>OY998266.1:25157435-35157435 GCA_963922045.1 Persicaria maculosa
TATGCATCCATGATGCTAAACTCTGCCCAATGGAACCACACTACTACCGAGAAGGAGCTCCTAGTAGTTGTGTTCGCCCTGGAGAAATTCCGCCCATATCTACTCAGCGTGAAGGGAATTGTTTTTACTGACCTTGAAGCCCTTCATCATCTTATGGGAAAACAGGATTCCAAGTCAAGGTTGATTCGTTGGATCTTACTCCCGACCGAGTTCAACCTTGAGATTTGAGACAAGAAAGGATTCTGAGACTTGAAGAGGTGTGGGGGGGGGGGGGGGACATCCACGGACTTTGGAAATCTTTCCAAATGAGAGCCTAATGAACATCTACGCAATAACTATTACTCCAGAAATCACTGAAAGCCTCGCGAGCTCACTTAAAGAGGCCCTGATGGCATCCAACATTCTTAGACCCTGGTTTGTCGACAAGGTAAATTTCATAGTCACATGAGCATTCCCATTGAATCTCCCAAATGCACAAAGGACAAAGATCTGCCACGTTGCAAAGTACTACGTATGGGATTACCCATTCCTCTGGAGCACTGCGCTGGTCAAGTGATTCGTCAATGTCTTCCCGACGACGAGGTAGCTTATGTACTTAGTTTCTTGTCATTCTCAAGCATGTGGGGGACATTGTGGAACACAAAGGATCTCCAAGAAGGTACTCGACACAGGATTCTATTGGCCACATACCTTTTGCGATGCCTTTGCTTTTTATAAGACCTGCGATCGATGCTAGTTGACAAGAAACATCTCAGGCCGGAATGAGATGGCCTTAACACATACATAGTTTTATGAATTTTTTTATGTTTGGGGCATTGACTTCATGGGTCCTTTTCCTACTTCTTTTGAGAACACATTTATTTTAGTTATGGTGGACTACGTCTCCAAATTGGTGGAGGCGAAAGCCGGTAGGATTGACGATTTCATGTGTTATTGCAGATTTCCTGAAAGATCTTTTTGCTAGGTTAGGAATGCCAAGAGCCCTTATTAGCGACTGAGGGACACATTTGTGCAATAGTGTAGTCAGCTCACTTCTAAATAGATATAAGGTTAAGCAGAAGGTGTCCACCTATTAACCCAGACAGGAAAGACTAGAGTCTGTGCCTAAATGATGTTTATGGGCATATCAAACAACCTATAAGACACCTATTGGGATGTACCCCTATAGGTTTGTGTATGAAATAGTGTGTCATCTACCTATTGAACTCAAACCCAAGGCTTTATGGGCTGTGAAACACACCAACATGAAGATCAACAAGGTTAAAGAATTCATAAAGTTGCAACTGGAAGAGCTAGAGGAGTTCAGATTGGATTTCTATGATACTACCAGGGCCTATAAAGAGAAGACAAAAGCCTGGCATGATAAGCACATTGAAAAAAGGATTTCTAAGTAGGAGAAAAGATACTCCTAGTTAGATCCCGTTTCAAACTCTACAGGAAAAAGCTCGAGGCTCGACGGACGGGACCCTTCGTGATCATGCACATGTAGGCCCCATTGGGCAGTGGACCTAAAAGATGAAACAACAAATCAAATCTTCAAAGTCAACGACCATTGCCTGAAAAAATATTATCAAGGTGACAAGACGTCCACCATTTCGCTGATAGACTTGATAGATCCAGTAAAAGAGACTACCTTTGTCTAGCCAGCGATGTGAAATAAAGGCGCTGCTCAGGAGGCAACTCGAGATAAGTAGTTTAGTTTCAATTTTTCCTTTTCATGTTTAGGATAGGTTTTTAGTTCATTTCATTATCGTTGGAGAGAGTTGGAGCTGAACATGAAGATCAGAAGAACAAAGTTTGAGAAAACGAGAGTTTCAAAACATCGACGCCCACCGCATATCCTCTAACGCATGTCGTAGCCAAATCTTTCGGCACCCGACACTTGTATCCCGTACACGAATAATGGGTTTTTGATATTTCATGGGCCCTGCATATATTTTACAAACCTAAAAATTAGTCCCTCCCCCACCCCTCTCCTTCTTCCAAAACCCACCCGTCTCCATCTCTTTCCTCTCCCTTTTGCAGACATCATAACTAAACACCTCGCTCCTCTCCTTTTCTTGATTTAGATTCACCGTTGTGCCCCTTTCTCAAAACCAATCGCACCATCGTTTTTCCATCATCCCGATCTACGCATCCATATCACCCACTCATAAAAACTCAAACTTTTCACTTTCACCCACCTCTACAAACTGCTAGGGCTATGTAGAAAAACCTGACACGGTTGACACGACACGAAACCGCAACAAAACGATACGATAAAATACGAAACGATATAGAACGACACGATTATAACACAAAACGGTAAAACACGACAATAATCGTGTCGTGTTTGGATCGGCATATTTTCCTTATTGGGAATCCGACACGACACGATAATTTTTTTTATTTTTTTAATATTAGTATTTTGCGATAGTACAAATAAAATAAATGTATTAAGGTATCATGAAAATCAGTTTGCCCAGTTGGTGTGGCGGTTCTTCTCCCGTGGGTATATGGAAAAGGGGTTTCGAGTTCGAAGCGGGATTCCCATATTTTTTTTCTTCCAACCTTTCGTTTTTTTTCTGTCTTTTGTGTTTTGTCTAGGGCTGCATCTTCGGCCTTCTTCTTCCATCTTCATTTTCTTTAGAGCCCTCTCGCAGACTCGCTCTCGCCTCTCACCGCTTGTCGCCCAGCCAACAACCCACATCTCACCTCTCCTCTCCTCTCTCGCTCGCCTTGTCGAGCCTCGGTTCAGATCCGGCTCTAGCAGTCTCGCTCTCGCCTCTCGTCGCCCAGCCCACGGCTCACCACTCTTGACTCCTCTCCTCTCATCTCCTCTCTTGCTCGCCCTCTTGAGCCTTGGTTCAGATCCGGCGCTGCCCTTGACCTCGCTTCAGATCTGGCGCTTGTGGTTGCCCTTGGCCTTGCTCGATGGTCGCTTCAGATCCGCCCTCTCTTGCTCTCGCTCGCCCTCTCCTTTATAAAATACCACCCATAATTGAAACAGAGCCTATGATTAAATCTTGGCTTCCGGTAATTGTATTCGTCTATTTGAAGAAATTGAAGATGAAGCATTTGTTATTTAAAAAGGGAGCAATTGTTCAGACTTTGTTCATTTTGAAAAAATTGAAGATGAAGCATCTTGTTTCTTGGGTTTTGTTTTCTGTCTATTTACTTTGATGAAAGTAGATATTAGGGGAGTGTGATTGCAAATTGTAATTTGCAATTTCAATTCAAGCCGAAGACAAGGGAAAAAAAGGCTATTTCAGTATTTCCAAACTTGTTTCTAGGGTTTTGTTTTCTTTCAATTTGATTTTGATGACAGTATATTAGGGGGAGTGTGTGATTGCTATTTGCAATTACAATAAGTTCAAGCAAGAAAAAAGGAAAAAAAAGTTTTTATAAATGGTTCGTGTCGTGTTACACGAGTATCCGACACGAATCCGTTTCGTGTTTTTGTGTCGGATACCCGGTACTTATCCTGTCGTGTTCGGATCGACATTTTTAGTGTTATTGGTTTCGTTTATCCAACATACCATGTCGTTTCGTGTCATGTCGGATACCCGGTTATGCACAGCCCTGTAAACTGCCCTAAAATCATCACTTTCTTCCATGTTCGGGTCGGGATTTGAGTTTGGTGCATTTCTTGTGAAGAAAGGAGTTAGTTTGGATGTTGGAATCACAACGTCAAGGTTCATGCTACTGACTTTTTCTGATCAGTTTCCTAGCGCCCACCGCCATCAACTCGGCGTCTACTGGTTCATCCTAGAAAAATCTCACTGAAAGCCCATTGGCGCCCACCGCAGCACCGCCCTATGTAGAAAGTCTGATTTTTTTTCATTTTCTTTGTTAGTTCATTTTCTATCGCCCTCCTTTTACATCATGTCTATTATTGCAAACATCGAGATGCCCCCGAATATGTTGAAGAGGGCTCGAAAATATTGGCTAGGGATAGAGCACAAAAGATACACCTCCATGAAATTCTTCCATGTTGAGGTCTTAGAATGCCTAGGGTTGATTGCTTCAGTACATACCCTCCTCACAAAGAGAGGACTTAGGGGATTTATGATGCTAGGCACCCCATCATATCTTGAGCTGACTAGATAGTTTATCCCCACACTGACGATTGTTGATGATGAGATCTATTCCAAGCTTGGGGGCCGTCGATTTCATCGCTCGTGGTCTGTGATTGCACACTACCTTGGGGTCTCCGCTTAGTCGACAGAGAATTAGGAGGAGATTAGAACCAACTTTGACCCTAAAGTTACATGGGAGATGGCCACTAGCGAGGTAGTAAAGCCTGGATACAACTACACCTACAACATTTGTCACCCCCTACAGCTCTACTACAAGGTCCTTTACAATTCTTTCATAGGAGAGGATGAGATCAATAAGTTTCCCATGACTGATTGGGCTATTCTATACTGCATGAGCTCGGAGCCGACTCACAATCTGGACTGGGTACAACTGTTTCTGGACTGTTTCTTTGGGATGCACCGAGTAGGTTCTTCGACAGGCTAGTAGACGATTGTAGTTGGTGGCCTGATCACCCTCATTTCTGAGCAGGTGAAATTTCAGTTCGAGGTTTACAATGCCCTCAGTAACTGTTACCGTTGAGACTTCAATACGCTAACTCGAGCTAGTCACATCATCGGTGAGGTGCCTCCTTACCACTGGTTCTCAAGCCCAAGGAACCAGCATGAGATCCCACTCCCCAATTATATTTTGATGGGCATTACCATATTTCATTTCTTTATTCCAAATGGGGGTCTAGAAGGTCCTGTAGTGCATGATGTGGACGAGGCCCATACCATTGACAAGGAGGATGAGCAGGACGAGGAGGATGCTAACGACATGGACTATGATCCTGACCAGCCAAAGCACAATGGTTATGATGGCGTTGGTCCTTCCTCCTGGGCTGACTTTGATTAGAGGTTGGCAGCTCTCCAACTGTTCAACGAGTCCATTCACAAAGAGATCTAGGAGTCGAGAGAGGGTCGTCAGCGATTCCAGCAATAGCAAATCACCTGAATGAAGTAGAAGCAGGGCACATGGATGCATCAGGTCCACCACGATCAGACGAGTTGGATGCAGTCCATGGAAAAGTGCTTCAGCTCTTTCTTTGATCAATTTAGCAGCATTATCCACCACCACCGCAGTGATCAGTTAGTTATTTACTATACTTTTCTTTTCATTTTTTTTTATTTTCCCTTCTTTTCTTTTCTTTTCTTTTTTTTTTCTTTTCCTTAGTTTCATTTTCTTGTTTGATTTCTTTTCCCATGGTCTATACTAGATAACTACTGCACTTATGGTTGGATATATGTTTGTTTCATTAGAAACAATGAAAAATGTAAGTGTTGGGGAGGGGATTTTAACAAGACTTTTTGCTTGCATGCTTAAAATTCTGCATTAGTTAGATCATGTTTAAAGGTTAGTTGCACTTACGCTTTAAATTTTTTAGAAAACTCAAAAACCCAAAAATATCATGCATTGCATATTTGTAGTTATCTAAACACCCATCTCGCTTAGTTAGTCCTCATTCACACCCTTAGTAGATCAGATAAGTCCCATAACATATTTTGATTATGTTAGCCTTATTCTACACTTGTGATTTTTATGTCAAACATAGTTAGGTGATAATAATTGAGCATATATGATCGAAGTTCATAGGCATGACTGAAATCCAACAAACTTTGTCCTAGTAATAATCTTTTGCCTTATAGGGATGTTCCTAAATATTCCCTTTGCGTTTGTTGTGTGATTTACTCTTCTTATGCAATTATCTCTTAGTATTGACATGGTTATCTACTTTTGAGCCCAATTATATACATGTTCATTGCTTATAAGTTTCATATGATAGAGGCAACTATATTTCTTAGCTCATATTTATCCATATCTATCCTACATTATACCTTTATTTGAAGCCACATTTTTAAGCCTTTAGCCTTTTCTTTTTGTAGCTCCATCTAAATACATATATCCCTAATCGATAATGAATCTAGCTCATCCTGCAATTAGGATTAGAGTTGGTTATGGTTGATTCAATTTGGAGAAGAAAAGCTATGGTTATTAATGTTGGAAGCTTTGAGACAGATGTAATGTTATGTGCTTATTTTCCTCATAATGTATTCATTAGGTGACTCTAAAGTTTAAAAAAAATCAAAAAAAGAAATATATATTATGCATTCAAATAAAGAGCCTTAGTTTCATTTTTATATGTGAGAGTTGGATGAAATGTGTGGTTAATAAGTTTGTGCTTAAAATTTTATGGAAGCTTGTTGTATTTTTGAGTTGTTTTGGTATATGTTTGAAAATTTTAAGAATCTTATTTCCTGAAATTGAAAGCACTGTATGGCCAAATTAACTCCCTGCCTTTATGTCTCTATCAAGCCCCATTACAACAAAAAGACCTCTTGATGTTTCTTATTTGCTTTGACGTATCTGGTGGAGAATTTGTGATATAAATGTCAATGCTTATGTTTCTTTTTGTATAATGAATGAGTTGAGAGTTGTTCTTATAAGCTTAAACACATGAGAGCAAGAGAAACAGAATTTGTAGGAATTGATTCATTCCCAATTAATAACAACCCTTGCTTTAGCTATTTTATTTCGCAATTTCTTTCATCACCATCATTATGCCGGCTCATTTGTTAACAAGAGAAATACATTGGAAGAGGTTAAGCATGTCCTGGATTGACACTTGAGCTTACTTGCTGTACTAGCTTGTTAGTGTTGGTTATCTTTGGATAGAATTAATGACCTTTGTAGAGGCCGTATCAATGGGCAAAATCTGTTCTTAATTTCCTTCTCAAATTCTTGTTGAATTAAGTCGTAATCGAATATAAATTACCCATCATCCAAGATGATATTCTTAATAATTTTTTCCCACGTTTAGCTGTTGTAACTTTATGGAAGTAACCAGAGTTGGTATCATTTCGTTTGATGTCTTTTACTTTAGCTTGTTGGCTCCATTTCTTTATTTGGAAATCCAACATACGTCCCCTCTTGGTTAGTAGTTGTTTCATAATCTTTAGATCTTGTGAGTTACAGTTTGTCAAAAGCATAAATTGAATAAGCATTAAAACGTATCATTTGTGATGATCCGATTACTAATGTTGTGGAATGTTTTTTTATGCCAAGATTTGGACAAATTATTAAGAAGTTTAAGCTTCTAGGTGAGTTTGAACATAATAGAGCCACAAGAGTCTAATCTCCAAGCTCGTTGAACTAAATTTTGGCAATTCACACGATTAGCCCAGGTCATCTCAAAGCAGAAGGGTCTTTTACTCTATTGAGTGTGATTTCGAAGATCAACTGAAATCAGTGCATGGTCTGATGTTGTGAACAGATGAATCCTGACCCGAATCATGTCGAAAACGGAGAGGACGTCGGTTTGGACTCGGAGATGGCCAAGCTTCTCAAGACAATTGTCAGGTCCACATTTTTTCCATTGCCAGTTGTATTGTCCCTTAAAAGTTAGAACATCTTATAGTGATATAGATTATTCTTGATTTCATATAACCGAGTAAAGCAAGAGGGGGATGGTTCAACTCCTCCTAACTTATCAGTGGGAGAGACGATATCGTTCAAATCATCCATGATACAGAACGGTAGTAAAAGATGTGTAGTGTAATCCGATATTGTATCCCAGAAGGCTTGTTTATGCTTAATGTCTAGAGGAACATAAACTATGATAAATGCAACCGACCATTTTATGATGTTGTCTATGTAATTTATATGAATACACCTATGATAAATAACTATTAGATCGATAGTACCATTTGCTGTAGGTAACTCTTTCCATAGTAGGCAAACCCCTCCCGAATAACGGATTGAAGAATCGAAAGCAATTAATACCCGTAAAACCACATTTTTTTAAAAAATATTTTTCATTCGATGCCTTCTCAGCTTTTGTTTCTAATAGTGCCAATACGTCGATATAGTTATTTTTACAGAAAATATCGACGTTAGTCCAGAAATTTCGTCGTTTCAATTCTCTCGAATTCCGGCCATATGCAATTATTCATGAAAAGAATATATAGGAAGTCAATTTAGATCACATGAAATTGGTAAAATAACTTCACGTATCAGTTTATGGTCATGCTTAGCAATGACAAAGTAGTGTTTGTAAACTCTCAAGGATAACCTTGAAGTTGAAATTTATGCTGGGTAGCATCAAGGACGGTGAGTTATAGGTAATCAGGAAGCACTAGACAAACCCAAATGAATGTTATATTTGAATTTGTGTACTTAGAAAACCCAAAAATTGTATACTATAGAACCCCGAAACCTAGAAGATGGCACAGAAAAACCAGCAGCAATGGATAGATTGTCCAACCCAAAACAGGAAAATAAAAAGAAGAATGTTAAAAAGTATTACTCTATTCAGTGGCGGTTACAGCCCTCTCCGGCGACGAAAAATGTGGAGTAGTTTGTGAAAAAAAAGGTAAAAAAAAAGTGAATGCTAATTCTATGCATAAATCCAAAATACCATGACCAGGATCCAACCGAGCATTTGTGGTAAATGTTAATTCCATACATAAATTTGCTATTGAAAGTGGTCTATGTTGGAATTGATTGATGTGACTCCATTTATCCAACATTTTCATATATACCTTAGCTTCTTCAACTTTCAGTTGGATGGATTTAATTAGATCCATTATCAAGCTACCATTGTTCCCGTCCTATGTATAGTTCATCTTTTCATATATAGTATTTAACTATATAATATTTATATGTTCATAAAAGCACATTCTTCGGCTCCTACACTCCCTTCACATGAAATCTTTGGAATTTTTTTAAGTATTTATGCAAACTCATATAATTACTTCCAAGCTTTTTTTTTAAGGCTACAAGATTGCCTTGCCTCTCTAACAAAAAAACTACAATTAAAACTCTCACATAGCTAGCCCATAGGATTCCATTTTATCAACCACTCTAGGTTATAATTGATGCGCGTAATAGCTATATAAATTGGAAAAAAATTTGATGAGTTGTCATATCATACCTAATTGAAAAATCTTTCATAAGTTAAGCATAAGTAAACGTAGTGATCTGTAGAGAATTTTACATTAGGTAGAGAAAAAAGTAACATTTTAAAGCGATTTGACAAACATATTCAACCAAATAATCAATATATCATTATTTTGAAGTGACTAAAAGTTTTGATGCGATGGAGCAACATTTTTTTCATAATGCAAATGTGGCCACATATTCACAACATCAACATGTACACATGAGATATTAAGATGCCCTTATCTATAGTACTTAATTAATGTAATCAATGTAACGTACACAATATAATGTGATACAAAAATTATCGGAAATGTATAGACCTAAATAATTTGGATCTATTTATAGAAACCTAGCTCTCTTTTCCCCAACATTTCTAGCTACTTCAAGTGTGTAAAGTGAGAGAGAGAGAGAGACCATGAGTAGGGGTGGAAGTTATGGCGGAGGGCAGAGCTCCTTGGGCTACCTCTTCAGCTCCGATCACAAGACGAACGAGTCACCGTCACTACCACCTCATCCATCACCATCACCACCTTATGGGATCGATGTGCCGGACAAGCAGCAGCCTGGGGATCAAAGCACTGCTCCTTCTCCTAGACTTCAAGGCCTGCACTTGGGTAATTTCATAATAGTAAGCACTAATTCAAACTAATTTACCTGTTCTTTTTTTTTTAATTCCAATTGATTGGTAGGATTTCTAATTTGTTTGGTAATATGGAAGAAAGCATAAAAGGTATTTTATGGGTAATTTGCTGGGTAATCTGGAATTTTCATTTGATTGGTAGGATCATCTCTTACAATAATCGATTTCCCAATTTAATGGTAATCGAGTTTTTGAACAATTTTATAACATGATTTGGTCTGAAAGATTCTTTATCTTTAAAAAAGATTCCCGTTGTAATTTTTTTAAAAGAAAATGAATTTGATTAAACTACATCGTATAAACCAATTATAGCATTTCTAAATCAGAGTAAAGATTAAAGTTTGTATTGGAAGAGCACCCTATATATAGTTATAGAAGCACTTGGTACAAAAGCCTAAAATCTCGCTCAACAATTCCTCGAGACCAAAGCAAAAGTTCGCCAATACTTACTTCCTTAGCGGTTTTATGGTTTAATTTCTTGGAAAAGAATAGATATTTTCTATTTAAAATTTCTTGATATTTTCTAGCATACCTTTGGGGATTGTAATGGTAATACTAAGTTTCAAAATTTCTGAAATTTACCTTATTATTTACTCTCTTTTTGGAATTTTTTTGAAAAATTAGGATTCTAAATCTTAGTTGTTTTTTTTTATATTCAATTTTTAGAGGGAATTCAGCATATCCTAAATTGATATCTTGCTATTTATGTTAATTAATTGTGTTGTAATACAAGGATCGACCATCAACAAAAGTGAATTCAGCTCCCGGTGGGAGTTCTTCGCTTGGGTACTTGTTTGGAGACAACAAGTGAAGATAGAAAGAGAACAGCCACAAGCGAGGGGAAAAAAGAATTGGTTAATATATAGCTATTAGGGTTTGAAGATCTACAAGATCGAGGATCAAATAATTACTATAAGTTTTCATATGGGGTTGTTTAATAAATATATATGTTGGCTTAAATAATGTGCTTAGACTACTAATTAAGCACCATAACCTTGTATTATTAATTCGGGGGAGACAAAATATATATTGTAAATTTCTATTTCAGTTGCTTGTAATTTATATTGTTGGTTTTATGTATTTATATATCTATGTTTGTATTGTTCAGGACTAGAAAAATAAACGTTGATGGAATGAATTTGAATGCTAATTTTTCCTTTTTCTCTAAATTAACTAGTTTTTTTTTTGGTCGGATGTCTAAATTAACTAGTGGCATAAATTAGGTGAAAATCCATTATTTTTTTAAAGACAAAATTGCCCCTAACTATTAAAACCTAACTTCCTCTTCTCGCTATTATCTCTCCCAAACCAACCTCTCAATTTGTCCATCAATTCTCAGTTTTAGATCCCGGTGATCATCGATTGCACAAGGAACAATCAAATCCATGTGGACAAGCACTACGCCAAATTGCAAGTTAAGCGACGTACATAAATGGTCACCTGAAGTCGAATTGGGTCACCTCAGACTTCAGGTGACGAATAGTCGTCACCTGAATGGTGGTTGTCTGACCGTTGTGCCCTGAGATTTTAGGTGACGACTCTATCAAAGTTGGTCGCTGGAAGCGATTCAACACATTTAAGTCAAAGCCCGACAAAAGCCCGACCCGGACGGTTCAGGCGACCAAGTTTTCGTCGCCTAAAAGATAGCAAACATTGTCAATAGATGGCATTCAAGTGACCAACTATGTCGTCGCTTACCAAATCAAGTGACGTAAATGTTCGTCACTTGAGACTGTAATCAGGGTGGATTGAATTATGAAATTCGTCACCTGATGCATCAAGTGACGAATATAGAGTGCATATGTTGGTTGCCAGAGTAGTCAGGTGAGAAGATCTCGTAGTATGTTCGTCGCTTAATTATATTTCGAGTTTTTTTTTATAAAATTAAGATGACGAGATTAATCTATGTTCGTCGCCTGTGTTAATGACCATCCAAAATATATAGACCGTAAGTGGTTGTGCCCCTGTTTTTTACCATACCAAAAACACAAATGTACATGTACACATTCAATACCATTCAAGCATTTAACTACACGCATTCAATACCATTAAACACCAAAATGTATACAAGGCCACAAAACATGTCCAAAAGATGGCCAAAATGTGTCCAATACAACCACACATCTACATAACATACTTATATACATTAGAAACATGTCCAAACAGCTGTCCAAAATCACACTAGAAGCCAACCATGGGTGTTACCTTGGGAGGAGCTGGGTTGGGAAGGTGCGTATGATTTCACAAGGGTTGGGTTGTCATCAACTCTTCCTGCAACATGGTTCTTCAAATTCAAATGTGCAACTAGTTGTTTATTTTCTTTGGCCAATACAAAGACATGTCATTTACCTTAAGTTAGAAGAGAGTGCAAGAATTTAAACAAAAAAACATGCCAAAAATAACAATGACATTAAGGACCTAAATTCACACTAAACTTCAATTTGACATCAAATTCACAAAATAATTCTTTAGCATCTTTTAACCATAGCACTTCCATTTTTAGCACTTCTCTAGGAATTGGATCAGGCTTGATAACCCACCCAACAATCGAGGCTCCACTAGTTACACAGGTTCAAACTTACAACAAAGAATTAGTAAGAAGTCCATACCTATTTCGAGGTTTTCCACCATAAACTATGCTCCTTAGAACCTAAGCTGAGAAGAAATAATAATAGCCCACTGCAAAAGGTTGAGGGTTAGATAAATATAAGTAGCAGCTAGCAAGCACTTGTGTCCAAGAAGAGTGACTTGAAAATAGAACATTAAATGCATCTGAAGTAAGAAAACATCATGAAACTAAGTGATTTGCTATAATCAAATCTTTGTTACTTTCAGGAGTAAGTTTAACTGTTCAAGTCCATTCTAAAAGTGACTGAGATTCACTCAGCATCTTCAATTTCAACAACAACCAAACATAACTAAAGAAGGATAATTAGACAAAAATGAAGCCATAAAAAACCTGGAGAAAATTAAGGTCTGTTTGGCAGATTAATCACAAAAGTATCAAGTTGATACAATAAAACCCAACCGAACAGCTCTAGTTGAGAAAGTAGTTTCGTTCGCCTAAACTAAACCTATCTCATCAAAAAAATTGAGATGCAAGAAAATGTGGGGATAATACTTCTGCAAAGCGATAATGTTTACTGGAGCAACATGACAGATGTAACAAACAAAGTGGAATATAAAGCAAATTTCAGATTCTCAATCACTATACCTGGCTTTCAATGGCTCTTATTAGTGCATCCAAGCAGCTGGCTGCATGAACACTATCCAGGTTGGGGCACCGGAGAAGTAATTTATCTGTGGAGGAGAAATGTTAAAGAATGTCTAAAAAGGCTACCGACATTGACTCAATTTCCATCATAAACAAAAGAGTCACTAATTTCTTAACTTAAAAAAAAAACAAGTTTACAAGTATTAACCAATTTCTTAACTTAATGTCTAAAGAGTCACTATACTCATGTTTAATAGTTAACTCAAATTATTAACCAATTTCTTAACTTAAAAAAAACATAACAACAAGCTTACAAGTATAACAAGTTCTCAAGATGTCTTTTATATCTTACATGCTTAACCAAGTCTCGACTAACTCTTAGAAGACCTTGCTAATCAATTTCATTCAATAAACAACATCCAAATGAAATAGTCATACTTTAAAGGCCGATTCCTATAAGGAGAGTCCTACCTCATTCCTCATCTTTTATATAACCATATACGCTTGAACATATCTAACTATTCTTATTTTAGTTGCCAAGAACATTCATCATATGACATTCAAATAAAACACTCACACTTGAATGTATGTCTCTACAAGAAGAATCCTATCTCATTTTCCATTTTATCTATAGTTAACATAACTCTCAATTATATATAGATCTTAGTCAAACGAATTACCTAGCTAAAATATACGGAGTATATATCAAGTCAAGCTAATTAATTCTATACCAAGGTAACAAGTGTTTCAATCGCTTCTAATTTTCTAAACCAATTAAGTTTATATGAACCTCCCAATGAATTTACGCTATATATACCTAACTTACTAACAATCAATCACAATTAATCTACCAATTACAAGTCAACTAAAATTATAGGCTTATTTGACCGAAACAAAACATTCAACCGACAAGTTTAACAAGCCAATTTGGTTTTAACTTTATAAACATCTTAATTAATTCCGATCATTAAATAAAACATCATTTAATTTATCTCTTCAATGGCAACTAGAACAAAGTAGCACATAAGCAACAATTTAAGGCACTCAACTAATCAAGTTCAACCACAATTCAAAACCCAATCACACAATTTCAGAAATTTGCTCGATGAAGGTCCAAGGCCCAAGAAATATACCCTTGATTCAACAGAAATGAGGGAGAGAAATGGCGAAATCGGTTGACTTAAAACCAGGGGCTGTGGGGTTTGGATTTCGATCCCATCCGCAGTAGTGAGGCTCGACCGGGGGAGAGGATGTTCGATCGGGACATGGGATCGAGGCTCGCACCACCTGGCTTCGACTTTGGTGGCAGCAGGTTCGCCCAGGGTTTGGCATCGGAGCTTCGGTTGCTGCTGGCGTCGTGAGTCAAAGGTGCAGCCCGGGTGAGCTCGCGGATCCGAACGAAGGGAGGGAGAGTCTCAGACCCGAGCTACCAGATGCGGGAGGTTGGAGGCGCCGTTGACGGGAGCAGCTCATGCTCACCCTCGGTCATGGCCATAGAGAGAGGGGAGAAGAGAGAGGCGGCTCTACTCGCGGAAGGAGGGCGGCCTGAATCAGGGCTTTCAGCGGCTGCTAGCACCGAGGCCTTCTCAACAGCGCAGCAGAAGCGAGGAGGGCAGCGGCCTTGGAGGCGGTGGTCGGAGGTGCTCGGACGAGCTCGCTGAGATGCTCGGGGTGGCGTTCGGTCGAGAGAGAGCAGAAGCGAGGGAGCGAAATAGAGCTGAGGGGCGAAGGAGTGGGAAGCCATGGGAGGAGCTTGAGATTGAAGGTGATGAGATGCCATTCTAGAGCTCTCAGATTCGAACGAAATGAAGAGAGAGAGAGAGATGAATTGAAATGAAAAGGAGAGGGACAGGAGGTTAGGGCCGGCTGGATGGTGAGAAAGAGGGTATATATACCATCAATTAGGTTAACCTAGAGAATTTACAAAAATAACCCGCTATTTCTGATTTAAAAACAAATACCCCATAAAATTAGAGAATATAGCCTGATAAATTTTATTTAAATCAAAAGCACCACAATATCAATTTCTGCATAAATAAAATAAATAAATAATTTAATTTAATGAAAGTATGCTATATACATATATATATTTTTTTATAACTTTGGTGAATTCAAAATTTTCGAAATTCTCAAAAATTTGAAATTAAACCACGATTCATAAATAAAATTTTCAAAATTCCGGATCTTTACAATGGGGAGTGAGGATGGAGGAGGCCATTCTGCTCGATCTCAACCTTAATCTTGATTTCAAATCTCAATTTCAAATCTCAACCTTAATTCCGGATTCATAAATAATATTTTCAAAATCTCATTCTTAAATCTCCATTCTGCTCGATCTCAACCTTAATCTTGATTTCAAATCTCAATGACAAATCTCAATATCAAATCTCGATCTCAAACTTAATCTCAATCTCAAATATCAACTCTCACTCTCAATTCTCAAATATAAAATCTCAATCTCAAAAGTCAATCTTGATCTTAATCTTGATTTCAAATCTCAATGTCAAATCTCAAATCGCGATCTCAATCTCAAATCTCGATCTCACTCATTAACTCAGTCTCAAATATCAAATCTCACTCTCAATTCTCAAATATAAAATCTCAATATCAAAAGTCGATCTTGATCTTAATCTTGATTTCAAATCTCAATGACAAATCTCAAATCGCAATCTCCATCTCAAATATCGATCTCAAACTTAATCTCAATCTCAAATATCGACTCTCACTCTCAGTTCTAAAATATAAAATCTCAATATCAAAAGTCGATCTTGATCTTAATCTTGATTTCAAATCTCAATGACAAATCTCAATATCAAATCTCGATCTCAAACTTAATCTCAATCTCAAATATCAAATCTCACTCTCAAATCTCAATTCTCAAATATCAAATCTCAATATCAAATATTGATCTTGATTTCAGATCTCAATGACAAATCTCAAATCGCAATCTCCATCTCAAATCTCGATCTCAAACTTAATCTCAATCTCAAATATCAACTCTCACTCTCAATTCTAAAATATAAAATCTCAATATCAAAAGTCGATCTTGATCTTAATCTTGATTTCAAATCTCAGTGACAAATCTCAAATCGCAATCTCCATCTCAAATCTTGATCTCAACTTAATCTCAATCTCAAATATCAACTCTCTCTCTCAATTGTAAAATATAAAATCTCAATTTCAAATGTCGATCTTCATCTCAATTTCAAATATCAAATCTCAATCTCAATCTCAAATATCAAATCTCAATATCAAATCTCAATTCCAAATACCGACCGTAATGTTTATCTCGATATCAAATCTCAATCTTTGTCTAATCTCAAACCTCGATCTTGATCTTAATCTTGATCTCAATCTCTGATCTCAATCTCAAATATCGATCTCAATCTTAATCTCAAGTAATCCTAATTTCAACCTCAATCTTGGACTCAAATCTTAAATCTTCATCTCAATCTCAATCTCAAATCTCGATCTCAAACTTAATCTCAATCTCAAATATCAACTCTCACTCTCAATTCCCAAGTATAAAGTCGCAACATCAAAGGTCGATCTTGATCTTAATGATTTGAAATCTCAAATCTCAATGACAAATCTCAAATCGCTATCTCAATCTCAAATCTCGATCTCAAATTTAATCTGAATCTCAAATATCAGCTCTCACTCGATCTCAATTCCCAAATATAAAATCTCAACATCAAATGTTGATATTGAACTTAATCTTGATTTCAAATCTCAATATATATAGTTCGGTAAAAACTTATCATTTTAGATCAAAGAATTTATCCAATATAAACTTATATTTAGATCAAAGAATATGTGGCAGTTGGTTGAAATAACACATATAACTATTATTATTTATGGATTAATTATATTTTGACCAAAAAAAATTATGGATTAATTATACTGAAACCTTGTGATAAATTTACATAAGATTGATATATTTTGTGTTTATTTCATATATGATGTTCATAAATCTTATCCAATATAACTAATGTAATCGTTCAATATTTTAAAAATAATTTTTTTTATCATCCAATCTATTACAATCTACTACACATAAGAGATAAACTTTTTCATTTATAAGAGATAAAATCAATTAAAGGGTTTATATACTTTTATATTTTTAAAAAATAAAGATCTTTTATTTTATTATGTATTATTTATTGGATAAATAAGTGAAAAAATAATGAGTATGTAAATAAGAGTACTTATTATTATCAGATATAATAAAATATAATTAATTAATAAAACGTGCAAGAGCGCGGGTAACAAATACTAGTCATATATAGATACACAATACTCGATATTCTGATTTTATATAGATACATCACTTTCTTCTCAAAAGTAGAGCGGGAAATCTTGGCGCCTTTTTTTATAAGAACTCAAGTGACCAACATATGCTATGTTCGTCGCTTGAATATCTGCAAATTTCCCCAAATGAAGCGGGAACTTTGGCGCCAATTGTATTACTAAAAAATATCATGAATATTTTCAATATTTATCACAAGTTTTTTCATAAAACCTCAAACCAATAATATGATTTTCTTCAATCTCTACCATATATATATATACACACACACACAATAACAACACATTTATGATTTATGTGTACATATTTAAAGTATCCACAAAAAATATAAACAAATTATTAATTTAAACCATTTTTTTTAAAACTATAACCTTGTAGCTCACAAAAAAAATCAACGGATGAGATAAGATGGAAATGGAGAAGGAAGATGTTACACATACATTAACACGTATAATGGTACACATACATTAAATGTCGCAAGTAACATTCATTAAAGTGACTTTAAAAAAGTCACGACTTAGGCGACGTACTTAGCATATGTTCGCCGCTTACGTAATATAGTAATAAATGTGTCAGATCTACCCCTCCTTCAGGCGACGTACTCATTCAAACTTCGTCACCCCAACACCGTGCAATTTAATGTGGGCCTACCAACTCTTACTCAGGTGACGACTCTACATACGTTCGTCACCTGAATTTACTCAAGCGACGAATAAATAATAACTTCGTCGCCCCAACACCATGTAATTTAATGTGGGCCTACCGACTCTTACTCAGGTGATGACTCTATATACGTTCGTCACCTGAATTTACTCAAGCGACGAACAAATGATAACTTCGTCGCCCAAGCTTCGGTCTCCTTTGACTTTTCCTGGATTCGACTCAGGTGACGAAGTTGTATATGGTACGTCACCTGAAGGGATCTCAAGCGATGAATCCACAAATGTACGTCACCTAACTTGCAAAATGGCGTAGTGAAGGATGAAGAATCTCTCATGATGAGCGGAAATTAAAGGCGAAGCTGTGGAGACGAAGAGGTTTTTGTCGATATTCGAGATGAAGATCGAGGTTGTGAGTGGATATGAAAAACGAAAGATCTCTCATGGTGACTACATGATTTTTGGCCAAGATGAAGAGGTTGGCATCGAGCAAGAGATACAAGAACGGACAAAGATTGTTCTCGATATTTCTGCCCGTCTAATTTTTTGTTGTAGAAAGGGGAGGCGAGATTGGCGGTCGGCGCCTGCTCCTGGGGGGAAGAACATGTAGGTAGGGCTTCTTGTTCCGCTAATGATCAATGATGGTCGGACGATGGGAAGGAGAAGGTTGGAGGAGTATGTAAAGACCGGAATTTAATTAATATTTATAAAATATCTGTAGGATAATCCGAATATTATCCTCCCTTATGATTATGAAAACCCGGAAAATTTAAAATTTTATGATGACTTTACATTGGTTTAATTCGGGATTTTATGAAGAAATATGTACCCAAGCCACTTTTCTCGTATCTTATTAACGTAACGGATTTTAACGCGTCGCGAGCTCGAGTTTTACGTTATGTTAAAGAGGTCAGCCGCCCTATCCAAACCAATGCCCAACAAGGAGCTACCAACCCCATTTGATTTGGATGGAAACTAATTAGGCTCCTATTCTAGTTCAACCACCCCCATCACTTCCTTCCCATCACACCCATGCTTTGACTAAATGAGCCCCTTGCCTCCTCCTTCTCTTTATAAACTAACCCCAGCAGCTCAAGGAATCCATTCACACAAGCCCTAGCCGGCACTCACCTTGAAAACCCAAAGAAAAACCCCCCTCCTCCATTATAGGTCCTTTTTGGATACCTTGCACCAAAACTTGCATATCTCCCTCCATACTCATCCAAATTGAGCAAACTCGGTGGCCATGGATCCGTGTGGAACTCAGCTTTCCATAAATATCTCAAACACAAAAATCCAAGGTCGTTTGCCCAGCTAAAAACGTGCATCTTTAAGGCTGCAGAAAGTGTTCCTTGAGAGATCTTGAGTTCTTGACTTGTTTTCTTGGTAAGCTCCATCCTTTTCTTTCAAAACTGAGTTCTAACTTCTTTTATGGCCCCTCTCCTTCATTTTCAAGCAAAGTCCTAACCCATTTGTATGGGGTTTTTTTTTTGACAAATATGTACAAGGTGTTTGGAAGGTCCCAAAGGTCTCGGAAGTTGTCTCAAGTCCGTTCTTGGCATCCTCGCTAGGTAATTCCTCATCCGCCTTCCCCCTCTCTAGGAATAGATCTTTTGTGCTTGGAAAGGGCTTAGGAAGTGGAGCCTCTATGTGTTTTTGGTTGCGTTTTGTAGCAAACGTCAAAAAATAAAATGGATATATGTGCCTCTGTAATTTGAACTTTATTTCCAATCCAACGGTCTGATTCGGCTGAAATATTAATATGATGTTTATGAAAATTTTATCTAATTGCCCTTAAAAAATGAGGTCGATCCAACGGTTGGATCAAGTGTTATTGTAATTTTAGTAACCAGTATTTATAATGACTCGATTAAAAAACTTGGTTAAGGGAATGCTAAAAATATGGTTAAATATATGATGGCATAACCGAAACATAGAGCATATAAAATACAGAAATGAAGTAAACCCATAACTTGGTTTATGATCCGATAAGAAGAAAATCGATTATGTGATAATACGATATAGATTATAACTGGTTAAGTCCGAATCACTTAACCAAAGTGCATAATCTATAGAATCGTGAACCTCGTGTGGATGTATGTTGATTATTAGGTTGGGTACCATGCATTAGAATACCACCTAATGAAAGCTCAATGAAATTTCTAGGCTCTTGTTGATTGGATCCTTGGTTGCACATTTTATTGCTTACTTATTCTCTGGACTCCAAGTAAGTCCCCTGGACTTACTCATGATAGATTTATGTGATACTCTTTGTCTTATTGAGAGTCTTCATGCATCACGCGACCTAGTAACATGTTTAGGAATATAAACCGGTAATATGACGTATGATGAACTTAGTAAATCCAACAATTCATATGTATGCTATATGTCTATGGTAGGACGGCCGTCAAAATCTGAATAGACGACTTATACTAGTTGGAACAAGAATGAAATGATGAAATACTTATGATGAGGAAGAATGAGTATGTTTGAGAAGGATGAGTACGTTTGAGAAGATATTATGATATGATGATGATGATGATGATTACGATGATTACGATGATGATACGGGCCCTTGTGTGTTTATTTCGCATTTATATATATCTATACACTTGCTTATGTGTTACATTTTAACATTCATGTAGTTTAAGTATGCCTCTTTATATGGCATTGAGTGTGCATATTTCCGATGATTGACCCCGATTTATTTCTTGTTTTTAGATTCAGGTACCCCTTACCCGATATGACTTACTTATGTGGATGGTTGTCGGGACAGACCTTTTGGGACGATTAGAGCGAGTGAGGCATGACTTACGCACTCTTTACTTTCTCGCTTACTTTGATTTGGTTTTGACCCGGCTATGCCGCGGCGACTTTGATGTACGTTATTTCCGCACTTTATATTTCTGACTTGAAAATCATTTACACGATAGTACCTAGGACAGGTGAACGCCTCCAATGAGCGCGCGTATTTCTAGGGGTTTGAAATCCCCACTTTCGAAAACCATCGCTTCCGCTTAAAACAAATAACTTAACTAAATAACTCGTACTCGGTCGTAAGATCTAAAGCTCACGGAAGAATTCAAAATTCTTCTATAACGTTCCCCGAATAACCGGATCATCCGAACCTTATAAATCCTCTAAGTGGATTTATGGAGGCATATTCAGATATCCATACTTTTGGGTCGTTACAGAGTACTACCTACATGAGCTACTTCCACTCACAAGTTCTGCCCAATCATTAAGAGAGAAGGTGCCGACGACAAACTCGCTGAAGCCGTAGCCGCCAATATAGACGAGATTGCAATTTGATTCGACTATTGGTTTAAGTATTGAGGCTCCTTGTTTCACAAAAAAAACATAGATGGAAAGAGATGCTTAAGGAGTTCTAGTTATTGACTTATTGTACAGAAGCAATTTGAACCGCGATTTACAAGAATCGATTAAGTGCATATTGTCTGATTGATAAACTTGTTGTACGGGACCTCGTTGATGTCAATTTGCTGCTTACGAAGCCTTGACATGTGTCATTGCTTGGGTTGTAGTTGCTTTATTACAAAAAATGTGATGATGCTTATTCTTCATGACTACTCCAGTGATTGTGCTCGTCTATATGGAATCAGGATCGTCTCCATAGCCAAATTGTCTAATATTACCTAATTTGTTAATCTAGGTCATCGAATCAAATTAATGGTCAAGATTATATCCCATGTAATTAAAATAATCATCTACCTTCAATCATTTCCTTATTGCTTAAGTGGAAGGATTCTCAAAATCCAAATCAATGGAGGCTCCTCATCCTTCATCGACGTCATCGAGATCCCTTTCCTTCCAGCCCCCTTCAAAGGAGCAGATTTCATCCTCTTCGTACAGCGCACCAGTCACACCATCCAATTTTACAAGATTGGATGTTCGTGCCGGTTGATTTCTCCGTTGATGTAATAAGATTTCTGTCAAAGAATACTGAACATAAGGTCCTAGGAAATTCTAATTCAGGGCCCTTGTGTTGATGGACTTTACCTATGGACAAAGCCTACTCCAACCATCAACTCTCTTCACACTACTAGAATAATAGGGGTTAACAACAACTAAAATTGTGGCTAAGGGCAAGCCCAACAGATTTGGTAAAAAATCTCTAAAATAGAGATTAAAATATCAAAATCTCTAAAAAAAAATTCACTCCAACTCCAACAGTTTCTCTATTTTACAGATTTTTACATTTATTACAGACTATAATAAATAAATGCATTTATTAAAGATGTTTAATTATACATTTCTAAAACTTCATTTAAACTTAATTCTAATATTTAGCCTCATATTTATTGGTGAACTAGTATATGTTACCCATCCTCTTGCACGATATATTAATTATTATTATTATTATTATTATTATTATTATTATTATTATTATTATTATTATTATATTCTCAGATGATATTTTTTTAAACAAACTCTAATGATAAATTTGAAATTTATTTTTAAATGGTATTAATATTAAATTTAGATTGTTACTATAAAAGTTATCATGAAATTGGATAAAATATTATTCAAATTTAATCTTATTATTTTCAATTGGTTAATATATATTTTATTATAAATTAGATTGGTGATTGATCATATATGATTAATTAATTAAATTAATGAAATAATAAGGCTTACTTTATAATTTATAAAAATAAAATCATTCCAATATGAGTTATGAGTTCAAGTGAATATTTTTTTAAGTGAAAATTTTATAGACTAATTTTTTAATGTGAACTTTATAACATTAAATTGGATGAAATTAATTATCCTATTTTATTTAAAAAAGTTAACCTAGAATTATGATGTTTGGTTTATCTATCTATATTGATTTAACATAATTAATTTATATATTATATCAAATCATATCAATGTTTTATTAATTTTTAAAAATAATTATATTTTTATTACTAGTAAGTATGAAATTATATATTTTTTCTATATTATGGGTGACAATGTGGGGTTGTATCATTAAATTTTATGTAGGGACAAGTGAACATTAAATTATAGAGATCAACTTCTCTTCCTACAAATTTAGAGATTTTTTCACTCTCTCCATTTATTTCTCTATTTTAGAGATGAATTTAGAGAAGCTGTTATTTTTTCTCTAAAATCTCTCATTTTCTCTATTTTAGGAAAGCTGTTGGGCTTGCTCTAATACCAACTAATATAGAGTTTTGTGGGACAATTCCAATGAAAAGCCATCCGTGGATATAAATGGCGTTGGAAATTATGTCCACTATTCTCACTGTTGGTATTTCCCATAGTTAAAATCTCACCCTTTTAATTAAAACTAAAATAATTAATTCAATTAATTATTATTTTTTATACAACAACGTGGGTACATGGGTATTTTTTACTTTTTTTTACTTTAATATAATTTTTCTTTTCTTTTCTTTTTTTCTTTTTTTTTTCTTTTGATTTCTGCCAGCTAATATATAATTTAAAAAAATATTAGACCATTATGAATTATTAGTTACAAAAAATAGTATATATATAATATTTAAAAAAATAAAATTAATATATAATATAAATTAACCAGCTGAAAATTAGAAATTGTAATAATATTTACATTAACATTCAGAGGCAAACCGAATTTACAACCCGGAAACATATGCTCGAAATGAGCTTAAAATGAAACAAGCTACAATGCAAATATTAAGGCTCGACACAAGCACTTACAAACCCAAATTAAATATCCTAACTTTAATAAAAATACCAAATTGAAATCTAAAGTACGGAGGTTTCAACAAGATGGAAAGTTAGAAAATGTTACTAACAACTAACAAGTATATATGGAGCTTTTTAACCTCTGGCTTGGCCACCACTCTTGTCTCCAAACACACCAGGAGCAGCAGAAATATTACCAACAACAACACTACCAGCAAGACCACTATTAGCAACATCAACATGAACACTATGAGGCACACCAACATTGCTAGGTCGTGAAGTGTTCAAATAAGCAGACGAGGAATGTAATTGCTCAGGAAATGCTGGCTGAGAATCACGGTTGCTTCCGAAGGGATGTAAACTAAAAGCCCCATCTGGACGACTAGGAGAAGCATACATGTGTGGGCTTGAAGTCAGCAATGACTGAAAAGGTGTGTCAATTTGTGGAGTAGGGTGTACATACCGAGAAGGTCGCACATCCAACATCCTTTGAATCTCTATAGCATCTTCATCTCTTTGCTTCATCAGTAATACTTGCATTCTACCTTCCATTGTTTTTTAACCTCTTCCTCGATTTTTTGCCTTAACTCATCCTCTATCTTTTTCTTCAGATTCTCCAACTCATTGGTATTCATATTTATTGATCTTGATGGTGTAGAACCATGGATTGGCGGGTTTCGGAAATTAGGTGTCTTGCTATATAGAGCACCTCCACCAAAGACACATTCCTTGCTATTTCCACCAACTGCTTGGGCCCATAACCTATCTATATCTTCTTGTGTTACTCCTTCGGGATGTTGCTGCATAAATGTGTCATATAACTCTTTGTTGCGTTCCTATGAAAGAATATAAATAAATCAAATTACATAGATTGATAAAGCTATCTTATGCAAAATATGAACATATAGTTTACATACTAGGACTATTTGTGGTCTGGATCCACTCCATGTCCCATCTTTTTTTTTTATATGTTCTCTTGATTAACTTCTCTTGTGTCATTGGCTTACCATGTTCTTTCTCCTAATACAAGGCAACATATTCATATGTTAGAAAAAAATCACATAAAAGAGTAAGGCAAAACCTTTTGATTAAGAACTTACATAATCACCCACATGTTGAACCACAGATTTAGAACCACCGGTATAAATTCCAGTTCCATCACGAGCCTCGGAAGCTCTATTGCGCTTGTTTCTCTCACTTTTGCTCTTAAAAGCATCACTTTGAAATTCCTTCTTCATGTCTACCCAATGTTCAGGGCTCACAAAATGAGGTCTCTTAAACATAGGTCTCTTAGGGGAAGGCCTTGCTTCGGCAAACTTAGAATGCAAATATTGAGAACATTTAAAACGCCAATTTTGCCTTGACTTGAGCTGAATCTTTGTCTTTCCAGACGTAACGGCCCTGAACATGACATCACGACCCTGAACATGACATCACAAGCAACAGAGGATGGCAAATTTATCAAACTACTCTATTTTTCTCCTTTTAGCTACTGAAATAATCATAAACAGAGGACAACAAAACATGCAGTAAAAACGAACATAGCTCAATCAACAATATTTCATATTTAATTCAAGCAATACCAAGAAGCTCAAAAAATCTGTAAATAAAAGGAAAAGCAATCAACACAACATTTTTATGAACCCACAAATCTATTTCCCATTTTAGCTAATCAAATAATCCACGACAAAATGAAAAAAAGAGGATAACAGAAATCTTTGTTTTTTACCTCAAACTCTCTCCACCAAAAGTCTTTTTCTTCAGCAGGAATTTTGCTCCAGCAAGACCATGATCCATTGTAATGAGAACGCACAATTGAATACGCTTGCCCTAAAACCACTCTAGAATCTTCAAAGCTACCATTAACATAAATATAAAATTAGCAATATAATAATTTACATGTGAGATGATGTAAACAAGTCAAGTACATTACGTATTTCCGATTGGCCGAATTCGTGTTCGGTTGAGAGCATCAGGTTGATCATCCTCTTCGCCTTCTGATGTGTTGTAGTCAAACCCTATTCTAGGTAGAACTCTGTCATCGTCTTCATCGGAAGCATGGTCAACCATTTCGGAAACAACACTTGAGAATAAATATGTTTTTATCAGATAGGTAGTCCAAATAAAACTTGCTTGGCACTGTACACTAACTTTAAATGCATAGATCAATGATGAAACAAATCATGTAGCTATTGAAATACCACCAATTGCAAGAGTTGCAGCCACCTGTGGTACACTTTGGTGGATGGAGTCAAAGTTATTTTGTGTTGTTCCACCGCCAACTGTACGTAGAAGTTCAAATGAAACTTACTTGGTATTTTAAACTAACAATGAAAATTTTCTAATCATATAGGTAGTCCAAATGAAACTTACTTGGTAAGTATATTACACTAATTGTAAATGCATATATCAATGGCGAAACGAAATCATGTAGTTTAATAAGCTTAAATTGCAATACCACCAATTGCATGAGTTGAAGCTGCCTGCGGAAAATTCTGATGGATGGAGTTGAAGTTATTTTGTGTTGTTCCACCAACAACTGCAGAAGCATCTCTGATAATTGGAGGAAAGGCCTCCATAGGTGTAGATGAGGAGTCAAGTCGCACACCTCTCCCTGCAGCTTGGTTAGAAGAAGAACCCACCTGGCCATAGGTGGGTAACCCTCGATTGCTGCCCGGAGGGGGTGAACCACGGGTGGTTGTAGGGAGAAGAAACCTTCGTCGAACCATTTCTTACATGTACGAAAAACACATCCGAAGCTTGAATTTAAAAGAAATATAGATTGATCAGGAAAATGACAAGAACATCAACAAAAAAACTTAAGATGGGAGGTACTGATCGACTACCAATCGCCCAGCACAATTGTTTTTTTTTTTGTTTAGAAGTCTAGCATAATTGATAATAGTGGATGAAGGCAGTTAAACCCAATTGGCGCTATACTAAAATACAATCTCCCTCCTTTTGGATTGGAAAAGCAATTGAATTTCCCTTCAATTTGATTAAATTTCAAGGTAACCAATTTTTTTTTTATATAAAACATAAAAACATACAAAAAAAATTGTTGGATTTGAATTACATGTAAATATGTCAATTCTAAAATCAAATGAATTCAAATTATATCACCAATCATCTTCGATTAAACCAATTAGTTTTATCAAATGATAGGAAAATCAATCTTACCGGAGTTGTAAGTGGCTGATTTTGCCCGCCTATTGGTGCCAACCTAGTCACGCCATTACCGCCGATGCGGCAGCCCGTAGATTCGTTCAGTGCCAAGGATTCAGGTATGGAACAATTGCTAGCATGGAATCGGCCGCAAGTGATGGTGGTGACTGGGGCAACGGTGGTGGGGGTGGGGTGGGGCGGTGGGGAGGGAGTGTGGAGGCGAGGGCGGGCATGGATAGTTGTGCAGGCATAGATGGGGTGATTGGGAGAGAAGGGGCTTGGCTTTGGCTATATATGAGAGGATGAATTTTGACCTAAGTAGTAGAAGGGAAGGGGCACGGTGTACACAAAATACAAATTGCACATGTAATTTGCAACTATTTTTAGATAGAAATAAAATAAAATTACCATAAATATATAATTACCATATTGCAAGAGATATAAAAATACATAAAAAAGCGTTTTTTATTAGGATGCCAAGAATGAAAGAGTCATGTTATAAATAAGAACTAGTGTAGGTCTCGTCCCGTGTACGGAGAATACGTTAATATAATATAGATATAAATGAAATTAGTTTGACGGATTATAAAAAAATCTAAATATTTTTTATTTAGATTCTCTCAATATATATATATAATTCACATTTATAAGGTAATTTTTTTTCTAATCTACAATTAATTGAATCTCATGTAATTTAATAGATAATTTTTTTAAAAAATATTTTAATATTTTTTTTATCAAATATATAGTATACATTTACTACCTTAGTTTACTAAAATATCTATCCACTGATGGATTGTGGCTATGTAATACTTTGATAAATTATTTTGGTCTAAAAAATAATATAGATATAAATAAATAACAATTATTAAATAATTCATTTTGATATAAATAATTTTTTTCATTAAAAAATAATCTAATATAAATAAAATAGTACATAGCATGCTATGTATCCGTTTTAGTATATGTATATAGATGAATGTAAAAAATAATGATAACTTTGAAATTGCATAGCCATCTAAGGAAAAGAACATCCGACCTTAATCTGTTGTGATGGGTGTGAAGGCATCGTGTATCACTCCAGTCGCCCTTAAATCAACCTGACACTATCATTATAACAATGATGATTTTATAAACGTGTAAGAAAACAATTATATAAAATAACATAAAACAATGTAACCATGTTATATAATATATTATATATAGATTACTAACCGTTAATAATTCAAATGTCATCATCATGGTCACTTGCTCTATCATTGTTCTCTTCCTCCTCGTAGACAATTTCATCATCTGAATTAGAACATGTGTCAACTACAAGATCAACTTCCTCTGTTTCAATATCATTCTCCAACTCTTCATCTACATCAACCATTGCTCCGCTTGGATCCCGAAAGTTTTCCAAAGTTGCCCCATCAATTGTTGGCACCCTAACCGCTTCTTCGGGTTGATACGGTTCTTCATCATCTATCCACCTTTCCTCAATTGTGCTTCTAGCTTTTGTTTTACATGCAGCTAACCAATTTTTTCGATCTCGAGTTGCACCAGGATAGTTGGCATAATAAACCTGAATAGCCTTCTCTGCCATAATGAAGGGATCGGTGCTTCGATATAACCGTTTCGGATTAATATCTACAAGATCATATTTCTTATGTGATTGTGTGCCGGTAGTTGGGTTGAACCAATGACATTTGAAAAGCACAACTTGTTTTGAATGGACTCCCGGATACTGCAACTGTATTATCTCTTCGAGCTGACCATAAAAGTCAAATTCTTCTCCTTGGTAGTTTGATGATTTGACCATAACTCCACTGTTCATCGTAGGTTTCCCTTCCTCTCTTTGTAATGTGTGGATGGTGTAGCCATTTACAATATATGCAGGGAATGTAATTATATCTGCTCGTGGACCTCGGGCCAAACTTTGCATCAATTCATCTTCAATGTTGTTTTCTTTAACCTGTTATAAAATATGGGGTCAGTTATACTTTGTAATACTAATTAATCAAATATTAGTAATGTATAGCATTTGAGTTCTTACATAGGCTTTAAACCAAGAAGTGAAGTTTCTATCAAAGCTTGTGTCATTTGCACCACCAACTTGATCGGAGAATATCCTACAAAGAATCACCTAAGTATTAGTTTGATGATGATAAAGTGAAACTATAAAAAGTTATTTTTTAAGAGAGGGAATGTATAAATACTTACTTAAGATATGGCTCAACTTCTGCACAATTTAATAGAACACATGTCTCAATCACATATTTCTCCTGTGGATCATTAGTAAGCCATCGTGTTGTTGATTTACCAAATCCTCTACCAGGATAATTGAATATGGAATAATGGGGGGAATTGTCTTTTGATGGGCATTCGTTATCTCGAGTCCTCTTCCTTCCTAAGGGCATTCGAGGTTCACAATATTGCTTTGCCAAGGTTGATATTTCTTCAATAATATATGAAGAGCATATTGAACCTTCAACTCGTGCTTTATTGCCGACTTTTTTCTTCAAGTGATGCAAAAATCTATATTGTTAAAAGAAAAATTAATAACAAGAGAGAAACTAAAAAAATAAAAATTTTGAAAATTTTTGTTTGTACCTCTCAAATGGATACATCCAGCGATATTGTACCGGTCCTCCGATTTTAGCTTCATAAGGCAAATGAATCAACAAATATTCCATTGAATCTACAAACGATGGAGGAAATATTCTCTCTAACTTGCATTATAGCACTCGAATTGCAATATCCAATTCTTCCATCTGTGTTACTGATAATGTTGGCGAACATAAAGAGTGGAAAAACTGACTCAATTCAGTTAGAGGCCCCCAAATAGACTCTGGCAACATTTCTCTAAAAGCAATCGGAATTAATCTCTGCATAAACACATGACAATCACGACTCTTCATCCCAACCAACTTGCACTCATCTAGTTGCACACATTGAGCTCGTGTAAGGGTGTACAGAGCTTTTGGTATTGGACCGTGATGATCTTTCTCCACCTCCAAATTTGGACGATCACAATAATTTCAGATCTATGCGTGCCTTTAACGAATCTTTAGTCTTCCCTTTAATATCCATCACAGTATTAAAAACGTTATCAAAAACGTTTTTTTCTATATGCATAACATCAAGATTATGACGAAACAAAAGTGTCCTCCAATACGGAAGCTGCCAAAAAATACTTTGCTTTGTCCATTTGTGCTCCTTCCCATAACCGGAAATCTTTGCAAAAGGGTCCTCCATCATTGTTGGCATTTCCTTCACACAGTGCCAAATGTCTTCCCCTTTTAAACGTTCAGGAGCAGAGGAAGTCTCAACACGATCTTTGAAAATGCTTTTTTATTTTTTCTAAACGGGTGATCATGTGGTAAGAACCGTCGGTGACAATCAAACCACGATGGCTTCTTACTACCCTCTAGCCAAAAGCTTTTTCTATCATCCATACATATAGGGCAAGCCATTAAACCAGCTGTGCTCCAACCGGACATCATTCCATAAGCCGGAAAGTCATTAATCGTCCATAATAATGCAGCTCGCATGCAAAAATTTTTACCTCGGGAGATGTCAAATGTTGGCACACCTTGCGTCCACAGTAATTTCAATTCCTCAATCAATGGTTGCAGACAAACATCTATTAACTTCTTTGGATTATGGGGACCAGGTATAACCATAGATAATAACATACGAGGAGTTTTTAAACACATTGATGGTGGAAGATTGTAAGGAGTTAGAATAATTGGACAACATGAATATGTCTTTGCAGATTGACCGAATGGAGTAAAACCATCTCCACATAATGCCAACCGAACATTACCCGGTTCATTTGCAAACTCCGGATGTGTCTTATCAAAATCTTTCCATACTTCACCATCTGAAGGATAACACATTGCTCCCTCCTCAGTTTCATGCTCTACATGCCATCTCATGGCTTTAGCAGTCGTTGACAATGCAAATAATCTCTGCAACCTAGGTATGATAGGCAAATAACGTAATTGTTTGTGTGGAACACCTCTTTTTCCTGTCATGCGTTTATACCTTTCATGATTACAAAATTTACAGCATTGTAAAGAAGCATCAGCCTTCCAGTATAGCATGCAACCTTCTGGGCAAATATCAATTCTTTCCATCGGTAATCCCAAATCTCTAACGAGCTTTTTTGTCTCATAATAATTACTTGGAAACTTATGTTTTCGGGGCATGCACCTTCCTACCCATTCACAAATCTTGTTGTAACAATTTTCAGACAAATTAAACTCAGATTTGATCCCAAGTAGTTCAGAAACAGATGACAATTGCGTCTCAGTTTCACAGCCAGGCCGAAGAGGTTGTTCTGCAGCTTTCAAAATATCCCAAAACTTTTCTGATAAGTCGATGTCATCATCAATATTAGTATTCATTTCTTCCTGTATATTTGAAGAGTCAATACCTGGGTTGCTTGATGTAGAAACATCTTCGGGGTGATCTGCTGCCCAATATGGAACAAAATTTGGCCCAGCTGCATCGAATATCATTCTTTGTTGTGGATTTAGCTGGTCATATTCTTCCCTCATTGGAAAATTTTGGCTGACATGAGATGCAGAATTTAAAACCGGAGAAGATGGCACATAAGGAGGTTCCCCATGACAAATCCAACGAGAATAATTCTTAGTGAAACCTTTTCTGTAAAGATGGCCTCTCACAGTTTCAGGGAGTTGATACTTCTCATTACCACATTCATGACAAGGACGCCGAATTTGACTTCCAGTAGCATGTGACAACGCAAAATCCATAAATTGTCTAACTCCGACCAAAAATTCATCAGTCAATCCATTATGTCCAGGTAAATTTTTACTATACATTCAACTTCGGTCATCCATGGTTAGTTGGGCATTCAAAAACCTATTTATCAGTGTTCAAGTAATTGAATTTCATGTGCGATAAATCGAGCATCCAATAAAATATGCAACCATAACTAATTTGATAGAGTATGATTGACTTACCAGCTTCCAAATATGCTCTGCATCAAAACAACCTCTTTGTCATATATAAAGTTTAAGTAGCAACCTGCAGTGGATATAGTTCAATTAGTATAGAATTTCATGCTCATTTGACTTTATGATTGATACACAACATACTGATAATTGATTTAGCTACCTAAAGTCCAAACAACAGAAGCCGAAACCAAGATGAAGCGAAGCCGAAGTCACAGAAGGAGATTATTGTAATTGAAAGTCCGCCTGAGATATAAAGGTTGAGGAACTTAATCCAAGAGGGAAATCGACGGTAAAAGCAGAGAATTAGCGTGAAGAGGGATTCTGAGTCCTATAGGTTTTGCAAGTAATATCTACCTAATGAAATAATCTCGACCGTTAATATAATCTAATGGTCAAGATCCTTCCCCCTAATTACTCCCAATTTTCTTCAAAATTTTACCCCTTAGATTTTGAGATTAATAATCCCAAAATGATGCCAAGTATAAGCCACGCCATCATTTCATTTTCCTCCAACAACTCCAACACTAAATACGACATCAAGTTAAACAATGATCAAACATGGCTTATTTATGCTCCAAGACTAGTGGAATTTATGTGTTGAATGTTTTAGGTAGAATAACATAAATGGAATCTCTTAGGTGTTGTTGGGGATTCATGGAAGATCCAAGTCGATTGTTTTCAGGAAATTGACATTTTTTTTTATCAATGGAGTAACTAAAGATTCATGCCCTGAGGTTGTTTCTGATCTCGAAGGACATCGAGAGTCTTGATCCATCTTTTGCAAATCAACTTTTTAATATCAAATTGACAATTAAACAATGTTTTGTTTCTACTCATATCCATGATTTGTAAATCATTTTTTAGTTACTAGAAATATCTACTTGATTTAGAGCAAGTTACATTACCAAAAAAATGACCTTTTGTATATATAGTTATTTTTCAGAAGTGGCATTTTGTTTTCCAGCAAATTAGAGCACCTATCATTCTGTTTTCCAGAAAAAAAATGACCTTTTTTCTGAAGAAGCTGCAGATGAACAGTACTTGAATAGATGATAAGTTTGTTTATAAGAACTTATTAGCCTATGTGGGGGTCGAACCCACGTCTTTGTGTGCACACACAATGCTCTCCCGATTGAGCTAATAGGCTACTTATCAATATACAAATTCGGAAACAAGTTTAATGGTCAAATCAATCTCAATATATATTACTCATAGACAAGGTGCACCTTGCATGAAAAAGCTAGAAATTGTTGCAGCGAGACAACAAAAAAAAACACAATGCAAAAACATAAATAAAGATGTTATGAAGAGATAGGTTAACTAAGTTCATGCCAAAGTTGCTGCAGTGAGACCTATATGAGTAAGATAATAAATGAACAACATCCAACCATGACATCAGAGATCGACAACATCAAAATCCCAACAGTAGCAACAAATCAGCACCAACGAAAGGTGAATCAGCACCACACACCCCAGTTTATGACAAGATATACCAGTTCCAAACACCAAGTTAATGTTCACATGCGAAATCAACATAAACGAGAGACTAAATAAATTGTTGTTATGATAGCAAGCCCTTGATAACAGTGGTCATAGCAAGCCCTCGATTATGATCCTCTATGACAGTAACCTTATCATTTCACAGTCCAACATTTGAAACATTTACCCATACATGCAACATTAGGGATGCATGAGGAGGGTCTCGAGTCAAATTGGTCTATCAGACTCAGAATCAAGAAAACCCAATTTTATGGGTTCCAAGCAAGATACAAGAAAACTAGGATCAATTTGCATCAGAGAAAAAAAAAAGGTGCACAAGCTAGTTTCAAGAGGTCAGTATTAGGAACATTCATCATTCAATTGTACCCGTAGATCCCAGAAACAGAAAGGCACAAAAATTAGGGTTCATGTTTTTGCTCACAATCAAATAAAATAAGAGAACATGACAAAATAATCCAAATAAAAACAATAGAGATAAGCTTTAGTAAAACTAAAAGAAGGAGGACAACCATCCAGAAACATCAATTGAGTACATGAATCTTTAAGAGATAATCTTCCGCTCGGCCATAGCTGATAGAAAAAACATTCATGGTCTGATCTTGGAACTTCAAATCATGTCTTCATGATACGGGGTTAGCCGTAGGGTGGCCCGATCTTCGGCAATCAAGACTCAAAGACAAGAACAGAAGCAAAGACTCAAGAATAAGAACAAGACTCGAAATTTCAGCAACTTTAGACTCAACAAGACAATGAAATAAAGACCGATAGAAGGGTGATTCGAACTAAGGTAGAACGAGATAAAGACCCCAGGCCTCCTAAGTAGGGCTGTTATATGAACTGAATAGCTCGAGCTCGGCTCGGGATCGGCTCGAAAAAGCTCGACTCGAGCTCGCTCACTTATTTAAACAAGCCGAGCTTGAGCAAAATTTTAAGCTCAGTTGAAAGCTCGGCTCGTTCGAATAAAGCTCGAATAGCTCGAATTCTATGGAATTTCTAAAATTTCCTTTAAGTTAACATGTTATAACAAAGTAGAACTACTTAAAGCTCGAAAAAAGCTCGGCTCGAGCTTGTTCATTTCCTAAACAAGTCAAGCTTGAACAAAATAAAAAGCTCGTTTAAAAATTAGGCTCGGCTCGGCTCGAGCTCGTTTAACAAACGAACCAAGCTTGAACATGCCAAGCTCAGTTCGTTCGGCTCGAATAACACCCCTACTCCTAAGAGGGTAGGAACCAAGTATCAACGACTACAAAGCCCGCCTCTACAACCTTACACAACCAAGCGGACAACTTGGAGGCACAAGGAGAGGACTTGTGATTACCTGGATCACCAAGCTCTCGCGAGGTTGACGAACTCAAAGCAAACCAAGCAGGATCTATAACCAATTTGCAATCGATGAACAACGCTTCGAATTGATTGACTTGCACTCTTGTGTTTTTCACCAAAAGAGAGAAATTTTCATAAAAATTGAACGTGTGTTTTTCAACAAAGGAGATTAGCCGCTTCTTATAACCCTAAAGGCTGATTTTAATGAAAATAATAATTAAAAGAAAAATTAAAATAAAACCCTAAATTACCCAAAATAACTTAAGTAAAGAAGGTTACTAAAAATGGCATAAAAGGGTCCAATACTTAGTAGAATTTCGTCTAAACAGTGACAGCTTGCAAAGATGGTGATTTTTGGCCAAGCTCTAGGTCGAATATGGAAAAACCTTCAACAGAAAAGTTATAGATCTCTTCGTCCTCGTTCCGACAAGGTATGACACGTTCCAATCCGATTAATATTGACTCTGAACGACCCATTTTACTGAGACTTCGAAAAGCTGTCAAACTACTGAACGAATCTAAAAACGAACCGACCCATCAAACTTGCACCTTTGGACCTTCTCCCATGGTGGAGCCTTCTTCTTCCTCTTGAGGATGACAACATTCTCACGAGCTCGAATCATAGGTCCATCCCCATGTATAGGTGTGTCCGAATGTGTCTTAGATGGTGTTTTGGATGGTCCCGCATCACTTCATCTTATGAATTCCAGCACAAAAAAAAACTTAGGAAGAAGAATTGAGCTCGGAATTAGCTTAGATGTTCAGAAGGATGTGGAACTCGAAGGTAGAAGGGGAGCCTACGGAGGAGGTGAGCGAGAGAACGAAAGCGATACGGCGTGGCCTATGGGCTATGGGTTATTTTCAAGAAAATTGAGATAATTTTTTTTTGGGGGGTAAACAAAATTGGGATTAATTAGAAACAGAGGATAAGCCGTTTAGATTCTTTCATTAGATAGAGATTTACGGATATTCATACGGTTGACAGAGGTGATAATGCTAATTAAGTATATGGTAGGATATAGATAAAATGAATCTTTAGAATATTTTTTACGGGAATTAATTTTTGTGGCTATGATTTACAATTACGTAAATATTTAAAGGGTAAGCATTATATTGACTCTTTCTTTCTTTTTCATTTTCTTTTTTATTTTATTTTTTCTTTTTCTTTTTCAAATCAAAGGTTTATCTGTTATTATTAAATTTTAATAAAGGTTGCTGTTTCAAAATAAAAATTTAAATTTAAAAAAAAACATTACCAATTACCACACCTCATATTCGAAAATTGGAAACCACCCCTTACCAACGGTTCAAGCCATCCCGGTTATATTGCTACAACCAAAATCATTGGTAAATTCATGCAACAATTTCATCTGTAGGTAAGTTGTGGGTAAAATTATCCAACCACTTCATTAGTTGGTAATTTATTGTGGGAAAATACCATTTCTTTAGTAGTGTCACAAGTTTGGCTCTACTTATCTTCACCATCCCCTTGGTCATCTGTCAACTACAATCTTTCAATTTTAAGCTAAACATTTCAATTTGAGTCTTTTTCCATTCAAACAAGCAGATTGTGCTTCATGCAACATTAATAAAATTCACAAACTTCCATTTTATGAGTCTAGTATTATGTCTACATATCCTTTAGAGGTTGTCTATTCGGATTTTTGGACTTCTTTAGTTACTTCATACGATTATTTTTTATACTATGTTATCTTTGTTGATCATCACACTCTTTATAGCTGGATATTTTCACTCAAAAATAACTCTGACACAAAACCTACATTCCTCAAATACAAGGTGTTGGTGGAAAACTTCTTCAAATTCAAAATAAAGATTTTGTACACAAATAATGGGGGGGGGGGGATTCCTTGGCCTTCACCACTTTGTTGCGTCAGAGGGCCTTACACATTACACATCCCCTCCACATATGCTAGAACACAATGTCATGTCGGAATGCAAACACCGTCATGTTTTTTAAACTAGCTTGTTCCTCTTGACTTATTCGAGTATGCCTCTATATCATTTAACCCCATACCTTGATTTTACATCGACATATATACCTAATCAATTGACTTCCTACTCCTATCCTACAAAATGACTCTCCCTAGTTCAGATTATTAAATGTCATACCAAATTATAATAAATTACAGAGTTTGGATGCATGTGCTTTCCTTGGTTACGTCTCTATAATGCCCACAAGCTTCCACCTAGGTCCATTGCATATATATTTATTGGTTATCCATCCACTCAAAGTGCTTATCAATGTATGGATCTAACTACCTGTCGAATTTATACATCTTATCATGTTCGATTCATGGAGTGTGTACATATAAAACAACAGCCACACAAACTAATTCATCATCGTAAATAGGTCCTGAATGAAGCACCATTTATATTCCTATTTTACAAAATCACACAAATCAAGCTCCTAATCCTATTCCTATTTCATCGAGGACAATGGATAGACACCAGAATAAGTTGGCTCCATCTCACCATCCAAATCCTAACCTACCACCTCAGTTGGCCCCACCCCTATCTCTATCCCACAAGTTAAGTAATCCATCGCCAACTCCCCTTCAACCATTAACCCATCATATCCTACAAGATCAGCTGGTCTCACCTCCTTCCTTATCTAATCCTGCTTCTTCTAGCATCGACCCTACATCACTTTCTAACCTGTCATCTTTTATACCTACTCTACCAAAACCAATCTCTAAACCCACTCACCCAGGAGGAGTGACGCGTTCCCAAAATAACAAGCTTAAACCCATTAACAAGCTCAACCTTGACATTCATAAAATTCCATCTCATCGACCCGAAGCACAAACCATTACCCAAGCTTTAAAGAGTCTAGAATGGAGGAAGGCTATGCAAGTGGAGTATGATGCCCTCTGCTTGAATAAAACTTGGGATTCGGTTCCACAATCTCCTGCCTACAATCAAGCTGGATGCAAATAGGTGTTTCAAATAAAGTATCGTCCTGATGGTCGGGTTGATAAATTGAAGGCTCGTTTTGTGTCAAAGGGCTTTCATTAGAGATCGGGCATGAACTACAAACAGACACTTAGTCCTGTGGTGAAGCCAATAGCCGTAAGAATCATTCTCACCATGGTTGCCTCTAATGTTTGGAGGCTTCAAAAACTCGATATAAATGCCTTTTTACAAGGGACGTTGTATGAAGATGTGTACATGATGCCAGTGGTGGACCTTTGATTTATCTCAAGGGGGGTTGAAACCTTTAAGGAATGATAATAAAATACATCTTACGAATTCATTACCATAAACAAATTCAATACTACAAATAAGTTCATTTCTTGAATAGGTTTTCGTAGTCCTATATCACTAGTAATCACCTATTGTTTCTCCCACCGAGATTTTTTTTCACTCCTTACATCAGCTCTACAAACGTACACTAGTAACATCATCTCCACTTCCAACCGCTTTAACTTGTTGAGATAGATTAAGAATAGGATTGGTAGAAGGAGTCGAAGATCCAACAATAAGAAAAAAAAAACAATGCCCAAATCACAAATTCAATTCACAAACCCCCAATTCAATTCATAAATTAAAAAAATTGATTCTCAAAGTCACAAATCAAAATAAAAATTTCAAAAATTGATTACCAAAATGACAAACCCAAATTTTAGAAAATTGGTTTCTAAAATCAAAACCCTAAATTCTAATGTCCTACATATAATTTGACAAAGTATAAATTATAATTAAGGTACGAAATACTAACCCTTTCAAATCATAAATTCAATTCATAAATCCTAAATGCAATTCAAAAAATTGATTCTCAACTCACATACCCTAATCAAAATTTCACATTTTAATTATCAAAATCCCAATTCCTAATTTCACAAAATTGGTTTTCATAACCAAAAACCTAATATCTCCCATCCTACATATAAATTGGATCTCAAATTAAAATTTAGAGTATAAATTGACAAAGTATAACCTATGATACACTAATCTTTTCAATCCAACCTTCAACAAATTTGGATTTGGGAATTGAGACTAATCACTAAATCGCTAATGGGAGGGAAAGAAGTGAAATAAGAACAACTTGCAACGGTAAATGGAGGGTCGCAGGTTGCAGCGGGGATGATTGGAGGAGTCACTGCCGCTGACAGAAAAAATAAAAGGTGGGCAGGCAAGGCTCGAACTTTTAACCTCTTATATCTCCCCTTCCCTTCCCAACCCATTTACCAACTGAGCCAAACAGATTTAGTGATACTGTGTTCCTTCTTCTTATTATTATTACGAAAATCCAATATAGATAGATAGGTAGGTAGGTAGATAGATAGATAGGTATGTAGGTAGGTAGATAGAGAGATCGAGAGAGATAGATAGAGAGATGTTAGTTTCGATGCACACACCTCTTAACATGTACCAAGTTAACAAGTCTAAACCATTGATTTGGTGAAAACGAGTGGTTGAGATTATTCGATTAAATATATTAATTGTAGTTTTAAGATTAAAATACACAATCCCACGTAATAACACACGCGTTCAACACTCAAACCAACCCTACCCAACATACTCACCATTGCCAACATCAAAAGAGAGAGAAAAAAAAGGAGGATTTCGAAAGGGTTGGGCGATAGTGCGAGGAAGAGGGCCCTTTCCGAGTTGGTAGAAGTCTAGTACGAGATATTGCTTTTCCGAAAACCACCAAAGCTATTTCGGTCAATGATAGGTGGACGAAGATTGAATATGTGGATGGTGACGGTGATTTGGAGAATAGATCGGAGAAATTTCCGAAGGTGCGGCGACGATTTTTGAAGGATACATCGAAGGGCAACCGAATTCTGACCATTGGCTGGCTCGGTGGCCGCCTAAGGCCTAGAAACTATCGAATGCACAGTCACAGGTCTTACACTTGTAGTCACTGCTGTATCGATGCCGAAGGCCGTTGTGTGTGGTCGCTTGTTGGCGGAGGCGGACAATGGAGGCACAATTCTCCCTCGCAAGCATCTCAAATTTTAATTATAAGCACATCATTGATTAATTATCTATTAGATTTTCTTAATTGTGTGTATCGGATCTATCAATTTGATAAGTTTCGGTGAGAGAAGGAGATTTGGGTGTATGGCAAAAAGCTAGAAAAATGAAACAGTGAGTTGTGTTTGTGTTGGTGAATTAATTTGGGGTACCAGCGAATAATCAAACAATATCATCGAATAATTTTTAGATATTTGTTAAAATAAAATAAGTAACTGAATAATATTGTAACATCGTTGAATAATCCAGTGATACCATCGAATAATCCAATGATACCATCAAATAATCAAGCGATACCATCGAATAATCCAGCGATATCACCGAATAATTTTTAGTTAAAAGTTCAAGTGTTTTCAAGGTGCTAGCCCATTAGAATATAGTAACAATGAAAATTCGGTCCTATCAATGAATAATCTATCGATACCATCACATAATCCAACGATACGATCATATAATCCAGTGATATTATCGAATAATTTTTAGTTGTTTGTTAACATGAGATAAGTATCCGAATAATACTATAATATGACTGAAAACACTAAAACTACCTTCAAATAATACAATATTACAAAAAAAAAAGCGCCCTAGGTGTGTGTTAACTGAATAATTTAAGTTAATAAAATCTCAAGGCATATGCCCACTTACAAATAAAAAAAAAGGTTGGGCCCTTATACAATTGAGAGGCCATAACACACGCGCCATCATGGGCAAGTCATACAACAAAGACTGTGGCCCCCAATGTTTTTTAATTAGAAAAAGGGAAAAAATGTCAAATAATCACAACCACCCATTTCAATCAATGAACGACCTAGATTTGTTAACATGATACACGTTAAGAGTTGTATACATATGATATATATATATAGAGAGAGAGAGGATCAAATGTGAACACTTCTTATGGTGTTAAATGTTAATAAATCTAGACCCCTAATCTATAAAAATTGATGGTTGTGATTATTCCTCTATAATCCATTATTTTAATTTAAAAAAGAAAAGAAAAATTGAGATGGATTGAGGTGTACAAACAAATAGTCGTGTGCATATCAACAAAAAGATCCATATTTGCAAAATATATATACGGTCAACTCCAACAACCCTACAATTGCTGACCCAATTGAAAGTGGAAAGGGAGTAAAGCAACTAGCGATTTCAGGAGATGATCGTTAAGGAAGGTGGCGACACCCAGTGATTGTGATGGGTTCAGCGACTCCGACGACACCATTCAATGTTGATGTGCGCGCAAATTGCCATATTTTCTATAAACATTTATGTCCATTTTGTCGATATATTCATGCATATTGGTTGGGAAAGCATAAGATTAGTGTAGTTTATGCTTATTTACAAAATATAGAGGTCTACACGAGTTTTTATGTTATTTCGCAGAAATCGAGACAAAAATGGAGCAATTTGGAAAAATGAAAGAAAAGCTGAAAAAGAACTCGAAGTCTACTAAGGAGTCGAAATCGACCTAAAGAGTCGACATCGAGTGAAATAGAGCACTAGAAATCGATCAGAGGAAGAACAGAGCATGTCGACACAGAGAGTTCGATATCGACATAAGGTGGTCGATATCGAGTGCTATAAATCAAGTGAAAAGATAGATTCCGAGTGTCAATCCGAGGTTGGGTAGAACTGCTCGAGGTAAGAGAAGAAGTGAGCTCGATATCGACATGTGCTGGTCAATATCGACTGCTGCTGCAGACAGATCCGACGCTGTTTTTGATAGAATTCTATCCGAAGAGCTTACATCTATCCTAAAGTCAAGATCTTCTATACATTCTTACCAGACTTGTCATCCTTTATGGTGAATTTGGTATTTACCTATAGTGATTTAGTTATGTACTTTATATAAGTTTTATCTTAGGAATAAAGATAGATTTTCTTATCCTTTGATAGTGAGGTTAGAGATCTATAATTAGAGGCCATTAGGGATGAGTTTATTCATTCACACAACAACAAGCATTCAAGTTCAGTCATCCAATCCAAGAACACACAATTTCATTTTCAATACAAAGTAGTTTATTTTCAATGATGATGATGTCTATGATGATGAGGCACGAGTAGTTTACCTACTTCTAGGGTCGGGGTGAGCCCGACAATAGCTATGTAAGTTTGTGCATCAAAGGTATGATTTTTATGCGATTCCACCTTCTATCCTATTGCATGATCCTTTGCGAGAATTGAGGAAATTCCTTGTTTACATTATTGAAGCGAAAGCCAATCATATTGTAAATTTGGATTAGTCATGAAATTGGATAGTAACTCTTAGGTTTTATGCAAGATCCTCTAATCACCTAATAGTTGGTAACGAAAGTTATTTGACTGAAAGACATCATCTTTCATGAATTTGGCATAAGTCTTATATGGTTATCGTTGTGGCATGAATCCCCGACCTTGGAAGCTTTTAATTTATTGAGTTATATAAAAATCTGTGTTTTTATTCTTTCCACCCTTCCATCATCATTCTTACATTCTTCGGACTCTTTTTCGACAAAATTTGCTACGTTTATAGTTTCTGTTGAAGACTTGTTCATAAGGGGAGGGATCGCTAAATAAAATATTCAAATACAATATCAAACTAGACCGACTCCCTTGTCCAAGCAAATAAAATACAAGAATCCCTCCCGATGTAGTGGTAGGGTAATTCAGGATCAAATCCACGAGGAGGTATGTCAGTGCTGCCTAAGTTTGCGATCACAATCAAGTTTCGACTCCAGAGGACCACTCAATATCGAGGTGTCTGCTCGATATTGACCTCAATTCTACTCGATTTCCAGCTAAGTTTCCTGCAGAAGACAGAAGCAAAGTCGATGTCGAGTTGGGTACTCGATATCGATGTTAGCACTCGATATCGACCTCTGCAGTCGAAATCGAGTATCAACAGTAATAGTAAACGAACCAAATTTGCGTCGGAAAAGATGTCTGAAGAACGTAGAATGGTGATGGAAGGATGGACAGAAGTAAAAACACAAACTTTTATATGAATCAATAAACTAAAAGCTTCCAAGTTCGGGGATTCATGCCAGAATGATAACCATGCAAGTGTTATGCCAAATTCAGGAACGAAGATGCACTTCCGTCAAATAACTTTCGTTACCAACTATTAGGTGATTAGAGGCTGTCGCATAAAACCTAAGAGTTACTATCCAATTTCATGACAAATTCAAACTCACAATATGATTGGCTTTCGCTTCAATAATGCAAATAATGAATCTCGTCAACTTTCGCAAAGGATCATGCATAGGACAGAAGACGGAATCGCATAAAAATCATACCTTTGATGCACAAACTTACACTGCTATCGTCGGGCTCACCCCGACCCTATAAGTGGGTGAACTACTCGCGCTTCATCATCATTGAACTCTTCATTGTTGAAAAGAAACTACTTTGATTAAACTTCGAAAGAAAGAAAGTACATCGAACAAAGCCAACTCTCCGCTCTCGCTTCCCTCCAACTCCCCTCGGCCTCTCTCTCTTTCTCTCTCTATTCTCTACAACTGTATTGAAATTGAATTCTCTTGCTGTGTTGGATGATTAAACTCAGCCATAATGGCCTCTAATTATAGATCTCAAACCTCGCTATCCAAGGATTTGAAACTCTATCTTTATTCCTAAGATAAAACTTTAATAACGTAAATAACTAAAAAAAACTCTAGAAAAACATCATAAAGGATGAAGTGTCTGGTGGTATTTGATAGAAGATCTCGAGTTTAGGATAAACTTGAACGCTTCAGATAGAATTCTATCAAAAACAGCGTCGGATCTGTTCTGCAGCAGCAGTCGATATCGACCTTCAACCTCGATATCGACCCCTTCTTTTCTCTATATCAAGCAGTCCTACTCGACCTCGGATTGGCACTCGACTTCTATCAATTTGCTCAATTCAGGCCACTCAATATCGACCTTGTAACATCGATATCGACCTCTTCATGTCGACATGCTTTGTTCTTCCTCTGCTTGATTTCTGGTGCTCTGTTTCACTCGATGTCGAGTCTTTAGGTCGATTTTGACTCCTCAGTAGACTTCGAGTTCTTTTTCCACTCTTCTTCACTTGTCCAGATTTGTCCATTTTCGTCTCGATTTCTGCAAAATAAAATAAAAACTCGTGTAGACCTCTATATTTGGCAAATAAGAATAAACTACACTAATCTTATGATTTCCCAACCAATATGCATAAACGAGCAGGGTCGACCTACCTTTATCTCCTGAGGTGATCGGATTTTTTCTCACTCATTAAATTTTCCATATTTCAAATTTCTTTCATTCGTGCCAATAACTTCATAATAATGCACAAATTCCATATAACAACTCCAAAGATGACATCCATTCTCAACATCGTCCCCGGATAGGGTATAAGGTAAAAAAAATGGGAAATATGTAATATATGTGGAGCAATAATAATGATATAAGGCTCATATATGGCTTGTGTAATTGCAAATATGCATAGGTAAGGCTAGGATATGAACTTGAGCACATGTATGGAAATTTTAAAGTCCTCCATCATCTTATCATGCATATGTCAAAAGCAACTTCAAATTTTACCTCTCTTTCGTGGTTTTCTCTAAACAAATTGCACTTCATTGTGACTTCTATTAACTAGGCAATTTTTGCATCGTCGAGTTCAATAAAGCTTCCATGACACTTATTCTTTATTTTCAAATTTTTTGATGGGGGTCATTTTTCTTCTCTTTTTTTTTTCTTTTCGAAATATAAATATGCCTAAAGATAAAAATGTAATGCTTTAAGATAAAATAAACAATTCCAAAATAACTATGTATGAAAAATATGCGTAAACATGGAAAAGAAATATGCAAAAACTATGTAAAATTTTAAAATATGCTCAAAATATGTAAAAAAATATACAAGTAAGCCTTTCCCCCACCTCATACTTAAAGATTATTGTGTCCTCATTGTATAAGAACTATGGTTAAGAAAGAAATTTACTAAAAATTCACGAAAACCAGGAGTTGAAGAAGTCTGCAAGTGAGGTCGATTTCGGGCATAACAGTCGATATCGACTAGTTACCTCGATTTATGGTTAGTTCTGAGCTTAAGGGTGATCCGGCCTCGACCACAGCTATCTAAATCGACCCTTTTGGTCGATATCGATCTCTGTTTTGCTCTCCTTCTTTTTCCCGAAACTCGTTAAAAAAAACAAAACAAATAATAATGTCTTAAAACAAACAAAAAAGAAATGTTGAAAACCCTAAACTAATTGTCTTTGTTACAAGCTCAAGACTTTATAGTCGTTAGGCCGACTTCTTCCTTTAAGCTCTCAAGGCGGCATCTGCAGAGCCCATGTAGCCTGGGCCTCAAATAATACTCCTTTCTTGTCTCTCAGCTGCATTCCGCCTGGATGGATTGGATTCACAGTGAAAGGTTCCATTCTCTTCGTTTTGAATCTACTCGGGAACCAATTATCTTTTGACATAGAGACATACACCGTATCTCCTACTTCATAGCTCCTTGGATCATCATTGGATACCCTGCACTAGCGCACATACCAAGGCAAACCTCTTCCAAAAAGTGATAAATCCTTAATTAAAATCAAAAAAGAGGAATTTGTACCTTGGCTCACCTTTTCCTTCTCCGAGTCTAGTCGATATCGATCAGCTTCACTCGATATCGACCTCTGTTCAGCCCCTGGAGGTTCTGTCGATGTGGAGGATTTCTGCTCGATCTGATCAGGTCGATGTCGACCTTCACTACTCGATATCGAGGTTCCTTCTCCTCTTTCAGCTTCTGTGGCAGTCGATTTCGGCTTAGGGTTATGGTCGATATCGACCTCTGTGCTCGATTTCGAGCTCTCTTCTCCTACGTCAACCCCATACTTATAACCTGGTACAGAATCTTAAACAATGTTAGTCGATATTGACTTACCTGGGTCAATTTCGAGTGGCTTTTTGGCTCCTTCGTTCAAGATTGCCACGACTTCCTCCACTTGGGCTTCTATGGCCCTCTTTTCAAGCTCCTCAGGTGTCATCTTTCTTACCTTTTCTTCTCCACATGTGATGTAGACACCTTTGATTGACTTTATCTCCATTGGCCCTTCATTCTTCCTCACCGTTTTGTTGAAGGCGTACTCTATCACCTCATCACTAATGGTGAATGAGAGCAATCCTTTCATCACGCTTATGTTTGCATCGATGGTTGCTAAGAATGGCCTACCTAAAATAATGGGACAAGCAGGGTCCTCTGCCATATCAATAACTAGGAAATCAGCAGGGACAAAGAACTTACCTACTTACACTGGCACATCATCTACCATCCCTGTTGAAATCACCACCGTGTTGTTTTCCATGTATAGCCTTGCATCCATAGGCTCTAGGGGACATATCTTTATTTTTTGTCATATGGTTAGTGGCACATGCTAACACTAGCGCCTAAATCACATAAAGCATTAAAGCGATATTGACCTAAGCCTATAACGATAGAAAACTTACCTGGGTTCGCCCGTTTCTTTGGTAGCTCCAATCTGTTGCACTCCTCTACGATCTCAGTGATTGATCGCTTCTTACCTAGTATATCTTTAAGGCACCTCACATATTATGGCATCTCATGAAGTGCTTCGGTGAATGGAATTGAAACGTTGAGTCCTTGAATCATCTTCACAAAGCGCTGAAACTTCTTTTTCGTCGGGTCCTTAAAAGCGTTCTTTGGGAATGGCAACACCTTCTTCTTCCCTACGATTGGAGTTGAGTCGACATCGAGTGGATGGAGTCGATATCGACTAGAGGAGTCGATTTCTGTGGTGATTCAGCATCTGCGTCGACATCGAGTACAGTGGGCTCGACATCGACCTCACCTTGGTCGATATCGACAGGGGTGTCGATATCGACATCTCTTCTGGGGCTTTCTCCTCCACTTTTTGCTCGGGCGTTGGCAATTGATGTCCACTCCTTAAATTCATGGCCGCTATTTGTCCAGCAGTTTTGCCCTTTTAGTTAGGCACAGTAGATCCAGGCAGCGATCCTGACGGTTTGGGGATTTGTTCCGCCCATTGACCCATTTGGGTCTCCATATTCCGCTTCCAAACGTCGATCTCCCTGAGCCTAGAGTTGATGCTCTACAGCTGAGTATGAATGAAGTTATTGGCTTGTTTGAACTCAGCATGGTTCCTTCACATCTCATCAAGAATGATCTGCAGGTCATCCTTCCTTGGTTCGCGCTCAGGGTGCCCTGGTGCTCTATAAGGTGGGGGATCCATTTGTTGATGTTGAGATTGACAGAATCGTTGATCTCTTCAATACTGCTGATTGCCCCCTCCATAGGGGCCTCTCGTCCACTTAGCTTCCTCATGTTCCTCTGCCATAGATACTTGCTCAAAATGTGGGCAGGCACTAGTGTTATGCTTTGTTGAGCCACATTCTTGACAAGGTTGATTGTTGTTGAGGAATCTAACTTGCTTTTGAAGGTGGCGTGTCTAATCGTTATGGAATTATTGCCGCACATCAGGCTCAATCTTCTTTGGAGGCTCATAAAGTGGCATAGATGGGGCAGGTCTTGAGTCATAGGCCGCAGCAGTCCCATAAGTGTTGTCAAAGTTGACTAGCCTCTTAATTGTCTCACAGGCCTCCATTGGTGTAAGCTCAATGTACCGATATGAGGTGTATGAGTTGATTCTCTCTTTATTTGGCCCATCAAGGGAGTTGTAGAAGATCTTCTGGATGACATATGGTAGTTGCCCATGCGCAGGGCATGATCTCAGCAAGTCCTTAAAGCGCTCCCACGCCTGTGCCAACGTCTCACCAGGCTTTTGTTTGAAAGCCGTGATCCTTTGTTGTAACATCGCCGTTTTAGATGGAGGAAAGAACTTGTTTAGGAACGCATCCTTCACCTCTGCCCATGTCCTCAGCGAGCGTGGAGCCAAACTCTCTAGCCATTGCAATGCCCTCCCTGCAAGAGACCATCGAAAAGACTTTAGTTTAACATATTCTAAGTTCACACCATCAACAATAGTCTCACATAAGTCCATAAAAGTAGAAATATGTTGCAAGGGGCATTTATTAGGTCTTCCTTCAAAAGTATTTCTTTTAATCTCAGATAGGAAGTTTATCTTAATTTCATAGTTAGAAGGAGGAATTAAAATAGCATAATCAGGAACATGAAGCGGCGGATGCATGTATTGCATCGCCCTCTGTGGATACTGATTGAGCCGCTCCTGGGCTTGTCTGCGCGCATCCTCCTCTTTATCAGTGTGGGCTTGCTCAACAGCAGAGGCGGCCCTTTCAGCAACGCTTGTAGTGTTGTGGTCCTCTATCTTCTTCCTCAATCGCTCAATGATCTGAGCCTGTGTCTCGTTATCCGCCATGATTCTGATAGCTTTGTTGCGAAGATGGAAGAAACATTCAGGTTCGTCTATGCTTTCCAGGATAGGTTCACGATCAGAGCATCACATAAACCTACAAAATCAGCACTAAAGAAGATTGTGAGAAAAACCTAGGGCGCGATTGATTGCCTCCCCGGCAACGGCGCCGGCCAGATCGCTAAATAAAATATTCAAATACAATTTCAAATACAATTTGTTCAAATACAATTTCAAACTAGACCGACTCCCTTGTCCAAGCAAATAAAATATAAGAATCCCTCCCGATGTAGTGGTAGGGTAATTCAGGATAGAATCTACAAGGAGGTATGTCAGCGTTGCCTAAGCTTGCAACCACGATCAAGTTTTGACTCTAGAAGACCACTCGATATAGAGGTGTCTCGTCGATATCGACCTCAGTTCTGGTCGATTTCCAGCTAAGTTTCCTGCAGAAGATAGAAGCAAAGTCGACGTCGAGTTGGGTACTCGATAGTGATGTTACCACTCGATATCGACCGCTACAGTCGAAATCGAGTCTTCAACACTAATAGTAAACGAAACAAATTTGCGTCGGAAAAGATGTCTCAAGAACGTAGAATCGTGATGGAAGGATGGACATAAATAAAAACACAAACTTTTATATGAATCAATAAACTAAAAGCTTCCAAGGTCGGGGATTCATGCCACAACGATAACCATGCAAGTGTTCTGCCAAATTCAGGAAAGATGATGCACTTCCGTCAAATAACTTTCGTTACCAACTATTAGGTGATTAGAGGCTGTCGCATAAAACCTAAGAGTTACTATCCAATTTCATGACAAATCCAAATTCACAATATAATCAGGCTTTCGCTTAAATAATGCAAATAATGAATCTCCTCAACTTTCGCAAAGGATCATGTATAGGATAGAAGACGGAATCACATAAAAATCATACCTTTGATGCACAAACTTGCATTGCTATCGTCGGGCTCACCCCAACCCTAGAAGTGGGTGAACTACTCGCCCTTCATCATCATTGAACTCATCATTGTTGAAAAGAAACTATTTTGATTAAACTTCAAAAGAAAGAAAGTACATCGAACAAAGCCAACTCTCCGCTCTCGCTTCCCTCCAACTCCCCTCGGCCTCCCTCTCTTTCTCTCGCTATTCTCTACTACTATATTGAAACTGAATCCTCTTGCTGTGTTGGATGATTAAACTCAGCCATAATGGCCTCTAATTATATATCTCAAACCTCGCTATCCAAGGATTCGAAACTCTATCTTTATTCCTAAGATAAAACATTAATAATGTAAATAACTAAAAAAACTCTAGATAAACATCATAAAGGATGAAGTGTCTGGTGGTATTTGATAGAAGATCTCGACTTTAAGATAAACTTGAACGCTCCAGATAGAATTATATCAAAAAACAGCGTCGGATCTGTTCTCCAGCAGCAGTCGATATCGACCTTCAACCTCGATATCGACCCCTTCTTTTCTCTATCTCGAGCAGTCCTACTCAACCTCGAATTGGCACTCGACTTCTATCAATTTGCTCAATTCAGGCCACTCGATATCGACCTTGTAACATCGATATCGACCTCTTCATGTCGACATGCTCTGTTCTTCCTCTCCTCGATTTCTGGTGCTCTGTTTCACTCAATGTCGAGTCTTTAAGTCGATTTCAACTCCTCAGTAGACTTCGAGTTCTTTTTCCGCTCTTCTTCAGTTGTCCAGATTCATCCATTTTCGTCTCGATTTCTGCGAAATAACATAAAAACTCGTGTATACCTCTATATTTGGCAAATAAGCATAAACTACACTAATCTTATGATTTCCCAACCAATATGCATGCAAATATCTACAAAATGGACATAAATGTGCATAGAAAATATGGTAATTTGCACGCACATCAAGACTCGATTTCGACTGCAGAGGTCGATATCGAGTGTTGACATCGATATTGAGTGAACAACTCGACGGCGACTGTGCTTTTGTCTTCTGCAGGAATTAGCTGGAAATCGACTTGAACTGAGGTCGATATCGACCGCACTACTCGATATCGAGTGGTCTTCTGGAGTCGAAATTTGATAGTGATTGCAAGCTTAGGAAGCGCTGACATACCTCCTCGTGGATTCGATCCTGAATTACCCTACCACTACATCGGGAGGGATTCTTGTATTTTATTTGCTTGGAAAAGGGAGTCCGTCTAGTTTTATATTTGATATTTTATTTAGCGATATCCCTCCCCCTCATGAACAAATTGGCGCCGTTGCCGGGGAGGCAATCAATTGCGCCCTAAGCTTTTCTCACATTCTTTTTCTTTTAGTGCTGATTTTTCAAGGTTTATACGAAGCTCTGATCGCGAACCTATCTTGGAAAGTATAGACGAGCCGGAACATTTTCTCCATCTTCGAAACAAAGCTATCAGAATCATGGCGGAGAATGAGACACAAGCTCAAATCATAGAGCGATTGAGAAAGGAGATAGAAGACCACAATGCTACAATCGCTAATGAAAGGGTCGCTGCTGCTGCAGAGCGAGCCCGCGCTGATAGAGAGAAGGATCCGCGCAGACAAGCCCAGGAGAGGCTCAATCAGTATCCGTAGACGGCGATGCAATACATGCATCCGCCGCTCCACGTTCATGAATATGCAATTCTTATTCCTCCCTCTAACTATGAAATTAAAATTTACTTCATGTCTGAAATTAAAAGAAATACTTTTGAAGGAAGAACTAATGAATGCACCTTGCAATATATTTCTACTTTTATTGATTTATATGAGACTATTGCTGATGGTGCAAACTTAGAATATGTTAGAATGAAATCTTTTCGATGGTCTCTTGAAGGGAAAGCTTTACAATGGCTAGAAAGCTTGGCTCCACGCTCGCAGATGACACGAGTAGAGGTGAGGGATGTGTTCCTAAACAAGTTCTTTCCTTCGTTAAAAATGGTGATGCTGCGACAAAGGATCACGACTTTCAAACAAAAGCCTGGTGAAACATTGGCACAGGCGTGGGAGCACTTTAAGGATTTACTGGGATCATGCCCTATGCATGGGCAATTACCATATGTAAGCCAGGAGATCTTCTACAACTCCCTTGATGCGCCGAATAAGGAGAGAATCAACTCTTACACCTCTTATCGGTACATTGAGCTTACACCAATCGAGGCCTGGGACACAACTGAGAGGCTAGTCAACTTTGACAACACATATGGGACTTTTGCGACCTATGACTCAAGGCCTACCCCATCTATGCCACTATATGAGCCTCCAAAGAAGATTGATCCTGATGTGAGGCAACAATTCCACAACGATCAAACACGCCGCCTTCAAAAGTAAGTTAGATTCCTCTCAAACAATCAAGCTTGTCAGGAATGTGGTTCAACAAGGCACAACACCAATGCCTGCCCACATCTTTAGCAAGTTAGCATGGCGGAACAACATGAGGAAGCTAAGTGGACGAGAGGCCCCTATGGAGGGGGCAATCAGCAGTATTGGGGAGATTAATGGTTCTATCAACCTCAACATCAACAAAGGGATCCCCCACCTTATAGAGCACCAGGGCACCCTGAGAGCGAACCATGGAAGGATGACCTACAGTTCATTCTTGATGAGATGCGGAGGAACCACGCTGAGTTCAAACAAGCAAACAACTCCGTTCATACTCAGCTGTAAGGCATCAACTCTAGGCTCGGGGAGATCGACGTTTGAAAGCAGAACATGGAGACCCAAATGGGTCAATTGGCGGAACAAATTCCAAAACCGTCAGGATCGTTGCCTGGATCTACTATGCCCAATCAAAAGGGCAAAACTACTGGACATATAGCGGCTGTAAATCTAAGGAGTTGGCACCAATTGCGAACGCCCGAGCAACAAGCGGAGGAGAAAGCCCCAGAAGAGACATCGATATCGACACATCTAGTCGATATCGACCATGGTGAAGTCGATGTCGAGTCCCTTGTACTCTATGTCGACACAGAAGTTGAGCTGCACCAGAAATCAACTCCTCCAGTCGATATCGACCACCCTCTACTCGATGTCGACTCAACTCCAACCGCAGTAAAGAAGAAGGTGCTACCATTCCCTAAGAAAGTTGTTAAGGACCCGGCGAAAAAGAAGTTCCAGTGCTTTATGAAGTTGCTTCAAGGGCTCAATGTTTCCATTCCATTCACAGAAGCACTTCATGAGATGCCGTCATATGTGAGATTCCTTAAAGATATACTAGGTAAGAAGCGATCGCTTGCTGAGATCGCAGAGGAGTGCAACAGGTTTGAACTACCAGAGAAGAGGGCGGACCTAAGTAAGTTTTCTATCGCTATAGGCTTAGGTCAATATCGCTTTAATGCTTTATGTGATTTAGGTGCTAGTGTTAGCATGATGCCACTAACCATATCGTCCAAGATAAAGATAGGTGCCCTAGAGCCTGTGGATGCAAAACTTTTCATGCCAAACAACACGGTGGTTAATCCAACAGGGATGGTAGATGATGTGCCAATGTAAGTAGGTAAGTTCTTTGTCCCTGCTAATTTTTTAGTTATTGATATGGCAGAGGATCTTGCTTGTCCCATTATTTTAGGAAGGTCATTCTTAGCAACCGTGGATGTAAACATAAGCGTAAGGAAAGGATTGCTCTCATTCACCATTAGTGATGAAGTGATAGAGTACGCCTTCAACAAGACGGTGAGGAAGAATGAAGGACCTATGGAGGTAAAGTCAATGAAAGGTGTCTACATCACATGCGGGAAAGCAAAGGTAAGGAATATGACACCTGAGGAACTAGAAAAGAGGGCTATAGAAGCCCAAGTGGAGGAAATCGTGGCAATCTTGAATGAAGAAGCCAAAAATCCACTTGAAATCGACCCACGTAAGTCGATATCGACTAACATAGTTCAAAATTCTGTGCCAGGTTTTAAGTATGGGGTTGACACAGGAGAAGAGCCCTCGAAATCGATTGCAACAAAAGCTGATGGAGGAAAAAGCAACTCGATATCGAGTAGTACAGGTCGAAATCGACCAGACCAAATCGAGCAGAAATCCTCCACATCGACAGAACCACCAGGAGCAGAACAGTGGTCGATATCGAGTGACACTGATCGATATCGACTAGACTCAAAGACTAAAAAGGTAAGCCAAGGTACGAATTCCTCTTTTTCTATTTCAATCAAAGATTTATCCCTTTTTGAAAGAGGTTTGCCTTGGTATGTGCGCTTGTGCAGGGTATCCAATGATGATCCAAGCAACTACAAAGTAGGAGATAAGGTGTATGTCTCTAAATCAAAAGATCATTGGTTCCCGAGTAGATTCAAAACAAAGAGGATGGGACCCTTTATTGTGAACCAGATCCATCCAGGCGGGATGCAGCTGAGACACAAGAATGGAGTGTTATTTGAGGCCCAGGCTACATGGGCTTTGCAGATGCCGCTTTGAGAGCATAAAGGAGAAGTCGGCCTAGCGACTATAAAGTCTAGAGCTTGTAACGAGACAATTAGTTTTTAGGTTTTGGACACTTTTGGTTTGTTTTGAGATTCTTTAAGTTTTATTTGGTTTTGTTTTTTATTTTCTAACGGATTTCAAGAAAAAGAAGCAGCGCAAAAGAGAGATGGAAATCGAGTAAAGTGCTCGATATCGACCAAACAGGTCGATTTAGAGGAGTTGTGGTCGACATAAGATTACCCTGAAGCTTGGAATCACCAGGAATCGAGTGAACTTGGTCGATATCGACTTGTCCACCTAATATCGACTCCCATGCAGACGTCTTCAACTCCTAATTTTCGCGAATTTTTAGTAAGTTTCTTTCTTAACCCTAGTTCTTATACAGTGAGGACACTGTAATATTTAAGTATGGAGTGAGGGAAATGCTTATTTTTAGCATTTTTTAGCATGTTTTAAAATTTTTCATAGTTTTTGCATATTTCTTTATCATGTTTATGCATACTCTTATATAGTTACTTTAGATATTTTAAGCATCATGTTTATGTTTTGAAAAAAATAAAAAGAAAAAAATCACCCCCATCAAAAAAATTTTGAAAATAAAGAAAAAGAGTCATGGAAGCTAGCTTTTATTGAACTCGATGATGCAAAAGTAGATTCATTAGAGATATAACATGAAATTGCCTAGTTTAGGAAAGTCACAATGAAGTGCGATTTTTTAGAGAAAACCATGAATGTGAGGTAAAATTTGATGTTGCTTTTGACATGTGCATGATAAGATGATGGAGAACTTTATAATTTCCATAAATGTGCTCAATTTCATATCCTAGCCTTACCTATGCATATTTGCAATCACACAAGCCATATATGAGCCTTACATCATTATTGCTCCACATATATTACATTTTGCCCATTTTTTATACCTTATACCCTATCTAGGGACTATGTTAAGAATGGATGTCATCTTTGGAGTATTTATATGGAGTTTGTGCATATTATTGAAGTTGTTGGCAGGAATGAAAGAAATTTTGAAATATGGAAAATTTGATGAGTGAGAAAAAATCCGAACACCTCAGGAGATAAAGGTAGGTCGACCCTGCTCATTGAGATGTTAGTGCAGCGAGATGGGACACAAGGTGAGGAGTCCGAAGTACTAAGTATCCGGGGCCATTCATGACACCCATGTTTGCGACTCGCGAGAAGGCAGTGCTGAGGTTAGAGAGGTAAAAGCATTATAGTGAAAAAAGCATTGAGCGAAAAGTGAAAGGTGAGAAACATTATGAAGAAGGAATGTGGAATGAAGTTGGGAAAGAAAGTTTATTTCCCCGGATTTAACACCACATGGCCAAAAATTAGCCCACCTTTATCCTTTTACTAATCTACTTCTCATAAGCTTGCAAAAGTCCTCTTGATTATTAATGCTATGTTGCGTGAAACTGTTTTATGTGTATAACCCTCCTTTTGTGAGTATGATGTTGTTTTTATTCACAAGCATGGAATTGTTGACATTAGTACCTTTTTTAGGATGGAAATTGATTGTAGGGACATATAACAATGAATCAATGATGTTGAGAGTTTAGTTTCTTCCCTTCAATGACCATTAAAAGTATTGCTTGGGGACAAGCAAGCTTAAGTATGGGGTATTTGATGTGCGCGCAAATTGTCATATTTTCTATAAACATTTGTCCATTTTGTCGATATATTCATGCACATTGGTTGGGAAATCATAAGATTAGTGTAGTTTATGCTTATTTACAAAATATAGAGGTCTACACGATTTTTTATGTTATTTCACAGAAATCGAGACAAAAATGGAGCAATTTGGACAAAGGAAAGAAAAGCTGAAAAAGAACCCGAAGTCTACTAAGGAGTCGAAATCGACCTAAAGAATCGACATCGTGTGAAACAGAGCACCAGAAGTTGAGCAGAGGAAGAACAGAGCATGTCGACACAGAGAGTTCGATATCGACATAAGATGGTCGATATTGGGTGCCCTAAATCGAGTGAAAAGATAGATTCCGAGTGCAAATCTGAGGTCGAGTAGAAATGCTCGAGATAAGAGAAGAAGTGAGGTCGACATCGACATGTGCGGGTCGATATCGACTGCTGCTGCAGATAGATCCAACGCTGTTTTTGATAGAATTCTATCCGAAGAGCTTATATCTATCCTAAAGTCGAGATCTTCTATCCATTCTTACCAGACTTGTTATCCTTTATGGTGAATTTGATATTTACCTAATGTGATTTAGTTATTTACTTTATTTAAGTTTTATCTTAGGAATAAAGATAGAATTTCTTATCATTGGATAGCGAGGTTAGAGATCTATAATTAGAGGCCATTAGCGCGGGCTGAGTTTATTCATTCACATAGCAACAACCATTCAAGTTCAGTCATCCAATCCAAGAACACACAATTTCAGTTTCAATTACAGTAGTATAGAGAGAGGCCGAGTGGATTGAGAGGAAGCGAGAGCGGAGAATTGGCTTTGTTCGGTTGTACTCTTTCTTTTATTGCAATTTCAATACAAAGTAATTTATTTTCAATGATGATGATGTCTATGATGATGAGGCGCAAGTAGTTTACCTACTTCTAGGGTCGGGGTGAGCCCGATGATAGCTATGTGAGTTTATGCATCAAAGGTATGATTTTTATGCGATTCCGTCTTCTATCCTATTGTATGATCCTTTGCGAGAGTTGAGGAAATTCCTTGTTTGCATTATTGAAGCAAAAGCCAATCATATTGTAAATTTGGATTAGTCATGAAATTGGATAGTAACTCTTATGTTTTATGCGAGAGCCTCTAATCACCTAATAGTTGGTAACGAAAGTTATTTGACTGAAAGGCATCATCTTTCATGAATTTGGCATAAGTCTTATATGGTTATCGTTGTAGCATGAATCCCCGACCTTGGAAGCTTTTAGTTTATTGAGTTATATAAAAATCTGTGTTTTTATTCTGTCCACCCTTCCATCATCATTCTTACATTCTTCGGATTCTTTTCCGACAAAATTTGCTACGTTTACAGTTTCTGTTGAAGACTCGATTTCGACTGCAGAGGTCGATATCAAGTGCTGACATCGATATCGAGTGAACAACTCGACGTCGACTATGCTTTTGTCTTCTGCGGGAATTAGCTGGAAATCGACTGGAATTGAGGTCGATATCGACTGCACTACTCGATATCAAGTGGTCTTCTAGAGTCGAAATTTGATCGTGATTGCAAGCTTAGGAAGCGCTGACATACCTCCTCGTGGATTCGATCCTGAATTACCCTACCACTACATCGGGAGGGATTCTTTTATTTTATTTGCTTGGACAAGGGAGTCGGTCTAGTTTTATATTTGATATTTTATTTAGCGATCTCTCCCCCTTACGAACAAATGTCGATAGCAACAAGCAACTGTGTGTTGGAGGTGACGTCGCTGATTTAAAGTGGCGATAGAACCAATTAGGTGTCAAAATCAAAGAGTTGCAATGATTCTAACTCAATACTCATCTGATTTGTGTACTGGGTAAGAGTGTACATGGATTTGGGTGAATTGTTTTAACGATTGTGATTTTATGGTTTCTTGTTAATTGCTTGAGTCCGCCTCCTCCGACTCTATAAGAAGCGAGCCACTACCACCCGAATTGGTCAACAACCACCGACGATATCTTCCGTTTCCTTCAAATTTACCTATTTGGTGACAACTGGAACCCAACGACAGTGAAGTAGGAGATCGACAAAGGCGTGAAGTAGCAAATCGAGGATGATGACGACGACAGCAGTTGGAACCCGACAGCGGTGACGATAATGGATATGTTTTTATACTTCTTGTTAAGGGTTCACAATCTCTATTTTGCTTGGTTAAGGAAGATTGAGTGTAATTGGGGAAATTTGGGTAAGGAGGATGGGATGAATTTGGGGGAATGTGGGTGTAATTAGTAGAGATGATATGTGGTTGAGCGGTTGCTCGTGTGATTCTCGTAGTTATCCGATGGAAAATCAGGAATTATTCATATGTATGTGGCCAATTAGATGTACGATTGTTGAAATTAATTCAAACTCTGTCTAAAATTGTTTATTAATTATCAACTATTCGGCAAGTTCAGAGTCATTATTCATTGATAAATTGCTATTTTTCAATAAAAAGTATATGGATCATTGATTGCTCATATGATTCCCTTTAACACTCGTTTGAAAAGAAAGAATTATTCGTGTGATTCTCGTGATTACGTGATGGGAAATCATGAATTATTCATATGTATGTGGTCAATTAGATGTACGTTTGTTGATATTCAATCTCTGTCTAAAATTGTTCATGAATATATCAACTATTCGGCAAGTTCAAAGTCATTATTCATTGATAAATTGCTAATTTGCAATAAGAAGTATATGGATTATTGATATATTGCTCATATGATTCCCCTTAACATTCTTTTGAAAAGAAAGAATTATTCGTGTGATTCTCGTGATTATGCGACGGGAAATCAAGAATTATTCAGATGTATGTGGCCAATTAGATGTACGTTTGTTATTCAAACTCTTTCTAAAATTGTTCATGAATTTATCAACAATTCGGCAAGTTCAAAGTCACTATTCATTGATAAATTGCTAATTTGCAATAAGAAGTACATAGATTATTGATTGTTCATATGATTACTCTTAACATTCGTTTGAAAAGAAATAATTATTCGTGTGATTCTCGTGATTATGCGATGGGAAATAAGGAATTATTTAGGTGTATGTGGCCAATTAGATGAACGTTTGTTGAAATTCAAACTCTGTCTGAAATGGTTCATGAATTTATCAACTATTTGGCAAATTCAAAGTCACTATTCATTGATAAACTGCTAATTTTCAACAAGAAGTACATTGATTAATTATTGGTATTGATATCGAAAATTGCGTAAGAGTGTCCATAAAATTTTCAATTATTCGACAATTTGTTTGTAATTATTCGTCGATATCTAGCTAATTAGAAATAATAAACAGGTGGATGATAAAAAAAAAGAAATAGTTGGATTGGCCAAGTATATTTTTATAAAAAGGTAAAGTATACTTCCTAACTAGTTAATTTAAAAAAATATCGGATGCGCCCACCAATTATGTTGTATGTAATTTTCAAATGGGAAAGCTAAATGCACCATTAATTTTTACTGGATACACCGCTTATCTTTGCAGCTCTTTGCGGAAACAGGTCCGCTACTGATTGCGAACTACTTTGGAGGTCGTGCTAAAGACGCTTTTATGAGAATTTCAAAAGTCTGAAGAAAAAAAATTAAATGTAGGGACTTAAATGTAAAAACAATCCAAATTTTTTTTTAACTCAAAACAGTCCGCACAAGGTTGCGAACTATTTTTTTTCTTTTAATTTTCTGTATGTTCCTTTTTTTTAAAAAAAAATCCCCCATATAGTCCGCAACTACTTGCGGACCGAAAATACGTAATGTTGGCTATTTGGCACAGCGCCCACTACATTCCGCAACTGGATGCGGCCTCATTTCCGCAAGAAGTCGCGGAGATGATTTGTGTGTCAAGTAAAAATTACCGGTGTATTTATCAACCCCCTTTTCAAATTAAACACGCCATTAGGTTGTTTGTGAGGAGAGTGGCTTACACAAATCACATTATGAGTGCGGGGAGTAATATCGGTGGGACCCATTTTTTTAGAATAAAAAGAAAACCCTTAATGAATCTTAGTCTTCCATCTTTCCTCAATCAATGACCCATAATTCTAAGATTCATCAGCCATGACCATCTAATATATTTATGCAAGCTTCGTAAGGTGATCTATGGTCTTAAACAGGCACCCCCGACCTAGTACAACGTGCTTAAGACCTTCCTGCTCCGAGTTGGTTTTGTTAACTCTAATGCTTGTTTGTTTATATATTTGTGTGAGCATCATATTCTCTACTTATTATGTAAATGATATAATCATCACGAGTAATACTTCATCTATTGATTAGCCGGTGAGCAACCTAGTAGCAAAATTCTCGTTGAAGGATCTTAGGCCCTTGTCTTATTGTCTTGGGGTAGAGGTAATGCCTACTTCAAATGGAATTTTTCTTGAATAGGTAATTATAACAAATGGAATTTTTCTATCACAATGCAAGTATGTCTTAGACCTCTTCCGAAAAGCCAGTATGGATGCAACCAAGGTTGTCTCAACCCCCGTGTTTATTGTGCCCTTGCTCAAGATGTAGGAGTCTCATTGCCTTCTCCTACTGAATATCGTGTTATAGTTGGAAGCCTTCAATATCTTAGCTTAACCAGGCTGGACATTGCCTTTACGATAATTTGTCACATTATATGTGTAACGTCCCGGAATTATTATTCCCGAGTTACGTTTCGAGGGATGAAATCTCTCGTGGGATCTTGCGTCCCGAGTACAGGTTGAAGGTTTTAAAATCAACAATTTCGCTTCAAAGGTGGGATTTCATACCCAAAAACCGAGAGGGACCGTTGGAATCCCCGGTGTAAGTCCCCTGTACCTGCCCTATGGCCTAAGTCACAAAATTCATTGATCATACAACCAAGAAAGATTTCAAATTCATACATAAGGTTGCCACGGCGGAGCCGGGTTAAAACATGATCAAAATATCCAAAACCAAACCGTTTAATAATAGGTGAAGTCAAAGTCTCGACTCTCTCTTTCCGCCATGTTAGACCCCGCAGTCATGGAGCAAAATCAGCAGCAATAATGATAAGCATAATGGATACCTAAAAACGTTAATAGTGGGCAGGATAAGTTCGATGCCAACTTGGGTCTGTCCCTTCATTAAGGGTGCTGCCCCTACAATATGTACACACACACGCTATCCCTAATAATCATGCTTTTAGGTGCAAGGCGGAATATTAACACACTAGGCGGAAATTCTCCGTATCTCAGGATGCCGGGGCTCGTGCTGCCGCTTATATTTTTACTAGACTCAGTTTTATTATCGCTAAGGGAGTGGGTGCTCAGATAGTATCTCGGCTACCCACTAACTTCTGGTAAATAGTAATTGGTTAATAGAAGCAAGTATAATAATAATAATAATAATAATAATAATAATAATAATAATAATAATAATAATAATAATAATAATAATAATAATAATAATAAGGCCTTATCACAGAATACCAAATGGCATATCCCTCTCCTACCTCCACCCCCTTTCGATAGGGCGGAGACTGGCCAGTTCGTGAATGTATTCCATTCCATTATAATCGAATCGGCCCGCAGACCCGACTTGTAATCATATATAAAGCCCGCAGGCAAATCTCATAATCATGCTCATAATATAAGTAAAGGAAGTTCCATATGACTCGATTGACTCAGGACGGGACCCGATGGGACTGGGCCGTCCTATGACCTTAGCAAAGACACTAGTTACTTCACAGATAACGACCGTTCTGTTTACATATGCATAAAGAAATAGAATGCTCAACGATCAATGCAACCTAGCAGGATACTACATGGCATGCTGATCATGAATGCAAGCACCTAGTATATCATGCACAAAAAGCAGGGAATATCTATTCGACCTGAGTAAGCTCCGTAGAGACTTACCTGGCGGTGCAGAACAACATTGTAGCAATCACACAGTTCAAAGTCACCTAGTAGTCATAATGGAAGTATAAGTCTATCTATTCAAACATACAAGCACACACGATTTCATATAATTTCACATATCGAAAGTTTCATCGTCATATTTCCATCCCATCTCATAGTTCATCACATTCCATCTTGCATCTCATCTCAGCAATATATATCACTATCTCCGGATTTCATACTTAAGACATATATCAGAATATCCTGTTTTCTCAATCATCATATGACATCTCACATTTAAATACCCAAAATTATATAATAACAACATATACTCACTACTATCATCATCATGTTTGGATATAGCTCATGCTTAAAACATATGATTTAATATCATGCTTTCAATCATAGCATATAACGTCATACCTTCATATAACAACACATCATTATCCTATATCCTAATTCATATATCATATCACAACACCTCATAACGTGCTTCATAATTGACATATAACACATCAATATCACATATCACAATTTATACACATACAAGTTAGACAAGTAAGTTAACTTCCCAAGATTTCCCAAAGAGATCCTCTTTTTAAGTTATTAAATCAATTTCCGACCCTTGAAAATATTTTCTAAATTCCTCTTCCTTTTTAAAATTCAAGTCTCATAATATTATATTTTACATCACCAAAATAATATTATATCTTTAAATCTCAATATTATTTTATATTTAATTTTATAGTCTAATAATACATTTTAAATCTTCATATTTCACAAGGTCATAATATATATTTAATTACCCTTAATATAATATTTATCAAATCGACCCAACCAATTTTATTTTATCAAAGAAAAACCGGCCCACTTTTGAAATTACCAAAATTGCCCCTATTTATTAAACCCAATAAAATCGTCCCCAGTATGCAAAATAGGCTCAACCACATTTTTCTTTTCGAAATATTCAGATCCAGCCCAATAAAGCAGTCCAGCCCATTTCCCCTTTTTCTAAAAAGGCAAAATTGCAGAAAACCACCCTTTAAATAGGGTGTTTTGCAAAAAATCACCCCTTAAAATAAAAATTATAGAAAACCACCCGTTAAAATAGTTTTCTTAGCAAAGTCACACCCATCACCCAATTTTCGTTAATTAAATGTTAAAGTGTGTGGAAATTCAAATATACCCCTTATTTTTATTATTAGTTTACTCAATTCAATTGTTATTAGTTGATATTTAACTTTTTGACGTTTTTTCAAAAGCAAAAAACACTATATAATATCAAAAAAATAATTTTTTTAAAAATAATTTCATATTTAAAAAAACCCTATAAAAATTGATGTGTAATTTATGTTTTATACATATAAAAAATGCAATACTAGGGCTACTTGAAGAAAATAAATATTGTTAAAAAATAATGTTTTATATAGTTTTTATTATTCTAAAAATGTATGTGGAATAGTGAACATATTTTTAGAATAATAAAAACTAAATGAAAAATCATTTTTAAAAATTTTATTTTCTTCAAGTATCCCTTTAGTAATATACACTTTTTAAAATATATAAAAAATCAATTATATCTATTTTTATAGTGTTTTTACTAATAAGTGTGAAATTATATATAAAAAATGATATTTTATATAAAAAAATTTCTTTTGAAAAACATGTTAAAAAGGTAAAAATTAATTAATACTGATTGGATAAATTAAAATAATAATAAAAACAACAGATATAATCTATTTTTCACGCACTTTAATATTCAATTAACGGAAAGGTAGGGATGGTTTGGCGTGAGTTCTGATTTTTGAACAGCTAGTTATTGTTTGTTTGCTATGAAAGGAGGAATCAAGAAAGAAAGGTAGTGGAGTGGATGAGTATTACCCAAAGGAGGAGGAGATTGAAATTGGTCAACATGGGGACCAATGGTAGAGGTTTGGATAAGAACGGGAGAATATGACGGAATTGTGGTCTCGAGTCGGGTTTTGAATTTATCTATCTATCTATCTATCTATCTAAAATTAAGAAAAAACTAAAATGACATGTCGCTAAAGTTTTCTGATTTAACATTGTATATAGATTACACTAAAATTTAATTAGATTTTTGGTTGATTCTCGAATGAGTTTAGATTGTTCCCTTAGCATTGCTCAGGGAGTTGGGAACTGTAGTTGTCGAGTCTAGATCGATGGGCAGAAATTGGGAAGGAAAGGTAGAAGAGGGGGGAAAAATAAAAAAGTAGAAAATATGGGATTGATTGAAATAACTAAAATTAAGAAAAAAATGACATGTCGCTAAAGTTTTCTGATTTAACATTGTATATAGATTACACTAGTTCAGTACCCGCACTTTTGTGCGGTATATTTTTTAAAAATTGATACATTTAATATTAAAAAATGTAAAAAAAAAATTGGTAAGTAACCTTTAAACTCTAAGTACCCCTCACATCTAAATTGTAAATTATTATGTAGTTAACGGTAAAAAGAACTTTAAATATTTGTAATTAGAGATAAAATTTTATCCCATTGTTAATTAATATTTGTACCCAAATACATGTATGTAAAAATAATCATAAATTATATATACAATGTACCATTATTTAGAATTGAAATTGTTTTTCCTTTATTATTCTTCTCCTTGAATGCATTTGTCATTTTTAATGCATTTGTCGTCTTTGAATTATCTTATGGAATAATGTAAATGAACATGTATTTATATTTGAAAAATATTTAGTAAATTTATTTATTTATTTTGATTTTTTAGGTGAGTTGAGATTTTTTTTATTAGGTAAAAATTCGACGCACCGGGCAGGCCCGGTGGGTCGAGAGGCCGAAAAAATCGGCGACAAACAAACCGTCAAATAAGCTAAAGACATAAAACTACAACAAGGCAAAACTACCAAATTACAAGGGTGCAATTATACATTAAGACTAGCTTAAATGAGTAAGGAACAGGCGCAATGTGCGGCAAGTCATCCATCAGTTGATAGAGGCGACGCAGGGAATCCTTGGGGAACAAGTGGAAACCTCAGATTTGGACTCTGTCAGCGAGCCTTCAGGTTTCGATCACGTCCAAGACCTCTCGCACGTCGACAAATAAGAAGAAACACCGCAACAAAAACTACTAGACCCCGGAGCCACACATTCACACCACCAAGGAACTCGGCAACACACCTGAAACTACGAATTCAATCCCAATTTTATACTTTTTTTTTCCTTTTTTTTTGCTTGCTTTGGGCCCAAGCTAGAAAACTTGGCCCAAAGGACTTGGGAGCGGGCCAAAACAAGAGTGGAGTGCAAGAAGAAAACAACTTGCAGGCCTCGCCTAATCTGACAACAATCAGGACACCGACCAAGCAGAGATCGGAGGCATGAGCAGCACCGTCACCGGCGTAGTGCCGACGACAACACCGGCCCAACCCACTCGACACCAGGAGGATACTAGGGAGCAACAGTAGAGGGAGGTGTAGTTGAGATTTGTTTTTATTTCTTAGTATAAATAGTTGAAATTTGTTTTTACTGTACATATATAGATAGAGTAGTGTATAATTAGTTTAGATTTTCAAATAAAAAAAAAGATAATTAGTTCTTGTTATAGATATAGTAGTGTATAATTAGTTTAGATTTTGAAATATACAAAGCAAATATGAATTACATGTAATAAATAAATAATATAAATAAATAAATAAATAATATATATCATCACCGTTTGAAATTTTCAATAGTTGTAGTGGTTGTGTAACACCGTTTGAAATATGGAAAAGGGGTACTCGAGGTGTACAATCAATACACTTTCTTAGATGAATATTTTATTCGCCTGTAGAAAAATATGAGTATAAATAATCACCGATATTGAATAAAAATAGTAAAACTTAACCAAATTTATTCAAATATATACCGTTAAATTGATCAACTTACCGATAGTAGGAACTACTCTTTCTTTTCTCCTTTCTCTAAGCACATCCAACATCTTTGGATGATTCACCGTGTAACTTTGATGTGTCATTACTATTGGAAAGCATGGAACCTAATAATTATTGTCTACATATGAACATAGGATAAATTAAGTTTCATTATACTTGCATATACATATTGATCGATTTAAAACAATTTACAAACGACATATTGATCAAAATACCATTTGAAATATTAGAAAGAGGAAATCGTTGGGTACAATTGCCATGCTTGTTGAAATAAATGTTCTCATTGCCTGCAAAAATTAGAGTAAAATGATGAATACTTGTAATTTCTTATAACAAAAAGATCATATATGTAAAGTGTAATGGCCCGGATTTTTAAAATCCGGGTTACGTTTAGAGGGAAGATTTATCCCTCTGCCAGATCTTGCAATCCAAGTACGAGCTGCTTATTTATCAACTTCAAATTATAACCCTGTTTAAGTTTTAAGGATTTAGTGATATAATTGAAAAAAAGGGATTTCAAACCCTCAAAACAATCAAAGAATCCAATCATTATTTGTGCTTCCGCACATGAACCTGTCCTAATTCAACTAGTCAAAACTCAAAAGAGATAAAACGATTTTAAATCAATATAAATACAACATGTTTCTAAATGACAAACTGAACCAAAACATTTGTAAAGTCAAGCCAGAATAGGTGAAGTCTTATTAACTCTCTCGGCCCGTGAGAAAACCCCGCCATAGAAGCAAATCAACAAGCAAAGGGAGCGGGTACCTGAAACTATACCACAAGTCAAGGTCGAGCCACTCATGCGAGACCGGAAGTCCTCACTGAGGTCATATAATACGCCTATACCTAGAATAAAGGATGACTAATGTAGTACAAGATGTAAATCACACAAGCATGCTTTGACAGTTATAATATGCGGAAAAACTGTAAAGGGCCCAAGACAATGCCAAGTGGCATATCCCTCTCCTACCTCTGCACCCCTTCCCGTTAGTGCAGAGACTGGCCAGTTCGGTGCTATAGCATAGCAATTTCCTCGTGGTGGTGCACAAACCACGGCATCATCATATCATATCATCTCATCGCTTGCCCGATGGTGTCGGGCTATCATATCATGCTCATATCGACTCGATTGACTCAAGGCAACCCGATGGGGCTGGGCTACCCTATGACCCTAGCAAAGACTCTAGGACTATCAGAGATAACGACCATTCTGTTTCAAATGCATAAAGAATAGGGATGCTCATTCATAAGTGCAAGTCTTAAACATGATACTAAATCGCATGCTTTTATGCATATGCAACACCTACATACTATAAGACACATCAGGCATGAGGTCCAATCACTTGAGCAAGCCCCGGAGGACTTACCTGGAGTCTTCTCATCCAATAGTCCAGCAAATAGGCCAATCAAAGAATCATCCATCAACAAATAAGCCACCAGAGAATCATCCAATCACACTAGCAGGTAATAAGCAATGAATAATTCATCAATACATATTTAATCAACACACAAGCAGACTTCCAAGTCAACACAAGACTAAGTACTATTTTATTCTGGTAATCTAGCATTCTCCTCAAAACCGATTAATATCACCTGTATTTTCATATCCCACTTAATTAAGAGTTATAGAGTTATAACACTATTATTCTAAGGATCACAATTTAAGCACTACTCATATACCTTCCCTTACCCCAAAACCTTAACAGAACTCAAGCAAGATCTCATTTATCGATTCACTTCTCAAGGATTCATTCATAGTCAGAGAGCAACTAAAATAAGTTTACTTATGGAAAACCACTTCAGTGAGGTCCAACTAATAAGGCACCACAATCAAGTTCATCATTGTAACAAGTCCAATAAGGGGAGTAAGACAAGTTGGCATCTAAGATATCATTTATAAATCCATGTTGAAATAGAACTCTAAAACGTTCATACTTAAAACGAAGCTCGAGATTCTTAATCATTTACTCAAGTTAAACCATAAACTCTAAGAATCTCAAAGAGAGTCAACAAGGTCTCTTTTATCATGTTGCTTATTCAAGGATCACATATTCATCCGTATTCGAAAGTAAAAAAGGATAAATCAACATTCTTTATAAGGTCAGTTATAACTAAACCATTCAGACAAGGTCAAACTCATAAAGTACCACACGACATATAAGATTATAAGTTCTCGAGACATCTCTCATATCCTTTTCATCTTAGTAACTTAGGCAAAGTCACCTAAACAAGTTAGTTATACTATTCCTTATAAAATTTTATTAATCAATCTAGTAATATAAGTCAAAGTGACAAGTTTCTATCTCCGGGTAGTAACTCGGTAATCACTTATTTTTAACCAACCGACACTTCACCTAACGATCAAACACTACACAAAATATATACTATTAAGTAGTTTCTTTAAGAATAAAACAAATTCTATTTATTTTAAGAAGTCCTTAAAGAAACCTCCTAGAGATTTATTAAAAACTACCGTTTTCGAGTCAACTATAGAGAATCATATAAGTATTCACATCCAAAGGGGAAGGCAAGTATATATTCATAGCCAATGATTCTTATTTAATCGCTTCACCAAAAATCACATATACTAAACTAATCTTATTTTATTTTATTCGATTAACCTTTTAATGGAGTTCAACTAAGAAGAATAAATATAATGAACATAACAATCAAGCAAACTATGTCATTCTTTCCAAAACAGTTTCACAACATGTACTCAACTCATTTGAAACCAAATCCAAACTCAAATTAAGATCAACCAAGGTAAATTAAAATCATCCAAGGACAAGGCAAATGAAGTTATACCCAGATTCCGACTTGGCTAAGGGTGTTTGAACTTGGGGTTTGGTGAAGGTCAATTTGGCTCCAATTCAAGGCTGCGGGAGGCTTCTGCAGGGGGTCACAATAGCCCAAGTTGGCCGTAAGGAACGACAAGGAGCTCGGGATGTAAAGACCGGAAAAGTTAAAATATTATTTTCTTACAATATTAAATTATGTTCGAATTTAAAATTTAGATTCTAGAAATTTTGATATTTCCGTCCTCGAGCAACTGAATTTTATTTAAACGAACTTCTAAATAGTTTTGAATTGGGTTTTAGAAATGGAATTTGATTTTCGGAGATCGAGCATTATAAAATTAATTTGAGCTACAAGTATTGATTGAAATTTATTTAATTTTCGATTATCTTGAAATTGAATTAAAATTTGATAAAATTTGTGTTACTCGGGATTGGACCGGTCGAGCGGGTTTCGAGTCTATTCCGCTAATTCGAATTCGTTCGGGGAACCAATAACATTTATTTTATTTCCCCTTTTTCTTTATTTCTCTCTCTCTCTCTCTCTCTCTCTCTCCCTCTCCCTCTCTCGGTTCTCTGCCAATGGAATGGTCCCCCTCCTTCACCTTGTCCTCTTCCAAACCAACACCACGCCTCCCTCTGCTTCATACTCTCTCCTCTCCCACACCCAAAATTCAGAAAATGGTCCCCTTCAATTGGAATCCCAAACCAGCACCACACCTCCAATCCTCTCTCATTCGCTCTCCACAACCCATTAGAGGAGCTCTCCTTCTCCTCTTACCCTCTGCATAAACCCAGAAGGAAGATCCCTCCACTCTCTCCCTCCTTTTCCGTTTCTGCGTACCACCCAAACCCACCGCCGCCGTCACCATCACCACTCTTCCATCACCAGAGCACCACCATTCGACCACCAGCACCTCCCTCGCCTTTGTCGTTGAGCAACACCAACAAGTGCAAGCCGAGCCTCCCCTGTACGAAGCACCAAGACACCGAGTGCCCTCGTCCCTCCTCCTCTCCGCTTCCTCTGCTCCGATTCAGAGCTTGGCCCGGAGCAAGCTTTCCCTCCGTCGATTTGCAGCCGAAGAGCTGCCCTCGGAGCGCTCGAAGTCGAAATCTCGAACTCTCGGTAATCCTTCTCTCCCTCCTTCCTCCCTTGCGTCGTTTCCATTTTGTTGGTTGGGTCTTGGTCGGAATGGGGAGTCGAGCACCTGGGTTGAGTCGGGCTGTGGAAAGGGGTCGCCGGAGAGGCCTGAGATCACCTTCCTCTCTTCCGTTTTCGCCCGCTGCGCGAGGTCCTCTGTTCTGTCGAAGGAGACGGGTTCGATTTCTTCCTTCTTTCTTTTAATGGTCCGGTTCATTGGTTGATTACAAAATAGAGGACCGGTTCACCTCCTTCCTTTTAATATGGGATCCGGGTCAAGGTTTGGGTTGTGGGCTTCGATCCGGGTTTCTTTCGGGTAAAGGTTGGGCCTTTTTCGGTTGGGCTGGGACTTTATATTGTGGGTTTAAGCTGTGTTATATATATATATATATATATATATATATATATATATATATATATATATATATATATATATATATATATATATATATATATATATATGTTATTGTATCTGTGTAGTATTTAATTATTAGTTTATTATTATCATAATTCTGAGATTTTGTGAGATAAATATATTTCTAAAAATTTTGTATACTTTAAAAGTGTTTAAAATTGGTATTATTTGATATATATTATTATGATATGGGGTTATAAATATACTTATGGTTATTGTTTTGAGATTTTATGGATAGTATGTGGAAAATATTTGAATATTATTATAGTTTTGGAGTTGGTTATAATTTTACTATTCTGGAAATTTATCCTTATATATTGTTTATTGTTTAAAAATAATATTGATTGGATTATTTGATTGATGCATTTTATGAGAATTTCAATATGTAAGTTGGGAATTTTAAAGTGAATTGTTGGTCTTGATTTATAAATATGATTTGTGAGCTTATAGTTATTTTAATAATTTAATAATGGAATTTATTTATATAAGGTTTTTGAGATAAGAAACATTCCGGAATTATTTTATAACATGATTTTGGGAAAATGGGCCTTAAGGTTTAAATGTTTAATGTCGGGATTTAGATAAGCGATTTTAAAAGAGTTGTTTGATTTTCTAAGTTGAGTTCTTTGAGAGGTTGTTTTGAAAATGAGATGATGAAATGGGATATGAGACGAGATATGAATGATAGTTAGGGGCGCCTTGTGTGAAATAGGTAGACTTATGCATTTATATGTTATTAGGTGTTTGTGAATGTTGGACGTTGCTTGCTATCGGTGATTCATTTCTTGGATTCTGCTCTGCCTTGTTCTCTGCTGTTCGACTTATTCAGGTAAGTTCCTTTATGGGCTTACTCAGATTCGAAAGAGATTACCGGCTTGTGAATGTATGACATACTAGGTGTTGCATAAGCATTAAAGCATGCCATGTAGTATCATGCTAGGTTGTACATGTGATTGAGCATTCTATTTCTTTACGCGTATGAAACAGAACGGCCATATCTGTGATTGTCCTAGAGTCTTTGCTAGGGTCATAGGGTAGCCCAGCCCCATCGGGTGCCCTGAGTCTATCGAGTCGATATGAGCATGATGATAGCCCAGCACCATCGGGCATGATTTATTTATTTTAATTTATGTTATGATGATGAGATATGAGATGATGAGATATGATATGCTATAGCATCGAACTGGCCAGTCTCTGCACTAACGGAAAGGGGTGCAGAGGTAGGAGAGGGACATGCCACTTGGCATTCTTTGGGCGCCTTTACAGTTATTTCTCGCATATTGTAAATTAGGATCATGCTAGTGTGATTTAATTTCCGCATCTGCATCATCTTTATTATTAGCGTATGTGTATGTTCGCTTGCTGGACAGAGCGTGATGGGGCCTCGGTCTGACCCCACTCGCACCAATTGTTTTTAGGTATGATTGCTCCCTGTTTATATGGCGTGGGAAAGTCCCCCGGCGATTGCAAAGAAATCTGTCTAACCCCGCTAATCTGGCCATACGACTTTAGAATCATGTTTTGGTTTTGACCCGGCCTCGCCGTGGCTTTTGTATCTAAATCAGATTTCCACTTCACTTTCGTTTAAACTGAATTTATGAAACTTTGACTGATTAGGGGTTTGAAACCTCGACCCGTACCTGAATTGCAACATCCGAACGAAGGTATCTGACCTTCGAAACGTATCCCGGATATTTATATCTGGGCCGTTACAAAGTTGGTATCAGAGCCAGGTTGTGCAATTCGGGTACGCAAGGGTCGGGTGTTTGTTCTGGAAAACCGCCCACGGATTTCGAAGATTTGAAAGCGTTTTAATGGGGCAAAATGAACTTAATATGTCTAACTCAATTGGACTAAATATGAACTTGGCTTATGATAAAAGAGGAGAACCAACTAATAAGGGATCGAGTGGGTAGAAAAGGCGATAGACATCCCTATTGGATGTAGTCGGAAACGGGTAGGCGAAATACTAGCTTGTTCTTTACAGATGGGTCGGGAGGACTCCAAGGAGATCATGGTAATTGTCATTAACTGATTCTATGATTGAGTGCTTGATATGCTAAAGATTTGATTGTTATGTTCTCACTATGGAATGAATATTGATGATCTGTGAACGAGATAGCAGGAGTACCCTTATTTCCCTATGATTAAGCTCAGCTTTTGTGGAACTGCCCCTTTCCTTATGAACCCTTTTGACAATTCAATCGAGTTCTCACTTCGAATATCGGTCTTCCACGGGAATTGGGTTGGTAAACACATGGTGTCGGGAATCATGATCGAATATAGAGGTTGTCCGAGAGAGTATTGGAAGACGGTCCTTGATGAAATTCCGAGCTAGAGAGTGAGATGTTACGAGGCTGTCGTTATCAATTCTTATGACAATCCATTAGTGTCCTCTTGTCACGAAAAGTCGTATCCGAGTCTCACGGGAAGGATGGGTGATGAGTCAGTTAGGGAGAGTCAATGTTTCCCTTATGGACCTCTATCGGGTTATTTTGATTGCTTTGTCCATTATTGCTTGATACTATATGGTACTACTCCTTGACCTACAATTGATCCTTACTGTGGAATTATGCTAATGTGCCTTGATGCTCATGATGACCATTGTATAGGTTCGAACTACATTTATTATGTCCATGTCATCCCGACATGATCTCTTTAGTGTATTGCATTGTCATACTAGGGCACGAATAAATATGTCATATGCTACGAAGTTGTATAATTGATACCCTCTTTGTGAATAGGTTCATGATAGTGTGATCGACTCTTCCTTATACGAATGCCTCATACGATTGTACTCTTTAGCATGCTAGCCGATGATGCCTCGATGTTTATCATTCATTCTGTGACAAGAATCTATATCATGCCCATCTATTTCGTCTTCGTCAGATTAACTATTGTTGATTACTTTGCAAGTTAATATTGTGTGTGTTAGTTGGGTTGAACGGAGATTTGGTGGCATAATGGAGTCTTAGTGAAATGCATGTTTACCCTAGTATGTGTTGATTTGTACTCGTGCCCCGTATTCTAATTATGTTGCCCATTATTTAAACTCGTGTTAGGCATCGTTAAACTTGCTCATGCTTCTATACTATTGGAATGTGATTGAATTGAAGTCTTACTTAGTATCGAGTAATCAATCAAGTGCATGTATGTATCATATGTTATATTGAGCCATTAGTAACGTGTAGGATCCTTGGTTATGACTTACGCACATTTATGCCTTGCCTACTTTATTGTTGATTCTCTCTCGAGCTAGGTACCTGATAGTGTGGTTCTTTCCTCTTTCTGTTCTCTTAACATGTTTCACTCGTTCCGATTAGCTTAATGTTGAATTGATGATTGACTAGCTTTCCGTGATAGTTAAACCCAGCATGTTTACATGGTTAAAATGTCTATTACTCTATGATATCCTCTCGTGCTTCCATGAATGTATGATTTGACACCTCGCTTGATTACACATCACTCTATATCCTGATTTTGCAAATACCTGACGCATGAATATCGGAATGAACCTAGTTGAATTACTTTAGTTGTACTCATGTTCGATGTGTGCTATTAGTATCATGTAGAGCTTATGACTTCCAATATGACCCGCTGAATGATTTCATATCATGCTTGTTCTATAATGTGACAACTATTGTACCACACATGTCCTCTATGATGGTTCGTTCTTAGCATTATTATAATCTAACACCCATGATGTTCTTCTTGTTACTTTTGATGATGCCTCATGTTTCGTGAATAATATGTTGAACTCCTCTTAATGACTCTTGTCTATACTTGTATCACATTATGTATCGCTAGTATCATGTAGGATCTATGCTCCCTAAATGTATCTCGTCGTATGATTACATGTCATCCTTAACTTACTATCTGATCATTGTTGTTAAGTGTGATAGTTACTATGCTGTTCTTATGAGCCCTCGTATGACGCTTCATCTGATTATTATAATATACTTTGCCATGATATATTTGGACTCATTTGTTGATGTGTATACCATGCTCTTACATTGTTCATATGCTTGATGGTCGTCATCTTCACTAAATTCCGCTTGACTTCGAATCATATATGATCATTGTTGGTTCCGCCTATCTTGCTCGAAGTTACTAGGCAGATCTGTTTCCATGGAATACTAGAATGTTAGCTTGTTTCACATGCATCAGCGTAGGACTTGATTGTGTCTTTGATATGAATACGAATGTTTCCCCCGAGATAGGTACATGTTAGTGTGGATTGATGTGATTAATATGCTCCCTAATGAATTCATGCTTGTTTGTCACAAGTTGTAACCTAATGGACTCCATAAAGGCATCATTACTATTCCCGAGTCGGAGTCTTGTCTCTAGTCGTGTCATCTTTGGCTTGGTCTATTTTGTCTCCGAGAACATTGGGTCGTCCGCTCTTGTCACTCCCCTATCTCCGCTAACTTAAACTCCTACGCGTTACCTTGGATGAGCGACCGCATGGAAAAAGGGATCGAAAAGTCGAATAGCGATAGAGCAGCGCAGCGGAAGCGTGGGCCCATAACCCACGGGTCTCAGGATCGATAATGTCGATGGAACGAGCTCGCTTTGAGGATTACGATTGTTGAGTACGATATGACTTGCAAGTGGGAGCGTCCTCTATTCGAATTGCTAACCCTTTCTGAGCTTGTTGATGATGATATTGCACTGACTTGATGTTGAAAGCTGCGTGTTGATGTGATGACTGTTGCTTGATTGTCTGTTGATTATGATGATATGATTCGATGCCTTACAATCCTAATGTGCCTTGACGACTTGATGTGATGCTATTCTGAGATGCCAAGCATGATCTAAATTCCTCGCCTATAATGTGAACTGCAAATGCTGAGAACCTGGACTGTTTATTAGATATGGTTATGATGAGGTGTGTTAGCTTGACCTGATTAGGTTCATATATGATGTTTTACAATCCTTGTTGAGCATGACGGTAATTTAAGACTTTTTATACCTGTTGCAATGCTTAATGATGTTATTGATATAAATGTTAGTTGATATGGTGTAATCCTTATGTGTAATATTGTTCATGATTGCTTCTTCTTTGAACATGTGAGTGAGGTCCTTTTGGTTGAGCGGTCAGAGAGTGGAGAAAGGTTTTGAGTGATTAGAATAATCGACGGTGATAAGGGAAAGTTGCAGAAGAGGGGTGTTGACTTAGGGTGGACCAAGTGGGTTCGGAAATTATAAGAGGTAATGCTTGATGATTTTGGATGAGCTCCTAGGTGAATCTTGGGTGAGAGTATGGTTAGGAATAGGCCGGATAGGCGGTGATCGAGGAATTTTTACTAGAGAATGTGCGGTTAGCAGGGCATGATGCTTGTGAAATCTTGGGAAGTGTGGAAGTGTAAGAAATGACTTTTAAGAGTATGAAGGATATAGTATGAGAGGGCCCTTGAGTGTGAGGTTAGAGATAGTAGTGGATTCTTAGAGGTGGATTGCTAGTGAGAGTTCTTGGTGGAATGAAGGGCGAGATTAGGGTATTGAAATGAATTAGGACTTCTTTTGAGGATGCTACCTGAGCTAATGTTGGTGAATCTAGATGAGGCTGAATTTGATGTAGGAATTGAAATCGAGTGAGCGGGGTTTGCGCTTATTTTGCCTGGTGGTGATGTGAAAGCTTTCTTGATTATGTGATTTATTAAAATGATCTGGCATGATATTAGATGGCGACCATGATAAACCTGTTGTGGCATGATATTCCATGTTGATATACAATACTGAATCATAATTGGTAGTGACAACTATTATCATGATATAATGATACATTGCTATCCTACTATGTTGTTCTAAAAGCATGTTATGATGTGTTGTATAAATCATGAAATGATGATATGTTGCTATGTGAGAGCATGATGTTATATTATGATCAGGAGATGTTAAATGATAAATATAGATTTGGATCACGAATCTGACTTATATATATGAGATAATGGAGCGTGATTGCTAAGTGTGCGATGTTGAGATGCGATCGTGAGATTTGACTTGTAGTAGTGTACTGACTCCATGACACCTAACCTCCTTGATCTCTTGACATGTGTGCTGGCATGATTATGAGAATTCGATGATACGCTTGTGATGCCTTCGGTATGATATAGATACACTTTATGACTCGTGATATAACGTTGAGATTTTGTTGTTGCTTTTGATGTGTTTGAAAGAATGGTATGCTTTATGTTATGGGTAAACATGTTATGCGGTTACGATATCGATTGATTGAGATTATCATGATTGATGTTGAGGATTGCCATATGAGAGGTGGTTGATGATGTTATGAGTTGATGAGTTGATTTACTTTTGTTCATGTTGAGTTGTGAATGATGATGGAATGATTTTGGAACCTAGGAAGAGCATATGGGATTAGCCGTTAGAGGTGGATGACTCCACCTCCTACCTTCTGAATTTGATTGCTTGGTATGTGTGAAGCTTATTTGGTTTTCGGAAGAGTTGGACGAAATCTTGATTTGAAAGGATTTGACTTGTTTTGGTGTAAAGTTGCTTGATCAAAAATTGAATTTGAAGATTTTGAGCGGTTTTAAAAATGGTCAACTTGGGGTTTTAAAGAAGTTGAGAGTTTCAATGATTTGGATGACAATCTTTCCATTTAGAAAGCACTTTGGGATTTACGAACTGGATATACATTATGACGTCTCACGAAGTGGATACAAGCATTTTATAGGGGCGCTTATAGATTGCTTGCTAAGACCTAGTCGGGCGCTATAATGCTTTTAGAGTTGTGATGCTTCCGAAAGGTCGAAGCGAGAATGTGATAGGGGCGCTTATTACACACTCGACAAGACCCATTTGGAGATGTCACGACCGTGACCAGGATGTTGTGAGAATCCCGGAAGACGCAACCGAGACGATTACAAGATCCTCGGACATGGTCCTTGGACTCACCGATTTTAAAACTTCATCCCCTTTGCTTTAAAATAATTTTAGTCTCGGGGACGAGACTTGTTTTTAGAGGTGGACGAATGTAAAGACCGGAAAAGTTAAAATATTATTTTCTTACAATATTAAATTATGTTCGAATTTAAAATTTAGATTCTAGAAATTTTGATATTTCCGTCCTCGAGCAACTGAATTTTATTTAAACGAACTTCTATATAGTTTTGAATTGGGTTTTAGAAATGGAATTTGATTTTCGGAGATCGAGCATTATAAAATTAATTTGAGCTACAAGTATTGATTGAAATTTATTTAATTTTCGATTATCTTGAAATTGAATTAAAATTTGATAAAATTTGTGTTACTCGGGATTGGACCGGGCGAGCGGGTTTCGAGTCTATTCCGCTAATTCGAATTCGTTCGGGGAACCAATAACATTTATTTTATTTCCCCTTTTTCTTTATTTCTCTCTCTCTCTCTCTCTCTCTCTCTCTCTCTCCCTCCCTCTCCCTCTCTCGGTTCTCTGCCAATGGAATGGTCCCCCTCCTTCACCTTGGCCTCTTCCAAACCAGCACCACGCCTCCCTCTGCTTCATACTCTCTCCTCTCCCACACCCAAAATTCAGAAAATGGTCCCCTTCAATTGGAATCCCAAACCAGCACCACACCTCCAATCCTCTCTCATTCGCTCTCCACAACCCATTAGAGGAGCTCTCCTTCTCCTCTTACCCTCTGCATAAACCTAGAAGGAAGATCCCTCCACTCTCTCCCTCCTTTTCCGTTTCTGCGTACCACCCAAACCCGCCGCCGCCGTCACCATCACCACTCTTCCATCACCAGGGCACCACCATTCGACCACCAGCACCTCCCTTGCCTTTGTCGTTGAGCCACACCAACAAGTGCAAGCCGAGCCTCCCCTGTACGAAGCTCCAAGATGCCGAGCGCCCTCGTCCCTCCTCCTCTCCGCTTCCTCTGCTCCGATTCAGAGCTTGGCCCGGAGCAAGCTTTCCCTCCGTCGATTTGCAGCCGGAGAGCCGCCCTCGGAGCGCTCGGAGTCGAAATCTCGAACTCTCGGTAATCCTTCTCTTCCTCCTTCCTCCCTTGCGTCGTTTCCCTTTTGTTGGTTGGGTCTTGGTCGGAATGGGGAGTCGAGCACCTGGGTTGAGTCGGGCTATGGAAAGGGGTCGCCGGAGAGGCCTGAGATCACCTTCCTCTCTTCCGTTTTCGCCCGCTGCGCGAGGTCCTCTGTTCTGTCGAAGGAGACGGGTTCGGTTTCTTCCTTCTTTCCTTTAATGGTCCGGTTCATTGGTTGATTACAAAATAGAGGACCGATTCACATCCTTCCTTTTAATATGGGATCCAGGTCAAGGTTTGGGTTGTGGGCTTGGATCCGGGTTTCTTTCGGGTAAAGGTTGGGCCTTTTTCGGTTGGGCTGGGACTTTATATTGTGGGTTTAAGCTGTGTTATATATATATATATATGTTATAGTATATGTTTAGTATTTAATTATTAGTTTATTATTATCATAATTCTGAGATTTTGTGAGATAAATATATTTCTAAAATTTTTATATACTTTAAAAGTGTTTAAAATTGGTATTATTTGATATATATTATTATGATATGGGGTTATAAATATATTTATGGTTATTGTTTTGAGATTTTATGGATAGTATGTGGAAAATATTTGAATATTATTATAGTTTTGGAATTGTTTATAATTTTACTATTCTGGAAATTTATCCTTATATATTGTTTATTGTTTAAAATTAATATTGATTGGATTATTTGATTGATGCATTTTATGAGAATTTCAATATGTAAGTTGGGAATTTTAAAGTGAATTGTTGGTCTTGATTTATAAATATGATTTGTGAGCTTAGAGTTATTTTAATAATTTAATAATGGAATTTATTTATATAAGGTTTTTGAGATAAGAAACATTCCGGAATTATTTTATAACATGATTTTGGGAAAGTGGGCCTTAAGGTTTAAATGTTTAATGTCGGGATTTAGATAAGCGATTTTAAAAGAGTTGTTTGATTTTCTAAGTTGAGTTCTTTGAGAGTTTGTTTTGAAAATGAGATGATGAAATGGGATATGAGACGAGATATGAATGATAGTTAGGGGCGCCTTGTGTGAAATAGGTAGACTTATGCATTTATATGTTATTAGGTGTTTGTGAATGTTGGACGTTGCTTACTATCGGTGATTCATTTCTTGGATTCTGCTCTCCCTTGTTCTCTGTTGTTCGGCTTATTCAGGTAAGTTCCTTTATAGGCTTACTCAGATTCGAAAGAGATTACCGGCTTGTGAATGTATGACATACTAGGTGTTGCATAAGCATTAAAGCATGCCATGTAGTATCATGCTAGGTTGCACTTGTGATTGAGCATTCTATTTCTTTACGCGTATGAAACAGAACGGTCGTATCTGTGATAGTCCTAGAGTCTTTGCTAGGGTTATAGGGTAGCCCAGCCCCATCGGGTGCCCTGAGTCTATCGAGTCGATATGAGCATGATGATAGCCTAGCACCATCGGGCATGATTTATTTATTTTAATTTATGTTATGATGATGAGATATGAGATGATGAGATATGATATGCTATAACATCGAACTGGCCAGTCTCTGCACTAACGGAAATGGGTGCAGAGGTAGGAGAGGGACATGCAACATAGCATTCTTTGGGCGCCTTTACAGTTATTTCTCGCATATTGTAAATTAGGATCATGCTAGTGTGATTTAATTTCCGCATCTGCATCATCTTTATTATTAGCGTATGTGTATGTTCGCTTGCTGGACAGAGCGTTATGGGGCCTCGGTTTGACACCACTCGCACCAATTGTTTTTAGGTATGATTGCTCCCTGTTTATATGACGTGGGAAAGTCCCCCGGCGATTGCAAAGAAATCTGTCTAACCCCGCTAATCTGGCCATACGACTTTAGAATCATGTTTTGGTTTTGACCCGGCCTCGCCGTGGCTTTTGTATCTAAATCAGATTTCCACTTCACTTTCGTTTAAACTGAATTTATGAAACTTCGACTGATTAGGGGTTTGAAACCTCGACCCGTACCTGAATTGCAACATCCGAACGAAGGTATCCGACCTTCAAAACGTATCCCGGATATTAATATCTGGGCCGTTACATGGGATGGCCCTCGTCCTCACCAACTGTGGCACCGACGAGAAGGGGAGTCGACCTCGGCGTCGGAAGGAGTCCTTGGATCCGGATGAGAAGCGTTTGAACAACCGCAACCTAGTGTCGACTTTAGCGGAGAATCTCGGGCTCTTCTAGATCTGTGAAAGAGAGACTCGATTCAGCCCCAATGGAGGCCGAGAGAAGGGAGAGCCGGGATTGATGGCAGCCATGGATGAGGAGCTCGAGCTTCACAACCGAGGAACGACGAGAGAGATGGAGGGCACTGGCTCCGATGTTTAGATCCAACGCGAGGACGGGAAAGAGGAGTGAGGTCGTCGGTTCCATGGAAGCTTCAACCTCTTCGGAATTGGAGGTCGACGAACGGGAAAGGAGGCTGAGGAATGATGGCAGCCATGGGAGTGGGTCTTCGTAGAGGTCAGAGCCGCCATGGGAGGGAGCTCGGAGAAGGAAGGATGGAAGGAGGTTAGAGGAGGCAAGGGGCGGCCATGGGAGCTCCCGAGCTCGAGGTCGGCGGCCTCCAGATCTGAAATGGAAGATGAACAGTAGAGAGAGTAGAGGCGGCACACAATAGGATAGAGGGTATATATACCCGGTGAACTAGGGTTAGCTTAACTTATGAAAATTTACAAAATCAATCCGCTATTCTTAAGTTATAGAAATATTACCACTTCAAATAACAAATTTGACCCAAATAGATTCTGGTATAAGAAAGCGGAACGAGTCTGTTTTCAATCGAATGCAATGTATGCTAGAATTGACTTAATAAAATAAATAAATAATTAGAACATTTTGATCGAGGAAGGGGATTTTCAAATTTTCCGGAAATCTCAAAATTTTAATATTGTAATTAAGTCATAATTCCTAAAATAATATTTTAAAACTTTGGATCTTTACATAAAGCACATGTAAAAGTTAAATATCTAACGTACCTCTCCAATGAACCTTACTATTGTTCTTCTTTATGGGCGTCTTACATTGTTATTTGACATCCCGTGCGATTTGATCTATGCTCTGTTGAAACGATTTTTGTCATACGAAAAACGCTAATGTAATCACCAAATAATCAATATATATGAGATTGCAAGGTAGAACCGTAAATTGAATTTTTAATTAGTTAATTAATTAATTAGATAAGGTAGAATCCTTTTTTTTTATCCGAAGATAAGGTAGAATCTAAATATGCCCTACACTAAAATATGGTAGTTAACTAATTATGTAAAGACCGGAATTTAATTAATATTTATAAAATATCCGTAAGATAATCCGAATATTATCCTCCCTTATGATTATGAAATCCCTGAAAATTTAAAATTTTATGGATGACTTTACATTGGTTTAATTCGGGATTTTATGAAGAAATATGTACCCAAGCCACTTTTCTCATATCTTATTAACGTAACGGATTTTAACGCGTCGTGAGCTCGGGTTTTACGTTATGTTAAAGAGGTCAGCCGCCCTATCCAAACCAATGCCCAAAAAGGAGCTACCAACCCCATTTGATTTGGATGGAAACTAACTAGGCTCCTATTCTAGTTCAACTACCCCCATCACTTCCTTCCCATCACACCCATGCTTTGACTAAATGAGCCCCTTGCCTCCTCCTTCTTTTTATAAACCGACCCCAGCAGCTCAAGGAATCCATTCACACAAGCCCTAGCCGGCACTCCCCTTGAAAACCCAAAGAAAATCCCCCCTCCTCCATTGTAGGTCCTTTTTGGACACCTTGCACCAAAACTTGCATATCTCCCTCCATACTCATCCAAATTGAGAAAACTCGGTGGCCATGGATCCGTCTTGAACCCAGCTTTCCATAAATATCTTAAACACAGAAATCTAAGGTCGTTTTCCCAGCCAAACACGTGCATCTTTAAGGCTGCAGAAAGTGTTCCTTGAGAGATCTTGAGTTCTTGACTTGTTTTCTTGGTAAGCTCCATCCTTTTCTTTCAAAACTGAGTTCTAACTTCTTTTATGGCCCCTCTCCTTCATTTTCAAGCAAAGTCCTAACCCATTTGTATGGGTTTTTTTTTGACAAATATGTACACGGTGTTTGGAAGGTCCCAAAGGTCTCGGAAGTTGTCTCGAGTCCGTTCTTGGCATCCTCGCTAGGTAATCCCTCATCCGCCTTCCCCCTCTCTAGGAATAAATCTTGTGTGCTTGGAAAGGGCTTAGGAAGTGGAGCCTCTATGTGTTTTTGGTTGCGTTTTGTAGCAAACGTCAAAAAACAAAATGGATATATGTGCCTCTGTAATTTGGACTTTATTTCCAATCCAACGGTTTGGTTCGGCTGAAATCGTAATATGATGTTTATGGAAATGTTATATAACTGCCCTTAAAAAATGAGGTCGATCCAACGGTTGGATCAAGAGTGATTATAATTTTAGTAACCAATGTTTATAATGACTCGATTAAAAAACTTGGTTAAGGGAATGCTAAGAATATGGTTAAATATATGATGGCATAACCGAAACATAGAGCATATAAAATACAGAAATGAAGTATACCCATAACTTGGTTTATGATCCGATAAGAAGAAAATCGATTATGTGATAATACGATATAGATTATAACTGGTTAAGTCCGGATCACTTAACCGAAGTGCATAATCTATAGAATCGTGAACCTCGTGTGGATGTATGTTGATTATTAGGTTGGGTACCATACATTAGAATACCACCTAATGAAAGCTTAATGAAATTTCTAGGCTCTTGTTGATTGGATCCTTGGTTGCACATTTTATTGCTTGCTTATTCTCCGGACTCCAGGTAAGTCCCCTAGACTTACTCATGATGGATTTATGTGATACTCTTTGTCTTATCGAGAGTCTTCATGCATCACGTGACCTAGTAACATGTTTAGGAATATAAACCGGTAATATGACGTAGGATGAACTTAGTAAATCCAACAATTCATATGTATGCTATATGTCTATGGTAGGACGGCCGTCAAAATCTGAATAGACGACTTATACTAGTTCGAACAAGAATGAAATGATGAAACACTTATGATGAGGAAGAATGAGTATGTTTGAGAAGGATGAGTACGTTTGAGAAGATATTATGATATGATGGTGATGATGATGATGATTACGATGATTACGATGATGATACGGGCCCTTGTGTGTTTATTTCGCATTTATATATATATCTATACACTTGCTTATGTGTTACATTTTAACATTCATGTAGTTTAAGTATGCCTCTTTATATGGCATTGAGTGTGCATATTTCCGATGATTGACCCCGATTTATTTCTTGTTTTTAGATTCAGGTACCCCTTACCCGATATGACTTACTTATGTGGATGGTTGTCGGGACATACCTTTTGGGACGATTAGAGCGAGTGAGGCATGACTTACGCACTCTTTACTTTCTCGCTTACTTTGATTTGGTTTTGACCCGGCTATGCCGCGGCGACTTTGATGGACGTTATTTCCGCACTTTATATTTTTGACTTGAAAATCATTTACACGATAGTACCTAGGACAGGTGAACGCCTCCAACGAGCGCGCGCATTTCTAGGGGTTCGAAATCCCCACTTTCGAAAACCATCGCTTACGCTTAAAACAAATAACTTAACTAAATAACTCGTACTCGGTCGTAAGATCTAAAGCTCACGGAAGAATTCAAAACTCTTCTATAACGTTCCCCGAATAACCGGATCATCCGAACCTTATAAATCCTCTAAGGGGATTTATGGAGGCATATTCGGATATCCATACTTTTGGGTCGTTACAAATTAGATAAGTGAGTTAATTACCTAATTAGTTAAGATTTAGTTATATTTGAATATCATCGGATTAGTACGGTATATAAGATATGTCATATATGGGTTTAGCCATATACTCCTTTCACATATATGTTTAAACACTTTATCATGTACGAAGTATATTTCATCTCTATTCCTTTTAATTAGTTACTAGTTTAATACCCGCACTTTTGTGCGGTATATTTTAATAATAATATATATGACATTAAAAAATTTATAAAAATATTTGTAATTAAATCTTAAATCATAACTAACACGCGCAAAATATATCTATAATTAATTAGAGACAAAACATATAATAATCTTTATTATGGAACCAGTACTAAACTAATTATAATATATTTACAATAATATGATGGCGGATAGACTCGATAGTTTTGATTTTGATATAAGTTTATAATTTATATTTTATGATGCTCATTTTGAGGAGATTGTTGGTCGGTAAGGGAAAGATTCACATATTATTTTACATATATGAAAATACTTAAATAATAATAATTTGTAAGGGTAGTGACCGCGTTCTAACAAAAAAACGTACATATATACTTTCAATTTTTTAAATTTTTAAAAAAAAACTATGTATTAACACTCATTCAACTAATTAATTTCATCTAATATTTGTTCATTATTATATCAATTTAAATATGAGAATCAAAGAAAAAGAAATTAATTTATATATTATACGTACATAATCATGATATGAATATAATATTATAGTATAACAAACAATCTTGATTCTTGATGTATGAAAATATATGTAGATATTTTTTTAACAAATTAATGTGTAAACGTCCAAATTTTGTTTTAGGCTATAATGTATATTTGTTTTAATTTATTAGTACTTCGTAAGTATATTATTAATTATATTGCCTACAAATAAAAAGAGATACAATTATCCTAAAAAAAAGAGATACAATATAATATATTCATATGGAACAAAATTTGGTAAAATTGTGTAAAAAATCTATCAATATCTAATGAAATTGTGTAAAATATTATCTTAAGTATATATTATTATATGAGGGATTGACACTAAATAACCCACTATCTGATTGACTTTGGTAGGCTAACCCATGCAAAAAAAAAAAAAATTGCAAATGCATAGCCCTTCATCCGGTATCTCACAGGCTGCAGCAGGTGGTGAAGAGAGGAAAGCAAAATCATTTATTGTTGTCACTGTCACCCATCCAATCCAAGACCCCAATCTCTCTTTCTAAATTTGTCTTCCTCCCCACCTCTCGTACTTCCCGAATTTGAAGTTTCGACTTCAATTAATTCACATGGGAGCCAGCGAGAGATTATGGGTGAACGTTGACTGAGCCGGTGAGAGACGAACCTAGGCTCAGTGATGACTGCTGACTCCGGAGAGGCTACACAGAGGGGGCAGAAGGAGGATGTGTTTGGTTTCGATTTCTGCGAGGGAAAGAAGAGGGAGATGGCTGAGGGAAGGGATGTGGGAGGAGATGGCTCCAGCGGGTGATGGGAGAAGGTGGCATGGATACACAAGAAAACGAGGACAAGAGAGGAAGAAATCGAAAGAAGAAGGCGGCATGGATGTGGGCGGCGATGGCTCTGGTGGCGCTCCCTACCAACAGATGGGATTACCTCCGACCTCCTCCTTCACCCCTCCTCCAAGCGGAATCAAACCGCTGCCACCCACCTGTTTCCATTGCTCTCTCCTTCGCTCCCATTTCCACCGCCTCCATGACCACCGCCCTCTCCTTCGGATCTCTGATTCCGGTCACAACGTTCTCCAAATACATTTACCTTGGAAAGATGAATTCCAGGTTAAAAACCCGTTTCAAATGAGACTTGCTTTCCATCTTAGTCATTGTCTACTTTAAGTCGGACAATGTCTCTCTTTTACCGAATAAGCTTATAGATTGCAGATCAACAAATAACCTGTCATGTTAAAGGGTATAATATGTCATGTTAATAGCATTACCTTTCATGTTATTTTCTTTCATCAAGGAGAAGAGGATCGATTCGCTGTTTTACAGTGCATTGTAGACAAGTATTTCAAATCCATAGTATGCAAACTTTAAAGTTTAAATAACATATTTACAGTCAGTTAACCTTGTTACTTCCATTACGCAAGTTCAATAGAAAAGATGCACTAAATATGTTGGTAAGGTTAAAGCTAAGAACCCATGCATCATCCTTTAATCTGAATTCATCACCTAATACAAAATGGCTAATTCTAAGCAGTATATCATTCGCTTTTACGAAAACTTAAGCCAAATTTTAATTATAAATACAATGCTAAAGTTCATCCAAACATGATTTTCAATACATTAGGCATGTCAATTCTCTACCCACACACTAAAAAAAAGGAGTCTAGTAGAATGAATTCTGAATCATCAAAAAGGAATAGAATATGTCTAAAATTCATGTGTCAAGTAAAATACATTATGTGTCATATAAATCCGGTATGGGTGACATGTCCTTCTTGAAAATTTGGCCTTGGAAAAGACTGATTACCTCTTTAGAAAGCTACAGGAATTTACCGAACCCGATTTGGAGGTCAGTGGACGAATTTACACAATTTTCTATCGAAACCGAGCACTTTTTCCTCTCTTTTCTATGATAGCAGCACCAAAGGCTTATTATTTACATGAAACATGAATTGTTTTACATGACAGGTCAATTATTTTACATGACATCTGAATTGTTTTACATGACATCTAAAAAGGTCACAAGTTTACTCGATCACCGATCAGCATATAATTACTCGTCACCCATGCTGAATTTACATGTCACCCATACCGGATTTACATGACAAAGAGCAGTTGAATGATGTTTAATTAATAATTAATTAAAAACTAACTCCTTTTTATTCAATGACTACAAAGAGGAGTTGATTGCATTTGCAAGGGCAAATAACAAGGTGATTTTGATATCATAGTTTCATATGCAGATAAGGTTCATTCAATATTGTAGTATCAGCTCTAGTCTAGCTGCTTTAGTATAAATGATCAAAATTCATTTTTATTACCAATGTTGATGTCATAGTTTCATATGCAGATAAGGTTCATTCAATATTGTAATATCAACTCTATTCATTTTGTGATCCACCACCACCATTTCCCTTCCCTTCTACTTTCCCTCTCTCCTCCTTTCCCACTCTCTCATTTTTTCTCGTTCCATATTTATTTTCTTTTAATCTATAAATCATTTTGTACTTTTCTTTCTCTCATTCTTTTCCTCTCTCCCCCCTTTTCTCTCTCCCAATTAATTCTCCCTCTCCTTCTCTCTCTTCCTTTCCCTCTCTCCTCTTATTAGTTACCCCTTTAACTTTTCCACCTTTTTCCTCTTGCTTATCCTCTCAGCACACACACACACTCTCTCAAGTACTTTATCAACATTTTTTTATCTGAAGTCGATGGTGAATCTGTTTCTCCGATAATTCTTGTCCAGTCAATTCCAATAGGTGACATGTTGTTTTGCTTTGGGTGTCCAGTTAAAACTAACTGCTTACATGTCAACTTGCAAATAGACCCCCACCCACTGTCTGTTTCTTTTTCCCTCCTCTCTCTCCTCTACAACTTTACTGTTGCTTTTTCCCTCCTTTCTCTCTCCTCTGCAACTTTACTGTTGCTTTCTCTCTCTCTGTCTCTCACCTGTCCAGCTGTCAATCACAGAATGTCCAGTCTCCCCCCTCATTACCTGCAACCGGTTGAAGTGGATCCCGGATAACCGGTTTTGTGCAATTTTTTTCGGATTGGGTTAACCTTGCAAACTTTTCCCAAAAGTGGGTTAGTTTAGCAAATGCCCCTTATTATATTGATTAAATAATATATTGGATACAAATTGGGTAAAATCTTATCTTCCATATGTATTGCTATATTATACTATTGATTAATTAGAGTTGGATTAAATTTCCATAAAAAGATATATTTAGATTATATAGTTATATATTATTTCTGAACATAAAAAAATATAATTGCATAATTGGATATGAATTTATAATTACATATCTCATAAGAAATTATAATATTGATTATCTAGAGTTAGATTATTTTTTTATTGGTTAAAATTACTACGACTTCTTATTATTATATAATAGATAATAGATTCATGTGTACGTGGATAATATATGGCCACTTGAAAAGAAAATTCGAAGAAAAAGAGATATAAGTTACGCACATTAGATCAATGAATCAATAGAAACACATACTTGACAAAATGATGAAGAAAAATATCTAGCAAATAATCAAATTGGAACGAAATTTAAACTAAACAACCTATTAATCATACATTATTATTCACATCAACAATCAAGACAAACGAATATGAGAGAAAAATTAAGACACTCTAATTTAGAGAATCCAAGCCAAATAAAAACAGATTACCTCACAGTGAAAAGGGTGTTGTCAACTTCGAATATCCGGTTCACTACATGGAGCCTTCAAGCTTATATTTGCATGTAGATCAAAGTTTAGGGGAATAAATCAGCACCGAAGGCCTATCTTAGTACTCGTGCTCTTTGTTGGTGTTATCTGTTTTCAAGTACTCGATCCATCGGCCTCTACATTGTCACCTCTCAACTAAGATTTGTCAAGTGACTTACACTTGCTTCTATATACTACGTGGTATTGCACCAAGTTTTAAACAACCATATTACATTAAATCGAATACTAATTAGGAGATCACGAAGCAAATAAAAGTATTAACAGGGCAAAACAATGAAAATCTTGAGAGGGAAGTGACCACTGCCATCTTGAGATTGCAATTGTGTTTTCAAATTTTAAAACATACAAAAAACAATTTAGAGAGCATTAATTACCATCAATTTCATCAACTTTGTCAATGGGTGATATATATCAATGATAAAAAGAAAAAAGTGAGAAAAGAAAAGAAGAAAATAGACTATATAGAAAGTGATGCCGCGTAGAGAAAGCTAAAATCCTAAAAATCCGAACAGATAAACTCATATTTATTTATTTATATTAAAAAAAATACATATAATTTTATTTTAATTTTATCCAATGAATACCTAAACTAAGCAATTGCCATAATAATGAGAATATCTCAACCGATTCGTATTGTAAGGAATTAAAAGAAAATCCAATTATACAAAATAATTTAATTAATTATTACATAACTAAAAAAATCCTACATTATCGAGAATATCTCAACTGACTCGTATTATAAGAAATTAAAAGAAAATATGATTATACAAAATAACTTAATTAATTATTACGTAACTAAAAAAGCCCTACATTATCGAGAATATCTCAACCGACTCGTATTATAAGGAATTAAAAGAAAATCCGATCATACAAAATAACTTAAATCAATTATTACGTAACTAAAAAAATCCTACATTATTGAGAATATCTCAACCGATTCGTATTATAAAGGAATTAAAAGAAAATACAATTATACAAAATAACTTAATTAATTATTAAGTAACTAAACAAGCCCTACATTAAAGGAGAAGCCGCCACATGGCTTAGGCGACTTCTCCTTTAGTATTATAATATTGATATAGATCGATCATATCTACAATTATTAATTCATTAATTGGATTTGGTTTTAGTTATTTAGATATATACGTCATATCTTTTTTTTTTAACAAATATATACGGCATATCCAAACTATAAGATTCTTAATTGGATTTGCAATTAATTTTGTTAGGGTTCGTTTGGTTCAATGTGGGAATTGAAATTCCCGGGAAGTTACTTCATGGGAATTGAATTCCTGGGAAGTCCAATTGATGGGAATTGTGAAAATATGTTTGGTTGATTTTTTTTTATTTAGGGGATTAAAAGGGGGAATTGGAAATTTCCAAATACAAAATGAAGGAAGTTGAACTTACCTAGGGGGGACTAGGTAAGTGAACTTCCTCCATTTTGGGGGAATTCAACTTCCCGGGAAGTTGAATTCATGCGTTTTTTAATTTCAAAAATATCAACCAAACACATGAATTTCTCCTACTTCCTGGGAAGTTCTATTTCCTGGGTTTTTGGGTTTCCAACCAAACGAGCTCTTAGTTAATTACTAACTTAAAAATCCTACATTAAAGGAGAAGCCGCCACATGTTGTAGGCGACTTCTCCTTTAGTATTATAACTAGTCTTACTACCCGCCCGTTGTGCGGTTTCTTAACAAATAAAATAATGTTTAATTCAAATTTGCTTTCTGAAATTTGAAGGTTATAATAGTTTGTTTGAAATCTTTGAATCTTTAATAACAATAAACTATTGAAATTAATATACTTAAAAATTTCTTATATAAATAAATCAAAACATTGAAATTTTTTTAAGATGAAAATAAAAAGTATATAAAATCATAGAATAATGTTAACATATCTATCAAATTATAATTTTTTTTGTTAGTAATATTTAGGCAACAATCAATCACGGGTCCTTCTTTAGTTTTTCTTATAATAATATTTATTTTAAATCTAAATCTAAGTTAATGAGATTAAGTATGATTAGGGTTCAAAGATTATGAGATAAAATTTTAATTTATTGAATATAAAATGATTAGTAATTTAAACTATTTATTTAAGTTATTGCGATGCAATAAGGGCGAAACCATATGATGATATGTGATTTCGGTAAATAAAATTTGTATCTTCATAAAATTTATGATTGAAATTAAGTTATTATTTTATTTATTACAGTATTTATCTTTTAATTTATTAAATCAAGTATAATATTTATGTTTTCTGAAAAATTTTATTCAAGGGGAAAATCTTCAAAAACTTTATGACTCAAATTAAGTAGCTTAGGTACGTACATTATTATATTGATTAATATGTTGATTTTTTAAAATTATAACTTGATAATAGTATTTAAAAAAATAGTTCAAAATCAAAAGATCTTAATAATGATTTTTTTCTTTGATTAAGAGATGATGTTAATATTTATATTATATTATATTATATATCACGTATGCGAATCGCACCAGAGCCCGTTTCAAGCCTCTGTTTAGTATTTTATATAGACAAATTTAAAAATCCTCAAAATTGACCCAAATTTGATGGCATGCTACATATTTATATATAGATATAACATTGAATTATTAACTCATAATATGACACGTATGCAAATTGCATCGTATATCAATATCTGATGAAATTGGGTATATCTTATCGTAAGTATATAATGCTATATTGATGAATTAAAGTCAAATATGGTAAAACCTTAACTTTTACCACACATTGCGGGAAAAAAATATTATCAAACATCGCTATAATTTGCATACGTGTCATATCCTGTGTTAATAATTCAATGTTATATTTATATATAAATATGTTGGATACTTAAATTTAATACTTAAACTCAATACTTATATAAATATATAAATTACTACTCCATATAAAATAAATATATAATCTTCAATTGTGTTGTTTTTTTTTATAATGTAAACACATGTTTGAGTCTAGATTAATCATGTTTGTTCTTTTATTAAAAATGGTTAAAATATATTTTTATCTTGAGTCTAAATTTTATACTTTTTAATAAAAAATATTAAATGATAAAAAAACTTACGTATTAAATCCCAAAGAAAGAAACATAGCATAAATTCCATAAATAAATTCAATCCATTTTTATTTTTATTTCTAAAAAAAATAAATATAAATATTGATAATATTTATAACAATATATTATCAAAATATAACTTAGTAATATATAATAATAATAACTTATTAATTGATATAATATTGGATAGATTATTATAATCAATATTTTTGCGGTGATCGTATTTTTGCCTTCGTTCGAATCAAAATAAAAAACAATATTTTTGCCTTCGAGCCAATGTGGTGTGAATTTGAGATGGAATTACGGTGATCAAAGAAATGGATATTTTTCATGTCTTTGTATTTTCATAATCTTAAGGTTTTTTGGTTGAAATAAAAGCTTACGTTGTGAATAAAAAAAGAATAACACATAGGGTCATTAAAATCAGAATTGAGAAAAATCGTAAAATAAAAAGAGAGGAAAAGAAGAGGATTTAGGAAAATAAAAAGAAGATAAGTTATATATATCGGCATATTATATTTAAATTTGACCAAATATTGGATAGATTATTTGATCTAAAAAAATAAGTTTTCTAACTAATTTAACATATAAAGTTGAATATTTATAAAAAAAATATTAGTTTATTAATTGATGTGGCTAAAAAAGATAATACCACTTTAATCCAGAATATGACACGTAAGCAAAAATAATCCCGCTTTAATTCAGAAAATTCCATGGACGTGAGATCGCACCAGATGCCGTTTCTGGTCTCTGTTTTAGTATTTTATATAGAATAGATATAGATATAGATATAGATATAATATTGAAATATTGATGATATTGATATTGATGATTTACTAGTTGGATAATTTATTTATTTTGAATTTTGGATTATTGTTGAGATATTCCTGGAGTTATCATCTCCAATCTCCTGTATATAATATTGTTCCATATGAATAAGAAGCCACTCAAGATTTTATCCTCATTCAGTTATCCTCTTTCTACATATATATGTACACTCTCTCTTTGGAAATCGCTCCTTGTAGCTTAGATGTGGATCGAAGAAGGCCACTAGAATTGGGGCTGCTAATTAAGTGGGATCCTTCCATACGAGATCCACCGTATGTCCAGCATTGAAGTTAGTAGTAGAGAGGATGAGGCCAACGTACGAGATCTATATAGAGCTCTCCTGAAAATATATATGAGAGTTTACGGTTGGTACGTTGCTTCGTCATATATGAATTAATTCGTGGGATCCGACAATATATACCTTGTGGTTGTGGGTGAACTTAACCTATACATAGTGTTCGATCAACTGTTCAAGGGTGTGTGGATATGAAAGGCGCAGGACAAGATCAGGATGTTCATATATCTAAAAACATCTCAACGGAGCGGTTCTTTCTTACAAACATCGAGCATGTTAGGCATATATCCTCTTCTATCGACTCAATGCATGAGCTGCCTTCTCAATGTGGAAACTCTAATTCACTTGTTTAGACACTATAACATAGCCTGAGAGGAGAGCCCACTATTACAAAAGCGATTTCTTCTTCTTTCTCTTCAACATATATAAAGAAGGACGACCTTGCCCATCTCGATCCTCTTCTTCACGACTTCGTGATCTTGTGCTTCGCCCTTGGTTTCCTCTCTCGGAGACGCCATTGAAGCTCTCACCAAGCTCTCAAGCTCTCTCCCTTCCAACATCCAACTCTTGTGTTTTCTCCTCCCTGTCGCCGTGTTAGGGCACACCCCTTCTATGCAGCTTCAACACTTGAGCAGCTAGATTGGTTGGAGGAATGGAGCTCAGGAATTAGTCTTATATATGCCTTTTGGGTGATTTGGGCCAAAGCCCACCTACATCCACAAACTATATATTTATGCATATATAATAATAACATATATGATTTTACGAAAGGATAGGCATTTATATATATAGAAATCAGCTAATACATGTTATGCTCAAACATAGTATAATCTAGGGTTAAAGTCTTAACAGTGGCAATAGCAGATCGACGGAAACGCCACCAGAAAATCAGAAGAAAAAATGGAAAACATGCTATATGTCGAGCTCTTCATCCGCTGCCGCACTTCTCCTACAATACATCCGTTGTTTTCAGTATGTTCGTTGCAATACCCACTGTCAATCCCATTATCGTGATCCCTATTATCTACTTGGATTTAGTCGTACGAAGGCCCCAAATGTCTCTACAGAGGTAGTCTTTCCTGGATTCTGGGCACCACTTGTGCAACTAGACAAATTTTGACTAACATATTAGCCACAAGTTCCTTTTCCAATACACTTGTTTATTGTAAAATGTTACTTGCAGTATCTTTTGTGGGAAATCGCCCTCCATCACCTTAGATCTATATTGATGTGCACATACTAGAGCCTTGAATTTGACTGGTGAGGCAGTTTTCGTTGAATAGTACAATTCTTCAGTTTCAACCCTCATCTATTCATGTTCTTTTCATTAGTCCAAGTACACCCCTTGGAATCCCATATTCGATATTCTCCGAATTTCGAATCATGTTTGGATAAGATATGACCCTTATCTCACACGTTATCGACAATATTAGAGGTAATTAGTTTAGCTCGTATTGACTGTGACGTGACCATGTTTGTCACTTGAGCAAGATTTGTGAAGTTGTTGCCTTTTAGAAAGTTAATGGGCCATCTCTATAATTATGTTAAACTCGGATGGACCTAGTGGAGTCAAGACAAACACCCCTCAAGCGCAACAATTTTAGCCAACAAGTTGCACTTTCCACGTACACTTGTACTTGCCACATGCACTTAAAGAGGAACTAATGTCCACAACATATCATAAGGCCAACAACCCCACTAATCCCTAATCCGAAGCCCAAACCAAAATTAGTCAAACTCAGCTCTGATACCTTTAAAAGAAACTAGTCAAACCCAGCTTTGATACCATGTTAAAGTCGGCTTGGCTCGATGGGGTCAAGACAAGCTAGAGGGAGGTCATGTGCGGGCCTACATATAAGAGACACGAACAACACATAAACCCAACGGGTTTCTACATCAAAACCATTTGACAATGAGAGGAGTAACCTATCGACTTATATGTTAACGTTGTACGTTGAAGACATATCAATATTTTCAATGTAGGACAAAGCCATATTCCAACAAATTGTGGCAAATATACTTATTGGGTTGTTTCAATAAATTTCCATATTCACTGTTTTTGTGATTTTTAAAACTTGATATGTTGTGCTTAGTTGGTGTTGAAGTGTCACACGGTGTCTAACACGGTGTTCCAAGTGACCTTTCTCATTTGCAGTTCTGCATTTCTTTTTCGTGTTGTTCCATCTTCATGAGTAATACATGTCAGTTCTCGTAAACAATTTGCAAAGTCACACCCATTTTTGTATTTTATTATAGAGAATGTCTATTGAAAAGATAGTGTTCTTCTGTTGAAAAGATGAATGACAACATATTGCAAAGTAGTCATTCTTGTTGAAATGTCTTGAAAAAAATCCTTTGGGGTTTGTTTTCAATTTTTTTTCCTTTGTGCTATCATGAAAAAAAATTCTTTGGTGGAGGAAAATTTAAAAAAAAAAAGAGGAAATGAATTTAAGGATTTCTATAATTAACAATATAAATAGGTGTAAGCAGTGGCGGCCGCAGGACTCCCCAAAATGTGGGTCGAAATTCCACACTGTGAAAGTGTTGCATCATCAATTCATTAACAAAATAGCATTCAATTATACAAGTCTACAAATAAATTCAAATGTTCAACACCAATTATTTAAAGAGAATACATATTCAAGATTAAATAGTACATAATATAAGTTCACTTTGATGACAGAGGAAGTAAATTCATCTTTCGGGTTCTCATAGCTTGATAATGCTATAAAATAGTTTCATTGTTGATACTTTTGAAGATCTCTCTCTGAACGTAGCACACAAGATTATTAGAGAAGTGATCATCTGACGTCTTTTTACGCAAAAATGACTTGATAATATTTATCGCAGAAAATGCTCTTTCAACAAAAGTAGCCGTAAATGGTAACACAAAAACCAACTCTAAAAGCCGACAAACCAAGGAGAAAACACTATGAATTCCTACTTGAACCATATTTTTAGTGACATCTCCAATATCTTCCAACCCCAAAAAGTTGTTTCCTTTGCTCATGTGAACAATCCACATATCTAGTTGATCTTGAAGCTGAATTAGCTCCAATTCAGTGAAGTCTCGTGGATATAATTTTGCAACTTGGAGCGCCTTTGAGATACTAAAATTGGAGGATGAATTCTTAGGATCAAAACACCCTATACATGTGAGTAGTTCGATGTTTGTCTCGTTGAAACGGTTCTACATCTCTTGACTAAGTTTATCAATAACCTACAGTTAACGTATATATTTCTAAATATTAGTAGCTAGTAATGCTATAAAATTAGTAGTAATAGTCTACAATTGCATAGAGGTAATAATTTACCTAACATATTATATCGAAAGCGAAGTGGTGGTAGTATATAACTGTAGGACATCTATAATGGAATTGGCCTACAACATTATTCTCCATTTTGACAATGGCAACCTTATTCCTTTCACAGAAATTGTTCACATTATTTACCAAGTCATCCCATCCGTTGTCCCTCATTTGTTGAATCTATCTTTTACAAGTTTAAACAAGATTCACAACTTCAAGAATATTTTGATCCTTCTTTTGCAAGAATCGTGATAATGAATTTGTGACCTTGAGTACAAGCTGCATTAAGTGAAGACCACAAATGAAAAAACAAAAACAAATTGATATGTGTTCATCTTCTCAATCAAGCCAAAGGCACTACCATGATCGTCGATATCACATCCATCATCATACTCATTGTAAAGCACATGGATAACAAAAGACCACAAATGAAGAAGACGGGTAAGCGTCATATAGTGTGAACCCCATCGTGTAGTTCCTGGTTGAGCCAAAGAGGTTTCTTGATTCAATCTTCTCCCGATTGAGATTTCTCCTCCTTCTAGCATCTCCACCATCTCATCATGTGCTTTTTTGCCGCAATTCATATTTTTCGTTTGCAAGAAAATCCACCCATGATAATAGTCATGGTCAAGAACATGAAGAAATCACTTACAAGTCTATTATTCTTCCAAACAACAACAACGACTAACTATAGTTAGTGAGCAAAATAATGTATATACCTTACATATGGATTTTCATCTAATATAAGATGCTTCAATCCACTAAGCTCACCTCTCGTGTTAGAAACTCCATTATATTCTTGACCTCTACGCTGAGTACTGAAAAAGAATGTTTAGTAAAGAAAGATTCAATTGCACTCTTCAAAGAATCGACTTTGGTGTTAGCAACATAAACAACACCTAACAAACGCTCCACCACTTCACTGTGGTTGTTTACATATCTAACCACAACAGTAGTTTACTCTTTTACTTGAATTATCACGAGCCTCATTGATCAACTAATAAAGAGAAGAATTTGACTCCAATATCAGCAGCAATCGATCTTCTCGCCAATGCCTCACACGAGGCAACAAGATCATCTTGAGTACGATGACTAGTGAGTTGGAGATTCAGAGGTGCTTTGTCCATTGATTTTCAAATGCCCGACATAAATTTACAACACCAACCTTTCTTCCAATTAAAAAATCTTGATTTCACTAAAGCATCATAAAATTTCATGTGTTTGGTTGCACATGAGAAAAGATAACACCAAAAATAAAAGGCGATATCAGTAGATACATTGTACTCTAACCATGTCCATTCCCTGAACCACTTCACAAAAAAAAAACTCTTTTTGACTTATCTCGAGGCTAGTTATGTGATGAAGGTTAGCAAGGACCTTTAGTCGCATACTCTCTCCTTACAACATCCCTGATTGAAGGTTCGTAGTCCATTATAGGCTTCCACAATGCAGGATCACTAACAAATATTCAGATCATCAATTCTAACTTTTTTCCGAATTTGACTATCGGCATCATCTCTCACACTCGGCCCTCTCGAAATTAAACCTCATCCCTTCCATTAACAACATCATCTATATTATCAAGCTCAACATCATCTCCATCAACAACCTCAACATTATCAATCAAAGGAATTGAATTATCTACATTTTCCTTCATATTAGCACTATCAACATTTGCAACTATATTGCGAGGAGTGGATGAACCAACACTCGACACTTTGTTAATTCGATCAAAATGTTTATCCATACCGGAATCCCCAATCATAAATCAAAAGCAATGAAAATGACAAAAGCCCCAATTTTCACACTTCAAATCACTTTAAATCTCAAACCCTAAAACCTAAAAAGTAACAAAATTTCAATTCTCCAAATCTCCAATCCTAATTCATTCATAAGCAATGAAATAATCATATTATCATAATCAAAATCCTCAATTTTCATACTTCAAACATCAAACCCTAAAACCTAACAAAATTTCAATTCTTCAAATCAATTCAAATTTCAACATTTCAATTTTAAACATATCAATAATATCATTTCAAATCAATATTTAAGTAACAAACAATATCAAAATCAAAGAAAACTTATCAATTTCGCCCAAACATTCCAGCTTTCAATTCAATGTCTCACAGTGAAGTGTGAACACAGCCCTAGCGGCCGAACGGTGGACTGAAGATGGTGGTCAGGCATCGCTGGTAGTCGGACATCGGCGACTGGCGTGCTGCCCTCTACTGGCTGCTACTGTGGAGTTCACTCGACTACGTTCTGCCTTTGTCCTTTGCTTCGGGTAAACGCGAGTCTTTGCCCTTGCCAATTTTGCAAAAAAAAAAGACGTCGTTTTTTTTCTTTTTACAAAGAGGACCCGTGGGTCAAAGGGTGTAGCAGATGCCTATGCTCGTCACACCCCAACGCTGCCCCTGGGTAAAACGTTTAGTTAGTTTTATTGTCAAATGAAAGTGAAAATGGTTAGTAAAGATGAAGCACATCAACATTAAATATCTTAGTTTTCTAATCTAGAATCGATGTTATTTTGTTCCTAAAATAAAGTAATCAATTTTATTCATAAAAGATCACCGATTTTTATTTGTTTCCTAAATTTTATTTCTCTATATAGCACAAATATATACATCCAAAAGATGTGTCAAGTATAAACCCTATATGGCAGTTAGGTGGATAGTCGGCCAACTGGATGGCTACTCAAGTGAGTACAAGACATCTATGGAGGCTAAAGAGCAATTTGGGCGTGTATGGGGGCTAATCGAGCACAAACAAATTGAAGCAAAGATGAAAGGTTATGGCTACGAGGCCAATAAGACAGCTAGATAGGTACTCGACCAAGTACTAAAAGATTTGGTCGACTATTGAAGACTAAAATCTACACCTCACAAGAATGACCATAACTCACTCAATATTCAGCGTTAGAAAACGTGTGAGTACTACTTTTGTAGTTTAAATAACGGGAAAACTAAATACACCACAATTTTTTATTGGATACACCGCTAAATTCCGCAACTTGTTACGAAGTTTATCTCGTAACACCTTCTCAGAGGCGACAAAATTGAAAAGGAAAAAAAAGAAACTTAAAATATAGGGACTCTGCAATATGTTGCGAAGTCCCTTGGCTATTTAAAAAAAAGAAAAAAAAACACTACTACAATTCCGACCTTTAGCGGCGGTCAAAAACCGTTGCCTAAAGCCTTGTAACCGCGGCCTAAACCCTTTGGCGGCGGTTTTTCGACCGCACCATCTGCTCCCGTTGCAATAGACCTATGGCAGCGGTTTAGTCAGCCTAACGCAGCGGGTATAGAAAAATGGTGAAACCGCTACCAAAAAGTAATTATAACCGCTGTCAAAGAGTCTAAGGAAACATTTATGTGTTAGGACAATGGAAGCGGTTTGGTTCAGTTTTGGCAGCGGTTTAAACTATATTATAGAAGCGGTTAATATATTCTATGCCAGCGGTTTGACATCTATGGAAGCGGTTATTCTTATCTATGGCAGCGGTTAGACAACATTGGACAGCGGTTTTAAGAATATTTGGCAGCGGTTTAATATGAAGATATAGTAGTTTCCCATCCTATAGAAGCAGGTAACCTATTCTATGGCAGCGGTTTCTTATCTATAGAAGCAGTTATATTTATCTGTGGCAGCGGTTCACACTTGTGGCAGCAATTTTGTTTAACTGTAGCAGCGGTTCTGTTGTTTTGTGGCAACGATATAAAAACATAAGGGAGCGGTTTTGTATAGCTAAGAAATATATGCTTTGACAGCAGTTTATTCACAACCCACCTGTTTATTATAACTACAAATATTTATATATATTGAAATCATAAATTAAAATTAATTACAAAATCAATATATAAATTCAAAATACTACACTTACATTCCATTATAACATTCATTACAAAAGTTTCATTACAAATATATACATCAAGAGTTTCCACTATCTCTTGCCAATTTCACAGTGGCCTCAACTCATCCATTCCATGACCAAAGTTGCGATGGTAATGTAGGGACAAACCTGGTATGAAGAGACAAAGCCTGGCCTCAAACATACACAACTTTTTCTTTAATATATATCCTTCCTATTGCCTTGGATACATTGTTAGCCGAATACACACTACCTGCAAGACCAATATGTATTTTATCTACCAAAAGGTACTAATTATAATTACATCATTTGAAGAGTTAAAGACTTTGTTATCAAAGTAAAAAACAAAAGCATATGTAATTAAGTGAAAATATGATTATGTTGACAAAAAAAAAAGATAAAACCAAGATTTTAAAAGAGCATCCAAGGTCTTTAAGAAATAATATAATCTTATTAAGGTATATCTAAAAACTAAACCTGTCGAAATTTAAGCAAAGAGTCCATATAAAGCAAATACAATTCAAAAGCAACCTAAACTATGACACATTTAGAACCTTGACTTAAAGTTTTATCTACTAAATTTCTTCACCAAGGGCAAAGAAACAACCAAATCTCGAACCAAGGGCAAAGAAATGTCAAAAAAATTCAAACTAACTTGAAACATAAAAAGGTAAGTAAGATGAAGGATCAAATGGAAGAATATTATACTCTTTAGAGCCAGCACAATATTAATGATAGGAATTGTGCAGGAAGTAGAATCTCAAAGAAAATAAATGAAGAGAACAATGAAGTTGTACCTGCCCACCAACAGCTTAAGGCAATCTTCCAATTTACCCAACATGAATAGTCAAAGAAAGGCAACGTTATTTTTCCCTTGCTCTTGAGCTAGATTAGCAAGTCTAGATATTCCTTCTGCATCACCAATAGAAGAATACAGCAACAGCAGACCACTCAAATCCATTGCGCGGTTCAGACATTCCTCAACCATTTCCAACTGATATAATATGAAGAGCATAAGACTGAAAGTGTGAACGAATCAAATTCCGGCTGCTTCTCAAACCTGTAATGGTGTTGGTCAGATAAGTATCTAGCCTGTAACGATCTCAATCAAAGTGATCCCAGCAAATCCGAGGAAAAGAACGCCTCTAGTGTACGCGATTACCTGAATCATGATAAAAATAAATATAAAAAAATATCCAAAAGAACACATCTAAAACTCAAATGTTATATATATATATTGCTTGGATCACTTTGATTGAGATCGTTACAGGCTAGATACTTATCTCAAACCTTTGGCCATTATCTTTTGCTTTTAACAGAAACTTTGCTTCTAACAGAAACACTGGAGCAAGTAGATAAAAAAAAGGTACCGAGTAAAGACCCTCCAAGAACAGAAATCTACATATAATGAATAAGTTAATCCAGTGCATCCTACCATAATTTGAAGAGAAATGAAGTAGATAAAAAAGACTCATCAAAATAGAAATTTTAACTAGTAAAAGTCATTCTGTTTATAGCAAATACATTAGTCTCAAGAAGAGAATTCAAGTCATAGCGCATAATGATTTGTCAGATAATCTTGTAAGATGAGACACTACTAAAGTTGCAGCTCCATGACCAGCCAGTGATTCACAGATAACACCAAGAGGTGAAGAGGCTGCAACAAGTGTTGAATAGGCAAACAATAGACATGCATTCATTTAAAGTTTTAAGAAGACTTGATCACTTCAAATTTTCATCTAAAGTTTGTGTGGTTGATCTGTAAAAATAGATTTTCTCGTGCTTAATCTAATAAATCTACACAAGGATTTCTTTTTTGGCTGATTTAAGCTAACATAAACTCATAAAGTATGTTTTGGGTCAAAATACCCACCAACAGTTGAGAAAAATGATTTGTCCCCCAACTCTGCAACGAAAACCAGCACAAATGTGCTAATGACTGTGCCAGCAGCAGATAAGATTCCAGCTCCATTTCCTGAAATGTATTCAAGGACTTTATTCATCAATAGCGATAGGATGGAAACTACACCATAAGAAAAATAAAAAGAAAGGAAAAGGAAATCTGTAGAAATGAATAACACTTATCCTCCTTAGGAATCAAGTATCGAAAGACTGACTACTATCCTTTTACTTTCAGTCACAAACCAATAGAAAAACAGTCACCTCCTTTTGCTCATCTTCTCCTTTTAAGCCATCATTTGAAGAGGCATCAATCAATGGGGTAAAAAGGAAATATTTTCCAGAGAACATCACCCTTTATATCAAGCTGAAAATATGCAAAGTTCCGATTCCTTCTTTCCCCCTTCAAATCATTTTAACTTTCCAGAAAAAACAAATAAAAGAACTTGAATATTACATGGAAAATCTATGGATTCTTACCTGTTGTGGTGCTCCTTATGAATATTAGACAAAAGAGCATTGACCCTTTCAAAGTCACCACGCATCACAAGAGTCTTATACTCAATCTATGGATTCTTACCTGTTGAATTCATGGGGGAAAAGCAAGCAAGTGTTGCACTAAGGGAAAAACAAGCAAGTGTTGCACTAAGGGAAATGTAAGCAATTGCTAAATATAAACTTACCCAGGAACATGGATGCATCAAAGAAATGGCATGTTACTAAGGGAAAAGACAAGCAAGTGCTTAACTAAGGGAAACATAAGCAATTGTTAAAAAGAAACACTTACCAAATTGACAAAGAGTTACACTGATATTGGAAGAAGACAACTAACAGAAGTTACAGTTTATGTGCCTACAGAAAGGAGACATGTAGCACTTATATGCATTTTTTCAACATTTCTTCCGCCAACAGCATCAAATAGCTTCTCCATCCTGGTAAACCGTCTCATAACATCGTTTTTTCTTATTTGGTGGAAATGCCTAGCAAAAAGCAAGTACACTACTCATGATCATAACAGGAGACTAATAAAGGAAGCATATAAATATCATCAACATGTGATACATTGTCAGTTACCTCCAATCAAAAGGAATGTTGTTTCAAGAAAACGTCTTAGCACCCAGTTTATGGCTTTTTGCATACAAACCTTTGGGTATCATTTTATAAAGACAAAAAAAATCCCACTTAAAATTACAATGGATAGACAAGTTGAAAAATATTATTATTTCCTGCTGCACAAGTTACAGAATCATGTGACAATAATTCATCTACAAATAACTTGTCACTTTCAAAGCTAATCTTTCAAATCTGTGGTTTTAAAAGTAATATAAATTATTGATCATATGTAATAGTTATTAATTATCCATATGTCCATCTTCCACTTGAGGTTAGATGAAGAAACATGAGAAACGAATTCGAAAATCGAAAACCCTAACCGCTTCGACTCGTGCGAGAGCAGATTTTACCAGAATTCAAACTCTAGATCGAAAATTCTTTTACCAAAATTGAAAACCTAGATCTAAACCAAAGAACCCTATATATATACAAGTAGTTTGATAAGTTCATCCATTCAATCAAGAACAAGTACAATAACGAAATCAGTAACAAAAACACTGCAATTGAGCATAAATATACAAAATACATCAATTGAAAAGAGAAACCCCCCTTTTCCCTAAACTGGGAACAGAAACCCTAGAAATTTAGGATCACTTTTCCCCTAAATCTTAATAGAAATTGTGAATTGAAATGAGAGGGGTTCGAAAACATTACCTAACGAGCAGTCGGAGACCAGGAAGAAAGCTTTTCCTTCTGCCCAGAGACCAAGAAGAAATCAATCGGATCGGAGATGGTCGTGGCCCAAATGAGCGAAGCAATCGGATCGGAGATGGGAGAGAAGGTCGCACCTAGAGACCAACGAGCGAAGTAGCAAGCGGCGCCATCACAAGCTCCCTGCCGGCGATGTGAAGGCGTAGCACCAACGAGTTGCAATCTGAGTGGAGATGGTCGAGCGCGATGGAGGACGAAGCAATGGGGAGGGTTACTTGGGTCAGGTCTGAGGGAGAGAGCTCAATGGGTGAATGTTTTATTTTTTAGCGGCCCTTCAAAATTTCGGAAAAAAATAAGCGGGCCGGTCAGATTAAACCCGCCAATTCAATGAACCGCTGCCTTAAATAAATTTTTTAGCGGGTTTTGGTGAACCGCTGCCATAACAATTATCACTTAAATGAACCGCTGCCAAAAGATACTTGGACCGTCTCTATAGGTATAAGTTTAAAAAACCGCTGCCTAAACCGCCTCCATAGACTAAACCAATTCTAACTTCGTAAAATACTCCTAAACCGCTGCTGCAAACCGCTGCCTAATTGAACCGCTGCCATAAACCGCTTCCTCTGCTCGGAATTGTAGTAGTGAAATAAACTCCTCCCAAATGAGTCCGCAAATCCTTGAGGGCCGTGGTTTTTTTTAATGTGTGGGAATTCCGCATCTAGTTGCGGAATTCCCATTTTGAACTTTTTTGTCTTGAATTATTAGAGTATTTGACAAAAATTCCACAACAAGTTGCGAAACGCACTCTGCAATAAGTTGCGAAAATTAACATTGTATCAAGTAAAATTTACAGCTATATTTGTCAATCCCCTTAAATAAAGAGCTAATTCAAAAGAAAAGATGGTTAAAACGACTCGCAAGTTGATTGTTTACCTAGCATGCGATCGAGTTAGTTCTACACAGGTAACTATGTAGCTTACAAAGGCCCAGAGGCGGAGCAAAGGGAGGGCATAGGGGAGCACGTGTCCCCTCCCTCATCCAACAAACTAACTAAGCGTATTCTTCTTGTCGATAGCTTTGTTTTAATATATAATACGCCTTAATCTGATGTACATCTGTGTAAAATGTTAGGAATGTTTGAAAGTTGCACATGTATTAATCACTTTAATTTTATTTCAATAGACTATAATAATTTTATATTTAACTTAAATTGTCATTCACATATTATAATTCAACTTGAGAGCTTCGAAACCATAGGTTATATTACTTATTTTGATATTTTAAAAAGAATTATACTTTTAAAAATAATTTTGACAAAAATATTATTTTGTGATTTCTACTTATATGTATTTTTGAGAAAAATATTTCACTATTTTTATAATATTTTTCAAATGTATATGAATTATCAATCATAGCATTGTTATAATTTTTCAAAATTTTGTTATCAAAGATTTTGATCTAAAATAATTTTTTGTGTAATACCGATTGTGATTTTATATCTTTTATCTTTCCTTTGCTTACAAGATAGATTTTAGCTTATAAGAAAGACTTTTTTTCTTCTATAAATAGCTTGTAGACCTAAAAAAAAATTATTATCTCATCATCAATCTTATTATTGAATACAATTTACAAAAAATCTCTTTTTTTAGGGATTTCGGTATTTTCTGATGGATTTCAAACCTATCTTTTTATAGTTTTATTGCTTTTCACTAAGCTAGATTACATATGAGGCAACATGCATCAATAGCTCCATTGCTTGCCAACACTTCGTGTGATGAGCAAACTAAATATGGTCACCAAAATCTCCCAAGATTGGAACACATACTAGGTCGGCTTTAGGCTACCAACTAATTTCAATATTCGTCGCTTCAATATACATTAAGCGATGAACTTCAACACACACGTCGCCTATAGGATCGTCAAAATTTTGACCAACTTCAGGCGACAAACATGTAAATAAAGTTGGTCCCCCTAGCGAATACCCCAATTGTATTTGTCAAAAGTGACTTACAAGTGACGAACAAAGGATCTTAGCTCGTCGCCTATATGCGTACTCATTTAATGCACTTCTCAAATGACGAGCATTAATTTTATGTCCATCGCTTGAATGAGTGACAAAGCTGGATATCCAGCTAGCATATTTATTATTGTGCAATAAAAAGACCGATATAGTCATAATTTCGTCACCTAAATAAGGGGTAGATCTATAGCATTTATTATTGTTCTTTTAGGATACCAACATAGAAATAAGTTCATCGCATGAGGGAACTTTTTTTTAAACTACCGAGTTTACTACAGTGTATGTACCTACCGAAGTTCATACACATTTCCACCATTTTTAAACCTCCCACAAAATCACATATCTTCCTCATTTCTCCACAATTTCAACTCACTTGTTAATTCCTAATTTTCTCAAGATTTATCTATGCACAAGTGGATTTCAAGTTGATTCCGCTTTTTGTAATTAAGGTACGTATGAATAATTTGATTGTTTATGTGTTTTTTTAATATATGTATATTTGATGTTAGGGGTTGAAAGATGGTGATAAGAATATGGTTAGATATTTAAATTAAGAATGATGATTTGAGTGAGATTAATAATGAGAATGTAGTTTGTAATTTGAATGAGAATGAGAATGTAGTTTTTTTTATGAGATTGTGATTAAGAATAAGTATGTAGATTGATAATTGTAGGACAATGGTCGATAAGCGATGATGCAACTCCTTCACACTCACAATGATTACCTTAATTCATAGAAATTATAAATTTGTGAACACTATTAGAGGTAATGCGAATAGGATGACCCATTTCCTTTGTTCGTGTAGAAATTTCCACAACAATGATCGAGTTACTATATATGAGATGCATATCCATTTGTCCCACATTAGGATGTGGTCTAGATATACTATTAGGGACAAACATGGCAAATCACCAATTGATGTGAGAATTTCATAACTACAAACACATCTCTTGGATAAATGGGCATCATTCTTTGGTGATGGTCTTGTTATGAACATTTTGCACGACAATACTTCTCCTTATCACGTCAGATATGAGGCACATATGGCTACTGTCGACCCTGAGTTCAAAGATATTGTTGATGATGATTACCAAAAATCTAAGAGGCTTTTAGAGAAAACTCAGGCTAAGTTGTATCTCGTTAGCAGCTAAGCTTTTAGCGGAACCTAGGACCATGCACTTCCTTCTTGTATTCCATCTCACTACACTACTTTCATATTTGTCACAATGGGATCCAAGTTCCCTATCCTCGGCTCACACGCTAAGAGCCTGTTTGACTAATATTGTCCATATACTAGAGTGAGATATGCATTAGATGTTACATACATTTAGAAGAATGTTTTCGATAACATCATCAACACCACTCCTAGTATTGACGAGAGGTCAAAAGGTGGTCCCAAAGCTTGAACAAATTTACAATAGAGAGGGGTGTGGAGAAGCCAGGCACAAAGAAGTAATCGAAGACTCCCTCATGCACCATTCTTAGTGAATCAAGAGGATATATAAGAAGTATTCAAATGGTTAAGTAAAGTGAAGTACCACATGGCTACACTAGAGCCTTGAAGAATAAGGTTAACATTCAAGAGAAAAAGTTATGTGGATTGAAGACTTATGATTGTCATGGGCTGTTTCAGCATCTTCTCCCAGGAGTAGTTCGTCCATACTTACCATGAAGTGTTGCAAAAAAAACCAGTTTAAGTTTGAGTTTATAAAACTAAGTTTCTAAAACTAAAATGAGTTTCAGTTCATAAAACTGAAAACTTATAAATATGTAAAAACGATGAGTTTTGACTTATTATGATTTTTTGGGCTTCAACTTAAACTTAACTTACAAATCGGTATCATATTGAAAGAATTGAATACTAAAATTATTTTTACTTATTAAGTCAAAACTGAAACTTAAACTTAATTTTATAAGTTTTATAGACTTTTATAAGTTGTATAACTATGTTTAGGGAACTATGTTTTATAATTTTTTTAGAAAACTTTAAAATCTATAAAAATGGAAAGTTAAAAATATCTAAACTTAAACTTAAACTTCAAAATCAAAACTGAAAAGTTAACAATCAGTTTTATAAAAATGGAAAGCTGAAAATCTCTATGTTTTATAAAACTAAGTTTTATAAAAACTTAAAAAGCGGTTTAAGTCAAAACCGATACTTAAACTTAAACATGGAATGTTTTTTAGTGAAACTTAAATTTTAAAAATCAATATTTTTTTTACTACTCTCTTCGTCTCAAAATGTAAGTCGTTTTAGACTAGTGTAGTTGTATCAAAATATATGTCATTTTAGGTTTTCTAGGTAGGGGATAGTAATTATTTGTATTGATTTGTGTGTTTTTGACCTTTTTAAAGATTTTGATTGGAAAAAAAATATAGTGGGTATTAAAAACAATAAAATTTATGAAAAAAGTTAGTGGAATGATGATGTTGGTTTATGGGTGAGTGTTTTATTAAAACTTGTGCAAAATCCTAAAATGACTTAAATTTTGAGACGGACGTAAACATTAAAATTAAAAATGGAGCATGATATTTACCTATTCTTGTCCTATTGTTTGAAAGGTATGGGAGGGGTTTCCACAAGGCTTGTGAAAAAATAGGAACCCATGGTTTGCCCAAGATGTCGAGAAGAGGAACAAACCAAGAAGGTCGAGAAAGACATGTGTCAGGGCAAAGAAGAAGCGCAATAGGTGAAGGAGGAAGCTCAAGAAGTAAGGACGATATCCAAGAAAGGGGCGTCCGACAATAAGCAGTTGAATGAGTGTGTCGATACACACTTGAGAAGGCAATGATAGAGTTTATGAATGCAAGGATGAGCTCCTAGCCTTCGTCTATGCAGCAATCTTTGCCTTCTCAACCTTCGTTTGCACAACAGCTTTTGCAGGTAGTGGATTGAGTTAGAATCTGGTGAAATTTTTTGGTAAATTTGCACATGTCATGAAACTTAGTGGAATTAGCACATGTCATGATACTTGGTGAATTTATTTGGTAGTTGAACTAGAATCTGATTTTGTGAATGAAAGTAGGAATGCTTAATAAAAATTTATGTAGGTTTCGGAATGACTTTTTTTTTGGAAACTTAGTCCTGCAGGTTATATCTTACATTGTAGTGGTTTGTGAGTGGTTTGTGAGTGGTTTAGTGTTAATGTGCATTTTGTGGTATTGTAAATGTGTTGTGCACATTGTATGAGTGCATTTTTGAGAATGCAAGTAGGTTTTGTGAATGCACATTTGGTGCATCTGCATGTGCATTTGGTATAAAACAAGGGGCAAGTTACTAATTTGAAATATATTTTATTATATAAAAAACACACTTTGGCTACGAAAAAATTCACACTAACTTGTTGCTTGAATTAAAAAAAAACAAATTAGGGAAACGAACTTAGTGGTGTAACCCGTCACCTCAAGTCACTTCTATTTTTAAACAAATCACATCTTACATTGGGGAGACAAACATATGTCAATTGAACTGGTCGCTTCGAATCTCATGGGACGAACTTAGTAGTCTAATTCGTTGTCTCAAATCACTTCTATTTTTTTTAAACCACATCTTATGTTGGGACAACGAACATATGTCAAGTGACCGGGTTGCTTCGAATCTTAAGGGACAAACTTAGTAGTGTAAGTCGTCGCCTCAAATCACTTATATTTAAAAAACAATCACATCTTACATTAGGGCAATGAACATATATCAAGTGATTTGGTCGCTTAGAATCTCAAGAGACAAACTTACTAGTGTAACTCGCCGTTTGAAATCACTTTTGAAGCGTTTCTAGAAATTCACCTATACTTATTACCTCAAGGTGACGACAAAAGTCCTTGATTACCTGCGATGCTTAAAGGAGAGGGCACTTTGCGTGTTTTAAAACTTGTGATCCATTGGTGTTTTGTTAATTAAGATGGTCTTTGCGATTACGTTTGATCGCGATTAGGCAATTTACTGTTCAATCATCATCTTTAGAGGAAGTTTATTTGATGATGTGTTGTTCTAGAAAGACTCTTCTCTGATTCAAGGATTTCAGGAGCTGGACTCTGAGGTTTTACTTCAAGGTGAGTTGCAGAGCTCTTGTCTTTCTTATCTCTTTTTCGGATCTATTTCTCGTGGTTCTTAGGGGGGTATTTATAATGTTACCAAGCGATCAGCAGGCTGGTGACCTCGTGGCTCTTGTAGACGACATGTGTAGCTCATGCCTTCATGTCAACGGTCTTGGGTGGCTATACGCGATGATACTAGCGGAAAGGTGCTTCACCAGTGAGCTGCTTGCTATTTACTTAGAAAGTTTCAGATGGGCTAGAGCTTTCATCGTGATCAGGGTGTAATTTCAGAAGATATGTCTTCGGAAGGAAGAGTTCACAGATTCAACAAGGGGGACATAAAGATCGCGATGCTTGTAATATGGGGTGACAGATATAGTTTTTGCGTTGGGACACCCATTTATGACGTCATACCCCTATTAATTAAGGAAGCTATTTTTCATGGCATCGTCATATCTCCTCGGGACTAGATCGTGATGGGTATAGGCTCGCGAGCATGTCTCGATAAAAAAACGATGCTTTTTCTGTTTGAGGAAATGAATTGTTGGTATGGTCCCACAAAAATCTATAAATAGGGATTTTTCCTTCTTTCTTTGTCATTCTATATCTAAAAGGTGAAGAGAGAGAGAGAGAGAGCCCGGCGGAGAGAGAAGAAAAAAACGGTGTTTCAAAGGAAAAAAGACGTCGTCAGAGGTTTGTCGATGATTTCTTTCGGATTCCGTCCTCCTGGCAATGCCCTTTTCCTGTTTATTTTCTAAAGTAAGTGGTTTTTGTACCCGTTCTTCTTTTAGTTTTTCATTTCTTAAGTATCTTCGGGGTAAGGTGGGAATTATCCCGGTGGTTGTGCTTTCCGCACGGGGTTTTCTGAGGAGAGAGAATACTTTTCTGGGTGGTTGAATGAGCGGTTGTGTTGTGTGGATGTCACTCAAAATGTGAAGTTCCCCCTTTTTTTTCTTCTGTCTTTTGCCAAATTATGCTTAGTAGGGTGGAGTGTAACCGTTATGGTGGCGGTTCTCCGATGGGTGTGAAGGTCTCTAGGGATTTTGACAGGCGGTATTTTGGTTTAAAGATGTTTTGTCTCCCACCTCAGGAAGGAGGAATTTTCAGGGAGGCGAAAAGGAGTTTTTTAGCTGTCGTCCTGCTGGAAAAAGAGTCTTTTCACTGTCCCTAGAAGGGAGTGCGTGAGGTGCTAACTTGGCTCCTGTGAGGGGTCTTTTGACGTAATTTTTATTTGATCGCGATGAAAAGACTGTTTTCCCTTTGTTGATTTTCCTTCCTCGCGTCTTTTCAGGGACCTTGCTTTCTAGAGGGTTTTCTCTTTCAAATATAGAGATGTCGTCGGAAAGCAATAGCCAAAATAAGAGTGTGGGACCCTTGAGTGAGGGGTCTAGCTCTTCGAAGAAACTCGGTGGCGCGATGGTAATTCCCAGCATAGAAAACACGATGGAGATTAAACCGAAAATAAAGGTAATCTCCAGCGTATAAGACGCGATGGAGATTAAACTAAGAACAAAAGTAATTTCCAGCGTACAAGACGCGATGGAGATTAAACCAAGAATAAAGGTAATCTCCAGCGTACAAGACGCAATGGAGACTTAAACAAAAAACAAAGGTAATCTCCAGCGTACAAGACGCAATGGAGACTTAAACAAAAAACAAAGGTAATCTCCAGCGTACAAGACGCGATGGAGATTAAACCAAAAAAAGGTAATCTCCAGCGTACAAGACACGATGGAGATTAAACCAAGAAAAAAGGTAATCTCCAGCGTGAAAGACGCAATGGAGATTAAACCAAGAACAAAGGCAATCTCCAGCGTACAAGACGCGATAGAGATTTAAACCAAGAACAGAAGTAATCTCCAGCGTACAAGACGCAATGGAGACTTAAACAAAAAACAAAGGTAATCTTCAGCGTGCAAGACGCGATGGAGATTAAACGAAATAATCGAAAGATTGTCTTTATACTAGATCTTTAATATTTTTTAGAAGGGATCTTACATAATGCAATCCTTAAAAACCACTACATGGTGACCCATTGTGCTCAGAGGCATCTAGTTGGTCTTCCACATCGTAACCTTCAGGATCCAGCATGCATACTTCGAACTGTGCATTTCCTTTGTGGAAAAAAGGTATGGTGGAACCAAGGATAAGACCATGGGATTCGACTGTAAGGACTCGGGATTTTAAAATATTATTTTATAAATTAAGAATTAGTTTCGATTTAATATGGTTTTGGTTGGGATTTGAATTATAATAATTCGAGAAAATTTTAAAAATTCCGTCCTCGAGAAATTTATTTTATCTTAAATCTTTCGAAGCAAGTTCCGACATCATCTTAAAATTGGACTCCGAGTATTTCAAAAATAAATAAAATAACTTGGGACCGCTCCCTCTCATCCGGATTCAAGCAGCTCCTTCCCTCCCTTTTGACAATTGGTAGCAGCAAGAACCTCCTTCCAGCTGCTTCTATCCTGTTTTGTGCAAACATTAACTCCTCTCTTCCTCCTCCCTCAGTCTCATGCTTCCCCATTTCTAGCAAGAGGCCAAGCAAGCTCCACGCCAATCCTCGCCTCCCCTTGATTCGAGCAGCTCCCACCCCCAAACCTTGTTTGTTTCAAGCTGTCACCCTCCCCTCCTTTTATGTGGAATCCCAGCAACCCATACCACACACACCTCCCCTCTCTATTTTGATTGTGAAAACCAATAAACCACTCCACAAATCCTTGCCTCTTCCTTTGTTTCACCAATGCAGCTCCTTTTTCCAGATTTCATTACCTTGATGGCCTCAAAATTACAAGCTCAAACCTTTCCCCTTTCATTCAGTGGGAGCTCATACCCTTCACCACATAAACACACCAAAAATGCAGCCTCTCCATCCCCTCTCTCTGTTTCATTCCCCATCCAAACAAACCGCCCATTACCTTTTCTTTTACTCCCTGTTGCCGCAGGCTGTAGCCACCACTAACTTCCGCCTTTCATCTCCCTGTCTAACCTTCCGGCAGCCACAAGGAGCACCTCATTTCCCCTGTTTTCGTGAGCCAAACACGAGCACAGCCCCGACCTTGTGCCCTATATCGGACTCGCCCGAGCACCCCTTGAGCACCACCTGAGCACAGCAGCAGCATCGAACACCATCTCCTTCGACGTCGGCAAGCCCAGCACCCAGGAGAGCCGCCAACGCTGAGATCCCTTCATCGGTTGCCCCGTTACGATCCAACAGCTCAGTAAGGCTCCTCCCTCCTCCCTTTCGCTCTAAAACCGAATAAAGTGTAAAGACCTAAAAATTTTGAATACATTAAGGTACCTTCGTAAAAATTATCAACTCGAGCTATAATATAAACTTGGTATATGATTAGGATTTTAAGAAAATAATTTCAGTAAGTTTCAAATTAAATTGATTGTGCACTCTTGGGAATTATAAAAGCTCGTTGATGGGTTCCAGGATAGGTCTACGATCAGAAGGTCGCATAAACCTGCAAAATAAGCTTCAAAAAGATCGTGAGAAAACTTAGGTGGCGATTGATTGCCTCCCCGGCAACGGCGCCAATTTGTTCGTTAGCGGGAGAGTAGGATTCAAATATTTAAATTAAACAATTCACAACTTATGCTAACTCCCTGTCCCAAACAAATAATACAAGAATCCCCTCCTAATGTAGTAGTAGGGTAATTCAGGATCGAATTCACGAGAAGGTATGTCAGCGCTTCCCTTGTTGCAATCACGATCAAAGCTTTCGACCTCAGAAGACACTCGATATTGATGTGTCTGGTCGATATCGACCTCAGTTCTGGTCGATTTCCAGTAGAGTTCCTGCAGAAGACAGAAGTAGCAAAGTCGACGTCGAGTGGAACCTCGATATCGATGTTAGACCTCGATATCGACCTTTACAGTCGATTTCGATGTTTGTCACAGAAACTGTAATTCGTAACCAATTATCGGAAAAGAGTCCGAAGAACGTAGAATGGTAAAGAAGGATGATCAGAAACAAAATTAAAACTTTTATATGAAATTCAATTAATTAAAAGACTTCCAATGTCGGGGTTTCATGCCACAACGATAACAATGCAAGTATTATGCTAAAGTTATGAAATTTAATGCCTTTCCGTCAAATAACTTTCGTTATCAACACTTAAGTAATTAGAGGCTCTTGCTTAGTTCCTAAGAGTTACTATCCAATTCATGAGCAATTCAAGTTTACAATATGAGTGGCTTTCGCTTCAATAATGCAAATAATGAATCTCCCTAACTTTCGTAAAGGAATCATGTATAGGATAGAAGACGGAATCGTATAAAAGTCATAACTTTGATGCACTTACCCTACATCGCTATCGTTGGGCTTACCCCGACCCTAGAAGTGGGTTGACTACTCACTTCTCATCATGCAACTCATCATCATCATTGAAAGAAAACTACTTTGAATTAAACTATGAAAGAAAGTACAACCGAACAAGCCAAATCTCCGCTCTCGCTTCCACCACCCCACTCGGCCCTCCTCTCTCTCTCTCTCTCTCTCTCTCTCTCTCTCTCTCTCTCTAACTCGCTACTCTCTATTGAAAACTGAAATTGTCTGTGCTTGTATGTAATTGAATGTTCTAAACTCAACCCTAATGGCCTCTAGATATAGATATCGAACTTTGCTATCCAAAGACTCGAAACTTTATCTTTATTCTCTAAGATAAAGCTTAAATAAAGTAAAAACTAAAAATCCTATGGTAAATCAGCTTCATATGATAGCCCTGATGTTGATGATAAGAAATCTCAACTTTTGGATAGACGTGCAAGCTTCGGATAGAAATCTATCAAAATCTGAGTCGGATTTATCTTCTTGGCAACATCGATATCGACCATGAACATCGATATCGACCTCTGTGAAACTCTATCTCGAGCTATCCTTCTCCTACTCGGATTAGCATTCGACTTCTATCTTTTATCTCGATCTGGGCACTCGATATCGACGATGGAACCTCGATATCGACCTCTCTAGTGTCGACATGCTCTGTTTCATTTCCTGCTCGATTCCTATGTTTCTGCTGCACTCGATGTCGAGGTCTCCAGTCGATTTCGACCTCTTCAGAAGACTTTGAGTTCTTTTTCCGCTTTTCCAAATCTGTCCATTTTTATCCTGTTTTCTGCGAAATCACATAGAAACTCATGCAGACCCATATATTTGATATTTAAGCATAACCTACACTAATCCCATGTTTTCCCATTAATATACATGCAAAAGAATGATAAAATGGACTTATATGTGCATAGAAAATATGGCAATTTGCACACACATCAAGAGGCTGGTATGCATATCCATGCCTAAAGTGCACACGATTGCTAAATTTATTCTCCATGGAGGCTTGTATGCATATCCATGCCTAAAGTGCACGTGAATGCTAAATTTATTCTCCGTAGAGGCTTGTATGCATATCCATGCCTAAAGTGCACACGATTGCTAAATTTATTCTCTGTAGAGGCTTGTATGCATATTCGTGCCTAAAGTGCACGCGATTGCTAAATTGATTCTCCGTGGAGGCTTGTATGCATATCCGTGCCTAAAGTGCAAGCGATTGCTAAATTTATTCTCCGTGGAGGCTGGTATGCATATTTGTGCCTAAAGTGCACGCGAATGCTAAATTTATTCTTCGTAGAGGCCTGTATGCATATCCGTGCCTAATGTGCACGCGAATGCTAAATTTATTCTCCATAGAGGCTTGTATGCATATACGTGCCTAAAGTGCACGCGATTGCTAAATTTGTTCTCCGTGACACATGGTTTTAATAGGGTTTTGAACTTTCATTTATATTTATGAAGTGGTGTACCCATTTGGGATCCCTGAGACTCCCTATACACAAAAAATTCTAAGTCATCAAGTCTCCATTCATACAAAAGTAAGCTTTAAGCGAAGTATGCTTTGAGGTTCTTGGTGTTCCATGCCATCCCGAGGATAGCCCCTTCCGAATTTTGAAGTTTAAAAGATCCTCTTCCTACTTCTTGGTGGATGACATAAGGACCCTCCCACTTGGGTTCAAGTTTTCCTTCTTTTGTGGCTTGTCAGAGAACCATGTCCCATTTCTGCAATGGGGCGCATAAACATGCATTTGCTGTATCCCTCGGTAAGTCGGCGTTGATATTCACTTGCCTTAAGGCAAGTCTTCTCTCTTCTTTCTTCTCGTAGATGTAGTTCTAACTCTAGTGCTTCGTCATTGGTGTCTTTGTTCAAGTCAAAAACTCTGGCCGAAGGGACTAGTAATTTGATTAGAATGATCGCGTCTACACCGAAAGTCATGGCGAATGGCTTTCTCTTGTTGGGCTCTTAGCGGAGGTTCGGTAGGCCTAGAGGACCAAGGGCAAAGTTTCCGCTCATTTACCTTTCGCGAGCCCTAGTCTTTTGTTTGGCGCGCTCAGGATTTGTCTGTTGGTGGTTTTAGCTTGACCATTGGACTGAATGTATGCTACTGATGAAAAATGGAGTTCTATATGGAGTCCAGCGCAGAAATCTCGGATGGTTTCGCAGTCGAATTGTAGTCCATGATCAGTAATAAAGGCTCACGGGACTCCAAAACGGCATATCATATTTTTCCAAAGAAACTTGCGTACTTTTTCTACGGTGATCAAGGCCATGGCTGCAGCTTTTACCCACTTGGTACATTAATCCACTATCACAAGGATGAACGCAATTGTCCTAGGGCTTGAGGAAAAGGCCCAAGGATGTCCATTTCCCAAATCGCAAATGGATAAGGCGCAAATATACATTTGAGAGGGTGGGGGGCTGATGTTTGAGGGAGGCATGCCACTGGCAGGGGTCACATATTAAAATGGCCATTTCGGTATCAGCCCTGTGGCTGGGCTAGTAATACCCTAGTTGTGTGATTTTAGAAGTAATCGCTCTCCACCCTTGATGATTTCCACAAATGCCCGCGTGCAATTCTCATATGATGGTACGGCCTTCTAGATCAGAGACACAGAGGAGGTCAGCGAGGAGAAAGCCTCTTTTGTATAAACGATCATCTTTGACTCGGAAGTGAGAAGCCCATTTTTTATCCTTTGATATTCTTGGCTACAAGCTCCTTCGGTTCGTCCGTTGTTGATGTATTCCAAAAAGGGTTCTCACCAATATGAGTGGGACACTTTGAAAACACCTTTGTGGATTCCCCGAGCGTGTTTTCGTTCAATTACCACGCGATCAATCAAATGAAGGGGTAATGTAGCCCCTATTCTGGCTATAATATCGGCACATTCATTTTGTTCGCGGGGGATAGAAGAGATGGAGCAACGTCCGAAAGCGGTAATAAGGGTTTGTACTTGAGTAAGGTATTCGGGTAGCATTCCTGTCTTTGCTTCATATTCTTCTTTGACTTGTTGGGCGACTACTTCCGAGTTTGTAAATATTTGAACTTGACGAGCGCCTTAACCAATGCTTTTTCAATTCCTGCGATTAATGCTTCATATTATGCTTCGTTGTTGGTAGCTGCAAAGAGTTGTTGGAAAGATAGGTCAGTGATTTCGCCGCTTGGACTCAATATTGTTACTCCTGCTACGCAACCGCCGGCGGATACTGAGCCGTCAACATTAATGATCCAATCTTCTCCCTCACGATCTTGAGTTTCTGAAAACGTTGCTTCCACTATAAATTCAGCCAGTGCCTGTGCTAGGCGAGATTTTCGGGGCCTAAAATGGATATCGAATTCTGACAATTCTACAGCCCACTTTACTATTCTACCAGAGAGCGATGGTGAGTGAAGGATCTGATGTAGGGGTAGATCAGAAAGAACTTCAATGGTGTGGGCTTGAAAGTAAGGTCTTGGTCGTATTGCCGCGAAAATCACAAATAGGGCCATTTTCTCGATACAGGTGTACCTGGACTTCGCTAGTTGTAGAACCCTACTGGCGAAGTAAATAGGGAATTTTGATTCTCTTGCGAGGACGGTACTGATGGTATTCGTCCCGACCGCGTGATAAAGCTATAATGTTTCATGCTCCAGGGGGTAATGATGGGTGGGGAGTGTTTCAAGATACTCCTTCATGCTCTTGAAGGCTTTGTCTAGAGCCGAACTCCACTCAACAGGGCCTTTCTTTTTTATTTGTTCAAAGAAAGGTAAGGAATGATCCGCCAGTCGCGAGCAAAAATGACTCAAGTAGTTGATTGATCCATAGAGCCTTTGAATATCTTTCAATGTCTTGGGAGGAGTCATATCAAGTATGGTATGTACATTTGAAGGATTAACATCTATGTCTATGTGGCTGATCATGAAGCCCAAGAACTTCTCAGAATCGACACCGAATACGCATTTTTCTGGGTTTAAACAAACACGATTAACCTTGAGAGCGTCGATGATTTCCTGTAGGTTAGAAGGGTGGCTCTCCTTGGTCAAACTTTTGATCATAATATCATCAACATAAACCGCGATGCATCTCCCAATCCGTGGCTTGAAAACCTTCCCAATCATTCATTGGAAAGTCACGTCCGCGTTCTTTAATCTGAAATACATTACTTTATAGCAAAAAATGCCTTGATTGGTAATGAAAGCGGTGCTTTTCTCATCGCGCGGGTTCATTTTAATTTGGTTATACCCTAAGTAAGCGTCGAGAAAACTCAAATTGGCATGACCCGCGGTGGTATCCACTAGCTCGTCAATGAAAGGAAAGGGGTAACTGTCCTTGGGGCATGCTTTGTTCAAATCTTTGAAATCGACGCACATTCTCCGTTTCCCACTGCTTTTCTTGACGAGGACTACATTCGACAACCATGTCGGGTCGTTGATCTCACGGATGAAACCTGCCTGTAGAAGTTTCTCTACTTCTTTTTTAGCTGCCTTGGCTTTCTCTGCTGGCATTTTTCTTTTCTTTTGGCATACGGGGTTGGTGTTGTGGGCAAGTCTAAGGGAATGTTCTATGGTTTCGCGAGGAAGGCGTTTCATATCTTGAGGGGACCAAGCGAAGACGTCTCTTGCATTTTTTAAAATTTCTTTGACTCGATCCAAAATAGGGGTCTCAAGATTATGCCCGTGGTAGAGAGCCTCTTTGTTGTTGGCAAAAGAAAAGAAAGCCACTTTTTCTTCAGTGATTTTATCCATGATTTTCTCTGGTCGTACTTCTAGCTCTGCTTCAACGATGCCGGAGATGGCCTCTTGGTCGTTGTTCTCGGTTATTTCTGATTTCAACGATCCTTGACCCGGGCCATTAATGGCGAACACTCGACTGTGACCTTTTTTTAATGAAGTAAGATAGCAGACTCTGCTTTCTGACATCTACGCACAGGAATTTGATGCCAAAATGGTAAACGAAGCAAGCAACCTGGAACCTAAAAAGGCTTACCCGACCCATGATGGCGTTGTAGATGGATGGTAGGCGAATCACCGTAAATTCTACCATGTGAGCTCTTCGGCCTGGGGGAGTGCCCAAAGTTAAAGCGAGCTCAATAGTTCCAACCACCTCGACCTTGTCTCCTGAGAAGGAGATGAGTTTTCCCGAGTAACAATGTAGGGCGCTTTGAGCGATGCCCAATTGTTTGAAAGCGTTCCAGTATAGGACGTCCACCGAAGAGCATGTGTCGATCAAGAAGCGTTTGTCTTTCTTTGTTCTTAGTTGTACATGGATGACCACGGGATCCGAATGGGGCATCCTAAGATAGCGAGCGTCAGAAAAACAAAAATTTAGCACAACATATTTCGTGGAGGCCTGCTTGACGCTAGATTCGGATGGAGGTTGTCTGGCCTCTCTTTTATAGTTCTTCCTTTCTTGGTTGCTGGTCCCAGAGGAGGTAGTTCCTCCCGTAATGGTATTGATGTGTCCATCGGGGAGAGGTGGGTTTTGATCATCACGGTGAGAATGCATGGATTTGTTTGACGATGATCTTGCTTCTGGGGCTCGTTGAACATCCTTAGGCGGGGGTTTGTATCCACCTCCTCTGTTTCCGTTCCTCCCTCCACGACCTCGCAGGTACCCACCTCTCCCCCTTCCTCTTGGGGAGGAGGGCGCGTTGTACTGCCAAGGTGGAGGGAGGGGTTGATTTTGATTCACAGGTGGAGCGCAGATTTGTAAAGGCACATTTTACTGAGGAGGAGGTGGTGGTGGTACGCCATAGACAAAAGGGCGCACCATCAGTGGGTGTGCCATGGTTGTGAGGAGCCTGATGAGGAGCAATTGGAATTGGCCAGTGCGGGTTATTGTGTTGTTGAGCTTCCTGACCTCCCCTTCCAACGAATTTGTTTTTTGCCTTAGGGTTTAGTTTCATTTGATCGCGAGCTTGACCCTACGACCTCCATGGTGTGGATTTGTAAGGTTACAAGATCGTGTAGCTTGTCGTAGTTGTAGGGCTCTTTTCTGAATAAGTATGTTTTAAAATTGCCTTCAGCGAGGTTGCCCATTAGGATGGTGCTTGCAGATTCTTGATTGAACATTGAGATTTGTACGACCATGGTGGTAAATCTGCTGAAGAAACTTTACAACGACTCGGATGCCTCCTATTTGATGGAATTTAAATCCAACATGGTGTGCTTTTGCGTACATGCACTGTTGAAATGGGCGACAAATTCGCTGGATAGTTGAGCAAAATTGCTTATGGAAGACTGGGGCATGTTGGTGAACCAAATCAAGGCAACTCCACTCAGGGTAGATGTGAATGATCGACAGAACATAGCATCGTTGTTCTCATTCATTCCCATGGATGTTGTGAACTGGTTCATGTGATCGTTGGGGTTAGAATTCCCGGTATACTTCGCGATGGATACGTCCCTCCATCTTTTTGGAACAGGCATCTCACGTATAGATTTGCAGAAAGCATACGGAAATGCGGGTTCATCTTTGTGAGTCGATCTAGGAGCCTCTAACGAATTGGACCTTGAAGAGATGTCCATGGTGCAATTGTCACGGGCTCTTTTTCCAACGTTGGCGTCGTCGCGATTTGGATTCGGATTAGGCGGGTTGTTGATGGGGTCAGCAAATAAGTTGATCGGAATGCCAACTGAACCTTGCGGTCGGTAGTACCTGATAATGCATATTTCATAGAGGCATTATTGGTATTTCTTATTGCATTTAGATAGGAGTTTTGCATATGTTTTAGTCTAGTTTCAAATCTTGCATGTGAAGTATTTGAGTTCAGAATTTATGCCTTTTTAGTGTTTATTCTACAGTTTTATATTCCGACCTTGGATGGGATCTTGGAAGAGCTTAGGAGACATGTGTTGGAGCATATGAGGGCTAAGGAAGAGGCTACGACGGAGCAAGGAAGCACAACATTGAAGAGATGAAGAAAGTCGTCACTACGTAGGCGGCGCTTGCTGTGCCTTATGCGGCGCCCGCCGTGAAGCCGTGTTCAGCAATCCCGATTTGGATCCGAATATTGTATTTCCTATTATTTTATTATTATATTTCTAGGGTTTTCCACGACTCTTTATAAGGTTAATTTCTATTAGTCCAGCTGTGGAGTGGGAGTAGTGTGGTGGTGGTGTGTGGCATAGAGACAGTGAACACTTTGAGAGAGAAGAGAGGTTTTTGGCCTATGAGTTGCTAAACTCATAGTTTTGGCTGATTCGAATATGGTTGAATAGATTGTGAGGATTTGATTCTATTTAGTTATTTATGAGTTTATTTATCATCTTGTGTTTATTGATTATATTTGTGTTCCTTACTATGATTGATCACCATGTTATGAATTGCATCTTGGCTATGAATTCGTTATTGTTTTCTCGATAGCAAACAAAGGTATTGAAGTAGTGAAATTTCCTTGTCTTTATAGTGGATGATTTCGATTGATCTATATCGTTAGATGTTGATTATGCCGATTAGGGTTGTTCTAATTGTGTCTTAATTGCATTGAATCGATATGTCAATTGGTCTAAAAGCTTGAGTGTTTAATGCTATTCTTTAGTGATATTGAATAAGGTGATTGTATCCCTGCGGATCCTTCAACTTTAGTCAAGTAGACATATGCTTCTAAATAATTGATGAATCAATCCTAGGACCATGAATCTCAACCATTGTCAGAGAATTACAAGTGAAATGTTTCTTCTATCTTTATTATCAATCACTTTGCAATCATTAGTTTTATTCACTTTACTTTGTTATTAAATTTGTCACAAGTCATTGCTTTTGTCATAAGAGTCATTGTTAGAGATATTGCATAGTAATCCGCTTCTCTCTGTGGGTTCGACTCCGGACTTTATTGCTATACTAGTAGTTGTTTGGTTTATCAATTCATTGATTTACTAATCTATTGGTTTTGAGCTTTGAGTTAGGATATTATTACTATTTGGCAAAGGGTGAAAGTGCCAACGACGTTCGCCCCACACCAGTACCCATAGCGATCATACTGAGGGGGAATCATGTTCGCAGGCTACCCATAGAAAGGATTTGGAGGGTAGCCACCTGTGAAATATTGGTATGGAGGGAATCCTCCCCATTTCTCGCACTGCCCAAAAGGACGACGGCGATGCCATAGAAAATAGACCTATCAAATAACACAAGTATAACGTCATAAATAGGTCATCTCAACACAAGAAGACATCTGGCCCCACTATAGGATCCATCGCGAGTAAAGTACTCCCTCGGATCTCAACCAAACCCTCCTCGTGACCTAAATATTAACTGTGCCCGCGTAACGACCAGGGAGGATCCTTTAAGTACCTCGTGGTTCTCCAGAACCCTAGCAAGCAGCTCGCTGGTTCTAGCACCTCACCTCTAAACAGCGCCACGTGTATTACCTACACTCCTAAGCACGAGGGCATGCCTAACACATGTCCTAGATAGAACCACGAGGTCGCCAGCCAGCTGCTCGCTTAGCCTTCCTATAAATACCCCCTTCCAATCACAAATGCGGGATTTGATTCGAAAGATAGAAAAGAAGAGCTCTAATAATCCCCTGGACCTAAAACCCCCGGAGTTGAGTTCTTGAGATCTGTGATCAGAGAAGAATGTTCCTGGAATAAGAATATCATCTGACATCCATCCAAGTCTGCGATAGAACAACTTCAATCCTCGCGAGCCGAACATAACACCCCATCGCTTGGATCAATAAACGTATAATCTAATCATAACCCTTTTCAATCAAGGCTTGCAGGTATTTTTAAGTCATTATGTCATCATAATGAGGTAATAAGTAGAGGTGAAATTCCACGAACGCTTCATTGGCGCCGTATGTGGGAACCTTTCACGACGAGAGGTTCCGCGTAGCAATACGCACCTTCACATCTCATTTCCTTTAATTCATTTCAACATATCCTTTTTTCATTCAGCTATTTACTACCTTTGTTCGTCATACATTAAATCCTATCTAAAGTAATAAATGAACATTGTTCACTTCCCTTTTTAATACCAACAAAATTTGTAGGAAATCATGATTTTTACGCTGTTCGGGGAAGAATTTGGGAATCAACATCATGATGCCGAAGAGGCCAACCTCCTCAACCTAAACATACCTCCCAACGAGGTAGCTCAACATGACACTAATGAGAGCATTCCCCAACAACCTCCCTGGGACACCGCTCAACTACCCCCGTTCGCACCTTATGGAATGTGGGGTCGTTATCCCCCGTACCAAGTCTTCACGGGGAATTATCTGCAGAACGCATATTTGAACCAACAGGCAGGCGGGGTACCGATCCAGCACGACCCTCGTGGCTACTACCAACAACAGGGTCCTATACCTGTGACGGTCAACCACTTCCCTAACCCTACTGGTGACCCTCTCAACGTCGGCCCAGAACTCGATGAAAGCAGTAACAAAATCGCCCGTGTCTTCAGCCCCAGGGATGTATCGTCGCGTTCAAACTCCCCTGGAGCACCCAGACAAACACGCAAAGATGAACCAACTTTCCCATCCGCTTTCTGCAGGGAAATACGCGAAGCACTAGTCCCCAAGAGGTGGAGGGGTATCTCCATTGCCAAGTACAAAGGAGATACCGATCCCAATGATCACCTCAAACAATTCACCACGGCAATGGGTATGAACGAGGACAATGACGCCATGTATTGTCGCTCGTTTCCATCCACACTGAGCGGGGTAGCATTGACATGGTTCACCAATTTCGCTCAATCCTCCATCAACAACTTCGCACAGCTAGCAGGCACATTCGTCGCCCACTTCGGCAGTGCTTGCACCAGGAAAAGAACCATGCTGGACCTCAATTCCATCAAACAAGGTGCGACTGAATCACTGGGAAACTTCTTCAGCAGATTCACCAACATGGTGGTTCAAATCCCGAGATTCAATCAAGAGTCTGCGAGCACGATACTAATGGGCAATTTGGTCGAGGGCGATTTCAAGATCTGCCTATTTCGAAAGGAGCCGAAAAACTACGATGTTCTGAGAGAGCTCGTAACCAAGCAGATCCACACCATGGAAGCAGCAAGCTCTAGCTCGCGACCCATCGAATCTAGGCCGCCAAATTACCAACGAGCGCCTAACAAACGTCAAGGAAGAGAGAATTTCGGGGATCAGCATCACCGCAATCTTCCCTGGCAATACCCGGTCATTCCCCCGCGACCTCAGGTCCAAGAAGTCCAATACAATCACAGGTCGGTTCCAGGACCTCTCGGTGCCCCGACAAATGCGATGATGGCTCATCCTGACTACATAGCACCTCCTTTATACGGGGTCCCTCCAACCCTCCCTCAAAAGAAGTACCCCTTCAGATTTGTGCTCCACCAACAAGTCCCAGTCATCCCATCGCAACACCACCACAACGCCTACCCCCTGTGGTTCCTCCCCAGCAATATAAACCACAGAATGCTCCATCAAGGCCTTATAATCCTCAGTATGCCGCCAGAGGAAGAGGCAGGGGAACCTACCCCCGAAACAGGGGAGAGAGAAATGAAAACAGAGGCGGAGGCTACCGACCTCTTCCAAGGGACCTGAGGAATGTCCAGGAAGCCAGGTCCTCATCCAACCGACACGATCACCCTAACCAGGATCATCGAAAGCCTCCCTCACCTGATGGGTGCATTAATACCATCGCGGGGGAGGGGGGGCTGCAACATCTGGTGCCAGTAATCAGAGAGGAAGAATTATGAAAGAAAAGCTAGATACCCTCCGTCTGAGGCCAGTATCAAGCAAGCATCCACCGCACACGCGATACTCAGTTTTTCTGTTTCAGATACCTGTGATGCTCGCGACCTAAGAATGCCACACTCAGATCATATGGTCATTCATGTGCAGATAGGAACCAAGACTATTAAACGAGTCATGATCGATACAGGTTCATCTGTGGACGTCCTTTACTGGGACGCTTTTGAACAACTCAAGATCGCTGAAAGCGCCTTGCGTCGGTACGCAAGAAAACTGGTCTCCTTCTCTGGAGACGAAGTTGAGGTAGCTGGAACCATCGAATCGGCCTTGACGCTAGGGACCGAGCCGAATAGGAGAACACACATGGTCGAATTCACAGTGGTTCGACTACAATCCATCTACAACGCTATCATGGGGCGCGTAAGTCTATTTAAATTCCAAGTAGCCTGCTCCATATATCATTTCAGCATTAAATTTCCATGTACCAACGGAAAGGTGGGTGAAGCACGGGGAGAACAAGCAAAAAGCAGAGTCTGCTACTTGTCCTCGCTAAGAAAAGGTCACAACCGAATATTCGCGATTGAGACGGACGCCCAAGAGTCACTAAAGGAAGAAGCAATCGATGAATGCGAGCAAGAGGCAACATCCGAACAACAACATGCGGACTTAGAAGTTTGACCCAAAAAGTAGCTGACAAAATTGTGGAGGAAAAAATCTCCTTCTTTCCTTTCCCAAACAAGGCCGAGGCCCTGTACCATGGTCACAGTTTGACTGGCCCCGCCTTAGAACGTCTCAAAGATATGTTAAAGAAATCACGTGATGTTTTTGCCTAGTCAACGCAAGATTTGAAGGGACTCCCCCGAGAAATTGCAGAACATTCGTTAAGGTTAAATCACGAAGCAAAGCCTGTATGCCAAAGAAAGAGGAAAATGGTCGCCGAAAAGTCAGAGGCAGCAAAACAAGAAGTACATAAGCTTCTGCAAGCCGGATTCATTCGCAAGATTAACGATTCAACATGGTTATCAAATGTGGTGTTAGTCAGAAAAAGCAGTGGCAAATGGAGAATGTGCGTCGATTTCAAAGATCTGAACAAAGCCTGCCCAAAAGATAACTACCCTTTGCCATCCATCGATGAGGTAGTCGACACAACGGCAGGGCATGCCACTCTAAGCTTTCTGAATGCTTATTCAGGCTACAATCAGATCAGAATGAGACCTCGCGATGAAAAAAGCACCTCCTTCATCACCAACCAGGGAACTTTTTGCTATAAAGTAATGCCGTTTGGGCTAAAGAACGCGGGTGCAACCTTCCAGCGAATAATAGAAAAAGTATTTGCTGCTCAAATAGGAAGGAACGTGGCAGTCTATGTCGATGATATCGTAATCAAGAGCTTCACCAAAGAAGACCATTGCAAAGACTTACAAGAAACAATCGACACACTAAGAAAAAATCGCGTCTGCCTGAATCCAGAAAAATGTGTTTTTTGAGTGGATTCAGGAAAATTCCTAGGTTTCATGATAAGCCATCGAGGAATAGATGTGAATCCTTCAAAAGTACAGACCATCATCGACATGGCCCCACCAAAGACGTTGAACGACATTCAAAAATTAAACGGGACAGTCAACTACTTAAGCAGGATTTGTTCACGATTGGCTTATCATTCCCTGTCGTTCTTCGAGCAGCTTAAAAAGAAGGGCCCGGTCGAGTGGACCATCATTTTGGATGAAGCCTTCAAAAGTATGAAAGAATACTTAGCCACTTTGCCCACCCTTCATTTTCCGCACGAGCATGAAACACTGCAGTTATACCTCGCCGTCGGCTCTACAACTATTAGCACGGTGCTTACTAGGGAGTCCAAGCTTCCTATTTACTTCGCTAGCCAAGTCTTGCAACCCGCTGAATCTAGATATACCCCAATAGAAAAAATGGCTCTATATGTGGTTTTCGCTGCGCGAAGGTTGATGACTTATTTTCAAGCTCACACCATTGAGGTGCTTTTGGATCTACCCCTCCATCAGATCCTACACTCACCATCACTCTCTGGAAGAATGGTCAAATGGGCGGTAGAGCTTTCTGAATTTGACATCCATTTCAGGCCGAGGAAGGCCCGTCTAGCTCAAGCCCTGGCCAATTTTGTAGTATAAGTTGTCTTCACCGATTCTCAGGATCGCGATGGAGAAGATTGGGTCATAAATGTTGATGGATCAGTATTGACAGGAGGCTGTGGAGCTGGGGTTACCATCACAAGCCTAAGTGGGGAGATAACCGATCTTTCTTTCCAGCTACTGTTTGAGGCTACCAACAATAAAGCAGAGTATGAAGCTTTGATCGCAGGTATAGAGAAAGCACTGATCAACGGGGCTCATCAAGTCCAGATTTTCACAAATTCAGAGGTAGTTGCACGGCAGGTTAAAGGTGAATATGAGGCAAAAACGGGAATGTTACCTGAATATCTAGCACGAGTGCAGACACTCACTGCTTCCTTCGGAAAGTGTCCCAGTTCATCTATTCCTCGCAATCAGAATGAATGCGCCGATACCTTGGCCAGAATGGGGGCTACTTTACCTTTGGGATTAAGCGATCTTGTAGTGATCGAACAAAAGCATGCTCGAGGAATCCACCAAGGGGTATTCAGAATATCCAACCTCGGAGACTGGCGAAAACCTATCCTAGAATACATAACCGAAGGGGTTTTATCAAGTGAATCACATGAAGGCCAGAGCATCAGAAGAAGAGCGGCCCGTTTTCGAGTAAGAGACGGCCGACTGTACAAAAGAGGATTCAACCTTCCGGATCTCCTCTGTGTGTCGGACCAAGAGGGCCTTGACCTCGTCCGAGAGCTACACGCGGGACTCTGTGGCAACCACCAGGGGTGGAGAGCCGTTGCATCTAAAATCACACGTCTAGGATACTACTGGCCCTCTCTCAGAGCGGATGCTAAAATTATTCTAGACATATGTGATCCTTGCCAGCGACACGCATCGCTCAATCATCGCCCTCCTCATCCTTTAAAGTGTATATCTACACCTTGTCCGTTCGCAATGTGGGAAATGGACATTTTGGGACCGTTCCCAACAGCACCAGGCCAGTTGCGCTTCATCATCGTAATTATCGATTACTTCACAATGTGGGTTGAGGCTGAAGCTATGGCGACCATCACGGCAGAAAAGGTACGCAAATTCCTCTGGAAAAACATGATCTACTGATTCGTAGTCCCCCAGGCAATCATCACTGATCATGGTCCCCAATTCGACTGTGAAGCAATTCGTGATTTCTGTGCCAGCCTCCACATCGATTTCCGTTTCTCATCGGTAGCATACCCACAATCCAATGGACAAGCTGAGACCACGAATCGACAAATTCTGAATGCCGTCAAAAAGAGACTAGGGACAGCAAAAGGAGAATGGGCCGAGATCTTACCTTTGGTACTATGGTCATATAGGACTTCAGCAAAGAGTCCAACTGGAGAAACACCCTTCATAATGGCCTTTGGTGTCGATGCGATCATCCCTGTCGAGTTGCTCATCCCATCAGCTAGAATTGTTGATTTTAGTAAAGATACCAATGATAAAGCCCTCGAGTTAGAACTCCACCTGCGCGAAGAAAGATTAGACATAACATGTCTCAAAGCAAATGAATATCAGCGCCGGTTGGCTGAAGGATACAACAAGCGCGTCTTCGTACGCCCATTACAAAAAGGTGACATGGTCCTCCGACAAGCAACAACTGGGGGAAAACTTGAACCTAAATGGGAAGGACCCTACGTCATCCATAAAGAAGTAGGCCAGGGTTCTTTCAAACTTCAAAACTCAGAAGGCGCCACACTCGCAAAGGCATGGAACACCAAGAATCTCAAGGCTTATTTTGCATAATAGTTTAGGCATAGAAAGAAGCTTGATGATTTAGATTTTCTATGTATAGGGGTCATCAGGGTTCCCGATTGGGTACATCACTTCATATATCATAAATGAAAGTTCCAAACCCAACCTCATAGATTGTCAACACGCAAAAATTTTTAGTTATCGCGTGTGCATTAAACACGGGTATGCATGCAAGTAAGCCTCCAAGGAGAATAAATTTAGCTATCGCGTGTGTTTTAAACACGGATATGCATGCAAGTAAGCCTCCATGGAGAATAAATTTAGCTATCGCGTGTGTTTTAAACACGGATATGCATGCAAGTAAGCCTCCAAGGAGAATAAATTTAGCTATCGCGTGTGTTTTAAACACGGATATGCATGCAAGTAAGCCTCCAAGGAGAATAAATTTAGCTATCGCGTGTGTTTTAAACACGGATATGCATGCAAGTAAGCCTCCAAGGAGAATAAATTTATCTATCACGTGTGTTTTAAACACGGATATGCATGAAAGTAAGCCTTCAAGGAGAATAAATTTAGCTATCGGGTGTGTTTTAAACACGGATATGCATGCAAGTAAGCCTCCAAGGAGAATAAATTTAGCTATCGCGTGTGTTTTAAACACGGATATGCATGCAAGTAAGCCTCCAAGGAGAATAAATTTAGCTATCGCGTGTGTTTTAAACACGGATATGCATGCAAGTAAGCCTCCAATGATAATAAATTTAGCTATCGCGTGTATTTTAAACACGGATATACATGCAAGTAAGCCTCCAAGGAGAATAAATTTAGCTATCACGTGTGTTTTAAACACGAGTATGCATGCAAGTAAGCCTCCAAGGAGAAAAATTTTTAGCTATCGCGTGTGCTTTCAACACGGGTATGCGTGCAAGTAAGCCTCCAAGCAGAATAAATTTAGCTATCGCGTGTATTTTAAACACGGATATGCATGCAAGTAAGCCTCCAAGGAGAATAAATTTAGCTATCCCGTGTGTTTTAAACACGGATATGCATGAAAGTAAGCCTTCAAGGAGAATAAATTTAGCTATCGGGTGTGTTTTAAACACGGATATGCATGCAAGTAAGCCTCCAAGGAGAATAAATTTAGCTATCGCGTGTGTTTTAAACACGGATATGCATGCAAGTAAGCCTCCAAGGAGAATAAATTTAGCCATCGCGTGTGTTTTAAACACGGATATGCATGCAAGTAAGCCTCCAATGAGAATAAATTTAGCTATCGCGTGTATTTTAAACACGGATATACATGCAAGTAAGCCTCCAAGGAGAATAAATTTAGCTATCGCGTGTGTTTTAAACACGGGTATGCATGCAAGTAAGCCTCCAAGGAGAAAAATTTTTAGCTATCGCGTGTGCTTTCAACACGGGTATGCATGCAAGTAAGCCTCCAAGCAGAATAAATTTAGCTATCGCGTGTATTTTAAACACGGATATGCATGCAAGTAAGCCTCCAAGGAGAATAAATTTAGCTATCGCATGTGTTTTAAACACGGATATGCATGCAAGTAAGCCTCCAAGGAGAAAATATTTTAGCTATCGCGTGTGGTTTAAACACTGGTATGCATGCAAGTAAGCCTCCAAGGAGAATAAATTTAGCTATCGCGTGTCTTTTAAACACATATATGCATGCAAGTAAGCCTCCAAGGAGAATAAATTTAGCTATCGCGTGTGTTTTAAACACGGATATGCATGCAAGTAAGCCTCCAAGGAGAATAAATTTAGTTATCGCGTGTATTTTAAACACGGATATGCATGCAAGTAAGCCTCCAAGGAGAATAAATTTAGCTATCGCGTGTGTTTTAAACACGGATATGCATGCAAGTAAGCCTCCAAGGAGAATAAATTTCGCTATCGCGTGTGTTTTAAACACGGATATGCATGCAAGTAAGCCTCTAAGGAGAATAAATTTAGCTATCGCGTGTGTTTTAAACACGGATATGCATGCAAGTAAGCGTCCAAGGAGAATAAATTTAACTATCGCGTGTATTTTAAACACGGATATACATGCAAGTAAGCCTCCAAGGAGAATAAATTTAGCTATCGCGTGTGTTTTAAACACGGGTATGCATGCAAGTAAGCCTCCAAGGAGAATAAATTTAGCTATCGCGTGTCTTTTAAACACATATATGCATGCATGTAAGCCTCCAAGGAGAATAAATTTAGCTATCGCGTGTGTTTTAAACATGGGTATGCTTGCAAGTAAGCCTCCAAGGAGAATAAATTTAGCTATCGCGTTTATTTTAAACACGGATATGCATGCAAGTAAGCCTCCAAGGAGAATAAATTTAGCTTTCGCGTGTGTTTTAAACACAGATATGCATGCAAGTAAGCCTCCAAGGAGAATAAATTTAGCTATCGCGTGTGTTTTAAACACGGATATGCATGCAAGTAAGCCTCCAAGGAGAATAAATTTAGCTATCGCGTGTGTTTTAAACACGGATATGCATGCAAGTAAGCCTCCAATGATAATAAATTTAGCTATCGCGTGTATTTTAAACACGGATATACATGCAAGTAAGCCTCCAAGGAGAATAAATTTAGCTATCACGTGTGTTTTAAACACGAGTATGCATGCAAGTAAGCCTCCAAGGAGAAAAATTTTTAGCTATCGCGTGTGCTTTCAACACGGGTATGCGTGCAAGTAAGCCTCCAAGCAGAATAAATTTAGCTATCGCGTGTATTTTAAACACGGATATGCATGCAAGTAAGCCTCCAAGGAGAATAAATTTAGCTATCACGTGTGTTTTAAACACGGATATGCATGAAAGTAAGCCTTCAAGGAGAATAAATTTAGCTATCGGGTGTGTTTTAAACACGGATATGCATGCAAGTAAGCCTCCAATGATAATAAATTTAGCTATCGCGTGTATTTTAAACACGGATATGCATGCAAGTAAGCCTCCAAGGAGAATAAATTTAGCTATCACGTGTGTTTTACACACGGATATGCATGAAAGTAAGCCTTCAAGGAGAATAAATTTAGCTATCGGGTGTGTTTTAAACACGGATATGCATGCAAGTAAGCCTCCAAGGAGAATAAATTTAGCTATCGCGTGTGTTTTAAACACGGATATGCATGCAAGTAAACCTCCAAGGAGAATAAATTTAGCCATCGCGTGTGTTTGAAACACGGATATGCATGCAAGTAAGCCTCCAATGAGAATAAATTTAGCTATCGCGTGTATTTTAAACACGGATATGCATGCAAGTAAGCCTCCAAGGAGAATAAATTTAGCTATCGCGTGTGTTTTAAACACGGATATGCATGCAAGTAAGCCTGCAAGGAGAATAAATTTAGCTATCGCGTGTGTTTTAAACACGGGTATGCATGCCAGTAAGCCTCCAAGGAGAATAAATTTAGCTATCGGGTGTGTTTTAAACACGGATATGCATGAAAGTAAGCCTCCAAGGAGAATAAATTTAGCTATCGCGTGTGTTTTAAACACGGATATGCATGCAAGTAAGCCTCTAAGGAGAATAAATTTAGCTATCGCGTGTGTTTTAAACACGGGTATGCATGCAAGTAAGCCTCCAAGGAGAATAAATTTAGCTATCGCGTGTCTTTTAAACACATATATGCATGCATGTAAGCCTCCAAGGAGAATAAATTTAGCTATCGCGTGTGTTTTAAACATGGGTATGCATGCAAGTAAGCCTCCAAGGAGAATAAATTTAGCTATCGCGTTTATTTTAAACACGGATATGCATGCAAGTAAGCCTCCAAGGAGAATAAATTTAGCTTTCGCGTGTGTTTTAAACACAGATATGCATGCAAGTAAGCCTCCAAGGAGAATAAATTTAGCTATCGCGTGTGTTTTAAACACGGATATGCATGCAAGTAAGCCTCCAAGGAGAATAAATTTAGCTATCGCGTGTGTTTTAAACACGGATATGCATGCAAGTAAGCCTCCAATGATAATAAATTTAGCTATCGCGTGTATTTTAAACACGGATATACATGCAAGTAAGCCTCCAAGGAGAATAAATTTAGCTATCACGTGTGTTTTAAACACGAGTATGCATGCAAGTAAGCCTCCAAGGAGAAAAATTTTTAGCTATCGCGTGTGCTTTCAACACGGGTATGCGTGCAAGTAAGCCTCCAAGCAGAATAAATTTAGCTATCGCGTGTATTTTAAACACGGATATGCATGCAAGTAAGCCTCCAAGGAGAATAAATTTAGCTATCACGTGTGTTTTAAACACGGATATGCATGAAAGTAAGCCTTCAAGGAGAATAAATTTAGCTATCGGGTGTGTTTTAAACACGGATATGCATGCAAGTAAGCCTCCAATGATAATAAATTTAGCTATCGCGTGTATTTTAAACACGGATATGCATGCAAGTAAGCCTCCAAGGAGAATAAATTTAGCTATCACGTGTGTTTTAAACACGGATATGCATGAAAGTAAGCCTTCAAGGAGAATAAATTTAGCTATCGGGTGTGTTTTAAACACGGATATGCATGCAAGTAAGCCTCCAAGGAGAATAAATTTAGCTATCGCGTGTGTTTTAAACACGGATATGCATGCAAGTAAACCTCCAAGGAGAATAAATTTAGCCATCGCGTGTGTTTTAAACACGGATATGCATGCAAGTAAGCCTCCAATGAGAATAAATTTAGCTATCGCGTGTATTTAAACACGGATATACATGCAAGTAAGCCTCCAAGGAGAATAAATTTAGCTATCGCGTGTGTTTTAAACACGGGTATGCATGCAAGTAAGCCTCCAAGGAGAAAAATTTTTAGCTATCGCGTGTGCTTTCAACACGGGTATGCATGCAAGTAAGCCTCCAAGCAGAATAAATTTAGCTATCGCGTGTATTTTAAACACGGATATGCATGAAAGTAAGCCTCCAAGGAGAATAAATTTAGCTATCGCATGTGTTTTAAACACGGATATGCATGCAAGTAAGCCTCCAAGGAGAATAAATTTAGCTATTGCGTGTGTTTTAAACACGAGTATGCATGCAAGTAAGCCTCCAAGGAGAATAAATTTAGCTATCGCGTGTGTTTTAAACACGGATATGCATGCAAGTAAGCCTCCAAGGAGAAAAATTTTAGCTATCGCGTGTGTTTTAAACACGGATATGCATGCAAGTAAGCCTCCAAGGAGAATAAATTTAGCTATCGCGTGTGTTTTAAACACGGATATGCATGCAAGTAAGCCTCCATGGAGAATAAATTTAGCTATCGCGTGTGTTTTAAACACGGATATGCATGCAAGTAAGCCTCCAAGGAGAATAAATTTAGCTATCGCGTGTGTTTTAAACACGGATATGCATGCAAGTAAGCCTCCAAGGAGAATAAATTTAGCTATCGCGTGTGTTTTAAACACGGATATGCTTGCAAGTAAGCCTCCAAGGAGAATAAATTTATCTATCACGTGTGTTTTAAACACGGATATGCATGAAAGTAAGCCTTCAAGGAGAATAAATTTAGCTATCGGGTGTGTTTTAAACACGGATATGCATGCAAGTAAGCCTCCAAGGAGAATAAATTTAGCTATCGCGTGTGTTTTAAACACGGATATGCATGCAAGTAAGCCTCCAAGGAGAATAAATTTAGCTATCGCGTGTGTTTTAAACACGGATATTCATGCAAGTAAGCCTCCAAGGAGAATAAATTTAACTATCGCGTGTATTTTAAACACGGATATACATGCAAGTAAGCCTCCAAGGAGAATAAATTTAGCTATCGCGTGTGTTTTAAACACGGGTATGCATGCAAGTAAGCCTCCAATGAGAATAAATTTAGCTATCGTGTGTCTTTTAAACACATATATGCATGCATGTAAGCCTCCAAGGAGAATAAATTTAGCTATCGCGTGTGTTTTAAACATGGGTATGCATGCAAGTAAGCCTCCAAGGAGAATAAATTTAGCTATCGTGTGTCTTTTAAACACATATATGCACGCATGTAAGCCTCCAAGGAGAATAAATTTAGCTATCGCGTGTGTTTTAAACACGGATATGCTTGCAAGTAAGCCTCCAAGGAGAATAAATTTAGCTATCGCGTGTGTTTTAAACACGGATATGCTTGCAAGTAAGCCTCCAAGGAGAATAAATTTATCTATCACGTGTGTTTTAAACACGGATATGCATGAAAGTAAGCCTTCAAGGAGAATAAATTTAGCTATCGGGTGTGTTTTAAACACGGATATGCATGCAAGTAAGCCTCCAAGGAGAATAAATTTAGCTATCGCGTGTGTTTTAAACACGGATATGCATGCAAGTAAGCCTCCAAGGAGAATAAATTTAACTATCGCGTGTATTTTAAACACGGATATACATGCAAGTAAGCCTCCAAGGAGAATAAATTTAGCTATCGCGTGTGTTTTAAACACGGGTATGCATGCAAGTAAGCCTCCAAGGAGAATAAATTTAGCTATCGTGTGTCTTTTAAACACATATATGCATGCATGTAAGCCTCCAAGGAGAATAAATTTAGCTATCGCGTGTGTTTTAAACATGGGTATGCATGCAAGTAAGCCTCCAAGGAGAATAAATTTAGCTATCGCGTTTATTTTAAACACGGATATGCATGCAAGTAAGCCTCCAAGGAGAATAAATTTAGCTTTCGCGTGTGTTTTAAACACAGATATGCATGCAAGTAAGCCTCCAAGGAGAATAAATTTAGCTATCGAGTGTGTTTTAAACACGGATATGCATGCAAGTAAGCCTCCAAGGAGAATAAATTTAGCTATCGCGTGTGTTTTAAACACGGATATGCATGCAAGTAAGCCTCCATGGAGAATAAATTTAGCTATCGCGTGTGTTTTAAACACGGATATGCATGCAAGTAAGCCTCCAAGGAGAATAAATTTAGCTATCGCGTGTGTTTTAAACACGGATATGCATGCAAGTAAGCCTGCAAGGAGAATAAATTTAGCTATCGCGTGTGTTTTAAACACGGATATGCTTGCAAGTAAGCCTCCAAGGAGAATAAATTTATCTATCACGTGTGTTTTAAACACGGATATGCATGAAAGTAAGCCTTCAAGGAGAATAAATTTAGCTATCGGGTGTGTTTTAAACACGGATATGCATGCAAGTAAGCCTCCAAGGAGAATAAATTTAGCTATCGCGTGTGTTTTAAACACGGATATGCTTGCAAGTAAGCCTCCAAGGAGAATAAATTTATCTATCACGTGTGTTTTAAACACGGATATGCATGAATGTAAGCCTTCAAGGAGAATAAATTTAGCTATCGGGTGTGTTTTAAACACGGATATGCATGCAAGTAAGCCTCCAAGGAGAATAAATTTAGCTATCGCGTGTGTTTTAAACACGGATATGCATGCAAGTAAGCCTGCAAGGAGAATAAATTTAGCTATCGCGTGTGTTTTAAACACGGATATGCATGCAAGTAAGCCTCCATGGAGAATAAATTTAGCTATCGCGTGTGTTTTAAACACGGATATGCATGCAAGTAAGCCTCCAAGGAGAATAAATTTAGCTATCGCGTGTGTTTTAAACACGGATATGCATGCAAGTAAGCCTGCAAGGAGAATAAATTTAGCTATCGCGTGTGTTTTAAACACGGATATGCTTGCAATTAAGCCTCCAAGGAGAATAAATTTATCTATCACGTGTGTTTTAAACACGGATATGCATGAAAGTAAGCCTTCAAGGAGAATAAATTTAGCTATCGGGTGTGTTTTAAACACGGATATGCATGCAAGTAAGCCTCCAAGGAGAATAAATTTAGCTATCGCGTGTGTTTTAAACACGGATATGCATGCAAGTAAGCCTCCAAGGAGAATAAATTTAGCTATCGCGTGTGTTTTAAACACGGATATGCATGCAAGTAAGCCTCCAATGATAATAAATTTAGCTATCGCGTGTATTTTAAACACGGATATACATGCAAGTAAGCCTCCAAGGAGAATAAATTTAGCTATCACGTGTGTTTTAAACACGAGTATGCATGCAAGTAAGCCTCCAAGGAGAAAAATTTTTAGCTATCGCGTGTGCTTTCAACACGGGTATGCGTGCAAGTAAGCCTCCAAGCAGAATAAATTTAGCTATCGCGTGTATTTTAAACACGGATATGCATGCAAGTAAGCCTCCAAGGAGAATAAATTTAGCTATCCCGTGTGTTTTAAACACGGATATGCATGAAAGTAAGCCTTCAAGGAGAATAAATTTAGCTATCGGGTGTGTTTTAAACACGGATATGCATGCAAGTAAGCCTCCAAGGAGAATAAATTTAGCTATCGCGTGTGTTTTAAACACGGATATGCATGCAAGTAAGCCTCCAAGGAGAATAAATTTAGCCATCGCGTGTGTTTTAAACACGGATATGCATGCAAGTAAGCCTCCAATGAGAATAAATTTAGCTATCGCATGTATTTTAAACACGGATATACATGCAAGTAAGCCTCCAAGGAGAATAAATTTAGCTATCACGTGTGTTTTAAACACGGGTATGCATGCAAGTAAGCCTCCAAGGAGAAAATTTTTTAGCTATCGCGTGTGCTTTCAACACGGGTATGCATGCAAGTAAGCCTCCAAGCAGAATAAATTTAGCTATCGCGTGTATTTTAAACACGGATATGCATGCAAGTAAGCCTCCAAGGAGAATAAATTTAGCTATCGCATGTGTTTTAAACACGGATATGCATGCAAGTAAGCCTCCAAGGAGAAAATATTTTAGCTATTGCGTGTGGTTTAAACACTGGTATGCATGCAAGTAAGCCTCCAAGGAGAATAAATTTAGCTATCGCGTGTCTTTTAAACACATATATGCATGCAAGTAAGCCTCCAAGGAGAATAAATTTAGCTATCGCGTGTGTTTTAAACACGGATATGCATGCAAGTAAGCCTCCAAGGAGAATAAATTTAGTTATCGCGTGTGTTTTAAACACGGATATGCATGCAAGTAAGCCTCCAAGGAGAATAAATTTAGCTATCGCGTCTGTTTTAAACACGGATATGCATGCAAGTAAGCCTCCAAGGAGAATAAATTTAGCTATCGCGTGTGTTTTAAACACGGATATGCATGCAAGTAAGCCTCCAAGGAGAATAAATTTAGCTATCGCGTGTGTTTTAAACACGGATATGCATGCAAGTAAGCCTCCAAGGAGAATAAATTTAACTATCGCGTGTATTTTAAACACGGATATACATGCAAGTAAGCCTCCAAGGAGAATAAATTTAGCTATCGCGTGTGTTTTAAACACGGGTATGCATGCAAGTAAGCCTCCAAGGAGAATAAATTTAGCTATCGCGTGTCTTTTAAACACATATATGCATGCATGTAAGCCTCCAAGGAGAATAAATTTAGCTATCGCGTGTGTTTTAAACACGGGTATGCATGCAAGTAAGCCTCCAAGGAGAATAAATTTAGCTATCGCGTTTATTTTAAACACGGATATGCATGCAAGTAAGCCTCCAAGGAGAATAAATTTAGCTTTCGCGTGTGTTTTAAACACAGATATGCATGCAAGTAAGCCTCCAAGGAGAATAAATTTAGCTATCGCGTGTGTTTTAAACACGGATATGCATGCAAGTAAGCCTCCAAGGAGAACAAATTTAGCTATCGCGTGTGTTTTAAACACGGATATGCATGCAAGTTAGCCTCCAAGGAGAATAAATTTAACTATCGCGTGTATTTTAAACACGGATATACATGCAAGTAAGCCTCCAAGGACAATAAATTTAGCTATCGCGTGTGTTTTAAACACGGGTATGCATGCAAGTAAGCCTCCAAGGAGAATAAATTTAGCTATCGCGTTTATTTTAAACACGGATATGCATGCAAGTAAGCCTCCAAGGAGAATAAATTTAGCTATCCCGTGTTCTTTAAACACGGATGTGCATGCATGTAAGCCTCCAAGGAGAAAATTTAGCTATCGCGTGTGTTTTAAACACGGGTATGCATGCAAGTAAGCCTCCAAGGAGAATAAATTTAGCTATCGCGTGTATTTTAAACACAGATATGCATACAAGTAAGCCTCAAAGGAGAATAAATCTAAATATCCTATACCTTTCGAAAACAGGTTCACGAGGATGTTTCATTGATCTCTGATTTAATGAAAGCGATATATTTTATTCTACTTTGTTTACAACATGGGTTGTTCGTTTATTTTGTTGAAGTCTTAATCAAAAGGTTGTTTATATAGACCACTAAGGTAAAGTTGTGTAAACTATTTTTCCTACCTTAATAAATTTTAAAGAGAGTTCGACAAAGCACATATCCAAACCAGCATGCAAAGAGAACCCCAAAAGATATAAACACAATACGTCCCCTACAAACATTTCGAGAAACAAAAACGATTAAACATAACAGGAGTCGCACAAAAGGTGCAATAGCGAGCAGGTAAATACAAGTTCTGAGCTAATCCTCGCAAGCTCATCCACGCGAACTCATTCCCTCGCCTCTAGAACAATTATGGTAAAATGGCTACTCCCCTCATATTTGAAAATAATAAGAGACTCCCCAACGCGTAAACCACTGTCTACAGCAAAAGCACGCCAACCTTCCGTAAGGATATAATGATCTTGGTTATCTCGGAACAACCTTGCTTGAAACTCTCGCCCAGTGGGAGACACCAAGCACACATGAGTCAATCCATCGCGAACATAATGAGCGCCAAAAGATTCAGGCAAAAGCTGCGAGAAACCGAAATCAGATAGCAACAAACACGAGAATCACAAACAGGAAAGTAAAAACAACTACCATATATTCCATCTTTTCCTCAGAATCGATGGAACGGAAAAAAATCACGCCGACGAGGATGGGGAGAAGTCATTATTCCTCACTTCGGTGCACGAACAACTAAAACAAAGTACAAGTACGACGGCCCAGATTTTATCCGAACATCTACTATTTATTAACAAAAAAGCAAGTATAGTATTATCACATCACAATAAAGTAATTCATATCCATCCAAAACAGTTTCTCAAAAGGAAATGCATGCCAAGCAAGTGGCAGAATCACAGAGTGCATCTTTGCAGCACGGAACCCCAGTGTCAGGCCAAGAGTGGTCACATCTGGGACAGAAAGAGATACAGTAGGGAGACTCAAACCAAAAACATAAAACATTAAATAGAGAAATGATTACTTAAATCTTCGCGATTACACATAACAAACCGAATAAATAAAGTTAACAAAAGCATAACGAAAGACCGGACATCTTATAACACCACCATTACAATTCAATCAAACCCTACTCATCCTCATCCTCAAGAACAAGAACTTTGAAGCGATGCCATCCCATATATTGAAAAAATACCATCGATGCTCCAACCTTAACGTCATTATTGGTCGCAAATCTGTCCCAACCTTCAGACAACCACCAGTGATTCAAACCATCCTTGGAAACCTCGACACGAAAGTTTTCACAAGCCGCAGAGACCTAACATACATGGTCAGATACAACATGACCATACATCCTCTCAAAAGCATCTGGAAGAGGCTGCAAAACAAAAAAGCATTACTTCATAAACAATTCAAGCTCAAAGATACAGAGCATAACCAATGTATACAACTTACAAGGCGATGGATCCTCCCCTCTACGTCGACACAACGAAAAAAATCTCGCATCACAGGGCTAGGAGACGCCATCTTTCTACCAGAATTATGGTAGTTAATAAAACAAATGGATGAGTGTTGATGGAGGGAAAACCTGTCGTTGATCCGTCAAAGTAAATTCAAACCTATAACTAGTACAGCAATAAGTAAGAGGTCGATCCACAGGGAGATTTGTTGCTCAAGTATGATTCAAGTGTAGATTAAGTAACCAATGGGGGATTTTATTAGTGTGCGAATTGACGAAAGCAAGAGTAAATGGTTAAGATTCAAACAAATGAGAGAAGCAGTTCTACCTAAAATTTTCCACTTTATTTGGTTGAAGAGATCCTTGTAACTTCTTCTCGTCCTATTAAGTTTCCTATGAATGCCCTTGTCCCAACCTAATATAGTTACTAGTCCAATCAGTCCTAGCAACCCTTATCAATCGAACAGTCCCTAAAGAAGGATTTAACCCAATTGATAGCTTTAAGTTCAGAGATTAACCAAGGTATTTGCAGTCCCTAAAGAGGGATTTGACAACACATCCAACTTCCTACCTATCCAATTAGTTCAATCAGCCCTAAAGGGATAAGTTTGATACTTGGGTTAAAGTTCGCAATCAGGAATCTACAAAACCCTAGCAATTGAATTGATTCTAACTAGTTGCGCGAGCTAGATAGAACAAAACAATAATTCAATAAGCACAAAGAAGTTGAAGCATTCAATAGCGGAACTAAGGAACGAGAATTAGAAACTCACAATGAATCCAAATAAAGCTTCAAATTGCAGGCAGAACTGATGAGTTTAGTTCCTCATGGAAAGCATCGCTCCATCTTTAAAGTGTCTGATCGAACGTAGAATAATAATGAAGTGCTTGAAAACTAATAACACTCGGCCTTTTAAAATTCTAAACCGAACCAAAATGAAATAACAAATAACTAGGGTTTCACTAATCGAAATGCGTCATTCAGATGACCAATGCGGCGGCCACGGCATAGGTGCTGCGGCCGCTGCACGCGTGTTCCACTAAGGTCGCCGCTCCAGCTCCTTGCGGCGGCCGCGGCATGTATGCTGCGGCCGCAACATATATCCCGCTACATCATCTCGTTGCCAGAAGCTTAAGGCAGCTCCAATTCCTTGCTTCTTCTTTCTTCAAGTCTCCAAGATCATGCATCCCAATAGTGTTCGAATCTAACTCTGTAAAAATACTCACAAATTTGCGCAAAATCCGAACTCTTCCAAAATAATCGTCAGATACACTTTAACTCCAATTCATAAACTAAATGCAACCTAACTAGCCTAAGAATGCCTATAATGCCTATCTAGGATATGCATTATCAAATTCCCCCACACTTAGCCTTTGCTTGTCCTCAAGCAATGATAGAGGGAACATAAACAATGCATCCCACAGGAAAGCCCTTCAAGTCTCAACCTCATCAAAAAGCAACATTATAGCAAGTGTAACCACAAACCAAGCAAACAAACGTCATAGTATGTATCCAAGTGATCAAAGCTTATAAGTAGAAATCATCCAACCTCACCAGAAATATGTGTTTCACTCATGCTCTCATGTGTTTAGGCTTTAAAATACAACTCTCAACTCAATCCAAAATGCACTAAGCTCATAGACATTGACCACAATATAACCAAATCTCCACCGAATTGCCATTACTTGCGTGACTCAATAAAGAAAAAGAATAAGCAAAATGTGACTCTTTTTTTTCTTTTTTTTTTCTTTTTTTTTCTTCTTTTTTTCTTCTTCTTTCTTTTGTTTTCTTTTTTTATTTATTTGTTTTGGTGCTTTCCTTACGCGAGTCGTAAACATGGGTGTCATGAATGGCCCCGGTCTATCAACACCTCAACTTCCTAAAATGAAGTCCACTTGAACATCTTTTGACGCGAGTTGCAAACATGGGTGTCATGTAGGAACCCGGTTACTCAATGATCAAGCTTCCTTTCTTAGTGGGTAGTTTTCAACACTGTTTTGCACGAATCATACACATGGGTATCATACATAGACCCGGTTACTAAGTGTATTAACCATTGCCACTTTATTTTGCTAAGTATGCACAAACTAGAACAAAAAGACTCAAGATATAAACATACTCCGCAAGCAACAACTATGTGAGTAAGTCTTGGAAAATAGATACTGAAGTCAATGCCAAGAGGTAGCAACACATGGAGAGTAAATCACACAATTAACCAAAAGAACTATAAATGATTCCAAATAAGGCTAACATTCTCACAAGGGTCATGTTCATAGGATTTCAATCATACTTTAGCTCAATCATACATGCTCAATTATATTTGCAAGGTCATGCTTCATATAAAATCAAGACTATAGACAAGGCCAAAACATCTAGAACTCCATGGGATTTATATGATCATTCTGAAAATTTAAGATAGAGGATAAACTAAGCTAGATGGGTATTTGAATAACACATATGGATGCAATGCATGATGTTTTTGGATTTTTTTTTCAATGCATAAGTAAACAGAAAATGTAAATATGAAATGAATCAAAAATAAAAAATGTGTGCAGAAATTTAAACATGATCTAACTAAATGCACTATATACATTAAACTCACCTATATACACTAAATTTCCTTCCCCCACACTTAAATCTTTCATTGTCCTCAATGAAATATCAAAGACAACAAAACTAAATCAAATAAACGCGAGGTGAGGGTAAAGAAAACTAACTGCTCACTGAGGGTAGGGTGGAAACTGGGGCCACCCCAAGCTATAGTAGTACTCCTACTGCCTCCTCATGTCCTCTATAGAAGAGGCCATATCACGAACGTTGCGACCCAAGTCGCTGAGCTCGTACTGAAAGGAGTCCTGGCAGATCGAAAGCTGCTGCATCTGTGCAAACATGTCCTCACGCCAAGTGGACTCAACATAAGAGGAACTAGGCCCAGCAGAAGGCCCTGTAGCAAACTGAGCACCACCCCCATGATAGTCATGCATAGGATGATCTGCGGGGAGAACCTGCTCAGCTGCATCCTCCTACTCCTCCTCGTCACCGTCATCAGGAGCATTATCATCCACATCGCCTTCAATGTAGAAGGCAGCATCAGTAGGACCATAAGGAAGGGCCCTAGGTAATCTCAATCTATGGACCCCTTGAGGTCCAACCTTCCAAACAAAATATGTCTCATGTGAGCCCTCCAACAGGTAGGCTCGCCTCAGCTGATCCTCTGTATAAGTAAACCCGCCAAACATGCGAGCACCGCCCTGTGATGGGTCAATAAAACGCCGGGCGATCAGAGTAATCATGCCCCCCAGACCAAATCTCCCAGTCCTCTTCACTGCAACTCTTTTGCAACTCTCTAAAAATAAATCAACCCAATCAGGAATGACATCTGACTGGGGCGAGAAGCACCATAACCAAGCCAAATCGGCAGTGGGGACCTTATTCACCTCGCCCTGCCCAATGATAGCCATGGCTAATACCTTGTGAACCAACCGCAGACATGGATGGACGAACTTGTAGTTATACTCGCCTCTGTGTCCATCAAAGCCCTCGCCGGTCGCTGCATACCGAAAATCATGGGTCATCTGGTCGTTCCCATGCTCGGCCCAATCCTCGGTGGGCTCCTCAGAAATACCAAAGATCTCCCTCAACTCAGCAAACGTGAGGGAGTACGCATGATCAAGCAAATGGAACCTTATAGTCTCGTCCTCCGACACCACCAATGTCAACAAAAACTCTCGGACCAACTCCGGATATATGGGCGCACTCAAATTGATGAAATCCCCCAAGCCCGCATGTGTTAACATCTGTTGTGTACAAACTAACATACCCAACCTATGCAACATCGGAACATTGAAGAATTTCGTTTACACGAATTTCTTCGCCCCAAATCCGTCCCAAACGTCCCTCTGACTCCTAGATAAATTCCTCAACTGTCTCACCATACTCAATCAACACTCAATCACAATAATAGCACCCAATCTCAATCCTCAATCGAACAAATTACTCAAGTCACACAACACCCCAACAATAATGCACAAAACAATCACCCAAACACAAGTACCCACAACAAACTACGTAGCAAACCTACAAAGGCGGCGGGATGCAAGCGGCGGCCGCTGCAACAGGGGGCAGCCGTTGCAATAGGGGGCGGCGGGCAGAGGGCAGCGGGCAGAGGGCGGCGGGCAGAGGGCGGCGGCCGCTGCACGTGTGGGGAGTCCGCTGCGCTGGTAGATTGGCGCCTCCTTCCTTCTTTGTTGGCAATGGTGGATGGATCCGGGCTCGGAAGCTCGATGTGGCCACCGGTTAACAAATATTGGGTCGGGGTGAAGCCTAGGTGGTGTAAAGGGAGAGATTAAGGCCGGTTGGGGATGGATTTAAAGAAATTTGGTGGATTTGTAGAGAGGATGAAGGTTGAAGATGGGAGAAATGGTGATGGGAGGTTAGGGTTGATGGGGGAGTGTTGATGAAAATGATGGCTCTTTTAGTAGATTTGGATGGGTAAGGTTGCCTTTAGTGATGCGGCTGGTCTACATTTCTTTTCCTTTTTTTTAAAGAAAGGCAGAAAAAACAATCGACGGTCAGAAAAAATTAATGCGACGGATGCTGCTTGTTGGCGGTGGCCGTCGCTTCTGTTGGTTGCTGCAGCTGAGATGCGGCAGCCGCTGCCTGTTTGCGGCGGTCACTGCATCTGGTGCTAGCTGCACTCTACTGCTCTGTTCGTCATTGCCATTCCACTTTTTTTTTTCTGTTATGTTAGTGATCAAATCAAAAACAAATAAATGCAAAACAAAATAAAACCTAACTAAATAAATCTAAACGAAAACGAAAGAAAACTCACCTCGGGTTGCCTCCCGAGAAGCGCCTTTGTTTTACGTCGTTGGCTCGACGCAATGGCCCTTGATTGGCCTAGGTTCCTCCACCAGGGTCACCTATACTAGTCATCTCATTGACAAATGCGGGTACCCTCGGAAGATGCAACTTTCTGTCCAAGCATTCATCCAGCACCATTAGCTTTTCTCCTTGAGCTATTTCTGGGGGTTGTCCTGTCTTGAGTTCTTCTTTTCCTAAATAATGCAATTTGTTAGGGGGCTCAACCTTTAAGTAACCGTTTTCCTTAGGAGTCTCTAACAAATCACGAAAATCATTGTTGCGATCAATGTTGTTAGCAACAGGCATATCGGAAGAATTTTCAGGAGAAATTTTAACATGATTAAAAAGAGAGAACTCTATCTTTCTTCCATCAAACTCCATAGTCAATAAACCCTCACAACAATCAATTTTCATTTTTGCAGTTTCAGGAATGGTCTTCCTAGTATAATGGGTGTTTCTGGGGCTCCCTGTTCCATATCTAAAACAAAGAAATCAACAGGGAAAAACAAATCATCAACCATAACTAAAACATCTTCAACAACGCCTCTTGGCTTGATCTGTGATCGATCAGCAAGTTGCATTGTAACCCCAGTCTCAGTCAGAGCACCAAACCCAAAGATATGTACAAGTTATAGGACATAACAATAATTGAGGCTCCTAAATCTAACATGGCTTGTTTGAATCTAGTATTCCCCATTGCACATGGAACTGTAAACATACCTAGGTCTCCACACTTTTGAGGCAATTTCCTTTGCACCACAGTAGAGACATTTTCATTTAAGCTCACCTTTTCCTTCTTTTTCAATCTTTGCTTCTTCTTTATTGTGCACAATTCCTTCAAGAATTTAGCATATCTAGGAATGCACTTAATCAAGTTGAGTAAAAGGAATGTTTACCTCGCACTTACTGAATGTCTCAAAGATCTCCTTATCGTTCTCATACCTTCGTGTATCCTTCAGAGCATCAGGAAAAGGTGGGATAGGCTTCCGAGTCTCCAAAGGTAAGGAAGAAGAAGAAGGAGGAGGAGGAGAAGAAGGTAAAGAAGATGTACCTGGCGGCGGGGTTCCGGCTGGGGCCGCGGCTGCGGGCACAGCATTTTGCTGCGGCCGCACCTCCCCTGGTGTGCCGCGGCCGCTGCATGGTTGCGGCGGCCACCGCACCGTGTAGCTCCCGTCATTCTTTCCCAAATCCTCTATTTCCTCATCGTCCTTTTGAGGTGTGGCAATCAGTTCCTTGCCACTCCTAAGCGTTATTGAACTGACATTTTCCTTAGGGTTCACAGCAGTTGGCGATGGAAGCTTTCCTGAGTCGTTTGCCTCTTTTGTACTTAGGACTTGAATGAGTTAACTCATTTGATTTTTCAAATTTATTATCTGATCTGATTGTTGCTTCTCCACCTTCAAGACTAGCCGTGTCAAAGTCTGCAGAGAATCCTCAATAACCGAGTCAAAATGTTGTTGGGGCCTTGTATGTTGCCCCCCTTGCTGATAGAAAGGGGCTTGGTAGTTCTCATAGCCCTGCTGATAGCCTCTGTTGTAATTGTTGTTGAAGTACCCAGGATTTCCAAAATTGCCTTGTCTAGGCCTTTGTGGAGCAAAATTCCCAATGGCGTTCAGATCTGTGCTAGGCTCTTGCAAAATTGGGCACATATCCATAGGATGAGTAAATTGATTGCAAAGCCCGCATGCCTTCAACTGCTGAGGTGATTTGTCAATTATCAGCTTCTTCATCATCTCTTTCATCTCAGCCATATCAGTCTGTAATGCAGCTACCAGGGCCTCAATAGCAAGTACACCCCTAGCACGAGTGCTCATGTTGAACTGCCTCGAGCCCTTAGAGAGCTCCTTGAACACCTCTGTTCGCAACGAGGGGTGGTGTGTAGGGATTCAAATAATTCAAATAGCAATTCACAACTAGACTACTCCCTGTCTCAAACAAATAATATAAGAATCCCCTCCCTTGTAGTAGTAGGGTAATTCAGGATCGAATCCACGAGGAGGTATGTCAGCGCTTCCCTTGTTGTACTCACGATCAAAGCTTTCGACCCCAGAAGACACTCGATATTGAGTAATCTGGTCGATATCGACCTCAGTTCTGGTCGATTTCCAGTACAGTTCCTGCAGAAGACAAAAGCAGCAAAGTCGACGTCTAGCAAAGACCTCGATTTCGACGTTAGACCTCGATATCGACCTTTACAGACGATTTCGATGTTTGTCACAGAAACTGTTTTCGTAACCAATTTGTCGGAAAAGAGTCCGAAGAAAATAGAATGGTGAAGAAGGATGATCAGAAACAAAACTAAGACTTTTATATTCATTTCAATAAACTTAAAAGCTTCCAAAGTCGGGGTTTCATGCCACAACGATAACAATACAAGTTTTATGCTAAAGTTATGAAATTTAATGCCTTTCCGTCAAATAACTTTCGTTATCAACACTTAGGTGATTAGAGACTCTCGCATAGTTCCTAAGAGTTACTATCCAATTTATGAGCAATTCAAGTTCACAATATGAGTGGCTTTCGCTTCAATAATGCAAATAATGAATATCCCTAACTTTCGCAAAGGATCATGCATGGGATAGAACACGGAATCGCATAAAAGTCATACCTTTGATGCATGGAAAAGACGATAAAATGGACTTTTATGTGCATAGAAAATATGGCAATTTGCGCGCACATTAAACACCCCATACTTAAGCTTGCTTGTCCCCAAGCAATACCTTTAATGGTCATTCAGGGGAAGAAAGTAAACCCTCAACATCATAGATTCATTTTTCTTATGTCCCTACAATCAATTGCCATCCTCAATAAGGTACTTATGTCAACCAAGTCCATGCCTGTGCATAAAAGCAATTTCATACTCATAAAAGGAGGTAATATGCAAAATCAATTTTAGCGACATAGCATTAATAATGAAGAGGACTTTTTCAAGCTTGTGAGAAGTAGATTGGTAAAAGGCTAAAGGTGGGCTAATATTTGGCCATGTGGTGTTAAATCCGGGGAAACATACCTTCTTTCCAAAACTTTCCACATTCCTTCTTCATAATGTCTCACCTTTTACTCATTGCTCAATGCTTTTATTCAGTATAATGCTTTTACCTCTCTAACCTTAGCACTGCCTTCTCGCGAGTCGCAAACATGGGTGTCATGAATGGCCCCGGATACTTAGTACTTCGGACTCCTCACCTTGTGTCCCATCTCGCTGAACTAACATCTCAACGAGCAGGGTCGACCTACCTTTATCTCCTGAGGTGATCGGATTTTTTCTCGCTCATTCAATTTTCCATAATTCATAATTCTATCATTCCTGCCAACAACTGCACAACTCCATATAACTCCAAAGATGACATTCATTCTCAAATTTGTCCCCGGATAGGGTATAAGGTATAAAATGGGCAATATGATATAATGTGGAGCAATAATGATCATGATAAGGCTCCTATATGGCTTTGTGACTTTTGCAAATATGCATGGGTAAGGCTAGGATATGAACTTGTATATGTAAGCACTTGTATGGAAATTTCATAAAAAGTCCTCCATCATCTTATCATGCATATGTCAAAAGCAACTTCAAATTTTTTCATCTCCTTTATTTTTTTTTTGCACTTCATTGGGACTTTCCTTAACTAGGCAATTTCATGTTATATCTCTAATGAATCTAATTTTGCATCATAGAGCTCTTTTTTTATACTTCCATGACTCTTCTTTTTTTTTTCGAAATAAAAACTAAATAGGCATAAAAATAAATATGCAAATCTAAACTAAGTATGAATATGCAAGTAAGCCTTTCCCCCACCCCATACTTAAAATTTACAGTATCCTCACTTTATTGGAACTAGGGTTAAGAAGAAAACTTACTAAACCGTCACAAATTTCAGGAGTCGAAGAAGACAACAGGCATGGTCGATATCGACCTTAAACATCGATATCGCTGTTTCTCCTCGAATTCTGCTCAGGCTTCAGGGTGATCCGGCCTCGACCACAAACCCATCTATGTCGACCTTAAGGTCGATGTCGATCTTGGATATCGATTTCGATGTCTTCTTAGTGTGCTTTTTCTCTCTCCTGCAACTTGTTAACAAACATACAACTAAATATGCAAAACAATAAAATGTCTAAAACCAAAGAAAAACTGTTTAAAATTAAAACTAAGTCTTTGTTACAAGCTCTAGACTTTTAAGTCGCTAGGCCGACTTCTTCCCTTGCGCTTCTCAGGGCGGCATCTGCACAGCCCATGTGGCTTGGGCCTCAAATATGACTCCTTTCTTGTCACACAGCTGCATTCAGCCGGGATGGATTTGATTCACCATGAATGGTCCCAAATTTTTATCCTTGAATCTTGTAGGGAACCAATGGTCCTTAGATTTGGCAACATAGACCTTGTCTCCTATCTCATATTGGCTCGAATCATCATCGGATACCTTACATAACTGCACATGCCAAGGCACACCTCTTCCAAATAATGATAAATCCTTAACTGTAATGGAACAAGAGGAATCCGTACCTTGACTTACCTTCTCCTCAGTCTGTGGCTCAGGTCGATGTCGATGTTCAGAGGTCGATATCGACCCCTGTTGTACTCCTGGAGGATCAGTCGATTTGGGGAGTTTCTGCTCGATATGATCAGGTCGATTTTGACCCTCAAAGATCGATATCGAGGTCTTTGTTCCTCCCTTCTCAGCACTGATGGTGGTCGATTTCGGCTGGGTGTGGTCGATATCGACCCTTGACCCCGATTTCGATGTTTTTTCCCTCCTCCATCGACCCCATACTTATGACTTGGCACAGAATCTTGAACATTAGTAGTCGATCTCGACTTACCCTGGTCGATTTCGATGTCCTGTTGGGCTCCTTCGTTCAAGATTGCCACAACTTCCTCCACTTGGGCTTCTATGGCCCTCTTCTCAAGCTCCTCCGGTGTCATACTTCTTACTTTGGCTTCTCCACATGCAATGTAGACACCATTGATGGCCTTTCTCTCCATTGGCCCTTGATTTTTCACCGTCTTGTTGAAGGCATACTCTATCACCTCGTCACTTATTATGAATGAGAGCAATCCTTTCTTTACGCTAATGTTGGCATCGACGGTTGCTAGGAATGGCCTACCTAAAATAATGGGACAAGCAGGGTCCTCCGCTATATCAACAACTAATAAATCAGCAGGGACAAAGAATTTACCTACTTGTACTGGCACATCCGTCACTATCCCAGTTGGAATAACTACCGTATTGTTGGCCATGTATAATCTTGCATCCACGGGCTCCAAAGGACCTATCTTTACCTTGTGCCAAATGGTTAGTGGCATCATGCTAACGCCAGTGCCCAAGTCAACTAAAGCACTAAATTTGAATTGACCTAGAAATATAGCGATAGAAAACTTACCTGGGTTCGCCCGCTTTTGTGGTAGCTCCAACCTGTTGCACTCCTCTCCGATCTCAGAGAGCGATCGCTTCTTACCCAAGATGTCCTTAAGGAACCTTATATAGGATGGCATCTCATGAAGTGCTTCTGTGAATATTATAGAGACATTAAGTCCTTGGAGCATCTTCACGAACCGCTAGAACTTCTTTTCCGCTGGGTCCTTAATCATCTTTCTAGTTGGGAATGGCAACACCTTCTTCCTTCCTGCAGCTGTAGTTGTGTCGACATCGACATCAGTAGGGTCGACATCGACTGGAGGAGTCGATTTCTGTGGTGACTCAGCTTCAGGGTCGACATCGATTGGAAGGTCGATATCGACGTCACCTTGGTCGATATCGACAGGGGGGGTCGATATCGACGTCTGTTCTGGCTCCTTCTCCTCCGCTTTTTACTTGGGCGTTTCTAATTGATGCCCACTCCTTAGGTTCACCCCCACAATATGACCAGTGGTTTTGCCTTTTTTTGTTGGGCACAATGGATCCAGGGAATGATCCTGACGCTTTGGGTATTGCTTCCGCCAATTGACTCATTTGAGTCTCCATGTTGCGCTTCCAAACGTCGATCTCCCCAAGCCTAGAATTGATGCCCTGCAACTGAGTATGGACGGAGTTGTTGACTTGTTTGAACTCAGCATGGTTCCTCCACATCTCATCAAGAATGATTTGTATGTCATCTCTCCTTGTTTCCCGCTCAGAGTGCCCTGGTGCTCTATATGGTGGGGAATCCCTCTGTTGATAGAACCTTTGATCACTCCAATATTGTTGATTGCCCCCTACATAGGAGCCTCTCGTCCATTTAACCTCCTCATGTTGTTCCGCCATGGATACTTGCTTAGTATGTGGACAGGCACTAGTGTTACGCCTTGTTGAGCCACACTCCTGACAAGTTTGATTGTTGCTCAGGAACCTGGCTTGCTTTTAAAGGTGGCGTGTTTGATCGTTGTGGAATTGTTGCCACACATCAGGGGATCTATTTCCCTTGGAGGCTCATATAGTGGCATTGATGGGGCAGGCCTTGCATCATAGGCCGCGACAGCCCCATAAGTGTTGTCAAAGTTCATGAGCCTCTCAATGGTCTCCCATGCCTCCGTTGGTGTAAGCTCAATGTACCGATAGGAGGTATATGAATTTATCCTCTCCTTATTCAACGCATCAAGGGCGTTGTAGAAGATTTCCTGGAGGACATATGGAAGTTACCCATGCGTTGGACATGATCTTAGCAAGTCCTTAAATCACTCCCATGCCTGTGCTAGGGTTTCACCTGGCTTTTGTTTGAAAGTCGTGATCCTTTGTCGCAGCATCGCCGTTTTAGAAGGTGGAAAAATTTTATTCAGGAATGCATCTTTCACCTCCGCCCATGTCCTCAGCGAGCGTGGAGCCAAACTTTCAAGCCATTGTAATACCTTCCCTGCCAAAGACCATCGAAAAGATTTTAATCGCACATACTCTAAATTTACTCCATCAGCAATTGTTTCACATAAGTCCATAAAAGTAGAGATGTGTTGCAGGGGGCATTCATTAGGTCTTCCTTCAAAAGTATTTCTTTTTATCTCAGATAAGAAGTTAATTTTTATTTCATAGTTGGAGTGAGGAATTAAAATAGCGGATTCAGGAGCATGAAGCGGCGGATGGATGTATTGCATTGCCGTCTGTGGTAACTGATTTAGCCGCTCTTGGGCTTCTCTGCGCGCATCCTCCTCCCTATCAGCACGGGCTCGCGCAACAGCAGCGGCGGCCCTTTCAGCGGCAATTGTAGCGTTGTGGTCCTCGATCTCCTTCCTCAACCGCTCTATGGTTTCGGCCTGCGTCTCATTGTGAGCCATGATGTGTATTGCCTTGTTGCGAAGATGGTAGAAACATTTAGGCTCGTTGATTGGTTCCAGGATAGGTCCGTGATCAGAACGTCACATAAATCTGCAGAATAAGCTTGAAAAAGATCGTGATTAAACTTAGGTGGCGATTGATTGCCTCTCCGGCAACGGCACCAATTTGTTCGCAACGAGGGGTGGTGTGTAGGGATTCAAATAATTCAAATAGCAATTCACAACTAGACTACTCCCTGTCTTAAACAAATAATACAAGAATCCCCTCCCTTGTAGTAGTAGGGTAATTTAGGATCGAATCCACGAGGAGGTATGTCAGCGCTTCCCTTGTTGTACTCACGATCAAAGCTTTCGACCCCAGAAGACACTCGATATCGAGTAATCTGGTCGATATCGACCTCAGTTCTGGTCGATTTCTAGTACAGTTCCTGTAGGAGACAAAAGCAGCAAAATCGACGTCGAGCAAAGGCCTCGATTTTAACGTTAGACCTCGATGTCGACCTTTACAGTCGATTTCGATGTTTTTCACAGAAACTGTTTTCATAACCAATTTGTCGGAAAAGAGTCCGAAGAAAATAGAATGGTGAAGAAGGATGATCAGAAACAAAACTAATACTTTTATATTGATTTCAATAAACTTAAAAGCTTTCAAAGTCGGGGTTTCATGCCACAACGATAACAATACAAGTTTTATGCTAAAGTTATGAAATTTAATGCCTTTCCGTCAAATAACTTTCGTTATCAACACTTAGGTGATTAGAGACTCTCGCATAGTTCCTAAGAGTTACTATCCAATTTATGAGCAATTCAAGTTCACAATATGAGTGGCTTTCGCTTCAGTAATGCAAATAATGAATCTCCCTAACTTTCGCAAAGGATCATGCATGGGATAGAAGACGGAATCGCATAAAAGTCATACCTTTGATGCACTTACCCTACATCGTTATTGTCGGGCTCACCCCAACCCTAGAAGTGGGTTGACTACTCACTCCTCATCATGCACATCATCATCATTATTGTTGAAAGAAAGCTACTTTGAATTAAACTTTGCAAAAGAGAAAGTACAACCGAACAAGCTACTCCGCTCTCACTTCACAAACTCCACTCGGCCTTCTCTCTCTCTCCACTAATTCTCTACGTGTATATGTGTTTGAATCACTGAAAATTGAATGTTCTTCGATGCCTAAACTCAACCCTAATGGCCTCTATATATAGATGTCGAACTTTTATATCCAAAGACTCGAAACTCTATCTTTATTCTCTAAGATAAAACTTAAATAAAGTAAAAACTAAAACTCCTACGGTAAATCAGCCTTCATGTGATAGATCTGGTGTTGATGATAAGAAATCTCGACTTTTGGATAGACGTCCGAGCTTCAGATAGAATCCTATCAAAATCTGAGTCGGATTCTTCTGCTGGCATGGTCGATATCGACCTTAAACATTGATATCGACCCCTGTGAAACTCTATCTCGAGCTTTCCTTCTCCTACTCGAACTAGCACTCGACTTCTATCAATTAGCTCGATCTGGCAACATCGATATCGACCTTCAGACGTCGATATCGACCTCTCTGTATCGACATTCTCTGTTTCATTTCCTGCTCGATTCCTATGTCTCTGATGCACTCGATGTCGAGGTCCCCAGTCGATTTCGACCTCTTCAGAAGACTTCGAATTCTTTTTCCGCTCTTCCAAATCCGTCCATTTTATCTTGTTTTTTGCGAAATCACATAGAAACTCGTGCAGACCTATATATTTGACATTTAAGCGTAAACTACACTAATCCCATGTTTTCCCATTAATATGCATGCAAAAGACAATAAAATGGACTTTTATGTGCATAGAAAATATGGCAATTTGCGCGCACATCAACCTCCCATGCTGCCGCTGGTGTCTTATTCAGCGTGTTTCCCCCACAACAAGAATTCACCATTCTGCGCTCCTCATCAGTAAGCCCGTTAAATAAGAATAAAACCAGATCCTTCTGAGAGAAGCCATGACATGGGCAGCTGGCGCAGAGTTTCTTGAAGCGTTCAAAATACTCATGAATAGACTCCGTTGCCTGCTGCTCAATGCTGCTAATCGCCCTTTTCAAGGCGTTAAGCTTAGTTGCAGGAAAGTACCTCTCCAGAAAGGTTCTCTTCATTTCAGCCCAAGTAGATATACTCCCAGGTGGTAGATAGAAGAACCAATCATTTGCCTCGTCCTTTAGGGAGAAAGGAAAGGCCCTCAGCTTGATTTGTTCTTCAATGACATTCTCAAGTTTCATTCCAACCACCACAGTATGAAATTCTGATAGATGATTGTGGGGATCTTCAGCACTCAACCCAAGGAACTTGGGTAATAGATGAATTACCCCAGATTTTAGCTCAAAATTCACTCCTTCCCCAAGTGCAGGGAATTGGATTGCCAAGGGTTGTTGTGCCAAGTCAAGAGCAGTAAGCTCTCTTAGAGTATGATTTGCATTGTAAGCCATCTCTGCAGTGCTTTCTCCCTGATCAGAAGAAGATTCGTGAAAGCGATCACGAGTTTCTCGCCTTAAGGCAGAAAGGGACTTTTCAATCTCTGAATCAAACAATAGCAAAGATGGATTAGTAGCACGGGTATTGACCATATAAGATGGTCCACACAAAAAATCAACACCAAAAACACACAAGAATCAATAAACCTCCCAGGCAACGGCGCCAAATTTGACGGAGGGAAAACCTGTCGTTGATCCGTCAAAGTAAACTCAAACCTATAACTATTACAGCAATAAGTAAGAGGTCGATCCACAGGGAGAGTTGTTGCTCAAGTATGATTCAAGTGTCGATTAAGTAACCAATGGGGGGGGGGGTTTAGGAGTGTGCGAATTGACGAAAGCAAGAGTAAATGGTTAAGATTCAAACAAATGAGAGAAGCAGTTCTACCTACAATTTTTCCACTTTATTTGGTTGAAGCGATCCTTGTAACTTCTTCTCGTCCTATTAAGTTTCCTATGAATGCCCTTGTCCCGACCTAATATAGTTACTAGTCCAATCAGTCCTAGCAACCCTTATCAATCGAACAGTCCCTAAAGAAGGATTTAACCCAATTGATAGCTTTAAATTCAGAGATTAACCAAGGTATTTGCAGTCCCTAAAGAGGGATTTAACAACAGATCCAACTTCCTACCTATCCAATTAGTTCAATCAGCCCTAAAGGGATAAGTTTGCTACTTGGGTTAAGGTTCGCAATCTGGAATCTACAAAACCCTAGCAATTGAATTGATTCTAACTAGTTACGCGGGCTAGATAGAACAAAACAATAATTCAATAAGCGCAAAGAAGTTAAAGCATTCAATAGCGGAATTAAAGAACGAGAATTAAAAACTCACAGTCAATCCAAATAACGCTTCAAATTGCAGGAAGAACCGATGAGTTTAGTTCCTCATGGAAAGCATCGCTCCATCTCTAAAGAGTCTGATCGAACGTAGAATAATAATGAAGTGCTTAAAAACTAATAACACTCGGCCTTTTAAAAGTCTAAGGCGAACCAAAATGAAATAACAAATAACTAGGATTTCACTAATCGAAATGCGGCATTCAGATAACCAATGCGGCGGCCGCGGCATAGGTGATGCGGCCGCTGCACGCGTGTTACACTAAGGTTGCCGCTCCAGCTCCTTGCGGCAGCCGCGGCATGTATGATGCGGCCGCAGCATATGTCCCGCTGCATCATCTCGCTGCAAGAAGCTTAAGGCAGCTCCAATTTCTTTCTTCTTCTTTCTTCAAGTCTCCAAGATCATGCATCCCAATAGTGTTCGAATCTAACTCTGTAAAACTACTCACAAATTCGCGCAAAATCTGAACTCTTCCAAAATAATCGTCAGATGCTTTTTAAATCTAATTCATTAACTAAATGCAACCTAACTAGCCTAAGAATGCCTATAATGCCTATCTAGGATATGCATTATCAACTGTAAATGTCACAAACATCACACCTTCTTATATCCAAAACAAGACTGTACACGCTTTTAAAATTGAGTAAAGACATTTATTACATACATCGGAACCAGACAGAGAATCTGAAAGTAAAATTTGACGAGATACTCTGCATGCATTACACATGACATCAGTCATCTCAAAACCCGACCAGATACACAGACATTTCAAATCCAAAAAACAGTCATTTATTACAAAATTTTGCCTACAAATCGATACCACAATAAAAGGATTTCTTCTCTACAACACAAAGGGCGCAACCTTCGCCTCATCAGAAATCTTTCCAAAAAGAATCATGGCAACGGATACTAGCGATCAAAATCCAAACAACCCCTTTGTTTTTGATATCTATTTAGTAGGGAGCGAACAAAACATACGCATGATGTTGCCCTACGAGTTCGCCCAACATTTCCAACCTCATGTTCCCGATCAAATCTTATTGTCCACTCGCGTCGTTAAAGATTTCCCTGTCCACATCGTAGGGGGCAGTTACGGATCTCACTGGGTAGCACGCGGATGGAGGGACTTTATCGAAACACACGGACTCGAGTTGAAAACATCAATAAAGTTCACCCACCTAGGGGAAACAAGGTTTCAAGTCCATTTTTTCGACAAGGAAGGTTACTACATCGACGACGAACCCTACAATAACGACTACAACGGTCCAAGATCAAATGGTTTCCATTAGATCCCAGAAACGGTGTGGTAAGCAATGTTCTAAATGTTTTTCCCTTTTTCAATGAAACTCGGATTGTCAATAAAAACCCGTTTTCCTTGGATTTATATTATCGTTACTCTCTATCTAAAAATTTGACCAGTAAAATGATGCATCCAAAAACACTGGAGATAGACAATTCTACATCGCGATCCATTTGCTTGAGATTACTTGATTATTAAATTAATCTCCTCGACGTCCAAAAACACTGGAGATAGACAATTCTATATCGCGATCCATTCGCTGGATATTACTTGATTAGTAAATTAATCTCCTCAACGTCCAAATACGATCAATTCTACATCGCGATCCATTCGCTGGAGATTACTTGTTTATTAAATTAATCTCCTCGACGTCCAAATAAGATGGAGATAGACAATTCTATATCGCGGTCCATTTGCTGGAGATTACTTGATCATTAAATTAATCTCCTCGACGTCTAAAAACGCTGAAGATGGAAATCTCTCTATCACGATCTATTAGCTGGGCATTGTTTGATCTTTAATTTAATCTCCTCAGCGTCCAATAAACGCTGGAGATGGACATCCTACTATCGCGATCAATTAGCTGGAGATTGCTTTACATTTAATTGAATCTCCTCAGCATCCAGAAACGATGGGGAAGGACGTCCCTCAATCACAAATATCGCACCTAAGACTACTCAGCTTTTTTAACACCCTCCCCAGCGCCCAAAGGCACTAGAGATTGCTAGGTAGGTCTCTCTATCACGAACATACATGTTACTCATTTTCACCTACGTCAAAGGTTGTTACAATTTAGTAAGAATATATCCCATCCGCGATCAACAAATTAAAGATTGGTTCATATAAAAACCAATAACTAAAGAACTACAACTCTGTTCAACCACTCTTCGCGACAAACTCTAGCAAGATATTGGTTTATTTATTATACACCAAGCAAAACTATCCAACAACAGGTAAACGACATAACCGCAGGAAAAGTTACAACAATGAAAAGTTCAAACCCAAACTGTGAAATCTAAGTCACCATTTTGATAAGGACCATGATTCACAGCAACAACATCAAAACAAGAGTGTCCTTCATACTCAAAAAACAAGCGTGTCCTAATTCGAAGTTCATTCGAAACGACGAACGCGGGCCACCCAGTGGTAAACCAATAGTTGTTGGGCCCTAACGGTTCCACCATCACCACAAATTCCTCTTCAGCACGCGTCCATAAATGGACAAACCCAAGTGCATCATACCCATAATCATGATATATGGAGGGTAACGGCTGCAAAAAAAAACAAATACATCACAAACGCTTTACTTAGCAAGGAAAAAATTGCACGACATAGCTTACCAGCCTATATAAATGCCCCTCGACAACAATATCCCGAGTAAAACCCCTAACGTGAGGAAATACTACACTTGGAATATCAACTGGTGTCACAGGCATCATTTTCGCAAGAAAAACTACAATAAATCTTTACTCTTACCTTTTTATATCAATCTATACAAAGGAAGCAACAAAATACACCGCAGCCCACCCAAGTCTACCACGAGGTCAACAAATAACAAACAACACAACAAAGAGTGTCTGATAAGCCAAACCCCTCGCCAAGCAGCGAGGAAAATTATAAGCAAACCTCATACACCGATCTGCACGAACAACCTACTAATAACACGCACCACCCTGCTTCATAGTAATTCAGATGACTCCGCAGAACAACATCCATATCCGCCATATACAAAACTAGTATAAAATGAAAATAGCAGGCAGGGACAAATGAAATCACTCGGAGCACAACGCCAAGCTTTGACATGGTTTCAGGAGAGCTCTCTCCACCACAAATCCCGCCACCAACTTTCGTTATGAATACAATGTTTTTTCCAAATCCAAAATTCACCAAGACAATCCTTAGGGAAAGCCAATTACATAGACTCCCCCTACCATATATCTTTATAGAATTCGGGGACGAAGTTCTAGACCAAATATTTCTACGCTCTCCCTCAAACCAAGAATTCCTATTGCTAGTCGAAAAAGATGGAGACGATTGGTTCTCTCTCTCAGAAGGATGGAGATCATTCGCAAATATTAACAACCTCAGGATAGGGAGTCAGCTTACATTCGAATACATAGGAGAATCCCACTTTGATGTAGCAGTAGAGCAACCAGGCCCAGAAGAAAACGTAGATGTTTTGCCCGATCGGGCAAAACATCTCTACTATATTTCTTCATAGCATAGGTAGTCGCGACTACCTATGCTACGAAGAAATATAATTACGGAAGATACAAATCCATCTCTACTATATTTCATCGCTAATAATTTAGAGCTTTTCCTATCATCCGTATAATATCTAATACATCCGCGAACCCTACTTTTTGTCATCTCACAATTCATTTCATAAAACGATCAATGACTGGAGATGTGTAAGGGTATCGGGAATTCACCTATCCAACAGGAGAAACCGTTAAGAAAAACAAGCAAAAGACAAGCAGAAATACATTGCATATTAAACATAAAATATTCACAAAACACCATAACAAGACATCGCTTGTCATGGACCACAGTGTCTAAACATCCAAAATAAACGTATGCACAGAACACGGCGGAGCACGAGGCTCTCACCATGGGTAAAAATGTTTGCAAATTCCCCAAACACAAAATAAAACTTCATAAGTGTTCATAAGGCGGGGAGAGGCAGTAAATTAAACATCAGGGCAAGGGTTGTCATCACGAGCTGGCTCAGGGGTCTTCTCAGCAATAAAGGGAGGATCGAGGGTAGCGGCATCATCAATTGAAGCATCAACAAAGGGAGGCGGTCCATGTTTAGGGTCTTTCAGTTTCATGTCCTCGTTTTCATAACTAGGAGGAAAGACCCTTACGTCGTCACCAAGATGAGCGAAGCGATTGACACTTTGGACAATCCCACCTTCAACCCCTTCCATGTACGCGTCTGAAACCCTATCGTAAAGGATATCTTGCTCGTCCGTCTCAAGGTAATGATCTAACCAGTCTCGGCCAGCGTCCCCCCAGAAAATCAGATAGCCACCCCTGGCCATCATCACTGAGCATAAACTCGCGAATTGACTTCCTGGAGAGAACAACATTTTCCCCGAAAGTAAAGCGCTCCAACTGACTCTTTACGCCAGAAAGCTCTTCGTGAACTGTTCCTAACTCACGCTCGACATCCACAAGATGACCCCTTAAGCACAAGGCCTCTGATTCATGTTTAGCCCCTACCTCTTAGGCCTTCGCAAGTTCGACTCGCGACAGGTCCAGCTCGCTCCTCGCCAGTTCCACATCCTTCTGGGATTTCGTCAAAGCTTCTTTAAGACTCTCGATAGTTACTTCCTGAAGCTCAGCGTCCTTCAGCTTTTCCACTTTCGCCTTCAGAGTAGTAATTATCGCTCTTAACTCCCTCACTTTCTCATTGTAATGTCTCAAACATCCAATCATTTCGGACCATTGCAGATTATCCTACAACAACGCACAAAGAGTAACAAAACATATGTAAAACAGGGAAAGAAAGAAAGAAGGAAAGCATAGATCGCGAAGGAAATTACCCAGCCTCTGCTTTTTGAGCTTGCTCCACTAATTCTTCATCTGTTAGATGATGAAGATAATCTCGTTCAGCTGGACAGCTCTTCTTAGGGATCTCCAGTTTCTTAAAATCAATAGGGTCGAACCCAGGCAGCCGGTAAGCCGTCATAGAAATCCCCGCCTGGGTAATCGGCTCAGAGCTTAAGAGCAAAGTGGCCCCTGTCCCTTCCCTTGGTCATTTTCGCCCGCGATGAGCCAGTGGCTGCTCATCCGATGATATGCTTTCCCGATCGTCAACTGGCTCCTTACCTTTAGAGCTCCTGTTTGCAGGAGGAGATCTGCGGGGAATGTTTTGACGACCATCACCTGATCGCAGGGCAACAGCAGGGGCAGGTCTGGATCCACCTCGGGCAGCACTTTTCTTCTTCACGAGCGCGGAAATCTTCGACTTATCAACTAACATATCTGCAGAAAAAAGGTTAAAACAAGTCAAAATAGAAGAAAATCGCGATTAAAATACCAAGAGACTTGAAAGAAAACTCTTGGACACCGACCCGGTCGATGTGGGAGACTAAGTCCGGCCATCTCCAGACGAACCGGAGTCACAACTTTCCTATAACTCCGTACCGATACAACCACTTCCCCAAACGCGGCTCTCCATCTCTCCGCCTCAACATGCTTGACTTTAGGCACGATATACTTGTCAGGTTTAATCACAAAATTCAGGATAGTCTTTGTGGGATCGCGAATGAGAAACCATTTCCTTCTCCATCCTGGACTGCTGGACAACCTCTCGACAATCTTTCCAGCCAAAGAAGCGGACACTAGTCCCTCACTATGTCTCAAAGAAAGAACAGAGAAAAGATGGTCCAATGATGGCGTTTGATTAATCGTGGCACAACGCATGACGTATACCACCAGGTACATCCATACGTTAAAGGCAAGCTAGGTCGGGCATTGGTTTATACATGCCCAAAAATCTGAATATAGTGGGGGAAGAGGAAGGCGGAACCCCTGAAGTAAACTACCCAAGTGAACAACAACATGGTCTTTGTATTCGTTCAAATATCCCCCATTCGCGGTAGCTAGACCTATCTCTATCCCAGCCGGCCATGGGTAAAGCCTCGCCACCTCCTCCAGATGCTTAGCGTTTAGCATTGATTCTTCACCCAACGTCTTGGCTACGGTAGGAGCTACGCGTTCCAAGAAGATTGCTGGGAAAGGAGGAGGTGCCATAAAAGCATGACGTTCGCAGAAACTGCAATCATCTACCTCTAACCGGTTATAAGGAAGCAGGGCAAAGTCACCCGGAACCACTCGGACCGATCTTTTAGCCTCTTTGGGTACGCGAGACGACTCGCCTTTTCCCAAATCATTTATGGACTCCGAGGTATGACAATACTCAGGGTTATCCCTCTTCAAAGGACGTTTGATGGTTCCTGCCATCTTCCGTTTTTTCGCAATTAAACCGACCCTAGGGTTCACTTTCTCTCTTTTCTCTTCGCCAGGCTTTTTACTCGGTGGGAGAGGAGCTGGACTCACTGAAGAATCCGAGTAAACATCTGCCCGGGATCTGGTTCGCGAAGAATTAACCTCTTCATACTTATAGCTCGCGCTACGGTTCTGGTTATCAATCGCTTGCGACATCTTAATTCTAAAAACAAGAAGAAAACCCCCTAGAAAAGATGCAGCAAGAAGAAAAATCAGCAAGGGGGAACTACCTTTTCAACATCACGACGAAGAAAAAATTGGCGCCAAAAAGCCCTCCTGTGGGCCCAAGTTGGCACCTCACGCGCCCCCCTAAGGGACGTTGAAAAGACATTCCCCCCCCCCCCCCCCCCGCCCTAGCGCTGGATGACGGTTAAGAGACGCCTTTTCGTCTCCTCCATAAAGATTTCTCGATTTTCGAGAAATTGCCTTTGGAAAAGGCAAGAAGGGGAGACGAAAAGGTTTCTTCCGCCCCTACGTCATCGAAGGTTTTTCAGAAAAATCCAAATAGACCACCGGAGGTTTTCCAGAAAAAAACCCAAAAAGCAAACACTACCCCTTCCCAACACCACCCCATTGTTACTAAATGTCCCTTTACCCCTCCATAAAAAGCAGTTATGGCTAAGAGAACAAAGGAGAAGGTAGGGGATGAAACGGTGAAGCAGCGGAGGAGGCGGGGAATGAGGCACCGAAACACACCCCGGTTCCCACCCCATAACCGCCAAACACTTCACCTAGAGAGGGTAATTCCACCACTAAGTTCGGTGTCTCCGACTGCCCTAAAAACCCCAAAAGGAAAACACAAACCCAGAAATCAAAAAGATCAGAAGAAAGGCCAAGAAAGACTCACTTGAGAAATATGGATGAAACACGCCGGTAAAACTCGAAAAACTGAAGAACGAACTGCCACCATGCTCTGATCTCGTCTCTGAAGACACAAAAAACCCTTGGACTCTCTCTCTCCTCTTTGTGTTCTCAGAAATGTGGAATAAGAAAATGTTGAGTCAAAAAACTCCACTTATAGGTCTCTGTGGGACCACTCTGCCCAATAGGCCGAAATACACTTTAGGCCCAACTAAAGCTCACCCACATAAACTGGTCTTTTAACAGGAAGCATCATATTTTATCGAAACCTAATCGCGAACGACGTATCACTCGCGATCCGGTTACGAGGAGATATGACGATGCCATAGAAAATAGACCTATCAAATAACACAAGTATAATGTCACAAATAGGTCACCATAACCCAAGAAGACCTCTGGCCCCACTATAGGATCCATCGCGAGTAAAGTACTCGCTCGGATCTCAACCAAACCCTCCTCGCGACCTAAATATTAACGGTGCCCGTGTAACGACTAGGGAGGATCCTTTAAGTACCTCGTGGTTCTCCAGAACCCTAGCAAGCAGCTCGCTGGTTCTAGCACCTCACCTCTAAACAGCGCCACGTGTATTACCTACACTCCTAAGCACGAGGGCATGCCTTACACGTGTCCTAGATAGAACCACGAGGTCGCAAGCCAGCTGCTCGCTTAGCCTTCCTATAAATACCCCCTTCCAATCACAAATGCGGGATCCGATTCGAAAGATAGAAAAGAAGAGCTCTAATAATCCCCTGGACCTAAAACCCCCGGAGTTCAGTTCTTGAGATCTGTGATCGGAGAAGAACGTTCCTGGAATAAGAATATCATCTGACGTCCATCCAACTCCGCGATAGAACGACTCAAATCCTCGCGAGCCGAACATAACACCCCATCGCTTGGATCAATAAACGTATAATCTAATCATAACTCTTTTCAGTCAAGGCTTGAAGGTATTTCTAAGTCATTCTGTCATCATAATGAGGTAATAAGTAGAGGTGAAATTCCACGAACGCTTCAGACGAATCGCGGCGTTATTCCAGAGTGGTTGTTGAAGAAGGTTTTCGCCTTCCGGGGTGCGAGCTTCTATCTTGGGAGGGTCATTGAGGTTCAGCCCGTTGTTCCATCCTTCATCGTGATGTTGCTCTCTGAATTCTTCTCCGAATAATGTGAAATTCATCTTTTCCGGTGATGGGTTAGTGCTAGGAGTAAAGAAAATATTCACGCGAGGGACGAAAAATTTCTCATTTCTTAAAGAATTCGATAAGTGCGTAAAGAAGAAATGAAGCATATTTCTACAAGGAACCTCTCGTCGTGAAAGGTTCCCACGGACGGCATCAATGAAGCGTTTCTAGAAATTCACCTATACTTATTACCTCAAGGTGACGACAAAAGTCCTTGATTACCTGCGATGCTTAAAGGAGAGGGTGCTTTGCGTGTTTTAAACCTTGCGATCCGTTGGTGTTTTGTTAATTAAGATGGTCTTTGCGATTACGTTTTCTCGTAATTAGGCAATTTACTGTTCAATCGTCGTCTTTAGAGAAATTTTATTTGATAATGTGTTGTTCTAGAAAGACTCTTCTCCAATTCAAGGATTTCAGGAGCTCGGCTCCGAGGGTTTTACTTCAGGGAGAGTTGCATAGCTCTTGTCTTTCTTATCTCTTTTTCGGATCTATTTCTCGTGGTTCTTAGGGGGTATTTATAGTGTTACCAAGCGAGCAGCTTGCTGGTGACCTCTTGGCTCTTGTAGACGACATGTGTAGCTCGTGCCTTCATGCCAACAGTCTTGGGTAGCTATACGTGGCGATACTAGCGGATAAGTGTTTCACCAGCGAGCTGCTTGCTATTTACTTAAAAAGTTTCAGATCCTAGCTATCAAAAAGTGAATGACTCTCCTCTTATCAAAAAGATCCTAGCTATAAAAAATGAGTTACTAACCATTGCAGGTTCGGAAGAGCAAGCATACAATCTCTTGTCATCTCGGTGTAGTGGTGGTAGATTCAAAATCAGTGCCTCCTATGACTTTTTTGGGAGGAAAGCTGCTAAACCACCTTGGAGCTCAGTTATATGGGACAATACAAATGTCCCAAAACACTCTTTTATACTATGGCTTGTAGCTAAAGGAAGACTATGCATGAAGGATAAGATCAAGATAAGGGAAGTTCACCTAGGTTGTGCTTTCTGCAACCTAGAACTTGAAACATATGATCACGTATTTTTCTCTTGTAACTTCTCACAAATATAGATGCAGGTAAAAGATTGGTTAGGAATCTGGCGGGGAATGAACACAATAAAAGGTTCCCTTAAGTGGGTGAAAAAGGAAGCAAAAGGTAGGAGTTGGCAATCACAGGTGAAGAGAATTGGCCTAGCTACCACGATGTACCATATCTGGAAGGTCAGGAATGAAAAGGAATTTGAGGAAATCACCAGGAGCCCGGAGGAGATCATACACATCATCAAAATTCACATCTACAAAGTGCTAGCTCATAAGTTCTCCCTACATTTCATCACTGCTCCTTTGCTCCAGGACGGCTTAATCATAGAAGACATGGAATAGGAAGCTTTAGCTTAATGAAATTGGAGCATGGCAATTCCTTTTTGCTTAAAGTGCTATGTCCATAGAGTAGGCTTCTCTCCATCACAAGCATAAGACCTGACCTCATTACTATGTGAAGGCAACCTTTTGTTTGACCAGTTGCCTCAAGAATGTGTAGGGTCTTATTTGCATATTTTTATTGTCTTATTGTATGGTACGATGATCATTTGAATGATAACGTTTTGATTTCAAAGGTGCTCAAAGTGTTATGATGAAACCTTCTTGATGGCCGAGCCGAAGGTGAGGTTTCATTTTAACACTTTTGAGGTGTGTGTCCGACTTCTGATAGTTTTGGCTTGAAGAGAAAGGAACCACAGATGGACTAGGTCCCCCACCCTTAAGGTTAGAATGTAGGATGTGAGCCTTACTCACAACAAGGCCACTCTCGAGATAGCCTCGGTTGTTGCCTATGGTTTGATCCAACTTTGTACATATTTTCCTTTTTGCAATATATTGACCTTTAAAATATAAAAAAAGTTTCAGATGGGCTGAAGCTTTCATCGCGATCAGGGTGTAATTTCAGAAGATCTGTCTTCGGAAGGAAGAGTTCGCGGATTCAACAGGGGGGACATAAAGATCGCAATGCTTGTAATATGGGGTGACAGATATAGTTTTTGCGTTGGGACACCCATTTATGACGTCATACCCCTATTAATTAAGGAGGCTATTTTTCATGGCATCGTCAACTTCTATTTTTTTAAAAAAAATCACATCTTACATTGGGGTGATGGATATATGATGAGTGATCTGATTGCTTGGAATTTCAGGGGACGAACTTAGTATTGTAACTCAACGCCTCAAATCACTTCTATTTTTAAAAAATTCACAGATTACTTTGGGGCGACGGAAGTAAATGTCGCAAGAGACCTAAAGCGACAAATAATATTGGTCCACACATGTTCTAGCGATGAGCGTTGTTCGTCGCCTAAAATCTAATCAATGGTGGCCTGAATGCTAATGGACGGGTTTGTGGCCGCTTGAATAGGTTCAGATGACGAAGATACGTATACCCGTTGCTTGAATGCTCTCTGAATGACCTTGATGCGACAACACTTCAGGCGACGAAGGTTCATCGCCTGAACTGCCCAATGACCAGATCTCTCTATCAGACGACGGGTAGAATTCGTCGCTTGAACAACAATCTGATGTAGTGTGCTAACTGTCCATTATTGAAGCTTTGCGCTTACTTGACTTTCAAGCTTCGTGCTGCATCAACGTATTACATTAATTTAGACAATTGAATCAATCTCTCCAAGTCGCGTAGGTCATCTACCTAATCTCTCCCACCAATAAAATATATAACTGAGTGAATATTTGGCTTTTGTTGAGGTTGTTTCGTTGTTGGCCCTGTTGCAGTATCCTAATCTTTTCCTATAAAATATTAAATTAAAAATGAAGTCAAAATCTGTATGTTCTGTTATCCATTTATGTTTTGCAGACGAGGGACATATCTGATATCCCCCACCATATAATTCAGCTCTTTATTGCACACGCTTACATTATTTATTTATTTATTTATTATTGTTACATATTGGTATCTCAAATGGAAAGAACACTTGGGAGTTGGGAGACGCAGAGCTAGTTATTTGTGACTTGTGACTTCACGTGGTGGCAATTCAAGACTACTGTCTACTGATTTCAGAATATGAATTTGAATAATTAGAAACCCACGATAATCAACAAGTAATTCATCGACAACCCAATAATAATCAAATTTGAAATCAAAAATATTAAACGTACACGATAGTTTAGGGTGTGTTTGGATTCTATTTAATTATAATACAATTATTTTACTTCATTTCATATAACCGTTTAGTTGTACGAATAAAAATCTCTTAAAAACTAAGATAAAAAAATAATTTAACCAAATAATCACATAAATCGAGATAAAATAATTGTATTATAATTAGTATATTGTGGAATCCAAATACACCCTTAATTTAGACACCTCAAAAATTATGGTAACCAAATACCACCTTATCTATTTAATTTGCATTATCAACATAATACAATTGGAATCCAAACACACCCTTAGTGAATTTTGTTGAATTAGTAAAAAAAAATAAACCATTTTGAAAAATACTCAAAACGGGATTAAGTTTCTAGCCCTGGAAAAAAAAATTATATATTCATAAAGTTGTTATTTATAATAGTGACTTGGATGTTTTAATTTTTTTAAAAGAATTTCTGGTGTTTTGCATCTTTTTTTCTTGGGAGACAAACTCCGAAGAAGAAGAAAGGAGGAAGCTAGGGACACAGAGAGAGAACGAAAAAAAAAAAGAGTCGTTGTTCGTAAAAGGTGACTCGATATGTTGCATTTTTTTTATTTGTTAACCTTTTCAATTAAATAAACACCCGAAAATCTAGAGAGATTAAAAAAAAATAATCCTAAGTCGTTGTTACAAATAACGAATTTAGTATTTTATTATTTTCTTAACGTGGATTAGATTCGTTACTATAAACAGTGACTTAGTCCCGTTTTCACTATTTTCCTTTTATGGGGACTAATTCAGAAATAAATTCTAATTTAGTGGGAAAAACACATCCTATGAAGAAGAGTCCATATTTTTTTATACAGTGGGCAAACATAAGGATGTCTCTATCTGAGCAAAGATCTTTGACCATCCCACAAAATGATGTTACAAAGCTCTCTATCGCATAGGCTTTTGTTTGTAGTACCGATCCCGGTGGGATCGTTGATTGGAAAATAACAATAACCTGATCATTACAATCCCTAATAATTCCCCCAACACCACAGGCACCGGAGTTCTTAATGGAGCCAACTACATTTAGTTTGTAGAAGCTTGTTGGTAGACGTTCCCACTTGGGGACTCGTTGTTTCCTTTGTTTAATCTTATCATTTTTGTATATATACACGTTTCTAGTTATTTATATCAATAATTAACTGTTGAATTATTTGCGTTGTAGATTTATTTTTAGATTTTTTTAAAAAAAAAATACTATTTCTCAATTCCCAAATCTCATGTCAAAGGAAACATAGTTGAGTAAAGTGGGTCTTATTTTCCATCAAGTATAGGTTTTCAAGAAAATTTTGGTTTATAGTTGGTATCATAATGTGGTTTTTTGTTGTTGATTCATATTGACCTATGACTCCATGAGTGATTTCGATATAGGGCAATTGAAAAAGAGGTGATATGAGTCTTCGTCTTCATGATTGCAAAGGGAACATTGGGAGGGCACTCTATTAAAATACCTATTTAGTCTCACTTTTGTGGGTGCGTAGACCGTCATAACTATTTTCCATAAGAAATTGTTGGTTCTAGGAGGAATATTTAGTTTTCAGATCCAGGAGTAGTTGTCATAGTTTAGTGGGTTTGTGTTAGTTTATATGTGGACTTCATTGTGAATGACCCATTTGAATTGTGTTTAGTTTTATTAGCCTATCGGGTGTATCTCATTCCGAGATTTTTATGTTTACTATATGTTGGATGATATTAGTTGGGAATAATTGGCGAAGTATGTTTATGTTTCATTCTTTTTTGTCATTCATCAAGCCTGACACTCGTAAGTCTGGATTATGGTTATCAAAAAAGTAATCCAAGGAAAGATCATCAATTCACGAATTATTTCAAACATTTATGGACTGATTATTCCCAATAATATCTAGAAGACCTTTATGCAAACGGTTCCGTAAGTTTAGTAATCTTCCAAACTATCACGAAGTATTTTATTTTCATTATAAATAATTGATTCATTTTGTAAGTACTTTTCATTGATTGTTTTAACTGATATATTGTTAATGTTTATAGGTACTTTTAATGTCGCGGAAGACGTGCAGTTCTTTTATGCAATCCATATAACTTACAAGTGTTGAAGCTAGATCTCAGTATTGGCAAAAGATACAATTAGATAATTTATCTAATTCTTCACCCCTCACTCAAACACCTTCTATGCTGATATACATTGCTAGAAAGTCAAATCTTCTTCCATCGAAGACTCGAAGTCCTGGTGAAATACCATTCGTTACTTCATATTGTAAGTGTTTAGATAACTGAGTCCTTGAAGGATCTCAGAGGAGCCTACTCCTGTATATATATCATTGGGTGAAAACCCTGAGGGTACAATCGTAAATATGTACAACTCTATCTAAATCATATATATGTGCTAACATCCTCCCTCAGTCGCAGCTAAAGGTGAGCGAATAGCAAGACTGGAACGAAAAGAAGTAAAAAGAGGAGTAGGTAATCCTTTTGTGAAGATGTCCGCATACTGATGGGCAGAAGGGACATGTAATACTCGAACCTGGCCTAGAGCGACCTTTTCTCTGACGAAATGTATGTCAATCTCGATGTGATTGGTACGCTGGTGCTGAACCGGGTTCGAGGCGAGGTAGACTGCGGAGACATTGTCGCAGTAGACCAATGTAGCGGCACGAAGTGGAACTCGAAGCTCGCAGAGGAGGTTGCGGAGCCAGCAGGTTTCCGCCACGGCGTTGGCGACACCTCTATACTCAGCCTCGGCACTGGAGCGAGATATGGTAGCCTGACGCTTGGAGGACCACGATACCAGATTGCCACCAAGGTATATAGCGAACCCAGAGGTGGAACGGCGAGTTTCTGGACAACCCGCCAGTCTGCGTCTGAGTAAGCTGTGAGTGTGTCGAAACGGCCGCGAAAGAGGTGCAATCCCAAGTCACAGGTGCCCTTGATGTACCGGATGATCCGTTTGAGCACCTGTAGATGATGCTCACGGGGATCATGCATGTATAAGCAAACCTGCTGAACGGCAAAAGCAATGTCTGGCCGAGTGAATGTCAGATACTAGAGGGCACCTGCCAGACTACGATAGGCGGTAGGGTCATCAACCTTGGGACTAGAGGCAGCATCAAGCTTGGACTTGCAGTCGACAGGAGTGGTAGCAGGCTTGCAGGATGTCATCCTAGCGTTCTCGACAATCTCAAGAGCATATTTCTTCTGATGAAGAAATAATGTATCCCTAGTGCGAGTCACAGATATGCCGAGAAAATAGCTCAGGGGACCAAGATCCGTCATGGCGAACTCTGAACGCAACAGTCCCATCAGGCGTGACAATAATGATGGAGAAGATACAGTAAGCACAATGTCATCAACATACAACAATAGATAAGCCGTGTCGGACCCTGAATGGAAGACAAAGAGGGAGTGATCTGACTGACTGCTCTGAAAACCAATCGCACTGAGGTACGTGGCGAAGCGCTGATACCAGGCGCGGGGCGCCTGTTTCAATCTATAGAGAGACTTCCGGAGAAGGCAGACATGAGAGGGGCGCGAACGATCATAGAAGCCTGGAGGCTGATGCATATACACAGTTTCCTGAAGTTTACCGTGCAAAAAGGCGTTCTTGACGTCCAGCTGGTGAATAGGCCAGTCCTTAGTGAGAGCGATGCTCAACACAATGCGTATGGTAGCGGGTTTGACGACCGGGCTAAAGGTTTCGTCGCAGTCCACACCAACCTCCTGAGACTTGCCATTGACAATGAGGCGAGCCTTGTGTCGTTCAAGTGACCCATCAGACCTGTACTTATGTTTGAACAGCCACATGCAATTAATGATATTAGAGTCCCGAGGCCTAGGAACGAGGTCCCACGTGCCATTTTTAATTAAAACACTAAACTCATCGACCATGGCGGCATGCCAGTTTGGGTCCTGTAAGGCCTTTTGTGGTGACTTAGGTATAGGTGATATGGGAGTGGAAGGGGTGAAGAGGTTGTATTTGGGGTTGGGTTTGACGATCCCAGCTTGAGATCGCGTGGTCATGGTGGGGGCGGGCGCTGCGGGAGGCGGCGGTCGCGGCACTGGGGCGGCGGCCGCAGCAGGGGCAGGTGCAGCAGGGGGTGGTGCGGCGGGCGCGGCATGTTGGCAGCGGCCGCTGCATGTTGCACAGGTGTTGCGGGTTGGGCAGCGGCCGCAGCTTGAGGTGGCGGCCGCGGCATAGGTGGTTTACTGCCAAGAAGAAGACGTAGGAGGGGTGGGAATGAGGCCGAGGTGCTGGATTCTTGGGGTGTGGGGACTGTGGGTTGATGGTGGGGGCAAAGGGGAAGGTATGTTCGTCGAAAATCATGTGGCGAGATGTCACTACCCGATTGGTATCCAAGCGAAGACAACGGTAGCCTCGATGGTATGGGGAAATGCCCAAGAAGACACATTTTGTGGACCGTGGGGAGAGCTTATGGGGAGTAGTGGAACTCATATTGGGAAAGCAAAGGCATCCAAACACTCGAAGATGATTGTAGGACGGGTGGCGGTGGTAGAGTGCCAAGGTTGGGTTGGAGTTGCCAATGGCTTTTGAAGGTAGTATATTGTGGAGGTAAGTGGCCATATGAAGAGCTTCAACCCAAAAAGAAGGGGGTAGAGAAGCATGATGAAGTAGGATTCGTGTCTTGTCATTGAGCGTGCGGAGAATGCGTTCCACTTTGCCATTTTGAGGTGATGTTTGTGGACAAGAGAAGCGGAGGGCTATCCCTTGTTGTTGACAAAAGGAGCGGACAATGTTGTTGTCGAACTCGCCTCCCATGTCACATTGAATGGCCTTTATAGGCAAACCAAACTGGGTCTGGACAAACTTGTGAAAGCTAATAATGTGGCCTTGTGTTTCCGATTTATGGCGTAGTGGAAATACCCAAACAAAATTGGTGTAATCATCAAGTATAACCAAATAATAACAAAAACCACTAGCACTAGGAATGGGCGATGTCCACAAATCGCAATGAACAATGTCAAAAGGTGCAAAAGTATGTGAAAGGGAAATGATAAAAGGAAGTCTTTTGCTCTTGGCGATCTCACATGAAGCGCAGATGCCCGAGGCTTTATTACAAGAAATAAAATTGCTAGAGTGGAGACTTTGAAGCACGTGATCGCCAGGGTGACCAAGACGAGCATGCCACAAGTCGGAACTAAGGGTGATGAGGGCGGTGGGGGCGGACTTGCGGGCTGGGGCAAGTGGATAGAGGTCGCCGGAACTATTGCACCGCATGATTGGGGTCCCCGTGTGAAGGTCCTTCACAAGAAAACCAAAAGGGTCAAATTGGACAGCCACGTGATTATCAGTGGTAAATTGACGAACAGAGATGAGGTTTTTGACTATGTCAGGGGAAAGTAGGATGTTGTTAAGGTGGAGGAGTGGGCCAGTGGGGAGGGTTGCTTGACCTGAACCGACAATGGATAGTGGGGCGCCATTACCTACATAAATGGATGGTAAAGTGCTAGAATTAAAAACAATTTGTAGGTTACCTGGTGCGTTTGTCATGTGGGAAGAGGCCCCGGTATCTATATACCAGTTGTCATCCGGCTGCTGAAGTCCCATGGTGGAGAAAGCGGCGGAGAGATCGGTGTGTTGCGGCTGGGACGCGTATAGCGTCGGGGAAGGAGCCGCAGAGGGTGGAGGGCGGTAGGGGCGAAGCATCGAAGGCGGTGGGTAGCCGGCCCACGACGGATAGGGGCAGGGAGGCGGGGTGGGGTACCAAGATTGCGGCGGGTATTGCGGCGGGGGCTGCGGCGGGTAATGCTGCGGCCGCGGCATGTTGCTACGGCCGCCGCCGCGGCCCCGTCGCGAGTTCCTCCCTTGCTCTCGTCCGCCGCGCTGGTTGGGTGGTTTGGATTGAGTTGTTTGAGGGTTTCGGGGGTAAGGGTCCGTGGGTAGGAAGTCCTTAGAGGACACTAGGACATGGGAAGGGGCTTGAGGGCGGCCCTGACGGCTTTCCTCCCTGGAAAGCATGCTGCGAGCCACCATGAATGTCGGCAGTGGGGAAGTGTTGCTTATCATCCCGCCGACGACGTCAAATTTGGTGGAGAGGCCATTGATAAGTTGAAGAACAAGGCGCTCTTCGCTGACTTTGTGTCCGACATCGCCTAGTTGATCGGCGATAGCCTTGATGGCAAGGCAATAGTCGGAGACGTTGGAGAAACTTTCCTGGCGGGTGTTGATGAATTTCCCTTCAAGATCCGCAGCCCTAGCGGATTGATTGTCATGAAAGAGGCCCTTGATGCGAAGCCAAACATCACGAGCGGTTGATCCGGGTTGGAGGACGGTAATCAACACATCTTCGGAGATGGTAGCATAGATCCATCCGAGTACGATAGAGTCGATGCGGTTCCAAATAGGCTCAGGGACATCATTGGGGCGGTCGGAACCGTCGATGTGGGCGAGGACATCATGGCCCCGACAAGCGGTGGTGAAGAGTTCCGCCCATGTGTGGTATTGGACCTTCTTGAGGTCTAGGGTTTGGGGGATTTAGTTCTTGATGTTGGTAACAGATTGGGCGGAATGGAAAGGGTTTTGTGGTTGCGGTGGGGGGTTGACAACGTCACCCATTGGTAGAGATAGGTAGCGGCGGCGGCAAGTAGGGGGCGGCGGCGGCTAGGGTTTGCGGCGGCGGTGGCTTGGAGCGGCGGCGGCGGCAGGCTGGGGGCGGCGGCGGCTATGAGAGCGGCGGCGGCTGGATCGAATTTAATTTGTGAAACGGAAAAATTTTAGGGTTTCACAAAGAGGCTGTGATACCATGTAAGTGTTTAGATAACTGAGTCCTTGAAGGATCTCAGAGGAGCCTACTCCTGTATATATATCATTGGGTGAAAACCCTGAGGGTACAATCGTAAATATGTACAACTCTATCTAAATCATATATACGTGCTAACACATATGACCGTTTTGAAATGAAAAATCTAATTATAGTACGTAACCCGCTAATTAAATCTCCCAAAAAGTAAATAGACTGAGGAAATAAACCCTCGAATTTATAAAATCGATTTAACAAGTAGCATTATTTTGAATTCGGTCAAATTGAATTGCATTAGAGCATGAACAACCATACGGTAACCTCTTTCCCTTTCAAATTTTTATCCATTTATCATCATTTGACACTTCATTTGTTTTTTTCTTTAAATAATGTTGTACTTTTTCTACCTTTTCCTAAGAGGTTTACCTTACAACCATGGGGTAACCTTGTTCCATCACTTTTTCCATCTCATTAGTTTTATTTATAAATAAAATTAAAAAGTGCTTGATATTAATATTTTTTTTATTACATTAGATGAAAAATAAAAAAATATTATTATTATTATATTATAAGCAAATAATAAAAATAATTACATTAGTGTATGAGAATGTAATATGAAAAAGAAGTGCAAACAATATAATAGGTCAAGATGAGTATATATATGAAAAAATTATACTCAAATTATGTAGAAAAATAAAATAAAATTAATGGTATAATTATTATTTGAAAATAATAATAATAAATATATATTATAAATACATTTGAATAATTAATACATCAAATAAATATAGTAATGAAAGGGTGGGGGCCACTTGTAGTGGAAGAGGTTATCTTGGTAGAGAGATGTAACCCCTTTCAACCTCTTACCTTAATATTTTACTTGCAACCATAGACTTATCTTATAAGGCATTAAGGTAAGTAAAAACTCATAGTTGAACATGGTCTAATAGTTATGCAAAGGTTTGTTTCTCGCGTCCAATGTATTACTACTTTATTAACAATACAATCAAAGCCTAATTAATCCAATTAGGATTGGGCGATTAGGCAAGACCGAGTTCACTTGGATGACTCAATTATTTATATCTTGTTGGGATCCCAATTATTTCGCAGAGAAAATTAATGAAAGACCAAAATATAAAACATTGTAAAATTCGTATACATTGGCTTAATCTATTATAAAGTGAATTCAACATTACTCTTCTGTTTTGTATTAAATGACGCTTTCAGTTTTTTTAGCTTTCCTTAATTACTCGACTTTTTGAGTTTTTTCTTTTTTGGTTTTGCTTAATTACTAAACGTTTGAGCTTTTGAGAGAGTGGATCGAGTATAAATCTTTTTAAAAAAATATCCCTATAGGGCTTTTATTTTGTAATATACCCAATTGGGAATTTTTAAAATTTAATATGTACCTACGTACTTGATCTCTCTCTCTCTCTTTTTTTGATTCGATACATGATCGATCTCTTACATACGCGGAGTATATTGCAATACAGCGAAGCAGTAGTGACATAAATTGTAGTACGTACGTGTGATATTTATTAGTATATATTATTGTATTAATTAGAGTAGCGGTATAGTTTCCCCACAGGCCACAACTCTATTAAAGAAAGAAGTATAAAGAAAGGCTTGTAATTTCTAGTAACTTTGACTAATTAAATCTCTAGCTAAATGGCTATTAAAAATTATTTTGATGGGTCTAATTTATTTAAGGTGAAGTGTCTGTAAAACTTTCCATTAATTTTAGATAACCTTAGAGGGCTACTACTCTTCAACTCTTTCTCACGGCATCCCATCCTGAATCTTCCAAAATATCAGATTCCAATCTAAAAAATATTATCAATTAATAAACATATATACAAGTATAACACTATCCATATTCGTTACGTTCCTATATATACTACGTATATAATAATACGGAGTAGTAGTGAGTTTGACTAGTTCAAAAGATATATATAGCATCATCGATCGATAAATTATAAAGTAAGGTTGACCTACCTCCACTGCCGGTGGCGGTTGGCATTTAACATATATAATTCCTTTATCCGTTTTAAAGCAATCCATATTTTTTAAAGTATATATTAAGCATTTTAATATCACAAGGATTCTCCAAAAGAAATTAAAGGCCTCAATTAACCCACTGTACTCCGGGCAGCCCAAATTGGTTAACTCTTCTCCCGAACAGTTTTACTATTTCTTCCCTCTTTCCTTCTCTTCTCCCTCGTTTTTTCGTTTCTCTTTTCACTTTGTTTTTCTAGTTCTAATTAGAGCTGGCAATTCGGGTTATTCGGTCGGGTTCGGGTCGATCATATTCGTATCGGGTCACTGATGAGACGGGTCCACTCGGTCAAAATTTTTGTGTTGGACTTGGTCGGGTCGAGTCGGATTCGGTTAAAATGAAATTCAGATTGGTCGGCTTTCGGTCAGAATCGGGTTGGACCCATTCAGGTTTTCGATCCGAATCGAGTGGGTCTCATTCGGGTTTCGGGTCGGCACTCGGGTCGGTCTCATTCAGGTTTCAAGTGGAAGCGGGTCTACGTTTGTTTCAAACTTTTAATTGTTTGGGTTGAATTTGTTGAATCATGTTTGTTCGGGACTTTCGGTTAATCAATTTTATTAAATTGAATATGTAATTCATGTTATTTATGTATTTCAAAAAGTATTTTTAGTAAAATTGAATATGATTCAATATATAATCTACTCATTGGCTCATAAGTTGAAGCTCATTCTAGTCATCATTAATTTCATTGACATTTGGCAATATATTGTTATCAAAATCATACTTGATTCCCTATCTAAAAGATAATTCACGTTATTTGTGTGATTGTTATTTGCGTCTTTCAAAAAGTAGTTTTCAAAAGAAATTTCACTATGTATATGATTCAAGTTATAATATCCTCATTGTACTCATCTTTTATTAGTTAGAAATGAGAATTTTGAATTCAAGTCGATCATTCATCATTAAATGAGTAAACGAGTAATGATTTATATCAATCTATATGAATATACTATGAGTTGATGACTTTTGGAGTTTTGAGTAATATAGTAAACCGACTCCTTTGTGAGTTAATCTTAAATACTAATAAAGTAAATAAATTATTGCCTATGTGAAAATAACTAAACAAGATTACCTTAATCCTCATATATAAATTCATCTCTGATTATTCGATGAATTAAAATATTCGATGGATTCGAATATTCAATGCATTTAAAATATTCTCTTCATCCCTCATCAAATTTTGGAAAATAAGGTAATATAAAATTACGAATACAACTTATAAAACTATCATATATTCATAATTCATAATTTCATATATTCATATATTCATATTCTCGTAATCTTGTTTTTTTTTAAAACCATATTCAATTATTTATGTTTGATTATTAAGTATTTAATTAGATGATATAAAATTCGTTATAGACAAATTATTATCTTTCATTTCTAAATAAAGTTATGATTTCATATTTTATTCATTTCAAGTGATTTGATCGATCATTTTATTTTTGGTAATTTTACTTATGTGAGATAATATAAAATTCTAAACACAAGTATTAAAATTAAGTATACAACTTATAAAACTATCATATATTCATATTCCGTAATCTTTTTTTAAACTATATTCAATTATTTATGTTAGATTATTAAGTATTTAAGTAGATGAAACAAAATTCGTTATAAATAAATCATTATCTTTTACGTCTAAATAAACTTATGATTTTATATTTTATTCATTACAAATGATTTGATCGATCACTTTATATTTGTTAAATAGATTATTACATAAGTAAAATTTATTTTTGTCTCGTCGAATTTTATTTTTGTTAATTAGATTATTCTTTACAAAAGAAATTTCATAAACTATGAGGAAATGAAAATAAGAGGGAATGAAAATTTATTGGGAGGGAATGATATTTGAGAAGGGAAGGAAGAAAAATATAGGAGGGAAATGTAAAAGTAAAAAAAATAGTAAAATAGTAAAATGGTAAAAATATAGGAGGGGAATTTATTGTCTCATCGAATTTTTTTTTTTTTTAGTTTTGTAGTATAAATGTATAATAGATATATATATATTCAAGGATATTTGGGTTGAGTTGGGAGTTGGGTTGGTTGGAAGTCGGGTCGGGTTTGTCTGTATTCGGGTCACTTCGGGTTTCGGGTCAACATCGGTCGGACCCTATTTCGAGTTTGGGTTATGCATAACGCTAAATTTTCGGGTTTAGTCGGGTTTCAGTTTGGGTGAGTCGGTCGGATTTATCTGGCCGTGTCAGATTTTTCCAGCTCTAGTTCCAACTAAGCATCTTCTTCCCTCTCATTGTCGATCGTTATTTATACTTTCAATGGCTAAATCAAGGAATGCATGTCGATGTTAGTGTAGTTTCAATGTGGTTTCATTGTTAGGATTTTCTTTGTTTTCATGTTCATGAACCTAGTTTTAATCCTCTGTAATGTCTTCTATTATGTGTAAGATCTTTCGTTTCTAAGTTAGAATCCTATAAAAGGTAGTTCAATGTGAGTATTTGCTTTTGTTTTTTTTCAATTTATTTTTGGGGGCAATTAACAAATTGTCCATATATATTGGCTTAATTAGAAAATTATCCACATTATTGAAATAATTAGCAAATTGTCCATCTTCATGTGCCCCCTCCTTGTGGGTGCCCCCTCCCCCGTGTGTAGGGGTGGAAATGGGGCGGGTTATGGGCGGATAAAGCAATTCCATCACCTGCTCCCCGCGGGTAAATAATTCCACCCGCTCCACCCATCACTCGTAAACCTTTTCACCATCATACGACCCGCGCGGGTGATTCGGGCGGTGCGGGTGCCCAATGAGTGAAAACATGTAATTATGATTTGTTTTACGAAAATTCAAAGTTGAATAAAAGCTTAAATTGTAACTTACAAATACTAGAAATATGAGTTCGTGAAAGTCGAATACACGTCATACATCACAATAACGTGTTACAAAGTTACAAAATGAAAAGGATAAAATAGTAAAGCCATACACACACACCCACACCCACACACATATAAGTTTCAAGGTTTTATGCGGGTGTGCAGGGCGGGTTATGGGTGAAAAATCTTCACCCATAAGCCATCCATGACCCGCTTCACCCGGACCCGCTCCACCGTCACCCACATTTTTACGGGTTTTCACTCGTAAAATTCATGCGGCTGAAGCGGGTACCCGTGGGTTATTTTCAGCCTTACGTGTGCCCCCTTGCCCCTCTCTGTGTTAGCCGTTTTTTTTTGCGTCAACATTTTTTTCGTGTCAACACTTTTTTCGCGTCAACACTTTTTTCGTTGTTGACACCAACACCGGATACGCCGAATTTGCTGACGCCGACGATGCTGATGTCGGGGATGCTGATGTTGCTGAAGACGATGGTGCTGACGTCGATGGTGCTAACGTCGACGCTGTCGAAGTTGCTGATGCCGACGTTGAGGATGTTGACGTTGTCGAAGGTCTGACGCGGGGGACGCCGATGCAGATGCCACCGACGTTGTTGACGCTGATGTCGGGGATGTTGACGCTGACGTCAGGGATACCGATGTTGCTGACATCGATGTTGTTGACGCCGATGCTAGAGACGCCGACATTGCTGATGACAACACCGCTGACGTCGACGTAATTGCCACCGATGTTGATGACGCCATTGATGATGACATTTCTAACATCGATGTTGCTAACGAGGCTTTAATTTGCGGACACTACAATGTGGATTCTTATAACACATTAGAATTTGACCGCACCAAAATATATATTAGCGTAAATATAAAATATTAACGTAAATCGAAAAGATGTTGACACAACCCCTTAATAGAAAAGATGCTGATCCAATCCTTAATTTCTAAAATTTAGGACATTAACACTAGTTGACGTCGACACCCACTAACGCTCAAAATACCTCTGACGCTCAAAAAAATTGCAGACACTACTTATGTTTTAGTTCTTAGGAGTGTCAACAACTTTGCTAACACTGCCAAACTGGATTCATATGGATGTCAGCAAAGGTATTAAATAAATAATCTTACATAATCATGGTCAATAATGTTTCTTGTTAGTGTGAAGTCTAAATAAAAGACAGCAAAAAAAAGTTAAAGTGTATATTTTAATATTATATAATATCAGCAATGAGCAATACTTCTTAATGCTCAATTGTTCATTTTCAAGGAACAAAGCTTATACAATAGTACCAATATGCACTCCGTTAAAATTTAATATAATTTGCCTTCAGACACAACAGCCACTATGGTGCTGAAATTATCATCTACTAGTACCATGTTACAAGCTTCCTTTGCAACTTGATAAAATTTTTAAAAAAATCGTAAATTACCAAAGTGACAAACTATATCACAGGAAATGCTAGAATCCTCGTACAATAGAACAAAATAATCCCAAAGCTAATAATAACTCAGTTAACCAAGGATAAAGAAATGGGATGTTTAACACGCGAGCATATTTAATCAATTTCCAATCCAATAGCACACTGATAGTATGAGAAATGCCAAGAATCGAGTTCACTGAGTTGCAAAGACAATCAATTTATTATCATTTCCCCGATTTGCGTACAAGTAAGAAGTTGCAATGACAATCCATTAATTATCAAAATCAAAGTACACAAACAAATTCAGCAGACAGTTAGATTTTCTCTTTGGACAAAAATTTGCTCCTTCGGCGCAAATTTTCTCTTTATTTTCATCCTTTGTTTTTTTTTGTCTTTCTCGTTGTTTATCTGTGTTTATGTGTTCATGTTTATGTTTTGTAGGAAATAAGATATTGTTATCTGCTGAAGATAGGTTTCCTTCACACAATATTCTTCACTCTCATCGTGAAGTATGCGAAATCATCAAGGATGGTTTGTTCGCTTTTGATTTTCAACGGTTTAAGAATAGTTGTTTAGGGTTAGTCTTTCTTTAAGGATCAAAATGACGTTTTAATTTTCAATTAGTACATCAGATAGTAATGCATGAAATTGTAACAAATAAAGAGATGGAAATGTGGTTTAAAGTTGATAGGTTGATTGCTCGTTTTTCTTTACTTGAGTTTCATGTCATAAATGGTCTTCCAGTTATTGAATATGATCATTTACCTTAACTCTGTTACATTTAAAGATTTTTTTTTTGCAAGGTTAGGGTCTCTTATGCATATATACTTAAAATTTTTAAATCCGAACCTAAAAAATCTCCAAAAACCTTAGTGATGACTAAGCTTTTGATTATTGGAAAGGTGTTGTTATTTAATTATTTCGAGGTTATGAGCTTGGATCATTTAGCTCTTGGATGTGATGCTGAGAATTTGAAGATTTCATTGAGGTCGTGAATGTTACCGTGTCTTATTTAAATGTATGAGAAAGGTATCTTATGTTGAGAAGAGGGTGTCAAAGCTAGGGGGTATATGAGCTGTTCTGATATCCTTTAGTATTTCAGACGATTTTTTTACTCCCTTTTGCCATTCACTAATTATTTTTATTTGTCTGCTTTTTTTTTATAATCAGTTTGGGCTTGTGTATTTAACAGGTTTTGATTTTGGAAGCATTCCCTTCTATTGCTGAAAAACTTGGGTGTACTTTTAATTATGTTGACAATAACCCAACTTATTTACATTGGGTGTGTAATGTCAAAAGTAGTCATGAACAAGCACTATCATTATTTAGTGGAAAAGTGTTTATTTGTACCTTTCATTAATTGTCAGCATTCTTTTGTGTAATGGTCATTTTCCAGCATTTGATACTTTAATTGATTATTAGCATTCTGGTATTTGTAAACAGACCACTGTTTATGGAAAGTATGGAGAATTTTCAAGGAAAGCTAGAATGGAGTTTGTAGAAGAAGTTGCTGACAAATTTTTCGACTATGTGGGGGAGCCTATTTTTTCCTGACCCCGAAAAGGCCCTCATTATCATGTGACGCAGGTTAGGAATGATTTTTACATGATGAGGGTTGGAGGTGCTGCTGATGTGGGTTCTGCACATGTTTCTACTACTCCCCCATGATCCTTCTGATTTTGAAGTCCATGTGGTAGTCCCTTTGAGGCTCTTTATATTAAAACCAAAGGCTTCTCTAAGGAGGGCAAAAATAGGAAGAGGAGTAAGCCACTCCCATCTGCCATTTTGAGGAGGAGTCACTCTAAAAGATTGGAGGCTGCCATTCAAAAGATGAGGAGTCGATCTAAAAAGGTTGGCAAAAAAGAAGGCTAGAGCTAACAAAGAGGAGAATGTAGCTGACAAGGGGAGAAGGGAGCTGACATTGGGGGGATGCAGACAATTTCAGAGCTGACAAAGAGGAGATGCCTAAATGGGTGAATGAGTTATGTTTGAAGTGGGAGAGCATGTTTGAGATGCTTACAAGTAGGATTGTAATTTTAGAGAAAGAGATTATTGATCTTCATAAAAAAAAACAGTTAGTGGAGTTGTTGATGATATCCGTTGTGAAGGAGAAGCTAAAAATGATGGGGGGAAAGAACCTGAAATTGATGCCAAGGAGAAGACAAATATTAATGTTGATGAAGGGGTAGAGGATGTTAAAATTCATGAAGGGGAGTGTGCACTGAATGTTGACATTGCTTCAGGGGATACAAAAATTGTGAAGGAATCTGACAGTGCTAAACCCTCGGATATTCATATTGATATTCATGCTGAAATTGAATTGTTAAAGCGTTTTAACCTTATTCCAATATCTAGTAGTCTCTCTTTGAGCCCCTGTGAGAATGTGAAGAAGGGAAAAGTCCCAAAATATAATTGTTCAAAGTCACTATTATCAGAAGATGATCATATCTTTTTGTACTCTTACAGAAATGGGAACTGGTGCTCATTTGAAATTTTAAGTTTTATTTTTTAAGTTTCATATTTCTGATATACTGGCTTTCTTTGTTTTTGTTCCCCGGGGATTTCTCCGTCAAAGGTTATGTCAGTATGTTGAGAAAGAAGGATTTTTTGAAGTTGTAATTGGGAAAACCAAATTGGCATAGTAAGTATATATAATTTATATGTATTATATTTTTAATTTTAAATAAAATAGTTTTGATTATAATGTACTAAAACATGTATAATATGCATTTTTAGTATATGGAGGAAGCTCTTTGTCATATGAGGAAAAGATTATCAAATGAGCCTTTGACTAGTCCCCTCTACATGGCCCAACCAGCATTTTCTCCTCTATGATGTGCATCATTGTCAAGTTTCACTTTGACTCACAACACTAGCAATCAGAAGCGATGAAGCACTCTTAGTCTTGTGTTGGCTTGCAAGCACCTTTTTTACAACCACCATGGTCTTCTACATACTTGTTGGTTATTGCCCGGCTCTCTAGGCACACAATTAACTGAAATCATAGATACCTGAAGCCCTTCATATGACATTAAAAATTATCCGAAACAACCCCAAAGCATCAATAATTATGCCACTTCACCATGAAGACCAACCAAAATCCCTTAGAACGAAAAAAAATAATGCAAAGTTCACACATTTCTTCGAGATCAAAAACTAAAATTACCACAACCTTTAAGATAAAGGCGGGCTTCCAGAACCCTAGTTGCACATGAATAACATTACTTCTATCTTTTCCTCTATCGAAAGGCACCATGATTGAGTCTTGATTTGTTCCTTGAGGTCTAATTGTCCTCTATCAAAGGACATCAATTTCGGTCACCCTTTGTTAAGCTTGAAACTAAATAAAGAAATGCCACACATTTTGTTGTAATCCAATGAATTAAACCAAGCCTCTCTGTCGATTGCTCTATGTTTATCAATCTCACAATCCATGCCACCTCTACCATCTAGGTAAGCAATGACATCTTTTATGCTGATATTAGGAATCCAATAATCGAAATTCTCACAAAATGGATTATAAAATATCCTACTTCCTCTGTCAAAAGGAAGTGAGATCCAATCTTGCTTCAGCTCTGTGCAAAAACTAGTAATCTTAGGCTTCAAAGGAACAAGATTTGAGCAACAATCATCTTCCACTTCACCCAATATCTTCTCAATGCTACTTGAAAATGTCCTACAGTCTAATTCCGTAAACTTAGGCCTTTCCTCAAGTATTTTGTAGGTATATTCATGGAAACTTGCTAAGTTGTCCCCAAAATGCCCAAACTAATCATGGATGGACCCAAACAACAAAATTTTTCCTGATGTCATTTCATCAAACAACTGATATGCATATGGAACTTCTAAAAACACAATTGAAGATTTCCCAGGATCAACAATTCCCCCTATCACTACTTTCACAACATTAATCCTAGCATCCTCAAATTCCAAAACAAAATTTCTAGCTCGTTCAACGTCGTCTCAAACAAGAAGTATGGATTCAGAACTAATCTTCAAAGACTTCAAGAGCGATTCCTTGTCGACTTCCATAGTCTGGTCTGCGATGTCTCTTGATGATGTGGAGTTCACCACGCTTTTGTGCTTTCTTTCGACGATTTCATGACTCGTTTATGTGATTTCTTACTTCTAGTTTGATATCGGAACTTCCATTTCAATAACCAAGGCTTCACCTTGAATCCCGTTTGCAAATGAGGCTTCATCCAGCTTTTGCGTTCCCCTGAAAGAATTATGTTGGGTTTGAAAATCTTCAATGTCACCGGCATTCTCTGGATTTGGATTTTTCTTCAACTCGTCTTCAATGTCACTATTACTTTCCTGAATTGAATCTCTTCTTCTTTTGACGATGCCTTAACTTTTCTCCCACAAGGCACCTTTTGCATTTCTTAAACCAACACCTCCATCCTATGAAGGTTCTCTTCTATTCTCATACATCGTTCCAAAGAATCTAATGAAGAAAAAGCGGTTGCTGACCAGTGTTCGCTGATGTGCAGAAGAGGTTGAATTCGATTCTTGGGTTCTTGAAACGTCTTCAACCTTCACTCTTCAGGAGGTGTTCCCATCACACATCGATTCAAAAATTCATTATCTTGCGTCGAACGTAAACCCGTCTTTGATTGTACTTGCTCGAAGCCTATTTGGAGGTTTTCGGTTTTGGCCAAATTGATCAAAATTTCAGAATTTGATGCTGACAATTGATGAAGCTTACAAAGATGAAATTTGGCTTCTCGAAGGTGTTTCTTCATAGATTCCAAGCTTGAACTGACCGCCATTGTCGTTTTTCTTCTCAAGGTTTCCGAACTGTGATTTTTAGGTTACAATGAATTCAAGAAATATGGAATGCAAAGGTCATAGATTCAACTGCTCTGATATGAATTGTTATGATTGGATAGGCAAAAGCCTAAGCTTTCATGGAGGATTGAGTGGAGAGAAAGAGGGATTTGAGGTTAAAGGGAAGGAGAATATGAAGTTCAGAAAGAGGAAAGAGAAATAGAGAGGGTAAGGTTTGCATTTTGATTATTGATATCTCGTACAATACATCCACAAAGTATTTATAATCCAATACCCATTTCATATTATTTACATTTACTTGCCAAATAATAATATTTTCAAATTTGCAAAATTATTTTAATTAAAAGAATTTTTCTGGAATAAAAATTGGCAATCGGTTCCCTAAGAATATTTTTTTATTAAGTAAAGATTTGAGATCAGGCAAGCCTGATTCTCGAAAGGCCAATGAGTCGGCAGGTGAAAACCGCCTAAACATATAGCACATACATAAAATAGGCGCAATGAAACAAGCAGAAATAAACTCTACAACTAAACAACCTAAGCAGACCCACTCCCAATAAGTTGAGGACACCGACGAAGAACGAAGCCAAGCACCATCAAACACTAGCACCGCAGGGCCAGCGGTATAGCAGAACTCTGTCTCTTGTGGGTAGTGCAGACAAACTCCAAGGAAGCTCCTTCTCGGATACGGAGTCGCCCTTAAGGCATCACCACGACCCCAGCCAGTCCTGACTCTGGACTCCACGCCCCAACCAAGCAGCAGAACACCTAGAAACGCCGGAAGTAGAGCAACACACTACTCGTGCAAAAACAACAAAAAAATTTAGCCTGTCGGAATTTGGTCAAGCCCTTTTGGGATTTATTTCACGCTCTATCGAGCGGGTTTAGTGTGTGTGCGTGTATATAAACTCGGACTTAATCGGATTTCATATATAAATAAATATAGATTAAACCGAAATTTTTTATTTTTTATCATTTTTTTTTGCAGCTTTGGGCCCAAAGCTTTGCCTTGGACCCAAAGGACAACAAACGGGCCAACAACGGGCCATCCATGAGCCAAGGGCAAAAAGAAGGAGGAAACGCCAAAACAATCCAACAGTGGCCATGGAGGCCGAAGAGGATGGTCGGCGATGGCTGGAGTTGCAGGGCCGGCAGGAAGGTGAACGAAGGGGATGAAGAGGGGTCGGGGATGCAAGTCGCACACCGAGAAAGACCCGTTCAGGCATCAACCGGCCACCAAGTGGGACGATCCAAGAGAGGAGGAGGAGGACCAACACTAGCCAGCCCGACATGGTGGCGCAACAGAAAACCACCACGCCACCAAAGAAAGGGGAAGGCAAGTGGGATTGGGTAGATCGGATTGAAGCCTCCCGAACAATCGCCCCAAGGGGAGAAAGAGGGAAGGATGAGCACAAATTAGGCCAAACGAAAGCTGATTTTGGGATATGAGACACCGATCTACAAAAAACCTCAAATCAATTTTTTGGTTTGGAATAAAAAACAAAAACGGAACCGGAGCTAGGGTTGGTTTGAGCACGATTGTCAACCGGAATCACACCGGAGCAAGTGAGTGGCAGCACCACAGTGTCGGGCGGCCAAAGCTGGGTTGATGACGGTCGAAGCCGAAATAAGGTGGTCGAAGCCGACGTAGAATGTCCGAAACCGTAATTGAGTCTCCCTCTCTCTAGTATTCTAGAGAGAGGAGAGGGTGTCGGTTCCCTAACAATATAGGTTAACAGAATTCGGTCATTTTTTATTTTATTTACCTTTCCGTTAAGCCCCTTCAATTTATTTTTATTTGAATGTGTATGTTATTCACTTACGAGAACAAGAGGTTCATCTAATACCAGATCTCCTGGCCCATAGTATAAAAAAGTGAATATATGAGTTCTATTTATATATAATCGCTATGATTAATAATTATTATTATAATTTTGTCCGCCATTACATTATCCTTAATTGAATATATATAGTATAGAAAATTGAAAAAAGGGTCGAAATCAGAATGTACTGTTGAGCATTTGGTGCATAGCAGATGAGGAACATACGCAATTAATTAATTAACTAATTAATTAATAATGGAATGGAGCCAAGTTTCGCTAAAAAACAACCGCACGCGTATCCTTGTTGGTTTCTCACATTAATACTATCCAATCGTCGGCTACCTTTTAAATTCATTCATGTATGATGTATCGAATAATTAAGCTATAGTGTAAAGTACTTCCTCCGACACAATACATAGTACAGTAAAGCCGGTAATGTAATAATTTCACCTTGAAAGTTTTACGTCATTTTAAATCGAACATTGAATGTGTAAAAGTTGACACGATTTAATCAATCATGGTTTTTTTTTTTTTTTTTTTATAATCCATCGATTAATCAGTGGTTGTTGAAGATGGGAAATTAAAATGAATTCAACGTTGAGAATATGATCGATATATCTCTCGAATTTATGTGGATGATTAATTCGCATCTTATTTATTCTTTTAAGAAATAATATAGACACGTACGTAGAAATATTGCGTATATAAGGGAACTTCATAGTTTTTAATGAAAAAAACACGCAGATTAATTAGATGGTAATTTTGTGTTAATTTTATAAATTATGGGTAGTTTTGAATAAGCTTTATACTAAAATTTCATCACTTATCTACGAAAAAATCTTTTAAAAATATAATAATACACGAAATAAATTTAAAGTGACATGTGAAAATTTGACTAACAGTGATCAATATATTTGTCCATTTACATAGAAGTGATTATCACATTTACCATTTATATAGACATTGTTGAGGAACCGAAGGCTCTAGTAGACCTTGTATATTTTAAAAATAACAAACTCTTATATTTGACATGTTTATTGAGTTGTACTTAAAGGGCTCAGATAAATTTGAAGTGACATGTGAAAATTAGACTAATAGCGATCAATATATTTGTCCATTTACATAGAAGTATTTGTCACATTTACTATTTATATTGACACCCTCGTAGACCTTGTATATTTTAACTATAACAAACTCTTGTATTTGACATGTTTATTGAGTTGTACTCGAAGGACTTAGACAAATCTATGTCCTTAAAGGACGAATCAAAGTCACTAGATCTGAGGACGAACCAAATTGTAGAGAAGATTGTCCTAGTGAAGTTGTCCTTGAAAGACAAAATTGCTGGTAAGAGAGAGATAATCTTAATAAGGACGACCTCCTCATAAATCCCGGTCTACATGCTCCGTTTAGGAAATAGAGTGGCTGACGAGTAGGGGTGTTATTCGAGCCGAATGAGCTGAGCTTGACATGTTCAAGGTTGGCTCGAACGAGAAACGAGCCGAGCTGAGCTCGAGCCTAAAATTCATACGACCTTTTTTTGGTGCTCAAGCTCGGCTCGCGAGCCCAACCCTAAACTCGAGCTCGGCTTGACAGATGTCACAGACCCGATCAAGCCGAACGAACGAGCCCAAGCTCGTTCAAGCTCGTTGCCCAAGCTCATTCGTTCGGGCTCGACAGGCTCGTTTAAGCTATTCATTTTAATCTTTGATGTGTTGATCACCTTTTAACCTCATCATTTCTATTGCAACATCACATATACAAATCGGTGAATCAATTCAATGAAAGCATCTGCAATAACAAACCACTCTAATTTCACCCTGAAGTAAAGTGAAACATCGTAAAGGGCATTGTACATCAACCAACAACTCTTATTTGATCCTAAAGTAACTAAACATTGTAAATCAATATTCAATAATCTATTTTAAACCCAATTATTAGAATAATCTATTTTCAATAATCTACTTTATAATCATGATTTTGATGAACTGCTTGCATTAGGTTCCCAGCCATACAAATTGAATTCCAAACTCAATTATTGTTTCCAAACGGGTTAGAAATTAATTTCAAACCCCGATTGGATATCAATTTCAACAAAAAGGGTTTGAAGAGAACTGCAAAAGCTCTTCACAACTTCACTTTCACAGTTGACGCCGGGGAGAGAGAGAGAGAGAGAGAGAGAGAGAGAGAGAGAGAGAGAGAGAGAGAGAGAGAGAGAGAGAGAGAGAGAGAGAGAGAGAGAGAGAGAGAGAGAGAGAGGCCAGAGTCGTCGACAGCCAGGAGCCGCCGAGATTCGAAGACCGGAGTCGCCGGAAGTCGAGAGAAAACTAAACAGTCGAGAGAGAGCCCAAGAACCTAACAGAACAGTACCTTTAATGGCCGAATCCGTCAAGAGAGAGACCAAATTTCTCAAATTTGTGAGACAGAGGCTGGATTTCTAGATCGAGAGACTGAGACCTAGGAGAGATCTCATATCTGCGAACAGTGTGGAAGAGAGTGAAAGCGGAAAGCCGCCTATGTACAATTGAAGACGAGTTGGGTTAGACGGCCTCCGAGAGTCGCAGCGTCGATCGACAAGAAGAGCTTCTCAGATCTACAAAGTCTAGAGAGTGCAGAGAGTGGGAACTGGGCGGCGGGCGTATGAAGAAAACCTCAACTGATGAGCAATGAACTTAATTCTCATATATAACCTAGGGGTAGTTTTGTAATTTAATTATTTTGAACGAGCTTTTGGGCTCGGCACCCTCTCGGACTCAGCTCGAGCTCGTATCGATCCCAAAAATATGTTCAAGCTCGGCTTGTTTTAGGGGTTCGAGCGATCCCGAGTCGAGCTTTTTCGAGCCGATCCCGAGCTGTGCAGTTCATATAACAGTCCTACTGATGAGTTTGTACACCTTTGTCACTCTCCTAACAAGGACGACCTCCTCATAAATCCCGGTCTACAAGACCTCATTCGTCTAGATGCTATCGGTTAGGATCTGTTCTAGTCGATTTGTTTCTACTAAAAAAACATATAAGAGATGAGAATACAATTTGTAAGAGAAAAATAGGTATTTCCATCCCAGAAAAAAAAACAATATAAAATTATAAGAGAAAATTATCCTATTACAAGGGCTTACTATTTATCATATGTCTACAAAACAATAGTTATAGTTATCGGTCATATATATGGATAATTAATGAGTTTATGGCCGATGTCTTGTATATGCTAATTATTGATTTTTGAGGGGACTAGGTGTCGAAGCTAAAGAAGAAAGGTACATTAATTACTCAGGGAAAAAAATAATGACATTTCGAAAATTAGAGAGAACAAAAAAAGAACATCTTAGGGGGAACATATTATATGTTGCACTAAAACTGATATGTCCACCAAACATCAAATTAATCACATGATGTAATGAGGGTGATCGCATTCGTTAACTAAAATGTTTTTGTTTTAAATTAAAAAAACTTGTCTTAAATTTGATTTCTGTTTATGGTTATTTAGATCGAGTTTCTTATGCCTAGACAATACATTTTCAATTAACTTAATGTTCGATCTCCTAATAGCCTCTCAATTCTACTTCTTAATTTTGAGGGAAAAGAATAAACAACTATGCATTAATAAGTGTTTAATTAAGTGCTAATAAGAAACTGCATAGGTGGAGTGGAAGTCTAAATCTTATGATACTCTTTAGTGTTAGTAGCTAGACATATCACTAACTAGTCATTTCAACAAAATTCCTTCTTTAGCCGCTTTTATCAAAACCATATAATTTTTACCATCATAGTAGCCAAAGTCATTATAGGTTGAGAGAATGGGCATAGATAGCCTTAAAAAAAAATTTGCACTTTTATCCCTAACCCTTGAAATTGAGCACACATGGCATGATTGAGGGCAAAATTGCACAAAAGTGCAAGTTAAACCTACCGGCTTTAGGGGGTAAAGGTGAAAAAAAATCTGCTACATTTAATGCAAGTCAAATCGAATAAAATGTGGGAAAAAAAAAAGAAAACAGGAGTAAAAAGAAAGGGGAATCTGAGTTCCAGTTTCATTTTGAATGACATGGTGTTTAAATTTAGGTGACACGGTGTTTATGTTTGGGTGACACGAGAAATCTGGGTTCTAGTTTAAAGACTGAGTTGACATTACATTTAATGCATTCTTTCATGTGACAAGGCCATACAAACAGGTGACATGGGTGATTTCCTAAACAAATTGGCAGACTCACTCAGAAATGTGAAACTTCAAAATCAAACAAGTGACACAGTAAGTCCTTCAGGTGACACGGTCAAGAGCTTGGGGATAAAAAAGGCAAACGGGTGTAAAAAGGAAGGGAAATCTGTGTTCCAGTTTCATTTTTAGGTGACATGGTGTTTAAGTTTAGGTGACATGAGGTTTAAGTTTGGGTGACATGGGAAATCTGGATTCCAATTTAAAGTGACACGGGGAATCTGGGTTCCTCTCTCCTCTGCTCACTTTTCACCTTCAATCGGCTGCCCAAGTCACCTTTTTATTTTGCACAAATACACCCCTATGCTACATTTGCAATTCTCCTAAAAGCGGTGACATTTTTGCAAAGTAAAAAAAAAGTGTCTAGTTATGCAAATGGCCCTTATAGGTTTTAGAGGAGTAGCTATGGGTGTGCAGAAAAACCCAACATGACTGATAAGACACGAAAACACGATATGAAAAAACACAAAATCAAAACAACACGATACGAAAATGGCACGAACTGATAAAACACGATATTAGACGGTTCATGTTCGGATCGGGCATATCCCCTTGTCGGATACCCGACACGAACCGTTTAATTTTTTTAATTTAATTTTATAGGTGATATAGTATTAATATTATATAATGCCTTCGAAATCACTAATGCACACTAGGTCATGTGGTTACAAGTTTTAAGGGACTTTCTCACTTGAACGGTTGGTCCTGGGATCGAATCCCAGTTTAACACCTTTTTTCTAAATTAAGATTTTTTTTAATGAAATTTCGTTTCAGCCTTCTTTTTCGATCCAGCTTTACCTTTCCAAACCCTAAAGGCTGCTAAAGGTGAACTGAAACTCCATCAAAGGTGATAAGAGCGACTGCGAACGGAACAGGTGAAGTTCGAACTGTCGAAGGTCAACGATGAACTGGGGAAGGTCGAAGGACTGAAGGTGAAGGCGATTGATAAAGTGCTAAGGGCGAAACTCAAAATGGGAGTCCACTCTCTATATCTCAATGCTCTCAAAACCCCAAGATCTAGTCTTCGTTCTCCCTCTTTGGCGACTATATATATACTCTCTTCATGGTAAGTACGATTGAACCGATTATCTTCTCCTTCCGACTTCACCCTCAAAGATTGTCTCTCTCCGACGACTGTATTCATTGCTTTCAGTAGATTTTCTACCAGTTTGTTGTTTTAGTCAGTTCTTGTTCACATCAAATAGAAGCATTCATCTACTTCAAAATTCTAATTTCAGGTATAAGATCGATAGAATTGAAATGTTTGCTATGATAGTCCTGTCAAAATCTTCCAAATTGTATTCGACTAAAATCGAGCATTAAATTTACAGTGTTTATTGCTTTTTTTTAAATTGGAGTTCTATGCATGAGATTCATCATTTTTATTTTGAGTTATCAATCATGAAGATCAATTCAAAAGGTTTCTAAAGGTGATAGGGATAGGTTATTGCTTTTTTTTTAATTGGAGTTCTATGCATGAGATTCATCATTTTTATTTTGAGTTATCAATCATGAAGATCAATTCAAAAGGTTTCTAAAGGTGATAGGGATAGGTTTTGATTTGAAGATTAGGGATTTGCAGTGTTTTGCCCAAATGGTTTATGATGAGTAACCCGGGATCCGACACGGAACCGGGGTGTAACCGTGTCGGATACCCGCCAATAATCGTATCGTGTTCGGATTGACAAATTAAATGTTAACGATTTTGGGTATCCGACACGGTTAACCGTGTCGTGTTTGATACCCGGTTATGCACACCCCTAAGGGTAGCCTTCCAAATAACAATAAAACTATCAAGAGTGAATATATAATTGGTCATAAATCTCCTAATGTTCACATCTCTAGCATAATGTATAGCTTCCATAAATGAGACCGATATAGGCAAACCATGCACAATGCATCACTTCCATAAATGAGCCTAATGTTAGTTGTTCACTTGAGATACTTGACTAACCTCCTTACAACTTGCTAGTGTTATTTTTTAAATTTCCCAGGAAGCTGTTGAAAATAGTAATAATATTTTCCAAATCTGGTCCATATATAAATAAATCAAACTCATTAGAATGCTAGCATAAGAGACTCAAACATATACTCCTTTTTCCTCATTTGAGTTTGGCTCTGTTTGGCACTAAACCACACTAATTGCTAGCTTTTCAGAGCTTTCAATTTTTATATTATACTCCCACCGTTCGGAAATATAAGTCCATTGACTTTTTGACAAGATTTTTAAGGAGTTAAAAACTATATAAAATAATATTTTTTATTAAATTTTTACATAATTATATACTTATTAGTAATAGTATAAGACTATATAAAAAATTAATAAAAAAATATTATTTTATATAGTTTTTAACTCCTTAAATAGCGTGTCAAAAAATCAATGGACTTATATTTCTGAACGGAGGGAGTACAGTTTAAACGAAATAAATATAATATTTTTGTTTAATTAGATTGTGGAGTCAAAGCTTTTCAACAACTACGTACCCAAGCTTTTTGGAGCTTTTGATTTCTATTCACAAGTTTGCATCAGGTACCCTAATAGCTAGGTTTGTCAAACATCATACTAGCTTATTAAAATATATTTAACACAAATACTTCATCAACTTTATTACCCCATCAACTTCAACTACCCCAACAACAATTCTTTTGCCAAACATAGCCTAAGGTGCATATCAAGTGGTATGATGAATATTGACAAAACCTTCTCGATACAACTTTTTCGGGATAAGAAAAGTTTATTTTGTCATTTTTCTCTAAGTATTTCTATTCCTATTATTTTCTAATCTACACCCCAATCCTTCATCTAAAATTAAGAACTTAGAAGATCCTTTAACTTTTGAAAGTCATAGTTGTTTTTGGTAGCTATCAACATTTCATCAATGTATAAAGCTAGATGAAAGAAACAAATTTGAACTTTTTTTAGTATACACAATAATCATATGAACTCCTATTGTAGCGTAGCTTCATCATATAATTGTCATACCACTTGTACCATTTCTTCAAAAATCACTTTAGTCCATATAAGGACTTCTACAACTTTTGCAAACATAATTTTACATTTCTTGAGTTGATTTGCACTATATGGCACTAAAGTAGTTTTGATTACCATGTTTTCCTAGTATGAATATTGATCTTTACCTTGTAATTGTGCATTTACAAGTTTAAAAGAGCCAACGATGTGAAGAAGATGAAGAAAATGAGCTAAAAGGTTCATGAGGAGACAAAGATGATCCAAGTTGGAACCTTAGCTAAGCATTGAAGACAATGAATAACACAAGTTACACGTCCAAGGAGTGAGATGAGTACACACCCATTCAGGCAAGTCAAAATTTGCTCAAATGAGTAGCAAGATACTCAGGTGATTACTAGACCTTCGAGGTGAGTGTCGAACTTGATTACGGAGGAAATCGTGCACAAAGTGAAGTGGAGCAAAGGCTGGAACCTAAGGCTCTAATGTGCCAAATAGGCGACGTCTCGAAAGAGTAGTAAAGATTGAAATCAACACTTCACAAGAATGGCCATAAGCTTGAAATCTACACTCCACAAGAATGACCATAAGTCACTAAATATTGAGAGTTAGAAGATGAATGCATACTAGTTTCGTAGGGTTTTTTTAAAGGCTATAATGTTGTGGTTTATATATATAAAGAGAAAATTCAAAGTGTAAGATGGTAAAAAAAACAACTTACAAACAAATCTATTGCTCACTAGTACTCGCCCGAGTACGTAGGTGCCTACTTGCCCGAGAATGTGGCTTCTAGTGACCCATGAGCCGAAGTTTTGCGGAAACCCTAGGAATTTTATCTCATCCCTATAAATACCTTATGAAGGCACGAAATATGAGGAATGGAAAACGAGGCATTTAAGGTTTTTTAAACCTAGTTCTCTGCCCTAGGAGTTAAGAGACAGTTTAGAAATAGGGTTTTACTTATTTCAATAAACATTTTGTTGAATCATTGTCAAATTCATTCAAATTTAGTAAATTTGTTTTTTCTTTTACATCGTTCTTCTTACTTTCTCATGTTTCATTCAAGTGTTTCTTCTTCACGCTAGAGTATATTTTTGTTTCAGGGTTTGATGAACCCAACGTTAGATCCTCAAATTATGTTTATTTATTAGTATTGAATTTATATTGTGGTATGTTTTTATAACAATGTGACGATGAGAAATAAGTACGCAACTAAAGAATTGATCAAACTCAAGCTAACGAATTTACAAACCATTACCAGTTTAACATTTTGATCTTCTTTCTCGTCTGATTCTCCACCAATGATTTACACTCTTTAAACTTCTTGAAGGCTTCACCTTTATGCTTCATGAAAAACAACAAAGTATTTTTTGAGTACCCATCTATTAGGATGTCTTGAATCAAATACGGTTTATCTTAAAGGATTATTATAGATAGATTTCTATAATAAGATCTGGATAAGATAGACTTTATTTAGATTAAGATTTGTCCTTTTGGGCCTTATTGATAGATTTATCCTAATAGGATTAGAATTATCTAAGGCTATATAATCTCACCTAGGCATACCCTAGAAGCATTCAAACTGAATTCAACATAATTATGTTGAGTCTTGAGTGAGTGACCGATAACCACCAAGGGTTAGCGAGCAGGCCCCACCACCCCCCCCCCCCCCGCCCGAATAGCAGAGGTCCAAGGGGGTTTGGGGGTGAACCCCTAACCAACAGGGTCAGGGCCCAAGGGGATAGCGGCGGTTAAGTAACATTAATATTCTATATTTTTAGATTAATAGGTTTATCAATTATCAGTTAGTGTGGGTGACACATCTTCTAATCCTCGTTTGGTTTCGGAAAATTCCTTAATGAAATATCTCGGTGTGGATATAACTATTTGGTAAACCATGATAAATTGTGTGTTGATCTTGTTTGTTTGAATATTTGTTCTTTCATCACAACAAACAATGATAGACACAAAGTATGTATGGCCTTTAAAAGACTAAATGTTCGATGAATCCAACAATCTAAATGTATGTAATCTAGCATGGCTTCTGTCCCATGAATAACCATGGGAATGTTGTTGCAATAGAGCTTGGCAAAGACATAATGTTCAAAGAAGTAAAATCTTGTGATCTTGTGACCACCAAGCAAATCATCCTTCCATAAAATATGTATCCTTTTTTCACCCATATGAATATGTTTCATATGTCGTAACTTAATATTATCCTTGTGATGAAGATGCAACAAAAGAAAACCAAGTGATAGAAGAACCTTATAGGAAATATTAGGGTATTTCGCTTGACACATTTCATAATTACATGTGAACTCTTGTAGGCATTTAGAACTCCATGTTCCCTCTTGAAATAGAATCCTTTCCTATCTAATAGACTTAGAGATATCAATTTTTTTTATCGTTAATGGAAAATTCTTGACTTCGTTCAATGTACAAGATTTACCATTATGTGTGTCCTTATCTAGATTGTCCATAAAATTCCAACTAGTTTGCAAACATGACCGTTGGCCATGAAAATCGACCACCATCTACTTGCGTGTAGGATGCAAACCACTCTATTCTCAAATATATGTGATATGATGCCCCTAAAATCAAGAACCCATACATCAGAATGATGAGCGTGCTCGACAGCTACCATAGTGTGCTATATCTTCCTCATAGTTTGTGTCATCTTCTACAAAACTTGTAGAACCTAAAATATTTTTCTTGTAGTTTCTTCTTAGGACATTTTTTCTTCCAATGTCTTATTCTTACAGTAGTTACATATATCATTTGGCTTATAACACTTTGAAAAAGATGACTTCTTATCCTTTTTCATGTCTAACTTTCTTTAATTCCCTTACCTTTGTTGTTAAACAACTCATAAGCCTAACCTATACATTTACAAATCATCTTATGGTGAACTTATCTAGTATATGAAGCGGAAACCTAACTTCTTATAGAGTAATAATAAATTTCCTAATAAATAAAGACAAAATTAATTTTTCATATGATAAAGTCAAAGATACCAACATGATCAAAGCAACATCATCATTCTTAACATCAATATTACATATATAATTCTAGTAGAATTATATTCAGTTTATCCAAGTGTTCATTATATTGCATAAGAAACTTATTGGTGAGAGACTTCTTTATGTAAATACTTTCCACATAACCACACTTTGATTGTGGTGTCCATATTTGAGACCTTAGATATAGTTGTCAAGTATGTCTTCACATATTGAGTGTGAAGACATACATGACAATTAGTTTTCATTGGGTTTTTGTGTTGGCCTTGAGTTGGTATCAGAGCGAAGCAATTTTAGGACCCTGGTTTATTACTAATCTAGTCAACCTTAAGACATGACATCAAGTGCAGTTAAGATATAGAATACGGTCTACTAACTGCCAAAACCTTACTACATATGAGCCCTTCGATATGAAAAGATGGATTGTTGAGAGGGAAAATTCCTTGATAAAGATTACATGAATCGACAAAAATAGCAGAACACAAACTCTGCCTACAACGTTGTTCTTCGATCGGTCATGAATTCCTCCGAAGAGACAATATGAGAAGTTCCCAAAGAGTATCCAACACTCAGCTTAGTAGGTTTTTGGTCGAAAGAATGCTTAGGAATTGAATGCCTAATTAATGTGATTAATGAAATAGTATAGAGAGAGTTAGGGGGTTAATTTGGTTGTGAGACTAGAGTGCCGTTGGGCCTATTGAACCGTCTAAATACTGGCCGGTATTAGTGGATGAACCCGAACTTATTAATTAAAGTGTACCAATTCGAGACACTAGCTAGTGTAAAGTTATGAATTGAATGCACCGTCGGAACGAATCTCAGAAAAAGAAACGTCGAATTCCGGCATTAATTTGAAGTAGGACACATATGAGATCGTATAGAGACGGGACTAGTGTACCTTTCTCCTCCTTCTCCGTGTTAGCTTTGTGTCAATTTCATATCCAGATCATCAGTACCAATCCAGCAAGCTCCTACAACACCTCCTCACCAAACCCCTCACACACATATATTTTATTCATTACGCCAGCAAATCAATTATCTTAAATATTTTCCCCACGAAATTTAAATATATTTATTCAATTTCCATCGGTGGACCAACATGTGGGATTGGGAACTTTCCTTTTTGATCCCCCACTACCACTACTGAATGAAATGCTTTATATAAATACTGGAAGCTCTTGAGTGTCACCACACCCCCAACAAATTAAAGTTTTCTGGATCTCTCATCTTTGGTTCAAAGGAGTCAAATTCAATCTTGGGATTTGGTCTTGCTTGATTTGTTTAGCTTGTGTTTTAAATTTGTGATCGATCATGATGAAGGTTGAGACTGAAGCTAACAACTTGCTGTCCAAAATAGCAACAAGTGATGGGCATGGTGAAGAATCTGCTTATTTTGATGGCTGGAAGGCTTACAACAGTGACCCCTTTCACCCCTCTAAGAACCCTCTTGGGGTTATCCAGATGGGTCTTGCTGAAAACCAGGTACTTGTTTTTTTTTTTTTTTTTTTATGTTTCAAATTTACAGTTCATGGATTGAGGATGGAAAATGAAAGAGATTTTTGTTAATCAGAAAAATTTTATATGAAAAACATATATGTGAATAAAATTATCACAAATGAATCCTAATCCAAAACTAGAATAGATTTATTTTCTCTCTCTTTTCATTTTTGCATTTTTGAAAAACCAAACAAGGTTAATTAATCCTTACCTTAAAATTTGGTGAGAATTTATTATTATTATTATTATTATTATTTTAAGAGTTTTACAATTTATACAAAATTGTTCCAGCGTACATATATATGATTGGCCTTACCAACAATTTATTATTGCAGATGTGCTTTGACTTGGTCCAAGAGTGGATGTTGGGAAACCCAACAGCTTCCATCTGCACACCTGAAGGAGTGAACAATTTCAGGGAAATGGCGAACTTTCAAGACTACCATGGACTGCCTGAGTTCAGAAATGTAATTAAGCAAATCACTTCCTGTCTACAAAAAGGAAAAAAAAAACACAAATTTTTTTTAAAAATTTTAATTTGAGTTTTGGGAAATTGGAGTTCTAACTAAAGATATGATTTGTGTTGTGTAGGCTGTTGCAAGGTTCATGGAGAAAGTGAGAGGAGACAGGGTTAAGTTCGACCCGGACCGGATAGTGATGAGCGGTGGTGCCACTGGTGCCCATGAGTTGTTGGCTTTTTGCTTGGCTGATCCTGGTGATGCCTTCTTGGTTCCTACTCCTTACTATCCTGGGTATGCTTACTTCTACTTATCTAATCGCTCTTAATTAATTCGTAACTTCATTAGTTAACTTCCATGTAAATGAATCCAATATTGCTAACCATACTGTAAAAATCACCCAGCTAGCTCACATTATTGAATCTTAATTAGTTCAACTACAGTGTTAGCGCGATTATTGGCGAAAACTCAAATTATTGGATGACCCTTGTTGTTATTTGTTTGTCATATGTTTTTTGTATCATTACTGTCTTATCATGTTAGAATAACCAACATACTATTGGCAACATTTTTTGACAGGTTTGATAGGGACTTGAGATGGAGAACTGGTGTGCAGCTTCTGCCAATCGAAACTAGGAGCTCTAACAACTTCAAGATCACAAAAGCTGCCCTGGAAGATGCTTACGACAAAGCCTTAGAAGCCGAAATCAAAGTGAAGGGAGTGCTCATCACCAACCCTTCAAACCCTCTAGGCACAGTCCTTGACAATGACACTCTAACGCTCCTCCTCTCGTTCATCAACGAGAAGCAAATCCACCTGGTTTGCGACGAGATTTACTCCGCCACTGTCTTCTCAGACCAGCCTAGTCGGTTCACAAGCATAGCCGAGGTGATGGAACAGGAAGACATGGTGGGGTCTTACAACCGCGACCTCATACACATCGTCTATAGCCTCTCCAAGGACATGGGCTTCCCCGGCTTTAGGGTTGGGATTGTCTACTCCTACAATGATGCTGTTGTTAGCTGTGCTAGGAAGATGTCGAGCTTCGGCCTTGTCTCATCCCAGACCCAGCACATGATCGCCTCCATGCTTTCGGATGATGATTTCGTTGACAAGTATCTCAGTGAGAGCAAGAAAAGGCTGGCTACAAGATACAAGTTTTTCACTTGGGGACTTTCAATGGTGTGTGACGCAGTCTTTATCATGTCATAAGAAATCTTCCTTTTTTCCAAACGACGACACGTAACTAAACCCATGATTACGTATTTGTGTAGGTGGGGATTTCCAACCTGAAGAGCAATGGAGGGTTGTTCCTATGGATGGACTTGCGGCAGCTCCTCCAAGAGCCGACGGTGGAGTCAGAGCTGTCACTGTGGCGGGTCATAGTCAACGACGTGAAGCTCAACGTCTCCCCAGGGTCGTCGTTCCACTGCTCGGAAGCAGGGTGGTTCAGGGTCTGCTTCGCGAACATGGACGACAGGACGGTGGATGTGGCGCTGAGGAGGATCAGGAGCTTCATGAGGAAGGGCGAGGAGGCAGCAGCGGCGACGGCGGCTGGAGAGAGCAAGCAGCCGAGGATGGCCGCCAAGAAGAAGAAGTGCTGGCAGATGGACCTCCAGCTGCGGCTGTCGGCGCGGCGGCTGGAGGATGTGATGATGATGGGTGGCCAGGTGATGTCTCCTCACTCTCCCTTGCCCCTCTCTCCCCTTGTCAGGGCAAGGACTTGAGATTCAAGGCACGTAACGGAAATTAATTAATGTGTTTAATAATTAGTTTTCGGATATATTGAAACGAAATTAAATAAGGTTGATTTCATATCATATATGACAAGGAATTGAAGTGTAGTTTTCTCGTAATTAAGTCAATTTGTCTTTCGGATTGAATCATTCAAGGATGATTTAGACTGTTATATAACTTAAATGTGTAAGGTTGTAAGATAGTGTGATCCGATTTACCCATTTTTTTGTTTTCTTGTGGTTTATTTATGTTTAGTTTGTTCTTTTGTAACGTTGAACACTATTGTGAACGCTTGATGTTTAAAAAGCAATGTAAAAGCACCGACTGTGTATGAAAAATAAAATACATTTGTGTTTAATTATATGGCGTTTTCAAGTTTAATTACTTGTACTATGTGGAATGTTTTTTTTTTAAAGAAACAACGTCCCAATTCAATCAATCAACAAGATCATTCAACAATACATCGATCATAAAGCTCGACAAGGCAACCACCTACCGAACTCGAATCCACCTGATTCGAAGATGAGCCTCCTTGTTTGCGTTTTGTTGTATACTCAGCTGCATCTCTCGAAATCCCTTGACACCCTTAAGCACATTTTCAAGCTTAATTGATTCAAAGAACGGCTCATGTCAAGTTAAGCTCGAATTTTGTAAAGTTTACGAGCTACACAGAAGCTATGAATAATTGGATAGTCTTTGTGAATAAGTAAATTTTTAGAATTATTCAGTTGAATCGGTCGATTTAACGCATATATTGAACGATAATTGGGTGATTATTCAGGGGAATTATTATTTTTACGAGGTACAGAGAAGCGATGAATAATTGTCTAACCGTTGTGAATAAGTAAATTTTTAGAATTATTCGGTTGAATTGGTTGATTTAATGCGTACATTGAACTAATAATTGAGAGATTATTCAGTAGAATTCTTATTTGTATGAGGTACACAAACGTGATGAATAAATGTATAACCATTGCGAACAAGAAAATTTTTAGAATTATTTGGTTGAATCGGTCGATTTAACGCGAACAATGAACACTAATTGAGAGATTTTTAAGTGAAATTCTTATTTTTACGAGGTACACAAACTTCACCATCAATCCCATAAAAACTCTCATATTGATGGATAATTTCGTTGCACCCCTTCAATCCAAACTTCATTCCTTCAATATTTAAATAATCATCTCAATATTTAAACAATAACCAACAAACCCCCTCAAATGACGACTAACCACCTCAAAATCACCCAAATCGTTGAATAATTTTGGTTTTACACATCACCCACAATATTTTCCCTTAAAAACCCCCAAATCGATCACAAATTTTCTGAGAATTTGACACATAAAGCCATCAATCCCACATAAACAACACCAAATTGACGAATAACTTCGTTAAACAAATCAAATCGTTGAACAAATGAATATGAACATAATGCCTTCAAAAAACCCCAAATCATTCCCAAACCTTAAAAAAAAAATTTGTGCTTACCCAAGTGCGGTCCTTTCTTAGTCCTTCACTAAACCCTACAGTTTCGAGATCTTGGAGTAGTCGCGGGTGAGAATATTATATCCGGTAGACATTCGAGTATCAGCGACAATAATGCAGTAATTGGAACCGGCAACATCAATGCAAGTTCTGTGTACAGCCAAAAAGACGTTGATTTCAAAGAAAACGAAGACTACATCAATTGAAACTTCAAACCGAACGCAAGGAGGGAGTAGAAAGAGGTAGAGTGATTACCCACCATTGAAATCGTTAGGAGACCAGTTCACTTGCTGCTTCGTCATGGCTGGATCCATCAACAGTCGGAGAGAAACTTGAGAGGGATCGGTGCGCCACCGTTGATGCTCCGCCCCTGGAAGCGCCTCTGGTGTAGCCGCGCATGTAGCCTTCGTCGTCGGTTATGGATGCGCGATGCGAATTGCATGGTCGTTTGTGATTGTGATTGCTTTCTCTCTTGAAAGCTTTGAAAGGTCCTAGCACACGTGAAGAAGAGAATACAAAAAGGCAGGCCTATGGCGTTTATTGAATATGACTTAGCTTGCAAGCGTCTCACACTCTACATGTTGGATGAAATGTGCGGTTTCCATTTTTTTTTTTAAAAAAGTCGAACACATGGCAGATTCTAGGCCATCTATTAATCTACAATTAATGGCTCAAATTTGTTTTCTCACTTGGAAGCTTCGAAAGGTCCCATCACACGTGAAGAAGAGAATACAAAAAGGCAGGCCTAGGGCTTTTATTGAATATGACTTGCATGCGCCTCACGCTCTACATGTTGGATGAAATGTGCGGTTTTCACTTTTTTTTTAAAAAAAAAAGCCAGACACATGACATAATCTAGGCCATCTATTAATCTACGATTTTGCCCAGATTTGTGTACAATGTCAATGTACACCCTAAGGGTGTATATATATATATATATATATATATATATATATATATATATATATATATATATATATATATGTATGCTTGTATATATATATTATATTTGTATATACCCACTACTAAAAAAGAAAAAAATAACTAAGGAATTTTTAGTCACGAATGGTAGGCGACCCTGTTTTTGTGGCCACTAGAATTGACATTAGCGAAACTGTTATCATCTGTTTCTATATTCGTGGCTGGTAGTCATCCTGGAATGTCATGTCATCAAACCTGTGGCTAATAGCAACGAGCTTGATATCCCTAGCTGATTTCATGGCTCGATAGGTGGTTGGTGCTGGTAAATAGCCACGAAAGTGGCTACGAATGGGAGATTCGTAGATGTATTCGAAGCTGATTTGGCCACAACATATTATCCGTAGCTGCATCTGTGGCTATTCAGTATCGGAAATTTGACGATCCATAGAAATACTAAATAGCTACGGATGGGCCCAAAACTAATTTGAATAAGTATATCCAAATAAATATAAGTCCATCAATGTTTACACCCTATAGGTGGTCAAGCACGTTAGATATAGTCAAAGCCCAATGAATGCAAGTCCAATAACTCACTTGTGCGTCGTATTAGTGAGCCCATCCGTAGTAGCCCCAATTTTAGCTACGACCATATCTGTGGCTATTTACTTTTGAGCCCAAATGATGCACTCTAATTTCTAATGAACTTTAATTTATAATGGCTCAAATATGACTAGTCTTTCCCCCGATTGGCCCATTGACGGGCCTAAATATAACTATGAAATTTTTTATATAAATCGATATGTGTTGTAAAAAAAACATATAAACTAATTAAAAAATTCTTATGAGATTACTTTAAGAGTAAGTTTTGAGAAAAACTCATATAAGTAACTAATGAGTGTTGAATAAAACCTTATATTAAATAATAAATTTTTATGAGAATACTATAAGTGTTGAATAAGACATTATAGTATTCTAATAAGAATAATATAAGGTTTTAGAATACTATAAGAATATGTTTTGAGGAAAACTCATATAAGTAACTAATAAATATTGAAGAAAACCTTATATTAAGTAATAAATTCTTATTAGAATACTATAAGAGTATGTTTTGAGGAAAAACTCATACAAGTAACTAATAAACTCATTAGAATATTATAAGGGTATGTTTAGAGGAAAACTCATATAAGTGACTAATAAATGTTGAATAAAACCTTATATTAACGAATTAATTCTTATTAGAATACTATAAGGGTATGTTAATTTTGAGAAAAACTCATATAAGTAGCTAATAAATGTTGAATAAAACCTTATATTAACTAATAAATTCTTGTTCGAATACTATAAGGGTATGTTTTGAGGAAAACTCATATAAGTGACTAATAAATGTTGAATAAAAACCTTATATTAAGTAATAAATTCTTATTAGAATCCTATAAGGGTATGTTCCGAGGAAAACCCATATAAGTGACTAATAAACTTTGAATAAAACCTTATATTAACTAATAAATTCTTATTAGAATACTATAAGAGCAAGTTTTGAAGAAACCTAATATAAGTAACTAATAATTGTTGAATAAAACATTATATTGAGTAATAAATTCTTATTAGAATACCATAATGGTATGTTTTGAGGAAAAACCATATAAGTGACTAATAAATTTTGAATAAAACCTTATATTAACTAATAAATTCTTTTTAGAATATTATAAGATCAAGTTTTTGGGAAACCTAATATATGTCCATTGTTGTTCGCCGTAGCTATTTCCTGGTTTTTAGTAGTGACTTGAATCAAAGCCATGAGGTTGCCAGCAGCAGTCAACAATTGCAGGCAGTAAGAGGCGGCAACACAAATTGGCAACTAAGTTTGCACATTTAGGTGTCCGCAATAAGGGTCGGTATATTTAGTATCGAGAGGGTTTTGACTCTTTTGGTTCGCTTTTCAGTGTTTTTCGAAACGGGATATATATCGAATTGCGTGTACCGAATCATGGAGAGCCGGTGATTGATCGAGGACGGACCGTACGAAAAACAGAAAATTTTTATTGACGCTGTCTGTGGGAACCATTCAACCTAAGAGATGATTTGATTAAGTTAAGTTATCCGCCTAATTTTTGTTAAAAAAGGTTCCAAAATTATTAAATTTGGATTCAAACAAATAGGAATTTAGAATGTTGATTGTCGATGTGAACCGAAAAACAAACATGTAGCAACTGTGAGACGAAGGAGTATATATATGCAAATTAATTTATATATAGTCACGAGGAAAAATAAAAAGAGCCACTACTACAATTAGGGGTTTTGGTGGCGGCTCAAAACCGCCATCTTATATAGGATAACCGCCCCCTAAAGTCTAAGGCACGGTTTTGAACCGCAGCTTCTGCTGCCATCGCCTTAGCTTTATGGCGGCGGTTTATACAACCTAAGGCAGCGGTTTCATAAAAACGAGACAACCGCTGCCAAAAGTGAAAATTAACCGCCGCCTAATACCCTAAAGAAACAGTTTGTCTCCATATCACAGGAAGCGGTTTCTTTTTTATGGTAGCGGTTTTTAGTTACATTTAGAATTTTTTTTAAAGATATTTATTTAAAATCACAAATAGCTATTGAAAATTCATTATAATATCATGTAGATTAAAAAAACGCAACCAGAATGAAAGAATAAGACGACACGTCGATTTTTATGTGGTTTGAGGTTACCCTCTACATCCACGGAGTCTCAAGAAGGGGAGACTCGTCTCGAATAATGCACTAGTCGAAAGAGTTCTTTGGAAACCGGTTACAATCAAAACGAAGCTAAAATGAAAAACCAAAACGCACAAATCCAGATCGAAGACAGAGAGAGAAATGTCATAAAACAACGATAAAACAAGAAGAGAGACTCCCTCGAAACTCTGAATCCAACTACTTTCGGATTTCTCAGTTCGTCCCCGCGCAGCCACATACTTGAGCACTGCCTGAGCAGAGCTTGGTGGTCGAAATCTCCAAGACGTCCCTCTGATCTCCCTGGATCAGCCTTCGATCTCCCTGGATCAGGCGTCGACGTCAAAATCGCTGGGTTGTTTCTTCTTCTCTCTCGCTTTCTTCTTTCTCTCTTCTCTGGATTAGATTTTCATGAGCGGAAATGTTGAACAGTTCCACCAGCAGCTGAGACACCCTTTTCTTAAAATAGCGATTTTTTTTGAAATTGGCCAAAAAAATAATAATTGAAAAATAGCCAAAGATCCAAAGTATTTTGATAAATAGCCAAAACGGGGCTAGCCAAAATTAAAAAAATAATTAAATAATAAAGTCGCGGTTTTAAACCGCGACTTATGAATATTTTTTATTTTATAAGGGTATTTATTTAATTAAAAATATTAAAAACAAAATACCATAGAGTCGTTGTACTTAACATCGACTATATTTTGGCTTTTGTACCACATATTGGTAGCGACATTGAATCTAACATCCATCAGTCTAGTTGTGGCAGGCTAACTAACCGAATACCTATAACTGTCTTCGTCCAAAATAGCTTCCTGTGCTATAATAGAGTTCAGCTCCCTTTAGTCAATAATTCTAGGTTCCAATTACCATATCCACTAAAAACTATAAGGCTTATGATCCTTAGTCTAGAAAACTACTGGACAAAGAATCTCTTAAGAAAATCTCCTTTGATACATGGTTATATCTACCTTCTTGATCATGTATCCAAAACTATATATTCATGAAGATTTCTTATTGGAATACAAGAGGAATTGGAAACAAATTTATTTGGACATAAATAAAATCCATGCGAATTAATGAACATGTGCAAATTATGGCTATTGCAGAAACCAAAACAGAGAAAATACCTGACGAGAAATGTTGGCGTAATATTGGTTTTACAAATGCTATTTGGTCTCCGGGCACCGGTCGTGCTGGTCGATTAGGTGTTATGTGGAATGAAAACCGTTTCACTAATGAACTTATTTCAATTGAAATCCATCTTCCTCGTATTATCGGACTAAAATACTCTATTCTTGAGAAGGACTTCTCTTGTCTTATTCTGATAGTGTACGGGCCGCCCCATTCTGGAGATAAAGTCACATTTTGGGAAACCCTAACAAATATTATTCTTAATGAAAAGCTTACTTGTATGGTTGTTGGAGACCTAAATGAGATAAGGTCTAGCAGCGAGAAATGGGGTGGGTAGAAAATAATGTTGGCAGATTTAACCGACTCACGAAATTTATGGATGAGTGTGCATTAGTTGACTTACCCACTACTGGCAACAAATTCACTTGGCGAAAGAAAATTACCGGGGAAGAAAATATCATGGAAAAACTGGATCGTGTGTTAGTCCATCACCAGATTCTTGAAACATACCAGGATTTACAAACGACAAATGGTGCTTTCTCGATGTCTGATCATTGCCCTATCTCAATTTCTCTCAACAATGCCAGTACCTTTATACCGCCACCTTTTAAATTCAAAAATATTTGGACTCAAAGGAACGATTTCAGAAACATTGTGAAACAAGCATGGCGGGCGTCTTGAGAGAGTTCGTCTATGTTCAAAGTCCTTTTCAGAACGAGAATCCTCAAACAAAAGGCAAAAATATGGAATAAATACACTTTTGAAAATATTTTTAGGCAACTTGCAGATGTATTGAAAGCCCTCGTTGAAGTCCAATCCATAGGTGCACACCTCCGGGTAAGGAACTTAGTTACAAAAGAAAGGCAGTTGATAAATAAAAAAGAAAAACTTCTTCTTTTCCAAAAAACCTTTTGGAGCCAACTGGCCAAAGACAGGCATCTAAAATTAGCTGATAGTAACACAACGTATTTCCACCACATAGCATCTGGTAGGAGAAACCGAAAAGTTATTAAAAATATAATTACCAGTGAAGGCACCCTAATATGTGGAGAAAATAATATTCGTACTGAAATAAACGCGACTTTGAGCGTCGGTTCACTGGAATTCCTACGAATCTGGAAAGTTCTTCGGAATTCCTTGATCTAATCAACAACGCAATTTCACAAGAGGAAAATGACCGGCTCATTGCCCAACCTTGTAACGCAGAGATTAAGGAGGCTGTTTTTCTGTCTTGGCTCTAATAAATCTCCTGGTCCGGATGGAATGACGGCGAAGTTCTATAAAACTTATTGGGATATCGTTGGGCCAGACATTACACGTGTCGTTAAAGCCTTTTTCCACTCCAGCAAGATTCTACGACAAATAAACCACACATTCACCACGCTTCTACCCAAGTGCGATAATCCTAATAAAACTACTGATTACAGGCCTATCAGTTTATGCTCGACAATTTACAAAATCATATCCAAAATTTTAACTGAACGACTAAAAACTTTTATGAGCAAACTCATTCACCCCCTGCAAGGAGCTTTCGTGTCTGACAGAGCGATTCAGGACAATGTGCTCATTGCACATGAGATATTCCACTCTTTTAAAAGTCGTAAAGGGGCTGATGGCTGGCTAGCGATTAAATTGGATATGGAAAAAGCATGCGACCGGGTTGATTGGAATTTCACCAGGACAGTCCTACAGAGATTCGGATTTCATCAAAAATTCATAGCGCTCATTATGGAATGTGTAACTAAAGTATCGTTTTCAGTGTTGGTTAACAACGGCCCCACGGAGGTGTTTAGGCCCTCTAGGGGTCTTAGACAAGGAGATCCCCTATCTCCATTTCTTTTTATCCTGGGAGCGGAAGCTCCGGCTAGAAAGCTAGCCCACGAAGCCTATACTGGAGAAAATCTAATTGGGTTTCCTTTCGGGAGGGGTGGCCCATGTATTATTTTTCTCGCCTTCGCTGATGATATTATCATATTTACCAAAGGAAACCTAGCCGCATGCCGAAAAACAAAAGATAGTCGGCTTTCCAAGTCTCTCCAGGGATTCCCAGGTCTAGAATTTTACTGATTGAAAGCTGCCCTAATATCTCAAAGGAAATCAACTTAGACAAGTATTTGGGTTGTCCTATTATCAATGGTAGGGTAAAAAAATTCACATTTGAAGATATCATTATCAAATCGGCCAATCAACTCACTAAGTGGAGAGCAAACTCCCTATCACAACAGGGTAGAGCTACTCTTATCACAACAAACTTATCAACCAAACCACTGTACTCAATGCAGAGTTTCATGCTCCCGTCCCATGTGCATAATAAACTAGACCAAATTAATAGAACTTTTTTCTAGAATAAGGACCTAAGTTACAAACCGCTTATTAGTTGGGATAAAATTTGCAAACACAAGAACTACGGTGGCCTGTGTATCCGTAAAACAAAACATATGAACGATGCACTCCAATTAAAACTGTTATGGAAAATTTTGGCTGAACCAGGTAACTCGTGGGTGTGAATCATTTCACATAAATATTTAAGAACAACCAACATCCTTGATTATAGCAGTAAAGGAGAAAATGTCTCTTGGCAATGGTCTAAATTGCGAAGCCTTATACCACTCTTTAAGGATGGAGTAATCTGGACAGTGGGCAATGGCAAGACAATAAATTTTTGGACAGACAACTGGTTACAACCGACCAGTTTGATTCACAACTGCAGTTGTCCAGACAACATTAGCATCGTTGAAAAGGTAAGTGCATATATTGATAACAATAGGTGGGATATAGGAAAATTACAATCTGTTCTCCCACAAAACATTGTTGACCAAATCTCCGATATAACTCTTCCTGTAAATTCCATTAAGGACCGACTCTATTGGTTGCCGGATAAGAAGGGGTGGTTCATTACGTCAAGTGCTTATAACTTAGCCACTTTATCATCAAGACATTCCCTTTATGATAATGCATGGATTTCGAAGATCAATGCCCCTCCGAAAGTGAAAAATTTTATGTGGAAAATAAGTCAGAATGGTTTACCAACCGCATCGCGATTATCTAGAAGAGGGATCGCTATTCCACCATATTGCCCAATCTGTAACCACCATGAGGAAGATGTTGTCCACCTCTTCTTTGAATGTAAATTTAGTACATACTTTCAAAATATGAATGCCCATCATAAAACTCATATTAAGAATTGTATTTCGCTGAATAGAGACTGTGAACAATAGTACATACTTTCTCGCTTTCTTAGGAAGGACATTATCTAATAAAGACAAAATTAAATTGGCATTCATTTGGTGGACTGCGTGGAATGCTCGGAACAGCTATGTCTTCAGAAATGAAAAGCTACCGACTATTGAGGGATTTAACAAAACTGTCGACTTTCATGTGACTAACTGGGGTAGGGTGAATCTTAGCACTAAGAAAGACAAATCAATCAACCTCAATACCAAAACCAACTTGCGATACACGAAGGGTTCCCAAAAACAGAAAATCTCCAAGTTGAAAACACCCCCTTCCGGGAGATATAAATTGAATTTCGATGGGTCATCCTTAACCAACAACGATAGCTCGGTTGGATATATTATTAGAGACTGGAAGGGTAATCCTATTTACATTGGAGGTCGAAAAGTGGGCAAACATATGCCAATCCAAGCTCAAGCTTTAGCCCTTAGAGAAGGAATTTTAAAAGTAATTAACTTAAAAATCCACAACATCATTGTCGAAGGGGACTCGCTCATTGTTATTAATCACTTAAAGTATGACTCTAAATGCCTGTGGGAGATGGAGCTTCTTATGTCAGATATTAAAACGCTTCTGTTAAACATTAACGGGGTTTCATTCTCACATGTTCTATGAAGCGGGAATTGTGTGGCCGACAGGGTTGCACACCTTAGCCACCAGTGTAGTGATGGTTCCTTGATTCCTGACGCATGTCTTTTTGACCTTATCCGAAAGGATGCTCTCGGATAGCGGTTCCTCTGGGCTACATCCGAATTCTTACCTAATCTATATAAAATACTAAAACAGAGGCCTGCAGTAGTCTCTGGTGCGTTTCGCATACGTGGAATTTTCTGGATTAAAACGGATTATTTTTGTTTACGTGTCATATTCTGGATTAAAATGGTATTATCTTTTTGGGCACATCAATTAATAAGCTAATATAGTTAGGTAAAAAACTTATCTTTTTAGATCAAATAAATTATCCATTTTATTTGTTTTCAATAAATAATAATCAAATTGAATTTATTTTTTTCCAATAAAAAATTGGTTGGGATAGATTACGGTGATGTCAAGTTTTTTTTATATACCGTAATGTACTTTGAACTATATCTTTTTAATTTTATGTGAAATAACGTAATCAATTAGTCTTGGATACATTATATTTTATATGATTTTTTTTCTAATTATTGCTTTTGAATTTTAATTTAAAAGTTGAAATTTCATGACAATATTTTTTTAAAAATTGGGTCAAAAATAATATTATTATACAATCTACAAAGTATCGGTGAACATTTTGCACGTACGTGTAATATTCTAGATTAAATTTTGGTGCAATTTGCATACGTGTCATATTCTGGGTCAAAAATAATATTTTTATACAATATACAAAGTATCAGTGAACATTTTGCACGTACGTGTAATATTCTAGATTAAATTCTGGTGCAATTTGCATCCGTGTCATATTCTGGGTCAAAAATAATATTTTTATACAATCTACAAAGTATCGGTGAACATTTTGCACGTGTAATATTCTAGATTAAATTCTGGTGCAATTTGCATACGTGTCATATTCTGGATTAATATAGTATTATCTTTTTAAAACGTTAATTAATAAGCCAATAAAATTTTGTCATCTCAGTTAACGGTCTCACTTATTTTTATAAATATTCAACATTATATCTTAATCAGTTAAAAACTTATCTTTTTATATCAAATCATCTATCCAATTTATTTGTTTTCAATAAATAATAAGCAGATTGAATTTATTTTTTTCAATAAAAATCGGTTGGAATAGATAAAAAAACAACGCTAATCGAAGAGGTGATATATAAGCTTTTGGACATGAATCACATGATATATATTGAAGTGCTCAATCTCTTTGTTGGAACATATAAGAAGAAGTGTACGTATATATATAAGCGGTTGTATTGCACGCCATTCACATCTAGGTTAATTAGTTAGAAAACTCATTTCACATCTAGGTTAATTAGTTAGAAAACTTATCTTTTTAGGTCAAATAATCTATCTAATATTTGGTCATTTATTATATGTTTTAGACCAAATTAAATATCTATATATAACATACTAAAATAGAGACATGAAACGGCTTCAGGGGCGATTCACATACGTGTGTCATTTTCTGAATTCAAATGGTGTTACTTTTTCATGCATGTCATATTTTTAATTAATATGGTATTATCTTTTTTTTTATCCTGAAATGGTAAATATATAGATAACCAACTTCAATTAATAAGCCAATGTAATTTTGTCATATCAATTAATGGTCCCACTTATTTTTTTATATTTTAATTAGTTAGAAAACTTATCTTTTTAGATCAAATAATCTATCCAATATTTGGTCATTTATTCTATGTTTTAGAACAAATTGAATATAATATCAATTTGCGCTTTAAATTTCAACAATCGTTTATCAAATTATATGATTAATCTAGATTTAAACATGTTTACACTCTCAAAAATATAACACAATTGAAAACTATATATTTATTAATTTATATTAATTAATTAGAAAATGTTTTATATAATGAAACTTATTAAAAAATCGCACAACGGGCGAGTAATAAAACTAGTTAAAAAAAAAGCAGCGACTATATCTTCTTTTTAAAAAAAACGCACCCAGGCCCATCTCAATTTCCCATTCTCTCCCATTATGAAGAAAAGTTGTACTCCCCCTCTGACTCTCTCACAGGTAAGTTTCCTGGCCCACCCAAATTCACTTGTATCTATGGAAATCAAACATTCAAACCCTCTCTCTCACTTATCAAACAGCGACTCTGCAATATAATTTTTAGCCCGATCCTCTACAACACCCCACGCTCCCTTTCACGTATCACAAAATTATTTCCGATATAATTTAATGTCAAAAAAAAATCAAAAAAAATATTTTTAGATTTTATACCTTCATATTCACATATTTATAAATTTTCATCAAGAAAAAACATGATATAAAATTTTAGATAATTAGAATATCGATTAGTTTTAGAAAATAATTTTTATTATTTTTTAAAACCTGAAATTTCAAAATAAAAGTTCATAAACCTATTAAAATCAGTGTATAGAATCTAAAAATATTTTTTTGAATTATTTTGAAATTAAATTATATCAGAAATAATTTTGTGATGCGGGGAAGGGAGCGTGGGGTGTTGTAGAGGATCCGGACTGTTTTTAGCCAATGTTATTTACACCACAAAATTTACTATTTACATCACATATCTCACTTTTTATATTTTTTTTAAAATACACCCTACTCATCTTGAGTCACACACCTGCCCCTCAAGAGGCGCAGGGTATTTTACATTAAAATACCCTGCGCCTCTTGAGGGGCAGGTGTGTGACTCAAGAGGAGCAGGAGTGTGATTTAAGAGGCGTAGGTGTGGTGCATATAGTAAAATTTATGGGTGTAAATATTATCACCCTAATTTTTTTAACCTTTTCAATTACATAAATATATACAGAACATAGCAGCACTTGAAGAAAAGATTTCTCTATTTGTAGCACTTGTTTGGAATCCAATGATATTTAGGATTGACTAACAAACAACTTGGAAATGATGTATCTGTTGTTATGAACAAGTATGACACTAGTTGGGTACCCAGCTCTTTGATGAATTTGTTCGTGTGCAACTTATGAGATGAATGAAGTACAACTCCTGACTCCAGTAAGCGCGCAATCACCTTACTAAACGCGATGAGAATGTTGCTCGATCGTGAACAGTGCTACCCAAACCAAAGGTCGTCATTCCAAGTATCCCTAGGAGTCAAGGAGGTAGGAATCCAACCGCGTTCAACAAATCGCTTATTTAGATTGCGAACATTGCTGCCTCATATTCTAATGGTCGCAGGTGCTTACGAAGAGGAGACATCCACAGACCTTTTGAAATCCATATTAGCTTCATCCTTGAGTTTGACATATATTCATTTAAATATGTATGTCAATTTGGTTTAAATATGTATGTCAATTGGGCAACTGTTGCCAAAGCTACTTGAGTCTTTATGCCACGCAAAGGGAGCTATTGTCATAATCAAGTTAATGTTTGATTGTGAGAAAGAAAAGAGAGAAAAATGAGAAACAACTAAAATACGTTATTCCAAATTGTTTGTTTTACGACTGATCAAGTTGATTTTATACAACTCAACAGGACAAACAATTACAGAAATATCCTTCTGGGTAGTATACAGTATACACTATCACCCCCCTCAAGCTGGAGGTTGGTAAACCAAGCTTAACTTGGAGAGAGCAATGGAGTGACGGGACCTGATAAGGGCTTAGTAAAAACATCTGCCACCTGAGAATGTGTAGTTATTAATTAAAGCATAGCAAACACATTTATTTCTTCCTCTTCGACCGATCATACGCTAGAATCCTGCAATTTTCATAACGTTAACCTTTAACCCTTGTTTCATCCGAAGGACAACGGATGAAGCAGGCTGGACTCGATGCCCATCAACTACTTCAAACCGATAGCCATTGCTTATCAAGTGACGTGCCACTGCCTTCATCTCAATGATGGCTATTTCCTTCCCAAGACATATCTTCAGCCCTGTGTTGAATGAAAATAACTTGTGCGATGGCTCATGCTTCAACGTGCCTTTCTCTGTTATCCACCTCTCAGGCTTGAAATCTTCGCAATCTTCCCCCCAAACCCATTTTAACCTCGCCATTGCGTATGCACAAAGTATTATCACCGTCGATGGCTTTGCGACGTGCCCGCTAGGCAATGTCTCTAGTTTTTTTGAAGCCCGGACCAAGAACGGCACAGAAGGATACAACCTTAATGCTTCGCATATCGCTGCGTGGAGATACACCAGGTTGTTGGAATTGCCTAGTTGAGTGATGTCGGTGAAGGAATTGGTGTCCTTTAATTGATGTGCAAAATACTAATGATATAATAGGATTAAAATGGAGATTTATAATCCGAATGATCTAGGTAATTATAGTGCTTTGCTAGAAGCCAACTATAATTTATGGATTAAATTGGATTTAATCTATTGCTATTTTATTCGGGTCCTATAAGGTCACACACAAAAGAGTATTAGGAATTGGATAATTGATTAATGATAATAATAAGTTATTATTGTTGATATAATATCTTTATGGAAAGATATTGTGGATAGAAGATAAAAGATAAAAGGTGACTTATTGGGAATAAGTTTGACCTAGTATATACATTATAAAAGGAGACTTATTGAGAATAAGTCTTCACCTAGTTTTGCAATTGTGCATCTTTTCTTCTCCCACCAAAACCAATAGCATCCCTAAGTGTTAGGTGTGAGTTGCAATCCTTCGATCGTTCGTTCTAGCAAACGGAGACAAGGAGATCCAATTCCGTGCTCGTGTGGACCAAGTAGAGGTGTCGCGCTTGAGGCTCTATTCTCCAAAGGTGATTTTGGATCAAGGTTCCGCACAAGAAAGGTACGACTTTTCTCTTCTACATTGATCATATCTATTCATGCATGAGATCCCGAATTAGATGTTAGAAAATAGTTTTCTACAATTCCGCTGCGCATCTAATTATCCTACAGTGGTATCAGAGCCTCTTGCATAAATTGATATGATCAATTAGTTTTCTTGATAGTTTTGATTCAATTTAGTAATATATTTGATATATGGATTAATTTGTATGAATAAAATTATGATTTTATTGATTGGATGCACAAAATATTAATATGTGAAACTAGTTCACAATCGGAATTTGATTCCGATCGAAGCCGCCTACCTTTCGCTAATTAATTTGGAATTAATGTACAAGACATTACGTGGTTAAAGGCAACCAATTTAGATGGCAGATCTTATGACTTCCAAAAATTTGATTTCAGTAATTGTGGAACGGCTCGGCATCATGGTTTTCTTTTTCTTTTTTTTGGTAATGCGGTAAATTTTTTTTTTTTCATATCAATTGATATGATATAATTTATATAAGAGATATGATTTCTTGTATAAATAATGAAATATTTGATTTCATAAAAGTATAAATTGATTTGAATCTAAGAAATTGAGAATTCATGATTTTGATGCATAAAGTTGACAAATTTTGTGTGAATTTGATTCGTACGTTAATTTCTCAAAGTTTTAAGTTTTTTTGAAAACTTACCATCTTAATCCTACTATTGTTTGTAATGGTTACAAAAATTTGAGTGGGAGAAGATGAGACGGCAATTAGGGTTATGAAAGGTATATTAGGGTTTTAGTGTAAGATCCTAAATTACCTTAATTAGATATGATAGATATCTTATCCCTAATGAAATATTCTATCCAATTATACAAGGTAATAGTTACCATAAAATTTATTCCATATATATGATTGCTAATTTTGAATTAAATATCAAGAATATTAAATTAGTTATTTTATTAGATAATTTAATTGATTTGAGTTAAATAGTTTATTAATATGATTAATATTCTATTTCTTGTTTATATTAATTTGATTAATATTTTGATGTTATATTAATTGTGATTAATATTTTTAATATTTGATATTATTGCATGCGGTGACTAGTATGGCCCAAGTAGCATAGAAAATACGATCTGCGTATCAGTGTGTATTTTTGTACACGATCTGCGTATCGTTATGTATTTTTGTACACGATCTGCGTATCGTTATGTATTTTTGTAATTTAATTTTCGAAAGTAAATTTAATTATACATTGTACAAAAGAAGATGCTACAAGAATCAAGGATGAAGATCCAAAAGGCGATTCTAGGATGGAGATCCAAAAGGAGAGCCAAGGATGATGATTCAAGGAGCAAGAAGAACCTTGAAGATTTATCTTTTAGGTTTTCTTTTCATTAGGGGCCATACTAGGATCACAATTTATTTTTGTGCATGTTTGTGGTTTATGCTTGCATGTTTGATTATGTTGTTTGTTCACTTGATAATTAGACTTGCATGACAAACCTAGTTCCCTTAAAAGAAAATTGAGAGTATGCCTTTCCAATTCATAACCTATGAGGCCCTTGGAATTTGATGGATAGGTTTTGCCAAAGCAAGATGTCCATGCTTTGACCTTGGGATAGTACGGGTAAATCTATATAAGGGATTTATAGCCTTGAATTGGTTCTACTCAACAAAAGACCAAAAGATAAAGTTTTGGATTTTGAGGCATGGGATAGATTTACATAAGATATGATCTATCAACCAAGAGTTATAAATGTTATAACTAGTAAAAGTTACTTACCTTGTCACATAAGAGTTAGGGTAGTGCCAAAGCACGCTAATGTCTTATCTGTAATAGGATCTTGGAATCATTTTATTCAAAGGGAAATTTATTTTAAGGATAAAATGGCATTAGCTTTTAAATTTAAAGCATGTTTAAATTTTTAGCTTTTGCATGACAAACATGATCCATATTTTGCATGTTTTATGTTGTAGATATCATGAATAGAAACGATAACCCAACAATCATCAATTTGCGATCAATTCTTGAGCAGAATAAGTTGAGCGACAATAATTTCCTCGATTGGGAAAGAAATCTGAGAATTGTTCTTAGCTCTGAAGGAAAAGAGAGTATACTTGACACCCCTATCCCAAAATTGACTGATGCCTCCACTCAAGCTGAGAAGGAGATCTTGATGGTCCAAAAGGGAAAAGGGTTCAAGAAAGGGGCATCTGGACAACAGAAGAACACAAATGGGAAAGGTAAACTAGTTACCCAACCCAAGAATACTTCTGAGAAAGCTAAAGTAGCTGCTGACCATGACTGTTTCTACTGCCATACCAAGGGTCACTGGAAGAGAAATTGCCCAAAGTATCTGGAAGATAAGAAGAATGGAACTGTGAGTTCCACTTCAAGTACGCATGTTATAGAAGTCCTATCGACTAATACTTCTAGCTGGGTATTCGACTCAGGCTGTGCAGGTTCTCACATTATTACTAATGTGCAGGGACTAAAAAGGCGTAGAAGCTTGGCTAAGGGAGAGGTAGATCTTCGAACTGGAACTGGAGCAAAGGCTGCTGCACTTGCCGTTGGAGATTATAGTCTACCTTTACCTTCTGGTTTAGTTTTAGAACTCAATAATTGTTATTTTGTTCCGTCTATTACTAGAAACCTCATTGCGGCTTCTGTCTTGGATTTAGAAGGCTACAATTATTCTTGTAAAGATAAACGCCTGTCTATTTTCAAAGATAACATTTTTTATGCCGATTTTGTGTTGAGTAATGGACTCTACATTTTGGATCAAACATCCGGCATTTACAATGTAAGTACCAAAAGGCAAAAATCAGACACAGGTGATAACACCTACCTATGGCATTGTCGACTGTGTCACATAGGCTTAAATCGCATGAAGAAGCTCCATAAAGATGGAATTCTGACATCAATTGATTGTGAATCTTTTGACACATGTGAGTCATGTCTAATGGGAAAAATGACAAGGTCACCTTTCACTGGAGTAAGTGAAAGGGCAACTGAGCTCTTGGCACTAATACATACAGATGTATGTGGACCTATGAGTACAGAAGCTAGAGGTGGGTACAAGTACTTCATAACTTTTACTGATGATTTAAGTAGATATGGCTACATCTACTTAATGAAGCACAAGTCTGAATCATTTGAAAAGTTCAAAGAATTTCAGAATGAAGTTGAAAACCAGCTTGACAAGAAAATTAAGGCACTCCGATCTGATCGTGGTGGTGAGTATTTGAGTCAAGAATTTGATCATCATTTGAAGAGTTGTGGGATATTATCACAACGAACTCCACCCGGAACACCACAAATGAACGGTGTATCTGAAAGGAGGAATAGGACCCTGTTGGACATGGTTCGATCAATGATGAGTTTTGCTAATCTTCCAATATCCTTCTGGGGGTATGCTCTCACAACCGCGATGTTCACACTAAACAGGACTCCATCTAAGGCTGTAGAAAAGACACCGTATGAGTTATGGACTGGAAGAGTTCCAAGTTTGTCTTTTCTCAAGGTTTGGGGATGCGAAGCATATGTAAAACGTTTACTAGCAGATAAGGTCGCACCCAAATCAGATAAATGCTTCTTTATAGGGTACCCTAAGGAAACTAAAGGGTACTACTTCTACAATCCCACCGAGCACAAAGTGTTTGTTGCTAGGGATAGTGTCTTTATGGAAAAAGAGTTTGTTTCCAAAAAGTCAAGTGGGAGAAATGTTGATCTCGAAGAAGTTCGAGAGAAGCAAAAAACCGAGCAACAAGAAGACATGGATCACTCCATGAATGAGGCTATGAGCTTTGATGACCTGATTCCAGTAGAAGATGGAACTCAAACTCATACAATGGAGGAGGTGGAATTAGAGGTGCAAGACCCCATTCCTAACAACCCACAAAATGTTGTGGTGGAACCTCCAGTTGCTCAACCCACGCGTAGATCAGAAAGGGCAAGATCGTTACCAAATAGATTTGCTGAATTCATATTGACTGCAAGTCTAGACATTTTGTTGTTAGAAAGCGATGAACCTACTACATATAAGCAAGCTTTGATGAGACCAGACTCCAAGAAGTGGCATGATGCCATGATATCCGAAATGGATTCTATGTCTGAGAATCAAGTATGGGACTTGGTAGATCCACCAGATGGGATAGTACCCATTGGGTGCAAATGGGTTTATAAACTCAAAACAGACAAGAATGGAAAGGTAAATCTATTCAAAGCAAGACTGGTTGCGAAAGGGTTTAAACAGATTCATGGTATTGACTATGAGGAAACTTTCTCACCAGTCGTTATGATTAGATCCATTCGGATACTCCTAGCAATTGCAGCTCATTATGACTATGAGATCTGGCAAATGGATGTCAAGACTGCATTTCTAAATGGATACTTAGAAGAGGATGTGTACATGACACAACCTGAAGGTTTTGAGGATCCACAAAATCCTAGGAAGGTATGCAAACTTAAGAAATCCATTTATGGACTTAAGCAAGCATCAAGGAGTTGGAACCTTCGATTTGATGAAGTGATCAAACAGTTTGAATTCATCAGATGTGAAGAAGAACCTTGTGTTTACAAAAAGTTTAGTGGGAGCAAAGTTGTATTCTTGGTTTTGTATGTGGATGACATACTACTCATTGGGAATGACATTCAAATGCTTGAGTCTGTAAAAGACTGGCTCAAGAAGCATTTCTCAATGAAAGACCTTGGAGAGGCCGAGTACATTTTAGGCATCAAGATCTATAGGGATAGATCCAAGAGACTCATTGGACTAAGTCAGGGAACTTATATAGATAAGGTTCTGGACAAGTTCAAAATGAAAGATTCCAAAAAGGGATTTTTGCCCATGCAACATGGTCTATATCTAAGCAAGAAGCAATGTCCAGTAACACCTGCTGAGCTGGATAGAATGAGTCGGATCCCTTATGCATCAGCAATAGGTTCCATTATGTATGCCATGATTTGTACTCGTCCAGATGTTGCATTTGCCTTAAGTGTATGCAGCAGATACCAATCGAATCCAGGTGAAGCACCCTGGAGTGCAGCTAAGAACATCCTCAAGTACTTGAGAAGAACTAAGGATGATTTCTTGGTGTACGGAGGACATGATGAGTTGATCGTTGAAGGATACACTGATGCTAGCTTCCAAATAGATAGAGACAACTTCCAATCCCAATCCGGATACGTTTTTATTCTTAATGGAGGAGCTGTGAGCTGGAAGAGCTCAAAGCAAGACACAGTGGCTGATTCTACAACAGAGGCTGAGTACATCGCTGCAGTGGATGCGGCTAAGGAAGCTATCTGGATAAGGAAGTTTTTAGCCGAGCTTGGTGTGGTCCCTAAAGGGGTTGAAGCCATTGACATCTATTGTGACAACAATGGTGCCATTGCTCAATCCAAAGAACCAAGCTCCAATTCCAAATCCAGGCACGTGCTCAGGAAGTATCACGTCATACGAGACTATGTTCGAAGAGGTGACGTGAGACTATGCAAGATACACACGGATAACAACATTGCAGATCCGTTGACTAAACCTCTTCCCAAGCCCAAGCATGATAGTCATACTAGAGCTAAGGGACTCAAATCCATTGGTGAATGGCTTTGATTTATATGTTTAAAGCATTAGATATTGATCAAGATTGTTGAAACATATTTGCATCATGTTTGTTTGAAATAAAGTTTCATTATTATTCAATTATGGTTTAGAATTGAATAAAATGTCCTAATAATTTATAATTATCAAATAGGATCGCTGCGAAAGTCGTGGTGGTTGAAACCCTATTAAATGAACTGTTATTATGAATTATGTGTTGCCGTAGCCTGAATCATTAAACAGGACATAAATGATTTAATATAGGCTATTATGCAAGTTGAGTGATAGCGCCAAGTTTCACGGGCTATAGGGACATGGAGATGTCTAATCAATTGCATGGACAAGTATGGTGGATACTTGTTGGGCAGACCTGCCTTAAGATTTTTCAAATAAGTTGAAGAATTTAAGGTTAAAATATTCTTAGTAGATTCCTCAGACATGAGTCTGATATCACTCTCATTTGATGATTGGTAGTCTTTGACACTGTCAACCGCTGATCCGTAAAAGGCAGTCATAAAGGCAGTGATTGGGGTTGCTAAAATTTAAGTGGGAGTTATAGTCACACAAGATTGGAGAAGTCCTCCTATTCTGGATATGTGGATATCTGAGTAGGAATAATGTTCTGGCCGCTCGAAGAGTAAGAGTTGTAAAATGCATGGCCATGCTCAAATGGATTAATAAGTAATCATTTGTTTATTTGACAGCTCAAGCTCGGGATCGAGAAATAATTTGAATTGATATGGATAACATGAGATGCTATCATATCATCAAATTGAACATTAAGTGACAAAGGAATTGAAATTGCACATCCACTTAAGGACAAGTGGGAGATTGAAGGAATTGGTGTCCTTTAATTGATGTGTAAAATACTAATGATATAATAGGATTAAAATGGAGATTTGTAATCTGAATAATTTAGGTAATTATAGTGCTTTGCTAGAAGCCAACTATAATTTATGGATTAAATTGGATTTAATCTATTGCTATTTTATTCGGGTCCTATAAGGTCACACACAAAAGAGTATTAGGAATTGGATAATTGATTAATGATAATAATAAGTTATTATTGTTGATATAATATCTTTATGGAAAGATATTGTGGATAGAAGATAAAAGATAAAAGGTGACTTATTGGGAATAAGTTTGACCTACTTTATACATCATATAAGGAGACTGATTGAGAATAAGTCTTAACCTAGTTTTGCAATTGTGCATCTTTTCTTCTCCCACCAAAAACCAATAGCATCCCTAAAGTGTTAGGTGTGAGTTGCAATCTTCGATCGTTCGTTCTAGCAAACGGAGACAAGGAGATCCAATTCCGTGCTCGTGTGGACCAAGTAGAGGAGTCGCGCTTGAGGCTCTATTCTCCAAAGGTGATTTCGAATCAAGGTTCCGCACAAGAAAAGGTATGACTTTTCCCCTCTATATCGTTCATATCAATTCATGCATGAGATCCCAAATTAGATGTTAGAAAATAGTTTTCTACAATTCCGCTGCGCATCTAATTTTCCAACAGTGGTATCAGAGCCTCTTGCATAAATTGATATGATCGATTGATTTTCTTGATAGTTTAAATTCAATTTAGCAATATATTTGATATATGGAATAATTTGTATAAATAAAATTATGATTTTGATTGATTGGATATTTGAAATTTAATATGTAAAAGTAATTTACAATCGATCGGAATCAGATTTCGATCATAGGCCGCCGCCGCTTGATCTTGTAATTAATCAACGTATGCACCGGCTACTTGATCAATGTGATTGGAATTATATAGGATTCAACCGTATACACACCACTTTATCAATTTTGATTGAGATTGTTGGTGAACATCATGCATCAATTTGGTTTATTTAATTTGATTTCGAGCAAAAGAGAGAATTTGAAATAGCATCAAATTTTTTTTTTTTTTTTCTGATTTCGAAAAATATTACCTTTTGATGATGTTTTATTCAATCAATTTGTATAATCTATGCAAGAGATATGATTTCTTGTATAAAATATGAAATATTTGATTTTATAAAAGTATAAATTGATTTAAATCTAAGAAATTGGGAATTTCATGATTTGACAAATTGTGTGTGAATTTGATTCGTACTTTAATTTCTCAAAGTTTTAAGTTTTTTGAAAACTTACCATCTTAATCCTACTATTGTTTGTAATGGTTACAAAATTTGAGTGGGAGAAGATGAGGCGGCAATTAGGGTTATGAAAGGTATATTAGGGTTTTAGTGTAAGATCCTAAATTACCTTAATTAGATATTATCTCTAATGAAATATTCTATCCAATTATACAAGGTAATAGTTACCATAAAATTTATTCCATATATATGATTGCTAATTTTGAATTAAATATCAAGAATATTAAATTAGTTATTTTATTAGATAATTTAATTGATTTGTGTTAAATAGTTTATTAATATGATTAATATTCTATTTCTTATTCATATTAATTTGATTAATATTTTGATGGTATATTAATTGTGATTAATATTTTTAATATTTGATATTATTGCATGCGGTGACTAGTATGGCCCAAGTAGCATAGAAAATACGATCTGCGTATCGTTATGTATTTTTGTACACGATCTGCGTATCGTTATGTATTTTTGTACACGATCTGCGTATCGTTATGTATTTTGTAATTTAATTTTCAAAAGTAAATTTATTTATACATTGTACAAAAGAAGATGCTACAAGAATCAAGGATGGAGATCCAAAAGGCGATTCTAGGATGGAGATCCAAAAGGAGAGCCAAGGATGATGATTCGAGGAGCAAGAAGAACCTTGAAGATTTATCTTTATAGGTTTTCTTTTCATTAGGGGCCATACTAGGATCACAATTTATTTTCGTGCATGTTTGTGGTTTATGCTTGCATGTTTGATTATGTTGATTGTTCACTTGATAATTAGACTTGCATGACAAACCTAGTTCCCTTAAAAGAAAATTGAGAGTATGCCTTTCCAATTCATAACCTATGAGGCCCTTGGAATTTGATGGATAGGTTTTGCCAAAGCAAGGTGTCCATGCTTTGACCTTGGGATAGTACGGGTAAATCTATATAAGGGATTTATAGCCTTGAATTGGTTCTACTCAACAAAAGACCAAAAGACAAAGTTTTGGATTTTGAGGCATGGGATAGATTTACATAAGATGTGATCTATCAACCAAGAGTTATAAATGTTATAACTAGTAAAAGTTACTTACCTTGTCACATAAGAGTTAGGGTAGTGCCAAAGCACGCTAATGTCTTATCTGTAATAGGATCTTGGAATCATTTTATTCAAAGGGAAATTTATTTTAAGGATAAAATGGCATTAGCTTTTAAATTTAAAGCATGTTTAAATTTTTAGCTTTTGCATGACAAACATGATCCATATTTTGCATGTTTTATGTTGTAGATATCATGAATAGAAACGATAACCCAACAATCATCAATTTGCGATCAATTCTTGAGAAGAATAAGTTGATCGACAATAATTTCCTCGATTGGGAAAGAAATCTGAGAATTGTTCTTAGGTTTGAAGAGAGTATACTTGACACCCCTAACCCAAAATTGACTGATGCCTCCACTCAAGCTGAGAAGGAGATCTTGATGGTCCAAAAGGGAAAAGGGTTCAAGAAAGGGGCATCTGGACAGCAGAAGAACACAAATGGGAAAGGTAAACTAGTTACCCAACCCAAGAATACTTCTGAGAAAGCTAAAGTAGCTGCTGACCATGACTGTTTCTACTGCCATACCAAGGGTCACTGGAAGAGAAATTGCCCAAAGTATCTGGAAGATAAGAAGAATGGAACTGTGAGTTCCACTTCAAGTACGCATGTTATAGAAGTCCTATCAGCTAATGCTTCTAGCTGGGTATTCGACTCAGGCTGTGCAGGTTCTCACATTATTACGAATGTGCAGGGACTAAAAAGGCGTAGAAGCTTGGCTAAGGGAGAGGTAGATCTTCGAACTGGAACTGGAGCAAAGGCTGCTGCACTTGCCGTTGGAGATTATAGTCTACCTTTACCTTCTGGTTTAGTTTTAGAACTCAATAATTGTTATTTTGTTCCGTCTATTACTAGAAACCTCATTGCGGCTTCTGTCTTGGATTTAGAAGGCTACAATTATTCTTGTAAAGATAAACGCCTGTCTATTTTCAAAGATAACATTTTTTATGCCGATTTTTTGTTGAGTAATGGACTCTACATTTTGGATCAAACATCCGGCATTTACAATGTAAGTACCAAAAGGCAAAAATCAGACACAGGTGATAACACCTACCTATGGCATTGTCGACTGTGTCACATAGGCTTAAATCGCATGAAGAAGCTCCATAAAGATGGAATTCTGACATCAATTGATTGTGAATCTTTTTACACATGTGAGTCATGTCTAATGGGAAAAATGACAAGGTCACCTTTCACTGGAGTAAGTGAAAGGGCAACTGAGCTCTTGGCACTAATACATACAGATGTATGTGGACCTATGAGTACAGAAGCTAGAGGTGGGTACAAGTACTTCATATCTTTTACTGATGATTTAAGTAGATATGGCTACATCTACTTAATGAAGCACAAGTCTGAATCATTTGAAAAGTTCAATGAATTTCAGAATGATATAATAGGATTAAAATGGAGATTTATAATCCGAATGATCTAGGTAATTATAGTGCTTTGCTAGAAGCCAACTATAATTTATGGATTAAATTGGATTTAATCTATTGCTATTTTATTCGGGTCCTATAAGGTCACACACAAAAGAGTATTAGGAATTGGATAATTGATTAATGATAATAATAAGTTATTATTGTTGATATAATATCTTTATGGAAAGATATTGTGGATAGAAGATAAAAGATAAAAGGTGACTTATTGGGAATAAGTTTGACCTAGTATATACATTATAAAAGGAGACTTATTGAGAATAAGTCTTCACCTAGTTTTGCAATTGTGCATCTTTTCTTCTCCCACCAAAACCAATAGCATCCCTAAGTGTTAGGTGTGAGTTGCAATCCTTCGATCGTTCGTTCTAGCAAACGGAGACAAGGAGATCCAATTCCGTGCTCGTGTGGACCAAGTAGAGGAGTCGCGCTTGAGGCTCTATTCTCCAAAGGTGATTTTGGATCAAGGTTCCGCACAAGAAAGGTACGACTTTTCTCTTCTACATTGATCATATCTATTCATGCATGAGATCCCGAATTAGATGTTAGAAAATAGTTTTCTACAATTTCGCTGCGCATCTAATTATCCTACAGTCGGATCCCTTTACACTGTTTTCTTGTATTAGCTCCTCTTTGATCTTGGCTTCTATCTGTGGATGCTTGATTAGAAGCCAAAAGAACCAGGCTAAGGCTGTACTCACCGCATCTTTCCTTGCGAGTAGGAAGTTCACGAACATATCGCGTAGAAAGACATCGGTGGATTTGAAACCATGCTCAGCTCCATAGTTCTCTTTCATGTAAAGGCCGATTAGGTCGATGGCCTCTGTAGCTTTAACACTTCCTTCAGCGGCACGAGCTTCTTCTCTTTTCTTTTTGATCATCTCATAGGTGAAATTGTCTAGGGCGTTTGTGAATTCACTATACTTCCTCTCCTTCCCGATCCCCAATCTCCGTTGTAGCTTCCAGATGAAGTCTGGCAATACATGTCTGGCCAACACTGCATCCTCTGTTTCATGCGCTGAGAGCATGCCAATAGGATGGCTTGACGGGTCAAAAGAAAGAGAGTCGGTGTCGGAACCGATGAGAAGCTTGAAGTTGATGTCAGAGAAAAATCTACCAAAAATGTCGAGTAGGTCGACAACTCGACCCTCCTTGTGAGAGCAGTCGAGGAATGGGATAAGGCTTTTCTCCAACCTGTCTTGGAGTGTTTCAACAGTGAACTGTCGAAAACGAGTGCTTGTGAGGGAAGACATGGCGATCTTCCTTTGGTATTTCCACTTGTCGAATTCGGCAATGAGGATGCCATCTCCAAGAACGTCAAGTTTCTCTTGGTAGTTGGATCCTCGATTGAAGTCTTCATGGTCCCTGCACATGATGTGCTGCACATTGCTCGGGTCGGCTGTGATAAGGAGCTCATATTTTGTGAACCATGGGCCTTTCACAACGAAAGTTCCTCGGCTGTGTTGTAAAACTTGGGTCACGTAATCTGGAATACGGTGCAGTTGTAACATAACACTTGGAATCATTCCGAAAATGGGAATGTTTATAGGAATTGGTGATAATCCGCCATTGGTGCGGCGAGAGAAGTAGTTCGAGATCCAAACAAGGGAGAAGAAGAAGATGAATACAAAGAGGATTGTTGCAGAAAAAGGAGGAGAATAAGATGAATACCAAGACAAGTACTCCATGGTAAGGCGTGTAATAAGGCTAGGGATGGGTTTCTTGAGTATTTATAACCTGACCGTCAGAATGATATACACTACAATGATTAGTAGCACCTGAAAGGGATTACCTACATTTACTATAATTTATGGAAGAGAATACCTACATTTATTATACAATATGGAAGAGACTACCTACATTTACTATACAGTATGGATGGATATCAACCATAACTAGACTTGTAGCACCATATTAAATAGGTTTAAGTTCCACCTAGATTTGGTAAAATCTAATGAGACTCAAGAAATCCGACCGACTCACTCGAACTCAGATCCGACAAAAATCCGAAAATCTAACGTCATTCGTAACTCGAACCCAAGCCAAATATGAGACCCAACTCGAAATAGACCCGAACAAAGACAAAACCGACCCGACTCTCAACCCTGTAAAGACCTAGAATTTTAAAATTATTATTTTATTAAAATATGGTTTATGATTGATTTTAATTTCCAAGATTTGGGAAATTTTTGAAATTTCCGTCCTCGAGCAATTTATTTTATTTGAAACAAGTTCCGGCATCATTTTAAATTGGAATTCCGAATGGATTTTATTCAGCCTTTTTATATGTTCCAAAGTTTGGAAATATTATTGAAACTTCAGTATTTCATCTTCGTATTTTTTTATTTGAATGTTTATTTTAAATTTATTTTGAATCGAGTCTGGATAAGGTCGGAAAGTGGGTTTCGTGATTTATTTACAGGTATTTATTTTGACTTTCTCCACTCACACACTAACACCCCTCACCTCCCTCCGTCCATATCCTGTAGTTGAACCATTCCCCTCCCTCCTTGACATGTGGACAGTAGCAGCACCAAGCAAATATATCAATTAATATTGCATAAATGTCATATTTATATCTTAAGTTAATCTTATAAAGATTTTATCTAAAAAAAATCTACATAGTACTAAAAGATTAGATTAATTTATATATATAATCTATCACGATTTGACGTAATCAAATATATTGAATCAAATCCTATCTTTTCTATTATATAATTCTTTTAATGTAACTCTTTTTTTTATAGTTATTACGTATTATAATTTAGTAACATTCATATGATCCCAATTCACAAGCATTTGTAAACCCTCTTTGCTTAGGTTTACTAAAATTTATATTATATATATATTATTGATTTAATACCTATCTTTTTATAATTTAATACCTAACAATTTATTATCCTATCTTCTTCTTAGGACTTACGTAAGTCGAGTTTAATAAGTTGGATGGGCAAAATTAGCAAAGATATATATATATATATATATAGGTTAGTTCCGGTGTACTCAACCCTTAACGTGTATCATGTACACAAATCTGGGTCGTTGATTAGTTGAGATGGAGGGTGGAGATTAATTAGCCCATTTGTTTGATTGCCTGCATAGATGATTATTCGGTCGAGTATAAATGATTATGTACTAGTATATGAAGGATTATTCAGTCGTATGAGTCTGTTTACTAGGTTAGTCATTTTGATTATTCGATGGTTTCACTATATTATTCGATCGTATTGACGGATTATCCAATGGTATTGCTTTATTATTCAATGGTATAACTTAATTATTCGATGGCGTTACAATATTATTCGATCGTATTGACAGATTATGCGATGATATCGATAGATTTTTCTAATAGGTAGCACCATGAAAACGCCCCTAACTTTTACCTAAAAATTACCATCGCATAATCCGTCAATACGATCGAATAATGACTAACCTACTAAACAGGCTCATACGAATGAATAGTCCTTCATATACTAGTGCATAATCATTTATACTCGACCGAATAATCATCTATGCAGGCAATCTACCACAAATGGGCTAATTAATCTCCACCCTCCATCTCAACTAATCAACGATCCAGATTTGTGTACATGATACACATTAAGGGCTGAGTACATATGATCTATCCTCTCTCTCTATATAAATATATATATATATATATATATATATATATATATATATATATATATATATATATATATATATATATAGTGTCCGAGACTCCCGAGTGTCGAGCAGCAAGCGGTGGTGCTGATGTACATATTTAGTGTCCTGTTTATCGCATCTTTTCACTTCATATTTCATTTAATTTCCAAAGAAAAGGTTGAAAAATAATATAAATGTGTGTAGAATGAGCTAATGTGCAAGAAATAGAGTCTACACAAGTTTTGGTTTAAATATGTAGGAATTGGAGCAAAATTGTAGTCAAAACGAAGAACCCAAGGAAAGCAGAAAAGTGGTCGAAATCGACTGAACTGGTCGATATCAACTGAAGCATCGACACAGACTCTGAGTGTCGAGACAGACCAAGAACACCAGCAAAGGAGAGCACTCGATATCGAGTATATGAGGTCGATATCGACTATGCCCCAGAAATCGAGTGGAATGAAGCCCGTCGAGCAGAAATGAAGATGTCGATTTCGACTGATCTGGTCGATATCGACTGAATTTCGACACGGGTTGGATGCGCTTTTCGATACGCGGATTACAAGTATATCTACATAAGCCACAGTTTATCCTCTATTTTAGATAAAATTATGTCTTAAGGGTGATTTTTCTTTTTACCCTAAGATCTCTAGTACTTATTTAGATATTTGCCTTAAATAAAAGATCTATCTTACTTGTTTGGATAGAATTTAGATAGAAGATAAAAGATACTTTCCTTGGATAGCAAGGATTAGTAGCCTATAAATAAAGCCCTAGAGGGCTGGTTTTTATTCATTCCGGCATTCAATCACACAACAAAAAATAGAGTTAGAGAGAAGTTTTAGGGTTTGACGTTTGCGAGAGCCGGCGTTGAGTTGTAAAGCTTTTAAGGTTTAAATTTAATACAAGTTTCTTCTTTTCAACTAAAGATGTTTGTTGCGATGAAGAGCGAGTAGTCGTCCCACTTCTAAGGTCGGGGTGAGCCCGACGGTAGCCATGTAAGTACGCTTATTCTATATTTGATCATGCGATCTCTTCTTCTACCCCGCGCTCAATCCTTTATGCGAGTTTAGGATAATTCCTTATTTACCTTATATGAAGTGAAAGTGGATTATATATGTGAATTTGGATAGTAATTAGGTTTTGCCTGCGAAAGTTGACATAAACCCTAATTATGAAAAAGGTAGAAACAATTAGGTTTTTATGCGAAAGCCTCTATATCCCTAATTGGTGTTGAGAAAAGTTTAATCTTTTATGTGAATTGAGTATTATACATGCATGGTTACCGTCGTGGTGAATCCCTATCCTGGAAGCCCTTTAGTTTATTAAAATAAAACCCTAAAAATCTGCTGTTTTTATTTTCCTTTTCTTTTATTTCCTTGTTTTCTGCAAATCGACATTGACTGAGAGAACCTCGATATCAACCATTCCTGTCGATATCGACCACCCTGCATCGAGCGACTTCTTCGTCGACAGTTTTCTGAGTCGATAGAGCTACTGACCCACTCGAAATCGACCATTCCAGTCGATATCGAGTGCTTTTGTTGTTTTCTCTCTTCATAGGTTTTCTCTCCAGATCGACGTCGTCACTAGGAATCGACTGCCCCTGTCGATATCGACTGCTCAACTCAATATCGAGGCTTTTGGTCGACTTGCGCAAAGTTCGCAGAGACTACTCAGGCACCGCTGACTCGCCTCCTCGTGGATCGATCCTGATTCCCTTTCACTACAATGGGAGGAAGTCTTGTATTTTATTTGCGTGGACTAGGATTCAGTTTGATACCTGTTTATATTTATTAGACTCGATTTCCTCCTACATCAAGTGCCTAGCTCGGAAAGAGGTTGCAACCTCCTTCCGAGCTAGGCAAATAGAGCCCACCCTCTGACTAGAACGCCGCCGATCAGCCTCTCCTCCTCTTTGTCTCCTCCATTAATTGAATCCACAAGATAAGATTCTAATAAACCCCCAATTTCTAGGTTTTGCTAAATTGAAAGAGTGAAATTGAAACTTATTTATAATGATTTGTGTCCTCCTCTTTGTCTCCTCCATTAATTGAGAGTTTTTTACTTGGATTTGAGATAATCGAACTTACAATTAGCATCTCTGCTGCTACTGAATACAATTTCAACTTCTACATAGGATTCAGTTGGTCTATCTGGTGATTCAGTTGTTCAAGTACTGAGAAACGAGGGAGCTATGCATTCTAGATGTTGTTGATAGGCTGTTGACTCGAATTGAGGGTTGTGTGCATGTGTATATGCATACTTATCATGAAAACTTGTGAGAAATGTCAGCGAAGTGATTGGGGGGTTTTAGCCATTGCTGGTTTACTAGTTTCATTGATTCCACATCACGAAAACTTCCAAGTAAGAAAAGACTTTTACATATCAACTTCCCATATAATTCCATATTCATGAAGCATTAGTGGCGCTTGCAAGATGAAATATTCGACGCAATTAGCCACTGATATAAGATTAGTTTCGACAAGACTTTAGGTTATAACCAATTTCAGACTCAGTGATTCGAACAAATCAACTAGATCAGAATTTTTTTTATATTATTTTTACTCATACAGTTGTCGTATGATCAGTTGTTGTATATTGGTTATTATGGGAAAGGTGTGACAGCTGCAGTCGTTTTACATTTTTTTTTATTGTTGGACATTAGCATTTGGGTACCACTACTAATTAAGAATTCAGTTTGGAAATACCTTTTCTTTTTCTGTGAGTTCTTCTCTTGCTATTTTTGTTTTATTTATTGTATTTCTTCTGTTGCCTAACAGGAGTTGGACATCATTGAGGAAAATTTGAGGGCCGAAATTGAAAATGCTCAAGCCGTATCCAGTTCAAGTGAGGTGGATCCCTCTTTTGCTGAACCTGGAAGTACCCTGCATGCTGAAGCAAGTGAAGATGCTTCAAAATCTGCTCTATCATTGGAATTTGAAAGGAAACAGAAAGAATTGGTTTGTTACTTCTCTTTCATTTTTTTCTTCTTATGCGCAGGTTTGTTGCTCTTAGTTCATTTATGCTAACAAATCTTACCAAGGTGAAAAAATAGAGAGTGGGGAGAAAACTACATGTAGGATACTAATAATTAATCTTGAACTATTCATGCATCGGCAGATAAGTTCAATCATGTTCTACTCACACCACTTTGCTTATAAACCCAATCTGTCATACTCTTTGCATAGCCAGTAATTTCTAGGTAAAAATTGCTGAACTTCTTCTTGCATAACTTATTAGGTTTACGCATTAATCTTGTAGGATTTACAGCATATACGGCCTAGCAGTAGCTCAAAATCGATGAGCTAGTCAGCAATATTAGGTTTATGCATTAATTTGTCACGACATCTTGTAAGAAGCGGTTATGGGATAGCTCAGTTTGCACTCTATGCTTCCTATGCTCTTGGTTTGTGGTATGCTTCATGGCTTGTTAAGAATGGCATCTTTGATTTCTCCAAGTCGATTCGTGTCTTAATGTTCCTCATGGTGTCAGCCAATGGTGCTGCTGAGACGCTCAACCTCGCCCTTGACTTCATCATGGGTGGCCGGGCAATGAAGTCTGTATTTGAGCTCCTTGAATGTAAAACCAAGATTGATCTTGATGATTCAGACACAACTGCAGCTCCTGAGAGGCTTCGTGGGGAGGTTATCAAATGCCACAAGATTGTCGAAGCAACCATGCTAGCAAATGCCCACAAGATCAACACTTTAAGCCCCACACTTCAAATAATGTTTGGAGGTTATCAATTGTACGTTCTTCCATCTTTATCAATTGGCGGTGACTATATGAGTAAAGATGCATACCTTCATATGGTATTTCTCTTCTCACTCAAGTGTGTTTGAGGCTTGAACACTTGCTGCCTCTACTTTTAGATGCTTGGAGGCTGGAACACTTTTTTGAGTTTATATATGTACTTGAGGTAGCCTTTCATCTTATATATCCTTACGGGCTGCAATTTATCTTGAAAGTACTCCTGTAATTAAGCGTTTCAAAGAGTTATTGAATGTACTGATATTGGAAGTGATCTTGACCCGGCTTTTATATAATCTCTTGAACATACTCTTATATATGGGAACTGGAGGCAGAGCAACTTGGCATGTTGGTTTTTCTTTCTGCCAAGTTATTTAATTTTTAGAGTTCTTCTGATGCGTGTGAGTTTGCTGGAATCTTTTGATGTGTTAAGTTACTTATGAAGTCTCCAAGAATCACTTCTACTGATCAGGGAACCACATGTGACATGTGTATATGGAGATTCCATAATCTACACATAATATACATCACACAAGCACCTTAATTTCTGAGATCTTTGGCCAGATGGATTTCCTTTGAAGGCTCAACCAAATCTCTTTACTCGGGCTCCTTTGTAAAATGATGTTGCCTTGTATTTGTTTTTGCACTCTTGCTCTCTAAAAAATGCACTAATATAGTATTATTTTTGCACTTTTGAATGTTATACAATATGGTGGAAGTATTTGATTCTTATCTCTACTCTTGTACTTGATAAGCTTTAAAAGCCTATTAGCTCAATGGTATAGCAATGTGCTTATGCGCTGAGATGTGGGTTCGACTCCTACATAGGCTAAATTGCTTAATTTTAATAGTGTGTATTATTTTCTGATAAAAGTGCAATTCATTTTCTTAATTGTGCACTTTATAATCTTATTCTTGCACTTTCTCATTTTATTTATGCACTTTATAATCTTAATTGTGCATTTCATAATCTTATTCATGCACTTCATCATTTTATTCATGCACTTTATAATCTTAATTGTGCACTTCATAAATGATTAGTAGCACGTTAAAGGGATTACCTACATTTACTATACAGTATGAGATACACTACAATGATTAGTAGCACGTTAAAGGGATTACCTACATTAACTATACAGTATGAAAGAGACTACCTACATTTATTATACAGTATGGAAGAGACTACCTACATTTATTATACAGTATGGAAGAGACTACCTACATTTACTATACAGTATGGATGGATATCAACCATAACTAGACTTGTAGCACCATATTAAATAGGTTTTTGTCCCACCTAGATTTGGTAAAATCTAATCAGACTCCAGAAATCCGACCGACTCACTCGAACTCAGATCCGACAAAAATCCGAAAATCTAACGTCATTCGTAACTCGAACCCAAGCCGAATCTGAGACCCAACTCGAAATAGACCCGAAAAAAGACAAAACCGACCCTACTCTCAACCCTGTAAAGACCCAGAATTTTCAAATTATTATTTTATTAAAATATGGTTTACGATTGATTTTAGTTTCCAAGATTCGGGAAATTTTTGAAGTTTCCGTACTCGAGCAATTTATTTTATTCGAAGCAAGTTCCGGCATCATTTTAAATTGGAATTCCGAATGGATTTTATTCCGCCTTTATATATGTTCCAAAGTTTGGAAATATTATTTAAACTTCAGTATTTTATCTTCGTATTTTTTTTATTCGAATGTTTATTTTAAATTTATTTTGAATCGAGTCTGGATAAGGTCGAAAACTGGGTTTCGTAATTTATTTACAGGTATTTATTTTGACTTTATCCACTCACACACTCAACACTCCTCACCTCCCTCCGTCCGTATCCTGTAGTTGAACCATTCCCCTCCCTCCTTGACATGTGGACAGTAGCAGCACCAAGCAAATATATCAATTAATATTGCATAAATGTCATATTTATATCTTAAGTTAATCTTATAAAGATTTTATCTAAAAAAATCTACATAGTATTAAAAGATTAGATTAATTTATATATATAATCTATCACGATTTGACGTAATCAAATATATTGAATCAAATCCTATCTTTTCTATTATATAATTCTTTTAATGTAACTCTTTTTTTTTATAGTTATTACGTATTATAATTTAGTAACATTCATATGATCCCAATTCACAAGCATTTGTAAACCCTCTTTGCTTAGGTTTATTAAAATTTATATTATATATATTATTGATTTAATACCTATCTTTTTATAATTTAATACCTAACAATTAATTAAGTATCATATCTTCTTCTTAGGACTTACGTAAGTCGAGTTTAATAAGTTGGATGGGCAAAATTACCAAATATATATATATATAGTGTCCGAGACTCCCGAGTGTCGAGCAGCAAGCGGTGGTGCTGATGTACATATTTAGTGTCCTGTTTATCGCATCTTTTGACTTCATATTTTATTCAATTTCCAAAGAAAAGGTTGAAAAATAATATAAATGTGTGTAGAATGAGCTAATGTGCAAGAAATAGAGTCTGCACAAGTTTTGATTTAAATATGTAGGAATTGGAGCAAAATTATTGTCAAAACGAAGGAACCAAGGAAAGCAGAAAAGTGGTCGAAATCGACTGAACTGGTCGATATCAACTGAAGCATCGACACAGACTCTAAGTGTCGAGACAGACCAAGAATACCAGCAAAGTAGAGCACTCGATATCGAGTATATGAGGTCGATATCGACTACGCCCCGGAAATCGAGTGGAATGAAGCCCTTCGAGCAGAAATGAAGAGGTCGATTTCGACTGATCTGGTCGATATCGACTGAATTTCGACACGGGTTAGACGCGCTTTTCGAGATGTGGATTACAAGTCTATTGACAAGAGAAAAACCTGTCGTTGTTCCTGCCAAAGAATACTCAAACCACAACTAGTATAGTTGATAAGAAAGAGGTCGATCCACAGGGAAATCTATTAACTCCAAGTATTAATTTAATCGCAAGTGACAATAAAAGAGAGTTTGATGAGAAAAAGATCCGCCTTTTGTCAAAGCGGAAACAAGTAAACAAGGAAATAGAGGTTGTAGAATGCAATAGAGAGAAATAGGTTCAACTACAATTTGTCACTTCAATTAATGAATTTGATCCTTGTTGCAGCCTCTAGTTCTTTTCTTTTCCTATCAATGTCCTTGTCCAGATCTTAGGTAAATTACTAGTCCTACGAGTCCTAGTAATCCTTATCTCTAAATAACCCTAACACGGTTAAGATTTAACCTAGAGATAGCATTAAGACTATGAATTAACCAAGGTATATGCAATATCAAGCTACGAGTTGATATTTAACATATATTCAACTTCCTACACATCCAATTAGTCCTACGAGTCCTAAAGGGAAATGATTGCCACTTGGGTTAAGGTTCGCTACGAGGAATCTACAAAACCCTAGCAATTGAATGAATCTACTCTAACTAGTTGATCAGGCCAGAAAGAACAAAACACATTCAAAGAATTAAGCGCAAAGAAGCCAAAACATTAAAATAGGAATAAGAACTAGATTAAGAAACTCACAATTCAACAATCAAGATCCAAACTGTAGGCGAAACCTTCGAGAGTTTAGTTGCTCATGCTCAACGTGCTCTCAACAATTCTCAAAAGTGCATAAGGTGAATAGTAAAATAACCTAGAAATGTCTTTTAAAGGCCTACAAAGGATCGGCCAAAAGTAATAATAAAAACCCTAATTAAAGTGGATAACTGATTCGGCGTTTCTACACAGGCCGCGGGGTGGCTAGCTCAGGCGACGGGGCGGCCTGGCGATAAGCGAAATCCTTCGAGAAGTCTTCGGGCCGCGGGGCGGCTAGCTCGGCCGCGGGGCGGCCAACGATTTCTTCCTCTTCTCCGTTTGTGATTGTCTCTAGCTGATAACGCAATCTCCTTTACTTCTTTTAACTTTCCTCAAGTTCCTTCTACCTCGAATTTGCGATTCCTGAAATAAACCATAATATTGTGTAGATTCCGCATCTTCCAACTCAATAAGTAATCATGTAAATGCAACTAAAATATGCAATATTTACAACCAAACTATGCTCAATGCAATCTATTATGTAATACTAATAATGCTCTATCAAATTCCCCCACACTTGAACCTTTGCTTGTCCTCAAGCAATAGAAAAAGTAACTTGCAACCCCACAGAATAGCGATTCATGTATCAACCCCAATATTCTTTAAGTGTAGGAAAAACTAGCAAACACAATAGATTAACAACATCATAGCACATAATATTAATGATCAATGAAATCAAGCAACCATATCCATTCTAGACCTCACAAGGAATTTGTGTTTCACTCTCACTCAAGTGTTTAGGGTTAAATATTTATGCTCAAACTCAATCTTTAAAAGCTTAGCTACAATAGTCTTGCACCAGTGTTCTAGCTCTCCACCGCTGGTGACTCTACACACAACAAAAATCATGAGGTCTTTCAATTGGGTTGTAATGGGGCCAAGGTAGAAAACATAAGGTATGGAACAATTTAGGCCATGTGGTGCTCATAATCTGGGAACTAAAAGAAAATTACAATACCACTCACAAGATCATACCATAACTCTACAATGTATACAACTCCAATCTCAAGCATCAAACTTCACAAACCATACTCAACTCATTCTCTTATTCTTTTTTTTTCTTTTTCTTTTCTTTTTTTTTTCTCAACTCTTCTTCATGCTTTTCTGATGTTTTTCTTTTGCATTTTTCTTTTTTTTTTTTTTTCATATGCTCTTCTTCATGCTATATCAAATGATTTTCCTTGACTTTTACCCCTAAGTGAATTTTATCCTCCTTAGGTCCCAAGTAATGTGTAAACTACTAGCAAGAATCAAACATCTCATAAAAGTACTCCAAACATACAATCCATCACTCAAACCATCATCCACAATATGAATATTCACCAACTCTTCCTAATTCCCGGATGGGTCAGGCTATAATTGGCTATGGAAAAATCTTATGGAGCTCAAAAGAATAGGCAATTAGGCTTAATATTGGCTTCAAGCAGAGGATAATATGCAAGGTGGGAATAGAGTCGAATAGGGCAAATAAAGGTGCCTCAATCATCTTTAAGTCATGTGCAGAAATCATAATATGCAGCCTTGAATAAGATATCTAAATGTAAGCCAAAGAGGAAGCAATTAAAGAGAGTACACTAAACAAGCAAGAGGACATAATATATTTTGTCCAAATATAGGCCAAAATAGCTCACCAGGTCATGTCTAGAACTTCAAGATCACCCAAAATCAAATATCTTATGTGCTCAATCATTAACCAATTATGCTCACCAAATAGTGTGGAAATTAGATATCAAAGGTTTTCAACAATCTAAGCACATCATGGGGCATAAGTCTCAATAGATAAATTAGAGGACAAGTGGCATCCATATGGGAAAATAAGACCTAATCCTAGCTAATGCATAAATATAATAACATAAATAATATAATTTTTGGAATTTTTTTTTACGAATAACATGGACTAACATCAACTAAAATATTCCAACATGCAATCTAAAGTCAAAATGCAACATAAAGATAAAGTACAAACCTAACATGTCATGCAAGTCTTCCCCCCACACTTAATTCTGACATTGTCCTCAACGGCAAAAACATCAAAATAAACTGAAAGGGAAAAGAAAAGAAAAAGAAAAACTAACATGATCACTGTGGAGGTGGTGGTGGCGGGTAGGGTGGGAACTAAGGGTGGGCAAATCGGAAGAACTCATCCTGTCTCTGTCTCTGCAGCTCCTGAGCCTCCCATGCAGCTTGCTGTCTGTGGAGCACCTGCTCCTATAAGCGCCGCATCTCTGCCTGGCTCTCACACATATCCGTCATGCTAGTCGTCAGTCCACGAACATCGCGACGGATGTCTCATATGTCAACATAGAGCTGCTGCTGATCCCACATAGCATCCTGACGACGGGAAATCATCTGCTGATGCTGCCACATGGTGTCCTGGAGGAGAGCCATCTGCTGTTGCTGCTCCCATATAGTATCTTGTCGCAGAGACATCGCCATCATCCTCTGCTCGAGCTCATAATAACCTGGACCAACACCTACTCCAGCTGTGCCAGAAGGTCTAGCATCCCCACCTCTTACATCCGTCTACATCTCAGGAACACCACCATCATCGTCCTGAGCAACATCATCTCCATCATCCTCATCCTCATCGCTCATGAAGAAATCCTCCGCCGTAGGACCAAAAGGAAGTGGCCGGGGTAATCTAAGCTGAATCACCCCATGATGGCCTGTCCTCCAAACCCACATCGGCGCTCTCCCCTCCAAATGGCCAGCTTTCCTCAGCTGGGCCTCATCATACAGAAATGAACCATGCATGACATCACGGACATTGCTCAAATCAATACAATCCCGTGCTATGAGAGTGATGAGACCCCCAAAGCTAATCGTCGCCGTCTTGCGCTTGTCTATGATGTCCCTACAATTGAAAAGGCACAAATCCACCCAACCTGGAATAACTGGGCTCTCTGGCGTCAGACACTATAAATATGACATTTCCCTAAGTGAGATCTTGTTGACCTCAGCCTGGGCAAAGAAAGTGTTGGCTAAAACCTTATGGATCAGCCGTAGTGCAGGGTGCCTAATACTCGAGTTGTATTGGCCCTTCTTGGCCTCAAAAGGCACCCTAGTCACCGCAAGCCAAAATGCAATAGGCCCCTCTCCCTTTGACACATCAAACCAACCCGCGGTAGGTGCAGCTGTCACTCCAAAAATCTGTCCCACTCTTTCCTTTGTCCTCGTGAACTCCTATCCCAATAACCTAAACTCGATAGATGTCGACCGCACACTCAAAGTAGCCAGGAGCTCCTTAACTAAACCCGAATAGGTCGGAGCATTCTTATCTAAGAAATCCCCTAGGCCTCCATGTTCTAACAATTGCCTAGTACATACATCCATCTCTAACATCCGAGGGTTGGTTCGTGAAAAAACTTGGTTTGAAAGAAATTCCTAGTATTCAGCGCATTCCACCTCTCCTTCTGACTCCTACTCATCCCATGGGGTCTAGACATGTTTGCTTAAAGCTAAGAAATTAACCCAAGAAATAGTTTGAAGTAAGAACTCACGAAAATGGATGTTTCTGTAGTGGCCGCGGGGCGGCGGGGGAAGGCGACGGGGCGGCCGGCGACAGGTGGCTGCTGGGTGGCAAGGCTGGCGATGGGGCGGCCGGTGACGGCAAGTCGCGGGGCAGCTGGTCTGGCGATGAGGCGGCCTCAGAAAACCGCCGGATCTGAACCTCCGACGTCGGATCTGGTCTCCGACGTCTCCAAATCTTCCCTCCGCGGTGGGTTTCTCCCGAAACCTTGAAGATCCTTCGAATCGGGTGTTTTTGGTTTAGATCTAGGAAGAATGAGGAGATTGTGGGTGGTTTGGTGAAAGATATAGGTGGATAATGGAAGATATTGTACAAAGGGTGAGTTTTGTGAAGATTGAAGCTTTGAGGGAGAGCGTTAATGGAGTTTGGGGTTTTGGGGGTGGGTTTTGAATGTGGAAGATGAAGATAGAGGAGATAGATGAAGATAGGTGGCGTGGGGGCGGCTTTGATAGGGATAGATGATGATAAAGGAGTGGATAGGGTTAAAGGGGGTGGAAAATGGGGCCCACACGGGTCCTAATATTTTTTTGTCCTCCGTCAGGGGCCGTGGGGCGGCAAGGCTAGGCGACGGGGTTGTCGGCGATTGCGAAGAGATTTTCGCTCGCTGTCGCGGCCGCGGGGCGGCCAGGCTGGCGACGGGGCGGCCTGCCCCTTTTCTGCTCATCTTCTATTCTTTTTACCATGTGGGGTTAGTATGCCGAAACACCAAAACTAAACTAAAAGAAAATAACTAAATGCAATAAGAAAATAACATCTAAACTACTTACCTTGGGTTGCCTCCCAAGCAGCGCCTTTAGTTATCGTCGTTGGCTCGACGTCATTACTCCCTAGTGATCCTCAGTGCTTGGTTCATGGAGAACCAACTCATCACCATCCTCTTTGACAAAGTTCTTATAATATGGCTTCACGCGATGACCATTTACCTTGAAAATATCTCCATTCCTCACATTGAGTAGCTCTACTGCATCATGAGAAAAGACATTAGTAATCACATATGGCCCTACGCATCTAGAGCGAAGCTTACCTGGGAAGAGTTGAAGACGTGATTGGAATAGGAGGACCTTGTCCCCAACTTTGAGGTCCTTTCACAAAATATGCTTGTCGTGCCATGCCTTAGTATTCTCCTTATAAGTGACGGAGTTGTCATAGGCATCCAATCTCAACTCTTCCAGCTCCTGCAGCTGAAGTTTCATGAACTCCCCAACTTCATCCATTTGCATATTGCATTGTTTCACCGCCCAGTAGGCCTTATGTTCGAGCTCGACAGGAAGATGGAAAGCTTTTCCATAAACTAATCGAAACGGAGACATCCCAATGGGAGTCTTGTAAGCCATTCGATAAGCCCACAGAGCATCATCAATTCTTACACTCCAATCCTTCTTGTTTGGGGCAACAGTCTTCTCCAAGATAGTCTTAATCTCGCGATTAGACACCTCAGCTTGCCCATTAGTCTGGGGGTGGTATGTAGTAGACACCCTCTGCGTAACATGATATTTCTTTAATAAAGCACTTACCGTCTTATTGCAGAAATGAGTCCCTTTATCACTGATCAATGCTTTCGGCACTCCAAATCTAGAGAATAGCTCTTTGAGGAAACCTGCAACAACTTTTGAATCATCAGTCCTGGTGGCCTTTGCCTCCACCCTTTTGGAGACGTAGTCCACCACAAGCAAAATATACAAGTTTCCAAACGAGCTAGGGAATGGTCCCATGAAGTCAATGCCCCAAACATCAAAAATCTCACAAAATATCATGTGAGTTTGTGGCATCTCATTCCTCTTAGAAAGATTCCCAACTCTCTGACAGCGATCACAGGATTTACAAAAAGCATATGAATCACGAAATATATGCGGCCAAAAGAATCCTGCCTCAAGTACCTTTCTTGCTGTCTTTTGTGGTCCAAAGTGCCCACCACATTCATGTGAGTGACAAAAATTAAGGACAGATTGTACCTCATCGTCGGGAAGACACCGACGTATCACTTGATCAGCGCAATGCTTCCATAGGTATGGATCATCCCAAACATAGAAGCGAGCATCATGGCGTATCTTGTCCTTTTGAGCCTTGGAAAAGTTGGGTGGAAACTCCTGCAAAACTAAAAAGTTCACCAAATTAGCGAACCAAGGGCGGGGAATAGAACTTACTTTCAAAAGAAGTTCAATTTCAGATTCTGCAAAGGCCGCGGGGCGGCCGGCGATCGGTGGCCGCGGGGCGGCCAGGCAGGCGACGGGGCGTCTGGAGACGCTGAGCACCTCAAACAATTCTTCGTCAGGAAAACTCCCCAAGATAGGTGATTGCTCGTCCTGCCCATTCTTTCCCTGTAATATACGACTTAAATGATCTGCAACAAGGTTCTCAGCACCCTTTTTGTCCCTGATTTCGATGTCAAACTCGCTTAAGAGCAAGATCCATCTAATCAATCTTGGCTTGGCCTCTTTCTTCGTCAAAAGGTAAAGAAGCGCTGCATGGTCAGTATACACAATAACTTATGTACCAAGCAAATAAGATCTAAATTTCTCACGGGCAAAAACAATAGCAAGAAGTTCCTTCTCTGTAGTTGAGTAGTTCCTTTGGGCGCCATTCAACGTCAGAGATGCATAGTAGATCACATGAGAGCTCTTCCCATCTTTTTGTCCAAGCACGGCTCCCACGGCATAGTTACTAGCGTCACACATCAATTCGAAGGGTTGGGACCAATTTGGCGCTTATATAATTGGTGCACTAGTAAGACAAGTCTTCAACTCATCAAACGCCGTCCTGCACTTCTCATCAAAAGCAAAGGTGACCTCCTTCTTCAGTAGCTCGCACAAAGGTGAGGTGATCTTTGAGAAATCCTTAATGAACCCGCGGTAGAATCCTGCATGGCCTAAAAAGGAACGCACTTCACGCACATTAGTAGGATAAGGCAATGATTGAATGATGTCTATCTTTGCCTTATCAACCTCAATCCCTTTATGTGAGACAATGTGACCTAAAACAATGCCCTCCTCAACCATAAAGTGACACTTCTCTTAATTGAGCACTAAGTTAGTGTCAACACACCTTCTAAGCACAAGTGCCAAATGGTTTAAGCAAGCATCAAAACTATCACCATGTACAGTAAAGTCATCCATAAAAACCTCAATGAATTGCTCTATATATTAAAAAAAAATGCTTACCATAGACCGCTGGAATGTCCCAGGAGCGTTGCACAAGCCAAAAGGCATCCTGCGATATGCAAAAGTGCCAAACGGACAAGTGAATGTCGTCTTTTCTTGATCCTCCGATGCGATGGCTATCTGAAAATACCCTGAATATCCATCTAAAAAGCAATAATATGGACGACCAGTGAGCCGTTCAAGCATCTGATCAATAAAAGGTATGGGAAAGTGATCTTTTCGAGTTACTGCATTTAGTTTGCGATAATCGATACAAACTCTCCAGCCTGATTGGACTCTGGTAGGGACCAACTCACCTTCTTTGTTCTCAACCACTGTTATGCCCCTCTTCTTTGGTACTACCTGCGTTGGACTAACCCATTGACTATCAGAGATGGGATAGATCATACCTGCCTGAAGGAGTTTCAGCACCTCCTTCTTTACTACCTCCATCATAGGTGGGTTGAGTCTCCGTTGAGGTTGCTTGGAAGGTTTGGCTCCCTCTTCTAACCAGATTCTGTGCATGCAAGTAGCTGGGCTGATTCCCTTGATGTCCGCTATGGTCCATCCCAGAGCGGTCTTATGTTCTTTGAGCACCGCCACCAACTTGTCTTCTTGTTCCTTAGTAAGCTTGTTGGAGATGATGACAGGCAAGGTATCACCTTCCCCCACGAATGCATACTTCAAATGCTCAAGAAGTGGCTTGAGCTCAACAATAGGTGCCTGCACAACAGAAGGTAAGAGCTTCTCGCTCGAACCGATTAGTTCCATAGAGGTGCCTACCTGCAAATGAGTTGGGAGGTTGGACAAGTCTTTTATGGTCTCCTGCAGGTTAGTAGACAAAGCATAATTCAATGACAAATCCTCAATAGGAGCTTCTAGAGCAACCTGCAAGTCATCTACACAACTCATATCAAAAGTATCCTGCATAAAAGTATCAATGGCATCTACAAAACATAAGGAAGGATCGTCAGAAGGGAATTTCATTGCATCATAAATATTATATTCAACCTTCTCACCATCGAATTCCATAGTCAATGAGCCAGAATAAACATCAATTTTTGTCTTAGCAGTCTTAAAAAAGGGCCTTCCTAAGAGAATAGGGGCCTCTTGTTTACCATGCTCCATGTCTAAGACAAAAAAGTCAGCAGGAAAGATCAAGTTGTCAACCATGACCAAAACATCCTCTACTATGCCTCTAGGATAAGCATTTGAGCGGTCCGCTAGTTGGATCACCACTCTAGTCTCATGCAAAGGTCCTAAGCCTAATGATTCATATAGAGAATAAGGTAAGACATTAATAGATGCACCTAAGTCTAACAAAACTTTATCAAAATTAGTCTCACCTATCACACATGGGATTGTAAACATGCCAGGGTCGCTACATTTCTTAGGCATACGCTTTTCAAACACAGCAGACACATGTTCGCTTACCTTAATCTTCTGCTTCACTTACAACTTCTGATTCCTCTTTATGGTGCAAAGCTCCTTAAGAAATTTAGCATAATGAGGAATACTTTTAATTAATTTGAGTAAGGGAATGTTTACATCACACTTACTAAATGTCTCAATGATCTCTTTGTCATTCTCAGGCCTTCTTGTATCTCTAAGAGCTTCAGGAAAAGAAGGAACATGTTTGTAAGAATTTAAAGGAGGGAATTCAAGCCTTACATATGAATCGGAAGATTCGTCAGGGGCAAGGCCACAGGGCGGCTCACCGAAATCTGTATCTGTAGAATCGCCTTGGCCGCGGGGCGGCTCGGGGAGGCCGCGGGGCGGCTCGCGATTCCACAACTCTTCTTCTTCTTTTTCTTTATGCAGCTCAGATTCTCCATAGTTTTCGTCATCCTGGTGAGGAGTAATCAGTTCCTTCCCACTTCTTAGCGTTATTGCGCTGACGTTATCCTTAGGATTCACCACGGTTTGAGATGGTAGCTTTCATGAGTCCTTAGCCTACAATTCACTTAGCGATTGAGCCAATTGTCCTACCTGTTTCTCAAGATTCTTTGAGTGCTCAACCTGGCTCATGAGTATCCTAGTGAGGGTTTTGATAGGGTCCTCAGTTGATTGATCCCCTGCGGGGGGTGCTCTCTGCCTAGAATCGAATTGTTGTTGAGGCCTCTGTTGGTGTCCCCCTTGTGGATTGTAAGGGGCCTGGTTATTACCATAGCCATACCCCTGGTAACCTGCATTATAATTGTTATTGAATTGATTGGGGTTACCATAGTTACCATACCTGGGCTTCTGCGGGACAAAGTTTCCCATGGCGTTGAGCTCAACATTAGGATCCTGAAGTAGCGGGCACATATCATTTGGATGTAAAGGATCAGCACATATCCCACATGCTTTGAGTTCCTGAGGGGTCCCCTTGAGCATCATCCTTCTCATCATCTCCTTCATCTCCATCATATCAGCTTGCAAATTGGAGCTTGAAGAATCTACAGCCAGTACTTCACGGGGGTTTGCCCTCTTGGTATATTGCCTAGACCCCTCAGCAAACTCTGAGAACAACTCCATAGCATCATTAGGGGTCTTGTTGAGAATGTTACCCCAACTAGCGGCATTCACCATTCGACGCTCATCATCAAGCAAATAAAGTACCAAATCCTGTTATGAGTAACCATGGTAGGGGCAACTTGAGCAGAGCTTTTTGAATCGCTCCACATACTCATACAGGGTCTCAGTTGCTAATTGCTCGATGTTGCTGATGGCCTTTTTGAGAAAGTTCAGCTTTGTAGCAGGGAAGTACTTCTCTAAGAACAACCTTTTCATCTCTGTCCAGGTAGTAATGCTCCCTGTAGGCAAATAATAAAACCAATCATTAGCTGAATCTTTTAATGTGAAAGGAAAAGCTCGCAGCTTGATTTGGTCCTCTGTGACATCTGCGGGTCTCATGCTCTCAATGATAGCATGGAACTCCGCCAAATGTTTGTTGGAATCCTTGCCACTCAACCCATGGAACTTAGGCAGAAAGTGGATCCATTGAGCCTTAAACTCGAACTTGGTCACATCAGCAAGCGCAGGAAACTGCACCGCCAATGGTTGTGTTTGCAGATTCGGTGCGGTGAGTTGCCTTAAGGTTTGGTTCGCATTATCTAATGCGTTGTCACCCATCTCTGCAGTCCCTTCGGCTTCTTGATCAAAAGGTAATTCGCTAGAGTTGTTGCGAACCTCCCGCCTTAGGTTGGAAAGAGTCCTCTCGATCTCTGAATCAAAAGGAAGTAAAGATGGATTAGTAGCACGGGTGCCGACCATAAACGTGGTCCACACCAAGGGTAGCGATTAAACAACACAAGAAATTAAAAAGAATTCCCCGGCAACGGCGCCAAATTTGACAAGAGGAAAACCTGTCGTTGTTCCTGCCAAAGAATACTCAAACTCACAACTAGTATAGTTGGTAAGAAAGAGGTCGATCCACAGGGAAATCTATTAACTCCAAGTATTAATTTAATCGCAAGTGACAATAAAAGAGAGTTTGATGAGAAAAAGATCCGCCTTTTGTCAAAGCGGAAACAAGTAAACAAGAAAATAGAGGTTGTAGAATGCAATAGAGAGAAATAGGTTCACCTACAATTTGTCACTTCAATTGATGAATTTGATCCTTTTTTCAGCCTCTAGTTCTTTTCTTTTCCTATCAATGTCCTTGTCCAGATCTTAGGTAAATTACTAGTCCTACGAGTCCTAATAATCCTTATCTCTAAATAACCCTAATACGGTTAAGATTTAACCTAGAGATAGCATTAAGACTATGAATTAACCAAGGTATATGCAATATCAAGCTACGAGTCGATATTTAACATATATTCAACTTCCTACACATCCAATTAGTCCTACGAGTCCTAAAGGGATATGATTGCCACCTGGGTTAAGGTTCGCTACGAGGAATCTACAAAACCCTAGCAATTGAATGAATCTACTCTAACTAGTTGATCAGGCCAGAAAGAATAAAACACATTCAAAGAATTAAGCGCAAAGAAGCCAAAACATTCAAATAGGAATAAGAACTAGATTAAGAAACTCACAATTCAACAATCAAGATCCAAACTTTAGGCGAAACCTTCGAGAGTTTAGTTTCTCATGCTCAACGTGCTCTCAACAATTCTCAAAAGTGTATAAGGTGAATAGTAAAATAACCTAGAAATGTCTTTTAAAGGCCTACAAAGGATCGGCCAAAAGTAATAATAAAAACCCTAATTAAAGTGGATAACTGATTCGGCATTTCTGCACAGGCCGCGGGGCGGCTAGCTCAGGCAACGGGGCGGCCTGGCCATCAGCGAAATCCTTCGAGAAGTCTTCGGGCCGCGGGGCGGCTAGCTCGGCCGCGGGGTGGCTAGCTCGGCTGCGGGGCGGCCAACGATTTCTTTCTCTTCTCCGTTTGTGATTGTCTCTAGTTGATAACGCAATCACCTTTACTTCTTTTAACTTTCCTCAAGTTCCTTCTACCTTGAATTTGCGATTCCTGAAATAAACCATAATATTATATAGATTCCGCATCTTCCAACTCAACAAGTAATCATGTAAATGCAACTAAAATATGCAATATTTACACCCAAACTATGCTAAATGCAATCTATTATGTAATACTAATAATGCTCTATCATCTATCTACATAAGCCACGGTTTATCCTCTATTTTAGATAAAATTATGTCTTAAGGGTGATTTTTCTTTTTACCCTATGATCTCTAATAGTTATTTAGATATTTACCTTAAATAAAAGATCTATCTTACTTGTTTGGATATAATTTAGATAAAAGATACTTTCCTTGGATAGTGTTGACGGATGAAATTTTACAATGTCATGGATATATATAATTGTATGTATATGTCATACATTAGAATTAAGGGGTAATTAATACAATTGTTATCCCTAGATTGTTTGAGATATAATATAGGGTATGGAATATATATATGGTAATATATGCGATCAAATGGGAAAGTTGTAACTATGCATATAATAAATAATTAGTTACCGCCCCTGAATATTGGCAGGAAAGAAGAAAACGGTCGAATTGAAGAGCGTATGAATGCGTACGATTACAAACTGCCAAATTCAATGGCACACATGCGTATCACTGTAATATTTTCCTCTTAAATCAAAATAAAGAGGGTAGAAATAACGGAAGAAAACGGCTACAAGTTAATGCCGTGTAATAATACAAATTGAAACGGCTAATTCAATCCGGCCATGTCCATCAATTTGTACAAATTGTAACGGGCAGCGGCAGCGTGGTGAATATAGGTCTCAATTCATGCATATGGGGGGAGGCCATAGCTCTGCTCCCCATAACAAAAAAAAGAAGGCATATACAAATTAGGGAGGTTTCATCCATTTAAAAAAGGACAACAAGTGAAGGTTTCGGTGGGAGGGGCATGTCCGCCCACACACCACATGGTCTTCGTATAAGGAAGGGCTTGCCAGCAGAAACAAGCAGGCCACCACAACCGTGCCTGAGTTCACGAGTCCTTACCATCCGGTTGTAGTCGCAAATGAAAGACTCCAATCAGACCTTGATCGAGCTCCGTCGAGAGATGAAGGGCGAAATGATGCTCGCGACCGATGTCATGAAGACGGAGGAGGTGACGAGGCCGGCAACAGTACTACAGTGAAGGCGGGGAGCGTCCACAAATGGAGTCCATGGTGAGTCGGTGACAATGACCATGACCTATAGTCGGGAGGATCCGAGTAATCTTTCGGGATTCGTGCGGTTCCGAGCACTACGTCATGTCAAAGACTCGTGCCTTGGCTTGAAACATTCCGTTTCACCCTATACAGGGAAGTGTGGGTACATATGATTCGGGCAATCTTCAATTCACATTGAGCAAAGCCACGCAACTGAGAGATCGGAATTTCCATCGCCAAGCCATACGACACCACACAAGGAGCTTATCAACATCGCCAAAAGCTTGCTCTCGGAAGTTTGCGACTCACAACGGGGCTCCCTCGGTGATACACAACAGTTGCACAAGGAGTCCTCCACTTTGCCACATCTCAACAGCCAGCCTTATGACGCCAGGATGATCATCAAATATAGCTCATGGATACACATTTACATGGCCAGCAAAGCATGTTTCCGTGCCTCTCGATTGTTTGTCGTTGAATCCGTTCTGCCCAAAACCCGAGTTATCATGCCTATGCCATGCCCCCTACCACCGAACGACAGCAGCTTCCCCTAAAGAATGGTCGAAGTGATCTCGAACGCCTGACAAATTGGAGTGTAAAAATGGGCCTGAAATCATGCTTTTACGCAGGGAGAACAACTACTCAGGCAGTCAAGTTCTAGACATTGGTGCAAACAGCTCGAAGTGTATGCAAGACCATGTCATAATGGATCCAAACGAAGGTTATGCAAGGAGTATGCCGGAAGAAACGGCGGCAGAAACGAAGCTCTGTGGTGGCTGCAGCTGATGTCAGAAGTTGACCTCTCGTCCACAATTTTTGCCAAACTTATTGGCAAGGTTTTTGTTCTCTTACGATGGCCCACGACATCGATGTTCTTAAAGAGTCATGCAGTGAGCTCCCTACCTTCCCGCTACATCAACATCCACCACTGAGGATCCAAGACAACCTTCGCATACAACGCAAGATTGGTCAAGATGAGCATGGGCTGATATGCACGCAACAAGACGTCTTTACGCGTCCCTCGATCACCCATCAATGATCTCGACATGTCCACGACTAAATTTTCCAAGCCTATGTCATCCAATGTGCCACCGAAGGCCAACAAATTTTACCAAATCTCAATCGATTCAGCCTCAAACGTCCATCAAAAGGGAGCATGGAAACACATGAAATCATGCTTTCATAAACATTTCTTAAACTGTCAAGTTGCGGACACTGGGGCGGGCGCCTCAATGTGTATCGGAGTGGATGGCGGGTTGAGGTCAAGAGAATGCACTGCAAGGATTGTGTAGTGGCATTATTGGAGCACTGTGATGGCAGTCAGAGGACCCGATAGATCACCTACTTTCCATGATTGTCTGCAGGCTTTCAAGCAATACCAAAGAGCTGTTTCTAGCAAGCTAATGCGTTGAAGCTTGCAAAGAGACGTCCTAGATGATGGAGAAATACAATGGTGGTGCCTAGCAACTTTTGTTTCACTTCCGGAAAGGTCGAGATGATCCGCTATGATCGAAAAATCAATCGATCAACACTATATATACACTATATACACTGAGTTGAAATGATGATTGAAGAAAATGAACACGCCCTAGGTGACGTGGTTTCCAAAGAGGAGGGACTCCACAAAAACAAGTCACTCGTCAACCATTACATGAGCATTCCAAGATATCAAATTATTTTGATCGCCAATAAATGAAGGCAATTTCAAATGCCAAAGCACGTGGCGGAACTACGAAGACTTGATTCCACTACATAAGAGTGGACACGTAGGAAATCCGATATAAACTCACATAGTATATATATCGGATCCGGTCACAAGTCCAAGATCAAATGAAGTTGTTCATGAGAACTACAAATGACAATATTTCTTATCGGTCACGATCACAAGACCATATGCTCAAATCCAACTCCAACAGGCCCGAACTACGAAGGCTTCATGCTCTCAAACGAGCTACGTAGGAAACTCGATATTCAGTCATACAAATGTCGAGTCCAGCCACAAGTTCCAAATCAAATTCATACCTTTGAAGTACGAGTGATTTGATTCCGTCGTAACGGATACGTAGGAAACCCATATCCGGGTCCAATTACAAACCTCAGAGAAAACAAATCAAACCCGATATTCTATCGAGTTGAAACCCAAACACATAAACCTTAACACATATAACCAAACACATAACCAAATTCAAATCAAACACCAAGTCTAAACCAAATCAAATCCCAACACCTTACGCCAAGCTAGACACAAAGTCTACCGAAACAAACCCCAAATACAAAAACCCTACATCTTTGAACTAAGTTGGACTTGATCCTTCCCATGAAGGTACGTAGGCAACCCTCATCAACGGGTGCAATCCAAACCACCAACAAAACCCAAATTTTTGTCCTTTTAAAGTATCCGCATAATTTTAAATTGTGAGGAAGTACAGATAAGGGTCGAACTTTCAAAAAAATAAAATTCAAATTAAAATGTGTTATACAAGATTTTTCCTTTAACAATTTTTGTTTAACATATTTTTGGCACGCTAGTGGGACCCTTTTCTTTCTTTGTAATTTTTATTTATGTGGAATCTTACTTTTTTTTCTCTTGATCGAAGGATAAACATGGCCCCAAGAGTAGTGATCCATGTGAGCCAGCTCCCAGCGACCTTCGTTGTGAACGGGGGAAGATGGATGAGGAAACGCTCATTCAAGGTGATGTTTGACGTCACGCGCGAAACGATTTCTGCGACAATCCCAATGGAGAACCAGTTTGAATCTCTTCAAGGTCTCAAGGAAGAGAGGACATCTACCAAATTGGTGCCTACTTCGTTGCCTAACCAAACAGGCAAGAGGCCAATAAAGGGTGGGGCATTTCAGCCCACCATAACTGTCATCAAGAACAACGGAGCTCCATCAGCATCAGTCCTACCGGTGAACACTTGTGCAAACAAGGAGAAGAAGTTACGGAGGCGAGGTCGCAAGAACGGGTCTAAGCGCCGAGTGACTAGTACTCCCGCCAAGCTGGCTGTGTCACCCGCCCTAGAGTTGGCCAAGGTTACTCTACAAAAGGCTGCCCAAGAACTGGAAAAAGGACTAGTCCCGAAGCCTCATATTATGGTAGGGGCTTTCCCTTGCTATATCAAACAAGTAGAAGAGGTGAACATGACCTCGCACTTGGAGAAGGGAGATGTTCAAGCTGGAATTAAGAAGGAGAAAGTAGTTGCCCCTCCTCAAACTAAGAAAGGAAAGTGGCAGCGGAAGCCTTCGGTCCAAGAGGATTCTAAGGCATACACCGGTCCAATGACTAGATCAAGGACCAAGGATAACTCATATATCGAAGCAGCTTCCCGACTATCAATTCCGCCTAAGCCAACAACCGAGGCTGGGGACAAAACAACGGAGAAGTGTCCGGATTCCTCAGTTTTCAAGAGGGAGGAGTTCCCACGCATTACAAGTAAGCAAGTACATGTCAAGACTATCTCAAATTCATACATTTGAACTACGAGTGATTTGATTCCGTCATCACGGATACGTAGGAAACCCATATCCGGGTCCAATTACAAACCTCAAAGAAAACAAATCAAACCCGATATTCTATCGAGTTGAAACCCGATATTCTATCGAGTTGAAACCCAAACATATAAACCTTAACACATATAACCAAACACATAACCAGATTCAAATCAAACACCAACTCTAAACCAAATCAAATCCCAACACCTTACGCCAAGCTAGACACAAAGTCTACCCAAACAAACCCCAAATACAAAAACCCTACATCTTTGAACTATGTTGGACTTGATCCTTCTCATGAAGGTACGTAGGCAACCCTCATCAACGGGTGCAGTACAAACCACCAAAAAAACTCAAATTTTTGTCCTTTTAAAGTATCCGCATAATTTTAAATTGTGAGAAGTACAAATAAGGGTCGAACTTTCAAAAAAAAAAAAAATTCAAATTAAAATGTGTTATACGAGATTATTCATTTAACAATTTTTGTTTAACAGATAGAAAGGATTAGTAGCCTATAAATAAATCCCTAGGGGGCCGATTTTTATTCATTCCAGCATTCAATCACACAACAAACAATAGAGTTAGAGTTAGAGAGAAGTTTTAGGGTTTAGTGTTTGCGAGAGCCGGCGTTGAGTTGTAAAGCTTTTAAGGTTTAAATTTAATGCAAGTTTCTTCTTTTCAACTAAAGATATTTGTTGCGATGAAGAGCGAGTAGTCCTCCCACTTCTAGGGTCGGGGTGAGCCCGATGGTAGCCATGTAAGTACGCTTATTCTATATTTGATTATGCGATCTCTTCTTCTACCCCGCGCTCAATCCTTTATGCGAGTTTATGATCATTCCTTATTTACCTTCACTAGTAGAAAAAATATCTTTTAGCACGGGCGCTTTGTCAAATATATCGCGGATATAATCCAAATATGGTCCGGGCAACACGTAGATGTGATAATAGGTATATAGCCCAGACATAAAAAAAACACGTCCGGGCTATTAGAGGTTGGCAATTTTGGCGCTGAAAAAATAACAGTACCTAATAGCCCGGATTTAAATAAAATTCGGGCTATTAGGTGCATAAAATAGCCCAGATATTCAGCTACGGGCTATTTTGTCCATAAAAAATCCCATGGAAGCACACTCAAATAACCTGGACCGTTTGATATCCGGGCTATTTGATTCATAACAGCCTATATAAATGGACTATATAGCTCAGAGCCTAAGATAACCTCCGGGCTATTTGGTCTATCATTCTACTTCATGGAAAACATTATATATCCCGGAGTTTAGGAGGTCCGGGCTATTTGTTTGTATTAAAATTTTTAATAACCATTTTATTTTATTTATATTCCACCTGTACATATGCACATTCCATACAAAGCTCCTGCGCTTTTTATACATTTCAACCAGACAAAACACTTTGCATTTTGCAACACAATATCTCAAACACCAAGATTTCATACTCACACACAACTGAGTGTACAAATCATCCATAAAAAAAAGAGTACAATTTCATTACTTAATGCAAAGACAAATGCATAATATTAGTTCTAAAAAGGACTTGAACTACCGAAAAACTGTCATAAGCAAAGTGGCACACAACCTTTGCTTTAGAACACAAAATCCAAATTTATTTGCCACGCCTCTCGGGTCTTTTATCGGCTTCAAATTTGTTTGTCCATTCACAACCAAAACTATAACCTGCGCCAAAAAATTTGAAGTCGCTAAGAATAATGTCCTACCCAAAAACGAAAGTGCATCAAATAAAAATGCAGTAATAAATCACTTGAGAACAGAAAAAAGATGAGCGGGAATCTACCTACATATCATGCATTACACACAAAAAATTGATACACTTTCTAAAATTAGATCAACCACAAATCTCTACTCTCCACTAATGGTCTATTTCTCATTGTATGATTATAAGAAATAAAAAATGAATGGAAGGGAGGAGATTATACATACATTATGAGAGTGTGATAGAGAGATGAGCGAGAGGATTCAGTTCCTGCGTTAAAAACAACTATCAACAAAGGTGCATGGTTTATAAAATAATAAACTACCAATAAGATTGAAATGCATTCTTACTTACATGATTAGTGTGAACAAATTATCCAACCACTCTCTTTGGATTTCATCAATATCCTCGTTTTGGTATGTAGACTCACCACTAAACCACTGAAAAAGAAGACAACATTCATTTATATGAAGTAGCTTAGTTAAGACATAACTATATAAGAAAGTGAAAACTTATACCTTGAGTGGAATAATACAAGATACTCGACGTATTATATCCCGCATAAACTTTAAAACATAATAACCACAATCGGTTTGAGTAGACTGACGAGGACACTGCATATCATACCACACACATTATAATTGTAAATATGATATTAAATACATTTCATGGAAATAATCTATAAAAATAAAAGTAATAAAAAATTTTTAATTCGAAACCTTAACAACATGCCACAAAATTTCTTTTCCAGGAGTTTTCTTGCCCAACTTGAAATATTTCAGCTTATAGCTCCTGTAAAAAGTAATGTAGATATTCAGTTGTAATAAGACATAAAATTGATTAGGACTTTGAGAACTGAAATAGATTACGAGGGAACAAAGGGGGGTAAAGAGGCACACCTTGAAAACCACAAGCTATAGGAGAGGCGAATATGAACTAGGAAATAAAATATTTTATGATTATAATTTTTTATAATAAAAGAACACTTACATTGCATCTAATTTCTCAACATCTGGTTGTATTTTTTGACCTCGTGGATCAATCCAATAGGCGGAACCCAACTGAGGGCTCATCACAAACAACACCCACTGATGACTACAAGTTCATATTATTTATGTTAATGAGAATGCATATATGTGAAATTATAAATAATACACATTACAGTAGAGAGTGCTTACCTAAAATGATATGGTGCAAAAAAGAGTTAGCGTTTAATATCGCCTTCCATTGCATTTGCAATATAAGAAGCCCTTTGATCAAGGCTTTGATCGTGTGGTGAAATTTGATTCGGGCAAATAAATTTGAACTTGTTTTCAACTCCTTCAAGAGTGTCAAATAAATATCTACAAATACACCCAATTATGCAGTAGATAGTTGAAAAAATGAAGTACGAACGAAATTAAAGCATTGTAAGATGTTATATGTGTACTAACCTGATGTATAATAACACATGACAAGATGTCACCTCTTTCTTATCGAACCACCTTTCAATATCATCCCTCACAATGTCCACACCAGGATGTTCATATTTAAAAATTTCATTTGGAATTTCTATATGTTTGACTTGCTTTTCCATGAATTCTTAAAATATCCAATTGTACGTCACCAAGTTACTTGGCACTCCATCCAAATCACTTGGACCAATTCCAGATTCATCTGTCAATGTCTTTCCCTTCATCCGTGTCTTTAATGATTCATGTTCAAAGTGTTTAGAGACCTTGTCCATTCAATATAACAAAACAAAGATCAAAATCTAAACTAATGATTTAAAGAGCTAATATAAACTTCAACTAAAAAGATGGATAACTTACATCGTAATTGATAATAAGATGCTCTGGCCAGGCAAGGAACTGACCTACAACGTCTTTCACGAGGCTAGCCTCATCCGTTGGGCATGGCAATTTTGCATCACCCATTATAGGTGTGACTACTGAGACCTTCACATAACCACTCTCTAATGGTCGAGTATGAAGTACTGCCCCACCCAAGGCATTAAAAAACACTTTACCTATCGCCACTGGTTCTTTAAGGCCCGAACAGAATAGTTGTCATGATTGATAACTCTACATGTAAGCCATAAAAAATAATTTCACTTCTACACACAAAGCATAAAATCCAAATTAACATAATTGAATGTATTAAAGTTCTTACTTCTACCTTTGTTGTATCAAGGGTCGTGTTTCGAACAGAACAAGAAGCTTTTCCACTTTGGGGACAAGGCGGCGAAGTAGGTGATACATGCACCTCTGGGATAGACTCTTCCACTTGTTTCTGATTCCCCGACGTCAAGTTTTGAATAACGAGTTCTAGTGATTTGATCTTCGCTCCAAAGTTGATCTCCATGTCCTTCATTTTGGCTTTGAGTTCACTTACCGAAGCCTCATCTACTTTTTCTTGAGCTGAAGCCCTACGCCTCTAGTATTGACTTATTGTAATATCTTGGCCAACCCCTCTAATGCGTCCAGGGTGCTCGAGCTTCCCTAATGCCATTGTTAACACATCTTTTTGTCCACTAGTAACAATCTCTCCAGATGGTTCTTCTTGCATGTATTTTTGCTGTACCGTACAAATACTGAGTCTCCTCTTAATAAACATATATAACAATTAATGCGTAATTAATCTCTAAAAATTTATATACACAAATCACTTACTATTTTGTCAATGGCGGACTGTGACTTTTCAACATAATCTCCGTTAGCTCCTTTTCTTGCCTCCATCCATAAGATTGCTCGTGGAACGGTGGAAGAAGTTTCCATCTCATGAGCGACAATCTGAACTCAATAATATTGGTTAACATAAATCATACTTATAAAAGAAAATATATGAAATAAATTTTATAATATGATCTACTTAAGTAATTTAGTGTGTACATACATATTCATTCTCAATGCCCGCATACCCCTTCCGAGATCCTTTGTAGGTATAATCATTCTTGGATGAGAGTTGTCGAAACTTGTCCCTTTTATCCTGAACAAGGATAAGAGGTAGGGTGACAAAGAGCAATAAGAGGACTAGTTGCCTATCATGGAAACAATGTGCATATTAGTGATAAGGTTACCTTGAACTCTTTAGTGTGGCAAATTCGAAGAAATTTTGTCCATTGCTCTTGAGTGATGTATGAGTCATATATGACTGGAGGTTCCGTGAGAAGGTCTCCTGTTTTCTTGTCATGCATTTGGAATCTCCCCAAGTCTTTCTTAAATGCCCTCCACAAATCATTTGCTTTTTTTAGAACCCAATTCTTCATTTCAACTTGAATTATAAAGCCTCCCTTCATAAACAAAGCCAAAAAAACAGCCCCATTACTCCGTTGGCTCAATCACACAACATATTAAGGTTGACACACATGTATGGCATCCATTATAGAATTATAATGAAATTCAATAAAAGCAAAATAAAACAAGGGACTAACCACAATATCTTCCCAAAATGAAATTGAATAAATGATATTGATCATCAACAAAAAACAAAGATATTTAGATATACAATTGAAAAATCGTAATTTGATTCTAGCGCTTACATGATGGACTTGAGATTTAGGGGTTCATGGAAGCCGAAATTGCAAACTTTGAATAAGCGGATAAACACCTATAAAAGAAATAAATGTCAATATCTCAATATATATTTCACTTCAATGATGGATCATGCATTGAGATTTTAAAGTCCAATTTCACTTGGTTAATTAGTAAATTTCAATTGAGTAGCTTGGACATTGCATATTGCTTTATATCAATTTCAAAACACCCAAAATGGGGCCTTATGCAAAATAAATAAATCTTCATGTTTTTGTATAAATGGGTGAAGGGGTAGAGATAGATTAAAGCAAACAGAGAGCTAATAACTACTCCAATAAACAACCAAAATAAAATATTCCTTCAGACATTTGAAACTCGGAAAAATTTAGCACATCTCCCTACAATTAGACCTTATCCTAATGATAATAAAGAACCAAAATATAAAGAAAAAACACCAACTCTGTAACGGAAACCTCGACCCGTACCTGAATTGCAACATCCGAACGAAGGTATCCGACCTTCGAAACGTATCTCGGATATTTATATCCGAGCCGTTACAAAGTTGGTATCAGTGTCAGGTTATGCAATTCGGGTACGCAAGGATCGAGTGTATGTTTTGGAAAACCGCCCATGGATTGCAAAAGATTTGAAAGCGTTTTAAAGGGGCAAAATGAACTTAATATGCCTAACTCAATCGGACTAAATATGAACTTGGCTTATGATGAAAGAGGACAACCAACTAATAAGGGATCGAGAGGGTAGAAAAGGCGCTAGACCATCCCTATTGGATGTAGTTGGGAATGGATAGACGAAATAGTAGCTTGTTCTTTACAGATGGGTCTGGAAGATTCCAAGGAGATTGTTATAATTGTCATTGACTGATTCTGTATTGAGTGCTTGCTATGCTAGAGATCTAATTTGGATGCCCTAACAATGAAATGTGTATTGACTTAACTGTGCAAGCGGGATAGCGGGAGTACCCTTATTTCTATATGGTCAAGCCAAGCTTGGGTGGAATAACCCCTTCCACTATGTTGACCTTTGATGGCCTTATCGAGTCTTTCTTTTGAATATCGGTCCCTTCCACGGGAAATCGGTTTGGTAAACATATGGTTTCGGGAATCATGGTTGAATATGAGGGTTGCTTGGGAGAGTATTGGAAGTTGGCTTTCGATGTAAGTCCAAGTTAGAAAGCGAGTGTTTCCGAGGTTGTCTTTCTTGATTCTTATGACGATCAACCGGTGTCTTCTTGCCATAAATAGTCGTATCCGAGTCTCACGAGAAAGATGGGTGATAGGTCAGTTAGGGAGAGTCAATATTGCACTTATGGATCACTGTCGGGTTATCTTGAATTGCTCTGTTCATGATTGTGTGTTACTATGTGGTACTACTCCTTGACCTACAGATTGACCCTTAGTGTGAATTTGTGCTTATGTGCTTTGATGTTCATAATGACTATTGTATGGGTTTGAGCTATATTTATTATGTCCATATCATCCCGACATGATCTACTTAGTATATTGCATTGTCATACTAGAGCACGAGTATATATGTCATATGCTAGGAAGTTGTATAATTGGTGTCCTCTCTGTGAATAGGTTCATGATAGTGTGATCGTTCAGTTCTAGTATCATGATAGAGTGAGCCCCTTACTTGATGGATACGTGTTATAATTTGATGTCAACTTGCCTTATATGCTATGAAATTCCCAGTACATATTATGATGATGACCTTAATGTGAATTCGTGGTTGTATGACGTTCTGTACCTATGCTTGTCCCATTACTTGGGTCCCGTGGTATGCCTTTCTATCTCTCATGATTATATGTTGTCACCGCATTTCTACTTGGCCTATTGATCGTTGATTGATTAGAAACATGAACCACATGATATGATCGAGTCTATATGATTGTTGCTTCTTTTGAATTAAGTCCATGATAGTGTGGTCGACTCTTCTTTATATGAATGCCTCATAAGATGTGCTCTTTAGCATGCTAGCCGATGATGCCTCAATGCTTATCATTCATTTTGTGACAAGAATCTATAGCATGCCCACCTATTTTGTATTCCTCAGATTAACTATTTGATAACTCCACTCCCTTGATGAAAATCGGAATAAGTTTCAAAGGCCTTGACAGTCTGTTTGTGTCAAAGGTCTTGAAGCTTTAACTGTATTGATGAAACACAAAACCTGTTGAATTGATATTATGTTCGAATATTATTTTATGTTATTATATGCTTCCATTATATTATTATATATACACTAACCTTTCAGGAAGTATTTTCGAATATTATTTCCTTCCTTATGTTGTAAATTGAGAAGATTCAAATCGGAAGATCATGGCCTCCGAAAGTTTTAAAAGATAGAAGATCCAGCTCAAGCCATGATCCTCTCTAGTCGTTGGTGAAGATCCTTAGGCGCCGATTTGTTTCAATAAAAAGAAAGGAAGAAGAAGACAACGACACACCTGTTGAACACAAGCTTTCATACACTCAAGCCTTCAAGCGAGATCTGTCTTCTTCGTGTGCTCTCTGCTAGTCCTTAAGAGTCTGTTATTTCATTTTAAAGCATTTGAGAGTTACACTGTGAGCTTATATGATATATTTCGAGAGAGTGTTATACTCAAGAGTTTGTAACTCGGGAAGTAGACACTAGGCGATTGATACACTAAGTGTAAGAGGATTGTACTAGATAGCATAGAGAGGTGGGGCTCTTCTAGATTGGTCTAGGAATCCAAGGGAACGTGAGTTGACTAGATTGCAATTGTATAGGAGAGAGGCTTCTTGGTGAGCTACTAGGATCCTAAGTCTTGTGAATCAATAAAAGCCGGTTGAATCCTAGGGTTGTGGAAGAACCCTAGGCGGGGACGTAGGCCAAGTTCGTGCCGAACCTCGTAAACAACTCATCGATTCCTTTACTTATTGCTTTACCTTATTTCCGCACTTGGTTCGACTGTTTAACTTTGTGATTCAGGTTTTCAGAGAAAAGACTAAGTCTAATCTCAAAGGATTTTGCACGAGCTTCAAAAGTCTTGAGAAACTGCGAAAAACCGGCATACTCTATTCAACCCCCCCTTCTAGAGTATTTCTATATTACTTTGTTTTACATTATCGAACCTTTAATTGGTATCAGAGCTTTACTCACTGCCTTTGATCTAACAATCTTGTGAGTTTTCGATCATGTCTGGTGAAGCAAGCGGAGGATTTGCACAGGGAAGGTCTACCAGCAGACCACCACTCTTTGTAGGAAACAACTTTGTCCACTGGAGATCATTGATGAAGATGTTCATCATAGACCAAGATCTGGAACTTTGGAACATTATAGAGAATGGGCCAAAGATTCCAGAGAAAGACGGACCAAATGGAACCAAAGTCGCAAAGAAGGAGTCTGAATACATCCAAGCGGATCTTGAACTCGTCTCCAAAAACTACAGGGCTATTAACTTACTTTATTGTGGTCTTAGCACTAATGAGTTTAACCGCATTTCATCTTGTAGGTCAGCTAAAGAGATTTGGGACAAGCTGGTCGTCACCTATGAGGGAACCAGCCAAGTGAAGGACACCAAGATCAGCATCTTCCTTCGGAAGTATGATCTTTTCAAGATGAAGCCTGATGAGTCTATCAAGGTCATGTTCACACGATTCACAGAAATCACCAACAACCTTGACTCTCTTGGCAAGAGCTTTACAAACGTTGAGAAAGTAAGGAAGATATTGAGGTGTCTCCTAAAAGAAAAGTCGGGTCCTAAAGTAACAGCTATAGAGGAAGCCCAAGACCTCACTACTCTACCTCTTGACGACCTGCTTGGGAAACTGAGCACGCATGAGATGATCCTTAATGAAGACGATGGAGAACTTCCAGCAAGCACTAAGAATTTGGCACTCAAATCTAAGAAGGATGACAACAAAGATGAATCTGATTCCGAAGATGAGGATGACGATGAAGATGATCCTTTTGCTCTTATCACAAGAGGCCTTGCTCGAATCCTCAAAATGAAGAAACAATTCAACAACAAGGATGGATCAGAGTCTTCTAAATTCCGAGGTAAGTCTCAATACAATAAAAATGATAAGAAGACTAAACCGTTGTCTTGTTTTGAATGTGGTGAAACAGATCATCTTGTGAAAGACTGCCCTCAAAAGACGAAGAGCCAGTCCAAGAAGGGTGATAGATGGACAAAGAAAGCCATGGTGGCAACTTGGAGCGATTCTGACTCCGACTCCGACGATGAGAAGGCCAATGTCTGTCTTATGGCATCAGGAGATGAATCTCACGATGAGAAGCTTGAGGTAATCGTAAGAGAACTTATGACAAGTCCAAAAGAGGTATTATCGGAATTCCTTTCTAATATGATTGCCAATGAAGAGAAACTTATTGCCCAAACTAACACTCTTATTAAGAGAACTGTGGACCAGGAAAGAACTATTGAGGATCTGTCTATGAGGGTCAAAAGTCTTGAAGCTTCTTATTCAGGTCTTGACATTAAAGTCAAGACTCTTGACTCAGAGAAATCTGAACTCAAGCAAGATCTCTCGTCTCTGAGAAGTGAACATCATGACTTAGAGAACGAGAAGATCTCCCTGAATAATAAGATTCAAGACCAACAGACAGCCCTCAAAAGTTTTACCAAATCCAAAGGCACTCTTGATAGGATGTTGGGTGAGCAACAAAGTTCTCTAAACAAAAGTGGTATTGGTTACAATCCAAGGTTTTTAAAGAAGCAGCACATTACCACCTTTGTAAAGGCAAAAGGAAGCAGAACCTCTCCTATATGTCACCATTGTGCTCAAAAGGGACATGTAAAAGAGACCTGCCCCTATAGAAGAAAGGATCCATATATCATTCGCAATACATTCCCTGTTCATTTGAGAAAAGAACGGATAACACAAGTTTGGGTCCCAAAAGGCACTATTTTACCAAATATGGTTTATCCCAATAATGGATCCAAATTTGCTTATTGGTCTAGCCACAAAGGTTGATGTTTGTTTTGCAGGAGATCACCAAGGTGAAGGAGCAAAAATGGATTATTGATAGTGGATGCTCGAGGCATATGAGTGGGAAGAGTTCTCTCTTTCATGATCTAAAGGAGCAATCCACAGGAACAATCACTCTTGGTGACAAAGGAAAGTGTGACATCGTTGGTATTGGTAGCGTTGGGAGTGATTCCAACCATAGTATTAAAAATGTCTATCTTGTGAATGGCTTAAAGTATAATTTGCTTAGTGTTTCTCAATTATGTGATAGTGGCAATAATGTCAGATTTAACAAGAAAAGATGTCTAGTATGCAGAGAAGATACAGGTGAAGTTATACTAACTGCATATCGTTACAACAATATATACGTTGTGAATGCTGATCAAGTGGCACAAGGAAGCTTAACCTGTCTAAAAGCTTTGACGGACGATCCAAAGCTCTGGCACAGGAGACTCGGTCATGTGAGTCCACATACACTACAGAAGCTTGTGTCCAAAGGGCTTGTAAGAGGACTACCTGAGATGGACTTCAAAGGTATTGATATGTGCAATGCATGCACACGAGGTAAACAAACATGCAGCTCTTTCAAACCCAAAAAGGTTGTAAGTTCTTCTAGACCCCTTGAACTTTTACATATGGATTTATGTGGTCCTATGCGAGTCAAATCTCCTAATGGTAAAAAGTACATGCTTGTTGTTGTTGATGATTTTTCTAGATATACTTGGGTTGCAATTTTAAAAGAAAAATCAGAGGCCTTATTTGAGTTTTCAAAACTTTGTAAGGAGTTGCAAACTTTAAGAAACGAGCCCATAGTGTCAATTCGAAGTGATCATGGTAGGGAGTTTGATCAACTTCAGTTTGATTTGTTTTGTGCTAAATATGGCATCTCCCATAACTTTTTTGCTCCTAGGACACCTCAACAAAATGGGGTTGTGGAACGAAAGTACCGCACTCTAGAGGATATGGCCAGGACTATGCTTTTAGAAAATGCATTACCTAAAACCTATTGGGCTGAAGCTGTTAACACAGCTAACTATATTTTGAATCGATGTCTTATTCGTTCCATTTTAAAGAAAACTCCTTATGAACTTTTCAAAGGCCGCAAACCACTTATATCTTATTTTAAACCCTTTGGCTGTACTTGCTTTGTTCATAACAATGGAAAAGATAACCTTGGGAAATTTAATGCGCGTAGTGATGAAGGTATATTTCTTGGCTACTCCACAAGTAGCAAAGCTTATAAAATCTTCAATAAAAGGACCCAGTTAGTTGAAGAAAGTATACATGTTATATTTGATGAATGCAATGACGGTTCTTTGAGTGAAAGTGTTGCAGATATAGATCTTAACATCCATGCGGAGAACGAGGAATGTGATGATGCTGCTACCAAGAACACATAGAAGAGGAACATGCAGGAACAGATTCTCAACACTAAAGAATTGGCCCAAGGTGTTGAAGATTCGTCCAAAGCCCTTGGTGTCCAATCCAACAGTGTTGAAATGTCAGAAACTGCTGAAACTGAACCTAGCAGGACTATGGAGTCAGATGTACCACAAATCAATCCTGCTGGTGTGACAAATCAAGGAGCTGAGAATAGCAAAAGAAAATTCAAATACTCCTCATCACACTCATTAAAGGATATCATTTCTGACCCTACTTCTAGTGTTCAAACTCGTTCTAAACTTAAAGATCTTTGTGCTTTTCACGCGTTTGTCTCTCTTATAGAACCCAAGAAGGTAGATGAGGCCCTTTAAGAGCCAGATTGGATCATTGCTATGCAAAGTGAGCTTAACGAATTTGGAAGGAACAAAGTCTGGACCTTGAAGCCTAGGCCAAAGCATCAATCAGTCATTGGCACAGGATGGGTATTTCGAAACAAGCTAGATGAGAATGGTAAGATCGTGAGGAACAAGGCAAGGCTTATTGCTCAATGCTACAATCAAGAGGAAGGTATTGACTACGAGGAGACCTTTGCTCCCGTAGCCAGGCTTGAAGCCATTCGTATATTATTAGCATTTGCATCTTTTATGAGCATAAAGCTATATCAAATGGATGTCAAGTGTGCTTTTCTCAATGGTTTCTTAGAAGAAGAAGTTTATGTGGCTCAACCCCCAGGTTTTGAAAGTTTGGAATTTCCTAATCATGTTTATAAACTTGACAAAGCGCTTTATGGTTTGAAACAAGCCCCAAGAGCTTGGTATGAGCGCTTGTCAAAATATCTTTTAGAAAATTATTTTAAAAGGGGGTTGATCGACGAGACTCTTTTTATCAAGACCAAAGGAAAGGACATTTTGTTTATTCAAATTTATGTTGATGATATATTATTTGGTGTTACTAACACATCTTTGTGCAAGGAATTTTTTGACATCATGTGCAGCGAATTTGAGATGAGCTTGATGGGTGAACTCAACTTCTTTTTGGGATTACAAGTTCATCAATCCAAGAAAGGGATCTTTGTCAACCAAAGCAAGTACACTAAGGATCTCTTGAAGAAGTTCAAGATGGATCAATCCAAAGCAGCCAAGACTCCCATGAGCTCAACATTATCCCTAGATCAAGACAAGACTGGGAAGAGTGTCAATCAAAAGGAGTATCGGGGAATGATTGGATCTTTACTATATCTTACAGCTAGTAGACCTGACATCATGTTTAGTGTTTGCATGTGTGCTAGGTTTCAAGCTGATCCTAAAGAATCTCACCTCGTGGCTGTGAAGAGGATCTTTCGATATCTCAATGGCACTAAGGAGCTTGGACTATGGTACCCAAAGCAAAAGGATTTCACATTAATCGGGTATTCTGATGCAGATTTTGCAGGCTATAAGGTGGATAGGAAGAGCACATCAGGATGTTGCCAATTCTTAGGAGCATCTTTGATCAGTTGGCATTCTAAGAAACAATACTCAGTTGCCCTATCCACTGCAGAAGCCGAATACATAGCAGCTAGAGCATGCTGCTCCCAAATCCTTTGGATAGCTCAACAAATGCGAGATCTTGGCATCAACCTCAAAGGCATTCCCATTAAGTGTGACAATACAAGTGCCATCTCCATTACAAAGAATCCTATTCAGCATTCAAGGACCAAACATATTAATGTAAGGCATCATTTCATTAGAGACCACGTCGAAAAAGGTGATGTGTCCATTTCCTTTATTTCAACTGATTATCAATGGGCTGACATTTTTACTAAGCCTTTGGCAGAGGACAGGTTCACCTTCATTAGACGAGAGATCGGGATGCTTAACAAGGATGCACTTTCGTAGGGGGAGCTTTCCCTTTACGAAAGATAAATTCTACTCAGTGTCAAGACCCTTGAGTTCTATGTCAAGGTTTGTGAACTGAATGATAGAAAACAGATATCGGATCGTATATATTTGGTTAATATCTTTTTAGATATTTGATCAAGTATTATTTTCATCGGATTTCAAAATAATTTATTTATGTCACATATTTTATCCGTAGAGATATTTTTGGAACAAAATATTTTCGGTTATTTCCCTCATATTCTAAAATGGTTAAGAGGAGATTTGAATTTTGAATTGAAATATTTTTCAAATTGGCAATGTTATCATTACTTACATTGGAACCCTAAACCCCGTCCCATCACTCAAATCTCTCCTATTTAAAACCCAAACCCCTCTCGATTACCTTATAACCTCAGAACTACCCAAAACTCTTCCAATTCTCCCTCTCCAATCTCTCAAACTATCCCGAAACCCTAGCCAAATACCTCCATGGCTCCCAAATCAAAGAAAGCTTCCACACCCAAAAGACTTGGCGCCACCCCCAAGGGACGCCAGGTCACTGCTACTTCTCCTACACCTGAACCCACTCCTCAAGCCATCGTCCCTGCTGTTGTTCAGAGCACCATCGCTGAGAGCACGACTACAGTAACCAAGGGCTCTAAAAAATGCTCTGCTAAGAAGCCTCTCAGTGCGAAGCAGAAAGGGAAAAACAAGGTCATCGCTGAGGAGGTGGATGAGGAAGAAGAAGAGGAGGATCTTGATTCTATTCTGGAAAGGGATGCAGCCAATGAAGCCAAAGAAGAAGCTTTAAGGAAGAAAAAGGCCGAGGAGAAGGCCGAGCTTGCAAGGAAGTTGGTCGAGGAGGAAGCTGAGAGAATCCGGAAGGAAGCCGAGGCGGAGGCTCTCAAGGAGGTTCCTTCTGTAGAGGAGCCTAAGGAAGAGGACGAGGAGCAAGACGAATCCGGAGAGGACGAGGATACCGATGAAGACAACGCTGAAAGGTCCGGTGAGGACTCGGGGTCAGAGGAAGAAGAGGAAGAGGAGCCCGAGAATGCTCCCTCTCCTTCTCCTCCTCCTCCTCCCCCGTCTCCAAAGAAGCGGAAAGCCTCTACAGCCAAGCCTCCTTCTCCCAAGCGCACCAGGAAGGGCACCCTCAGAAGCCTTGAGGCGCCTGCCAAGAGGTCTGCTCCAACACAGGCTAGAAGGAAGAACGCTGATCCTCCCGCTCTCATTCAGGTAAATCAATCCCTCCCCTCTTCATGGTTTGAAAATGCTGAAATGGCTGGTAAGTGGGTAGATGAGTTTCGAACTCGTAGGATCTGTTGTTTTGATTTTTAAGATATTGCGTTCTTTGAAGCTTTGAATTTACCGTGCATTTCTATTCTTAAAAAATCCCCAGCCTTGACCCTTCTCAATCTTGAAACCGTCTATTATCCCCAACTCACCTGCCTGTTCTATATAAATCTCAAAGCCAAACACACTGACGATGGTTGGTTCATGGAATCTGTCGTCAAGGGAGTTAGAATCTCTTTCAACTCCTTTGACTTCGCTGATTTCCTTGGCCTTCCTAGCCCTTGTCCACCCTCTCAAGAAAACCCCTCTAAAGAAGACTGCATTACCCTTGCCCGATCCAAATATCTTCTACCCGAGGCATCTACCAACACCTCAAAGCAGCTAACCCACTCATCCCTTACCCTAGAGGCAAAGATCATATTTAACATCATTGTGAGTTGCCTCTTACCCCGTCTAAACTCCGGCTCTCTCCTGACCGACAACGCCATGATCCTACTTTACCGAATCCTCAATGGCCTTGATCTTGATCTGGCCAACACCATTTTAGGATCCATGGCTCACACTAGAAAAGCCAGGAAAGGAACTCCCCTCCCCTTCGCTACCCTTTTGACCCAAATCTTCAAAGCTTCTGGAATCGATTTTAAAAATGAAGAACAGCAGCGTCATATGGGTAAGTTCGACTCCAAGAGCCTTGAAAAGATTGGCATCACTCGGTCCCCCCAAGGGACTTGGAGTCTTGCCTCTCCTTCAAAAGCTCTTCCCACTGCCTCAGCCGTTGATGAACGCATGGACAACCTGGAGTTGGGCTTGGAGGAAGTTCGCCTGGATATCAAGGAGCTGCACAAGGAGTTTATGATGGAGATGAGTGGGGTAACCAAGTTGTTGCAAGGTCTGTGGTCGCGGCTCACTGATGATGTTCCGGACGATGAAGCTTAACCCTATCCTACCCTACCCTAACCCCAAATCTGAAACATTGCTGGTTTTTGGAAACTGTTTCAAAACTTTTGGTGATTGTTTTACCTCCTCCCTTTGTTGAAAGACAAAAAGGGGGAGATGATCTGTGGTGGTGTTAGACTTTTTAAAACTGTTGCGATTTAAAGGTCTAGGAAGACCTTGGTTTTATTTTCAGTTGGATGGTCTTCTTGCTATAAAATTTTGATCCAACATTTGTCTAACCCATGCAGGTACTTAGTCCGATTTTACTTATATTATATATGCTTGACTAAGTTGCAGGGATGCACAGGTTTTGTCTTTCATCAAGAGGGAGATTGATAACTCAACTCCCTTGATGAAAATCGAAATAAGTTTCAAAGGCCGTGACAGTCTGTTTGTGTCAAAGGTCTTGAAGCTTTAACAATATTGATGAAACACAAAACCTCTTCTATATGATATTATGTTCGAATATTATTTTATGTTATTATATGCTTCCATTATATTATTATATATACACTAACCTTTCAGGAAGTATTTTCGAATATTATTTCCTTCCTTATGTTGTAAATTGAGAAGATTCAAATCGGAAGATCATGGCCTCCGAAAGTTTCCAAAGATAGAAGATCCAGCTCAAGCCATGATCCTCTCTAGCCGTTGGTGAAGATCCTTAGGCGCCGATTTATTTCAATAAAAAGAAGGGAAGAAGAAGACATCGACACACCTGTTGAACACAAGCTTTCATACACTCAAGCCTTCAAGCGAGATCTGTCTTCTTCGTGTGCTCTCTGCTAGTCCTTAAGAGTCTGTTATTTCATTTCAAAGCATTTGAGAGTTACACTGTGAGCTTATAGGATATATTTTGAGAGAGTGTTATACTCAAGAGTTTGTAACTCAGGAAGTAGACACTAGGCGATTGATTCACTAAGTGTAAGAGGATTGTACTAGATAGCATAGTGAGGTGGGGCTCTTCTAGATTGGTCTAGGACTCCAAGGGAACGTGAGTTGACTAGATTGCAATTGTATAGGAGAGAGGCTTCTCGGTGAGCTACTAGGATCCTAAGTCTTGTGAATCAATAAAAGCCGGTTGAATTCTAGGGTTGTGGAAGAACCCTAGGCGGTGACGTAGGCCAAGTTCGTGCCGAACCTCGTAAACAACTCATCGAGTCCTTTACTTATTGCTTTACCTTATTTCCGCACTTGGTTCGACTGTTTAACTTTGTGATTCAGGTTTTCAGAGAAAAGACTAAGTCTAATCTTAAAGGATTTTGCACGAGCTTCAAAAGTCTTGAGAAACTGCGAAAAACCGGCATACTCTATTCAACCCCTCCTTTAGAGTATTTCTATATTACTTTGTTTTACATTATCAAACCTTCACTATTGTTGATGATTTTGCAAATTAGTATTGTTATGTGTTAATTGTGCTAAATTGAGGATATGTTAGTGTGAGTGAGTTTTGATAAACACATGCTTCCTCCCAGTATACATCGATTTAAACTCATGTCCCCGTCTCCTAGTCATGTTGCCCCGTTACCTAGCCTTGCTCTATACCTCGTTACATTTCCTCTCATGTTACTATGTCGTTGAGATGTGATTGATTGAACTCTTATATACTGTCGTATTAATTAATCTAGTGCATGAATGTATCATATGCTATGTGTGCCATTAGTAACATATAGAATCCTTGGTTATAACTTATGCACATTTATGCCCTGCTTGCATTATTGTCCATTCTCTCTTGAACTAGGTCCTTGATAGTGTGATTCTCCCTCCCTCTATCCTCGTAAATGTTTTCTTATCCGATTAGATTGATGTTGAATTTGGTGCTCGACTTGCTTCCATGACAATTAATCCTAGCATGCGTACATGATATCGCTCGGTAGTATTTCCCTATTACTCTATGATATCTTCTTATGCTTTCATGAACGTATGACTTGACACCTCGCATGATCGCACACCACGTTATCTCATGATTTTGCATACGCATGATGCATGAATGCTAGAATGAATTTAGTCGAGTGACCTTGATTGTGTCCAGGTTTGATATTTGCCAGTAGTGTTCTATAAGGCTTATGATTTCCAATATGACCCGCTAAATGATCACATGATTTACTTGTTCTATGATATGACCACGATTGTACCATATATGTACTCTATGATGGTTCATTCTTAGCATGATTATAATCTAGCACCCATGATGTCCTTCTTGCTACTTTTGATGATGCCTCATGTTTCGTGAATATTATGTTGAACTCCTCTAAATGACTCTTGACTATGCTTGTCTCACATTATGTATCACTAGTATCATGTAGGACCCATGCTCTCTAAATGTATCTCGTCATATGATTACGTGCCATGCTTGGCCTAATATATGATCATTGTGTCAGATGAGATAGTTACTATGTTGCCCTTATATGATCTCGTATGATGCTTCACCTGTTTGTTACGACATACCTTGCCATGATATATTTGGACTCATTTGTTGATGTGTATACCATGCTTTTACATTGTTCATATGCATGATACTCGTTATCTTCACTAAATTCCGCATGACTTCGAATCATATATGATCATTGTTGGTTCCTCCTATCTTGCTTGAAGTTGCTAGGCATATCTGTTTCCATGGAATACTAGAATGTTAGCTTGTTTCACATACATCAACGTGGGACTTGATTGTGTCCTTGATATCAATACGAATGTTGCCCCCCAAGATAGGTACATGTTAATGTGGATTGATGTGATTGATATGCTCCATAATGAATTCATGCGTGTTTGTCACAATTGTAACCTAATAGACTTTCTTAAGGGCATCGTTACTATTCCCGGGTCGGAGTCTTGTCTCTAGTCGTGTCGTCTTTAGATTTGGTCCATTTTGTCTCCGAGAGAAACGTTGGGTTGTCCGCTCTTGTCACTCCCCCTATCTCCACTAATTTATACTCCTACGCGACACATTGAATGAGCGACCGCAAAGGAAAGGGAACGGGAAGTTAGATAGCGATAGAGCAGCGCAGCAGAAGCGTGGGCCCATAACCCACGGGCCTCAGGATTGATGATGTCGACGGAACAAGCTTGCTTCTGAGATTGCGGTTATTGAGCGCGATACGATTTGCAAGTGGGAGTGCCCTCTATTCGGATTGCTAATCTTTTATGAAATTATTGATGGTGATATTGCACTAACTTGATGTTGAAAATTGCGTGTTGATGACTGTTGCTTGATTGTTTGTTGACTATGATGATGATATGATTCGATTGCCTTACAGCTTTAATGTGCCCGATATCTTGATGCGTAGATGCTCTGAACTGTCAAGCATGATCTAAATTTCTTGCCTTTAAAAGTATGAACTGTAAATGCTGAGAACCTGAACTGTTTATTTGATAGGATTATGATGAAACTTGCTAGCTTGAATTGACCATATTCATATATGATGTTTTACATTACTCGTTGAGCATGACGGTAAATTCAGACTTAGTAATACAGTTACAATGCCTAATGATGAACTAATGATGCTATTGATATGAATGCTAGTTGACATGATTTAATCCTTATGTGTAATAATGTCCATGATTGCTTCTTCTTTGAACATGTGAGTGAGGTCCTTTGGTTGAATGGTCGGAGAGCGGTGAAGGAAATTGAGCGGTTAGAATGATCGATGGTGGTGTGAGGTAAGTCACAGGAGAGGGGTTTGGCTTAAGGAGGAACGAGTGAGTTTTGAGAGCTATAAGAGGCGATGCTTAGTGGGTTCCGATGAGCTTCTAGATGAATCATAGGATGCAAGGGTGCTCGGGTGTGAAAACAGAGATAGGGGTTGGACTCTTAGAGGTGGATTGCTAGTGAGAGTGCTTGGTGTAACGAGGGGTGAGACTGGAGTGTCAAAATGAGTTGGGGTTTCTTTGGGGATTTTATCCGAGTTGGTGAGTCTAGATGAAGATTTGGACTTGGCTTGAGAGTTGGAGACGAGCGGGCAGGGTTTGCGTATTATTATAACTGAAATAATGTGCAAAACTTTCTTGATGATGTGATTATGAACTGGCATGATGTTAGATAGTGACCATGATAAACCTGTATGGCATGATATTACATGTTGATATGCAATACTGAATTAAAATTGGTAGTGACAACTATGAACATGATATAATGATACATTGCTATCCTACTATGTTGTTCTAAAAGCATGTTATAACGTGTTGTATGAATCATGAGATGATACATTGTTATGTGAAAGCTTGAGGTTATACTATATGGTTGATAAGCATGATTATGAATAGGTAAGTGATGAATATGACTTGGAGCATGAACATGACTTATGTGCATATATGAGATGATGATGCATGGCTGCTAATGATCGTTATATGGCATTGTGATGAGCTAAGATGATGTCTGGAGAGCATGTTGACATTTCGACGTTGATTTGTTGCTTGATCTTCCCTTATGATTTAATCGTAATAGTATGATTTTGTTTGGGTTGATGTGTTGATAAGTAGTTTATTTCGTTGACTTATGATGAAATTTCATTATGGCTAACCTTGCAAGTATCAATGATTGATGTGACGATATGTTATGATGATGCTGGATAGAAATTGGATAGGATGACTATGTGAATTTATGCTTTAAATGAGATCCCTTGTTAAGACTGGTTTCACTAGTGTGCGATGTTGAGATGCGATCATGAGATTCGACTTGTAGTAACGTACTGACTCCATGACACCTAACCTCTTTGATCTCTTGACATGTGTGCTTGCGTGATAAGTTATGGGAATTCGATGATGCACTTGTGATGCCTTCTGTATGAGGTAGATATACTTTATGACTCATGGTGTGAGGTTAAGATTCTGTTATTACTTTTGACATGTTCTGAAGGGATGATATGATTTATTTTATGGGTAATCATGTTATGCGGTTGAGATGTCGATTGGTTGAGATTATTATGATTGATGTTTAGATTGCCATATGAGAGGTGGTTGATGATATTATGAGTCGATAAGTTGATTTACTTATGTGCATGTTGAGTTGAGAATGATGATAAAATGATTTTGGAACTTAGGAAGAGAATATGGGATTAGCCCTTAGAGGTGGACGATTCCACCTCCTACCTTCTGAATTTGATTGATTGGTATGCGAGAAGCTGATTTGGTTTTTGGAAGATTTTGACGAAATCTTAAGTTGAAAGGATTTGACTTGTTTTGGTGTAAGTTGCTTGATTAAACGTTGAGTTTAAAGATTTTGAGCGGTTTTAAAATTGGCCAACTTGGGGTTTTATAGAAGTCGAGAGTTCAACGATTTACATGACCATATTTCCATTTCCAAAACGCTTTGAGGATTTACGAACGGGATTTACATTATGACGTCTCACGAAGTGGATACAAGCATTGTATAGGGGCGCTTATAGATTGCTTGCTAAGACCTAGTCGGACGCTATAATACTTTTAGACTTGTGGTACTTCCGAAAAGTCGAAGCGAGGATGTGATAAGGGCGCTTATTACACACTTGACTAGACCAATTGGAGATGTCACGACCGTGACCAAGATGTTGCGAGAATCCGGAAGACGCAACCGAGATGATTGCAAGATCCTTGGACATGGTCCTCGGACTCACCGATTTCAAACTCCTTCCCATTGCTTTGAAATGGTTTTAGTCTCGGGGACGAGACTTGTTTTTAGAGGTGCATGAATGTAAAGGCCGAAATATTATTTTACTATTAAATTAAATTAAAAGTATATTATTTTATATATGAGATATAAAAATTGGAGAAGAACTTGTCCTCGAGCAATTTCCGAGTTAAAATCATTATGAATGATTCCGACATCGTTTTAAAAATTTAATTCCGACAGATTCTATTTCCGCCTTTTTACTTCGAGATTTGAAATTTATTTGAGGGTCATTATTTTATTGCCGATCCGGAAATTTTATTAAATTCAAACGAGTCGGGATACGTCGAGATAGCGGGTTCCGGGTATTTTAAAATTTATGTTGTGGGGCCCACTCCTCCCTATTTTCTTTTCCTCTTTTCTTCCTTTCTTTCCTTCTCTCTCTCTCTCTCTCTCTCTCTCTCTCTCTCTCTCTCTCTCTCCTCTCCCGTGTGCTTGCTGTTGGGAAGGGTTCCCACATCACCTCCTCTTGTCTTCTTCCTTTCTTCTTATCCAAAGGGTCAGCCTGCCAGCCTTGTTGTGTTGTGCCCCAACCCATGTTAGGAACCCTATCTGCCTCACTCTCCTGCACCTGCATGCTCACACTCCCTCCTCAAAAATCAGAACCCTGATGTACATATTTGCACCTTTTTTTATTGCATCTTTTGACTTCATATTTCATTCGATTTCCGAAGAAAAGGTTCAAAAGAATATAAACTTGAGTAAGAATGGGCTAAAATGCAAGAAATAGAGTCTACACAAGTTTTGAGCTAACCATGCAGGAATTCGAGCGAAATCGGAGTCAAAACGGAGAAACCAAGTGAAGTTGAGCAGAGGTAGATATCGACCCTAGACCCAGATATCGACCTCTGGGGTAGATATCGACCTTCAACATAGATATCGACCTCAACGAGTGAAGCTGAGAAGAGGTAGATATCGAACTTAGACCCAGATATCGAGCCCCAGTGTCGATATCGACCCCATATCGACCTCAACATAGAAATCGACCAGATCTGAACAAGTCGAGCAGGAACAGAGACCTCGATATCGACCTCTGGTGTCGATATCGACCCCTTATCTAGACAGAAGATAGACTCGATTTCGAATGCAGATTTGAACTATATCTTCAAGGAGGCACGGGATTATCTCATACTTTCAAGATAGATGGCAGCTGATGTTTTATTTATCTTTTACCTTCAAGTTATTTAAAGTTTTTATCAAAATAAAAGACCTATCCTAATTGTTCGGATAGAGTTATTAGTTTAGATAGGAGTTACAATCCTCGGATAGCGAGGATTAGTAGCCTATAAATAAAGCCCTAGGGGGCTGGCATTCAATCAACTTTCATACAATCAATTAACAAGACAATAGACAATAGAGTTAGAGTTAGAGAGAAGTTTTAGGGTTTGACGTTTGCGAAAGTTGACGTTGAGTTGTAAAGCTTCGAAGTTATTTTCAATGCAAGTTTCTTCCTTTCAATTGACGATGAATCCCATGATGAGAAGCGAGTAGTTCCCCAAAGCTCTTAGGGTCGGGGTGAGCCCGACGTTAGCCATGCGCGCTTGAGGTAAGTATTTGATGTTGATATCGTTGTGTTTATCTCTCCTCCTACAATTCTATGTTTAGTCCTAATCGAAAGAAAAGGGATTCATGCTAACAACTTGAGTTATAAACATAAAATTGGTAGAGACAATTAGCTTTATTTGCAAGAGTAATCCTAAGAGTTGGTGTAAGGCGAAAGCTCGTCCCTCGGGTGAAATAGCGCAATTGTCCGTCTTATTTATCTTATCGCATGCATTGGTTAACGTTGCGGTAAACCCTAATCCTAGGAGTTGCCTTTTTACATATTTTATACACAAAAACCTCCTGCTTTATTTCTGTACATTGCTTCTCTCTCCATTCTTAAATCTTCGGCCTTTCTTTGCCGAAAAAGAACTAACCCACTGCAGGGAGACATCGATATCGACCCCAGACGTCGATATCGACCACTGAGTTCGTCGACAGTTTTTTGAGTCGACGACGAACATCGCTGCGGAGTTTGCTGAGCATCGATATCGACCCTTTGTGTCAAAATCGACCTTTCTGTGTCGACTGGCAGTCTTCTAAGCCAGTCGATTTCGTGAACTAACATCGATATCGACCCCCACCAGTCGATATCGACCACTTTTTTTTGTTTCTGCAGGTCTTCTGTTGTAGAGAACATCGACAGCCGAGGTCGACATCGAGGCCCAAGGTCGAAATCGAGGCTTCTGGTCAACGCAGACGTGAAATTTCCAACGCTACTAGGATCCCGCTCACACGCCTCCTCGTGGATCGATCCTGACTACCCTTCCACTACAACGGGAGGAAGTCTTGTAATTATTTGCTTAGGCCAGGAGTTGGATTACATTTATTACATCTTTATTATTTGTAATTACTTGACATATCATCCTCCTGCAACAACAAACCCAACCACCAAACAACCCCTTATCTTGCCCCGTTGTTTGGCCGAGAGCTGTTGCTCCCAAACTCCTTCCACTGCCGCCACACCACTCTTCCACCACCATACCTCCACTCCTCCCCCTCCTCGTCCTCCTTACCGTCGTCGACCCCCGCCATCGAAGCCGCAGCCCTCCACTCTCGCCTTGTTTTGTCGAGTAGGAACCACCAAGCCCCACCCACCTCCTCCTTCAATCATCTTCTTCAAACCACCAACCACAACCTCAACGTCACGACCGGAGCCCTTGACGAGCAGCAGCAGCCAAGGCAGGCCCCCGGAGACCGTAGCCGCCGCCACGACTCATTCCGCCCTGTTTCTGAATCCTCTCGTTGTAAGACCTCCTCCGTTTTCCGTCAGCCAGCGGCCGAGCCCGAAGAGCTCCGATCGAACCTCCAATGTGCCCGAATCGAATCCTCTCGGTGAGCTCCTTTCCTTCTCTCTCTCTCTCTCTCTCTTCCTGTTAGATTTTAGGTAATGTTGTTTTAATGGGTTGAAAGTAAATTCGGTTCTTGTAGATCCTTATGGATAATCAAGACAATTTGAGTAGACCCAAAAAGGGTAATCTCATGGGTAGACATCGAAAGGTAATCCCGAGGGAGTAGGCCAAAAAGGCAATCTCCACCGAATTCTTTAGGCGACAAAACTAAGTATTTAAGTCCTTTAGAAAAGATATATAAATGTCTTAGATAATGGCAAACGAGTCACTCAAATAGATTGAGTTTTCCTTCAACGTTTATTGCCCCTATTTATGCCAAAGGGTTGCACTACAATAACGTTGTGGGATAAAACGTTTCCTATATAATAAAAGGGTGGCATCCCATTTCATTATTGTATATATACATACCTTGTTTGTCTTTCAAGTGTTTGTTTTTCGAATGAGAGAACTATCGAAAAAACTCATGCCATTCCAAGTGGATGGCAAAGGCCTTTTATAGGAAAAATGGGATGGTAGTTTTGGGTGGTTATGGGTAGTTATTGGTAGTTATTGGTGGTTATGGTAGTTATGGTGGTTGGGCGGTTACCATCCAATAACTACCCCAACCGCTGGCCCAATAAAATCCCAATAAAAATCGGCCCACTTAAGGACAAGCTAGCATGGTGGAGCTAGGTCACTCATAAAATATAAAATGTGCGTGACATTTATACGAAGCTGAGTGCAGCTACCATGCAGCTAAAATGACTAAGCTAAAGCTTCAATGAAGTTAAAACCCTAATCAAGCTCAAAATTAGAGCTAGGTCATTTTTGGAGTGCTGAAGCTCGGTTAGCTCTCAAATTTTGCATCAATGATTTAGAGCTTAATATCTTCCTTTACAAATCATGAGATAGTAGTTTAACTCACTATAAGTGATCAAAACTCGATCATAACCATATCACATCAAGTGCCGAGCATATCCTTAATTGCTTACTTTTATGGAAAACGTCCGAATAAGCTCGAGACCAACTTTGTCGATGTTGAGACTATTGCATGGGTCTTTCTTCATGATTTCCTTTCCCCTTAAAATCTTAGAATTACTTAGGGCCGATCACATGAGTGGTGCCTCCCGCATACCCTAAGCCCGAGTGATGATCTTAGTAATTCTCACACTTAACATTTATGATTTCAGACAAATGGATTGATGACTTTTCACAAATCACCAACATTCCTCCCCCATTTGAGCAATGTCATAAATCTTTAAACAATTTACAAACTCTTTGTATAGACATAAATATCCATTGGATTTGAATTTATATCTTGTAAAAATTACAATCATGTACTAAAGAATCGTGGTGTTCTAAGACTTGAACCACATCAACTTGTTTAAGCACATGTAATAAAAATTACAACATGAGTTACATAATGTATATACACTAAACTTGACGTTTTGAGGCTTTACGTCCCTTATCCTTCACATATGCTTCGAGACGAGTCATCCTTGAACTCTCTTAGAAGAAGCCTTGCACTTCCACATATGCTTAGTTGAATCTCTAATTTGCACCTACAAAATGCATTTGCCAAAATTCATTAAGAAACTATGTTTCAACTTTTCCTTTCATGTAGACTAGAGCAGATTACCTTGATGGGTTGTTGATTGCTCTAAAACTCTACGTCCTTGGCCTACCACATTGAATTCTACCCTACACCTTTCGGTAAGGGGGAATTGGGCGTCCAAGTCATAGGTTCATTTAGGATTTTAACCCCATCCCTCTAGATGCTTTGTACACCAACTCTTTTGCCAAACTCTTGGTTAAGTGATCAGCAAGATTGTTGTGTGTTCGCACAAAGACAACTGATATGACTCCATTTGTGATTAGTTCTTGAATGGAACTATGCCTCACACCTAGATGTCGTGACTTCCCATTATATACTTGGCTATAGGCCTTTGCCAAAGTACTTTGGCTATCACAAAAGATAGCAATAGGGGATATTGGTTTTGGCCACAAGGGTATCTCATGTATGAGATTTCTAAGCCATTCCGCTTTCTTGCCGGCCGCGGCAAGTGCGACAAACTCCGACTCCATCGTCGAGGTTGTTATGCATGATTGCTTCTTAGATGCCCAAGAAATCGCACCACCACCTAATAGGAATACCCAACCACTCGTTGAAGAGTGATCTTCGATATTGTTGATCCAACTTGCATCGGTGTATCCTTCCAAAGTGGAGGGAGAACCCACCTATGCAATTCCGTAGGTCATTGTCCCATTCAAGTACCTAAGTACTCTTCTAAGGGCCTTCCAATTACTCGAGCTCGGTCGACTTGTATATCGACTCAACTTACCCATGGTAAATGCTATGTCAGGGTGCGTACTCATCATGGCATACATTAGACATCCTATCATTTGAGAATACTCAAGTTGTGAGATTGGTTCTCCTAAGTTAGGGAGAAGTTTCTCACTTGGATCCATAGGTGTACTAACCGGGGTTGATTTATCACATTTGAAATGTTTTACCACCTTTTAGATGTAATGAGATTGTGTTAGGGTTAAACCTTTTCCTTCTCGCTTGATCTTAATTCCCAAGATCACATCAGCTTCTCCTAGATCCTTCATGGAGAACTTAGTAGACAAGAACTCCTTTGTTTTGTCCACTTCTATTTGGTTTGTACCAAATATAAGCATGTCATCAACATATAGACAAATTATAACTCCTTGACCGAAATTATTAAACTTACTATATACACACTTATCTGCTTGATTGATTTTGTAGCCATCACCCAAAATCACTTCATCAAACTTTTGATGCCATTGTTTTGGCGCTTGTTTGAGTCCATAGAGGGACTTGATCAATCGACACACTTTGTGTTCTTGACCTTTTACTATGAAGCCTTCGGGTTGCTTCATGTAAACCTCTTCATCCAAATCTCCATTGAGAAAGGCCGTTTTTACGTCCATTTGATGGATGACTAGACCATGAATGCTTGCTAAGGCAATTAAAAGTCTTATAGTGGTGATTTTAGCCACGAGGGCATAGGTGTCAAAATAATCGACTCCTTCTCTTTGTCTAAAACCTTGGATTACCAATCGGGCTTTAAATTTGTCAATGCACCCATCGACCTTCATTTTCCTTTTGAAGATCCATTTACAACCTAGAGGTTTGCACCCGGTTGGAAGGTCTGACAACTCCCAAGTGTTTTTTCCAACAATAGAGTCCATCTCATCTTGGATTGCTTTTTTCCAAAATGCGACATCTTGAGAACTCGTTGCCTCGGTGAAGGTCTTAGGATCCTCATCCATATGTAGATACGAAATGATTTGACCTTCTTTATTCCTAGAGCCCTCCATCAAGAAAACTTGAAAATATTTGTTCAGGATACGTATGTCTGACTAAGAGTGCGGAGTGCACTCGTTGTCGCTTGGGTGTATGGGATGTCGAAGTAGGAACTTCGGCCTCGTCGTCGCTCGCATGCATTGAGTGCACGTCCTCACCATCGCTGCCATCGCTAGTGTCTTCCCCTGGTACTCCCATGGCCATGCGTTTTAGTGCCCTTGGCTCTGCAACTGGGGAGTCTTTGTTGATTGGTGGCTTTAAGCCAACGACGTCGATGTTTGGTGCTTGCAGCAAGCTAGCGCGTGTCATAGACCTCGTGACCCTAGGTCCTAGTGCATGCGTTGGATCCTCGGTTTCCATTGGATCCGATGATGGGTTGACATCCTCTTGGTCTATCGCCTTAGGCCTCGGGCTCGATTTAAACCTAGTCTCATCGAATATGGCATCACGTGATTCTATCACGGTGTTAACCGAGATGGCGTGATTTGGTTCTATGACGAAGAACCTACAGGCCTTAGAGTTATGTGCATATCCAATGAATATGCACTCAACACCTCTATCTCCTAAGGTTTTACGCTTAGGATCTGTTTAGTCTAACAACCGCATGAAAACCCCATATACGAAGATAATGGAGATTCGGTTTTCTTTTAAACCAAAGCTCGTATGGTGATTGCCGATTTCTCTTGCTCGGCACCCTATTTAAGATATAGTTGGCCGTTAACATCGCCTCACCCCAAAATGAGTTCTTTAACCCGAAGTAGGACAACATGGCATTAACTATGTCCTTAAGCACACGATTCTTTCGCTTCGCCACCCCATTTTGTTGTGGGGTATATGGAGCCGTTGTCTCATGAATTATGCCACAAGACTCGAAATACTCCATGTCCATGTATTCACCACCATGATCGGTCTGTAGCCTTTTAATTTTATTTCCTGTTTGCAATTCAACTTCGGTCTTATATGCTTTAAACCTATCTAGTGCCTCACTCTTCGAGTGAACTAAATAGACATAGCAAAACCTAGGTACATCATCGATGAACATTATGTAGTAACGCTTTTGACCCAACGATGGTGTTGCATGCAAGTCCCCTAGGTCCGAATGGACTAGGCCTAGGACCCCTTCCTCTCTTTCAATTGCCTTAAAAGGAAGCCTTGTTATTTTTGTTAACAAGCAAGTTTTACACTTTTCATTCGTGGGTTCAAAGGCGAGAATCACATTTTCCTTAGCCATATCTAACTTACGCTTCATATGTACATGTCCCAACCTTGCATGCCAAAGATCATATAAAGAATCATTAGACACCACCATGTAATCAAATAATATTTTATTATTATTGATAACATTGAGTAGGAACATATTGTTTTTATAATGACCGAAGCCTACAAATATTCCTGCCCTACTTATTACTAATCGATCAGCTTCGAAAACCAATCTATAACCTAACTTGTTAAGCACACCACCGCTTACAACATTTTTGCGGATGGCGGGTGCGTACAATACATTATGTAATACAAGTTCCTTCCCACTAGTAAAGTTGAGATGTACGTCCCCTTTACCTAGGACCGGGGTTGTTGACGCGTTTCCCATGTAAAGCACTAAACCGTCCTCTACATCTTTCATGTGCTTGAACCATTTCCTTTCCATGCACACGTGGGTGGTGGCACCCGAGTCAAGCCACCAAAGGAGTTTTTCATCCTTCATAAGAAGAGATTGATCAATGTTAGATACAAAGCATAATGACTCATTTGTAACTAAAGACACTGAAGTGCCCTTACCTTGCCCGGGGCTTGTGCACGAGCCCGACGCCGGAGTCATGACACCTTTGTTCTTTGACCCCTTGGATCTGCAGTCCCTCTTCATGTGTCCTGCCTTTCCACACTTCCAACAAGTTCCTTTGACCTTAGCCTTCTTACTAGATCTTTGCTTACCGCCGTTTCCTGATTTGGGTCGCTTGGAGCCCTTAGCGCCCATGGTGCGTTTACCATTGCCCGCCTCCATTGTGTTTATTGAGTGGGCTGGTTTGTCTTCGCCTTTTTTTCCCTTGTCATTCACCTTGAATTCCTCCTCTATACGTAGATGAGAACCCAATTGGACAAGGTCAATGTCCTCCTTCGAATGCTTCAAGAGATGTTTCGCCTCCTTCCATGAGTGAGGTAACTTATCGATTATGGATGAAACGGCGAAATTCTCATCCAAGGTGATCCCATGTTGGGTTAGTTGACCCAATACTCGGAGCAATTCATGGTATTGCTCCATTACCGGTCTATTTTCAACCGTCTTGTAGTTGTTGAAGTTAGACACAAGAAACTTCTTTTAAGAGGCATCTTCCGCCAAGTACTTGGCTTCGAGTGCTTCCCACAAAATATGTGATGTCTCATGATTTTGATACACATCGAATAGGGAGTCGGCCATACCATTGAGTATGTGCCCACGACAAATGTAATCGTCGTTCTCCCACTTCCCAACATGCCTATGTTGAAGCATTATAGCCTCCCTTTCGGCGATTTGAGCCTCGGTCTCTCCATCTACTTTTTCCGGAATCGGAGGTGGCTCTTCGGGACATGGCATTGAGAGTACGTACGCCACCTTAAATGAAGTAAGCATGAAATGCATCTTCTTTTTCCATCGACGAAAGTCTTGCCCTTTAAACTTCTCGAGTTTAACAAATTTGGATGCTATCTCCGCCATTGGTAATTCCTTCGTTCTTGCCATTCCAACCTTGTTTCAAAACAACAAAACCAAACAATAAATAAACGTTGAAGATTGTTAGATTTTAGGTAATGTTGTTTTAATGGGTTGAAAGTAAATTCGGTTCTTGTAGATCCTTATGGATAATCAAGACAATTTGAGTAGACCCAAAAAGGGTAATCTCATGGGTAGACCTCGAAAGGTAATCCCGAGGGAGTAGGCCAAAAAGGCAATCTCCACCAAATTCTTTTAGGCGACAAAACTAAGTGTTTAAGCCCTTTAGAAAAGACATATAAAATGTCTTGGATAATGGCAAACGAGTCACTCAAATAAATCGAGTTTTCCTTCAACGTTTATTGCCCCTATTTATGCGAAAGGGTTGCACTACAATAACGTTGTGGGATAAAACGTTTCCTATACAATAAAAGGGTGGCATCCCATTTCATTATTGTATATATACATACCTTGTTTGTGTTTCAAGTGTTTGTTTTTCGAATGAGAGAACTATCGAAAAAACTCATGCCTTTCCTAGTGGATGGCAAAGGTCTTTTATAGGCAGAATGGGGTGGTAGTTTTGGGTGGTCATAGGTAGTTATTGGTAGTTATTGGTGGTTATGGTAGTTATGGTGGTTGGGCGGTTAACATCTTATAACTACCCCAACCGCTGGCCCAATAAAAGCCCAATAAGAACCGGCCCAATTAAGGATAAGCTAGCATGACAGAGCTAGCATGGTGGAGCTAGGTCACTCATAAAATATAAAATGTGCATGACATTTATACGAAGCTGAGTGTAGCTACCATGCAGATAAAATGACTAAGCTAAAGCTTCAATGAAGCTAAAACCCTAATCAAGCTCAAAATTAGAGCTAGGTTATTTTTGGAGTTCCGAAGCTCGGTTAGCTCTCAAATTTTGCATCAATGATTTAGAGCTTAATATCTTCCTTTACAAATCATGAGATAGTAGTTTAACTCATTATAAGTGATCAAAACTCGATCATAACCATATCACATCAAGTGCCGAGCATATCCTTAATTGCTTACTTTTATGGAAAACGTCCGAATAAGATCGAGACCAACTTTGTCGATGTTGAGACTATTGCATGGGTCTTTCTTCATGATTTCCTTTTCCCTTAAAATCTTAGAATTACTTAGGGCCGATCACATGAGTCGTGCCTCCCGCACACCCTAAGCCCGAGTGATGCTCTTAGTAATTCTCACACTTAACATTTATGATTTCAGACAAATGGATTGATGACTTTTCACAAATCACCAACACTTCCTGGGTCAGTGGGTGTCGGGTTAGGGTCAGGAGGTGAGCAGCATGGTTGGGGTCGGAATCAAAGCCGGTCAAGCTCCTCCTTCCTCTTACTGATTTTCGAACAGAGAGACGGAAGAGGAAGATGAACATTGTCTCCCACTCTCCCTCATCCCCCATCTCCTTTGGCCGTGGATCCCCCTCTCCCTACCACATCACCGCCACCTCAGCCATGGGGGCCCCTCTCCTTTTAATTCCACATCCGGCTTTTCAAAATGGAAGAATGGACGATGACCTTTGGGCCTAAATATGGGCCTGATTTTGCATTTTAAAAAGAAAGAAATGGGTTGGGCTGATTTTGCAAATGTTGGGCCGATTTTGGGGTCTTATAAAAGGGTGGGTTTGGGCTTTTGTTTCTAGGCCTGATCCGGATCCTATTCTCTTTCTTTTCTATCTCGGCCGGGTTGGATCTTTCCTTCTATTCTCTTGGATCCGGTTTCTCCCATGGGTTGGGCCGGTTGGGTTTGTTTCAATATGTTACATTATGTATATGCTATATTTTGTTGTATTTCTGATTTTTTGGAATATATATATATATACATATATATATATATAATTTATATATATATATATATATATTTGATCTGAAATTATTAACATATATATTTTAAAAGGCTTTAAGTGTAATATTAATTGGTATTGGATTATTTATATATGACGCATTTTATGAGGATTTAAATATGAGAGTGAGGAATTTTAAGGTGAGTTGTTGGTTTTGATTTATAAATATGAGGTATGAACATAGGATTATTTTGATGATTTAATGTTGGAATTTATTTATATAATGTTTTTGAAATAAGAAACATGCCGGAATAATTTCTATAATGTGATTTTGAGAGATTAGTTTTAAGGCTTAAATGTTTAATGTCGGAATTTGGCCAAGTATGATTTGAGAAATTATTTTGAACATGAGTTGACTTAAATTGGGGTTTATGAGTTTGAAAATATGGTTGGTATGATTTTATCAAGGGGTTTGATGGAAAGAATGTTTTTGGTCGATTTGATCGTATCGCAAAGATTTTGGAAAACGGTTTTACTATCGGTTAGTTTTGAGGATGTTGAGAACTTGGGTTCGTGTGTATGAATGTTAGTCTAGTAGCTTATGAAAATGGCTTGATGATAGCTGTGTATTGCTTTTGGATTTGCTTTGGATTTGCATTTGGGCCCTGCTTGTGTTATCTTGCTGTTCGGCTTATCCAGGTAAGTTCCTTTATGGGGTTACTCAGATTCGAAAGAGATTACCTGCTTGTGAATATATGACATACTAGGTGTTGCATAAGCATTAAAGCATGCCATGTAGTATCATGCTAGGATTGCACTTATGATTGAGCATTCTATTTCTTTATGCGTATGTAAACAGAACGGCCGTTATCTGTTATAGTCCTAGAGTCTTTGCTAGGGTCATAGGGTAGCCCAGCCCCATCGGGTGCCCTGAGTCTATTGAGTCGACATGAGCATGATATGATAGCCCAGCACCATCGGGCAAGAGATGAGATGATATAATATGATATGATTAGCCTAACACCATCGGGCATGAGCATGATACATGATATGATGATGATATATGAAATGATGATGAGATATGAGATGATGATGAGATATGATATGATATGATGATGTCGTGGTGAGTGCATCACCACGAGGAAATTGCTATGCTATAGCACCGAACTGGCCAGTCTCTGCACTAACGTGAAGGGTGTAGAGGTAGGAGAGGGATATGCCACTTGGCATTGTCTTGGGCCCTTTACAGTTCTTTTCCGCACATTGCAAATTAGGATCATGTTAATGTGATTTAATATCTGCATTCGCATCATCTTTATATTAGCATATGTGTATATTTGCTTGCGGGACAGGGTGTGTTGGGGTCTCGGTCTGACCCCGCTCGCTCCACTTGTTTTTAGGTATGATTGCTCCCTGTCTCTATGGCGTGGGAAAATCCCCCGGGCGATAACAAAGAATCTGTCTAACCCTGCTAATTTGGCTATATGACTTTAGAAATTATGTTTTGGTTTTGACTCGGCTCTGCCGTGTCTTTTGTATCAAAGTCGTACTTCCGCTTTACTTTCGTTTAAATTAAATTCTGCGACTTCGACTGATTAGAGGTTTGAAACCTCGACCTGTACCTGAATTGCAACATCCGAAAGAAGGTATCCGACCTTCGAAACGTATCTCGGATATTTATATCCGGGCCGTTACAACTACTCACTCCTCATCGGGGAAAACATCTTTATAAAGGAATAAACTTTGCGTTAAAACTTTAAAACTTCAATCATACAACCACCGCTTCTCTCTATCTCTCTCTCTCCTACTCACTATTTCTCTCTCTTACTTGATTGAATAATCGTTGGATCATTCAATTGTGATTGAATGACTAAAGCCAGCCCCCTAGGGCCTTATTTATAGCCTCACAACCCTTTCTAGCCAAGGATTGGAGTCCTACTCCTACTTAGATTGGTAAAAGGAAATTCTATCTAAACTAAATTATATCCTAAAATAAAATAATAAAATAGGTAATATTCCCAAACATCCTTGGAATATACCCCTAATGATAGATGATCTTGGTAGATGATAAAATATCTCATGGCTAAGTAAATCTCCCAAAGATCCAGCCCAATCCACATCTCATACGCATCTGTTCCTCCAGTCGATGTCGAGTGAACCACTCGATGTCGAGTCGACATGGTTGATTTCTAGTCGACATTTCCATAGTCTATATCTGGCTCTTTTTCTTCAGTCGACCTCGGGTGTTTTTAGTCGATATCGAGTTACTGGTCGAGATCGAGTTCTCATGTCAAGATCGAGCTCTTCTTCAGTGTCTTGTTTCCACTCTAAAATGCTCCGTTTTCTACAAAATCAAACCAAAACTTGGGTAGACCTCGATATCTTGCAAATAAACTCAAACTACACAAATTCACTACTCTCCTAACCCAACAGTATAAAATATGCATAAAAACAAAATGAATGTAAGTATGAAACATGGTGAAATAAGCGCAAATCACTTTCTTTCAATCATTCATCAAACACATTCATCACCACCCTTCGTCCATCAAAATTCGATGCTTTTCACACCATCTTTATCCCTACCATCAATGGAAGACCTTGAAACCATGTTTGGATCATCAATTAGCAATTTTGAAGGAGTATGATGTCGAATCCTCGACGCCTTTAACTCGGATTCTCGGTTTCGCATCACTGGTGCCCGCCGTCCCAAAAACCGGCGCCCGCCGCTGCATACAATGAGGAGATTTTTCGTTGCTTCTTGTGAGTTCTTTCACGATTCTTCATTGGTTTCATGCATCATGTCTATTGTTCCTGATATGGGCAAGCCCTTCTACTTGACGATAGAGCAGGAGGATCATTGGATCAATCGTGCAAAGAGGGAGTATCGCCCTACAATGTTCTTCAATCCAGAGACTTTGCATCATCTGGTATTGTTTCAGCATGTTTCTCGGCTTATTGAGAATGTTGGTTTGGGTGATTTCTTGGATCTAAGTGCGCCCAGTTATCCTGAGTTGGTTAGAGAATTCCTGGCTACCCTAGATTACCGTTCAGACTTGGAAATTCATTTCTATATGAGGGGTAAGGAGTTTGTGGTGACTAAGGATGTTATTGTATAAGCTTTTAGAGTCAAAAAGATGCTTACAAACTCATGGGGATTTGAACTGGTTGATCCGCTTGCACATGATTCTTGGACGGTGGCCACTGGTCGATCTTGTGGGTCGGGAAGTAACTATTTTGACTACATGCTTACCCATCCTGCTTAGAGATTGTGTTATAGGGTGTTGAGTCAAGCCTTCATTGGGATGGTTGATCCTGAATTGGTTACTATGAGAGCTCGGAGTTTTACTTACTGTTTGATCCCTGAGGCAATGCAAATTCCCGACTGGGTTCAACTATTTATGGGAAGTTGTAGTGAGATGATTAGGGCTACATATGTGAGGTCTGATCGCACTATTGCTTTTGGAGGTTTGGTGTTGCTGATTGCTCGACACTTGAGAGTTTGTCTTGAAGGATTGCTGCCTCTTGATGGTGACACACTCTACAACATTGCCGCTTTGACTTGGTGGGGCATTATTGTAGCAATTCGGTGTCCCAGTGGAGCATAGTGTTTCAAATGGATAGTAGGATATTATGGAGAGCATCATCTATACCTTACTGCAAAGCTACCGTATTGTTTCAGACTGGCTGATTTCAACTTAAGCCATAATAGTTTCCCCTTGCCGCTTGAGCCACTTGAGGATGATTCTGAGGGACATGGTCTTGAGGAAACTGATTTGGCAATAGAGGAAGACCCTTATCAGAATAAAGAAGAAGATGTTGATGTTGAAGATGCTGACCCTATCTACGCTGCTATGGATAATCTTGAGCGTCGATTCTTGGATTTGGAAAGGAGGAATAAAGACGAGCTTGCGAGTATTTCTGCAAAGATTACCGGTCTTCGGACAATGCTGCTGCACATAATGGATAGCCTTCGTCAGTAGTCTGAACCCAAACCCCATCTTCACATTGATAGGTTAGTTATTTGCTTCCTTCACCGTCAGTTTTATTTTCATTGTTCTTTTTGTTTATGCATTGAGAACAATGCAACATTTAAGTATGGGGGGAGTGGTTTATGCAGTTTAGTTCATTTAGTTTAGTTCATGTTTAAGTTTTATGTTTCATGTTTATTTCATAGTTGTTATTTATTTTCAGTTTATTTATGTTTTAGTTATGTTTAAGTCTTTTATTCAATTCATGCATCATGTTTAAGTTTGTTTGTTATTAATACAAAATCCAAAAAAAAATTTAGAAAATGTCAAAAATAAAAAAAGAAAAAAAAAGTCATGCATTGCATATATATGTGTTATTAAAGATACCCATCTAGTTTGAGTTTGTCCTCTCTACTATATTCTAGCATAATCTTATATATCCCTTGGAATTTTGGATAATTTGACCTTGTCTTAAAATTGTTTTTGTGAAATATGATTTGGCATAGGTAATTGAGCATGTATGATCGATGTTCTTAGGCATGTTTGATATCCAACAAAACTTGTCCTTGTGAGAATTTTGGCCTTATAAGGGATTACATCTATACTCCCTTTTGCTTTTGTTTGTGATTTACTCTTCCTATGCATTTATCTATGAGTATTGACATGGTTATCTATTTTTAAGGTCGATTATATACATGATCATTGCTTGATAAGTTCAAATGATAGAGGCAGGCACCTTTTGGCCACATCTTATCCATGTCTACCATATGTTATATCTTTCTTTGAAGCCAATTTGTGCCTTTAGCCTATTTTATTTGTAGGCTCTACAAAATTCATTATCCCTAGCCTATGATAAGCCTTACCCTCTTACGGGAATTAAGATTTAAAGTTGGTTATGGAAATTCATTTGGAGTTATGGGAAAAAAGCTAAAGTGTGAGACTATCATGGTTTATGGTTTTTGAGAAAATGTAATGTTATGTGCTTATAGTTCCCTCATATCATATTGTATTGCATTTTATTTGGCTCATAAAAAAAGAAAAAAAAATCAAAAAGAAAAAAAAAAGAATAAAAGAGCCATTTTATCTATTTTTGCATATGAGGAGTTGGATGGATGTTTGGTTGAGAGTTATCTGAGATGGGTGTTGTATATGCATATTTAAGCATATTTGAGATATCTGAGATTGTTGCAGTTTATTGATATATTTTTGAGAGCTTATGTTATTTTGAGAGTTTATGAGCATATTGTTATATGTTGAGAGTTGTGTTATATTGTAAGCTTGATATATTCTTGAGTTGTTTTGTGTTATATTGGAAGTTTTTAGGAATCTTATTTTCCAGAATTAATAGCACCACATGACCAAAAACAATTCCTTGCCCTTTTGTTTTGAACAAGCCCATTACAATTACCCCGCCAAATGGAATCTTCTATGAAGGTTTCCATTAAGCGAAAGTCCTCTAGATGTTCTTATTTTTGTTTTGATGTATCCGGTGGATATTTTATGATATAAGTGTAAATATTTATTGTGATGTTTGTGAGTTGAATTGAGGTGAGTGCATGCTTAAAAGCCTGAACACATGAGAACAAGAGAAACACATATTTTTCCCTTGTGAGGTTGGATTGATAAGCATGCAAGCTACTTGATCACCTATATACATGCTATGAGGTTTTTATGCCATGTTCATATTTGCACTATGATTGAAGTTGCTTTTGATGAGGAAAAATTATAAAGAAATCTCTTGTGGGATGCATTGATTATGTTTATGTTTCATGGTTGCTTGAGGACAAGCAAGAGCTTAAGTGTGGGGGGATTTGATAATGCATATTTTATGTAGGCATTATAGGTAGTTCTTATTGCATTTAGGTAGTGGTATTGCATATGTTTTACTCTATTTCTATATCTTTCTTGTGAAGTATTCGACTTCGGAATCTACTGCTACTGTTTATTCCGCAGTTTTACATTACGAGCTTGGATGGGATCTTGGAGGAGCTTAAATGACTTATTTTATAGCATAAGGAAGGCTAAGGAAGGAGCATCAAGGAACAAGAAGCTAAAGAAGGATCGTGGAGCCTGAGGAGTGGCGCCCGCTGCTATTCACCCAACGGCCACTGGTCTTCCATGTCAGCAATTGCCGAATTAAGTCCGAAGATTCTATTCCATTATTATATTATTATCTTAATCTCTAGGGTTTTGCACGACTCTATTTAGGTTATATTCATCTTATTTCAGCCGAGAGAGTTAGCATATGACATTGGAGACACGTTGTTTTGAGAGAGAGAGAGAGAGAGAGAGAGAGAGAGAGAGAGAGAGAGAGAGAGAGAGAGATGAGCATTACTTCGACTATTAGTTGCTAAACTCATAGTTTCACCTTTGATTCCAAGACATGGTTGAATGAATTGTGAGGATTTGATTTCAATTAGTTATTTATGAGTCTATTTATCATCTTGTTCTTATTGATATGTATTTGTGTTACTTTCTATGATTGATCACCGTGTTAGGAATTGCATCTACGCTATGAATCTGTTGTTGGTTTCTCGATAGCAAACGAAGTCATTGATTTAGTGATATTTCTATGCCTTTGTAGTGGATGATAACAATTGATCTATGTCGAGTATATGTGTTAGAGCCGAGTGGGTTGTTCCCTTGTTTTCTCATTGCATTGAATCACGCGTCAATTGGTCTTAAGTACTCGAATCGCTAATGCTATTCTTGAGTGATGCTACCTTGAATAATAGATTGTATCTTTGTGGAACAATCGATATTAGGTTAGTCAACATAAACTCTATAAATAATATTGAATCAATCCTAGGTTCATGAACCTCAACCATTGTCGAGAATTACAGGTGAAACGCTTTTCTATCTTGTTATCAATACTTTGCAATCATTACTCTATTTACTTTATTTTCCTATTTTATTAAGTTGCCATAATCTACTTTCTATTGTCATAAAAAATCATCGATAGAATTCTATAAGTGAAACCTTTTCTCTTGTGGGTTCGACCTTGGACTTTATTGCTATACTAATCTTTTGGTTTGAGCTTTGAGTTAGGATATTATTACTATTTGGGAAGGGCGAAAAGCCAACGACGTTCGCCAGCACCACACAAACACACACACACACACTCTCTCTCTCTCTCTTGGAAGCTTGAGGAACAGTGCAAGACAGACAACACGGGCGAGCTGAGCACATACAAGCAAGTGGGAAAAAATACGAACAAGTGGGAAAAATACAAACAAAATCAAGTAAGAATAAGGCAACATAACTAAATCAAAATGATATATATTTTAGTAGATGAAACCGATGGTGAATAAAATTCTCCACTCATACCGTACCTAACAGAAAATAAAAATTTATGACTATAAGTTGAAAATGAGTAGAGAAATGAGAAATGACAAAGTCTCCACAAATGAAAAATGCAAATAGACATGGTTGGCAACGTCTTCAAGAACTTATTAAAGTCCTCTTTCTCTCATAAAGATTGATACTTATCTGCACATAGTAAAATTACAATTAGATGAGACATACGTAGTGATTGCCACATATATAAAAATAATAGCAATTACAATTAGAAGAAAAACACTTGATGATTACCAACTTTCTCTGTTATAAATAAGACAGCTCTCAGTGTCCATTTAATTCTCCAAAACATCATCTAAACGAGCCTGAAAAAATCATTTTTGTTTTCATTTGCTATGTAGTTAACATAAATACAAAAAGATCATACTCAAATGCAATGAAATTAGTATAGAACTGAAACTTGTAGGTTGTTTTTCATTTTCCCCTGAGGCACACCGATGCTTGTCAATAATGTTGTATAACTGAACTGAGAATGTTGATTAGACTGAGTTGGTGTTGGATTAATAGATATATCACTTTGTGCATACTCCAACCATGTAGAATAACTCCTGAACATAGATGGATCGTATGGATTAATACCTCCGAAAGTCGATTGTCATGGACCATTTTCATCTACTTGAACATATTGGTTCCCTTACATTGAAAAAAAATATGTAAGTATACAGAAAAAAGGATTGATTGATGCCATAAAATGATGAGTACTTTATTCATACATATGTCACATGTGAAGGAATTGGATTTTTTCTATATTCTTCGCCTTCCTTTTTCTCTTGTGTGCTATGTCAAGGATACTTTTTGGCCTTTTACTTGATCGAACCTTAGATTTTGGCTTTATTTTGAGGCCTCTAATTGTCTTCGTTATATCACCGGCCTTCGCATTCATATCAAGACTTGGATCACTTCTCGGCATATGAAAATCCTGCAAGCTCAATTCAGTAGACCTTTCAGTTGATTTTAACTCAAGTTGCCCCAACAAACTAGTAAGACCTTCCATCATAATGTTATACTCGATCATCATCAAAATCCGATGCCTTTGTGAACAAGCGAGTAGATAGACAACACATGTTTCTTTAGCGCCTCCCCTTTGCTATTGCAGGTTGCTCATCAAAATTTCATCTCTCGATAGTCACTCTATTGGTGCTCTTTTTGGCATCTTTCATCCATCTTTTCAGAACATATCTCGGTAGTCACTCTATTGCAGTAATACCTCTGAAAGAGAACAACTTCAATATGCGACTATACAATATGCCAGCAAACTCAAACTTCCTACAGTTACAACATACGATTCCTTCTACTTCATTATAGGAAACAACAAAGCTATAATCCTTAACATGAGGCTTCACCATATACTTCATATATTCACCCATCTCACCACAAGGTTCAATTTGATAATCATAATATTTACCCACATCCGCCAGAAATAACTTAAAGACAACAGGAGTATATACATTTGAAGCATCCTTTAAAATCTCTACAGGAATAGATAATGCTACTTTGTTGTGGCTTGTCTTAATGTCTGCAAACCATCTTATCAAAACGACGATCACTGAGTAACCATTGAAAGTGCTCGAAAAATCTCCTCACATCATGCTTATAACTTACATAGTGCTTGATCACCTTATTCATGTTTTCACTACGTTATGTATTTATCATGTCTGCATAAAATGTATCTCTCCCATAAACCAATGCCAACTTCTCCTTGATAGTGAACATTCTATTAAGCCACTCCTTATTTTGTAATTTAGATTTATCGAGCATTCTAGTCTAAACATCCTGAAAACCATCCTTATGCACATAGTCATAAATACACTTGCCAAAAGCTCTTGCAAAGTCTGGGTATATAGAAAAAACACTACTCAAATGAGTTGCCGCATGTTGAAAGATATGCCAAATATAAAGTGGCCATTGAATTTTTAAGTGCTTTTGACATTTCAATATCTTGATCAGTCAACATTGTCTTCGACAGTTTTCCACCCATAGCCTTTGCAAACGTGTCAAACAACCACACAAATGAATTTGAGGTCTCGTCATATAATAATGCAACACCAAATATAATTATTTGTCTATAATGGTTTAATCCAACAAATAAGGAAATCGGTCGACCATGTTTATGCTTTCTATATGTAGTATCAAAACAAACAACATCACCAAAATCCTCATAATCATCCATCATTATCGCATCAGCTGAAATGATATTTCTGATCAGATCATCTTCATCAACTTGAAGAGTATATAAGAATCCAAGGTCTGCTACTTTCATAATTTGCAAGGATTCTAGAACTCCACCTGTTTCACCCACCTTTATTTCTAAACTACGCTTGGAGCGCAAATAATTTTTATAATCCACTTGAGCAAAGCTAAGATAGTCACGAGCTCCCGCTTGCCTAGCCATAAACTTGAAGGCATTTTTTTGAGCAATACCTAAAATATCAACCAAATCAACTTTTGTTGCTTGAGAGCTCGACACCTTTCGATGTGATCTGAAAAGATACGCTTTGCTTGTGTAAAGACCGAAAAAAAAATTTAGATTATTTTTAATTAAATATATATATTATTCTATATTTGAGATAAATTCGGGAAATTTTTGAAATTTCCGTCCTCGAGCAATTTAATCTTATTTAGCTATTTCAAAGCAAATTTCGGTATCGTTTGAATCGGACTTTAAAACGGAATTTAATTTCGCTTTCAGTTAATGAGATTTGGAACTATAAATTTGAGTTATCATTTTAGCTCGTTTTCAAAAGTTATTTAAATTCTGATTTTATTTTGTTAGAGTCGGGATTAGCGGGTTTCGAGTTGAATTTCGAGATTTTAGATTTTGGTCATGTAGGGACCATTCCTCCTTATTTTTTTTCCTTTTCCTCTCTCTCTCTCTCTCTCTCTCTCTCTCTCTCTCTCTCTCTCTCTCTCTCTCCCGGCCTGCCCTAGGAAGAGATGCAGCTTCCTTGCCCAAAATGGGTAAACACCCTCACTCCCCTCCCTCCTTTTTCCGTCGTTCCTCGTCTCAGAGCTGAGCTTTGTTTTGGTGAGGAAGAAGATGACGTGGGATGTAGTGGACCTAATTTCCGGGTTTGGGCCGGATCCACCACACCTTTTCCGGATCCCCTTCCTCCATTCTATTTTATTAAGCCAGGTTGACTTTCCTTTGGGCTCGGGTATGGGCTAGGAGATCCGTGTAAGGGTGGGCCAGCTGGGTTACCTTATTTTTTTTCCTTATGTTTGTTTACCACTATTTTAGATATAGGTGATATATTATAGGATGGTTTTTATTAATTTATTTTATTATTATTATGATTATTATTATTATACTATTGTTACTTTATGATTATATATTTTCTGAAAATCTGTATCTATTATAAAAGTATTTGGAAATAATATTATTTGGGATAAGTTTTGTGTGATGATTTGAATATGTGATTTTGGGATCTTTAAAATGAATTATCAATAAAGATAGTGGATGTTTATGCTTATTAGAAATATTGATGATAAATTATTAAAAAGGAGATTTTCAAGTTTTAGAAATGTCTTTTAAAAGAATTGTTATTTGAAAACTAACATGCCGAAAGTATTTTAAGTAGTATAAATTTGCAAGTTGGATAAAGATTTATGTTTTATAAATGGATTTTGGATAAAAATGATTTGAGAAGGTGTTTTGAATATGAGTTGACTTAACTTGAGATTTAAGAGTTTAGAAAACTTTGGGAAATGATATACTTGATTTAATTCGGGGAATCTGTTGTTGGTTTCTGCTTGAGGATTATGTGAACTTTAAGTAAGATATGAAATGTTATATGATGATGCAAGATGAGATATTGAGATGAGATGAGCATGAAATGATTTATTATCAGATAAGATGGGATAATATGAAATTGAGATATGTGACTTAGATAGACTTATGCATATTTGAATATTTGTTAGGTGATTGTGATCTGTTTGGACATTGCTTACTATTGGTGCTTATTGCTAGGATTTCGCGCGTCTCCAGGTAAGTTCCTTTATAGGCTCACTTAGATTCGAAAGAGAATCCCAGCTTGTGATTATATGACATACTAGGTGTTGCATAAGCATTAAAGCATGCCATGTAGTATCATGCTAGGATTGCAAACATGAATGAGCATTTGAATACTTTGTGTGATTGCGAAACAGAACGGCCGTTATCTGTGAGTCTTAGAGTCTTTGTTAGGGTCATAGGGTAGCCCAGCTTCATCGGGTGCCCTGAGTCAGTATTATCGATATATGAGCATGATGATGAGATAGCCCAGCACCATCGGGTATGAGCATGATATATGATATGATGATGAGACATGATATGCTATGATGAGATATGATATGTTATAGCATCGAACTGGCCAATCTCTGCACTAACGGGAAGGGGTGCAGAGGTAGGAGAGGGATATGCCACTTGGCATTCTTTGGGCGCCTTTACAGTCCTTTCTGCATATTATCACCTAGGAGCATGATAGTGTGATTTAATTTCCGTATTGCATCAAAGCATCTTTATTATAGCGTATGTGTATACTTGCTTGTGGGACAGAGTGCGTTGGGGTCTCGGTCTGATCCCGCGCGCACAACTTGTTTTTAGGTATGATTGCTCTTTATTCCTATGGTGTGGGAATCCCCCGGGCGATTGCAAAGAACATGTCTACCTCCGCTAATTTGGTTATATAATTTCAGAATATATGTTTTAATAATTTGGGTATGACCCGGCCTCGCCGTGGCAAGTTGTACTTTACTTCCGCTTTCACCGGTTTCAAAAATGAACTTCCACGATATAGTCTTAGGACAGCTTAAGGGTTCCCAGTGGCCCTTCGATTGTTTTGGGGTTCGAAATCCCCACTTTAATTACTGATCCTTTGAGGTTTGAAACCTCGACCCGTACTGGAATTGCATGATCCGAACGAAGGTCAAAAACCTATGAAACGTAACCCGGGTATTTATATCTAAGTCATTACATAGTTGGTATCAGAGCGAGGTTGTGCAATTCGGGTACGCAAGGGTCGGGTGTATGTTTTGAAAAAACCGCCCATGAATTTCAAAGAATTTGAAGGTGTTTTAACGGGGCAAAATGAACTTAATATTACTAATTCAAATGGACTAAATATGAACTCGGCCTAATAAATAAGACGAATCGAACAAAAGGGATCGAGTGCGTAGAAAGGACGCTAGACCATCCCTATTGGATGTAGATGGGAATGGGTAGGCGAAATCTAGCTTATTCTTTACAGATGGGCCTTGAAGACTCCAAGGAATTGCATCGAGGTGGTTGGAGTGGCAAGTTAGGTAGAGATCGTGAGGTATTTGCCCCTCCGGTCAGTCGCTCCTCGAAGAGCGGCATTAGATAGCTTGATGTGCTTTATATCAATTGGGCCTGAGGGCGATCTTCCTCGAAGGAGATCATTATAATCATCATTGACTGATTCTATGCGGAGTGCTTGTTATGCTAAAAATCTTATTGGAATGACCTAACTATGAAATGTGTATTGAATGATCTGTGCAAACGGGATAGCGGGAGTACCCTTATTTTTATATGGTCAAAGCCCAGCTTGTGTGGAACAGCCCCTTCCACTATGTTAACCCATAATGATCCTATTGAGTCCTTCTCCCGGATATCGGTGTCCTCCACGGGAAATCGGGTTGGTAAACACATGGTCTTCGAAAATCGTGTTTGGATATAAGGGTTGCTAGAGTGAGTATTAGAAGGTGGTTCTTGACGTAATTCCGAGTCAAAGAGTAAGGTGTTTCCGAGGCTGTCCTTCCCAATTCTTATGATGATTAATCAGTTTCTTCTTTCCACAAATAGTCATACTAGAATCCAACGGTAAAGAGGGGTGATGAGTCAGTGGGGAGGAGTCAATGGTTCCCCTTAGGGATCTTTGTCCGGTTATAATGGTGACTCTCTTTGAAATTGCATGACATAGCATTATTTTGTGATCTCCGACATGTATCTTGCGACTGACCATTCGAGAACAGCTACTCATGTCATTACATCTATGATTAGTTACCTCGCTCAGATCTCTTATTGTGCCTTGCTTTCTATCATGATATGGATATTGCTTTCTCCTGAGTTAGGTACATGATAGTGTGTTCAGCTCTTCCTTGTATGAATGCCTCATAAGATGTTCTCCTTGGCATGCTAGTCGATGACGCCTCGATGCTTATCATTCCTTTTGTGACAAGAATCTATAGCATGCCCATCTATTTTGTATTCCTCAGACTAATTGTTGTTGATTATGCTGCAATTAATGTTGTTGTGTGTTACTTGCGCTGAGTAGAGAATAGGTTGGTATAGTTAAGTCTTGTTAAATGCATCTTTTATCCCAATACGTGATGATTTGATCTCATGTCCCCATATTCTCGTCATATTGCCTGTTACTTAGACTTGCATTATACATCGTTACATTTCCTCTGATGCTACTATATCATTGGAATGTGATTGGACTGAAGTCTTGCGTATCGTGTATTAATCAATCAAGTGCATGTATGTATCATATGTTATGTTGAGCCATTAGTAGCCTCTAGGATCCTTAGTTGTGACTTGTGTGAATTCTACCTTGCCTACACTATTGTTGATTCTCTTTTGAGGTAGGTCTCTGATAGTGTGGTTCTTCCCTCTTTCTGTTCTCTTAACACGTTTCACTCATCCGATTCGATTAATGTTGAATTCAAAGATCGATTTGCTTTCTGTGATGGTTAATCCTAGCATGCTTACATGTTATCGCTTGGTGGTATTTCCCCATTTCTCTAGGATATTCTCTCGTGCTTGCATGAACGTATGACTTGACACCTTGCATGATCACACACCGCACTATATCCTGATTTTCGCATACGCATGACACATGAATATTAGAATGAATCTAGTCGAATTACTTTAATTGTAGAGCTTATGACTTCCAATATGACTTGCTAAATGATTACATGTCGTGCTTGTTCTATAATGTGACAGTTATTGTACCATTTTATGTGACCTATGATGATTTATTCCTAGCGTGATTATAATCTATCGCCCGTGATGTTATCTTGTTTACTCTATGGTGATCCAATTGCTTTCATGTACATCATATTGAACTCATTTAATCACTCTTGATGATGCCATACCCGATCATGTATCTCTAGCATCATGAAGGATCTATGCTCTCTAAAGGTACCTCGTCGTATGATGACATGCCATTCTTAACCTATTATATGATCATTGTTGCCTGATATGATAATTACTGTGCTGCTCTTATGTGCTCTCTTATGACCTTAATCTGATTGTTATTATGTACCTCGCCATGCTATATTTGACCTCATTTGATGATGTGTATGCCATGCTCGTGCATTGTTCATATACGTGATACTTGTCATCCTCATTAAATCCCACACGACCGCGAACCCAGCATGATCATCGCTGATTCTGCATAACTTGCTTAGGTTGCTAGACATACCTGCATCCATGGAATAATAGACTACTAGCTTGTCTCACGTGCATCAGTGTAGGACTCGATTGTGTCTTTGGAATGAATACGTATTTCATTGTTCCTTGAGATAGGTACATGTTAGTGTGGATTAGTGTGATTGATATGCTCCATGATGAATTCGTGTTTGTTTGTAAAAATTGTAACCCAATAGACATCTATAAGGGCATCGTTACTATTCCCAGGTCGGAGTCTTGTCTCTAGTCTTGTCATCCTTAGCTTTGATCCGTGTTTGTCCCCGAAAGGAAATTGGGTTGTCCGTCCTGGTCACTCCCCTATCTCCACTAACTTGGACACCTACGCGATACGTAGGACGAGTGACCGCATGGACAAGGGAACGGGAAGTTGAATAGCGGTAGAGTAGGGCAGCGGAAGCGTGGGCCCATAACCCACGGGCCTCAGGATCGACGATGTCGACGGAACAAACACGCTTCGAGGATTTTGGTCACTAAGTACGGTATGACTTGCCAGCAGGAGTGTTCTCCGTTTGAATTGCTAATCCTTCCTGAATTTCTTGATTACGATATTGCACTGGCCTTGCGATGAAAATTGCATGTTGATGTGATGACTTGATAATGAATCTTGTCTGATTATCTGTTGTCTATGATAATGTGATTCGATGTCTTACAGTTCTAATGTGCCATGATGTCTCGATACGATGATACTCTGAATTGCTAAGCATGCTCTATATTCCTTTGGCTATAAAAGTATGAACTGCAAATCCTAAGAACCTGAACTGTTTATTAGATAAGATTATGATGAAACTTGCTAGCTTGATTTGATTATGTTCATATATGATGTTTACAATAATTATTTAGCATGACGGTAAATTAAGGCTTATTGATATAGTTACAATGCTTGATGATGAACTAATGATGCTATTGTTATACATGCTAGTCGATGTGATGTAGACCTTATGTGTGATGAATTTCATGATTGCTTCTTCTTTGACCTTGTGGGTGAGAATCTATTATGGAGTGGTTGGAGGGTGGTGAAGGAATTTGAGCGGTTAGAATGATCGATGGTGGTATGAGGTAAGTCACAAGAGAGGGGTTTGGCTTAAGTAGGAACGAGTGAGTTTTGAGATTTATAAGAGGCAATGCTTGGCGGTTTCCGATGAGCTTTCTAGGTGAATCTTGGGTAGGGGTATGGTTAGGAATAGGTCGGCTAGGTGGTGATCGGGGAATTCTTATAGAAGAGGTGTGGTTAGAAGGGCATGATGCTTGTGATGTCTTATGTAGTATGGGAAGTGTAAGAAATGGCTTGTAAGAGTATTGAGGATATAGTATGCGAGGGTACTCGGGTGTGAGGTTAGAGATAGGAGTTGGACTCTTAGAGGTGGGTTGCTTGTGGGAGTGCTTGGTGGAAAGAGGTATGAGATTCGATTGTCGGAATGAATTAGGACTTCTACTATGGGATATTATCCGAGTTGATGTTGGTGAGTCTAGATGAAGATTGGTCTTGGCTTGAGAGTTGGAGACAAGCGAGCGGAGATTGCATTTTATTGTGACTAGTATAATGTGCAAAACTTTCTTGATTATGTGATTATGAACTGGCATGATGTTAGATAGCGACCATGATAAACCTGATATGGCATGATATTACATGTTGATATGCAATACTGAAATCTAATTGGTAGTGACAACTGTGATCATGATATATTGATACATTGTTATCCTACTATGTTGTTCTAGAAGCATGTTATGATGTGTTGTATGAATCATGAGATAATGATATGCTGCTATGTGAAAGCATGATGTTATACTATATGGTTGATAAGCATGATTATGAATATGTAAGTGATGAATATGACTTGGAGCATGAATATGACTTATATATATATATATATATATATATATATGAGATGATGGTGGATGACTGCTAATGATTGTTGTATCGTATTGTGATGAGTTAAGATGATGTCTATTGAGCATGCTGATGGTTGATGATTGATATACTGCTTGATTTTCCCTTTTGCTAAATCTTAATAACATGACCTTAGTTGTGTGGATGTATTGACAATGGATTTTGGTTCGTTGACTATGTGATGAGGGGATACTTTTATGACTTCTGGTGTGATGTCGTGACATTTGTTATGATTTCGGTATGTTGTGAGATGCATATTATGGCCTTTAGTATGATGTGGGGATGCTTGATGTGACCTTGTGGCACCATGTTGATATGTGTTTTGAGACTTGCCTTATGACGTATTGGTTGGAGATTAGTTGGTTTATGTGGTTATACATCTCTTATGGCTTGAGAACCTTGCTTGAATTTATATTGATAGATTGATTTGACTCTGGAACCTAGGAAGAGAATATGAGATTAGCCCTTAGAGGTGGATGATTCCACCTCTTGTATTGTGAAATTGTTTGACTAATGTCGGATTTGAATATTTTGAGCAGCTTTGAAAAGGATCAATTTGGTTTTTAAAAGGAATAAACGCTATCGAGAGTTCAATAATTTCGAGGTCAATCTTTCCATTTCAAACCCTTTTGAACCTTTTAGAAACGTATTTACATTATGATGCTTTTGAGTTATGATACAGATGAGAAGTCGGGGTAATGATGTGATAAGGGCCCATATCACATACTTATTACGATCAATTGGGGATATCATGATCACGACCAAGATACTGTAAGGGCTTCATAAGTGCACTTATGAGGTACTTACGGGATCAATGGCATGATCCTCGGACTCACCGATTTCAACTTTCTTCCCATTGCTTTAGAATGATTTTAGTAGTCTCGAGACGAGACTTGTTTTAGAGGTGGATGAATGTAAAGACCGAAAAAAATTTTAGATTATTTTTAATTAAATATATATTATTCTATATCTGAGATAAATTCGGAAAAATTTTGAAATTTCCGTCCTCGACCAATTTAATCTTATTTAGCTATTTCAAAGCAAATTTTGGCATCGTTTGAATCGGACTTTAAAACGAAATTTAATTTCGCTTTCAGTTATTGAGATTTCGAACTATAAATATGAGTTATCATTTTAGCTCGTTTTCGAAAGTTATTTAAATTCCGATTTTATTTCGTTAGAGTCGGGATTAGCGGGTTTCGAGTTGAATTTCAAGATTTTAGATTTTGGTCATGTGGGGACCATTCCTCCTTATTTTTTTTCCTTTTCCTCTCTCTCTCTCTCTCTCTCTCGGCCTGCCCTAGGAAGAGATGCAGCTTCCTTGCCCAAAATGGGTAAACACCCTCACTCCTCTCCCTCCTCCCTTGTGCCTTTCCCCTCCCAACCTTGGCAAGATGCCAATTGAGCTGCAGACCAGCTCCACGCCAACTGCAGGAGGTCCAGATCCCTACCCCTCTCTCTCCTTTTAGTTTGAATCATAGCTCAAACACCCCACACATCTTCTCTCCCCCCTGCCTTATCCTCTCATCTGGAATTTCAACCCCAAGCACTCCCCTCTTCTACCCCTCCTCTCCTCTGTTCGTTTTAGCACCACCACAGATCAAACCAGCTACCATCACTTCCACCTCCGTTTGCGTTCTTCATCAGCTCCACCGAGCCATCACCATCCTTTGCAATTCATGTAACTACAAAGCACCAAATCGGCAGACTTGTCTCCTTCCTCCTGTTTCGAACCGAGCCGCCGATCCCGAGCAATCCAGCCGCTTTTTCCATCGATTCCAAGCGGCAAAAAGCTTCCTCCGACATCCAATCCAGAAGCAGCAACCCCAGGAGCCCCCTCCCCTGTTGTTTCTGGAAGACGTTGAGCACCATCACTTCATACTTTCTTTAAATCGAGCCACCACTAGTTCCGTTCGTTTCAGCCACCTCTTGCCTCATCGACCGTCGGTCCAAGTAGGACAGACCTTCCTTTCCACGCCGTCGCCGAGATATCCTTTCCTTCGTTTTCGACCAAATACCCCATAAAGGTGCAGCTTTATGACCCTCTCTTTCATCCTAGGCCCCTCAGAGCTTCCTCCATCCCCGACGAAGCCAAATCGAGCCCCCGGACAAGGTTTTCTGGTGAAGAGCTTCGATCTCAGTAATCTCTTTATTCTCCCTCTCCTTCACCCTCATTTCAGTTCTTCTGGGTCGGGTCGGGTCTGGTCGGAATTTCATTCCGATCACCGGGGTAAAAGGTCGAGCCGAACGGAGCCCCCCCGGCATGAGATTCCCCTCCCTCCTTTTTCCGTCGTTCCTCGTCTCAGAGCTGAGCTCTGTTTTGGTGAGGAAGAAGATGACGTGGGATGTAGTGGACCTAATTTCCGGGTTTGGGCCGGATCCACCACGCCTTTTCCGGTTCCCCTTCCTCCATTCTATTTTGATAAGCCAGGTTGAGTTTCCTTTGGGCTCGGGTATGGGCTAGGAGATCAAGGTAAGGGTGGGCCAACTGGGTTACCTTATTTTGTTTCCTTATGTTTGTTTACCACTATTTTAGATATAGGTGATATATTATAGGATGGCTTTTATTAATTTATTTTATTATTATTATGATTATTATTATTATACTATTGTTACTTTATGATTTTATATTTTCTTAAAATTTGTATCTATTATAAAAGTATTTGGAAATAATATTATTTAGGATAAGTTTTGTGTGATGATTTAAACATGTGATTTTGGGATCTTTAAAATGAATTATCAATGAAGATAGTGGATGTTTATGCTTATTAGAAATATTGATGATAAATTATTAAAAAGGAGATTTTCAAGTTTTAGAAATGTCTTTTAAAAGAACTGTTATTTGAAAACCAACATGCCGAAAGTATTTTAAGTAGTATAAATTTGACATTTGATTAAAGATTTATGTTTTATAAATGGATTTTGGACAAATATGATTTGAGAAGGTGTTTTGAATATGAGTTGACTTAACTTGAGATTTAAGAGTTTGAAAAAGTTTGGGAAATGATATACTTGATTTAATTCGGGGAATCTGTTGTTGGTTTCTGCTTGAGGATTATGTGAACTTTAAGTAAGATATGTAATATTATATGATGATGCAAGATGAGATATTGAGATGAGATGAGCATGAAATGATTTATGATGAGATAAGACGGGATAATCTGAAATTGAGATATATGAAGTTATGTATGATAGTTAGGGGCGCCTTGCGTGACTTAGATAGACTTATGCATATTTGAATATTTGTTAGGTGATTGTGATCTGTTGGACATTGCTTACTATTGGTGCTTATTGCTTGGATTCCGCGCGTCTCCAAGTAAGTTCGTTTATGGGCTTACTCAGATTCGAAAGAGAATCCCTGCTTGTGATTATATAACATACTAGGTGTTGCATAAGCATTAAAGCATGCCATGTAGTATCATGCTAGGATTGCACACATGAATGAGCATTTGAATACTTTGTGTGATTGCGAAACAGAACGGCCGTTATCTGTGAGTCTTAGAGTCTTTGTTAGGGTCATAGGGTAGCCAAGCTTCATCGGGTGCCCTGAGTCAGTATTGTCGATATATGAGCATGATGATGAGATAGCCCAGCACCATCGGGCATGAGCATGATATATGATATGATGATGAGACATGATATGCTATGATGAGATATGATATGCTATAGCATCGAACTGGCCAGTCTCTGCACTAACGGGAAGGGAGGCAGAGGTAGGAGAGGGATATGCCACTTGGCATTATTTGGGCGCCTTTACAGTCCTTTTTGTATATTATTACCTAGGAGCATGATAGTGTGATTTAATTTCCGTATTGCATCAAAGCATCTTTGTCATAGAGTATGTGTATACTTGCTTGCGGGACAGAGTGCGTTGGGGTCTCGGTCTGATCCTGCGCGCACAACTTGTTTTTAGGTATGATTGCTCTTTATTCCTATGGCGTGGGAATCCCCCGGGCGATTGCAAAGAACATGTCTAACTCTGCTAATTTGGTTATATAATTTCAATAATAAAGATCCAATCATCCCTCGATACTCCTTTTGATTGACACTCTTCCCGTTCTTGTCTTGATCTAAGGACAAGGTTGAGCTCATGGGTGTCTTGGCTGCTTTGGATTGATCCATCTTAAACTTCTTCAAGAGATCCTTAGTATACTTGCTTTGGTTGACAAAGATCCCTCTCTTAGATTGATAAACTTGCAACCCCAAAAAGAAGTTGAGTTCTCCCATTAAGCTTATCTCAAATTCACTGCACATTATATCGGAAAATTCCTTGCACAAAGATGTGTTAGTAGCACCAAACAATATATCATCAACATATATTTGGATAACCAATATGTCATTTCCTTTGGTCTTGATGAAAAGAGTCTTGTCGATCAACCCCCTTTTAAAATCATTTTCTAAAAGATATTTTGACAGACGCTCATACCAAGCTCTTGGGGCTTGTTTCAAACCATATAGCGCTTTGTCTAGTTTGTAAACATGATTAAGAAATTCCAAACTTTCAAAACCTGGGGGTTGAGCCACATAAACTTCTTCTTCTAAGAAACCATTAAGAAATGCACACTTGACATCAATTTGATATAGTTTTATGCCCATAAAAGATGCAAATGCTAATAAAATGTGAATGGCTTCAAGCCTAGCTACGGGAGCAAAAGTCTCCTCGTAGTCTATACCTTCCTCTTGATTGTAGCCTTGAGCAACAAGCCTTGCTTTGTTCCTCACGACCTTACCATTCTCATCTAGCTTGTTTTGAAATACCCAACGTGTGCCAATGACTGATTGATGCTTTGGCCTAGGCTTCAAGGTCCAGACTTTGTTCCTTTCAAATTCGTTAAGCTCACTTTGCATAGCAATGATCCAGTCTGGCTCTTGAAGGGCCTCATCCAACTTCTTTGGTTCTACAAGTGAAACAAAAGCGTGAAAAGCACAGAGATTTTTAAGTTTAGAACGAGTTTGAACACTAGATGTAGGGTCAGAGATGATATCCTGTAATGGGTGTGATGAGGAGTATTTGAACTTTCTCTTGCTAGTCTCAGCTCCCTGGTTCGTCATATCAACAGGATTTGTTTGAGGTCCATCTGACTCCATGGATACATTGTGCTCAGTTACTGCAGTATCTGACGTCTCAATAGCTTTGGACTGAGCTTCAAGACCTTGAGCCAACTCCTCAGTGTTAAGAATCTAATCCTGCATGTTCCTCTTCTCTGTGTTCTTAGTAGCAATATCATCACCATCCTCATTCTCTGTATGGCTGTTAAGATCTACATCTGCAACACTTTCTCTTAAAGAACCATCATTGCATTCATCAAATATAACATGAATACTTTCCTCAACCATCTTGGTCCTTTTGTTGAAGATTCTATATGCTTTGCTACTTGTGGAGTAGCCAAGAAATATACCTTCATCACTACGCGCATCAAATTTCCCAAGGTTATCTTTTCCATTGTTATGAACAAAACAAGTACAGCCAAAGGGTTTGAAATACGATATAAGGGGTTTGCGGCCTTTGAAAAGTTCATAAGGAGTTTTCTTTAAGATGGAATGAATAAGACAACGATTCAAAAATATAGTTATCTGTGTTAACAACTTCATCCCAATAGGTTTTAGGAAGTGCATTTTCTAAAAGCATAGTCCTGGCCATGTCTTCTAGGGTACGGTTATTTCGTTCCACAACCCCATTCTGTTGAGGTGTCCTAGGAGCAGAAAAGTTATGGAAGATGCCATATTTAGCACAAAACAAATCAAACTGAAGTTGATCAAACTCCCTACCATGATCACTTCGAATTGACACTATGAGCTCGTTTCTTAAAGTTTGCAACTCCTTACAAAGTTTTGAAAACTCAAATAAAGCCTCTGATTTTTCTTTTAAAAATGCAACCCAAGTATATCTCGAAAAATCATCAACAACAACAAGCATGTACTTTTTACCATTGGGAGATTTGACTCGCATAGGACCACATAAATCCATATGTAAAAGTTCAAGGGGTCTAGAAGTACTTACAACTATTTTGGGTTTGAAAGAGCTGCGTGTTTGTTTACCTCGTGTGCATGCTTTGCACATCTCAATACCTTTGAAGTCCATCTCAGGTAGTCTTCTTACAAGCCCTTTGGACACAAGCTTTTGTAGTGTATGTGGGCTTACATGACCGAGTCTCCTGTGCCAGAGCTTTGGATCGTCCGTCAAGGCCTTTAGACAGGTTAAGCTTCCTTGTGCCACTTGCTCAGCATTCACGGCATAGATGTTGTTATAACGATAGGCAATTAGAACTATTTCACCTGTATCTTCTCTGCGCACTAAACATCTTTTCTTGTTAAATCCAACATCATTACCATTATCACATAGTTGAAAAACACTAAGCAAATTATATTTCAAACCATCAACAAGGTAGACATTTTTAATACTATGGTTAGGATCACTCCCAACACTATCGATACCAACGATGTCACACTTTCCTTTGTCACCAAGAGTGATTGTTCCAGTGGATTGCTTCTTCAGTTCATGGAAGAGAGACCTCTTCCCACTCATATGTCTAGAGCATCCACTATCAATAATCCATTTTTGCTCTTTCACCTTGGTGATCTCCTGCAAAACAAAAATCAACCTTTGTGGCTAGACCAATAAGCAAATTTAGATCCTTTATTGGGATAAACCATATTTGGTAAAATAGTGCCTTTGGGGATCCAAACTTGCGTTATCCGTTCTTTTCTCAAGTGAACAGGAAATGTATTGCAAATAATATGAGGATCCTTTCTTCTATAGGGGGAGGTCTCTCTTACATGTCCCTTTCTTGCACAGTGGTGACATATAGGAGAGGTTCTGCTTCCTTTTGCCTTTACAAAAGTGGTAATGTGTTGCTTCTTTAAAAACCTCGGGTTGTAACCAATACCACTTTTGTTTAGAGAACTTTGTTGCTCACCCAACATCCTATCAAGAGTGCCTTTGGACTTGGTAAAACTTATGAGGGCTGTCTGCTGGTCTTGAATCTTCTTATTCAGGGAGATCTTCTTGCTCTCTAAGTCATGATGTTCACTTCTTAGAGACGAGAGATCTTGCTTAAGTTCATATTTCTCTGAGTCAAGAGTCTTGACTTTAATGTCAAGACCCGAATAAGAGGTTTCAAGACTTTTGACCCTCATTGACAGTTCCTCAATAGTTCTTTCCTGGTCCACGGTTTTCTTAATAAGAGTGTTGGTTTGGGCAATAAGCTTCTCTTCATTGGCAATCATATTAGAAAGGAATTTCGATAGTACCTCTTTTGGACTTGCCATAAGTTCTCTTACAGTTACCTCAAGTTGCTCATCGTGGGATTCATCTCCTGAGGCCATGAGACAAATGTTGGCCTTCTCATCATCTGAATCTGAGTCACCTGCGTCAAAATCACTCCAAGCTGCCACCATGGCTTTCTTTTTCCATCTATCACCTTTCTTGAACTGGCTCTTCTTCTTTTGAGGGCAATCTTTAACTAGATGGTCTGTTTCACCACATTCAAAACAAGACAAAGGTTTAGTCTTCTTGTCATATTTGTTGTATTGAGACTTACCTCGAAATTTAGAAGACTCTGATCCATCTTTGTTGTTGAATTGCTTCTTCATCTTGAGGATTCGGGAAAGACCCTTGTAATGAGAGCAAAGGGATCGTCCTCATCATCATCCTCATCTTCAGAATCAGACACATCTTTGGGCTCATCCTTCTTAGACTTGAGTGCCAAGTTCTTAGTGCTTGTTGGGATTTCTCCATCGTCTTCATTGAGAATCATCTCATGTGTGATCAACTTCCCAAGCAAATCATTAAGGGGTAGAGTGGTGAGATTTTGGGCTTCCTCTATGGCTGTCACTTTAGGGCCCCATTTGTCTTTTGGGAGGCAACTCAATATCTTCCTTACTTTCTCAACATTTTCAAAGGTCTTGCCGAGAGAGTCAAGGTTGTTCGTGATTTCCGTGAATCGTGTGAACATGGCCTTGATAGACTCATCAGGCTTCATTTTGAAAAGTGCATACTTTCGAAGGAAGATACTGATCTTGGTGTCCTTCACTTGACTGGTTCCTTCGTAGGTGACAACTAACTTATCCCAAATCTCTTTAGCCGACCTACAAGATGAAATACGATTAAACTCATCAGTACTAAGACCACAATATAGTAAGTTAATGACCTTATAGTTCTTGGAAACGAGTTCAAGATCCGCTTGGATGTATTCGTCCTCAGTCTTCGCGACTCTGCTTCCATTTGGTCCTTCTTTCTCAGGAATCTTTGGACCATTCTCTATAATGTTCCAAAGTTTCAGATCTTGATCTATAATGAACATTTTCATCAAGGACCTCCAATGGACAAAGTTGTTTCCCACAAAGAGTGGTGGTCTATTGGTAGACCTCCCTTGTGCAAATCCTCCGCTTGCTTCACCAGACATGATCAAAACTCACAAGATTGTTAGATCAAAAGCAGTGAGTAAGGCTATGATACCAATTGAAGGTTCGATAATGTATAACAAAGTAGAATAAAGATACTCTAAAAGGGGGGTTGAATAGAGTATGCCAACTTTTCGCTGACAATCTCAAGACTTTTGAAACGCTTTCCAAACCTCTGGGAGTAAACTCAATTCTTTCGATTGGGATACCTGAAGCACAACAAAGTTATACAATTCGAAACAAGTGCAGAAATAATGGTAAAGTAATAAGTAAAGAACACGATGAATTGTTAACGAGGTTCGACTCCTTTAAGGCTTAGTCCCCGCCTAGGGTTCTTCCACAACCCTAGGATTCAACAGGCTTTATTGATTCACAAAGCTTAGGATCCTAATAGCTCACCGAGAAGCCTCTCTCCTATACAATTGTAATCTAGTCAACTCTCGTTCCCTTGGAGTCCTAGACCAATCTAGAAGAGCCCCACCTCTCTCAGCTATCTAGTATAATCCTCTTACACTCGTGAATCAATAACCTAGTGCACACTTCCTGAGTTATAAACTCTCGAGTATAACACTCTCTCAGAATATATCCTATAAGCTCACTGTGTAACTCTCAAATGCTTTAAAACAAAAGATAAGACACTTAATACCTAGCAGAGAGTACACGTACAAGAAAGATTGACTTGAGGGCTGAGTGTGCAATGTAGTTCAATGATCGTCAGTGTTCAACTTTCTCTGTGTTCTTTCTTCTTCATCTCCTTTTATTCTTGATCAAATCGGTGCCAAGATCTTCACCCAACGGCTACTTGAGATCATGGCTTAGGAGAGATCTTTGCAATCTTCTATTTTGGGAAACTGCGAAGCCACCATCCACCTGATTTGATCTTCATATCTTTCAACTTTAAGGAAGGAGATTTCTTCAAAATCTTTGTTGTATGGTTAGTATAACATATGTATAATAATATTCGAAAACCATACATAGATAATATATATACATAAGACAATAACTAAAAAATACAAGTTTTGAATTTCATCAATACAGCTTTGGCTTCAAGACCTTTGACACAAGCTTTGTGTCAAAGCCTTTGAAAACAGTTCCGATTTTCATCAAGGGAGTGGAGTTATCACCCATGAACTTCATCGTGTTAGACATGCCGGATGATCCTATTGGGCCTATCATCCTTGGTAGGCCATTCTTAGCAACCGCTGATGCCAACATCAATGTGAGGAATGGCACCCTTACATTCACAATCGGCAAGAAAGTCATCGAGTTCCGCTTCAATCCGACGATGAGAAACACAAAAAGACTAGAAGAAGTTGGGCTCACACCTGTGAGGGAGAAGCTTTGCAAGTTCTTGCTGACATAGATAGAGGTTCCAAAGAGAATCGAAATCAACTTTACTCAGTCGAAATCGTCCAAGCTACTCGATGTCGACCCACCTAACTCAATATCGGGTGACACTAATGATCAACCGAGTTTCCAGGGGCTTAGGTATGGGGACCCCATTGATGATGTTGACCACACCCATTTGATGTCGACTGCAGGGCTCAAGATCGACACCAACCTGTCGAGATCGAATAACTCTCAGCCCGAAGATCTCTATTTTGGGCCCGAAAATGTAAGCTCAGGTATGATCCCTAACCCTCCTACTGATGATTCTACTAATGAGAAGGTCAAAGCTCCTTGGTTCGCTTATATTTTTAAAGTTAGGTCAAGAAAGACAAGGAAAGCACCCAATGAAGAGCCTAACGAAGAAGAAGCCTTGGTTGCTGAGCTCGGGTACTACCAAAAGGACATATACGATCCAGAAAAAGGAACAAGCCTGAAGGGGCCCTACCTTAAAAGATCGTGATGCATTGATGGAGAAGTCGGGCTAGCGACTCAAAATTCTAGAGCTTGTACATGAAACTTTAATCTTTCCGCTTAGATTGTTTTTAGGATTTTGAATTTTTGGATTTTGATTTTGAAACTTTTATAATCGTGGCTTTATTCATTATGAACTAACAAGAATTTCAGGTTACATAGAAAAAGGAACGACAAAGAAGAAAAGAGGTCTCTGCGGAGGCACTCGAGATCAACTAGGCCAGTCGATATCGACTACCTGGGGTCGTGCCATCTCCTGTGATTGACATCGATCACTCAGGAGCACACCACTGCACTCGATATCGAGTAGGCCCCTCGATATCGACACCCACTGGCGACCCTCAACTTCAACTTCTTCCTCGACTCACACTGATGCAGTCAACATTGACACCATAACTCAACATCGACTTCTAGGATCGACTTAACCTGAAATCGACCTTCCATCCGTAGGTTGCTCTGTGAGTTTCTCTCTCTTCACCTTTGTTTTTCTTTTAATACAGTGAGGACACTGTATATTTTAAGTGTGGGGTGGGGATGAAACATGTCTCATGTCTAGCTTGGCTTATTTTTAAAAATTTTATTACATCATGTTTAAGTTTATGTTCTTAGTACTTTAGTTTTATAAAAATGCAAAAATCCAAAAAACTTAGAAAATGTCAAAAAGAACAAAAAAGGCATATTTACCTTATTTAGTTTGTTTTAAGCCCTACTTAGATGTCCTATGATGAAAACTCAATAGCCGATTGTGAACTTGTGATCATGGAAATATGTCATAGGATTTACATGATTATCATAGGTGATCATGTAAATCCTATGGCATATTTGGATGGTTTAGCCTAAGTCCTTAAAATTGTTTTTATGTAGATTGTGAACTTGTGATGAAATTGAGCACATATGATCCTAGGCTAATAAACAAAATCCAACAAAATTGTCCCAGTGAGAATTTCGGCCTATAGGGAGAACATTAAAAATTCCTCTGCTTTCTTGAGTTTATTTACTCTTCCTATGCATCTCTAAATGTTGTGATAGTTATTCAAAGCCAATACATATATATGTTTATGTTTATGAGAATTAAATGACGGAGGCATCTTTTAAGCCATTTTACCCTCTCTTTACCTACACTGCATATATTATCTCTACTTGACGCCAAAACATTAGCATGAGCCTTATATTGCAAACTCCACAAAATTATCCCTAGCCGAATTGAGCCTCAATCCCATTTGGAAATTGAGACATAGAATGGTTAGAATAATGCATTGTGGAAAGAAAGTGCATATGTTTAGTTTTGAGCAGAGAAAATTTATGGGTTGGTATATATTTGCATCTTGTCATACATATTGTAAAAGGATTTTTGGCTCACCCTATAAATGCACATATTTATTTTACTTATTAATTTTCGTTAAAAAAAAGGAAAAAAAATCAAAAAAAAAAAGAAAAAAAAAGAGCTATTACATTATATTTAGTGCATGAGTCAATTATTCCTTAGTTCTTTTATTTTTGGGTAAAATGTAGAAAACCACCCCTTAAATACGCAACATTGTTTAAAACCACCCTTTACATGCATAATTACCGAAAACCACCCCTTAAAATACAAATGTTTGCATAGAACCACCCACATATGACTTCTGTTAGGATTTAAATTAAAAAATCGACAAAATGACTAAAATACCCTTATTAAAAAATAAAATTTTCTTTACTTTGCCACTAAATAATAATGATATTTTTGATGGAGCGACTAGCATTTCAGATTCATCCCCCGACCGCCGAAAACCATAATTTTGACCTCTCCAATCATCACCCGACTTGGAATTTTAATGGAGCAGCTAGCGTTTTGATTCAATCTTGCCCCTACGACTTCAATTTTCAATCTTCCCCCAAAATCGAGTTAAATTGAATGGATTTTCAATCTTTCCCAATTGAAACCCTAATTTCTAAACTAGAAAAATTAACATATTGGAATTGAACTTAAAGGATTTAATGTTCAATTGCGTTTATGATTGTGTGAAATTGGGATTTATGTTCGATATTCGGAGTGTATTTATAGTTGCGACTTTCGCGATGATGGTCGGCGATGAATATCTCGGTGAAGATGGTGGCAGGGTGAAGGTGGGATTTATGTTGTTCCTTTGTTTCTCCTGACCGCATAGACGAGTGATGATGTACAATTGAATGAGTTGCTCTCATATTTCTCCCTCAGTTTCAACTTTTTTCCTTTCTTTTAATTTGATTTTTTCTACAAATTACTATGATAAATTAGGGTATTTTGTCATTTTCAAAATTATTTAACAGAACCCTAACGGATCCAAGAGGTGGGTGGTTCAATGCAAATGTTTAGGTTTTAAGGGGTGGTTTTCGGTAAATACACATGTAAGGGGTGGTTTTAGGCAATGTTCCATATTTAAGGGGTGGTTTTCTGCAATTTACCCTTTATTTTTTACAAGATTTATATTTTTGAGAGCATATTAGGTTTGAAAGAAAGGTTGATGTTCATCATGAGAAGCAAGTTTGGAAAGTGCATTATTTTAGGAGATATGGTTTTGTTGAAGTTGTGTTAAAGTTAAGGAGTCTTGGTTCCCGAATTTTAATAAGCACCACATAGCCAAATAATTCAATACCCTTTATTCCATACCAAGCCCCATTACAACCCAATCGAATGGAGTCTTCGTTGAAGTCTTCCATTGAGCGAAAGTCCTTCTGATGGTTCTTGTTGCATTTACATAATTGGTTACGAAGTGGATTATTATAAATTGCAATGTTTATGACTTTTTATATGGAATCGAGTTGAGAGTTGATCTTCATAGCCTAATGTAACGGCCCAAATATAAATATTCGGGTTACGTTTTGAAGGATTGGATACCTTCGTTCGGATCTTGCAATTCGAGTACAGGTTGAGTTTCAAAAGAAAGTGTTAATACTAAAAGAAGGGATTTAGTACCCTAAATTCGCGATAGCTCCATTGGGAATCATAACCTGTCCTACTTCTAAGTCGCATAAAACAAGTTTCGTCAAAAACAACAACACATTTCGATACATAGTTACCACTACAGAGCCGGGTCAAACCAAAATATATAGGAAATATATAAAAGTAGCAAAAGTGTGGAGTCCATAGTCAGTCTCTCACTCCAACTGCGCCATAAGATATTTCCGTCATAACAACATGGAATCAAGCAAGGGAACGGGTACCTGAGACTATACCACGAGTCAAGGTCGAGCCACTCATGCGGGCCCTGAAGACCTCGCTGAGGACATAAAATACGTTCTAATCCTAGATGAGAATGATCTAATGCATTACTAGAATGTTAAACACGCAAGCAATTTTGCAGGATATATATAATATGCAAAAATGCGGTAAATGGCCCAAAGAATGCCAAGCGGCATATCCCACTCGAAAACCACGCCCATGCCTAGGGTGGCGACTCGTCCACTCCCATACCTAGGGTGGAGACCACTCTGCGCCCATACCTAGGCATAGAGACCAGGTCATATCCGAAATCATGTAATGTCCATATCATGCTCATGTAAATATCTCCATAATATCCATCATCATGCTCATATAATCAGACTCGTATGACAAGACTCGATTAGGTACGAACCCGATTTGGGTGGGTCGTCCTATGACCGTAGCAAAGACCCTACACTCACGACTTACGGCCATTTCTACCAATCGCATTCAGAATACGTATGCTCATTTGTTAATGCAGAACCTAGGCATGCTACTAAATGACATGCTATTATAATGCCTACATACTATATGACACATCAGACATGAGGTTCTAACTTCAGTAAGCCCCGGAGGACTTACCTGGAGGCGCGCAAAACAGCAAAAGCAAAGCAGCAATTAGAGGTAAGTCACAGGTCACCTAGCAGATATAATGAGTAAACATACGTCTATGACTACATTACACAAAGCATCAGTAATATCACGCATAAATTCACATACTCATAGGACATTGCATCTTAAGCATATTATCATCATTTCTCAACCCGTCTCATAATTCATCGCATCATCTTATCGTATACCATCATACCTCATCATATAACAACTCGTCTCAATATATCATTTCTCATACTCATCTCCATGTTTTCCATATAGCATTCCATCATAATATCTCGTTCATCGTCATATACTACTCATATCATAACATTCTTCACATAACCCCACACATAAGATTCAACAACTTAGTTCAAGTAGGTCAATTTTCCAAGTTTCCCCAAGCTCCTATGTTCCCAAGTTAAGTCAACTCATTATTCAAAACAATTCTCCAATCATGCTTGGCCCAACATCCATTTATAAACATAAAACCTTTAATACTACTTTCCAAAAGCACACTATTAAAATAGTTCCGGTATATTTTACTTGAAACCATTATTCTAATAAATCCCGACACTTATAGAAATATTTTCCAAAAAATCTAAATAATTCAAAACTAACCATTAAAATACAAATAGTAACAAATGGATTATGCCTCCTAAATAAATACCCCACAAATCACGTTATATAATAATCTAAGTAAATTAGAATATATACTCAATTAAATTAGTAATAAATTAATAAGTTAATGGGCTATTTAAATAACACTTAACAACCTCAAAACAATATATATATATATATATATATATATATGTGTGTGTGTGTGTGTGTGTGTGTGTGTGTGTGTGTGTGTGTGTGTGTGTGTGTGTGTGTGTGTGTGTGTGTGTGTGTGTGTGTGTGTGTGTGTGTGTGTGTGTGTGTGTGTGTGTGTGTGTGTGTAAACAATTAAATAAAACTCAAATAAATCAGATTTTAAAGGACTTAAAATAAGTAATTAAATATAGAATAATTAAATAATTAATAAATCAAATTAGATTAATAATAGTTAAATAACAATTTATATAACCAATTAATAATATATTTATATAATAAATAAACAAAACACTTAAAACACAACCCAAACCGGCCCCAATTGAAACCGAATAAAGCTCACTAGTCCAGCCCAACCCGGATTCAAAACCGAGCCCAAAATGCCCAAAACCAACCCGAGCCCAATCCAACACACACAGATATATATATGTGTGTGTGTATATATCCTCTACCGGCCCCAATAAAATAAAACAAAACAAATAAATAAAATAAAATAAGAAAGAAGTGGGTCCAGGGAGAAGAGAAGCGGGCCCCACCCAGCTCCTTCTTCACGTCTTCTTCTCCGCCCAGCAGCTCCTTCGACGCTGCTCGCCGCCTACTTCCTCTTCTTCCTCCGACCTGAGCTTGGTCGCTCGCTCGCTTGGACACATCCTCTCTCGCCCTTGCTGCACTCTCACAGTCCCTCTCTCTCTAACCATCTCGCTCGCCCGCTCTCGGCTCTCGCTCGACGCCCTCGCTCACGCTCGACACCCTCGTATGCTCGCCGGACTCGACCCTCACCCACTCTCTTCCCAGCCACCCAAGAATCAAAGGACCCAAAATGACTCACGAGAAAGGAGATGAGAGGAATAGAAGCTCACCGTGGTAATGTGGTTTCGATGCTTGCCGGAGGCTCGATTCACGCTCGTCCTCCTTGTTCGGAGGTAACAGGGGCGTCACTTGGCTGGTGGAGCAGCTGGTGTCGTTGGGAGGTGGTCTTGGAGGTGGTGGTGTGCTTGGGTATTTGTTTGAATAGGAGAACAGGGGAGGTAGCTTGGGGCTCGATGAAACAGGGGTGGTTGATGGTGATGAAGGTGATGAGGGGTGCGAAGGTGATCGGTGCTGAAATGGGGGAGTGATGGTGGTGTGCTGAGATGGTGAAGGCAGGAGGTGGAGGTGAGTGAAAGGAAGAAATGGGGGTATGAGCTATGTCTGACAGAACGTAGGAGGGAAAAGGGGATGGGGTTTGATAGAATAGGGGTGGGTAGGGGTTATAGGGGTGAGGGAGTGGGTAAGTGTGAAAGTGTGTGTAAAAGTCAAAGTGAATACCCGGAAACAAATCCCGAAACCCTCTTTCCGACCTTAACCCGGCTCAATTAAAATCAATTTAAAATAAACTTTCGAATCCGAATTAGATAATGAAGCCCGAAAATATTCTCAAGTCTTGGAAAATAAAGCGGAATTATCTCGTTTTCAAATTTGAGTACCAAGTTTATGCCGGAACCGTTCGAAAGAATTTTAATAAGTCGTTGTCTCGAGAACGGAAATTTTTGAAAATTTTAGGAGTCTCAGAAATTGAATAAATTTTTATTGAAATGAAATTTATAATTATAAAAATATTATTTAAAATTCTCGGTCTTTACATCATCCACCTCTAAAAACAAGTCTCGTCCTCGAGACTAAAATCCGCTTTAAAGCAAGGAGATGAAGTTCGAAATTGGTGAGTCCGAGGATCACGCCATTGATCCCGTAAGTACCTCATAAGTGCCCCTATTAGGTCCTTGTAGCATCTTCGTCATGATCATAATATTCCCAATTGGTCGTAGCAAGAATGTGATATGGGCCCCTATCACAATCTTACCCCGACTTCTCGGTTACATTATAACTCAAAAGAATCATAGCGTCTCCACTAGGTCTTAGCAAGCAATCTACAAGTGCCCCTATAAAATGCTTGTATCCACTTCGTGGGACATTATAATGTAAACTTGGGTCGAAAAAGTTTCAAAAGGGTTCTCAATTCAAGTTAATCAAGCAAATTCTCGATCGCGTTTGGTCCTTCAAAATCCAATTCATTTCTCTTATTTTAAGTCTATCAGATTTTAAGAATTTCAAGAGGTGGCAACATTCACCTCTAAGGTCTAATCCCATATTCCATTCACCTCTAAGATCAATCTCGGCAGATCAGCTCAAAGACATCAGTACACATCAATATTTCAACATAATCAACATCATCCTATCAAAATTCATCATAGCATCATATCTCAATTATCAACACAACAGAACACATCATCAACAAATAAAAAAAACATGGAATCTGCACATCACTATCAAGAAGATAGGCATAATCAAGCCACAAATTGATAACGAAATCAATTATGCGGAACCACACTACCTGCAGTAGGAGGGGCGGGATACTCCTCTGCGCTCATCTGATGGACACGGGGTGGTGGCCTAGGAGCATCTGGAAGTCGAAGAGCTGGTGCGGATGGAGTCCCTCTAGTCCAGGGGCAATGGTGTGATCGATGTCCCCGGGCCCCGCATGCAAAGCATATAGCGGCTCTCCTCGGACAGTGTCGTCAAGTGTGTCTATCCTCGTAACACCCACGACAAGTAATAATCCTAGCTCGGACATCCCTACTCGGAGCAGACGATACTGATGGCATCCTCGGTACACCTCCTCTGAATCCTCCTCCATATCCTCTAGGCCCCTCATCCCATCTAGGCTCGACAGGTCTCGATCTCTTCCCGTCGGAATGAGAGGATGCATAGGCTGCATCAGATAAGATATGCTGCTAATCGTACAGAAGAACGACCTCCAAGAAACGATCGAATGAGACTGTGCCCAGGCTAGAAGCATGCAGTAGTACATCTGGCAACAACCTCATCGACAACAGTCGGATGCGACTCTCGTCATTGGGACATAGGTGTGCGTAGTAAACCAGCTCCTTCTTGAACTGGCGGACAACATCAGCAACAGGGAGGGACGGGTTGTAGGTCCCACAATAAAATGCCACCTCGCGAGAAATCTTAGTCCCCGGGGGACTATACTCCTTCAGCATCAAAGTCCGGAAGGCATCATAACTCCACTCGGTCTGCTCCGCCTTGTACACGGACCAGCGATCAAAGGCGTCCTCCCGCAGATGTCCTGCTGCTAGCCTTTGTCGCTCTGTAGCTGGCGCATCGATATGGTCGAAGATCCCGTCTAGCTGATGGAACCACATCTCTACATCCTCTCCAGCGTCTCCTGAGAACTGCGGCGGCCTACACTGCCCCATGGCCTTCACCCAGTCGATGCGCTTCTCGGGTCGCGCAACGGCCATAGGAACAGCTCAAGCGGGCTTAGGTGCTATAGGCGGCTCGATCGGGATCTGGGCCCCGGGTGCTGCAGACTGTGACTCCCCAAGAAACTCTCGCAAGACCTCCAAGATCGCAGCTCGGTCCATCTGCCCCGGTGTGGTCTACTGAATGGGGACCCGAGTCTCGCCGCCTTCAGATGTCGGAGTGTCAGCGTCGGTCGTAACAATAGCTGCCCTACGACGGGGTCGTCCTCTACCTCTATGCACTGGGCCTCCATGCCCGGTCGGTCCATGTCGGGTGTCAACCATGATTGCTGGAATGAAGGCAATGGCTGAACACGTAGCATAGAAGTATTCAATAAGATGTAAATGATCATCAAGAAGACTCATGCTATATTCTGAATCCCAAGTCCTAGTGCGTCTCACTCTCCGTAAAATCAAACCTCTATTTCCCTCACCGATTCCCACAAAAGTTCAAGGGCCTACAACTCCCCCACGTTCATCATGAAGAACCTCATTGCACAAGTCAAACAAGTTCCCCAATTACTCAAGTACGGTCCCAAGCTTACGATCCTGATTTTCCTATTCACTCACCTAAAACCTTAAATTAATACTTTACCCAATTATCACAGATCAAGATCAATTATTCCACAACCTCACCCCCTTTCTTTCTCAACATTAAAATCCCAAACTCACCCAAAGATCTGAAAGCTCCCCAATCTTGAACCTTTTAGCAAAACCCTTACTGCATCTCTTCTCAACTAATCCACACATGAGGTTTGCCTAAGTAAGTCATACGAGCACTCATAAACCAAATCACATTTCCCAAATTTCATACATATTCACTCGAAACGCCAACTATCACTCAAAACTCTGCTACGATCCCAAACGATTACGATCCTTACATGCCGTTCTATTCTAAATTTTCCAAAATTGTTTCAATACCCTTATTCTACTCCCCATATTCGCATACATTCCCATCGCTAATCCACCTCTAAAGAATCATCTTCCACTACAACCTTATAAGTGTCATCCTCTCATTCTGTATCCCCAATCACAAAAATTTTGATTCCTAATCCCTACACGTATCCCAAAGCAAGATTCGGTAGCGCCTCTAATTGACTAAGTTGACCTTTCTGCTTTTTCCTAACCTAGTACCTTAGACTTTTGATACAAATTCTGCACCTTTCCATACTATCCCATCCTCAAGTCTAGAGAATATCCTCAAGTCTCTCACATTCCTACTTCCACCTAACTCTCACATCATATACCCAAGGAGTCAACACACTCGGACAAGAATCATAAACGTAGTGAGATTATCAACCCAATTTCCCCGTGAAAGATTTTGCCAACATAAGAAAAAGAAGACTGGAAAAAAAATATCAACTGTCAATATGGAAGGAAGGTAGGAAAGGGTAAAATGCAAAATGAAAGGAGCATGACGCCAATGAATGAAGGACGTGGAAAGATCACCCTATATGGTCTACATTTCCCAACCAAACGATAAGAAAGGACGTCTCGCTATCCTAGTTGCAGAATTTCAACACACTCCCAAGAATATATCAAATAAAATCCTAGACCGAGGGAAGGAACACATGAAGAGGAATGTCAAAACAAGGCATCTAGCACATAAGCACTCAACAATGTATAATCAGATCCCCTTCGAGGGGGATCGCCCTCAGGCCCAATTTATATAAAACCAGAGAATCTATCTAGAAGCTGCCCTTCGAGGGGCAACTGACCGGAGGGGCAACTATCCTCTCGGCCTCTACATTCTAACCCCGCTACTCCAACCACCACGGTGCAAACTCCTTGGAGTCTTCCAGGCCCTCTGTAAAGTACAAAGCTAAGTTTTGCCTACCCTTTCCCAAGTCTACATCCAATAGAATGGTCTATCGCCTTTCTACCCACTCGATTTCCCTTTTTCCGGTTTTTCTTATTTTAAGTCAAGTTTATTACGCTTTGTTCATTAATTTAGCCATATTAAATTCATTTTGCCCCTTTAAAACTCTTCAAAATCTTTTAAAACATTGGGCGGTTTTTAAAAATCATACTTCAACCCATTTGTACTCGAATCGCGCCACCCAAGCTCTGATACCACCTTTGTAACGGCCCAAATATAAATATTCGGGTTACGTTTCGAAGGATTAGATACCTTCGTTCGGATCTTGCAATTCGAGTACGGTTTGAGTTTCAAAAAAAAGTGTTAATACTAAAAGAAGGGATTTAGTACCCTAAATTCGCGATAGCTCCATTGGGAATCATAACCTGTCCTACTTCTAAGTCGCATAAAACAAGTTTCGTCAAAAACAACAACACATTTCGATACATAGTTACCACGACAGAGCCGGGTCAAACCAAAATATATAGGAAATATATAAAAGTAGCAAAAGTGTGGAGTCCATAGTCAGTCTCTCACTCCAACTGCGCCATAAGATATTTCCGTCATAACAACATGGAATCAAGCAAGGGAACGGGTACCTAAGACTATACCACGAGTCAAGGTCGAGCCACTCATGCGGGCCCTGAAGACCTCACTGAGGACATATAATACGTTCTAATCCTAGATGAGAATGATCTAATGCAATACTGGAATGTTAAACACGCAAGCAATTTGGCAGGATATATATAATATGCAAAAATGCGGTAAATGGCCCAAAGAATGCCAAGCGGCATATCCCACTCGAAAACCACGCCCATACCTAGGGTGGCAACTCGTCCACTCCCATACCTAGGGTGGAGACCACTCTGCGCCCATACCTAGGCATAGAGACCAGGTCATATCCGAAATCATGTAATGTCCATATCATGCTCATGTAAATATCTCCATAATATCCATCATCATGCTCATATAATCAGACTCGTATGACAAGACTCGATTAGGTATGAACCCGATTTGGGTGGGTCGTCCTATGACCCTAGCAAAGACCCTACACTCACGACTTACGGCCGTTTCTACCAATCGCATTCAGAATACGTATGCTCGTTTGTTAATGCAGAACCTAGGCATGCTACTAAATGACATGCTATTATAATGCCTACATACTATATGACACATCAGACATGAGGTTCTAACTTCAGTAAGCCCCGAAGGACTTACGTGGAGGGGCGTAGACCAGCAAAAGCAAAGCAGCAATTAGAGGTAAGTCACAGGTCACCTAGCAGATATAATAAGTAAACAAAACTCTATGTCTACATTACACAAAGCATAAGTAATATCACGCATAAATTCAAATACTCATAGGACATTGCATCTTAACCATATTATCATCATTTCTCAACCCGTCTCATAATTCATCGCATCATCTTATCGTATACCATCATACCTCATCATATAACAACTCGTCTCAACATATCATTTCTCATACTCATCTCCATGTTTTCCATATAGCATTCCGTCATAATATCTCGTTCATCGTCATATACTACTCATATCATAACATTCTTCACATAACCCCACACATAAGATTCAACAACTTAGTTCAAGTAGGTCAATTTCCCAAGTTTCCCCAAGCTCCTATGTTCCCAAGTTAAGTCAACTCATTATTAAAAACAATTCTCCAATCATGCTTGGCCCAACATCCATTTATAAACACAAAACCTTTAAGACTACTTTCCAAAAGCACACTATTAAAATAGTTCCGGTATATTTTACTTCAAATCATTATTCTAATAAATCCCGACACTTAATAGAAATATTTTCCAAACAATCTAAATAATTCAAAACTAACCATTAAAATACAAATAGTAACAAATGGATTATGCCTCCTAAATAAATACCCCACAAATCATGTTAAATAATAATCTAAATAAATTAGAATACATACTCAATTAAAATAATAATAAATTAATAAGTTAATGGGCTATTTAAATAACACTTAACAACCTCAAAACAATATATATATATATATATATATATATATATATATATATATATATATATATATATATATATATATATATATGTGTGTGTGTGTGTGTGTGTGTGTGTGTGTGTATAAACAATTAAATAACACTCAAATAAATCAGATTTTAAAGGACTTAAAATAAGTAATTAAATATAGAATAATTAAATAATTAATAAATCAAATTAGATTAATAATAGTTAAATAACAATTTATATAACCAATTAATAATATATTTATATAAGAAGTAAACAAAACACTTAAAACACAACCCAAACCGGCCCCAATTGAAAGCGAATAAAGCTCACTAGTCCAGCCTAACCCGGATTCAAAAACCGAGTCCAAAATGCCCAAAACCAACCCGAGCCCAATCCCCCCCCCCCCACACAGATATATATATATGTATATATCCTCTACCGTCCCCAACAAAATAAAACAAAACAAATAAATAAAATAAAATAAGAAAGAAGTGGGTCCAGGGAGAAGATAAGCGGGCCCCACCGAGCTCCTTCTTCACGTCTTCTTCTCCGCCCAGCAGCTCCTTCGACGCTGCTCGCCACCGACTTCCTCTCCTTCCTCCGACCTGAGCTTCGTCGCTTGCTCGCTCGGACACATCCTCTCTCGCCCTTGTTGCACTCTCACAGTCCCTCTCTCTCTCTCTAACCATCTCGCTCGCCCGCTCTCGGCTCTCGCTCGACGCCCTCGCTCACGCTCGACGCCCTCGTAAGCTCGCCGGACTCGACCCTCACCCACTCTCTTCCCAGCCACCCAAGAATCAAAGGACCTAAAATGACTCACGAGAAAGGAGATGAGAGGAATAGAAGCTCACCGTGGTAATGTGGTTTCGATGCTTGCCGGAAGCTCGATTCGCGCTCGTCCTCCTTGTTCGGAGCTAACAGGGGCGTCACTTGGCTGGTGGAGCAGCTGGTGTCGTTGGGAGGTGGTCTTGGAGTTGGTGGTGTGGTTGGGTATTTGTTTGAATAGGAGAACAGGGAAGGTAGCTTGGGGCTCGATGAAACAGGGGTGGTTGATGGTGATGAAGGTGATGAGGGGTGTGAAGGTGATCGGTGCTGAAATGGGGGAGTGATGGTGGTGTGCTGAGATGGTGAAGGCAGAAGGTGGAGGTGAGTGAAAGGAAGAAATGGGGGTATGAGCTATGTCTGATAGAACGTAGGAGGGAAGAGGGGATGGGGTTTGACAGAATAGGGGTGGGTAGAGGTTATAGGGGTGAGGGAGTGGGTAAGGGTGAAAGTGTGTGTAAAAGTCAAAGTGAATACCCGGAAACAAATCCTGAAACCTGCTTTCCGACCTTAACCCGACTCAATTAAAATCAATTTAAAATAAACTTTTGAATCCAAATTAGATAATGAAGCCCAAAAATATTCTCAAGTCTCGGAAAATAAAGCGAAATTATCTCGTTTCCAAATTTGAGTACCAAGTTTATGCCGGAACCGTTCGAAATAATTTTAATAAGTCGTTGTCTCGAGAACGGAAATTTTTTAAAATTTTCGGAGTCTCAGAAATTGAATAAATTTTTATCGAAATGAAATTTATAATTATAAAAATATTATTTAAAAATCTTGGTCTTTACACATAAACACATTGAGAGTTGAGTGAAACACATTATCCTTATGAGGTTAGATTTTAAATTGCATATGCCTATGGATCGCTCGTAAATGTGTGATTACATTAAATTCACTTGCTTTGCTTTACTACCACTTATGATGTTGCTTTTGACAAGGGCGAAGACTTGAAGGATGTGTTTTAGGTGTTAGTTATTGCTTGGTTATTGCTTGAGGACAAGCAAGTCTAAGCGCGTGTTTGGGAGGAGCTTATGGATGAGCTTATGGAGGTTATGGAGGTTCACAAAAAATTTGAGCTCTTGGCGGGCGTGTTTGGATGTAGCTGTGGGTGGAGTTCATGGAGTTGCAGGTGGAGGTTTTTTCCACTGATTTCCAAAGCTGGGGGGCGAGCTTATGGAGTTTATTGATGGGATTAAGAAAAAGTTGTTCATTTTTGCCCCTTCTCCCTTTAGAGCTGAGCACTCGCAACACTCGTCGGTTCTTCGCTCACCCATCACTTTCAAGTACGCCTCCTCTTCTTCCTTTTTCCGTCGGCCTCCATCTTTCTCATCCTTCTTCTTTTCCTTTGTTTTTGACTGTTGTGGGTTGAGATTGATGAACGTTCGGTTTCTAGATCTCAAATCGAAAAGGTTAGGGTTTTGGGGAAAAACTGAAATCGAATGGGGGTTATGTTGGAGTAAGATGGTTTGATTGAAAACAACGATTGGGGGATTCGAATCGATGGGGTTATTGGGGGAAAATGGTTTGATTGAAATTGATTGGGAGTTCTTGTTTTGATTGAAATCAATAGGGAGTTCTATCTGCAAAGTCAATATTATCGGTTGTGCCAAATAAATAAAAATTACAGAAAAAAGGTAAGTTTTTTCACAAAGCCCACATGGAAATCGGCGAAAAACACAAGGTTAGAATTTTCCCTATAAATGGTCGGTCCTGGTTCCACCTGATTCATACTTTTTCCATCTTCTTCTTCTTGATTCTCGCCCGACCTCCGTGATCTTTCTCTCTCCCTTTCTGTAAGTTTAATTTCCTTGTCTTCTCTCTGCTAAACTTTTCAGCTATGTCAAATTGAAGCTTTCATATCTTGAACCTCCAACGAAAGAAGGAAATCGGAAAGCAGCAGAAATTGGCAAACAATCTTTCAAGTTTCAATTAGTTAATGGAGAGATAAAGCCTGTGTTGTTTAGAATTATCATGCCTTTCTGACTATATGTGTTATTTTCTCCTTTGATTCCTCAACTTCTGCTTAGGATGCTTCATTAGTTTTCTTCATGCAAAATATTGTAAGATCTTCTCCATGCTTAGTTACATTATACTGTACAATTTATTGGAAATCAGAACAGTGGCATTTCATTCTTGTCACTGAAACTAGCCTAGACCCCGTGCGTGAAGCACGAGATTTTTAAATTTTATTATGTAATCATACTAATCATATATTTCGGATGATATCCGTATTAATCTATGTGTTTTATATGGTGTATCATTCCTAGCGCGGTCAGTGGCGGAGCCAGGAATTTAGTTAAGGGGGTGCTAAAAAAATTTCGTGAAATATTGTTTTTTGCTTTATACTTATGAAGAAGATTTTTTTAAATAAATATTGAGAAAACACTAAAATTGTGATTTTTTTAATTTAAAAATAAATGTGATATTTTTTTAATGAAATCGTTGGTAGAAACAAAAAAATATATAGATAAATAAAAAAGAATTAATAATATAGTAAAACAAATAAAGATTTTTTAAAAAAATATTGAAAAAAATACTAAAATTGTGATTTTTTTAAATTTAAACATAAATATGATATTTTTTTAATGAAATAGTTGATAGAAACAAAAAAACATAAAGAGAAATTAAGAAGAATTAATGATATAGTACAACAAATAAAAAGTGAAGGGTTTTAATTTGGGATTTGAACCCAAGACCTTTTCCTTCCTTCCTTTATCACTTGATCTAGACAACATTCTTGTCTCAAATATCATTTAAAGATCTTATATTACCTTAAAAACTAAATATATGCAAAAAAAAGATATTATTTTTTGTATTTTTTTTCCGGGTCGGGGGTGCTCGAGCACCCCTAAGCACCCCCTAGCTCCGCCACTGAGCTAGGGGGTTCATCTCATATCTAATCATTCGATATTTAAGTGGGTTCATCTCATATCTTACCACACCGCCACTCCGCCACTGAGCTAGGGGGTACTCGACACATGCGAGATTTATCCACGTATCATTCGATATTCTAGGTGTTCATCTCATATCTTAAGTAGTTACAAAATCTATCATTTTACCACGAGTTATTTTATAAATATTTAATCTTAAATTATTTTATCTTTAGTCATTAAGATTGATTATTTTAGTTCATTATATCTAATGATAAGATTTCATTATTAATTAATTATCTATTGAACAATAAAATCTTATCATCAAAATATTTAAATTATCATTTGAGTTATTTAACTTATCAATATGAACAAAAAATGTTTTGACTATAAATATATAATAACGTGAATTTGATTAGCTTAATTATTTTTATAAATATTTTACATTAATTTGACTATAAATATCTATCATTTTACCTTGATTTATTTTAAAAATATTTTACCTACAAAAATCATATCTCAATTAACCTAATCAAATTCATGTTATTATATATTTATAAACTATTTTAATTTTCAAAAAATTTAATACCCGTGCCTAAGGCACGACTATTTAATTAAAATTTTTTTAGGAAATTCAAATTTGTCATATAATTTTAATTTTAAGTTCAATAAAATAAAATAAACTTCATATGAAAAGAAAATTATAATAACATGTGATATAATAAAAGAGAAAAAAAATTGTTTATTTTGAAAGTTATATTACAATGGATAGATCGCTTTATCAAGAAAGAAGGGCTTTGTTGGGACATATACAGAGCCTATAAATCTAGGCAAATAACATATACCCAAGAGTGGAAAAATTAAACTGTCTACTTATGTATACCGATGCAAATGTACATTTTTTTAAAAAATGTTCTCCGTTGGTTAATTTTAGGGTGTTCAAATATATACATTTGAGTATGTCCAAATTTGAGTAAATCATCCATAAACTTTTTGCAATAATCAAGACATTTTATTAATTCTAGTTTCCTTTTTATTTTAAATTAATTTTATTTGAAGGGTGGGTAAAAAATACATATTTAACTAATAGAGCAAAATTACCCATTTCACTCTTTAATTCTTCCGTCTCTTCTTTGTTTGACCACTCTAATTTTGGCATAAAAGGGTTCAATTCAAAGAAACCAACTCTTTGATTTTCTAACTAAGATTTGATGGGAGAACCTCTAATTCAGAGTTCATATCGATCTATTATATCTTATTTTACATTGTTGCCCATGTTTTATTGGGATCAAATACCTTAATTTTGCTCAAGGAAATGCATACAATCATATATAAGAACTCCTTTTGCAGATTCAGGTAAACCTATCATTACTCTAAAATTGTTGGCTGCTAATAGCAGAAATTAGGGGACCATATGAGTATCTTAATTTGATTCAGCTGTACCCTTAATAGTTTTTCAAATACTCCCTAGCCCGATCAAAAACTACCCGAATCACAATAATTACGCTTGTTGCTGAATGTCCAATGCATACAAAATTCATCACCTAGAAATCTGGAATGACTTCCGAGGTGGAATACCTGGCACAATCCTTCCTCCGTTGTAGCCGATTTCAACTCTTCTAGCAGTTTTGAATGCAACATTTGCCTAGACACGACACAAGACGTGGTTGTGACCTTCTATACCTTCTATGGTCACCTCTGCTGCTGGCCATATACACACAAATGGATTCACTAACAGAGCACATCACCCGAACTCTCCAATGACTGATTGCCCCAAGGCCCTGTCTGCAAGCTCAGGTCTCAGAAAGGACCTTGATCCCGCTCTATGGATAGGACCAATCAAACACAAAGGCCACAGGGTTTGCTTGGGTAAAACCATCTATGACAATAAGAGATGCATCATAACCATAGTTACAATGATGCACCAAGATTGGAAATCTACCTGGTTGCATTGCCTTCCACAAAATGATCAGCATGTTCACATATCATGTGAAAGGGGAGATCCAAGATAAATGAGGTGAGTTTGCTTCGAAACCTATACACATATCACATGTTTCATTATAATAGGAAAATACACTTCTTAAGCAATCTTGATAAACCCGTATTAAAAAAAACATATGCAAAAACAAAAAAGTAAAGGGGAGATCAAAATACAAAGTTAGGTGAGCAAGTTTACAAAAAAAAAACATTCTATGTTTCTTCCATCCCCCCTCTTTTATACTCCAACCAACCATTTGAACTCCACGATTTCATCATTACCCATCAAATTTGTCAATATTTGAAAGCTCTACCATTTTCCATCCTAATCACGTCTACCAATGATAGAGAAAAAGCTTTATTTATACAACCAGATATTCAAGAAATTCAACAGAAGGACAAATGCACATGCAAGGTAGAAATATCCATAAACCCTATCCTTCCCTTACCCTGGTCTATACAGAGGGATGGGGATAAAGGAAAACAAATGAAAGCTAGAAAAAAATATATAGGAAATGAAGATCATTTTAGATCTTGTTTAATCTAACTAATATGTAATGCAATTGATCCATTGGGATCCACCAATTTTTAGCTATGTTTCATATGCACACCAATTACTTATTGCTTCTGAATTGCATCAATCAACCCAAGAAAAATCAAAATCCATTAGCATTCCCTTTCATCAACTGCTTGATTCTTGGTTATTATCCAACTGTCGAGATGGTTGATCAGATGCATATTCACACTATGGAAATGAAGTTGTGAGGTATATAGATAGCAAGTGAGGAGATCATGGGAAAATCGCAACTAAATAAAGCGTTAGTAGCTCATTCATTTTAAGTAGATACTCATACTTTCAACAATTGATTGGCAGATAAACAACGCTGGAACTAATAAAGGTTTCAGACCCTTGCTGCAGTTCACTGATGAAAACATTGAACAGGTACATCAAATTTTTACTGCAAATGTGCTTCTACATTTTGTTAGTGTAGAACTAGCTGATAAAGTCAATGTGCCAAGATTAAACGAAAAGACGGTTTAATCCAACATATACTCCAATTTTATGCTTCACAACTTTGATTAATCATCACAAAATGGAGCCTTGTATAGACAAGGCTTTGGAAATATGATAGATTAAAGAATCCTTTATCATCATATACTATGTCATTCCTGAAAAGGTCAGAATCCATGTGAAGCATAGAGGTTATATTTGATATTTCTCTCCCAATTAGCTATATTGTTACTAATTTGTACTTTTGAATATTGATATGTATATAGATTGGGACATTTTTATTACATTTGTTCAATCTGATTTTTTTTTGTAGGTCATCATTTAATATCTTCACTTTCTATTCAAGAACTTGAGAAGAAGAAAACTTATTTGGCTGGTTTTTCTGTTGTGTATCTCCTTATTTCCTTGCTGATTTTTTTGCTGTGTATCTCCTTATTTCCTTGCTGATTTTTTTGATGTTATGTAACTTATGTTGCTTTTTTTTTGCTGAGTATCTGCTTATGTTCCTTGCTGATTTTGTTTTGTTTTGTAACTTATGTTGTTATGGAAGAAAAGCAAGTATTAATTTCTAGTTCCTGGTAACATATAAACATCCACTCCAGTTTACCTCATTTTAACACATCACGAGTATAATGCTTCTAAATGCAAAATCCAATTTTAAATTTGAGAGAGACAAGGATGGTATTTTGTATCTAGAAAAGGGTATTATAATAGTGTTATTGACTGACAACCGTGAGCATGTAAGGGTGCAGGAGTCCTTTAGATACCATAGATGCACCGCCACCAATACCCACTTCATCGAAAACATCAATCTGTAGATGTATCTCCTTGGGACTATTCTGCCACACCACATACCTACAATCAGTTGGATCGTCCAATATCTCAAACACCAATTTGTGTACAACGAATAGCTGGATCTTTTTTACCTTCATTTAATTACCAGGTTTGCGATACCTCTGTTTCTTTGCATATCTTAATATCTCAAATCTAATCCTCAATCACTCATTTCATATTCATATCATATCTTCAATCAGATTTAACCAAACCCAATTCCTAAACTAACCCTATCTCAATACTTTAGGTATGAAATTCCTAGTTTAGTACTGAAACCCTAATTGAAACTTAATGCCACCTCTATATGAATGTTTCAAAATCAAAAGATATCAGATTTCCAAAGTGAGAAATTACTTTCAATATATGACAAATGACAAACAACCCAACAAAGCCAGTACCAAGCACAACACAACTGAATCCCCCAAAACAAACAAATACTTGAAATGACCGCAAGCAACTCTAGGAATTCTATTAGAAATCTTATAGCAATTTTAGAAAATCTATCAGCGTAAGAAATTTCAAAAAAATATATCGAACATAAAATAAAAAAAGACATCAGGAGCAGGCAAACAACAAAAGCGAATCGAATAGGAAATTTTAGAAAAACCGAACAGCAGAAGCAAGCGAAAAACCCCAATCGAACACCCATCACACAACCTAACTATCTAATGTGTTTTAACTAATCAAATAGCCAATCGAACATGAAATTGAAAAGGTACTCGAATCTAAATTGAGTAGTTGGTGAAGAGCAACAACAAAATTCAGAAACAACAAATGGAAACCCTAAATCTATGTAGGCAAAAATCGATCTGTCTTCGTACCTCTCACTATAGTCGCTGATGAGCCTTCTTCGTCCTTCCCCCTTCACCTTCTTTCTTTCTCGATGGCCGAGCCTCGCCCTCTCGTAACCATCGGAGCTCCTCCCAACGACACCACTCACAAACCCGGACGTCGGAAGCTCAGACTACATCGACCTTCCTCTCTCTAGACCTCTCTAGAGCCACCACCTAGCCCTGGTTCCGCCCTTTCTCCTTCCTTCTTTCGATTGGTTCAGATCGTTCCTGCCGAGTGAAGGTGGGACTGCGGAGACGAGACCAGACGGGTGAACATCGAGGCTGGAGTGGCCAGCCGGACGTTGCTCCCGCTGGCGAGCCGCTTTGACGAGACGGTTCCAGTTATCCCAAACCCTAGCCATCCCCACACCCTAAAGCGGGAAAAGGGTAAAAGGAAAGCAAAACCCTAAAACTTCGGTTCAAAATCAGGGCAGCTTCAGACCATTTAAGAGCCACTGGTTAGAATGTGGGTGAATATGTGATTTGGATGGTGCCGAGGAGAGAGAGATCTATGAATGGCGAAGGAAGAGGCGAAGATTTGAATAGAGGGTAAAGAAGAAGAGGAATGGTGTTCAGTTTTGAGAAAGAAAGAAGAAAAGAAGGGCAAAAAAGGTAAGAAAAAAAAATTCAGAGAAGGCTACACGTGTATATCCTGAGAGAGCTGGAAAGGATAGAACTTTTAAGTTCTAGGGAGATGAATACATTTATGTCATGTATTTGAGGTTGTGGTTAAAGGTTACCTCTAGTGTTTAGAACAAAATAAATAGGAGCAAATCTTAAAGTTGAATTTAATTACCTATCATTAGCTCCTTTTTGTTTAGTTACACCTATCATTAGCTATAAAAGAAAGTCAAGTTGAGTGAGGGTTAAGAAGGAAAGCTGACTAACCTTTACCCTCTTCTACCAGGAGTCAATTATAAAATAAGACTAATAAGAGAATGTTTCCAACAGTACAAAATTTATTTAGATAGGAACCACTCAGATGGTTGGCTACTTTAGTATGTGACACCAATTTGGGTATGGAATCTTGGCTAATAGATATACAGTTGTGTTTTGAAACTAAAATTTTGATCAATAACAGTTCAGCATTACATGTGCGATCTTCCTTTTCATTGCATTGCAATTGACATTTTGTATTTAACCATTAACAATGCACAGTTTTTACTTACTTTAAGTATTTTTCTTCTTCACCTCTATCTTTTCTGCCATTCTATCTATCCTCTGGGACTACTCTACCTTTTGCAGGCAAAATTGACAAGTACATGTATGATGGAGTGTATGATTGATGGATGTTTTTCAATTTAATTAGGTTATTTGTGAACTCATCCTGAATGGTGTTGTAAGAGAGAATAGAAGGTGTTCATAACTTCATATGGTAAATAGGACAGGGATAAATGACATATTCTTAAAACAATTACCAATCAAAGAAATTTTTTTTAAAAAAAATATCAATAACAATGTAGTTGGAAACAACAACAATAAATAATCCTGTGAAAAGCTAGAAGTATGTTAGGGTATATGGTTAGTGAATCCAAAAACATATCTTTTTCCAAATATCCATCTCCCCAATCCTTGTGGTAAGGTGATTGAGTTGAGAATGGATAGCATTGTTGGATTGGTCATTCTTAGCTTGATTTCGCCTGATTTCATCCAGCACTAGTTGAAGATCATCCTTCTTTTGGTCTCTCTCCGGGTGCCCAGGAGCTCTATAAGGCGGAGGGTCCCTAGGGTTAACGGGGTTCATTTGTGGTTGATGGAACCTTTGGTCTCCCCAATATTGGTGATTGGGACCCCTCATGTAGCGCGCCTCTTGGTGAGTCTCCGCTAGGTGTACTTGTTCAGCATGGGGGCACTCAATGGTGGTGTGCCGCTGCGATCCGCATTCAATGCAATCTTGGTTCGCTGAAAGGAACCTCACTTGCTTTTGGAACTTTCGAAGTTGATCCCTATGAAATTGCTCCTTTACATCTGGATCGATTACATTGGAGGGTTCATATAAGGGCATAGATGGGGCAGGCCTCGATGATGATGATGTGTCGGAAGCCTCAGGAGTCCCATATGTGTTGTCGAACTCCACCAACCTCTCTATGGTCTCCCAAGACTCTTGTGGAGCGAGTTCAAGGTAGCCATAGGAGGTGTAGGTGTTGATCCTCTCCTTAGTTGCAGCGTCAAGAGCATTGTATATGATCTCCTGAATTACGTACGGTGGTTGGCCATGCGTCGGGCATGATCGTAGTAGGTCCTTAAACCTTTCCCAAACAGTCGCCAGAGCCTCACCAGGCTTTTGTTTGAAAGCCGTGATTTTCTGTCGAATCAACGCCGTCTTAGAAGGAGGAAAGAACTTATTGAGGAACGCGTCCTTGACTTCATTCCAGGTGCGGAGCGATCTTGGGGCTAAGCTTTCTTACGAGAGGGTTTCTCGACCAAATAAATTTATAGTCAAGACCCCCGCTATAGTATAGGGGAGTCAGGTTCGTCCTCATGAGAGAAGTCAACGGTTCTAGGTTTAGTGTATTTTGGGGTTTGGGAGTAGCGGGAAAAGGTGGCGGTCGGTTGCTGTCGATATCGACTGAGACTGGTCGATGTCGAGGGATGGAGAGGGAATGGTGGTTTGATGTCGAGTGGCTTTGCAGGATAAAAATAATCAAATAAAATAAATAAAGATGCAAACTTCCAAGGTTAGGGATCACCACAACAATAAACATATATGTAACTCATAAATTACATAAAGATGCATGCTTTATATCAAAGAATCGACTTTCGCAAATTCCAACAATTTAGGTAATAGAGGCTTTCGTATAAAAACCTAATTTGTTTCTACCTTTTCTTAATTAGGATTAACCAACTTTCGCAAGCAAAACCTAATTACTATCCAAATTCATAATTAATTCACTTTCGCTTCATAATTGCAAATAAGGAATTGTCCTCAACTATAGCAAAGGATTAAGCACATAGGTAGATGATGATAAAGACATATAAATTCATGGATTTATAAATCAAACACACATATCTATGTTGGGATCACCCCAACCCTAGAAGAAGGGAAATTAGAAAGCAAACATGATGAAAGAAATTAACTTTAACATTAAACTAAATCTAAAACTTACAAAACCTTCCAAACGTTCCTCCTCTCTCTCTCTCTCCTCTCTCCTCCTCCTTGCTCCTTCCTCTCTCCTTGCGCCCGAAGACGACTTTTCTTGAATGAATAAAAATCAGCCCCCTAGGGCTTTATTTACATGCTCCAATCTAGCTATTCTAGGAAATGAACAACTATATCTTCTATCTAATTCTATCTATCTATATAAAGATAAAACATGGAAATAAATAATTCAAGGAACTATATCTAAAGTAGATAAATCTTCTCCATCTTGATAGATACTGATAAATGTGGAAGGAATCTTCTCTCGAAAATATCTCCATTGGACATTGGATAGAACTTTGAGTAGAGCTCGGATATGCTCGAAATCGGCTACTGGGCACCAGTCGATATCGACCAACATATGTCGATATTGACCTCGTCTTCTCAGCTTCAGCTCTGACACTCGATATTGGCCTCTAGAGTGAAAATCGACCAAAGTCAGGTCGATATCGACCACCTCTTTAGTTCTCAGCATTCTCTGGTCGATTTCTGGGCTTTCTGGCCGATTTGATCCACTCGATATCGACCAAAAGTGGTCGATATCGACCTCTTCTGCAGTTTCCATCATGCTGCTCTGTTCTTGAAACTCACTTTCCCGAGTCCTCGTTTGTCGGATTGATGCATATGAGCATGCGTTGGAAAGCTCTTTCCGAGGGCTACAACTCTCATGAAGACTTAAAAGCTTTATTTGGAATGATGAGTGGCGAAAAGTGGGCTTTCCTCCAGCTGCACCATCCTTAGCTTCTTCATGACTTTCCTTTAAGCTCCAAAGTGCGTCCGATTTCTGTGAAATATAACAAAAACTTGTGTAGACCTCCATATATTGCAAATAAGCATAAACTACACAAATTCTGTGCTATTCTAACCCAAATGTATGAAATGTTTGCAAAAATCGATATAAAAGATAGTAGAAAACATGGCAAATTAGGCTCACATCACTTTCCAACCACTGCAATGCTTTTCCTGTAAGAGACCATCAAAAGGCTTTTAGTTGGACATATTCAAGACTTCGTCCATCAACAATAGTATCGCAAAGGTCTAAGAAGGTTGAAATATTTGCCATAGGGCATTCGTTAGGTTTTCCTTCATATTGGTGCCTTCTAATCTCAGTTAGGAAGTTAGGTTTTATTTCAAAATTAGAGGCAGGGATAAGAATTGCCGATTCAGGCACTGTGAGAGCGGGGTGCATATATTGCTTGGCATTCCTAGGGAGGGCATTGATTTGGGCTTCTATTTGCCTCCGGCCATCCTCCTCCCTATCCGCACGCTCCTTAAGTGCTGCCTCTCTAGTTGTTAGGTCCTCAACCTGCTTCCTTAGTTGCTCAATATGTTCAGCTTGGTTCGCGTTGTCCGCCATGATTCTTTGAGCTTGGGCCCTTAGATGGAAATAACGCTCAGGGTCGTCTACTCCTTCAAATTCAGATGGGCGATCAGCGCGTCGCATACACCTGCAAGGCCAAAATAGAAAGAGACGTGAGATAGACTACTAGGGCGCGATTGATTGCCTCCTCGGCAACTGTTCGCTTACGGGTATAAAGGGGAGGTGTACGTATGTAAAATAGGAGAATAAAATAAAGCACAACTAGACTATCTCCCTGTCCCAAACAAATAATACAAGAATCCCCTCCCTTGTAGTAGTAGGGTAATTCAGGATCGAATCCACGAGGAGGTAGGTCAGCGCTTCCTTTGTTGTACTCACGATCAATGCTTTCGACCTCAGCAGACACTCGATATCGAGTATACTGGTCGATATCGACCTCAGTTCTGGTCGATTTCCTAGCGCAGTTCCTGCAGAAGACAAAACAGCAAGTCGACGTCGAGCAGAGACCTCGATATCGATGTTAGTACTCGATATCGACCCTTAAAGTCGATTTCGATGCTTGTCACAGAAACTGTTTTTGTAACCAATTTGTCGGAAAAGGATCCGAAGAAAATAGAATGGAGAGGGAAGATGAACAGAAACAAAACTAAGACTTTTATGAAGAATTTAATGAATTAAAAAGCTTCCAAAGTCGGGGTTTTATGCCACAACGATAACAATGCAAGTTTCATGCTAAAAATATGAACTTTTATGTCTTTCCGTCAAATAACTTTCGTTATCAACACTTAGGTGATTAGAGGCTCTCGCATAATTCCTAAGAGTTACTATCCAATTCATGAGTAATTCAAGTTCGCAATATGAGTGGCTTTCGCTTCAATAATGCAAAGAACGAATCTCCCTAACTTTCGCAAAGGATCATGCATGGGGTAGAAGACGGAATCGCATAAAAGTCATACCTTTGATGCACTTACCTCACATTGCTATCGTCGGGCTCACCCCGACCCTAGAAGTGGGTTGACTACTCGCTCCTCATCATGCACATCATCATCATTGTTATTGAAAGAAAGCTACCTTGAATTAAAATTCCGAAAGAAAGTACAACCGAACAAGCCACTCCGCTCTCGCTTTACAACTCCACTCGGCCACTCTCTCTCTCTCTCTCTCTCTATTGCAACTGAATTGTCTCTAATTGAATATTGAATGATGAATTGAATCGAATTCTGAATTCCTAAACTCAGCCCTATTGGCTTCTATTTGTAGATGACGATAAGGACTCGAAACCTTATCTTTATTCTCTATGATAACTAAAATAAATAAATAAAAAGTAAAAGCTAAAACTTCATGGTGAAACCAGCCTCCTTATGATAAACCTGATGTTGATGATAGGAAATTTCGACCTTTGGATAGGTATTGCAAGCATGGGATATAATTCTATCAAAATCGGAGTCGAATTCCTCTGCTGGCATGGTCGATATCGACCCTTCCACTCGATATCGACCCCTCCAAAATCTTATCTCGAGCTTCTCCTTCTCCTACTCGACTTCTATCAACTTGGTCGATCTGGTAGCATCGATATCGACCTCCAGACGTCGATATCGACCTCTTTTGTGTCGAGATGCTCTTTTTCCTTTCTGCTCGATTCCTATGTCTCGATGTGCTCGATGTCGAGGTCTTCAGTCGATTTCGACCACTTCAGAAGACTTCGAGTTCTTTTTCCGCTCTTCTGAATTCATCCATTTTCATCCTGTTTTCTGCGAAATCACATGGAAACTCGTGCAAACCCATATATTTGACATTTAAGCATAAACTACACTATTCCCATGTTTTCCCATTAATGTGCATGCAAAAGACAACAAAATGAATTCATATGTTCATAGAAAATATGGCAATTTGCGCGCACATCAAACACCCCATACTTAAGCTTGCTTGTCCCCAAGCAATACTCTTAATGGTCATTCAGGGGAAGAAAGTAAACCCTCAACATCATAGATTCATTTTTCATATGTCCCTACAATCAATTGCCATCCTCGAGAAGGTACTTATGTCAACCAAGTCCATGCCTGTGCATAAAAGCAATTTCATATTTATAAAGGAGGTAATATTCAAAAAACAATTCTAGCGACATTGCATTCATAATCAAGAGGACTTTCTTCAAGCTTGTGAGAATTGGATTGGTAAAAGGCTAAAGGTGGGCTAATATTTGGCCATGTGGTGTTAAATCCGGGGAAGTATACTTTCTTTCCAAAATATTCCACATTCCTCCTTCATAATGTCTCACCTTTCACTCATTGCTCAATGCTTTTTTCACTTTTAATGCTTTTACCTCTCTAACCTTAGCACTGCCTTCTCGCGAGTCGCAAACATGGGTGTCATGAATGGCCCCGGATACTTAGTACTTTGGACTCCTCACCTTTGTGTCCCATCTCGCCGAACTATTATCTCAGCGAGCAGGGTCGACCTACCTTTATCTCCTGAGGTGATCGGATTTTTTTCTCGCTCATTTAATTTTCCATATTGTATCATTCTTGCCAACAACTTTATAAATGCACAACTCCATATAACTCCAAAGATGTCATCCATTCAAAAAAAACTTTGTCCCCGGATAGGGTATAAGGTAAAAAATGGACAATATGTATATGTGGAGCAATAATGATCATGATAAGTCTCATATATGGCTTTGTGAATATGCGTAGGTAAGGCTAGGATATGAAAATTGCTTGTATGGAATTTTTATAAAAAATCCTCCATCATCTTATCATGCACATGTCAAAAGCAACTTCAAATTTTCATCTCCTTTATGATTTTCTCAAAAAATTGCACCTCATTGGGACTTCCCTTAACTAGGCAATCTCATGTTATATCTCTAATGAATCTAATTTTGCATCATAGAGCTCTTTTTTATACTTCCATGACTCTTTCGTTTGCAAAATTTTTGATGGGGGTCATTAAAATAAATATGCAACCCTAAACTAAGCATGAATATGCAAACAAGCCTTTCCCCCACCCCATACTTGAAATCTACAGTGTCCTCACTGTATTAGAACTAGGGTTAAGAAGAAGACTTACTAAACCGTCACAAATTTCAGGAGTTGAAGAAGACAGCAGGGAAGGTCGATATCGACCCTTTACATCGATATCGATGTCTCTCTGATTTCTGCTCGGGCTTCAGGGTGATTCGGCCTCGATCACAAACCCTATCCATGTCGACCTTGAGGTCGATTTCGATGTCCGACATCGATTTCGATGCCTTTCTGTGTGCTTTTCTCTCTCCTGCAATTTGAAAACTAAACACAAAATATGCAAAACAATAAAATGTCTAAAACCAAAACAAAGCTGTCTTAAAACCAAAACTAAGTCTTTGTTACAAGCTCTAGATTTTTAAGTCTCTAGGCCGACTTCTTCCTTTGCGCTTTTCAAGGTGGCATCTGCAGAGCCCATGTGGCTTGGGCCTCAAATATCACTCCTTTCTTGTCCCGCAGCTGCATTCCCCCGGGATTGATTTGATTCACCGTGAATGGTCCTAAGCTCTTATCCTTGAATCTTGTAGGGAACCAATGGTCTTTAGATTTGGCAACATAGACCTTGTCTCCTATCTCATATTGGCTTGAACTATCATCGGATATCCTACATAAACGCACATGCCAAGGCACACCTCTTCCAAATAATGATAAGTCCTTAATTGTAATTGAACAAGAGGAATCCGTACCTTGACTTACCTTCTTCTCCGTCTGTGGCTCAGGTCGATGTCGATGTGCAGAGGTCGATATCGACCCCTGTTGTACACCTGTAGGATCAGTCGATTTGGGGAGTTTTGACTTGATATGATCAGGTCGATTTCGACCCTCAGAGGTCGATATCGAGGTCTCCTCGCCTCTCTTCTCAGCGCTGATGGTGGTCGATTTCGATAGGGTATGGTCGATATCGACCCTTGACCCCGATTTCGATGCTTCCTCTTTTCCTCCGTCGACCCCATACTTATGACCTGTCACAGAATCTTGAACAATAGTGGTCGATATCGACTTACCTGGGTCGATTTCGATGTCCTGTTGAGCTCCTTCGTTCAAGATTGCTTCAACTTCCTCTACTTGGGCTTCTTTGATGGCTTTTATCTCCATTGGCCCTTGACTTTGCACCGTCTTGTTGAAGGAATACTCTATTACTTCATCACTAATTGTGAGTGAGAGCAATCCTTTCTTCACGCTAATGTTGGCATCGACGGTTGCTAGGAATGGCCTACCTAAAATAATTGGACAAGCAGGGTCCTCCGCTATGTCAACAACTAGGAAATCAGCGGGGACAAAGAATTTGCCTACTTGTACTGGCACATCTGTCACTATCCCAGTTGGAATAACTACGGTATTGTTAGCCATGTATAATCTTGCATCCACGGGCTCCAGAGGACCTATCTTTACCTTGTGCCAAATGGTTAGTGGCATCATGCTAACGCTAGCGCCCAAGTCAACTAAAGCATTGAATTTGAATTGACCTAGACCTATAGCGATAGAAAACTTACCTGGGTCCGCCCGCTTTTGTGGTAGCTCCAACCTGTTGCATTCCTCTGCGATCTCAGAGAGCGATCGCTTCTTACCCAAGATGTCTTTAAGGAACCTCACATAAGATGGCATCTCGTGAAGTGCCTCTGTGAATGGTATAGAGACATTAAGCCCTTGGAGCATCTTCACGAACCGTTGGAACTTCTTTTCCGCTGGGTCCTTAGTCACTTTTCTAGTTGGGAATGGCAACACCTTCTTCCTTCCTGCGGCTGTAGTGAGGTCGATATCGGCAGCAGTGGGGTCGATATCGACTGGAAGAGTCGATTTCTGTGGTGACGCAGAATTAGGGTCGACATCGACAGGAGGGTCGACATCGATGTCACCTTGGTCGATATCGACAGGGGGGGTCGATATCGACGTCTGTTCTGGCTCCTTCTCCTCCACTTTTCGCTCGGGCGTTTGTAATTGACGCCCACTCCTTAAGTTTACTGCCGCGATATGACCTGTGGTTTTGCCCTTTTGGTTGGGCACAGTGGATCCAGGGAGTGATCCGGACGCTTTGGGCATTGCTTCCGCCAATTGACTCATTTGAGTCTCCATGTTGCGCTTCCAAACGTCGATCTCCCCAAGTCTAGAATTGATGCCCTGCAGCTGAGTATGGACGGAGTTATTGGCTTGTTTGAACTCAGCGTGGTTCCTCCGCATCTCATCAAGGATGATTTGCAGGTCATCTTTCTTAGTCTCCCGCTCGGGGTGCCCTGGTGCCCTGGTGCCCTATATGTTGGGGGATCCCTTTGATAGAACCTTTGATCACCCCAATTTTGTTGATTGCCCCCTCCATAGGGGCCTCTCGTCCATTTGACCTCCTCATGTTGTTCCGCCATGGATACTTGCTCAGTATGTGGACAGGCACTGGTGTTATGCCTTATTGAACCACACTCCTGACAAGGTTGATTGTTGCTCAGGAACCTTACTTGCTTTTGAAGGCGGCGTGTTTGATCGTTATGGAATTGTTGCCGTACTTCAGGATCTATCTCCCTTGGAGGCTCATATAGTGGCATAGATGGGGCAGGCCTTGCATCATAGGCCGCAGCAGCCCCATAGGTGTTGTCAAAGTTCACAAGCCTCTTAATGGTCTCCCATGCCTCCGTTGGTGTAAGCTCAATGTACCGATAGGAGGTGTATGAATTGATCCTCTCCTTATTCGGCGCATCAAGGGCGTTATAAAAGATCTCTTGGATGACATATGGAAGTTGCCCATGCGTCGGGCATGATCTCAGCAAGTCTTTGAAGCGCTCCCACGCCTGTGCTAGGGTTTCACCTGGCTTTTGTTTGAAAGCCGTGATCCTTTGTCGTAGCATCGCCGTTTTAGAAGGTGGGAAGAACTTGTTCAAGAATGCATCTTTCACCTCCGCCCATGTCCTTAGCGATCGTGGAGCCAAACTTTCAAGCCATTGTAATGCCTTTCCTGCCAAAGACCATCGAAAAGATTTTAGTCGCACATACTCTAAGTTTACTCCATCAGCAACTGTTTCACATAAATCCATAAAAGTAGAGATGTGTTGCAGGGGGCATTCATTATGTCTTCCTTCAAAAGTATTTCTTTTAATCTCAGATAGGAAGTTAATTTTCAATTCATAATTGGAGTGAGGAATTATAATGGCAGATTCAGGAACATGAAGAGGCGGATGCATGTATTGCATCGCCGTCTGTGGATACTGATTTAGCCGCTCTTGGGCTTGTCTGCGCGCGTCCTCCTCCCTATCAGCACGGGCTCGCTCAGCAGCAGCAGCGGCCCTTTCAGCAGCGATTGTAACATTGTGGTCCTCGATTTCCTTTCTCAACCGCTCTATGATCTCAGCCTGCGTCTCGTTGTCAGCCATGATGCGAATTGCTTTGTTGCGAAGATGGTAGAAACGTTCAGGCTCGTCAATTGGTTCCAGGATAGGTCCGCGATCAGAACGTCGCATAAACCTGCAGAATAAGTTTAGAAAAAGATCGTGATTAACTTAGGTGGCGATTGATTGCCTCCCCGGCAACGGCGCCAATTTGTTCGCTTACGGGTATAAAGGGGAGGTGTACGTATGTAAAATAGGAGAATAAAATAAAGCACAACTAGACTATCTCCCTGTCCCAAATAAATAATACAAGAATCCCCTCCCTTGTAGTAGTAGGGTAATTCAGGATCGAATCCACGAGGAGGTAGGTCAGCGCTTCCTTTGTTTTACTCACGATCAATGCTTTCGACCTCAGCAGACACTCGATATCGAGTATACTGGTCGATATCGACCTCAGTTCTGGTCGATTTCCTAGCGCAGTTCCTGCAGAAGACAAAACAGCAAGTCGACGTCGAGCAGAGACCTCGATATCGATGTTAGTACTCGATATCGACCCTTAAAGTCGATTTCGATGCTTGTCACAGAAACTGTTTTTGTAACCAATTTGTCGGAAAAGGATCCGAAGAAAATAGAATGGAGAGGGAAGATGAACAGAAACAAAACTAAGACTTTTATGAAGAATTTAATGAATTAAAAAGCTTCCAAAGTCGGGGTTTTATGCCACAACGATAACAATGCAAGTTTCATGCTAAAAATATGAACTTTTATGTCTTTCTGTCAAATAACTTTCGTTATCAACACTTAGGTGATTAGAGGCTCTCGCATAATTCCTAAGAGTTACTATCCAATTCATGAGTAATTCAAGTTCGCAATATGAGTGGCTTTCGCTTCAATAATGCAAAGAACGAATCTCCCTAACTTTCGCAAAGGATCATGCATGGGGTAGAAGACGGAATCGCATAAAAGTCATACCTTTGATGCACTTACCTCACATTGCTATCGTCGGGCTCACCCCGACCCTAGAAGTGGGTTGACTACTCGCTCCTCATCATGCACATCATCATCATTGTTATTGAAAGAAAGCTACCTTGAATTAAAATTCCGAAAGAAAGTACAACCGAACAAGCCACTCCGCTCTCGCTTTACAACTCCACTCGGCCACTCTCTCTCTCTCTCTCTATTGCAACTGAATTGTCTCTAATTGAATATTGAATGATGAATTGAATCGAATTCTGAATTCCTAAACTCAGCCCTATTGGCTTCTATTTGTAGATGACGATAAGGACTCGAAACCTTATCTTTATTCTCTATGATAACTAAAATAAATAAATAAAAAGTAAAAGCTAAAACTTCATGGTGAAACCAGCCTCCTTATGATATACCTGATGTTGATGATAGGAAATTTCGACCTTTGGATAGGTATTGCAAGCATGGGATATAATTCTATCAAAATCGGAGTCGAATTCCTCTGCTGGCATGGTCGATATCGACCCTTCCACTCGATATCGACCCCTCCAAAATCTTATCTCGAGCTTCTCCTTCTCCTACTCGACTTCTATCAACTTGGTCGATCTGGTAGCATCGATATCGACCTCCAGACGTCGATATCGACCTCTTCTGTGTCGAGATGCTCTTTTTCCTTTCTGCTTGATTCCTATGTCTCGATGTGCTCGATGACGAGGTCTTCAGTCGATTTCGACCTCTTCAGAAGACTTCGAGTTCTTTTTCCGCTCTTTTGAATTCATCCATTTTCATCCTGTTTTCTGCGAAATCACATGGAAACTCGTGCAAACCCATATATTTGACATTTAAGCATAAACTACACTATTCCCATGTTTTCCCATTAATGTGCATGCAAAAGACAACAAAATGAATTCATATGTGCATAGAAAATATGGCAATTTGCGCGCACATCAGCAACGGCGCCAATTTGTTAAGAAGAGGTAAGTCGAGTTCTCAAATAAATAATAAGTGTATAAATGTAAACCGACTCCTAGACTAAGCAAATAATTACAAGACTTCCTCTCGTTGTAGTGGAAGGGTAGTCAGGATCGATCCACGAGGAGGCGTGTCAACGGGATCCTAGTAGCTTTGGAAATCACAACTATGCGTCGACCAGAAGCCTCGATTTCGACCTTTGAGCTCGATGTCGACCTCAGCTGTCGATATTCTCTACAACAGAAGACCTGTAGAGACAAAAACAAGTGGTCGATATCGATTGAAAGGGTCGATATCGATGTCAGTCAACAAAATCGACTGGCTCAGAAGACTGCCAGTCGACACAGTAGGGTCGATATCGATGCTAGTTGTCGATATCGATGTTCAGCAACCTCTGCAGCGATGATCGTCATCGACTCAGAAAACTGTCGATGAACTTAGTGGTCGATATTGACGTTCGGGGTCGATATCGATGTCTTCCTGCAGTGGGTTAGTTCTTCGTCGGCAAAGAAGGGCCGATGATTTGAGAATGGAGAGAGAAGCAATGAACAGAAATTACAATGGTTTATGTGAATTAAACTATGTAAAAGAAACAACTCCTAGGATTAGGGTTTACCACAACGTTAACCGATGCATGCGATAAGATAAATAAGACGGACAATTGCTCTCCCTCAGAATGCCAAACAATACATGCACCCTGTGCTCTCAGTGCCTGAATAGGCTATTCTTATCCCTCCTTCTACTTTTGAGATTAAACCTAGCTTCTTAACTGAAATTAGGCGACGTCAATTTGAGGGGAAACCAAAGGCCTTTCTTTGGTCTCTATTCCTCGATTCCTCGATTTGTGTGATACTATTGCAGATGGATAAAGCCTTGAATATGTAAAACTAAAGGCCTTTCTTTGGTCTCTCGCAGGGAAAGCTCTAGCATGGTTAGAGAGCTTAGCCCCCAGATCGCTCCACACGTGGGACGAGGTCAAGGATGCCTTCCTCAACAAATTCTTCCCACCATCAAAGACCGCGATGATGCGCCAGAGGATTACGACTTTTAAACAAAAGGCAGGCGAGACATTGGCGCAGGCATGGGAGCGCTTTAAGGAGTTGCTGAGGTCTTGCACTACGCACGGGCAACCACCCTACGTCATCTAGGAGATCATCTACAATGCCCTGGACGTAGAAACTAAGGAGAGGATTAACACCTATACCTCATATGCGTATCTCGAGCTCCTACCACAATAAGCTTGGGACACTATAGAGAGGTTGGTCGAATTTGACAACACTTATAGGACTCCTATGGCCACCGACCCAAGGCATGTCCCATCTATGCCACTCTATGAGCCCTCCAAGGAGATTGATCCCAACGTCAAAGATTAATTCATGCAAGATCAACTCAGGAGGTTGCAAAAACAAGTCAATTTCCTCTTCGCCAACCAACCCTGTTCTGAATGTGGCTCCGTCAGGCATATCACCACCAAATGCCCCCATACGGAGCAAGTACAACTAGCGGAAACGCACCAGGAGGCGCGCTACATGAGGAATCCCAATCGCCAGGGGTACCAAAACTGGGGAAATCAACCACCCCAATATAACCCCAACGCCCGAATGGGGGAGATGGATGCTTGGAAGAAGGCGATTGAGACCCAACTGGGTCAACTGGCGGCCCAAATCCCAAAGCCACCCGGCAAACTCCCTGGAGAACCACAACAAAATCCAAGGGGGCAAGTCGGGCACATTGCCGCTATCAATATAAGGAGTGGACGCACATTGAACGAGCCAAGGAGCGAAGGAGAAGTCGTTGTATACGCAGTCGATGTCGACCCCCTAGTCGATATCGAGGGCCCTATCGACGTCGAACGTACAGTCGATGTCGAGCCCACTGCAAAGCACATAACGGAGCCAGAGAGGCACTCGATATCGAGTGACCAGGTCGATATCGACCAACCCCTCGATGTCGACCCCTCTGGGAATCGACCACAGCTTCAGACTTCCCCAAGGTCGACCAAACCAGTCGATATCGACCATCCTGATGTCGATGTCGACCTGTCCAGAAAGCAGAAATCAACCACTTCGCCTCCAAAGCCATCCAAAACTCTACTCTATCGTTCCAAGGCACTGCAGGATCCATGAGACACTAAATTCAGATGCTTCGTGAATATCTTATAAGGTTTAAATCTCACCATACCACTCACGGAAGTGCTCAATGAGATGCCTGCATACATGAGGTTCCTGAAGGACATCTTGTCCAAAAAGAGGAAAGAGATCGCCAACGAATGCAATTCAATTGAGTTCCCTGAGAAGCGCGGTCCAGGCAAGTTCACAGTAACGGTAGGGGTTGGTAAGCATCAATTCAAAGCCCTTTGTGATCTTGGGGCTAGTGTTAGTTTGATGCCCCTATCAATATGGCAGCAAGTGGGCGTAGGATCATAGAGCCCATCGACATGAAGCTTTACATGGCGGACAACTCCTTTATGAGACCAACTGGGGTTGTAGATGATGTCCCTGTCAAGGTGGGAAAGTTCTTCATACCCACGGACTTCATCGTGTTGGACATGTCGGAGGATCCTCTTGTGCCTATCATCCTTGGTAGGCCATTCTTAGTAACATCGGATGCCAACATCAACGTGAGGAATGACACCCTTACATTCACAATCGGCAACGAGGTCGTGGAGTTTCACTTTAACCCTACAATGAGCAGAACAAAGCAGCTGGAACAAGTTGTCCTCTCATCGGCTAAGGAGAAGCTTCACGAGTTTTTATTGACGAGGACGGAGACATCAAGAAGAGTCGACATCGATTGGAACCAGTCGATATCGACTAAATCACTCGGAATCGACCATAACAACTCGATATCGAGTGAGCCAGATGATTTGTAAGAGCTTAAGTATGGGGTCCCTGACGTCGAAATCGACCACCCCAGTCGACATCGACTTCTGAACTCGAAATCGACCATTCTTTGTCGAAATCGACTGACCCTCATCCCAAAGATTTCTGTTTCGGGCCCGAACAGGTAAGCTCAGGTATGATCCCCAACCCTCCTATGTCCATTACTGATAATTCAACTAATGGGAGGGTCAAATCTCCATGGTTTGCCCATCTTGCAAAAGTTAGGTCAAGGAAGAGAAGAAAAGAATTCAATAAAGAGCCTAACGAAGAAGAAGCCTTGGTTGCCGAATTTAGCTACTATCAAAAGGACTTAGATGATCCAGGAGAAGGCACAAGATTGAAGGGTCCCTACCTTAAGGGTTCATAAGCATTGATGGAGAAGTCGGCCTAGCGACTCAAAAATCTAGAGCTTGTAACTAAAACATTGATTTTTTTTCATAGATGGTTTTTAGGGATATGAATTTTGGATTTTCAAACTTTTGAAACTGTGATAATTTGTGGTTTTATCTATTATTGTAACAAAGATTTCAGGTTGCCAAGCAAAAGGAACGACGAGGAAGAAAAGAAGCTTCTGCAGAGGCAATCGAAATTGACCAGGCCAGTCGAAATCGGCCACCCTAGGGTCGAGCCATCTCCTGGAGTCGACATCGATGACTCAGGAGCGAAACACAGCAGTTGATATCGACAAGATCCAGGCGGCCCTCGACTTCACCTTCTTCCTCGACTTCGACAGATGCAGTCGAAATCGACCACTGTACTCGACATCGACTACTTGCATCGACCAACCTAAAATCGACCTGAATCCAGAGGTTGCGCTGTGAGTTTCTCTCTACCCTTGTTCTTCTTTTAATAAAGTGAGGACATTATATATTTTAAGTATGAGGTGGGGTGGAAACATGTCTTATGGTAATAACTTGGTTTTCTTCTTCGCATTGCATTCATGTTTAAGCTTTTGTTCTTAGTTTTTAAGTTTGTTTTTAAACCCTACTTTGACGTCCAATGATAAGAACTCAATAGCTGACTTGATCATGTAAATCTTATGGCATATTTGGATGGTTTAGCCTAAGTCCTTAAAATGGTTTTTATGTAGATTCTGAACTTGTGATGAAATTGAACACATACGATCCTATGCTAAAACTGCAAATCCAACAAAAAATTGTCCTTGTGAGAATTTACTCTTCCTATGCATCTTTAAATGTTGTGATAATTATTCAAAGCCAATATATATATATATATATATATATATATATATATATATATATATATATATATATATATATATATGTTTACGAGAATTAAATGATGGATGCATCTTTTAAGCCATTTTTATCCTCTTTTTATCTACCCTGCATTATCTTTGCTTGAAGCCAGAATATTAGCCTGAGCCTTATATTGCAAACTCAACAAAATTATCCCTAGCTGAATTGAGCTTGACCCCCATTTGGGAATTGAGACATAGATTGGTTAGCATAATGCATTGTGGAAAGAAAAGTGCATATATTTAGTTTTGAGCAAAGAAAATTATGGGAGGGTACATATTTGCCTCTTGTCGTATTTTGTAAAAGGATTTTTGGCTCACCATATAAATGCACCTTTATTTTATTATTTTCGTAAAAAAAAAGTATATTGTTATATGTTGTGCATGAGGTAAATTCCTTAGTTTCTTTTATCTTTAATACAAGGTCTATACTTTTGAGAGCATATTAAGGCTTCAAAGAAGGTTGATGAGTGATGGATGGTTTTTAGTCGCGTAAACCGTATCAAAATAAAACTCAAACCTACAAACTAGTATAGCAAGTAAGTAAGAGGTCGATCCCACAGAGAATCAAGTATTTCTCAGCAATGTGTATTTACCAAGTAGTAGAAAGGGGGGTTTTGCTTGATTGAGATTGAAAAGAAAACAAAATAAAATAAAAACAAATGATGCAATACAATTTAGAGAAGATCGCTCTACCTACAACTATCCACTTTATTTGGTTGAATTGATATTGTAACTTCCTCTTGTCCTTTTAGGTTTCCTATGAATGCCCTTGTCCCGACCTAATATAGTTACTAGTCCAATCAGTCTTAGAAACCCTTATCAATTGAACAGTCCCTAAAGAAGGATTTAACCCAATTGATAGCTTTAAGTTCATAGATTAACCAAGGTATTTGCAGTCCCTAAAGAGGGATTTAACAACACATCCAACTTCCTACCCATCCAATTAGTTCAATCAGCCATAAAGGGATAAGTTTGCCACTTGGGTTAAGGTTCACAATCAGGAATCTACAAAACCCTAGCGATTGAATCGATTCTACCAAGTTGATCAGGTAAGATAGAACAAAACAATCAACAATAAAGCACAAAGAAGTTGAAACACTCAATATAGGAAATAAGGAACAAGATTTAGAAACTCACAACTGAATCCAAACAAAGCTTCAAATCGTAGATAGAACGAAGAGAGTTTAGCCGTCCATGGCGAACATCGCTCTCAATCTCCCACTAAAATCGTCTTGAATCCTAATCTAATGAATGAATGGAAACATAGGGCTAAGCCCTCTCTCAATTTCGTGCCCTTTTCCTGTCCAAGTCGGCCAAAAAGACAAAGATAGAATAAATAGGGTTTTGGATAGAAAACACGTTGCTGAACTCTGAAACGCGTCGCTCTGGGCAAACGTGGCGGCCGCGGCATATTGTTGCGCCCGTAGCATATGGCAGCGCCCGCTACATCAGTCTTTTACGGAAAATTCAGGTCGAATCAGCTCTCGATGTTAACAGAAAAGTTGTAGCTCTCTGAAAGAGCTTTCCAAAGCATGGTCATAATAGTCAATCGGACAACCGAGGCCTCCAGAAAGTGCAAACCAAGTTTAGCATGTCTGGCGACAACTTCTGCAGACTTGTTCTTCGTTTAGGCTCGCTTCTTATTCTCATGACCTCTTTAGATCTACATGTAAGCTTCCTCGATCAATTAGACATCCTCATCTAATGTTTCATCGACCCATGTCTCCTCCTCGGATCCACAGTTACCTGAAATAATCAATAAAACGTGTAGATTCCGACTCCACCACCATAGAGAGCCAATATGCAAATTATACTTAACCCATGCATGATATGCATCATAACTAAGCTAAATGCAACCTATTATGACTATCTAAATGCGTTCTATCAAACTCCCCCACACTTAAGCTTTTGCTTGTCCTCAAGCAATGAAAAACAAATATAGAATTAATTATCCCACAAATAAGATTTTCATGCTATAATTTAGAAAAGAAACATCAAGCAATAGGAGCCATGAATAAGAGAACAAATATCCTAGCAAATATATGAGTGATCCAATAGTAAAGGCAAATTTAATCCAACCTCACCGGGATAATGTGTTTCACTCAAGCTCTCATGTGTTTAGGCTTTAAAGTCCAACTCTCAACTCAATCCAAAATGCTCTATACACCGTGAAAGTCATCACTTGCAAACAACATCATGAGGAATTTTATAGGGTTGTAATAGGGCTTTGGTAGGAACATAAGGCATGATAAATATTTAGGCTTGTGGTGCTAAAAATCCGGGAAAAAGGAACAACAACCAACCAGAACAACACCAAAACTTCCACACTTCGCAAACCATTCCAATAACATAAACTCCAATACACATCAATAAGCACTCTTCGATTTCAATAACCATACAACTCATACAATTTTTCCATTTGGATGATGACTTCTTTTCTTTTCTTTTATGCTTACTTTTGCCCCTAGGTGAATTTTATCCTCCCTAAGTCCAAGCTTACTAGACTTTTACTCCTAAGTGGATTTTATCCTCCTTAGGCCCCTAGTAATAAGTCATCTCTATTATGCAAGAAGGGTTACCTTATTTCGGCTATGCCTCTCGCAATGCACAACCATACATACATCATCTCCACTCAAAGCAACTCCAACATAAAGATTTTTCACCAATTCTCCTCCTAATTCCCGAATAGGGTCAGGCTAATCATTGGCTATGATATATTTTTGTGGAGCTATTAAAAAGAATAGGCTTTAAGGCTCAGCTGGGCTTCAAGCAAATGAAAATGCAAAGGGTAGATAAGGTATAATACGGCTAAAGAAAACATGCCTCGATCATTTGAAATCACAAGCAACAAACATGTGCAATACGGTATTGAAATAAGAAGCATATGGAGAGTATAATCACACTATAAAAGCAAAATGGAATAATATGTAAAGTCCTTATAAGGCCAAAACAAACTCATAAGGGTTATATTTTTGCTAGATTTCAATTAAACCTCAACTATGAACCATACTTGCTCAATTATATTCTCAAATCATGCTCCAAAAATCATTTTCAAGCAATTCAATCAAATCATGGGATTTATGCAATAAGATCATAAAAATAAATTAGATGACAAACTAAACCAAGATGGGTATCTTTAATAACAACCAAATGCAATGCATGATATTTTTGTGATTTTTTTTCAATGTGATATATGAGTAAAAATAAATATGAAAACATAAATAAACATGATATGCAAACTCTATCTATATGCAATGCAATCCCTCCCCCACACTTAAACTTTCCATTGTCCTCAATGAAACATAAAAGACAACAAAAACACTAAATCATAGAGGGAGAGATGAATGAAATACTCACAATGTGGTGGAAGAGTAGACCCATGAACAAATAGCAGGCAGATAAGTCAGATCTGAGCACTGCAGTGACCGCTGCCTGTTTCATACGACCTTTCCTAAAAACTTTGTCTATCCAAAACTAAAAGCAACTATCTAATGCCTAATGGAAAACCTAATTTATTGAAAAGAAAACTAGCTAACTAGGAATTGAAATAACTAAATTAGAAAACTTACCTCGGGTTGCCTCCCGAGAAGCGCCTTTGTTTCATGTCGTTGGCTCGACGTATTCTCAATATCAAGATCTTACCTATCAGACATCGTCAAGGCCCTTGGTAGCCTATCATATTCCTGTGCACACATCTTACAAGACACATCATAGAACAATAAATTGAAAGCATAAAATAAGGAATTCAAAAACCCTTTCAATCTATCAAAGAGTCTAGCATGACTCTCTCCTGAAGGAATATGATACCACCAACACAGTTCCGCTGGTGGGTTCTCAAAATAGAAATCAAAAGGATCAACATAATCACCATTACCTTCCAAATTGCAAAAGTTTACCTTTGTTACCTCTTGAGCCTCAGCAGATGGCTCTAGACCTGGTTCATCAGTGGGCGCGCTCAGAATGGATGATGTAGATGGAGTAGGAGACACATCACATGTAACCTCATGCGTCGACTCATGAGATTCCAAGTCAAGAAGCACTAGACCCTCTCTTTCATCGTCTAAGACTCTATCGTTGTCTGCAACAATTCCTCCTCATTCGGCGTGTCATTATCATGTTGAAACCACATAGGAGGATATGAATTTAGCACAATGACTTCGATAGGATCTTCCGCTCTTTCATCCTTCAATTCTTCAAGGGGTGGTGGGATGGGTTTCTCAAAATCAAGAGAAGAAGACGTTGGGTTCTCGTCAGTAGCACTGTGGCAGTCGCCGCCTGGCTGCGGCGGTCGCCGCTCCTCAGAATTTTCACCCTCCGTTATGACTTCAACTCCTTCTTCTAAGCCCCTTTCCTTCTCACCTTTTGCACTTAAATTTTGAATGAATTGGCTCATCTGATTCTCCAATTTTCCAAGTCGACTCATTTTTTCTTCCTCTAACTGCTGCAACACTTGTGTGAGAGTTCGGATTGATACTTCCCGCTCAACCTGGCGACTCATGTTGCAGAAAAAATCCCAAATCTCAAAGAGTCCCATATCCAATAGGCCTCCATTAGTCATGGACTCAGCAAGACTTCGTGTTTCAGCATTCATCCCATCAAATATGCAAACACACATCTCTCGCACACCTTAATGATAACCCCATGAACCAAGGTCTTTAACATACTCATGTAATCTAGTGAAATATTGGTGAAAGTTCTCACCTCCAAACTGCAACAATCTCAACATCTTAAAAACTTAGTAGCAAGGGCGTCGTGAACCGTAAGATAGGATCACAACGAGTTAGGTATATGCACAAAAATCAATAAATACACAAAACAAAGAAATAAACTTGATTCCCCGGCAACGGCGCCAATTTGATGGACTGTTTTTAGTCTTGTAAACCGTATCAAAATAAAACTCAAACCTACAAACTAGTATAGCAAGTATGTAAGAGGTAGATCCCACAGAGAATCAAGTATTTCTCAACAATGTGTATTTACCAATTAGTAGAAAGGGGGGGTTTTGCTTGATTGAGATTGAAAAGAAAACAAAATAAAATAAAAACAAATGATGCAATACAATTTAGTGAAGATCGCTCTACTTACAACTATCCACTTTATTTGGTTAAATTGATATTGTAACTTCCTCTTGTCCTTTTAGGTTTCATATGAATGCCCTTGTCCCGACCTAATATAGTTACTAGTCCAATCAGTCATAGAAATCCTTATCAATTGAACAGTCCCTAAAGAAGGATTTAACCCAATTGATAGCTTTAAGTTCAGAGATTAACCAAGGTATTTGCAGTCCCTAAAGAGGGATTTAACAACACATCCAACTTCCTACCCATCCAATTAGTTCAATCAGCCCTAAAGGGATAAGTTTGCCACTTGGGTTAAGGTTCACAATCAGGAATCTACAAAACCCTAGCGATTGAATCGATTCTACCAAGTTGATCAGGCAAGATAGAACAAAACAATCAACAATAAAGCACAAAGAAGTTGAAACACTCAATATAGGAAATAAGGAACAAGATTTAGAAACTCACAACTCAATCCAAACAAAGCTTCAAATCGTAGATAGAATGAAGAGAGTTTAGCCGTCCATGGCGAACATCGCTCTCAATCTCCCACTAAAATCGTCTTGAATCCTAATCTAATGAATGAATGGAAACATAGGGCTAAGCCCTCTCTCAATTTCGTGCCCTTTTCCTGTCCAAGTCGGCCAAAAAGACAAAGATAGAATAAATAGGGTTTTGGATGGAAAACACGTCGCTGAACTCTGAAACGCGTCGCTCTGGGCAAATGCGGCGGCCGCGTCATATTGCTGCGGCCATAGCATATGACAGCGCCCGCTGCATCAGTCTTTTATGGAAAATTCAGGTCGAATCAGCTCTCGACGTTAACAGGAAAGTTGTAGCTCTATGAAAGAGCTTTCCAACTCATGGTCATAATAGTCAATCGGACAACCAAGACCTCCATAAAGTGCAAAACAAGTTCAGCATGTTTGGCAACAACTTCTGCAGACTTATTCTTCGTTTAGGCTCACTTCTTATTCTCAGGACCTCTTTAGATCTACATGTAAGATTCCTCGATCAATTAGAAATCCTCATCTAATGTTTCATCGACCCATGTCTCCTCCTCGGATCCACAGTTACCTGAAATAATCAATAAAAACGTGTAGATTCCTACTCCACCACCATAGAGAGAAAATATGCAAATTATACTTAACCCATGCATGATATGCATCATAACTAAGCTAAATGAAACCTATTATGACTATGTAAATGCGTTCTATCAATGAGCCTTATGGAAAGATAAGGTTGGAAAGTGCAACATTGTAAGAGATATGGTTTGGATATAGTAGTGATAAGGTTTAGGAGTTTTGATTCCCGGATTTTATAAGCACCACATAGCCAAATAATTCCATACCTTTTATTTCATACCAAGCCCAATTACAACCCCGCCGAATGGAGTCTTCTTTGAAGTCTTCCATTGAGCGAAAGTCCTCCTAATGGTTCTTATTGCATTTTCATAATTGGTTGTGAAGTGGATTCTTATAAATTGCAATGTTTATGAGTTTTTATATGGAATTGAGTTGAGCGTAGATCTTCATAGCCTAAACACATGAGAGTTGAGTGCAAACACATTATCCCTGTGAGGTTGGATCAAAATTGCATATGCCTATGGATCACTTAAATATGTGCTATGACGTTAAATTCACTTGCTTTGCTTTGCTACCGCTTATGATGTTGCTTTTGGCGAGGGCGAAGACTTGAAGGATGTGTTGTAGGTGTTGGTTATTGCTTGGTTATTGCTTGAGGACAAGCAAGTCTAAGTATGGGGTGTTTTGATGTACATATTTAGTATACTTTTTAGTGCATCTTTTGACTTCATATTTCATTCGATTCCTAAAATAAAGGTTGAAAATAATGTAAATTTATATATGTAGAATGGGCTAACGTGCAAGAAATAGAGTCTGCACAAGTTTTGGTCTAATTATGTAGGAATTGGAGCGAAATTGGAGTCAAAACAATGAAACCAAGGAAAGCAGAAAAGTGGTCGATATCGACTAAATCATCGACACAGACTCTGAGTGTCGAGACCGACCAAGAAAAACCAGCAGAAGAGAAGCAATCGATATCGACTACATGAGGTCGATATCGACCAAGACCCAGAAATCGAGTGGAACTAAGGCCCGTCGAGCAGAAACAAAGAGGTCGAAATCGAACTGTCCGGTTGATATCGACTGGATTTCGACACGGGTTGGACACGATTTTCAGGACGCGGATTTCCATTCTATCAACAAGAGCCATGGTTTATCCTTTGTAATTTAGATAGATTATACGTTGGGGATATTTCCTTTTTACCCTAAAGGTTTATTTAGTTATTTAGATATTTACCTTAAATAAAAGATTTATCCTACATGTTTGGATAGAGATTAGATAGAAGATAGAAGATACTATCCTTAGATAGCAAGGATTAGTAGCCTATAAATAAAGCCCTAAGGGGTTGGCATTCATGAATTCAATCATACGGCCACAATAGCAATAGAGTAGAGTTAGAGAGAAGCTTTAGGGCTTGGCGTTTGCGAGAGTCGACGTTGGATTGTAAAGTTTCGGAGTTATTAATGCAAGTTTCCCTTTTCAAATCAATGTTGTTTCCTATGATGAAGAGCGAGTAGTTTCCCAAAGCTTCTAGGGTCGGGGTGAGCCTGACGGTAGCCTTGCGTGCCTGAGGTAAGTATTTGATATTGATATTATTGTGTCTATATCATCTCCTACGATTCTATGTTTAGTCCTCATCGAAAGGAAAGGGATTCATGCTAACAACTTGAGTTATAAACATACAATTGGTAGAGCAAAAGCTTGTCCCTCGGGTGAAATAGCGCAATTGTCCATCTTATTTGCCTTGTCGCATGCATTGGTTAACGTTGTGGTAAACCCTAGCCCTAGGAGTTACCTTTTATATATTTTATTCTCATCAAAATACTGTCTTTATTCTGTCCATTTCTCCCTTATTCATCCTTCTTTCTTCGGCCTTTCTTCGCCGACAAAAACTAACATATTTGTAAGAACCAGTCGATATCGACCTACCTAGTCGATATCGACCACTTTGCCTTCGTCGATGGTTTTCTATGTCAACGTCGATCTCCTTTGTTCCTGTTGCTGAGGTCGATTTCGAGTCATCTACTCGATATTGACTACCCCTTGTCGACTGGCAGTTTTCTGAGCCAGTCGATTTCTACCACTAACATCGATATCGACCACTCTAGTCGATATCGACTGTCATTTTTGTCTCTTCATGTTTTCTGTTGTAGTAGGAATCGACATCCAAGGTTGACGTCGAGTGCTGTGCTCGAGATCGAGGCTTCTGGTCGACAAAAGACGTGACCTTTCAAGACTATCTAGGATCCCGCTGACTTGCTTCCTCGTGGATCGATCCTGACTACCCTTCTACTACAACGGGAGGAAGTCTTGTAATTATTTGCATAGGCTAGGATTCAGTTTGCATCTATATATTTTATATTTGTTTTCAAACTCGACATTCCTCCTATCAACAACAGTCGATTTTGATATGGGATGGTCGACATCGAGTGCTTTAACAGTGGGGACCCCATACTTAAGCTCTTGGCATCTTTGGTAGTCTTTAGTTGTGGTCGCAATTGATCTAACTTGGTTGATCTCGAGCACTGCGGTCGACGTCGACTGGTTAGAGCACTGCGGTCGACGTCGACTGGTTAGAGTCGATCTCGACCTTCTCTGCAACGCCTAGCTTCATCAACAAGTATTCTCGTAGCAGTTCCTCCACGGGTGTGAGCCCACTTTCTCCATGGATTCCAAGGGTAAGAGCTCTTGGTATTGCATCCTTACAAGGGATATAGTCCTTGCTTATGTTGATGCTCTTTACCTCTAGTCTTTTTGTCTCCTTCATCGTCAGGTTAAAGAGAAACTCGATGACTTCATTGCCGATTGTGAACGAAAGGGTGCCACTGATGTGCGCTAAATTTACCATGATTTTCATTTACTTTTACTTTGATTTCTGTCTATATTTTCATGAATATTGGTTGGGAAAGCATAAGATTTGTGTAGTTTATGTTTATTTGCCAATTATGGAGGTCTACACGAGTTCTTGTGTTATTTCGCAGAAATCGAGGCAAAGTCAGAGCGATTTGGAGAAGAGAAGAGGAGCTGGGAAATCACTCAAAGTCTACTGAGGAGTTACTCGAAATCGACTAAGTGACTCGACATCGAGTGAAACTGATCGCCAAAAATCGAGCCAGGAAGAGAACTACTCGACTCGATACAAATGGGTCGATATCGACTAAAGCCACTCGATATCGAGTGAAGGAGATCGAGTGAAGAGTCGAGGTCGAGTGAAGCTGACTCGAAACAAAGATGATGAGTCGATATCGAGTGACCTTACTCGATATCGACTGAAGTTGCAGAAGATCCGACGGTTTGACGAATTCTTATACGAGGCAAATTGCTTCTGCATTAAGTCGGAAATCTTTTATCTTATTTTGAGACTTTATATCCTTTATGGTGAATTCCATATTTACCTAAAGGGATTTTTATTTATTTACTTTAGCAAGTTTTATCTTATAAGATAGATATTCCTTTCCTTGGATAGCAAGGTTTGAAATCTATAATTAGAGCCATTAGGGCTGAGTTTTTAATCATCAAATCATCCAAGATCCAAGAAGAATGTTTTCAATTCAGTTTAGGCATAGTTAGAGAGAGAGTGAGGGTCGGGAGAGCGAACAATAGAGATTGGCGTTTTCTCCATCGGTTGTACTTTTGACATTTGCAATTTCAATTCAAATTTGTTATTTTCCAATGATTATGATGATGTCAATGCCTATGAAGCGCGAGTAGTTCCCTTACTTCTAGGGTCGGGGTGAGCCCGGCGATAGCCATGTAAGTTTATGCATCAAAGGTATAATTTTTATGCAATTTCGTCTTCTATCCTATATGCATGATTCTTTTACGAGAGTAGTAGGCGATCCTTATTTGCATTATAGAAGCGAAATCAATCTTATATTGAATTTTGATTAACTATGAAATTGGGATGGTAACACTTAGGGTTTATGCGAGAGCTTCTAAATTACCTAATTGTTAATGACGAAAGTTATTTGATGAAAAGGCATAATCTTTCATGAATTTGGCATAGGCTTATATGGTTATCGTTGTGGCATGAGATCCGTGATCTTGGAGGTTTTTAGTTTATTGAGTTTATTCAAATCTGCGAATTTATTCTGTTCATCTTTCCTGAATCATTCCTATATTCTTCGGACACTTTTCCAACAAATTGGTTACGTTTTACCTTTCTATTGAAGACTCGATTTCGACTGCTATATTCGATATCGAGTGACTGACTCGATATCGAGTGTTCCACTCGACGTTGGCTGTTTTGTCTGTTTTTCAGGAAGTTGACAGAAAATCGACTGAACTTGAGTCGATATCGACTGTATCATCCGATATCGAGTGATATGTTGAGTCGAAATAGAACGTGGTTTACAAGCTTAGGATCCGCTGATATACCTCCTCATGGATCGATCTTGAATACCCTACCACTACATTGGGAGGGTTTCTTGTAATTTATTTGAGAAGTCTTGGACATCGGTTTGAGTTTATATTTTATTTATATTTTCATACTCGAAACCCACCTACTGTCAGCCACTCCTAACGTTGATGTTGGCATCAACGGTTTCTAAGAATTGCCTACCAAGGATGTTAGGCATAATTAGGTCCTCCGGCATGTCCAACACGATGAAGTCCGTGGGCACAAAGAACTTGCCCACCTTGACGGGAACATCATCCACAATCCGCGTGGGTCTCACAAAGGAGTTGTCCGTCATGTAAAGCTTCATGTCGACGGGCTTCAATGGTCCTACTCCAAATTGTTGCCATATGGATAGGGGCATCAAACTTACACTAGCCCCTAGGTCACAAAGGGGTTTGAATTGGTGCTTTCCTACCCCCACCGTCACGACAAACTTTCCTAGATCGCCTTTCTTCACAGGGAATGCCATTGTGTGGCACTCTTCGGTGATTTCGGCGATGGATCTCTTCTTCGCTAGGATGTCTTTTAAGAACCTCATGTATGCCGGCACCTCATTGAGGACTTCCGTGAGTGGTATAGTGATATTAAAGCCTTGTAGTACCTTGACGAAGCGTCTAAACTTGGTATCCGCTGGGTCCTTCAACGCCTTAAAGGGAAAAGGGAGCTTCTTTGTTGGATTTAAAGCCAAAGTGGTCGACCGAGGCATTTTAGACTGGTCGATATCGACAGAGGGGTCGACATCGACTATAGTGCTCGACATCGAAGGAGTTTGTTATCTAGTGTGTTGTACAGAGGCCTCCACATCGACCTGGTGGTCGACATCGAATGGGGCACTTGATCTCGAGTGCGTCTGAGGCTTTGTTGGCTTCGCAGTGGGATCGATATCGACTGGGTGATCGATGTTGACAGGGCCCTCGACATCGATCGGGTGGTCGACGTCGACTGGTTCGTCATTGACTCCTTCTTCCGCTTTGTCCCTTGGCTCTTGCAAGGTTCGCCCACTCCTTACATTAACAGTAGCGATGTGTCCGGCTTGCCCCTTTGGATTTGCTTATTGATGCAATGGGAGCATTCCGGATGGCCTTGGAACTTGTACCGCTAGTTGACCCAATTGGGTTTCAACGTTCTTCCTCCATATATCCAATTCTCTAAAGTGGGTATTAAGCCCGTGCAATTGATTTTGGATGGTGTTGTTGGCTTGTTGATTTTGCACTTGGTTCTTCCTTATCTCATCAAGGATGAGAGGTAGATCATCCTTTCTTGGTTCTCTCTCCGGGTGGCTTGGAGCTCAGTAAGGTGGAGGGTGAGTTGCATTATATTGGGGTGGTTGATTACCCCAATTTTGATATCCTTGACGGTTCCTCATGAACCTCACCTCTTCATGAGTCTCCGCTTTATCCACTTGCTCCGTGTAGGGGCAAGCGGTGGTGATGTGCTTCTCAGAGCTGCATTTAGCGCATGGTTGGTTGGCGGAGAGAAATTTGACTTGCTTTTGTGACCTCCTAAGTTGATCCTTCGTGAATTGGTCTTTGACTTCGGGATCTATCTCTTGAGATGGCTCATATAAGGGCATCGATGGGGCGAGCCTTGAGTCGGAGGCTGCAGGAGTCCCATATGTGTTGTCAAATTTCACCAACCTCTCTATGGTATCCCAAGCATGTTGCGGTGGGAGGTCAAGATAACCATAGGAGGTGTATGTGTTGATTCTCTCCTTGGTAGGTACGTCAAGAGCATTATAGATGATCTCTTGTATGACGTAGGGTGATTGCCCGTGCGTAGGACAAGACCTTAGTAACTCTTTGAATCGCTCCCACACTTGCGCCAATGTCACATTGGGCTTTTGCTTGAAAGTTATGAACTTTTGATGAATAACCGCCGTCTTGGATGGATGGAAGAATTTGTTGAGGAACGCATCCTTGAGCTTATTCCATGTGCAAAGCGATCTTAGTGTTAGGCTCTCTAACCAATGCAATGCTTTCCCCGTGAGAGACCAACATAATGCCTTTAGTTTGACATATTCTAAGTTTTGTCCATCGGCAATAGTATCACATAAGTCTAGGAAAGTAGTTATATGTGCTAGAGGGCACTCATTAGGTTTCCCTTCAAAAGTATCTCTTCTAATTTCGATTAGGAAACTTGTTTTCATTTCAAAATTAGAATTAGGGATAATAATAGCCAATTCGGGCACGGTGAGCGATGGATGCATGTACTGCTTCGCTGTTTGAGGGAGTGCATTAAGTTGGGCTTGATATCGCATTCTTGCTTCCTCCTCCCTATCGTCGCATGCCATTTGTGCTACTTCTCTAGCGGTATAGTCTTCTATTTGCTTTTTATGATGCTCGATCTCTTGAGCTTGATCTTCTTGATCGACCATGATTCTTTGGACCCTTTATCGTAGATGTAGAAATATCTCGGGGTCTTCTAAGCCTTCGAAATATCTCGGGATCTTCAAGGAATTACGCGCAAGGAAGCCAAAACATTCAAATAGGAATAAGAACTAGATTAAGAAACTCACAATTCAACAATCAAAGATCCAAACTGTAGGCAAAACCTTGAGACTTTAGTTGCTCATGTTCAACGTTCTCTCAATAATTCTAAAAAGTGCATAAGGTGAATAGTAGAATAACCCAGAAATGTCTTTTAAAGGCCTACAAAGAATCGGCCAAAAAGAATAATAAAAACCCTAATTAAAGTTCAGAGCTAATTCGACGTTTCTGTATGGGCCGCGGGGTGGCGACTGATGAAAGCCTCCCAAAAAAGAGCTTAGAGGACCCACTTGCGGTGGGCCCCTTGGGGAAGGACCTGAATCACGCGGCAGAGGAACACAGGCTTACCTGACTCATGGACTATACTACCCATGGTATTACCTGGGCCGTGCTTTTGTTGCGTCACTAAATACTTCTCCTATCCCAACTCTTCCATGGGAGATCATCGAACATTATAGAGGTAACAGGGGGTATACCTGACCGCGGTATTTCACTAGCTTTGGTGTTGACGCGGTAAACGAGTCCCTGATATCCCTCTCGAATTCGGAATTACCTTTATCATATCTCAAATGAGCAATCGCTAGCCTCCTGGCACTCCCAATGAGAACTGAGGTTCTTCCATCTGTCACTCCTTCACTTCTCCTTGATTTCTCTTGTTCTTCAATCTATTTTCTCTCTTCCGCCCGCCAAAAGTCTCTTCTGCTTCTGTTCATTCTCCCTTTTATAGTGATTGGGGGGACTTTCTATTATGACATTTGTCACCTTTGTGTTGACACGCGTGGCCCCTATGGGTGGGGGAGCATGATGGACACGTGTTGTCCATTTGTGTCCATGTCCACCTTATCTTGGGGGTGTTCTAGTGCTGCTTAAATTGTTCGCGTCCACTTTTACCTGTCATTTCCTTATGGTTTCATCACAGCTCCTCGGGTCGGGTTAAGCTCTTCAAGAGCTTGAGACGATTCGACCTTTTCCGCGGAAATGTTACCCCCTCCCCCTTTTTTTAGGGGCAGTTTTGTAATTTTTGCCTAACTGGTGTTGGGCCTGTTGGGGATTTCCTTTGGCCCATTAGGGTTTTACCTCGGCCCGTATCATTTGAGGGAAGTTGAATGGTCGATAATTTTCTATAAATTACCCCATTCCGTTTTCACTTTTTCATTCTCCAATGTTTGTCTACTTTTGGCTCTCTTTTAATCTTGCTTTTTGAGATATTTCCGCTTGCTTTCCGCTTTCTTTTCCTTTTTCCGGTTAAACTTTCCGGCGGTTTTCTCGGCTTACTAAGGTAAATCGTTTTTCTATTCTTGAGTTCCTGATCTTGTGTTCCTGTGTTTCTTGAAATGTCTTGAATTTACTATTACCTTTCATGAATCTCATTAGGTTTTTGCTTTTTTCGATTGTTAGATCTTTTTGGGGTTTATCTTTATTTCCCGATTTTGTTTCTTGGGTTATTTGATGTTTTTGGTCCGCGTGCACGGGTCCCTTTTCAGATCTCCTTTTAGTTTTTCAAGGATGGCTAGTTCTAGGGGGAATCTCGACGTGCTAGAAGAATTTGAGAGAGAGGAAGGGTGTAGGGAGGATTTGCCCTCTACCTCCCGAGCGGATCCTACCGCGGTAATCTTGGACTCTTCTTCCTCGTCTTCCTCTGGGGATTCCGCGTCTAGTTCGGAAGGTTCCTCCTCAGATTCTTCCTCTTCTTCTAGTGTTTCTATCCCAGACCGTGTGGGTCCATCCGGAAGTCCGATTAAGGTAAGAAGGCGACGGAAACACTATGACCCTGATTACTATTCCTCTCCTTACTTAACTTCTTCTTCTTCTAAGGAGGGCGATGGGAAGGTGGATGCACATTCGTTGGACGTGGAGACCCAGGCTCACCCTGATGCGCGTGCCTCTTCGACTTCGCATCCGTCAACAAGTGGTATGGACTCCGAGATATCATGGGTCCCTTATGCTGAATCTCCTATCGGGACCGCGGAGACGTGTTCAAGGGTCCGCTCCAAAGAGGTTCTTAGTGACCTGGACATCCCTTCTTACACTTTGGATGATTTGCCTTCATGTTCCTTCCGCGGGAATTTTTCTATCCTCGATCCCCAGCCCTGTCCTTTAGTTATTTCCAAGAGGGTTCGCCCGCGACGCTCCCCTAACCAAGAGGTAAGGGGTTGCACCACGCTGCTCGACCAAGCTAGTGTCGCGATCATAGCTAGAATTTTTCCATGGCAGGCTGGAGTGGAATTGTGTCTACCTTCGAAAGGCAGGGGTTGTTTGGATGCCTATGAGGACTGCCTTGTTGTATACGCGGCGAGCTTGTCTCAGGGATTACGCCTACCCCTTTACCCCTAGTTCATTAACTTTCTGTCCGAGTACAACCTTAGCCCGACGCAGGTTGTGGCAAACTGCTGGATGTTTTTTACCAGCTTCATTATGCGGTGTTTGGACATCGGGGTGTCTCCTACGAAAGAGGTCATGTTCAGTGTCTTTTCTATGAAGAGGGGGCCCCAGGATCCCAGGTTTTACCAATGTAATTCCAGTTGTGGTTACATTGAGAGATTATCAAGTAAACTGAACTGGAAGCATAATGGTTCCTTGTTCGCGGTCAAGATGCCTTGGGTTGCGAGGCTCGATAAATTTAAGGATTCCTTCATTCACGAGCCCAAGCTGCCCTGGCGTACCATGGTTTCGGCTCTTCGGCTTGAGATGACGGGGTTAAGCCTGCCTCATCCGCGATTAGGTGTTGCCTTAATCTTACAAACTTTATCTTTCGTGTTCTCTATGGTCTTGTGTTTCTTGATGATCTTACTAATAAGGTATATGTTCATCGGAGTCTAATGTTTTTCTGTTCTTTTCTTCTTTTTTGCAGATTTAATGGATTTGGGTTCCTTGCTCGAACGCCACCACTCCCAAAAAGGTGGTAAGAGAAAAAAGAAATCATTCGGGCGCGCTCCTCTTCATCCTCCTGCTCCCCGGGTTGCGGCAGCAAGCGAGGCTGAAAAAGTGAGTGAGCCTACCACGGACGCTGAGGTTGCTGTCTCCGAGCCTCGTGAGAAACGCCCCCGTTCAATGGATGTGGCACCCCTTCGGTCCCAAAAGAGAGAGAAGGTCGAGAGTTCTTCAAGAGCCTCAGGTGCTAGCGGGGAAGAGGGAGCCTTTTTCTTGCAGGGGGACGCCAGCCTGCCCACCTTCCGTATCCCCGGCTTCGGGGTTGACGAGCTCATCCGCCTCCGTCTCCTAGATAAACTTGCGCGGAATGAACATGCATACTTGCGCCGTTTGAACTGCGGGGAGTTCTCCCTTCAATTTGACCGCATAGCCCAATGGGTAAGTTCACGCGGGGCTCATCTCTTCAGTCTTTTCTATTCATTTTTGTCATTATTTGCTTATTTTGTTTCTTTTTCTATTCCCTTCTTTTACTTAGAGAATGCCTTTTCCTCATCTTGTTTTGTTTGTTTTTGTTCTCCCAAGTTAGGGGTTTTCAGGCCGAGTCGGAGTGGCGCCTTTCCTCCCAGGAGAAAGAGATCTCCCAGAAGTCCACGGAGATCAAAGATTTGAACAACAAGGTGAGGACGCTGGGCAACACCGTCGGGGACCCGTCCTCAGTTGAGAAGTTCAAGAAGCGATCTATCGAGCTGCATGAGAAGTTGCAGGCAGCCAACGAGCAGATCTCTGTTCTGACTGAAGAACGCGACGCGGCCCTTTCCAATTCGGAAGCTTCGCGCCGCCAAGGAGAAGAACTTCAACTGACGGTGGACCATTTGAAGAACCAGCTCGAGACCATCGAGACGTCCTACAAGAACCTCCAGGCCGGACTACTCCATTTTGGAAGAAGACTGTGCTTTGGTGAAGCAAGACCTGGAGAGACTCCAGTCCCGATCGGCCTAGGAAACAGCGCTTCAATGGTTGGAATCGCCCGCGGGCCTCAGATTTATGTCTTTTGAGTGGGTTAAGACCGACGTGGGTGTTTCTTTTCTTTCTTCGGTGGCTAAGCCATGCCTTTCATCTCCGGAGGGTAGGGAGCTCTTGAAGGACAAGTGCTTCAGCTATTTCTTGAAGGGGATGTTCGCGGATATCAATCAGAGTGTTTCCCGCTCGCAGGCAAACCCAGGTGTTCCTTTGGAGAAATTGGAGGCGAGTTTGGTGAAGGAAAATTGGGGCCTGACTCCGGAGGAGCTAGCGGGGGAGGAGGAATCCGATGACGATGAAGAGGAAGTTGACGTCGTCGCGGACCCTTGAGAACGAGAAAGCCAACTCTCGATTTCTTCTGAACTGTTTTACTAGCGCGGGCCAGTTTTTGTAATTAACCTTGGTTCATGATGACTTGTGTTATTTAGGGTGGTTCCCTTTTGCTTTCTTAAACTATGGTTTTTGCCGCTTATTTTAGGGGTTGTATATTTTGTCTATCAGCAACCTCTTATAGTAAATATCATATTTGTATTTATGACTACGACATTTCCCACACGCTCATCATGTGTTCAGTGCGGCGTTTGGCCTTAGTTCAAAAGGTTCACGCCACTTGTCATCCATGCTCGAATTTTTCTTTCTTATTTTTAGGCTTATGGTTTGGGACCTGCTTGTTACTTTCGGTAGCTGTCTCTTTTTTACGTTTGATAACAATGGCGACAAGGAACTCCAATCTTTGGGCGTTTTTTTAGACTTTGGAACGCGCAGATCAGCTTTCTCTACTCGTATGACCCTTTTGATTTTTACTTCATTTCTCTCCCTTTTTTAATCTCAATTAGGTCCAGGGTTTTTATCTTGTGCTGTTTTTTGCTAGCCACTTTTGCCCCAATTCGAGGTCGAGTGCCAGCCCACCCTCCCGCGACAGGTCCTTCTCTCTTCTTACGCTGTTGAGAGTTTCTGGGTAGAAGTGAGCAAGGATCGAGACGGTCGTCCACAATTTGGTCGCAGGTCGAGTGAATTTTTTTTTTGCCACGGGTTTGTCGTGGGATCGTCGATGACGTTTTTCTATACGGGTCGCACTCGTTTCAAAGTTTGTCCACGTCGCGATCTTGACTGTGTTGGGATCAAATGTTGTCCCTCGACTACTTCTTCCAGTGGTTCGTGTTAAACCATCCGGGATCGCTCTTCTCTCTTTAATGAATAAAGGAGTAAGATCGCCGCGAGTGTAAGATTCGTTTATTCGGCCTTTAACTTAGAGACCGGATTTTTATTCAAACTAAGGACTTTACACGAACTCTAGACTCCTCTTTATTTATTGGGAGGCGATTCTTCGTTTCATACCTAGAGGTCGTGGCCCTACCCCTTGCTCGAACTCCTGGCATTTATCCGCGTCACGTAACCCCGTTGTAGTCGCAGTCGGGATTCGCGATGAAGACCTCGAAGATGGAGTCTCCTTGGTATATGAAGATTAAGGCGACGCCAACGCATACCCAATTTGCCTCCACGAATTCTGACCATCCGTCTGTGACCCAGAAGATTCCGTTCGCGTCCAACTCGACCTTGACTTCGTGTTCGTGGTTGGATCGGGACCACAGGTGCACCAGACTGTGGGCATCTTCTTCCAACAACACGTACATCAACGGGAGCCGCAGGGAATGGAGTTGTCCCTCGGCGAGGATCACCCTGTAAAAGGCCTTGGGGGGACCTTCGAGTTCCATCTTCTCGTTTGGTGGTTGTCTCCAGTCTTAAGCCCTATGGGATTTTATACTCATTTTATTTTGCCGCGTGTTAGGCCCTTTTACCTGGGGTGGCACCATGGGGCGTTCCCTTGGGTTCATGCCTTCACGGGTCTGTCTTTGGTCTGAGTCGGGGTCCTATCGATCACTGTTTCATATTGATGAGACACCTCGCTGCCTTCTCTTTCATAGTGCATGTGATATTGTGGTCACTTCGCGTGATGATTTCTTTCTTTTTAGGGGAATCTTTCGACAGGTGGCGTACATGCGTATTTCTGTCTTCGTTTTCAAGGATCCGACTCCCTTTTTTCTGGCGCATTCAGCTGTCGTTCCTTTTACGCCCTTCCTCGTGAACATGGTTATTTCCAGTGCGGACAGATGGGCCTTTTTTCAATCGATCGACCAACCCGAACAAACGTCTCGTTTGGTAAGTTTTACTGGACTGTTGGTCTCTTTTGCTGACTTTTGCTTCCCCAGCCTACTTCTTTTTTATTATGTCCCTATTGCTCTTGTTTCATCTGCCCTTTTAGCTTTTACCTATGCGCTTTGAGGGAGAATACAAGGATGATATTCCTGAGTGGGTTTTCCTTTCATCTCACATTTTGCGTGACTTCCCGGTCCGCGTCTTTATGGGTGATTACGGAATGTTTTGGCTTCAACAGGGCTGGAATCACTTCGTTGAATCCCACGGGTTCGCGGTTGGGTCTTCTATGGTCTTCATTCACAAGGGGAATGCCCGCTTCGAAGTCCATGTCAGAAATACCCCAAATTATTTTTGGGCTATTTCTTTTATTCAATTAAATTAATCTATATTATACTATATTATAGTATATTTTGTGAATTTGTTCAATTAATAAATTCACATAATATACATGATATGGATTATAATAATTAAATTATTCTAACGAGTAATAATATATAAGTTGATTTAATTAGATGAAATATCTAATTACTTTTATTATTTAATTTATGAAGATAAATTAAATAATATTCATCTCACTAAGGTGGATAAACCCACCTCCCATCTCCATCTTTATTCCCTTCTTTTTTTTATTTTCTTTCTTTTATTTGCCATAAAATATGCCCGTTACTTCTAAATTTTATCCTAAATTGATTCTAAATCTAATAGAATCAAAGATTTATCTTTTATCTAAATCAACCATATAGATACACGTCAAAACCTAGGGTTCCCACATCCCAAAACCTCACCCGTCTCCTATTCATCCATCTCCTCTCCCATCACCGTCCCCGATTCAAAACACCGCCCCGTCAGCCGTGCCCACCACTACCGCACCTTGTTGCCAATCCAAGACCAAGTCGCCGGCGACCTTGAACCACCACCTCGTTGCACTCGCCCTTCGCCGTCGAGCCACTGTAGTCGAGCCCGACACGGAAGAGCGCCAGGACGAACAGCCGTCCGAGCCGGGCTGTCTTCGTCTTCGATTTCAGCCGAGACGGAGCCCAGCCACTTGCCTCCGATCGTCGCTGCTTCCACTCCGATTGCCGCCTCCAATCGTCGCCAATCATCGCCCTAGCTGCCGCCATCGACCGTTGTTGAGACGCTAGTCTGAGCCGCCGAGGGAAGAGCGCCCGAGCCATCGTCCCTGCACCCCGCTTCTCCTCTGTACGTAACACCATTGAAACAATTGAGATTTTTAAATCTCTTTTGACAAAATTACAGAAACTTCTCATGTTTTTATTCTATTCTCTTTTTGGCCCTAAGTTAATTACTTATTAAATTAGTCGGCCAATACTTCTTCACTAATTCAATTCTTGCCCATTTCAGCAATACCAAGCGATCCCGAAGCACCCACGCCGAATCCCGCTCCCCGAGGAATTTATATTGGTATAGATTCTTAACTTTGTAGAAGTAATTTAATTTCAAATTGAATTAAGTAAGGTTAATTGTATCAAATCTCAATATTAAATATTTTCCTCTTCGTTGGATTCAATAGGTGCTAAGATCGCGTCTCGTTGTCATCAACCGATCAACGAAGGTTAAGGCAAGTGATTTCGTTCAATGCCCTTTGCATGTTTCGTGATTTACTTTTGGCGTGTCTTTTTATTCTTCTGTGTCGAATGCGGCCCTGTGGCCAATTTCCTTGCCAGTTTCGATAAATTGCATATCCCTCTGCTTGATGTAATTTATCTCATTATTCATAAATTGGCATGAGTATAAATAAATGGGCAATTATTAATTTAATTATAGTGATATGTGTATTAAATATGTTATTTGTTTATAACTCGAGATAAGTGAAAAATTGCCCATTTTCATCTTCCTAATTGCATGAATTTCTGCTCGTTTCTTTCATGCAAATTAATAGCATGAGATATTAAGATCCTTTGAAATATCCATGCTTGTCTTCTGTTGTTAATACCGTGTACATGATCACCTAGTGTAATGAAAGCGAATAAATTACGATATAATTAAATATGCGTACTTTATAGTGCGAGTTGACTTTTAGTCAGTGCGAGTTTTCTTTAGTTAAGACTAACTTGCAGGTTGAGGTTCGTTAAGCCTTACCCTATAAAGGTTTCATGAAACGACCCATTCCGGAATGCATTCATCGCGGGATGGTAAACTTCCACAGTGTTGTAGGTCGTAGTCCTCTTAAAGGGCCCGACCGGTATCACGTGTTATATTATTATTGTCGTTATTATTAATGTTATCGTATAGTGTATTATGTAAGGTGATTAATTATGCGCATATTATACTTCATTGTATTCGAGTATAATTCCTATATCGTATTCTTATTCGATCTCCGTGATCATCCGAGTCATGTGTCATTTTTGTTTTATTCTATTATCAGATTTCCACATTATATACTCTAAATTTTCCCTTAACTATTATTATACCGTTTCAAGGTCACTGGTTTTAGTTAAAGTTGAACATTTTTCTTATCGCTTGCTAGTCTTAAATGTACTAACCATCCTATTTATTGGATGGCTGGTGTCCTTCGTAATCACGAAACACCAGACCATATTCCACAGGTTTAGTGCGAGCAGTGGAGCAGGAGAGAGTTGAAGAGCGGGCTATCATTTATGAATCTTTATACTACAAGTTTTGAACCTTTGAGGTTTCCACAACGCTACTTTAGTTTTAGCTATTTTGGAGTTATTTATACTTTATGGTTTTGGTATTTTTATGTTACTATGATCGGATATTTTAAACTATGATATTTATTTGACTTCCGCCTATTTTATTTTAATTGCTTAAATTATCATCTTGTTTATGGGAGCATGGTTGCATGTCCCTATAAGCCTCAGGTGAATTCAAAGACATTAAAGTCTGCGGATTCACTGGCGCTGTAAAGTTCCCTCGGGATTTAAAAAGGGGGTGTTACAGAAGGTGGTATCAGAGCCATAGGTTTTAAAACGTTTTCATTTAAATTTTTAAATGATTTCTAAAATGAATCACAAAAAGCTTTTATCAAAACCAACTTTTTACTTTCAAAGGTAAGCAGTTTTGGGAAATAATTTCAAAATACTTGTCCGATAGTCTTGCTCAAGCTCCTGCACCTGCCAAAGACTAATATTATATTTCCTATTCTTATTTTTCCTTTTAAATTCCTCTTTTTGGGATTGTCTTGCTCGAGTATTGATGTCTTTTCATCCTCCTCGATAGATGTCTGACGCTCGCAAGATCTCGAAGTTCCACACAATGGGTTTCCCCCAACGCATTGACCTCACCGATAGCTCAGATGCCGGATCTGACTCTAGCACAGAATTCAAGGTTGTGGAGAAAGCGACAATAGAGCTATCCAAGGGGAAGAATGTCCTGATCGACCCTCCCGAAGGAGCTGCAGCCACGGAATATGGCAAGAAGCTCATCCGCGAGTGGTACAAGGAAAATAACTTGGGAACTCCTCGATTCTACAACGAGGAAAAGGCAGCACGGGAAAAGAGAGCCATGCTAGCTCCTCTAGACGACGATAGGAGAGAGTACCTCCTGGACCTCGTCCGAGTGTACGGCACGGAACCATCCCAAGCCCCCAGAGAGGAGGACACAAAGAAGAGATCCTTTGCGGAAATCCGCGCTGATAGGAAAGCCTATCAGGCATTGCTGGTAAAAAGATCGAGGCAGAGACTCCGCGTAAGGGAGGCAGAGGAAATATACAAGGATAAGGAGCGGATTATGGAGGGGCTGGAAAAACGTTGTGATGAGGCTAGGGAGGAGTTGAAAAAGTTGTGTGAGCATGCTGAGTTAGAGAGAAATGCAGCCTCACAGAAGCACAACTCTGAAATGGAAAAACTCCTCGAGCTGTATACCTTTTCAGAAGACGATGAGGATTGAGATCTCACCAGCCTCTACCATTAATAAACTTTCAATTTCTTAAACAGATTTAGCATTTCTTTTTCCATAAAGGGCAGACTTACCCTATGTTTTAGGTGGTTGCAACTTTTGTTATTCTCTTAGTATTTGAACTTGTTTCGTATGCATTATGAAGTTTTGGATATTAACTGCATTATCTCCAACCCTGATCTGGTCGAGTTTGAAATTATTAATATTATTTCTCCTACCTTCAGAGCATGAATACTAGGGGACGTACCAAGGCTGCTACTGAGCCCATCATACCACCACCTAACTCCGATCGGGTGGAGAATGGCATTTCGAACCCACGCATGGAGCGGGTGGAGGAATCAGGCGATCACTCCCTAAATGGCACTCAAAGCCAGCTTAGGGCTTCTCATGCCAGCCAAAGGCAACGCACCCCAGTTGATAACATGCTGGACGAGGAACTGATGCAAGCTCTGAGGGGAATGGTGAGGGATGCTGTGGCTCAGGTAGTGGGAGATGAAAGGCGTCCACCTCCTGACAGGCGTGCAGCAACTAGGGATCTGGGGGCACCTAACCCTCCTCCTCACCACCCAACTGGACCGATGGACACCTACAGTAACGTCCTGAAAGCGGTCAATGCCAGCAAGGTGGATAACTATGATGGAACTGGTGAGCCATTCAAAGTGGTCCAGTGGTTCACGCACATCGAGAAAGTCTTCCGAGGTATCTACTGCACTGATGACACTAAGGTACATGTTACTGCTTTGTACCTGAAGGGTGAAGCGGGACAGTGGTAGGAGTCCGCCTACCGCACTTGGGTGAATGCTCCTTCCTGGGAGACCTTCAAGAAGCTGGTTACCGATCACTACTTCTCTCCGTCGTTGAGGTTAGAGAAGAAGAGAGAGTTTCTTTACCCCAACACTCAAGGGATGAAACTAGCTCAACTGGTGGACAAGTATTATGAACTATTGCCCTATGCTGATGAATTGGTGCAAACTGAGAAGCACAAGGTGGAGTATTTCCATGAATGGATGTACCCGAAACTGAAGCTGCAGATGTTGGCTTACAAAAATGAGACCTTGGATGCTTATATCGACGCAGCCTACAGGGTTGAGGCCACTCTTGATGAGAGCAGAAAGGCTCAGGAAATATATGACCGGAGGAGAGGTCGTCAGCAGTATTCTGGCTCGAAGAGGCCAGCTCCTTCTACACCTGCTGGGGGGACGACAACTGGCCGGACCCAGCCAGGTCAGGACACTACTTCTGCTAGAGGTGGTCAATCAGCAGTCTGCTACAACTGCGGGAAATCGGGACATCTGAAACCAGATTGCAGAGAGAAGAAGCGTATCTGTAGAGGATGTAACAAGTCTGGTCACATGGTCCGCTTCTGCCGTTTTGCTCCTAACGGGAACCAAAACCGCTCACAGCAGGCATCCGCTATGGTTCCTCGGAATCCGGGGTAGAGACAGTATGAAAACCAGCAGCAGCAGTACCAACAGAATACCCAGATTCTTGCAGGTTCACAGCCGACTGTGAACAAAGGCAAGAACGTCGTCGGGTCATCTCAGCAGGGTCCGCGACTATATGAGATGCGTAGGCTGGATGACACTGCTTCTCCTATGGCTCAAGGTATTATCTATCTCCAGGCTGAACCTATTAACATTCTTTTTTATTCGGGCGCTTCTCATTCTTTTATAGCCGAGCAAAATGTTGCAAGACTCGGATTAGAATCTGTGACTCTAGATGATTCTTTGGTTGTGAAATTCCCTAATGGGGAAAGAGTTCAAGGTAGGAAAATGTTATTTCGCTTCCCCATCACGATAGGTGGCGATGAGTACCTTGCTGATCTTGTTCTGCTTTCGATCCTTCCTCAGGACATCATCCTCGGTATGGATTGGCTTACTCGCCATGGTGCGATCATTGATTGCGGACGGAGAATCGTGACCATTTTGTCGGATGGTAAGGTTGTGTGCAGATTTCGTGGGCGCATCCCCGAGGAGGATGGCCGTGTTATTAATGTAATGCAGGCAGCCTGATTGTTACGTCAAGGTTGTGCCGGATTTTTATGCTATCTGCAGGATCAGCCATCCGAACCGGTCCCTATCTCCGATATTCCTGTAGTTCGGGATTTCCCTGATGTCTTTCTCGACGAGATTCCTGGTTTACCTCCAAAGCGGTTCATTGAGTTCACCATCGACTTAGAACCAGGAACCGCTCCTATTTCCAAAGCTCCGTACCGCATGGCTCCAGTGGAGATGCAAGAGTTGAAGAGCCAGCTTGAAAAGCTATTAGAGAAGGGTTATATTCGACGCAGCGCTTCACCTTGGGGTGCTCCCGTGCTGTTTGTGAAGAAGAAAGACGGCTCTTTCCGTCTGTGTATTGATTATCGGGAGTTGAACAAGGTGACGATCAAGAACAAGTATCCACTTCCACGCATCGACGACTTGTTAGATTAGCTTCAGGGAGCAAGGGTATTCTCCAAGATTGACCTTCGATCTGGTTACCATCAGCTCCGAGTCCGTGATGAGGATATTCCAAAGACTGCATTTAGGACACGTTATGGGCACTATGAGTTCGTAGTGATGCCTTTTGGCTTAACAAATGCCCCGGCAGTCTTCATGGACATGATGAATCGTTGTTTCCACCAGTATCTGGACAAGTTCGTCGTAGTCTTCATCGACGACATCCTGATCTACTCACCGAGTGAAGAGGCTCACTCGGAACACTTGAGAACTATTTTGATAACACTGCGAGAGCATCAGTTGTACGCAAAGCTGTCCAAGTGTGACTTTTGGATGAAGCAGGTGACCTTCCTAGGCCACATCATCTCAGAAAAAGGGGTGATGGTCGACCCCCAGAGGATAGTAGCTGTAGAGAAGTGGATTCCACCAAAGAACGTCAAGGAGATCCAGAGTTTTCTGGGACTAGCAGGCTACTACAGGAGGTTTGTGGAAGGGTTCTCCAAATTGGCCCAACCACTGACCTCACTTCTGCGCAAATCCCAGAAATTCGTCTGGAATGACAGGTGCGAAGCAAGCTTTCAGGAGCTCAAGAAGCGGTTGATCACAGCACCTATCCTAGCACTTCCGAAGGAGTCAAAGGATTATGTGATTTACAGTGATGCTTCCAAGCAAGGTTTGGGTTGTGTACTGATGCAGGATGGGAAGGTAATAGCCTATGCATCACGACAGTTGAAGCCGTATGAGGAGAACTACCCAGTGCATGATCTGAAATTAGCTGTTCTGGTATTCGCTCTAAAGATCTGGCGCCATTATCTGTATGGAGTTCGTTGCCAGATATACACCGACCACAAAAGCCTCAAGTATGTATTCACCCAGAAGGAGTTGAACATGAGACAGAGACGCTGGTTAGAGCTGATCAAGGACTATGACATTGAGCTTCTCTATCATCCTGGAAAGGCTAATGTCGTAGCCGATGCTTTGAGCCGGAAATCTCAGCACGAGGCTATGATTAGCTGTTTGACAGCAAGTCCTGTTCTGCAAAGGGATCTGCTCAGGCTGGAGGTTGAGGTTTGGTTTGAAAGGAACCGAGGACAGTTGTGTAGGCTGGAGGTTCAGTCAGATCTGTTAGCAGAGATAAAAGCGAAGCAGACAGAGGATGTTGTGTTACTGCAGATCACTGTTGACTTCTTCGATGGTAAAGCCCCGGGCTTTGTTGTGAGGGATGATGGATCCTTATGGTTTGGGAATCGCATCTGCGTCCCTAATGTTCCTGAGATCCGACAGACCATCCTTCAGGAAGCTCATGCATCCGGCTATTCGGTACATCCTGGATCTAGTAAGATGTACAAGGATCTGAGAAAGAACTACTGGTGGTCTGGCATGAAGAATGAAGTAGCAAAGCACGTGGCCAGATGCTTGGTGTATCAACAGGTCAAGATCGAGCATCAGAGACCTGGGGAAGCTCCAACCACTTCCAGTGCCCACATGGAAGTGGGAACAGATCTCCATGGATTTTGTTATGGGGCTCCCTAAGGGTTAAGGGCAGAAGGATGCCATTTGGGTGATTGTTGATCGACTCACCAAATGTGCACACTTCATTGCTATCCGATCTAACTGGAAGCCGGCAAAGCTAGCAGAATTGTACCTTCAGCACATCGTCCGCCTGCACGGGATTCCTTCGTCCATTGTCTCTGATCGCGACGGACGATTCGTCTCAGAGTTCTAGAAGCAGCTGCATGAGGGACTTGGTACACAACTAAATTTCAGTACCGCTTTTCACCCTCAGACAGATGGTCAGTCAGAGAGGACCATTCAGACACTGGAGGATATGCTACGAGCTTGTGTCCTGGGTAGGCAAACAGATTGGGAGACCAGTTTGAGTCTGATTGAGTTCACCTATAACAACAGCTGGCATTCATCCATAAAGATGGCTCCTTTTGAGGCCCTCTATGGACGAAAGTGTCGATCGCCAGTGTGTTGGGATGATGCGACTGATGCCATCCATCTAGGTCCGGAGCTTCTAGAGAAGACAGCTGAAGAAGTCGCTATGATCAGACAACGAATGTTGACCGCTCAGAGTCGCCAGAAGTCATATGCTGACCCTAGGCGTAGAGAGGTCAACTTTGAGGTGGGCGACAAGGTGTTCGTGAAAGTGTCACCCACGAAGGGAGTCTTTCGGTTCGGAAAGCGAGGGAAGCTGAACCCTCGATATGTCGGGCCATTTGAGATTCTGCAGCGTGTAGGCAATGTTGCCTACCGCCTTGCTCTACCCCCGTCAGCTCATCCAGTACATGACGTCTTCCATGTATCGCTGCTACGGAAGTACGTGCCTGACCCGACCCACATCCTAAGCTACGAGGACATCGAGGTCCGCCCCACCGGAACCTACAAGGAGGAACCGGTGCGGATTCTGGAGCGACGAGAGAAGCAACTTCGCACCAAGGTGGTTCCGCTCGTCAAGGTGCTTTGGTCAAAGCACGGAACTGAGGAGATGACTTGGGAAACTGAGGAAGAAATGCGGAAACGTTTTCCTCAGTTGTTTTCTACCTAGCGCGGGTCGCATAGTGTTTTCATTACCTCGTTTATTCTATTGTCGTTGAATAAGAAAACTTGTTGAGGACCTTTGTTTTGGTTCATTTGGTTAATGTTTTGGACTCTTGCTGATCTCTTATTCATTTCTCTCGTCAGTTCTAAAGTCAACTCAATTTATTCTCATTTCCATTCTTTCTTTTTTTTTCTTCTTTTCAAGTTTCGGGACGAAACTTATTTTAAGGAGTGAGGTATGAAATACCCCAAATTATTTTTGGGCTATTTCTTTTATTCAATTAAATTAATCTATATTATACTATATTATAGTATATTTTGTGAATTTGTTCAATTAATAAATTCACATAATATACATGATATGGATTAGAATAATTAAATTATTCTAACGAGTAATAATATATAAGTTGATTTAATTAGATGAAATATCTAATTACTTTTATTATTTAATTTATGAAGATAAATTAAATAATATTCATCTCACTAAGGTGGATAAACCCACCTCCCATCTCCATCTTTATTCCCTTCTTTTTTTCATTTTCTTTCTTTTATTTGCCATAAAATATGCCCGTTACTTCTAAATTTTATCCTAAATTGATTCTAAATCTAATAGAATCAAAGATTTATCTTTTATCTAAATCAACCATATGGATACACGTCAAAACCTAGGGTTCCCACAACCCAAAACCTCACCCGTCTCCTATTCATCCATCTCCTCTCCCATCACCGTCCCCGATTCAAAACACCGCCCCGTCAGCCGTGCCCACCACTACCGCACCTTGTTGCCGATCCAAGACCAAGCCGCCGGCGACCTTGAACCACCACCTCACTGCACTCGCCCTTCGCCGTCGAGCCACTGCAGTCGAGCCCGACACGGAAGAGCGCCAGGACGAACAGACGTCCGAGTCGGGCTGTCTTCGTCTTCGATTTCAGCCGAGACGGAGCCCATCCGCTTGTCTCCGATGGTCGCTGCTTCCACTCCGATTGCCGCCTCCAATCGTCGCAAATCATCGCCCTAGCCGCCGCCATCGACCGTTGTTGAGACGCTAGTCTGAGCCGCCGAGGGAAGAGCGCCCGAGCCATCGTCCCTGCACCCCACTTCTCCTCTGTACGTAACACCATTGAAACAATTGAGATTTTTAAATCTCTTTTGACAAAATTACATAAACTTCCCATGTTTTTATTCTATTCTCTTTTTGGCCCTAAGTTAATTACTTATTAAATTAGTCGGCCAATACTTCTTCACTAATTCAATTCTTGCCCATTTCAGCAATACCAAGCGATCCCGAAGCACCCACGCCGAATCCCGCTCCCCGAGGAATTTATATTGGTATAGATTCTTAACTTTGTAGAAGGAATTCAATTTCAAATTGAATTAAGTAAGGTTAATTGTATCAAATATCAATATTAAATATTTTCCTCTTCGTTGGATTCAATAGGTGCTAAGATCGCGTCTCGTTGTCATCAACCGATCAACGAAGGTTAAGGCAAGTGATTTCCTTCAATGCCCTTTGCATGTTTCGTGATTTTCTTTTGGCGTGCCTTTTTATTCTTCTGTGTCGAATGCGTCACTGTGGCCAATTTCCTTGCCAGTTTCGATAAATTGCATATTCGTCTGCTTGATGTAATTTATCTCATTATTCATAAATTGGCATGAGTATAAATAAATGGGCAATTATTAATTTAATTAGAGTGATATGTGTATTAAATATGTTATTTGTTTATAACTCGAGATAAGTGAAAAATTGCCCATTTTCATCTTCCTAATTGCATGAATTTCTGCTCGTTTCTTTCATGCAAATTTATAGCATGAGATATTAAGATCCTTTGAAATATCCATGCTTGTCTTCTGTTGTTAATACTGTGTACATGATCACCTAGTGTAATGAAAGCGAATAAATTACGATATAATTAAATATGCGTACTTTATAGTGCGAGTTGACTTTTAGTCAGTGCGAGTTTTCTTTAGTTAAGACTAACTTGCAGGTTGAGGTTCGTTAAGCCTTACCCTATAAAGGTTTCATGAAACGACCCATTCCGGAATGCATTCATCGCGGGATGGTAAACTTCCACAGTGTTGTAGGTCGTAGTCCTCTTAAAGGGCCCGACCGGTATCACGTGTTATATTATTATTGTCGTTATTATTAATGTTATCGTATAGTGTATTATGTAAGGTGATTAATTATGCGCATATTATACTTCATTGTATTCGAGTATAATTCCTATATCGTATTCTTATTCGATCTCCGTGATCATCCGAGTCATGTGTCATTTTTGTTTTATTCTATTATCAGATTTCCACATTATATACTCTAAATTTTCCCTTAACTATTATTATACCGTTTCAAGGTCACTGGTTTTAGTTAAAGTTGAACATTTTTCTTATCGCTTGCTAGTCTTAAATGTACTAACCATCCTATTTATTGGATGGCTGGTGTCCTTCGTAATCACGAAACACCAGACCATATTCCACAGGTTTAGTGCGAGCAGTGGAGCAGGAGAGAGTTGAAGAGCGGGCTATCATTTATGAATCTTTATACTACAAGTTTTGAACCTTTGAAGTTTCCACAACGCTACTTTAGTTTTAGCTATTTTGGAGTTATTTATACTTTATGGTTTTGGTATTTTTATGTTACTATGATCGGATATTTTAAACTATGATATTTATTTGACTTCCGCCTATTTTATTTTAATTGCTTAAATTATCATCTTGTTTATGGGAGCATGGTTGCATGTCCCTATAAGCCTCAGGTGAATTCAAAGACATTAAAGTCTGCGGATTCACTGGCGCTGTAACGTTCCCTCGGGATTTAAAAAGGGGGTGTTACAATGTCATGGGCTTGGAAGATAGAGATGAAAGTATCGGCCACTTACCTTACGAGAACGCGGACTTTTTGATGAATGGCTTGTACCCTTGATTTATCGTTCTTGGTTCAGCTTTCCTTAGCGGATCTGTTCTTTCTTGGTTTCTTCTTTCTATCATTCTAGTGCCACTTTTGCTGAATCTTCCTGGTTATGTAGCTACTGATAAATGTGGACAAACGAGATTGCTTTTGTCTCCCTGTGGATTTTTCCGCGTGTAATGCGAATAAATGTGGCCGTTTCTTTTCATTTTGTGGATATCGAGGCGGCCTACGGGGCCTTTCTTGGGTTTAGTGTATCATAGCCCTGTCATCTTCAGTCATGTCCTCTACGAGCCTTTATGGCTATTGTCCTGACCTCTTTTCGAGGGTTTACTGGTGTAATCTTTCAAGAATATATTCAAGGGTTACTGTCATGTGATGCTCTTTATAAGTGAGACCTTGCTCGTTCTTTATTTTAAGCCTCTGCTCTCCGTATGGCATCGTCAACTCAAACTCCTTGGGCTTTCTACTTAGCTCTTGATTTCAAAGATCAAATGCAGGAGCTTGTAAGCTTTGTCGGTTTTTATCTTTCGTATGTTCGAAGATTGTCCTCTTTTTTTATTTTGTTTGCCTTTGTTCACATGCAGTCACTCCCTGCTTTGTTCGAGTATAAAACGGGTGTCACGGATCCGTCTCAAGTTTTTCTATCCCTGGGTTCGGCTGTGGACGTCCCGATCGGGATAGTCAAGCGGGATTATGGGATATTCTGGTTGGTCGGCGGTTAGAATGACTTTGTATTGGCCCAAGGTTTGGAAATGGGGTCTGTCATGGTTTTTCGTCATAGAAGTTGGGTTCACTTTGACGTCCGCGTGCTTGACGAGGGATCTATCTGCGTAGAGAATGGTTATGTTATGTCGCCTCCTAGGTCAGTCCTCCTCCCAGATGCTTAATTTCTACCCACTTCTAAGCATCATCTTTGAGGGTTCCTTTTGGATTGACTTTTGACTTTCTGATCGGGTCGGGATGTTCTTATGTAATTCCTCGCGTGTAACCTTGCTTGTCTTTTGTGTTTAATTGTTATGTTTTTCATCGGGTTAACAAACATTTTTAATAAATCATTATTGCGGAAATAAGCTCCGGCGTCTAAAGCCTCAATTCTTCGGGCTTGAAAAAGCTCTTAGTGGGTTACCCGCGTGAGTGAGTGAGTGTATTTGACAGGTGACTGACACGGAGATTAGCTCCAGCATTTTTTGGCCTTACCATGGCTTGGCCTGATCCTAAGAGAATGTGAGTCTCTATAAGGGGTTGACGCAGAGACAAGCTCCAGCGTCTTTTGGCCTTACCAAGGCTTGGCTTGATCCTGAGAGAAAATGAGTCTCTATCAGGGGATTGTCGCGGAGATAAGCTCCAGCGTTTTTTGGCCTTACCATGGCTTGGCTTGATCCTGAGAGAATCGTGAGTCTCCATCATGGGGTTGAGTGGATAAAGCTCCAGCGTTTTTGGCCTTACCATGGCTTGGGGCGATCCTGAGAGAACGTGCGTCTCCATCAGGGGCTCGGACGCGGAGACAAGCTCCAACGTTTTCGGCCTTACTATGGCTTGGCTTGATCCTGAGAGAATCGTGAGTTTCCATCAGGGGTTTGACGTGGAGAAAGCTCCAGCATTTTTGGCCTTACCATGGCTTGGGGCGATCCTAAGAGAACGTGAGTCTCCATCAGGGGCTCGGACGCGGAGACAAGCTCCAGCATTTTTGGCCTTACTATGGCTTGGCTTGATCCTGAGAGAACGTGACTCTTCATCAGGGGGCTGACGCGGAGAAAGCTCCAGCGTTTTTGGCCTTACCATGGCTTGGGTCGATCCTGAGAGAAGGTGAGTCTCCATCAGGGGCTCGAACGCAGAGACAAGCTCCAGCGTTTTTTGGCCTTACCATGGCTTGGCTTGATCCTGAGAGAATCTGAGTCTCCATCAGGGGGCTGACGCGGAGACAAGCTCCTAGCGTCTTTAGCCTTTGCGGAATTCGTCTGCTCTTGTTTCTTATGTTATTACAAAAACGCCCACTAACCGCTTTTCTATCTGTCAGCGGGGGCGATCATTTTCTTAATATCGACACTGATTTTGAGCTTACACATAATACTTCTTTAGACAACCGGCATTCCAGGTCTTGTTTAATGTTTCTCCGTCTTCGTTCTTCAGTTTGTATGCGTCGACGTGGATGACATCGGCCAACGCGTACGGACCCTCCTAATTGGCGTCTAACTTCCCTCCAGTTTGCACTCGTCGTAAGACCAGGTTTCCTTTTTGAAACTATCGTGGTCGGACTCGTTGATCATGGTACTTAGCCGTCCATCTTTTGTATTCTAAGGCATTCAAGGCCGCCATCATCCTGCGTTCTTCCCTCAAGTGAATCTCTATTTCAATTGCTTCTTCGTTGGACCGTGGATCGAAATTGAGGACGCGTGCTGAGGGGATCATTCGTTAAATCGGAATCACAACGTCCATGCCATAAACCAACGAAAAATGAGTCTCGCCTGTAGGAGCCTTGGTGGTAGTTCTGTAGGACTAGAGCATCAGAGGAAGGAGTTCAGCCCATCGTCCCTTGGCCGTGGCCCCCAGCTTCTTTCGTATTCCCTCCAGAATCTGTCGATTGGTGATCTCTGCCTACCCGTTCGTCTGAGGATGTGCCACGGATGAGAATTTGAGGTTGATGTGGAGGTCTTCACAGAAGTTGTGGATGGTCTCGCAGTCGAATTGGGCACCGTGGTCCGTGATAATTGTCTCCGGAACTCCGAATCGGAAAACTAGGTTCTTCCAGAGAAACTTCTTCACCTTTTCAGCGGTGATTAGCTCCATAGCCTCAGCTTCTACCCACTTTGTAAAGTAATCCACAATTGCGAGCACATACTTTAACTGGCCTGGCGCGGTAGGAAATGGCCCCAAGATGTCCATCCCCCAAAGAGAAAAAGGGTAAGCGCCATGAATTCCTTTCATCATCTCCGCGGGTTGATGGATGGCGTTTCCATGCTTTTGGCACGCTTCACATTTCCGGATGAACTCTTGGATGTCTTGCTTCATTGTAGGCCAGTAATACCGGCCCTCATAGTTTTCGCGGTCAACGCTCTCCAGCCTTGATGATGTGCGCATATCCTAGAGTGCAGTTCCTCTATAATAGTCATTCCGTCTTTAGTGGAGACATACATTAGATCAGGCTGCGTGAATCCCCTCTTAAAAAGCCTTCCGTCGCGGATGGTAAACTTGGCTGCTCTCGTAACTGTTTGTCTGGCTTTAGATCCTTCAGCAGGGAGGATCCCCCTTTCTAAATACTCTGCAATGGGAGTCCTCCAATTGTCTTTTCCGTCAGTTTCTATGAAGAAGACTTCTTTGACAAGCCCACGGCTCTCTTTCTTCTCAAACACAAATTTCGACCCAATTTCAGACGGCATTGTCGCGCCCATTCGTGCCAAAGCGTCCGCTTGCTGGTTTTCTTCTCTTGGGACGGCAATTATTCTAAAACTCACGAAGGCCTTTCGTAAAGCTTGGACTTTCCTTAAGTAATCTGGTATCAATCCGGTTCTGGCGTCGTATCTTCCTTCAACTTGCATCTTTAACACTTCTGAATCTGTGTAAGCGGTCATTTCTCTTGCTCCATGCGCCAGGGCTACTTCCAATCCTGCTATCAAGCCTTCGTATTCAGCTTCGTTGTTGGTTGCTTGGAAAACGAGCTTATATGCATAGTTTGTCCATTGTCCTTCAGGGGAGATTAAAGTAATTCCTGCCCCACAACCCGCCTGGTTGACTGCTCCATCCACTTTAAGGACCCAACAGCTCTCTTCGGATGATGTGTGCCCTTCGAAGCTTGTCTCACAGATGAAGTCAGCTAAAGTCTGTGCTAATGCAGCTTTCCGCGGCTTATACTCAATTTCGAACTCTGACAGCTCTACTGCCCACTTTTTTATCCGCCCTGAGAGGCACGAAGAGTGCAGGATCTGCCTCAGGGGTAAGTTGGTTAAGACCTGTATGGGATGGTCTTGAAAGTACGGCTGCAATCTTCTTGCTGCGAACACCAAGCACAAGATCATTTTCTCAATTGGCTCATATCTCGTCTTCGCGTACTGTAACACTCTGCTGATGTAGTAAACGGGGTATTTTTCATCGCGGGTGAAGACGGCGCTGATGGTTGTGCTTCTTACTACCAGGTAGAGGTGGAGAGCCTCAAGCTTTTCCGGTCGGTGAAGGATCAGCAACTTCATCATGTATTCCTTCATTCCCTCGAAGGCTTGCTGTAATTCCGAGGTCCATTGGATGGGTCCTTTCTTTTTCAATAATGCGAAGAAAGGCAGAGACCTGTCCGCGAGGCAGGATCAGAAACGGCTGAGGTAGTCGATTGCCCCGTTGAGGACCTGGACTTCCCTGATTGTCCTGGGTGGTTGCATGTTTTGTATGGCTACAATCTTTTCTGGGTTCACATCTATGCCACGCTGGCTAACCAGAAACCTCGGGAACTTCCCAGAATCCACCCCAAAGATACACTTTTCTGAGTTTAAGTTCAAACCTCCGCGTCGTAGGGAGTCAAAGGTTTCTTGCAAATCTGCCGCGTGATCTTCCGCCTTCAGGCTTTTCACAACTATATCATCCAAATAGATCGATACATTCCTTCCAATCTGAGCGCAAAAAATTCGATCAACGATTCTTTGGAAAGTGGCCCCTGCGTTCCTTAGTCCGAACGGCATAACCCGGTAACATAATATCCCTTGATTTGTAATGAACGTAGTGGCTTTTTTTCATTAAACGGGTTCATAAGAATCTGGTTGTATCCTGAGTATGCGTCCAGGAAACTGAGGACTGCGTTTCCCGCGGTTCTATCGACCAACTCGTCGATTGAAGGGAGCGGATAGGTGTCTTTCGGGCACGATTTATTGAGGTCAGAGAAATCAGCGCACATGCACCACTTTCCGTTGGATTTCCTGACCAGAACTACGTTTGACAACCAATCGGAATCTTCTACTTCTTCAATGAAGCCGGCATCAAGCAACTTCTCTGTTTCTTCCTTGGCAGCGAGTGCCTTATCTGGTGCCATTTTTCTTTTCTTCTGTGCGACAGGCTTCGCATCAGGTCTTATCCGGAGCGTATGCAAGGCAATCGTTGGGGGAACTCCAAGTAAGTCCTTTGGTGCCCATGCAAAGACGTCCCGTGATCTGGCTATAATGTCTAGAACTCGTCTCTTCTCCTCCAGCTTCAAAGCCTGTCCTAAATACACTTTTTCCTCTGGATTGAGAAAGGGCTGATGGGTCAGTCTTTCATCCGTGGTGGGAATCTTTCTGGCTGCAGGTCTTACCTCCAGTTCTGCCTAAGTGTTGGCATTTCTTGGGTCGGTTTCTGCCATGAGTCCCTTTTGTGGGTCTCTTCCTTCACTCTTCGTGGAGCTCGTGGCCCATCCCTCAATCTGTATTACTTCTTTCTTTCTTTTCAGAGAAGTCAGATAGTAGTTCTTACTCTCAGGTTGTTGGCCGCGCACCTCACCAACCTCTCCCCCAGCGATAGAAAATTTAGCCAGGAAATGGTAGATGGAGACCACCATCTGAAACTTGAAGAGAGATACCCTCGAGGCATTATACACTCTTGGCACTCGGACGACAGTGAAGACTATGCTCTCCATTCTTCGTTTCGGCGCGGTCCCCAATACTACTGTCAGCTTAATGGTCCCTCCAACTAGTATTTCATCCCCTGAAAAGGCAACCAAGGTCCCAGAATATGGATTGAGTGCAGTTGCAGACACTCCTAGCTGTGAAAAGGCCTCCCAAGAAAGAATGTCGACCGATGACCCGGTGTCTATAAAGACTCTTTTGACAGTCTTGGTCGCAATCTGGGCATGTATGATCAAAGGGTCGAAGTGGGGCATCCTTACGTCCTCCGCGTCGCACGCTGAAAACACCATTTCTGCGTGAGGAGATAGTGCGATCCTTCTGCTTGTCGCTGAAAACACCATTCCTGGTTGCTGGTCCCGGAAAGAGAGGGGCCTCCTGCCAAGGTGTCGATGTATATATCCCTCTTGCTCTAGAATACGTTCGGCCGCGGATCTTACTCGTCCATCGTGTCCTCCCGAGGCTTGGTTCACTAATCCTTGTGGGGGAGGGGGTCTATTCTGGCGCCCTCAGCGCCACCTCCGGCCTCGACCCCTCCCCTGATTCGGTTGAGGAGCTTCTTCCTGACCCATGTATTGGTCATGGTCTCTACTTTGTTGTCTGGGGTGATCTTCCTCCCGCGGGTGGTGTTCAGTTGGATGTCTTTCGTCCCTTCTGCTGTGATGGTAGTCCTGATGATGATGGTCCCGACTATGGTAATCATTTCTTCGCGGTTGATGCGGTCGACCGCAATCGTTGCCCTCTCTTCGATCATCTCCTTGGCGGCGAGGTTCTTCCCTTCGATCTGAGTTGAGATGGACTTCATCATCTTGACGATGGTGTCCTGCTGATGGTTGTTTTGGTGGTTTCGCGGCTCCCTTATCTTTCTTGAACCTTCCTGCAATTTTGCGGAAGAAGCTTCGGTGCCCGTCGTTGGCTCGTGAACTCGACGCGGCTGCTTCCTCCGCGTCTATTTGTCGTGATACCAAATCCCTCAACTGATCATAGTCTCTGGGCTTTTTTCTGAACAAGTATGTTTTGAAGTCCCCCTCCGCTAAGTTTCCCATAAGGATGATGGTTGCAGATTCGTGGTTGAAATTTGGGATCTACACAACCACAATGGTGAAGCGGGCGAAGAACTGCCCCAGAGTTTCATCCCCTCCTTGTCTGATCGAGTTTAAGTCCAGCATGGTCTTCTTCCTAGAGCGCGCGCTCCCAAAATGGGACTGGAATATTCGGTTCAGCTCAGAGAAGCTCGCGACTGAGTTCTTTGGCAGGTTAGTGAACCAGGTCAAAGCTATCTTTGTCAGCGTCGATGGGAAAGTTCTACACATCATTGCATCATTGTACTCGTTCATGCCCATCGCGGTCATGAAGTGGCACAAATGGTCCTCGGGGTCCGTGGTCCCGTCATATTTCATGAGGTTCACATCCCTCCATCGTTTCGGTACTGGTGCCCTGCAGATATCTTGGGTGAACACCGATGGCAAGGCTTTGTTCGCTATGGGGTGGTAATAAAGGGGAAAGTGTATGTAAAATAGGAGAATCAAATAAAGCACAATTAGACTTTCTCCCTATCCCAAACAAATAATACAAGAATCCCCTCCCTTGTAGTAGTAGGGTAATTCAGGATCGAATCCACGAGGAGGTAGGTCAGCGCTTCCTTGTTGTACTCACGATCAATGCTTTCGACCTCAGCAGACACTCGATATCGAGTATACTGGTCGATATCGACCTCAGTTCTGGTCGATTTCCTAGCGCAGTTCCTGCAGAAGACAAAACAGCAAGTCGACGTCGAGCAGAGACCTCGATATCGATGTTAGTACTCGATATCGACCCTTAAGATCGATTTCGATGTTTGTCACAGAAACTGTTTTTGTAACCAATTTGTCGGAAAAGGATCCGAAGAAAATAGAATGGAGAGGGAGGATGATCAGAAGCAAAACTAAAACTTTTATAAAGAATTTAATGAATTAAAAGGCTTCCAAAGTCGGGGTTTTATGCCACAATGATAACAATGCAAGTTTCATGCTAAAAATATGAACTTTAATGTCTTTCCGTCAAATAACTTTCGTTATCAACACTTAGGTGATTAGAGGCTTTCGCATAATTCCTAAGAGTTACTATCCAATTCATGAGTAATTCAAGTTCGCAATATGAGTGGCTTTCGCTTCAACAATGCAAATAATGAATCTCCCTAACTTTCGCAAAGGATCATGCATGGGGTAGAAGACGGAATCGCATAAAAGTCATACCTTTGATGCACTTACCTCACATTGCTATCGTCGGGCTCACCCCGACCCTAGAAGTGGGTTGACTACTCGCTCCTCATCATGCACATCATCATCATTGTTATTGAAAGAAAGCTACTTTGAATTAAAAGTCCGAAAGAAAGTACAACCGAACAAGCACTCCGCTCTCGCTTTACAACTCCACTCGGCCACTCTCTCTCTCTCTTGCAACTGAATTGTCTCTAATTATTGATTAATGAATTCCATCTCTAAACTCAGCCCTATTGGCTTCTATTTGTAGATGACGATAAGGACTCGAAACCTTATCTTTATTTTCTATGATAAATAAATAAATAAATAAAGTAAAAGTTAAAACTTTATGGTGAAATCAGCCTCCTTATGATAAAGCTGATGTTGATGATAGGAAATCTCGACCTTTGGATAGATATTGCAAGCATTGGATATAATTCTATCAAAATCGGAGTCGAATTCCTCTGCTAGCATGGTCGATATCGACCCTTCCACTCGATATCGACCCCTCCAAAATCTTATCTCGAGCTTCTCCTTCTCCTACTCGACTTCTATCAACTTGGTCGATCTGGGAGCATCGATATCGACCTCCAGACGTCGATATCGACCTCTTCTGTGTCGAGATGCTTTGTTTCCTTTCTGCTCGATTCCTATGTCTCGATGTACTCGATGTCGAGGTCTTCAGTCGATTTCGACCTCTTCAGAAGACTTCGAGTTCCTTTTCCGCTCTTCTGAATTCATCCATTTTTATCCTGTTTTCTGCGAAATCACATGGAAACTCGTGCAAACCCATATATTTGACATTTAAGCATAAACTACACCATTCCCATGTTTTCCCATTAATGTGCATGCAAAAGACAACAAAATGAATTCATATGTGCATAGAAAATATGGCAATTTGCGCGCACATCAAACACCCCATACTTAAGCTTGCTTGTCCCCAAGCAATACTCTTAATGGTCATTCAGGGGAAGAAAGTAAACTCTCAACATCATAGATTCATTTTTCATATGTCCCTACATTCAATTGCCATCCTCGAGAAGGTACTTATGTCAACCAAGTCCATGCCTGTGCATAAAAGCAATTTCATACTTATAAAGGAGGTAATATGCAAAAAACAATTTTAGTGACATTGCATTAATAATCAAGAGGACTTTCTTCAAGCTTGTGAGAAGTGGATTGGTAAAAGGCTAAAGGTGGGCTAATATTTGGCCATGTGGTGTTAAATCCGGGGAAGTACACTTTCTTTCCAAAATATTCCACATTCCTCCTTCATAATGTCTCACCTTTCACTCATCGCTCAATGCTTTTTTCACTTTAATGCTTTTACCTCTCTAACCTTAGCACTGCCTTCTCGCGAGTCGCAAACATGGGTGTCATGAATGGCCCCGGATACTTAGTACTTCGGACTCCTCACCTTTGTGTCCCATCTCGCCGAACTATTATCTCAGCGAGCAGGGTCGACCTACCTTTATCTCCTGAGGTGATCGGATTTTTTCTCGCTCATTTAATTTTCCATATTGTATCATTCCTGCCAACAACTTTATAAATGCACAACTCCATATAACTCCAAAGATGTCATCCATTCAAAAAAACTTTGTCCCCGGATAGGGTATAAGGTAAAAAATGGACAATATGTATTTGTGGAGCAATAATGATCATGATAAGTCTCATATATGGCTTTGTGAATATGCGTAGGTAAGGCTAGGATATGGAAATTTGCTTGTATGGAATTTTTATAAAAAATCCTCCATCATCTTATCATGCATATGTCAAAAGCAACTTCAAATTTTCATCTCCTTTATGATTTTCTCAAAAAATAAATTGCACTTCATTGGGACTTCCCTTAACTAGGCAATCTCATGTTATATCTCTAATGAATCTAATTTTGCATCATAGAGCTCTTTTTTATACTTCCATGACTCTCTCTTTTCCAAAATTTTTGATGGGGGTCAATTAAAATAAATATGCATTAAAATAAATATGCAACCCTAAACTAAGCATGAATATGCAAATAAGCCTTTCACCCACCCCATACTTAAAATCTACAGTGTCCTCACTGTATTAGAACTAGGGTTAAGAAGAAGACTTACTAAACCGTCACAAATTTCAGGAGTTGAAGAAGACAGCAGGGAAGGTCGATATCGACCCTTTACATCGATATCGATGTCTCTCTGATTTCTGCTCGGGCTTCAGGGTGACTCGGCTTCGATCACAAACCCTATCCATGTCGACCTTGAGGTCGATTTCGATGTCCGACATCGATTTCGATGCCTTTCTGTGTGCTTTTCTCTCTCCTGCAATTTGAAAAATAAACACACAATATGCAAAACAATAAAGTGTTTAAAACCAAAACAAAAGCTGTCTTAAAATCAAAACTAAGTCTTTGTTACAAGCTCTAGATTTTTAAGTCGCTAGGCCGACTTCTTCCTTTGCGCTTTTCAAGGTGGCATCTGCAGGGCCCATGTGGCTTGGGCCTCAAATATCACTCCTTTCTTGTCCCGCAGCTGCATTCCCCCGGGATTGATTTGATTCACCGTGAATGGTCCTAAGCTCTTATCCTTGAATCTTGTAGGGAACCAATGGTCTTTAGATTTGGCAACATAGACCTTGTCTCCTATCTCATATTGGCTTGAACTATCATCGGATATCCTACATAAACGCACATGCCAAGGCACACCTCTTCCAAATAATGATAAGTCTTTTATTGTAATTGAACAAGAGGAATCCGTACCTTGACTTACCTTCTTCTCCGTCTGTGGCTCAGGTCGATGTCGATGTGCAGAGGTCGATATCGAGCTTCCTTGCTGTATACCTGTAGGATCAGTCGATTTGGGGAGTTTTGACTCGATATGATCAGGTCGATTTCGACCCTCAGAGGTCGATATCGAGGTCTCCTCGCCTCTCTTCTCAGCGCTGATGGTGGTCGATTTCGATAGGGTGTGGTCGATATCGACCCTTAACCCCGATTTCGATGCTTCCTCTTTTCCTCCGTCGACCCCATACTTATGACCTGTCACAGAATCTTGAACAATAGTGGTCGATATCGACTTACCTGGGTCGATTTCGATGTCCTGTTGAGCTCCTTCGTTCAAGATTGCTTCAACTTCCTCTACTTGGGCTTCTTTGATGGCTTTTATCTCCATTGGCCCTTGACTTTGCACCGTCTTGTTGAAGGAATACTCTATTACTTCATCACTAATTGTGAGCGAGAGCAATCCTTTCTTCACGCTAATGTTGGCATCGACGGTTGCTAAGAATGGCCTACCTAAAATAATTGGACAAGCAGGGTCCTCCGCTATGTCAACAACTAGGAAATCAGCGGGGACAAAGAATTTGCCTACTTGTACTGGCACATCTGTCACTATCCCAGTTGGAATAACTACGGTATTGTTAGCCATGTATAATCTTGCATCCACGGGCTCCAGAGGACCTATCTTTACCTTGTGCCAAATGGTTAGTGGCATCATGCTAACGCTAGCGCCCAAGTCAACTAAAGCATTAAATTTGAATTGACCTAGACCTATAGCGATAGAAAACTTACCTGGGTCCGCCCGCTTTTGTGGTAGCTCCAACCTGTTGCATTCCTCTGCGATCTCAGAGAGCGATCGCTTCTTCCCCAAGATATCTTTAAGGAACCTCACATAAGATGGCATCTCGTGAAGTGCCTCTGTGAATGGTATAGAGACATTAAGCCCTTGGAGCATCTTCACGAACCGTTGGAACTTCTTTTCCGCTGGGTCCTTAGTCACCTTTCTAGTTGGGAATGGCAACACCTTCTTCCTTCCTGCGGCTGTAGTGAGGTCGATATCGGCAGCAGTAGGGTCGATATCGACTGGAAGAGTCGATTTCTGTGGTGACGCAGAATTAGGGTCGACATCGACAGGAGGGTCGACATCGATGTCACCTTGGTCGATATCGACAGGGGGGTCGATATCGACGTCTGTTCTGGCTCCTTCTCCTCCACTTTTCGCTCGGCCGTTTGTAATTGACGCCCACTCCTTAGGTTTACTGCCGCGATATGACCTGTGGTTTTGCCTTTTTGGTTGGGCACAGTGGATCCAGGGAGTGATCCGGACGCTTTGGGCATTGCTTCCGCCAATTGACTCATTTGAGTCTCCATGTTGCGTTTCCAAACGTCGATCTCCCCAAGTCTAGAATTGATGCCCTGCAACTGAGTATGGACGGAGTTATTAGCTTGTTTGAACTCAGCGTGGTTCCTCCGCATCTCATCAAGGATGATTTGCAGGTCATCTTTCTTAGTCTCCCGCTCAGGGTGCCCTGGTGCCCTATAGGTTGGGGGATCCCTTTGATAGAACCTTTGATCACCCCAATTTTGTTGATTGCCCCCTCCATAGGGGCCTCTCGTCCATTTGACCTCCTCATGTTGTTCCGCCATGGATACTTGCTCAGTATGTGGACAGGCACTGGTGTTATGCCTTATTGAACCACACTCCTGACAAGGTTGATTGTTGCTCAGGAACCTTACTTGCTTTTGAAGGCGGCGTGTTTGATCGTTATGGAATTGTTGCCGTACTTCAGGATCTATCTCCCTTGGAGGCTCATATAGTGGCATAGATGGGGCAGGCCTTGCATCATAGGCCGCAGCAGCCCCATAGGTGTTGTCAAAGTTCACAAGCCTCTCAATGGTCTCCCATGCCTCCGTTGGTGTAAGCTCAATGTACCGATATGAGGTATATGAATTGATCCTCTCCTTATTCGGCGCATCAAGGGCGTTATAAAAGATCTCTTGGATGACATATGGAAGTTGCCCATGCGTCGGGCATGATCTCAGCAAGTCTTTGAATCGCTCCCACGCCTGTGCTAGGGTTTCACCTGGCTTTTGTTTGAAAGCCGTGATCCTTTGTCGCAGCATCGCCGTTTTAGAAGGTGGGAAGAATTTGTTCAAGAAGGCATCTTTCACTTCCGCCCATGTCCTTAGCGATCGTGGAGCCAAACTTTCAAGCCATTGTAATGCCTTTCCTGCCAAAGACCATCGAAAAGATTTTAGTCGCACATACTCTAAGTTTACTCCATCAGCAACTGTTTCACATAAATCCATAAAAGTAGAGATGTGTTGCAGGGGGCATTCATAATGTCTTCCTTCAAAGGTATTTCTTTTTATCTCAGATAGGAAGTTAATTTTCAGTTCATAATTGGAGTGAGGAATTATAATGGCAGATTCAGGAACATGAAGGGGCGGATGCATGTATTGCATCGCCGTCTGTGGATACTGATTTAGCCGCTCTTGGGCTTGTCTGCGCGCATCCTCCTCCCTATCAGCACGGGCTCGCTCAGCAGCAGCAGCGGCCCTTTCAGCAGCGATTGTAACATTGTGGTCCTCGATTTCCTTTCTCAACCGCTCTATGATCTCAGCCTGCGTCTCGTTGTCAGCCATGATGCGAATTGCTTTGTTGCGAAGATGGTAGAAACGTTCAGGCTCGTCAATTGGTTCCAGGATAGGTCCGCGATCAGAACGTCGCATAAACCTGCGGAATAAGCTTAGAAAAAGATCGTGATTAACTTAGGTGGCGATTGATTGCCTCCCCGGCAACGGCGCCAATTTGTTCGCTACGGGGTGGTAATAAAGGGGAAAGTGTATGTAAAATAGGAGAATCAAATAAAGCACAATTAGACTTTCTCCCTGTCCCAAACAAATAATACAAGAATCCCCTCCCTTGTAGTAGTAGGGTAATTCAGGATCGAATCCACGAGGAGGTAGGTCAGCGCTTCCTTGTTGTACTCACGATCAATGCTTTCGACCTCAGCAAACACTCGATATCGAGTATACTGGTCGATATCGACCTCAGTTCTGGTCGATTTCCTAGCGCAGTTCCTGCAGAAGACAAAACAGCAAGTCGACGTCGAGCAGAGACCTCGATATCGATGTTAGTACTCGATATCGACCCTTAAGGTCGATTTCGATGTTTGTCACAGAAACTGTTTTTGTAACCAATTTGTCGAAAAAGGATCCGAAGAAAATAGAATGGAGAGGGAGGATGATCAGAAGCAAAACTAAAACTTTTATGAAGAATTTAATGAATTAAAAGGCTTCCAAAGTCGGGGTTTTATGCCACAATGATAACAATGCAAGTTTCATGCTAAAAATATGAACTTTAATGTATTTCCGTCAAATAACTTTCGTTATCAACACTTAGGTGATTAGAGGCTTTCGCATAATTCCTAAGAGTTACTATCCAATTCATGAGTAATTCAAGTTCGCAATATGAGTGGCTTTCGCTTCAACAATGCAAATAATGAATCTCCCTAACTTTCGCAAAGGATCATGCATGGGGTAGAAGACGGAATCGCATAAAAGTCATACCTTTGATGCACTTACCTCACATTGCTATCGTCGGGCTCACCCCGACCCTAGAAGTGGGTTGACTACTCGCTCCTCATCATGCACATCATCATCATTGTTATTGAAAGAAAGCTACTTTGAATTAAAAGTCCGAAAGAAAGTACAACCGAACAAGCCACTCCGCTCTCGCTTTACAACTCCACTCGGCCACTCTCTCTCTCTCTCTTGCAACTGAATTGTCTCTAATTATTGAATAATGAATTCCATCTCTAAACTCAGCCCTATTGGCTTCTATTTGTAGATGACGATAAGGACTCGAAACCTTATCTTTATTTTCTATGATAAATAAATAAATAAAAAAAGTAAAAGTTAAAACTTTATGGTGAAATCAGCCTCCTTATGATAAAGCTGATGTTGATGATAAGAAATCTCGACCTTTGGATAGATATTGCAAGCATTGGATATAATTCTATCAAAATCGGAGTCGAATTCCTCTGCTGGCATGGTCGATATCGACCCTTCCACTCGATATCGACCCCTCCAAAATCTTATCTCGAGCTTCTCCTTCTCCTACTCGACTTCTATCAACTTGGTCGATCTGGGAGCATCGATATCGACCTCCAGACGTCGATATCGACCTCTTCTGTGTCGAGATGCTCTGTTTCCTTTCTGCTCGATTCCTATGTCTCGATGTACTCGATGTCGAGGTCTTCAGTCGATTTCGACCTCTTCAGAAGACTTCGAGTTCCTTTTCCGCTCTTCTGAATTCATCCATTTTTATCCTGTTTTCTGCGAAATCACATGGAAACTCGTGCAAACCCATATATTTGACATTTAAGCATAAACTACACCATTCCCATGTTTTCCCATTAATGTGCATGCAAAAGACAACAAAATGAATTCATATGTGCATAGAAAATATGGCAATTTGCGCGCACATTAGGCTTCCGGGGGGTAAATCTTCATTTGTGCTGAGCCGGATTTGGTGGAGGTGGACACATCGGTCGAGCGTTCCCCTCGGTGATGCTTATTGGGCTGCATGTCAACTCTTTGTGACCCTTGATGTAAAGGATCAAACTCTAAGTTTGGGGCTCCGTACACGGGGTTCCCGTAGTGATTGAAGTTGAAGGCATCTGCCGCGTACGGTTGGCCATGCGCGTCAAACTGGTGGTTGTGATAGAAAGCCCCATGTTGGCCTTGATACGGGTTTCCGTATTCATAGAAGTGTCACGGCTCGGGTACTTTCTGATAATAGTGAGGTGGCTCCGACGATGGCTGATAATAGTGAGGTGGCTCCGGCGCTGGCTGATAATAGTGGAGTGGCTCCTGCGGAACTCCAAAGGGGACATATGCTGGTGGGACATATTCTCCGTATACTGGTGCATACACTTGGTGGAAGGGAGGCACGTAAGGCAATGTCCACATGTCTTGCTGAGTCTCCGGCTGAAGGGTGGATGGGTTGTATATGCTGGTGGCTTCTTGTTCCGGAGCTGCACTCTGGCTCATTTCGTCCGAGTTCTCGCTGTTGTACATTGTCCCTGACCGCGGTAATTCACTCAACCTTTGTTAGTAAATTGAATTGGTGTGTGGTTCATTTTTCAATTTTTGGATGGACCACTTCGCGTCTCTCTTATTTGTGGGAGAGATCACCCATTGTCCATACGCTCTAGCGAGCCACAAGGTCACCGAGTGGGACCATGGGTGTGAGGTGTCCATCACTCAATATATTTTTGTTGTAATTAGTTAAATGATAATGAAAATTTAACTGTGAACCTCTCAGTGTGAGTGGGTTCCCACAGACGGCGCCAGTGATGAAAGCCTCCCAAAAAAGAGCTTAGAGGACCCACATGCGGTGGGCCCCTTGGGGAAGGACCTGAATCACGCGGCAGAGGAACACGGGCTTACCTGACTCATGGACTATACTACCCATGGTATTACCTGGGCCGTGCTTTTATCGCGTCACTAAATACTTCTCCTATCCCACCTCTTTCATGGGAGATCATCGAACATTATGGAGGTAACAGGGGGTATACCTGACCGCGGTATTTCACTAGCTTTGGTGTTGACGCGGTAAACGAGTCCCTGATTTTCCTCTCGAATCCGGAATTACCTTTATCTCAAATGAGCAATCGCTAGCCTCCTGGCACTCCCAATGAGAATTGAGTTTCTTCCGTCTGTCACTCCTTCACTTCTTCTTGATTTCTCTTGTTCTTCAATCTATTTTCTCTATTCCGCCCGCCAAAAGTCCCTTCTGCTTCTGTTCATTCTCCCTTTTATAGTGATTGGCGGAGGACTTTCTATTATGACATTTGTCACCTTTGTGTTGACACGTGTGGCCCCCGTGGGGGGGGGGGGGCATGATGGACACGTGTTGTCCATTTATGTCCGCGTCCACCTTATCTTGGGGGTGTTCTAGTGCTGCTTAAACTTTTCGCGTCCACTTTTACCTGTCATTTCCGTATGGTTTCATCAGCGACCTCAGGCGACGGGGCGACCAGGCGATCAGTGAAATTCTTCGACAAGTCTTCGGGCCGCGGGGCGACTAGCTCTGCCACGGGGCGGCCAGCGATTTCTTCCGCTTCTCCACTCGTGATTTCCTCTAGCTGCTAATGCAATATTCTTTACTTCTTTTACTCTCCTCAAATTCACTCTACCTTGAATCTACGATTCCTGAAATAAACTGTAACATTGTGTAGATTCTGCATCTTCCAACTCAACAAATAATCATGTAAATGCAACTAAAATATGCAATATTTACACCCAAACTATGCTAAATGTAATCTTATATGCAATACTAATAATGCTCTATCAAATTCCCCCACACTTGAACCTTTGCTTGTCCTCAAGCAATAGACAAATCAACTTTGCAGCCCCACAGAATAGCAATTCATGTATCAACCCCAATATTCTTGAAGTGTAGGAAAAACTAGCAGACACAATAGATTAACAACATCATAGCACATAATTGCAATAATCAATGAAATCAAGCAACCATATCCACTGTAGACCTCACAAGAAATATGTGTTTTACTCTCGCTCAAGTGTTTAGGGTTAAATGTTTACCCTCAAAACTCAATCTTTAAAAGCTTAGCTACAATAGTCTTGCACCGGTGTTCTAGCTCTCTACCGCTGGTGACTCTACACACAACAAAAATCATGAGGTCTTTCAATTGGGTTGTAATGGGGCCAAGGTAGAAAACATAAGGTATGGAACAATTTAGGCCATGTGGTGCTCATAATCCAGGAACTAAGGAAGCAAACAACTCACAATACCACTCACAAACTCATACCATAACTCTACAATGTATACAACTCCAATTTCAAGCATAAAACTTCACAAACCATACTCAACTCATTCTCTTATTCTTTTTTTTTTCTTTTGCATTTTTTTTCTTTTTTTCATATGTTCTTTTTCATGCTATATCAAATGATTTTCCTTGACTTTTACCCCTAAGTGAATTTTATCCTCCTTAGGTCCCAAGTAATGTATAAACTACTAGCAAGAATCAAAACATCTCATAAGATTATTCCAAACATACAATCCATCACTCAAACCATCATCCACAATATGAATATTCACCAACTATTCTTAATTCCTGGATGGGGTCAGGCTATAATTGGCTATAGAAAAATCTTGTGGAGCTCAAAAGAATAGGCAATTAGGCTCAAATTGGCTTCAAGCAAAGGATAATATGTAAGGTAGGAATAGAGTCAAATAGGGCTAATAAAGGTGTCTCAATCATCTTTAAGTCATGTGCAAAAATCATAATGTGCAGCCTTGAATAAGATATCTAAATGCAAGCCAAAGAGGAAGCAATTAAAGAGAGTACACTCAACAAGCAAGAGGACTAAATTAAGCGCAGTCCTGCTTGCTTCTGTCTTTTGTAGGAACTTTGCTGGAAATCGACCAGAACTGAGGTCGATATCAACCAGTCTACTCGATATTGAGTGGTCTTCTGAAGTCGAAACTTGATCGTGATTGCAAGCTTATGAAGCGTTGACATACCTCCTCGTGGATTCAATCCTGAATTACTCTACCACTACATCGGGAAGGATTCTTGTATTTTATTTGCTTGGACAAGGGAGTCGATTTAGTTGATATTTATTTGAGTATTTTATATTTAGTGATCCCTCCCCTTACGATCAAATTGGTGCCGTTGTCGGGGAGGCAATCAATCGCGCCCTAAGCTTTTCTCACGACCTTCTTTAGTGCTTATTTTGCAAGTTTATGCGACGCTCTGATCGCGAACCTATCCTTGAAAGTATTGATGAGCCGGAACGTTTTCTCCATCTTCGCAACAAAGCTATCAGAATCATGGCAGATAATGAGACACAGGCTCAGATCATTGAGCGGTTGAGGAGGGAAATAAAGGACCACAATACGATAATCGTTGCTGAAAGGGCCGCCGCTGCTGCAGAGCGAGCCCGCGCTGATAGAAAGGAGGATGCGCGTAGACAAGCCCAGGAGTGGCTCAATCAGTATCCACAGACGACGATGCAATACATGCATCCGCCGCTCTATGTTCCTGAATCTGCTATTTTAATTCCTCATTCTAACTATGAGATAAAAATAAACTTCCTATCTGAGATTAAAAGAAATACTTTTTAAGGAAGAACTAATGAATGCCCCTTGCAACATATTTCTACTTACATGGATTTATGTGAAACTATTGCTGATGGTGTGAACTTAGAATATGTGAAACTAAAGTCTTTTCGATGGTTTCTTGCAGGGAAGGCATTGTAATGGCTAGAGAGTTTCACTCCACACTCGCTGAGGACATGGGCAGAGGTGAAGGATGCGTTCCTAAACAAGTTCTTTCCTCCATCAAAAACGGCGATGCTGCGACAAAGGATCACAGCTTTCAAATAAAAGTCTGGTGAGACGTTGGCACAGGCGTGGGAGCGCTTTAAGGACTTGCTGAGATCATGCCCTACACATGGGCAATTACCCTATGTCATCCAGGAGATCTTCTACGACTCTCTCGAAGGGCCGAATAAGGAGAGAATCAATTCATACACCTCCTATTGGTACATTGAGCTCACACCAACGGAGGCATGTGAGACAATTGAGAGGCTCGTCAACTTTGATAACACTTATGGGACTGTTGCGGCCTATGACTCAAGGTCTGCCCCATCTATGCCACTTTATGAGCCTCCAAAGGAGATTGATCCTGATGTGCGGCAACATTTCCACAACGATCAGACACGCCGCCTTCAAAAGCAAGTTAGACTCCTCTCAAACAACCAACCTTGACAGGAATGTGGCTCAACAAGGCACAACACTAGTGCATGTCCACATCTTTAGCAAGTATCTATGGCGGAGCAACATGAGGAAGCTAAGTGGACGAGAGGCCCCTATGGAGGGGGCAATCAGCAGTACTGGGGAGACCAACGGTTCTATCAATCACAACATCAACAAAGGGATCCCCCACCTTATAGAGCACCAGGGCACCCTGAGCGCGAACCAAGGAAGGATGACCTGCAGATCATTCTTGATGAGATGCGGAAGAACCACGCTGAGTTCAAACAAGCCAACAACTCCGTCCATACTCAGCTGCAAAGCATCAACTCTAGGCTTGGGGAGATCAATGTTTGGAAGCGGAATATGGAGACCCAAATGGGTCAATTGGCGGAGCAAATTCCCAAACCGTCAGGATCACTGCCTGGATCAACTGTGCCCAACCAAAAGGGCAAAACTACTGGACATATAGCGGCAATGAATCTAAGGGAGTGGGCGTAAATTGCAAACGCCCTATTAGGTAAAAAGCGATCAATTGCTGAGATCGCAGAGGAGTGCAACAGATTGGAGCTACCAGAGAAGCAAGCGGACCCAGGTAAGTTTTCTATCGCTATAGGCTTAGGTCAATATCACTTTAATGCTTTATGTGATTTAGGCGCCAGTGTTAGCATGATGCAACTAACCATATGGTACAAGATAAAGATAGGTCCCCTAGAGCCTGTGGATGCAAAGCTTTACATGTCAAACAACACGGTGGTGATTCCAACAGGGATGGTAGATGATGTGCCAGTGCAAGTAGGTAAGTTCTTTGTCCGTTGATTTTCTAGTTGTTGATATGGCAGAGGAACCTGCTTGTACTATTATTTTAGGTAGGCCATTCTTAGCGACCGTCGATGCCAACATAAGCGTGAGGAAAGGATTGCTCTTATTCACCATTAGTGATGAGGTGATAGAGTACGCTTTCAACAAAACGGTGAGAAATAATGAAGGGCCAATGGAGATAAAGTCAATCAAGGGTGTCTACATCACATGCGGGGAAGCAAAGGTAAGGAATATGACGCATGAGGAGCATGAAAAGAGGGCCATAGAAGCCCAAGTTGAGAAGTCGTGGCAATCTTGAATGAATGATCCAAAAAACCACTCGAAATCGACCCAGGTAAGTCGATATCAACTAACATAGTTCAATATTATGTGCCAGGTTATAAGTATGGGGTCGACGGAGGAGAAGAGAGCTCGAAATCCAGCACAGAGGTCGATATCGACCAGGCCCCTAACCCAAAATCGACTGCCCCAGAAGCTGAAGGAGGAAAAGGAACCTCGGTATCGAGGTCAGAAGGTTGAAATCGACTAGACCATATCGAGCAAAAATCCTCCACATCGACAGAACCTCCAGGAGTTGAACAGAGGTCGATATCGAGTGATGCTGATCGATATCGACTAAACTCATAGAAGGAAAAGGTAAGCCAAGGTACAGATTCCTCTTTTTCTATTTCAATTAAGGATTTATCACTTTTTGGAAGAGGTTTGCCTTGGTATGTGCGCTTGTTCAGGGTATCCAATGATGATCCAATGAGCTATGAAGTAGGAGATAAGGTGTATGTCTCTAAATCCAAAGATCATTGGTTCCCTAGTAGATTCAAAACGAAGAGGATGGGACCTTTCACTGTGAACCAGATCCATCCAGGTGGGATGCAGCTAAGAGATAAGAATGGAGTTCTATTTGAGGTCCAGGCTACATGGGCTCTGCAGATGCCGCCTTGAGAGCATGAAATGAGAAGTCGGCCTAGCGACTATAAAGTCTAGAGCTTGTAAAACACAATTAGTTTTGGTTTTGTACACGTTTGGTTTGTTTTGAGACTTTATTATTTTGGTTTTGTTTTTCTTTTTATTTTCTAATGAGTTTCAGGAAAGAGAAGGAGCGCAAAAGAGACATCGAAATCGAGTAAAGTGCTCGATATCGACCAAAAAGGTCAATTTAGATAGTTGTGGTCGACTGGATCACCATGAAGCTTTGAACCACCCAGGAATCGAGTGAGACCATGTAATCTTTAAGTATGAGGTGGGGGGAAGGCTTACTTGCATATTTTTAGTATTCTTAAGAATTTTTTTAAAATTTTTCATAAGTTTTTGCATATTTTAGTTACATGGTTATGCATATTCATATTTAGTTAATTTAGCATCTCATCTATCTTTAAGCATATTTAAAATTTCGAAAGAAAAAAAAAAAGAAAATGACCCCCATCAAAAATTTTGAAAATAAAGAAAAGAGTCATAGAAGCTTTTAAGGAACTCGACGATGCAAAAGTAGATTCATTAGAGATATAACATGAAATTGCCTAGTTAAGGGAAGTGACAATGAAGTGCGATTTTTTAGAGAAAACCATGAAAGTGAGGTAAAATTTAAAGTTGCTTTTGACATATACATGATAAGATGATGGAGGACTTTATATTTTCCATACATGTGCTCAAGTTCATACCCTAGCCTTACATATGGATATTGCAATTACACAAGCCATATATGAGCCTTACATTATCATTATTGCTCCACATATATTACATATTTCCCATTTTTTATACCTTATAACCTATCCGGGGACAATGTTTGAGAATGGATGTCATCTTTGGAGTTATTATATGGAGTTTGTGCATATTCTTGAAGTTGTTGGCAGGAATGAAAGAAATTTTGAAATATGAAAAATTTAATGAGTGAGAAAAAATCTGATCACCTCAGGAGATAAAGGTAGGTCAACCCTGCTCGTTGAAATGTTAGTTCAGCGAGATGGGACACAAGGTGAGGAATCCGAAGTACTAAGTATCTGGAGCCATTCATGACACCCATGTTTGCGACTCGCGAGAAGACGGTACTAAGGTTAGAGAGGTAAAAGCATTATAGTGAAAAAAGCATTGAGCGATGAGTGAAAGGTGAGAAATATTATGAAGAAGGAATGTAGAATGTTTTGGAAAGAAAGTTTATTTCCCCGGATTTAACACCACATGGCCAAAAACTAGCCCACCTTTAGCCTTTTACCAATCTACTTCTCATAAGCTTGAAAAAGTCCTCTTGATTATTAATGCTTTATTACATACAATTGTTTTATGCATATAACCCTCCTTTTGTGAGTATGATGTTGCTTTTATTCACATGCATGGAATTGTTGACATTAGTACCTTTTCGAGGATGGCAATTGAGTGTAGAAACATATGAGAATGAATCTATGATGTTAAGGGTTTACTTTCTTCCCCTGAATGACCATTAAAAGTATTGCTTGGGGACAAGCAAGCTTAAGTATGGGGTGTTTGATGTGCGTGCAAATTGCCATATTTTCTATGCACATTTATGTCCATTTTGTTGCTATTTGCATGCATATTAGGTGGGAAATCATAAGATTAGTGTAGTTTATGCTTATTTGCAAAATATAGAGGTCTACACGAGTTTTTATGTTATTTCACAGAAATCGAGACAAAAATGGACGAATTTGGACAAGTGAAGAAGAGCATAAAAAGAACTTGATAATGCATATCTTAGATAGGCATTATAGACATTTTTAGGATAGTTAGGTTGCATTTAATGCATGATTTTGAGTTTAATTGCATCTTATTATTATTTTGGAAGAGTTCAGATTCCGCCCATTCAGCCTCCGCCTCAGTGAGCGGTTAGTTTCCTTTACCATCTATTTGATTTACTTTTGTTGTCTTTGATGTTTCATTGAGGACAATGAAAGGTTTAAGTGTGGGGGAAGGGAATTTAGTGTATATAGTTGAATTGAGTATATATAGTGCATTTAGTTAGATCATATTAGAATTTCTGCACGCATTTTATGTTGAAAAAACATTCCATATTTACATTTTCTGTTTACTTATGCATTGAAAAAAAATCCAAAAAGATCCAAAAAGATCATGCATTTCATACATATGTGTTATTCAAATACCCATCTAGCTTAGTTGTCCTCTAATTTATTTTCAGCATAATCATATAAACCCCATGGAGTTCTGGATGTGTTAGCCTTGTCTGTATCTTTTGATTTTTTTTATGTGAAGCATGGTCTGGCAAATATAATTGAGCATGTATGATTGAGCTTAAGTATGATTGAAATCCTACAAAACATGACCCTTGTGAGAATGTTTAGCCTTATTGGATTCATCTATAGTCATCTTGCTTAAATGTGTGATTTACTCTCATTATGTTGCTACCTCTTGATTTTGACTTTAGTATCTATTGTCAAGACCGACACACATGTTTGTTGCTTGCGGAGTTTATGTTTTCTGTTTTGCCTTTAGCTTTATGTGAGTTTTGAATGAAATAAGGTGGCACTGGTTGATACACTTAGTAACCGGGTCTACGCATGACACCCAGGGGTATGATTCGCGTAAAACGGTGTTGAAAACTATCCACTAAGAAAGGAAGCTTGATCATTGTGTAACCAGGTTCATTCATGACACCCATGTTTACAACTCGTGTCAAAAGATGTTCAAGTGGACTTCATTCAAGTAAGTTGAGGTGTTGAAAGATACCAAGACCGAAAGGAAAAAAAAAAGAGAAAAGAAAGAAAAAGAAAAAAAAAAGAAGAGAATTCTGAAGTTGATTTGCATATTTTCCTTATTGTTTTTCCGCAAGTAATGGCATTTCGGTGGAGACTTGGCGATAGCGTGTCAATGTCTATGAGTTTAGTGCATTTTGGATTGAGTTGAGAGTTGAACTTTAGCCCAAACACATGAGAGCATGAGTGAAACACATAATCCTGGTGAGGTTGGATGATTTCTAGCTACTTCTAAGCTTTAATGACTTAAATACATGCTAGGATGTTAGTTTGCTTGGTTTGTGCTTGAACTTGCTATGATGTCGCTTTTTGATGAGGTTGGAGGTTGAAACGTGAAGGGATTTCCTGTGGGGTGCATTGATTCATGTTTATTCTATCATTGCTTGAGGACAAGCAAAGGTTAAGTGTGGGGGAGTTTGATAATGCATATCTTAGATAGGCATTATAGGCATTTTTAGGATAGTTAGGTTGCATTTAATGCACGATTTGGAGTTTAATTGCATCTTATGATTATTTTGGAAGAGTTCGGATTATGCGCACAATTGTGATTATTTTGTATAGTTGGATTCGAATGCCAAGAAATGATGCAATGGTCATGGATTAGACAACGAGCAAGTGAAAGAGGATACAAAAGGAAGCTGTCTACGGATGCGGCGGGTTCTGGAGTAGCCGCAGCAACCACAGGCGACGACCGCAGCATACAGGTGGCGGCCGCAGCAAGCTCCCAAGCAACAAGTTTGGATTATACACAAGCAGCGGCCGCCGCATATGTGCAGCGGCCGCCGCATGGGTCGTCAGCAACTGAACGCTGCGTTTTAGTTAGTGAACGGTTATTCTATTGTTTTTGGTCGACTTTTAGTTAGAGGCACGACTTTAAGAGCATGCCCAACAACTTCTCTAAACAATTCTCCAAAATGGAGAATTATGAATCACATATTTTGGATTTTTTTGGACTGAAATCCAACAGATTCTCCATTATGGAGTTTACCCCAAAATATATAGAGTTTTCTCCAAATTTAGGGAAATATCTCCATTTTTTCTCCTCATTCTCTATTTTGGAGAATGTAATGGGGAAGCTGTTGGACCAAAACCAACCTTGACATTCTCCAAAAATCCATTGTGGAGAACCTGTTGGAGTTGCTCTAACCTAATTACTATTGAATTCATTTTTTACGTTCATCAGACAATTAGAGAGATTGAGTGATATCTTCCATGAGGATCTAAACTCATTTGTTCTATCTGCGATTTGAAGCTTTATTTGGATTGATTGTGAGTTTCTGAATCTCGTTCTTAATTCCTACTTTGAATGTTTCAACTTCTTTGCGCTTATTGAATTATTGTTTTTTTTATCTTGTCTGGCCAACTCATTAGATCAATTCAATTGCTAGGGTTTTGTAGATTCCTGATTGTGAACCTTAACCCAAGTAGCAAACTTGTCCCTTTAGGGCTGATTGAACTAATTGGATAAGTAGGAAGTTGAATGTGTTGTTAAATTCCTTTCTGAGGAACTGCAAATACTTTGGTTAATCTCTGAACATAAAGCTATCAATTGAGTTAAATCCTTTTCTGGGGGACTGTTCAATTGATAAGCGTTTCTAGGACTGATTGGACTAGTAACTGTATTAGGTTGGGACAAGGGAATTCATAGGAAAACTAAAAGGACGAGAAGAAGTTACAAGGATCGTTTCAACCAAATAAAGTGAAAAATTGTAGGTAGAACTATTTCTCACAATTGTTTGAATCAAAACCATTTACTTTTGCTCTCATCAATCCGCTTTGATTAAAGGCGGATCTTTTACATTCTTCACAAAACCTGTGTAGTCACCAAACTTTTTAGATTTTCCGCATGATGCCCTTTCACTCTTTTTTTTTCTAATTACACTAATACAAGGACTAAACTAAAAATCCTAGAAAATAGTATTAGACCCACTACCTTAAAAAAGTAAATATATAGATGAGGTGCTAACACCTGATTACAAAAAATGAGATCAAACTAAGGGTCTCATGGAAAAGGGGAACGTATACCCAAAAGGTCCCCTATACCCAAAAAACGATATACCCATGTCTAACCCTCAACACTCAATGTACTCTAACACTAACTCCAAACCTAACTATCTACCAAGAAGCCAAGATTTCGATGTACGATCTGTGATTGATTTGCACTTCCACTTCACGAAGATACAAGATTTACAATTTTCTATTATAATTCTAGCATAAACACTTAGGATGAAAGATTCATTACAAAAGATGACATTGTTTCTCCCCATCCAAGTGAAATAAACAAGTGCTTCGAACGCCAACAACTTGGCTTGAAACTGTAGCTTCTTCCAATTCTTTGAGGGCTCATTAGCAAACCATTAAATCCATTGCTCTATAGTTTGAAACCGGCTACTAATCCCCACCCAACTCATCACAAGCGAAAGAACTTCTTGCACAGCCGAGCAGCTGAACCAAAGGTGCGTCTCGGTTTCTTCCTCACGCTTGCATAGGAGTAGGACACACTCAGCTGCGTGGTTGCCTTTCCAATGATTCACCTTCTGGCATGTTTGGAGTCGATTTCTAGCCGCCAACCACACAATAAAGGCCCATTTTCTACACTGAAGTTGCTTCCACAGAAGCTCTCCCCAATCGGTATTATGGCCCTTACTACGGAGTAGCTCATAAGTCTTGGCACACGACCCCGACTAGGTTAAGCATTGGTCCAAGGTCAAGGGGACGCCCATTAGGACATAGGACACCCGCCAGCTCATTTCTGGTGTCAAGGATGCTCTTCCAGAGCCAAGAGTCATCCTCCTTAAGCTCAACATCCCGAATTTCAGCCCCTCTCAGATGATTAGCAGTGCACCAGCGATTCCAAATGCTTGAAGAATGAAGCGCCAGCTCTGAAATCAACTTGGCCTGCGCACTTTTGTTCCATGCTAGAATTTCTCTTATGTCCAAGCCTCCTTCAGCTAGAGATTTGGTGATACTAGCCCGGCTCACGAGGTGTTTATGACCCTCATCACTCTCATTCCAAAGAAACCTGCTTCACATATTGTCGACCCTGTGCACCACTCCTTTAGGCAAAATAAGAATATGGCTCCAGAAGTTGTAGATCCCACCACAAATAGCTCTCACAAGTTGTAATCGCCCGACATAAGATAGCTTACGAGACGCCCAAGACCGAATCTGATTCTCTATTTTATAATACAAGTCTCCATACTCATGGATCGCTACTCTTTTAGAGTGTAACGGAATGCCCAAGTACTTGATCGACAAAGCACCTTTCGAGAACCCAAGCTGCTGAATAATGGTCTCTTCCATACGTTCAGAAACCCCTGCAAAGAAGACCGTACTCTTCTCCTTATTTTCCCTGAGCCCAGAGACAACGAAGAACGTGTCCAAGTATCCCTTCATAATACTGATTGACTCAATATCGGCATGACAAAAGAGAAGAAGGTTGTCGGCAAAAGCTAAATGAGCAAGCTTTAAGCTTTTACATCTCGGATGAAACTTGAAGAATGGAGCAGTTGTGGCATTCCGAATCATTCTGCTAAGCACTTCCATACAAAGCATAAAAAGATACAGAGACAAAGGATCTCCTTGTCTGAGGCCTCGCTTGCCTGGGAAAAACCCTTCTGAAGAGCCATTAATCAAAACAGAGAACGTCGTGGTAGTGACACATTCCATGATGAGCCCTACGAGTTTCAAGGGAAAATTCAAGTACACTAAAGTGTCCCTGATGAAATCCCAGCTCAGATAATCATAGGCTTTCTGTAAGTCAACCTTTATGGTGCACCTTCCAAAGCTACTGCACAGTTGTGAGAGATCGCCCCCCGATATGAAGGCACTGTAAAGACCCAGAATTTTAAAATATTATTTTCTAAATTAAGATTTAATTTTCGATTTAATATTGATTTAGTTTCGATTTAATTCCCTAAGATTCGAAAATTTTTTAATAATTCCGTCCTTGAGCAAACGATTTATTTGAATTCTTCGACCAAATTCCGGCATAAATTTGTTATTTAAATTTGAAAACGAATTCATTCTGCTTTGTTATTCCGAGGCTTGAAATATTTTGTTAGTGTCGTTATTTATTTTGGATTCGAGGGTTGATTTTAAATTGATTTTAATCGTATTGGGTAAGGTCGGAGAACGTGTTTCGAGATTCGTTTCCAGGTATTTTGAATTTGGGATCTTGGGACCACTTTGTCTTTTAGTAGCTGATTAGCTGTCAACCCATCTCTAGCTTCTCCCTACCCCTACCCCTATTGATTAAACATCCCCCCCTCTATCTCCCTTTCCCCTGCTCACTTTGACGCCCCCACCAGACCGCCACCAGCTCCATCCTTTGGACGCCGAACACCACGCCCAACCCCGCTCCCCTGTCCCGAGCACCCTTCCCTTTCTATTTGACTTTAAATTGTTCCTGATATATATCAACAAATCTAAATATATTTGATGTAAAGAAAAATAATTAATTTATCAATAATATATGTAAATATATTAGGTGTACACAAAAATAAATTAGTTGCCTTGTATATAGTTGGATTACCCAGATCAACGAAGTCATGGAACTTATGGTGATGGACAATGATAAAGATTAATTAACAAGGTCAATTTTATCTTTTCCCAATGTTTATTAATGGATCTTTGAACAGTCCAGGCATATGGGTGGTACTTTGAATAGGAAATCAACCAGTTGACAGATGGGAAGTGCTTTCTCTGGGCAAGCTTCTTATCTAAACCCCAGAAGACCTGCGATTGTGCGTATAGTATCATCTATTAGAACTATGCCAATTGACAAAGTAGCCCATGGAGTCAAGGAAAAAGCACTCCTCATCATACCAAATAAAAGAATAGAAGTACATAGAGTATAACAAGCATTGCCAAATATAAATCTTCGTTCCATCTTCAGATGGAAGCAAGTAAATGTCTTAAAGATGTTAAATTCAAGCTTTACAACATGGAGCAAACATATGTTCATATATACATTAACAGAAAATAGGAACCAAGAATGTGTAGTTCATTCAACTCAACAGTTGGTTCTTCGCTCATCTCAAGTTTCTCAACAATGAAATTCTCTCCAGCCTAGGGGTATGAAAGATTTGTATCTCACAGTATCACAAGACACAGCATCAAAATGGCAGGGATCACAACTACAAAGTCTAAGCATGCAGGATATCAAACAAATTATTAGCCAGAACAGAGAATAAACAAGCATCTCAGTTGGACAATACTAAAAGTTGCAGAAGTAATAGGATCAGAGAAATCACCACCTGAAGGGGACAAAGCACCGACAATAGTTACAGTACCAATATGTTCAGGTCCACCAAGACATTTAACTTTCCCAGCACGCTCATAGAAAGAAGCCAATCGGGCTGCCAAATAAGCAGGATAACCACTATCTACAGGCATCTCAGCCTACATTAAAAAATTGATAACCAAACATTAGCTTTAAGCACTTCTATGTAAAAAGCAATTTGACCTTTGAAAGGATTTATTCATTCCGAATTCCCATAAGCACCAATATGCACTATTTAATACAAATTTCAACTAATTTACTCATTCCGAATTCCCAAGCACCAATGTGTACTAATAGAATTCTTACTAACAAGAGGTTTAAATGAAATCAATAAATGGCTTAATCTCATAAAATTTTAGGGGAGAGAAGAAAAAGAAGTGACTTATGTGCAATTCAAACATGGGGCAGCCTATATGCAAGATAAAGAGTAGTGTAAAGTTTATGCTCAAAATTCAATGGGGCTCAGAGATTGCTCAGCATTTGAATATTTTGTATTAAAAGGCTTCAAGTTGCTGCTCTACAACAGAAAACATGCATACACAAAGACTATAATAAACCTACTTAAATTTCATATTTGACAGCTAGTACTACATTTCCATCTGAAGTAAAACTCATAGAGAGAAAAAATGGTCAATAATAGCTTTGGGATGTTTTGAAGCTGCCAAAAAAAAAAGAAAAAAGAAAAGATCCAGCCCAAGAGATTTGCAAGAGAAAGATGCAGAGCTAAGCAAGTGTGCACGCATGTAGCAAAGTTTAGGATAGAGATACTTCAAATGTATAAAATCATACTCCGTATAAATCAAGCCAATGCATAAAGCAGAATCTACAATTACCAATTGTTCAGAAATTTTACGCAAAGCTTCATCCCATCGAGATGTGGAATCAGCCATCATACTAACATTGTTGCCCATATCTCTATAATATTCAGCTATTGTGATGCCAGATAATTAAAAGAACAAATTAGAACAAAAAGGTATAGCGACTTTTAACACAATATCAAATTGAAGAGAACAAACTGAAGTAGAGAATAACTAGAACATGGGGAAATCACAAAATGAAAGACATGATCATTAATTCGGTCAAGTTCAACAGATGGAAAGTGAAACATAATCTAACAAAATAAACTTGGAAATTACACAAACCAAGAGGCAGACAACATTGGTGTTTTATACTTGTATCCTATGCTTAATTATGTGACATTAATGATAGGCATCCATGAGAAATAGCTTATTTATAGCAATAAAATACACCTATCAAACAGAAAAACTCACCTGTGTAAATGGAGGCCTCACGTGCAGCCACAGGCAAGTTAGAGGTATTAGCCACAAGTGCAGTTCGCTTCATCACCGATTCTTCACGTCCATCGGGCAAGGAACCATTCGTACCCCTTTGGTACCTGAAATCAACAAACAACAACCCACAATGAGCAACAAAATCAACGAAACAGCACCCAATTGAATCAAAGAAGACAAAGGCCGGAAAACATACAACAACAGATTCGCAGTATTCACTGTTGCTTGGATCAGAAAGGTAATTGATGTAATCGCCCTCCATCCAGACGAGCCGCTTCGTGACGATCTTTACAAGGGTTTTCCGGGGAACGGACCAGCACAACATAGCCGGTCAAATTGATTTCCCCACAATCCAGTTTAATACATGGAATTGAGGAGGGATTGAGAGAGAAAGAAATTAATGTACGAAGGCGAAATTGAAGAGATAGTTCCTGGTGACTTGGAGTTGGAGTACACATAAACCCCTTGAGTAGGAACATGGAGGCGCCAAAGGTTTCGTTGGCGAAGTTTCACCATTGATGGAAATTTGTCGGCCGCATGACTGCATGCATGAGCATGAGCATGAGCATGACTACTGAGATGGAAACCGGACGCTCTACACCAGGGTTTGGAAGAGGCGGTTGGTTTTTTACAGTATGTCTATTCTATGTGCGCGATTCAGAACTATGTTCGTGATTCCGTATTACTGGTAGTCTGGTATTGGCGCATGCGATTGTGGTCAATATTTGAAAAATTACAGATGCTACTCACCAATTTTTGTATATTCCGTGTAGTCACCAAACTTTTTAGATTTTCCGCATGATGCCCTTTCACTCTAATCACTCTAATCACTCTAATACAGTGGCGGATCCTGAAGCACTTAGTTGAGGGGCGGAAAATTGACCTCTAATTTTTTTCGAAAAAGTCATCAATATTTAAAGTTTTCGAGTTTAATTATAGTATTAAGTTGTGAAGTTTAACAAATGATAAGTATGATAGAAGTATATTAATTGGTAAATGATGTGAAAAAATCATTTATATCGCTTTAATTTTGAAACGTTTATAACTTTTTGCTCAGGTATCGGATTTGAGCTTATAATATATCAAATTGAAGCTATCGACGAGAGAAATATGTATATTAAATTTTATTTTTGATTGGGGGGCGACTGCCACCTCTGGTAGGGGTGGGCATTCAATTAATTGAAATAATTGAAACATAATTTTAATGTAGGAGAAGACATTCCATTTTAGGTGATTATGGTTAGGGAAGGGGGTGACAATAGTAAAAATAGTAAGGAGTGAGATTTTCAATTACATTTCAATTAATTCAATTAATTGAATGCCCACCCCTAACCTCTGGCCCTCAAAAGGATCCGCCCCTGCTCTAATACAAGGAAGGACTAACCTAAAAATCCTAGAAAACAGTGTTAGACCCACTACCACTTTAATTGAAGATTGGTCAAGTCTTTTGATATTTAAATACTCTAGTAGATATAAGCTTAGTTCATGTATTTTATTTGACAGACTCTATTAGGTGAAGACGATTTTGATGTTATTATTTACAAGTTGATGGTATTTGATCATCCGAAGGTTTCATTGACTAGCAATCTAACATCCTTATTGTTAGTCATCGTTCCCCCAACTTTCCAACAAATGAATGAATTTCATTCCTTAGTTTTACCTAGATCCGTTATTTTGGGTGACGTGTCAAAATCGTGAAGGAACCCAGCATAGGGCGCGTCTCATGGGATTATTCCCCTAATGTATTGTATAGTGTATAATACGCTGTACTTTTTTGTCGTATCGCCCATAATTGCATTTTTGTAGTTCATCTCCTTCCTTCATCAGCCACATCTCCTTCCTCCATTGCTCTCTCATAATCATCGTCACGTTCCACGCCTCCCCAATCCCGCCTCTTTTTGGCTCTCACTCCGTGTTCTAGGGTTCTTCAGATACCCCAAATTGATTCGCTCATCAACCGCCATTCACCCCTCGGATCGAAGCTCCTAGTGTTCTCTCCGCCCGAGGGAAGATGCCGTCGGCGTATGGAGCGCGATTGACAACCTTCGAGGACTCCGAGAAGGAGAGCGAGTATGGATACGTTCGCAAGGTCTGATTTCGTCTGCTTTACTGTTTCGGATTTCCCATACTGCGGTATCCATTTCGAGTTTAATCGGTTTGATCTGTAATCGGATCCTAATTTGATCGAATTCTTTACTTTTTGATTACTGAAATTGCAGTTTCTGTTTGGTTTATTCTTTGATTGAGAGAATTCCGATCTATTATTGTAGTTTAGCTCCCTCTCTTCTGAAATTTGTGTTTCAGATCAATCTGTGGTCGGGTTCTTCTTGAACTAAATCGACTACTCTGTATAGGTTACCTTCTCAATGATAAATAGATGAAACTTCTGATTTCGGGATAGTTGTTTGGACTGGATCGTTCTGTCCTGCAGATCATCCGACTACCTGAACTTTTAGATGGAGGAGAAATCGTTGTTATTTGCTTTATGCTACTATGCTGAATCCGTGAATTCTGACCTGAACCTGTTATGGAGTCGATTCATTTCATGTTGACAGTTGTTTTTTTGCTGTATACTTTTACTTATTGATTGATCCTTAAATTGAATAGCTTAGGAAAACTAGTAGCCTAAATGGTTTAGTGACTTTAATGTATTATTTGACATCCTTTCTGTGATGCTGGCAGGTTTCTGGACCAGTGGTTGTTGCTGATGGAATGGCCGGGGCTGCTATGTATGAATTGGTTCGTGTTGGAAATGACAATCTTATAGGTGAAATTATTCGTCTAGAAGGAGACTCTGCAACCATTCAAGGTACCTCAAACTAGCTTGAAACTTTTTCTTTTTAAGAGTCCTTTTTATGCTCCTTTCCTTTTTCATCCTATCATGTGCAGTGTAGTTGGATCATAGTTCATGTATCATGGCTTTTGGGATCTTTTTCTATTATGTTCAAGACATGTTAAGCATTTTGTTTGGAAATTGTGATGCATGCAACTTCCAGTTTATGAGGAAACGGCTGGTCTCATGGTTAATGATCCTGTCCTCCGAACTCACAAGGTGATTATCTTTTCAAACTATTGTTATTTCATTTTGTTTTGGTGGTGGTATGAAATTTTAGACTTGTTGCTAATTGTCATATATACTGCTTGTTTGCCATATTCAGCCCTTGTCAGTCGAGCTGGGACCTGGAATATTGGGAAATATTTTTGATGGGATTCAGGTTTGTACTCTAGATGCTCACTTATTGTTGTTACTGCTAGAGCTACTGTGTGTCATCAAACAGTTGAACATCTCTCCCTCACTAGTCAGTTTGGAATGTTTTTATATTACATAAACCATCCCATTTATTTGATTGTCTGATGTTCATCCTACTTTCCTTGTGCTTTTATCCAGAGGCCTCTGAAAACTATTGCTAAGAGGTCTGGTGATGTCTATATACCTCGTGGTGTTGCTGTTCCTGCCCTTGATAAGGACATACTTTGGGAGTTCGACCCTAAGAAAATAGGTATTTGTTAATTATGTCCACCCTCCCTCCCTATTTTTCTGGTGTTTTGTCCTTGAGAGCAGGCAGCTTGAGTTGTTTTTTGGCTCATGTATTTTTCACAACTGTTCAGGTGAGGGGGATCTTCTGACTGGTGGAGACTTGTATGCTGTAAGTTGTATAATCAAATTATGTCTTCATAAGAGTTCCTTTGTTTTCTTTTACTTGAGTCATCTTACTTCTTCATGGATCTGTGTGTGCAGACTGTCTATGAGAATACCTTAATGAAGCACCTTGTTGCTCTTCCTCCGGATGCTATGGGGAAAATCACTTACATTGCTCCTGCTGGTCAATACTCACTTAAGGTCTCTAGGGTTCCTTTGCCTATATAAATGTTCAAGCTTCTTTTCTGGATAGCTTATGCATCTTTCATTGGTCGAATACCTTATGCATCTTTACATTTTGTGTGCAGGATACTGTCTTGGAACTTGAGTTTCAGGGAGTTAAAAAGCAATTTACCATGCTTCAGGTGATTTTCTGTTGTATGCCCAATGCACTTCATTTCTTAGTAGTTACTGGCTTACTGGAGCTGTGTTCCTTACTACGATTGCTCCTCACTCATGCAGAGTTGGCCTGTTCGTACTCCACGACCAGTGGCATCAAAACTTGCTGCTGATACCCCTCTTCTTACGGGTCAGGTAGGTAACATACAAATGAGCACATTCGTCAATGTTGTCTGGAGTTTGAATAATATTTTTGATTTTTAGAACAATCGGAAATGATTTAGATAATTTTATCAGCGGGTTCTTGATGCACTCTTTCCCTCTGTACTTGGTGGGACATGTGCCATACCTGGTGCCTTTGGGTGTGGGAAAACTGTCATCAGTCAAGCACTTTCTAAGGTGATATACTTTATTCCCTTTTCAAAATTTTGGATATAGGAGCTTCTATTTTGGTTATTTAATTTTTTGTTTCCTTGCTTATTTGCAGTACTCCAACTCTGATGCAGTTGTGTATGTTGGTTGTGGTGAGCGAGGAAATGAAATGGCTGAGGTGTGTACCTGTTTTTCTCAGGCAATGGAATACTTCAATTACCCTATTTATTAATATACGTTTAACCTACAACCTGTTGTACAGGTCCTTATGGATTTTCCTCAACTGACTATGACCTTGCCTGATGGACGTGAAGAATCTGTGATGAAGCGAACTACACTTGTGGCTAATACCTCTAACATGCCTGTGGCTGCACGTGAGGCCTCCATTTACACAGGTGAGTTTTTCTGTCTGATAGGTGTATTTTATTGCTATAATAGGCTATTTCTCATGGATGCCTATCATTAATGTCAGATAAGCATAGGATAGAATAGAAGTATAAAACACCAATGTTGTCTGCCTCTTGGTTTGGGTAATTTCTAAGTTTACTTTGTTAGATTATGTTTAACTTTCCACCTGTTGAACTTGTACAAATTGATGATCCTATCTTTCCTCTTGTGACTTCCCCATGTTATATCAGGTCTCTGGTTATTCTCTACTTCAGTTTGTTCTCTTCAATTTGATCTTGTGTTAAAAGTCGCTATATCTTTTTGTTCTAATTTGTTCTTTTAATTATCCAGGCATTACAATAGCTGAATATTATAGAGATATGGGCAACAATGTTAGTATGATGGCTGATTCCACATCTCGATGGGCTGAAGCTTTGCGTGAAATTTCTGGACGATTGGTAATTGCAGATTCTGCTTTATGCATTAGCTTGATGTATATGATTTTATCCATTTGAAGTATCTCTATCCTAAACTTTGCTATATGCATGCACACTTGCTTGGCTCTGCATCTTTCTCTTGCAAATCTCTTGGGATGGATCTTTTTTTTTTTTTTTTGGCAGCTTCAAAACATCCCCCATTTTTTCTCTATGAGTTTTACTTTAGATGGAAATGTAGTACTAGTTGTAAGATTTGGAATTTAAATAGGTTTAGTACAGGCTTGTGTATGCATGTTTTCTGCTCTAGAGCAGCAAATCGAAGCCTTTAACGGAAGGTTTTAATACAAAACATTCAAATGCTGAGGTAATCTCTAAGCCCCAATGAATTTTAAGCTTAAACTTTAAGCTACTCTTTATCTTGCATATAGGCCAATTGCATATACCTCCTGCCCCATGTTTGAATTGCACACAAGCTCACTTCTTTTTCTTCTCTCCCCTAAAATTTTATGAGATTAAGCCATTTATTGATTTCTTTTCAACCTCTTGTCAGTAAGAATTCTATTATTTCACATTGGTGCTTGGGAATTTGGAATGAGTAAACTAGTTGAAATATTTATTAAGTTAGTGCATATTGATGCTTATGGGAATTCGGAATGAATAAATCCTTTCAAATGTCAAATTGTGTTTTATGTAGAAGTGCTGAAAGCTAATGTTTGGTTATCAATTTTTTTATGTAGGCTGAGATGCCTGCAGATAGTGGTTATCCTGCTTATTTGGCTGCCCGATTGGCTTCTTTCTATGAGCGTGCTGGGAAAGTTAAATGTCTTGGTGGACCTGAACGTACTGGTAGTGTAACTATTGTCGGTGCTGTGTCCCCTCCTGGTGGAGATTTCTCTGATCCTGTTACTTCTGCAACTTTAAGTATTGTCCAGGTGAGATACTTGTTTATTCTCTGTTCTGGCATTTGATATATCATGCATTCTTAGTAGTTGTGATCAGGCCATTTTGATGTGGTGTCTTGCGATATTGTGAGATACAAATCTTTCATGCCCCTAGGCTGGAGAGAATTTCATTGTTGAGAAACTTGAGATGAGTGAAGAACCAACTGTTGAGTTGAATGAACTACACATTCTTGGTTCCTGTTTTCTGTTAATGTTTATATGAGCATATGTTTGCTCCATGTTGTAAAGCTTGAATTTAACATCTTTAAGGCTTTTACTTGCTTCCATCTGAAGATGGAACGAAGGTTTATATTTGACAATGCTTGTTATACTCTACGTACTTCTATTCTTTTATTTGGTATGCTGAGGAGTGCTTGTTCCTTGACTCCGTAGGCTTACTTTTTCAATTGCCATAGTTCTAATAGATGATACTATTTGCAGGTCTTCTGGGGTTTAGATAAGAAGCTTGCCCAGAGAAAGCACTTCCCATCTGTCAACTGGTTGATTTCCTATTCGAAGTACACCTCTGTAAGTTCCTTAATTAATAATCTGTATTACAGATTTCTGTATGATGTTTAGTACGTCTGTTTATTGATATGATTGTTTTTTCAGGCTTCATGTTCCCTATTGTTCCTCTAATATTTTTTTTCATTTGATTACAGGCCTTGGAATCATTTTATGATCAATTTGATCCAGACTTCATCAATATCAGGACTAAGGCTCGTGAGGTGTTGCAGAGAGAAGATGATCTAAATGAAATCGTTCAGGTATGTTTCTCCTCCATCGTCTCCCTCTGTTTCGGGTTAGTAGTTTTAGTTCCCCAAAGCACATTGAAAGTTTTGAACTGAAGTACCAAACCTACCTTTTCCAGCCATTAAAAGTGTTATTTTTATCTCCTCTGTTCATTAAGGATCTTTATGAGCTTAATATAAATTCAAGTTAATCAAGCAAGATTGGAAAAAACCTGTTATTATCTCTACGCTAGATGTCAGTTTCTCTATGTTAATGATCCTAGAGGATTAAAGTATGACCTGTTCTTTGTGTTTTTCTTTTGATGATTGTATATTAATATCATGATTTCATGTTTGCAGCTTGTTGGCAAAGATGCTTTGGCTGAAACAGATAAAATCACTTTGGACACTGCAAAGCTTTTGAGAGAGGACTACCTTGCCCAAAATGCATTTACACCGTAAGCTGCCATCTCTGTCTTATTTGGATCATTTTTCTTGCTATATAAGAACTTTTTATTTGTGGTCAGGCTAAATCTGTCATTCTTATTCTGTGTTCTGGTTGCAGGTATGATAAGTTCTGTCCATTTTACAAGTCTGTTTGGATGATGCGCAACATTATCCATTTCTATAACCTTGCCAATCAGGTAATTCCCTATTGATTGCATAATTTTCTAAATATATTTCTTTTATATTGGGGTTAATACTCTGGCAAAGAGCAATCCCACCTTGCAGAATAACCTGGCTTAGATTTTAGCATTTTTATAGAAACTTCTACATGCTACTTAGATTTTGGCATTTTTGTATAAGCGCTTCTACATGCTATTTTCCAGAGCAACTAACTTGTTGCCAAATTTGAAAATTGGGATATTTTATCATGGAAAGTGTTACTCTGTTTCCAGGCTGTGGAACGTGGAGCTGGAATGGATGGACAAAAGATTACTTATACCTTAATCAAGCACCGGCTTGGAGATTTGTTTTACCGCCTAGTGTGAGTGAATTGAACCAATCTTATTTTTTTCTTCTTTTCAACAACCACCGAGCAACTCATGAACTGAAGAACTGTTTTCTCATGAGCAGGTCTCAGAAGTTTGAAGACCCTGCAGAAGGGGAGGACACTCTGGTGGCTAAATTCAAGAAGTTGTACGAGGATCTTACAGCTGGATTCCGCAACCTTGAAGATGAAACTCGATAAATGAGGGTCGAGCATCAGACAATGTACCAAGTTGGCCAGCATCTTCTCCATCAGCAGGGATGAGACAGCTTGGAGTGGAGTAGTATGGACAAAACCAGAACAGTTGAAGCTTGCCCACAACGTTGCTTGCATTAGATAAGGTGTTGTTCCTTTACGCTGTTGTTATGCTTTTAAAAATGTAATGTTTTGTGGCGTTAGTTCGGTACCACATTTTGATTGACAATAAGGAGACAATGGGCATCTGTTGCGCTATAAGAGTATAAAGAGAAAATAAGCGAAGACGGGTAGATCTGGATTCCATTATTTATGTTAATTGGATGGGAACTTTACTAGGCTGTATTATTTTGTAGTTTCATATCAAGTTCCAGGTACTGCTTGCGCCTTTTTTTTCAGTTATTGACGCTAGTGCAATGCCCTGTTTACATGCTTCTCAAAACTCCTTGTTGACTAACACTTCCTCTTGATGTTGTATTGCCTCCTGCCTGTTCTCCCTACCATTTGCGTATTATGATCATACATGTACTTAACGGGAGATGCAATATAATGTCTACAAAATAAGTTGCAGCTGCACCGGTACAGAGGTGATTTGTAGGGTGCCTACATACCCCAGGCTACGAGGATCAAGTCGCTTGTAGTTCTACCTACTAAAACCTACTAAAACACATATCGTTTGGTGGTACACAATCTAACTGTCAACATTCAGAAAAAAACGAATCAAATCTTCTGAAATAGGACTCCAATAAACTTCGTTTTAGATGATGATCGTTGCTAGTCTGCTGAAATAGGACTCCATTTTCTACCCATGTTCAGTGGCCGTTGGGAAGTTGACATGCTCCTTAAAACTCCTTGGAGGCTCGTGTCGTGTTGCTTCACGTCTTCATCTTCAATGTACGTACGTACCCAACCTTAAACAGCATAGCTGCGACTGAACCTACAACTCTGTACCGGCTGCCTACATACCCCGAGCCTGGTCTATTGACCGGGGATCAAGCTGCATGTAGTTCTCCTTCCTAATTCTCTAGACTCCACCTACATAGCCTATGTTGTTGTTGTTGCTGCTTGCTTGACTGCTTCATATCAATAGTTTTCGTCTATATTGTTGCTGAGACGAGCACTTATTAGGCTGACCCCGAAGATTCCCTCCGGTTCCAACTACAATATTAATACAAAAAAGATTCGACGATGTAGGTCAAATGCAAGTGTATTAATTATGATGGGCTAAATTGTCATGGTATCCAATGTGAGTACACATCTAACTATGTTACCTATTGGTTGTGACCCGTTCTGGAGCTTCCTCTTAGTCACCCTCGACGTTTTGGTGGGTGTCATAGTTCGCTTTTTGAGATCCGGAAGATCTTTCGTATCCAAAACTATAGCATGCCTCTTCGGCACTGTTTTTCAAAACCATCCAACATGTACACATATTACATTATTACTTAATATATATTAGATAAACTAATCAAACAAGTGTTTTAAAGAGGAGCAATACTTACAAGTTCTCTGGTAACTCTGACGGAGCTTTTCTTGAGTAGCTCTCATCTTCATCTCGTGTTCTTCCTTGGTCAAATCTTTCAGCCGCCTCTGCAACCCTCCGCTGTTTGCGACATTGTGAAGGACTTTCACATCGATATCCTCACCGTTATCTTCATTCACCTTAACCTTCAACACATTTCCATTGTCGGGTTTTTTGCAGCTTGAACCTTTTGTCATACCGCCAGCATTGTCATCTCCAACGACATCTTCGCATGCTTTCGAAATCTCGAATAGCAACTCTTCCACTTCTTTAGCGGACGAAGGATCCATCTACATGTTGTATTGTTGTATAACAATAATCAAATTAATATTCTCAACTAATTTAAGTCTTTGTCTTTGATACACAATCAAATTAATATTCTCAAGTACGTTCTTTTTTTCCGATTTTAAAAGTTCCCTTGTCAAATTTCTTTTAAACCATCATTTTATCGCCAAACAAAATCTTAGATTACCTCCCAACCCTCAAATTCTATTAAAGATGGAAGAATATAATACAATGTATAAATTATAATTAGTTGTAAGGACCTCAATCTTAATTAGATTGCCTAACCCTCAGTTAAAGATGGAAGTATGGAACTCATACCTCTGAAATGATGAATTTGCTACACCTCCGAATCCGATCGATGGGCTAAATATTTCTCTCTTGCTATATTACGACGGCAATATAATGGCTAATTCAAGACTTTATAATCAAGGAACTCTGTTGATCTGGGTAATATCCAACATTATATAAGGCAACTAATTTGTTTTTGTTTACACCTAATATATTTAGATATATTATATTGATAAATTAATTATTTTTGTTATTTAGATATGTTGTTGATATATATCAGGAACAATATAAAATCAAACAGAAAATTTATTTCGTTTTAAAGTTTTATTTTCACCTCAAAGACAATATTGGGAGATATATCTTTATAAAATAATCAAAAAAATATAATGAATAATTAAATAACAAGGGAAAATGCTATCATATACTTACGTAGTATATCTTTTTAATAGCTTATCTTTTTTAATTAAGGAAAGTGTATTAAAGAAAAGACCAAATTAATTATACTATATTCTTTCCAAATTTAAAATCAGTACAGTTCATTAAAAACAAATCTTATCTTATTACAAAAATCCCACATCTTATTACAAAAAATAGGACTTTTTCCTCGTCCGATCACTGCCTCATTACAATAAGGCCCATTTGCAGAAATACACCAAATCGGTGTTCGGTTTGCAAAAGTATATCAGTTTTCTGATAATAGCAAAAATAGGATAGGTGGGTCATTTGTGCTAAAAAATAGGTCATTTGTGCTAAAAAATAATGACTGATTTTACCTTTAAATTTAAATGTAAAAATCATTAAAAGGAGATTTATGAATTAAAAGAAAAGTTAAAAAATATATAAAAAATCAAATATACATTAAAATAATGTTTTAAATTTTTTTTCTCAGAAATTTAAAAATAATAAAAGTAGCCGGATGAAAATCATCGCTTTAGTAAGAGAATTAATACTGACAGGAACAAATTTTTTGTTGACAGGATATATGTTTTTTATGACAAGGCTAAAAATTAATACTGACAGGATGGAGTTTATAATAGGGAAGAGAATAAAGATACGATTTTATCCTACCATAACTAAAAATTAAAGGCATGTCCAAGACAAAGTAATTCGTTCACTACGACAGGATTAATGTTTATAGTGACAAAGCTGCGGATGTACATTGACATGATTGAAGCTATAATCTAGGAGAGAATCACTGAAGATACGGTAAATCATATCTTCAGGATTATTAACCATATTTACAAAAGGATTGTCAATATATATCTTGAAATCATAATATTATCACATTGACAGGATGAATATTGTTCTTGACAATCCCAAATATGAACATTGACAGGATATGATCAATAATCGGCGGGAGATTGAGTAAAGATACGGTTTTGACCTAAATTATAACCACTAGATTATAATCGACGGGAGATGGAGCTGGAGCCGGAGGTTGGTATGCTCTTGGGGTCGAGGTCGGAGCCGGATTGCGCCGGAGTGCTCGCGCAACGACGGAGGGTGAAGGCAGCGATAGTCGGGCTGCTCTTGTGTGTTCTGGTTATGGATTGGGATTGGGTCGGTCGAGGGCGCCGGAGTGTAGGCGCAGCGACGGAGCCGGAGACGTAGGCTCAGGTCCGAGTGCCGGAGACTTGGGGTTGGGGTTGAGCGCCGGAGACTTAGGGTTGGGGCTGCTCTTGTGTGTTTTGGGTTAGGGATTGGGTCGGTCGGGGCTAGGCTATCCTGTTAGTAGGGATTGGGTTGGGATTGGAATTTTTTTTTTAATTTCAGTTTTTTTTTATTATTTAATTATTTAAAATAATTTTAAAATATAAGAAAAATGAAAAATACTCAAAATATTTAACTTTTTTTTTCTGATTTTTTGGGGTGGTGGGTAGTTTTGATAATTAAATAAGGTATTTTTGTAAATTTCCATATATTGATGCAATAGTTTTCAAACCTAGGTATTTTTGCAAACCAATTATCAAAGTGGGGTATTTAGTAGTAATTCCCCTTAAAAGAAAAGTAAAAAAATATATAAAAAAATGAAATATATATATTAAAATAATGTTTTAAATATTTTTTTCTCAGAAATTTAAAATAATTAAACTAGCCGGATGAAAAACATTGCCTTAGTAAGAGAATTAATACTAACAGGAATAAAATTTCTTTTTGACAGGATATAAGTTCTTTATGACAAAGCTGATAATTAATACTGACATGATGTAGTCTATAATAGGAAAGAGAATAAAGATACAATTTTATCCATACCATAACGACAAATTGAAGGCATGTCCAAGATGACAAAGTTATTTGTTCCTAACGACAGGAGTAATGTTCATAGTGACAAGGCTGTAGGTTTACTTTGACATGATGGAAGCTATAATCGGGGAGAGAATCAATGAAGATACGGTAAATCATATCTTTAGGATTATTAATCATATTTACAAAAGGATTGTCAATATATATCTTGAAACCATAATATTATCACATTGACATGATGAATATCGTTCTTGACAATCCCAAATATGAACATTGACATGATATGATCAATAATCGGCTCGAGGTTGAGTAGAGATACGGTTTTGACCTAAATCATAACCTTTGGTCGGGGCTAGCTTGTACTTTGTTAAGGATTGGGATTGGGATTTTTTTTAATTCTAGATTTTTTTATTTTTTTATTATTTAATATAATATAAAAATAATTAAAAATATAAGAAAAATGATCAATACCAAAAATATTTAATCTTTTTTTCCTTGTTTTTCGGGTTGGTGGGTAGTTTTGATAATTAAATAAGGTATTTTTGCAAATTTTCATAAATTGATGCAATTGTTTTCAAACCTATGTATTTTTGCAAACCAATTATCAAAGTGGGATATTTAGTAGTAATTTCCCTTACAATAAAGCTCAACCAAAATAATGCTTTTAAAGTACCTCCTTTCAAGTTTGAAAATACATGGTTACTAAGAAATGATTTTCGTAACATTGTCAAACAAGCATGACGAGCCCCTTGCTATGGTTCGATCATGTTCCAAATCCAACACAAAACCAGGCTGCTAAAACAAAAGGCTATGGAATGGAATAAAAGAACATTTGAAAACATCTTTAGGCAACTCAAAGAGCTTGATGATGAGTTACTTCAAATACAATCTAATCCAACCTACCATCAAAACCCCAACTTAACTTCTAAAGAACAACACTCGCTTCTTAAAAAAAGATAAACTTTTATTGTTTCAAAAAGGAAAAATGACTAAAAATAATATGAACTATCAACGGTGATTCAAAAATAATACGAACTTTCAAAATTATAAATTTATACACAAACTATACTATAATAAACCAATATTGATACAATGACCATAAATTGTAGAAAATAAATTAATTTGGACTCAAATTATAATTACTAAAAGAGTTTGGGAAAAAATATAAAATTAAGGTGAATAATCACCGCCTTCCCCAACACTTCCTAGCTCTCCACCGTACAGTCGCCGCCGCCATGTCCTCCGCCATCGCCTCTGCCGGTTAATAGATTGTGCAATCGTCACCGGATCTATTGTCGACTCTGATGCCACGTGCTCCTCCGGATCCACTATCTTCATCATCGTCTGCATCCTCCCGTACCGGAGATGGGCAAAGCTTCTTGCTTCTAGTGTCCGATCGCTTCCTTGTGGATCTTCGCGAGGTGACATCAATAATTGTAATCGGGATGAAATTTGAGATTGTTTCTGAACAAATTTTACATAAATTGAAAATCCTAATCGGAGAGGGGGATAGGGAGATTGTGCATACAGATTTGACGGTCTGGTCATTGCCGGTGCCAACGTCCGCCAATTCCTCCATCTTCGCCAAGCCTCATCAGATCTGGAAGCCCTACGTAGATGTCTTCAATCTTAGTGCACAGTAGGATTTCTTCAACAGGAGGATGTCTTCAATCTTCTATTGGGTTCTATTGTAAAATTAAGCACTACATAGATGCAATCTTCTATTGGGTTCTGTTATCAGATCTGGAAGAGAGGGAGCTGAGACGATGAACCTGATTATTCTCTTTGATTTTACAATTTTTTTTTACCAAACTTTCATTTTAATTAATTTTTTAGTCCAACTTAATTTTTTCTTTGCAATTTATGCCCATTGTACCACTGCTGGTTTATTAAGTTATAGTTTGTATATAAATTTATAATTTTGAAAGTTCGTATTATTTTTTGTTCACCGTTGATAATTCATGTTATTTTCAATCATTTTTCCTTTCAAAAATCCTTTTGGAACGAAAGAGTTAAGGCTAAACATTTAAAACTATTTGACACCAACTCATCCTACTTCCACATAATTGCCACTTGGAGGAGAAATAGGAAAATCATTAGAACTATCACATCTTTCGAAGGAACGCTCATTGTCGGTGATGAAAACATTAAGAATGAAATTAAAAAAGATTTTGAAAAGAGATCTACGAAACAACATATTGACCAACAAACTCTTAATGAATACCTAAACCTTATAAACCCCGAAATCACTACCTAGGAAAATGAATTTCTTACCAAACAACCATCTAATGGGGAGATTAAAAATGTTGTATTTAGTTTAGGGAGTAACAAATCTCCGGGGCCTGATTGCATGACGGGGGAATTTTCCAAAAAAAAAAAAAATTGGGATATTGTGGGTTACAGCATTATACGTGTTGTTTAAACTTTTTTCCACTCCGGTAAGCTGTTACGCCAGATAAACCATACTTTTATCTCACTTATTCCTAAACAGGATAACCCGACATCAACAAACCATTACCGCTTTGTGAATGGCCTGGCTCAATCTTTCGATACAAAGGATAAATAAATACAGAGAAATTGGGTCTCCTTGTCTTAGCCCCCTCATCGGTTTGAAGCTCTCCGTCATTTCCCCATTCATGAGGATCCGAGTAGACACAGAAGTGATACAGCTTTCGATCCAATTGACCCAGTTCATCGGAAATCCAGCACCTTTGAGGGTTTCGGTGACAAAATCCCATCTAAGGCGATCGTAAGCCTTTTCCAAGTCAATTTTAAGAATCATGCATCCCTTTCTCCCTTTCTTTTTTCGCATAGAGTGGACAAGTTCCTGCATAATAACCACATTATCAGTAATAACTCTCTTGGCAAGAGCTACCTTGAAGAGGGCTGATGAGATCGGGGAGAATCGGCCGTATTCTGTTCACCAAGATCTTCGTGCAAGTCTTATACAACACGTTACAAAGGTTGATGGGACGGAACTGCGCCACAGTCTCCGGTTTAGCAACTTTAGCAAGCAGAACAATCAGAGTGTCATTGAGCCCTCCCGGAAACCTCGCATTGCTAAGAAAATGGTTCACGCATCTCACAACTGAGTCCCCGACAGTAGCCCAACATTTCTGAAAAAAGAGGGCATGAAAACCATCACAGCCGGGGGCTTTATTGGCCGCCATATCAAGCAGAGCATCACTGATCTCTTTCTTCGTAAAGGGAGCACACAGCGAGTCCCAAGCCGTTCGGGAGAGTTGCGGAAAATCAGCAGGTTCCATGTGTTGTGGGTGCGCTTCCTACAGTGGTATATTGAAAAGATCACGGAAGTAATCCAAGACCTTGTTACTAATGCCATCTTGGTCAGTGATCTCCGTATCATTCTCACCTTTGAGCATCTCAATCCGGTTCCTCTTACGCCTGACAACGTGTTACGGTCGCTTGCTCCGAGCCAAAGCTCTCTAGATTTCTTGAACCATAACAGCTCCTCTTGTTCGAGCGTCAGTGCAAGCTCCCGTCTGACCTCCATCTCTCGAGCAAGCAACTCCTCCGTGGCGTGATTTGCGATGACAGATTGAACAGCATCCAATTGGGCCTCGAGCTTATCCTTCCGATCAAATATGTTACCAAAGGTATCTTTGTTCCACTTCAGCAGGCATTCCTGGAGTAGAGAAAGGGCCTCCGGAGCGCCCTTATCCCGGTCCCAAGCTCCACGAACAACCCCATCAAATTGCGGGTGCGTAATCCAGGCCGACTGGAACCTGAAGGGCCTTCTCTTCTTATTCACCTTTCTTATCGGGTTCATCTCAAGCAGTAACGGATAGTGATCGGAGCTGTGTTTAGGAAGGTGTCGAACCGCAGCTTTCGGCCATTTCAATCGCCCTTCCGCATTGGTTAAAACCCTATCCAATCTCTTTCCCATATAAGTCTCCACCGTTCTACCTCTATCCCAGGTAAAATTTGGGCCCGTGAAACCCATATCGATCAGTTCCGCTCCTTCTACCCAGTCCAAGAACTTGTCTAAGTCAGGGGAGAGACTATCCGAGTGGGCGTTCCTTTCCCAGCTATTGAGGATGCAATTGAAATCGCCCCCGACAAAAAGCGGGCCATTCAGGTTGTCAGTAACTTGTTTGATCTTCCTCCAAAATACCTTTCTGTCATTGGCGTTGGGGTGGGCATAGACGACCAGGAGGTAGAAGCTTTGCCCACCAATCTTCCCCTCGGAGAGAATAAATCGCTCCCAAGTCTGTCTGATAGTCAAGTTGATGTTGCTACTGTTCCATAAGAGCCAAACTCCACCCCGGAAGCCGGAAGCTTCCACGATTTCTTGATCAGTAAAATTGAGTCTTCCCCAGGCTTTTCTAGCAGTGTCACCTGAAATCTTGGGCTCCAAAACCACAAAAACGTCGATCTTATGTCTTTTGCTCATATACTTGACCGCTCTACGAAACCCGCCGCTGCCGGCTCCGCAACTATTCCAGATGATGCAATTCATCATGACAGAGGAAAGGAAGGACCGACCACACACCAACACTCCTCTTCCTTGGTGCCCTTCGCACCATCCACTTGCATCTCAGGCGCCATGGCCCCATCTCTAACCGCACTTTCGATCTGAACAACAGTCTCGCCGTCGGCGCTTTCACTGATCAAGCCCTCATACGTTTTCTTATTTGGTTCCCCGCACATAGAGATCTCTCCTCCAACTTTATTCTTTCCTTTATTCGCATGGGCCTCGACATATGGGTTATTCTTCTTCGTCACCCAGACACGAGAAGAGCCCACAATCTCTTCATAATTCCACTTCATGTTTGAACCCATCAGGGAAGCCTCTAAAGGCCCATTATTCCTCCCAGGTTTCTTCATCTTTTTTTTGTTTGGGCCCAGCAGGGAAACTTCAACTTGCCCGTTGGATTTCGGCCCATCTCCTTTCCTCCTAGAATACTTCATACTATTCTTAATATCCCTTCCTCCCACTGTAATATTGGCTCCAGAATTGACCTCAAAGGGTTTCTCTTTCTCTTTCATCATAACTTCATTAGTTATCTCGCCTCCCATATCTTCAACATTCTCTCCAGATTGCATAGGGATCACAACCACCTTCTTCTGCTTGATGTTCGACTCCTTGTTAGTCCGAATTTCCTGACCGTTGCAGCTATTATTGCTCCCGCCGTCCTTCGATTCTCCCCCTTCGCATTGAATGGTCTCTTCATTGGCCTCTTCTCCCCTTTCCAAGACGCTGAAACTGTTCTCCGATCTCCCCCTGTCGCTGCCGTCCACCGTCGCACCACTAGTCTTCTCTTGCCTGCTCTTGCCTTTAGAATTCCGGCGTCTACGCAGCACATCCATCCATGGGCCATAATGACCCGATCTCTTGTCTGTCTCCATTGAAGAATCAACGGTGGATCCTTTCCCAGTGTTTCCTTCTTGTCCTGACCTGTTGGATGACTCTCCTTCGTTGCTTGCATCATTGTCTTTCATTGCCTCACGTGTGTCTTTGGGCTCTTCCTTCCTTTGGGACTGTCCTTCTTGATCTTGCCTGTTACAATGCATCACTATATGTCCATACCTGTCGCACTTGAAACATATTTTGTGGAGGCCTTCATATTCCAAATAGTAGCATCTGTTCTTGATTGTTACCGTTCCTTTCAAAGGTTTCAAGAGATCCACTTCGACGCAGACTCTTGCATACCGTCCCCCTGCTGGAGAAGAGTGTCCTGTTATCAACTTTGATAGGGACTCCAATCCCGGAGGCAATTTTCATCAGGACATTTTCCTCGTACAGGACAATCGGGAGTTTCGAAATCCTGACCCAGGCCGGCGACGTGGTGATGACGTCCGTTTCTGGCTCGAAGTCAGGGTTCCATGTCTTAACGATCAAGTAGTTTCCGAACATCATCCACAGACCACCTGTTAAAGCATTGATATAATCAAAATCAGTATCAAATCGGACAATATAGTAGCCATTAGGAAGATCAGCCAAGAAAATCCTCCCTTTCGGTCTCCATAGTTCTCCCAGTTTCCTTTCCATTGCCACATAGGGGACGAAGCCCCCCAAAGTTTTAATTATCAGGGACGATTTCCAGTTAGCAGCCAAAACTTCCATCACTTCTCGCGCTATGTTGACGACGGGGTCGCATTCCGCGCCGTCCGGGAAGGAGACCGAGATTTTGCCTTATAGGAACCCCGGAGCAAAGTTGGGGCTACCCTGGTGTGGTTCCGCCATAACCATATCCTTCCACGACTTTGTCGTGTCAGGCGGGTCACCCGGCGGCCGAGAGTTTCTAGCAATGTGGAGTATAAACGTTGATCAAGTACGTAACTTTGCTTTCATTCGCTTGGAAACCCTAATTTGAAAAGGGTTGATGAGAGTGGTCCATTTTCTTTCCCTTTTACTCTTAGTAGTTCAACCATTTTATTCTTAGTGGTTCAACCCTTGAACTCGTGTGATTCAACCCTTTTCCTATCCCTCTAGCAACTTTATATTTTTTAATTCTTTTAATCATTTGGGAGATGACATTGAACTACTTGGTTTGAAACCCTGAACCACTTGGTATAAAAATCTTGAACTACTTGGTTTAAAACCCTTGAAGCACTTGGTATTAAACCCCTGAACCACTTGTTATAAAAACTATGAACCACTTGGTATAAAAACCCCAAACCACTTGATATTAAACCCTTGAACCACTTGATATTAAAAACCATGAACCACTTGATATAAAACTCTGAACCAAGTGGCATTACAACCCTAAACCATTTGGTATTAAAAGTTAAAACTTAAACTAAGAGAATCAGACTAGTGGTTCAAGATTTTAACAAAAGTGATCCAAATAGCATATACATTTCAAAAAAATCAAATTATTCAAATAGTATATAAATTTAAAAAGAATCAAATCACATAGAGTAGTACTATTACATTACAAGTAACCGATCAACTAAAAAGGATTTGCTTTTCAAAAAACAAAAATAAAAAGGCTTTAAAATAAAGGGTGATTTTGCTAACTAGCCTATTTTGAATCTTTAATTAGTTGATTAACACCCAAACTAATTTAATTAGGTAAGCTAGCACCCTTTGGGTATTAGGGTCAATCGGTCAACGGTCAATGGCCCGGTCAACGTTGACCGTTGACCGTCTCTTTCGGATTTTTTTTTTTTTTTTTTTTTTTTTTTTTTTTTTTTTTTTTTTTTTTTTTTAACTACTGATGCCACTTTTTTTGATGCCACTTTTTTGATGCCATTTTTCCGTTGTCATTTTTTATCGTTATGCCATTTTTTCCTGAAATGTTTTGATGCCATTTTTCGAAGTAGTATTTTGATGCCAAATTTTTAATGACATGTGATGCCATTTTTTAAAGTAGTGCTTTCATGTCATTTTTTATTACATTTTATTTTCGCTTTGATGCCACTTTTCTAATGAAATGATTTGATGACACTTTTTTAATGCCACTTTTTTCAAACCTTGATGACATTTTTTGTTTATTGTGATGCCACATTGACCATTGATGCCATTTTTTTTTACCGTTGACTACTGATGACACTTTTTTTATGTCAATTTTTTGATGATATTTTTTACCGTGATGCCATATTTTTTCAAAGTAGTGTTTTGATGACATTTTTTTTCTTTAATGTGATGCAACTTTTTCAAAGTAGTGTTTTTATGTCATTTTTCTAATCAAATCGTTTGATGCCACTTTTTTTAATTTAATCAATTGTATATCGATATATTTTCATCGATTATACTTTTATTCACTGATGACACATTTGTGATTACACTTAATTGATGCAATCACTTGTGGTGACATGTTTATTACATATTTATTCATTGATGACATTTGTGGTTACATGACAACTTGAATAATATCCAAGAGAAGATGGCATTGAGAGATTTGTCCAACGTGTATACATTCAAGCATCAACATTGGTTTCTTTGATGCCAAATTGCAAACGGGCAATTGGCACAACCCCTCATAGAAAATATGCAATATTCATGACAGTAATAATTCACAGTATCTTATACAACTTAATTGAAATACGTGCAAAGCGTACTCAATGGTATGTGGCATATGCCCCCTAAAAATTACATGGAAAATGGACAATGACATACTGTGTGTGTCTTCTTCTTTATAATGCTTTTGTTGACAAATTTAAATAACCAAATAATGCATCCCAATACGATATTGCCGGCTTCGTCTTGTTTGCATAAGCCACCCGTAGTCCTTTGAATCACCCTATACGACAACCTTCGTATGCCCTTGAAAATCAGCATCAGTTTGGCTTCCATGATTCAACAGCAATGGCTTATGAGAGCCACGAAAAGATCTCCTCATTACAGTAGAATATATGACAGCAAGTATGACAACAACAAGCCCCAACAATCTTCTGATAGTTTGGATGTGACAATTCATAAGCCTAAAAGGAAAGACAGGCCATAAAACTGGTCTTAGTTCAATACATAACATAGATAACAAATTTATACGAGGGAATAAGCACTATCCACATCAAAGCATTTAATTAGGTTGTATAGATAATTCAAAAGCCACACTTCAATACAGGGCATCAAGAGCTCGAGCCTAATTTGGCATCAAGAGTGCAACACAAGAGCAGCAACAACATGAACGCTACAAACATCAAGAGCGCAACACTGCAACAACAAAAATTAGAATTGATTTCAAATTATAAAAAACACTAAAAGAGAGATTACATGGTGTTCATGTGTATATATTTAAAGAACTCCAGATTATAAGAGTAATTTAACAAGTTCAAGAGTAATCAACAGACATGTTAAAACACAATTAAGCCTAGTTTCATAAAGCCAAGTGCAAGAGATCACAGATTAAGTTCAAGATTAATCATTTAAGAACCAATAAAAAGGATTTAATTACTCTTATCCCTCCGAAACAGCGACATCCAGACATCGACTCTCCAACTCCCCCAAGCACTCCTCGCCGCTCAACTCCTCAATATGCATATCAACTTTATCCAAATCCAAACCCCCTATGGACCAATTATCAACAGAATTAAGAAACTCAGGATACCACGCTACATAAGAAGCAAATAGATCGAAAAATTACAGAGAGCATAAATCAAAATCCAGACACCATAATGAGGAAAATCGAACACACAGTAGGAGAAATCAACAAATTTAGAAAATGGAGGAGAAATCGAAACAAAGAGAGCAAACCTAGATCTGAATCAGACAAATCCAAAATCTGAGAGGAGGAGGAAGAGAACGTGTGGACAAAGAGATAGATAAAAGTTCCTTGATCGGAGGAGAAGATGTCGCTCTGACAGGGGAGGAAGAAGCGCCTGCAAAAGGAGAGGGAGAACCAAAATTACTGAAGTATATCGGAGGCCCGCACCTGCGATATTGCTGCGAGCAGGGCCAATAAGGAAGACGTCGACGGCGACTCCAATGGAGAGGACAACGGGGAAGGGGACGACGCCGTTTGACCGGGCGCAGGAGACCTAGCGGCGGCGGCGTGGTTGCTACAGGTGGTGATCGTTGCCGATCTGGAGTTGCGAAGGAGATGTTTCAGAAATCGTTGAATTCTCACCCGCACAGCAAAATCAGAGGATGGGGTAGAATGACCTAATTAATTTTCACATGAGGCTAACACGGCTAATTAAATAAGTTAGGGTGTTAATAACCTAATTAAATTAGCAAAGGGTGATATTTTACCAAAATTTCTCTAAAAAAAATCAAATTACACACAGTGATGACTGATGAGTCCTCCTCCTCCCGCTAGCTCTGAATCTCTTGTGCCACCGGCGACGTAGCTCCGTCGATGACTTGACCCGCCAGCTTGTCTCAGACCTCGATTCCCACTCAATCGAAGACCAGAAACAGGGCACGACGGAAAGGCTCGGCTAGCTAGATGGTTGTCGGGCTCGATCGGGGCAAGGACGCTCGGCTGGCTAGCTCTACAACTCTCATCTCCGGATTCGCATCGGCCTTGCAATTGCAACTGAGCAGCTCGACAAGGGCAGTCAGGTACCGATTCGGAACTACGGGGCGCTCAAGATTGAATCGGAGGTAGTCGGTTCGCAACCCGACCTCATCGAGTGGAGGTGAGAGATGCTGATCAATCGTAGGAGCTCGTTCATCGAGGTGGAATTTGGAGGAAGAAGCAGATCTGAGAGCGCAGGAGGGTGTTTTTAATTGGGAAAACTAATTAAAATACCCCCACCTTTGGGGGTAAAAATATATTCTCAACTTTCAAATGTAATAAAAATATCCCGACCTTTGAGGGTAGTGGTAATATATTACCATGAGTTTTCTCACGTGTCAGAAATGCTGACAAGGCAGCCAATGTAGATTTTTTTACAAGAGTTTCCTGAACGATTTCCTTATGAAAAAAGTAAATAGTTGGATCGGGTTCATACCCAACACCTTTTTCTTCCTTCTATCTTCTTCCATGGTCGCCTATTGAATTGTCTTCCAGGCAGTTCATGGTTCCTCTTCAATGGCAGTCTTCCTCCCTCGTGGTTACCTATCTTGAGCTATCTCAATCTCTCACATCTTCTTCCTCTTTGATTCGTTCACGGACTTGGCTGAGTAAGTTTTGTTTTTCCCCTCTTCGTTGTTGTTGTTGTTGGTGGCGTCGGTTTAGTTTTGTTGACGGTTTGGTGTTAGGAATATTTATAGTCGTGTTGTGATAATTTGCGGTAATTTTGACCGGATTAGTTGCTTGGTTGAATCAATTTCGTTTTTTGGGTTTAATGTTGTTGTCGGATTATTATTTTCTCTAAGGAAATCGTTCAAGAAAACCCAATTTTAGTGCTAATTTGTAAAAAGGCTTCCACGTACGTTGGCTATTTTGTCAAAAAAATCCACGTAGGCTTCCTTGTTAGCATTTTTGACCCATAAGAAAACCTGTGGTAATATATCACCACTACCCTCAAAGGTCGAGATATTTTTATTACATTTGAAAGTTGAGAATATATTTTTACCATAACCCCAAAAGGTGGGTATTTTAATTAGTTTTCCCTTTTCAATTTGACCAATCAAATTATTTCTTTCCTTCTTACCGGACCAATTATTTCTCACTTGAACCTTAGATTAGACCTATTAAACGGGTCATTCGAGTCGGGTCACTTCGGATCCCAAGTAAAATGGGTTCCGGGTATATCTGGGTTGACTCGAACCCGGGTTTGACAAGGTTTCGGGTCATTTTGGATTGATTTCGTGTTTGCCAATTTTTTCCTTTTTAAATTAAAAAAAATCATAATTTGATAATTTTGCAATAATTTTAAAATTCTAAAATTAAAGACGTGGTTTATAAGTTCTAGTTCTTGTAATTATATACTACATTGATCCAAAATATTTGATTTTGTATTATTTCTCATAATTTTTAATAAAATGTAATAATATATAAAATATCAAAATTTTTAATAATTTTTTAAAAATAATTTCATGCAATTAGTAATAAGCATAGATTTGTTTTAATATTTTAATATTTTTTAGAATTTTATCTTTTTTAAAAAAATGTGTTGAAAAATAAAAAAAATCAAATACTATCGATCGGATAGAGTATTACACAATACAAATAAATATAAAAGTTGATTTGAAAATGAAAGATCAAGTGATTATAATTATAAAATGTAATAAATTGGAATCTCCATAAACAAAATTCAATCATATATAATTATAAATCAATCGGGTCACCGGGTCAATCGAATAAATCGGGTCAAAATTACCGGGTCAATCGGGTCGAAACCCAGATTACGCAGAAAATTTCCGAATTTTCGGATTCGGGTCATAAAAAATTTCGGACGTTCGGATCGGGTTAACCGGGTCGGATTGTGTTTTGACAAGTCTACCTTAGATAGATGCATGAATTAATAAATAAATATACCACCATATATGTAATCGCCAGTTGGGATAGCGCGCGCACATAATTCGAAGTTGGCGGGGTACATTGCGCGCGTACATGGTCAAATTTGGCGGGGCCAAACGGGTACATAATTTTAATAATATGGAATGACAATAATACCCCGCTCTATTTTGTCCCAGCAACTTCATCTATGAGGGTATTGCTGTAATTAGCTAAAGAGGCATCTCTTCCATCATAAACCGGAGAATCAGTTACCGGCACTCACAGGGCGTGCCCTTGATTTCTTTCGATTCCGTAATCTGCAGTCACTTGAACAACGCTCTCTTCGTTTTTCCTTCTCAAATGGCGGATTCCCAGAGCAGCTCTAGAATGATGAATCCCTGGGTTCTCCATCTCCAGAAACTCGGCCTTGAGCTCAAATGCCCTTCCTGGTCTCTCTCTCTCTCTCTCTCTCTCTCTCTGTGTTTTATGCTCAGATCTGGGCCTTTTTCTTACCTCTCTTGTTGATTTTTGTATCCAGTTTGGATTTTTACAGTAAGCCGATTTTGTTCCCTTGCGATCACATCTTCTGCGGGTAGGTTCATTCCCAGTGGTTGCTTGTGAACCTTGAGATTGGATTCTAGGGTTTAACTCATCTTTCCCCTTCTGCTGTTCGCAGATCTTGCGTACCGGAGGAGGAGGGTTCTTCGGATTCGAAGTGCGCTATCTGCAGCCATTGTTTCCTTAAGAAGGGTAAGAGAGTTAACTTTTTTTCATCGGATCTCTTCATATCTATTCTCTGCGTTTAATGTAAAGTTTAGATTTTAATTTCGTCAAAATCTAATATTTAATATCTTATCGCCTCCTCAGTACGCAGTGTGCGCACCCAAATCTTTGAAATTAATTTTACCATTAGCGTAAAATCTTTGAAAATAATAACCGGCAACTTTGAAGAATTGCGTTGCGGCTCCATCTGATTTAGTCGAAGATTGAAAATGTGTTCTTTTTTTATTTGGTAATAATTTGGGTCGCCAGAGTTATCCAAGAGCATTGGTCAAGGTTTGCAATCTTGTCGGTCATTCTATTAATACCCAAGCAGGGACACGACACGAGAGAACATAACATGTTTCATATTGGTCAGCGACTTCAATTTCCCAAAGACACTTAGCTTTATTCTGAAAATAGTCAATAATGATTTTTGAATCACCTTCTATGAGTAGGTAGTTTATACGGAGTTTAGTTGCTTCTTCTATTCCTAGTTTTAAGGCTAGCGTCTCGGTCATTATAGGAGTTTAGTTGAACTACTTTCTTTGTTAGAGAGGGTTGATCCGTCAAAGTTAAGTTTGAAGAAGCCGAAGGGTGGTTAAATGTTCATTTGTTTGATTATGAAACTCGGGGGTTAGGGAGTGAGGTGGGGTGTTTAGTATTTTAGGGTTAAATCTTATAACCACATCTCACTGACACTGTTGCTTTCCCCTAAGATCGAAGAAGTTACTGAAGTTGATAACTTTTTTTTGGTTAATACTGTAGTTGATAACTAGAGTAGGGTGAAAGTGAAAGGATGGGTGGGAAGCGGCCACGGCTGGGCCACGGTGGTGGATGTGGTGGCTGCTGTGACAGGATAGGGAGAGGAGGGGTTCTTAAGCAGGGGTTTGGGCTGAATTTTGAAACTAGTAGGAACAATATTTAAGTCATATCACAAGTATCAACAAAGACATTTTGTTTTGGGTGTATAAATAAAGAAATTGGATTGGTTGATAAAGAAAAGCCCTTTAACAATATGGTAAATCTGCGGTCTAATTGAAGTATAGATTTATGTATTTAACTTGTTTATGGATTAAAAGTGAGAAAAAAATAATGGTTTGCACTGGTCTTTTGGCAGATATAAGGCAAGCTCCTTTCATTGAAAGCATAGTCAACATCTACCGTAGTCTGGACATGACGTTTTCCCCTCTCAAGCATCAAATGGATTTCGTTGGGAGGAGTCCGAGTCCACTTCTCTCGTGTTCGAAGACTAGATTGAAGCAACATGGACAGGCTGAATCTATGGATTTGGATATGTATCAGCTAAATCAGTTGTCTCAGGGTAGTCCACCCTTTGGAGTTAACAGCAGTGATCCAGGAAGTGGTGAAGAGGTAAGAATTCCGAAAGTGCTCAACTCTTGACAATGGCTTATTATGCTTACATATATGCTTCCTTGTGCAAGGACATTAAACTTACATATATTCTTCTTTCTACAAACTGCATTAGAGTTGGCTTTCCTTTGCCTTTTTTATGCGACTAGTATTTTTTTTTTGGTTCCTCAATGGGTAGCAGCACTTAACTAGAAAATTTGCTTCCTCAATTATATCCCAGAAGTTGACTCTATGTTTGAGAATCTGCACAAATTGGACCGAAGTTTTTGGGCAGCTATTGATGGATCTAGATGGTTAATCTAGTTTGTTTATCATCGATAGTTAAGTTGAACATGTGATTATCTAGTTTGTTTAGGCTTATAAATGAACCCAAATGGTTATAAACTGTTATTTTTTCAGTTCTATTAGTGCTATTTTAGTTCATTTGATGAGATGTCCATCCATGAAGTCTAGTTTTTTTTCCTTTTTGGATAGCTGTATTTGCAATTTTTATTTAAAACGTTGTTTCATATTTAGCCAACTGTGAAAGTCTGAAATAATATATCTAAAACTATTTTGAATTATTCTCTCGACAATTGATCAATGCAGAGTTTAGAAAGGCATCCTGTGAAGAAATCAAACAAGAGATTAGCTGACAAGTTCACATCAAATGAGGTCCTTAGCTCCACTAACTCTATAGCTGACCATTCGAACAGGACAATTAAGAAGACAAAGCTAGAATACAGCGGTGCAGGAGAGATGATTGACCTTCATTGTGCAGAAATTGTTAAAAACTCGAAAGATCCTGTGAAATTTGAAGAAAAGATCTCGTCTGAATCTATGGTTTCTTCTGATAGAAAAGCAATCCATCAATCAAGCTCTATGAATTCACTGCCCTTTGTTTGTGGATTTTGCCAAACTTGGAAAGTAACAGAGGTGAGCCTTATGCAATTAACTTTAGATACTTTAGTATTAGCCTTTCTTTCAAATGTACTGATCAAGAAATTATGCTAGTCCTAATCTTGTTTCTTTTGCAGTATACTGGACCAATGATGCACTATTCTAATGGAAAACCTGTTGTTGACGAGAAGGCTACTAGTTCTGGTGCTATACATGTTCATAGTAAATGCATTGAATGGTCGGTATTTTCTACATTCCACATTTTTATCAAGATTTTATAGTTATTCATGAATTTTTTAACAGAAGGGCGGATGTTCCTATTTGCAAACTTATTTCTACAGTGCATAAATTAATGGATATGTACAACCTTTGTTGCATGTCAAGATTTCTCAGTTACATTTCTTCTGCAAATCTACTAAAAGATTTCTGCTTATTTTGTTCTGTTCATATTATGCAAATTATTTGTAGCACTTTACTCTTGTCAGTTGGCAAAGTTTTCCTTTTAATACTCAACATGGATCTTATGAAGTCATGGTTTATGAACAATAGGGCACCACAAATTTACTATGATGATGATGAGACTCCTAAGAATTTAAATATTGAGCTGCAAAGAGGTGCAAAACTCAAGTGCTGTAAATGTAAGCTGAAGGGTGCTACTCTTGGCTGTTATGCAAAGAGCTGTAAGAGAAGCTACCACGCTCCTTGTGCAGCTGAAGTCTCAGAATGCAGATGGGATACGGTGAGTTGTTTCAACAGTTGTATGGGAAAATGTAACGGTATTTCACTCGAGTCTGGCCTTATAGGCAATGGATTTAGCTCGCTGAAGGATTTTTCAAACGTTGAATTCGCAGGATGACTACCTGATGCTCTGTCCAGCTCATGCTTCATTGAAATTTCCAAGTGAGAAGTCCAAGAACCTTAGTAATGAAAAATGTGATACAAACCATGATATCCCAGCTCAAAAGTATGATCTTATTCTCATGATATTACAATATTATACTTGGAAAATTTCAGATGCATACTGCCTAAATTAGAGAATGAGGGTTGACACCTATCACTGCGTTTGTGATCCTCTTAACCTCATTGACTCTTTTTGTGCATAACATTTCCTTGTGCTCACAGGCTCAAGGAATCAATGGGGCATTCTTGTTCTAATATTAGTGCCGTATGCGGGGAGACAGATAAGTGCTCTTGGGCAGCCTCGCCAACTGGAGCTAAAAATTGGGTTTTCTGTGCGTCGTCTTTGTCTGTTGATGAGAAGGTTAATTCACTTCTCAAAATTAAAAACTCCTACATAAACTGGAACATGAATATTATCTTTGTTTTCCGAGCCTGGAAACTTCAATTTTTTTTTGGCTAAATTTTCGCATTATTGTTTTTTGATGCAAAGGATTGCCAAGTTAGTTCATATGATTTCAACTGTGGTGTTAATTTTGTTGGGCTTTTCCTTTCCTTTTTGAGGCTTCAGTTCCATTTCTGCTGTGCACTTACAGGTCTCTATTCATACTTACTGGATATCTTGCTTTCTACTTGATTTTATGTAGCGTATGTTGATAGAATTTGCAAGCATGTGTGGTGCAACTGTCATGAGATCTTGGTCCCCAACTGTCACCCATGTCATTGCCGCAGCTGATGCAACTGGTGCATGCACAAGAACACGGAAAGTTCTAATGGCAATTCTGAAAGGGAAATGGGTTCTCAAGATTGACTGTAAGGCCCATTCATATTCATTTTAATTCCTCTAGTGTATCCTTTTCCTTAGGATATGCTTAAAACAGTTGGAATGGACTAGTTCTAGTTTGTCTTCTTCAGTTTGTTCAGATGTAAAATCATTAGATTCTTTTGTCTGTGATTCATGAGGCAGCCTTAATCTCATTGCGTGTTTTTTATTTTCCAGGGATTAAAGCATGCATGAATATGAAAGGCCCTGTGGATGAAGAACTTTATGAAATTAGCCTCGACAATCATGGCTGTTGCAATGGCCCCAAAACTGGCAGGCTCAAAGCCTTCAGCAATGTAAGCTTCTGAATCTTCCAAAACAATTCTCATTTGCTATATATATCTGTTGTGGGTTTCTTGAGAAAGTACCTGAATTTTAGTTAGTTAAATGTGTTTCAACTCCAACTAGTTTTCGCGAGTCTGACTATTTTTAAACCACCCGTGGAACGTACACATCGAATACAATTATACAGGCACCAAAGCTCTTCAATGGACTGAACTTCCTCTTCACCGGAGATTTTGTAAGAACATACTTGGAAGATCTCCAAGATTTGGTGATAGCAGCTGGAGGGGCCCTCCTTGAGAGCAAGGAGCAGCTACGACAGCAAGCTAACAATGCCGAGCAATCGGCATCAAATGTATACACTCATCTGATCGTTTACAACTGTGACTCTGACATGGGGACGGACGGCGGCCCGGATGTACTGCAAATGCAACTGGAGGCAGAGGTCTTGGCTGCAGAGACACGCTCACAAGCCATCCCACATACTTGGATTTTGGATTCAATTGCTTCTTGTAGTCTTCAACCTTTTGCTCTACTCGTGTAAACATCAGCCGCTTCCTACAAACTGGGACTTTTCTTCACATCTATGTAGGAGATTTAATTATTATTATTATTATTATTATTATTTTTCTGGAAGTTGATTTTTTTTTTTTGGGTGAAATGGTGGGTTTTCTGGAAGTTGATTGAATGTTAGTAGAAGGCCTAAATCGTATAGAATCACCCATCGAATCTTTCGTAATATTTGGAAGTTAATTTCTAAGGGGGTTGTTTGTGTTGGCAAAATCATGTCCATTGAGCCTTTTTTTTAATGGGAAAGATATTAGGGAAGGGTTATATACGCTACAAAGAATTTAGAGTGAAAGTTGGCGGTTGGGGTCAAATGACCCAAGTAAGTTAATTGATCAGCTATGTAATTTTTTGGGATACTAATGTCCTCGTTTTTGGTCTTGTTTAGAGTCCTGTTTATAGTTTTATTCGAGTCTTATTGTGTCATTTTGTATTAGGAAAGTATGGAAATTGTGTAGTGATTATTTGCAAGATATAGAGTCTACACAAAGTTTGGTGTGATTTTTAGGGATTTAGCGCTGATTTGGAGAAGCTTGGACACACTTTGGAGCTTAACGGAAAACCATGAAGACATTGGAGAAGCTAATTAGGAAGAGTAAAAGTGAAGAATCATGGATAAAACCCTATTTTTGCCATTCATCATTTTAAATCAAGTTCTAATGTCTTCATGAGATTTTTAGTTCATGAAAAGAGCTTTCCAACGCATATTCATATGCATCAATCCAACGCATATTCATATGCATCAATCGGACGAACGAGGACTCGAAAAAGTGCATTTCAAGATAGAGTCGAATGCTGAGAAAAGTTGACGAGTGCTTGACGTTGACCAATATGGTTGACGTCAATCGGAATTTTATACACAGCAGACGCGGATTGATCAGGCCGAATCTTTTGAGGATAATTATGCACAAGATCTTTATCTATCATTCCATATATTTGATAAACTTCTATAATGGATAGGATTTAGATAGATATAATTCTATTATTTTATTATTAGTTTTACTTAGAGAGCAAGTTTAGGTTTTGCTATAAATAAAGGTATTAGGCCTAGGGTTTTATTCATTCAAGTCAAGTCGTCTTCGAATGCAAGTAATTAGGAGGGAGAGAGGAGAGCCGAGAAGAAGGTGAAGGAGGAACAATTGGAAGGTTTAGTAAGTTTTGGTTTAATTTAAAGTTGTTTGTTTTCATGCCTTGTTTCTAATTTTCCTCTTCTAGAGTTGTGGTGAGCTCAACGATAGGCATGTGTGCTTGATTGATAAATCCATGAATTTGTGTGTCTTTATCATCATCTACCTCTATGCTTAACCCTTGGAGGAGAATTCAAGGAATTCATGTTGCAAAACTTGGATAGTAACTATGATCTATATTTGCAAGTCTATTAATCCTAATTAAGAAAAGTTGTTTGTTTTCATGCCTTGTTTCTACGGGCTTTGTGTTGGATCTTGAATGCTAATAGTATATGGAAAGAAGGCATACATGATACATATTGCCGCTTACTGTCACTTGAAGATTTTGGCCTATTAGCTCAATTGGTAGAGGGATGTGCGTATGCACAAAAATGTGGGTTCGAGTCCCACATAGGTTACATAATAGACAAGAACACAACAATCCCAAATTGTTAATCATGCAAATTATAATCTTAGTTATACACTTTTTAACCTTAATTATGCACTTTTTAATTTTAATTATGCACTTTAATTTGAAATAGTTAATCATGCACATTATAATCTTAGTTATGCATTTTTTAACCTTACCTATGTACTTTTTAATCTTAACTATGCACTTTAATTTAAAATTGTTATACGTAAAAAAATTGATTTCAAACTCACATCTTTCTGAATAAACCGTACGAGTTCTCTCAAAAGTAAAAGAGCAAAATTAACACATCGATTTTTAAGGGTGGGCACAGAACCCGCAAATCCCGGTCCCGTCCCGGTCCCGGTGGGATTTCAGGAAAAAAAAAGTGAATCCTGTCCCGCAAAAATTATGCGGGACGGGATGCGGGACAACACTATGGGATCCCGCAAATCCCGGTCCCGTCCCGCATATATATATATTCGGGACAAGATTTTTAATTTTGGTAGTACTAAAATTTTTAATAATTTAGTAATTTATATGATATATTTAGTTATTTTAAACACAAGTTACAATAATACTGTAAGACTTGTAAGCAATTTGAAAATAAAAAATTACTATGGGCTTGGGGATAAGGGATTTGGCCTCTAGGAGGCAAACAAAACAATTTATTCTCCATTTTGAAATAGTGAAATCTCTATTCAATTCTAATCGGTTAGGGTTACAGGAGGCTTGTGCTTTTGGCAATGTTTTTTTGTATGAAATTGTGCTGCTGGGAGTGTTAACATTATGGTGATATCATTCTATAAAGAATGAACTATGAAAACATTTTTTTATTTTTCAAGTTTTATAATATTTTATTATTTTTATTTGAGGGACAAGTCCCATCCCGTCCCGTGTGGGATAAGGCCCGTGTGTGATTAAAAAAAAAGGAGAATCCCGTCCCGGAAAAATTAAAGCGGGACGGGCCTCATCCCGGTCCCGTCCCGTTCCATCCCGTCCCACACCCACCCCTATCGATTTCAAAAGCCCATCGTGTGTCTCATTCATGCACTTCATGATCTTATTTTTGCACTTTATCATTTTATTCTTGCACTTTATCATTTTATGTATGCACTTTCTTATCTTAATTGTGCACTTTATAATATTATTCATGCACTTCATATTATTATTCATACACATTGTCATTTTATTCTTGCACTTTATCATTTTATTTATGCACTTTATAATCTTAATTGTGCACTTCATAATCTTATCAATGCACTTCATATTATTTTTCATACACCATCATTTTATTTTTGCACTTTATCTTCTTATTTATGCACTTTATCATTTTATTCTTACACTTTATAAACTTATTCATGAATGGGAACCAACCTATGCGGGATTTGAACCCGCATCTTTGTGCGTGAGGACATCGCTCTACTATTTGAGCTCATAGGCTTAAAATCAATTACAATTTTTTCAGAAGTAGCTGGTAGAAAGAATCAAGGAGCATGGTAACTTAGTTTTAAACATATGCCAAGAGAGGATGAAAAGGGAAAAAAACTCTAACAGAAATATACTCAATGAAAGCCTCATAGGAAACAAACAGTCAACTCCAGCAGATTGATCAAAAACATATAGCAGACCCGAAATTGTACTCGTGAGCTACTGTGTAACAACCAATTCATCAATAGGATCTCAATCAACCCAAAATTTGGAAAATCACAATAATTTACTAACAGATTCCTCTCAATCTCAGTTGGCAATTGACAAATCAACCTGATAAATCAACTCAAATCGCCCAAGCAATTTACACCCAACCATATGCTAAGTTGTATTGAACAATTGTACTGGATACCAACAGACATCAAGTTTATATTACTCATCCGAGCTACTAGACAATTGTACTGGATAATTAAGAAGGCAGGGAACACAACAAGGCAACATCCACAACATCAAACATCATATAGGCAGGATATCAAGGAACGAAACATGAAATTGAATCAATTCATCATTAAAAAACGAGACAAATGAAATCGAAACAAGAGATTTCACAGAAATTTAGGAAGGGGATAACGATGATGGATATAATTGAAGTGGACAATCATGAAGAAAAGAAATCCTAATTGAAACGAAAATAGCCAAAATGCGAAGGAAATCTCATTGAAAATTATACTTCGAAATAAAAAATTAATAAAAAAAACCTAACTAAATTAAAGATTTCTACAGGATCTGCAAATTGGAATATGCAAAAGAGAAGATTCAACAATCAACCATCAATAAAATCGAAACAAATAAACTTTAACATAGAATTGTAGCAGAAGAAGAAAAGAATCAAAGCAAAGCAACTGCTAATTATGAAGGAACAAATTTCATAAATAAGGGAAGGAACCAGAGAACGAAACCTTCAAGGATAGAACACGAATTCCAGCCGATTGAGAGCTTTCAACTTTGACCTTGAACAAGATACAGAGAGAGCATGAGAGATGGAGCAAGAACTTGCAGAGTAGAGAAGATTCCAGCAAACTGAGAGAAGAAAGACGAGGGGAGAGGGAGGAGCAGGAAACTTAATCCTAAAAAAGTCAAAGGTCTCTTGTCAATCGATCTCAGCATTCTTTTAACGCAGCCCTAACGCAGATCCCCAGCCGAAAAGGATAAATTGGAAACCCCCAATCAAAGGTCTTCTTGCTCGTACTCATCGCCTCAGCGACTTTGGGGACGACAACGATGCTCCTGGGAAGGAGAATGACGGGCCACTCCAGTGATGGTGACGTCGAGAGCGCTCAGCCGAGCGAGATCTGGATCAAATTGGAGAGTAGTGAAATTTCATTCGATTGGGCTGATTTCATTTGGGCTAATTGGCCCAGGAAATTACTAAATTCGGTAATAGCTACACAGGCTAACTGCATTATAAGAAATTTTATACCTTAAGGATATTTTACATTGATCCAATACCTATATATATAGAGAGAGACAAAGAGAGAGAGAGAGGGGCGCTGAGGATATCGACGATGGACAAGAGGGAAGAGAGGTCGAGGGAAAGGCAAGTGAGATAGGGATGGCAACGGGGCGGGTTCGGGGCGGGGAGTACCCTCCCCGTCTCCATCCTTGTTTAAAAAAAGTCCCCTCGTCCCCGTTCAGAGATAAAAAATGTCCCCCATCCCCATCCCCTACGGATCTCCGTTCCCATCGGGGAATCCACGTATTCGCTTAATTTTTCCCGTTTGCATTCTCCGCGGGTTTTCCTGTCGGGTTGCCCATTTAAAACTCATGGTTTCCCCCCATTTAATAGAAAATTATAAGATATTATTAAAGTTATGTAAAAAATATGATATAAATATTACATATAATATCTCACCACGAGATTAGGGTCGGAGAAGAAGACTGAGGCGGACTCTGTCGGATTTGGACAGGAGGTTGAGGGCGGAACGAATTCAGACTCAGAACAGGACGATTGAGTCGAACCAAGCACCACCCAAGGCCAAGGAAGCAGACGACAACCATAGAGGTCGGAACTCAAAACATCACCCCAAATCGAGCCAATCAATCTGGAGTGACAACTAATCGACCACAACTTGACTGATCGAGAACAAAAAAGGGTGAGGAATGTCGGATTCAGGGTTGGGGAGAGGATTCACACAAGAAGGGTAGAGCTGGCAAAATCTAACCCGACCCGAAAACCCGACCCGACTCACCCAAACCCGAACCCGACCGAAACCCGAAAATCTGGAGTCATCCGTAACCTGAACTCGAGACCGAACCCGACCCAAACCTGACCCGACTCGAAACAGACCCGAACACAGATAAACCCGACTCGACCCAAACCCGACCCGACTCTGAACCCGACCCGACCCGACTTGAAATGATTATTTAACATCAACATTTTAATGCTTGAATGTTAAATGTTTTTTTTATTTTAATGCTTCGGCTTTCGACATTCTGATAGGTCTACAACATCTTCTTCTTTAATTTCGAAAGCAACATCTTCTTGAGTTTTTCCCTCAAATTCAACTTCTAACACTAAAGGTCCAAGAGAAAATCGATTTCAGAAATTTAGAATTTAGAAACGACTAAACGAGTGACCATGATAATAAATTTAACAAACGAGTGACGAAGTAAGCAATACCAAAGCTCAAAGTTGTCATCTTATTTACCTGAATTACCTCCATTAGGAGGTTCAAGCAAGACAATGTTGTCATCTTTCTCCATGCTTATATTAGACTATTAGTGTTAATAATTCTATTAATTCTAGTAGTTTTCGGTTTTTATAAATGGATTTCTTTTTTATAAATATAAGTATAATAATTATATTACATTTCATAATTATGGTTATTCTATAATTATTTGTCCATATTCCATAATTTGTATAAATTATGATACATGATTATTTTTTTGCGGAAAGAATTATTTATATCCAAATCAATAATTTTGTAGTTGTTATTTTATTTTTATCTATATTATTATATTTTGATAGAATTAATTATTTATATCTAGATTGTTAAAAACTAATAATAATGATGAAAAAAAACTAATTGGCCAAAAGATAAAAATGAAATGGGCATTGAAAATGATATGAGTCAATGATATAGTCAAACCACAAATAAGCCCATTTGCAACTTGCTAGTTAAAATAAGGTTAAATCCTAAATGTACAATTAATTTGATTTAATTATAGCACCGATCAATTGGTTTAAATGTTTAAAAAAGGACGATGTTGCCGAATACCGAATTTCCGATTATGACTTTTTTGAAAATCGGTCTATAACCGATGAGTCAATGACAATGAGTGTATTCAACCGAGTCAAAATTACATATTCAAGTATTCAACCGAGTCAAAATCATTTATTTTAAGTAAATTACATATTTAAGTATTCAACCGAGTCAAAATCATTTATTTTAAGTAAATTACATATTTAAGTATTCAACCGAGTAAAATCAACCCAATTATCCAAACGGGTCGAATATGATTCGACCGAAAACTCAAACCAACTATACGGCTATACCCACTTTGATTCGAAACTCAAATGAGACCGACCCACCTCTTGACCCGAAACCCGAACGAGCCCGACCCGCTTTGACCCGAACCCGAATGGGCATGACCCGATTTAACCCGATACCCGACCAATCTAAAATTCATTATGACCAAACCCGACCCGAACCCGACCTGACCAATACCCGACCATAAATTTTACCCGAACTGACCCGACCTGAGCAAGCCTGACCTGAACGACCGAATTGCCAGCTTTAAAGAAGGGGGTATGATGAAGATGGTTGGGGAATGTCGGATTGTGGGTGCGTGGGCATAGGGCCAGCGCGTTCCACAAACCCCAAAAGGGATTTTTTTTAAAATGAATATATTTGCAAATCTATTATATATAATAAAGGAGAAGTCGGTTGAGACACATGACAGTTTTTCCTTAATCGTGGTCGTATGAACCAATCACAAAATTTTGAAATAATCAATATATGCATAAGATAAAATTTTATTCTAACTCTATCTAATCAATATATCTATATATGCATAAGATAAAATTTGACTCAATTTGATTAGATATATATGGATATATTTTTAGAAGATATTAACTAATTTAAAAATATATGCATAAGATAAAATTTTATTCTAACTCTATTTAATCAATATATCTATATATGAATAAGATAAAATTTGACCAAATTTGACTAGATATGGATATATGTTTAGAAGATATTAAATAATTTTAAAGACTATTATATAAGATAAGATTTTACCTTGTTTCACTATATATGAACATATTTTTAGAAGATAATAACTTTATCAATATATTACATGGTCATACTAATTAAATAACTTTATCAATATGAACATATTTTTAGAAGATAAAAAGTTTTGACGAAATTGAAATAATACTTACATGGTCATACTAATTAAATAACTTTATCAATATGAAGAAGATATAAAGGTTTTGGGTAAATTGAAATAATACTTAGTCATGTAAAGGTTATCAACTCATGAAATTCAATTTTTGTTAATATATTTTGGCAAAATTAATTAAAATAACCCAACCTTTAAGGGGGTGTTAAAAATATACCCCCACTTTTCAAATGTAAGATAAATATTCTGACTTTTATAACTAATGGTAACATAATATCCCAAAATTCCCCCCCCCAAAAAAATGCTTACATGTCACATATGTGGCAAAAACTAATGATCATATATATTCACAAGCGTGCCCTTGGATCTTAAATTCTTAATGATCGAATTATACAAAGTATAGTCTAGATTGTTATGATAATTTTTAAAAAATAAAAGTTTTTTTTTGTAACTGAAAAAAATCATTCAATTTAATACGTATTTATAGATTATAATTAAATTTAATCAAAACAAATATAATAAAACAATTAAATATTTAAAAGATAATTTTCAGTATCTTGAGATGCTGATTTCTGACACCCTGTTCCTTCTCCAACTTGAAAGGGTGCAATTCGGCCACATCTTCCGAGAGATCAACTCGGCTGCCGACAAGATTGCGAGTCTCCTCCATACAACATCCACACGGGACCTCCTCGCCGACTCGGCTTTGTGTGTCCACATCCGCAAGGATGCCCATGGGTGGTGGTCCAGCAGGGTCTGACCCACTCAAATCTTTACCTTATCACAAAAAAATAGGTTAAATTAGATTGGTTTTTAAGTTTATCTTAATTTTTTTTATTTTGGATTTAAGAAAAAAATATAAAATTTACATTCTTTTATATATTATTTAATAATAATAATATACTTCTTATATATATATATATATTTTTTTTTTGAAAAGAAAATAATTCGAAATCCCAAACGACAACCGAAAACATGGGACAATCACCAAACTGACACGACATCTCGACGCTGGGGAGACAGAGGCAGAAACCCATAAGAGGAAGAGGCGCCACCTGGGGAAGTGTGGATAAATGACGTTCCCCCACCTGGATGAGGGATCTTCGAGAATTACAAACACTGTCACGGACAACTCGAACAACAGGGCGCCCGAGACTGCAACTTCATCCGGAACTAAACGTAGCCGCACCCAAGAAATGACTCCACTCCAAAGGGCAAATTAAACCAAGATCAAAGGAATCGGGTTAAAGGGTTAAAAACAAGTAAGTCAGATCAAATTAGATAAGTCGGTATAATAAATAAATAAATACCGATTAAAAATATGGTCTAGTATTGATCTTGGGCCAAACTCCAAAAGAACAAAAATGAGTTTTAGGTGGGCTGGGCCCAAAAGACTAGATTAATTAAAAATAGATTTTATTTTGATATTTTTAACCTATTCATTTACAGTGCTTGAAGGATGAACGTGTGACGGAAGGTGAACGACTGTACGGCGACGATGGAAGATCTCCAGAAAGAAGGTCGATGGCGGACCATCATGTATCCATCACCACCCAAGACCGGGTAAGTCACAGGTACGAAGAGAGAGTTCGAATCCAACGAACCACAAACCCCAAGACAAGGAAGGCCGCCACTAAAGCAACCAAATTGAAGTTTTATGGGTTGTTGATAATGGGTAGAATTTTATTCTTTGAATAACTCTTTTTGAAATCATCTAGGATCCCTATTATTGTCCGTTCTGAACTCGAGTGTGGTCAAATTTGTTTGGATTTCTCCTTACTCCGTATTTTATTTGATTTGAGTTGAAGCAATCTTTTTTTTAGGGTTGTTATTCGAGTCGAACGAGCCGACTACTAAGGTGCTCATGTTCGGCTCGTTTATAATCGAGCCGAGCTCGAGCTCGAGCCTGATTTTTTTTTCGAGCTTAGTTTTATGTTCATATTCGGCTCGCGAGTAATCAAGCAAGCTCGAGCTCGAGCTCGTTTAGCTCGTTTTGTTCGAGCCGAGCTCGAGCTCGTTTTTTTCAGGCTCGTTTTCGAGCTCGTTTATTCGTTTTGCACTTTTGCTTGCTGGGCTTGTTTTTCCAGTTTGTTAGATTTCAAGCTCGTTTAGCTCGTTTGTATTAAACATATATACAAAGTTGAAATCTAAAATGTCATTTACACTGCATCTAAAATGTCAATACACACCCAAACATTTCAACTTGAAAATCTAAAATGTCATTTACACTGGATCTACCGATTGCTATATACAATCAATTCAAAAAATTTCACAATCTACCTTTGTTGACTGCTTGCAATCTGCCACAATACAAAAATCAAAATTAGGGATTTTATAAAATGAGGGATTTCATAGAAACAAAGGATATTGGTGGTGAAAAGGGTTTCTAAAATCAGCGAACTTGAGGCTGAAGGCGGCGGCTCCGATGAGTCATTAAGGTCACATGCAACGACACCGACGAGATGGGATCTGTAACAGTGGGAAGTGAGAAGAACAAGGTCCACTGGCGGTGGAGGTGACCAAATTAGTGAAGAAATTAGAAGAAGAAGAAGAAGAAGGAAAGAGGTAAGGAAGGATAGATTTTATCAGATTGGAGGTGGTAACCCCGGTGGGAGGCACTGAGGATGGAGGCGGCATGGCGGCATGGCTAGATCTGAAAGAAGAAGGGTTAGAAGTTAGAACAAAGAAGGGATTAGAAGGGAAAGACGAGAAAGTTGAAGCGAAAAGGGACGATTAATTATAGAAAACCTGAGGATGGAGGCCGGCAGCAACTCCGGCGAGGCACCATGGCTGGAGGCGGCGACTCTAATGAGCATTAACGATGGAGGCGGTGAAGCGACATTGGCGAGAGCTAGGGATTTCAGATCTGCGCTTCAACTGGGAGTCTGGGAGGGTTGGGGAGTGGGTTTTTATATATGGAGGCAGAGAAGACCTAAAAGGGCTAAAAAAAACCCTAAGGGTAAAACTGTAATTATGTATGTAAAACGAGCTATCCGAGTAGCTCGAATAAAGCTCGAGCTCGGCTCGAGCTCGTGACGAGCTTGAAATTCTGCTCATACTCGCTCGTATTTGAATATGATCGATCCCGAGCCGAGTTTTATACGAGCCGATCCCGAGCCGATCACGAGTAGCTTGTCTCACATAACACCCCTAATCTTTTTTGGGTAAGCCATATTTTTATTTTTTTTGTTTCTCTCTCTGTAGGTTAAACGGCGCAACGCAACCGACGACAAGGAGAGCCAACACCGGCCAACATCGAACTATGTAGGCGGTAGCGGTAGTGATAGCGGAGCACAAGCCGGCCGTCGGCAAAGGCCCAGCCCAAACGGCGGAGAGATTCCCACTGCGGAGTAGATGGATAGATCTGGGTAAGGGGACTGAAGATGCTGCAACGCTGACGCCGAGGGGACGGAGCGCAGCCAACAACGAGACCACACGGCAGCGGCCGGACGGAACAACGCTAGTGGCAGACAGTGGTATTCAGTTAGTGTAGCCATTGGAGCTCCTTGTGTAATTTTAGTTCAACAAAGGATAGATCTCCAGCAAAGGAGGAGAGTAGGGCGAGCCTTGGAAGGAACACCGAATTCACCAAGGCTGCCATCAAAGCCGATTGAACTTTGTAAGGATTTTGAATGTTTAATTGAGATTTCCAGGGTTCTAATTGATGAGTGAATTTGGGGCTTTTTTTTATTTTTGATAAAATCATGCTAAATCAAATAAGGATGAAGCATGATGAAGGTTCTAATGTGCAAAATCTTGTAGTCGAAGGTGACAACGACTCGACAAAAAGTCATAGCGTAGGGGTTGATGGCTGAAGCATAGAAAAGGACGAACAATCAGTCCTTAACTTCAAGCCATGGGTGAGTGAGTTCTAAAAAGGATTTCTATAATCCCTTGGTGGTGGCGATAACGGGGGGTTTCCCCTATTGATGGTGGATGGTGGGTGATAATAGTAGTTGATGATAGAGGGGGTTATCCATAGATAGATTTTTTAAAGATTAACAAACAAATTTTCCTTGAGTTGTGATTGAAATCTCAACTATTCCTGCAATATGTGGCGATGGTAGTGTAGATCCGTGGTGGTGATGGTGTTTGTTTTTGGTGGAGTAGGAGTTTGGAGTTTTTGGTTTTCTAGAGAGAGAAGCTCTCTCTAGAAAGCTTGTGTATTATCATCATCATATACTTTTTATATATAAATGAACACCATTGAATAATTTAATTTTATTTCAATTTCGTAGTAACATAAAGTTTATAATTGAAAAAGTATTAGAAAAAATGAAAAAGTATTAGAAGAAATTAATTAATTGAATAAATGAGTTTTAGTATCAGATTTATTTATATTAAAAAAGTCGTAGACGTCGTTTGTGACAGAGAGTGACTGTGTCGTTTTCCTAAAATTTTGATCCTCATCGTCCTCGTCATGTTGTTAGCCTGCCAGCAAATCTACCCCGCAGACCTCAACAACACCAGATGAACTCAAACGAAAACCCATGAATTTGAATTTGAATCTGAATCTCGGTTTCATCTTCTTTTACTCTGAAATTCATATTCAATCCCTTTCTCTTTTCTGTGGAATAAAGATCTAAGGAATTGGAATGGGCAGCAGCGAAGAAGCCCCCAACAAAACCCTGTACGACGCCCCACCCTCCCCAACTCAACCCCTCCTCCTCAAATCCGACCTCCCCCACTCCATCGACGGCCAACCCTCAATCTCCGGCGACCAACCCTCCGATCCCGACGATCACTCCCAGTTCCTCCAAATCTCCTACAACCACGGCCCCAGATCCTTCAAAGACCTCCCCTTCCTCATCCTCTTTGCTCTCCTCATCCTCCTCACGTTCGCCTTCGGCATCTTCTGTCTTGCCCATCGAAGCTCCAGCTACTCCGATGTCTCCTCTTACTACTACAACTCCTCCTCCTCCTCCTGCGTCCTCAATTCCACCTCCCTCCACGCTCCTCAACCTCCGACCTTTTCTTTGTATGTTAATCGGTTTTTTTCAATTTATTCCTCTGATGATGTCTTGAAAGGGCTGATTTGGGGGCTTGTTATTACCTTGATTTTGAGCTTGCCGATTGCTTGGGGCGTCTTGTTGTTGCTCAAGCATTACACTAAACAGCTTGTCTATGTTACCCTCCCTTTCTTCATTTTGCTTCCGATTGCTGTTAATGTGTATTGGTTTGTGGCCTGCACGGTTAGCTCAACTTGTAGCGATGATTTCCCCCTTGCTTATCGGATTTTGGTGCTCCTCTTTGTTTTTGTGATTATCGGGGTTGTTGTGTGGATTTTCCTGCTCAATTGGCACCGGGTTGAGTTGACCGTACAGATAATTAGGGTTGCAGCTGATGCACTCTCGAGGAACTTGGGATTGTTTCTTACCTTGCCTTGTTTGACCCTAGGGCTTGTCGTTTATTATGTGCCGATTGTTGTGTTCTTGGTGTTTGCGAGATTGAATGGGATGATTTCTGCCCGTGAATCGAGTGGGGATTATTCTTGTGTTTGGAAACAAGATGGTTGGGTGCCGGCTTACTACGCGTTGGCGATTATAACAATGTTGTGGTCTGCTGCAATATTGGTTGAAGCACAGGCTTATGTGATCAGTGGGACTATTGCACAGTGGTATTTCTCAAAGGATGATGTTACTCCAAGGAAGAAAATAAGGAGTAGTTTAAGGTACTTTGCATCTCCTTTCTGGCATGATTATTTGTTTCTTTTGCTGAACTAGTTGATAACGTGGTGTTTATTGATTACACTTGTGTTCGTGTTGTTTATTGGGTGTACTTGTTAAATCATGACGGCTATTACTTACATTGTGGAAGATAATGCTCCTTTATATAGAATCATATGCTTGATGTTACTTTTATAACATTTTCTTTATAACTGTGAATTGGACGAAATGAAACATGAAACTTCTGTCACAGCTGTGTGGACTATATCTCAAGTTTTCATATTACTTTTTCTGTTTTGTTGGTTACAAAGGGTATGTTGGAATGCCTAACATTTCTTTAATACCGGATATGTTATAACTGATTGTCTATCTAGTAGTAAAAGGTGTGCATAGTTGGTTGGCATGCCATGTTATGAAATACAGGGCATTAATTGAAGATATTTGTTGATACTTATGAAACTTTTTAGTTGGATGGAGGTGTAGGTTGATGTCAATGCATTGGATGTATGACTGAAGATTTTAGAGATGGAATAAAAGTAATATTTGTGACCCATTAACCAGTTTTCTAGTTCAACATCCAAAGCCGTCATTTTATTATGTAGATATCAGATTGGTATCCTCCTTTTCTATGAGGCGTCTGATGAGTTGATCCTAGCTATCAAGGTTTTTGGTAGAAGTGATTTGCCTATGCTATGTAGTTCTTTTCTTGGTTCTCAAACATACTTTCAGGTTTGTGTTTCATAAATTCCCCTTTTCAATTATCTTTTTTTTTGGATTGAAATATGAGTATTGAAATGAGACAAAATGTCGTGGGAGTTTGACATATGAGTATTTGCAACCCTATTGCGTGGTTTAACAATTTATGAATTAGTTTAGCCTTAAAAAAAGTTAGGAGGTCCTATTAACTCTATATTTGTAGAATGCTGACCTTATGGGCGCTAGGAACAACTGGAAATTGATGAGTCTCCAATGTGTTAATTTTATTAAGTGGTGGTAAAATAGGTTTATGGATGCATGTTAAAGAAGGCAAGACTAAAATGTCTTGGAGAAGCGAGTTGATATTAAGCCTTAGACTTTTCAAATTAGATAAAATAAAGATTATTGGTGTTTATTCACAAGTACCCTTCATGACTTGCATCTCCCATTTTCACTCTGATGTATAATTGGACTCTGTTCTTATTTCTTAGTCCCTCCATTAATAGAAGACGTCATTTGGGTCTTTGACACTCATATTAAAATAGTTGTTCAAATAAAATAATCGTAAAGTATTTCTAAATTTAATTGCAAATCTCATGAGAGCCAATTAAAACACAAAGTTTACATAAAAATCTCAATGTGCAAATTTCATTGACAAACCTCACAATTACTTGGCGAGAAATCCTAAGATGTCATCTTTTATTGAACAAGAGTAAGAGGCTATGGGTTGATGTTGTTATTATTGTTGTAACGAAGTGTTGTTTACTGGACCATAAACACTTTTATTGCTATTTTGTTTTCAAGTTCTTTGATACTCTGAATTACATATGTCTAAATGCTGTCAATGAGAATAATAATACGAGGTTTTTCAATTCCTTTCTCTACTTGAATAGGAAAATATAGTTTCCCTTGAAAATTGAACTTATTGGTTGTGGTGTAATCCACAAGGTGTTTCATGTTTGGCTTAGTAGTGATTGATGTGAATGTCGACATGCTGAAAAATGAAAAATTTCACCTTTGTTTCCATAGTTTTTTTCCCTGCTCTTGATTGACAATTTCATACCTCAAAAAAAAAAAAATCCAACCTCATTATGTGACTTTAACAATCCTGCAGAAATGCCTTTGGCCCCTCCTTTGGCACAGTATGTTTGTCTGGGCTATTGATCTTTATTGTGCGAGTTGTACGTGCTATCGTTGACAGTGCAAGGCAAGAAAACATCTCTGGAGTGGTGAACATTGTGTTGAGATGTTGTGTTAATGTTTTCCTGTCAGCAGTCGATTTCTTGAACAAGTTTACGGTCAATTTCGCTGCGATAACAGGTGAAGCATACTGTAGCTCTGCAAGAATGACTTACGAACTTCTAAGACGGAACCTTCTCTCTGCTGTGTTTGTGGAGACCATCTCCACTCGGTTACTGGCTGGCATAGTTCTTGTTATATCAGTAATTTATGGAGTTGTGGCCTGTGCCATCGTCAACGGAGTGACTTCTCTTGGAGCGGATTCATACTTGGTTGCAGCTATGGCATGGCTATTGTTGCTTGTCGTTCTGGGTTTCTTCATTCACGTGCTTGACAATGTGATCGATACAGTGTACATCTGCTACGCAATAGATAGAGACCGAGGGGATGTGTACAAGCCAGATGTACACGAGGTTTATGTTCACCTCCCCTTAAGCAGGAGCCAAAGGTCACCTCTCATCTCCCGGTCTCCAGTGGATGTGTAAATTAGTCATTGTGCTTTGTGAACTCTCTTTCTTTCCTTCTCTGTTTTTTTCGTCTAATGTGATTTGTTTACTCACTCCAAAGAGATTTAAGTGAATGAGTGGAAGTGGGCTGTACATCTCCTGAACTCAAATGACATTTTGTGTACACTAGGGCTGGTAGATTCAAATTTCAGATTGATTGTGATTGGTTCCCTTTCGGTTTTTCAGTAAGTAATTACTGTATGATGTAATTGGGACATACATGTTTGAAATTTAAATTGGATAAAACCAAATGTTATGAAAACCAGATCCAAATCCAACCAAACTCAGCTAAACAAGGTAACTCCTCAGTACCTACAGGTTGAGTTAATGTTAGCATTTTAGCCAAAAACCATTTGGTGTAGTGGCATGAAGCCACCCCGCCCCGCATTGTTGGTGTAAAACTGGGAAGGTGAAGATGGCGAATTAAGTTATGGTATTGACTGTGGATAGTTGGAGCCTAACAATGGGGGACTTGAGGGATTTATTCGGGTCACTTTCGTGATCTGATCGGATGGGAAAGCATATTGTTTGGACTTGGAATCTGCGTATTGTTTTTACTAGATTTAGGTCCTTCCTTTCGTCTTCTACTTGATATATTTTCTGCTCTCTTATTATGTGACAAAATTCCCCTAAAAGTCTCGGTTCAGTGGGACCTAGGTTGAATCTTTGAGGATTTTTCACGCTCAACACGGGCTTACCTGACTCACGTTGTTTACGACCCTGTGATAAAACATGTGCCGTGGAGACGCAAACAAAACGAACCCCATAAGTTTCTCCTTGAGGAACCTTGCCCGAAACTCATAGAGACCCATAATCATACATGCGTCACGAGCATTATTTTAGCCGTGGTTTGGTCACTGAGTAAACTCCTGTAGGAAACTTACCTGGAGTCTTTACATCCAATTAGCCAGCAAACAAGTTACTCAAAGAATCAATCAGCAGACAAGCCAATCAGAGAACCATCCAATGACACTAGCAAGTAATAAGCAAGGAATAGCTCATCAATACATATTTAATCAACAGACAAACAGGCCTCCAAGTCATCACATGACTAAATAATATTTTATTCAAGCAATCTAGCATTCTCATCATGATCATCATTCTCAATTACATTGTTCTCATCGAGTATGAAACTTAGTTCAAAGCCTTACCAAGATCATCACTCAAAACATCTTACTTCAGATCAAGATCAGGTTTTCCTTAAACATTGGCTCAAGTAATTCATAAATTATCAAATCCTCCAATACTTAACAAAACCATAAGTTCCCAAACCAAGGATCAACAAGTCTTATTTATCAAAACTCGTATAATAAATCATGCTCAACGAGTAACCCAAGGTAAGTTGATATTTCAAGGAATCATTTATAATTTCAATTATAAGAACTACTCAACAACAAAACACTACCATCAAGCTTAAAAGCACACGAGTATAATAATTTGTAAAAAATATCTTTTACATAGTCTTACTAACCACACTCATAGCTCAATAAGCACAACAACAAGCTTACAAGTATAACAAGTTATCCAGATGTCTTTTATATCTTAAATACTCAACCAAGTCTTGATTAACTCTTATGAGATCTTATTAATCGAATTCAGTTCGTCAGGAATGATGTTATCACTAATAAATAACTAAATGAAGTCGACATATAAGAAATAAGAATAAATTGTAATCAAACCGCCCTTCAAGGTCATAGTCACAAGAAACAAGTTCATGAATAGTAAATTCACAAGACGCATCTCTAATTTACTTATAACTTACCAATTAAATCGCATTTAATCACTATCATATACTTTAAGCCAGTCGTATGTGTTTAAATCATCCATTAAACATATCCATTTAATTAACTTATTTATTCGCACTACTTAATTCCTATACCCAAACTTAAACATCTCAACCGGGAAAGTTAGCCAATCCCATTATCCTACATACTTATAGTCATTACTTGGTTTCTATGAGAACAACTCGTAGTTTATTTTTATTCTATTCGATTAGGAAACAATCAATTAAGCCAACTTTCATCAAAACCTATTTGAAACAATTTATTCAAACTTAATCAAATTATAAGCATCTAAAATTTTAGCTTCGGTTCTAATTTATTAGGCAAACAACAATAACAACCCAAGAAAATCAACCAATTGAAAGATTTGCAAGCCAACTCAAATAAAACCAAATCCAAGCTTGAACTCAAATAACCCAAATTGTATTCAGTAAAAAAAAAAACTCCAAGTTCAAAGAATTATACCTAAATTCCACTAGGTTGATTGGGGTTCACATGCAAGGCTCGAGGTTCGGTAGTGGTTCGTGGAGGTTTTGGTGAGATCATCTGCAGGCTCGGGTTCAGCTCGTGGCATCATCCATTGGCACCTCGGTGGGGGGACTCAACGCCAGCCTTGACGGGGAGGACAGAAGCAACGGACTTGTCCTCGGTGGCATCGAATGTCATCTTCTTCGGCTTCCAAGTGCAGCGGCGGTGCGAGAGCAAGAGCTCAAATGGGAAAGAAGAAGGAGGCGAGGGAGCGTAGGGGAGTGATTGGCAGCCGAGGTCGAGAGTGACGAGAGGAAAACCTGTCGTTGTTCCTGTCAAAATATAACTCAAACCTACAAACTAGTATAGCAAGTAAGTAAGAGGTCGATCCCACGGAGAATCAAGTATTCCTAAGTAATGTATATTTACCGATTAGTAGAAAGGGGGGTTTATGGTTGAAATAGAAAGAAAACAAAATAAACTATAAACAAAGTTGATGCAAAACAATTTAAATAGAACAGTTCCACCTACAACTATCCACTTTATTTGGTTAAGTTGATGTTGTAACTTCCTCTTCCCCTTTTAGGTTTCCTATGAATGTCTTTGTCCCGACCTAATATAGTTCATAGTCCAATCAGTCCTAGAAATCCTTATTTCATGAGTAGTCCTTAAAGAAGGATTTAACCCAATCAATAGCTTTAAGTTTAGAGATTAACCAAGGTATTTGCAGTTCCTAAAGAGGGATTTAACAATACATCCAACTTCCTACCTATCCAATTAGTTCAATTAGCTCTAAAGGGATAAGTTTGCTACTTGGGTTAAGGTTCACAATCAGAAATCTACAAAACCCTAGCAATTGAATTGATTCTAACTAGTTGTGCAAGCTAGATAGAATAAAACAATCAAACATTCAAGCACAAAGAAGTCGAAACATTCAATATATGAAATAAGAAATAAGATTCAAAAACTCACAAATCAATCCAAATAAAGTTACAAATTGCAAGTAGAACAGAGAGAGTTTAGTTGCTCCTGGCGAACATCGCTCTCAAACTAAACCAAACTGTCTTGGATCTCTAACCTAATCTAATCTAATTGTGAATGTAAACTAATGTTAATGAATGAATGAATCATGAAACCTAGGGCTAACCCCTTCTTATGTAATGTCCAAAGTCGGCCAAACTAATAAAATTAGGTTTTCATAAAAACAGATCCGCGTTGAATTTCAGAATAACTGCTGATGTCACATGTCGCAGCCGCCGCACACATGCTGCGGCCACTGCCTGTTTGGTTTCTAACGTTTCTGGCTGAATGCATGCGGCGGCCGTTGCCTGTATGCCGCGGCCGCTGCATCTGTCATTCATGGAAAACGCAGATCGAATTTGCTTTTTTTTGTCAGCATGAAAGTTGTTGCTCTCTAAAAGATCTTTCCAACGCATGGTCATAATAGTCAATCGGACAACCGAGATCTCCAAAAGGTGCAAAACAAGTTCATCTTGTTTAGCGACAACTTCTGCAGACTTGTTCTTCGTTCATGCTCTCTTTTTCTTCTCAGGACCTCTTTAGATCTTCATTTAAGCTTCTTCGATCAACTTGACTTTCTCAATCAATGCATTATCAACCCATGTCTCCTCCTCGGATCCACATTTACCTGAAATAATCAATAAAAGTATTAGATTCCGACTCCACCAACCTAGAGAAGAAATAAGCAAAATATACTTAAATCATGCATGTTATGCATCTTTTTTTTTAGTAGGCAAACATTTGGCATAATTTACGCAGCGCGTAAATTACAACCATGATCATCCTGAAGGATGATGGAATACAGATCCCTATTATAAGGGAGAGTCGATCTATTACAAATGATGCCATGTCTAGCTATATAGTCAGCTACTTTGTTGGCTTCTCTGAAGCAATGGCGGAACTCTATTTGATCAAAATCTCTAACCAATGAGCGAATCTTTTTCACATGATGTGTGATTTCCCAGTTGACGATACCACTTCCATTTATTGCCTTAATAAGCGTTTGGTTGTCACCTTCGACTAACACCTTCTTTAAACCTCTCGTTGTAGCTGTCTGCAACCCCAAACAGATTGCCGCGGCCTCCATCTGAAGGACTGAGCCTTTGCGGGTAGCCTGGTAGAAAATATCAATAACATTCCCATTAGAGTCTCTGATAACTCCCCCCACCTGACAGGCGCTCGTGGGTTTCACGGAGCCATCCACATTGATTTTGAATATATTAACGTCTGGTCTATTCCATTTCGTGTTCCGTCTTCTTCTTTTACGATGTAAGGGTACTTGCATATTTTCTTCATGTCTCCAATTATTTTGGTATGTTATTATTTGTTGGACCAAGTTGGGAATGTATGGCAATATCTTTTGCTTGAATATGAGTTCATTCCCGGAGGTCCACATTGCTTGCCAAATGAATCCCAAATCTTCCATCATATTTTTGGTCGTTGAGCTAGCAAGTATTTCCAGAATATCAGTTGTATTATTGTCACCTCTACTATTTAGGATCTTTTTCCCCAATGATCTTTCATAGTGAAGAATTACCTCTCTTGTGTACTTGCAATTAAGAAACAGATGTGTGGAATCTTCATCATGAGAATCACAAAGACTACATTGGGATGGCACACGATTTATGTATTTATTTAGTCTATTTTTTGTTGGTAATCCATCAATCATAATCTTCCAAACTAAGTTTTTGATTTTAGGTGGCAAGTTTAGTTGCCAGATCCAGTTTATGTCATCAATGGTCTGGTGACTAATGCTATTTAGTTTCTTGGTGGATTTAGTGGTGAAAATTCCACTTGCATCGGTTCTAGTTTCCAAACAAGTTTGTCCGGCGTGTCCCATTCAGGAATCTGAATGTCGAGAATCTTTTGAACTATATGTTGTGGGAATATAGTGTTTAAGAGGGGGATGTCCCATTGTTTGTGTGTTGTAAGAAGTTGGCTAACCTTCATCTCTGGGTCAAGGTTTTGAGAGTATACTTCTAAGAGTTGGTCTTTCACCCAAGAGTCTTTCCAAACATTAGTTGATAAGCCATTGCCAATGATCCAATGTAGACCTTGGTTAAATTTTTCTCGAAGAGAGAGGAGTCTTCAAAATTGCCATGAGGTGTTCATCCGAGTTCTTTGATTAATGGTGTCATGGTCTAGATATTTTTCTTTTATCAGTTTGACCCAAATATTACTTTGCTTCGTATGAATCTTCCAAAGAAGTTTCATTTGAAGGCTTTCGTTAAGTTCTTCTGCTTTTCTGATTCCAAGTCCACCATGTTGTTTAGGTTTGCATATAGAATCCCAGCTGATTAACGGAGTATACCTTTCTGATTGGAGCTTATTCCAGAAAATTTTTTTATTTATTTGGTCAATCTGCTGAAGAATTCCTTTTGGAAGTAGGAAATTCTGCATTAGGTAATTTGTTTTCGAGTTGAGATTTGCTCGGATAAGGACGGCTCTTCCCGCTTGGGATAGGGAAGAGGCTTTCCACTTTGACAACTGTTTCTTCAAACTTTGAATAGCTTCCTCGAAAACACAATTTTTAATTCTTCCATTTATTAGAGGGATTCCTAGATACTTTTCTATGGATTTAGAGACTGGGATTCCCATTTGGTTGGCTAGCGATCCCGCAAGTGTATTGCTAACATTTGTCGAAACTTGTATGCAACTTTTGGAGTAATTTATTGTCAGCCCAGAGGAGTTGGAAAAGTTATTTATCATATTTTGGATGGTATTAAGACTGGTATGTGTTGCTTTGGCAAAAATAATGGTATCATCTGGAATGTTAAAAACAGGATAGGTGTTCCATTTGGCCTTAGTTTGATGCCAATTAAAGCGTCATCTAAAAGAGCTTCCTTATGCATTTCTCGTGCTAAATTTTCCATGACAATGAAAAAGATGTATGGAGCAATAGGATCACCTTGTCTTATTCCTCTGTTAGGTTTGAATTGTTTCCCGGGAGATTTATGGACAAGAACTGATAAGGTGGGAGTTGCGATGCAGGTCATAATCCATTTAATCCAAGTTTGGTGAAAGCCAAATTTAGTCAGTACAACTTCAATATAGGACCAGTTGATTTTGTCATAAGCGTTTTCCATATCGAGCTTTAAGACCATCCAACCTTTCTTTCCCTTTTGTTTATGGAAAGAGTGAAAGATTTCATGAGCAATTAATGTGTTGTCTTGAATTGATCTACCTTCCACAAAGGCACCTTGGAAGGGACTTATCAATTTTGGGAGAATGGGTTTTAATCTATTTGCTAGAATTTTGGTGATTACTTTATAGATTGTATTACACAGACTAATCGGTCTATAGTGATTGATAGTAGCCGGATTTTCCACCTTTGGGATCAAAGCTATAAAAGTTTGATTGATTTCAGTAAGTAGACTTCCTGAATGAAAGAAAGCTTTGATGACCTTACAGAGCGAGGGTCCAACTATATGCCAATAGTGCGAGTAAAATTGTGGTGGGTAGCTATTAGGGCCAGGGGTTTTGTCTACTGCCATGTTGTCTACTACATTTTTAATTTCTTCTGTTGTAGGTTGTTTTATTAGATTTTGATTATCTTCAAGGGAAACCTGAGGTTGTATATGCATGATGTCATGGTGCGAGATTTTAGTTTGTTGAGAACCAATAAATCTTTCAGCCATTTCATTTGTAATTTGGGAGATAATTTGGTCTTGATCATTTAGGATCTCTCCTTGTTTGGTAGTAAAGGAGTGGGTTATTTTCTTGAAATGTCGAATCTTTGTCGTCACTTGATAATATTTTGTGTTTTTATCAGCAAGTTTTATGTGCCTGAGCTTAGCTTGTTGTTTCCAGAACTTGTAGTTATAATCTAGTAAGGCTATTTTCTTTCCATGTAGTCTTGCTAACTTATCTATTTCAGCGGCTGATAAGTTTCCCCAAGGTAGTCTCTTCTGAAGAGAAGTAATGGTGTGTTCTACTTTGCTTAATTGTTCTTGTATATTATTAGTTTGCTTTTTACACCAGGCCTTAGTGTTCTTTTTGAGTAATTTTTGTTTTTGGATAAGTTTATAGCTAAAGGAGCCTGAAATATGATTTCGCCATACACTACGAACTATATCATCATATATAGGATTCGTGGTCCAGGCCATTTCAAATCTTAAGGGGGAGCCTTTTCGGAGTTCCGGGTGACCTAACTGTATTGTGATAGGGCAGTGATCCGATGAGGAAAAAGGATGATGTTTGACTCGAAGATTACTGAACTTAGTAATAATATCTTGATGTGCTAAGTGGCGATCTAGTCGTTCATATGTATTGTTGGTATCATTTTTGTTTTTCCTCCAAGTGAAAGCGGAACCTTCATAAGGAATTGTATAAAGGTTAAGCTCTTCTTTAACTTGTTTAAGTCTTCTAAATCTGGCTAATGATGGTGTGTTACCACCCACCTTATCATTATCATTTTCTATATCATTCAGGTCCCCAATAATGATAACATGGAGCAAATGTTTATGAACTACAGAGTAAATTTCTTCCCAAAAGCTATTTTTTTCATACTCTATTGACGGGGCATATACAAAGAGAAGAGCAATATCTAAATTGTGTAAATTAACTTTGATCAAGATGAATCTGACTCCTTGTTCTAAGACAGTACTATTATATAGAATATTATGTCTCTTTGAAAGGATCCATAAGCCTCCTCTATGACCATTTGATTTGATAACATGGGCTTTATGAAAGCCTGTGTTTCGAAGTTGTAGGTCAGTAGGGGCATCTGTGGTTTTGGTTTCAGCAATGGCAAGCATATCAAGTTTGTTCATATTTCGGAGTTGATTTATCTCCTGTAACAAAAGAGGTCTTTTGGTGCCTCTAACGTTCCAGTAGCCAATATTAATCATAAAATTGATGAGTAGGATACCAGCTTGGCTGGTAGATGTTGAATTTGCTATAGAGAGTATTTTTATACATAGAGATTCTCAGATGATGGAGATCATGGAAGATATGCAAACCTGATGTTTTCCAATAGTTCCATTTACAGAGGTTTGAGTAAGATTTTGCTTGTATTTGTTTGGATGTAAGGTTGGGGTGGCATGCCACCATATCATCCATTAAAGGAATCATAGAGCTTAGCCGAAATGTTTGAGTGTGTAGAGTAGGGGGGGACTCACCTTGAGGGCTTGGGGCGTTCTCAGCGTGGGCATGTACTGGCGTTCTCTTGTGTCTGAGTGTTAGTAGAACTTTTGTCACAGCCAGAGTTCTTGTACATGTGGCAGAAGACTTTGTGATCCTGAATGCTCTTGTAGACTGGATCATAGATAGTGTATTCATGGGGGATAACTTTTCTTCCTAGAGCTGTAAAACTAGCCATGTGACGACAGACTTTCCAGATCTGTTCAAATTCAAAGACTGTTAGAACAACATGGATGACAAACTGAGGGGAGAAAGGCACTTGTTTTCTATAAGTTTTGGTAGAAGTTTGATTTTTGAAGAGTTGAGTAAAGTTTTGAAGCCTTCCACCACACAGAGCACAAGAGGACTGGTGGGGAAAAGTCTGCTGAGCTAAACTTAAAGGATTAAGTAAAAGCTTACCATAAACTGGAAAGATATCCTTGTTAACAGACAAATTGTTACCATTAATCTTGCATTTGAAGCACAACCAGTCAAAATAAGGGAAGATCTTTGGAGTGAAAAGAGTCAAAAGCATGTCCTTATTAGTTTTATGGTATACAATGCAGATCAAGACTAGGAAATCGAAAAGATTGAAACCCATGCCAAAGGAATATATCAAACTAACGACTAAGATCAAAAGACCATCAATAGCTTTAGTCAACCACGAACGTCCCATGGAGAATGAATTCACACAAAAGCTCAGAGAGAGTTTACAGATATTAAGAAATAGAGCATCGATAGGTTTATAAGTGAACTTACCTGTCCAGTGAGCATGCAAGCTTATATACTTACAGGGGGTTTTATCATTTGTATCCACACCGAAGGGGACAGAAACGAGAACCTCTAGTAGGACAAAGTGGGATGGGTTTGGGCTACTGAGCTGAGAAAAGTTGTTGCATGCTAGGCTTTGAGCCCGAAACAGGGAGAGTTCAAGCCCCGACATTTCGAGGTAGCAACAATTCGATATATAGTGTTTGTCGAAAAGTTTGGGGTTGAATTTTTTGAGTTTGTAAAAACAGTAATTGAAGTTCTGAATAAGCTTAATAAAAACCTGGTGTGAGTATGAGAATTGTAGATTATTTGAAGGCGACGGCGACAGCACCGAGCCAAGAACTGGAGACGGAAAGAAATCGCACCCAAAAGAGGAGGGCGATGAAACGGAGTCGCAGAAACAGACTCCGAAGACGCCTCCATCGGAGAACCACCACCACCACCAGCCCGCATCAGCCGCAGCACCGCCAGAAAACGCCTCCATCTACCCCGGATAGGAGCCCCCTTTTTTCTTTTCTTGAAATTTCGACAATCTCTGTTTGAATTAGCCCCTTTCTTTTCTTGAAATTTCGACAATCTCTGTTCGAATTAGCCCCTTTTGTAACCGGCTTGTAGAGATATTGAGACTTTCTATTCTTTCTATTATCACGCTCAAAAAAATTTCGGGAGCAGATTTTGAACGTAGTTTGTTGGCTCTTTCTATTTGGGAGAAGGAGCTCTTCAATCGGGTTGTGTTTGAGATTTTGGGTACTAAAAATCGGTTGACATAGGAGGTTTGGCTTGGTTTTGGGCAGGTAGGAGGCAGTGATCGTTGAGGTGGTGGAGTGGGACTTGTGGTGGCGGCGGGTTTAGATCTAGGGTGATTTCCACTGCATGTTATGCATCTTAACTAAGCTAAATGCAACTTATTATGACTATATAAATGCGCACTATCAAATATCCCCACACTTAAGCTTTTGCTTGTCCTCAAGTAATGAAAAAAAATATAGAATTAATCATACCACAAATAAGATCTTCATGCCATAATTTTATAAAAGCAACATCAAGTAGTAGGAACCATGAATAAGAGAACAAACGTCATAACAAATAGATGAACGATCAAATGATTAAGGAAAATTTAGTCAAACCTCACTGGGATAATGTGTTTCTCTCATGCTCTCTTGTGTTTAGGCTTTAAAGTTCGACCTCAACTCAATCCAAAATGCTCTATACACCGTGAAGTTATTACTTGCAAACAACATCATGAAGACTTTTATAGGGTTGTAATGGGGCTTTGGTAGGAACATAAGGCATGAGAAATATTTAGGCTTGTGGTGCTTCGGATCTGGGAAAAAGGTTTAGTTATATACAAAACCAATACTTCACAAACCATTCCAATAACATAAACTCCAATATATACAATAAGCTCTTTCGAATTCAATAGCCATAAAATGCATGCATTTTTTTCTTTTGGGTGATGACTTTTCTTTCTTTTTTTTTTCTTTTGTGCTTACTTTTGCCCCTAGGTGAATTTTATTCTCCCTAGGTTTAAGCTACCTGACTTTCATTCCTAAGTGAATTTTATCCTCCTTAGGTCCCATACTTACTATACTTTTACTCCTAAGTGAATTTTATCCTCCTTAGGCCCCTAGTAATTTGTCATCTCTATTAGCTCAAATTCCACCCCATCATACATTTTTTACTCGAAGCAACTCCAACATTTTCTAGATTTTTCACCAATTCTCCTCCTAATTCCTGGATAAGATCAGGCTAATCATTGGCTAGGATATATTTTATAGAGCTATAAAAAAAATAGGCTTTAAGGCTCAGATTGTCTTCAAGCAAAAGATAATATGTAGGGTAGATATGGGTATACATGGCTAAAGAAAACATGCCTCAATCATTTGAAATTCAAAAGCAACAAACATGTGCAATGCGGTCTTGAAAGATAAGCATATGGAGAGTATAATCACACAATAAAAGCAAAAGAGAAATAATTATAAATAGTCCCTATAAGGCCAAAATCAACTCACAAGGGTTATGTTTTGCTAGATTTCAATTAAACCTCACTATGAACCATACTTTCTCAATTATATTCTCTAATCATGCTCCAAAAATCATTTTCAAGCAATTCAATCAAATCATGGGACTTATGCATTTAAGATCATCGAAATGAATTAGAGGACAAACTAAACCAAGATGGGTTTCTTTAATAACACCTAAATGCAATACATGATATTTTTGTGATTTTTTTTCAAATGCGATGTAATAACTATGAAAACATAAATAAACATGATAACATAAACAAATATGATATGCAAACTCTATCTATATGCAATGCAAACCCTCCCCCATACTTAATCCTTTCATTGTCCTCAATGAAAATAAAAAACAACAAAATAATAAAAACATTAAAACATAGGTGCGAGAGGAGGAACTTAACTCATTCCCTGTTGTGGAGTAGATAGGGTGGGGACTGTAGTCTTACGACGACCGTGGCCTGAAAGCAGTGGTCGCTGCATATGTTTTCACTGTGGGCTCCTGCCGTGGTCGCTGCCTTCCTGCGGCGGTCGCCGCTCTTGCTTGTGAAGATTTCATGCGACCTTTACTAAAAGCTTAGTCTATCCAAAAACTAAAAGCAACTATCTAATGCCTAATGGAAAACCTAGCTTATTGAAAAACAAACTAACTAACTAGGAATTGAAACAACTAAATTAGAAAACTTAACTCGGGTTGCCTCCTGAGAAGTGCCTTTCTTTTATGTCATTGGCATGACTTATTCTCAATATCAAGCTCTTATCTATCCGACATCGTCAAGGCCCTCAATAGTCTGTCATATTCCTGTGCACACATCTTACACAGGACATCATAGCATAATAAATTGAAAGTATAAAATATAGAATTCAAAAACCCTTTCAATCTATCAAAGAGTCTATTATGACTATCTCTTGAAGGAATATGATATCACCAGCACAGTTCCACTAGTGGCTTCTCAAAATAGCATTAAAAAGGATCCACATAATCAGAACTACCTTTCAAATTGCAAAAGTTTACCTTTATTACCTCTTGAGCCTCAGCAAGTGGCTCTAGATCTGGTTCATCAATGGGTGGGCTCAGAATGGATGTTGCAGATGGAGTAGGAGACACATCACATGAAACCTCACGCGACGACTCATGAGATTCCAAGTCAGGGAGCACAAGATCCTTTTCTCCATCGTCGAAGAAACTATTGTTGTCTTCAAACAATTCTTCCTCATTTGGCATGTCATTGACATGTTGAAACCACATAGGAGGGAATGAACTAAGCATAATGACTTCGATAGGATCTTCCATCATTGCATCCTTCACTTCTACAAGGAGTGGCTGGATGGGTTTCTGCAAGTCGAGAGGAGGGGACTGCTGGTGTCCGTATGTAGGAGTGCCGCGGCCGCTGCCTGTATGCGGCGACCACTGTACCTCCTTGTGGTGGTCGCTGCTCTCGGACACTTCAACTTTCGTCGTGGTTTCGTTCTCTTCTTATAAGCTTGCTTCTTTCTCACTACGGGAAGCAGTAATTAGTTTCGTAAGTTGTCTCATTTGTTCCTCCAAGATTCGGAGTCGCTCAGTCCTCTGATTTAATTGCTGCTGCAATACTTGTGCAAGGATCTGGATTGATACTTCCTGCTCAACCCGGTGACTCATGCTGCAGAAAAAATTCCAAATCTCCAAGAGTCCCATGTCCAATAGGCCTACCCCATGGGGGCTAACCCTAAGCCAACAAAAATTTGATGTACAATATGATTTAGATATAGCTAGTGATCATAGATTGAGCATAAATAAATGTAAATAAACTATCACAAAAAAATACAAACATCGTTCAATAAGTAGTGGAAATCATACATTAAGTTAGTCACCATGATAATGAAAATAATTTATAAATCCTCAATTGTTGACTATATTGATTTTTAAAATAAATGGGAATAGTTGAGACAGTCACCATGATTAGATTGCAATGAGTATCAAAATACAAATATCATACAACTTAATGCAAGCAAAAAATATGTTAACATAACAATAAATATCACCGCCACATTATATATCATCAAAATATTGTCACCAAATAAAATTTTAAAAGTTTGACCAGTTTCTCTCATATGAAATTGCCACCAACTTATTTTCACCAACTACAAAACACTGTCACCAAAATAAAATGTGTGTACAGTATTAATGACATCACCGTTTGTCACCTAATATTAACTCACTTTTGTCACCAAAATATTGTCACCAAATTAATTTTTTAAAGGTTGTCTAGTTTCTCTCACCGAAATTATCACCAAAATATTATTTCAATACACATTTGTCACCACGAACATGTAACCACAAAAAATTGTCACCACACTAAGATATTGTCACCAACCCATTTTTTCAACATTTAATCATCAACTTTACTTGTAATTGCAGATCATATCCACCTAAAGCACCATATAATTGCATATCATATCCACAAAAAATTGGAACGAGGGGAGCATAGACCAAATTGAATTAATCAACTTCTTGAATTTTCCCACGCATCAAATCGAATTAATCAACTTCCTGATTTTTTCCACTTTTGTCACCAAACCGATTACAAATTAATCAACTTCCTGAATTTTCCCACACATCGAATTGAATCAAATCAAAGCTTTTGAAGAAATTGAAAAACATGATCAATCACTAGGGCTACAATCATACAAATCAACCTCTTCGGGCGCAACAATAGATTCATATCAACATACTAATTTCAGAAATTCTTTGAACTGGTGAATCTAGATAGGTAAAAATGAAGGGCTACAATCATACAAATCAACTTCTTTAGTCGCAATCTTCATGATCTGGAGCTCGATCTCTTTGATTGTCAAGACTCTTTAAGACAAGATTAAAATTATGACCAAAGAAGCCAACAATTTGAAGCTGACATTGATGGAATAAAGTTGTACTCCATTAGAAATCAAAATTTCATAAAAGTGGGAGCTGCAACAAATTACAATCAAAATTACAAAGTGAATCCTTTGAGATAATCGGGATCCCTCTTCACCTTGTCCTTGAACTTCTTAAACCACCGATCTAAAATATCCATCGGCACAATCAATCGGCTTCCATCAACACCTGTGAGCGAGAGGAGAGTGTGAGGCCTGTGAGCGAGAGCGAACGAGGTCGGAAACCAAGAGCAGTGAGTGTGAGAACGAGGGAGACTGAGCAGGTTGCGAGGTTGAGTGCGCGAGGTCAATCGAGAGAGCGAGTGAGATGAGGCGGAGCAGGAGCGAGATTGAGCGAGAGGAGCCGCGAGCAGAGGAGGAATGGACGGAGGAAGAAGAAGCTGTGATGACGTTTAGCTAATTAAAGTGGTTTAATTATAATAAGGGTAGTTTGGGTATTATAAAAATAAAATGGACACTTACTTAATAACCAATTTAAAATGGACATTTAACTAATTAGATATTCTAGATGGACATTTGACGAAATTTTTTCAACGAAAATACCTTAATGTTCTATTATGTAGAACCCATTCATCATCAATAAAGTAGGCCTTGACTGCCATATATCATCAATAAAGTGGGCTGTGAATATGACTATGAGGAGGGAAGATTGAGTATCTGAGCAGACAACAAAGAAAGAGAGAGACGCTGAGGGCTGTCGGCCTGAGGATGAATTGAAGGGAAGGTAAATTAGGGTTTAGAAAGCTTATATATTTTTTTATATAAAATATTTTATAATATAGATCGATGGTGGATCGGGTCGGGTGGTGGATGATGGGTCGGGTGGAGAAAAACATCACCCCACCCGACCCACCACCCATATCCACTTTCCACCCGTTTTTTTTTTTCGGATTTTCACTCACTTTTTCGGGTCGGGTGATTCGGGTTCGGGTCGGGTGCGGGTGAAATTGTCATCCCTAGTGGTGTAGGGAGTGAAGTAGGAGATTTTGGTTGAGTAGATAAACACATTCCAAATTTCAACAGATGTTTAGATCTTGCATTGGGCTACATGCTCCATCCCAAAATAGATTCGATACTAACATAGCTGCAATTTTATTATTAGACGAAGGAGAACTCACCATAAGAAGATGAACTCCATGTTTGTTTGGCTAGCATTAAGCAATTAATGCCATGTTATGATGTTGGATTAGGGCCTCTGCCTAACAACAACCACAACTGATAACACTAATCATAATCACTAAACCATGTAAGTCATCCCAACTTCTATGATGTTCATATGAGGAACCTTCATCACAGCAGCCCCTGCCCTACAATTTCTCCTAAGAAATGCATAGAAGTAGTTCACCACCAGCTTCTTCAAGAACCATGATTCCTTTTTCGCCCTCACGTCTCCATCCGCCAGCAAGTACGTGAACCCAGACTGCACCGCGGCCCTAAGAGCAGAGATCTCGTACTCCAAGTTTTGGTCACCCTCAGCCAACAAAATGTTGCTTGAAGGTGACGCCATGGCGCTGGATTCCTTCAAGGTTGAAGCCAGGGTCGCTTGCTTGTATCTTGTATCGTCCAAGATATGAGCTTCTTTGTCCTTTGTCCTCACTGAGACCCTCTTCATGTTTAGCTCCTTTTTGTGGCCTTCCGATGCAAGATCCAACACCTCCTTTCTGATGAACTTCTCAAGGCTTTCGGCTAGTAGTTGTTCAAAGGCATTGTGATCTTCTTTCCGAACATCTTTGTAGCCATAACGAGCAACGCAACGGAACATATGGTAGTCTTTAGGACAAACCCTTCGGAAGAGGAACCTCTCTTCTTGGGGGACAACCGGCACAGGCACATACTTGATGCATACGAACACTATAGTTGAGTGGATGGCCGGGAGGGACAGAAGAAACTGGCCTAAGATTGAAGGGATGCCATTTACCAGTTCATTATAGAGAAGCCCGATTCCTGGGATCCTTACGGTTCCGAGATCAGAGCCAAGTTCAAGCATCAAATCCATGGAGATCTTATCTCTAACCTCGCTTGTGTACTTCAACACGCTGCCATAGTTCCAGACATACATCACGGTGAGGAAGCAAGTAGCGAAGGCAAGTGGAAGCCAACCGCCTTCTTTTATCTTAGATAAGACGGAAGACAAGTAGATGAGCTCTATTGCACCAAAGACGAGGGCGAAACACATGGCATAGACCAGGTTGGTCTGCCAGATCAAGAGCATTACAAGGGTCACCAGTGTAGTGCTGACCAACATAACTCCAACCTCAGCTATGCCTGCACCATCTGAAACCGGTTAAAGCTAACTACTACTACTCAATCCACTATGATGTTTGAATGTTCATGGTGGAATTTCGCTGACCGTATGCATTGGCTATGTCTGTAGTGTTCCTGAAGGTTGCGACGACTACAACACACATGATCATTAGAAACCAGTTAATGACAGGGATGTAGATCTGACCCATTAGCTTCCTCGACGTGTGCACTATCTTCAGCCGTGGGAAGCTACCAAGGGACATGGCTTGTTTGATGCAAGAAAAAGTAGCAGATATCATGGCTTGGCTGGCAATCACTGCAGCAACGGTTGCAATTGCAAAAACTGGCCAGAAACACCCTTCTGTTCCTCGAAAAGTTGAAAGGGTTATCGATCTATCAGAGATTGAGGTTCAATTCACAAGAGTTACGAACTATCATGGCTTGCATTGTACCTGGAAGAGAATCGTAGAAAACTCTCTCGGCTTTGTGAGGAAACTTCACTAGATAAGCTGCTTGACCCATGTAAGCCAAGAGAAGACACGGGAACACGATGCACGTGAAGGCTATCTGTATCCATACATGACAACTAAAAAGTTGGCAAAATTGTACGTTTGGGTGTTATGAACACTAATGCGGGCGCTGCTGTTTATAACATAATTACAATATTCACCTGTATCGACGGTACAGAAAAATGGCCTAGATCTGCAAACATTGCTTCCGCTCCTTCAGGAAGATATGACCAAATTAAGATAGAGATAGATGGATAAAGCTAAGAGAAAAACTTACAAGGAAACTAGTAGTAGTAGTAGTAGTACCTGTGATGCACAAGACACATCCCCCGAGAGCTGACCAAGCGTTTCTGCTGTTCTTCTTAAAGAATAGAAAGATGTAAATCGGGTTAACAGCTCGTAAGACATGGATACCGTAGGTTGATAGATTGTAGATTCCGATGGAACCCAGGCAGACGAACCACAGAGCAAGTGCAGGAGCGAAGCTGAAGCCGACTTTACTAGTCCCAAACCTTTGTATGCTGAACAGCCCAACGAGTATCAGGATTGAGACCACCACCACCGAATCTGAACATCACAATTCACACACACGGGCTTCATTTTTAATAAAGCAATTAATCTGAACATAACGTACATGAGGCTAATCTGTGCTTACTAACCTTCATTGAATCCCTTTATTTCGCCTTGCAATCCGCTAACAGCTGACATCACTGCACACGTACATACGGTCATTTGTTTCAAGTTTGATAAACTGATGACTCTCAAAATGAAAGTCAAAACATTACCAATTAATATATATATATATATATATATATATATATATATATATATATATATATATATATATATATATATATATATAGGGTGTTCATGATTATGATACCTTGATCGATCTGCTTCCGATTCGGAGCTTATTAGATAGATGATAGAGAACATGGATTTGAAATGAAAGACTAGTTAGTTAATAAATACCTGACATTGCGGGCGTGAGGATGCCATCCCCAATAATCAAAGAAGTTCCTATGAGAACCAAGAGCAATAGCAGAGTTTTGGCGGAGGAATTTGACTCCAAAGTCTGTTTTATCCGCAAGGCCCTTTGAAGCTCAGGCGTTGGGAGGAGGAGCCGAAAGCTTGATATATGCTCATCTGCTGGTTGCCGATTTGGAAGCATATTCACATTGGCGTACCTGCTTATCAACGAATAGAGTGCGAATGTGCCTCCTAATCGAGAAACAACAAGCTATAGTCACGTCGTCACATCTAAAAGGATCCGATCGATCAAAAGTATACTACGTACAGTAAGTACCTTCGCCGTTGTCATTAGCTTTGAGCACCATGAAAACATATTTTACTAAAGGTATAAGAGCTATTGTGTAGATGACAAGAGACAAAGCCCCCAACACGTCGACTTCCGACTGAATAGGAACCTTGCTGAACACATCAGTGAACACATACAAAGGGCTTGTCCCCATGTCTCCGTACACCACCCCCAGTGTTTGGAATGCCAAGGCAGCAGTTTCCCAAGCTGAGGTTTCCGTTTCCGATTCCTGATCCATCCATAAACAATTTATGCAAGCTTAGTAAAAAACCTAAATCCAATATGAATTGAATTGAATTGAATTGAATAAGATTAACAAGTGAAATTTAAGAAGGCTAGGAATTACCTTGGAATATTGGTGGGATTGGGAGGACGCAATCTTCATGGCTTCGACGTCCAACGAATCAAGCCTTTTGCGCTTATGGAGAAGACCTCTCTTGAGAGACCCGGAGCTGCTGCTTTCAAACTCTTCTTTCTCCTCGTCTTCATCGGTTTCAGTTTCAATGGATTCATGTTGGGGCGCAGGAGGAGCTGCCGGCTCAAACCCCACGGCAGTGCCATCTACCCACCACCTCGAATGATTGCCGGCAGTGGCGCTTCCCTGTTTCTCACTCATCTCTTCACTCCTCTCCTCATCTTCCATTTTTGCCTAGTGCAACAGTTTCATCACATACCTATTGCCTATTGGTAGTAATTTAATTGTTTCAGTTTGTAGGGGTAATTTTCATATCTTTTGCCTCATCATGAGTGATTGCATTGGTGGAGCCAATATTTCGTCCAGGAGTGCTAAATTTTTTTTTTATTTTTAATATATATTTTTTTGTATATACCTATTAAGAAGGTTTAAAAAAAATATTGAGGAAATATTAAAATTCTTATTTATTTAAGATATTTTTATTTAAATAGTTGAGAGAAACAAAAAATATAAGAAAAAATTAAAAAGAATTACTTTTATAAAATATTAAAAGAAAATATTAAATATATAATTTAAATATAATATTTTTAATTGAAATAAATATGAGAAATATGTTGGGGCTAGAAACCACTTTCCAGCCGTACCCGGAAGCGAATTCGGGTAATAAGAGAATCAACAACAATCGGCCAGCAAACCAATGACCAACCGATAATATCAAATCCGAAAACCAAACAACCAAGCAACCACAAACACAGATAAAAACACAAATATCGACACAAGATTTACGTGGGAAAAACCCTCTCTAACCAGAGGATCAAAAAACCCACCTTCCGCTCACCAGAGCAACCAATCCACTAATCAATAAACCGGTACAAGTGTTTAACAATCCAGTCTCATGCCAAGACAAACAATCATGGAGATCTTAAACACCAATCTAAATACAACCTGGATCTAGAGTGGATTCCTCTCCAAAAACCTAGCTAAACACTTGTAATCAGATTAGATTTCCAAGGAGGAGAAAATACCTATCAACAAACTCTTGTTGTTGACTTGCCGAAGGAAGAAGACGGATTCCCAGATCAAGAGACGAAACACCCGCTCAAATCTCCTATCTTTCCTCTCCTTTCTCCGTCCTCTCTCTTTTCTTTCTCTCTCCTTTTTCTTATGGCTGCTGCGACACTCCTTGAAGCAAAAACCCTTTGCTTCTCTCCTTGTGTACATACAAACTAAGGCAAATAATGCCTTTTATATTAGCCAACTAATGGCTTCAATTGGGCTGGACCCAAAATGGGCCATGGGCCCAACAATCTCCCCCTCCAGCCCAAGGGGAAGACGTTTCTGCTCGTCCTGGCCTCATCCGCATCCCAGTCCCGTCTCACCTCCGAGACGCGGAATTGATGCTTGCCAGATGTCATCATCACCCTCTAGCTCCCCCTCCTCCGTAGCTCTCTGGTACTCCGAGGTAGAACTCCCGGTGAATGCATGACCTCCTCTCTCTGACCATTTGACAGTTTCTTCTATCCGTGCTGGCTCGACGTGCTCAGATCTGCCACTAGTCATAGCACCTGATGAACTCCCCTCTAACACGACTATCACATCAGCACAATCCTCTGAAGCAAACTCCACACTTGTGCTATCCTCTTCTGACGTCTCAGAAGTTCCGCTAAATCTTGTCTGCAATCCAGACAAATCACAAGTGCTCAAGGTCTCCTTATCAGCAAAAGAAACGAGAGATTTTCTCTTCTGATTCTGCAGCCCCTTTCCACTCAAGTATCCTGCAAGCCCTTGCACCAAATCAAGTGAAGCATCACCATGAACCTCTGTCACAACTTCCCTGATTTCTTCCATCTGAGTCCTGTACAATGTACCGCTCAAATTACCTCGAGCGATCACCATTGACCCTTTCCTGAGTTTCCACTTCCTACTTCCAAAGAAGTTATCATAGCCCTTTTTGTCCAAGACTTGAAGAGAGATCAGATTCTTCTGCAAATCCGGTATGTGTCGCACATTTGTCAATGTAATCTTGCAACCCGTGTTTGTCATCACACAAACATCTCCCATACTAACAATATCAGACAAGCTTCCGTTCCCCATCTTTGCTTTGCCAAAGCATCCCGCTCGGTACGAAGCAAAAGCTTTCCTCCTTGATGTAGCATGGAAGGATGCAGCTCAATCAGCAATCCACTCTACACAAGAATCAGGCTCCTCCAAGCATGTAAGAACAACCTGCTCATCATCACTGTCATGCAGAACTGACGTTGTACCCTTCTGATTTTCCTCTTCATCCCTTTTCTTCTTCCAAACATTTCAATTCCTCTTCATGTGCCCTTCCTTGCCACAATGATAGCAAACAAAGCTCCCCTTAGTCTGAGATCTCCCTCTAGACATGCTCCCTGAAACTGTTACGAGAGCATGTGACGAATCCGTGCCCATATCCTTCCTCCTAGTCTCCTCGTTGTAGCGACTATCCTTCACTGCAGATAAGGACACAACCCCACCCACGACAGAGTTGTTAATCGACACCACTAGAGTCTCCCAACTATCAGGCAAAGAGCTCAAGAGCAACAACGCTTGCAACTCATCATCAAGGACTAACTTCATGGTGTTCAACTGATTCACCAATTCCTGAAACTCACTCAGATGCTCTGCAATAGGCTTTCCATCTCTGTACTTGAGATTCACCAGCTTTCTTATCACGAAAGCTTTACTCTGGGCTGACTTCCTTTCATACATATCCTCCAATTTTTTCCACAATACCTGTGCATCTGTCTCGTTGCTTATGTGGTGATAAACACTATTATCCACCCACATTCTGATGGTTCCAACTGCCTTCCTGTGCAGTTTCTTCCAATCATTATCGGATGTCTCAGCTGGCTTCCTCGATCCCAACTCAACCGGATCAAACAGGTCTTTGCAATACAAAACATCCTCCATCTTCGTCTTCCATATAGAGAAATTCGAAGTCGTTAGCTTTATCATTGTATACGCAAATTCCTCAGTCTTTGTCGTCATCTCTGCTCCTATTACACAAAAACAACACAGTCAAAGATCAACCAAAGGCTCTGATACCACTTGTTGGGGCTAGAAACCACTTTCCAACCGTACCCGGAAGCGAATTCGGGTAATAAGAGAATCAACAACAATCGGCTAGCAAACCAATGACCAACCGATAATATCAAATCCGGAAACCAAACAACCAAGCAACCACAAACACAGATAAAAACACAAATATCGACACAAGATTTACGTGGGAAAAACCCTCTCTAACCAGAGGATCAAAAAACCCACCTTCCGCTCACCAGAGCAACCAATCCACTAATCAATAAACCGGTACACATGCCGAGACAAACAATCATGGAGATCTCAAACACCAATCTAAATACAACTTGGATCTAGAGTGGATTCCTCTCCAAAAACCTAGCTAAACACTTGTAATTAGATTAGATTTCCAAGGAGGAGAAAATACCTATCAACAAACTCTTGTTGTTGACTTACCGAAGGAAGAAGACGGATTCCCAGATCAAGAGACGAAACACCCGCTCAAATCTCCTATCTTTCCTCTCCTTTCTCTGTCCTCTCTCTTTTCTTTCTCTCTCCTTTTTCTTATGGCTGCTGCGACACTCCTTGAAGCAAAAAACCCTTTGCTTCTCTCCTTGTGTACATACAAACTAAGGCAAATAATGCCTTTTATATTAGCCAACTACTGGCTTCAATTGGGCTGGACCCAAAATGGGCCATGGGCCCAACAGAATAATGATATAATAAAACAAATAAAAGGTGAATGAGGGGATTTGAACTCAACACATTTTAATTTTCTTTCATTACTTTAATCGTTCAACTAAACAGCAACATTACTTTAATTATCATTTAAAAATCCTATATTACCTTAATTTGCTAAATATATGGAAAAAAATTATTAGTATTTCTTTTTTGTTGCTAGTTGGATGCTCTAGCACTCTCCCGAGCACCCCGGCCAGCACCGCGATTGAGTGATGGGCTGTCTATTTTAGATTTTAGAGAACATGGCCAATTCAAGCATGATAGGATAGGGCCTCTTCAGGCTTCATATCGTAGACAGAGAGGTCACTGATTGGAGGTGGTGGCTACCTTTTTCCTATAAATAATAGTAGTAATGTGTAATGATCAAATCCATGTCATGCAACAATACAAATCCTGTAACATAAACTAACGGGCGATATGTCTATCTCGGTGACCCATTTGTATGGGCTCCCATCTTCTTTGATTGTCCTAATTAAAAGATCCACTCCTATCACATATCAAAATCGGGGGCCCACTTCTCAACATTTGCAGTTTTTATACGGGGTATTCACCCATGACAGGTGCTATATGTACTCTTTAGGACGGATCTATAAAAAATATACGGACGGATTCTAGATCCGTCTGTTATAAAAAAAAATTACATAGTACGACGTCCTATGTAAAGTTAAAAAAAAGAGGGAGGAAGAAAAAGCTGCAAAAGCAGCTTTTCTTTTAGTTTTTTCAACTTCAAGGGCGGATCTCCCATCCGTCCTTGTTCTTTTTTTTTTAAAGTTGCTGCATGTATGGGCAGCTTTTTTTTTTTAAATTAAAAAAAATACAAGGGCGGGTCTATGATCTGCCCTTTGTAATTTTTAACTTTTTTCATAACGGACGGATCTAAGATCCGTCTGTATATTTTTTTCAAAATTTATAACGGATGGATCTATGATCTGTCCTATGAAGTGCATCTAGCACCTGTTTCGGGTGTCTATCCTATGAAGTGCATATAGCACCTGTTTCGGGTGTCTATAGCACAATCATTTTTATACATACAGGGCTTTCCTCGACTTTCACGTCGTTCCGCCTGATTGCTGTTATGATATGTTGTGTCTAGCTCGTTTCTATCGTTCGTTTTGGTTTTTTTCTTGATATTTAATCTGTCCGTCGTTTTTTCAACCTTTTGATGTATCAAGCAATAGTTTGTCTACTATTTTAAATTCTTATTTAATAAAAAAAATCGTTTAAATCTAGTAAAGTTAAGTTGTTTATTTGTCTTTCGAAAAATTAATTAAATTTTTTTTTAAAAATGACTTAAGGTAGGTTTGAAATTTAAAAGAAACAAATATCTAATCTCTAGCTATTTTTTATACAATTTAGATTTTTTCAAATTCACTAATGAAATTGGCGAGTAACTCTATAGCATCTAATTCCCAAATGGAGCTACTATACCCACAATCATTATCTCGCTACTTACATAATCATGTCTATGGCTTCTGAAGTCGTGATACACTTAAAACGGGCCACAACTTTGGAAGTTATGAAGAGGTTTTGTGATCGCAATTTCTCATGTTGTGATAGGCATGCCTTACTAGCCATGGCTTCTTGCACTTGATTCAATCTCAAAACCTCTATCATTGCCTATTTTATAAATAGAGGAGTCATCATTCATTTAAAATCTTACACTCATCACACCTTCCCAAGTCACATATGATTTCCGCCCATAATTATGAGTTACAAAGCCATCAAATTTATTGACAATTTTAAAAGTTGTAATCATATCCGTCTCTTTGATAATATTTTCTCCGTGCACATGTTATTTTTGTAGACATTTTCTTTATTATTTTTAACTTGCACATGTTATTTTTGTAGACATTTTCTTTATTATTTTTAAGTTGCATGTATAAAAATTTATAGCACATGTCTCGTAATCATTCATTTCAAAATGCATAATACATGCATTGTCAAATGTGGTCATATTGGGATAAATGTCATGACCATGCAATACGGTCACAACAGTGGTAGAGCGAAACATTTACTAAATGGTGTAAAACAAAACTTTTATCTCTAATAGGATTTCTTGACAACCCTTTAAGCATGATCGAAATTCGGTAGACGGTATGAAAGAGGTTATGATTAAGCGCTTAACCAAATTCATTGTTATGGTTTATAACTAGGTCATTTTTGTATTGTTAATTCTGATGTCGTCAAGAACATTATGAATAAACATAGTTGGTCATTAAATAGACACATACCTATAGTATGATGCCAACAAAAGTTTTTAAAATACCCATTTAATGATACCTCATTGAATAAATGGACCGCCATATAAAAAAGTTAATGGATTAGAACTATGAGTCTATGTAGTGTAAAATAAAATTTTGAAAACCCAAAATTTTCTCAAATAATCCTGCCAATATAAATACGAGGGTGAATATCGTATTCTATATGGCTTGAGAAGAGCATTAATCATTGTTGTCCGATGTAATAATGATACATATACGTGAATGAGCATGGTACTAAATACCGATCGATTTCTCACAAGACTATCCAGAAGAAAGTCATAAAGAAATGACAATGTATACATATGGTTTATTTCTGACACTTATTGAAACTTATCATATTACTAACCATAATTTAGTTGATGATAAAATATTTTGAAGGCATTCGGTCACTCAAATGAAACGATGTGTTCACATGGATACCCACTAAATGAGACCAGAAGATCTTAGGAACCGAAGATCATCTATTTGGGTGGCCATACATGTATGACTTATTTTCTTTTTAAATTAACAATAAGACCATCTATAATATATGCATAGTAAGTGTAAGAGTCTCTAACGTCTCTTGACTGAATTCAATGAAATAATTGTGAACATACAACATCGTCATGTAGACCAGTGGTATTATAACATTCTATAAATGAATCCACACTTTGTTCAATGGTCATATAAAACAAAAGGTACAGAATGTTATCAATCACATTATTGATTATAAAGTAGCTCACGTTGATTGAGAAGAGTTGTCATTCAAATCGGCCCATGCAATATTGCATTTTTAATTTGATGTAATAACTTCTCCCAAATTACCTCCAAAAGAGATCATGTCATTCAAATGTTTTTGAATAAGCGATATTTGTTTTGAACCCCGTTCAATTTATACCTAGGGTTGAAACAACAAGCTATGAGGAGAATGTCCGGTATAACTTTGTAATATGCCAACTATTTCCGCCGCAACTCTTTAACAACCAAGGATATGGAAGGCACATTAATCCCGTCTTGAAGGGCTATGGCTATGTTCATGGCAACAAAACAGAAAAGGTTTGATGTAGGCATGTAAGCGTGGCTAAAAGTCTGAGTTGCGTCATAAAAAACTTTGAAAACCTCAACAACATCCCGGGCCTGAGTCCACGCATCCGCAAAGATGTTTGACCCTTCGATGTTTTGTGTTGCAAAACTGGAAAGAAGATCTTTATAAACTATGGAATCATAAATCATTTTGTAAGTAGAGTTCCATCGAGTGCAAGCGTCCTTGGGGAACTACTTTGGGCGAGTTTGGTGAGCGCGGTAATAGGCGCTCCATTGCTGGCGAAGCTGTTTACTTCGCCAAAGTGCTCACAAAACAAATCGAATTGGTTCAACAACAGAATGTAAAAATGTTAAACCATCTTGGACACCTAAGTTTAAAATATGAGGGGCGCAATGGATGTGGAAAAACTTACCGCCTATCCCGGGCTGACAATATTGGATCAATTCCGAAATAGATGCGGTGTTGGCAGAAGCGTTGTCAAACCCAATGCTGAAAACTCTTTAAGTCAATCTATATTCTTGTAAAACGGTTAAAAGGATACGTGCTATGTTCCGTGCCGTGTGAGCGTCGTCGAAAACTCGAAAAGCCAAAACACGTTTGTGCAATTGAAAACGTTGATCAACCCAATGACAAGTAACACCCATATATGAGTGATGTTGCCAATGGTAGGTCTAAATGTCAGTACAAATCGATACTTGTAAATCGTGGTTCTTTTGAAAATATTCGATTAATTCATTTTTACGGGTGTTATACCGTCTAATTACTTTCCTCTTAACCGTGTTTCGACTAATACCTTGCCATGCAGGTTGAACATTTTGTGTAATAAATTCATTGAAACATAAACGTTGTGAAAAACTATAAGCTAAACCTTCTGCACCTATCATTTCCGCATAGTTATCATGACAACTATGATAATCATAAGACCATAAACCAGCGGGTTGAGAGGAAGAAGAGGCGTACCCGGTTAGTTGACTCTGTCCTTTGGCGAGGCCGAGCTTTTAGGGATGCTTCGTCCCGATATGCTGACTATAGTTCCCATATCCGCCTCCCTTCGGGTGCATCCTTGTAGACCGTCCCGCATAAGTTGCACTTCGCCGAGCAACTGCTTTCCTCCCAGGTGAGGTCCCTAGGGCCCTTCGTGAACCAGTACTTGAACGTAGTGGCTCGCATTTGGGCCGTAGTCGGAGCCGCATCCGGGTCGCCCTCGGTCAGAGTCCCGTGACTCTCGTCGGCTACGAACCCGGACTCTTGGGTCGGGATCATCGGAGTTCCTGCTGAGGCGGTCTCCTCCTCCTCCTACTCCTCCTCTTCCATAATATCGTCGATGTGGTCGGCCAATAGAGCATCATCTCGACGCCGTCGGGTTCCACTCCCAGCCGAGACTGAGGCACTACGACGAAGGCTTGGTGCTGCCGCCGGGTCTGGGCCGTCTCCGCCTCCGACGCTCGGGGTCGATGATGATGGGGCCCCACTAACACTCTTGTGACCTCGGGTAATTCAAGTGAAGATGTTCGACATTATGCGTTTAAGAGGATTAAGAGCGATAAGAGAGATTAGGGAGAGATTAAGAAAACGGGACTACAAGAGAGAATATCGAGTGATTAAAGAGCGATTGGAGAGCGATTAGGGAGATGAAGTTGAGATTAGATGAGATGAGTGAGGTGTGGTTTGAAAATGGGAGGGAAATGGGGTATTTATAGGGCCAAACCAAGGCAATTGGGGTCGGTTTTGACCGTTGGGCAACGGTCGACCCGGCGAGTCTAACGTTTGACCCGGCGGGTCGACCGTTGCCAACTAGCCATTTGGTTTTATTTTGCTCTACTACATTAATTTATAGAGTTTGAAAATTTTTACATTTATATTGAAAGTTTATTCGATTTTTTTTCGGATTTTTTTTCGTTTGTTCGATTTAAAAAAAAAATGGTAGGTAATTACTAATTACGAAACTACATACTCTTATAAACCATAATTATGTGAAACATATGTTTATCACAATTCACAACACAAGTTCACATAACACATCACGTTAAAACATAAAATTACTTGACTACTTAGACAATTAGACTACTAGTTCCCACCCGATCCCGATGCGCCACCGGTCTTCATCTTGTAGGTGTGCTTCTTCGTGATATAAAGCTTCATATTTCCGTAGCCCAGGTTGTTTGTCAACTTGTACTTGTAATTGCAATGACGACAAACCGCTTAGAACTTCACGGGGCATTGCCCTTGATCGAACTTCTCGAAATGGTCACGGAACAACGTCGTACGAAGATTATCGTCCGACATGATAACGATTAACGAGATCACGAAAATGAAATGAAAGTTGATGTGGCTTGGCTTGGATGGGATGTGAAATGAAGGATTGACGGGTATTTATAGCCCCGACCTATCCGGCCTAGCCGTTGGCAACGACTAGTTTTTTTTAAAAAATCATCCCGGTGGTGGGCCCCATATCCAACCGCATTTTTTTTAAAAAGGGTCGACCTATCGGGTCGACCCGCCGGGTCAGTGGGTTCAAAACCCTCCGACCCTAACCCTAGCCCGCTACCCGTTTCAACCCGCTAACCCGAGGACTCGGATCCGCCGGGTCATTGACCCGTATGACCGTCGACCCGTGACCCATGGCCACGCCTAGTTCCAACATTGAAAAGTCTAACATCAATTGGTTGTAAATGGGTGTTTATTCAAAAGAAAATATAAATCTAAGTTGATTGCACAAAAGCCTATTGTAGGTTATATGAGAACATTCACCCATAGTCAGTGTTCTAAAAATCGCACCTAGGCGCTAGGCGGTAAGACACCTAGGAATTTTAAAGCCTAGGCGGGCCTCTAGGCGAAAGTCCGTCTAGGCACCGCCTAGTCCCGTCTAGGCACCTCCTAGTCCCGTCTAGGCACCGCCTAGTCCCGTTTGAGCACTGCCTAGTCCTGTCTAGGCATCGCCTAGTCCAGTCTAGGTGCCTCCTAGACCCCGCCTAGGCCCGCCCAGGCCCACCTAGCCCGACGATTATTCAATTTTAGCTTCTCGGTATGTAATTAGTCGACTTAGAAATTTTTTTATCCCCAAGTCGAGATGTATTTGCTTTTGAGTCGAACTTATGATTTTGAATTTTAGGAGGTTTAGAGTTGCTAGTCGGACACGTAATTTTGCGTTTATTTACTTTAATGTTAGTTAACCACCACAAATTTAGATTTATGAGTGATATTACGAACTATTATTGCATTATATGAATTATTGACATGTGTTATGCGTTAAAATATAAGAAAATAATCAAATTTATTTTAAGTCCGTTTAGACACCCGCCTAACCGATTAGGTGCTAGGCGGCCACCCGCCGCCTAGTGCATTTTATAACATTTTCCACAATGGATATAATTTTGGTTGTCAATAAACGATTCCATGTAACCACCGGAACTAATAGGCCTAGTTGCTACATGGCACTCGAATCCCAAGAGGATATCATATTCATAGGTGTCAAGAGGTACATACGGATCTTACAACAAAACGCAAGAATAAACTTGTAGAGAGCAGAAATAGTGTCCTACCTCATATCATATGCAAGTCGATACATAAGTAGAGTCATCAGTCAGAACAAGTCGAAAACTCAAGAGAAATATTAAAAAAATAATCAAAGTCTCAAATTAAAATGACTTAACAACCTCAAAAGTGAACCTAACTCGACCTTGTAAGCACAACTCAACCCCAGAGCAAGATTATCATCTCATTGAAGCGTGCAGAGTGGGAAGTACCTACTATAACTAAACCCCAAAAGCCATAAGGGACTACACGACCAAGCATATGTACTATAAATCGAAATGGTACTATGAGTCTAGCATCTAGGGCATACTAAATGTGCCTACCTAAAATTTGTGTCATTACTACCACTATCCAACATAAGTCCAAGTCACAATCAAGCAGTCTTATTACAACCAAGTCTCGACAAACTAATGCAGGAAGGGGATATACCCGGGAGGTTCAAGCTTTACCTAGTTCATTCCCTTTCCCTGTAGAGAACCCTCATCACTAGGAGGTTAAGGCTTTGCCCAGTCCGGCTCTCCACCAACACCCTCATCAACTCATCCCTAAGCGCCCCAGTGCATCATATCATTGTGCATTTCTGCACACATGCTTGATCCACATCCAATCCATTGAATCATGTCATATCATATCAGAAAATAAATGACAAACGAGGTACACTAGGTTCGCTAGTGGAATCATAAGAGGATGTGGATGCATCCTCTCATACTCCTAAAACACGCATACCACAAACATGTCACACATCTAAGTCATTACATCTCATATCACGATCATGTCTCAGGCAATTGCATTATATATCAAATCACATACTTTATGCCAACCAATTATAAAGTGCATCAAACACAACCACATATCTCAATAGCAAATCATATATCAACTCAAGAGTTAAAATCCCCAAATCTAAGACGTATATTAAGTGAGTGCGTGAGTCTCTAGCATGCTGTTAGTGCGAACAATAGAGCCTTCCCCATCTAAAGTATATAAACGAAGGGTATAATGAGTAAGTCAAGAAAACTTGCCTAGAGTCTTCTCATAATCAATTATTACAAATCACCAAGTATATCATCAAGTCACACTAGCAAGTGCAAATCAAGGGAACAATTCATCAATACACATACAATTAGTATAAAAGCAAGTACTCAACTCAATCCATTACTAAAATAACATTATGTTCAAGTGGTTTATCGTTGTCATCAAGATCAAGTAATATCATATATATATATATATATATATAGGGGAGAGTTCTAGTAAAACGGATTATAGGGTGAAACGTGTAACATCATAATATGCGTTGGATTAATGACAAATCAATGGATGATAATCGATCATTTGAAACAGGAAATACTACGTATAGCATTTATGTTGATTATCCTAAATTCTCTTTCATAAACATGGTAATAAATTATTTGAAAAAAAAAAGTCAGACATTAATTTATTGAACCTACTGAATATACAGAGTCATGAATATTTACTTTGTTTGAAATGAATATAACAAATGATAAAGATGAATATTTACCTTTTTAAAATGAATATTAAGTATACATAACTTTAAGAGACATATATGATTTCATATCTATTAGAAAGTCATAGTAGTGAAAATATGAAATGAATATTTATTTTATTTGAAATGAATATTAAGAATACGGTTTAAAAAAAGACGTCAACTCAAATACTTATTGAAACTATATAGTAGTATTGGTTACACTAATATAATATTATAATGAAATGACTATTTAATTTGTTTGAAATGAATACAACAAATGATGAAGTTGAATATTTATTTTTTTTAAAAAATGAATATTAAGTATAGATCAAACTACGTAATTTCAAATCTATAAGAAAGTCGTCTTAACAATGAATGAATATTTACTATGATTGAAATGAATATTAGAAACAACATATATAATGAGAGACGTACATTGATTCCATGATTTTTCGGTGTTATAAAATAAAATTATTTAAGGAAATAAACCTTAAATTACCTTTTAAATTTATTTCATTTAATTATTGATCATTAAACTGATTTCCTAATTTGTCTAATCTAGTATAAGAGTGAGTAAATACATCTACAATCTCATCCGTTCATTTTATTTAATCCAACACATATTATGATGTTACACGTTTCACCCTATAATCCGTTTTGCTAGAACTCTCCATATATATATATATATATATATATATATATATATATATATATATATATATATATATATATATATAGGTTGGATCCCGTGTAAGCATCCCTTACGGTGTAATTTGTGAGCAGAGAAATTATTCGTAGGTACCAAGCGATTATTCGTGTGTAAGAATATAATTATTCATATGTACAAACAAATGTAATTATTCATATGTAACAAAATATTATTCATATGTATGTACATACGAATAATCACATGGTACCTACGAATAATGTCACTATTCACAAGTTACTTTTAATCTCAACCGTTCGATCTTCTTAATCTGACGTTCCAGATTTGCTCACAAATTACACAGTAAGACTTGCTTACACATGATCTATCCTATATATATATATATATATCATTTATTTCCATGTTACAACGTGTATGCCCATTTTCTATACTTATTTGTACTTAGATATCCATATCCTAGCTAGCAAATTAAACCACACATTTTCAATAAGTATATCAGATTATCAAGAGGTCTCTTATATAACTATACCAACCAAAGTTGATCATTATTAGAGTTTCACTAATTAACAAACCTAAAACATTCATAACAAAAATAGTAGCTCAAAACAACTTACTTCCAATCAAGCTCGAGGTTTCCTTAAATCAAGCTCGAGGTTTCCTTAAATATTTGCTCAAGGAAATAGTAGATTACGAGACTTCAAATAACTCAACAAGGATCTTATTTATCAAATTAAGTCATCAATACTCATATATAAGACATTAAATTCAGGGAGTAACTAAATTAAGTAAACATTTCCATAAATTCTTTATATATTTCATTGTAACAAAACCACTCGCAAGATCATAATTTCTAACTTATTTAATATTTGTCCTATACATACATCTAGTCATCAATACTCGTTATTCACAAAAGTTCAATTAATTACAAGTCACCTCCATTTATCTAGCATACGTAGTATAAGACAATTAATTTATCAATCGCAAGATGACTAAAATTATAAGTCCATTTAGCCGAAATAGAACCTGAAATCTACAAGAGTACAAGTTCAATTAATCAGGCTAGTTTGGTTTATTTTTTTTACTCCTTAAAAGCATATTAACACATCATCAATCCAATATTAAAATTTTAGGGGTTTATAAATACACCGGTAATTTTTACTTGATACACCGCTAATCTTCGTAACGTGTTGCAGAACTGAGTCGCAAGAGGTTGCGGAGCACTTCGGCCGCTGTGCCAAACAATGTAATTGTGGGGAGTAGGTCCGCATCAAGTTGCGGACTTGGTTGGGCGATGTGCTAAACGACATAATTGGGGGAAGGGGTCCGCATGAAGTTGCGGACTGAGTTGGAAAATGTGCCAAACGGCTGTCTTTTGAAAAGTAGTATGCATCAGGTGGTGGACTGCAATAGGCATGTGCCAAACAGGCGTCTTTGAGAATCTGTCATACATCATCCACATGTACCGAACCAGCTCCGTGCAACTTGTTACAGAGAAGGTGGATAATGATAAGAAAGGAGGGTAAGGAAACTAGAATTACGTAAGAACGTGATGAACACCAAGAAATAGAAATCAAAATACAACTGAACAGAAAAGAAACGTTGGAAAATGATAGTAAAGTGTAGTGTCATCACAAATGAAACATAGAAACACACCTATAATCCTTGTAGTAAGTGTTGGAAATATAGTTTTCGGACATATGAGAGATTATCACGAGTTAAACATAGGAAAATCACAAGTATAAAAGAGGGGGTCCATCTCGAAGCCGATACGGACGGTATTGGTCGATTTGTCTTTTAAAGGGCTGATCCCATCCAAATACGCTTGATTGTTTGAACAGGTACCACTCGGGGTAAAGGGGTGGGAGCGGGCAATCGTAACGCAACCATGCATGTGGAAAAAGTAAATTGTAGCAGTTAGCATGTGTGCATGGCAAGGAGGGAAAAAACGTGGAATGTAATTTGGAGCTAACCACCACCATTACAAGAAAAATCGTTTTTTGTGACAAAAATATTCGTCGCCCAAAGTCAAAATTCCGTCGCCCAAAGTCAAATATGACAATAAATTTCGTCATCAATTCGTCGCCGTAGGCCCGTCGCCCTAAGTTATGGCGACGAAATAATTTTTTGTCGCCCAAACTACCTCTCTGTGACCAAAACACCATTTTGTCGCCCTAGTCTTTTCGTGACAAATTTGTTCTTGGTCACCCTAAACCTTTTGTGACGAAAATTGAGTTGGTCATCCTAAGCCTTCAGTGACAAACTATAATGTTTTGTCGCCCAGAGCCTTCAATGACAAAATTATGTTTGGACGCCCTATATCCTTTAGTGATAAAATAATATTTTGACACTTCTAGCCAAACACACCCTGACTTCATTTCTAGCACCCTTATCAACTAATGCTACTGATGGTGGGGCATTCCGAGAATCGAACTCGGACCTCTCGCATCCAAAGCGAGAATCATACCATTAGACCAAATGCCCTATTGACAATTGAAAAAGAAACTCAAAATTATCGAATTCATGCTAAATACAACCTTAAATTGATATGAAAAGAGAGATAATAGTAATCAAACTTTCAAGTTCATCTACCAGCCAACAGAAATATCAATTCATTTCAAACCAATAGATTAGACTAAAATCTCAGCTAATGCTGCAATCTCAACTGGCAAAGCAACAATTCAGAAGAAAAGGGAGACAGAGTAATTAAGAAATAAAAGGAAGAACATTAATGCTATATGGGAATTTCACCAAAGTGGATTACAAAGTGAAAATCTATAATCTCTAAATTGTACCTTAAACTTTTCAAACACTAGATTTTGTGAAGTCACTGCACTGAAGTTGTCAATGCTTATATGTGCGACAAATTAAGACAACTGGAAAAATCTACCCAGGAGATAGATAGGCTATCTTTCTGAAAGTATAATGTGCCTACATGCAGTAAGAACAAATTCATAATAAAGGTGGTAAACCTGGAAAAGTTCGAAATCCGAAGTTCAAAATCATCTCTGCAATTTACTCATGAAATGAACACAAAATGTGTTTCTGCATACACAACCCATTACACAAAATTTGTTGTGCAAAACCACAACCCATTAAATGACTTTAGCCTTGATTTCATAACTTTATTTAAGTTAAAAATCAAGACATTAATATTTACCTACATCACTATTTACCTGCATAACTGAAGTTGATCCTTTCTTGAAATAACCTGCAACAAATAGAGAGTGAGGTGTAGATATCAACCCACAGAGTTTACCTCCTATAATAAAATACACCGCTATAAAATAAACATGAAATTTATTAAAACTTATAAGATTTCCTTACTTAGAATATCTTTGATCAAGTTTGTGCCAAATGACTCTAAATGTAGTTCCTCCTGTAAAGAGCAACAAGCTCAAACCCAAGATATGAAACTAGTCAAAACAAGGCATCCATAGATATGCATTTGCTCTTTTTTCATTATAGAAAACAAGTTAACTAAAAATAGGGAAATGAGAGATGAAACAATAAAAGGTAGGATAAAGGACTACAAATCTAGTAAAATAAACTACCAATAAATTCAGTGATACAACACTATCCAATCAAGTTTCCACTTAGTAAAAACATCTTTCAATGCTCAACCATAAAAAGAATTGTATATTGATTTGATATGTACTTGTGAGCTGGCTTGAGGCTTCAGTTCTTTAGTATTTACCACCAAGTTTGCTTTAGAGTTTCCTCTTTAATCATTCGGTTTCTACAGATGGATTCAAAATTCATGAAGGAAAATTAATATTTCGTAGAGGTAGTTCAACAAAACATTTCTACATGTATGTTAACAAAACATAACAGCAAAGGCAGTCAAACATAACATCTACATTTATCAATACCTTAAGCTTTGCAGCCCACACCATAGACAGTAGCAATACTTTGATATGAAACTGGTGGAAGATGTAATGTTAGACGATAAAGCCCGAGAGAAGATTCCAAAATCAAAAAAACTTTAACAAAGTAATTAGATGTTGATTTAGAATGTACCGAGCAGTGCCAATATACGCCATTAGCAATGAAGACAAGTAAGCACTGAGCAAGCACAGCTGGAGCCACCGCTGCCTCCACCGCCGCAGCAGGGGTGGCGAACTCCATTGAGTTTTAGCAAGGGTGAAATGCACCTCCATTGCTCTTCAACTCCACAACTGATAATTTTTTTAAAATAAAAAATAGAGATTATGTAAAGAAGATGATTTCGGGATTTGAGTGAACAAACGAACCTCGTCAGCGGCAGTGGGCGGATCTAGAGATTGGTTCCATATTTGAGCAGATCTAAGCCAATCCAGTTTCTTAGCGGCGGAGGATTTGGTATCGTATTCATCAGCAATCAATAGCATCAAAGGAATAAAGCGGGAGAGAGAGAGAGAGAGAGAGAGAGAGAGAGAGAGAGAGAGAGAGAGAATACCTGATGTTCACTCACAGATGCCGCGAGAAATTCCTGAATTCCACCAACACGTTGTACCACACCGACACTCGATCTATATCCAGATCCAGGTTGTGCTCTGCTGTAGCGAAGGTTGTACTAAGGTGGCAAAGAAGGAGAAGGAGAGCGGGAGGTAGGTTCTCCGACGACGACAGAGGAGGAGGAAGGTGAAGAGGGCGGCGTGAGCTTGAAGACGAAGTTGCGGCTCGGAGAGAGTCTCAATTATAAAATACAAACTACTCCGTAATGTTTAGGGCAACTAAATGGGCCGACTTTTGTAGCCCTAGTTTCATTTGGGCCACAAATTGAATTTTTCGTCACAAAAAGCAAGTTATGGGCGACTAAATGTAATATTGTCACTAAAAGATCAGTTTGGGCGACAAAAGTGAATTTGTCACCTTCGTTTTTATATTTTTGTTGCCCCAGATTATTTTTCTTGTAGTGCACCCAATGGGTTCTGTTGTTGACGAGATATACTGCCAAATTTGTCTTATCTGGGGGAGTAGTAAAGTCGCGTGCAGTGAGAGGGAGTAAAAGCATCGGATAGTTCCTAGTGAGTACCAACAACAGCACATGGAATCTGGTGGTGAATACGAAGCCCATAATAGAGTAATCCATCCAGTACCGGCGCTCAGCTATCGGGCCGAGGAAGGTGCAGTTGAATATGTAGTCATCCAATCGTTCAACATGTTGATAAACTTGTCGATGCTCCGTCATCTCCTGGGCAAGGGCGAGGGTGAGGCAAACATCCTTCCATTGGTCCTCCGGCATACTAAGGAGCTCAGCAAATGCTTGACATCGCGACCGCGACCTCTTCTTGTTGCGGTCCCTGTTAAGTGACGCTTTGACCTCTAACATTTGATTTGTCATCAATAGGTCGACGACTGTGAACACGCATTCGAAGTCCCCGATGGGGGAGTGCAGCGCGTTTTTCAGCACTGAGTGGGCGGACTCGACCCTTCAATGGAAATTTCAATTGTCCAACTTAACAGAAATAGTATATGTGAGTGAATGTGGAGGGGGATGAGGGAAGCGGATGTAGTACCTGTTTGTGGTCCTCGTTCCGAAGTGAAAGGCGGTGTCCATCCAAGCTCTGACAATGGAGTCTTTGTAATGCTTCAGCCACGTGGAGGAAAGGTACTCTATCAATCTCGGTATGTGGTGCCACTTCGCATATATCCACCGCCGTCGCCGGTCGTACGACTCGATGGACTTGGATTCGAACAAAGCTCTATAGCTGTTCTTGAACTTTCGCGCTTCATCCAAATCGCACGTTCATTCGAAGGCTGCTTGCTCGCACCCCCGCATAACGTGGACCCAACACAATATATGGTTGAACTTGGGGTAGACCCTGGGTTAAGTGCATTGGTGTCGTGGGCTTTGTTTTGGAAGTAGGTATGGTCCGCAACAACTTGCGGACTCCAACATCACCCCCATAAAATCAGGGATTCCTTTCTAGGTTATCCACACATCCGCCATTTAAAATTCTACATTATCGCCAAGTCATTCAGTCGTCCGTAATGGTGTCTCGGTTGTCAAGTGAAGTTGAAATTCCCCACGAACATTTGTTCACGCGTCATTACGAGAAGGAGGTGGTAGGAGGAGGTCACTTCGACGCCATTTTTCGGCATTGTGGTCAGTGCTACAAGGTGAGAAACAACTTAGCCTACGGACATTTGAAGCGACACATCATCAGCAAACACAGTGACAAGGTCTGAATAACGGCAATAATACAACAAGGGTTGTGGTCGTGTGTAGAACTCTTGTTAGTTGTAACCGCTTTGTAGTTGTAACCAAGCGGTTCGGTCAAGTATCATTTCAAATGTAATGTTTATTTCGATTTACAATGAAATCATGTTTATTTCGATTTACAATGAAGTTATGTTTGACCGGAGATAAAAATACAAATTGAATAATTTCACAACATCGAACACGAGTGTTGAAAGAGTATAGTAATGCACACGAGACAACATAATAACAATGCTTCAGCCATCCACATGAAAGCGAACCAAAATGATTATTTTATGGTTACATCATTGGTCTCGTAATTTTGTTTTGCGGAATTTCATCGTTGCTTATATGTCCCCTAAAGCACTACTACTTACATTGCGGATTAGAGGAAAAAAGTGCAGGAGAAGGTACAAAGCGCAGACTTCCGGCCCTCCCAACAAAGTACTTCCATGATCTTCGCAGGTTTCTTCCGTCGGATGCGGATGGGTCATAAAACGGTCGACCTTCTTTCCATGCATTGGGAACAATGGGACAGGGGATGAATATACATATCGTATACACGGGTGTGTATATATAGGCTTCGTAATTAGGTCCGTTATTGTTTGTACGGAGAAATGGAAAGGGATTGTTGCGGACATGTTGGAGCCGTCCGTAACTCATCGCGGACCAACTCCGCAAAAGCTTGTGGACACTAGATCCGCAAAAGCTTGTGGACACTAGATCCGCAAAACCTTGTTGACCCTTAGATCCACAAAACCTTGCGGAACCTTAGATCCGCAACACATACCTTCGTCCGCAAAACATTGCGAACCTCTGAACTGCAACACATTGCAGACCCCTGAACCGCAACACATTGGGGAGATAGGTTATAAATACAACAAGACATAAACTCAAAGGCACGTTGTTGTACTGAATAATGTCATACACTCCGTCCAGAATTCTCAATTCATTTCATCTAGTGTAAAGATAACGGAAGCACTTTGAGTCATGAGTTACGAAAATACACGGTCGGTCTGCATTCTGAAAATTGTTATCTCGGACATGCTTCAATCAATTGTGTAACCGTTGACTCTCGTCCGGTCATGATGAGTTCGATCATGTCTCGGGAATGCAGTGTGTCATTTGTGGCACAAATCAGTGAGTCCATGTGGTAAATCAGCGAGTCTATGTTGTCGATTCTTCGTGTGATGGGTCTTTTAGAAACCGCGAGGGAGGTCGTGCGAACACCTGATCTTCGGTTGCAACGACGTATTTGTTTTGTCCTTGATGACACCGTCCCACGACAGCATGTCATGCTTGCATGCTGTCATCAGTAGGAAGTGTTGTGATCATGGAAGCACTTTACAGGAGCAAGTCCTTTATTATACCATGTAGATATCACATGATGAACTATCGTATGTGTACACAAAATCACATGAGTAATCATATAATAAAAGAATATTTATCCGTACGTTTTGTGGCAATGTTATATTTCTTTCAATTGACTAGAGATGTCAAAAACTGAGAGTCTTGTGTGTCCAACATGATACCCCAAATTGACATGACGGAACCAAATTTAGCGTTTTGCTGGCTTATCGTGGACTATAGAGTGTTCAACGTCGAACTTGTAACTACTTGTGGAGCTATGTCTGCTATAGGTTTCGGACCTACAAGCAATGTCCGCTAGAGGTTGCGGACCTATAAAAGCAATATCCGCTAGCTGTTGTGGACCTACAGGGGTTGCACACCCAGCTATAAATACTCCGCATAATGTGGGTTGACGAACTTAGCTATTGTCGGAATTGTAGTGTAATTATAGTTTCTCTCAATGAGTATTTTCAATATTTCTTCACTTGATTTCATACCTCAAATATAGAATTTTTAAAGGTCATGAAAGAACTTTGATGACGAATTGATCTGAAGGGGCTCGTTAGGAGTTTAGGCCACCCACTCGATGACATTGACGGTAAGCGAAGCCTCCGGGTGGGCCCGACTATCACGAATCTGCTGGCTCTCCCTCCGTAATGATCCGTAATATAATAGGCGTGAGGGAAGAGGATGTCGACGGACCTCAGTAGCCACAATGAGAGGAAAGCCAAGTGTTATCCGTCGATGTCGTCAAGGTCCACTCGATCATGGACTAGTCAGTATTCGTACAAACAAGCGAGTCCATATGGTGCATTCTTCAGGTGAGTATGGGCGCAAACGCAGACAACTTGCAATGAAACTATAAATTTCAAAGTGATCTCACATATGTGAGCAGGTTTGTATTTTGTAATTTGAAAGTGACAACTTGCAATGTAAACAATTTTCTAATCAAAGTACTGAGAGTCGTCTGAAATCAAACTACTTGACTGATCTTTACCCCACCTAAACTAATCTTATGTACATCACCATCTCCGTACACCTCAATGATAAAAAAAAACATAACAGTTCGTAGTGCTTATTACTCTTTAAAATTGAATCGATATGTTGCTCTTATGGTAAAAAATGTAACCGTTCGTAGTGATTGTTACTCTTGAAAAATATGAATCGATATGTTGCTCTAATAGCAAAATAAGCTCAATCAAATATATATCCGGTTGTACAACTGATTCCCACGTTTACCAGGTTGACCCCGTTGTTGTTGAACCGCCATTGTGGATCCAGGCCGCTGTAGTCTGTAACCCCCTTGGACTACCTACAAAATCGTTGCCGAAAATATTAGCGGAGATGTGCACCCAGGGATATTTTGGACTCCCAATCACATCGGACGACCGACGCTCGTTCATAGTCGAACGCGCACTCCCACATCACCGGCCTTACATCATATAGGCACCTCTTGCCGTTGTTAGCCCATCTCCTTGGATCTTTTGAGCTGTAACAGCTCTTCACTTTGGCACAGCACTTGCGACAGGAGTTGCCTACACCTTTAATCAAAGTGCTTCATCGATCCTTAAACTAATGTGAATTACATGGGACTATGTGACTGTTGATGAACCTATCCGTATAATTGCGACTACTGATGAACATGAGCACATAATTATCATCTACGAAAAAGATGTTGCGCATGTGTTTACCCCGTCCCCGCCCTCACAAGAACAAGGTGGTATTTTATAGGCAAGCTCGAAAGGTACGCAACAGATTGCATAGCACAAAGTCCGAAACCATATGCGTAGTAGGTCCGCCAAGCCTTGCATACTATCAGACAATTGGGGCCACTCTCGTGCTTTCCCTATAAATACCACTACATAACTGCATTCTATGTACTACCTCATAATTTTTTTCAATAATATGTCACATATTCCTCATAAAGTGTCTAAAGATCGGTGAATCACTTTGATGGAAATGCGAGATACGTAAGATGGTCTCGCATTGTGAACAGCCCGTACTGTTCACCAAACATACTGTGGTCGCAAATCATTTGAGTACCCAATTACCTACCATCATACGTATACGAGTGGGCAATTTGTGCTCTATTCAGGGAAGAAGGAGAATGTGGTTGGTTATGTACAAATTGTGTTCGTCAGATGAGATTAGGCGCCCATCTCCATGGCTCTTGTCGCAACCGTCGTCGTTGCCTAACCGAAGGGTCACAAATTTTAATGCCCAAAATTGACTACGGCAGTTACGAGCCGACATACAACCACAAGTATGAATATTCTATTGAATGAAGCGGGGAGACCAAATGAAAAAAATGTAGTTCTGCTATTGTAATTTGTGACCAGGTCCTACAATAATAATAGTCGCATTCCATCATACAATAATAATAGTCGCATTCCGTCCTACAATAACAATAGTCGTGACACATCCTACAATAATAATAGACGCATTCCATCCCACCATTCAAATACTCGTCCCCCAACCAGACACCAACCTCATTGGACAGATGAGACCACAGAATGAGGCAATGTTGCAGAAAATCACTCCCTTCCTACATCTACAAGTTGGGGCATCTATAGCACAGCTACCGCCGTCTTGAAGATTCATCCATTTTTCTTCCTTGACGGTCCCAATGACGTCTCACTCCAAGACTGGCAGTTGTGGTATTGGTCACCCAATTGGGTACTGCACACCCCTGGCAGTATTTCCACATTATTCGTTTGAGGAAACACCTACATGTATGTGCAGACACCCCACCCTTCTTCTGCCTATTCTGCCAAATTACAATCAAAGTGCTTCTATGGCCTTTGTAGTTTTTTTAGAGCTCATGCATATGTGACGTACACATCCTCACAAGGGGACTTCGAGCATTCCACCAATGCACCTGAATCGGGCGTCTTTATAGACGTTTCTAGTCCGCAATAAATGTTGACCATGGTCTTCGCAATCGATTGCGGACTCTATGTCCGCCATTGATTGCAGACTGTATGTCTACATTGTATGTCCACATTTGATTCGGACTGTATGTCCGCATTTGATTGCGGACCCTATAACTGCAAGGTGCTACGGACCACACAGTGTCGTCTTCCATCAATCCGTTTACGTAAAAGGGAACGCTTATTTTGTACTTTTCCTGAGACAAAACTACGTAATACAATGAAATACCACATTTTCTAACCTAAACGATCCAAAATCCAATTGTGATGAAATACCACATTTTCTAACCCAAACATATCTACGTAAATGTCATCACAACCAAAAGTATGAAACAAATCCAAAGTCATCACAACCAATAACATAACTACGTAAACATAACTACGTAAATGTCAGGACAATCATAAATATGAAACAATCCGCAGATAAGCATCAACGCAACAAAAAAACCAATGTTTGTAGATAGAGAATGTACTCATACAAACATATCACTGAGTCTGCACGAACGACGGGTCCGCAATGTAGTATCGGCCCAGTATACGCGTAATCTCCGCCCTCCATGTGTTCTTAAGCTTTGTCAGAAGACGGGTCAACTCTGCCCCTACAACTTCATATCGATCAACAACATCAGAGGCACGGGGCCCAAGGGCGACCGATGCCTCCTCCGGGAAAGGATGACTCTCCTCCGGGACAGGATGCGCATCCTCCAGAACAGGATCAGCTACGGGAGGAGGGTGGGGGGGGGGGGGCTCCTGTGCCAGAATAATCACAATCGGCTCCAGCTCACGGGGGGACGACGGACGTCGGGAGGATGCTGACGTGCGACCTAGGCCGAAACCACTGTAGGTAACCATCCTCCGACGCCCACAGCCACCCTGCAGGGGTCAGTGAAATGGGAGTGAGCTACACCAGGTGCCCATGCCGTTCGGTCCAGCAGTTCACCTCCATCGGCATCACAGGCATGTATAGTGACTTCGGGTTTGCATTTCGGCGCGCTCGCAATGGTAGGAGGGGATCCATTGGGATGCGCTGTATGCGGCCAAACTGTCGGAGCACCCTATCAGGCATGTACGGCCCCTCCCCCTCCATCCATCCTATAGTCCCACGGTAGGCCGACACACTATGGGCGCCATCTAACTCCAGGTCGTTACCATAAGGCATCCAAAACACCTGCAACCACAACAGATACTTACACTAACCGTAATAACACATATAATAGACTGATAGGTAACTAATAATTTTTCATTATAACACTAATTAAACATACCGCTCGGGGGCCACACTGATCAATTCACGATGGAGGTCTCTCACATGACTATCTGCCCTGCTCGGGGTCGCCGGTGTCACGTAATGGGTCGCGTACCTCGCATCCACCCTCTTCTCCAACGTCAATGCAAGTGGGCCATGAAGAATAGGGAAATACATGTATATCCAAGCCTATATGAAAATACAATTCTTACAATTACTGACAACGACATATATTTCCTCAAAATAAACAGCACGGGATGACGTTGTTCTTGCCAGTTACCTCCACCCCTTCCCATTAGGGTAGAGCCTGGCCAGTACGGGCTATAGCATAGCAATCGCCATCCCTAGATGGTATATGTGTGTATCAATAGTCTTGTAATCATGCTCATGTGATGAGTAGAGTCCGGAAGCTCAACTCTAATCTGACTTGATGGAGGACAAGCCAGATGGGACTAGGTCGTCCTATGACCCTAGCAACGACTCTGGGACTCACGTAGATCATATCCGTTCTCTTTTCATATGCAATAAGTAAACAGATACTCATTCAAGTGTGCAACCTAAGCATGATACTACGGGGCACTGATTAGTGCAGTTCGAGCAATAAGACTTCTTGATCAGGGTTGCACAGGATATTGGTGTTATGCCTTAGAAGTGGATCGAGGTCGACCCAGCATGACCGAGGTGACCATAGTTCGAGACTTCACCGACGTCTTCCCCGATGAGCTACCAGGATTACCCCCGCAGAGAGAGGTCGACTTTGCTATCGAGTTGGAGCCGGCACCAGGCCCATTTCCCGAGTACCCTACAGGATGGCACCCACAGAGATGGACGAGCTTAAGGCTTGGCTTGAGGAGTTAGCCGTGAAAGGCTATAATCGTCTGAGTGCATCGCCATGGTCATAGGGCGAATAAATATGAAAAACATAAGACGTTGAACATCTGCTTAAGACCATTGGACAACTTTGTTTACTTATTGCGTTTGAGTGCATCGCCATGGATAAGGGCTCTACTTGAATGAGCATCTATTTACTTATTGTGTATGAAAAGAGAACGGTCGTGATGCAGATTGGCAGGCATGTCCCATGACCAGGAAGTCTCTCACAAGTTATTGATTCTTGTTGGGTGATTCATTGATCTCCTGGAGGACAAAGAAGCAGTCATTTGTGGCAATGTCTATTGCAGAAGTCGAGTATAGAGCCATGATAATGACTTGCTGTGAGCTGGTCTGGCTAGTCAGGGTTCTCAAAGACTTGAAAGTTGAGTAAGCTCATGCTGTTGATCTATTTCTATGATAATCAACCAACATTGCACATATCAAGGAATCCCATGTTACACGAAATGAGCAAACACACACACACACACACACACACATATATATATATAAAGAGAGAGAGGCCAACTAGTTGACATCTTCACCAAGGTGGTGAATCAAGTGCAGCACACAAAGTTACTAAACAAGTTTAGAGTTATTAATCAATTTACATAACTCTAAACTTGAGAAGGACAGTTGGAGAGTTAAGAAAGTGAGCTGGTTAGTTAGAGGTTGTTAGAGATTAGAGGTGATAAGTGTGCCACATGTATGAGTGCTGAGCAATATAATGCAATTGAACACTATGTTGTAAAAACAAATTTCAGATGGTACATGAATGTGAACAGATTCAACTCTCTCTCTCTCTCGTTTTTGCTGTTAGTTCTTCTTCATTCACATTTATCAGATTCATCATGAATCCCTCTCAAATTCATGATTGAATTGTCAATACTAGGCTCAACCAAGTTTAACATGAAGGCATAGAAGCTAGAGGATTCCTTGAAAGATTTGTTGGAAATAGTACATGAAGAACAACAATGACGTTGATGCAGCAAACAACTATCAATTCAATTTGGTCGTCTTGGTAGCAACTATGTTGTTGATTTGAATTTGACAAGTTGGAGAAGAGTCCAATTGAATGGCCCTGCATGCCTTGTATCATCAATTTTTAAACTTATTCGTTTTAAGTTATTGCACAATTTATTTATTTATTAGCAGAAGTTGATAGGACAATCTCCACAAGTTTTAAGAGAGGTTAATTTATAAATACTTGAGGCATAGTCACACCCATAACATGATCTAAACCAAAACCAAACAAAGTCACTCGAAGGTTTCCTCTAACAAATGTAATTCTAAAGAAAGTGAAGACCCATGCAAACAAAACGCATTTACATGTTTACTGAATAACACGATCCCTACATAAAAAGCCTTGGCACTGAGCATCGAGTAATTAGTTTAGCAAAGGGGTGAGCTCTATAACAGGAGTAGAGATTTTCCTTGTTTCCTCATTGACTCGTGCTTGTTCAACATATACATAAATCTATGATCATGTCTATAGCAAAAATGTTATATGATTGTCAGCCAACTTATCAGAAAATTTTAAATCATTGTAAAAGATTCTGCAACAATATATGTGCTCCTAACTTTTTTTTTTAAGAAGTAAAAATGTGCTCCTAACAACTTTTAAGACAAAACTGCTGTTACAAAGATGCATAACCAAGCAAAGCCTGCAAAAATAGTCAATAGCATGGCTCACCTATACGTCAAACCTGGTTTAACAGATCTCGGTTGCAGAGGATTAATTTATGCATACGGTAAACCACATTTCCAGAGAGTTGGGACAAAACGCCCACAAGCAAATCCAGGAAAACCGAAACTTGCAAGCGAACATAAGACTACAATAAAAATGCAACACTAAACATTTAATACAGAAAGGAGATTAAGTCCCTTGATAATGTAACAATTGTCCGTATGATTAGTACATAGCCAGTTTTCTTCTATTTCCTTCTATTTCAATCAAATGCCAGACAGTGATTTTATAAAATGTAACAGCCGTCAGTAAATGCAGATTACTAAAGTGGGTTATCGCTGCCATTTAGGAAATCGAACTGTTGGCTCCCATGGTCATCACGAAAAGCTTCCATTCTTGAATCTAGAATTTCTAACTGGGACTTCACCCAAGGTGGATTGTACCTGCTCTCTACCCACAGAGCTTCCCCGGTATCTTTGTGCTTGAAATCAGGATACTTGGGATTTTTCTGCTGACAAAAAAAATAAAAATGAGGAAACATGGTTCATAATTGATAATTTTGAGACTACCTTGTGACACACAGTAATTCTAAATGATTATCCATTCGCAGTGATAAGCATACAACACAAACATCTTAATTCACCCAAATTCATAGACCCAAAAAAATTGTGCATTAAAATGGAAATTTCACACCCATTTGTAACTGTAACCATGCTTCATTTGCGTTTTGGACAAGGGTAATTTACATATGAAAAAAAACACTTGTTAAATAGCTCACTTTATAAAAATAACCTATTACACAAGAAATCGTTTGATTTTTCTATATATAAAAAATTACTTGTAAAACATCTGCTAGCAAAAACGAGATCCTGGATTAAAATTAATTTATAAGCCATTATAAAATGTTAAAATTGCAATTCTATTAACTGGCACTAACAAATTCTAAGGAAGATGTTTGTATATCGCTAACGGAGGTGTTATAGAAGTGTTTTTTTGCAATTTATTGTTTAAGAGGCATGGTTGTTTTTGTAAAAAAAAAAACACACCATCTAACAGGTGGTTTTTTGGTAGTTCATCTTATGGTCAAGGAGAGAGAAGTTTTGACTAAGAAATCATTTAATTCAGTAGAGGATACACATAAATTATATTTGAACCCTCTTACAAGCTCAAACTTCATTGAAGAGAATAGAATTTGTGAAACTAAAAAGTCATGGATGAACAAGATCACCTTTGTCTTACGGTTATCCCACCATTCAGTAGGATTAGCAAAGAACGCCTGCCAAAGCGCTTCAGCAGGAACTTTGTTGTCTGAAGTAGAGTTGTTATATTTCCCACCTGGAAAATCACAAGCAAAGACTTCACACGTGTAACAAATATACTAATCTATTTCTGGGGATATCTAACGTTTTCAAGATAATGCTGACCACCTAATGCTGCAGTAGAACTGGAGCTATCATCATACAACGGGACAGGGGAAGAGAAATTCCTTTCCACAAAGTTGAGTGTCTGAACGACAACCTGCAGACCTCAACGCATTGTGAGTCCATTCCAGGCAACTTCATCATCAGGCAAAACAAACACAACGTAACACAACACTTGACTAAGACAATAACATGAACTAACACCTTATAGTACGTCTGTTGCTTCCCTTCATCACTAGTAACAGTATCTGATATAAGTCGACCAGCAATATATAACTGATCACCCTTTTTTACATGCTGGTAGGCTATATGTGCCATTTCATCCCAAAATGTCAAATTGATCCTGGAGAAAAATAACATTAGAGCTCACTGCCTCAGAAATTAATTTATAGAACGAACAAATTCTTATGCAAAAACAGATTAGACCATTTTGCTATTAACAATGAATCCTCGCTCTGGCTAATCTCATTACCATGATTTTAAAGGGATGTCAACGAGGCTGATTCTGAGGTTGATTCCCCTTAAATTCTGTTCTAAAGGAAATACCTTTATACCCTATAAAGAAGTAATTTGGTGAGCAAAATACCTTCCCCGTCCCATCTCTACCCTTAACTACAAAAATGGGGTTTCAACAATTGAATACCAATGGAGATTTCAACCAATCGACAATAACAACAGCAGTTTCAATGAAACGTTGGAAACCCTAATATAAAAGTGGAAACGAATTAACAAGTGAGTACCAAGTAGTTTCGGAGGGTGATTTCTTGACAGCGAGACGAGTCCAAGCCAAGACTTTTCCAGAATTGAACTGGTTGACTTGAACCTCGGCGCCGACTACGCCAATCAGCTGAACCGAGTTGCAAAGCTCCTTCTTCCACTGGATTTCCGAGGGTCTTGGGTATGCCACGGATTTCCCATGGGCAGCGTCGGCGGCGGCCACGGCATCTCTGTACTTAAGAGAGCACCTCGTTGTTGTTGCTGTTGTTTTAGTTGGGTGTAGTGTAATGTATCGGATGAGTGCCATATGTTCGACGAAATGCCTAGCAGAAAACGGGAAAGAAAGAGAAGCTGGTGAAGAACGGGTGGTGGAATTGATGGTAACAGTGTTCGATAACGGATGTTTTCCGAGAAGGGATGATGTGGACGCCGCCATCAACGCTCCTTGAGCGCGAATCAATGAAAGAGAAACCGGGGATTAGCGCCTGCGTATCGCGGATGGGTTGAATTCTTGAAAGGGTTGGACAGAATCGGTATAAATTGAGTGTTCTTTTTTTCGACCAAGAAACAAATAAATGGAAATTTTACAAGGAACCACCCTTATTTATCGGGAAACAAGAAGAAAAAAACCAAACGACAATCGACAAAAGGGATCAAAAACCCTATCGAAGGTTAGGTAAAAATAGAAGAAACATGGAAAAAGAAATGTTGATTCACGCTAATAATTTCAATCCAAAATGAAAATCTGCACTTGGAACTGTTATGGTATTGGAAAAAGAAATATATAGAATTTGAGGATTGAATCGACGAAAGAAAACTGGTAACAAAAATTACCAGTGAATTGTTCTTGAATCTTGATTGAGATTGAAGATTTGATCAGTTACCACAAACTGAGCTCGAGCTCAGTATTTACACAACAATACTACAACACACACTAATACTAACTGGGTTGGACCGGCCCAAGCTAATAAAGCCTAACCCAAGTTACAAACAGAAAATAAGACCCAAAACATTTTAACCCGTATTTGTTTGTGACATTCGAATCTCTTCTTCTTCATACCCAGACATCATCTTCTTCTTCATATATTTTCCTAGCCTCCCCTCAAGTTGGAAGGTATGTAAGCCCCAACTTGACACTCAAATTGTCATGCTGCAAACGATGAAGAGCTTTCGTCATTATATCAGCTAGCTGGAGCTTCGTGTTGATGTAAGCAGTCTGCAGAAAACCATTATGCACTTTCTCCCTTGCAAAGTGACAATCAATGTCCAAGTGCTTGGTCCGTTCACAAAAACAAGGATTTGCTGCAATCTGCTGAGCCGCTTTATTATCACAAAACAACGTAATTGGAGTCTGCACTGGAATATGTAAATCCTTGCATAAATAACTCAGCCAAAGCAACTCTGTCGTAGTATATGCCATGCTCCTATACTCTGCCTCTGTCGATGATCTAGAAACTGTGGCTTGTTTCTTTGTTTTCCAGGACACAAGAGCATGACCTAAGAAAATACAATACCCTGATAACGACCTTCTAGTGCTTAAACATGAACCCCAATCTGCATCAAAAAATCCAGTAATCTTCAAATCTGATTGTACTGGAAAGAAAATCCCTTTTGACATGGTTCCCTTCAGATATCTGAGCACTTGATTTACTGCTTGTTGATGTGGTGAACGAGGGCAAGATACAAACTGAGACAAGTGTTGAACTGAGTAGGAAATATCTGGTCTAGTAAGTGCCAAGTATAACAGCTTACCCACAATACACCTACACTTCTCTGCATCTGCAAGAACCTCACCGCTGTCACTGCTCAACTTAAACCCTGTTGCCATGGGTGCCTCAACAATCTTGCAATCAATCATTCATGTGCTCTTCAAGATATCTGTCACATACTTCTTTTGACTCAAATAAGTAACATGTTCTGATATTTGTATTTCCATGCCCAGAAAATACTTTGCCAATCCAAGATCTTTAATGGTGAATTGGTTGTGCAGAGCTTGCTTAACTCTCTCCAAGATCTTTAATGGTGAATTGGGCACCTTGTTGAATACCTTTTCAAAAGGTGTTACCCACCCTATGCTTACAAGAGGCATCTTATTTATCAAGTATGTAGCTGCAAGTACACACTCCCCCCATAAATTCTTGGGCAATATTGCATGAAATCTTAATGCCCTTGCTGTCTCTATCAAATGGCGATGCTTTCTTTCTACTATGCCATTGTGCTGAGGTCTATAAGGCATGGCATTCTGATGACTTATTCCTGATTCAACAAACAACTTCCTGCACTCCTCATTGCAAAATTCTGTCCCATTGTCTGATCTAATCACTTTAGGAACTTTCCCAAAATGATTCTTAATCATGGCAATAAAACCTTTTAACACACTCAATACTTGAGTTTTATCATGCAACAGATAAGTCCATGTAGCTCTACTCATATCATCTACTATGGTATAGAAATAATGCTCTCCATTCACATTTGCAACACCATATGGTCCCCAGAGATCAACATGTATCATATCAAAATTTACTTCTATTAATGCTTTTCTGAAATGGTAATCTGTGAAACTTTGCTATAGAACAAGCATCACATACATGTGTCTCAAAATTCTCTACTTTATTACATCCTGGCATATGGTTCATCCAAGCTCTTCTATCACAATTCTCTACTTTATTACATTTGCCTCTCATGCAGTAGTCTACTATCACAATGAACAGAAAATGAAAATCTACTCTTGTTCACATTATAACTCTTCTTCTTATCAGCAATGTCTATAGCTCCCTTTGCACTCATGGTATATAATCCTCCAAGCTCTCTCCCAATAGCTATCACAGCTTTACTCACTTGATCCTGAAATTCACAATGACTTTCATCAAAAACTGCCAGCAATTTCTTCTGAACTATGACCCTCCTTACTGACAAGAGATTGAACTTAAACTGAGGCAAATGTAGCACATCTTTTATCACAAATCCATTTCTAATCAGAACTGACCTAACCTTGTCAACTGATTGTATCAAACCATCATGTAATTTTACTTGTATAGGCATGCTCAGTTTTCTGACATTTATCAGAGAACCTAAATGCGGAGTCATGTGATTTGTTGCTCCTGTATCTAATATCTACTCATTCCTACTCAATTCAAGTGAATTTAGAGATTTAAGTGTGTTACCTACAATATTGGCAGCAGTCATCACACCTTTCCCTTTGAATGCTTTGATCATTTCTTGGCAGACAGCTGCACAAGTTCAGGATCTATGTTGCTCGTCTTTCCAGTACCCTCCTCAAACTCAATTGGTATCATTGATCCCTCTTGATCATTCACAACATTAGCAGCAACTCTCATACCCCGCTTGTTTCTATTCTTCTTGTACCAATCTGGGTACCCAATCACTTCAAAACACTGATCAAATGCATGTCCTTCCAGGTTGCAATGAGCACACCTCTTTCTGTCACCTGATCTTGGCTTCTTGGACTCTTTGTAATCCTTCTTGGAAGACGAACTTCCTTTCTCTGAGTTTGAATCAACGAAGAACCCAGCTGGTTCCACGTTTTTATGGTGATCTGCTTCTGTGCTTCCACCTGAGTCACCAAATTGAAAGCTCTGTTTAGTTGAGGTAGTGGTTCCATTGACAGAATCTGACTCCTTACAGCTTCAAATTCCCCATTCAGGTTCAAAAGGAACTGCATGAGTCGTTCTTGATTCTCAAGTTCAAGAAACCTTGCAAGAATTCTACATCTGCATCTCTCCATGATCCCACAGCTACAAAGCGGAACTCCATTCAGACTCTGTATCTCATCCCAGCAACGCTTGAGCTTTGTGTAATATGCAGTGACACTCAGATCTCCATGTGCCAACCGCATCATTTCTTGTTTCAATCGAAAAATCCCCGGAGCATTTCCCTTATTGTACCTTTCTACAATCTTTGCCCACAACTCTCTTGCTGAATTCGCATAAACAAACGAATTTGCAGGATCTGGACCCATGGAGTTCAAGATCCAGCAAGCCACCATCCTATCACACTGAATCCATCCTTGTAAATCTGCAGATTCATCTCCTGGCTTTGGAATCGTTCCCTCGATGAATCCCAATTTCATCTTGGCCGCAAGCGCCATTCGGATCTGCTTGCTCCATGCGATGAAATTACTTCCATCAAACTGCACGTTGGTGAGAGAAATTCCTGGAGAGTCGGAATTTGCTAACATCAATGGATCCCTTTGCGAAGCTCCATTCATCTGTGCGATTTGCTGAGCAACGGCTTGTGCTGTCTTCTCCATTTTGTCTTTTTGTGACATCGAACTTCAACACAACTCTCTCTTCCTAACCTTCGCTCTGATACCATATAGAATTTGAGGATCGAATCGACGGAAGAAAACTGATAACAAAAATTACTAGTGAGTTGTGCTTGATTGAGGTTGAAGATGATCTGTTTGATCAGTTACCACAAATTGAGCTCGAGCTCAGTATTTATACAACAATACTACAACACACACTAATACTAACTGGGTTGGACCGGCCCAAGCTAATAAAGCCCAACCCAAGTTACAAACAGAAAATAAGACCCAAAACGTTTTAACCCGTATTTGTTTGTGACATTCGGATCTCTTCTTCTTCATACCCGGACATCATCTTCTTCATATAATTCCATAAAATAGATGGATAGAAATCAAAACCCTTTGTAAAATTGAAGCACTACTAGAAACAAAAACGGATCATGAACCTCAAGAGACAATCGGGAAAAGGCCGGTTTCGATTCGATTTGTTGGATTCCGACTGCTGGCAGGGCAGGGGGAATATGTGTGTTATGGAAAATCACCAGATCACAAATGCAATAATAACTGTCATGAAAAAAGAAGAACGATTCATCACCCTAAAAATTGATGATAAAAATAAAGGAATATCCTATGCGATATGTTTTGTCTATGCCCCTCCTCAAGAGAGAGAAAAAGCACACTTTTGGCCTATGTTGACCTCTTACATTCGAAGTCTAACAATTCCGGTTATCCTTCTAGGGGACCTACATGAGATTCAAAGCTCAAGCGAAAAGACCGGTGGTATCGCACCACACCATAACCGATTTGAAAGGCTGAGACAATTCAAGGATCAATGTAACTTACTAGACATTCCTACCATTGAAAATGATTTCACTTGGAGAAAAAACAAGACAAACATAAATAACCTTTATGAAAAATTAGACAAAACATTGGTACAAGACCAAATTCTACAATGGTATCCAAACATCGCAACAAGAAACCATGCTTTTTCATCCTCAGACCATTGCCCAATCTCATTAGAACTCCAAACAAACGAAAGAATGAAGGCAAGACCTTTTAAATTTGAGAAAATGTAGCTCATAAGGAAAGACTATAAAAACATTGTGTCCCAAGCATGGAGAACCAACTATGTGGGCTCTCATATGTTTAATGTTATGAAAAAACTCAACTACTAAAAAGACTAACGAAGGAATGGAACAAGAAAAACTTCGGCAACATATTTAGACAACTAAGAGAGATCGAAGAAAAATTGTTGGAAGTGCAAAAAGGACACAGTCACAAGCATCAAAAGGACAACGACATACTACAATTACGACTGTTAAATAAAAAAGACCAACTATTGCAATACCATAAAATGTACTGAAGTCAAAGAGCAAAGACAAAGCATCTGAAACTATCAGACTCAAACATAGGATACCACCATAAAGTCGCCTCTAGGAGATGGAATAGAAAAATAATAAGGGAGATTACAACCCAAGAAGGCACAATAATAATAGGTGAAAAAAATATCAGAAAGGAAATCAAAGACGACTTCGAAAAATGATTTCAAAAGGAAAACATTAACAACAGACTACTAGAAGAGTACCTCCTCCTAATAAACACTGAAATTACGATGGAGGACAACAAAGAACTCACGAAACCTGTCACAAATCAAGAAATAAAAAATGCAATCTTCACAATAGGAAAAGATAAATCTCCTGGACCAGACGGAATAACAGCAGAATTTTACAGAAAATACTGGGACATTGTAGGGCCTTCAATTACCAAAGCTATTAAAGGCTTTTTCAGATCGAGGAAAATGTTACGACAAATAAATCAGACATTTATCACATTAATCTCTAAATGCGATAACCCAACGACAACAAATAATTATAGACCAATAAGTATGTGCTGCACAATATATAAAGCAATAGCGAAAATACTAGCGGAAAGGATGAAAACGCTAACGAAAATCATTCATCCACTACAAGGAGCTTTCGTTACGGATTGAGCAATCTAAGACAATGTACTTATAGCTCACAAAATATTTCACTCTTTTAGAACATGAAAAGGTCGAGAAGGATGTATAGCAATAAAACTAGATATGGAAAAGGCCTATGACAGAGTGGATTGGAATTTTCTATTTGCAATCATGGAAAAATTTGGATTTTATTATAAATTTATGGAATGGATCAATGAATGCATTAAAATTGTTTCCTTTTCGGTACTAGTCAATGATGAACCCACAGAGACCTTTCGACCATAGAGGGGGCTAGGACAAGGTGATCCAATCTCCCCCTATCTTTTTATAATAGGGTCTGAAATTTTCGCAAGAAAATTACAACAACAATGCAACGATACAACGAACTTGATCGATTTCAAGATGACTCCAAATGGAACACGAATTCCTTTCCTATCTTTCGCATATGACATAATGATTTTTGCCAAAGCATCTCAGGAATCTTATGCAAAAGTGAAAAAAATAATTGACGAATATTGTCAGATCTCGAGACAAAAGGTAAATTTCCAGAAAACAGCATTTCAAGTAACAAAAGGGGTTTCAAACAGTCAAAAACAAAGGATCCAAAGTACTCTAGTCCAAAGTACTCTACACATCATGAACCAAGTGACTTTAGAGAAATATCTAGGATGCCCTATTATAAATGGCAGAGTAAATAAACAAACATTTGAAGAAGTGCTAGGAAAAACAAAAGCACAATTGACAAAATGGAAAGCGAACACACTATTCCAAAAGGGAAGAAGTATACTAATAAAGGCAAATCTAATGGCAAAACCAAACTATGTTATGCAAAATTTCATGCTCCCGACAAATGTGCACAATGAACTAGACAAACTAAACAGATGTTTCTTCTGGAATAAAGATAACAAATATAAACCATTAATAGGATGGGACAAAATATGCAAACCAAATAAGGCAGGTGGCTTGGGACTCCATAAGACCAAGGATATGAATAAGGTATTTTGCAAATGAAGCTACTTTGGAAAATTCTAGCGGAACCGCATAACCAATGGTTTAGGATAATAAGAGAAAAATACATGAAAGAAGATGAAATATTGAATTACAAGAAAAAGAACAACACGTCGTGGAAATGGGAGAAATTAATAGAATTAAAGGATGAATTTTGCTCAGGACTCATTTGGCAAATAGGGAACGGAAAAACAATAAGATTCTAGTTGGATAAATGGTTGAATGATGACAGAAACCTTGCCGATCACAGGCTTCAGAACCAAATTAATGAACAAGAAAAAGTATGGAACTACATACATGCAGACAAGACATGGAACGTGGAAAAATTACAAGAAATAGTGCCCATCGATATTGTAGAGAATATAAGCAGTGTCCCCCTTCCAACTCTAGAATTTGAGGATAGACTATACTGGAAACCAAATATAAATGGGTGGTTTACAACATCAAGTGCGATGGAGTACATTACAAATGTAAATGGTAACGAAACAGACATTTTTAATTGGATATGGAAAATGGATTGCCCGCCGAAACTGAAAAATTTCCTATGGAAAATGGTAATGGACGGATTACCAACAAAAACCAGACTCAAGAATAAGGGAATACACATACCATGGAATGTACCCTATGTAATACTCCCTCTGTCTCGAAATTTAGGTTGTTTTAGCCCTTAATTCTTGTATCAAAATTTAGGTTGTTTTAGGTTTTCTAGGTAGGGGATAGTAATGATTTGTATCGATTTGTGTGTTGTTGACTTTTTTAAAGATTTTGATTGGTTAAAAAATGTAGTGGGTATTAATAAAATTTATGGAAAAGTTAGTGGAATGATGATGTTGATTGAGAGGTGAGTGTTTTATTAAAACTTGTGCAAAATCCTAAAACGACTTAAATTTTGAAACGGAGGGAGTACCATGGAGGAAGATGCAAGGCATTTACTGATGGAATGCCCAATAACCTTAAGAATCATTGGACTAATGGACAAAAGCATAGAGAGACTAATAAGAAACACTCATAAGAGCAATAAAAACATAAAGACGATAACCGCAGAAATATTACAACAACTAAAACCAGAACAGAGAGTCACCCTTGCGTTCATTTTGTGGAGCGTATGGACAAAGAGAAACAAGATCCTATTTGAAAACCAAAGTCTAAGAAGAATAGATGAGATGATAGTAATGATCAGAAAACAGATAATAAATTGGAAAAAGGCCCAAAAGGATGATCTAGATGACGATGACGTAAAAACCAGACAAAACAAACCCCCAAATAATCCACGTCGGAGAAATATTATTCGATGGAGGAAACCCAAAGAAGGGTTCATGAAACTAAATTTTGATGGAACTAAAATCCCTTTAGCCTTTGCATCTGCATGTTTTGTGATCCAAGATGAAGATGGGAGGATGATCATTTGTGATGCCAGAAGATGCGAAAAGGTATCGGCCTTGCAAGCTGAAGCTGATGGTCTTCCGCTTGGCCTGATGGAAGCCCGGGATAGGGGTATTAGAAGACTTGAAGTAGAGGGCGACTGTCTGGCGGTCATTAACGCTATCAACGGTGTTTGGAGATGTCCGTGGGAGATCGAAATGATGATCTCGGACTCCCTTCTTCTTCTTCGCTCTTTCGAGAAGGCCTCCGTTTCCCACATTTTCAGCGAAGGCAACAGGGTAGCGGATCGCGTGGCGCATTTGGGCCTAGATTTCGACGCTTCCTCTTGTAGTATAGATTCAGAGCTTCTTGCTCTCGTCCAAAAGGACACTCTTGGATGGTGGTACAACCGTGGTTGACACAACCCAAATTTTTGCCTTGTAATAAAAAAAATTAGGGTTTACATTTAACCACCTCTTATACAAAACCTTTCACTAAATCACCCCTTATATAATTCCGTCAACAAATAACCACCCCCACCTCTATTCCATCCAATTTGATGTTAAAAAATTATGAAAAGACCAAAATGCCCTTTTTTAACTCTCTATATTCAACCCATTACCCCATACGATCAATCAGACAAGGGAGACAGTCGATCATCAGGTGAACTAAACGAGCCAGAGAGCGATTCGGAGAGGTATCAACAAGGTTCTCTAATCACAAGGTTTACTCAATCCTATGTCTCTATCTATCTGTTGAGATGTTCACAATTAGGGTTTTTTTTAAATCCCAAATCTTGATTTTCGTTCGATTTTGGTGCGATTTGGGCACCATTTTGGTGCAATATCGATCGAAATTGCATTGCATAGATCTCCTAGTGTTGAATTTGTTGGATTTTGGTGAGATTTTGGTGCGATTTTTTGTTCTATGTTCTTTGGGCGATTTTGGGTGATTTTTAGGGCAGATTTTGGTTTGGTGCGTTATTTATGACAGATTTTGTCTTCTATGGTATTGTATAGATGTTCTATGTTCTTTGTGTTGACATTTATCTTAGATTTTGTGTTCTTAGGTTTCTAGGTTTAGATGTTTTATGTATTTTGTGTTGATTGTGTCAGATTTTGGTGCGATTTTCCTTCTCTGTTTAGAAATTCAATGCAAAATGAATATTGTTCAAGTGAGATAAGACAAGGACAACAAATTGTCAAGGGGAGTTCAACCAAATTTAGAGTCAGTTGAAGATGTAGATGCAAGTAATGATTATCTATTAGGGTCAAAATCTTCAGATTCAGGTTCTGATTTTACAACTAGCGAAAGTGATGTTGAAGATGATGAAAGTTTTGATGATTTTGTTGATGGAGAAGTGCAAGATGATGTGCATTGGTTAGTATTGGGCAATAAAGACAGAGATCTTGTTGAGGACACAGAAAAAGTGATGAATCAAATGAGTTGAGAAGCTTAAGTGATGGTGAAGGTGAACCAAAATGAAAATATCCTGAGTTCAATCCCTTGGTAGATTTCAAGAAACCTATTTCGTTGAAGGTTGGAATGAAATTCTCTTCAAGTGAAGTCTTTAGAAAAGCTTTGAAACAATGTTCCATTGAGAAAGGTGGAGATTTCTACTATTTGCATAATGATACGCATAGAGTTTCTACTTATTGTACACTTAAGTGTGACTACACAATGAAGCATGACAGGAAGCAATGTGTGTGTGATAGAAGTTTTTAAGGGTTTAAAGTTTGTGCTAGAAGGATGGGTAGCGGTGGGCTGTTTTTACCAGGTGTAATTATGTCGATGCTCCTGGTCCTCCAACTACAAAATATCCTAACTCAATGCTAAACGAAAGATTAGTATAGCTGACAAGTAAAGAGTCGATCCCACAGAGAAGACTGGTTCGTAATTCTTAAGAATATTATCTAAACTAAAAGCAACAAGATTGTAGTAAAAAATTGAAATAAATAAATATTGCAAAGGAATAATGATTATAAGTTGATAATAATATGGGAAAACTCTTCACTTGCAACTCTTGACAATGGTTTGGAGTTCATGGTCCTCAGATTGATTTCATTAGTATTCCTAAAGTTATGCCTGACTTGGCTTTTGTAGATTAAACCCGCATGAGCAATCACTTATTCAAGTAACATTACAAGAATAACATTAATTTAACTAAGTACTTGACCTAATAGCAACATTAGTTACCATCACGCAGAGCAATCGATAGACTTACGTAATCAATTCCCTGGCTTGCTACAAAGATACCAATCTAAAGATAAGAATCGCTAGCAGAGATGCAGTTTCTGTCTAGATGATCAGTTATAGAGAGAACATGTGCAAATATCAAGCAATATAGAACAAGGATGATAAATAACCAAATAATAACTAATAAGAAATCAAATCCTCATAATTCATCCAACCATGTCTTCGAATTGCAGGCAAAACTATGAGTTTAGCAACTCATAGTCAACGTAAACCTAACTCTCTCTCTCTCTAATTGTTCTCATTGTACAACCACACTCAATAGATCTGTAAAATAACCTAAAGTACCGTCGTGGAAAACCCTAGGAAATAAAATAATAATAAACTAATAGAAAGATCTTCGGACGAATTGAATCTTCTGATCGCGCATGACCGGCGGACGCCGCTTTTATAGTAGCTCGATTCTTCTTATTTCTTCAATGTTATGCTGCATAGCTCCCTTTATGCTCTTCTCTTGGACTCTCTAATGCTCCAAAATTATCCTTTCCGTGTCTCCCAAACCTCCATTCAAGCTCGAAATGTAAAACTGCAGAATAAACACAAAATGTTCCATTGAGAAAGGTGGAGATTTCTACTATTTGCATAATGATACGCATAGAGTTTCTACTTATTGTACACTTAAGTGTGACTACACAATGAAGCATGACAGGAAGCAATGTGTGTGTGATAGAAGTTTTTAAGGGTTTAAAGTTTGTGCTAGAAGGATGGGTAGCGGTGGGCTGTTTTTACCAGGTGTAATTATGTCGATGCTCCTGGTCCTCCAACTACAAAATATCCTAACTCAATGCTAAACGAAAGATTAGTATAGCTGACAAGTAAAGAGTCGATCCCACAGAGAAGACTGGTTCGTAATTCTTAAGAATATTATCTAAACTAAAAGCAACAAGATTGTAGTAAAAAATTGAAATAAATAAATATTGCAAAGGAATAATGATTATAAGTTGATAATAATATGGGAAAACTCTTCACTTGCAACTCTTGACAATGGTTTGGAGTTCATGGTCCTCAGATTGATTTCATTAGTATTCCTAAAGTTATGCCTGACTTGGCTTTTGTAGATTAAACCCGCATGAGCAATCACTTATTCAAGTAACATTACAAGAATAACATTAATTTAACTAAGTACTTGACCTAATAGCAACATTAGTTACCATCACGCAGAGCAATCGATAGACTTACGTAATCAATTCCCTGGCTTGCTACAAAGATACCAATCTAAAGATAAGAATCGCTAGCAGAGATGCAGTTTCTGTCTAGATGATCAGTTATAGAGAGAACATGTGCAAATATCAAGCAATATAGAACAAGGATGATAAATAACCAAATAATAACTAATAAGAAATCAAATCCTCATAATTCATCCAACCATGTCTTCGAATTGCAGGCAAAACTATGAGTTTAGCAACTCATAGTCAACGTAAACCTAACTCTCTCTCTCTCTAATTGTTCTCATTGTACAACCACACTCAATAGATCTGTAAAATAACCTAAAGTACCGTCGTGGAAAACCCTAGGAAATAAAATAATAATAAACTAATAGAAAGATCTTCGGACGAATTGAATCTTCTGATCGCGCATGACCGGCGGACGCCGCTTTTATAGTAGCTCGATTCTTCTTATTTCTTCAATGTTATGCTGCATAGCTCCCTTTATGCTCTTCTCTTGGACTCTCTAATGCTCCAAAATTATCCTTTCCGTGTCTCCCAAACCTCCATTCAAGCTCGAAATGTAAAACTGCAGAATAAACACAAAATAGCGTAGATTCCGAACTCGAATACTCCAAATGCAAAACAATGTAAATAACATAAAATATATGCAATATGAATACTTAAATGCAATAAGACCTACCTATAATGCCTATCTAAAATATGCATTATCAAATCCCTCCATACTTAAGCTCTTGCTTGTCCTCAAGCAAATGAAGAATAGACATAAATCAATGCACTACACAGGAGATTCCTTCAAAAATCAACCTTATCAAAAGTAATATCCAATCAAAGCTCAAATATGAATAAAATACATAAACATCATAACATGTATATAGATGATCAAGTAGCCTACATGCTTATCAATCCAACCTCCCAAGGGCAAATATGTGTTTCTCTCACTCTCATGTGTTTAAGCTTTTAAGCATAAACTCAACTCAATTCCATATGCAAACATCAACTTGAATATTGATACTTATATCACAAAATCTCCACCGGATACATCAAAGCAAACAAGAAATATCAAGAGGACTTTCACTCAATGGAAATCTTCAAAGAAGACTCCATTCGGCGGGGTTGTAATGAGGCTTGGTAAAAACATATGGCAAGGAATTGTATTTTGTCATGTGGTGCTTTCAATTTCGGGAACTAAGATTCCTAAAACTTTCAACATAACTCAAATCAACTCAATAATAACATCAAGCTCTCTAAAAAAGATAACTCTAAAAAATATAAACATTAAGCTCTAAAAATATATAAACTCTAAAAAATATAATAAATCGCAACCAAACATTTACTCAACTCTCATATGCAAATGAATAAACAAGGCTCTTATTTCATGACTTTTTTTTTCTTTTTTTTTTCTTTTTTTCTTTTTCTTTTCTTGAGCCATAAACATGAATTACAAATATGAAGACAATAAGCAGATAAAATTACATCTCTCTCAAAACTATAACAATATGCACTCACTTTAGTTTTCCCTTCAAAACTAAAAATAACATCCTTAACCAACTCTAAATCCTAATTCCCGGATGGGTAAGGCTTATCATAGGCTAGGAAACATGAATTTTTGTGGAGCTTCAAAGAAAATGGCTAAAGGCTCAAATTGGCTTCAAATAAAGACATAATATAGGGTAGGTATGGATAAAATGTGGCTAAGAAATATGCATCTATCATATGCAACTCATAAGCAATGATCATGTATATATAATCGGTCTGAAAAATAGATAACCATGTCAATACTCATAGATAGATGCATAGGAAGAGTAAATCACACAACAAAAGTGAAAGGGAAAATATAATAGCAATCCCTTATAAGGCTAAAAATTCTCACTGGGACAGTTCTTGTTGGATCTCAATCATGCCTAGAAACTTAGATCATACATGCTCAATTATATATGCCAAGTCATATCTCATAAAATAAATCTCCAAGACAATGTCAAATCATCCAGAATTCCATGGGATTTATATAATCATGCCAAAATGAAATAGAGGTCAAAATAAGCTAGATGGGTAATTGTATAACACATGTATGCAATGCATGATATTTTTTGTTTTTTCGACATTTTTCATTTTTTTCTTCAAATTTAATAAGAACAATAAACATAAACATGAAAAAAAAAACTTAAATTTAACATAATTCAAAGCCAAACATGAAACTAGCAATATAAACATGAACTAAACTAACTAACATAAACCACTCCCCCCACACTTAAATGAAGCATTGTCCTCAATGCATAAACAAAAAGAACAAAGAAAATAAAGTAAGTGTGAAGGAAGCGATACGAACCTATTGTTCGCACACGGGGGGAGTTTGCGGGGTGTTGTATGTAAAATAGGAGAATAAAATAAAGCACAACTAGACTATCTCCCTGTCCCAAACAAATAATACAAGAATCCCCTCCCTTGTAGTAGTAGGGTAATTCAGGATCGAATCCACGAGGAGGTAGGTCAGCGCTTCCTTTGTTGTACTCACGATCAAGGCTTTCGACCTCAGCAGACACTCGATATCGAGTATACTGGTCGATATCGACCTCAGTTCTGGTCGATTTCCTAGCGCAGTTCCTGCAGAAGACAAAACAGCAAGTCGACGTCGAGCAGAGACCTCGATATCGATGTTAGTCCTCGATATCGACCCTTATGGTCGATTTCGATGCTTGTCACAGAAACTGTTTTTGTAGCCAATTTATCGGAAAAGGATCCGAAGAAAATAGAATGGAGAGGGAAGATGAACAGAAACAAAACTAAGACTCTTATGGAGAATTTAATTAATTAAAAGGCTTCCAAAGTCGGGGTTTTACGCCACAACGATAACAATGCAAGTTTCATGCTAAAGATATGAACTTTTATGTCTTTCCGTCAAATAACTTTCGTTATCAACACTTAGGTGATTAGAGGCTTTCGCATAATTCCTAAGAGTTACTATCCAATTTATGAGTAATTCAAGTTCGCAATATGAGTGGCTTTCGCTTCAATAATGCAATTAATGAATCTCCCTAACTTTCGCAAAGGATCATGTATGGGGTAGAAGACGGAATCACATAAAAGTCATACCTTTGATGCACTTACCTCACATTGCTATCGTCGGGCTCACCCCGACCCTAGAAGTGAGTTGACTACTCGCTCCTCATCATGCACATCATCATCATTGTTATTGAAAGAAAGCTACTTTGAATTAAAACTCCGAAAGAAAGTACAACCGAACAAGCCACTCCACTTTCGCTTTAAAACTCCACTCGGCCTCCTCTCTCTCTCTCTATTCTCTATTGCAACTGAATTGTGTCTAAAACGGAATTCGGAATACCTAAACTCAGCCCTATTGGCTTCTATTTGTAGATGTCGATAAGGACTCGAAACCTTATCTTTATTCTCTATGATAAATTAAAACAAAGTAAAAACTAAAACTTCATGGTGAAATCAGCCTCCTCATGATAGATCTGATGTTGATGATAGGAAATCTCGACCTTTGGATAGATATTGCAAGCATTGGATATAATTCTATCGAAATCGGAGTCGAATTCCTTTGCTGGCATGGTCGATATCGACCCTTGGACCTCGATATCGACCCCTCCAAAATCTTATCTCGAGCTTCTCCTTCTCCTACTCGACTTCTATCAACTTGGTCGATCTGGTAGCATCGATATCGACCTCCAGACGTCGATATCGACCTCTTCTGTGTCGAAATGCTCTGTTTCCTTTTCTACTCGATTCCTATGTCTCTGATGTACTCGATGTCGAGGTCTTCAGTCGATTTCGACCTCTTCAGAAGACTTCGAGTTCTTTTTCCGCTCTTCTGAATTCATCCATTTTCATCCTGTTTTCTGCGAAATCACATGGAAACTCGTGCAAACCCATATATTTGATATTTAAGCATAAACTACATCATTCCCATGTTTTCCCATAAATGTGCATGCAAAAGACAATAAAATGAATTCATATGTGCATAGAAAATATGGTAATTTGCGCGCACATCAAACACCCCATACTTAAGCTTGCTTGTCCCCAAGCAATACTCTTGATGGTCGTTCAGGGGAAGAAAGTAAACCCTCAACATCATAGATTCATTTTTCATATGTCCCTACAATCAATTTCCATCCTCGAGAAGGTACTTATGTCAACCAAGTCCATGCCTGTGCATAAAAGCAATTTCATACTTATAAAGGAGGTAATATGCAAAAAACAATTCTAGCGACATTGCATTAATAATCAAGAGGACTTTCTTCAAGCTTGTGAGAAGTGGATTGGTAAAAGGCTAAAGGTGGGCTAATATTTGGCCTTGTGGTGTTAGATCCGGGGAAGTACACTTTCTTTCCAAAATATTCCACATTCCTCTTCATAATGTCTCACCTTTCACTCATCGTTCAATGCTTTTTTTTTCAATATAATGCTTTTACCTCTCTAACCTTAGCACTGCCTTCTCGCGAGTCGCAAACATGGGTGTCATGAATGGCCCCGGATACTTAGTACTTCGGACTCCTCACCTTTGTGTCCCATCTCGCCGAACTATTATCTCAGCGAGCAGGGTCGACCTACCTTTATCTCCTGAGGTGATCGGATTTTTTCTCGCTCATTTAATTTTCCATATTGTATCATTCCTGCCAACAACTTTATAAATGCACAACTCCATATAACTCCAAAGATGTCATCCATTCAAAAAACTTTGTCCCCGGATAGGGTATAAGGTAAAAAATGGACAATATGTATATGTGGAGCAATAATGATCATGATAAGTCTCATATATGGCTTTGTGAATATGCGTAGGTAAGGCTAGGATATGAACTTTGCTTGTATGGAATTTTTATAAAAAATCCTCCATCATCTTATCATGCACATGTCAAAAGCAACTTCAAATTTTCATCTCCTTTATGATTTTCTCAAAAAATTTGCACTTCATTGGGACTTCCCTTAACTAGGCAATCTCATGTTATATCTCTAATGAATCTAATTTTGCATCATAGAGCTCTTTTTTATACTTCCATGACTCTCTCTTTTCCAAAATTTTTGATGGGGGTCATTTTTTTTTTATGCATTAAAATAAATATGCAACTCTAAACTAAGTATGAATATGCAAATAAGCCTTTCCCCCACCCCATACTTAAAATTTACAGTGTCCTCACTGTATTAGAACTAGGGTTAAGAAGAAAACTTACTAGACCGTCACAAATTTCAGGAGTCGAAGAAGACAACAGGGAAGGTCGATATCGACCCTTTACGTCGATATCGATGTCTTTCTTGATTTCTGCTCGGGCTTCAGGGTGGTTCGGCCTCGATCACGAACCCTATCCATGTCGACCTTGAGGTCGATTTCGATGTCCGACATCGATTTCGATGCCTTTCTGTGTGCTTTTCTCTCTCCTGCAATTTGAAAATTAAACACAAAATATGCAAAACAATAAAGTGTCTAAAACCAAAACAAAAGCTGTCTTAAAACCAAAACTAAGTCTTCGTTACAAGCTCTAGATTTTTAACTCGCTAGGCCGACTTCTTCCTTTGCGCTTCTCAAGGTGGCATCTGCAGAGCCCATGTGGCTTGGGCCTCAAATATCACTCCTTTCTTGTCCCGCAGCTGCATTCCCCCGGGATTGATTTGATTCACCGTGAATGGACCTAAGCTCTTATCCTTAAATCTTGTAGGGAACCAATGGTCTTTAGATTTGGCAACATAGACCTTGTCTCCTATCTCATATTGGCTTGAACTATCATCGGATACCCTACATAAACGCACATGCCAAGGCACACCTCTTCCAAATAATGATAAGTCCTTAATTGTAATTGAACAAGAGGAATCCGTACCTTGACTTACTTTCTTCTCAGTCTGTGGTTCAGGTCGATGTCGATGTTCGGAGGTCGATATCGATCCCTGTTGTACACCTGTAGAATCAGTCGATTTGGGGAGTTTGGACTCGATATGATCAGGTCGATTTCGACCCTCAGAGGTCGATATCGAGGTCTCCTTGCCTCTCTTCTCAGCGCTGATGGTGGTCGATTTCGATAGGGTGTGGTCGATATCGACCCTTGACCCTGATTTCGATGCTTCCTCTTTTCCTCCGTCGACCCCATACTTATGACCTGTCACAGAATCTTGAACATTAGTGGTCGATATCGACTTACCTGGGTCGATTTCGATGTTCTGTTGAGCTCCTTCGTTCAAGATTGCTTCAACTTCCTCTACTTGGGCTTTATTGATGGCTTTTATCTCCATTGGCCCTTGACTTTGCACCGTCTTGTTGAAGGAATACTCTATTACTTCATCACTAATTGTGAGTGAGAGCAATCCTTTCTTCACGCTAATGTTGGCATCGACGGTTGCTAGGAATGGCCTACCTAAAATAATTGGACAAGCAGGGTCTTCCGCTATGTCAACAACTAGGAAATCAGCAGGGACAAAGAATTTGCCTACTTGTACTGGCACATCTGTCACTATCCTAGTTGGAATCACTACGGTATTGTTAGCCATGTATAATCTTGCATCCACGGGCTCCAGAGGACCTATCTTTACCTTGTGCCAAATGGTTAGTGGCATCATGCTAACGCTAGCGCCCAAGTCAACTAAAGCATTAAATTTGAATTGACCTAGACCTATAGCGATAGAAAACTTACCTGGGTCCGCCCGCTTTTGTGGTAGCTCCAATCTGTTGCATTCCTCTGCGATCTCGGAGAGCGATCGCTTCTTACCCAAGATATCCTTAAGGAACCTTACATAAGATGGCATCTCGTGAAGTGCCTCTGTGAATGGTATAGAGACATTAAGCCCTTGGAGCATCTTCACGAACCGTTGGAACTTCTTTTCCGCTGGGTCCTTAGTCACCTTTCTAGTTGGGAATGGCAACACCTTCTTCCTTCCTGCGGCTGTAGTGAGGTCGATATCGGCAGCAGTAGGGTCGATATCGACTGGAAGAGTCGATTTCTGTGGTGACGTAGAATTAGGGTCGACATCGACAGGAGGGTCGACATCGATGTCACCTTGGTCGATATCGACAGGGGGGGGTCGATATCGACGTCTGTTCTGGCTCCTTCTCCTCCACTTTTCGCTCGGGCGTTTGTAATTGACGCCCACTCCTTAGGTTTACTGCCGCAATATGACCTGTGGTTTTGCCCTTTTGGTTGGGCACAGTGGATCCAGGGAGTGATCCGGACGCTTTGGGCATTGCTTCCGCCAATTGACTCATTTGAGTCTCCATGTTGCGCTTCCAAACGTCGATCTCCCCAAGTCTAGAATTTATGCCCTGCAGCTGAGTATGGACGGAGTTATTGGCTTGTTTGAATTCAGCGTGGTTCCTCCGCATCTCATCAAGGATGATTTGCAGGTCATCTTTCTTAGTCTCCCGCTCAGGGTGCCCTGGTGCCCTATAGGTTGGGGGATCCCTTTGATAGAACCTTTGATCACCCCAATTTTGTTGATTGCCCCCTCCATAGGGGCCTCTCGTCCATTTGACCTCCTCATGTTGTTCCGCCATGGATACTTGCTCAGTATGTGGACAGGCACTGGTGTTATGCCTTATTGAACCACACTCCTGACAAGGTTGATTGTTGCTCAGGAACCTTACTTGCTTTTGAAGGCGGCGTGTTTGATCGTTATGGAATTGTTGCCGTACTTCAGGATCTATCTCCCTTGGAGGCTCATATAGTGGCATAGATGGGGCAGGCCTTGCATCATAGGCCGCAGCAGCCCCATAGGTGTTGTCAAAGTTCACAAGCCTCTCAATGGTCTCCCATGCCTCCGTTGGTGTAAGCTCAATGTACCGGTAGGAGGTATATGAATTGATCCTCTCCTTATTCGGCGCATCAAGGGCGTTATAAAAGATCTCTTGGATGACATATGGAAGTTGCCCATGCGTCGGGCATGATCTCAGCAAGTCTTTAAAGCGCTCCCACGCCTGTTCTAGGGTTTCACCTGGCTTTTGTTTGAAAGTCGTGATCCTTTGTCGTAGCATCGCCGTTTTAGAAGGTGGGAAGAACTTGTTCAAGAATGCATCTTTCACTTCCGCCCATGTCCTTAGCGATCGTGGAGCCAAACTTTCGAGCCATTGTAATGCCTTTCCTGCCAAAGACCATCGAAAAGATTTTAGTCGCACATACTCTAAGTTTACTCCATCAGCAACTGTTTCACATAAGTCCATAAAAGTAGAGATGTGTTGCAGGGGGCATTCATTATGTCTTCCTTCAAAAGTATTTCTTTTAATCTCAGATAGGAAGTTAATTTTCAATTCATAATTGGAGTGAGGAATTATAATGGCAGATTCAGGAACATGAAGGGGCGGATGCATGTATTGCATCGCCGTCTGTGGATACTGATTTAGCCGCTCTTGGGCTTGTCTGCGCGCATCCTCCTCCCTATCAGCACGGGCTCGCTCAGCAGTAGCAGCGGCCCTTTCAGCAGCGATTGTAGCATTGTGGTCCTCGATCTCCTTTCTCAACCGCTCTATGATTTCAGCCTGCGTCTCGTTGTCAGCCATGATGCGAATTGCTTTGTTGCGAAGATGGTAGAAACGTTCAGGCTCGTCAGTTGGTTCCAGGATAGGTCCGCGATCAGAACGTCGCATAAACCTGCAAAATAAGCTTAGAAAAAGATCGTGATTAACTTAGGTGGCGATTGATTGCCTCCCCGGCAACGGCGCCAATTTGTTCGCACACGGGGGGAGTTTGCGGGGTGTTGTATGTAAAATAGGAGAATAAAATAAAGCACAACTAGACTATCTCCCTGTCCCAAATAAATAATACAAGAATCCCCTCCCTTGTAGTAGTAGGGTAATTCAGGATCGAATCCACGAGGAGGTAGGTCAGCGCTTCCTTTGTTGTACTCACGATCAAGGCTTTCGACCTCAGCAGACACTCGATATCGAGTATACTGGTCGATATCGACCTCAGTTCTGGTTGATTTCCTAGCGCAGTTCCTGCAGAAGACAAAACAGCAAGTCGACGTCGAGCAGAGACCTCGATATCGATGTTAGTCCTCGATATCGACCCTTATGGTCGATTTCGATGCTTGTCACAGAAACTGTTTTTGTAGCCAATTTGTCAGAAAAGGATCCGAAGAAAATAGAATGGAGAGGGAAGATGAACAAAAACAAAACTAAGACTCTTATGGAGAATTTAATTAATTAAAAGGCTTCCAAAGTCGGGGTTTTACGCCACAACGATAACAATGCAAGTTTCATGCTAAAGATATGAACTTTTATGTCTTTCCGTCAAATAACTTTCGTTATCAACACTTAGGTGATTAGAGGCTTTCGCATAATTCCTAAGAGTTACTATCCAATTTATGAGTAATTCAAGTTCGCAATATGAGTGGCTTTCGCTTCAATAATGCAATTAATGAATCTCCCTAACTTTCGCAAAGGATCATGTATGGGGTAGAAGACGGAATCACATAAAAGTCATACCTTTGATGCACTTACCTCACATTGCTATCGTCGGGCTCACCCCGACCCTAGAAGTGAGTTGACTACTCGCTCCTCATCATGCACATCATCATCATTGTTATTGAAAGAAAGCTACTTTGAATTAAAACTCCGAAAGAAAGTACAACCGAACAAGCCACTCCGCTTTCGCTTTACAACTCCACTCGGCCTCCTCTCTCTCTCTCTATTCTCTATTGCAACTGAATTGTGTCTAAAACGGAATTCGGAATACCTAAACTCAGCCCTATTGGCTTCTATTTGTAGATGTCGATAAGGACTCGAAACCTTATCTTTATTCTCTATGATAAATTAAAACAAAGTAAAAACTAAAACTTCATGGTGAAATCAGCCTCCTCATGATAGATCTGATGTTGATGATAGGAAATCTCGACCTTTGGATAGATATTGCAAGCATTGGATATAATTCTATCGAAATCGGAGTCGAATTCCTCTGCTGGCATGGTCGATATCGACCCTTGGACCTCGATATCGACCCCTCCAAAATCTTATCTCGAGCTTCTCCTTCTCCTACTCGACTTCTATCAACTTGGTCGATCTGGTAGCATCGATATCGACCTCCAGACGTCGATATCGACCTCTTCTGTGTCGAAATGCTCTGTTTCCTTTTCTACTCGATTCCTATGTCTCTGATGTACTCGATGTCGAGGTATTCAGTCGATTTCGACCTCTTCAGAAGACTTCGAGTTCTTTTTCCGCTCTTCTGAATTCATCCATTTTCATCCTGTTTTCTGCGAAATCACATGGAAACTCGTGCAAACCCATATATTTGATATTTAAGCATAAACTACATCATTCCCATGTTTTCCCATAAATGTGCATGCAAAAGACAATAAAATGAATTCATATGTGCATAGAAAATATGGTAATTTGCGCGCACATCACCTATCATTGGGGAGGTGGAGGGTGGGATCAAGACTGATGACGGCGAAGATCAATAAGTATGCACGCCAACAGGGTCAGGATATCAGTGATTTTGGTATAGATAGCCAAGAGATCTTCCTTGTGCTTCTTTTCGAGCTCGACCAATAAAATCTCAAATCGATGCAGGGCAACATAAACAGGATCAACATCTGCTGGGGAAAATTCTGTTTATTCTTCTTCATCGTAAGCAATTCTTGTTGCTGAACCTTCTAATTCAGGATCATCCATTAGTGGCTGAGTCACAAGCGGCATCAGCATGCTATCATGATTGAGCTTAAAATCAGCAAGCTTAAAACAGATTGGCAACTTTGCAGGAAGGTACAAATGGTGATCCCCAAGGTCTCCAGACATCCATCTGAAACAATCCTCTATCTAAGGATACTACATCTTCACAATAATGTCAGACCAGGTCAGAGTAGCAATATCATAAACAAAGTTCTCATGCATGGGCTGCACTCCATCAAGACAAACACCAAGATGATGAGCAATCAATGTTATTAATCCTCCAAAAGTGATAGTGCGATTTATGTGCTTATCTGTAGTACTGATCATCTCCATACAACTCCCTAAGAACAATTGAACCCAATCTGGGCTGCACTCCCTAAGTATGTGACCAACCTATCAAAGACACCAACTCAAGGTCAACCAAATCAAAGAATGTAAGACTCAACACTCTATAGCACAATCTCAACATAGGTTGAGTGATCATGTAGTCAAAGTAGTCACCTTCCTTCCCGAATGGGCGATCCGTGGCTACTGCCCAAGTCTCATGCGCAAGAGGGTCCGCTGTTATTGAGGTCCAAGAACTAGAACACTTCTTGGTGACTCCAAAAGCTTGAGCGATGACATCCTTAGTCACCAGGAATTCCTTTCCTCTCAAATAAAAGCGAATCTCGTTCTCAGAACAATAATCCAGGGTGGCCAGGAACTCTCTCACCAAGGTTGGGTATGTGGCTGCGCTACATTCAACAAAGTCACCAACCCACCTTTTCCAAAAAGTTTGGAAACATGCTCAAATAAGCTAAAGGTGCAATGTTTCCACATCAAAGAAAATCGTTGAACGATAATCCTTACTTCCATGGTTGATCCAATGTTTCTCCTGCTCCTCAATCAAGTATACTGGTTGCGCCATGCTAGGAATCAAATAAATAGTGCTTGATATCAAAGAAGAACACAAGAGAACTCACACGAAACCGAGAAAAAACAACCTCTCTGCAGCGACAACGGGCGCCGATTTTTGAGCAGCGGGCGCCGTTAAACGGTGATCTCGAAATCCGAATTTCAAGCAACACTGTCCGAACGTTGAAACTCCTTCCAATTGCCTTCTTAAGGTGCACAACTTGGTTCTAAAGCCTTTTTGTATGAAAAAGATGGTAGTGGTGGTAGAAAGAACTTGAATTTGATGGAAGCTTAGAGTTTGGGTTTTGAATTGATAGATGAAGGGTAGTAGTTGATTGAATTTGGAATTTGGGGATGAAGATGGTATGGATCGGTGATGGTGAACGGTAAAAATCAGGCTTTTTTTTATTGAAACTCAAGGATTTAGGATTCGGAATTTGGATTTGAGTGAGAGGGTCTTAGGGTTTCTTGTGTTGCTTGGGGAAAAAGTTTGAGAAAGTGTAAAAGATAGAAGATGGAAAGTATCTAGATTGAAAAAGGTAAGGGAAAAAGATAAAAGATAGATAGAATCCAAAAAGATCTCGTGCGTTTTCCAAAATAGAATCCGTGTTCCACATCGACGGGCCGACGGGAGCTAGTTTTAAAGCGGCGGGCGCCGGTCTGTCAATGTTTCACTTCTGTTCTTTTTCTTCGTCAAACTTTCCTACAAGTTAGTTCTCACGCAAAATCTTGCAACAATGCATAAAATAGACTTGTCCTACTTTAATGAATTGAAAAACAATTACAAAAATCAAATAAACTACCTACTTATCTTGGGTTGCCTCCCAAGAAGCGCCTTTGTTTCACATCTTTGGCTCGACGTGTTGCTCTCCTTGGATCAAGTGACTCCACCAGGGTCCTATACACTTGCCCTTTTATTGACAAGTGATGGCACCTTGGGAAGATGTAATGCCTTGTCCAAGCATTCATCCATTTCCTCCATCAATTTCTTCTCTTTAACTTGAATCCCTCCTGGAGGTTGTCCTGAAATTGCAAACATCTCCACATTCTTAGTGATAATAGGGTAGAAGAATAGGTTTATGTGGACTAATCACGCTTTCAAATTCCATCTTAGGCTCTTCTTTCCCAACAAAAGAGTTCAATTTGTTAGAAGATTCAACATCAAGTAAATTTTTTCCCTTAGGAACTTCTAACAACTCTTTAAATTCATCTTTGCACTCAACATTATTAGTATTAGGAGCATCCAAAGCATTCTCAGGAGAAAGTTTTATAGGATCAGAAATAGAAAACTCAATCTTTCTACCGTCAAACTCCATGGTTAGGGAACCTTCGTAGCAATCAATCTTTGTCTTAGGCGTTCGACGGAATGGCCTTCCTAAGATGATTAAAGTATTCGGCGTTCCTTGTTTCATATCTAATACAAATAAATCACCAGGAAAGATTAATTCATCAACCTTAGCTAAAACATCCTCAACAACTCCTTTAGGCTTGATTTGAGATCGATCAGCGAGTTGTACTGTCACACCTATTTCTATCATAGCATTTAGACTCAAAAACAAATATAAGTTATAAGGCATAACATTAATTGAAGAACCTAAATCCAACATAGCTCTAGTGAATCTAGTGTTTCCAATCGCACATGGGATAGTGAACATACCTGTGTCTCCGCATTTCTCAGGCAATCTCTTTTGTAACATGGTAGAACCATTTTCATTTAAGCTTACCTTTTCCTTCTTCCTCAACCTTTTCTTTTTTTTTTCATCGTGCATAACTCCTTCAAAAACTTAGCATAGTGAGGCACAAATTTAATTAAATTCAAAAGTAGAATATTTACCTCACAATGTACAAAGGTGTCATATAAGATTTGCTCATCTTCCCACTTCATATCATCTCTCAAGGCATGGGGAAAGGGTGGTTTGGGTTTAGAAACCTCAGTGGACCAATCTTTCGATTTTTGCTTTGTGGTAGGACGAGGATCAACAATCAGATCAGTTTCTGTAGGGAGCGGCAGGCGCCGGTCAAGGCGGCAGGCGCCGGTTAACGGTGATTAAGAATCCGAGATGCTTTGGTTCTTATTCTCCTCATTTATCACCTCCTTAGGCCTTTTTTCAATGTTTTGTGTGCGAAATTGAATCTCCTTTTCTCCTCTAAGGATTATGGCACTTATATTATCCTTTGTATTAACTACCACTTGCGATGGTATCTTGCTTGAATCCTTAGCTTTGAGTTCTCCAATCTCTTTAGCAAATTGACTCAATAGCTTTTCTTGGACACTCATCTTGTCCAACAATAACCTCAAAGTTTCTTCTCTATCCTTTTGTTGAGGATTTCTTGAGCGATTCTCAAATTGGCCCCTTTCGTGATAAGGTGTTTATTGCTGCTGACCCTTGCCATTGAAACCACTTTGATAATTTGAATTGTAATTTGATTTGAAGAAATTGTTACCAAAGTTTCTGCGAGGTCCATAATCCATTGCATTGACATCAGGAACCTCCTCTTGAATCAATGGGCACTTATCATTAGGATGATTTAGATTTCCGCAGACTCCGTTGGGTTTAGGATGTTGTGCTTGATTCATCTTCATAGCCATGTAGTTGACTATCTCAGTAATCCTATCAAGATCATCTATGCGATTTTCTCCAGAGTTGTTCAATCTATGAACTCCTCTAACACCTTGGTGTCTCCCATATTGTTGTGAAGCATTGGCTAGGTCTTCAAAAATTTGGATTGCTTTCGCAATCGTCTTGTCTAGGACATCTCCCTCGCTTGTAGCATTAATGACACTTTGCTCTCTATCAAGAAAGCCTTCATAGAGATAGAGATCTAGATCATCCTCTGGTATACCATGTTATGGGAAACTTCTTTTAAGCTTCTTGAATCTCTCAACATACTCATATAGGCTCTCAGTAAGTGATCGCTCAATACTAGACAACTTCTTGAGTTTGCTGAGGTGGTTAGGGGGAAAGTACTTTTGAAGGAAAGCCTTCTTCAATCCAACCCATGTAGTGATGCTTTCGGGCGGAAGATAGTATAGTCAATCACTTGCTACATCTTTTAAAGTAAAGGGAAACACTCTAAGCAATAATTGGTCATCCGTCAGGCTTTGAGGTCTCAATCTATCGCAGATACTAGCAAACTCTACAAGATGTTTGTTTGGATCCTCTCTAGACCTTCCATGAAAAATAGGTAAAACATTAGACCAATTGGATTTATGTTCAAACCTGGAACCTTCGGGGAGAGCAGGAAGCCTGATTGCAAGGGGTTGTGCATTCAGATTTGGCTCCTTTAAGTTTCTCAAGGTTCTTCTTGGCGGATGATGTGCGCATAATTCACCATGTTTCATGCTTACATCTATTCCATTTTCATGAATATTTTATACTTTCGGGTTGGGAAAGTAGTAAATTTGTGCAGTTTGAGTACATTTGCAAGATATAGAGGTCTATACAAGTTTAGGTTTGATTTCGCAAAAAATGGAGCATTTCGGAGTTAAAGCAAGACAAAGCATAAAAGAGCTCGATCTCGAGCAAGGAAGTACTTGATCTCGACACATGTACTCGACATCTACCTAAGTACCCGAGATCGACTTAGGAGAAAAGATGAAGATCGAGCCAAATCCATGTCGACCATAACAAACCAACTCGACTCAACATAGGTCACTCGATATCGACCTGTCCACTCGACATCGACTGGAGCAACAGACGTGTGAGAAACGTAGATTGGGCCGAATCTTTGGAGGATATTGCTTATCCACGAAGACATCTATCATCTACCAAGATTTATCTATCTTAGGGGTATATTCCAAGCATTTTAGGGAATATTACCTATTTTGGTATTTTATTTTAGGATATAATTTAGTTTAGATAAACTTTCCTTATATCAATCTTAGTAGGATTAGGACTCCAATCCTTGGCTAGCAAGAGTTAGGAGGCTATAAATAAAGCCCTAAGGGGCTGGCTTTATTCATTCAATCAACCAACGATCATCCGATCACAAGCAAGGAGAAGGAAGAGGAGATAGAGAGAGAGAGAGAAGGTGGTTGTAAGAGTGAAGTTTTCTTTTGATGTTTTAATGCAAAGTTTCTATTTTTATGCAAAGATGTTTTCCCCAATGAAGAGTGAGTAGTCGTCCTACTTCTAGGGTCGGGGTGAGCCCGACGATAGCCATGTAAGTACGTTTTATTCTATATTTGATTATGCGATTTCATCTTCTACCCTGCACTCAATCCTTTATGCGAGTTTAGGAACATTCCTTATTTACCTTATATGAAGCGAAAGTGGATTATATATGTGAATTTGGATAGTAATTAGGTTTTGCCTACGAAAGTTGACTAAACTCTAATTATGAAAAGGTAAAAACAATTAGGTTTTTATGCGAAAGCCTCTATATTCCTAATTGGTGATGAAAAAAGCTTAATCTTTTATGTGATTAAAGTAATAATGCATGTATGGTTATCGTCGTGGTAAATCCCTACCTTAGGAGCTTTTAGTTATATTAAAACAAAAACCCAAAAATATTGTCTTTATTTATTTTCTTTCTTCGTATTTTACTTTTTGTTTACTGTTTGTGATTCCACTCGATTTTGACCTCCTGAGTCGATATCGACTAACTGCATCGAGAGATCCCAACGTCGACAGTCTTCTGAGTCGACAGGAACCCACTGACCTACTCGAGATCAACCTAACTAGTCGATATCGAGTGCTTTTGTTGTTTTCTCTCCCTTACATGTTTTCACAGATCGACGTTGAGCACTAAGAATCGACTGACCCTGTCGATATCGACTCCCCAACTCGATATCGAGGCTATTGGTCGACACTGCACAGAGTTCTAAAGACTATTCTAGGAAATCGCTGACCCGCCTCCTCGTGGATCGATCCCGATTCTCTTCCACTAAAGCGGGAGGAATTCTTGTATTTTATTTGCGTGGATAAGAGATTGTGGTTTGCATCTATATTTATATTTGTTTAAGTAAAGTCTTCCTCCTAACAATGGATTTTCAATGTTGTCATCATTGTTGTTATTGTCATCCATCTTCTCTACTTGATTGAAATCAAGTTTTCTTCTCAACCTGGATAAAGACCTTTTAATCTCAGGATTAAAAGACAAAGATGATGAATTAGTAGCACGGGTCTGCACCATACAGAGTAGGCCAAATCTAAAAGAAAATAAGAACTAGAAATAAACAAAAGATAAACAAAAGAAAATCAACAAAAGAAGACGAATACTAGACTTCCCCGACAACGGCGCCAAGATTTGGTGGGCTGTTTTTATGAGGTGTAATTGTGTTGTTGGTCCTGGTCCCCTAAATACAGAATATCCTAACTCAATGCTAAAAAAATATTAGTATAGCAGACAAGGAAGGAGTCGATCTCACAGAGAAGACTGATTCGTAATTCTTAAGAAGATTCTCTAAACTAAAAGCAACAAGATTGTAGTAAGCAATTGAAATAAATAAAGATTGCAAAGGAATAATGATTGTAAGTTGATAATAATATGGGAAAACGCTTCACCTGCAATTCTTGACAATGGTTTGGAGTTCATGGTCCTCGGATTGATTTCATTAGTATTCCTAAAGTTATGCCCGACTTGACTTTTGTAGATTAAACCCGCATGAGCAATCACTTATTCAAGTAACATTACAAGAATAGCATTAATTTACCTAAGTACTTCACCTAATAGCAATATTAGTTACCATCCCACAGAGCAATCGATAGACTTACGTAATCAATTCTCCCGCTTGCTATAAAGATACCAATCTAAAGATAAGAATCACTAGCAGAGATGCAATTTATGTCAAGATGATCAGTCATAGAGAGAATATGTGCAAATATCAAGCAACAAGGATGATAAATAACCAAAGAATAACTAATAAGAAATCAAATCCTTACAATTCATCCAACCACGTCTTCGAGTTGCAGGTGAAACTATGAGTTTAGCAACTCATAGTCAACATAAACCTAATTGTCTCTCTCTAATTGTTCTCATTGTTCAACCACACTCAATATATCTGTAAAATAACCTAAAGTACCGTCGTGGAAAACCCTAGGAAATAAAATAATAATAAACTAATAGATAGATCTTCAGATGAATCGAATCTTCTAATCGCGCAGGATCGGCGGGTGCCGGTAAAATAGCGGCTGACACCGCTTTTACAATAGCGCGATTCTTCTTATTTCTTCAACGTTATGCTCTATAGATCCCTTTATGCTCTTCCCTTGGACTCCCTAATGTTCCAAAATCATCCTTTCTAAGTCTCCCAAACCTCCATTCAAGCTTGGAATGTAAAACCGCGGAATAAACACAAAATAGCGTAGATTCCAAACTCGAATACTCCAAATGCAAAATAATGTAAATAACACAAAACATATGCAATATGAATACCTAAATGCAATAAAACCTACCTATAATGCCTATATAAAAAATGCATTATCAGGTAGTGGTGGGACATTTCAATTAAAATCTTTCAATCGTGTTCATGAATGTGGATGGAGACATGAGAATAGTAAAGTGACATCTGTTTGGCTAGCTGAAAAGTATAAGGAGCACTATAAATATGATTCACATTAGAAGTTGGATGCTTTTATGAAAACTGTTTTGAAGGATTACAATATCGAAATTAGTTATATGCAAGCATAGAGAGTGAAAATGAGAGCCTATCTAGAGACTCACGAGGAATCCAGAAAGAAATATGCACGAGTGTGGGATTATGCAATGATTTTAGTTAAGTGTAATCCGGGTAGTTCAGTAATTGCCAAAGTTAGCACTACTAAGCCAGAGAGACCTTTATTTCAAAGGATGTATATTTGTCTAGATGCATGTAAGAAGGGTTTCTTACATGGTTATAGGCCTATCAGTGGCTTGGATAGATGCCATCTCAAGGGAGAATATACTGGCCAGATATTGTGTATGTTGGAAAGGATGGAAATGAACATATATTCCCCATTGCATATGCAGTCGTGGAGACCGAAAGGAAGGAAACGTAGTGTTGGTTTTTAGAGTTACTGATGCAAGACCTTGGAGAGGGCATATTCACGTTCATGTCTGATAGACAAAATGTGTTGCATCTTAAACCCTTTTTCTAAGTTTTCGGTATGGAAGTCCTATTAATTGAACTCATTGCTTTATTTTCTCCTTTGTTTGTTGGGCTTATAACAAGCATTAAACAATATTGTTCAAATGGCGGAGACTAGAGTTTATGTGAGGCACTTGTAAAACAACTTCAAAGTAAGGTGGCCAGGGAAAGCCTTTAAAGATGGTTGATGGGCTGCTGCAATAGCTTGTACAAAGGCAGATTTTGATGTTGCAACGGATGACATTCAGAAGTTAGATCAAGCTGCACACAAGTACTTAGTCACGACATGCCTACAACATGATGTGCGTCTATTTTACCACGTTTTACGCTTACATTTATTTCATTTCTTATGCAAATTTTATACTTTTGGGTTGGGAAAGTAGTGAATTTGTGTAGTTTATATTCATTTGCAAGATATAGAGGTCTACACAAGTTTTGGTTTAATTTCGCAGGATTTGGAACGTTTCAGAGCAATATCAAGACAACTAGAAAAGCACTCGATTTCGAGCCATGCACTCAATCTTGACCAGAAGTGATGGAACTCGACAGAGAGTACTCGATGTCGACTGAAGAAATAAAGCAAAACTGAGACTAAGGCATGAAGAGAAGGTGTCGACCGAGACCAACCAAAGTCAACCGATCAAGAGCACTTGATGTCGACTGGACCACTCGACATCAAATGGAGTAACAGACACGTTGCAGATGCGTATTAGGCCGAATCTTTGGAGGATTGCTTAGCCACGTCATTAATTTATCATCTTCCTTAGATACTTTTATCCTATGGGCATATTCCTATTTACCCTAGGGAATATTATTTTAGATAGTTTTAATTTTAAGTAGGATTTATATTTTCCATTATAGATAGAATTTAATTTCTTAGCAAGAAAGTTAGGTTCACTATAAATAAGGGCATTAGGCCTAGGATTTTAATCATCAAAGAACACAAGCATTTGTGTGCCTACAAAGAGAGAGACAATCGAGTAGGTAGAGAGAGAAAAAGTGTTTGGCTGTACTTTTCCAAGGTTTAAGTTTTATGCAAGTTTATCTTTATGATGTTTTGCCCAAGCATGAGTGATTAGTCGTCCTACTTCTAGGGTCGGGGTGAGTCCTACAATAGCCATGCACAGAAGAAATGAAGTCGACAGTTTTCTGAGTGATTTGATTTTTGATCACAATCCTTTATTCATCCTACTTTCTTTCGACCTACTTTGTCGAACAACTTTTACTTTTTTTTCTATTTACGATCTGTTACTGCACTTGAGATCGACACCTACAGTCGAGATCGACCACCCCTTCACTCAAGAAATGAAGTCGACAACTTTCTGAGTTGACAGTTTTCTTAGTCGGGGTGAGCCCTACAATAGCCATGCACTGAAGAAATGAAGTCGACAGTTTTATGAGTCGACCTATTTCTCAACCAGTTCTTTCCACCATCAAAGACGATGTAGATTCGCCAGAAGATTACGTCCTTCAAGCAGAAGCCAAGAGAGACGCTAGCGCAAGTTTGGGAGCGCTATAAAGTCCTATTGAGATCCTGCCCTATGCATGGGCAACCACCTTATGTGATCCAGAAGATAATATACAATGCCCTAGATGTGCCTACAAGAGAGCGAATCGACACCTAAACCACCTACCGCTATCTCGAGCTTACACCGCACCAAGCTTGGGAGACAATCGAATGGCTCGTAGAGTTTGACAATACTTATGGGACTCCTATAGCCCCCGATACGAGGCCAGCCTTATCCATGCCATTGTTTGAGCAGTCAAAGGAGGTGGATCCTGAGGTGAAGGATCATTTTATGAAGAACTAGGTAAAACTTCTACAAAAGCGAGTTAGATTTTTAACTAACAATCAAGCTTGTTTAGAATGTGGGTCACAGAAGCATAACACGACCGCTTGCCCCTACACGGAGCAAGTGCAAACGGTGGAGACCCACAAAGAGGCAAAGTTCGCGAGGGGCCCTAACTATAGAGGATATCAAAGAAACTGGGGATACCATCAACCCCAACAATATCAAAGGGACCCCCGCCCTATAGAGCACTTGGCTATTCGAAGAGGGAAAGAAGGGATGACTTACAACTCATCCTAGACGAAATGAGGAGAAACCAAGTCGAGAACAAGCAATCCAATAATTCCATCCATACTCATTACATGGCATCATTTCAAGGCTTAGTGAAATTAACACATGGACAAAGAGTGTAGAGATCCGATTGGGTCAATTGGCGGCCAACATTCCAAAGAAAGCCAGATCGCTCCCAAGCCAACCTGATGCCAATCCCAAGGGGCAATCGTCGATTCACATTACCGCCATATGCCTAAAAAGTGGCAAGGAGATCCAAAGCAAAGAAACGGAGCAAGAATACAAAGCCATTGGAGAAGCAGTCGACGTCGACACACCTCAGTCGATGTCGACTACCCCTGCCAATGTCGATCACCTAGTCGATGTCGACCCTGTCTAGTTGCCTACCCCAAAATCAACCACTGCAGTCATGTCGACCCTTCTCCTATCGACATCGACCAATCCCTTTGAACACCCAGGGCCATTCCCGCTCCGAAATCAAAGAAGCCGCTTCCCTATCCCTCCAAAGCTCTAAGGGACCTTGCGGACCAGAAGTTCCAACAGCTCGTGAAGATGCTCCAAGGCCTCAACGTCGCTATATCATTCACAGAGGCCCTTCAGGAGATGCCATCATATGTCCGGTTCATTAAAGATATACTAAGCAAGAAGCGATCGATTGTTGAGATCGAAGAGGAGTGCCACAAAAATGACTACCCGGAGAAGAGAAGTAACCTGGGAAGATTTGCCATCATAATTGGGCTAGGCCAACACCGCTCCAAGGCTTTGTGCGATCTAGGGGCTAGCGTGAGCCTTATGCCTTTGTCCATATGGTCAAAGGTAAATGTTGAAGTCTTGGAGCCTGTGGATATGAAGCATTACATGGCCGACAATAACTTTGTCAAACCCATAGGAATAATCGACGATGTCCCGATCAAGGTGGGCAAGTTCTATATGCCCACCGACTTCATTGTTCTTGAGATGGTGGAAGATCCAACTTGTTCTATCATCTTAGGTAGACCGTTCCTAGCTACGGCCGACGCCAATATCAGCGTGCGAAAGGGACTCTTATCATTTATAATTGGTAATGAGGTCATAGAGTTCTTCTTCAATCCCACTATGGAGGAGGTCAATCGAATGGAAGTCAAGTCTTTACATGCAATGGGGAGAGTCATCCCTTGTGAAGAACCAACGGAGAGGACTATGATCAATGAAGAACAAGAATTGAGGGGCATGGAGGCCCAAATGGAGGAGCTCTTGGCAATTTGGCAACAAGCTAATGAAGAAGAAGAGACCGAGAAAGCAGTTGATGTCGACCACAAAGGAGCCAAAGTACTTGCTAGAAGCTAAGTATGGGGTCAACATCGACGATTCCATCGAGGTCAACCAACTGCAATAGATATCGACTGACCTCAATCGATGTCAACTCCTTTAAATCGACCACCCTCCATCGATTGTACCTCCAAAAGACCAGTTGCACTCGACGTTGACTGACCTCAGTCGATGTCGACTGCGTCATCAGAATAATGACAACTCAGTGTTAATTTTAGGTAAAGATTTCTACCATTCAAAACTAATTAATAATATCCTTATGAGAAAAGTACCTTTGTTTGTGCGCCTTACTAACGCTATAGGTGAAAAGATAAGAGAATACAAGGCAGGCGACAAGGTATACATGAACCAATGTAATATAAAGGGATGCAAAAGGAAGGATGGAAGAAAAGGCAGGGTAGTGACCATACACAAAGTATATCCAGGAAGGTTGGAGTTTAAAGATAAAAAGGGCATAATTTTCAAGGTTGAGCTCGAAAGCCCTGAAGAGGAGACCCAAGCCATATGGTCCCTATATGTCCCATCCTGGATAAAAGAGCCGAAGAAGTCGGCCTAGCGACTTTAAAATCTATAGCATGTACATAGACTTAATTTTGGATAGTTTGGGTTTTAGGGTTTTTGAAATTTTGGTTTTGGATTATCTTTTGAGACTTTTTATTTTTGAAGTTTTCGTGAAAAACTAACAGATTTTTAGGTGCAAAAAGAAGTCGAGAAGACGCTCAATATCGACCTAAGTTGTCGATGTCGACCAAGCCATGTCGAGAGGAACATATGTGATCGATCTCGGATCACCCTGAGCTGAGTAGGCGTAATCGAAGTCAATCGACCTAGTCGATGTCAACTGGACTTGTCGATCTCGACTGCACCTACAGAGGCACCTGTTTTGAGCTGTTGTGATAATTTCTAGTAAGTTTTCTTTTGACTCCACTTATGCTTCTCTTTTTATAGTGAGGACACTATAAGATTTAAGTATGGGGTAAGGGAAAAGCTATGCTTACATATTTTGCTCGATTAATCTTTGTTAGTTTGTAAGTCTTGCATTGCATTACATGGTTAGTTCTTATATTTTAGGCATCATCTTTGGATACATATTTTTCTTATGTGCTTAAAGTTTATAGTCCAAAGAAATTTAAGAGAAAAATCACCCCCATTGAAAAAATTGAAAAGTGTCATGGAAGTTCTTACAAGACTCGACGATGCAAAAGTAGATCAATTGGAGATATTGCAATTAAACATCCTAGTAAAGGGAAGTCTCAATAAAGTGCGATTTTTAGAGAAAACCATGAAAGGAGGTAAAATTTAAAGTTGCTTTTTCCATATGCATGATAAAAAGATGGAGGACTTTATTTTCCATTTGAGCATTATTTGCCCTAGCCAGTCATTGCCCACGCTTATTCACCTTACATCTAAGCCATATGTGGTTCACACATTATATTTGCTCCATAAGTACATAAATTGCCCATTTTCATATACTTTTTTACCCATCTAGGGAACATGTTGCGAAATGAAAGAAATATCATGGAGTCGTTATATGGTTTGGTATGTTGTGAGATTATTATAAAGTTGATGGCATGAGATTTTTAATGGAAAATTTAATGAGAGAAAGAAAATCTAGTCACCTAGAAGTTAGGTGGATCGACCATGCTTGCAGAGGATAAAATTCACGCGAGATGGGACACCAAGGTGAGGAGTCCGAAACGCTAAGTATTCGGGGCCATTCATGACACCCATGTTTGCGACTCGCGAGAAGACAACATTAAGGTTAGAGAGGTAAAAGCATATAAGTGAAAAAAATAAAAGAAAGCATTATGAGAGGGATGTGGAAATATCATAAAGGAGAAAGTGCATCAAGGAAACAAAGAAAGTTTAAAAGAAAGTTTAAAAGTATAAAATATAGCCCAACAATGTACCTTTTACCTTCACTTCACCATGAACTTTAAAAGTCGTCTTGATTATTGTTTCCATGTTACAAAAGTTGAGGGTGTTTGATGTGCGTCTATCTTACCATGTTTTACGCTTACATTTATTTCATTTCTTCTACATATTTTATACTTTTGGGTTGGGAAAGTAGTGAATTTGTGTAGTTTATGTTTATTTGCAAGATATAGAGGTCTACACAAGTTTTGGTTTAATTTCGCAGGATTTGGAACGTTTTAGAGCAATATCAAGACAACTGGAAAAGCACTCGATTTCGAGCCATGCACTCAATCTTGACCAGAAGTGATCGACCAAAACAGAGAGTACTCGATGTCGATTGAAGAAATAAAGAAAAACTAAGACTAAGGCATGAAGAGAAATTATCGACCGAGGCCAACCAAAGTCGACCGATCAAGAGAACTCGATGTCGACTTGACCACTCGACATCCACTGGAGCAACAGACACATTACAAAAGTGTATTGGGCCAAATCTTTGGAGGATTGCTTAGCCACGTCATTAATTTATCATCTTCCTTAGATACTTTTATCCTATGGGCATATTCCTATTTACCCTAGGGAATATTATTTTAGATAGTTTTAATTTTAAGTAGGATTTATATTTTCCACTATAGATAGAATTTAATTTCTTAGCAAGCAAGTTAGGTTCACTATAAATAAGGGCATTAGGCCTAGGGTTTTAATCATCCAAGAACACACGTATTTGTCTGCCCACAAAGAGAGAGACAACCGAGTAGGTAGAGAGAGAAGTGTTTGGTTGTACTTTCTAAAGGTTTAAGTTTTTGCCTAAGCATGAGTGAGTAGTCTTTCTACTTCTAGGGTCGGGGTGAGCCCAACAATAGCCATGTATGTTTTCCTAAATCCCTAATTTGCTTATGTGTTTTCATCTTCTATCATGTGCTTAATCCTTCACGAGAGTTTAGGATTATTCCTTATTTGCATTATATGAAGCGAGAGTGGATTATTTGTAAATTTGGATAGTAATTAGGATTTATTTGCACGAGTTGACTAAACCCTAATTATGAAAATGATATCAAATAGGTTTTTATACGAAAGCCTCTGTAATCCTATTTGTTGATCATGAGAGTCGTCTTATGATGATAAAGGCATTAACTTTTATGTCTGAAACGACATGAACTTTTATGTGATTTAAGTGTGATGCATGCATGGTTATTGTTGTAGTGAATCCCTACCTTGGAAGCTTTAGTTTATATAGTTTATACCCCAAAAAATATTTTCTTTGATTTCTGATCACAATCTCTTATTCATCCTACTTTCTTTCGACCTACTTTGTCGAACAACTTTTACCTTTTTTTTGTTTATGATCTGTTACTGCACTCGAAACCAATACCTACAGTTGAAATTGCCACCCCTGCACTAAAGAAATGAAGTCGATAATTTTCTGAGTCGACAAAGAATTTTTACCCACTCGATATCGATCGTACCACTCGATATCGATAATTTTCTGAGTCGATAAGTTTCTTTTCCATGATGATGATGTCAACAATGATGAAGGGCGAGTAGTTCACCCACTTCTAGGGTCAGGGTGAGCCCGATGATAGCAATGTAAGTTTGTGCATCAAAGGTATGATTTTTATGCGATTCCGTCTTCTATCCTACGCATGATCCTTTGCGAGAGTTGAGGAGATTCATTATTTGCATTATTGAAGCGAAAACCAATCATATTGTGAATTTGGATTAGTAATGAAATTGGATATTAACTCTTAGGTTTTATGCGAGAGCCTCTAATCACCTAAAAGTTGGTAACGAAAGTTATTTGACGGAAAGGCATCATCTTTCATGAATTTGGTATAATACTTGCATGGTTATCGTTGTGGCATTAACCCCCCGACCTTGGAAGCTTTTAGTTTATTGAAGTTATTAAAAGTTGTGTTTTTATTCTGTCCATCTTTCCATCATTGTTCTTACATTCTTCGGACCTCTTTTCTACGCAAATAGGTTCGTTTACAGTTTCTGTTGAACACTCGATTTCGACTGCAGAGGTCGATATCAAGTGCTGACATCGATATCGAGTGAAAATCTCGGCGTCGACTGTGTCTGTTTTGTCTTCTGTAGGAACTTTGCTGGACATCGACCAGAACTGAGGTCGACATCGGCTGCACTACTTGATATCGAGTGGTATTCTAGTGTCGAAACTTGATCGTGATTGTAAGCTTAGGAAGCGCTGACATACCTCCTCGTGGATTCGATCCTGAATTACCCTACCACTACATGGGGAGGGATTCTTATATTTTATTTGCTTGGACAAGGGAGTCGGTTTAGTTTGATATTATATTGATATTTTATTTTAGCGATCCCTCCCCCTACGAACACTAGTGACAAGCCACTTTTGATTATGTGTGATTGGATTGGGACACAACTGATGAAGAGAATGGTTGTCAAGAGAGAGAAAATGAGGAAATGGACAACACCTGAAAATCTAACTCCAAAGGTTTCGAAACGGTTAGAGAAGGATAAGCGTCAATCTCTATCCACTTGCAGAGCTACATGGGGAGGAGGTGATAGGTTTGAGATCAAACAATTCGAAAGAACTTACGTGGTTGATTTAAGGTCAAGGAGTTGTGGCTGTAGGAAATGGGATATAACCGGTATTCCTTATCCCTATGCTATTGCTTGTATATTTTGAAGAAGGCTAATGCCACAAGACTCTGTGCATGGATATTACAGTAGAGACATGTACAAGAAAGCATATGAATTCAACATAGAGCATGTGCGTAGTGATGACCAATGGGAGATCAATAACATGCCTCCACCTAACCATCTAAAGCTCGTGATTCAACCCGATAGGCCGAAGAAAGCAAGAGTCAGAGAAGAAGGAGAAGATCCTCCAACAAAACAAAGAAGGCATAGAATGGGGAAAAATAGGTGCTCACATTGTGGAATGGAAGGGCATAATAGAAACAAGTGTACTAATTATGCAAGGGCACCACAACCTCTAGTGGCATCCAACAAAGGCGGTAGACCAAAGAATCCCAACACTATGACAGTTGGAATTGATTCACGAAAAAAAACTCATAAGGTATATATGATAAATCATAGGCTATTTTAGGTTGTTGCTCCAATTAATTATGTGAAAGTGAATGAATATTGATCTTCATTATGTCCCCCTTCGATTTTAGGCTTTTGACGGAAATCAGCCAGTAACTCCTCTCGATTATGGACAGGAATTGCGTCAAGCCCAACATGACACAGTAACCCGAGCACATTATTTTTTGCAATGGTCTTGCAGTTTATAATGTCTAAGATATGGTTGACATTTATTATTCGTAAATAAGGCTCAAGTAATCCAACCATGGCCCCTTATCTTGGGCAATCCCAACCTGAAAGTGTTACACGCGAGCACACAAGTATTGATTACTAATCTGTCATACACAAAAGTAAGCCATACTTTCTGAGTTAATGTCTTACTGTCAGAATTCAAGTAAGAGAGAAACTTACTGTCAGATTTAATGTCTTACGGTCAGCCGAGAAGTTGTTTCTTTTGGAAATGTAAGTTTGTTCCAAGTGCCAGAATGGCCAAAAATAAATTACACCGATGTTCATGTTTAATGTCTTACTGTCAGATTTAATGTAAGTTTGTATCTTATTGATAGATTTAATGTAAGTTTGTTTCTTTTGAAAAATGCAAGTTCTTTTGAAAAATGTAAGTTACTGTCAGATTCTGTCTAGGCAAGTTGTTGTGAATGATTGTTACTGATATGATGATTTTTAACATCTCCACACTTTCTTTCTCGAAGTGATTATTACTAACAGTTGTGAACCGTGATTGTAGCATATTTTCCAGCAGCTCCACCTAAGAAAGATGTGTTCTCCTCTACGACTCAACTGGCAAAGTTTGCTGGACTCCCAAAGACAAACACACCCACTCGAGCTTCGTGGAAACCATAGAGATCAAAGTCGTTGGATGCTAGAATGTGTATTTTTCCTAAATTTTTTGCCACCTAACCATTTATAGTGATGTACATATTTGTACCTCTTTTTATTGCATCTTTTGACTTCATATTTCATTCGATTTCCAAAGAAAAGGTTCAAAAGAATATAAACTTGTGTAAGAATGGGCTAAAGTACAAGAAATAAAGTCTGCACAAGTTTTGAGCTAACCCTGCAGGAATTCGAGCGAAATCGGAGTCAAAACGGAGAAACCAAGGAGAGCAGAAGAGAGGTCGATATCGACCTTACAACATCGACATCGACTATAGTACATCGACAGAGAACTGAGTGTCAAGACAGACCATCACACAGTAGAGAAAAGCACTCGATATCGACCTTACATAATCGATATCGACCTCAACCCAGGAATCGAGTGAAGCTGAGCTCGTCGAGCAGAAACAGAGACATCGAAATCGACCTTCCTGGTCGATATCGACCTTATTTTTATACAAGATAGACACGCTTTTCGAGACGTGGATTGGCTATTCTATCTTCAAGGAGCACGAATTATCTTGTAGCAATTAGATGGATAGCAGCTGGGATTTATCTTTACCTTTAAGTTTTATCAAGTTGTTTAGAGTTTTATCAAAATAAAAGATCTATCCTACTTGTTTGGATAGAATCTATAGTTTAGATAGAAGATACAATCCTTGGATAGCAAGGATTAGTAGCCTATAAATAAAGCCCTAGGGGGCTGGCATTCAATGATCCATCCACAGACACACAATCAATAGCAATAGAGTTAGAGAGAAGTTTTAAGGTTTGGCGTTGGCGAAGGCCGACGTTGAGTTGTAAAGCTTCGGAGTTTATAGTTTAATGCAAGTTTATTTCTTTCAATCAATGATGAGTTCCATGATGAGAAGCGAGTAGTCCCCCAAAGCTCTTAGGGTCGGGGTGAGCCCGACATTAGCTATTCGTGCTTGAGGTAAGTGTTAGATGTTGATATCATTGTGTCTATATCATCTCCTACGATTCTATGTTTAGTCCTAATCGAAAGAAAAGGGATTCATGCTAACAACTTGAGTTTCAAACATAAAATTGGTAGAGACAATTAGGTTTATTTGCAAGAGTAATCCTAAGAGTTGGTGTACAGCGAAAGCTTGTCCCTCGGATGAAATAGCGCAATTGTCCATCTTATTTATCTTATCACATGCATTGGTTAACGTTGTAGTAAACCCTAATCCTAGGAGTTGCTTTTTATATAAGTTAATTCATTAAAACCACTGTCTTTATTTCTGTTCATCGCATCCTCATTCATCCTTAAGTCTTCGGCCTTTCTTTGCCAACGAAAAAGCTAACAACTTTGCAGGAGAAGACATCGATATCGACCAACAGACGTCGATATCGACCACTGAGTTTCGTCGACGGTTTTCTGAGTCGATGACGAGCATCTCTGCTGAGTTATTGAGATCGATATCGACCCCCCAACATCGATATCGACCACCTGTATCGACTGGCAGTCTTCTGAGCCAATCGATTCCGTCTCCTAACATCGATATCGACCTTCCCTAGTCGATATCGACTGCTTGTTTTTGTCTATGCAGGTCTTCTTTTGCAGAGAGGAGCGACATCCTAGGTCGATATCGAGCATCAAGGTCGAGATCGAGGCTTCTGGTCTAACAAAGACGGGAGCTTTCCAACGCTACTAGGATCCCGCTGACACGCCTCCTCGTGGATCGATCCTGACTACCCTTCCACTACAACGGGAGGAAGTCTTGTAATTATTTGCATAGGCTAGGAGTCGGTTTACATTTATACATCTTTATATTTGTATTTAAGAACTCGATTTCCTCCTATTATCAAATTGGTGCTGTTGTCGGGGAAGCAATCAACCGCGCCCTAGTAGTCTATCTCGCGTTTCTATCTAGTTTGGCTTTGCAGGTGTATGCGACGCACTGATCGCCCACCTGAATTCGAAGGAGTAGACGACCCTGGATGCTATTTCCACCTAAGATCCCAAGCTCAAAGAATCATGGCAGACAACGCGAACCAGGCTGAACTAATTGAGCAACTAAGGAAGCTGGTTGAGGACTTAACAACTAGAGAGGCGGCACTTAAGGAGCGTGCAAATAGGGAGGAGGAAGGCCGAAGGCAAATAGAAGCCCAAATCACTGCCCTCCCTCATAATGCCAAGCAATATATGCACCCCGCGCTCACAGTGCCTGAATCGGCGATTCTTATCCCTGCCTCTAATTTTGAAATTAAACTTAACTTCCTTACTGAAATAAGAAGGCATCAATATGAAGGAAAACCTAATGAATGCCCTATGGCACATATATCAACCTTCTTAGACCTCTATGATACTATTGATGATGGACAGAGTCTTGAATATGTCCAACTAAAAGCTTTTCGTTGGTCCCTTATAGGAAAAGCATTGCAGTGGTTGGAGAGCTTAGCCCCAAGATCGCTCCACACCTGGAATGAAGTCAAGACGCGTTCCTCAATAAGTTCTTCCCTCCTTCTAAGACGGCGTTGATCCGACAGAAAATCACGGCTTTCAAACAAAAGCCTGCTGAGGCTCTGGCGACTGTTTGGGAAAGGTTTAAGGACCTACTACGATCATGCCCGACGCATGGCCAACCACCATACGTGATTCAGGAGATTATTTACAATGCTCTTGATGCTGTAACCAAGGAGAGGATCAACACTTATACCTCCTATGGCTACCTTGAACTCGCTCCACAAGAGGCTTAAGAGACCATAGAGAGGTTGGTGGAGTTCGACAACACATATGAGACTCCTGAGGCTTCCAACACATCATCATCGTCGAGGCCTGTCCCATCTATGTCATTATATGAACCCTCTAAGGTGATCGATCCATACGTAAAGGAGCAATTCCATAGAGATCAACTTCGAAAGCTCCAAAAGCAAGTGAGGTTCCTTTCAGCGAACCAAGATTGCATCGAATGTGGATTGCAGCAACATACCACCATTGAGTGCCCCCATGTTGAGCAAGTGCAACTAGCGAAGACTCGTGAGGAAGCCAACTACATGAGGGGTCCCAATCGCCAATATTGGGGAGACCAAAGGTTCCAACAACCACAAAGGAACCAGGTTAACCCTAGGGACCCCCCACTCTATAGAGCTCCTAGGCACCCGAAGAGAGACCAACGGAAGGATGATCTTTAACTTGTGCTGGATAAGATAATGCGGAACCAAGCTAAAAATGATCAATCCAACAATGCAATCCATTCTCAACTCAATCACCTTACCACAAGGATTGGAGAGATGGATATTTGGAAAAAGAACGTAGAGACCCAACTGGGTCAATTGGCGGCACAAATCCCTAGACCATCCGGAACGTTCCCTGGGCAACCAACTACCAATCCTAAGGGGAAATTCGAGTCGGGCCACATCGCAGCCATGCAACTAAGGATTGGCAACAAAGTACAAAAGCCACGAACGGAAGCGGAGGAGAAGGCAGCAGATCTAGTCGACATCGACAGACCAGCCGATGTCGAGCCAGAGGTCGATATCGACCACCAGGTCGACCAAAGGGTCGACGTCGATGCCACCGCAGAGCCTGTTGAGGCACAACAGAGGTTGACATCGACCATCCCAGTCGATATCGACCAGATCCCTATCGACATCGATATTCAACAGGCCCCTCCGACCACCGTTTTGGCCCCTCCGCCAAAGAACAAGTTGCCATTCCCATCCAAAGCATTGGAGGACCCCACCAAAGGTAAGTTTAGGCACTTTATAAAGATTCTTCAAGGTCTTAATGTTACCATTCCTCTTACAGAAGCCCTAAGCGAGATGTCCGCCTACGTGCAATTCCTCAAAGACATCCTTAGCAAGAAGAGATCCATGGCAGAGATCGGAGAGGAGTGCTCAAAGATGGACTTCCCTGAGAAGAGGAGTGATCCAGGGAAGTTTGCAATCACCGTGGGGCTTGGCCAACATCGCTACAAGGCCCTATGTGACCTAGGGGCAAGCGTAAGTCTTATGCCTCTTTCTATTTGGCAAAAGGTAAACATCGGAGCAATTGAACCTGTGGATATGAAACTCTATATGGCCGACAACTCATTCGTCGGGCCTACGGGTATAGTTGATGACGTTCCAGTAAAGATAGGTAAGTTCTTTGTGCCTACTGATTTCATTGTATTGGAGATGCCTGAAGATCCTATTGTACCTATCATCCTTGGTAGGCCCTTCTTAGCTACTGCTGATGCCAATATCAATGTACGTCGAGGATTACTAACCTTTACTATAGGGAACAAAGTGATAGAGTTCTCATTCAATCCTACCATGAGCGAAACAAAACATCTGGAGCAAGTAGTCCTCTCGCCGGCTAAGGAGAAGCTTCGAAGGTTTTTGTTGGCGAGGACTGAAATAGCAAGCAGGATCGACATCGACTAGAACCAGTCGATATCGACTAAAAACATCGAAATCGACCCCTCTTGGTCGAAATCGAGTAAGCCAGATTGTTGCTAGGAGCTTAAGTATGGGGTCACGGAGGTCGATATCGACCCCCACATGTCGATATCGACCAAAGCTCTTGAAATCGACCCACCTTGGTCGAAATCGACCACCACTTGGCCCGAAGATTTCTGTTTCGGACCCAAACAAGTAAGCCTAGGTATGACTCCCAACCCTCCTATGTCCCTTATTGATAAATCAATTAAACCAATTATTGATAATTCAACTAATAAGAGGGTCAAAGCTCCATGGTTTACCTATATTGCTAAAGTTAGGTCAAGAAAGAGAAGGAAAGCGCCCAAAGAAGAACCTAACGATGAAGAAACCATGGTCGCCGAGCTTAGATACTACCAAGAGGACCTAGATGATCCAGGAGAATGCTCGAGCTCAAAGGGTCCCTGTTCGCTACGGGGTTGTAGGGGGGAGGTGTATTGTAAAATAGAGGAGAATAAAATAAAGCACAACTAGACTATCTCCCTGTCCCAAACAAATAATACAAGAATCCCCTCCCTTGTAGTAGTAGGGTAATTCAGGATCGAATCCACGAGGAGGTAGGTCAGCGCTTCCTTTGTTGTACTCACGATCAATGCTTTCGACCTCAGCAGACACTCGATATCGAGTATACTGGTCGATATCGACCTCAGTTCTGGTCGATTTCCTAGCGCAGTTCCTGCAGAAGACAAAACAGCAAGTCGACGTCGAGCAGAGACCTCGATATCGATGTTAGTACTCGATATCGACCCTTAAGGTCGATTTCGATGTTTGTCACAGAAACTGTTTTTGTAACCAATTTGTCGGAAAAGGATCCGAAGAAAATAGAATGGAGAGGGAAGATGAACAAAAGCAAAACTAAAACTTTTATGAAGAATTTAATGAATTAAAAAGCTTCCAAAGTCGGGGTTTTATGCCACAACGATAACAATGCAAGTTTCATGCTAAAAATATGAACTTTAATGTCTTTCCGTCAAATAACTTTCGTTATTAACACTTAGGTGATTAGAGGCTCTCGCATAATTCCTAAGAGTTACTATCCAATTCATGAGTAATTCAAGTTCGCAATATGAGTGGCTTTCGCTTCAATAATGCAAATAATGAATCTCCCTAACTTTCGCAAAGGATCATGCATGGGGTAGAAGACGGAATCGCATAAAAGTATACCTTTGATGCACTTACCTCACATTGCTATCGTCGGGCTCACCCCGACCCTAGAAGTGGGTTGACTACTCGCTTCTCATCATGCACATCATCATCATTGTTATTGAAAGAAAGCTACCTTGAATTAAAACTCCGAAAGAAAGTACAACCGAACAAGCCACTCCGCTTTCGCCTTACAACTCCACTCGGCCACTCTCTCTCTCTCTCTCTCTACAAATTCTCTCTATTGAAAACTGAATTCTCTGCGTTTGTGGATTATGAATTGAATACCTAAACTCAGCCCTAATGGCTTCTATTTGTAGATGACGATAAGGACTCGAAACCTTATCTTTATTCTCTATGATAACTAAATAAATAAATAAAAAGTTAAAGTTAAAACTCCTTGGTGAAACCAGCCTCCTCATGATAAACCTGATGTGGATGATAGGAAATTTCGACCTTTGGATAGATATTGCAAGCATTGGATATAATTCTATCAAAATCGGAGTCGAATTCCTCTGCTGGCATGGTCGATATCGACCTCTCCACTCGATATCGACCCCTCCAAAATCTTATCTCGAGCTTCTCCTTCTCCTACTCGACTTCTATCAATTTGGTCGATCTGGCATGATCGATATCGACCTCCAGACGTCGATATCGACCTCTTCTGTGTCGAGATGCTCTGTTTCCTTTCTGCTCGATTCCTATGTCTCGATGTACTCGATGTCGAGGTCTTCAGTCGATTTTGACCTCTTCAGAAGACTTCGAGTTCTTCTTCCGCTCTTCTGAATTCATCCATTTTCATCCTGTTTTCTGCGAAATCACATGGAAACTCGTGCAAACCCATATATTTGACATTTAAGCATAAACTATACTATTCCCATGTTTTCCCATTAATGTGCATGCAAAAGACAACAAAATGAATTCATATGTGCATAGAAAATATGGCAATATGCGCGCACATCAAACACCCCATACTTAAGCTTGCTTGTCCCCAAGCAATACTCTTAATGGTCATTCAGGGGAAGAAAGTAAACCCTCAACATCATAGATTCATTTTTCATATGTCCCTACAATCAATTGCCATCCTCGAGAAGGTACTTATGTCAACCAAGTCCATGCCTGTGCATAAAAGCAATTTCATACTTATAAAGGAGGTAATATGCAAAAAACAATTTTAGCGACATTGCATTAATAATCAAGAGGACTTTCTTCAAGCTTGTGAGAAGTGGATTGGTAAAAGGCTAAAGGTGGGCTAATATTTGGCCATGTGGTGTTAAATCCGGGGAAGTACACTTTCTTTCCAAAATATTCCACATTCCTTCTTCATAATGTCTCACCTTTCACTCATCGTTCAATGCTTTTTTTCACTTTAATGCTTTTACCTCTCTAACCTTAGCACTGCCTTCTCGCGAGTCGCAAACATGGGTGTCATGAATGGCCCCGGATACTTAGTACTTTGGACTCCTCACCTTTGTGTCCCATCTCGCCGAACTATTATCTCAGCGAGCAGGGTCGACCTACCTTTATCTCCTGAGGTGATCGGATTTTTTCTCGCTCATTTAATTTTCCATATTGTATCATTCCTGCCAACAACTTTATAGATGCACAACTCCATATAACTCCAAAGATGTCATCCATTCAAAAAACTTTGTCCCCGGATAGGGTATAAGGTAAAAAATGGACAATATGTATATGTGGAGCAACAATGATCATAATAAGTCTCATATATGGCTTTGTGAATATGCGTAGGTAAGGCTAGGGTATGAACTTTGCTTGTATTTTTATAAAAAATCCTCCATCATCTTATCATGCATATGTCAAAAGCAACTTCAAATTTTCATCTCCTTTATGATTTTCTCAAAAATTGTACTTCATTGGGACTTCCCTTAACTAGGCAATCTCATGTTATATCTCTAATTAATCTAATTTTGCATCATAGAGCTCTTTTTTATACTTCCATGACTTTCTCTTTTCCAAAATTTTTGATGGGGGTCATTTAAAATAAATATGCATTAAAATAAATATGCAACCCTAAACTAAGCATGAATATGCAAATAAGCCTTTCCCCCCACCCCATACTTAAAATTTACAGTGTCCTCACTGTATTGGAACTAGGGTTAAGAAGAAGACTTACTAAACCGTCACAAATTTCAGGAGTCGAAGAAGACAGCAGGGAAGGTCGATATCGACCCTTTACATCGATATCGATGTCTCTCTTGATTTCTGCTCGGGCTTCAGGGTGACTCGGCTTGATCACAAACCCTATCCATGTCGACCTTGAGGTCGATTTCGATGTCCGACATCGATTTCGATGCCTTTCTGTGTGCTTTTCTCTCTCTCCTGCAGTTTGAAAACTAAACACAAAATATGCAAAACAATAAAAATGTCTAAAACCAAAACAAAAGCTGTCTTAAAACCAAAACTATGTCTTTGTTACAAGCTCTAGATTTTTAAGTCGCTAGGCCGACTTCTTCCTTTGCGCTTCTCAAGGTGGCATCTGCAGAGCCCATGTGGCTTGGGCCTCAAATATCACTCCTTTCTTGTCCCGCAGCTGCATTCCCCCGGGATTGATTTGATTCACCGTGAATGGTCCTAAGCTCTTATCCTTGAATCTCATAGGGAACCAATGGTCTTTAGATTTGGCAACATAGACCTTGTCTCCTATCTCATATTGGCTTGAACTATCTTCGGATATCCTACATAAACGCACATGCCAAGGCACACCTCTTCCAAATAATGATAAGTCCTTAATTGTAATTGAACAAGAGGAATCCGTACCTTGACTTACCTTCTTCTCCGTCTGTGGCTCAGGTCGATGTCGATGTGCAGAGGTCGATATCGAACCCTGTTGTACACCTGTAGGATCAGTCGATTTGGGGAGAACAGACTCGATATGATCAGGTCGATTTCGACCCTCAGAGGTCGATATCGAGGTTTCCTCGCCTCTCTTCTCAGCGCTGATGGTGGTCGATTTCGATAGGGTGTGGTCGATATCGACCCTTGACCCCGATTTCGATGCTTCCTCTTTTCCTCCGTCGACCCCATACTTATGACCTGTCACAGAATCTTGAACAATAGTGGTCGATATCGACTTACCTGGGTCGATTTCGATGTCCGGTTGAGCTCCTTCGTTCAAGATTGCTTCAACTTCCTCTACTTGGGCTTCTTTGATGGCTTTTATCTCCATTGGCCCTTGACTTTGCACCGTCTTGTTGAAGGAATACTCTATTACTTCATCACTAATTGTGAGTGAGAGCAATCCTTTCTTCACGCTAATGTTGGCATCGACGGTTGCTAGGAATGGCCTACCTAAAATAATTGGACAAGCAGGGTCCTCCGCTATGTCAACAACTAGGAAATCAGCGGGGACAAAGAATTTACCTACTTGTACTGGCACATCTGTCACTATCCCAGTTGGAATAACTACGGTATTGTTAGCCATGTATAATCTTGCATCCACGGGCTCCAGAGGACCTATCTTTACCTTGTGCCAAATGGTTAGTGGCATCATGCTAACGCTAGCGCCCAAGTCAACTAAAGCATTAAATTTGAATTGTCCTAGACCTATAGCGATAGAAAACTTACCTGGGTCCGCCCGCTTTTGTGGTAGCTCCAACCTGTTGCATTCCTCTGCGATCTCAGAGAGCGATCGCTTCTTCCCCAAGATGTCTTTAAGGAACCTCACATAAGATGGCATCTCGTGAAGTGCCTCTGTGAATGGTATAGAGACATTAAGCCCTTGGAGCATCTTCACGAACCGTTGGAACTTCTTTTCCGCTGGGTCCTTAGTCACCTTTCTAGTTGGGAATGGCAACACCTTCTTCCTTCCTGCAGCTGTAGTGAGGTCGATATCGGCAGCAGTGGGGTCGATATCGACTGGAAGAGTCGATTTCTGTGGTGATGCAGAATTAGGGTCGACATCGACAGGAAGGTCGACATCGATGTCACCTTGGTCGATATCGACAGGGGGGGTCGATATCGACGTCTGTTCCGGCTCCTTCTCTTCCACTTTTCGCTCGGGCGTTTGTAATTGACGCCCACTCCTTAGGTTTACTGCCGCGATATGACCTGTGGTTTTGCCCTTTTGGTTGGGCACAGTGGATCCAGGGAGTGATCCGGACGCTTTGGGCATTGCTTCCGCCAATTGACTCATTTGAGTCTCCATGTTGCGCTTCCAAACGTCGATCTCCCCAAGTCTAGAATTGATGCCCTGCAGCTGAGTATGGACGGAGTTGTTGGCTTGTTTGAACTCAGCGTGGTTCCTCCGCATCTCATCAAGGATGATTTGCAGGTCATCTTTCTTAGTCTCTCGCTCAGGGTGCCCTGGTGCCCTATAGGTTGGGGGATCCCTTTGATAGAACCTTTGATCACCCCAATTTTGTTGATTGCCCCCCCATAGGGGCCTCTCGTCCATTTGACCTCCTCATGTTGTTCCGCCATGGATACTTGCTCGGTATGTGGACAGGCACTGGTGTTATGCCTTATTGAACCACACTCCTGACAAGGTTGATTGTTGCTCAGGAACCTTACTTGCTTTTGAAGGCGGCGTGTTTGATCGTTATGGAATTGTTGCCGTACTTCAGGATCTATTTCCCTTGGAGGCTCATATAGTGGCATAGATGGGGCAGGCCTTGCATCATAGGCCGCAGCAGCCCCATAGGTGTTGTCAAAGTTCACAAGCCTCTCAATGGTCTCCCATGCCTCCGTTGGTGTAAGCTCAATGTACCGATAGGAGGTATATGAATTGATCCTCTCCTTATTCGGCGCATCAAGGGCGTTATAAAAGATCTCTTGGATGACATATGGAAGTTGCCCATGCGTCGGGCATGATCTCAGCAAGTCTTTGAAGCGCTCCCACGCCTGTGCTAGGGTTTCACCTGGCTTTTGTTTGAAAGCCGTGATCCTTTGTCGTAGCATTGCCGTTTTAGAAGGTGGGAAGAATTTGTTCAAGAAGGCATCTTTCACTTCCGCCCATGTCCTTAGCGATCGTGGAGCCAAACTTTCAAGCCATTGTAATGCCTTTCCTGCCAAAGACCATCGAAAAGATTTTAGTCGCACATACTCTAAGTTTACTCCATCAGCAACTGTTTCACATAAGTCCATAAAAGTAGAGATGTGTTGCAGGGGGCATTCATTATGTCTTCCTTCAAAAGTGTTTCTTTTAATCTCAGATAGGAAGTTAATTTTCAGTTCATAATTGGAGTGAGGAATTATAATGGCAGATTCAGGAACATGAAGAGGCGGATGCATGTATTGCATCGCCGTCTGTGGATACTGATTTAGCCGCTCTTGGGCTTGTCTGCGCGCATCCTCCTCCCTATCAGCACGGGCTCGCTCAGCAGTAGCGGCGGCCCTTTCAGCAGCGATTGTAACATTGTGGTCCTCGATTTCCTTTCTCAACCGCTCTATGATCTCAGCCTGCGTCTCGTTGTCAGCCATGATGCGAATTGCTTTGTTGCGAAGATGGTAGAAACGTTCAGGCTCGTCAATTGGTTCCAGGATAGGTCCGCGATCAGAACGTCGCATAGACCTGCAAAATAAGCTTAGAAAAAGATCATGATTAACTTAGGTGGCGATTGATTGCCTCCCCGGCAACGGCGCCAATTTGTTCGCTACGGGGTTGTAGGGGGGAGGTGTATTGTAAAATAGAGGAGAATAAAATAAAGCACAACTAGACTATCTCCCTGTCCCAAACAAATAATACAAGAATCCCCTCCCTTGTAGTAGTAGGGTAATTCAGGATCGAATCCACGAGGAGGTAGGTCAGCGCTTCCTTTGTTGTACTCACGATCAATGCTTTCGACCTCAGCAGACACTCGATATCGAGTATACTGGTCGATATCGACCTCAGTTCTGGTCGATTTCCTAGCGCAGTTCCTGCAGAAGACAAAACAGCAAGTCGACGTCGAGCAGAGACCTCGATATCGATGTTAGTACTCGATATCGACCCTTAAGGTCGATTTCGATGTTTGTCACAGAAACTGTTTTTGTAACCAATTTGTCGGAAAAGGATCCGAAGAAAATAGAATGGAGAGGGAAGATGAACAGAAGCAAAACTAAAACTTTTATGAAGAATTTAATGAATTAAAAAGCTTCCAAAGTCGGGGTTTTATGCCACAACGATAACAATGCAAGTTTCATGCTAAAAATATGAACTTTAATGTCTTTCTGTCAAATAACTTTCGTTATTAACACTTAGGTGATTAGAGGCTCTCGCATAATTCCTAAGAGTTACTATCCAATTCATGAGTAATTCAAGTTCGCAATATGAGTGGCTTTCGCTTCAATAATGCAAATAATGAATCTCCCTAACTTTCGCAAAGGATCATGCATGGGGTAGAAGACGGAATCGCATAAAAGTATACCTTTGATGCACTTACCTCACATTGCTATCGTCGGGCTCACCCCGACCCTAGAAGTGGGTTGACTACTCGCTTCTCATCATGCACATCATCATCATTGTTATTGAAAGAAAGCTACCTTGAATTAAAACTCCGAAAGAAAGTACAACCGAACAAGTCACTCCGCTTTCGCCTTACAATTCCACTCGGCCACTCTCTCTCTCTCTCTCTCTACAAATTCTCTCTATTGAAAACTGAATTCTCTGCGTTTGTGGATTATGAATTGAATACCTAAACTCAGCCCTAATGGCTTCTATTTGTAGATGACGATAAGGACTCGAAACCTTATCTTTATTCTCTATGATAACTAAATAAATAAATAAAAAGTAAAAGTTAAAACTCCTTGGTGAAACCAGCCTCCTCATGATAAACCTGATGTGGATGATAGGAAATTTCGACCTTTGGATAGATATTGCAAGCATTGGATATAATTCTATCAAAATCGGAGTCGAATTCCTCTGCTGGCATGGTCGATATCGACCTCTCCACTCGATATCGACCCCTCCAAAATCTTATCTCGAGCTTCTCCTTCTCCTACTCGACTTCTATCAATTTGGTCGATCTGGCATGATCGATATCGACCTCCAGACGTCGATATCGACCTCTTCTGTGTCGAGATGCTCTGTTTCCTTTCTGCTCGATTCCTATGTCTCGATGTACTCGATGTCGAGGTCTTCAGTCGATTTCGACCTCTTCAGAAGACTTCGAGTTCTTCTTCCGCTCTTCTGAATTCATCCATTTTCATCCTGTTTTCTGCGAAATCACATGGAAACTCGTGCAAACCCATATATTTGACATTTAAGCATAAACTATACTATTCCCATGTTTTCCCATTAATGTGCATGCAAAAGACAACAAAATGAATTCATATGTGCATAGAAAATATGGCAATATGCGCGCACATCAGTCCCTACATAAAAGGCTCGTGAAGAATTAACGGAGAAGTCGGCCTAGCGACTCAAAACTCTAGAGCTTGTACATAAAACCTTTAAATTTTTCATAGATGGTTTTTAGGATTTTTGGATTTTTAAACTTTTAAAACTGAGATAATTCATGGCTTTATCTATACTTCTAACAAAGATTTCAGGTTTCTAAGCAAAAAGAAACGACGAAGAAGAAAAGAAGCTTCTGCAGAGGCATTCGAAATCGACCAGGCCAGTTGAAATCGACCCCCTCCTCCCGGGTCAAGCAATCTCCTTGAGTCGACATCGGAGACTCTGGAGCGAAAAGTAGAGGTCGATATCGACCATCACCTGGCAGCCCTCGACTCCACCTTCTTCCTCGACTTTGACATTTGCAGTCGACATCGACCTCTAACATAGATATCGACTTCTGGCATCGACCCAACCTGAAATCGACCTGAATCCACAGGATGCGCTATGAGTTTCTCTCTACTCTTGTTATTCTTTTAATACAGTGAGGACACTGTATATTTTAAGGATGGGGTGGGGTAAAAACATGTCTTATGGTCATAACTTGGTTTTCTTCTTCGCATTACATTCATGTTTAAAATTTTGTTCTTAGTTTTACTTTTATAAAATGTCAAAAAATCCAAAAAATAGAAAAATGTCAAAAATACAAAAAAAAATGTATGTTTACTCCTTAAGTTTATTTTTAAACCCTACTTAGATGTCCTATGATGAAAACTCAATAGCTGACTTGATCATGTAAATCCTATGGCATATTTGGATGGTTTAGCCTAAGTCCTTAAAATTTTTTATGTAGATTGTGAACTTGTGATGAAATTGAGCACATATGATCCTAGGCTAAAAAGCAAATCCAACAAAAATTGTCCTTGTGAGAATTTTGGCCTATAGGGAGAACATGAAAAATCCCTCCGCTTTCTTGAGTGAATTTACTCTTCCTATGCATCTCTAAATGTTGTGATAGTTATTCAAAGCCAATACATAAATATGTCTATGTTTACGAGAATTAAATGATGGAGGCATCTTTTAAGCCATTTTTATCCTCTCTTTACCTACCCTGCATTATCTCTACTTGAAGCCGGAAAATTAGCCTAAGCCTGAAATTGCAAACTCCACAAAAATTATCCCTAGCCAAATTGAGCCTGACCCCCATCTCGGAATTGAGACTTAGATTGGCTGGACTAATGTCTTGTGGAAAGAAAAGTGCATATTGTCCAGTTTTGAGCAAGGAAATTATGGGTTGGTGCATAGTTACATCTTGTCATATTTTGTAAAAGGATTTTTGGCTCACTATATAAATGCACATATTTTTAGTATTTATTTATTATTTTCGTCAAAAAATCCGAAAAAAAAAAAGAAAAAAAAAGAGATATATGTATACATAGTGCATGAGCCAAAGTCTTTAAGTCCTTTATTTATTTCATACAAGTGTAATATTTTTTAGAGGCATATTAGAGTTTGAAAGAAGGGTTGATAGTATGGTTTACATCTTTTAGTGCATCTTTAGAGCATATTATGGAAATATGAGTTTGGAAAGAGCATTATGGGAGATTGAGCTTGGAAAGTGCAACATTGAAGAGTTATGGTTTGGATATTGCAAGTATTGAGATTTAGGAGTCTTGATTCCCGAATTATACAAGCACCACATAGCTAAATAATTCCATACCCTTAATTCCTTACCAAGCCCCTTTACAACCTCGCCGAATGGAGTCTTCTTTGAAGTCTTCCATTGAGCGAAAGTCCTCCTCATGGTTCTTATTGCATTATCATAATTGGTTGCAAAGTGGATTTTTATAAATTGCAATGTTTATGAGTTTGTGTATGGCATTGAGTTGAGCGTTGATCTTCATAGCCTAAACACATGAGAGTTGAGTGCAAACACATTATCCCTATGAGGTTGGATCAAAATTGCATATGCCTATGGATCGCCTAAATATGTGCTATGACGTAAAATTCACTTGCTTTGCTTTGCTACCGCTTATGATGTTGTTTTTGACAAGGGCGAAGACTTGAAGGGTGTGTTGTAGGTATTGGTTATTGCTTGAGGACAAGCAAGTCTAAGTATGGGGTGTTTTGATTTACATATTTGTACCTCTTTTTATTGCATCTTTTGACTTCATATTTCATTCGATTTCCAAAGAAAAGGTTCAAAAGAATATAAACTTGTGTAAGAATGGGCTAGAGTACAAGAAATAGAGTATGCACAAGTTTTGAGCTAACCATGCAGGAATTCGAGCGAAATCGGAGTCAAAACGGAGAAACCAAGGAGAGCAGAAGAGAGGTCGATATCGACCTTACAACATCGATATCGACTACAGTACATCGACACAGAACTGAGTGTCAAGACAGACCATCACACAGCAGAGAAAAGCACTCGATATCGATTACATAATCGATATCGACCTCCACCCAGGAATCGAGTGAAGCTAAGCTCGTCGAGGAGAAACAGAGACATCGAAATCGACCTACCTGGTCGATATCAACCTTATTTCGACACAAGATAGACACGTTTTTCGAGACGCGGATTGGCTATTCTATCTTCAAGGAGCACGAATTATCTTGTAACAATTAGATAGATAGCAGCCGAGATTTATCTTTACCTTTAAGTTTTATCAAGTTGTTTAGAGTTTTATCAAAATAAAAGATCTATCCTACTTGTTTGGATAGAATCTATAGTTTAGATAGAAGATACAATCCTTGCATAGCAAGGATTAGTAGCCTATAAATAAAGCCCTAGGGGCTGGCATTCAATGATCCATCCACAAACACATAATCAATAGCAATAGAGTTAGAGAGTAGTTTTAAGGTTTGGCGTTTGCGAAGGCCGGCGTTGAGTTGTAAAGCTTCGGAGTTTATAGTTTAATGCAAGTTTATTTCTTTCAATCAATGATGAGTTCCATGATGAGAAGCGAGTAGTCCCCCAAAGCTCTTAGGGTCGGGGTGAGCCCGACGTTAGCCATGCGTGCTTGAGGTAAGTGTTAGATATTGATAACGTTGTGTCTATATCATCTCCTACGATTCTATGTTTAGTCCTAATCGAAAAAAAAGGGATTCATGCTAACAACTTGAGTTTTAAACATAAAATTGGTAGAGACAATTAGGTTTATTTGCAAGAGTAATCCTAAGAGTTGGTGTACAGCGAAAGCTTGTCCCTCGGATGAAATAGCGCAATTGTCCGTCTTATTTATCTTATCGCATGCATTGGTTTACGTTGTAGTAAACCCTAATCCTAGGAGTTGCTTTTTATATAAGTTAATTCATCAAAACCACTGTCCTTATTTCTGTTCATCGCATCCTCATTCATCCTTAAGTCTTCGGCCTTTCTTTGCCGACGAAAAAGCTAACAACTTTGCAGGAGAAGACATCGATATCGACCAACAGACGTCGATATTGACCACTGAGTTTCGTTGACGGTTTTCTGAGTCGACAACGAGCATCTTTGCTGAGTTATTGAGATCGATATCGACCCCCCAACGTCGATATCGACCACCTGTATCGACTGGCAGTCTTTTGAGCCAGTCGATTCCATCTTCTAACATCGATATCGACCTTCCCTAGTCGATATCGACTGCTTTTTTTTGTCTCTGCAGGTCTTCTATTGCAGAGAGGAGCAGCAGACTAGGTCGATCTCGAGCATCAAGGTCGAGATCGAGGCTTCTGGTCGAACAAAGACGGGAGCTTTCCAACGCTACTAGGATCTCGCTGACATGCCTCCTCGTGGATCGATCCTGACTACCCTTCCACTACAATGGGAGGAAGTCTTGTAATTATTTGCATAGGCTAGGAGTCGGTTTACATTTATACATCTTTATATTTGTATTTAAGAACTCGATTTCCTCCTATTATCATATAGTCGAATAGAAATTACTTGCTCAATGTATTTTTGTTGGTGCATGAAGCTAGGTACTTATTGCACCAATCTTTTGTTATGCTCTAGTAGATGGATGATACATACTCTTGAATGTATTCCACTTTAATCAAGTAATTTCTATATGTTATGATCATGGAAGTTGGAACAAAGCCCTTTTTTGCTGCTACATCTTCATTAAATGATAGTAGAAACACATGTTGCTTTGTGCTAATTCAATTATCTTCTTCTATTAGCCTCACGAGGAAAGCTTACTACTAATCATTAATTTATTGTGGATTATCATTATCTAAGTTAACTAATTGTAAAATTTGTCATCATCAGATTTCCTGTTCTCTCATTCAGTTCATGCCTGCTTATTGATGCTTAACTGATGTTTCGTTTCAAATTGCGGCAGCTTATATATTCTGGATATAGTTGTACACAAGGTTGGTTCTTCATGCCCTGCACCAGTGAAAAGTAGGCAAACATACAAGATCCATCAAGTGTTGAGACAAAATACTAAGAAGCAAATAAGTTTGCATTTTCATTCAAAGAAGAACACTTGTTTTAATTAATACATATTGGTAGATCTAGAAAGCATACAAATAAATTTCACTCAAAGAAGAACACTAAAGCTAACATCATTGAGTGAATCGCATTCTCTAGTTACAACATATACTTTGTACAAAAACTAGTCATCCAAATGAAGACCCCGATAACACAAATAACCTTCATGAGTCTTACACCATCTTTGCTACACCATTTGAGATGTCGATTGAATTGTCTTCGTCATGAGCAACCATAAAATTAATCCGTACCCTAAAAACCCTTTTCAGTTCTCACCCTTTTTACCCCTAGAAAAAGACAATCTTAGAATAACTCCAACGGTAGTGTGTATATATGCAAATCTACATTTTTGGTGATTTTTTTACTCCAATGGTGATTTATGAGGTGCTCAAATGTGTATATTTGAGCAGCACATGTGTATATATAAGCACAAATTCCCCCCCCCCCCCCCCCAATGTGCAAATCTTTACCCATTTTCAAGACAAAAAACCACCTAGAAATTAAAAGAGTGAATAGTACGCACCTACTTTTTTGGGAAAATATGATCTTCAAGTCAAGGGGAAAGTGTGTGAAACAAACAAAAGGTTTGCTTTTCGGTCAAAATCTAAGCCTTTTTCATTGTTGTGGGTCCCAAGCAACAACTTTTCATTTATTTTGCACTTAAATTAACAACATTTAATTTTAATGGATCAATCTAATGATTGGAATTAAACTAAGCAAATCCAACGGTAATGTTTTTTATCCAATGGTTAAAATAAATTAATTTAGTGAACTGTAATTTTTTTAAAAAAATAACGGTCGGATATGCTTTTATCCATTTTCTTCACTTTTTGTTGTAAATACAAGCCTACATACACTTTCAAATCATTTTCTACATCTTATTCTTTCTTTCAAATTTCTTGTATCTCATATATATCAAATATAAATCATGTCTTCTAGAGGTCTCAAGTTGAGTATTGAAGAAGATGTAATCTTATGTAAAGCATGGATTTCAATTTCACAAGATGGAGCGATATTGGCACAACCCAATCGTTAGATTTGTTTTGGGCAAGGATCCAATATAAATGCATCGAGTATATCCCCACCTTTAATTGAACCAAAGATTCATGTCATGGGCGCTATAGGCTAATAAGCCAAGAATGTTCTCTATTTCGACAAAGTATAAGGAAAGCCAATGCATCTCCCACAAGCGGTTGTAATCAAGTTGATGTTTTAAGTAATTGTTTCCTTAAAATTGTATTTTTATTGAATATTTATTGTTATAAGTATTTGATGTTATACATAATTATTTTTAATTCGTCGAAGTGTTGTTTAGTTGAATGTTTCACTTTGATTTCATTGATGATTTATTTTCCGTGTATGATAATGCATATTTTAGATAGGCATTATAGGTAGGTCTTATTGCATTTAGGTATTCATATTGCATATGTTTTGTGTTATTTTCATGGTTTTGTATTTTGAGTATTCGAGTTCGGAATCTACGTTATTTTGTGTTTATTCTGCAGTTTTACATTCCGAGCTTGAATGGAGGTTTGGGAGATTCAGAAAGAATGATTTTGGAGCATTAGAGAGTCCAAGGGAAGAGCATCAAGGGAGATATAGAGCATAACGTTGAAGACATAAGAAGAATCGAGCTATTGTAAAAGCGGCGCCCGCCACTATTTTACCGGTGCCCGTCAGTCGTGCGCGATCAGAAGATTTGATTCGTCCGAAGATCTTGTTATTAGTTTATTATTATTTTATTTCCTAGGGTTTTCTACGACGGTAGGTTAGGTTATTTTATAGATCTATTGAGTGTGGTTGAACAAGGAGAACAATTAGAGAGAGAGAGAGAGAGAGAGAGAGACAACTAGGTTTATGTTGACTATAAGTTGCTAAACTCATAGTTTCGCCTGCAATTCGAAGATATGGTTGGATGAATTGTGAGGATTTGATTTCTTATTAGTTATTCTTTGGTTATTTATCATCCTTGTTCTATATTGCTTGATATTTGCACATGTTTTCTCTATGACTGATTATCTAGATAGAAACTGCATCTCTGCGAGCGATTCCTATCTTTAGATTGGTATCTTTGTAGCAAGCGGGGGAATTGATTACGTAAGTCTATCGATTGCTCTGCATGATGGTAACTAATATTGATATTAGGTCAAGTGCTTAGGTAAATTAATGATATTCTTGTAATGTTACTTGAATAAGTGATTGCTCATGCGGGTTTAATCTACAAAAGCCAAGTCAGGCATAAATTTAGCAATACTAATGAAATCAATTTGAGAACCATGAACTCCAAACCATTCTCAAGAGTTGCAGGTGAAGCGTTTTCCCATATTATTATCAACTTACAATCATTATTCGTTTAAATTTTTTATTTATTTCAATTGCTTATTACAATCTTGTTGCCTTTAGTTTAGAGAATCTTCTTAAAAATTACGAACTAGTCTTCTCTATGGGATCGACTCCTTACTTGTATGCTATACTAATATTTTTTTAGCATTGAGTTAGGATATTCTGTATTTAGGGGATCAGGACCAACAACACAATTACACCTCGTAAAAACAGCCCACCAAATCTTGGGGCCGTTGTCGGGGAAGTCTAGTATTCATCTTCTTTTGTTGATTTTCTTTTGTTTATCTTTTGTTTATTTCTAGTTCTTATTTTCTTTTAGATTTTGCCTACTCTGTATGGTTCAGACCCATGCTACTAATTCATCATCTTTGTCTTTTGATCCTGAGATTGAAGGGTCTCTATCCAGGTTGAGAAGGAAACTTGAATTTAATCAAGTAGAGAAGATGGATGACAATAACAACAATGACGACAACATTCAAAATTTGCCAAGAAGAACCTTGCGAAGCTTAAATGAGCCATATCTGAATACACAGCCCCTTGCAATCAGGCTTTCTGCTCTCCCTCAAGGTTCCAAGCTTGAATATAAATCCAATTGGTCTAATGCTTTACCTAATTTTCAAGGAAGGTCTAGAGAGGAGACAAATAAACATCTCGTAGAGTTTGCTAGTATTTGCGATAGACTGAGACCTCAAGGCCTGACAGACGACCAATTGATGCTTAAAGTGTTCCCCTTTACTCTAAAAGTTGCAGCAAGTGATTGGCTATATTATCTTCTGCTAGAAAGCATCACTACTTGGGTTGGATTGAAGAAGGCTTTCCTTCAAAAGTACATTCTTGCTACTCGCCTCAGCAAACTCAAAAAGGAGTTGTCTAGTATTGAGCAATCACCTACTGAGAGCATGTATGAGTATGTTGAGAGATCAAGAAGCTTAAAAGAAGTTGCCCGTAGCATGGTATACCGGAGGATGATCTAGTCCTCTATCTCTATGAAGACTTGCTTGATAGAGAGTGAAGTATTTTCAATGCTACAAGTGAAGGAGATGTCCTAGACAAGACGCTTGAGGAAGCAATGCAAATCTTTGAAGACCTAGACAATGCTTCACAACAATATGGGAGACACCAAGGTGTTAGAGGAGTTCATAGATTGGACAACTCTAGAGACAACCGTAGAGATGATCTGGATAGGCTTGCTGCGATAGTTAAGAATATGACTATGAAGATGAATCAGAAACAACAACCTAAACCATGCAGAGTCTGTGGAGATCCAAATCATCATAATGATAAGTGCCTATTTATTCAAGAGGAGGTTCCTGATGTCAATGCAATGGATTATGGACCTCGCCGAAACTTTGGTAACAATTTCTTCAATTCAAATTACAATTCAAATTATCAAAGTGGTTTCAATGGCAAGAGTCAACAAAAACAAGCATTTTATCAAGGAACATGCCAATTTGAGAATCGCTCAAGAAATCCTCAACAGGAGGATAGAGAAGAAACTTTGAGGTTGTTGTTGGACAAGATGAGTGAAAAGCTATTGATTCAAATGGATAAAGAGATTGGAGAGCTCAAAGCTAAGGATTCAGGCAAGCTACCATCGCAAGTGGTGGTTAATCCAAAGGAGAATGTAAGTGCCATGATCCTTAGAGGAGGAAAGGAGATCCAAATTACCACACAAAACATTGAAGAAAGGTCTAAGGAGGTGATAGATGTGGAGAAGGAGGACCAAGGAATCTCGGATTTTGAATCACCGTTAATCGGCGCTTGCCGCCCTGATCGGCGCCCGCCGCTCCTTGCAGAAACTAATCCGATTGTTGATCCTCATCCTACCATGAAGCAAACGTAGAAAAAGTGGTCCCCTGATGTTTCTAAACCCGAACCACCCTTTCCCTATGCCTTGAGAGCTGATAGAAGGTGGGAAGATGAGCAAATCTTATATGATACCTTTGCACATTGCGGGGTATATATTCCCCTTTTGAATTTAATTAAATTTCTGCCTCGCTATGCTAAGTTTTTGAAGGAGTTATGCGCTATGAAAAGAAAGCGAAGGTTGAGGAAGAAGGAAAAGGTAAGCTTAAATGAAAATGTTTCTGCCATGTTATAAAAGAGAATGCCTAAGAAATGTGGAGACCCAGGTATGTTCACTATCCCATGTGCGATTGGAAACACTAGCTTCACTAGAGCTAGCTATGTTGGATTTAGGTGCTTCAATCAATGTGATGTCTTATAGCTTATATATGTTTTTGGGTCTAAATGCTATGACAGAAACAAGTGTGACAGTACAACTCGCTGATCGATATCAGATCAAGCCTAAAGGAGATGTTGAGGTTGTTTTAGTGAAAGTTGATGAATTAATATTTCATGCTTATTTCTTTGTATTAGATATGGAACAAGGAACGTTGGATACTTCAATCATCTTAGGAAGGCCGTTCCTTCGAACGGCTAAGACAAAGATTGATTGCTGCGAAGGTTCCCTAACCATATGGAGTTTGATGGTAGAAAGATTGAGTTTTCTATATATGATCCTATAAAAATTTCTCCTGATAATTCTTTGGATGCTTCTAATGCTAATAATATTGAGTGCAGGGATGATTTAAAGAGTTGTTAGAAGTTCCTAAGGGAAAAGATTTACTTGATGTTGAATCTTCTAACAATTTAAACTCTTTTGTAGGGAAAGAAGAGTTGATGGACGGTTTTTAGTCGCGTTAACCGTATCAAAATAAAACTCAAACCTACAAACTAGTATAGCAAGTAAGTAAGAGGTCGATCCCACAGAGAATCAAGTATTTCTGAGCAATGTGTGTTTACCAATTAGTAGAAAAGGGAGGGTTTTGGTTGATTGAGATTGAAAAAGAAAACAAAATAAAATAAAACAAATTGATGCAAAACAATTTAGAGAAGATCGCTCTACCTACAACTATCCACTTTATTTTGTTGAATTGATATTGTAACTTCTTCTTGTTCTTTTAGGTTTCCTATGAATGCCCTTGTCCCAACCTAATATAGTTACTAGTCCAATCAGTCCTAGAAACCCTTATCAATCGAACAGTCCCTAAAGAAGGATTTAACCCAATTGATAGCTTTAAGTTCAGAGATTAGCCAAAGTATTTGCAGTCCCTAAAGAGGGATTTAACAACACATCCAACTTCCTACTCATTCAGTTAGTTCAATCAGCTCTAAAGGAACAAGTTTGCTACTTGGGTTAAGGTTCGCAATCAGGAATCTACAAAACCCTAGCAATTGAATTGATTCTACCAAGTTGATCAGGCAAGATAGAATAAAACAATCAAACATTCAAGCACAAAGAAGTCAAAACATTCAATATAGGAAATAAGGAACAAGATTCAGAAACTCACAACTCAATCCAAACAAAGCTTCAAATTGCAAGTAGAACGAAGAGAGTTTAGTCGCCCACGGCGAACATCGCTCTCAATCTCCAACTAAAATCGTCTTGAATCCTAATCTAATGAATGAATACCTAGGGCGAAGCCCTCTCTAATTTCGTGTCCAAAGAGTCGGCCAAAAGACAAAGATAAATAGGGTTTTGATAGGCAAACTGTCGCTGCTGGAAAAACCGTCGCTGCTGGAACATGCGTCGGCCGCGTCATAATGCGGCGGCCGTGGCATAATGCGGCGACCGCAGCATAATGCGGCGACCGCAGCATAATGCGGCGACCGCAGCATAATGCGGCGGCCGCTGCATCGGTCTTTCACGAAAAATCTTCTTTGAATCAGCTCTCGACGTCAACAGGAAAGTTGTAGCTCTCTGAAAGAGCTTTCCAACGCATGGTCATAATAGTCGATCGGACAACCGAGGCCTCCAGAAAGTGCAAAACAAATTCAGCATGTCTGGCGACAACTTCTGCAGACTTGTTCTTCGTTTAGGTTCGCTTCTTCTTCTCAGGACCTCTTGAGCTCTTCATGTAAGCTTCTTCGATCAACTAGACATTCTCATCTAATGCGTTATCAACCCAGGTCTCCTCCTCGGATCCACAGTTATCTGAAATAATCAATAAAAGTGTGTAGATTCCGACTCCACCAACATAGAGAGCAAATATGCAAATTGTACTTAAACCATGCATGATATGCATCATAACTAAGCTAAATGCAACCTATTATGCCTACCTAAATGCATGCCATCAAACTCCCCCACACTTAAGCTTCGCTAGTCCTCGAGCGAACAATATAAAAGCAACCTATACCTATGTTTTCCTTCTTCATGCATTAGCCCAAATCAAAAGCAACATCAATTTTAAATGAACACAAGACCAAGTGAATAAACATCATACCATGTATTTAGCGATCAAAGCATAGAAGTAGAAATCATCCAACCTCACCAGGAATATGTGTTTCACTCATGCTCTCATGTGTTTAGGCTTTATAATACAACTCTCAACTCAATCCAAAATGCACTAAGCTCATAGACATTGACCACAATATCACCAAATCTCCACCGAAATGCTATTACTTGCGGGACACAATAAAGAAAATAAGCAAAATTGACTCTAGTAATTCATTTTTTTTGTTTTCATTTTCGATTTTTTTTTCTTCCCTGTTTTTTCTTTTTTTTTCTATTTATTTTCTTGCCTTGGTGTCTTCCTTACGCGAGTTGCAAACATGGGTGTCATGAATGGCCCCGGTCTATCAACACCTCAACCTACTAAAATGAAGTCCACTTGAACATCTTTTGACGCAAGTTGCAAACATGGGTGTCATGAATGAACCTGGTTACTCAATGATCAAGCTTTCTTTCCTAGTGGTTAGTTTTCAACACCTTTTTGCGCGAATCATACCCATGGGTGTCATGCGTAGACCCGATTACTAAGTGCATCAACCATTGCCACCTTATTTCACTAAATATGCACAAATTCAAACAAAAGACTCAAAACATAAACAGAAACTCCGCAAGCAACAATCATGTGAGTCGGTCTTGAAAAATAGATACTGCAGTCAATGCCAAGAGGTAGCAACATAAGGAGAGTAAATCACACAATTGAGCAAGATAATTATAAATGATTCTAATAAGGCTAAAAACATTCTCACAAGGGTCATGTTTGTAGGATTTCAATCATACTTTAGCTTAATCATACATGCTCTATTACATCACAAAATCATGCTTCATAAGAAAACATTTCAAGGCGATTAGGCTAAGCAATTCAAGTTTATCGTAGGATTTACAAGTTCATGCCATAAGAATGTAGAGTTTCGCTAACTAAGGTGGGTATTTGAAATCTATGTATATGCATGATATTTTTTTTTTGGAGTTTTTTTTCAAGTGCAATATAAGTATAAAAATAAATATGAAGACATAAATAAACATGATATGCAAACTCTATCTATATGCAATGCAATCCCTCCCCCACACTTAATCTTTTCATTGTCCTCAATGAAACATAAAAGACAACAAAAAAAAACATAGAGGAATAAATGAATGAAATACTCACAATGTGGTGGATGGGTCTCTATAGGTCGGATCTGAGCATTGCAGCGGCCTTTCCTGAGAGGTTAGTCTATCCCAAACCAAAACAACTATCCAATATCTAATGGAAAACCTAATTTATTGAAAAACAAACTAACTAATGAGGAATTGAAATAACTAAATTAGAAAACCTACCTCGGGTTGCCTCCCGAGAAGCGCCTTTCTTTAATGTCATTGGCCTGACTTATTCTCAATCTCACGATCTTATCTATCAGACATCGTCAAGGCCCTCAATAGCCTATCATATTCCTGTGCACACATCTTACAAAGAACATCATAGCACAATAGATTGAAAGCATAAAATATGAAATTCAAAAACACTTTCAATCTATCAAAGAGTCTAGCATGACTCTCTGCTGAAGGAATATGATAACACCAACACAGTTCCGCTGGTGGCTTCTCAAAATAGCAATAAAAAGGATCAACATAATCACCATTACCTTCCAAATTGCAAAAGTTTACCTTTATTACCTCTTGAGCCTCAGCTGATGGCTTTAGACTTGGTTCATCAATGGGCAAGCTCAGAATGGATGTTGCAGATGGAGTAGGAGACACATCACATGTAACCTCATGCATCGACTCATGAGATTCAAAGTCAGGAAGCACTAGACCCTCTCCTCCATTGTCGAAGACACTATCGTTGTCTACAATCAATTCCTCGTCTTCTTCTTCGAAGCTCCTTTCTTTCTCACCTTTTGCACTTAAAAGTTGAATGAGTTGGCTCATCTGATTCTCCAATTTTCCGATTCGGCTCACTTTTACTTCCTCCAACTGCTGCACCACTTGTGTGAGAGTGTGGAATGGATCCTCCAGGTGTGTGACAAAGTCCTCCATTGGCAGAGAAGATGAGGCAAGCAATTCTTCCTGTGCAACATGGTAATCCATGTAACAGAAAAAATCCCACAACCCCGACAATCCTCCTAACCGCTTCAGGCCTCCGTTACTCAGGTGCTCAACAAGTGCTCGCGTCTCAACAGTCATCCCATCCATTATGCACATAATCATATCTCGGATGCTGAATTGATAACCCCATGAACCAAGGTCATCAACATACTCATGCAATCTAGTGAAGTATTGGTGAAAGTTCTCACCTTCAAACTGCGCTAACCTCAACATCTTGAAAAGATTAGTAGCAAAGGCGTCGTGAACCGTAAGATAGGATCACAACGGGTTAGATATATGAACAAAAATCAATAAATACACAAAACAAAGAAATAAACTTGATTCCCCGGCAACGGCGCCAATTTGATGGACGGTTTTTAGTCGCGTTAACCGTATCAAAATAAAACTCAAACCTACAAACTAGTATAGCAAGTAAGTAAGAGGTCGATCCCACAGAGAATCAAGTATTTCTGAGCAATGTGTGTTTACCAATTAGTAGAAAAGGGAGGGTTTTGGTTGATTGAGATTGAAAAAGAAAACAAAATAAAATAAAACAAATTGATGCAAAACAATTTAGAGAAGATCGCTCTACCTACAACTATCCACTTTATTTTGTTGAATTGATATTGTAACTTCTTCTTGTTCTTTTAGGTTTCCTATGAATGCCCTTGTCCCAACCTAATATAGTTACTAGTCCAATCAGTCCTAGAAACCCTTATCAATCGAACAGTCCCTAAAGAAGGATTTAACCCAATTGATAGCTTTAAGTTCAGAGATTAGCCAAGGTATTTGCAGTCCCTAAAGAGGGATTTAACAACACATCCAACTTCCTACTCATTCAGTTAGTTCAATCAGCTCTAAAGGAACAAGTTTGCTACTTGGGTTAAGGTTCGCAATCAGGAATCTACAAAACCCTAGCAATTGAATTGATTCTACCAAGTTGATCAGGCAAGATAGAATAAAACAATCAAACATTCAAGCACAAAGAAGTCAAAACATTCAATATAGGAAATAAGGAACAAGATTCAGAAACTCACAACTCAATCCAAACAAAGCTTCAAATTGCAAGTAGAACGAAGAGAGTTTAGTCGCCCACGGTGAACATCGCTCTCAATCTCCAACTAAAATCGTCTTGAATCCTAATCTAATGAATGAATACCTAGGGCGAAGCCCTCTCTAATTTCGTGTCCAAAGAGTCGGCCAAAAGACAAAGATAAATAGGGTTTTGATAGGCAAACTGTCACTGCTGGAAAAACCGTCGCTGCTGGAACATGCGTCGGCCGCGTCATAATGCGGCGGCCGTGGCATAATGCGGCGACCGCAGCATAATGCGGCGGCCGCTGCATCGGTCTTTCACGAAAAATATTCTTTGAATCAGCTCTCGACGTCAACAGGAAAGTTGTAGCTCTCTGAAAGAGCTTTCCAACGCATGGTCATAATAGTTGATCGGACAACCGAGGCCTCCAGAAAGTGCAAAACAAGTTCAGCATGTCTGGCGACAACTTCTGCAGACTTGTTCTTCGTTTAGGTTCGCTTCTTCTTCTCAGGACCTCTTGAGCTCTTCATGTAAGCTTCTTCGATCAACTAGACATTCTCATCTAATGCGTTATCAACCCAGGTCTCCTTCTCGGATCCACAGTTATCTGAAATAATCAATAAAAGTGTGTAGATTCCGACTCCACTAACATAGAGAGCAAATATGCAAATTGTACTTAAACCATGCATGATATGCATCATAACTAAGCTAAATGCAACCTATTATGCCTACCTAAATGCATGCCATCAAGAGCCTAAAATGAAATTTGAAAGTGTGATTAGTCTACATAAACCCATTCTTCTACCCTATGAAAAGTTAATTTCTAAGAATGTGGAGTACATGTACAAAAAAGAATTGTGTGCATTTTCACACACCTTGTGCAAATGTGCACATTTGCACATCTAAGACTAACTCCAATGGTTAAGTGTGTAAATTAACATATTTGCACAAGTTGTTCAAAAATACAAATCATTTTTTGATATTTTACTACTTTAGAAGTGTATTTTATACACATCCATCTCTAAATAAATAGGATTAAATTAAAAAGAAAAAAGAAAAACTTAAAAACAACCAATAGAAATGACACATACTTTATTGAAAAGTGATAAACGTTTTTATACATGGGGGAGGTGATGTGCTTAGACCATCTACAACGGTTGTGTGCAAATGTGTATTTTTAGATATTTTTCAACTCCATTGGATGTTTTGGGTTTGTGCAAATGTATATATTTGAGTATGTAATGTGCAAAATTGAGCACACCACCTCCCCTATGTGCAAAAACTTTTACAAAAAGTAAGACAATTTCATTGATTGATTTATTATTATTTTATTTTCTTTTTTTGTTTTAAATAAATTGTATTTGAATGATATGTAAGAAATGCACATTTTACCAATGAAGCAAATTGTTAAAAAGTAATGTGTATTTTTACACATCTTGTGCAAATGTGTACATTTTACCCAAAACAATTGTGAATGACCTTATATTTAAGCACTTGGTGTGCAAATGTGTATATTTTGTACACTCAAAAGTAACTATTGAAGCACAATTTGTATCAAAATGTGCATATTTAAGCATTTGCACAAATGTCATTGGAGTTAGTCTAACCATTTGAGTTAGTCTTAGCATGAGCTAATTAAAAAAAAGTTTAGTAATAAAAAAAAGTAGGAATAAAAAATAATTAAAAAAAGGCAAAACTAATTAAAATAACCTAACCTTTAAGCGGGTGTTAAAAATATCTCAATCTTTCAAATGTAAGATAAATATCCCGACCTTTATAAGTGATGGTAATATAATATCCCAATGATTTCTCTCCAATAAAATTCTTATTTTTTGTATTGTATTACTCATGTATTTTCAATTCAAATAAAACATATTGTATAAAATTAAATTAGATGAGTTTAAAAGTTTATTTAATAAACTTTCGTAGTTTTAGATTTAATTTGTACCTAGCTTTTTATATCTTTTTTTAAATCAATATCTATAACAAGCCAAATAAAAAAAATGTAAAGCAAAATAACATATTTTTAATCAGTAAATGATTAGCTAGTGATTTAACTTATCAAAACTGAAGAATATTTTGTCAATTATAAACTTTATGTTACTACGAAATTGAAATGAAAATTTAATTATTTAGATTATTCAACGGTGTTCATTTATATATAAGAAGTAAATTATTATTATTAAAAAATATATAAAAGAATGTAATTTTTTTATTTTTTATTTTTTCTTAAATCCAAAATAAAAAAATTAAGATAAACTTAAAAACAAATCTAATTTAATCTAATAAACTTGAATGATACTTTACACAATCAAGATATTGAAAATTATATTTTAAATATTTACTTGTTTTATTATATTTGTTTTGATTAAATTTAATTATAATCTATAAAAACGTATTAAATTGAATGATTTTTTTCGGTTACAAAAGAGACTTTTATTTTTTTAAAAATTATCATGACAATCTAGACTATACTTTGTATAATTCGAGCATTAAGATCCAAGGGTACGCTTGTGAATATGATCATTATTTTTTGTCACATATGTGTCATGTAAGCATTTTTGTGGGGGAGAAAATTTTGGGATATTATATTACCATCCCTTAAAAAGATCGGGATATTTATCTTACATTTGAAAAGTAGGGATATATTTTTAACACCCTTAAAAGTTGGGTTATTTTAATTAGTTTCGCTTAAAAAAAATAGTTATAAGTTAGCCGAAAGCATACGCAGTAGCAACGAGGAAAGGAATAGAGAGAAAGGCAGTCAGACGAATTGGGGGCCTCTCGTTGTTTCTCTCTGCCGCTCTCCTGCCTCCTTCCCTTCTTCTCATCCAACCCCAACCCCAACCCCAACCAGTTTCACAGAGACACAGAAAATATGGTTTTCTACTTCAAAGCCAGGCCTGAAACCGGTGACTACACCATTTTCATGGGCCTCGACAAGTTCGAGAACGAAGAGCTCATCAAATACGGCTTCCCCGAAGACATCTGGTGCTTTTGCCCTTTTCCCTTTAACATTTTTCTATTTTTCTTTTGGATTTCCGTTTTCGATTTTCTGATTCGTAGATAGGAGATTTCTGAAGCTTTGATGTTGACCGTTGCCGTATCTGTTTCGGAGAATTGGACCTCTTTCGCACTTTTTTTTTAGGTCTGCATGATTGCTTTTGAGGACAATTGGGTGCCGGCCAGGGTTCTGGTTTTTGGTTTCGAATTTGGATTTTCTTTTATTCTTTTCATTTGATATTGATTAGAAAAGATGCCGTGCTTTCGTTTGAGAACTGCTCGTAATGGTCCTGGATCTGTTGATTCTTGCGAAATGAGGTCTCCTTTCTTCTCTTCCACGAGGTTGGAGATGTTTGTTGAGATTTAGATCCGGCACATGAGCTTTGACGAGGAGGGACAATCAAGAAACACTTTTGTCTTGGTCAACCTCTAGTTTTGAGCAACTTGAAACTTCAGCTTTCAAGTTTGAATATTTATATGGTGAACTATCTTGGATAGAGGATAGATGTTAGGGGCTCATTTTGTTTGATAGATTAGTTACTGTTTCAACTGGGAATTTGCTGTTTGGTAGCTTCTCTGAAAAATTAGAGATTGAATTTTGACTGGATTGTAATTTTTTCTTCTTTCAACAACAAATGGCACCTTATCTATTATAGTTTCATACACCTACACCATTTCCTCAACGATTTTAGGGTCTAGCTATTGTCAATTTCTCACAATTAAATGTAAACTAAGACCAGTTGCATAAATTCTTTACCTTTTATTGGAAAGAACAAACAAAATTAAATATAGGGCTGCTTATATTTTAAAATTAGATGTAAATGAGCCATCCACTTGAGTGGAAGATAGATTAGTTCTATGAGAAGATAAATGACCCACCTTTCATGGCAGCATTAAACATTTACATATTAGGAAGGGTATTTGCAGTAGTGTGTCTTTTACATTGTGGAATTATAAACTGTCACATTGTTTCTATGTGCAGGTTTCATGTAGACAAAATGTCTTCTGCCCATGTTTATTTAAGATTGCAAAGAGGTCAGTCTATGGATGGTATACCTGAAGGAGTGTTGGAGGATTGTGTCCAACTTGTTAAAGCAAATTCTATTCAAGGTATGCGTGTGACATACTCTTACCCTTACTCTACCATAATCAAAGCATTAACATTGTTGTCAAAGCTTCTGCCTAGAGAGCTTCATAATGAAAGGCTAATTGGATTGATGTGTTGCATTTGCAAACATAACATGTTTGGGTGTTTGGCCCAACAAGAAGTTTCAAAGTATCTGGAGAGTATTAACTGTCCTTGTAGTTATTCTGGGAGCCTCTTTCTGTTTCGTTTTTCCTTAAAAGCGTTTTTTATATTTGTTCTATTTCAGGAAACAAAGTGAACAATATTGATGTTGTTTACACTCCGTGGTCAAATCTAAAGAAAACTCCATCTATGGATGTTGGCCAAGTTGGGTTCCACAATTCAAAAATGGTAGATATTTCATCTAGTTTCATTCTTCATACTCAGTTAGAGCATGAATTCTGACTAGCATATTCATTTTCGGACTTCTACGTTGCTTTTATAGGTACGTACTGTGAGAGTAGAAAAGCGAATAAATGAGATTGTTAATAGATTAAACCGCACTAAGGTGGAGAGGACACCAGACTTGAAAGGTAGAGATCGTCTCTAGAGTTTTCTTCTTCTTGCTTTTTTTTGTACCTTGTACTCAAGCATGATTATAATGAACTGTATACTATCCAATGCTCTTGACTTGTAGCTTGTTAGTGAAACTGTGATTTTTATTTGTGGTGTGTGATGAATGAAAGAAAGACTACAGACAGAAGATAAATTATATAGGCATAAGATCATGGAAGACAACAATCACTTTGTACTGACTTTGCTGAAACTAATCATCTCCTTTTGCTATGTAAATATAGCAAAAGACTTTTTTGTCCTAGTTAAATACTGGAGTAGAATGAAGTGTACAATGAAGGGACCTGCAAATGGTTGAATAGAAGCAGAGCTTCCAACTTCAAGGTGTGAATTCGAAGAGTGCTATTATTGGAAATTTCTACTGGGTCTTGAGAGCTCATAAGAAACTTTATGGAGGGTTTTGTTCATAACCTAAGATGGCTTCAAATGGGAATAAAGTAACTCGGAGATCAGTGAATTTGAAGATGTAACATAGTAACTCAGGGATCAGTTACTATGTTTACTTTTCGTCCCATTTACTAGAAGAAATGTTTCTTAGATTGAGGGACCCTTTCCTGCCAAGTAAACCCAAGATAGGAGACAGTACTGAATGTTGTTGGATGATTCATTTATGTCTATTATGTCATTCATTAGAGTGCTTGATTACCAATCGTATGAACTGTTGAACGTTTAATTTGATTTCGCTATATACCTGTGCAGCTGAGCGAGAAGCTTATAGCAATGCTGAAAAAGCTGAAAGAAAGGCTCATCTGAGAGAAAAGGTCAGTCTATCATTTCCCTAGATCTGCACCTTTATGCCAATGTCTAACATTGTATAATTTTTTATTCTTAATACTGATACTGTGCGCAACTAGAGAATGGTGTCACCTTATTGATTTAAAATGTAAATATGCATCCATATTGGCGTTTCTACGTCTAGATATGTCAACCTTACTCCATAGGCAACTCGATAACTATCCCTAGTGAACTGGTAACACAATTTTAGAAGAACTGGGAATGGGAGAGGAATGGAATGAGTTCAAAGCCGGGCAGATAGATTTACATAAAATGATTTGTTGACGGATGGCCAATAGCCAATGCCGTTGACCGAGAAGGAGAACAAACATTGCTGACCTAGGAATTTCAAGGTTAAGGTCAAACCCGGTACAGTTACAGTTCGTAACTGAGCTACCTGACCCATTCGAGCTGATTTGTGGGTCTATTTGGATCCCATCAGACATCTGAGCATATACCACTTGATGGGAAGTGCAATTTATTTGAGTTTCATGATCGAGTGTGCTATGTAATTGCAGAAACGCCGAGAGGAGATGGACAGGCTTGAAAAGGAACGGCAGGCAGAAACGAGGAGCTACAAGAATTTGATGGTATCCGATAAGATGACTTCAAACAAGCAGATTGCTTCTGCAAACAAGTCACTGCAAGAGCTTGAGGAAGACTTCATGTAACCCCCTTCTCTCTTTCTTGCTATAACATCGGCAGTCTTCCATTGGACGCCTTGTTAGCTTTGTTTCAGTCTCTCTAAAGAATACGGCGAAGCAAGTTAATGTGTTCATTGTGTGATTCTATATCCTATTCTGTCAACGAGCTTTTACATAACTAGGCTGAGGAGTCCTAGTAGTATGTGATGATGTATTAATACTCGAAAACCAAAGGTTTGCATCTCCAGCTGATTCACGATCTGACATATTGAAGTGCATTAATTGGCAAAGACACTCTTTCCTTCATTTAAACTAGGTGAAAACCTGTTTATGAGTTCCCATCATTGATTGCTGTCTTTTGCTTGCATATTTATGCTTGGAGAGCTTCTCATAATATATTCACATTCTCAATTCCAACGGAAATGGAATTAATGTTTGTTACCATCCCTTAGTTTTTGGAGCTTTTAATTTTAATATTACTAGGTTTCCAGCCGCGCGCATTTTGTGCGCGGGTGTGTAACGGTAGGTGGAATTGGATCGTTGAGCTTGTTCCTTTTTTACCTTCTCATCTTGTCCACATTAGCATCCTTTGACATCTTCGCATACATTATAAGTGTAATCAAGGCCAACTGCCAATGTCGGAGCCCATGGCGTGATGATCTTTTGACATCTTTCCTCCCCATCAGCCTGATTCGTTTCCCTCGAATAGGAGACCTATTCATGCCTTTTTCATTGGCGTGGCATCATCTAACGTGTTTGCCTCTAGAAGCAGATTCTGAAAGTATTTCACCAGAACCCTGTCTGCAGTTGCAAATTTTCCATTTAAGACAATAGCGGGGCTGAGTAACAAATTAAGGAACAACATATGAGGTTCTTATAAACGTAGTCACACATAGCACTTGCCAACTTTACCAAATTTTGTATTTTTCATTTTTCTCATTTCGCATAGAATTCTAAAATCACACACATAAAACAAGATTGAAGGGTATATATTTCATATTCATCAACAACAACAAACCCTATATATCCCGCTCAGTGGAGGGTTGGATAGTTAAGGCGTGCCTATCATTTTCTCCGACTATGTGGACGGAACGTTCCTGAATTATTTAGAATCAAGAAACATGAACAATAATGATACAATACAACCCATATATATTAGCTTAACAAGTGATTTATATTTTATTTTATCCTATCTATTTGTACGTTGTTTGTGATTATATATATATATAAAGGCATAAGCTGATAAACAATTATGTCTATCCTATTTATTTTATTTTCCATCCTTTTTCTTCATGGGTCTATTTGCTTCTATAGCAAGCTTTTTCAAGGCAATGACATGACCCAAACATGATGACAAATAACTCCATTCCTTAATTTTCTCTGTAAACCTGCATTAATGAATCATAACAGTAGATGCCTTAGTTATTTCACAAGTTCAGACCTACCATAGGAAGCTTATAAGCTAAAAATGAGTGAATTGATAATCCGTGCATAAGTCTTTTCTTCCATGTTTGTGGTGCAGCGCTGAACGCTCATCCGACCTTGAATGCAAAGATGGCGGATATATGTATCAACACATCAGTTGTGCCAACTTTTCTACCATCTCACTACTTTGAAAATGAATATGATGATGGTGGAATCGTTGCCAATAACCCGGTAAAGTAGTCTTTGAGAGTCTGATTAAACGTTTCATGCTACCAGCTAAACTAAGACTTGAAAGTCAAAATTGGTTAAAATGCAACCACCATGTGTTTGCAAGGTATGCTTGCTATCCATGAAGTGGTAAAGGATTTCATCATCCAAAACAAGAAGGGTGCATCTAAGCTCCATAGCAGACTTTTGATGATATCACTGGGTACCTAATCAGCTTGGAATGAGCACAACTGAAGGGTAGTTTTATCCTCCACCTATGGTGCTCCTAGCCTCCTACTGCTCCTAAGGTTATAAGCATATATATATATATATATATATATATATATATATATATATATATATATATATATATATATATATATATATATATATATATATATATATATATATATATATATATTTCTTGGATTCCCTTCAATTATATATATAATAAAAGAGAAGTCGCCTGAGACACATGGCGGCTTCTCCTTAATCATAGTCGTATGAACCAATCATAAATTTTTGAATTAATCAATATATGCATAAGATAAAATTTTATTCTTACTTTATTTAATCAATATATCTATATATGCCTAAGATAAAATTTGACCCAATTTGATTAAATATGGATATATTTTTAGAAGATATTAACTAATTTTAAAATATATGCATAAGATAAATTTTTATTCTAACTCTATTTAATCAATATATCTATATATGCATAAGATATAATTTGACCCAATTTGATTAGATATGGATATATTTTTAGAAGATACTCCGTATTAACTAATTTTAAAGACTATTATATAAGATAAGATTTTACCTATTTTCACTATATATGAAGATATTTTTAGAAGATAATGACTTTATCAATATATTATATGGACATACTAATTAAATAACTTTATCAATAACTTCATCAAAATGAAAATATTTTTAGAAGATAAAAATTTTTGACGAAATGAAATAATACTTAACATGGTCTTTATAATTAAATAAATTTATCAATAACTTTATCAATATGAAGAAGATAAAATGTTTTGGGTAAATTGAAAAAATAATACTTAGTCGTGTAAAAGTTATCAACTTATGGAATTCAATAAGAAATAAAATTTTCCTATATATCTTGAAGGTATTGATATATTTATGAGATATAATTTTGGATTTTATACATGTATAATTATGGATAGATTTTTAGATTTTGACCTATATATAGTTTAGATTGTTAATGTTATTTCACAAACGTTGACGTCTTTTCGCTTCTTTTTGGTGTTGTTATTGCAGGTCATTTACGACTTTGTTTACAATTTCCTTTTTATGTTTTCGAAATAATGTGTTGATTGGTTACAAGGTATGTTATTTTGTTGTTTCCACTAATATTTACTAGCTTTTCACATGTTGTTTCATATATTGTCAATAAAGTATAAATTCATTCAGATTTGAGAAATTATAGCTTTACATATGTTGTTTCCACTAATATGCACTAACTAGCAGAGATTAAGGTGTAAGACCGAAGTAAGGAGAAATTAGTTTTTATACTAATTAAGTATAAATTCATTCAGATTTGAGAAATCAGAAGGATGGAAGAAATTAATTAATTGAATACACGGGTTTTATTATTAAATTTATTTAAATTAAAAAATACCGCACACAGTGCGGGTACTGAACTAGTTTATATGATAAAATGAAAATCTTATATACATTTTAACCACATTGGTTTCCTAAGTAATCTCTCTTTTAGTTTTTGAGCTCATTATTAATCTCTGATGGCTGAGGGGCACAAAAAAGAATTCCTTAGTGTTCTAAATGTCTTTGTACAACTCCATATTTGAACACATAATGACTTCTTAAGAGAATTAGTTAAAAAAAGGTCAAAAAGAAGAATCAAATAAAATGATAATTTACGTTCTAATTCATTTTCCTCAATTATATGTTCAAGCTATTTTTATGGCAATCACTCTGATTAAAATGTATAGCCAGATTAAATTTCAGACCTTATTTTTCTTTTATTGGCTTCTTTATAAGGCTGCCTAATACTTAATTGCATTTTAGAATGTCAACTCACATAGAAAAAGTGTACCATGCAATGACAGGGGAAAAATATATGCAGTAAAGAAAGAAAATGGTTCATTACGGGAGATAGAGAATGACAATCTAACTGCAAAATCAAATAAAAATTGAACGCACACACTTCACCTGTTATAATCACCAACAGCACACCTTCCTTAACAACTGTTTTTGAACCATCTGTAATAAGATTTATATCGTCATTAGGTATCTTTGAACTAACAGAAGCAAGAAGCATCCACATCGCATATAACACCATGTAGCTCATAAAAAAAATTCATGTAGAATGGATTCATAAGGATTTGAGCAAGATTACTATGAATTTTCTCGAAAACGATACCTTTTAGCTCGGAAAAGAATAGCCCATGAACAGAAAGTTGATAGTGACATGTAAAAACATAGTTTATAAGACATTGTGAGCATATGTATTACAAAAGTCAACAACACCTTAATACATACAGTTACGAGTTCAGAGCCCTTGCTTGAAAGTAAATCTTCCCAATCTTCTTTGATCTGCTTAGACAAACTACCTACACTTAGCAATGTTGCTTCTTTGTATCTTGATTTATGGCTAAAGACTTATATAGCGGGTATAAAGGTACTCCAGAAATATCTGCAAATTTTCGCCAAGTAGACAAATTTCAGAAATTCTCCGCTACATGTAATAACCCTTCATGCTGCCCTCTCTTCCAATTGCCCAAAGCCAAAAATTCTCAAATTACAAATTATCAAAATAAGTCCTAATTGATTTTTCTTGGAACCCAAATCATCAAAATCGGATCAAATTAAGGGCAAAATGCAGGGAAAATGAGTAAAACAAACATGCAGAAGCTCTCAACTTCGAAAGCCCTCCTGTTACTGAGGTCGAGCTCGACCCCAATCACCTTAATTGGAATTGGCTCATCCTGATCGTCTATGATAAATTAAGGAAAATCGATTGCATTTAAAAATTTCAATCTCATTAAATTATCACGGACAAATGAATCGATCTTCAATAGAAGACCCTTAATTTGATAGAGATGATAACAACTAAAACTAGGCAAAATTTGTTATATGTCCATTTGAGATACAAATTTTAGCTCCTTGTCCATTTTCATTAAGGAGTTAAGTGATTGCCCCAAATTGACAAATTTGTCCTTCCTTTCCATTTTCCTGCATTCCTATTTTTTAATTTGACCTTGACAATTGATCTGTCAATGACAATGACTTTGGGTGACACATGTGTGGTGACATGAAAATTTTTTGGTGACAACTTTGTTTTTAGAGTATTTTTACGGGGTCACTGTCACCATCCTTATAACTGTCACTACCCTTATCACTGGGCACTGTCACCACCTTTATCGCTGTCACCACCCTTATCATTGTCACCACCCTTATCACTGTCACCACCCTTATCGATGTCACCACCCTTGTCAGTGGGCATTGTCACCACCCTTATCGTTGAATCGTTTTCACCACCATTATCACTATCACCACCCTTATCGATGTCACCACCCTTGTCAGTGGGCATTGTCACCACCCTTATCGCTGCCACCACCCTTATCAATGGTAACAAATGTGGTGACAACTTCTTCTTTTGGTGACAACTTTGTTTTACATGACGCAAGAATTGTTTTAATTGATATGTGAATTGTTTTAATTGACACGTGAATTGTTTTACATGACACGTGAATTGTTTTACTTGACACGTGAATTGTTTTAAATGACACATGAATTATTTTACATGACACGTGAATTGTTTTACTTGACACGTGAATTGTTTTACATGACACGTGAATTGTTTTACATGAAATGTGAATTGTTTTACTTGACATGTGAATTGTTTTACATTTTAAAGTAGAAATTAGTGGCACTATAAAATGTACATGATCTGATGACGACGAAGACGAAGAATCTAAGGAGGATTGGTCCGATGGGATAATCATGACACCATAGAATGTACATTTGCACTATATTATGTAAATTTTGAGCAAGACAACGAGAAATAACATCATTAACCCAATTAATCAAAAAAAAAATATAACGTCATCAACCCAATCCCATTCTCTCTCCATGGTTTTTTATTCGACACCCTCTCTCCATTGATATTAATATGAAGTACGTTGTAGAGATGCCTATGATCTGCCGATGGGTTTTTAATACGAAGTTGTAGAGATGGCTATGATCTGCCAATGAGTTTTTTTATACAAATAGAAATGTTATTGAAATTCACGAGGTATTTAAGTTCCTAATTTTATGATCACATCAACACACAAAAATGAACAATGTAGTAATGTTATCAAAGGAACATAAGGCTAATTTTATATAGATTAAAAACAGGGCAAATATAGATGAAATTCATTTATACATCCCCAAGATTATGAAAACCCAAAATAGCTCCACATATGAATAACAACAAAAACTAGTTATCATGAAAATACTGATATTAGGGGAGAATTGATATAAAATAATATAAAATATAAAACCTAGCAATCAACTCATTCCTATCAAATAAATACAAGACTCCTCCACTGTAGTAGTAGAGAAATCAGGATCGATCTACGAAGAAGCGTGTCAGCGGATCGAAAGTAGGTCTCAAACACGTTCTGCAGAAGTCGACCAGAAGCCTCGATGTCGACTGGAACAATCGATGTAAATCAGGGATATCGATCTCGAGTGGTATCTCTCTCATCTTGTGCTCTCAAATTGATCAGAAGACCTCGACGTCGAGTGGATTCCTGCACACACACAAACAAGCAGTAGACGTCGACTGGGGCAGTCGATGTCGATGTCAGTAGCAACCGTCGATCAACACATGGAACTCGACGTCGACCTGGGCAGTTGATATCGAGCAATCTTACAGTAACCAGAAAACGTTGGGAAAGATGGCCAAAAAATTAAAGGATGATAATAGAAGCAATGATTAGAAAAGCAAAGGTTTTGGGTAACAATTAAATAGGTTCTAAATATGATAAAAGAAACTCCTAAGGCTAGGGTTCATCACAACGTTAACCACACACGCACAAGATAAAGTAAGACGGACAATTATGTTATCACATCAAAGGACCAAGCTTTCGCTTTTTCCAACAAATAGATATATCGGCTCTCGCAAATAAACCTAATTTGTCTCTACCGATTTTATCTTTATGATCCAAGTTGTTCACATGAATTCCTTTTCTCTTGATAAGGGCTAAACACAAAAAGGTAGGAGATGATAAAGACATCACAAATATTAACATCAAACTCAATCAAGCATGCATGGCTAATGTCATGCTCACCCCGACCCTAAGAGAAAAGCGACTACTCGCTCATGGTAGGGAACATGATTGAAATAAATAAAAACTTAACTTGCATTGAAATATAAGCTTAAAGTCTTCACAAACCCAACTTCGGCTCTCACAAGTGCCAAAACCCTAAAGCTTCCTAAACCCTAAAAACCTAAACTGAATGTAATTGTTGTGTGTTTGAGGATTAATAATTGAATACCAAAAACTCAGCCCCAAGGGTTTTATTTATAGGTACCAATCGTTGCTATCCAAGGAAAGGTAATTCTATCTAAACTAGAAGATAAAACTAAATAAAAAAAGATATAAACTAAATAGGAAAATAAAATATAACCCTAAGGTAAATAGGAAAATACCCATAAGGAATAAATCTATCTAAAGAAAAGATGTAAAATCGTAGCTTAGTAATTCTCCTTCCACTCAGATTGCTCAAATGCATCACAGTGGCAGATAGGTCCAGTCGACGTCCACTAGAGCAGTTGATGTCGAGCACTCTATCTTAACTTGACCTCGGGCATCAGTTGGCACAGTCGATGTCGAGTGGGTCAGTCGACCTTGGTGCATGTCGACCACTCTTCCAGTAACTCGTCTTTCTCCACTCATCTTTACTTAGTTTCTTGATCATTCATCTCAGTCGACGACGAGAGCTTTAGTCGATATCGATTGCTCTACATTGATTCTCAACTTCTCGTTTCAGCTTCGATTCCGCTCCAATTTCTTCACAATTAAACCAAAACTTGTGTAGACCTCTATTTCTTCCAAATAAGCATATACTACACAAATTCAAAGCATTCCCAACCCTAATATGCAAATATAAGACAGAAATTGAAGTAAAAGTAGGCATAAAACATGGTCATTTTAGCGGACATCAAATCACCCCATACTTAAGCTTGCTTGTCCCCAAGCAATAATTTTCATGGTCACACAACGGAAGCCAACAAAAACTCTCAACATGATGGATCCATTCTTATATTTCCCTAACAACCATATGTCATCCTCGCAAAGGTACTTTTTCCTTCAAATCCATGCTTGTGAATAAAAGCAATTTCTCACACAAAAGGAGGGTTATGCAAAATAATTTTCCTGTGACAAAAAAAATGATAATCAAGAGGACTTTATGCAAGCTTTAAAGGAATAAAAGGTAAAGGTATGATGGTGGGCTATTTTTGGGCAATGTGGTGCTAATCTGGGGATAAACTTTCAAACTTTCTTCGATGCACTTCTCCTTTATGATATTTCCACATCCCTCATCCTCTCTTGATTCTCTCTTTTCTTTTTTCAGTAATATGCTTTTACCTCTCTAACCTTAGGACTGCCTTCTTGCGAGTCGCAAATATGGATGTCATGAATGGCCCCGGATACTTAGTGCTTCGACTCCTCACTTTGTGTTTCTTCTCGCTCGAACTAACATCCCAAGCAAGCAGGGTCGATCCACCTAACACCTAGGTGACTGGATTTTCTTTCGCTCACTAAATTTTCCATAATTTCATCATCCTGGCATCAAACTTCGAAAAATTTGATAACATATCAAACCATACAACAACTCTATAACATTTCATCCATTTTTAAATATAATTCCCCGGATGGGTCAAAAGATATAAAAATGGGCAATATAAGAACTTGTGGAGCAAAAATGTCTCTTGAGGCACATATGGCTTAGAATATGATGTGAAGGCTAATAAATGCAAATGCGTCAATGAAAAATATAAAGTCCTCAATCATTTTCATTGCATATGTCAAAAGCAACTTCAATTTACCTCCCTTTGTGGGTTTCTAAAAAATTTGCATTTCATTAAGACTTCCCTTTACTAGACAATTGCATTGAAATATCTCTAATGAATCCACTTTTGCATCGTCGAGTCCTGTTGAAGCTTCCATGACCCTTTCTTTGTTTTCGGGGGTTTGGTCCTTTCATTTACTCAAAACTCATTTGGATCATTCTTTTAAGAACAATAACACAAATAATATCCAAAGAGCATAATAATGTAGACCATTCAGCAGTTTTAGCCATAAAAAATTTTAAAATTTTCACCGAAAAAAGGATAATGTGAAGCCATGCAAGAAATAACTAAGCAAATATAATCATGTGAAGCACATAAGCTCTTTCCCCACCCCATACTTAGAATATACAGTGTCTTCACTGTATTAAAATCAAAACAAAACAAGGGTAAATGAAGTAACTCACAGATTTACGCGTAGAGACAATGAATTACTGTTTGACAGTTGCCAGCAGTCGACATCGACTGTTGACCACTCTATGCTTTCAATGTCGATAGTGCAGTCAATGTCGGCAGCAACTCTATGTTGTCAAGGAGATGGTCGAAGTCGAGGGCCTCCATGATGGTTGATATCGATGGGGTCTCATCGATGTCGACTGCTCTTTGCAGCTCCAAGGTGATCGATGTCGATCACTCTGCTTGGTGTGGCTCGACCCTAGCATGGTCAACGTCGACCTCGTCAAGTCGATCTCGATTGCTTTCTCAGGGACTTCAGTTTGTCTCCTTGTTGTATCCTTATTTTTGCTTATCCCTTGAAACTTTGTTAGCTCATAAAAACTAAAGCTAGATTTAAATAAGTTCTCAAAACCAAACCAAAAAATCCAAAACCTAAAATCCTAAGAAAAATTTTAAAAAGGTTCTTGATGTACATATTTCTAGCCATGTTTTTCTGCATATTTTGACTTCATATTCCATTCAATTTATAAATTATAGGTTGGAAACATTGAGAATTTGTGTAGTATGTGCTAATGTGCAAGAAATAGAGTCTGCATAAGTTTTGATTTAAATGTACAGAAATTGGAGGGGAATCGAAGTCAAAACGAGAAGCCAAGAGCCGATGAAGAGCAGTCGAGATCGACCAGACCTCTTAAGATCGACTGGAATAAAGCCTCAAAAACTAAGTAATAAAAGTCAGGAAAACACAAGCTATTGGAAAGACACTCAACACGACCCTAGATCGAGTGAAGTACTCGACATCGAGTAGAAATGAAGCACTCGACATAGACAACTCAGGTCGATATCAAAAGGAGATTTCCGCGGTTCAGACACGGTTTGACGAATCTGAATTAAAGATTTACTACAAAGCCACGATTTTATCATAGATTTTAGATAGATTACTTCCTATGGGTACTTTCTGTAACGGCCCGGATATAAATATCCGAGATACGTTTCGAAGGTTGGATACCTTCGTTTGGATGTTGCAATTCAGGTACAGGTCGAGGTTTCAAATCTCTAAAGATCAGTATTCAAAGCGGGGATTTCGAACCCCAAACAATCGAAGTCGTGGAAATTCAATTCAAATGAAGGTAAAGCGGAAGCAAAGTTTAGATACAAATGGCACGACAGAGCCGGTTCAAAACCAAAACATATATTTTGGAGTCGTATAACCAAATTAGCGGGGTTAGGCAGGTTCGTTGCAATCGCTCGGGGGGGTTTTCCCATGCCATAGAGACAGGGAGCAATCATACCTAAAAACAAGTTGTGCGAGCGGGATCAGACCGAGACCCCAACGCACTCTATCCCGCAAGCAAATATACACATACGCTATAATAAAGATGCTTTGATGCAATGCGGAAATTAAATCAAACTAACATGTTCCTAAATTATAATATGCGGAAAAGAACTGTAAAGGCGCCCAAAGAATGCCAAGTGGCATATCCCTCTCCTACCCCTGCACCCCTTTTCGTTAGTGTAGAGACTGGCCAGTTCGATGCTATAGCATATCATATCTCATCATAGCATATCATATCTCATCATAGCATATCATATCTCATCATCATATCATATATCATGCTCATGCCCGATGGTGCTGGGCTATCATCATGCTCATATATCGACAACTGACTCAGGGCACCCGATGAAGCTGGGCTACCCTATGACCCTAGCAAAGACTCTAAGACTCACAGATAACGGCCGTTTTGTTCTCAGTCACACAAGGTAACCGAATGCTCATTCATAGGTGCAATCCTAGCATGATACTACATGCCATGCTTTAATGCTTATGCAACACCTAGTATGTCATATATTCACAAGCAGGTATTCTCTTTCGAATCTGAGTAAGCCCATAAAGGAACTTACCTGAATAAGCCGAACAACAAAGATACACGGTAGAAGCAGATTCCAAGCAATATCAATAATCACCTAATAACATACAAATATGCATAAGTCTATCTAACTCACACAAGGCGCCCCTAACTATCATACATGACTTCACATATCTCATTTCAGATTATTCCGTCTTATCTTATCATAGATCATTTCATACTCATATCATCTCACTATCTCATCCATAATCTCATCTTGCATCATCATATAATATATCATATCTTACTTAAAGTTCACAAAATTTTCGAGCAGAAATCAACAATAGATTCACCGAGTTAAATAAAGTAATCATTTCTCCAAAGTTTTCCAAACTCTTAAATCTCAAGTTAAATCAACTTATATTCAAAACGATTTCACAAATCATATTTAGTCAAATCGAGAGGAAGTGTCGAGTTTTTCAACCCCAAATCTTGTTTTATCAAAAATATTCCGGCATTTTATTCCAAAAACTTGACTTTAACATCTCAAGTAATTTAAGACATTGATAACCATTTCCAAAATAAATCCATCTTTAAAAACCCCATTTACAAAACATTAACTCCAAGTCAACTTGCAAATTTATACTATTAAAATAATTCCGGCATAACTTACTTTATTTAAAATCAACATTTTAAAATTCACCTTTATAAAACCTTATATGAAATAAATCTTCTCAAATACTCCCTCCGTTAATTAAAACTTGACGTTTTACTATTCACGTACGCTTTTTGAGGTGTTAAAAACTATATAAAATATTAACTTTTTTAACATATTTTTTAAATAATTTCATACTTGTTACTATTAATTATGAATTTATAAAAACAAATTTTAAAAAATGTTAATATTTCATATGGTTTTTATCATTCTAAAAAAGCGTGCATGAATAGTAAACGACAAGTTTTAATTAACAGAGGGAGTAATATTTAGCAAAAAAATACAACACCAAAATTAAATCATCTTTACTCATCATATTTATAAATCAAAGTCAATAAATTATCTCAAATTTCCTAACATCACATATTAAAACCCCACTCAATTACATATTCCAAATAATCTCACTTTTAAAACCATGTAAAATAATATATTAATATTTTCAGAATATATATACATATCCAAAAATCAGAAATAACATATAATATAACATATATATATATATATAAAATAATATATCACATAATATAAACTTAACACATAACATAAAATAATACATACTATATATCAATAACTAAAACAACTAATAAAGCCCATTTTAATTCCAGCAGCCCAAACAAACATCAGCCCAGCCCTTACCCGATTACCCGGATCCAACCCAAAACCGAGCCCAAACCCACATGCCCCTACCCGGATCTGAAAGGTGGAGTAAATGAACCGAAGGATATTGCCTGAACCGGTTAAATGAATTGAACCGGACCAAATAGAAGAAGAAAAGAAAACCAAACCGGCCCTGAACCCGTCCACTTCCCACAGCTCTCGCCCCTGTCCACCGGAAAACGAAGGAGAAAAAATGGAAGATGAAATGCAGACCTTGCCGAACTCTTCTCCGACCCAAACCTCTCCCAAGAAACCAAAAAGTTTCTCCGACCAAGACCCACTCAAAGAGAATCAAACGCAGGTAAGGAAGGAGGAGAAAGTGAGAGATTACCGATCGTGTGAATCTCCATCTCCGAGGAGCTCCGAGGGCGGCTATGGCTGCGAGGGCTCGAGGAAAGGTGACCCGAGGCCTAGGAAGGGGAGAGAGATGGGTGAGGGACAATTTGGAGGAGATTCAAATTGGAATCGAGTTTAAACAAAAAAAATGAACCTCAATCGGACAACCAGGGTTGTTGTGGCTCGCTTTTAGGCTCTGGCAGAAGGCGAGGCTCTCTTCTCCGGCGTCTTCAACTCCTGGGAGTGGGATAGCTTGGTGAGGGGATTCCTGGTGCCTCGGCTGCGGTCGGACAGGCTCTCTCTCCTCTTCAATCTTCTCTTCGGCAAACAGGGCTAAAGGTGTGACTTGGGCTCCTCGGTGGCGCTTCTGGCTGAGCTGGGCAGAGATGGTTGTGCTGGGCAGAGGAGGGGAGCTTGGAGAGTCGTGGGTGCAGTGTTTGTTTGGGGTTTACAAACTAAAGGGAAAGGCTTTGGTGGTTTTCAGAACAGAAAAGAGGGAGGGAGGAGAGGTTGAGAGAGATGGAAATGGGGATAAGAGAGAGTGAAGAGAGGAGAGTATGTGATATGAAGGGTGTGAGGAAGAGGACAAAGTGAGGGAGGGGGGGACCAGCTTCATTGTGAGGCAGGGAAATGTGAGGCAGAGAGTTTGCTCCCCAAACGGAAATAGGAGAACGAGAGAGAGGGAGAGAAAGTAAAGAAAAAAGAAAAGAAAGTAGGAATAAAAGAGGTCCCTATATATCAATTTGAATTCCCGACGTTCGAACCCAATTCCGCTCACTAAAATAAAACCCGACACTCGACAATTTAAATCAAATTATTAAATCATTATTGGAATCAAATTAATTTATCAGACTCGCAACTCGAAAACGGAATTAAATTCCGTAAAATCAAAATTCTAAAACAATGCCGGAAGGGTTTCAAAATCGAAATTTGTTGCTCGAGGACGGTTTCCTTCAAACTTTATGAACCGGATAAAAATAATATATAAAATAGATTCAGTCTTTACATTTTCCTATTTACCCTAGGATTTTTATTATTTACCTTAATAATTTTTTATCCTTTTTTTATTATTAGATAGAATTTAGATATAGTAGTTTTACTAGGATTAGAAATCCTTTCCTTGGCTAGCAAGGATTGAGAGCTTATAAATAAAGCCCTAGGGGCTAAGGTTTAGTCATTCAATTTCAGAAAGCAATTACACACAATAGCAATAGTTTTTAGGATTTCAAGCTTTGGGGTTTCGGCGCTTGCGATAGTCAGCGTTGAGATTTTGAAGACTTTGGTTTATTCAATGCAAGTTTCCTTTTATTCAACTATGTCTTCCATCATCATGAGCGAGTAGTCGCCCTTTCTTCTAGGGTCGGGGTGAGCCCGATGATAGCCATGTTGGTAAGGTTGATACGTCGCTAAAGAATGTATCTTTTATCTCGCTCTACCTTGTGCTTCATCTTTAAATGAGAATTTAAGGAACGCGTGTTGTGAAAATTTGGTAGTAATTAGGGTTTCTGTTCGAAATTTTATAAACTCAATTATGAAAAAGGTAGACGCAAATTAGGTTAATTTATTGCAAGATATCTTTTTCTATTTGCCGGGTTTGGGTGAAAGCCTTCTCCTTTATGATAAAAGCATGCTTCTTTGATGATTTATCACCTTTACTTTCATGGTTGTCGTCGTGGTAATCCCTGTCTTTGGAAGATCTTTCTTTTATTAGTTTACATCGTTATCCTCTACCATTCGTTGAGTTACTGAAAAACCCAACAAATTGTTGATCATTGCTTCCTTTCCATCCTTACTTTCTTCGGCCATCTTCGACTACCTGCAAAAATTCCTAGCCCTGAAGAATGCTTTAGTACGTTTTGGACTAACAACAGTGCCTTGAGTGGAGAATCAGTAGGCTAATGCTCTAGCCCGCATCGGCGTGGAAATGTCATCAAAACAGAAAACCGAATCGAATTTGAGAAAAGAGACCAATGGAGACCCATCTAGGAGATATACTTTGTTCAAACTGAGGTCAGCGAAGACTGGAGGACCCCCCTATAGTGTGGGATCAGGTTGGCCGCATCAGAGAGCACATGAGGATCGCTCAGAACCGTCAAAAGAAGTATGCTGATCGACGGAAGACAGAGATCGTCTTCGATGTGGGAGCTCATATTTGGCTGAGAGTGTCACCCACCAGGGGAGTCCAGTGATTTGGCATCAAGAGCAAGTTGAGCCCTAGGTATATTGGACCCTTTGAGATCCTAGAGCGTGTAGGTGAGGTGGCCTATAGATTAGCCCTACCCCCGTCTTTAGCTGGAGTTCATGATGTGTTCCACGTGTCTCAGCTCCGTAGATATGTGTCCGATCCTAGCCATATCCTTGATCATTCCGACCTCCATTTTGAGCCCAACCACACCTTTATAGAGCACCCTATTAGGATCCTTGACTGACGTGTCAATAAGCTCAGGAACAGGGAGGTTCCTTTGCTTTTGGTTCAGTGGTCTAGGCGGGGATCTAAGGAGGCTATCTGGGAGACCGAGGAGAGTATTCGGGCCAGTTATGGGGGAGTTTTAGATGAGTTACTTGCTTCTTACGTGGAGCCTAGCGTGGATATTTCTTTGACCTCGTGAGCTAGTTGGTGAGTATTTTCTAGTCCTTGCTATAAGATGTGCCTTATCATTGTTTGATTATGTGATTGTACCTATCTGATTGATAGTTATGTACCATTTCTATGGATATATGATATGATGATATCTTGATGTGTTATACCTTGAACTAAGAATGTTGAGATTGACTTTGAGAATGAACCTAGGAAGTGGAATATGGGATTATCCCTTAGAGGTGGATGTTGCCACCTCTTGAAATTCTTGAAACCTGATAGACTTAAATAAGAGAAATGACTTGGATTTTGAAAGACCGAACGCGATCGAGAATTTACTTGACTAACTTGAAGTGAGAACCCTTTTGGAACTTTTTCGGCCCGAATTTACATTATAACGTCCCACAAAGTGGATACAATCATTTATAGGGGCACTTATAGATTGTTTGCTAAGACCTAGTGGAGATGTTATGATTCTTTTGAGTTATAATGTAACCAAGAAGTCGGGGTAAGGTTGTGATAGGGGCCCATATCACATTCTTGCTACGACCAATTGGGAATATTATGATCATGACGAAGATACTGCAAGGATCTCATAGGGGCACTTATGAGGTACTTACGAGATCAATGGCGTGATCCTCGGACTCACCAATTTCGAACTTCATCCCCTTGCTTTAAAAAGGATTTTAGTCTCGAGGACGAGACTTGTTTTTAGAGGTGGATGATGTAAAGACCGAGATTTTTAAATAATATTTTTATAATTATAAATTTGATTTCGATAAAAATTTATTCAATTTCTGAGACTCCAAAAATTTTCAAAAATCTCCGTTCTTGAGCCAATGGATGATTTAAATTATTTCGAACAATTCCGGCATAAACTTGTGACTCAAATTTGAAAACGAATAATTCCGCTTTATTTTTCCAAGGCTTAAAAATATTTTCGGCTTTCATTATTTAATTCGGATTCGATTAATTATTTTAAATCGTGTCGGGTTAAGGTCGGAAAGCAGGTTTCGGGATTTATTTTCGGGTATAATAGTTGACTTTCACCCTTAGCCACCCTAAGACCCCTACCACTAGCTAGTTAGTTCCCCCTTTCCCATACAATCTATCTATCTATATAAAATACTAAAGCAGAGGTCAGAAACGGTCTCTGGTGCGATCTCGCTTACGTGGAATTTTCTGGATTAAAGCGAGATTATTTTTGCTTACGTGTCATTTTATGGATTAAAATTGTATTATATTGCTGGCTCACATCAATTAATATATATTATACACATAATACACTTATTGTTGAAAACATATCCAATTTAACTAATTAAATATAATAATATAATTACCGTACGTGCTAACTAAACTTATGACAGTAACTTACGATTAACCGACTATGGACAGTCGCGTATTCCTGACCACATCATATGTTACTATTATTATTATTAATATTCATTTATTTATTTCTTAGAATCATATGTATCATATGAAATTATCAATATATATCATACAACTATAAGATATACATTATATATATGGGCGGCAATGGACCATGCCCTGTACCGTTAAATGAATTCTACATGTAAAATTGATGGATGCAAAAAAAACCCGAGTCAGCTTCGATATTTTAACATTGGATGTCGGTTGGATTCCAAGTTTATCTATTAAATTACTTATCTTTGAATAGGCAAAAGCAGATTGTTTGAATAACAATTGAAAATTTATCCTTTTTAAAATAAATTAAATATATTTGTATGATATATACCTCATAAGATTTTTACCTAATATATATATATATATATATATATATATATATATATAAAATACTAAACCAGAGGCCTGAAATGGATTCTGGTGCGTTTTGCCTATGCGACATTTTCTAGATTAAACTGGAGTTAATATTGCATACGTGTCATATTGTGCTTTAATTTTGATTATAAAAATTCAACCTTATAATTTAATTAGTTAGAAAACTTATCTTTTTATACTTCACATCTAAAAAATAATCTTTACAATATAATAACTTAAATTTTTACTATAACTTTATCTACATCTTAATTTGAAAGATTTGGTTAACTAACTTTTTATTCTAAAACATACAAATATGGATAACATATATGAAAGTATATGTTAATTATTTGATGAAAAATATTAAAGGATCTATACATATCCATATTGTATACTCCGTTCTGTATGTTTAATTATTTTATTCTTGCATAGATCTACACATATCCATAAGGGTGATTTTGCTAACTAGCCTATTTTGAACCTTTAATTAGGTGATTAGCACCCAAACTAATTTAATTAGGTAAGCTAGCACCCTCCCCAAATGGAGTAAATGGGTCAACGGTCAAACTGTTTGACCGTCAATCGGTCAACAGTTGACCGTTGACCGGTCAACGTTGACCAACTTATTTGGATTTTTTTTTGATGCCATTTTTTATTACATTTTATTTTCATTTTGATGCCACTTTTCTAATGAAATGATTTGATGACACATTTTTAATGTCACTTTTTTCAAACCTTGATGACATTTTTTGTTTACTAGGATGCCACATTGACCATTGATGCCATTTTTTTTTACTATTGGCTACTAATGACACTTTTTTATGTCAATTTTTTGATGAATTTTTTTTTACCGTGATGCCATATTTTTTCAAAGTAGTTTTTTGATGCCATTTTTTTCTTTAATGTGATGCAACTTGTTCAAAGTAGTGTTTTGATGCCATTTTTCTATTTGTAATTATTTGATGCCACTTTTTTAATCAAATCGTTTGATGCCACTTTTTTTAATTTAATCAATTGTATATCGATATATTTCCATTGATTCTACTTTTATTCATTGATGACACATTTGTGAGTTCACTTCATTGATGCTATCATTTGTGATGACATTTTTATTACATTTGTATACAATTTATGACACATGAGCAACATTCAAGTCTTATGTATTCATAAATCCAACTGATATACACTTAGGAATGGAAAATTCTTCATTATGAACGTACATATTAAATATATGTTGAAAGTTGAACCAGTAGAGAGGACAAAATAAATTTTGATTTCAACACTGCTTACCTTCACATCTTCTACAATAAGACGTTGTGCCCAAACTAGAGATGTGGCCAGATAAAGGTTTAGAAAGGTTCATTAGAGACAAACCAGATAAAAGCTTAGGCTAAAATTAGCATCAATAAAACAAGTTCTTATCATAGCTAGCTTTTATTATATCAATTGTCCAAAGTCCCATGATAAATGTTCGAACTTATAGGCTACTCATACTTCAAATTCGCGGTGATGAGAACATTAAATTGATGAATCCAAGCACAGCAACTTAGATTGAGAAATTCAAAAGGAAAATTTCAGCCTAAAGTCAATGCCTTCTGATCTTTTATCAACCATTGGTGTTGGAGTAACTCCTTCTGACTCTTCAATATGTCCCATATTTTTACCTACTAGAACGAAAATGTTTACTGCTGCTAAGAGCACCAGCAACCAGTGTAAGTTAATATTAGAGTCATTCTATGGTTCAAAGTTTAGACAAATAACCTGCAGAAGCCCTATTGATTGTTCAAAAATGACTCTAACTAACTTGCTAAGAAAAATGCACAGGTATTTTTTTATACATACTATTGATTCCAAGTTCATCAGAATAGCTTACTTTGTTGGTGCCTTGGCATGCTCCAACTCTACCTGGTTAACTGCCTGTCAAAATTGAATAGGAAATAAGGAACATGATGTGAACATTTATATATAGAGAGAGAAGTGCTGCCAATAGCACTAGTTGATTATACTTGGTAAATTGAGCTTGTGCTTATGTCCGCTGATATCAATCTAGAAACGTCTTTAATATGGCTCACACTCACATCTGTTCTTTCAATTGCTTCCTTTCGCAATGTTTCCTCACTATTCCTTGCATTCCTTAAGAATGTTTCATGGGACAGGTTCCCCCTAATGCATAAAACAAGAAAGAACATTTTATATGATCAACTTGCAACAACATCCCAACAGTGTCTATGATCTAAAGGATAAAACTGAAAAAGGCATACAAAAACCAAAAGCATCTCAGCCCCTTTATAGACAAGGTCTCTACTGAAATTGTAAATTAATTAAGATTCCAAGTGAAAACTACATTATCAAGACATAATCTAAAAGCTTATAATTCAAAAACAAGTACCAGCATCTCACAAATCCTTCCTCATCCGATACGGCCAGAGTATGCGAATTATTAATCGTCTGAAGTGAAAATATGGTAGATGAAATGGCATCAGTTATACCTATCTGTAAACAAGATGCCAAGTAAGTCCAATGTAGAATAGAAAACAAAAAGATAAAACTTTTCCCCATCTGTAAACAAGTACCAGCATCTCTTTCTGACATCAGTGAATAATATCAATTCACAAGTAGATGAAACTTTAGCAAACTACCTGTGCGTTGGTATCATTTTAGTTCTAGACTAGCTGAACATAGAGCTCTACAATATCTTCTCCATATTTAGGTGATTCACAATGAAAATCTAAGAATTGGCCTTCTTAGTGGATAGTTTCAGCAAGTTTTAGTGTATCCCCCAATTTGATACTACATTCACTCTGTACACCTAGATGTGGAGACTAATATAGTACATGATCCGAGATAGATAAGCTGGTTGACTTCCATTATTATAGTTTCACCTATTTCCCTGTCAACTACTAGATTTGATATGTTAAAAGGTTAAGCATGAGCCTCTGCTGAAATTTCATTTCTTAAAAAATATTTGTACGAGAAGATTTTGGAAACTGAAATCAATAACATGTTGCAAAATATAATGAACAACAGCGCCTGGTGAAAATTTTAGTGCTTATGTCTGGTGTAGATTTATACTTACATGAATTTGAGTTTTTGAACAATTAAATTGCAGCACATATTTGATTCCAAACAATGAAACCGCACCTTTTCCCAGTCAATTCCACATTGTCCATTTCCACTTGAACTTATCAAAGAAACAACACCAATACACTGTCTATTCTATCTAAAGGCAATTAGTATGAAACTATCAAACCACAAAATAAAACCTAGAATGTATAAGCTCGGTTGAATAGAGTTCCACATTTGTGGTGAAACATGGAAATTTAAACAAAATAGTTCGGCGATGATATCCATCTAGGCTAGGGTTTTGTTTACAAACTATGACCAAAATTAACAATTGATAAGTCGAAATCTAACATGCGATTCCTAATTTAGGAGGAACTGTATTCTTATGGATCAAAATTAAAAAATTACCTGGCATGGATGATCTTGACGCTGGTTTTCATGGTCGGACGAGCACAATTATAGGCTATGGATCCCGAGATTCCACTCAGCCACATGCACCCTAATGTCAGATCGGCGAATGAAAAAACGAGGGTTTCAGAATCAAATCCGGGAACAAGATCTGAATGAAGGAGAAAAGAATGAGTAGATGAGGAGAAACAGAGGGAAAAAGAGTACCGTGCTCAATGGATGACAACAGTACACAGAAGAAGACGTCGCTCAACCTGAGGGAGGAAAACACTGCCGCCTTCTTCGGCCTCTGCGGGCAGATCAGAGCGACACACGGGATAGGAAATTCACAAGGATAGCCATGGGAGGATGCAATCGGGATGGTAGATGTGCGCATCTCGCGAGCCTCCTTCCAACAGTGCGCGTAAGAGCATACAGAGAGAGCGTAAGAGAGAGACAACGGGGAAGGGTTAGGCGGCTAATTTTTTTTTTTAGAAGGTTAGTGCGCCCAATTTATTTTCATAGGGTGTTAATTACCTAATTAAGGTTTTTAAAAGGTCTTTTCTACCAAAATTTCTCTATCCATAATGTGTACTACATATATATAATCTAATAACAATTTTTCATACTGCTTTTGAAAATCGATCCTAAATTAAATTAATTATTTAGCCTAAATACAAATATGTTAATGGTTTCTTAAATAAAAACAGTTTTATTTGGTTAAATGAATGGATGGGTTATTTAGCTTATATCCAAAATTCATTGGTTGTTGGCATCTAAGATGAAATATGGAGTTTTTTTTAATTATTATGAATTATAATTTATAAGACTATTTTACAATTATTTAGCTTATATTTAAATTTGAAAATTGGTTGGTACGTGATACCTTCAATGAAATATGAATTTTTTTAAAATTATTAATTATAATTTATAAGATTAATTTTAAAAGAATATTAATTTTATAAAAAATTAAATTAGTTTTAGGCCAAAAAAAGGTTTATTTAGTTTTGAATAGTACTGCAAAGTATATAATCCGTATTATTGTATTGATATGTTTGGGACTTTGGGTGATACTTTTAACCTATATCTTAAAGTCACAAGTTCAAATGGTTTACCTTAATCAGTGTAATATATAACACATATTAAATGAGAGAATTTAATAAAGTGAAACTTTATATTTAGAAGGGTATTGATGAAAATCCACCATAATGGATAAGTAATTATGAGTTAAGATACACTATTCCAATTAGTCTTTTTTTTTAACATCATGATCAAGTTGTTGGTGTTAGTTTATTTTGATTAAAATATTATATTAAATTTTAATATAAATATGAAATCTCATATCTTAAATTGTTACAAAACTTATTATTGATAAAATATTTTATCTTAAGTTATTTTGTATAATTTTTTTATACTACGGTGTATTAAAAGATCCAAATATTTCAATCATACTATTATAATCTTCAACTTTCAGAAAGAAAATATAAATCAAACATCATTTTATTTATTAAGAAACCGGCACAACGGACGGGTAAATAAAACTACTAACAATTGCAACCCCTGCCCGTCACCTCTAGCCTTCCCCTACACCTTCCCCCCTCTCTTTTAAAAAAACTTGACAGCCTTCAACTCCATCCCTCCTTTTTATTTCAGTCTGCATTCCCCTCTCCTCCTTCACCTCTTTCAGCTCATTCAACATCCACACACACCATCACCATCCTCTTTCCTTTACTTCTTTCGGTTCATTCAACACTCCAACACCCATTCAGAACAACCATCACCACCATCAACGAGCCACTGTTCCAGAGTTTGCACCTCACCCCAGCCTATTCAACCTCGACTTCGACCAACAAGGAGCCCAAGCAGCTGCCCAGAGGGTCGCCGGAGCCGCCCCTCACGCAGAGCACCCTCCTCGTCCTCCCATTCCCCTGTTTTCGCGTTTTGGGTCGGTAAGCACTCCACCTCTCTCCTTTCTCTTCCTTTCTGCCTCAAAACGAAATAAAGGTGGATCCTTAACCCCCTTTCTCTGTCCCCAGGCCACCTCCGACGAAACTCCGACTCTGGCGAGGCGAATCGAGGCAAAATCGATCGATTTTCCGGGCTCGAAGAACACCTCGGTGAGAACCCCTTTCTCTCCTTTCCTTGTTTGAATCTGTGCCTTGACGTCGGGAAGTTGGTCGGAGCTCCTTTCCACCGCCGGCGAGCAGCTCTCCTTTCCATGCCTTTTTCTTCCCAGTCGAACAGAGCCGAAGGAGGGAGACGGGTTCAGGCCTTCGGTTCGGCCTTTTTCTTTTCTTCTTGGGTTCGGTCCGGTTTTCCTCCTTTTTCTTCTTTTCTTCCGGTTCTCTTTTTTTTTCTGTTGGGTTGCTGTGTTGGACCCGGGTTTGGTCCGGGTAAAGGATCCGGGTTGGGCTGAGTATTAGGGCCTCGGTTGGGCTTAGTCTGGTTGGTTATTTTGAGTTATAAAATTATTATGTTGGTTATATAAATGTTATCTAATTATTATTCAATTTATTTTTCTGATTTATTTATTTAATTAATTTATTATTTACTTATTTATTATAAGATATTAAAATCTGAATTATTTGAATAATTAGTTAATTATATTATTTTAAGGTTATAGTTCAACAACTTGTGAACCCTTTATTTTTTTTACTAAATTATTTACTTATATTTTTTTGAATTTTTATTTTAATGTTATATGGAATTAATTGGAGTATTTAATTATCCATTTTAATATATATTTAAAATCTAATTTTTAAAATATTATTTAGTTGCTTGATTATATTATTTTAATGAGTGAAGGTTATTTAAATATTTTATGGATTGTGATCCTTTATATGGTTAAGTAATTGATTATCTTTCCTTTGATTTATTTATTTAGTTATTTAAACTGATTCTTTGAGAATGATTTTTTGAGAATGATTTATATGAATAAACAAATTCCTAAGTTTTGATATTTAAAATGGGTAAATTGAGTTATTGGAATAATTCCTGGGCGAAACTAATTAAAATAACCTAATCTTTAAGGGGGTGTTAAAAATATATCTCAATCTTTCAAATGTAAGCTAAATATCCCGACTTTTATAAGTGATGGTAATATAATATCTTAATGATTTCTCTCCAATAAAATTCTTATTTTTTTATCGTATTACTCATGTATTTTCAATTCAAATAAAACATATAAAATTAAATTAGATGAGTTTAAAAGTTTATTTAATAAACTTTCGTAGTTTTAGATTTAATTTGTATCTAACGTTTTATATCTTTTTTAAATCAATATCTATAACAAGCCAAATAAAAAAATGTAAAGCAAAATAACATATTTTCAATTAGTAAATGTTTAGCTAGTGATTTAACTTATCAAAACCGGAGAATATTTTGTCAATTATAAACTTTATGTTACTACGAAATTGAAATAAAAATTTAATTATTTAGATTATTCAATGGTGTTCATTTATATATAAGAAGCAAATTATTATTATTAAAAAATATATAAAAGAATGTAATTTTTTTATTTTTTATTTTTTCTTAAATCCAAAATAAATAAATTAAGATAAACTTAAAAACCAATCTAATTTAATCTAATAACTTGAATTGTTTTATTATTGTATTTGTATCGAAACACTTATTTTTTAGATATATTTAATGTCAAAAAAATAGAATTTTATTCTTTATCCCATTTATTAGTTTTGATTTCCATTATTTTATATTCCTTCTTTTACATATATATGAATATATGTAAATGGATAGAAATTGGAGACTTTTAATAATTTCATCTCTCTTTATTTTCATACATTTTTTCTTTTTTGGTCATAGATTTTTATACCTTTTTTCCGTATATTTTATGTACTTTCTAGTTAACCTAATATATTACTTTTCAAGCACAAGATAAATATGAAAACTAATAAAATAACTAATCTTATAAGATATTTATACTTTTGTTTTTATTTTTCTAATATATTTGATATATTAACACCCGGTCTAGAGTTATAAATTATAAGTCATGATTTAACTTGACTAATGAATATATTATGAAATGTTGAAATAATGTTATTATGAAATGTTTATTATGAAATGTTTAAGATAAGATATTATGAAATAATATAAAAAATTGAATAATGTAAAAAATATTATTATTATTAATTAAAAGGAAAAAATATAGTTTCGATTTCATTCATAAAGGGTAAAATTAACTTGTTTATGGTAAAATTTCTACTCCTCATGAGTCATAGACTTATTCTTCATAAGTGAAATAGCTGATCCTCATAAGCCATAAGTCAGTTAGTTCTAAGTAATAATTCTGCGCCTTTAGAAACGTATACAATATAACTTTTTTTTTAACCTTAGGTAATTAGAGGCGTACAGATTTATAAATAAAACGATAAAATAAAATTTTGTGGTGGATATAATAAAATTTTGGGGTAAATATTATCCCAAAATAAATCAAACAAATAGGAACGTAGACAGGACGAACCCAGTCATTCGATCTATCTTTCTCAGCGACTTTTGGAGGTGGCCTTCATTTTTTTTTTTTTTTTTTGGTGACAACTAAATTTCCACGTCTCTGGAAAAAAACTATATAAAAAAACGAAAAAGGAGTCTCATAACACGAGCATCTACCAACCCGGCAAAGTCGGCAACTCCTCTCTCGTTCCTCCCTTTTCTTCTTCTTAGCTCGGAGGTTTCAGTTCGCCGGCAAAATGGCTGCGCCCAGCTCCGATCCCGAGCACCTCTCTTTCTCCTCTCTGGTATTCCTCTACTTCTCGTCTATTCATTCGTTTTTTTTTCTTTTTCTTTAATCTGATTTTCTCAAATTTGGTCATTTTCTGCGAGAAACAAGGGCGGAAATTACTCCGGGGAGGTCGCCAGCGACGCACTCGAGCCTCTCCTCAATGGTGGTGGCCGCTACGAGGAGAGTTATTCTGTTTTTTCTGCTATACTCCCGTGAGCTTTCTCCCTCTCCATCTATTTATGCTAAAACTTGCTCTTCTACAATTCTGTGTAAATGTATCAGTGCTCATCTTCGTTTGCTGTGTTTGTGTTGATGTATTTTTCATTGGTTTCCTTACAAGCTGCACTGCACTGCACATTCAAAGGATTATTATTAGATTAGTATGAGAAATTATTTTCACTCTCTTCTATTATACACAACTGATTCTAGATTTGGTTGATCGAGAATAAGATGACATTAGATAAGCAGGACTGACGTTTACAGTTGGGCAAATGATAGACCATAAATCTTGATTAAGTCTATCTAGTTCACAGACAAACACACAAAAATTGAAATGATAAACTGAGGTCTACCCTCTTTTGATTGACTGGAAATTGAAAGAACAAGTTAGAAACGGGAAGATACTCCCAACAAAGCAGATGCGCCTCGCCAAAAGGGGCTGATACGCCTCAACTCTCTAAACAAGCAATTTCATTGATAATGATCTTTGTTGCTAGTACCTTATGTATTCTCCAAATTCTCTTCACTTGTAGCTTTGCCTAGAAGCTTCTATCCTAACTGCCTATGTGCATATCAACAAATCACCGATCATATACTTATTATATAAAGCTTTCAAACTAAATTATGAAACTTCAACTGAATTTCGTTGCCTTAGGTTCTTTTTTGTTAATCTAATTGCTAGTTTGAATGAAAGATCCTGGATGTATGTTTGGAAAATATACTCTTATGAAAATCATCTGTTTAGTTTGAGACAAGAAGTTGAAGTTAGTTTTTATATACACCAATCACAGTTTCAGGATGTCTCGCTACAAGCGGGGTGTGGGGTCAAATTGTACGCATTCTTTCCCCGATTATGCCAAGAGAGTTTCTGAGAGGCCCTAGTAAAAATAAATAAAAATAAAAATAAAAATCCTAGTTTTATATATAACAAATAGAAATACAGTAAGGAGTTATTTGTTTTTTTTTTTTTCAGATTTCTTTTCCCAGCACTTGGAGGACTGCTCTATGGATATGATATTGGGGCCACATCCTGTGCTTTACTTTCAATTGAGGTACGATGCATTGAGTAAGAATTACTCATGTGCATAGCCCAACTCTTGTGTGCATAGAGATTGTGGGATTTGATCACATCCATTGACTACATCTTGCCCTATTGAATGGCTGTTCTTAACATGGTTATATCATCCAAGATTTTCATACATTTATGACTTGAAGATGTCACAACAATGTTTTCTGAATCTCTCTTTCTTGTTCCAGTCTTCAACCCTTAGTGGAGTTTCATGGTATGATTTGAGCTCTGTCGAAATTGGTCTCATAGTAAGATATCTACATCCCTCAGTTTTTAACTAATATTTGATACTTAACTGTTGGATAGTTTTGTCCATGTCTCATCATAATATGCATTTGCATTTGTAAATGATGTTCTGAAATCCCGGTCACAGAGCAGTGGATCATTATATGGAGCATTGATAGGTTCAGCGTTGGCCTTTGTGGTTGCTGACTTCCTCGGCAGAAGGAGAGAGCTCATTACAGCTGCTGTATTTTATTTCATTGGAGCTCTTGTGACTGCACTTGCTCCTGATTTTGCAATCATGGTGCTTGGGCGTTTTGTGTATGGAATAGGCATCGGACTGGTTTGACACTGTCAATTAAATAATTCTGTCTCTTTAAATATTTTTAACAGTTCCTCTATTCTTTAATTTTGGCAGCTCTGAGTATTGAGCAAACAACCCTGTTTATAACTTGTCTATGTCTTTCCATTCAGGCAATGCATGCAGCTCCAATGTACATTGCTGAAACTGCTGCTTCCCAAATAAGAGGTCGATTAATATCACTAAAAGAATTCTTTATAGTCATCGGGATGGTCGTAAGTACCCAGCTGGAACTATTGTCTTCCCTTCATTGTATATCGAACTCATGCTGGCTGAATAGGAGCTGATCTGAATCCTATTCTGCGTAAAGCTCTAAATAGCGTCATCCTTTTGTAGATTGGTTATACACTCGGTAGCCTTTTGGTTGAAATTGTTGGTGGTTGGCGCTACATGTATGGAGCTAGCTCTCCTATAACCATCGCAATGGCCATTGGCATGTGGTGGCTCCCATCATCTCCCAGATGGGTTCTCCTGCGTGCTGTGCAAGGGAAAGGAAATATGCAAGAACTGAAAGAGACTGCTGCTCGTTGCTTGTGTCGGCTGAGGGGTGACACAATAACTGACACAGCTCCCCAGCTAGTTGACGAGATCCTCTCTGACCTTGCTTCTGTTAATGAAATGAAGGAAGTGTCGTTTGGAGAGTTATTCCAAGGAAAATACTTGAAAGCCCTTATTATTGGCGCTGGAATAGTTTTATTTCAACAGGTATGTTTATTATGAATGTACATGCTATGTGATCAATCAAGATACTCTTTTGTTATTTTGCTTCTCATTGCATCTGTTGTCGATTTTTGTGGCAGATAACTGGGCAACCAAGTGTACTGTATTATGCTGCTTCTATACTCGAGGTATACAGGCTAGTTTGGATGGATTTGTTTTGAAGTTTATATAATCTTTTGCTGCACGGAAGTACTTATTTGTTATACAGAGTGCAGGATTTTCTGGTGCATCTAATTCAACAAGGGTCTCAATCCTTCTGGGTGTGTTCAAGGTATATTCTGCATTCTCTTACACCTCTTCTGTTTCTCATCTTCAAATAGTTTTTGTTCTTTTCATATAAATTACTGGAGGTCCTTCACACAGTAATCTTTTCTGATACACTTTTCGTTCTTTGCAGCTAATTATGACTGGAGTTGCTGTGCTCGCTGTTGATAGGCTTGGAAGAAGACCCTTGCTTCTTGGTGGTGTTTCTGGACTGGTCTGTTGCTTTTACAAATTACTCCCTCCGTTCGGCAAAACTTGTCATTTTAGCTTATTTCACAAGTTTTAAGGCAATCAACAAATGTACTAATTTACCCTCAATCATTACCCTCATTTTTTACTTTATCGAAAACTACAACTAACAAACCATCAATCATATCAAGGGCATTTTTGTAAAGTGAAGGGCAAAATACCTATAATGACAAGTTTTTTTGAACAAAAATAACACCCTAAAATGACAAGTTTTGCCGAACGGAGGGAGTATATTCTTTTCCTTTTCTTTTTATGTGGTATGCATGTATCCGGAGTATATCCATAACTTGCTAAAAGTGATGAGCAGAAAGTTTTGATTCCATATCATTTGACAATCATCAGATTCAGATTTATTGATACGATAATCACATGCTTTATGTGTTGATCTTAAACCAGTAAAACTGCTATGTGGTTATGTGTGACAGACTATCTCCTTGTTCCTGCTGGGGGCATACTACACTTTTCTGGGTAGTGCACCCGCTGTTGCTGTTGTTGCTTTACTTCTGTATGTCGGTTGTTACCAGGTATCTCTCATATTCATCCTTCTGTATGTCAGTTGTATAGCATTTGGGGATTATTGATGTTGAGTTACTTCTTATTCAGAATTTGAAACCTTTTTGACCTCACTGCAGATTGTGTTCTAATTATTTTGCAGCTGTCATTTGGCCCCATTGGCTGGCTTTTGATCTCTGAGATTTTCCCCTTACGGATGAGGGGGCGAGGTCTGAGCATAGCAGTTCTTGTGAACTTCGGCGCAAATGCTTTGGTCACTTTTTCTTTCTCTCCTCTAAAGGTGCTGAATCAACCGTCTTTCATAGTACTTCAAGCTTTCTAGTGGCTAATGACTATTTTGAAAGATGATACAATTGGATTAGAATGAGGCAAATTTACATAATATAACGCTTTCACATGCATTTCTTATGAAAAATGATGTTACAGAGGGAATCGCATCTTGTGTTTTTAGGAATGAGATAATGAAACGACCGATGTTGACTCAATTTCAGGAGCTGATCGGAGCAGGAAACGTGTTCTTCATGTTCGGAGCCATAGCCATACTGTCTCTTTTCTTCATTTTCTACATGGTACCGGAAACCAAGGGGCTGAGCCTCGAGGAGATTGAGGCCAAGGTTTTGTGATCAAACCTTGGGCTGTGGGTTTTGCGAGCATGATGTAGTTGTAAATGTGTATCGTATCAAGAATAGCTTCTAGCATTACAGGTTCTTCTTTATAGAGGGCTATATGGATTTCGGTACACTATATCTGTACACCTAGATTGCCACCTGAAGAACAAATTCAAATAAGATGCTCTAATAATGCTATACATGATAGATATTGGGGATACTATATACACAGTGATTATCTCGTCTTTTACATGGTTTGCAACCGCGCACTCGCAAGTCGCAATGCACGTTCGATTTTTTTTAAAAGCAGCGTTTGCGCAGTGCATGTATGCCAATATGGATATATTTTTTTAATACAAATTAAGATAAGATAAGATAAATAAATATCGGATTGTTTACCAAAAAAAGATAGATAAATTTGACGGAAGATAAGATGGATATATATCCGATATATTTAGGGATAGATATATTTAGAGATAAATGTGAATAGATATATATTTTTTCCAATAATACACGACGGCCTATATATACCATTCGTGTTTAGGGTACAAATATCAACAATTTTACAGCTCTGGCGAAGCGAATATTTCGAATATCCTAAATTTTTCCCCGTGTCGTCACCAATTGAAGATGATCTACCATTGTTTGAATATATAGTAGTATATGCCAATATTAGAGAAATTTATTTCACATCTATATGTTCGGAATGAGTTTGTTTGAAATTTATTTCACATCTATTATGCGTTAATTTTATAAATCTAACACTATGAACATTTATCCATCTAAAATCTATTTTCCTAACCATATATATATATATATACAATATTTTTTCTCCATCCTTTAAATTATGCTACCTCCAACTAAATTTTATTTTTATTTATCCAATCCAAGATATAATAATAATAATAATAATAATAATAATCTATCTTTGTGAATAAAATGGTTGTGATTGTGAAACCACAAAATATAAACTAATTTTTTTGTAAAGAAATTAGTTTAAATCTAAGCACGATTGTACCAAAATCTCATGTATATACCTTCCATGTTTCCAATTTGTTTGAATATATAGTAGTATATGCCAATATTAGGGAAATTTATTTAACATCTATATGTTTTGAATGTGTTTATTTCCAATGTGTGTGTATAGTGGTATTTATGTATATACCATCAATATGTTTCGAATTGCAGGATCTCCCCGACTTTCCTCTAGAAGAGGGTACCGACTATTCAGATATGTTTCGGATAGGTGGATATTTCTTTGACTCCAAGAACACAAAGGAGTGGGCTCATTTTATGGGTGGAATTACAAATATGGTGTTAATAACTCATAGGTCTTGGAAGAACAAGAGAAACGGGTTAGGTATATTTCGTTTGGTTTGCGAGTACTATGACTATCCTAGAGACGCGACCGATGTGGATAAGGATTTTCCACCATCATATAATCAAATAGAGAAAACAAGTCGAAGAAAAATGGATGTGCATTTGAGCTCGAGTGTCATGAGTACGAGACAGGTAAATGGAGAGTGTTTGTAGCATCATAAGGTACGATGCAGTGCCATGATTGGGTTAAAACCTCAGTAGTTGTTGAGTATACTTCAAGATGAAGATTCCAAATGTGTGACGAGTATCCGTCAAGTGTACAGCTCTGTTCAGAAGATAAAGAGAGTAGAGACGGAGGATCGTGGGGATATACAACAAGCATTGCATTCACTCGAAGGAAAATAGTACGATATATTCGTACGTAGGGTGAAAGAGTCTAATCAGCTGAGTGATCTAATGTTTTCTCACCTCGACTCGCAACATTTATGGAGGTTATTTCTCTACGCCATCATGATGGATGCAACTTACAAGACAAATGAGTATGTGTATCTCGTTTCTTTCTCTTTTGGTTTTTTTTTTGTAATTATACAAATAGATTTAATTTTTTTTTAATTTGTCTCTCATGATATATTGACCATCTTCCTTTCATGTAGGTATAAGATGCCAATGTTGGAAATAGTTGGGTTCACTAGCACGAAAAAGACATTTGCGATAGCGTTTGTATTCATGGCGAAGGAGACCACGGATCATTATAGTTGGGTGATGCAGAGGCTCCGAGATCTCTGTAGACATAAAATGTCAGATGTGACTGTCTCAGATTGAGAGTTGGCAGTAATCAATGCCATCAAGGAAGTGTTCCCAACCGTGAAGCATTTATTGTGCAGATGGCATGTAATGTCAAATATCGAAGTGAAAGCTAAGATCACACGATCAAAAGCTAAAGAAAATGAGTTTGTTGGAGATTGTTACGCCTTGATAGAGTCAAGATCAGAATTGAGCTACCAACGACGTCTTGAATCAATGAAGACCAAGTGGGATAGAAGTGGGAACCTCATGGAATACCTTGAAACCACTTGGCTCAAGGACTTTAAAGAGACACTTGTTAGAGCTTGGGTTGATTGCTATCTTCATTTTGGGACTAGAATAACAAACTGGTAAGTTAAAGGGTATATTGAACACGTCGATAGGGGGATTTGAATTTGAAGACGTGGTCAAGTGCATCAACAGAATGATCGACGATACACCACTCAGAGGGTCAAAAGATTATTGAGGTAAATTCAGTGATCATTATGTGTTGGAATCGAAATGACAGTTTGACGTTATATGACGTACTTAGTGGTGTTATTCGGCAAATTTGAATGTATTTACTATTTGCATAAGTAGAAAACCATGTCATTACTTTCTATTCAATTGTTATGTATCCTTGTCAACAATCTGAAGCTATTATTACATGTGGAACAATCGGTGTGGAAGCTATGCCATCGATTACCGAACAAAAGGTTTGTATTTCGTGTGCTATACACTACACCCATGCTTGTCTAGTTTCAACTTAATTATAATTGTTCACCTACTTTTAACACCCATACATCATATAGTGTAGGCTCTAACGACCCGCCGGGTCCGGGTTGATGGGTTGACGGGTGTAGCCGGGTAGCGGGTTAGGTTTAGGGTTGGGGATTTTAAAACCCGTCGACCCGCCTGGTCAACCCATTTTTAAAATCCGATCGTTGGAGTGTGGGGCCCACCGTCGGATGAATTTTTTTTAAAAAAATTTAGCCGTTGTAACGGCTAGTTGATGATACTCATAGGCTCGGGGCTATAAATACCCGGCTCTTTCAATTCAAAAATCACACATCCTATATTATATTCCCATCCAATCCATCAATTTCATTTTCATAAGCTCCTGATCATGTCCGACGCAGCTACATCCGGTGAGAACTTTCGCTCGGCGTTGTTCCGGGATCATTACGACAAGGTCGATCAAGCCTGTGGGAAGTTCGATGCCTTTTGTCGTCATTGCAGTCACAAGTACAAGATGACAAAAAACCTTGGCTATGGAAAGTTGAAGCTTCACATCACGAAGAAGCATCCCGAGAAGATCAAGAACGATGACGCATCGGGCTCGAGTGGTAACTAGTCTAGTCCTAAGTAAGTAGTGAGTAATGTAGTTATGTAGAAAGTTTATGTTTTAACTTTTAATGTGGTGTGAATGTGATTTGTGAACTTGTGTGTTGTGAATGTGATTATGTGATGGTCGTCAACTCCTCAAGTTTAAAATCCGAATCTCGATCCCCGCCGAGACAATGAATCCGGTCCTGGTTGTAATCATATGTCGGTTTATAATAAACTTGTGTTTGAATGAATTGTGTTTCATAAGATTGTTTGTTTAGTAATTACCTAACAATTTTGAAAAAATTGACTAAACATTAGATATCAAATTGAAAATGTCAAAAAAATTAAAAACTCAATAAAATAAATTAAAAGCTTTGCATATAAATTTAATTCCAATTTAAATAGATAGGTAACAATCCAAACAACACCAAAAAAAAAATTTTAAGCCAACAACTATTTTCAAACGGTCGGTTTCGAGGTGACAACCTTCGGTTTGGCCCTATATAAACCCATTTTCCCTCCCATTTTCAACCCACACCTCACTCACTCATTAATCTCATCTTCATCTCTCTAATCGCTCTCTAATCGCTCGATTTTGTCTCTCGTAGTCTCGGTTTCCTAATCTTTTACTAATCTCTCTCTTATATCTCTTAATCCTCTAAAATTCAAAATATCGAGTGTCTTCAACCGAATTACCCGAGGTCGCAAGAGTGTTAGCGGAACCCCATCTTCATCGAACCCGAGTGTTGGAGGCGGAGGCGGCCCGAACTCGGCGGTGGGACCAAGCCTTCGTCGAAGTGTCTCGGTCTCGGCGGCGAGTGGATCCCGACGTCATCAAGATGATGATCTTCTTCCTCTCAACCCGCTAGTTTATGGTCTTATGATTATCGTAGTTGTCATGATAACTATGCGGAAATGATAGCTGCCGAGGGTTTCGCTTATAGTTTTTCACAACGTTTATGTTTCAATGATTTCATTACACAAAATGTTCAACCTGCATGGCAAGGTATTAGTCGAAACACGGTTAAGAGGAAAGTACTTAGACGGTATAACACTCGTAAAAATGAATTAATCGAATATTTTCACAAAAAAACATAATTTACAAGTTTTGATTTGTAGTGACATTTGGACCGACCATTGGGAGCATCACTCATACATGGGTGTTACTTGTCATTGGGTTGATCAACGTTTTCAATTGCACAAACGTGTTTTAGCTTTTCGAGTTTTCGACGACGCACACACGGCACGAAACATAGCATCTATCCTCTTAACCGTTTTACAAGAATATAGACTGACTAAAAGGGTTTTCAGTATCGGTTTTGACAACGCTTCTGCCAACACCGCGTCAATTCCGAAATTAAACCCAATACTGTCAGCCCACGATAGGCGGTAAGTTTTTCCACATCTGTTGCGCCCCTCATATTTTAAACTTATGTGTCCAAGATGGTTTAAACATTTTACAATCTGTTGTTGAACCAATTCGATTTGTTTTGCGAGTGCTTTGGCGAAGTAAACAGCTTCGCCAGCAATGGAGCGCCTATTGCCACTCTCACCAAACTAGACCAAAACAGTTCCCCAAGGACGTTTGCACTCGGTGGAACTCGATTTACAAAATGATTTATGATTCCATCGCTTATAAGGATCTTCTTTCCGGTTTTGCAACACAAAACATTGTCGGGTCAAACATCTTTGCGGATGTGTGGACTCAGGCCCGTGATGTTGTTGAGGTTTTCAAAGTTTTTTACGACGCAACTCGGACTTTTAGCCACATGTACATGCCTACATCAAACCTTTTCTATTTTGTTGCCTTGAATGTAGCAATAGCCCTTCAAGGCGGGATTGAAGTGCTTTCCATTCGTAACGTTGTCCTTAAGATACGGCGGAAATGGGTGGCATATTACAAAGTTATACCTGACATTTTCCTCGTAGCTTGCTGTTTCGACCCTAGATATAAATTAAACGATGTTCAAAAGTTTTTAGAAAACTATTTTCCGACTTTAGAAATTCAGGATGATCCAGAATGCAATGTTCCAATCATAGTTGCTAGAGTTCGAGGTTTATTAGGAGAATTATATACTCATTATTCGATAGGGGATAGAGCGCCCTCCGCTCGTCCTCCCATGCCTTCCAGTTCGAGCGGGTTACGAACTAGCATTACCGCTAGAACTAAGGCACTTGCCAGAGATATCTTTGGCTCAAAGGGGTCGAGATCTTCGTCGAGCCCCCACTCGGAGCTCGACGAATATTTGTCTACTAACTTTGATTTCCACAGTGATGAGGAATAAGATTTCGATGTCCTAGAATGGTAGAGCCGACCCGAAAGACAAAGATTCCCGACATTGCAGGTCAACGCTCGACAAATACTAAGGGCCCCTTGCTCCACCGTCGCCATCAAGTAGTTGTTCAGTCGTGGAGGTCAGATTCTTTCGGAGAAGAGATCAAGATTGCTTCCCGAGAACCTCGAAGCCCAAGTTTGCCTTGCATATCGGAAGAGGGCGGATATGCGGATGTAGAAGAACATCTTGGGGACTGATTCCGAGGACGATGACGGAGTGGAAATAGAGTCCGTTGGGAGCTCCATCGACGGTGCGGTCACAGATGGATCAGAAGGCGGAATGTTGTAAACCCGTTTTCAACCCGGACCCTATTCGCCGGGTCGACCCTCCGGGCACCCGCCGGGTCAACCCGTCGACCCTTGGACCCGCCAGGTGACCCAAACCCACCAACCCGTGGGATTCCCGGGTTAGGGTTACCCTGGAGCCGGCGGGTCGAACCCGTCGACCCACCGGGTCGAACCCGTGGCCACGCCTAGACATGGGTAAATGGACTCCTAACACGTGACATTTTCAAGGTGACATGTAATCGTTGATATTGAAAGAATATGATATGAATTTGAATACGCCCTAGAAATACCAGCTATTACCTCTGATGTCATTCTGTTGGGTTTGAATTCGATTTGTTGGTTTTTAATTCAATTTGAAAGTTGACACGTAATCGAACGCTTTTGTTCACCTTAGCCTTTATAAGTGATGTTAAAAACCTAATCCCTATAGCTGAAAGTGTTGGAGGAGGTCATCAATGGACTGTGAGTTGGTAGAGGGATGGGGACAACCGGGGAAGAAAGAGAAAGGGATGGTAGCACTTCATTTGACATTGATGTAGAGAAGAAGAGTGATGTTGGGAAAGATGGACCTGAAGACGAAGTTGTCGATGAGAAGAAAGGGGATGGGGGGGGGGGGAGGGAAGGATGATGAGGTAAGCTTGTTTTTGCGTAAGATGTGTTTGGTGTTGAGTCCCACTGGAAATCGGGGATCCACTTTCAAGTTTGAATTTGTTTCTCAGGTCATACATGCCGATATGGTTACGTCGATTGCATCTGAAGGGGGGAGAAGACTCTACAAGAACAAGGTGGTAAGGTAAGTTGTTGTTAACAATGTCGATTATGTCAACAATTATGTTCTGAATTCATGGTGATAGGGAGAATTGAGTTGTCTGACATGGTGGTAAATGTTAAGTGACACGGGATATTTCCAACCCAATTTGAAGTTTGAATTTGTTTTCCAGATGAGAGATGCTGATGTTACGGGGACTAGTACTGATGTTGGGGACAAGCACCCATAAGGTGAAGCTTTAAAGGTAGGGGATGGGGAGGAAGGCAAGGATGATGGGGTAAGTTTATTTTTGGGTGACATCCATTTTGGTGTTGAGTGACACGGAAAATCGGGGATCCACTTTCAATTTTGAATTTATTTTTCAGGTTGTTTATGCCGATGTGGTTACATCGATTGCATCTGAAGGCGAGGAGAAGCCCCTAAAAGGACAAGGTCATAAGGTAAGTTGTGGTTAACTGTGTCGATTATGTCAACAATTAAGTAATGACTTCATGGTGATAGGGAGAATTTAGTTGCGTGACACGGGACATCTTGGATGTAACACCCCCGTCCCACATCGGATATCATAAGGATGTTGGGAGTGATTTATAAGTGATTCAAGCCCTACCCATATCACAAGAGCTCTTCCTTTTCAGGCTCCAAGTGACGACAATGGACCTGAGAGGGCTAGGTGGCATGGGCTGACACCTCTTAAGACCTCGGGTCTTACAGATGGTATCAGAGCCGACTTTGGGCTCGGAGGTGCCCCGACAGTATGATCGGGTATGCTCCTCCCGGAGGGCAGTCCCTTGGGCCTGACGGGGTCGTCAGTGCTTTAAGTGGGGGAGATTGTAATACCCCCGTCCCACATCGGATATCATAAGGATGTTGGGAGTGATTTATAAGTGATTCAAGCCCTACCCATGTCACAAGAGCTCTTCCTTTTCAGGCTCCAAGTGAGGACAACGGACCTGAGAGGGCTAGGTGGCATGGGTTGGTGCCTCTTAAGACCTTGGGTCTTACAGATGGTATCAGAGCCGACTCTGGGCTCGGAGGTGCCCCAACAGTATGATCGGGTATGCTCCTCCCGGAGGGCGGTCCCTTGGGCCTAACGGGGTCATCAGTGCTTTAAGTGGGGGAGATTGTAACACCCCCGTCCCACATAGCGATGTCATAAGGATGTTGGGAGTGATTTATAAGTGATTCAAGCCCTACCCATGTCACAAGAGCTCTTCTTTTTCAGGCTCCAAGTGAGGACAACGGACCTGAGAGGGCTAGGTGGCATGAGCTGGCGCTTCTTAAGACCACGGGACAAAAAGGGAAAGATACAAGGGAGTTGACAGAGGACAAGGTCGGTCGCTTGCGACAAAGGACATAGGACAAGGGAGGAACACGCCAGAGAAGAGCACACCAGAGAGGAGCACGCCGAAAAGAAGGTAAGTCGCACACCTTCTTCTTGAAATCCCTTTCCCTTCTCTACAACTATGAATATGGAATTATTTTGCAATGTTTCAATGTTGGATTTAAACATGCAATGTTGGCCGGTTGTGTCAAGATGATTGTCGTCGGTGACAGGAGGAATGTCATAAACGGGGATTACAAAAAAGGGGAAGTCAACTGATTTGCGTGACATGTGTATGGTTGTTGTGTGACATTGGTTTAGAAGAGGGTGACATGGTTCATTGTTTCTAAATTTATGATAAAATCTGAGACGGATTTAATAGTTGGGTAATGATTTTGTGTGGATATCTGATTTTGTTCGTGTCGACCTAATTGTAGGAAAGAGATGGTTCGGTCCAAAAATTTAAGGAGGAAGAGAGTCTCGCTACCCAAAAAGGTGGAGCCACGATTCGCAGTCTCGGAGGACAAGTATTTCCAGGGACATGTGAACCAAAATGCCAGTGTCACTGCTCGTGAACTTGGATGACTGAGTCGACCCCGTAGATTGGGAGAAGCTGCAGAGAAGCCAGCTTTGGGGGTTGTGGAATTGGCAAACTGAGTATAATTCAAACCGCAACTAGTGCATTATGTGTTAAAACGACAGCTTGTGACAGAGAAGAAGTGAGAGACGTGGAAGGAAAGCTCTGACGCTTCTTGATCAAGGAGTTTGTGCTCGTTATTGGGCTGCGGTGTGGTCAAGTCTGGGGGGAAGAGATGAAGGATGACAAGAAGAACAAGAAGGTTGTCAAGGACTTATTCGCAATGGACAACATGCCGGTTGGTGAGCTAGAGTCCGCTTTCAAGACCTCGATCCTGAATGAGGCGAGTGCGAGAATGCGTTTTAAGATCGCTCTCCTCCTCATCGTCGAAGGAAATCTACTGGGGAGAGAACCTAGGAAACCTATACGAGGGTGGATTGTGAAGCTTATGGAGAACATGGATCGGTTCTTGGAATTCCCCTAGGGCAGGTTGTGTACGAGGCCCCTCATGCGTCCCTATGGGGTGTCATAGAATGGTGACTCGCTGATTTGAAGCTGAATGTTGACCGGGATGGTTATGACTTAATGGGTTATCTGTAGGCATTCCAGGTAATCTTCTCAACCGAAGTTATATTTTAATTGTTAAGTGCAATTGATGACGTCGAGTGTCATGTGTAGGTGTTGTAGATTTGGTTATACGAAGCGGTACCAGACATTGGGGAGCAGTTTGCAAATAGGGTGTCAAAGACAGCGTTGCCTCGCATATTGAGGTGGACTTCCGCTGACGACAATCTAAGCTATGAGACGATCCAAACCCGCATGGACCCGGAGAAGTTGGAGAGCGTAAAGGTTGAAGATAACCCCATACTAGTCTCGAAGGACGGTGAGTTTGAGTTGATGAATGGGTGCTTCTACAGGCATGAGGAGCATGACCTCTACTACGATGACGTTGAGGTTGCATTGGCGCCCCGTTATTATGATGACGGCTTCGGCAAGGCTGGATCAAGTTCGGAAAAATGTGATGGGAACAAGGAAGCCTGGGAAGATAAGTTGGGGAAGACACTTGACTTGATGTAGGTAAGGCTGAGAACTATGGCAACATAGATGCAGAGCATGGATGAGAAGGTATGTGATTCTCCTAATTCCCTCCCCCCCCCCCAATTATGAATAACATTGATGACAAGGGTAAATATACTAGCGACACGGTATAATTTATACGTGACACGTAAATGTCATTGATTGTAATCAATTTGGCGAACCACCCCTCTTTTATGTTATGTGTGGTTCAGTTGAAGGTCATGGAAGATGTTGTGAATATGATGCGAGATGCCCATGGGAAGGCATGAGGTTTACAACAACACATGAGGGATGTCCGTGGAGAGGATGGGGGGAAAGACGGGGAGGCTGAGGGGCCAGGGAGACGGAGGGTACACCTAAAGGGGATGACCAGCCACCAGAAGGACAGGATGAGGAGGTAAATTTTATGTCAGTTGACATGGTATTTTCTCTTAAGTGATACGGGTTAAAAAAACTAAGATTGTATTAGTTAAGTGACAAGGTTATTTTCTTTAAGTGACATGGTTTACTTGGTTTGGTGACACGGGATTACAAAAAATCTCAGAATGAGAGTTGAAACATCCTAACCATTTTTCAAATCTCTGTGACTGCAAAAGTGAAGGGCGTTCGAGGCAAGAAGATTAAGAGGGGTCCAGGAGGTGATGGATAAGTCAAGTCCCCCTTGCAAAGAAATCGTGGGGCCGAAAACGGAAGGACGTTGTCCAAAGTGCGGACGCGATTGAGTTGGGACTTGTATCCATGTGATTATACTTGATTGTTATGAACTTTGTTGTTATTTTAGTAGGTTGTTATGAACTTGGTTGTTATTGTAGTAGGTTGTTATGAACTTTGTTGCTCCAAACTTGGTTGTTAAGAACTTTATGATGTCCGTTGCTCATAAGTTGTAGAATTTTATGACATTTGTTGGTTATTAGATGACTATGTTGTTATGCTCGAAACTTTGGTTATGAACGTACCATCACATTCAAACAAGTGACACGTTAAATCCTTCGGGTGACACGGGATTACAAGCAGGTGACAAGGGTGACTTCCTTATCAAACTAACAAAAACAGTCAGAAATGTAAAACAACAAATTCAAACAAGTGCCAAGGGTAATTTCCTTATCAAAATGCCAGAAACAGAAATGTAAAACATCAAATTCAAACCAATGACATGTTAGCCCTATCATCTGACATGAGCATACAAACTGGTGTCAGGGGTGATTTCATTAACCCGTTCCCAAAAGTACTATGAAGTTCTTAACCACTTGTCATTAGTTTGTCATATGTGCATGGACCGAAAAATACAACAAAGTACTTAACCCATTCCCAAAAGTACTACGAAGGAAAATGGTCCAACCTCTGACCCCAAACTGAAGGTGCAAAGGAAAACCCAACTTTTGAGGTAAGCCGTTGGACCACCAATGGAGGAACACAACTACGAACGACGACGCTTGACAGGAGGAAATTCTCCCCGAGATGGGTACCGGGATTTCTTAGGGCGACCAGGCCGCCGCTTCATGGGCGGGGGGAGGCACACCACACCGGACATGGTTGGGGGTATTTTCCACTCTGCTCTTGGCAGAAGCGGATATAGCACATCCTCATAGCACGCCTTCCATGCTGCGAATTTGTAGAAGTCATTCACGAGAGTGAAGATTGGTACCTCCAAACTTAACAGCGGCTATGGCATGCGTGCACGGGAACTGGTCAATGTCAAACCGCTTGCATGTGCAAGTATGAGCACTCAAGTTGACAACTCATGAGGAGAACCCTTTGCGGACATTGTACTCATGTGGGCTGAGCGGCCTGATGTCCAAGCATATTGTCATCGCATAGTTGGTTTTCAGAGCATCATCAATGTAATCTCTCATCGACTTACCCCGTTTGCTGGTGGTTTCCCGTCGCACCACTTAGAGATGGTTTTGATGATAGCATCAATCAGCACAGTGATGGGTAGGTTGCGGGGCTCCTTGAAAATAGAGTTCAGACACTCGGAGTTGTTCGTCGCCATTATGTTATAGTGATTCCCCAAGAAGTATGCCCGGACCCAATCTAGAGACCAGCCTCTTTCAAGTATTGGCCCGCAGGGGCTGAATGTGCGCAGAAGTCAGCGAAGAGTTGCTCGAACTCTAACCTCGTGTACGCCTTCGCCATCTTTAAAAACAAAGTCTGCAAGCCCGTGACCTCCTTGTACCTGCACCTCGCATTCTGAAATAGATGCCATATGCAGACCCCTTGCTTTGCAAACACATAGTTGTCCCTCAAACCTTTGATAATACTAAGATGGCGATCAGAGACACACATTATGTCCAGTGTGTCCTCAACAACATATGGCATCTTCTTGAAGAAGAAGCCCCATGACCCGTGATTCTCACCATCGACAATCTCAAACGCAATCGGGTATACTTTGTGGTCTGCATCTTGGCCTATGGCATAGAGAAGCGTGCCCCTGAACTTCCCTTTGAGGAAACTCCCATCCACTGAAATGACTTGTACATGTAAATCAATAACAGCTGGTTTGATGACATGGTCTTTTGTATTAGGTGGCATGCAAAATTATACAGCCGACATGGATTTTTACTTTTCGAAGGTAGGGGATCGTCTTGCGCCATACCCCGAAGCTAACAAAGGCGTACTTGAATCTTTGGGATGAGTCCAGCTCTAACCTAGTATATGTCCCGGGGTTAGTCTGCTCAAAGATGTGTAAGTATGGAATAATATCTTGGCAACTGTCTTCGTCGGTCCCATACTTAACCTCTCTCGTCGCGTGCCCTTCGTGTCTTTCAGTAGATACACGTGCGTGACGTCGAACTGGGACTTCGTCATTGTCTGCACTTGCTTGAGAACGAGGTTCTTTCGAGTCCCGGTGAACCTACAAGGGGCAGGTTGAGTTACAGTAGGTGACATGTGGAATATTAACATGTGACATAGATAACAGTGTTCGCAACTGAAGTAAAACTTATGTGGACACGAGATTCCATCCAATCATATTCGACGTAGCATATCGGTTATGGTTGTGCTTCACGTTGATGTCACATGTATGCTCCTGGATATACTTTTGGATGACCCACATAGTGGTGCGTCGGTAAGTCGAGGCCCTATAAATCCACACGCACTTGCTATCCACATATCCAACGACATACAATGATCTCGTCGACCTCTTCGCAAAAAACTTGAAGCACTTCTCCACTGCATTACACCTAAGGCGAGTCTGCACTTCAGCCTTCGATGCGAATAATTGTCCCTCCGAAAGTTCAATGATGTTGCATCGTGGGTTTTGGTTGCGAGGCTTCCCTCTCTCCATCATAGCTTCATCGTTCTCCATCGTAGTTGGGGATATGCTGGACCTCGGAACCCAATCTTCAAGTTCCCTCATCACCTCATCCTCAAATTACTCCCCCTCCATCGACACCCTCATACCCGGGTCGTCCTCAACACCCTGCCACTCTAAATCATCCCAGTCTTCTCTGACCTTCACTCTGACACCTTCGTCCTCATCCTTCTTCTAACTGCTTATGGATATCACCTCTAACCCCTGAACCATGTAAACTTGATCGTTCACCGTGTCACATGAAGAGCTATCTGTGTCAACTAATTGGATCACATCTAGACCCTTACCCTTGTCACCTGAACATATCATGCCTATCACCCTTTTTAAACCTCGTGTTAGTATTGTCTATCACACCCAGCTCCTTGCTCTTCCCTATGGTCTCGCTCACCTCACCCAATTAGATCACATCCAGACCCTTACCCTTGTCACTTGAACATATATGCGTGTCACCTCTTTTAAATCCCGTGTCAATATTGTCTGTCACACCCAGCTCCTTGCTCTTCCCTATGGCCTCGCTCACCTCTCTTTCACCTTATAACAAAACATCTACAGACAAAGGGTTTGGTTGTGCCTTACCGTCTTCCTTGCAAATGACAATCTCATCCATGTCGTCCACTTTTTGGGAGGTACGTGGCCCACTCAAGCATTTTTCCCCGACAGGTTGATTTACTTCAACGCTCTCCTTCTGCAATGGACCAACATATATCGCCATGGGCCATGGATGTTCCCCACACTTCGAGTTCAGAAACTTAAACGCCTCAAGGTCATCATCAACTTTCATGATCGAATTACCCCATTCTTTCAACTTTGGCACGTAAGACAACGAACCATCTTCATATAAAGCATCATCGCCGACCTTGAGCCTGATCAATTTTTTCAAAGAGGTGAAGTCGATGCTCTCTTCAACCATGACATTCTTGTGCACGATCTCACCCGCAAACACCCATCCGCCTCCCTCGAACAACCAACAGCCATCGAAGATGAGAGTGAAGCAGAGCTTGGCGTTTCCACCTGAAAATGAAAAGAGGGACGAGAACTATGGTTCATGGGTATCTACTTTTCGCCAAACATGAGAAGTACTACGGGAAACGCCTACCCATTGAATATGAGAATTAAGGTTTCTAAGAAACCAAAGTGACACGGAAGATTTTGATCATTGACATAGACACGGATTAAGGGCGACAAGTGCTCTACAACCGGAACTTCAGACCGACAGATTGTCTTCAATGGTGGCCTTCTTCTCCATCTCTTTTTTCCAAGGGAGGAAGAAAGTGATTGGCTTCTCCCATCCTAAGTCACCTATCACATCCCCTTTATCCCTTGTACTTTAGCTTGTTTTGTCAACCTAATTTGGGGCCAATTTTTCCCCCACCAAAACCATCTCTCTCCTGCTCACTTTAAAGTTTCAACCGACTTCCCTTGTCACTTATTTATTTTGTACAAATAGCCCTCCATCACACCTTTGCAATTTTTTCAAAACCATGACATTTTTACAAGTTTAAAAAAAAAGGTGTCTAGTTATGCAAAACCTATATATATATATAGGGTCGGGTTCAGGTGAGAAGAGATGAACCGGTGAGAAGGAAAGAAGTAATTTGATTGGTTTATACGGATTAAAAAAATATAAAATTTTCAATAAAAAAACGTCCGCTAGAAAAATTCCCGCATGCTCCTTCCCCTCCCCAGCGCGCCCATTCGCACCTCCCCGCGCGTGTGCTTCACGCGGCCTCACAATCCCACTCCACGCAGCCCTGTTCTCAAAATTAAATTGGGTGTTTTAATTGGTGGAAAGGTGGGGGATTGAACCAAGAACCTTTTCCTACAAACTCAAGTGTCAAACCATCCTACCAAGAAACATTTATTGATGCTAAAATGTATTCTTTTTATTTTAGTCTTTTTTATGGGCTTTATTTATTATAAAATTCAATTAACACCTTTAATTTGTATTTTTTCCAAATTTTAATTAAAATATTATCATCTAATTTATTTAATTACACCTTAATAGACATGTTAAAATACATTTCACCCTAAAATTTTTTATAAAAACAATTACTAATTTTTTTAAAAGAATAATAAATATATTAAAGTATTTATTTTATGAACCACTATAATTTATTTCATGAACCACTACAATTTATTTCATGACGTACTACTCTTTATTTCATGAACCACACTCTTTATTTGATGAACCACTACTCATTTATTTTCTTTTAAATTTTAATTATTTATTTGTTTGTTTTTAATAAAATAGTTCTTGAACCACTACTCTTTATTTCATGAACCACTTGGTATTAAAAATCATGAACCACTTGGTATTTAGTCACTGAACCAATCTCTATTTAGACACCGAACCACTCTTTATTTAGACACCGAACCACTCTTTATTTAGTCACTGAACCACTCTCTATTTAGTCACTGAACCAATCTCTATTTAGTCACTGAACCAACCTCTATTTAGTCACTGAACCAATCTCTATTTAGTCACTGAACCACTCTCTATTTACTCACTGAACCACTCTCTATTTAGTCACTGAACCACTCTCTACTTAGTCACTGAACCAATCTCTATTTAGACACTGAACCACTCTCTATTTAATTACCGAACCACTCTTTATTTTAGTACTGAACCAATCTCTATTTAGTCACTAAACCACTCTCTATTTAGTCACTGAACCACTCTCTATTTAGCCACTGAACCACTCTCTATTTAGTCACTGAACCAATCTCTATTTAGTCACTGAACCACTCTCTATTTAATCACTGAATCAATCTCTATTTAGTCACTGAATCAATCTCTATTTAGTCACCGAACCACTCTCTATTTAGTCACTGAACCAATCTCTAACCACTCTCTATTTCATCAATGAACCAATCTCTATTTAGTTACCGAACCACTCTTTATTTTAGTACTGAACCAATCTCTATTTAATCACTGAACCACTCTCTATTTAGTCACTGAACCAATCTCTATTTAGTCACTGAACCACTATCTATTTTGTCACTGAACCAATCTCTATTTAGTCACTGAACCACTCTCTATTTAGTCACTGAACCACTCTCTATTTAGTCACTAAACCAATCTCTATTTAGTCACTGAACCACTCTCTATTTAGTCACTGAACCACTCTCTATTTAGGCACTAAACCACTTTATATTTAGTCACTGAACCACTCTCTATTTAGTCACTGAACCAATCTCTATTTAGTCACTGAACCACTCTCTATTTAGTCACTGAACCACTCTTTATTTAGTACTGAACCACTCTCTATTTAGTCATTGAACCACTCTCTATTTAGTCACTGAACCAATCTCTATTTAGTCACTGAACCAATCTCTATTTAGTCACTGAACCACTCTATATTTAGTCACTGAACCAATCTCTATTTAGTCACTGAACCAATCTCTATTTAGTACTGAACCAATCTCTATTTAGTACTGAACCACTCTTTATTAAAATCCTGAACCACTTAATTTAAATCGCTGAACCACTTATACTATATGGTTTAAGATTAAAAAAAGAGAGAAAACTTTCATTACATCAGCGAAAGCTTTCATATTCAATGAATAATGAAGCAATGAGATATAAAGCACTCATCAATGAATACGGAAGCAATGTATTCCAACATACATATGAAATTAAACTTATTTACAAATAATCCTCTCATATTCAATGAATAATAAAGCCAATTTCACACGTTAGGTGGGGAATTTCGAACGCGATCTCGATTCGCTGATGAAGTAGCCGGATTTCAAACCCATGATTCCCCTCCTCTCTCTCCTCTAGATCTGTGGAGACACTAGGTTTTTTTTGGGGGGGAATCCAAATAGGTTATTCTTTATTGAAAGATGGGAAGTGGTACCTCGCGCATATCGGCCCATCGCGCCGTCGGCAGACGAGTCGGCGTTCAGGGACACCTTAGATTTGAAATTTTTAGGGGTTTCTCCTCGTTATTGTTCTTCATTAGGGTTTCTCTCCGTCGATGTTAGGCTTGGCGGAGATCCAAACTGCTGCCATGGTGGCGGAGATCTGAGGCTTCGTCAAGGGTTCTCACTGCATTAGAGCTCCGAACTGCTGCAATGATGGCGGTGTCGCAAAGCATCGAAGGAGATGGAGAGGACGGCGGTATCGGGCGACAAAGCACATCCCAATCGCAAATCGAGGATGAAGATGGTGACCGTGAGATTGTGAGATCCAACCGAAGGAGACAAAGACGACGAGGAAGAGCACCATGGAGATGAGCTGCCACGAGAAGAAGAAGAAGATTGAACAATGTTCTGGGATGAAAGAAGAAGCGTATATAGATCTGTTTTATTGAAAAATGAAAAGCGCGTGGGGTTATTTTTTTTATAAAAAAAATTAGATCTATATCAACCAATAGGATCACTTCTTACCGGAAGAGTTACTTCTCACTTGAACCTGACCCTATATATATATATATATATATATATATATATATATATATATATATATATATATATATATAAGAGGGAGTTGCGTTATGAACAGTAACTTTTTTTTTTTCCAATTTTGCCCTAGATCAATTTCTTGCAAAGTAACAAACTCATATTTAAGGACAAGGCCCATATTTAGGCCCAACTAATCTAAACTTAATTCTAGCTATACACCAATACTCACACCACCATTTAAATCAACGTTATCAAGTCTTTTATTCTTCCTCTTACTGCGTTCCCTGTCTTTCTACTGAATTCCTTCGTCTCTATTTCCCTACTGTCTCCATGCTCCTTAAAATGTTCTTGTAAATGTTCCTCCAGTTGCTACTGATAGTTATTGTTGCCGCCTCTTCCTCCCGCTTGCCTTTATCTTCCTCATTGCCTCGGCTCTCATCTGCCGGCTTTCTCTCTCTGTCATTGACTTGTCCGGAAGTCGGTGCCTCTTGACTCTCAGGGGAACCAATTAACTAGCGAATCCAGTCAATCCTAGAAGGAAAACGTCGGCTCAAGAGGTAATTTAAGACTTTTGCTATTTTGTTGGTTTCTCGAGCTGATTTTGCCCACTATTGTTAACCCTAATTCCTGCAAACTATATCATTCTTTATGAAATTAGTTCATGACTGTTTCATTTGGTGATTTATTTTGCTTGATTTGGATTAATTTAGAATCAAATCTTGATATGCTTCCCTCCCATATCAAACTTCCATCTCAAACGGGGAAAAAAACTCCTCAATTACAAACAACCAGTTAAGATATTGTTGTGAGTATACCTGTGTTGTGTTTTGATGTTTTATATGAAGTTTGTTCAGGTTCAAAACTCTGAAAATTTAGGATTTATAAATGTGATTTTAACATGCAGTTAAAATGTTCGATAAAATGCCTTCAAGGGAGTTTGTTTTCCCTTTTTAACAATGACCTTAGATTACCATCCTCATTTAAAATGCACTAAAAGTGTTTGATAAAATGTTTATAACAATCAGCTCATCAATCAGTTTATGTGTGGAATGAATATACAAGTTCTTCCTTTTTTTAATGGCTCACAAGACTAATTCTAAGGCAGGAATATTATTTTGTTAATCGAGCTGATTTAATGGTTATGTTTTCCAATTTTTGAAAATAGGTGATTTCATGAATAGTTTTTTGGTTGAGCCAATTTTGTTGGCATGTATCAGTATGGACTATGGAGTTAAAACACTCCTTTATAACAACGAGCATCATGACATGAACGGATGATCATTCAAGCTGAATAGAACAATAGCTAGCATAGTTTGAACATGCGGTACTGGTCTCCTTCAATGTCATATTTATTTGACACAATTTCAATATGTACGAGTATATGACAAGTGCTGATATGATCAACAAAAATAGTTTGTGCTTACCCTTTATCCACACCAACAATCTAGGTGATTTGGTATAGCTACTTTTGATACTTCTAACATCTATTTGGTTGTTATTTGAGCGTTTTTCTTCTTTTTTACCACTATCAATATTACTTTGTTCTCGATTAAGATCTAATTTGTTAATTTCTCAATTCTATTTAGTTGTTATTTGGGTGTTTTTTTTTCTTTTTTTTCCCCTGCCAATGTTACTTTGTTCTCGATTTCGCTCTAATTTGTTGATTTCGATACTGTCTTCAGTTTCGAATTTCCCGGGCTTAGTTTATTTTTTTTATCAACAATTATGCCTCATTTTTTCCTGAAGAATTAAGGTTCTTTGTTTCCACTTGTAAATAATCCAAAGATGAACGTGAAAGAACCTAATTGGTTTACTTTTCAGGGTCATTTTGTAGGCTTCTTCTCATTGTTGATATCTAGAATGACTGAGAAAATTAGAAATTTATTCAGAAAAAAATATAGGAAGAGTGAAGACTTTTTTATTGCACTAATGGTGTTTTAACAGATAAATTCTGATTAAAGAGAAGTAATATTTTGCTTTGAAATCTCCTCATTATAAGGTAAAGTTTGAAATTTAAGGATTAGTTATTATATCTTGATTTACCTTCTTAAACCTATTGTTGTCGGTCACTCTTTTCCTCATTGCCTCATTTCTATGTTCAGGTCACTTTTTTTATTCTACAATGTAGTTCACAACGGAAAAGTGAATTTAGATTGTAAATTCAAATTGGAGATGCTGAATTTTTTTAGTGATTTTCATGAAAATTGACTTGATTCTAGGTGCAATTCCGTACCCAAAAGCCGAGAGCACAACTAAGCCCTTGTCGTTGAATGCGGTTAGATGTGTGGATTTTGATAGGCCCCCAGTTTGGCTCATGAGGCAAGTTGGCCGGTATATGAAGGCAGGGTTATTTACTCATTAGAATGTTGAATTTCGCTTGTCGGTTTTGGACCTGTCATTTTGATTTGTTATCATCGCTGCATTGCTATGTATGTATTTGATGGTTTTGAACTTTTTATTTTTGGATATGTGACTTAAACATTTTCTGCTTAACATTGCCAAATCTGGGCTTCAATCTTCGACATTAGGCTTCTATAATACATATTGAATTTGCAAATGAGTTGTTGGTCTATAGTTTTGTTCGTGTATTGATTGGCTTTACATCTTTATTAAGTAATTTTATAATGTTATGAAGTATAGTCATATACTCATATGGCTCAAAGGAATTATACTATTATCATATATTGTTTCTACAGTTACAGTGAGTTAGCTTCCAAGTGCTACTTATTGTCCTAATCAGTTGACGCAACTAAGTATATATATGTTTCTCATTACCTTTGAATTAATATTTTGAAAGATATATTTTATCTAGCATAAATATATTTTGAAAGAGTATATCTAGCAAAAAATGGAAATATATTTTGACGTACATCAAAGATATGAACTTGTATCTAACATAAATATATTTTATTCACCTTAGCGATCAATAAGTCGTATTGGTATTTTTAGTAAAGTGCTTCCCCTATAAAGACGTAGTTTGAAGTAACCCTCATTATTTTAGCCAACCAATGAAAACAACTTATAAATGGCATAACTAAACAATAGTGCTCCTAAACCTTCTCTTTAACGCTACTTTTAGTTTCCATAAATAGGTTATTCACCATTTTGAAATCAAGTTCCCCATCATACATATATATATATACAGATTAAAGAAAAAAAAAAACAAAAGATCTCAAGAGATTGAAATTTATATTTATTAAACAAATAAAAAATACAATGAAGCTTGGTATACATATCATCTTTGGCATCATACTTGTATCCCTCTCTCTTCGACGATCCTTAGCGAACGAGGTCCTGTCCATCTCCCCTAACGAATTCGTGACCAAATCTTGTGCATCTGCTAGCGACGTGGTAGCATGTAAGATAATTGTAAACTCGATCATAAAAAGTAACCCTCGAGATGAGGATATTGATGCATCGAAGGTGGCATTAGAATCAGCCCGTCAGGTACAAAGCCAATATGGAGAGGTGGCAGATGACATAAAGGATCTCATCAAGGGGACCAAGGATGCAAAATTAAAGATTGCATTGTCAAACTGTTACAAGATGTATGAGGAAATTTCACATGCTATGGGATTGACTATCTCTCACTTGAAGAAGGAGAATGAGGTGTGTAGAGCACGGGAGTTTGCTAGCTCAGCTGATGCCAACCCCAAGCTTTGCGAGGAACAGCTAGTTCAAGCCGGGACAACAGGTGCAAAACTTCAGCTTTACAAGGACTTTAACGACCTTCAAGACATGGCCGGGGCTTGCGATTCTATCATCGCTTACATGATTCAGTCCAAAAATTTAAAAACTGAAAAGTGCATCAAACAATAAATATATGACATTAAACCAAATCCATATTCCATCCAATCCACCTATACTCTTACTGAAGACATTTTGTTAGGAAGCAGATCGAAGATGTAACAGGTTTGGAATTGTGGTAGAATAAATCGACACTTGACGAGTTTATTATGAATTCATCATATTAATTTAACCTGCAATTTCATCATTTGTTAATTTAATTTTACAAACATAAACAGTCTCTCTACCAAATTAATTCAGGTTTGGAGATGGCCTAAGGATCATGACATGTTTATTATTTGCAACAACATTTGGACTTTTCCTTTCTAGGTCATGTATTTCAATATTGGAGGTTTATGTATCCTATTATTTAATATTATTTGTTTCTTTCAAATTGTAAAATTTATGTTTCTGGGCACATTTGCATGAATGAAATTAATGATGATTTCTTTTTTAAGACCAATCATGCTTGTTTTCATTGAAGAAATGTAATTATCACTTACCGATTATGGACGGTTTTTGCAAAACACTAATAACATCCCACGCATATTCTTTGAGGTATTATCAGGCACAGAACCAGAAATGAAAATTGGAGTAGGCTAAAATTGTCTTATACAATAATTAAAATTTTAAGAGTTAATTTTTTAATAGTTATTAATATCACATGTATACAGAGGCGGATCCAAACAGGGGCATGTGGTGGCACGTGCCCCCACCCTCTTCCGATGAACCTCATATATGTATTCTCCTCGTCGATAGTTTCGTTTTGATATATAGTATGCAGTAATCCGATATCCGAGTAAAAAGTTATGAATGTTTGAAAATTGAAGGTATATTAATCACTTTAAATCTTATTTAAATAACCCACATTGCTTTTATAGTTTATTTAGATTGACATTCATATACTATAAATTATCTTTAGATCTTTGAAATGAGAGGTTATATTACTCATTTTGACAATTAGGTAAGAAATTACGAAAGTTTAAATGAAGAAAAATGTTAAATTTTCTACTTTGCAAGATAATAGGGATGTTTCTAAAAAGATGATCAAGGTAGGAATACACAAAGCTTTTGATTTGGTATATCATCTCATCGAGTTGGTTTTAGTGTTACCGGTTGCAAAAACTATAGTGGAAAAAGTTTTCTCTACTATGGGTATTATCAATCCATATTTGCGCATCAAGATAAGAGAATATTTTCTCTCTGAGACTTTTGTCAGCTAGGTTGAAAATAATGTTTCAAGCGCATTGATAATGAGGTTATCATTCAATATTTTTAGGGTATGAAAACCCATAAAATAGATTTACCCCGTGTTGATTTGAACTATTTTATTATAAAACTCTAATTAGCAATGAAGAATTTTTTGTACTAGTGAACTCTTTTATTTTTATCACTATTTTGTAGTATTGAAGATGTTATGTGTTGTATGAGTTCGTGTTATTCATTGTTGTTTATCATCGATGTGTCCCCACCCTCTTCGGGTTATGGCTCCACCACCGCATTTATACCACACACACATATACATACAAACATAGAAAAAAAATTAATAAAAGAGAAAAATAAAATATACAATAAATAATTTTGTATTTAATATCGCAAATAAAACACAGATAAAAAAACTAATGAATGGGCATGGAAATAAAAAAAATTCACAATACACTCAAATTGATTGCAGGGGATGTCCACCAAAATAAATAAAAAATATTAATTGCAGGGGAGAGCATATTGTCATTCAGATGAAAAATAAAAACATGGGTAGGTGGGAATCGAACATGGTGTTTCATGATACACTCAAATTGAATTTTCAAAACCAACCATCTATGCTACACAAACTTTGTTATACATCATACTACTAATTATATAAGTTCTGAAATTTTTGGGTGGGCTACAACAAAGCCCAGCCCACCCTTAGGTCCGTTCCTGGGTATTATTTGCAATGTGAAACATATTTGGTGCAATTTTATAGAACCTAGAAATTGAGATTGGTTTATCGAATCACTCCTTAAATGAGCAATTTAACCCTTCAATTAGTCAATTTATTCAACTTCCCATACAATTGTACAAGTGTATTGCTCAAGTTTATTCATTTACTAGACTAGTAGTATGAACATATTTTTAAGTTTGATACAAATAGAGGATCGACTTAGCTTCACTAAAAAAAATTAGCAACGACAGTTTCTTGTAGCTAAAACCCCGTCTGCTGTGGCCAAAGGATATTGATAACGACTTTAGCCACGGGAAACAAGACGTGGTGAAACATGTGATAGCAAAAAGAAACTAGCTGCGAGTACAGCCGTGGCTACCTGATAGCCATGGCAAAGCAACGGCAGCTGTCGTTGCTAAGTTATCCATGGGAAACAAAAAAAGCATTACCTTTTAGCCCGGATTCTTCAGGCCCGGGCTAAAAAGTCTCATATTTAAAAATAATAATACACAAATAGTTATTTGTGCATTATATTCTTCAGACCCATGCTAAAAACCTCTCTCATTTGATTCTTTGTAAAATCAAATATATAAACTTTAATTAATAATACAAATTTACATATACATAATTATACAAATTTACATATATAACAAAATATCCAAAACTAAATAATTTACATAAAACTATAAAATACACAAATTATATATTAAGAGTGTTTATTCTCTGCCATATGTTATAAGAAAGTTATCATAAATAAAAATATACTCCTAAACCTACCAATTTTAAAATAATTAAAAAAATCCTCATGTCTTTGACTGTAGAAACTAAAAGAACAATGATCTTCTTGCATATACATCTACTTCTTTAGAAGTACCTGTTTCTTATTTCAGTCAAAACACCTTTTGTCTCTTGTTCAATATATTTCATCTTTTGGAATTGGCCTTGAGCATTGGAATTATTTACATATAATGACAGAGCTTTTTTCTCTTCATGGGGTCTTCTACTATTATCCTTGTTGAACGGGATAGAATCGTTGGTTTCCCGTCAAAAGATATTTATTAAGGCATAGTAGATCACATGAGAAAATTTATTGATCTTTTGGCCTAGCACCGCTCGAACGACTTAGTCACTTGCATTGCACATCGACTCAAAGGGAAGTGTCTATATTGGGGCTTGGATGATTAGTGCGGTGACAAGTTGATCTCGCAGTGTGTGAAAGGCCTCCTTGCACTTCTCATCAAACTCAAATGAAACATCTTTCTTGAGAAGCTCTGATGTGGATGTTTTTATTCGTATTTTTCTATGCACTTTAGTATTAAATTGAGTCTTTTTCTAGTTTTTGCATTGGGTTTAGTGTCATTAGAATAGATTTTCATATTTTTTTAGGAATAGATGTGTACATTATCTTTTGTGTGTTTTACAGGATTTTTGAAGCTGATCTGAAGAAATTTTAAAGCATGAAAAGAAGTGAAAGAAAATTAGAAGTGCATATAAAAATGAACGGAAGCATTCAGCTTTATAACAAAGGAGATATGGGAAATTTAGTGTCCAAACCGAGCTAAGGAAGAGGCCAAACCAAGGCAAGTGTGGACGAAGTGAAATCCGAGTTATGATGACAGTAGCTGATAATGCATATTTTAGATAGGCATTATAGATATGTTTAGATGCATTTAGAGTGTGTTTATTGCATGTTTTATAGTTAATTTGCATTATTATCCATTTGGGCATTCGAGTTCGGAATCTACACTATTTTGTGTCTATTCTGCAGTTATACAATCCGAGCTTGAAAAGAGGCTAAGGATGGCTGGAAGAGGTTGATTTTGTGCTTAAAAGATGCAAGAAAGAAGCATAAGAGGAGCTAAGAGGAAGAGAATCGAGAACAAAAGAAGAAGAGGAAACACAGAGGAGCGGCGCCCACCGTTATATAACCGACGCTTGTTGGTTCTAGAGAGCTTTTGAGAGACAATCTATCATCCTACACAATACATTGGAATTAGATTAGATTATGAGGAACTAAACTCATTGTTTTGCCTGCAATTCGAAGACATGGTTGGTTGAATTATGAGGTTTTTTATTTCTATTTGTTATTCCATAGTTATTTCATTATCCTTATGCTCATATTGTTGATTGTATACATTCTCTCTTGCCTGATTAACTAGATAGAATTTGCATTCATGTTAGGTTTTAATGATTTCGCAATAATAATTAGACCACAGTAGCAAGCACGCGATATTGATCCCTTGAAAGCATCAATTGGTTGTGTAGGGTAATTGATGTACATAATTGTACCTTTGTTTATTGCATCTTTTGACTTCATATTTCATTCGATCTCCAAAGAAAAGGTTCAAAAGTATATAAACTTGAGTAAGAATGGGCTAAAATGCAAGAAATAGAGTCTACACAAGTTTTGAGCTAACCATACAGGAATTCGAGCGAAAACGGAGTCAAAACGAAGAAGCCAAGTGAAGCTGAGCAGAGGTAGATATCGACCCTAGACCCAGATATCGACCTCTGGGGTAGATATCGACCTTCAACATAGATATCGACCTCAACGACTGAAGCTGAGAAGAGGTAGATATCGACCTTAGACCCAGATATCGACCCCCGGTGTCGATATCGACCCCCATATCGACTTCAACATAGAAATCGACCAGAGCTGAACAAGTCGAGCAGGAACAGAGACCTCGATATCGACCTCTGGTGTCGATATCGACCCCTTATCTCGACAGAAGATAGACTCGATTTCGAATGCGGATTGGCACTATATCTTCAAGGAGGCACGGGATTATCTCATACTTTCAAGGATAGAGGACAGCTGAAGTTTTATTCATCTTTTACCTTGAAGTTATTTAAGTTTTATCAAAATAAAAGACCTATCCTAATTGTTCGGATAGAGTTATTAGTTTAGATAGGAGTTACAATCCTTGGATAGCGAGGATTAGTAGCCTATAAATAAAACCCTAGGGCTGATTTGTTAGATCATCTTTCATACAATCAATTAACAAGACATAGACAATAGAGTTAGAGTTAGAGAGAAGTTTTAGGGTTTGACGTTTGCGAAAGTTGACGTTAAGTTGTAAAGCTTCGAAGTTTAGTTTAATGCAAGTTTCTTCCTTTCAATTGACGATGAATCCCATGATGAGAAGCGAGTAGTTCCCCAAAGCTCTTAGGGTCGGGGTGAGCCCGACGTTAGCCATGCGCGCTTGAGGTAAGTATTTGATGTTGATATCGTTGTGTCTATCTCTCCTCCTACGATTCTATGTTTAGTCCTAATCGAAAGAAAAGGGATTCATGCTAACAACTTGAGTTATAAACATAAAATTGGTAGAGACAATTAGGTTTATTTGTAAGAGTAATCCTAAGAGTTGGTGTACGGCGAAAGCTCGTCCCTCGGGAGAAATAGCGCAATTGTCCGTCTTATTTATCTTATCGCATGCATTGGTTAACGTTGTGGTGAACCCTCATCCTAAGAGTTGCCTTTTTTACATAGTTTATACACACAAAAACCCTCTGTTATTTCTATTCATTGCTTCTCTCTCCATCCTTAATTCTTCGGCTTTTCTTTGCCGACAAAACCACTAACTCACTGCAGGAAAGACATCGATATCGACAGCAGAGGTCGATATCGACCAAAACTGATAGATCGACGGTTTTCTGAGTCGATCTCGAGACTCCTGGGAAACTTCTGCAAGCATCGATATCGACACCAGACATCGATATCGACCCTTCTGTATCGACTGGCAGTCTTCTGAGCCCGTCGATTTCGAGGACTGACATCGATATCGACCCCCACCAGTCGATATCGACCACTTATTTTTGTCTCTGCAGGTCTTCTGTTGCAGAGAACATCGACAGCCGAGGTGGACATCGAGGCCCAAGGTCGAAATCGAGGCTTCTGGTCGACGCAGGCGTGAGATTTCCAACGCTACTAGGATCCCGCTGACACGCCTCCTCGTGGATCGATCCTGACTACCCTTCCACTACAACGGGAGGAAGTCTTGTAATTATTTGCTTAGTCCAGGAGTTGGTTTACATTTATTTACATCTTTATATTTGTAATTACTTGACATATCAAGCCTCCTGCAACAACAGTAATGACACTTGGTTAAATATCGATTCCTAGGAAATTAGGGTTAAAGGGTTGACAACCTTATTTCATTCAATATTTTCATTTATTTAAGTTAGCAATAGAATCCGATAATAAATATACTTGCTTACTATACAGGTTTGTTAAGTTAGGATTATAAATATTATTTTTGGGGCTGGAATCAACAACCGGTTAAACCGTAAATCCACGCACACCTGTAGCTGTACTGTGGCAACAGGGGGTCGGTACCGAGGGTACCTTGCCTTGGTATAGGCCATCAACGAACAGATAAAGTCAGAATTTTATCCCTAGTTTAGATAGAATTTAGATAGATTTGATATAATTCTTGTTTTCAAAGATAGATATTAGGTATTTATTATAAATAGGACCCTTTTGGTCAGATGTTATGCATTCATCATCAAGTAAACATATGTTATATTTACAACAGCATTCTTAGGGTTTTTCTATAGTGAAATTGAGAGCTTTTCGAGGCGATTTCTTTGGCAAAAGTTGAAGGAACCTTGTCGGCCTATTGAGACGCTTTTGTTAAGTTGTTTTCGAGGTTTTATTCAATTTAAATTTATGTTTTTCTTCCATTTTTCTTGAGTTTTGCGATTTCTATGATGTTTATGCATGAGTAGTCACAACGATAATTGATTTTGAGGTGAGCCCAATGATAGTTAGGCGTGTGAAATTGCTATGAATCCTTGATTTAATTGATTTTATCTATTTCATGTGCTTAAATTGAATGATATAATTGTGAATTGGATAGTAATTAGGGTTTTGAAATACGAGATTTGACAACCTAATTAAGATATATAGTAAAGTTGATTAATTTATTAAAGTGAATTGATTGCTTTTCTAGGGTTGATGCAAGTTAGCCTTTTTAATAGATAAAAGCATGATTTTTATGTGATTTGTGGTGGTGCATGCATAATTATCATTGTGGTGATCCCTATGCCCTAGATTTTCTTTATATTTGATATTATCTGAAAATTCCATCGACTTTATAATCCTAAAAATCTATATTTTTTCTTCCCTTCTTGCTATTCTTTTCCCTTTGTAACTAAAACTTAGGAACAGAATTTCTCCCTGTGGAGAAACTTAACCCTACTATATTATAACGGAGTTTCAATCTATAAATTTAATTGATTGCAAGGCTTGATCGAATTAACCCTACCAACAAATTGGTGTCGTTGCCAGGGAGATTTCAATTGTGCCAAAATTTTTTAGTTACTATTAGGGTTTGGGAATAGCCCATCCCCCTTTTGCTTTTAATTATGTTGTCTTTGTTTTTGCCTTTGCTTATAGTTTATGCCATCATTGCGATGAGGGCTTGATTTCGATTTAGTAGTCGGTCCCGAACCCGAACGCTCTTTTCACCGCAGACAATGAGAAGCTAGGACAATGTCAGAGGGCGGCATGGCTATACAATTGGCTGGACTCCATCGTTAGGTGGAGGAGATGTGGCTGGATAGAGAAAGAGGAAACAAAATAGCCACAGAGCACGAGAGAGCCCTAGTTGCGGCTGTAAAAAGGGAAAGAGAGGTCGTTGCTCATCTACAACAGTAATTGGATACTATTACAAGGAATGCAAAGCAATACATGCACCCGGAACTAAGTTCCGTAGGGATGGCAATTTCACCCGCACCCGATGGATATCCGTCTCACCCGACCCGAAAAAGTGGGTGAAAATCCGAAATAAAGCGGATATTAAATGGGTGATGGGTGAACGGGTGATGGGTCGGGTCGGATTCGGGTGAAGACATTCCCCACCCGTCACCCGACCCATCACCCGATCCGTCACCCGACCCGTCACCCGACTTATATTATATAATTATACTTTATATATGAAATTACTAATATACCCCCATAAATATATAGGAATTTAAGTATACAAAATACATATACAGATTGTATGTAGTATATATAGGAATTTTATATGTGAAATTACTAATATACCCCCATAAATTACTAATACACCTATAAACATTATATATAGTATATATATAGTATACAAAATACATATATATACATATTGTATGTGTAGATTGTATGTGTAGATTGTAAATGTATATATACACAGTATTGATTTATTAAAAAAAGAGAGAGAAGTATATATACACTGTACGTATATAACTATATATATACACACTACATGTATATATATACACTGTATTGATTAAAAAAGAAGAAGTATATTATATATATATACACACTGTACGTGTATAGTGTGTATAAATTGTGCGGAATTATACGTATAATGTGTCCAACGCGTGTATATATAAGAAAATTCTTAAAATATTAAAAAAATATATAAATATATATATATATATATATATATATGTTATGTCCTTAAAAACCGATAAATATATAGGAATTTTAGAATTTTTTTATAATGATTTTAAGGCCCGTCCCGTCCCGGTCTCGCCCCGTCCCACGAGGGACAAGGCCTGTGCGGGATTGAAAAAAAAGTAGTAAATTCCGTCACGGTCCCGTCCCATAAAAATTACGCGGGACGGGACGCGGGACGACCCCCATCCCGTCCCGCGCCCACCCCTAAATTTGATGTCTTGTATTTCACCCGAATTATCACCCGATCCACCCGATCACCCGGTGGGTGATGGGTGGACGGGGCGGGTGAAATATTTGGTGGGTGATGGGTCGGGTAGGGTGAAGGATTTTGGATGGTGGGTCGGGTGATGGAAGTAGATCATCCACCCATCACCCGACCCATTGCCATCCCTAAAGTTCCGTTGTTCTTTCCTGTCTCATAGTCCATTTGAGCTGTCGCTTGCCCAGTGAATGGTACGTTTCTCCCTTCCTACACATGTGCTACATGTTTGTTCTTTATGTTATTTCATTGAGGACAATGCAACATTTAAGAAATGGGGAGGGGGGGGGGGGATTTAGAGTTAGTTAGTTCATGTTTATTTTCCCAGTTTCATATTTATTTTATTTTTTGTGTTTCTTTTTTGTGGTGGTGCATGCATAATTATCGTTGTGGTGATCCCTATGCCCTAGATTTTCTTTATATTTGATATTATCTGAAAATTCCATCGACTTTATAATCCTAAAAATCTATATTTTTTCTTCCCTTCTTGCTATTCTTTTCCCTTTGTAACTAAAACTTAGGAACAGACTTTCTCCCTGTGGAGGAACTTAACCCTACTATATTATAACGGAGTTTCAATCTATAAATTTAATTGATTGCAAGGCTTGATCGAATTAACCCTACCAACAAATTGGTGTCGTTGCCAGGGAGATTTCAATTGTGCCAAAATTTTTTAGTTACTATTAGGGTTTGGGAATAGCCCATCCCCCTTTTGCTTTTAATTATGTTGTCTTTGTTTTTGCCTTTGCTTATAGTTTATGCCATCATTGCGATGAGGGCTTGATTTCGATTTAGTAGTCGGTCCCGAACCCGAACGCTCTTTTCACCGCAGACAATGAGAAGCTAGGACAATGTCAGAGGGCGACATGGCTATACAATTGGCTGGACTCCATCGTTAGGTGGAGGAGATGTGGCTGGATAGAGAAAGAGGAAACAAAATAGCCACAGAGCACGAGAGAGCCCTAGTTGCGGCTGTAAAAAGGGAAAGAGAGGTCGTTGCTCATCTACAACAGTAATTGGATACTATTACAAGGAATGCAAAGCAATACATGCACCCGGAACTAAGTTCCCGTTGTTCTTTCCCGTCTCATAGTCCATTTGAGCTGTCGCTCGCCCAGTGAATGGTACGTTTCTCCCTTCCTACACATGTGCTACATGTTTGTTCTTTATGTTATTTCATTGAGGACAATGCAACATTTAAGAAATGGGGAGGGGGGGGGGGATTTAGAGTTAGTTAGTTCATGTTTATTTTCCCAGTTTCATATTTATTTTATTTTTTGTGTTTCTTTTAGATCCAGTTTATAGTTTTGCTTATCATTCATCATGTTTATTGCCTAACATATTAAATCCAAAAAAATCAAAGTGAAAAACTGAAAAATGTAAAAAATACAAAAATATCATGTATTGCATATATGTATTATTCAAACATCCATCTGTCCATATTTTGTCCTCTATTATCTATTTAGCATGATCATATAAATCCCATGATAGTTTTGGATTGTCTAGCTAAATCTCCTTAAATTAAGATTTTAATAGAGGATATATGGAGATGTGAGAGTAATTGAGCTTGTATGATTCATTATAGAAGTAGATTGGAAATCCAACAGTGTGTACCTAGTGAGATATGTAAAATCTAAACAAAGCTAATAAGACATATGAATATGAATTAGCAAACACCTAAACTACTTATCCTATTATAAACCAAAGTAGTAGGAACCAAGTCAAGTGCAAAGCTAAGAAATCACACAGACAAAGTCGGGAGCTAAATGAGTCAAGTGCAACGTAGCCATACCCCAACAAAAATTCATTAAAATAGCAACAAAAGACATCAAAATTCAACCCAAAAGTTCCCACCCCATACTTGAAGGGGACAAGGTCCCCATTGTCACAAAATTTAAACCAAAGGCGTGACATAATCGAACCAGAAGTACAGTTGTAGCACCAACTTGTCATACCGTAGGAATCGTGGTGGCCTCCCATGATCGAAAGGATTGCGTGTGTGCAATGTTCCTTGCCACTCGAAAAACTTTGCAGCGGTATGATGTGCGCATAATTGACCGTGTTTCGTATTTACTTTTAGTCTATTTTCTATCATTTATATGCATTATGGGATGGGAATGCTATCAATTTGTGTGGTTTATGCTTATTTGCAAGATATAGAGGTCTACACAAGTTTTGGTTCAATTTTGTAGAAATCGGAATGGAGTTTGAAGCAAGTGCAACCAAAAGAAGACAAGCTGGAAGAGAGGTCGACGACGACCTATTCCTATCGATGTCGACTGCAAGAAAGGTGGAGAATCAAGTTGTAGAAATGGAAAGAAGAGCAATCGAAGTCCAACACAATGCTCGAGATCAAGTGCACCAGAGGCGCTCGACGTCGACCACTCCACTCGGCGTCAACTTGCCTGATGCGCAGGAAACACGGATTTAAGCCTGAATCTTTTGAGGGTTTATCCAAAGCATGAAATCTTTTGTCTTTCCATGAAGAGATCAGACTTTATATGGATGGAGCTTAGTTTAGTTAGGAGAGTTTTATCTTTCTAATTAGATAGAATATACTTTCTTAATTTGCAAGTTAGTTAACTATAAATAAAGCCACTAGGGCTAGGGTTTTAGATGATCCATTAGCACTTGAGCAATCATGCATAATTAGAGTTAGAGAGTGAGAGATAGTCAGTCAAGAGTGAAGAGAGAGAGAGAAGAACAAGATGGTTGAAGGTTGTACTCTTAAAGGTTTTATTTTTATGGAAGTTTATTTTTTATATATTTATGATGTTGTTTTTCACAATGATGAGTGAGTAGTCGTTCCACTTCTAGGGTCGGAGTGAGCCCGACAATAGCCATGTGTGTGTGCTTGAATCTATGATTTCTTATGAGTTTATCATCTTCTATCTCGTGCTTAATCCGCTACGAAAGAAGAGGAAATTCCTTATTTTCAATTTACGAAGCAAAAGTGGATTACTTTGTGAATTTGGATACTAATTAGAATTTGTTTACGCAAGTTGACTAAACCCTAATTATAAAAATGATAGAAACAAATAGGTTTTATGTGAAAGCCTATATGATTCTATTTGTTGGTTGCGAAAGCTATCTTATGATGACAAAAACATGAACTTTTCTATGATTCTTGTGTGTCGCATGCATGGTTATTGTTGTGGTGAATCTCTACCTTGGAAGCCTTAGTTTTATAAGTTTACAACCCAAAAAATCCCAGATTTGAACCTTTTCTGATCATTGCTTTTCTTTTCCATCCTCTAATTCTTTCGACCTTTCTTTGTCAAAAAATTTGCTGCTTTTCATACTTTCTATTACTGTTGTCAACATCGACTGAACCATTCGATATCGACCACTCTGTTGCTTTGAATTGAAGGTCGGCGGTTTTCTATGTTGACCCCACTAGTGCTCACTAGACATCGACTACCCCCAATCGATGTCGATCTACTTGTTTTTGTCGCTGCAAGATTTGTTGAAGGAAATCGACTACCCCTGTCAAGATCGACCCCTTATGTCGATATCGAAGCTTCTGGCCGAAACTGCAGAGAATGTTTTAAGACTATTTAGGACCCACTGACACGCTTCCTCATGGATCGATCATAATTCCCTTCCACTACAACGGGGGAGTCTTGTATTTTATTTGCCAGGATAGGAGTTGGTTTGCTTAAGAATTTATTCATATATTTTATTGCATAGAAATTCTCCCCTAATAAATTTTGGCGCCTGGGGAAGCTATCAATTGCCCCCTATTTAGTCTTTCTCACGTTCTACCTTAGTGTTGTTTTGAAGGTGTATGTGACGCGTTGATCGCACACCCAAGTATCAAGCTTTAGACGAAATGAAACGCTTCCTTCGTCTACAAGAAAGAGAAAAGAGGATCATGGCCAACGAAGAAACTATGCAACAAGAGCTCGAAAGGCTTCGAAAGCAAATCGAGGAGTTTAACATGAGGGACACCGAACACGTTTGCTTCCGATAAATATTAGAGGCAAGGGTCGACCACGAGACCCAAACTCGTTGAGAAGCCCAGAAGCTACTTAGCCAGATCCCACAAAATGCTAAAGAGTACTTGCACCCTACGCTAGCGATGCCCGAATCTCCTATAATTCTCCTTTCCGTATCCTTTGAAATAAAAACTAATTTTATTGCAGAGATTAGGAGACATGCTTTTGAGGGAAAGGCCTCTGAATGTCCCATGGCGCACATAACTACCTATATTGATTTATGTGACACTATTACTGACGGTGTCAATCTTGAGTATGTACGCTTAAAAGCTTTCAGGTGGTCGCTCGCAGAAAAGGCTCTACATTGGTTGGAAAGTTTGGCCTCATGATCCATCCGCTCGTGGGGTGAACTCAAGGACTTATTTCTCAACAATTTCTTTCCACTGTCAAAGACGGCGCAGATATGCCAAAAGATAATGTCTTTCAAGCAGAGGTCGGGAGAAACACTTGCACAAGTCTCGAAACGCTACAAGGACTTGTTTAGTTCTTGCCCAACCCATGGGCAACCGCCATATGTCATCCAGGAGATCATCTACAATGCCCTGGACATGCCTACAAGAGAGCGTATCAACACCTACACCACCTATCGGTATCTCGAGCTCACACCACACCAAGCTTGGGAGACCATTGAAAGACTCGTAGAATTTGACAACACATATGGGACTCTTGTGGACCCCGATGCGAGGCCAGCTCCATCCATGCCACTATGTGAGCCTTCGAAAGAGGTAGATCTGGAGGTGAAGGATCAGTTTATAAAAGACCAGGTAAGGCGGTTACAAAAGCAAGTGCGGTTCTTAACAAATAACTAGGCTCGTTTAGAATATGCATCGTGGAAACATAGCACAACCGCTTGCCCCTACACGGAGCAAGTGCAGTCAGCGGAGACCCACGAGGAAGCAAAGTTCATGAGGGGCCCTAACCATGGGGATTATAACGGAAATTAGGGCTACCATCCACCCCAGTAATACCAAAGGGACCCTCTACTATATAGAGCACCTGGCCACCCAAAGAGAGAAAGGAGGGACGATTTTCAACTCATCCTAGATGAGATGTGAAGAAACCAAGCGGAGAATAAACAATCCAATAATGCCATCCACACCCAACTACATGGCATCAACTCAAAGCTTAGTGAGATAGATGTTTGGAGGAAGAGTGTGGAGACCCAACTGGGTCAATTGGCGCGCAACATCCCGACGTAAGCTGGATCGCTCCCGGGCCAATCCCAAGGTGCAATCATCCGGTTACATTGTCTTCATTCACTTAAGGAGTGGGAAAAAAGTGGAAAATCACAAGCCAGAGCCAGAAGGCAAGGCCACGTGAGAAGTAGTCAACGTCGACCCCCCTGTCGATGTCGACCAGACTATCGACGTCGACCAGACCTTGGTCGATGTCGATCCCATCCAACATCCTGACCTAAAGTCGACTACAACAATCGATGTCGACCCCACCCCAGTTGATGTCGACCACTCTCCTTCGACTGTGCGGGCTGTTTTCGCTCCGAAGATGAAGAAGACGCTCCCATATCCCTCCAGAGCTTTACGGGACCCATCAAACCAAAAGTTCCAATGTTTTGTGAAAATTCTCCAAGGCCTCAACGTTACCATACCATTCACGGAGGCTCTTCATAAAATGACATCCTATGTTCGATTTCTTAAATACATCTTGAGAAAAAAGCGATCAATTGTTGAGATCGCGGAGGAGTGCAGCAAGGTAGACTTCCCGGAGACGAGGAGTGATCCGGGAAGATTTTCCATCACAATTGGGCTAGGCCAACATCGCTACAAAGCTCTGTGCAATCTAGGGGCTAGTATGAGCCTCATGCCTTTTGTTAGAAGGGGGAATTGAATAAGAAAAATATCAAACCAATCCTCGTTCCCATCAAATAAGTTATAAGACTCTCTCGTTGTAGCAGTATGGAATTAGGATTGATCCATGAGAAGGCGAGTCAGCGGTTCCTGAATAGTCTTCAAAACGTCTCTAAAACGTCGACCAGTAGCCTCAATATCGACTAGAGAGGTCGATATCGACAGGGGGCAGTTGATCTCTAGTGTTCAACAGAATATGCACAACACAAACAAAGTGGTTGACATCGACTAGGTAGGTCAATTTCGAGTGAGGCAACAATGTCGATCGACTCAGAAAACTGTCGATTTCAAATAACAGCAGCAGATTGGTCGATATCGATAACAACAGTCGATATCAAGTTCAGTTGCAGACAGTAAAGAAAATAAAAAGCGGTAAATTGATGTTCGACAATGAAGGTCGAAAGAAATTAGGATGGCAAAGAACTTATTATCGGAAATAAAGCAGGGATTTTGGGGTTGTGAACTTTATAAAACTAAAGCTTCCAAGGTAGGGATTCACAACGACAACAACCATGCATGCTATACACTCAAATCATGGAAAAGTTATGCCTTTATCATCATATTACAACTTTCACAATCAACAAATAGGAATATAGAGGCTTTCGCATAAAAACCTATTTGTTTCTATCCTTTTCATAATTAGGGTTTAGTCAACTCGCGTAAACAAATCCTAATTACTATCCAAATTCACAAAATAATTCACTTATAGATTGCAAATAAGGAATGATCCTCAACTCTCATAAAGGATTAAGCATATGATAGAAGATAATAAACACATAGAAAATCAAATTTTTAAGCACACCCCCCCCCCCGACCCTAGAAGTAGGACGACTACTCACACATCATCATGCAAAACATCATAAAAATAAAACTCAAAACTTGCATAAAAACCAAAACTTTAGAGTACAACAGTCGACTCCTTCTCTCTCTCACACTCGGCTGCTCTCTACTCTCTATGTTGCTTGATTGCTCAAGAATTGGATGACTAAACCCTAGGTCTAATGCCTTTATTTATAGCAAACTAAAATTGCCTATTAAGAAATAAAACTCTATTTAATTTGGAAAATATAAATCCTATATAAATATAATGTTTATCCAAAATAAAGAAAAATGATAGAATATTTCATGGCTTGATAGATTCCTTAAAAGATTCGGCCAAATCCGCATATGCTACGCGTCTGTTCTCCAGTCGATGTCGAGTGGTCCTGTCAACATCTCTTCCTTCCAATTGCTCCAATTTGTCACCGAATTCTGCGAAATTAAACCAAAACTTGTGTAGATCTCTATATTTTTCAAATAATCAACAACTACACAATTTCATAACATTCTCAACCTAGAATGTAAATAAATGACAAAATTCGAAATGAAAATAAGCACAAAACATGGTCAAATATGCGGACATCACCTATTGCTACCTCTTCGAAGAAGGGACGACCCCCTAAGAAGACACAAAACAATATCCATCGTCGTGTGTCTTTCGTCGAGCATGTTTCACTAGAGCGATGAAAGATGGCGGAGTCAAAATCCAATGATGATGAGTCGGTACCACCGATAGGGAGCGACACGGTGACAAACATGTCATCCCGAGGTTCATGTGCACAACAGATGTCGACGAGTCCTCCTCGGACAGCAAGTGGGCGAGGAAGGGGATTGTGCAATGCGACATATGCATCACCATAGGAGTCAGCACGTGCTCCAACAAGGGTGAGGGGGCATGGTGATGTGCGCGCAAATTGCCATATTTTCTATGCACATATAAGTTCATTTTATCATTCTTTTGCATGCATATTAGTGGGAAAACATGGGATTAGTGTACTTTATGCCTAAATGTCAAATATAAGGGTCTGCACAAGTTTCTATGTGATTTCGCAGAAAACAGGGTGAAAATGGACAGATTTGGAAGAGCGAAAAAAAAAACTCGAAGTCTTCTGAAGAGGTCAAAATCAACTGGGGACCTCGACATCGAGTGCAGCAGAGACATAGGAATCGAGCAGAAAATGAAACAGAGCATGTCGATACCAGAGAGGTCGATATCGACGTTTGAAGGTCCATATCGAGTGGCCAGATTGAGATAAAAGATAGAAGTCAAGTGCTAATCCGAGTAGGAGAAGAAGAGCTCAAGATAGAGTTTCACAGAGGTCGATATCGATGTCTGAAGGTCGATATCGACCATGCCAGCAGAGGAATCCGACTCGGAATTTGATAGAATTCTATCCGAAGCTTGCACGTCTATCCAAAAGTCGAGATTTCTTATCTTCAACGTCAGAGATATCATATGAGTTGATTTACCATATAATTTTTAGTTTTTACTTTATTTAAGTTTTATCTTCGAGAATAAAGATAAAGTTTCGAGTCTTTGGATAGCAAAGTTTGATATCTATATCTAGAGGCCATTAGGGCTGAGTTTAGACATCCAAGCACAGCAAGTTTGAGTAGTTTTAACGCAGAGAATTAGTAGGCGAAATCGACCACCATTGAAGCTGAGGAGGGAGGAACAGAGACCTCGATATCGATCTCTCAGGGTCAAAATCGACCTGATCATAACGAGCAGAAACACTCCAAATCGACTGATCCTCCAAGTGTACAACAGAGGTCGTTACCGACCTCTGAACATCGATGTCGACCTGAGCCACAGACTGAGAAGAAGGTAAGCCAAGGTACGGATTCCTCCAGTTCCATTCAATTAAAGATCTATCATTATTTGGAAGAGGTGTGCCTTGGCATGTGCGCTTATGTAGGGTATCCGATGATGATTCGAGCCAATATAAGATAGGAGACAAGGTCTATGTCGCCAAATCCAAGGACCATTGGTTCCCTACGAGGTTTAAAGATAAGAATTTGGGACCATTCATGGTGAACCAGATCCATCATGGCGGAATGCAGCTGTGTGACAAGAAAGTAGTGATATTTGAGGCCCAAGCCACATGGGCTCTGTAGATGCCGCCTTGAGAAGCGCAAAGAAAGAAGTCTGCCTAGCGACTTAAAAGTCTACAACATGTAACAAAGACTTAGTTTTGGTTTTAGACAGTTTTACTTTGGTTTAAGACAATTTATTATTTTGCATGTTTTGTTTTGATTTTTAACAAGTTGCAGGAAAGAGAAAAGCACCCAGAAAAGACATCGATTTCAATGGTGAAGATTGACATCGACCTTAAGGTCGATTCAGATGGGCTTGTGGTCGAGGCCGGATCACCCTGAAGCCTGAGCCAGAAATCGATGAGAAACATCGATATCGATGTTGAAGGTCGATATCGACCATGCCTGTTGTCTTCTTCGACTCCTGAAATTTGTGACAGTTTAGTAAGTTTTCTTCTTAACCCTAGTTCTAATACAGTGAGGAAACTGTAGGTTTTAAGTATGGGGTAGGGGAAAGGCTTACTTGCATATTTATACTTAGTTTAGATTTGCATATTTATCTTAATGCATACTTATTATATAATTCGAAAAAAAAATGATCCCCATCAAAAATTGAAAAAAAAAGAAAGAGTCATGGAAGTATAAAAAAGAGCTCTATGATGCAAAATTAGATTCATTAGAGATATAACATGAAATTGCCTAGTTAAGGGAAGTCCCAGTGAAGTGCAAAAGAAAAAAATGAAGGAGATGAAAATTTGAAGTTGCTTTTGACATGTGCATGATAAGATGATGGAGGACTTTTTATGAAAATTCCATACAAGTGCTTACATATACAAGTTCATATCCTAGCCTTACCTATGCATATTTGCAAAAGTCACAAGCCATATATACCTTATCATGATCATTATTGCTCCACATATATATCATATTGCCCATTTTATACCTTATACCCTATCCGGGGACAAGTTTGAGAATGGAAGTCATCTTTGGAGTTTATATGGAGTTGTGCATATATTTATGAAGTTGTTGGCAGGAATGAAAGAATTTATGAAATATGGAAAATTTAATGAGCGAGAAAAAATCCGATCACCTCAGGAGATAAAGGTAGGTCGACCCTGCTCGTTGAGATGTTAGTTCAGCGAGATGGGACACAAGGTGAGGAGTCCGAAGTACTAAGTATCCAGGGCCATTCATGACACCCATGTTTACGACTCGCGAGAAGGCAGTGCTAAGGTTAGAGAGGTAAAAGCATTATAGTGAATAAAAGCATTGAGCGAAGAGCGAAAGGTGAGACATTATGAAGAAGGAATGTGGAATGTTTTGGAAAGAAAGTATGTTTCCCCGGATTTAACACCACATGGCCAAATATTCGCCTACCTTTAGCCTTTTACCAATCTACTTCTCACAAGCTTGCAAAAGTCCTTTTGATCATATGAACCTCCTTTTATGAGTATGAAATTGCTTTTATGCACAGGCATGGACTTGGTTGACATAAGTACCTTATCGAGGATGGCAATTGATTGTAGGGACATATGAAAAATGAATCTATGATGTTGAGGGTTTACTTTCTTCCCTTGAGTGACCATTAAAGGTATTGCTTGGGGACAAGCAAGCTTAAGTATGGGGTGTTTGATGTGCATGCAAATTGCCATATTTTCTATGCACATATAAGTTCATTTTATCATTCTTTTGCATGCATATTAGTGGGAAAACATGGGATTAGTGTAGTTTATGCTTAAATGTCAAATATATGGGTCTACACGAGTTTTTATGTGATTTCGCAGAAAACAGGATGAAAATGGACAAATTTAGAAGAGCGGAAAAAGAACTCGAAGTCTTCTGAAGAGGTCAAAATCGACTAGGGACCTCGACATCGAGTGCAACAGAGACATAGGAATCAAGCAGGAAATGAAACAGAGCATGTCGACACCAGAGAGGTCGATATCGACGCTTGAAGGTCGATATCGAGTGGCCAGATCGAGATAAAAGATAGAAGTCGAGTGCTAATCCGAGTAGGAGAAGAAGAGCTCGAGATAGAGTTTCACAGAGGTCGATATCGATGTCTGAAGATCGATATCGACCATGCCAGCAGAGGAATCCGACTTGGAATTTGATAGAATTCTATCAGAAGCTTGCACGTCTATCCAAAAGTCAAGATTTCTTATCTTCAACGTCAGAGATATCATATGAGCTGATTTACCATAGAATTTTTAGTTTTTACTTTATTTAAGTTTTATCTTAGAGAATAAAGATAAAGTTTCGAGTCTTTGGATAGAAAAGTTCGATACCTATATCTAGAGGCCATTAGGGCTGAGTTTAGACATCCAAGCACAGCAAGTTTGAGTAGTTTTAACGCAAAGAATTAGTAGGAGAGAGAGAGAGAGAGGAGGCCAAGTGAGTTGGAGAGAAGCGAGAGCGGAGATTTGGCTTGTTCGGTTGTAATTTCTTTCTTTTTGCAATTTCAAAGTAGTTTTCTTTCAATGATGATGATGAGTTGCATGATGAGAAGCGAGTAGTCAACCCACTTCTAGGGTTGGGGTGAGCCCGACGATAGCAATGTAGGGTAAGTGCATCAAAGGTATGACTTTTATGCGATTTCGTCTTCTATCCTATGCATGATTCCTTGCGAAAGTTAGGGAGATTCATTATTTGCATTATTGAAGCAAAAGCCACTCATATTGTGAACTTGGATTACTCATGAGTTCGATAGTAACTCTTAGGAACTATGCGAGAGCCTCTAATCACCTAAGTGTTGAAAACGAAAGTTATTTGACGGAAAGGCATTAAATTTCATAACTTTAGCATAAACTTGCATTGTTATCGTTGTGGCATGAAACCCGACTTTGGAAGCTTTTTAATTAATTGAATTCATATAAAAGTTTTAGTTTTTTTTCTGATCATCCTTCTTTACCATTCTACGTTCTTCGGACTCTTTTTCGACAATTGGTTACGAATTACAGTTTCTGTGACAAACATCGGAATCGACTGTAAAGGTCTATATCGAGGTTCAACGTCGATATCGAGGTCTGTCTCGACGTCGACTTTGCTGTTTTTGTCTTCTGCAGGAACTCTACTGGAAACCGACCAGAACTGAGGTCGATATCGATCAGACACATCGATATCGAGTGTCTTCTGAGGTCGAAAGCTTTGACCGTGATTGCAAAAAGGGAAGCGCTGACATACCTCCTCATGGATTCGATCCTGAATTACCCTACTACTACATTGGGAGGGATTCTTGTATTATTTGTTTGGGACAGGGAGTTAGCATAAGTTGTGAATTGTTTATTTAAATATTTGAATCCTACACCTCCCATAGCGAACACATGGGCGTCGAGGTTGTCCATACAGACACAAGTTGCCACCAGGTCTTTCGACTTCATCAATGATTTTCTGGATCGCTTCATGGTTGGATTTATCAATAGTGTGACCGATGTCAGACTAGATGGAAACTACGGCTTTTGAGCGCTAGCATGTTCGATGGGACTCAGGGAAGCCACATGGCCTGAAGTCTGAGTAGCAATGTTGAGAAAAGTCCACCACCGTCCATGATGATACGAACCTCTCCTTCATTTATATGGTCCACCAGAGGACCCGATTAGATGGCTAATGGAGTTCAAGTTGCATTTAAATTGGACGGATGAGACCATGAGCACTCCACCTAAGTTCTGGATGAGTATGCCAGAGGATGGACACATATTTACGACCACGTATCAGTGCACCCTTGTACACTTAAGTTACAATGCGTCCATGACATTTCTCTCACTGGCAATACAAGAACCTCCTACAGAAGTGCACCCACCTGGATCAGTTGTTGTCATATGCCATATTGGATCACGCTCTCATTTTGCTTCGGACAGAACTAATCTAATTTCTCTCCATCAGTTTGTTCGACTAAACACTGACACCATCTTTTTCTCTTAACATTGTTTCACATATACATGCAGCTCGCCATGGACGATGCATTTCCCATGCCTCCCGCCATGGAGTACTGGAGACAGACTCACGAGCAGAGCGTTGACAGAATGAATGCACAGTATGCCGCCCGCATTGAGGACTTCCAAATCACTCGTAAATGTACTGGTTGTATAAGGGCTTAGGATATTTCCGATGTACGCCCCAAAAAAATTAATTTCAATTGTTGAAAATACACGATTCAAAATGTTTTACAAAATTTTGTTTGCTCATAATTAAGCTCATTCTATTCATCATTATTTTCATTGAAATTTAGCAATATATTGTTATCAAAATCATACTTGATTCTTCATCTAAAAGATAATTCACGTTATTTGTGTGATTGTGTATATATTTGTGTCTTTTAAAAAGTAGTTTTCAAATAAAGTTATATATGATTCAAGTTATAATATCCTCATTGTACTCGTCTTTTATTAGTGAGAAATGAGAATTTTGAATTCAAGTCGATCATTCATAATTCATTACATGAGTAAACGAGTAATGATTTACATCGATTTATATGAATATACTATGAGCAACTATTTTAAACAATCAATTTGTAATCGAAAATGGTTATTGTTCTTTTTTTTAATGCGCAAATACAGTTTTTAGGGAAAGAAACTAATTAATTGTAACAACGAGGGTAAATATTGTAACATTAGAATTATATGGAGTTTTTTCAACCTCTTTTTATTAAAAATTAGTTATTCAAGGATATTCGGATCGGGTTGGGAGTCGGTCAGTTTGGGAGTCGGGTCAGGTTGGGAGACGGGTCGGGTCGGGTTGGGAGTCGGGTCGGGTTGGATCTGGTTGAGTCGGGTTTGTTTGTATTCGGGTCACTTCAGGTTTTGGGTCAATATCGATCAGGCTCGGTTTCAGATTCGGATTATGCACAACGCTAAATTTTTTGGTTCGGTCGGATTTCTCGGGTTGGGTCAGATCTTGCCGGCTCTAATCATTCATATTCGATAATTGTATAAACCACGTCAAAGTATGAATCTTACCAAATGAATACAAGAATTATTCATACATTATACTACTATCCTCAAGCTACAAAATTAGTATTAGAAGTTTAATATCAAACTACATGAGATAAATTCAACTTAGTTGTTAAACTCACAATAAAAATAGAAGAAATTTGGCCGAAAGGCCAAATTTCTATATTCCATTTAGAAATTGTCCTAGGATTTTACCTTTGCTAGTAAATGTCCAAAAACATTTCATAATACCAAGTTTGCCCCTGTTTTAATTTAACCCCTTCCCAGCCCCCAACGGTATACCACTTGCTTCCTGTGTTCTTCTCCAGAACCAACCCAGCGGTATACCACTTGCTTCCTGTGTTCTTCTCCATTTCTCATTTCCACATCTGAGATTTGCAGTGATCAGCGACGAAAATGGCAACAGAAGGGACTACGGTGCCGACTGAGGGTGCTACGGTGGTGGCTGAGAAGCCGGTGATGGTTGTCGGCATCGACGACAGCGAGCACAACTTCTACGCCCTCACTTGGGCTCTTGAACACTTCTTTGTCCCTCATGCTCCCAACTTCCCCTTCAAGCTCGTTGTCGTTCATTCCAAACCTTCCGCCGCCTCCGCCATCGGCCTCGCCGGTCCTGGTAACTTCTACCTCCCTCATCTTCCTCTGATTTGCTTTTCGTTGATTTTGACTGGTGGTCGGTCGTCTCAACCGATAATTTGTGCTTTTCGTTGATTTTGAATGGTGAATCGCCGTTGAATCTTGTTTTTGCCCGATTTTGATTTCAATTCCTTGTTGAAATAATCAATTTGTTGTTCGATTTCAATTCGGGCTTGAGGAGTTTGACGATTTCAATTCGGGCTTGAGCAATAGCTTGGCTTCCACTTGAGCTACATTCGTCTTCACACTCGGGGTTTGGCTCACATCACATCGACATCACCATCGCCATCGCAAATTGGAGGACCTCCAAACAAAGCAAAGCAAACAGTTTCGTCCAACTCCAAGATTGAGAGAGAGAGAGAGATTTGAGAGCAGAAAACTCTTCGATAAGGGTATGATATTCACTTGGTAACATGAACTGGACATGTAAACTTCATTGCATAGTGCATACAATGTTCTAATATTTTTAAATTAAAAATTAGTGTTTTCAATCCATTTCTGTTCATTACTAAATAATATTAATAATGAATTTAGTTCAACTACTAAACTTCATTGTATACAATATGTTGATGCCAGTGATAATTGAATTGTACCACAAGCACCTGTACAATACAATTGAATTGAATTGTATTTAGACGTTGTAATCAAAATAAAAACAGGGTCATAGACACTATCATCACACACGTGTCACCACTGTCACCACTGTCACCACTGACAACACACGTGTCACCACACACGTGTCACCACTGTCATCACTGTCAAAGAGTGGTGACAGTGACCCCGTAAAAAAAACTCTAAAAACGAAGCTGTAATCAAAAAAATTTCATGTCACCACACACGTGTCACCACTGTCAGAGAGTGGTTACAGTGACCCCGTAAAAAAAAACTCTAAAAACGAAACTGTAATAAAAAAAAATTCATGTTACCACACACGTGTCACCACTGTCAGAGAGTGGTTACAGTGACCCCGTAAAAAAAAACTCTAAAAACGAAACTGTAATAAAAAAAATTTCATGTCACCACTGTCACCACTGTCAAAGAGTGGTGACAGTGACCCCGTAAAAAAAAAACGAAACTGTGTAATCACAAAATTTATATGTCATCACACATGTGTCACCAAAAGTCAATGCCTTTTACCAGTCAATGGTCAATGGTCAAATTAAAAAATGGGAAGGAAGGGCAAAATTGTAATTTTTGGACACCCTCCTAATTTATTTCCCCTTTTATCCTAGGGCTTAATTTTTGACCAAAATATGGACACTTACCAAATTTTCCCATAAAAATAATATAAAAAAACTATGTCCTTAGAAAATAGATTGAGGTGTCCTTTCTTTAATTTATTTGCATGAAGACGATTATTGTTACAAATCACTTGACAAATGGAAAAATAAGATTTGATTAATCATATATTAATACACTAAACTAGTATGATCCCCGCACCATGGCGCGTGAGTTTTTTTTAAATAAAATCTTAATAATGTGTTAAATTAGTATTATCAAAATAATAATAAAATTTCAAATAATTAAAGGTTCTGAATTAAACTCATTGGTTGAAAAAGCAACTAAAATAGTATATACAGATATATATATAGATATAGATTAGTGATATTAATTTTTTATAAATAAAATCTTAATAATGTATTAAATAAAAGTAAAACTTCAAATAATTGAAGTAGTATATACAGATATATATAGATATAGATTACTAATATTAATTTTATGTTTCCTTATTATTAATTTTATGTTTTGAATTGATCCCATTTAAAAAAAATTACTACAATTATAATTGTATAAGCTTAATTGTAATTGGTTAGGAGTCATAGAAATAAGGGGAGTGTGACACCTCATCTATTAAGCTTCTCTAATAATATTTAGATATAGAATATAGAGATAGATGTTTTTTTAAAAAAAAATTACTAAAATTATAATCATAGAAGCTTAATTGCAATGGGCTAGGCGCCCTAAAAATAAGGGAAGTGTGTTACCTCATCTATTAAGCTTCTCTAATAATAGTGATGGAGGACCATCTCAAGCACCACCCAATGCACCTCATTTCGGAGATGGACCTATCACAAGGTCCCGAGCTAAGAAGATAAGAGAGGAACTTAACGCCTTCATCCACCACCACATGAAGTTGGTACTACCAATGGAGCCCGAGGGTGACATCATCACATTGCTTGAAACCGCACCATTCTCGGGCTCGACTAAGGGTGATTCAGCCACCACCCATACTTAGCTTTTGATTTGCTTGCTTTATTTTGGACTTTGTGGTTTAGGCCTTTGTTTGGGTTTAGTAGGACTTGTTGAAACTTTGTGTTTTTGGGCCCTTGCTTTTGGGCTGACTTTCTCTCCTATTTAAGGCTTGTAACCTTTCATTTGGAAGACACTTTTGAATCTTGTTTATGAAAACCTAGTTGGTTTCACTCTCCAAAGGTGAGAGCTTCATGCCTTGTGTGCATGTGTGTTGCATCTAGTTCGGTTTGTACTTGGTTTTGTCAATTTCCCAAAGATTGGTGATTCCGAGATGAGCACGAACCTCCTCCTTGTGCTTCCATGGCCAGCCATGGTTATGTAAGGTTGTATAGGGTTGGTTTTGGTGTCATTCAAGTTGGTTCTTGGTGCATTGTCCCAATGGGTCTTCTTGTTGTTCATCAAGGTTGATTCCTCTTATCTTTTCCTTTTCATTTCCCTTTATTTTGTTCTGTTTTTCCCTTTCACTTGGTCAAGCCTTGTCTCTAAGGTTTACCCTCCCTTTGCTGCGTTTTCTTGTCTAACTCGTGCCCCTCCTTTGTGTTCTTGTGAGTCCGAGTCTACAACGTCAAGAAGGTCGGGAAAACAGCGGCTAACCCCGCATCAAATTGGCATCAGAGCATAGGTTCACTTGGCGTTGTTTGAAATAAGAACGATCAAACCAAGAATCACTTTATCTTGGTAAGTTTTACAAGAAATTCCTTGTTCAATGTCTTGATCTTATTCTATTGTGTTGATTTTGTGTTTTTGGCGCTTGTGTGTGCAATTTCTCATCTCCGACCACCCTAGCACCACCACAGCCCCACCGGTGAACCACCACAGTCGCCATCTCAGCCACCAGCTGATCATTTTTGCTTCTTCAAGAAGCTTGTCCTTGGAACTTCCACAAAAAAAAAATCAGACCTTGTTTCCCCAAAAAGATGTCCACTTTATTGTTTCCTCAAAAGGTTGTCTCTTTTGTGCTTTTCCAAGAAGCATTGACATTTTGTTATCTTTTTAGATTTTTATTTTATTAGTTATCTTTTCATAATTGTGTTAAGAGGGAGAGAGAGTTAAAACCGAAATTTAAAAAAATCAGATTCGGTTTTTCTGGAAAAAAAAAAGAAAAGAAAGAAAAGAAAAGAGTGACATCTTATGCATGTTATTGAAGTGTTTTAGTTGATATTCATACTATAACATTTGCACTTCATCTTAGTGTTGCTTGGAAAAACAAAGCAAAGCTTATTTGGCTTGTTGTGCTTGCTTGTTGAAATCAAACCTTGTTTGCATTGTGTTAGCTTGCTCATTGTGTGCAAACCTATTCATTGAACACATTGCATTCACCGTTCGCAGCCATTACCCTACTGATTTTCGAGCCTAAATTGCACCCATTTGCATATTTGAGCGCCATTGCATGATATTGATACATGAAGAATAAGATAAAGGGGTTGAACCTTGTAAAACTTGGTAAAAACACTTATTCTTAGTAAAAAAAAAAAGCTCATTGTGTCGATCGTTCATTATTGTTTCGGGTGTTTGTTTAGCCATACTTCTATTTATTGAGTCTCTAGCCGCACCTAGAATCTGCGTGTCGTTGTGCTCTTTAAAGTTTGCTAATCTTGTGGTTGATTTTTTTACTCTACCAAGGCGGATTTGAAGCTCGGTTGCAACACTTAAGGAGAGGAGTGAAACACTTGTGAGGCTGATTTTGCTTTCACTAATGTAACAAGTTTGCTAGTGTGTTTTGAGAATGTCTAACGCAGATCGTCCCCCTTCGGACCATTCCAATGGAAGTGGATCGGAGCCAATATCCCCGGAGTTGTTCAACATGCTTAAAACCATGTCGGACAATATTGGCCAGCTCACAGCTCGATTGGTGGCCTTAGAGACACGTACACTACCCCCAACATGTACCAAACGAGCACCATCAAGAGCGGGAGGAGCCCTTAATAACCCCACCAATTGACCCTCGACATGGCCCGGTTCCCCCACGAGAAGGTAGACGTTTTGGTCCTAATAATAATGTTCCTCCTTTACATGATGATCGCAGGCCTCCAAGAAGGCAATATGACTACTTTGAAGAGCAAGAGGAGGATTGGGAACCACCCCGAGGCCATGGATACCAACAACGGAGAGCTCGTGAACAAGAGCAAGATGGAACAGGCAAAATAAAGGTCAAAATTCCAGCCTTTGAAGGGAAGTGTGATCCCGACCTTTATTTGGAGTGGGAGACAAAAATTGAGCAAATTTGGAGCTGCCACAATTTCCCGGAAGAGAAAAAGGTACAACTCGCAGCCCTTGAATTTACTGGTTATGCACTAATTTGGTGGGATAATCTTGTGAAAGAAAGGAGGCGAGTTCTAGATCCAGCCGTTGTTAATTGCGAGCAAATGAAGGCCTTGATGAGGTCTCGATTCGTTCCTCAATACCACACCCGGGAGCTAAGACAAAGGTTGGAAAACTTAAAGCAAGGTTCCATGAGTGCGGAGGAAACATACAATGCTATGCAAGTGGCAATGGTAAGAGCCAATGTGGTTGAGGATGATGAAACCACAATAGTGAGGTACCTAAGAGTTCTTCATCCTTTTCTAGCTAATGAAATAGACTTGTATCCTTATGAGTCCATGACAGATTTGCTACACTTAGCAATCAAGGTGGAGAGAAAGATCAAAGCTAGGAATCAAGGAGGAAGGACCTCAAGTGGCTACCTTAACTCATGGAAAGCACCAACTCAAAACCGAGGGTACCAGCCCTATGGGAGGGAAGCGGTGCAAGGAAAAGAAAAGGGAGCCAACTTCAATCATCAAGGAGAGCAAGGTGGTCATCGCAAGGGCTACCCTACCAACGCACCTTCATCATCATCTCGGCCATCTAATGGGGTTTCCGCAGCCCCACAAGGGAGTAACTCTAACCCCTCTTTTAGAACTAGAGATATTGTGTGCTTTAAGTGTCAAGGAAGAGGTCATATGATGAAGGATTGTCCTAATAAGAAAACTCTCATAATTAATCATTTAGGGCAATATGAATCTGAATTTGATTGTGATGATAATGTTTTGTGTGATGATGATGTGAATTTGCATGCTTGTGATGATGATAATGATGATGGAATTGAGTTTGAGCATGGCGAGTCTTTGATTGTTAGAAGAGTTTTACATGCTACCCCTTCTCCTTGTGATGATAACCAAAGAGAAAACTTGTTCCATACTCGTTGTCTAGTTAAGAAAAAGGTGTGCAATATGATAATAGATGGAGGAAGTTGTTGTAATCTTGCTAGCATTGAAATGGTTCAAAAATTACAACTCCCAACATTAAGCCATCCTAGACCCTACAAATTACATTGGATGAGTGATTGTGGTGAATTGAAAGTGAACAAGCAAGTTAAGGTTGCCATAACACTAGGACATTACGAGGATAGTGTTTTATGTGATGTAGTGCCTATGCAAGCTTGTCATATTCTTTTGGGTCGTCCATGGCAATATGATAGGAAGGTCATTCATGATGTTTCACTAACCGTCATTCCTTTGTGTTTAAGGGAAAGAATGTTGTCCTCAAGCCCATGACCCCAACGCAGGTTGCTGAGGAGTATGAGAAGAAATGGGCAAGGGAGGAGAATAAGGGGTTGGAGGAAACCAAGTGTCCGCAGCCCAAGACCACACCGTATTCATCATCATCCCTTAGTGTACAACCCACTAGCTCCCAAAGATCAAGCCTCTCCATTGAGCCTAGCCAACCTAAGGGAGTGTGGGAGAGTAAAGGAGTTCTTCTAGCATCTAAGTAAGACCTTAAGGAGTACCTTGACCCCGAGACCACTCTTATGTTTTTATGTAAGGAGCTTGCTTTATTGAGTGATGATCTTAAGGCTACCCCACCTAAGAGGATTTCTAGGCTACTTGAGGAGTTTAAGGATATGTTTCCCGAAGAGATTCCAGCTGGTCTACCGCCTATTAGAGGCATTGAGCACCAAATAGACCTTGTCCCGGGAGCCACCCTACCTAACCGCCCAGCCTATAGGATGAACCCTAAGGAAACCCAAGAGATCCAATCCCAAGTGGAAGAGTTGTTGGATAAGGGTTATGTGAGGGAGAGCCTTAGCCCATGTGCTGTTCCCGTACTTCTAGTGCCAAAGAAGGATGGTTCTTGGAGGATGTGTGTGGATTGTCGAGCCATCAACAATATCACGGTGAAGTACCGCCACCCAATACCCCGCTTGGATGACATGCTAGACGAGTTACATGGAGCCGCTACCTTTTCTAAGATTGATTTAAAGAGTGGGTACCATCAAATTCGTATGAGGGAGGGGCATGAGTGGAAGACAGCCTTTAAGACCAAGTTCGGTCTATATGAGTGGTTGGTTATGCCCTTTGGGCTTACCAATGCTCCTAGCACTTTTATGCGTCTTATGAATCATGTTCTTAGGCATTTCATAGGGAAATATGTTGTGGTTTATTTTGATGATATACCTGTGTATAGTAGATCCTTAGAAGAGCATGAGTTACATTTACGTGAAGTGCTATCTACTCTTCGTCATGTGCACCTTTATGCTAATTTGGAGAAATGTGAGTTTTGCACTAATTGTGTTACTTTTCTTGGTTTTGTGGTCAGCTCACATGGATTAAAGGTGGACGAAAGCAAGATCAAAGCAATCCAAGAATGGCCCACTCCTTCATCAATTGGCCATGTTCGGAGCTTCCTTGGATTAGCTAGCTTCTATCATCGGTTCGTGATGGATTTTAGCACCATTGCAGCCCCTCTAACCGAGATCACCAAGAAGCATCACCCATTCACATGGGAAAGAGCCCAAGAGAAGGCGTTCAACGCCCTAAAGGAGCATCTCACACAGGCCCCGGTCTTAGCACTTCCGGATTTCAACCGGCCCTTTGAAGTGGAGTGTGATGCATCGGGCATAGGCATTGGTGGAGTTCTCATGCAAGAAGGTAAGCCCATTGCCTATTTTTCAGAAAAATTGAAGGGAGCTTGTCTTAATTACTCTACCTATGATAAGGAGTTGTATGCATTGTTTAGAGTTCTTAAGACATGGCAACATTATCTTTGGCCTAGGGAGTTTATTTTGCATACTGATCATGAGTCCTTAAAGCATTTCAAGAGCCAAGACAAGTTGGATAGGAGGCATGGTCGTTGGATGGAGTTTATAGAAACATTCCCTTATGTCATTAAGTATAAGAAAGGAAAGGATAATGTTGTGGCAGATGCCCTTTCGTGGAGATACATGTTGTTGTCTACATTAGGCTCAAGGATCTTATGCTTTGCATATATTAAGGAGCTTTATGTAGATGACCCTGATTTTGGAGAGATTTACAATCATTGTGTTGCTAAAGGATCCTTAGATAAGTACTACTTGTTTGATGGGTTTCTTTTCAAGATTGATAAGGTTTGCATTCCCCGTTGTTCCCTTAAGCTCTTGTTGGTTGAGGAAGCCCATAGGGGCGGTTTGATGGGCCATTTTAGGAGGGATAAGACCTATCACATGCTACACACACATTTCTTTTGGCCTCACATGCTTAGGGATGTAGAACGTTTGGTTAAGAGATGTGTTGATTGTTTGAAGACTAAGTCTAGGTTACAACCCCACGGCTTGTATTGTCCATTACCCATTCCTGCAGCACCTTGGGAGGACATATCCATGGACTTTATTGTTGGGTTAAGCCGTCTCTGTCTCTGGCGATTAAACCTAGGGCTAAGAAGGGGAGGGATTCGATCTTTGTGGTTGTTGATCGTTTCTCTAAGATGGCTCACTTTATCGCTTGTCATAAGACCGATGATGCTTCCAATGTAGCTAACCTTATTGTTAGGCTTCATGGAGTACCTAAGACTATAGTGAGCGATCGGGATGTGAAATTTCTTAGCCACTTTTGGAGGACTCTTTGGGGTAAACTAGGGACGAAGTTGCTGTTTTCCACCTCTAGTCACCCACAAACCGATGGGCAAACCGAGGTAACCAATAGGACCCTTACTAACATCCTTAGGGCCATCATTAGGAACAATTTGAGATTGTGGGAGGATGCTTTGCCTCATGTGGAGTTTGCTTATAACCGGACTGTGCATTCATCTACTAAGCTTACACCATTTGAGTGTGTTTATGGTACTAACCCACTAACCCCTTTGGATCTTACCCCATGTCCCATGAGGGAGAAAGAAGACTTTGATGCAGGAAAACAGGTGGAGTTCATTCGGGAGCTTCATGAGCGCACTCGTGTTCGGCTAATTCAAAAGGCCGAAGAGAATGCCCAACGAGCCAACAAGGGGCGTCGCAAGATGATTTTTCAACCCGGTGATCTAGTTTGGGTGCATTTGCGAAAGGAGCGCTTGCCAAACAAGCGCAAGTCTAAGCTCGCTCCACGAGGAGATGGTCCATTCAAAGTTTTACAACGATGCGGGGACAATGCCTACCAGATTGACTTACCCGGTGACTATGGAGTTAGTGCCACATTCAATGTCGCCAATCTCACCCCCTACCTAGTTGAGGATGAAGACATGGATTCGAGGTCGAATCCTTTCCAAGAAGGGGAGAATGATGGAGGACCATCTCAAGCACCACCCAATGCACCTCATTTCGGAGATGGACCTATCACAAGATCCCGAGCTAAAAAGATAAGAGAGGAACTTAACGCCTTCATCCACCACCACATGAAGTTGGTACTACCAATGGAGTCCGAGGGTGACATCATCACATTGCTTGAAACCGCACCATTCTCGGGCTCGACTAAGGGTGATTCAGCCACCACCCATACTTAGCTTTTGATTTGCTTGCTTTATTTTGGACTTTGTGTTTTGGGTCTTTGTTTGAGTTTAGTAGGACTTGTTGAAACTTTGTGTTTTTGGGCCCTTGCTTTTGGGCTGATTTTCTCTCCTATTTAAGGCTTGTAATCTCTCATTTGGAGGACACTTTTGAATCTTGTTTATGAAAACCTAGTTGGTTTCACTCTCCAAAGGTGAGAGCTTCATGCCTTGTGTGCATGTGTGTTGCATCTAGTTCGGTTTGTACTTGGTTTTGTCAATTTCCCGAAGATTGGTGATTCCGAGATGAGCACGAACCTCCTCCTTGTGCTTCCATGGCCAGCCATGGTTGTGTAAGGTTGTATAGGGTTGGTTTTGGTGTCATTCAAGTTGGTTCTTGGTGCATTGTCCCAATAGGTCTTCTTGTTATTCATCAAGGTTGATTCCTCCTATCTTTTCCTTTTCATTTCCCTTTATTTTGTTCTGTTTTTCCCTTTCACTTGGTCAAGCCTTGTCTCTAAGGTTTACCCTCCCTTTGCTGCGTTTTCTTGTCTAACTCGTGCCCCTCATTTGTGTTCTTGTGAGTCCGAGTCTACAACATCAAGAAGGTCGGGAAAACAGCGGCTAACCCCGCATCAAATAGTTAGATATAGATGTTAATAAAATCGTTGAAAAAAGTCAAATTGCTTACACTCTAATAGTATATGCAAGAGAAATGAAAGAAATTTTTAAAAGACGTGGAGTTAAATCATAAAAGTTGATATTCTTTTAGATATTTTTGAAGAAGAATTGGATAATGTAGGAATTACAGGAGGAAAGAAAGAATTGGAGAATCGGAGTATTATTTATATATTAGCTTTTTTTGAAAATTGGGTGGACTAATGAGTGGTTAAGGGGGTCGGATAATGAGTCCGGTGATGGATCGGATAATGAGTGGAAAACATATCACCCATCACCCAACCCTTCACCCCTTTCATCCGACCCATCACACATCCATCACCCAGTTGTTTTTGGGTTTTCACCCATATAATCGAGTCGGGTGAGTCGGTCACTCATAGGTGATTTCTGAGTAAAAACTCAAACACGTATCTTATATATGGCCCAAACTGTGAGGGCTTTAGTGTGCATATAAGAGGAAAAAGAAATTGGCATTTAAAATTTCTCCAAAATATGTATTGAACGAGAAAATACTAAAAATTGAATTCATTCACGCTAGCATGCAAGACTGCACAGTACTATCAAGGGCGCCATCCCAGTCGATTGTCAAGACTGGCACAGGTATTAACATTCAAGGTTTCCTCGGTCTCCTACCTCCGCTCTTGCTCTTCGGGGATGTATAACCTGCTCTTCAGCAAACGATTTATTAATCTACAACTTTGCAATGTAGTAGTTGCTTAACCAAATAACCCCATGGGTGAAACGATACACACTTCTTTCACATCTTGGATGCCAACACACATCTTGGCAGCCTCTATAGCTCAATTGTCTGCAGTTCGGGGGTACTGTTTTGTTGCGTCCAGAGCTGTGCATATCTCCCTGCCTTTGATAATAGGACATCGTGTGGCCCTTGCTCTACTACCTTCCCATTTTCCAACACTATGATCTGTAATACAGGAATGCATAAGCAAGGGAGAACATAATGCATTGACAAAAACACAGCAACAGAAAAATGAGTTTTGGAAAAGTCATTCCTTCCATGGGAATATGTGAAGCAGAAAATGGTGCAAAGGGTAACAGAGAATAGCATAGTTATCATAGGAAAAGAAATTCGCTACCAAGGGTAGTTACCTCATCACACTGCATTGCAGTTGTAAGTCTGTGAGCAATGAAAATTGCAGTACGATTGTCTGCCAAAGACTTCAATGCACTCAAAATCTCTGCTTCGGTTGTGCTATCAAGTGCACTTGTAGCTTCATCACAAAGTCTGAGAAGAAAACACTAACATTTATCAACTGCATTCTTCGTGATTATAGCAACTCGACAAATTGATGTATTAACATGGGAGACAGTAGGTTCCATTTCAACATCCGCGAATGAGCGTCCATACACTAAAGTGCTATCATGATTCTTGGAACTAAATAATATGGAGGTATGAGAGTATGCATGGCCCTCAGTCTCTCCAACCCCCACGGTCCTATCTGGAGTTCCCCGTCTTTGTTATGATAAAATATTATTGAATAACTGGAAGATTGCATGAAAATGGGTCAAGGATAGATTGATACAGAGTAGGAGATTATGCATGGCCCTCAGTCTCGCCAACCCCTCCCTGAAGTTCCCCGTCTTTAGTATGATAAAATATTATTAAATAGCTGGAAGATTGCATGAACATGTGTTAAGGATAGATTGATAAGAAAAAGGGTCACTCTTGTCTACCAATTCCTGAGCCAGGTCGAACATGATCATTATTTTCAGGAGAAAAAGTTCTGTGAAAGTGAAATAGTCCTAGTATCTAAAACAAAATAGTTTTATAAAATTAAGATTACATTTTACCAAATAGCCTGCCTAATGTTTTCATGGTTCCCTCGTAAAATAAAAAGAACAAGACAAACTTTCTGATGCCCAAAACCTTATTAACATATTTCCAGTTGTGTTAAAAATAAAATTTAAAGGATTTTTCTAATGTGTGCCCCATGGGCCATGGGCATAACATTAGATGCTCCATATTTAGAAAGATTTTTTTAAAAAATACTTTAGCTTATTTTTTTTATGCCTTACCCCAAGGGTTTATGCATTTAAACCTATTGTCTTCTTTCCTTTTTTGGTTTCTAATATGCGCCCATGGGCACACATTAGAAAACCGAAATTTAAAACAGCAATGTGATCAGCATACTTTACAACAGCAACCACAGAAGAAATAATGATGAAGAATCCGAGTTACCCTTTAGGACATTTACTACTTTCTTCAACAGATTAATAACAGTCTTGGACTTTTGCAAAGAAAGCATCAAACATGTGGTGACAACTCCAGGATCAAAATGAAGCGCGAAAAAGTATAGAACAACAAAATATTTTTTGCCAGAAAAAACTGCCTGGATAGAGAGCTTACAGAATGGGTGGTGCTTTTAGGAATGCACGAGCCAATGCAACACGCTGCTTTTCACCCCCACTTAGCTGTGAAAGGAAAAAGGAAAGGAATCAAATGACCAACTTAGTTTGCAGGTAACCTCAAAATGCCCTAGCTTTAAACACTCTTGAAACCAAGTACTAAGTTACTATTATAAATTATAAACAGGAAAAATGACTTAAAATAATACCAATTATCGGATTTGAACCAAAAATAATACGAAGAAAATAAAAAGTCTTGAAATAATACAAACTATCAGCCTATAAACCAAAAATAATGCGAAATTTAAACTCAACCAAAAATAATACAAAGTATGAAATTTCAACTAGTTCTGTGTGTTTACTGTTTAGACCATCTTTATTGGTGGTACTTGGAGTACCATAGCCCTATTTTTAAATAAAAAATAAAAATAAATGTAAGAGTTGGGGTGGGAATCGAGACAATCATTACAAGTGAGTACTATTTAGATGATACTCACTCTTACACAATATCTTAGTTTTATCCAATTAACAATAAGAGCGTCTTTATCCATGGTACCCAATTCAAGTATCATATCTTACATTTTTTTCTTGTCACATCATTTTAAGATACTTGAATGCACAACCATGATACTCACAAAAGTATCTTAACATATATTTCATTTTATTTTTAAATCTTTGTGAGTGTAGAGAAAAAAAAATGGTCCCCACATGTTATTGTTAATTGGATAAAACTAAGATATTGTGTAAGAGTGAGTATCATCTTAATGGTACTCACTTGTAATGATTGTCTTGATTCTCACCCCAACTCTTACATTTATTTTTATTTTTTATTTAAAAATAGGGTTATGGTACTCCAAGTATCACAATTAAAGATGCTCTAACATGTGGGAACCACTTTTTTTTTCTACACCCACAAAGATTTAAAAATAAAATGAAATATATGTTAAGATACTTTTGTGAGTATCATGGTTGTGCATTCAAGTATCTTAAAATGATGTGGCAAGAAAAAATGTAAGATATGATACTTGAATTGGGTATCATTGATAAAGATGCTCTTAGGTTGTCCTAACTAGTTTTAGGCTTTATTATCATGCTATGGGTTAGGTTATGCTATAGATTCTAGGGTTAGACTTTAGGCTATAACTTTATTATACAGTTGTTTAGCTTTTGTTGTCTAGTCCTAATAGCTTCTTTTGTAAGCTACTAGCTGCCATCTTCCTCTCTATTTATACCTAGCTCTACCATTGTAACAATTATCAAGTATTATTAAGTTTTATCACAATGAAGAGCCTTCCTCATATTTCCCTTTTCTATTTGAAAGTCCACTCTTCTTTCTCCTTCTCAGATTTGTTGTTTCCGTTGCTATGATTTCAGTTTAGAAATCTAACATGGTATCAGAGCTTTAGGTGTTATTCCTAATCCTTGTTTCACTTGAAAGATGCACCCTTCATTGATGAATCATCTTTTCAGATCTATATGCTAAGAATAATAACCTTTTACCAACCTTTCTTTGGAGATTTTTTCTTTCATTTTTCAGCCTTCATTGCTCATATTAATTTCTTGTTTCTCAAGCCTGCATTGCTGAGACAGTTTCTGTTTATCAGCCTTCCTTGCTGAAACTTTCTGGTTACTCATGCCTTTCCAGTTTTTTCAGCCTTCATTGATGAACAATTTGTTTATGGTTCCGGCCTTCAATGCTGGGAAACTTCTCCTGTTTTCAGCCTTCATAGCTGAAATGTCTTTCTGATTTCTCAAGCCGTCATTGCTGGGAATTTTTTTTGTTTCTTCAGGTTTGAGGCTGAAGAATGTTCAAGATTTCAGCCATCATGCTGAATCTTCGTCCTTTTTGTGTGTGTGACATCATGTCAGATTTTTCTGCAGAAGAGATTGGTGCTGCAAAAGGCTGATATCCAGATCTTGGGTCTAATCTCTTGCCTCAACCTTTTTGGTTTTATATTGTTCTTCTGTGGTTCCTTTCTCAGATTTCCTGCATGACTTCATTTGCTGGATTTTGTTGTTCGTTTCTGCTGAGGTTTGTCTCATTCAGACTTGTTCCTGGTGGGTCAATCAGTCTGGCTTGGAGCTCTTGCTAGAACTGGTGTTGCTATTCTCTTGGGTTCTTGCTTGTTTCTCTTGGTGTTTGCCAGTGCTTGTTATTCCAAGGCTGAAGATTTTTGTTGATCTTCTGTTTCCGTTGCTCAGTTTCTTTGGACCCTGGACAATTGTTTGGTCTGATTATTGCTAATTAGGGTTGATGGTTTCCGATTGGCTTCAATTGCAGATTTTCCACTTGTTGGCCATGCATCCTACGAGGTTTGTTTCTTTGGAAGAGAGTTTATTCTCATCATTTCTCTGTGGGAGTCTCAATTGGGCAACAATATCATAGATCATGTTGGTTTACAATAGAAGGGTGGCTAAAACAACATTCTCTAAGACTTGGCAGAAACGTTCATCCATGTTTAGCTGATTTGAAGAGCTATTGCCAAGCTGAGTTTGAGGGGGAGTGTTGGATTTCAAGAGTTTTCAAGCTAGATCTTTTCAAACTCAGCTTGAGGGGGAGTGTTGGATTATCTATGTTGTAATAAATGTATTTTGTGTGTTTAGGTTGTCCTAACAATTTTAGGCTTTATTATCATGCTATGGCTTATGTTATGCTATAGATTCTAGGGTTAAACTTAAGGCTTTAACTTTATTATAAAGTTGTTTAGCTTTTGTTGTCTAGTCCTAATAGCTTCTCTTGTAAGCTCCTAGCTGCCATCTTCCTCTCTATTGATACCTAGCTCTACCATTGTAACAATGATAAAAGTATGATTAAGTTTTATCACAATGAAGAGCGTCCTCATATTTCCCTTTTCTACTTTAAAGTCCTCTCTTCTTTCTCCTTCTCAGACTTGTTTCCACAGCTATGATTTCAGTTTAGAAATCTAACAGTTTTTATTATTTTAAGTCGAAAGTTCATAGTTTGTATTATTTTGTCTTCATTTTAAAGTTTGCATTATTTTTGGTTGATAGTTTGTATTATTTTGAGACTTTTTTTTGTTCGTATTATTTTTTGTTCATATCTCATAGTTGGTATTATTTTGTCATTTTTCCTTAAAAAACATGACGGGATTTTCTCAAGTATCTACTCAAGTATAAGGATTCCAAATATCACAAATCATCTAAAAGACAATACAGAATCCATATTGGTCCAACATGGTTACATGGGTGGATTGAGGCATCCACTTTCTTGACTTAAAACTATTGATTGTGGGTCCAGGCCCAAATTTATATGTTGTGTATCAATAGCTTTTCTTTTTTCACACAAAAAAAAAAGAATGTTAATCTAATTCCAGCACAGATCAATATTGGAATAATCCACATATTTGTACTTCTAGTTTGGAACTCCTCCCACCCAAAAGTCCAATAAAAAAAAACACACACACACACATTTGAATAGAAATCAGCATGTTTGAAATATATGGGCATACCTTGAGGCCTCTTTCCCCTACAACTGTATCATACTTTTCAGGGAATTTCATGATCGTGTCATGAATGGCAGCACGACGGGCTGCTTCATGCACCTAAAAAGAGGCAAATTATATAAATAGAGTACATATGACTGCAGACTAAAAGAAGCATTGATGATTGCCTTGTTGCAGACCTCCTCTTTTGTTGCTGAAAGTTGACCATAATGAATGTTGTGAAATATAGTATCATTAAAAAGAACCTTCAAGAAAAAAACCAGATTGCTGCATTAGTATGAAAAATGACAAAAAGCAAAGGTTCAAGCAAACTCTTTTTAAATTTACCGTGTCTTGTGGGACAACTCCAATGGACCTTCTGAGACTATTTAGTGTTACCTCCGTTATATCCTGGCCATCTATCCTGATCTGCCAAAACCAATGAAAGAAAATTGAGTGTAAACAAACTGAAAAGTAAAAAAGATCTATTTGCTGAATCATTTATGTACAAGGATGACACTGACACTAGATCTTTATACCATGCTAAGATAAATTGAGGGGGGAAATTTTACTTTACTGGGCTGAGGAACCAGTGTTGGAATGATACTAGAAGGTAGTTTATACTCCCTCCGTCGCAAAATTTAAGTCGTTTTAGGATTTTGCACAAGTTTTAATAAAATACTCACCCCTCAATCAACATCATCATTCCACTAACTTTTTCATAAATTTAATTATTTTTTAACACCCACTATATTTTTTAACCAATCAAAATCTTTAAAATAGTCAACAACACACAAATCGATGCAAATCATTACTATCCCCTGCCTAGAAAACCTATAACGACCTAAATTTTGATACAAGAATTAAAGGCTAAAACGACCTAAATTTCGAGACGGAAGGAGTATATGAAAAGTTAAAAGACGAAAAATTGTTGAGAGGGCATCTGAATGTCTAGAGAGGCTTTAGGAAAGCAAGTGTCCTATGCAAGCAAGCCAGCAGATTGCTAACTTTAAAATTTTACAAGTGTTTCAGCAGACAGACATACTACCAAGTTCATTTGGTCTGCAAGCATAAATTTGCAATGCAGAAAACATCAACTTACCGCCATCAATAAATGTAACACCTAAAGAAAATTATCAACATAAACATTTTCTATCAACTTTGATTCATTGAACAGCCATAACCGGCATGAAAAGTAGCACCATGTAGAATTATACAGTATATAACATTAACGTGGAAAGAAAGGCAATGACAGAGGACTGCAATCATTACCACATCCCTGCAATCATGAGAGAAGGGATATGCTGGCATAAAATTGGATTTGGATCCAAAAGAAATCTCTTTTGGTTGAGTTCCGCAAATATTAACCACGTGGAATAAGTTCCACTATCAGCATGGATTTTTATCTTTAACAAATTAATTAATAGTCCCTCTGTCTCAAAATTTAAGTCGTTTTAGGATTTTGCACAAGTTTTTAAAAAAACTCACCCTTCAATCAACATTATCATTTCACTAACTTTTTCATAAATTTTATTGTTTTTTAATACCCACTACATTTTTTATCCAATCAAAATCTTTAAAAAAGTCAACAACACACAAATCGATACAAATCATTACTATCCCCTACCTAGAAAACCTAAAATGACATCTATTTTAATACAAGAATAAAGACCTAAAACGACCTGAATTTCAAGACGGAGGGAGTATATGATTATATTTAATTTGAAATTAACTTTAGGTTTTAGAGCTTATGACTTAGGGTCATTGGGTTAAATGATTTATGGTTTAGGGTTTGAAGGTTAAGAGTTTCAGTCTTCAAGGTTTTAGGATTTAGGGTCATTGGGTCACTAGGAAACATCTTCTCGACCTAGTCGGGGAAAGGGTGTGTACAACTCGACCCCCAAACCTTGCTTTGAGTGGGATATACTCAGATTATTGTTGTTGTTTTATGCAGCATAAAAAGCTAGATTTTTTAAAGTATTGACTTGATTTGACAGTTTAAAGTACTGGTTTGATTTGACAGATATTGTTGGAATTTGATGTGAACTTCCTTGTCAATGCTACTGGATAATGATTCATGAACCATGCTGGTATTTTTAATGGAACAGTAAAAGCAAAAATAGCCTATCACGAAACTTTTTGAGGCAAAGATCATTGTGAATAACTCATAATATTCTATCACGAAACTTATTGCTAAAAGGATGATAAACCATTGACCTTTTTCTTTTCTTCAGGAATATAAATTATTGGACCTGTTCCTAGTTAATTCTGCCAAAGGAGCAAGGATATAAAATACACCCAAAAATTTCAGAACCATTGATCAACAAACAAGGGAATGATCTAGGTTCAATTGCATCGATGAAACATCTGGCAGAACCATGATTATATATCAAACCAGAATGTCTAGCCGGAAATGCCCTAATCACACCTTTCTTGAATCAGACCGCAACTAGCAATTAAATAAATGCTAAAACCAATAACTAGGAATCAACACTAAGCCAACGTTCAAAGAAAAAGAACTGAGACTAAACTAATATGCAGAAAAGACATCATAGAGAGGCAAAATACATGACACTTACACGTCCAGAATGGGTGTCAAAGAACCTGAATAGCAGCCGTAAAATGGTAGATTTACCTGCATAACTCAATTACATAATCAATAATGATACTAATTCCTTTAGTAACAAAAAGGTAAGTTTGGCAGAGGCCATTCCTTTCAACTCAAATGCACTACAGAATGCTTACATATCTGGCCCAGATGATTTTTAGCAAAAGCAGCTTACCCAAAATGTCAAACACAAAGAAAGTTACCATATTTCTTAACAAAAGAGCAGCAAGTATGCCTAGGAAAGCAGGTTTTTAGTAGAATTATTGTTTACAAAGTAGAAGACGTAACCATACCACTCCCACTAGTTCCAACAATAGCCACACTTTTTCCAGCTGGTACGACAAAAGATATGCCATCAAGAATCTTTCTGTCAGTCAAGTAACTGTTATAGAGAGAAAAGGATTCATTAGAGAAGGTGGAAAATGTTCTCAAACTCACAAGTATATCAAACAGTTAACTAGCAGGAGGTTTTGGGTGTCTAAGACATTGTGTATCTAACATAGCAACTTTATTGGCACATACTACCATCTGTAAGTAGCACCGCAATGAGCATGCCACTGTATGATTACTAGCAAGTGAAACCATGGCTACCTGAAGTGTACATCTTGAAACTCGATACTTCCTCCACTCAAGTTCAGAGGCTTTGCACCATCTGCATCTTTAATTTCAATTTTCTCCTGCAATGCGTTTATATAAAAATGTGAGAGATTCAACCCATTTATTAAATGAAAATTCAAATTTAGAGAATAAAACACAGCAGCTTATGGATAAAGATGTTTGTGGGTAGAGATTCAGGTTACATCTTGAAAGAGGATATAACGCTCACATCTACACTATAATTCATAAGAGAGAAGGTTTCCATGCTTTTCTCCTCAACTTTTCCGCCAACAAAGAAACAGCCTTTGTCCATTTCTCCTCGACTTTTCTCCTTTCATAGGACCAGACCCTTATGTATGGATTTACCTAAGCTCTTTTTTTTTCCACTCGGCTTCAGCCTTCATCATTGAATCTTCATTCGTTTTTGCAGGGTGTTTTTTCAGCCTTTAATTCTGAGAAATTAACCTTTCCTTCCTGCTTGCTGCTCTAATTTTTCTTTTGTTCTATTTTCCAAAGTAGTCTTCATTGCAAGTAACCATTCTATAATCCATTCACTCTTCCTTTATTGTTTTAACTCACAGTTTTTATGCTTTAGAGTTTCTCAAGCATCTCAATCCACACAAAGGATCAGGCTCAATGGCCCGAGGACTCAGGTGCCAAGGACTCAGTGGCCCCAGGACTCAGGTGCCACTCACCACATGACCAACTTCTCACAATGATTTAAAACTTACTATCGAAGCCCCAAAACCAAGAAATTTTTTTATTGCTTATGGTTTCTTTGCCATCCTTGGTACTCAAAAGCAATGTTGTTAAAATCCGAATTCTAGATCGAATCGGTAAAAATGTGTAAGGATCGGATCATAGAATCGAATCGTAGCATCGTAAGATCCCACCACATGGATGAATTTTTTTTAAAATGAAGTTAATATGTTTCATATTGGATAAATATTATGTTAAATCATAAAAAATACCCATAAAGATTGTAAAATGTTAAAAATAAACTAAATATAATAAATAGACTAACCAAATATATTGACAATTCCTTAGATTTAAAGTGTAAATATTACAAATTTCTTATAATAGACATTTTATAGGATCAATGGAATCGCAAAAAAGGATCGGGGTCGTTTTTCCATTTTTTGATCGTAGGACTGTTGGAATCGTAAGATCGAATCAGGATTTTAACAACATTGCTCAAAAGAAAACAATCACTTGTAGTCACTATTTGAGACCATGACCAGGATATCTACTAAAAAAAAATGTCTTGTGTTCCTGAATTGTCTACCAATCTGATCTCTACTCAAAAGCTTACAAAAGATCTTCATTTCCATATTACTTTCACACCCTTTTTTTTTAACGTTCTACACGACAAGAATCAGGATGATGATAGTATTTGCTAAGTAGAAAAATGGTCTTTATTACCTTAAATTACTTAATGTGTTATCACAACCATGCTTTATCTACCTTCACAAATACTTCTATTTGGCTTTACCATTATCGTTTTGGCCATAACTGCAGACCGTGTGAGTGAGCTATATAAGTAATAAGATGAGTCATCCTTTTCAACTTATTCACAGTGACATCTAAGGACCTTTTTCTCTACCCAATATCTCTAGTGCTCATTGGGTTGTTGCTCGTATTGATGACTGTACTCCTACGATATTGGTGTTCCTTGAAAACAATTTATGTAAGCCAAATCATTCTTACCTTTTACTTCATGCTTCGAAACCAATTTGGCAGCAAAATCTAAAAGATCCGGCAGATAATGCCAAGGACGATTTCAATTATTCCTTCACATCTTACTTTCAATCCCAAATACACACGACTCGTGCCCCTATTTAGTTTTACAATGTTCCCAAATTTTATTGTGGGAAATCTATCCTCTATGTGACTCGTCTCATTAAAAGGTTGACGTCCAAAGTTCTTCAATATAAAATCCCACTTGAGCGTCTTTGAGAATTATATCCCTAGTGGAGAGCATTATCTTAAACCTACGGTTTTTAGGGGGCACTGCATCTGTTCATGTTCAAGGTCCTCAATGAGGGACGACCAAAGGCTATTAAATGGATATATATAGAGGTTGGATCCCATGTAAGCAGCCCTTAAACAAGGAATGAAGCCCTAGCCTAACGAAAATAAAACAACTTAATCATGATATTAATCATAGGGAAACAAGCCCTAGCCTAACGAAAAGTGGAAAATAACGAGCAAGGGAAGAAGAAAATTATCTTGCTGTAACTCAGTGCCTTCTTGTATATAATAATTAAAAAAAAATCCCACATTTTGATCGGCAATTCGGCATTGACTATGTTCTTTGGGAGTTCAATTTTTTTAAATTTTTACGGAGTATGTAATTATGGGTTGGGTGGGAATGGAAGTGATCACACGCGTTCGCATGGGAAAGGTTGTATTTTTGTGTTTTTTATATTATTTTAATTAGTTAAATACAATAAATCTCCCCCCTTTATTTAACTCAAATCAAGGGCTTAAATTTGTTCAAAATTACATCCTAAAGGGTGCTCTCACCATAACCACTATATATATATATAAACTCTACAATTCCATTGATTATCATTTGCTGAAAATCACCTTTTTAATCCCAATGCGAAGCTTCAGATATTGTCTTGAACAACCTTCTTCATTTCTACAAAAAAACCTTCCCAAACTTGTACTTCGAGATGGAATATTCTTCACATAAACTTGTTTAAAGTTTAAACTCACTCTAACGCTACAAACCACTGAACCTGAACCTCCTTATCTAAGCTATCCTTATGTGTATTCAAGGAGGGTCTTTGACCCAATTAGTTCAAACCTCCTCAACAGCATCTGCACTTGATAAAACAACATCCCAAGCTATGGACTTTCATTGCATTCCTATGCTGCTACTGGGCATTAATATTAAATTACAAGTACTTTTCACTCTACTAGGCCACATTGTTTAAGTAGCTTTCTCTCAATGGAATATAACAAGTTGTGCCTAACAATTTCTGTTGGTTAAAGTCTAAAAATAAGACTGAATTTAATTAGTTTCAGTTGGTTGTGATTTCTCAAATCAGTGGTCCAGATCTGTCATAGAACAATGTTTCAGATCGGTTAAAGATCAATGGCTGCGATCTCTTCCTAATTTTATGAGATCAACTAACTCTTGTTAACCACAAAAATGGACCTAACTGCCTGGCAGTTTCAGTTACATTCCCTCTATAAAATAAGAGTTTATTCACAGAAGAAAACAAGAACAAATTCAGATTTGCTATCTGAGATTTATTATAGGGCTTTGTTGTATCCTAGGAGGTGAATTTGTCTGAAACCCTAACAGCAATTAAAGGGGACAAATATCACTTTAATGATAGTGATTTTTCACGCCTCAAAGCTATTAGCAAACCCTAAATTTCCAACAATTTCTCCTTTCATAAACTTGCAAAAAATTAAACAGAACCAAATGTCCCACCTCTAGTTGTCCATAATCCACCGCGGATCTCTAAAAAGGAAATCAAAACAATCCAACCTCAAAGGATAATGAAAATCAATTAGAAATATCTTACCATACTTCCTGCTTTATCACCTGATAAAAAAAGAGTGAATGTTTTGCTGTTAAAGTAACTGTGGTCAGAAACTAGTTAAATGAACACTTTTTTACCCTTTGGTGTGAATAAATATAATTTTATTACAACTTTTTCTAACACTGGGGTACTTCAAAGAGAACAAAACATGATGGATAATTGGAGAGCTGATTGCACAGAGACAAAAATTAATGACACTTCTTTACGGTCTAAATATATCTATGAGCATAGCAAACAAAAGTCTATAAGATATACCCAAAAACAATTAATGGGAAAATATGCAAAAGATAGTACCTCGAGTAACTGAAACATAGATTTCATATCTACAAGACTCTGTATGGTTTCACGATACACACTACCAAGAAAATTTAGAGGAAGTGACAGTTGGAAAAGAAGTCCATTCACCATAACCTGCAGAATGGTTAAAAAGTATTTCATCATCACGCAGCTAATTTTTAAATGCATAAATATGCAAGAACTTCCAGGAAAGATAGCAGAGAAAGTAGCATACCAAATCACCAACTGTCAATTCCCCATTCATAACTCCATGAGAGCACCATACCATAGCAGTTGATAGAGCAATGCTAAATATTACATTCTGTCCAAAGTTCAGAAATGCAAGGCTTCGCTGTGTTTTCAAGGCTGCGTCTTCATATCCTAAAGGATCAAAGAAAAACCATCAAACCTTGCAACAGCATGGCTGCATTTGAAGCTTTAGAGATTGAATTTACTAATTTAATTAATATCGATCACAAGTACATGTCTAGTAACCAATTGGTTTACGTTTGGGGTGAAGGAGAACAAATAGATCTATAAAAATCAGAAAAGATGTCGTACAAGGAACCAAAATAGTCATTTCATTACTACAAAACTTGCTTTTTAAGGATTTCAGTAGAGGCATTATCTAAATTATCAAAAGGATGTAACTTACTTTTCAAGAACTCGTCATATTTCTCTGCTTCGAAATTTTCATTGTTGAAATATTTGACAGTCTGGAAATGATAGAAAGACAAGAAAAACTCCATTAAGACTTCTCACAAGTAGAAGACATTGCAACAAAAGAAGTACAATATAGTAAAATGACACCTCATAATTAATGAGTGAGTCAATTGCCCTTGTACTGGCATCATTATCAGCCTTGTTCATAGCCTTCCTGAACTTTGTCCTCCACTGCACAGGTGAGATAAACAATGAATTCTAGCAAGGAATTCTTCAGAAAATAACTCTTGCCACTTCCCTCATTGCCATAGATGATGCCAACTACTCTTGTCTATGGTAACTTTTTTCCTTCGTTGGTTTCATGCAATCCTCTTTGCTTCTTTTGGCAAACGCACTTTTCCTTTTCCTGTTATCTTTTATTGTCTTGTGAGTTTATCCTTTTTAGTATCCACCTTTTTTCGTCCTTTTTATAACTGCTCTAACTGATCAGAACTTTCTAAATCTCTTCGTATTGAAGTAATTTTTATGATGTTTCATAAATCACAATGACAATAAGTTATGACATGAGTAAATGTTTTGCAATATCAAAGGCTGCATGGACTTTAGGTGAATATGATGTCTGATGTGAAGTGACATTTATATTGCCTAATAGGATTTGTACACAACATTTAACCACAAAAGTAGTTTTAGGCTCTCGAGGAGTTAATCAACTATGTCTAGATTGAATCAGCAAGCCACAAATGGGTCGACTGGATTTAGATACATCGTTACTCTAGGATAAGTTTTCGTTCAAGCTGGTGGGAATAAAATCATGTAAAGGTGAGGCTTGCTTATCTACATATCATTTTGGCATTTCGGTGATCATTAGGCTTGTAAGTCTTTCTACATTGCCTTCATATTTTATTTCTCTTCGATTTTCTAGTTTCATAACATTTTACACTTTTCAGATTTGATATACAATTGAGATAATTTACTATGTTGGTTAGGTTGGTGCTTAAACATTGGTTGTTGTGGGAACCACCTTGATTTCTACACCAACAACCATGAACTTGTGGTTTAGTCACATCAGACTAGCACCAATCTCTTGTTCAAACAGTTAAATTGGCATCCGTTGATCTCAATAGCATGAGACCATATGGAATTTGAATGAAACTACTCCTTTTAATTTTCATAAAAATAAATCACTCCTGTATTTTACAAAACAAGATCAGCAATTTTATTTACTTTCTTCAATGAATAAGAAAACAGGGAAGTAAAGCAGAAGAATATAAGAAACAGAGCAACAACAAAGCAGATAGCAGATATTAATACCTGTGTCACAGTCAATGTGAAGGCAATATATGCAGCCACTGAAAGTGATGTAATCCATGCAAAAGGTGCTCCAAACTTATAAGCTAATATACCTGACACCATAGATATCTAAAGAGGTACAGGTTAAATCCATAAATGTCCTTTCTCAAGTCAAATTATTAATTTGACTGATCATTAACTTTGTTGCTAGTGAATAGAAAGGGAAAAGGAACATTAAGAAAGCTAAAAACAAAGTAAAAAAAAATGTTTCTTTACCTCCAGAATTGTGGGTACAATATTGAATACCATAGATGAAAGGATGAAATTTATAGCACGGCTTCCACGATCAATTATGCGATTAAGAGCACCAGTTTCTCGGCTGCAATTTAAAACAAGTAAAATAACAGCTTTGTCAATTCTCGCAAGCAAAGCTACACCAGCTGAATCCACTTATACACGTTTTAGGATTAAGAAAAATATCCACTTAAACCTCAGGCAAGATAATCAGACCGTTTTGAAGAGCTCAAAATATTTCACTGTGCATTCTATTTACATTATATCTGGTTTTTAAATAACCTTATCTATTTCATTATTACAATAAGAAAAATAGCTAAACCACCAAACTATCCTCAAACATAATCATATTATTCTCACGAATTTTGCAAATATTTTAAATTGTTTTTCCTTGTTTTGTTTAGACCACACCCCTCAATTCATGAGAGCCCATTTAAAGCAAAGATAAAGGAGTTACAAGTAGCACACCCTTGAACACCCGGAGAATGCTCAAAAGGTTGTTGGTTTGGAAAGGAAAAAAAAAAGAAGAGGATTGTACACATTGGTAGGATTATATGGGGTATAATTTGGATATTCGGGTGTTGGAGGATTGTTAAGCATTTGTAACATCACTTGAAATTGGGGTATTTGGATCAAAAGGCATATTTGGAAGGGGTGAGGTATTTGGATTATTGTGATCCATAGTTAAGAAAATAAGTGCAACTACAATAGATCAAGATGTGGGTATATATAGGGTAAACTAGAGCTCAAATTATAGAGAAAAATAAAATTAAACCAATGGGATATTTTATTTAAAAAAATAATGAAATATAAATATATTTTTTATTTCATTTTAAACATCATTACAATTAATAAATATGAATGGAAAAAGTAGAATTACTCTTTCATTAAAAAAAAAGAAAACAAAATTAGAAAAGGGAAGAGGTTACCTCTCTCTACCAAGGTAACCTCTTCCATCCCCTTACCTTAAGGTATAACCTACAATTATGGGTTTTCCTTTTAGAGACCTTAAGGTGAGCAAAACCCATGGTTGCTCATGCTCTTAGGCCTATACTTTTTCTTCATTTATTTCATTTTGATATCCATTTCTCCTATAGTTTTTTTTTAATTAGTTGGATTTAGTTTTTGAATTCGGGCATTGATTATATAAATATATTTAATATTTAATACTGTATTAGAGATTGGATGAAAATTCCTCACATCAATCATTTCTTTCAAGTTACTAATGGAGATTAAAAACTTATTTTAAATTATAAGCCTCATTAATATTTCAATGACATGGATGAACGACAAAACTAAATCTCAACAAAACAATCAATAAATCAATAAAAATATATTTAAAATTAAACATCAGTCACATACCTAAGATGATAACCAAGATCAAGTTCGTGCAAATGTGAAAACACCTGCAAGAATAATTAGCATGAGATGGAAGTTGCACACCATGTGTATAAATAAAAATTACAAATGCCAAAAAATTCACATTTTTTGCCATAGGTCACTCCTAAACCCAACAAAACAATAAGAATTAGGAAATGACATCTCAAGTCCATATCATCATTCTAATTCTAATACTAGTGCTCAAACCAAATGTCCTCTAAAATATATTGGCATTAAATTATTTGAGATAAATCATGATCTGTCGCATAGCAGCAGCAACAAGTGTAAACTCATGTAAACATAATTAGCCTCCTATCCTTGTGGATTGGAACTTGGAAGTAATAAATGAGGCACGAATTGGAACAGCATAAGAAAAGGATCACCATATTGCAGGCCTTAATTTAAGACTGTTTCACCATGATATACAGGGGTAAAATAGTCCCGAGATATTCTTCAATGTCACAAAGCCCTTCATAATAAAGGTGAGCAAATAAAATTTCCAAACCGTGCAATGCATGCCTTTCTAATACCACTGAAGTATTCATACCTTTCTAGACACAGTACGAATTGTTCGCAATGCAACGTTGGAGAAAACAGCGGTTCTCAACTCTGAAACCATTAGATGAATGATGTATTATATGAAAACAGCACCCAACAGAATTGTGTCCATGTAACGAATAAGTGTTCATGCTAATACCGTTGAAGGCCGCAGAACCAGTACGTGCAATTCCATACCCAATTAAAACAGCTGCTGGGCTCACAAAAAATGCAAGAACAGATGAATTTGAAGCTGTAAACGATGCAAGGGCATCAGCGTTTCCAGTTGCTGTTGTTAACCAATCAACAGCAAGTTTGAAAAGGAAAGGCACCTGCACATTTAAAACCTGGAAGAAAAAAAAAAAGAAAAATCAACAGGTAAAAACAAGCTCCAGAACAATCAATTCCCAAATGCACTGATCAGAAAATTCTTCAAGAAAATAAACAGACCTTAGCTCCAACAAGAAATCCCATAGCAGATACCACCCTTAAACGAAACTCAAGGTTATCCTTTAACCATAAGTACTTTGCCAAAGTACGAAGTATTTTCATGTCTGCAACCTGACCCTTTTCAGCGGCTTTAATGCCATCATTCTGCTGAGGGACCGGCTTCGAACCTTCCACATTCTTTGCGGATGTGGATAACAGGGCATATCCTGTTAGATTTGAACTCTGCAACATGATTTGGAATCATATTTGGAAAATAACTTATTGATAGAATACGATGAGTGAATGTGAACGACAAGCGAGAATAGACTGCTACAAAATGGAGAGAAGTAGATGCATACTAACATGTAATCTAGAAGATAGAATTTTGTGTTGCTCTCCGGTGTAGCGAGAATCTGGGGAAAACCCATGCAAATATCTGTGGAAGCTGTGAACTGAAGTTACATTCGAGTTGGGACTTTGCTTGGAGACGATATGGGGGTAGCTTTTATAGCAATGTAGCTGATAACCATAAAACGAGGGACTGTGCCGTCCCCAACTTATGATATCGGAACTAACACCAGAACGGCACCAGAATGCAACCCGCTTATGCATCAAAATCCCACTAGTAGAGAAGCAACTAGCAAAAGCTGCTCCTCTCATTCCCTATTACATCAAAACCAGAAATGAAGATTATGGCACTGAAAGGGCATCATCACGCAGGGTTATTTGATGCATAAGTGAAATGATCATATGGACTTGCAAAATCAAATTGAAAACTCTAAGTTGAGGGGGGGAAAAATTGTTCATTTTATTCTCAAATTTTAACTCTGTAGTGTCCCATTACTTTTGGCAAGTAGCTGGTCACAAACATTGACCAAAAATCAGATCGGAACACATGCATCCTATGAAATCCATCTTAAATGCTGTAATTAGACCACAAACCTCCCCAACATAACTGCCCCCTCAAATTACAAGTAGCTGCACAAATACAGGTATCCAAAACCATGATTTCACTAAAACTTTAGGGCATGCAAGTATCAGATTCCACAAGTAGCCGCTCAGTTTCTAACTTATTGGGTTCTAGTTCAACCCAGCAAAATAGAAACAACAAAGCCACATATGAAGCAAAAACAGCCAAAAATAAAGACAACATCCAACACATAATCAATTTAACTGCATAAACAAGACAAAATCATATATCTAAGCAGTACATAAACCCTACATTCAAATAGACGGATGGACGTTTTTCCGCGTGAAAGAAAGAGCTTATTAATCAATGTCATAAAAATCTACAAAAACTAGGTTTAAGCAGGCCACAGAATCACATCTTCACAAGAAATTAATAAAAGATTAAATCTTTCAGAATTCACTTGCAAGCTTTATTCAACTTCTTTGGCAACCCTTCGACAACCCTACAGCTCTAATGAAATTCAAGACAAATAGATTAATGCTGATTCGGAGAAAAGACATCCATGTTCCATCTAACAAAACCCGCCCTATTTCACTTCACAATAACATTAGCCTTCACAATTAGAGGTAATTTTCAGAAAGCATAATCAAATTAGAGACTAAAACAGGACAATTTTCAGATTACCATATGCCTGGAAATGTTAAAACCACGAACCAATATAGAAGCGGATGAAGAAGGGAGGTAGAAGAGTTGGTTACCAGATTGCAGATGTGTGGACTGAGCTGTCGGAGGAAGACGGGCAGCGGGGCAGGGAGATCGGAGGACAGCGTGTGAGCCGGAGGAGCTTGGTAATTCCGACGCAGAGAGCAGGGATAGAGAAGGGCAGAGGGGGGACGGAAGCGTGCAACTTTAGCAGGAAGGTGACCAGGTGCATTACTTTTTTCTTTTCTTTTTTTTTTTTTTATGAGGAGAGAATTCGGGCCAACGAGCTCTATCCGACGGCATTGTTACGGATGAGGTCTAAAAGACCAGAATCTTTGTAGATATCGACACCCCAGGCAGAGTGACAAAGGTCATTAAAAAGACGGGAAAAGAATAAAATATAAGGTCATTAAAATCATGATTGGGAAAAATCGTAAAATAAAAAAGACAGGAAAAGAAGAGGATTCACGTAAATATAAGTTTTATATATAGATATATAGGGATTGACTCCGGTGAAAACCTCAAATTGCGGTAAAAACCGTGAGGACTACTTTATAGCTTGGTTTATTTGAAACCCGTGCTAAAAACCTCAATTACATAGTGACTTTACAACTCAGTTCAACCTAAAAACCGTGCTAAAAACTCCAGTTTTAAAATAACACATGACTTTATATATCGGTTAAACCTAAAAACCGTGCTGAAAACTCGTGTTTTAAAATTACATTAGTGACTTTATAGCTCGGTTTTATTCAGAACCGGGCTAAAATATGTGACCTTATAGATCGGTTTTATTTATAACCGGGCTATAAAGCTAGTGAACGGGGCTAAAAAGCCGGTCCTCACAGGTTTTTACCGCAATTTTGGTTTTCACCGGAGCGCAACCCTAGATATATATATATATATTATATTCAAATTTGACCAAATATTGAATAGATTATTTGACCTAAAAAGATAAGTTTTTTTACCTAATTATATTGGCTTATTCATTAATGTGGCTAAAAAGATAATAGAATTTTAATTCAGAATATGACACATAAGCAAAAATAATGTTGTTTTAATCTAGAAAATTCCACGTAGGCGAAATCGCACCAGAGCCCGCTTCAGGCCTCTGCTTTAGTATTTTATATAGATATATAGATAATATCAACTCAATTTCCCAATGGCAGTTAGATATTTTGTTTAGGTGGTTTATGATTATAATGGAGTCACCTTCAATGTGGAGTTTGTCGATACGGAGTTGTAGAGCATGTTGGATTCCTAGCTTAAGAGCAAGAACTTTTGCTTTCAAAGGGTTTTGTTTACCGAGTTTTTGATAGCCAATGTGAATCGGACATCCATTCCAGTCCCGGATTATGGCTCCATCCGAGCTGTCATTATTTGCAATTGTGGATCCATCAAAATTTAACTTGAAAGTTCCCTTAGGTGGTTTGCGCCATGTAATGTTAGCCTACTTACCTTTTTTCCTTGGGTGATTGGAGTTTCGTGTGCGTAGGGGGAAGCTCTCGTCTAAACTATACTCGAAATGAGATGTTTTACTCCAATTCTCCTTATGGGTTTTAATAATACGTAATGAACAGTCTCTGAGAAGTATGGGGACCTGTCTGAAAACATGTTGGTTACGAATGAACCAAACCGTCCACCACGAAAATGCGAGATCCACCTTGGCCACCGAGGTAAGGTTGTTTCCGATGAACGAACAGATAGGTTTTATCTCCCTTGAATGATTTATCATACCGGGTATTGTTGAGTTTATGTGTGTAGGTAAGCAAAAGAGAGAGCATACATATTGACATTCTAGTAAGAGGTGAACACCATCTTCTACTACGTAGTTGCACAATTTGCATGTGGAAGGTACAGAAGTCCCACGTTGGGCAAGCCTATATGCCGTTGGGAGGCCATTCTGACAAACTTTCCATAAGAAATTTTTTACCTTAGGCGGAATATCCAAATTCCAAATCCAAGTGTTGTTGTCTATGTTCAGCGAGGATTGAGTTGTGATTAGCTTATATGCACTCGATGTGGTGAACCAATCCGCTCTGTCAGGCCACCAATATAAACAATCCTCAAAGGGAGAAACGGGAAGTGTAATGTCCACGATTTCTTTGACTATGTCGTTTGGTAATACATTGATAAGTTTTTCAATCCACCATTTACCCCCTAAAATATAATCACTAACAGTTTCCTCGGCGTTATTAATTTGGGGGCAATCCACCCTAGACATCATAGAGGAAGTTGTAATCCAATTATCTGTCCAAAATTTGTTAGAGGTTTCGTTTCCTACTGACCAAATTAGTCCTGTCTTAAATTTATCAATGAGAGTTGTTGATTTGGCCCATTGCCATGAAGAATGTCCTCTTTTCTTGTATTCAAGGATGTTAGTTGAACGAAGATACTTGTATTTAATGAGTGTAACCCATACATTATCTGGTTCAGCCAATATTTTGTATAGTAGTTTCATTTGAAGAGCTTCATTCATATCTTTTGATTTCCTGAGCCCAATCCCCCCATATTTTTCGATCTAAAAATCCTATCCCAGCTAATAAGCGGGCGGTGTTGAAGATCTTTATTCCAAAAGAAAATTCTGTTAATCTGGTCAAACTCTTTATGTATTTATGAGGGTAATAGGAAGTTTTGCCTTGTGTACAATGGTTTGGCTCATAAGTTTGTGTTAATAAGGATTACACGTCCTTGTTGTGATAGAGCATTGGCGCGTCATTTACTTAGTTGTTCTTTAGATTTACAAGTAGTTTCTTCAAAAGTGTGTTTGTTTACTCTGCCATTAATAATCGGACATCCGAGATATTTTCTAATGAGGTTTCGTTTGTAATACTTAAACAACTGCTAAGTTCTGAAATCCTCGAGTTCAGAATGCCTTTTGTGGTTTGAAAACTGGATTTATGGTAATTAACTTTTTGTCTAGAAACTTTACAATATGCATGAATTATTCTTCTTACTTTCTGTCCCACATCAACACTGCCTCTTGTGAAAATAATGATTTCGTCGGCAAATGATAAGAAAGGAACCCGAGGGCCGCTCCTACCGAAAGAAAATCCAATTAAACTATTTTCCCCATTTGTTTCTGCTGAGAGTTTTCGAGCTAGGATTTCTGCACCTAAGATAAGCAAGAAAGGAGATAGAGGATCCCCTTGGCGCAAGCCACGAGAGGGGAAAACACATCTGTGGGGTCGTTGTTAACTAGCACGGAAAAGGAAACATTCGTTATGCATTCCATAACCCACGTGATGAAAGTAGGGTGAAACCCAAACTTTTGTAAAATTTGTTTTATGAAGTTCCAATCAACTCTATCGTACGCTTTCTCCATGTCTAGTTTTATTGTCAACCATCCCTCCCTGCCCTTACGCGATCCGAAGGAGTGGAAGATTTCATGAGCTATTAGGACATTGTCTTGGATGGCCCTGTTTGACACAAAAGCACCTTGTAGTGGGTGAATTAATTTGTCGATAATTGTTTTGATTCTTTCTGACAAGATTTTTTAAATTATTTTATAAAGAGTGGAACATAAACTTATTGGGCGGCAGTGACTGGTAGTAGTAAGGTTATCCCGCTTTGGTAGTAGTGATATGAATGTATGGTTTATTTGATTAAGAATTTTTTCGGAGTGGAAAAATCCCTTTATAGCTCTAATAATAGAAACACCTACAATATCCCAATTTTTCTTGTAAAACTCGATTGTAACTCCATCAGGACCTAGGGATTTGTTATTGCCTAAACCAAACACTACATATTTAATATCACTATTGGAAGGATGTTGAATGAGGAATTCATTTTCAATTGTAGTAATAGAAGGCTGGATTAAGTTAAGCATTTCATTAAGAAGTCTACCATCAATGGGCTCTTGTTTAAATCTTTTTTTCGAAGTCATTTTGAATTTCGTTTCTAACATTTTCCTCTCCTACTATTAACGTACCTTCATTAGTAGTTATATTGTAGATTTGTTTCCTATGTCTTCTCCCAGAGGCCACTCGATGGAAATACGAGGTATTGGAATCTGAAAGCTTGAGGTGCTTTGTTTTGGCTCTTTGATTCCAGAATGTTTTTTGAAATAGAAGAAGCTTTTCCTTTTTTCTTAACAGGCAATTTTCTTTACTATTGATTCTCTAAGTGTTATTTGTTGTTACAGATGATTGAATTTGAAGCAGTTCATTTTCCACCTCTTGAAACCGATGAAAAATGTTTCCAAAGGTGTACTTATTCCATTCTTTAGCTTTTTTCTTAAGGATTTTTTGTTTGAAAATAAGTTGAAACATACTTGAACCAGAACATGTAGCTCGCCAAGATTGCTTGACAACGTTACAAAAATCCTTCCGTTGAAGCCAGGTGTTTTCGAACTTGAACGGTGGTGCTTTGAAAGTTGTACTACTCTCGAGTGTTATAGATATGGGACAATGATATGAAGTTGAAAAAGGCCAATTATAAGTGATTAGTTTGGGGATTTATGAAGGATTTGGTGATGAACTAGAACTCGGTCCAGTTTTTCTCGGATGTTATTCTCATCATCAGGATTCTTTCTCCAGGTGAAGGGGTTCCCAAAAGTAGGGCGATCCACGAGTAAACAATTATTTATGAATTGAAGCAGTCGTGCGAACTGTGAAGTATGGGAGTTCGCCCCATCAAGTTTGTCATCACTACATAAATTTTCATTTAAATTACCCAACACAATGCACGGGATAGGCGAATCATTTACAATTGTTGTTAATGTTTCCCAAAACGAGTCTTTCTCATGTGGGATTAGGGGCGTATACACAAATAGAAGAAGCATCATGAAGGTGTCATTAACATTTTCATATTGTAGACCAATGATTCGTGGTAATTGAAATGCTACGGTAATTTCATTTGACAATTGATAGGTTTTCCATAGTAAACCAAGCCTGCCTGATCCCCCAATAGCATGCGACCAGATAGCCTCATCGAAGCCTGCGTATTTCTAGAGTTTGTCTTCATAATGGTTTCCGATTTAGTTTCTGCTAGTACCAATATTTGTATATGTTGATTTTTACACCAAGTGTTCACTTCTATCCAAAATGTTTTTTCCATATACCTCTACAGTTCCAATAATTGATTTTCATGTATAATTGTCAGTGATATGAGGACGAGAGTGGGGGTACCTCATATCAAAAAGCAATTTAACTACGTATCCGATTTAAGAATATAAATTTTCCGTGAATGGTTTTTCCAATATGTTGTTGGGGCCATTTGAATTTTTATGAAGCCATAAGTTAGTAGCATTATTTTTGTAAAACCAATGAAACAAAAGAACACTCTCCTAAGCTTGAGAGGAAAGTTGAATCGCATTCGATGAAACTTTATTGACAAAATAAGGCATTACTTTCGGCATAGCATTTGATGGTTTTTTAGTAGAGAAAGAAACCCCAGTATGTATCCAATCTATTTTAGTCAAAGGAGGGACAAAAATCCATGAAAACAACAAGTTATGCACAATTGAGGCAAAAACATATTTAGAAAGTGAATTGTATAAATGACTTTGAAAAATAAATAGGGAATTAGGAGTGTGAATCTTATAGAATACATGGGAGTCCATAATACAAGGGGAGTACAAACACAACCATCCGTCATTGTGGGCATAAAGAGGACGCAAAGAACTAACACAACTGTACGTATACATAGTTACAATCGAAAACTGATTATCCGATCTGAGATATACAAAGCTGAAGCAAGCACCATTACGTCAACCACTCCAAAGAGTGTAAGCAAAGCAAGGGGACCAAATTATACCGGTTACCATCACATTGATCGTGCCAACTTTCCAGCAGGTTTTCCACCACACCATTTTCTCACAGGAACCAATTGACTGAATATGAATACACTTACATAATTTGGCAAACAGAGAGAAGCAAATAGAGTTGGTAAAGAAATAAGCAAAGACCAAAGTTTTGATTTTTTTTCCATTCCATTCAGCAGGGGCCATGTAGTCCAAACACGAGAGTCAAGATTGCACAACCCGAGGGCAGAAGGACGGAGGTCGTTTACACCTAACTGCTCAAAATCATGAATCTTAGCAAAAGAAACACGGGGAGCAACGGTAGGTGCAAAAAGCGATTCAGCAATTCAGACTAACTTGAATAAAATTATTTGATACTCCATAGAGGATTTTACTTAAAAGCTTAACAAAGCTACTGAGCATCAGTCCCTATCAGGCCAGAATCCTTCCGCACTGGAATCACTAAACAAGATACTCACGAAACTAGACATTATTGGCCCCTAAAAATCATCATAAGGGATAGGGTCCTGGTCAGACCCAACCGAGACCAGTAGATCAAAAGGATGGACCATGGAGATCAAATCCATATCAGAAGTGGTAGCAAGACCAACAGAGGTTGCTAAGACCACCATTTGTTGTAAATCATTTCGGTAGGTATGGGATGAAGAGGAATGCACCTCTTCAACAGCTTTGTTCAGACACCAGTAGGTATTATATTGTACCTGTGCCACTGAGGTAACAATGTAGCAACCGAGAGCTCTAGGGTGGAAAACATATACAATTAACTGCTCAAACCCAAAAAACTTAGCAAATGAAACGATAGGAGCAATAACAAGTGTACAAGATGAAACATCGAGGTTAAATTGAAACCTGCAAACATAGCTTAATAATTCAGTCAAATATTTTATGAAAAAAACTTCATCATCAGATATGGAGACAAGAGCTATGAAAATCCCAAAGTCCACAGTTTGTTAAAGGCCCGAAAATCGCGGGGGGGGGGGGGGGGGGGGTAAGGAGTGCAGAGGAGAAGACCTCAAGCACCGAGTTTTTCAACCACCAAAAGGCGGTGATTAATTGTGCTAAAAGTAGCAAATGAGCGAAATCCAAAGGAAGAACAGGGGAGTTCATGAGCATTGTACAACAGTAAAATCGAGACATATAAGGGATTATGCAAACATGTTGTGCCAAACACAACATATGAATCAGACAAAAGCAATTAGGTAGAAACGTTAGGGATGGTGTGAAATCGAACCTATCAGTGGTCGACAAAGCCACAAAGAGGCCGTCGGGGGCAAGAACCAGGAACGTCCATGGCCAGATAAGCCAGACACGTGACCATTAGACCTCACAACGCCAACACACAGAAGAGAAGCAACGACCCTGGAGGCTCGACCACCACCCCACCGTCGGCAGAGAACCATAGAAACCCCAGCCCCCCGAACGAGATTCCTCTTCCTTTCTTTGAAATCCTTCAATAATTTCCACAATGCCATGGACAAATCAATACACAGATTGAGGAGGAGACATGAGAAAAGATTATTAAGGTTAGGACGGGCAGGATGAGACCCCGAAACCATTAAGAAGGGGGGTTTAAAGTAGGACTCAAGGAAGCAAGGCGGATTTAAGCAAACCGCAGGAGATCGGGGCCGAGGCGAAGAGGACACCACACCAAGTCAGAATAGAAAACCTCGCTTTGTCTCGAATATGAACACGATTAAGAGAAATCAGACTCCCAATGACCAGATTTGGGAGGGAGAATACCGATTCACACACAGAACTTGAGATTCGAGAGGGATTTGACACAGAAATTAGGGTTCAAGAGGTTTGTGGCTGTGGAGATTAGGGGCGCGTGAGGAGCGCGTTCTTCGGCTCCCGGGGGAGGGGTCTTGGCTAGCCAGGCGGGGTCTTTGGTCGCGTTTACTCAGCTTGCCCTCTCCAAGTTGGAAGTTGAGCCGTGTGGCTTGGGTGAAAGCTTTACCAGGTGCATTACCTGATCATAGGCAGACTTGGATCGGGTTCGGGGAGCGAACCGTACCTTGTTTGTCTTTTTTTTCATTAGGTAAAAATTTGAGGTTTGTGAAGAAAGGGGGTCCGAGGCCCCGAATCCCAAGAGGATTCCAGGAGCAAAGGGAGGAGAGTAATCTCCATCGGGTAGACGAGCGCCAATCCGGCCAGGAACTGACCGAATAGGACCGAGGATGAGCAACCGGAGGGGGTTGATTTCACAAAGGTCCAAAAGCCAAAGGCTTGAGTTTTTCCAAAGCCCCAAAGGGGTTGTTTTCAGGTCTCCCGAAGGAGGTTTGACGGTGTTTTTTCCATCCCCAATAAAGGGTTTTTTCCGGCTCTAAGAGAGCGTTCTCCTTTGCTCAATACCTTGTTTGCCTGATTGTTATTTCGGATTTTTTGCCAGATAACCATATGGTTTAGCTTAATTCAAATGGTAAACAAAGATTTCAAGTTTTTCAATGAGTAACACTGAAGTTTTGAAACTTTTTGTCTCATACCCAAAACTTTTGTTCAGGTTGAAAAAGTAAGTTTGAACTTTTATAGCTATAAATATTGTAATATTTATAAATAAATTATATGAGTGTTTTTAACAAATAAAATAAATTCTTCTAAAGGAGAAAGAGAAGAAAAAAGCATCGACAGATTTCATCGGGAAAAGCAAAAGGGTGAAAGAGAGAAGAAGATGAATCGGCGACAGCGGGTGAATGTAGTGGTGGCACCAACAGTGGTGACTCCGACGTTGGTGTGTTCAGTTGTGTGATGGCGAACTTGACGGTGAATTGGAGTCTAATTTCAAGGTGAGTTGCAAGTTCGAACTATTTTGAAATCTATGAATTTTCCATTTAATTTCTTAAATTTGTTTATATTGATTAAGATGAAACACCTAAGATACGAAACTAGGGTCAAATCTTGGTTGAATGTTTTGAATTTGGAAATTTATTTAGGATTTCGAAAATTTAGGGATTTTTATTTCAGTTGAAAATTGGGACCAATAACTTTAGCATTTCGAAATTGCAATCAATTTTAGACTATTGATAACTCAGATTCAAAAGATGCATCGCATAAGTTCTAAGAAAATGTGTTAAAATTGTTTTTTTTTTGCTTCAATTGAAAATTGGAACCAATTTAATGACAGTCCAATTGTTTAATTGATAATGTAAAGCCAATTTATTCGTTCATTCATTCATTCAAATTGGTCTTCTTAAACTACTTTAATTAAACATTAAAACTAGTTGTCTAAAAGATCAATTGATATAAAAATGGACTTTGATATGTGATGCATGGTCAGGTAGGGATGGAAATGGATCGGGTTATGGGTGGATATACATATTCCATCACCCAATCCGTTAATAAATTCCCTCCACCCGATCCACCCATCATCCACTACCCCTTGCATCCATAACTGATCCATCCATCATCCGCAGGTTATTGGGGGGATCTGATGAAATATACGGGTGAAAACTTTTATGTAAATGTCCACTGTAATTTTCAAAATAGAAATAAAACTAAATAAAAATAATAAAATTTTAATATACTAGTACAATCCCCGCGCAATGGCGCAATTGTCATTAAATCAAATTTTCATAACATAACAAATTAATATTATAAAAGATTAATAAAAGTTACGATAACATAATGAAAGTAGACTTGAAATCTTTAAGAAAATGGTAAAAATATTTATCATAAAGTTAGGTTTCATCAAAACAGTTTTTAAATTAAGATATTATATTGATATAGATTATTATTATAATATGTATATGTGTGTGTATATAGTAGACATTAGATTTAATTCAATGTTTTGAATTAAACCCAATGGTTAGTAAATGGGTAAAAAAATAAAAGGGAAAAAATGTAAATGTATGAAAGAGATGAAGAGGAAAAAAAAAAGAAATAATATGAGAAAATTGTGATTAGTTGAAAAACCTTAAATTAAGAAGATGTTGACACATCATCAAAAGTCTTCTAAATTAAGATATTATATAGATATAGATTAAATTTAAAATACTCTTCAACTTATATGAACACAAAAACTCAAACTATTAAATGAAGTTACATATAATAAATCAAATGCATATATTAGATATGATTGAGTTTCATACCATAAACATCAATTTAGTGGATCGAGTGATGGATCGGGTGGTTGATTGGAGACCCCGTCATCTAATCTGATCCATCATCCACTTATATATCCCTTTATTTGGATTTTCATCCATATATTTGGGGTGGATTAATGGATAGATAGAGCTACTCCTCTTATTCAAACCAACATCCATATATTTGGGGTGGATTAATGTAAGTGTCCATCGCAATTCTCTCTCTTATTCAAACCAAGGGTTCCCTCTTTAGATATGCTCTCCTCTCTCGCTTGAGATTTCGATCTCTAGATTCTAGAGCTACTCCTCTCCTAGCTTCCAGCTCTTTCTCCCCAAAACCCTTGCCTTAGGGTTTTGTTTGCCGCGTTCTTTCCCACCCAACTCTGAACCCCTCCTCCCCTTCCTAATCATATAACAATGGCCAAATCAAGAAATTAGAAGGTATGCTTTTTAGCTTTTCTATCTCTTTGCGCTTCAACTTCTCTGTTATTTCTCTATTCTTGCTTGAGCTTTTGTTCTAATAATCATGTTTTGTGTTGTTCGTTTGATGTTAGGTTGATGTCTCTCCCATTGCTCTCATTCAACTCATAAAAAAATACATGATTTCTTCTTTTCAATTGAGCCAACAACTCAAGAGGAGAAAGGAAATTTGTCGCCGCTAGTTCTTCTTCACCTTTCTTCTTTGCCATTATTTTTTGCCCTTCTACTTCTTCTCCTTCTCCATAATCCTATAATTCCCCTCTATTTAATTATCTTTTCATCCAGTTTGCAACAATTAGGGTTTTTGACATTTCATACTAGATGTCTTTGCAAAACTTAAACTTTCTTTTCATGGATGCCTTTACTCCCATGGAATCTGGTATGTATCAGGACGGTAATGATCGATGATGAAGCCATCTACTAGAAATAACGATGAAGCAGGCCAAGACAAATCGAAGCCCCAACTGCAACCTAGAGGTGAAAATTTACAGACGTGGCTCAAGGGAACTGACGCTGTTTATCCCGGGTTAGTGCTAGATGGCTCATGTATGCAGCAACTAGATACCAACGCTACTCCTACCAAGAACAATTTTAGGTAGGCAGATATGGTGGTCGTTGAGCAGGACTGTGAAAATTTCCTCTGATTGAGTTCTCATAATACTCTAAATTGTTGATTGGGTCAGAACTTGCCTTGTTTGCTTTAGGGTTTGTTCTTGACACGGTAGTTCGATTGAGTCAGTCTTCGATTCGTGGTGTAGTTGTTTGTTCTCTCTTTCTCTAGTGGTTTGGTGTTGTGTGCCCACTCTCTCTTCGTTGCTGGCCATTATCGTTCATGGGTAGTTTTTGCTTATCAAAACTTTGCTAATCAAACTCAAGGTTGGTATCTCTTCGATATGTCGATCTATTTTAATTTCTGATTTATGAAATCACTGCAATTTAGAGAAGAGAAATAAGTTGATTTAACTTACAATAGACAAAGATTGGTTATTTGAACATGTGCATTCTTCACTTTCTTATGTTTAGATTCTTATCATCTTTAATGTTTGATAGTTGTTGATTGCTCATCACTTATTAGTAATTTTGATTGTAGGATGTCACATTTGCATTGTAGTAGTTATTTGTACTACCATTCATTTTTTTATCCATAGATTTATTAGCTTCATGTCTTTTAATTGGGTAGGGTACCTAATTGGTAGTGTATATGAGGTTTTGAAGATTCAGTATAAAGGTTTTCATATTTCATTGTAGAAAGTAGTAACAAGGGTGCATTGCATTTCTTGTTTACTTCAATAATCATCTTGCTATAAGATTTTAGAGATTCTGGCATTATAAATAGCCCTCCTCTCCAACCATTTCAATACACATCATTCCACACCTCTCCACACACCTCTCTTCTCTTGCCCGTCTCTCCCATTCTGCCAATCCGGAGACGAGTTTGATACAGAAGTCATCTACCTAGCCCTTTTCGCTTATAGTTTTAATGAATTTTCCAAGTTTTGATTTTTTTAGGTATGTTATGAGTACTTAAGACTCTTTTTAGTTTCTTACAGATTCTAGACATGGTTGGTTTGTGAGGATTATATTTTACAGTTACTTCTATTATGATTATTTCCATCTCTTTTATGTTTGAATGAGTATATGGTGATTATGTTTAGCTTCGCGACCTCGATATAATTACATATTGCTAAGATTTTGATTACATCTGCTAAGCAGGGTTGAACCTATAGTAGCACACACGTCTTGATGAACATGTTGGGATTCTAGATAGTGTAAGAAGATCAACGCTTAAATGGTATTACTTATAATAATATGCGAGAGCTAGGTGGACAACTAGGTGACAACTTGCTATGAATTATAGGTTATATTATTAAAGTGCTAGAATATTGGGTAATTATTGTTGCTCGTCCCCCATGTTAGAGTAAGACGCATTTTATGGATACAGAAACCAATCTGCTAGAATAAGTAATAGAATTAACAATAACTGTAGATGATTCGATGATCGTCGTGCCAACCATTGTTATGAATTTGTAAGGAAAATGATTCATTTCCAATTACTTACAACCCACTTTTATTCTATCTGCTTTTTCCTGTTATTCGATTTACCACCGCTTTCACAACCATCTGCTTTCATTACTTGTTAACAAGAAAAACACATAAGAAGAGGTTAAGCTTCCCCTGGATCGACATTTAGGCTTACCGACTATACTAGCTTATTAAGTGCGGGTTATCTTTGGACGGATTAACGACCCTCGTAGAGGTCGTACCAAATTTTGGCGTCTTTGTTGGGGAAGCATTACTTTAATCTTTTTGTGGGTCTTTATTGTTAGCCCCCCTGTGTGCGTCTTCTTTTGAAGATCCGCACCTTTTTCTATTAATCCGTTTCTTTTGTTTGTAAATCTAAAAAACAGGAGAAATGACAGAACTGGCTACCAAAAATGTAAGGCAATAAAAGAAGCCTGACTATTCAACACACTATCTATCAATCAGCTCCTAGAATGGCCATAAGGATCAAGCTAAAAGTTCAAACCTGAATGGGAAACTCTACTCCCAAGTTTTCACGGTAAGAAAGAAGAAAATCCAAATCTCCACCTGGTGGAATTTCTAAGCGTATATAATAGTCTTCGAACTACAGGCCAATGACCATTTCATGCTACAGGTCTTCCCATTTTTTTACATGACGAAGCAAAGGACTAGTTGTATTATCAACCAGTAGGAAGCATCACAACATGGGTAAACCTGAAGCGGGCTTTTTTGAGAAAATACTTCCCAGTCACTCAAAAGAACGCACTGAAGAAAGAAATTTTCAGCGTCACACAAAGAGTAGAGGAAACACTCTACAAGTATCTCGCAAGGTTCCGGAAGCTCATATTCAGCTACCCATAGCATAGAATCTCAGAAGTCGACCTTGTAATTTATCTATATAAAGGGTTGGACAACAAAACCAAAACCGAGGTGAACACAATCAGTGGAGAAGATATCTTCGACAAAACAACAGAGAAAGCAATGCAGATATTCGAGAAATTATCAAATACTTCCTACTAGTATGAAAGAGATCCATTTACTCAAAAGATTCAATGGGTTGATCACAGCAAACCAGATGTTTCCTTTGTCTACAAGAAAAAGTCAAGAGGATCATGATAAACAAAGAGACCACCCAACAAGAGCTCGAAAGGCTTCGGAAGGAAATCGAGGAGCTTAACACAAGGGACATCGAACGCACTCGGGTCCAACAAAGATTGGAGGCAAGGGTCGACCGCGAGACCCAAGCCAGGAGAGAAGCCCAGAAGCTACTTAGCCAGATCCCGCATAATGCTAAAGAATACTTGCACCCTACGCTAGCGGTGCTTGAATCTCCTATAATCCTCCCAGTAGTATCTTTTGAAATAAAAACTAATTTTATTGCAGAGATTGGGAGACATGCTTTTAAGGGAAAGACATCTGAATGTCCTATGACGCACATAGCCACTAATATTGATTTATGTGACACTATTGCTGACGGTGTCAATCTTAAATATGTGTGTTTGAAAGCTTTCAGGTGGTTGCTTGCAAGAAAGGCTCTGCAATGGTTGAAAAGCTTGGCCCCATGATCTATTCGCACGTGGGGAGAACTCAAGGACTTATTCCTCAACAAGTTCTTTTCACCATCCAAGATGGCGCAAATAAGACAAAAGATTATGTCTTTCAAGCAGAGGCCTGGAGAAACACTTGCACAAGTTTGGGAGCGCTATAAAGACTTGCTTGGATCTTGCCTTACCCGTGGGCAACCACCATATGTAATCCAGGAGATCATCTACAATGCCCTGGACGTGCCAACAAGAGAGCAGATCAACATCTACACCTATCTTGAGCTTACACCACACCAAGCTTAGCATACCATCGAGAGGCTAGTGGAGTTTGACAATACCTATGAGACTCATGTGGCCCCTGACGCAAGGCCAGCTCCATCTATGCCACTATATGAGCCATCAAAGAAGGTGAATCTGGAGGTGAAATATCAATTTATGAAGGACCAGGTAAGACAGTTAAAAAAGCAATTACGATTCTTAACCAACAACCAGGCTTGCTTAGAGTATGGGTCTCAAAAAACACAATACCACCACTTGCCCATACACCGAGCAAGTGCAATTGATGGAGATCTAAGAAGAAGCTAGATTTGTGAGCGGCCCTAACCATGGGGGCTATCAAGAAAACTGGGGTTATCATCAACCCCAACAACACCAAAAAGATCCCCTACCATATAGAGTGCATGGCCACCCGGAGAGAGAAAGGAAGGATGACTTGCAACTCATCCTTGACGAGATGCGAAGAAACTAAGCAGAGAACAAGCAAGCAAACAATGTCATCCACACCCAATTAAATGGCATTAACTCAAGGCTTAGTGAGATCGATGTGTGAAGGAAAAGTGTGGAGACCCAACTGGGTCAATTGGCAGCCAACATCCCTGTGTCTATGAGTTATTTTCGGTATCGAGTGATAATTCAGCTTACCACTATAGACATTCCACCTTGAGGCTTGTACGGGCAAGTAATGCAAGGAATTTCATTGAGTTTCTCCCAACAGATTTTGACATCTTTACGCAGTGTATCGAGTACTCTTGTGAAGAAATCGTCTTCGTCTCCTCAAGGAGTTGCGGATCCGCCCCCTAAGATATACAAAAATATACAAATTCTCAAATTAAATGTGATGGAATTCATGATTGAGTTGCAATATTGCATAGACAAACTTGAATGAAGGTTACAAGGTCACTGGAATTTCTGAGGAAGTGTTCAATGCAATCTGTAAGCTGACAATGATCAACAAAGAAAGATCTTCATCGAGATGGCGAGAGTTGGTTGTAATATGAACAAAGATTATGAAGTGTATATAGGATGTATAACCCCGGTTGTCTTTAATATGCCATTCAGATCCATTATAACAAGCCAACCGAGTCTCCAGCCAGGAACAATCCATCGCTTTGAAATGGACCCAAGGGTTAGAATAGGAGCAATCGATCCAAAAGTCCTCATTAGAGTTGCAGATTTCACACAAGTTTTGTGTATTTAGGATATCTCAAAGAAAAAGTTTAAAAACCACCGAATTTTTTTAAAGAACCTCCCAAATCTTAAGTGACTCAAATCAGGCAACAACTTGACACTATCTTAGCTGCAGTTGTTAAAAAGAGTAAAAAAGGTCATGTTTCAAAGACTAAAATAGTAAAATGGTAACATCTTTGCCTACTTGAATTTTGGATTATTCTATCTCATCTCAACAGCTCAATATCAGTTTTAACTTCTAACATGGAAAATGAGGAAGATATAAAGCTTATATTGATGAATCTTCAGCTGGAAACATTTTTGAAATTCAACATAAATATTCCAGTAAACAACAATAGCAACCTGTTAAATTTTATGGACCATTTGCCATTTTGCATCTTTGAATCTTATCATACATTAAATAATGCACAAAAAGAAGATGTAATGTGCAACAAGTAGTTTACCTTATACCTGCTTAGGAAGTCGTATTATCTGAAAGTGAAGAGTAGTGTTGTCTCCAATGTCACTAAAAGAGGTAATTTCGAATCTAACATCTTCATTGGTAGGCTGTCAAGTGGAAGTCCCTCTAATTTCTAATTGTTCCATCAAGTTTGATGGCCTAGAAGTTTCTCAGCAACACAGATTGGATGCTACTCAGTACATGGCTGGCCTGAATTTCCCTTACAACAAATTGAATCTTCTTCAAAGTGATGCTTAGCGGTATACTTCAGGCTCTGATTTTACTTGTAAAATATGAAAATGTTAAGATCTCGTTTGATATCGATATGATCTAGTATCAGTTATTGGCTTATATGATTAATTTGAGGCAACTTAATATTTTGGCCGAGAAATCCTTAAAAACATTAGGAATGAAATGAAAGAAGGAGAAAGATAACAAAATTCGGTCAATCTATTAGTTTATTTTGGACTTCTGAGTCTAATTCTTCATCTAATTGTGACTAATTGCAGCATCCATAAAATCAAAGCTCTTCTAGTACTTGATTCTTCCTGTGCTTAAAGCTTATTCATGAAACTTATCTAACTAATTGCCATAGTAAGGAATCCACACAGATTATAACTAAAGATCTCAATTCAAGGAATCTTGTTTAGTTTTGAAAAAAAAATCGGTCCATGGAATCAGTAAGTAAACCATAAACATGCATTGGATTTCCTATAGCTTCCCTTAATTCCCTAGGATAGTGACCATAACTCGAAACATCATCAGATGTAGATGGATAGATCAAATTTTATGTGCAACCTCGAATCATAACTATGAATCCTCAATAAATCGCAAAAGAATTTCAAGCCAGGATCGATTTGGACTACAATTACATTTCAAGAAACATTCCTAATAGATCAAATTTTATACCTAATTAAGTGAATCAAACAGATGAGATTAATACACTAATCATAGAAAGAAGAATGAGATTCTTGAGCTTTGAAATGATTGGTGGTTCAAACCTTTGCTCTATGGCAATGAATTTCTGATGACTCATTGATCGAGTACTGGGATTTCTCTATTTTCTTCTTCTTTCTCATTAAGAAATGAACCTTTTCCATTTTAACAACTTCTAAAAGGAGAAAAAAAAAATCAAAAAGATCAGGGCATATCATAAAAAAAAAAGCACTCAAGCCAACTTTGATCAATCAAATAAATAAGATGTGATGACACCTAAACCCTAAATTCCAATCCTAAATTTTCAAATTTGATTGCCCATTACTCAAAATAAACTAACCCTAAATTCCAAATTTCCATTAATCAAATTCTTCAATTCGAACACCTAAACCCTAAATTATGGAAATTTCAAAAGAAAAATCGAAAGCACACCTTCTATTGGGTGAAAGATCATCTGTCAATGCCACCCCTCACACTTCACTTGCTCATCAACGACTTTGTCTCCATTGGAAGACTGTGGTTATCACACCTTTTGTTAGGAGAAAGATCGTCCGTCGATGTTGCCCTCACACTTCACTTGCTCGTCAGTGACTTCGTCTCTATTGAAAGGCAGTTGTTGTCAAATAATTCAATTTCGGAAGAGGGGATGGCAAGAGATCGATAAGCAGAGATGGAAAGCCAAGAAGTGGAGGAGGAGAGATATGAGAAAGCGACATATGAAAGGTAATGGAAATTTAATAAAGAGCATGGGTAAAAAAGTAATTTTACTGTTTAAGTTGCTCATTCTCTCTTTTTATATATAGATATAGAATTGTATATACACGGACACTGCATGTATACTTTGTATACAATGTGTGTATACAGTGTGTGTATGTATGTGTGAGTGTGTGTATATATATACGGATTGACTCCGATGAAAACCAAAAATTATGGTAAAAACCGTGAGAAGTGTTTTGATTGGTTGGAAATGAAATTAGGGGTGACAAGAGTGTGTAAAGAAATAGGGGTATTTCTGTTTTTTAGTCTATCACCCTCTCCGCTTCAATGCTTCATCACGTATTACCCTGTAAATTGTAATACAAAATCCTCCTGCTTCTCGCTGTGTCGATCGACCGCTCATAGTAGAGTCGTTGCCTCGAATCGCCAAGTCTTACCATGCCATGCCACGCCACGCTTCCGCCTCGCCTCTCCTCTCCTCTCGCAATGTGGGCTCTTCTCTCGCTTCGCCTCAAATTCCCAAGCTTTGTTTCGCCCGCTCTTGCGAAGATTGTGAGAGGATTCCATCTTTTTAGATCAGATTTGGGCTTGTTTTCTCCAATCTCTACCCTAACAAAGGTTTTCCATAATTCTCTCTCCGTAATTTCTACTTATTGCTCATATACTTTGATGTTATCTGCATTAAGTCTTTGATGAATTGAATTTGGAATTGATCTTTGATGAATTGGATTAGGGAGATTATTTATTATTGATTAGGAATTCTCCAACTGGGCCCGGGCTTTCTACCCCCCCAATCGGTTTAACACCACCACCACAAACCATGCCGAGTGCTTGAATTCGGTCTTCCTTGAACCTTGGGACCTGCCTGTCACCCCCTATCGACTGCGTACTCGAGACGGTGGGCAGGTGGTTCATCGAGTGACGAGAGCTCAGTTCGAAGCCTGACAAGGTTGTGACTAACCACGTGGACACCAACATTAGGGAGAACGCCATGCAATCTATATGTCTTTAGGTAACCACGTTGAGCGAACATGAGTTTGACATCCGCAAAGGGCTCTCCTCCTGGCTAGTTAATCTGTCCGCGTGGACCTGCACTTGTAAGCAATTCGATATTGACCAAATCCCATGTGCACGTGCCATCGCGACAACCAAGGCCCGGCGGATCGATGCCAAGCAGATCGATGTCTACTCCCCCGTCCATCATCTATACAAGGTTAAGGCTTGGCGTGCGTGCTACGAAAAATGTCATCTACCCAGTGCCAGCTCGTGACACCTGAAGGGTGCCTCCAGAAATTGTTGCAAAGCGTTGCTTGCCTCCCGTTGTCAAGCGTATGCCGGGAAGGCCGAAGTCCAAGCGGTATCCGTCAAGGGGCGAGGTGACGGGGTCAAAGCGCCATCGACATTAGTGTGCTCTAGTTGACGTTTATGTAAGCTATCAGATATATTATGGGAAAACTTGTAATGTCTATAATATTTTGTGTCAAGTGTCGAATAAATTATGGGGAAACTTGTAATGAGTACAATATTTTGTGTATAGTGTCGGATATATTATGGGGGAACGTGTAATGGCTACGATATTTTGTGTCAAGTGTCGGATATATTATGGGGAAACTTGTAATGGGTACAATATTCTGATCTAATAATATCGGTTTTTGATCCGACCATTAGTTTCCATATATCATACCATTTAGGTGCATCTATCCTACCATTACTTTCCATCTATCTTACCATTTGGATCTACACTTGGGAATTTCGGTGATGACATTGTCATCCTACCAATATCGTATTTTTATCCTAACATTAGTCTTAAAATATTCTACCATTACGGTGTATATCTTCTACCAATTGTTATCGTAGATGACATTATCATATTACCAATATCGCATTAGTGTTTTACCATTAGTCAGAAACTATTCCACCATTAGGGTGTATCTCTTCTACCAATTGTTATCCTACGGACTTGAGTAAGCGTTGGTATGGTGATCCAAATTATGATCCTACCAATATCGTATTTTTTTTTCTACCATTAGGGTGTATATCTTCTACCAATTGTTATCATAGATGACATTATAATCTTACCATTATCGTATTTGTATCCTACCATTAGTCTGAAACTATTCTACCATTAGCGTATATATCTTCTACCAATTGTTATCCTAAGAACAGTATCAAGTAAGCATAGGTACGTATTATATAGCAAACAACATTTTAGACAACAATTCAAAGTATTAGAAGTACAACCATGCCGAATAATTGTTCCAAACTACCAGTGACTTCATAAAACAACATTCTACACTACATAATGTCAATTGATGGTGAGGAGCGACTAGAAACTGTTGCGATGTATGGCGACTGCCAAGTATTGGCGGTACAAAGCGATAAATGAGTCGTTGATGGTTTCAAATGTGGAAACTCCCTCGGCCAGCAGCTACAACGCCCTAATAACGTAGGCTCCAAGTCACCCTGCACAATAACACGTGTGTCAGTTGTAAAGTTTGGTGTCCCGGACGCGATACAGTAAGGACGAGAGAAGAACAGTTGTAAGACACGTGCGATTGTTCATTTCGGGGGATCTGGGTAGTGCAACTAATGGCGAAAGGTTGCGGGACGTTGACGGTATACATAGCACGAAGTTTTACGTCGAACTGCATCACCCAAGGGATGCCCTCAACGACGGGATGAAGGTTTTTCTGAAGCTTATTTTCCTTGATTTGGTACCAGTCGCAGTCCATGACTTTAACTCTCCACTTGAGGAGGTTGATTAGGAGCCCAATTCAGCGCTTGTTCTTGTAATTCCATGGCGCTAGGATTTTGCCGTTTCTTGCAACCCAGTAGCGTCCATTGTCCTCTAGAAGTCTCCCCGCAAAATAATGCAGCATTGGTCCCACAACGTTGGCCTCGGTGATACGCTCCCTCTTCCCCCCACAAGCAGACCATTGTTTTCCAACTTGCTTCTGCCAGTAGGGGTCCAGGACAACCACACCGGACTCGTCTCCACCCTACCTGGTGACCAAGGCCTTGCGTATGAGAACCAGGGCCTACTGGATGTGCTGCATTACAACGTCGGATGGAAAACTCCATTAATTTTGATGAGGATGGGAAAGAAGTGAAGATGTACATATGCCGGGTGAGATCCCTTACCTGGGTTGATGTCCATACGCCGAGTGATATGAGGGTGTTGAAGAACTCCTTCCCTAAAAGGGTCCCATCAAGGCCCTTTACCTGTGCAGGGCCCTTCTCCAGCCAAGCTAAGAATTCATCTCTCGCTGCAGCCATCACCAGCCCCACCTCCTCATCGACTTGTTGTGGGAGGGTGGCCTTGGTCTTCGTCCGACCCCGCTTTAAGGGTTGATCCACCTGGAAATCTACTAACTGGGATGACGACTTCCGTGATCTCTTGGATTTCCTGAGCTCCTGACCCTTTTCCTAAGAATGAAACAGCACAGGTTACACCAAAGTCATTACCAACAGCACAAACACCTTTCTACCAAAACCACATAATTATCCTACCAACTCACCATACCTACCTTACCAATTTAAGAAATGAATCCACACCACTGCAAATGAACCTGTCAAACCAACTGACCAATCATGTCCTACGAAATGAGCAAAACTATCCTACCAAATGAATAAAACTATCCTATCAAACACAACGCATTACCTTTCTCTGCGTGGGTTCTACATCAGACTGAGTTGGTAGCACCGCATCTCCCTCTTTCTTTTCTTCCTCCTTATCATCCTCCCCCTCCTTCTCAGCCCCCTTATCGTCCTCTCCACCTTTTTGAGCCACCTTATCGTCCTCCCCAACCATCTCAACCTCCTTATCCTCCTCTCCACCCTTCTCATCATCCTTATTCCCCTCCCCACCTTTGTCAGCCTCATTATCCTCCTCCCCACCCTTCTCAGCATCCTTATTCTCCTCCCCACCCTTTGCAGCCTCCTTAGTCTCCTCCCCAACTTTTTCATCTTCCTTATCAGCATCATCCCCATCCTTCACGTCTACCTTGTCACCATCCCCATCCTTATCCTTCAACCCGTCCTCACTCTCAGCAGCTGCATTGACAAACTTCCCATCCCTGTTATGCTTCAACATTTCCATGTCCTCATCATCCCCCAACACTACGTATTCCTGCAATGCATTTCAGTCATTCAGAGTCACGCTTCACACCTACTTTGACACCAACCAAATGGTTCACAAGTAAAAGAACATACCTTTCCATGATCGCCTTTCTCTGCCAACAACTTCTTACAAGCTTCGCTTACTTCGCTGGGCCTGGCCTCCACCACCGAGAACCACGTCCCCATCTCTGATATCATGCCCCTGCAAATGGCCTCCACCTTCGCTACAATCCGGGCCACTAGTCCAGAGCTGGTCGTGTTGGACCCCGACTGACTAGTTCTCTGACTAGGTCCAGTCATAGCCTCCTGTTTCTGGCGCTTGGCCCTGCGAGCCTTGAGGTATTCATTCACAATTCTATCAAAGAACGTGTCCGGATGCTCTCTCTTGTACGAGACCATGCGAAGGAGCTCTTTCTCTTTCTGAATAGGGTGCAAGATGGGCTCTGGCTTGGCAAGGAGGACGTGTTCCTCGTCATCGTCGGCGTGCTGGCCAGTTACGCTTTCACATTCTCAAATCTTACATGTGAGTCCTGGGTTTCCCATCGGAGACACCTCGGGGTGATATTCTCGTCGATGTTACAGCTATACTTATTCCCTATCTTATCAAATGCCTCGTAAAGCCATAACTGCATGAAAAAACAAGGAGACCATTAGCAACGCACAACAAAATCAACATGTGGAATGACAGTTAACTAACATAAAACATTTTGGCAGGATAAAAATACACTGTTGGCATGACTGTTTCAAACATGTGGTAAGATAAAATTGACCATTTGGCAAGACAATATTATTCATTTACGATGCATCCCAAACTAACCAGAATTGGTAGGATCAAAACCTTCAATTGGCAGGACAGAAATCAAAACTTGGCATGACAGGACAACACCAAATATTCACAATTGCCAACTTCCCATAATGGAAACTAATGGTTTTAAACACATTTTAGCTTTTAACTCACCTAGAAGGCCATCAGAAACCCGTACAGCGTGTATGTAAGCCTTTTCCCTTTGTGAGTCCTAGCATCAACCATCTTCTGTATTATCCTCGCGAGGCTTTCATGGGTCTTCTCATACACCAGTGGACCCCAGGGGAACTCGAGAAAATGGGTCGTGTCCTCCAACAACAGTGAGCCCGCGTTAGTTTCCTTTTCCCTCGACCAAGCACTCTCCATATCCTTCAATAACACCTTCTCCTTCCCAAACATATGATACACATCATCCTTGTAGTCGCCCTCCATGAGGTCTCTCGGAGGTGGTGAGCAGTCTAGGCCTGTGATGATCGCAAATTCTTGCAAAAAGAACCGCACATGATTCCCTTGTAGGGAGTACCACGTCTCGTGTTGCTTCCTTGTCTTCAGCTGCCACAGCAGGCAAAAGTGCACCAACTGTGCAACAAACTTGTTCCTCGACCCCGTCCTCACTATTCCCCCGAGCTGGCTTTTCGTCAGCGCCTTAAAATCATCCCAATCAAGCACGCAGTCTATTCCATCCAACATCTCATAACTGGCAAGCGACACACTGCGCCTGCTGAAGTGGTCTTCTTCAGCGACCACTAGGACAGCCTACAATACATGCACGAACCATGTCAGTACCCTTTTTTTTTGGTCAACCATCTTAGCATAACCATGTAACAATATGAGTTTCCTTACCCCTTGACTGGCAGGTACTGCGCAGGCTATCTTATTCCCTCTCTTGGCCATTTATATTGTGATTACAAAGCAGGTACCTGCATCACAATCACCACCAACAAATACTTTCAGACATTCAGGTCACCTAAAATAGCTTACCAATTATACAAAACTATCTTACCAATAACATAAAACTGTCCTACCAATTCTACAATTAACTCAATAAACCTACGCCTTTCTTCTCTCCTACCACATGGGAAGTCTTCCCCTACCAAAAGTCCCCCAGTTTCTGGATTGCTTAGTATCTCTCCCCATCTCTGAACCCCTCATTGCCCATTTGTCCCCAATTTCTTCCCCGACATGCACTATCCCAAACCCATCCGATTGCCCTCCAGTTTCTTCCCCAACACCCACCAACCCTAATCGCACCCCCAAGTCCCCAAAATCGAAGTGACAATCACAACTGGAATCGCACCCCCTAACCCATCCTATTTCCTTCCTCTACTGCTAGGCAACCACCCTCCATATGCATTTCTTCTAAAACTGCCTTAAATCGCACCCCTAAGTCCCCAATTTCGAAGTGAAATTTACACAGCAAGGGATTTAGAGATCACTTACCTCCTTCTTCAACCAACCTGAGTTCCTCCTTGGACGAGATGAGAGTGGATGACAGCCTTCCTGTCCTTCGCTTCTTCCTTTTCTCCTTTGCGTTTCGTCATCTATCTCCCGCTTTAACGCAACAGTTAACACCCCTTTCCCTCCTCGATTATGGTTTTATAAAAGTAACCTCCCATTGGTCACTTGTTTCTGCTGGTCATAACTATCAGAGCAACCTGCTCTTTTTGTTTGCAAAATTTGAGCCGGTGCTACTTTTGCAAATTTTGGGCCTCATAGTCTAGTTTTGCAAATGGGCCATTTTTTTGGGTCTATTTAGTGCATATTCTTGTTTAGGAAAGTGCGGTATTTTACTTTTGGAACCTAGGCTACAGTGATGCATAGCACGCTATTTTTTTTTTGGTACCTACGTGCTACAGTGGTGCGTGTGTGTTGTGTGATGTTATCCTCCAACCAAATCACTCCTTACGGTTTTCACCCTAATTTTGGTTTTCACCGGAGCGCATATATATATATATATAGAGAGAGAGAGAGGGAGAGAGAAGGGGGGTTGGATCATGTGTTCCTATCCCTTACAGTGTTAAGTGTTAAAAAATATAGACCATTGATTGATTAGAAATGGATGGATGAGATTAATTGAGATTTTCCCTTTTTATTTAAATAAAAAAGAGTATGTTCTACCACTTTTATAGTCAAATTGCTGAAGTAGAAGCGCGTGTGTTGGTTTTTTTTAGGTAACATTTTTTTTTGGGATGAGGAGATTTTGCTTACACTGTGTGTTCGATGAATAATGATGAAAAAATTACCGAATAATTCCAGATTATCAACGAATAATGACTCTTAACTTCCAGATTTTGCTTGCACTTTGTGGCTTAACATTTTTTTGTGGGGTAACATTCTTTTTTTTTGTGGTGCACTATTTGAACTATTCGATAAGGTGATATTAATTATTCGCTAACTTATAGTTATTATTCGTGTGTAAAGAGTAGTTATTGTTTAGATAATAGCAAAAGGGTTGGTCAATTTCGCAAAAATTCGCTATGTTAATAGTAATTATTCGCTAAATTGATCGTTATTGTTCGTTTGTAAATAGGAGTTATCATTTAGATAATAGCAAAATGGTTGGTCAATTTTTCAACTATTCGCCAGGATGATAGTAATTATTCGCTAAGTTGATAGTAATTATTCGTTAGGTTGAAAGAGTATGTAAATGTAATTCTTGATTTTCCACATCTAATTAACCACATACATATGAATAATTCCTTATTATCAACGAATAGAAACTATGAACTTGCCGAATAGTGACTCTGAACGTGAAATTAATGGAGAACAAAACTAGAAAAACATAGATCTAACACAAATTGCATTTGCAACAAAGATTTGACAATGACAATAGATTTCAAATAGGAAAAAAAACAATTGAGAGGAGAACATCTCAAAAATAAAAATCTAAAAAAATAATAATTCATCATCGAATTGAAGATCAATTACTCATCGTAATCCTCCAGCGAAGTGGTTTCCTTTCCCCCCTCCTTGGCCCGGTCCCTAGTATGCAATTATAGAATCAAGAAATACTTGATCAATTCCTGTGTGGGTTTGAGTAAATAAATATTGTTAAGTAGATATGTCATACCTTACAAAAAGAATTCATAATCAAATAAGCAAAGCAACCAAATTTCATATTCACTGACCAGAGAAAAAAAATGACAAAGTGAAGCATTAATGTAGTACTGTTTGTTAGAAAGTGAAGTGTGGAATATATTGGAATAGCTAACTGGATTGTTAAGAACACACCTCTTACCTCACCTCCTCGTCCTCACATTAACGGGCCTCATCTCCTCCACAAACCCCATACCCTCTCCACCATCGTCCCCCTTCTTTTGCATCTCCGACGACACTGCGGCAGTCGCCTCCGCCGCCACCACCGTCGGCCTCAAGGGCAATCTGGTTAAATACCGACCACCCACATGCCCGATTGACAGCTTCTGGCCAAAACCCATGGCGGAATTAAATTGGGGATTCTTGCGAAGCAACAAATACTGGCCACCCACATGCTCGATTGACAACTTCGATCACCGGTATCATCTTGGCGGAAAACGGATCCTCCGAAGTTGCCTCCAATTTCAAACAAGCGATCACAGGCGATCTACCATGGGGGCCCGGGACAGGACCGGGACAAGCCCGAAATTTGCGGGATTTGTGCCCACCCCTAAATATTAACCTAGCGAATAGTTGTAAATTAACCAATCATTTTGCTATTATCTAAACGATAACTCTTCTTTAAACACGAATAATAACTATAAGTTAGCGAATAATTAATATCACCTTATCGAATAATTCAAACAGTGCAACACTCAAAAAAATAATGTTACCTCACAAAAACAAACGTTACGCCACAAAAGAAAGGGAATATAAACACACGTGCTTTGCTTCAGCAAGTGGCCTATAAAAGTGATGGGGCCTACTGTTATTTTTTTAAAAGAGAAAGTGAAAATCTCAATTAATCTTACTCATCTATTTTCCATCAATCAATGGTCTAGATTCGTTAACACTTAACACAATAAGGGGTGAATACACCTGACCCACCTTATATATATCAATAAACACATAAAACAAGGAAATAAACTTCAGTTCCCCGGCAACGGCACCAATTTTGACAAAGGTACATGTTATGGTTCACCTCGCTAAAGCAAATCCCAAACCTACAAATTAGTATAGCGTGCAAGTATAGGGTCGATCCCATAGAGAAACAAGTATCTCGATATATTTTTTTTATTTATCAATCAAAAGGAAAAAGATGAGATATTTGTAAAAGAAAATGATATAAACAAAAGCAAGTAATAGATAGAAGAAAGGTGTTTTCACCCACAAGTTCTCGACTTTGGTTGGTGTTATTGGTCATCGAATCCAATTAAAGTTGTTTCCTACGAACTCCTCCCATCTTAGTTTGAATAGATTAAAGCACAACGAGTAAAATTAACCCCTTACACCTCAAAGTAACCCTAACACGAGTAAGATTACCTAGAGATAGCATAAAGCCCAAGAATCTGGGCACAAAAATAATACACATTTCAATGTTTAAGACATATGTCAAACTTCCTTCTTAGTCTTGCTTTAAATTCAGAATCCACAATCCTAAGCATGCTATTATAGAGTTTACAGAAATTTGATAGAATAAAACCCTAGCAAGATACTATCATGGTAGCTAATCATAACAATATTGGTGATAAGAACAAGGAAGGTGAAGGAGATTAAAGAGAGGAAAAATATTAACTTTATTTGAAACTCACAAACCATCCACCAAGTCTCAAAAGTGTAGATGAAAATAATGAGAAAATTAGCCAAGTGTGGCTTACCTAAATCTTCTTCTTTTGGATGAATGCTTCTCAATACTTAATTGAATGTTGAATTCAGAATTTGATCAATGAATTTCGGCCTAGGGCTTTATATAGGTGTGACATTGGCATGAAAACCCTAGTTAGCAATAAAGAAAGATAAGATAAAATCCTAAAATGATAAAGTAAATCTCTGAAATTGATAAATCCTCCTAATTTAATAAATAAAAGCCTAAAAGGATAAATTTCAGCATGTTGTAAAGAGATTTTGATCTTAGTTGATAGAATTTCCAAACTGAAAAAATAAGATTTGCTTCCAAAAATAGATATTCGCATGTGTCGCCATGGTGAAAAAGGGCAACTCGCGGCCGCGACAGGTAGGTCAAGGTCTCCTTTGTTCTCCATGGCTCACGGGCTCTCGCTATGACTACTGAACTCGCTACGGTGCGGCTGCGGCTTAGAATTCTGGGTTGTTGCTCTCTGATCTAGCTCACGACGGCGACTCAGAACTCGCCATTGTGACTCCTACATTTCCAGCTTCTTGTTTTTCCATCCCCCCTGGCTCGATCTGCTCCATTCTCTTCTCTTCTTTCTTGACCCTTCCTAGCTCCTGACTTCTCTTCAGCATCCTCTATAGCTCTTCACCACTTCGGAACCATGAAATTGCATAAAACCGATAAAATCGCGTACTTTACAAACTTCACCACTAAAAGTGCAAGATGCAAAAATAACTATAAACCATGGATATGAAACAATAAAATATGCATAAAACTAACCTATAATGCCTATTAAAATATGCATTATCATTCGCGTATTTTCGCAATGCCTATGCTTTTTGCAAAACTTGTGTTTGATGCATGTGGGCAGGGAACCTATCAAGTAGGAATGAGATGCTCCAATTGACTTTTCATTTTTGTGAGATATTTGATGTTTGGGGTATTGACGGGCGTAAAATGATCATTGGTTCCCGATAAAGATAATCCCAAACTCCAAATCTAGTATAGAGGTAGAGTACGAGGTCGATCCCACAGAGAGTACATACAACTTATGTGTTTCCTTTGTTAACAATGAGACAAGAAATACTTCGAAAGCAGAAGTAAGCAAGAGCAATAGTGAAAGTAAAAGTAACCAAATGAGAGCAATGAGGTTGTAAGAATAATAGAGACAAATATGGTTTACTCACGACTTCGCAACAATGGTTTCATTTCATAATTCTTGATGTCCATGTTTTTAGCATGTTTTATAGCTTTATTTATAGTGCATCTACGTTGCCTTTGGGTTAGAGTTGAGTCGCTTTTGTAGGTTTTTCATATTTTTTTCGATGTGGATGTCTACACAAGTGTGTTTTGCATTTTATAGGATCTTGTAGATATTTTGGAGGAGATTGGCTACATTATGAAGCTTAAAGAAAGGTCAAGAAGACGTTGAAAAAGTTAAGAAAGTGGAAGCGTAATCGAACTAAGTCGACGAAATGGAGCAGCTTGGAGAAACTCCCTCTTTTTGCCATTTATCACTTTGAATCAGGTCATGACTCCTTCATAAGAGTTATAGTACTCGAAAAGAGCTTTCCAGCACATATTTATATGCATTAATAAGACAACCAAGGACTCTAGAAAGTGCGTTATATGGTGGAACAGAAATAAGGCAAGACAAGCCAGTATCGAGTCGATACATTCTCATACCGAGTTGACACCCTTGCCTATTGAGTCGATACTTGTCCTTGCTGCTGGAATCCCAGATGAAGACTATCATACCGACTCGGTACTTTTATATACTGAGTCGATAGTTGTCACGCTCTGAACTTTTTTTCGCAAATGTTATTTCCAATTTTAATTTTAATTTTAACCCTAGTAGTTTATATAGGGGAATCAAGCAATATAATGTGGCATCAATACCATAACAAAAATTGACATCAATATCATAAAAAAAATTGACATCAAATGAGTGTTACAAAAAATGTCATCGATGTGAGGACAAAAAAGTGGCTTCGTGTTATAATGAAAAATTAATGTAGAGAAAGTTTCATCAATATCAAAACAAAAAAATGGCATCACATCGAACAAAAAAATGTCATCGAATTTTTTTTTAAAATATCCGAAAAAAGTTGGTTTGATGACACTTTTTTATGACACTTTGTTGATGACTCTTTATTTTCGCTTTGACACCACTTGTCTAATGAAAAAGGCTTTATGACACTTTTTAATGCCGCTTTTTTTAATACTTGATGAAAATTTTTTGTTTACTGTGTTGCCACATTTCTAAGTGGTTTGATGTCACTTTTCTAATATAATTGTTTGATACAACTTTTTTAATCTAGTCGATTGTATATCAATGACACTTTTTTATTTAAAAAAAATTGATGACATATTTGTACAATCATAATACTATATTTATTAGACTTGTCAATCGGGTCATTTGGATCGTGTCATTTTGGGTTTTCGGTAAAACGAGTTTCGGGTAAAATGGGTCCTGGATAGATCCGAGTTGACTTAAACTCGGGTTTGATCTAGTTTCGGGTCAAATCGGGTCAATTTCGGGTTTGTCAATTTTTTCTTTTTTAAATTAACAAAATCATGATTTGGTAATTTTGTGATAATTTTAAAATGCTAAAATTAAAGACGTGGTTCATAAGTTCTAATGCTAGTAATTATATATTATATCTAATCTAAAATATTTTATTTTCATTATTTCTCGTAATTTTTAATAAAATTTAAAAATATATAAAATATCAAAATTTTAAATATTTTAAAAATAGTTTCATGCAATTATTAATAAGTATAGAATTGTTTTAATATTTTTACAGTTTTTATCTTCTTAAAAAATGTGATGAAAAATTAAAAATCAAACACTATCGATCGGAGTGAGTACTACACAATACAGATAAATGTAAAAGTTGAATTGAAAATGAAAGATCAAGTGATTGTAATTATAAAATGTAATAAATTGGAATGTCCATAAAAAATTTAAGCATATATAATTATAAATCAATCAAGTCAATTGGGTCATCGGGTCAATTACCGGGTCATTCGGGTTATCGGGTCGAAACCCAAATGACCCGGTAAATTACCGGGTAACTCGGGTTCGGGTCAAAAAAATTCCCAGGTAAAAAAAATAGGTCTTGATCCTAAATTAATCGGGCGTACGGGTCGGGTCACCGGGTCGGGTTGAGTTTTGACAGGTGTAATATTTATGCTATGTTTTCATTGATTCCACTTTTTATTCATTAATGACATATTTCAATCATTTGTGATGACGTTTTTTTATTAATGACATTTTTATACAATTGATAACAAAGGAGAATATAATTAATGTGATTGCACTTCATTGATCATATTCTTAATGACACTTTTAATAAAACTTTTGATGACATATTCGTAATTAGTAATTATATAATTTTTTTAAGGATAATTGTATCTTTTATTGATGCTAAGTTTTCTTTGCTAAGTATAATGAAAGCACAAATGATGGATGCAAGCTGGCAAACGTGCACACCCTAGTGACACTACCATTAGAAGCCATTAACTCCTTCAATCCCATGATTAGAAGCAAGCATGTTAAAATTTAATAAGCTCTCATTTTCACTACTTGTTGACATCATCTTTACACCCCTTCATTTGAACTGCACATATGCTCCCACATATGACAGCAAAGTGCCATGTACATTGTGATACAAGTGCTCCCACATATGACATCAAAGCAAGTGTTGGAATAGTGGAAACCTCAAAAGGAAAAATACCACTTGCTGGCACCATTTTGTAGCAAATAAACAGTTGGGCACCCAAGACTCGAATTATGACAGCAACTCCTAAAAATTTCTTGCAACCTGCAACAGGAGCCAACATTTGGACAATTATGACAGCAATATTAATGTTTCCTTTGGTCTGCTTCATCCAATGGCAACTCCTAATGCACAGTGTCGAGCAATTCCTTCTTATCCTCGGTAGTTATAACTTTCCACCTACTTTAAGATATAACAACTTTGTTGCACTCTACATCAAAATTGGATACGCATACGATTTTATGTCCAACACCGGCAAAATATAAAAGTTGGAGCTTGACTTGATTCCAAAATCAACAACCCACTTAAACTTGCAATTACAACACCAGATCAGCCCATCAGAACACGCCCAAGAGTGTTTCCTCTGCCCAAAAATCAATCATGATCGAGATTGCTTCCTTTCCTTCCCATTACAACAAAAAATCCACCCAGATCAGAAAGTAGAATCAAACCATTTAATTTCTTGGAATAATAAGGGTCACAACAGCTCGCCCTCTGTAATAGAGCACCGAAAAGGGCAAAATCAGATGGCCTTTGATGAATTAGAAACATCCCAAAGCACTAATGAATGAGTTATAACCAAACTCGTCAGTGGAGATCATATCGAATACTCGACCTTCACCAATACCTATTCAAGCCAGAAGATCTGTTAAATGATGATGCCAAACCGAATCATACAAATCCCAAATGTGGCTCATAATCAGCTTCTAATAGATAGGGTTGGATGACTGCACTTCAAACGTGCAATTGAATTCCTAGATACAAGATTCTAATCCATATATTGTGTTGCTTAAGAACTAAACTCCATAACTTTCAGGTTTACAGTAACTTGCCGATTCACATTCAAATCCGACGGTGAAATTGAATTCCAAAGAGTTCCAACTATCGAACTCACAGGTAGAAAACATCAATTATCATCGCGCAAAATTGTCAAACAAAAACCACAATTGGGAATCTAGGTCAACTAAAACTCAACAAATTGAAACGAAATCGAACCATCATAGCTGTGTAAGCTTGCAGATGAATCGTATCCATGGAAAAACAAAAATCAGGGAGAGGGAGAGCGAATCAATATACCATGTCGTGCCGAGGACGAAGACGCCAGTGGAGAGGGCATTTCCAATGGTGGAGGTGTAAGGGGAGATCTGAAATGGAGAGCGAGAGAGAGAACAGAGGTAGATTCTAGTGAAAGAGAAAGGGAGAGGGAGTGTGATTCTCTGGCCGATGGTAAAAATGTAAACTCATTCTAGTCAAAAGTAAGTCAAACTTTATAAAAAAAAATGAAAATGGAGAGAGTAGGGCAATAATTACATGCATCAATTAAAGAGAATCTTAATCCTAACAACAATTAATGCACACTAATCCTTCCCTTCCAATGGTAATAATTAACTTGTTTCACAATTGTGACTTTTATAAGAAAATATGAACGAAGAATATATAAATGCATATATTTTTATCATGAGAAGACATATCTTAACAAATCCACTTACAACATTTATAATAAGTCAAAAGATGTAGAATGATTTTCTAAAGTTGTAAAAACATGTTATTTTACTATATATTATTTGAACAATCGATTTTTTAAGATTTTTTTAATGTTAATGTATAAGTAAATAAATATATATTTTTTTCAAATATGTTAAAATAAGTATATTTTTTTATTTTTATCAAATATGTGTATTTTTTTCAAATATGAAACAAATTAAATTAATGTAAAAACAATATAAGGCATAAGATATACAATTTAGTTGGGTTTGTAACCACGAGATGCACATATTCCAATGGTCACAACATTTGCTATGCACTCCATCAATACGAGTTCGAATCCTTGCGGCGGTATATACCCCCCTCCCTACCCACCTTTTTTCTATATTTTTCCTTATCACTATCAATGAAACTCTGTGTTTTGATTCGGATGGGCAAAAATTGCTAAGACTATTCTCACTCAACCCTCACCAAATTCTCCCCAATTACCATCGGTCAAAATTTTTTTTTAAAAAAAATAACAGGGTAGTTGGGCCCCACTGACACAGATTGCCAACCGGCTCTCTCCAATTGGCCAATTTTAATTGCACACGGATCACCATGTGGACCGTTGGATTGAAATTAATCTAACGACAATAAATGACCACTTACTTTTTTTTTTGTTTTTCTTTTTCGAGATCCATTTATCACGATTTATTATTCTGTTTTTTAACTAATTGTGTTTTTTGATGTATTTAATCAATTGTTTTAAAAAATTGTTAATCTTATATCTCTACTAGGTTGTTGTCTTATACGTTATAAAATATTTGATCGTTCAAATATTATATATCAAGTGTGTAGTTTTCCAAAATCATATTTGTACTTATATCTTTTTGCTTTGTTTTATTCATTCTTATAATTTAAAGTATTGATTTTCATTAGTAAAAATTATGTCGATTGTTTAAACTAAAAGGTGAATTAATCAACAACTTGTATTTAATCGTGGCCCTTTATTTGTTAAAATCCAACGGTGTAAGAGTTCAATCCGTGGGCTTAACCTTGCACCAATAGAGATGGGGCCTCATAAAGAGGGAGGTACAACCAATTTTTTTTATTTAACCACCGAGTTTACATTTTCTGTTTCTTTTCAAATAGGCACCCTATATATTGCAATTATCGCCCAAATTTTTATTTCTTTGTATAATTGGCACCCTAGATGTGGAATAATTGACTATGAAATTCATTTTCAAAGTAATAACCTAATGTACAAAATAAAAATTGTGTTAACACGAAGACAAGCATCAATAATTTTTGAAGTTTTAGAATTATTTTCATTATTATTCTAAGTAAAATAATAAGAATTTATTTACAGTGATAAAACCCATTATTATTCTTATTATTTAATTTATACATTTTAAATTAAATTAAATAAATAAATTCCAATATATATATATAAGTGGATGTATATATATATAATATAATATAATATGTGGTCTAGTTGGTTAACTAAACCGAACCCAGGGAAAAAGAAAAGGAGTGAACCGAATCACTTGAAATGAATAAAATGATCGATCAAATTACAAAAAAAAAATTATGATTTATAAATTATGTAATAATATAATTACCAAAAATAAAATAATCGATCAAATCACTTGAAATGAATAAAATATAAAATCATAACTTTATTTAGACATGAAAGATAATAATTTGTCTATAACGAATTTTATATCATCTACTTAAATACATAATAATCAAATATAAATAATTGAATATATTTTTAAAAAAAAATATTACAGGAATATGAATTATGAATATATGATAGTTTAATAAGTTGTATTCATAATTTTATATTACCTTATTTTCCAAAATTCGACGAGGGATGAAGGGAATATTTTAAATGCATCGAATAATTCGAATCCATCGAATATTCTAATTCATTGAATAATCATAGATGAATTTATATATACGAGGATTAAAGTAATCTTGTTTAGTTATTTCCATATAGGCAATAATTTGTTTCTTTTATTAGGATTTAAGATTACCTCACAAAGGAGCCGGTTTACTAGATTACTCGAAACTTCAAAAGTCATCAACTCATGTATGGTTTCTAGATCATCTCTCGAAATTTCGGCTTAGCAATTCAAACAAGAAATCTTTATATGTAAGGGTCCATGATGTTATGTGTTAATTAGACTTCATTTCCCTTTAAAATCACATATAAGGTAAATTTTTTTTTTTACCTATTATTAATGACTTATTCAAACAAAATGATCTAATAAAATAATTATGAAAAAAAGAATGAAGGTCATTTCGATATAATTAGGATAAAATATGATATTGTACTTGTTTTGATTCTTTCTTGTTATTAATCTGACCATTAAAGTTTGTGAGTTTAACTTTTACACGAGTAAGATTTATGATATTAGATTTTATTCATTCATATATATTTTATGAATTTGAATTATCTTTGTTCTTTTAGTTTACGAATTTTGCATAAGAAATGTATTACATGCAGGGTGCTGATTTGGAATAAAAAAGAAAAGTATGAACAATTATTAAAGGTTTAGGGTGCTGATTTTAACAAAAAAATAAAGTATGGGTGGCTACATTGCAGTCAAGATGAAATTAAGTTCCAACGGGGCGGAATTGGATCAGATTGAATTCCTAATATTTATAGTCGATGTCAAACGAGGCGGAATTGGATGAGATTGAATTCCTAGGGATAACTACAAATCTCTCTAAAAGGCATCTACTTGATTAATTTGATAAAATCTATCATATTTTGGTCGGATTGGATAAGATTTCGAATTTGGGGATAAACTCGTTTGAGTTCGTTTGGATGCGAAATCACAAATTGGTTAAAGATATTCAGATAAGAACACTTGGGAAACGTTCTAGAAGTAATTTCATTGAGATTTGGCAAAGATTTGAGGAGCTAAAATTCCCCTTTGGTTCAACAGTAAACGATGCAGTGCAAAGGAAGAAGAAGGGTTCAGTTCGGAAATTTCATTTTGATGGGCCCGGTTCACCTGAACCAGGAAAAAAATAGAAAACCATTAGTTCAAGCCTATTCCTATTTATAAATATTTATATATAATATATGTGTATATGTGTGTGTATCCGAAAATTTATTGAGTAAAATTCTACACGAAGTAAATAATAAAAATAACAAAACATTTGATTAAAGACATTTTATTTTGCATAATGACATTTTTCTAAAACTTTATATTAAAATAAAGTACAATTATAACCTATTTTGAAGAAAACTATACAACTTTGCCTTAAAATAATATAACTTAAAAAACTAATTAATTTCATTCCCTCTTATTTTCATTCTCTCCCAATAAAATTTCTCTCCTATATTTCCATCCCTTCCCCCTATTTTACTTTTACATTTCCCTCTCTTCCCTCCTATGAAATTTCATTCCCTCCCAATAAAATTTCATTCCCTCCTATTTTATTTCCTCCCAATAAAATTTCCCTCCATTCCCTCCTATTTTACTTTTACATTTCCCTCCATTCCCTCCATTCCCTTCCCTCCTACGAAATTTCATTCCGTCCTACTAAAACTTTATTCCCTCTTATTTTTATTCCCTCCTATTTTATGAAATTTCATTTCTAATGAATAATCTAATTAACAAAAATAAAATTCGACGAGGAAAAAATAAAATAAAATGAAATTTTACTTATGTAATAATCTAATTAACAAAAATAAAATGATCAATCAAATCATTATAATGAATAAAATATAAAATCATAACTTTATTTAGACATAAAAGATAATAATTTGTTTATAAAGAATTTTATATCATCTACTTTAATACATAATAATATAACACGGATAATTGAATATGGTTTTAAAACAACAAGATTACGAGAATAAGAATATATGATAGTTTTATAAGTTGTATACTAATACTTGTATTTAGAATTTTATATTATCTCACATAAGTAAAATTATCAAAAATAAAATGATCGATCAAATCACTTGAAATGAATAAAATGATTGATCAAATTACAAAAAATTTATGATTTGTAAATTATGTAATATTCTAATTACCAAAAATAAAATGATCTATCAAATCACTTGAAATGAATAAAATATAAAATAATAACTTTATTTAGACATGAAAGATTCCAACTTTGCCTTAAAATAATTTGAAAAAAAATCCAACTTTGCCTTAAAATAATATAACTTAAAAAACTAATTAATTTATTATAAGTGCACATAAAAATAACGATGAAACATCTCAAAAATAGTTATAAGACTTTGTATATATTTAATTTGAAAAACTTTTCTAGGTTCAAAATAAAAGAATTTTATTAAAAAACATATTTACTTAAAACGATATACCAAAAAATAATTTGGGTTATTTCAATTTCATGTTAACACAACCCTGGTTAACGAGAGTTCGAACGAATTTTATTTCTCCGAATTCTTGATCATATGTTAACCCGACTCTGTTTAACGAGAGATCGAAATAATTTTATTTGCTCGAATTTGCGATTTTTTGTTACCCCGACGCCTGGGCCGCCAGTATGGATACATCTTTAATTAAACATAAAAATAAAAATAAAATCAAGCTGCTTCGACCAAATTAAAATTTTATTTCATTAAACATAAAAAACAATTTTTTTGTGAGGAAAAATATGTTCTTCATACCAATTATATAAAAAAAAGGATGAAAATCACATTCCATCTGTATGCAAGTTAATTTAGTGAATCACGTGTTTTTTGACTTTATATTATCGATTCCTATATCCTGTTTAATTTTGATGGCATATTCCCGATTGTAAACAAAGTATAAAAAATTTGAGATCTAACTAATTTATCTATAAAGTACTTATATACTTCAAAGTAAAAATTATACGGAGTAAAGTAACACATAAACAATTTAATTACCACCATTTTCGTATTTAGTAGGAGAAATAATGGTAGTTGTAGTAATCAGGGGTAGTAATTATGATATAGGGTACATTGAACTCCACAAAAAAGCAAACCTATTTATCCCATATTAAAACTTTTCTTTTTATTCTCTTTTTTACTTGGACATCCAAATACCCTTGGGTAAGCTTACCAGAGGGTAAGAGAAGTATTTTCCAAGGGAGAGTGAACTGAGACAAGGTACAAAGCGCCTAATTTTCTTTTTTGTCGGTACAACGCAGTCAATTATTTTTATGGGGTATAATTATTTAATTAAGTTTTGTTTAAAGGTATATTTCACCAAATTTTCTCTTTTATTTAGTGTATTTTATGACTAGGTAATTTATGACTAGGTAAGAGTTTGTTGGTGATATAATGCTGACAAGCGCAACTTGAATAAAATGCGAAGAGTGAGGAAGAAGCTCTAGGGACTGTTGGGATTCAAACAGGTAGAAGAAGCACTAACGGAACATTCGAGGTCAATCCATGAGCAACAACAATGAAGAGGGAAACGCAAAGAGGAGGGCACACGAATTCATGACCAAGAGCTAAGGATGTCGATGAGGGGGATTTACTGCAGAAATCACAATGGTTGTCAGGGGAGCATCAAGTCCGAGGCTAAAATAGTGAATCTTCGGGATATGTTCAAATGGACTCTCCTTGTCCTAAGTAGGGGTGGCAAAAATAATTAAAATTGAAAAAACTGTTTTGAAAAATTGAAAAACTGCTACATTTTACAATTAATTGTTTTAAAATAAAGATATATTTCAAAATAGTTAATTGAATTGTTTTTATTTTACAATTCAAAACAATACCAATTAATTGGTACAATTAATTGTTTAATTAGTAGCCACCCAACCCTAGTCTCACGCTCTCAGTCTCTCACCGCCTCTATGTCTCAGTGTCTCTCTGTCGATATGCCTTGAAGCCACCCTATAGGCAGATCAAAGTCTCTTTCGTCTTCTTCATTCCCTCCAGAGGCACCGCCACTGTTCTCTCGAAGCCACCCCCAGAGGCATCATCTTCTTCATTCCCCAGAGGCACCGCCAGATCTGGATCTCGAAGCCACCGCCAGAGGCACCGCCGCCCAGCCACCACGACCCTCTCCTCACATCCCTCTCCGACGCCATCAAATGCTCTGATCTCAAGCCCCTCAAATGCCTCCTCCCATCCCTCAAACCCCACCACATCCTCGTCATCATCACCACCGGCCCTCTATCACTCCCGCCCCTCTCCCTCTTCAATTTCTTCACCGGATCTCCTCCCAACCTTCCGCCTCATCCTCCCCTGCTTCTCCTCCATGGCCCATCTCCTCGCCTCCCACTACCTCTTCCCCCAATCCCACTCGCTCCTCGCCTTCGTCGTCTCCCGCAAAGGTAAGGACTCCAATCCTTCGACCTTCAATTCCGTCTTAGAATCATCCAATGGCGCAAGCTCGTCAAATTTTTGGATCGAAAATTGAGAGGACATGGACATCAAATCTTTAACTTACTGCTCTTATCACATAAACAACGATCTACTATGTGTTGGTTATTTTGGCAATGGGGTCGAATTCGACCGGCTGCTTGGGAGATTAACAGTTACTCCAGGTATCAATTAATTGATGAATTGCTGCTTGGGAGATTAACAGTTATCAATTAATTGATGAATTGGATTGAAATTAGCAATTAACAGCTGCCAATTAATAGTTAGATTCAATTCAAAACGTTATTGAAATTTTCGAAATTGAAATATCAATTAACTGCCTTTCAATTAATTGAAATACCAACTAATTGGAAACGCCCACCCCTCCGCGTCTGAACTGCGAGCTTGAGATTCAACAGAAGGCCTTTGTAGAAAGAAAGGAACCCTCACTGACACCGCTCTCTCTGCTTCAAAGTCGAACCAGTGCTTGTAACTTCGTATCGTATGGATGTTAAAAAATGTGTGACATGGTTGCACTGCCCATTAAATTCCGTGCAACCTTAAAAAGGCTACTACATGCGAATCAGGCTTCCTCTGACAAATTTGGGCTTGTAACAGACAAATGCACATTCATATAAAAAAAATATTCAAAAAAAAAAAAACTAGCGAAATTTCAAAAAAAGAGTATATTTAACACATCCAGAATAAGATTATCTGCGATTAACCAAATCAGAAGGCACCTAAATGACTAAATGAGATGCTAATTAAATGTTTTGATTACTATCCCATACTTGAAATGATAAGAAGACTAGTCATGAGTCTAATGTGATAAACCTTCCAATGCACACTAAATAGCTAAAGAATGTTGAACAAATACTCTATCAGCCCCTGTTACGATACTGGGGATGAACAACTCCATATGATGCTGGAGGCTAAAAGGGAAAAGATCGAAGAATCAGCTCACATGTAGTTACGAGCAACGACTCATTAATCAGCCACAAAGATGGAAACCAAGATCTTGAATTACACGCTTTTGGAGACCTTGAATGACAAGAACCTTCACTACGGGTTCACAGGAAAGAAGATGATGTGCACATTGTTACTAGAAGAACTTTCAGCTCTTACTGCAACTGTAATAGAATGTAAAATTAGTCCAACAACAATCCAAAGCAGATGAATGTATTGTCAATAAGTTCTAAGCTTTCAAATATTTACACAAAATTCTCACTGATTATCATTTTGCTAATCCTAGTCTGAATTACAAATGATTCAGCTATGACTTACGTCAGCAGTGCTAGATTTTAATTCTACTACTATCTAAATGTTACTCATCTTTCATGTAAATTAGATTCTCTTTAAGCAAAGTACAGATTGTCATCACATAACTAATAGATTTTCTGAAGGCTGATATGTAAGTATAGCTTTCATAATATGGTCACCCTGATGCATGAGCCAAGCAATTCAATCTAAATATTTTGCAGCACCTGTGCAAGAAATGTGCAGAAAGTTTCCTGGCTCCAACTGGGATCAGTCTTCATGCTCATCTTCTGAATCTGAAAAAAAAATCAACAATACCAAACAGGTTTGTGATCTTACATGTGTGTGTGACCAGTACTGGGTGGACCTATGCCCAAATCGTATTCAAAAGCCAGGCATGTCACCATTTGATCCAGACTGGCCCATGTTAAATTAAGGTCATAGATGGCTTGCTTCTTCAATCACTTCCCCTTGCATAGATCCCAACTAGTTCTATGAGACCCTAACAGATTTTTATCCCCTAGAATTTCAAGGTATAGTTTCTATCAATGCATAGAAACACAATGACGACTACAAGTGTCTCACAGATAATGCCCATTATTCACGCATGAGAGAGAAATTGAAAAGGACTAGTAAGTTCAGAAAAACCGTAACTCCAAATCACACCTGTCTATTTGAAAAATTGTCATTTTTTCTTCAATAAGAATGAGAGCTAATTTAACTATTCAAGTGATTGGGAGCTTTCATTTGGTCCCAAATTCCACCAAAAAACTGAACATTGGACAAACTACTGGAGCTTTCATAATCATATAGAAGGCCCATAAATCAGGAAGAGCTGTGTACTGAATGCTAGTGTCTTTCCATGGTAGGTGCACCAAGAAAAAGCAGACTTTGCGTTTAGAGGAGGCAATTTACTTTGTCTACCCTTACAAGTTTCAAAGGAGGTAAAGGAGAACCAGCCATGCAAATTAAATCTCATATATCATAAAAAAGGCTAACCATCTCTGTCAGCTCTCTATTTGTTTAACAAATGATATTCTTTTATGGAAGATAATTGTAGATACTCCAAGCAGTTAGTGGTCAAGTTTGTGAAACTAGCGGATAAATATAAACAGTGGTGCAGGGAAATAGATTGTAACTCACCAGATCGAACATCTTCACTGAGTTGGCCTCTTGCTTGTATTTGTTTCACAAGCATACGGTATATTAGGACCCACCAGTAAATGTGTAGAACAAGCAAGCAGTACAGGAGAGTGTTAAAAACATAGTAGTAGATAGGTCCATCTACAGGGTGCTTTTCCTTGTCCAATGTCAAGACTACTTCATAGCTGCGACAGGAGGAAGCATAAATGACAGGACAATATAGCCAGCAGGGGACAAGTTTACATAAAGGAATAAAGTATTCATAACATACAAAGTACTACGTATTAACCTAATACATCCAAAGATCAACTCAAGATTGAAAGGCAGAAAGACCATCGAACTTGTGAGATAAGGTAAGAATTGACATAATACATCCAAATAGTAGATCAACTCAACATTGAAAAGCAGAAAAACCTTAAAAGGAAATTCCCATTGCAGGAGAGACATGTGATACATGCAATATCGGTTTTACAATAATGAACACGAGCATGGATGTTAAGAATAGAACAAGGAGAGAGTAAGAAGACTGGAGAGGATCAAGGTTTAGGAATGCTGATAGCCTCCGAGTGATGCTTGGAAGGAAAGTTAGTCAAATAATTGTAGCAACAAGTGGCCGGAAAGAGTAAACATAAATGGTTATTATCCTGATTATAAGGAGCACAAGAAAGGGAAGCGGTCTTATTTAAATGGGCAATCAAATCTTTCATGAGATGATCAATTTATTTCTACGGGATGAAAACAAGCACCCTCATCTACAAAGCACAGTATTTATTTTCAGAGAAGGAATAGGTGCTTGGAATCAATTTCTAAAGTAACATTGCTGCTGAAGGAATTGATCTGAATCCAGAATTGGAGAAATATTCAAAGTATAGGGCATGACAATGTGACGCCAAAAGGGACCCATAACAACAGAATATTACCACATAAGATTATTAAATTTATAACCTTCGACAAATGTTCTAATAAGGGAAAATGTAGCACGGGATCAACCGAAGCCATCAAAGAGAGCACATTGACGACGAAAAGAACCCCTTTACATGGAAATAGTTAGCTCAATTTAAGTTGAGCCAAGCCAAAATCTGTATTTTAACCAACTCAACTATCCAATTGCCTATAGCCCAAAAAACCCATCAAGTTGTATTATGACAGGAAACAACTATTGCAGACAAACCAAACTTCTTTAACCCATGTGAACAGTTGTAATATACTTTTACCAGTTTAAAGTAACAAAGAGTGGTTTACTAAGGATGAGCATCAGTTTCAAACCATGAAAGATCAAAGCAAAATCATAAGTATGAAAAAGGAAGAGCATCCAAACCATACAAAAGAGGAACCATCAAAATTGCATGAGGTTGCTCACCTTGTACTCCAAAGGACCCAAAATGGGTAGTAAGTAAGGCGAAGTAAGATCCAAGATAAAACAAAGAGGATAAATGAAACACTAGCAACTCCCTCAGCACCGGTGTATTTGGACATCTTCCCTACCTCAAGAAATACATCACTGGCATCATGAAGGGCTAATACAACTGAACCAACACGAGCAAATCTGCATAGTAAATACCAATGTGATCGTAAAAGCAGATAATCATTACAACAGATTACTGAAGATTGCTCAAAAATTCATTCTCATAAAACACATAAAGAAGAAAGGATTCAAATCTTTTAAACTACGTATCTTTACTTCAGTCGCAGTATATTATATGATGGCCAAGCAACCACTGGAAGTGTTTTGAAAACTGAAACATAATGCATAAAGAAAAATACCAAAATATGTAAGAAGTATCCATCTTTATAAAGATGATATGGGCACAAAGGGCATATTGTTTAAAGGAGAAGGGTAACATTTGAAGCTACGCCCAATGCTTCACAAGCTGTCAATTATCACGTTGTAAGATCAAATATAGGCAATATATATCAGGTGATAAATTAATACTGCTGCGAGAGATACATAGAAATAATTTTAATCCAAAGGGTCCACATTTAAGGGTCCATTTACATGGCACATGACACCATAAAGCATCTACCCACCTCCACTAAACACATCATTACTTTCTAACTTCACACTTGTTTCAGCTTCCCATCACTGTGACACACTTCAATGCTCATCACTGGATGCAAGGATGATAACAATTATCCTTCACGCCTTTTCACCTTTGCCACCTAGCAGAGCCTAAAGTGATCGATCTTAACATGTGTTAATTTGGTACAAACCGATAAGCTAATCTTTTATTCTTCTTTTATTCAAAACTCTTCAGAAATAGGATTATTTTATATGGATCACAACTTTAAGCTTCAAGAGGCACTCCAACTGTATGGTAAATTCCTTCAACACAATTTTGTTTCTTGGAATTGGAGTTTTTTTGGGTGTTGACGTTGAATATTTTGCTTTGTCAATAAGAATAATCATGACTTTAGAATGTTGTTCATGATTAAATCCAATCAGATGTACAAAATACCATGATTTGTGGAGCTACTACATAGAGCTTCCCAACTTATGAATGGAAAATTAAAATTATTTGAAGCCATTAAAGATGAATAAACAGCTAAAGTGACTTGTACCATGCTAATGATTATGGAGTATTATGTAAGCACAGAAAAAAGAAGCTTTTACTCTTATAGTTTGTTAGCCATATCAGATTACTTGATTATAAATATAGTTGGCCTGCCAATTTCCCAATTTTATTATAGAAGTAAGCATTCCTTGGTTTGTTCCTAAATACATTTACGTAGAAAAAGGGATGAAGGGATAAACGGGATCATAGAAGAAATTCATATATATCTACCCATAAAAGACTAACTGAATCACTCGTAGCATTAGCAAATCCAATACGCGATACTAAAGAATGATGGCTCATGGCAGCAAAATACCTCCAGACATATGAGAGCAGGATGAGAATAACGGTTGCAATATGATGCCCCATTGAAACACCAAAGTCAGAACGCCTTGTTTCCCAGAAAATTAGTGCAAAAATCGAGTATGTATAAAAACCAGCCGCATACATATAAAGTCCTTTCAACTTCAACCTGAATTGAAATAGGCAAAAGCTGCATGAGTATATGTAATTAACTCATGGCATAAAAGCCGTAAAGCATTCACTAGATAATTAGAGAAAAGTTTAGACATACTTCATTTTTTGATCAGGCCACACCTGATCCCCAGGCCCCACCCAGAAATTCCTCGTATTAGTAAACCATGGTTCATTATATGTCACTGAAAGTGCCAGAATCTCTGCAGACAGGTAATAAATACACTTCCATGCTGATTCCTTGAATTTTCTTAGCTTCTTCCTTTTCTCATCCTCTCCACCATCTTTTGGATCATTACCCTTGGTAAAGAGCAATCTCTTCCCAATTTTCTGGTTTTTATAAAGGAAATTAGATGATTGTCAATAAAAGTTCTTCACAAAGAAGAAACAGAGTGCAGATTTTCTACAACAAAATAGTTTGCATTATCCACAACTTATACAGGAAAATAAATACTAAATATTGGCAAATACAAGATGAACTCAATGCTGCAGATTTATTTTGTCGTTTTCAACATCAAATTGTAATCATAAAATGCAAGTTTTCAAAGCATCAACAAGAATAGATCGAAAAGTAAGAGGATGCAATTGATAAAATCACTAAAAATGTAACAATATAATAATTCAATGTCCCAGGGTGCATCAAGCTATTGCACAGTTTCTGCTACCGTGTCAACAGATTATTCTTAAAATCCTTCTTAACTGCATTCTATTCCACATTAAGAAAACTCAAACTACTACTGTTGACATCTGTATTGCTTAAGGTACACAATCTTCATTAAGAAAAGGGATCATTAATTTCATAAAAAGTTATGGACCACATTAAAGTTTTAGATGTCCAAAAGATAACTACAAGAAGAAAACAGAATTTTTGCTCGTGAGCAACATTTCTAATCTCAATAGAAGTTGATACACGAGTAAAATCACACACCAGACAATTGAAAATTTCAATAGGAGCTTCTAAATCTAAGGATTTAAGAAGGAGAGTAGAAAAAATTGCATACCTCAAAGACGAATCTATCCAAGAAGAAACGAACGGAAGGGAAGAAGAGAGCAAAAAGAGGGAGCAGAACGAAATCGGAATACTCTGGAAAGGACTCCTCTTGCCAATCTATAGAGTTAGCAAAATCTAACAAAGCCATCACGCCGAACGGGACAGGAACCGCAATCAGAACTGAGATCAACAATCGAAGATACAAGAAGCGTTTCCCGATTTGTGAAGCTATAGCGGCTCTAAATCGGGGGTAAATTCGAAGTATTGACCAGCCGACGATGAAGAGGAAAAGGATGTAGAGCTTGGCGAGGCTAGCAAACGGAGGATTCGAGGGAGGGGGGGGGGGTGGCGGCCACAGCGGCGACTGGGCAGCGAAGATGAGTCAACCGGAGATAATATGCGGAGGGGCAGTGGGGACCGGGGATGGGGATGGGGATGGGGATGGGGATGGGGTGGGGGAAAACCACTTGAATTCAATGATGGCGAGAGCCGAGAGGTATGTTCGTGCGTGAATGGAAGGGGAACAATCCCACGGGTAAATAAAAGCTGATATCTTCAAGTGCATCCACGGTCGATGTGTCAAATATACGGGCTAGCCACATAGGACGCTATGCATCGGTTTTAGTATATGTATATAGATTTTCATCGGAAATCGAGACGACCTCACTATTAAGAGTATTTATAATCATCATGTTGTCCCTAGAGGCGGATCCTCTTTAGGACCAGAGGTGGCAGTCGCCCCCCAATCAAAAATAAAATTTAACATACATATTCATCTCGTCGATAGCTTCGATTTGATATATTATAAGCTCAAATCCGACATCTGAGCAAAAAGTTATAAACATTTCAATTTTCAGGACTGAACATATGTAAATTATTTCTTACATCATTTACCAAACTGATATACTATTATCGTAATTATCATTTATTAAACTTCATGCCTTAATAATATAATTATACCAAAAAAATTAGGATGTTATATTGAAATATTTGAAAACAAAGAAATAAAGCATGCACGATTTATGTTTTTATTCCAGTTACATATCCATAATATTGATGATTTTTTAGAAAAGAAAAATTAGAGTTTATTACATGAAAAAAATTATGGTAATTTTCCGTCCCCTCAATCATTAGTTTCAGGATCCGCCACCGGTTGTCGCCCTCTATCATAACACAAGAGATGTCAATCTCCTTTGCCTTTATCAATCTAAGTTTTAGATCAAGTGTTTTAGACAACAAGGATGTGTTAGGACAAAGCAATGCGCCACCGACCACCAACGGAGAACCAATGTGGTTTCGAATAATGAAGTTTGTAGAAAAAACTCCAAAAGAGGTGAGACTTCCATCAAAGTTTAACTTATGTGTGTCAGCGAGTGGTTTTTCTCATCTCAAGTTTTTTTTCCTTCTAGGAGTTGTTGGGTTGGTTATACTTTCTTTTTTGTTATCTCTGTCAATGTTTTTCGTTTTATCTCAGCTTGTCACAGGGCCACCCCAGAGGCAAGGACATACTGGGCGATTGCCCAGGGCCCAAAATAATTAGGGGCCCAATATTATATTTCGGTATATATGTGTGTAATTAAGAGGCCCAAATGTAAACAAATGTCCAGCCCAATTCAAACAAATATCAAGGTTGGCTTTTCAACATTGAAAATAAAAAAAAAAGAATTAATTATAGGCGCATTAAAAGAGGTAAAAGCGGGTTTTCATTAAAAGAGGTGAAACCTAATTGCAGACTGGCGTTTCAATTCTTCTTGTTCATCTTCTTCACGGCAAATTAGCGGTTTAGGGGATTGAAAGAGGCAAAATCGATTGGGCATTCAAGGCAGAGCGAGCCTTGTGAATTTCAACAGCTTCAAGGCTCTCAGCTTTATAGCACCACCACTCCCATCCTCTACTCCTATTTCATTGGATTTCGTCGGTAAGATCCTCTACTAGACTGTTTTGATTGGGAAATTGATTCGATTCAATTATCTAATGAGTAGTATAAATATAATCTATACTTATTTTGATTTTTTTTATGCAGAAGATAATTTTTCTTTGGATTTTAGCAATGGATTTTTAAGTGTTTGCAGTTTGCTTCGAATTGCTTTTGATTGGTGTGTATTGTCGATTAATCGACCATTCAGTCATTAAGGTGATTTTATTCCGTTATTCTCCTATTGTATTGATTGTTGTAGATGATTTTTTTTTTGTCAAATGTTGTAGATGATCTTACAATGTAGCCTAAAAACATTTATCTTACAATTTAGTGATAAATTAAATAGATTTTGAGATATTCCTATTTTATTTTAGAATTATATGGATTTTAAGTTATTTAACTGTGTTTTTTATAGTTAGAAATTTTAAGTTGTTATGGCCCTTCATTTTCTTTCGCCTTGGGCCTCTATTACATTAGGATCGGCCCTGGCTTGTCAACGCTTGTTTCGTAAATATTTTCATATTTTGAGTTGTTGTAGAATTGCATTTGTCAAATATTTTCTTGTTTCTCTTCGTTCATGTAATCCATCAAGTTGTTGCAAGTGTTGCTCTTTGTTTTTGTTCAATTTTCTAAAGATGTGGTTCATATTGTTCTTGTGTTGTCGTTGTTTGTGTCGACATCCTTTTATCACTTTTCTATTTTCGAATATATTTTCCTTGATATTGTTGGCTTAGTCACATATTCGCAACTTGATGGTATCGCAACCCCCTTATACGCTAGTCTCATTTTTGTTGGAATTCCATTCAGATATAATTTCTATAGGAATTTTTTTTATCTTTTGTGTTGTTTCTAGTTCCCAAATCCATTTGGTCCTGTTGTGTTCATTAACATTCCTGATTGTGATGAATCTAACAATGTTTGTTGTTGAGAACCAACCATCGTTTACACTTTTTCTATACAATATATCCTCAAAAGGGTTGTCAGGTATGTATACATTTTCAATTTTCTTGACTATATATGTGGGTAGGTATGTTTACAATTTATCAGTTTTTCATTTTTGATGTATATCTATAAATTTATCCATTGTGATGCTTGTGTCGATTCGGTAATTGTTTTCCTTCTAGTGGTTGGTTGTTTAGCCAAGTGTCTTTCCAAAAGTCGATTGTTTTCCATTTTCGATGTATATACTTCCATCTTCCTTCTTAATTATCTACAAATTGATACGGAGGTTTTTGCTAAATAAATAAAATAATTTATAGAAAGACATGTAGATCTATTATAACGGTAGAAGAGATCGAACATGGATGACTATATATCTTTTTTACTTGCTAAATTATTGAATGTCTACTTTTCAGTATGCTTTTTAAAAATAATAAAATGATAAAAAAAAACTATTTATTATTTATTTATTTAATTTATAATTTCATACTTATTAGGGACTAATAAATACTATCATAATTCACTTCTATTTTTTATTTACACTTTATATAAAAAAAATAAAAAAAATTCTATTTTACATAAATTTATCCTTATTAAAAAATATGTGTAGAGAAGTATCATTATCCATCCATCAAATCAAATTACTAAAACTATTATTGTAAAGTAAACAATATTATCTCCGTTAATTAAAAGATGTTATTTTAGTTTTAGATATGCATATTAAGAACAAGTAAATCATTCTTAAACTCATCTTTTCTTAAATATTTTTAAACCTATTTTAAATTTAAAGTGTGTTTGACAATAGCTTTTAAAAGTTTTGAAGGTACATTTAAAAAAAAGATAATGGGTGAGTAGACCTGGGCAAACGCGGGTAGGTCCGCTCAGCCCGCCCCACCCGCCCGTATTTGCAAGCAGGCTTGGACATAGGTCAAATCTCATGCGGGTTGCTAGGTTCGGCCCACACCCACGGCGGACGCAGGCATGAACAGAGCAATGAACCCGTTGTGGGCTGCTAGGCCCATAACAGGTACCCGCTTTTTTGTTATTAAAATTAATATATAATTATATATATATGTAATAAATAATATTAATATTATTTTTTCAATTTAAAAAAAACAGTAACTTATACGTACATATAATTCTACAGTGTGTTGTTGTAGGTACGATATATATATACATATACATATATATATATATATATGTATATGTATATATATATATATATATATATATATATATATATATATATATATATATAAATATATATATATGCACTGTACGTGCAGTGTATGTGCACTGTATACATGTATGCACCATATAATTCTATTGGGTGTCCCTATATACACCGCAAATTCACGGATTAAAGTTGCTAAACAACGTCGGATTCGACGTTGTAACGTTAATTATATTATAACGTCGGATTCAACGTTGTAATATGTGAAGTGAAGGATCGGATCGGGCCGAACTGGGCTAACAACGTCGGATCGGACGTTGTTAAGGTAAATTTATTTTACATAATTTTTCACACACACGTACCCACAAACAACACCAAAAAAAAAAAAAAAATTAGTTTTTGTAATATCTCATATTAAGCCCGATTTGGCCCGTATTAGCAACGTTGAATTAAACGTTGTAACAACGTCTAATTCAACGTTGTTACAAAGCTCGGATTTTCTAAGTGAAATTATAACGTCGGATTCAACGTTGTTACAACGTTGGATTGGACGTTAATTTGCGGTGTATATAGGGAACGCGAATTCTATTGTGTGTGCACTGTACGTAGGGGTGTGCATGATTCGGTCCAAACCGAATTTTTGGGCCGAACCAACACAAACCGAACCTAACCGAAATTTTTCGGTTCGCGCTTTCGGTTCGAGAATTTCCAGTTTTCGGTTTCGGTTCGGTTTGTATTCGGTTTAGGTTCGGTTTGTGTTAAACCGAATTTTTTTTATACACTACATAAATACATTGTATATATTTGTATATTTTATATATACACACATACTTACTGTATATACATATATATATAGTGTATATATACACATATATATACATTGTATTTGCAATTGTATATATATATATATATATATTTTAATCTTGTATACTTTATAAAGCATACAACTACAATGTATATATATACACTGTATTTGTAACCGTGTATATATATATATATATATATTTATTTATTTGTAACTATATTTGTATACTTTATATTGGAATATGTGTATATATGTGTATATATATTGTATTTTATATATATTTGTATACTTAAATTTTTTTTTTATGAAAATTCGGTTCAATTATGTTAAAACCGAACCGAACACAAACCGAACCGGCAAATAACCGAACCGAACCTAATACTTTCGGTTCAGCTTTCGGTTTGAAAAAATTGAGATTTTCGGTTCGGTTCGGTTCGACCCGGTTCGGCTAGGTTTTAGACCGATGCACAGCCCTAACGGTACGTGCAGTGTATATGCAAATGCATGTATACACCATATATCTCTTAATACGATTCCATATATCTCTAGTGTCTATATACTTATATAATATATCATATATCTCCAGTTATATTATAATATATATATGCGGGACGGGACGGGATTTGCGGAATAGAAAATCTCGTCCCGTGTTCTGTCCCGCATAATTTTTGCGGGACGGAACAGGGACGGGATCGCTATTTTTTTCCAAATCTCACCGGGATCGGGATGGACCCGGAATTTACGGGATTTATGTCTATTCCTAGTTTTTTTTACGGATACCAACGGGCTACCCGCACCCGCATTCGCGAACGGGCTTGGACATGACTTCCAACCCGTTAAACGGGCTTAGCTCGGCCCGCGCCCGTAACAACGGGTCAAATTTTTGGGTAAAACCCAGCCCAAGTCCGGCCCATACCCGTGTTTGCCCGGGTCTGGGTGTGAGGTGTTTGCCATGTAGAAGGTGGAGATTGGAGAGGGAGAATCAGAGATTTTTTATGGGAAAAAGATTTGGAAGGGACATAGGTCTGTCAACCAAGCGCATTCTTACGGATGAGATTTTGTAATGAGGGATCAGTGAAGAGGGAAGTATTGTCTTTCGATTGCAAAAAGGGTGGCGACTCTATCGACGACTTTACTGATTTCGTAGAAGACGTGTGTTATTTGTACCTCTTTAATGTTCCTAGAGAGAAGGAGATAGTAAAAATAGGGATTTCTATCTCCTAAGATGGGTGCCCATTTTCTGTTAATGACTATCAAGTAGTCTTTTTCGACAGTGATCAAGGGAAGGCTAATGGAGGGCCATGCATAAGTTGTAATCACAAAAAAAAATTGATGACTATGAGAGATTGTGGGGGATTATTTTTTTCAAATTTTATGACATTAATTTTAAAGATTTTAGATATGGAAGATAAAAGATTTTAAAATTCTCTCTCCTAATTGCCTCTCCTATTTCATTTTCAAATCCAATTTCTTTTATATATCCAATAAGAAGTTGAAAAAAGCAAGAGGAGAGCATCGAGTAGATATATATGTGTAAATCCAAGGAAAGTGACACTTCTCCCTTTCGATTTCAACTCACATGCCCTAATGTTCTGCAAGCTTGTTTAAAAATTTACCAAATTTGGGTTTAGGGTTATCCTTGTCATGTCTCAAGATTCAGATTTTTAATGTTTAGGGTTAGTTCATCTAAAAATATTTTTTTTTACTGATTTTCTACAATAACTTCGGCGTTTTAGAACTAATTGAGTAGAGTCTAGTAAGAAATTTAATGATTAGTTTATGGAAATAAATGTCATTGTCAAAAAGACTAATGCAATATATACAATTTTTAATAAAAATATAATAATTCAAAAATGTATTTCATTAAAAAGGAAAACTAATTGACATATGTATTCAAGTAATCAAGAATACGTAGAATCTCTTTTGAAAAAAGAGAGCGAAATGAGAGAGCGAGCCCCCAACCCTATAAACACTACCATGAACCCTTATCGTCGTCGTCACTACAATCCCAAATCGAATACTCACACAAATTACATGGTGAAGATGGAAATTCAAATCAAATCCAACAAAAAATTAATAGATGCATGAATTGGGTTCGTCATCCTTTGGCTATAGCAACCAAATTTTTAGCCTTCATGGATGAAAAAGAGCCTAGCAAGAAGCTTATCAATCCCAATAGAAGAGAGGCCAAAAATGGAGATCAAAAAGCTCAGAATGACACGCGACTGGTGTTGTTGTTTGTGTACTCCAACATGTACTCCATCAAGTTGTTGCAAGTGTTGCTCTTTGTTTTTGTTCAATTTTCTAAAGATGTGGTTCATATTGTCCTTGTGTTGTCGTTGTTTGTGTCGACATCCTTTTATTACTTTTCTATTTTCAAATATATTTTCCTTGATATTGTTAGCTTAGTCACATAATTGGCAACTTCATAGTATCGCAACCCCCTTATATGATAGTCTCGTTTTTGTTGGAATTCCATTTAGACATAATTTCCATAGGAAGTTTTTTTTATCTTTTGTGTTGTTTCTAGTGTCCGAATCCATTTGGTCATGTTGTGTTCATTATCATTCCTGTTTGTGATGAATCTAACAATGTTGTTCTGTAAAACCTAAAGATCGATAAAGATATAGGCGTATATGCGGAAGCGTATGAAATCGAGCAAGTGAAACACAGATCTGATCGAATCAAGCAAGTCAAAGAACGAACACAAGCGATTTTACGTGGTTCGGCTATGCCTACATCCACGGGGCCTCAAGAGTTGGCCAAATCCACTATATATGAGTTCGTATAGGGATAGATCAAGTAAGAGATACAAAACTCCTAGATCTAGACATGCATGAGATCAGAAAGCAAGAGAGAAAAGGAATCCCCCTATGTGGGAACCAAGAGATCGAAGAAGTCTTCGATCTCGAACCCTAGATCGTTTGGAGAGGAGAGCTGCTGCCCAGAGCTTAGAGCGCCGACCACCAGAGAACCACCAGGGACACTGTCGACCACCTTCTCCGCTTCCTAGCTTGGAGAATCTTCAGGCAAAGGGAGAGGAACACCAAACCCTAGAAACCCTAGAAGAGAGAGCGTTTCTGGAAGATGAAGAGCGAGAGAGAGAGCACGAAAACAGTACGACGGCCGCTGAGCACCTCAAGGAGCTTATATAGCTAGGTCAACCCGGAGAGCTCCCAGCAAAGTGAAACGCTGCGTTCCATCTAAGACAGCTTAGCACAAGGGATGGAACTGGGCTTAAGCTTTGGGCTCCTCAACTCCTTCGGCAATCATGGGCTCAATCCTCTGTAATGGGCTTATGGCCCAATACCGAGAAAATGTAACATTCTCTTTTACATTATACATATTATACATATAGCTTAACATATATTGCATATGTATTATCACACCATACTTTATACTTGTACTCGTTAGAGGATCAAGCTTTCATAGCTCAATCTCAACTCAGTCGAGTATAAGATAAAGTATGCATCCATACATAGCTTATATGTTTACTATATGTAATATGTATGATCATCATAAACATCCATGTTACAAACATACACACAAATATACAAGTAACATAACAAGCATACAAGACATAGGAAATTAACACATATCATTACAAATGCCCCTGTAATTTTCTAAGTCTTGCACTGGCCAGACTCAGCTTCATATCAAGTGGATTATTATCCCAGGTCCGTCCTCAGCCCATGCTCACAATACAGATCAGGTGAGCTCCTCCAAATGGAGGAAGTTCCTACAAAACAAAAACTTATCATGAGGAACAATTGTAGTGCCAAAATCTGTAGGATTATATCTACCATCAATCTTCTTAACATGAATCACATTATCTTCAACCTTTTCCCTGATAAAATGATATCTCACATCAATATGCTTAGTTCTTTCATGATACATGGGATCACGACATAAGTAAAGAGCACTCTGACTATCTATATGCAAAATAGAAGTGTAGTGCTTCTTCTCAATCTCTTTCAGAATACCCTGCAGCCAGATAGCCTCTTTACAGGCTTCTGTTGCTGCAATGTACTCTGCCTCAGTAGAGGATAATGCAACTATGGGTTGCTGTTGGGATTTCCAAGAAATACAATTACCAGCCCATGTATACACATAGGAAGTAATAGATTTTCTGGTATCCTTATTGCTAGCATAGTCAGCATCAACAAAACCATGTAAATCATAAGAGGAAGAATGTTCAGCATATAACAAAGATAATTTCACAGATCCAAGAAGATATTTAAGCAGATATTTCATAGACAACCAATGCTTCTCAGCAAGTTCTGACATGAACCTACTGAGTGTGCTAATGGTAAATGCCAAATCAGGTCTAGTGCATATCATATAATACATAACAGACCCTACTGCAGCATCATAAGGGATAGATTTCATCCTTTTAGACTCAACCACAGACATTTTTTCTTTAAGCTTAGTCAAGTCAAGGTGAGGACCAAGAGGAATGTTATTCCCTTTATCACCAGTCACATGAAATCTATCAAGCACTTTCTGAACATAATCACATTGATGCAACCAAAGCTTCTTATGCTTTCTATCCCTAACAATGGACATGCCCAGAATTTTCTTAGCAATGCCATCAGCAGACTTAGAAATAAGCAAGATATCATCCACATATAGAAGAACATATAACACAGGACCAGCATGCTTTAAACCTTTAAAGTACAAACACGTATCAAACTTACTTCTCTTGAAACCCAAGTTGTACCTCATACATCTATCAAACTTGATGTTCCATTGACGTGGAGACTGTTTCAAGCCATATATAGACTTATTAAGCAAGCAGGCATAGTCAGGATGAACATAATCAATGAAGCCCTTAGGCTGTTTCATATAGATAGTTTCATCCAAGTCACCATGAAGAAAAACAGTTTTAACATCCATTTGTTCTAGTTCATAGTCATAGACAGCAGTCATAGCAAGCAACAATCTAAGAGTCTTATATTTCACAACAGGAGCAAAGATCTCATTGTAATCTTCTCCTTCCCTTTGAGTAAAACCTTTAGCAACCAACCTAGCTTTGTATCTAGGAGGGTCAGACTTAGAAATTCCCTCTTTAAGCTTAAAGATCCATTTACAATCAATCAATATAGCATCAGCAGGTTTGGGAACCAAAGTCCAGGTTTTATTAACTCTCATAGAATCTATTTCTTCATCCATAGCATGCTTCCAGAATTTAAAATGAGCACATTTAACCGCTTGTTCATAAGTTTCAGGAGTATAACTTTGCACCACAGAAGAAACAAGACAAGCAAACTCAACAATGCTATTAATGAATCTTTTATTAGGAATGACAGTCCTAGGACTCCTATCCCTAGTCAATTGCCAATCAGTTAAATCATGTCTATGAGCAACTGAAGAACTAGAATTGCTAGAACCAGAAGCAGACACATATTCAACAACATCCTCATTCACAGAAATAGGAGAGGTAGAAGAGGAAGGTAAAACAAATTCATTATTTGCTTCCCCACCCAATTGGTGAGGTTGCATAAGCACAGAAGCAGGAGGGGCAGGAGAAGAAATAGAGAGAGGAGGGGAGGGAGTAGAAGAATAACCACTGTCAAACTCATCTTCAGAATCAGAATTCATGTCCTTAGAGACATAAAACTGATCACAATCTTGTTCCTGCAAGTTAGTCTCAGATAACACAGGAGCAGAAGCCTTTTTAAAATGAAATTCATGCTCATTGAATATAACATTCCTACTCACAATTGTCTTATAAACACCAGGTTGGGCAATCAGAAGTTTATAACCTTTGACATTTTCAGGATACCCAAGTAGCACACACTTTTGTGACCTGGGTTCCAACTTACCTTGATTGACATAAGAAAAAACAGTACAACCAAAAGGTTTCAAATGATCAAGTTTAGGTTTCCTGGTAGTCCATAACTCATAAGGTGTTTTAAAAGCAATCACAGAAGAAGGAGTTCTATTAATCAAATAAGCAGAAGTAATCACAACTTCACCCCACAAACAATGCTTCAAACCAGAAGAGATTAACATGCATCTAGCTTTTTCAAGAAGAGTCCTGTTCAACCTCTCAGTTGTACCATTTTGCTGAGGAGTTCCAGGAATGGTTAAATGCCTCTTAATACCATGCTCTTAACAGAATTGATTAAAATCAGAATTGCAAAACTCCAATCCATTGTCAGTTTTCAAACATTTCACAGATAATCCAGTTTCTTTTCAACTCTAATTTTCCACATCTTAAAAGTTTCAAATGCCTCATCTTTAGTTCTCAACAAATACACCCAAGCATATCTGCTATAGTGATCAACAAGGGACATGAAATACCTTTTATGACCAACAGTAGAGACTTGGGCAGGGCCCCAAAGATCAGAATGTATATAATCAAGAGGAGCAATTGAGACATGCACAGAAGGCTTAAAACTTTTCCTAGTATGTTTACCAAGCACACAATTTTCACATAAATCAATGGTGCAAGGTTTAGAGTTGAGAATGCAAGATTTATGCAAATGTTCTAACCCTTTATTGCCTAAATGACCTAACTTGTTATGCCACATAAGAGTTTCACTTAAAGACATGCTTTTCACAGAGTTAGAAGCAGTAAGAGCAGCAACAGAAAAGTTCATCACAGGAGTAGCAAGCAACTCATATAAGCCACCTTTTCTTGTGCACTTAATGACAGGCTTACCATCCTTAGTAACAACTCTCACACCTTTAGAACTGAACACATCATAATGCAATTCTTCAAGAGCACTTTCAGACATCAAGTTTCTTCTTAAAGCAGGAACCCATTTAACATCCTTAATAACTCTGACCACATTATCAAACATCTTTAAAGCAATAGAGCCAACACCTTTAATTTTAAGCACAGAATGATCACCAAGCATAACAGTGCCACCATCAAAGCATTTAAGATCATGAAACCAAGACTTATGATAAGTAGCATGCATGGTACATCCAGAATCCAAAATCCAGGTATTAGAATCAGCAGTATTTAATAATGCAAGCACTTCATGAGTATAATAAGGATGGGATTCAAACACAGCAGATACATTAGACTGCTTAGCGGCAGCCTTTTCATCTCTTTTTCTTTTAAAACAATGTTTTTCAATATGACCAGACTTAGAACAGTAAGAACACATCAAGTGAGATTTATCAGGCTTATCAGATTTACCAGTTTGGCTAGACTCAGGCTTACCAGTGTCCTTTTGAGGCTTATTCCTGTTTTGGTTCTGGTTTTGGTTGTTATTAGGCTTATTGCTTCTGAACCTCCCTTTAGAAACAAGAACTTCATTCCTATTTTTAGTTTTGGGGTCAGATCTAGACTCATATTTGTTTCTGAAAACCTTTAAAGTATCATTTTTCTGAATAATGGACTCAAGGATAACCTTTTTCTCCAACTTATCAGTACTGTATTGAACAACATCTTTAAAGGTGTCAAACTGAGCAGGCAAAGCATTTAATAACAACACACACTGTTGAGTTTCCTCAACTTTATCACCACAATGCTCCAGATCTTGAATAATAGTCAAAAACTTATCCAGATTTTCAGATAAAGCACAGGACACATCCATTTTATAGGTAAACAACTTATTGAACAGGTTAACTCGAGAAGGGAGAGATTTTACCAAGTAGAGGGCTTCAAGCCCATCCCACAGTTTCTCAGCTGTCTCAAAATTAAGAACCTGTCTAGCAACTTCATCTCCTAAGCGCAACATTATCTCACTGTGGGCCTGTTCATCAGTTTCCAAGATTTTTTCTTTTGAAGTTCCATCAGGAAACTTATTTGTCACAGCAACCCAGCATTTTTCTTTGATCAAGAATGCCTTCATTTTAATTTGCCACATAGCAAAGTCAGTGTGGCCATTGAAGGGCTTGAGATAGGTGCCTTTGTCACCCATTATAACCAGTACCTCGTAAAACAAAGAAAACCAAGTTAGTATATGGGCAAGAACACTCACAGATTCAAGAAAGACTTGAATCTTGATAGCAACAAATAGATCTACGCTAGTAATGCAAGATTAAGCAAGATCTACACACCAAATGCCAGAAATAAAGCACAGAACCCTAGATCTAGCAAACAAGGGTGTGGTACGTCACGTAGGGGGGTTCGGCACCAGCGATGTCGCCTTTTAGGTCCGTCCGAGGCCCTACGCCCGTTCTCTATCCCTAGAACTCAAGAATGAGCCAGGAAATCAAGAACGCGACACTCAAGCTCTGATACCACGTTGTAAAACCTAAAGATCGATAAAGATATAGGCGTATATGCGGAAGCGTATGAAATCGAGCAAGTGAAACACAAATCTGATCGAATCAAGCAAGTCAAAGAACGAACACAAGCGATTTTACGTGGTTCGGCTATGCCTACATCCACGGGGCCTCAAGAGTTGGCCAAATCCACTATATATGAGTTCGTACAGGGACAGATCAAGTAAGAGATACAAAACTCCTAGATCTAGACATGCATGAGATCAGAAAGCAAGAGAGAAAAAGAATCCCCCTGTGTGGGAACCAAGAGATCGAAGAAGTCTTCGATCTCGAACCCTAGATCGCCTAGAGAGGAGAGCTGCTGCCCAGAGCTTAGAGCGCCAGCCACCAGAGAACCACCAGGGACACCGTCGGCCACCTTCTTCGCTTCCTAGCTTGGAGAATCTTCAGGCAAAGGGAGAGGAACACCAAACCCTAGAAACCCTAGAAGAGAGAGCGTTTCTGGAAGATGAAGAGAGAGAGAGAGCACGAAAACAGTACGACGGTCGCTGAGCACCTCAAGGAGCTTATATAGCTAGGTCAACCCGGAGAGCTCCCAGCAAAGTGAAACGCTGCGTTCCATCAAAGACAGCTGAGCACAAGGGATGGAACTGGGCTCAAGCTTTGGGCTCCTCAACTCCTTCGGCAATCATGGGCTCAATCCTCTGTAATGGGCTTATGGCCCGATACCGAGAAAATGTAACATTCTCTCTTACATTATACATATTATACATATAGCTTAACATATATTGCATATGTATTATCACACCATACTTTATACTTGTACTCGTTAGAGGATCAAGCTTTCATAGCTCAATCTCAACTCAGTCGAGTATAAGATAAAGTATGCATCCATACATAGCTTATATGTTTACTATATGTAATATGTATGATCATCATAAGCATCCATGTTACAAACATACACACAAATATACAAGTAACATAACAAGCATACAAGACATAGGAAATTAACACATATCATTACTTGTTCGTTGAGAACCAACCATCGTTTGCACTTTTTCTATACAATCTATCCTCAAAATTAAGGGTTGTCAGGTATGTATAAATTTTCAATTTTCTTGACTATATTTGTGGGTAAGTATGTTTACAATTTATCAGTTTTACATTTTCGATGTATATCTATAAATTTATCTATTGTGATGCTTGTGTTGATTTGATAATATAACGGCCTGAGTTAAGGAACTCGGGTTACGTTTCGAAGGATTGGATACCTTCGTTCGGATCTTGCAATTCGAGTATGTTTTGAGTTTCAAAATAATGTGTTAGTTTTAAAAGAAGGGATTTCGTACCCTAAATTTGTGATCGGTCCATTGGGGACCGGGTGTTTGCACACTGAATCTGTCCTACTTTCTAAGTCGCGTAAAACGAGTTTCTTCAACAAAAACAACAATCCCAAAATGATATATAGTTGTCACGGCAGAGTTGGGTCAAAACCAAAATACGCAGGAAATATGAAATAGTAAAAGTGAGGAGTCCATAGTCAGTCTCTCTCTCTAACTGCACCATAGTGTATCTCCGCCAAAACAACACAAAATCAAGCAAGAAAATGGGTACCTGAAACTATACCGCGAGTCAAGGTCGAGCCACTCATGCGGGTCCGAAAGACCTCGCTGAGGACATATAATATGCTAAACCTAAATAAAGGATGTTCTAATGCAATGCGGAAATATTAAAAACACAAGCATGCTGACATTTTATATATATATATGCAAAAAGCGATTAAATAGGATGCATAGAATGTCAAGTGGAATGTCCCTCTCCTACTCCCGCACCCATTCTCGTTAGTGCAGGAACCGATCGTGTTCAATGCTATATAGCAACATCTCATCATGCCATATATCATGTCTCATTTCATATGTCATGATTTTCTTAATTTCATTCTTTCTCATTGTGTAATATCAAACTCGATTAGGAATGAACCTGATAAGACTGGGTCATCCTATGACCCTAGCAAAGAGAATATGGATGCTCGATTAGTTGTGCAATCTAAGCATGCTACTACATGAATATGCAGGATGCATTACCTACACACTATATGACACATCACGTATAAGGTCCAATCACTTGAGTGAGCCCCAGATGACTTACCTGAAGAAGCAAAACAACAAAACTAAGGCAGTAAGTAGATAACAGTCTAGACAGGTCACTGATCACCTAGCAGATATGAGGAAATAACACAAATAAGTCTAAGTCTGAATTACACTAAGCATAATAAACACAGAGAAACTTCACAAAAACCAGATAGGTTAAACATTTCATTTTTTAAATCCGACACATTCTAAATTTTACCCTCATTACTCAGTCCAACATCTCATCGATCTCAATTTTGAATCTCATATTAATCCCGTCATTCAAACAATGCCAGTCCCATCTCAGTCCATGTCATGTCACAATTCAAGTCATAAGTCATGGTCCCAGTTCAAGTCCAACAATTAAAGTCCAAATAGTCCAGTTAAATAGTTCAAAGGTCCAAGGGTCCAATACGTCAGTTCGTAAAAATAATTTTCGTTAAAATAGAATCGTCCCAAAAGTCTTCATCGAAACATTTAAATCCCTTTTCAACTCATTTTTAACAAGTCCGTTTAACGAAAAAAATTCTAGCATTTAGAGATATTTTAAAAAACCAATAGCTCAAACTAACCAATTAGATGCCAATTAAAATATTCACACAATGATTTTTAATAAAATAAGGAAATAAATAATTCAGAAAAATAATATAGTTAAACAACTAAATAAATAATAAAGAATCAAATATTCAAATGACTATTTAATTAACATTCAAAGGATTATTTAATTAATACTCCCAATATCAAAACAATATAAATAAACAATTATATAAACACTAAAATCATATTTTTAAATAGCTTAAAGTAGATAATTAAATAAAGAATATCTAAATGATAATTAAATAATAATTAAGTAAATGATTTAATAAATATATAATTAAATAAATAAATCAAAACCGGACTCAAGGCTCACACATGACACAACAATGCCGCGGTTGCGGCTTACCTACCGCGTCTGCGACATAGTCGTCTTCTTCGTCCGTCGTGTAGTTCCAAATGCGGCCTGGGCCATTTTTTCCCTACAGAGCACGCCTCGTTCCCACTCCCGCCCACTCTCATCCTCTCCGACTCTCACCCCTGACCACAAAGAACGTGAAAGAAGTGAAACGAGGCTAAGGAAAGGAAAGAAATGAAGCTCACCGAGGTGTTCGCGGGCATCGGAGCTTCAACTAGAGTTATGGCCATCGTCGAAGGCTCGAGACGGCTTCTCAGACCTTCATTGGGTGCGGGTGAGTGTGATGGTGGAGCTCAAGGGTGGTTTTGATCGAAAACGGATGGGACGACTTATCGGAAGGTTGTTCGAACTTGAACAGGGGTGACAGAGCTTCGGTGGCGCAGTTGTAGCACTTGGAGCTCCGGGGCTGCTATAGGGCACTTATGTGAAAGTAATCATTAGTCATTTCTAACTTATTTTATTTTTATCTTTATTATATTGTAGGCACTCTATTCATTACGAGGTTTCTTTGCTGATTCTTATGGCTTATTTAGCATATATGATGGTAGAAGTAAGTTTAATTTCTAAAAACTGAGAGTTCCCTGATGTATCGCCCTCTCTCCACAACTACGATGTTATATATTTTGTATCAATTTTTTTTGGTAAAGACAAATGTTTCACCTATGAATATTTACCCAACAATATTGTTGGCTTCTATTTGTTCTGTGAGTTTGTCATATATATATATATATATATATATATATATATATATATATATATATATAGAGGTTGGATCCCGTGTAAGCAACCCTTACGGTGTAATTTGTGAGCAGACAAATTATTCGCAGGTACCAAGCGATTATTCGTGTATAATAATGTAATTATTCGTATGTATGAACAAATGTAATTATTTATAACTAACAAAAGATTATTCATATGTATGTACATACAAATAATCACTTCGTACCTACGAATAATGTTACTGTTCATAAGTTACTTTTAATCTCATCCGTTTGATCTTCTTAATCTGACGCTCTAGATTTGCTCACAAATTACACAGTAACACTTGCTTACACAAGATCTATCCTCTATTATATATATATATATATATATATATATATATATATATATATATATATATATATATATATATATATATATATATATCACCACATTTCAGTGTCAAAATTGAAACATTTTGAAACTATAGAGCAAGAATTTATTTTTAGAATAGAGAACTTGGGATTTCCACTGTTTAGAGTGAGTATACTATCTTACAATTTTTTTACATATACTTTTGGAATTAGATTGTGATTGCTCTGGCCATGTCCGATTGATCTGCCAAGTGCTAATGTGAGCATGGCATGGCAGGATGATGAAGCCGAAAAACCCGGATACAATAAGTGCTTCAAGAAAGGGTGAATAGTCTATGCTCTTCTATGTTTATTCTTCAATTCCCTACCCATTCTGATTCCAATTAGCTTCCACACTTATGTTTTGTTGTACTTTTATCCTTGCATAATTGCCTTGGTATAATTGTCATACTTTTATCCTTACATAATCTCCAAACTTTAACTTAATGAATGAATCTCCAAACTTTACCCTAATCCTATGAAGAGGCGGGGAGTGAAAGAAAAGATCATGGAGGGTTTGCTGCAGGGATTTGCTGCATATGATGAGGAGAATAGGGAGTGTTGATGGGATCTATTGGAATATATTTGCTTCTAACTCTTAAGTATTGACGAAAGGGTTTCTCGACCAAATAAATTTATAGTCAAGACCCCCACTATAGTATAGGGGAGTCAGGTTCGTCCTCAGGAGAGAAGTCAGCGATTCTAGGTTTAGTGTATTTTGGGGTTTGGGAGTAGCGAGAAAAGGTGTCGGTCGGTTGCTGTCGATATCGACTGAGACTGGTCGATGTCGAGGGATGGAGAGGGAATGGTGGTTTGATGTCGAGTGGCTTTGCAGGATAAAAATAATCAAATAAAATAAATAAAGATGCAAACTTCCAAGGTTAGGGATCACCACAACAATAAACATATATGTAACTCATAAATTACATAAATATGCATGCTTTATATCAAAGAATCGACTTTCGCAAATTCCAACAATTTAGGTAATAAAGGCTTTCGCATAAAAACCTCATTTGTTTCTACCTTTTCTTAATTAGGATTAACCAACTTTCGCAAGCAAAACCTAATTACTATCCAAATTCATAATTAATTCACTTTCGCTTCATAATTGCAAATAAGGAATTGTCCTCAACTGTAGCAAAGGATTAAGCACATAGGTAGATGATGATAAAGACATATAAATTCATGGATTTATAAATCAAACACACATATCTATGTTGGGATCACCCCAACCCTAGAAGAAGGGAAATTAGAAAGCAAACATGATGAAAGAAATTAACTTTAACATTAAACTAAATCTAAAACTTACAAAACCTTCCAAACGTTCCTCCTCTCTCTCTCTCTCCTCTCTCCTCCTCCTTGCTCCTTCCTCTCTCCTTGCGCCCGAAGACGACTTTGCTTGAATGAATAAAAATCAGCCCCTAGGGCTTTATTTATAGGCTCCAATCTAGCTATTCTAGGAAAGGAATAACTATATCTTCTATCTAATTCTATCTATCTATATAAAGATAAAATATGAAAATAAATAATTAAAGGAACTATATCTAAAGTAGATAAATCTTCTCCATCTTGATAGAACCTGATAAATGTGGAAGGAATCTTCTCTCGAAAATATCTCCATTGGACTTTGGATAGAACTTTGAGTGGAGCTCGGATATGCTCGAAATCGGCTACTGGGCACCAGTCGATATCGACCAAAATAGGTCGATATTGACCTCGTCTTCTCAGCTTCAGCTCTGACACTCGATATTGGCCTCTGGAGTGAAAATCGACCAAAGTCAGGTCGATATCGACCAACTCTGGTCGATATCGACCACCTCTTCAGTTCTCAGCAATCTCTGGTCGACTTCTGGGCTTTCTGGCTGATTTGATCCACTCGATATCGACCAAAAGTGGTCGATATCGACCTCTTCTGCAGTTTCCAGCATTTTGCTCTGTTCTTGAAACGCACTTTCCCGAGTCCTCGTTGGTCGGATTGACGCATATGAGCATGCGTTGGAAAACTCTTTCCGAGGGCTACAACTCTCATGAAGACTTCAAAGCTTGATTTGGAATGATGAATGGCGAAAAGTGGGCTTTCCTCCAGCTGCACCATTCTTAGCTTCTTCGTGACTTTCCTTTAAGCTCCAAAGTGCGTCCGATTTCTGTGAAATATAACAAAAACTTGTGTAGACCTCCATATATTGCAAATAAGCATAAACTACACAAATTCTGTGCTATTCTAACCCAAATGTATGAAATGATTGCAGAAATCGATATAAAAGATAGTAGAAAACATGGCAAATTAGGCTCACATCAAACACCCCATACGTAAGCTTGCTTGTCCTGAAGCAATACTTTTAATGGTCATACAGGGGAAGAAATCAAAACTCTCAACATCTTAGATTCATTGCCATATAACCCAGCAATCAATTACCATCCTCGAAAAGGTACTAATGTCACAAATCCATACATGTGCAATAATAAAAGCAACATCTACTCACAAAAGGAGGGTTATGCAAAAACATTCATGTGACAAAGCATTAATAATCAAGAGGACTTTAATTAAGCTCAAATAAGGAGTAGATTGGTAAAAGGCTAAAGGTGGGCAATTTTTGGCAATGTGGTGCTAATGATCCGGGGAAATGGAGTAATTTCCAAACTTTCATACCACATTCCTTCTTCCTTTGATTTCTCACCTTTCTCTCATCGTTCATTGCTTTTTTTCAATATTATGTTACCTCTCTAACCTCAGCACTGCCTTCTCACGAGTCGCAAACATGGGTGTCATGAATGGCCCCGGATACTTAGTGCTTCGGACTCCTCACCTTTGTGTCCCATCTCGCCAAGCTATTATCTCAGCGAGCAGGGTCGATCTTTGATCGGATTTTCTTTCACTCATTAAATTTTCCATATATTTCAAATATTCCTGCCAAACTTCAATAATGATAATAACAACACAACAACCATATAACAATCTCCATAATGTAACATCATTCTCAACATAATCCCCGGATGGAAATAAGGTAAAGAATGGACAATATTTAGATCATGTGGAGCAAATATGAAATAAGGCTCAATATGGCTTTGTGAGATGCATAAGCACAGGTATGGCTGGGGAATATAAACAATATGAGCATATATGAAAATATAAAGTCCTCCATCCTCTTATCATGCAACATGTCAAAAGCAACATCAAATTTTGCCTCCTTTCATGGTTTTCATAGAAAATATGCACTTCCTTGTGACTTCCCTTTACTAGGCAATTTCATGCTATATCTCTAATGAATCCAATTTTGCATCGTCGAGTTCAATATAACTTCCATGACACTAATAAAAAAATTTCAATGGGGGTTATTTTTTCAAACTTTGGAAAACATGCATATAAGAACATAGATATCAATGATGAATTCCAAAATAGCCATGTCTAAGCAATTCAAGAAATAAACTCTAAATATGCACACATAATGTCAAATATATCACCTATGCATAAAATAAGCCCTTCCCCCACCCCATACTTAAACATTACAGTGTCCTCACTGTATAAGAACGAGGGTGAAGAAAAGAAACTCACTAAATAGTCGTCGCATCGCGAAAAAAGGTGCAAATGTTGACTGCTGGGTGGGTCGATATCGAGTGGTGCTCAGCTTCAGGGTGGTCGCGCGCAACCGCAAGCTGTTCACTCGATCTGGCTCGGTCGATATCGAGTCATATGACTCAATATCGAGTCCCTTCGCAGCTTCTTTGCTCTTTTCGTTTCGCCCGCAGATTCCGTCGACTAAAATTATCGATCCAATTACACCTCCAGTTCTCGAGATTACCTACATTCATCAAAAAGAAATCTTGCGCGAAGTAAAGTAAGAAAAAATAAAAATAAATTCAACTAAATAATAGAATAAAACAAAAAACATCGGGTTGCCTCCCGTAAGCGATGTGGTTTAAGTCGTTAGCTCGACCTACTTCCCTTTGGGCGTTAGCCTGGCTCATCCTTATCCGGAGGTATTGGTGGTTCCTCCGGTGGTGGGAAGCGTGGGGGGTCATCCAGGGGCATCATATTGAGCACTTTAAACCTCCCAGAGTGAACGCTTCACGCCTTCACCCATTCGTCTTCTTGAGAACCAGTAGGCCTGCACAAGGGAAGACTAAAAGCATATAAACATATCTCATCTTCATACCTCTCCCGATTTATATATTGGTTTTGTTGCTCATCTCCACCACAGCGGACTGGTGGAGTCGGAAAAGATATGTCCACCTCAGTTGGTGGAGCTTGATGCCACTTTGCTAGGACCCCATACTTGAACACAAACATCGGTTGCTCAAAATCGTCTGGGATGGCCTTCACCTTATAGGGCAAAAGTGATCTTGAAGCATCTTCTGCAACTATGTCTGGCTTCTCCTTTTCCAGCGCTTGGGTCCCTTCAATTTGGTTATAAAAAACAAGGTATGCAGGTGAAAGAAAAGTCGGGGAAAGAATTACCTTGGTCTCTGCAGAGCACTCGATATTGACTGAGAACCAGTCGATATCGAGTGGTGGTCGGTCGATATCGAGTGGTGTTGACTCGATATCGACTGGCTCCTTTGCAGAGGACTCGATGTCGATTGGCTCACTTGCAGAGGAGGTGTTGTCTTTCTCGTCGCGAAGAATAGCCTCGAGCTCTTCGATTCTGGCTTTTATCCGGGCTATTTTCTTTTGTCGTGCCTCCTCTATGGCGATCCTGTTTCTCCTTCTCAAATCCTCGACCCATCTTTCCCATTCAGGATTTCCTTCGACCCAATCTTCCATCCTTATGCCTTCACTTTGAAAACAAAATTAACAGAGCAAAGAAAGAAACACAAAAAAAAGATATGGACTACTCCGAAACACAAAAAGACACTAAACTAGGCGCGATTGATATCTCCCCGGCAACGGCGCCAATTTGACTAGAGGGTTTCTCGACCAAATAAATTTATAGTCAAGACCCCCACTATAGTATAGGGGAGTCAGGTTCGTCCTCAGGAGAGAAGTCAGCGATTCTAGGTTTAGTGTATTTTGGGGTTTGGGAGTAGCGGGAAAAGGTGTCGGTCGGTTGCTGTCGATATCGACTGAGACTGGTCGATGTCGAGGGATGGAGAGGGAATGGTGGTTTGATGTCGAGTGGCTTTGCAGGATAAAAATAATCAAATAAAATAAATAAAGATGCAAACTTCCAAGGTTAGGGATCACCACAACAATAAACATATATGTAACTCATAAATTACATAAATATGCATGCTTTATATCAAAGAATCGACTTTCGCAAATTCCAACAATTTAGGTAATAAAGGCTTTCGCATAAAAACCTCATTTGTTTCTACCTTTTCTTAATTAGGATTAACCAACTTTCGCAAGCAAAACCTAATTACTATCCAAATTCATAATTAATTCACTTTCGCTTCATAATTGCAAATAAGGAATTGTCCTCAACTGTAGCAAAGGATTAAGCACATAGGTAGATGATGATAAAGACATATAAATTCATGGATTTATAAATCAAACACACATATCTATGTTGGGATCACCCCAACCCTAGAAGAAGGGAAATTAGAAAGCAAACATGATGAAAGAAATTAACTTTAACATTAAACTAAATCTAAAACTTACAAAACCTTCCAAACGTTCCTCCTCTCTCTCTCTCCTCTCTCCTCCTCCTTGCTCCTTCCTCTCTCCTTGCGCCCGAAGACGACTTTGCTTGAATGAATAAAAATCAGCCCCTAGGGCTTTATTTATAGGCTCCAATCTAGCTATTCTAGGAAAGGAATAACTATATCTTCTATCTAATTCTATCTATATAAAGATAAAATATGAAAATAAATAATTAAAGGAACTATATCTAAAGTAGATAAATCTTCTCCATCTTGATAGAACCTGATAAATATGGAAGGAATCTTCTCTCGAAAATATCTCCATTGGACTTTGGATAGAACTTTGAGTGGAGCTCGGATATGCTCGAAATCGGCTACTGGGCACCAGTCGATATCGACCAAAATAGGTCGATATTGACCTCGTCTTCTCAGCTTCAGCTCTGACACTCGATATTGGCCTCTGGAGTGAAAATCGACCAAAGTCAGGTCGATATCGACCAACTCTGGTCGATATCGACCACCTCTTCAGTTCTCAACAATCTCTGGTCGACTTCTGGGCTTTCTGGCTGATTTGATCCACTCGATATCGACCAAAAGTGGTCGATATCGACCTCTTCTGCAGTTTCCAGCATTCTGCTCTGTTCTTGAAACGCACTTTCCCGAGTCCTCGTTGGTCGGATTGACGCATATGAGCATGCGTTGGAAAACTCTTTCCGAGGGCTACAACTCTCATGAAGACTTAAAAGCTTGATTTGGAATGATGAATGGCGAAAAGTGGGCTTTCCTCCAGCTGCACCATCCTTAGCTTCTTCGTGACTTTCCTTTAAGCTCCAAAGTGCGTCCGATTTCTGTGAAATATAACAAAAACTTGTGTAGACCTCCATATATTGCAAATAAGCATAAACTACACAAATTCTGTGCTATTCTAACCCAAATGTATGAAATGATTGCAGAAATCGATATAAAAGATAGTAGAAAACATGGCAAATTAGGCTCACATCAAGTATCACTTGTAAACTGAGTGATAGTATCACAATGATAAGGATGACAATGGGTCGGGAGGTGGTTGGTTGGTCCAAATTTTCACCCGATCCACCACCCAAAAACCACCACCTGACCCGCCCCACCACCCGCCAACCCTATCACCCGCCCCATTTCACCCATCACCCATTGGGTAATCGGGTGGATCGGGTGAAAATTCGGGTGAAAAGTATCTCTTCTAATTTAAGAAAATAAATCTTAAAAAACTTATTTAACAAATTAAAAAAAAAAAACAAACCTGTTTAACAAATAAAAAAACAGCCCCTATTTGCCTTTAAAAAAACGGTCCTTACCTTAACATAAAAAACAGCTTAACAAATAAAGGTTTAGGGTTGGATGAAAAATATTATGTGTGTGTGTCTATATATATATATATATATAGGGGTGCGCTACGGTAAAAACCAAAACTGCGGTAAAAACCTGTGAGGACCGGCTTTTTAGCCCGGTTCACTAGCTTTATAGCCCGATTTTGAATAGAACCGATCTATAAAGTCACATATTTCAACCCGGTTCTGAATAAAACCGAGCTATAAAGTCACTAATAAATTTTAAAACATGAGTTTTCAGCACATTTTTTAGGTTTAACTGAGATATAAAGTCATGTTTTATTTTAAAACTGGAGTTTTTAGCACGGTTTTTAGGTTGAACAGAGTTGTAAAGTCAATGTGTAATTGAGGTTTTTAGCACGGGTTTCAAATAAACCAAATTATAAAGTAGTCCTCACGGTTTTTACCACAATTTGAGGTTTTCACCGGAGTCAATCCATATATATATATATATTAAAAATATGTCGGGTGATGCACGAGTCGGGTGACAGGTGAAATTACTTTACCCGAATTGGACCCGCCCCGTCACTCGTCACCCGTTTAATATCCACCTTGTTGCCAAAAGCGTGCTAATGCCAAAAGAGCTCTTAAAAGTCTCCTATTTAATGGTGGGCCAATTGAAAGTGCGTCTCAGGTAAATCTTGCTTATTGTATGTGCTCTATACTTAGAATTTCATTTATTTATTTTTCATGTAATGTTACAAGGAGTTTTGGTCTAAACAACAATGTTTTCTCCCTGAACTACAATGCCTTTCACGCGATGACACTAATTTTTTTTTAAAAAAAAAAATTGATGCCATTGCAATCTACTATTGCTAAATTTTGGCATTTCATGCCTAAAAATGTAGGGTATTGGATACCTGGATGTTAAAGAATTGGTCGAGAGACAATTCAGATTCCTCACAATCAGACTAATTAGGAATGTGTAGCATTGAGGAAATAGGATAGATTACTAATAATAAAGCACACACAACTTTAACGAATAAACAATAAACTAGAAAGGCCAATTAGACAACTTAAGACATGTTTTTTTATTCATAAATATGGAATAATGATTAGAGAGTTAATTCCTAAAAGTTGTAAAAGAAGGCCATGAGAAAAACCTTAAAACCCCACCCAAGAAAGAGCGTGATGAAAGAATCTTCAACATGAGTGGTTTTCCTAGAATCGAAAGGATAAAGCATTGATTCACTAGTATAAAAGGGGGACCGGAGTACACTAAATTGGGTACGCTTAATAACAAGTATTCTTGTTTTTTATTTTAAGTGCGGTTTCATAGAAAAAGTGTACTCCCATAACCAAATATAAGTACAGTTCCTAGTAAAAACCGTTCTTTAAAAAAAACAATTAGTACGGTTATTAAAAAAAGTGTGGTTAAAAAAAATAAAATTTAGTACACTTGAAATTACAACCGTGTTAAATTTGAAAATTAGGAACACGGTTTTTAACAAGCGTACTTGTTTTTTTTGTTTTAAGTACGGTTTGATAAGAAAAGTGTTCTTGATGAGGTTTTAAAAATTACGAGTACGGTTTTACATAAAAAGTGTTCTTGTTGGGAACACGTTTTTTTTAAACCGTTCTCGTTTATTTGTAACAAAATATTTAACTCGGTTTTAGAAAAACCGTGCTTAAAAAATGAAAATGAGTACGGTTTTATAAGAAAAGTGTCTTACCAAAATCAAAATTAGAGATATTTTTTTGTAATAAGATTAAGTAAATGAACAAAGGGACAACTAAATTTTGTAGCTCACGTGGTAGGTGTGTGAAGCGGACTGATTCGGTTTGAGGGTGCAAGAGGTCGCAGGTTCGAGTCTTAGATATATTAAAGCATAAAAGGCAGGCTTTTATTTTCATTATTAAGTACGATTAATAAGAACGCTTTCACATCAAAACCGTACTAAATTTTTAAAAACGCTTTCAGAACAACCGTACTTAAAAATCGTACTAATAAAATCACACGCCAATTTTAAGAACACTTTCACATCAAAATCGTACTTAAAATTTATGAGAACGGTTTAACAAGAAGCGTGCTCATTTGAGAGTGTGGCCGCTACAAGTACAGAAAGATAAGCGTACTCCTATGCATAAAAAAAGCGTAACCCCCCCCCTTTGTACTAGTGATTTGTTGAGGGAGTTACCATAAATTAGTAATCAGTACTCAGTTCATCTTTAATGATGCATCCTAGAGAATTGATCCTCTATTTGATTTTATTATAATGGTGTAGGTTCGGAGTTGGGACATTTTGTAGACGATGTCAGTGGTTGTTATTGTCAAGTTATGAGTTGTGTTACAATGGAAACGGGAAATGAAAAGATGCAAACACATAGGAGCATCATTTCCAATGATAATAATCAATTTACCATAACCTAACATAAGGATATGTGCATCTGCATTTCTGTGTTTATGAGTTTTCAAATGAATGGAAACGGGAAATGCTACACATCTGATGTTTTCATGTAACATAGGTTATGAGTAGTCTTCATGGTCAACTTAGTTATATTATTTTTTATTCAATTCCTCCTTTGACAAGTAACTGTAATTCTTCCCACAAAAAAAGTAAATATATTTCCATTGTTACTGCTTGAAGTATTTTATTTGAATATGATCTATGTCATTATCAGTAACATAGGCTTTCGTGTAACATAAATTATCAGTAAACATTAAAATACTTTCTCATCATGTGTCATTATCTCTTTTGTTTTTTATGTTATTTGAATATGATCTTTTTCATTATACTTTCTGTAGTCTTTGCTTCCACCTTTATGAAGATATTCTCATGCAATTCTATAGAGGAAAAATTTGATCTCGTTTTCTGTTCAACCAAAAAGGGAGCACAAGGAGCAGCACAGAAAATCTCTTAGGCAACAATGAATTTTGGACATTCGAATCCATTTATCGAAACAAAAGAGCAACATGAAATAAGTTTTTCAGAATGTATGAGGATATATAATGTAATATATAACATTTTGGTTGCATGTTATTCCAATGGTCATTTTCTATGTCATGGTTATCAATTTTGATAAGTTATCATTATTTTCTCCTTGTCCATAGTTATATGACATTTCTTATTTATTTACTATTTATAATGTTTTAGGAAGTGTTCTCGTTGTTGGGTTCAATTGTCGTTTGTGCTACTTTGTTTGAATATTCGATCTTTGATAAGCATTATATGTTTTCATTTCAAAGGGTCCAAGAAATATAGAGATTGGATAGAAAACGCTTCATATATTTTGTATAACATTATATTAATATTATACAATAAAAAGATTTCGTACCCCTGCATTAGGCACAACCTTACACTAGTTTATGTTTATAAGTGAATTATAATTAATACTTTTTTGAACCCAAACACGCCCTTAAAAAATGAGTCATTTATGTATTTTTTTTGTCAAAAGCCATTTATGTAATTAACCCCAAAAAATAACATAGTGGCTTTGAACGAGATCCCAAAATAGCTTTTGTCAAGACAATTTTAAATAAATTGCACACATGTCCTTTTTATTTATTCCAAAAAATTGCAAAACGGTCCAAAACTCTCTCATTTACGAATCAAAACCTAAATATGTCAAACGAACTATTGTGATCGAAAACATGCTAAAAATGATGAAATTAATCAAGGTATTGATCGAGACACGAATTGGTATATCAATTTGATGATTATCGAATGACATTCGATGATTATTTGTGGTCGTCGTTCAAAAAATATGTCGAAGTTCGTAGAGGACGAGCTAAATAAGGGACCTCAGCAAAAGGTGTCGAGGGTACGCAGGAGCATCATCAAACATTGTCGAGGGTACGCATGAGCCTCATCAAACGTTGTCGAGGGTACACAGAAGCCTCATCAAATATTGTCGAGGGTACACAGAAGCCTCATTAAACGTTGTCGAGGTTACGCAAGAGCCTCGTCAAACTTTGTCGAGGGTACGCAGGACCCTCATCAAACATTGTCAAGGTTCCTTATTTAGCTCGTCCTCTGCAAACCTCGACAATTTTTTCGAACGACGGCCACAAATAATCATCGAATATCATTCGATAATCATCTAAGACGATCGATATACCAATTCGAGTCTCGATCAATTGATACCTTAACTAATTTCATCAATTTTAGCCTGTTTTCGATCGCAATAGTTCGTTCAACATATTTAGGTTTCGATTCTTAGAAGAGAGAGTTTTTTGTAATTTATTTGAAATTATCTTAACAAAAACCGATTTGGAATCTTGTCTAAAGTTTCACTCAAAATAATGAATAGACTAACAGTCTAAAGTTTCACTCAAAATAATGAATCGACTAACAAAAATAGTAACACTGTAGTATACAAAAAGTTAGGACCAAATCAATCACCAAGTGAACAACACCCAAAGATTAGTGACTATGAAAGTATTTCACCCTAACAAAGGGTATCACAGTCACATAATAGTCCCAGGTGCAAATACCAGCAACTACTATTCATAATAGGTCATCCAGATTTGAGGGAAAACATTAGCAGTTGCATAGAACATCTTTGTGTACAGATGTGTAAAAATATAAACAAAACTTGAAGGAAAAAAAAAAGTTAAAAGACAGGAAAAATTCGCCAGCAAAGAAAAAAAAGACAAAAGAAACTGCAGACTGATTCATATTCTTAGCCAAACCCGAAAGGTTTTCAGTATTCCCATTTCTTCAACTCCATCCCGTCCGGAGGAGTGCCCTCAATCTTCTTTGAACCAACCTCCTTCCAGTTTGTTGAGAGCACTGTCCCACTCGATTCCACCTACAAAGCAAAACCATGAGTCAAGAGTAGCACTACAAATGCCAAATGTGACTTAGTCCCAAGCAAAAATGTGACCCAACCCAAGATGTTTCGAGGATAGAATAGCCTTCCACCAGCCTTCAAACCATGAACAACCCAAATCCAGAAAACTAGAAAGCAAATCTAAAGATAAACCAAACCCATGGTTTCAGCCTCCTATAAAAGCAGCAACCGCTAACCTGACAAGAACACTATAGACTTCTCCGCCTGTATTAAACTGCTACCTAACCAAACAATATCAAACTGAAACTGCAGGAGCTATCCATCCCAAACTCGACCAACTTGACTTGATTGAAGGATTAATCTCCAAATTGAAATGCTTGAACCAATACCCAATGAAGAAACTATGGGAAGAAGCTTACGAAGGATTTGCTCATGGCTCTTCGTGTATCCTCATCAGCACCAGCATAAATGTCCTGGAAAAACTTGTTAAGAGCTGCATCACCATCAAGTTTTTCCTCTTTCTCCTGTAGAGTTGGGTACAGTAGAAATGAGATGAACACTTGGAACATTTTTAAGAAACATTGCAAAATACACACTTGTACATCCCTTAACAATTGTGTACCTCTTTCTTAACTTCAGCTTCCAGTTTATCCCAATCAATTGCCCTGTTTTTAGAAGAAGGATATGTTGGCCTACTGACAGCTGCAGCATTCAATAGTTTGATGGTTAGAGAAGGGAAGTCGATTAAAGCTGCAAAAAAAAAAGGTGAAACTACTATTCCCCTAATCAAAAAATGTTGATGAATATTCATTCTCATGAGCATCCACGACAAAAAGACTGGAAGCAAAACAACCAGCTCACTAGCAAAATGGTATATGACGAAAAATAAGGTGAATGAATGAAATTCACGGACAAGTATTGGGGAGAGTTGACAAGTCAGCGAGCAGGGATTTACAAACCTGACGACACATTTATTTTCTGTGGAATGGGTGCTTCCTTGCTGAACTCAAGAGATGTCCAGTGTACTGCTTCTGCTTTTGCAAGTCGGATTTCAACCTTGGTAGACAAGACTTCATACCTGCACCTGGCAGGTATTATCTGTTGATCATAACACAAGGTAACTTGATGTATCAGAGACTAGTATGGGAGGTCACTTAAATACCAAAGATAACTTGATGTATTAAGTAAGACACTTATTATGAGTTCCTATAATAAAAAGAGGACACAAATGCTATTCAAAGTGGCAACCAAGATATAGGCGGATAAAAGTAATGAAGATCATCATTCCTTGTAAAGAGAGAACAAAGATTGGAATATGTAAAACTTGCAAGTCACTTGTACAAGTCGTACAGAATTAAGTATACCCATAATATTGTGTACAAGCTTCAAACTATGGATCAGAAGCACTTATGAAAGCCAAAGATAATTCAACCTTGAACTCAAAAACATACCTTCCCAAACAAGCGGGTTTGAAAATGATATGGTTCCTCCCCAGGAACATCAATTTTAACACTTAGCTGCAAAGTAAACAAGAAAACTCTCAGTGGACGGTCAAGCAACTGGTAGACATGATAGAATGAAGATCAATGATTGAAACCCACTATTTGTTCACCATAGTCAACTGAAACGTTTTTGGCTGGTATGCCCTTTGCAAATACTGTAACCACTACTTCCTCAGGCTTCTGATAGAATTCATGCCTGCAAAACAAGACCTATCAATTTAAACATTGTCCTTCAATGCATTACAACAAACCAAAAATTAAAATTCCACTTATTGCTGAATCCATGATCTCTACATGATATAAAGAGAGAACGAGATAACATACAGACTTAATGCAGAATATTCACAAACAAAAAGAGAGATCATAGGAATATAGTAGCAGACCTGAACTTTGGCTTTGCAGGTGTTGCAGTTATAGCTGAGCTAGAAAGACTATTAAGAGGTGGAGCATCATTTGCTGGAGATGCAGTAACACTGTTTGTTGGGACTCTTTCGGCTGATGTTTTGGGCAAAGAACCAGTTTCCTCTGGGTGGAAGTAGTCAGTTGTTATCAGAGTGAGTAGAACAGGCACGCACTCTTTTTGTACAAGAAATTGTTTGCTTAAATAGAATAACAACACTAAAGGGAGAGCATTAAATGCTAATGCAGTAAAATGTAAAGAACATCTTTTTTAATTTCACACAAATGTATATATCTTAAAAGTGCATATCACTATAACAGTCAAATGACAATATTTAACTACAAAAAAGCAGAATATGTTGCGCATTCTATTACATGTTGCTTACTTGCGTTGGCTAAGCAAACCCGACCCCCTGACACCCCCCCCCCCCTCATTGCACAAGCCTTGTTTTTTTATTGCCTTTTTCCTTCAGCTGATTATTTAAAATGGAAAATTTTCCTTAAGGATAAACATTGTCCTTTTGAAATATGAGCAGCAAAGTAACAATAGAACCATCGACTATATCAGCTCTCTGGAAAACGAGATAATTGAGTAGAAAACTGGTCAACCCACCGCTACACTTTTTTCATTGTGACAAATACATAGAATTAACAGAGGTAAACAAAAAGCTCATACCAGCAATGCGTTCATCACACTCGCGAATGAAATTTGTGAATCTCGAATCTCCAGGTGCTAGAGAAGCACCTGCTTGAAATGCTACCTTCGCAGTTTGATATTCTTCAAGCTTCATGCATGCTGTACTGTATATAATTAACAGCATTGTTAAGTGTACTGGAAAACATTCTCATGTTTTCCTCAGCTAAGCAACATGATATATCATAAAAGCCTCCATCTGTCTTCCCTTTCCACAGTATACAAGAACTCATGATAAATGATAATCAACATATTCCTCATAACAACATATGGAATAAAATATACATGTGGAAACTAGGTCAAGGATAAAAATAAGACAAGAAAAAGAACTTGTGGATACCCCAGCACAATGATTTTTTCCTTATTTTCTCCATTTTTTTTCTTTTTACTTTAAATTTTTGGGGGGAGTGTATTAATGACTAAGAGGCTGTTTCCAAAGAAACTGCAAAGGGAAGTTAAGAACGAAAAAAATTAGTGCAGCAATGAGCACAACAAAATACGCCTATATGTGTATAAGATCCATGACAACACAAGAGATTTAAAGATTGGATGTTGAGAACAAACCCTTTTCGTAGGAAAGCTTTGGCCATTGAATGGTCTAGCTCAATTGCTCTGTTTGCATCAGCAACTGCCTCTGCAATGCAGTATAATTGAATGTCAAGATCAGAAGTACAGATATCGCATAATGTACTGATTATTCACAAAACATACAAATTCTCAAAGACAGGCAAACTGCAGAGGAACACTTTGAAATGAAAAAATACATTAAAATTCAGTTCAGAGAGGGTGGAGAAATAAAGAGGCAAAACTATTCAAAAACCAAGACCAAGAAAACAATTCAAGTACATTAAAGTTCGGTTCAGGAATTGGAGATATGTATGTTTAGAGTAATTTACAGTAAACCAATATGATGCATATAGTCTACAAGAAGAAAAAAGATAAAAACAACCAAAAACAGGAATTACAAATGCTACCCTAAAACAGCACACGGATAGAAGATAGAAAAGTATACAAATCCACCCCTATCATTCTAGCAAACAACAAAAAACAATTCGCAGTTTGAAAACCATCCATCGGTCAACAGAAGCAGTCAGTAAACAGATCAAGCACATAATTAGGGCATGAAGTGATGAAATAACACCAGAAAGGGACAGAAAGATAAGAAACCGGTGAAATTTTGGAGCTTAATGTTGGCCTGAGCACGATCTGCGAAGAGCTCAGCGAGATTAGGGTTCAAATCAATGGCCTGGGAGTAAAGATCGACCGCGAGCTCGAAGTGGTCGTCGATAAAAGCTTCTTTAGCTTTCTTCTCGAGATCCGTCGCCATTGAAACTCAGATCAGGGAAGATAAGAGCTTCTACAGCGAGGGTTAGGTTGTATCTTCGATAGGGGCTAATGATTGTCAACAAGGAAGAAGACGAAAACTGTGAGAGGTTTTAACTGAGATTGAGGAGACGATAAGGGCTTCGAAGCGGATACCCGCGGACGATGGTCTCAGATTTTCTCTCTTTTCTGCCACTTTGGTTCGTCAGCCGTTTCTACTTTCTGTTCGGAATCGGAATGGGCTGGCCCAATAACATTTTACTAGCGTAAAACACGTGCCTTAGCCACGGTTACGAAATCTTTTGATTGTGTACTATAGCTAGTTCAGGTGCAGTTCCTTTAAAATATTAAAGAAAATTTACCTGCTCTAAAAAGTAAAACCCTATTTGATATTAAAATTGTATACAAAATATTTATAATTGAACCTTATTTTAAATAATTACTACTATACATTACTAAACAATATTGAAATAAACAATTTTTTTTTATAAATTGATACTTATTACTAATAAGTATCAATTTATATAAAAAAAAATTGATTAAAAAAAAATATTTTATAGAGTTTTTAGCTCCTTAAACAACGTGCACAAAAGTCAAACGACAAATATTTTCAAACGGAGGAAGTATTATTTTAATATTTTTAAAATGTCTTCAAAAAAGTTTTGAGTTTTTGACCCGGTGGATCGACCCAAACCCGGGACAAATCCGGTTTGACTCGACCTAGAATGACCAGTAACCCGCTTGATCCGAAACCCGATTTACCTGAGACCCGAATGACCCAAACCCGAATCCGATCCGAATGACAGGTCTACACGTAGGATATGCAGATTAATTACTAACTAAAAATCTAAACTTAATTAATTATTAACTAAAAATTCATACATTAAAGGAGAAGACGCCAGATGAGTTAGGTGACTTCTCCTTTAGTATTATATATATATAGATGTAATGTTATAAAACAAAGTAGTACAACCGACAATTCAACCCAACAACAAGAACACTTCCTAGAGCATTATAAATAGAAAATAAATAAGAAATATCAGATAAATATGGATGAGGAGAAAATAACGATAAATTGTCAAGATTGATAACCAACACATAGAAAATGACAATTGGAATAATATGAGATCAAAAAGGTTGTATCATTACATAATACGAGATCAGAAAATGACAATTGATAACCAACACATAATACATCCTCATACATTCTGAAAACTTCTTTATACACTACATTAGTGGTCATAGATGAATCATTACCTTCATTGTCAGAAACTAATACTTTCAATCCAGCTCTGCTAGTAACTCTAGACACAACTACTTCGGTAGGAAGAGTCCAACTTGTGAAAGTGATTGTCCCTAACCCTTACTGATGGTCATAGCAAATGAAACCATCAATGGGAATTGTCGGCGTCGAAACTTGAATGGCAGCAATGTGTCCGAAGGTAATAATACCATGCGAGGTATAGGGATTGATAGGCTAAAAACCTACACCCACAAGTGTACGGGGTTCAGTTGTAATAATCAAGTGTCGTATCCACAAGGACCGGAGGAGTATCGATTGTAATTTCGAGCTAGTTCGACCAAGTTCATAATAAACAAGCAGATTTGAGAGTGTGTATATATAAATTAATAGGAAAACTAATTAAGTGTTGAGAAATATATATAGGGAAGGCGTCTAGGGTTAAGGATTTACCAATAATGCATTAATGCATCATCAATAGGCAAATAAAATGTTTTCTCGCTCGAGTGATTCCGAAATCAAATTGTAGAGGTAGGTTATCTAAGGTCATCGCGCATCCCCTTTCGGGTTCAGCGCAAATGTGCCTAAATCAGTTAGCAATTCTCCATTCGGACTCAAGTAACCGATTTAGGCCCTTTAAGTTCGTAGAGTTCTAGAAAATAATCACAATAACGTCGCCCTTCGGCTTCGAATAATATCAAAATTGCCTAAAACATCTATGACAACCTAGAAATCCTCAAGAAGTTTAGTTTCACTTTCGATCAATAAACTTCGGGTTTAATCATGTAGTTCCGATGGATCCTAATCGCCTTTCGGTCTCAAGCCACCATCTAAATTCCAATTTAGGGTTTTCGTCTTTCGATTTCAAACCCTAAATCGGATCTAATTGACTCGCATCAATTAGAATAAGCACGACATGACTAAACCACAATCTAATTCAGAATCATTCGAGAGATACGAAGAACAAGCGTATTTCCGCATTGTCAGGTCAATCCCTACCCTAGAACAAGAAAACTAGCCACTCATGGAGAATTTCATGCTTGGTTCAATTAGATTCGGCAAAGCAAACATGAATCTACAAGAAGAGGGAGAGAGATTTACCGAAAAATGAAGATTCCAACAAGTTCTTGATTAGAATTCCCAAAAACTTCCAAATAGGTCCCTAGAAGTTCAGATTTTCGGCCCCCCAGAACCTCCAAAAACGTCCCTTAAATACCGAAAATTGCGGTAAAAACCTGTGAGGACCGGTTTTTTAGCCCGGTTCACTAGCTTTATAGCCCGGTTTTGAATAGAACCGATCTATAAAGTCACATATTTTAACCCGGTTCTGAAAAAAACCGAGCTATAAAGTCACTAATGTAATTTTAAAACTGGAGTTTTTAGCACGGTTTTTAGGTTGAACTGAGTAAGTCACTGTGTAATTGAGGTTTTTAGTACTGGTTTCAAATAAACCAAGCTATAAAGTAGTCCCTCACGGTTTTTACCACAATTTGAGGTTTTCACCGGAGTCAATCCATATATATATATATATCGTAACCCCTCAATTTTATTCCATAATCATCAAGTCACCAAACACAATGTCAAAAAGTGCTGAAGGTAAATCATCCTTAGGGGAAACAAAATAAACATAATGAGGTTTGAGCTTTGCTAGGAAATCCGTCGCTTGATTTCCATCTCGTCGTACGTGGCTCCATTTGTGTAAAGACCGAGATTTTTAAATAGTACTTTTATAATTATGAATTTTATTTTGATTTAAAATTTATTAATTTCTAAGACTCCGGAAAATTTTGAATAATTTCCGTCATCGAGCCAACGACTGATTTAAATTCTTTCAAACAATTCCGGTATAAACTTGTTACTCAAATTTGAAAACAAAATAATTCCGCTTTATTTTTTCCGAGAGTGAAAATATTTTCGGGTTTCGTTATTTAATTCGGATTCGATTAATTATATTAAATCGTGTCGGGTTAAGGTCAGAAAGCGAGTTTCAGGATTTATTTCCGGGTATAAAAGTTGACTTTATCACAATTAATATCATACCCTTCCTAACCACCCTAAGACCCTACCCAACAGCTCTTAGACCCCCCCTACCTTGCCCTGCAGCTGAACCCATTCCTCCCCTCTCCTATTTGTAACTGTAAACCCCATCCCCACACACAACCTCCCCTTTTTACTTTCTTCCTTCATCCCTCACCTCACTCCCCCTGCAACCTTTTCGGCATTTCATCATCCTTACCATTCCTCCTCTTATTCCCTCCCTTCGTTTCTGAATTCCGACGCCACCACTCCACATCTGCCCTTGCCAGCGATGCCAGCAACCACCACCACGACATCATCTTCTTCATCCCCTCTGTTTTCGAGCTAGACAAGCCCCACCATCGCAGCCCTATCCTTCGAAGCCACGACCGAGCTCTAACAGCTCCCATTCCTCCTCACCTGAGCTCCTCTAGTCTCCTCTCGGGCCAGCAGCCCCGAAACTTTCGTCCGACAAAGCCGAATCAAGCTCCGATGTGCCCGAATCAAATCCTCTCGGTGAGCCTCACACCCCCTTTCATTTCTCTGTTTGTGTTCTTCTGTTCTTTCTTGTTCAACTGACTGGGAGAGAGAGCGGGTGAGATTCTGGTGAGGAGAGCTCCGGCGAGCTCGAGCGTACGAGAGAGAGGGCTGATTGTGAGCGCGAACGAGAGCGCAGCGGAAGCGAGGGAGACGAGAGAGCTGGGAGTGAAGGCCTGGGCGAAGCGCGGCCGGCAAGCAGGAAGCCGAGGAGGGAGGAGCTGAGGGCGGCGCTTGTTAGGAGGTGTGAACGGGCGAGTCTGAGCAAGGAGGGAGTGGGGAAGACGATGGGTTCATGCTGTGTTGGGTTTTTTTTTTTGGGGTTCGGTTTCTTTTTTTATTAGATCCGGTTCAGTTCCTTTAATTGTTGGTCCTCTTCATTAATTAAAGGATGCGGGTTTGGGCCTGAGTTTGGGCCAGGTAAGGGATCCGGGTTGGGCTGAGATATTAGGGCTTCGGTTTGGGCTTGAACTGGGTTGGGTTATTTGATTATTAATATTGTGTTGGTATATAATTGTTATATAATTTTTTATTTATTTATTTAATTATTATTAATTTTAATTCTGAATTATAATTTTAAATATTATATTTAATTATTTAGAGTGTTTAGTTATCTATTTTAGTATATTTAAAATCTGATTTTTAAATGTTATTTAGTTAATTGATTATATTGTTTTAATGTGTGAAGGTTATTTGAATACTTTATGGATTGTGATTCTTTATATGGTTAAGTTATTTAATTATCTTTTGATAACTCCACTCCCTTGATGAAAATCGGAACTGTTTTCAAAGGCTTTGACACAAAGCTTGTGTCAAAGGTCTTGAAGCCAAAGCTGTATTGATGAAATTCAAAACCTGTATTTTAGTTATTATCTTATATACATTATCTATGTATGGTTTCCGAATATTATTTTACATATGTTATACTAACCATATAGCAAAGATTTCGAAGAAATCTCCTTCCTTAAAGCTGAAAGATATGAAGATCATATCAGGTGGATGGTGGCTTCGCAGTTTCCCAAAATAGAAGATTGCGAAGATCATTCCTAAGCCATGATCTCAAGTAGTCGTTGGGTGAATATTCTTGGCGCCGATTTGATCAGAGAATAAAAGGAGATGAAGAAGAAAGAAGAAAGAGAGTTGAACACTGACGATCATTGAACTACATTGCACACTTAGCCCTCAAGTCAATCTTTCTTCTACGTGTACTCTCTGCTAGGTGTTAAGTGTCTTATCTTTTGTTTCAAAGCATTTGAGAGTTACACAGTGAGCTTATAGGATATATTCTGAGAGAGTGTTATACTCGAGAGTTTATAACTCAGGAAGTGTGCACTAGGTTATTGATTCACGAGTGTAAGAGGATTGTACTAGATAGCTGAGAGAGGTGGGGCTCTTCTAGATTGGTCTAGGACTCCAAGGGAACGAGAGTTGACTAGATTGCAATTGTATAGGAGAGAGGCTTCTCGGTGAGCTATTAGGATCCTAAGTTTTGTGAATTAATAAAGCCTGTTAAATCCTAGGGTTGTGGAAGAACCCTAGGCGGGGACTAAGCCTTAAAGGAGCCGAACCTCGTTAACAATTCATCGTGTTCTTTACTTATTGCTTTACCATTATTTCCCCACTTGTTTCGAATTGTATAACTTTGTTGTGCTTCAGGTATCCCAATCGAAAGAATTGAGTTTACTCCCAGAGGTTTGGAAAGCGTTTCAAAAGTCTTGAGATTGTCAGCGAAAAGTTGGCATACTCTATTCAACCCCCCCTTCTAGAGTATCTTTATTCTACTTTGTTATACATTATCGAACCTTCATCTTTTCTCTAATTTATTTATTTAGACTGATTTATTGAGAATGATTTATATGAATAAACTAATTGCTAAGTTTTGATATTTAAAATGGATAAAATTGGGTTGTTGGATTGTTTATAAAGATTTATAAATGCCGGGATTATTCTAATAATAATATAATTTTGGGAAATTCGTTTAAGGATTCAAATGTTCAATGTCGAGATTTGGCTAAGTATGATTTAAAAAAAAGGGGTTGTTGTGAATAATGATTTGATTTCCCTGAGATTTAAATGACTCTGACTAACTTTGAAACCGACTTATTTGGACTTAACTTGAAAAATTGTTTGAAGAGTCTTGTGAATATATGTGAATTTAAGCATGATTGGACATGGTAGAATCTTGAAGTGAATTATGGAAATTGATGAGATGAAATATGATGATATAAGATGATTGAGATAAGTGGAAGTGATAATGATAATGATGATGATAACGAGGATGAGAGAATATATGATGGAATATGAGATGAGACGAGACTATGCGATGATATGGCTTGATGGTGATAAATGAGTTTCTTTTAGCTTTACTTAGTTCTGTGTATCGGTAAATGGGTCCTTTTGTGCTTAGACTTATAATCGTTGCTTATTAAATTATTAGGTGATCCGTGACGTGATTAGCTTACTCTTGCTGCTTTACTTTGCTGTTTGGCACCTCCAGGTAAGTCCTCCAGGGCTTACTCAAGTTAGAACCTCATGCCTGATGTGTCATATAGTATGTAGGCATTATAATATCATGTCATGTAGTAGCATGCCTAGGTTCTGCATTAACATATGAGCATACGTATTCTGAATGCGATTGGTAGAAACGGCCGTAAGTGTGAGTCTAGAGTTGTTGCTAGGGTCATAGGACAACCCAACTCCATCGGGTTTGTCCTGATAGAGTCATCTGAGAGCATGATTTACTGAGTTATATATATGACTGCGGCGGTGACTGAGTGTCCCACCCCGGCTGAGGTGTGGACTGAGACATGAGATATACTACGGCACCGACCGAGTCGTCTGGCCCCGGTTGAGGCAGACATCCGACCCCGGCTGAGGTACAGATATGAGAGAGATACCCGCCCCGACTGAGGCATGAGTTTTGAGAGATTGGGACATGCCACTTGGCATTCTGTGTGGGCCCATTTACTGCATTTCTGTCATTTTATATAAACTGTCAGCATGCTTGTGTGCTTAATATTCCAGTATTGCATTAGATCTGCATTCTCATCTAGGCTTAGAGCGTATTATATGTCCTCAGCGAGGTCTTCAGGGCCTGCATGAGTGGCTCGACCTTGACTCGTGGTATAGTTTCAGGTATTTGATCCTTGCTTGTTCCGTCCTTCCAGGATGAGTGTTTCTTTTGGGACGTTCAGCTGACCAAGAGAATAATTCATCACCAGACTTGACGCTTTGGATGTTTATACTCATTTATCTTGTTTTTGACCCGGCTCTGCCGAGGCAGGTTGTATCGTCGGTTTTCTTTTATTATATTTTGAACTGAAATTGGTTTTGAGTGACTTAGTCAAGTAGGACAGGTTATCGTCTCCAATGGACCTTTTGCGAATTAAGGGTATGAAATCCCTCCTTTTAGTACTAACACTTTGTTTTGAAACTAAATCCATACTCGAATTGTAAGATCCGAACGAAGATATTCAATCCTTCGAAACGTAACCCGAATATTTATATTTGGGCCGTTACAATTTGCAGCTTCTAAAACCTTGAGCCAATCGTAGGATCGTGTGCAAAAGCAAACCAACCAACCCCGGAACAAAACCTGCCACTTGCAGACTAGCTGAATCAATTGCAAGCAATCTGACTCTATCACAATGATATCCATACCATCCTCGTCTTCCATTCACAACGCCTACACCACCGCCTCTAGCTCTGCCACTATGGGTCCAGACCCTTCCAAAATCGTCATGGGTGCCACCCACACAACAGCTCCATCCGAATCCCGAGCTATTGTCCCAATCCCACACCCACTCTCCGCCCCAGTGGCAACGCTCTACACCCAAGGCACAACGTCACAATTGATTTTGATTAGTCAAAAGCCACCACTGCGTATACGATGGCTCCTCCCCAACCAACCTGTGTACCCTCCCTGCTTCCGACCGACTTCTCTCCCCTCTCCTCTGTCTTCCCATGCTTCCTCAACCATCAACCTCGACTCCATTTGACTCCCGCAAACAACCTTCTATTCTTCCCGTACCAAATGTTGTATGTGATAGCAGCCCACATCTTTTGCAATTCTATACTCCTCCCGTTCAGCACCACCTCCGTCTATGGTTAGAAGTTCCTACAACCCATTCCCATCCATTTCAGCTCCGGCAACAGCTTCCAAACCTCCTTGGCTGCCCAACACTCGAAAAGCGTGTGCATGAGCGTCTCATCCCTAGCAGACACATCACACCTAGCATCCTTGACACTCTCCTCTTTACCAATGCAACTCAGTAAGGGACAATCTCTCTACAAGCTCGCCAAATGAAGTTCTGAACTCGGGGAACAACATTGAGTTTCCAGAGCTTCCTCCAAAACCCCTTTGTCGCACCCTGATCCAGTGTTCTAAAAGGAGCTAGGCGGCCACTAGGTGGTGGGTGGCCGCCTAGTGCCTAGGCGGATGTCAAAATTTTTTGTTATTTCATTACATTTTAATATTTAACACATATCAATAATTCATATAATATAATAATAACCTATAATATTGCCCACAAACCCACATTTGGGGTTTTTAATTGACACTAGTGTAAATGAATACAAAAGTGCGCATCCGATTGACAACGGTAAACCACCTGAAATGATCCAAAACCATAAGTTCAATTAAAAAAAAACAAACATCATCTAAAATACTTAAATACACCATCTAAAAATCTAAAACAATTGATGTCCATGTTTTTTACCATGTTTTGTGCTTACTTTTACTCTAAAATTTTTATTTATTTATATTCTGAGTTGGCAATGCTAGAAAAATGTGTAGAATGTTATACATTGCAAGATATAGAGGTCTACACGAATTTGGTTTAATTTTGCAAGATTTGGAGCTGATTTGAAGCAATTGGAAGAAGGAGTCCACAGAAAGGCACTGGGACATCGACTAAACTTCGACAACGTTGACTAGAGATTTTGAAGAGTGAAGCTAATGGAATGAGGAGAAGAGTGGTCGAAATTCAGCCCTTCCATCGACCACTACTCGACGTGGAACACACATATGAAAAGCTCGACATCAACCAACTTACCTGATGTCGACAAAGCTTAACTACACTCAGAAGCTAAAGAAGAGAGTTTGTGTCGACTGCTGGCCGACGATGACTAGAGCTGAAGAGTTCTCGACATCGACTATTCTGGTCGATGTCGACCGAAGGTACACGCGCAGGCAACCGCTTTTGGATAAAGACGGATCTTTGAAGACTTTTCATATCCGAGATTTCAATATATCTTTTATCTTTAGATAGATTGTTCTCCCATTGGGAGATTTCTACTTTACCCCTAGGTAATTAGGGTTTCTTATTATTTTATTATTATTCTTACTTAAAGATTAAGTTGTTAGTTTTATTATAAATAAAGGCATTAGCCCTAGGGTTTGATATCCATCAACATCTAAGAAATCACAGGCAATTATATGCCATAGACAAAGAGAAGAGAGTCGAGTGAGGAGTAGAGAGAAAGAGTTGGAGACTGAGTTTGGTTGTAAGTTTTCTTTTCTTAATTTAAGTTTTGTTTTCCCATGTTTATGATGTCTTTCCCTATAATCATGAGTGAGTAGTCGTCTTTCTTCTAGGGTCGGGGGTGAGCCCGACAATAGCCATGTGTATACGCTTGAATCTATGATCTTTCTATATGATTATCATCTTCTATCTTGTGCTTAGTTCCTTTGCGAAAGTTGAGGAAATTCGTTTTTTGGAATTGTGAAGTGAAGGTGAATTGATTGTTAACCAGATGGTAATTAGAATTAATTTGCGAGAGTTGATTAAACCCTAATTAAAAAAAGATAGAAACAAATAGGTTTTTATGCGAGAGCCACTATGATCTTTTTGTTGAGTGTGCGAAATCTCCTCTCTTGATGATAAAAGCACGATCTTTGTTATATGATTCTTGTTATTGCATACATGTTTATTGTCGTGGTTATCCCTTACCTTGAAAGCTAGCTTTCTTTATATTATTTGAAACCCTAAACTTGAGCCTTTTGTTGTGTTTTGCGAAACCCAACAAACCCCCTGAACCTTTCTAGAACATCACATCCTTAACCACCCTTATATTTTCCGGCCACTCTTGTCGGCAAGTTATTATTTTTCTGCGTTTTTTGTCGACGTCGACCTCTTTAGTCGACATCGACTGCTGCTTGCCATTGCTATTATATCGGTCAATGACTTTATGTGTCTACCAGTTTTTGTGCTAAATCGATATTGACTGATTTAGTCAATATCGACTGTTTTGCTTTGCTGTTTTCAATTCTATGCAGGTTGTTGCTTGATGTCGACCACTTTTGCTCGACATCGACCACTTCTATGAAATGCTGATGTGTTAGAGTTGAACATCGACTGTCTCCATTGACTACTTCTAGTCGATCTCGAGGACTTCTGGTCGACAACAGAATGTTTTGAAGCTGCTAAGAAATCGCTGACATGCTTCCTCATGGATCGATCCTGATTCCTCTATACTACATCGGGGAAGTCTTGTAATTTATTTTGCTTGATCGAGTTGGATTGCTTGGGTGTGCTTATTCCATATTTGTTGCATAGCAAATATGGAATTCTTCGGGCTCCTCGAGTGTGACCTCATCCTCATCCTCTTCATTGTCAACTACTCCATCCATCATCCATGATTGTGCACGAGAAGCCTTATTCGCTAGAAGGACATTAACTTTATCATTCCTATTCTTTTTCCTTTCCAACAACCTTCCATTGAATTGAACATAGACTAACTTGTTCATCTGATCGGTATCTAGTCTATTTCTTTTCTTTGTATGAATCTATGTAGAAAAATAAATCTTATGATTACTACACAATCAATCACAAATCATAACATATTACAAAAACAACAATTTAAATTAGATAATTAGGTAAGAGAATTCTATTACCCCTTCAAAGACACTCCAATTTCTTTCACACCCGGATGAACTTATCGTCAAAGAAAGAATCTTTTTTGCAATCTTTTGAAGATTAGGAGTATCATGACCGTAGTTAGACCACCATCCAACTATAATTTTAAATAAGAAATAATAACATCACTTCATCTTATTATGAAATAAATTAACTATACAACAAAGGAAAAAGTGTTAAAGATGAGATAATTATACCCGGATAATATCTCTCGTTGTTTGTTTGACATCCTCTTTAGACCATGATGCTTCTAAATATTCCTTCTCGCATCTTGTACTTCACTAGTTCAACATTCACCACTTCATCTTGCACATCCAAATTCGGAAACATTCGCTCCATACACGTAAAGATTTCATCTCCAATTTTGAACTCTCCACTAGACCATGAAGACCCACAACTACTACTCCAATAGTAGTAGTGGAGATTCAACATATAAGCCATCAACTGAAGTGGAGTATCAATGCGGCCATTTCCTTTTGCATCAATTATCGCAAGTATCATATTGTACTTCTCCTCTCTATGATTCAAAACCTCTTTTATTTCTTCTTTTGTCTTTTATAACTCACCATACATAAAGCCCATGCACAACTTCTTATCTTCATCAACAAGCCTAGGCACCTTCACCAATGGAGTAAATACCTTCACACAAGTATTTATAATACCCCAAAAATTTGCTTGTGACATGATTGTCGGGGTAGCTTTTCCCTTCTTACTCTTTGATCACTTCGATTCATCCCACTCCTTAGAGCAAAACATTTGCCTCGATTCCACTTTCTCCTCAATAATACATTGCAATGTTAAGAAAGCGGTGGCAAATCGTACGAGGCGGTTTTTTGGACCCTTCGACTTCTATGACTTCCTCTTCCATTTCTTCACCCTTGTCTTCACCCTTTCGATTTCCAACATCAACTTTGCTTCTAACACTTGCATCATTTTGTCTCTTCAACATCTTTTTTTCTTAACATTCTCAAGTGCTTCTTTGCATTTCTTTTTTTCTTCATCGGATGCTTGTAAACACTTAGCAACACTCCCCGGAATACCAATAATTTGAAGCTTGGCTCGGTAAATTCCTCCACTAAAACATTTCCCACAGAAGAGACATTTCCATTTGTCTTGGTTCATTGGATTACATAGCACTACGTAGTCCCATCCAACATCCCCACTATTTCTCTTCAATTGCAAAGTACTAGAAGTTAAAACATTAGAGTTCTTTGAGGAAGGTTTATCACCACTAGCCATGACCTAAGTGAACAATAGCAAGTAACAACACAATTTGTTAAATTCCATTTAAAACTCATACAATTCATTCATTTCCAAATTTCTAATTACAAAATGCAAATAAAAAAAGCCAAATTACAGTAGCTATAGATCACATGTAAAGCAATTAATTAGAAATTCAATATAGCAGCAGCAGCATCAAAAATTCAATATAGCAGCCAGTAGCCAGTAGAGAACAAAATGATAGCACAACAACAGCACCAACAATGGGTCACGAATTCAGCAAATTTTGGGCGAAAAATTTATCAACAGGCTCGTTCAGCGGTGGGCAAGAGTACAAAGCAATTATAGTAGCTATATCATTTAAAATACATCCCTCAAACACTTCAACAATACCGATTTCAAAGTTTAGAGTGATAGAGAGAGAGAGAGGAGGGTTCAAGAGAAGTGTACTTGGTCAGGGAGAACAAGTCGCACAGGAGGAGATTTCAACTGAACAAGTTTTGTTGTGCAAGAGGTGAACAAGAGGAGGAGAAGACCAAGCATGCTAAGGTGAAGGAGCGAGTCGCTGGCTAGGAGGTGCATTTCTGAGTCCCTTTCATTTACGACATGCTTGTAATGGAAATGGATTGCATCCCTCCTTCTTCGTGTGGGGAAGGTACGTCAACTCCAACTCGTAGCGGAAGGCGTCCACCCTGAACTTGTCCATGATCATGCTTCTCACTTTCCCAAACTGCAATGTCTCCTCTATGAACATTGCTCTATGTGAATTTCGCCATTCGAACTCTCAACCACCTCGTCCATGTTCCCACCGACCGTCGAACACGAGAGTGAGAAAGACTAGCCCTTTCTCCCCAGCAAATGTAAGAGGAGAACATGGTCTTATTACTTTTGATGGGAATATGAAGAGGATGAGAAGTAATGATGGGAATAAATCGAATACCGCAAGCTTTCTTACCCATTTTCGTTAATATATACTTCTTAGTTTTGGCACATCGTCTAGCATGTAATAATCAGTTGTTATCCCGTGTTTCTTATTGTTTGATATATAACTGCTAACTGGGTTCACCTTTGCTTCCCAATCATCTCTCCCTCTTTTTTTTTTGTGAGAACTGTCGGTGCATTAAGGGCCCGTTTGGAAAGGGTATATAAATATAAGATATAGGTTATGGGTATGAGATATAGATATCAAGCTATGGGTATAGGATTTATATCTATATCTTATATCTGTTGTTTAAAAAGGGTATATAGATATTAAAATAAAAAAAAAAAGAGAAAATGTAATAAAAATGAACCAAAAACCTTATAACTTTCAAAATGTTCAAAATTCAAGAACTTTACAAGCATGTTACTAATACCACAATATTTCATCAAATACCATAAGAGTATGGTGCAAATATCCAAGTGTTTTGCCAACCTATCAACATACTATCTTCTGAAATGTGAAAAAATAAAGCTAGTAGTATCCTTGTACGTTTGATAGAAGTCTAGGCATACACTTCTTACAAAATGGCATCAAAATGGCCTTGCAAACACACAACCAATCCACCATAGTACCTTCTACAACCCCACAGCTCTAGAAGCCCCTGAAGAAGAACGAAGTCGAACAATAATGCTTTGCACATATAATTTCTTCCAATGATCATTTGGGCAACCGTAGAAGTTCTCAAGCTCACTCGAAGTCCTCGATATAACTCTACTAGCCTCAATCGCTTCGAGGTCAGAAACTCCGTCCAACATGGATATCTCAAACATCAACAATCGATTGTAGACACATACTCCTCACGATTGTCCTGCCTCATCACGGTTTCAGCTAGGGTATTCAAATGCCCATTAATTGCCTTAATGGCTTTGCAGAATTCCGCATCAACAAGGTTGTTTTCGAGAGGAGATTTACCTTTCATTTTCTGCCTCTTTGAAGGTGGTGGATGTGATCCTTTATCACTACTTAGATGGTCACTCTCCTCTAATGGTGACTCCAGGTCAATGTACTCATTACTTATGTTGTTGATCATGTCCTCCACATCTTCAACATCGACACCAGTTGCTCGATCAGACCCAAAAATCAACTCCAACTTGGCGAACTTTGGAAATGATTTCTTCCATAATCTTGCTGCCCTTGGTTGAATCTAGCACCCCATAAAAGTAGAATTTATGGGAAGGACCAAGTACTAAAAGATAATAAGACTGGCAACAGATTGAGCTCTTCGAATACATAATCAAGTAGCATATTACCTTCCAGTAGTCATCATAAGATTGCCTCTCACAGTTGGTCATAGAAGTTTCTTCATCCCATGTAAATCTAGATAGTTTTTCCATCTCATGGGTGATAGTATACTTCTCCTTCAAAAATTTCAGCTTGAACTCCATCTGCGAAACTGTCAATCCAACTTCTGGAAAGAAATTTTCTAGCTTCTCCTTCAAGTGTTGATGAAAACCATTCCTAAAGCCACCTTCACATCTCCATCGAGAATCACCTTTTAGCTCTTACACAAAATCAAAGGTAACATCCACCTCTTTAGTCGTCCACTTTCTCTCTTTTTTCCCACGTCCATGGGAATCCATGATGTTTCTCATCCTAAAAAAATTACTAATTCAATCATACTCTAACTACTCCAAGATCAAGAAGTTCAAATTACCATAAAGTCTTACAACCAAGATAGAACACAGTAATTGTTGGAAATGAAACATGTGAAATAGTCGTACAAACAATAACAAAGTAGTCATGAAGTTGAAATTAACATAAAGTCTTACAACCAAGATCGAACAAAGCACTTGATGGAATTGAAACATGTGAAATAGTCTTACAAACAAGAAAAAAAGTAGTATATGAAGTTGAAATTAACATAAAGTCTTACATCCAAGATCAAACAAAGTACAACATAGAAATCGAACATCAATTATTAAGCACCCTAAACCCAATTGTTAAAAGAAGTGTGAGCTAAATTATCTCTAGAATTAGTCCACTCCTTCGATACAGTAATTTGAGTAATGAATTGTGCCGATTCTTCATTCCCACCACTCTCTTCCTCGTACTTCAGAGTTTCTTTCTCCCTATCTTCGTACACATCCTCATCATTAGGCACGATTTGTAACATCAGTTGGCATGTATTTGCGAATAAGATTGTGTATTAATGCAAATACTATAACCATGTGACCTTTTGTTCGTAATGGATAGAATGAGTGACTTCGCAGAATACCCCATCTTCCTTTCAATAGCCCAAAAATTCTCTCTACAACATTCATAGCCTTTGCATGTTTCATGTTGAGATACTCCTCCGGTATTTCTGGTTGATAGTCCCCCCATTCTTGTAGATGATAATGATGACCTCTATATGGAGTTAAAAACCCTTCAGAATTTTTCTACCCAGCATCTACCAAGTAGTAACATCCTAACCAAGGTAAAATTTATAATTAGTATGTTTTTCTTTCACAAAGAACTTAAGTAACAATGTAGCACTTTTATGGTTACCTTTTGGAACTTTCAAACCATTTGGTCTAGATAGAGCATGACAGAGGACACGACCATCACGTACTGAACCTTTCCAACTAGGCAATATGTATATGAACTCCATATTGGGTATACACACACCCAATATATTCATTGCTAGGTCTCCTTTTCTAGTTTGATACCTTAATCTATGGGTATTTGGCACATGAACACTAATGTTTGTTTCATCTAAAGCTCCTAGGCAATTCTACATGATAAGATAGAATGACTATATTATTGATAACATTGAATATTATACTTTATGTAGCTTAGCAATTTATTAAGAGTTTTGTTGCATTTACCTTGAAAAGTTTTCATCTACCATCGTCACAATCCTCAGGTATGGGTGTAGGCTTCTTGAACAAGTGACGGCGCAACTTTAAAACCGCAAGAATATAGAGATTGAAGTGTCTACTCACACTCTCACCACTCCTTACAAAGTAATTTGCAATTGACCTATTCTTTTGATATGTGAATAGAAACATTGTAACTATTTCCTCTACATCCATCTTCTTTGTCTTTCGTAATCCCCCAATATCTTGTACCATTGTACAAAGCACTCCAAATGTTTCTCTATTGACCCGAAGCTCGTTCCTACAAGTAGAATCACTCTCTCTAATCAACCTACATAAGTTACCCAATCTATGGGTCATCCTATCCGTTTTTTCGATTTCAAAGTTATCAATTTGTAGGGCTAGTTCACGAAACCTTATAGCAATAAGCACAATCACTTTCACAATAGCCACCACTACTTGTATGATGATTTTTCGTCGCTCCTCCTTTCTTCTTATCAAATCAAGCACAAGTGGATCCATTTCTAAAAGAAATTCAAAGCAACAAAAATATTAGACCACCACTCAACAGATGCAAACCCTAATTCAAGAAGAGCCAAAAAAGTGTAGTAATTTTTGAAGAAATTAGGGAACCCCTAATGTTCGAACGCTAAATTTCAAACCCTAATTCAAGAGCAAATGGTGTAAATTTTCGAACAACAACCTATATAACTAATTCGAACAGAAATGTTCGGACATATTGGACCCTAATTCGAATAGGAATTTTTGAACAACGGCAATACAGAAGCAATAAGAATTCGAACAACTTGGAACTCAAATAGAAATCTTCTGTTTCAAACAAATTTGAATAGAAATTTTTTAACATTATCGAAATTTCGAGCAGGGATTTTTAAACAAAAGCAACAAGAATTTGAATAGATTGGACCCTAATTCGAACAAATGCACCAAAATTTCGAACGGGGATTTTCGAACAGAAGAAGAGATGTGGAACAGATGCTATAGAGAAAAAGAAGAAGGAGGAGGAGAAGTACCTCACTCAGTCGCTTGTAAGTCGCTCCCTATAGCCCCCAATTTTTGTAGATACCCAAAAGTGATAAAAAAAAAACTCTAGAATTAGTATACGGAGATATAGGATTGATATCTGTTTACCTATTTGAATAAATATACCAAACATAGTATATAGATATTGAGTCTTCTATACTCATAACATATATCTATATACTCATCTCAAACAAGCTCTAAATGCAAGAGGGGTTGCATTTAATGCCCATGGAATAATCCCCCTCTCTCCTCTGCTCACCTCTTCACCTCCTCTCTTTCTTTCCCTTTTTATTTTTCTGTTTCGTAACCTAAAACCAGTTAACAGGGTATAAAAAAATTACAAAACTAGCATTCCCACCCCCATCATGGAAAATTTTCACTAGCAGTGCTAGTTTTGCAAACCCTTCATCTTTATGGTATAGTTATGCAAATTAACCTTGTATATATTTTTGTGATTTTTAAAATTCGTCCATCAATGATAATTTTTAATAGTGGTTAGATGTAAACTTTTCAAATAAATAGTAGATTTTGTACAGAAAAAAGTCTTATGGGTTGAGTTGCGCAATTTTTCAAAGTTGAAATCTTTAAAAATGAATAAATTAAAATCTTTCCTTTCCCACGAAGGCGAAGCTTCTTCGGGCTCCAACCCTCTCACACGACTCGCTCCAATGGAGGCATCCACAGCGGCACACGACAGTGGAGGATCGAACCCTAAAATCCTTCGGTTCGTAAGCATCGCTCTCTCCCAGCGCGAGCCCACATCCCTCCCGTACCCCAAAGACGTCAAGTGGTTGATCCACCAACACCTCATCTCCCTTTTTGACGCCTTCCCTTCCCTGCAACACAAGATCGCCACTTTCACCCACAACGACGGTCGCTCTATCAACCTCCTCCAATCCGACGGCACCGTCCCCGTTTCCTTCCACGGCGCCACCTACAACATCCCCGTCGTCGTCTGGCTCGTCGAAACCTACCCCCCCTTCCACCGTGTGTGTAATTTAATCCCACGCGTGACATGTTCATCAAGCACCCCCACCCCCATGTGGACCCTTCGGGCTTCTTATCGATCCCTTATTTGCAGAATTGGATCTACCCTAGCTCCAATTTGGTCGATCTTGCCCGCAATCTCAGCTTCTATTTCAGTCGGGATCCCCCATTGTTCTCCCAAAGATCCCCCATTGTGAACCCTAACCCTAATTTTTCGCCGAAGGAGGTGTTTAGGATGAAGGTGACAGCGAAGCTCGTGGAGAAGGCCCACCGTGACATTGCAGATTGAAGAAAGCGGGAGAGACACGGATGGAGACGTTGTTTAGACTGCAGAAAGCACTGATTCTCAGCGAATCGAAGATCAATTTCGACTTAAAGGAAATGCAGGATGAAAAAGAGAGGCTAGAGCAGGAACTGTAAATGGTTTCGATGGATTGCGATGTGTTGCAAACTTGGTTGAGGGAGAACGGAGGGAAGAAGAACACAAGGAGCTTAGCAACTATCGATGTTGATGTTGTCACTGAACCCTGTGATGTGCTATCTAAGCAAATGATGGAGTGTTCAAACTCCGATTTGGCCATAGAGGATGTGATTTACGAGTTGCATAAGGCAGTTCAAGAAGGGATGATTCCGTTCGATCAGTTCCCGAGGAAGGTGAGGTTGTTGTCGCGGGAGTAGTTCCTTTGCAGGGCGACCGCTGCAAAGGTTAGAGCGGCTCAGATGCAAGCCCGGGTCAGAAGCATGGCAGCTAGAGCATCTTAGTATGCTAGGTGATCCCATTATCTCAGCAGTTTGATGATGTAGTTTGAGACATGAGTGCTTTAATTTGATATGTTGGATGATTCATGAAGTGGGTTTTATAGTAATGTACAATTAGTTGATTCACACTCTAATAATGTATGATAACAAATAATAATATGATCTATCGATCTTCTTGTGGTGTTATTGATAGAAGAGATAATGCTAATTGATGTTGTTGTTGCCTACACTGTTTTAATGTTTCGATGGTTGATTAGTTGTGTCCAGCAAGGAGGGTCTAAATGAAAATAAATTAAAAACAGAATAAAACCAGTTCAGGGGATGACACTCGCGCATATAATATCTCGAGTATCCAGGAACTCAGTCGAGTGTGAGCCACACTCGAGAAGGACATGATTTTCTACACCTTGAGTGCTCCTTCACTCGACCAAGTGCAAGTTTTTGCTAGCTTTTGGAACCCACTCGAGCCCAGAACTACTCGAGTGCCCATTCACTCGATTGAGTGTCTGGCTTTCCTTGCTTCCTCGCCTTCTTCCAAGCTCACCTCGATTTCCATTCTCTATATCCTTGATTTCGTCCCTCCTAGTTCATCTTTGACGCCTTTAGAGTGCACCGAAAAACCTCAAAGCTCATCATTCTCCTTTAGCTCTCTCATTGGCACCGAAACCGCTCAAAAACACATGAAATCACAACAAACGAGCGGTAGACACCGATTCCACCAAACAAAACAAGAAGGGCTAAAAATATATATAATACTTAACTAAAGGCCCTAAACCCCATGCAAATATGCCCTGTAATCATCGTTAAATAGACGCTATCAGGGACCTTATGATCAACATGCATCTCAGACATAATTTTTTCTTCTAATATATCTAATATATTTAAGGTTTTTTATTACTCTAAATCATAGTATAACTTATTACTCTATATATCTAAAATAGCCCCTCTATATAAATTATATCTTCTAAAATAGCTACTCTATATATTTTATAAGTATAAAATATAAAATATATTTAATGTTTTTTATTACTATGAATTATATTTATATGATGTATATCAACAACTACATCATAGTTATAACTATATATATATATATATATAAATTACATTTACAACTAAATTATATTAATATTATAAATTATATTAATATATAACTATAAAATTATATCAAAATAAGCTATTTTATTTTAGTTATTTTGACTTTAATATATTCATTCTATTAAATTTTGATCGTTAAAAAAATTACAAAACAAAGGTTATCCCAATTAGGCATCTTGATTATATTTAGTTATTTGTTATCCTATTTAATTTTTTTCGTGGCTTATAATGTCCTGCTCAAATCTTCATCACTCTTATGGCTATGTATATGCTTCTGGACCGGCTCGGATCATATACTAAATTCATAGGAAGAAACTTAAGAGTCCTTCAATTATAAGAACCAATGCTATCATGCAGTTGTTTGGCATGTTATTAGAATTCTTCAAGATGCCAAACAATATTACCAAACTCTCAAATTTTAAGAGGAAAATTAAGTTAGTACTCAGTAACTAAAAGTAATACGAAGTACATGTTTTCCTATGTGCATAAATTAGTAGTTAGTAGTGTCCCTGTTTCATTCTTAAAACCATGATAGGTAAAACACCGAACACTTTTTTTTTTTTAAATGCAGTTTCTTCACAAACTGAGTGTGTACATCAATTGAGGGGCTTAATAATGCTCATATAAGCTAGTGGGGCAATTAACAACTTTGTTATCCTCACAATCTATCAAAATTCAACAATGATAGCAAATCAAACAAAGTGGAAAAAATGCTTTCCTTCATATACGAATGATAGGGTATAAAATCCAACATCTACGTGTAAACAAAAAAAGGAATTCAACCAAAAAAAAAAGATAAAAACTGGAATTTGTTCCTAAATTAATTTGCTACTTTTATTGAACTCCTTAATAAAACTCATAAAGTCTAAAGGGGCAAGCAATGAAAGTACAAACAACTTTGAACCCTACCAAAAAGACAACACAAACAACTTTGATAATTACATACAATAATCAAAATCCAGCAATTTCAAGAAACAAACAAACACATTTGAAAAGACTCGTAGTGACAAGAAGATACATTTTCAGCAGCTTGTGCTCAGCGAAGTTAACAACGGATGGTGATGGATGTGCATCATTAGTGTTTCTTTGCTTGAGATCCAAGCACCAGATCTAAAATTCATTCGAAACACATAGATACCTTGGCTTCTCTAGTGGCTCTATATCAACTTCCTTGGTCTCATTTCCATTCATGTTTGAGCTGAATTTCTCAAGAGAAAACTGTAACAGGGATGTGTGACCTTCTCGAGGATGTAAATCTTAAGCACAACACTTCCCTTGGTGTGTCGGACCTGTTGTTGGCTTGTTGCTCCTTGTCCAGGAATTCCTTCATCTAAAGAATGAGATTGCACTGCTTGCGTAGACATCGGATGCATTATGTAAAACACTCCTTCATGGTGGTTAGGAGTTAGGACATCCAAAGTTGAAATTGCTTCCAAGGCTGATATACGCCTAAAAGAAATTGGTAATGGGAGGACTTGAGGAGGGCGATAAACATTATCATAAAAATAATAATTAATTAAGTAAACAAATATACATGATAATCAATAAAAATAGTCCTTTCATCACCAAAAGGAGAGAAATAATATACTTAATCAACCAACTCACCTAAAATGCATCATCTATGAATTGCAAGTAAGAGAACAAGTAATAGATCATATCAAATAATCACTTAAACCTTGCCATCAAATTGGATTTAATGTGTCTTCCGTCTTCTAGTTTTCACAAGCTAGACATACTGATCTTGGATGACTTAGAGCATCTCCAATAGCCCCTCTAAAAAATCTCTAAAATAGAGAACAAAACAATAAAATCTCTAAATATTTTACACCACAACTCCAACAGATTCTCTATTATACAAATTGCTACATTAATTATACACTAGAATAGATGCATAAATTCATAATCTATTAAATAAAATTTCAATAAATTCATTAATTCAATAGGCAATAACCAATGAACAAATAGGTAGGCATTGAAAGGGTTGAACGCATTAAATTTTACAGATTCTAACCTTCCTCTAAAATTATAGATTTTTTTTCTCTCACTTCCCATTTCTCTATTTTAGAGATTGTTTTATAGGAGCTGTTGGGGTTAAAAAAACTCATATTTCCTCTAAAATTGTCCATTTTCTCTATTTTACAAGACCTGTTAGGGATGCTCTTACAACTCATCCTGTATGAAATGAGGAGAAATTACGCCGAGAACAAGCAGTCCAATAATGCCATTTGTATTTAATTACATGGCATCAATTCAAGGCGTGGCTAAATTGACACATGGAGGAAGAGGGTAGAGACCCAACCGGGTCAATTTGCGGATAATATCCCAAGGCAAGCCAGATCACTCTCAGGCCAACCTGAGGCCAATCCCAAGGGGCAATTGTCTAGCCACATCGCCGCCATTTGCTTAAGAAGTGGCAAGGAGAACCAACATTAAGAAACGGAGCATGAAGACAAAGCTGCTGGAGGAGCAGTCGACGTCGACCCCACATCAGTCGATGTCGACCAAAATCAAGTACCCAATGTTGACCACCCAGTCGAGCAGCCTGTCTCGAAGTCGACCACGGCAATCGATGTCGACCCCTCCCCTATCGATGTCGACCATCCATCTTCAACTCCATGGGTTGTTCCCGCTCCGAAACTAAAGAAGCTGCTTCCCTATCCCTCCAAAGCTCTAAGGGACCCTGCAGACCAGAAGTTCCAACGATTCGTGAAGATGCTCCAAGGCCTCAACGTCGCTATACCATTCACGTAGGCTCTTCATGAAATGCCATCCTATGTTCGGTTCTTTAAAGATATATTGAGTAAGAAGCAATCAATCGCTGAGATTGCGGAAGAGTGCAATAAGATAGACTTTTCGGAGAAGATGAGTGATCCAGGAAGGTTTGCCATTACAATCGGGCTAGACCAACACCGCTACAAGGCTTTGTGCGATCTAGGGGCTAGCGTGAGCCTCATGCCTTTGTCCATATGGTCAAAAGTAAGTATTGGAGCCTTGGAGCATGTGGATATGAAGCTATACATGGCCGACAACAACTTTTTAAAGCCCACAGGAATAATCGACGATGTCCCGGTCAAGGTGGACAAATTTTATGTGCCCACGGACTTCATTGTGCTTGATATGGCGGAAGATTACACTTGTCCTATCATTTTAGGTAGGTTGTTCCTAGCTACGGCCGACGCTAATATCAGCGTGCAAAAGGGGCTATTATCTTTTACAATTGGCAATGAGGTGATTGACTTTTCCTTCAATCCCACCATGAAGGAGGTCAGTCGAATTGAAGTCAAGTCCTTACATGCAATGGGGAGAGTCATCCCTTGTGAAGAACCAACGGAGAGGACCATGACTTCAGAAGAGCAGGAATTGAGGGCCATGGAGGCCCAAATGGAGGAGCTCTTAGCGATTTGGCACCAAGCTGAGGACGAAGACACTGAGACAGCAGTCAATGTCGACAACACCCTATCGATGTCGACCACAGATGAGCCAAAGACTAGGCCAGAAGCTAAGTATGGGGTCGACGCAGATGATTCCATCAAGGTCGACCAAATGCAGTCGATGTCGACTGACCCCAGTCGATGTCGACACCCTCAAATCGAACTACCTCCATCAACTGCACTATCAGAAGGACAACTACACTCGACATCGACCCAGACTAGTCGATGTTGACCACCTTCTCAGAAGATAGATATCTCGACGGTAAGCCCAAGTGAAAACCCCTATCCTTTGAAACTAATAGACCATATCCCTATGAGAAAAGTACCTTTGTTTGTGCGCCTTACTAACGCTATAGGTGAGAAGACAAGATAATACAAGGCGAGCGACACGGTATTTATGGATCAATGCAACATAAAGGGATGTAAAAGGAAGGATGCAAGAAAAGGCGAAGTAGTGACCATACATAAAGTATATCCAAGAAAGTTGGAACTTAAAGACAATAAGGGCATAATTTTCAAGGTTGAGCTCCAAAGCCCTGAAGAGGAGGCCAGAGCCATATGGTCCCTATATGTCTCAACCTGGATTGAACCGCGGAAGAAGTCGGCCTAGCAAATCTAAAATCTAGAGCATATACATAGATTTCTTTTGGATATTTTTAGGGTTTTAGATTTTTATTTTGGATTGTGGTTTTAAGACTTTTTTTATTTTTGAGGTTTTCGTGAACAGCTAACGAAATTTCAAGTGCGAAGAATCTGCGAAGGCTCTCGATGTCAACCTTAGTGCTCGATGTCGACCAAGCCATGTCGAGAGGAACAACTGTGACTGATCTCGGATCACCCTGAGCTTAATGAAGTGTTCCATGTCAATCGACCTAGTCGATATCGACTGATCCTGTCGATCTCGACTGCACCAATAGAAGCACCTGTTTCAAGCCATTTTGCTTATTTCTAGTAAGTTATCTTTTAACTCCACTTCTGATTTTCTTTTTGTAGTGAGGACACCGTAGGATTTAAGTATGGGGTGGGGGAAAAGCATGTTTACATAATTTCGCTCGATTCTTACTTGATAGTTTATGTTAGTTTATTTAGTCTTGCATTGCATTACATGGTTAGTTCTTATATATCTCATTCATCATCTTTGGATACATGTTTTTCTTATGTGCTTAAAATTTTTGGTCTAAAGAAAATTTTTCAAAAAAAAATCACCCACATTGAAAATTGAAAAGTGTCATGGAAGTTTCAACAAGACTCGACGATGCAAAAGTAGATCCATTGGAGATATTGTAGTTAAATTGCCTAGTAAAGGGAAGTCTCAATGAAGTGCAATTTGACATATGCATGACAAAAGGATGGAGGACTTTATTTTCCATTTTGAGCATTATTTGCCCTAGCCAATCATTACTCATACTTATAAACCTTACATCATAAGCCATATGTGCTTTACATCATATTTTTGCTCCACAAATGCATAAATTTCCCATTTTTATACCTTTTTACCCATCCGGAGAACATGTTGAGAAATGGAAGTCATATTGTGGAGATGTTATATGGTTTGGTATGTTGTGAGATTATTATAAAGTTGATGGCATGATATTTTTAATAGAAAATTTAACGAGAGAAAGAAAATCTGGTCACCTAGGAGTTAGGTGGATCAACCCTGCTTGCGGAGGATAAAATTCACGCGATATGGGACACCAAAGTGAGGAGTCCAAAGCACTAAGTATCCGGGGTCATTCATGATACCCATGTTTGCAACTCGCAAGAAGGTAGCGTTAAGGTTAGAGAGGTAAAAACATATAAGTGAAAATAGCAAAAAAAAAAAAAAGCATTATGAGAGGAAGAGGGATGTGGAAATATCACAAAGGAAAAAGTGCATCAAAGAAACAAAGAAAGTTTGAAAGTTGCTTCCCGGATTTAGCACCACATTGCCAAATAAAGCCCACCACTATACATTTTACCTTCACTTCACCATGCGCTTAAAAGTCCTATTGATTATTGTTACTATGTTGCACAAATTTGTTTTTTTTGCATAACCCTCCTTTTGTATGAGATGTTGCTTTTCATTCACATGCATGAATTTGAAGGCAATAGTACCTTTGCAAGGATGGTAATTTATTGTTAAGGTTATATAAGAATGAATCTATGATGTTGAGAGTTTAGTCCTTCTCTTGTGGGACCATTAAAAGTATTGCTTGGGGACAAGCAAGCTTAAATATGGGGTGTTTGATGTGCGTCTATTTTACCATGTTTTATCTTTACTTTTGGGTTAGGAAAGTAGAGAATTTGTTTAGATTATGTTTATTTGCAAGATATAGAGATCTACACAAGTTTTGGTTTAATTTCACAGGATTTGAAACGTTTTAGAGTAAAAAAAAGACAAACTGGAAGAGCACTCTATCTCGATCTCGAGACCGAGCACTCGATCTCGACCAAAGTGCTAGACATCGACAGGAAGCAATCGATGTCGACTCAAGAAAAGAAGCCATTCTGAGGCTAAGGCATGAAGTAAGATTGTCGACTACTACCAATCGAGATCGACTGAAATGAGCACTCGATGTCGACCTGTCCACTCGACATCGACTGGACGCCAGACGCGCTATAGACGCGGATTGGGCCAGATCTTTGGGAGATTACTTAGCCATGTCACTTATCTATTATCCCCCTTAGATATTTTTACGGGTTTTCTAAATACACCGCTAATTTTTACTGGAACCACCGCTAATCTCCGCAACCCCATGCGGACCGAGCTCCGCAACCCCTTGCGGATCTCCCCAGACATCGTGCCAAACACGCCCTAAAAGTCCATCGACAAAAGGTCCGCAAGACGTTGCGGAGAGAGGTCCGCATTAGGATGCGGAGTTCCCTAACCTATATGTTAAAAAAATAAAAATAAAACCGAGACATAAGTTACGCATTAGGATGCGTATTATATTAATCAAAACACCCAGTTCATTCCATTATAATTTATTTAAATCATAATTGATTTATTTATCTTTTGTATTTATTTAAATCAATTTATTTTTAAAAAATAAAACCGAGACACCCAGTTAACACCCAGTTTATTTATCTTTTGTATTTATTTATCTTTTGTATTTATCTTTTGTATTTATTTTTAAAAAATAAAAATCAATTTATTTAAATCATAATTGATTTATTTTTCAAAACACCCAGTTAACACCCAGTTTATTTTTAAAAACCAATTTATTTATCTTTTGTATTTATCTTTTGTATTTATTTTTAAAAAATAAAAATCAATTTATTTAAATCATAATTGATTTATTTTTCAAAACACCCAGTTAACACCCAGTTTATTTTTTTTTTAAAAAAAAAGATAAATAAATCAATTAAAGAATTTTGATGTATTACGCATCCTAATGCGTAATATTTTTTTTTTTTGCTCATTGGAAGGAGAATCGGACACAGAGTCGCAACCGGGTGCCGACTTAACTCCGTAAGGAGTTGCGGAGTTAAGTCGGCGTAAAGGCTGTTTGGCACAACGTCAAAAGTATTCCACAATAGAGTGCGGAATTAACTCCGCAAGGAGTTGCGGAGATTAGCGGTGGTTCCAGTAAAAATTAGCAGTGTATTAATCAATCCCCTATTTTTACCTTATGGATAATTTCCAATTTAACCTAGGGAATTTTATTTAGATAGATTTAATTTAGCTAGGATTTATATTTTCCAAATTAGATAAAATTCTATAAGCACTCGTTTTAATGTAAATCGTAAAACTCTCTGCCCTCTCTCTAGAAACCTTTCTAGAGAGGGAATGGGAAACCCCGGCAAGGAGGCAACACCAACAATCGACCCACCGCTACCACAACCACCATGAACACCTCTACCACCATGAACACCTTTACCCAACACCGAATGATAAGAAATTTCCAACACCGACTACAAAGAACAAGGGGTAAAAGAGATCTTATGATCCCAACCCATAGCAAAAACAACCACAAACAAAGGGAAAATCAACAAACCCATCCACTCACCATCAGCACCCATCCACGAGCCGTACCCAGCTAACCACCACAACCCCACCATTACCCTCTCTCTCACCACCGATGACCTCCTTGGTCCTCAATCGCACCTTCCTTGCCAAATACGAATATCCGAATCCACCCCCAAATCTTGACTCGGGCTTCTATTGGCCTCCTTAGGGGCTGGTTTCGGTTCCTTCTTCTGATTCCGCTTCAACGGCGCTGCCAGCGTTGGTTTGCACTGGGTGCAGTCCCTTGTTCGATCCCATCCTCTCCCCTCAATATCCTTGGTGCTCCCTCTGCCGGCATTGGCCTTCGGTTGCCTGTGAAGGCTCTTTGCTGGTCGAAGCTCCCAGATAGACCACATTCGTCGGGTTTTCTGTATTGTGGCTCATCCCTTCGAGCCCAGTTTCTTTCCCCGTTGAATTGAATTCCACTATAGATGTTCGATTAGAACAACAATCAACACAAAATCACTGGAAATCAACACAAAATCATGGGGGATCAGCACAATTGATGGCCAAATCTGAAGCAATCAAACACCTTAATCCACTATTTTTGTCCCGATTCAAACAATAGTATTGTTAACAATTGGGGGTTGCGCCATTGCGGGCGTCCTTCCCAGAGGGTTCTGCGCGGGTAGGCTCGCCTCGGCCTGGCCTTTCCCTGGTTCCCTCGGCCTCCACCGCCTCAAACTTCGTCATTGGTTCCATGGCTCCCTCGGCCTGGCCTTCGTCGGATTCTGCTTGGCGAGAGGCTGAATTACCCCGCTTCCCCCTTCCCCCCACCCCCCAAAAATAGCAAAAACAAAAAAAACAAATAACAAAAAAAAGGGGGATAAGAAAAAATATCCGACCCGATCAAATCAAAAGAAGCAACAGAAGACCAAATTTTGTTAAACTAATCATGTTTGTTGGGTCAGCCCATCTCACGTGTGTTTGGCCTAAAACCATTACTATTCCTCAACTATAACCGATTCTAAAATTATAATTCTTTATTCTGAGTTAAAATAAAAATGAATTTATAAAGGGAAATTTTCTTAGTTTTTATCCATTAAAAAATATTATAGGTTAACTTCCATCTTTCTATCTTTGGGTTAATGTCCTACTCGTTTTTATTCCGTCACAAAAAAATTTGTCACGGCTTATCTAGAGTGTGTGTTTGCTTGATTCTAGCGGTGGTATTAATTTTAGCTTTGTGGTCTTTCTTTTTCCGTCGCGCGAGAGATCGTGGACGTGACCGAGATCTGACGGCTCACTACCGATCGAGTCCAAATATGAGGTCTCCACTTTGTTCCCCAGGGATTTCCTGCATTACCTCTACCATTTGTCAAAAGAGTTGGCTCACATTGTCTCGGTTCCAACACCATTCGCCTTCGCTAGTTTCGACCTTCGTTCTCTAGGTTTGTTTGTGGTGGCCTTGTCTTTTTTGATTTGGTTGTATTTTGGTTCTTTTATAACGGTTAGTTTGTTGCCCTTTTTTCGGCCCCTCAACTCACTGGGCATGTCGAGTGAGTCGAATTCTTTCCAGTTCAAAAAAAAGATAGAATTCTATTTCTTAGTAGCTAAGTTTAATTCATTGTAAATAAAGGTATTAGGCCTAGGGTTTAATCATCCAATTTTTTAGCAATCAAGCACCCATAGAGTTAGAGAGAGAGCAGTCGAGCAAGGTAGAGAGAGAAGGAGTCGTTTGCTTGTAAACTCTAAAGTTTAAAGTTTTTATGCAAGTTTTGAAATTTTTATGATGTTTTGCTTGATCTTGAGTGGGTAGTCGTCCTACATCTTGGGTCGGGGTGAGCCCGACAATAGTCATGTATGTGTTCTTAAACCCCTTATTTTCTTATGTGTTATCATCTTCTATCCCGTGCTTAACCCTAATTATGAAAAGGATACAAATAAATAGGTTTTTATGCAAGAGCCTCTATATTCCTATTTGATAATTACGAGAGTTGTCATATGATGATAAAGGCATAACCTTTCTTTGGTTTAAGTGCGATGCATGCATGGTTGTTGTTGTGGTGAATTCCTACCCTGGAAGCTTTAGTTAATTAAGTTTACAAACCCAAAAACATTGTTTTTACTGTTTCTGATCAATATTTCCCTCATCATCCTATTTTCTTTCGACCTACTTTGTCGAACAACTTTTATTTGTATTTCTATTTTTTGGTTTACTATCTGTCTGCACTCGATATTGCCTGTATGTAGTCGACATCGACCGACCCTGCAACCGAGAAATTAAAGTCGATAGTTTTCTGAGTCGATAGAGGATTTTGAGTTCACTCGACATCGACCACCCAAGTCGATGTCAACCTATTTGTTTGTGTGTGTAGGTTTTGAAAAACACTAGGAATCTATAGCCCTTGTCGATATCGACTTCAGCAGTCGATATCGAGGCTTTTGGTCAACGTTTACAGGAACTTTCAAAGACTATTCAGGAACCCGCTGACTCGCCTTCTCGTGGATCGATCCTGATTTCATACCACTACAACGGGAAAGAGTCTTGTATTTCATTTGTCGAGAATAAGAATTGGTTTAGATTTATTTATATATTTGCTTATTCAATTCCCTCTCCTAACAAGGCGAAGGATGGATTGTATGAGCTAAAGAAGAGAAGGAATGGAGCTAGAGAAGAGATAAGAAAGGACACAAGGGGAGCTGAGAAGACGAGTAACAAAGACACAAAAGAATACAAAGTCAGGAAAAACGGCGCCCGTCGGTTTTACTATTTTCAGAAGATTCGAGATCTTTTCCGAATAATTATTTAGGCAATAATTATATATTCTTTCTAAGGTTTTGTGAGAGTCGATTCTAAGCCTATTTAGGATGGTTTTTACAGAAGTTAGAGAGATATCCTATCGTCTACCATTTTTCTATTCTTCATCTCTTAGATTATGAGCAACTAAACTCATTGTTTCGCCTGCGATTTGAAGACATGGTTGATTGAATTGTGAGGCTTTGATTTCCATGTTATTCCTATGATTATTTCATTATCCTTGTGCCGAGTTTATGTTTTTGATTCTCTCTTTAATTGATCACCTTGATAGAATTGCATCTTACTAGAGTTTTAATTCATTCGCTAGAATAATTATACCTTTTGTAGCGAACATAATGGAGTGATTCTGCTAGGAGGATCTTGGTTGTGTAGGGTAATGACAACTTGATTAAATATCGGTTTTTGAGTGATTAGGGTTGATGAGATGACAACTGTCAGCATATATTGGTTGCTTAGAAGACTTGGTAAATTGGGAATTTGTGCTATTTATATGTTAAATCCTACAAGGATAGTGTTGCATATGAGTGTGAGGGATTAACATATTCGCAAGGAGTGTCAGTTCATATAAACCAATGTCGGAATAACTAAAGTAAATTGGAATAACTAGGAATCAAGCCAAGGACCATTAATACCAACCATTGTTAAAAAATGGTAGGTGAAGCGCTTCTCTCCTATTAGTATCTAATTCGCAACCATTACTCACTTTATTTCTTTTGCTTATTTTATATTAGTATCTAATTCGCAACCATTACTCACTTTATTTCTTTTTGCTTATTTTATACTTCTCAATCTTGTTATTTTGTTACTTTGAGTGACAAGAAAAACACATAAAAATGGTATCTCTTTGTGATTCGACTCCGACCTTACTGACTATACTAGTTAACGAGTTTGGATTTATCTTTGACAGGGAACCAACGACTTTCAATCCCGTCAGTAAACCGTAAAAGTAAACTAATACAAAGTTATAAAATAAAACTTTTTTACGTGTTATCGAGTAAGAAGGCATGATCCAACGTACCGTTAAGATTGATCTACCACAATGGCCTTTTTTCAACCAGCAATTTCCAATTATTTATTACTCCTAGCAAACATTCAGTGCAAAATTTACACAAATTGCAAGCCCAGTTCGATAAATCGGGGGGTCAGTCACAGGGACCAGCCATTATCGACATATACAATCAAATCAATGCACTAGGGCCTAGGCTGACACATGGACGCAGCCCCTATAATTTACATCAACCAAGACAAAGTTCATTGACTCCACATTTATGTTAGCTCATTGAGCAACGTAAATAGACATTGAGCTTCTTCCAGATGAAAGGACCCAGCTTGTACTGTTCTAATTGTTTCCACCATGAACCCACCTAGTAGGACTCGTCTTTACTAAGCCGGAATAATAGCTGCCTACGTTTGCTACGAACAAAGGATCTCTATCCTCATGACTAGGCTTACTGCTACTGCCATGAGCGGTGGCACTGCTTTGACCATCCTGCTCCAGTTCTTCCGTTAGTTTATCCATCGTCTTCTTTAAGGTGGCTTTGCTCATCTGCCCAGGCTCACTTGTGGAGACACCAACCATGGTAACATTTGGAAGTAGAGGGCTCACTTGCATTTCTTTCTTCTCACAATGCTCCAGCGGGCCTAGGTTCCTGCAAAATAATCCCGAGACCTATCAGCCTTGCGCCTGCTTCATAAAACTAAAGCTCCCAACGATAACTTTTAGGGACATGATTTGTCTTTAATTCTATTCGTTTTATTGTTAACTAAACTGCACATTGCCATGCTCCATAAATGGCTCAAATGGGCATCTTGAAGGGGAAAGAAAAGGATAGTATTGGAAAGAAACCAGTATACATTATAAAATTATAACGTTCCTCATCAGCCTAATCTTGATACTCAAGTTAGATTGCCCCAAGAGCAAAAAAGTCCTTCAATAGCCATGCATCATAACATTTCAAGGTAAATAACAACACACCTCTGATACTCCCCATTCTCTTGTTCCATTTGCTGGTTTGACCAAGCCCTGAACCAATCTCCAAATGAGAATGGGAAATCATTTTGCCGTGAATAAGGGGATTCGGCATCGCCCTTTGCTTCGAGTTTTGAAGAACTACAATTCTGTAGATATCGATTGTATGTTCCCCTATCCATGTCAGTTACAGATTTTGATGCCTCAGAAGCTCTTAAAAGTGAAGCTGCACTCCTGCAAGCACATTAGTGAAATTCCGCAACTAGTGATTTTTTTCCCTCTTATGAAATAAGTATCAGATTGGAAGAGAAACGTACCACAAAATGTTCCTGCTAAAGGTTTGAAGTCCAATCTTAAATAACTCTGCCTAGTACAAATCAATTTGTTTTTGTCTTTCATTACATATATTGCATCTTTCTTTCATTGCTTTATTATTCTTCGTTTCTGTGTGTAACCCCTATATTTACTTCCCCTTCTATCTATTAATTAGCCTAACCCAAATAGCAAAAGTAATTTATAATTTGATTCAACACCATTATCACCTGCACAAAAACAGCCAAAGTTTTGCCGTTTCGTAACATTCATATAATTAGAAATTTGAACATCACGGTACAGCTTTTAAGCCAGAGTTTTGGTCAAGTATATTTGAAAAAACACTTGAGACCTAATACAATTATGGTGGTACTATGAGCCTTTAGTATAAAAGCTAAGATAATGCAAATATTTTATACAAAAGCCTTCCCATAAACATTTAGATTAGGTTGACACAATTCAATATTTCAATGTCAATGCTTAATTTTTTAATGACAGGATCCTCATCATGTTCATGGATCCAGGACACTGTCTGCTTCATGTTTTAATATACTTATAATAATGTTAAAGATGTCATGGTGTGCGGTGTACCTTTTCTCAAATGAGTCAACCAAGTACGGAACTTTTGGTTGAATTCCAGTTGCCTTCCGCAACCACTTGTTTCCCAAAAGCAATCTATCAACAGCATACATAAGCTGCACTTCAGCAGCCTTTGATATCACACTGAAAGGAATGGCTGGGTAGCCCACTTCATCAAGCAGCTCCTGGACCTGGTGGCAAATAATCTCAAGTCAGGGAAAAAAAAACTAATCTTCCACTTCAGTTGTTGTCAGCCAGATACACAAAATGGATTCACAAGTTTTCAATTGATAGTAAACAGGCATCATGCAATACAGAAACTCTAAGATGAAACAAATACAACAAACAAATGATTGCTATATGTCCTACAACATTGTTCAATAATATGTTCCTTATGAACCATCCTTTTTGTCAGAAACAGAGCAGAAATTCATTTCTTTTTATCACTTCAAAATCTTCTGCGTTTATTGGTTGGCAGAATTCATAAACTTCAACTTCCTTCAGGATTCAAAATGGTGGTTCCTTAATCAGTAAGTAATGTAATTTTTTCACCTTTAAGTTCACATGTATGTTTGGTTTCATTTTTATTGGGGAGGGCAGCATTCTTTCCATAACAAACAGATTATGCGTAGTCCAGGAGTCCGTAAAAAATATACTGTAATTGCAGAGAAGATTGCACAAGACAAATCTACGGGTTATGCACCTCTGCAGGTTCCCACATATCCGCAGTCTCTTCAGCGACTTCTGGAGGCAAATTGTCATCCATCACATCCCGTCGCCGATGTGTGTGCCGACTTTGTATTAAAGCATGGAAATGCTGATCTATTGATTCTTCAATAATGTTATCTACCGCGCTTTTATCAAAAAAATATGGCGTGTACCTGATAGACAAAAAAGAAGAAAGATATATATCATTATAGCAGTGACAAGCAGACAGTGTGTTGAAAAAATAGCATTGTTGCACAGTAATACCAGACTCTTCAAAAAATACATTATTTGATAATAACTTCAATCATCACTTAAACCCAAGAAAAGAAATACATAAACCACACTAGTACATACATAAAAATAACATACTTGTAGTAGGGTGCTCCAATAAGAACCCTCCAAACTTCAATATACTTTTGGGGAGATGCCTTTAAAATTGTAATGGTGAGTGCCTAGAGCTTGTTGGGCTTCCCAGTCCCATAACCTGAGTTAATTTTCTATCAGACATTGGGGTTCATTATTCAATTGGGAGCCAAATCACGGAGGGTTCACATATTTTATTGTCTACAATTGAGTGGGAAAGGCAGGAATTGTTATTGTAGAGCTTGTTGGGCTTCCCGATCCCATAACCTGAGTTAATTTTCTATCAGACGTTGGGGTTTATTATTCAATTGGGAGCCATATCACGGAGGGTTCACATATTTTATTGTCTACAATTGAGCGGGAAAGGCAGGGATTGTTATTGTTGTTGGAAAGTTCAAAATGCTGACATATGTGGAGGGGAGCTTGAAGAGGGAGACATGGAGGAAATTCAAAAGGCTATTCGTCTTCACACAGAGGAGCAAGAGAATAAAGTTGAAGCAAATCCATCCATTTACTTCACAACCCACCCACCCCCCCCCCCCCCCAACAAACCCTCAATGTCTTAATAAAAGAATGTTAGAAATTAAACAATTTAACACCCTCACTATCTGATCATAACTGGTTCTAAATATCATAGAGCATGAGAAGAAGAAAAACATCTCATGCCACATGAAACATTAATTCGTTGGTTTTAATAACTCCTTCAGTCCAAATACAGAAAAATCATTCTCATTGACAATGGAATAGCTAATCCAGTTTAATTTATTTTCAGCAGCAGGAAGGAATACGGTAATTATTTGGACTCCTCCTGTTCTCTCAATCATTATGGGGCATCAAAAAGTGATCTATTTATCAGTGACCAGGTAAAAAAGTAAGTAAAGTGTATAATTAACAGGATACTGATTTTTTAAATAGATTAAGCAACTAGAAAAACACTATACCACTTAATTCCATCTGTAGTAGCTATAGCAATATCCAAGTTCTGAGCAGAGAATACAGGCACCCCATCAATCTTTTTTCTTCCATCAATTCCTGGGGTTCTCTTGAGAAGCTTGTTTGCTAGTTTTACCTGCATCAGCCAAAATGAATTAGCACTGCGTTTATTAACAAATACAAAACTATGGTTAAACTTCAATCTACCTGCTTCTCGTTTGGAATAAACTGGAAAAGATGAGGTTTTTCCTGCATAGTAAAGGGATAGCAGCATCAGATATGAAATAAACCAATTAATGTCACCCCTTAGAGCACCCACAACCCATATTTTATGGGTGTCTTCAAATTAAAAAAAAAAAAATTGTCATGGCAGTGAGTTTCTTTACGGCTAGAAACTTTTTTGTCACATTAGATACTCAAATTTAGTTTTCTTTTTTTTTAATATTAAGACACCAATAATGAGTGTCTTGGATGTGGATACTCTTAGCAGTTAGCATGAGTATGTTTTATAAGATATTAGAAAATGTCTGAAGACCATTTCAAAGGAATGATATTATGAAATCAGACCTCGAAACAGACAAAAAAAAAAGAATGGGTGTGTTAAGCATATCTACAGCCTGCTGTTATGAGGAAAGGCAGCAAATGTACCTTGAAATGTTCATAAGCTAGATCAAGCCGACATGCACCCACAATGCCGCTAGGAATGTTGAGCTGTTTAACATATGCAACTATGAGAAAAGAAATTATCAGCATGAATGCGAAGTAAACTTCTCGTCTGGATACAGCTAAGCATAGAGTCCAAAAAGATAAAATAATAAACAAAATGAAACAGCCACAAAAAATCATATATACGTACTGAAAATTTTAAGACTGTTGATGGGAACTACAAAAACTTATTTCTGACATTATATTTTGCCGGTTTGCCCCCATATGTCAAAAAAGAACGAGCTAGAAGAACTGCTTAGGAAGCATTATACCCCTATTCAATATTAGTAGATTACATGCACTTCACTACTTCAGCTGTAAATGATAGACAAACACATACTTGGAAACAGTCTGTTCAGTGAACTGCTAGTTTACATATAAGAATGGCTTATATGCAAAGAGCTGATTCAATGGTTGGCTATGACTCTCAAACCTTTAATACAGATTCACCTTCTTTCAAATGATGTTTTCTGACTCACCTTCTTTCAAATGACTCTCAAACCTTAAATAAAGATTCACTTGGAAACAGTCTACTCAGTGAGGATTCCTCAAATTGGCTATTAGTGAGATTCTTGCTAACAGATGTATCTTCTTTTCTAATTTCTTCATTCCTGTGTTTCCATCAATTCATTAATTGATTGTGCTACACTGACGCTATGCATTTGGTGACTTGAAATAGTGACCAAAGGGACAGATGTTACAAAGCACATCCATATCAATGTCATAACTCATAACTCATAAAAGAGAAGTTTAAAAGAGAAAGTTGGGCTAAAAAATGGTTTAGAATAATAAACAAAGTTCTAAAAGCATCATTTTGCTAATATTTGCTGCCTACATAGACATATCTATACTGGACAACCCTCAAAGGAGCAAGCTCCAAAATATAAGACCTACCTGCATCACCCAAATCCATAAAGAAGCGAAATACAGGTCCATTATCACTCTTAACAACCCTTTGCAGCATTTTCTTCATCCACTCTGGAGTTCTGTAGACCAAAAGAGGATATGAAAAGCATTTGTTAATCAAGACTCATGAACACTAGCCAAAGGAAAACCTATATGCAAAAGCAAAGAGAAGCACAAAAAATGTCAGCTTATGCTATTACAAACAAGTTGGCAACCTAAGATTATCTTCTTTTTCAAGCAGAGTATTTCTGAAACAAAGGAATCAATACACTTTCCAACACAAGGCAGCAAAACTTTGATGAACAATTAAATTTTAAGAACGATCTCATTTAGGTATGATGAGTTTTGACATATTCTCACTTCCGTGCTAAGAAATTTTGACATTCGAACATTAAGTGCCAAGACGTGATGAATGAAGTATGAGTTATGTTTCAATTGAGAGACAAACACATTAACTTATGTTTTACGGGTGATAAAAGAAAACTATATGCTACTTGAAAACATAACGTAAGTTATACAAGGTATATTTAACACTCAAAACACAGTCATTGCTTGTTAAAATAACATTCTAAGTACAGAATGTTCATTATTTGAAAGGTTTTTTTTTAACATAAACTGAAGCCATTTGGATTGACACTTACTGAAAAGATTTGAACATCTCATATCAACTGAATAAGATGTACAAAACTCCATTGCACTTTGTTAGGTTGCATCAACACCCTCATTTGGGCTTTGATCATATGGACCAAGGATGGTGGAGTTCTAGACCAAAGATGTCTTGAGCTTCTCCTGGAAGCTTCTTGAACATGGTGGATCCTTGAAAGGCTCTCCCTTTCTCTAGAAGCCTCCACAAGCCTCATCCAATTGGAGAATTCTAGAGCTTTCCTTGTTTGCTCAAATCCACGAATGTTCTCCATTCTTCCAAGGTCTACCAGCTTCTTCCCTCTTCTAACTTCTTTTCCAAGTTTCCACACTCCAAGAGGTCCCAATGGCTTGATGACTACAAATAGGAGCTTCCTCCCCACATTTCAAAAATCCACAAACACTTGCTCATCTACACACATATTAGTCTCCTTCCAAGCATCATATTCCACTTTGTTATATTCCACTTTGTGCTTGCCCATTACTCCTTTTAATCCATACAAGTTCATTGTACGTAAAAATTTGTGTGTTCTATGTTGTGTTGCTTTCTCTCTATTCGTGATTCCGTTCTTTTGTTGTGCGCTCATTCTTCTTACCACTAATCCCTAACACACTTAAATGAGACTAGGCCAAATTTGAGAGCAGCTAAATGAGATTTTTCATTACTTGGCGTCAAAAAAAGTGCAGTACATGAAATAACAAAAGCTCGCTGAAATGTGCACACACAGTAGAAATAATTGCATTAGTTGTACAAATCCAAGTTAGAAACAATCGTCAATTTAGCAATTTCTCCGCGATACGTTTCAACATCTTCATTCATGAATCTAGTGATTTTCTACCTCAAAATTATAACTCCAATATAATAATCAGTCATATATGCTTGATAAATAACAGCACTTTGATCCTACAACGGAATCCATAAGCAACATCAAATTAAAAGTCGAGAATTAGGGCGAGAAAGAGAACCTCTTAGAAAGGAAAGGGATGTCAAAGTGAGTGGAGACGGCCATAAGCCCAGTCCCGGTGAGGTCACACATGCTAAACACCTGGCCAACAAACGCCGGCCCTCTAGCGCCATTCCCAGGAGTGCTCATCCTCCCAATTTTGAAAGTCGACGGTGAAAATCCGGCGTCGTAATCAAGAGAAGCGCAACCGGCGGCCACGGAATCAGGGGGTTTCATGGACGAAGAGTCATCCAGGGTCAACACATTCACCGTCGAATCGGCCAACGGGAGAGAGAGAAAAACCCTGGGTGTGGAGGCGCCGCCGCCGCTAGTGGTTGTGGAGACGACGGGAGAAAACGGCGTAGTTTCTGAGGCTACACGCAACGGTTTGGGGGGGAAAAGAGAGAAGAAGGTGGAGGTTGTAGACTGGATGAAGCTTGCGATGGGGTTGAAGCTAGAGCGCCGGTTGCCACGGCGCTCACTCAGCGGAGCCATCGTCGGGCTCTGGTTGTCTTTGCGGGAGTGAGAAAAGGGGGCAGATCTTAGCGTGTGTTTGGTGTAGGTTTTTGGGGGTTTTGGGGGTTAAAAAAAAAAAGTAGCTTCAAGTTTGCTTGTTTGGCTGCAGCTTTTTCAAGGGGTTTTGGAGGTGTAGGTGTCTCTTTTAGGAGTTGAAATTTCAGGAAAATGACACCCTGGGGAAGGAAGTTTCAGGAGATTATTTTTCCGGGTGCGAAAAATTTGGTCCAATTTGCCCTTCTCTCTCCAGATCCACTGCACCCAAGTACGCCTCTTCTCTTTCGTTCTTCTATCACACTCCTTTCTTGTTCTTCATTACAGAGCTTTCCACTGTGAACATTCAGCTTGTTGCCCTCTCTCCTTCTTCTTTTCGTTCGTCACTACTGTCTCCTCTCCTTCTGTTCGAGCATCGCAACCCACCCACAACATAAGAGAATCCCTAATCCAAACTTGAAGTCAGAATACCCAAATTGGCCAGGCGGTGTTTTTGTAGATGAAAATTGGCCAGGCTGGTGTCTTACCCACTTCTGGTTTTTGATGATTCATAATATCGAGTGAGAAAAATTTCCTATTGGTGGCAATTGTTTGCTATCATATATATTTGTTTCGTATTTTTGGGTGTTGCCTACGGAACTTCTGGAATTCATGGACGAAGTTGAGGCCGGTTGAGATTAGCACGACTTCACTGGATTTTTGGCTCATGATAGTAGTTGTGCATTTGAGAGTTACAACTTTAAAATACCAATAGCACCACATATAACAGTTGTACATGGTCAACTTGAAAGAACAAGTTGTGTTAACCATGAATTGCATGTAGTGTTTCAAAGGTATCGATGGGGCTGCTTTTGGAAATGGGAGTTGTTTACAATGTGTGAGAAAGAAATAGGGCTAGTTGGTGAGGGTAGTTTATGAAGGGCAGTTTGGACATTTTTACCAAAAATACATCTCCCAAACCGTATATCCACCAAACATCATTCAGGTTTTTTACAAGGTTATTTAAAAAAAATCTCCACCTCCCACACCTCCATAATACACAAAAATAATCTCCACCTTCTAAAAAACACACAACTCCTAAAAAAAACCCCTTTTGCCAAACACGCGCTTACTCTTCTGGCTATTCGACTGTCGCCTAATCGAGACGAAGTAATTCATAAAGGCGAAATTGCAGAAAACCGCCATTTAAATAGGGTGTTTTGCAAAAAATCACCCTTTAAAATTTTAAATTGTATAAAATTATTTTCTTAGCAAAGTCTCACCCGATCATACTTGTTCTAGTGAAGAACTAAATAAACTAGAGAGATGCAAAATAGAAGATAAATAATAAATAAACTCATTTGAAATATCTCTCAAAGGTTCATTAATTACTTGACGCTTGACAGGTCTCTTTGTATGTTGTGTCCGGAAAGAGGCCCAATGACTATTCGTTCGCCGGAACCGAAAGTCAAAATTTTGGTAGATAGGGACCCCATAAAAACCTCATTTGAGGAATGGGCCACACCGGGTCATTTTTCAAGGACAATAGCTAAGGACCCTGAAACAACCACTTGGATATGGAATTTACATGTTGATGCTCATGATTTCAATAGCCATACCAGTGACTATCAGGCCATCACCCAATTTTCGTTATTTGAATTTTAAAGTGTGTGAAAAGTCAATTATATCCCTTGTTTTTAGTATTAGTTTACTCCATTCAATTTATATTAGTTGATATTTAACTTTTTAACATGTTTTTCAAAAGTAAAAACTCTATAAAGAGTGAAGCTATTGACAAGATAAGTTCAACTAAATTACACACTGGTCCTTTTCATTTTTTTCAAACAATAGCAAATAGGCTCAAAACTCTCTCATCTACGAATTGGAGGGAATTGAAAAAACCTAAGTGCGTTCATTCAAATACTCCATTTGTTGAACAAACTTTTAGTAAATTTATCAAGGAATGAATTGATCTATACTTATTTTGGTATATCAATCGCTTCAGATGATTATCGAAAGACTTTCGACTATTATTCTTAGTTGTCGTTTGAAAATTTTGTTGAAGCTCTAAGAGGATGAGCTAATTAAATAACCTCGACTCCATTGAATGAGGTTAATGAGGGAGCTCGGTGGATAATGGCGAGGTTATGAAATAGCCTCATTGACGGCAGCTGGGCCTCCTTCGGATCCTCAATGATAGCAGCCGAGCCTCCTTTGCATCCTCAACGACAGCAGCCGAGCCTCCTTCGCACTCGCACAATAGACATCATCGCCTCGTCGAATGCCCGACATGAACGATACCAAATATCGCAAACAAAACGTGCAATTTCTTTCGTTTTCGTTACAATTTCTACTCATACAACTCAAACAATACCAAAATCAACAACAATCAAACACACACAAATGAGGGAGAAGAGGAAGAAGAAGACATTGAAAAAAAAAACCACATAAACAACAACCGATTTCAACAACTCCCGCTTTAATTCATTTCATTCCAATTTTCTACTCATAATTTGACATCCACATTACAAAAATCTACAATAATCAGACAAAATACACAAACATCTAACAATTTCATGAACTTCAATTAAAATTTCAAAAAACCCTAACTCAATATCACAAAAAATACCAATCAAACCAAATATAATCAAAATTATTACCTTCAAATTGATAGATCTATCAAATTCCTTTACAAATCTACCCAAATCCGCATCCAAAGGGCAAGCCTTCTTCCAGTGGTGGCGTTGTCGTGAACCTCGTTGAATATCCTCGAGCTTGGCTTTGTGTCGCTGTGTGTTTGGGGATTTAGTGGAAATGACCTATTTGCAATTTTAAAGAAATAATCTTGTCAATATCCTTTTTCCCATCTTGCTTGTAGCCCTATATCAAAAAAATATTTAAAAAAAATAATTCCAAACTTATAAAAAATCTATAAAAAGTTGATGTGTAATTTATGTTTTTTACGTTTAAAAAATGTGTATTACTAAGTGTTACTCGAAGAAAATCAAAATTAAAAAAATAACGTTTCATATAGTTTTTATTATTCTAAATATGTGCGGAATAGTGAACATATATTTAGAATAATAAAAACTATATGAAATATCATTTTTTAAAATTTTCTTTTCTTCAAATAGCCCTTTAGTAATACACACTTTTTAAAATATATGACATCAATTATATCTACTTTGTATAGAGTGTTTTTACTAATAAGTGTTAAATTATAAAAAAAATTGATATTTGTAGAGTTTTTTAACTTTTGAAAAACATGTTAATTAAAAAGTTGAAAATTAATTCATACCAATTGGATATAGTAAAACAATAATAAAAAAAGTGATATAATTGACTTTTCATGCACTTTAACATTCAATTAACTTAAAGTGGTGATGGGTATGATTTTGCTAAGTAAATGGTTTTAACATGTAATTTTCTGGAATCGTAGTTTTAAATGGGGGTTTTCTACAATTTTGTCATTCATAAATGACATCAAAATACCTAAAAGTACGAAGATTGATTCACATGTCACCAAACTATAATTCTAAAAAGGGTGTTGTTACGTACCCTGCAAACACTCACTCTAACACGCTAATAATCCATGTCTAATTCAACATTGTTTAACTTCATATTATATATGGAGCACTATATGAAGCAACGTTACTATGATAGGGCGTGCGATATAGAAATGGGAGATAGAAGCCGTAGAGGGTTGGATTGAAATACCCCAAATTATTTTTGGGATATTTCTTTAGATAATATTATACTATATTATGTGAATTGAGGAAGCTAATAAATTCGCATAAGATATATAATATAAATTAGAATAATTATATTATTTTAATTTTATCCTCTAAACATTCTTGCTATTTAAATTATTTAATTTATAAAGTTAAATTAAATAATATTTTCTTTCCGCTAATATATATAATATATATATATATATAGATGGACCCATATATATATATGTGTAATATATAATTAAATTTAGTTTGCTTCTATAAACCCAATAAAGAGGGTCAGATTTTTCGGCCCAGCCCGGTTGGTAGAAGCCCACTTTTCAACCCAAAGGTGTATCTCTTCCTCCAGATTTTTTTTCTGATAAACATCTCCTACGTTCAGGTAAACCCAATCTCAACCAAATCCGAGATCTCAGCAACTGGATGGGTATCAACCTCTTCCTCCCTATATCTAGATAGGGACCCCGTTAGCTTTCCTCAGCCAAACCCGAACCTTCCTGTTCATTCCCCTGTCCGAGGCCGCACCTCTTGCAGCGCATCCTTGCCGAAGACCACCGTCGAGCCACCAAGCCGCAACCTTGCCCGGAGACGCGCCACGAGCCAAGCGCCTGACCTCGCCCCTGTTCGACGCCGCACCACAGTCGGAGCGCCGCCTCCGGTTGTCGTCGGCCATCTCTGTCCGAGTCGGGCTGTCTTCGTCTTCGAATTCAGCCGAGACGGAGCCCAGCCGCTTGCCTCCAATCGTCGCCAATCGTCACCCGAGCCGCCGCCGTCGATCGTAGACCTCGCCGCTAGCCATCGCCGGAGGAAGAGCCGCTGCCCATCGTCGCCGAGCCATCGCCCCTGCACCCGTCTTCTTCCTCTGTACGGGAGTTCGAGAGAAGGTGAACAGAGATTTAATCTCTTTTGCTTAAATTACAGAAAGCTCCCTTATTTTATATAATTTCCGTTTTTGGTCCTGAGTTAATTACTTATTAAGTTTGGAAATGACCTATTTGCAATTTTAAAGAAATAATCTTGTCAATATCCTTTTTCCCATCTTGCTTGTAGCCCTATATCAAAAAAATATTTAAAAAAAAAATAATTCCAAACTTATAAAAAATCTATAAAAAGTTGATGTGTAATTTATGTTTTTTACGTTTAAAAAATGTGTATTACTAAGTGTTACTCGAAGAAAATCAAAATTAAAAAAATAACGTTTCATATAGTTTTTATTATTCTAAATATGTGCGGAATAGTGAACATATATTTAGAATAATAAAAACTATATGAAATATCATTTTTTTAAATTTTCTTTTCTTCAAATAGCCCTTTAGTAATACACACTTTTTAAAATATATGACATCAATTATATCTACTTTGTATAGAGTGTTTTTACTAATAAGTGTTAAATTATAAAAAAAATTGATATTTGTAGAGTTTTTTAACTTTTGAAAAACATGTTAATTAAAAAGTTGAAAATTAATTCATACCAATTGGATATAGTAAAACAATAATAAAAAAAGTGATATAATTGACTTTTCATGCACTTTAACATTCAATTAACTTAAAGTGGTGATGGGTATGATTTTGCTAAGTAAATGGTTTTAACATGTAATTTTCTGGAATCGTAGTTTTAAATGGGGGTTTTCTACAATTTTGTCATTCATAAATGACATCAAAATACCTAAAAGTACGAAGATTGATTCACATGTCATCAAACTATAATTCTAAAAAGGGTGTTGTTACGTACCCTGCAAACACTCACTCTAACACGCTAATAATCCATGTCTAATTCAACATTGTTTAACTTCATATTATATATGGAGCACTGTATGAAGCAACGTTACTATGATAGGGCGTGCGATATAGAAATGGGAGATAGAAGCCGTAGAGGGTTGGATTGAAATACCCCAAATTATTTTTGGGATATTTCTTTAGATAATATTATACTATATTATGTGAATTGAGGAAGCTAATAAATTCGCATAAGATATATAATATAAATTAAAATAATTATATTATTTTAATTTTATCCTCTAAACATTCTTGCTATTTAAATTATTTAATTTATAAAGTTAAATTAAATAATATTTTCTTTCCGCTAATATATATATATAATATATATATATATATATAGATGGACCCATATATATATATGTGTAATATATAATTAAATTTAGTTTGCTTCTATAAACCCAATAAAGAGGGTCAGATTTTTCGGCCCAGCCCGGTTGGTAGAAGCCCACTTTTCAACCCAAAGGTGTATCTCTTCCTCCAGATTTTTTTTCTGATAAACATCTCCTACGTTCAGGTAAACCCAATCTCAACCAAATCCGAGATCTCAGCAACTGGATGGGTATCAACCTCTTCCTCCCTATATCTAGATAGGGACCCCGTTAGCTTTCCTCAGCCAAACCCGAACCTTCCTGTTCATTCCCCTGTCCGAGGCCGCACCTCTTGCAGCGCATCCTTGCCGAAGACCACCGTCGAGCCACCAAGCCGCAACCTTGCCCGGAGACGCGCCACGAGCCAAGCGCCTGACCTCGCCCCTGTTCGACGCCGCACCACAGTCGGAGCGCCGCCTCCGGTTGTCGTCGGCCATCTCTGTCCGAGTCGGGCTGTCTTCGTCTTCGAATTCAGCCGAGACGGAGCCCAGCCGCTTGCCTCCAATCGTCGCCAATCGTCACCCGAGCCGCCGCCGTCGATCGTAGACCTCGCCGCTAGCCATCGCCGGAGGAAGAGCCGCTGCCCATCGTCGCCGAGCCATCGCCCCTGCACCCGTCTTCTTCCTCTGTACGGGAGTTCGAGAGAAGGTGAACAGAGATTTAATCTCTTTTGCTTAAATTACAGAAAGCTCCCTTATTTTATATAATTTCCGTTTTTGGTCCTGAGTTAATTACTTATTAAGTTTGGAAATGACCTATTTGCAATTTTAAAGAAATAATCTTGTCAATATCCTTTTTCCCATCTTGCTTGTAGCCCTATATCAAAAAAATATTTAAAAAAAAAATAATTCCAAACTTATAAAAAATCTATAAAAAGTTGATGTGTAATTTATGTTTTTTACGTTTAAAAAATGTGTATTACTAAGTGTTACTCGAAGAAAATCAAAATTAAAAAAATAACGTTTCATATAGTTTTTATTATTCTAAATATGTGCGGAATAGTGAACATATATTTAGAATAATAAAAACTATATGAAATATCATTTTTTTAAATTTTCTTTTCTTCAAATAGCCCTTTAGTAATACACACTTTTTAAAATATATGACATCAATTATATCTACTTTGTATAGAGTGTTTTTACTAATAAGTGTTAAATTATAAAAAAAAATTGATATTTGTAGAGTTTTTTAACTTTTGAAAAACATGTTAATTAAAAAGTTGAAAATTAATTCATACCAATTGGATATAGTAAAACAATAATAAAAAAAGTGATATAATTGACTTTTCATGCACTTTAACATTCAATTAACTTAAAGTGGTGATGGGTATGATTTTGCTAAGTAAATGGTTTTAACATGTAATTTTCTGGAATCGTAGTTTTAAATGGGGGTTTTCTACAATTTTGTCATTCATAAATGACATCAAAATACCTAAAAGTACGAAGATTGATTCACATGTCATCAAACTATAATTCTAAAAAGGGTGTTGTTACGTACCCTGCAAACACTCACTCTAACACGCTAATAATCCATGTCTAATTCAACATTGTTTAACTTCATATTATATATGGAGCACTGTATGAAGCAACGTTACTATGATAGGGCGTGCGATATAGAAATGGGAGATAGAAGCCGTAGAGGGTTGGATTGAAATACCCCAAATTATTTTTGGGATATTTCTTTAGATAATATTATACTATATTATGTGAATTGAGGAAGCTAATAAATTCGCATAAGATATATAATATAAATTAAAATAATTATATTATTTTAATTTTATCCTCTAAACATTCTTGCTATTTAAATTATTTAATTTATAAAGTTAAATTAAATAATATTTTCTTTCCGCTAATATATATATATAATATATATATATATATATATAGATGGACCCATATATATATATGTGTAATATATAATTAAATTTAGTTTGCTTCTATAAACCCAATAAAGAGGGTCAGATTTTTCGGCCCAGCCCGGTTGGTAGAAGCCCACTTTTCAACCCAAAGGTGTATCTCTTCCTCCAGATTTTTTTTCTGATAAACATCTCCTACGTTCAGGTAAACCCAATCTCAACCAAATCCGAGATCTCAGCAACTGGATGGGTATCAACCTCTTCCTCCCTATATCTAGATAGGGACCCCGTTAGCTTTCCTCAGCCAAACCCGAACCTTCCTGTTCATTCCCCTGTCCGAGGCCGCACCTCTTGCAGCGCATCCTTGCCGAAGACCACCGTCGAGCCACCAAGCCGCAACCTTGCCCGGAGACGCGCCACGAGCCAAGCGCCTGACCTCACCCCTGTTCGACGCCGCACCACAGTCGGAGCGCCGCCTCCGGTTGTCGTCGGCCATCTCTGTCCGAGTCGGGCTGTCTTCGTCTTCGAATTCAGCCGAGACGGAGCCCAGCCGCTTGCCTCCAATCGTCGCCAATCGTCACCCGAGCCGCCGCCGTCGATCGTAGACCTCGCCGCTAGCCATCGCCGGAGGAAGAGCCGCTGCCCATCGTCGCCGAGCCATCGCCCCTGCACCCGTCTTCTTCCTCTGTACGGGAGTTCGAGAGAAGGTGAACAGAGATTTAATCTCTTTTGCTTAAATTACAGAAAGCTCCCTTATTTTATATAATTTCCGTTTTTGGTCCTGAGTTAATTACTTATTAAGTTTGGAAATGACCTATTTGCAATTTTAAAGAAATAATCTTGTCAATATCCTTTTTCCCATCTTGCTTGTAGCCCTATATCAAAAAAATATTTAAAAAAAAAATAATTCCAAACTTATAAAAAATCTATAAAAAGTTGATGTGTAATTTATGTTTTTTACGTTTAAAAAATGTGTATTACTAAGTGTTACTCGAAGAAAATCAAAATTAAAAAAATAACGTTTCATATAGTTTTTATTATTCTAAATATGTGCGGAATAGTGAACATATATTTAGAATAATAAAAACTATATGAAATATCATTTTTTTAAATTTTCTTTTCTTCAAATAGCCCTTTAGTAATACACACTTTTTAAAATATATGACATCAATTATATCTACTTTGTATAGAGTGTTTTTACTAATAAGTGTTAAATTATAAAAAAAATTGATATTTGTAGAGTTTTTTAACTTTTGAAAAACATGTTAATTAAAAAGTTGAAAATTAATTCATACCAATTGGATATAGTAAAACAATAATAAAAAAAGTGATATAATTGACTTTTCATGCACTTTAACATTCAATTAACTTAAAGTGGTGATGGGTATGATTTTGCTAAGTAAATGGTTTTAACATGTAATTTTCTGGAATCGTAGTTTTAAATGGGGGTTTTCTACAATTTTGTCATTCATAAATGACATCAAAATACCTAAAAGTACGAAGATTGATTCACATGTCACCAAACTATAATTCTAAAAAGGGTGTTGTTACGTACCCTGCAAACACTCACTCTAACACGCTAATAATCCATGTCTAATTCAACATTGTTTAACTTCATATTATATATGGAGCACTGTATGAAGCAACGTTACTATGATAGGGCGTGCGATATAGAAATGGGAGATAGAAGCCGTAGAGGGTTGGATTGAAATACCCCAAATTATTTTTGGGATATTTCTTTAGATAATATTATACTATATTATGTGAATTGAGGAAGCTAATAAATTCGCATAAGATATATAATATAAATTAGAATAATTATATTATTTTAATTTTATCCTCTAAACATTCTTGCTATTTAAATTATTTAATTTATAAAGTTAAATTAAATAATATTTTCTTTCCGCTAATATATATAATATATATATATATATAGATGGACCCATATATATATGTGTGTAATATATAATTAAATTTAGTTTGCTTCTATAAACCCAATAAAGAGGGTCAGATTTTTCGGCCCAGCCCGGTTGGTAGAAGCCCACTTTTCAACCCAAAGGTGTATCTCTTCCTCCAGATTTTTTTTCTGATAAACATCTCCTACGTTCAGGTAAACCCAATCTCAACCAAATCCGAGATCTCAGCAACTGGATGGGTATCAACCTCTTCCTCCCTATATCTAGATAGGGACCCCGTTAGCTTTCCTCAGCCAAACCCGAACCTTCCTGTTCATTCCCCTGTCCGAGGCCGCACCTCTTGCAGCGCATCCTTGCCGAAGACCACCGTCGAGCCACCAAGCCGCAACCTTGCCCGGAGACGCGCCACGAGCCAAGCGCCTGACCTCGCCCCTGTTCGACGCCGCACCACAGTCGGAGCGCCGCCTCCGGTTGTCGTCGGCCATCTCTGTCTGAGTCGGGCTGTCTTCGTCTTCGAATTCAGCCGAGACGAAGCCCAGCCGCTTGCCTCCAATCGTCGCCAATCGTCACCCGAGCCGCCGCCGTCGATCGTAGACCTCGCCGCTAGCCATCGCCGGAGGAAGAGCCGCTGCCCATCGTCGCCGAGCCATCGCCCCTGCACCCGTCTTCTTCCTCTGTACGGGAGTTCGAGAGAAGGTGAACAGAGATTTAATCTCTTTTGCTTAAATTACAGAAAGCTCCCTTATTTTATATAATTTCCGTTTTTGGCCCTGAGTTAATTACTTATTAAGTGAAGTGGCCAATATTTCTAAACTGTTCGATTCTTGCCCGTTTCAGCGACACCAAGAAATCTCGAAGCACCCACGCCGGATCCCGCTTCCCGAGGAATTCATATTGGTATATAATATTTAACTTTATAGAATTAATTCAATTTCAAATTGAGTTAAGTAAAGTTAATTTCATAAAATATCAATATTGATATTCATTTTTCCGTTGGATTCAATAGGTGCTAAAATCTCGCCTGGTTGTCATCAGCTGATCATCGAAGGTTAAGGCAAGTGATTTCGTTCAATGCCCTTTGCATGTTTCGTGATTTTCTTTTGGCGTGCCTTTTTATTCTTTTGTGTCGAATGCGGCCCTGTGGCCAATTTCCTTGCCAATTTCGATAAATTGCATATCCGTCTGCTTGATGTAATTTATCTCATTATTCATAAATTGGCATGAGTATAAATAAATGGGCAATTATTAATTTAATTATAGTGATATGTGTATTAAATATGTTATTTGTTTATAACTCGAGATAAGTGAAAAATTGCCCATTTTCATCTTCCTAATTGCATGAATTTCTGCTCGTTTCTTTCATGCAAATTAATAGCATGAGATATTAAGATCATTTGAAATATCCATGCTTGTCTTCTGTTGTTAATACCGTGTACATGATCACCTAGTGTAATGAAAGCGACTAAATTACGATATAATTAAATATGCGTACTTTATAGTGCGAGTAGACTTTTAGTCAGTGCGAGTTTTCTTTAGTTAAGACTAACTTGCAGGTTGAGGTTCGTTAAGCCTTACCCTATAAAGGTTTCATGAAACGAACCATTCCGGAATGCATTCATCGCGGGATGGTAAACTTCCATAGTGTTGTAGATCGTAGTCCTCTTTAAGGGCCCGATCGGTATCACGTGTTATATTATTGTTGTCGTTATTATTAATGTTATCGTATAGTGTATTATGTAAGGTGATCAATTCTGCGCATATTATACCTCATTGTATTCGAGTATAATTCCTATATCGTATTCTTATTCGATCTCCGTGATCATCCGAGTCATGTGTCATTTTTGTTTTATTCTATTATCAGATTTCCACATTATATACTCTAAATTTTCCCTTAACTATTATTATACCGTTTCAGGGTCACTGGTTTTAGTTAAAGTTGAACATTTTTCTTATCGCTTGCTAGTCTTAAATGTACTAACCATCCTATTTATTAGATGCCTGGTGTCCTTCGTAATCACGAAACACCAGACCATATTCCACAGGTTTAGTGCGAGCAGTGGAGCAGGAGAGAGTTGAAGAGCGGGCTATCATTTATGAATCTTTATACTACAAGTTTTGAACCTTTGAGATTTCCACAATGCTACTTTAGTTTTAGCTATTTTGGAGTTATCTATACCTTATGGTTTTGGTATTTTTATGTTACTATGATCGGATATTTTAAACTATGATATTTATTTGACTTCCGCCTATTTTATTTTAATTGCTTAAATTATCATCTTGTTTATGGGAGCATGGTTGCATGTCCCTATAAGCCTCAGGTGAATTCAAAGACATTAAAGTCTGCGGATTCACTGGCGCTGTAACGTTCCCTCGGGATTTAAAAAGGGGGTGTTACATGGATTGGGTCGGGGGCCATGAGCAACATCTAATTTGACATTGCTAGTCGAGCATAGATGAGCCACATATCGGTTAGAAGTAAAAATGATAGTGTATGCAAAGGTTCTAATTTGACATCTAATTTGACATCTAATTTTAGATATTGTATGCAAGGTTCTAAATATCGCGTATCGAGGTCATATCGGTTAGAAGTAAAAATGATATATTGGGGATATATCAAAGATATATCGAGACTTATCGGATTTATCGATTTCACTAATTTTTAACTATAAGTACTATATTTATACTTCAAAATGTAAAAATATACATGAAAAAATAATATTTAAAATGCAAAATTACCAAATAAACTTGATAAAATAAAAACAACTTCATTCATAAAGGCTAAAGTTACCTTATCAAAGTTGGCAGTTCTAAATATCCCCGATATATCGCCGATATTGGGTCGATATATCGGCGTTGACCCGATATATCGCCGATATTGACCCGATATACGGCGTTGACCCGATATATCGCCGCGCGGCGAGCTTAACTTAGAACACAATTTCCCAGGGCTCCAGATGTTATAACCATGCATTGGAAAGCTCTCGACGAACTCTACAAGTCTGGAAAAGCACAAATTTTGCCGTCGTGAAATACCAACTCGCTACCGCGAAAGAGCGGCGCCTGCTGGTTTTACTGTTTCCGGATCTGCGCAACGTGGCCCAATTCTATCTTTGTGGAAAATCTATCTATCTTTTCTAGGGTTTGTCTATATATATATATGTTATAATAAACAGGTGTTTTGTGAGTAAACCGCCGCCAAATCATTCATTTATAAGCTATAAAAAACCGTTGCCATATGTTTTTATATTTGTTGCCACAAAACACTATAACCCTTGCTACAAAGCAACAAAACCACTGTCAAAAATCTTGGTAACCGCTGCCACGGATAAATATAACCGCTTCCATAGAATGGTGAAAGTACTATCCTTTTCTATTAAACCGCTATCAAATATTCATCAAATTGCTGCCAAAGTTCTATAATTGTTGCCCCTGATAAGAATAACCACTTCTATAGATGTTAAACCGCTATCATATGATATATTAATCGTGTATATAATATAGTTTAACTGCTGCCTAAACTGAACCAAACCACTTCCATTTATCCAGTGTTCTAAAAAGCGCTAGGCAGATCCTAGGCGGTGAGGGGCCGCCTAGCGCCATTTAGCTCTAGGCGGAGGGGGGTCGCCTAGTGCCTAGGCAGTGCCCAGGCGGCGCCTAGGCGCGATTTTTAGAACAGTGCATTTATTTGACACATAAATGTTTCCTTAGACTCTTTGGCATCAATTATAATTACTTTCTGGCAACGGTTTTGCTTTTTTTCTATACTCGCTGCTTTAGGCTGATCAAACCGCTACCATAGGTGTATAACAATGGGAGCAGATGGTGCAGTCGAGAAACTGCCACTATAGGCATTAGGTCGCGGTTAGAAGGCTCAATGTAGCGGTTTTTAATCGCCATCAAAAGTCGGAATTGTAGTAGTGTTAATAAGGTTTACAACAATTAAAAAAATAGGATGGGCCCCACAAAATTAGTTGAGCACGAACCACACGCGCATGAATTGAGAATGTACGAGAAAAACATGTGGGACCCACTGTTTTTATTTTAGAAAAAAGTGAATGTGTCTTAATTTATCTACACCATCCATCTCACCTAAATCAAGAGTACGAATTTGTTAACATGAACGGGATATCCACATGACCACATGCATAGGGGTGTAGGTCCAATACATTGAAATGAGTTATGTTTTTGATGACTTTTAAAACTGTGATCGATCAAAGTTCTACCATTTTTTTAAAATCAAAGCAGGTTATATTTTTATGATTTTGAAAAATATAATTAATTAAGATTTTGATTGCTTTTGAAATCGTGTGCGTGAGGAGATTTTCACCTATTATATTGCGTAAATTATAAAAGGAAAAATTTGGTTAAATATCCATTTAGAAACCCTAATTATGTTAAATGGAATAAAGAAATTGGTCTAACAGAAACTCAATTAGAAGAGAAATAAGAAATAAGAAACCACCAAGGGAGAAAGCAATAAGGCAACTCAATAGAAAGTTCATTAGCTATTGTCATTGTTGAACTACTTGAGGAAAAAGCAAGCAAGCGAGTGTTATGGATCAAAATTATGATTAGAGGACAAAGTAGATATTTTTCCCGACAAAAGATCAAGTGTTATCCTCCACAATTTCGCGCCAGAAGCAGCCGTTTGATCAGCTTCCTACAAACATTTATTTCATAATCCATTAACCAGGTTTCACACCTTTTTCTTCTCTAGGTCCTGATCAGTTTACATATAAGAGTGTCTCTCTATCCCCTAAAGCGAAATTAAATAGAGTATAAACTAAACCATAAAGGACCTTTGGCCCATTAAAAAGTTGAACTAGTTAAAAGACTTTATACTAATTCAAATGAGCAATAAATCTCTTACAATATAGTTTAAATCAGATTAATATTATAAGTGATTTAGAAATCGTTTAGGAAATATATATCTCCAAAAAAAAAGATAGTTGAACTTTATCATCAATATGTCAAACTAATTCATAATTCTCGGTAACTTAGCTATACCAAAAGAAATTAACAATAAATTAGCTATACCAAAAGCAGTTAACAAAACACTACGAATCAAGATATAACTGGAACGAAAAATTGGACATAAATACCATCAAACAAGAGCAATGACATCAATCTACTCAAGAAGCTCTTTGATGTCTACCTTCAAACCTTTCTTGAACCTAAAAAAAATCAAAGCATGTTGGAAACAAAGGATTATTGAGTAAGATGAGAATCGAAAAAACCAAACACAAAATATTCAATGAAATAAGGAAACAAACATATAAACAAGGAAAGTATACTATACTCTAATGCAACCAGCTTAATTCCATATAGTTTAAGCATAACTCAAACCCCCCTCCGGCTATCGTCTTCAAGACTTCCGTTCTAGCTATATGAATGTCCCAAGTCTAGCATAATCCATCCGATTTTTACTTCAGTCATGTCTCCCAAAACACAAGAGAATGAAACTTTCAACTTGCTTTAGTGCATTGATTTTTTTTTTTGGTGCTAGCATATTCCATTCCACATCCTACGTAGAAAATATGAATCTAAACCAAGTGAATCAATTATGACTCAAAATGGTCCAGGCAAAATAAACCTAAGTTGTAAATTTAACATGAGAAAAATAAATCTAAGCAAAATAAAACAGTTACAAGTCTCTCAAAAATCAAGTTATCGCAAATATAGTCTTTAACACAATCAATCAATGAAATTCCAAACAATATATATAATGTAAACTCCAAGCTACAAATTTGATCAATAAAAGAGGAATGTAGAAGGCAACCTGTTGAGATATTCAATGATAGGGGCAGAACAAAATCGACAGTAACACAACCATTCGAAAATGCAGCAACAACATCCCTTCAAAACCGCACGCAGCAAGATCAAATAGCCTGACAGAAGAAGCAGCAGTCGAACCCACCACAACAGCCCGACAGAAGAAGCAACCCTTTGAAAATGCAGTAGCAACAACCCTTTGAACTCAGTGAATCGAAAAACAATCGCCGAACAACAATCAATCGCGCTACAACTGTCCAACAGTAGCCCGAACAAGCGAATCAAACTCAACGGGATTAATGAACTACTACAATGAACAAATTAAAAGAGGGGTGAAGAGTGGAATTGAAAGCATACCTCAACTGGAGTGGGTGAAGAGCTCCGAACAACGAGATCTGTTGATGACGATGCTGATCGAAGACGATTTTGAAGATGTTGAAGACAATACTACAACAGCAGAAGACGACGTCGAAGATGACGTTGAAGAGCCTCCTCGATCCGCAATTGACAGATCAATGTGGAGATTGAACCTCTACAAGCATCGAATGATCGAATTGGCCGCTCAAGGATCGTCTTTTAGGGTTGTCTTCCGAGGTTTTTCTTTCAACCCTAAAACCGTTAATAACAATTACTTTATAATATTTTTTGGGCCTTTTAATAAAAAACTCCCGAGATAAATTGATGTTTCTAGTGGGTTAAACAATAACTCCTGAGAGAGTATATCCGATTTTTTATTAAAAAAATAAACACACTTCTATCAGGAGTTTTTATAATAACTCATGTGCGAAAATTGTCTTTAAGGAGTTTTATAAAACACCCGATAATTTTGTCATGATAGACGTACAATCTGTACTAGTGGAACCCCCCCTCCTCCTATGGTTTTAGTGCCACCTCCGAGGAACGATCGATTAAGCTAGTGTACGTTGAGACCAAGGAGCGAGTTGTTTGATCAATTGAGGACGATGCCGCCGCCGAGGAGGTACGCATTTGGGAGGCCAGAGGAGGTCACCCACCCGAACTCCATGGGAGCTACCTTGGCTGAGTTCGTCTTCACCTTGGTCTTCGTCAATTGTTCAAATCTGATTTTAGTTGCTGATTCAATCAATCAACTAGTATGTCTTGAATTAATTTTGTTAATAACCGAACCTTTGTGTTGGTTGCCCTGCATTTTGGGGATAACAAAGGTCTGATGTTTATTAGGACTTTGGAATTTGGGGAGAAGTTGCAGGCTAAAAAATTCATTAATCCATGGAAATGGCAACATCATTATTCAATATACTTGTCCTAAACACTCTAGAAGGGTCCTTTTTCTGGATTTAATTAAATGCATTCAAGTACTATACTACATCAATGTATTGTCATTAGTGACAAAACATTATTTTGTAATTGGTGACAATATTTTATCGTTGGTGACAATATATTACTCTTTGCTTAGCTTTAACCTCTCTACGGTCTAATGTTTTGTCGTTGGTGACAATAGATTACTGACAAGAGGTTAGTGACAATAGAGTGGTGACAATGTTTTGTTTTTTGTGACAATCTGTTTGAGAAAAGAATATGGTCACAATGTTCTGTAGTAAGTGATAATAGAGTGGTGACAATGTACTGTAGTTGGTAACAATAGGTTGGTGACACTGTTATGTCGTTGGTGACAATATATTACTTACAAGAGGTTGATGACAATAGGGTGGTGACATTGTTTTTGTAGTTGGTGACAATACGTTCGGAAAAATAATATGGTGACATTGTTCCACAAGAAAAAATTCCACCATCAATCGTCACCAGAAAAAATCAATTGTCACAAAAAAGATTTCCCCTATCTATCATCGGAAAAAATAAAATGCCACAAAAAAGTCAATTTTAACAAACAACTGTCACCAGAAAAATATACTCAACTGTCACTGGAAGAATTGTTATCAAATGCAGAGTTGACCAAAATGGTCAATGTTGACGGGTCAATGTCCAAACTAAAAATGATCAAAGGTGGAAGGAGGGTGGGTTAAGGGTAGAAATGAAGGATAAAAGTGTCAAAAATGGATATTTATTTAATCTATATAAAATACTAAAACAGAGACATGAAACAGGCTCTAGTGCGATTCACATACATGTCATACTCCGGAACAATTCACATACGTGTCATATGTTGGATTGATATGATGTTATCTTTTTTAGCCACATCAATTAATAAACCAATATAATTTTGTCATCTCAATTAATTGTTTCACTTATTATTATAAATATTTAACATTATATCTTAATTAGTTAGAAAACTTATCTCTTTAGATCAAATAATCCATTCAATATTACATCAATTAATAAGTTATTATCATATCTTACTTAGTTATATTTTGACAATATTTTGCGATTTATTTAAATAAATCTAATTACTTTTGATAAAATATATACCGTTAGTTTGATAAAATATAAATCTAATTAGTTTTGATAAAATAAATAATAGCCGTATTTGAACAAATCTAATTAATTTTATAAAGTAAATAATCTTATAAATATGCTATAAAATTGATCCATTAGGATTTCTATTTTTCCCATAAATTTTTTTAAATAAATTACTTTAATTTTCACATAAAATTTAATAAAAAAATTAATTTTAATATATAAATATGATAAAATATAATCTATTACTGTAACAAAATGCGTAAAAACACGAATAACAAAACTAATTTATTTAAAAAGTGACATTTAATTAATTATACAGTAACAAATTTTTTAGACATCCAGTAAATTAAATTAAGCGATTATAAAATGCGTGTTTAAAGAGTAGTATGGAATTTGGCAAGAGGACCAACCCTCCCAAGTCCCATCCATCCCATGTGTCGAAACTGGAAAGCCATGCCTTCTCCACCAAACAAAACAAGGAGTGTAGATATTTTTTACGCAACACGTGTCGATAACCGATTGGTCTCCCTCTGCTGCCAGTCAGCCACTGCTCGCTTATCTCACCAGACAAATGAGATGAAGACTCGGAAGAACTAACCCCACGATCCCTCCTCTCCTACTCTCCTCTTCGTTCATCCTCAAACTGAAACCCCCCAAACCCTAGACAGCCTCTCTTCCTCCCTCTCTCTCTCTCTCATGGTGTCCATGAATCCGAGCTCTCCAGAGGGCTTTTACCTCGATGCCAACGGAATGCCGCTCCCGGGCCTCAATCCCTTCACAGCGTCACCTGCTTCGTCGTCGGCCCCCGCGCCCGCCGCCAGCGCTGCCCAAGTCTCTCCGGCTGAGGCTTCCGATGACGCCAGCAAGAAGATTAGGAAGCCCTACACCATTACCAAGTCCAGGGAGAGCTGGACCGAGCCTGAGCACGATAAGTTCCTCGAAGCGCTCCAGCTGTGAGTTCCCACTCTTCTATCCTTTTCACACTAGTTTTAGATTTGCTTATTGGATTGCAATTCGACGTCATCCAGTGCCTGGGATGGTTCCGTAGTGTTTCTTTGGGTGCCAAAGCTTCTTTTTAGGGTTGAATTGGTTATTTCCCGGCTTCTTTGGACTGCACTCGCGCTTGGCTTTCTTAGATTGGGCCGATTGATGCTGAGGAGCTCAGGAATTAGCTTTTCGATTTGCGCCTCCTAACAAGGGAGAAATTAGTAGCTGTTGTCTATTTAAGTAACAGCTCACTTCTTTACACTCTGTTTGGCTTATGGGGTTTTTAGGGGAAGGAAGAGGTGGGAAATTGAAAAGGGGAAAGGGAGTGAAGGGAAGGGGAGGAATTTCACTTTCCCACCCAATTCCACCCTTTTGGTGGGTTGTGAAATCCCACCCTATTGAGCAGTTACTCAAATTTGAGATCCCTTCCATTCCTTTAAATTGTTCATCCAAACACATAATTTACTCTCCCTTCACTTCCCTTCTTAAAAATCCCTTCAAATGTCCGTTTGGTTCTTCAGGAATAGAAAATAATAGACCCTTCCCATTCCCATGTTTGGTATAGTTTGGAATGAGAATCAATTTGATTTGGGAAATGAGTCATTCCCTGGTTAGATTCCCAACCCAAAACATCGGGTTTGAATCATCCATGCCACGAGGTCCATGAGTATCACCCATTCCTTTTTGATTCATAAAATTTAACCGAACATAAAGATTCAGATATAGGTTTTTCAGGAATCATATCAAATGACTCTTTAGGTTGAGTTGGAACTTGTATTATTTGGGAAAACTACATTTCCGAGAATTCAATTAAAATCTGATGGTAAATCTTGTCTTCCTAGTTGCGAGTTGCTACTTGCAAGGTGTACTTGTTTGATGCCTGCTTTAAGAGAATAAAGAGTGGCTGGTGAAATAAGAAGTTTATTGTTTTATAAATTTTCATTGCTACTCATTTTTTAGGGTAACACTCTTATTGTGAAAGTGTGGAGACATTCTTTGCATGGTTTTGTTAATCTATTCCACTTTATGCTTTTGAAGCTAATCTCTGCGGAAATGTTTTAAGGACTCGGGGAAGTGATACTCATAGGCTTTGCACCTTTATTTAGGATCTTTGCAAAGCATATAGGGAAACCAAAGATGACCCATCATATGCATGTTGAGGATTGATTACAAACAAGATATGGCTATTTCCTATTCGCATGCATGTTTAGGATTGATTACAAAATCGTGTGAACATTGGCTATTTCTTCTTTTTGGGTGAGAATACAGTTTTGAATTATCTTCCTTGATTATGCTGGCAGCCAGTCTTTTAGAAAATATTACTTGAAGCATATTGCTTCTAGTTTTAGATTACAACTGGATATGGTAGGTTTCCCACTTGAGTTATAACTTGTAGAATTCTACGGTAATCTTTATGTACCCTAGAACATGTACAGGAGATTACTCGTCGCTTTGTTCTTGGTTGCTCTTCTAAGGTGTTTGGTTGGAGTGAATATGACTATAAGAGAGACTTGTTCCTTTGCCCATTCTTGCTTCACTAAAGCTTCTCAGCTTTGTGGCATAGGCAATATCTTTTTTTTTAACCTTTTTTTTTTACAATGTAGCATATTGATGTAAAAAATGAACACATTTGTTCTTTAAGAATTGTGAGCATATATTGATATCAACTTCTTTTTTCCAGGTTTGATCGTGATTGGAAAAAGATCGAAGCATTTGTAGGATCAAAAACTGTAATTCAGGTGATCTTACTATATGTATTTCCCTGTCTTTTTCTTTTTTGTCCATTATCCCCAAATCGCGAAGTTTGTAGTTTGGTGGGTTTGGACTTCATCTATGAGTTTAGACCGAGCCTTCTGTTGCTTGCTCTTGACTTCACCCTCATTTTTCATTGCCCCTCTTTTTTGCCTTTACCTCTAGAAATCTGAAAATTTTGCTTTTGAATAGAGGTTTCTTCAGTTATGTTAACTTATGTTTAGCAATCGGCAAATCTGTATTATTTTGATTTGTTTTGTTGGGTACTTTGTTTTATACTTTTGCTTGCTTCATCACACAATCATCTTAAATGCACAGTGCACACTTCTCCTGGTTCAACTCATATATCACTTTGAATGAAATCATAAATATAATGCCTTATGTAATATGCCTAGGCTTGCATCCAGTTTGGTGATTGTCATTGTATTGCTTGGTTGGATAGAATGGCTCATCACTCACATAAAGACAATTTTTTTGACATTTATTGGGGACAATCTTCTGATGCATTTGCTTGTCAAATACTGATGCCTGATTGTGAGATTTGTTCGCATTTTCTATGGGCTTCTGTTGCTTATTTGGCGTGTGTTTGGGCTCTTCTTGCTCTTTTAGTGGGTTAAACACTTCAACCATACAAATTTGACCTTCAATTAGGGTGTCTTTTAGTTTCATGCTGCCTTTTGCTTTATTTCTAAGAGGATGCTTCGTCTTTTGATCTTTGTACGCATTTCTTCTCGAAAAATGTTGTACACCATAGCTAAGGAAGCATTGAGAGTTTCATAACCTTTCAGAAGTAGAGAGAACATAGAGGACGAGAAGTAAAAGAGGTGATTGTAAGTGGAGCACTAATCCTAAGATTGTATAATCAATTATGAACCTCTCATGGCAACCAGATCGTTCCAAATTATTTGATTCCTTTCCAAAACCTTTCACATGTTTTTTCCCCAAATTTTCGCCACCAATGTTTCAGAGACCTCTCAAGACTTTCCAACTACATGATATTGGTCAAATACATTCACAGCAATGTGATTTAGATTACCATTAACCATTTGTTATTGCTAATATGATCTGCTCTATCCATGTTTTAGAGAGAATGAAGTCTGCTCATGCTCCTTTAATAAAACTGCACTTAGTCTAGTTGCAGCTTTTGTTTGTGCATGGAAAAGTGCTTTATAAGCAGAGAATGAATTAAGAATGTCTTTTGCAGATACGTAGTCATGCCCAGAAATACTTTTTAAAGGTTCAGAAGAGTGGAACCAATGAACATCTACCTCCTCCCCGTCCAAAAAGGAAAGCTGCACATCCCTACCCACAAAAAGCCCCCAAAAATGGTGAGTTGCTTTACTTGTTTGAATATTTTCAAGGCAATTGGTTTGTTATATGCTTTGGAATGAGAAATGATACAGCTACTGCACTTTCATAAGTGGCTGTTTTTTTTAATCTTCTTCCCCCTTATGTTGTTGTGTTGTGTTTACTATATGCCCAGATTCATCTACACCGGTAAGAAATCCAAATAGCGGTGCAACGTTGTCATCGTGGAATGCTCACTCTGCACAAGCTGTTGGGGCAACACATTCCAGAAAAGGTGCTAATTGTACATGTACATTAGCTTATCCAGTTTGTTTTTACCATTTGCCTTATAGTTTAACGATTGTCTTCTCTAATCTGTCAGGTGATATGAGATCTGCGGCACCTCAAGTTGTGAACAATTGTACAAGTAGTACAGAGAGCACGCCTGTGGCACAGGCAGTCTGTGAAAAGAATGAACAATTGACGCATGGTCCTCCATTGAGAGGTGGGCATAATGTTATGATTTGTTTAGAAAGATGATGTTTGGTTTTGACAACTTTTATGATATTTTTTTTTTCTAAATTTGTTTTATTTTAGTCATTGCAATGGTTTTGAGTCATGAGAGGCTGCAAGTATCATGTGATATGAGATCTGAGCATTTGATGTATTTTTTTTTGTTAGGATTTAAGAAAGCTTGTCTAAACCCCGGACCTTTTTCTATAAAGAAAAATCTTTAATATACCTAACCTATGATGCCTGGAAACAGCCATGGTTGCTTCTTTATGTGTCTGAGATGGGACATAGATCTAAAATGAAAGAATAAACAACAAAAGAAGTGATGCATCTTCGGACTACTATATTTACTCTTTTTAACGTGCCCTCTGCTAGTGGCATGTCCTGGTTAGTGAGGTTGACTTATATATGAAATCCAGCAACCCATCTTGTCCCTGGGAAGAACCGAAAGATAATTGCTTATATACGAACCTTTATATATATACATATGCATTACTGTTTTAAGTTTCAAAAGTATTTATAATATTATATGTATTTAGTTATATACTTATCTATGATGTTTCTTTTACTGAGTCTGTTTTCCTCACCCCTAAAAGATGTTGCTTCCTTGAATCTTTACTGTGCTCATAATAGTAGTAGTAGTAGTACATACATACATAAAATGATGCCTGGCACATTATATATCACTCGATTGAATTAAATAAAAGCTTTTGGAGACTATATGCTAGATGAATGATAGTAAATATAGAATACCCGATATGGGATCATCAGTGCGTGTAATTTGTTAATTATGGTTGTTGATCACTATGATGATACCTTTTGGATAATGCATGTCCGTAATCTATGTATGTCAGCAGATGGAGATTAGTTTAATGTATGTAATCAAATATTTCCAGTTGATAGAATAGGTGTAGGTGTATGTTTCATACTGAACTTTTTAAATGGTTGACACACTTGTTTGAATGAAGCATCATGAATTCATAATTGTATATTATGGCCATCTTCCAAGGACTTCCAAGAATACAAAGTTGTCCTATTTAGCTGTTATATGTTGCTCTTTTTTCATTTTTCACATTTATTCACTGGTTGCACTCTTCTCAATATGGGCTAATACTATTCTGTTGATTCAGTTCTACCTGATTTTGCACAAGTTTACAGCTTTATTGGAAGTGTGTTTGATCCGGATACTACTGATCATCTTCGGAGACTTGGAAAGATGGATCCAATTGATGTTGAAACGGTATGCTACTTATCTCCTTCTCATTTTCTTACTTATGTGATGTAGAGAAACCATCTGCTGCTATTTTTAATGGTACTACAACTATTTCTGAATTGAAAATAAAAAGAATTCAGTGCACTTTTATCTGAATATTTTTTTATGTCACAATAAGAGGTCTGAGAGAGCATAACTCTCAGTCTCTCTATGTTTGAGGATTTCAATATGCTAAGTTCTTATCAGTTATGACTTATGAGTGACATGGGCCTTGATTCACTGGATTGTGGGTATATGGATCTAAGGAAGTAAGGGAGAATTATTATATCCAGATTTGTTTAAAGAATTTAAGAAGTAAAAGAACTTGGGTGATGTCTTATTTCAATTTTCAGCTGTGAAAAAGTACTCTAATTCAAATTGTATTTTGGGTAATAAATATTGAGCAGTCTCATGTTAAGTTTTCCCACCAGGTCCTCTGTTCCATTATTTTTTTTCCTGTTCTTTTTGTTCTCATGGAAGTTGCTTTTGGTTGCAGGTGTTACTATTGATGAGGAACCTCTCAATCAATTTGGCCAGCCCTGATTTTGAGGAACATGTAAGTTATGCTTCATTGCACTTACTAGTTAGTCAGTTGCCTAGAGGTAGCTTTACTAAATGAAGATAAATTCCACCAAAAAATAAGATAAATTCCACCAAAAAATAAGCTAAATTCAACTCCCTGACTTCACACGAGAGTCCTGTGTTTGTAATGGATTCCCTTTTGTACCTTTACTTCAAATATTCTTCTTGCACCATTTTTTCCCTTTGATGCAATTTTCTAAATTTGCACACTCGCTTTTTCCTCGAGTTTGCACTTTACATGCCTGCAAGAAGCACGCCCGCTCTCTCTACTTGTGGCATGTTCTGTTTTATTTTTATTTTTTTTTAAAACTCCATTCTCATTAGGAACAAATCAGCGGAATCATATTTCCCACAAATATATACACTTTTTTGCTGTTGAATTTTTATGGCTCTTGGCTTCCATTAATCTAAAATTCCTCAAAAGGGGAAGTAGAAGAACTATCTTTTGTACTAGTGTCTAATAAATTGAAACTCTCTTGTTTTTTAATGCAGAGAAAACTACTTTCTTCCTATGAAATTGATTCAGACAAGGACAGACTGGGAAGTGCAAAGACCACCTCAAGTGCTGCTGGTTGATTGGAAGAAAAACTGGTTCTATAATCAAGAGGTAAAATGAGTCTTGCCCTTGATAGGCTGTAAACTGTGCCGAAAACAACTATTGATCTTGATTGGAGTGTTGTTTAAAGCTATGAAGGCGGCAGATATCATCACAGGATTCTACCGATCTCCTTCCCAGTGGTGTCACACGTCAACTTTTGCCATGTAATTAAAAAGTGACGGGGAAAGATCGTAGCGAGAGTTCCTTGAATGTGAAAAAGCCAGTAATGTTAGTAGTACATGTCAGGCTTGTGTATATTCAAGTTATGGTTAAATGTTTTGTTCAGAGTGCTTGACAATATTTGTGTTTCAAATGTATAGATCATCTGTGATCTGTATATGCTCTGTCAGATACAACTGAAACTCCAAAAGGACAATAAGCTGTCCCGCTCTTCTGGACAGATGACTCCGTAGTTGTGCAATGTAACTTGTATTTAGGAATGATAATAGGCCAGGTGACATCACGGGTAGTCGGATTCATTCTATTACTCACTTATTATGTCTTTGCTGATTTGTCCCACCCAACGAATACACCTACGTCATTTTGGTCTATATATCTTGTGCCACTTGCTCCCCCCCTGCATCTATGGTTGATTTTTCACACACTGGCATATTTCAACATGAAAATGTTCTATTTATAAAACCATGAAATACGATAGGAGTTCTCATTGATACTCTTTTAACAGATCATATTTCACATTGGTGGATGATGATAATTTGGGCGAGAGATGAGATGACTGTATGACAGTATCCCTATCCCTCCATTGTAAATTATATTTGAATGTGAAATTGTCATCCCTTGTAAAATGATGCAGAGTACTATGATTTGTATGGGAAGACACTGACAGTAACCCTATGTATTGATCTATAAATTTTGGTTTTATATTTGGATATGTTCGATCTTGTAGGTTTGAGTTAATCAAAAAGGAGCTTCAGTAGATTTAGCTTGTATTTTGGGTGTTATATGAGCCGAGTAGCTCGAGATCGGCTCGGGTTCGACTCATGCTTGTTCATTTCCTAAACGAGCCGAGTATGAGCACATTTTAAAGCTGGGTTAAAAACTCAGCTCGCTCAATTTAAGCTCGAATGTTTTAAATTTCTAAAATTTCCTTTAAATTACTATATTGTGAGCAAAGAGAGCTACTTAATGCTCGGAAAAAGCTCGGCTCGAACTCATTCATTTCCTAAACGAGTTGAGTATGAGCACATTTTTAAGTTTGAGTCCAAATTTAGGCCCGGCTCGAGATCAACTCATTTTTAAACGAGCTGAATATGAACAAGTAATACTCGGCTCGTTTGACTCGAATAACATCAACAGTCAAGTGGTAAGTTTTGAAAGAAAGAGCGAAGTCAAAGGGCAAAGTTGTCAAACCCTAATTAAGGTGCATAAAAATAGTTAATACTTAATGAAGGTGCTTTAAAATAGCAAAGGGGTAAGGGCAGGTTAATTGAGAATTAGCCATGGTTATTGACAACCTTGAACCGCTTTTCCCGCTTCTTTTTGTGTTGTCCTTTTTCACCTCTAAAACTTTTGTGGCATTTATTTTTTTTACCGTGGAAAATATATGGAAGCAATTACTCTATAAGATTGAAAAAGAATTCCATATATTTCTCTCCCTAAAAACCTCACCCCTCATATTCATTGTTTTGAAGCTGTTATCGATCTCATTGCCTTGTCCATTCACAAACCTCTTCTCATTTCTTCCTCTTTATTTTCGTTTCTCATTATCGCTAGCTTGGCAGCAACATATATATATACTACAACACACACGATATCAAAATGGTATGCTTTTAATCTCTATCCTTTTTTTTTTTAAAAAAAATTTATTGTATATGAATCTAGTCTCCAATGAATGATTATATGGCGCGAGAAGGGAAAATCACACCATAGCTTGCCTTCCAATATGAACTTAACCTAGCTAATCCAGACATGGTACTTAACGCACTATGCCCGTCGATTTATATACCCACATGTTAATTTTGGCCTTTTTGAATTGGGTGAACATCTTGTCAAAAATGAGTTGATGGATAAGAAATCGAACTTGTATATATATATATATATATATATATATATATATCCTAATCATTTATATATATATAGGCAAACTCCGCATCTGGAATGGCTGTGGATGACGAGTGCAAGCTAAGGTTCCAGGAGCTGAAGTCAAAGAGAATATACAGGTACATCACCTTCAAGATCTCGGATCAACAGGTGGTGGTGGACAAGATCGGTGGCCCCGACGAGAACTACACAGACTTCACCAATGCCCTTCCTCCTAACGAGTGTCGCTATGCTGTCTTCGACTTTGATTTCACCACTGACGAGAATGTTCAGAAAAGCAAAATCGTGTTTGTTGCATGGTAAGCTCGCTCGATCTGCTCCCTGCACCCCCACCCCAAACAATTCAACCTACCTACGGTACCTACAAATTAATTAATTAATTAAAGATATACATATACAAGTTTAGAGTACGTAAGTTTAATTAATTAATTAATTCATTTTATATATATATTGACGATCGAAAAGGGCACCCGATACATCGGTAGTGAGGATGAAGATGGTGTACGCAAGCTCAAAGGACCGATTCAAAAGAGAACTGGACGGCATTCAGGTGGAACTACAAGCAACCGATCCAAGCGAGATGAGCCTTGACATCGTCAAAGACCGAGCCCATTAAACAATTTCCATCATCTTAATTTGCTTCATTTAATCATAATCATAGCACTATATATATATATATTTATTTAATATATATCTACAAATGTAATTCATGAAAATTATTTCATGATTTTTTTTATATTTAATTAACTTATTTATTTTTGGATTAATATAATTGTATTTACGGAAATTTCGCCTGGTAACCCTGTGGTTTCGAAATTTTTTGCCTCGCGCCCACAAGTTTGACTTTGTCCAATAATTGTGTTTTAAAGCTATGGGCGGTTGAGTATTGTAATATTAACAAATTTTGTGGTATATTTTCACAAATACCACCATTGGAAAAATAGATCTCGTATACAATTGATCGAGCCAAACCAACTTTCACAGTGGGGGAGGAACAACGTGGTGGCCTGAGCCAAGGCCGAGGAACAACGTGGTGGCCGACGACTGGCGTCAGAGGGGCGAAGGCGGAGTAGGCGGTGGCTGCGAATGTTGGTGGTGCTGTGGTGGGTTGCGATTTCAGGTTAATTGTAAGAGTTCGAATTTGGAATTAGTTTAGTTTTTTTGAGTGGGATTAGTGATCTAGGGTGGGATTTGATCTCAAACCATGGCTTGAACCTTCGAATTTAGAATCATGAATTTTAGGGTTTTGGGGTCCGAAAATTTGACGTTTTTTTTAGTTGTTGTTTGTAGGGTTCGGAAATTTTAGGGAATGAGGCTGTAATAGCTCATATTAGTATCTTTGAGCTTTCTGTATTAGTTAAGTGGAGCAATTTCATATTCAACTGGTACTGGTATAGGAGGGGGGACTAATGTCATTCTTCCAAGGCAGCATCCAATTTTAAGTGGAGCAATTAAGACATAATGAATCCTAAACAACACTAACAACCACATGGGTTGAACGCTCAAGTGGCTGAAATCCCCAAGAAATTTTATAACTCTATGACCTTCTATTTTGAAGAATTAAAATGTGTTTATGATGCTTAATATTTTTTCATTTAAAGATATATGATGAAGGAAACTAATTTCTTATTGGTAAGGCAGTCATATATAATCTCAATTTATAAAAACTTTAATCTCAATTCATTAGCTCTTAGATTATGGCGATATAAAATATCCAATTTTATCGATTTTCCACAAATAAGAACCAAAATTCATTAAGACCTTTTCAACTTTTGCAAAGACTTTATAATACTTTTGTGTATGTAGTTGTGGAAAAAGTTTCAAGAAAAAAAACCTTCCTCCATAAAGAAAACAAGTATCACATAATTTGATGATTGAGTTTAATAATTGTTAAAATGATAAAGCATAAAGACAAAGACAACAGAAAGACATACGAAACCATATGCTTTTATTAATTATCCATGCCTTTTTTAACACTATACAATAGGGTCGGTTACTATTTGAAAAATGATGCCTAATTTGTGATGCCAAAAGATACGGTCATACGATAAAAAGATATAAGCTAGAAGTTAGTGACTTAAGGGATTACACTAGGTTGGAAAGCAAGCGCCATCAGAAAAAGTCATCGAATGCCCCCTCCTGATCACTTTCCCAGTTGTTAGATCCTGCACAATGCAAGCACAGAGAGAAAAACATAATATAGTTACTTTTAAAGTATCCTATGTAAGCAAAATATGAAAACCTTACAATTGACTATAACTAAACTATACATCATGGGGATAAGATTGGAGATTCAGAAAAAATGAAGTGGCTGATGGAACCGGAAATCTAATGTTCATAGACATTCAGACAAAATGGAGTGGCTGATGTAACTGGAAATCTAATGCTCCTATCACTCAGACTCTAAACTTTTGTTCCTCGATGTTTTAGGTTGTTTCTAGTATTGTTGGAAGAGACACTAGGCCACTAAAATCAAAACTAAGAAAGCTAAACTAACCTTTAACATTAGCTTGAGTAAGATCCTGAACTATCAGCTGAAGAGCATTGCTTATTAAGTTTGCATTAGTGACAATACCAAAGCTTCGATCTAGTTGATAGGTGGTGAGGCATCAGTCTGAAAGAAAAAAACACTGATAAGCTTCACCATTTTGGTATAGGGATGGTTTGTGATCAACTATCATTAATATGTTTTTAGCAAATTGTAAGCCTATTAGCTCAAGTGGTAGAGCGATGTGCGCATGCGCAAGAACGGGTTCGAATCTTGCATAGGCTAATCTCCAATTACATTTAAGACTATAACCCTATTCTGATTAGTATTGGAAGATTTAAATATTACCAATGCAAAACTCATTTGTAAATGTATGATGTGTGCAATCAAATTAGCCGTTTGACTTGATCTATATTCTTAGGTTTTTGTTGTGAGACTGAATTGAACCCTATCATGCATAATTGATTAAGATTTTTCAACGAAAATAGCAAGTAACAATGTAATGTCTAGATAGCCTATGTGGGATTTGAACCCACATCTTTGTGCCGAAGCACGTTGCTCTACCTATTGAGCTAATAGGTCAACATATTCAATAAATAAACTAAAATTTTAACCAACATCTTTGCTATCAATACAAATACCAACATTAAGAATTACTTGCACTAAACTAAATTAAATAGAGTCCATTTGTTTGCCACTTCTTGTTGTAGAAAGTTGTTTCTTCTTATGCTTCTTTAATGTCTTTATCTCTTTGTTCTTTCAGATGAGCAACACTCTGGTAATAATAGTAGGGACAAACAGTATTGATTTGCATAAGTTACCTAGGCAAGACCTGCACCAATCAGGCTATCCACAAAGTATGTTGTGAAGAAACCTATCATAGCCACACACCCTGCAGACGCAAAACAAATCACCAAAAAGCGTATCAATGACAGACCACTGAGAAGCTCAGCTTTTAGGAGACGGAACTTCTTGATCCATGCCCACCCTGGGATGATTGATGAATCAAGGACTAAAATTAGCATTGTCTGGGGGCTCTGGATTGTTTTGAAGCCATTTCGTCCTAGCCTCTTAAACAGTAAGCAAGCCCAAAAAGGGAATCAACACACATTCATCCAAGAACAGGCCAATTGTGAGGGAAAAAAAAGCACCTTGGTACTTCATTTTGTCTTTCGAAAATTCAACATCCAAAAATCACCCACAAATTTATGCATTTTCCCCATAAATCCATATACTAAAAATTCAACGTCTGAACATTAATCTTGAAGGAATCAAAGTCATTTTCAGTAAATCAAACTTAGATTCATTTTGGGTCTCCTGATCAGCAATAAGCTACTTGCATATCTCATATAACAAATAAAGGGTGGAAATTTTTGACAATTTATCCAAATAAGCAAAAATTTTGTTATAGGAATGTTGTCAAACACTTTTGAGTAAAACATGAATTCCACTTTACCATTTTGCACACGCAACTCATCTCCTCTCCTCGGCTTCTTCTGGATGGAGTGAAATCCCAAATAAACGAACCTAATGAAAAACGCCCGATTGAAATGGAATCCATTTCTATGAATAAATTAAAAGTGTTTGAAATTAAAACAACATTTTAGTCGATGCGAATAAACGAAAGCTGACCTCCATTATAGATACGATCAATCGGAGAAATGTGATTAAGAGCAGTAGTTGATGTAGAGTTGTATTGATTGATATAAAATCCTTCTTGGGGTTTCATTCCTCATACTTGTCATATATATAGATTACAAGTGAGTAAGATTGGGCCCGAGCCAATAGGGCCCGTACACTATACAATATACTCCCTCCGTTCGGAAATAAATGATGTTTGACTATTTTGCACGTAGTTTTAGGAGATAAAAACTATATAAATTCTTATTTATTTTAATTAATTTTTTCATTTATATAGTTTTTAGCTCATAAAACTATGTGCAAAATAGTCAAACATCATTTATTTCCGAACGGAGGAAGTATAATCTATAAAACCCCCGCAGTCGAAAGTGGAGGGTCCCAAACAGTGAGACTGGACCAAAAATCAAGGAACAATTGACGAGGTAAACCCTTTGTGAAGATATCAGCGTACTGATAGGAGGATGGGACATGCAGAACACGAACATGTCCAAGAGCAACCTTGTCCCGAACAAAGTGGAGATCGAGCTCAATGTGCTTGGTGCGCTGATGTTGGACCGGGGTGCTTGCGAGATAGACGGCAGAAACGTTGTCCGTGTAAACCAGGGTGGCCTTCTGAAGAGGGCAGCGGAGCTCAAGCAGGAGATTACACAGCCAGGAGCACTCGGAGACAACGTTAGCGACACCCCTGTACTCAGCCTCCGCGTTGAAATGAGACACAACAGACCAGGACACAAGGGTGTCATTGAGGAAGACACAGTAACCAGACGTAGAGCGGCGTGTGTCAGGATACCCACCCTAATCCACATCTGTGTAGGCAATGAGGTCATGCCAAGAGGAAGGGGAGATCGTGGTGCCCATTTCAAGTGTACCACTGATATACCGAATGATCCGCTTCAAGGCCTGAAAGTGCGGCTCCCTAGGCGCATGCATAAACAGGCAGATCTGCTGAATGGCATAGCTGATGTCTGGCCGAGTAAATGTAAGATACTGTAATGCCCTGGCAAGACTCCGATACAGGGTAGGATCATCAAACAGAGGACCAGAGTTAGCACTGAGCTTGTTGGAGGAATTGACAGGGGTGGCGACAGGCTTGCAGTTGCTCATCTTGGCCCGAGCAACAATTTCTGCAGCATAATTACTTTGAGAGGGAAACAACCCAGACGCATGACGCTGCATGAAGACCCCCAAGAAATAAGTCAATGGCCCAAGATCAGACATGGCGAACTCGGAGCTCAACCGGACAATGATGGATGTCCGGAGTGCATTAGAGGACGCGGTGAGAATGATGTCGTCGACATAAAGTAACAAAAAAGCCATGTCCGTACCCATGCGATAGATAAAGAGAGACGAATCGGAGCGGCTGCCAACGAAACCCAGGTGGAACAGATGAGAAGCGAAGCGCTGGAACCACGCCCGAGAGGCTTGTTTCAGACCATATATGATGAAGGAAACTAATTTCTTATTGGTAAGGCAGTCATATATAATCTCAATTTATAAACACTTTAATCTCAATTCATTAGCTCTTAGATTATGGCGATATAAAATATCCAATTTTACTGATTTTCCACAAATAAGAACCAAAATTCATTAAGACCTTTTCAACTTTTGCAAAGACTTTATAATACTTTTGGGGTCTCCCTCTATACACCGTAAATCTGCGGTTAGCGCTGCTAATACAACGTCAGATATAACGTTGCAGCAACGTTGAATGTCACGTTGTTACAACGTCTAATCTGACGTTGTAATATGCCATACACGACGTTGTGAATTGGAGGACGACGGGGCGGGTCGGGCACTTTACAACGTCAAATTAGACGTTGTAAAGTGGGCCTGGGCGGGCCACATAACAACGTCATATTTGACGTTGTAATAACGTCATATTCGACGTTGTGACATCCCGTAACAACGTCCAATCGGACGTTGTTAGTTAGGCCATCATAAATACCGCAACACTTGTTCCCCGAGGCACATCCCCTACCAAACACTAAACACACATCATGGCATCAAACCCAAATAGCTTTGTTAAACATGGCATGTTTCGTGATGGGACCCGTTTCATTGTTGAAGTGGAGAGACACCGTCATCCACCTGAATATGATGCTTGCAACTGCAAGCACAAGAACTATAAGCATTTTTTTTCGATGCAATCTATTTTCTGTGCAGGGTTGCCGCATCCTCGAGAGGTCACCAAAGTTGCAATTCGGGTGTAAAGAGTGTGACGACGACCCTGCGTCGTACAATATGCGGCTCACCGAGCAGATAACGGATATGCTGACTGTTTTTTACGGCGACGTGTCTCTCATGCGTTGTCGCAGCCTTGCCCAGTATGCAGTTGATATGGCAGCGCGCCCTGCCCAAGATGAGATGACGACATATGCGTTCCAGCAGGTGCAGATTCGGATATACCCTAACAGTCCTGAGGAGTCCGTCGGTAGCTGTTCCATTTAATATAAGAACCCTTGCTGAAATTTTAAGTTAAAAAATATTTGTAATCCTTGCTGAAATTTTAAGTTAAAAAATGTTTGTAATTTTCGATTTGGCGCCAACTGATGTTCGTTTTGCTTGAATGATTGTTTTTTTTATGGTTTCTACATCTTGATAACAATAAACGTACAAGGATGACTGGCAATGTAATAGGGCAACGATAACTGAAAATCGTGTCATGACTCCTAAACATGGTATAGGGGACGATCTTCTTGAACCCGCAATTCTCTAAATCTATCAAATTGGTCTTGGAAGCAAGTATCCCATCCGTTGACGCTCGGGTGATGGTATGCCGTCCATTCATGCGTTGGAGGAGGTAAAGGAGCGTTGCGATGTAACCATATCTGCAATAAGTATATTAGAATATTAAGTTTGGTAATTTATGGATGAAATGCAATTGAAGTGAGAGTAACACATATCATACTCACCGGTGCGAAATGATCTTGGTTACCGATGCAGGCCGGGCCTAGTATGGCCTCGTTGGGGGCATCATTTGGTTGTTCGGTGTACATAGGGAGGCATGTGAATAACATGTGCCAAGATAAGACGACAAGGGGCACCTGGTAGACGGTTGCAAACACAAGACCCATGATCGGCAACTCGATCCAGTATCTTCGGTCACCTCCTACTATGCCGGAGTAACTCTGCAGGTTGACAAACTCTCGCACCGAATACCCTCCCATGTAACAACCAGCGTAAAGTTGATGATTCTGTTCGAAATGGTTGCACAATAACCCTTTCATATCTCGAAACCGTGCCTCTCCTAGCCGTAACATCAGTTGTGCCAAAGCCCGATATCCGCAGTGACCATCTCCTACAACGTTGACGGCTGCCGCAATGTACCTGAACATAAAAGGGTCCACATTGTTGTGACCCCAGTCAAAACCCCAGTACTGTGCGTCAGACGGTAATCCGGACTGTCGGTCCCTACCTCGGCGACCTGATCTGGCTTCCTCCCTTTCAAAATTGGCCCGATATTCCTCATATCGTAAGGGATTCGTTCTGCACGGGTTCCTCCTCCCTCTAGGTCTGCCCTTTGAACGTATGCTACCCCGCTCGGGTGGGTGCAGATCAGGGTCACATGCTTCATTGGATGCAGTGTACGAAGCCGACATGGCATAGGGTAAGGCCGCATTGTCAGATTCATCCCACGTCAGATCTCTCCAAAATGGGTGGATGACATCAGGTGTTATTGGAACTCCTTCGGCAACACAACGCTGAACGTCGTGCACACACGGCAGCCCATAGAAAATTCTCCAATATCGGTCGACGCACTCTAAAGGGACTTTTCCATCGACAACTTTCCTCCAATGATCGTAGAGATATTCGAAACACTTCTTCGAAACCACGTGCTTAATCTCTTCAAATAAGGGGACGTCGTGTGCGTTAGTTGGCCATTTGAAACGATCTATCTCCAATGCAGTCTGGAGCTCATGCACCTGACATTCATTAACTCGATGAATGGCATCCACCACGACACAAAAATCACCTACGGACGAGTGTAATGCTTCCTTCAACACTTTATGCTGGCCTTCAACCCTACACGATGCATCATGTGCTCGAGGTGAACGAATGTCGAAATGTAGTAAAGGAGTGACAAGGATAACGACGGAAACGATATGCGTACCTATTGCTTGTCCTCGTTCCAAAGTTCAGGACGTGATCGGTGTGACATCTGACAAGGCTCGTCCGGTGGATGAGCCACACCGTTTCTAGATACCCCATGACCTCGGGTATGGGGCGCCATTGGCCGTGAAGCCATCTCCAGCGCCGCTCGAAAGACTCCTCCGACGAAGACGAGAATAAACCCCACACGTGATTCTTGAATAGAACTGAAAGTTTCAGATTTTTTGTAATCTTTAAAGCGGCCTCTTCACACTTGCGAGTTACATGTAACCAACACAATAGATGTTGAACATCGGGGAAGACGGCCCTAAGTGCAGTGAGAAGGCCCAGCTCCCGATCTGTCATGATCGAATCGGGTACCTTGCCCTGAAGAATAACACGTAGGTTGTTGAGCACCCAAGCGTACGTGTCCTCGTCCTCACATGCCATAAAGGCATAGGCGATGCAAAAGTTATTTCCCGTTGGCGTTAAGCCGACCATCTCGCACAGCGCGACGTTGTACCTGTGGACGCAGTGCAGCAACGTACTCACATTAGCATAAGACTCTATATGGAAGAAATGTACGAAGACATAGGATATAGTACTTACGCGTTGGTCTTGTACGTACTATCCATAACGATGACGTACAGGTATTTGTTAAAGAGACGAATCCCATCCGGGTGTGCGAAAAAAAGGTCATTCAATACATTGTCATCATTTGGGCTTCTCCTGAATCCGTAGTAGTAGCCCCTTTCTCGTAGACGATGGAGGGTATCTTGGGTCATCGTTCGAATTCCTCTCTCTCTTCAACGGCGAGCTTGTTGAGGGTGTTCTCCAGTGATCGCGCTGAGGTGACGCTATTCGCATCTACTTGCCGTAGCCCGTACGAGATGGCCTTTGGCGGAGTTCCTATGTATTTCATCCACTTGCACATTTTCTTCTCCCCTGGTGTCATCCTTCCCACGTAAGCATGACCCTTCAATCAGTGAGGGAGGTGATGGTTGTGCGTTCCATTTTGCACGGTCATCGTCCACATACCCGGTCCCCCCTCATGACCGAGTAAGGAGAACGGACAGTTGCTTAGTTTGCTCTGCGTGCTGCGAATCTGCTTCCCCCTTCTGCGAAACACCCCATATTGCTCGCACGCTAACAACACGCCACCCGGTCGGTTTGCAGCGCTAGACCACGATCGCTTGATTACTAAGACCATGTTGTTCCTCACGTCGAGTTGCTTAAAATGGTCAACCATTTCGTTACGGCTTTGCCAAATACGGGCGTCGGTAAACGCAATTGTAAAGTCTTGAAACTGGATAAAGACATAACAACATATATGCACATGATTTTACTTACATCTTTACTTCAGGCTAAACTGGATACAGATACAAACATAGAGACAGAGAATACAGACATAGGATTTTACCTGTGGGGCGACATTGGTTCGTGGTGCGGGAGCTTCAACTCGTGCCACCTCCATCGCTCCTTCACTTTCTGAGGATGACATATTCCTCTCTACAAATGAAAGCGAATTACTATTGTTTGGAATAGTGAGGTGAAGGGATGACATTCATTCGGCTTGATGGCGGAGGGATATAAGGGCATCGGAGGGGGGACCATACATGACGTCAATTACGCGTTTTCTGGGTCAGTCTGCACAACGTCGTATACGACGTTGCATAGTGAGGTTTACAACGTCTGATTAGACGTTGTAATTGGGGAATGTACCCTTTACAACGTCTGATTGGACATTGTAATTGGGGAATGTACTCTTTACAACGTCTGATTGAATGTTTTAATTGGCGAATGTACCCTTTACGACGTCTGATTGAACGTTTTAATTGGCAATTACAACTTCGGTTTCGACGTTGTACAACTTCGGTTTCGAACCTAATAGGAAGAACAAAAACATCAAAATATGAATCATTTTCATATTCACTTGAATCGAAACTACTTGGAGAAACTTGGACGTTGTAACAACGTTCCAATGGACGTTGCTAAGCCCGACGAAGCCCGCTTGGATTCCAAGGTGCAACGTTCAAACCGACGTCGCTACAACGTCGGATCTGACGTTGTTACAACGTCGGATCCCGTCCCCTTTGCAAAATTCACCACCAAATACAACGTCAGATTGAATGTTGCTACAACGTCTAATCCAACGTTGCTACAACGTCCAATCCGATGAAGTATTTGCGGTGTATATAGGGAACGCGTATTTTTGTGTATGTAGTTGTGGAAAAAGTTTCAAGAAAAAAAAACCTTCCTCCGTAAAGAAAACAAGTATCACATAATTTGATGATTGAGTTTAATAATTGTTAAAATGATAAAGCATAAAGACAAAGACAACAGAAAGACATACGAAACCATATGCTTTTATTAATTATCCATGCCTTTATTAACACTATACAATAGGGTCAGTTACTATTTGAAAAATGATGCCTAATTTGTGATGCCAAAAGATACGGTCATACGATAAAAAGATATAAGCTAGAAGTTAGTGACTTAAGGGATTACACTAGGCTGGAAAGCAAGCGCCATAAAAAAAAAGTCATCGAATGCCCCCTCCTGATCACTTTCCCAGTTGTTAGATCCTGCACAATGCAAGCACAGAGAGAAAAACATAATATAGTTACTTTTAAAGTATCCTATGTAAGCAAAATATGAAAACCTTACAATTGACTATAACTAAACTATACATCATGGGGATAGGATTGGAGATTCAAAAAAAATGAAGTGGCTGATGGAACCGGAAATCTAATGTTCATAGATATTCAGACAAAATGGAGTGCCTGATGTAACTGGAAATCTAATGCTCCTATCACTCAAACTTTAAACTTTTGTTCCTCGATGTTTTAGGTTGTTTCTAGTATTGTTGGAAGAGACACTAGGCCACTAAAATCAAAACTAAGAAAGCTAAACTAAACTTTAGCATTAGCTTGAGTAAGATCCTGAACTATCAGTTGAAGAGCATTGCTTATTAAGTTTGCATTAGTGACAATACCAAAGCTTCGATCTAGTTGATAGGTGGTGAGGCATCAGTCTGAAAGAACAAAACACTGATAAGCTTCACCATTTTGGTCTAGGTGTGGTTTGTGATCAGCTATCATTAATATGTTTTTAGCAAATTATAAGCCTATTAGCTCAAGTGGTAGAGCGATGTGCGCATGCGCAAGATACGGGTTCGAATCCTGCATAGGCTAATCTCCAATTACATTTAAGACTATACCCATATTCTGATTAGCATTGGAAGATTTAAATATTACCAATGCAAAACTCATTTGTAAATGTATGATGTGTGCAATCAAATTAGCCGTTTGACTTGATCTATATTCTTAGTTTTTTTGTTGTGAGACTGAATTGAACCCTATCATGCATAATTGATTAAGATTTTTCAATGAAGATAGCAAGTAACAATGTAATGTCTAGATAACCTATGTGGGATTTGAACCCACATCTTCGTGCCGAAGCACGCTGCTCTACCTATTGAGCTAATAGGTCAACATATTCAATAAATAAACTAAAATTTTAACCAACATCTTTGCTATCAATACAAATACCAACATTAAGAATTACTTGCACTAAACTAAATTAAATAGAGTCCATTTGTTTGCCACTTCTTGTTGTAGAAAGTTGTTTCTTCTTATGCTTCTTTAATGTCTTTATCTCTTTGTTCTTTCAGATGAGCAACACTCTGGTAATAATAGTAGGGACAAACAGTATTGATTTGCAGAAGTTACCTAGGCAAGACCTGCACCAATCAGGCTATCCACAAAGTATGTTGTGAAGAAACCTATCATAGCCACACACCCTGCAGACGCAAAACAAATCACCAAAAAGCGTATCAATGACAGACCACTGAGAAGCTCAGCTTTTAGGAGACGGAACTTCTTGATCCATGCCCACCCTGGGATGATTGATGAATCAAGGACTAAAATTAGCATTGTCTGGGGGCTCTGGATTGTTTTGAAGCCATTTCGTCCTAGTCTCTTAAACAGTAAGCAAGCCCAAAAAGGGAATCAACACACATTCATCCAAGAACAGGCCAATTGTGAGGGAAAAAAAGCACCTTGGTACTTCATTTTGTCTTTCGAAAATTCAACATCCAAAAATCACCCACAAATTTATGCATTTTCCCCATAAATCCATATACTAAAAATTCAACGTCTGAACATTAATCTTGAAGGAATCAAAGTCATTTCCAGTAAATCAAACTTAGATTCATTTTGGGTCTCCTGATCAGCAATAAGCTACTTGCATATCTCATATAACAAATAAAGGGTGGAAATTTTTGACAATTTATCCAAATAAGCAAAAATTTTGTTATAGGAATGTTGTCAAACACTTTTGAGTAAAACATGAATTCCACTTTACCATTTTGCACACGCAACTCATCTCCTCTCCTCGGCTTCTTCTGGATGGAGTGAAATCCCAAATAAATGAACCTAATGAAAAACGCCCGATTGAAATGGAATCCATTTCTATGAATAAATTAAAAGTGTTTGAAATTAAAACATAATTTTAGTCAATGCGAATAAACGAAAGCTGACCTCCATTATTGATACGATCAATCGGAGAAATGTGATTAAGAGCAGTAGTTGATGTAGAGTTGTATTGATTGATATAAAATCCTTCTCAGGGTTTCATTCCTCATACTGGTCATATATATAGATTACAAGTGAGTAAGACTGGGCTCAAGCCAATAGGGCCCATACACTATACAATATACTCCCTCCGTTTGGAAATAAATGATGTTTGACTATGTTGCACGTAGTTTTAGGAGCTAAAAACTATATAAATTCTTATTTATTTTAATTAATTTTTTTCATCATTTAATTCCAAACGGAGGGAGTATAATCTATCAAACCCCCGCAGTCGAAAGTGGAGGGTCCCAAACAGTGAGACTGGACCAAAAATCAAGGAACAATTGATGAGGTAAACCCTTTGTGAAGATATCAGCGTACTGATAGGAGAATGGGACATGCAGAACACGAACATGTCCAAGAGCAACCTTGTCCCGAACAAAGTGGAGATCGAGCTCAATGTGCTTGGTGCGCTGATGTTGGACCGGGGTGCTTGCGAGATAGACGACAGAAACGTTGTCCGTGTAGACCAGGGTGGCCTTCTGAAGAGGGCAGCGGAGCTCAAGCAGGAGATTACGCAGCCAGGAGCACTCGGAGACAACGTTGGCGACACCCTTGTACTCAGCCTCCGCCTTGAAACGAGACAGCACAGACCAGGACACAAGGGTGTCATTGAGGAAGACACAGTAACCAGACGTAGAGCGGCGTGTGTCAGGACACCCACCCTAATCCACATATGTGTAGACGATGAGGTCATGCCGAGAGGAAGAGGAGATCGTGGTGCTCATATCAAGTGTACCACTGATATACCGAATGATCCGCTTCAAGGCCTGAAAGTGAGGCTCCCTAGGCGCATGCATAAACATGCAGATCTACTAAACGGCATAGCTGATGTCTGCCCGAGTAAATGTAAGATACTGTAATGCCCCGGCAGGACTCCGATACAGAGTAGGATCATCAAACAGAGGACCAGAGTTAGCACTGAGCTTGTTGGAGGAATCAACAGGGGTGGCGATAGGCTTGCAATTGCTCATCTTGGCCCGAGCAACAATTTCTGCAGCATACTTACTTAGAGAGAGAAACAACCCAGACGCATGACGCTGCATGGAGACCCCCAAGAAATAAGTCAACGGCACAAGATCAGACATGGCGAACTCGGAGCTCAACCGGGCGATGATGGATGTCCGGAGTGCATTGGAGGACGCGGTGAGAATGATGTCGTCGACATAAAGTAACAGAAAAGCCATGTCCGTACCCCTGCGATAGATAAAGAGAGACGAATTGGAGTGGCTGCCAACGAAACCCAGGCGGAACAGATGAGAAGCAAAGCGCTGGAACCACGCCCGAGGGGCCTGTTTCAAACCATACAGAGAGCACTGGTACCACGCCCGAGGGGCATGTACGTTTCAAATGTTAACAAGTCATACGGTGTTAAATGTTAACAAATATTGACCCTTGATCAAAGTAAAACGAATGGCTTAGATTAAATCTGATTTTTTCCAATTTATATTAAAAAATCGGTGGGACCCATAAAAAATAACCCACTCACACACCCAACCTAACCCTACTAGCGCGTGTTTTAAAAACCCTACCCAATCTATTATCTCTTTCTCCATCTCAATCAAGATCCAACCTCAGCCTCCGGGAAGATGGCCTTCGGCGTCGGATGCAGCGGTGGCCTTCGGAGTCGGATGCAACGGTGACTACAACGCGATGGTGACTCCGGCGAGCCAACTCGGAAGGGGCCATCTTCCTCGCACTATTGCCCAACCCTTTTGAAATCCCCCTTTCTTTCTCTTCTCAGGTTGTCAATGGTGAGTATGCTGGGTAGGGTTGGAGAGCATCGCTGGTGTGGTGGCCGGAGTTGCTAGGCTGTGCTCGTCGCCGGCGTAGTCCGCTTGTGGTCACATGTCCATTTCGCCTCCGAAATCATCGCCCTCTCCTCCTAAACGAAGCGTCCGCCCGCATCTCTTCCTGTTGTTTGCCGGAAATCAATTTGGTGGTGGCCGAAAATGCATCTGCTAGTACCGATTGCTTCTCCGTTGTCCTCCCCAACCAGTCGCCTCTACCGTTTGAAAGCCGGTGTGTCTTCTTGTGGTCGGAGTCTTTTACTATAGAAGATTGAACCCAAATCTGGTTCTTTATTGCAACAGGTACGCGATCTATCAGGTTTTTTATTGCAACAGGTACAAGTGAAGCCATCATTATGCAATTGGAGTCATCATTCTGCAACAGTGGTCCAATTTATGCAACAATGGTGCAATTGGAATTGGTGGCCGGTCAATAAAACCTACATGAAGTGGTTTTATTGTTCCAATTGGGTAGAAAGTTTTTTATCCACTCCTTGCAAAAGGTACTCCACATTATGCAATTGGAGTCATCATCATTATTCATGGATATTTGAGACATTATTTAGAGATTTTAGTATTATTCACCCAACTTGAGTGAGTAATTAGATATCAAGGCGATCTTGAGTGAGTAATTAGATATCAAGGGCGTGTGAGTAATTGTTTATGAATTACGGTGCCGAATTATTGTTTATCAAATGGTGAGTAATTGTTCTTCAATCTTTGATGCCGAATTTTTTTTTTTTGAGATGTTCTCCTCTCATCTGGTCTCCTCTCACCACCCTTTTTTAATGATTTACGGTGTATTCTAATTATAATTGTTTATAAATATATCGACTATTCGACAAGTTTAGAGTCACTGTTCATTGATAATAAGAAATTATTCATATCTACATGAGTAATTAGATTTGGGTTTCTTGAAATTCAAATTGTGTTTAAAATTGTTCATGAATTTATCGACTATTGATGTACACATTTGCACCTTCTTTTATTGCATCTTTTGACTTCGTATTTCATTTAATCTCCAAAGAAAAGAGTTGAAAAGAATATAAACTTGTGTAAGAATGGGCTAAAATGCAAGAAATAGGGTCTGCACAAGTTTTGAGCTAACCATGCAGGAATTCGAGCGAAAACGGAGTCAAAACGAAGAAGCCAAGTGAAGCTGAGCAGAGGTAGATATCGACCCTAGATCCAGATATCGACCTCTGGGGTAGATATCGACCTTCAACATAGATATCGACCTCAACATAGACATCAAGTGAAGCTGAGAAGAGGTAGATATCGACCTTCGACCCAGAGGTCGATATCGACCCCCATATCGACCTCAACATAGAAATCGACCAGAGCTGAACAAGTCGAGCAGGAACAGGGACCTCGATATCGACCTCCGGTGTCGATATCGACCCCTTATCTCGACAGAAGATAGACTCGATTTCGAATGCGGATTGGAACTATATCTTCAAGGAGGCACGGAATTATCTCATACTTTCAAGATAGAGGACAGCTGAAGTTTATCTATCCTTTACCTTTAAGTTATTTAAAGTTTTTATCAAAATAAAAGACCTATCCTAATTGTTCGGATAGAGTTATTAGTTTAGATAGGAGTTACAATCCTTGGATAGCGAGGATTAGTAGCCTATAAATAAAGCCTTAGGAGCTGATTTGTTAGATTATCTTTCAATCATCCAATCATAGAACAACCCAAGACAAAGATAATAGACAATAGAGTTAGAGTTAGAGAGAAGTTTTAGGGTTTGACGTTTGCGAAAGTTGACGTTGAGTTGTAAAGCTTCGAAGTTTATTTTAATGCAAGTTTCTTCCTTTCAATTAACGATGAATTCCATGATGAGAAGCGAGTAGTTCCCCAAAGCTCTTAGGGTCGGGGTGAGCCCGACGTTAGCCATGCGCGCTTGAGGTAAGTATTTGATGTTGATATCGTTGTATCTATCTCTCCTCCTACAATTCTATGTTTAGTCCTAATCGAAAGAAAAGGGATTCATGCTAACAACTTGAGTTATAAACATAAAATTGGTAGAGACAATTAGGTTTATTTGCAAGAGTAATCTTAAGAGTTGGTGTACGGCGAAAGCTTGTCCCTCGGGAGAAATAGCGCAATTGTCCGTCTTATTTATCTCATCGCATGCATTGGTTAACGTTGTGGTAAACCCTAATCCTAGGAGTTGCCTTTTTACATAGTTTATACACACAAAAACCCTCTGTTATTTCTATTCATTGCTTCTCTCTCCATCCTTAATTCTTCGGCCTTTTCTTTGCCGACGAACAACTAACACACTGCAGGGAGACATCGATTTCGACCCCAGACGTCGATATCGACCACTGAGTTCGTCGACAGTTTTCTGAGTCGACGACGAACATCGCTACGGAGTTTGCTTAGCATCGATATCGACCCCTAGCATCGATATCGACCCTTCTGTATCGACTGGCAGTCTTCTGAGCCAGTCGATTTCGTGGACTGACATCGATATCGACCCCACCAGTCGATATCGACCACTTGTTTTTGTCTTTGCAGGTCTTCTGTTGCAGAGAACATCCACAGCCGAGGTCGACATCGAGGCCTAAGGTCGAAATCGAGGCTACTGGTCGCCGCAGACGTGAGATTTCCAACGCTACTAGGATCCCGCTGACACGCCTCCTCGTGGATCGATCCTGACTACCCTTCCACTACAACGAGAGGAAGTCTTGTAATTATTTGCTTAGGCCAGGAGTTGGTTTACATTTATTTACATCTTTATATTTGTAATTACTTGACATATCAAGCCTCCTGCAACAACAACTATTCGGCAAGTTCAGAGTCACTATTCGTTGATAATAAGGAATTATTCGTAAGTATGTGGGTAATTAGATTTGGGTTTCTTGAAATTCAAACTGTGTTTAAAATTGTTCATGAATTTATCGACTATTCGACAAGTTCAAAGTCACTATTCGTTGATAATAAGGAATTATTCGTATGTATGTGGGTAATTAGACGTGAGAAATCATGAATTACATTTACATACTCTTTCAACCTAGCGAATAATTACTATCAATGTAACGAATAATTACTATCAACCTAGCGAATAGTTGCAAATTTGACCAACCCTTTTGCTACTATCTAAACGATAACTCCTCTTTACAGATGAATAATATGAATCAATTTAGCGAATAATTACTGGCAAAAAATCTCTAACAAGGTATTACGGTTAAAAAAAAGAAACAAAAAAAAGAAAAAATTGCAACGCACGTGCTTATATAGAAGTGATAGTTAAACAACAAATTAGCAATGAGGCCCACACCTTTTTTCAATTAAAAAAAAGAAAAAATTGGATTTATCTCAGCTCTCAATTTCACCACAATAAAGGGTCTAGATTTGTTAACATTTAACATTGTATAGAGTGAGTACACATGACCCAACCCTCTCTCTCTCTCTCTCTCTATATATATATGGATTGACTCCGGTGAAAACCTCAAATTATGGTAAAAACTGTGAGGACTACTTTATAGCTTGGTTTATTTGAAACCCGTGCTAAAAATCTCAATTATACAGTGACTTTACAACTCAGTTCAACCTAAAAACCGTGCTAAAAGCTCCAGTTTCAAAATAACACATGACTTTATATCTCGGTTAAACCTAACAACCGTGCTGAAAACTCATGTTTTAAAATTACATTAGTGACTTTATAGCTCGGTTTTATTCAGAACCGGGTTAAAATATGTGACTTTATAGATTGGTTCTATTCAAAATCGGACTATAAAGCTAGTGAACCGGGCTAAAAAGCCGGTCCTCACAGCTTTTTACCACAATTTTGGTTTTCACCGGAGCGCACCCCTATATATATAGAGGGAGTTCTTAGCAAATAATATCTTTCATCAAATATTTTTAAAAATTGAAACACAAAAAAATTATAATACGAAAAGAAGTTTACTGCTGAGGGACGGTCACCACCAAGCGCAGTGTACAGAGCAAGTTTCCCAACGGGTATACCCATTCCCTGAACACTCAACACAAGCCAAGAGTCAAACAAAAAAAAAACATATCTCGAAACTTCAAGACACAATAATCACCTGGACTCCGAGATCACCAAGACCCTGTCAGAGTCAATAATCCCCGTTGGGGTTGCCTTCGCTATTATTGAAATATATATAGGAGTACAAGATAGTTAACCCTAATTACAATTGGGTAATTGAGCCTATACATATATTCTATGTAACATACCCCTCAGTCGAAACAGGAGGGTAGCGAATAGTGAGTCTGGATTTAAAATCAAGAAATAAATGGCGAGGCAATCACTTGGTGAATATGTATGCATATTGGTACGGGGAGGGGACATGTAGGACACGCGCATGTCCCATAGCTACCTTCTCACGAACAAAGTGGATGTCAATCTCCACATATTTGGTTCTCTGATAGTGAACCGGGTTGTGAGCAAGGTATGTAGCACTAACATTGTCCGTATACACAATAGACGCCTGACTTAGAGGACAATGAAGCTCAAGCAATAGGTTGCGAATCTAGGCGCACTCAACGACAACATTGGCAACACCGTGATATTCCACTTCAGCACTAGAGCGGGAAGCCACATGTTGGCGCTTAGAAGACCAAGATACAAGAGAGTCATTGAGGAACACGCAGTATCCGGAAGTAGACCGTCTGGTGTCTAGACACCTAGCCCAATCGGCATCTGTATAAGCAACCACGGATAGAGGAGAAGCAGATGGGGTGATGGTGGTGCCAAGAGAAGTGGTACCCTAAATGTACCTGATAATGCGCTTAAGAGCTGAAAAGTGAGACTCTCTAGGGTCATGCATAAACAGACAGACCTGCTGAACGACATAGCTAATATCCGGACGGGTAAACATCAAATATTGCAAAGCACCTGTGAGATTGCGATACAATGTCACTGCTAGAAATGCGCGTGATTACCACAAATTTAGTCACAAAAGTAGCCACGAAAATACCCTCGAAAAATCTTACCAACGAAAATAACCTCTAATTTAACCTCGAATCCAAATTCGACCCAATAAACGCGAGGCTAAATTTGGTTACGAAAAATTAGCCTCGAAATGTTTATTCGATGTTAAATTAGCCTCGAATTTTGCTTTGAGGGTAATTTTCGTAACCTTGAGCTCAAAACATTTAGCTTCGAATTTAGGCTCAAATAAATTTCGAGACACTATTCGAACTTCGAAGTATAAGTTTTCGATGCTAAACAAGACTATCAAATGTTGACCTCGAATTTGTTCGATGGTAAATTTCGAGGTTAAATTACCCTTAAATTTAACCTTCAAAAAATTTGATAACGACCACGAAAATTTAATTACAAATTTATCTTAAAATGTTAAAATTCATTGTTACATTCGAGGCTAATAAAGAGGTTGTTTTACCCACAAATCTAGCCACATATTTAGTCTTACTTTTCTTTGTACCCAATATTCATTTATAAAAGAAATTTTAAATTTCAACTTTTAAAACTTTTAATCATTCAAAGCACATAACAACCAATTCAACCATCAAATAATAGCTAATTTCATTAACAAAATATACATTGAAGCTCCTTCGCAACCATGTCTATGCTTTTAAAATACCTATATCTACCCACATATACTCATCCACCTACCCATATATATTCATCAACCTAAGACTTAACAGTCTTCCTAAATATGATAGACATAACTTGTAGTTAGAAAATAAAAGGCTACTTCCATATGTCATGGTTTATGACATGGGATGAGCAAAAGTACCCAAAACGATCAACATAACCTTGTTGTTTCATGAATTCTTGCAATGTTGATTGAATCTCTTTTATCTCTTCCTTAAGTGGTTGAGCTTGCTTCTTCATGATTGTGATGAATTTAAGAAATTCTTGTGATGAACTTGGGCTTCATCATTGCAAGCATTCTCGGCGGAAGGAAATTGATCCGCAACTAGGTGATAAAACTCCTCCTAAGAAAATGATCAAAAAATCATTAAGCAAAGAGAATAAAAAAAAAGACCATAAACCATTGAATAAAGTATGCTTCAAATTCACCCTCCTATATTTCAGTTTCATTTCAAGCTCAACTATTTACAACAGATTTACATTTTCCAGTTCTGTTTACACCAGATTTACACAAGATTTCCAATTTCAGTTTACGGTAGATATTCTGTAGATTTATAATAGATTTGAAGTTTGTAGTTTATAGCAGATTTATTGCAAGCTAAATTGCAAGCTGATGGAACTTGAATAAATGGAACAATGGGAAGAAACAACATGTACACTATATTTTTGTACCAGCAGCAAGCTAACGAAGATCAAAAAAAATGGAGGAGTCAAGTGTGATACAAAGGGATGGAGATGTACAACTTTTAGAGAAAATGGAGTCACCTATGATGCCAAAAAAAATTACTACATATGATTTAGGTCGAGACCTAGTCCATTCTCCATCTAGTGTTGTAATTCTTTTCATAACTGAATCATTTCATCTATCATAGGTCCACTTTATGTTAATACTCATAAGAGTGATTATCTTTACATTAACTCTTATAGTCGTATAAGAAAACTTCAATGCAGAATCATCAACAAAAATCCATTGAATAAAGAATGCTTCTAGCTTGTGACTCTGAAATCAAAATTACAGGAAATAATTTTGATGTGGACTTTAATTACTTGAAAACAAGCACACAAAAACCTAAGGGCCTGTTTGGTAATGATATCTAGATATCAGATATCAGATATCAGCCCTGATATCTGATATCTAGTGTTTGGTTGGGCCAAGGTATAGATATCAAGTGATAGCCTGATATCACTTGATATACTAATCCAGCCCAAAAGTGATATCCCTCAATTTTGGGAGGTATAGAGCCCGATATCAGATATCACGTCTTCTACGCTCTCTACCGCTTGTGCTCTCTGCTGTCGCTCTCTGCGCTCTCTGCTGTCGGTTCTGCGCTCTCTCGCCCTCTGCAGGTACATCTCTTCTCCTCTCCTCTCCTCTCCTTAGGGTTGATGTAGGGCTGCTGTCGCCCTCTGCGCTCTCTGCTGTCGGTTATGCTACCTTAATTAGGGTTGATGTAGGGCTAAATTCTCTCTACGCTGAATTATCTTACCTTGTTAATTTTCCGATCTGTTCTTTTTATTTTAATTGAGATGCATGATCTGATTTTTTTGGAGGCTCATTGTGGATTTGTCAAAAAAAAAATTAAAGTGTCAGTGTGATAGATAGGTGGTATCGTTGTTGATGAATTGATTGGAAAGCACTTTGTTTAAGGATCAGATTGAATTGATTTAAAGGAGCCAAGTTTTTTTAGGTGACTAGTAGTAATTGGGAAGGATGGGAGAATGCCGCTGCAAGGGATTACTGATTAGTAGTGTTTGATAGAGGCTTATGTGAGTAGTGTTAACTGTAACTTTTAATTGCAAGGACAAAGAGAAACCTTTGGGCAAGGAGATTGATTAAAAATTTAATTTTCATTGGAAATTTGATTTGTTGCTATATTCAATCGTTGTTGCTAATTTGTTGCTTTAATTGTGGTAGTTCTTGCTGAGTTTTTATTCAATCCATATATATAGTGATGCATTCTTGGTTCATGTTGATTTCGGTTAGGATTAGAAATGGAGACTTATGAGCAACAATTGATAAAGAGAGACAAGGAAAGGCAAAAGCTAATACACATTGTCATCATGCTTACCGTAGAATGGTTTATGCTCATGATGAAAAGGTATCGTGAACAATCTCTACAAATCAAGGAGGTTAAACTGAATCGAAAGGAAAGAGAAATCCAAAGATTGGCAAATTTACGTAGATTGATTGTCGAAAGTGATAGGATTTGTAAGAGTGAGCTTCGTGTGAATCGACACACTTTTGGAGTGCTTTGTGAGATGGTCCAAGAAATAGGAGGTCTACGTAGAACTAGACACATGGAGGTGGATGAAATGGTAGCAATGTTTTTATATACTTTGGCTCATCATAAAAAAAATAGGACAATTGCAACCTATTTCCTAAGAAGCGGGGAAAGTGTGAGTCGATAATTCAATCTATGTATTCGTGCGGTTTTAAGGTTGCACCATCACTTACTAAAGAAACCAACACCTATAAGAGATGATTGTCAAGACGGTAGATGGAAGATGTTCAAGGTACTAAAAAAATCAACTTAAAAACTTTGATTGCATAGATTATATATAATGATCATTTGCAAACTCATTCGCTATCCCTTTTTTGTAGAATTGCCTAGGAGCGCTAGATGGTACCTACATTAGTGTCAATGTCTCAAACCATGATAAATCAAGGTATAGAACGAGGAAGGGTGACCTTGCTATGAATGTATTAGGGGTTTGTTCACCTAATATGGAGTTCATATATATATTGCCGGGGTGGGAGGGATCCGCACATGATGGGCGTGTCCTTCGTGATGCTATTTCAAGACCACGTGGTTTAAAAATCCCAAAAGGTAAACATTAAAATAAAACGTGTATTATATTGACAAAATGTGTAGTAAAAACTATCTTATTCTAATATTATGAAATTACTTATAGGATGTTATTATTTGGTGGATGCCGGATACACAAATTGTGAGGGTTTTCTAGCTCCATTTAGAGGTCATCGTTATCATCTAAAAGAGTGGGGTGACAACCAACCCAAAAATGAGGAGGAATACTTCAACATGAAACATGGTAAAGCTAGGAATGTCATTGAGAGAACTTTTGGGCTCTTCAAAGGGAGATGGTCAATTCTTCGTAGTCGTTCATTCTTCCCAATACGCACACAAGGTCGGATTGTTACCGTGTGCGCATTATTACATAACCTCATCCGCAAATATATGCCAAGTGATGTTGTAGTCCTTCCTGATGAGGAAGTGGATGGTGAGGATGATGAGGAAGATGAGGAGGAAACCCAATTTCACGACGGAGAAGGGGCAAACATGGAGGAAGAAGGGGTTGAGTACATCACTCAAATCAACATATCGCAAGAGTGGACTACCTTTAGGGAGACATTAGCACGTGATTCATTTGACAATTGGAGAGCAAGTTATACTTGATGTGCTATGTTTTTATTTGTAATTGTTATTTTAATTGTTATTTGAATCGAACATGGTTGTTGCTCTATGGTTGTTGTATTTGTAATTGTTATTTGATTCATTTGACATTAGCACGTTTTGTTTATTTGTATTTGTAATTGTTATTTGACTCTTGAATGAGCAAGTTCTACTTGGTGTTTACAAGATAGTTATGGTTGTTGCTCTATTCATATAACATTGATCATGTTTAGGGATGTCAACATCAAGTAAGGCTAGCGGGCGTGGGAAAAATAGAAGGAAGTGAACTTTGATGGAGGAGGAAATGGCTTTGGACTTCGTATTGGAGCTCAAAGGTGATCCTCAATGGAAGTGTGATGGTGGATTTAAAGTTGGATTTTTTAAGCAACTAGAAGGCATGCTTGAGAACAAGTTTCCCGGAATTGATCTAACGGATAACCAGATTGAAGCTAAGCTCAAGTTCTTAAAGGAAAAGTATGTCGTCATAGTGGAGATGACAAAATTATCTGGATTCTGCTGGGATGCGAACACGTGTATGATCAACTGCGAGAAGCAAGCATACCTTGATTTTTGTAAGGTAATACCAAGTTGCTGAATTTTTAAGTGATTATAACACAAGTATACCTTGAGTTTTACATGTTTTTTTTTATAGAGATGATGTTGATTATTTGGTTGTTTGTTGTTGTTCTTTGTAGCTACATCCTAGAGCTGCTGGGTTGTACCAAGTAGCATTTCCGCTCTTCAACAAGTTAGATCTTATCTTTGGTCCGGATCGAGCTACTGGGGGCAACACTGAGGATGTTGAGGATATGCTAGACAATATCGACAATGAGTGCATCGATCTAGACAACGATGACCAACCGCAGGATGACTCCCAACGCAACTCATCTAACGAATCAATCACAAGGCCGACGGAACCAATCACGAGACCTCCGGCTCGCAAGAGGCGTAAGGTAGGAAAAAGCCCTCTTGGAGGCACTCGAGAAGATGGAGAAGACAAATTTGCTCTAGCTGCGGAGAGAATCGATTCTCATTTGGGAAACATATATAAGCTTTTGGAGAAGGGTGATAGGCGTGTGGAATACAACGCTGAACAAAGGAAGTTGTTGCTCTCTGAGCTTTCTATGCTAGGACTTTCTGACAATGATGTTGTTGATGGTACTAGCATTCTTGCGAACTCCCCAGTCGAGCTTGATGCCTTCTACAGTTGTCCATCCGATGGATGGAAGAAGTTGTACGTGGAAAGACTTCTTGCACGACAAGTTGGTAATTAAGGTACAAGTGGAGTTTTTGGTTCTTCGGGTGTGACTCGCGATTAGAAGTGAAGGTTCGAGATGAGATTGCAAGACCATTTTGTTTATGATAGGTCTTCAACAAGTGTGTGCATCTTACCTACTAAACATTTATGGCATTTATCCTTCCACTTTTTGCAAACTTTCGAAGTTAAATGTCGGTAGGTTGACATAAACACTTGTAATGGTATTTGGGAATTTGCCTCTACAATATGGTATGTTTATTTTTGTTTACAAAATGTCTGATATCTGATATCTAACAACTCATTACCAAACAGCATATTAGATATCAGAACTGATATCTGATATCTTACAGCATACCGAACAGGGATATCAAGATATCAGCTGATATCGATATACTTGATATCGATATCGATATCGATATCGATATCTGATATCTGATATCTAGATATCATTACAAAACAGGCCCTAATTGAAATGTCAAGAGAAAAGACATCTTTTAGTAAATTAATAAACCCAATAAACCAAGATCAGACACTAATTTCGATTCAATAAACTAAGAGAAAAGACATTTTCAATAGACTCATCTGAACCCACTATAAACCCTAAGGTTGAATCAATTGACACTTAGTTTCTCTGTTTCTCATCTGAATTCACGTTCGACTACCAACCCCTAATATCCTGATTTGCAATTTATAGTCAAAATTACCTTAATTCAACATGGGGTTAGACAACACAAAAGAGAGGTTTACTTACTTCAGAGAACGTTCAAGGGGAGAGGTTGAGCAAGAGCAACGGAGACAGAGTTAGGGTTGAGCAGGAGAGGCGGCGAGGCTGAGCAGGAGTAACAACGGCTGAGTAGGATCGAGCAACGACGGCGAGATGGAGTCAGGGTTGAGTGGGACGTCTCACTGTCGTTGCTACGAGATGGAGCTAAGGTTGAGCAGGAGAGGCGGTAAGGCTGAGCAGGGGCAACAACGGCTGAGTAGGAGCAACGATGAGCAGGCTGAAGAACAGGAACAACAACGATGTACAAGAGGAGAGGGAGGACAGGAGCGGCGGCGTACAAAAGGAGAGGGAGGGTAGGTGCGGCGGGATGAACAACAATAGCGAATCAGCGACAGAGTTGGATGGGAAGGCTGAGCAAGAGAGGCGGTGTACGTACAAGAGGAGAGGGAGGACGGGAGCGGGCTGATGAACAACATCGGAATCTCGGAGGCGCTGAAGAGAGTTAGGGTTTTGTTTTGGGTGAAAGAGAGCAGTTTGTGTCGTGGGCGAGGGTTTGTAAAGCCCGCTTCCCTGTGAAATATTAGAGCCAATCCCGCTCAAATGAAAATTCTAATACAAAGCTCGCTACTTTTTTCTTCTGAAATTTGAAGAAATGAGAACATTAATCCAAGTTAAGAAATCTAGTAAAAAAGAGTCACAAGTAAGCAAAAAATAAGTAAATAAATTTATTTAACTTTTTTAAATATAATTGTAGTATATTTTTCAATAAAAAAAATATAATTGTCGTATAATCTCGCATAAAATTGGTTTCCTATTCATCTTTGTCTAAATTTATTTAACCTTATAAATTTCTAACCCGTTTGAAAAAGTCCAAAGATATTGAATATATATAACTTTATATACTTGTAATATACGCACTCTTTAAATATCGTTGTCTTCCTCTTCGTCTTCATTGTTTAGATCATCTTCATCCCCTAAAGTGTTCAGATGTGGTGAGAAGTCACGAAAATCAAATTGCCTTGATCATTAAGATCAATTAAAGTGTCAAAATCGAATGATTCGTGAGGAGGAATAAAATTGGGTCCAACTGCATCAAAAACCATTCTTTGAGGAGGATTTCAATGCAATGTTCAAACATATGCACTAGGATCCCAAAGAAGTTCAATCCATTAACACTTAGAGTTGTTATGTGAGCCGATTAGCTCGAGCTTGGTTCGGGCTCGACTCAATAAATGATCGTCTTGAGCCCGTTCATTTTTTAAACAAGCTGAGGATGAACACATTTTTAATCTCGGTTCAAAGCTTGACTCGCTCGATTTATGCTCAAATAACTTGAATTTTGTGAAATTTCTAAAATTTCCTTTAATATACTATGTTTTAAGCAAATAGGGTTTTTTTAATACTCGACAAAAGCTCGGCTCGAACTCGTTCATTTTATAAACGAGCCGATTATGAGCACATTTAAGTTCAAGTCTATATTTAGGCTCGGCTCGAGCTCGTTCATTTTCTAAATGAATCGAGTATGAGCACATTTTTAAGCTTAAGTCCATATTTAAGCTCGGTTCGACCTTCACTCATTTTTAAACGATCTGAATATGAACAAGCAATACTTGACTCGTTCGACTCGATTGACAACCCTATTAACACTAGAGCTCGATGATTCCTTTGAATGACGCATTACTTGGTTCAATGGTGTTTCACCATGTAAATCCACTCATAAATAAAAATAGTTTTCAACAAAAACCTTTCCATTCTTACATTTTATACAAGGGCATTTTATCTTCTCATCCATCAAATGCACTTGTGAAGTCGCAAATTTGATGAATTTTTCAACACCATCAAGAAATTCCGGAGACCATTCACCCCCACGTGATATATGCCTATTGTACATCCAATTGCGATTTTCCATTTGGCCCGTGAAAAAAATATTGTAACATTATATTTCCGTCGAATTGTCCCTCAAAATTTACCTCAAATTTGTAACGACCCAAAAGTTTGGATATCCGAATATGCCTCCATTAATCCACTTAGAGGATTAATAAGGTTCGGATGATCCGGTTATTCGGGGTACGTTAAGGAAGAGTTTTGAATTCTTCCGTGAGCTATAGATCTTACGACTGAGTACGAGTTATTACTTAGATTATTTATTTAGCGGAAGCATATATAAGTTGTTAAAACGGGGATTTCAAACCCCAAAGCAAACGCATGCCCATTGGAGGCTAGAACCTGTCCTAGGTAACTATCGCAAAACGGTTTTTTAAGCGGAAGATAAGGGCGGAATTAAAGTACAACACATGCCGTGGCCTAGCCGGGTCAAAACGCAAAAGTAATAAGTAGCGAGAGAATACTAAAACGTGTTTCATATCTCTCTCACTCTATCGTCCCATAGGATGTGCCCGACAAACATCCACATATGATCACGCATATCGGGTATCGGGGGTACCTGAATCTAAAAACAAGAAAGATAACGGGGTCAATCATTGATTACTCATACACGTATGCACCAGCATACTCTGCGAGTACGTAAAAAGGGATATAAACGTGATGCGATAAAACTGTAAATACACTATCATGCTCCTAAGGCATAATCTGAATATATAAATAAATGCGGTAATGGGTACCCAAATGATAACAATCAACCATATAACCCCTTTCCAAATGCTTGGAGGTTACACCATCCTTTATCACCCAAATTCTGGGAGGATGTGCCAACCTTTATCGAATGCTCGAAGGTTCGGCTACGCCGTAGCCTTTAGGGAATTCCGATAATCACCACACAACAACATAGAATAGGATGGCCACCTATTATAACAAAGACAAAGAGAAGACAAGGATTCATTTCGTTCCCTATGTTCCGTTATATGTTATAATTCCGGTTTATACCCTACAACAATTCTATGTCATAAAATATGCATGAATCTATCTCGTTACGACACTCATGTGTCACGAGTAACCTCATGAGTAAGTCCAGGGGACTTACCTGAAATCCGAAGGTAAGCACGGAAACCAACAAGCACCAAGTGTAAACACGAATCAAGAGCCTAACAATTGTAATTATTTCACATTAGGTTCTTCTTATTAATGCATCACATAAACCCATACCGCAAGATAATCACACACATTCACATAAGGTTAATGGGTTAAGGACTTATAAGTTTGGTTAAGTATCCACACTTAACAAGTTATAATCCGGGTCATATCATCACGTAATCCTAACCTTTTCATCCTTATTATTGGCCAAGTTATGGGTATACTTCATTTCTGTATTTTATATGCTCTATGTTTCGGTTATGCCATCATATATTCAACCATATTCTTAGCATTCCCTTAACCAAGTTTTTAATCGAGTCATTATAAACATTGTTTACTAAAATTATAATAACTCTTGATCCAACCGTTGGATCGTCCTCATTTTTGGAGGGACGTTAGATAACATTTACATGAACATCATATTAAGATTTCAGCCGGATCAGATCGTTGGATTGGAAATAAAGGCCAAAGTACAGAGGCACATATATCCATTTTATTTTTTTTTGACGTTTTTGCTACAAAACGCAACCAAAACACATAGAGGATCCACTTTCTAAGTCTTTTCTACACCAAAACACATCTATCCTAGAGAGGTGAAGGCAGATGAGAGATTACCTTCGAAGAATCCCACACAAACGACTCAAGAACACCCTCAGGAGTCCTTCGGAACACCTTCCAAACACCTTGCCATTTTGTCACCAAAAATCCCAAAACATGATTTAGATTCTTACTCAAAGTTGAAGAAAAGGAGTTACAAAACATGTTGGAACTCAGTTTTGAAAGGAATCAAGAGGACTTACCAAAGATCAAGTTGAAAAACCCAAGGTTCTCCTAGAACACTCCACTGCAGCCCCAAAGATCGGTCGGTTTGGAGGGGAAAATCACCTTGTATTTGGATGTTTGATATATTTATTGAAATCTGATTCAAAGACGGAGCTAAGGGCTCAAGAGTAACTCCATTTGGATCAATATTGAGGGAGTTATGACTTTTTGAATGGAAGACAGCCAAAAAGGACTAGCAATGGAGATAGACTTCTTTTCTCCCCCTTTCCTCTCAAGTGACGGCTTGTTCTTTGTGAATGAGTGAGTCTGAGCCTTGGGAATCAGATTTAAAGAATGGAAGAGGGCTCCTTTGGTCAAAGCATGGGAGGGGTGATGGGAAAGAGAGTGGGTGAGATGAATAGGAACCTAGCTTGTCATATGATCAAATCAAAGGGAGTGGGTGAGATGTGTGCAAGGAATGGATGGGGCGGCTGCCATTATATTAGCAAGACGTAAATCCCGAGTTTGTGACGCGTTAAAATCCGTTACGTTTACAAGATACGAGAAAAGTGGCTCGGGTATATATTTCTTTCATAAAATTCATAATTAAACCAATGTAAAGTCATCCATAAATTTTAAATTTTCCGGGTTTTCATAATCATAAGGGAGGATAATATTCGGATCATCCTACGGATATTTTATAAATATTAATTAAATTCCGGTCTTTACAAAATTAGCTCTACAAATCTTGTATAGCCTCGAAACAAAGAACTCGAGGCTATATTCGAAGCCACTACCTTCAAATATACACTCAAGTTCTTACCTTTGAGGCTATTAACCAATTTTTTCTTATGCATTTCATTTTTCCTTCTTTTTTTTTTTATAATTTTAATTAAAGCTATTGTTTTGCATTAAATAACAATAAAATTAGCCTTCAAGTTACCCTACTCTATGGTTCCACGTTTAAAAACCTTGATTTTGCCCTCAAATTTTCCCTCAGATTTGCCCTCCATGTCCGTCTTAAACTAGAACATATAGCCTCGGAACAAAGCATTCGAGGCTATAATAGACGCTACTAGCTTCGAATTTACCATCAAGTTCTTACTTTTGAGGCTATTCGCCAATTATTTTCGCATACATTTCGTTTTCTTCCTTTTTTCATAATTTTAATTCAAGATATTATTTTGAAAATTTGAAATTAAATCATATCACATAATATTTCTCAACACTTCATTTTAAGTTAGATCTAGCTACTTAACAATAATGATTTAATTAAAAAAACTTAATAAATCATATATATATATATGGATTGACTCGGGTGAGGACCACTTCTTCCGGTGAAAACTGAAAGGAGCATTCTCATTGCCTACTTTATAAAAGTGGACCCCTCCACTTTCCAACTAAAATCCAAACAAAAAACTAAAAATTACCAAGAATAGCCACTATTTTATAAACTTTAGTTTGTATGTTATTTATAATTTCGCATTTATCTTGTTTTAGTTAGTGATCCTGCAATTTGGTATCAGAGCCAAGTTAATTAAAAATAATCGGTATTTATCTATAAGCCAATCTGGAGGTATCTACTAATTGTCCCCATAAGACTTATCCTCATGCTTTATATCTAGATACAAATGATAAGCACTTTGGAGCAATTTTAAATGCTATTTCAGACCAACTTATAGATCTAAAAGTTGAAGTTAAAAAATTAGAACAGTTATATCTAGAGATTAGCGGTAAGATTTTTAAGATCGTAAAAGAAACAGGTGAAGTACATCACTCAACCAATCTCAAAGCCATCAACGAAATTAGTCATCAGATAAGCCTAAAATCTGGTGGTAAAATTAAGAAAGGAGATCCTTTTAAATATAGTTATCCATTTAAAAAATCCAAAAACAAGTTTTCTACTAAGTTAGATAATATAAAGAAAAAAGGTATTATTGAAGGAGAAAATCAAGACGAAATCAAATCCTTAAAAATGAATGAACATCCAGTTCTACAAACAAGGAGATTTAGCACTAAGTTGGATGACCCAGAGTGGAAGTTGAAATTACAGAAACACAAAAACATTGAATTCAACTTCACAAACCAAGAAGTTATGAGTGATGATGAGTCTGACAGATATTCTGATGAAGAAGTAGTATATCAGCAAATGGGACTAATTAATCTAAAAGACATGGAAAACATTCCCATATCCAAAGTTCAACAGAGGCTAGATGAAATACTAAGACAAAGAAGGCTGAGGGAAAATGAACCAATAGAACATAATGAAGCTAGAAGAAACTACAGACGATATGAACATGGTTCAACTAGTAATTATAGACCTAGGCTAAAGCCGAAGGAGTTTCTAGAAAAGAAAGAAAGATTTGGAGTAAGCATTATGCCAAACCATAGGCAAAGAGAAATTAACCTAGAGCCCATAAGTGAAACATGTTACAAATTAAACCTGGATGGTGTAAGGAACAAGCGTGTGATCATAGAATTCTGGAAGAAAAGTATGATGAGCGTATTAAATATGAATGTAGGATGGAATTCCTCTCAATTCCTTAATTATATAGAACACAATTTCTATGGTTGTATTGCCGATTGGTATGGAGCCATTGGTGATGAAGCTAAACAAGAACTTAGAAATCTGGCAAGTCCAGTGAATATGTTCACATTAATATGTGAGTTAATTGAAGATGAATTCATTGGAGAAAAGGAAGATGAAGATAAGGAAGCTTTAAAATGGCAAAGAACTTTAAACAATCTTGAAATCTGTAACATGAAATATATTGATAACTATATCACAGAATTCGAGAAATGTTACTATAAGATAGGAGAAAACAACACTAATCTTCAAATGTTCTTTGATAACCTTCCTGCCCCAATTAATGAACAAATAAGTGACGAATATCGAGAGCTAATAAAAAATGGAAGCAAAAATTCTTTTGGTAATAGAATTTCCTATGTTAGGAAATGGGTTGAGAAAAAAATGTCGAGATGTCAAAAGCACCCAAAGAATGAAGAAACAATTCTTAACTTGTTGGGAAACACCAACAGAATGGGGATGCAACAATAGAGATCATCAAGGAAGAAAGAACTATAAGAGAAAAAGTTTTAACAAACAAATAGGTGAGAAATATTATAAGAAGTATTATAAAAAACCCTTTTCAAAAAATAGAAGATTTTTCGAGAAAGCCTCATTTTGTCTTGAGAAAAAGAAAAACTGCAAATGTTGGGCATGCGGTGAATTCGGTCATTATGCTAATGAATGAAAAAACAAGAAGAACAATAGATTAGCAAAAGCCCTAGGTAGTTTAGATTACATAGAACTATCAGAAGATGAAGCAGTAGATTTAGCTCTAAGGAACAACAAAGGAATAGTGGAAATAATTGAAGAAAAGTTTGATGAACATGAAGAATCTGAAAACGAGTCAATTGAAGGTGAAGAAATTAATGAGATGATGGAAGGAGAAGCTCCTAGTGAGTTCTATGATGAATATGAAATGACCACCTTAGCTCAACTTCAGCAAGTTGAAACTTCTATTGATGAAGAACAAGTAGAAGAAATGACCAGATCAGGGGTTGATTTCCCGATCATTGCCAAAGAACAGTTTTTTAAAAAATCATTGTTCTCTAAATATGCTAAATATGTGTGTGAAGAGATGTCTGGAGACGTAACAGTTAAAAACAATGGAAATCAAGCAACTGAAGTGAACTTAATTAATTGGACAAATATCTAAAAACATAACAAAGACAAAAAATTTAAATATATATTTATATGTGGCATCCAAGTTATTATAACTCCGTTACAAGACTATGGTAAGGATGTGCAATGCATTAATTTTGTTTGTGATATTAGGCTTAAAAAGTTTAGTGACCAATGCATCAGTGGAATAGTCTGTAATCTGAGTCAAGGAGCAGTCTCTTGGATCTGTAGGCCAAACTATTATGTTAGTTTAGAAGATCATTATGCATCTAAATTCTTAGCTATAAAATTGTTAACAGAAGGTATTAGTATGCACAAGGGAACTTGTCCATTACAGCTAAAGTGGAAGGTAGTTTATAAACTGGAAAACACGACAAATCCTCCACATAAGTATCACATAGTAGAAGCTGAGAAACACGAGATAGTAGGACCTAGCAAAGAGGTTGTGCCAGTAAAGCTAAGACCAGACCAGATAAAACTAAAGACCATTTGGGTAAATGCATTCGAAAATCCTTCAGCCACTAGCAGCGATAAAGTTTTAACTATAGATGAAGAAGGTAGAATCCATACGAATGCTAAACCACAAGTAAACCTATCTAGGTGTCCGAGTCTAGTCAGAAATCCCAGTTTTAGGTTCAATCCTAATCTCAGTATTACCCCATGAAACCAAGGAGCTACGACAAGCAAGAAAGACAAGTCGTTTGTGGTAGATGAGGATATAGCTAGCATGATAGCATCCTTAAACAAGAGGTTAGAAAATAGAAGTATAAGAGAACCATCTAGACATAGTATTGATCTAGGTTCATGTCCTTCTAGGGAAAGTGGTATAACTCCTTCTTGTCCTTTTAGAGAGACTAGTACAATTCCATTGTATCCTCCAACACTCGCAAGTATTGAAGAAAGACAGGGAGAATCATCCAGTTCTGAGCCTAAAGGAAAGATAGTAGGATATCAAACTAGAACCATTAGTGAACCTATCTTTGAAAATGATGTAGGAGCAAAGAATTTTGTGGAACCTTATAAGGAACCGTTTTGTGAAGAAGAAATGGGAATGAGAATGGAAGTGATGGATCTTAGGTATCTCTACGAAGAGAATGTGAGGATAGAAGAAAGCCTTGAGCATGTTAGTAGAGGATCCTTGAAGAAAAATTATAGAATCACAAATCCCAATAGCATTTATATCCCAATAAATATTTGTTTAGAAGGGTTTAACAAGTATGAATTATGTGCCTTTGTGGATAGCGGTTGTTCGGTATGCTTTGGTAAGAAGGCATTGTTTCCTGAGTTCATATGGCAAAAATCTCGTAGACCAATCCAAGTCAGGATAGTTGATGATAGTATCATGGTTCATTCAGAATTAGCTTCTGATGTGCCAATCATGATAGGTGGAGTCTCGTGTGTAATCCCTACACTCTGGGCTACTACTCAACCTTCACACGACATGTTAATTGGAAACAACTTCCAAAGACTTCATATCCCAATCACTCAACACTTAGACATGATGGTCTTTAATATCAATGGAGAAGATACTTGGGTTAAGAAGATCAAACAAGCATATACACACCAAGCAATAGAATTCACGCGCACTAAGCGTGGTGAGGAATATATTCTTCCTACTCAAAGAGAATTCGCACTCTCCATATGTGAAATAAGTTTAAAAGAAAAAATTCTTAAACAACAAGAAAAAATGTGCAAAGAGTTATATTCTGAAAATCCTTTAAAATTTTGGGAAAAAGATAAATCATTTGCTACCATAGAGTTAATAGATCCAAAAGTTGTCATTATAGTAAAACAAATGGTTTATACTTACAAAGATCAACAAGAGTTTAAAGAACAAATTGATGAGCTATTAAAGAAAGGATTAATCAGAGAAATCAAAAGCCCTCATTCTAGCCCCGCCTTTATGGTCAGGAATAATGCTGAAGAAAAAAGAGGAAAAGCTAGAATGGTTATCAACTATAAAAAGCTTAATGATAATACTGTTTTTGATGGATACTATATCCCTAATAAAACAGTTTTATTTCATAGAATACAGGGAGCCACTTGGTTCTCTAAAATGGACTGCAAAAGTGGTTATTGGCAGGTAAAGATGAATGAAGACATCATTCCACTTACTGCATTTAGTGCTCCACAAGGACACTATGAGTGGATAGTCATGCCATTTGGGTTAAAGAACGCACCACAAATATTCCAGAGAAGAATGGACAATGTTTTCAAAGAATTTAAACATTGTTGTCTTGTTTACATTGATGATATTTTAATCTTCTCTAAAACATTGGAACAACATAAACATGATTTAAAAGCCATAACCCAAAAATGCATTGATCATGGAATCATTCTAGGATAGAAAAAGTGCATTTATGCTGAACCAGAAATTGAATTCCTAGGACTCAAGATAAAAGCAGGTCAAATTGTGTTACAGGAACATATTTTAGAAAAGGTAGAAAAATTTCCTGATGAAATCAAATATAGAAAACAACTAGAAAGGTTTCTAGGATGTCTTACTTATGCTTCTGATTTCATTAAAGATTTAGCCAAACTAAGAAAACCTTTACAGATAAAATTGAAGAAAGAACAAGTTTGGAATTGGACCCAGCTAGACACTAAGATAGTCAAGGAACTAAAAAGAAGAAGTGAAAAACTTCCAATATTAACTCTACCTAATGAAGATGATGAGTTAGTTCTTGAAACAGATGTTAGTGATTATCATTGGGGAGTTGTTTTGAAATTAAAGAAAGATAACAAGCTTTGCAGGTACAGTAGTGGCAGCTTCAACAAATCTGAGTATAATTACACTGTCATGGAAAAGGAGATTCTTGCAATTTATCGCGGAATCCAGAAGTTTATAATCTTTTTAGCCCCTAAACCTCTTACAGTCAGAACAGATTGTAAAGGGATATTGGGTTTTATAAATAATAATCTTGATAATATGAAAGCGCATGGGAGACTCCTGCGTTGGCAATTAGCCCTTAACCAATTCACCTTTATTGTTGAACATGTGCAGGGTTCAAAAAATTTTCTAGCAGACAGCCTAACTAGAGAACTAGCTGATGAACCAAAGAAATCAGACTCGATGGGAAGACCCTCGCTGGGCAACCAGCGAGATGGATATTGATTTATTAAGTGGCATAAGGGAATATCAAGGATGGGTTTCCCCTCCAAGTTTTTACATTTCTGTTGATTTTGGACTCCTTGAAATGAGACATAGAACGGTTGAAAGATTTTTAACTTTGGAAATCATTATAAAAGTTCTTCAACTACCTATAGAACTTCAAGAAGAAATCTGTAGAAGATAAAGGATGAGAGATTTCAGACACTTCTACTGGATGATAACCGGAAGACCACCAAAAAGAATGATAGACGGATGGGTTAGCCACTTTATAATAGACAACGGGGCAGGATTGGGAGGAATAACGTTGCCCATCATGCCAGGTGAAGACGCGGATTACTTGAAGTCGTGGAAATATGGAATGTGTAGCGGACTTTATAAAATCAATCGACCGTGGCCAAAGGAAGAAGAACAGAGCATCATGCTCAAATACTTCACCAAGTTCCAGAAGGAGGTCTTCCTCATAGCAGCAAAGTCTGAACACATGGAAAGGATAAATGGGTGTCGAGTTGTCAACGCTTGCATGGATGTTAGCCCGGGAAAAATCCGTTTACCACATTACTTGATCTTCATATTATTTAAAGAGGAATACTGGTACATACATGATCCAGTAATAGGAAACATTGGTAATACCATAAGATATCCATGGGTAGCAAGAGCGAAAGGGTTCTTCTACATCTATTTTTACTCAATAGATAGGTCCGAGTCCACCTTCATCATAACCCCAAAGCTCAAGCCATTGATGCAGCAGGCAATAGATAGGTCCGAGTCCATTGAGCTCTACTTAGCACAAATAGAAGCTGGACGCTTTTTAGATAGAGAAGGCCATGAGAGGCTGATTGATATGTTAATTAAATGGGATCGAGAATACACTGAAGGTCTGATGCTTGATCTCGATTTGGACAATGAGCAAGATTTAGAGATTGATAATCTCCAAGATCTGATAATGGATGGTGATGATGACTTAGAGGCCAATATGGGAGAAGAAGGGGTCCAGAACCTGAATGATTAAACATCACCATCGTGCACCTGCATAATTATTGTACCTTTCTGTTTGCTTTTTATCATGTGAGTTGTATTATTGAGTCAGCACTGTGTGCTTTTATTGTTTTTTGAGTGCGTAGGGGCCCATATGTCGGCCATTAGTTTTTAGACGTTGTAAAGGCATCCAATGCCTTTCAACCAGCTCTATATATAGAGCTCTTCTCAGAATTCTAAGGACATCGAAATCCATAGAGAGAAAAACATATGAAAAGAGAGAGAAGTCTTGTAATACAGAAAGAGAAAGAGAAGCATTGTTGAGTTCTGAGTAGGTTGGTTTCCCATCACTCAAAAACTCAAGAATCCTTCGATGGATCTTTCTGGTGTGAGAATTTAGTATGTTTGTATGTTTGTAAGCTTTAAGTAAGGAGTGCTTGTGTGTTGTAATATTTTCCAAATTCAATAAAAGTTTGTTTTTAAGAAAGGGAAAGCTACTTAATCGAACTCTATGTTCTGAATAATTAGTTTTCTTGATTCCAATCCTTTCACCCTCCAAAAACAAAAACTGAGAGTTAGAGACTACGATCTGAGGTAGGAAACGAAACAGATCTGTGCTGTGCTTGGACTAAGGGAGGCCTGGTTGAAGGTTAGCCACCTCTAGAAAACCGGAAGCTAAAGGAACGCCGGTGGTCCAGTGTAATTAAGTTCAGATATCGGTCGAACCTCTCTATCTTTAAGTTTTTAATTGCAGAGTGTGGTGGACTTGAAACCATAGAAAATTCATTATTCATAATATAGTCAGTAGATTATGGTAGTTAGTACCACCAAAAGTCATTTATAAATCCTTGTTGTTTCATTCCAAAAATATTAAGAAAAATTTGCAATTACTATAAAGTTTGGGTACCTTTGCAATTTGCTATAAAAATCACCCAACCTGTGAGCCCCACAGTGTCAACCAATCAAAACACTCCTCACGGTTTTTTACCACAATATTGGTTTTCACCGGAGCGCGACCCTATATATATATATATATATATATATATATATATATATATATATATATATATATATATATATATATATATAGAGGACAGATCATGTGTAAGCAAGTGTTACTGTGTAATTTGTGAGCAAATCTAGAGCGTCGGATTAAGAAGATCAAACAGATGAGATTAAAAGTAACTTGTGAACAGTAACATTATTCGTAGGTACGAAGTGATTATTCGTATGTACATACATATGAATAATCATTTGTTACTTACAAATAATTACATTTGTTCATATATACAAATAATTACATTATTATACACGAATAATCGCTTGGTACCTGCGAATAATTTCTCTGCTCACAAATTACACCGTAAGGGTTGTTTACACGGGATCCAACCTCTATATATATATATGAAAAAATATGATTAAACATTCACAAAATAAAAAATAGGATGATATACTTACCGATTAATGTAATTGATCGATTGTCACAAACCTCAAATAAGCTAAAGCTTCAAATCTCACATGGGGGACAAGAGAATCAAATCTTATTTTCAAAATATTGGCAAAAGAAGAGAATGAAGATGTTTGGATTGATGGGTTTTGAGTGCATGGATGATGAAGTTGTAGATTGAAATGGGTAAGAGTAAGTGTGGATGGTTGAAAAATAAATGAGGATGGGAAAGTTGAGTGTAACATTAAATGAGGTTGGTGTACTATAGCCTCGAAGTTAGCCTCGTTTTTCCTCTTAAATATTCACACCACATTTTCGCCTAAAAAATGGTTACGACGTTACCCTCGAATTCAATACTCAAGTACTAACATCAAACTTAACCTCGAAAATAAAATTAGTTGCTAAACTACACACGAACATAGCATCCAAAGTAGCCTCACATTTACTTCGAGGCTAATCACCCTCGAATTAGGCCTCGAAGATGGCCATGAAAATTTATCGTTGTTATACGGACTCAAAGAAAGCCTCGAATTTGTATTTGTTGCCAAATAGCCTCGAAATTTAGCACCGAGAATATTTCAATTCTACGTTGCATCGAAAAACATTTTCCAGTGTATAATCGAGGGTAGGAGCCTCGAATTTAACCTCGAAATATTTCGAGGCCAACGATTCGTAGCAATGTTGCGTGTTTCTAGCAGTGTGTGGGATTGGACACAGGTGGACCTTCTGCCTAAGACAGTTTGGCGGTGGTCTCAACAAGAGTTGCAGCAGGCTTGCATCTAGTCCTATTTGCCTTGGCAACAATCTCCTTTGCATATTTCTCTTGGGAGAGAAACAAGCCTGACATAGAACGAGATGCAAAGACTCCCAAAAAGGAACTAAGTGGCCCGAGATCAGTCACAGCAAACTCCTTACTGAGCTGTGTAATAATAGAAGATCGAAAAGACTCTGAAGATTCAGTAAGAATGATATCATCAACATATAGAAGGAGATATGCAGTCTGATTACTCCGGCGAAGCACAAATAGAGAGGAGTCACTCTTGCTACTAACAAAGCCAAGCATATGTAGATAAGTAACAAAGCGAAGGTACCATGCCCGAGGTGCTTGCTTGAGGCCATACAAAGACTTCTGCAAGAGACATACATGGCCTGGTTTGGTCATGTTGGTAAACCTAGGCGACTGGAACATGTACACGGTTTCATTCAAATGACCATGTAGAAACACGTTCTTCACATCCAACTATTGAATAGGCAAATCCCTGGAGACAGCGAGATGCAAGACGGTACAGATGGTAGCCGGTTTGACAACCGGATTAAATGTGTCATCGCAATCGACCCCCACCTGCTGAGAGTTTCCATTGGCAACTAATCGCGCCTTATAGCGCTCAAGAGATCCATCAAAGCAAAACTTGTGCCGAAAGAGCCACATGCACCACGTAATGTTACCGCCAGGAGGCCGAGGAATCAAGACCCAAGTGTTGTTGCTAATAAGAGCCTTGTACTCATCGAGCATGACATCATTCTAATTTGGGTCTAAGGCGGCTGTTTTGTGGGAGGTAGGGATGAGAGATATGTGAGAAACGGAGAGGTCAAAAATCTGTTTGGGGCGAAAGATGCCACTCATACTTTGAGTTTGGATCTGGTTGACCAGCTGGGTGGGGTTAGGTGACAGGGCAGGGGCTGCAGCTGAGGGGACAGAGGCTTCAGGTTACAGGACGGGGTCTACAAGGGGTTGGACGCGGGCTGCAGGTTGTGGTAAGGGAGGGTTGGGTGCCCGGGCCGGAGATGTAATAACATTCGGACAGGAAGAGGGATATAGTTGTTGAATGAGGTGGGTGTAGGGTAGTCATTAGAAGGGGGCGGGGTGTTTGAGGATGTAGGGGGACTAGAAAATGGGAAGGTGGTCTCATCGAATGTGACATGGCGAGAGAAGATGGCACGTTTGGTTGTGGGATAAAAACACCTATACCCTCTATGGCTGGAGGGGTAGCCGAGGAAAACACAAGGTGTGGATCGAGGAGCAAGTTTATGAGGAGCAACGAACGCTAGGTTGGGGTAACACCGGCAGCCATACACACGGAGGTGGTCATATTTAGGAGTGACTCGGAATAAGATCTCAACAGGGCGCCAATTCTGAATGGTTGTGGAAGGAGTGATGTTGATAAGATAGCATGCTGATTCAATAACATATGGCCAATACTACAGGGGGACATGCCCATGGATAAGGAGAGTCCTCGTGTAAGTGGTAAGGGTGCGAATGCTCCGTTCGGCTTTCCCATTATAGGAGGAAGTGTGGGGACAAGAGAAGCAGAACTGAATGCCATGAGTAGAGAAGAAGGATTTAAGGGCATTGTTGTTAAACTCACTATCCATGTCACATTGAAAGGATTTAATGGGGAGGCTGAATTGGGTGCGGACAAGGCTGTGAAAGGCTATAAGGTGAGTAACAACTGCAGATTTGTACTTTAGGGGAAACACCCAAAAATAATGAGAGAATGCATCAACCAGCACAAGCGCATAACGGAAACCATCATGACTGATAATTGGAGAAGTCCATAGATCACCATGAATGATGTCAAATGGAGCGTGCACCTGAGTATAAGACGTGGCAAAAGGCAATCTAGTGTGTTTATCAAGCTTGCACGCCGGACAACTAGTGGAGGGAGGAGCTTTATTGCAGGGAATAAGCCTGGACCCGAGAGACTCAAAAGTCGGAGAGCCTGGATGACAAAGACGGGCATGCCAGAGAGACGCGAAATGAGCAACTGATGATAAATTGGTTGCTGTAGGAGAGGTGACAGGATGCATATTTTTGGTGATAGGATATATATTTGAGGTGACAAGATAAAGGTCTCCAGCGCTATTACATCTCATGAGCGGGGCCCCTATTGTGAAATCTTTGACAGCAAACCCAAAGCGGTCAAACTCAATGGAGATATTATTGTTTGTGGTGAGGCGGCGAATGGACACAAGGTTCTTTATTAAGCCGAGGGAGACGAGGATGTTGTTAAGGCTTAGGTCGGTTGTAGGGGTTGGTAATGTGGTTTTCCCAAGACCTAAGGTAGGAATGCGTTCACCATTGCTGACAATAATGGATGTAGAAAGTCTCTTAGAAGCAGGGACATAAATTATACCTGGGTTGTGCAACATGTGCGCAGTGGCTCCGCTATCCATGTACCAATTCGGATCGACAGGTGACACACCCATAGGTGTTAGGGTGGCTGGTTGCCTGTTTCGGGATGATGGCGATGATCCCGCTGCAAAGGCCTGATCCAGATGGTGCGGAGAGGGCCCGAGGAGTCCCTATTGGCTCGGGTATGGCCTCGTTGGAGCGGCGTAAGGGGGAGGCGGAAGCGCATAGGCCGGGTAGCTCTAGGGATAGGCTCCAATGAGGGAATACCCCCTCTGTAAATGACTTGGAGGGGCGATAACCACGACGGGAGGTTGTTGTTGATTGTAGAATGCCATAACCGTCGTAGATCTGCTCGTGGGAGGTAGATTACCGTCACAAAGAGGGTGATAAGACACAGTGGCAAGGGTGACAGAACACAGTGCCGATGGTGATAGGACGCAGTACCAGGTGATAGGACACAATGTTAGTCCACCGAATTAGGGTTTGGCGGAAAAGGGAGAGCAATTGAGAGAGGGGAAAACAGAAGGAGGAGAATCTGGGTAGTTGGCAAACTATGAAGGGACGGAGAAGCCAACGAAGGGAGGGTCGGCGACAGAGAGAGGAGTGGTTGGTGACAGAGAGGGAGGCTAATGAGTGCTGGTCGGCGATAGAGAGGGTGGAGGAGAATCTGAATAGTTGGTAATCTGTCTGGGGACGGAGAAAGCTCTGATACCATGTTAGAGTCAATAATCCCCGTTGGGGTTGCCTTCGCTATTATTGAAATATATATAGGAGTACAGAATAGTTAACCCTAATTACAATTGGGTAATTGGGCCTATATATATATATATATATATATATATATATATATATATATATATATTCTATCTAACAGATCCAGTATACGCTCACCATCAGTGACCACAATAACTTGGATATTCCTCTCTGGCTAGTTTTTCAACACCTCTAGAATCTTTCCCCTGGAATGGATAACCAGTGTAGGCATCAGAAACACATTCAACACTACATAAAAACTTATTAAAAAAATTAGAATTTGAGGATCCGGTTGTCAGGAGGAAAGAATGGTAGTCATACTTCTCCTTAAGACTAATATAGATGCCCTGGGAACGTCTGAAGATGCTTCCGTACTTTTGGCAAGCCTCGCCAACAGTGGGAGTGTACACAATGGGGAGAAGCTCTTCGACATTGTCAATGAGAAGCTTATAGAACAACCTTTCATTCATCTCCTGAAAAATAACAGCAGGAGTATAAATCATCATAAAAACATACAACAAATACTTTTCAGACTTGACAGTGTAGTTTAATATGTCGATAATTTGCCAATGAAAGGGATTACATACTGGACCAGCAGATCTTTCCGTTCATATATACTATGTATAAAGATAATCTTTATATGGAAAGGAACGTACTGAAAAATAAAAGCAGGAGTATAAATTATCATAAAAACAACAAATACTTTCCAGTCTTCACCGTGCAGTTTAATGTGTCGATAATTTTCCAATGTGCAGTTTAATGCAATTTTTTTCTAATAAAATTTTAAAAACATGTAAATATAAGTATATGGAATGTAAATATATATTTAAATTTTTTTTCAAAGTAAAATTATAAATAAAATAATTTTGTGTTGCACCATAGGGTATACAGGAGGTTGTAGGAGATCTTGACTGATATCTTAGTACATATTTTTTTTTATGATTATGCCTGCTACATAATTGATCTTTCATGTGGAGACCCTTTGCGTAAATAAAATTACAGGAAATGGCAGTAACCAGACAAGTTTTTGGGCCGGTTTGCAAAACTGTCACCCAAGGCCCATTATTTGCAAAAGTAGACAAGTCCACTTTTGGGGCAAAAAACAATCGGTTTCTCTCAACTGTTCGCGACCGACCATCACAGGTGAGGGAGGGGGAGTCATAATTATTCATGATTTGAATGGTTTATAAAATAAAAAGGAGGAGGGAGAGAGACAGTTCATTGTTCAGTTCAAGCGGGAGAGAGACAAAAAAACTCAAAGGAGAAAAGGAAGGAGCGAAAGACAGGAATGCACCCTTAACAATCTCAACTCTTTGAAGGCGGAACTCACCGGTTGAAGAAGCAGGTAAGCAACTATTGGTGTGTAAATTTCTATTCGAAATTGGGGACATGGGGGTGCGGTTAGGTGCGGTTTTGGAAGAAATGCATATGGAGGAAATATGATGGGTTAGGGGGTGCGATTGCATTATGATTGCCACTGCGATTTTGGGGACTTGGGGGTGCAATTAGGATTTGTGGGTGTCAGGAATCGGATGGGTTAGGAGTAGGGGATGTCGGGGAAGAAATTGGGGACAAATGGGCAAGGAGGGGTTCAGAGATAGGGAGGGATACTAAGCAATCCAGAAGGTTGGGGATAATTGGTAGGGGAAGACTGCACCTGTGGTAGGACGGAGGATTGATGATGGTGTCTGAATTTTTAGCAGCAGAATTTGTAGGATTGGATATTGAAATTGGTAGGATATATTGGAACAATTGGTATGCCAACGATGGTGTCTGAATTTTTGGTGAATTCGTTTTGTAGTGTTGAAACCCTTAGTGCCCACCAACTGTTTGATGAAATGTCACAAATAGATTATGGGTTACTTTGGCTATCTGTTGTGTTGGGAAATAGGTAAAATCAAGCAAACTTGTCTGAAATGCGAAATTGGTAGGATAACAGTGAGGATAGCAGAATTGGTAGGACAGTAAAATGAATTTGGTATGTTAGATTTGAACATTTGGTATGACGACTTTGGTGACCTGAATGTCTGAAAGTCTTTGTTGGTGGTGATTGTGATGCAGGTACCCTCTGTTCATTCACCTTAAAAAATGGCAAAGACAAACAAGAAGAAAGCTCGGGCAGGACCAAGCAGCTAGGGGGTAAGGAAACTGAGATAGTTACATGGTTGTGCTTGTAATGGTTGAATAAAAATTTTTGAACCTAAGATTGTTACATGTATTGTAGGTTGTGCTCGCTGTTGCGAAAAAAGACCACTTCCCTGACAGGGCCTTTTCGCATTCCAATTTTGAGCTGCTCGAAGGCCTAGACTTATCCATTGACTGTGATGATTATAAGGCCCTAACGAAAAGCCAGCTTGGGGGCATCGTGAGGATGGGCTCCAGGAACAAATTCACTGCACAGTTGGTCCACTTTTGCCTTCTGTGGCATCACAAGACTAGGAAGTAACACGAGACGTGGTACTCCCTTCAGGGGCATCCCGCGCGATTCTCTTTGCATGAATTCGCACTCGTAACGGGGCTAAACTGCTCATCACCCCCGAGGGATGTCATGGAGGGCGACCACATGGACGCTGTGTATCAGCTATTTAGGAAGGAGAAGGTCTCATTAAAGGATGTGGAGAGTGCGTAGATGAGGGAAAAAGATACGGACGCGGGCTCACTCATGAAAAAGTACAAGCTTACCCTTCTGGTCATAGTGGAGGGCATTCTTTTTGGGTTGGAGAAGAAGACTCAGATGAGGGGGTGGGTGGTTAAACTGCTGCTTTAGGACACTAGCCATTTCTGGACTTCCCTTGGGGTAGGCTTGTGTATGAGAAGCGCACAACAGCCTCACGGGGACATTGAAGGCCATGGTCGATGCAGGGAAGCATAAAGTGGATACGCCAACATACGCGCTCTACTTGTTCCCGATGACCTTATAGGTTAGTGAAAAGTTACAATATGTTAAAAACCTTTGCCAAAAATGTGTTTGCTATTTGTCATTTGTGAATATTTGTGTTGGTATGTTATGCCAAAGATATAATTCTATAATGCCAATTGAGTATTTCTATCCTGCAAATTGTAGTTAGAATAGGATGCAGTAAAGAATGCTGACCTGCCAAATGTAAAATATTATCTTACCAACTGTATTAAGTTATCATGCCAACTGTGTGTTTTTATCCTTCCGAATTGTATAGTTGTTTATCGGTTGTGTTGGTTAACTTTAATCACAGCTATTAATTTTGATGTACGTTGCTAATGGTCCCCTTGTTATGTCATGCAGTTATGGGTGTACGAGTCATTCCCTGAGATGGGGAATCATTTTAGGCGTAACATTGACGAGACCATCACCCCGAGGTGACTCCGATGGGAAACCCCAAATAGCCACATCAGATATGAGAATGTGAAATCATTCCTGGACCTAGACGCACCGGCCGACGATGAAATATACGAACATGCCTTCCTCGCGAAGCCAGAGCCTATCCTGCATCCTAGTCCTAAGGAGAAAGAAGCCCTGCACCATACCTCGTACAAGAACGAACATCTGGACGCCTTCTTCGATCAGATTATGGCTGCCCACCTCAAGGTCCACAAGGCCAAGCGATGTGAAGAGGACACTATGGCTGGACCTAGTCAGGGAATTAGTCAGTTAGGGTCAGACGCGTCCAACATTGGTCTGGAGGCCCGGATTGTGGCGAAGGTGGAGGCCATGTGCAGGGGCATGATGTTGGAGATGGGGAGCCGGTTCACGGTGCTGGAGGAGAGGATCAGTGAGGTCAGTTAGGCTTGTAAGAAGGCTTTCTCAGAGAAGGGAGACAAGGGAAAGGTATGGTCTTTCAATTGTGACCCTTTTGGTTGGTGTGAGATTAGGTGTGAAGCGTGACTCTCAATTGTGAATTGCCTTGCAGGATTACATTTCGTTGGTAGATGATGAGGACGATGCTGCTGTTGAGATGGATGGAGGGTTGAAGGCTCATGGGGATGATGTCGAAATGGTGGACGACAAGAACTCTGACAAGGGCAAGGTGGATGACAAGGAGGCGGAAAAGGAGGATGACAAGGGGGAGGACAAGGACGCTGGCAAGGATAAGGTGGAGGAGAAGGACGAGCAAAACGAAGATGATAATGGGGAGGGCAAGAACGCTGGCAAGAACAAGGTGGAGGAGAAGGACGAGCATAACGACGATTACAATGGGGAGGGCAAGGATGTTGTGGAGGACAAGGATGGGGAAAAAGAGGATGACAAGTTGGACACCACGGAGAAAAAGGAATTTGAGCAAGGTCGGGAGGAGAAACAGGAGGATGGCAAGGGTGGAGTGGAGGCTGACAAGGCTGGGGTGGAGACCAAGGAGGGAGACAAGCGTGGGGAGGAGGTGACTGAGTCTGATGCATATCCCGGGGAGGAAAAGGTAATGCGTTATTGTTGCTAGGATAAGGTTGTTCTTTTGGTAGGATAAAGTTGGTCTGATGGTATGACATGGTCTCTTGCATTTCGGTTGACTCAAACATCAAGCAATTGATAGGATAGATCTGATCATTTGGTATGATATATATGTGCTATGTGTAGGAAAATTAATAAGCGTTGGTAATAAAATTGGGTGTAACCTCTGCTATTTGGTTGTTAGGAGTCGAAGCTGGAACTGAGGAGAGGTAAGCGAGATAGGAAGCAACCGGCAGCCTTAGGAGATTGCCTGGTGGATCAGCCCTCGAAGCGGGCTCGAGGGAGTAAGGGTGGAAAGGTCATCTTCCCAAACACTGACGCGGTGGAGGTGTGCCTGGTGACGGCTGCAGAGAGAGACGGGTTCTTAGCCTGGCTGGAGAAGGGACCCACCTAGGTGAAGGGACCTGATAGGACCCAATTGGGGAAGGAGTTCTTCAATGCCCTCATATCACTCGGCGTGTGGACATCAACCGAGGTAAGAGATCTCACCCGTCATATGTTTGTTTCTTCACCTATTTCATGGGAATCAAACTAATGGACTTTTGGAATTTACCACATAACGTAGTACACCCAGCAGGCCCTTGTTCTCGTTCGCAAGGCCTTGGACGCCGGGGGGGTGACAAGAGGTCGGGTGTGGTTGTCCTCGACCCCTATTGGAAGGAACAGGTGTGCAAGCAATGGTCTGTTTGTGACGGGGTGTGGGGCGCATCACCAAGACCAACGTGTCGAATGTGTTGTTGAAGTATTTTTCTAGGACTCTTCCAGAGAACCACGGGAGGAGCTGGTCTGTACTAAACCCCAAAATCCTTTCCCCGTACAATTACAAGAGCAAGCACTGGATCGGGCTCCTAATCGACCTCGTCAAGTGGAGAGTCGAAGTGCTGGATTGCGACTGGTACCAAATCAAGGAGAAGGAGCTTCATAATACCTCGAGCCTGTCGCAAAGGTCATCCCGGCGGTCATGCAGTTCAACATGGAGCTCCGTGCTAGGCATACCGTCTTCGTCCCGCAACCTTTCACCATTACTCCCACTGTCAAGATCCCCCGAAATGAAAAATCGTAAGTGTCTTACGCCTCCTCTTCTCTCGTCGTTTATGTCTCGCATCCGGCACACTAGAAATTTCAACCTCACACACGTGTTCTTCTATAGGGGTGACTATGGAGCATACATTATCAAGACGTTGCAGCTGATGGCCAAGGGAGTTGAAACATTCGAGAGCGTCAACGACGCTTTCATTGCGTCGTACCGTCAATACTTGGGAGTCGCCATACATCTCAACAGTTTCTAGGCTTTTACCCAACCTGTTTTCATGGTTTATGCATCCAGTGAAGTGACATTATGAACTGCTTTTGTTGTTGTTTTGTGAATTCGTGCACTGACTTGTTGTTTGGAACCTTATGTTGTTGTTGTTTTGTTATGTTGTTGGTTGTAATGTCTTATGTGAACGGTTTGAAGGTGTTGTGCTTGTAATGGTTTGGACTGGTTTTTATGTTAGTCTTCAATGTTGCCTTCCTACACCCACAATTTTTATGTTTGTGGTTGTTGTTTTATGTTTTCTTGAATCATAGTAATGGTAGGATCATAGGATGATAATGGTAAGGTATAATGAAACTAATGGTAAGATACACAAACCATATTGGTGGGATTCTAATGTAATCACCGAAATTTCCAAGTGTAGCCGTAATGGTTCGATGATATTGGTAGGATAATAGGATGAAAGTGGTGAAGTATTCTCAAACTATTGGTGGGACAAAAATACCCTATTGGTAGGATGACTATTTAATCACTGAATTTGACAAGTATATGACAATAGATTGCATGATATTGGTAGGATTGAAGTTTAATATTGGTAGAATGTTTAAAACCTAATGGCCAGAAAAAAAGACGCTATTAGAAGGATTCTAATGTAATGAGCCAAATTCCCAAGTGTAGAATGATAGTCGTTGCATAATATTGGTAGGATGAACGTACGATATTGATAGAATATTTAGAAATAATGGTAAGTTAAAAAAAAACGGTATTGGTAGGATGAATCTATAAATACATAAAATCTCCGACACTTGAAGACACTTTGGCCAAAATATTGTATCCATTACGATTATCCCCATAATATCTCCAACAGTTGAGACGAAATAAGCTAGCCATTACAAGTTTCCCCATAATATATCCGACACATGACACAAAATATTGTCGCAATTACAAGTTTCCCCAAAAAGTTATAGCACGTACGATCGTAGCTCTCCTCGTCGGTCCCATACAAGCCTTCCCTTACGAAGCCCTTCGCCCTGCGATCCTTCCAGCTGCAGTCCACACCCAATCGGGACATCATCAACGTCTTGATCTGATGTGGAATGAGGTCCTTTCGTGATCCACCGAAACCGAATAGATGCAATCGACATAGTACATAAACGAAGAACAAGACAGTGGTTAAGGAACTTACTCAGACACTATACTCTTCCCTATCAGCTTGTAATTGGCATTCCCCTAGTAGTTGCTCACGACACTTACCTTGCAGGTGTGTTCATCCACGAACTTACGAATTAAGCACTTGCTAGCTCCCCGAAAATTTAAAGCCTGACAATACCATGAGCAGTTCGGTTCGGGGAATTCAACCACGTACATTGTTGTTGTTGATCGCTTCACTAGGGTCACGTAGCACCCCCGCAAAGCTTCCCACCTCAACCTGTCCTGAATCTCAGCCTTGGTATCGAACATCTCTCCCTCATTAAACTCCTTCACACTCTCCCGAGGGTCTCCGAGTCGAGGCATGAACCGAGATACCTTCTCATCCACTTACTCCAATGTAGGGAAAGTCCGTTTCTTTCCTTCATACTAACATTCTATATCTCTTAGCGTCGCCTCAGCCTCCTCATCCCACGAGTCTGACGGTTCCTTCATCCCCACTTCCTCCTCCACTTTTCACGGGGAAACCACCAGCGATCATGTCATCATCGGAGCTTCGTACATCTATTATTTCCTTAAATCTGTGGGGGAGAAGGACGTCGACATCGTCGTTGCTTTCAACGATCACAACTTGCTTTCCACGTCGGATGGCATCAGCTCTGCTCACGTCACCACCCTCATCTCGAGCATCCAGATTATCAAGCTTATCAACTGTGTCATTATGTCTTACCATTACGTTGTAATCCATCCTACCAATACCGGATTGTATAGCACTCACAGCAAGCCCCCCTGCTTCCCACTCATGCTGTCATTTGCAGTCCTACAACAGTCTCCCTCCCCCGATACACATTCATCACACAGGCAGGGTCCTTCAATCTCACTACTATGGTCATCCAATATCCCTTTCTCCTCGCTCGATCCTCGAACCTTCTCATCCACTCCTTCTCCTCCATCAAGACCATTATCCACGTCTTCTTGAGTGGTTGGAGGCCTGGTTATGAGTATTTCTCCTTGGGTGGGAGACGAGACATTGTCCGTCCCTTCGGAGTCTTCTGACTGATGTCTATGGGAGGGAGTGGATGGGCTTTTCGTTTTCTACCGTAAGATGATATGCAGTGCGATTGGCCAAGATCGTGCGCCGGATTCAGTGTTGTAGAACTTGTAGGCTTCTAGGTCAACTTCGTCCCAGACCCGAATCGGAGTGGCCCGTCCCATCGAAGGAGGGAGATAGGTGAGCTCAATGTCGTATAAGACGATGTCTACGTCGAATTTGGAAATGATCTTCTCCTTCAGTTGGTCGTAGCCAATATTCTATGGCACCACCATAGCTGCACTATGTGCCGCTCCCTAGAACACCAAGCTCACACTCCCGGGAGCCCACCAACTGCCAACACGACCTTCAGATAAACCCCATCACCTGGGGTACGACACGGGAACAGAGGATGAGCCTGAGGGGTAGTTCTCTTATAAGAAAAAGGAACAACTACAAAGGATAGGTACAAGATCACTTACCCATCGTTGCCACTGCCACTGAACAAACTTCTTGCACTCTTCAAGGTATGGAAGGACAATTGTACACTATTGGTAGGACCGATATATGCTATTGGTAGGATGGGGATTGTATCGTATCATGGGATGCACGTGTGGCTTTTCCCCCGTCCTTTCCGCTTCTCTCCTACTCTGCCTCACTTTTTGCAGAGCATGTTATGGTGTTTCAGATCCTCATCTCAAGCTTATATATGTTCTTGGGGGAAACACATGGATGCAATCATTGCATTTTCCCCTCATAAATGCTCCCCCTTTCCCCTAAGGAGGAACCCTATTTTGGCGCCAAAATTACACTAACAGCCCGCCACATCATCTATAGTGACTCCCCTCCAAATTCTCTCCAAAATCTACAGTTTCCTGAAATGAACGGGAGGCTTTAACCCTCACCTTTCCACTCCTCTCCTATTTTGCCTCTCTTTTTGCAGAGCATTTAATGGTGATTGACATCCATCAATCCAGCTTATATATGTTTTGATTGACACTCTTAAATCCAATCATTCCCTTTTCCCCTCATAAATGCTTCCCCCATTTTTCCCCATAGAGGACCCTTTTTGACGCCAAATCCCACTGACTCCCACTGACAGCTACATTGCTTTCCCCCTCTCCCTATCTCTCCCAATGTCATGCTATAGTGCCCCATCCTAACCTATCACTTCCCAAGCCGGTTACCTAAAAAAATTTGCAAAAGTAGACAATGTGCTACTTTTGCCAATTTTCCATGTGTGGTGCTAGTTTTGCAAAGTTCGATTTTTTCGTCTAGTTTTGCAAATCGGCCATAAAATTATTACAGAGTAATATTATAAATTTTCAGTAAAAACTTTGGTTTCATTAGTATATATTTATATTAAAAAATGATGAAGACCATAATAAATATAGGTATTTGCTTTTTAGAATATGATAATTTTTTTTTAAAACATGATAATAATAAAACCTTACAATAAGATTTCTATTATCCATGACAAAAGAGAGAGAGAAACACCTGTCCTGGAGTCCGATCTTTCGATAGTTTTCAACGACACCTATGACAATGGGGCTTGAGAGCTCTAATCCGGCACAAATGGCTACTGATGAAGCAATTGCTACACCGGACAAGCAACCAACAGAATTTCCATCCCTTCAAGACTCAATTAAGGGGGGAACAAAGGAGACTATGCGTTTGAAAGACAAACTGGTCGGAGGCCCAAGTGAAAGTGACGTAGGGAGGTAGGGGAGAATTGATATAAAATAATATAAAATATAAACCCTAGCAATCAACTCAATCCTATCAAATAAATACAAGACCTCCCCGCTGTAGTAGTAGAGGAATCAGGTTCAATCCACAAGGAAGTGTGTCAGCGGATCCAAAGTAGATCGCAATCACGTTCTGCAAATGTCGACCAGAAGCCTCGATGGTGATTGGGATAAGTCGATGTCGACTAAGGCTGTCGATCTCAAGTGGTATCTCCTCTCTGTGCTCTTGATGTTCATAAGAAGACCTCGACGTCGAGTGTATTCCTGCACTCACCAAAAATAAGCAATTCGACATCGACTGGGGGTAGTCGATGTCAGTAGAAACCGTCAGATCAACTCAGAAGACCGTCGACCGACACAGGGCACTCGACATCGACCTGGGCAGTTGATATCGAGCACTCTAACAGTAGTAGAAAAATGTCGGCAAATGTGGTTGATATCGAGAACTCTAACAGTAGTTTAAAACAATATAAAATAAACTCCTAAGGCTAGGGTTCACCACAACGTTATGCTATCACATCAAAGGACCAAGCTTTCGCCTTTTCCAACAAATAGATATATCGGCTCTCACAAATAATCCTAATTTGTCTCTACCGATTTTAATGTTTATGATCCAAGTAGTTCGCATCAATTCCTTTTCTTTCGATAAGGGCTAAACATAAAAAAGTAGGAGATGATCAAGACATAACAAATATCAACATCAAAATCAATCAAGCATGCATGGCTAACGTTGAGCTCACCCCGATCCTAAGAGAAAAGCTACTACTTGCTCATGGTAGAAGAGAACATGATCGAAATAAATAAAAACTTAACTTGCATTGAACAAACGAAGTCTTCACAATCTTGACACCGGCTCTCGCAAGCACCAAAACCCTAAAACTTCCAAAACCCTAAAACCTAAAACTGAATGTAATTGTTTTGTGTGTTTTGAGAGATTGGATTATTAAAACTCAGCCCCCAAAGGCTTTATTTATAGGTTATAAATCCTAGCTAGCATAGGAAAGGTAATTATATCTAAACTAGAAGATAAAACTAAAATAAAAGAAGATATATATAAACTAAATAGGAAAAGAAAATATATCCCTAGGGTAGATAAGAAAATACCCATAAAGATTAAGTCTATCTAAAATAAAGATGTAAAACGTGGCTTAGTGTAATACTCCTTCAACTCGGATTGCTCGTATGCGTCAGATTTTGCAGATAGATCCAGTCGACCAGAGTAGTCGATGTCGAGTGCCTTGTTACCACTCGACCTCGGGCATCACTTCAGCTCAGTCGATGTCGAGTGCTCAGGTCAATCTCATGAGACATCGACCTCTCTTCCAGTAGCTCGCCTTTCTTCACTCTTGTAAAACCTTTATATAAGATAAAATAGAATTATCAATGATTTTTATAATATCGTTCAAACCTAATTAACTTAGGATATGGTTCAAACTAATTAAAACTAAATATGATAATAAAAGGAGAAGATACCACTTCTTTGTTTGTTTGGACTCATGCCTCTCACTATTCATATGTTCTAGTGTATGTCGATGATCTCATTGTCATCGGGTATGATGCTACATTTCTCTAATCTTTCACTTTTGAAATGAACACCACCTTCTCCTTAAAAGACATTGGTCCCCTTCATTACTTCCTAAGTGTTGAGGTCTTCATGGATAGAGGGGTTCTGTATCTTTCCCAGCAAAATATATTAAAGATCTTCTTTCTCATGCCCGTATATGTTGGATGTGAAGCCAATCTCCACTTCGGCTGATGCTAGTCACAACCACACCCGTTACTTGGATCCCTTTTCTGACCCAACGTTGTATCATCAAATTGTGGGAAGTCTCCAATATGCCGCCATCAATCGTCCAAAAATCAGCTTTGTGGTCAATCGTGCTTGCCAGTCTATGCGTAGTCCTATAGAGTTTGCTTGGTCTGGTCTCAAGCGCATTTTGCGATTCCTCAAAGACACCTTAGATCACGACATCCTTCTATGTGCCTCCAACGATACTCGTCTAGATGCCTATTCAGAGTCCAGTGGGCCTCTGATCTAACAGATTTTCGATCACAACATGGCTTTGTTGTGTATTACGGTGGTAATCCAAAAAACAGCGTGTTGTTGCCCACTCGAGTACAGAGGTTGAGTTTTGGGCCGTTGCATTCACCACTGCTAAAGTTGTTCAGTTGCAGCAGCTCTTGTGTGAGCTTTGCAATCCCTCCCATCATACTCTGGTGCTGTTCTGTGACAATCTGTCCACCACTTTCATGACTCGTAATCCTGTCATCACATCTCACTCCAAGCATATCCACTTAGAATACTACTTCGTTCGTGAGAAGGTGGAAGCGCAGGAACTTGAAGTTCATTACATCTCCACAATTGATCAACCAACGGATATGTTCACCAAAGCTCTTGGCTATACTCGTTTTCGGTTTCTTCGGGATAAGCTGCATGTGCGCCTTCGCCCATTAGCTTACGGGGTGCACAAACGGATAGAATTTAGAGTCAATAGATAGAGTTTACTGTTGCTGAAATTCTATCAAACGGATAGAGGGGCAGGAGGGGGGGGGGGGGCAGCAGGAGCCCGCGCCCATCCCTGCGCAGGCTGTTGCACAGGCTGCGCAGGTCGACCCATTCTTGCCGTCGGGCGATCTGCTGGTGTCTTACAGGCACCACCGAGCGTACCGGGTGTGGAGGGAGCCGACTGTGGATCTGCCGCTGCTGAAGTTCCACCATCGGGCGAGTCACCTACTGTCATTTGACCCATATATCTTTGAGGGCCCGGGGACCTGGTGGCAGGATCTGATTCCATCGGGCATCCTGCAGCTGCGGGCCCTCCATTGGAAGGGTGTGGACGAGTTCATGGTCACCGCGTTCTTGGAGCATTGGCACCCAGAGACCAGCTCCTTCCATTTTCCGTGGAGCGAGATGACCATCACGCTGCACGACGTTGCCTGCCTTCTGGGAGTTCGGATTGAGGGTCTGCCGTGTTTGTCACACCTGGACCCGCGCGGAGCTGATCCACACGGTCGCCGCATACTACCAAGTTGACCCCAGAGGCCCTGTGCTCATATAGACACGCCGGTGGCCCTCCCGTTGCGGTGGTGACAGACGAGTGGATCGCGAGACACGGGCCGCTCATCGACCCCGCGCCCGCTGATGACCCCTGAGGCCGCAGCTGATCCTGAGCAGATTCTGATCCGCATGCATACGGGAGGGGGGCAGCCAGAGGATGACCCTGCACAGCGTCGGTTTCTGCACCTTGGTTACCTAGCCACCGCTCTCGCCGCGACTCTGTTTGTGGACAAGTCGCAGAGCCGGATCCCATGGAAGATGTTCGACCTTGTTTGGGACATCCCCCGGACGGTCACCATTGCATGGGGTGCAGGTGCCCTTGCCTGTCTCTACAGGAGCCTAGGCAAGGCTACCCGAGCAGGTGTGAAGGGTATAGATAACTGCACGCCGCTACTACAAGCACGAGACTGTTGAATTTGTTTTATAGTTTAGTAATATTTATATTATATTCTAACCACATTGTGTTTTGTGTCAAGGCTTGGATATGGGCGTACTTCCCTCGCTTCCGAGGCGATCTGTCCAGCGATCAGGCTAGGATGGCCGATCGACGCTGGTATACGAAGTTCATCCCTCCGAAGGCACCTACCCGCGCGAACCCAACGACCAAGCAGGCGAAGGTGAAGAAGATGCGGGACGAGGTCAACCGCCTTACCGTAGGCGTAGCCGATGTATGTATTCGAGGCTCTAATTATATGACATATATTTCGTAAATGTGACTTACGACTGAATTTTTTATTTATAGGTGGAGTGGATGCCCTTTGGGCGTGATCTGGACTTTGACGGCGAGTACCGTCAGTCCATCTACCGGGGCACCATCACATTCTGCGGGGAGGAGGAGCCATATGTGCCCGATAGGTGCCTTCGGCAGTTTGGACGAGTCCAGGGGTCCCGCAGGCCGTCATCCCGCCGAGGCAGTTCACCTGCGGCGCCACATTGACGCCGAAGTACGTCGCCTTGTTTGACGCCGCGCACGACAGGCGGCAGGACTTACAAGACGAGGGTCGCTTTTACCGGCTGGCTGATCACAGACGCACCAGCGAGGACTGTCAGGCCGGTGTCACTGCTGAGTACATGGCCTGATACGAATCTCAGAGCCGGCCGTACGTGCTGCCCACCACGCCACCCCATCCGGACCCTTCAGTGCCCGTCCACCCGATCGCCCTGGATCCATGGGTGGACCTGCCTCAGCCTCCAGTCATCCCTCCGGTGGTAGCAACTCGGATGCGGGAGATAGTGGGCTATATACGGGCCCTGCCCACCCACCCTCAGATCCATCAATTGTTAGATGAGGTGACCTTTATATTGGATGATGTTGTACGGTCCATTAGATCACCGTGATGTACATTACATTGTATTTTATGCGATATCCACCTTTTGTATTTGCTTTGACATTATATTTTATGCGATATTCAGCTTTTACATTATATCTCCACCATCCTCTACATTTGAAGTAACATTTTATGCGATATTAACAACAACGACGGTCTTGGGGTTAGGGTTTAGGGTTAGGGTTTATGGTTAGGGTTTGCATGTCGTTAACGACGTGCAAACGCTGCACGTTCTTTTGAACGTGCTTCTTCGCATACCTTTGACGCACATCTGCCTATTTTAACCGGAGCGGGATAGCTTGAATCCTCATCCTCCAAATCAAAGTCCGACGTAGTTCGATATATTCCGTCACAGTTAGAATCGCTATGGCCGAGTCGCAAGATAGTCGTCATCTCTAACTTTGCCAGGTACGGATATGTTTCGTATAGTTCAATATATTCCATATGCCTTGCGTTATCTTTATATTTCCACTCATTTTATTACAGTTTTGAGACTTCACACCCGAGTTCTCGAACCCAAAGGTTTGGAATGACCGTAACGAAATGGTTACGCATTTCAAGGACTTGGGTCTGAAACACTGCATGATTTTAGTAATCAAGCGGTCTTAGACCGGGGCATCAAACCGTTCAGGCGAGGTTATCCTTGCTTGCGAGCAGTATGGGGAGTACCGACCACGTGGGAAGAAGCTCCGGAGCATGCAATCGAAGATAAACGGATGTCCATTCTCTCTACACGGGCACGAAGCTTCGCCGGGTCACTGGGTTATAACAGTAACCCACGGTGTTCATAACCACGCGCTTCCCACGAGCTTGAAGGGTCACGCCATCGCCGGACAGATGACAGAGGGGGAAAAGAAGATGGCTAGGTGGATGAAGGAAATTGGTACTCCTCCAAAAGCCATTGGGTACGGATTGAGGCAGTTGGATGAGACCAGCGTCACGTCATCGCGTTCTCTTACGAACACGCTCAACAAGATGGTAGCCGAAGAAAGGGGTAGTCGGACGATGACCCAAGATACCCTGCATCGTCTGCGGGAAAGAGGGTACTACTACGAGTTCAGACGACATCCAGATGACAACGACGTCTTGAGCGACCTCTTCCTAGCGCATCCTGACGGGATACGGCTACTCCGAAGGTTCCATTACGTCATCATATTGGACAGCACGTACAAAACAAATACGTAAGTTACTTAATTACGATTACGTTATTACACATCTATCCAATTATAAAGTATTGTACATGTAACATATTTACACTTGCAGATATGGGATTCCATTGTGCGAGGTGGTCGGGTTCACACCCTCAGGCCATACTTACTGCATCGCCTACGCCTTCATGTCGCACGAGAACGAAGACACGTACGCTTGGGTGTTGCGTCGGCTTCAGATCTTACTTGGGGCGGTTCAACCTCAAGCTATTATGACTGATCGGGAGCTAGGTCTCTTGGTGGCCCTAAATGTTGTCTTCCCCAACGTCCAGCATCTCCTTTGCTGGTTACACGTGACGAGAAGATGCGAGGAAGCTGCTCTAAAGTTCACAAAGAATTTACACCACGCTGGCATCTTCAAAGGCAACTGTTGGGGGTTGTTCCAATCGAGGTCGGAGGAATCATTCACCCGACGTCGTCGGGCGCTACACGCTGCATGGCACCCATTCCCAGGTGTGGTGGCGTATTTAGAGGGGGTGTGGCTTCCGTACAGCAGGAACATCGTACGATGCTACGTAGATAATGTCTTCCATTTCGGCACTCGTACAACAAACAGGTACGCCTTACTTCATATCTCCCATTACAATATGATATGACATCAAACATTTAGTGCTATGAACTTCAATGTTTATGTGAAACTGTTTACAGAGTTGAGGGTCAACGCAAGGTTCTCAAGGAGGCACTGCACTCATCGACTGGTGACTTTCGCATCGTGATCGATGCAATCCATAGAGTCAACGATTGCCAACTGCATGAGCTGCAAACTGCTTTAGAGATCGACCGCTTCAAATGGCCAATGGCGGCGTATAAAGTCAACCTTTTTGATGAGGTAAAGACTTTAATCTCCAAAAAGTGCTTCGACTATCTGTACAAGTTGTGGTAGGATGTCGTAAACATAAACATTCCTCCGGAATGCACGGACCGACATTGGAGGGTTTGTTACGGGATCCCTTGTGTCCATGAGATTCAGGCATACGTCAATTCCGGTACTCCGATACCCGCTGAGGACATCCACCCATTCTAGATGGATTTGTCATGGACTGACATCGACGACACTCCACTGTCGTATGAGCTGTCATCTTCATACATGACTTCCAACGATGTATGCGACGATGAGCTCCACCAACCCTCATCTGCAAGCGTCTGATCGAAAGGGAGGCATCGGGGGTCGAGGAATGCCTGCAGAACCAACCTGTTGCCATACGAGGAGTTAAGGGAAAGATTTGAGAGAGAAGAAGCACGTGCTGCTCGACATCCTCCACAAGCGACATCAGCTCGACGTGGACGTGATGATGTGTTCGGAGGGTTCAACTGGGGTCGAAACAACGTTGATCCCTTCATGCTCGGACATATTGAGGGTGTGAGGGACACTATTGGAGATGGTCATTGTGGCTACCGTACTTTGGCATCATTGACATCACCGATCGGCGAGTCCACTTTCCCGGAACTGAAAACGTTATTATGCAATCACTTGGAGGATCACGCCGATCTCTACACCGATTGTTATATGGGAGGGTACCCATTCCAGCAGTTCGTCGACAACCGGAGATGGACGAGACCTGTGCATGGTGATAGGAGACGGTGGATAGAGCTACCCATCATGGGTTTAGTATTTGCAACGGTATATCAGATTCCTCTCGTTGTCCTAGCTTGGCATCATCCGTTCACATGTCTCCCCATGACCTCGCCGACACCTGCTAACAACCCTCAATCAGCAACCCTTGGTTTAGCCTGCATCGGAAACCAAGACCATTTTGCCGCGGTACGACTTCAGACGTCTTATATTATTACCTATTTTACTTTTCATCTATATGTCAATACTCTAACTCTAATTTTCCGTTCTCATAGGTCTGGTTGCGTCCTAACGCTCCTATTCCGCCGTCTGCGCCAGAATGGGTCGCACATCATCAACCGAGCGTCGAAGGATGGGATGCTCCTTTTCAAGCTCGGTTTGATAGATTTCGAGCCTTACATGTCGAGTCTGGTCGTCCTTTACACTTTTCCTAGATTTTATTCCACCAGTTTATTACAATTATGGATGTAAACCTTTTTTTTCCGTTCCTTGTAACATTATTCGCATATTATCCGAATGAAAACCTTAACAATTATTGCTTGTCGTTTAATTATCACCTGACAATTAAACTCACCAATGCTCGGTAACCCTATAAAACCCTCGGTAAACCCTAAACCCTAAACCCTAAGTAGGGTTTACACGTCCTTAACAACGTGCAAATATTGCACGTCGTTAACAACGTGCAATATTTGCACGTTGTTAAGGACGTGCAAACCCTAGTTTGCTATCGACGTGCACAGTCCCACACATGCACGTTGTTAAGGACGTGCATGCACGTTGTTAAGAACGTGCATGCACGTTAATAAGTACGTGCAAATCCTTAATCACCATTTGCGGTATATCTAACAAGACCCAAAACCACCCATGTTAAATCGCCGTTAACAATACACCACCAGCGGAAACACACTCGATCTCGCCGCTTGGACCCTCTCCGTCGATGTTCCATTCTCTCACACTCCCTCTCCCTCTCCCTCTCTTGTTGATCTGGTGCAATTTCAGTTTTTGAGGAAGCTGCAGATGAGAAAAAGATGGAAGCTGCTGGAAGCTAATAAGGTTTGCTTACCGAGGTATCGCTTTCATTCCGATTGATCCTCCCCAAACTGATACTTGTATCCTTGTATCAAAACCAAATAGGCCTAATGTCCTCTTCCCCCAATTTCTACCTTTCACTGCTCAAACATTGCAGTCGAAGCTTAAATCATAAACTAGCCAAGAAACTCCATTGTGTGATAATCAAAACCCCGAACAGCCAAGACGTTTTTCTATTAAACAATCTCGTCAGTTTATACGGCAAGTTGAAAATTTTAGCCTATGCACGCAACGTGTTCGACCAAATTCTTCAACCCAACATGTTCTCCTGGAACATCTTGCTCTCAGCCTACTCCAACTCTGGCCAACTCCTTGAAATGCAACATGTGTTCAGTCGTTTGCCCAGCAGAGATGGGATTTCTTGGAACGCCCTTATTTCGGGCTATGCGAATCATGGGCTGTTTGGCAAAGCTGTGTGTGCTTATAGATTGATGTTCCATGATGGTACTGCGAATTTGAACAGGATTACCTTTTCGACAATGCTTATACTATCATTGGGTAGAGAGTGTGTCGGTTTGGGTCGGCAGATTCATGCTCAAATAGTGAAATTTGGATTTGTTTCTTATGTGTTTGTGGGCAATCCTTTGATGGACATGTATTCAAAACTGGGGTTTATCGATGATGCAAAGAAAGTGTTTGATGAAATGCCCGAGAGGAATTTGGTTATGTATAATACGATGATTGCTGGATTTTTGCGCTGTGGAATGGTTGAAAGCGCCAATTATTTGTTCCTCAGTATGCAAGAAAAGGATTCAATTAGCTGGACATCAATGATTTCGGGTCTTGTCCAAAATGGTTTGGATAGGCAAGCCATAAATGTGGTAAGAGCAATGATAGAAGAAGGTTTTCCTTTGGATCAGTTTACTTTCGGTGGTATATTGACTGCATGTGGTGGATTATTGGCCCTGGAAGAAGGTAAACAACTTCATGCACATATTACCAGAATTGGTTACCATGAAAACATTTTTGCTGGCAGTGCTCTAGTTGACATGTACTGCAAGTGTAGAAGGATCAAGTACGCAGAGAGAGTATTCAATAGAATGAGAAACAAGAACATTGTCTCATGGACTGCAATAGTGGTGGGTTATGGTCAGAATGGTCTTAGTGAAGAGGCCTTGAAGACTTTCTACAAGATGCAGAATAGTGGAGTGCCACCTGATTATTTCACCTTGGCAAGTGTTATCAGTTCTTGTGCTAATTTAGCGAGCTTAGAAGAGGGTGCTCAATTTCATACCCTAGCGATAATATCCGGCTTGCTACCATTTGTTACTGTTTCTAATGCACTTATCAGCTTGTATGGTAAATGTGGAAGCATAGAAGATTCCCACAAGTTGTTCAATGAGATGGGTTTCAAGGATGGGGTTTCCTGGACCGCCTTGGCTTCTGGATATGCTCAGTTTGGGAAGGCTAATGAAACTACTAATCTGTTTGAAAAAATGCTGGGCCATGGTATTAAGCCTGATGGAGCTACTTTTGCTGCAGTCATTTCAGCGTGCAGTAGATCAGGTTTAGTGGAGAAAGGGAAGCAGTATTTTGAATCTATGGTAAAGCAACATGGTATTGAGCCATCTACTGATCACTATACCTGTATGATTGATCTTCTTGGGCGATCAGGGAGGCTAAAGGATGCAAAAGATTTTATAAATAAGATGCCTTGCAAACCTGATGCAGTTGGCTGGTCTACGCTTCTGAGTTCATGCAGAGTTCATGGTAATATGGAAATTGGTAAATGGGCTGCTGAGTCTCTATTGGAACTAGAACCTCATAACTCTGTTGGTTATATCTTGCTTTTGAGCATCTACGCTGCCAAGGCGATGTGGGCTGAAGTGGCTGAGTTAAGAAGGAAGATGAGAGATCATGGAGCAAAGAAGGAGCCTGGATATAGTTGGATTAAATTTAAGAATAAAGTTCACATATTTTCTGCCGATGACCAGTCTAGCCCATATCTGGACCAGATATATGATGAACTAGAAAAACTCAACGTGAAGATGATTGAAGAGGGTTACAACCCTGACATTAACTCTGTACTACATGAGGTTGAGGATTCAGAGAAGCTACGGATCCTTAGCCGCCACAGTGAAAGGCTTGCTATTGTTTTCGGATTGCTCTTTGTTCCACCCGACCTGCCAATAAGAGTGATGAAGAACCTAAGGGTCTGTGTGGATTGTCATAATGCAACGAAACTAATTTCTAAAATCACGAGGAGGGAAATACTTGTTAGAGACTCTGTTCGCTTTCATCTGTTTAAAGATGGAACTTGTTCTTGCGGTGACTTCTGGTGATGTTCTACTTGTTGATGCCCTGTTTCCACAAAACAGTTACGCCAAGATGAAATTATCAATTATGTAAAAGTCCTTACAACGAGAACTGGAGGTACAAATTAAGATGGTTCTTGATCAAGTTTTGGATATAGATATATTTTTATGTTGAATAAACTTTCCACCTCTTATGCTACAGTGGAAAGTATCATGATATAATATTACGGGCTTATCATTCGTCTGTCCTATTTATGACCTTCTCTCTTAAGTTTCATACTGGAGTCTTTTTAAAACTCTAAAAAGGATCAGGGTCTTTACTCCTTAGAAAATAGCAGTTCAATGGCACTGCAGTTGTTAAACTTATGTTTATGATGCTTCTTTGTTAGGATTTAGATTTCATGTGTTTCTTCTTCTATATTGCAGTTCCAGTCAATGAAACTTGCAACTGTTTATCCTTGGGTGGACTTCAACATTGAAAGTCTCCTGGCAGAGGAAGTGAGTAAATCTTATTTTTGAAGGGATCCAAAGTAGGCTGCACAGCTGCTGTCATTCAGGCTAGCCTGCACATGAGTTGAACTCTCGGCTTCGGTTGAGGTAAGTCCCCTCGTACTAGCAACAAGGAGAGGAATTCTAATACCGTGATGACTACTGCTTAATTCCATCCAGTAGATAGCAAAATCAACCACATCAAACATCACCAAATTCCTTCCCGGATCAAGAATCGACAAAACTTGTCAAATTTAGATTTAGAAGTGTAAAAAGTATCATGATCAGCAAGGAGTTTTGTAGCAATTTCTAGGCTACAGGAATCATATGGAAGAGGCCATGATCCCTTATATCTAATCCCATGGTCAAACATAAATCCTTTAACACAATTACTGCTCAACAGACCACCATCAAATGCTCTGAGAACAAACGACTGACACACCAAAATGAACAAGCTCTTTGGCAACAAGGGATAGATTCCTCCGCCCACACGGCTGTCGACGATGGGGCCAGACCCGAAGGAAGGACGCTGCTGGCTGTTGTTCCCCTGTAACCCGAGCTCGCGGACCTGCTAAGCCACCAGCAACATCGATTCTGATGTCAGAGCTCGCACCTTGCTGTTACATCTCCGTCAAGACTCGCTTCTGCCCTCATCTCCGCTCCCTCGTCCTGGCGCTGAGCTCGAGAAAACAGGGAAGCCAAATCCACCCTTCAATGCCAAGACACTGGCTGTCACCGGGAATCCTGACATCGGGGCCTGAAGAGCAAATCTCAACCTTCCGAGGTGCTGATTTTGAGCCATACAGCTCCGTTCTTCCATTCACCTGCGCTTGGACATTAGTGCATACAACCGTTTTGCCATATATACAACCCTAAACCCCAAAAACTTTCTACTTTAGTGCATACAACCCTAAACCCTAAACACTTTCTACATTAATGCAGACAACACTTCTACATTAGTGCATTCAACCGTTTTGCCATATATACAACCGTTCTTCCATTCACCTGCGCTTGGACATTAGTGCATACAACCCTAAACCCTAAACACTTTCTACATTAGTGCATACAACCGTTTCTATCCAAAAAGGTGAGACATTGACGTTTTTCCATATATATTATATATTGATATAATGTAAGCATTATTTTTCCAAATTAACATTATTCATCTGTATCGTTTTCATATTATTATATTATTATAATATATATAATATAATATAAATAAATTATGATCACATCTTACGCATGGTTACTGTGCTAATATACAATAGTAAAGAAGAAGTTGTTCGGCCACATGTCATAACCACATTAAAAATTTTCCTTCCAAAACCTTTGTCCAATTAAATATTGCCACAATATTGATTTAATTTTGCATTATGTCATATCTTTACTAATATAATCTTTTCATGGGTAAGAGGTTAAATACCTGCCAAATTTATATAATTTGTAATAATCTTTTAATATCTTGCAAATTTAATAAATCTATATCATTACTTAATTCAGTATACCCAACGCTTATGTGGCACCCTCCCCACGTTTTACTCCCTTCTGTCCAAACAGATTTTTCCTTTGCTTTTTAATTTTCTTTTTTTTTTTTCCTCTTCACAGTTCACACTTTGGTGCGAAGACTGCTAGGGTTCATTTGCCTACTATTTCCAATCCCGTCTTCCTCCTCTCGTGGCTCGCCCCTCCTCCGAAGACCGCTTAGGGGAAGGCCCCTCCTCCGCTTCCTCCTCTCTCGCCCTCCCAATCCCGTCTTTCATCATAACCTTCGCCAAAGCCCTCAGATTCGACTTCTTTGGAGAAAGCTCCAATGGAAGGTATCCATTTTTTAATTCTTCAATTCGAGATTTTTATTGTTGGTCTTCTTCTCATTGCATGCAGTTTGTGATGCCTTTTTGAGATTTTTGGATGACTTCTCCGGTGAAAGCTCCAATGGAAGCTCCATTGAGTTTAGTGCATTCAGTCTTCCATCATATTTGCGTGTTGGCCATCGTTCCTCTTTGTAATGTTCATACATTAAGATTCGGTGATGTGACCTCTTGTGTGATTGAAACGAGTTGATTTGTTTTACACCTGAGTTCAAATTATTTGAGTTGTAATTATCCTATTGGTATTAACGTCGAATATTCTGGAGTGAATGTGGAAATTTGGAGTCATCAAAGTGTTTCTTATTACACTACTAAAAAAAAGGAAATAGCTACAGATTTTTTAGCCACGAATATTAGTCGACTCTATTTTTGTGGCAAATAGCAATGACATTGGTCACGGCTGTTGTTGACCGTGGCTATGTTCGTGGCTGATACTCATCCTGGAATGGCACATCGTCAAATTCGTGGATGATAGTAATGAACATGATGTCCGTAGCTGATTTCGTGGCTTGATAGGTGGATGGTGGTGCCAGATAGCCACGAAAGTAGCTACGGATGATTTGTTTGTGGCTGTATTCGATGCTGATCTTACAACAACATAATATCCTTGGCTAAATCCGTGGCATTTCAGCATTAGAAATCCAACGATGGAATGGACATGGGGTGAGTGGGCTTGGATTGGTTATGTAGGCGGGCCGGACATGGGGTGATATTAGGTGAGTGGGTCTGAATCGTTGCTAAATCTGTGGCACAAAGAAGCCCAAATTAATGTTATGGGCTCGTCATAGAAGAATAGCCTATTAGAATAGATCAACCAGATTACCTTATTAACCCGTAGGAAAAAATGTGGATTTAGCAACGACTGTATCCGTGGCTAAATCCATTGCTATTACGGATGAGGTCGACTTTAATGCGCATTGTCCTTCACCTGCCTTCTAGTGGTTGGGTGCATTAATTGGGGCTGGCCCACATGTTTGTCTTCTAGCTTGGGTGAATTGAACATGGCCATTTGCAATTCGAAGAGAAGACCGGCCACTTGCTTGTCTTCAACTGTGTTTAACCAGTACGAGGTAAGTATAGTTTAATTTGTCTTAACTTGCATATTACATTATATTATTCTTTTTGAACTTAATTTCAAGAGTATATATTGAATATATATATATGTATATATATATATATAATATATATATGGGTAATAATATATAATGAATTGTTATTACAACGAATTAGGGTATGTGTTTGAGTTTTAATTGGAAGAATTTATAAATGTTTATATATGCAATGTAATTTAAAATTTTGTTGGAAATTGCATTTTTATGATATCAATTTACAATTTTATTCAATATTGTGTATGTAGTTATTTGAAAGTAGGTTTTGGGAGAAATTGTAAATGTTTATATGTAAATATAGGTGATGAAAAAAAAAAATTGGTTGCATTGTATGTTGACATTTGCATATATATGATGAATGATTACGTACAATATATTTTATTAAATATTATGTATGTAAGTATTTCAAAGTTTAGTAATGTGTACTTATAATGAATTGGAAATTTAGGAATGTTCAATTTGTAATGTTTGTATATGTACCGTACAGATTGATTGAGAATTTGATAAAATGGATTATCGTACATGGATGTATGACATGTACTTGTCGGATCGTGGAGGATTGAAGCCTGAATACTACGCAGGGGTGGATCAGTTTATAAATTTTGCTTGTAGTCAAGTGCATTATGTTGATGAAGGTAAGATAAAGTGTCCATGTCGGAAATGTGTGAATTGCAAATTCGAGAAAGTAGATGTTGTGAAGGCGCATTTATATCGTTGTGGGTTTATGTACGGTTATTATCGTTGGACAGCACTTGGTGAAACTATTGCACCTCCATATCATGAGCAAATGGTAGGGGGCAACCAGTGGGCTATGTATGATCAGTTAACTGCAGAATAGAGGATGATATTTGACGTTGCAGGGCCAAGCTTTGTTCCTCCGTCATGGTTTAGCTCGTATATTAATGTCGACGATGTTCCGAATAATGGAGATGATTTTGAATTCCCACCGGCAAAAGTTAATGAGGTCGATGAAATGAGGGAAGATCCGATAGCAACCGAGGAGGCTAATCTGTTGTCCACACGGTTTGCAGATGTGCTGAGAGCAGCTGATGAACCTGTGTACCCTGGGTGTACTACACATACACAGTTGTCTTTTGTGAGCCGACTTATGAGCTTGAAGTGTGAATATAATGTTCCTCAAAGTCTGTTCAATGGTTTCTTGCAATTGTACGATGAAGTGCTACCTCATGACCACAAGATTTCCACCAGTTACTATGAAACTAAGAAGATAGTTCGAAATTTGGGGCTACCGGTGGAAAGAATAGCAATGTGTCCCAACGGTTGTATGTTGTATTGGAAGAGTGATACGAATGGAGAATCATGTAAGTGATGTGGTCATGCAAGATATGTTGTTAGTGCTACAGGGAAGCGTCGTGAACAGAAGGTTTTATTCTACTTCCCTTTAACTCCGAGGCTACAGAGATTATATGCTTACGAGGTGACAGCCAGCCATATGACTTGACATGCAGAACACGTAACAGAGGAGGGAATGATGTGTCATCCTTCAGATGGAGCAGCATGGAAGAGGTTAGACACAAAGCATCCTGATTTGGCCTACGAGCCTCGTAATATTCGTTTGGGCTTACGCACGGATGGTTTTGCTACATCTAACAAATCTGGTTAGAATTATTCATGTTGGCCCGTGATTGTCACTCCTTACAATCTTCCACCGCATATGTGCATGAGAACTGAGCACATGCTTCTGTCGTTGATAGTGCTAGGTCCTCGAAACCCAAAGAAGTTGATTGACATTTGCCTCCAACCTCTTATTGATGAGTTGATGCAGTTGTGGAATGTTGGTATCGTAACCTATGATGCTTCGAGGAGAGAGAACTTTGTTATGCGCGCAGCTTTACTTTGGACCGTCAGTGATTTCCCTACATATGCTATGTTGTTCGGATGGAGCACTGTCGGTCAGTTGGCTTGTCCGATTTGCATGGAAGCAGGATCTGATGCTTTTCGCCTTCAACATGGACGGAAGGCTTGTTGGTTCGATTGTCATCGGAAAATTCTTAGATCTTTCTCATCCCTTCCGTAGAAATAAGAAGGACTTCTACAAAGGGCATGTGGAAACAGCATTGCTACCTCCATTGCTATCGGGGGAGCAGATTTGGGAGCGGGTTCATGATTTGCCAACGGTTATGGACGATCCTTCTTACAAGTCGGATGACTATGGCATTTCTCATAAGTGGACAAAACAAAGCATTTTTTTGGAGACTTCCATATTGGAAGGACTTTCTAGTCCGCCGCAATCTCGTTGTTATGCACACTGAGAAAAATGTGTTTGACAATGTTTTCAACACTGTGATGGATATCCCTGGGAAGACAAAGGATAACTTGAATGCCCGGAAGGACCTTCGTCTATATTGTCATCGACCTGAGTTGGAGGTAGCTGATGATTACAAGGGTGCGAAACCTAAAGCAATATGTACATTGGCAAGAGAGGAGAAGAGAAAGGTGGGTCAATGGTTGAGGATCGTCAGATTTCACGATGGCTATACTTCCAATATAGGAAGATGTGTTTAGAGTGATGATTGTAGTCTCAGTGGGATGAAAAGCCACGATTGTCACGTGTTTATGGAGAGACTCTTGCCGATTTCTTTCAAAGAGTTATTGCATCCATCTGTCTGGGGTCCTTTAACTGAGTTGAGTATCTTCTTCCAGACAATTTGTTTGTTGACATTGTCAGTTTCTGTCATAGAGCAGCTTATATCCATGATTCCTCTTTTGGTCTGCAAGTTGGAGCATATCTTCCCGCCATCCTTTTTTGACTCCATGGAGCATGTCGTTGTCTATTTGCCCTACGAGGCCCAAGTGGGTGGTCCGGTTCATTATCGATGGATGTATCCATTCGAGAGATATTTATTTGAGCTGAAAAGGAAGATTGTCAAAAAGAGTAATGTAGAAGGGTCGATTGTGATGGCTTACTTACGAGAAGAGATAGCTAATATCTCCGTCCACTACTTCCCTTCACATGTTCCTTCCAAGTTGAGGCGACCCGTGAAAAACGACGCAGCTGGAGGTGACGGTTGTGCCTTATCTATTTTCAATTATCCGGGCGAGGGTAGTGGGAAGCAAACAATAAGGTGGTTGACCGGAGAGGACGATTGGAGGGCTGCACACACATACATGTTGCTTAACTATCCGGAAGTCCAACCATACATTGAGTAAGGAAACCTAATCGCACATTTTATTTGTGATATATTGTCCTCAATGTTACATTATTCATTACTTTACTATGGTGCAGGTTATTTGAGAGTGCAATGGGGGATAATGTTGGAGATGAGCTCATTGAAAACGAATTCGCGAATTGGTTTAAGAATTACGTATGTTCATCTTTCCAGAAATCTTAATTATATTTCTTTGTATACATATAACATATCTTCATGTACAAGTTAATTTATCATGTAGGCCGTAGACAAAGGAAACGGAATTGGGCCACCAGATTCTTGTGGAGTTTGGCTTGACGTCCTAATGTGAAAGGAATTTCTTGGCCACGATACTTTGTCAACGACTATAAGTTCCACACTCTAGACCATGGTGTTGGGAAATCTACAATGAATAGTGGGGTTTGTGTTCGAGGGTCCAACTATGCAACAACTGAATCAGATTTCTTTGGGCTACTTGAAGAAATCATCGAGCTTGAGTACCCAAGTGCACTTGGGCATCCGCTGAAGGTTGTCCTGTTCAAGTGTCGATGGTTTGATCCAACGACACGAGGAACACAAATACATCCAGTATACCAGTTCGTTGAAATCAATCAAAAGAAATTGTATAGAAGGTATGAGCCCTTCGTCCTTGCGCAACAAGCTATGCAAGTGTACTATGTTCAATATCCAGGGGCCTCACGTGACCGGATGGATTGGTGGCATGTGTGTAAGACAAGGCCTCGGAACCGGATAGAGCAGCGATGGGCATCCACGGGTTCAGCCTTCGTAGATGCTTATCAGTCCGATGAAATCATCACCCCGGAAATCTCTATCGGCATAGCAGTGGATGACTCACCAACAACCTTGCGAGATCCTTCTGGTGTGTTTGAAATCTGCGATGACGGAGATCATGTGGTAGTGGACGATGTCGAGGGCGCGGTTCCTTCTACAGAAGAAGAGGATGACTGTGAGGCCTCCACAAGCGGTCAAGAAGGCTCTGACTAACCCCAGGAAGCTAGCTGCTGATGCCCAGGTAAAATTAGTTTACCAAAATATAACATCAAAGCTTCATAAGGTATTCAATTTTGACCAAATGGCCCTTGATTTATAATCTAGGCACTTGATTTATAATCTAACCACAGATGAATAAATTGACAAAGAACAGAAACTATCTCTCTTCACTTTGAAGCAAGAAATAAAAAGTGAATAGATCTTGATTTATAATCTAACATCATGACCAAAATTCTGACCGAATGGCTCCTTTCCGACCTTCTGATTCGTGTGCTTGTTTTCATCCAAGTATTCAATTCATAACCTAAACTACCTACTCAAGAATGAAGCTACTATGGCGTACATTTGGCCTATGAGGGAATCGAACCCCCATCTTTGTGCGACACACACCGCTCTTCCATTGAGTTAATGGGCCAAGTTAAGCTGATTCATTATGTCTATTTCAACTGCCTTTCTAATGTGTAGTTTCTGATTCATGTCCTCTCTTCAGTTGTCTATTTCAACTGCATTTCTCATGTGTTTATGTCCACTTCCTATGGCACCAAACAATCCAGAAATTGCACACCAAACAATTCAGAAACTTTGCTACTGTAATTGTATGAATATCATTCTCATGTGTTTATGTGCACTTCCTATAGCACCAAACAATCCAAAAATTGCACACCAAATAATTCAGAAACTTTGCTACTGTAATTGTATGAATATCATTCTCATGTGTTTATGTGCACTTCCTATGGCACCAAACAATCCAGAAATTGCTTTAAACTTTAAACTTTATGCCTTTCTCAAAGTGTGTTATAAGCTGCCTAACAATCCAGAATTTCATATCTCTGATAAATAATCCAGAATTTCAAATCTCTGACAAATGGCGATTGGATAAAAAAAGAAAATAACGAAGTTGCTGAGTATATCTCGCTACCAGAAATTCAAATGACGAAGAAGATAAAAAAGAACAGAAACAATCTTGAAATCAAAACCACATACACAAATGGCGATTGAATCAAAACAGAACTTAAATCAAAACCACCTTCAAATCCTGCGTTTCACAAAAGAATTGAGCAACTAGAACAAATTGGAATAGGACATTACCGATAGAGGGCGAGGAGACCACTGCCGGCCCGTTCGCACCAGTGCTCGAGATTGATCAACTTGAGCCCGAGAATTGTTCGCACCAGGACCAGGAGAATTGTTCGCACCAGTGTTAGAGATGAACAGAGATTGAATTACAAAGAAAACCTAATTCTAACAGATAGCCCTGATCGAATTACAAAGAAAATTTGGGTCTTTTCCAAATTAGGCCTTTTCCCAATCTAAATGATCTGGCCCAGCCCTTTCCTGATTCCAACGCATAGCCCTGACCTCTAAAATATCATTCAATTTCTCTTTTTTTTTCTTCCTTCAGAATTTTAGAGGGAAAGTGAAAATTGTAGAGGGAAAGTGAAAATTTTAGAGGGAAATTGAAATTCTGAAATTTCACAAAATCTAAATTTGAACCAAACCCTTTCCCTCTCTCCTCTAATCCAAACCCTTTCCTCTCCCGTCTCCTCTCTCTCCTCTCTCTGAATCCAAACCCTAATCGAAACCACCACTGGCTCCAGTCATGCGAGGAGGAGGACTAAGGAGATCAACTCGGAATAGTGCAGCCGCGAGACCACCACTGGCTCCAGCTAGACCAAGGACGAAGGCTCAAGCGGAGCCCTCTCCCCTGGCTGCCCTCTGTCCACCGCCGACCGATCCATCCCCGACGCCACTCTCTCCAATTCTGAGCTCTCCTACCCGGTCATCACCCCGGAGACCAAATCCCAAAGCCCCACCTCCCTCGGCTGCCGTCTCTCCAGCGCCGACCGCTCCATCCCCAATCGTACCCTCTCCAAACCCTAACCCTCATACACGGTCATCACCCTGGAGACAAACTCCCAAAGCCCCACCTCCACAAACGACCTGTCCACCCCCCACTAAGACCAATCCACCGGCCGACCCTCCTACCAGATCATCACCCCGGAAATTTCAATCCATTGGCCGCACCACACCGGTCTCCTCTCCTCCCACTGCGGCCTCTCCATGGTCACGGCTTCAACCCACCCGCCCCTCCCCACCGGTGACGTCTCCTTCCCAATCGGTGAGCACCCAACCTTCTGCATCCTCCCAACGCAACACCTCTCAAACTGGGCACTGCACGTCTTCTTTAAACGCTACGGCCTCAACCCACTCTCAACCTGTTGTGGTGTCGAACAACAATGAAGCGGAGACACAAAAGACTACAACTTCTGATAACCTCAACGACTCGGCTGCCCAAGACAAGGAGGATGAGTCTTCTAGGTGGAATAAAAAAGTCTACAATGAACTGGTTAATGGAACGTAAGTGAGATGATCCATTTTACTTCCTCATCTCATTTTGTAAAACTTCCTTTATTTTCAGTTTATTGAAATTAAACTGAAACAAGATGTCTGGGCTGCTTGTACTGGTTTGAATGCTTAGCTTATAAAGCATGTTGATTACATGATTCTGATTAAACTGAAACAAGATGTCTGAGCATGCTTAGCTTGTACTGGTTTGAATGCTTAGTTTATTGAAATTAAACTGAAACAAGATGTCTGAGCTGTTGTGATTTCATTGTTGAGTAAATATGATTTTGATTATAAAGCATGTTAGATTATTCACTTTGAATTTATGAAACCTGAGTAAATATGATTCTGATTTCATTGTTGAGTAAACAAGATGTCTTAGCTTGTACTGGTTTGAATGCTTAGTTTATTTATGAAATCTGATGTTGATGTTAGATTATAAATCAAATGCTATTCACTCTGATTTTCTTGCTTCAAAGTGAATAGAGATAGTTGCTTTATGTTTATTCATGTGTGGTTAATTTAAATGGATATATTTTCTGTTTCTTGCTTCAAAGTGAATAGAGATAGTTGTTGTTTATGTTTATTCATGTGTGGTTAATTCAAATGGATATATTTGATTCAAAGTTAATAGAGATATATTTTCTATTCTTTTTAGTTTATTCATGTGTGGTTAGACTATAAATCAAGTGCCTAATACATGCCCAAGTTTTTTTTGATATGTGCCTTATGAAGCTTTGATGTTATATTATACATCAAGTGTCTAATACATATCCAATATAATGCACAGATACTCTTAAAATCTAGTGTCTAATACAATCAAATTTTTTTTATATGTACCTTATGAAGCTTTGATGCAACCAATCCTGCGTTTGGAGTCCTCACACAGATTATTCACTCCTATTTCAATGGCCCCTACATACGGTGGAGCGATGTTCCTGACGCCACCTTGGAGTTATGCTGGGAAATGTTCAAGGTATCTCACAATTCAATAAGATGATTACTTTTTTTTTACTTATGTATGTTTGAATAAATAATGCCTCCTAGTTAATATGTTTGTTCAATATATTCAGGCACGAGTAACATGGGATGAATCTGTATACCCAGACTCACTAGTTCGCAAAACTTTCAACACTAAGGGAGGGGATCACCTAAGGAATGTCTTTGGGAAGGCTCGCACGGGGAGAACAAAGAAGAAGCCTTCGTGAGTGAAGCAAGTCATATGGGCCAAAATGTGGGAGATTTGGGAAAAGGAGGACAAATTTCTACACCAATCTGAAGTCAACAAGCAAAACAGAGCTGTAGCAACAGAGAAGGGCACACCAATTTTCAGCGGTGGTTCGGTTTCCACAACCGTAATCAAGAAGCGACTGGTATGACACCTTTGCTGTCCTCTGTCATCATTTTGTTTTCCCATTTACTCTCTATTCACTTTGTATATCTAATTAACTAAATAAATAAAAAAAATTTCCACAGAGGGAGGAGCTTGGAAAAGATCCCACACCAAAGCAAACATTTAACGATGTCATAGAAAAAAAGATGGTTCTTGGGCGGGCGCTCAATGCCAGAAAACTGTGGTAAGTTAGTATTTGAAGTTACCCTTTAACTACTTAATGCTTTTGAATGTGTAATGTGCATGATTTGAACTGGGACTTTTATACCTTAGAAATTCAATTGTGCAATCACGTGTTCTTTCTTCTGTTTATGTGTTGTGGTCTTTATATCGCGAATTGGTTTTTTCCCTAGCTTTTTCTTCTGTTCCTATGTTCAGTTCCTATGTTCATTTTTTTTAGTTCTTTTATTCTGTTCCTATGTTCAGTTCTTTTCATGTTTCTATAGTTGTGATCTGTTATTTTCAGCTCCTGGTTTTTATATGTTCAGTTCTTTGGAGATTGTTGTAATGTGCTCCTGGTTCTTTTCATGTTTCTTTGGAGACTATTGAATGTGTAATGTGCTCCTGGTTCCTTTGTTCAGTTCTTTTCATATGGTTCTTTTCATGCTCCTGGTTTTCATATGGTTCTTTTCATGTTTCTTTTCATGTTTCTGTAGTTGTGATATGTTCCTATGTTCAGCTCTTTTCATGTTTCTTTGGCGACTGTTGAATGTGTAATGTGCTCCTGGTTCTTTTCTTCTGTTGAATTCATTTTCTTTCCACTTCTAGGAAAAGTATGACCAGTTGCTTGAGGAAGAAATCTTAGATGATGAAGCAGTCTCAGAGGATGGATCCCATTCGGTTGACACTAACGCTCTTTGGCTCAAGGCAACAGGTGGTGTGAAGAAAGGCCGGGTTGTGGGCATGGGATCTGAGTCTCAACCTATCCTGCAGTCAGCGCATTGCACACACACTGGTGCCCAGGGTTCTACAGCTGGTGGTAGTGGCTGTTTGAAGGACTACATGATGTCTGAACTGTCGACCATCAAGGAAGACTTGAGGAAAGAAATGACGGAGTTGGGGGATCAAGTGCAGACACAAGTGGCCACGAACCTTAGAGAAGAAATGTCTTCCTTTGGAGATCGAATGCAGGAGAAGCTTATCAGCACCATGAAGGAGCTCTATAAGGGAAAACACCCATCAAAGTAAGCATGGTTCGTTAATGTGCAGTATAGGGTGGTTTGGACTGTTCTATTTTGGTTATGAAAACTATTAGGAGGTATATATTTTGGATTGTCGAACTATGTGGACAAGCTTGGTACGTGTGTGTACGTACGTGTATGTTGTAAGCTAGCTAGAACAATTATGTGCATGGTGTTTCCTTTTGTTTATGCAAATGCAGTAACTATGATATTATGGTCTAAATATATTTTCCATATCATATAAACAATGCATCAAAAATATGGGCAGACAAAATGTGACACAAAATTACAAATTAAATGGAAACCATCAATCAGGACTTTAGCCTCAAAAGTAGCAATGACACGAGACCTGGCATTAGCAACAACCCTAGCAACAACATTAACAACAATAGCAACAACAATAGCAACAACTTTACCAACGAACTGGGCAACGAAATTAGCTACAAAATCAACCACGAACCAGCTACGGAATCAGCCACGAACCAACCACGGAATCAGACACGCCTCCAGACCGATGACTTATTTGTAGCAACGAAAACAACAACGAAATGGGCAACGAACGTAGCCACAAATTCGGCAATGAACTCATTCCGAAGCTGCATTCGTTGCCTCAGCCACGACATTCAAATGTCCATCGCCAGCCACGGGCTTAGCCACGACGTTTGTGATTCGTTGCTAAATCCATTGCTAAACAGCTGTCGCCATTAGTCACAAGGCATATGGCTACGGATGGCCCGCCCGTGGCTATTTCCGTGGCTAAACCGGTTGGCCACGACCATTCGTGGCCAATGCCGTTGCTATTTTTCGTAGCTATTTCCTGCGTTTTTAGTAGTGTTAATTGATGTCTGAGTTTTTTATGCATGAGTTTTTTTCCATTTGATCATCAAACCTTAGCTAATTCTTCCATCAAACTTAGAAAAACATGTAATGTTAAATAACTTTTTAACATCGGTAATTAAATTTATGATGTTAAAAAAATATATAGACATCAGTCTGTTTTTTCGATCGATGTTATAAAGTTTTTTTCAAAATTTTTTATAAAGCGCAAAATGTGATATCTGAAATTAATTTAAACCCCCACCTACTAAATAGACGGATGACATTTTTCAAGTCCAAAACACTCAAGAGAAATTTCCAGATCTCTAATATTTCTCCTCTCTCTTTCTAACTCATCCCAAAAATGAATCCCAACTTTCATTCCTCACTTCTCAGATCTCACCTCGATCTGGCGACTCCGACCTCGACCCCTCTATGCATTTCTCCCGTCTTCGGCTTCCTCCCCTCATCCTGACTTCCTTCTCGCATCTCTAGGTGTCTCCGAATCTCGCTTATCATGTCTTCCACATGTCACGTGTTCTTGAGTGCTCGATCTCTCTCGTCTATCTCCAATTTTCACGCTCTCTCTCAGACAATCGTTGTCGACGCTTCTTCCCTCACCGACTACCGCTCTCTCAGCACTGCCTCTGCAACAGGAATAACGTTCCTGCACAACCCTCGCTCTGTCTTCTATCTTCATCTTCATTTTGAATGTGTTTTATGAATATTTTGTTATCTGAATTTTAGTAAGTGTTTGTGTTGGGCTTAGCCGGTATTTTATGTGGGCCGGGTGTTGGGCTGTAGTTAGCGTCTTCATCTTCTTCATATAAGTTGTAGTTCTGTAATCAGTCGATCAATCAATCAAATACACCCAAATTCCAATCCCAAAACTCTCTAAGTCAAATCCCCGTTCTAGATACCTTGAATCAACCCTTCTCCCTTCGTGGTTGGTTTCTAGGCCTAGAATACCCAGTTTCGAGATCGATCTTCGAACTTCTACCTGAGATCAATCCCCCAATTTATCAATCTATTATCGTCAATCCTTCAATGATGTTGATGGACAGAATTCCTGTCTCAATAGGAAGTAGGGGTGGGCACAAATCCCGGGCCCGTTCCTGTCCCGTCCCGGGCCCGTCCCGATCCCGGTGGGATTTGAAAAAAATAATAGTGAATCCCGTCCCGGTCCCGTCCCACAAAAATTATGCGGGACGGGACGCGGGACTAGGATTCCTTATCTCATAAAAATCGTTTGGTCCCGCATATAATATATATATATATATATATATATATATATATATATATATATATATATATATATATATATATATACACACACACACACACACTATTTTGGAAGGAGAAAAGTATATATACTGTATATATACACTGTAAAAGTGTGTGTATATACTAGGGGTGGGCGTGGGATGGGATGGAACGGGACGGGACCGGGATGAGGCCCGTCCTGCTTTAATTTTTTCGGGACGGGACCGGGACGGGATTCACCTTTTTTTTTTGAATCCTACACGGGCCTTATCCCACACGGGACGGGACGGGACCGGGACAGGACGGAACTTGTCCCTCAAATAAAAATAATAAAATATTATAAAACTTGAAAAATAAAAAAAATATTTTCATAGTTCATGCTTCATAGAATGATATCACCATAATGTTAACACTCACAGCAACACAATTTCATACAAAAAAAACATTGCCAGCAGTACAAGCCTTTTGTAACCCTAACCGATTAGAATTGAATAGAGATTTCACTATTTCAAAATGGATAATAAATTGTTTTGTTTGCCTCCTAGAGCCCAAATCTCTAACCCCCAAGCCCATAGTAATTTTTTATTATCAAATTGCTTACAAACCTTACAATATTACTGTAACCTGTGTTTAAAATAACTAAATATATCATATAAATCACTAAATTATTAAAAATTTTAGTACTACCAAAATTAAAACTCTTGTCCCGTATAAATATAAATATAAATATAAATATAAATATAAATATAAATATAAATATAAATATAAATATAAATATAAATATAAATATAAATATAAATATAAATATAAATATAAATATAAATATAAATATAAATATAAATATAAATATAAATATAAATATAAATATAAATATAAATATAAATATAAATATAAATATAAATATAAATATAAATATAAATATAAATATAAATATAAATATAAATATAAATATAAATATAAATATAAATATAAATATAAATATAAATATAAATATAAATGCGGGACGAGACCGGGATTTGCGGGATCCCATAGTCTTGTCCCGCATCCCGTCCCGCATAATTTTTGCGGGACGGGACCGGGACGGGATTCACTTTTTTTTCCTTAAATCCCACCGGGTCCGGGACGGGATCGGGACGGGACCGGGATTTGCGAGATTTGTGCCCACCCCTAGTATATACTATTGGTCAATTTTTACATTGAAAACTTTAACAGTGTGTATATATATTTTGTATACATTGCTGATCAATTTTCCTTTTATATATACGTATAATGTATTCAATGTATATATAAGAAAAATCGTAAAATTATATAAAAAAAATATTATAAATTTATATGTGTTATGCCTTTGAAAACCGCAAAATATATAAGAATTTTAGAAATTTTTTATAATGTTTTTTATTTGAGGAATAGGGCCCGTCTCGTCCAGATCCCGTCCCGGCTCTATCTTCTATCTTCCATTCATTTTGACTGTTACTACCAATCAAGGGCTCATCAACTCTCTTATCAATAATTCCAGGAAAAAAAAACAAGCTGAGCACCATCTTCTATCGAGTTAACAAATTTGCTCACAACCTTCTCACTTCGCCTCCAGGATCAAAACTCAAGACACCTTGCTCTACATTTGGGCACATGACATTCTCAGATAACATAATATCCTTACAAAATGCAGCTGACAGCTCCGTTCCCTTCTCTATCAATTCTGGCATTTTGTCGAACACTTGGTAGGTAGACATCTGGATGCTCTTTGCAGCAGCCATTGTCTCCTCCTCTACCTCAGTTTGAGGTCCTTCTTCACCCTGATTGAGTTCACTTGATGCCTTGAATTCATCTACTTCATGCTTTTGAGCTATCTCGTTAGTTTGCTTCGAGATTTCAACAATCATAGATGAATAATCATGTACATGGCTATAAGATTCATCTCGACTCGAGAACTCATCCATCTCATCTCGCTTCACATCCCTATTCAGCTGAGAAACAGTAGGATCAAGCACTTCATTTAAATGAGCATTAAACTCAATATCATTACTCTTATTTTGTGCCGACATTTCGTCAAGCACTTAGTGTGCGACCCATCCTGCAGATCCCTTTGTATCCATTTGATTATCATCAATCAGCCTGGGAGTATATACTACCCATCCTCCTTTAAATCATCAATCCTTTGCACATTCCAATCGGTTTCATCACTCAGAGTATTCGATCCTACCCATCCATTACAATCGACTATATCTGCATCCCAATTTCTACCAAAATGGGCTGAGATATCGATTATATACTATGGCCAAGAAGGGTATCGACCATACCTGTTTCGAATGTACTCGCAGTGCCATTGGAGTGCCTTTCCCTCAAAGTGCAGAGAAGCTTGACGAACCTTCAACTCCAGAGGTGTTCTGTTCAAGAAGAAGAATTGCTCGCATCGTGAAACCCACTCACGCACACGAGTTCCATCGAATTTCAGGAGCTCAACATCAAAACCCCTGTGATTTATTTCACTTTCAATCCGGGCGATGGAGCACTGATTTGTCTCGCTTTCATCAGATCGGGCGGATCCGGGGTCGGCGGTGGTGATGATCTTCCATCCTGGACAGAACGGCTGATCCCCTGTGATTTCTTCTTCGCCGACAACTTGATGAGCATATCTTCCATTCTCTGCATACGCTGCTCGGCCTCCGTGTTCACAAATTTGATTCCTTCGAAGCTTTAGGTTATCTTCCCAACTTTGCCGGCCAGATCCTCGGACGGCTGCTGCAGTGTTTCGATCTCCGAGGTCTCATACCGCTCTGATACCATTGAGACGGGAATTCCGTCCATCAACATCATTGAAGGATTGACATTAACAGATTGATAAAATGGGGGATAGATCTCAGGTAGAAGATCAAAGATCAATCTCGAAACTGAGTATTTTAGGCCTAGAAACCAACCAGGAAGAGAGAAGGGTTGATTCGAAGGTATCTGGAATGGGGATTTGACTTAGAGAGTTTTGGGATTAGAATTTGGGTGTATTTGATTGATTGATCGACTGATTACAGAACTACAACTTATATGAAGAAGATGAAGAAGCTAACTATGGCCAAACACCAGTCCCACATAAACTACCGGATAAGCCCAACATAAACACTTACTAAAATTCAGATAACAAAATATTCATAAAACACATTCAAAATGAAGATGAAGATAGAAGACAGAGGGAGGGTTGTGCAAGAACGTTATTCCTATTACACATATGCAAGTGGTTGATGGGTTGTGCAAGCCCTAGTAGAAAGAGATTAAAACTCATATAAGGAGTAAGAATAAGAATTTATCTACTTATTTTTCAAACTTATCTCCTGCAACTTTATGCTTCAGTGACATATTTCAAGGTTTTTGCTTGTGTGCTTGACTGAGTGCTAAGAGATAAAAGTCGCTAGGATAAGAGTTTCTTCATGTTTGCCATGTTTTGTGGCCTAATCTGAGTTCTGAGCTTGTCCATGTGATAGCCATTGAGTTAATTTGATATTTTAGAGCATTGTTTGAGATTCCAGCATGTTTGTGTTCATTACAGGGCATTGGGAGCAAGCTCATATCATGTGTGCATTCACTTTCTCTTTGAAGAATTTATGAATGTTGTTTCGTTTGATGGTTTAGGCTGAGTTCATAGCCTTAATGCACAAGAAGTGTTGCTTGCCTTATCATGTAAATTTGTTGCCCTGGTTGGAACTTGGAAGTCAGTTTATAAAGAAGTCGTCTAGTTAGTCTATAATATCTTGAACGTATAATGGTGTATTTAAACCCTCCATCCTAAAATGCTTTCAATTTAGTATTAGTTATTAATGATTTTGATTAGTGTTGTTTATATATCCTCATATCTTCCCTAGGTCCGTGATCTGTCCATGCTTGAAGAGTTTAACAAACTAAGATGGGAAAAGGAAAAAGATAAGAGGCAAAGAGTATGTCATCTCCACATGTTCTCCTAAATGTTCAATGAAAGAAAATCTCAGTTGTTTTGCATTAGAGATGGAAGAAATCCATATTAGAAAATACATATATTTTATTATTGATTTCAGGAGCAGAATCTTCAATGTGAGGTAATTTTAGAGTAGGAGGCCCTTTTTGGGTCAACTAATCCCTTTTTTTAATCATTTGAAATGTATTGACATGCATTTCACTTCTCTTCATTTCAATAAAATTAAATAAAACATTTTTACCTTTGTCCAAATTAGAAAATACTTAATAGAGGAAACATTACAATGACAAATAAACACTCCCGTTCAAAACGCCCCAAGTATCCGAACCCTAGTTCCCCGCCGGCCGCCACCAGCAAACTCATCCAAACGCCATCAACTGGACCTCCGAGCTTCGCCTTAATCCAGCACAAACCGATCGTCAGGAGCGCAAACAACCCTAGAGTGAGCCGCTCCCGAAACAAGCCAAAAAAGAAAAGAGAGAAAGAGACTAATAAACCTCTCAAAATCCAAAAAAATTGCATGTTATCTTCCTCAATCCTAAGAAAGATGAGAGCAGGTTTAGATCAAATACCAAATTAATGCAAAGATGGTACGAAAAATGGAAGGAAAAGGGAGTTTTCTTGAAGATTTCAAGTAGATATGTAGAAGGGTTTTCGAAAACAAAGTCGAAGTTGGCAGCCCTCTGTGCGTGGTCTTGGGTGGCTCGGTCGCTCTGGCGGTGGTTTCCCCTGGCTGCAAGGCGGGTTCTTTGGTGATTATGGTAGACGGTGGCAGACTAGGGGTGTGTCACCTCCATCCAGAATCTCAGGGTGGACGTGAGGAATATGGCCTTCGTTCGTTGGCATGGCTGGGTGTTCTCCGCCCTAGTCGTGTCGGATTCTTCTTTTCAGAGGTACCCTTACCACCTTACCATTGATGGCTTGCAGGTCAGTGTATGCGAAATGTCTGTTTTATCAACTAACGTTTTCAAATCACCACTCGATTATCACAAATTGTCCTACCGGAGATGTCTAATAATAACCCTTTTGCCAAAATTGGGCGTTTTTGGACTTTTTGACTACATGTGTATGGAAGTGAATAATTTCTTTTATGTTTGTATGCTGCTCTTATGTTTGGATGTGCTTGTTTCACCAATTTTCCTGACCAAACAAGCTCTTGTTTGTGAATCACCACCTTATTATCACAAATTATCCTACCGGACATTTATAAAAACAACCATTTTTACCAAGACTTGGCTTTATTGTACTTTGTGACTACCTGTGCATGGATTCTTTATTTGGGATGCTTGTGTTTAGTGTTCATTTATGGATACTTTTACTTAATTGTTGGTTACAAAGCCTTTAAAAAATTTGATAATATTCAATCGGTTGGATGGTTATGACTGGTTTGGTAGAACTGGTTATGCATTTTGGTATTGGTTTGTTTCTTTGAGTCTTTTAAAGTTTCTTGGTCCCAATCCGTTTACGGTACACTATTGGTGCATTTGATAGCTCTCTTTTGGTGGAAGTTTCTAGGTGTTATCACACATGTCACATATCTTATTGGTGGCTGGTCTCTCACTTTGTAATTCTAAGTTCTCTACAGCTTATGGCCTTTCATGACATTCATAAGTTATTTTGTAGTCACTATGTTTTTCATGGTGTGATGTTTTGTGATGGCATGCTTGTTTTGCATTACGAACTTCACTGCTCTTGTTACTACTCCAACCATTGTTTGGATGTTCTGCTGGTTTCGTTTTCTATTGACTACATGATATCCTCGCTTCGGTACAATTTGAATTCGTTGATACCCATATACAAGTTCAGTCCACGATCCCCAGCTTACAGTGATCACCACAAGGCTAGTTTTATGCCATCACATGGCTTTCATCAAGTTCGATTTGGCTTTACCAGCCACACCTTTATATCTACCTCATTCGAATGGGCTCCCGATTTCTTTGTTGACAGTTCATATCAGCCATCTACATGGCTATCACTTATCGATTACACCCAACAGGTGATTGCCCGGAGGCTGCTGCTTCTTAGTCGCCTGTGTGAATTGCACAACTCCCCAATTAGGACTTTGTATCAACTACCTAATAAGCATCCTTCTTGTATACAAACTGTTATATTTCTTCTTAATCCTTGCAAATGGATATTGTATGATTTCGGTAGTCAACAACTAGCTTCCACCGTTTGTTTGTCTAACCATATTGAACTTTCTACACTTTTTTATAAATCCTTCATTCACATATCATCATTTCCTACCATGTCCTTAAAAGTCAGTTTATGTTTATGGTTTATCCTTGAACACTCAATTGCAATTCGGGTCCTCTTGGTCTGGCTTGGCTTTACCGGAGGAATTTTACACAACCTTAATTGTTTTACCAAGTCCCGATGTAAAGTTATTTTATGAATATATCCACATGGAACTGTCGGGGATTACATAGACGAAATATTTGGACCTCCATCGAGTCCTTCACCTTTAACACTATCCTTGTTTCTGGGTATTTTACTTGAAGAGCTGCTAGGTGAGTCAAGAGGTGTAATACGATGCCTTTTTGAAATATAGTTGGTGTTGCTCTCAAAAGGAAATTGATGCAATTTTTTTGTTTCAAGGACTGTGATGCTCACATGGACTTCTTTTTACCTTGGCCTTAAGTGTGAATCAATGTCACTGGAGTCTTGCTTTTTGTGTTGGCAGACACTTGACCTATTGATCCAGCAGGCCAGCATTACAGATTTGTTGATGTGCTGCATTCTTGAAATGCTTCTATCTGTAGAAATAACTCTTTTAAGGATCTTGAATAATCATGTTGATATTGCTTTCTGAATGATCAATTGAGATACGGATAGAATATTAGAATAATCAGGTTCTTATTGGTGGTTGATTGTTGTTCAGTTTGATTCTTGCTTATTCTGCTTTGGCACTTTCTGCTATATCGCTAGTATATAGGGTTTCTTGTTCTTTGTTGCTAGTTGCACTCCTTAGCTCTCTCTTCTTAATGGCTGTATTTAGGTCTATCGAAAACACCCTATTGACTTCTTTAGGGTAAGGGTGTATACCAGGGTGTTGGTTTTGTTAACAAAGTATTATCACATTAATCGGTTTTCAGTCTTGATAGTTTTGGTGTCTCGCCATATATTGCAGTATTAGACCGCCTTAATTAGAAGATTAATGTCTTGTTTTTTTCCCATGCTTGGAGGTTGTTGAAAGCGGTAGTAAGAACATCAACATTGCAATAATGACAAAGGAGGGTCTGTGACAACTTGAAGAAACCGAGATTGATGCAATCGTTGTCGAGATTGAAGTAGAGAAAGCTATTGCTGAGGCTACAGAGAAGGCCCCTTCCAGAGAAACCTAAGTTCTGAAGATCTTATTCGGAAACATCCATCCATCATGATATGATAACTATTTCTTTCCAAGTTGGGCGATGAATTTCTACTAGATATTGTCGCTCTCTCACCGCGGCATAAGCACACATGTTTAAGTCTGAAATGCTTGAAGTTGTGGGATAATAACCAGGGGTTGATTGTTTGTGTGATGTTTTTTTTGGTTGGATTAGTAAAGAATTTGGGTAGAAAACCCTATCCAAAAGCATACTTACTAATGAGATCCCAAAGATCTATATTAAAAATGTCAGACATCTCTTAGACAGAGTGGTCAAAGTGTGCAACATTGGTCGTCACTCTACTCCTAATTCAGGAAACATGAGAAAAAGACACTTCCTCATGCATGTGGTCATAAATTTGATATCTAACATTATTAGTTCAATGTCCCAATGACATTTTGATTTGTCATGTAAGTATTTTATGATAATTTTCGAATCACTTTCTATTTACAAGTGTTTTATTTGTAATTTGTTAGCTTCGGAGACGCACAATCTCAGCGCCAAGGCTTCAGCCATAAGCGGGGAGTTAGAGCCCAACTTTTTGAAGGCCACTTGAATTGGATGTCCTCACCAGTCACGAATTATGACACAGGCACTAGTTTCCTTTGTTTGAAGGGTCGAACCGTTAAAATTGAGTTTGAATATCCCAACGGGTGGTATTGACCAATTACATTTTCGAAGCTTATGTTTACAACCACCTAACTTTGTACCTATGTTTGTTTTACTAATACGTCTACTCTCATAATCCATATCGAGAAGGATAGCACGCTCCCACGCAATTGCCTGCCTAAAGATGAAATTAGAAAGGCCCGTGTTCGTTGGTAGTTGACCATTTCTAAAAATTATGTTATTACAGAAATAATAAATTGACCACCAGGTGAAGGAAAGTTTTTGTAGTTTTTCTTTCTTCGGAGAAGAACCTAGCCACACCATCACCTGCCAGAAATCTCTCGAGAAGTTCTCTACACTCAGTAGAGCTAAGATGTCGTGCAACATGGGAGAACTTATATTCTATCAAGGTTTGGGTATCATCTTCAATACCGTCATTACAGACTTCACATGTAGTAAGAACAGCGACACCTCTATTTGCAAGTCGGGCCTTTGTAGGCAATCCTGATTGGCTGGTTTTCCATCAGAAATTTTTGTTCTGGGGGGAATGTTAATCTTCTAGATCCATGCATTCTCATCCTTTCTGTCATTTACCTCCCTAGTTGGAAGGTTATATGCTAAGGCTGTGGTGAACCACCCTTCTCTGTCCGACCACCAATATAGTCTATCTTCTATAAGATTCTCCAGTAGAGGGATCATAAGTAATTCTTCCATAAGCATCTAAGGCAAACTAGCCTCAAGCTTTTCTTGCCACCACTGGCCCCCATTAATGTAATCGCTAACCCATTCCTTTTTGTTGTATGTTGTGGGGAAATCTGTTCTACTCCTAATAGCATGTGTAAAGATCCAGTTATCAGTCCAAAATTTAACAGATCTTCGATTACCAACCGACCAAATAAGGCAAGCTTTGAACCGATCTATTAGTAGTAAAAGTTTAGACCACTGCCAAGAAGCACTGCTGCTTCTCTTATAGCTCAAAAGCTGCGTATTTTTTAGATACTTGTGTTTGATTAGTCATACCCAACTGCTTATTGGTGTAGCAATGATTTTCCAAAGGAGTTTTAGTTGTAAGGCTTCATTCATTTCCTTCGCTCTTCTGATCCCTAGTCTTGCTATGGGTTTTGATTTACGAATCATATTCTATCAATTGAGCATTTTATGTTGTGCATCCTTATTCCAAAAGAAACGTCGATTAATTTGATCTAATTTCTTATGAATTATTGTTCACAATGTAAAGCTTTGCATAGTATACAATGGCTTAGCTACTAGATTCGATCCAATAAGCACCATCCTACCCTGTTGTGAAAGTGCATCAACACACTACTTGGATATTTCTCGATAGAATTCACATGGGAAATACAAAGAGTGCTTTCTAATTCCGAGATATGAGTGCATGCAATTCCCGTTGTAACTTAGAAGGTCGATTTGTGATAATTTACTTTTTATCCTAAGATCTGACAATATTCCTCTAATTTTTTTTTTTGTTTTTTGGCATGCCGAATTACTCCCTTTAATGAAGATAAGAATATCATGAGCTGATGCCAAGAATGCGATATTTGGGCCATTAATGTTTCCAAAGTTAATTCCAATACGGTGTCCAAGAATACTAGCTTCCAAAACAAGTCTGCGGGAAAGAATTTCTGCTCCTAATATAAATACAAATGGTGATAAGGGATCACCTTGGCACAAGCCTTTGGAAGGGCAGAAAACCTCTGTTGGTCCATTATTGACTAATACAAAGAAAGATACCGTTGAAATACATCATTTAATCCACTTAACAAAGGTGGCATAGAAACCAAATCTGCATAATATCTGTCCTGTGAAGTCCAACTCTTCCCTATCATATACCTTTTCCATATCTAATTTCAAAGCTATCAATCCTTCTTTGCCTTTTTTGGTTTTGAATGAGTGAAAAATCTCATTAGCAATTAGCACATTATCTTAAATTGCCCTGTCTAAAACAAAGGCACCTTGTCGTGGGTTTATTAGTTTCCCCATTACTAACTTACTTTAAACATTATTTTAATAGTTTTGATATGATCTTGTATATTGTTGAACAGAGGCTAATGGGTCGATATGAGCTGTTTTCATGGGGTTATCACATTTAGGGAGCAGTGTAACAAATGTATGATTAAATTGTTTTAGAATTTTTCCAGAAAGAAAAATGCTTTTTACTGCTTTAATAACCGATGGGCCTACTATATCCCAGAAAGACTTATAAAATTCAGTTGTCATTCCATCTGGACCCGGTGACTTGTTCTTTCCCAGACAGAAAACATTCTGCTTAATTTCTCTGTTCGACAGAATAGCAATTAACATAGCATTCTCCTCATGTAATATTTTTCGGCGTAATTAGTTGTAGGTATTCTTTTCATTTATCCTGGTTGATGGGTTGTCGAGGAAACCGATCTTGATAGTCTTTCCTTATTTCATTACTGACATTCATATCCTCCATTATAAGGATTCCTTATGTTGTGCTAATTTGTCTAATCAGTTTCCTATTTCTTTTTCCAGATGCTACTCTATGAAAGTATATTGTGTTTGAGTCTGTTAATTTGATGTGTTTTGTTTTGGGTATTTGATTCCAGTATGAACTTTGAAAAAGAAGTAGTTTTTCCTTTTTTGAAATTAAGTTTTTTCCCTGACATGTGAGCTGGAATTCAAATACTGAGATTGATATTTTTTAATACTAAGAAATTGGTCTTCCATTGTCTAAAGTTATCTAAAGATATTCCCAAAGATACTTTTATTCCATTCCTTAGCTTTTTGTTTAAGCAGAAGTGTTTAGTTCATAAGTTGGAACATAGCTGAGTCTAGGCACAAAATGCGCCAGCTTGCTTAACAATGTTTTTCAAATCCCTACGCTAACCCCTATATTCTCAAACTTGAATGGAGGTGGTTTAAATTTAATTTTAGTATCCAGATCAATAGATATATGACAAACAATCATATAACAAAAAGAAATAATTTGGTGAAATGTCCAGTTTCATACAAGCCTTTTGCTAAATGTACACCATAATCTTACATTTTGCTAAATGTCCAAAAAAATTTTATAATACCAAATTTACCCTCCTTATAATTAAACCTTATCCCCTCCCTCATTAGACTCTCCCGCACACAGAGTACTATCCCCTCGTTCTTCTTCCTCATTAGACTCTCCCGCACACAGAGTACATCGGAGGTGCCAGGCCTTCGAGATTGTCGACCTCCAAGGCCGAACACGATGCCGACTCTTCCATATCGATCTACTCGACTACAAGTGCAACTCCATTGTTGCCACAGTCTTCGGCGCCGTCGCCGTCTTCCACCTTGCTTTCCTCTGTTCTATCGATCGATGATTTAGCTGGACTTTCAATTGTTGAATCGGCTCCGCTCAATTTTGGTTGAATCGATGATTTGAATGGTTGAATCTAGAAATAGCTTGAATTCATTGTTGATCGATGATTCGATTGACTGAATGAGTGAATCTACTCAATTTTCGTTTTCAATTTTGGGAAAATGGTTTAGCTGGACTTTCAATTCCGACCTCCCCCGCTATTTAGTTGGGCGAGTGGAAGCATTTGCTCATCTCAGTATGTTGCCTTTTTTCAATACAGTGGAACTTCAAGTATTAATTTCATACCTTTGTGATTTTGAATTTTGTTAATTCATTCTTTTTTCTTTTTTTTAGGGAAGTGTTTGATTCATTCTTATTAGTTGTGAATGTTTGATTACACTATTTTTTTCTGTGATATTTGTGTTTGATTACACTATATTTTTTATAAAATTATATACTCTTTTTTAATCTTACCTTGGTGACACCAGTAATAATGCTAGTACTTGGTCATTCTTTTCCTTGGTACACTGGTGGTGACACCACTTTGTGCACTTGTGGCGACACTGTTTTAAGGTTGGTGACAACACTATTAACACTTGACCATTTTTTTTTCCTTGTCCTAGGATTTTTTTCCTTTGGTGACGTAGTGGTTACACTGTTGTCAACAAAGGGAAAAAAGACTAAAAAAAGGTCATATAAAAAAGTTGTCACCACATGTGGTGACACTCACCTTGTTAAAATAGTGTCACCACTAATAAGGGCGGTGACACCGACCTCATAAAATTTTTTTTCCTAAGGTTTATTCTCCTAATTTCCTAAGGTTTTAGTTTGGTGACACGTGTTTTATTAAGGTGACACCACATTTGTGTCACCATCAATAGTGACCCGGATAGGGTTGGTGACATTGTCCTCGTAAAAAAATGTAACCAAAAAAATTGTCACCCGACATATGCATGTGTCACCATTAGTGATGACACCGATAAAGTTGGTGACAATGTTATCGTAAAAAAACTCTCACTTGAAAAAAATGTCACTAGATATGTGTCATCATTAGTGGTGACACATACATTGTTAAAAAAAAGTTGTTCCCACATGTGTCACCAATAGTGTCACACTTATAAGGGTGGTGACATTGACTTCGTAAAAAAAACTTAAAAAATAAAGTTGTCACCAATAGAGTTTTCTTTTGGTGACAGTGGTAGTTTTGCTTAGCATTAGTTCCTCTAGAGTTTGTGTTTCTCTTGTCCTAATGTTTCCCTTTATTGACAACAACGATTATATTACACTACTAATAACACTTTCCCTTGTCCTACATTTTTCTTTTGGTGACAGCAGTGGTTACTTTTTTTTTTTTATTGTGGTGACACTACTAATTACTCTTTCCCTTATCCTAGGATTTTTCTTTTGGTGACAACAATTGTTACTTTTTTTTATTATGGTGACACTACTAATAACACTTTGTTTTCCTTTGGTGACAGTAGTGGTGACACTATTTTTCTTTGATGACACGACTAATAACACTTGATCATTCTTTCCCTTGATACACTTGTAGTGACACCACTTTGAACACTTGTGGTGACACTGTTTTTGTAGTGACACTGATAACACCAATGCTTTTTGGAAAATAAGTGAAGATGCCAATATGATCACAAATGGTTTTATAGATTGTAACAAATTGATTATATATATACATATATATATATATACACCTTTTATATTAAAAAAATATTCTATAGAATTACAAAATGATCAAATTGTCACGGTAAACAATTTCCATAAGCAAACTACTCAAGTCTTTTTCTATATTGGGCTTTCTTGTTTTAGCCCATTATAGATAGGCTTTGTAAGCCCATTTTCATATTTTAGTTAGAGGTGCTGACTCAACACTTCTCTTCTTCATGTACACGGAGCACATGCCATTTGTAGATTATCGAATTTTCAGAGCAATTCCCAATTATTTCCCATCTCTATCAATTACCTCAAAATCTCAGTCCCTTCAACCCAGCACCTCCATCTTTAATTGGTTTCTAGGTTCGTGATTCTCGCCTTCGGACTCAATTTCATTAGGTTTCTGGCTGAGGCTTATTTGATTACCGAGATTCACGTTTCATTATTTCACAAAGATGATAGCTTAATTTATCGGTGTCAATTTGGCGTAACCAAGATGCGAGGGCGACAGTCAGAGAGAGAAGAGTGTCCATGGCTGGCCAGGAATCTCGATGGCGAAGACACAAAGGAGGCAGTGGCCATGGGCGAGGTCTTTTGGTGGTGAAGCCAGAGGAGGTGGTGGTCATGTTTAGGAATCCCGATGGCGAAGACAGAGGAGGCACTGACCATGGCGAGGACTTTCAGTGGTGAAGACAGAGGAGGCGGTGGAGATGGCGAGAACTTCCGACGATGAAGATAGTGGAGGCAGTGTCGATCGAGAAGAGAAATTGTGATTTTAACGGGAACTAATTTTCAGGGTAAAAATGTCATAATGGACCTTTTGCAAAATAGATTATGAAAATGGACATTTTGCAAAATGTCATATACACTTAGCAAAAAAATCTTCTTTAAATCCTAACGAAGGGGCATTCTTAGTAGACAGAGAAGGGAATTATTGTATAGTTGAATGATCAACCAATACCCGGTCTAAGTTTTCTCTAATATTCCCTTCTTCAGTTTGCTTCTTCCTCCATGTAAAGAAATTTCCCTAGGTAGGAATTTCAATAAGAGAGCACATGATTTTGAAATTTAGCAATCGGGTTAATCTTCCTGGAAGGGTCACTGCGCCCCTCTCTTTTTTAGAGAGGTACCCAATTACATTTAGGTCTTCGATCACTACCCTTGGTAGTGCTTCTTGGTTAATCGCTTCTGTTGTCACTTCTCAGAACACATCCTTATCTGCTTCATGAGGAGGAGCGTACATGAACAAGATGAGGCAAGCAAAATTATCAACTATATTGGTGTATTTAATTGCTATGATCTTGGGCAATTTGACAACAATGTCTACTGTCTCTTGTAAAAGAGAATTTTCTTTATAGAGCAACAAAAGCCCACTAGTTTATCCTACGGCTGGAGACAAAACAAAATTATCAAAACCCACCCCTCTCTAAAGGAAAGATTCAGGATTTTTTTCGGTCTTAGTTTCTGCAAGTGCCTGCATTTGTATATGTTCCATTTTACACCAAGTGTTGATATCAATCGAGAAAGTTTTCCTCCTTATCCCTCTACAATTCCAAAAACTGATCTTCATGGAACACCTTTAAGATTTGGGTCCGAAATATATATTCTACCCAAATGAATAATTGTAATATACCATCGTGTTTGATTTGGATGGAGAATTGTATATCTTACCGCCTGAAGGGCAATCCACTGTGAACAAGTATTCATAGGGAGACAAAACACCTCTTTTTTCTATGTTTGTTCCTTTGTTTGAGCTTCTGCGTGTACTCTAGTAAGTTTTTTCCTTTACTCCACTTATGAATTTTATTTATACAGTGAGGACACTGTATTGTTTAACTATGGGGTGTGGAAAGAGCTTTCTTGCTATTATAGTTGATTTTATGATTCTTTAATTGTTTTGACATGGTTACTCTCCGGTATTATTTATAGATATTGTCTTTTGGATATATGTTTGGTTTGTCTTTTTGCTTTGTTATCTATGTCCAAGGAAAGTATTTGAGAAAGTTTTGAAAGGACACACCCCGATTAAAAAAAAGAAAGCATCATGGAAGCTTTGACAAGACTCAACGATGCAAAAGTTGATTCCATTAGAGATACTGCAATCAAATTGCCAAGTAAAGGGATGTCTCAATGATGTGCAATTTTTTTTTTGAGAAAACCATGAAAGGAGGTAAATCGATGTTGTTTTTTATATATGCAATGATAAGAGGATGGTGGACTTTATTTTCCATATAAGCTGAATTTTTCCATTCTACCCATGCTTATTACCTTCACAAAATATACATATATGAGCCTTATATCTTGATCTTTTGATAGCTTCACAAGTTCAGAAATTGCCTATTTTCTTTACCTATTAACCCATCCAGGGGATTATGTATGAAAATGGATGTTATGTTATGGAGATGATATATGCATATTTTGTAGAAAGAATGCTGAAAATTTGATGACAAGATGATGATTTACAATGGAAAATTTAATGAATGAAAGAAAATCATGTCACAAAGGAGTAAAGTGATTGACCCTGCTTGGTTGAGATATTAGTTCGAGCGAGATGGAACACAAGGTAAGGAGTCCAAAGCACTAAGTATCCGGGGCCATTTATGACACCGATGTTTACGACTCGCGAGAAGGCAGTGCTAAGGTTAGAGAGGTAAATGCATAAAGTGAAAAGAGCAAAGAGTGATATCAAGAAAGGATGAGGGATGTGGACATATCATAAAGAAGAAAGAGCATAAATGCTTATGTGAAAGTTAAAGTTTCAATCTCCTCGGATTAAGCACCACATTGCCAAAAATCATCCCACCCCTATTATGCCTTTTACCTTTCATTTCTATAAAGCTTGCGTAAAGTTCTCTTGATTATTATTGCTATATCGCATGAAATTGTTTTAACATAGCCTCATTTTGTGTGAGATGTTGCTTTTATACACATGCATGGATTTGATGGCAACAATACCTTTGCGAGGATGACAGTTGATTGTTAGTAGTAATATAAGAATAGATCCACAATGTTGAGAGTTTTGTTGGCTTCCGCTGTGTGACCATTGATAATGCATGATTTGTATAGGTAATTTAGGTCATTCTTAAGTCATTTAGGCTGCATTTAGTTAGGTTTTTATCACAAAGTACATTCATTGCCTTGAAAGTTGCAAAATTTGAAATCTACGTGTTTTATGCCTATCTATGCAGATTCTTAAGGATCAAGCTAAAGGAGACAAAGGAAAGCTAAGACTAGAAGCTTAAGAAGCATAAGGAAATATCAAGAAAGAAGACAGAAGAGGAAATGAGCAACACAAGAAGAAAAACAGAAGGAAAGAGCCACTGCAAGAGAGCGGTGCCCGCCGACCTCGGCATACAAAATCAGACTCCGCGGAGTTACAGTGGATCGGCGCCTGTCGATACCCTATCGGTGCTCGCCGACAGCTGTGTCAAGTGATTTTGCGCGTGGGAGAATCCGGCCCATTGGGCTTTTCTTCTACCTTAAGATCTCCGATTTCTACCCCTCCGATGCCTATAAATAAAATACAGCTCTCCTCACCCTCATTCACACAATTCACTCAACACAACTCACTCACAACACTTCTCTCACTTCTCTACTTTTCCATTTTCTGCTGTTTTGGTAAGCCATGCTCTGCTAAACCTTTTATAGTTTTGCTTATATTTTATGCATTAGTTAAAGACATGTGAGGGTTGTTTAACTACTATTTTATTGTTATGGTTTATGCATATTTGGTTATTTGTTACTCTTGTTCTTATATGTTAAGTTGTTTACTTGTCTTAATTTGCCACTAAGAAAGATAATCAACATGCTAAAAGATTATAGCTAAATCCACTATTGCGGGCTTTAATTCAATATAGTAGCAAACATATCTTGATAAACGGATTGGAATTCATTAATATGAAAGAGTAATAATATATGGTTTAATGTTATTCTTAGTGGATGCAATAGTTGGGTTGACAAACAGGTGACACGTCGAATATGCAAAAATTACATGAATTATATGCTTATGTGATCAGGGCCTTATTGTTTCTCTGACCCCATGCAAGAGTTTAGAGAATTGATTGTGGTCAAATCAAGAAGCTATTCAATTCTGTGCACAAACCGACACTAAGATATCCAAGCGAAACCAAACAACCCGGTGATCATGGAACTACCAATGTTGCAAATATAAGTGAAACTATATACCTTTCTTGTTATCTATTTTGCAATCATTACTTCTTTAAATATTTTTTGCTCATCATTACTCTTGCCTTTTTTACAAACTGTTCACTTGCTTAATACCTATGACCAAAGTCACATGCACTCTCTGTGGGATCAATCTGTACTTGCTGTTGATACTCCTTATTAGTTGAAAGTATAGAACTTAGTTTTGGGCTGTAGAACACATGACATTTTACACATACCAAACTTCTTGGCGTCGTTGCCGACGAGTGTCGAGTTTTTGATCAAGCGTATTTCGTAAGTTTTTTTTTTGGGTGCAACAGTCTTGTATGATTCACACCCGTTCTACTAATCTTTCTCTAGTGTCATGCGATACAGAAATCGAACGAAGTTTTTCCATGTTACGAACGCAGCTGATGTGCGCTTATTTCACAATGTTTCATGCTTACATTTAGCCCGTTTCTTATGCATATTTTATACTTTTTGGTTGGAAAAGTAGTGAAATTATGTAGTTTGAGTTTATTTGCAAGATATAGAGGTCTACACCATTTTTGGTTTGATTTCGCAGGAAAAAGAACCTTTTAGAGTGGAAACAAGACACTGAAGAAGGGCTCGATTTCGAGCAGAAGCACTCGATCTCAACCACCTGACTCGACATCGACTGATGCACCCGGGGTCGACTGGAGGAAAATAGCCAGATCGAGACTAAGGAAATGTCGACTAGAAATCAACCATGTCGACTTGACATGAAGCACTCGACATCGAGTGGTCCACTCGACATCATCTGAAGCCACAGACGCGTAAGAGACGCGGATTGGGCCGGATCATTGGGAGATTTACTTTGCCACAGAATATATCTATCATCTACCAAGATCTTCTATCCTTAGAGGTATATTCCAAGCATGTTAGGGAATATTACCTATTTTATTATTTTAATTTAGGATATAATTTAGTTTAGATAAAATTTCCTTTTACCAATCTTAGTAGGATTAGTGTTGACTCCACCTTGATGAATATATGTGATATATTTTTGTAGGGATGATGGAAGACAAATAAGGTAGTATTTTATGCAAATATCAATTATATTATGTGGTTCACTTATTTGATATATTATTCTCGGAATATATTTATTTGGCTCACAAATATATTCTTGTTTTTGAATATATTCTTGTTTATTTGCTTTATTTTTTATAACAAATATTTGAAAGGTGGCTGAGATTTTGTGCAGGATTTTGTTGAAGATATTGGACTGATTTTGTGTAGGAAAAGAATTCAAAATTTAAATTCAATCGGGCTGATTTTGTGAAAGAATTTGGTGCAGATTTTGAATTCAAATAGGCTGATTTTTTGCAAGAAAAATCAGATTTTTGTGGGATTTAACTCAAGCCTTCAAACAGCTACAAAACAGCCCCTGCAGCCTATCAAAAGAGAGTGCAAGCAGAGAAGAAGAGATGAACTCTAGCATTCAATCTACAAGCAAATCATTCTCCACTGCATTCATCTTATACGACTGTTCATTTATTTCTTTTTCTCTCTTCGTTGTAATTGCTTTTATTTTTAGTTGAGAGAGAAGAGAAAAACACGAGCGTTATAGGATAAATCATTCTTGTTATACTAAGAGTATCCCTATACTCAAACGTATACACACGCTGGTGTGGTGTTAGTAGGGGGAGGGATCGCTAAATAAAATATTAAAATATGAGAAAATTGGAGGATTAAGACCCTTTTTAATAAAATTATTAGTTTATAGACCCCGTTGTTAATATTTTAGGTAAGTAGACCTTTTTATAGGTGTTTTTACTTAATTGTCCTTAACTGCTTTATTTTTAAAAAAGATAATAGGAAAAAAATTAAATACGAAAATTGTTAAAATCAAATCTTTTAAGTGAGATTACAATTAGATTTGAGAAACAGTTTGAGTTTTCTTTGACATTTCATACGCTTTCCTTTGCTCAATTTTGTAGTGTTTCTTTGCTCGACCACCAAATTCTCTCTATGTTCCATGGAGTTAGAAGTATGACATTACAATAGAATATTTCATGTAACTGAATATAGTATGTCGTTATAAGTATTTCCTCCATACCTATGGACATCAATAAACACATTACTACTAACAATATGACACTACAATATAATATTTCATGTAACTGAATATGCACTTACAATACCATATAGTACCATACCACTTTCTTTCTCATTACACTAAATTTCCGACTTATTGTAATTAACGACCTATCATCACACCCATTGTTTTCTACAATAGAAATTGAATATCCTGTTACAATATCAACCCACAAATTCGGACCGACCGACTATCGAATTACTCAATTCCATACCGAAAATATCGAAGGACAGCTTCAATGGAGAAACTTACATTAAATCAAATTGGTCATTTCAATTCCTTAACTTACATTAACACAATACTTACCCTTCAATGGAGAAACCGTGCACTCTTGGATCTCTTTTCAATGGAGTTTTTTTGCGTTAGCACCGAAACGTGATGGCTCTGGTTAATTAATTATCACACCTTCTCACCATACTACCTAATTAGGAGAGGGATTTGATTAATTTTCTACTGATTATATTTTTAACCGATTACAAATGAAATATATAGGAGGGATTTGATTTGATTTGATTTTGTGAGGATTTCAAATGAAAGGGGTTGTTACGATTTTTTTCTTTAATTTTTTACATAATTAATTGAGTGATTTTGAGTTTGTACGGTAGTGGAGTAAAAAGGTAGTTACAAGGGCTTTTTTGGAATCACAAAATATAAAAGGTCTAAATTACAATAAAAATATTAGAGGGGTCTATTTACCTTTACAATTAATGAATAGGGTCTATATACCCCATTCTCTCTTAAAATATTCAAACTAAACCGACTCCCTTATCCAAGCAAATAAAATACAAGAATCCCTCCCAATGTAGGGGTAGGGTAATTCAGGATCGAATCCACGAGGATGTATGTCAGCACTTCTTAAGCTTGCAACCACGATCAAATTTCGACTCTAGAAGACCACTCGATATCAAGTAGACTGGTCGATATCAACCTCAGTTCTGGTAGATTTCCACCTAATTCCTGCAAAAGACAAAAGCAAAGTCGACGTCGAGATTTTCACTCGATATCGATGTCAACACTCGATATCGACCTCTACAATTGAAATCGAGTCTTCAACAGAAATTGTAAACGACGCCAATTTTGTCGGAAAAGCGTCCGAAGAATATAGAATGATGATGGAAGGGTGGACAGAATAAAAACACAGATTTTTATAACTTCAATAAACTAAAAAGCTTCCAAGGTCGGGGATTCATGCCACAACGATAACCATGCAAGTATTATGCCAAATTTATGAAAGATGATGCATTTCCGTCAAATAACGTTCATTACAAACACTTAGGTGATTAGAGGCTCTCACATAGAACCTAAGAGTTACTATCCAATTTCATGACTAATCCAAATTCACAATATGATTGGCTTTCACTTCAATAATGCAAATAATGAATCTCCTCGACTCTCTCAAAGGATCATGCATATGATAGAAGACGGAAACGCATAAAAATCATACCTTTGATGCACAAACTTACATTGCTATCGCCGAGCTCACCCCGACCCAAGAAGTAAGGTGACTACTCGTGCTTCATCATCATTGAACTCATCATCATGGAAAAGAAACTACTTTGAATTCAACTTTGCAAAAGAAAGAGTACACCGAATAAGCCAATTCCGCTCTCGCTTCCTACACCCTACTCGACTCTCTCTCTCTCTCTACTGTACTATGAAATTGTGTTTGTAATTCAATGATTAAACTCAGCCCTAATGACCTCTAATTATAGACTTCTAACCTCGCTATCCAAGGATAAAAAAATCTATCTTTATTCCTAAGATAAAAATAAAATAAAGTAACTAACTAAAACTCCTTAGGTAAATATCAAATTGACCATAAAGGATAACATGTCTGATGTTTCATGGATAGAAGATCTCGACTTTAGGATAAACGTAAACTCTTCGGATAGAATTCTATCAAAAAAAGCGTCGGATCTGTCTGCAGTAGCAGTCGATATCGACCAGGGAACATCGATATTGATCTCTTCTTTTCACTATCTCGAGAAGTTCTACTCGACCTCGGATTGGCACTCGACTTATATCTTTTCACTCGATTCAGGCCACTCGATATCGACCATGTTAAGTTGATATCGACCTCTTCATGTCGACATGCGCTGTTTTTCCTCTGCTCGATTTTCGGTTCTCTGTTTCGCTCGATGTCGAGTCTTATGGTCGATTTTGACTCCTCAGTAGACTTCGAGTTCTTTTTCAGCTCTTCTTCTCTTGTCCAAATTGATCCATTTTTTTTCCGGATTTCTGCGAAATCACATAAAAACTCGTGTAGACCTCTATATTTGACAAATAAGCATAAACTACACTAATCTTATGATTTCCCAACCATTATGCATGCAAATATCGACAAAATGGACATAAATGTGTATTGAAAATATGGAAATTTATGCACACATCAAACACCCCATACTTAAGCTTGCTTGTCCCCAAGCAATACTTTTAATGGTCATTCAGGGGAAGAAAGTAAACCCTCAACATCATAGATTCATTGTTATCTGTCCTTACAATCAATTGCCATCCTCGAAAAGGTACTAATGTCAACCAATATCCATGCCTGTGAATAAAAGCAACATCATACTCACAAAAGGAGGGTTATGCGCATAAACAATTTCGTGCAACATAGCATTAATAATCAAGAGAACTTTTTCAAGCTTATGAGAAGTAGATTGGTAAAAGGCTAAAGGTGGGCTAATTGTTTTCCATGTGGTGTTAAATCCGGGGAAATAAACTTTCTTTCCAAAATTCCACATTCCTTCTTCATCATATTTCTCACCTTTCACTCTTCGCTCAATGCTTTTTTTCACTATAATGCTTTTACCTCTCTAACCTTGGTACTGCCTTCTCGCGAGTCGCAAACATGAGTGTCATGAATTGCCCCGGATACTTAGTACTTCGGACTCCTCACCTTGTGTCCCATCTCGCTGAACTAACATCTCAACGAGCAAGGTCGACCTACCTTTATCTCATGAGGTGATTGGATTTTTTCTCACTCATTAAATTTTCTATATTTAAAAATTTCTTTCATTCTTGCCAACAACTTCAAAAATACTGCACAAACTCCATATAACAACTCCAAAGATGACATCCATTCTCAACATAGTCCCCTGATAGGGTATAAGGTATAAAAAATAGGAAATATGTAATATATGTGGAGCAATAATAATGATGTAAGGCTCATATACGACTTGTGTAATGCAAATTTGCATAGGTAATGCTAGGATATGAAATTGAGCACATGTATGGAAATTAGAAAGTCCTCCATCATCTTATCATGCATATGTCAAAAGCAACTTCAAATTTTACCTCTCTTTCATGGTTTTCTCTAAAAAATTGCACTTCATTGTGACTTCCCTTAATTAGGCAATTTCATGTTATATCTCTAATGAATCTACTTTTGCATCGTCGAGTTCAATATAAGCTTCCATGACTCTTTTCTTTATTTTCAATTTTTTTTGATGGGGTGATTTTTTTTTTCTTCGAAAACATGCTTAAAGATAAAGATATCTAAAGTAACTATGTATGAATATGCATAAACATTAAAAAGAAATATGTAATAACTATGAAAAAATTTAAAATATGCTAAAAAAATGCTAAAAATATGTAAGTAAGCCTTTCCCCCACCCTATACTTAAAGATTACAGTGTCCTCACTGTACAAAAACTAGGGTTAAGAAAGAAACTCACTAAAAATTCACGAAAGTCAAGAGTCGAAAACGTCTGCAGTGAAGGTCGATATCAAGTGGACTAATCGATATCGACTATTTTCACTCGATTCTTGGTTTTATGAGCTTCAGGGTGATCTCATGTCGTCCACAACTCCTCCTAATCGACCCTTTAGGTGGATATCGAGCATTTTACTCGATTTCGATGTCTCTTATTTGCTTCTTCTCTTTCCTGAAATTTGTTAAAAATAAAACAAAAATCAAAAACAAACATAATAGTGTCTTAAAACAAACCAAAAAGTGTCCAAAACCTAAAAACTAATTGTCTTTGTTACAAGCTCTAGACTTTATAGTCGTTAGGCCGACTTCTCCTATATGCTCTCAAGGTGGCATCTGCAGAGCCCATGTAGCCTAGGCCTCAAATAACACTCCGTTCTTATCCCTCAGCTGCATCCCGCCTGGATGGATCTGGTTCACAGTAAAGGGACCCATCTTCTTCGTTTTGAACCTACTCGGGAACCAATGATCCTTCGATTTAGAGACATACAACTTATCTCCTACTTCATAGGGTCTTAGATCATCATTGGATACCCTGCACAAGCGCATATACCAAGGCAAACCTCTTCCAAATAGAGATAAATCTTTAATTGAAATAGAGAATGAGGAATCCGTACCTTGGCTTACCTTTTCTGTCTCTGAGTCTACTCGATATCGACCATAGTCACTCTATATCGACCTCTGTTCTGCTCCTGGAGGTTCTGTCGATAAGGAAGATTTATGCTTGATATGGTATAGTCGATTTTGACCTATTGTACTTGATATCGAGTTGCTTTTTCCTCTTTCAGCTTCTGGGGCGGTCGACGTCGACTTAGATTTCTAGTCGATATGGACCTCTGTACTCGATTTTGAGTGCTTTTCTCCTACGTTGACCCCATACTTAAAACCTAGCACAGAATCTTGAACTATGTTAGTCGATATCGACTTACCTGGGTCGATTTCGAGTGGCTTTTTGGCTCCTTCGTTCAAGATTTCCACGACTTCCTCCACTTGGGCTTCCATAGCCCTCTTCTCAAGCTCTTCAGGTGTCATATTTCTTACCTTTGCTTCCCCGCATGTGATGTAGACACCTTTGATTGATTTTACCTCCATTGGCCCTCAATTTTTCCTCACCGTCTTGTTGAAAGCGTACTCTATCACTTCATCACTAATGGTGAATGAGAGCAATCCTTTCCTTACGTTTATATTTGCATCCACGGTTGCTAAGAATGGCCTTCCTAAAATAGTGGGACAAGCAGTGTCCTCTGCCATATCAACAACTAAAAAATCAGCATCGAGAAAGAACTTACCTACTTGTACTAGCACATCGTCCACCATCTCTGTTGCAATAACCACCGTATTGTTTGCCATAAAAAGTTTTGCATCCACATGCTCTAAGGCACCTATCTTTATCTTGGACCATATGGTTAATGGCATCATGCTAACACTAGCACCTAAATCACATAAAGCATTAAAGCGATATTGACATAAGCCTATAGTGATAGAAAACCTACCTGGGTCCGCTCTCTTCTCTGGTAGCTCCAACTTGTTGCACTCCTTTGCGATCTCAGCGATTGATCGCTTCTTACCTATTATATCTTTATGGAACCTCACATATGATGGCATCTCATGAAGTGCTTCGGTGAATGGAATTGAAACGTTGAGCCCTTGAAGCATCTTCACAAAGCGCTGAAACTTCTTTTCCGCCGGCTCCATAACAACTTTCTTTGGGAATGGCAACACCTTCTTCTTCACTGCGGATGGAGTTGAGTCAACATCGAGTAGAAGGTGGTCGATATCGAATGGAGGAGTCAATTCTGGTGCAGCTCAGCTTCTATGTCAACATCGAGTACAGGAGGCTCGATATCGACTTCACCTTGGTCGTTATCGACTGGATGTGTCGATATCGATGTCTCTTCTGGGGCTTTCTCCTCCGCTTTTTTCTCGGGCGTTTGCAATTGATGCCCACTCCTTAGATTTACAGCCGCTATATGTCCAATAGTTTTTCCCTTTAGATTGGGCACAGTAGATCCAGACAGCGATCCTGACGGTTTGGGAATTTGCTCCGCCAATTGACCCATTTGGGTCTCCATGTTCCGCTTTCAAACGTAAATCTCCCCGAGCCTAGAATTGATGCCTTACAACTGATTATGGACGGAGTTGTTGGCTTATTTGAACTCAACGTGGTTCCTCCGTATCTCATCAAGAATGATCTGCAGGTCATCCTTCCTTAGTTTGCGCTCAGGGTGCCCTGGTGCTCTATAAGGTGGGGGTCCCTTTGTTGATGTTGAGGTTGATAGAACCGTTGATCTCCCCAATACTGTTGATTTCCCCCTCCATAGGGGCCTCTTGTCGACTTAGCTTCCTCATGTTGTTCCGCCATGCTAACTTGCTCAAGATGAGGGCATGCATTGGTGTTGTACCTTGTTGACCCACATTCCTGACAAGCTTGGTTGTTTGAGAGGAATCTAACTTGCTTTTGAAGGCGGCGTGTTTGATCATTGTGGAATTATTGCCGCACATCAGGATCAATCTCTTTTGGAGGCTCATAAAGTGGCATAATTGGGGCAGGCCTTGAGTCATAAGCCGCAGCAGTCCCATAAGTGTTGTCAAAGTTTACTAGCCTCTCAATTGTGTCCCAGGCCTCCGTTGGTGTAAGCTCAATGTACCGATACGAAGTGTAAGAGTTGATTCTCTCCTTATCCGGCGCATCAAGGAAGTTGTAGAAGATCTTCTGGATGACATATGGTAAATTCCCTTGCGTAGAGCATGATCTCAGCAAGTCCTTAAAGCGCTCCCATGCTTGTGTCAATGTCTCACTAGGCTTTTGTTTGAAAGCCGTGATCCTTTGCCACAGCATCGCCATTTTAGATGGAGGAAAAAACTTGTTTAGGAACACATCCTTGACCTCTTCCTATGTCCTCAGCGAGCGTGGAGCTAAGCTTTCTAACCATTGTAAAGCCTTCCCTACAAGAGACCATCGAAAGGATTTTAGTCTAACATATTCTAAGTTTAAACCATCCCCAATAGTCTCACATAAATCCATAAAAGTACAAATATGTTGTAGGGGACATTCATTAGTTCTTCCTTCAAAAGTATTTCTTCTAATTTCAAACAGGAAGTTAATTTTAATCTCATAGTTAGAGGGAGGTATAAAAGTTTTAGATTCAGGAACATGAAGCGGCAGATGCATGTATTGCATCACCGTCTGTGGATACTGATTGAGCTTCTCCTAGGCTTGTTTGCGCGCATCCTCCTCTCTATCAGCGCGGGCTCGCTTGGAAGTAGCAGCGGCCCTTTCATTGGCAATCGTAGCGTTGTGGTCCTCTATCTCCTTCCTCAATCTCTCTATGATTTGAGCCTGTGTCTCGTTATCTGTCATGATTCTGATAGCTTTGTTTCGAAGATGGAAAAAACGTTCTGGTTCGTCAAGACTTTCCAAGATAGGTTCGCGATCAGAGCGTCGTATAAACCTGCAAAATAAGCACTAAAAAGAACGTGAGAAAAGCTTAGGGCGCAATTGATTGCCTCCCCGGGAACGACGCCAATTTGTTCGTAGGAGGAGGGACCGCTAAATAAAATATTCAAATATTCAAACTAAATCGACTCCCTTATCTAAGCAAATAAAATACAAGAATCCCTCCCGATGTAGTGGTAGGGTAATTCAGGATCGAATCTATGAGGAGGTATGTCACCGCTTCCTAAGCTTGCAATCACGATCAAATTTCGACTCCAAAAGACCACTCGATATCGAGTAGACTGGTCGATATCGACCTCAGTTCTGGTCGATTTCCACCTAATTCCTGTAGAAGACAAAAGCAAAGTCGACGTTGATATTTTCACTCAATATCGATGTCAGCACTCTATATCGACCTGTGCAGTCGAAATCGAGTCTTCAATAGAAACTTTAAACATCACAAATTTTGTCGTAAAAGCGTCCGAAGGATATAGAATGATGATGGAAGGGTGGACAGAATAAAAACACAGATTTTTATAACTTCAATAAACTAAAAAGCTTCCAAGGTCGGGGATTCATGCCAAAACGATAACCATGCAAGTATTAAGCCAAATTTATGAAAGATGATGCATTTCCATCAAATAACGTTCATTACCAACACTTATGTGATTAGAGGCTCTCCCATAAAACCTAAGAGTTACTATCCAATTTCATGACTAATCCAAATTCACAATATGATTGGCTTTCACTTCAATAATGCAAATGATGAATCTCCTCAACTATCGCAAAGAATCATACATAGGATAGAAGACGGAATCGCAAAAAAATCATACCTTTGATGCACAAACTTACATTGCTATTACTGGGCTCACTCCGACCCTAGAAGTAAGGTGACTACTCGCACTTCATCATCATTGAACTCATCATCATGGAAAAGAAACTACTTTGAATTAAACTTTGCAAAAGAAAGAGTACAACGAACAAGCCAATTCCGCTCTCGCTTCCTACACCCCACTCTCTCTCTCTCTCTCTCTCTCTCTCTCTCTCTCTCTCTATTGTACTATGAAATTGTGTGTGTATTCAATGATTAAACTCAGCCCTAATGGCCTCTAATTATATACTTCTAACCTCACTATCCAAGGATAGGAAAATCTATCTTTATTCCTAAGATAAAACTAAAATAAAGTAACTAACTAAAACTCCTTAGGTAAATATCAAATTCACCATAAAGGATAACATGTCTGATGTTTCATGGATAGAAGATCTCGACTTTAGGATAAACGCAAACTCTTCGGATAGAATTTTATCAAAAACAGTGTGGGATCTGTCTGCAGCAGCAGTCGATATCGACCAGGGAACATTGATATCGACCTCTTCTTTTCTCTATCTCGAGCATTTCTACTCGACCTCGTATTGGCACTCAACTTCTATCTTTTCACTTGATTCAGGCCACTCGATATCGACCATGTTCAGTCGATATCGACCTCTTCATGTCGACATGCTCTGTTTTTCCTCTGCCCGATTTCTGGTGCTCTGTTTCGCTCGATTTCGAGTCTTATGGTCGATTTCGACTCCTTAGTACACTTTGAGTTCTTTTTCAGCTCTTCTTCTCTTGTCCAAATTGATCCATTTTTGTCCCAATTTCTGCGAAATCACATAAAAACTCGTCTAGACCTCTATATTTGATAAATAAGCATAAACTACACTAATCTTATGGTGTACCAACCATTATGCATGCAAATATCGACAAAATGGACATAAATGTGTATTGAAAATATGACAATTTACGCGCACATCATGTGGTTAGGGCTATTATTTCACGAGCGTTTTGGGTTGACTTGATAATAGTGGGTGAGGCTACGAGAAGGGTTGTTCTTCTAAATTGTATTGTTCGCTGGGGGAAGTTGCGGGGTGTGTATGTAAAATAGGAGAATAAAATAAAGCACAACTAGACTATCTCCCTGTCCCAAACAAATAATACAAGAATCCCCTCCCTTGTAGTAGTAGGGTAATTCAGGATCGAATCCACGAGGAGGTAGGTCAGCGCTTCCTTTGTTGTACTCACGATCAAGGCTTTCGACCTCAGCAGACACTCGATATCGAGTATACAGGTCGATATCGACCTCAGTTCTGGTCGATTTCCTAGCGCAGTTCCTGCAGAAGACAAAACAGCAAGTCGACGTCGAGCAGAGACCTCGATATCGATGTTAGTCCTCGATATCGACCCTTAAGGTCGATTTCGATGCTTGTCACAGAAACTGTTTTTGTAACCAATTTGTCGGAAAAGGATCCGAAAAAAATAGAATGGAGAGGGAAGATGAACAGAAACAAACTAAGACTTTTATGAAGAATTTAATTAATTAAAAGGCTTCCAAAGTCGGGGTTTTATGCCACAACGATAACGATGCAAGTTTCATGCCAAAGATATGAACTTTAATGTCTTTCCGTCAAATAACTTTCGTTATCAATACTTAGGTGATTAGAGGGTTTCGCATAATTCCTAAGAGTTACTATCCAATTCATGAGTAATTCAAGTTCGCAATATGAGTGGCTTTCGCTTCAATAATGCAAATAATGAATCTCCCTAACTTTCGCGAAGGATTATGCATGGGGTAGAAGACGGAATCGCATAAAAGTCATACCTTTGATGCACTTACCTCACATTGCTATCGTCGGGCTCACCCCGACCCTAGAAGTGGGTTGACTACTCGCTCCTCATCATGCACATCATCATCATTGTTATTGAAAGAAAGCTACTTTGAATTAAAACTCCGAAAGAAAGTACAACCGAACAAGCCACTCCGTTCTCGCTTTACAACTCCACTCGGCCTCCTCTCTCTCTCTATTCTCTATTGCAACTGAATTGTCTCTAAAACGGACTCCGGAATCTTGAATACCTAAACTCAGCCCTATTGGCTTCTATTTGTAGATGTCGATAAGGACTCGAAACCTTATCTTTATTCTCTATGATAAATTAAAACAAAGTAAAAGCTAAAACTTCATGGTGTAATCAGCCTCCTTATGATAAATCTGATGTTGTTGATAGGAAATCTCGACCTTTGGATAGATATTGCAAGCATTGGATATAATTCTATCGAAATCGGAGTCGAATTCCTCTGCTGGCATGGTCGATATCGACCCTTGGACCTCGATATCGACCCCTGCAAAATCTTATCTCGAGCTTCTCCTTCTCCTACTCGACTTCTATCAACTTGGTCGATCTGATAGCATCGATATCGACCCCCAGACGTCGATATCGACCTCTTCTGTGTCGAAATGCTCTGTTTCCCTTTTCTGCTCGATTCCTATGTCTCTGATGTACTCGATGTCGAGGTCTTCAGTCGATTTCGACCTCTTCAGAAGACTTCGAGTTCTTTTTTCCGCTCTTCTGAATTCATCCATTTTCATCTGTTTTCTGCGAAATCACATGGAAACTCGTGCAAACCCATATATTTGATATTTAAGCATAAACTACACCATTCCCATGTTTTCCCATTAATGTGCATGCAAAAGACAATAAAATGAATTCATATGTGCATAGAAAATATGGCAATTTGCGCGCACATCATGTATCTAGGACTCTAAGGGACCTGAGTTGACTAGATAGAAGTGGGCGAGATTTCGAGTGTTTAGAAGAAGGAAAGATATTCTCGGTTGTATCTAGGATCCATAAGAAGTGAAATAATAGTTGTTTGAATCCTACGGGTTGGATAAACCTAGGCGGAGACGTAGGCTGGTTTAGAGCCGAACTTCGTTAACAATTCACGTGTCCTTTATATTTTATTTCCGCACTTATAATTGATCTTTTATTTTCGTAAGCTCAACAGGCCTGCAGAAACAACCAACTTTCTGGAACTAGTTCAAGACCCTTGAAGCTCTGCTCAAGACATTGAGATCATCCCTTGAAGTTCCAGTTCAAGGCCTTGAGATCTAGTTTAAAGCCCTTGAAGTTACAGTTGCAGAAAGTTTGCGGAAATTACCCATACTCTATTCGACCCCCCACTTCTAGAGTATTTGTCTTATTGTTACTTACCTTAAGTACTCGATTCTTCAATTAGGACTCCAATCCTTGGCTAGCAAGGGTTGTGATACTATAAATAAGGCTCTAGGGGGATGGTTTTAGTCATTCAATTCTTGAGCAATCAAGCAACCATAAAGAGAGAGAAGAAAAGCCGAGTAGAGAGAGATGTAGAGAGAATGAGGAGTTTGTTTGTACGATTGGAGTTTTAAAGTTTAATGCAAATTTCTTTCCTTTATTCAATGATGTTTTCCCCGATGAGGCGTCAGTAGTAATCCTACTTCTAGGGTCGGGGTGAGCCCGACATTAGCCATGTAAGTACGCTTGAATTCCTTATTTGATTTTGCGATTTCATCTTCTACCCCGCGCTCAATCCTTCATGAGAATTTAGGATCATTCCTTATTTACCTTATACGAAGCGAAAGTGGATTATATATGTTAATTTGGATAGTAATTAGGTTTTGCTTGCGAAAGTTGACTAAATCCTAATTATGAAGAGGATAGAAACAATTCGGTGTTTATGCAAAGCCTCTTTATTCCTAATTGGACGATGATAAAATTAAGCGTGATCTTTTATATGAATTAAGTAGATATGCATGCATGGTTATTGTCATTGTAAATCCCTGCCTTAGGAGCTTTTAGTTATATTAAGAAAACCAACAAAAATTATGTCTTTTATTTTATTTCTTTATTATTTATGTTTTCGTATTTATTTTGTCACTGTTTGCGAAACCACTCGACATCGACACTCCCACTCGATATCGAGTAGTCTGCTTCGAATGAAAGCAAGTCGACGGTCTTTTGAGTCGACTGGAATGCACTGACCCACTCGACATCGACCACCCTAGTCAATATCGAGTGCCTTTTGTTTCTGTTGCAGGTTTCACAGATCAAAAACAAACACTAGGAATCGACAGCCCTTGTCGATATCGACCTATCTAGTCGATATCAAGGCTTTTGGTCGACGTAGTGCAGGAACTCAACAAGACTATTCAGGAACCTCTGACTCACCTCCTCGAGGATCGATCCTGATTCCCTACTCCTATAACGTGAGGGAGTCTTGAATTTATTTGCGAAGAAAGGGAGTTGCTTTGGTTCAAATTTATTTAAATATTTTATTTAATTAATTCCCCTCCTAAAAAATTTTGGCGTCGTTGCCGAGGGCTATCAATCGCGCCCTGTCTAGTCTTATTTACTTTTCTACATAGTGTTGTTTTGAAGATGTATGTGATGCGTTGATCGTACACCCGAATTTGATGCTTTAGACGATCCGGAACGCTTCCTTCGTTTACAAGAAAGGCCAAAAGGGATCATGGCAAACGAGGAGACCATGCAACAAGAGCTTGAGAGGCTTAGAAAGCAAGTTGAGGGGTTCGAAACCGCTCCCAAGAGCAATTACGCCAGATCCCACAGAATGCCAAGGAATATATATATGCACCCAACGCTGGCGGTGCCTGAGTCTCCTATTATTCTCCCTAACATGTCTTTCCACCATCCAAGATGGTGCAGATTCTCCAAAGGATAATGGCTTTCAAGCAAAGATCAGGACAAACGCTAACGAAAGTCTGGGAGCAAAAAACCTGCTAAGATCCTACCCTACGCATGGGCAACCACTTTATGTTATCCAGGAGACCATCTATAATGCCCTGGATGTGGCTACAAGAGAGTAGATCAACACCTATACCCCCTATTGCTACCTAGAGCTTACACCTAATCAAGCATGGGAGACGATTGAAAGGCTCGTGGAGTTCGACAACACCTATGGGACTCCTGCAGCCTTCGATGCGAGGCCACCCCCATCCATGCCACTATATGAGCCATCAAAGGAGTTGGATCCTGAGGTGAAGGATCAATCAAGCAATCAAGAAAAAATGGCCGACAATGAAGACAAACCAAAAAGAACGCTGAGAGATCTCTGATGAACATATTTGTACCTTTGTTTATTGCATCTTTTGACTTCATATTTGATTCGATTTCCAAAAAAAAGCTTCAAAAGTATATAAATGATGAGAGGGTTTCTCGACCAAATAAATTTGTAGTCAAGACCCCGCTATAGCATAGGGAGTCAGGATCGTCCACAGGAGAGAGTCAGCGTTTCTTATTTAGTTGCTTTTTCGGGTTGAAACTAACAAAAGAGATGGAAGAGAGATGGGTGGTGATAAGAGAATAAAATATGAATTTTAATTAATAAAAGGGAAAACTTCCAAGGCAAAGGATCGCCACAACAACAAACACATGGGAAAATCAATGAATCACATAAAAGGTCATGCTTTTATCATCAAACAATTGAGTTTCATCAATCAACAAGTAAATCCATTCACTTTCGCATAAAAGACCTACTTGTTTCTACCTTCTCTTAATTAGGATCCTTTAACTTTCATTAGAAAACCCTAATTACTATCAAGTTAACAATTTCCTCTTTCAAGTTCAATTGCAACCATGAATTCCTTAAACTTTCATCAAAGGTTACGCACATAGGTAGAAGACAATAAAAACATCACACAATTATAGATTCATCCATCACACACGTGCCTATTGTTGGGCACACCCCAACCCTAGAAGGAAGATAACTACTCAAACATGACAATGGAAAACATGAATTTAAGAGAAGAAAATATAAACCAAACTTGCAATAATATAAAACCTGGAAATAAGCGTTCAATCGCAACAACAAACGCCCAAGCTTTCGCCCAAACGCGAAACAAAAACCCTAACACTCGTCCTACAGCTGCTGCGCGCAGCCCCTGCGCTGTGTGTCGTCCTCCCCTCAAATCAGCCCCTAATAGCCTTTATTTAAGAGATAAAAATTAAGACTTAATCTCCAAGGAAAAGAGATTTTATCTTAGGAAAATAATAAAATCTATCTAAGGAAGGATAAAATATCCCAAGTCTATCTAACTAAAAGTTTCTAAAAGAAATTCAGATGAAAATCCTAATTAAAAAGCCCATTAAGTAATAAAATCAGCCCGCAAAAACTTCTCCTGGTGCGCAGATACCTCGGCACCGAGGCTGTGGGTGTCGGCGCCGAGGGTCTGTTTGAATGCAGTAACTTCTGTTTTTCTCCAGCTTTTCGACTCTGACTTCAAACGCACTTTTCCGAGTCCTCGTTTATCCGATTGATGCATATGAATATGAGTTAGAAAGCTCTTTTCAAGGACTACAGCTCTCATGAAGGCTCCAGAACTTGAATCGAAGTGATGGATGGCGAAAATAAGGCTTTTCTCCAACTGCACCACTTTTTGCTTTTGCTTGGCATCTCCATTAAGCTCTAAAGTGCGTCCAAACTCCTTCAAATCAGCTTCAAAACCTACAAAAACACCACCAAAGCTTGTGTAGACTCCATATCTTGAATAATACGAAAACTAACACAAACGACACACTTTTCGAACACAAAAGCAAATAAAATGACTTAAATGAGATGAAAACATGATGCAAAATATGACTAAAAATACGGACATCAAAACACCCCATACTTAGACTTGCTTGTCCTCAAGCAATAACCAAACTATGACCAAAACCCTTAACATGCCTTCAAGTCTTCGCCTTAGTCAAAAGAAACATCAATTTGGCATAGTGCAAATAAGAACAAGCATTGAACCATCATCACATATATTTAGATAACCTTAGGCAAAGCAACTAGAATCCAACCGCTCAATAGGAATAATGTGTTTTCACTCCCTTTCAAATGTATTTAGGCTTGAAATACATCTCTCAACTCAATCCTTTATAACATTAAGCTACATAGAAATTGCAATTAATATCACTAATCAATTCACCGAGATGTAAAAACATGCATTAACCATCAAGAGGAATTTGGCTCAATGGCCTTCAAAGAAGTACTCATTCGGCCGGGTTGTAACTTGGCTTGGGAAGAAAATAAAGGTAGGAATCATTTAGGCTATGTGGTGCTAGAAATCCGGGAACCAAAGACTCCTAAATTTCTAACTCAACTCAACCAAACAAAACTTCATCACATATAATATATGCTTCCCAACTCATCTAATATAGCACAACTCTTCAAAAACCCCAAAATATCCAATATATCTCACATAAAATAAATAAAGATAAATTTGGCTCATGCACAACTTCTCATTTATTCTTTTTTCTCCTTTTTTCGGTTTTTTTTCTCTTTTTTTTTTCATAATCTCATGTGCATTTATTTAAATATAAGAGCCAAAAATACCTTTTACAATAGATCAAGTGGCGAGAAAATAAAATACCCACCAAAAAATGTGTCCCACACTTAAACCAAATCATAGGTCTCTACTCCTCAAACATCAATCTCTACCAATCACTAAGTCCTAATTCCCGGATAAGGAGGTAAGGCTAATTATTAGCTAGGATAGATTTTGTGGAGTTACAAGAATAGGCTATAAGGCTCAAAGTGGTTAAAAGCAAAGGAAACATATATAAGGTAGGTAAAAGAGGATTAAAAGTGGCTAATAAAGAGTGCCTCTATCATTTGATCAAATTATGCAATGACTAGCTATCTCATATTGGTTTCAAGACTTAGATATACATCGCAATATCAAGAGGTAATGTATAAGGAGAGTAATACACACATCAAAAAGAAGGAAAAATATAAAGATCAATTCCTCATAGGCCAAGTAACTCACTAAGACATGTTGGATTCCAATCACCTAAATCCCAAAGTTATATATGCTTAATTTCATTTGCAAGTCAAATTTCACATAAAAACACTTTGTGCGACTTAGGCTAAACCATCCAAACTACGCCTTAGGATATTACATGATCAAGCTCAATTATTAGATTTCATCATTGGACATCTAAGTTAGGTGTTCTTAAACTAAACTAAAACATAAGACAAAATGAAAATAAACATGCATTTTTTTAATCTTTTTTTTTCGACATTTTTTTAATTTTTTTTTCTTTTTATGAAACTAAAAGCATAACTAAAGACATGACAAAAGACTCAAATGCATAAATTTTAAACATGAATACATAACATAATCCAAATAAAGTAAAATGCAACACATAAACATAAACATAATCGAAAACACATCAAACAAGTTTCTGAATCCCTCACCCCATACTTAAAAATAGACAGTGTCCCCACTGTCAAAACAAAATCAAAGTAAAAGGGAAAGATTCCGAAACTCACAAAATCAAGATTCAGAAGCTGCTAAAGATCAATAAACTCTCTATGGAAAGGGGGGCGGCGGGTCAAACCAATATATGCCCAGGCCACACCTAATAACCACGTAAACCAAGCAAAATAACAAGAATAGTATGCACTAAATAAATCATATAAGCATAGAAAGCAAGTGCAATAATATAAGTTCGAGGGCATTCTTAAAAATAGCAATAAGCTCAAATGCACCCAAACTCACCACCATATAAAATATAATACATCACCTATGAAAATATTCTCAATATAAACCATATAAGTAATGTAAATCAATATGAACAAGTCAACCACCATAACCCCATACTTAAGTTCAAAACAAGTAAGATAAATATGAAATATATACAACTTGTTTGCACATGTCAAATCTTGCAAGAATATAATTTTTATACTAAAATAGAAGAAACTAATCAACTTAAAACATTAAAATCAATTCACAAATCAAAGCCACGAACGGATCGCAATGAAATCTTAAAATCTAATTAGCTCGCAATCCATAAACAATTTGACAATGCTATGAAAATGAAAATTGCTCCAAATCAACCCAACAACACAACCATATCATCAATTTCGACCAATTTGGCTTTTGGCAAAAAGCCCCGAATTCCGCTTCTAAATCAAACCCTAGGTTTTCAATCTCAACCCAAATCATCAAATCAATCAAAATAATTGAAATAAACAAGTTTAGGGTAAGAAATCATACAAATGTTGAGTAGAAAGAGGAAGAAAATCGGAGGTTTCAAAGGTGTAACGAACCAAAATATCCAAACAACGATTTGTGCAATGGTGGTTTGGTGGGAGGGCTGCTGGGCTCGAACCGGGTCAGGTCTGGGCTCGGGGGGTGCGGGTGAGGGTGGTGGTTTGTGGGGCTGGGGTGCGGTGGCCGGAAGTGGCTCGTGGGTGACGTGGGAGGCGCCGAGAGAGAGGGAGCTGTGCGGGGTGCTTCGGAACCGAGGGGTGGGTGTGGGGGCTACAGGCTCGGAACCGAGGTGCAGCTGGGCTCAGGGGGTGCGCCAGGTGGTGGGTGGTGCCGAATGTGGATCGTGGCGGTGGTGGGTGGCGCGGAGAGAGGGAGCTGTGCGGGGTGGGGTATCGAAACCGAGGGCAGTGGTGGTGAAACGAGGGGTTGGAATAGACAGTAAAGAGAAGGAAAGAGGGAAGGAAAGAAGAAAAAAAAAAGGAAAGAAAAAAAACGTTTTCTGAAAATAATTTTTTTTTGGTAGGGGGTCGGTACCGAGGCAAGGGACCTCGGTACGGGGTCGGTATGCCCACTGAAATTTCTCTATTTTCCGAGATTCACTTACCTATTCGTCAAGGGGGTCGGTACTGACCCTAGGGACCTCAGTACGGCCTCGGTACAGCTACTGAAATTTCTTGGTTTTCCGAGATTCACTTACCTGTCCGTCAGGAGGGTCGGTACCGACCCTAGGGACCTCGGTACGGCCTCGGTACAGCTACTGTTGAGCTTCTTTTTTCGATTTCCGCCCGTTTTTGCAGTGGTTTCCTCCTAAGCCCTGCATGGTTAGTGCAATATGCTCCACCCCAACTATCCTACCTATCCTAAAACTTAAAAAATAAAAATTAAACTTAGAAAGAAAAGAAAATAAAGCGGGTTGCCTCCCGTAAGCGCTATATTTAAAGTCTATAGCTCGACATACTTCCCTTTTTTTTCTTCAAACCGGGTCAGGAGGAGGTGGTGGATCCGGTGGCTCCGCTGGTGGAGACGGTGGGAGAACATCCTCCGGTGGTACATCGGGATAGATTATCAAGTGATATGGCTCTTGCTCCTTGTACCTTTTTATGCCTCTCCTCCTTTCCTTATGTATGAGCTTGAACCTTCCCGAGTGGACACTCCAACATTCCACCCATTCATCTCTCTTGGCTCTAGCTAGCAACTGTCTTGGAAAGCACTTAGCAAACATGTGTTCCTCATTTGCGCCTCTCTTCCTCTTCATTGAATTGACTTTTTGAGCTTCCTCACCATCATACACAAATAGATGTATTTCATTGTTGAGTTCGGTGTACAATGGTGGAGGGGGAAGAGATTCCTCCACTTCTTCTTCTTCTGCCTCATCTTCAACATGCCACTTTGCGAGTACCCCATACTTAAATGCAAAAGTCGATTGTTTGAGATCGTCGGGAATCACCTTCACCTGGAATGGTAAAGGTGGCGGTGTAATGCATCGAACAATGACTTTTGGCTCCTCCTTTATCACTTCTTCTTCTTCTTCCTCAAGGGGTTCCTCTTTCTCTTCGAGCACTTCTTCCTCTTGATGGGGTTCCTCACATGGCTTCTCCTGAAATGTCTCGATACCAACATGTTCATCATGAGAAAAGAGGTTGAAAACCATATCTAACCTTACCTGTAGCTCCGTAGGATCATGGCAACTCTCTTCATCCTCATTAGGACACGCAATTGCGTCGTCAGGGGCCTGAGTAGAGTTAGCACAAGTGTATGTTGACTTGGTTGGGATAGGAACTAACTCTTCCTCAAGCTCTTCTCCACCTACCAACTCGCAAAAGATAATGTTATCAAATGAACGAACCTCATGCAGATACGCCGTCTCTATTGGTTGGGGGGCTACGTCTTCTAAGGGTGATTCTGACAAGGCCTGCAGCCTATTCCATTCGCCCAGTTGTTCACGCATGATTGTGTTGTACTCCCTTAGTTGTCGTACTTCAGCGGCTTCAGCTTCTATCTAGCGTCGTAATTCCGCCATCTCAGCCCTCATTTGCTTGTTGGTTTCATCATCTATGGTGTGCCTACACTCTTTGGCGTCGACCTCTAGTGATGGTTCCGGAGGCCGCTCCCATTGCTCATAAGGAGGAGGTGGTTCATGATAGAGATTCCATGGTTGGGAGGGCTCATACGAGTCCTTATAGTCATGTTGAGCATAATACCTCTCCGTTGGTTTATAGGACCCATATGATTCTTGGGTTTTGGTTGAATCCTCGGAGGACTTCTTTGCTTTCCAACTATCAAAATCAATGAAATCTTCATCCTCCTCATCAACCTCGGCTAGATAGCTCGCATACACCTTTTTCCTTGCTTGTCGTCTTTCTTGTTCAGCCCTTGTTTCAAAATAATCATATGTGTACTGCATCTTGTACCTAATCTTGAAAACTCAAACAAGCGCACAAATCAAATAGCAAGGGCTCGACACCAAGTCGGTACCGAGGAGGCGAGTGGTGGGAGGTGTGGTATTCTAAAAAATAAAAAATAAAAACTAAAATAAAGAAAATAAAAGAAAATAAAATGATATTTACAAAATAAAGGAGGTGGGCTATTCCTAAACCCTAAAAACAACTAAACAAGGCGTGATTGAAATCTCCCCGGCAACGGCGCCAATTTGATGAGAGGGTTTCTCGACCAAATAAATTTGTAGTCAAGACCCCGCTATAGCATAGGGAGTCAGGATCGTCCACAGGAGAGAGTCAGCGTTTCTTATTTTGTTGCTTTGTCGGGTTGATACTAACAAAAGAGATGGAAGAGAGATGGGTGGTGATAAGAGAATAAAATATGAATTTTAATTAATAAAAGGGAAAACTTCCAAGGCAAAGGATCGCCACCACAACAAACACATGGGAAAATCAATGAATCACATAAAAGGTCATGCTTTTATCATCAAACAATTGAGTTTCATCAATCAACAAGTAAATCCATTCACTTTCGCATAAAAGACCTACTTGTTTCTACCTTCTCTTAATTAGGATCCTTTAACTTTCATTAGAAAACCCTAATTACTATCAAGTTAACAATTTCCTCTTTCAAGTTCAATTGCAACCATGAATTCCTTAAACTTTCATCAAAGGTTACGCACATAGGTAGAAGACAATAAAAACATCACACAATTATAGATTCATCCATCACACACGTGCCTATTGTTGGGCACACCCCAACCCTAGAAGGAAGATAACTACTCAAACATGACAATGGAAAACATGAATTTAAGAGAAGAAAACATAAACCAAACTTGCAATAATATAAAACCTGGAAATAAGCGTTCAATCGCAACAACAAACGCCCAAGCTTTCGCCCAAACGCCAAACAAAAACCCTAACACTCGTCCTACAGCTGCTGCGCGCAGCCCCTGCGCTGTGTGTCGTCCTCCCCTCAAATCAGCCCCTAATAGCCTTTATTTAAAAGATAAAAATTAAGACTTAATCTCCAAGGAAAAGAGATTTTATCTTAGGAAAATAATAAAATCTATCTAAGGAAGGATAAAATATCCCAAGTCTATCTAACTAAAAGTTTCTAAAAGAAATTCAGATGAAAATCCTAATTAAAAAGCCCATTAAGTAATAAAATCAGCCCGCAAAAACTTCTCCTGGTGCGCAGATACCTCGGCGCCGAGGCTGTGGGTGTCGGCGCCGAGGGTCTTTTTGAATGCAGTAACTTCTGTTTTTCTCCAGCTTCTCGACTCTGACTTCAAACGCACTTTTTCGAGTCCTCGTTTATTCGATTGATGCATATGAATATGCGTTGGAAAGCTCTTTTCAAGGACTACAACTCTCATGAAGGCTCTAGAACTTGAATCGAAGTGACGGATGGGGAAAATAAGGCTTTTCTCCAGATGCACCACTTTTTGCTTTTGCTTGGCATCTCCATTAAGCTCTAAAGTGCGTCCAAACTCCTTCAAATCAGCTTCAAAACCTACAAAAACACCACCAAAGCTTGTGTAGACTCCATATCTTGAATAATACGAAAACTAACACAAACGACACACTTTCCCAACACAAAAGCAAATAAAATGACTTAAATGAGATGAAAACATGATGCAAAATATGACTAAAAATGCGGACATCAATAAACTTGTGTAAGAATGAGCTAAAGTATAAGAAATAGAGTCTGCACGAGTTTTGAGCTAACCATGCAGGAATTCGATGAAATCGGAGTCAAAACGAACAAGCCAAGTGAAGCTGAGAAGAGGTCGATATCGACTGGTGACATCGATATCGACCCTAGATTTCGACACGACTTCTAAGTGTCGAGATAAGCCACACAGACCAGACAAGAAAGCCTCGATATCGACATACATGCATCGATATCGACCATCTTCATAGACATCGACTGGAGCTGGACAAGTCGAGCAGAAACACAAGCATCGATATCGACCTCTGGTGTCGATATCGACCCTACCTCGACAAAAGATAAATCCGATTTTTAGACTCGGATTGTGAAGTCTATCATCAAAGCCATGAGTTATCTCCTTCTTTTAGATATTAGTAGCTGTTTATTATCTTTTCCTTTAAGTTTTTATCAAAATAAAAGACCTATCCTAAATTGTTCGGATAGAGTTAATAGTTTAGATAGGAGTTACAATCCTCGGATATCGAGGATTAGTAGCCTATAAATAAAGCCTTAGGGGCTGAATTGTTAGATCATCAATTAATCCAATCCAAGAAGAGACAAACAAGCAAATCAGGACAATAGAGTTAGAGTTAGAGAGAAGTTTTAGGGTTTGACGTTTGCGAAAGTTGACGTTGAGTTGTAAAACTTCGGAGTTTATTTTAATGCAAGTTTATTCCTTTCAATCAACAATAAGTTCTATGATGAGAAGCGAGTAGTTCCCCAAAGCTCTTAGGGTCGGGGTGAGCCCGACGTTAGCCATGCACGCTTGAGGTAAGTAATTGATGTCGATATCGTTGTGTCTATCTCTCCTCCTACGATTCTATGTTTAGTCCTAATCGAAAGAAAAGGGATTCATGCTAACAACTTGAGTTATAAACATAAAATTGGTAGAGACAATTAGGTTTATTTGCAAGAGTAATCCTAAGAGTTGGTGTACGGCGAAAGCTTGTCCCTCGGGTGAAATAGCGCAATTATCCGTCTTATTTATCTCATCGCATGCATTGGTTAACGTTGTGGTAAACCCTAATCCTAGGAGTTGCTTTTTACATATTTTATACACACAAAAACCCCTGTTATTTCTGTTCATTGCTTCTCTCCCCATTCTTAAATCTTCGGCCTTTCTTTGCCGACGAAGAACTAACTCACTGTAGAGAGACATCGATATCGACCCCAGACGTCGATATCGACCACTAAGTTCGTCGACAGTTTTCTGAGTCGACGACGAACATCGCTGCGGAGTTTGCTGAGCATCGATATCGATCCCCTTGTGTCGAAATCGACCCCTCTGTATCGAATGGCAGACTTCTGAGCCAGTCGATTTCGTGGACTAGCATCGATATCGACCCCCACCAGTCGATATCGACTACCGTTTTTGTTTCTGCAGGTCTTCTGTTGTAGAGAACATTGACAGCCAAGGTCGACATCGAGGTCTGACATCGAAATCGAGGCTTCTGGTCGACGCAGACTTGAGATTTCCAACGCTACTAGGATCCCGCTGACACGCCTCCTCGTGGATCGATCCTGACTACCCTTCCACTACAACGGGAGGAAGTCTTGTAATTATTTGCTTAGGCTAGGAGTCGATTTACATATTTACATCTTATTATTTGTAATTTGAGGACTCGACTTACCTCCTTAACAATCTCAAGGATCTTATACTTACATCACCACTGATAGCCATCAAGCTCCCATATCTCCCAGCTAGCACAATGTTTGAATTCAAGTGGGGATTGGCATCACTGTTGCCCAATTTTAACGGAAGGAATGGAGAAGATCCAAACAAGCATCTGGAAGGATTCACTACGGTCTGCGATCGTGTAAGGCCAAATGGAATCACTGACGACCAGATGATGCTCAAACTATTTATGTTCACTCTCAAAGATGCTGCAAATGAATGGCTCTACTATTTTCCAACAGAAAGTATCAAGTCATTGGTAGAATTGAAAAAAGCATTTATGAACAAGTACTTTCCAATTACCAGACGCAACAAAGTCAAGAAGAAGATATCCATTATCTAGCAATCTCCAACATAATCGCTATATGAGTACGTTGAATGCTTCAACAGGCTCAAAGCTAGCTGTCCGCATCATGGAATCGCAGAGGACGACCTCGTTCTCTACCTCAATGAAGGATTATTGGATGCAGAACAGGGAGTGATCAATGCAATCAGCAGAGTAGGTGTTCTGGATAAGACCCCAGCCGAGGCGATGAAATTTTTTGAAGATCTTGCTAGTGCCTCACAATAGTATGGAAGGACACAATGAGTTTGAGGAATACACCATATCAAGAATGCAAGCTCCCGTCATATGGTAACAATTACTTTAACCCAAATTTCAATTCAAAATTTTACCGAGGTTTTAGGAACAAGCCAAATGCTCAAGCTCAGTACTAAGGAAGGAACCGGTTCGATGCTAGACCTCAAAATCCTATGTCAGTTGTTCAACCTCAATAAGATGAAACCCTAGGACTGATTCTGGACAAATTCACAACTACAGAAAAGGTCATAGGACAGATGGAGCAGGAAATAAGAGAACTAAAGGCACGTTCTTCAGGAAAACTACCATCACAAGTGGTAGTCAATCCAAAAGAGAAGGTTGAGGAGAGCTAGTGAGGGGTCAAAGCATCGAGCCATCGACGTTTAAACAAAGGCGCTTCTCGGGAGGCAACCCGATGTAGTAAGTTTATTCATTATTCAACCCTTACATTCATAATTTCAATTCTGAGTTAAATTTCAATTTCAAGATTATTTCAATTTCAAATTTGCACTAAAAACATTAATTTATCGTTTTTAATTGGTGTTGTTTATATGCTCAAGTTCTTGGTACTATTTGCTATCTCTCTGTTAAATCTTGACTGTGTTAGGGTTGCATTGAGGTGTAAGAGATTAATTGGACTCGTAGGACTTTTAATCTATTTAAACCAAGATGGGAGGAATTCATAGGAAATGATAATAACTTGCAAAGGATTCGATGACCAACAAAACCAACCAAAGTGAAGAACTTTTAGGTAACGATTCTCTTCTATCCTTTATTTTCTTTTGTCAATATTATTTCTTTTATTTTCATTCATAAAAATCTTTTCTTTTTGTATTGATAAATACACAATCTTTACTTTCATACTATACTAGTTTATTTGTATGGGAATTATTTTTGACGAGGTAAATCAACGACTTTCCCTCTGTCAACGGGCATTCTCCATTATCTTGCCAAGGTGTTTATCTACCCTCGTAGCCCTCGTGGAAATATTGCTAAACTCTCTCTTGTCAAGCTCCTTCATAGGTTTCTTTACTTTATTCACCAAACTACACAATTGAAATTGATAAGTGCCACCACGAGGAATACCCCACTCCCGCTGCACAATGTCGAGGAAATATTTGTGCTTGCACCACATGTTTTGGAACTTAAAGATGCTCTTTTTCCTCTTATTTTGCCTGCATAATGTAACAATGGCCAGCTAGTTCATGTGCACGCAAATTTTCATATTTTCCATATACATTTATGTCCATTTTGTCGATATTTGCATGCATAATGGTTGGGAAGTCATAAGATTAGTGTAGTTTATGTTTATTTGCGAATTATAGTGGTCTACACGAGTTTTTATGTGATTTCGTAGAAATCGAGACAAAAATAGATCAATTTGGACAAGAGAAGAAGAGCTAAAAAAGAACTCGACGTCTACTGAGGAGTCGAAATCGACCTAAAGACTCGACATCGAGCAGAAACAGAACACCAGAAATCGAGTAGAGGAAGAACAGAGCATGTCGACACAGAGAGGTCGATATCGACATGAAGTGGTCGATATCGAGTGCCCTAAATCGAGTGGATTGATAGAGTTCGAGTGCTAATCTGAGGTCAAGTAGAACTACTCGAAATAGAATAGATGAGGTCGATATCGACATGTGCTGGTTGATATCGACTGCTGTTGTAGACATATCCGATGCTGTTTTTGATAGAATTCTATCCGAAGAGTTTACATCTATCCTAAAGTCGAGATCTTTTATCCATTATCATCAGACTTGTTATCCTTTATGGTGAATTTGATATTTACCTAAAAGTGATTTAGTTATTTACTTTATTTTAGTTTTATCTTAGGAATAAAGATAGATTTTCTTATCCTTGGATAGCGAGGTTTGTGATCTATAATTAGAGGTCATTAGGGCTGAGTTTATTCATTCATTACACACACATTCAGTTCATAGTTACAGTAGTAGAGAGAGAGAGAGGCCGAGTGAGGTGAAGAGGGAGCGAGAGCGGAGGATTGGCTTTGTTCGGTTGTACTCTTTCTTTTTCAATTCAAAGTAGTTTCTTTTCAATGATGATGATGTCAATGATGATGAGGCACGAGTAGTCACCTTACTTCTAGGGTCGAGGTGAGCCCGACGATAGACATGTAAGTTTGTGCATCAAAGGTATGATTTTTATGCGATTCCGTCTTCTATCCCATATGCATGATCCTTTGCGAGAGTTGAGGAAATTCCTTATTTGCATTATTGAAGCGAAAGCCAATCATATTGTGAATTTGAATTAGTCATGAAATTGGATAATAACTCTTAGGTTTTATGCGAGAGCCTCTAATCACCTAATTGTTGGTAACGAAAGTTATTTGACGGAAAGGCATCGTCTTTCATGAATTTGGCATAAGTCTTATATGGTTATCGTTGTGACATGAATCCCCGATCTTGGAAGCTTTTAAGTTTATTGATGTATAAAAAATTTGTGTTTTTATTCTGTCAACCCTTCCATCATCATTCTTACATTCTTCGGACTCTTTTCTGACACAAATTGGTGACGTTTTTTTGTTTCTGTTGAAGACTCAAAATCGACTGCAAAGGTCGATATCGAGAGCTAACCCGATATCGAGTGAACAACTCGACGTCGACTGTGTCTGCTTTTGTTTTCTGTAGGAATTAGGTGGAAATCAATTGGAACTGAGGTCGATATTGACTAGTCTACTCGATATCGAGTGGTCTTCTGGAGGCAAAATTTGATCATGACTGCAAGCTTAGGAAGCGCTGACATACCTCCTCGTGGATTCGATCCTGAATTACCCTACCATTATATGGGGAGGGATTCTTGTATTTTATTTGCTTGGATAAGGGAGTTGGTTTAGTTTAATATTTTAATATTTTATAGCAATCCCCCCTACGAACACTAGTGGTCAGAGATCTCCCACAAATCCGGGTAGTGAGCATGACAATAAAGATCAAGACTGGTCCAATTTTCATTAACAAGAACCCTATCAATTTGTCTCCATTTGTTACCATTAGACCAAGTAAACATATTATTTCTAGTATTATCTCTACACTCATAGATAGTAATCGGCTCCCCATTGTTCCTCTCTTCATGTCGCATAACACAATTGAAATCCCCTAGGTCCATCAAAATGTCATGGCTGTTCACAAGATTAGTTAAGGCCTCCCATATAACCCGCCTATGGACCACGTCGTGTAGGCCATAGACAAAGCAAATACCAACCCTATCCTTGGTGATTTTGCACGAAGCAAGACAACCAACATGCTAAATGTAAAGGCTAATAATGTTTAAAAATCAACAAAAATGGGATCCCAAATGATCCAAATGGAAATTAGAGACAAACAACCAACTCGAGAAGTGAGTTCTCATCATATCATCAACATCAAACCACATTTCATTGAGTTTCGATTCAAGAATGCCACATACCTTGGCATTATTGTCCCAAATCAACCTACCCAAACCATTTTATTTCAGGGGTCGGTCCAACCCCTTTTATATTCCAAGTTATGATCTTCATTGGGACCAGGCTCATTCTATTCTCATTTTCAGGCCTCCTTTTGCTTGATCTAACTCCTTTCTTGAATTTAGATGGCCATCTACTCCCTGTCTCAACAACACACACCATATGGTCACCAAAAATTTTCTTACCTTTCCTCCTTTGGGACTTGGAGGTCACTGTAGCATATGGGCTTGAATCCGGGCATTCTCAGCATAAAATCCAGCAGGGTGTGTCATGTCCTTCCCATCTTCTGTATAGACAATCTCCTTTTTTGAGGATGAACTATCAAGGTCATTAGCTTCCTCATGGCTCTCATTTGTGGAGTTATCCTCACTGACTTTGCCTTTCTTTCTCTTGTTATTCAAAGGATGGGAATTAGTCCCATTTGGTGGAGAATTAGAAATACTTACCTCATTTTCTTTGCTATTGTTGGTAGTTGAGCTAACAACATCTTCATCACCCGAGGGCTTTTGAGTTTTGCCCGGAGTAGGAGTATAAGCATCCAATGCTTGTTGCTTACTAGTCAAAGGCATGGCATCCGCCGTCACATTATCTTTGGTTCCTCAGCCAAAAAGATACATGTAGTCATACATTGCCATCAAATGTGAATTCACAAATGTATAGTGGACCAATAATATGTTTGGTCTTGCCTCACATTTTATCCCTCATAAACGTTTGAAATATATTTATGAATGATCTTCGAAACCGTGTAAAGAAAAAGATCAACGCACAACAAATGAAGCAGGTTTAATTATAATGTTTATGGTACATATAAATTCAATTGACAATACATCTAAATTCTACAAAGTTAATTAAAGGTTACAATGAAGCAAAGTGCGTTATTTATTAGATAGAATAATTGAACGAATAAACCACCAAGCTGCTTAAATATTCTCGGTGATAAAATTTAAACACAATTCAAGTAACATGAAACATATATATGTGTTTTGGCACCAAATGACTTCAATATGGAATCGATCTGTATTTGTAATTTTGTTTTGCTAGCCATTTCCTCTACTTTAACCAAAAGAAAAAGGTTTGAAACACTCCAAAACCCCTTCAAATGTTGCCTATCTTGTTGACAAATCTTAGTTTCTGTAGAGACCAAAAAAGATGGATGTAAAAATCAGTCCTTTGGTCCACACCTCAATTGCACAGCCAAGATCTTCTCCTTTACTTTTGGGCATGTATCCACTCCTTCTTCAAACAACTTTCTGTCTACTGGGATCTCACACATTTTCTTTCCCAAGCATGCCTTTTCCACTACCTCTTGGCTTTTCTTGGCGTGACAGTCCGTTTCCTTGAACAGGCCACAAGTGCCCCATGGATCACCAAAGCTCGCATACTCTACCGTTTTTACCACCAAATCATTTGGGCATTGAAGAATTGATTTTGGTTTGATTTCTACTTTGGGTACAAGGACATCCTTATCCCATTTCCACGATGATACATGGGAAGGGTACTTCTCCGATACCCAACTGCATATTACGTCTCTGTCCACAATAGAGATGTCCACCTCCTCTACTAGTCCTCCCATCTCATCAAAGATTACAATTAGGTTGTCTTTTGGCTTAATGAAGGATCGTGGTATGTGGTACCTACATCATTTGAATTTTAATATACAACATGCTATGATATAATTTTATGAATCTGTGTTTATATATATTAGTTCAATGTACGTGTTACTTACTCATTTTGAGACGGTTGGTTTAGTGGTGTTAAGAAATTAGTCCAATACCGGCCAATGTTGTTGCCATTGATCCAAACCATACCCTTTGTCATGTTATCCATCCTAATGGCTAATGGACCGTTTCCTTCCGGGGCATCAAATCTTGCCTGAAACAACAACATCATCATTGTGAAACAAATTGATCTCCACATACTCTAATAAGCTTCACATCATATATATGATATTATGGTGCTTGATTCTCATAAAACTATATTAAACCTTTTCTCCTATACCTTGTACCATGTCAAAGGTGAAGGTTTTGGCTTTGTAGGAACCCATTTGGCCTTCTTGGAACCTTCTTCTGTGAAGTACTGCAATCGCTCTCCCTCCAAACCGGCCTGTACACCAATTTGATGGATTCATTCCGGTTGTAAAGTAATCAGCTTGAAATGGATAAATCTAGACATTCACATAATTAAACACCTTATGATGCCACCCATTTTTCGTTAGGTCAAGATTACCGGTACCCAGACCCTGGATTACGAGAGATCTTAGACCTGTATACTTGTGCTCCAAGTAGGCTCCACTATCCTTCATTTTTTGAGAATAAGAATATAACAATATAGCATTGCTTCCTTACCAATATAGGAACTATAAAAAATTAAACCAACAACTTTGTTTCGTTTTCCTTTACCGGCATGCCAATTGTTGATTGAAAAAATGCTAAGTGGTTCACTCCTTCATGGAGTACCACCGGTTTGTTATAGCTGAACTTGGATTGCTTTTTTGTCCCATGCTCGGCCCCTACAAAACACACACACATACATATATATTAAAACAATTCGGAACCAACTATAATAAGATGGTGAAAATTAATGGCAAAGAGAAAAATGTGTTTATATGGAATACCTTACCTACATATTTTCCATTTACATAGACCATCACTCCATGACCAAGACTCAAAATATCAAGTACTGGTTGGATTGATCTTCTAAATGGCAAGTCATACGCATCCATCTCTATGCTGAAATTGGCCACGTCGTAACATCGCAACAAAAAAGTTCAAAAGTCATATATAACACTCGTAGATATATAAAACCCTAAGTCATTAGACTAAAATAAATATGCACATTGAGGTCATTACATAACACTTAATTACCTTGTCATATACCACAAGTAATCTGTGGTGTCCTTGGTAAAATGAAACTGCTCCAACGGCTTTTGTGAGAAGTTGCCTCCCAACTCCGGGATTGGCTCACTGGTCATTTCCCACTTGATGTTTTTGTGCACACTGTCTGATTTTGTAAAGTTCCTAGCATTATGTTGTGAAAGTACCTAGACCAAATAACAAAAGGCTTGTTAGTACATAAATCAATCTACAACTAATTAAACTCAAACGATCTATATAGCTCACAAGTCTCTTTACCGTGTTTGTGTTGTACACTTGAGTCTTACAATCTGGAAGAATACTGATGGACTTGGGAGGCAAGAGGAAATTTTTTCCTTTAAATTTTATGTTGAGTGCTTGATGAGTGTTGTTATTCCACAAAAATGCAACACACGTTTTGGCTACAGGGTCCTCGTACCACCTTACCTATATATATATATATATATATATATATATATATATATATATATATATATATATATATATATATATATATATATATATGGCCATTTACAATTACCACCAAATAATTTCATGTCATTTACGTTTCTTCATTCAAGCTATGTTTGTTGAAAACAAAAAATAAACATTTCTATGATCAAGCAACATACATCTGTGTTCGGGCTGAGATTTTCGTACTTGTACTCTCCCCATAGTCCCGGTTTGCACAACTCCAAGGTGTAATGCAAGTCCTTTAAGTGGCCATATTTGGGTTCCCTTATAAGACCTAAACCCCAAAACTCAATACTCTTAATCTTCACACAAATATCATCGATCAGTTATCCTGAAATAAAGGATAACAAGAAGAGCTCTAGTTCTTCTAACCATATTCGTCGAGGGGAGCTTCATCATAGTATCTAGTCGTAACAAAGGCAGCTGCGGTTCTTCCATAGCTAGTCCCACCATGATACTGCAATTTAACCATATATATATATATATATATCAGGACATCAATGGCTTTTAAAATATATACTAGATACAAGCTCGGCCTCTAAAGCATTAATTTTATTAATCAATGGCATATATACGATCATCCATTTGTACCATGTAATAGCTAAGATGGGTTCCATTCTTGGAGAACCATCGTGCCACCGAGTAGGCAATATCCTCTGCCGGCCTTTGAGAAGGTGGATCACCAAAAACTCGGTACCTATCACACAAGACCCAAAAGCTTGATTTTAGTACGTACTTTTGAAAAAACAGTTGTAACCCAGTTTTTTCCAAGATAAATCTTACTGAGCAGTCCAGTTCTCAGTCCATAGCATTGGCTTGTTAGGTGCGTTTGGACCGCTGAAAGTTTCCCCACATTGCCTTCCATTGCATGTATTAATCTACAAACCCCTCCAAAAACAACAGTTTTACATGTTATTTGCATCTTATAACTACACCAATTTGCCTTTCTATGGAATGTATTTTGATATATAAAACAAGGATTTGGATTTTCTTATACATACAATATCGAAAGGAGCATCCATCTGCTTGCACATAAGCCATGGCACACCAATGTTCTGATCCTTGGCCATTTGTCCAGCCCATAAGATGTAACTTCGTGCATACTTATCGAAAGCATCACTAACATGATCATACTCATTCTCAATCTACAAAAATAAAATAAAATAAAATAAAAACCCATACTTTATTCAGAGCTTGAAAGAGGTGATTGAAAACTCGTTATTCATACATTGATCAACAAATGACCACTAACCTGTGCCAAAATTATAGGTCCTCCTTGTGGTGCAAAAAACCTATTCTCTTTCATCATATCAATAACCTTGGTGGTCCAATCTTGCATAGCTTTCTGTGTAACAAATGATCCAAATATTAATATATATATATATAAAGTTAATGCATTTTGCTTAGAATTTTGAATGTGGAGGCAAGAGTTTACTTGCCTTGTAAGCAGGATTATCAGTTCGAAAGATGATGTCCTTCTCGTCTCTTAGCCAATAAGGGAGTCCTCTGATGGAAGTTAGAAGGGAAATTAATAAAACTGTTTTCTTCAACATCAAAACTGGAACTTAACAAATTAAATGGATTTCCTAAGCATTTATTGAAAGGTAAGAAAATATATGTCCACACGCACCCATGGTTCCATTCAGCCTGGATGAAAGGCCCAATCCTAAGGATGAAGTACATGCCATTCTCAGCAACTTTCTTTATGAACAATACCAAGTCATTGATTCCTGTAAAGTTGAACTGCAAAACACAATTTATACAAAAAGGAAAAGAAGAAAAAACTTCAAAATAAAATCCTAATTAAAGAAGGAAAACATGGTAGTTTCTATCGATCAACTTGTCTAACCTGTCCCTTGACGGGTTCATGGACGTTCCAAAAGACGTATGATTGAATGCAGTTGAGACCTCCCATTCTAGACTTCTTTAGGATATTATCCCAAAGCTAAATGAACATGAACAGAATGAGATAAATCAAGAAAATCTGATCAAATTTCATGTACACACACTCACAACACATATAAAAAAATTTCAAGTGTAGAGAAAATAGAGTAATGTACCTCAGGTTGGACCCGGGGATAATGGATAGCCCCACAAACAAAGACTTGTCGCTTTCCATTCAACATCAATGACCTTCCATCATAAGTAACAGATTTGGGGGTGTTGTCGAGAGGGGCAATCTTGAAAAAAGGCTCATTCTCCTCCTCGTACATGTCTTCATCGCAATTCACAACACGAACCCCTGGAGAGACTGTGGAGAGGAGGAATAGGGCAAGGAGTAGGCCTCGTGGATGTGTACAAGGTCGGTGTCGCAAGTTTAAGCTAGCCATATGAAGACAACAACTTCTTAAGGAAAGTACGTACTCAATTAGAAGTTGATGGTTAATGTACGTAAACACAAACACTCCTATGCCTTCATTTCTTTAGGTAAATGGAAAAATGAAAATAAAAAAGGTTGGGATATGATTAATTAATTAATTTGTTGAATGAAGAAGAATAAACTTATGTAACAACTCCAACAATTGGTGGTAGTGAATGAAGGGAGGAGCAATATTGTAGAGGAAAAGGGGTAAGGTGTGTGTTACATATGGATAGTTGTCGTTGGCATTGGGGGATCAATTCAAGCTCATTTTGAAACGTGGTTGTGTTTTATACACACTATATAATCTTCATATTTAGCCAAATTTAGATCCTTCTCTTTCTCACTTGTGTTTTTGTCCTTTGATTCCCCGACCTATTCTCATTCCTTTATGCCTTCTAAATTTCTAATCTACATCAAAATCAATTTTTTTTTTGGTTTCTCTCTTTGGCCACATTTTTTCATTCCACTTCGAATTTTCTGCCTGATTTTGGTCTACGGACACCCATTTATCTCGCTTCCTCATTTCTATACTATATCTTCTTCTACTTTCCCTTTTCCTTTTTTCCTATTTCCTACTTTCCTCTTTTATTTGCACCTAATTGTTTGTTCTTATGGTTTAAATTTAACTTATCCTAATTTAGACTCAATTGGACCATTTCCAATGGCTTCCCTAAAATGTTACCAAAATGAAGAAATAGAAAACATGTACTCCAAATTATTTTTGTTTTAAGACAAACAACTTCCCTAATTTGAAGATTAGGAGAATCATTTAGTTTGGAGAATGTTGCAGATTTAGGAAATCCTCTCTATTTTTTCGACTACTTCTTCATTTTGGAAAATTTGATGGGAATCTATTGGACAAAAAATACCTTAAAATTCCCCAAAAGCTTCAAAATTTCCAAAACGGACAAAATATTGGAGATGCTCTAATTAGGAATAATTTGTTTATTACGTTATCTCAACTTGCTAAAAAAATTACCTACATAATGAACTTCGAGTAGTAACTAGTCTATTACCCATATGTCACGCATGGGAGTTATAAATATTATATAATAATATTATTCGTATTTTTCGGATACAATCATATTATTCATATTTTTCAAGTTTAGTGATTACTTCTTTGAAACAGAGATGGAAGCCATAACTACTACTTTGGAAGGCTTGAACTCCAAGAGGTAAATCCCTGGAATTTTCAAAGCATCCCTTTTCTTATCCGGGTAATTAGTCTATTATCACACCAACTTGTTGCCCGGATGAAATTTTTGAAATATTTGGGCTATTTTCCTATAAACGCCCCGGATAAAATATCCTTTTTCTACTAGTGACTTGTATTTTCAACATAAGCTCAAACACAATTGATGAACCCAAATACCTTTGAAATCAAGACACAATAGATGAAGGCAAAGGTCTAGAAAAGAATTAGTTGAACTACAATTAAGGGATAATCGCACACTCATAAGTTTCTGATCACTTACAATCCCCATTGTTCATACAAGCCAAAGCTTAACCTTATACTACTAGTCTACTACCATAACAAATTACATCCAATCCAGTTCTAGCAAATAAAAGAATGGCCTCAACTAGATACAAATCAAGATACATTTTAAGACCTTTGTCATTTCAATGATTCTTCATCTTGATCCTCAATTTCCTAGTTATTTGTCCACATGTACCCAGTTTATAACCTATCATGGCTAAGTTATTCACAACTCATTGGTTCAAACTGAAATATCAAATATACTCGAGAGTAATGATTTTGTGAGTACGAAGAAAGTGGGGGCAATGGAATGGGAAATCCAACCATCACACATACAACCTATTTTTCAACTACTGCAAGAACCGTCTCAACTATCTCAACTCTTTCTTCCACTTTAAACTCATTCATGGCATGACCAGCCATGTTGGTAGGTGGTACCATTTGATGATTTTCAAAACCTTTAACCTTCACATTTTACAGGTAACAACTTTGCATTCCAAGAATAGAACTGATATTACGCAAATAAAATACGGAGAACTAAAAAAAATCCATACATAAGATAGAAAACTATGTTTAATAAACAACTATAAGACAGAACTATCAAATTAAGGTTGTTTTCTTCTCAGGCACTGCTTTCTTCAACTCTTTCCATAAGGAAGCAGTGAAGTGTGAAAGGGTATGGTAACTTGAAAATTAGAACACATTTGATCAGTATAGTCACATAAGAGTGTAGTCAAGCACTTTTGCAAAAGTTCCACAAAAACCCAAAAACCATCAATAAAAATGAAATAAATTGCTTGATAAATAATATTTCCATAAACCAAAATTAAATGATCATTGATTTTGTTTTCATTTATTAACCACTAATTGTCAAATCTAGAAACTTCTCAATGTCCCCAAATAGCTATATGATTAAAGAGTGGCAGATGTAAGACATTTTATATATGAGGAAGACATAAGGGTGATAACATCTGAAAAAGGAAAGCACACACAACATACGCAAGAAAACACTTCAATCCAACCACACTCACACGTTCACAACTGCAACACTCATCTACACTCATGTCACGACCCAGGTTATAGAACCCGGGTTATATTTCGAAGGAATGGATACCTTCATTCAGATCTTACAATTCAAGTACGGGTTGATCTAAATTCGAATAATTAGTGTTTTAAAAGTAGGGATTTCGGACACTGAGTTAGAGTAAGGTTCATTGGAGACCCAGTGTTTACACACCGTTACCAGCCTTAACTTCTAGTTTCCACGAAAACATTTTTAGTCTAAAACATCCCAACAAAATGAAAAGGCGAGATACACAGTGTGCCATGACATAGTCAGGTAAAAAAAAGAGAACAAGTATAAAAGTCTCCAAAAGTAAAGCATAAAGTCATAGAGTCAATCTCTCTCATACGGAATGGCCAACCCTCGTTAATCAACAATCAGCAAGCAAAGGGGCGGGTACCTGACATTATTCAACACGTAAAGGTCGAGCCACTCATACGCGTCCGAAAGACATCGATGAGCATACGTATAGAATGTTTCCTAATCTTAAATAAAGGATGCTCTAATGCGGTGCGAAAAGTTAAAAACTTAAGTATGTTGACATAATGTATATAGATAATTATACAGAAGTGCAGTAAAGAACTCAAATAATGTCAAGTGGCATATCCCTCTCTCAGATATGTGCCTCTGTCGGGGCCGGATATGTCCATACCTTTATTGGGGCTGGACGTCTCTCTCAAGTTTGTGCCTCTGCTGGGGCCAGATATATCCATGCCTTTGTCGAGGCTGGACATCCACACCCAATGCCGGGGTTGGAGATCCGGTTGGTGTCGTAGTCAAATCCTAGTCTCGGTCCATACCCCTTGTCGGTGTTAGAGACTCGGTCACTGCCACAATCATATCATAATTAATGAATATATATATATAATGAATCTCAATATCATGCTAATGCTCTCCCTCATATGACTCTATTAGGGGACCCAAACGATCAGACATACGAATGCCCCCAATGATCCTAGCAAAGGGCTCTAAGACCCACAATTTAACGGCCATTCTATCAATCACATATAACAGTCATATGTTATATCATTTGTGCAACCTAACCATGCTATTATATGAGATGGAGGATGCAACACCTAACACCCTATATGACACCAGGGCATGAGGTCCAATCCTTGAGTAATTCCCAAATAAGTTAACCAGAGAAGTGCAAAATCCAAAGCAATTTAGCAATATATCAAGCAGGTCAAACAGGGCACAAATCACCTACTCAAGTAATACATAACATGCATAATTCTATGTTCGAACACATTCAATGGCCATGACTCGTATAAAAAAATGACTCAATATCATAACATCATCTTCACTGTTGGAGGGTAAAATTTCATGAATTTTTTTTTCTCGATTCATGATCGCAAAACGTCACATTCATTATATGTCAAAAAATATGATGAATGTTGTTTAAATTAAAGAAAGGATTTAGAAATCCAAAATGGGCCTGAAGAAACCCATTACAAGCCCATTCCAAATATGTTGAAACAAGATTAGGAAGTCACAGGGGTAACTGTCCTTCATTGCAGTTGACAACAAGGATGGAAAAAATATATACAAAAGAAAACAAAGTGGGAGGGGCAGTTATGTAGGACGTGACAACGGAAAGAGGTTATTCGAGTAACCTCTCCTATTCTCATCCCTTTAAAAGGCTGCTACTGCTGCTGAATAGGGGGTTGTAATTTTTGTTTCCTTTTCTTTTGAACATTAGAAAAGTAGCAAACAAATCGTCCTCCTCCCCGGCGGGCCTTCTCCTGCCTACCGACATTTTCATCTGCAAAACAGGAGAACGCATCTTTCTCCTCCTGGTTTTCTCTGTTAAACCTGCAAACACACACAACAGCTTAAGTCCTCTATATCGAACAAAGGGTATAACTCTACCCCGATTTCTTTCTTTTGATCTACAGGTAAACAAAGAAGATGGAGGATCAAAACTATGGGTTAACATGCTCTCACCTAGGGGATGACCTCATAGTAGGCTGAAGCTTTTCACTTTCGCCTAGGGGTCGCCTCATAGTAGGTCGAGAGTAGCTTGTAGTAGGCTTGAGAGTTTTCAACTCTCGCCACTAAACCTGATCCCGGCGTGGATCAACCTTCAAGGGATGAAGTGCTGCCAAAATTTCGCTAGGGCCATCTTCAAATTCGTTTGCCCTTTCCCAGTGACTCAAGTCAAAGCTAAAATAGAGGCTCAAGACAAAAATCAGCCCGGAATTCACAAGCAACGAAATGTCGAATTCCATGAACTATCAAAAGTAAAATGAACATGGGACAATTTTGTTCTGATTGAAACCAGCAACTGGGAGGCATTAGATTTGAACAAAAAATTTGTTTCTTTTCATCTGCAAGCACAATACCAAACCGAACTCAGTGGAAAGCATTAAAAATAAAAAATGCAAATACCAGTTCGGAGTTCATGGGAGCCATTTCAAAACTATAACAAATCCAAAATTGGCCTATGCTGAGTATAAATCAAGACTCAAAATCGTGTTGATGAGGAATCTAGGGTACTGAAATTTGGGAGGAGAAAAGAGGAAAAATTAATCTACCTGGTGGCAGCGCCTGATAATACATATTTAGATAGACATTATAGAGTAGTTGTAGGGTCATTTAGATGTAAATATTGCATGTTAATGGGTTAGTTTACTTGTTTGCTCATTTGGTGCTTAAGAGCGGAATCTACACAAGTTATTGCGTAATTACAGATTCTAGACTCAAAAGAGTAAGGGGATCATTGATGAGAGTTGGAGGGACCCTATGGAGGCAAGAACAAGCTAAAAAAGCCAAGGTGGAATGCATAAGGAAGAAGGAAGAGACGTTCAAGCAAAGAGACGACACCCGCGGCTAAGAAGAACAAAGGAAGCAGACAAGCCGCGCCCGTGACCAAGGAGGCAGCACCCGCTGCCAGTAAAAAGAAACCTACTGTATAGGTGGCACCCGCGGCCTACCCGCGGCCTTACTGAGTCGATTCAGTTCTGAATTTCTAATTAACCTATTTGGGCTTTATCATTTGGACGACGGGTTCTAAGTTTCTTTGACAGTATTCTTAGGTTTTTAAAGACTGAAGTTAGGTCATGTTATGTTATCTTTTGACTTTTGGAAGAATTGAAGAATGACGTTTAGGAGAATGAGCAACTAAACTCATTGTGTTTTGCTTACGATCAAGACTTGGTTTTGTTGAATTGTGAGTTTGAATTTCTAGTTTAATGCCATCATCTATTTCAATCTCTTTGTGCTTTCATTGTTTGTGGATGTTGATTCTATCTTGATTCACGACCTCATTAGAATTGCATCATCGCTAGGGTTTTCATTCATACGTTTGTGAAGCTTAATCCATAGTAGCAAATACACTTGAGTAGATCTCGTAGAAAAGCTTGATTGTATAAGAGATTGACTATAGGTTAAATGTTAGTTCTTTAGGGAATTAATATTGCTTATATGCTTCATATATCTTGAGACTTAGTGCTATTCCTAGGATTAAACCTTAATCCATGTTAAGATTGCCTAGGAATAAAGGGTGATACAACTAGAATGAAGAACTAGGATCAAGGAGATGAACCAAAGTCGAGTATCGTAGGTGAAACATTTCATTCATCATTGTCAACAAATCTCACCATTAGTTACATTGTTCATTTCATTTCATCTTTGATTTCATACAAAGATTTTTCTATTGCTTGAGGACAAGCAAAACTTGATTCCTGGGGGATGGTGATACATTGCCTGTCATCATATCGAACAAGCTCAACCAAGATCAAGAGGAGAGGCTCGTTGCAGTGCTTAAGAAGAACAAGACAGCCCTGGGATGGACAATTGCGGACATTAAAGGGATTAGTCCGGCAATGTGTACGCACCAAATTTGGCTGGAGGATGGAGCCAAGCAATCACGACAACCACAAAGGAGGCTCAACCCACCGATGATGGAGGTGGTCAAGAAGGAGGTGTTGAAACTCCTTCAAGCCCGAATGATCAACCTTATTTCCGATAGATATTGGGTGAGTCCAACACAGGTGGTGCCTAGAAAAGGAGGTGTCACAGTGGTAGAGAACAAGGAGGGCGAACTAGTCCCCACACGAGTCCAAACAAGCTAGAGAGTGTGTATTGATTACCGCAAGTTGAATGTGTTGACTCGTAAGGATCACTTCCCCCTTCCTTTCATTGATCAAATGCTTGAGCGCCTTGCCGGTCGCTCTTTTTATTGTTTCTTAGATGGCTACTTAGGGTATTTTCAGATTGCCATTGCACTAGAGGACCAAGACAAAACGACATTTACATGTCCTTTTGGCACATTTGCATACCGCGGAATGCCATTTGGATTATGTAATGCACCCGGTACTTTCCAAAGGTGTATGGTAAGCACATTTTCTGAGTGCATTGAGCATTTTATAGAGGTTTTCATGGATGATTTCACGGTTCATGGAAATGACTTTGAGTCTTGTTTGCACCATTTGACACTAGTGCTTAAGAGATGTGTAGAGACCAATCTAGTCCTCAATTCTGAAAAATGTCACTTCATGGTTGAACAGGGAATCGTTCTAGGCCACATTGTCTCCCGAAAGGGAATTGAAGTTGATAAGGACTTTTCGAAGTTCACCGCACCATTATGTGAACCTCAAAAGAAGGAGGCATCATTCGATTTCAATGACCAATGCAAGGAGGCATTCAATGAGTTGAGAGCTAGGCTTACAAGTGCACCTATCATCCAAGCTCCGGATTGGTCCAAACCTTTTGAGTTGATGTGCGATGCAAGTGACTATGCGTTGGGAGCCGTGCTTGGGCAGAAGGTTGAACGAGATTCACATGTGATTTACTACGCATCCATGATGCTAAATAGAGCTCTGCGGAACTACACAACCACGGAGAAAGAAATCCTTACCTTGGTGTTTGCATTGGAGAAGTTCACACCCTACCTACTTGGGGCTAAGGTGATTATTTACACTGACCATGCAACACTTCGTTATCTCTTGACGAAGAAAGAAGCCAAGCCAAGGTTGATTCGGTGGGTATTGCTCTTGAGTGAGTTCGATGTGGAGATCAAAGAGAAAAAGGGTGCAGAGAACCTCGTGGCCGACCATTTAAGCCGAATATTACATGTGAATGGGGTGGGAGAACACCCACTCATCCTTGGCCGATTCCCCGACGAAAGCTTAATGAAAATCTAGGACTCAGCAGAAAGTCGTCCCGCGGCCCAGGAGGCGGTGCCCGCGGCCTACAGGGGGAAGTTACTGTAAAGGCAGCCCCCGCGGCCATGGTGGCAGCACCCGCTGCCAACCATGCGGCTGACCTTTTTGACTCTCCGAGGGTGTCATTGATGGTTGTACACACTCCTAACCCATGGTATGCGGATATTTTGAATTTCATTGTTACAGGAGTGTTTCTGCCAAAATTTCCGAAGGTCAAGAAGGACAAGATCCGTCATGATGCTCGGTACTATGTCTGGGATGACCCCTTTCTATGGAAACATTGTGCGGATCAGGTAATTCGTCGATGCCTTCCCAACGACGAGGTACTTTTTGTCCTTGAGTTTTGTCATTCACATGCTTGTGGTGATCATTTCAGACCACGGAAAACCACTAGGAAAGTGCTCGATTCAGGATTCTTTTGGCCTCATATTTTTTGTGATGCTCATGATTATTGTACATCTTGTGATCGATGCCAACGAGTGGGGAACTTGTCAGGTAAGAATGAAATGCCCCAAATGCGCTTGATGTTTTGTGAAATATTTGATGTGTGGGGCATTGATTTCATGGGGCCTTTCCCTAGCTCCTTTGTGAACCTTTATATATTACTTGCGGTGGATTATGTCTTCAAATGGATGGAGGCAAAAGCCACTAAAACTGATGATTCACGACTTGTTGTATGGTTCTTGAAGGATCTCTTTTCTAGATTCGGTGTTCCAAGAGCAGTGATCAGCGACAGAGGGACACACTTTTGCAATAAGATGGTGAGTGCATTACTCAAGAAGTATCATGTAACGCAAAAGGTGTCCACCGCTTATCACCCCCAAACCAATGGGCAAGCCGAGGTATCAAAACGTGAGATCGAAACCATCATAGAGAAGACGGTTGCCCCGAATCGTAAGGAATGGAGTTTGCGATTGGATGATGCATTATGGGCTTATCGAATGACATACAAAATACCAATAGGTATGTCACCCTATCGATTAGTGTATAGAAAACGTGTCACCTTCCTGTCGAGCTTCAACACAAGGATAAGACCAAAGCTTTGCACGACAAGCACATATTGAGGAAAGATTTAAAGGTGGGGGATAAGGTACTTCTGTATCAATCCTGCCTTACACTTTTCCCTAGAAAACTCCGCTCTCGTTGGGCAGGCCCGTACACCATCGTCCATATCTTCCCACATGGAGCGGTGGACATCAAAGATGAGAAAAGCGGTAATGTGTTCAAGGTAAATGGTCATAGGCTTAAAGTTTACTTTGATGGGTTCTCCGCAGGAAAAGAAGATGAGATGGCTCTTCAAGAGCCAGCTGACGAGGCTCTGTAAGGAGCTATTACGTCGTGCCTATGACGAGAAACAAAGGTGCTTCTCGGGAGGCAACCCGAGGTAAGTAGATTTCAATCTTTTCTTTTCCTTATTAGTCTTTCAAGTTGTCTTTTCATTTTAGAAGTACTTAGACCGTCTTAGATTGTTAGGAATTTGGTTTCTGCCATAGTGGACTAACCTTTCAGGGGACGAGCAAAAAGGGATGGAGAAGGAGATAATCTGGAAAAACAGCACCCGCGGCTGTTTGGGCAGCACTCAGGAGGAGGCCGCGCCCGCAGCCCTGTCAGTTCCAGAAAAAAATAAAGTTGCAGAGAAAAGAAAAAAAATAAAAAAAAAATAAAATTGCTGACCTGCGGATGCTTTTGATTCCCATACGTGACCCTCCTTTTTTGTCCATATCCCCCTATTTCATCTTCTATCTTTCTTTTCTTTCCTATCTATTCTCTCTCTTTCTTTCATAGCTTGCCATCCTCCATGGAAGAGAACCTCCAAGCTCCACCATCATCACCCTCTACCACATCTCAACCCTCCAATCCTCCAATCACAAAACCGACCCCGTTTTCCGACGTTCCAGCGCCCGATCTACGCAACCACGCACTCCGTTCGTCATACCGCTCAGAAAAACTCAATCTTTTTCTCCACAACCCACATTCACAAACTACCATCATCATCCACCACTTCCCCACCCCAAAAACACCCACATCCATCTAGATTGTGACGATCGGAGTGTTTACATCCATCAAGGAGGCGAAAGGGATCTTTTCGGATTATTCTCTCGAGAATCGACGCTCCGGCATTGACGTCGGAGCCACCGGAGACAAGTCGGAGCAACCGGAGACGAGTAGGAGCAGCCAGGAAGGCCTCACCCTAGGCGGCGCCCGTGGCCCAACCCGCTGCCCCTCCAGCAGCGCCCGCAGCCCTTGTTTCCAGCCGTCATTTGTTATTTTCCGACGCCCTTGCTCGTGTAAGTCTTCTTCTTCCGATTTTGGCCGGCCATTAGTGATTGATAGACGATGGAAAGACCTCAGGGAATGTCTAGTGACCAAAAGAAGAAGTGGAATGATCTTGAGGGAAGGGATATTTTGTCAACAAAATTCTTTGATGTTCCGACATTGAGCTTGCTAGGTTTTGAGCCAACGGTTCATCAATTGTTAGAGAAAGGAGGTTTGAGGGAGTTTGTAGAAAAGAATGCTCCGACGTTCCCAAGTTTGGTGCGTGAGTTTTTTAGTACTTTGAAGGCTAGACAAGTGGGTGGTATAAACTTTTGGCTCAGGGGACGGGCTTACCATTCGGATAAACACAGTTTTGCTCAAGCTTTCGGAGTTTCTGTGGAAGCCACTGAATATTGGTACCGAATTCCCAAAGCCACCACCACCGACTTTTGGCATGGGGCGACAGAACGAGTGATGCGGCCCAAGGCAGATGAATACAACTATTGCATTCTTCACCCATCCCTCCGCCTTTGTTACAAGGTGTTGAACAACATCTTCTTTGGGCAAGCGAAAATAAACAAGGTGTTCTTAAGTGCTCTGTCATATCTTTCGTGTTTGACTCCGGAGGGAGACCATGTTCCGGATTGGGTGGAGTTGTTTCTGCAGCATTGCAAGGATGCTATTGGGGATGGGACAAAGAGGAAGACAGCGCCCATCGGTTTTGGAGGGTTAGTGACATTGATTGCATGGGAACATCGGGTCAACATGTCGGACCTTCAAGATTCGGTGGGCGATAACTATCGGTTGGATTTAGTTGTATTGAGAAGAGCATACCATTTGGTGGGAGAGGGGCCCTCCTTCATCTGTCAGGTGGAGAAAAACAATGTGCACAAGATTAGGATACCTCACCCATTTCCTTTCGGACCGACTGCGGAGGACTTCTTTATTCCTCATGATGCCCCCATAGGGGCCCCTACCATTGGATTCGGGCCGGACTATGATAAGGAGGGGGGAGCTGAGGAGGAAGAGGATGATGATGATGATGCTGCACCTACTGAGCCCGTAGATTTCCATCCTGGGCCATCTCAGGGGGGTGCTGGCTCTTCGAGCACTTCTAGAGGAGATGAGCCCTCCTTATGGGCACTTCAGCGATTGATGGAGTCGTTGAGAGTGGAGCAGCATAGTTTGTGGGAGAACCAGCAGGACATCCACCAGGAGTTCTCCTATCTCCGTTAGGACATTCAGGGCCTATCGGTGGATCTTACGATGGTGCGTCAGACCCAGATTCAGCTTCTTCAGCACCAGATCGTGGCCCAGATAGCTCAGTTGGAGGCGATCGAGTGGTTACGTCTCTGCTAGGAGGAGTTATTCCACTTCGCTTATCCAGGATTCCCGCCATACCATCCACCTCCACCTCCGCCCTACCAGTGAAAAAGTGAGTTCTTTCTTCTCCTCCCTTATTCTTTATGCTTTTTATTGTTGTGATTTCTTTGAGACAATGAAAGTTGCAAGTGTGGGGGAGGGGTTGAGCTAGATAGTGTACATAGTAGGGCACATGACACATCTTGCATGTTTAAATAATTCATTCTTCATAGTATTCATAGATTGCATTTTTATGGTTTTTCATTTTAGTGGTATATATTTTCTATTTCCGAAAAAAAAAAAACAGAAAAAAAAAGATAAAGAATGAAAAAAAATAGCATGCATTGCATTTGCATAGAATATGTCATTTGTCAAACAACCATCTCGCCTAATTAGTCATATAAGTATGTTCAAAAGAATGATCATATAAGTCCCACGACGTGTTTGAATTGTATTAGCCTTATCCCATTTATGGTTTTTATGTGAAACAGAGCTAGGTGAACATAATTGAGCATGTATGATCTAAGTTCCTAGGCATGTCTGAAATCCAAAAAAAATTTACCCTTGTGAGTTGATTTTTAGCGTTATTGGGACTACACTTCATTGATGTCCTTTTTGCTTTTGTTCATGTGTGAATACTCTCCAATGCTTCTACCTCTTAGAATTGATTTTGTTTATCTGTGCCTGGTCGCACTCTTATGATCGTTATTGGTGGTTTCATATGATTGAGGCATGTTTCTTTTAGCCTTATATTCTCCATATCTACCTTACATTGTTCTGTTGCTTGAAGCCCCTTTGAGCCTATTAGCCTATTCTTTGTAGCTCCACAAAAATCATCCCAAACTAATTATAGCGTAACCCATCCGGGAACTAGGAGTAGAGTTGGTTGGAGATTGGATTGAGTGATGTTGAGTGTGCTTTGAGAGGAGAATGATATGTAATGGTGGAGTTTTCACCTTGAACCTTTGAGTTGATGTTGGTTCTAAAGTATGTGTATTATCAATTTCAAAGAAAAAAACAAAAGAAAAAAAATCAGAAAAAAAAGAAGAAAAGAAAAAAAAAAAGAGAAGTATATATATATATACGTCTTTACATTTTGTGAAATAAAGGAACTACTTCATTGGTTTAGTTGTGAATTGGAGGATATTGTGGTTGACGGAAATTGTCTTTGCATGAGTTGTTTGAGCTTTGAGTTGATGGATTAGAGAGTATTTTGCTTATAGAGGTGTAGTAGATTCAGTTCTCAGATTTGCCAGCACCACATGGCCAAAGTACTCCCCACCTTAATGTTCTTACCAAGCCTCATTACAACCCATAAAAGACCGCATGATGATTCTCTTTAGTAATGATATTCTCAATGGCAATTTTGATTCAATTTCAATTCTTATGTAGCTTAGTTGCATTTGGATGGAGTTTGAGTGTTATTTGATTAGCCTAAACACTTGAGTGAGAGCGAAAACACTATATTCCCGGTGAGGTTGGATGGATAAGCATGCGGGCTACTTGATTACTCAAATACATGCTAGGATGTTTGTTTGCTTTGCCTATGTTTGCACCTGGTGAGATGTTGTTTTTGATGAGGCTATTGTATGAATGATTGTGTTGTGGGATGAATGATTCACAAATGATGTGTTTTGCTCGAGGACAAGCAAAAGGCTAAGTGTGGGGGAGTTTGATAATGCATATTTAGATAGGCATGTTATAGAGTAGTTTTAGAGTCATTTAGATGTAGATATTGCATGTTAATGGGTTAGTTTACTTGTTTGCTCATTTGGTGCTTAAGAGCGGAATCTACACAAGTTATTGCGTAATTGCAGATTCTAGACTCAAAGGAGTAAGGAAATCATTGATGAGAGTTGGAGGGACCCTATGGAGGTAAGAACAAGCTAGAAAAGCCAAGGTGGAATGCATAAGGAAGAAGGAAGAGACGTTCAAGCAGAGAGGCGGCACCCGCGGCCTAAGAAGAACAAGGGAAGCAGTCAGGTGGCGCCCGCGGCCAAGGAGTCAGCGCTCGCTGCCAGTAAAAAGAAACCTATTGTATAGGCGGCGCCCGCGGCCTGCCCGCGGCCTTACTGGGCCGGTTCCGTTCTAAATTTCTAATTCACCTATTTGGGCCTTGTCTTTTCGACGACGGTTTCTAAGTTTCTTTGACGATATTATTAGGTTTTTAAGGACTGGAAATTAGTGCATGTTATGTGATTTTTCGACTTTTGGAGAATTAAGAGACGACATTTAGGAGCATGAGCAACTAAACTCATCTTGTTTTGCCTACGATCAAGACTTGGTTTTGTTGAATTGTGAGTTTGGAATTCTAGTTTAATTCTATTGTCTATTTCAATCTCTTTGTGCTTTCATTGTTTGTGGATGTTGATTCTATCTTGATTCGCAAACTCGTTAGAATTGCATCATCGCTAGGGTTTCGATTCATAAGTTTGTGAAGCCTAATCAATAGTAGCAAGTACAATTGAGTAGATCTCATTGAAAAGCTTGATTGTATAAGAGATTGACTATAAGTTAAATGTTAGTTCTTTAGGGAATTAATATTGCTTATATGCTTCATATATCTTGAGACTTAGTGCTATTCCTAGGATTAAGCCTTAATCCGTGTTAAGATTGCCTAGGAATAAGGGGTTATTAGAACTCGTAGGACAAATAACCTATTTAAATCAAGATAAGAGTAGATGGTAGAAAAGATACAACTAGAATGAAGAACTAAGATCAAGGAGACGAACCAAAGTCGAGTATCGTAGGTGAAACATTTCATTCATTTTTTCAACAAATCTCACCATTAGTTACATTGTTCATTTCATTTCATCTTTGTTTTCATACAACCCCCCTTGGTTACTCTTGTTAGTGATTAGAGCACATAGAGTCACAATAGTTCCCTGTGGATCAACTCCGGACTTACTAGCTATACTAGTTGGTTAGTTTGGATATTCTTTTGATAGCAAAACCAACGATTTTGTCCTGCCAAAATTTGACAGGACGAAATCGTTGTGTTTCCTATCAAAATAAAACTCAAACCTACAAACTAGTATAGCAAGCAAGTAAGAGGTCGATCCCACAGAGAATCAAGTATTCCTATGTAGTGTGTATTTACCAATTTGTAGAAAAGAAGGTTTTTGAGTGATTGAGAATGAGAAATATTAAAAAGTTAGGAGAATCAATGGTTAAGAGATAGTTTCACATACAATTCTTAACCCTATTTGGTGAATTTGATCCTTGTTTCCTACTCAAGTTCTCTTCCTTTTCCAATCAAATGTTCTTATCTTGATTTAAATATATTATTAGCCCTATGAGGTTTAATAATCCTTTACTCCTAGGCAATCTTAACACAGATTAAGGTTTAATCCTAGGAATAACAATAATTATCAAGATCTATAAAGCTTATAAGCAATGTCAATCCCCTAAAGATCTAATATTTAACCTATAGTCAACTTCCTACACATTCAAGCTTTCTAACGAAGTCCACTATAACATGTTTGCTACAAACGATTAAGAATCATAATGAACAATTCAAAATCCTAGCGATGATGAGATCCTAAAAAGGTGATCAATCGAGATAGAATCAAACACCATAAAACATTCAAGCACAAAGAAGATGAAACATATGATGGAAATAAGAACAAGAATAGAAAACTCACAATACAACAAAACGGAGTCTCAAATCGTAGGCGAAACCAAATAGCTTAGCCCTCCATTGTCAAACAATTGTCAAAAGATTGCATGAATTCCTAAAACAACCTAAAACAAGCCTTTAAATAGGCCTAAGAACCGTCATAAAACCCTAGAAAGTGTTTTCCAAAGATAGGCCCAACTTAGGAAAGATATAAAAATCGGCGCTGAACCAGGCCAGAAAAACCGCGACCAGGCCGCGGGCGCGGCTAATGCAATGAGCTCTGAGATTCTGGGAGCAGGTGCTGCCTTGGTGGCTGCGGGCGCGGCTTTTCCAGCCTATAGCAATTTTTCCATTGTGAATTTGGTCTCGATGTCGACATGAAAGTTGCAGCTCTCGACAAGAGTTTCCAACGCATCCTTATAATAGTCAATCGGACCACCGAGGCCTCGAGAAAGTGTGTTACAAGTTCAGCTTGTCAGGCGGCAACTTTTGATGACTTGTTCTTCACTTAGGCTCTCGAACTTCGACTCTGCTCCCTTGCTCTTAACTTTTCCTCCTCCTCTTCACTCTTCCTTAATCAATGAGCTTTCTCATTCCTCGTCGGATCCACATATACCTGATATCATCCATAAAAGCGTGTAGATTCCGACTCCACCAACATAGCGAGTAAATATGCAAATTCTACTTAACGTATGCATGTTATGCATCTTAACTAAGCTAAATGCAACCTATTATGCCTACCTAAATGCGTGCTATCAAATCCCCCCACACTTAAGCATTTTCTTGTCCTCAATCAAATCTAATCAACACCCCACAAACAAGTGATCCATGTAATCACTTTGGTAAAACACTTAAGCTCAAAAATAGGGAAACAAAGATTGACAAATAATGTCATAACATGTATAGGTGCAATCCAAGGAATAAATCAAGTATATTCATTCAACCTCACCAGGAAATATGTTTTGTCACTCTCGCTCATGTGTTTAGGGTTAAACATTCGCGCTCAAACTCAATCCTTGAAAACTTAGCTACAACAAAATTGCGTCAGTGGTCTAAATCTCCACCGCTGATGACTTCACATGCAACCAAAATCATGAGGTCTTTGTATGGGTTGTAATGGGGTCATGGTAGGAACATAGGGTATGGAAAATATTTAGGCTATATGGTGCTAAAAATCCGGGAAAAAAGGTTAGTTGTTATTGCAGGAGGATGATATGTCGAGTAATTACAAATAATAAAGATGTAATAAACGTAAACCAACTCCTAGCCTAAGCAAATAATTACAAGACTTCCTCCCGTTGTAGTGGAAGGGTAGTCAGGATCGATCCACGAGGAGGCGTGTCAGCGGGATCCTAGTAGCTTTGGAAATCTCAAGTCTGCGTCGACCAGAAGCCTCGATTTCGACCTTTGAGCTCGATGTCGACCTCGGCTGTCGATGTTCTCTGCAACAGAAGACCTGCAGAAACAAAAAACACCAGTGGTCGATATCGACTGGAAGGGGTCGATATCGATGTTAGTCCACGAAATCGACTGGCTCAGAAGTCTGCCAGTTGACATAGAAGGGTCGATATCAATGCTAGGGGTCGATATCGATGTCAGCAACCTCCGTAGTGATGATCGTCGTCGACTAAGAAAACTGTCGACGAATTCAGTGGTCGATATCGACGTTTGGGGTCGATGTCGATGTCTTCCTGCAGTGGGTTAGTTATTCTTCGGCAAAGAAGGGCCGAAGATTTAAGAATGGATGAGAAGGGATGAACAGAAATAACAGTGGTTTATGTGAATTAAACTATGTAAAAAGCAACTCCTAGGATTAGGGTTTACCACAACGTTAACCAATGCATCCGATAAGATAAATAAGACGGACAATTGCGCTATTTCACCCGAGGGACAAGCTTTCGCCGTACACCAACTCTTAGGATTACTCTTGCAAATAAACCTAATTGTCTCTACCAATTTTATGTTTATAACTCAAGTTTTTAGCATGAATCCCTTTTCTTTTGATTAGGACTAAACATAGAATCATAGGAGGAGAGATAGACACAACGATATCGACATCTAATACTTACCTCAAGCGCGCATGGCTAACGTCAGGCTCACCCCGACCCTAAGAGCTTTGGGGAACTACTCGCTTCTCATCATGGAACTCATTGTTGATTGAAAAGAAGAAACTTGCATTAAAATAAACTCCGAATCCTTACAACTCAATGTCAACTTTCGCAAACGTCAAACCCTAAATCTTCTCTCTAATTCTATTGTATGTAATTGAACTCTTCAAAATGGGATGATTGAATGCCAGCCCCTAGGGCTTTATTTATAGGCTACTAATCTTTGCTATCCGAGGATCGTAACTCCTATCTAAACTATGAACTCTATCCAAACAATTAGGATAGGTCTTTTATTTTGATAAAACTTAAATAACTTAAAGGTAAAAGATAACTAAGTCTTCAGCTGTCATCTATCTTGAAAGTATGAAATAATTCCGTGCCTCCTTGAAGATATAGTTCCAATCCGCATTCGAAATCGAGTATATCTTCTGTTGAGGTAAGGGGTCGATATCGACACCAGAGGTCGATATCGAGGTCTCTGTTCCTGCTCAACTTGTTCAGCTCCTGTCGATGTCTATGTTGAGGTCGATATGGGGGTTGATATCGACACCAGAGGCCGATATCTATGTTGGGGGTCGATTTCTACCTCTGCTCAGCTTCACTTGGCTTCTCCGTTTTGACTCCGATTTCGCTCGAATTCCTGCATGGTTAGCTCAAAACATGTGCAGACTCTATTTCTTGCATTTTATCCCATTCTTACACAAGTTTATATTCTTTTGAACCTTTTCTTTGGAAATCGAATGAAATATGAAGTCAAACGATGCAATAAAAGGAGATATAAATATGTACATCAAAACACCCCATACTTAGAATTGCTTGTCCTCAAGCAATAACCAAGAAATAACCAACACCTACAACACACCCTTCAAGTCTTCGCCCTTGTCAAAAGCAACATCATAAGAGGTAGCAAAGCAAAGCAAGTGAATTTAACGTCATAGCACATATTTTGGCGATCCATAGGCATATGCAATTTTGATCCAACCTCACAGGGATAATGTGTTCGCACTCAACTCTCAGGTGTTTAGGCTATGAAGATCAACTCTCAACTCAATTCCATATTCAATCTCATAAACATTGCAATTTATAAAAATCCACTTCGCAACCAATTATGAAAATGCAATAAAAACTATCAGGAGGACTTTCGCTCAATGGAAGACTTCAAAGAAGACTCCATTCGGCGGGGTTGTAATGGGGCTTGGTATGAAATAAAGGGTATGGAATTATTTGGCTATGTGGTGCTTTTATAATTCGGGAATCAAGACTCCTAAATCTCAACATTTGCAATATCCAAACCATAACTCTTTAATGTTGCACTTTCCAAGCTCAATCTCCTATAATGCTCTTTCCCAACTCATCTTTATATAATATGCTCTAAAGATGCACTAAGAGATGTACACCATACTATAACCCTTCTTTATACCTCTCAAAAATATAACACTTGTATGAATAAAAGACTTAAGGATTTTGGCTCATGCACTATATATATACATCTCTTTTTCGGATTTTTTTCCGAAAATAATAAGTAAAAACTAAAGATATGTGCATTTATATGGTGAGCCAAAATTCCTTTTACAAAATATGACAAGATGTAAATATGCACCAACCCAATATTTCCTTGCTCAAAACTGGACATTATGCTCTTTTCTTTCCACAAGGCATTAGTCCAGCCAATCTAAGTCTCAATTCCCAAATGGGGGTCAGGCTTAATTCGGCTAGGGATAATTTTGTGGAGTTTGCAATTTCAGGCTCAGGCTAATATTCTGGCTTTAAGCAGAGATAATGCAGGGTATGTAAAGAGAGGATCAAAATGGCTTAAAAGATGCCTCCATCATTTAATTCTCGTAAACATAAACATATATATGCATTGGTTTTGAATAACTATCACAACATTTAGAGATGCATAGGAAGAGTAAATTCACTCTAGAAAGCGGAGGGATTTTTGATGTTCTCCCTATAGGCTAAAATTCTCACAAGGACAATTTTTGTTGGATTTGCTTTTTAGCCTAGGATCATATGTGCTCAATTTCATCACAAGTTCACAATCTACATAAAAATTTTAAGGACTTAGGCTAAACCATCCAAATATGCCATACGATTTACATGATCAAGTCAGCTATTGAGTTTTCATCATAGGACATCTAAGTAGGGTTTAGAAACAAAATTAAAAATAAACATGCATTTTTTTGTATTTTTGACATTTTTCTATTTTTTGGATTTTTTGACATTTTATAAAAGTAAAACTAAGAACAAAAATTTAAACATGAATGCAATGCGAAGAAGAAAACCAAGTTATGACCATAAGAAATGTTTTCCCCCGCCCCATACTTAAATTATACAGTGTCCTCACTGTATTAAAAAGAAGAACAAGGGTAGAGAGAAACTCACAGCGCAACCTGTGGATTCAGGTCGATTTCAGGTTTAGTCGATGCCAGAAGTCGATATCTAGGTCAGTGGTCGATGTCGACTGCATCTGTCGAAGTCGAGGAAGAAAATGAAGACAGGGCTGCTAGGTTGGGGTCGATATCGAGTATTAGGGTCGATAACGACCTCTGCTTTTTCGCTCCTGAGTCCTCGATGCCGACTCCAGGAGGTGGCTTGACCCTGGGGGGTCGATTTCGACTAGCCTGGTCGATTTCGACTGCCTCTGCAGAAGTTTCTTTTCTTCTCCGTCGTTCCTTTTGCTTGATAGCCTGAAATCTTTGTTAGAAATATAGGTAAAGCACGAATTATCTCAGTTTTAAAAGTTCAAAATCCAAAAGTTAAATCCTAAAAACCATCTATGCGAAAAAATTTAAAGGTTTTATGTACACGCTCTAGATTTTTGAGTCGCTAGGCTGACTTCTCCGTCAATGCTTTATGACCCTTTTATGTAGTGACCCTTCAAGCTTGAACCTTCTCCTGGATCATCTAGGTCCTTTTGGTAGTAGCTAAGTTCGGCGACCAAGGTTTTTTTGATGTTAGGTTCTTCTTTGGGCGCTTTCCTTCTCTTTCTTGACCTAACTTTAGCAATATAGGCAAACCATGGAGCTTTGACCCTCTCTTTAGTAGAATTATCAATAATGGGCTTAATTGATTCATCAATAAGGGACAGAGGAGGGTTAGGAGTCATACCTGGGCTTACATGTTTGGGTCCGAAACAGAAATCTTCGGACTGAGGGGCAGTCGATTTCGACCAAGGTGGGTCGATTTCGAGTGTTGTGGTCGATATCGATATGTGGGGGTCGATATCGACCTATGTGACCCCATACTTAAGCTCCTGGGAATGATCTGGCATACTCGATTTCGACCAAGAGGGGTTGATTTCGATGTTTTTAGTCGATATCGACTGGTTCTAGTCGATTACGACTCTGCTTGCTGTTTCCATCCTCGCCAATAAAAATTTTCTAAGCTTCTCCTTAGCCGGCGAGAGGACTACTTGCTCCAGATGCTTTGTTTCGCTCATGGTCGGGTTGAAAGAGAATTCTATTACTTCGTTCCCTATAGTAAAGGTTAGTAATCTTCGACGTACATTGATATTGGCATCTGCAGTAGCTAAGAAAGGCCTACCAAGTATAATAGGCACTACAGGATCTTCAGGCATCTCCAATACAATGAAATCAGTAGGCACAAAGAACTTACCTACCTTTACTGGAACGTCATCAACTATACCTGTGGGCCTGACGAATGAGTTGTCAGCCATATAGAGTTTCATGTCCACAGGTTCAAGGGCGCCAATGTTTACCTTTTGCCAAATAGATAGAGGCATGAGACTTACACTTGCCGCTAGGTCACATAGGGCTTTGTAACGATGTTGGCCAAGTCCCACGGTGATTGCAAACTTCCCTGGATCACTCTTCTTCTCAGGGAAGTCCATCTTTGAGCACTCCTCTGCGATCTCTGCCATGGATCTCTTCTTGCTAAGGATGTCTTTCAGGAATCGCACATAGGCGGGCATCTCGCTTAGGGCTTTTGTAAGAGGGATAGTAACGTTAAGTCCTTGAAGTATTTTTACAAAGCACCTAAACTTACCTTTGGTGGGATCCTCCAATGCTTTGGATGGGAATGGCAACATCTTCTTTGGTGGAGGGGCCAAAACGGTGGTCGGAGGGGCCTGCTGGACATCGATATCGACTGGGTTCTGGTCGATATCGACTAGAATGGTCGATTTCGACCTATGTTGTGACTTCTCAGGCTCTACAGTGGCCTCGACATCGACCTGGGTGTCGACCTGGGGGTCGATATCGACCTCGTCCTCGACATTGACTGGTCTGTCGATGTCAACTGGGTCTGTTGCTTTCTCCTCCGCTTTCGTTCGTGGCTTTTGTACTTTGGTGCCACTCCTTAATTGTATGGCTGCGACATGGCCCGTCCCGGATTGTCCTTTAGGATTTGTAGTTGGTTGCCCAGGGAGTGTTCCGGACGGTCTAGGGATTTGTGCCGCCAATTGACCCAGTTGGGTCTCTACATTCCTTTTCCATATATCCATCTCCCCAATCCTTGTGGTAAGGTGATTAAGTTGAGAATGCATGGCATTGTTGGATTGATCATTCTTAGCCTGATTCCTCCTTATCTCATCTAACACAAGTTGAAGATCATCCTTCTTTTGGTCTCTCTCCGGGTGCCCAGGAGCTCTATAAGGCGGAGGATCCATAGGGTTAATCGGGTTCCTTTGTGGTTGATAGAACCTTTGGTCTCCCCAATATTGGTGATTGGGACCCCTCATGTAGCACGCCTCTTGGTGAGTCTCTGCTAGGTGTACTTGCTCAGCATGGGGGCACTCGATGGTGGTGTGCCGCTGCGATCCGCATTCAATGCAATCTTGGTTCGCTGAAAGGAACCTTACTTGCATTTGGAGCTTTCGAAGTTAAGCCCTATGAAATTGCTCCTTTACGTCCAGATCGATTACATTGGAGGGTTCATATAAGGGCATAGATGGGGTAGGCCTCGACGATGATGATGTGTCGGAAGCCTCAGGAGTCCCATATGTATTGTCGAACTCCACCAACCTCTCTATGGTCTCCCAAGCCTCTTGTGGAGCGAGTTTAAGGTAGCCATAGGAGGTGTAGGTGTTGATCCTCTCCTTGGTAGCAGCATCAAGAGCATTGTAAATGATCTCCTGAATTACATACGGTGGTTGGCGATGCGTCGGGCATGATCGTAGTAGGCCTTTAAACCTTTCCCAAACAGTCGCCAGAGCCTCACCAGGCTTTTGTCTGAAAGCCGTGATTTTCTATCGGATCAACGCCGTCTTAGAAGGAGGAAAGAACTTATTGAGGAACGCGTCCTTGACTTCATTCCAGGTGCGGAGCGATCTTGGGGCTAAGCTTTCCTACCACTGCAATGCTTTCCCTGTAAGAGACCAATGAAAGGCTTTTAGTTGGACATATTCAAGACTTCGTCCATCAGCAATAGTATCACAAAGGTCTAAGAAGGTTGAAATATGTGCCATAGGGCATTCGTTAGGTTTTCCTTCATATTGGTGCCTTCTAATCTCAGTTACGAAGTTAGGTTTTATTTCAAAATTAGAGGCAGGGATAAGAATTGCCGATTCAGGCACTGTGAGAGCGGGGTGCATATATTGCTTGGCATTCCTAGGGAGGGCATTGATTTGGGCTTCTATTTGCCTCCGGCCTTCCTCCTCCTTATCAGCACGCTCCTTAAGTGTCGCCTCTCTAGTCGTTAGGTCCTCAACCTGCTTCCTCAGTTTCTCAATAAGTTCAGCCTGGTTCGCGTTGTCTGCCATGATTCTTTGAGCTTGGGCCCTTAGATGGAAATAGCGCTCAGGGTCGTCTACTCCTTCAAATTCAGGTGGGCGATCAGCACGTCGCATATACCTGCAAAAACAAGACTAGGTAGAGACGTGAGATAAACTACTAGGGCGCGATTGATTGCCCCCCGGCAATGGCGCCAATTTTTTTATTGTAGGAGGATGATATGTCAAGTAATGACAAATAATAAAGATGTAATAAATGTAAACCAACTCCTAGCCTAAGCAAATAATTACAAGACTTCCTCCCGTTGTAGTGGAAGGGTAGTCAGGATCGATCCACGAGGAGGCGTGTCAGCGGGATCCTAGTAGCTTTAGAAACCTCAAGTCTGCGTTGACTAAAAGCCTCGATTTCGACCTTTGAGCTCGATGTCGACCTCGGCTGTCGATGTTCTCTGCAACAGAAGACCTGCAGAAACAAAAAAACACAAGTGGTCGATATCGACTGGAAGGGGTCGATATCGATGTTAGTCCACGAAATCGACTGGCTCAGAAGTCTGCCAGTCGACACAGAAGGGTCGATATCGATGCTAGGGGTCGATATCGATGTCAGCAACCTCCACAGTGATGATCGTCGTCGACTCAGAAAACTGTCGACGAATTCAGTGGTCGATATCGACGTTTGGGGTCGATATCGATGTCTTCCTGTAGTGGGTTAGTTCTTCGTCGGCAAAGAAGGGCCGAAGATTTAAGAATGGATGAGAAGGGATGAATAGAAATAACAGTGGTTTATGTGAATTAAACTATGTAAAAAGCAACTCCTAGGATTAGGGTTTACCACAACGTTAACCAATGCATGCGATAAGATAAATAAGACGGACAATTGCGCTATTTCACCCGAGGGACAAGCTTTCGCCGTACACCAACTCTTAGGATTACTCTTGCAAATAAACCTAATTGTCTCTACCAATTTTATGTTTATAACTCAATTTGTTAGCATGAATCCCTTTTCTTTTGATTATGACTAAACATAGAATTGTAGGAGGAGAGATAGACACAACGATATCGACATCTAATACTTACCTCAAGCGCGCATGGCTAACGTCAGGCTCACCCCGACCCTAAGAGCTTTGGGGAACTACTCGCTTCTCATCATGGAACTCATTGTTGATTGAAAAGAAGAAACTTGCATTAAAATAAACTCCGAAGCTTTACAACTCAACGTCAACTTTCGCAAACGTCAAACCCTAAATCTTCTCTCTAACTCTATTGTATGTAATTGAACTCTTCAAAATTGGATGATTGAATGCCAGCCCCCTAGGGCTTTATTTATAGGCTACTAATCCTTGCTATCCGAGGATTGTAACTCCTATCTAAACTATGAACTCTATCCAAACAAGTAGGATAGGTCTTTTATTTTGATAAAACTTATATAACTTAAAGGTAAAAGATAACGAAGTCTTCAACTGTCATCTATCTTGAAAGTATGAAATAATTCCGTGCCTCCTTGAAGATATAGTTCCAATCCGCATTCGAAATCGAGTCTATCTTCTGTCGAGGTAAGGGGTCGATATCGACACCAGAGGTCGATATCGAGGTCTCTGTTCCTGCTCAACTTGTTCAGCTCCTTTCGATGTCTATGTTGAGGTCGATATGGGGGTCGATATCGACACCAGAGGTCGATATCTATGTTGAGGGTCGATTTTTACCTCTGTTCAGCTTCACTTGGCTTCTCCGTTTTGACTCCGATTTCGCTCGAATTCCTGCATGGTTAGCTCAAAACTTGTGCAGACTCTATTTCTTGCATTTTAGCCCATTCTTACACAAGTTTATATTCTTTTGAACCTTTTCTTTGGAAATCGAATGAAATATGAAGTCAAACGATGCAATAAAAGGAGATATAAATATGTACATCATTAGTAAACAACCAGAAAAACACCAACACCAAAACACTTCATATTGTTTTGCAATAACATGTAATCCTTCACAATACAATGCAAGCATACTTCTTAAATAACCACACAAACTCATTCATTTTTTTCCTTTTGTTAATGACTTTTTTTCTTTTTATTTTCTTGACTTTTGCCCCTAAGTGAATTTTATCCTCCTTAGGTCCCAAGTAATAAGCACATAAAAACCATCTCCATATAGTACCAATGAATCACCCAACATAATTTCTCAACTCAAAGCAACTCCATTAACACATCAAGATATTCACCAACTATTCTCCTAATTCCCGGATGGGTCAGACTAATAATTGGCTAGGATGATTTTGTGGAGCTAACAAAATAGGCTTATATGGCTCAAATTGGCTTCAAGCAAAGAATAATGTATACGGGTGGATAGAGTATAATATGGCTAAAAGAAAATCATGCCTCAATCACTTTAATGTTACATGCAAAAATCATATAAATGCAGCCTCAATAAAGATATTTAAACGAAATTTAAAAAGGAAGTAATCAAGGAGAGTATTCACACACAAAGAAACTAGAGGACATATATGTGTAGTCCCAATAAGACCAAAATAACTCACAGGGTCAAATTGTTAGAACTTCAATACCACTTAAATTCCAAAGACTACACATGCTCAATTATATCATCAATTATGTTCCCAAAAAAGTTGATAAAACAATTCAAAGTTTCAAACACTTCAAGCAAGTCATGGGGCACATGATAAGATAAATATCGAGGACAAGTAGCCTAGATGGAAAAATAAGACCTAAAGTATATGAAATGCATGATATTTTTGGATTTTTTTTTCACTTTTGAATTTTTTTCTTCTTTTCAATGCAATATAGGAACAAAATAAAACATGAGTGCAAACAGAAATTAAACATGAATGCATGAAGTACATGAATGGAACCCTCCCCCACACTTAAAATTTTCATTGCCCTCAATGAAAATTAAAGACAAGAAAACGAAAAAAAATGAGAGAAAAGGTGATGCGAAGACTCACAATGTGGTGTATATCAAAGGAAAAGAAGCCATGAACAACAAAGACGACGGACGAGCCAAGAGAAGACGCGATCTAAGCATATGGAGCTACCTGGGCAGGTGGCCGCGGGTGCGACTTTTCCAAGATGCTTGGCCGCGGGGTAGCCGCAGGTGCGGTTTCGCTAGCGGCTTTTTCAGCAGCTCCGTTTCTCATGTTTTCCCTGCGGTTTAGCCGAAAACACAAAAATCCAAATTTTTATTTATTGAAAAAGGAAACAAAAACTTATCTAACTACTTACCTCGGGTTACCTCCCGAGAAGCGCCTTTCTTTAATGTCATTGGCCTGACTTATTCTCAATCTCTAGATCTTATCTATCAGACATCATCAAGGCCCTCGGAAGCCTATCATATTCCTGTGCACACATCTTACAAAGCACACCATACCACAATAAATTGAAAGTATAAAGTATGGAATTCAAAAACACTTTCAATCTATCAAAGAGTCTAGCATGACTCTCTCCTGAAGAAATATGATACCACCAAAACAGTTCCGCTAGTGGCTTCTCAAAATAGCATTCAAAAGGATCAACATAATCACCATTACCTTCCGAATTGCTAAAGTTTACCTTTATTACCTCTTCAGCCTCAACAAATGGCTCTAGACCTGGTTCATCAATTGGCGAGCTCAGAATGGATGATGCAGATGGAGTAGGAGACACATCACATGTAACCTCATGCGTCGACTCATGAGATTCCAATTCATGAAGCACTAGATCCTTTCCTCCATCACCGAAGAAACTATCGTTGTTTTCAAACGTGGCGAGCCATTCTCCCTGAGCAACATGGAAATCCATATAACAGAAAAAATCCCAAATTCTAGAGAGTCCCATATCCAATAGGCCTCCATTACTCATGTGCTCAGCGAAGCTTCGTGTTTCAGCAGTCATCCCATCAAATATGCACACACACATTTCCCGCATTCCATATTGATAACCCAATGAACCAAGGTCATAAACATACTTCTGCAATCTAGTGAAATATTGGTGAAAGTTCTCACCTTCAAACTGTGATAATTTCAACATCGTAAAAAGTTAGTAGCAAGGGCCTCGTGAATCGTAAGATAGGTTCACAGCGGGTTAGATATATGCACAAAAATCAATAAATACACAAAACAAAGAAATAAACTTGATTCCCCGGCAACGGCGCCAAATTTTTTCATACCATTAGTTACATTGTTCATTTCATCTTTGGATTCAGAGATCGAGAGGACTCTCTCTAGCTTAAGGCAAGAAGCTCGTGATCACCTTCGCGAGTTATCTTTCGATCAATGAGAAGGAGAAAGGATAGAGATGGCTAACGAGGATAACCAAACACTGAAGGAGCTCACAACACCTAATTTGGCTCAACAACCATTGTCGGTGGAGTTCCCTGAGCTTGGGGATGGTGTGAACTTCGAGCTGAAATCTGGGGTGGTCCATCTCTTACCCAAATTCCATGGGTTGAGTGGTGAGGACCCCCACAAGCACTTGTCTGAGTTCCATACTGTCGTGGTCGGAATGAAACCAGGAAACGTCACGGAGGAGCCAATCAAATTGAGGGCATTCCCATTTTCGCTGAAGGATAACGCTAATGAGTGGTTCTACTATTTGCCCCCAGGTTGTGCAACAACATGGACTGATTTAAAGCGTCTCTTTCTGGAGAAGTATTTTCCTGCGATGAAGTTAAATAGCCTAAAAAGGCTATCCGCAGCATCGACCAGCAGGCTACGGAAACCATCTATGAATACTTTCAGCACTTTAAAAAACTTTGTTCTAGCTGCCCTTACCATGGTTTCTCAAAGAAGGATTTGGTGCTTTTTTTGTTTAATGGGTTGCTCGACGAAGAGCGCAAGATAATCAACTTTTACTGTGGAGGAAACATTTTGAACAAAACACCCAATGCTGTATGGGAGGTGTTTTCAGAGGTTTATGAGGGATCCAGGCAATTCAGCAAAAGCGGACATGCGCATGGGGTGCTAGCGATTGACTCCAACTCCACTCTGCAGAACGATATGGCAGAAATGAAGGAGATGATGAGACGGATGATGCTTAAAGGAACCCCACAATAACTCAATGCGTGTGGGCTCTGTTCTGATCCGAATCATCCCATGGATACTTGTCCTATGCTGCAGGAGCAATGATGTACATATTTATATCTCCTTTTATTGCATCATTTGACTTCATATTTCATTCGATTTCCAAAGAAAAGGTTCAAAAGATTATAAACTTGTGTAAGAATGGGCTAAAGTGCAAGAAATAGGGTATGCACAAGTTTTGAGCTAACCATGCAGGAATTCGAGCGAAATCGGAGTCAAAACAAAGAAACCAAGTGAAGCTGAGCAGAGGTAGAAATCGACCCCCAACATAGATATCGACCTCTGGTGTCGATATCGACCCTCATATCGACCTCAACATAGACATCGACCAGAGCTGAACAAGTCGAGCAGGAATAGAGACCTCGATATCGACCCCCTGGTGTCGATATCGACCCCTTATCTCGACAGAAGATAGACTCGAGTTCGAGATACGGATTGGGAACTTTATCTTCAAGGAGGCACAGAATTATCTTATACATTCAAGATATATGGTAGCTGAAGACTTAGTTATCTTTTACCTTTAAGTTATTTAAGTTTTTATCAAAATAAAAAGACCTATCATAATTGTTTAGATAGGAGTTACAATCCTTGGGTAGCGAGGATTAGTAGCCTATAAATAAAGCCCTAGGGGGCTGACATTCAATCATTAAATTTTAGAGTTCAATTAAATTCAATAGAGTTAGAGAGAAGTTTTACGGTTTGACGTTTGCGAAAGTTGACGTTGAGTTGTAAAGCTTCGGAGTTTATTTTAATGCAAGTTTCTTCTTTTCAATCAACAATGAGTTCCATGATGAGAAGCGAGTAGTTCCCCAAAGCTCTTAGTGTCAGGGTGAGCCCGGCGTTAGCCATGCGCGCTTGAGGTAAGTATTAGATGTTGATATCGTTGTGTCTATCTCTCCTCCTACGATTCTATGTTTAGTCCTAATCTAAAGAAAAGGGATTCATGCTAACAACTTGATTTATAAACATAAAATTGGTAGAGACAATTAGGTTTATTTGCAAGAGTAATCCTAAGAGTTGGTGTACGGCGAAAGCTTGTCCCTCGGGTGAAATAGCGCAACTGTCCGTCTTATTTATCTTATCGCATGCATTGGTTAACGTTGTGGTAAACCCTAATCCTAGGAGTTGTTTCTTTTACATATTTTATATACCCAAATCCCTCTGTTTTATTTCTGTTCATTGCTTCTCCTCCCATTCTTAAATCTTCGGCCTTTCTTTTCCGACGAAAAACTAACCCACTGTAGGAATACAACGATATCGACCCTAGACGTCGATATCGACCACTGAGTTCGTTGACAGTTTTCTGAGTCAACGACGATCAACACTACGAAGGTTGCTGAGCATCGATATCGACATCAGACATCGATATCGACCCTCTTGTATCGACTGGCAGACTTCTGAGCCAGTCGATTTTGTGGACTGACATCGATATCGACCCTTTCCAGTCGATATCGACCAGTTATTTTTGTTTCTGCAGGTCTTCTGTTACAGAGAACATCGAGGTCCAAGGTCGAAATCGAGGCTTCTGGTCGACGCAGACTTGAGATTTCCAAAGCTACTAGGATCCCGCTGACACGCCTCCTCGTGGATCGATCTTGACTACCATTCCACTACAACGGGACAAAGTCTTATAATTATTTGCATAGGCTAGGAATCGATTTACGTTTACATCTTTATTATTTATAATTTGAGAACTCGATTTCCTCCTATAAACAAGCAAGAAATGGAGTTGAATGCAGTGGGAGATTTTGTTCCACGAGGGAAAAGATATGGTAATTTTGCTAACAATTTCAATGCAAATAACTATAATGCAGGTTACCAATAAGGCTATGGCATATGAAACAATCAACAACAACAACCTCCTTTCAATCAGCAGGGAGGACCCCAATACAAACAACAGTTTGATAATAGACAAAGGGGTCCTCAACAAGGAGCTTCGTCCATTGAGGATACGCTCAAGGTTATCCTAGAACAGAACACTCAACTGGCACAAGCGCTGAAGGCCACGCAGAAGCAAGTGAGTCAATTGGCTCAAACGGTGGGTGAACTTCAAGCTCGAGACTCGGGGAAGCTACCGTCGCAAACGGTGGTTAAACCAAAAGAGAACGTTAGCGCCATCACCCTTAGGAGTGGCAAGGAACTGTTTGACACTTCTCATGGTGAAAAAGAGGATAAAAACAAGAAGGATGTGGATTCCCAGGTCGAGGGGGAGGAAAAGTATGAGATGGAGGACCGTCACACAGAAGTCGCGCCCGCGGCCTTTGGGGCGGCGCCCGCGGCCAGCCTGCTTGGGGGTACTGTAAAGGCAACACCCCGTGGCCCTGAAAGCAGCGCCCGCGGCCATCTGTCCAGGGGTGAATTTTCATCCAAAACCTCACCTCTCAATGCCTATCAACCTATTCCACCCTTCCCGAATGCTTTGAAAGAAGTTAGGAGGCCAGAGAGCGATAAGGAGATCTTCGAGGTCTTTAGCAAATGTGAGGTAAACATCCCCTTTCTCAAGCTCATTAAAAGTATTCCTCGATACGCTAAGTTTTTTAAGGAACTATGCACAATAAAAAGGAACCAAAAGTTGAAGGGGAAGCAAAAAGTACAGGTGAGTGAGCATGTATCCGCTATGTTCCGAAAGAGTTTGCCCGAGAAGTGTAGCGATCCAGGTATGTTCACCATTCCTTGTACAATAGGTGAGACTAAGTTTGAAAAAGCCATGTTAGACTTAGGAGCATCTATCAATGTCATACCTTACTCGCTTTATAAGACTCTAGGACTTGGTACATTGCATGAAACAAGAGTAGTGATTCAATTAGCGGATCGCTCTCACATATATCCTAGAGGCTTTGTTGAGGATGTTCTTGTAATGGTTGACTCTTTGATCTTTCCTACTGATTTTTTCGTTTTGGACATGGAACACGGCTCTCCTGACGCACCTATCCTCCTGGGTAGGTCGTTCTTAAAGACCGCCAGAACTAAAATTGATGTTCATGTTGACTCTCTTACTATAGAATTTGATTGTGTGAAGGTAGAGTATAGTATTTTTGATGCCATGAAGTTTCCTTCAGACGATCATTCCTTATGTTTTCTTGATGTTATAGAGCCATGTGTTGAAGATATGTTTGAGCTTAGTAATGATGATGATCTGCATGTGGTTTTAGAGGCTCCTCTAGATGAGCTTGCTATTGATTATGCTATTCCTACTAACCTACAGGAAACTTTGATGTAGCTAATGGCTCAACCCTCTTTTACTTCTCCCTATAATGGCGATCCTTTTGAACTAACTCTCCCGAAGGAAAAGCTCCTTCCTTCTATTATGCAGGCCCCTGAAGTTGAGCTCAAACCTTTGCCGGATCACCCCAAGTACGCATTCCTGGGGGATGGTGATACGTTGCCTGTCATCATATCGAACAAGCTCAACCAAGATCAAGAGGAGAGGCTAGTTGTTGTGCTTAAGGAGAACAAGATAGCCCTGGGATGGACAATTGCGGACATCAAAAGGATTAGTCCGGCCATGTGTATGCACCGAATTCTGCTGGAGGATGGAGCCAAGCCATCACGACAACCACAAAGGAGGCTCAACCCACCGATGATGGAGGTGGTCAAGAAGGAGGTGCTGAAAATCCTTCAAACCGGAATGATCTACACTATTTCGGACAGCAATTGGGTGAGTCCAACACTGGTGGTGCCTAAGAAAGGAGGCGTCACAGTGCTAGAGAACAAGGAGGGTGAACTAGTCCCTACACGAGTCCAAACAGGATGGAGAGTATGTATTGATTACCGCAAGTTGAATGCGATGACTCATAAGGATCATTTCCCCCTTCCTTTCATTGATCAAATACTTGAGCGCCTTGCCGATCTCTCTTTTTATTGTTTCTTAGATGGCTACTCAGGGTATTTCCAGATTGTCATTGCACCAGAGGACCAAGACAAAATGACATTTACATGTCCTTTTGGCACATTTGCATACCGCAGAATCCCATATGGATTGTGTAACGCACCCGGTACTTTCCAAAGGTGTATGGTAAGCATATTTTTTCTGAGTACATTGATCATTTTATAGAGGTTTTCATGGATGATTTCACGGTTCATAGAAATGACTTTGAGTCTTGCTTGCACCATTTGACACTAGTGCTTAAGAGATGTGTAGAGACCAATCTAGTCCTCAATTTTGAAAAATGTCACTTCATGGTTGAGCAAGGAATCGTTCTAGGCCACATTGTCTCCCAAAAGGGAATTGAAGTTGATAAGGCAAAGATTGATATCATTCAATCATTGCTTTATCCTACTAATGTGCGAGAAATTCGCTCTTTCCTTGGTCATGAAGGCTTTTATCGCAGGTTCATCCGATTTCAATGACAAATGCAAGGAGGCATTCAATGAGTTCAGAGCTAGGTTTACAAGTGCACCTATCATCCAAGCTCCAGATTGGTCCAAACCTTTTGAGTTGATGTGCGATGCAAGCGATTATGCGTTGGGAGTTGTGCTTGGGCAGAAGGTTGAACGAGCTTCACATGTGATTTACTATGCAACCATGATGCTAAATGGAGCTCAGCGGAACTACACAACCATGGCGAAAGAACTCCTTGTCGTGGTGTTTGCATTGGAGAAGTTCAGACCCTACCTACTTGGCACTAAGGTAATTATTTACACTGACCATGCAGCACTTCGTTATCTCTTGACGAAGAAAGAAGCCAAGCCAAGGTTGATTCGGTGGGTATTCCTCTTGAGTGAGTTCTATGTGGAGATCAAAGATAAAAATGGTGAAGAGAACCTCATGGACGACCATTTAAGTTGAATACTACATGTGAAGCGGGTGGGAGAACACCCCCTCATCCTTGGCCAATTCTCCGACGAATGCTTAATGAAAATCTCGGACTCAGTAGAAAGCCGCGCCCGCGGCCCAAGAGGCGGCGCCTGCGGCCTACAGGGGGAAGCTACCGTAAAGGCAGCCCCCGCGGCCTTGGAGGCAGCACCCGCTGCCAACCATGTAGAGGACCTTTTTGACTCTTCGAGGGTGTCATTGATGGTTGTACATACTCCTAACCCATGGTATGCGGATATTTTGAATTTCATTGTTACAAGAGTGTTTCCGCCAAACTTTTCGAAGGCCAAGAAGGACAAGATTCGTCATGATGCTCGGTACTATGTTTAAGATGACCCCTTTCTATGGAAACATTGTGCGGATCAGGTAATTCGTCGATGCCTTCCCAACGACGAGGTACTTTCTGTCCTTGAGTTTTGTTATTCACATGCTTGTGGTGGTCATTTCGGACCACAGAAAACCGCTAGGAAAGTGTTCGATTCAGGATTCTTTTGGCCTCATATTTTTCGTGATGCTCATGTTTATTGTAAATCTTGTGATCGATGCCAACAAGTGGGGAACTTGTCAGGTAGGAATGAAATACCCCAAATCCGCTTGATGTTTTGTGAAATATTTGATGTGTGGGGCATTGATTTCATGGGGCCTTTCCCTAGCTCCTTTGGGAACCTTTATATATTACTTGCGGTGGTTATGTCTCCAAATGGGTGGAGGCAAAAGACACCAAAACTGATGATTCACGAGTTGTTGCAGGGTTTTTGAAGGATCTTTTTTCTAGATTCGGTGTGCCAAGAGCATTGATCCGCGACAGAGGGACACACTTTTGCAATAAGACGGTGAGTGCTTTACTCAATAAGTATCATGTAACACAAAAGGTGTCCACTGCTTATCATCCCCAAACCAATGGGCAAGCCGAGGTGTCAAATCGTGAGATCAAAACCATCTTAGAGAAGACGGTTGGCCCGAATCGTAAGGACTGGAGTTTGCGATTGGATGATGCATTATGGGCTTATCGAACGACATACAAAACACCAATAGGTATGTCACCCTATCGATTAGTGTATGGAAAAGCGTGTCACCTTCCAGTCGACCTCCAACACAAGGCATATTGGGCGGTGAAGCAGTGCAACATGAGGATCAATGAGGTTGGCGAGTTCCGAAAACTCCAACTTCGGGAGTTGGAGGAATTGAGATGGGATGCGTATGACAACGCCGCCAACGACAAGGATAAGACCAAAGCTTGGAACGAAAAGCACATATTGAGGAAAGATTTAAAGGTGGGGGATAAGGTACTTCTGTATCAATCCTGCCTTACACTCTTCCCTGGAAAACTCTGCTCTGGTTGGGCAGGCCCATACACCATCATCCATATCTTCCCTCATGGAGCAGTGGACATCAAAGATGAGAAAAGCGGTAATGTGTTCAAGGTAAATGGTAATAGGCTTAAAGTTTACTTTAATGGGTTCTTGATGTACATATTTGCACCTCTTTTATTGCATCTTTTGACTTCATATTTCATTCGATTTCCAAAGAAAAGGTTCAAAAGAATATAAACTTGTGTAAGAATGGGCTAAAATGCAAGAAATAGAGTCTGCACAGGTTTTGAGCTAACCATGCAGGAATTCGAGTGAAATCGGAGTCAAAACGGAGAAGCCAAGTGAAGTTTAGCAGAGGTAGAAATTGACCTTAGACCTAGATATCGACCTCTGGTGTCGATATCGACCCTCATATCGACCTCAACATAGACATCGACCAGAGCTGAACAAGTCGAGCAAGAACAGAGACCTCGATATCGACCCCCTGGTGTCAATATCGACCCCTTATCTCGACAAAAGATAGACTTGATTTCGAATGCGGATTGGAACTATATCTTCAAAGAGGCACGAAATTATCCTACACTTTCAAGATAGATGACAGCTGAAGACTTAGTTATCTTTTACCTTTAAGTTATTTAAGTTTTATCCAATAAAAGACCTATCCTAATTGATCGGATAGAGTTCATAGTTTAGATAGAGGTTACAATCCTTGGATAGTGAGGATTAGTAGCCTATAAATAAAGCCCTAGGGGGCTGGCATTCAATCATCCAATTTTTAAAGTTCAATTACATTCAATAGAGTTAGAGAGAAGTTTTACGGTTTGACGTTTGCGAAAGTTGACGTTGAGTTGTAAAGCTTCGGAGTTTATTTTAATGCAATTTTCTTCTTTTCAATCAACAATGAGTTCCATGATGAGAAGTGAGTAGTCCCCAAAGCTCTTAGGGTCGGGGTGAGCCCGACGTTAGCCATGCGCGCTTGAGGTAAGTATTTGATGTCGATATCTTTGTCTCTATCTCTCCTCCTACGATTCTATGTTTAGTCCTAATCAAAAGAAAAGGGATTCATGCTAACAACTTGAGTTATAAACATAAAATTGGTAGATACAATTAGGTTTATTTGCAAGAGTAATCTTAAGAGTTGGTGTACGGCGAAAGCTTGTCCCTTGGGTGAAATAGAACAATTGTCCATCTTATTTATCTTATCGCATGCATTGGTTAACGTTGTGGTAAACCCTAATCCTAGGAGTTGCCTTTTACATATTTTATATACCCAAAACCCTCTGTTTTATTTTTGCTCATTGCTTCTCTTCCCATTCTTAAATCTTCGGCCTTTCTTTGCCGATGAAGAACTAACCCACTGCAGGAAGACATCGATATCGACCCTAGACGTCGATATCGACCACTGAGTTCGTCGACAGTTTTCTGAGTGCATGACGATCATCACTGCGAAGGTTGCTGACATCGATATCGACACTAGACATCGATATCGACCCTACTGTGTCAACTTGCAGTCTTCTGAGCCAGTCGATTTCGTGACTGACATCGATATCGACCCTTTCCAGTCGATATCGACCAATTGTTTTTGTTTCTGCAAGACTTCTGTTGCAGAGAACATCGATAGTCGAGGTCGACATCGAGCTCAAAGGTCGAAATCGAGGCTTCTGGTCAACGTAGACTTGAGATTTCCAAAGCTACTAGGATCCCGCTGACACGCCTCCTCGTGGATCGATCCTGACTACTCTTCCACTACAACGGGAGGAAGTCTTGTAATTATTTGCTTAGGCTAGTAGTCGATTTACATTTATACACTTATTATTTGTAATTAGAGAACTTGACTTACCTCCTTAACAGTTCTCCGCAAGAATAGAAGAAGAGATGGCTCTTCAAGAGCCAGCTGACGAGGCTCAGTAAGGAGCTATTACGTCGAGCCAACGACGAGAAACAAAGGCGCTTCTCGGGAGGCAAACCGAGGTAAGTAGATTTCAATCTTTTCTTTTCCTTATTAGTCTTTCAAGTTGTCTTTTCATTTTAGAAGTACTTAGACCATCTTAGATTGTTAGGAATTTGGTTTCTGCCATAGTGGACTAACCTTTCAGGGAACGAGCAAAAAGGGATGGAGAAGGAGATAATCTGGAAAAACAGCACCAGCGGCTATTTGGGCAGCACTCAGGAGGAGGCCGCGCCCGCGGCCCTGTCAGTTCCAGAAAAAAATAAAGTTGCAGAGAATAGAAAAAAAATTAAAAAAAAATAAAATTGCTTACCTGCGGATGCTTTTGATTCCCTCACGTGACCCTCCCTTCGGATCCACCGGAGACAAGTCGGAGCAATCGGAGATGAGTAGGAGCAGCTAGTAAGGCCGCACCCTAGGCGGAACCCGCGGCCTAACCCGCTAACATTAAAGTAGCTTGTGCACACAGGCAGCGCCTGCGGCCCCTCCATCAGCGCCCGCGGCCTTTGTTTCTATCCCTCATTTGTTGTTTTCCAACAACCTTGCCTGTGTAAGTCTTCTTCTTCCACTTTGTTCCGGCCATTAGTGATTGATAGATGATGGAAAGACCTCTGGGAATGTCTAGTGACCAAAAGAAGAAGTGGAATGATCTTGAGGGATGGGATATTTTGTCAACAAAATTGTTTGATGTTTCGACATTGAGAGTGCTAGGTTTCGAGCCAACGGTTCATCAATTGTTAGAGAAAGGAGGTTTGAGGGAGTTTGTAGAAAAGAATGCTCTGACGCAGCGAAGTTTGGTGCGTGTGTTTTTTAGTACTTTGAAGGCTAGACAAGTGGGTGGTATAGACTTTTGGCTCAAGGGACGGGCTGACCATTCGGATAAACACCGTTTCACTTGATCTTTTGGAGTTTCTGCGGAAGCCACTGAATATTGGTACCGAATTCCCAAAGCCACCATCACCGACTTTTGGCATGGGGCGACAGGATGGGTGATGCGTGCCAAGGCGGGTGAATACAACTATAGCATTCTTCACCCATCCCTCCGCCTTTGTCACAAGATGTTGAACAACACCTTCTTTGGGCAAGCGGAAATAAATAAGGTGTCCTTAAGTGCTCTGTCATATCTTTGGTGTTTGACTCCGGAGGGAGACCATGTTCTGGATTGGGTGGAGTTATTTCTGCGGCAATTCAAGGATGCTATTGGGGATGGTACAAAGAGGAAGACAGCGTCCATCGGGTTTGGAGGGTTAGTGACATTGATTGCATGGGAACATCGGGTCAACACGTCGGACCTTCAATATTCGGTGGGCGATAACTATAGCTTAGATTTAGCTGCATTGAGAAGAGTGAACCATTTGGTGGGAGAGGGGCCCTCCTTCATCTGGCAGGCGAGGTAAAAACAATGTGCACAAGATTATGATAGCTCGCCCACTTTCTTTTGGACCGACTACGACAGACTTCTTTATTCCTCATGATGCCCCCATATGGGCCCCTGCCATTGGATTCGGACCGAACTATGATGAGGAGGGGGGAGCTGAGGAGGAAGAGGATGATGATAATGATGCTCTGCCTACTAAGCCCATGGATTTCCAGCCTGGGCCATCTCAGGGGGTGCTGGCTCTTCAGGCACTACTAGAGGAGATGAGCCCTTCTTATGAGCACTTCAGCGACAGATGGAGTCGTTGAGAGTGGAGCAGCATAATTTGTGGGAGAACCAGCAAGACATCCGCCAGAAGTTCTCCTATCTCCGCCAGGACGTTCAGGGCCTATCGGTGGATTTTACGATTGTGCGTCAGACCTAGAGTAACTTCTTCAGCACCAGATCGAGGCCCAGAGAGCTCAGATGGAGGCGATTGAGCGGTTGCGTCTCCGCCAGGAGGAGTTCTTCCACTTCGCTTATCCAGGATTCCCGACATACCATCCACCTCCACCTCCGCCCTACCAGTGAGCAAGTGAGTTCTTTCTTCTCCTCCCTTCTTCTTTATGCTTTTTATTGTTGTGATTTCATTGAGACAATGAAAGTTGCAAGTGTGGGGGAGGGGTTTAGCTAGATAGTGTACATAGTAGGGCACATGGCACATCTTGCATGTTTAAATCATTCATTCTTCATAGTATTCATAGATTGCATTTTTATGGTTTTTCATTTGAGTGGTATATATTTTCTATTTCTGAAAAAAAAAACAGAAAAAAAAAAAAAAAGAATGAAAAAAATTATAGCATGCATTGCATTTGCATAGAATATGTCATTTGTCAAACAACCATCTAGCCTAATTAGTCCTATAAGTATGTTCAAAAGAATGATGATATAAGTCCCATGACGTGTTTGAATTGTATTAGCCTTATCCCATTTATGGTTTTTGTGTGAAACATAGCTAGGTGAACATAATTGATCATGTATGATCTAAGTTCCTAGGCATGTCTGAAATCCAAAAAAAATTTACCCTTGTGAGTTGATTTTTAGCCTTATTGGGACTACACTTCATTGATGTCCTTTTTGCTTTTCTTCATGTGTGATTACTCTCCAATGCTTCTACCTCTTAGAATTGATTTTGTTTATCTATGCGTGGTCGCACTCTTATGATCGTTATTGGTGGTTTCATATGATTGAGGCATGTTTTTTTTAGCCTTATATTCTCCATATCTACCTTACATTGTTCCATTGCTTGAAGCCCCTTTGAGCCTATTAGCCTATTCTTTGTAGCTCCACAAAAATCATCCCTAACGAATTATAGTGTAACCCATCCGGGAACTAGGAGTAGAGTTGGTTGGAGATTGGATTGAGTGATGTTGAGTGTGCTTTGAGAGGGGAATGATATGTAATAGTGGAGTTGATGTTGGTTCTAAAGTATGTCCTTGGTTCCCGATCAGGGTGCCCAATTGCTCTATAAGGTAGGGGATCCCTCTGTTGGTGGTGAGGTTGATAGAACCTTTGATCCCCCCCCCCCCAATACTGTTGATTGCCCCCTCCATAGGAGCCTCTCGTCCACTTGGCTTCCTCATGTGTCTCTACAATGCTAACTTGCTCAAGATGTGGGCAGGCATTGGTGTTGTGCCTAGTAGAACCACATTCCTGGCAAGTTTGGTTGTTGGAGAGGAACCTCCCTTGCTTTTGGAGGCGGCGTGTCTGATCATTGTTGCTGCACATCCAGATTGATCTCCCTTGGAGGCTCATAAAGTGACATAGATGGGGCAGGCCTTGAGTAATAGGCTGCAGCAGTCCCATATGTATTGTCGAAGTTGAAAAGCCTCTCAACTGTATCTCAGGTCTCTGTAGGTGTAAGCTCAATGTATCGATATGAGGTATAAGAGTTGATTCTTTCCTTATTCGGCACATCAAGGGAGTTGTAGAAGATCTCCTGGACGACATAAGGTAGTTGCCCATACGTAGGGTGATGTACATATTTGTACCTTTGTTTATTGCATCTTTTGACTTCATATTTCATTCGATTTCCAAATAAAAGTTTCAAAAGTATATGATCTTGTGTAAGAATGAACTAAAGTATAAGAAATAGAGTCTGCACGAGTTTTGAGATAACTATGTAGGAATTCGATGAAATCGGAGTCAAAACGAACAAGCCATGTGAAGCTGAGAAGAGGTCGATATCGACTGGAGACATCGATATCGACCCTGGATTTCGACACGACTTCTGAGTGTCGAGATAAGCCACACAGACCAGACCAGAAGTCTCGATATCGACACACATGCATCGATATCGACCATCGTCATAGACATCGACTGGAGCTGGACAAGTCGAGCAGAAACACAAGCATCGATATCGACCTCTGGTGTCGATATCGACCCTACCTCGACAGAAGATAAATCTGATTTTGAGGCTCGAATTGTGAAGTCTATCATCAAAGCCATGAGTTATCTCGTTCTTTTACATATTAGCAGTTGTTTATTATCTTTTCCTTTAAGTTTTTATCAAAATAAAAGACCTATCCTAAATTGTTCGGATAGAGTTAATAGTTTAGATAGGAGTTACAATCCTCGGATAGTGAGAATTAGTAGCCTATAAATAAAGCCTTAGGGGCTGATTTGTTGGAGAATCCAATCATCGAATCATCCAAGACAAGGACAATAGACAATAGATAGTTAGAGTTTTTGAGCTTTAAAGTTTCAAGCGCTTACGATAGTTGGCGTTGAGATTGTAAAGATTCGAAATTTTCCATTTGTGCAAGTTATTTCAATTCAAGACATGTCTACAATCAACATGAGTGAGTAGTCCCCCTTTCTTCTAGGGTCGGGGTGAGCCCGACGATAGCCATGATGGTAAGGTAAGTACGTCGCTAAAGAATGTATCTTTTATCTCCCTCTACCTTGTTCTTCATCTTTAAATGCGAATTTAAGGAACTCATGTTGTAAAACTTGGGTAGTAATTAGGGTTTCTATTCGAAAGATTATAAACTCAATTATGACAAAGGTAGACACAAATTAGGTTAAGTAATTGAAAAATCTCTTTTCCTATTTGTCGGTTTAGGTGAAAGCCTTTTCCTTTATGATGAAAGCATGCATCTTTAGTTGATTCTTACTTCTTCTATCATGGTTGTCGTCGCGGTAATCCTTGGCTTTGGAAGACTTTTCCTTTATTAAGTTTACATTAAAATTTGCCCGCCGTTCGTTGAGTCATCGAAAAACCCAACACCCTTGCTTATTTCTGATCATTGCTTCCTTCCCATCCTTAATTCTTCGGCCTTTTCTTTGCCGACAAAACCACTAACTCACTGTAGGAAGACATCGATATCGACAGCAGAGGTCGATATCGACCAAAACTGATAGATCGACGGTTTTCTGAGTCGATCTCGAGACTCCTGGGAAACTTCTGCAAGCATCGATATCGACCCCCTTGTGTCAAAATCGACCCCTCTGTATCGACTGGTAGCCTTCTCAGCCAGTCGATTTCGTGGACTAACATCGATATCGACCCCCACCAGTCGATATCGACTATCGTTTTTGTTTCTGCAGGTCTTCTGTTGCAGAGAACATCGACAGCCAAGATCGACATCGAGGTCTGACATCGAGATCGAGGCTTTTGGTCGAAAATAAAGGACGTGTCTTCAACGCTACTGGGATCCCGCTGACTCGCTTCCTCGTGGATCGAACCTGATTCCCTACTACTATAGCGGGGAGTCTTGAATTTATTTGAAGAGGCTAAGAGTTGTATTGGTTTATATTTTATTATATATTTTGATTCAATTCTCCCCACGTCAAATTTTGGCGCCGTTGCTGGGGAAGCTATCAATCGCGCCCTAGTAGTTTATTTTCACGGTTCTTTTTAGTGTTATTTTATAGGTGTATGCGACGTACTGGTGACCAACCTGAATTTGAAGGACTAGACGAACCAGAACGCTTTCTCTACCTAAGATCTCGAGTCCAAAGAATCATGGCGGACAACGAGACCTAGGCACAACAAATTGAATGCTTAAGGAAGCAAGTAGAGGATTTCGCTACCAGAGAAGCGGCACTAAGGGAGCGTGCTGACAGGGAGGAGGAAGCCAGGAGACGATATGAGATTCAAATCAACGCCCTCCCCCGGAATGCTAAGCAATACATGCACCCATCGCTCACAGTACCTGAATCGGCTATTCTAATCCCTACTTCTAATTTTGAAATTAAGCCAAACTTTTTAACTAAAATAAGAAGGCATCAATATGAAGGGAAACCTAACGAATGCCCTATGGCACATATATCAAACTTCTTAGACCTCTGTGATACAATTGCTGATGGACAAAGTCTTGAGTATGTCCAACTAAAAGCATTTCGCTGGTCTCTTACAGGAAAAGCATTACAGTGCTTGGAGAGCTTAGCCCCAAGATCGCTCTGCACCTGGAATGAATTCAAGGACGCGTTTCTCAACAAGTTCTTTCCTCCTTCTAAGACGGCGTTGATCCGACAGAAAATCACGGCTTTCAAACAAAAGCCTGGTGAGGCTCTGGCAACTATTTGGGAGAGGTTTAAGGACCTCCTACGATCATGCCCGACGCATGGCCAACCACCGTACGTAATTCAGGAGATCATATACAGTGCTCTTGATGCTGCCACCAAGGAGAGGATCAACACATACACCGCCTATGGCTACCTTGAACTCGCTCCTCAAGAGGCTTGGGAAACCATTGAAAGGTTGGTGGAATTTTACAATACATATGGGACTCCTGAGGCTTCCGATGCAACATCATCGTCGAGGCCTGCCCCATCTATGCCATTGTACGAACCCTCTAAGGTGATCGATCCGGATGTAAAAGAACAATTTCATAGGGATCAACTTAGAAAGCTCCGGAAACAAGTAAGATTCCTATCGGCAAACCAGGATTGCATCGAATGTGGATCACAGCGACATACTACCATTGAATGCCCCCATGCTGAGCAAGTGCAACTAGCGGAGACTCATGAGGAAGCCAACTTCATGAGGGGTCCCAATCGCCAATATTGGGGAGACCAAAGGTTCCAACAACCACAAAGGAACCAGGTTAACCCTAGGGACCCCCCACTCTATAGAGCTCCTGGGCACCCTGAGAGAGACCAAAAGAAGGATGATCTTCAACTTGTGTTGGACGAGATAAGGCGGAACCAAGCTAAGAATGATCAATCCAACAATGCTATCCACTCTCAACTCAATCACCTTACCACAAGGATTGGAGAGATGGATATTTGGAAGAAGAACGTAGAGACCCAACTGGGTCAATTGGCGGCACAAATCCCTAGACCGTCCGGAACATTCCGTGGGCAACCAACTACCAATCCTAAGGGGCAATCTGGGTCAGGACACATTGCAACCATGCAACTAAGGAGTGGCACCAAAGTTCATAAACCACAAAAGGCAACGGAGGAAGACGTAACAGAGCATGTCGACATCGACAAACCAGTCGATGTCGACCTTGAGGTCGATATCGACACCCTTGTCGACCCCCTGATCGACGTCGATGACACTGCAGAACCTGAGAGAGAACAACATAGGTCAAAATCGACCCTACCGGTCGATATCGACCAACCTCTTGTCGACATCGAGGTCCAGCAGGCTCCTCCGACCACCGTTTTGGCTTCTCCGCCAAAGAAGACGTTGCCCTTCCCTTCCAAAGCATTGAAGGACCCCACTCAAAGTAAGTTTAGGCGCTTTGTAAAGATTCTCCAAGGACTTAACATTACTATCCCTCTTACAGAAGCCCTAAGCGAGATGCCCGCCTATGTTCGATTCCTAAAAGACATCCTTAGCAAGAAGCGGTCCATGGCAGAGATCGTAGAGGAATGCTTAAAGATGGATTTCCCTGAGAAGAGGAGCGATCCAGGGAAATTTGCATTCACCGTGGGACTTGGCCAACATCGCTACAAAGCCCTATGTGACCTAGGGGCAAGTGTAAGTCTCATGCCTCTCTCTATTTGGAAAAAGGTGAACATCGGAGCGCTTGAATCTGTGGATATAAAACTTTATATGGCTGATAATTCATTCGTCAGACCCACAGGTATAGTTGATGACGTCCCTGTAAAGGTAGGTAAATTCTTTGTGCCTACTGATTTCATTGTATTGGACATGCCCGAAGATCCTATTGTACCTATCATCCTTGGTAGGCCTTTCTTAGCTACTGCGGATGCCAATATTAATGTACGTAGAGGATTACTAACCTTTACTATAGGGAACGAAGTCATTGAATTCTCCTTCAACCCCACAATGAAGGAAGTTAATGGTATGGAAATCAAGTCGGTCTACACTAGCATCATGGATTGCAAAGAACCGACGGAAAGGGCCCTAACTCCTGAAGAGGCCCTAGCCCTAGCTGCAGAGGAGCTTACCGACGAGGACATTGAGGAGTTCCTGGCTACATGCACGAGTGATGAGGAAATATTCGACGATGCTCTATCTATGGAGCTCGAAGACGAGGTCGATATCGACGAGGAGAGGTCGACATCGACCAATTCACTCAATATCGAGTGCCCTCAGTCGACATCGACACACTCAGTAAGTCAAGTTCTCCCTTCTTCTCTTACAGGCGAAATCGACCAGCCCATGTCGACAGAAGAGGTCGAAATCGACCAGCCGATATCGACATCAGAGGTCGAAATCGACCCTTACCACTTGTCGTCAAACAGCTCCGAAGCCGAGGTATGTGCTGAACTCTTAGTCGATATTGACTATTCCTACTCGCCCTCGACTTCTTTTCTGCAGGAATATTTTGAAGAGTCCCAATCAAAGTTGGCATCACTCTATGTTTGGTCCACGCCAACTCCTATAACTGATTTGGGAACTTCTATCAAGAGAATTGAGACGGATTACCTTGGTGAGATTATGAAGACGGAGGAGGTAGAGCCAATCCTTATCCCACAAGGCCCTTCTCCGGTGCTTAAGCCTTTACCCAACACACTTAGGTATGAGTTTCTTGGTCCAAATTCTACTTTCCCTGTAATTATCAATGCTTCACTAGCCATACAGGAAGTAGATGAGCTTATGGAAGTACTTCGTGCTCATCGTAAGGCTATTGGATATTCTCTTGAGGACATAAAAGGTATTTCACCCGCTACTTGTATGCATAGAATCCTCCTTAAGGATGATCATAAGGCATCTATAGAACACCAACGGAAGCTCAACCCCAACATGAGAGAGGTAGTGAAGAAGGAGATCATGCGCATGCTGGATGTAGGAATCATCTATGCCATCTCCGACAGCGAATGGGTGAGCCCAGTCCATGTGGTGCCTAAAAAGGGTGGAATGACCGTTGAGGAGAATGAGAAGGGCGAGCTTGTGCCAAAGCGAATCACAACTAGTTGGCGAATGTGTATTGATTATAGGAAACTCAACAATGCCACTAGAAAGGATCACTTTCCCCTTCCATTCATTGACCAGGTATTAGAGAGACTCACGAACATGATTATTTTTGTTACCTGGACGGATATTCTGGCTTTTGGCAGGTCCCTATTCCTCCTGACGATCAGGAGAAGACCACCTTCACTTGTCCCTATGGGACTTTTGCATATAGGAGAATGCCATTTGGGCTCTGCAATGCCCCTGCTACCTTTCAAAGATGTATGATGGCCATCTTCTCCGACATGACTGAGGACATCGTGGAGGTATTTATGGATGATTTCTCTGTTTATGGCACTACTTTCGATGTTTGTCTTGCTAACCTTCGCAGGGTACTTGCACGATGTGAAGAGACAAACTTGGTTCTCAATTGGGAAAAGTGCCACTTTATGGTAAGGGAAGGGATTGTGCTAGGCCACAAAGTCTCTAAACGGGGAATTGAGGTGGACAGGGCAAAGATAGAACTCATTGAAAAATTACCACCACCTTCATCAACTAAAGACATAAGAAGCTTCCTTGGTCTAGCAGGTTTCTATAGGAGGTTTATTCAATATTTTTCTAAGATTGCCAAACCTTTAACTAACCTACTAATGAAGGATGTTAAGTTTGCATTTTCTAGTGATTGTCTTCAAGCTTTCAACAGGTTGAAGGAGGCCCTCATATCCGCCCCAATCATTCAATCACCCGATTGGTCGCAACCCTTTGAGATCATGTGCGACGCAAGCGGTTATGCCGTAGGTGCTGTCCTAGGACAAAGGAGAGACAAAAAGCTTCACGCCATCTACTATGCAAGCAAGACTCTTGATGCCGTTCAAACAAAGTACACCACGACAGAAAAGGAGTTCTTGGCAGTGGTCTTCGCTTTTGAGAAGTTCCGCTCATACCTATTGGGTTCTAAGGTTATTGTTCATACTGACCATGCAGCTCTTAGGTACTTAATGGTGAAAAAGGATGCTAAACCTAGACTCTTACGATGCGTGCTCTTACTACAAGAGTTGGACGTTGAGCTTAAAGATAAGAAAGGAACGGAGAACTCCGTAGCCGATCATCTTTCACGGCTACCCATAGGGCTTCTGGAAGAGTCACATGACAACATACCAATCAATGACTCCCGCCCTGACGAGCACCTAATGAGGCAAGAAGTTAGACGGGCAGAGGAACCACTCGATATCGACTCCCACATGTCGATATCGACTGCCCCAAAGGTAATACTTTCATCGATGTCGACCAGTTTTGATCACAGGTTGTCCACTGCAGAGGTCGAAATCGACCTCCAGACGTCGACATCGAGGACCCATATCGAGCAGCCCATATCGACTGAGCCTGTCGATTCCGTCCAGTCGATATCGACCCCAGCAAGTCGATATCGACCACCTTCAAAACCCTCTGAAGGTGACGAAGAGGTAAGCTTCGGTGAGGATTTCTTCTTTACACCTCCTTCCAGTCCTATCCATGATTTATTTGTTGTAAGAAGGGCGAAGGTACCTTGGTATGCGAATTTTGCTAACTATATTGTAGGAGGCGAGATTCCTTCAGGCTTAACTTCGCAACAAAGGAAGAAGTTTTTGCACGACGTCAAACAATACTATTGGGATGAACCCTACTTATTCAAACAGGGGAAAGACCATATCTTTCGACGTTGTATCCCGGAGGACGAGGTAGAGAGCGTGATTCACCATTGTCATTCTCTCCCTACAGGAGGCCATGCTAAAGGATTCAAGACCGCGGCGAAAATTCTTCAATGTGGTTTTTATTGGCCTAACCTTTTCAAGGATGTGCAAAACTATGTAACCTCTTGTGATGAGTGTCAACGTGCAGGTAATATCACATGGAGGAATGAGACACCACTCACAGGCATTCTAGAGATAGAACTCTTTGATGTATGGGGCATTGACTTCATGGGACCATTCCCTGCTTCAGGCCCCTACAAATACATTCTAGTAGCGGTGGACTATGTCTCTAAATGGGTGGAGGCTGTGGCAACCAGGACCAACGACGCGAAGGTAGTCCCTAAGTTTATGAAAACTAACATCTTTCCTCGCTTTGGTGTTCCTAGAGTCCTTATTTCAGATGGTGGCTCGCATTTTATTGAGAGAGGCTTTGAAGCTCTTTTAGCTAAGTATGGGGTAAACCATAGGGTGGCAACACCCTATCACCCTCAAACTAGCGGTCAAGTAGAAGTATCCAATCGCCAAATCAAAGCCATCTTGGAGAAGACGGTCTCCCGCTCAAGGAAAGATTGGTCGTCCAAACTGGATGATGCACTCTGGGCCTACCGAACGGCCTATAAGACACCACTTCGCACTACTCCCTATAACTTGGTATATGGTAAGTCATGTCACTTGCCCGTTGAACTTGATCATAAAGCAATGTGGGCTCTTAAGGAGCTTAACATGGATTTCGACGAAGCGGGAAAGAGGAGGTTCATTGACTTACAAGCCTTGGAAGAGTTGCGCCTAAAGGCATATGAGAATGTCGAAATCTACAAGGAGCGCACTAAAAAATGGCATGATAGGAAGTTGGTGCCAAAAACATATGAGGTAGGTGACAAAGTCCTTGTTTTCAATTCTAGGCTTCGCTTATTTCCAGGGAAACAAAGGACAAGATGGAGCGGACCTTTCAAGGTTCATAAAATATTCCCTCATGGAGCGGTGGAGTTATTTTGCGACGATGGATCAACCTTTAAGGTAAATGGCCACCGAGTAAAGAAATATTATGACAAAGAGGACCCGGAAGAAGAGATTCGCGCCACCTTGGCGTTGAACTAACGCAAAAAGGGAAATATGTCGAGCTAGCGACTTAAACTCAAGCCTTCCGGGAGGCAACCTGTTCTTTTCCTTTTCTTTCTCTTTTAGTTTTTCATCTATTTTATATTTTTTAGATCATTCGTGGCTATTCTATCTAAAGTCAACAAGGAAATCCAGCCCAGAAGAGAGGTCGATATCGACCTATATGGTCGATATCGATAAGCCGACAGAAGGGAGCAACAGGAAAAATTACACGGATGCAGAAGGGGGGTCGATATCGACCTCTAAGGTCGATATCGACTACAGATGGAGGTAAGTGCCAGGTCAGAATTTAATTTATTTCAGTTTTATTTTTTTTGGGGTTTCGTTCCCTTTATACCCCCCCCCCCGACTTCGACACCCCCCTCCCCTTTTCGATACCCTAGCCGCCGCTTTCTTCCTCTTCACCTCTCTTCTTCATCTCTCTCAACCCTCCGGTCACCCTCCTCACAGCCACCCACCACTGACAACACCATCCCCACCCTGTGCAGCAGATCCGAAACCCGTAATCCCCGTCCTCTCTTCCTCTTCTCGACCTATCTCTCTCTCTCCCTCTATTTCACGCCGCCAGTACCAGACCTCCCCACAGGAAGCCTCGGCGCACCAGATCCGGCCCCCCCACGCCACCGGAGATCCCACCGCGCCACCAGCAGCCCCGACAGCGCACTGATTCGGTCGATTTCGACCCCTGGGCATCGATTTCGACATCTCCTGTCGACAGTCGGCTTTCTCTCTTGATTTTTGCGGTTGCTTGCCTCTTTCTCCCCTAATTCCAACACTCTTCTGGTATGATTTCTCACTCTTCCTCTATTTTTTTCTGGATTACCATATTTAATTAGTTGATTGGGAAGAAATTTCATATTGGGTGTTTAGGGTTTGAACGTAGATTGCGCGGGAACGAGTATTTGTATGTTTGTGGGGCATGAAATCTGTTTTTTTTATTTATGTGGGGCTATGAATCTGATTTTTGTATGTATATGGGCATAAATCTCATTTTTATATATAATGGGGTGAGATCTAACTTTTATAATTTATGTGGGGCAATAATCGGAATTCTCCATAAATTTGGGTTATGAATCTGAATTTTATATATATATGGGCTGATTTTGTAAATCTGATTTTTTGGGGGTTTATATTCTGATTTTTTTAAGATTTAAAATCTGATTTTTTTTTATATATGTAGGCCAAACTTCTATAAGTCATTAGGTTCCTTGGTATTAAAACTTTAAGAAATTATGTTTATATAAATTGCCATCCTTAGGTACTTTCTTTCACTTAGACAATTTACCTTTACATAATTTCTAGCATAATATGGAACCTAAGTATGGGGTTCTCCCTATTTTAATACAAAGGAGAATTATCTTTGGCATTGGTTTCTTTTGCAGACGATGGTTAGAGCCAAGAACATCCCTCAGGACGCGCTCCGCATTGAGGATGATCAGCAGCGCTCCCTTGCTGAGGATTTGATTCCCTGAGCTACCAGGGCACGATGGTACCATCTCCCTGACATAATCCAGCTAGGATTTCACCCAGGCGTTCAGGAGGCGTTTGAGAACGTCTCTCTACACAGGCTGATTGAGCCACTGGAGGCACACTACCCCGTTCTGACTGGGGAGTTTATGGCCACATTAGAGGTTCCCGAGCGCACTTCGACCAGCTGCCGAGTCATCTTCCAGCTCGACAACAGGCGACACAAACTATCGCTCGAGGAGATGAGCGAGATTTTTGGGTTCATCCACACTCCGGCCGCCTTCAGGGTCCAGGACCCCAATGCCATCTGGAGTTACATATCAGGTATACCCTACCCTGCTCCTACTGACTCCTTCACCTCTAGGTTGTGAGTCCACTTTTTAGGATCATCCTGAGGGTCCTGGCGAGTACCCTTTGGGCCAGACCTGAGCTCCGTCGCCCGACACACCGTGAGACGGAGACTCTACGGAGGATGCTCTTCGAGGATGACCCTCTACCATACCTCCACGCCTGGCTCAAGCATATCGTAGACCGCAGACGCACGGTCTCTACAGATATTTTGGATGGCGGCATGGTGGCCATCCTCGCCGAGGCTCTAGGCGTCCACACTCAGAGGTACACGGCCTACCAGCTCACATACCTAGACGCTGCGGTGTTGCGCCAGGGCGGAGTCATCGCGACAAGAGCACAGGGATGGAGACACCCCCAGACGGGGATGCGCCTGCGACACGATTTCATGGATTTGCTGTATATCCCAGATTGGTACCAGTTTTGGACTAGGCAGCCATATCATACAGATATAGATCCGTCTGCTTACCCCACCCTACGGCGGAGACCCCCACTCTACAACCATGAGCCAGAGGTGGATGCTATGTCTTGGGACGCTGACCCCCATTCCGACGGAGCTGAGCAGCCCCCAGCCTACCAGGGGGGCATGGATGGCAACGATGATGATGACGCCAGGGATGATGCAGTTGAAGGAGGAGAGGGCCCGCAAGGGTCCCACCACAGCCACCACAGTCATCATAGCCACCATAGCTATGTACCTCCACCTCCTCCTCCCTTCCAGCCCGCCTACACCACTGATTGGCAGGAAGACATGTCTGCCCGCTTTACTAGGCTGGAGCTCTCCGTCACTGAGATGCGCGAGGAGCAGCGACGCTATGGGAGGTTCCTCGAGGGTTTGGGCTCATATATAGGCTTTTCCTTCGATCAGCAGGCTGTACCTTCCACATTCCCGCATGCCGCCCCGACCGACTACTCAGGGACAGCTCCTACACAGGGCTGGCCCTTGCTGTTCCCACCTCCCCCGCCTCCTGAGCAGTGATATGTGTGTAGTGTAAGTGAGCGTGAGTGATTCCCTCCCTCTACTTTACTTTTCTAACAGTGAGGACACTGTAATCTTTAAGTATGGGGTGGGGATTGAACTTGGACATTATAAACTGCTTTATCTAGTTGTGGTAGGGTTTAAAACTTGGCGAACTTGGCTTGTATTTTATTTACTTTCTACTTGTATGCATTGCATCATATTTAAACATTTATGCATTCTAAAGTTTAAGTTCTTAATCTTTTAGTTCGTTAAGTCTATAAAATGTCAAAATCTAAAAAAATAGAAAAATGTCAAAAATACAAAAAAAATGCATGTTTATTCTTTGAGTTTATTTTCTAAACCTACTTAGATGTCCTATGATGAAAACTCAATAGCTGACTTGATCATGTAAATCCTATGGCATATTTGGATGGTTTAGCCTAAGTCTTTAAAATTTTTATGTAGATTGTGAACTTGTGATGAAATTGAGCACATATGATCCTAGGCTAAAAAGCAAATCCAACAAAAATTGTCCTTGTGAGAATTTTGACCTATAGGGAGAACATCAAAAATCCCTCCGCTTTCTTGAGTGAATTTACTCTTCCTATGCATTTCTAAATGTTGTGATAGTTATTCAAAACCAATGCATATATATGATTATGTTTACGAGAATTAAATGATGGAGGCATCTTTTAAGCCATTTTTATCCTCTCTTTACCTACCCTGCATTATCCCTGCTTGAAGCCAGAACATTAGCCTGAGCCTGAAATTGCAAACTCCACAAAATTATCCCTAGCCAAATTGAGCCTGACCCCCATTTGGGAATTGAGACTTAGGTTGGTTGGACTAATGCCTTGTGTAAAGAAAAGAGCATAATGTCCAGTTTTGAGCAAGGAAATTATAGGATGGCACATATTTACATTTTGTCATATTTTGTAAAAAGGTTTATGGCTCAACATATAAATGCACATATTTACTTATTATTTTCGAAAAAAAGATCCGAAAAAAAATAAATAAAGATATCTATATATAGTGCATGAGCCAAAATCCTTAAGTCTTTTATTCATACAAATGTTATATTTTTTAGATGTATATTAGAACTTGGAAGAAGGGTTGATGGAATGCATCTTTAGAGCATATTATAAAGAGTTATGGTTTGGGTATTGCAAGTGTTGAGATTTAGGAGTCTTGATTCCCGAATTATAAAAGCACCACATAGCCAAATAATTCCATACCCTTTATTTCATACCAAGCCCCATTACAACCCCGCCGAATGGAGTCTTCTTTGAAGTCTTCCATTGAGCGAAAGTCCTCCTGATGGTTCTTATTGCATTTTCATAATTGGTTGCGAAGTGGATTTTTATAAATTGCAATGTTTATGAGATTGTCTATGGAATTGAGTTGAGAGTCGATCTTCATAGCCTAAACACATGAGAGTTGAGTGCAAACACATTATCCCTGTGAGGTTGGATCAAAATTGCATATGCCTTATGATCGCCAAAATATGTGCTATGACGTTAAATTCACTTGCTTTGCTTTGCTACCGCTTATGATGTTGCTTTTGACAAAGGCGAAGACTTGAAGGGTGTGTTGTAGGTGTTGGTTATTGCTTGGTTATTGCTTGAGGACAACCAAGTCTAAGTATGGGGTGTTTTGATGTACATATTTGTACCTTTGTTTATTACATCTTTTGACTTCATATTTCATTCGATTTCCAAATAAAAGTTTTAAAAGTATATGATCTTGTGTAAGAATGAACTAAAGTATAAGAAATAGAGTCTGCACGAGTTTTGAGATAACTATGCAGGAATTCGATGAAATCGGAGTCAAAACGAACAAGCCAAGTGAAGCTGAGAAGAGGTCGATATCGACTGGAGACATCGATATCGACCCTGGATTTCGACACGACTTCTGAGTGTCGAGATAAGCCACACAGACTAGACCAGAAGTCTCGATATCGACACACATGCATCGATATTGACCATCGTCATAGACATCGACTAGAGCTGGACAAGTCGAGCAGAAACACAAGTATCGATATCGACCTCTGGTGTCGATATCGACCCTACCTCGACAGAAGATAAATCCGATTTTGAGGCTCGGATTGTGAAGTCTATCATCAAAGCCATGAGTTATCTCGTTCTTTTTGATATTAGCAGTTGTTTATTATCTTTTCCTTTAAGTTTTTATCAAAATAAAAGACCTATCCTAAATTGTTCGGATAGAGTTAATAGTTTAGATAGGAGTTACAATCCTCGGATAGTGAGGATTAGTAGCCTATAAATAAAGGCTTAGGGGCTGATTTGTTGGAGGATCCAATCATCGAATCATCCAAGACAAGGACAATAGACAATAGATAGTTAGAGTTTTTGAGCTTTAAAGTTTCAAGCGCTTACGATAGTTGGCGTTGAGATTGTAAAGATTCGAAAATTTCCATTTATGCAAGTTATTTCAATTCAAGACATGTCTACAATCAACATGAGTGAGTAGTCCCCCTTTCTTCTAGGGTTGGGTGAGCCCGACGATAGCCATGATGGTAAGGTAAGTACGTCGCTAAAGAATGTATCTTTTATCTCCCTCTACCTTGTTCTTCATCTTTAAATGCGAATTTAAGGAACTCATGTTGTAAAACATGGGTAGTAATTAGGGTTTCTATTCGAAAGATTATAAACTCAATTATGACAAAGGTAGACACAAATTAGGTTAAGTAATTGAAAAATCTCTTTTCCTATTTGTCGGTTAAGGTGAAAGCCTTTTCCTTTATGATGAAAGCATGCATCTTTAGTTGATTCTTACTTCTTCTATCATGGTTGTCGTCGCGGGAATCCTTGGCTTTGGAAGACTTTTCCTTTATTAAGTTTACATTAAAATTTGCCCGACGTTCGTTGATTTATCGAAAAACCCAACACCCTTGCTTATTTCTGATCATTGCTTCCTTCCCATCCTTAATTCTTCGGCCTTTTCTTTGCCGACAAAACCACTAACTCACTGCAGGAAGACATCGATATCGACAGCAGAGGTCGATATCGACCAAAACTGATAGATCGACGGTTTTCTGAGTCGATCTCGAGACTCCTGGGAAACTTCTGCAAGCATCGATATCGACCCCCTTGTGTCGAAATCCACCCCGCTGTATCAACTGGTAGCCTTCTGAGCCAGTCGATTTCGTGGACTAACATCGATATCGACCCCCACCAGTCGATATCGACTACCGTTTTTGTTTCTGCAGGTCTTCTGTTGCAGAGAACATCGACAGCCAAGATCGACATCGAGGTCTGACATCGAGATCGAGGCTTTTGGTCGAACATAAAGGACGTGTCTTCAACGCTACTAGGATCCCGCTGACTCGCTTCCTCGTGGAACGAACCTGATTCCCTACTACTATAGCGGGGAGTCTTGAATTTATTTGAAGAGGCTAAGAGTTGTATTGGTTTATATTTTATTATATATTTCGATTCAATTCTCCCCACGTCATAGGGCATGATCGCAATAGGTCCTTGAAGCGCTCCCATGCCTGCGCCAATGTCTCGCCAGACTTTTGTTTAAAAGTCATGATCCTTTGTTGCAGCATCGCCGTTTTTATGGAGGAAAGAATTTGTTTAGGAACGCATCCTTCACCTCTGCCCATGTCCTCAGCGAGCGTGGAGCCAAACTTTCAAGCCATTGCAATGCCTTCTCTACAAGAGACCATCGAAAAGATTTCAGTCTAACATTTTCTAAATTTGCGCCATCAACGAAAGTCTCACATAAATCCATAAAAGTAGAAATATGTTGCAAGGGGCATTCATTAGATCTTCCTTCAAAAGTATTGCGTTTAATTTCAGAAAGGAAGTTAATTTTAATTTCATATGTAGAGGAAGGGATGATGATTGCAGATTCAGGCACGGTGAGCATAGGATGCATGTATTGCATGGTCGTCTGCGGATATTCATTGAGCCTCTCTTGGGCTTGTCTGCGTGCATCCTCCTCTCTCTCTATCAACGCGAGCTCTTTCTGCAGCTACCGTTCCCCTTTCATTGGCGATGGTGACATTGTGGTCCTCAATCTCTCAATGAGTTGAGCCTGTGTCTCATTCTCCGCCATGATTCTGATTGCTCTGTTTCAAAGGTACAGGAAATGTTCGGGCTCGTATAGACTTTCCAAGATAGGTTCGCGATCAGAGCGTCGCATAAACCTGCAAAATCAGCACTAGAAAAAAACGTGAGTAAAGCTTAGGGCGCGAATGATTGCCTCCCCGGCAACGACGCCAAAATTTGACTGGTGGGATAGAATCAAGATCGAATAAATATAAATATGAAATATAAATTAAACCAAACCAACTCCCTGTCTAAGCAAATAAATTACAAGAATCCCTCCCGATGTAGTAGTAGGGTATTCAGGATCAAATCCACGAGGAGGTATGTCAGCGGTTCCTAAACTCTGCAATCACGTTCAATTTCGACTCCAGAAGATCACTTGATATCGAGTAGATCAGTCGATATCGACTACAGTTCCAGTCGATTTCAAGCAAATTCCTGCAAAGACAGAAAAACACAGTCGACGTCGAGTAGAGCACTCGATAACGGGTCAGCCACTCGATATCGACCTCTGTAGTCGAAATTGAGTCTTCGCAGAAACTGTAAACGTAACTAAATTTTGTCAGAAAAGTGTCCGAAGAATATGAGGATGATGTAGGAAAGATGAACAAAATAAAATATCAGATTTGTATAAACTCAATAAACTAAAGAACCTCCAAGATCGGGGATTTCATGCCACAACGATAACCATATAAGCCTATGCCAAATTCATGAAAGATTATGTTTTTTCGTCAAATAACTTTCGTTACTAACAATTAGGTGATTTAGAGGCTCTCGCATAAACCCTAATGATGAGTGCCTCCCAAAAAAGTTGTATAAGGGGCCCACTTTCGGTGGGTCCCTGGGGGTTAGACGCGAGCTGTTTTTCTACGAAACACGGGCTTACCTGACACGCGAATCAATTTCTTTGCTATACTACCTGGGTCGTGCTTTGGTCGCATGTTTAAATTCTACCTTAACCCCGCATCTTTTATGGGAGATCATCGATCGTTGTAATGATTTCAGGGATCATACCTGTCCACGGAGATTCACCCGGGGTGCTACTTCGACGCTTGACGCAGGTCAAGATATCCCCTTCAGTTTTCGGATTTGCTAGTCCACCGAGGATCGTTTTCCCGTTCTGTGGTCAACTTTAAGATGATTCAAATCCTTTTCTCGTAGTTTTCTTCTCCCGTTTTTTCCAAAAAGTCCTTTTCTCTTCTGTTCATTTCCCCTTTTATAAGGATTGGCCAGAGACCCCCGTCGTGACACTTGTCGTTCTTGAGTTGACACGTGTGGCCATCGTGGGTGGGGGGCATGATGGACATGTGTCATTGATTTATGTCCGCATCCTCCCGATTTCCGGAGTCTCTTTTGGTGTTGTTTCATTATGTCTGCGTCTGAATCCTCGTCTATCATTTCTGCATGGTTTCATCATAGCTCCTCGGGTCGGGTTGAGTTCCATGAGAGCTTGAGACGATTCGACCTTATCCGCGGAAATGTGTTCTTCCTCCTTTCCCTAGAGGGGAAATTTCGTATTTTCCTTCTTAATCAATGTCTATGGGCCTGGTCGAGGATTTCTTTTGGCCCATTAGGGTTTTACCATGGCCCATATTGCCTTGAGGGGAGTTGGAGAGTCGGTAATTTTTCTTATAAATTACCCCGTTCCGTTTTCACTTTTTCACTTCCCACTGTTTGTCTGTTTGTGGCATTTGCTCAGCTTTTGCCTTTTCAGAGTTTTCCGTTTGTCTTCTAGCTTTCCGGTTGTGTTTTCCGACAGTTTCTTCGTTCCTCCAAGGTAAACCCTAGCTTTTGTTCTTGAGATCTTAATTTTTTCGTGAAGTGTTCTTGAGTGTTTTTGTTAATTTTTTAATTTCTTGTCGAAATTCTTGCTTTCTCCTTCTTAGATTTGTTCGGGTTCTCCCTTTTTCTCCCAGTTTTGTTCCTTTGGGTTTTTTTGATTTTTTCTTTTTTGGTCCGCGTTCGGGTTCCTTTTCAGATCAGCTTTTTAACTTCCTTCAAGAATGGCTAACTTTGAGGGGAACCCGGATGCGTTGGATGAGTTTGAAAGAGAGGAAAGATGGAGAGAGGGTTTACTCTCTGTTTCAGGAGGGAATCCTTCCGCGGTAGTTTTGGATTCTTCCTCCTCATCCTCCAGCAGAAGTTCCACGTCTGATTCAGAGAGTTCTTCTTCAGATTCTTCCTCTTCTTCCAGCATCTCTTCTCCGGACCGCGTGGGTCCTTTTTGCAGCCCTATTAAGGTGAGAAGACGACGGAACCGCTCTGACCCTGATTATTATTCCTTCCCTTATTTAATTTCTTCTTCTTCGAAGGGAGGCGACGCTCATCTAATGGACGTGGAGACCCAGGCTCATCCCGATGCGCGTGCTCTTCAAGCCCGCATCCGACAACCAGCAGTTTGGAATCCGAGTTATCATGGGTCCCTTATGTCGAGTCTCCTATTGGAATCGCAGAGAAGTGCGCAAGGGTCCGTTCGAAGGAGGTTCTCAGCGATCTTGACTTTCCTTCTTATTCCCTTGATGACCTATCCTCTTGTTCTTTCCATGGGAATTTTTCCCTCCGCGACCCTCAACCTTGTCCTCCAGTCATCTCCGAGAGAGTTCGTCCGCGACGTTCACCTAATCAAGAGGTGCGGGGATGCACGACGCTGCTTGATCAGTCTAGTGTCGCGGCTATAGCTCGAATATTCCCGTGGCCAGCGGGCGTGGAGCTGTGCCTTCCTTCAGAAGGTGGAGGATGCCTGGACGCTTATGAAGATTGCCTTGCTCTGTATGCGGCGAGTTTAACTCAAGGATTTCGCTTGCCTCTTCACCCTTTGTTCATTGCCTTCCTATCCGAGTATAATCTGAGCCCTGCACAAGTTGTGCAGAATTATTGGATGTTCTTCACCAGCTTTGTGATGCGGTGTTTGGACATTGGAGTGTCTCCAACGAAGGAGCTGATGCTTAGCATCTTTTCTCTGAAGAGGGGGCCCCAAGATCCTAGGGTTTAGGGTTTAGGGTTCATTAGGGTGGTTTTACCAGTGCAACTCTAGTTGTAGTTACATCGAGAGGTTATCTAGTAAGCCGAACTGGAAGCACAAGTAGTTTCTCGTTCGCGACAAGGCCGGCGTTTCTCTCGAGTTCAAGACTATTCCTGGATGGTTCAGCGCAGTTAAAAAGCCTTGGGTTGCGCGGCTCGATAAGTTCAAAGATTCCTTCGTTCATGAGCCTAAGTTGCCATGGCAAACGATGGTTTCAACTCTTCGACTCGAGATGGCAGGATTGAGTCTACCTCATCCGTGATTAGGTGTTTGCCTTAGTCTTTACCACATTCTATTTTCATGATTTCTTCATAGTTTCACGTTTTTTAGTGTCTCCTCCCCCCTTTTTTTTAAAAAAAAAAAAAGAAGTAGGATGCTCGTTAGTGGTGTCTAATGTTTTCATTTTCTGTTCTCTCTTTGGCAGACCTAATGGATTTGAGTTCTTTGGTCGAGCGGCACCATGTTCAGGAGAGTAGCAAGCCGAGGAAGAAAAAGTCTGCCAAGCGCGAACATCATCCTCTTGCTGCTTCTCAGGACGCGACTGTTGGAGAAACTGAAAGAGCCAGCGAGCCTGCCGCAGTGGCGGAGGTTGTGGTCTCTGATGCTCGTGAGAAGCGTCCTTGTCCATCGGATGCGGGCACTTCCCGCCCTCAGAAAAGAAAGAAGGCTGCGGGTTCATCTCGAGCCTTCGGTGCTGGCAAAGAGGGGGCTCTTTTTCTGCAAGGGGACGACGCTCTGCCAACTTTCCGCATCGCTGGCTTTGGGGTCGATGAACTCGTTCGCCTTCGCTGCCCTGACAAATTTGCGCGGAACGAACGAGCGTGGCTGCGTCGCTTAGAATGGGATGAGTTTTCTCTTCAGTTCGATCGCGTGGCCGAATGGGTGAGTTGCCGTTGGGATTACACCATTCAGTTTTCTATTTGTTTCTGTCGTCGTTCAATTCCCTTACCTTCGTTTTTGACTTTGTTTTTGCTTCTTCAGGTTAAGAGTTTCCAGGCCGAGTCGGAGAGGCGACTGTCTTCTCAAGCGGAGGAGCTCTCCAAGAAATCCACGGAGATTAAGGAGTTGAACCACAAGTTAAGGATGCAGGGCAATACCGTTGGCGATCCGACTTTAGTGGAAAAGTTCAAGAAGCGATCTGCAGAGCTTTATGAGAAATTGCAGGTTGCCAACGAGCAGAACTCTGCCTTGAAGGAGCAAATCTCCTTTTTGAGTACAGAGCGTGACGCGGCACTCTCGAGTTCAGATGCTCTACGCCGTCAAGGGGAGGAACTTCAAAAGTCCGCGGGGCACCTGAGGGAGAAACTGGAGACGATTGAGGCGCGTTTCAAAGATCTTCAAATCGAACACTCCATCGTTGAAGAGGATCGGGCTTTATTGAAGCAAGAGTTGGAGAAGCTTCAGTCTCAGTCAACTCAGGAGGTTGCGCTTCAATGGTTGGAGTCTCCCGCGGGTCTTAAGTTCCTGTCCTCTGAGTGGATCAAAACTGACGCGGTTATCTCCTTTCTCTCTTCAGTAGCCAAGCCATGTCTTCGATCCCCAGAGGGAAGAGAGCTTTTAAAGGATAAGTGCTTTAGCTATTTTCTAAAGGGGATGTCCTCTGGCATAAACCAGAGCGTCACCCGCTCGCAGACCAATCCAGGTGTTCCTTTGGAGAAGTTCGAGGCGAGCTTGGCGGTGGCAGAGTGGGGTCTGACCCCGGAACAGCTGGCGGGAGAGGAGGACTCAGATGAAGAGGATTATGAAGAAGAAGAGGTCGATACCTCCGCTGATCCTTAAGGCCTGGAGGACTTGTTCTTTTTATCTTTTCTTAAAACATCTTACTGGCGCGAGCCAGTTTTGTAATTAACTTTTGTTGAAACTGGGTAGTTTCGCCCATTTTGGTGTTCAAACAATGGTTTTTACCGCCTTACTTAGGGTGTTGTATTTTTGTATATCAGTAACCTTTCGTAGCAAATATCACCTTTACTTTTTATTCTTGTGTCCATTATTTCCTGGCTCGGCCACCTGTTCTGCGGTTCTTGATCATGATTTAAAAAGTTCTTGCCACTTGTCCACCATGCTTGAGCTTATCTTCCCCTTTTTTAAACTCTCGGTTCGGATTTTTTTTTTATTTATTCCGTTTACCGTTGCTTATCTGTGTTCGATAAGGACTTATGGCGCCTGGGAATCCCAACCCTTGGGCGTTTTTCCAAACTTTGGAATGCATCGAACAACTTTCTTTGCTTGTATGATTCTCTCGATACTCTTGATTCCTACTGTTTCTCTTTCTTTTTTTTTTAGGCTTTGAGTCCTTACTTTGTGTCACTTTTTGGCAGCCTCTTCCTCCTCAGTTCGAGGTGGTGTTCAGATCCTCCCTTCCACGGAAAGTTCTCCTGTCCTCCTACGCCATCGAGAACTTCCGGGTAGAGGTGAGTAGAGGACTCGACGGTCGTTTATACCTCAGTCGCGGATGGAATGAATTCGTTGCTCATCATAGGTTTGTCGTGGGGTCGTCGATGACATTTTTCTACATGAATCGTGCTCATTTTAAAATTTGTCCACGACGTGACCTGGACTGTGCTGAAGTCGAATGTTGTTCCTCGACTGTTTCTTCCAGCGGCTCATGTTGAGCCGCGTTTATAAATCAAGAAAGTCTATTTGCCGTATAAGGCTGGTTTGCGAATAAAGGAAATGTTTCGCTTATGAAGCTTTTATTGTAGAGGCTTGCTCTTTTATTTTAAAACGACAGCATTGCATGATCCCTAGATTTTTCTTTATTAGCTGGAATGTCATCTTATTCTCTTACATTTTAAAGAGTCGTGGGAGAAGCTCTCATTTGAAACACATGCTCTTACCCGTGTCCTTTAACTCCATTGTAGTCGCAGTCAGGATTTGCGACATAGACTTCGAAGATTGAGTCTCCTTGGTACACGAAGATCAAAGCGACTCTAACACTTATCCTGTTGGCTTCCACAAATCCTGGCCATCCGTCTGTCAACCAATAGATCCCGTCCGCGTCCACTTCAACCTTGACTTCATGCTCGCGATTGGATCGGGACCACAGGTGCACCAGACGATGGGCATCTTCTTCTAGGAGGACGTACATTAGTGGGAGCTGTAGAGATTGGAGTTGCTCCTCTGTAATGATCACTCTGTAAAAGGCTTTAGAGGGATTTTCGAATTCCATTTTCCTGTTTTGCGTATGTTACTTTCTTCAAGATTTCACGGGGTTTTATATTTGCTAAGACTTGCCGCATTTTTAGTTTCCTGTCCCGGGGTTTTTCCACGGGGCGTTTTTTAGGCCGCGTGTTTTGCTTGAGTCTGAACTTGGTCTGAATTGAAACTCTTCCGATAGCTGTTTCTGATTGTCAAGTTGTTTCACTGAGCCCTCTTTTGCAGTTCACGTGACTATACTGCTATCTTGGTTGATGAGCCTCCTCCCCCCTCTCTTTTTTAGAGGAATCTTATGCTAGATGGCGTTCATGCGTGTCGTTATCCCAGCTTTCATAGAGAGAATTTTTCTTTCTTTCCTCTTGTTATTCCGCAGTTGTTTACTTCATGCTTTGATTGTGTTCATGACTATTTCCAGCGTGGGTGGATGGGCTTTCTTTCAATCGATTGACTGTATTGATCAAACATTCCGTTTGGTAAGCCCTTATTGAAATGCTGGTTTTGTTTGATAATTTTCATCCTCTATATTCGACCCTTTTTCTTACTACCATTTTTTAGCTTTTGCCTATGCGTTTTGAGGGGGAGTACATGGACGCCGTTCCTGAGCAAATCTTCCTTTCATCCCATCACTTGCATGACTTTCCAGTCCGCGTTTATAAGGGTGATTACGGAATGTACTGGCTTCGTTAGGGATGGAAAGATTTCATCGAGTCTCATGGACTCGCGGTCGGATCTTCTATGGTTTTCATCCACAAGGGAAATGCTCATTTTGAAATCCAAGTCACGGGCTTGGAGGACGGGGATGAGATCGTTAGCCGCCTCCCCTACGAAGACGCGGGTCTTTTGACAAACGGCTCGTACCCTTGATTAGTTTTTCCTGATGACGTATTCATTTGTGAACAGATGGGGTTACTTCTGTTTACATGTAGTTTTCTTTTCTGCGGTCAATGAATAAATGTGGTGTCTGTCGTCTTTTCTGATTTTATTAATATTGAGGTTGCGTTCAGGATTCTTCTTGGCTTTTGTGTGGTACAGGCCTGTCTTCTCAGGTCGTGTCTTCTGTAAGTTTTGGCTGTAATGATTCCGCTCTCCTTTTGAGGATTCTCTGAAGGAATCTTTCAAAAGCACACTTCGTGAACACCACCCCGCGGAGTCCTTTGTAAACAAGGCTTAGTTTGGTTTCGCTTTCCAGCTTTTTCTCTTCAATATGGATGCATCAATTCAGACTCCCTGGGCTTTTTATTTAGCCCTTGATTTTAAAGATCAACTGCAAGAGCTAGTGAGTTAACTTCTTCTTGCTCATATTTTAAAGATTACTCTCTTTCTTATACTTCACTTGTCTTTGTCCATTTTCAGTCACTTCCTACTCTTTTTTAGTATGAAACGAGTGTTACAGATCCGACTCAAGTTTTTCGGTCCCTCGGCTCAGCCGTGGATTCTCCAATTGGGATAGTCAAACGAGACTACGGGATATTTTGGCTAGTCGGTGGTTGGAGCGATTTTGTTGCATCCCAGGGGTTAGGAATGGGGACTGTCATGGTCTTCCGCCACCATGGTGGGGTTCACTTTAAAGTTCGTGTGCTAGATGAGGGATCTATTTGTGTGGAGAATGGTTATGTTATGTCGCCTCCAAGGCCGGTCATCCTCCCAGATGTTTGATTCCTTTTTGTCTTTGAATGATGATCCCTCTTATGTTTTAACTTTTGTTCTCATGTTTTTGTACCAGAGAATCCTTATGTAATTTCTTTAACATTTGCTCGCGTCTGGTGTTTTTACGCGTTATGCTTGTTGTGGGATCGATCGAACAAATGTTTCTCCTGTGATGCTATTTGTAGTAGTAACCCCCAAAGTTTTAGATTTTGTTTATTATTAAACACTGTTGTTAGTTGACCCGACCTTGAGAGATTGCGAGTCTCGATCAAGGGAGCGACGCGGAAAAAGCTCCAGCGTCAATAGTCCCTGTCGTTCGTTGGCTCGACCTTGAGAGATCGAGAGTCTCGATCAAGTGAGCGACGCGGAGAAAGATCCAGCGTCAATAGTCCCTGTCGTTCGTTGGCTCGACCTTGAGAGATCGAGAGTCTCGATCAAGGGAGTGACGCGGAGAAAGCTCCAGCGTCAATAGACTCTGTCGTTCGTTGGCTCTACCTTGAGAGATCGAGAGTCTCGATCAAGGGAGCCACGCGGAGAAAGCTCCAGCGTCAATAGACTCTGTCGTTTGTTGGCTCGACCTTGAGAGATCGAGAGTCTCGATCAAGGGAGCGACGCGGAGAAAGCTCCAGCGTCAATAGACTATGTCGCTCGTTGGCTCGACCTTGAGAGATCGAGAGTCTCGATCAAGGGAGCGACGCGGAGAAAGCTCCAGCGTCAATAGACTCTGTCGTTCGTCGGCTCGACCTTGAGAGATCGAGAGTCTCGATCAAGGGAGCGACGCGGAGAAAGCTCCAGTGTCAATAGACTCTGTCGTTCGTTGGCTCGACCTTGAGAGATCGAGAGTCTCGATCAAGGGAGCGACGTGGAGAAAGCTCCAGCGTCAATAGACTATGTCGTTCGTTGGCTCGACCTTGAGAGATCGAGAATCTCGATCAAGGGAGCAACGCGGAGAAAGCTCCAGTATTAATAGACTCTGTCGTTCGTTGCCTCGACCTTGAGAGATCGAGAGTCTCGATCAGGAAGTGACATGGAGAAAGCTCCAGCATCAATAGACTCTGTCGTTCGTTCGCTTGACCTTGAGAGATCGAGAGTCTCGATCAAGGGAGCGACGCGGAGAAAGCTCCAGCGTTAATAGACTCTGTCGTTCGCTGGCTCGACCTTGAGAGACCGAGAGTCTCGATCAAGGGAGCGACGTGGAGAAAGCTCCAATATTAATAGACTCTGTTGTTCGTTGGCTCGACCTTAAGAGATCGAGATCTCGATCAAGGGAGCGACGCGGAGAAAGCTCTAGTATTAATAGACTCTGTCGTTCGTTGCCTCGACCTTGAGTGATCGAGAGTCTCGATCAAGGGAGCAACGCGGAGAAAGCTCCAATATTAATAGACTCTGTCGTTCGTTGCCTCGACCTTGAGAGATCGAGAGTCTCGATCAAGGGAGCGACGCGGAGAAAGCTCCAGCGTCAATAGACTGTCGTTCGCTGGCTCGACCTTGAGAGATCGAGAGTCTCGATCAAGGGAGCGACGTGGAGAAAGCTCCAGCGTCAATAGACTCTGTTGTTCGTTGGCTCGACCTTGAGAGATCGAGAGTCTCGATCAAGGGAGCGACGCGGAGAAAGCTCCAGCGTCAATAGACTCTGTCGTTCGTCGGCTCGACCTTGAGAGATCGAGAGTCTCGATCAAGGGAGCGACGGGGAGAAAGCTCAAGCGTCAATAGACTCTGTCGTTCGTTGGCTCGACCTTGAGAGATCGACAGTCTCGATCAAAGGAGCGACGTGGAGAAATCTCCAGCGTCAATAGACTATGTCGTTCGTTGGCTCGACCTTGAGAGATCGCGAGTCTCGATCAAGGGAGCGACGTAGGGAAAGCTCCAGCGTCAATAGACTCTGTCGTTCGTTGGCTCGACCTTGAGAGATCGAGAGTCTCGATCAAGGGAGCGACGCGGAGAAAGCTCCAGTGTCAATGGACTATGTCGTTCGTTGGCTCGACCTTAAGAGATCGAGATCTCGATCAAGGGAGCGACGCGGAGAAAGCTCTAGTATTAATAGACTCTGTCGTTCGTTGCCTCGACCTTGAGTGATCGAGAGTCTCGATCAAGGGAGCAACGCGGAGAAAGCTCCAATATTAATAGACTCTGTCGTTCGTTCCCTCGACCTTGAGAGATCGAGAGTCTCGATCAAGGGAGCGACGCGGAGAAAGCTCCAGCGTCAATAGACTCTGTCGTTCGCTGGCTCGACCTTGAGAGATTGAGAGTCTCGATCAAGGGAGCGACGTGGAGAAAGCTCCAGCGTCAATAGACTCTGTTGTTCGTTGGCTCGACCTTGAGAGATCGAGAGTCTCGATCAAGGGAGCGACGCGGAGAAAGCTCCATCGTCAATAGACTCTGTCGTTCGTCGGCTCGACCTTGAGAGATCGAGAGTCTCGATCAAGGGAGCGACGGGGAGAAAGCTCAAGCGTCAATAGACTCTGTCGTTCGTTGGCTCGACCTTGAGAGATCGACAGTCTCGATCAAAGGAGCGACGTGGAGAAATCTCCAGCGTCAATAGACTATGTCGTTCGTTGGCTCGACCTTGAGAGATCGCGAGTCTCGATCAAGGGAGCGACGTAGAGAAAGCTCCAGCGTCAATAGACTCTGTCGTTCGTTGGCTCGACCTTGAGAGATCGAGAGTCTCGATCAAGGGAGCGACGCGGAGAAAGCTCCAGTGTCAATAGACTCTGTCGTTCGTTGGCTCGACCTTGAGAGATCGAGAGTCTCGATCAAGGGAGCGACGTGGAGAAAGCTCCAGCGTCAATAGACTATGTCGTTCGTTGGCTCGACTTTGAGAGATCGAGAATCTCGATCAAGGGAGCAACGCGGAGAAAGCTCCAGTATTAATAGACTCTGTCGTTCGTTGCCTCGACCTTGAGAGATCGAGAGTCTCGATCAGGAAGTGACATGGAGAAAGCTCCAGTATCAATAGACTCTGTCGTTCGTTCGCTTGACCTTGAGAGATCGAGAGTCTCGATCAAGGGAGCGACGCGGAGAAAGCTCCAGCGTCAATAGACTCTATCGTTCGCTGGCTCGACCTTGAGAGATCGAGAGTCTCGATCAAGGGAGCGACGCGGAGAAAGCTCCAGCCTCAATAGACTCTGTCGTTCGCTGGCTCGACCTTGAGAGATCGAGAGTCTTGATCAAGGGAGCGACGTGGAGAAAGCTCCAGCGTCAATAGACTCTGTTGTTCGTTGGCTCGACCTTGAGAGATCGAGAGTCTCGATCAAGGGAGCGACGTGGAGAAAGCTCCAGCGTCAATAGACTTTGTCGTTCGTTGGCTCGACCTTGAGAGATCGAGAATCTCGATCAAGGGAGCGACGCGGAGAAAGCTCCAGCGTCAATAGACTCTGTCGTTCGTTGGCTCGACCTTGAGAGATCGAGAGTCTCGATCAAGGGAGCGACGCGGAGAAAGCTCCAGCGTCAATAGACTTTGTCGTTCGTTGGCTCGACCTTGAGAGATCGAGAGTCTCGATCAAGGGAGCGACGAGGAGAAAGCTCCAGCGTCAATAGACTCTTTCGTTCGCTGGCTCGACCTTGAGAGATCGAGAGTCTCGATCAAGGGAGCGACATGGAGAAAGCTCCAGCGTCAATAGACTCTGTCATTCGTCGGCTAGACCTTGAGAGATCGAGAGTCTCGATCATGGGAGCGACGCAGAGAAAGCTCTAGCGTCAATAGAATCTGTCGTTCGTTGGCTCGACCTTGAGAGATCAAGAGTCTCGATCAAGGGAGCGACGTGGAGAAAGCTCCACCGTCAATAGACACTGTTGTTCGTTGGCTCGACCTTGAGAGATTGTGAGTCTCGATCAAGGGAGCGACGCGGAGAAAGCTCCAGCGTCAATAGACTCTGTCGTTCGTTGGCTCGATCTTGAGAGATCGACAGTCTCGATCAAGGGAGCGACGTGGAGAAATCTCCAGCGTCAATAGACTATGCCGTTCGTTGGCTCGACCTTGAGAGATCGCGAGTCTCGATCAAGGGAGCGACGTAGAGAAAGCTCCAGCGTCAATAGACTCTGTCGTTCGTTGGCTCGACCTTGAGAGATCGAGAGTCTCGATCAAGGGAGCCACGCGGAGAAAGCTCCAGCGTCAATAGACTCTGTCGTTTGTTGGCTCGACCTTGAGAGATCGAGAGTCTCGATCAAGGGAGCGACGCGGAGAAAGCTCCAGCGTCAATAGACTATGTCGCTCGTTGGCTCGACCTTGAGAGATCGAGAGTCTCGATCAAGGGAGCGACGCGGAGAAAGCTCCAGCGTCAATAGACTCTGTCGTTCGTCGGCTCGACCTTGAGAGATCGAGAGTCTCGATCAAGGGAGCGACGCGGAGAAAGCTCTAGTGTCAATAGACTCTGTCGTTCGTTGGCTCGACCTTGAGAGATCGAGAGTCTCGATCAAGGGAGCGACGTGGAGAAAGCTCCAGCGTCAATAGACTATGTCGTTCGTTGGCTCGACCTTGAGAGATCGAGAATCTCGATCAAGGGAGCAACGCGGAGAAAGCTCCAGTATTAATAGACTCTGTCGTTCGTTGCCTCGACCTTGAGAGATCGAGAGTCTCGATCAGGAAGTGACATGGAGAAAGCTCCAGCATCAATAGACTCTGTCGTTCGTTCGCTTGACCTTGAGAGATCGAGAGTCTCGATCAAGGGAGCGACGCGGAGAAAGCTCCAGCGTTAATAGACTCTGTCGTTCGCTGGCTCGACCTTGAGAGACCGAGAGTCTCGATCAAGGGAGCGACGTGGAGAAAGCTCCAATATTAATAGACTCTGTTGTTCGTTGGCTCGACCTTAAGAGATCGAGATCTCGATCAAGGGAGCGACGCGGAGAAAGCTCTAGTATTAATAGACTCTGTCGTTCGTTGCCTCGACCTTGAGTGATCGAGAGTCTCGATCAAGGGAGCAACGCGGAGAAAGCTCCAATATTAATAGACTCTGTCGTTCGTTGCCTCGACCTTGAGAGATCGAGAGTCTCGATCAAGGGAGCGACGCGGAGAAAGCTCCAGCGTCAATAGACTGTCGTTCGCTGGCTCGACCTTGAGAGATCGAGAGTCTCGATCAAGGGAGCGACGTGGAGAAAGCTCCAGCGTCAATACACTCTGTTGTTCGTTGGCTCGACCTTGAGAGATCGAGAGTCTCGATCAAGGGAGCGACGCGGAGAAAGCTCCAGCGTCAATAGACTCTGTCGTTCGTCGGCTCGACCTTGAGAGATCGAGAGTCTCGATCAAGGGAGCGACGGGGAGAAAGCTCAAGCGTCAATAGACTCTGTCGTTCGTTGGCTCGACCTTGAGAGATCGACAGTCTCGATCAAAGGAGCGACGTGGAGAAATCTCCAGCGTCAATAGACTATGTCGTTCGTTGGCTCGACCTTGAGAGATCGCGAGTCTCGATCAAGGGAGCGACGTAGGGAAAGCTCCAGCGTCAATAGACTCTGTCGTTCGTTGGCTCGACCTTGAGAGATCGAGAGTCTCGATCAAGGGAGCGACGCGGAGAAAGCTCCAGTGTCAATGGACTATGTCGTTCGTTGGCTCGACCTTAAGAGATCGAGATCTCGATCAAGGGAGCGACGCGGAGAAAGCTCTAGTATTAATAGACTCTGTCGTTCGTTGCCTCGACCTTGAGTGATCGAGAGTCTCGATCAAGGGAGCAACGCGGAGAAAGCTCCAATATTAATAGACTCTGTCGTTCGTTGCCTCGACCTTGAGAGATCGAGAGTCTCGATCAAGGGAGCGACGCGGAGAAAGCTCCAGCGTCAATAGACTCTGTCGTTCGCTGGCTCGACCTTGAGAGATTGAGAGTCTCGATCAAGGGAGCGACGTGGAGAAAGCTCCAGCGTCAATAGACTCTGTTGTTCGTTGGCTCGACCTTGAGAGATCGAGAGTCTCGATCAAGGGAGCGACGCGGAGAAAGCTCCATCGTCAATAGACTCTGTCGTTCGTCGGCTCGACCTTGAGAGATCGAGAGTCTCGATCAAGGGAGCGACGGGGAGAAAGCTCAAGCGTCAATAGACTCTGTCGTTCGTTGGCTCGACCTTGAGAGATCGACAGTCTCGATCAAAGGAGCGACGTGGAGAAATCTCCAGCGTCAATAGACTATGTCGTTCGTTGGCTCGACCTTGAGAGATCGCGAGTCTCGATCAAGGGAGCGACGTAGAGAAAGCTCCAGCGTCAATAGACTCTGTCGTTCGTTGGCTCGACCTTGAGAGATCGAGAGTCTCGATCAAGGGAGCGACGCGGAGAAAGCTCCAGTGTCAATAGACTCTGTCGTTCGTTGGCTCGACCTTGAGAGATCGAGAGTCTCGATCAAGGGAGCGACGTGGAGAAAGCTCCAGCGTCAATAGACTATGTCGTTCGTTGGCTCGACTTTGAGAGATCGAGAATCTCGATCAAGGGAGCAACGCGGAGAAAGCTCCAGTATTAATAGACTCTGTCGTTCGTTGCCTCGACCTTGAGAGATCGAGAGTCTCGATCAGGAAGTGACATGGAGAAAGCTCCAGTATCAATAGACTCTGTCGTTCGTTCGCTTGACCTTGAGAGATCGAGAGTCTCGATCAAGGGAGCGACGCGGAGAAAGCTCCAGCGTCAATAGACTCTATCGTTCGCTGGCTCGACCTTGAGAGATCGAGAGTCTCGATCAAGGGAGCGACGCGGAGAAAGCTCCAGCCTCAATAGACTCTGTCGTTCGCTGGCTCGACCTTGAGAGATCGAGAGTCTTGATCAAGGGAGCGACGTGGAGAAAGCTCCAGCGTCAATAGACTCTGTTGTTCGTTGGCTCGACCTTGAGAGATCGAGAGTCTCGATCAAGGGAGCGACGTGGAGAAAGCTCCAGCGTCAATAGACTTTGTCGTTCGTTGGCTCGACCTTGAGAGATCGAGAATCTCGATCAAGGGAGCGACGCGGAGAAAGCTCCAGCGTCAATAGACTCTGTCGTTCGTTGGCTCGACCTTGAGAGATCGAGAGTCTCGATCAAGGGAGCGACGCGGAGAAAGCTCCAGCGTCAATAGACTTTGTCGTTCGTTGGCTCGACCTTGAGAGATCGAGAGTCTCGATCAAGGGAGCGACGAGGAGAAAGCTCCAGCGTCAATAGACTCTTTCGTTCGCTGGCTCGACCTTGAGAGATCGAGAGTCTCGATCAAGGGAGCGACATGGAGAAAGCTCCAGCGTCAATAGACTCTGTCATTCGTCGGCTAGACCTTGAGAGATCGAGAGTCTCGATCATGGGAGCGACGCAGAGAAAGCTCTAGCGTCAATAGAATCTGTCGTTCGTTGGCTCGACCTTGAGAGATCAAGAGTCTCGATCAAGGGAGCGACGTGGAGAAAGCTCCACCGTCAATAGACACTGTTGTTCGTTGGCTCGACCTTGAGAGATTGTGAGTCTCGATCAAGGGAGCGACGCGGAGAAAGCTCCAGCGTCAATAGACTCTGTCGTTCGTTGGCTCGATCTTGAGAGATCGACAGTCTCGATCAAGGGAGCGACGTGGAGAAATCTCCAGCGTCAATAGACTATGTCGTTCGTTGGCTCGACCTTGAGAGATCGCGAGTCTCGATCAAGGGAGCGACGTAGAGAAAGCTCCAGCGTCAATAGACTCTGTCGTTCGTTGGCTCGACCTTGAGAGATCGAGAGTCTCGATCAAGGGAGCGACGTGGAGAAAGGTCCAGTGTCAATAGACTCTGTCGTTCGTTGACTCGACCTTGAGAGATCGAGAGTCTCGATCAAAGGAGCGACGTGGAGAAAGCTCCAGCGTCAATAGACTATGTCGTTCGTTGGCTCGACCTTGAGAGATCGAGATTCTCGATCAAGGGAGCGACGCGGAGAAAGCTCCAGTGTCAATAGACTCTGTCGTTCGTTGGCTCGACCTTGAGAGATCGAGAGACTCGATCAAGGGAGCGACGTGGAGAAAGCTCCAGCGTCAATAGACTATGTCGTTCGTTGGCTCGACCTTGAGAGATCGCGAGTCTCGATCAAGGGAGCGACGTAGAGAAAGCTCCAGCGTCAATAGACTATGTCGTTCGTTGGCTCGACCTTGAGAGATCGCGAGTCTCAATCAAGGGAGCGACGTAGAGAAAGCTCCAGCGTCAATAGACTATGTCGTTCGTTGGCTCGACCTTGAGAGATCGCGAGTCTCAATCAAGGGAGCGACGTAGAGAAAGCTCCAGCGTCAATAGACTCTGTCGTTCGTTGGCTCGACCTTGAGAGATCGAGAGTCTCGATCAAGGGAGCGACGCGGAGAAAGCTCCAGCGTTAATAGACTCTGTCGTTCGCTGGCTCGACCTTGAGAGACCGAGAGTCTCGATCAAGGGAGCGACGTGGAGAAAGCTCCAATATTAATAGACTCTGTTGTTCGTTGGCTCGACCTTAAGAGATCGAGATCTCGATCAAGGGAGCGACGCGGAGAAAGCTCTAGTATTAATAGACTCTGTCGTTCGTTGCCTCGACCTTGAGTGATCGAGAGTCTCGATCAAGGGAGCAACGCGGAGAAAGCTCCAATATTAATAGACTCTGTCGTTCGTTGCCTCGACCTTGAGAGATCGAGAGTCTCGATCAAGGGAGCGACGCGGAGAAAGCTCCAGCGTCAATAGACTGTCGTTCGCTGGCTCGACCTTGAGAGATCGAGAGTCTCGATCAAGGGAGCGACGTGGAGAAAGCTCCAGCGTCAATAGACTCTGTTGTTCGTTGGCTCGACCTTGAGAGATCGAGAGTCTCGATCAAGGGAGCGACGCGGAGAAAGCTCCAGCGTCAATAGACTCTGTCGTTCGTCGGCTCGACCTTGAGGGATCGAGAGTCTCGATCAAGGGAGCGACGGGGAGAAAGCTCAAGCGTCAATAGACTCTGTCGTTCGTTGGCTCGACCTTGAGAGATCGACAGTCTCGATCAAAGGAGCGACGTGGAGAAATCTCCAGCGTCAATAGACTATGTCGTTCGTTGGCTCGACCTTGAGAGATCGCGAGTCTCGATCAAGGGAGCGACGTAGGGAAAGCTCCAGCGTCAATAGACTCTGTCGTTCGTTGGCTCGACCTTGAGAGATCGAGAGTCTCAATCAAGGGAGCGACGCGGAGAAAGCTCCAGTGTCAATGGACTATGTCGTTCGTTGGCTCGACCTTAAGAGATCGAGATCTCGATCAAGGGAGCGACGCGGAGAAAGCTCTAGTATTAATAGACTCTGTCGTTCGTTGCCTCGACCTTGAGTGATCGAGAGTCTCGATCAAGGGAGCAACGCGGAGAAAGCTCCAATATTAATAGACTCTGTCGTTCGTTGCCTCGACCTTGAGAGATCGAGAGTCTCGATCAAGGGAGCGACGCGGAGAAAGCTCCAGCGTCAATAGACTCTGTCGTTCGCTGGCTCGACCTTGAGAGATTGAGAGTCTCGATCAAGGGAGCGACGTGGAGAAAGCTCCAGCGTCAATAGACTCTGTTGTTCGTTGGCTCGACCTTGAGAGATCGAGAGTCTCGATCAAGGGAGCGACGCGGAGAAAGCTCCATCGTCAATAGACTCTGTCGTTCGTCGGCTCGACCTTGAGAGATCGAGAGTCTCGATCAAGGGAGCGACGGGGAGAAAGCTCAAGCGTCAATAGACTCTGTCGTTCGTTGGCTCGACCTTGAGAGATCGACAGTCTCGATCAAAGGAGCGACGTGGAGAAATCTCCAGCGTCAATAGACTATGTCGTTCGTTGGCTCGACCTTGAGAGATCGCGAGTCTCGATCAAGGGAGCGACGTAGAGAAAGCTCCAGCGTCAATAGACTCTGTCGTTCGTTGGCTCGACCTTGAGAGATCGAGAGTCTCGATCAAGGGAGCGACGCGGAGAAAGCTCCAGTGTCAATAGACTCTGTCGTTCGTTGGCTCGACCTTGAGAGATCGAGAGTCTCGATCAAGGGAGCGACGTGGAGAAAGCTCCAGCGTCAATAGACTATGTCGTTCGTTGGCTCGACTTTGAGAGATCGAGAATCTCGATCAAGGGAGCAACGCGGAGAAAGCTCCAGTATTAATAGACTCTGTCGTTCGTTGCCTCGACCTTGAGAGATCGAGAGTCTCGATCAGGAAGTGACATGGAGAAAGCTCCAGTATCAATAGACTCTGTCGTTCGTTCGCTTGACCTTGAGAGATCGAGAGTCTCGATCAAGGGAGCGACGCGGAGAAAGCTCCAGCGTCAATAGACTCTATCGTTCGCTGGCTCGACCTTGAGAGATCGAGAGTCTCGATCAAGGGAGCGACGCGGAGAAAGCTCCAGCCTCAATAGACTCTGTCGTTCGCTGGCTCGACCTTGAGAGATCGAGAGTCTTGATCAAGGGAGCGACGTGGAGAAAGCTCCAGCGTCAATAGACTCTGTTGTTCGTTGGCTCGACCTTGAGAGATCGAGAGTCTCGATCAAGGGAGCGACGTGGAGAAAGCTCCAGCGTCAATAGACTTTGTCGTTCGTTGGCTCGACCTTGAGAGATCGAGAATCTCGATCAAGGGAGCGACGCGGAGAAAGCTCCAGCGTCAATAGACTCTGTCGTTCGTTGGCTCGACCTTGAGAGATCGAGAGTCTCGATCAAGGGAGCGACGCGGAGAAAGCTCCAGCGTCAATAGACTTTGTCGTTCGTTGGCTCGACCTTGAGAGATCGAGAGTCTCGATCAAGGGAGCGACGAGGAGAAAGCTCCAGCGTCAATAGACTCTTTCGTTCGCTGGCTCGACCTTGAGAGATCGAGAGTCTCGATCAAGGGAGCGACATGGAGAAAGCTCCAGCGTCAACAGACTCTGTCATTCGTCGGCTAGACCTTGAGAGATCGAGAGTCTCGATCATGGGAGCGACGCAGAGAAAGCTCTAGCGTCAATAGAATCTGTCGTTCGTTGGCTCGACCTTGAGAGATCAAGAGTCTCGATCAAGGGAGCGACGTGGAGAAAGCTCCACCGTCAATAGACACTGTTGTTCGTTGGCTCGACCTTGAGAGATTGTGAGTCTCGATCAAGGGAGCGACGCGGAGAAAGCTCCAGCGTCAATAGACTCTGTCGTTCGTTGGCTCGATCTTGAGAGATCGACAGTCTCGATCAAGGGAGCGACGTGGAGAAATCTCCAGCGTCAATAGACTATGTCGTTCGTTGGCTCGACCTTGAGAGATCGCGAGTCTCGATCAAGGGAGCGACGTAGAGAAAGCTCCAGTGTCAATAGACTCTGTCGTTCGTTGGCTCGACCTTGAGAGATCGAGAGTCTCGATCAAGGGAGCGACGTGGAGAAAGGTCCAGTGTCAATAGACTCTGTCGTTCGTTGACTCGACCTTGAGAGATCGAGAGTCTCGATCAAAGGAGCGACGTGGAGAAAGCTCCAGCGTCAATAGACTATGTCGTTCGTTGGCTCGACCTTGAGAGATCGAGATTCTCGATCAAGGGAGCGACGCGGAGAAAGCTCCAGTGTCAATAGACTCTGTCGTTCGTTGGCTCGACCTTGAGAGATCGAGAGACTCGATCAAGGGAGCGACGTGGAGAAAGCTCCAGCGTCAATAGACTATGTCGTTCGTTGGCTCGACCTTGAGAGATCGCGAGTCTCGATCAAGGGAGCGACGTAGAGAAAGCTCCAGCATCAATAGACTATGTCGTTCGTTGGCTCGACCTTGAGAGATCGCGAGTCTCAATCAAGGGAGCGACGTAGAGAAAGCTCCAGCGTCAATAGACTCTGTCGTTCGTTGGCTCGACCTTGAGAGATCGAGAGTCTCGATCAAGGGAGCGACATGGAGAAAGCTCCAGCGTCAATAGACTCTGTCATTCGTCGGCTAGACCTTGAGAGATCGAGAGTCTCGATCATGGGAGCGACGCAGAGAAAGCTCTAGCGTCAATAGAATCTGTCGTTCGTTGGCTCGACCTTGAGAGATCAAGAGTCTCGATCAAGGGAGCGACGTGGAGAAAGCTCCACCGTCAATAGACACTGTTGTTCGTTGGCTCGACCTTGAGAGATTGTGAGTCTCGATCAAGGGAGCGACGCGGAGAAAGCTCCAGCGTCAATAGACTCTGTCGTTCGTTGGCTCGATCTTGAGAGATCGACAGTCTCGATCAAGGGAGCGACGTGGAGAAATCTCCAGCGTCAATAGACTATGTCGTTCGTTGGCTCGACCTTGAGAGATCGCGAGTCTCGATCAAGGGAGCGACGTAGAGAAAGCTCCAGCGTCAATAGACTCTGTCGTTCGTTGGCTCGACCTTGAGAGATCGAGAGTCTCGATCAAGGGAGCGACGTGGAGAAAGCTCCAGTGTCAATAGACTCTGTCGTTCGTTGACTCGACCTTGAGAGATCGAGAGTCTCGATCAAAGGAGCGACGTGGAGAAAGCTCCAGCGTCAATAGACTATGTCGTTCGTTGGCTCGACCTTGAGAGATCGAGAGTCTCGATCAAGGGAGCGACGCGGAGAAAGCTCCAATGTCAATAGACTCTGTCGTTCGTTGGCTCGACCTTGAGAGATCGAGAGTATCGATCAAGGGAGCGACGTGGAGAAAGCTCCAGCGTCAATAGACTATGTCGTTCGTTTGCTCGACCTTGAGAGATCGAGAATCTCGATCAAGGGAGCAACGCGGAGAAAGCTCCAGTATTAATAGACTCTGTCGTTCGTTGCCTCGACCTTGAGAGATCGAGAGTCTCGATCAGGAAGTGACATGGAGAAAGCTCCAGCATCAATAGACTCGGTCGTTCGTTCGCTTGACCTTGAGAGATCGAGAGTCTCGATCAAGGGAGCGACGCGGAGAAAGCTCCAGCGTCAATAGACTCTGTCGTTCGCTGGCTCGACCTTGAGAGACCGAGAGTCTCGATCAAGGGAGCGACGTGGAGAAAGCTCCAGCGTCAATAGACTCTGTTGTTCGTTTGCTCGACCTTGAGAGATCGAGAGTCTCGATCAAGGGAGCGACGTGGAGAAAGCTCCAGCGTCAATAGACTTTGTCGTTCGTTGGCTCGACCTTGAGAGATCGAGAATCTCGATCAAGGGAGCGACGCGGAGAAAGCTCCAGCGTCAATAGACTCTTTCGTTCGTTGGCTCGACCTTGAGAGATCGAGAGTCTCGATCAAGGGAGCGACGCGGAGAAAGCAAAAGCGTCAATAGACTCTGTCGTTCGCTGGCTCGACCTTGAGAGATCGAGTGTCTCGATCAAGGGAGCGACGTGGAGAAAGCTCCAGCATCAATAGACGCTGTCGTTCGTTGGCTCGAGCTTGAGAGATCGAGAGTCTCGATCAAGGGAGCGACGCGGACAAAGCTCCAGCGTCAATAGGCTTTGTCGTTCGTTGGCTCGACCTTGAGAGATCAAGAGTCTCGATCAAGGGAGCGACGTGGAGAAAGCTCCAGCGTCAATAGACTATGTCGTTCGTTGGCTCGACCTTAAGAGATCGAGAGTCTCGATCAAGGGAGCGATGCGGAGAAAGCTCCAATATTAATAGACTCTGTCGTTCGTTGCGTCGACCTTGAGAGATCGAGAGTCTCGATCAGGAAGTGACATGGAGAAAGCTCCAGCATCAATAGACTCTGTCGTTCGTTCGCTTGACCTTGAGAGATCGAGAGTCTCGATCAAGGGAGCGACGCGGAGAAAGCTCCAGCCTCAATAGACTCTGTCGTTCGCTGGCTCGACCTTGAGAGATGGAGAGTCTTGATCAAGGGAGCGACGTGGAGAAAGCTCCAGCGTCAATAGACTTTGTTGTTCGTTGGCTCGACCTTGAGAGATCGAGAGTCTCGATCAAGGGAGCGACGTGGAGAAAGCTCCAGCGTCAATAGACTTTGTTGTTCGTTGGCTCGACCTTGAGAGATCGAGAATCTCGATCAAGGGAGCGACGCGGAGAAAGCTCCAGCGTCAATAGACTATGTCGTTCGTTGGCTCGACCTTGAGAGATCGAGAGTCTCGATCAAGGGAGCGACGTGGAGAAAGCTCCAGCGTCAATAGACTTTGTCGTTCGTTGGCTCGACCTTGAGAGATCGAGAGTCTCGATCAAGGGAGCGACGAGGAGAAAGCTCCAGCGTCAATAGACTCTTTCGTTCGCTGGCTCGACCTTGAGAGATCGAGAGTCTCGATCAAGGGAGCGACATGGAGAAAGCTCCAGCGTCAATAGACTTTGTCATTCGTCGGCTCGACCTTGAGAGATCGAGAGTCTCGATCAAGGGAGCGACGCGGACAAAGCTCCAGCGTCAATAGAATCTGTCGTTCGTTGGCTCGACCTTGAGAGATCAAGAGTCTCGATCAAGGGAGCGACGTGGAGAAAGCTCCAGCGTCAATAGACTCTGTTGTTCGTTGGCTCGACCTTGAGAGATCGAGAGTCTCGATCAAGGGAGCGACGTGGAGAAAGCTATAGCGTCAATAGACTTTGTCGTTTGTTGGCTCGACCTTGAGAGATCGAGAATCTCGATCAAGGGAGCGACGCGGAGAAAGCTCCAGCGTCAATAGACTCTTTCGTTCGTTGGCTCGACCTTGAGAGATCGAGAGTCTCGATCAAGGGAGCGACGCGGAGAAAGCAAAAGCGTCAATAGACTCTGTCGTTCGCTGGCTCGACCTTGAGAGATCGAGTGTCTCGATCAAGGGAGCGACGTGGAGAAAGCTCCAGCATCAATAGACGCTGTCGTTCGTTGGCTCGAGCTTGAGAGATCGAGAGTCTCGATCAAGGGAGCGACGCGGACAAAGCTCCAGCGTCAATAGGCTCTGTCGTTCGTTGGCTCGACCTTGAGAGATCAAGAGTCTCGATCAAGGGAGCGACGTGGAGAAAGCTCCAGCGTCAATAGACTATGTCGTTCGTTGCCTCGACCTTAAGAGATCGAGAGTCTTGATCAAGGGAGCGACGCGGAGAAAGCTCCAGTATTAATAGACTCTGTCGTTCGTTGCCTCGACCTTGAGAGATCGAGAGTCTCGATCAGGAAGTGACATGGAGAAAGCTCCAGCATCAATAGACTCTGTCGTTCGTTCGCTTGACCTTGAGAGATCGAGAGTCTCGATCAAGGGAGCGACGCGGAGAAAGCTCCAGCCTCAATAGACTCTGTCGTTCGCTGGCTCGACCTTGAGAGATCGAGAGTCTTGATCAAGGGAGCGACGTGGAGAAAGCTCCAGCGTCAATAGACTCTGTTGTTCGTTGGCTCGACCTTGAGAGATTGAGAGTCTCGATCAAGGGAGCGACGTGGAGAAAGCTCCAGCGTCAATAGACTTTGTTGTTCGTTGGCTCGACCTTGAGAGATCGAGAATCTCGATCAAGGGAGCGACGCGGAGAAAGCTCCAGCGTCAATAGACTCTGTCGTTCGTTGGCTCGACCTTGAGAGATCGAGAGTCTCGATCAAGGGAGCGACGCGGAGAAAGCTCCAGCGTCAATAGACTTTGTCGTTCGTTGGCTCGACCTTGAGAGATCGAGAGTCTCGATCAAGGGAGCGACGAGGAGAAAGCTCCAGCGTCAATAGACTCTTTCGTTCGCTGGCTCGACCTTGAGAGATCGAGAGTCTCGATCAAGGGAGCGACATGGAGAAAGCTCCAGCGTCAATAGACTTTGTCATTCGTCGGCTCGACCTTGAGAGATCGAGAGTCTCGATCAAGGGAGCGACGCGGACAAAGCTCCAGCGTCAATAGAATCTGTCGTTCGTTGGCTCGACCTTGAGAGATTGTGATTCTCGATCAAGGGAGCGACGTGGAGAAAGCTCCACCATCAATAGACACTGTTGTTCTTTGGCTCGACCTTGAGAGATTGTGAGTCTCGATCAAGGGAGCGACGCGTAGAAAGCTCCAGCGTCAATAGACTCTGTCGTTCGTTGGCTCGATCTTGAGAGATCGACAGTCTCGATCAAGGGAGCGACGTGGAGAAATATCCAGCGTCAATAGACTATGTCGTTCGTTGGCTCGACCTTGAGAGATCGCGAGTCTCGATCAAGGGAGCGACGTAGAGAAAGCTCCAGCGTCAATAGACTCTGTCGTTCGTTGGCTCGACCTTGAGAGATCGAGAGTCTCAATCAAGGGAGCGACGTGGAGAAAGCTCCAGTGTCAGTAGACTCTGTCGTTCGTTGGCTCGACCTTGAGAGATCGAGAGTCTCGATCAAGGGAGCGACGTGGAGAAAGCTCTAGCGTCAATAGACTATGTCGTTCGTTGGCTCGACCTTGAGAGATCGAGAATCTCGATCAAGGGAGTGACGCGGAGAAAGCTCCAGCGTCAATAGACTCTGTCGTTCGTTGGCTCGACCTTGAGAGATCGAGAGTCTCGATCGAGGGAGCGATGTGAAGAAAGCTCCAGCGTCAATAGACTCTGTCGTTCATTGGCTCGACCTTGAGAGATCGAGAGTCTCGATCGAGGGAGCGACGTGGAGAAAGCTCCAGCTTCAATAGACTCTGTCGTTCATTGGCTCGACCTTGAGAGATCGAGAGTCTCGATCAAGGGAGTGACGCGGAGAAAGCTCCAGCGTTAATAGACTCTGTCGTTCGTTGGCTCGACCTTGAGAGATCGAGAGTCTCGATCAAGGGAGCGACGCGGAGGAAGCTCCAGCGTCAATACGGGAATTTGCCAGCCCTCGTGATATCTATTATTTACAAAAAACACCCGCTAACCGCTCATTCAACTTTCCGCGCGGGCAATTGTTTAATTAAGTTCAGTGTTCAAACTTACACATAGTACTTCTTCAGACAATCAGCATTCCAAGTTTTGTTCAATGTTTCTCCGTTTTTGTTCTTCAACTTGTAAGCGTCGGTTTGGATAGTATCGGCCACCACGTACGGACCCTCCCAGATGGCGTCCAGCTTTCCTCCGGTTTCCACCCGTCGCAAGACAGATCTCCGTTCTCGAATTGTCGCGGCCGCACTCGTTGATCGTGGTACTTGGCGGCCCGTCTCTTGTACTCCTCTGCCTTCAAAGCTGCCATCATTCTGCGTTCTTCCCTCAAATGCATTTCTATTTCAAGTGCTTCTTCGTTGGATTGCGGGTCGAATCCGAGAACGCGGGCTGATGGAATCATACGCTCGATCGGAATGACCGTGTCCATGCCGTAAACCAAAGAGAATGGTGTCTCGTCTGTCGGTGTCTTTGCGGTTGTCCTATGAGACCACAATACCAGTGGAAGGAGTTCGGCCCATCGTCCCTTGGCCATGGCTCCCAACTTCTTCCGTATTCCTTCCAATATTTGCCGGTTGGTGACCTCCGCTTGTCTGTTTGTCTGAGGATGTGCTATGGACGAGAATTTGAGGTTGATGTGGAGGTCTTCACAGAAATTGCGGATGGTCTCGCAGTCGAATTGAGGACCGTGGTCTGTGATGATCGACTCTGGGACCCCGAAACGGCATACCAGGTTATTCCACATGAATTTCTTCACTTTCTCAGCAGTGATGAGCCCCATGGCTTCTGTTTCTACCCACTTTGTGAAGTAGTCCACAATCACTATCACGTATTTCAATTGGCCTGGCGCGGTCGGAAATGGTCCCAAGATGTCCATCCCCCAGAGTGAAAACGGACATGCTCCATAAATTCCCTTCATCGTCTCCGCGGGCTGATGGATAGCATTCCCATGTTTTTTTATACGCATCACACTTCTTGATGAATCCTTGAACGTCCTGCTTCATCGTTGGCCAGTAATATCCTGTCCTCGTGATCTTTACTGTCAGCGCTCTCCAGCCTTGGTGATGTGCACATACTCCAGAGTGAAGCTCCTGTATGATTACCATTCCATCTTCAATGGTGACACATGTCAAATCAGGTTGCGCGAAACCTCTCTTGTAAAGTTTTCCACCGTGGACAGTGAATCTAGCAGCTCTTGTCATCGTCTGCTTGGCTTCGGACTTTTCTGCGGGAAGGATCCCCTTCTCCAGATACTCAGCTATGGGGGTCCTCCAGTCGTTTTCTCCGTCTGTCTCAATGAAGAAAACTTCTTTCACAAGTCCACGGCTTTTCCTTTTTTTGAACAAGAATTCCGACCCGACTTCGGATGGCATCGCCGTGCCCACCCGCGCCAATGCGTCTGCCTGCTCATTCTCTTCCCTCGGGACAGCTGTTATTATGAAGTTTAAAAAGGCTCTTCGTAAAGCCTGAACTTTCCTCAAATAATCTAGCATTAGACCCGTTCTGGCCTCGTATCTCCCTTCTATTTGCATCATCAAGACTTCGGAGTTTGCGTAGGCGACTACTCCTCTTGCTCCACGTGACATGGCTATTTCTAGCCCCGCTATAAGGGCCTCATACTCAGCTTCATTGTTAGTTGCTTGAAAGGTGAGTTTATATGCATAATTTGCCATCTGCCCTTCAGGGGATATCAAGGCAATCCCAGCTCCACAACCAGCTTGGTTGACTGCTCCATCTACTTTCAAGATCCAACTGCTGTCTTCGGATGATGCCTGTTCTTCAAAGCTTGTCTCGCAGATGAAATCAGCTAGGGTCTGTGCTAATGCGGCCTTCCGCGGCTTGTACTCGATCTCAAATTCTGACAATTCTACTGCCCATTTTGTCATCCGTCCTGAAAGGCAAGGAGAATGTAGGATCTGCATTAAAGGAAGGCTAGTCAAGACTTGAACCGGGTGGTCTTGGAAGTAAGGCCGTAATATTCTTGCCGCAAATACCAGGCACATGATCATTTTCTCGATTGGCTCACATCTCTTCTCAGCATCCTGCAATACCCTGCTGATGTAGTAAACAGGATATTTTTCTTCGCGGGTGAGGACAGCAGTGATAGTTGTGCTTCTGACCGCCAAGTAGAGGTGCAGAACTTCAAGTTTTTCCGGCCTGTCTAGAGTTGGTAACTTCATTAAGTAGTCTTTCATTCCTTCGAAAGCTTGCTGCAGTTACGGTGTCCATTGGATGGGCCCTCTCTTTTTCAGTAAAGCAAAGAACGGTAAAGATCTATCCGCGAGACAAGAGCAGAATCGGCTGAGATAGTTGACAGCGCCGTTGAGAGTCTGGATCTCTTTGATCGTTCTGGGTGGTTGCATGCTTTGAATCGCTGCAATCTTCTCTGGGTTCACATCTATCCCTCGCTGGCTAACCAAGAATCCCAGGAACTTCCCGAAGTCAACCCCGAAGACACATTTTTCCGCGTTCAGATTCAATCCTCCGCGCCGCAGAGAATCGAAGGTCTCTTGCAGATCAGCCGCGTGATCTTCTGCCCTCAAGCTTTTCACCATGATATCATCTACGTAGATCGACACGTTCTTTCCAATTTGGGCACGAAAAATCTTGTCAACAGTTCTTTGGAATGTGGCCCCTGCATTTCTCAACCCAAATGGCATAACTTGATAGCAGAAAATCCCTTGATTCGTAATGAATGTGGTGGCCTTTTTATCAAGTGGGTCCATGCGGATTTGGTTGTACCCTGAGTACGCATCCAGAAAACTGAGGACGGCATTTCTCAACCCAAATGGCATAACTTGATAGCAGAAAATCCCTTGATTCGTAATGAATGTGGTGGCCTTTTTATCAAGTGGGTCCATGCGGATTTGGTTGTACCCTGAGTACGCATCCAGAAAACTGAGGACGGCATTCCCCGCGGTCTCGTCAACCAATTCGTCGATTGATGGGAGCGGGTAGCTATCCTTAGGGCAAGATTTGTTAAGATCGGAAAAATCAACACACATGTGCCACTTTCCATTAGACTTTCTGACCAAAACCACGTTGGACAACCATTCGGAGTCTTCTACTACCTCGATGAAGCCCACGTCTAGTAATTTCTCTGTTTCTTCTTTGGCGGCGAGCGCCTTTTCGGGCGCCATTTTTCTCTTCTTCTGAGCGACAGGTTTGGCGTCATGTTTTATCCGGAGTGTGTGCAAGGCGATCGACGGGGGAACCCCCAGCAGATCCCTTGGTGACCATGCAAAGACATCTCTTGATCTTGCTATGATATCAAGGACGCGTTCCTTTTCTTCGGGCCCTAAGGCCTGCCCTAAGTACACCTTCTCTTCAGGATTGGGGAATGGAAGATGAGCCTGCTTTTCGTCAGCGGTTGGAACCTTTCTAGCCGCCGGTCTCACTTCCAGTTCTGCTTCAGTGAGGGCGCTCCCTGGATCGGTTTCTGCTACGAGTTCTTCTCGTGGGCACTCTCTTTCTTTTTTGGTCGTGCTCGCGGCATATTCCTCGACCTGCATTACTTCTTTTTTCTTCCTCATGGAGGTTAAATAACAGCTTCTACTTTCTAGTTGCTGACCGCGGACCTCGCCAACTTCTCCTCCAGCGACAGGAAACTTGGCCAAAAAATGGTAGATTGAGACCACCATCTGAAATTTGTAGAGAGATACCCTCCCTAGCAAGGCGTTGTATACTGTTGGGACTCGGACAACGGTGAAGACTATGTTCTCCATCCTTCGCTTTGGCACAGTCCCAAGCACCACCGTCAGCTCGATGGTTCCTGCAACTGGTATCTCATCTCTAGAAAAAGCTACCAGCGTTCCTGGGTATGGCCTGAGTGCAGTTGCTAAGACTCCAAGTTGTGAGAAGGCTTCCCAAGAGAGTATATCAACAGATGATCCAGTGTCAATAAAAACTCTTTTGACAGTTTTGGTTGCTATTTGAGCATGTATAACCAGTGGGTCGGAATGAGGCATCCTCACATCTTCCACGTCACCTGCTGAGAATACCATTTCCGCATGAGGTGTGAGGGCAATCCGCCTGCTCATTGCGAAGGGTGGTTTCTTCCCTTCTCGTTCGTAGCTCTTCCTCTCTTAATTGCTGGTTCCCGAAAGAGAGGGTCCCCCCGCTAAAGTGTCGATGTATCCTTCGGGTTCTGGGATACGTTCGACCGCAGACCTTACCCGTCCTTCGTGCCCCCGGGGGGCCTGATTTACTGATCCCTGCGGGGGTGGGGGCCATTGTGGCGTCCTCGTCGCCATCTTCGCCCCCGGCCTCTCCCCCGGTTCGGCTGAGGAGCTTCTTCGCGTTCCCTGTACCGGTCATGATCCCTGCTCTGTTGTCGGGGATAGTCTTCATCTCGCGGGTGACGTTCGACTGGGTGTCGATCATCTCTTCTATTCTTGTGGTGTTCTTGAGGATGGTGGTCCTGACCATGATAACCATCTCTCCGTGGCTGATGTGATCTGTCTCGATCATTTCCCTCTCTTCGGTCATCTCTTTGGTGACGAGGTTCCTTCCTCTTGTCTGAATTGAGGTGGATTTCGTCATTTTGTCGACGGTGTCCTGTTGATGGTTGGTTGGGTGGCTTCGCTGCTCCCTTGTCCTTTCTGAACTTCCCGGCAAGTTTGTTGAAGAAGCCTTGATGCCCGCCATTTGCTCTTGAACTTGACGCGACTGCTTCCTCTACGTCTATTTGTCGCGACACTAGATCTCTCAATTGATCATAATCTCTGGGCTTCTTTCTAAACAGGTAAGTCTTGAAATCCCCTTCCGCCAGATTTCCCATGAGGATGATGGTCGCGGATTCGTGGTTGAAGTTCGGGATTTGAACAACTACACTGGTGAAGCGGGCAAAGAAATGTCCCAAAGTTTCATCTCCTCCTTGCTTGATGGAGTTTAAGTCTAGCATGGTCTTTTTTCTTGTCCGCGCACTCCCAAAATGGGATTGGAAGATTCGATTCAACTCAGAGAAGCTGCTAACCGAATTCTTCGGCAGGTTAGTGAACCAGGTCAATGCAATCTTCGTGAGGGTTGATGGGAAAGTCCTACACAACATGGCATCGTTGTACTCATTGATGCCCATCGCGGTCATGAAGTGGCACAGATGATCTTCTGGGTCCGTGGTCACATCATACTTCATAAGATTCACATCCCTCCATCGTTTGGGCACTGGTGCTCGGCAGATGTCTTGAGTGAAAACAGATGGCAAGGCTTCAGGGGCGTCAATCTTCATCTGTATTGAGCCAGACTTGGTGGAAGTGGATACGTCAGTCAAGTGCTCTCCCCGTCGATGTTTATTGGGCCGCATGTCAACCCCTTGTGCCCCTTGGTGCAAAGGATTAAATTCGAAGCCTGACACTCCGGGTACTGGGTTCCCGTACTGATTGAGATTAACTACATCCGCCGCGTTCGGTTGACCATATGCGTCATATTGCTGGTTGTGAAAGTAGGCCCTGTGTTGGCCTTGGTACGGGATTTCATATCCACAGTAGTGCCATGGCTCATTCATCGGTTGGTACTGGTGTTGGGGATCTAGAACTGGTTGATAATAGTATTGCGGCGCAGGGGCCGGTTGATAGAAGGGTTGAGGCTCTGGTGCATGCTGAAAGTAATGGTGCGGCTCTTGCTTTACTCCATTAGGCATGTATACTGGTGGTATATACTCTGGTGCATATGCCGGGTAGTAGGGGGGCATATAGGGTGACGCCCACATGCTTTTTTGCTCTTCCGACTGAAGGACATATGGGTTGTACATGCTGGTGGCCTCTTGCTCTGGTATTGCACTTTGGCTCATTTCATCTGAGTTTTCACTGTTGTACATTGTTCCTGTCCGTGGAGAGTCACTAAAAGTTTTGTTAGTAAATTGACTTGGTATGAAATTTGCTATTTTAGATCTTTAAATGGATCGTCTCATATCCCTCTCTTTGTAGGAGGGTTCCCCCGATGTCATGTGTGTTCCCAGCAAACCTGATGGCTGCCCGATGGGATCGCGAGTACGAGGCGTCCACGACCCAAAATATATATATTTTGTTTGCTGATGAAAATTTTAAAGATGAACCCCTCAGTGTGAGTGGGTTCCCACAGACGGCGCCAGTGATGAGTGCCTCCCAAAAAAGTTGTATAAGGGGCCTACTTTCGGTGGGTCCCTGGGGGTTAGACACGAGCCGTTTTTCTACGAAACACGGGCTTACCTGACACGCGAATCAATTTCTTTGCTATACTACCTGGGTCGTGCTTTGGTCGCGTGTTTAAATTCTACCTTAACCCTGAATCTTTTATGGGAGATCATCGATCGTTGTAATGATTTCAGGGATCATACCTGTCCGCGGAGATTCACCTGGGGTGCTAATTCGACGCTTGACGCAGGTCAAGATATCCCCTTCAGTTTTCGGATTTTCTAGTCCACTGCGGATCGTTTCCCCGTTCTGCGGTCAACTTTAAGATGATTCAAATCATTTTCTCGTAGTTTTCTTCTCCCGTTTTTTCCAAAAAGTCCCTTTCTCTTCTGTTCATTTCCCCTTTTATAGGGATTGGCCAGAGACCCCCGTCGTGACACTTGTCGTTCTTGAGTTGACACGCGTGGCCATCGTGGGTGGGGGGCATGATGGACATGTGTTATTGATTTATGTCTGCGTCCTCCCGATTTCCGGAGTCTCTTTTGGTGTTGTTTCATTATGTCCGCGTCTGAATCCTCGTCTATCGTTTCCGCATGGTTTCATCACCTAAGAGTTACTATCAAATTTCATAATTAATCCAAATTTACAATAAGATTGGCTTTCGCTTCAATAATGCAAATAAGGATCGCCTACTACTTTTGTAGAAGAATCATGCATATAGGATAGAAGACGGAATCGCATAAAAATCATACCTTTGATGCATAAACTTACATTGCTACCGTCGGGCTCACCCCGACCCTAGAAGTAGGGGAACTACTCGTGCTTCATAATCATAGACATCATCATCATCATTGGAAAACAAACTTTAGACCTGGGCAAACGCGGGACAGCCCGTTCGCCCGCCCCGCCCGCCCGCATTGACGGACGAGCTTGGACATGGGGAAAAGCCCACGCGGGCTGCTAGGCCTGGCCCGCGTCCGCTGCGGGCACGGGATTGGACATATCATTCAACCCGTTACCGACTACTAGGCCCGTAACGAGTACCCGCTTTTTTATTTATTTTTAAACTATAATATACATATATACATATATATATATATGAGATAAATAATATATTAATTATTAGTTTTAATATAAATAATATATTGATTATTAGTTTTGATAAGGAAAAAAAAAGTAAAATTTACAAATTTTTTTGTTGCCATCAAGCAGCCATTTTTTTTTTGTTGAATTGTTGGATTGCAAATTTACAAATTAAATTACAATAGAATTAGTAGATTTACGGGTACCCATGGGCTACCCGCACCCACATTCGCGGACGGGCTTGGACATAACTTTCAAGCTGTTAAGCGGCCTTAGCCCGGCCCGCGCCCACAAAAATGGGACAAAATCTCGAGTAAAACCCGTCTCAAGCCCGGCCCGTGCCCGCGTTTGCCCGGGTCTAACAAACTTGAATTGAAATTGTCTAAAGATTACAACCGAACATAGGAAACTCCCGCTCTCGCTTCTCTCTACTCCACTTGGCCACTCTCTCTCTCTCTACTCCTAAACTCTCTGCGATATTGAATGCTTGAATGAATGAATGATTTAAACTCAGCCCTAATGGCTTCTAATTATAGACTTCAAACCTCGCTATCAAAGGATAAGAAAATCTATCTTTATTCCTAAGATAAAACTTAAATAAAGTAAATAAATAAAATCACTTTAGGTAAATATGAATTCACCCTAAAGGATATAAAGTCAGATTAGAAAGATAAAAATCCCGACTTAATGTAGAAGTAAAGTCCTTCGGATAAGATTTTATCAAAAATCGTCGGATCTGTCTGCAGCGTCACTCGATATCAACTAGCACTAGTCGATATCGACCACTTCTCTTCTATCTCGAGCCAGCTCTACTCGACCTCGGATTTGCACTCGATCTCTATCTCTTCACTCGATTTAGGGCACTCGATATCGACCACATTCCGTCGATCTCAACTAGTCTGTGTTGAGTTGCATTGTTCTTCTTCTAGCTCGGTCTAGTGTTAAAATTTCACTCGATGTCGAGTCATTTGGTCAATTTCGACTCCTCAGTAGACTTCGAGTAATTTTCCATCTTTTCTTCTCTTCTCCAAATTGCTCCAATTTTGCCTCGATTTTTGCGAAATAACATAAAAACTCGTGTAGACCTCCATAATTGGCAAATAAACATAAACTACACAAATATTATGCTTTCCCAACCAATATGCATGAAAATATCGACAAACATGGACATAAAAGTAGATGTAAAACATGGTAATTTGCGCGCACATCAAACACCCCATACTTAAGCTTGCTTGTCCTCAAGCAATACTTTTAGCGGTCATTCAGGGGAAGAAATGATGTGCGCGCAAATTGCCATATTTTCTATGCACATATGAATCCATTTTATCGTCTTTTGCATGCATATTAATGGGAAAACATGGGATTAGTGTAGTTTACGCTTAAATATCAAATATATGGTCTGCACGAGTTTCTATGTGATTTCGCAGAAAACAGGATAAAAATGGACGAATTTGGAAGAGCGGAAAAAGAACTCGAAGTCTTCTGAAGAGGTCAAAATCGACTGGGGACCTCGACATCGAGTGCATCAGAGACATAGGAATCGAGCAGGAAATGAAACAGAGCATGTCGACACAGAGAGGTCGATATCGACGTCTAGAGGTCGATATCGACGTCTAGAGGTCGATATCGATGCTTCCATATCGAGCTAAAAGATAGAAGTCGAGTGCCAGTTCGAATAGGAGAAGGAGAAGCTCGAGATAAAGTTTTGAAGGGGTCGATATCGATGTCTAGGGTCGATATCGACCATGCCAACAGAGAAATCCGACTCAGATTTTTTATAGAATTCTATCCGAAGCTTGCATGTCAATCCAAAAGTCGAGATTTCTTATCTTCAACACCAGATCTATCATGAGGAGGCTGATTTCACCATAGAGTTTTAGTTTTTACTTTTATTTAAGTTTTATCTTAGAGAATAAAGATAAAGTTTCGAATCTTTATCGACATCTATAAATAGAGGCCAATAGGGCTGAGTTTAGGTATTCAATTTACATACAATTCAGTTTCAATAGAGAGTAGTGACGAGTTAGAGAGAGAGAGAGAGGAGGCCGAGTGAAGTTTGTAAAGCGAGAGCGGAGTGGCTTGTTCGGTTGTACTTTCTTTCGAAGTTTTAATTCAAAGTAGCTTTCTTTCAACAATAATGATGATGATGTGCATGATGAGGAGCGAGTAGTCAACCCACTTCTAGGGTCGGGGTGAGCCCGACGATAGCAATGTGAGGTAAGTGCATCAAAGGTATGACTTTTATGCGATTCCGTCTTCTATCCCATGCATGATCCTTTGCGAAAGTTAGGGAGATTCATTATTTGCATTATTGAAGCTAAAGCCACTCATATTATGAACTTGAATTGCTCATGAATTGGATAGTAACTCTTAGGAACTATGCGAGAGCCTCTAATCACCTTAGTGTTGATGATGAAAGTTATTTGACGGAAAGGCATTAAATTTCATAACTTTAACATAAAACTTGCATTGTTATCGTTGTGGCATGAAACCCCGACTTTGGAAGATTTTTAATTAATTGAAATCAACATAAAAGTTTTAGTTTTGTTTCTGATCATCCTCCTTTCCTATTCTATTTTCTTCGGACTCTTTTCCGACAAATTGGTTACGAAAACAGTTTCTGTGACAAACATCGAAATCGACTGTAAGGGTCGATATCGAGGTCTAACGTCGATATCGAGGGCTCTGCTCGACGTCGACTTTTCTGCTTTTGTCTTCTGCAAGAACTACGCTAGGAAATCGACCAGAACTGAGGTCGATATCGACCAGATTACTCGATATCGAGTATCTTCTGAGGTCGAAAGCTTTGATCATGAGTACAACAAGGGAAGCGCTGACATACCTCCTCGTGGATTCGATCCTGAATTACCCTACTACTACAAGGGAGGGGATTCTTGTATTATTTGTTTGGGACAAGGAGTTAGCCTAGTTGTGCATTGTTTTATTTGAATTATTTGAATCCCTACTCACCACCCCCCTAGCGAACAAGAAAATAAACACTCAACATCATAGATTCATTGTTATATGTCCCTACAATCAATTGTCATCCTCGAAAAGGTACTAATGTCAACAAATTCATGCCGGTGAATAAAAAACAACATTATACGCACAAAAGGAGGGTTATATGCATAAAATATTTCGTGCCACAAAACATTAATAATCAAGAGGACTTTTTGCAAGCTTATAGAGAAGTAGATTGGTAAAAGGCTAAAGGTGGGCAAATTTTGGCCATGTGGTGTTAAATCTGGGGAAATAAACTTTCTTTCCAAACTTCATTCGACATTCCTTCTTCATAATATTTCTCACCTTTCAATCTTTGCTCAACAACGGGTCGGGCGTAGCCCGGCCCAGGCCCACAACAACGGGACAAAATCTCGGGTAAAACTCGTCCCAAGCCCGGGTCGTGCCCGCGTTTGCCCGGGTCTAACAAACTTGAATTGAAATTGTCTAAAGATTACAACCGAACAAAGCAAACATCCGCTCTCGCTTCTCTCTACTCCACTTGGCCACTCTCTCTCTACTCCTAAACTCTCTGCGATATTGAATGCTTGAATGAATGAATGATTTAAACTCAACCCTAATGGCTTCTAATTATAGACTTCAAAACTCGCTATCCAAGGATAAGAAAATCTATCTTTATTCCTATGATAAAACTTAAATAAATTAATTAAATAAAATCAGTTTAGGTAAATATGAATTCACCCTAAAGGATATAAATTCTGATTAGAAAGATAAAAGATCCCAACATAATGTAGAAGTAAACTCCTTCGGATAAGATTTTATCAAAAACCGACGGATCTGTCTGCAGCATCACTCGATATTGACTAGTGTCAGTCGATATCGACCACTTCTCTTCTATCTCGAGCATGGTTTTTAGGATCGAGATCCTAGTGTGGGATTAGGACAAAGGTGTAGGATCGGATCGTAGGATCGTAAGATCCTAGTAAAAAGTGAAAATAAAACTAAGGATAATGTCTTATAATAGCCATAACAAACAACTACCTTTATTTTAAAATAAAACTAATCTTTTCATCCATTAAATAAACTAAATAACTAACATAGTCCAATAATAATCACTCAACATTCATAATTTCTCATTGATAACGTCTCAAAAGGCGATAAACATACAAGGATAATTTCTTAAAATGTGACAAACATAGAAGAGATAAATCACACATTTAAATATCCAATGTCATCTCTAGTTTCAAATATCAACATCGCAATTAACCACATCATGAATAATTTCAACATCCCTCTCAAGGAAATCATCAACATCATCATCATCATTTATCTCAACATCTTCATCTTCATCGCAAGATAATGTAGCCACACCAATACCACTTCCATGGGTTGAGTCGTGGGTTTCACTTTCAACATTATCAACTATAAATTGAAATAAGGAAAACACTATGAATAATATGCAACTTAAGTTAAATAAATGTAAAGGAGGAATAAGATGAATATGTACATTCAACCTAGACCTCTTCGTTGGTTGTTTAGCTGATCCACTACTCGACATCTCTTATCAAATTTCTGCATTTCACAAATGATAAATCCAACAATAATCTAAAAAAACTCACTAAAAACACACTAAAACACAATACTAAAAGTAACACGCACTACCAAGTAACCACACATAACCAGCAGACATTTCGCACTGAAAAGGATTGAAAATTCGAGACTAGAATCAAATCAAGACTCACATTTCTCCATAAAAACAGACTGAAAAATCTAAAAACACTAAACTTTCACTCGACCTATTACCGAACTGATGAGACCATGAGAGGTGTGCTACTGCTAGTCTGCTACTTGCCCCCGCCCTCAATGTTTATTGCTAACCTGCTCGCTGGAGTCACCACCAGTCTGCCACCAAATACTCCACGAAATCGCTTGGCCCAATAGCTTGCTGCTCACCATTCGGACCGTCGATTGCTTGCCACTCGAATTAGGGTTTCACGTTTCAATCATCGACTCTACAAAGTGGAATGGAGCAAGAAGCCATTCAGATGTCCGAGAGTGGAGATGGGCTTCAAAACAAAACCCCCATGGGTTGACTTTAATAAAATCGACCCACTATCCAACAAAATATAATACATACAACTAAAATTTGAACATTGCTAGGATCGCAGTATTTTCTTAGGATCGTAAGATCCTAACAAATCCTAAAGATTCTACAGATCCTAGGCAGATCCTAGCACTACCGAGTATATATGCTCGATCCGGATCAGAAGCTTGCCTAGGATCGTAGGATCTTAGGATCGTAAGATCCGGATCGGGATCCTAATAACCATGATCTCGAGCCAGCTCTACTCGACCTTGGATTTGCACTCGATCTCTATCTCTTCACTCAATGTGGGGCACTCGATATCGACCAGTCTATGTCGAGTTGCATTGTTCTTCTTCTGGCTCGATTTCTGGTGTTAAAATTCCACTCGATATCGAGTCATTTGGTCGGTTTTGACTCCTCAGTAGACTTCGAGTAATTTTCCAGCTTTTCTTCTCTTCTCCAAATTGCTTCAATTTTGCCTCGATTTCTGTGAAATAACATAAAAACTCGTGTAGACCTCCATAATTGGCAAATAAACATAAACTACACAAATCTTATGCTTTCCCAACCAATATGCATGAAAATATCGACAAAAATGGACATAAAAGTAGATGTAAAACATGGTAATTTGCGCGCACATCATCAACTTATGCTGAGACTGTTTCCATTCACCCTGAAAGATGCAGCAAGCAATTGGCTTCACTACTTGCATGCAAGAAGAATCACTACATGGTTAGGGATGAAGAAGGCTTTCCTGCAGATGTATTTCCATGCTACGCATTTGAGCAAACTGAAGAAGCAATTGACAAGCATAGAGCAATCCCCTAAGGAGAGTCTCTATGACTGTATTGAAAGATTCAGGAAACTCAAGGCAAGTTGTCCTCAGTATGGTATACCAGAGGAGGATTTGATCCTCCATATTTATAAAGAGATACTTTATCATGAGTGCACCATCATCAACGCTACTAGTGAAGAAGATATTCTAGACAAGACACCTGAAGAGGCTATGCAAATCTTTAAACGGTTAGCCAATTCTTCTCAGCAATATAGAAAATCTCAAGGCATCGAGGAAACTCACAGTCTGAATAACTCAGAAAGAGGCTGCAAAGAAGAAGTGAGTAAGTTGACAGAGGTTGTAAAAAACATGGCTATTCAAATATTCTAGTTGCAACCACTACTCAGAGGTAAAAAGGATGGAATTGAAGATAAAGGTCAATGTGATAGGGAGTTCTATCTTTGAATTACCCCAAGACTCCTCTTAGAATAATTCAACTAGAGATGACACTCTGAGAAGCCTGATGGACATGATGAAAGCTCAAGGAAAGCTAATAAACCAAATGGCTCAGGGACTACTAGAGCTCAAAACAAAGGATTCAGATAAGCCTCCATCACAGGATACAGTCAAAAGAATGCTATTGCTATGACTCAAAGGAGGAAAAGAGATTGATGTAGGGAGAATTGAATTGAAATATTTAATAAAATATAAATCCAATTGCAACCCTTATCCTTTAAAATAAATCCAAAACTCCCCGCTGCAGTAGTAGGGGAGTTAGGTTCGATCCTCGAGGAAGCGTGTCAATGGGATCGTAGAATAGCCTGAATCACATTCTGATGTCGACCAGAAGCTACTCGATCTCAAGTGGTATACTCGACGTCGATCAGTGGCTGTCGATTCCTATGAGAGAAAACCTGTAAGAACAAAAAACGGACGTCGATATCGACCTAGGGTGTCGATATCGAGTAGTCAATAACAGAGATCGGGCAACTCAGACTACTGTCGATCGATCTAGGGCACTTGATATCAAGTTGATCACTCGATCTCGAGCTCAAACAGAAGCAGATATGGCGTCGACTAAAAAACCGCCGACCTGATGTAATGGTGTCGATATCAACCTAGGGTGTCGATATCGAGTACTCCTGCAGTGTTGTTATTGCGTCGGAAAAGAAAGGCCGAAGAGAATAGAATGGTAACGAAGCTTTGAATAGAAGTAAAAAAGATAAATCGATGATTAAGAGGAATTCAAATATAATAAAACGAACTCCTAAGGCTAGGGTTTACCACAACGTTAACCAAACGTACATAAGAAAAGTAAGACAGACAATTGAGCTAAGTTTTCGCCGTACACCAACAAGTAGGAATACTCTTGCAAATAAACCTAATTTTCTCTACCAATTTTATGTTTATAACCCAAGTTGTTAACATGAATCCCTTTTCTTGTGATAAGGACTAAACACAAAATCGTAGGAGATGATCAAGACGTAACGATATCAACATCAAACACTTACCTCAAGCACGCATGACTAAAACTACTATATCTAAATTCCATCCCATAACAAATAGGATAAAACTTTATTAAGGTAAATAATAAAAATCCTAGGGTAAAAAGGAAAGCTTCCTTAGGACATAATGTATCTAAAAGGAAAGATAAAAACGTGGCCTCTTGATAGATCTTCAAATCGGATTCTCCAAACCACGTACGAACCGTGGAGATTTTTATTCGATATCGAGTACATCAGTCGATATCGAGTGCTTCAGTTTCTGCTCGACTTCTTTGATTTCACTCGAGCTCGGGCAGTGGGTCGATGTCGACTGCTTCACTCGATCTAGGACTGTGTCGAGTGCCTCTTCAGTAGATTGTATTTCCTTGGCTCGATACTTAGTCTCTGGGTCGAATCATCTAGTCGATCTTGAGTGGATAACTCGATATTGACTGCTTCTCAACTTCTCTTGACTTCTCGTTTTGACTCCAATTCCGCTCTAATTCCTACACATTTAAACCAAAACTTGTGCAGACTCTATTTCTTACACGTTAGCAAATTCTACATAAATTCTCATTGTTCTTAACCTATAATTTAGGAATCGAATGGAATATGAAGTCAAAATATGCATTTAAGATAGCTAAAAATATGTACATCAAAATACCCCATACTTAGACTTGCTTGTCCTCAAGCAATAACCAAACAATAACCAATACCTACAACACATCCTTCAAGTCTTCGCCTTTTTCAAAAGCAACATCATAAGTGGTAGCATAGCAAAGCAAGTGAATTTAACATCATCACATATATGAGCGATCCATAGGCATATGCAATTCTAAATCCAACCTCACAGGGATAATGTGTTTTCACTCAACTCTCAATGTGTTTAGGCTATGAAGATCAACTCTCAACTCAATTCTATATACAAACTTATAAACTTTGCAATTTATAATAATCCATTTCGCAACCAATTATGTAAATGCAAACAAGAACCATCAGGAGGACTTTCGCTCAATGGAAGACTTCAAAGAAGACTCCATTCGGCGGGGTTGTAATGAGGCTAGGTAAGGAATAAAGGGTATGGAATTATTTGGCTATGTGGTGCTTAATAAAATTCTTGAATCAAGACTCCTAAACACAACTCAACCAAACCATATGTCCCAAATAATGCACAATCCAAACTAACTTTCTTATGATCTCAACCTTTCTTTCAAACCCAATATATCTCTTAAAAATATAAATCTTGCATAAAATAAAAGAACTCACACTCTAGGTAAGCTTGTTTGTTGGTCAAGAACCTCACTTGCTTCTGCAACCGTCTTACTTGATCTTTCATAAATTGATCTTTGACCTTGGGATCAACCTCCCTTGATGGATCATATAGTGGCATAGATGAGGTAGACCTCGCTTCAAGGGTCGCAGGAGTCTCATAGGTATTTTCAAACTCCACAAGCCTCTCAATGGTATCCCAAGCTTGATGTGGTATGAGCTCAGGATACCTATAAGTGGTATAGGTGTTGGTCCTCTCCTTGGTTGGCACATCTAGGGCATTGTAGATAAGCTCCTGGATGACATACGGTGGTTGCCCATGAGTAGAGCATGATCTCAGCAAGTCTTTGTATCTCTTCCAGACTTGAGCTAGTGTCTCTCCAGGCCGCTTCTTAAAAGACATGATTTTTTGTCTTATTTGTGTCGTATTTGACGGTGGGAAAAACTTGTTAAGGAACAAGTGCCTAAGCTCAACCCACGTGCGGATGGATCGTTAAGTCAAGCTTTCCAACCACTGCAAAGCCTTTTCTAAAAGCGACCACCTGAATGCCTTCAAATGTACATATTCGAGGTTAGCACCATCAGCTATATTGTCACAAAGATCAATATAAGTAGCTATGTGTGGCATAGGACATTCAGAGGACTTTCTCTCAAAGGCGTGTCTCCTAATCTCTACAATAAAGTTAGTTTTAATTTCAAAAGAAACTGCATGGAGAATTATAGGAGATTTGGGCACTGCTAATGTAGGGTGCAAGTACTCCTTGACATTCTGGGGAATCTGGCTCAACAACTCTTGGGCTTCTCTTGTAGCTTGGGTTTCGCGATCAACCCATGCTTCTAGTCTTTGTTGGACCTGAGTGCGTTCGGTATCCCTTGTGGTAAGCTCCTTAATTTGCTTACAAAGCCTCTCGAACTCCTATTGAGTGGTTTTTCATCGGCCATGATTCTCATCCACCTCTCTTGTAGATGAAGGAAGCGTTCTGGTTCGTCTAACACCTCAAATTCTGGTGTGCGATCAGTGCGTCGCATGCACCTTCAAAACAACACTAAAAGAGAACGATAAATAGACTAAGAAGGGCACGATTGATGGCTTCCACGACAACGACGCCAAAATTTGTTAATGGAGTTTCGCTACGCAATAAAATATGGGAATATAATCACAAGCAAACCAAATCGTATCCTATCAAATAAATTACAAGACTCCCCCACTGTAGTGGAAAGGAATCGGGATCGATCATCGAGGAAGCGTGTCAGTGCTCACTAAAATAGTTCACAGAATTGTTCTCTATATCAACCAGGAGTCCTCGATATCGAATGCGATTAGTCGATGTTGACTAGGGTTGTCGATCTCTTTAGTAGCAACAGGTCATAGGGTACTCGATGTCGAGCATAACCTGTAAAAAACACAAACAAGCAATCGACGTTGACTGGAGCAGTCAATGTCAAGTAAGCAGAAATAGGCAGTCAACACAGCAGACCGTCGACTAACTCAAAAGAAGCAGCAAATCAGTCGATGTCGACTAAAGAAGTTGACATTGATGTACACATTTGCACCTTCTTTTATTGCATCTTTTGACTTCATATTTCATTCGATTTCCAAAGAAAAGGTTCAAAAGAATATAAACTTGTGTAAGAATGGGCTAAAATGAAAGAAATAGGGTCTGCACAAGTTTTGAAACTAACCATGCAGGAATTCGAGCGAAATCAGAGTCGAAACGAAGAAGCCAAGTGAAGCTGAGCAGAGGTAGATATCGACCCCTGACATAGATATCGACCTCTGGTGTAGATATCGACCTTCAACATAGATATCGACCTCAACATAGACATCAAGTGAAGCTGAGAAGAGGTAGATATCGACCTTAGACCCAGATATTGACCCCCGGTGTCGATATCGACCCCCATATCGACCTCAACATAGAAATCGACTAGAGCTGAACAAGTTGAGCAGGAACAGAGACCTCGATATCGACCCTCTGGTGTCGATATCGACCCCTTATCTCGACAGAAGATAGACTCGATTTCGAATGCGGATTGGAACTGTATCTTCAAGGAGGCACGGAATTATCTCATACTTTCAAGATAGATGGCAGCTAATGTTTTATTTATCTTTTACCTTTAAGTTATTTAAGTTTATCAAAAATAAAAGACATATCCTAATTGTTTAGATAGAGTTCAAAGTTTACATAGGAGTTACAATCCTTGGATAGCGAGGATTAGTAGCCTATAAATAAAGCCCTAGGGAGCTGGCATTCATTCATTCAATTGACAAGCAAGTAAGACAATCAATAGAGTTAGAGTTAGAGAGAAGTTTTAGGGTTTGACGTTTGCGAAAGTTGACGTTAAGTTGTAAAGCTTTGAAGTTTATTTGAATGCAAGTTTCTTCCTTTCAATTGACGATAAGTTCCATGATGAAAAGTGAGTAGTTCCCCAAAGCTCTTAGGGTCGGGGTGAGCCTGACGTTAGCCATGCGCGCTTGAGGTAAGTATTTGATGTCGATATCGTTGTGTATATCTCTCCTCCTACGATTCTATGTTTAGTCCTAATCGAAAGAAAGGGGATTCATGCTAACAACTTGAGTTATAAACATAAAATTGGTAGAGACAATTAGGTTTATTTGAAAGAGTAATCCTAAGAGTTAGTGTACGGCGAAAGCTTATCCCTCGGGTGAAATAACGCAATTGTCCGTCTTATTTATCTTATCGCATGCATTGGTTAACGTTGTGGTAAACCCTAATCCTAGGAGTTGCCTTTTTTACATATTTTATACACCAAAACCCACTGTTATTTCTATTCATTGCTTCTCTCTCCATTCTCAATTCTTCGGCTTTCTTTGCCGACGAAGAACTAACACTGCAGGAACACATCGATATCGACCCCAAACGTCGATATCGACCACTGAGTTCGTCGACAGTTTTCTGAGTCGACGACGAACATCGTTGCGGAGTTTGCAAGCATCGATATCGACCCACTTGTGTCGAAATCGACCCCTCTGTATCGACTGGCAGACTTCTGAGCCAGTCGATTTCGTGGACTGACATCGATATCGACCCCTTCCAGTCGATATCGACAACTTGTTTTTGTCTCTGCAGGTCTTCTGTTGCAGAGAACATCGACAGCCGAGGTCGACATCGAGGCCCAAGGTCGAAATCGAGGCTTCTGGTCGACGCATACGTGAAATTTCCAACGCTACTAGGATCCCGCTGACACGCCTCCTCGTGGATCGATCCTGACTACCCTTCCACTACAACGGGAGGAAGTCTTGTAATTATTTGCTTAGGCTAGGAGTCGGTTTACATTTATTTACATCTTTATATTTGTAATTTGAGAACTCAACTTACCTCCTTAACAGACATCGAGTGCAGAAACAGTGAGTCGGCAAATATGGCCGAAGAGAAAAAAGGATCCGAAGCCATTTTTTTCTGATCCTTCGATATGAGAAATAAAAAGGGTTTTGTGGGTTTCAAACACACACGAATGGCTCAAATTTGCAAGCTTGTAAACAATATAACTAAAGGCTTCCAAGGTTAGGGTTTACCTCGACAACAACCATTCATGCACATCACAAGAATCATAGAAAGATCATGTTTTTATCATCATAAGATAGCTTTTGCAATCAACAAATAGAATTATAGAGGCTTTTGCATAAAAACCTATTTGTTTCTATCCTTTCATAATTTGGTTTTAGTCAAATTTCACAAACAAATCCTAATTACTATACAAATTCATAATTAATTCACTTTCGCTTCATAAATTGTAAACAAGGAATGTCGTCTACTGTCGGGCTTACCCCGACCCTAGAAGTAAGATGACTACTCACACATCTCTCTTCCTCTCGGCTATCTCTCTCTCTAACTTTATGGCACATAGTTGCTTTTTGTTCTTGGATTAATGGATTATTAAGCCCTAGGCCTAATGCCTTTATTTAAAGAAAATCTAACTTGCTCTCTAAGGAAATAAAGTCTATCTAATTAGAAATTATAAAATCTTTTATCTAAAATTAATATTTAATAAAGTATGATCTTAAACGTGGAAGGATAAAAGATCTCGAGGCTTTGATAAGTCCTTAAAATATTCGGATTTTAATTCCATGTCTGCAGCGTGTCAGACCTAGTCGATGTTGAGGGAAGCAGTCGACATTGACTACTCTTCCTTCTAATCCAGTAGTTCATTTCTTCAAATTCTTTAGTTGATGTGAGAGCCTTCAGTCGACATTGAGCTCTTCTTCATCTCTATGATTTCCTTGCAACTGCTCTAATTTAGCTCCGAATTCTACAAACTTGAACCAAAGCTTGTGTAAATCTCTATATCTTGTAAATAATCATATCTTACCTAAATTCTTAGCATTCCCAACCCAGAATGTATATAAATGGCAAAATTCATAATAATAATAATAATAATAATAATAATAAGCACAAAAAATGGTTAATTATGTGCACATCAAGAGGCTACCTGGTCAGAGTGTTTATATATTCTCCTTATAATATCAGAGAAATCACATGTTATTTACGTTTGTCTATAGTTCTGTGTGTAGAAAATATTTACCTAGTGGATGTGCACTCAAGCTATGCATGTATATATGAGACGCATCCTAGATGCGCATGGTTAACCCACACTAACTTGATATTTTCTACTAACTTGACAATATTCGAACGTGAAGAACATGTGATTTTTATCAATTTCTGATGAGTAAATTATATGTCACTGGACAATGGCTATCACAACATTATATATATCCCCGATCGATATAATCTTTTCAACTATATTTTTTAAAACTTTTGACCCACCGCCTTTGCCTGGGCTCGTTCTGCCTACACAGGCGACTGCTCAAACATGTACACATTTATGGATAATCGATACTCAATTAGAGTGTAACAGTAAGTTGTATGTATAGCTGGAATTGAAGATTAAGGCAATATATATACACCTAGTGGCTATCACGACAGTATATATGTCACCGATCGATCGATGTAATCTTTTCAACTATATTTTTTTAAACTTTTGACCGACCACCTTTGCCTAGGCTCGTTTCGCCTACGTCGGCTACTGCTCAAACCTGTACATATTTATTGGATAATCGATTCTCAATTAGGGTGTATGTAACAGTAAGTTATATATATATATATATATAGGGATTGACTCCGGTGAAAACCTCATATTGTGGTAAAAACCGTGAGAACTACTTTATAACTTGGTTTATTTGAAACCTATGTCTAAAACCTCAATTACATAATGACTTTACAACTCAGTTCAACCTAAAAACCGTACTAAAAACTCCAGTTTTAAAATAACACGTAACTTTATATCTCGGTTAAACATAAAAACCGTGATGAAAACCTATGTGTTTAATATTACATAGTGACTTTATAGCTCGGTTTTATTCAAAACCGGGCTAAAATTTATGACTTTATAGATCGGTTCCATTCATAACCGGGCTATAAAGCAAGTGAACCGGGCTAAAAAGTCGGTCCTCACGGGTTTAGCCCGGTTCACTTGCTTTATAGCCCGGTTATGAATAGAACCGATCTATAAAGTCATAAATTTTAGCCCGGTTTTGAATAAAAACGAGCTAAAAAGTCACTATGTAATTTTAAACATTAGCTTTTTAGCACGATTTTTCGGTTTGACCGAACTATAAAGTCATGTGTTATTTTAAAACTGGAGTTTTTAGCATGGTTTTTAGGTTGAACCGAGTTGTAAAGTCACCGTGTGATTGAGGTTTTTAGCACGGGTTTCAAAAAAACCAAGATATAAAGTAGTCCTCACGGATTTTTACCACAATTTGAGGTTTTCACCGGAGTCAATCCCTATATATATATAGAGAGAGGAGGGTTCAAGTGAGAAGTACCCCTTCCGGTAAGAAGGAAAGAAGCCCTCTGATTGGTGGAAACGGATTTAATTTTTTTTATATATAAATCAGCCCTCACGCACCTGGTTTTATCCGCCCATCCCTTCTCCCTTTCAAAGCGGGAGTACTTTGTTGTACCAAAGAGCCTGAAGCTTTTGGCTGCTGGACCAGTCATCTCCTCGATACCACAACAACTGTCCAGATTTAATTTCTAGATCGAGGTTTTTCTGGATCTTTCATATGCTTCGATCTCATCTTCACATCAAGCGGCATCCCGATCCAGCCGCTAAATCGGCGAAATTCTCGATTTCCCAACGTCTTGTGAGCTACTGAACATTGGTTTCTTCAGATGCTACTCCTGATGCTCATTAATGGCCTTAGCTGCTGCGTAGGATTGATTAAATTTGGTTCTGGCTTTTATGGATTAGCTTTGATTAAATTTGGTGCTCGTTAATGGCCTTTTCTACTGGTATAGGTTTTTCACACCTAGATCCTGCAATAGTTGAAACTTGCAAGGTGTCACCAAGCTTTGATTTCTACCTAGCTTAAGTTGTTGCTTTGTTGGCTTAATAAAGTCCAAGTGGCTACATTACTGCTACTAGTGCTAGACCACAAAAAAAAAAGCAGTACACAAACTCGGAAAGGCATTTACTGTCAATATTATTATATTCCTAATGTGTTCCAGGTGAAAGAGTACTGGTGGAGAATGCAGATTATGGATCTCCCAATGACTAAATAGGGTGGTTTAGTTACTAAATAGAGAGTGGTTGAGTGACTTAATAGAGAGTGGTTCAGTGACTAAATAGAGAGTGGTTCAGCGACTTAATAGAGAGTGGTTCAGTAACTTAATAGAGAGTGGTTCAGTGACTAAATAGAGAGTGGTTCAGTGACTAAATAGAGAGTGGTTCGGTGACTTAATAAAGAGTTGTTCAGTGACTTAATAGAGAGTGGTTCAGTGACTTAATAGAGAGTGGTTCAGTGACTAAATAGAGAGTGGTTCAGTACTAAATAGAGATTGGTTCAGTATTAAATAAAGAGTGGTTCAGTGACTAAATACAGAGTGGTTCAGTGACTAAATAGAGATTGGTTCAGTGACTAAAATTTATTTATTTTTTTGAACAAAACATATACAAAGTGGGTGTCTATGTGTAGATAAAATTAAATTACACCCCAAAATTTTTTTTTATATTTTTTTAACAAGTGAAAATGCCAAAAATTAATTTTTAAAAGTCCATGTAAACACTTTTCATATGTACGTACATTGTCCCTAATCAAAAAAATATGTACGTACATTGTCTAATTAATTAGTAAGTTTTGTTGATTGGCGCGTCCAATTAATTAGCGTTACCTGTGAGAGTGGAGGTGTTATTAATTAATTTGGGTGGGTGTTACTAATTAATTGGGGGAATACGCGTGTCTCGTATTTTTAATTTATTTTTGGACAGGTGGACCAATCAGATTGTTTCTTTCCTTCTCACCGGTTCACCTCTTCTCACCTGAACCCGACCCTATATATATACGGAGAGGTTAAAGTGTGAAATGACCTTAAGGGGTAAAATTTCTTAAGGTGTAAAATTTTATCTTTTAGTGCAAAACCGGGCACACAAGTGGTATTCTTAAAAAAAAGTGAACCGGTCCGTTTTAAAAAAAATCTCCGAATCAGCACATCTGAACGAAACATTGGAGAAACCCGCGTAGAGGAGAGAGAAGCCCACCCGAACTTCCTTGGTCGCTACTCCGTCCCTCCCGAGTTCCCATCCTTCCAACCTCACCACTCGTCGATGACATCAACAAGCCTCCCTTTGACCTCACTTGTCGCCGACGGCATGTTCTGGAGCCACAGACCTCCCACCCTAAATCGCCTTTGGAGATCGCTTATTCTGAGTTGCACTATTAAGGTTTCCGAATCTGAGAGAATCGACACCAATGGTGACAAATTTCTTCCTGAATCATAACGACCTAGTGCGTATTTTACTTCTGCACTCCCTGATTCGTTCGAGATTGAGATTTTTGAAAATTAGAGATTGGTAATTGGTCGGACCTAGGTTTGCTTCAGACTCTTCTCCCTATTCCATTTCCCCCTTGTTTGATTTCGTCTAGTGTAGCTCTGAGGTTCAATTTATGCTTTGTAAGCGAAAGAATAGTTAAAAATTTTGGTTGCTATCATAGTGAAACTTTGTTCCTCTCTCTACTTTGTAGAACCACAACAGATAATGAAAGAAAGATTTCGTGTTCTACCATTGAATGCTCCACATCAATAAGATTAGTCTTCAATTCATCAATGGGTTCATGCTAGTTTTATCAATTTTCGACTTCGCTGCAGAATAATAACTGATATCATCTAGCCTGCCATCAATCTCAAGACTCAACAATGAGTGTCCTCTCCTCTTCCATCCGGATTTCATGCTTACCTTTTTTGTGCCTCTTAAAAGTAATAGAATCCTTGTATAAGAATGCCAAGTAGAAAACGTGCTTTTGTGTTGGGAATGCAGAATCACTTCAAGTGAATATTTAAGTCAGAAAGAGCGAGCATACAAAGATCCAATTATTGAGGTTGTGTCATCATACATATATTTTTTTGTACTCAAATTCTTGTTTTGCCTTGGTGCTTTTCTGCAGTTGATTGCTTTCTCTGGTGATTTCAAGATCCAATTGTATGCTTCTGTAACTTTGTCTTGTTCATTATTCTACACAATTTTGAGGTAACTACTCAGCTTATTCATCTACTCCTTTTTATGTTTGGTTATTGTTGCTATCATTCTGATGTGAGATTTTTATAGATCTAGGGTTCTTGCTAGGGATGTAGGCCTAATTCAGGTAATCTACAACCTAAATCTTCAATTTGCCCACTTATGAAATTTTACCCGCCAACAATCAACGGAGCTGGAAACCCCAATTCAGGTAATCTATAACTAAATCTTCAATTTGCTTCTTCAAATTTACTCCTTTATACTATTTATAGCGCGGATTTACTCAATACATGCTCAGGTGTGGGTTCAAATACTACTTATTCTTACACTTTATCATTGCTTATGCACATCGCTTATGAATTTCTTTTATGATGTCTATTTTGAATTGCTGATGTTGAAAGTAAGCAATGTCTTTGCCTCTTCCATGTAAATCTTATAGTTACTAAGCAGTGTCTTGACCTCTTCCATGTAAATCTTATAGTTACTACTTTGATTAATAATGAATTTATTATCTGCTCCATCTAGCTATATAGGGGTTGGGTTAGTTAAAGCAAATTTGATTATTCCCCTAGTTTATAGTATCCCCTACCAAAATTCAATAAGCACTCTTTTTCCGTGGCCCTTGTGGGTGGTAAGGATTTGTCATTTTGTCCTAATTTTAGCTTAAAATAGTTTTTTTCTTGAAATAGAGTGTACAGTACAATGGATGTGCTTGGAAGGGAGGAAAATTGAGGCTTGAGAAGACAAAAGAGCACTACCTTGAGCGCATGAAGCATGAGTGGGCAAAGGATGCTAAGCTCGCAAATGAAACCCATGATGATGATGCTAAGAACATGATTTCTTCAGGAGGACATGAGGAAGCTCTTGATGAGAACACCCAAATACACATGTACTTTCCCATGTATGGAAAGGTAATGTTTTTTTTATGGCGATAATTAACCGCGGTTAACCCACCACCTAAGAGCTTCCAAACGGATGGCGTTGACGCACACAACAGGAACACAATCGTCAACGAACTGCAAGGAGAGGCCAATGTGAGCCAGCGAATCAGCCACCCGGTTCCCCGCGCGGAAAATGTGAGAGAAGGAGACACGATCAAATGTCCGACAAAGGCCGAGAGCATCAGAGACTGTCACCTCGATTTCCCAAGGACATCGCCAAATTCCCTTTAAGGCGTTGATCACCTTCCTCCACCTCCAGACAGGAGAAACCTCCAGGTAATGTTTGATATTGTCATTGCCAATGTTACTATAAATTCCTTGAAAATGTTCTGATGTGGCAATGTTTACAAATGAATGATAGATCGACATGTGGTCACACAGGAAGAGTCATAATGGAAAACCATGTTCTGATGTAGATGAGGTATACAGTCACAATATAACTAATTTAGTTATACCTAACATTCCTAATCATCCAAAGGACAGCGTTAACATGGAATAGTGAAAAGACTATCATGAGTCTATGAATAAGAGCAATAACTAGTAATATGGATGGAGAATAAGGTCATGTAGTTCACAAGTCACGGATCTTATATGACACTAGCAACACCAAATAAGCTACGGGTACATAAACATAGGATATACATGTATAGGGCTAACATGTCAATGCATCATAGGTCAACCAATCATATGATCAGGTGAGGGAAACACAAAAGAAGTACTATGGAAGGTAATACGATCCTATGATAATGCGTATAAAGCATGAATGTATCAAGTGCAATAGGATAGATATACATATCAACGTAGATCCAAGTGGAACAAGTATATAACACAATAATACATCACAACATGGAAATACAACCAAGAATACCATCATAACCAAATAGAAGTTTCTCAGGGCAACATCGACGCATCCCCACTGACTCCGTAATCCAGTCCGAAAGAAGCCGAATTGTTTCTTGAGGAGAAAATATACTCTTGGGTGAACATCAACCATAAGGAAGACCTTCAAACGAATTTCCCGAATGCACAAGGACTTCAAAACATCTCCCGATGCAAAAGACGACATCCAACAGATTTCTAAGAGTCGCTCATCAAGACCCCTTTTTGGTATTGTACTCTCTCAGAACAATTAACACTCTTAACTTATATACCAATTTGTAACAAGCTCGACCCATAAGTTTTGGAACATGGGTGACCAACATGAAAGGAATTGAGGAGGAACCAGAGTGGCTAGGTAAAAGAAGAGTAGCGAAGAGAGACAAGGAGTTGTCATGACAATTATCAAGGTTTTCAAGGATCACAAAGAAAACTTCACCAAGAATCTAAGGAGGTCAATCAATAGGTCAACTTGCTATCTTATCGAGTCTCACCATTAACAAGTTAGCTTGAATATAGAGTCTCTTTCCTAACCAAGTAGACAAGCAAGAATAATATCATCTTATTGGAACAAGGGACATATAAGACATCAATTATACAAGTCAGACAATACTAATATAACGAGTAGTCACATAAGCAATACATCATAATTAGCCATTGTCGTTCATACAAACAAGATAGAGGTGCATGGCATAAATTCACAAAATCTCATAAAGTCACCACATATGAACGATAACACGTCGAGGGTAGGAGGGACAATGTCATACCAATCACATAAATCATATTTTATGAATAAGCAATTCATGTCTATTCATTGATCCACATGCATTTTAGTCGAGTGGTACACACATGATCCTCTTTTGAACAAATTTCGCATAAGAGAGCAATATCATTAGAATTCACCATCTAAGGTATCACTAAATATATCATAGAACAATATCATGCCAAACATCTCAAGTAAGCACATAAGCGATGCATTTTATGATACCTACAAGTATTCCTTAAGCGTCCCCATGAAATACTTGTACAAGTATCACAAAATCGTCACAATGTTCTCACTAGATTCGAACAAGTACTTTACAAGCGTCCTTGTAAAATACTTGTGTCGACTTTGTGACAACGTTATCGCTAAGCAAGAATCAATAATTTACATCAAGAATTTGAATTTCATAAGTATTTCATATCAAGTCACTATGAACTCTTATAGTCAAAGTATCATGGCTCTCAAATCAACAAACATAACTTCTCAATTCTCAAACCATAAGTTTTCCCATCAACTAGAGTAAGATTCTCAAGCCTGAGCTCATAAGCTTCCACTAACCAATACGAAACATCAGTTATAACAGTGTAAATCCTCATAATCTCATCTCATGTCCTCATCAAACCAAGGCAGAAAGGCACCAACAATTTCCATCATAAGTGATATACGTAGCAAACAAATATGTATAAGTCAAATGCATCAAGAATGACAACAATTGTCCAATTCAAGTCGTCAAGTACCATACATTATATGCGCATAACAAGATCAAGCATGTTATAAGAATTACGTCAGATGTCATAACAAGGGAAACTCATATAAACAAATGTCATACCAAGTCATCAAGAATAACACACATGAGTCACCAAACTTCTCCCCCCAAATTTACTTATCTAAAAAAAAAGCTAATGGTCTCTACCAATCCCAATCTATATCCGTAAGGGATAACTATCGCCACGACTACCCGATCAAGTCCCGATTCTCACTTCTCAAGGTGGTTATCTTAGTTATCCATATTAAATTCATTTTGCCCTTTGAAAACATTCAAACTCGTGAAAACCTTTGGGTCATTTTATTTCCAAACCTCAAAATCACCAATAGTTTTACAACTCATTTGTACTCGGATTGCACAACCTGGCTCTGATACCAACTTTGTAACGACCCAGATTTTAAAATCCGGGTTACATTTAGAGGGAAGAATTATCCCTCTGCCAGATCTTGCAATCCAAGTAAGAGCTGCTTATTTATCAACTTCAAGTTATAACCCTGTTTAAGTTTTAAGGATTTAATGATATAATTCAAGAAAAAAAGGGGGGATTTCAAACCCTCAAAACAATCAAAGAATCCAATCATGATTTGTGCTTTCGCACGTGAACCTGTCCTAATTCAACTAGTCAAACTCAAAAGAGATAAAACGAGTTTAAATCAATATAAATACAACATGTTTCTAGATGCTAAACTTAACCAAAACATTTGTAAAGTCAAGCTATAATAGGTGAAGTCTTCTTAACACTCTCGTCCCGTGAGAAAACCCCCGTCGTAGAAGCAAATCAGCAAACAAAAGGGAGCGGGTACTTGAAACTATACCACAAGTCAAGGTCGAGCCACTCATGCGGGACCAAAAGTCCTCGTTGAGGTCATATAATACGCCTATACCTAAAATAAGGATGACTAATGCAGTACAAGATTTAAATCACACAAGCATGCTTTGACAGTTATAATATGTGGAAAACTGTAAAGGGCCCAAGACAATGCCAAGTGGCATATCCCTCTCCTACCTCTGCACCCCTTCCCGTTAGTGCAGAGACTGGCCAGTTCGGTGCTATAGCATAGCAATTTCCTCGTGGTGATGCACTCACTACGGCATCATCATATCATATCATGTCATCTCATCTCTTGCCCGATAGTGCTGGGCTAATCATATCATATCCTCTCATCTCTTGCCCGATGGTGCTGGGCTAATCATATCATGCTCATATCGACTCGATAGAATCAGGGCACCCGATGGGGCTGGGCTACCCTATGACCCTAGCAAAGACTCTAGGACTATCACAGATAACGGTCGTTCTGTTTCAAACGCATAAAGAATAGGGATGCTCATTCATAAGTGCAAGTCCTAAACATGATACTACATGGCATGCTTTTATGCATATGCAACACCTACATACTATATAACACATCAGGCATGAGGTCCAATCACTTGAGCAAGCCCCGGAGGACTTACCTCGAGTCTTCACATCCAATTAGCGAGCAAACAAGTCACCTAGAGAATAATCCATCAGCAGGCAAGCCACTCAGAGAACCATCCAATCACACTAGCAAGTAATAAGCAAGGAATAACTCATCAATACATATTTAATCACACACAAGCAAACCTCAAGTCATCACATGACTAAATCACATTTTATTCAAGAAATCCCGCATTCTCAACATGATCATTATTCTCAATCAATCTTGTTCTCATCAGTATGAAACTTAGCTCAAAGTCTTATAATATCATCACTCAAAACATCTTACTTCATATCAAGTTCAAGTTTTCCTTAAACATTTGCTCAAGTAACTCATATCAAGTCCTCCAATAACTCAACGAACCATAAAACCTCTACACAGCAGAAGAAGTCAACCATTTTCTTGTATGAATTCTCATTAAATACTTATAACTATAAGCCAAATGATCACACAATACCGTTCATACTTAGAGAGTGAACAAGGATAAGTCCCCTTATAGCAAAATCACTTCAAGCAAGGTCAACTCATAAGGCATCACAATCACTTACAAATATAACGAGTCCTTGTAACTTACTTTATATAGTTTTAACTCATCATCAAGTAAAACCAAAATATGACAAGCATGTATTAGGTCTCTTCCTATAAGAATAAACCTTATCAACATTTATATTATCTCATTACTCGAATAAATTATTAGTAAGAAACACATTTATGATCAAGTAATCTTGTAAGTAGAACGTTTCGATCAAGTTTTACATATAAGGTAGCTTGTTAGCCATAGTTTCACATTACTTATTTATTTCATCATTTGTCTTAGCCGATCAAAACTAATACCAAAGGGAAGTATGTTAGGCAGCCATCAAGGAAAATAATTCACAACCAAGATTGACATCAACACACTTAGCAAGCAAAACTCAACAGATGCTTCTCCATCTAAAATTTCCATGACCAAAACCCATTGTCAACTAAAGTATTAATTTAAGTCTCAATCCATGGCAAAATCAATTCAATTGAGGTAAGGCACAAAACCAAGTAATTATACCCATCCGGACGAGGCTAAGGAGCTCTTGGTTTTGGCGGAGTCGAGGCTGCGGAGAATCGTCATCGAGGCTGCGGAGGTTCGTCATCGAGGCTGCGGGGTTCAGGATCGCCAGAATGGGGGCATCACACCACCTGCCTCTGGTTTCAGTGTCGGCAGGGTCACCCAAGGCCTGACGTTTGAGCTGCGAGAGTCGAGACGTCAGGAAGGTTCAAGAGGGAGGAGTAGCTATGGGTAAGTAAGGAGAGAGAGGTCGGGGAGGACAGTTGTGGCGTCTGCAACCTGGGCTGAAGCTCTTGGTGCGAGAGAGTGTGGTTCTGGCTTGAGAATGATGCCCCATTACCACGACTGTAGAAGGGACAAGAAGGGCGAGAGTAAAGGAGAAAGAAGTCGGTGCGTTGGTGGCTCCCGGGATCTGAGCTCCGAGTAGCTTCGCCGGCGATCTACCCCGGTTCAAGCTCCCTTCAATGGCGGCGACAGGAGAGCGACAAGGAGGGGCAGCGAGAGGTTGAAGGTGAATCAAAGAAAGGGTGAGAGCGAGGAGATAAGAAGCCATGGGGGGGAAGAATGACTGCCATGGGAGCTCGGAAGCGGCAACAGGAAGGAGACGAGAGTGAGGGGCAGCCATGGTAGGAGCTTGAGAGGCCGGATCTGGGCAGTCAAGGCAACGAGGCGCTTGAGGGCAGGACAAACAAGGAAAGAGGTGATGAATAGTGGGAGTGGCGGCTGGGCATTTGCAAAAAGGGTGTAAATAGATCTTCTGAAATTTGAAAAATTACAAAACTATTCTGAAATTTTTATTTTGTAAAAATTCTAACACAATAAATAACAAAATTTAACCCAATAATTTCTATTTACTTACAATTGTCATAAAAGTTGTCACTCTCCTCTTACTAAGTTCCAAATACAGTATTCATTTCTCAACTCAGAAAGCCACAATATTTCAAGTCTCGGTATGTGAGAGCGAAAAAGATATTTTTATTTATTTATTTATTTATGTCGGAATTCGCATTAAATAAAGAAAAAAAATCATTTTGATCAGGGAAGGAGAATTTTAAATTTTTCCAGAAATCTCATAAATTTAATATTGAAATTAATTCATAATTCATAAAATAATATCTTAAGATTTCGGGTCTTTACAAGATGGGGGAATGAATCAGGATGAGATCAATATGATGACCTCTGTTAGAATATTTTTGCTTGATTTGCTTCTTCAAAGACATTGCTTATCTGATTCATAAAAGAAAAATACTACTTATTTGCTTGATTCTTACAACTATGATAGACTATTAGCTCAATTGGTAAAGCGATGTGTGTATGCACAAAGATGTGGGTTTGAATCCCACATAGGTTACATAATAGACAAGAACACAACAATCCTAAATTGTTAATCGTGCATATTATAATCTTAGTTATGCACTTTTTAACCTTAATTATGCACTTTTTAATCTTAATTATGCACTTTAATTTCAAATTGTTATACATAAAAAAAAATTCGATTTCAAGCTCACATCTTTCTACATAAACTGTGCCAGAGTTCTCTCAAAAGTGAAAGAGAAAAATTAACACATCGATTTCAAAAGCTCATCGTGTAGCTCCTTCATGCACTTCATGATCTTATTTTTTCACTTTATCATTTTATTCTTACACTTTATCATTTTATTTACGCACTTTATAATCTTAATTGTGCACTTCATATTATTATTCATACACCATTTTATTCTTGCACTTTATCATTTTATTTATGCACTTTATAATTGTGCAATTCATAATCTTATTCATGTACTTCATATTATTATTCATACACAACAAAAAGTTATATTTGCACAACAAAAAGCGTTGAAAACGAAAAAAAAAGTGATGGCGTGAAAAAAATTATTATATTTGCACATCATAAAGTTATATTTGCACGGCATAATGTTATATGAGCACAAAATCAAGTTATATTTTCACAACAAAGAGTGACGACATGGAAAAAAAAAGTGCTGGCGCAAAAAAAAATTGACCCGGGAAGGAGCGACGTTGTGGGGGGGCACAAGGGAGAGGAGCACGCGCAGGGGCAAGGGGCACATGGGGTGGACATTTTGTGAATTTTTTTTTTACAATAGGCAAGAATTAGGAGCGATTACACAAGCTGTAATCTGGCTCCTTAATCATCCTTGAGGATGATGGAACAAAGTTCGCTATTAAAAGGGATGGTAGAGCTATTAAAACTGATACCCTTATGTGCTATAAAGTCCGCTACTTGGTTTGCTTCTCGATAACAGTGTTTGTATCCAACGAATTCGAATCCAGATTCCAGTCGCTTGATCTTGTCTGAAGTTGTTGCTACTGGTGATGGATTTGATGAGCGGAAGATTATCCCCTTCTATAGTTACTCTTCGAAGTCCTCTCCTTATTGTTTGCTCCATACCTGTCTGAATAGCGATAGCTTCAGTTTGAATAACTGGGCCTTTCACAGTTTTCTTGTAAAACAGGTCAATAACATGGCCCAAGGAGTCCTGAACAACTCCTCCCACATGGCACGAGCCAATGGGATTAACAGAGCCATCCACATTGATTTTGTAGACAACCCCTAGTGGTTTGCTCCATTTAGCTCTAGTTCTCTTCTTTGAAGTTCCATTCATTTGGTTGTCTTTTTCAATTTGGGCTCATTCATTAATATTTGCAATAATTCTTTGGATAATATTTTCTATTGGAGCCGGTCTCTTATTCCTAAAAATAAGGTCATTTCTGATTTTCGAAATAGTTTGCCAGATGTAGACAAGTTCCTCAAAGTTTTTGTTCTCATCCCGAATTTCCTTTATATTTAGAGCTTGGGATTCATTTATATAAATATGTTGAAAGTATTTTCATGTAACTCAAATTGAGCAATTATTTTCCTAGTGATGAGGCAATTTCTCATTAAATGTTCCGTATCTTCTTCTGCGTGATTCCAAAGACTGCACTGGTTGGGAACTCTATTCACATATTTGTTAAGCCGTTGGGTAGTAGGACGACCATCAACCATTATTTTCCAAATTAAGCTTTTTAATCTCGGAGGGAGTTTTAGTTTCCAAATCCATTTAAGATCTTTTGAAGCTTGAGAAGCATTATTCGTCATTCGTTTAACTGATTTCGTAGTGAAGCTCCCACTTGGATCCGGTTTCCAAATAAGTTTATCTGGCGTGTTCCAGTCTGGTATTTGCATAGCTAAAATTTTACCAGAAATTTCAGGGGGGAAGAGACTATTGAATAGCGAAGTATTCCATTGTTTTGTGAGTTAAAGAGATAGTTTACTTTCATGTATGGATCATTGTTCCCTCTGCATTGTTCAAGATTAAGATTTGGGATCCATGGGTAGGACCAAACATGTATGTTGTCGCCATTCCCAATTAGCTAAAGAAGACCTTGCTCAAATTTGTTTCTTAAGGAGAGAAGACGACCAAATTGCCAAGAAGTAAGGTGATTAGAACGATTTCTAATATTTTTCTTTTGAAGATACTTTTCATTTATGATCTGTACCCAAATGTTGTTTTCATTTGTGTAGAGCTTCCAAAGGAGTTTCATTTGTAAGCTTATGTTAAGTTCTTCTGCTTTTCTAATGCCCAGACCTCCTTGGCACTTACTTTTGCAGATGTTATCCCAGCTTATGTTAAGTTCTTATGCTTTTCTAATGCCCAGACCTCCTTGGCACCTACTTTTGCAGATGTTATCCCAGCTTACAAGCGGTGTGTACCTCTCTGATTGTAGCTTATTCCAGAAGAAATTTTTATTGCTCTAGTCAATTTGATCTAGAATTCCTTTTGGCAGTAAGAAATTTTGCATGAGATAGTTTGTTTTAGAGTTAAGGTTTGCTTGGATAAGTACAGCTCTGCCTGCTTGAGATAGGGTAAAAGCCTTCCATTTGGAGAGTTGCTTCTTTAGACTTTGGATATCATCTTCAAAGACACGGTTTTTTATTCTACCATTAATGAGAGGAATACCTAAGTACTTCTCAATTGTTCTCATGATAGGGACCCCATGTGTTGTGGACATTTTGTAAATTAAATTATGCCCATTTAGAATTTTTTACACTTTAAGCTCTTTTACACCTTAAGGACATTTTACATTTGATTATATATATATATATATATATATATAAAATCTAAGTTAAGTAAGTCAATCAATTGTTGTTGTAGAAAATTTTGTTCCAAGTCCATCCTGAAAAATCTAACAACAATAATCGATAGGTACAACTTATAGGGAAAAACAAATAAATAAATAAGTACATAAAATAACATAGATAATTATTTCAAATAAATTACATTCACTAACTAAAATTAATTATTTCAAATAAAATTCAATTAAACGGAATAACATAAATAAATTATTATGTATTTAAAATAAATAATACTCCGTAATTTATATAAATTAAATAAATTAAATGAAGTAATTTTTATTTATTTAGGTAAATAAAATTACATTCACTAACTAAATTAATTATTTCAAATAAAGTTCAATCAAAGAAATAACATAAATAAATTATTATGTATTTAAAATAAAAAAAATAATTTATATAAAATAAATAAGTAGAATAAAAATCAATAAGTACATAAAATAAATACCAATAAAATTAAAAATATATGAAATAAATAAAAATTTATTTATTTAAAATAAATAATAAATTATTATCCGTAAGTAAATAAATAAATAAATAATTTAAATAACTAATATAAAAATAAATACGGAGTTACATGCATCAATTAATAAATAATCAATTTTGGTAATCAAATACGTGAGTAGACATGAATTAAACCAAATTCTTTTAATCAATAGTATAATATAATACTAAAGGAGAAATCGCTTACGCCATGTGGCGACTTCTCCTTTAATGTTTGTGATTTGGTATGTTTGATCTTATCTATTAAGATTTGTTCGGTTGTTACGTAACCAATATTCTATTTTTTAGGGAAAATCAATATTTTGTTATTATATTTTCAACTATAAAAGTTAAATTTTAGTATATATAATTTCTTATTTTTTGGAATTTTAAAATAAATATAATATCTAACTAATCTAATTTAATTATTTTAATAAAACGCCCTTAAATATTAGTATATATAACTTTGTTTATTTATATGATTTTGTTAATGATATTGTGATTTATATTTTTCCTATAATGTAAATTTCAATTTTGATAATTTTCATATATATCAACTTAAACTATCTAATTCAAAATCAAATTTCAACATCGATAATACGATAATGAAGATTTGTGATCCATTTAATTAAGCAATTCTTAGTGATATGTAGTGTTAATTAAAGTTTAAGGATTGTGTGTGTATATATATATATATATATATATATATATAGACGTCGAACACAATATTAAAGTAGAGAAAGGTGAATTTTTTTTAAAATATTCACGAAAAAATATTTACTTACCAAAATATTCGTAAGTTCAAAATATTTACACAAATATTCATTTTTGTCAGATCTCACAGAAAAACGCGGTTTAAAACCGCGTTACTAGTGTAAATCATCAATTTCAATTTGACACCAAGGGGAAATTATATTTTATTATAAAAACCCGGGTCCAAACCGCGTTTTATTCACATTTTAGGGTTTTTGTTTCATTTCTTATTTAAAAAAAATTTGTAAAACGCGGGCATCTTCCCATCCGCCATAAAACGCGGTTTGAACCCATGTTTTTTTAATAAAATATAATTTTTTCCTGGTGTCAAATTAAAATTGACGATTTACACTAGAAACGCGATTTTAAACCGTGTTTCTCTGTAACATCTGACAAAAATGAATATTTGTGTAAATATTTTAAACTTACGAATATTTTGATAAATAAATATTTTTTGGTGAATATTTTGAAAAAAAATTCGAGAAAGGCTCGCACAAGGTGCGAGTCACTGAACTAGTTTGGTCGTTATTGGGAGTTACACATGCATCAAGTGTAATTACGGAGTACTTCGTAATTGGGAGTTGCACATATATCGAGTTCAAGTGTGTGTTGATTAGTTTTTTTTTATACAAAGCAAGGATTCGGTGGGGGTTAGACGCGACTAACACATCACCCGATGGCGTCCCAACGGACGAGATCTACGATCTCTGCTGGAACACAGTCAGCTACAAAGTGCGAGGACAGCCCCAAATGCGCTAGCCGGTCCGCCACCCTGTTGCCCTCCCTGAAGAAATGCGCGAAAGTGACCCGCTCGAAAGATCGACAAAGGCCCAAAGCATTTGAAATCGGCATCTCGATCTCCCACGGACATTGCCAAAGACCCCGCAAGGCATTAATGACAGTAAGGCAGTCACCTTCAACCTCCAAACGCGTGAACCCACGCTTAGAAGCTTCTAGGAGGTCATCATATAATCAAGTGTGTGTTGATTAGTGATTACTGTATTAAATGCATTCATCATATAATGATGTAAAAACTAATTAAAATACCCCATCTTTTGGGGGTATGGTAAAAATATATTCTCCACTTTCAAATGTAATAAAAATATCCCGACCTTTGAGGGTAGTGGTAATGCGGGTCAAAAATGCTAACAAGGCAGCCTACGTGAATTTGTTTTGACAAAGCAGCCAACGTGGAAGCGTTTTTACAAATTAGCACTAAAATTGGGTTTTCTTGAATGGTTTCCTTAGAGAAAACCGACAACAAAATTAAACCCAAAAAACCGAAATTGGTTCAACCAAGCAACTAATCCGGTCAAAATTGCTGCACATTCGTTTTTTGACATCTTGTATGTGTCCCGAAGATCTGCATATCGGATGGAACATAACCTTGTGTTCTTATCTTTGGCTTCTCCCTTTGATTAAGCTTAGGTTGCGGCCTAGCTTCTTGGGGTAGTAGCCCGGATGTATGGTCCTTTCGATCCCCTATTCTTTAATTCTTCGAATTTACATCAAAGTCAAACCCTCCTTAGTGGGGGGTGGCTTCTTATTGGGGAAATTGCCACAAATTATCACAACACGGCTATTCTATTCCTAACACCAAACCGACAACAAAACTAAATCGACAACAATAGCAAGAACGAAAAGGGGAAAAACAAAAATTACTCAGCCAAGTCCGTGAACGAATAAAAAAGGAAGAAGATGTGAGAGATCGAGACATCTCAAGATAGGCAACCACGAGGGAGAAAGACTGTCATTGAAGAGGAACCATGAACTGCTTGGAAGACCTAGAAGACAATTCAATAGGCAACCATAGAAGAAGATAGAAGGGAGAAAAATGTGTTGGGTATGAACCCAATCCAACTATTTACTTTTTTCCTAAGGAAATCGTTCAAGAAAACTCTTGTAAAAAATCCACGTGGGTTGCCTTGTTAGCATTTTTGACCCGTGAGAAAACTCGTGGTAATATATTACCACTACCCTCAAAGGTTAGGATATTTTTATTACATTTGAAAGTTGATGATATATTTTTACCATACCCCCAAAAGTGGGGATATTTTAATTAGTTTTCCCTATAATGGTTATATATACTGTATTGATTTTAGTCTCACCAGAAACAACACACGTACATATACAAATTCGTCTCCTCTCCCCAGCAACAACAACACACAAATTCGTCTCCCCTCTTGTTCAGAAGATATGGACCTGATACCTAATTGGTTGGACCAACAACGGATTGTAAGCAAAATTGGGGGTTTGTTTAACTACTTAGACGATTAAACCCTCTCCTTGTACGATGATGTCGTTTTTCCCTACTTTCAAATGTTTTCCGCTCTTCCTCCTCTGGATCTCTGTGGCTACGATCCGGAGACAGATCAGTGCCAAGTTAATGGTACGTTCATCACGGAAAAAATGTTGGAGGAGATTGTTCATGAAGCGGATGACAAAGTTGACTTTGAAGAGAAAGAGCTTGTCACAATCTCTATTAAGGGTGGATCCGAAATTAAGGCAAAGTCTTGGGCGAGGACCATGTCAGATGAATTTCACTTTAGAGATCTGCAAAAGTACTTTGATCGACCGATTTCGAAGGTGTCTAAGGAGTCCAATCTCAAATACATCGATCAGTGACATATTTGAGTCTGTGAGGCCATCTGGTCAGTGTGTTTATTTATTCTTTTAACAATCTCAAAGAAATCACATGTTCTTTCCTCGCCGAATTGAAATCATGGAAACTGTTGTGTGCAATCATACATCCGACAGAGGCTCCTACTGCTGGTGACAAATGTGTTGGATAAGTGACTCCACAGACGAAGGAAGCGAAAATTGATCCACCGCTAATGGGGTGTGGAGTGGAGTGGCGCGGAAATTGTTTTCTTTTAAAAAAAAATTCAATTTCAATTATCGAAAAAATATGATTCAAATTATTTTCAAAAAATTGAACTTGTTCGAAATCGTATTTCCAAAATAATATGATGATAAAGAGGAAGATCGGTTGATAATGAGATGGTAAAACCTTACATAAAACCCTAGTCATTGGGCGATCCCAGAAGTGAAAATTAATTAATAAATAATATTATTGCAAATAAAATAAATAATAATGAATATTTAATTTTTTAAATATATATTATTTATATATTTATGAAATTATCAATTTATTTGATTTATTTATCTATTTATGTATTTAAGTATTTTTATTGTTATATTTATGTATTTATTTTGTTATTTATTTATGTATCTATTTATTTTTTATATTTATTTATTCATATATTATTAAATTTTTTTATTTTATTTATTCATCTATTAGTGTCGATAGATACCCAATCTCGAAAATAAAAATTAATTAATAAATAATATTATAAAAATAAAATAAATAATAATAATATTATAACAATAAAATAAATAAATAATAATGAATATTTATGCATAATACAATTTTTTACTTATTTAAAATAAGTAAAAATTGTATTATGCATAAATTGTATTATTTATTTATCGATTTATTATTTATTAAATATAAATAAGTAAATAAAAACGTTAAATAAAACAAATAATAATGAATATTTAATTTTAATAAAAATTGTATTATTTATCTATTTATTTTTTTATTTTAAATATGTGCGGACACTCGCATACGCACGCGGGTGTGCCACCCTCGTGCACACCCTGGATCCACACGAGGATGACGCGTACGCCGCGTGTGTTTGCGGGTGTCAACTTACCACCCATATAAAAAGGGTTGAAACATCATTAGAAGGCAAAATTCTAGATATAAACCCGTCCCAAGCACGTCACCCACAGCCACCCGTAACCATAGACTTGGTTAGTTAGAATACCAAATACCACTATTATTACTCCATGTTATTATAAATTGAAATCATTACCTATAAGGCTACAACCACCAACATCATTTTTCTTAAAACTTAATACTACGTATTTAGTAAGAGAGCCCTTGATTAAGCAAGAGCCTAATTTGGCCTACTTATCTATGTGGAGAGATTTAAGCAAAAGCAAAGCAAAGCAAAACAAATGCTTGGAGTGGCCCCATTTGGAATTTCCCTTTGTCCCTTTCTGAAAGCCATTGAAATGGTCAATTAAGGCCTTTTTATGCCTTGTCTTTCTGACCCTCATAAATAACTCCAAAAAACCCTCCATTTTTCATGTAACCACTTATCAGCAGCTCCACCACAGAACCCAGAACCCAGAAACAGTGCGCTTCTGTTCTTTCATTTTCACAGCCATTGTCATTTTTCAACAACTGGGTTTGTCATCCATGGCATCAAAAATGGATTCGGGTGGGACTGAGGAAGAGAAGGTTGCAGAAAAGATGGAAACTTTAGGGGATTTGACAGAGGAGGAGGCAAGTAGAAGTGGATACAGCAGCTCAAGTTGGAATGGGAATGGGAGTGGGAAACACAGCCATTGTTGCAGCTCAGAGTCGTCCTCTTCTTCATCTGCAACCCCCCAAAGAACCATTTCTTATGCTTTGCAAAAGACCCATTTGGGGATTGATGCTAGGAAGCTGGATATGCAAGATTCTTCACTATCAGGTTGGTTTCATAGTTAAAGAGAGCATCTTTATTATCTCTCTGATTTTGTTTTTATTCCATTCATTTGGTTTTATGGCTTTTGTTTAGAAATTGAATTGATGAAGGAGAGATTTGCGAAATTGCTGCTTGGTGAAGACATGTCTGGGTGTGGCAATGGAGTTTCCACAGCACTTGCAATTTCAAATGCCATTACTAATTTGTGTAGTATGATTCCCAATTCCCATTCCCATTCCCTCTTTTATTATCCCAATTGAATTTTTGCTTTCTTTTTGCCTGGGCTGTAATTGTGTTTGTTTGTTTGGGGATTTTACATAGCCACCATATTTGGACAACTGTGGAGACTTGAACCCCTTCCAACTGAAAAGAAGAGAATGTGGAAAAGGGAGATGGAGTGGCTTCTCTCAGTTAGTGATCATATTGTTGAGATGATACCCACTTGGCAAACATTCCCAGATGGAACTAAACTTGAGGTAACTATTCTACATTACTTGTTCAAACATTGTTGACTTTTGTAGATTTTGTTTCAAGAAGCGCCCTCTCGACTAGTTTGGGGTAAGAGTTTGAGCTGGATATAATGTTGTGTAGTTTCAAGACATTTAGGAGCCGAGTGGTTCTGAATTCTGAGTTCTAACCGTAACATTTCAGGGTTGGTCATATTACTGATTTTGGCTTGAGGTTGTTTAGGGGTGGCTTTATTTCAAGCTTCAGTATTTCTGGTCCGGTTAGTGGTCAAAAAGTGTCACATTTAATTAAATTCTGATGTCCAATTAGGATACAATTTGATACTTCTGATGTCCCTTGTTAGGTATGATATTTTATGTTGCTTCTTTCTTATGCATTCGTGGTGTTGCTTCATTTCATTTAGTATGCAAATGCTTGTGTTAATTTTTGGATTTGGTCTGTGATGCTCTTCAAGACATATGGTGTTTGTACTGAAAACTTTTGTTGCTTTACATTACTAGCTACTAAATCAGTTAACTTGAAAGCATTTGGACAGTTTAGGTTGTTAAGTTGTGTCGGTTAAGAAAGCATTTGCGAGAATTAATGACATGGTGATTCGATGCATTCTGTCAGATCATGACTTGCAGGCCTCGGTCAGATCTGTATGTCAATCTCCCAGCGTTACGTAAACTGGATAATATGTTACTTGTAAGTCATAAAGATCTAAATCTCTATTTATTTATAATCGTGGTTGTCTCGTCTACATTTCGAGCTTATGATGTTCTTGGCAGGAAGTTTTGGACAGTTTCCACTACACAGAGTTCTGGTATGTTGACCAAGACATTGTAGCTTCTGAAACCACTGATGGATCATGTTCTTTCAGAAGACAGTTGCAGAGGCAAGAGGAGAAATGGTGGCTACCCGTCCCTCGGGTGCCACCTGGAGGGCTCCTTGAGGACACCCGAAAACAGCTTCAGCATAAGCGGGAATGTACGAATCAGATCCTCAAGGCTGCTATGGCTATCAATAGCATTACATTGTCTGACATGGATGTCCCTGGTTCATACATGGAAAATCTTCCAAAGGTGACCATGCTCTTGTGAATTGTGATATCTTATACCTAAAAAAATCGCAAAAATACCATGTTAGAAGAGTACTTAGTTTCAATACTTGTATGTGTATTAAAATGTGGGTGATTCGACAGAGGAGCAATCACAACTTATGCCTTGACATTTTTTTGTCATCACAGAATGGAAGAGCGAGCTTAGGGGACATTGTCTACCGCTATATCACATCAGACCATTTCTCGGCTGAATGCTTGTTGGATTGCCTTGATTTGACCTCGGAACACCAAGCCATTGATACCGCCAACCGAGTAGAGGCAGCGCTCTACCTTTGGCGGCAGAAGACGAGCAATTCACATCCCAGTAACGGCAGCAGAAGATCTGCTTCAAGGTCATCATGGGAAATGGTTAAGGAGCTTATGATCGATGCAAATAAGAGGGAATTGCTTGCAGACAGAGCTGAAACCCTTCTCCTTTGCCTTAAACAAAGGTTTCCCGGGCTGTCTCAGACAACACTGGACATCAGCAAAATCCAGTACAACAAGGTTTGGCATTCTCACTTCATCAATTTCTTTGGTTTATTCACCACATGGAAAAAATTTCAAGGCATGAGTTGTGATTGCGTACAGTCGTACACCTTTGACCCCCAGACCCTGCTCTTAGCAGGACATAAGATTTAAGCATGTTTTATGATGTCAGGATGTTGGAAAATCCATTCTTGAAAGCTACTCTAGAGTATTGGAGAGCCTAGCATTCAATATCGTGGCAAGAATCGATGATCTTCTTTGTGTGGACGAATTGACGAAACACTCAGATCAGTTCTCCTCTATACCAAGGGTCAGCGTGATTGCTCACAAGCCGGTCTCATCTCCATACTCGGCCTCTCCATTCAAGACGCCTGTTTCCGTTTCAGCTTTTTCTCACACACAGGGAGATAGGCCGCCGTTTCTCAGCAGCAGCGAGCTAGTTAGCCGAGGATTCGGGATGAAAAAGGTTCTCACGGACTACCTTAACATCAGCTCCCAGGTGAAAGATGATGGAAGTCCAAACCGTGTGGAGATCAACGGTAAAGCGAAGGTGAAAAGCAGCACGAGTCTGGACGTGGAAAGATCGGTCACTGAGTTGAACACGATTGGGGAAGCTGCATCATCTGCCTGTCCAAATGCTCACCATCCCGAGCCTGATTCACCCAGTGAGAGGTAGAGTTTCACATGTTAGATAGTGCAACAGGTTTTGAGCGAGAGAGATACTTCATTGCCTTGCACTCTTTATCATTTCTACTTTTCAAGTTGTAAATTCTTCAACTACATGTAACATGCACTTTTTTTTTTTTTTTTAATGAATGTTCAACTTCAACCTCAGAATCATGTTAGTAAGGAGGCAATGGGTAGAGATCGCATACAGAAAGAGTAATGGAAAATGAACGCGCGGTTCGAAATCCCGATTTGGTTGATTGCCCTACCCTAGACACCACCGTCAACACTCTCTCCAAATCCAAATCCAAATCCAAATCCTATCTCCCTCTGGACTGAAGGGGCTACTGATTCCTACAAGCAAAAGTTTCCTCTGAGTAATCTACCTACCCCGAGCCACTTACGCTCCTAGACTGTGCTTCAGGTGTCGAAAGTTGGTGCTTCTTGTAGTTGTGGTTCCCTCTATTGGAGTTGATGTGATTTTCGGAAATTATTGGCATGATTGCAGCTATGGCCCTCTTTCAAAACCCCCTCCATGGCCTGACCCTCTATGGGTGCGGGCTGTCCACAGAAGCGCTGCTCTCACTATCTTTTCTGTCGCTGCTATGGTTGCCAGAAGTACGTCGAGGGGATTTGGTCAATTCGGCGCCTTGGGGTCTCATCCAATTTTGAGTCTCTACAGGGGAGATATGTGCTTCTCTATAAATCGCAGTGGTGGGGCAATTTGGGTCTTCACTTTCTTTTCTCTCCACTCGTCTTTCTTCTAATTTCCGTCTGTCTTTCTTCTCTCCCTCTCTGATCATCTCTCACTGATGTCTGGTGTTGTCTCCCAGTCATCTGGGAAAGGTAAGGAAAAACTAGGTGATGTGAGCAAGCCTCCCTCCCCAAACAAATCCCGAAAGGGCCCAATCCCTCTTCATGAGGCAAACAATCCTATTAGCGCAGTTGTCCCTCCTGGGGAGGATAGCCACCGATTGGGGGAAAAAGGCAGAAGAAGTATAAGAAACGGACTCTCAACATGGACAGGCTTAAAAACGTCCTCGATGGCGTCCAAGAGAACATAATCAGTCTGAGTCGCACTTCCCTTTTTGCTACAGTCCTGGGGGAGCCGGTGACTATCAAAACCATCCTCAAGAAAATCCAGTTTGACTGGCGTTTCCTTATCGGAGGTTTCCAGCGGATCCCGATGGCCAATAACTGGTTTGAACTCAGGTTCGATCAGGCGAATGACTGCACGAAGGTTTGGCTTACACGCCCTTTTCACGTGGCAAAACAGTAGTTGATCTTCTGAAAGTGGAGCCTCGACTTTGACCCTCTGGCGGAGAAGATCACGAGCACCCCCGGCCCGGAAAAAAAATACAAAAAAAAATAATTTTTTTTACATATATTTAGTATTTTTAAGGTAATATAACATCTTTAAAGGATATTTAAAACAAGAGTGTTGTCTAGCTTAAGTGGTAAATGAAGGAAGGAAGGAGTACTAAAAGGTTTTAGGTTCAAATCTCAAATGCTTCACTTTTTATTTCTTTTACTATTTCATTAATTCTTCTTCATTTCTATCTATATTTTTTGTTTTTATCAACTATTTCATTCAAAAAATGCCATATTTATGTTTTACTGTATCATTAATTCTTTTTTATTTCTCTCTATATTTTTTTGTTTCTATCGACTATTTCATTAAAAAATGTCATATTTATATTTAAATTAAAAAAATCACAATTTTAGTGTTTTTTCATTAAGAAAATGTCATATTAATGTTTTACTATATCATTAAATATTCTTCTTGATTTCTCTCTGTATTTTTTTTTGTTTCTATCAACTATTTCATTGAAACAAATATTATATTTATATTTAAATTAAAAAAATCACAATTTTAGTGTTTTCTTAGAAAAAATATTCTTAATAAGTATACACAAAAAAAATATTTCACAAATTTTTTTTTAGCACCCCCGGAAATAAATCCTGGCTCCGCCACTGCCTGGATGTGTGGCTCCGGATTCCAGGGCTGCCCGTGAAATCTGTTAGTAATGAGGTGCTGAAGACAATAGTGGAAAGCAACGGATTTGGTGAAGTGGTTCGTGTCGTTGCTTTTAGCAAGAACGGTGCCCGCTTTCGCAATCCTAGAGTGTGTGTCTCCATTGACATCACTCGCATTAAGAACCGTCGGGTTAGCGTTCTTAATGAAAATGGTGTGCTCGAGACCTATCCAATTTGGTTTGAAGATCTCTCAAGTGGATGCGACAGTTGCGGCCTGCCTTGCCATGAGTTCTCTGAAACAACGTGATTATTCGTACCAGTACGAGCACTTGGTGGACATGTTAAACGTGTCGGGTACTAGCAGCCAGTACCCATATGGTGTGGCCGACGGATATTTGGAGTGGTTTCACTATATCAGTAACCCGTACCTGCTCCCAGACACAGCACGAGTCACCGACATCATCCCGCCCCCCCAACCTCCTACACCATATGTTCCCACATCTGAGGAGAGTCGTCACCGTGCCGCTGGTCTGGAGATACAACATCTGCTTGCAGCTGGAGTGCATATCACGGAGGCACATATGCGCCGCATCTACACGCGGTTTTGTTTAGACCCTCCACAATGATATGATGTTTCTAGTTTGGTTTTATATATGACTTTAGACCATTGATTTGTATGCGCATTTTGGATGTAGACGTAGTGTTTGTCTATTCACATTTTGGAGTTATGCATTTGTACTTGTGTGGATGTTATGGAATTCTACTAGTGTTGGTCTATGCACATTTTGGTTGTATATATGACTTCAGACCGTTGATGTGTATGCACATTTTAGATGTAGACATACTGTTTCTATATGCACATTATAGTGTGTGCATGTTATGAATTGCTAGTGTTTTGAATGGCCTTCAGAAAAAAAATATTTCACACATAAAATTTTTTAAAGTGTACGAAATTTACGATCTGATACATAATGCACAAAAGAAAATATCTTCTAAGGTAATTGCAATGCAGATACTCTTGACTGCAACAACTACACTTGTAAAGCATCGTTTTCCTCTTCAAGCACTGCGACACGACTCTGTAACATTTCTATACACCACCGTTGTTGTTGGTTTGCAACATGCAGTGATCGATTCTCCTCTCGTAGACTCTTTATCATCGAATCGACGGTCTTTGATTGTGGGCTTCCTGTGTATAGAACCCCCTCGTATTCTTCGAGTGTTCCTCGACGTATTTCGGCATTGCTTGAGCAGACGCTACTATCATCGAATATTTTTTGATGTTAAGTTGACAAGTGTGGGTGCTGAACCCTATTTATAGGGAGCTATATTCACAGCAAGTGGTGGGGGATCCACCGTGGTGGATCCACTGGATATGTTATACCTGTACGGTGCATCCACCGCATAAGTACGTGGTGGAGTCCACCATAAGATCCACCGTGTAGGTATACGGTGGATCCTTATAAAAGTTGTTGGTCGTAAACCAACTTGATGTGGCTCAACAGAACCCCTCACAGTAGACAATGACACCAAAAATAGTTGTTCACGAAGGAGAGACAAGAGCTGGCAAACGGTTCCGAATTACAATTGATAAATATCGTCAGCCATTCGAAGATTACTTCTACAAATGTAAGCATCGAAAGTGGATGGAATTTCCATGCTACTTATTTCGCGTCGTTTGTTACGAAGGTGATACGTTTACGACATCGGAGCCAGTGCACCTTGATTGCATTTAGGGAGATCCTTCTTACACTGAGGACCTAGAGTCGTAGTACAATGAGGCAGTTGAGCAGATCAAATGTCTTATCGGCGATTTCTTCTCCGATGTCCGTCTGAGATGCGCTTTAGGGATTGTGAGATACGCAGTGGATAAAGCAATGCGTTCGTCAAACGAAAAACTGAAGAAGTACGCGTTCACCTACATAGAGATTCGGATATTTCCGCGCATTTTAGAGGAGTCGGTTGGTAGTTCTCCATAAGCATATGTACCGGATAGTCATACTCGTAGATGTTTGTAGTAGGTCGTCGCTGTAGTTTGTATGAATTGGTTCCATCTTGGTGTATTAAATCTTTTTTAATTCGATTCCGTACTTATGAAGATGAATTGCACTATAGATTGAGTAATTTGAGGAACAAATGAGGCCGAACCTGTGGAACTTGCCTACAATCGTTTACCACGAACACATAACTATGACGTATGACATTGTTTGCAATAGAAGTCTAACAACTACCAATAGACGATGATGTCTCCTTTGGCGACACTTGAATCTTCATCTCGTTGAAAGCAACACGTTTGTCGTTTCGGTTGACCGTCTTTAGAAGTTCGCATACATACTCACTGAACGCACTGGCGCATGTGAGGGTCAGATCTTCCTCAAAGAAACTCATGATGCGGTTAACAACCTTTGCCTCGGCCATTACGTAGTAAGACTCGGGGACTCCTTTATCATTATAACAATGCGCACAAACAAATTCGATAGGTGCATAAATGTGAGTGTTTGTGATACACTCGAAACGAAGAATAACGCATAGGGACTCCTCATCGTAAGATGGACGACGATAGTTGTAGTCTTCTAGATACTGTGGCAATGGGCGGCAAACCCAATTGATCTTCTAATCAACTCGACTGGTCGAGCTATTCAGGGTAACGACTGATGTCATTTTGTGGGTCGCAAAACAACTTCACATTAACTCAGACAATGATCGTTGTTCTTAAATAGGCTTGCCGGTGGTCGCGACACAACCCACCTCCATGCCTGGCGGTTGGTTCCACTGCCACAACAAACAGTGGAGGCCACCGCTACTACATATGGTGGCTCTGTAGATGCACAAAGAAAAGGGCAACCACAAGTGTGGCTGCCTATTTCTTTTTATTTTTTATAAAAAAAGTTGGGGAGTAAAAACTCAGCCAACATGTCAACGCCCTCAGGATTTCTAGTTGTTACCACAAAATCCCGTGGGCGTTGACATGTTGGCTGAGACATCAGTCATGTGCATTCATTCCGTTGCTTGAGCTACCACTCAGTCAACATGTCAAGGTCCAATCGATAATGTATGGCAGTTCCACTACTATCGACTGACCTTGACATGTTGAGCGGGTAGTAACTCGTACACCTCTGTCATCGACACCCGATTTGCGGGGACCATTATATATATGGGACCTACCGTAACAATATGTGGTGGAAGCCACCGTTGAGACCTACGATGTGTGTAGAAAGAACCAAAGAAATGGGGACATCCTGGTTGTTCCCGTTTCTTTGGTAATTGTTTTTCAGATGGGTTGAATGAGAACTCGATCAGTGTGCAAACAATCTTGAGCTATCGAACGATTTCAACGATATCACAAGATTGTTCGCACGCTGACTGAATAATCACTCATTTACGTAAATATCTTCCTATTTTTTATTGGACGACCAAAGGATTACTCGTTCAATATGTCAACGCCCGCATGATTTGCAGGGCTTTCCACGAAATCCTGCGGTGATTACATGTTGGCCAAGGTATCCCTCATGTGTGTAAATTTAATCGTTTGATCTACAACTCAATCAACATGTTAGAGGACTCATGATAGTCCATGGTTGTAGGAAAACTATCATGCGACCAAGACATGTTGAGCGGGGAGTAGCTCGTACAAATGCCCCGGCGACATTCGACTTGGGGACCAGCATATATATAGGGGACACACTATGTAGGCATGCAGTGGGAACCACCGCCTCTTGGTACAGTGGCATCCACCATATGTGGATGAAGGTAGGGCTGTTATCTGAGCCGAACAGCTCGAGCTCGGCTCGGGCTCGGCTCGAGAAAGCTCGGCTAGGGCTCGTTCGTAGAGGGAAAATGAGCCGAGCTTGAACATAGTTTTAGGCTCGAATCGAGCTCGAGCCGAGCCCAAGCCGAGCCCGAGCCGAGCCCGAGCCGAGCTCGGAAGCTCGATACAGGAAATCACTAAAATAACCCTAGGGTTATAAGATAAAAGGGCTTAGGGTTTCTCAGGCTCGGGAGTTGGCGTCTTCAATCTTCAAAATCTTGGCGGCGTAAGTGAGAAACTGAGGAAGGAGAAAGCATCCTCCCGTTCGCCCTCCTCCCGTTCTGTTTAGAGTAGCAGCGCAGCAGTGTCGGCCCTCCTTCCAAGCTTGGCTCAAGCATCGCCGGTGAACAGCAGCAGTAGCAGCGCGGCGCCGGCGACATCCTTCTCTCGCTTGTCCTCCTCGACTCATCCTTCTCGCTCGTGGCTCATCCTCCTCGACTCAGACTCGTCGCTGTTCGGCTGTCCACCAGCAGTACCTCGAGTCCCCAACCAAGTACTTCTTCATCTTACTTCTTAGATCTATCCCAGATCTCTCCCAAATCTCGCTCTCTCAGATCTCTCTCCTCCGGCCATCTCTCTCTAGTCTCGATTAGGTCAGGAATTTTCACTCTCTCTCCCACATCTCTCTCTCGAATCGGCATCTCTCGCAGATCTGGCATCTCTCGCAGATCTGGCATCTCTCCCAAATGTACTGTTGCTTCTTGAATCTGTAATTTATTTTGTTGTTGTTGTTGCTGCTTCTTGAATTTGTAATTTATTTTATTGTTGTTGTTGTATTGTTTCTTGAATCTGTATTTTTATATTTTACTGAATATGCAAGTGGGTTTATGAAATTGAATTTGTTCTGGCTAGAGTTATGCGTTTCTTTTGTTGGATTATCGCTTTAATTTGCCATTGCAAAATATACCTTTTTCGTGCTGGAGTTTATATGAGGATTAGGTTAGTTTCAATGGTGGATCTAGGGGCTCGCTGTGGCAACCTATCAATTGAGCTTTGAAATGAACAGCATAAACGAGCCAAACGAGCCGAACAAACGAGCTTGAACAACGAGCTCGAACGAGCTTAGGCTTGTTCGTTCGGCTTGATCGAGCTTAAATAAGCCGAGCTCAAACATGTGTTTGGGCTCGCGAGCCGAGCTTGAGCATTAAAAAAAGCTCGTATAAAATTTAGGCTCGAGCTCGGCTCGGCTCGTTTTCTATTCGAGCCAAGCTTGAACATGCCGAGCTCGGCTCGTTCGGCTCGAATATCACCCCTAGATGAAGGTGGGTCCCACCGTAGACGTATGCGGTGGGGAGGTACGGCCCATGCCCCCATCCCTCATCCAACAACAGTATTCAAAAGCTCCAACGGTTAATTTCTCCCACCGCTACGACATATGGTGGATTCAACGTCCTATAAGAACAACAGTAGTATGTGCATATGCTCCACAAGCCCCTCCAATTGCAGACGATGCTCCCCTAGCCACTCTAATGGCAAACGCCACCCCGCAGACCCCTGAACCGGTACATATGTACAACCGACTTTGATGTTGCAACTAGTTTCCATAGCTGGTGTTTACCTAATTAGAATTATGTTGATTGTGTAATTATGTAGTTAATTATATTATCGTACCTGCAATTATGTTATTCCATAACGTTAGATATGTTGTGTGTCTAATTATATAGTTAGTTATGTTGATTGTGTAATTATGTAGTTAATTAAATTATTGTACCTGTAATTATGTTAATCCATAGAGTTAGATATGTTGTGTGTCTAATTATGTAGATAAATATAGTAGCTGCCCTCACAAACAACCTGCATAAAAACCTATACAATAAGTTACAACACCGTAACGTAGTACATATATGTTCACTACAAACCGGTCACGATATATATCTGAGCACATGTATTCACATTCCATAGCAACCTATAGAAAAGCAGGTTGATCCGATGTTGCCTTCGTGTGATGAAATGGAACCCTATAACCAGGTATTCCACGATTACACAGGGCATTTCACGACAACCCAAATGTGGTCAAATCGCAATGACTTGATCCGACATTGTCGTAGAATAGTCTTACCACTACATATGGTTCTGACTATCAAAAGATCATGGGGGAGCACTGCTACGAGACGTGGAAGTGTGTTGCTCGCGTGTGAGAAGTACGGTGAACACACTTCGTGCAAGAGGGCGAGAGTTGCCGGAGATGTGGCTAGATGAGACACTCGCAGAGCAATTTCGAAGTTGCAAGACTGTCCATTCGCATTGTCCGGTGTGGAATTCAAACGGAGTGAATGGGGGTTCGACGTACGTCCTTCACAGAAGGCACAACCATGACGTTCCAACTTCGTTGGACGGTCATGCATACGTCAGTCGGTCGGATAGAGAGCAAATGGAGACTACGTTGGCCCTCACCGTCGTTGATACCCCACCCAAACTGATTTTAGCAACCTTACATCAAATAGCTACTGCACGGAAGACTTTGTTCATCACATCACGGCGCTAAGTATACAATGCTAGAGCAAAGTTTAGCAACCTTACATAGGAAGCACTTCACATGTTGCGAGAGAAAGGCTACTTCTACGCTGCTGCAGATCTTCCTCGCGCATCCAAGCGCGAGTGTTCAATCACACAGGAAGCACTTCACCTGTGGCGATGCGAACAAGCTTCAAGTTCTATTCCTCACGCATCCAAGCTCTCACCACCTATTGCAGATCTTCCCATACGTCATTGTCATCGACAGCACATACAGGACGAACATGTATGTCTCTACTTCTAACACATCTTCTACTGTTACCAAGCGGGATGTACAAACTAAGATATGTCATGGTGCAGGTACGAGATCCCATTGTGTGAGTTCATTGGCTTCACTTGCACAGGGAAGAATTTCGTGATTGGCTTCTACTTCATATCACACGAGAACACATATACGTATAGTTGGGCATTGCAGCAGCTCTTATACCTCTTTCAAGGTAAGCTGCCAAACGTAGTTGTCACAAATTGAGAGTTGGGGCTCATCACCGCACTGCGAGCCTTGCTTCCGAATGTCAGACATATGTTGTGCAAAGTCCACATCCTCCGCAAATGTGAAGAAGTTGCTTTAAAGAAGCCGAAGAATCTGGACGTTGCAAGTCGATTTCAGAGCGCATATTATGGCCTCTTCGAATCAAGATCTATGGAGACATTCAACACCCGAAGGAGGGGTATGCACATCGAGTGGGGCCACATTGAAGGGTTGATGCCTTATTTGGAGGCGACATGACTTTGCGATTACTTAGAGAATATTGTGCGGGCATGGACATATACTATACAACATTTTGGTACGACCACGACAAACAGGTACGTTCTAGTTATTCTTGCCCATTCCATTTTCGTAATCAATTGTACACATGCCGATATTCATGTGCAATATCTTTTTCAATAGGGTTGAGTCCGCCCATTCGGTACTAAAGAGCAGTTTGAACTCTGCCATCAGTGATTTTACTCACGTATTAAAAGCTATCTATCTAATGATGGACTATCAAATCAGTGAAGTGAAGAATACAATGGATTGAGCATACAACATATGGCTGACAAACTCACACGACTTATGGATATTCGATTGGGTTTGACACATTGTGTCCAAGAACTGTTTCAACTTGTTGTTCGAGATATACATGAAGATGGAAACAGATCCACCATCATAGCCATGTAGAGATAGATACTAGAGAGACGTCTACGGTCTGCCTTGCACACATGACATGCAAGCTTGTCGAGATTTGCAGATTCTAATAAGACCATCACAAATTCACATTTTTTGGAAGCAACTAGATTGGGATCATCCATACGTTGAGCATGTTGATGATAACACTACGCTCACAAGAGCTGACGTCGATATGTCACGCTTAATCACGTTGTTCCAGAGCGGAGATATGGACGAGGATACTCGTTGGAGGATCGCCTCAGCATTCAATGATAGGGATTGACCATCTGATACACCATTAAGTTCACCTGACCCAAAGGACTGTAGACCGACCGGTAGACCGAGGACTCGCCACCCCTGTCAAACGAACCCTCTGTCGTGGGAACGTAAGTGTGCTCGGGCCCAACGTCAAGCCGATAGAGAGGGAAGCATCAGCTCTGGAAGAGGACGAATTCGAGGTGAAGGTCAATATTCATCAAATGACGAAACTCCCGCTGCAGGGAATGAAGAGGTCACTGGTTCGAACGCAATTAATGTTGACGACTCTATATGTGGCCGTGGAAGGGGACGAGGAAGTGGGCGTGGTCGAGGCCATGGTCGAGGGCAAGGTCGAGGTCGATCATCATCAGATCCTAGGAGTGAAATTCCCTCTGCACCACCGACATAACTTCCCCCTTGAGAGTCTAACGCACCTTGGTTTCAATTGGGGATCCGACAACATCGACGAGTTCATGATCACTTTCATCTGAGAGGTAACAAATGTTGCAGGTTATGGTCATTGTGGATATCGATCATTTGCTTGTCTTCTAAACTTGGGGCAAGTGGCATGGCCACAAGTTCGACGGGAGTTAGCCGTTGAGTTACAGGCGCATGCCGATCGCTATCATTACTATTCGTCCTTAGATGGGCTCATCATGAGGGTAAATTACTTCGGAATGTGTCATGATGATACTTATTGGATGGAGATTCCAATCATGGGCGAAGTGTTTGCCACGCTTCACCAACGTCCGTTGGTGATACTGTCACAAATGATGCCGATGTTGTGCCTCCCACTGTATGCAACTGGTGGTCCGTTAGTACTGTCTTACGAAGAGTTAGATGGGATAGCTTTAGTCGGTAACAACAACCACTTCGTACCAGTACGTTTTGTATTTCATATTCATTTCATTCGTAAACATTCATTTGCCACATCTAATGTCGATATTCATTGTTGTGTGTAGATGTGGTTGTTGCTTGGATCGCCTTTACTACTCGTATACACTACATGGACGCAGCACCACCATCCAACAGTCAACGGGTGGGACGACTCGTTTCCGTCAAGGATTGCACGATATAGAGCCTATCGGCGCCGAGATGGTGGTCGTCCTCTGCGCTATTAGCATTTTTCGTCTCATAGTATCTACAACCTTGTACTTTTTATATATTCCTAGTTTCTTGCAATATGACAGTTTTTGAACTACGTTTTTTTATTTATGACATTTTCCGACCTACGTTTTAGGTATGACATTTTCCGAATTACATTTAATGTAATATGTGATATTTCTTAGCTGTCTCAATGTCGGTGTTAGCGTATTTATTGGTTGCAACTTTGTTTTTATTGGTTGTTATGTGTCCCAGGCCTCCAACCCATCGTGCACCCATTATCTGATCCGATCCAACCTTCTGCTCTGTTTCACTGCCACCGCAACTGTGGACGGTTGTGTTCTAACGGAACCGGAAAGCCCACCGCAACATTCAGCGATGGCCTCCAAGCGGTGAGTTCCTTAATTGTCCTTAAATCCATCGTCACTAGATGTGGTGGTTAGCGGTGTACCGAATAAAAATTGGCGGTGAAAATAAATACCCTCAATAAGCAACCGTTTTTGGGACTTGTGTGAGTAGCGTCGTTGATCCAGTACCCGGCCATTTGAGCTAAAGAGGCCATTTGCAGAATTACAGATCCTCTGGATCGATCGAGTGACAGAGCTCCAACAATGGCGCCACCGGCCATCCACAAACCCATTCCCCCACCTTCCTCCCCTCTCCAGAGGCTCTCCACCTTCAAAGACTCCATCGAAGACCCTCCCATTTCTACACCCCAACTCCAATCCCTCTCCTCCTCAAACCCTATCCCCGTCGACCCTCTCTCCTCCTTCTCCTCCGACCCCATCTTCTCCCTCTTCCTCTCCCCCGAATTCGACTCCCTCCGCTTCTCATCCTCCGCCCTTTCCTCCGGATCCGCCGCCTCCACCGCCGAGAAGCTCCAGGACGGCATCCGTCATCTCCAGAAGCTCCTCCGCTCCCAAGTCCTTTCCCGCCACTCCGACCTCCTCTCCCAACTCTCCTCCCTCCGCGACGCCGAATCCTCCCTCTCCGTCGTCCGCTCTTCCGTCTCCTCCCTCCAATCCTCCCTCCGCCGCATCCGCTCCGAGATCGCCGATCCCAATCGCCAGATCCGCGTCAAGACTCATCAGCTCTCCAACATTCAGCTCACCTCCGAGTTCCTCCAGCACACCATCCGTGTTCTTAGGTTATCTAAGAAGCTCCGTGAGTTGATCGCCGTGTCCGATTCCGATCCTGACAAATTGGACCTCCTCAAGGCCGCTCAGCTGCACTGCGAGATTCTAGGGATCGCTAGCGACAATGGACTCTCTGGGATCGACGTGGTTGATGAGGAATTGAGGTGGATTTCAGAGGTTGGGGCTAGGTTGAGGTCTGAGGGGATGAAGGTGCTTGAGAGGGGATTGGAGGGTTTGAATCAGGCTGAGGTGGGGAGTGGACTGCAAGTGTTTTACAATCTTGGGGAGCTAAGGGCCACCATTGATGGGCTGGTGAGCAAGTATAGGAGTGTTGGGGTGAAAGCTATCAGTGCTGCTCTTGATATGAAGGCTATTTCGGCTTCTTCCTCCTCCTCTAATGGAGGTGGATTTGTTCCTGGTGGTGTCCAGAGAAGTGGTACCCCGCAATTGGGGTCTGGTTCTAAGGCGAAGGAGGCACTTTGGCAGCGGATGGCTGTTTGTATGGACCATCTTCATTTGATTGTTGTCGCCGTTTGGAATTTGCAGAGGGTTTTGTCGAAGAAGAGAGATCCCTTCACTCATGTTTTGCTTCTGGATGAGGTTATCAAGGTATGTGGCTAATTTCTTCCGGTCTGCATTGCCAGCTTACAACTTTATGTGTTCTCTGAATTTCTTGACTTTCTAGTGATAGAACTCTTTTTGTGAATGCCTTTGGAGTTTGGAACGATAATTTTTAGACAAACTCTAGAAAGAAAAAGGACAAAAGAGATAGATCAGAGAACAGCAAGACTGACCTAGAAATTTTGGGGAAGTAGGATCTCTAGTTTCTTGGATTTCTAATGTAGATCATGTACTTACCTTGTTTTTTCATATTGGTTTCAAAAAGTATCCTGCAATATCATAGCAGCATGAAGAAATACTGGCTTAGATCTGATTTCAGATTTGTTATCTGGGGCGGTTATGCAATTAGTGAATATTTTTATTTATTTATCTGCTTGTGTCTGAAAAAGTTGAAGCTCTTTGTTGCAATTGAACTGGAAGATATATTGGCTGGTATGTGATGAATGTTCTCATGTGATTTGCCAATTAGGCCATTTGTTAAGGTTGACATGCTTAGTGGTGTATTTTTGTACTTGGCCTTAGTTACAATTCTCAACGCTTTCTGTATTTTCTGTGTGCTTATCTATGTAAAGTTATCTGTTAATTTTTAGGTTTATGACGGACATAGTTTAATGTAAGAGAAACATATGATTTGTGTAGGTTTATGAGGATTCTGTAATACAGACCGGGTCTTGACTAATTAGCACCTCTGAATTTTATGGGACCCTTTTGCAAAGTTATGGTAGTCTCCAAATGTATTGGACTTATAAATTTTGCAGGCAGTTATTTTTATTGGATCATTTTTGGTTCCTTTGCATTCACTTTATAACAAAGTTTCTGGTTTGATTGTGACCAATAAGATACTCAAATATTTTTCAAATTTTCCATGAGAGTGAGGCACTTTACCAATATTACCCAGGATTCAAATGGTGCATGACATGGTAACAACTTAATAAACTGCCAAGGGGAAAGTTAATTTTGGAATGCATAATTTTTATATGAATGAGTTGGTATAGAGTTCACTTAGCTAAAAGTAACATTCCTATGATTTAGTAGAGGGGATCTTCATAAGTTCAAATTGTGCCACTATCTGAAAATTCATGGTCTTATTTAATTAGTCATCTTATCTTGATTATCTAGTGCTAAATCTTGCACCCCATTCAAAAGCTTCAATGTTACTTCATCCCTTGCTGATGCTCTTCTCTCCGATGCTTCTGATCAGTGCTGCTCTTTCAGTGAAGGTTCAGAAGTCATTTCCGTTTTGTTTTTCACCCTTCCCTTAGCAAGTTAATCAGACATAGTGACCTCTAGTCTTTTTTATTGAACATAGCTTATTTGGAGAATGAATTTCATCAAAGAAAAGTGTCACTTCTCAAAGTCCATCTTAGAGGGAGCGAGTACACTTTAATGTTATCACTTTCTCTGTATAAAATCATGTGTCAGTGTCCTTCTGCTGTAAAAGTTGAATATGATGAGAATTTACAAATAAAAAAAATATCATCAGATTGACCCCTGTGTCCTGCTGTAAAAGTTGAATATGATGAGAATTGCAAATAAAAAAATACATCGTCTCATCATAACTATCTAGTGTAGTGCTCCTCAGTTGTGGATAAACAGCTGATGGATTTGCTTTTCCCGGTGGAGGGTGGGTATCCCACTATCCCCTAGAGCTTAAATCTTCAAGGTCCTTTTTGAACTTTTTTGTTTCTGCATCTGTGTTGTATGTTGGATTTCCTTTTTAACATCCACATTCATTTGTTTATTTACATTGTTAAAATCAGCATGTTGTCTTTTCCTCAAGACAAATAAGCATGGAAGTCTCTTGCTGCTGTATTTACTTTTGCATGGTTGTTGGCTGTTAAGCAAATCAAAGTATGAAACAGATGTCTATTCAAGCTTTCATTGCTTCCATAATGCTAATAGCTCGCTTTCTCAGGATGGTGATTCAATGTTAACAGATAGAGTTTGGGAGGCATTTGTAAAGTCTTTTGCAAGTCAAATGAAATCTGCATTCACAGCATCAAGCTTTGTGAAAGAGATCTTTACAACAGGATACCCAAAACTTTATTCTATGATTGAGAACCTTTTGGAGAGAATTTCACGTGATACAGATGTCAAGGGGGTTCTTCCGGCTATAAGTTCGGATGGAAAAGAGCAGATGTTTACTTCAATTGAAACCTTCCAAACAGCATTCTTGGCCCAATGTATTGGCCACCTGTCAGATCTAATCAATTCAGTGTTCCCTATGTCTAGTCGTGGAAGCGTTCCTTCTAAAGAACAAATCTCAAAAATCATATTGCGAATCCAGGAAGAGATTGAAGCTGTCCAATTTGATGGCCATTTGATGCTTCTTGTCTTGCATCAAATTGGAAAAGTTCTAATCCTATTAGCACAACGAGCTGAATATCAGGTAAAATGCTTGGCTGCTTTTATCTAGTTGAGAAACTAACGATGGTCCACATTGCTTTGAGTTAACAATTTTTTGTATTTGAGCTAGGACATTGAAAGATTTATAGCTATCGCACCCCTTGTTTATACCCTCTCATTTGTCTCATGCATATGACCTTTTTTCTTCCCTTAATAAGTCAATTGTACATAAGGACCCTTGGTCCTTTTATTGAACATAGCCTCTCCAGAGTATGAGTTTCCACACACACAAAAAATCTGTCAAAGCCCATCTTAGACTGATTAAGTTTTAATGTTATCACTCTCTCGATCAGTGATCATGTGTGGTCTTGATGCTAGATATTCAGAATCTGCCAAATGATTTGTTTGCAGTGAGAATTAATTCATGAACAAAAACATCATCGGATTTTATATCACATATAACATATCTGAGTAGATAAATGTAGATGATAGTAATCAAGGTTATATTTTCTAGAATTCAGTACATTAACATGTTCAGAAACGTATTTGTAGAATGTGATTGTATTTTTGACCTTGGATTCTTTTAGTTGTGAATGATGGATGATTATTTGCTTAATTTACTTGTACAAAAAGTCATGGATGACACTGACACCTGTTCGATGGTTTGAATGGCAGATATCTACGGGGCCTGAAGCACGCCAGATAAGTGCTTCTGCAACTCCATCACAGCTAAAGAATTTTGTGTTGTGCCAGCATCTTCAAGAAATTCACACGCGTATCTCAGCCCTGCTCAATGGACTGCTCCCTGAAGCAGCCGAAGTTTTGTCTCCATCTCTTGGTTCCATCTATGGGGTTGCATGTGATTCAGTTACATCCTTGTTTCAGGCCATGCTCGAGCGTCTAGAATCTTGCATCTTGCAAATTCATGACCAGAACTTTGGTGCAATGGGTATGGACGCTGCAATGGATAACAATGCATCCCCGTACATGGAAGAGCTACAAAAGTGTATCTTTCATTTCCGCAGCGAGTTCTTGGCCCGGTTGTTACCTTCCTTTTCAAATGCCACAGCCTCTGCTACGGATACCATATGTACGAAGCTCGTTAGGCATATGGCTTCACGGGTGCTCATGTTCTTCATCAGACATGCGTCTCTCGTAAGGCCTCTTTCTGAATCAGGGAAGTTGAGGATGGCCAGGGACATGGCTGAGTTAGAGTTAGCTGTGGGCCAAAATCTTTTCCCGGTTGAGCAGCTTGGTGCACCATATCGTGCTCTTCGAGCATTCAGACCTGTCATCTTCTTGGAGACATCTCAACTTGAAGCATCTCCAGTACTTCAAGATCTGAGGCCGAGCATCATGCTTCACCATCTTTATTCCCGAGGCCCCGAAGAACTGCAATCACCAATGCAAAGGAACAAGCTCACACCCCACCAGTATTCTCTATGGTTGGATTCACAAGGGGAGGATCAGATATGGAAGGGCATCAAAGCCACTCTCGACGATTATGCTGTACTGGTCAGAACTCGAGGAGACAAGGAGTTCAGCTCGGTGTACCCTATTATGCTTCGGCTAGGGTCATCAATATCCGAAAATGCTTCATCTGCACCATAAAATAATAGTAAGCTGTTGACTGTTCCATGTTTATGGCACACTTGATGACCCAAAAAACGGTATAGAGAGTAAGATTTGTTCAGTGTCCCATAAAACTCTTGTCAACTGAATCTTGTAGATTTTCTCTCTTGTTTCTATACATCTTTCTCCCTTTCAAGCTACCGTGAGAGATTCAATAGATTTTTTATTTTTTATTTTGGTTCGATCATATATCACATACCTTTTTTGTGGTAGTACAAGAACAGAATTTTGTCATGGTTTCCTTCATGTTGTTTAGTTTCTTATCTTCCCTTGTGAATTTATGACTCACTGAATATGATCAAGTTTTCTGGATATTATCTATATTCCTAATAAGCAATTTTTTTTTTTAAAAAAAAACTACATGTGAAACTAATCCAAGTATCCAACTACTTGCTTGGCACATTGTGGCGATGGAGAAGGAAGGACCATAGGCAGCAGGACGCCAGTGGGGAGGTCGGCTGCGGAAATGGCCGCTGGGTAAGTAGTCTTGAGGCTGCGCATTCGCCATCATCATCGACAATGAGAGACTGAGAGTATGTGCATTTTGACTCACCCACTTTAACTTGTAGCTATTAGTTCAATTGGTGTGTAGAGTGTACAACATAAGGCAGCCATAGGTGGGCAAGGTGTTGATGGTTGAGGTGAAGCAATGGCCCTTATGGGGTGCCATTGCCATGGTCATCAACCTTGGAGTACAACAGCGTAGCATCACTGGCTTGTTATGAGATCGGTTTCATTGGCTTGCTCTATAAGCGGGACTAACATTGTTGTCAATTTAGTTCAATGGTGGATTTGGGAAACTTTACAGGCAAACATGCGCAAAGCCGAATCAGTTGGAACTTACGACTCCCTTGTTAAAATGCAGCGTGTTGATGATGTTCATCCACCTCTTTTATGTTCTTACGGCTCACACCCTTGATGAGCTAAGGTTTCTCTGAGTATGCACAATGTTACTCTGTCCTTGTAATGTAATGGTAAGGAGTGGTTATTCGGACAGTGCAGTCAGTCATCTATGAGACTTAAGTTTTACATTGGATGCTTGGTCGTTTGATATTCAATTCGGAATTGCAAATAGCTTTCCTTTCCTTTTGAGCATGCTGATTTTTCTAGTTGTCGTGATGCTCGATCTCTTGATATTCATCTTCTAACACAAAAGTTTAAGTCATTATGTAGTGACTTCATTGTACACACTCATGAATATACTTTCTTTGTAGATTGAATGCCAATTGACAACTCGTACGCCAAAATCTCGTTCATCACGAGAAACGATAGCAAATTAGCAACTTAACGCGAAAGTAAACAATAAAAACAAAAGCAAAACTTCGGCCTTCTATTTCGTTGCAACGCCACTACCAAAACTGCAACTGACATTCAACCCCTTTGATCTCATCTTTAAGTACTTCCAGGCGACGAATTTGGAGAAGTCGGATTGCTATACACAGATTTCAACTGTTGGGTTATCAGCTTGCTATGACTTAGAGACGTTTCGAGCTCAAGATCGTCTGACCACCACTGTTGAAGCTTATGAGCCTCGGGAAACTTCTGGTTTTCCTTCGACAACACGAACATCTTTGGAGAGACGCTCCCATTCGTCGTAGCAACGATCTCCTGGTGCTCGCTGTGCGGGAAAATGCTGGACTTGTCACTATAGTGGCAGCAAATGTAGTCGCTGTCGTTTACGTACAAATGAGGCACCCATTTCTTAGGCTCCCGGGATCGACGGAAGGCGGATTTGAATTGCTTCCAGACAAGAGCAGCCTGCTGGCCAACGCCCTTGAGGCCCATGGGAATGGAGAACGAAGGCGGATTGAACAAATGAGCCTCGACGTAGATCCCGCTCTTGGCCAACGTTCTTCCGACCTGTAAGGCAAACCCAGCTCCCAAAGAGTGACCGGCAACGCACAGGTTTTTGGTGCCATACTTGTCGACTGCAGACCTGAGCGTACCTAGAGCTACGTCGAATCTCACCGAGCCTTTGAGGCTTTCCCATGTGAGGAACCTAAGATCATCCTGCAAGTCTCTACGGAACGTGGGGCCTCTTAGCATGGTGCCTCTGAGTGCGAGGACAGCTTTGGGGGCGCCACGAGGTTTTGCGAGGATAAAGTCCGACAAGGCTGATGCGCGATCCCATTCGAAGATTGCACCGAAGATGGATCCGTCCCTCTCATCTATCAGGGTCTTCACGAGCTTGTACTTGAACGGCAGCCACCAATTTGGAGCCAATGCTGTGGACATTGTCCGGCTTTCTTGCCTGTCCAGCTCAAGCAGGTATACAGCTTGCACGAAACAAGCCATCACCGTCCTTCTGTAGTTCGTGTCCTTCCTGCAAACAACCCATTCTGAATACTACTTGGGATTGGGAATAAGCAAGTTAACAATTTTCAACCAAAAACGATGCCAATTTCATCTAAATTGGTATGCAATCAATCAGACCATTACATTACCATTGCAGGGAAATAACAATAATCACATCAAGTTGCACTCATTTGGATTTGTAGCACATTATACGCAATTGGGGGAGGTTCGTCCAATCCGGGTAGGTTGAGTTGGGTTTGAGTCAAGGCAATCGAGAGTTTGGGTCGATTCAATTATCAAATTATGATCCAATCTTCCTTTTGATTTTTCCGATTGAAGTAAATAACTCTAACGACCCAAATCACTTCTTTCTTTCTTTCTTTCTTTCTTTTTTTTTTTTTTAAAAAACGATGTTTCTCCAGAACACAAACCAAGCAATGGGCACACAAGAAATGCACGCGATAGAGGAAGAGAGAACAAACCATTTGGATTTGAGGAAGTTTTTCCAATTGGGAAATGACACGTGTCGAGGCCCCACCACTTGGAAGGCCTCGGGATGAGCATACCCCCCGAAGCCGGCGCCGGCGAAGCCAGACGCCATCGCCTCATCCATCACCTGTGCGCTCCGTTTCCCCATCTGATGGCAATCAACCAGTCACCACTCACAACGCAAAAACCTCCGTCTTTCACCGGCTACCTTGACCGCCCCTTTGAAACCGAGTAATGGCGCGGAAGAAACCAAAAGCAAATTGCTTCAAATTCTAGTCTTTATCAACCTCCCGGGATTCAGGAACCGGAAGCAGTTTGCCTTTTTCAGGGTTTTCTGCCAACCTTATTCGGCGGGATCGGGAATTAGGGTTACCGCGATAGAGCGAAATTCGAAACGATTGTTCTTGATTGGGTAAAATTTCGATCGAAGACGAAGGCTTTGCGATGTGGTTTTGTGGTCTCTGGCTCGTTGCCAAGTGGGGTTGGTTATGTCAGTTACAGACCTGGAGCCGTGGACAAACCTGAAACCTTAGCGAAGCTGATTCTTAAAGGGCGATGAATCCCGCAATGAGAGACGATGATTGCGTTTCAATCCAAAAAAAAAAAAAAAAAAAACAAAGGAAGAAGAAGAAGAAATTAGGTAATTTTAGGAACCATAGATCGCTGATTGGTTCCTATTGATCCCCGCCATGTATATACATCTGGCGATCCCCGGAACTCTATTTTTGAAGGCAATGCGGATCGTCTGCTTACGCTCCCTGTTTGCTGAAAAAGCTAACAATATCTCCCTACTACTTAAAGTTCAATCCCTTCCATCCTTCTCCGACTATCCACGTAGAGGCCTATCTGGTTTTTTTCTTTCATTTTTGCCCTTCTCTTCTTCTTTCTTTCTGGAAGTTACAATTGACTCATATTTCAACTATTAAGATACTCCGTACTCCCTCTGTTAATTAAAACTTGTCGTTTACTATTCATGCACGCTTTTTTAGAATGATAAAAACTATATGAAATATTAACTTTTTTTAAAATTTGTTTTTATAAATTCATACTTAATAGTAACAAGTATGAAATTATTTAAAATATATATTAAAAAATTTAATATTTTATATAGTTTTTAACACCTCAAAAAGCGTGCATGAATAGTAAAACGTCAAGTTTTAATTAACGGAGGGAGTATAATATAATTATATAAGCATTATTTTCATCATTTCAGCCCCACGTTCTCTCTAAATTAAGTTTCCTTGTTTCAACATGTGTTCTTCCTCAAATTACTGAGTTATGACATAACTTCTTCTAATTGAAACAAAGAGTGCGGTGGTAGGCGGCGAAATTGGAGGGAAAGGTGGGCATCGGTGGTTGTTATGGGCGATTGTCTTCTCCCATTGGAAGCAAATCTCCTAGTGCCCCCAATTTATCGGATATTAGCATTTTCATGTATTTCATACTTTTTGTGCATTGTGGATGGTTTATTTAATTTTACTTTATCAAATCATGTTAAAGTAAGTTATGTGTCGCTCCTTCTTATATCATGTTAGTCGAAAATAAGGTTAAACTGAGTACTATGTTTTATACATCATTTAAAACGCATTTATAACTGATATGATAATATCCGATAAATAGTATGAGTTTGTTTAGATGAATGTTAAAAATCTCGTGTGTAGCGCACGAGCTCTAGGCTAGTTTTAATTAAGAGAATGTAGCTTATAACTAAAAAAAATAGAAATTTTATAAAAGTAGATTTAGTCCTTGAAATTTTACAAAACTAACCCGAATGGACCAAAAATTGTAAAGAATAACCGGTTGCCTTCACCGGTTTTAGGGGGTAAATGAGGTAAAAAAAAAGAAAAGAAAAAACAGGTTATTTGTTTAAAAAAAATGAAAAGAAAAAGCAAATATAAAAGGGAAAGCTCATGAGATAATCCCATTAGAAAAACCCTAGAAACCAAATTTGCCAAGCTCCCTCGATATCTCTCTAGATTTGCCTCCTCTCTTCTTCAAGAAGATCGCCCACGTCGAGCAACTTCGTTATTTCCGCTCCCAGCGAGTCGAGCAAGAAGATCGCCATGTATTCCTCAGAGTTCTACGTTGCTTGTACCGCTCAGCTGACGCCTGACATAGTTGGTTTTCAATTGTTTCGGTGGAAATACAGACACGTTAAATCCTTCAAGTGACACGGCTATACAAACTGGTGACATGGTTCATTTCGAAAACAAATTGAATGTGAAACTCTAAACTATGACACTGTAATTCCTTCAGGTCACACGAACATACAAATAGGTGACAGTGGTGATTTCCTTAAAAAATTGGAAGACGCTCAGAAATGTGAAACTTCAAAATCAAACAAGTGACACGATAAATCCTTCAAGGTACACGACCATACAAACATGTGACATGCATAATTCATATTGCCAACATATACGATTTACAAAATAAGTGATTATATTGTTATATTATTGATTGAATGTGAAACTTTGAACTGTGACACGATAATTCTTTCGGGTGAGATGGCCATACAAACAGGTGACAGGGTGATTTCCTTAACAAATTGACAGACACTAAGAAATGTGAAACTTCAAAATCAAACAAGTGACACGGTAAATCCTTCAAGTGACACGACCATACAAACAGGTAATAGGGGTGATTTCCTTAACAAATTGGCAGACACTCAGAAATGTGAAACTTCAAAATCAAACAAGTGATACGGCCATACAAACCGGTGACGTGCATAATTCATATCACTGACATATATAATTTACAAAATAAGTGATTATATTATTATATTATTAACTATTTAAAGTTTATTAACTCAAGGTAGAGCAATGTGTTAAATACACATAGATATAGGTTCGAATCCTATATAGACTATTAACATCGTAACATATGTAACAAGAAGAAAACTAGTATTCGAACAAGTGTCAAGAAAATCTAAACGTGTGACAAGAAAAAAGTAGCAGGTGACACGCAAAATCTTTCAAGTGACACGGGACGTTTAAAATCTTTCAAGTCTTCAGGACTATTATTTATTCTTGATTTTTTGGCGGAAAATTTGTTGACATGTGACCAGCAACCGATATTATAGGTCACCAAATTTATATGCAAAACTAGCCTACTAAGTCACTTTTGCAAATTTCACCAAACCATGACATTTAATTAATTACATGTTTACTAGTGTCAAAAAAATGGTCTAGTTATGCAAAATGCCCTTTAATTAATTACATGTTTACTAGTTTTATTACTCACCGTTGTGCGATTTGTTAATAAATTTTATTATATAAACCATATTTGAATTAATATAAATTACTACTTCATATAAAGTAAATATATAATCTTCAATTTCGTTATTTTTTTAGAATGTAAACACATGTTTAAGTCTAGATTAATCATGTTTGTTCTCCAATTAAAAAATGGTATATTTTTTTTTATCTTGAGTCTAGATTTTATACTTTTAGTTAAAAATATTAAAGGAAAAATGAATCAAAATAATACCAACTATCACATATGAACCAAAAATAATACGAACTAAAAAAAGTATCGAAATAATACAAACTATCCACCTATAAACCAAAAATAATACAAACTTTAAAATCAACTAAAAATAATACAAACTATGAACTTTTAACGCAAAATAATACAAAGTTTTGAAGTTGGACTAGGAGAAGAATCAAAACAAAACATTATTTACCAAAATTCCAAAAATATGTGTATATAGTCACACTTTGCACAAATGCATCCCCTTTATTTTTAAATACATGAAAACCACTATTTATTTATTCAAATTTACAAAAAACCCCTTTTTATTTTGAAATTAAATAAAATCACATCCACTTTATCCATAATTATTCAAAAAAAAAAAAGAATCATATCCTAGAATTCATGTAATTTTGTGTAATTTATAAAAATTGGGGTTGTATTATACAAAGTTGGATAACCAAATAGTGGGTTTGATGTATTTAAAATATAAAAGGTGGATTTGTGCAAAGTATGAATAATTATAGATTTTTTTTTATAATTTTGATAGATAAAATTTTATTTTGAATATTATTCTAATTTAAGTTCAAAATTTTGTATTATTTAAAGTCAAAATTTCATTTATTGTATTATTTTGGTTGATTTTAAAGTTTGTATTATTTTTGGTTTATAGGTGGATAGTTTGTATTATTTTGAGACTTTTTTTTAGTTTGTATTATTTTTTGTTCATATTTCATAGTTGGTATTATTTTGAGTTATTTTTCCAATATTAAATGATAAAAAAAGCTTACGTACTAAATCCAAAAGAAAGGAGCATTGCATAAATTCCATATGTAAATTCAATCCATTTTCATTTTTATTTATAAAAAATATATAAATATTGATAATATTTATAACAAAATATTATCAAAATATAAATAAGTAAGATATGGTAATAACTTATCAATTGATATAATATTGGATAGATTATTTGATCTAAAAAGATAAATTATCTAACTAATTAAAATATAAAGGTGAATATTTATAAGAATAAGTGAGACCATTAATTGAAATGATAAAATTATATTGGTTTATTAATTGATGTGGCTAAAAAAGATAATATCATATCAATCCAGAATATGACACGTATGAGAATTACTCCAGAAATTAATCATTAATTAGTAATTTCTTAAATTGTGGGTATATCCATTGTAAAATATATAAACGTTTTTCATATCCATTAAATAATTATTTTATAAATTGAATTTAATGGTTAAAATGTATTTTGATATATCAAAATGGATATGTGTAGATTTGTTAAATTGTGTTAATTGCCATCTTTACACATGCAAAATCTTAACCGATACTTTGTAGATTATGTGACACGTGTATAAAATACGTATAAAAATATAAAATTTCATTTCATCTAAAAAAAATAACACCAATTTTAATCCAAAATATGATATGTATGTGAAATGTGCTAGAATTTAATCCAGAATATGACACATATGCGACATGTAGGCGAATCGCACCAGACACCGTTTCAGGCCTCTTTTTTAGTATTTTATATAGATTTGCTTTCTTTAGTCTGTTTTGTGGTTTTTAGTTGCTGGTAGTATTTTATATAGAGTTGCTTTCTTTAATGTGTTTTGTGGTTTTTAGTTGCGGTTAGTATTTTATATAGATTTGCTTTCTTTACTCTGTTTTGTGGTTTTTAGTTGTTGGGATGGTGTGTTTTTATTCCCATCCTAACTACAAATGTTATTAATAATATTACCTTAAAGTGGGTATGGATGCTATTTTGCAAGAAACACATCCTCATCGTCATTTGGATTTTGAGTAAGACAAAACTCTTGTAGATTCTTGCGTAGACAATGAAATAATGGAATCGTTTCATAGCAAAATATCGAGGGAAATTATTCCCACAATTGGCATGACGTTTGAAAGTGAAAATGATGCTTATGAGTTATACCATGCCTATTGATGTTTCTTGTTTTAGCATGTTTCATAGTTGCATATTGAGTCCATTTGCACTGCATATAGGGTAGAATAGAGTCACTTGGGTAGGTTTTTCATATTGTTTATGATATGGAGGTACACAAGATTTGTTTACACGTGTAGGGTCTTTTGAGCTACGAAAGGGTGTGTATGGAACAATATGGATCTTAGATGGGACACATGATGATGCTCTTGAGGAAGCAGTGAATAGACTGATCCAAGAATTGAAGCCAAGAAGCTAAAAGGAACCAAAATTACAAGATTTGTGAGGGCCGGTATGACCATACCGGGTCGACATGGGGTCGATATGCGTCAATAGAAGGTTTCATTGAGCTGAAACAGGACCCATACCGACTTATATCGACTTGACATGCGTGCGTTGTTGGACATATTTTATTTTTAATCCGTTATTGTTTTATTAGTTAAATGGTTTTTTCTCTTAAATATTTTAGGATTATTATTATTTTCAGACATTATTAGCTACTTACTTAGGAGGTGTAAGAGAAACTTAGGGTTTTTAGAGGGGGGATGCATGTTTGAACGTAGAGTTTTTTTTTCTCCTAATCAGTGAAAGATATTAAAGGACTGCTTGTTTTTCAGATTTGTGATTTTTCAATTGAAGTGAATGGTAATTTTCCCTTTAATTCCTTTGTTTATCAAGTTGATCAATGATGTGTGAGTAGTTTCCTTTTCTAAAGTTGGGGTGATCTCAATTATGGTTATATGCGTGTGTTATTGATGAATTACTGAGAACAAGGCCTCGCTAGGTTAGTTTGATCATAACTTTCTTAATACCTTGTATGACAGTCACAAGACACTTTTATTTGACAATTTGAATTGAAAGAGGATAATTGTTTATTGAATGATAATTTTAGGGTTTAAAGCAGAAGTGGAAATCCCTATATGAATAGCTATGGTTGAAAGATTAATTGAATTTGCGAAAGTTGATTTGATTGATCGATAGATTTGATGACAATTGAATCTATATTCTTAGTAGAGGTCGAGTTTGATGCAATTTAAGATAATCTGCTTGTGTAATTGTAGTTGTGGAGATCCCACACTTTGGAATTTCCTTAATCTTAGATAACAATCTTCAATCTCCATGTGTTCTACAACCACTTTTGCTTTTACATAGCCTGAATTTGATACGAATAACACTAACAATTTCCCTGTGTTCAAACCCGACTCCCTATACTCGACTAGGGTCTTGATTATAAGTTTATTTGACCTAAATCTACCTTGGAAAAGGACGAGTTAACAAATTGGCGTTGTTGCCAGGGAAATTTCAATAATGCTTATTTTTATTTCTAACCAGGTCGTGTGTTAGCTCACACCCTTCTATTTGATGTGCGCGCAAATTGCCATATTTTCTATGCACATAAAAGTCCATTTTATCGTCTTTTGCATGCATATTATGGGAAAACATGGGATTAGTGTAGTTTACGCTTAAATGTCAAATATATGGGTCTGCACGAGTTTCTATGTGATTTCGCAGAAAACAGGATAAAAATGGACAGATCTAGAAGAGCGGAAAAAGAACTCGAAGTCTTCTGAAGAGGTCGAAATCGACTGGGGACCTCGACATCGAGTGCATCAGAGACATAGGAATCGAGCAGGAAATGAAACAGAGCATGTCGACACAGAAAGGTCGATATCGACGTCAGGAGGTCGATATCGATGTTGCCAGATCGAGCTAAAAGATAGAAGTCGAGTGCCGGTTCGAGTAGGAGAAGGAAAGCTCGAGATAAAGTTTTGAAGGGGTCGATATCGATGTCTAAGGTCGATATCGACCATGCCAGCAGAAGAATCCGACTCACATTTTTGATAGAATTCTATCCGAAGCTTGCACGTCTATCAAAAAGTCGAGATTTCTTATCATCAACACCAGTTCTATCATATGAAGGCTGATTTACCATAGAAGTTTTAGTTTTTACTTTTATTTAAGTTTTATCTTAGAGAATAAAGATAAAGTTTTGAGTCTTTATCGACATCTATAAATAGAGGCCAGTAGGGCTGAGTTTAGGTATTCAATTTGACATTCAATTCAGTTCCAATTACAGTAGTAACGAGTTAGAGAGAGAGAGAGGAGGCCGAGTGGAGTTTGTAAAGGGAAAGCGGAGTGACTTTTTCGGTTGTACTTTCTTTCGAAGTTTAATTCAAAGTAGTTTTCCTTTAATGATGATGATGATGTGCATGATGAGGAGCGAGTAGTCAACCCACTTCTAGGGTCGGGGTGAGCCCGGCGATAGCAATGTGAGGTAAGTGCATCAAAGGTATGACTTTTATGCGATTCCGTCTTCTACCCCATGCATGATCCTTTGCGAAAGTTAGGGAGATTCATTATTTGCATTATTGAAGTAAAAGCCACTCATATTGTGAACTTGAATTGCTCATGAATTGGATAGTAACTCTTAGGAACTATGCGAGAGCCTCTAATCACCTAAGTGTTGATAACGAAAGTTATTTGACGGAAAGACATTAAATTTCATAACTTTAGCATAAAACTTGCATTGTTATCGTTTTGGCATGAAACCCCAACTTTGGAAGCTTTTTAATTAATTGAATTCAACATAAAAGTTTTAGTTTTGTTTCTGATCATCCTCCTTTCCCATTCTATTTTCTTCGGATTCTTCTCCGACAAATTGGTTACGAAAACAGTTTCTGTGACAAGCGTCGAAATCGATTGTAAGGGTCGATATCGAGGTCTAACGTCGATATCGAGGTCTCTGCTCGACGTCGCCTTTGCTGCTTTTGTCTTCTACAGGAACTACGATAGGAAATCGACTAGAACTGAGGTCGATATCGACCAGATTACTCGATATCGAGTGTCTTCTGAGGTTGAAAGCTTTGATCGTGAGTACAATAAGGGAAGCGCTGACATAACTCCTCGTGGATTCGATCCTGAATTACCCTACTACTACAAGGGAGGGGATTCTTGTATTATTTGTTTGAGACAGGGAGTTAGCCTAGTTGTGCATTGTTATATTTGAGTTATTTGAATCCCTACACACCACCCCCGTAGCGAACACTATTTGATATGTTTTTTTTTAATTTTTCTCAGCTCTTCCCGTTCGTTTATGCAACAAGTTCAACATTCCCAGAACCCATGCAGAGTGATGTAGGGGAGAATTGATTATAAAAATATATAAAATATGAACCAAGTAATCAACCCTAGCTTATCAAATAAAATTCAAGACTCCCCCCTGTAGTGGAATGGAATCAGGTTTGATCCACGAGGAAGCGTGTCTGCGGATCCGAAGTAGCTTGCAAACACGTTCTGCAGAAGTCGACCAAAAGTCCTTGATATCGACTGGAACAGTCGATGTCAATTTAGGTTGTCGATCTCAAGTGGTGTCTCTCGTTTGTGCCTCTCGATGTCGATCAGAAGACCTTGATGTCGAGTGGATTTCCTGCACACACAAAAACAAGTAGTCGACATCAACTGAGAGCAGTCGATGTCGATATCAGCAGCAACATCAATTGAAACAGAAAACCGCCGATCAACACAGGGCACTCGACGTCGACCTATAGGCAGTCGATATCAAGCACTTTTACAAAAACATAAAAACGTCGGCAAAGATGACAAAAGAATGAAAAGATGAAAGTAGAAGTAATGATTAGAAAAGCAAGGATTTTTTGTAACAATTAAAAGGTTCTAAATATGATAAAAGAATCTCTCAATGATAGGGTTTACCACAACGTTAACCACACATGCACAAGATAGAATAAGACGGACAATTATGCTATCACATCAAAGGACCAAGCTTTTGCCTTTTCCAACAAATTGATATATTGGCTTTCGCAAATACACCTAATTTGTCTCTACCAATTTTAATGTTTATGATCCAAGTTGTTAACATAAATTCTTTTTCTCTCAATAAAGGCTAAACACAAAAAGGTAGGAGATGATCAAGACATAACAAATATCAACATCAAACTCACATCAAGCATGCATGGCTAACATCGGGCTCACCCCGACCCTAAGAAAAAAGGGACTACTCGCTCATGGTTGAAAGAAACATGATTGAAATAAAAGAAATAAACTTAACTTGCATTAAACAAAACCGAAGTCTTCACAATCTCAACGCCAACTCTCGCAAGCGTCAAAACCCTAAAACTTTCTAAAAACCTAAAAAAACTTAATGTAATTGTGTTGTGTCTTATCTTGGATTGATAATTGAATGCCTAAAGCTCAGCCCCAAGGGCTTTATTTATAGGCTACCAATCCTTGCTAGCCAAGGAAAGGTAATTCTATCTAAACTAGAAGATATAACTAAATAAGAGAAGATAGAATCTAAATAGGAAACTAAATTATATCCCTTGGGTAAATAGGAAAATACCCATAAGGAATAGTCTATCTAAATAAAAGATGTAAAATCATGGATTAGTAGATCTTCTTCCACTCGTACACTACAAAACGTGTCAAATATGCGAATTGGCCCAGTCGATGTCGACTAGTGCAGTTGACATCGAGTGCTTCAGCTCCACTCTACCTCGGGCTCAATTTGGCTCTATCAATGTCGAGTGCTTCGGTCGACCTTGGTGCATGTCGACCTCTTTTCCAGTAGCTTATCTTTCCTGGCTATTCTTTACTTAGTTTCTTGATCATTCATCTCATTCGATGTCAAGTAAAGTAGTCGATGTCGACTGCTTTTCATCGATTCTCAACTTCTTGCCTTGGCTTCGATTCCGCTCCAAAATCTGCACAATTAAACCAAAACTTGTGTAGACCTCTATTTCTTGCAAATAAGCATATACTACACAAACTCAAGGCATTCCCAACCCTTAATGCAAATATAAGACAAAAATTGAAGTAATAGTAGGCATAAAACATGGTCACTTTAGTGAACATCAAATCACCCCATACTTAAGCTTGCTTGTCCCCAAGAAATACTTTTCATGGCCACACAGCGGAAGCCAACAAAAACTCTCAAAATCATGGACTCATTCTCACATTTCCCTAACAACCATATGTCATCCTCGCAAAGGTATTTTTGCCTTCAAATCCATGCATGTGAATAAAAGCAACACCTCTCACAAAAGGAGGGGCTATGCAAAATAATTTTCTTGTGACAAAACAATGATAATCAAGAGGACTTTATGCAAGCTTTAGAGGAATGAAAGGTAAATGTATAATGGTGGGCTATTTTTAGGCAATGTGGTGCTAATCCGGGGAGAAACTTTCAAACTTTCTTTATTGCTTTGATGCACTTTCTCCTTTATGATATTTCCACATCCCTCATCCTCTCTTGATTCTCTCATTGTTTTTTTCATATAATGCTTTTACCTCTCTAACCTTAACACTGCCTTATTGCGAGTCACAAAGATGGGTGTCATGAATGGCCTCAGATACTTAGTGATTCAGACACCTCACCTTGTGTCCCATCTCGCTTGAACTAACATCTCAAGCAACCAAGGTCGATCCACCTAACTCCTAGGTGATCGGATTTTCTTTCGCTCATTAAATTCCATAATTTTATCATCCTACCATCAAACTTCATATAATTTCACAATATAACAAACCATACAACAACTCCATAACATTTCATCCATTTTTCAACATAATCTCCCGGATGGGTAAAAAGGTATAAAAATGGGCAATATATGAACTTGTGGAGCAAAAATTTCTTGTGAGGCACATATGGCTTAGAATATGATGTGAAGGAGCTCTTTGATCTTACCTTGCATATGTTAGTGTACCATGTATAAAAGCACCTATTTCGAGCCACTGCAATTATTTCTAGTAAGTTTTCTTTTTACTCCACTTCTGAATTTTTTTTTACAGTGAGGACACTGTAAAAAGTTTACAGGTTAATTATTAGTCTTGCAATTGCCTTACATGGTCATTTCTTACATATTTCTTACATCATTTTTGGATATGTTTTTTTCTTTTGTGCTTAAAGTTTACAGTCCAATGAAATTTTTTAAAGAGAAAATATCACCCCTATTTTTTTTTAAAAAAAAGGAAAAGTGTCATGGAAGTTTTAATAAGGCTCGACGTTGCAAAAGTAGATCCATCAGAGATATTGTAATTAAATTGCCTAGTAAAAGAAAGTCTCAATGAAGTGCGATTTTTTTAGAAAACCATAAAAAGAGGTAAATTGAAGTTACTTTTGACTAGGGATGGCAATTTCACCCGCACCCGACTAGAACCCGAATCACCCGACCTGAAAAAGTGGGTTAAAACCCGAAAAAAAGCGGGTGGAAAGTGGATATGGCTGAAGTGGATATGGATGGTGGGTCAGGTGGGGTGATATTTTTTTCACCCACACCCGATCCACCACCCGACCCATCATCCACCACTCGATCCGAGCCACCATCCATCTACATTATAAAATATTATTTATATATCTTATATAAAAAATCTATAAACTTTCTTAGTTCCTAAACTCTAAATTTCTAATTGGCACTTTGTTTTGCTAATCTCTTGCCCTCTTTGTCCTCTACCACTCTTGTCTTGTTGTTGCTGAGCGACTTATTTTCCTTAAGAAAATGCTATTTAAACTCCCGTTTATGTTTAAGACTTAGATTATGTGTTTAAGACAATGTTATTTAAACTTATGACTTATTTAAGACTTAATGGGTAAGATAATGTTATTTTAGTCAATATTTTCTCTTCATGTTTTATTAGAATTCAATGATGTGTATTTAGTAAAAATCACCCATATGTCATCCATATTTCACCCATTTCACCCGCTCACCCGATGGATATGGGTGAAGTGGATATGGGTGGTGGGTCGGGTGGGGTGGTTGGTCATCCATGGTGGGTCGGGTGAAATGGAGGTCCATCCACCCACCACCCGACCCATTGCCATTCCTACTTTTGACATTTGCACAATAAGATGATTGAGGACTTTATTTTCCATTTTGAGCCAAATTTGTTCATCATACCCATGCTTATTAGCCTCACATCATATTTAAGACATATGTGCTTTACATCATATTTGCTCCACAAATTCATATATTTCCCATTTTTATACCTTTTTACCCATCCGGGGAATATGTTGAGAAATGTAAGTCGTATTATGGAGATCTTATATGGTTTTGTATGTATTATTATGAAGTTGATGGAAGAAGATATTTTAATGGAAAATTTAATTAGTGAAAGAAAATCCAATCACCAAGGAGTTACGGTAGATCGACCTTGCTTGTGGAGGATAAAATTCACGCGAGATGGGACAACAAGGTGAGGAGTCCGAAGCACTAGGTATCTGGGGCCATTCATGACACCCATGTTTGCAATTCGCGAGAAGGCAGTGCTAAAGTCAGAGAGGTAAAAACATATTAGTGAAAAGAGCAAAGAGAGCATTAAGAGAGAAAGAGGGATGCGGAAATATCACAAAGAAGAAAGTGCATCAAAGCAAATAAAGAAAGTTTGAAAGTTTCTCCCCGGATTAAGCACAACATAGCCCAAATATAGCCCACTACTATACCTTTTACCCTCACTTCACTATATGCTTAAAATTCCTCTGTATTATTGTGGCTATGTTACGCAGTAAATTGTTTTTTCATAGCCCTCCTTTTGTGTGAGATGTTGCTTGTTATTCAGAGGCACAAATTTGAAGGCAAAAGTACCTTTGCAAGGATGGTGATTGATTGTTAGGTTTATATAAGAATGGATCTATGATGTTGAGAGTTTAGTTTATTCCGCTGTGTGACCATGAAAAGTATTTCTTGGGGACAAGCAAGATTAAGTATGGAGTGATTTGATGTGCGCCTATTTGACCATGTTTTGTGCTTACTTTTATTGCAATTTTTATTTATATTTTATACTTTTGGGTTGGGAAAGTTAATAATTTTTGTAGTTTATATTTATTTGCAAGATATGGAGGTCTACACAAGTTTTGGTTTAATTTCGCAGGATTTGGAACGTTTTTGAGCAAATTGCAAGACGAGCTAAAGAAGAGCTCGACTTCGACTACTGTCCCTCGATGTCGACTGCAAATCAAACAGAATTTGAACCGTGCGTGAGAAGAAGGGTTTCTTCGCCTGTTGATTTTAGGGTGCTTATGTTGATCATATGGGCACAGAGTTCCATCGCGAGATTAATGGATTCACAAGTTCAGCTCACCATTGGAGGAGTTTATTAGAGCAGACAGAGCTTGAAGACAATTGCATAGATGAAATATACTTAATTGCCTAATTGGAAGTGCATTGTTAGATTCTGGAGTAGGTTGCCGGTGAGTTTGAAATCTAGTATTTTTGCAGTCAAGCCTTATGGCTTCTGCTTCTGCTGTACTTTTCACATTGGGTTAGTGTTCTGTTGAAGGTTTTCTGTTTTCATGTGTGTGGATTGCATCATGTTTTTCTACATTGATATAATCTGCGTTATTTTATGATAAATACTCGTAATGTTTCATATAATATGTGTTGTTGTATGGTTATGACAATGAGATGTGAGCAATTTTTCTGAAATCTTGTTGTTGAAAAGGTAACGATGCTTGCAGGCAGTGGTTGTATATTGCTTTGTGATTCATCTGGAGAAGTGACTTCTGTTAATCATCCTAAGCAGCATTTGAATTGCACCATCTCCCCTGCCTTTGCTGATTTAACATTTTAGAATTTTATTGCGATTCGTTTCAGGCTTTGATTTTGGAATTGATTTTTATGTTTTAGGTCAATTAGGTTCTTCTATTTTAGCATGAAAATCATAATTTAGCCTATTAGCTCAATTGGTAAAGCGATGTGCATATGCACAAAGATGTGGATTCGAATCCCACATAGGTTACATAACAGACAAGAACACAACAATCCCAAATTGTTAATCATGCACATTATAATCTTAGTTATGCACTTTTTAACCTTAATTATGCATATTTTAATCTTAATTGGGCACTTTAATTTGAAATTGTTATATGTAAAAAACAAATAGATAATAAACCCGTTTAAAATAAACATTGCATACCGTAAAAAACAAATAGACGATAAACCCGTTTAAAATAGACAGCGAGACCACTGCTGGGGAGCTCCGCCCCCCGGACCCCCCATGCATCGCCGGTCAAAAATGATCAAAGGCACATTAACAATAATCTTACTTGTGCACTTCATATTATTATTCATACACTTCGTCATTTTATTCTTGCACTTTATCATTTTATTTATACACTTTATAATCTTAATTGTGCACATCATAATCTTATCCATACACTTGATATTATTATTCATACACAAAATAAAGTTATATTTGCACAACATAATAAAATACAATTTTTGACCCATATTTTCCTTTTCTTCTCAAACACGCCCTTATCTCAATTTAATAAATTACAAAATTATTCCGTAGTTTATAAACACACAATATAATATTATATTTGCACAACTTAAAGTTATATTTGCACAACATAATGTTATATATGCACTTTATCATCTTATTTATGCACTTTATTATTTTATTATTGCACTTTATAATCTTATTCATGAACGGGCACATCACTTTATTATTTACCTATAAATTACGCCTATTTCAATTATAAAAATTATGAATTTTTATAATCGAAATAGGCACATTTACCTATTTACCCATAAGAAATTATTATATTTGCACAACATAAAGTTATATTTGCACAACATAATGTTATATGTGCACAACATCAAGTTATATTTGCACAACAGAAAGTATTGACACGAAAAGTACTGACATGAAAAGTGTTGATAAGTGAGTGCTGACACGGATATTGTTTTATGTGCACAACATAAATTTATATTTGCACAACATAATGTTATATGTGCACAACATCAAGTTATATTTGCACAAGAAAAAGTGCTGACAAAAAAAAATATATATATTAAAAAAAAAAACAAGCCCGGAAGGGGGGCACAAGGGAAGGGGGCACACACATGGAGCAAGGGGCACATGGGGTTGACATTTTTGCATATTAAATTAGACACATTTACTTATAAATTAGGCCCATTTACTTATAAAAATTAGACTCATTTACTTATAATTAGACCCATTAAGAGAATTTTACACCCTATGAAAATTTTACATTTGATCCAATCCCTATATATATATATATATATATATATATATATATATATATATATATATATATATATATATATATAAGGATGCGCTCTGGTGAAAACCAAAATTGCGGTAGAAATCCGTGAGGACCGGCTTTTTAGCCCGATTCACTTGCTTTATAGCCCGGTTATGAATATAACCGATCTATAAAGTCATCAATTTTAGCCCGGTTTTGAATAAAACCGAGCTATAAAGTCACTATGTAATTTTAAAACATTAGTTTTTTAGCACGATTTTTCGGTTTGACCGTACTATAAAGTCATGTGTTATTTTAAAACTGGAGTTTTTAGCACGGTTTTTAGGTTGAACCGAGTTGTAAAGTCACCGTGTGATTGAGGTTTTTAGCACGAGTTTCAAAAAAACCAAGATATAAAGTAGTCCTCACGGGTTTTTACCACAATTTGAGGTTTTCACCGGAGTCAATCCCTATATATATATATATATATATATATATATATATATATATATATATATATAAACTATCAGCATGCTTGTGTGTTTAATATTTTCGCACTGCATTAGAACATCATTTATTTAGGCTTAGCATGCTATATGTCCTTAACGAGGTGGTCATGGCCTGCATGAGTGGCTTGATTGTGACTCATGGTATAGTTTCAGGTACCCGTTCCCTTTCTTAATTATGTGATGTTATGGAAAGGATACCCTATGGCGCAGTTGGAGAGAGAGAGAGAGAACGGACTCCACACTTTTGCTACTTTATAATTCCTTCATATTTTGGTTTTGAATCAGCTCTGCCATGACAACTGTGTATCATTTTATGTCGTTGATGTTTTGACGAAACTTGTTTTACACGACTTAGAAGTAGGTGATGTGCGCGCAAATTGCCATATTTTCTATGCACATAAAAGTCCATTTTATCGTCTTTTGCATGCATATTAGTAGGAAAACATGGGATTAGTGTAGTTTACGCTTAAATAGCAAATATATGGGTCTGCACGAGTTTCTATGTGATTTCACAGAAAACAGGATAAAAATGGACAGATTTGGAAGAGCGGAAAAAGAACTCGAAGTCTTCTGAAGAGGTCGAAATCGACTGGGGACCTCGAAATCGAGTGTAGTAGAGACATAGGAATCGAGCAGGAAATGAAACAGAGCATGTCGACACAGAGAGGTCGATATCGACGTCTGAAGGTCGATATCGATGTTGCCAGATCGAGCTAAATGATAGAAGTCGAGTGCCGGTCCGAGTAGGAGAAGGAGAGCTCGAGATAGAGTTTCACAGAGGTCGATATTGATGTTGCCCAGCAGAAGAATCCGACTCAGATTTTGATAGAATTCTATCCGAAGCTTGCACGTCTATCCTAAAGTCGAGATTTTTTATCATCAACACCAGAGCTATCATATGGAGCTGATTTACCATAGAGTTTTTAGTTTTTACTTTATTTAAGTTTTATCTTAGAGAATAAAGATAAAGTTTTGAGTCTTTGGATATCAAAGTTCGATATCTATATATAGAGGCCATTAGGGCTGAGTTTAGGCATTCAATAACATTCCATTACATCCAAGCACATTCAATTTTCAGATCCAATTACAGTAGTAATGAGTTAGAGAGAGAGAGAGAGCCGAGTGAGTTGGAGAGAAGCGAGAGCGGAGTTTTGGCTTGTTCGGTTGTACTTTCTTTCAAAGTTTAATTCAAAGTAGTTTTCTTTCAATGATGATGATGAGTTGCATCATGAGAAGCGAGTAGTCAACCCACTTATAAGGTCGGGGTGAGCCTGACGATAACGATGTAGGGTAAGTGCATCAAAGGTATGACTTTTATGCGATTCCGTCTTCTATCCCATGCATGATCCTTTGCGAAAGTTAGGGAGATTCATTATTTGCATTATTGAAGTGAATGCCACTCATATTGTGAACTTGGATTGCTCATGAATTGGATAGTAACTCTTAGGAACTATGCGAGAGCCTCTAATCACCTAAGTGTTGATAACGAAAGTTATTTGACGGAAAGGCATTAAATTTCATAACTTTAGCATAAAACTTGCATTGTTATCGTTGCGGCATGAAACCCCGACTTTGGAAGCTTTTAATTAATTGAAATCAATATAAAAGTTTTAGTTTTGTTTCTGATCATCCTTCTTTACCATTCTATTTTCTTCGGACTCTTTTCCGTCAATTGGTTACGAATTACAGTTTATGTGACAAACATCGGAATCGACTGTAAAGGTCGATATCGAGGTCTAACGTCGATATCGAGGTCTTTGCTCGACGTCGACTTTACTGCTTTTGTCTTTTGCAGGAACTGTACTGGAAATCGACCAGAACTGAGGTCGATATCGACCAGACACATCGATATCGAGTGTCTTCTGATGTCAAAAGCTTTGATCGTGAGTGCAACAAGGGAAGCGCTGACATACCTCCTCGTGGATTCGATCCTGAATTACCCTACTACTACAAGGGAGGGGATTCTTGTATTATTTGTTTGAGCCAGGGAGTAGTCTAGTTGTGAATTGTTTAATTTGAATTATTTGAATCCTTGCACATCCCTTTAGCGAACAAATTGGCGCCGTTGCCGGGGAGGCAATCAATTGCGACCTAAGTTTAATCACGATCTTTTTCAAGCTTATTTTGCAGGTTTATGCTACGTTCTGATCGGGGACCTATCCTGGAACCAATCAATGAGCCTGAACGTTTTGACCATCTTCGCAACAAAGCAATTCGCGTCATGGCTGACAACGAGACGCATGCTGAGACCATAGAGCGGTTGAGGAAGGAGATCGAGGACCACAACGCTACAATCGCTGCTGAAAGGGCCGCCGCTACTGCAGAGCAAGCCCGTGCTGATAAGGAGGAGGATGCGCGCAGACAAGCCCAAGAGCGGCTCAATCAGTATCCACAGACGGCGATGCAATACATGCATCCGCCGCTTCATGTTCCTGAATCCACTATTTTAATTCCTCACTCCAATTATGAAATAAAAATTAACTTCCTATCTGAGATAAAAAGAAATACTTTTGAAGGAAGACCTAATGAATGCCCCCTGTAACACATCTCTACTTTTATGGACTTATGTGAAACAGTAGCTGATGGAGTAAATTTAGAGTATGTGCGATTAAAATCTTTTCGATGGTCTTTGGTAGGGAAGGCATTACAATGGCTTGAGAGTTTGGCTCCACGCTCACTGAAGACATGGACAGAGGTGAAGGATGCATTCCTGAATAAGTTCTTTCCACCTTCTAAAATGGTGATGCTGTGACAAAGGATCACGGCTTTCAAACATAAGCCAGGTGAAACACTAGCACAGGCGTGGGAGCGATTTAAGGACTTGCTGAGATCATGCCCAATGCATGGGCAACTTCCATATGTCATCCAGGATATCTTCTACAACTCCCTTGATGCACCGAATAAGGAGAGGATAAATTCATATACCTCCTATCGGTACATTGAGCTTACACCAACGGAGGCATGGGAGACCATTGAGAGGCTCGTGAACTTTGACAACACTTATGGGGCTGCTGCGGCCTATGATGCAAGGCCTGCCCCATCAATGCCACTATATGAGCCTCCAAGGGAGATAGGTCCTGATGTGCGGCAACAATTCCACAACGATCAAACACGCCACCTTCAAAAGCAAGTCAGGTTCCTGAGCAACAATCAAACTTGTCAGGAGTGTGGCTCAATAAGGCATAACACTAGTGCATGTCCACATACTGAGCAAGTATCCATGGCGGAACAACATGAGGAGGTCAAGTGGACGAGAGGCCCCTATGGAGGGGGCAATCAACAATATTGGGGTGATCAAAGGTTCTATCAAAGGGATCCCCCACCGTATAGAGCACCAGGGCACCCTGAGCGGGAAACAAGGAAAGATGACCTGCAAATCATTCTTGATGAGATGCGGAGGAACCATGCTAAGTTCAAACAAGCCAACAACTCCGTGCATACTCAGCTGCAGGGCATCAATTCTAGGTTTAGGGAGATCGACGTTTGGAAGCGCAACATGGAGACTCAAATGAGTCAATTGGCGGAAGCAATACCCAAGGCATCAGGATCATTCCCTGGATCCACTGTGCCCAACCAAAAGGGAAAAACCACTGGTATATTGCGGCAGTAAACCTAAGGAGTGGGCGTCAATTACAAACGCCCGAGCAAAAAGCGGAGGACAAGGAGCCAGAACAGACGTCGATATTGACCCCCGCTGTCGATATCGACCGCGGTGACGTCGATGTCGACCTTCCAGTCGATGTGGACCCTGATGCTGAGTCACCACAGAAATCGACTCCTCCAGTCGATGTCGACCCTACTGATGTCGATGTCGACCTCACTACAGTTGCAGGAAGGAAGAAGGTGTTGCCATTCCCAACTAGAAAGATGATTAAGGACCCAGCGGAAAAGAAGTTCCAACAGTTCGTGAAGATGCTCCAAGGACTTAATGTCTCTATACCATTCACATAAGCACTTCATGAGATGCCATTCTATGTAAGGTTCCTTAAGGACATATTGGGTAAGAAGCGATCGCTCTCTGAGATCGCAGAGGAGTGCAACAGGTTGGAGCTACCACAAAAGCGGGCAGACCCAGGTAAGTTTTCTATCGCTATAGGTCTAGGTCAGTTCAAATTTAATGCTTTAGTTGACTTGGGCGCTAGCGTTAGCATGATGCCACTAACCATTTGGTACAAGGTAAAGATAGGTCCTCTGGAGCCCGTAGATGCAAGACTATACATGGCCAACAATGCAGTAGTTATTCCAACTGGGATAGTGACAGATGTGCCGATACAAGTAGGTAAATTTTTTGTCCCTGCTGATTTCCTAGTTGTTGATATAGCGGAGGACCCTGCTTGTCCAATTATTTTAGGTAGGCCATTCCTAGCAACCGTCGATGCCAACATTAGCGTAAAGAAAGGATTGCTCTCATTCACAATTAGTGATGAGGTGATAGAGTATGCCTTCAACAAGACGATGAACAATCAAGGACCAATGGAGATAAAAGCCATCAATGGTGTCTACATTGCATGTGGAGAAGCCAAAGTAAGAAGTATGACACTGGAGGAGCTTGAGAAGAGGGCCATAGAAGCCCAAGTGGAGGAAGTTGTGGCAATCTTGAACGAAGGGGCCCAACAGAACATCGAAATCGACCTAGGTAAGTCGATATCAACTAATAATGTGCAAGATTCTGTGCCAGGTCATAAGTATGGGGTCGATGGAGGAGAAAAAGAAACATCGAAATCGGGGTATAAGGTCGATATCGACCTTACCCAGCCGAAATCGACCACCATCAGCGCTGAGAAGGGAGGAACGGAGACCTCGATATCGATCTCTGAGGGTCGAAATCGACCTGATCATATCGAGCAAAAACTCCCCAAATCGACTGATCCTCCAAGAGTACAACAGAGGTCGATATCGACCTCTGAACATCGACATTGACCTGAGCCACAGACTAAGAAGAAGGTAAGTCAAGGTACGGATTCCTCTTGTTCCATTACAATTACGGATTTATCATTATTTGGAAGAGGTGTGCCTTGGCATGTGCGCTTATGTATGGTATCCGATGATGATTCAAGCTAATATGAGATAGGAGACAAAGTTTATGTTGCCAAATCCAAGGACCATTGGTTCCCTATGAGATTCAAGCATAAGAATTTAGGACCATTCACGGTGAATCAGATCCATCCCGGCGAAATGCAACTGCGTGACAAGAAAGGAGTCATATTTGAGGCCCAAGTCACATGGGCTCTGCAGATGCCGCCTTGAGAAGCACAAAGGAAGAAGTCGGCCTAGCGACTAAAAAATCTAGAGCGTGTAACAAAGACTTAGTTTTGATTTTAGACACTTTTACTTTGGTTTGAGACATTTTATTGTTTTGCATATTTTGTTTTGGTTTTAACAAGTTGCAGGAAAGAGAAAGGCACACAGAAAAGACATCGAAATCGATGTCCAAGATCGACATCGACCTTAAGGTCGACTTAGATGGGCTTGTGGTCGAGGCCGGATCACCCTGAAGCCTGAGCCAGAAATCGATGAGAAACATCGATATCGATGTTAAAGGTCGATATCGACCATGCCTGCTGTCTTCTTCGACTCCTGAAATTTGTGACGGTTTAGTAAGTTTTCTTCTTAACCCTAGTTCTAATACAGTGAGGACACTATAAATTTTAAGTATGGAGTGGGGGAAAGGCTTACTTGCATATTCATACTTAGTTTAGATTTGCATATTTATCTTAATGCATATTTAGTATTTCGGAAAAAAAAGAGAAAAAATGACCCCCATCAAAAAAAATTTGAAAAAAAGAGAAGAGTCATGGAAGTATTAAAAAGAGCTCTATGATGCAAAATTAGATTCATTAGAGATATAACATGAAATTGTCTAGTGAAGGGAAGTCCCAATGAAGTGCAAAAAGAAAAAAATAAAGGAGATGAAAATTTTGAAGTTGCTTTTGACATGTGCATGATAAGATGATGGAGGACTTTTTATGAAAATTCCGTACAAAGTGCTTACATATACAAGTTCATATCCTAGCCTTACCTATGCATATTTGCAAAAGTCACAAGCCATATATGTGCCTTATCATGATCATTATTGCTCCACATATATACATATTGCCCATTTTATACCTTATACCCTATCTGGGGACAAGTTTGAGAATGGATGTCATTTTTGGAGTTATATGGAGTTGTGCATTATTTATGAAGTTGTTGGCGGGAATGAAAAAAAAAAATTAATATGGAAAATTTAATGAGCGAGAAAAAAATCCGATAACCTCAAGAGATAAAGGTAGGTCGACCCTGCTCGTTGAGATGTTAGTTCAGCGAGATGGGACACAAGGTGAGGAGCCCGAAGTACTAAGTATCCGGGGCCATTCATGACACCCATGTTTGCGACTCGCGAGAAGGCAGTGCTAACTTTTGAGAGGTAAAAGCATTATATTGAATAAAAGCATTGAGCGATGAGTGAAAGGTGAGACATTATGAAGAAGGAATGTTGAATGTTTTGGAAAGAAAGTATGTTTCCCCGGATTTAACACTACATTGCCAAATATTAGCCCACCTTTAGCCTTTTACCAATCTACTTCTCACAAGCTTGCAAAAGTCCTCTTGATTATTAATGCTATGTCACTAAAATTATTTTTGCATATTACCTCCTTTTATGAGTATGAAATTGCTTTTATGCACAGGCATGGACTTGGTTGACATAAGTATCTTATCGAGGATGGCAATTGATTGTAGGGACATATGAAAAATGAATCTATGATGTTGAGGGTTTACTTTCTTCCCCTGAATGACCATTAAAGGTATTGCTTGGGGACTAGCAAGCTTAAGTATGGGGTGTTTGATGTGCGCGCAAATTGTCATATTTTCTATGCACATAAAAGTCCATTTTATCATCTTTTTCATGCATATCAGTGGGAAAACATGGGATTAGTGTAGTTTACGCTTAAATAGAAAATATATGGGTCTGCACGAGTTTCTATGTGATTTAGCAGAAAATAGGATAAAAATGGACAGATTTGGAAGAGCGGAAAAAGAACTCGAAGTCTTCTGAAGAGGTCGAAATCGACTGGGGACCTCGACATCGAGTGCAGAAGAGACATAGGAATCGAGCAGGAAATGAAACAAAGCATGTCGACACAGAGAGGTCGATATCGACGTTTGAAGGTCGATATCGATGTTGCCAGATCGAGCTAAATGATAGAAGTCGAGTGCTAGTCCGAGTAGGAGAAGGAGAGCTCGAGATAGAGTTTCACAGAGGTCGATATCGATGTTCAAGGTCGATATCGATGTTGCCCAGCAGAAGAATCCGACTCAGATTTTGATAGAATTCTATCCGAAGCTTGCACGTCTATCCTAAAGTCGAGATTTCTTATCATCAACACCAGAGCTATCATATGGAGCTGATTTACCATAGAGTTTTTAGTTTTTACTTTATTTAAGTTTTATCTTAGAGAATAAAGATAAAGTTTCGAGTCTTTCGATATCAAAGTTCGATATCTATATATAGAGGCCATTAGGGCTGAGTTTAGGCATTCATTTACATTCAATTACATCCAAGCACATTCAATTTTCAGATCCAATTACAGTAGTAACGAGTTAGAGAGAGAGAGAGAGCCGAGTGAGTTGGAGAGAAGCGAGAGCGGAGTTTTGGCTTGTTCGGTTGTACTTTCTTTCAAAGTTTAATTCAAAGTAGTTTTCTTTCAATGATGATGATGAGTTGCATGATGAGAAGCGAGTAGTCAACCCACTTCTAGGGTCGGGGTGAGCCCGACGATAACGATGTAGGATAAGTGCATCAAAGGTATGACTTTTATGCGATTCCGTCTTCTATCCCATGCATGATCCTTTGCGAAAGTTAAGGAGATTCATTATTTGCATTATTGAAGTGAAAGCCACTCATATTGTGAACTTGGATTGCTCATGAATTGGATAGTAACTCTTAGGAACTATGTGAGAGCCTCTAATCACCGAAGTGTTGATAACGAAAGTTATTTGATGGAAAGGCATTAAATTTCATAACTTTAGCATAAAACTTGCATTGTTATCGTTGCGGCATGAAACCCCGACTTTGGAAGCTTTTAATTAATTGAAATCAATATAAAAGTTTTAGTTTTGTTTCTGATCATCCTTCTTTACCATTCTATTTTCTTCGGACTCTTTTCCAACAATTGGTTACGAATTACAGTTTCTGTGACAAACATCGGAATCGACTGTAAAGGTCGATATCGAGGTCTAACGTCGATATCGAGGTCTCTGCTCGACGTCGACTTTGCTGCTTTTGTCTTCTGCAGGAACTGTACTGGAAATCGACCAGAACTGAGGTCGATATCGACCAGACACATCGATATTGAGTGTCTTATGAGGTCGAAAGCTTTCATCGTGAGTGCAATAAGGGAAGCGCTGACATACCTCCTCGTGGATTCGATCTTGAATTACCCTACTACTACAAGGGAGGGGATTCTTGTATTATTTGTTTGAGCTAGGGAGTAGTCTAGTTGTGAATTGTTTAATTTGAATTATTTGAATCCCTACACATCCCTTTAGCGAACAGTAGGTCAGGTTATGGTCCCCAATGGATATATCGCGAATTTAGGGTACAAAATCCCTTGTTTTAGTACTAACACTTTGTTTTGTAACTCAACCCGTACTCGAATTTCAAGATATGAACGTAGGTGTCCAATCCTTTGAAACGTAACCCAAGTTCCTTAACTCGGGCAGTTACAATATCAAACTTAAATTGATAAATTTTAACAAACCCGAATCCAAGGTGCGAGCCTCATACTAGTTACTTTTACCGCTTGTTAATTTTTAGGTTCGAAAAGGTAATGATTAACTTCACGAATATAGTTCATATTTAATTTAAGATTCATTGATCAATATTCTAGTCAATATCCTATTTTTCTCATTTTTCATACAAAATTTATTTCATTTTCCTTCATTTAATTATCTAATTTTAATATAAGGTAACCATATCTTCTAGGTGATGAAAACCCAAATGAAAAAGGCCCCATTTGTCGTGGGGCCTAGGGGTGGAGTATGGGAGGCTTCCCGCATCATTCACGGGCTTACCTGACCCATGCAAATGATACTTGCGCAGCCCAACCTATGCCGTGTTGACGCGTATGATCCGAGCCTCACCCACCTTCCCCTTCTTAGGGATCGTCCGAGTTTTATGGGATAGGGATTACTTACCTGACCGCGAAAGATTGACTTGGTGGAGGTTTTGTCGCAGTCGATGATTTCCTTTCCCTTGATTACGGTGCTTGAGATTCAACTGTTCTCGGAACGCGGGTGAATGAACTTTCTTTCCCCGCGGAGCCTTCAAAGATCGCGATCCGTTTGTCCTATTAGGGGATTCTGTAGTCAATCGCTTCTGCTCTATTTTTATTTCTCCTTCTCTCTCTCTCTCTCTCTTAGTTCTTTTTTTGGCCGAAAAGTCCCCTCTGTTTCTGTTCCTTCCCCTTTTTATAGTGATTGGCGACGTGTTTCAAGCTTTGACATTTGTCACTTTTATGAGGACACGTGTTCCCTTCATGGGTTGAGGGCATGCCGGACACGTGTCTCTTTTTTAACTGCCCGCAGATGTCTTTCTTCCGCAGTATTATTCTTTGGGGGATAGTCGGCCGCTTTCTAAAGCATATTTGTGTGCGGACATTTTCTCGCTACTTTGCTCGTTTATTATTTTTGTTTTTCTCTTGGACATTTCTGACCGGTTTCATCACAGCTCCTCAGGTTGGGTTAAATTCGTATGAACTTGACACAATTTGATTTCTTCCGAGAAATGTCACGATGCTCTTCTGGTCCTGTTGAGGCGAGTAATTTAGCCTTTTGAGTTCTCTAAATAGGCCTTGGTTTTGGCCCATTAAGGCCCATATAGGCCTTTTTTGGCCCAACTACCTAGGGAAGTTGTAGAGTCGGTAAATTTTTATAAATTACTCCGTTTCGTTTTTACTCCTCATTTGTTTTCTTTCATCCGGTATTCTTGCTTTTTACTGCTCTCCATTTTCCGAAGGTGTTGTTGTCTTATCTGCTTCTTTCCGATCGAGTTTTCCGACGGTGTTCTTACAGATCAGGTACTTTCTTCATTTGTTCTTCGTGTTTGTTCTTGAGTTCTTAAGTCTTGTTCTTATCCTTCTTGTTGTTTCTATTTGTTAGATCGAGTTAGGTTTCTCCTTCTCTATGTGAATCTATTTTTTGTTATTGATGTTTTTGTCCGCGTACATAGGTCTTTCTTCGGGTTTTCCTTTAGTTTTTCAAGAATGGCTAGTTCTAGGGGATATCATGATGCCCTGGATGATTTTGAGAGGGAAGAGGGATGAAGGACGGATCTCCCATCATCCTCCCGTACGTCTCCCCCTACGGTGAACCTGGAGTCTTCTTCTTCTTCTTCTGGGAGTGCGTCTTCCGATTTCGAAAATTCTTCTTCAGGGCTTTCTTCCTCCTCCATAAAATCTACACCGGACCACGTGAGGCCTTTTTGGGAGTCCTATTAAGGTGAGAAGGGGATAGAAGCGTTCTGACCCTGATTACTATTCTTCACCTTACTTAGTTTCTTCTTCTTTTAAGGGCGGCGAGTAAAGCGTTTCTTCTTTCGACGCGGATGATTCAGAGTTGCGTTTTCAACCTGACATGGGCATTCCCTCTACAACTCATCCCTCAGTTAGTGACCTTGATTCCGAAATGTCTTGGGTTCCTTTTGCAAATTCCCCGGTCGGCACTGCAGAGGTTTGTCCGAGGGTCCGATCTAAAGAGGCCCTTAGTGATTTAGACATTCCTTCTTATGTCCTGGACGACCTGTCCTCCTGTTCTTTCCACGGGGATTTTTCTATCCGCGATCCGTAACCACGTCCTTTGGTGATTTCGGAGAGGGTTCACCCCCGTCGGTCTCCGAATGAAAACCTTAGGGGTTGTACTACGTTGTTAGACTTGGCAAATGTCGAGGCTATTACCCAGATCTTTCCGTGGCCTTCTGGGGTGGAACTTTGCCTTCCCGCCGAGGGGGGCGGTTGCCTGGACGCTTATGAAGATTGCACGGTTGTGTACGCAGCGAGTCTGTCTCAAGGATTCCGTCTCCCTCTCCATCCCTTTTTTGTTGATTTCCTGGGTGAGCACAACCTAAGTCCCGCACAAGTTGTTCCCAACTCCTGGATTGTAAAGACCGAGTATATTTTCTATATTATGATTATTTTAATTAAATACGTTACTATTTTATTCAATTTGTAAAAGTGGAGAAAAATCGTCCTCGAGCGTAAGTTTGATTTTATAGTCATTCCGGCATCGTTTGAGAATTTAGATTCTATCGGATTTTAATTCCGCCTTCAAGCTCCGAGTATTGATAAAAATTAATTTAATTCCGTTTATCTTGAAATCGAATTGAAATTTGATTTAAAGTTGATTTAGTCGGGATTCGATTGGGCGAGCAGGTTTCGAGTCTATTCCGCTAATTTAAATTCTTTTGTGGGGACCATTTCCATATTCAAATTCTTTTTCTTTTCTTTTCTTCTCTCTCCCTCTCTCTCTCTTCCCCCCCCCCCTCTCTTTCTCTCGGATTTCTGTCAAAATGAGGAGTTGGTCCCTCCCTCCTTTTTGTCTCCTTCCCATATACAGCTCACACACCCCCTCTGCCTCACCCTCTCTCTCGTATCTGCATCCCACAAACAAACACAATCTCACGCCAAAGCTCCAAACTTTTCTCTTATCTCAGGTCCCTTTCTTTCCTTCCTTGTGGATTCAAGTCCCACCATTTCACCAACTCCTGCAAACCTCCACCAGCAACCCCGAGTACCATCTCCTCCTCGGCACCACCCCCAACAGCCCAGGTCCCTTCCCTTCTCCATTGCACCGCGCCTCTGTTTTTTCGTGAGCTAAAACCAATCACCCACAGCCCGTTCTTCCTCCTCCTTCATCGTTCCATGGCAGCAACAACCGAGCCCCACCAAGGCACCTCCATTCTCCTTCTCTGAGCCGAGCAGGCGCCCAGAAGAAGCCCCCGGAACCACCGACGCCTCCCTCCTATCGTCTTCTTCTTCCCTGTTTTTTTGTCAAGGGATGGTAAGCTCGACTCCCTCCTCTTTCATCCTCAAACATCATAAAGGTCCTCTTTTATAACTCTCTCCTTCGTCCTAGGCCAATTCCGGCGTCGATCCACCTCCGACAAGGTCAGACGGGCGCCGACGAAGCCTTCCCGAGCACTTATTCCGGCGAAATGAACTCTCTCGGTGAGCCTTTTTTTCTTCCTCTCCTTTGCTAGCGTTTATCATCTTTCGAGTCTAGGGTGGTTGGGAAAAGTCTTCGATGTATCTGGGTGAGGGTGGGCCGGAAAGGAGCCACCGGCGAGCCCCTTTCTTCTTCCTTCTCTTCCGCTCCCGTCACCAAAACAGAGCTCTGTTTGAGCTTGAGGAAATCTCCTCCTTTTCTTGGGTTGGGCCGGGTTAAGTGTTTCACTTCCGGGTTGGGCCTAATTTTCGGGTTTGGGCCTTGGATCCGGTTGCATCTTCGGGCCTTTCCTTCCTTTATCTTGGATCCGGATTCCTATTCCTTTTTGGGCGGGTTTTGACATTGGGCTGTCTGGTTGGACTTACTGTTGGGTTATATATAGATATATAGGTTACAGCTTGTGTGGTATTTGTATTTTTTTTTTGGTTAGTAGATATTATATGCTTTATGAGGAGTTATAACATATATTATTATTACTGATTTTGGATATATATATATATATACATATATATATATTTTCTGAAAATATTGTATATGTATTATAAGAAGGTTTTAAAAGTAATATTAATTGTTACATATTAGTATGATGTTATATGATGATTTTGAGATGTGTTTTAAAATATGTTAAAGTAATTTAGTATTTTGATTTATAAATGTGGGTTATTAAAATGGATTGATTTTGAAAATTTTATTATATTTAAATATTCTTTGAGATGGGTTATTATATAATGATTTATAAGGTGATTTTAAGATGAGGATTTTAAAGAGATAAAATGCCGGAATTATTTTAAGTGGTATAAATTTGCAAGTTGATTGAAGATTTGATGTTTTGTAAATGGGGTTTATAAAGATGGATTTATTTTGGAAATGATTATCAATGTCTTAAATTACTTGAAATATTAAAGTCAAGTTTTTGAACTATAATGCCGGAGTTATTTCTATAACATGATTTTGAGAAATTGATTTTAAGGTTTAAATGTTTAATGTCGGAATTTGGCCAAGTATGATTTGAGGAATTATTTTGAATATGAGTTGACTTAATTTGGGATTTAAGAGTTTGCAAAATATGGTTGGTCTGATTTTATCAATGGGTTGATTGGAAGAATGATTTTGGTCGATTTGATCGTATCGGAAAGGTTTTGGAAAACGGTTTTACTATCGGTTGGTTTTGAGGATGTTGAGAACTTGGGTTTCGTGTGTATGAATGTTGGTCCGGTAGCTTATGGAAATGGCTTGATGATAGGTGTGTATTGCTTTTGGATTGCTTTGGACTTGCATTTGGGCCCTTGCTTGTGTTATCTTGTTGTTCTGCATCTTCAGGTAAGTATCCTACGGGACTTACTCAGTAACCTGGACCTCCTGCCTGATGTGTCATATGATGTGTAGGTGTTGCATATAAAAGCATGCCATGTAGTATCATGCTAGGATTGCATTGAACTGAGCATGTGGTTACTATGTGTGTTTGAATACAAAACGGCCGTTATATGTGATAGTCCTAGAGTCTTTGCTAGGGTCATAGGGTAGCCCAGCCCCATCGGGTGCCCTGAGTCAATCGAGTCGATGTGAGCATGATATGATAGCCCAGCACCATCAGGCAAGCGATGAGATGAGATGATATGATGATGTCGTGGTTTGTGCACCACCACGAAGAAATTTCTATGCTATAGCACCGAACTGGCCAGTCTCTGCACTAACGGGAAGGGGTGCAGAGGTAGGAGAGGGATATGCCACTTGGTATTGTCTTGGGCCCTTTACAGTTTTTCCGCATATTATAACTGTCAAGCATGCTTATGTGATTTAAATCTTGTACTGCATTAGTCATCCTTTATTTAGGTATAGACATGTTATGTGGCCTCAGCGCGGTCAGAGGACCCGCAGGTGATTACCGGGCCTGACTTCGTGGATAGTGTTAGGTACCGCTCTTGTTTGCTCTTTGCTTCTGTGACGGGGAATCTCTTGGCGAACCGAAGAATCCGACTAATATTCTAACTTGATAAAATGGCAATCACCCACTATGTTTTGGTTTTGACCCGGCTCCGTCGTGGCAAGTTGTACTTTAATTCCGCTTTCGCATTTCCGTTCAAACGAATTTCCGCGACTTTGATTGTTTTGGGGTTCGAAACCCCTACTTTAAATACTGATCTTTAGAGGTTTAAAACCTCGACCCGTACCTGAATTGCAACATCCGAACGAAGGTATCCAACCTTCGAAACGTAACCCGGGTATCTATATCCGGGCCGTTACATGGATGTTCTTCACTCTTTATAATGAGATGTCTGGATATTGGTGTGTCTCCGACCTAGGATCTTATGTTCAGTATATTTTCCATGGAGAAGGGGTCGCAAGATTCAAGGTTCTTTCAATGTAATTCCAGTTGTAGTTACATCGAGAGGCTTTTTAGTAAGCCAAATTGGAAGTATAAATGGTTTCTCGTCCGCGAAATAATTGGAGTTTATCTAAGGTTCAGGCTTGACAATTTCAAGGATTCTTTCGTTCATGAGCCCAAACTTTCTTGGCGTACCATGGTTTCTGACCTTCGGCTCGAGATGGCGGGGCTGAGCCTACCTCATCCGTGTCTAGGTTTGCCTTAGTTTTGACTATTCTTTCACTTGTTATCGTCTTTTTTCTTCGGTTTTGCGTTCTGCTTGTCTTGTTCGTGCCTATGTTTTACTGAGCTGTTTGTTGATGTTTCATCGTTCTTCTTGCAGATCAAATGGATCTCGAATCCTTGCTCATTCGTCATAAAGCCAAGGGGGGTAGAAAAAAGAAAAGCACGGTTGTACGCGTGCCTACCCGCCCACTAGCTCCTCGGGTTATTGTAGAGCTTGATACTAATAAAACGACAGAGACCGATGTCGAAGCCACCGCTCCAGCTACCGGGTCTCACAAGAAACGTTCCCGCTCCACGGATCCCCAAAACCCAAAGCCAAAAAAAGAAAAAGAAGGTGGATAGCTCCGCGGGACTTTCTGGAGCCGCGGGTGAAGACGTGGCTCTCTTTCTTCAGGGAGATGCAATAGTTCCCACCTATCCCATTCCTGGTTTTGGGATGGATAAGTTGGTTCACCTCAAGCTTCTTGAAAAATTGGCACAGAATGAACAAGCATATCTGTGTCGTTTGGATCCTCATGATTTTTCTATCCAGTTTGATCGGATAACTCAATGGGTGAGTTTGAGTTGCTCCGCGTTCTCTTTTTCCTTATTTGTTTATATTTACACTGCTTACTGACTTGATTTCAACGCTTTCTTTAGTTAAGGGGGGATACAATCCGACATAGAGCGCCGGTTAGTTTGCCAAAAAAAGGAAATTTCTCAAAAGATTGCCGAGATCAAGGAACTACATCCCCGCGTGCGCATGTTGAGCAACACCGTCGGGGACCCTACATCAGTGGAGAAGTTCAAGAAGCATTCCGTCGAGCTCCACGAGAAGCTGACGAAGGTTTCTAGCCAGGTCTCTACGCTTACCAGTGAAAGAGACGCGGTTGTGTCTGCTCTAGAGGCCTCTCGTCATCAAGAGGAGGAGCTTCGAGCTTCCGTTGCCAACCTGGAGACCCGACTCAAAACTAGTGAGGCCTCAGTTTAGAAGCTTCAAGCTGATTACTCCATCCTTCAAGAGGATCAAGCCTTACTCAAACAAGAATTGGAACCGGCTCAGTCCTGATATGATCAAGACGTGGCCCTCGAATGGCTCGGGTCTCCCGGGGGTTTGGAATATTTGTCCTTGGAGTGGATCAAAACTGACGCGGGCCTCTCTTTCCTATCATCTGTGGCCAAAGCATGCCTTCAAACCCTTGAGGGTGATGGAATCCTGAAGGATAAGGGCTTTATCTATTTCAGGAAAGGGATGACCGCGGGGATTAACCAAAGCATGGCCCGCTCTGCTGCCAACCCCGACGTCCCCTTGGAGAAATTCAAGGCCAGTCTGGAGGTTGAAGATTGGGGACTTACACAGGAGGAGCTGGCTGCGGATGAATCTGAGGAGGAGGATGAAGAGGTTGCTGACGATGCGGTGGTGCCCGAGCAGGAGGGTTAATTCCTTTGTCTTTCCTTTCTCCCCTTTTTGAAAAGTTCACAGGCTTCTGCCTGTTTTGTAATTAAAGTAGGTCTTTTAGGAACACTCTTTTGGATGCGTGCTTCAAACAAAGAATCGTCGTGGATATACTCGGTAGTTTAAATCTTTATTGCAAACATCTTGTTCACCTGTACTTTTGATTACGCGAATTCGGGGGTCGTCAAGTGTTTGGAAAGTGCTTTTGGGCTGTAGGAAACCTCACGCCATCCGGCGGTCATGATCGACTTCTTTTTTTTATATATATAATTGAGACTTCTTTCTCAACCAATTCTTGTTCTAAGGATGCCTTGAGTGATTCAAAATGTTTGGGTGTTGATCATGGCACCAGAGTACCCCAGTCCCTGGGCTTTTTTCCAAGTTTTGGACGGCGCGGAGCGACTTCTCAGGCTCGTAAGATGTTCTAGTTTGGGTCATTTTTCTACCCTTAGAGGAACCTTATATTTTTCTTTTGTGCACTCACTTTTCCTTTCTTACTTATTTCTTCAGTCGCTACCACCCCGGTTTGAGGTTGAGTATCGACATGCCGTGCCAGAATGGGTTTTTCTGTCTTCCTGTATTGTTCAAGACTTTCAGGTTATAGTGAGCAGGGATGAGAATAATCTCCTGCAACTCGACCGCGGATAGAGCGACTTTGTTATGTATCATGAGTTCGGTGTTGGGGCATCCATGATGTTCTTTCATACGGGCTATGCACGTTTTAAAGTATGTCCGCGTTGTGACATTGGTGGAGGTGGTGATGATGATGACCGTCTTTCGGCTGCTTCCTTGAGCGGATCCTGTTAGTCCTTCTTTTTCGATCCTAGATTGTAATCGTGACTTAGTGTACGCAGTTGGATCTTAACCTTATCGTTCTTTTTCTTTTATTATAAAAGTTAATGCGTGGGTTATCACAAAATGAGACGCGGTCTCCAAAAGTGTTTTATTTCGATATGGAATCCTTTTCCGAAAAGGAAGGTTTACACAAGACCAAGAAAACTTTATTTATTTGGAAATTTCCCAGAAACCGCTGGGGACTGCGACCACATCTTTATTCTTGCTAAAGTTATAACATAGATAGTACCGCGACTATTCCCGTACACGCCTGGGTTTGCGCACGCTAGCCGTGTCCTGTATTACCATTGTAATCACAGTCTGGATTAGCTGCATAAACCTTGAAATGGGAGTCTCCTTGGTATACGAAGATCAGGGCCATCCCGACACGTACCCTATTTGCTTACGTGAACTCAAACCACCCCCGGGTTAGCCAAAAAAGCCCATCTTGGTGTCTATCGACCTTGACCTCTTGATCTCGGTAGGAACGAGACCAAAGGTACGCCATGCTGTGGGCGTCTTTTTCCAGCAGCACATACATGAGTGGCAGCTGTAATGCTTGGAGTTATTCCTCCTCGAGGATGACTCTATAGAAAGCCTTTGGCGGGTCTTCAGGCTCCATTTTTGGTGTCTTAAGATGTTTAGGTTTTGGGGGTTTTTATACCCTATTTTAGGTGGCTTAGGCTTTGTTTTTCACGCTTATTGTCGCGTGTCAGTCCTTGTCGGTTGGTGTTGTTTCAAGGGCCACCCCTGTTGTTTCTGAAGATTCTCTTCCCTCAAAACTAAGCCATGCAATGTGGTCTAGCGTCGTTTTGCTCAGTTCGGCGCATGCAGGGGCAGATCATTTCAGGCCGAAATGACCCGTCTCTACTGGGCTAGGCTTTTGATAGGTTTTATGCATACGTAGACCTGGACAGGGGTAAAAATCCTTTCAGTCACGGACGGCTCTTGCCCGAGCCTTTCTTTTTTGTTTTCGTCTTTTCGCTGTGACCTCGCTTGCAAGTCTCTGGGGGGATTAGATGCGGGGCTCGACCATTGTTCACCCCATTACTTTCAGGGTGAACATGACCTCCTCCGGTGAGGATCGATGGGCCTTCTTTCAAGCGATCGACCATGAAGAACAGATGCATCGCATGGTAAGCTTTCATTGGTTTGTGAGTTTGACTCCCCATTCCCCAACTCATGGTTCTTATTTCTGTTTTGTGTTTTGGTCTCCTCACAGCTTTTGCCCCTGCATTTTGAGGATCAATATGAGGGCGTCATTCCCGAGTGGGTCTTCCTGTCGTCCCATATTCTGCAAAATTTCCCAATTTGCGTCGCTAGAGGGGATTATGGCATGTACTGGCTTAGCAGCGGGTGGAATGATTTTGCTGATTCTCATGGGTTTACTGTTGGGTCATCCATGGTCTTCATTCATAACGATGATGCCCGTTTCGAAGTCCAGGTCATGGGTTCAGAAAGTGAAAAGGAGGATATTGGCCGCGTCGATCCCAACGGTAGAAGTCACGCGATCAACGACTTTTATCCTTAGTTTGTTTTTGGCACGTGCCTTCGCCTTCTGTCGTCGAATAATGCTGGTCAATGATGGCTTCAGTGGTTGCAAGAATTTCTTTGGGGTGTACATCTCGCCCCTTTTTCCTGCGTCGTGTGTGACTTTTAATGTTTAGGATGTTGTAAGCCTTATTTCTTCCTTGGTATTGCATGGGTTGCGCGGATCCATTTCTCTTATCTATGCATTTATGAGACACTTGCCCCGGGAGGTTTGTGCTACAATCGGTGGCCCGTCACGGAGCCAAGTTCCTATTTCCCGGGGCTTTATGGAGTATCCGACTCCGAGAGGCTCGGGCTGCGTCCTGAGCCCCGACGCAGAGTCGAGCTCTTGTGTTCAGGGGGAGTGGACGGCATGCCTCTTTTTGTTATTTTGATTCTCAACCCGTGTCACTCATACCGTGGTCAAGTCCTATTTGCAGTGTTGTCTGCTCAGGCCTTGTCATTTTTGTCGTTGCCCCCTTGGAGGGAGTCGTTTTCGTTTTTTGCAAAAGTTTGTTTTTTTTGCATTCCGAGAGTTCTTTTTAAATGAGGACTTTGCCCGGTCTTTCTCTCATCATTTCTCTAATCAGTATGGCATCGTCAGGTCGGACCATGGGCTTTCTTTTAGGCTACTGATTTGGAAGATCAAATGCATGAGCTGGTGGTTTTCCTTGATTTTTTGTAAAGTCGCGACTTTTGTTTATCGACGATTGCCTTTTTCCTTAATTTCTAAATCTACGATCTTGCATGTGCATTCGCTCCCAGCTTATTTTGAAGATGAGAAGGGAATCTCTGCTCCCGTGTAGGTTTTGTTGTCGCTCGGTTCGGCTCAAGATTTCCTGGTGGGGGTCATTAAACACGACTATGGATTGTTTTGGTTAGAGCAAGGTTGGAACGATTTTGTCTCTTCCCAAGGTCTTACGATGGGCACGGCCATGGTTTTCCTTCACAAAGGGGATGCACGGTTTGAAGTCCGGGTGTTAGATCCCGATAGTATTGGGGGTGAAAAATGGTCATGTAGACCTCCCCCTTGGGGAGACACCTTCTTCTGGATCTTAAATTACCGGTCCTTCCTTTTATAATTGGTTCATTTTACTTGCGTATGTTTATGGTAGACTTCAATATCTCTCGTGTCGGTGGTTTTGCTAAAAACTTGCTTGGTTTTTATCGAAGTTTTCTATTTAAATTTGGATGCAGAGCCTGCCCTAAGGCTTTTACGGTCTTTATTGTTTTTCCAAGCTTTTAATGAATTCTTTATTCCGGTAGACTCATGCTCTGACCGAAAACCTGACGTGGAGCCAGCTCCTGCGTCCCGGGGCTTGGTAAGTTTTTCGACTCCGAGAGGCTCAGGCTGTGATCGGAGGCCCGACGCGGAGCCAAGCTGCAGAGTCTAGGGTCTTACGAAACATTTGACTCCGGGAGGCCCAGGCTGCGATCGGAGGCCCGACGTGGAGATGAGCTCCAGCGTCCAGGGTCTTATGAAGTATTCGACTCCGAGAGGCTCAGGCCTGCGATCGGAGGCCCAACGTGGAGTTGAGCTCCAGCGTCTAGGGTCTTACGAAATATTTGACTCCGAGAGGCCCAGGCTGTGATCAAAGGCCCCTAGCGGAGCTGAGCTCCAACGTCCAGGGTCTTACAAAGTATTCGATTCCGAGAGGCTCAGACCATTGATCGGAGGCCCAACGCGAATTTGAGCCCCCGCGTTCGGGGTCTTTCAAAACATTTGACTCAGAGAGGCCCAGGCTACGATCGGAGGCCCGACGCGGAGCTGAGCTCCATCGTCCAGGGTCTTATGAAACATTTGACTCCGAGAGGTCCAGGCTGCGATCGGAGGCCCGACGCGGTGTTAAGCTTCAGCGTCCAAAGTCTTATGAAACATTTGACTCTGATAGGCCCAGGCTGCGATTGGAGACCCAACGCGGAGCTGAGCTCTAGCATCCAGGGTCTTAGGAATCATTTGCACCTCAATTTCTTAACCAAAAGCGCCCGCTAACTACTTTTCGGTGTTCAGCGGGGGTGACTTCCATGGGTTCATTTAATCATTCTTCAGTATTACACATAGTATTTTTTTAGATTCTCCATGTTCCAGGTCTTGTTCAAGGTTTCCCCGTCTTTGGTTTGAATCTTGTATGCTCTTGTGTTGATGACGCCGGCCACAACATACGGTCCTTCCAAGTTCGCATCAATCTTTTCTCCTATTAGCACCTATAGGAGTACCAAGTCTCCTTTTTGGAACTGCCGCGGCAGCACTTGCTTGTCGCGATATCTTGTTGTTCGTCTCTTGTACTCTTGGGTCTTCAGTGCCGCCATCATCCTGCGTTCTTCTCATAAATGCATTTCGATCTCAAGAGCCTCGTCGTTAGCCCCTGATTCATATGCTAGGACGCGAGCCGACGGGGCCATCCTCTCGATTGGAATGACAATATCCATGCCATAGACTGAAAGGAAATGGGTCTCTCCTATTGGGGTCTTGGTCAAGGTCCGGTAGGACCATAGCACAAGGGGTAGGAGCTCGACCCATCGTCCTTTGGCGGTGTTTCACAATTTCTTTCGTATCCCTTCCAGTATCTGGCGGTTGGTGGTTTCTTCTTGCCCGTTTGTTTGTGGATGAGCCACTGATGAGAATTTGAGGTTGATGCTGAGGCCTGCACAAAATTCTCGGATGGCTTCACAATCGAACTGGGGGCCGTGGTCTATGATTATTGCTTCTGGCACTCTGAATTGGCATACCAGATTCTTCCACAGGAATTTCTTGACCTTTTCAGTGGTTATAAGCCCCATAGCCTCTGCCTCGACCCACATGTGAAGTAATCCACCATTACGAGTACGTACTTCAGTTATCCAAGTGTTGTTGGGAAAGGGCCAGAATGTCCATTCCCCATAGGGAGAAAGGGTAGGCCCCAAAGATACCCTTCATTGGCTCCGCGGGTTGGTGCCTCGCATTTCCATGCATTTGGCACGCGTCACACTTCTGAACGAACGCTTGAACATATTGTTTCATGGTGGGCCAGTAATACCCCGACCTCATAGCTTTCGTGGTCAATGGTCTCCAGCCCTAGTGATGTGCGCATACTCTTGCGTGTAGCTCTTCCACAATGACCCTTCCTTCTTCTGTAGAAACACATAACAGGTTCGGGAGGCAGAACCCCCTTTTGAAGCGTTTCCCTTTGCAGACCCTAAATCGAGCTGCCCTTGCAACAACCTGCTTTGCTTCATCTTTTTCTAGAGGGAGAATTCCTTTCCTCAAATATTCCGCGAGTGGAGTCCTCCAATCCCCGTCTCTGTTTGTCTGGACAAAATATACTTTTTTGATGAGTCCATGCCGATCCCGTTTCTCAAAAAAAATGTCTTTCTCGACTTCTGAAGGCATGACCGTGCCCATTCGCGCCAAGGCATCTGCTTGTTGGTTCTCATCCCTCGGGACCACGGTCAAATTGAAGCTCACGAAGGCCTTCCTCAGGGCTTGGGCCTTTCTCAAGTAATCCGGCATTAGACCAGTTCTGGCTCGTATTCTCCCTCAACTTGCAGCGTCATGACTTTAGAGTCGATATACGTGGTTATCTCTCTTGCTCCGCAGACCAAGGCGATCTTAAGGCCTGCTATCAAGGCTTCATATTCAGCTTCGTTGTTCATGGCTTGGAAGGCCAACTTGTAGGCATAATTCAAATGTTGTCCTTCTAGAGTCGTTAGGGTGACCCCGGCCCCGCAACCATCTTTCTTAGTGGCCCCATCCACTCTGAGGACCCATTCACTTCCCTCTGCATGATTACATCCATCGAAGCTGGTTTCACAGATGAAGTCAGCCAAGGTTTGTGCCAACGCTGCCCTCCGTAGAGCATACTCAATTTCAAATTCTAACAGCTCAACCGCCCACTTCGTCATTTGTCTTGAGAGACAAGGGGAATGAAGAATTTTCCTTAGGGGCAGATTTGATAGGACCTTAATGACATGGTCCTGGAAGTATGGCCGTAACCTTCTGGTCGCGAAGACTAGGCACAAAATCATTTTCTCTATGGGCTCGTACTGCGTCTTGACATCTTGCAAGACTCTGCTCACGTAGTACACAGGGTACCTTTCGTCTCGGGTGATGACTGCGCTGATTGTCACGCTTCTTATGGCTAGGTAGAGGTACAGGTCTCATGCTTCTTTGGTCGGCGAAGGGTTGGTAACTGCATCAAGTAATCTTTCAAACCTTCGAATGCTTATTGAAGCTCTGGTGTCCATTGAATTTGTCTCTTCTTCTTGAGTAATGCAAAGAAGGGTAAAGATCTATCCGCAAGGCATGAGCAAAAGCGACTAAGATAGTTTACTGCTCCATTTAAGATCTGGACCTCCTTTATCGTTCGTGGGGTTTGCATATTTTGTACTGTGGTAATCTTTTCAGGATTAACATCTATTCCCCATTGGCTCACCATGAAGCCTAGAAATTTTCCAAAGTCAACCCCGAAGACACATTTTTTCGCATTAAGGTCCAAGCCTCCGCGTCACAGAGAATCAAAGGTTTCCTGTAAGTCCGCAACCTGATTTTCTGCTCTTCTGCTCTTTGCCACAATATCATCTACATATATTGATACATTCCTTCCTATCTGCTTGCGGAAAATACGATTGACAGCCCTTTGGAAAGTTGCCCCTGCATTCCTCAACCCAAAGGGCATGACCCGATAATAGAATATCCCTTGATTCGTGATGAACGTCAAAGCGGGTCCATGCGGATCTGGTTATATCCCAAGTAAGCGTCCAAGAAACCGAGGACCGTATTTCCCGCGGTTCCATCAACCAGCTGATTTATGGACGGTAGAGGGTAACAAGGTTGTTAGGATCGGGATTCTAGGATTGGATCGAAAGGACCCCTATAGAATCGGATCGTAGAATCGGATCGTAGGATCGTAAGATCCTACCAAATCAATAAAATTATGAATTTTATTACTTAAATATGCTATATATTACTCAAAATGAAATTTAATTATCAAAAAAGGAGTTCCATTAGGCATTAACTATCAACCATCATGATAACGTATGTCCTTTAAGGACAAATATCATAAATCCATACATAATTACCAAAAAGAGGCCCTTCCATGGCTATAAGCCAGTAATTCTAAACTAGTTAGCACATTTACATTTCAAAATATATGAATATGAGATTATGGGCTGGCAAAAGAAAAATTGGGCCTTAAATAATGGCCCACTAGGCACTAAATTTAGTAGCTTTCGTATTTTTAGAGTATATAAATGAAAATTTTAGTAGCTTTCCTACAATCGTACGATTTCACAAAAAATCGCGATTCCACCGATCCCACCGATTCCTTAACGATTCTAATACGATTCTACCGTGTACGATTATTTTCATACGACTCAGATCGTTTAACAAATTTCGGATCGTAGAATCGTACGATCCGAATCGCGATTTTAATAACCTAGCCGATAACTATCCTTTAGGAAAGATTTATTGAGGTTGAAGAAATCAACGCACATCCGCCACTTTCCTCAAGATTTCTTTACCAGAACAACATTCGACAACCAGTTAGAATCCTCAACTTCCTGAAGAAACCCTGCATCGAGTAACTTCTCCGTTTCTTCCTTAGCAGCCATTGCCTTCTCCGGTACCATCTTTCTCTTTTTCTGGGATACATGCCTTGCATCATGTCGGATCATGAGGGTGTGTGTGGCAATCGTTGGAGGGACCCCGAGCAAGTCTCGTGGGGTCCACGCAAAGATGTCTCTTGACCTATCAATTATCTTCAACACCCGCTTTCTTTCTTCAGATCCTAAAGCTTGTCCCAAGTAGACTTTCTCCTCCAGGTTGGAGAAGGGTTGGTGTACAGACCTTTCGTCCGCGGTTGGGACTTCCCTGGCTGCCAGTCTCACCTCAAGCTCTGCTTCTGCTGTCTTAGTCGGATAGTTATCCCCAACTACCGAGTCCGCGGGCGGTTCTTCCTTCTGACACTTGAACGCGCTCGAGGTTGCCTCTTCGATGCACATCACTTCTTTTCTCTTTTTCAAAGAGGTTAGCTAGCAGCTCCAGCTTTCAGGTTGTTGTCCGCGGATTTTTCCTACCCCTCCTCCAGGTACGGCGAACTTTGCTACAAAATGATAGATCGAAACGACCATATGAAACTTGTAGAGCAATACCCTTCCCAAGAGTGCATTGTACACTGTTAAGATCCTAACCACTGTGAAGACAATGCTCTCCATGCGTCGATTTGGTGCGGACCCTAGGACGACTATCAATTCAATAGTCCCGGCTACTTGTATTTCATCTCCTGATAATGCGACTAGGGTTCCTGGGTACGGTTTGAGGGCGGTCGCGTACACTCCAAGTGAAGAGAAAACTTCCCATGAGAGGATGTCTACCGACAAACCCGTGTCTATGAACACCCTTTTGACCATCTTGGTAGCGATCTGGGCGTGGATGACCAATGGGTCAGAGTATGGCATTCAAACCTCATCAGCATCCCCCATGGAAAACACAACTTCAGTGTGTGGCAACAGTGCGATCATCCTGCTTGCTGCGGATGGGGGTTGCTTCCCCTCTCATTCATAGTTCTTCCTTCTTGATTGCTGGATCCAGAAAAGGATGGTCCTTCTGCTAGGGTGTTAAAGAAACCTTTGGGCTTTGGGATTCAGTCTGCCTCAGTCCTCCTTTGTTTGTCATTGTCTCCGGGTGCTTGATTTACTGACCCTTGTACGGGTGCAGGCCTATTTTGACGCCCACGGCGCCATCTTCGGCCTCTGCCCCTCCCTCGGTTCTACTGAGGGTATTCTCTTTGATTCATCAACTGCTCCTGATCTCTGTTTTGGTGTCGCGACCGATCTTCTTCCTGAGGTCGGTAATCCATTTGGGATCGTTCATTCCTCTGTTGGTCTTTTCGGCGCGATTGATACTCTTGGCAATGGTGATCGCGTTCATGATAGTCATCCCTTTGGGAATGATAGGGCCGAGCGTGGTCCTCTCCTTGCCCTCTGATATCTCTCTTTTGGTGCGACCCCTCTCCCCTTTCAGAGTTCATATGAACCTCGTCATGCCGTGAAGGGGGCGCCCGTCCCGCTGACTGTTGTTTCGACAGTTTAACTCCACCTTTATCCTTCCTTCCTAATCTTCTTCCTGAGGCCGGTAATCCATTCGGGATCGTTCATTCCTCTGTTGGTCTTCTCGGCGCGGCTGATACTCTTGGCGATAGTAATCGCGTTCATGATAGTCATCCCTTTGGGAATGATAGGGCCGAGGGTGGTCCTCTCCTTGCCCTCTGATATCTCTCTTTTGGTGCGACCCCTCTCCCCTTTCAGATTTCATATGAACATCGTCATGCCGTGAAAGGGGGCGCCCGTCCCGCTGACTGTTGTTTCGGCGTTTTAACTCCACCTTTATCCTTCCTGAACTTTCCCGTGATTTTTCCGAAGAAGCCCTGATGCCTATTGTTTGCCCACGAGCTGGATGCTGCGACCTCTTCTGCATCCATTTGCCACGACACTAGATCTCTCAACTGGACATAGCTCCCATGTTTTTTCTAGAACAAGTAGGTTTTGAAGTCCCCCTCTGCTATGTTCCCCATGAGGATGATGGTTGCAGACTCATGGTTAAGTTTCGGTATCTGCACCACCACACTAGTGAAGCGGGCAAAGAAGTGGCCAAGGGTTTCATTCGCGACCTGCTTAATTGAGTTCAGATCTAGCATGGTCTTCTTTCGAGAGCATGAGCTCCCAAAGTGGGATTTGAAAATGCAAGTCATTAATCCCCATAGCGGTTACAAAGTGGCACAAATGGTCTTCGGGGTCTGTCGTCCCATCATACTTCATCAGGTTCACATCCCTCCACCGTTTTTGCACAGGGGCTTTGCATACGTCCTTAGTGAACACTGAAGGCAATGCCTCTAAACCATCAACCTTCAACTGAGCTGAACCGAATCCGGTGGACGTGGAGATATATGACGATCGCTCTTCTCGATGGTGCTTGCTAGCATGTTGTTCCTTCTCTGGTGGTTGTTCCTGGTGTGGAAGAGGGATTCCTTGACTAGGGAAGCCATAGTGCAGGTTCCTATAGTAGTAGGGGTTGTAGTTGTACGCAGCGTAAGGTTGCCCATACACATCACGCTGGAAACCTTGGTAGGCAGCTCCTTGCTGGTAAGGATATGAGCCGCTGTAATCATAGTAATAGTGATGCTCCTGGCCTGGTTGATAATAATGAGGCTGTTCATGCAGAATCCCAAGGGGAGTATACATAGGCGGGATGAGGCCCTCATATGGTGGAACATAGCCCTTGTGAACTGGATGTACCTGGGGAGGTACCCACGTGTCCTCCTGAGTTTCTGGATTGAGGGAGGAAGCGTCATAAATGCTCGTCACATCTTGCTCGAGGGCGACGCTTTGGCTCATCTCATCTGAGTCATCACTTTGGAAATGGTTCATCGTTCCTGGCCGCGGAAGATTGACCTAGTCAAGTATTATTGAGGCTGATGCTAAGTCACTTGATACCTCTCGCGTCTTATCAATTTGAAGAGGTAATTTGGGCTCCCTCTGGTCTCATCGAGCGGGGAGGTTGCTTATTATTATCATTTTTCATTTATTTTCTTCTTATTTCTCAAAAATATTACATCGGGAACCCCTCAGTGTGAGAGGTTCCCACAGACGGCGCCAGTGACGAAACCCCAAATGAAAAATGCCTCATTTGTCGTGGGGCCCAAGGGTGGAGTGTGGGAGGCTTCCCGCATCATTCACGGGCTTACCTGACCCTAGGGGTGATATTCGAGCCGAACGAGCCGAGCTCGGCATGTTCAAGCTTGGCTCGAACGGGAGACGAGTCGATCCAAGCTCGAGCCCAAAAATTATTCGAGCTTTTTTCGCCGCTCAAGCTCGGCTCACGAGCCCAACCTGAAACTCGAGCTCGGCTTGGTAGGCTCGGTCAAGCCGAACGAACGAGCCTAAGCTCGTTCGAGCTCGGTTTGTACCTAAAAGCTTAATGGAAATTTACAGATTTACAATTTTTGGAGGTCTAGATGAGAAATTAATGTTCAGTTGGTTGCAAATCACTTGGGATTTTCACAGCAACACTATCACTTTCCTGAGAAGAATCGTATTCCTCCCCTTTTGATAGGCTTAGTTATTGTATGTTTGTTGCAACGGAAGAAATTGATACAGATTTACAGTAGAAAAACTGAACAAAATTAAAAATACAACTCAAACCCATAGAAATAATCAAGCATCTTCAGGCTGTACGGTACAAATTCACAATTCTTCAATTTCCCAATCTTCAATTTAAAATAACTCTAAATTCTTCAAATTGTACAAATTTCTACTAGTTTATTTCTTCAATTTCAAGCTCACATGCTGTAGAAATCGGAAATTTCTTATCACTCGGTCACCCGGGCCGCTGGACAAGGAGGGAGTAAGTGCCTAAGAGGAAGACGAACCTGGTCGGGGGTCGATTCGTCATGGCTGCCGGAAGGAGGGACTAAGAGTCGGAGGCCATACAGACGAACAACAACGAAGTACTAGCCATGAGAAGGGAACAAGGGGTACGAGCCATGATGAGAAAGACGAACATGGTCGCCGTCGGGGGTCAGTTCTTCACCATCGTCGTGGTGCTGCTGCAGCAATTCGCTGGAAGGAGGAAGTCATCGGCGCCGCCTAGGAGAAAGGAGGGATTGAGGGAGTAAGGGGAAGAGAGGAAGAGTGAAGGCGGCGCCCGAAAGTCCCAAACGAAGCCAGGAGTAAGAGATCTCATAATATTACCCTAGGGGTAATTTCGGAAATTAATATAGATCGAGCTTTTGAGCTCGGCTCGGGCTCGGCTCGAGCTCGGTTCGAGCCCAAAACACTGTTCAAGCTCGGATTGTTTTACATATTCGAACGAGCCGAGCTCGAGCTTTTCCGAGCCGAGCCTGAGCCGAGCTCGAGCTGTTCGGCTCAAATAACAACCCTACCTGACCCGCACAAATTATACCTGCGTAGCCCAACGTGTGTCGTGTTGACGCGTATGATCTGAGCCTCACCCACCTTCCCCTTCTTAGGGATCGTCCGAGTTTTATGGGATATGGATTACTTACCTGATCGTAGAAGATTGACCTGGTGGAGGTTTTGTCCCGCCCGATAATTTCCTTTCTCTTGCTTACGGTGCTCGAAATTTAGCTGTTCTTGGAATGCGGGTAAATGAACTTTCATTCCCCGCGGAGCCTTCGAAGATCGCGATTCGTTCGTCCTGGTAGGGGATTCCGTAGTCAATCGTGTCTGTTCTATTTTTATTTCTCTTTCTCTCTCTCTTTCTCTCTCTCTTAGTTCTTTTTCTGGTCGAAAAGTCCCCTCTATTTCTGTTCCTTCCCCTTTTTATAGTGATTGGCGACGTGTTTCAAGCTTTGACATTTGTCACTTTCATGAGGACACGTCTTCCCTTCGTGGGTTGAGGGCATGTCGGACACGTGTCTCTTTTTTAACTGCCCGCGGATGTCTTTCTTCCGCAGTATTATTCTTTGGGGGATAGTCGGCCGTTTTCTAAAGCATATTTGTCTGCGGACATTTTCTCGCTACTTTGCTCGTTTATTATTTTCGTTTTTCTCTTGGACATATTTGACCGGTTTCATCACTAGGATGTTCATTTCCTCGTTCCTTTCTCTAAACTAAAAAAAAAAGAAGGATGATAATATATATTTGTCACATAAAATTTTATTATTTTATCTTATATTCCACACTCATTAAACAAACAAGGTCAATCTATTAATTGGCCTTTTTTAAAGGCTTGGATTATAAAAACCAAAAAAACTTGTCTTACCGATTAACTTTTTTTGTTCATATGTAGGCACATAGGTCATAACAATATGAAGAGGGAGGATTCGAACTCGTGACCTATTGGTCCCTACATGTCTTACCGATTAACTTTTTTTATTCATATGTAGGCACATAGGTCATAACAATATGAAGAGGGGGGATTCGAACTCGTGACCTATTGGTCCCTACATGTCTTACCGATTGACTTTAAACTCGGCTTAGGTTCGAAATGAGTCAAGCTAAAACCAAGTGTTAATAAGTCAGCCCTTTTTTAATTCAGGCAAGTCAAACCGTGACTTTGGGCAACGCGTGATTGGTTCTTGACTTGCATTATATCTAACACTCAGGCCAACATGTATTAATCGGTATCACTGAATCACACCCGAGGTTGGTCCTCTGAGGTCGTTGAAAGATCAACGAAAAACACACGTTTGGTTGAAGTTTATGGTAACGGATTAATCAGTGGATTCCGTTAGGCTACGATCATGTTTATTCCGTCAAGTAGTCCTAATTTCATTTAATAGCTTAGTTGCAAACTTGAATCCGATCCTTGTAACGGATTAAACAATTGATTCTATTTTGTCATGAGCATTGTTTATTCCATCAAATTGTCCTAATTTTGTTGACAACTTGTTTGAAAGCTCATATCCCACCCTTGGACAGGTACGAAGGTGGTTACATTTATCAGACACTTGGAACAACCACAAATCCAATCTTGGAGCAATTTCCCTATCGTTGTTTGGGGTGCAGCCTCGGAGTTTGTGAAAAACACGACGAATTAAGCATCATTGACATCTCTTTTGTGAGATCAAGCTCAAATGATTGCAGTGGCAAAAGAACAGTAGGATCTATAGGCTCACAATTACAGTTCAAGAAAATGGGAGCGTGACAACAAGCTTTCCTTTAGATGCAAGACACAACAAGAACACCAAGGGCCATGGGGATATGAAGGAAAAGTTACCGCTGCCTTTTACAAGTTACTCCATGTTCCTTCTCCTGCAACCTTTGCTTGCCGTTTCTGACTGCATGGAATAGGACATGTTGCCTGTTTCCAACTTTTAAGGTAACATGGCCTGATGGTTTTTCTCATTGATGAAACTAACTCGTATTTGTTTCATGCCAACAAACGGTAATCAAGATAAGTGCAATTCAGAGTTTCAACCGCACAGCAGAATTCCCAACCCGAATGCGACCGTTTATAAGAAACAACCATAACAGGTGATGAACAAGTGCGTGTTGTCACCGAACCGAAGGAAGTAGACAACCTGCAGCCTCATTTCCTGATGAAACAAATTAGATCAAAGAAAATCCCAAAACTGAAGTAATTGCCTTCTTTCTTTGCAGTCTAGAGTCTAGACATACAACTAATAAAGCGAAAACAAACAAACATTAACCGGGACCCATGCCTTGCAATCACTTTACTGTGTCCGGGGCCCTGGGCCATCCTCCATTGTCCGGAATCACACATCGATTGTTCTTAGCCAATCTATGATCAATCATTTTAACCTTTTTTTTTTGTTGTTGACAATTTCGGACGAATTAGATGAAAACAATCATAACACCACAATCCATCACGGCTGGCTGGCTAGCCTATAACACTCAGACAGATATATCATTCTGGAAAGCATCAACCAGATGAATGGACGATCAACATAACCCAAGACCCCAGAAAAATATAAACAAACCTGAAATGGAAGGTAGACAATTACCACATGGAAATAAATGTTTGTAACATTTAAAACGAGGAGCGCAGCATCCAGTCCGGGAGCCGATTTGCCTCAAATGGAATGGTAGAGAAAGCAATGCCATATATAGCATCAGGTTAACTTAATGTAAAAGGGGACAATGATTCACCATAAGGGGCGGATCATCAATTGCTCCAAACTTCCCTCTTTAGATACAATGCATCCCCCACAACATGTGCACACAAATGGCAAAAAACAAAGGGCAGGACCATCAAATTGGAAGATATAATGCCTACACTGTTATGCTAACTAGTAACAAGTACCAGACTCCCATCATCTAATCCAATTGCCATTAGGTGATGCACAGTTACAATATATATATATGAATTCTCGAAAGCAAACAAGTGATATATCATCTCAATTCCATGCCTAAATAGCTGGATCCATCATGAGGTGATCAATTCGAACCCATGAAAAGTTAGAACAGAGCAATTGTTAGGCGAAAGCAGGATCATCCAGTTATAATAATTGGAAATGAAAAAGCAGCATTACCAATTCAATCACACAAGAACATTAAGTACCAAAAAGTTTGAATATGATGATTTATCAAGAAGCTTGGAAGGAGACCGAGAGTGGCCAGAAAGATGGAAAAATAACTTTTCCATTATCTCTTTGAATTACTCTTTCAGTTTTGCCCTCACCAGTAATCATCATTATCACAGGAAGAACCCTGGACGGATCCGATCCAATTGGATATGGCATTTGATTGATCCAAAAGAAAAAATAAAACCCTAAAAAAAAAAAGTAACAATGAAAAGGTAAAGGAAAAACAATGGCAGCTATCCTTGGCCTATCTTGAATCTCCTCCTTCCTAAACACATCATCATCATCATCATCATCCTGTCTAGTTTGTTCAATTTCCCCCCAAAAAAATTACAGAAAGCAAATAGGGAAGGGAAAAATCAAGATCGAAATTAAAGAGTAGAAAAGAGAAACATAAGAAAAGAAAGATTTTGTTGTTTGTTCTCAGGAAAGTTGGCGGGGTGGAGGAGGTAAGAGCTGATGAGTCTGATTCTGAACCTGATGATCTGAGGGGCGGGCAGTGTTCTGGACGATGAACGGGTGGTTGATCAGCTGTGCGGCGTTCCAACGCCTCTCCGGCTCCCTCTGCAGGCAACGAGATATGAAATCCCTAAACTCTCTTGATGCGGTCGGAGGCGCGTCTGGCGGCGGCGCCAGGCAAATCGCGCACATCAGGCTGGCCCAATCGCCCTGCCTGCTGACGGAGAAGGGGAATCTCCCCAAGTAGAACTCCAAGATGCTCACTCCTAGACTCCAGATATCACCAGCGTAGCCATCGTACCTCCCATGGTTGAGATCTGTGTTGATTCTCTCGGGGCTCATGTACGCGATCGTCCCGACTGAAGAATTGCAAGGATCCATGGTCTGAGAGAGGATTCGGGAGACACCAAAATCAGCGATTTTTACATGTTTCTGGCAGTTGATCAGGAGATTGGACGGCTTTATGTCGCGATGGACGATTCTCCGGCGGTGGAGGTAGAGAAGGCCGGAGAGGACCTGGCGTGCGAGCTCCGCTAGGGCTGGCTCGAAAGGGATGTGCTTGCCTTCCAGAGAACCGCCGTCCATGAACTCCAGGAGCACCTGGATCTCACCGTTGTGGTCGAACATGTCGAGGCACTTGACGATGTTAGGGTTATCAGCACTGCGGAGGATCTCGATCTCCCTCCGGATCTGGCGACGAACGGCCTCCTCGTGGTTCCCATAGATCACCTTGAGTGCGTAGATCCTGCCGGATGTCTTGTGGAGCACCTTATAGACGGTGCCGCCGGCGCCGGAGCCGACGCGGTTGACTCTCTCGAGATCCGAGAAGCTGAGTGCGTGCTGCTGGTTGGGCTGGACGTTGGCGTTGGAGGCGGAGGGGGCGGAAGACGGCGGGAGAGGCAGTGGCACCGCGAGGGAGAGGTCGCGCTGCGGGAGAGGCAACGTGAGGTCCGGGCGGCGCCGCTGGCGTTGGAATCCGCCGCTACGGCTGCCTCCCGAGGCGGGTAAAGGTGGCTGAATCGGATTCATGTTTCGTCCGAGTTGACTCAGCGCGTCTAGATTATAGGCTTCCGTAGCTGGAGGAAGGGAAATTGGCGATGGATGTTGGACGATCCAATCAGCCGGTGCTTTAAATGGCGATGGGATTGTCGTTTGATTTCTTCAACGGAGAAAATCAAAAAGGACAAAAAGGAAAGAAAGAATCAAAGATCAAAACCAGCGACGCAATTCAGAAGAAGTGGAAGGAGGGGGAGGAGAAGAAGTCGTGGCCTCTAGAAAGGAAGGATCAGAGAAGGTTCTAGGAAGTTGGCAATGGCGGACGGAAGGGAACATTGGGGGGGGGGGGGGGGGGGAGAGGGGTGTGTGTGTGTGGAGAGAGAGAGAGGTTGCTATCAGGGAGGTGGGAATCGAGATTTAAAGGGGAGGGTGGGAGAAAGGGGGGGCACACGCGGGTGAGGAGAGTGGGGGAAACGCTCCGAATCGGGAGCACTGAACTTGCTCCTGTCACTGAACAAACAACAAACGAAGGGAGAGGGGAAAAAAATGTGAAGGGAGTAAATGCACGTGACAATCAGACGGAGAGAGTAGACATGGGGTATCTCGTGGAAATTTTAAGGGAGCGAGAATTAAAAGGATTTCTACTGTATAATTTCTAAAGAGAAAACATAAAATGGAAATTCTAATGCATAATTTCCAAAGGATGCTTTCGAATTGGTTCGCCTGTTTCGAATTCTTAACTAATCAAAAATAAATAAAATGGAAATTCTAAAACTTGATAAGAACTTAGTTATTTTCTTGAACCATGTTTGTATTTTTTTTTAATTTTTTTTTAATTTTTTTTGCTGAATTTGATGCACCACACAAAATATTTGATGTATGTTAATTTCTCACTAACTTGTTATTTTGCTCATTCTCTTGCTCATTCTCCTCGTTATGTCGTTTTTTGAAATCCTCAGTTGTCAACTTGTCATGGTGAATTTTTTTTTAACAAGGCGATCGATACTTTGAGTTTGACAAAGAATAGTAGATTGATCGGTTCTACAAAATATTTGACATACGTCCTATTTACGCACATCCGAACATGGTTTCAAATTTAGATTAGAAAAACCGATTTTAATATGTATAAGATTATATGTGTTTCAACGACCTATTTACATTTCAAGATTTTCTCTTTTTTTTCTAATCTAAATCACGGAAATAAATAAGGCCGTGAAAACTTAAATCACATAAATCCTTCATATTTTTCTAATTATTTTCTTAGGGGTGTCATAAAAACAAATAGAGTTGTAACAACATCAATAACACAAATTTATCGTATTCTTCAATTTTTATAGGGGTATTATGAAAACAAATAGAGTTGTAAAAGCAATAACCACATAATTGTAAAATAGACTAAATATCATCTTAAACTATGTGTACTTCTTTATCACATAACCAATAAAATTAGATTTGTGAAAATAAAATGGTCGGACATAAGTTAGTGCACCTTTTTGAAATTATGATGAGAGTTGTAAAGGAAGATCTAGTGTAGTTCCCAAACCCATACTCCCTCCGTCCCACAATATTTGTCTTTGGACTATTCATGCACGTTTTTTTAAAGAGCTAAAAACTATATAAAATATCCATTTTTTAATTAATTTTTTAAATTAATTCTATACTTATTAGTAATATGTATGATATTATTTAAAAATATTTAAAAAAATGTTGATATTTTATATAGTTTTTAGCTTCTTAAGAAAGCGTGCATGAATAATTAAAGACAAATATTATGGGATGGAGGGAGTATTAATTTGAGTTTTTAACCATTGAAATAAATTGATGGATATATGACAAAAAAAATAACTTCCTAAAGTCAAAATTAATATTGCACCTCCAAAATATACAATTAGTACTCAGTTGGGTTTCAAAAGTAAGAGGAGTTTTTATTCGCGTTATCGAGGGCCAAAAAGCTTAATATAGGAATCCATAAAGAAACGATTCAATTGATCAAGCTACACAACAAAGATTGTATACATACAATTTTGTCCTGGTCGCAAAAGATAACAAAGCAAAAAAATTAATTGATCACAAAGAATAACTCACCAAAGTAACATTCCTAACAGTTGGTGTTTTGTTTGGGATATTTAAACCCTACATATAATCAAAAATAAATATTTTTAATCATATTATATCAGACGGTGAAACTTTATTTTGTGTTATGAGCTATTTTCAGGCTATGTTATTTTCATCAAAGTCCAATGACACCATATCCCTTTTAATTGACGATTTTATTATTTTACTTTTTCTTTCACAGCCCTATTGGATATCACGACACTCCAATGACATTATCTGCTTGTGTCACAACTCCTTTAGAAGATGATAATTTTCTTACAATTGCAATCAATGTGTTCTTTCTTAACAACTTAATTGAATTAAATTTATCATTATAAGTAGTTGCACCAGGATAATTCTCATGACCATTAACAACATCTCGCAACTTCATTACATTTCAAAGAGTAATCCTCTGTATGGATCAAAGGATATTATAACCAGATTATCAAAACTAAAAACAATAAACTAAAACCATTGAAGTAAAAATAAAATAGGTCCCAAGGAACCCACTTCAATTACCTTAGATTTAACAATCATCAAAGACCAACAAAGTAGTTCAAAATTTGCAACAAATCAGCAAAAAAAAAAAGCCAAACAAATGTAGCCAGAAGTAACTATGATAATCCAAAAATTCAGCAAATAAAGGGTACCATACCGATAAACGCCACCGAAAAGATTCACCCATAAAGTGAAAAAACAAATACCTTGTCGCATGTAGTACCATTGAGCCCATCTATGCAGCAAATTCAACAAAAAGAGGAAACTGTGAGCATCCCTTATAACAGCCCAAGAATCGACGCCAAAGTTTATAACATTAATGTAACTTAACACTTTCATCGAATACTTGATGGACAACCGAGCTCCTAGTTTCCTAGTGCCAAGGTTTGCACCAACATGAGTGTAGGAATGCTAATGTGTGAGTGTTGATCTTCATCTTGTGTTGTTGCAGTAGCTTGTTCAGAATTTGAATAAATTCCAAGTTCTTTGAGGCTTTTATCTTTCATGGATTTAATACATTAGGCCAATCACTAAACTCTTCCCTTTGAGTCGCCCCATCTCTCAGTTATATGCAACAACTCAGATCCATATAAATAATCAAAACAGCGGAAGAACTCTGACTGAGCATATCAAAATCTTCAGCCATGGAGGGAGTCAAAATTCCATCTGATCTAAAATCGGCCTTGAATTTTCATAAACGCAACATAAAAATAAAAGACTTTAGGATCAAAGAAGCTCAAATTGTAGGCATATATCGAAAAGGAAATGTGAGAATTGGAAAGAGAAAGCACAAGAGAGAAGAAGTGGCATATGTTTATTGAGAATTAAGAGGCCACCAAAGTGTTTGACAAAGGGAATAGATAGAGACTATTTCTCTCTCCCATACTCTTTTTTCCATTCTAATCTGAACTCTAAATCCACTAAACCACCAAATATTGCAGTTGGAATCCACCAAACCCACTAAACCACCACATCTAACTAGTTTCTTATTTTGGGGGAAAATGGGACACATGAAATTTTTTTTTTGAAGACTTTACTTCAGATTGCGTAAGTATTAGAAGTGGATTTATACACACATTACCAAAATAGCACATGGATCTTTTTTTTGTGAAGACTTTACTTCAGATTGTGTAAGTATTAGAGGTGGATTTATACACGCATTACCAAAATAGCTCAAGAATCAAAATATCATTTATTATGCGTAAAAATGAGGTAGAGGGAAACTTACAATGATATCCCATGATTGAAAACATTGCCAATAGTCTTAAACTTATGTTTGGCCTCCATATGAAAAGAAGAAGCTATGTAATACCCGGAATGGGTCTGTCCAATTCCATCGAATCAACAAACTTGTAAACAAAACCAAATAATATCCATTAGTTACATAAAACATACACAAAAAATAACTTAATTAAATGGTGGAAATCATTCAATATTCAATCAATAAATCCTAAGTTAACACATTTAAGTTCAAAAAACATTAGTGAAACTTGACATCAGACTCTCAACGGAAAGTAGTTGATTCACTCTAACTGAAAGCAACCGATTGATCCAACATGTACCTAACGAAAAAAATACATAAATTCAGATTGAGAATCGGCGCATGAGATACAAAGAGTAGCCCGTTGTTCTAGTAAAATATCAAGGCATAGACAACCAAGAGAATGAGTCTGCAATAATCATGAAGCATAGATAAAAAAAACTATGGTATATCTAACAAAATATAATCAGGGTAAATCTTTTAAGAAAATCACAAATGGGAGCTACAAAAGAACCAATAGTCATCAAGGAAATGATTTTGTCAAATTTTCTCACGTTTAGATTAGAAATTTAACAAAGAAAGCCAATCATATCTCAAATCTCAAAGGAACAAAAATCATTTACACAATTTAGTATATACTAAATTTTTTTCCAACATAGAAAGTAAGATTCACCAGATGAACCTTAAAATAGAAGAAGATACGAAATTTCACATCAGCGGAAACAAATCCACATGTGCAAGTGAAAATCATATCTAACAACATATAAATTAAGGAGAATCAACGCCAACCACTAGGAAAATATAAACTAACAAAATCAATGAAGAAGGTTTTTATCACTAATCGTAGACAACATAGTCATAGCTAACCACTTGAAAATCCATAAAAACATACTGACGAGCGGTGAATCAATCGTTGATTCTCGCCAAAATAAATACTAATACTTACACTAGTATAGCGAAGAAGTACAGGTGTTGATCCCACAGAGAGCGTGTATTTAGTATGGTTTCTTGTCAACTATGCAAAATAAAGAGAGAGAAATAACACAACAAAGTAGTCGTTTGAGGTTTGTGAATCAAAGCAACGAAAGCAGAGTAGAAATGAATGAATATTATGGTGAAGGTGGTTTCATCTACTTATCTTGACATAATTGGTTATTCTTGGTTCTTATTATTACACTAGGGATCGGTTTGTGGACAGAGTTGTATAGCTTCCTGATTCGATCACTACCAACTCCCTAAACTCTTGCATGGGATTCGAGAAGCATTAGGCCCCAAGTCTCCCTAGTAATTCAATAATATAACCTGCGATTTATAACAAGTTGTCACCTGGTTGTCAACCTAGCCCTTTCCTTTTACCTATAACCAATATTAGTAAAGTGTCGGTTTCCTTACACAAACTAGTATCCCAACCTATTATCACTAGATGTGTTTGCTACTATAAAGGTTCGACCCATAGGAGCGGAGGTAGTCGAAACCCTAACTAGATGAAACTTTATTCAAGGTGATCAATCAAGACAAAGTAACAACATAATAACCATATAAGCATAAAGGAAACGAGATAATAAAATAGAAAGAACCTAAATTGATAACCAAACCAATGTCTTGACAAACAGATGAGTGAAAGATTAGCCTAGCATGGCTATCTTCATGTAAAACATAAAAGAAAATAGAAAACCTAGGGTTTCCACTCCACAAGGTAGGCAAAACCCTAAAAGAGAGAGAAGAGAATGAGTTGTGAGTTGTGTGTTGAATGAATGAGAAGATAGCCCTATTTATAGTGCTAAAACCCTAGGAGTCGGCAATCCTTAGTGTGGAAGCAAAGCCCAATGGGTCGGATTCGCTCTCGGCGAAAATGTTCCAGAATCTTCATTGACAGGCGCCGACAAGGCATCAACGGGCGCTGACTCAACAGGTGCCGAAGATTTTCCGCGAGCACTCAGGATCCGTGGGCGCCAATGGGTCATTGACGGGCACCAATAGTCTCACGGATGCAAATCCGTACTTTCGCCATGGCGACTGATGCAAGATTTGTGATGTCGTAGAACTCTCTTAACCATGCAACTTATCCAAATCTCACATATAGAAATGAATTAAGGCTCTTTATTGCATTAATACTTTTTTTTTCTTTTCATTTCTTTTTCGATTTCTTTTCTCTTTTTTTTTTTCTTTTTTTCCTTTTACTTTGCTATTTTTTCTTTAGAACAATGTGAGGAAATATAGCACAGAACATTACATCCTTTTGAAACTTTTGACATAAATGCGTAAGCTACTAGCGTTTCTTCTCTCCGAATGAATCAATCTCTTCACCAATTCTAAATCCTGATTCCCGGAGGGTTCAAGCTTATTATCGGCTAGGGATATAATATATTTTATGGAGCTTCAAAGAAAAGGCTAAAGGCTCAAAATTGGTTTCAAATAGAGGTATAATGTAAGATGGATATGGATAAATATGGCTAAAAGGTGCATCTATAATATGAAACTTATAAGCAATGGACATGTCTATAATTGGCCTAAAAATAGATAACGATGTCAATACTAAGAGGTAATTGCATAAGATGAGTAAATCACACAACAAAAGCAGAGGGAATTGATAATGCATATTTTAGATAGGCATTATAGGTAGGTCTTATTGCATTTAGGTATTCATATTGCATATGTTTTGTGGTATTTACAGTGTTTTGCATTTGGAGTATTCGAGTTCGGAATCTACGCTATTTTGTGTTTATTCTGTAGTTTTACATTTCGAGCTTGAATGGAGGTTTGGGAGACTCACAAAGGATTATTTTGGAGCATTAGAGAGTCCAAGGAAAGAGCATCAAGGGAGCTATGGAGCATAACTTTGAAGACATAAGAAGAATCGAGCTACTGTAAAAGCGGCGCCCACCATTATTTTACCGGCGCCCGCCGGTCTTGCGCGATCAAAAGATTCGATTTGTCCGTAGATCTTGTTATTAGTCTATTATTATTTTATTTCCTAGGGTTTTCCACGACGGTAATTCAGGTTATTTTACAGATTTATTGAGTGTGGTTGAACAAGGAGAACAATTAGAGAGAGGGAGAGAGACAATTAGGTTAATTTACGTTGACTATGAGTTGCTAAACTCATAGTTTCGCCTGCAATTCAAAGACATGGTTGGATGAATTGTGAGGATTTGATTTCATATTAATTAGTTATTCTTTAGTTATTTATCATCCTTGTTGTATATTGCTTGATATTTGTACATGTTCCCTCTATAACTGATCATCTAGATAGAAATTGCATTTCCGCTAGCGATTCCTATCTTTAGATTGGTTTCTTTGTAGTAAGCGGGGGAATTGACTACGTAAATTTATCAATTGCTCTGCAGGATGGTGGAGAATGATGTCATTCTTAAGAGGAAGAAGAAGGCTCCGTCATAGATTAAAGTGAAGAGGCCGAAAGAGCCATTGAAGAGGCCGATGACTAGGCCAAAGTTATTATTATTATTATTATTATTATTATTATTATTATTAGTAGTAGTAGTAGTAGGCAGATGACTAGGCCAAAGATATTATTATTATTATTATTATTATTATTATTATTATTATTATTATTATTATTATTATTAGTAGTAGTAGTAGTAGTAGTAGTAGTAATAGTAGTAGTAATAGTAGTAGTAGTTTTTAGTATGTTCCATATTTAGTAACTCCTGTGTTAGTTGGAGTTATTTATGGAATGTCTTATTTTTAGTAATAATTAGTTAGGTGAATAAAGTGGAAAAGGAAAGTCTACCTCTTTAGATATTTTCCTTGGCCAATGAGTAATAATCTTAGGAGATCTTATCTAGGATTTTATTTATGTTATTTTTAATTAATTTTCAGCCATGATTCTATCCTTTTGTAAGGGATAGAGCTGGCCACATCTAGGGTTTCTAGTTTTAAGTTTTGTTATTTAAACACTTCTTTGATTCAATAACAAGTAGGTTGAAAATTATTGAGGAGCACTTGGCTAAGTGTTCTTCAACCCTCAACCCAAACCTTTGCTTTCGTTCTCATACAATCGATCATTAATACTTCCATTGCCTTGTTCCAAACAATCGCCCAAACACATACCGAAACCACCAAGAAGAGAAATCGAGCGAAGGCACTAAGCAAGAACTTGCCAGTGCCTGGACGCGCCCGCATCTGTTTGAGCTGCGTCCGCATCAAGAAGGATCCGCGCCCGCGACTTGCCTAGACGCGCCCGCATCCGTATCTGCAGAAGGCTGTTTAGAGGTGTTGTCTTGCTTCCATCATTACTAATCCTTTAAGCACTCTAAAACCATCATTCCACATCAGGAGAAATCAAAGAATATTGCAAGATCGGGACACAACAAGTCGTTGTTCTTGATTCGAAGCCCACATGCTAAGGATCGGGAATAGCAACATATCAGTAACTAATATTGCTATTAGGTCAAGTACTTAGGTAAATTAATTCTATTCTTGTAATGTTACTTAAATAAGTGATTGCTCTTGCGGGTTAATCTACAAAAGCCAAGTCAGGCATAACTTTAGGAATACTAATGAAATCAATTCGAGGACCATGAATTCCAAACCATTGTCAAGAGTTGCAGGTGAAGTGTTTTTCCATGTTATTATCAACTTACAATCAGTATTCCTTTGCATCTTACTTTATTTCAATTGTTTGTTATAATTATGTTGCCTTTAGTTTAGAGAATCTTCTTAAAAACTACGAATCAGTCTTCTCTATGGGATCGACTCCATACTTGTCTGCTATACTAATCTTTTGTTTAGTATTGAGTTAGAATATTCTGTATTTGAGGGACCAGGATCAATGACAAAATTATACCCTGTAAAAACAGCCCACCAAATCTTGGCGTCGTTGCCGGGGAAGTCTAGTATTCGCGTTCTTTTGTTGATTTTCTTTTGTTTATCTTTTGTTTAGTTTTAGTTCTTATTTTCTTTTAGATCTGACCTACTTTTTATGGTCCAAACCCGTTCTACTAATTCATTATCTTTGTCTTTTGATCCTGAGATTGAAAAGTCTCTATCCAGGTTGATAAGAAAACTTGATTTTAATCAAGTAGAGAAGATGGATGACAATAACAACAATGACGACAACCTTGAAAATCCGCTAAGAAGAACCTTGAGAAGCTTAAAGGAGCCAAATCTAAATGCAGAACCTCTTATAATCAGGCTTCCTGCTCTCCTTGAAGGTTCCATGTTTGAATATAAATCCAATTGGTTTGATGCTTTACCTAATTTTCATGGAAAGTTTGGAGAGGATCCAAACAAACATCTCGTAGAGTTTGCTAGTATCTATGATAGACTAAGACGTCAAGGCCGGACGGATGACTAATTGATGCTTAAAGTGTTTCCCTTTACTCTAAAAGATGCATCAAGTGATTGACTATACTATCTTCTGTCCGAAAGCATCACTACTTAGGTTGGATTAAAGAAGGATTTCCTTCAAAAGTACTTTCCTGCCACTCGCCTCAGCAAACTCAAGAAGTTGTCTAGTATTGAGCAATCACGTACCTACTGAGAACTTATATGAGTATGTTGAGAGATTTAACAAGCTTAAAGGAAGTTGCCCGCAACATGGTATACGAGAGGATGATCTAGTCCTCTATCTCTATGAAGGCTTGCTTGATAGAGAGCAAAGTGTCATCAATGTTACAAGTGGAGGAGATGTCCTAGACAAGATGCCTGAGGAAGCAATGCAAAATTTTGAAGACCTAGCCAATGCTTCACAACAATACGGGAGACACCAAGGTGTTAGAAGAGTTCATAGATTGGACAACTCTGGAGATAATCGCAGAGATGATCTTGATAGGCTTGTTAAGATAGTCAAGAAGATGGCTATGAAGATGAATCAAACACAACAGCCTAAACCCTGTGGATTCTGCGGAGATCCAAAACATCCTAATGATAAGTGTCCATTGATTCAAGAGGAGGTTGTTAATATCAATGCAATGGATTATGGACTTCACCAAAACTTTGGTAACAATTTCTTCAATTCAAATTATCAAAGTGGTTTCAATGGCAGGGGTCAATAGCAACAAGCACCCTATCAAGGAAGGGGCCAATTTGAGAATTGCTCAAGAAATCCTCAACAGAAGGATAGAGAAGAAACTTTAAGGTTGTTGTTGAACAAGATGAGTGTCCAAGAAAAGATATTGAGTCAAATGGCTAAAGAGATTGGAGAACTCAAAGCTAAGGATTCAGGCAAGCTACCATCGCAAGAGGTAGTTAATCCAAAGGAGAATGTAAGTGTCATGATCCTTCGCGAAGGAAAATAGATTCAATTTCCCACACAAGACATTGAAGAAATGCCAAAGGAGGTGATAGACGTGGAGAAAGAGGACCAAGGAATCTCGGATTTTGAAACACCGTTAACCGGCGCCCGCCGCCCTGACCGGTGCCCGCCGCCCTGACCGGCGCCCGCCGCTCCCTGCAGAAACTGATCCGAATATTGATCCTCGTCCTATCATGAAGCAATCTTCGAAAGAGTGGCCCCCTGAGGTTTCTATGCCTGAACCACCTTCCCCATGCCTTGAGAGCGGATAGAAAGTGAGAAAATGAGCAAATCTTATATGATACCTTTGCGCATTGCGAGGTAAATATTCCACTTTTGAATTTAATTAAATCTGTGTCTTGCTATGCTAAGTTTTTGAAGGAGTTATGCACGATGAAAAGAAAGCAAAGGTTGAGGAAGAAGGAAAAGGTAAGCTTAAATTAAAATGTTTCTGCCATGCTACAAAAGAGAATGCTTGAGAAATGCGGAGACCCAAGTATGTTCACTATCCCATGTACGATTGGAAACACTAGATTCACTAGAGCTATGTCGTATTTAGGTGTTTCAATCAATATGATGTCTTATAGCTTATATATGTTTTTGGGTCTAAATGCTATGATAGAAAAAGGTGTGACAGTACAACTCGCTGATCGATCTCAAATCAAGCCTAAAGGAGTTTTTGAGGATGTTTTAGTTAAAGTTTATGAATTAATATTTCCTGCTAATTTCTTTGTATTAGATATGGAACAAGGAATGTCGGATACTTCAATCTTCTTAGGAAGACCATTCCTTCGAACAACTAAGACAAAGATTGATTGTTGCGAAGGTTCCTTAACCTTGGAGTTTGACGGTAGAAAGATTGAGTTTTCTATTTATGATCCTATAAAACTTTCTCCCAAGAATTCTTTGGATGCTCCTAATGCTAACAATGTTGAGTGGATGGATGAATTTAAAGATTTCTTAGAAGTTCCTAAGGAAAAAATTTTACTTGATGTTGAATCTTCTAATAAGTTGAACTATTTTGTGGGGAAAAAAGAGCCTAAAATGGAATTTAAAAGTGTGATTGTCCCACATAAACCCATTATTCTACCCTATGATGAGTTAATTACTAAGAATGTGGAGGTGTTTGCAATTTCAGGACAACCTCCAGGAGGGATTCAAGTTAAAGAGAAGAAATTGATGGAGAAAATGGATGAATGCTTGGATAGGGCATTACACCTTCCCAAGGTGCCATCGCTTGTCAAGAAAAGGGCAAGTGTAGAGGACCCTATTGGAGTCACTTGATCCAAGAAGAGCAACATGTCGAGCCAAAGACGTGAAACAAAGGCGCTTCTTGGGATGCAACCCAAGGTAAGTAGGTAGTTTATTTGATTTTTGCAATTGTTTTTCAATTCAATAAAGTAGGACAAGTCTATTTTCTGCATTATTGCAAGATTTTGGGTGAGAACTAACTTGTAGAAAAGTTTGAACGAAGAAAAAGAATGAAAGTGAAACACTGACAGACCGGCGCCTATCGCTTTTAAACCGGCGCCCGCCGCCCCGTCGATATGGGACGCGGATTCTTTTTTGGAAAAGGCACGAGATCTTTTTGGATTCTATCTTTTATCTTTTGCCCTTAACTTTTTTCCATCTAGACACATTCCATCTTCTATCTTTCACACTTTCTCAAACTTTTTCCCCAAGCAACACAAGAATCCCTAAGACCCTCTCACTCAAATCCAAATTCCAAATTCTAAATCCTTGAGTTCCAATAAAAAAAACCTGATTTTTACCATTCACCATCACCTATCCATATCATCTTCATCCCCAAATCCCAAATTCAATCAACTACTACTATTCATCCATCAATTTTATACCCAAACTCTAAGCTTCCATCAAATTCAAGTTCCTTCCACCACCACTACCATCTTTTTCACACAAGAAGGCTTTGGAATCAAGTTGTGCATCTCAAGAAAGCATTTGAGAGGAATTTTGACATCCGGATAGCGACGCTTGAAATTTGGATTTTCAAGATCACCGTTTAATGGCGCCCGCCGTTGTCTCAGAGAGGCAGTTTTCTCGGTTTCGTGTGAGTTCTCTCATGTTCTTCTTTGATCTCAAGGGCTATGTCTTTGATTCCTAGCATGACACAACCATCATACTTGATTGAGGAGTAGGAGAATCGTTGGATCAACCTTGGAAGTAGAGATTATCGCTCAACGATTTTCTTTGATGTGGAAACATTGCATCGTCTTTTCTTATTTGAGCATGTTTATGAACTTCTTGGAAAAGATGGGTTGGGTGACTTTTTTTTTTGTGTAGCGTAGCCACATACCCAACCTTGGTGAGAGAGTTCTTGGCCACCCTGGATTATTGTTCTGAGAAGGAGATTCACTTTTGTTTGAGAGGAAAGGAATTCCTAGTGACTAAGGATGTCATCGCTCAAGCTTTTGGAGTCACCAAGAAGTGTTCTAGTTCTTGGACCTCGATGACTATGGATCCTTTTGAATGACGTAGGGTGGTTGGCCATGCATCGGGCATGATCATATTAGGTCCTTGAACCTCTCCCAAACTTGCACCAGGGTCTCATTAGGCTTTTGCTTGAAAGTCATGATCTTCTGTCGAATCAACACCATCTTGGATGGAGGGAAGAACTTTTTGAGGCATCCTTGACTTCATTCCATGTGCAGAGCGATCTTGGGGTTAAGCTTTTGATGTACACATTTGCACCTTCTTTTATTGCATCTTTTGACTTCTTATTTCATTCGATCTCCAAAGAAAAGGTTCAAAAGAATATAAACTTGTGTAAGAATGGGCTAAAATGCAAGAAATAGAGTCTGCACAAGTTTTGAGCTAACCATGTAGGAATTCGAGCGAAATCGGAGTCAAAACGGAGAAGCCAAGTGAAGCTGAGCAGAGGTAGATATCGACCCTAGACCCAGATATCGACCTCTTGGGTAGATATGGGCCTTCAACATAGATATCGACCTCAACATAGACATCAAGTGAAGCTGAGAAGAGGTAGATATCGACCTTAGACCCAGATATCGACCCCCAGTGTCGATATCGACCCCCATATCGACCTCAACATAGAAATCGACCAGAGCTGAACAAGTCGAGCAGGAACAGAGACCTCGATATCGACCTCTGGTGTCGATATTGACCCCTTATCTCGACAGAAGATAGACTCGATTTCGAATGCGGATTGGAACTATATCTTCAAGGAGGCACGGAATTATCTCATACTTTCAAGATAGAGGACAGCTGAAGTTTTATTTATCTTTTACCATTAAGTTTTTATCAAAATAAAAGACCTATCCTAATTGTTCGGATAGAGTTCATAGTTTAGATAGGAGTTACAATCCTTGGATAGCGAGGATTAGTAGCCTATAAATAAAGCCCTAGGGCTGATTTGTTAGATCATCCAATCATCCAATCCCAGAACAATCCATTGACCCAAGACAAAGACAATAGACAATAGAGTTAGAGAGAAGTTTTAGGGTTTGATGTTTGCGAAAGTTGACGTTGAGTTGTAAAGCTTCGAAGTTATTTTTAATGCAAGTTTCTTCCTTTCATTCAATGATGAATTCCATGATGAGAAGCGAGTAGTTCCCCAAAGCTCTTAGGGTCGGGGTGAGCCCGACGTTAGCCATGCGCGCTTGAGGTAAGTATTTGATGTTGATATCGTTGTGTCTATCTCTCCTCCTACAATTCTATATTTAGTCCTAATCGAAAGAAAAGGAATTCATGCTAACAACTTGAGTTATAAACATAAAATTGGTAGAGACAATTAGGTTTATTTGCAAGAGTAATCCTAAGAGTTGGTGTACGGCGAAAGCTTGTCCCTCGGGAGAAATAGCGCAATTGTCCGTCTTATTTATCTTATCGCATGCATTGGTTAACGTTGTGGTAAACCCTAATCCTAAGAGTTGCTTTTTACATATTTTATACACTCAAAAACCTCTTGTTATTTCTGTTCATTGCTTCTCTCTCCATCCTAAAGTCTTCGGCCTTTCTTTGCCGACGAAGTACTAACCCACTGCAGGGAGACATCGATATCGACACCAGACGTCGATATCGACCACTGAGTTCGTCGACAGTTTTCTGAGTCGACGACGAACATCGCTGCGGAGTTTGATGAGCATCGATATCGACCCCTTGTGTCGAAATCGACCCCCTGTATCGACTGGCAGTCTTCTGAGCCAGTCGATTTCGTGGACTGACATCGATATCGACCCCACCAGTCGATATCGACCACTTGTTTTTGTCTCTGCAGGTCTTCTGTTGCAGAGAACATCAACAGCCAAGGTCGACATTGAGGCCCAAGGTCGAAATCGAGGCTTCTGGTCGACGCAGACGTGAGATTTCCAAGGCTACTAGGATCCCGCTGACACGCCTCCTCGTGGATCGATCCTGACTACTCTTCCACTACAACGGGAGGAAGTCTTGTAATTATTTGCATAGGCTAGGAGTCAATTTACATATTTACATCTTATTATTTGTACTCGACTTACCTCCTTAACAAATTGGCGCCGTTGCCGAGGAGGCAATCAATCGCGCCCTAGTAGTTTATCTCACGTCTCTACCTAGTTTGGTTTTGCAGGTGTATGCGACGTGTTGATCGCCTACCTGAATTCGAAGGAGTAGATGACCCTGAGCGCTATTTCCATCTAAGGGCCCAAGCTCAAAGAATCATGGCGGACAACGCGAACCAAGCTCAACTTATTGAACAACTAAGGAAGCAGGTTGAGGACTTAACGACTAGAGAGGCGGCACTTAAGGAGTGCGCGGATAGGGAGGAGGAAGGCCGGAGGCAAATAGAAGCCCAAATCAATGCCCTCCCTAGGAATGCCAAGCAATATATGCACCCTGCGCTCACAGTGCCTGAATCGGCGATTCTTATCCCTGCCTCTAATTTTGAAATTAAACCTAACTTCCTTACTGAGATTAGAAGGCATCAATATGAAGGAAAACCTAGCGAATGCCCTATGGCACATATTTCTACCTTCTTAGACCTTTGTGATACTATTGCTGATGGACGAAGTCTTGAATATGTCCAACTAAAAGCCTTTCGATGGTCTCTTACAGGGAAAGCATTGCAGTGGTTGGAAAGCTTGGCCCCAAGATCGCTCCGCACCTGGAATGAAGTCAAGGACGCGTTCCTCAACAAGTTCTTTCCTCCTTCTAAGACGGCGTTGATCCGACAGAAAATCACGGCTTTCAAACAAAAGCCTGGTGAGGCTTTGGCGACTGTTTGGGAAAGGTTTAAGGACCTCCTACGATCATGCCCGATGCATGGCCAACCACCATATGTAATTCAGGAGATCATATACAATGCTCTTGACGCTACAACTAAGGAGAGGATCAACACCTACACCTCCTATGGCTACCTTGAACTCGCTCCACAAGAGGCTTGGGAGACCATAGAGAGGTTGGTGGAGTTCGACAACACATATGGGACTCCTGAGGCTTCCGACACATCATCATCGTCGAGGCCTGCCCCATCTATGCCCTTATATGAACCCTCCAATGAAATCGATCCGGATGTGAAGGAGCAATTCCACAGAGATCAACTTAGAAAGCTCCAAAAGCAAGTAAGGTTCCTTTCAGTGAACCAAGATTGCATTGAATGTGGATCGCAGCGGCATACCACCGTCGAGTGCCCCCATGCCGAACAAGTACACCTAGCGGAGACTCACCAAGAGGCGCGCTACATGAGGGGTCCCAATTACCAATATTGGGGAGACCAAAGGTTCCATCAACCACAAAGGAACCAGGTTAACCCTAGGGACCCTCCGCCTTATAGAGCTCCTGGGCACCCGGAGAGAGACCAAAAGAAGGATGATCTTCAACTTGTGTTGGACGAGATAAGGCGGAACCAAGCTAAGAACGATCAATCCAACAATGCTATCCACTCTTAACTCAATCACCTTACCACAAGGATTGGGGAGATGGATATGTGGAAGAAGAACGTAGAGACCTAACTGGGTCAATTGGCGGCACAAATCCCTAGGCCGTCCGGAACACTCCCTGGGCAACCCACTACAAATCCTAAGGGACAATCCGGGACGGGCCATGTCGCAGCCATACAATTGAGGAGTGGCACCAAAGTACAAAAGCCACGAACGGAATCGAAGAAAGCAGCAGACCCAGTCGACATCGACAGACCAGCCGATGTCGACCCAAAGGTCGATATCGACCAAAGCCCAGTCGATATCGACCAAAGCCAATCGATTGGCAGTCTTCTGAGCCAGTCGATTTCGTGGACTGACATCGATATCGACCCCACCAGTCGATATCGACCACTTGTTTTTGTCTCTGCAGGTCTTCTGTTGCAGAGAACATCGACAGCCAAGGTCGACATTGAGGCCCAAGGTCGAAATCGAGGCTTCTGGTCGACGCAGACGTGAGATTTCCAAGGCTACTAGGATCCCGCTGACACGCCTCCTCGTGGATCGATCCTGACTACTCTTCCACTACAATGGGAGGAAGTCTTGTAATTATTTGCATAGGCTAGGAGTCGATTTACATATTTACATCTTATTATTTGTACTCGACTTACCTCCTTAACAGCTTTCCAACTGCTACAATGCTTTTCCTACAAGGGACCAACGAAATGCCTTTAATTTGACGTATTCAAGATTTTGCCCATCGGCAATAGTATTGCAGAGATCTAAGAAGGTAGTAATATGTGCCAAAGAGCACTCATTGGGTTTCCCTTCAAAGGTATGTATCCTAATCTCAGTAAGGAAACTAGTCTTTATTTCGAAATTAGAAGTAGGGATAAGGATTGCCGATTCAGGCATGGTCAAAATAAGGTGCATGTATTGCTTTGCTGTCTGAGGGAGTTGATTGAGTTGAGCCTCAAATTGCCTTTTAGCTTGCTCCTCTCGATCATCCCGGGCCCTTTGCATCACCTCTCTTGTGACATGATCCTCCACTTGCTTCCTTAGGCGCTCATTCTCCTGAGCCTGAGCCTCTTAATCCGCCATGGCTCTTTGAATTCTAGATTGTAAGTGGAGAAAGTTCTCGAGGTCTTCTAATCCTTCAAACTCAGGCGTGTGATCAGCGCGTTGCATACACCTATAAGAAAGCACTCAAAGTAGAACGTGAGATAGACTACTAAGGGCGCGAATGATAACTTCCTCAGCGACGGCGCCAAAATTTGATGTAGGGGAGAATCAAATTGAAATATATAATAATATAAAAACAATTGTAACCCTGGCCTTTTAAATAAACTCAAAACTCCCTCGCAGTAATGGAAGGGGAATTAGGTTTGATCCACGAGGAAGCTTGTCAACGGATCCGAAAATAGCCCAAAATCATGTTATGTATCGACCAAAAATCACTCAACTTCGACTGGAGTCGTCGACGTCGACCTTGTGGCTATCGATCTCGATCAAGGTACCTGTAGAAACAAAAACGGCAATCGACGTCGACCAGATAGTAGTCGATATTGAGGATAAGTAACAGAAGTCGACCGACTCAAAAGACTGTCAATCGATCTAGGCACTCGATGTCGAGAAAAGGAGTCGATCTTGAGGGCAATACAGTAGCAGAAAATAATGTCGACACAAAGAGATGTCAACCGATGGGTGTTCGGTCAATATCAACCAGATGGGTCGATCTCAAGTGCTCCTGCAGAAACTCAGAAATTATCATCAAAGAAGGCCCAAGAAGGTAAGGATGGAAAAGAAGCAATGATCAGCAACAAAAAGGGGTTGTTGGGTTTTTCAGTAACTCAACGAACGGTAAAGGTAACAATGTAAGCAAATAAAAGAAAAGATCTTCCAAAGCCAGGGATTACCACGACGAAAACCATGAAAGTAAAGGCGAGAAATCATCAAAAAAGCATGCTTTTATCATAAAGGAGAAGGCTTTCACCCAAACCCGGTCAATAGGCAAAGATATCGTACAATAAATTAACCTAATTTGCATCTACCTTTTTCATAATAGAGTTTATAAACTTTCGAATAGAAATCCTAATTACTACCCAAGTTTCACAACATGAGTTCCTTAAATTCGCATTTAAAGATGAAGCATAATGTAGAGCGAGATAAAAGATACCTTCTTTAATGACTTACCAAGCTTACCAACATGGCTATCGTCGGGCTCACCCCAAACTTAGAACAAAGGGAGACTACTCACTCATGATGATGGAAGACATAATTGAAAAGAAGGAAACTTGCATTAAAACCAAAGTCTTTAAAATCTCAACGCCAACTATCGCAAGCGCCGAAACCTTAAAGCTTAAAAACCCTAAAAACTCTATTGTTATTGTGTTTGATTGCTTTGTGAATTGAATGACTAAATCGCACCCCCTAGGGATTTATTTATAGGATCTCAATCCTTGCTAGCCAAGGAAAGGAGTTCTAATCCTAATAAAACTAGTATGACTTAATTCTATCTAATATTAAAAAGGGATAAAACATTAACTAGGTAAATAATAAAAATCCTAGGGTAAATAGGAAAATACCCATAGGATGGAATCTGTCTAAATATATGAAAATCTCTATCTCTTCGTGGCTAAGAAATCTACTTCCACTCGGACTTATCAAGGCTTGTCCGCGACAACTAGGGTTTCAGTCGATGTCGAGAAAAGCGGTTGACATCGAGCACTTCAGTCGACCTCAATCATCATGGTTGACCTCGATCTTCTTCGTCAATCTCGAGCAAGTCTTCTCATTCCAAGTGTGTTCATCTTCAGTCGACATCGATCACTCGTAGTCGATGTCGAGCGCTTCGTCGACGTCGAGCAAGGCCTGTCGACGTCGAGTGCTTTTCTGTAGTCAATTTCTTCTCTTGGCTTTGCTCCAAAATGGCTCCAAATTCTATAAAATTAGACCAAAACTTGTGCAGACTCTATTTCTTGCACATTAGCACAAAATACACAAATTCTCAATATTCCCAACCTAGAATATATGAATTGAATGCAATATGAAGCTAAAATATGCACAAAAACATGGCTAGAAATATGTACATAATAGTCTATCTCACGTTCTACTTTGAGTGATGTCTTATAGGTGTATGTGACGCGCTGATCGCACCCCTGAATTCGAAGGATTAGAAGACCCTGAGCGCTTTCTCCATCTACAATATAGAATCCAAAGAGCCATGGCAAATCAAGAGACCCAGGCTCAGGAGATTGAGCGCCTAAGGAAGCAATTAGAGGATCATGTTGCAAGAGAAGCGACGCAAAGGGCATGGGCCAATCGAGAGGAGCAAGCTAGAAGGAAATTTGAGGGTCAGTTCAACCAATATCCTCAAACAGTCAAGCAATACATGCATCCAACATTGACCGTGCCTGAATCGGCGATCCTCATCTGTGCTTCCAATTTTGAAATAAAAACTAGTTTCTTTACTTAGATTAGGAGACATACCTTTGAAGGGAAACCTAATGAGTGCCCTTTGGCACATATTACTACCTTCTTAGATCTCTGCGATACTATTGCCGATGGACAAAATCTTGAATACGTTAAACTAAAGGCATTTTGTTGGTCTCTCACAAGAAAAGCATTGCAGTGGTTGGAGAGCTTAACCCCAAGATCGCTCCACACATGGAATAAAGTCAAGGACGCGTTCTTCAATAAGTTCTTCCCTCCATCCAAGACGACATTGATCTGACAGAAGATCATGGCCTTCAAGCAAAAGCCTAATGAGCCTCTGGTGCATGTTTGGGAGAGGTTCAAGGACCTACTATGATCATGCCCGACGCATTGCCAACCACCCTATGTCATTTAAGAGATCATCTAAAACGCTCTTGTTGTGGCAAACAAGGAGAGGATCAACACCTACACCTCTTATGGCTACCTTGACCTCACTCCACAAGAGGCTTGGAACACCATAGAGAGGTTGGTTGAGTTCGATAACACATATGGGACTCCTGAGGCTTCTAACACGAGGCCAGCCCCATCAATGCCATTATATGAACCCTCTAAGGAGATAGATCCAGACGTTAAGGAGCAATTACACAAAGATCAACTTAGAAAGCTCCAGAAGCAAGTAAGGTTCCATCTCAATGAACCAAGATTGCATCGAGTGCGGATCATAAAGGCACATCACCACCGAGTGCCCACATGCAAATCAAGTGCAACTAGGAGAAACTCATGGATAAGTAAACTATATAAAGGATTCCAATCGCCAATATTGGGAGACCAAAGGTTCCAACAACCACAACGAAACCCGGTCAACCATAGGGATCCACCACTCTATAGAGCTCCTGGGCACCCTGAGAGAGACCAATGGAAGAATGATCTTCAACTCGTCCTTGATGAGTTACGAAGGAATTAGGCGGAGAACAAGAATGCCAACAATGCCATCCAATCTCAACTCCATAGCCTTACCACTAGGTGGGGAGAGATGGATATTTGGAAGCAAAATGTGGAGAGCTAACTGGGTCAACTGGTGGCAAAAATTCCAAGACCGTCTAGAACGCTCCTTGGAAAACCAACTACAAATCCCAAGGGGCAATCCGGATCCGGACACATCACTGCTATGAAACTAAGGAGTGGCCACAAGTTACAAGAACTAAGGACCGAACCGGATGAAGGAGAGACCGGAGAAGCAGTCGACATCGACCAACTCCCTGTCGATGTTGAGGGGCTAGTCGACGTCGGCCATCCAGTCGATGTCGAGCCCTCTATAGAGAAAACAAAGCCCTAGACTCACCCGAGATCGAGTGCTCCAGTCGATGTCGACACCCCTCCAGTCGACGTCGACCAATCCAATGCACCTCGATCGACCGTTTTGGCTCCGAAGCCAAAGAAGACATTGTCATTCCCCTCCAAAGCATTGAAGGACCCTAAGCGAGATGCTAGCCTATGTCCGATTCCTCAAGGAAATCCTAAGCAAGAAGCGATCCATGGCAGAGATCATATAGGAGTGCTCAAAGATGTACTACCCAGAGAAGAAGAGCGACCCAGAGAAGTTTGCAATCACCGTGGGTCTTGGCCAACATCGCTACAATGCCCTATGTGACCTAGGGGCAAGCGTAAGCCTTATGCCCCTCTATATTTGGCAAAGGTTGAACATCGGAGCACTAGAGTTTGTGGACATGAAGCTATACATGGAAGATAATTCTTTTGTAAGGCCCATAGGTATTATAGATGATGTTCCAGTGAAGGTGGGTAAATTCTTTGTGCCCACGAACTTTATAGTGTTGGACATGCCAGAGGATCCTATTTTACCTATCATCCTTGGTAGGCCTTTCCTAGCTAATGTAGATGCTAACATCAATGTGCGAAAGGGGCTCCATACTTTTACCATTGGGAACGAATTCATAGAGTTCTCCTTCAATCCCATAATGAAGGAAGTACACAAAATGGAGATCAAGTCGGTCTATGCTCACACGAACGTCATGGATTATGAAGAACCAACAGAAAGGGCTTTGACTCCCGAAGAGGTTCTAGCCAAGGCTGCGGTAGAGCTAACCGAAGAGGAGATTGAAGAAATCCTAGCCACATACACGAGTGATGAGGAAATCTTCGATGACGCTTTATCGACAGAGTTTGAAGATGAGTTTGACATCGACCAAGACCTATCGATGTTGATCCTTTCATTCGACGTCGAGTACCCACAGTCCACATCGACACACTTAGAGGCCCAGGTATGTACATGTTTAACTCCAGGCGATTTCGAGAGAACCCAATCGACAAAAGAGGTCGAAATCGACCAAACACAGTCGGAGGTGATGGAGATGTTGCAGGAGATGGCAAATGTGGCGGATTGATTGAAGAGATGGAAGAGAGGTTGGAGGCTGCCGGAGGTGGTGAGCCAAATCTCCAATCGAACAAGCTAGAGAGACGAGAGAGAGTAGGGGGGATTAAAAAATATAGATCTAATATCACAGTTTATTCAATCCGGAATATTATTATGTGATATTACCTCTAATATTTCGGGCGTGTTTTATCTTTTTGGCCCCGAAATATTTGATTTTATCACACTTTTCCATTTACTCCTAATATTCCGGTTTTGTTTCCTCATATCCGTGATATTAGGTCTTTACCAATTAGTTTTTTCTTTCCTCAACCTTGAAAGCCATAAAATCACGAATATAATAGGTCGGTGATATCATATTAGGGTTATGTGATAAAATTGAGTTTTTCTACTAGTGTAGCTAAAACACACAATGTCTTAATAAAAAATATTCAAAATCAATTGTAAATGAAGCTTCTTACTTTAAATTTGATAGATCTGTTGAGATCCCTACCAAATCTACCACAATGAACAAGGTATGAATGATTTCTCTCTGCCATGTGTGGCTCGTCCAAGTGAAACGAGGTATGAGCGTTAGTTTTTAATTTTCTTCTCAAGTAGATCTGTAATTGTTTTTTGGAATGAGAAGGACTTGTGTACAATTTTGTGTAAATGGTCTTGTCAATAGCCATTTTCCCATTTGCCTGTAGCCCTTATGAAATTTGAGTTTGCCATGTGGCGATGCCCGAAAAACCAAAATCTTCAATTTTATCCTAAAATTCCATCTTTGTCCTATTTGGGTGGAAAGATGATGAGATGGGAATTAGACCTATTCAAAATTTGGTCCAAATTGAATTTTTGGATCGAATTTTTGGACCGAACTGGGTTAAATTAATCCTCATAAAGAAAGTTATAATCCATTATAAAATAATAAGTGTATTTTAAAGAAATTATCTAATAACACACTCCCTCCGTTAAAAAATATAAGTCTTTTTAGACTTAAATTTTTGTTTAAAAATATAAGTCCTTTTAAATTTTCTAGGTATTGAATTACGAAAATTGTTACTTTTTTATTTTTTTCTCAAATTTTATTGGTTAATGAAAGTAGTGGATAATTAATGAGAGGCATAAAGGTAATAAGTTTATGATTTCCTTAATTTGTGTGCAAATGTCTAAAAAGACTTATGTTATTTAACGAGGTAGTATTTTTTTTAAAATCAAACATTTTATTGTTTTTAATAATAAATTGTTAATTAGGTCTATTTAGGTTCAAAACTAAACCAAATCTAAAAAAATCGAATATGAACCGAATCAAACCTAACATGTGAGGTTCAATTTTGAATTAAAAAAATGAGGAAATGGTGGTAAATAGCATAAAAAAAACTTTGCAAAGTTAGCCTTAACACTTGAAATATAGCAAAAGTGATCCGGTTTGCCTAAAAAGTACACAAAAGTGCAGGTTACTTCAACCGGTTTTAGGGGGCAAAAAAGAGAAAAGAAAAAAAAGATTGAAGCATTAAATGGTAGGAAAAAAATGAAATGAAAAACCGAAAAGGAAAAAAAGCCTGCTACATTTAATGTAGGTCAAATCGAAAGAAATGTGGGGGGGAGGGGAGGAAAGCGGGTGTAATAAGGAAAGGGAATCTGGGTTCCAGTTTTGAGTTTCGGTGACATGGTGTTTAAGTTTAGGTAACATGGTGTTTAAATTTGGATGACACGGGGAATCTGAGTTCCAGTTTAAAGCTTGATTTTATGCTCAAAACTTTGTTTATGAACGTACTTGGTTTTCAAATGTTTCGATGGAAATGCAGACATGTTAAGTCCTTCAAGTGACACGACCATACAAACAGGTGACATGGTTCATTTCAAAAACAAATTAAATGTGAAACTATGAACTGTGACACGATAATTCTTTTAGGTGACAGGGCCATGCAAACAGGTGACAAGGCAGACACACTCAGAACTGTGAAACTTCAAAATCAAACAAGTGACACGGTAAATCTTTCAAGTGACACGACCATATAAATAAGTGACATGCACAATTCATATTGCTGACATATACGATTTACATAATAAGAAACGTAAGATAACGCCACCTCTTCACATATAACACCGTCGACGACCTTGATCATATCAGGTTTTTTAGAGATGCGAAGTTGACGCTCTCTTATATCACTACATAATTGTACACGTTTCGACCCGCAAACACCCCATTCGCCTCCCTCAAACGCCCAATAACCATCGAAAGTCAGAGTGATGCAGACCAAGCCTTTTCCACCTGAAAATGAAATGACAGATGAGAAGAAAAGTTCCTGGGGTTGTACTTTTCGCCATAGATGAGAAGTACTATGGAAAATACACTTACCCATTGCATCTGAGAAGAATGGTTTCTGGAAAAGCAAAGTGACACGGGAGATTATGATAACTGACAGGGACACAGATTAAAGGTGACAAATGCTCTACAACTGTAACTTCAGGCCGAGAGCTTGTCTTCCTTAGTGGTCATCTTCTCCGTCTCTTTTGTCTTATATTATGCAGGGGAGGAAGAAAGTGAGTAGCAAATACCCATCCGCCTCCCTCGAACACCCAACAACCATCGAAGATGAGAGTGACGCATACCAAGGCCTTTCCACCTGAAAATGAAATGAGGTATGAGAACAAAGGTTCATGGGTATTTACTTTTTGCCATAGATGAGGAGTACTTCGTCAAATACGCTTACCCATTGCATCTGAGAACAAAGGTTTTTGGGAAATCAAGGTGACACGGGGATTCTTATCACTAATAAGGGCACCGAATGAAGGCGACAAGTGCTCTGCAACTGGAACTACAAGCCGAGAGCTTGTCTTCCATGGTGGAATGTTATCCATCTCTTTCTCCATTTCATTCTGCTGCAGAAGATGTAAGAGAAGGGAAAAAATGAAAGGTTTATCCTCTCCTTCCATTTTATATCATCCCCTCACCTTGTTTTGGCCTGAACAGGTAAATATATAGATGGTGACATAAATGTCAAAGAGTAACAAGAAGGAAGACCATACGAAGGGTCTACCAAAAAATATGAGACTACCCACAAATTATTCGCACAAATTTGCACACTCCCTGAATAAAGTAATCCCCACTCACCTTGTTTTGGCACCAAACCCAAATTTCACCAAATCTCTTTCCCTCCTTATGTGTCTCCTCCTCTACAATCTGCAACCGGCTCAAGAGGTCAACTTTTTTTTTTTTTGCAAAACTAGACCCCCAGTTATCCCTCCACAATGCTCGAATAAAGTAATCCCCCAGTTATCCCTCCACTCACCTTTTTTACCATAATGCTCGAATCCAGATGTCGTCAAGGGAGAATGTCCACCTCAGTTATCCCTCCAATTCTTGACATATAAAAACTACATGGCACCGATGTGGCATCTATGTGGCGGAGAATAAGTTAAGCAGTTTATTCCCACTTTCTTCATGTCCTTCCCCCACTCTCTTAAAACTGTTCTCTGTGTCCTTCTCCCACTCTCTTAAAACTGCACTTCTCTTCATCCTTTCCACAAATGGTGAATCTGAGTGGCCTGCTACTTCGATTGGAGACGACTAAATCTTGAGCAATTAGAAGCAAAAACAGCCGAAAGCTGGAAGTGGAGGTTTAGGGTTATCCCAACAACCTTCAAATTGTCGATGGACTCCTCCGTTCCCAAATTGAATGTCCCATTGATTTTGAATTGGATGGATGACGATTTACTCCTTGAGATCCTCAAGAGATTACCTGTCAAAAGCCTTTGCCGATTCCGATGTGTTTGCAAGTCGTTCAACTCCCTCATTTAATCTTCTTCCTTCATCAACCTCCATTACTCAATTTCCTCCTCCATCCCTTCTAACCTCAAGTGCTTTGCTCTGCCGAAGCTAAACGAATTTGAAAGTCTCCTACACTCTTTGTTATCCTCAAGACGAAAACATCAGACACTGATTGCGCTTTGATCGCCAGGTCCGCGGCGCCTTAATCTCCACAAGCGACCGAATCACAAGCGATTAATTTGGGCAGCCTGATACTTGATCGGAGTAGACAGAGCGCTACTCGATCTTCATCCACGGGTATGTATTCAGTTTGAAGATATCATATTTGTCGAAAATTAGAGTTTAAGGGATTCAATTAACCATGTGTCTACTGAATTCTCTCATCCATAATTCACCACCCACCCTCTACAGGAATCAAGTAAGAAACAAATAAGACCATTTCAAGCTTCACTATCGTTGATTCACCCCTCATCTTCAATTTATTCAGCGTCTTGAGCTTCAGTTACCTAGAAACGATGCTCGACCCTTATGAATAAAGGTATATACGAGGTACGCAATCTCAAAGTTACCCTAAACCCCCACTTTTGGGTGTTTTACGTCAATTTTATTTACAAAGTTTGAATTTTTCTTAGTCCATTTTTCGACGACTGTCCAAACATTGGAGTAGAGAGTCGCATTTGGACAGGTCGAGAGAAAGGTGAGGACTACGGAGACGATTTCTGATGTGCGAAAGCCGAGGGTGAAGCCACAAAAGAAGGCGGAGAGAACCCGCTGGTAGATGATGCGATGGATAAGAAGGTGCTACCTTCACCTCTGTTGTCTCCACCAATTACTGAACATCTTGGTAATTGGTACTTGCTCGATGAGATTTTATTTACCACCTAATGCCAAGTTTGGGTGCTTTGAGATTTAGTAGACTTCGGAGTTGCTTCACTTCTCTGATTTGATATAATTGCTAGCAAGCAGACATTGGTATTTTTTGTTAATCATAATTACGATAGATCCTATTGGAGAATAAAGTTATATTTATAATCGGTACAGATGAACATGGGGAGAAGATCGATTTTACCTTTATCAGCTGCAAAAGGATCCAATCCAAGTGAGCACTGCAATCACAATCTTACGAGAATATATGGAAATAGGTACTTCTATTTTGCCTATAAGTTTCTCACCTTGTGTTCAATTGGAATTGTTTTTTTAATAGCCTATTTGACTATTTGTACACTGGGTTATATATGTATAATGGGGGTTGAATTTATTTATTGTGCTTGAAAATATGTACAAAAGCAAAAGAGACTAAAATAGATCCTTTTTACTTCATTTTTTTAGTTTCTATATGGAAATGCTATTTATTACTAGAATCAAGAGATATATGATAGTGGTTTAAATGTCATAGTGTTTTCCATGCCTTAATGCAACTTGATTTCGATCATGATGAAAATAAGTGAGCAGGTGGGGATCTCACAATATTGATGATTTAAATTTGTTGAATTTGGTTAGAAACAGGTCCATCTCTGTTGGTGGATGTGCCTAGGGATAAGAACTTAACTGGTATGTTTATTTGTTTTCACTATTTCTGATTTCTTTCATTTCAAATAGAATCAAGAGATATATGATAGTGGTTTAAATGTCATAGTGTGTTCCATGCCTTAATGCAACTTGATTTTGATCATGACGAAAAGAAGTGAGTTGTTCCATGTCTCATTGATCCTTTTGTTCTTAGCAGGGTGCAAGGTGGGCAGTTAAGGTTGGCAGCCATATGAAAATTTGCCCTATTGTGGTGAAAACTCTCAATATGAATGGGAAAATGCTGATAGAGGTATATTTCTTCACCATATGACATTTGTGAAAGAGAAGCAAGCAAAGCTAAAGAGTACAAATTATATTTTGTTTAGCGCATCAAAAGCACCACATCTGCACAAATTATATTTTTTCAGTATTTCACATGAGTAGTTAATGAGAACAAATTAGTTTCGTATCAGAGACCAGGAGAACACGACAAATGAACCTTATGTCTCTATTTGTTTTACACTAATTAAACAGATCGTTGCACTTTATCTTTTGTTGTGTATTAACCATTAAAGGTCCTACTTGTGTGCAGTTGATCAGTGGGGAGCATGGGTGCTTTAGCAATGAGTGAACCAAACTGTATGGTTTAAAACAAATATATACATTACTGAAGCCCTTTTTTTTCAAATCCGATCTAAAGTGTTGTTTTTTTTCCACCAGCTGCTTCCGATGTTGTCACCATGAAATGCAAATACTCTTTACATGACATGCTTATTAAACTCAGTTTCTTTCAGCAAAATTGGTTTTATATTTTGTGAAGATCATCTAAAATTATATGCATTTATCCTTTGATATGTTTTGAAGCTTTGAGGATAGACTAAAGCTGGGATTTGAGGATGGAGTAAAGATGGTGAAACTAAGGGGTGAAGTAATTTAGGTAAACTTTTATGCTCAATAAATATTAATTGGCAAAATTCATTTTTCACATGCTCAACAATAAATTTTGATGAGAAAATTCTTTATTCGAATGGTTCTAGGAAGACAGCTAAGAGTGTCATGGTTAGTGTGTTTGGCCTAGATATAGAAAAGGTCCAAAATTTTGTGCGATGCTGCCAGTGATGAAGTAGAAAAATATTAGCAAGAAAGTTCAAATAGCAGATTTTGCGCCCTAAAAGGTGAGGCTATAACCCATGTTGTGGCATACCAAATTCTCAATCATAAAATATTTATCTCAATCTAACTCCTCTCTTTTTAGCAGCATAACTACGTAGTATGAGGATGGACTAAAAGATGAGTAGTATCAAGGTGTATACATTGCCAAACTTGAGGAGTTAAAAAGGTAAAACATTAATCTACATTTTTTTGTTCTCTTTTTATAGCATATAATTCTGTCTTTTGGCAACTTAAATGTTAAATTTCTAGTAAGGTGACCCTATGGTGGTGAAGTATAAAACGTGTAAACATAGCATGGAGCTAATATTAATCAATTCAGTCATTGCATTAATAGCTACAGAGGTGCAACCATGTCACTTGATGCCAAATCGGATCATATTGACATTGCTGAAAAGCGAAAGGTTAGGCATAAGCAAAATTCGCCCTCTGCCCACTTATGGAATCGACATTGCTATCCCCTATAGACGGAAAGACACAAGCATGGGCGATTTTTTTTGTTAATACAATTCCTAAATGAATGTTAGACAGTTGAAGTGTGGCTATAAGATCTGCATGAACAACGAGATTTACTTCTCAAACATGCGACTCATGTTCTATTGATAGCTGATGTGAGGAATGAGGAAGAAAGCTAAAGTTGTTGATGAGTAACTATAATTCCATTGTTACTTCCTAATGTATCCATTTTTAACCTTCTCCCCCATTGAGATTGGGTATAATTTGATGTACTGTCTAACGTGCATGACACTACTCAATTTACTCTCATCTTATGAATTGATATAATTTTCATACTATTAACTAATATTATATAATCCTATCACTGTAATCGTAATTGTAATTATAAATAATAATTATACTCTTTTAAATTAAAATTATAAATATTAAATTTTAATCAAATACCCGGGCATAAGGCCCGGGCATAACACTAGTTCTCCCAAAACTATGATATTTTTGTAAAGTTTTTTTTAAAAAAGTGTCTAATTATGCAAAAGGCCCTAAAAAAAATTGAGAAAATTTGTGTTTTTGTACCTTTTTTGCCTTTTAATTAGCTATTTGACCCTATTAAATATATTATTGGCCGTTGTGACCTTGCCCAAAATTTAATTAGCCCCCTTGTACTTCTCCCGTCTCACTCTCTCCTCGCTCATCTCTTTCTCCTTCCCGGCGATTCCTTGCGATTCGTCATCTCCGTTCACCTCCGGCCTTGCGTTCATCGTTGTTTTGTCTCTTCCATCTTTTTCCGTCCACTGTTTCCTTCTAATTTATTCCTGTTTTCCTGTTTTCGTCCATCCTTGTGTCCATTTGTTGTGTCATCTAGTGTTCTGTGAAGTTTCTCCCAGTGAGCCATAATGGCTGCTTCTCCTGGTATGTTTTTGTGTTTGTCATCTTGTTTTCGTACTAATTTATTCTTTGTCTTCCTATTGTTTACTCTATTGCTTGTTGCTTTTTACGGATTTTGTATTGTCTGTTTTGATTAGGGTTTCAAAATTTGGGGGGAATATGCGATTGTCGTGTTTGGTTAAATTAATGGTGATTGAGTTTTTGTTTGATGCTATTATCTTGTTTGCAATCTATGATTCCAACCATTTGTGCACATTTTGTTGGTGCTTTTTTGTTCTTTTCCTTTTTTCTCTTTTGTATGTTGATTCCAGTTGGTTGTGTATATGAGCACCTTGTGTTGTCCTCTTTATATTCTGTATGTTATTTTAGTTGTCATATGTTTATATTTGACATCCTTTTTGGTGATATATTATTTTGGTGAAAGTATGTGTATGATATTTATGTTGCTTTAGTTCCCAAATTATGTAACTATTCCAGTGTCATGGTGTATCTTTGTGCAGCTTTCCTTACTTCCCCTAGTGATGCATCTGATCAGTTGCCTTCTCCGGTTTGTTACTTTCTTCTTTGTGGTTTTGTTTATGTTTGTTTACATTTTGCTTCTTTTATCTTGATTCCTTATCTGATTCCTAGTTTATTGTTGTTCTGTTTTCTATGTAGGGTTTTGAGTATTTTCGTGAAGATCGTACTAATCTTTATGGGAAGTACAATTTGTATTCCCGTAATGATGTTATTCTTACCATTCAAAAAGAATTATCTCCTGATGATTGGAGTTCACTCTGTAATTCTTTTCTTAAGCTTGTTATCTGGTTTGGTAAGAATTTGAAATTTGCTCCACAACTTGTAAACTATTTCATGATGTATGAACTTAAAACCTCAAAATCTAGAGAGATGTGGTTTAAACTGGAATCTTCTCACCCTGCGAGGTTTTCCATTTCTGAGTTTGCTGCTGTTATGGGGTTAAAATGTTCCTCTGATTCCCCTGTGGATGTCCCTTCTGTGTCCATGAAGTCTGTCTTAGGTGTAGACAACATCTCATTTAATGATTTACTTGTTCTTTTTTACAAAACACCCACGGAATCACCCAAGAAACTTCTTATTGCCTATGTTTTGATAATGGATGGGGTTTTGTTACCTCATCGGGGTGGGGTGTGTGTTAAGGAACAGATTGTCTCCCTTGCTTCAGATATGAGCAAGTTTAATGAATATTCTTAGGGTAGGTTAGTTTATGTAGAGACTATTTCATCATTGATGAAGGTCAACCGTTCATCCAAACGTCAATTGTCTAAGCATTCAAAGAAGCAGCCGACTAGGAGTGCTCGTACTGTTGTCAAGAACAGTTCAGTTAAAGTTGTTGATGACAAAGCCCCAAAGGGCATTAGTGGCTTCAACTTGTTAGGCTTCCCCCTAGCTTTCCAGGTTATTATACTTGCATCATTTCCTTTTTGTGTGTTTTGTATTTTTTTTGTGCTATTTATATTTTATCTTATGTGTTTTTTTTGCTTTTGTCCTTTTTGTCATTTTAGGTTTGGATGTTGGAGGCTTTCCCCCAAATTCCTCCAATTGTCCATTGCAAAGCTGTAACTGATATGGGTGATAGATCTTTTCTGAAATGGCAGAGCTTACCATCTTGTAAGGTTGTTCGAGCTAGTCATATTTTGAGTGAATTTTTGAAGATTCGCTTGGTAATATCTATTCTCTTTCTTTTCCACCTTTATTACTTTTTTGAATATGCCTACTGGATGTGTTTTGTCTCGTTATTTATTCTGTTGTGTTTCTTATTTATTATTGTTTTTTTAGTTATTTGTTATATTATTTTTGCGGTGAAACTTTTGTTTCTCATTGTAGGATACGATTTACCCTACATTTGGGGAATATTTGGATGGTCCTTCAATGTCGTTCCCTAATGAAAAGGATGATTCCGTTGTTGTCGCATATCTCGAGTGGTTGACAGTCAAAGCATCTGGGAAATTACCCACTCCTCCCCCTACTGAACCTACTGAATCTATTGAATCTACGCAACCGGCATTGATCTCTCCTGGCTTTACGGATCAAGTTGTCCCTTGCACCGCTATTATTGTATCGCCTTCGTCTGTATCTGCAAGGACATGGTCTAAAACTCCTTCAGCAGCTGGGATATCTCTTGATTTGTTTGGGCCTTCTAGGAAGAGAAAGCTCTCTGGATCTCCTTCCTTTGTTTATGGTAAACTCCCAAAGAAAGCTGTTGTTGATGAAAGAGGCTCTCCCCATGATTCTGATTTTGTCAAACCTGTACCAATGGTTTTTGTTCCAGCGTTGCCTCTTAATCGTGGTAAGCTGTGTATAAAGAATGTGATTGCGGCTAAGCAGTTGGCTGATTGCAAGGGTCCTACTGGTGTTTGTGGGAATTTGATTCTGAAGGATGTGATTGCGTCTACGCAGTTGATTGATGGCAAGGGTTCTACTGGTGTTGGTGGTAGTTCTGATAACCAACAAGCAGTTATACGAAAGGAAGCATCTAGAGCTTTGCTAGATGATGAAGGTGCAACTGGTGGTGTTGGTAAAGGAGTGGACGTTGATGACGTTGACATCAACTCTGGAGCTTTGCCTGATGATGGAGGTGTAGCTGGTGGTGTTGGCAAAGGAGTGCCTGTTGATGACACCGACATCAACTCTAGTGAGCCAATCTGGCTCCCACTGATCCAGCAACAGTTGGCTTTGATTTCCGATTCTGTATTACTTTCTGATGCACGAACATACAAGTTGCTCTCAATCTTTAAACGTCTTCCCTCTAAGTTGGACACTCTTCAATCTATGCTTGCTTCTATTCAGTCGAAGGTTGATTCCATCCATTCCAAGCTTGAGTCCACCACTTCACCTCATGTTGGTGTCCAACCCAATCTAGCTGCTGGTTCCAGTAAATGCTCTCTTGTACCATCTGTTGACATTGATGCGTCTCTTCAAAATGTACTCAGGGGGATCAGAGATTTTTGCTCGCAGTTTTCTGAGCATGAGTATTTATTCCGTAACACTGTCCCTACTCCTCAGTCTACTGCACAGAAATCTCCTTCTCCATCACCCCTGAAATCTCACAATCTAAAGGCTTTAGGTCCTCCTACTAGGAAGTCTACTCGCATCGTCAAAGCTGCTGCTGCTTTGGAGACCCCATACACTCGAGGTGAAAAGAAGCGTGCACTTCCTAGGAGGCCTAAATTCTCATTCTTTGAACTTGAAGATCGCAAATCCTTTTATGATTGGTTTCTTTCTGATGAGTAAGTTTTACATTTGTATTTTCTTTTGAAATAATGTTACTGTATGCTTTGTTTTCTTTTATGATTCTGTATTTTCTTTTATGAGTGGTTTCTAGTTATTGTATGCTTTTTTTTTTGTTTATGGGGGTGGTTGGTTTTGTATTTTGCAGAGATCACTGTAATAAAATTTCAAGCAATGAGGATGTGCTTGACAAGGATTTTTTTCTACTATTGTGGGGAAGCGACATTGGCTTCATGATGAAGTAAGTCAAGTCATTCATAACTTGGAATATTTAGTTGTCAATGTTCTTTATTTCTTTCTTTATATTATACTTCACAATTGTATTTTTCCATTTTGTATGTGTTTTTAGCATATAGGTGAGGCCTTGTCCCATTTTAGGAAGCATATTGTTGATAATGGTGCTAAATTCAAAGATATTGTGATTATGGACTGGGTGTGGCCTACGAAGTTCAGTGACCGTTTGTTTGATAAGTATAAACGAGGTAAAGCTTCCTTTGGCGATGTCTTTTTCGAGTACCTTGATGGTTTGTTGCCAAAATTTTCTGGGAAATCATTGATTGGTGCAAAAACTGTCTATGCACCTTTCAATATCAAAAACAAACACTGGGTTGCATTACAAATTGATCTTGGTCTTGGGCAAGTGAATGTGTGTGATTCTGGAATCTACCTCTATGGTGAAGATGAGCTGCAGTAAATCTTGGAGCCACTTTGCACCTTGTTTCCGGCTCTTTTGAGAGAGTCTGGCCATTTTACTTATTTGGGGCAAAGCATTAAGTCCCCTTTCAAAGTTAACAGATTCCGTGATCTCCCTCAGAACAATGATGGGTAAGTGGATCATCTAGTTTATACAACATATATATATGTACTTATAGTATAAGTTTATCTAATCCCTATTTCATTGCATTTTGTAGTGGCAGCTGTGGTGTGTACACCATTAAAGCTATTGAAGAATTAGCGTTTGGTGGCAATGTGTATGAGTTTAATGGCAACCATGTTCAAGCATATCGCGAGAAGATGGCCATCGAATTTTCACGTGTCCGTTGGACTGTCAGCACTATGGGGTGATAGTGGTCTGTTAGGGATGGTTTGGGGTATTGGTTCTTTAACTTGGCAAAACTATTTTAGAGCTTTCATGCTCTTATTTTTGTAACTATCGAACTAGCTTGCCAACACTATCTTAGAGCTTCTATGATCTTGTTTTTGTAACTACTGCTTTAGCTTGCCAACACTATCTTTTTAGAGCTTCCATGCTCTTATTTTTGTAACTATGGCACGGATGGGTTTTGGATATTAAGTAGCCTTAGAGCTTGCAAGCTCTCTTTCCCAACTAAGGTGTTTGTTTATATATACTCTTAACTCAAACAATGCATTTAGTTATTTGAGTTGTCTAAGTACATTAGTTGCTATTCTAGTTGCCATATCTCAGTAACTGCATCACTTTGTGTGAATCACATGTTATCCATCAACCGAAATGCCCTACCTAAATGTTATCAAACCTATCTCCATTTTGAGTTCAAGCATCTTTTTCATTATCAACATTGTTAGTAACTGACTTCCATTGTGCGAATCACGAGTTCTTCATCAAACGAACGTACCCAACTAATTGTCATAAAACTTATTTTCTCATCAAATCAATAGGCTCCCCATTCTTTATCAACACTGTTAAGTTGTTAATGCCACCTTCCATCCCACTGATGACAGTCCCCGTTGGGTTGTTTTGTTAAAAAAGCATATCAAGTGATGCTAAATATACAAATGTAATTCCAACACAAATGGAATACTGATGTACACATTTGCACCTTCTTTTATTGCATCTTTTGACTTCTTATTTCATTCGATCTCCAAAGAAAAGGGTCAAAAGTATAGAAACTTGAGTAAGAATGGGCTAAAATGCAAGAAATAGGGTCTGCACAAGTTTCGAGCTAACCATGCAGGAATTCGAGCGAAAACGGAGTCAAAACGAAGAAGCCAAGTGAAGCTGAGCAGAGGTAGATATCGACCCTAGACCCAGATATCGACCTCTGGGGTAGATATCGACCTTCAACATAGATATCAACCTCAACATAGACATCAAGTGAAGCTGAGAAGAGGTAGATATCGACCTTAGACCCAGATATCGACCCCCGGTGTCGATATCGACCCCCATATCAACCTCAACATAGAAATCGACCAGAGCTGAACAAGTCGAGCAGGAACAGAGACCTCGATATCGACCTCTGGTGTCGATATCGACCCCTTATCTCGACAGAAGATAGACTCGATTTCGAATGCGGATTGGCACTATATCTTCAAGGAGGCACGGGATTATCTCATACTTTCAAGATAGATGGCAGTTGAAGTTTTATTTATCTTTTACCTTTAAGTTATTTAAAGTTTTTATCAAAATAAAAGACCTATCCTAATTGTTCGGATAGAGTTATTAGTTTAGATAGGAGTTACAATCCTTGGATAGCGAGGATTAGTAGCCTATAAATAAAGCCTTAGGGGCTGATTTGTTAGGACATCCAATCATCCCATCCAATAATCAACGAGAACAATCGAATCACCCAAGACATAGACAATAGAGTTAGAGTTAGAGAGAAGTTTTAGGGTTTGACGTTTGCGAAAGTTGACGTTGAGTTGTAAAGCTTCGGAGTTTATTTTAATGCAAGTTTCTTCCTTTCAATTGACGATGAATTCCATGATGAGAAGCGAGTAGTCCCCAAAGCTCTTAGGGTCGGGGTGAGCCCGACGTTAGCCATGCGCGCTTGAGGTAAGTATTTGATGTTGATATCGTTGTGTCTATCTCTCCTCCTACGATTCTATGTTTAGTCCTAATCGAAAGAAAAGGGATTCATGCTAACAACTTGAGTTATAAACATAAAATTGGTAGAGACAATTAGGTTTATTTGAAAGAGTAATCCTAAGAGTTGGTGTACGGCGAAAGCTTGTCCCTCGGGTGAAATAGCGCAATTGTCCGTCTTATTTATCTCATCGCATGCATTGGTTAACGTTGTGGTAAACCCTAATCCTAGGAGTTGCTTTTTAAATAAGTTTAATACACACAAAACCCCTGTTTTATTTATGTACATTGCTTCTCTCTCCATCCTTAAATCTTCGGCCTTTTCTTTGCCGACAAGAAACTAACACACTGCAGGGAGACATCGATATCGACCCCAGACTTCGATATCGACCACTGAGTTCGTCGACAGTTTTCTGAGTCGACGACGAACATCGCTGCGGAGTTTGCTGAGCATCGATATCGACACCAGACATCGATATCGACCCTTCTGTATCGACTGGCAGTCTTCTGAGCCAGTCGATTTCGTGGACTGACATCGATATCGACCCCCACCAGTCGATATCGACCACTTGTTTTTGTCTCTGCAGGTCTTCTGTTGCAGAGAACATCGACAGCCGAGGTCGACATCGAGGCCCAAGGTCGAAATCGAGGCTTCTGGTCGACGTAGACGTGAAATTTCCAACGCTACTAGGATCCCGCTGACACGCCTCCTCGTGGATCGATCCTGACTACCCTTCCACTACAACGAGAGGAAGTCTTGTAATTATTTGCTTAGGCCAGGAGTTGGTTTACATTTATTTACATCTTTATATTTGTAATTACTCGACATATCAGCCTTCTACAACAACAAATTGGCGCCGTTGCCGGGGAGGCAATCAATTGCGCCCTAGTAGTCTATCTCACGTCTCTACCTAGTTTGATTTTGCAGGTGTATGCGACGCGCTGATCGCCCACCTGAATTTGAAGGAGTAGACGACCCTGAGCGTTATTTCCATCTAAGGGCCCAAGCTCAAAGAATCATGGCGGACAACGCGAACCAAGCAGAACTTATTGAACAACTAAGGAAGCAGGTTGAGGACTTAACGACTAGAGAGGCGGCACTTAAGGAGCGTGCGGATAGGGAGGAGGAAGGCCGGAGGCAAATAGAAGCCCAAATCAATGCCCTCCCTAGGAATGCCAAGCAATATATGCACCCCGCTCTCACAGTGCCTGAATCGGCAATTCTTATCCCTGCCTCTAATTTCGAAATTAAACCTAACTTCCTGACTGAAATAAGAAGGCATCAATATGAAGGAAAACCTAATGAGTGCCCTATGACACATATTTCAACCTTCTTAGACCTTTGTGATACTATTGCTGATGGACGAAGTCTTGAATATGTCCAACTAAAAGCCTTTCGATGGTCTCTTACAGGTAAAGCATTGCAGTGGTTGGAGAGCTTAGCCCCAAGATCGCTCCGCACCTGGAATGAAGTCAAGGACGCGTTCCTCAACAAGTTCTTCCCTCCTTCTAAGACGGCGTTGATCCGACAGAAAATCACGGCTTTCAAACAAAAGCTTGGTGAGGCTCTGGCGACTGTTTGGGAAAGGTTCAAGGACCTTCTACGGTCATGCCCGATGCATGGCCAACCACCATATGTAATTCAAGAAATCATTTACAATGCTCTCGACGCTGCAACGAAGGAGAGGATCAACACCTACACCTCCTATGGCTACCTTGAACTCGCTCCACAAGAGGCTTGGAGACCATAGAGAGGTTGGTGGAGTTTGACAACACATATGGGACTCCTGAGGCTTCCGACACATCATCATCATCGAGGCCTGCCCCATCTATGCCCTTATATGAACCCTCCAATTTAATCGATCCAGATGTGAAGGAGCAATTCCACAAAGATCAACTTAGAAAGCTCCAAAAGCAAGTGAGGTTCCTTTCAGCGAACCAAGATTGCATCGAATGCGGATCGCAGCGGCACACCACCATCGAGTGCCCACATGCCGAACAAGTACACCTAGCGGAGACTCACCAAGAGGCGCGCTACATGAGGGGTCCCAATCACCAATATTGGGGAGACCAAAGGTTCCATCAACCACAAAGGAACCCGGTTAACCCTAGGGACCCTCCGCCTTATAGAGCTCCTGGGCACCCGGAGAGAGACCAAAAGAAGGATGATCTTCAACTTGTGTTGGATGAGATAAGGCGGAACCAAGCTAAGAACGATCAATCCAACAATGCTATCCACTCTCAACTCAATCACCTTACCACAAGGATTGGGGAGATGGATATTTGGAAGAAGAACGTAGAGACCCAACTGGGGCAATTGGCGGCACAACCTGGGCAACCCACCACAAATCCTAAGGGACAATCCGGGACAGGCCATATCGCAGCCATACAATTAAGGAGTGGCACCAAAGTACAAAAGCCACGGACGGAAACGGAGGAGAAAGCAGCAGACCCAGTCGACGTCGACAGACCAGTCGATGTCGACCCAGAGGTCGAAATCGACCCCCATGTCGACCCCCTGATCGACGTCGATGACACTGCAGAGCCATCAGAGCCACAACAGAGGTCGAAATCGACCCTACCAGTCGATATCGACCCAACTCCAGTCGACATCGATGTTCAGCAGGCCCCTCCGACCTCCGTTTTGACCCCTACTCCAAAGAAGACGTTGCCATTCCCTTCCAAAGCATTGGAGGACCCCACCAAAGGTAAGTTTAGGCGCTTCATAAAGATACTTCAAGGACTCAACATCACTATCCCGCTAACAGAAGCCCTAAGTGAGATGCCTGCCTATGTGCGATTCCTCAAAGACATCCTGAGCAAGAAGAGATCCATGGCAGAGATCGCAGAGGAATGCTCAAAGATGGACTTCCCTGAGAAGAAGAGTGATCCAGGGAAGTTTGCAATCACCGTGGGACTTGGCCTACATCGCTATAAAGCCCTATGTGACCTAGGGGCAAGTGTAAGTCTCATGCCTCTCTCTATTTGGCAAAAGGTGAACATTGGTGCACTTGAACCTGTGGACATGAAGCTCTATATGGCCGACAACTCATTCGTCAGACCCACAGGTATAGTTGATGACGTTCCGGTAAAGGTAGGTAAGTTCTTTGTGCCTACTGATTTCATTGTATTGGAGATGCCTGAAGATCCTGTAGTGCCTATTATCCTTGGTAGGCCTTTCTTAGCTACGGTAGATGCCAATATCAATGTACGTCGAGGGTTACTAACCTTTACTATAGGGAACGAGGTGATAGAATTCTCTTTCAACCCAACCATGAGCGAAACAAAGCACCTGGAGCAAGTAGTCCTCTCGCCGGCCAAAGAAAAGCTTAGAAAATTTCTATTGGCGAGGACGGAAACAGCAAGCAGGGTCGACATCGACTGGAACCAGTCAATATCGACTAAAAACATCGAAATCGACCCCCCTTGGTCGAAATCGAGTATGCCAGATCGCTGCCAGGAGCTTAAGTATGGGGTCACGGAGGTCGATATCGACCCCCACATGTCGACATCGACCAAAGCTCTCAAAATCGACCTACCTTGGTCGAAATCGACCACCCCTCAGCCCGAAGATTTCTGTTTCGGGCCCAAACAGGTAAGCCCAGGTATGACTCCTAACCCTCCTCTGTCCATTATTGATAAATCTGCTAAAGAGAGGGTCAAAGCTCCATGGTTTGCCTATATTGCTAAAGTTAGGTCAAGAAAGAGAAGAAAGGCACCCAAAGAAGAACCTAACATCAAAGAAGCCTTGGTCGCCGAACTTCGCTACTACCAAAAGGACCTAGATGATCCAGGAGAAGGCTCACGCTCGAAGGGCCCCTACATAAAAGGCTCGTGAAGAATTGACGGAGAAGTCGGCCTAGCGACTCAAAAATCTAGAGCATGTACATAAAACATTTAAATTTCGCATAGATGGTTTTTAGGATTTAATTTTTGGCTGTTTTGAAACTTTTAAAACTGAGATAATTCGTGCTTTATCTATATTTCTAACGAAGATTTCAGGTTATCAAGCAAAAGGAACGACGAAGAAGAAAAGAAGCTTCTGCAGAGACAGTCGAAATCGACCAGGCCAGTCGAAATCGACCCCCCCAGGGTCAAGCCATCTCCTGGAGTCGACATTGAGGACTCAGGAGCGAAAAGCAGAGGTCGATATCGACCCTAATACTCGATATCGACCCCAATCAGGCAGCCCTTGTCTTCATCTTCTTCATCGACTTTGACAGATGCAGTCGACATCGACCTCTGACCTAGATATCGACTTCTGGCATCGACCGAACCTGAAATCGACCTAAATCCGCAGGATCCACTGTAAGTCTCTCTCTACCCTTGTTCTTCTTTTTAATACAGTGAGGACACTGTATATTTTAAGTATGGGGTGGGAGAAAGACATGTCTTATGGTCTTAACTTGGTTTCTTCTTCGCATTGCATTCATGTTTAAATTTTTGTCCTTAGTTTTACTTTTATAAAATGTCAAAAATCCAAAAAAATAGAAAAATGTCAAAATACAAAAAAAATGCATGTTTATTTTTTAAGTTTATTTTCTAACCCTATTTAGATGTCCTATGATGAAAACTCAATAGCTGACTTGATCATGTAAATCCTATGGCATATTTGGATGGTTTAGCCTAAGTCCTTAAAATTTTTATGTAGATTGTGAACTAGTGATGAAATTGAGCACATATGATCCTAGGCTAAAAAGCAAATCCAACAAAAATTGTCCTTGTGAGAATTTTGACCTATAGGGAGAACATCAAAAATCCCTCCGCTTTCTTGAGTGAATTTACTCTTCCTATGCATCTCTAAATGTTGTGATAGTTATTCAAAACCAATGCATATATATGTTTATGTTTACGAGAATTAAATGATGGAGGCATCTTTTAAGCCATTTTTATCCTCTCTTTACCTACCCTGCATTATCCCTGCTTAAAGCCAGAACATTAGCCTGAGCCCGAAATTGCAAACTCCACAAAATTATCCCTAGCTGAATTTAGCCTGACCCCCATTTGGGAATTGAGACTTAGATTGATTGGAACTAATACCTTGTGGAAAGAAAAGAGCATAATGTCTAGTTTTGAGCGAGGAAATTGTAGGATGGTACATATTTACATTTTGTCATATTTTGTAAAAGGATTTTTTGGCTCACCATATAAATGCACATAGCTTTAGTATTATTCCCGAAAAAAAAAATCCGAAAAAAAAAAAAAATATATATATATATATATATATATAGTGCATGAGCCAAAATCCTTGAGTCCTTTATTCATACAAGTGTTATATTTTTTAGAGCATATTATGGAAAGATGAGTTTGGGAAAAAGCATTATAGATATTGGGCTTACATTGAAGAGTTATGGTTTGGGTATTACAAGTGTTGAGATTTAGGAGTCTTGATTCCCGAATTATAAAAGCACCACATAGCCAAATAATTCCATACCTTTTATTTCATACCAAGCCTCATTACAACCCCGCCGAATGGAGTCTTCTTTGAAGTATTCCATTGAGCGAAAGTCCTCCTGATGATTCTTATTGCATTTTCATAATTGGTTGCGAAGTGGATTATTATAAATTGCAATGTTTATGAGATTGTATATGGAATTGAGTTGAGAGTTGATCTTCATAGCCTAAACACATGAGAGTTGAGTGCAAACACATTATCCCTGTGAGGTTGGATCAAAATTGCATATGCCTATGGATCGCCAAAATATATGCTATGACGTTAAATTCACTTGCTTTGCTTTGCTACCGCTTATGATGTTGCTTTTGACAAAGGCGAAGACTTGAAGGGTGTGTTGTAGGTGTTGGTTATTGCTTGGTAATTGCTTGAGGACAAGCAAGTCTAAGTATGGGGTGTTTTGATGTACACATTTGCACCTTCTTTTATTGCATCTTTTGACTTCTTATTTCATTCGATCTCCAAAGAAAAGGGTCAAAAGTATAGAAACTTGAGTAAGAATGGGCTAAAATGCAAGAAATAGGGTCTGCACAAGTTTCGAGCTAACCATGCAGGAATTCGAGCGAAAACGGAGTCAAAACGAAGAAGCCAAGTGAAGCTGAGCAGAGGTAGATATCGACCCTAGACCCAGATATCGACCTCTGGGGTAGATATCGACCTTCAACATAGATATCGACCTCAACATAGACATCAAGTGAAGCTGAGAAGAGGTAGATATCGACCTTAGACCCAGATATCGACCCCCGGTGTCGATATCGACCCCCATATCGACCTCAACATAGAAATCGACCAGAGCTGAACAAGTCGAGCAGGAACAAAGACCTCGATATCGACCTCTGGTGTCGATATCGACCCCTTATCTCGACAGAAGATAGACTCGATTTCGAATGCGGATTGGCACTATATCTTCAAGGAGGCACGGGATTATCTCATACTTTCAAGATAGATGGCAGCTGAAGTTTTATTTATCTTTTACCTTTAAGTTATTTAAAGTTTTTATCAAAATAAAAGACCTATCCTAATTGTTCGGATAGAGTTATTAGTTTAGATAGGAGTTACAATCCTTGGATAGCGAGGATTAGTAGCCTATAAATAAAGCCTTAGGGGCTGATTTGTTAGGACATCCAATCATCCCATCCAATAATCAACGAGAACAATCGAATCACCCAAGACATAGACAATAGAGTTAGAGTTAGAGAGAAGTTTTAGGGTTTGACGTTTGCGAAAGTTGACGTTGAGTTGTAAAGCTTCGGAGTTTATTTTAATGCAAGTTTCTTCCTTTCAATTGACGATGAATTCCATGATGAGAAGCGAGTAGTTCCCCAAAGCTCTTAGGGTCGGGGTGAGCCCGACGTTAGCCATGCGCACTTGAGGTAAGTATTTGATGTTGATATCGTTGTGTCTATCTCTCCTCCTACGATTCTATGTTTAGTCCTAATCAAAAGAAAAGGGATTCATGCTAACAACTTGAGTTATAAACATAAAATTGGTAGAGACAATTAGGTTTATTTGAAAGAGTAATCCTAAGAGTTGGTGTACGGCGAAAGCTTGTCCCTCGGGTGAAATAGCGCAATTGTCCGTCTTATTTATCTCATCGCATGCATTGGTTAACGTTGTGGTAAACCCTAATCCTAGGAGTTGCTTTTTAAATAAGTTTAATACACACAAAACCCCTGTTTTATTTATGTACATTGCTTCTCTCTCCATCCTTAAATCTTCGGCCTTTTCTTTGCCGACAAGAAACTAACACACTGCAGGGAGACATCGATATCGACCCCAGACGTCGATATCGACCACTGAGTTCATCGACAGTTTTCTGAGTCGACGACGAACATCGCTGCGGAGTTTGCTGAGCATCGATATCGACACCAGACATCGATATCGACCCTTCTGTATCGACTGGCAGTCTTCTGAGCCAGTCGATTTCGTGGACTGACATCGATATTGACCCCCACCAGTCGATATCGACCACTTGTTTTTGTCTCTGCAGGTCTTCTGTTGCAGAGAACATCGACAGCCGAGGTCGACATCGAGGCCCAAGGTCGAAATCGAGGCTTCTGGTCGACGTAGACGTGAAATTTCCAACGCTACTAGGATCCCGCTGACACGCCTCCTCGTGGATCGATCCTGACTACCCTTCCACTACAACGGGAGGAAGTCTTGTAATTATTTGCTTAGGCCAGGAGTTGGTTTACATTTATTTACATCTTTATATTTGTAATTACTCGACATATCAGCCTCCTGCAACAACAAATACCATATTAACTTGTTTATATCATGAACTTTGAGCTTTTAATCCATATAAATCCAATGTTTCATATAAAGAAATATAAAAAAATAGAGATATCATGTCTTTGATCAAATTATTCAATTTTGTTTTATATGGAAAAAAATTAAGAAGATAATGAGTTTTGTCATTTTCCTATATGCATTCCTCTTGTGTGTGTGAGTTGCTTACTGCTTTATTGGGGCATGTTGTCTTGTTGTGACCTTTATTCCCGCAGATGCCACACTTGTATATCACATGCCTTTTCTTCTGTTGCCCTTCACCAATTGACGGAATCCTGCATTTTCTTGGTCTTCCACTCTTCTTACGAACTGTTGGAGGTTGACACTTCAGCTGTTTGACATTTTCTGGTACATACCAATTGTCTTGGCAAGGCACCGGGCATATGGTTTCTTGGTATCCCATGTTTCAAGCTTGAATTTTGTAGTAGTCACTCACAAAATCAGTGATGTTGAGTTTCATCCTCTGAATTGCCGCAATAGCATGGACACATGGCATATGATCTAAATCAAAAACTCTGCAGCTGCATGTCTTTTGTGTCAAATCAACTACCCCAGTATACTTCCCACCAACTACATTGCACTATGTATCATTCAATACCTTTACTTCATATCTACCTGAATGATCATATTTTTTCTTTAAAATGTCTTTCACATTGGGAGGCAAATCAGAGATCTTCGCTGCCTTTCCTCTACGTTCATTGAACCAATCAGCCATTTTTCTCCTTATATACTCAAACAGTGTAACTATGGGATACCCTCTTGCTTCCTTCAATATAGCATTTATACACTCAACATTATTTGTTGTCATAAGATTGTACCTGTCACATTGGAAGTGAGCCCTCGACCATTTTTGGAAGTCTACATCTCTAAGATAATTTCCAATCTCGTTGTTGATGGCACAAATGCTTTGGAAGTATCCTTCAAATTCCCTTGTAGTGTAGCATTAGGAAGCTTTGGTGACAAAGTGAAGGACCCCACGGTGTTTGTATCTTGCCTTTATGTTCTGTTTCAAGTGGCGTGTACAGATAACGTGTTTTGCTGATCTGTATACAGCTTCTACGGCTTTGCTGGTGCTCACATGCCGATCAGATTCAAACACGAGTTCATGTGAATCTGGAATTACAGCAGCCAATCTCTGAATGAACCACTTCCACGCATTGTCATTTTCTGAGTCCGCTACTCCATGTGCAAGTGGATATACATGGCGATTAGCGTCTTGCGTTGTGGCTGTAATTAGGATCCCTCTGAATTTCCCATGTAGGAACGCATCATCTACCATAATAACCTATCAAATGAAATTTACAGTTTTTAATATATTTTAGAAACGTTCTTTTTTTTTATTAAAACGAATGCTTTTAGTGTGTACCTTTCTCATCATGCTAAATCCTCTAATGGATGCCCCAAATGAGAGGAATGCATACTTGAAACGGTTAAAATTATCAATCTCTATGCATGTGTATGACCCTGGGTTTACTTGTTGTATCATGTGCAAGTAAGATGGAAGCAACTCATAATTTTCCTCCGGTGTTCCTCTTATCAAATCTTGTGCCAATCCTTTTGCTTTCCATGCCTTCCAGTAGCTTACATCTTGCATAAATTCCTTTTGCATTGCATTTCGAATCTGATTAGGATCTAGGCCTTTTGCGACACCTTCATACCTTCATTAGTGATATGGAAAAATTAAGTAATAAACTCACATTTTATCACAAACTAATTGTCATTTTCATTCATACATTTGATTAAATGTAGTAAATACAATTGTAATCAATCATACCTTATTTTAATCTTGTCCACTACAGCTTGATATGATGGTTTCCGGTGTTGCCTACATCTAACCGAAAACGAACAGGTGTGTTCTTCATTTACTCTTCTGATCTCAAAGTAGCATGAGTTCTTGACACAAGTTGCTACCACTGTCCATTTGCAGCTGGCATCAATACAAATCACCTTGTACTTTGTAGGTGTTGATTTCTTCACTCGGAATTGGAAGTTATCTTTCACTGCCATACTAGCCACTGCATTCCTTAGCTGACTCTTTGAGTTAAAAATCTGCCCCACATGGATGAAATCAACGTCATCTTTGTCATGATCACTAAGGTATGCATTTAGATCTTCATCATTGCAGATCTCTGTATATCCCGATGCTAAATCAGTAGTCGTTAGAGCTAGTGTGTCATCAACACTTGTCTCTTGAGCATACTCATCAGACACTGTGCCCATACTTGTTTGCTGCACAGTTGCTGTTAGTTCACACCCATTCACCTTTTTCTTAGCAGATACATATAGAGGCAACGACCATGCTACCTGAGACGCATCATTTATAGCCATGAATGCATTTAGATCTTCATTTTTGTTGAGTGTAAATGGGTCCTTCAATTTGTGTAAAGGATGCAAGGGGCTTAACTTCAACTCATATGTTGCTAGACAAATGTCAAATCTGTCACTAATCATCTGTTTGAGTGATTCCAACTCAATTCTACTTTCAATTACAAATGCCTTGGACACACTTTCTCCTACATATTCACAGTACCCATTTGCCATCTTCAATTCTCCTCCAAAACAAATTGTCAATAGTTTGATTTCCATCTGTTTACACAACACAGGGTTCAACATATGAAGAACAAAGAGTCAAAATTCATCATTGTATACATTTCCTGATTCCAATTCTGTTCCTAACTAACAACAAATCTGTTTGAGACAACCAAATTAATTCTTGGCTCATAACAAATTCAATTGAGATTCCAAACAATAATCTGAAGAATCCGTTCAAATTCACTTCCAACCATACTAAATCATGCTCAAAATCAATATTTTTAGATCTACACTAAATTGAACAGCAAAAAACATGCAACATATGTCAGAACCATAGGTTGTGTAATTCAGATTCAAATTCTAAATTGATGATATTAAGAGTGATTTTTATGTTGAAATTTCATGTTCCATACCTTTATTATCTATCAAATCCGCTATATTCTCGTTGCTTCTGATTCCAGTGTGTGTTCAATCGTATTTGAAGCTTTGAGTTGGGGTGATGCAAACGGATGCTGGCCTCGATATGAGTTTGGATGATTCCAGTGTGTGTTCGTATTCTGAGCTTGAGTTTGTTGATGGAAGTGGCATCGGCAGTGAGTTTGGATGATTCTAGATCTGGAGATCTGCAGATGGAATCGCGCGAGAAAGATGGACGAATCAGGGGGAGATGAAGGAGGGAGGGTGGAGGATTCCAGTGTGTGTTTGATGATGGATGTGGTTGATGGCTTCGCGCGATCGGAGATCGTGTGATTCCAGATCTGGAGATTTGCAGATGGAATCGCGTGTAGACGGATGGAGGAAGTAGGAAGGAGGAAGAAGGAAGGAGGATGTCAGCGCGCGTGTAAATGTAAGGTATATGTTAGCTAATTAAATTAGTTTAGGTAATAATTGGCTAATTAAACCTTCATGAAGGTATAATTACCTAAATCACCCAAAAAAATCATAAATTTGGTTTTAAGTCCGGTTTGATTTAACCCGGTTCGACACGATTTTGAACCAATAAGCCGCCGGAATAATGAGAAAGGGAAAGAATAATTAAGAGAGAGAGAGAGAGAGAGAGAGAGAGAGAGAGAGAGAGATCGGGAAATCGGAAATCGACATCTGATGTTCGAAAATTGGAATCACAATCTGACATTTTTTTAATCGAAATCTCCGACCGTTTGATTCGATCCTCTGAGGACTGCCATCTATCATTCCTTTATCAATGAAGTGAGTTCAGTCTACTTTGATTTTGACCGCTTGATTTGGTGCGAGACAAGGTAGGAGCGCAGAGAGGCGAAGAGGATGAGCAGTGGCGATGGCGTAGGAGGAGGTGGTGGTGGAGGAGAAGTGGCGGTTGCATCTACTGCTCCACCACCGCTGGAGTGGAAATTTTCTCAGGTATTTGGAGAACGGATCGCCGGAGAAGAAGTTCAAGAAGGTGCTCTTCAGATCCATTGCTTTTCTGTTCTCTATGCGGTTGCAATTTAGCTGCTTATATTTGCATTTTTAATTTTGTTTGGTTACAGTGAACTTAATCGACAATTGGTAAGAGGTTTTCTGTTTCAAATACCTGTCACAGTTCCCCTTGATGCAAGTGAAATTCCACTTTTATGTGCACATCCTTGTTGTGTGAGTGAACTTAATTGATAAAAGTAAGAGGTTATCTATTCTCAAATACGTGTCCATACTTCTCCTTGATGCAGTCACTGAAACTCCATAGTTATGTGAACATCCTTGATTTATAGAAGAATAGAAGGTCATCATTAGCCTAAGATTTATTTTGTGATGAAGTTGTTGTTCATGCTGCCCCTTACCCCCATTGGCCATGGACACCAGTTGTCTACTTACCTAAAAGCAAGAAAGAAAGAAAGGGAAGAAGAACTCAAACATTGCATTTTTTTCGAATTTGAAAGCTGTATACTCCTTACAAGTGTAAATGGTTGAATTCGCTTTTGCAAACCTAATTGATGACCTAAAGCCATGTCTGTTCCTTCCTCCTGTCATTAACAAAACAACTCTTCTTCCAGTTTGAATTCCAATGTAGGTTGATGTCGATCTTTTAAATCTATCTTTTCTAAGATGTAGTTGCTACTTGCCCCTTTCTTGCTGCATTTGAATTTGCTCCTTTCTGTCTGCTTTTGAATTTGTCAAGTGTGTGGCTTCATGCATTATAGGTTTTTAGCAGACGCACATTTTCCCTTTAACTGGTTCAAAGAGGTTAGATGATAAATAGGTTATGCACCTCTCCTTTTGGATAAAGCTGTAAACTCACAACATCACTTAGCTACTTAAGCATTTTTATCATGATCGCTTTGGAATGATTAGGTGGGACCGTGGGATGATCACAATGGTTTGCTTACGAATCATTATGAAGTTGAATGGATCACTTTATGGATGAAATGATCTCCTTCTATTTCCAAGGGGAGGGAAAAGATTAAAATCTTCAAAACATGTTTGCATTTAAGTAGATCACATTGGGGTTATAGCCATGCAACTTAGTGCAATAGGCATATATTTTTCACCTTGATTGCATTTGTATTGTTGATGACTTGCATTACTTTGTAAAGAAGAGACGCTTGAAGAAAAGCTTGAGTTGCATGGAATTCTCCTTTCAATCAATTTTTGAGCATGGTGAAACCTCATGCAGTTACTCTCTACACCATTGTTAATTGGTCTTGAATTCCTTTCTGCAGTGGATATTATTTCAGCTATTGAGTTCGATAAAAGTGGAGACCATCTAGCTACTGGTGATCGAGGGGGGAGAGTTGTTTTATTTGAAAGGACAGACACAAAAGATGTATGCCATGTAAACTCTGTTTTCAATTGTTGCAGTGAAACTTTTCCATTTATATACAAAAAAATCTTGCCATGATGTGCAGCATGGCTATAATAGAAGGGAACTTGAGATGATGGACAGCTCAATTATTAGACATCCCGAGTTCCGCTATAAAACCGAGTTTCAGAGCCATGAGCCTGAGGTAACAGTATAGTTCTTAAAGCTGCTTCTGTTTTTAAGTTGGTTTTGCTATCTGGTTGTACTTTATATGATGTTGGTTTTCATATTCTTTTGAATCAGTTTGACTATCTCAAGAGTTTGGAAATAGAAGAGAAAATCAACAAGATCAGATGGTGTCAATCAGCTAATAGCTCATTGTTTCTTCTTTCAACTAATGATAAAACCATTAAATTTTGGAAGGTATATATTTTTGTATTGAAATCACTAATTTCTGTTTCAGTTTCTGTCATTGAACTGATCTTGCACCTGGGTATTAGTTTGTATAATTTTATTTCTATCTTGCTTGTGTATGATTTTCTAAGAAAATGTCAAAATGTTAGTGTTAGCATTTTTATTATGAGTGCCTAATTTTGCATTGATAAACTAGTGCTGTAGTTATGAACTATGTAATCACTCACATGTGACAGCTTATACACCACGTAAAGAGTTAATTCATGGCATGAATATTGTCAACCTATGGGGGTTATTTCTTTGGAAAAAATGAATTGTATTTTAGGTCTTCTATAAGTGAGCAAATGCCAGTTTTGTCACTCTTCTTGTGAAGAAGTTCAGTTAGTTATCAAGTAGAAACTAGAAAGATGCTGCAGTGTGACAGAGGAAACTGCCGCTTGTTTTCCGCTTGTGCTTTTTTCTTGACATAATCATTTAATCTTGATAGGACGTGTTTCTAAATTGAAAATTTTGATCAGGAATATCGTGAACGAGAAAAGAACATATATTTTCCAAAAAAGGGAAAAGAATCTTCAACCTTTCATGATTTTATGTATTGTATTTACTATTTACTACTCCCTCCGTTCGGCAAAACTTGTCATTTTAGCTTATTTCACAAGTTTTAAGGCAATTAACAAATGTACTAATTTACCCTCAATTATTACCCTCCTTTTCTACTTTATCGAAAACTATAACTAACAAACCATCAATCATATCAAGGGCATTTTTGTAAAGTGAAGGGCAAAATATCTACAATGACAAGTTTTTTTGAACAAACATAACACTCTAAAATGACAAGTTTTGCCGAACGGAGGGAGTATGAAATTGCTAACACAAGAAATAATGTTTACTACCTCCGTTAAAAAATATGTCTTTTTAGACATCTCTACACAAATTAAGGAAATCCTAAATTTATTACCTTTATACGCCTCATTAATTATCCACAACCCTTATCAACTAATAAAATTTGAGAAAAAAGTCAAAAAGTACCAATTTTCATATCTCAATACCTAGAAAACTTAAAAGGACTTATATTTTCAATTGAAAATTTAAGCCTAAAAAGACTTATATTTCTGAATGGAGGGAATATTTGTTTGGTTGATTTAATTTCCGAAGAGATCTGAGTGATTGCTGGTATTTTTCTAGTTTTGATCTATAACAATGTCCTGATTATGAAGAGTGTTATGGATTGATTCGAATGAATCATAATCTTTTGTGCATTTGGAGAAATAAAAATCAGAGGGGAGAAAAACTAGAGATGTAATTCATTGTAAAATGTGAATGCTTTAAAGCTGCAGCTATTCGGTGGTAAAAAAAATCTTTGCAATATGTAGGAGAAAAAAATATGCTATCTTTCGTCAATGAAAAGTCACAAAAGATTTAGATTTGAATGAACTATCATGGAAAAAAATCATGCAATAAATTAAGCAATAAATCGGAGAGGGTCAGAGACTCATCCCCTTTCTGAATCCTTCACCTACTTTTTTCATTTTTAGAGATCAGAAGAAGGTAGCTCTAGTAAGAAAAGAAGAATGCAACATTCTTGCTGTCTTTCTTATTTTCGCCTCTTGTGCCTATGCAACACTTTAATCTATATTGTAGCTGAGCGCCCCTAGGAATACTGTGGGTATGTTTTGTTTTTCTGTGAGAAATTCTTTAATTTTCTACCATAAGATTAAGGCTTAAACTCGTTTCTCTGGAGGGTGAAAAATTAAATTGTGTACGTGAGATGTGAAGGAAGGAACTCTGGCACTTATGTATTCCTCCCCATTTTCAGTTCATGTTTATCTTTGACAACATCCCTTGAAACAGTGGGCTGTTTTCCAATTGTCTATTCTCCGATTCCAAACTCTTTATTGCTTAGTTTTTTATCTTATATAACTCAAGATCTTATTTATGGTGATTTTTTTTAATGAGTTGTATGTAACCTTTTGGGTGCTTTAAGACAATATGTTAAGATTGTTTAATGTTATTTTTTTGAGTTGTGTCATTTTCCAATTTTTGTGTGGATGGCCTAGTTTAAATCTTTTACTATAACTTATTGTAGGAGAGTAGTAATTTCTACATGTATCATTTTCCCATTTAGAAGGGTTACTTCCTCTTTTTGCTAATAAATCTTTTTGTTGACATTTATTAGGAGATGTAGCGCACCCTTTCTGATTGTTGTTTTGGTGGTTTTGATGAATTTCTTACTTTAAGCTGTAGAGTTGGTTGGTGCTGATTGTTTTTGACCAATTTCTTCTTTGCTGAGATTTAACAGGTACAAGAAAAGAAGTTAAAGAAGATTACTGAAATGAATGTGGATCCATCGAAATTTGCAGGAAATGGATGTTTTGCCGGTCCAAGCATTTCAAGCAGTTTCAAATCATATATTTCTAATCGTGGGCATGCAGAAAATTCAACCAGTTCTTCTTTGAGCAATGATATCTCTTTCCCACCAGGAGGGATTCCTTCGCTGCGCTTACCTGTGGTAAGTGTAACTATGTTATATTGATTGGTTCAGATACCTTTGTACCTGTTCTTCCAATTCGTATACACACTAAAACCCAAACAGAAAAAGGGAAAGAGTCAGAGGGCTACCTTTTTCTTTTGTAGTTTTGGAATTTTTTCAGGACAAGCATGTTTAAATTTAAAGTTGAGGAATTCAAAGCTTCCTGCAGACTTTTTCACAGTTGTCACTCTTGCAACAGTAGGAAATGTGAAGGAATGTTTTGCATTTGATACTTGATTATGACCACTTGAATTTGATCACTCTCTTAAAAGTAGCCTGAACTAATTTATGTTAATCAGTAACTCTTACTAATTTATGTTAATCAGTAACTCTTATCCTCTTTCTGGACTCTAGGATTGTGATTGATTAAAAACTCCAGACAGGTAATAACACTTTTGGCTGCTTGATCTTATGTGTCAAAATTTATTAAAATTTGTTACATAATCCAATATGTTGTTGACATGTGCAAATTAATCCTGAGTGAAACTATCAGTGCAAAATATTCTCATTTCAAGCTATGGAAACATCACTATTGCCAAGGATGACATGTTGCCAAAATTCTGACATATCATTGCTAAGCTACATGTCATGTACCCGGTGACACATTTAATAATTCAAATGACATTTTAGATGGATTGAAATGAAATTATTTTTCACATACTCCCTCCATTTAGAAATAAGTGTCGTTTGACTTTTTGAAACGTTTTTTAAGGAGCTAAAACTATATAAAATATCAACTTTTTAATTATTTTTTATATAATTTTATACTTATTAGTTATAAGTTTAAAATTATTTTTAAAAGTAATAAAACTGTTAATATTTTATATAGTTTTTAGATCCTTAAAAAACATGCCGAAAAGTCAAACGACACTTATTTATGAACGGAAGGAGTATTGTTTAGTCCTTCGGGACCAATTTTTCCCTTGGGATTGTTTTGAACATGTTAGCCAACAACACTCTAGTCATGTGCAATGATTCCTTCATCGTGCTTTCCTGCTAACATCCCTTGCTTACACGCATCCTGTACTTTATATCCTAGAGTGTTTGTGTTTATCCTTTTATTCCTTTCTGTGTTGCTTGTCGGTGTGACGTCTTGTCCGTCTTTGATGGGTCACTAGGAAACGTCCTCTCAACCTAGTTGGAGAAAGGTGCGTACAACTTGACCCCAAGACCCTGCTTTGAGCGGGATATACTGGGGTTATTGTTGTATGTTAGCCAATAGCCATAGTTTGGGTTCTTTGACACAAATAGTCTTAATTTATGCAAATATACAAGGGTATTTTGATTCTCCTTGGACTTTATGGGTGCTGATTATGTCTAAAACTTTGTTTATAGTAACTTTTTTTTAAATCAATTTTCTAGGTTAATACCCAAGAAGCTAGCCTTGTTGCAAGATGCCGGAGGGTATATGCTCATGCTCATGATTATCATATCAACTCTATTTCAAATAACAGGTGAACTTCATCTTTACTTTAATATATTGAAGGGCCTTATAAGAAACTCGTCTAGTTTGTGCATTATCTTTTCTTTAGACTGCTTCCTTATTTAGAAGAACTTCACTTTTTTCTGACATGAGAATAGATCTAGTCGTCAACATTATTTCATCAAGTGTCTAAATGCAAAGGACTACATATATTGCTCGATTATACTAAGTAAAAGGCATCTAGTTCGAAAAAACTTGCTTTATGGAAAAATAAAACTTCTGTTTAGGTGGCATCAGGTTTGTTTAGCTTATGTTTAAGTTTAGGAGGTATGAGATTAAATTTCACCAACAGGTTCAATTAACAGTATTTGTGAAGCTTTGTTGCTTAAATTTCAGTGATAGGTTCCATTAACAAACAATTTTGATGATTGAGTGAGGCTAGTGACAAGACTTCAAAACGACGACAAGATAATTTATATTAAATTGCATATAAGTCATTGTTCACTTTAAAAAATAATTACAAAATTTTCCAAGACCAAATGAGAAACCTAATTCATTTATCAATATACTTTCTCAACACAACTTCGATGTTGAAACAAATTGATACAAAACCAATCGATCGATCAACCGAAACCTATGTTCTTTAACCTAAATTAGGTTTAACAAATAAAAAATTGATCATCAACATAGTAAAGAGAAGAAACAACTCTCGAGACATGAATTATTCGGAACAATTAGAAAGAGAAGAGACATGAATCAGCATCCTCCTCCTCCTTGATATTTAACTTTTTGACTTGTTTTTCAAAAGTAAAAAACTCTATAAAATATCAATAAATATTATTTTTTTTAAAATAATTTCATATTTACAAAAAAAATTCTATAAAAAATTGATGTATAATTAATTTTATATACTTAAAAAATATGTATTGCTAAAGAACTACTTGAAGAAAATAAAAATTAAAAAAAAAAGTTTCATATAGTTTTTAGTATTCTAAAAATTTGTGTGGAATAGTGAACATATTTTTAGAATAATAAAAACTATATGAAACATCATTTTTTAAAAATTTATTTTCTTCAAGTAGCCCTTTAGTAATATATATTTTTAAAAATATACTCCCTCCGTTAATTAAAACTTGACGTTTTACTATTCACGCACGCTTTTTGAGGTGTTAAAAACTATATAAAATATTAACTTTTTTTACATATTTTTTAAATAATTTCATACTTGTTACTATTAATTATGAATTTATAAAAACAAATTTTTAAAAAAGTTAATATTTCATATAGTTTTTATCATTCTAAAAAAGCGTGCATGAATAGTAAACGACAAGTTTTAATTAACAGAGGGAGTATAAAACATCAACTATATCTACTTTTTATAGTGTTTTACTAATAAGTATGAAATTATATATAAAAAAATGATATTTTAGAGTTTTTTACTTTTGAAAAACATGTTAAAAAAGTAAAAATTAATTAATACCGATCGGATGAAGTAACATGATAAAACAAGGGATATAATTGACTTTTCACGTACTTTAACATTCAATTAACGGAAATTGGTGATGGGTGTGACTTTGCAAAGAAAATAGTTTTAACGGGTGGTTTATGCAATTTTAGTTTTAAGTGGTGGTTTCCCACAAAACACCCTATTTAAAGGGTGGTTTTCTGCAATTTTCCCTAAATTTTAAGCATTTTAATCATGCCTCCAAATGTTCCTTGCTAGTTTAGTTGTGTTTTCTTAGCTCTTCTATAAAGTTATTGGATAATGAAATTGTTGAAAACTTACTATTAAATTATGGAAGTGAACTATGATCAAAATGAGAAACTGATGTAGAAACATGTGTGTGATTTGTTTTAGACTTAAATTAATGATACAGTTTTGGCTTACTGACAACGTTAACCAAAGAAACCTAATAAAAAAAGAGAGAAAAGAAGCCAAACCTCTTACCTTCTAAATGAAAGTTCTGTCACTCTAGTTTTGCCGCAATGTCATATTGGTAATTCAAAAGGAGGGTTTAAACAATTGAGTATTAAAAAAAAATCAATGACATCTGAGTATTGAAAAACCATTTATGTATTTTTTTCTCGCTGAAAATCTGGTTGACAATACTGTTTTCTTGATTTATACCCGTGTTCTTTCAATAGATTAACTTTAGTGTTTTTAATAGTTGTTGTTGGGTATTGATTTGGGGGAGTTGCTGGGCTTGGTGAAGATCCTGTTGCCGATTCTGACTCTGGTGAGTTAGTAGCTCGTTAAAGGGGAGGACGTTGGGTTGGCCAATATTTGGTGAGGAACTGTTTGATGATGGTCATGACTGGGAGAGGAGCTCGTTAGTTAACTTGTTTGCTGGTTCTTATTGTTCTTGATGATCTTTTGTTCTTTAGTTTCCCTAGCCCACCTTAACTCATGAAATTGTTTTGCAATTTTTGCAGCGACGGAGAAACTTTCATTTCAGCTGATGATTTGAGAATTAACCTTTGGAATTTGGAGATAAGTAGTCAGAGTTTCAACATTGTTGATGTGAAGCCCCGGAACATGGAGGATCTAACTGGTAAATTTGTTCTACATTTGGTTTGAATCTCCTGGTTGGTCTTGAATGTTTACTGTCCTCATCTGGTGTTAGTATCATTATTCAAATCATGTCTAGCTGGAAGCCTGGGGCTAATGGGTCAGAAAACTTGGGTCCATAACTATTTTGTTGAATATTTTGGACAGTGGGATGGGATATGTTTGTGGATGAATCACATGATTTGGTCTTGTGGTAATTTTCTGCCATGGTTGCATAACCTGTTATCATGGATGTAATTTTTGAAGTGGAGAATACTATCACAACGCTTTTACCAGATAAATGGAAATTAATTTGATAAGATCTATGGTTGTGGATGAATCACATGTTTTGGTCTTGTGGTAATTTTCTGCCATGGTTTTATAACCTGTTATCAGGGACGTAATTTTTGAAGTGGAGAATACTATCGCAACACTTTTACCAGATAAATGGAAATTAATTTGATAAGATCTATGGTTGAAGTGAAATGTTTTTCATTTTTCTCATTTTTCATATTAATTAAAGATTAAAGATTCAAATTGCCCTTACCCCATGTTTGTAAATTTTTACTAGTTCAATACTATCTAGTCTTTTCATGATGAGGCAAACCATAATTTGCTTTAGTTATCTTTTGTGTGCAGAGGTGATCACATCAGCCGAGTTTCACCCTACACATTGCAATACATTAGCATACAGTAGTTCGAAAGGATGTGTACGCCTCATTGATTTACGCCAATCAGCATTATGTGATAACCATGCCAAATCGTGAGTCGTTTGCTATCTATTCTTATTGATTTCAAATTTATTGAACATTTCTTTGGTGGCAAATCGAGTGGGTTGCTATCTATAATTTTTCTCTTTTTTATTTTTTTATTGAAAGTTGTTTGGAACAAAAAGGAAGGTGTTTGTGATCATTGTCTTGTATTAGAATTTCATATTGTAGAGTGTGACCTGCTTTTGGTAGGTTAGGCACTACACCCTCCGTCTCAAAATACATGTCTTTTTAGCCCATAAAATTTTGTCAAAAATACATGTCTTTTTAGATTTAATCATTACACTTAACCTACTTTTACATCTAATCATTACTCTAATTTTTACATCACCCTTACTCTCCTCCTCACAAATTTAAAAAAAAATAAACAAATACAAGTCTAATCATTACATTTAACCTACTTTTTACATCTAATCATTACATTTAACATACTCCTTAATTCCCGTGCTCCGTCCTAAAAAGACATGTATTTTAAGATGGAGGGAGTATTATTTTCTGACACGCATTAATATATGGTGTCAATCAGTTAACGTACTAAGTTTGCAATACCCAAAATATGTAGGTTTGAAGAAAAAGAGGCACCGGGTTCAAGGTCATTTTTTACCGAGATCATTGCATCTGTTTCAGATATTAAATTTGCAAGGGATGGAAGATACCTTCTTAGCCGTGACTACATGACTCTTAAGGTATGTATTCTTGTCTCTTGTCTCCTGCTTTCAGCTATCCTGTGCCTTTTCTGGAGTTTTATATCAACTGCTGTGCATGCTATATCTGACTAGGATTTTTTTAACACACACACACACACTCTAATGAATAAATTTCTAATATTTGAATTATTGATGTTCAGTGAGCCCAGTTGAGATTCATAATCTGTATGTTGAGCAATTAATACACGCACTTAGGGTTTCTACTGATATATCTTTGAATATTTTATGAACCCGAATGAGTTCAGCAATCAGGGGTATTCGATGATCTTTAGGCAATGAAAGAAAGATTATTCAAGTCTAAACTCTCTGATTTAACATACTCCATTGGTATTCATAACTTTGTTTATGATCCAACATTCTTGTAGAAGAAAGCTTCTACTTTGACACCACTTGTCCTTTACAAAATTTGGCTGTTTATCACCATTAGATCATCTTATGTGTTTTGTTTAATACATGCCTGCTGTTAGTGGAACTCTGATATATTAATTTTTATTCAAATTTGTATGCATATTTGTTTGGAACATCCAAAGCTTAGCTAATAGGAGATTTGAGAGTTGAGATGCATGTCCTTTACATATGCAATTGGTCAGATTACATATGGTTCATATGGAGAAGATTAACATGAGGCTGATTGAAAACCTTAACCTAAAGTTGCAGGCAGAATCTTGTAAGGGTTAGAAGATGGGCCCAAATGTGCATTAGCCCTGAATAATAGTGTTTTCTCTGTCTTTTCCCTCCCAATGAAAACTACCAAAGCATGGTAGTTCTTGCTTTACCTAGAATCCATTTAACACACAATTGTGATGAATCTTTCAACAATTTCCCTCCATAGGTAATGGGCCTGACAAAATCATAAACGGCTTGTTTTGTATGTCTTGTTTATTCATGAATAAACAAGCATCCTGAATCGTATGTTTTCATACAACTTCCATTCATCTCTCAATTAATTAGTCATCAAACTACTCAAGTAATTCGAAGGGTCATTGGGTGCAAAAGGTCTATTGCCTAGGCAAAAGTTGACAGTGAATTCCTCTTGTATGTGAGGCATGGGGAATGTATTTATCTGGAATACACAGTGAAATGGGAAATAATGAAGCATTAAAGTGATTATAAACTCATTCATTTTGTAAGAGAAACCCACTGAAAGTCACTTTTCAAAGGAAGCTGTGTTACCTGCTCTATGGTGATTATCATGAAAAGTTTATTTGATTTCCACCAGTGATTAACTACTCTATCAATGGAAAGGCAAATTGAACTCTTGATTGAGAGTTGAGGCCTGGCTTCTTTTGATACATACGTACATCCTCACTGCTGAGTTCTGCTTCAATGCCATTCTTTTCCATTAGTTTGTTAACTGCACCAATCCATCTTGAAATGTTGTTATGTATATTTCTTGTTTGTTTTGCATTTTATGTTAAATATTTTGGAATGATGTTAGGATATTGTAGTTACCATGTAGAAAGTCTGATGCTCTGAGCAGTTGAGATATCCAGCGAGACATTTGATCCTTCTATTTTTCAATGGTAGCACATGCATTCTCATTGGAATACATTATATTTGCTTTCAGTTGTGGGATATCAACATGGATGCTGGGCCAGTTGCAACCTTCCAAGTACATGAACACTTAAGACCAAAGGTGAGTTTGGAAGGATGATATGATATAATGCTCCGTCATGTGAAAACCACCATTCTGATTTGTGATTAAATTGCCCAGCTTTGTGATCTGTATGAAAACGATTCAATCTTCGACAAGTTTGAGTGTTGTTTGAGTGGTGACGGGATGCAAGTTGCAACAGGATCTTACAGGTAAGCTAATACATTTCAACCCCACCTTTTTACTGGTCTTGTCTTCCAGTCGTGATGAAGTTACTGCTTTTGTGTTCACAGCAATCTCTTCCGTGTGTTTGGTTGTGCTCCTGGCAGCACTGAGGTCACTACTTTAGAGGCAAGCAAAAATCCATTGAGGTACGTTATGTTCAAACCTCCCCAATGTTTGTGGAGGAATTAGTAGTTTTGGAATTATTAAGTGTAATCTGTTTTTTGGGTGCACTGTCACAGGAAGCAAGTACAAACCCCATCAGGGCCTTCCCGTTCACTAACCAGGATTTCACGCGCTGTCAGACGAGGTTATTTTTTGTTCTTTTACTCTGTTATTTTTCTTTTGACCTGTTGCTTTGTAGTTCATTGTTCACTTATGGTTCATGTATATATTGCTGCTTTCACAGGATCTGAGAGTCCTGGAGTTGATGCTAACGGAAATTCATTAGACTTCACAACAAAGCTGCTGCACTTGGCATGGCATCCTACAGAGAACTCGATTGCCTGTGCTGCGGCAAACAGCCTGTACATGTATTATGGGTAGATGTCAGCGACAGCGTGGAAGCCCTGTATTCCCTTGTAGAAAGAGGCTGTCTGTTATACTACACACATCTCGATTTCATTCGGGTTGAAGCTGCTGTCGAGAACGCTTGAGAGCCTGGCAATTCTCCCTTTGTCCTCCTCCCGTTACGCCACAAGATTCTTTGTTCAAATTTTTTTCCTTAACCCTCCGCTGCTTTGAAGATCGCCCTCGATCAAGAGGTATGCCCAGGAAGAGCCATGTGTTTCTAGCTCTTCTTGGAATGAGTACCAAAAAGGACATTCACACATTTGCCACTAGGTTCTAGATGAAAGTAGCCCTTTATTTTTTGGCCCTAACTTCTTTGCTTTTTCTTACTCGAAATCACGGTGGGAAGAAGCTTTCTTCAACAGTTTTAGTTCATTGATTTATTATTTCCCCCCACCCCCCCTATTATTTATGGAGCTATGGGTGTTGGATTGCTACACTCGATAGACAATTTTTTTTTTCGGTTATTGTTGTAAAATATACAGATTCTCCATTATTATTTAAAATTGTTGTTAAAATCTTAATTCGATCATACGATTCCAACGATCCTACGATACAAAAATGGAAAATATACAAATTCTCCATTATTATTTAAAAATACCCGTGTGTTGCTTACTGGCCACAGTGAACGGTTTTCTCAATCGGTCTCAACTCCCGCTTCGTGCTTTGTGTTCTTCCTTCGTTTCTTCGATTAATTCATTGTGAAAGGAGTGATTTTCATGAGCGATCATCGTATTTTTGTCTTCCTAATTGCTTATATGGCGGCTTTCGACAATAGTACATGTAGTGATTTTGTTGTTTTTTTTTGTTTATTTTCTGTTCTAGAGTTTGTCTAATTTGGTTTCTGCGTGTTTTTGTATATCCCTTTTTATTTTTGAACTCTTATTCATAAATCTCTGCTTTATATGCATAAATGTGGTGTCTGTATGTATGTGTTCCTTATTTTGTGGTTTATTGTTTGGTCTTCAATAATATGTATGCATAAATGTGGTTCATACATGCAGTTCATAAACCTATTTGGTTAAAATCTGTTTGGGGGAATGTGTGTGTTTTAGTGTTGTTCGTCTTCATATAAGCAAATGTGTGTGCATATTTTAGTGTTGCTCGTGTTCATATAAACAAATGTGAGTTTTTATGCATATTTGTATGTTTTGACAACATTTTTGGCATATATGTTTGTGTTTGTTTATTATATTAAATGGAATGTTATAGTGTTTTACTTTGTTTGGTGATATCATCTTTATGCATATTTGTTAATTTTTGTGTGTTGGCTTGGTTTATCATACATGTTGTCATTGTTTTTTACATATGTTCCTCTTTTGTTCTTTATAGCAGGCACATCTAGTGATTTAGTCCGCTACAGGCGCAAATTTGATGTGAGTTGTTTTTTTTAACATTTTGCTAAATTTTTTTTTTCTAATGCAAGAAAATAATGGAAAAGTAAACATGAATGCAAGAATTATGATTATATAATAAAATAAACATGAATACATGAATCTATGAATGCAAATCTCCCCCACACTTAAACTTTTCATCGTCGTTAATGAAAATCAAATAAAGACAACAAAATTTTAAAATAAAATCACAAGTGAGGGAAAAGGGAAACATATTTGATCATAGTGGTGGTGGCTGCAATCACAAGATGAAACGGGCCTTCAAGAACTTATGGCGGCGGGCGTCGCTTTTGAACGGCGAACACCGCTTTTGTGTGACATTAAAGAAGGCAAGCACCACCAAGGTCGGAAGAAGAGATCCTCGAGGATACACAGGGGGCGACCGCCGCAGCCAGGCAATTGTCGCCGCTTTGTCCTTCCGCAACAACCCAAGATGCGGGCGCACTGAGTTTGGGTGACGCAGGTGCGACACTCTAGCCGCGGGTGCGACTCTTGTGTATTGTGTTAGATGCGGCCGCGGTAAGCCTGATGCAGGTGCATCTCTTCTTTTCCTTGCTTCTTTCGACATCTTTCCCTGCAATGTTAGTTCGACCAATCCTCTAAAAACACTTATATATACTTATTCTTATTTATTGAAAAGAAACTAACATGGAATTGAAATAAAGTATTTAGAAAACTTACCCCGGGTTTCCTTCCTAGAAGCGTCCTTGGTTAACATCATAGACTCAATAGTTTATTCTTCCTTTCTCTCAAGTCTCATTCGGACATTGTCAACGCCCTCAAAAGCAAATCAAACTCTTGTGCTCACCCAAAATTTGAATGAACACTAAATATGAAAAAATTGAAGTCTAAAGATGTGATATTGAAGAAAGTCTTCAATTCCTCATATACGCGAGCATGACTTCCACTATAGGTATGTAGAACCACCGACACAGTTCCGCCAGTGGCTTGTAGAAGTAATGCTCCCAGGGATTACATATTCACCAAAATCCAAAAAAAGTGTCAGAAATCTCATTACCTTGCTCAAAAGCCACTTAAATCGGCTTTGGACTTGGCTCAGGACTTGGCTCCTTGATAGATGCGATGAGAGTGAGTTCTTCGGATGAATTAGGACCCAAAACAAATGGATCGTTATAACATGTGAGTGCGTCAAATGGAGTAGGAGACATAACATATGAAGCCTCATGCGTCGACTCATGAGATTCCATGTCAGGAAACACAAGATCTTCTTCTCCATCATCAGAGAAGCTATCATTGTCTGCAAAATATTCCTCCTCGGTTAGTGTTCGCAGCGGGGGTGGTAAGTAGGAGATTCAAATATTTAAAATAAAACAAAGCACAACTAGACTATCTCCCTGTCCCAAAAAAAATAATACAAGAATCCCCTCCCTTGTAGTAGTAGGGTAATTCAGGATCGAATCCACGAGGAGGTATGTCAGCGCTTCCTTTGTTGTACTCACGATCAAAGCTTTCGACCCCAGCAGACACTCGATATCAAGTATACAGGCCAATATCGACCTCAGTTCTGGTCGATTTCCTAGCGCAGTTCCTGCAGAAGAGAAAACAGCAAGTCGACGTCGAGCAGAGACCTCGATATCGATGTTAGACCTCGATATCGACCTTTATGGTCGATTTCGATGCTTGTCACAGAAACTGTTTTTGTAACCAATTTGTCGAAAAAGAGTCCGAAGAAAATAGAATGGAACAGGAAGATGAACAGAAACAAAACTAAGACTTTTATGAAGAACTTAATTAATTAAAAGGCTTCCAATGTCGGGGTTTCATGCCACAACGATAACAATGCAAGTTTTATGCTAAAGCTATGAACTTTAATGTCTTTCCGTCAAATAACTTCCGTTATCAACACTTAGGTGATTAGAGGCTCTCGCATATTTCCTAAGAGTTACTATCCAATTCATGAACAATTCAAGTTCACAATATGAGTGGCTTTCGCTTCAATAATGCAAATAATGAATCTCCCTAACTTTCGTAAAGGATCATGCATGGGGTAGAAGACGGAATCGCATAAAAGTCATACCTTTGATGCATTTACCTCACATTTCTATCGTCGGGCTCACCCCGACCCTAGAAGTGGGTTGACTACTCGCTCCTCATCATGCACATCATCATCATTGTTATTGAAAGAAATCTACTTTTAATTAAAACTCCGAAAGAAAGTACAACCGAACAAGCCACTCCGCTCTCGCTTTACAACTCCACTCGGCCTCCTCCCTCTCTCTCTACTCTCTATTGCAACTGAATTGTGTGTAAAATTAGATCTGAAATTGAATACCTAAACTCAGCCCTATTGGCCTCTATTTATAGATGTCGATAAGGACTCGAAACCTTATCTTTATTCTCTAAGATAAACTAAAACAAAGTAAAAGCTAAAACTTCATGGTGAAATCAGTCTCTTCATGATAGATCTGGTGTTGATGATAGGAAATCTCGACCTTTGGATAGACGTTGCAAGCATTGGATCGAATTCTATCAAAAATCGGAGTCGGATTCCTCTGCTGGCATAGTCGATATCGACCCCTAGACATCGTCATCGACCCCTCCAAAACTTCATCTCGAGCTTCTCCTTCTCCTACTCGAACTGGCACTCGACTTCTATCAATTTGGTCGATCTTGCAGCATCGATATTGACCCCCAGACGTCGATATCGACCCCTTCTGTGTCGACATGCTCTGTTTCCTTTTCTGCTCGATTCCTATGTCTCTGATCTACTCGATGTCGAGGTCCCCAGTCGATTTCGACCTCTTCAGAAGACTTCGAGTTCTTTTTCCGCTCTTTCGAATTCATCCATTTTCATCCCGTTTTCTGTGAAATCACATGGAAACTCGTGCAAACCCATATATTTGACATTTAAGCATAAACTACACTATTCCCATGTTTTCCCATTAATATGCATGCAAGAGACGATAAAATGGATTCATATGTGCATAGAAAATATGGCAATTTGCGCGCACATCAAACACCCCATACTTAAGCTTGCTTGTCCCCAAGCAATACCTTTAATGGTCATTCAGGGGAAGAAAGTAAATTCTCAACATCATAGATTCATTTTTCATATGTCCCTACAATCAATTGCCACCCTCGATAAGGTACTTATGTCAACCAAGTCCATGCTTGTGCATAAAAGCAATTTCTTAATCATAAAGGAGGTAATATGCAAAAACAATTTTAGCGACATAGCATTAATAATCAAGAGGACTTTTGCAAGCATGTGAGAAGTGGATTGGTAAAAGGCTAAAGGTGGGCTAATATTTGGCCATGTGGTGTTAAATCCGGGGAAACATACTTTGTTTCCAAAACATTCCACATTCCTTCTTCATAATGTCTCACCTTTCACTCATCGCTCAATGCTTTTTTCAATATAATGCTTTTACCTCTCTAACCTTAGCACTGCTTTCTCGCGAGTCGCAAACATGGGTGTCATGAATGGCCCCAGATAGTTAGTACTTCGGACTCCTCACCTTGTGTCCCATCCTGCGGAACTATTATCTCTACGCAAGCAGGGTCGACCCACCTTTATCTACTGAGGTGATCGAATTTTTTCTCGCTCATTTAATTTTCCATATTTCATAATTGTATCATTCCTGCCAACAACTTCATAAATGCACAACTCCATACAACTCCAAAGATGACATCCATTCAAAAAACTTTGTCCCCGGATAGGGTATAAGGTAAAAAATGGGCAATATGTGTATATGTGGAGCAATAATGATAAGGCTCATATATGGCTTTGTGAATATGCATATGCAAGTTTAGGATATGAACTTGTATAAGTAAGCACTTTTATGGAATTTTCATACAAAGTCCTCCATCATCTTATCATGCATATGTCAAAAGCAACTTCAAATTTTCATCTCCTTTATTTTTTCTCTTTTTGCACTTCATTGGGACTTCCCTTAACTAGGCAATCTCATGTTATATCTCTAATGAATCTGATTTTGCATCATAGAGCTCTTTTTTATACTTCCATGACTTTTTCTTCTTTTCAAAATTTTTTGATGGGGGTCATATTTTTTTTATGCATTAAAATAAAGATGCAATTCTAATCTAAGTATGAATGTGCAAGTAAGCCTTTCCCCCACCCCATACTTAAAATTTACAGTGTCCTAACTGTATTAGAACTAGGGTTAAGAAGAAAACTTACTAAACCGTCACAAATTTCAGGAGTCGAAGAAGACAATAGGCAGGGTCGATATCGACCCTTTACATCGATATCGATGTCTCTCTTCAACGGCGCCAATTTTTCCCCGGCAACGGCGCCAATTTGTTCGCATCGGGGGTGGTAAGTAGGAGGTTCAAATATTTAAAATAAAACAAAGCACAACTAGACTATCTCCCTGTCCCAAACAAATAATACAAGAATCCCCTCCCTTGTAGTAGTATGGTAATTCAGGATCGAATCCACGAGGAGTTATGTCAGCGCTTCCTTTGTTGTACTCACGATCAAAGCTTTCGACCTCAGCAGACACTCGATATCGAGTATACAGGTCGATATCGACCTCAGTTCTGGTCGATTTCCTAGCGCAGTTCCTGCAGAATACAAAACAGCAAGTCGACGTCGAGCAGAGACCTAGATATCGATGTTAGACCTCGATATCGACCCTTATGGTTGATTTCGATGCTTGTCACAGAAACTGTTTTTGTAACCAATTTGTCGGAAAAGAGTCCGAAGAAAATAGAATGGAGAAGGAAGATGAACAGAAACAAAACTAAGACTTTTATGAAGAATTTAATTAATTAAAAGGCTTCCAAAGTCGGGGTTTTATGCCACAACGATAACAATGAGAGTTTTATGCTAAAGCTATGAACTTTTATGTCTTTCCGTCAAATAACTTTCGTTATCAACACTTAGGTGATTAGAGGCTCTCGCATATTTCCTAAGAGTTACTATCCAATTCATGAGCAATTCAAGTTCACAATATGAGTGGCTTTCGCTTCAATAATGCAAATAATGAATCTCCCTAACTTTCGTAAAGGATCATGCATGGGGTAGAAGACGGAATCGCATAAAAGTCATACCTTTGATGTACTTACCTCACATTGCTATCGTCGGGCTCACCCCAACCCTAGAAGTGGGTTGACCACTCGCTACTCATCATGCACATCATCATCATTGTTATTTAAAGAAATCTACTTTGAATTAAAACTCCGAAAGAAAGTACAACCGAACAAGCCACTCCGCTCTCGCTTTACAACTCCACTCGGCCTCCTCTCTCTCTCTACTCTCTATTGCAACTGAATTATGTGTAAAATTAGATCTGAAATTGAATACCTAAACTCAGCCCTATTGGCCTCTATTTATAGATGTCGATAAGGACTCGAAACCTTATCTTTATTCTCTAAGATAAACTAAAACAAAGTAAAAGCTAAAACTTCATGGTGAAATCAGTCTCTTCATGATAGATCTGGTGTTGATGATAGGAAATCTCGACCTTTGGATAGACGTTGCAAGCATTGGATCGAATTCTATCAAAAATCGGAGTCGGATTCCTCTGCTGGCATGGTCGATATCGACCCCTAGACATCGATATCGACCCCTCCAAAACTTCATCTCAAGCTTCTCCTTCTCCTACTCGAACTGGCACTCGACTTCTTTCAATTTGGTCGATCTTGCAGCATCGATATTGACCCCCAGACGTCGATATCGACCCCTTCTGTGTCGACATGCTCTGTTTCCTTTTCTGCTCGATTCCTATGTCTCTGATCTACTCGATGTCGAGGTCCCCAGTCGATTTCGACCTCTTCAGAAGACTTCGAGTTCTTTTTCCGCTCTTTCGAATTCATCCATTTTCATCCCGTTTTCTGCGAAATCACATGGAAACTCGTGCAAACCCATATATTTGACATTTAAGCATAAACTACACTATTCCCATGTTTTCCCATTAATATGCATGCAAGAGACGATAAAATGGATTCATATGTGCATAGAAAATATGGCAATTTGTGCGCACATCAAACACCCCATACTTAAGCTTGCTTGTTGACGTGGGGAGAATTGAATCGAAATATATAATAAAAATATAAACCAATACAACTCTTAGCCTCTTCAAATAAATTCAAGACTCCCCGCTATAGTAGTAGGGAATCAGGTTCGATCCACGAGGAAGCGAGTCTGCGGGATCCTAGTACCGTTGAAGACACGTCCTTAATGTTCGACCAGAAGCCTCGATCTCGATGTCAGACCTCGACGTCGACCTTGGCTGTCGATGTTCTCTGCAACAGAAAACCTGCAGAAACAAAAACTGTAGTCGATATCGACTGGTGGGGGTCGATATCGAGGTTAGTTCACGAAATCGACTGGCTCAGAAGTCTGCCAGTCGATACAGGGGGTCGATTTCGACACAAGGGGGTCGATATCGATGCTTGCAGAAGTTTCCCAGGAGTCTCGAGATCGACTCAGAAAACCATCGATCTATCAGTTTTGGTCGATATCGACCTCTGCTGTCGATATTGATGTCTTTCCTGCAGTGAGTTAGTGGTTTTGTCGGCAAAGAAAAGGTCGAAGAATCAAGGACGGGAAGGAAGCAATGATCAGAAATAAGCAAAGGTGTTGGGTTTTTCGATGACTCAACGAACCGCGGGCAAATTTTAATGTAAACTTAATAAAGGAAAAAGTCTTCCAAAGTCAAGGATTACCGCGATGACAACCATGATAGAAGAAGTAAGGATCAACTAAAGATGCATGCTTTTATCATAAAGGAAAAGGCTTTCACCTAAACCGACCAATGGAAAAGAGATTTTTCAATTACTTAACCTAATTGGTGTCTACCTTAGTCATAATTGAGTTTATAATCTTTCGAATAGAAACCCTAATTACTACCCAAGTTTTAGAACATGAGTTCCTTAAATTCGCATTTAAAGATGAAGAACAAGGTAGAAGGAGATAAAATATACATTCTTTAACGACGTACTTACCTTACCATCATGGCTATCGTCGGGCTTACCCCGACCCTAGAAGAAAGGGGAACTACTCACTCATGTTGATTGTAGACATGTCTTGACTTGAAATAACTTGCATAAATGGAAAATTTCGAATCTTTACAATCTCAACGCCAACTATCGTAAGCACTTGAAACTTTAAAGCTCAAAAACTCTAACTATCTATTGTCTATTGTCCTTGTCTTCGATGATTCTATGATTGGATGCCTCAACAAATCAGCCCCTAAGGCTTTATTTATAGGCTACTAATCCTCGCTATCCGAGGATTGTAACTCCTATCTAAACTATTAACTCTATCCGAGAAATTTAGGATAGGTCTTTTATTTTGATAAAACTTAAAGGAAAAGATAACAAACAACTGCTAATATCTAAAAGAACGAGATAACTCATGGCTTCGATGATAGACTTCACAATCCGAGCATCAAAATCGGATTTATCTTCTGTCGAGGTAGGGTCGATATCGACACCAGAGGTCGATATCGATGCTTGTGTTTCTGCTCGACTTGTCCAACTCCAGTCGATGTCTATGACGATGGTCGATATCGATGCATGTGTGTCGATATCGAGGCTTCTAGTCTGGTTTGTGTGGTTATCTCGACACTCAGAAGTCGTGTCGAAATCCAGGGTCGATATCGATGTCTCCAGTCGATATCGACCTCTTCTCAGCTTCACTCGGCTTGTCTGTTTTGACTCCGATTTCATCGAATTCCTTCATAGTTAGCTCAAAACTCGTGTAGACTCTATTTCTTACACTTTAGCTCATTATTACAGGAGATCATATGCTTTTGAAACTTTTATTCGAAAATCTAATGAAATATGAAGTCAAAAGATGCAATAAACAAAGGTACAATTATGTACATCAAAACACCCCATACTTAGACTTGCTTGTCCTCAAGCAATAACCAAGCAATTACCAACACCTACAACACACCGTTCAAGCCTTTGCCTTTGTCAAAAGCAACATCATAAGCGGTAGCAAAGCAAAGCAAGTGAATTTAACGTCATAGCACATATTTTTGCGATCCATAGGCATATGCAATTTTGATCCAACCTCACAGGGATAATGTGTTTGCACTCAACTCTCATTTGTTTAGGCTATGGGGATCAACTCTCAACTCAATTCCATATACAATCTCATAAACATTGCAATTTATAATAATCCACTTCGCAACCAATTATGAAAATGCAATAAGAATCATCAGGAGGACTTTCGCTCAATGGAAGACTTCATAGAAGACTCCATTCGGCGGGGTTGTAATGGGGCTTGGTATGAAATAAAGGGTATGGAATTATTTGGCTATGTGGTGCTTTTATAATTCGGGAATCAAGACTCCTAAATCTCAACACTTGCAATACCCAAACCATAACTCTTCACAATAATGCTCTAAAGATGCATTCCATCAACCCTTCTTCCAAGTTCTAATATACCTCTAAAAAATATAACATTTGTATGAATAAAAGACTTAAGGATTTTGGCTCATGCACTATATATAGATATCTTTTTTTTTTCGAAAGTGATAAGTAAATATGTGCATTTATAGGTTGAGCCATAAACCCTTTTACAAAATATGACAAAATGTAAATATGTACCATCCCACAATTTCCTTTCTCAAAACTGGACATTATGTTCTTTTCTTTCCACAAGGCATTAGTCCAACCAATCTAAGTCTCAATTCCTAAATGGGGGTCAGGCTCAATTCGGCTAGGGATAATTTTGTGGAGTTTGCAATTTCAGGCTCAGGCTAATGTTCTGGCTTCAAGCAGGGATAATGCAGGGTAGGTAAAGAGAGGATAAAAATGGCTTAAAAGATGCCTTCATCATTTAATTCTCGTAAACATAAACATATATATGCATTGGTTTTGAATAACTATCACAACATTTAGAGATGCATAGGAAGAGTAAATTCACTCAAGAAAGCGGAGGGATTTTTGATGTTCTCCCTATAGGTCAAAATTCTCACAAGGACAATTTTTGTTGGATTTGCTTTTTAGCCTAGGATCATATGTGCTCAATTTCATCACAAGTTCACAATCTACATAAAAATTTTAAAGACTTAGGCTAAACCATCCAAATATGCCATAGGATTTACATGATCAAGTCAGCTATTGAGTTTTCATCATAGGACATCTAAGTAGGGTAAAGAAAAATAACCTTAAAAATAAACATGCATTTTTTTTTGTATTTTGACATTTTTGTATTTTTTTTTTCTTTTTAACATTTGATAGACTCAACAAAAACAAACTAAAAGGTTAAGAACTTAAACTTTAAAATGCATAAATGTTAAATATGATGCAATGCATACAAGTAGAACGTAAATAAAATACACGCCAAGTTTGCCAAGTTTTAAACCCTACCACAACCAGATAAAGCAGTTTATAATGTCCAAGTTCAATCCCCACCCCATACTTAAAGATTACAGTGTCCTCACTGTTAGAAAAATAAAGTAGAGGGAAGGATCACTCACACTCACTTACGCTATATGTATATCACTGCTCAGGGGGCGGGGGAGGTGGCAACAGCAAGGGCCAGCCCTGTGTAGGAGCTGTCCCTGAGTAGTCTGTCGGGGCGGCCTGTGGGAAAGTGGAAGGTCCAGCCTGCTGATCGAAGGAAAAGCCCATATATGAGCCCAAACCCTCGAGGAACCTCCCACAGCGTCGCTGCTCCTCGCGCATCTCAGTGACGGAGAGCTCCAGCCTAGTGAAGCGGGCAGACATGTCTTCCTGCCAATCAGTGGTGTAGGCAGGCTGGAAGGGAGGAGGAGGTGGAGGTACATAGCTATGGTGGCTATGGTGACTGTGGTGGCTGTGGTGGCTGTGGTGGGACCCCTGCGGGCCCTCTCCTCCCCCAACTGCATCATCCCTGGCGTCATCATCGTCGTTGCCATCCATGCCTCCCTGGTAGGCTGGGGGCTGCTCAGCTCCGTCGGAATGGGGGTCAGCGTCCCAGGACATAGCATCCACCTCTGGCTCATGGTTGTAGAGTGGGGGTCTCCTCCGTAGGGTGGGGTCAGCGGTCGGATCTATATCCGTATGATATGGCTGCCCAGTCCAAGACTGGTACCAATCAGGGATATACAGCAGATCCATGAAATCGTGTCGCAGGCGCATCCCCGTTTGGGGGTGTCTCCATCCCTGTGCTCCTGTCGCGATGACTCCGCCCTGGCGCAACACCGCAGCGTCTAGGTACGTGAGCTGGTAGGCCGTGTACCTTTCAGTGTGGACGCCTAGAGCCTCGGCGAGTATGACCACCATGCCGCCGTCCAAGATGTCTGTAGAGACCGTTTGTCTGCGGTCTACTATATGCTCGAGCCAGGAGTGTAGGTATGGTAGAGGGTCATCCTCGAAGAGCATCCTCCGTAGAGTCTCCGTCTCACGGTGTGTCGGGCGACGGAGCTCAGGCCTGGCCCAAAGGGTACTCGCCAGGACCCTCAAGATTACCCTAAAAAGTGGACTCACAACCCTAGACGTGAAGGAGTCAGTAGGAGCAGGGTAGGGTATACCTGATATGTAACTCCAGATGACATTGGGGTCCTGGACCCTGAAGGCGGCCGGAGTGTGGATGAACCCAAAAATCTCGCTCATCTCCTCGAGCGATAGTCTGTGTCGCCTGTTGTCGAGCTGGAAGATGACTCGGCGGCTGGTCGAAGTGCGCTCGGGAACCTCTAATGTGGCCATAAACTCCCCAGTCAGAACGGGGTAGTGCGCCTCCAGTGGCTCAATCAGCCTGTGTAGAGAGACGTTCTCAAACGCCTCCTGAACGCCTGGGTGAAATCCTAGCTGGATCATGTCAGGGAGATGGTACCATCGTGCCCTGGTGGCTCGGGGGATCAAATCCTCAGCAAGGGAGCGCTGCTGATCATCCTCAATGCGGAGCGCGTCCTGAGGGATGTTCTTGGCTCTAACCATCGTCTGCAAAAGAAACCAATACCAAAGATAATACTCCTTTGTATTAAAATGGGGAGAACCCCATACTTAGGTTCCATATTATGCTAGAAATTTTGTAAAGGTAAATGTCTAAGTGAAAGAAAGTACCTAAGGATGGTATTTTATCTAAACATAATTTCTTAAAGTTTTAATACTAAGGAACCTTATGACCTAAATAAGTTTGGCCTAAAAAAAATCAGATTTCAAATCTATATAAAAAAATCAGAATATAAACCCCCTAAAAAAATTCAGATTTACAAAATCAGCCCATATATATATAAAATTCAGATTCATAGCCCAAACTTATGAAAAATTCCGATTATTGCCCCACATGAATTATAAAAGTCAGATCTCTCCCTATTATATATATAACTCAGATTTCATGCCCATATAAATACAAAACTCAGATTCATAGCCCCACATATATATAAAAAAATTGCATGCCATACAAATACTCTTTCCCGCGCAATCTACGTTCAAAACCTAAACACCCAATATGAAATTTCTTCCCAATCAACTAATTAAATATGAAAATCCAGAAAAAATAGAGGAAGGGTGAGAAATCATACCAGAAGAGTGTTGGAATTAGGGGAGAAAGAGGCAAGCAACCGCAAAAATCAAGAGAGAAAACCGACTGTCGACAGGAGACGTCGATATCGATGCCCAGGGGTCGAAATCGACCGGATCTTGTGTGCTGTTGGGGCTGCTGGTGGCACAGTGGGATCTCCGGTGACGTGGGGCGGCCGGATCTGGTGATTCTTGGCCGGCAATGTGTAGATCTGGGCGAGGAGACTTGAAAACGAGGGAGAGAGAGGGCTAGGTCGAGAAGAGGAAGAGAGGACAGGGATCTGGTGGCGTGGGGATTTGCTGCATAGGGTGAGGAAGGGAGGACGGGGATCTGGTGACAGTGGGTGGGGATGGTGTTTACAGTGGTGGGTGGCTGTGAGGAGGGTGACCGGAGGGTTGAGAGATGAAGAAGAAGAGAGGCGGCTAGGGTGTCGAAGAGGGGAGGGGGGTGTCGAAGTCGGGGGGTGTATAAAGGGGACGAAACCCCAAAAAATAAAACTGAAATAAATTAAATTCTGACCTGGCACCTACCTCCATCTGTAGTCGATATCGACCTTAGAGGTCGATATCGACCCCCCTTCTGCATCCGTGTAACACTTCCTGTTACTCCCTTCTATCGGCTTATCGATATCGACCATATAGGTCGATATCGACCTCTCTTCTGGGCTGGATTTCCTTGTTGACTTTAGATAGAATAGCCACGAATGATCTAAAAAAATATAAAATAAACGAAAAACTAAAAGAGAAAGAAAAGGAAAAGAACGGGTTGCCTCCCGGAAGCGCTTGAGTTTAAGTCGCTAGCTCGACATATTTCCCTTTTTGCGCTAGTTCAACGCCAAGGTGGCGCGAATCTCTTCTTCTGGGTCCTCCTTGTCATAATATTTCTTTACTCGGTGGCCATTTACCTTAAAGGTTGATCCATCGTCGCAAAATAATTCCAACGCTCCATGAGGGAATACTTTATGAACTTTGAAAGGTCCGCTCCATCTTGTCCTTAGTTTCCCTGGAAATAAGCGAAGCCTAGAATTGAAAACAAGGACTTTGTCACCTACCTCATATGTTTTTGGCACCAACTTCCTATCATGCCATTTCTTAGTGCGCTCCTTGTAGATTTCGACATTCTCATATGCCTTTAGGCGCAACTCTTCCAAGGCTTGTAAGTCAATGAACCTCCTCTTTCCCGCTTCGTCGAAATCCATGTTAAGCTCCTTAAGAGCCCACATTGCTTTATGCTCAAGTTCAACGGGCAAGTGACATGACTTACCATATACCAAGTTATAGGGAGTTGTGCGAAGTGGTGTTTTATAGGCCGTTCGGTAGGCCCAGAGCGCATCATCCAGTTTGGACGACCAATCTTTCCTTGAGCGGGAAACCGTCTTCTCCAAGATGGCTTTGATTTGGCGATTGGAGACTTCTACTTGACCGCTAGTTTGAGGGTGATAGGGTGTTGCCACCCTATGGTTTACCCCATACTTAGCTAAAAGAGCTTCAAAGCCTCTCTCAATGAAATGCGAGCCACCATCTGAAATAAGGACTCTAGGAACACCAAAACGAGGAAAGATGTTAGTTTTCATAAACTTAGAGACTACCTTCACGTCGTTGGTCCTAGTTGCTACAGCCTCCACCCATTTAGAGACATAGTCCGCCGCTACTAGAATGTATTTGTAGGGGCCTGAAGCAGGGAATGGCCCCATGAAGTCAATGCCCCATACATCAAAGAGTTCGACCTCTAGAATGCCTGTGAGTGGTGTCTCATTCCTCCATGTGATATTACCTGCACGTTGACACTCATCACAAGAGGTTACATAGTTTTGCACATCCTTGAAAAGGTTAGGCCAATAAAAACCACATTGAAGAATTTTCGCCGCGGTCTTGAATCCTTTAGCATGACCTCCTGTAGGGAGAGAATGACAATGGTGAATCACACTCTCTACCTCGTCCTCCGGGATACAACGTCGAAAGATATGGACTTTCCCTTGTTTGAATAAATAGGGTTCATCCCAATAATATTGTTTGACGTCGTGCAAAAACTTCTTCCTTTGTTGCGAAGTTAAGCTTGAAGGAATCTCGCCTCCTACAATATAGTTAGCAAAATCCGCATACCAAGGTACCTTCGCCCTTCTTATAGCAAATAGATCATGGATAGGGCTAGAAGGAGGTGTAAAGAAGAAATCCTCACCGAAGCTTACCTTTTCGTCACCTTCGGAGGGTTTTGAAGGTGGTCGATATCGACCTTCTGGGGTCGATATCGACTGGACGGCATCGACAGGCTCAGTCGACATGGGCTTCTCGATATGGGTCCTCGATGTCGATGTCTGGAGGTCGATTTCGACCTCTGCAATGGACAACCTGTGATCAAAACTGGTTGACATCGATGCAAGTTTTACCTTTGGGGCAGTCGATATCGACCTTTGGGGGTCGATATCGAGTGGTTCTTCTGCCCGTCTTACCTCTTGCCTCATTAAGTGCTCGTTAGGGTGGGAGTCATTGATTGGTATGTTGTCATGTGACTCTTCCAGAAGCCCTATGGGTAGCCGTGAAAGATGATCGGCTACGGAGTTCTCCGTTCCTTTCTTATCTTTAAGCTCAACATCGAACTCTTGTAGTAAGAGCACCCATCGTAGGAGCCTAGGTTTATCATCCTTCTTCGCCATTAAGTACCTAAGAGCTGCATGGTCAGTATGAACAATAACCTTAGAGCCCACTAGGTATGAGCGGAACTTCTCAAAAGCGAAGACCACTGCCAAGAACTCCTTTTCCGTCGTGGTGTACTTTGTTTGAACGGCATCAAGAGTCTTGCTTGCATAGTAGATGGCATGAAGCTTTTTGTCTCTCCTTTGTCCTAGGACAGCACCTACGGCATAATCGCTTGCATCGCACATGATCTCAAAAGGTTGCGACCAATCGGGTGATTGAATGATTGGGGCGGATATGAGGGCCTCCTTCAACCTGTTGAAAGCTTCAAGACAATCACTAGAAAATGCAAACTTAACATCCTTCATTAGTAGGTTAGTTAAAGGTTTGGCAATTTTAGAAAAATCTTGAATAAACCTCCTATAGAAACCTGCGTGACCAAGGAAGCTTCTTATGTCTTTAATTGATGAAGGTGGTGGTAATTTTTCAATGAGTTCTATTTTTGCCCTGTCAACCTCAATTCCCCGTTTAGAGACTTTGTGGCCTAGCACAATCCCTTCCCTTACCATAAAGTGGCACTTTTCCCAATTGAGAACCAAGTTTGTCTCTTCACATCGTGCAAGTACCCTGCGAAGGTTAGCAAGACAAATATCGAAAGTAGTGCCATAAACAGAGAAGTCATCCATAAATACCTCCATGATGTCCTCAATCATGTCGGAGAAGATAGCCATCATACATCTTTGAAAGGTAGCAGGGGCATTGCAGAGCCCAAATGGCATTCTCCTATATGCAAAAGTCCCATAGGGACAAGTGAAGGTGGTCTTTTCTTGATCGTCAGGATGAATAGGGACCTGCCAAAAACCAGAATATCCGTCCAGGTAACAAAAATAATCATGTTCGGCGAGTCTCTCTAATACCTGATCAATGAATGGAAGGGGAAAGTGATCCTTTCTAGTGGCATTGTTGAGTTTCCTGTAGTCAATACACATTCGCCAACTAGTTGTGATTCGCTTTGGCACAAGCTCGCCTTTCTCATTCTCCTCAACGGTCATTCCACCCTTTTTAGGCACCACATGGACTGGGCTCACCCATTCGCTGTCGGAGATGGCATAGATGATTCCTGCATCCAGCATGCGCATGATCTCCTTCTTCACTACCTCTCTCATGTTGGGGTTGAGCTTCCGTTGGTGTTCTATAGATGCCTTATGATCATCCTCAAGGAGGATTCTATGCATACAAGTAGCAGGTGAAATACCTTTTATGTCCTCAAGAGAGTATCCAATAGCCTTACGATGAGCACGAAGTACTTCCATAAGCTTATCTACTTCCTGTGTGGTTAGTGAAGCATTGATAATTACAGGGAAAGTAGAATTTGGACCAAGAAACTCATACCTAAGTGTGTTGGGTAGAGGCTTAAGCACCGGAGAAGGGCTTTGTGGGATAAGGATTGGCTCTACCTCCTCCGTCTTCATAATCTCACCAAGGTAATCCGTCTCAATTCTCTTGATAGAAGTTCCCAAATCAGTTATAGGAGTCGGTGTGGACCAAACATAGAGTGATGCCAACTTTGATTTGGACTCTTCAAAATATTCCTGCAGAAAAAAAATCGAGGGCGAGTAGGAATAGTCAATATCGACTGAGAGTTCAGCACATACCTCGGCTTCGGAGCTGTTTGGTGTCAAGTGGTAAGGGTCGATTTCGACCTCTGATGTCGATATCGGCTGGTCGATTTCGACCTCTTCTGTCGACATGGGCTGGTCGATTTTGCCTGTAAGAGAAGAAGGGAGAACTTGACTTACTGAGTGTGTCGATGTCGACTGAGGGCACTCGATATCGAGTGAATTGGTCGATGTCGACCTTTCCTCGTCGATATCGACCTCGTCTTCGAGCTCCATGGATAGAGCATCGTCGAATATTTCCTCATCACTCGTGCATGTAGCCAGGAACTCCTCTATATCCTCGTCGGTAAGCTCCTCTGCAGCTAGGGCTAGGGCCTCTTCAGGAGTTAGGGCCCTTTCCGTCGGTTCTTTGCAATCCATGATGCTAGTGTAGACCGACTTGATTTCCATACCATTTACTTCCTTCATTGTGGGGTTGAAGGAGAATTCAATGACTTCGTTCCCTATAGTAAAGTTTAGTAATCCTCTACATACATTAATATTGGCATCCGCAGTAGCTAAGAAAGGCCTACCAAGGATGATAGGTACAATAGGATCTTCGGGCATGTCCAATACAATGAAATCAGTAGGCACAAAAAATTTACCTACCTTTACAGGGACGTCATCAACTATACCTGTGGGTCTGACGAATGAATTATCAGCCATATAAAGTTTCATATCCACAGGTTCAAGTGCTCCGATGCTCACCTTTTGCCAAATAGAGAGAGGCATGAGACTTACACTTGCCCCTAGGTCACATAGGGCTTTGTAGCGATGTTGGCCAAGTCCCACGGTGATTGCAAATTTCCCTGGATCGCTCCTCTTCTCAGGGAAATCCATCTTTGAGCATTCCTCTGCGATCTCTGCCATGGACCGCTTCTTGCTAAGGATGTCTTTTAAGAATCGAACATAGGCGGGCATCTCGCTTAGGGCTTCTGTAAGAGGGATAGTAATGTTCAGTCCTTGGAGAATCTTTACAAAGCGCCTAAACTTACTTTGAGTGGGGTCCTTCAATGCTTTGGAGGGGAAGGGTAGCAACTTCTTTGGCGGAGAAGCCAAAACGGTGGTCGGAGGAGCCTGCTGAACCTCGATGTCGACAGGAGGGTGGTCGATATCGACCGGTAGGGTCGATTTCGACCTATGTTGTTCTCTCTCAGGTTCTGCAGTGTCATCGACGTCGACCAAGGGGTCGACAGGGGTGTCGATTTCGACCTCAGGGTCGACATCGACTGGTTTGTCGATGTCGACAGGCTCTGTTACTTCTTCCTCCGTCGCCTTTTGTGGCTTATGAACTTTGGTGCCACTCCTTAGTTGCATGGCTGCAATGTGTCCTGACCCGGATTGCCCCTTAGGATTGGTAGTTGGTTGCCCAGGGAATGTTCCGGACGGTCTAGGGATTTGTGCCGCCAATTGACCCAGTTGGGTCTCTACGTTCTTCTTCCAAATATCCATCTCTCCAATCCTTGTGGTAAGGTGATTGAGTTGAGAGTGGATAGCATGGTTGTATTGATCATTCTTAGCTTGGTTCCGCCTTATCTCGTCCAATACAAGTTGAAGATCATCCTTCTTTTGGTCTCTCTCAGGGTGCCCAGGAGCTCTATAGAGTGGGGGGTCCCTAGGGTTAACCTGGTTCCTTTGTGGTTGTTGGAACCTTTGGTCTCCCCAATATTGGCGATTGGGACCCCTCATGAAGTTGGCTTCCTCATGAGTCTCCGCTAGTTGCACTTGCTCAGCATGGGGGCACTCAATGGTAGTATGTCGCTGTGATCCACATTCGATGCAGTCCTGGTTTGCCGATAGGAATCTCACTTGTTTCTGGAGCTTTCTAAGTTGATCCCTATGAAATTGTTCTTTTACATCCGGATCGATCACCTTAGAGGGTTCGTACAATGGCATAGATGGGGCAGGCCTCGACAATGATGGTGCGTCGGAAGCCTCAGGAGTCCCATATGTATTGTCAAATTCCACCAACCTTTCAATGGTTTCCCAAGCCTCTTGAGGAGCGAGTTCAAGGTAGCCATAGGCGGTGTATGTGTTGATCCTCTCCTTGGTGGCAGCGTCAAGAGCATTGTATATGATCTCCTGAATGACGTACGGTGGTTGGCCATGCGTCGGGCATGATCGTAGGAGGTCCTTAAACCTCTCCCAAACAGTTGCCAGAGCCTCACCAGGCTTTTGTTTGAAAGCCGTGATTTTCTGTCGGATCAGCGCCGTCTTAGAAGGAGGAAAGAACTTGTTGAGAAACGCGTCCTTGACTTCATTCCAGGTGCGGAGCGATCTTGGGGCTAAGCTTTCCAACCACTGCAATGCTTTTCCTGTAAGAGACCAGCGAAATGCTTTTAGTTGAACATACTCAAGACTTTGTCCATCAGCAATTGTATCACAGAGGTCTAAGAAGGTTGATATATGTGCCATAGGGCATTCGTTAGGTTTCCCTTCATATTGATGCCTTCTTATTTCAGTTAAAAAGTTTGGCTTAATTTCAAAATTAGAAGTAGGGATTAGAATAGCCGATTCAGGCACTGTGAGCGATGGGTGCATGTATTGCTTAGCATTCCGGGGGAGGGCGTTGATTTGAATCTCATATCGTCTCCTGACTTCCTCCTCCCTGTCAGCACGCTCTCTTAGTGCCGCTTCTCTGGTAGCGAAATCCTCTACTTGCTTCCTTAAGCGTTCAATTTGTTGTGCCTGGGTCTCGTTGTCCGCCATGATTCTTTGGACTCGAGATCTTAGGTGGAGAAAGCATTCTGGTTCGTCTAGTCCTTCAAATTCAGGTTGGTCACCAGTACGTCGCATACACCTATAAAATAACACTAAAAAAGAACCGTGAAAATAAACTACTAGGGCGCGATTGATAGCTTCCCCGGCAACGGCGCCAAAATTTGACGTGGGGAGAATTGAATCGAAATATATAATAAAAATATAAACCAATACAACTCTTAGCCTCTTCAAATAAATTCAAGACTCCCCGCTATAGTAGTAGGGAATCAGGTTCGATCCACGAGGAAGCGAGTCAGCGGGATCCTAGTAGCGTTGAAGACACGTCCTTTATGTTCGACCAGAAGCCTCGATCTCGATGTCAGACCTCGACGTCGACCTTGGCTGTCGATGATCTCTGCAACAGAAAACCTGCAGAAACAAAAACTGTAGTCGATATCGACTGGTGGGGGTCGATATCGAGGTTAGTTCACGAAATGGACTGACTCAGAAGTCTGCCAGTCGATACAGGGGGTCGATTTCGACACAAGGGGGTCGATATCGATGCTTGCAGAAGTTTCCCAGGAGTCTCGAGATCGACTCAGAAAACCGTCGATCTATCAGTTTTGGTCGATATCGACCTCTGCTGTCGATATCGATGTCTTTCCTGCAGTGAGTTAGTGGTTTTGTCGGCAAAGAAAAGGCCGAAGAATCAAGGATGGGAAGGAAGCAATGATCAGAAATAAGCAAAGGTGTTGGGTTTTTCAATGACTCAACGAACGGCGGGCAAATTTTAATGTAAACTTAATAAAGGAAAAAGTCTTCCAAAGTCAAGGATTACCGCGACGACAACCATGATAGAAGAAGTAAGGATCAACTAAAGATGCATGCTTTTATCATAATGGAAAAGGCTTTCACCTAAACCGACCAATAGGAAAAGAGATTTTTCAATTACTTAACCTAATTGGTGTCTACCTTAGTCATAATTGAGTTTATAATCTTTCGAATAGAAACCCTAATTACTACCCAAGTTTTACAACATGAGTTCCTTAAATTCGCATTTAAAGATGAAGAACAAGGTAGAAGGAGATAAAATATACATTCTTTAACGACGTACTTACCTTACCATCATGGCTATCGTCGGGCTCACCCCGACCCTAGAAGAAAGGGGAACTACTCACTCATGTTGATTGTAGACATGTCTTGACTTGAAATAACTTGCATAAATGGAAAATTTCGAATCTTTACAATCTCAACGCCAACTATCGTAAGCGCTTGAAACTTTAAAGCTCAAAAACTCTAACTATCTATTGTCTATTATCCTTGTCTTCGATGATTCTATGATTGGATGACTCAACAAATCAGCCCCTAAGGCTTTATTTATAGGCTACTAATCCTCGCTATCCGAGGATTGTAACTCCTATCTAAACTACTAACTCTATCCGAGAAATTTAGGATAGGTCTTTTATTTTGATAAAACTTAAAGGAAAAGATAACAAACAACTGCTAATATCTAAAAGAACGAGATAACTCATGGCTTCGATGATAGACTTCACAATCCGAGCCTCAAAATCGAATTTATCTTCTGTCGAGGTAGGGTCAATATCGACACCAGAGGTCGATATCGATGCTTGTGTTTCTGCTCGACTTGTCCAACTCCAGTCGATGTCTATGACGATGGTCGATATCAATGCATGTGTGTCGATATCGAGGCTTCTAGTCTGGTTTGTGTGGTTATCTCGACACTCAGAAGTCGTGTCGAAATCCAGGGTCGATATCGATGTCTCCAGTCGATATCGACCTCTTCTCAGCTTCACTCGGCTTGTCTGTTTTGACTCCGATTTCATCGAATTCCTGCATAGTTAGCTCAAAACTCGTGTAGACTCTATTTCTTACACTTTAGCTCATTCTTACACGAGATCATATGCTTTTGAAACTTTTGTTCGGAAATCTAATGAAATATGAAGTCAAAAGATGCAATAAACAAAGGTACAATTATGTACATCACTTGTCCCCAAGCAATACCTTTAATGGTCATTCAGGGGAAGAAAGTAAACTCTCAACATCATAGATTCATTTTTCATATGTCCCTACAATCAATTGCCACCCTCGATAAGGTACTTATGTCAACCAAGTCCATGCTTGTGCATAAAAGCAATTTCTTACTCATAAAGGAGGTAATATGCAAAAACAATTTTAGCGACATAGCATTAATAATCAAGAGGACTTTTGCAAGCATGTGAGAAGTGGATTGGTAAAAGGCTAAAGGTGGGCTAATATTTGGCCATGTGATGTTAAATCCGGGGAAACATACTTTGTTTCCAAAACATTCCACATTCCTTCTTCATAATGTCTCACCTTTCACTCATCGCTCAATGCTTTTTTCAATATAATGCTTTTACCTTTCTAACCTTAGCACTGCTTTCTCACAAGTCGCAAACATGGGTGTCATGAATGGCCCCGGATAGTTAGTACTTCGGACTCCTCACCTTGTGTCCCATCCTGCGGAACTATTATCTCTACGCAAGCAGGGTCGACCCACCTTTATCTACTGAGGTGATCGGATTTTTTCTCGCTCATTTAATTTTCCATATTTCATAATTGTATCATTCCTGCCAACAACTTCATAAATGCATAACTCCATACAACTCCAAAGATGACATCCATTCAAAAAACTTTGTCCCCGGATAGGGTATAAGGTAAAAAATGGGCAATATGTGTATATGTGGAGCAATAATGATAAGGCTCATATATGGCTTTGTGAATATGCATATGCAAGTTTAGGATATGAACTTGTATAAGTAAGCACTTTTATGGAATTTTCATACAAAGTCCTCCATCATCTTATCATGCATATGTCAAAAGCAACTTCAAATTTTCATCTCCTTTATTTTTTCTCTTTTTGCACTTCATTGGGACTTCCCTTAACTAGGCAATCTCATGTTATATCTCTAATGAATCTGATTTTGCATCATAGAGCTCTTTTTTATACTTCCATGACTTTTTCTTCTTTTCAAAAATTTTTGATGGGGGTCATATTTTTTTTTATGCATTAAAATAAAGATGCAATTCTAATCTAAGTATGAATGTGCAAGTAAGCCTTTCCCCCACCCCATACTTAAAATTTACAGTGTCCTCACTGTATTAGAACTAGGGTTAAGAAGAAAACTTACTAAACCGTCACAAATTTCAGGAGTCGAAGAAGACAATAGGCAGGGTCGATATCAACCCTTTACATCGATATCGATGTCTCTCTTCAACGGCGCCAATTTTTCCCCGGCAACGGCGCCAATTTGTTCGCAGCGGGGGTGGTAAGTAGGAGATTCAAATATTTAAAATAAAACAAAGCACAACTAGACTATCTCCCTGTCCCAAACAAATAATACAAGAATCCCCTCCCTTGTAGTAGTATGGTAATTCAGGATCGAATCCACGAGGAGTTATGTCAGCGCTTCCTTTGTTGTACTCACGATCAAAGCTTTCGACCTCAGCAGACACTCGATATCGAGTTCCTGCAGAATACAAAACAGCAAGTCGATGTCGAGCAGAGACCTAGATATCGATGTTAGACCTCGATATCGACCCTTATGGTTGATTTCGTTGCTTGTCACAGAAACTGTTTTTGTGTTACCAATTTGTCGGAAAAGAGTCCAAAGAAAATAGAATGGAGAAGGAAGATGAACAGAAACAAAACTAAGACTTTTATGAAGAATTTAATTAATTAAAAGGCTTCCAAAGTCGGGGTTTCATGCCACAACGATAACAATGCAAGTTTTATGCTAAAGCTATGAACTTTTATGTCTTTCCGTCAAATAACTTTCGTTATCAACACTTAGGTGATTAGAGGCTCTCGCATATTTCCTAAGAGTTACTATCCAATTCATGAGCAATTCAAGTTCAGAATATGAGTGGCTTTCGCTTCAATAATGCAAATAATGAATCTCCCTAACTTTCGTAAAGGATCATGCATGGGGTAAAAGACGGAATCGCATAAAAGTCATACCTTTGATGGACTTACCTCACATTGCTATCGTCGGGCTCACCCCAACCCTAGAAGTGGGTTGACCACTCGCTACTCATCATGCACATCATCATCATTGTTATTTAAAGAAATCTACTTTGAATTAAAACTCCGAAAGAAAGTACAACCGAACAAGCCACTCCGCTCTCGCTTTACAACTCCACTCGGCCTCCTCTCTCTCTCTACTCTCTATTGCAACTGAATTGTGTGTAAAATTAGATCTGAAATTGAATACCTAAACTCAGCCCTATTGGCCTCTATTTATAGATGTCGATAAGGACTCGAAACCTTATCTTTATTCTCTAAGATAAACTAAAACAAAGTAAAAGCTAAAACTTCATGGTGAAATCAGTCTCTTCATGATAGATCTGGTGTAGATGATAGGAAATCTCGACCTTTGGATAGACGTTGCAAGCATTGGATCGAATTCTATCAAAAATCGGAGTCGGATTCCTCTGCTAGCATGGTCGATATCGACCCCTAGACATCGATATCGACCCCTCCAAAACTTCATCTCGAGCTTCTCCTTCTCCTACTCGAACTGGCACTCGACTTCTATCAATTTGGTCAATCTTGCAGCATCGATATTGACCCCCAGACGTCGATATCGACCCCTTCTGTGTCGACATGCTCTGTTTCCTTTTCTGCTCGATTCCTATGTCTCTGATCTACTCGATGTCGAGGTCCCCAGTCGATTTCGACCTCTTCAGAAGACTTCGAGTTCTTTTTCCGCTCTTTCGAATTCATCCATTTTCATCCCGTTTTCTGCGAAATCACATGGAAACTCGTGCAAACCCATATATTTGACATTTAAGCATAAACTACACTATTCCCATGTTTTCCCATTAATATGCATGCAAGAGACGATAAAATGGATTCATATGTGCATAGAAAAAATGGCAATTTGCGCGCACATCAAACACCCCATACTTAAGCTTGCTTGTCCCCAAGCAATACCTTTAATGGTCATTCAGGGGAAGAAAGTAAACTCTCAACATCATAGATTCATTTTTCATATGTCCCTACAATCAATTGCCACCCTCGATAAGGTACTTATGTCAACCAAGTCCATGCTTGTGCATAAAAGCAATTTCTTACTCATAAAGGAGGTAATATGCAAAAACAATTTTAGCGACATAGCATTAATAATCAAGAGGACTTTTGCAAGCATGTGAGAAGTGGATTGGTAAAAGGCTAAAGGTGGGCTAATATTTGGCCATGTGGTGTTAAATCCGGGGAAACATACTTTGTTTCAAAAACATTCCACATTCCTTCTTCATAATGTCTCACCTTTCACTCATCGCTCAATGCTTTTTTCAATATAATGCTTTTACCTCTCTAACCTTAGCACTGCTTTCTCGCGAGTCGCAAACATGGGTGTCATGAATGGCCCCAGATACTTAGTACTTCGGACTCCTCACCTTGTGTCCCATCCTGCGGAACTATTATCTCTACGCAAGCAGGGTCGACCCACCTTTATCTCCCGAGGTGATCGGATTTTTTCTCGCTCATTTAATTTTCCATATTTCATAATTGTATCATTCCTGCCAACAACTTCATAAATGCACAACTCCATACAACTCCAAAGATGACATCCATTCAAAAAACTTTGTCCCCGGATAGGGTATAAGGTAAAAAATGGGCAATATGTGTATATGTGGAGCAATAATGATAAGGCTCATATATGGCTTTGTGAATATTCATATGCAAGTTTAGGATATGAACTTGTATAAGTAAGCACTTTTATGGAATTTTCATACAAAGTCCTCCATCATCTTATCATGCATATGTCAAAAGCAACTTCAAATTTTCATCTCCTTTATTTTTTCTCTTTTTGCACTTCATTGGGACTTCCCTTAACTAGGCAATCTCATGTTATATCTCTAATGAATCTGATTTTGCATCATAGAGCTCTTTTTTATACTTCCATGACTTTTTCTTCTTTTCAAAAATTTTTGATGGGGGTCATATTTTTTTTTATGCATTAAAATAAAGATGCAATTCTAATCTAAGTATGAATGTGCAAGTAAGCCTTTCCCCCACCCCATACTTAAAATTTACAGTGTCCTCACTGTATTAGAACTAGGGTTAAGAAGAAAACTTACTAAACCGTCACAAATTTCAGGAGTCGAAGAAGACAATAGGCAGGGTCGATATCAACCCTTTACATCGATATCGATGTCTCTCTTCAACGGCGCCAATTTTTCCCCGGCAACGGCGCCAATTTGTTCGCAGCGGGGGTGGTAAGTAGGAGATTCAAATATTTAAAATAAAACAAAGCACAACTAGACTATCTCCCTGTCCCAAATAAATAATACAAGAATCCCCTCCCTTGTAGTAGTATGGTAATTCAGGATCGAATCCACGAGGAGTTATGTCAGCGCTTCCTTTGTTGTACTCACGATCAAAGCTTTCGACCTCAGCAGACACTCGATATCGAGTTCCTGCAGAATACAAAACAGCAAGTCGATGTCGAGCAGAGACCTAGATATCGATGTTAGACCTCGATATCGACCCTTATGGTTGATTTCGTTGCTTGTCACAGAAACTGTTTTTGTGTTACCAATTTGTCGGAAAAGAGTCCAAAGAAAATAGAATGGAGAAGGAAGATGAACAGAAACAAAACTAAGACTTTTATGAAGAATTTAATTAATTAAAAGGCTTCCAAAGTCGGGGTTTCATGCCACAACGATAACAATGCAAGTTTTATGCTAAAGCTATGAACTTTTATGTCTTTCCGTCAAATAACTTTCGTTATCAACACTTAGGTGATTAGAGGCTCTCGCATATTTCCTAAGAGTTACTATCCAATTCATGAGCAATTCAAGTTCAGAATATGAGTGGCTTTCGCTTCAATAATGCAAATAATGAATCTCCCTAACTTTCGTAAAGGATCATGCATGGGGTAAAAGACGGAATCGCATAAAAGTCATACCTTTGATGGACTTACCTCACATTGCTATCGTCGGGCTCACCCCAACCCTAGAAGTGGGTTGACCACTCGCTACTCATCATGCACATCATCATCATTGTTATTTAAAGAAATCTACTTTGAATTAAAACTCCGAAAGAAAGTACAACCGAACAAGCCACTCCGCTCTCGCTTTACAACTCCACTCGGCCTCCTCTCTCTCTCTACTCTCTATTGCAACTGAATTGTGTGTAAAATTAGATCTGAAATTGAATACCTAAACTCAGCCCTATTGGCCTCTATTTATAGATGTCGATAAGGACTCGAAACCTTATCTTTATTCTCTAAGATAAACTAAAACAAAGTAAAAGCTAAAACTTCATGGTGAAATCAGTCTCTTCATGATAGATCTGGTGTAGATGATAGGAAATCTCGACCTTTGGATAGACGTTGCAAGCATTGGATCGAATTCTATCAAAAATCGGAGTCGGATTCCTCTGCTAGCATGGTCGATATCGACCCCTAGACATCGATATCGACCCCTCCAAAACTTCATCTCGAGCTTCTCCTTCTCCTACTCGAACTGGCACTCGACTTCTATCAATTTGGTCAATCTTGCAGCATCGATATTGACCCCCAGACGTCGATATCGACCCCTTCTGTGTCGACATGCTCTGTTTCCTTTTCTGCTCGATTCCTATGTCTCTGATCTACTCGATGTCGAGGTCCCCAGTCGATTTCGACCTCTTCAGAAGACTTCGAGTTCTTTTTCCGCTCTTTCGAATTCATCCATTTTCATCCCGTTTTCTGCGAAATCACATGGAAACTCGTGCAAACCCATATATTTGACATTTAAGCATAAACTACACTATTCCCATGTTTTCCCATTAATATGCATGCAAGAGACGATAAAATGGATTCATATGTGCATAGAAAAAATGGCAATTTGCGCGCACATCAAACACCCCATACTTAAGCTTGCTTGTCCCCAAGCAATACCTTTAATGGTCATTCAGGGGAAGAAAGTAAACTCTCAACATCATAGATTCATTTTTCATATGTCCCTACAATCAATTGCCACCCTCGATAAGGTACTTATGTCAACCAAGTCCATGCTTGTGCATAAAAGCAATTTCTTACTCATAAAGGAGGTAATATGCAAAAACAATTTTAGCGACATAGCATTAATAATCAAGAGGACTTTTGCAAGCATGTGAGAAGTGGATTGGTAAAAGGCTAAAGGTGGGCTAATATTTGGCCATGTGGTGTTAAATCCGGGGAAACATACTTTGTTTCAAAAACATTCCACATTCCTTCTTCATAATGTCTCACCTTTCACTCATCGCTCAATGCTTTTTTCAATATAATGCTTTTACCTCTCTAACCTTAGCACTGCTTTCTCGCGAGTCGCAAACATGGGTGTCATGAATGGCCCCAGATACTTAGTACTTCGGACTCCTCACCTTGTGTCCCATCCTGCGGAACTATTATCTCTACGCAAGCAGGGTCGACCCACCTTTATCTCCCGAGGTGATCGGATTTTTTCTCGCTCATTTAATTTTCCATATTTCATAATTGTATCATTCCTGCCAACAACTTCATAAATGCACAACTCCATACAACTCCAAAGATGACATCCATTCAAAAAACTTTGTCCCCGGATAGGGTATAAGGTAAAAAATGGGCAATATGTGTATATGTGGAGCAATAATGATAAGGCTCATATATGGCTTTGTGAATATTCATATGCAAGTTTAGGATATGAACTTGTATAAGTAAGCACTTTTATGGAATTTTCATACAAAGTCCTCCATCATCTTATCATGCATATGTCAAAAGCAACTTCAAATTTTCATCTCCTTTATTTTTTCTCTTTTTGCACTTCATTGGGACTTCCCTTAACTAGGCAATCTCATGTTATATCTCTAATGAATCTGATTTTGCATCATAGAGCTCTTTTTTATACTTCCATGACTTTTTCTTCTTTTCAAAATTTTTTGATGGGGGTCATATTTTTTTTTTATGCATTAAAATAAAGATGCAATTCTAATCTAAGTATGAATGTGCAAGTAAGCCTTTCCCCCACCCCATACTTAAAATTTACAGTGTCCTCACTGTATTAGAACTAGGGTTAAGAAGAAAACTTACTAAACCGTCACAAATTTCAGGAGTCGAAGAAGACAATAGGCAGGGTCGATATCGACCCTTTACATCGATATCGATGTCTCTCTTCAACGACGCCAATTTTTCCCCGGCAACGGCGCCAATTTGTTCGCAGCGGGGGTGGTAAGTAGGAGATTCAAATATTTAAAATAAAACAAAGCACAACTAGACTATCTCCCTGTCCCAAACAAATAATACAAGAATCCCCTCCCTTGTAGTAGTATGGTAATTCAGGATCGAATCCACGAGGAGTTATGTCAGCGCTTCCTTTGTTGTACTCACGATCAAAGCTTTCGACCTCAGCAGACACTCGATATCGAGTATACAGGTCGATATCGACCTTAGTTCTGGTCGATTTCCTAGCGCAGTTCCTGCAAAATACAAAACAGCAAGTCGACGTCGAGCAGAGACCTCGATATCGATGTTAGACCTCGATATCGACCCTTATGGTCGATTTCGATGCTTGTCACAGAAACTATTTTTGTGACCAATTTTTCGGAAAAGAGTCCGAAGAAAATAGAATGGAGAAGGAAGATGAACAGAAACAAAACTAAGACTTTTATGAAGATTTTAATTAATTAAAAGGCTTCTAAAGTCGGCGTTTCATGCCACAACGATAACAATGCAAGTTTTATGCTAAAGCTATGAACTTTAATGTCTTTCCGTCAAATAACTTTCGTTATCAACACTTAGGTGATTAGAGGCTCTCGCATATTTCCTAAGAGTTACTATCCAATTCATGAGCAATTCAAGTTCACAATATGAGTTGCTTTCGCTTCAATAATGCAAATAATGAATCTCCCTAACTTTCGTAAAGGATCATGCATGGGGTAGAAGACGGAATCGCATAAAAGTCATACCTTTGATGCACTTACCTCACATTGCTATCGTCGGGTTCACCCCGACCCTAGAAGTAGGTTGACTACTCCCTCCTCATCATGCACATCATCATCATTGTTATTGAAAGAAATCTACTTTGAATTAAAACTCCGAAAGAAAGTACAACCGAACAAGCCACTCCGCTCTCGCTTTACAACTCCACTCGGCCTCCTCTCTCTCTCTCTACTCTCTATTGCAACTGAATTGTGTGTAAAATTAGATCTAAAATTGAATACCTAAACTCAGCCCTATTGGCCTCTATTTATAGATGTCGATAAGGACTCGAAACCTTATCTTTATTCTCCAAGATAAACTAAAAAAAAAGTAAAAGCTAAAACTTCATGGTGAAATCAGTCTCTTCATGATAGATCTAGTGTTGATGATAGGAAATCTCGACCTTTGGATAGACGTTGCAAGCATTGGATCGAATTCTATCAAAAATCGGAGTCGGATTCCTCTGCTGGCATGGTCGATATCGACCCCTAGACATCGATATCGACCCCTCCAAAACTTTATCTCGAGCTTCTCCTTCTCCTACTCGAACTGGCACTCGACTTCTGTCAATTTGGTCGATCTTGCAGCATCGATATCGACCCCCAGACGTCGATATTGACCCCTTCTGTGTCGATATGCTCTGTTTCCTTTTCTGCTCGATTCCTATGTCTCTGATGTACTTGATGTCGAGGTCCCCAGTCAATTTCGACCTCTTCAGAAGACTTTGAGTTCTTTTTCCGCTCTTCCGAATTCATCCATTTTCATCCTGTTTTCTGTGAAATCACATGGAAACTCGTGCAAACCCATATATATTTGACATTTAAGCATAAACTACACTATTCCCATGTTTTCCCATTAATATGCATGCAAGAGACGATAAAATGGATTCATATGTGCATAGAAAATATGGCAATTTGCGCGCATATCAGTTAGCAAATGGTTATATTGAAAACACATAGGAGGGATTGAATTAAACAAAATGACTTCGATAGACTTTTCCACTCTTGCATCCTTCAATTCTTCAAGGGATGATGGGATGGGATGCGCGCACTCATGGGACTCCTATTCAATGTTCATTGGGATTCCTTATTCATTTTCAATTAAACTTGCATCTGGGTTGTCTGCAGGAAGAATGGTGGGTGCCGATTTTGGAGGGAGTGGCAGGCACCGTTCGTGAGCGGGGGGCGCTGATTTTTCTGCAGAACTGTGGTCCTTCTTGCTTTTCGCGACCACTGATAATGCATTATTTGTATAGGCATTCTAATTCATTTAAGTTGCATTTAGTTAGTTTTTTTTAACATAAAGTATGATAATTGCCTTGAAAGTTGCAATGTTTGAAATCTACACATTTTATGCCTATCTATGCAGATGTATGAGAATCAAGCTAAAGAAGACAGAGGAAAGCTATGATATGAAGCTTAAGATACATAAGGAAGAGTCAAGGAAGAAGATGGACGGAGAAACGAGCAAATCAAGACAATAAGAGAAGAAAAGAAGTCATTGTAGAGGAACGGCGCCTGCGGCCATGGATTGGTGCCCACCGACTCTCAACACCCATTGAAGCCTCCGCAACATGCTCGTTTTTGGCACCCGCCATTACCTTTTTGACGCCTGCCGATGAAGATTCTAGAAGATTTCTCCGATGGCGAATATGTCCAATTAGGCTTTTCTTCTACCTTAAGTTCTTCGACTTCTACCCCTCATATTCCTATAAATACAGCTCTTCTCAGCCTCCAATTAACACATTCACACACCACATCACATCTCTCCACTTCTCTCTTTTCTCTTTTCCGCTATTTCGGTAAGCCATGCTCAGCTAAACCTTTTATAGCTTTGCTTATATTTTACGCATTGGTTAGAGAAATGTGAGGGTTATTTGAATACTATTTTATAGTTATTATTTGGTTTATGCATATTTGGTTATTCATTACTCTTGTTCTTTATATATTAAGTTGCTTATTCATCTTAATTGGCCACTAAGATAGGTAAACAACATGTTCAGTGATAATAGCTAAATCTGCTATTGCGAGCATTAATCCGATACACTAGCAAACATATCTTGATGAACATGTTAGGATTCGTGAATATGAAAGAGCAATGATAGATAGTTTAGTGCTATTATTAACGGATGCGATAGCTGGGTCGACAGCCAGGTGACACGTCGAATATGCAAGAATGACATGAATTATATGCTTATGTGATTAGGAATTATTGCTTCTTGAACCCCATGCAAGAGTTTAGGGAGTTGATAGTGATCGAATCAGGAAGCTATATAACTCTGTGCATAAACCGACATTAAGATAGCCAAGCATAACCAAACAACCCGATGATCATGAATTTACCAATGTTGCGAATATAAGTGAAACTAGATATTTCTTCGTATATTATTGCCTGTGTAAGCATTACTTTGTTTACTGCTTTTCGTTCACTATTACTATAGCCTTCTTTACAAACTGCTCGCTTGCTTACTATGTTTAACCAAATTCGCACGCACTCACTTTGGGATCGACATGTACTTACTACTAATACTCGTTATTAGTTGAAGGTATAGAATTCATATTTGGGGGTGTAGAACACAAGACATTCTGCACGCGACTAAATTCTTGGCGACGTTTGATGTGTGCCTATTTGACCATGTTTTGTCTTTACATTTATTCCAATTCTTGTTTATATTTTATACTTTTGGGTTGGGAAAGTAGAGAATTTATGTAGTTTATGTTTATTTTCAAGATATGGAGGTCTACACAAGTTTTGGTTTAATTTCGCAGGATTTGGAACATTTTTAAGCAATTGCAAGATGAGCTGAGGAAGAGCTCGACCTCGACTTCTAGCACTCGAAGTTGATTGTAGATCAAGTGTTTGAGAATTAAGCTACTAAAGCCAAGCTACTAGAAGAGAGCTCGACATCGAGTGACCCACTCGATGTTGACTGAAGAAGAGGAGCGTTACCAATCCAACCGAGGTCGACCAAGCTTGAGAGCCCTCGATGTCGACTGCAGTTCACGAGCAGCAGACGCATAACAGACGTGGTTTGGGCCGAATCTCTTAAGGATCTATCAATCCACGATATATTTCATATCATTCCTTATAAGATCATATCTTTGTGAAGATAACTTTTATTATTTTAGATAAACATTGTATTTAGATAGAGATTTATATTTTCCAATTTAGATAGAATTTATTTTCTTAATAGGCAAGTTTAGTGAGCTATAAATAAAGGCATTAGGCCTAGGGTTTTGATCATCCAATCCAAGAACACAAACAATTGTGTGCCAATAGAGTTAGAGAGAGCAGCCAAGAGTGAGGAAGAAGAAGACGTTTTGTTTGTACTATAAAATTTTAGTTTTTATGCAAGGTTTGAGTTTTATGTTTACGATTGATGTACATATTTAGTCCCCTTTTTATTGCATCTTTTGACTTCATATTTCATTCAATTTCCAAAGAAAAGGTTGAAAAATAATGCAAATTTGTGTAGAATGAACTAACGTGCAAGAAATAGAGTCTACACAAGTTTTGGTCTAATTATGTAGGAATTGGAGTGGAATCGAAGTCAAAACAGACCAAGAACACCAGCAAAGGAGAGCACTCGATATCGATTAGATGAAGTCGATATCGACTATGCCCCAGAAATCGAGTGGAACTGAGCCCGTCGAGCAGAAACAGAGTGGTCGAAATCGACCTATCTGGTCCATATCGACTAGATTTCAACACGGGTTGGACACGCTTTTCGAGATGCGGATTGCAATTCTATCTACATAAGCCACGGTTTATCCTCTATTTTAGATAAAGTTATGTCTTAAGGGTAGTTTCCTTTTTACCCTAAAGGTTTATTTAGTTATTTTAGATTTTTACCTAAATAAAAAGATTTATCCTACTTGTTTGGATAGAGTTTAGATAGAAGATAGGGTCTACTTTCCTTGGATAGCAAGGATTAGTAGCCTATAAATAAAGCCCTAGGGGGCTGGTTTTTATTCATTCAATCACAGAGATCATATCTCACAACAGCTAGAGAAGTAGAGAGTTAGAGAGAAGTTTTAGGGTTGGGCGTTTGCGAGAGTCGGCTTTGAGTTGTAAAGCTTCGAAGGTTTAAAGTTAATGCAAGTTTCTCCTTTTCAGTCAAAGATGTTTGTTGCAATGAAGAGCGAGTAGTCGTCCCACTTCTAGGGTCATGGTGAGCCCGACGGTAGCCATGTAAGTATGCTTATTCTACATTTGATTATGCGATCTCTTCTTCTACCCCATGCTCAATCCTTTATGTAAGTTTAGGATAATTCCTTATTTACCTTATATGAAGCGAAAGTAGGTTATATATGTGAATTTGGATAGTAATTAGGTTTTGCCTGCGAAAGTTGACATAAACCCTAATTATGAAAAAGGTAGAAACAATTATGTTTTTATGCGAAAGCCTCTATATCCCTAATTGTTGTTGAGAAAAGTTTAACCTTTTATGTGAATTGGTCATAATACTTGCATGGTTACCGTCGTGGTGAATCCCTATCCTAGGAGCCCTTTAGTTAATTGAAGTAAAACCTTAAAAAACTACTGTCTTTTATTTCTTTTCCTTTTCTTTACTGTTTTTCTGCAAACCGACATCGACTGAGAACCACTCGATATCGACCATTCTAGTCGATATCGACCACCCTGCATTGAGCGATTCTTCATCGATAGTTTTCTGAGTCGACAGAGCTACTTATCCACTCGAAATCAACCATTCCAGTCGATATCGAGTTCTTCTGTTGTTTTCTCTTCTTCGCGGGTTTCTCTCTAGATCGACGTCACCACTAGGAATTGACTGCCCTTGTCGATATCGATTTTTTAACTTGATATCGAGGCTTCTGGTCGACTTGCGCAGAGTTTGCAAAGACTACTCAGGCACCGCTGACCCGCCTCCTCGTGGATCGATCCTGATTCCCTTCCACTACAACGAGAGGAAGTCTATAATTTATTTGTGCGGATAGAGGATTGGTTTTCACTTATATTGTATTTGTTTAATTCAATTCTTCTTCCTAATAAATTTTGGCGCCGTTGCCAGGGAGGCTATCAATCGCGTCCTGTTTAGTCTATCTCACTCTTTTACCTAGTGTTTTCTTGCAAGTGTATGCGACGCGCTGATCGCCCACCTTAGTTCGAAGGTATAGATGGCCCTGAAAGTTATCTTCACCTTCGCGCTAGAATCCAAAGAGCCATGGTGGAACAAGAGACCTAGGCTCAACAAATTGAGCGTCTAAGGAAGCAAGTCGAGGACTTCACAACTAGAGAGGCGACACTAAAAGAGCGTGCAGACAGGGAGGAGGAAGCTAGGAGGCAAATAGAAGCCCAAATCAACGCCCTCCCTCAGAATGCCAAGCAATACATGCACCCTGTGCTCTTAGTGCCTGAATCGGCCATTCTTATCCCTCCAAATTTTGAGATTAAACCTAGCTTCTTAACTGAAATTAGGCGACGTCCATTTGAAGGGAAACCTAACGATTGTCCTCTAGATCATATTTCATTATTCCTCAACTTGTGTGATACAATTGCAGATGGACAAGCCTTGAATATGTTAAACTGAAGGCTTTTCGTTGGTCTCTCGCAGGGAAAGCACTAGCATGGTTGGAGAGCCTAGCCCCCAGATCGCTCCGCATATGGGATGAGGTCAATGATGCCTTCCTGAACAAGTTCTTCCCACCATCCAAGATAGTGATAGTAGGAGGAAATCGAGTTCTTAAGTACAAATATAAAGATATGTAAATGCAAATCCGAATCCTAGCCTATGCAAATAATACAAGACTTCCTCCCTTTGTAGTAGAAGGGTAGTCAGGATCGATCCACGAGGAGGCAGGTCAGTGGGATCCTAGTAGCGTCAGAAATCTCACGTCTTTCTTCGACCAGAAGCCTCGATCTCGAACTTGGTGCTCGATGTCAACCTTGGCTGCCGCTCCTCTCTGCAAAAGAAGACCTGCATAGACAAAAACAAGCACTCGATATCGACTAGGGTAGGTCAATATCGATGTTAGCAGACGGAATCGACTGGCTCAGAAGACTGCCAGTCGACACAGGTGGTCGATATCGAGGTTGATGGGTCGATATCGATCTTAGTAGCTCGGCAGGGATGATCGTCATCGACTCAGAAAACTGTCGACGAAACTCAATGTTCGATTTCGACGTCTAGGGTCGATATCGATGTCTTCTCCTACAAAGTTATTAGCTTTTTCATCGGCAAAGAAAGGCCGAAGACTTAAGGATGAATAAGATGCGATGAACAGAATAAAGCCAAGGTTTTGATGAATATAAACTATGTAAAAAGCAACTCCTAGGATTAGGGTTTACCACAACGTTGACCAATGCATGCGATAAGGTAAATAAGACGGACAATTGCGCTATTTCACCCGAGGGACGAGCTTTCGCTGTACACCAACTCTTAGGATTACTCTTGTAAATAAACCTAATTGACCCTGATTTCACTCGAATTCCTGCATGATTAGCTCAAAACTTGTGCAGACTCTATTTCTTGCACTCTTTCTCATTCTTACACAAGTTTACATTATTTTCAACCTTAAATTTGGAAATCGAATGAAATATGAAGTCAAAAGACGTAATAAGAAGAGGTACAAATATGTACATCAGATAGCAGTGATACGCCAGAAGATTATGACTTTCAAACAAAGTTCACATGAAACCCTGGCACAAGTGTGGGAGCGGTTTAAAGAGCTGTTGAGGTCTTGCCCTATGCATGGGAAACCATCCTACGTCATCCAGGAGATCATCTACAACACCCTAGACGTAGCAACAAAGGAGAGAATCAACACCTATACCTCCTATGGGTATCTCGAGCTCCTACCACAACAAGCTTGGGATACTATAGAGAAGTTGGTCGAATTTGACAACACCTATGGGACTCCTGTGACCTGCGACTCAAGGCCTGCCCCATCTATGCCACTCTATGAGCCCTCCAAGGAGATTGATCCTGACGTCAAAGATCAATTCATGCAAGATCAACTCAGGAGGCTTCAAAAGCAAGTCAAATTCCTCTCCTCCAACCAACCCTGCGCTGAATGTGGCTCCGTAAGGCATATCACCACTGATTGCCCCCACACGTAGCAAGTACAACTAGCAAAGACTCACTAGGAGGCGCACTACATGAGGAATCCCAATCGCCAGGGGTACCAAAACTGGGGAAATCAACCACCCCAATACAACCCCAAGGATCCTCCGCCATACAAAGCACCTGGCCATCCGACGGAGAAAGGAGGGATGATCTACAACTCATTCTAGACGAGATGAGACGGAACCAAGTGGAGAAAAAGCAATCTAACAATACCATCCAAACGTCATTACATGGCATTAACTCAAGGCTTGGTGAGATTGATACATGGAGGAAAGGCGTGAGACCCAACTGGGTCAATTGGCGGCATCAATTCCACGACAACCCGGAGGGCTCCCTAGCCAAACACATGCCAATCTAAAGGCAGCCATTGGGCCACATCGCCGCCATTCGTCTAAGGATTGGCAAGGAGTTACCAATGAACGTCGGAGAAGCGGAGAAAATCCCTGGAAAGCCAGTCAATATCGACCACCCCCAGTCGATATCGACTGAACCACTCGATGTCGACCTACATGTCGACATCAACCCTGTCCAGAAGAACCCAAGATCAACCATAGCAGTCGATATCGATACCCCACCAGTCGATGTCGACCATTCATCAGCACCACCTCGGGCCAATCCCGCTCCGCCGAAGAAGAAGCCATTTCCCTACCTAGACATGGCCACGGGTCCGACCCGCCGGGTCGACGGGTCAGACCCGCCGGGTCGGCAACCCGGGGGGTACGACCCTAACCTGACCCGGGATTCCCACGGGTCGACGGGTTCGGGTGACCCGCCGAGTCGGCGGGTTGGCGGGTCGGAGTCCCGGGTCGGCCACGTGGCGTTGAAGGGTTGACCCGCCGGGTCGACCCGCCGGGTCAAGGCCGGGTCGGGTTATTTTTTTAACGTTTTCGTGATGTTTTGTGAATTGGTGAAATAAGGTTTCGTGTTTAATAGTGTTTGGGTTTGGGGGAAAAAGAAAGATGAAAGAAGGGCTTGAATCGGTTTCCCAATTGCCTACGTATCCTCCCGGGGGAGAGGAATCAAAGCCCACGTAGTTCTTTACAACATAAAACACTTACTTCCTAGTTCCTACTTTATTTGCATAACATCATAAACTTCACAAAACACAACACTCAAATACTAATTACCCGACGATCCCGATACTTCGTCGACTTTTTCGGGATGCTTCTTGGCTAGATGATTCTTCAAATTGCCATAACCCAAGTTGTTCGTTACCTTGTACTTATGACCACAATAACGACACTCCGCTTCGAACTTTCCCGGGCCTTGGTCGACCTTGTTGAAGTGATTGAACAATGCGGAGGAGCTCGAGGTCTTCGAGGATCCGCTCTTACCGCCGGCCATTACGACAATTGACGGAACGACGGGAATGAATGAAATGTAAGTTATTTGATTGATGGGATGGGATGTGCAAGTAAAATGAATTGGGAAAGAGGGGATGCTATTTATAGAGTCGAGCCTACATTCAACCCGAGCAACGGCTAGTTTTTTTTGAAAAAAAAATAAACGGTCAAGTGGGACCCACCTCTAACAGCTAGTTTTTTAAATGCACAACCCGTGTGACCCGCCGGGTCGACCCTCCGGGTCACGGGTTCCATTTCCCTTAACCCTAACCCTGACCCTCAACCCGACCCAACCCTTCGACCCTTGGACCCGGACCCGCCTGACCCGTGACCCGTGGCCATGTCTAGCCCTACCCCTCCAAATCATCAAAGGATCCAGCGGACGCGAAGTTCCAACGCTTTGTGAAGGTTTTCCAAGGCCTTAATGTCATCATCCCATTCACGGAGGCCCATCATAAAATGCCATTATACGTCCGCTTCCTCAAAGATATCCTAAATAAGAAGCGATCAATTGTTGAGATCGCTGAGGAGTGTAGCAAGGTGGACTACCCAGAGAAAAGGAGTGATCCTGGTAGATTCGCCATCACTATTGGGCTTGGCCAACATCGCTACATGGCCTTGTGCGACTTAGGGGCTAGCGTGAGCCTCATGCCTTTGTCCATCTGGTCAAAGGTCAATATTGGAGCCTTGGAGCCAGTCGATATGAAGTTACACATGGCCGATAACAACTTTATAAGGCCCACATGCATCATCAATGACGTCCCAGTCAAGGTGGGTAAGTTCTTTGTACCCATTGATTTCATTGTACATCATATGACAGAGGATCCTACTTGCCAAATTATTCTAGGGAGGTCGTTCCTAGCTACGGTCGATGCCAATATCAGCGTGCGTAAGGGACTCTTGTCATTCACTATTGGCAATGAGGTCATCGAATGCTTCTTCAACCCTGCAATGAAGGAGGTTAACCAAATAGAGGTCAAGGCGATGCATATAGGGAGAGTAATCCCTTGCGATGAACCAACGGAGAGAGCCTTGAATGACGATGAGCTAGAGGAAAGGGCCATGGAGGCCCAAATGGAGGAGCTTTTAGAGATTCAGAACCAAGCCAACGATAGAGAAGAGCCAGACAGAGCACTCAAAATCGACACAACCTAATCAATATCGAGTGAACAGGAGCCAAATCGACTGCTAGAGGCTAAGTATGGGGTCAACAGAGCACTCGGAATCGACTAGGGCCAGTCGATATCGATTGGGCCCACTCGAGATCGACTCCCCTACTCGACTTGCCTGCATCGAAAGAGAAGAAGAGGTCGATATCGACTAACCTACTCGATATCGACTGATCCCTGAGAACAGTACGAACTCCAAGGTAAGTCCAGGTAAGAATCCTCCACCCTTAGAGATAAATTATAATATCCCTTTAAAGCGAGTATCCCTGTTTGTATGCCTAACTAACCTGATAGGTAAGCCCATAAAAGAATACAAGGTAGGTGACAAGGTGCTTATGGGGCAATGCAACTCCCTAGGATGCAAAAGAAAGGATGGAAGGAAGGGGTCAATCATGACGATCTATGAGGTCTATCCAAGAAGGTTGGACTGTTGGAGCTTAAGGACAAGAAAGGGATGGTGTTCAAAGTAGAGCTTGAAAGCTCAGAAGAGGACATGAGAGCGATATGGTCCCTACATGTGCCACCTTGGATAGAAACGCGGAAGAATTCTGCCTAGCGACTATAAAGTCTAGAGCTTGTACATAAACCCCTTTAAATTTTCGCATAGATGGTTTTTAGGTTTCCAATTTTGAATTTTTGGGATTTAGAGACTTTGGATATGCTATGGTTTTATCTATTATGCACTAACGATTTCAGGTTTCAAGAAAAAGGAACGACGAGGAAGAAAAGAAGCTTTTGCAGAGGCACTCAAAATCGACCAAACCAGTTGAAATCGACCAACTAGGCTCGAGCCATCTCCTAGAGTCGACATCGAGGACTCATAATATTAAAGGAGTAGTCGATATCGACCAACATAGTCGATATCGACCAGATTCTGGCGACCCTTGACTTCAACTTCTTCCTCGACATAGACAGATGCAGTCGACATCGACCACATGACTCGACATCGACTACTGGCATCGACTGACCTGAAATTGACCCGAATCCGCAGGTTGCTCTATAAGTTTCTCTCAACCCTTGTTTTTCTTTTAATACCGTGAGAACATTGTATATTTTAAGTATGGGGTGGGATAGAAACATGTCTTATGGTTACAACTTGGTTTTCTTCTTCGCATTGCATTCATGTTTACGTTTTTGTTCTTAGTCCTTATTTTCATAAAAAAATAGAAAATAGAAAATGTCAAAATACAAAAAAAAAATGCATGTTTACCTTTTTAAGTTTGTTTTTAAACCCTACTTAGATGTCCTATGATGAGAACTCAATAGCTGACTTTATCTTGTAAATCCTATGGCATATTTGGATGGTTTAGCCTACATCCTTAAAATCTTTTTCGTAGATTGTGAACTTCTGATGAAACTTAGCACATATGATCCTAGGCTAAAAAGCAAAATCCAACAAAAATTGTCCTAGTGAGAATATTGGCCTATAGGGAGAACATTAAAAATCCCTCTTCTTTCTTGAGTGTATTTACTCTTCCTATGCATCTCTAAATGTTGTGATGGTTATTCAAAGCAAATGCATATATATGTTTATGTTTACGAGAATTAAATGATGGATGCATCTTTTAAGCCATTTTTATCCTCTCTTTACCTACCCTGCATTATCTCTGCTTGAAGCCAGAACATTAGCATGAGCCTTATATTGCAAACTCCATAAAATTATCCCTAGCCGAATTGAGCCTGACCCCCAATTGGGAATTGAGACTTAGATTGGTTAGAATAATGCATTGTGGAAAGAAAAGTGCATATTGTTTAGTTTTAAGCAAAGGAAATTATGGGTTGGTACATATTTGCATCTTGTCATACTTTGTAAAAGGATTTTTGGCTCACCATATAAATGCACCCTTATTTATTTATTTATTTTTGAGGAAAAAAAATCCGAAAAAAATATTATTATAGTGCATAAGCCAATTATTCCTTAGTTCTTTTATTTTATACAAGATTTATATTTTAGAGAGCATATTAGGGTTTGAAAGAAAGTTCATGAGCATTATGGAAAATAAGTTTAGAAAGTACATCATTGTAAGAGATATGGTTTGTGTTAAGCATGAGGAAGGTCGAGTTCTTAAATACAAATAATGAGATGTGTATAAATGTAAACCGACTCCTAGCCTATGCAAATAATTACAAGACTTCCTCCCGTTGTAGTGGAAGGGTAGTCAGGATCGATCCACGAGGAGGCGTGCCAGCGGGATCCTAGTAGCGTTGGAAATCTCACGTCTTGCATCGACCAGAAGCCTTGATTTCGACCTTGGTGCTCGATGTCGACCTCGGCTGTCGATGCTTTATGCAACAGAAGACCTGCAGAGACAAAAATAAGCAGTCGATATCGACTAGGGAAGGTCGATATCGACTGCTTATTTTTGTCTCTGCAGGCGGAATCAAGCTAAGAATGATCAATCCAACAATGCCATCCCTAGACCGTCTGGATCCCATGCGGAATCAGGCTAAGAATGATCAATCCAACAATGCCATCCCTAGAGGTCGATATCGACCACCAGATCGACCCACTGGTCAACGTCGATGTTATTGCAGAGCCTGAGGAGCCACAACGGAGGTCGACATCGACCATACCAGTCGATATCGACCAGATCCCAGTTGACATCGATGTTCAGTAGGCCCCTCCGACCACCGTTTTGGCTTCTCCGCCAAAGAAAACGTTGCCCTTCCCTTCCAAAGCATTAGTCGATATCGACCAGATCCCATGCAGAATCAGGCTAAGAATGATCAATCCAACAATGCCATCCATTCTCAACTCAGTCACCTTACCACAAGGATTGGGGAGATGGATATTTGGAAAAAGAACGTAGAGACCCAACTGGGTCAATTGACGGCACAAATCCCTAGACCGTCCGGAACATTCCCTGGACAACCAACCAGTCGACACAGGTGGTCGATATCGACGTTGGCAGACGAAATCAACTGGCTCAGAAGACTGCCAGTCGACATAGGTGGTCGATATCGACGTTGAAGAGTCGATATCGATGTTCAGTAATTTAGCAGTGATGATCGCCGTCGACTTAGAAAACTGTCAATGAAACTCAGTGGTCGATATCGACATCTGTGGTCGATATCGATGTCTTCTGCTGCAAAGTCGTTAGCTTTTCGTCGGCAAAGAAAGGCCGAAGACTTTAGGATGGATGAGTGATGTCCGCGCAAATTGCCATATTTTCTATGCAAGTATGAATCCATTTTATTGTCTTTTGCATGCATATTAATGGGAAAATATGGGATTAGTGTAGTTTATGCTTAAATGTCAAATATATGGGTTTGCACGAGTTTCCATATGATTTCGCAGAAAACAGGATGAAAATGGATGAATTCGAAAGAGCGAAAAAAGAACTTGAAGTCTTCTGAAGAGGTCGAAATCGACAGAAGACCTCGACATCGAGTACATCAGAGACATAAGAATCGAGTAGAAAAGGAAACAGAGCATGTCGATACAGAAGGGGTCGATATCGACGTCTGGGGGTCGATATCGATGCTGCCAGATCGACCAAATTGATAGAAGTCGAGTGCCAGTTCGAGTAGGAGAAGGAGAAGCTCGAGATCAAGTTTTGAAGGGTTCGATATCGATGTCTAAGGGTCGATATCGACCATGCCAGCAGAGGAATCCGACTCCGATTTTCGATAGAATTCGATCCAATGCTTGCAATGTCTATCCAAAGGTCGAGATTTCCTATCATCAACACCAGATCTATCATGAGGAGGCTGATTTCACCATGAAGTTTTAGCTTTTACTTTGTTTTAGTTTATCTTAGAGAATATAGATAAGGTTTCGAGTCCTTATCGACATCTATAAATAGAGGCCAATAGGGCTGAGTTTAGGTATTCAATTTCAGATTCAATTTTACACAATTCAGTTGCAATAGAGAGTAGAGAGAGAGAGATAGGAGGCCGAGTTGAGTTGTAAAGCAAGAGCGGAGTGGCTTGTTCGGTTGTACTTTCTTTCGGAGTTTTAATTCAAAGTAGCTTTCTTTCAACAATAATTATGATGATGTGCATGATGAGGAGCGAGTAGTCAACCCACTTCTAGGGTCGGGGTGAGCCCGACGATAGCAATGTGAGGTAAGTACGTCAAAGGTATGACTTTTATGCGATTCCGTCTTCTACCCCATGCATGATCCTTTACGAAAGTTAGGGAGATTCATTATTTGCATTATTGAAGCGAAAACCACTCAAATTGTAAACTTGAATTGCTCATGAATTGGATAGTAACTCTTAGGAAATATGCGAGAGCCTCTAATCACCTAAGTGTTGATAACGAAAGTTATTTGACGGAAAGACATTAAAGTTCATAACTTTAGCATGAAACTTGCATTGTTATCGTTGTGGCATGAAACCCCGACTTTGGAAGCCTTTTAATTAATTGAATTCTTCATAAAAGTCTTAGTTTTGTTTCTGTTCATCTTCCTTATCCATCCTATTTTTTCGGGCTCTTTTCCGACAAATTGGTTACGAAAACAGTTTCTGTGACAAGCATCGAAATCGACCATAAGGGTCGATATCGAGGTCTAACATCGATATCGAGGTCTCTGCTCAACGTCGACTTGCTGTTTTGTCTTCTGCAGGAACCACGCTAGGAAATCGACCAGAACTGAGGTCGATATCGACCAGTATACTCGATATCGAGTGTCTGCTGAGGTCGAAAGCTTTGATCGTGAGTACAACAAAGGAAGCGCTGACATACCTCCTCGTGGATTCGATCCTGAATTACCCTACTACTACAAGGGAGGGGATTCTTGTATTATTTGTTTGGGACAGGGAGATAGTCTAGTTGTGCTTTGTTTTATTTTGAATTATTTGAATCCCTACTACCACCCCGATAGCGAACAAATTGGCGCCGTTGCCGGGGAGGCAATCAATCGCCACCTAAGTTAATCACGATCTTTTTTTGAGCTTATTCTGCAGGTTTATGTGACATTCTGATCGCGGACCTATCCTGGAACCAATCAACAAGCCTGAACGTTTCTACCATCTTCGCAACAAAGCAATTCGCATCATGGCTGGCAACGAGACGCAGACTGCGATCATAGAGCGGTTGAGAAAGGAGATCGAGGACCATAATGCTACAATCACTGCTGAAAGGGCTGCCGCTGCTGCTGAGCGAGCCCGTGCTGATAGGGAGGAGGATGCGCGCAGACAAGCCCAAGAGCGGCTAAATCAGTATCCATAGACGGCGATGCAATACATGCATCCGCCGCTTCATGTTCCTGAATCTGCCATTATAATTCCTCACTCCAACTATGAATTGAAAATTAACTTCCTATCTGAGATTAAAAGAAATACTTTTGAAGGAAGACATAATGAATGCTCTCTGCAACACATCTCTACTTTTATGGACTTATGTGAAACAGTTGCTGATGGAGTAAACTTAGAGTATGTGCGACTAAAATCTTTTCGTTGGTCTTTGGAAGGGAAGGCATTACAATGGCTGGAAAGTTTGGCTCCACGATCGCTAAGGACATGGGAGGAGGTGAAAGATGCATTCTTGAACAAATTCTTCCCACCTCCTAAAACGGCGATGCTGCGACAAAGGATCACGGCTTTCAAATAAAAGCCAGGTGAAACCCTAGCACAGGCGTGGGAGCGCTTTAAGGACTTGCTGAGATCATGCCCGACGCATGGGCAACTTCCATATGTCATCCAAGAGATCTTTTATAACGCCCTTGATGCGCCAAACAAGGAGATGATAAATTCATATACCTCTTATCGGTACATTGAGCTTACACCAACGGAGGCATGGGAGACCATTGAGAGGCTTGTGAACTTTGACAACACCTATGGGGCTACTGCGGCCTATGATGCAAGGCCTGCCCTAGACATGGCCACCGGTCCGACCCGCCGGGTCGACGGGTCGGACCCGCCGGGTCGGCAACCCGAGGGGTACGACCCTAACCCTGACCCGGGATTCCCACAGGTCGACGGGTTCGGGTGACCCGCCGGGTCGGGTCAAGGCCGGGTCGGGTTATTTTTTTAACGTTTTCGTGATGTTTTGTGAATTGGTGAAATAAGGTTTCGTGTTTAATAGTGTTTGGGTTTGGGGGAAAAAGAAAGATGGAAGAAGGGCTTGAATCGGTTTCCCAATTGCCTACGTATCCTCCCGGGGGAGAGGAATGAAAGCCCACGTAGTTCTTTACAACATAAAACACTTACTTCCTAGTTCCTACTTTATTTGCATAACATCATAAACTTCACAAAACACAACACTAAAATACTAATTACCCGACGATCCCGATGCTTCGTCAACTTTTTCGGGATGCTTCTTGGCTAGATGATTCTTCAAATTGCCATAACCCAAGTTGTTCGTTACCTTGTACTTATGACCACAATAACAACACTCCGCTTCAAACTTTCCCGGGCCTTGGTCGACCTTGTTGAAATGATTGAACAATGCGGAGGAGCTCGAGGTCTTCGAGGATCCGCTCTTACCGTCGGCCATTACGACAATTGACGGAACGACGGGAATGAATGAAATGTAAGTTATTTGATTGATGGGATGGGATGTGCAAGTAAAATTAATTGGGGAAGAGGGGATGCTATTTATAGAGTCGAGCCTACGTTCAACCCGAGCAACGGCTAGTTTTTTTTGGAAAAAAAATAAACGGTCAAGTGGGACCCACCTCTAACGGCTAGTTTTTTAAATGCACAACCCGTGTGACCCGGCGGGTCACGGGTTCCATTTCCCTCGACCCTAACCCTGACCCTCAACCCGACCCAACCCTTCGACCCTTGGACCCGGACCCGCCGGGTCACCGACCCGTGACCCGTGGCCATGTCTAGCCTGCCCCATCTATGCCACTATATGAGCCTCCAAGGGAGATAGATCCTGAGGTGCGGCAACAATTCCATAACGATCAAATACGCCGCTTTCAAAAGCAAGTAAGGTTTCTGAGCAACAATCAACCTTGTCAGGAGTGTGGCTCAACAAGGCATAACACTAGTGCCTGTCCACATACTGAGCAAGTATCCATGGCGGAACAACATGAGGAGGTCAAATGGACGAGAGCCCCCTATGGAGGGGGCAATCAACAAAATTGGGGTGATCAAAGGTTCTATCAAAGGGATCCCCCAACATATAGGGCACCAGGGCACCCTGAGCGGGAGAATAAGAAAGATGACCTGCAAATCATCCTTGATGAGATGCGGAGGAACCACGCTGAGTTCAAACAAGCCAATAACTTCGTCCATACTCAGCTGCAGGGCATGAATTCTAGACTTGGAGAGATCGACGTTTGGAAGCGCAACATGGAGACTCAAATGAGTCAATTGGCGGAAGCAATGCCCAAAGCGTCAGAATCACTCCCTGGATCCACTGTGCCCAACCAAAAGGGCAAAACCACTAGTTACATTGCGGCAGTAAACCTAAGGAGTGGGCGTCAATTACAAACACCCAAGCAAAAAGCAGAGGAGAAGGAGCCAGAACAGACGTCGATATCAACCCCCCCTGTCGATATCGACCAAGGTGACGTCGATGTCGACCCTCCTGTCGATGTCGACCCTAATTCTGCGTCACCACAGAAATCGACTCCTCCAGTCGATATCGACCCTACTGATGTCGATGTCGATCTTACTGCAGCTGCGGGAAAGAAAAAGGTGTTGCCATTCCCAACTAGAAAGGTGATTAAGGACCCAGCGGAAAAGAAGTTCCAACGGTTCGTGAAGATGCTCCAAGGACTTAATGTCTCTACACCATTCACAGAGGCACTTCACGAGATGCCATCTTATGTAAGGTTCCTTAAGGACATCTTGGGTAAGAAGCGATCGCTCTCTGAGATCGCAGAGGAGTGCAACAGGTTGGAGCTACCACAAAAGCGGGCGGACCCAGGTAAGTTTTCTATCGCTATAGGTCTAGGTCAATTCAAATTTAATGCTTTAGTTGACTTGGGCGCTAGCATTAGCATGATGCCACTAACCATTTGGCACAAGGTAAAGATAGGTCCGTTGGAGCCCGTAGATGCATGATTGTACATGGATAACAATAAGGTAGTGATTCCAACTGGGATAGTGACGGATGTGCAAGTACAAGTAGGTAAATTCTTTGTCCCTGCCGATTTTCTAGTTGTTGATATTGCGGAGGACCCTGCTTGTCCAATTATTTTAGGTAGGCCATTCCTAGCAACCGTCGATGCCAACATCAGCATAAAGAAAGGATTTCTCTCATTCACAATTAGTGATGAAGTAATAGAGTATGCCTTCAACGAGACGGTGAAAAGTCAAGGGCCAATGGAGATAAAAGCCATCAATGAAGCCCAAGTAGAGGAAGTTGAAGCAATCTTGAACGAAGGAGCTCAAAAAAACATCGAAATCGACCCAGGTAAGTCGATATCGACCACTAATGTTCAAGATTCTGTGACAGGTCATAAGTATGGGGTCGACGGAGGAGAAGAGGAAACATCGAAATCGGGGTCAAGGGTAGATATCGACCACTCCCTATCGAAATCGACCACCATCAGCACTGAGAAGGGAGGCAAGGAGACCTCGATATCGACCTCTGAGGGTCGAAATCGACCTGATCATATCGAGTCAAAACTCTCCAAATCGACTGATCCTCCAGGTATACAATAGGGGTCGATATCGACCTCTGAACATCGACATCGACCTGAGCCACAGACTGAGAAGAAGGTAAGTCAAGGTACGGATTCCTCTTGTTCCATTACAATTAAGGACTTATCATTATTTGGAAGAGGTGTGCCTTGGCATGTGCGCTTATGTAGGGTATCCGATGATGATTCGAGCCAATATGAGATAGGAGACAAGGTCTATGTTGCCAAGTCTAAAGACCATTGGTTCCCTACGACATTCAAGGATAAGAACTTAGGACCATTCACGGTAAATCAAATCAATCCTGGCGGAATGTAGCTGCGGGATAAGAAAGGAGTGATATTTGAGGCCCAAGCCACATGGGCTCTGCAGATGCCGCCTTGAGAAGCGCAAAAGAGGAAGTCGGTCGAGCGACTTAAAAGTCTAGAGCTTGTAACAAAGACTTAGTTTTAGTTTTAGACAGCTTTTGTTTTTGTTTTAGACACTTTATTGTTTTGCATATTTTGTGTTTAGTTTTCAAATTGCAGGAAAGAGAAAAGCACACAGAAAGGCATCGAAATCGATGTCAGACATCGAAATCGACCTCAAGGTCGACATGGATAAGGTTTGTGATCGAGGCCAAATCACCCTGAAGCCTGAGGAGAAATCAAGAGAGACATCGATATCGATGTAAAGGGTCGATATCGACCATGCCTGTTGTCTTCTTCGACTCCTGAAATTTGTGACGGTTTAGTAAGTTTTCTTCTTAACCCTAGTTCTAATACAGTGAGGACACTGTAAATTTTAAGTATGGGGTGGGGGAAAGGCTTACTTGCATATTCATACTTAGTTAGAGTTGCATATTTATTTTAATGCATATTTTAATTGCGAAAAGAAAAAAAAAGAAGAAGAGAAATATGACCCTGACCCCAATATGACCCCCGTGACCCCAATATGACCCCCATCAAAAATTTTGAAAAAGAAAGAGTCATGGAAGTATAAAAAAGAGCTCTATGATGCAAAATAAGATTCATTCGAGATATAACATGAAATTGCCTAGTTAAGGGAAGTCCCAATGAAGTGCAAGAAGAGAAAATAAAGGAGATGAAAATTTGAAGTTGCTTTTGACATGTGCATAATAAGATGATAGAGGACTTTTTATGAAAATTCCATACAAAGTGCTTACTTATACAGGTTCATATCCTAGCCTTACCTATGCATCATTGCAAAAGTCACAAAGCCATATATGAGCCTTATCATGATCATTATTGCTCCACATATACACATATTGCCCATTTTATACCTTATACCTTATCCGTGGACAATGTTGAGAATGGATGTCATCTTTGGAGTTATATGGAGTTGTGCATTATATATGAAGTTGTTGGCAAAAATGGAAGAATTATAAAATATGGAAAATTAAATGAGCGAGAAAAAAATCCGATCACCTCAGGAGATAAAGGTGGGTCGACCCTGCTTGCGTTGAGATAATAGTTCCGCAAGATGGGACACAAGGTGAGGAGTCCGAAGTACTAAGTATCCAGGGCCATTCATGACACCCATGTTTGCGACTCGCGAGAAGGTAGTACTAAGGTTAGAGAGGTAAAAGCATTATATTGAAAAAAAGCATTGAGCGATGAGTGTAAGGTGAGACATTATGAAGAAGGAATGTGGAATGTTTTTATGTTTCCCCGGATTTAACACCACATGGCCAAATATTAGCCCACCTTTACCCTTTTACCAATCCACTTCTCACATGGTTGCAAAAGTCCTCTTGATTATTAATGCTATGTCGCTAAAATTCTTTTTGCATATTACCTCCTTTATGAGTATGAAATTGCTTTTATGCACAGGCATGGACTTGGTTGACATAAGTACCTTATCAAGGATGGCAATTGATTGTAGGGACATATGAAAAATGAATCTATGATGTTGAGGGTTTACTTTCTTCCCCTGAATGACCATTAAAGGTATTGTTTGAGGACAAGCAAGCTTAAGTATGGGGTGTTTGATGTGCGCGCAAATTGCCATATTTTCTATGCACATATGAATCCATTTTATTGTCTTTTGCATGCATATTAATGGGAAAACATGGGAGTAGTGTAGTTTATGCTTACATGTCAAATATATGGGTTTGCACGAGTTTCCATGTGATTTCGCAGAAAACAGGATGAAAATGGATGAATTCGGAAGAGCGGAAAAAGAACTCGAAGTCTTCTGAAGAGGACGAAATCGACAGGAGACCTCGACATCGAGTACATCAGAGACATAGGAATCGAGCAGAAAAGGAAACAGAGCATGTCGACACAGAAGGGGTCGATATCGACGTCTGGGGGTCGATATCGATGCTGCTAGATCGACCAAATTGATAGAAGTCGAGTGCCAGTTCGCGTAGGAGAAGGAGAAGCTCGAGATGAAGTTTTGAAGGGGTCGATATCAATGTCTAAGGGTCGATATCAACCATGTCAGCAGAGAAATCCGACTCCGATTTTTGATAGAATTAGATCCAATGCTTGCAATGTCTATCCAAAAGTCGAGATTTTCTATCATCAACACCAGATCTATCATGAGGAGGCTGATTTCACCATGAAGTTTTAGCTTTTACTTTGTTTTAGTTTATCTTCGAGAATAAAGATAAGGTTCCGAGTCCTTATTGACATCTATAAATAGAGGCCAATAGGGCTGAGTTTAGGTATTCAATTTCAGATTCAATTTTACACAATTCAGTTGCAATAGAGAGTAGAGAGAGAGAGAGGAGGCCGAGTGGAGTTGTAAAGCGAGAGCGGAGTGGCTTGTTCGGTTGTACTTTCTTTCAGAGTTATAATTCAAAGTAGCTTTCTTTCAACAATAATTATGATGATGTGCATGATGAGGAGCGAGTAGTCAACCCACTTCTAGGGTCGGGGTGAGCCCGACGATAGCAATGTGAGGTAAGTACCTCAAAGGTATGACTTTTATGCGATTCCGTCTTCTACCCCATGCATGATCCTTTACGAAAGTTAGGGAGATTCATTATTTGCATTATTGAAGCGAAAACCACTCATATTGTAAACTTGAATTACTCATGAATTGGATAGTAACTCTTAGGAAATATGCGAGAGCCTCTAATCACCTAAGTGTTGATAACGAAAGTTATTTGACGGAAAGACATTAAAGTTCATAACTTTAGCATGAAACTTGCATTGTTATCGTTGTGGCATGAAACCTCGACTTTGGAAGCCTTTTAATTAATTGAATTCTTCATAAAAGTCTTAGTTTTGTTTCTGTTCATCTTCCTTATCCATCCTATTTTCTTTGGACTCTTTTCCGACAAATTGGTTACGAAAACAGTTTTTGTGACAAGCATCGAAATCGACCATAAGGGTCGATATCGAGGTCTAACATTGATATCGAGGTCTCTGCTCGACGTCGACTTGCTGTTTTTGTCTTCTGCAGGAACTGCGCTAGGAAATCGACCAGAACTGAGGTCGATATCGACCAGTATACTCGATATCGAGTGTCTACTGAGGTCGAAAGCTTTGATCGTGAGTACAACAAAGGAAGCGCTGACATACCTCCTCGTGGATTCGATCCTGAATTACCCTACTACTACAAGGGAGGGGATTCTTGTATTATTTGTTTGGGACAGGGAGATATTCTAGTTGTGCTTTGTTTTATTTTGAATTATTTGAATCCCTACTACCACCCCGATAGCGAACAATGAGGATGCGATGATCAGAAATAAAGCAGTGGTTTGATGAATATAAACTATGTAAAAGGTAACTCCTAGGATTAGGGTTTACCACAACGTTAACCAATGCATGCGATAAGATAAATAAGACGGACAATTGCGCTATTTCACCCGAGGGACAAGCTTTCGCTGTACACCAACTCTTAGGATTACTCTTGTAAATAAACCTAATTATCTCTACCAATTTTATGTTTATAACTCAAGTTGTTAGCATGAATCCCTTTTCTTTCGATTAGGACTAAACATAGAATCGTAGGAGATGATATAGACACAACGATATCAACATCTAACACTTACCTCAAGCATGCATGGCTAACGTCGGGCTCACCTTGACCCTAAGAGCTTTGGGGGACTATTCGCACCTCATCATGGAACTCATCATTGATTGAAAGAGATAAACTTGCATTAAAATATAAACTTCGAAGCTTTACAACTTAACGTCGGCTTTCACAAACGCCAAACCTTAAAACTTCTCTCTAACTCTATTGAATGTAATTGGATGTGTTGATGGATCCTTGAATGCCAACCCCCTAGGGCTTTATTTATAGGCTACTAACCCTTGCTAGCCAAGGATTGTAACTCCTATCTAAACTATGAACTCTATCCAAACAATTAGGATAGGTCTTTTATTTTGATAAAACTTAAACTAACTTGATAAAACTTAAAGGTAAAGATAAATCTCTGCTGCTAACTCTCTAAAAGTACAAGATCATCCGTGGCCTTGAGGATAGAATTCATAATCCGAGTCTCGAAATCTGATCTATCTTCTGTCGAGATAAGGTCGATATCGACGTTGGAGGTCGATATCGATGTCTGTGTTTCGGCTCGACTTGTCCATCTCCAGTCGATGTCTATCTTGAGGTCGATATCGATGATTAAGGTCGATATCGACCTCTGCTCAGCTTCACTTGACTTCTTCGTTTTGACTCCGATTTCCCTCGAATTCCTGTATGGTTAGCTCAAAACTTGTGCATACTCTATTTCTTGTATTTTATCCCATTCTTACACAAGTTTTTATCCTTTTGAACATTTTCTTTGGAAATCGAATGAAATAAGAAGTCAAAAGATGCAATAAAAAAAGGTACAAATATGTACATCAGTTTGGATATAGTTGTGATGAAGTTTAGGAGTCTTGATTCCCGAATTTTATAAGCACAACATAGCCAAATAATTCCATACCCTTTTATTTCATACCAAGCCCCATTACAACCCCGTCGAATGGAGTCTTCTTTGAAGTCTTCCATTGAGCGAAAGTCCTCCTGATGGTTCTTATTGCATTTTCATAATTGGTTGCGAAAAGGATTATTATAAATTGCAATGTTTATGAGTTTGTACATGGAATTGAGTTGAGAGTTGATCTTCATAGCCTAAACACATGAGAGTTGAGTGCAAACACATTATCCCTGTGAGGTTCGATCAAAATTGCATATGCCTATGGATCGCTCAAATATGTGCTATGACGTTAAACTCACTTGCTTTGCTTTGCTACCATTATGATGTTGCTTTTGACAAGGGCGAAGACTTGAAGGGTGTGTTGTAGGTGTTGGTTATTGCTTGAGGACAAGAAAGTCTAAGTATGGGGTGTTTTGACGTACATATTTAGTACCCTTTTTATTGTATCTTTTGACTTCATATTTCATTCAATTTCCAAAGAAAAGGTTGAAAAATAATGCAAATTTATGTAGAATGAACTAACGCGCAAGAAATAGAGTCTGCACAAGTTTTGGTCTAATTATGCAGGAATTGGAGCGGAATCGGAGTCAAAACGAAGAAATCAAGTAAAGTAGAAAAGTGGTCGAAATCGACTAGACTGGTCGACATCGACTAAAGACCTCGACATGGATACTGAGTGTCAAGACAGACCAAGAACACCAGCAAAGGAGAGCACTCGATATCGATTAGATGAAGTCGATATCGACTATGCCCCAGAAATCGAGTGGAACTGAGCCCGTCGAGCAGGATCAGAGTGGTCAAAATCGACTGGATTCGACACGGGTTGGACGCGCTTTACGAGATGCGGATTGCAATTCTAACTACATAAGCCACGGTTTATCCTCTATTTTAGATAAAGTTATGTTTAAGGGTAGTTTCCTTTTTACCCTAAAGGTTTATTTAGTTATTTTAGATTTTTACCTAAATAAAAGATTTATCCTACTTGTTTGGATAGAATTTAGATAGAAGATAGGATCTACTTTCCGTGGATAGCAAGGATTAGTAGCCTATAAATAAAGCCCTAGGAGGGTGGTTTTTATTCCCCCTTCTAGGGTCGGGGTGAGCCCGACAATAACCATGTGTGTATGCTTGAATCCTTGATGTCTTATGTGTTTATCATCTTCTATCCATGCTTAATCCACTAAGAAAATAGTGGACGATTCCTTATTTGCAATCTATGAAGTGAAAGTGGATTATTTTGTGAATTTGGATAGTAATTAGGATTTGTTTGCGAAAGTTGACTAAACCCTAGTTATGAAAAGGATAGAAACATGTAGGTTTTTATGCAAAAGCCTCTATATTCCTGTTTGTTGAATGTGAAAGCTACCGTATAATGATAAGATCATGATCTTTCTATGATTTGAGTGTGTTGCATGCATGGTTGTTGTCGTGGTGAATCCCTACCTTGGAAGCCTTAGTAAATTAGTTTACAAACCCCATAAACCCTTGCTTTTATTGTTTTTGAACATTTCTTCTATCTCCATTCTCAATTTCTTTCGACTGTTCTTTGTCGAACAAACTTCTGCTTTTTGAGTTTTTTGTCATTGCACTCGACATTGACATACCCTATCGATATCGACCAACCTGCTACTGAGATTTGAAGGTCGAAAGTTTTCTGAGTCGACTGTGCTTTTGGAATTCACTCAACATCAACCTACCCAGTTGAAGTCAATCTGTTTGTGTTGTGCAGGTTTTGCTAAGTCGCTTGAAATCGACTTCCCCTATCCATATCGACTGTTTCTGTCGATATTGAGGCTTCTAGTTGACACTACAAAGGACATTTGAAGACTATTCAGGAACCGATGACTCGCCTCCTCGTGGATCGATCCTAATTCCCTACTGCTACGATGGGAGGGAGTCTTGTAATTTATTTGATCGTGCCTGAATCGGCTATTCTTATCCCTGCTTCTAATTTCAAAATTAAAACTAGTTTCCTTACTGATATTAGGACACATACTTTTGAATGGAAACCACATGAATGCCATTTGGCACATATTACTACCTTTCTTGATCTATGTGATACAATTTCCGATCGACCTAATTTAGAATATGTTAAACTAAAGGCATTTTGTTGGTCTCTCGCAGGGAAAGCATTGCAATGGTTGGAGAGCTTAACCCCAAGATCACTCCGCACATGGAATGAGGTTACAGACGCATTTCTCAACAAGTTATTCCCTCCATCCAATATGGCGATGATACGATAGAAGATCATGACTTTCAAACAAAATCCTAATGAGACTCTGGCGTAAGTGTGTGAGAGGTTCAAGGACCTACTCAGGTCTTGCCCTACTCATGGGCAACCACCATACGTCATTTAGAAGATCATTTACAATGCTCTTAATTTGGCAACAAAGGAGATGATCAACACCTACACCTCCTATGGGTATCTAGATCTTACACCACAACATGGTTGGGATACATAGAGAGGTTGGTGGAATTTGACAACACGTATGGGATTCCGAAGACCTCCAACTCAAGGCCTACCCCATCCATGACCTTATATGACCCATCCCAGGAGCTCGATCCCGATGTCAAAGATCAAGTTATGAGGGATCAACAGCGGAAGCTCCAAAAGAACATCAAATTCTTCTCCGCTAACCAACCCTGCGGCAAATGTGGGTCCGAAAAGCACATTACAACCGCTTGCCCCTACACGAAGCAAGTGCAAATCTGGGAAACTCATCAAGAAGTAAGGTTCACGAGGGGTCCCAAATGTGGAGGATATCAACAAAATTGGGGCAATTCAAAACCCCAATACAACACCAGGGATCCTCCACCATACCGATCTCCAGGGCACCCAGAGAGAGAACCAAGGAAGGATGATCTACATCTCATCCTTAATGAGATGAGGAGGAATCAAGCTAAAATAAAGCAAGCCAACTATGCCATCTAAACTCAATTGCACGGGCTGAGCGCCCGATTTGGAGATTTGGACATATGGAGAAAAAATGTGGAGACCCAATTAGGTCAACTAGTGGCACAAATCTCAAGGTCATCTGGAATGCTCCCCGGGCAAACAAAAGCAAATCCCAAAGGGCGTGGGCTGCTATCAATCTAAGGAGTGGGTGGACATTGCAAGAACCAGATAACAGAGAAAAGAATGTCAAAGCTAGAGAGACAGTTGATGTTGACCACCCCTAGGTCGATGTCGACCAGCCTGCAGTCGATGTCAAGCAGACCCAAGTCGACATCGATGACACCTAGGTGCCCTAGAAGAAATCGACTGCGCCAGTCGGTGTTGACCGCACCCTAGTCGACGTCGACCACTCTACTCTACCTCCGAAAGCTGCTTTGGTTCCAGAACCAACAAAGACACTCCCCTTTCCCTCCAAGGCATTGAAGGACCCGGCTGACAGCAAGTTTAGGCACTTCATGAAAGTACTCCCGGACTTGAATATCATCATCCCATTCATGGAGGCCCTTAGTGAGATGCCAACATATATGCGATTCCTAAAGGACATCATAAGAAAGAAGAGGTCAATTGCCAAGATTACCGGAGAATGCAACAAGATAGAGTTCTCTGATAAAAGAAGCGATCCGGGCAAGTTTGCTATCACAGTGGGGCTAGGAAAAATATCGTTATAAAGCCCTATGTGATCTTGGGGCAAGTGTAAGCTTAATGCCTCTCTCCATATGGCAAAAGGTTGGCGTAGGAGCTTTGGAGCCCATCGACATGAAGCTATACATGGCAGACAACTCCTTTGTGAGACCCATGGGGATTGTGGATGATGTCCCTGTCAAAGTGGGCAAGTTCTTTGTGCCAACGGACTTCATCGTGTTAGACATGGCGGAAGATCCCATAGTACCTATCATTCTTGGTAGGCCCTTCTTAGCCACCACGGATTCCAACATCAACGTCAAGAAGGGCATCCCTTCATTCACAATCGGCAATTAAATCATTGAGTTTCGCATCAGCCCGACGATGAAAGAGACTCACCGACTAGAGGTTAAGAGTATTGGCATGAGCAAGGACTATGTCCCTTATGAAGAAACAATACAACAAGCTCTTGCTCTGAAATCTATGAAGAAAGTGGGCTCACACTTGAAGAGAAGCAGTTGCGAAAGCATTTGTTGACGGAGTTGAGCGTTATAAAGGGTGTCGATATCGACTGTTACTAGTCGATGTCGACCAATCCAGCTGACATCGATCACAATCAATCAAAATCGACCACCACTGAAGAATACCAGAGCTACCAAGAGCTTAAGTATAGGGTAGCCACTGATGGAGTACTCGATGTTGACCCTACCATATCGATGTCGACTAACCCCCAGCTCGAAGATCGCTGTTTCGGGTTCGAAAAGGTAAGCTCAGGTATGGTTTCTACCCCCTCCCCCCTTATTCCATTAATGATACTTATGCTAGGAGGAGGGTTAAGGCTTCGTGGTACACTAACCTATGTAACGTGAGATCATGGAAGAACAAAACAAAGGAAGGCCAAGGAGAATGAGCCAACGAAAAAGGATCCGGGCAAAGAGTTACAAGGAGACGATGCATTAATAGTTGAACTTTGGCATTATGATGAAGACCTTGATGATCCAGGAGAAGGGCCTAGCACTATGGGGCCATATCTTAAAGGGCCATGAACTTAATTGAAGAAGTCGGCCTTGCAACTTAAAAGTCTTGAGCATGTATATAGAACCTCTTTGAATTTTTCTTAGGATTTGTTTTTGGATTTTTGGTTTGGTTTTGGAAACATTATAAGGTTTGGCTTTAGTTTTTATGGGCTAACAAAGTTTCAGGTTCTAAGCGTGACAAAATAACGCAACAAGGAGGCAAATCGGAGTCCAGAAAAGCAATCGAGATCGACCTGACAAGGTCGACATCGACTATGCTAAGGTCGAGCCACACCAAGCAAAGTGATTGACATCGATCACTCTGAAAGCTACTAGAAACAAGAAAGCAGTCGACATCGATGAGACCCCATCGATGTCGACCACATATGGAGGCCTCGACTTCGACCATCCTTGAAAGCAATAACTTTTTGTCGACATCGACTGCATCTGTCGATGTCGACTGCTGGCAACAGTCGACAGCACCTGTTTCCTAACCTCTGCGCTTATATCTATGAATTACTTCCTTTACCCTTTTTTTATTTAATACAGTAAGGACAATGTATATTCTAAGTATGGGGTGGGGAAAGAACTTATTTGCTTTACATGATCATATTTGCTTAGTTATCTCTTGCATAGCTTTACATTATTGGCTAAAACTGTTGAATGGTCTAGATATTATGTTTTCTTTGGATATTATGTTTGGTATGTGGTCTTAAAGAATGATCCAAAGGAGAGTTGAGAGCAAATGAAAGGACTCACACCCCTGAAAACAAAGAAAGCATCATGGAAGCTTTGACAGGACTCGATGATGCAAAAGTGGATTCATCAGAGATATTGCAACGCAATTGTCTAGTAAAGGGAAGTCTCAATGAAATGCAAATTTTTGAGAAAACCACAAAGGGAGGTAAATTGATGTTACTTTTGCCATATGCAATGGTAAATTGATTGAGGATAGGGCTGTTATCTGAGCCGAACAGCTCGAGCTCGGCTCGGGCTCGGCTCGGAAAAGCTCGAGCTCGACTCATTCGTAGAGATAAAAACAAGCCGAGCTTGAATGATTTTTTAAGCTCGAACCGAGCCCGAGCCGAGCCCAAAAGCTCGTTATGTCTTAATTTACGAAATTACCCCTAGGGAAATATAAAGGATCAGGTAGGAGGATTGGGGATTAGGTCTTCGTCTCCGACTCTCCACCGACTCTGCATCTCGCTTCGCTTCTCCCTCGTTCTCCTGCTTGGCTGCTTCGTTCAATCGTTTCTCCCTCTTTCTCCAGGTTCATCTTTCTCTCTCTCACCGCGTCTCGCTTCGCTTCTCCCTCTTTCTCCAGGTTCGTCTTTGTCTCTCTCACCGCGTCTCGCTTCGCTTCTCCCTCTTTCTCCAGGACCGTCTTCCTCCTCGCAGATCTGAGAAGGGGCCAAGGGTTTCTGGCTTGTCCTCAACTCTCACCTCCTTTTACACAAACAATGCTCACAGATCTCTCTCTCGAGTCTCGATTAGGTATGGAACTTTCACTCTCTCTCCCTCTCCCTATCCCAGATCTCTCTCTCTCTCTCTCGAGTCTCGGCTAAAGAATCTAGCCTCACTCTCGTAGATCCGAGTTCCATCCAACCGAATCTCAAGTTTTCCACAGGAGAAGTCGAATCTCATGTTTTCCACGGGAGAAGCGGAATCTCAAGTTTGCAGGTTTGCCTCTTTATGCAAAAACTAATCGATATTGTCATTGTTTTGCATAGCTTCATCCGTGCGAGTTATCAAATGATTTGTGATGTCTGAAATCAATAAATCGCATATGATTTTAAGACTACCAAGAAATTGCTGCTATGACAAATTTGAATCAAAATGGGAATGAATACTTTGAGAGATTTCATGGTCATTTTTTACTTTGAATAACCTTTGATATGTCATGAGTTCACTAGTTGCTTTTATCTGCTTCCAAATTTCAATTCCTCCAAGCACCTAAGCCATCATCAGGACCACACAAGTGAGAGTGCTTACCTCTGGTTTCATGGTTATGTGCGGACTTCTTTGATGTAAGTATATACTGTCCTTTTGCATCAAACCTTACTTGTTATACATATGTTTAGTGATGATTCTCTTGATTTCTATGGATTTATTACATGTATTGTATTCACCATGGTTTCCATCACTCTTCTTGCAGTTTAGTTGATATAATATAACAAATGAAGATTCAATGTGCTCTAGATTTCTAAAAATTGAAATTAACTATGTTTATGTTTCTAGCTCAATTGTAGAGATACATGTCAGTACTCCTTTGTTGTTTCTAGCTCTAGATTCAATGAGCTCTAGATTGTATTCTATTCACCATTGTTTATGTTTCTAGCTCAATTGTAGATTATGTCAGTACTCCTTTGTTGTTGCATCCAGCATTTTGTTTGTTGCATTGGTTATATTTTTTGTGTGTGTTTTAGTAGGTAGATAAATTGTACATATATGCTAATTCCAATTCCATGTGCATATATGCAGCAACTGATTGTTGAAGCCTAAACTCCCTAGAGTACATTTGACAAGGATCCTCCTTTTGAGTTATTAGTGTTTTATTTCGAATTTATTCGGTTTCATGTATTTTTGAACTTTTGGTTATAATGTAAAAAAAATCTGTATTTTAAACATATGTGTTGTACTTTTATTATAACACAAATTTGCTTTTATTATGTGGTGTTATTAGTATTGTACAAGTTGCCTTGGTAAACAAACAGCTGAAATGAGTTGAACGAACAAAAACGAGCCGAACGAACAGCTCAAACGAGCCGAACGAACGAGCTTAGACAACGAGCTCGAACGAGCCTAAGCTTGTTCGTTCAGTTCGACTGAGCTTATCAAGCCAAGCTCGAGCATGTGTTTGGGCTCACGAGCCGAGCTTGAACATAAAAAAAAGCTCATATAAAATTTAGGCTCGAGCTCGGCTCGGCTCGTTTCACCATCAAGCCAAGCTTGAACATGTCAAGCTCGGCTCGTTCGGCTCGTATATCACCCCTAATTGAGGACTTTATATTTTCCTTTCAAGCATTATTTGCCCTAGCCATTCATACCTTTGCATTTATTAGCCTTCACATCATATTCTAAGCCATATGTGCCCCAAAAGAAATTTTTGCTCCAAGAGTTCATATATTGCCCATTTATATACATTTTGACTCATCCGGGGAATATGTTGAGAAATGGAAGTCATATTATGGAGTTGTTGTATGGTTTTCTAAGTTGTGAAATTATATGAAGTTTGATGGCAGGATGATGAAATTATGGAAAATTTAATGAGCGAAAGAAAATCCGGTCAACTAAGAGATAGGTGGATCGACCCTGCTTGCTTGAGATGTTAGTTCAAGCGAGATGGGACACAAGGTGAGGAGTCCAAAGCACTAAGTATTCGGGGCCATTCATGACACCCATATTTGCGACTTGCGAGAAGGCAATACGAAGGTCAGAGAGGTAAAAACATTAAAGTGAAAAGAGAAAAGAGAGAATCAAGAGAGGATGAGGGATATGGAAATATCATCAAGGAGAAAGTGTATCAAAGAAATAAAGAAAGTATGAAAGTTTCTCCTCGGATTAGCACCACATTGCCTGAAAATAGCCCACCACTATACCTTTACCTTTCATTCCTTTAAACCTTGCATAATGTCCTCTTAATTATCATTGTTTTGTCATAGGAAAATTATTTTGCATAACCCTCCTTTTGTGTGAGAATTGCTTTTTATTCACAACCATGGATTTGAAGGCAAAAGTACCTTTGCAAGGATGACATATGGTTGTTAAGAAAATATAAGAATGGATCCATGATGCTGCGAGTTTTTGTTGGCTTCCGCTGTGTGATCATAAAAAGTATTGCTTGGGGACAAGCAAGCTTTAAGTATGGGGTGATTTGATGTTCGCTAAATCGACCATGTTTTATGCCTACTTTTACTTCCATTTCTGTCTTATATTTGCATCAAGGGTTGAGAATGCTTTGAATTTGTGTAGTATATGCTTATTTGCAAGAAATAGAGGTCTACACAAGTTTTGGTTTAATTGTGTAGAAATTGGAGCGGAATCGAAGCCGAAACAAGAAGTTGAGAACCGATGCAGAGCAGTCGACATCGACAAAATCTCTCAACGTCGACTGACATGAGTGATCGAGAGACTAAGTGAAAAAGAGCCAAGAAAAGACAAGCTACTAGAAGAGTTCGACATTCACCTAGATCGACCAAGTCACTAGACATCGACTGAACCAAATGATGCCCGAGGTCGAGTGAATATGAAGCACTCGATGTCGACTGCACTGGTCGACGTCGACCGAGCCGTTTCGTGGATTTGATGCGTATGAAGAGTCTGATTCAGAGGAGATATATTTTATTGTCCTTGACAGGACGAAATCGTTGTGTTTCCTATCAAAATAAAACTCAAACCTAGAAACTAGTATAGTGAGCAAGTAAGAGGTCGATCCCACAGAGAATTAAGTATTCCTATGTAGAGTGTATTTACCAATTTGTAGAAAAGATGGGTTAGAAGTGGTTGAGAATGAGAAATATTAACAAGTTAGATGAATCAATAATTAAGAGATAGTTTCACCTACAATTCTCAGCCCTATTTGGTGAATTCGATCCTTGTTTCTTACTCAAATTCTTTTCCTTTTCCAATCAAATGTTCTTATCTTGATTTGAATAGATTATTAGCCCTATGAGTTCTAATAATCCCTTACTCCTAGGCAATCTTAACACGGATTAAGGTTTAATCCTAGGAATAGCAATAAGTCTCAAGATGTATAAAGCTTATAAGCAATATCAATCCCCTAAAGAACTAATATTTAACCTATAGTCAACTTCCTACACATTCAAGCTTTCTAACGAGGTCCACTAGAACATGTTTGCTAAGAAAGATTAAGAATCATAACAAACAATTCAAAACCCTAGCGATGATGAGATCCTAGCGAGGTGATCAATCAAGATAGCATCAAACACCATAAATCATTCAAGCACGAAGAAGATGAAACATATGATGGAAATAAGAACAAGAATAGAAAACTTACAATTCAACCAAACGGAGTCTCAAATCGTAGACGAAACCAAATAGTTTAGCCCTCCATTGTCAAATGATTGTCAAAAGATTAAATGAGATCCCTAAAACACCCTAAAACAAGCCTTTAAATCGGCCTAAGAACCGTCATAAAACCCTAGAAAGTGTTTTCCCAAAGATAGACCCAACTTAGGAAAGATATAAAAATCGGCGCTGATTCGGCCCAGCAAGGCCGCGGGCGCTGCCTCCCAAGCCGCGGGCGCGGCTAATGCAGTGAGCTCTGAAATTCTGGCAGCAGGCGCTGCCTTGGTGGCCGCGGGCGCGGCTTTTCCAGCCTATAGCAAATTTTCCGTTGTGAATTTGGTCTCCATGTCAACATGAAAGTTGTAGCTCTCGAAAAGAGCTTTCCAACACATGCTTATAATAGTCAATCGGACCACCGAGGCCTCCAGAAAGTGCGATACAAGTTTAGCTTGTCGGGCGACAACTTTTGTTGACTTGTTCTTCACTTAGGCTCTCGAACTTCAATTCGCTCTCGTTCTCTTCTTGTAGAATCCTCTTCTTGACTCTTCCTTAATCCATGAGCCTCCTCGTTCCTTGTCGGGATCCACATGTACCTGAAATAATCAATAAAAACGTGTAGATTCCGACTCCACCAACATGGCGAGTAAATATACAAATTCTACTTAACTTATGCATGTTATGCACCTTAACTAAGCTTAATGCAACCTATTATGGCTACCTAAATGAGCTCTATCAAATCCCCCACACTTGAACCTTTGCTTGTCCTCAAGCAAACAAAACAAAATCAAACCACTTATCCCACCAACAAGTTATCGATATCTTGACCTCATAAACCACAAGGTTTGAAAATATATTGGAACATAAAATAATGCATAACATCGTAGCATGTATTTAGCAACTCAAAGAACAAAGTAATATCTACATCCATCCTCACCAGGAAATAAGTGTTTCTCTCTCGCTCATGTATTTAAGGTTAATCAATATCACTCAAACTCAAATCCATGAAACTATGCTACATAAAAAATTGAAATTAACATCACAAATCTCTACCGTGAATGATATTACAAGTAATAAACATCATGAGGTCTTCTATAGGGTTGTAGTGGGGCTTGGTAAGAACATCAAGGTAGAGAAACATTTAGGCTTGTGGTGCTAAAAATCCGGGAAAAAGAGTTAGTACTTTACACAACCGGAAGAACACTAAAACCAAACACTTCTTATTCCGCTAATGACATCAAACTCAACTCCATAAACTCATAACAAGCTTAAACACAACTCTTGTTAACCATATCACTCTTTCTTTCTTCTTTTTTTTTCTCTTTTTATTTTTCGATGATTTTTCTTCTTTTTCTTCTTTTCTTTTTATTTATTTACCTCGACTTTTACTCCTAAGTGAATTTTATCCTCCTTAGGCCCCGAGTATTAAGCACAATAATCATCCATATGAAGTACCAAAAAGAAATAATACCCAACATCATACCCAAAATGCTCAAGACACTCCACTAATATACATTTTCACCAATCTTCTCCCTAATTTCCGGATAGGGTAAGGCTTGAGATATTTTTGTGGAGCTACAAAAGATGGGCTAAAAGGCTCAAAATGGTTTCAAGCAAAGGATAATATGTAAGGTGGAAAGGGAATAACATGGCTAAGAAAAAGTAATGCCTCAATCACATGAAAATCACAAGTAATGATCAATATAATACGGCCTCAACATAGATGTCATTCGCAATTCTAAGAGGTAGTAACATGGACGAGTATCACACACAACAAAACAAGAGGACATGAATATGAAGATCGTCCCAATAAGGCCAAAAATACTCACAAGGGTATATTCTATTGGATTTCAATATTACAATGTCTATGAGTTATACATGCTCAATTAATATCATCTAATCATGCTCCATAAATAAATAAAGGCTTAAACATCTCAAACAAGTTATGGGATTTCATGACAAGACTATACATAACACTTAATGAGGACAAGCGGTCTACATGAGAGGAGATGAGACCTAAATGCATGATATTTTTGGATTTTTTTTCATTTTTGGATTTTTTTTTCATTTTTCAAATTTGCTTCTTTTCAATGCAATATAAGAATGAAAATTAAACATGAATGAAAATGGAAATTAAACATGAATGCACGAACTACATGAATAGAACCCTCCCCCACACTTAAACCTTTCATTGCCCTCAATGAAAATCAAAGACAAGAAAACTTAAAAATATGAAAGAAAAGGTGATGCAAAGACTCACAATGTGGTGTATATCAAAGGAAAAGAAGTCGCGAACAACGACGATGACAGATGAGCAAAGAGAAGACACGAGCTTAGCCTACAGAGCTAGCTGGGCAGGTGGCCACGGGCACGGCCAATGTGGCCGCGGGTGCGGCCTTGCAGGGTGCCTTGGTCGTAGGCTGGTCGCGGCTGCGGCTTCGCCAGCGGCTTTTTCAGCAGCTCTGTTTCTCATTGTTTCCCCTACGGGTTAGCCGAAAAACACAAAAATCCAACTCTTTATTTATTAAAAAACAAATTAAAACTTATCTAACCATTACCTCGGGTTGCCTCCCGAGAAGCGTCCTTGGTTAACGTCATAGACTCGACGGTTTATTTGTCTACGCATTCAAGACTTACTCGGACATTGTTAGCGCCCTCAATAGTAAATCAAACTCTCTTGCCCATCCAAATGATAAATGGATACAAAATATGAAAAAGTTGATAGAAAATAGCAAGGCGTTTGTTGTTGCAGGAGGATGATATGTCAAGTAATTACAAATAATAAAGATGTAATAAACGTAAACCAACTCCTGGCCTAAGCAAATAATTACAAGACTTCCTCCCGTTGTAGTGGAAGGGTAGTCAGGATCGATCCACGAGGAGGCGTGTCAGCGGGATCCTAGTAGCTTTTGGAAATCTCAAGTCTGCGTCGACCAGAAGCCTCGATTTCGACCTTAGTGCTCGATGTCGACCTCGGCTGTCGATGTTCTCTGCAACAGAAGACCTGTAGAAACAAAAATTGTAGTCGATATCGACTGGAAGGGGTTGATATCGATGTTAGTCCACGAAATCGACTGGCTCAGAAGACTGCCAGTCGATACAGAAGGGTCGATATCGATGCTAGGGGTCGATATCAATGCTCAGCAAACTCTGCAGCGATGTTCGTCGTCGACTCAGAAAACTGTCGACGAACTCAGTGGTCGATATTGACGTTTGGGGTCGATATTGATGTCTTCCTGCAGTGGGTTAGTTTTTCGTCGGCAAAGAAGGGCCGAAGATTCAAGAATGGATGAGAAGGGATGAACAGAAATAAAACAGAGGGTTTTGGGTGTATAAAATATGTAAAAGCAACTCCTAGGATTAGGGTTTACCACAACGTTAACCAATGCATGCGATAAGATAAATAAGACGGACAATTGCGCTATTTCACCCGAGGGACAAGCTTTCGCCGTACACCAACTCTTAGGATTACTCTTGCAAATAAACCTAATTGTCTCTACCAATTTTATGTTTATAACTCAAGTTGTTAGCATGAATCCCTTTTCTTTCGATTAGGACTAAACATAGAATCGTAGGAGGAGAGATAGACACAACAATATCGACATCAAATACTTACCTCAGGCGCACATGGCTAACGTCGGGCTCACCCCGACCCTAAGAGCTTTGGGGAACTACTCGCTTCTCATCATGGAACTCATTGTTGATTGAAAGGAAGAAACTTGCATTTAAAATAAACTCCGAAGCTTTACAACTCAACGTCAACTTTCGCAAACGTCAAACCCTAAAACTTCTCTCTAACTCTAACTCTATTGATGGTATTGATTGTTTCTTCAATTGAATGATTGAATGCCAGCCCCCTAGGGCTTTATTTATAGGCTACTAATCCTTGCTATCCAAGGATTGTAACTCCTATCTAAACTATGAACTCTATCCAAACAATTAGGATAGGTCTTTTATTTTGATAAAGCTTAAAGGTAAAAAGATAAATAAAACTTCAACTGCCATCTATCTTGAAAGTATGAGATAATTTCGTGCCTCCTTGAAGATATAATTCCAATCCACATTCGAAATCGAGTCTATCTTCTGTCGAGATTAGGGGTCGATATCGACACTAGGGGGTCGATATCGAGGTCTTTGTTCCTGCTCGACTTGTTCAGCTCTGGTCGATTTCTATGTTGAGGTCGATATGGGGGTCGATATCGACACCGGGGGTCGATATCTACCTCTGAGGTCGATTTCTACCTCTGCTCAGCTTCACTTGGCTTCTCCGTTTTGACTTCGATTTCGCTCGAATTCCTGCATGGTTAGCTCAAAACTTGTGCAGACCCTATTTCTTGCATTTTAGCCCATTCTTACACAAGTTTATATTCTTTTGAACCCTTTTCTTTGGAGATCGAATGAAATATGAAGTCAAAAGATGCAATAAACAAAGTTACAAATATGTACATCAGCGTTCAAGAATCTTACCAACTCATCATACTCTCGAGCCTGACTTTCTGTCGAGGGCATATAAGACCACCAACACAGTTCCGCTAGTGGCTTGTCAAAGTAATGCTCCCAAGGATCTACATATTCACCAAAATCCACAAAAATCTAAGAAATGTCAGTACCTTGCTTAGGAGCCACGAAAATTGGCTCTTGACATGGTTCCTCAATAGGCAAGTCAGGGATGACTTCTTTAGATGAATTAGGAGCCAAAACATGTAGATCCTCATGCGTGCACTCATGAGACTCCACATAAGAGAGCATCGGACTCTCTCCCCCATATTCAATCAAACCATCATAGTTTGCATAATGAGTTTTATCAACTTGAGGTTTGACACTTTTCTCCGCTTCCAACTCACTCATCATGTGAGCACGTTGGTTCAATTTTTCCTCAAGTCGCTCCATCCTTTCAAGCATTTCCTCCATCAAAACTTGGCGTGTGAAAGCTTCTTCCTGCTCCACCTGGTGACCCATGTAGCAGAAAAAATCCCACATCTCTGATAAATCGAAACTTGCCAAGCCTCCGTTACTCATAGACTCGACAAGTTCTTTGGTCGCAGGAGTCAGGCCTTCAAGTACGCAAATAACCATATCTCACAAACTATATTGGTAACCTCGTGCATACCAGGCTTCCAATAAATTATCCACTCTCGTGAGATAAAGGTGAAAATTTTCCCCTTGAAACTGCAACAACCTCAACATCTTGAAAGATTAGTAGCTAGGGTGTCGTGAACCGTAAGATAGGTTCACGACGGGGTTAGATATATATATATATATACAAAAACCGATAAATACACTAAATAAATAAATAAACTAGATTCCCCGACAACGGCGCCAAAATTTGACAAGACGAAATCGTTGTGTTTCCTATCAAAATAAAACTCAAACCTAGAAACTAGTATAGTGAGCAAGTAAGAGGTCGATCCCACAGAGAATTAAGTATTCCTATGTAGAGTGTATTTACCAATTTGTAGAAAAGATGGGTTTGAAATAGTTGAGAATGAGAAATATTAACAAGCTAGGAGAATCAATAATTAAGAGATAGTTTCACCTACAATTCTCAACCCTATTTGGTGAATTCGATCCTTGTTTCTTACTCAAATTCTTTTCCTTTTCCAATCAAATGTTCTTATCTTGATTTGAATAGATTATTAGCCCTATGAGTTCTAATAATCCCTTACTCCTAGGCAATCTTAACACGGATTAAGGTTTAATCCTAGGAATAGCAATAAGTCTCAAGATGTATAAAGCTTATAAGCAATATCAATCCCCTAAAGAACTAATATTTAACCTATAGTCAACTTCCTACACATTCAAGCTTTCTAACGAGGTCCACTAGAACATGTTTGCTAAGAAAGATTAAGAATCATAACGAACAATTCAAAACCCTAGCGATGATGATATCCTAGCGAGGTGATCAATTAAGATAGCATCAAACACCATAAATCATTCAAGCACGAAGAAGATGAAACATATGATGGAAATAAGAACAAGAATAGAAAACTTACAATTCAACCAAACGGAGTCTCAAATCGTAGACGAAACCAAATAGTTTAGCCCTCCATTGTCAAACGATTGTCAAAAGATTAGATGAGATCCCTAAAACACCCTAAAACAAGCCTTTAAATCGGCCAAAGAACCGTTATAAAACCCTAGAAAGTGTTTTCCCAAAGATAGACCCAACTTAGGAAAGATATAAAAATCGGCGCTGATTCGGCCCAGCAAAGCCGCGGGCGCTGCCTCCCAAGACGCGGGCGCGGCTAATGCAGTGAGCTCTGAAATTCTGGCAGCAGGCGCTGCCTTGGTGGCCGCGGGCGCGGCTTTTCCAGCCTATAGCAAATTTTCCGTTGTGAATTTGGTCTCGATGTCAACATGAAAGTTGTAGCTCTCAAAAAGAGCTTTCCAACACATACTTATAATAGTCAATCAGACCACCGAGGCCTCCAGAAAGTGCGATACAAGTTTAGCTTGTCGGGCGACAACTTTTGTTGACTTGTTCTTCACTTAGGCTCTCGAACTTCAATTCGCTCTCGTTCTCTTCTTGTAGAATCCTCTTCTTGACTCTTCCTTAATCCATGAGCCTCCTCGTTCCTTGTCGGGATCCACATCTACCTGAAATAATCAATAAAAACGTGTAGATTCCGACTCCACCAACATGGCGAGTAAATATGCAAATTCTACTTAACTTATGCATGTTATGCACCTTAACTAAGCTTAATGCAACCTATTATGGCTACCTAAATGAGCTCTATCAGTCCTATTTGGATTTTATCTTCTTTTATCTTATAACTTAGATAGAATTACCTTTCCTTGGCTAGCAAGGATTGGTAGCCTAAAAATAAAGCCCTTGGGGACTGAGTTTAAAATCATACAATCCACGACACAACACACAACAATTACACAGAGTTTTAAGAGTTTTTAGGGTTTTAGGAAGCTTTAGGGTTTTGGCACTTGCGAGAGTTGCCATTATTATTGTGAAGACTTCGGTTTTGTTTATTTATGCAAGTTAAGTTTATTTCTTTTATTTCAAGCATGTCTCTTTCTACTATGAGTGGGTAGTCTCTTTTCTCTTTGGGTCGGGGTGAGCCCGACATTAGCCATGCATTCTTGATGTGAATTTGATGTTGATATTTGTTATGTCTTGATCATATTCTACTCTTTTGCGTTTAGCCTTTATCAAAAGAAAAGGAATTCACGTTAATAACTTGGATCATAAACATTTAAAACAGTAGAGACAAATTAGGTTTATCTACTAATGCTTATATATCTATTTGTTGGAAAAGGTGAAAGCTTGTTCCTTTGATGTGAAAATATAATTGTCCGTCTTATTCTATTATTGTGCATGTATGGTTAACGTTGTGGTAGACCCTAGCCTTGAGAGATTCTTTTATCATATTTAAAACCCTTTAAGTTGCTGCAAAACCCTCGTCTTTCTGATCATCTCTTCTACTTTCATTCTTTTACTCTTCGGCCGCCCTTTGCCGACGTTACTGTGTTACTGAGAGAGTGCTTGATATCAACTTCTCTGATCGATATCGACTGCCCCATATCGGTTGACGGTCTGTTGTGTCGACTTGTATTTTGGTTACTATTTTTGCTCTCGACATCGAGTGCCATATATCAATCGATAGTTTTCTGAGTTGATATGTCGTTGTCATTGATTCGATATCGACTGTCTTAGCTCAACGTTGACATCCTCTATTTCTGTGTTTGCAGGTTTTCACTCGAGATCGACAACTCTCAATCGACATCAACTATTTCAGTCGACATTGAGGACTTCTCGTCGACTTCTACATAACGTGTTTGTAAGCTACTTCGGATCCGCTGACACACTTCCTCGTGGATCGAACCTGATTCCCTTCCACTGTAGCGAGGGAGTCTTGAATTTTATTTAATAGGCTAGAGTTGCGATTGTGTTTATATTTTGTTATATTTACATAAACGATTTTCCCCTACATCATGAAACCATTGCGTCTTCGTCCTTCAATGTTGCTGAAGACGTCAGTTCTAAGACCTATGGGTTATAGACCCACTACGCTTCCTCTGCACCACTCTAGTGCTATCTAGTCACTTGTTCTCTTCCTCATATCGACACATCTTTCATAAGATGACACATGGGTCCCAAGTTGATAGAGATAAGGGAGAGACAAAAGCGGAAAACCTGGATTCCTTATAGAGGCATATACGAACTGAGATTGAGGATAACGAGACTAAAGGCAAGGTCCCACCCGAGAATGACATCGATGTAGGGACACATGTTCAAATCAATAATGATCTAAATAGGACATGTATTTAATACAATGTTATATCTGGTCATGTAATCACATATGAGACAAGAATTATAAACAAATAGAAATCTCCAAGGGCAACATCAACTCCTTGACTTAAGAGCTGATGTGCGCATAACTGACCATGTTTTGTGCTTACTTTTTAGTCTGTTTTCTATCATTAATATGCATTATGGGTTGGGAATGCTATGAATTTGTTTGGTTTATGCTTATTTGCAAGATATAGAGGTCTACACAAGTTTTGGTTTAATTTTGTAGAAAAAGGAACAAAATTTGAAGCAATTGTAAACACAAGAAGACAAGTTGAAAAAAGGTTGACGTCGACTAGAGTACGTCCATCGATATCGGCTGCAGAGAAGGGGTGGAAATTCAAGCTGCTGAAATGGAAAGACGAGCAATCAAAGCCTATCACATTGCTCGAGATCGAGTGCAGCAAAGGCACTCGACGTCGACCACTGTTCGTGAAGGGGGAGGACTCGCTAATAAAATATCAAATAGAATATCAAACTAAACCGACTCCCTTGTCCAAGCAAATAAAATACAAGAATCCCTCCCGATGTAGTGGTAGGGTAATTCAGGATCGAATCCACGAGGAGGTATGTCAGCGCTTCCTAAGCTTGCAATCACGATCAAATTTCGATTCCAAAAGACCACTTGATATCGAGTAGACTGGTCGATATCGATTACAGTTCCAGTCGATTTCCAGCAAATTCCTACAGAAGACAAAAGCACAGTCGACATCGAGTTGTTCACTCGATATGGATGTTAGCACTCGATATCGACCTCTGCAGTTAAAATCGAGTCTTCAACAGAAACTGTAAACATAGCAAATTTTATCGGAAAAGAGTCCGAAGAAAGTAAGAATGATGATGGAAGGGTGGACAGAATAAAAACACAGATTTGTATAACTCAATAAACTAAAGGCTTTCAAGATCGAGTATTTATGCCACAACAATAACCATGCAAGTATTATGCCAAATTTATGAAATATGATGCCTTTTCGTCAAATAACTTTCGTTATCAACAATTAGGTGATTAGAGGCTCTCGTATAAAACCTAAGAGTTACTATCCAATTTCATGACTAATCCAAATTCACAATATAATTGGCTTTCGCTTCAATAATGCAAATAATGAATCTCCTCAACTCTCGCAAAGGATCATGCATAGGATAGAAGACTGGATCGCATAAAAATCATACCTTTGATGCACAAACTTACATAGCTATCGTCGGGCTCACCCCGACCCTAGAAGTAGGGGAACTACTCGCGCCTCATCATCATAGACATCGTCATCATGGAAAAGAAACTACTTTGAATTGAACTTGCAAAAGAAAGAGTACAACAGAACAAAGCCAATCCTCCGCTCTCACTTCCTACACCCCACTCGGCTCTCTCTCTCTCTCGCTATACTACTGTGTGTAAAACTGAATGTGTGTTCTTGGATTGTGTGTGGATCGGATGAATAAACGCAGCCCTAATGGCCTCTAATTATAGATATAACCTCGTTATCCAAGGATAAGAAAATCTATCTTTATTCCTAAGATAAAACTTAAATAAAGTAAATAGCTAAAATCCCTTTAGGTAAATATCAAATTCACCATAAAGGATAACAAGTTTGGTGGTAATGGATAGAAGATCTCAACTTTAGGATAGATGCATTGCCTTCGGATAGAATTCTGTCAAAAACAGCCTCGGATCTGTCTGCAGCAACAGTCGATATCAACCAGGTCATGTCGATATCAACCTCTTCTCTTCTCTATCTCGAGCAGTTCTACTCTACCTCGGATTAGCACTCGGAATTTTTTAATTCACTCGATTTAGGGTACTTGATATCGACCACTACATGTCGATATCGACCTCTCTGTGTCGACATGCTCTGTTCTTCCTCTGTTCGATTTCAGGTGTTTTGTTTCACTCGATGTCGAGTCTTTAGGTCGATTTCGACTCCTCAGTAGACTTCGAGTTCTTTTTCAGCTCTTCTTCTCTTCGACGAATTGATCCATTTTTGTCTCGATTTCTGCGAAATAACATAAAAACTCGTGTAGACCTCTATATTTGCAAATAAGCATAAACTACACTAATCTTATGATTTCCCAACCAATATGCATGAAAATATTGACAAAATGGACATAAAAGTATATAGAAAATATGGCATTTTGCGCGCGCGCATCAACCACTCCACTCGATGTCAACTGGTCTGACGCGCAGAAAACGCGGATTTAAGATCGAATCTTTTAAGGGTTTATCCAAGTCAAGAAATCTTTTATCTTTCCATCATTGGATCAGAATTTATATGGATGGAGTTTAGTTTAGTTAGGAGATTTTTATCTTTTTAATTAGATAGAATATAATTTCTTAATTTGCAAGAATAGTTAGCTATAAAGAAAGGCATTATGCCTAGGTTTTTAGAATCCAATCCTTGAGCAATCAAGCACATAGAGTTAGAGTGAGAGAGGCAGCCGAGTGTGAGAGTGTAGAGAAGACGATTGGCGGTGACGTAGGGAGAATTGAATCGAAATATATAAGAAAATATAAACCAATACAACTCTTAGCCTCTTCAAATAAATTCAAGACTCCCCGCTATAGTAGTAGGGAATCAGGTTCGATCCACGAGGAAGCGAGTCAGCGGGATCCTAGTAGCGTTGAAGACACGTCCTTTCTACTCGACCAGAAGCCTCGATCTCGATGTCAGACCTCGATGTCGACCTTGGCTGTCGATGTCGTCTGCAACAGAAAACCTGCAGAAACAAAAAAAGTAGTCGATATCGACTGGTGGGGTCGATATCGAGGTTAGTTCACGAAATCGACTGGCTCAGAAGTCTGCCAGTCGATACAGGGGGTCGATATCGACACAAAGTGGTCGATATCGATGCTTGCAGAAGTTCCCAGGAGTCTCGAGATCAACTCAGAAAACCGTCGATCTATCAGTTTGGTCGATATCGACCTCTGCTGTCGATATCGATGTCTTTCCTGCAGTGGGTTAGCGGTTTTTGTCGGCAAAGAAAAGGCCGAAGAATCAAGGATGGAAAGGAAGCAATGATCAGAAATAAGCAAAGGTGTTGGGTTTTTCGATGACTCAACGAACGGCGGGCAAATTTAATGTAAACTCAAAGGAAAAGATCTTCCAAAGTCAAGGATTACCGCGACGACAACCATGATAGTAGAAATAAGGATCAACTAAAGAAGCATGCTTTTATCATAAAGGAAAAGGCTTTCACCTAAACCGACCAATAGGAAAAGAGATTTTTCAATTACTTAACCTAATTGGTGTCTACCTTCGTCATAATTGAGTTTATAATCTTTCGAAAAGAAACCCTAATTACTACCCAAGTTTTACAACATGAGTTCCTTAAATTCGCATTTAAAGATGAAGAACAAGGTAGAAGGAGATAAAAGATACATTCTTTAATGACACACTTACCTTACCATCATGGCTATCGTCGGGCTCACCCCGACCCTAGAAGAAAGGGGAACTACTCACTCATGTTGATTGTAGACATGTCTTGAATTGAAATAACTTGCATAAATGAAAATTTCGAATCTTTACAATCTCAACGCCAACTATCGTAAGCGCTTGAAACTTTAAAGCTCAAAATAAACTAACTATCTATTGCCTATTGCTCTTCTCTTCGATGAGTCTATGATTGGATCATTAACAAATCAGCCCCTAAGGCTTTATTTATAGGCTACTAATCCTCGCTATCCGAGGATTGTAACTTCTATCTAAACTAATAACTCTATCCGAACAATTAGGATAGGTCTTTTATTTTGATAAACTTAAAGGAAAAGATAACAAACATCTGCTAATATCTAAAAGAACGAGATAACTCATGGCTTTGTTGATAGACTTCACAATCCGAGCCTCAAAAATCGGATTTTATCTTCTGTCGATGTAGGGTCGATATCGACTCCAGAGGTCGATATCGAGGCTTGTGTTTCTGCTCGACTTGTCCCACTCCAGTCGATGTCTATGATGATGGTCGATATCGATGCATGTGTGTCGATATCGAGGCTTCTAGTCTGGTTTGTGTGGTTATCTCGACACTCAGAAATCGTGTCGAAATCCAGGGTCGATATCGATGTCTCCAGTCGATATCGACCTCTTCTCAGCTTTTTGACTCTGATTTCATCGAATTCCTGCATGGTTAGCTCAAAACTCGTGTAGACTCTATTTCTTTCACTTTAGCTCATTCTTACACGAGATCATATACTTTTGAAACTTTTGTTCGGAAATCAAATGAAATATGAAGTCAAAAGATGCAATAAACAATAGTACAATTATGTACATCAAAACACCCCATACTTAGACTTGCTTGTCCTCAAGCAATAACCGAGCAATAACCAATACCTACAACACACCCTTCAAGTCTTTGCCTTCGTCAAAAGCAACATCATAAGTGGTAGCAAAGTAAAGCAAGTGAATTTAACGTCATAGCACATATTTTGGCGATCCATAGGCATATGCAATTTTAATCCAACCTCACAGGGATAATGTGTTTGCACTCAACTCTCATGTGTTTAGGCTATGAAGATCACTCTCAACTCAATTCCATATACAATCTCATAAACATTGCAATTTATAAAAATCCACTTCGCAACCAATTATGAAAATGCAATAAGAATCATCAGGAGGACTTTCGCTCAATGGAAGACTTCATAGAAGACTCCATTCGGCGGGGTTGTAATGGGGCTTGGTATGAAATAAAAGGTATGGAATTATTTGGCTATGTGGTGCTTTTCAAATTCGGGAATCAAGACTCCTAAATCTCAACACTTGCATTGCCCAAACCATAACTCTTCAATATAATGCTCTTAAAGATGCATTCCATCAACCCTTCTTTCAAGTTCTAATACACCTCTCAAAAGTATAACATTCGTATGAATAAAACTTAAGGATTTTGGCTCATGCACTTTATATATATACATATTTTTTTTCGGATTTTTTTTTTTTTTCGAATTGAAATAACTATGTGCATTTATATGGTGAGCCAAAACATCCTTTTACAAGATATGACAAAATGTAAATATGTACCATCCTATAATTTCCTTGCTTACAACTAGACATTGTGCTCTATTCTTTCCACAAGGCATTAGTCCAACCAATCTAAGTCTCAATTCCCAAATGGGGGTCAGGCTCAATTCGGCTAGGGATAATTTTGTGGAGTTTGCAATTCAGGCTCAGGCTAATGTTCTGGCTTCAAGCAGGGATAATGCAGGGTAGGTAAAGAGAGGATAAAATTGGCTTAAAAGATGCCTCCATCATTTAATTCTCGTAAACATAAACATATATATGCATTGGTTTTGAATAACTATCACAACATTTAGAGATGCATAGGAAGAGTAAGTTCACTCAAGAAAGCGGAGGGATTTTTGATGTTCTCCCTATAGGCCAAAATTCTCACAATGACAATTTTTGTTGGATTTGCTTTTTAGCCTAGGATCATATGTGCTCAATTTCATCACAAGTTCACAATCTACATAAAAATTTAAAGACTTAGGCAAAACCATCCAAATATGCCATAGGGTTTACATGATCAAGTCAGCTATTGAGTTTTCATCATAGGACATCTAAGTAGGGTAAAGAAAAATAAACTCAAAAATAAACATGCATTTTTTTGTATTTTTGACATTTTCTATTTTTTTGGATTTTCTTGACATTTTATAAAAGTAAAACTAAGAACAAAAATTTAAACATGAATGCAATGCGAAGAAGAAACCAAGTTATGACCAAAAGACATGTCTTTCCCCCACCCCATACTTAAAATATACAGTGTCCTCACTGTATTAAAAAGAAGAACAAGGGTAGAGAGACTTACAGCGGATTCAGGTTGATTTCAAGTTTGGTCGATGCCAGAAGTCGATATCTAGGTCAGAGGTCGATGTCGACTGTATCTGTCGAAGTCGAGGAAGAAGATGAAGACAAGGGCTGCCTGATTGGGGTCGATATCGAGTAAAATGGTCGATATCGACCTCTCTTTTTTTGCTCCTGAGTCCTCGATGTCGACTCCAGGAGGTGGCTTAACCCTGGGGGGTCGATTTCGACTGGCCTGGTCGATTTCGACTGCCTCTGCAGAAGCTTCTTTTCCTCTTCGTCGTTCCTTTTGCTTGATAACCTGAAATCTTTTTAGAAATATAGATAAAGCACGAATTATCTCAGTTTTAAAAGTTCAAAACAGCCAAAAATTTAAATCCTAAAAACCATCTATGCGAAATTTAAATGTTTTATGTACATGCTCTAGATTTTTGAGTCGCTAGGCCGACTTCTCCGTCAATGCTTCATGACCCCTTTTTTGTAAGGAACCTTTGAGCTTGAGCCTTCTCCTGGATCATCTAGGTCCTTTTGATAGCATCTAAGTTCGGCGACCAAGGCTTCTTTGATGTTAGGTTCTTCTTTGGGCGCTTTTCTTCTCTTTCTTGACCTAACTTTAGCAATATAGGCAAACCATGGAGCTTTGACCCTCTCTTTAGTAGAACTATCAATAATCGGCTTAATTGATTTATCAATAATGGACGGAGGAGGGTTAAGATTCATACCTGGGCTTACCTGTTTGGGCCCGAAACAGAAATCTTCGGGCTGAGGGGTGGTCGATTTCGACCAAGGAGGGTCGATTTCGAGTGCTATGGTCGATACCGACATGTGGGGGTCGATATCGACCTCCGTGACCCCATACTTAAGCTCCTGGCAGCGATCTGGCATTCTCGATTTCGACCTAGGGGGGTCGATGTCGATGCTTTTAGTCGATATCGACTGGTTCCAGTCGATGTCGACCCTGCTTGCTGTTTCCGTCCTTGCCAACAAGAATTTTCTAAGCTTTTCTTTGGCCGGCGAGAGGACTACTTGCTCCAGGTGCTTTGTTTCGCTCATGGTTGGGTTGAAAGAGAATTCTATCACTTCGTTCCCTATAGTAAAGGTTAGTAACCCTCGACGTACATTGATATTGGCATCAGCAGTAGCTAAGAAAGGCCTACCAAGTATAATAGGCACTACAGGATCTTCAGGCATCTCCAATACAATGAAATCAGTAGGTACAAAGAACTTACCTACCTTTACCGGAACGTCATCAACTATACCTGTGGGTCTGACGAATGAGTTGTCAGCCATATAAAGCTTCATGTCCACAGGTTCAAGGGCACCAATGTTCACCTTTTGCCAAATAGAGAGAGGCATGAGACTTACACTTGCCCCTAGGTCACATAGGGCTTTATAGCGATGTTGGCCAAGTCCCACGGTGATTGCGAACTTCCCTGGATCACTCTTCTTCTCAGGGAAGTCCATCTTTGAGCACTCCTCTGCGATCTCCGCCATGGACCTCTTCTTGCTGAGGATGTCTTTCAGGAATCGCACATAGGCGGGCATCTCGCTTAGGGCTTCTGTTAGAGGGATAGTAACATTGAGTCCTTGAAGTATCTTTATGAAGCGCCTAAACTTGCCTTTGGTGGGATCCTCCAATGCTTTGGAAGGGAATGGCAACGTCTTCTTTGGTGGAGGGGCCAAAACGGTGGTTGGAGGGGCCTGTTGGACATCGACATCGACTGGAATGTGGTCGATATCGACTGGAATGGTCGATTTCGACCTCTGTTGAGGCACTGATGGCTCTGCAGTGTCATCGACGTCGACCAGGGGGTCGACATGGGGGTCGATTTCGACCTCTGGGTCGACATCGACTGGTCTGTCGACGTCGACTGGGTCTGTTGCTTTCTCCTCCGTATCCGTCCGTGGCTTTTGTACTTTGGTGCCACTCCTTAATTGTATGGCTGCGACATGGCCCGTCCCGGATTGTCCCTTAGGATTTGTGGTGGGTTGCCCAGGGAGTGTTCCGGACGGCCTAGGGATTTGTGCCGCCAATTGACCCAGTTGGGTCTCTACATTCTTCTTCCATATATCCATCTCCCCAATCCTTGTAGTAAGGTGATTGAGTTGAGAGTGGATAGCATTGTTGGATTGATCATTCTTAGCTTGGTTCCGCCTTATCTCGTCCAATACAAGTTGAAGATCATCCTTCTTTTGGTCTCTCTCAGGGTGCCCAGGAGCTCTATAGAGTGGGGGGTCCCTAGGGTTAACCTGGTTCCGTTGTGGTTGTTGGAACCTTTGGTCTCCCCAATATTGGCGATTGGGACCCCTCATGAAGTTGGCTTCCTCATGAGTCTCCGCTAGTTGCACTTGCTCAGCATGGGGGCACTCAATGGTAGTATGTCGCTGTGATCCACATTCGATGCAATCCTGGTTTGCCGATAGGAATCTCACTTGTTTCTGGAGCTTTCTAAGTTGATCCCTATGAAATTGTTCTTTTACATCCGGATCGATCACCTTAGAGGGTTCGTACAATGGCATAGATGGGGCAGGCCTCGACGATGATGGTGCGTCGGAAACCTCAGGAGTCCCATATGTATTGTCAAATTCCACCAGCCTTTCAATGGTTTCCCAAGCCTCTTGGGGAGCGAGTTCAAGGTAGCCATAGGCGGTGTATGTGTTGATCCTCTCCTTGGTTGCAGCGTCAAGAGCATTGTATATGATCTCCTGGATGACGTACGGTGGTTGGCCATGCGTCGGGCATGATCGTAGGAGGTCTTTATACCTCTCCCAAACAGTTGCCAGAGCCTCACCAGGCTTTTGTTTGAAAGCCGTGATTTTCTGTCGGATCAGCGCCGTCTTAGAAGGAGGAAAGAACTTGTTGAGAAACGCGTCCTTGACTTCATTCCAGGTGCGGAGCGATCTTGGGGCTAAGCTTTCCAACCACTGCAATGCCTTTCCTGTAAGAGACCAGCGAAATGCTTTCAGTTGAACATACTCAAGACTTTGTCCATCAGCAATTGTATCACAGAGGTCTAAGAAGGTTGATATATGTGCCATAGGGCATTCGTTAGGTTTCCCTTCATATTGATGCCTTCTTATTTCAGTTAAAAAGTTTGGCTTAATTTCAAAATTAGAAGTAGGGATTAGAATAGCCGATTCAGGCACTGTGAGCGATGGGTGCAAGTATTGCTTAGCATTCCGGGGGAGGGCGTTGATTTGAATCTCATATCGTCTCCTGGCCTCCTCTTCCCTGTCAGCACGCTCTCTTAGTGCCGCTTCTCTGGTAGCGTAATCCTCTACTTGCTTCCTTAAGCGTTCAATTTGTTGTGCCTGGGTCTCGTTGTCCGCCATGATTCTTTGGACTCGAGATCTTAGGTGGAGAAAGCGTTCTAGTTCGTCTAGTCCTTCAAATTCAGGTTGGTCACCAGTACGTCGCATACACCTATAAAACAACACTAAAAAGAACCGTGAAAATAAACTACTAGGGCGCGATTGATAGCTTCCCCGGCAACGGCGCCAAAATTTGACGTAGGGAGAATTGAATCGAAATATATAAGAAAATATAAACCAATACAACTCTTAGCCTCTTCAAATAAATTCAAGACTCCCCGCTATAGTAGTAGGGAATCAGGTTCGATCCACGAGGAAGCGAGTCAGCGGGATCCTAGTAGCGTTGAAGACACGTCCTTTCTACTCGACCAGAAGCCTCGATCTCGATGTCAGACCTCGATGTCGACCTTGGCTGTCGATGTCGTCTGCAACAGAAAACCTGCAGAAACAAAAAAAGTAGTCGATATCGACTGGTGGGGTCGATATCGAGGTTAGTTCACGAAATCGACTGGCTCAGAAGTCTGCCAGTCGATACAGGGGGTCGATATCGACACAAAGTGGTCGATATCGATGCTTGCAGAAGTTCCCAGGAGTCTCGAGATCAACTCAGAAAACCGTCGATCTATCAGTTTGGTCGATATCGACCTCTGCTGTCGATATCGATGTCTTTCCTGCAGTGGGTTAGCGGTTTTTGTCGGCAAAGAAAAGGCCGAAGAATCAAGGATGGAAAGGAAGCAATGATCAGAAATAAGCAAAGGTGTTGGGTTTTTCGATGACTCAACGAACGGCGGGCAAATTTAATGTAAACTCAAAGGAAAAGATCTTCCAAAGTCAAGGATTACCGCGACGACAACCATGATAGTAGAAATAAGGATCAACTAAAGAAGCATGCTTTTATCATAAAGGAAAAGGCTTTCACCTAAACCGACCAATAGGAAAAGAGATTTTTCAATTACTTAACCTAATTGGTGTCTACCTTCGTCATAATTGAGTTTATAATCTTTCGAAAAGAAACCCTAATTACTACCCAAGTTTTACAACATGAGTTCCTTAAATTCGCATTTAAAGATGAAGAACAAGGTAGAAGGAGATAAAAGATACATTCTTTAATGACACACTTACCTTACCATCATGGCTATCGTCGGGCTCACCCCGACCCTAGAATAAAGGGGAACTACTCACTCATGTTGATTGTAGACATGTCTTGAATTGAAATAACTTGCATAAATGAAAATTTCGAATCTTTACAATCTCAACGCCAACTATCGTAAGCGCTTGAAACTTTAAAGCTCAAAATAAACTAACTATCTATTGCCTATTGCTCTTCTCTTCGATGAGTCTATGATTGGATCATTAACAAATCAGCCCCTAAGGCTTTATTTATAGGCTACTAATCCTCGCTATCCGAGGATTGTAACTTCTATCTAAACTAATAACTCTATCCGAACAATTAGGATAGGTCTTTTATTTTGATAAACTTAAAGGAAAAGATAACAAACATCTGCTAATATCTAAAAGAACGAGATAACTCATGGCTTTGTTGATAGACTTCACAATCCGAGCCTCAAAAATCGGATTTTATCTTCTGTCGATGTAGGGTCGATATCGACTCCAGAGGTCGATATCGAGGCTTGTATTTCTGCTCGACTTGTCCCACTCCAGTCGATGTCTATGATGATGGTCGATATCGATGCATGTGTGTCGATATCGAGGCTTCTAGTCTGGTTTGTGTGGTTATCTCGACACTCAGAAATCGTGTCGAAATCCAGGGTCGATATCGATGTCTCCAGTCGATATCGACCTCTTCTCAGCTTTTTGACTCTGATTTCATCGAATTCCTGCATGGTTAGCTCAAAACTCGTGTAGACTCTATTTCTTTCACTTTAGCTCATTCTTACACGAGATCATATACTTTTGAAACTTTTGTTCGGAAATCAAATGAAATATGAAGTCAAAAGATGCAATAAACAATAGTACAATTATGTACATCAGGCGGTTGTAATTTTAAAGGTTTTAGTTTTATGCAAGTTTGTGTTTTTATTATTTTGATGTGTGCTATGATGATGATGAGTGAGTAGTCGTCTCACTTCTAGGGTTGGGGTGAGATCGACAATGGCCATGTGTGTATGCTTAATTTGTTGATTTTTTATGTGTTTATCATCTTGTATCCCATGCTTAATACGCTACGAAAGTAGAGGATAATTCCTTAATTGCAATCTATGAAACGAAAGTGAATTACTTTGTGAATTTGGATAGTAATTAGGATTTGTTTGCGCAAGTTGACTAAACCCTAAATATGAAAAGAATAGAAACAAATAAGTTTCATGAAAAAGCCTCTATGATTCTATTAATTGGTTGCGAATAGCAGATAATAGTCGTTCTGTTTACAAACGCATACAGAATAAGGATGCTCATTCATAAGTGCAGTACTAAGCATGATACTACATGGCATGCTCTTATGCATATACAACACCTAGTATATCATGCACATATATGCAGGGAATTCTATTCAATTTGAGTAAGCTCCAAGAGGAACTTACCTGGCGGTGCAGAATAGCAAGGTAGCAATCATACAGTTTAAGGTCACCTAGTAGTCACAATGAAATTATAAGTCTATCTATTCAAACATACAAGCACACATGATCTCATATAATTTAACATATCAAAAGTATCATCGTCATATTTCTAACCCATCTCATAGTTCATCATATACCATCTCGCATCTCACCTCATATCAATATCTCATCGCATGACATCAACATAACTCATTAGACATCACCTCAACTAATTAGCATACCATATATCAATCATGTAGAATCATGCATCATCATCTTATCAACGATCCTTATAGCATAGTTAGTCAAGTTTTCGTACTCATACTTAGCACATATATCATCATCATCATAATTAACTAGCATATAACTTCTTATAACAACATCACCACTTAATCATGCCATTAGTCACACAACATCATGCTATTAGTCACAAAACATCATGCTTGCATACAAGGTTTCACGTATCATTATATCATGCTCAGTTCACCAAGTTAGTCAACCCTTAAGTTAGTTTAAAAACCTTTTTAAAACATCTTGAAAACATGCTTCAAAACCCATCTCAAAAGGTCAACAAGGAATCCTCACAATCGGCTAAGAGCAATTTCATCGCGGCAAAACATAGTTTCGCCTTGGCAAAACGTACTCGGCGAGCACCCCATGAGTTGGGGGTCTCGCGACCATGGAAGGCACTTGCCATGGCGAAACCTCATTTCACCGTGGCGGGGCCAAGGTTCCTCACACCCCAAGTGGGGTTCATACTCACCGCGGCGACGAAGATCTCTCGTCGCGGTGAAACTGAACACCAAGGTGCCCGGGATTGGCCTCCAAGGCTAGGGCTGTGCCCGTGCCTTTTTCCGCGACGTATATAAGTGTCGTCGTGGCGAAGGCCTCTCCCTGGTGGCTAGTTCACATTCACGGTGGCGAGATCCTGTTCATCGCAGTAAAACGTGCTCTTGGGCTCTGGTTTTTAGCTTTTCTAGGCCGCATTTGTTATTGTTAGCCTTCCTATCTCTCACCCAACCCCTTTCCAACATCAACACTCATGTTAGAACAAAAAGAAAGGTGATGTACATATTTGTACCTTTGTTTACTGCATCTTTTGACTTCATATTTCATTCGATTTCCAAAGAAAAGTTTCAAAAGTATATAAACTTGTGTAAGAATGGGCTAAAGTATAAGAAATAGATTCTGCACGAGTTTTGAGCAAACCATGCAGGAATTCGATGAAATCGGAGTCAAAACGAAGAAGCCAAGTGAAGCTGAGAAGAGGTCGATATCGACTGGAGACATCGATATCGACCCTAGATTTCGACACGACTTCTGAGTGTCGAGATAGGCCACACAGACCAGACAAGAAAGCCTCGATATCGACATACAAGCATCGATATCGACCATCGTCATAGACATCGACTGGAGCTGGACAAGTCGAGCAGAAACACAAGCATCGATATCGACCTCTGGTGTCGATATCGACCCCTGATCTCGACAGAAGATAGAATCGATTTCGAATGCGGATTGGAATTATATCTTCAAGGACGCACGGAATTATCTCATACTTTCAAGATAGATAGCAGCTGTTTATTATCTTTTCCTTTAAGTTTTTATCAAAATAAAAGACCTATCCTAATTGTTCGGATAGAGTCCATAGTTTAGATAGGAGTTACAATCCTCGGATAGCGAGGATTAGTAGCCTATAAATAAAGCCCTAGGGGGCTAGCATTCAATAATCTTTCATCCAATCCAATCCAATCCAATTTTAGAGTTCAAAAACAGACAATAGAGTTAGAGTTAGAGAGAGGTTTTAGGGTTTGACGTTTGCGAAAGTTGACGTTGAGTTGAAAATCTTCGGAGTTTATTTTAATGCAAGTTTATTTCCTTCAATCAACAATGAATCCCATAATGAGAAGCGAGTAGTTCCCCAAAGCTCTTAGGGTCGGGGTGAGCCCGACGTTAGCCATGCGCGCTTGAGGTAAGTATTTGATGTCGATATCGTTATGTCTATCTCTCCTCCTACGATTCTATGTTTAGTCCTAATCGAAAGAAAAGGGATTCATGCTAACAACTTGAGTTATAAACATAAAATTGGTAGAGATAATTAGGTTTATTTGCAAGAGTAATCCTAAGAGTTGGTGTACGGCGAAAGCTTGTCCCTCGGGTGAAATAGCACGATTGTCCGTCTTATTTATCTCATCGCATGCATTGGTTAACGTTGTGGTAAACCCTAATCCTAGGAGTTGCTTTTTACATATTTTATACACACAAAACCCACTGTTATTTCTGTTCATTGCTTCTCTCTCCATTCTCAATTCTTCGGCCTTTCTTTGCCGACAAAAGAACTAACCCACTGCAGGAAGACATCGATATCGACCCCTGACGTCGATATCGACCACTGAGTTCATCGACAGTTTTCTGAGTCGACGACGAACATCGCTGCAGAGTTTGCTGAGCATCGATATCGTCCCCTAGCATCGATATCGACCCTTCTGTATCGACTGGCAGTCTTCTGAGCCAGCCGATTTCGTGACTAACATCGATATCGACCCCTTCTAGTCGATATCGACTGCTTGTTTTTGTTTCTGCAGGTCTTCTGTTGCAGAGAACATCGATAGCCGAGGTCGAAATCGAGGCACTAGGTCGAAATCGAGGCTTCTGGTCGACGCAGACGTGAGATTTCCAAAGCTACTAGGATCCCGCTGACATGCCTCCTCATGGATCGATCCTGACTACCCTTCCACTACAACGGGAGAAAGTCTTGTAATTATTCGCTTAGGCTAGGAGTTGGATTACATTTATTACATCTTTATTATTTGTAATTACTTGACATATCAAGCCTCCTGCAACAAAAAATTGGTGCCGTTGCCGGGGAGGCAATCAATCGCGCCCTAGTAGTCTATCTCACATCTCTACCTAGTTTGACTTTGCAGGTGTATGCGACGCGCTGATCGCCCACCTAAATTTGAAGGAGTAGACGACCCTGAGCGCTATTTCCATCTAAGGGCCCAAGCTCAAAGAATCATGGCGGACAACGCGAACCAGGCTAAACTTATTGAGCAACTAAGGAAGCAGGTTGAGGATCTAACGACTAGAGATGCGGCACTTAAGGAGCGTACGGATAGGGAGGAGGAAGGTCGGAGGCAAATAGAAGCCCAAATCAATGCCCTCCCTAGGAATGCCAAGCAATATATGCACCCCGCTCTCACAGTCCCTGAATCGGCAATTCTTATCCCTCCCTCTAATTTTGAAATAAAACCTAACTTCCTAACTGAGATTAGAAGGCACCAATATGAAGGAAAACCTAACGAATGCCCTATGGCACATATTTCTACCTTCTTAGACCTTTGTGATACTATTGCTGATGGACGAAGTCTTGAATATGTCCAACTAAAAGCCTTTCGATGGTCTCTTACAGGAAAAGCATTGCAGTGGTTGGAAAGCTTAGCCCCAAGATCGCTCCGCACCTGGAATGAAGTCAAGGACACGTTCCTCAACAAGTTTTTTCCTCCTTCTAAGACGGCGTTGATCCGAAAGAAAATCACGGCTTTCAAACAAAAGCCTGGTGAGGCTCTGGCGACTGTTTGGGAAAGGTTTAAGGACCTACTACGATCATGCTCGACGCATGTCCAACCACCGTATGTAATTCAGGAGATCATATACAATGCTCTTGACGTTGCAACTAAGGAGAGGATCAACACCTACACCTCCTATGGCTACCTTGAACTCGCTCCATAAGAGGCTTGGGAGACCATAGAGAGGTTGGTGGAGTTCAACAATACATATGGGACTCCTGAGGCTTCCGACGCACCATCATCGTCGAGGCCTGCCCCATCTATGCCCTTCTATGAACCCTCCAACGTGATCGATCCGGACGTAAAGGAGCAATTCCATAGAGATCAACTTCGAAAGCTCCAAAAGCAAGTAAGGTTCCTTTCAGCGAACCAAGATTGCATTGAATGCGGATCGCAGCGGCACACCACCATCGAGTGCCCATACGCCGAACAAGTACACCTAGCAGAGACTCACCAAGAGGCGCACTACATGAGGGGTCCCAATCACCAATATTGGGGAGACCAAAGGTTCCATCAACCACAAAGGAACCAGGTTAACCCTAGGGACCCTCCGCCTTATAGAGCTCCTGGGCACCCGCAGAGGGACCAAAAGAAGGATGATCTTCAACTAGTACTGGATGAAATCAGACGGAATCAGGCTAAGAATGATCAATCCAACAATGCCATCCATTCTCAACTCAATCACCTTACCACAAGGATTGGGGAGATGGATATATGGAAAAAGAACGTAGAGACCCAACTGGGTCAATTGGCGGCACAAATCCCTAGACCGTCCGGAACACTCCCTGGGCAACCCACCACAAATCCTAAGGGATAATCCGGGACGGGCCATGTCGCAGCCATGCAATTGAGAAGTGGCACCAAAGTACACAAGCCACGGACGGAAACGGAGGAGAAAACAGACCCAGTCGACATCGACAGACCAGTCGATGTCGACCCAGAGGTCAATACCGACCACCATGTCGACCCCCTGGTCAATGTCGATTGCACTGGAGAACCTGAGAAATCACAGCAGAGGTCGAAATCGACCCTACCAGTCAATATCGACCCAACTCCTGTCGACATCGATGTCCAGCAGGCCCCTCCGACTACCGTTTTGGCCCCTCCACCAAAGAAGACGTTGCCATTCCCTTCCAAAGCATTGGAGGATCCCACCAAAGGTAAGTTTAGGCGCTTTATAAAGATACTTCAAGGACTTAACATTACTATCCCTCTTACAGAAGCCCTAAGCGAGATGCCTGCCTATGTGCGATTCCTCAAAGACATCCTGAGCAAGAAGAGATCCATGGCAGAGATCGTAGAGGAGTGCTCAAAGATGGATTTTCCTGAGAAAAAGAGTGATCCAGGGAAGTTTGCAATCACCGTGGGACTTGGCCAACATCGTTACAAAGCCCTATGTGACCTAGGGGCAAGTGTAAGTCTCATGCCTCTCTCTATTTGGCAAAAAGTGAACATTGGCGCACTTGAACCTGTGGACATGAAACTTTATATGGCTGACAACTCATTCGTCAGACCCACAGGTATAGTTGATGATGTTCCAGTAAAGGTAGGTAAGTTCTTTGTGCCTACTGATTTCATTGTATTGGAGATGCTTGAAGATCCTGTAGTGCCTATTATACTTGGTAGGCCTTTCTTAGCTACTGCAGATGCCAATATCAATGTACGTCGAGGGTTACTAACATTTACTATAGGGAACGAAGTGATAGAATTCTCTTTCAACCCAACCATGAGCGAAACAAAGCACCTAGAGCAAGTAGTCCTCTCGCCGGCTAAGGAGAAGCTTAGAAAATTTTTGTTGGCGAGGACGGAAACAGCAAGCAGGGTCGACATCGACTGGAACCAGTCAATATCGACTAAAAACATCGAAATCGACCCCCCTTGGTCGAAATCGAGTATGCCAGATCGCGGCTAGGAACTTAAGTATGGGGTCACAGAGGTCGATATCGACCCCCTCATATCGATATCGACCACAGCACTCGAAATCGACCCTCCTTGGTCGACATCGACCACCCCTCAGCCCGAAGATTTCTGTTTCGGGCCCAAACAGGTAAGCCCAGGTATGAGTCCTAACCCTCCTCTATCCCTTATTGATAAATCAATTAAGCCTATTATTGATAATTCTACTAAAGAGAGGGTCAAAGCTCCATGGTTTGCCTATATTACTAAAGTTAGGTCAAGAAAGAGAAGGAAAGCGCCCAAAGAAGAACCTAACATCAAAGAAGCCTTGGTCGCCGAACTTAGATACTACCAAAAGGACCTAGATGATCCAGGGGAAGGCTCAAAGGGCCCCTACATAAAAGGCTCGTGAAGAATTGACAGAGAAGTCGGCCTAGCGACTCAAAAATCTAGAGCGTGTACATAAAATCTTTAAATTTTTTTGCATAGATGGTTTTTAGGATTTAATTTTTGGCTGTTTGAACTTTTAAAACTGAGATAATTCGTGCTTTATCTATATTCCTAACCAAGATTTCAGGTTATCAAGCAAAAAGAACGACGAAGAAGAAAAGAAGCTTCTGCAGAGGCAGTCGAAATCGACCACCCCAGGGTCAAGCCATCTCCTGGAGTCGACATCGAGGACTCAGGAGCGAAAAAGCAGAGGTCGATATCGACCCCAACCTGGCAGCCCTTGTCTTCATCTTCTTCCTCGAATTCGACAGATGCAGTCGACATCGACCACTGTATCCGATATCGACTTCTGGTATCGACCTAACCAGAAATCGACCTGAATCCGTAGGTTGCGCTGTGAGTTTCCCTCTACCCTTGTTCGTCTTTTTAATCCAGTGAGGACACTGTATATTTTAAGTATGGGGTGGGGGAAAGACATGTCTTATGGTCATAACTTGGTTTTCTTCTTCGCATTGCATTCATGTTTAAATTTTTGTTCTTAGTTTTACTTTTATAAAATGTCAAAAAAATACAAAAAAATACAAAATACAAAAATGTCAAAAATACAAAAAAAAATGCATAAAATGCATGTTTATGTTTTAAGTTTATTTTCTAACCCTACTTAGATGTCCTATGATGAAAACTCAATAGCTGACTTGATCATGTAAACCCTATGGCATATTCGGATGGTTTAGCCTAAGTCCTTAAAAATTTTATGTAGATTGTGAACTTGTGATGAAATTGAGCACATATGATCCTAGTCTAAAAAGCAAATCCAACAAAAATTGTCCTTGTGAGAATTTTGACCTATAGAGAGAACATCAAAAATCCCTCCGCTTTCTTGAGTGAATTTACTCTTCCTATGCATCTCTAAATGTTGTGATAGTTATTCAAAACCAATGCATATATATGATTATGTTTACAAGAATTAAATGATGGAGGCATCTTTTAAGCCATTTTTATCCTCTCTTTACCTACCCTGCATTATCCCTGCTTGAAGTCAGAATATTAGCCTGAGCCTAAAATTGCAAACTCCACAAAATTATCCCTAGCCGAATTAAGCCTGACCCCCATTTGGGAATTGAGACTTAGATTGGCTGGACTAATGCCTTGTGGAAAGAAAAGAGCATAATGTCCAGTTTTGAGCAAAGAAATTATGGGTTGGTGCATATTTACATTTTGTCATACTTTGTAAAAGGATTTTTGGCTCACCATATAAATGCACATATCTTTAATATTTAGTTATTATTTCCGGAAAAAAAAATCCGAAAAATAAAGATGTATATATATATAGTGCATGAGCCAAAATCCTTAAGTCTTTTATTCATACAAGTGTTATATTTTTTAGAGGTATATTAGAGTTCAAAAGAAGGGTTGATAGTATGGTGTACATCTTTTAGTACATCTTTAGAGCATATTATATAAAGATGAATTGGGAAAGAGCATTAAAGAGATTGAGCTTACATTGAAGAGTTATGGTTTGGGTATTGCAAGTGTTGAAATTTAGGAGTCTTGATTCCCAAATTATAAAAGCACCACATAGCCAAATAACTCCATACCTTTATTTCATACCAAGCCCCATTACAACCCCGCCGAATGGAGTCTTCTTTGAAGTCTTCCATTGAGCGAAAGTCCTCCTGATGATTCTTATTGCATTTTCATAATTGGTTGCGAAGTGGATTATTATAAATTGCAATGTTTATGAGATTGTATATGGAATTGAGTTGAGAGTTGATCTTCATAGCCTAAACACATGAGAGTTGAGTGCAAATACATTATCCCTGTGAGGTTGGATCAAAATTGCATATGCCTATGGATCGCCAAAATATGTGCTATGACGTTAAATTCACTTGCTTTGCTTTGCTACCGCTAATGATGTTGCTTTTGACAAAGGCGAAGACTTGAAGGATGTGTTGTAGGTGTTGGTTATTGCTTGGTTATTGCTTGAGGACAAGCAAGTCTAAGTATGGGGTGTTTTGATGTCAATATTTGTACCTTTGTTTATTGCATCTTTTGACTTCATATTTCATTCGATTTCCAAAGAAAAGTTTCAAAAGTATATAAACTTGTGTAAGAATGGGCTAAAGTATAAGAAATAGATTCTGCACGAGTTTTGAGCTAACCATGCAGGAATTCGATGAAATCGGAGTCAAAACGAAGAAGCCAAGTGAAGCTGAGAAGAGGTCGATATCGACTGGAGACATCGATATCGACCCTAGATTTCGACATGACTTCTGAGTGTCAAGATAGGCCACACAGACCAGACAAGAAAGCCTCGATATCGACATACAAGCATCGATATCGACCATCGTCATAGACATCGACTAGAGCTGGACAAGTCGAGCAGAAACACAAGCATCGATATCGACCTCTGGTGTCGATATCGACCCCTGATCTCGACAGAAGATAGACTCGATTTCGAATGCGTATTGGAATTATATCTTCAAGGAGGCACGGAATTATCTCATACTTTCAAGATAGATAGCAGCTGTTTATTATCTTTTCCTTTAAGTTTTTATCAAAATAAAAGACCTATCCTAATTGTTCGGATAGAGTCCATAGTTTAGATAGGAGTTACAATCCTCGGATAGCGAGGATTAGTAGCCTATAAATAAAGCCCTAGGGGGCTGGCATTCAATAATCTTTCATCCAATCAAATCCAATCCAATTTTAGAGTTCAAAGACAGACAATAGAGTTAGAGTTAGAGAGAAGTTTTAGGGTTTGACGTTTGCGAAAGTTGACGTTGAGTTGTAAAGCTTCGGAGTTTATTTTAATGCAAGTTTATTTCCTTCAATCAACAATGAATCCCATGATGAGAAGCGAGTAGTTCCCCAAAGCTCTTAGGGTCGGGGTGAGCCCGACGTTAGCCATGCGCGCTTGAGGTAAGTATTTGATGTCGATATCATTGTGTCTATCTCTCCTCCTACGATTCTATGTTTAGTCCTAATCGAAAGAAAAGGGATTCATGCTAACAACTTGAGTTATAAGCATAAAATTGGTAGAGACAATTATGTTTATTTGCAAGAGTAATCCTAAGAGTTGGTGTATGGCGAAAGCTTGTCCCTCGGGTGAAATAACACGATTGTCCGTCTTATTTATCTCATCGCATGCATTGGTTAACGTTGTGGTAAACCCTAATCCTAGGAGTTGCTTTTTACATATTTTATACACACAAAACCCACTGTTATTTCTGTTCATTGCTTCTCTCTCCATTTTTAATTCTTCGGCCTTTCTTTGCCGACAAAAGAACTAACCCACTGCAGGAAGACATCGATATCGACCCCTGACGTCGATATCGACCACTGAGTTCATCGACAGTTTTTTGAGTCGACGACGAGGTCGAAATCGAGGCACTAGGTCGAAATCGAGGCTTCTGGTCGACGCAGACGTGAGATTTCCAAAGCTACTAGGATCCCGCTGACACGCCTCCTCGTGGATCGATCTTGACTACCCTTCCACTATAACGGGAGGAAGTCTTGTAATTATTTGCTTAGGTTAGGAGTTGGATTATATTTATTACATCTTTATTATTTGTAATTACTTGACATATCAAGCCTCCTGCAACAACAAAAGGCAAAAGACTGAGGGAGTGAAGATCTAGCTCACCCACTTGTCTTCTTCCACGAAAAGCTTCTCCAAGGCTTGTCCGGGTTGATTCTTAGCTGGATCTTCAAGACAAAGTGCCTAGGATGTATGTGAGGATGTTAAAATTTGACCTTTATGTTAGTAGGAGGTGAAAGGAGGGGAAAACGACCACTTACCACTCTCAAAACCGAGAACACAAGAAGGGTGGTCTTTAATGGCTTCTCGGGGCTTCTCTGACTTTCCTAGGCATTGCTGCAGCTCAGAGGATGTCAAGGGGAGGCTGGCGGTGCCTTGGCTAGCTGCTCATTGAAGGAGGAAGAGGAATGGGGTTGTTGTAGTCGGTTCTTGCTCATGGAACAATGGGAGCTTGGAGTTCTCGCTCTAGGTTCTCAATGGAGGAAAGGAGGAAGATGATGATGAGTTGGGGTTATTGTGGTGGTTTTTAATAGCTGAAAGGAGCGAGCTTTGGGCTGCTGGAATCTCAGGGCAAAAGGAGGAAGAAAGAGGGGTGAAACGATAAGATTTTGGAGCCTTATGAGAGAGGGTTTGTGTTTGGTTTTTGTGGTGAGTGAGGAGGCCAACAAATCTGATTTTTAAGGAGCAAAATGGGGGTGTCTTGGGGCTGGAAATGGATGAAAACAAGGGGAAGGCATGGAGCTTGTCTCCCTTGCCACTTTGGGTGTGGTCAAAGATGGAAGATGGGAAAGCAAAATACGGGTGTTTCACCAAATGGGGAAATGACATATTTGATGGGTTTGAATTCAAACACATCACATGTGTAGAGAGAGGCTGATTTTTCAAATTGGGTGAGGATGGTAGAGCGGGAATTTCGATCCCGAACAAGCGAATTTTGAATCCCAAAGTTAGTTTTTGAGAGTTAGTTTCCCAAATCCCGCTCTCATGACCAATTAGATTTTTAAAACTCCGAAAAGGATATCGTCATCCAAAGTTCGTTTTAAATCTCGAGGTGAAGGATCGGAATCGTTTGTCAAAATTAAAATTTAGGTCAAAATCCATTTTAAGAGTTTCGAAGTCGATTTACTAAGTTGGGGATGAGTTTTTCTCGAAATATCCGAATTAAATCCATTTTAATTTATTTGTTTGAAAATTATTATTTGAAAACCTGAGGCCCTTACATAATGGGTGGGGACTTTGTTCCGAAGAAAGACAGTTTCAAGTATTTGGGATTTGTGATGCAGAGCGATGGAGGTGTGGACATGGATGTCAAGCATCGGATTCAAGTAGGCTGGCAGAAATGGAGAGTTGTATGATGTGTCCCAGCCTCCTTCATTGGCAGTCCAAGAAGAGGAGGAACCCATGATTGTGCGTTTTGATGGACTGATGACTAGAGCGAGAGCCAAGGTGATCACAAAAGCTACTGCATCCATTATTGCGCGAGGTTTTGCTTTTAAACCGGAACAACCACCATCATTGAGCTTGTTAGTCTCTGTCACCAATATTCCGCGTGATGTGTCCCAATCTCCATCGGATAAATTTCCAACGTCATTCTCATAGACTATTTATTATATAGACTTATTAATAAGTGGTGTGGACTTTCTTTGCAAAGGAGTACCCGACATGAGTAATTAATTATTCTTTAAATATCCTTTATTAAATCTTGAGGTATTTAAAAATGTGATTTTAAGTGTTTATCTAACTATTAGTTATAAGCCCAATCCATTAGTTAATTAGGTCCATTAGTAATTAGGGTTTTATTAGCATTTTCAAATAAATACTCTATTCGGGTTAATTTTGTTCTTACGTCAAATTTAGAGGAATTACAAAGCGTTGAGTTGAAACTCCCCCTTTTCCTCCCTCACATCAAACCCTATTGATCTCATTGCTACTTTATTACTTCTGAAGTCAATCAAGTTCTTCAATCAAAGGTTCTTGCTGGGCTACCCTTTTCAATCAAATGTTCTTCAACTAAGACATTACTCAATCTTTGGGCCACCCTCTTCTGCTGAATCTCTTCCAATTGTGCAACAAAAACAAATCAAATCCCTATTTGGGAAAAAAATGATTTGCTAAGAGCAATTGAAGAAAAATAAATAAATTACAAGTGAATTTCCCCTCATTCACTTTTATGTGCAATATCCTCCTTTATCTGGTCTACAAATTGAGGAAGAAGAAGGCAGCCATGGCTTGAGAGAGAGAGAGAGTCAAATCAGATCTCGGATTTCCCAGCTAAGGAATCACCACCAGCGCAACACTCTCGTCCCCACCTCTCTCACTTGCTTGCCGGATCCAAAATCAGAGAATTTTTTATTCCATCTCCGCGATCAACATCAAGAGAGAGGAGAAAACTCAAGCAAAGGTGAGGTACCAATTGAGAAAGAGAAGGAGAGAGAAAAAGTGGAGAAACATGGGTTGAGAAAGAAAGAAAAATGGCAGAGGAAAAAACGGAAGGAAAAAATTAGATAGCCCTCCACGTGGACAGGCTATCTAGTTTCCAAAGGAAAGGGCTTTAAATGTATGTATATATCTATATACATATACTAAAACCGATGCATAGCAGCATATGTGGCGCTTTGTGGTTGATTCTATGCAATGCGTCCTATGTGGTGCTTTGTGGTTGATTCTATGCATAGCGTCCAATGTGGTGCTTTGTGGTTGATTCTAGAAAAACAATTAATGAAATAATATGTTGTCATAGTTTATAAAAGTTATATATAAGCCACAATCTATGTATATATATATTTTATTATATTTTATTTAATTGACAAAAATATATAAAAAAAAAATTTTATAGTCATACTTACCAAAAATATTAAGAGATATATATGTATTATTTGATAGGTACATTTGTTGAGTTTATATCTAGATTATTTTTTGTGGAAATAATTATTTATATATAAATTAATTATTTGATATTTTTTTATTTATATCTATATTATTTTTAGGCCAAAATAAATTATTAAAATACTATGTAGCCATAATATGTAATCACAATCCATGAGTGCGTAGATATCTGAGTAAACTAACATAATAAATATATATCAAATATATATATAGTATAGATCATATGTACTCAAGCCTTAACGTGTATCATGTACACACATCTAGGCCGTTGATTTAGTTTAATTGAATGGCTGAGATTAATCAATAAATTAGATTAATTTTTTAAAAAAAATAGAAAACCCCAAATCCCACCCTTTAATCTCAGCCACCCATTTGATTCAATCAACGGCCTTGATTTGTGTACATGATACACGTTAAGGCTTGAGTACACCGGAACCAACCTCTTTATATACATATATATATATATTATTTTTTGGTGAAAAAAATGGTTTGTATTTATATTATTATTTTTTATTTATTCAAATCTATCTAGATTATTTATAATATTAAATTAATATATTTTCCGTACACGGGACGAGACCTACACTAGTTTAGGATATATTCTTAGTTGGATGATAGATTATATATACTCAGCTCTTAACGTGTATCATGTTAACAAATTTGGGCCTTTGATTGATATAAAATAGAGGGTTGTGATTATTTGTAGAAAAATAGTATTTTAATTATAAAAGATAAAAAAGGCTATCATCATTGCCTCAAAGCGTGTGTACTACTAGTCCCATAATCATCCATAATTAAAACCCTATCATGATATACTGTATTAAAGAGAGAGAATCACATAGTAGATAGATGAGGCGGGTGACGATGATGCTAGTCTTCAAATTAGAGGTGGTCGATTGCAAATCAATCGATTGAAGATGCCAACACATATCAACATAAATTTTGGGCGACACAAGGTGAGATAAGCTTATTGATACCAACGACAAAAGATTTTTTCTAAGTCAAATTGGAGGTTTCATCGTAGACAGTTTCATCGATCGACGAGGAAGAAGACGACGGCAACGACCAAGGCAGGAGGCAGCGATCGGGAGTCCAACGACAATGGGTGAGCCCACGGCCAATAAGGGACTCCATCTTCAACCTTCTTTAGCCACCCTCACTCTCCCCTCCTCGCCCTCGCCCTCGCCATCCCACACACGACGAGGCCTTGTCGTCGCTTCGCCCTCCTCCCCGTGGATGCATATCCTTCAATGTGATAGCCCCTGCTCTACCGGCTCTATCTATGCATACCTCCCATACACGCCGAGGTCTCGTAATGGCACGACATCAGAGGAGAAAAAAAAAGATGGAGTTGAAGCCCCATTCGACCATGTTCAGATCGAGGCTTCCTCTCTGCCTATATGTATCGTTGGGCTCGAGATGTGCTCTCCGTTTCGGCCTTGCTGAACTGATGCTCTCCCCATTAGGTTCGTTTATTCTCTCTTTCTCCTACTCCCTCCTTCTAGCCTGTTCGTCTTCCTCTTTCCATCCTTGACGACCAGGGCTTGCTCCCTTCTTTCTGAAAATATTTGGTTTTTAATTATATATATCCAATGGAAGAGTGGCCATGGTTGTTCTCCTATTTTCTAAAGGTGTCTTCCCGGTGGTGATTTAAGTAACCACGACTCGATTTCTCCGGCCTTCCTCCTAAAAGTTGTCGACTTCTTGTTGGTTATGATAGTTTCTATTGAAATTGGTTGTATTACTTTTTGCGAGGATTTGTAGCAAATTGTGTGTGATATTAGAGGTGGATTTTGTGTGGTTTCATCGAATTTATTAGGTATTCGATGGAAAAGCCGAATTATTCTTATGTATGGACGGATTTTGTTCTTCATGAGATGGGGCTTTGTTGTTCGACATTAGAATGTTATGATTTTGTAAGTACTTGTCATTAGAAAGGTTTTACACGGTTGCGAGTATGTGATTTTAATATTGTCATATCCATCTAGAAACTACAATATAGATTGACAACAGTTCAATGCGTTTTCATGGTGCTAGCCGCATGACTTTAGTGAACTCTCTAATTGAATTCGAGCCGATTAGAATATAGTAACAATGGAAAGTCGGTCATATGAATGAAAAATGCATCGACACCATCGAATAATCAAGCGATATAATTGAATAATCCAGCGATACCATCAAATAATTTTTAGTCATTTGTTAAAATGACATAATTAACCGAATAATACTATAAGACCGTCGAATAATCAAGTGATACCCTCGAATAATTTCTAGTTAAAAGTTCAGGGCGTTTTCAAGGTGCTGGCCGGTTAGAATATAGTAACAATGGAAATTCGGTCATATCAATGAATAATACATCGATACTATTGAGTATTGCATAATCTAGTGTTACGATCGAATAATCCAGGAATACCATCGAATAATTTTTAGTTGTTTGTTAACATGACACAAGTAACCGAATAATATTGTAATACAGTTGAATATACTAAGGATGTGCTTGGCAACGGAATGGATTTTAGTGGGTGGGGATGGATTATGGGGATGAAAGGGATGGAGATTATTTTTGTGGATGGACGGGATGGAGATTTTCAGTAAAATTAATCTCGTTTGTGTTTGGGTGAAAGTGAGTATTTTTAGAGATAGAGAAGATAGTAGTTGACTAAAAACACAAAAATGTCCCCACCCCTACCCTTTGTCATAAGACCCAAATTCATTTTACTGGTTGCTCCCATCAATCTTTAGAGCCAAACAGTGGTGATGGTCACTCCATCCGACGTCGGCGATGGAATTCGATGGTTTATTTTACTGGTTGCCAGCGGGGGAAAGATCTGGTTGCCGACTGGGGAAAGATCTAGTTGCCGGCGGGGAAAGATATGGTTGTCGACGTCACTTGGTCTGGTTGCCAGCGTCGCTCGTAGTCAACGGTGACGGTGCTTGTAGTCAGCAGTGTGGTCGCTCGGGTCTGGGTCATTCAAGGTAGTCGGGAGAGTGAGGGAAAGATATGGGTTGAAGATGATAGGGGTAATTTTGGGTGTTTCACATCCCCATCCCATCCCACCTCCTTTTACAAGGTGAAAAAAAATCCCCAATTTTTTGTGTTCCATTCTCATCCCCATCTACCTCCATCTATCTCCATCCCGTTATCAAACACCATGACACTGTTTTCAAAATCAAATCTCCATCTCCTCCATCTACCTTCATCCCTTTGCCAAACATAACCTAAAACTACCTTCAAATAGTACAATATTAAAATCATAAAAATAAAAAAGATGGGTCCCACCAATCCCAACAAAATCGAAATTAACCCGTACAATCACATTTCAATCTTTAAAAAAAGTTGGGCCCACAAATCCTAACCAAAACCAAAAGGGTTGTTTTTTACACCCACAAAATTTACTATTTACACCCAAAATCCAAGTTTTTATTTTTTTTTAAATAAATCCTACGCCTCTTGAGTCATAGGTGTGTGACTCAAGAGGCGCAGCTATTTTTTTCTATATACATACCCTGCCCCTCTTGAGTCACACGTCTATGACTCAGGAGGCGTAGGGTTTATTTAAAAAAAAAAAGAAAAACTTGAATTTTGGGTGTAAATAGTAAATTTTGTGGGTTTAAAAAATAACACCCAAACCAAATCAACCCATGGAATCACATTTTAACCGTTGCAGTTCACCACACGCGCCATTCATATACAAGTGAAGCAGATCTAGTGGTGGGGCCCAACGTTTTTTATTAAAAAAATGTAAAATTGCTTATTACTTTCAGCCACTCATTTCATTTAATCAACGGTCCTGATTTGTTAACATGATACAGGTTAAGGAGTGTATACACCGGAACTAACCCCTCCTTAGTTAAAATATATTAACCAAATTTTAAATTAGATTTTTAGGGTCATTTATTTTTTTGGCATAATTAAGTATATACCCATAAAAAGTTATTTAATTGTTTATATACCAATTGAAAATTGACAATGGGTTATATACCCATTAAAATATAAAGATGCTGTAAAATTCCCGTCTTTTCAATATTCAAGCCCTAAAACACTTCGTTAAGTCGTGTTGATCTTCCTTCTCGTTTCAATATTTGAGAAGAAGGTACGTAAGAAGGTAATATGGACCTTTCAAATTTTATTTTTTCTCAATCAAAGCAAGGCATTATTTCAGTTTTAGATTTTTATTTTGTATACAGGGCTCTTAAATGAACCAACTTATAATTTTCTTACAATTTTATCACATTGAGATGCACCATCACTATAGATACAAATCGTACATTTATCCTTTTATTTTATGATTGAAGTTGTTTCCCATGATTAAACCTAAAAAGATTATGTTATAAGATCATTTGTTTATTCAATTCCCCCAAATTATGTCATTGATGAATTGTTCAATTCAATTATTTTCTCTCCATGATTTGGGTTCAATGTCTCCGTAGAAGAATAAGTGAAATTTTGGTAAAATATGGCAAGTATAATAAAAAAGAGTTTGGTTGAAAGATCAAAGATTTAGTTTTAGAATTAATTTAGTTTTAGTAGTGACCAGTTGACATAAGGGCAATAGTTACATCAATGCATTAGGCCTAAGACGTACATAGGTCCACTTTTAATTTGGAATTTAGACGTACATAGGTCCACTTTTAATTTGGAATTTAAAGAAAAATTATCTAGTTGAGCGATTTTATAAGATCTTTATATTTTAATGGGTATATAACCAATTGTCAATTTTCAGTGGGTATATAAACAATTAAATAACTTTTTATGGGTATATACCCAATTACACCTATTTTTTATAGAGTATCTTTTCTAATTTCGGACTGTATAATATTCTGTTAGGCGTTCTTATAATAAATGAGGTAGTTTTAGGGAGGATGCTCACCGTTGTGGCTGTGGGTTTTTTGTTTTTCATCCTATGAGTAGTCCCACGCAAACATGAGTGTCGGCCGGACTTTACCTGAGATTTTGTCCCGTTGTTGCGGGTGCGGGCTGGGCTAAGCCTGCTTAACGGGTAAGAAGTCGTGTCCAAACCCGTCCGCGAATGCGGGTGCGGGTATACCCGCAAACCTAATCAATTTTTCTTATTAAAGATATATTAAGTCTATTTTAATCAATCTTAACATATATATATATATATATATATATATATATATATATATATATATATATATATATATATATATATTGGTATTGGATCAACTGTAAAATGTCTTTAAGATGTAAAGTTCTCTAAATGGGTCTAATTATAGGTAAATAGGCCTAATTTATAAGTAAATGAACCTAATTTAATTAGCAAAATGTCAACTCCTATGTGCCTCCTTGCCCCCATGCGTGTGCCCCTATGCCCCCTTGCCCCCCATTGTGCCCCCTTCTCGGGTCAGTTTTTTTTTTCCGCGGCAGCACTTTTTTTTTTTGTGTCGACACTTTTTGTTGTGCAAATATAACTTGATGTTGTGCATATATAAGTTATAACATTATGTTGTACAAATATAACTTTATGTTGTGCGAACATAATAATTTTTTTTTTCACGTCAACACTTTTTTTTCGTTTTTGGCACTTTTTTGTGTGTAAATATAACTTGCGGTTGTGCACATATAACATTATGTTGTGCAAATATAATAATTTCTTTTTTTTTCTTGCCAACACTTTTTTTTCCGTTTTCAACACTTTTTGTTGTGCAAATATAACTTTATGTTGTGTATGAATAATATGAAGTGTATGAATAATAATATGAAGTGCACAATTAAGATTATAAAGTGCAAAAATAAAATGATAAAGTGCAAGAATAAAACGATAAAGTGCAAAAATAAGATCATGAAGTGCATGAATGAGACACACGATGAGCTTTTAAAATCGATGTATTAATTTTACTCTTTTACTTTTAAGAGAACTCTGACACAGTTTATGCAGAAAGATGTGAGTTTGAAATTGGTTTTTTTTACGTATAACAATTTCAAATCAAAATGCATAATTAAGATTAAAAAGTGCATAATTAAGGTTAAAAAGTGCACAACTAAGATTATAATGTGCATGATTAACAATTTGGGATTGTAATGTTCTTATCTATTATCTAATTTATGTGGGATTCGAACCCACATCTTTGTGCATACGCACACCGCTCTACCAATTGAGCTAATAGACCAAACAATTTTATGCATCTATCTGTACCAAGTTGCTCACAATATTGTTTGACAACTTGCAGATGACAATTTTAAGTCAAAAGAAGACTAAGACAAACTGGCAGCAGTTCAACGGAAAGAAGAGGTACCTGAACAATTATCTGAAGATTTCCTCTGAGATTAATGAGTAGAAAATCTTTCATGCACTCAAGAGCCCACTCTTTAGACAAGGTACTAAAGAACTCCACTAGTGTTTGCAAGAAAATTATAAATTTTAAAGAAAACATTCTTATATAAGATGAAAATCACAGCAAAACCAATGCCAAAACAACAAACCTGGGGTTCAATCGCATGTGTGTTGACTATGATACGTTTAACATCGGACAACGCTATGTAATGTTGCACATCATACATGAAACTCAGTTACACAACCAATCTTAATTGCAATAAGAGCAATTTATTGCTACATAATAGATTTAGGTACTCTGAGAGCCTGCAAATACAAACCATCCTTCTCACACAAACTGAGCAACACGTGGACGATCGTAGTGACTGAACATACCATTAGCTAATATCGCATCTACTACATTTGGAAATGTCACTAGATTTATTTCCAGGACCTGTCGAAAAAGAAATTGGAATTGAATGTAACAGGGACAAAAACAAATAGAACACACAAACAAGTCAGACTCAATAAAAGCATGCAAAAAAGTTCTGTAAGCAATAACCTTTGTTTAAAGGAACCCATGTTCTGGCAGATTGGGATTCAACACATGAAGCACATGAAGCAAGAAGGATGTTGCCTCATAAATTCTCTTTATAATAATAGAACTAGTAGTTTATATCAGATTTTCTACAAGAATCTGATGATCATTAGAATCATCACCATAGTTTTCAATATACTTCTATTGACTATCATCATAGAGCCATAGGTTGCAATGCTATTAAGAAGAAAAGATACGAAAATCTAAGGGCAAAAAAGAGTCTAAGAACTTAATAGGTTCAATTCTACAACTTTGTAAATAGTAAGATAAATTAACCCTATAATAACAAGTAAAAAGTGCAGTAAAACAGGGATAAAGCTAAAGATATCAATTTCCTTAAACATAATATGAAACTAAATCTTTGAGTTTGAATTTGGCATTTGAGGCATTGGCTACTTTGACAGATACAAAGTTGTTAACATCAATTCCTACATAGTTTTCATTCAAATCACCATATTCCAGATCCAATTTTGTGTCAAATTCAACGGTAAAGGCCCTAAATTTCCCCTCCGAAAGCTCATAAGAAAGCCCTAAATTTCCTCATCTCAAGAAACCAAATCAGTACCAAAATCAAGAAGATAAAACCTAAACCAGATCTCGAACAAAAAGAGGCCAACAACAAGAACACTTCCTGATCTAAATCTACATGCATAGATACATTCTTCAACATGGAAACCTCTTGAATCATAACAGCAAATACATTGCCCCAAGCACCCGCCCTAACCCCGACAATTCTTAATGGATCATTCTCGGCTTTACCGAAAAGAAACCGAAGCTCATCTAGCTTCTATGCACAAGTAGCTACCCCATTCATATGCACATCAACCCTCCCAACAACCGCTAGTATTCCAACCATCTTCTCTCAAACTCAATTGCAAAGACCAAAGCTATGAAGAACAAAATTCAACGAATTTCAAACCCAAACCATTAACTAGTAGAACTACCAAGCCCTAAATTCAGCAAATGAAATCCAATAGGCATGTGTTGTACATCCCACCGCTGACACCTTCGTTTCAACCGCACTACAACCACTGCCGTGCGTTCAAAATCTTTAAGAGATGCGTAAGCAGTGATAAAAAAATTTAGGGGAAAAAGATGAAACTTGGAGGTCTTCTTGGCGGCCTCCATGACCTTCTCTAGATATCCTTCAATCGGAGGCGTCAATGTCGCCATAAAGCGATTCGTCGGGAACTTGGAGAGATTCGGGACCAAAGCCGTCGCCTTCAGACAAAGCCTCAATGGCCTCCTTCTTCGGCCTGAGGAGCGTCGTTTCTGCCTTCTGCCTCGCTTGGTGCTTCCTCCTCAAAACACTATTGTACTCCTTTGCCAGACGACGACCATCCTCAACCGTCGATGGAAGCATATCAATGTCGGGCCTAGATTTGATCTCGCTAGGCCTTATCGACGCCGATCAGGTCTAGGGTTCCGGAAGGAGGTCAGGGAGAGTGAAAACAGAACAAAGAACAGAGGGTAAACACGATGCTTTTGTTGGTTCAACTAATTAAACCCGATTCGTTTTCTTTTTAATTAGACCCACGCCTATTAGTATGGATGGCAATTTCACCCGCACCAGACAGATATCCATCTCACCCGACCCGAAAAAGTGGGTGAAAATCCGCAATAAAGCGGATATTAAATGGGTGATGGGTGAACGAGTGATGGGTCGGGTCGGATTCGGGTGAAGACATTCCCCACATGTCACTCGACCCATCACCCGACTTATATTATATAATTATATTTTATATGTGAAATTACCAATATACCCCATAAACCCTAATTCAAGATACCTATCAAACGATTTTCCGCTTGAAGCTTTGGTTGTTGGAGACTATGTTTTCTCTTCTTTTTATTCATAATTGTTGTAATGTCTTTTTTATTTCCAAGACTTCTTGCTTGAAGTATTGAAAGTTGTGGATGTTTACACGTATTTGACCGAATTTGACTATATTTTGTACTAATTTATTCGTTGATGTGTTCGACGTATGTTTTTCAATAATTTTTTTTGATGAATTTGATGTTTTGAATTTCACCCGAATTATCACCCGATCACCCGGTGGGTAATGGGTGGACGGGCCGGGTGAAATATTTGGTGGGTGATGGGTCGGGTAGGGTGAAGGGTTTTGGGTGGTGGGTCGGGTGACGGAAGTAGATCATCCACCCATCACCCGACCCATTGCCATCCCTACCTATATATTAGCCACTAAAAGACAAATTTTACACTTTAACCTCTCCCTATATATATTACATATACTAGTATTTGTTCCCGCGCGTTTGCGCGTTTTGTTAATAAACTGTAATTTATTATATTAATTATATTAAAATTATTTTTCATTAAATTTTGTGAAGATTAAAATAATTTATTTGAAACTTTTGAATAAAAATTTTCAAGTAATCTTATATTAACTTTTGATGTAAAGCAAAATAATATTCACAAATAAATAAGTACCCGTGAATAAAAAATCATGTTTCTAAGCGTATATTCTTTGGAGAGACATGAAAGAGATGGGGACTTGATCAAATGTGAATAATTACCAATTTCACTTATAATTTTTTAACCGATGTTAATTATTATGGAGGTGAGATATAATTTAGTACTCAATGAGATGTGGATAAAATTGTTACGGAGGTGCTATAATTTAGTTAGTTAAATATTATATAATATCCTTGATAGATTTTGGTAAATAAAATAATACTTACTCAATGACATGTGGATATTGAAACAAAGCTTAAAACACATGAAAATAATAATTATTTTTTTCCAACCATGTCAAGATCCATTTACACCTTGCCTAATCCCTTGATCACAACTCACCACCAAGGCCGTCAAGGTCTCCAAGACCACCAAGACTCACCTAAACCCTAAACCCTACCTCCACCGTCGAGCACCCGCCAACCTTCTTTTAGAATATTGAGTATATCGTAATGTAGTTATTCAGATCTATACCCCGACAACAAACCTTAAAGTTTATGTTTTAGGAAATATTTTCCTAAATTTAATTATATACCAATAACTAAAATATATTTAAAAATTTTAAATTTATTAATAAAAAAGCAGCGACCTTAATGTAAAAAAGCTTAGGATATCAAAAGGTAAAAAAAATTTTTAAATAATTTATTATAATTATATAACCCTAAATAAATAAATAAATAAAAATAAATGAAAAGGAAATTCATCAGCCCCCTTTTTAATTTTTTTTAAAAAGTAAAAAATGGTAAATGTAAAAGGAACTAATTATAAATAAGTTATATTTATTTGTTGTGAAAAATGCTAAATGCCCTGTTTTATTTTTTAAAAACAATTTTGTTAAAAAGGTAAAAAAGATGTACGTAATTTTTTTAAAGAAGTCAAAAAGGTAATTATTTTGGTCGGCAATGAAAAAGGTAATTTAAATTTAAAATATTTACATTATAACTAACTAATTAATAAATAAAATGCTTTAAAAAGGATAAAAGATCTACCAACATTTTATTTATTCAAATATAAGTGAAAAATGTTATCAAAATATATATAACTAACTAACATAATATCATAATTTATTAATAAATTAATTGTGATATGATAAATGAGGTGGATAAAAGATAGTGCTCATTAATTTATTAATAAATCATCAATTTTTTCGTGGGCAAAAAAAATTCATTCGCAAAGAACCCTAGCCTACAAGAAAACTCAATTCATCATAATTAATCACTCGATAACGTATGTTCATGGGGGACACAAATGACTAATTTATTTTTCATCAAGCATAAATTATTTTAAATTCATTAATAATTGCTGAAAAAGATGATTTAATTGTAATTTGTAAAGCCTAATATAGAAAAAAACTATTTTTATAAGGGAAAATTTGGTAAGTGTCCATATTTTGGGCAAAAATTAAGCCCTAGGACAAAAGGGGAATAAATTAAGAGGGTGTCCAAAAATTCCAATTTTGTCCTTCCTTCCCATTTTCCTCCTTCCCATTTTTTAATTTGACCATTGACCATTGACTAGTCAAAGACATTGACTTTTGGTGACATATGTGTGGTGACATGTAAATTTTGTGATTACAATTTCGTTTTTTTTTTACGGGGTCACTGTCACCACTCTTTGACAGTGGTGACAGTGGTGACATGAAATTTTTTTTATTACAATTTCGTTTTTAGAGTTTTTTTACGGGGTCACTGTCACCACTTTTTAACAGTGGTGACACGTGTGTGGTGACAAGAGGAAAACCTGTCGTTGTTCCTGCCAAAGAATACTCAAACTCACAACTAGTATAGTTGGTAAGAAAGAGGTCGATCCACAGGGAAATCTATTAACTTCAAGTATCAATTTAATCGCAATTAACAACAAAAGAGAGTTTGGTGATGGAAATATCCGCCTTTTGTCAAAGTGGAAAGAAACAAACAAACTGAAGTGGGTTGTAAGATGCAATGGAGAGAATTAGGTTCACCTACAATTTGTCACTTCAATTGATGAATTTGATCCTTGTTTCAGCCTCTAGTTCTTTTCTTTTCCTATCAATGTCCTTGTCCAGATCTTACGTAAATTACTAGTCCTACGAGTCCTAGCAATCCTTATCTCTAAATAACCCTAACACGGTTAAGATTTAACCTAGAAATAGCATTAAGACTATGAATTAACCAAGGTATATACAATATCAAGCTACGAGTCGATATTTAACATATATTCAACTTCCTACACATCCAATTAGTCCTACGAGTCCTAAAGGGATATGATTGCCACTTGGGTTAAGGTTCGCTACGAGGAATCTACAAAACCCTAGCAATTGAATGAATCTACTCTAACTAGTTGATCAGGCCAGAGAGAATAAAACACATTCAAAGGATTAAGCGCAAGGAAGCCAAAACATTCAAATAGGAATAAGAACTAGATTAAGAAACTCACAATTCAACAATCAAAGATCCAAACTGTAGGCAAAAACTTCGAGAGTTTAGTTGCTCATGCTTAAGCGTTCTCTCAATAATTCTCTAAAGTGCATAAGGTTATTAGTTAGCTGCCTAAGAAAATAACTCTAATAGTCCTTAAATAAACCTAAGAAACTCGGCCAAAATAATTCTAAAGAAACCGTAATTAATGAATCAGCGGTTCTGCTGCGGCCGCGGGGCGGCTACCTCAGGCGACGGGGCGGCCAGGCGATCAGCGAAATCCTTCGGCAAGTCTTCGGGCCGCGGGGCGGCTAGCTCGGCCGCGGGGCGGCGATTCTGTTCACAGAAATTTTTACTCTTCGAATTTGGTCTCGATGTCAACACAAAAGCTGTAGATCTCGGAAAGAGCTTTCCAACGCATGCTTATAATAGGCATTCCGACCACCGAGGCCTCCAGAAAGTGCATTACAAGTTCAGCTTGTCTGGCGACAACTTCTACTGACTTGTTCTTCACTTAGGCTCTCAAAATTCGACTTCGCTTCCGTGCTCTTCACTTTTCTTCTTCAACTTGAATCTTCCTTCATCCAAGAGGCTCCTCATTCCTCGTCGGATCCACATCTCCCTGAAATTAACCATAAAATTGCATAGATTCCGACTCTTCCAATACCACTGGTAAACATGTAATTGTAACTAAAATATGCACTATTTACAACCAAACTATGCTAAATGAATCCTAATATGCATATCTAATCATGCTCTATCATGTGGTGACATGAAATTTTTTTTATTACAGTTTCGTTTTTAGAGTTTTTTTTACGGGGTCACTGTCACCACTCTTTGACAATGGTGACACGTGTGTGGTGACATGTAAATTTTGTGATTACAGTTTCGTTTTTAGAGTTTTTTTTTACGGGGTCACTGTCACCACTCTTTAACAGTGGTGACACGTGTGTGGTGACATGAAATTTTTTTGATTACAGTTTTGTTTTTAGAGGTTTTTTTTTACGGGGTCACTGTCACCACTTTTTGACAGTGGTGACACGTGTGCGGTGACATGAAATTTTTTTTATTACAGTTTCGTTTTTAGAGTTTTTTTAAGGGGTCACTGTCACCACTCTTTGACAGTGGTGACATGTGTGCGGTGACATGAAATTTTTTTGATTACAGTTTCTTTTTAAGAATTTTTTTTTACGGGGTCACTGTCACCACTCTTTAACAGTGGTGATACGTGTGCGGTGACTTGAAATTTTTTTGATTACAATGTCTTTTTAAGAGTTTTTTTTTACGAGGTCACTGTCACCACTCTTTAACAGTGGTCACCACTTGTAACCAAAAGGAAAACCCTATGATTAGGGAAGCACAAACCCTAAAGGGGCTAATGAGAAGCCAAAAGAACATGTGATGTACAGTATGGCTTAGGGTTTAGGATTTAGGGTTTAGGGCCTTTATATATATATATATATATATATATATAAACCTCCGTATACACGTACAAGTGTACACATGTAGAAACACCATGCACCCTTATAAAAATAAATAAAAAAAATAAAAAACTATGTATACACAAATGTACACAATTTAGAAACACTTTTGCTAGTTCTGACAGTAAAAAAAAAAAGAAACACTTGCTAGTAGGTTTGTTTTCCAACATACAGTTATATAATGGATGTATTCATTGAACCTGCAATAAATTACTGTGAATAGTACTCCTTATCACCTCTTCAAAAAAGAAAAAAAGAAATAAGGCATAAAAGCCCATTTTAAGTGTTCCAAGCTAATTTCTTTCGCTCAAGGAGGAAGTAGTTCGGGGAGTCTCGCCATCGAAATCCAGACCAGCGGCTCAGATGTCCTGCATCCTCCGCCGCTGCAAGAGCCACCACATCGCCGTTCCCGAGCTTCTCGTAACCAGATCGGGGAATTAGAGGCCCCTCAATGTGCTCTCGCTGACCCGGGAGGGACACGATCAAGGTGGCTCCGGCGAGGCTAGGCAGGCTGGAGGCGTCGAAGAGGTTCAAGCGGGACCTCCAATGGCTAGGCCGGAGGGAGGCGGAGGAGGCGTCGAAGAGGATCAGGCCGGGTGCCCTGAAGAAGAAGAAACCGTGAGAGGTTTTAATTTAATTAAAATAGGGGTAAAATGGATATTATGAAAATTTTTTGGACAAATACTAAGAAATGGGATGAGGGGGACATTTACCAAATAAGTTTATAAAAATGGATATTGGGCCAAATATCTTGTTTTTATAACACACATTTTATAATTGATTGGCCGTATGGCTGGCCATAGCTTACAAAAAATAGTTTAAATTCATTCTTTGTTATTTATAATAATCTATCCGAAACTCATCTTTAATTATCTAATGAACAATCAAAACTTTCTCATCAATAGATATATTGATATATAAGGTCAGTGCAAATGATCATAACTGAATGCAGTTTTTCCATTAAATAAATTAACAAAATCGATAAAATATTTAGTTGTTATTATTTTACCCAATTCTCACTCAATCAATGTAGATTAGTTTGATGATATATAGACACACGCATATAACCTTTATCAATTTGATATATTAATAAGCTAAAAGATTTGATATAAATCTTTGGAAAAATTTGGTGGAATATCCTTTTAGAAAAGCCAATTAAGTAAATGTCCATGTTTAAAGGGATATTAAGGAAGTGTCCATAATTTTAATGTAATTCCAACTCTACCCCTGCTATTAAAATTCCCAATGCTCGTTCTTTCTCTCTGTACAACACCACCGCTGGTCGTTCCTTCCCACTGGTCGTTCCTTCCCTCTGCTTGTTCCTTCGCCGACGTTGCTCCTACTGGTGTCGCCGATACTACTTCCTTTTCTCCTTCCCTTCGTTCTCAATCTATTCCCCCTCTTTTCGGTTCACTTCCCCTTTTGATTTGAAGAATTTCGTTGTTAGCCCTAAATTCGATTGGGATTGCTTGTGCTATAGATGTGAGTTTTTAGTGTGTTTCCCTTGAACCTACACAATTTGTGGACAGAAGAAAAGGAAATCGATTTAATAGACTTCACCTACTCGATTGGATTCGGATTTGGGAAAACAAACCCTAGCATGTAATGATTTTAATTAGAAAGAAGAATATAGAGGTAAATCGATTTAATAGACTTCAACTATTGTCATAAGTCTCATTGTTTGTTCAATGTGTTATTAGCATGTAATGATCAGATTCGGATTCGAATTTTTTTGTGAGTACATTGCTCTGATGACAATTTGTTTTTGTTTTTTAGGGTTTGAGTGTTTCTATCTACTTCAAATGGATAATCCAGGTTAGTGTTCTTATTGATGAATCTAATTCGTTCTTACTTTATATGTTGTTCAATTTCAAGTGTTTATCATTGTTTGTTTGTTTTGGTGACAATTGCTTGTTTGGTGACAATTAGTATTTAACTTGATTCTATATCATCAATTTAAATGAGACTATCAGGGGTTTGCTTCATTGTTTGGTGAGAAATGGAATTTATGTTGTTATTTTGTTGTTTTTTTAGATTGGTGACAATTGATAGAGTTATATATTCTGTTTTGGTGACAAATGGAATTTATGTTTGGTGACAGCTACTAATTCCGCACTTGTTGTTCGTGGTGACCCAGTAGCTCAATTCCAATATATTGTGGGTTTTATTTGTGAATTTTGTATTCGATTTGGTGTATTTGTGAACCTACAAAAGCTGAATTTGTGAAGTTTGTATTTGTGTATTTTGATTTGGAGGATTGTGTATAATTTGGATTTGGTATATTTGTGGAGAAATGTGGGTTGGTTCGGGAAGGACCTAAGAACCCAATAAATTGCTACTCCTCTTGAGTGATGAGCTTTACCATTGCAAAAAGGTTGAGAAACCCAATAAATTGCTACTCCTGTTTGGAGGAGGTTAACAAAAATATTGAGGCCGAGAAGCAAAACTCCATTTTTGAGATTGAGAATGATGGAAATGGCAAGGTTACTTTGTCCTTTTTTTTATTTTTTCTGTTGATATGCTAAGCTTGTATACTCCTTGGATTCATTGACATGTTTATGCTTATTTGATTTTGATTGATTTAGGTTTGGTTCATTCGGGTTTTGGTCAGTTTGGGTTATCGATTTATTTGGATGTCAGGTCAAAATGGGTTAGGTTTGTCGGTTTTCAGGTGATGTATTATGTTAAGGATCGATTTTTTAGTTACTTACTTTGTGATTTTTCAATTGATAACACTTTGTTTTTCTTTTTGTAGGGTTTGTTTGTTCTTAGCTAATTCAAATGGATCATCCAAATGGTTAGTGTTCTTCTTTATGAATCTAATTTCGTTCTTACTTTATATATTATTCAATTTTAGGGGTTTATCATTGCTTGTTTGTTTGGTGACAATTGTTTATTTGGTGACAGCTAGTATTTAGCTTGAGTCTATATCATCAACTTAAATGAGACTATCAGGGGTTTAGCATTGTTTGTTTGTTTGGTGACAATTGCTATGTACCTAGAGCCTATATCAATAATTGAACTGAGTCTACCTAAGATTTATCTTTGCTTGTTTGTTTGGTGACAAATGGGATGTATTTTGTGTCTATATCAACTGAATTGAGACTATGTTTTTGGTGGTTTTTAAGTTGAATTTATGTTGTTAATTTGTTGTTTTTTTTAGATTGGTGACAATTGGTAGAGTTATATATTATGTTTGGTGACATTTTATTTAATCATTGTTTCCAGCTACTAATTCCGTACTCGTTGTTCGTAGTGACCCATTAGCTCAATCAGGAGGTGAGGCTCTTCAATCTTCAATCCGAAGTCCGGCAAAGTAGCGGTGGAAGCAATAACGGTGTTGGGGTGGTTGCAAGAGATAGGGAAGGAGTGGTTGTGGTCATAGGAGGAAGTGACGAGGAGGATGGTAGGATCGGAGTAGCTCCTCTCTACTTGCTTCCAAGATGTGCACCCCTTGGAGCTGCTGCACCTATAGTACCCTCTGTTCTATTACAATTTAAAATCAAAGTTAGTACTTAATTAGTTGATGAACGTGTAAGAGCGTGGTTTATAAACTAGCTCAAGTCTAATGGTATACATAGGGCTCTCCGTTTTTTATTGGTGACACTATCTTGGTGATATTTAGTATAGTGATGACAATTTTTTTGTGATTACATAGTGTTGGTGACAAATATTTGTCGAAACCATAATTGGGTGACAATAGGTAGATGACACTATTTTATTATTGATGATAACAGATTGTAGGTTGGTGACAATAGGGGGTGGTGATAATGTTCTCTGCTTAGGGATAACAGATTGGTGACAATGTTTTGTAGTTGGTGACAATTGGTTTGTGACAATATTTGGTGATAGTGTTCACTTGTTGGTGAAAATAATTTGATGACAGTGTGTCGTAGTTGTTGACAATAGGCTGGTGACAATATTTTGTAGTTGGTGATAGTATTTAGTTAGTGAAAATTGGTGGTGACAATATTTTATAGTAGGTGACAAAAAGTTGGTGGCAATGTTCTGTAATTGATGACAATAGGTTGGTGACAGTGTTCACAAGTACCAGAAAAAAAATTCCGTTAAATGTCACTAGAAAAAAATAAAATGTCACCAAAAAAGTCAACTGTCACCAAAATAATTATCACAAATAACTGTCACCGGAAAAATGTACACAACTGTCACAAAAAAACTGTCACCAAATGCAAACGTTGACCGAAATGGTCAATGTTGACTAGTCAATGTGAAAATTAAAAATGGTCAAAGGGGGAAGGAGGAAGGGAGGGATGGGGAAGGAGGGGTATTTTTGGAAAAAATGGACATTTACTTAATTTTGTAAAAAAGTGGACATTTACTTAATTTTCACATGTAAAATGGACATTCACCAAATTTAACCTAAATCTTTCCAAGATATGATTATATTTTAATTATTTTTATTAAAACTATTTATTTATAATTAAATTAAGGTGGACACATAAGATAATAGGTGGTAAAAAGAAAATAATTAATTGACGTAGCTTAAATTTATTGGATACTCATTAATTGACGTGTCAAAAAAATCCGGGTCAAATTGCACAAGAGAACGACACGTAAGCAAATCGCACCAGAGCCCGCCACATAGGATTTTCACGTCTCTGTTTTAGTATTATATACTAGTCTTACTACCCGCCCGTTGTGCGGTTTCTTAATAAACAAAATCATATTTAATTTATATTTTCTTTATGAAATTTGAGGGTTATAATAATTTCGTTGAGATCTTTGGATCTTTTAATAACAATAAACTAAATTAAGAATATGTTTACTTCATATCAATATACAACATTATATATATATATAAATTATGTTTGATTGAAATTAATATACTTAAAATTTTCTTAAATAAATAAATCAAAACCTTATATTTTTTTAAGATAAAATTAAAAAGTACGATTAGAGTTTAAAGATTATGAGACAAAATTTATCTTATTGAATATAAAATAATTATTAATATAAACTATTTATTTAAGTTATTATCAATGCAATTAGGGTGAATTATGTGATTTTGGTAAATAAAATTTTGTATCATCAAAAAATTATGACTCAAATTAAGTTATTATTTTATTTATTACAATATTTATCTTTTAATTTAGTAAATAAAATATTTATTAATTAAATCAAGTATAATATTTATCTTTTATGAAAATTTTTTATTCAAGGGAAAAATCTTCAAAAACTTTACGACTCAAATTAAGTAGGGTAGGTACAATATTAAATTAAATATATTGATTTGTTTGAAATCATAATTTAGAGGAACATCTTTTAAAAAAATATGATAAAGTTTATTAGGTTAGATACAATATTAAATTAATAATTAAATATAATTAACCATTGGTTGAAATTGAAAGAAGCTAAGAATTATAAAATTTAGAGTATGTGGTGCACGTGAATATTAATTCATCAAGATAACAAAACGTAACAAACTCATCTATAACAAACTACAATTACGATGTTAATATTTTTATTAAAAATGAATATATATATATATATATATATATATATAGATTTAAAAAGATAAGTTTTTTACCTAACTATATTGACTTATTAATTGATGTGGCTCAAAAAAATAATACTACTTTAATCCAGAATATGACACGTAAGCAAAAATAATCCCGTTTAATCCAGAAAATTCCGTGGACGCGAGATCGCACCAGAGCCCGTTTCTGGCCTCTGTTTTAGTATTTTATATAGATATAGATATTGATGATTGATAGTTACAGTTATTTTTAAATGAATAATTAATATTATTATATATATACACATATATATTAATTTTAATAAAAAAGACGGGTACCGATTACGGACCTATCGGCCCGTAATGAGTTAATCAATATGTTCAATCCCGCACCTGCTGCGGATAGAGGCTAGACCTAGCAGCCCGCATAAACTTTTCCCCATGTCTTTAAGCCCGCCTGTTAATGCGGACGGACTGGGCGAGCCGAGCGGGCCCACCCGTGCTTGCCCAGTCTACCTGTGAGGTCCCGAATGAGCTAAATACGAAATGCAAGCTCCTCCTCTCGCCCAGTACTGGGAAAGAAATTCATTCTTGTGTGATCGGTGAATCATAAACTAGCATTAGAAATCTAATCATGGCAGCGTTTTTCCGCACGGTTCCGCCATTACCGCATTCTCTGGGTTGTTTTGTCCATCAGATGCTTCAGTTTTCCATCTCCAGACTACCCATCTCGTTTCCCAGACATACGTTCTCTTCGTCCTTCAATAGAACCCTACACGCTTCGCTCCGTTCAAGTAAGTTTCGCCTCCCAAACATCACTTTCATTCCTTTTCTAGTTGTTAACAATCCCCTTATCCGTTTCGATGCACTAAAGCACATGACAAGTTTCATTGAATTCTGGGTTTTCATATTTTGTGTTTTGGGTTTGAAATAATCAAATTGATCTTGTGAATTGTTCATACTCTGAATTGGTTGCAAGGACCCAAAATTGATTGATTCCTTTGGTTGATTTGAACTCCTTTGTAATTAATCCCCTCTTCATTCCGTTGCTCTCTGGGGTTTCAATCTGAACTGCTTCAAGATTACCTTCATTTCCGGGATATGTAACCAATATGAGGATAAATATTTGGAATCTTTGAATGCGGGAATGACAACCGAGTTGATTTTATGGTTCAAACTGAGTGAAGGGCGTGTCTGGTAATGGTTTGCCATGGTGTTGGGTATCAGTATGAGGAATGTTTACGAGGGTATGGATATGGATATGGCGGTATGAGAATGCATAATGGAAATGAGCTAATCGCACCTCTTGAGTTGCTTTTTGAGGGAATGGGAATAGCTCATCCCTCATTCCCATTCAAGGACATTCCAAACACCTGGTATGGGTTGGGTGATTCCCATACCCATTTCAGGATATTCCAAAATCCAAGCGAAGGTATAAACATGGCTTTTTGAGGAGACGTCTTTTTATGTTTATCCTTCCATTAAGCAAATTTTATCAAAGTTAGCTAACTACACACTAACTAATGACTGTTCAGTTGAATTTTGCTGGAAATGGTTTCTAAACAACATTACCCTTGCATTATAAAACCAGCTTCTAATTGCTATTTGGCTTTGTGTTTGACTGAATATGGGTTATGAGTTATGTGTTTGATTTTCCTTGCATTTCTTAGGTGATAGAAACACTTGTGAATAATGATGCAGGCATATTATCCTTTTTTCACATGAGTATGTCTATTTATCTGAAAAAGGGAAATAAAAAGTAGATGTACTTAATGAAGTCACAAGGAAAGAGATGCAAAAGATGGAACACCTGCACACTTCAAATGAAAAGTGATTTTGATTAATTGTAAAGTTTTGGCAATGAATGGGGAATAAAATGATGAACTCAGAAATGGTTGAGGCAGTCATCATTGTTAGTTTTTGTTTAATTATGATAGTTCAGCTCCTCAAAACAAAATATAAAGTAGGACAGTTCCCTTACCATGAATGCCAAATTGTTGCATTGAAACAAATGTAGCTTCCTTTTATGCAATTAGAGCCAATTTATTCTCTTTGTTGTATAAAACTAGAGACAGGCAGTTTAGGATGGTTAAATAATCTCCCTTCATTACGTTCAAATAGTTGACCACTTAAAATTGGAAAAGAGAATGAAAAAGAAACTTTGCTTTGCTCATAAGTGGTTATATATGCAGACTGATATGGCTGAAGTACAAATCTGCAGTACTTGCTTCAAAACCCTGAACACCTTATAGTAATCCTTATCCTCGTATAATACTTATATCTTAGGATATTAATGGGTTTCAATCCCAACTGTCTGACATTCCTGAACTACGGTATAAAGCAACTGGGTTCCCTAGAAACGACTTCTGAGTTCATTATATTTGGCCTGTCCTATGTTTTGATGTATCATTTGACATATGCACCTCAAGGGTATTACTAAACTAGTGGAAAAAAAAACTAATTTCAGCTTTTGATCAAAGTATCACTATCACCATTAGGATGACAATATGGCATATGCACCTCCGTTACATAAAGTACTCATTCTTCTCTTTCGGTCCCTTGAATATATCTGATCTTAATTGGGGCTTTGGGCCTTGAAAAAACAGGAAGAAATGCATTAATCCTTGGTTAGGTTAGTCTTTGCTGAACCACATTTTCTTGGTCCATAGCTTAATAGATCTAATAATTGACTCGCATTGGCATTCCATTTTAAATTCAGCACTGATTTTCTAGATCATTTTCTGGGTAGTACAACTGGAATACTGCATGGAAGAGAGCTAATTTACTTCTATTCCTACGTGATCTTGTGCAATACATTTATTTTTCTGGTAGATTTGCTATCCATGTGGGGCAATTATATTGGAAGTATTCCAAAAGGTTTAAAGCAGAGTTAGGAAGTGTGTAGAAGTGATTTGGTTATGTTTGTTAGTGTCTGTTAAGGTTGCAGTGGGGTAGCCTTACTGTAAGTTCCAGTATACATAAGGGTAAAAAAGTAGAATCGGAATATTAATTACCTTTCTTGGCTATTGCCAATCAGAACTATTTCTGCACACAGGAGTAAACTCCAGAGGATTATATCTCTGGCTTTAGTTTATATTTTTTCTTCTTGTGTCTGTGTGTGATTCTGATCTTGTGTTTTCTCCCACCTCTATCAGGATTCCTCTATCGTTTTTACTGGTGGATTTACTTAACCATTCTTTTTGGCGACTTTTCCCAACCTTCTCTAAAATAGTCTTAACTCGTGGGTTCTTCTGTATTTTTATGGAGAATTCATTGGAGATTCCAAGTGTGATAATTCATAATATGATTATTTTTTCTAAGCTTAGTGTGTGATTCCTTCCCCTTGGCTGTTTTGATTGATAATCCTTTTTACTCTTAACAGTGCTCAATGCTAGCACAAAATCTGTATAGTTAATCTCATTTAGCTGGAAAGGTTACTTTTGACTGACTCATAATGATCTGTAATATAAATGGTGTCTTGCAGATTTTCCAAGTGAAGATGCTGTGTTATCCTCTTCAGAAAGACAGTCCGAGATCATATTTGTGGGAACAGGGACAAGTGAAGGCATTCCTCGTGTTAGCTGTCTGACTGATCCTGTCAAGACTTGTCCAGTATGACCAGAACCTTTCTTGAATTCTATACGGGTTTACTTGATCTATACTTGCTGCAAATATAAAACGTTCCGTTGTTTTCCTAGGTGTGTACAAAAGCCACTGAACCTGGGAACAAAAACAGAAGGCACAATACTAGCCTCCTTTTATCTCACCATGGACATTCTGGAAGACAAAACATCCTTATAGATGCTGGAAAGTATGCAAAAACATATTCACTAGAAATTATTTTATTTTTTTCCATGTGATTCTGATACATAAGCCAAAATTTTCTGTTTGTATCAAAATGAAGGTTGTGTTGTGATTTTGCTAATATAAACATCTTAATGTTTTGTCTATTGTCATTGGGTTTGTAGGTTTTTCTATCACAGTGCTCTTCGGTGGTTTCCCTCTTATGGGTGAGGTGTAATTCTCCTTTCTATATTACGTTGAAGTGTTGAACCACTCAAAATGTTGATGAATAGTTCTGTCAGCAATTCAGCTTGCAATTCAACGTGAAAATGTGGGGTCTAGTTGGGAGGGTGTGGATTTTTTATATTGTGATATTCATCCTGTTGAATCACTTCGTATAGCTTTGACCTGTAATCATATTCTTGTTTATATGCTGGTCCCTTCATTCTTAGAACATGAAGCAACACATTGTAAGAGCAAGAACAATCTCTTCCATCCTCTGCATATAGTGAAAAGCTCGTGGTCGAGCAGTATAAGAAAAGTTCAATTTAATTATATGCAATTTGTGTGACTGAAACTGTCACCTCTCTTTTTACCTCCACACACGCATTCTACATCACTGTCATTTTTTATATCATGGCTTCTTGTTGCTGCTGTTCGAGAGTCTCAATGCTGCTTGGTAGATGAATTGTGAGGAAATACATCCTTTGAGTTCCATTAGTCACAAAGGAATGGCATAAGGAACAAGAAACAATAGGTATATATTTAAAACATTTACTTGGATCCTGTTGAAATTAGGAGAGTATGCATCCATCTATTAATCTTTGGACTCTGTTTATATGGGTTGCACTGACACACAAGTACATAGTTTCAGTTTGTTGATGGTCGGTCGCTTTTATGTTGGTTACTCCTGAACATATGTGTCTATGCGCACACATCATTTGATTTGGGTTTGTGTGCAAGACATCATTACAGTTATATACTGTTTTATAACTTTATGTATGCACTTCTGTCACTGTCAGGATAAGGAGAATTGATGCTGTTATTATTACTCATTCTCACGCAGATGCTATCGGAGGTCCAAAACATAAACACTTATGTGTTTTTTTAGTAGCTAATAAATTTACTTGTCTGTGGATCTCTTTTAATCATAATCATGGGTTGCATTTAATGTTTGTAGGCCTTGATGATCTTCGAGATTGGACAAATAATATTCAACCTTCCATTCCAATATATGTTGCAAAGCGTGATTTTGAGGTCTTTTCCCTTCTTAGTTGAATCCATAGCACATCTTTTTTCTCTCCATAATTCTGAAGGAACCTTACTTAGAGACCAATGATGATGCTGATGAGAATTGTGAAAATAGAGATTGTTAGGTTTTCAGTGCATTATTTTGGAAAACTACATTCAGCCATTGATTAGAATATGCTTTTTTAGTACTTCTGAAATTCTGCTCATAGTGATGGATTTTTATATTTTCATCAGGTGTAAGACAAGGAATCAAACTTGTAATCTTGATTATCACAGCGTGAACTCAGTTTTACTAATGATTAACTTTTGAAATCCTTTTGCTTATTTTCATTCATTACTTCCCATTTAAATATGATTGTCGTTAGGAAGTCCCATGTCTTCCCTTGTCTCTCTTAACCTTCTTTTTGCAGTACAACATTCTAAATCCATACAGTTTCAGCATGAGTCATGATTAAGTGTGAGTCATGACTATGCTTGCTTTCACCATTAACATGATGATTACGTCTCCATGTTTGATTAGGTATTTGAGAATCTAGGTATGTCTTGGAGATAGTTTGATAGCTTCTCATGCTTGTCTCTGGATTTTGCATGTGGTTGTTGGATTATCTATGCTGTAATAAATGTATTTTGTGTGTTTAGGTTGTCCTAACTAGTTTTAGGCTTTATTATCATACTATCGCTTAGGCTATGCTATAGATTCTAGGTTTAGACTTTAGGCTTTAACTTTATTATAAACCTGTTTAGCTTTTGTTGTCTAGTGCTAATAGCTTCTCTTGTAAGCTACTAGCTGCCATCTTCCTCTCTATTTATACCTAGCTCTACCATTGTAACAATTATCAAGTATTATTAAGTTTTATCACAATGAAGAGCCTTCCTCATATTTCCCTTATTCCTAAGCCTTGTTTCACTGGAAAGATGCACCCTTAATTGATGAATCCTCTTTTCGGATCTATAGGTTTTTTCTTCACCCTTCATTGCTGAGAATAATAACCTTTTACCAACCTTTCTTGTTGGAGATTTTTCCTTTCATTTTTCAGCCTTCATTGCTGAAATTAATTTGTTGTTTCTTAAGCCTTTATTGCTGAGACACTTTCTGTTTTTCAGCCTTCATTGCTGAAACTTTTTGGTTACTCATGCTTTCATTGCTGAGAACCTTTCCTGTTTTTTCAGTCTTCATTGCTGAACAATTTGTTTATGGTTCCGGCCTTCATTGCTGGGAAACTTCTCCTGTTTTTGAGCCTTCATTGCTGAAATATCTTTCTGATTTCTCAAGCCTTCATTGCTGGGCATGTTTTCGGTTTCTTCAGCTTTCATTGCTGAAGAATGTTCAAGGTTTCAGCCATCATGCTGAATCTTCGTCCTTTGTGTGTGTCTGTGTGTGACATCATGTCAAGTTTTTCTGCAGAAGAGATTGGTGCTGCCAAAGGCTGATATCCAGATTTCGGGTCTGATCTCTTGCCTCAACCTTTTTTGGTTTGATATGGTTCTTCTGTGGTTCCCTTCTCAGAGTTCCTGCATGACTTCAGTTGCTGGATTTTGTTGTTCGTTTCTGCTGAGGTTGGTCTAGCTCATGCTAGAACTGGTGTTGCTATTCTCTTGGGCTCTTGCTTGTTTCTCTTGGTGATTGCCAGTGCATTGCTATTCCAAGGCTGAAGATTTTTTGTTGATCTTCTGTTTCTGTTGCTGAGTTTCTTTGGACTCTGGACAATTGTTTGGTCTGATTGTTGCTAATTAGGGTTGATGGTTTCTGATTGGCTTCAATTGCGGATTTGCCACTTGTTGGCCATTCCTACGAGGTTTGTTTCTTTGGGAGAGAGTGTCTTCTCATCATTTGTCTGTGGGAGTCTCAATTGGGCAACAATATCATAGATCATGTTGGTTTACAATAGAAGGGTGTCTAAAACAACATTCTCCAAGACTTGGCAGAAACTTTCATCCATGTTTAGCTGATTTGAAGAGCTATTTCCAAGCTGAGTTTGAGGGGGAGTGTTGGATTTCAAGAGATTTCAAGCTGAATCTTTTCAAACTCATCTTGAGGGGGAGTGTTGGATTATCTAATGTTGTAATAAATGTATTTTGTGTGTTTAGCTTGTCCTAACTAGTTTTAGGCTTTATTATCATGCTATGGTTTAAGTTATGCTATAGATTCTAGGGTTAGACTTTAGGCTTTAACTTTATTAAAAAGTTGTTTAGCTTTTGTTGTCTAGTCCTAATAGCTTCTCTTGTAAGCTACTAGTTGCCATCTTCCTCTCTATTTATACCTAGCTCTACCATTGTAACAATTATCAAGTATTATTAAGTTTTATAACAATGAAGAGCCTTCCTCGTATTTCCCTTTTCTACTTGAAAGTCCTCTCTTTTTTCTCCTTTTCAGATTTTTTGTTTCCCTTCGGTTTAGAAATCTAACAGTGTAATAAACTTCACTCTGCCACTGGCTAAATAACATGCAAGTTTTGCTAAGAGTGCTTTCACTTCTTATTTTCCGATGACCTATTTTCGTAACATCATGATACCTGCAGGTGATGAAGAAGACACATTACTATATAGTTGATACAAGTGGCATCATACCTGGTGCTGCAGTCTCCGAGTTGGAATTCAAAGTCATTGACGAGGGGCCATTCAACATACAAGATTTAAAGGTTTTGACTCTAGAACCTACTTATTGTTTTACTGTGATGATATCTAGTTGTGATCCCTGCAGCAGTCATTCAAGGAATACAAATACACTTTACGTTTATAGGTTTCCACATTAATTCTTTTAATGAATACAAACATGCTTTAAGTTTATAGGTTTTTGTTAGGAAATGAGAGAGAAAAGAGAGGGAGATGGAGAAGAGAAAAATCAGATCTGTTTATTCATGAGAAAGTTACAAAGAATGTAAAAAGAAGACATACTAGAAAGATACAAAGAATAAATGCAGCAGAAAAAGTAAACAGATTTAAATTAATTAAATGTAAGCAAATCTGCAAGGTGATCTTCTGACATGACAAAGGCAATTCGGGCAAGGAAGATGCATTTGATAGCCTTTGGGTCTAACTTCCCTCTTTGAGAATTGTGAATATGGACAAATGTAGTGCACCAACAAATTTTCGGTTCAAGTTCAGAGAAGGCTCTCCACTTGGGATAGCATTCTCGAAGACACTCAAGAGGGCTTTTACATTGAAGAACCTTAGAAGGGAGCCTTCTAGAATGTGTCTATTTTTCCTCTTGGCAAGTCCGTTTTGTTGAGGTGTATAAACACAAAAGGATTCATGGATGATACCTTGGAATTGAAAGAAAGATGTCAAGGATTGTTTAAAATAGTCATTAGCATTATCGGTTTGAATCCTTTGGATTTTGGTGCCAAATTGGTTTTGAACCATGATGTGGAAGGTGGGAATAATATGGCTGGCATCAGACTTGTTTATAGGAGGAATACCCACATTGTACGAGTATAATCATCAATAAGTGTAACAAAGGAGTGGGCACTAGAGACATTGGATAGAGGAGAAGGTCCCCAAATGTCACTATGAATAAGTTGAAAAGGAGAAACACTCCTCTGATCACTTAACTGGAAATGAGACACGAGTATGCTTGACTAACTCACAAACTTTGCATTGAAGCTGCGAAACATCAATTCCTAGGAACAAATTTGGATACAAATGTTTTAACATATAAAAAGAAGGATGACCAAGGCGATAACGGTAAAGCCAAATGGAATCGGCATTTGTGGTGGTGGACAAAGCTTGGATGTGGGGACTGTTGTAAGGTAATTCAAGGTGATAAAGACCATTCTTCACCTTAGCAATCACAATCCTGTTTCATGAATCTTGGTTCTCTAAAATACAACAAGTGGTTGTGAAAATAACATGACAAACTTTTGAGTGGAGATGGGATTTATAGACAATTGAAGGACATAAAATACATTTTTAAGGAAAAGTGAAGTTGAGAGACGTATGGTTCCTTGGCCAACAATGGGAGTAAAAGACCCATTAGGAGTACAGACTCTCATGATTTTAGGGTTTGACTGGTAAGTTTGAAACCATTGTGAGGAATTGGCCATCTGGTTAGTGGCACCTTTGTCTATGATCCATTGTGTGGGTTGAGACCCCTCAAAAGCTCTAGAGTGTAAAAAATGTAAGATATTACCTGATAAAGCAAGAGTGAATGGAGCACTCGCAGATTGTGCTTCAAAATCAGCAACACTTGCGCCCCTATTATTTGCATCCTAGTTGGCATTTGAAGAGTCTTCAACTATGGGGATTGCCATCATTTTAAGGTTAATTTCTTTGGCACCAAAGGCTGAGAATGACAAGAGAGTAATTTCGGCAATGCAGGCTCAAAACAGAAGAAATTTTCCAGCAATGAAGGCTGAGAACAGTAAAGTTACAGCAATGAAGGCTGATGGGTGGAACCGAACCAATTCTGTAGATTTGAGGAGAATGTTTCATCAAGGAAGGCTAAAGTAAATAAGAAAAAATAAGTTTAGGAGAACACCTTAAGCTATGATACCATGTTAGGAAATGAGAGAGAAGAGAGAGATGGAGAAGAGAAAAATCATATTTGTTTTTTATTCATGAGAAAGTTATAGAATATAAAGAGAAGACAAACTAGGAAGATACAAAGAATCGGGTTGGCTGCCCACATGATGATTGGATTCTGATGTATCGCTGGCTTGCGGTTCTGCTGCAACAGAGTGGGGCTTGGCTTCGTCCGTCGGTTCGTCCTCATGACGTTAGGTTTAGGTCGGTTTGGTTTCGCTTTTGTAAGGTGCTATTGCCTGAGTTTGCACCATTTTCTTGTACTTTATGTTTGTTTAGACGGTTCTCAGTCTGCCGACCTAGTCGGCGTTCGAGTTTCAGGTATATCTGAACTTGAATTTTTACTCAATCAAAAAAAGAAGGTACAAAGAATAAATGTAGCACAAAAAGTAAATAGCTTTAAACGGCTGTAAAACCTAATTAATGTAATGACATTAAAAGCCTGTAACAACCAATTAATCCTTTATATATAATAAAGGAGAAGTTGTTTGTGACGTGTGGACTTCTCCTTATTTGTATTATTTTTTAACTAATTGCATTTTTGCCCATCAATTAATACAATATAGCAATATATACTCAAGATAAGATTTTACTATTTTTTTTATCCAATTCCACTTAATCAATATATAAATATATGCTTAAGATAAAATTTTACCCAATTTAGTTAGATATCGATATATTTTTAGAAGATTAATATACAAATATATGCTTAAGATAATATTTTACCAAATTTTCTTAGATATCGATATATTTTTACAAGATTTTACTCATGTTTGTTAAATATGGATATATTATATTATATCTCTTTTATTGGTAGTCAATTAAGGCAAAACTAATTAAAATCAACCTTTAAGGAGGTGTTAAAAATATATCCCCATATTTCAAATGTAAGATAAATATCCCGACCTTTCTAGGTGATGATAACATAATATCACAACAATTTTCTCTCCAAAAAAAATGTGGACATGGCGCATACATAATAATTTTTTTTAATAAAGAAATAGAACTTTAAAAAATTAGCATATTAATATGGTTTGCTTAGATCCAGTTTTTTTAAACCATCTTAGTTAGATTGCAATGTTGTGTTTTTTAATTAATCTCTCCCTCATGCCAACAAAAAGATTGGGTTATTTTAATTAGTTTCGCCGTCAATTAAGTATATTTGCAAAAATTAATTAGTTTCGCCGTCAATTAAACATATTGGGAAAAATTAATTAGTTCAACGGATGTTAATATAAATTTTTTTAAATTTTTAAAAAATAAAATAATATATAGGGGTAGTTATAGTTAATGTTTAATTACAAGTTATTTTATATGCTTTTAAATATCCAACGAATTAATATTACAAAAACCGCACAAAAGTACGGGTACTTAACTAGTTACATGTAAGCATGCTAACGGTTTTAACAGTATGTGTAGTATATATTATACTTGAGATCAAGAATTGAAAGGTTAGAAGATCAAAACAAATGATATGCTAAAGTTAGTGTACCTCTAGCCTCAGCCTGCCGTTTTCTTTGTTTTCCTAAAGCATGAAATGATAATCTGTTTCTTTATAAATGATTAATAATTCTCTTAGTTATGCAACTTGGGTTGACGTATAGTGCGACTTGTCAGATATAGTGGGTCATATGGGCTGGTTTCAATCTGCAACTTGAAGGACTCTGCAAATTGTTCTTGGTCTGTGGTAACTGCTAAAATATTGCTAATTCCTAAATTTTTTGTTGCAGATTACTCCATTGCCTGTGTGGCACGGGAAAGGCTATCGTTCTCTTGGTTTCCGATTTGGAAACATTTGCTACATAAGGTTATTCTTGTTCTTAGTATTCTTGCAGTTACTTCTCAATCAATTTTTCCCCCTGAAATTCAAGATTCTTGCAGTATTAATGACATAAACTCGCACTCTTACAGTGATGTTAGTGACATTCCGGCTGAAACTTACCCGCTTTTAGAGGACTGTGAACTCCTCGTTCTGGTGCACATCTCTCTTTTATTTGTGCTTCTATGTTGACACGTTTGATCTCTTTCATCTATGATCTCATCTCATACAGCTGTTTCGCTGTCTTTCTCATCAGGATGCATTGAGACCAGATCGTTCATCCTCGACACATTTTGGACTTCCAAGGGTAAAACAAATGCCTTCCCTTTTCTTTGACCATTATCCTTGACGGAATACATTCCCTGTGCACGAATACCGACTCTCTTTTTTACCACTTTACAGTCCTTGGAAGAAGTTAGAAAGATCCGACCCAAGAGAACGCTCTTCACCGGTGAGATTTGTGTGCCTTTGTTATCACCTTCGTTTTTGCTCCATGGGAAAAATTGGTTTGCTTACAAAATGTGTTCGTATGAAGGCATGATGCACCTAATGGACCACGACAAGGTGAACGAGTACCTTACAGGATTGATGGAGACGGAAGGCCTTGATGTCCAGTTGAGCTACGATGGACTCCGGATTCCAGTGACGGTTTAGCCCTTCAACAATGACTCCAGTCTCTCGTATGTTTCTCGTTTTTTCCCGCTCACACACCCACAAATCAACATATAAAGTGTTCGACACCAGAAAAGGCAAGTGGTGTCTTATTCTTCGGAGGGAGAACTAGCCTCTTGCACGAGACCATTTAGTGAACTTGAGTCATCGAGTTAATTTTGATTGGAACCGGTGACAGCAAGTTTACCCCAAATGAGCTTATGATCTGATTGATGAGATACTTTACCTCAATATAAACACCATTATCAGTGCGCGCTCTACGGCTAAGCTAAGAGTAGGTATAGCAATTCGAATGAATTATTTGCCCAATTGTATGCATTGGTTACAAAGCTGTTGATTTTGGTCAGCATCTTACAATGATGCTTAAATTCACAAATGAGGACAAACTCGTAATCGGCATCATGTTAAACGATATGGTACCGCCATCATATTGAATCGAAAGAAATACCAATGACGTCTTATTGAAGACAACAATGTGTAACACGCAGTTGGGTGTTGGTTGTCTTCCGAGGAGGCTCCAGGTTCCCAAATCCAGTTGGAAATAAGAAAGGTTTTGGATGCTTTGTGGGCTATATTCGAGGTGCCAATGCCTGTTGATAGAAATAAGAAAACAGCAAAGGAGTGTTTGCTATACAATTGGGTATGGTTTGATTGTGGAGTCATTTTTTTTGTTTTAAGATTAAAATATTAAAATTAAAGTGGGAAATAAAATATGTACAAAGGAGTTTGTTTCTACGCACCAATGAGAGCCATAGGGCCCTTGGCACTTCTACTAAAATCATGGAGACCATTAGAAATGGTTCCAATCCAATGGGGGTTGTCGACACAAGGTTCTGGTGTGGATCTTATCTCATCAAGCCACGGCTATTGAAGTCGAACACACACCCTAATGCGGAGCATCAGAACACCCCTTTCGGCTCGGCCATCAAGGGTGTTGTCGTCACTCCCCATTAGCACACCAAAGTGATAACTCAAATATTATTAAGTCCACAGCGGACATACCAAAAAATAAGTGCTTGCAAGCATCAACCATAAAGGCTACTCCCAAAATTACCCACCTAAAGGACTTCCAAGTCAGGCTAGTTCGATACTGAGGCGCCTGTTGTTGTGAGAAGGCTCGGTAACGAGACAGATGCCTGAGTATCGAGTGGCTCATTCCTCCTCTTGATTCAGACCATCATGCGGGACGCCTAAGGGCGTGAAGTTGAGAGAGTATCAGCTGTAAAGGGCCTTGTATACATGTCTCTGGATGAGGTAGATAAGCTCCTCTGCACTCCAAACTTTATCTTCGAAGACCTTGTCATTATAAATAAAGGCTGAAGGCTTGCATTATAAATAAAGGCTGAGCGCTTAAGGTGGCTTTAATGAGAACTTTTCGTCCCTTAGCCGATAGGATGGATGCTTTCCACTTTGTAAGCTGTTGTTTTGTTTTGAGAATAACATCCGCAAAGGTGTCCCTATTGACTCTACATTGATGATTGGACATCCCATATATTTTTCTAAATTGTTTGATTGGGGAATTTGATGTGCGCATATTTCACCATGTTTCATGCTTACATCTATTCCGTTTTCATGCATATTTTATACTTTCGGGTTGGGAAAGTAGTGAATTTGTGTATTTTGAGTACATTTGCAAGATATAGAGGTCTACACAAGTTTTGGTTTGATTTAGAAGAAAACGGAGCACTTTAGAGAAGAAATAAGACACTGGAGAAAAGCTCGATCTCGACAGAAGAACTCGATCTTGACATAATCACTCGACATCGACACACTCACTCGAGGTCGACTGAAGAGAAAATAGTAGATCGAGACCAAAGCCATGTCGACAGCAACAAACTAACTCGACTCGACATAGGTCACTCGATATCGACATGTCCACTCGACATCGATTGGAGCAACAGACGCGTACGAGACGCGGATTGGGCCAGATCTTTGGAAGATTTTGCTTAGCCACAAAGACATCTATCATCTACCAAGATTCATCTATTCTTAGGGGTATATTCCAAGCATGTTAGAGAATGTTACCTATTTTAATATTTTATTTTAGGATATAATTTAGTTTAGATAGGATTCACCTTCACCAATCTTAGTAGGATTAGGAATCCAATCCTTGGCTAGCAAGGGTTGTGAGGCTATAAATAAAGCCCTAGGGGGTTGGCTTTAGTCATTCAATTCATTCAACCATCCAACGATCATTCGATCAAACAAAGAGAAGAAGAGAAAGAGAAGAAAAGGAGAGAGAGAACGTGGTTGTAAGATTGAAGTTTTCTTTCCAAGTTTTAATGCAAAGTTCTTAATTTTATGCAATGATGTTTTCCCCAATGAAGAGTGAGTAGTCGCCGTACTTCTAGGGCCGGGGTGAGCCCGACGATTGCCATGTAAGTATGCTTTTATTCCTTATTTGATTATACGATTTCATCTTCTACCCTGCACTCAATCCTTTATGCAAATTTAGGATCATTCCTTATTTACCTTATATGAAGCGAAAGTGGATTATACATGTGAATTTGGATAGTAATTAGGTTTTGCCTGCGAAAGTTGATTAAACCCTAATTATGAAAAGGTAGACACAATTAGGTTTTTATGCGAAAGCCTCTATTTTCCTAATTGGTGATGAGAAAAGCTTAATATTTTATGTGATTAACGTAAAAATGCATGCATGATTATCGTTGTGGTGAATCCATACCTTAGGAGCTTTTTAGTTATATAAAACAAAAACCCAAAAATATTGATGTTCCTATTTCTTTCTTTATTATTTTTTTGTTCGTATTTTCTGTCCACTGTCTGTGAACCCACTCGATCTCGACCTTCACACTCGATATCAAGCATACTGCATCGAGAGATCCCACGTCGATAGTCTTCTGAGTCGACCGAAGCACACTGACCTACTCGAGATCGACCTACCTAGTCGATATCGAGTGCCTCTGTTCTCTGTTCTTCTTTGCAAGTTTCACAGATCGACGCCAAGCACTAGGAATCGACTTCCCCTGTCGATATCGACTTTCCAACTCGATATCGAGGCTACTAGTCGACACTGCGCAAGAATTCTAAAGACTATTAAGGAAACCGCTGACCCGCCTCCTCGTGGATCGATCCTGATTCCCTTCCACTACAACGATAGGAAGTCTTGTATTTTATTTGCGTGGACTAGGATTCGGTTTGATATTTATTAGATTCGATTTCCTCCTACATCAAATTTTGGCTCCGTTGCCGGGGAGGCTATCAATCGCGCCCTGTTTAGTCTTACTTACTTGTTTATCTAGTGTTGTTTTGAAGGTGTATCGACGTGCTGATCGCACGCTTGAGTTTGTAGCTTTAGACGATCCGGAACGCTTCCTTCGTCTACAAGAAAAGGTTAAGAGGATCATGGCTAATAAAAAGATGATGCAACAAAAGCTCAAAAGGCTTAGAAAGCAAGTTGAGGGGTTCGAAACCGAGCGCGATTAACATACTCAAGCGCAACAAAGAATGGCCGCTCGATACGAACAAGAGGCCCAAGCTCGTCGAGAAGCCCAAGAGCAACCACGCCATATCCTGCAGAATGCCAAAGAGTATATGCACCCAAATCTGGCGGTGCCGGAGTCTCCTATTGTTCTCCCTAATATTTCTTTTGAAATTAAGACTACTTTTATACCGGATATTAGAAGACATGCTTTTGAGGGAAAGGGCTCCGAATGCCATATGACGCACATAACTACTTATATTGATTTATGTGACACCATTGACGACGATGTCAATTTAGAATATGTATGTCTTAAAGCTTTTAGATGGTCTCTTGTAGGAAAAGCTCTACATTGGTTGGAAAGCTTGCCCCCACGATCTATCCGCACCTGGGGGGAACTAAGGGACATCTTCCTCAACAAGTTCTTTCCACCATCAAAGACGGTGCAGATTCGCCAAAAGATCATGTCCTACAAGCAAAGACCAGGAGAGACGCTAGCGCAAGTATGGGAGCGCTACAAAGACCTGCTGCGATCCTGCCCTACACATGGGCAACCGCCTTATGTTATCCAAGAGATCATTGTTAGGAGGAAGGATTGTCTAGTTTAAACAAATATAAGATATAAGTGCAAACCTAATCCTAGCCTACGCAAATAATTACAAGACTTCCTCCCGCTGTAGTAGAAGGGTAGTCAGGATCGATCCACAAGGAAGTGTGTCAGCGGGATCCTAGATAGTCTCAGAAAGCTCACGTCTTGGTCAACCAGAAGCCTCGATCTCGAGTAGTGGACTCGACGTCAACCTAGGCTGTCGATTTCTACTGCAACAGAAAACCTGAAGAGACAAAAATGGCAGTCGATATCAACTAGAGTTGTCGATATCGATGTCAGCAAACGAGGTCGACCTGGCTCAGAAGACTGCAAGTCGACACAAGGTAGTCGATATCGAGTAAAGCACTCGAAATCGACCTCAGACAGATGCAGGAACAAGGTGCGTCGACACAGAAAATCATCGACGTAGGGTAAAGCGGTCGATATCGACCTAGTTGGTCAAAATCGAGTGGTCCTGCAGTAACGTTAGCTGTCAGCGAAGAGGGCCGAAGACAATAGGATGGTAGAAGAAAGATGAACAGAAAAAATAGATTTTTAAGATTGTATGAACTATATTAAGAGCAACTCCTAAGGCTAGGGTTTACCACAACGTTAACCAGTGCATGCACTAAGGCAAATAAGACGGACAGTACGTTGCGCTATCTCACCCAAGGGACAAGCTTTCGCTGTACACCAACGATTAGGAATACTCTTGCAAATAAACCTAATTGTCTCTACCAATTTTATGTTTATAACTCAAGTTGTTAGAATAAATCCCTTTTATTGCGATAAGGACTAAACATAGAATCGTAGGAGATGATATAGACACAACGATATCAACATCAAGTACTTACCTCAAACACGCATGGCTAACATCGGGCTCACCCCGACCCTAGAAGCTTTGGGGAACTACTCGCTCTTCATTGCAATAAACACCATTGATTTAAAGGAAAGAACTTGTATTAATAAAACCTTCAAAACTTTATAATCCAACGTCGGATTTCGCAAACGCCAAACCCTAAAGCTTCTCTAAACTCTAACTCTATTGATTGTTGTGTGATTGAATTATAATTGACCCTAGGGCTTTATTTATAGCTACTAATCCTTGCTAGCCAAGGAAAGTAATTCCTATCTTCTATATAAAATCTATCCTACACAATTAGGATAAATCTTTATTATGGTAAATATCTAAAATAACTAATAAAGATCTTAGGGTAGAAAAAGGAAACTACCCATAAGACATAATCTATCTAATTAAGAAGATAAACCGTGGCCAATTGATAGAACTTGCAATCCGCATTTCGAAAAGCGTGTCCAATCCACATCAAATTCCAGTCGATACCGACCAAGTCAGTCGATATCGAGGTCTTCATTTTGGCTCGACAGATTCCACTTCACTCGATCGCTGGATCAAAGTCGATCTCGATGACTCCACTTGACGTCGACCCAATCACTCGATATCGAGTGGTCTTCTATGTTGATCTTCGTGGTCTGTCTCAACGCTCAGAGTCCACGTCGAGTTCTTCAGTCGATATCGACTAGTCATGTTGATTTCGACCTCTCTTTAGCTTTACTTGGCTTTTTCGTTTCGACTCCGATTCCACTCCAATTCCTACATATTTAGACCAAAACTTGTGCAGATTCTATTTCTTGCACGTTAGCTCATTCTACACAAATTTACATTATTTTTAACCTTTACTTTAGGAATCGAATGGAATATGAAGTCAAAACATGCAAATAAAAAGGCTACAAATATGTACATCAAAATACCCCATACTTAGACTTGCTTGTCCTCAAGCAATAACCAACACCTAAAACAAACCCTTCAAATCTTCGCCCTTGTCAAAAGCAACATCATAAAAGGGTAGCAAAGCAAAGCAAGTGAATTTAACGTCATAGCACATATATGAGCGATCCATAGGCATAGACAATATTAATCCAACCTCACAGGGATAATGTGTTTGCACTCAACTCTCAATGTGTTTAGGCTATGAAGATCAACTCTCAACTCAATTCCATATACAAGCTCAAAAACATTGCAATTTATAAAAATCCACTTCGCAACCAATTATGTAGATGCAATAAGAACCATCAGGAGGAATTTCGCTTAATGGAAGACTTCAAAGAAGACTCCATTCGGCGGGGTTGTAATGGGGCTTGGTAAGAAATAAAGGGTATGGAATTATTTGGCTAAGTGGTGGTTATAAAACTTGGTAATCAAGACTCCTAAACGTTAACACAACTCATCCAAACCATATCTCCTAAAATAATGCTCAACCAAACTTACTTTCCATAATGCTCATCAACCTTCTTTCAAACCCTAATAAACCTCTCAAAATACAAATCTTGCATGAAATAAAAGAACTAAGGAATAATTGGCTCATGCACTAATATAATATATTTTTTTGAACGAAAATACATAAAAATGTGCATTTATATGGTGAGCCAAAAATCCTTTTACAAAATGTAACAAGATGCTAATATGTACCAACCCATAATATTTCCTTGCTTAAATCTAAACACATGCACTTTCTTTCCACAATGCATTATTCTAACCAATCTAAGTCTCAATTCCCATTGGGGGCCAGGTTCAATTCGGCTAGGGATAATTTTGTGGAGTTTGCAATATAAGGCTCAAACTAATATTCTGGCTTCAAGAAGAGATAATGCAGGGTAGGTAAAGAGAGGATAAAAATAGCTTAAAAGATGCCTCCATCATTTAATTCTCATAAACATAAACATATATATGCATTGGTTTTGAATAACTATCACAACATTTAGAGATGCATAGGAAGAGTAAATACACTCTAGAAAGCAGAGAGATTTTTAATGTTCTCCCTATAGGCCAAAATTCTCACAAGGACAATTTTGTTGGATTTTACTTTTTAGCCTAGGATCATATGTGCTCAATTTCATCACACGTTCACAATCTACATAAAAACAATTTTAAGGACTTAGGCTAAACCATTCAAATATGCCATAAGATTTACATGATCAAGTCAGCTATTGAGTTCTCATCATAGGACATCTAAGTAGGGTTTTAAAAACAAACTCAAAAGATAAATATGCATTTTTTTGTTCTTTTTGACATTTTCTAATTTGTTTTTGAATTTTTTTTCGCATTTTTATGAAAGTAAGAACTAAGAACATAAACTTAAACATGAATGCAATGCAATGCAAAAAAAAAAAAAGAAAGCCAAGTTGTGACCATAAGATATGTTTCATCCCTACCCCATACTTAAAATATACAGTGTCCTCACTTTATTAAAAGAAAAAAAGGGTGAAGAGAGAAACTCACATAGCAACCTACGGATTTAGGTCGATTTCAGGTCAGGTCGATGCCAGAAGTCGATGTCGAGTCATGTGGTCGATGTCAATTGCATCTATCTATGTTGAGGAAGAAGTTGAAGTCGAGGGTCACCTGGGTCTGGTCTATATCGAGTAGCTTGCTCGATATCGAGTGCTATTTTTGGCTCCTAAGTCATCGATGTGGACTCCAGGAGGTGGCTCGACCCTAAGAAGTCAATTTCGACTGGCCTGGTCGATTTCGAGTGCCTCTGCAGTAGCTTCTTTTCTTCTTCGTCATTCCTTTTGCTTTGTAACCTGAAATTCTTGTTAGGACATAATAGATAAAGCCATGATATATCAAAGTTTCAAAAATCCAAATCCAAAATTTAAAACCTAAAAACCATCTATGCGAAAATTTAAAGTTTTATGTGCACGCTCTAGATTTTTGAGTCGCTAGGCCGACTTCTCCGTCAATGCTTCATGAACCCTTAAGGTAGGGACCCTTCATGCTTGTGCCTTCTCCTGGATCATCTAAGTCCCTTTTATAGTAGCTAAGCTCGGCAACCAAGGCTTCTTATTCGTTAGGTTCTTTGTTGAATGCCTTCCTTCTCTTTCTTGACCTAACTTTCGAAATATACGCAAACCATGGAGCTTTGATCCTCCCATTAGTTGAATCGTCAGTAATGGACTAAGGAGGGTTAGGTATCATACCTGATCTTACCTTTTCGTGCCTGAAATAGCGATCTTCGGGCTGAGGGTCAGTCGATCTCGACAGAGTTGTGTCAATCTCGAGTGCAGAAGTCGATGTCGACTAGGGGTGGTCGATGTTGATGTCAGGGACCCCATACTTAAGCTCCTAGCAACTCGGTGGATCATCTGGGTCACTCGACATCGAGTAGAAGTGGCCGATTTCTAGTGATCTGGTCGATTTTGACTCGCTCCAATCGATCTCGACTCTCTTTGCAGTTTCCGTCCTCGCCAACAAAAATTTGCGAAGCTTCTCCTTTGCAGGCGAGAAGGCAACTTGTTCTAGCTGCTTTGTTTCGCTCATTGTAGGGTTGAAGCAAAACTCCACGACCTCGTTGTCGATTGTGAATGTAAGGGTGCCGTTTCTCACATTGATGTTGGCATCCGCTATTGCTAGGAATGGCCTACCAAGGATGATAGGCACAATTGGATCTTCCAGCATGTCCAACACGATGAAGTCCGTGGGTATGAAGAACTTTCTCACCTTGACAACGACATCATCCACAACCCCAGTTGGTCTCACGAAGGAGCATTCCGCCATGTAGAGCTTCATGTCGACGGCCTCCAATGCTCCTACGCCCAATTGTTGCCATATTGATAGGGGCGTCAAACTTACAGTAGCCCCAAGATCACATAGGGCTTTGAATTGATGCTTACCCACCCCTACTGTCACAGCAAACTTGCCTGGATCACCGCGCTTCTCTGGGAACTCAATTGAATTACATTCACCAGTAATCTACAATATAGACCTCTTCTTGGACAAGATGTCCTTCAGGAACCTCATGTAGGCATGCATCTCATTTAGCGCTTCCGTGAGTGGGATGGTGAGATTGAGACCTTGTAAGATCTTCACGAAGCGTCTGAATTTGGTGTCTGCTGGATCTTACAACGCCTTGGAAGGATAAGGAAGTTCTTTGGATGGCTTTGGAGGTGAAGTGGTCGATTTTTGCTTTATGGACATGTCGACATCAACACCAGGGTGGTCGATATCGACATTGGTGGTCGACCTCAGAGGTGTCTGAAATTGTGGTCGAGTTGCAGAGTGGTCGACATCGAGTGCCTCTCCAGCTCCGTTGTGTGCTTCGCAGTGGGCTCGACATCGACTGGGTGATCGACTTCGACAGGGCCCTCGACATCGACTGGGGTGTCGACATCGACTGGGGTGTCGACATCGACTGCATCTTCAGCAACTTCTCCTTCGCTCCGTGGCTCATACAATTGATGTCCACTCCTTAGATTGATGGCGGCAATGTGCCCGGCTTGCCCCTTAGGATTTTCTTGTGGTTGTCTAGGGAGCTTGCCGGGCGGTTTTGGTATTTGGGACGCCAATTGACCCAGTTGGGTCTCAATGCTATTCTTCCAAGTGTTCATCTCCCCCATGCGGGCGATAAGATGGTTGAACGCTCCTTTATTCTCAGCAGGGTTTCACCTCATCTCATCAAGGATGAGTTGGACATCATCCCTTTGTGGTTCTCTCTCCGGATGGCCGGGAGATCGGTAAGGCGGAGGATCCTTGGGGTGGTTGATTTCCCCAATTTTGGTACCCCTGGCGATGGGGATTCCTCATGTATCGTGCCTCCTGGTGAGTCTCCGCTAGTTGTACTTGCTCCGTGTGGGGGAAATCGGTGGTGATGTGCCTTACGGAGCCACATTCGGGGCAGGGTTGGTTGACGGAGAGGAATTTGACTTGCTTTTGAAGCCTCCTGAGTTGATCTTACATGAATTGCTCTTTGACGTTTGGATCAATCTCCTTGGATGGATCATAGAGTGGCATAGATGGGGCATGCCTTGAGTCGGAGGCCACATGAGTCTTATATGTGTTGTCAAATTCGACCAACCTCTCTATAGTATCCCAAACTTGTTGTGGTAGAAGCTCAAGATACCCATAGGAGGTGTAGGTGTTGATCCTCTCATTAGTAGCTACGTCCAGGGCGTTGTAGATGATTTCCTGGATGACGTAGGGTGGTTGTCCATGCGTAGGGTAGGACCTCAGCAACTCCTTAAACCGCTCCCACACTTGCACCAGGGTTTCATGTGGCTTTTGTTTGAAAGCCATGATCCCCGACAACGGCGCCAATTTGTTAGGAGGAAGGATTGTGTAGTTTAAACAAATATAAGATATAAGTGCAAATCGAATCCTAGCCTACGCAAATAATTACAAGACTTCCTCCCGCTGTAGTAGAAGCGTAGTTAGGAACGATCCAGGAAGAAGCCTGTCAGCGGGATCCTAGATAGTCTCAAAAAGCTCACGTCTTGGATGGTGGGAAGAACTTGTTGAGAAAAGCATCTGACTTCATCCCACGTGTGGAGCGATCTGGGGGCTAGGCTCTACAACCATGCTAGTGCTTTCCCTGCGAGAGACCAACGCAAAGCCTTTAGTTTTACATATTCAAGGCTTTGTCCATAAGAAATTGTATCACATAAATCGAGGAATAAAAAAAATATGCTCTAGAGGACAATCGTTAGGTTTTCCCTCAAATTGACGTCGCCTAATTTCAGTTAAGAAGCTAGGTTTAATTTCAAAATTAGAATGAGGGATAAGAATGGCCGATTCAGGCACTGAGAGGACAGGGTGCATGTATTGTTTGGCATTCTGAGGGAGGGCATTGATTTGGGCTTTGATTTGCCTTCTTGCTTCTTCCTCCCTGTCAGCACGCTCTTTTAGTGCCGCCTCTCTAGTTGTGAAGTCCTCGATTTGCTTCCTTAGTCGCTCAATCTGCTGAGCCTGGGTCTTTTGGTCTGCCATGATTCTTTGAACTCGGGACCTTAGATGGAGATAGCGTTCAGGGTCGTCTACTTCTTCGAATTCAGGTGTGCAATCAACGCGTCGCATACACCTGTAAAGCAAAACTAGAAAGAGACGTGAGATAGACTACTAGGGCGCGATTGATTGCTTCACCGACAACGGCGCAAAATTTGTTAGGAGGAAGGATTGTCTAGTTTAAACAAATATAAGATATAAGTGCAAACCGAATCCTAGCCTACGCAAATAATTACAAGACTTCCTCCCGCTGTAGTAGAAGGGTAGTCAGGATCAATCGACGAGGAAGCATGTCAGCGGGATCCTAGATAGTCTCAGAAAGCTCACGTCTTGGTCGACCAGAAGCCTCGATCTCGAGTAGTGGACTCGACGTCGACCTAGGCTGTCTATTTCTACTCCAACAGAAAACCTGAAGAGACAAAAACAGTAGTCGATATCGACTAGAGTGGTTGATATCGATGTCAGCAAACGAGGTCGACCTGGCTCATAAGACTGCCAGTCGACACAGGGTAGTCAATATCGAGTAAAGCACTCGAAATCAACCTCAGACAGATGCAGGAACAAGGTGCGTCGACACAGAAAACCGTCGACGTAGGGTAAAGCGGTCGATATCGACCTAGTTGGTCGAAATCGAGTGGTCCTGCAGTAACGTTAGTTGTCGGCGAAGAGGGCCGAAGACAATAGGATGGTAGAAGAAAGATGAACAGAAAAAAACAGATTTTAAGATTGTATGAACTATATTAAAAGCAACTCCTAAGGTTAGGGTTTACCACAACGTTAACCAATGCATGCACTAAGGCAAATAAGACGGACAATTGCGCTATCTCACCCGAGGGACAAGCTTTTGCTGTACACCAACGATAAGGAATACTCTTGCAAATAAACCTAATTGTCTCTACCAATTTTATGTTTATACCTAGCCCTATATGTGTTTACATGACTTGCTACATTAGTGGGTTGAATAACTTGATGCATTACTATAAGAATGACTTGATACATTACTGAGCGGAATACATGTCACGTACCGATATTTATTAACTTTTATCCATGCACACATGTTCCTTATATCCATACGGTGTCACACTATCTTAGGCTCATGTCGTTCCACGCTATGTTTCTTCCTTGTTTCCATATGATTGCGTTATGATTGTCTTGACCTCTTGTATATGTTGGTGCTAAGTTGTTAAATGTATATGTGTCGAATGCTGCATTTCTACGCCTTTCCTCGAGACATTAGTGTCCTGTAGGACCCATGACTTGTGGCTTGTGTAAATTTGTGGCCTACTTGCTTTATGATCTCCTCCTACTTAAAATAGGTCCCCGATAGTATTGACATTCGTCCCTTATGTCATTGAAATATGATTGGTGTTACAACTCGATGATCATTATGCCTTATGAGATTCCAACTAGTATCATTCCTATCTACTTGTCTTATGATGTTGTTCCTTCATGCCCCATGACATTCTTTTATGCTTTTAAGAATGAATAGTCCGACACCTTGCATGCTCACACACCACTCTGTATCTATATTCCGCGTGTGCTATTAGTGTCATATAAGACGTATGTCTTCTGGAGTACAACTTATCATGAGAATATATTCCCAAATTGTCTCGTTTTATGTATGAAAACATTGCATTCATGACGTTATGTTGTTTCCATGTATCTTACTATCTAGTAGCACTTTAGATGATCATCTTGCCATCATTGATCGTATACTCTATTGACCTTAATATGACTATGATATGTGCATCCCTTGTTATACCCCCTCGCTAGAGACAATACCTTTACACGTATGGAGACCTCACCCTTTTGCGTGAATGCACAAACCACGATAGTTGCAAGACGCTCGCATGATTACCTATAGATGTAAATATGACATATTGGTCTCTCGAAACATGACACCATAGGAACATTATCCTTTTTTACATTATGACATGCACATGATTCACCTGTTACACTTGCTTATATTCTTCTTATATATATTGATGCTAGTTGCAATGGCAGTCTTGCTTGAACTTCTATGACTCTCTATGCCATTATGTGAAATTATTCGATGCACCTTATTTTTTTAATATATACCTATGAATTGTCATACACTACTAGAATCATGTGGAATCTAAGCCCTTAGAAATATGACTTGGATAATCCCATGCTCAAATTGTATTATCGTCTAGTACTCTTGTCATAGGTTGTGATAGCCATGATATGCCCCTTTATATGATCTTATGACTATCTGAGCACGTTTGATGTTGGTAATCTAGTTGTCATGCTATGCCTCAACAACCTTGTATCATGCTTAATATGACTAATGACGTGCTTATGTGTGTGTCTCATATAATTTATTGTTCTTACCATATGATGCTTTTGTGATGCTTATGGTATTCTAGTAGCTTGTACCTCGTCCGACTACGGACCCCCTATTATAGTTAAAATCATGCTCAGGTTCACACATAATAATTTTTCTTAGGGTATATCGTCAATCTATGCTTATCTTGTTGGACACATATAATTACGAGTCTTGTGTTAATTAGTAATTGGGTGTCAACTTGCATGTTACATACTATGACATGATGAAATACACATATAGATGAAATATGATCCGATGTTGAACTTGTACCTCAGTAATCATCTTTGGTTATACTTATGCCACATCATGACCGGTTAGAATCATGTAGGACATGCTTTCCGATTATAGCTCATCATATGATTACTTGCCATACTTATCATATCATGTAGACCTCGTTGCTCTATGATGTGACAGTTACTGTGCCCCCCTTATGTGTTCCTTTTATAGTGCTATGGCATGTCTGAGCATCTTAGTATTGGATTCTATATTGATATGACCTGTCTATGTGTGTATCCGATATGAGTAATTAATTATTATTTAAATATCCTTTATTACATCTTGAGGTATTTAAAAATGTGATTTTAAACGTTTATTTAACTGTTAGTTATACTATTGTTCGGAATTATTATTTAAATTTTGTTTGAGGTCGGGGAAGGATATCGAAAAGGATGAGAGTAGTTGGGAAATAAATGATCGAGTTTAGATCAAAAGCGAGCTCACAGTTGCTTGTTTCGCCGCAACGAAACCATGATCGCCGTGACAAACAAGAACTAGGAACAAAGGAAGAGAATGACACTTTTTGTGGTAGCGAGAGGCATCACTCGCGAGGGATGAAGAACTGGATTTCGCCATGGTGAGCGGCCAATTCACCACGGCAAAAATCAAGTCTGGGCTCTTGGCCGGAGCTGATTCTCTCCTTTCTTTGGGCGTTGACTCGAGTTTGGTTTAAACTCGGTTTGGGTTATTTTATATATGTGATTTAAATTCTTATGTGATGCTATATAATTTGATAAAAAGAGATTTAAAAACGATTTATGATTCCATGATTTATACGGATTTGGACTTGGATAATTATGATGATATGTGTATATGATTTTCTGAGATTTTGTTGAACATGAGTAGTGAACCATACATGTGATACCCATTGTATTACTATGTTTGCCTGGATTGTACCACACAAATCTATCGTTGAATTCATGCATATGTGATTCTTAATATGTCGAGCTTGTCTATTACTTGAGGAATGATAGGTGGCTAGATTTTCTCATATGTACATCCGTGAGGAACTCGACCATGTTCCTTATTATGAATATATGTTGTCGTTATTCATCGAGATAGGTACATGTTAGTGTGAATTGATGCGACTAGTATGCTCCATGATTGATTGATATGTGTTTTTCTTACCACAATTATAGCCTCATAGAATTCCATAAGGGCACCATTGTCATTCTTGGGTTGGGATCTTGTCTTCTCGTCTTGTCATCGTCAGTCTTGGTTCGTGTTTGGTTCCGTAAAGGATTCGGGTTATCCGATTTTTTCTCTCCCCTATCTTCATTAACTTATAAACCTTGCGCTATTTTTCGATGAGCGACGACATGGAGAAGAGAACGGTCAGCTAGGTAGTACTCGAGTGGCGTAGCAGAAGCGTGGTGGGCCCATAACCCACCGGTCCCTGGACATGAAGCAGAGGATTATACGAGAGGCGCTATTTAAGAGACTTGGCATGTTTCAAGGCTAGCTGAGGAGTTCATCCGATGGATTTCGAGGCTCTATGAAGTTCTTGAAAGGATCGTTCCCGACAGAGATGGACGGTTCACTCTGAGATTCTGGCAGCATGTTCCCAAGTTCCGAGGCATTGACAAGACCGAGATTATCTTCGATGTGGGAGCACACGTATGGCTAAGAGTATCATCACCCAAGGGTTCGACGTTTTGGCATCATAGGCGAGTCGAGCCCTCGGTTTTTTGATCCTTTTGAGGTTTTGGAGAGGCAGCTTATTGCTTAGCTTATCCTCGTCCTTAGATGGAGTGCACGATGTCTTTCTTGTGTCTCAGCTTCGTCAATATATTCCCGATCCTAGCGACATTCTTGACTATTCTGACCTCCATGTTGAGGCTGATCATTCCTTGGTAGAGCGTCCCGAGGAGAGTATTCAGGCTAGTTGTGGATATACTTCAAATGAGCTATTCACGTCTTACGTGGAGCTTCACGTAGACATTACCTTGACTATTTGACCTAGTGATGGGTATACCCTAGTTCCTTGTTTTGAGATGTGTGATTTGATATTTATCTCTATGTTGTTGTGCTTATATGATTGATAATTATGCGCAGAATATATGACATTATGATGAGATTGGTGTTGAGCCTATTGATAGGGATGACTTGCTTGCATGATACTAGTATGATACCACCCTTGATATGCTTGTTAGCATGATGAAACTTGATAGCCTGACTTGATTTTTTTGTTGAGACTTTATATGAAATTATGAGGCTTGTTTTGAGATTGATAGTTGAAACCGATTATGAAAAATGAACCTAGGAAGAGAATGCTGGATAATCCCTTGGAGGTGGATGATTACACCCCATGAGTTCTGAAATCTGGTTGACTAACATAGGGAGAATTGACTCGAGTTTTAAAAGAGCTCCTTTGATTTTAAATATGATTTTAATCTCGAGGACAAGACTTGTTTTTAGAGGTGGATGTTGTAAAGACTGCAAAATTTTAAATTATTATTTTATTAAAATATGGATTATGATTGATTTTAATTTCCAAGATTCAGGAAAATTTTAAAAATTCCGTCCTCGAGCAATTTATTCTATTTTAAATCTTTCGAAGCAAGTTCCGACATCATCTTAAATTGGATTCCGAATGGATTTTATTCCGCTTTCATATTATGAGATTCGGAAATATTAATTGAATTTCATTATTTTATTTCGAGTTCGAGATTTCGATTTAAAATTTGAATGAGTCGGGATTGGGTCGATAAAGCGGGTTTTAGAATTTAATTTTTGGGTAGTTCAAATCTAATTCGGGGACAACCTTATTTCATTTCTTTCCTTCTCTCTCACACACAACACTCCCTCCCGATTTGTACCCTTTGTCAACCAGGAGCACTATCAACAACTCCTTTCTAAGCCTGTCTTTTTCCCTTAATGGATCAATAACTCCTCTTATTAGCCTCCCTTCACACCCCTCCCGCTTCTCCAATTTTGACCACCATTGAGCCTTTAAATTGGTCCCCTCCCTCACCCTCTTTTGTCCCAATATGACAGCAGCTAGCATCCTCTCCAAATTGGAATCCAAACCCACAATCCACACTTGAAACAAACAATCCCTAAACACCTCATCTCTTGCATTTTGCTCCACCCCCTCTGATTTCCATTGTTGCCTCCAAGACACACCTCCCCTTCTTCCACCCTTTGCCTCTGGCAACCACCACCACTGCAGCTCCGGGCACCCAGGCGCTGTCCGAGCCAGGCAGCACAACTCCCCCTTTCCGTCGAGCCTAGCAACAGCAGCTGTTGCCTCTCCTCCGACGTCTGAGAGAAGACCCGAGCGCTCCCGAGCCACACCCCTGTTCTCGTTGTAAGGCCGAGCCAAGCCCAGAAAATCTTCAGGTCCTTCCTCCTCTTCCTTCAGCAAGCAGAAAGCCTAGGTTGCCTGAGTCAAGCCGCCTAAAAAGCTTCCGAGCGCCGGCGCCATTCCCCGAACTCCCTCCGCCCCTGTTTCCCTTCTAAAACCGCCGGTAGGTTCCTCACTCTCTCCTCTATCCAAAACTCGCAAAGCCCCATTTTTAAACTCTCTCCTTCGTTTGAGGCCAAGAACGACGCGCTTACATCTCTGGCGGAGTCAAATCGAGCCCCAGCGGCGTTTTTGGCGAGACCTTGGGACCTGTGGTGAGCACCCCTTCTTCCTCTTTCCCTTGGGTTCGAGCCTTTTGACCTTTTTCTAGGTTCTGTTAGGTTAGTATGGCCGAGAGCGAGTGCCCTTCCGATGGGGCCTGCTTCTCCTACCTTGTTCCATCTTCGAACAGAGACCGAGGGAAGGAGGAGATAGAACCGGCCCGGGTCTCTTCTTTCTTTTTTCTTTTATCCGGTTCGACTATATTTCTTCAAATGTCAGGTTCGGGTTTGGCTTTAACACAAAGTCAGGACTCAGATTTGGGTTTAATTGGGTCTAGGGCTGACCTTTTGGATCCGGGTTTATGGGTTTGAATTGCTTTCGGCCTATTTATTTCTTGGGCTGATTTTGGGTTTTATAAAGGAAGTTGTTATGTTAAAGTTTTAATACTTATAGATATATTATATAAATATTTTATAAATGGATTAGTATATATTATAAATGACGAATTTTAAAATTGTTGGAATATAAAATATTAGATTATACTATGGTTGGGATTTAAAAATATATTATTGGACTCAGATTTGAAAAAGGATTTGGAAAAGGTTTTCAAAGTTGGAAAATGATTTGAGAAATGGAAATTCATTTAATAAATTAAAAGAGGAATTTTGGAAATATCCTAAACTTGTCGGATTTATTTTGATAAAATAATAACATAAGTCGATTTCAAGAATAATGTCTTATAAATGGATTTTTGGGTTAAGTATAAATTGGGGAAGTGTTTTGAATAATGATTCGATCTAACTTGAGATTTATGGAAGTTTTGAGAAATCTTGGGAAATTGAATTACTTGTCTTACTTGTATATATATAAATTGTGATGTGTGATATTGTTGGGTTATATTTATATGTTGAATATAAAGCATGTTATGAGATAATTGTTAGGTATAAACTATGATATGTTGATATTGGTATGATATGATATGATATATGATTTATGGCGATATCTTAATCTGATAAGCATGATGTGAATTATGTGAATAAGATATGGATATATGTGAATTGAAGCATGATTTGACCTGTTAGAATCTTGGATGGAATTATGAAGCATGATGAGATGTTACATGATATTATGTGATGACTTGTGTTGAGATGATATAGAAGATGTTATATGATGATATATAAGATGAGACATGATGAAATATGACAGTTAAGATAAAATGGAAGGATTAAGATGATATGAGAATAAGACGATATGTGACGATATGAGCTGATTGATGGAAATGAATAAGGAAGATGATGAGATGAGTTGAGATGATAAGGATGAAATGTTAAGATGCGATATTCTATGGTTATGTGAACTTATGTGCGATAGTTAGGGGCGACCGTGTGGTTTAGACATAGACTTATGCATATTTTATTTATTGCCTTCTAGATGAATCTCTGACCTGCATGGATTTTCTTGTTGTTGGTGTTTATTGCTTGGATTCTGCGCTTCTCCAGGTAAGTTCCTTTATGGGCTTACTCAGATTCGAAAGAGAAATCTCCTGCTTGTGATCATATGACATACTAGGTGTTGCATAAGCATATTTAAAGCATGCCATGTAGTATCATGCTAGGATTGCACTTGTGAATGCATTCAGTTACTTTGTGTGTTGGAGAACAGAATGGCCGTTATCTGTGAGTCCTAGAGTCTTTGCTAGGGTCATAAGGTAGCCCAGCCTCATCGGGTTTGCCCTGAGTCAGTAGTGTCGATATATGATCATGATGATGAGACAACCCAACACCACCGGGCATAAGCATGATATGATGATGAGCATGATATGATGATTATATGATATGATGATGATGTGCACACATGTATGATGGAATGGGTACCATACTAGCAAGGTCCGCTCATGAAATAGGGGGCGGAGTAGGAGAGGGATGTGCCACTTGGCATTCTTTGGGCGCCTTTACAGTTTTTCTGCATATTATATAAACTGCCAGCATGTTTGTGTGATTTAAATTTCTGCACTGCATTAGAGCATCTTTACTATAGGTATAGCGTATGTGTATGCTTACTTGCAGGACAAAGTGCGTTGGGGGACTCGGTCTGACCCCGCTCGCATAAATTATTTTTAGGTATGTTTACTCTATGTTTCTATGGCGTTGGAATCCTCCCGGGCGATTGCGAAGAACCTGTCTAACTCTGCTAACTTGGCTAAAGGTTTTCTTGAATCTATCTTTTATGGATTTGGTTTTGACTCGGCCTCGCCGTGGCAAGTTGTACTTTAATTTCGCTTTCGCATTTTTGTTCAAATGAATTTCCGCGACTTACTCTTTTGGACAGGTTGAGGGTACCCAACGGCCCTTCGATTGCTTTGGGGTTCGAAATCCCCACTTTCAACCACTAATATTTTGAGGTTTGAAACCTCGACATGTACTTGCATTGCAAGATCCGAACGAAGGTATCCAACCTTCGAAACGTAACCCGGATATTTATACCCGGGCCGTTACATGAAATTCGTGAGTCCAAGGATCATGCCATTAATCCCGTAAGTGCCTCATAAGTGCCCCTATGAGATCCTCACAGTATCTTCGTCGTGATCATAATATCTCCAATTGATCATAGCGAGAATGTGATATGAGCCCCTATCACATCCTTACTCCGACTTCTCGGTTATATTATAACTCAAAAGGCATCATTGCGTCTCCACTAGGTCTTAGCAAGCAATCTATAAGTGCCCCTATAAAATGCTTGTATCCACTTTGAGGGTGTTATAATGTAAACTCGGGCCGGGAAGATTTCAAAAGGGTCTCTCGATTTGAAAAAAGATTATCCACCTCTAAGAGCTAATCTCATATTCTCCTCCTAGGTTCCAGATAATAATCAAGTCTAGAAAGTTAGATCCTACAGGGTTTCGTCAATTTAGAACTCAAGGCATTATATAGCATAACGATTCATGTAGCACATTCTTAAGTCAATCACATACGCTAAACACATCTAGAATAACATCAAACATCAACATGGCTCATCACATCAAATCTCATAATTTGCACATCATGCTAACCAGATAATAACATAACATCCTTCTCGCACTAACTGTCAACAATTATCATGTCAGAGTCATACAAGAATCGTCACATATCAACATTATATCGAGGATCCAGAAGTCACTATGTCAATACTAACACATCAGCCTAACACCTAGCAACATATCGGAGGTCATCATATTATATAATTATTCATGTAAGGAACTCTCATTTTATCACAGAGACAACATATGCATGCCACGCCTACTCTATCACATACCATCACCTAGAAATGGGTCACATCATAAAAAAAACCTGCATATAGCCACGAACCATATCAGAAGACAACCACCACTCATCCTTCATCAACTCTCAAGTCAAGATCAAACCTCATCCAGGTCCACCAACTCAAATCCGATAATAATCCTATGTACCATTGCATCTCGCTCATCATGTATCCCATTCATATATAATATCTCTAGCCTCATAACATATGCAATCAAAGCCTAAATCCCAAACCACTTACTAGGTATTTCAACGCTTAGGTCATCAAGTCGTCTAAGGATCAATTTTCCTCACTAATTCAAGCTCAAGTCCTAACATTCCACCTAACCATCTAGAACTCACATCCCCGAATTCACAACCGTCCAATTTCCTATTTCGACAAGCTGAACATCTCGATCACGCACCAAGACTCCCTATCGAGTACGCCCTCATCCTAGGTGTTTCCTACCATTTTCATCCATATCCCTTATGTCCTTCAAATCTCGTTCGACCATTATCCCTCAAAGAGAAATCCCAAGTCTCCTCAATATTCAAATCTTACTTTCAATATCTCTAAGCTTTTCGACTACTAGTCCACCTCTAAAGATCAGACTCCTACTACTACCCTCATCAATCGCATCCTACTATGTCTTCAACACTCAACACAATGTTCATTTTCCTAATTGACTTACACATCCCAAGACAACACAAGTACCTCACCTCGATAGAAATATTCAACCACCTACTCTCAACAATTGCTAACCCAGAGAACATCTAGCACTAACTCATAACCATCAATCATCAAGTTCCTTCTCAGCCACATCTATCCCAATGACCAACGGACATATTCTACCTAACTAACTCATCAAGACCCAACTGACCCGAACCATGGCGTTTTGTTTCCCAAAAAGATCATGGCATTTCACCTGTTCATCATACTGATTCCCCATTTTGATCCACACTAAACCTTACCAAAGCAACATCTAAATTCGCCTTATTCTAGTTCCTCATTTTTGCATATTCCTAATTGCCCCAAATTTATAACGGCCCGGAAAGTAAGGATTTTATTTCCCCTATTTGCCCCTCCCTTGGGCCTAGGAAAGAAAACCTAAATATCCAAGTTACGTTTAAGAAGGCAAGGTTACATTCCAACTAGATCTTATAACCCGAGTACGAGTCGCAAGTTTTTGCAATAGAAAGAAGCAAGGTTTTAAAATAGGGATTTCGAACCCTTAAAGATCGTGGGTCCATTGGGGACCAAGTACCTGCCTTAGTCTAATCGTGAAATCGAGCGTAAACGGAAGTAAAGTTTAAATCGAAATACAATCCAAAAGGGTGTCACGACAGAGCCGGGTCAAAATGACGCAAAAGAGTTTAAAAGAGAGAAAGTTTAGTGGTCTCTCGAGCTCTCAATCTAACTCCAAAAGTCCGAACCCGCCAAGCATCCACATAAGCAAAGATAGCGGCTAGCGGTTATATGAATCTAAAAAAAAAGAGGGGGATCTGGGTCAATCATCAGGTCACTCATGCGCGTGTGTAAACACACTCTAAGAGGCATATAATAAGCATTCTATTCCAAAGATAAAATGCATAATGGAAAACGGAAATTAAACAGATAAGCATGCGGATAAGTAAATGCGGAAATAAATAAAGAAGTGCGGCAGTTACAAGAAATGCCAAATAGCATGTCCCTCGAGGCTCCTAAGAAATCCTATAGCAACTCACTTCAAAGGGAGCTACCTCACCCACTGTCTAGGCAATCCCTACGCAAGTAGCCTACTAACTATGAAAGAAAGGCAAACAATGATGCCCGTATAAGGTCTAAGGCTCTAAGAGTCCTATTGCAACTTATTACCAAAAAGTCTACCGTATCATCGAGTGCACGCAACTTTCTATACCAAAATCCTACCGCATCATCGAGTGCAAGCTACTTTTTATAATAAGCACCAACTAAGATGACAAGAATGAAGAAAAAGGTCCTATCACATAACACCTATAACAACCGTTTTTTCTAGCAAAGACATATAGCAAGTCATATGGTATCCGTTTTAGATCCTAAGCTTGATTCTAAGTCGTATGGTGCTTGAACACTAGCCTACTATATAACACCCCGTGCATAAAGCGCCCATCATGGATAAGTTCAAGGAACTTACCCGGAGAAGCGCAGAATCCAAGTAATACAACAATCAAGCAAATCCAGACAGATTAGAGATCACCTAAAAGATAAGTAATATAATAAGTTTAAGTCTAACTTACACAAAACATATCAAATAACACACATAAGATTCATATAAAACATATATAAGTTAACCATCCCATCATCATCAACATTAATGTCTCAATTCAATTTCTCATCTTGTTTCCACAACTTGGGCATATTCTCATCATCACATCTTATTCATACCATCATCATCATCATCATTCATCTTAGCTTACTCAACATCTTATATCATCACAATTCCATTCTCATTTCCATAAATCGTCTCAAAGTCTCAAAGTCTCAACATATCAACTCATCCTTTCAATCCATATTTACTTGTAATTCAAAACAGATATTCTCAAAGGTCCAGTTTTTTAGTTACAACAATTAACCTCAAATCGTACTTAGTCCATTTCCAAATCATAACATTTTTACTCTTTTGAAGTACTTCCAAACACCAGATTAAAATATTCCCGACATACTTTATTTTATTTAAAAATCATTATGCTAAGGGTTAAATAAATTCCAACTCTTGAGAACTAACTCAAATTATATACTTTAAAATTGACCTTTTAAATATTGACATATATATATATATATCGACTTTTAAATAATAAATTATTGAAATTGTTTAATAATTAAATAAGTGATTAAATAAATAATAATTAACAATTAAATAATGAATATATCATAATATTAAATAATTAATTAATAATTAGGTAAACAATCATAAATAAATAAATAAACGGATAAATGCGAACCGAACCAATCTCATTAAAATCCCAAGGAAGTCAACTCTATAGTTAATCAATTCTTTTAAAATCATACTTAGCCAAATTAATTGGTAAAATATTAAACCTATTAAACACAAGCAATACTTTTTAAAGACTCTAACCGTTTAGATGTCATAAATATCACATATACATATAATCATACAAATAGCATTTGAATAACATATCTAACATTTAATCACCAAGTAGACGAATAACTTTTAAATAAATACCCCGCAATAAATCATTTTCAATAATATATTTTAATCCCAACCATTTAAATACACATTTGACCAAATCATAACATTAAATAATTTAAATAATTATAATTAAATAAATAAATAAATCAGAAATAATAACTAATAATAATGATAAGTATATAATAATAAAATAATAATTAAATTAACCTAATAACTAAACAAAACCTCTAATACAATTAAACCCCAAACCAGCCAAAACTAAATCTGAGGGCCCAAAACAAAAAAGAGAAACCCAGTCCACCCATTTCTCTGGACCCGGACCCGAACCTGGATCCAAACCCTTACCCTGAACCGAACCCAAATCAGACCGGACCAGGTAAGAAAAGAAAAAGAAAAGAGCGAACCGGGCTCAGACCGCCCTCCATCCTGTTATTACCCTGTTCAACAGAAGAAAAGAAGAAAAAGAAGCGGCTCGTCGGAGATCCTCCCACCGGACTCCCTCATCCTCTTCGACCACCCCCACTCTCACCCGACCACCGTCACCCAGTAAGACCCAAGGAAAAGGAGGAAGGAAGCTCACAGAGGGGCTCGAGAACGTCGTCGAAAAAGCTCGATTAGGCTCGGTAGAGCTTGTCGATGTCGGAACGCACAACTATTGGCCTTCTCGAGCGGAAACAAGGGAGGGAGGATAAGGAGATGCGGCTACTGGGCTTGTGCGAGGAGGAGAAGTGGCTCGGCTTTGTCTCAGGCGTCGGAGGGGCTGCTGCATGGGTGAAGAGTAGTGCTGAGATGGTGGTGTTGAAGGAGAACGAGAGGGAGTAGGACAGTAGGGTGATGGTGGTGATGAATGTGAACTGAGAAACGGTGGTGTTGGTGAATGTGACCGAAAGAGAGTAGGACATTAGGGGGATGGTGGTGATGAATGTATGGGAATGGGGATGGGTTTATCGGTAGGGATAGGGAAAGGGGGGGTTGAGTGTGCGAGTGGGAAAAGATAGAATAGATACCCGTAAATATATCTTGAAATCCGCTTTCCGACCTTATCCCTAAAATAAATTTAAAATAAACCTTTGAATCCGAAAAAAATAACAAACCCCGAAAATATTTTTAAGACTCGGAATAATAAAGCAAAAATAAATTCATTTTCAAATTGAACAACCAATTCATACCGGAATTCGTCTTGAAAGAATAAATAAATTGCTTGCTCGAGGGCGGAAATCTTCAAAATTTTTTGGAGTCTTAGAAATTAAATAAAATTTCAATTCAAATAAAATCTATAATTATAAAATGATATTCAAAATTCTCGGTCTTTACATCATCTACCTCTAAAAACAAGTCTCGTCCCCCAGACTAAAATTACTTCGAAGTCAGAGGAAGAAGTTTTAAAATGTGAGTCCAAGGACCATGTCCAATGATCTTGCAATCATCTCGGATGCGTCTTCCGAGATTCTCACAACATCCTAGTCACGCTTGTGACATCTCCAATTGGTCTTGACAAGTATGCAATAAGCGCCCCTAATACATCATCGCTTTGACTTTTTGGAAGTACCACAACTCTAAAAGTTCTACAATATCGTCACTAGGTCTTAGCAAGCACCTTACAAGCGCCCCCATAAAATGCTTGTATCCACTTCGTGAAATATCATAGATTTACCAAGGACATGGAAGTTGTAGAAGGTTCCTGCAATTGGAAAAGATTGGCCTCAAAATCGTTGAAATTCTTAATCGCGTTCGGTCTTTCAAAATCCAAGTTAGTCCTTTTCAACACCGTTCAAAATCCTTCAACTCCGACGTTATTCAAGAAATTTCAGAACTCAAGAGGTGGAGTCATCCACCTCCAAGGGCTAATCCCAAATTCTCTTCCTAAGTTCATCTTTCAGAAATCAGTTTCAATTATATCAATCTCAAGTCATATCAGAAATCATAAGCCATAACTCATCAAAAGCACATCAAGGGTAACATCGTACTAGCGTCCTATTAGCAAGTCATCACACATCAATAGTCTCATCGCCAATCATATCATCAGGTATTTAGCACACAACCATCAGTCATATAAGCACAATGTCACATATATAGACAATCAAAACACACATCTCACATACGACATGTAGATTCGACTACTTCCCTAGGGTGTCAATGCATAGTGAATGTCGATTGAAGTCACGTCTCTGTATTTCAAGTTTAAATTATCCATAAGAATTCATCATGATAAGAGTATTATTCAATCCAATAGTCAACATCTAAACATGTCATTCATGGTATAGTCATCAATAATACACACCAAGTCATAACTTGCTAACACATCATAATCGTAACATCCTCAGCACATCATTAGTAATCTCAAGGAAATCTCATGTTATCAATCTCAAGATAGCATTATGCTAAGAAATATTGTAGAATATCATGTATCGACATAATCAGCCAAGTTATCGAGCTCCAGCATGCTAATAATCAGAATAGGGATAATATCATGCCAGCAACATAAAAGCATATTAACAGTCAGGCTCAATGCTATGAAAGTACATATCAAAGTCGAATAACATCTATCACCTTTATGACAACAACATGATAGGGTAAGTACGACACCTAATTGAGCTATATTTGGGAAGCTTGCATTCTACGGAACACTAGGGATACAAGTGAAAACGGGTACAATCAAGGACAGAAGCTCAACATAATATTTATGTGTAATGCATATACAAATCCAGGATAAATCGTGGTGTGTGATCATGCGGTGTGTCAGGTCGTATGTTCATGAAAGTATGACAGGAGCATAGAGATAATCATGGCGTTTTAATTTGATAAGCATGCTAGGAATTAAGCGTCATATGAGGCATACATCAAGTTGTAACACACATCCATCAATTAAAGAACTCATATTATCATGATATAAGAAAAGAGAAACCACGCTATCATGCGCCTAGTTAAGGAGAGGACATCAAACATGCGGGAACCTAACATGTGACATATGCATTCATTCAGTCACTAGTACGACAATGCAAGAAACCAAATAATTAATGTTGTGGCGACATAGGAATATGAAAGGGATATAACGAATACAACACGAGCCTAGAGCAATGTGGCTAAACATGGATATAACGACATATAAGCATGAGTTTATCTCAGTGGTCATCTAGGTAGAATATACTAGGAACACAATAATACATCAAATCATGCAATCATAGAGAGGGCTACCATCATAACCACACTGAATTTTTGCTCGAGGAACTAACACTCAGCACATAATCAGTAGACATTAATTAATATGATAGTTTATATAACACCACAAGCTACCTAGAAGCCACCCTTCGAGGGGCGAGTGACCGGAGGGGGCAACTACCTCTCGATCTCTACATCCTAACCCCGCTACTCCAACCACCACGGTGCAAACTCCTTGGAGTCTTCTAAGCCCATCTGTAAAGTATAAGCTATGTTTCGCCAACCCATTCCCCAAGTCTACATCTATAAGGGATGGGCTATCGCCTCGTTCTACCCAAGCAACCCTGTCTCTCAACTAAAAGATCCTACCGGTTTATTCTAAAAATTGCTTTGCCCTTTTTGAAATGATTTTGAAACTCCTTTAAAATAGGAAATCGGTGGGCGGTTTTGAAATTATTTTACAACTCATGTGTACTCGGATTGAGCAACCTAGGCTCTGATACCACTTCTGTAACGGCCCGAAAAGTAAGGATTTTCTTTCCCCTATTTGCCCCTCCCTTATGCCTAGGAAAGAAAACCTAATTATCCGAGTTACGTTTAATAAGGCAAGGTTACCTTCCAACTAGATCTTACAACCCGAGTACGAGTCCCAAGTTTTTGCAATAGAAAGAAGCAAGGTTTTAAAATAGGGATTTCAAACCCTTAAAGATCGTGGGTCCATTGAGGACCAAGTACCTGCCTTAGTCTAATCGTGAAATCGAGCAGAAAGGGAAGTAAAGTTTAAATCGAAATACAATCCAAAAGAGTGTCACGACAGAGCCGGGTCAAAACGACGCAAAAGAGTTTAAAAGAGAGATATTTAGTGGTCTCTCAAGCTCTCAATCTAACGCCAAAAGTCCGAACCCCCCAAGCATCCACATAAGCAAAGATAGCGGTTACTTGAATCTAAAAAAAAGGGGGATCTGAGTCAATCATCAGGCCACTCATGAAGGTGTGTAAACACGCTCTAAGAGGCATATAATAAGCATCATATTTCTAAGATGAAATGTGTAATACAAAACAGAAATTAAACAGATAAGCATGCAGATAAGTAAATGCGAAAATAAATAAAGAAGTGCGGCAATTACAAGAAATGCCAAATAGCATGTCCCTCTAGGCTCCTAAGAAATCCTATAGCAACTCAATTCGAAGGGAGCTACCTCACCCACGGTGCAGGCAATCCCTACACAAGGAGCCTACTAACTATGAAGGGAAGGCAAACAACGACACCCGTATAAGGTCTAAGGCTCTAAGAGTCCTATGGAAACTTATTACCAAAAAGCCTACCGCATCATCGAGTGCAAGCAACTTTTTATACCAAAAGCCTACCGTACCATAGAGTGCAAGTAGCTTTCTATAATAAGCACCAACTAAGATGACAAGAATGAAGAAAAAGGTCCTATCTGGTAACAACTATAACGGCCGTTTTTCTAGCCAAGACATATAGCAAGTCATATGGTATCCGTTTTAGATCCTAAGCTTGATTCTAAATCGTATGGTGCATGAACACTAGCCTACTATATAAGATCCAGTGCATAAAGTGCCCATCATGAGTAAGTTCAAGGAACATACCTGGAGAAGCGCAAAATCCATGGAATATAACAATCAAGCAAATCCAGACAGATTAAATATCACTTAAAGGATAAGTAACATAATAAGTCTAAGTCTAACTTACACAAAGCATATCAAATAACACACATAAGATTCACATAAAACATATATAAGTTAACCATCCCATCATCATCAATATTAATGTCTCAATTCAATTTCTCATCTCATTTCCACAACATGGGCATATTCTCATCATCACATCTTATTCATACCATCATTATCATCATTCATCTTAGCTTACTCAACATCTTATATCATCACAATTCCATTCTCATTTCCATAAATCGTCTCAAAGTCTCAACATATCAACTCATGCTTTCAATCCATATTTACTTGTAATTCAAAACAGATATTCTCACAGGTCCAGTTTTTTAGTTAAAACAATTAACCTCAAATTGTACTTAGTCCATTTCAAAATCATAACATTTATACTCTTTGAAACTACTTCCAAACACCGGATGAAAATACTCTCAACATACTTTATTTTATTTTAAAATCATTATGCTAAGGTTTAAATAAATTCCAACTCTTGAGAAATAACTCAAATTATATACTTTAAAACCGACCTTTTAAATATCGACATATATAAATCGAATTTTAAATAATCATTTATTGAAATTGGTTAAATAATTAAATAAGTGATTAAATAAATAATAATTAACAATTAAATAATGAATATATCATAATATTACAAAAAATAATTAATAATTAGTTAAACAACCATAAATAAATAAACAGATAAACCCGAACCAAACAAATCTCATTTAAATCTCAAGGAAGTCAACTCGATAGTCAATCAATTCTTTGAAAATCATACTTAGCCAAATTAATTGGTAAAATATTAAACCCTTCAAAACAAACTTATAATCTCAATTTATCAAGCATTCCGGCATAGTTAACACCTTCTTTCAAATAGTTAAATCAACTTCCGTCATTCGAAAGCTTTTTCCCAAAGTACTGTTTTAAATCTCATGTCTGATTAACACAAGCAATACTTTTTGAAGACTAACCGTTTAAATGTCATAAATATCACATATACATATAATCATACAAATAGCATTTGAATAACATATCTAACATTTAATCGCCAAGTAGACGAATAACTTTTAAATAAATACTCCGTAATAAGTCATTTTAAATAATATATTTTAATCCCAACCATTTAAATACCACATTTGACCAAATCATAACATTAAATAATTTAAATAATCATAATGAATTAAATAAATAAATCAGAAATAATAACTAATAATAATGATAATTATATAATAATTAAATAATAAATAAATTAACATAATAACTAAATAAAACCTCTAACACAATTTAAACCCCAAACCAACCAAAACCAAATCTGAGCGCCCAAAACACAAAAGAGAAACCCAACCTACCCGTTTTGCTGGACCCGGATCCAAACCCCTACCCTGAACCGAACCCAAACCAAGAGGAAAAAAAAAGAAAGGAACCAGACCGGACCAGGGAAGAAAAGAAAATGAAAAGAGCGAACCGGGCTCAGACCGGCCTCCATCCTGCTGTTGCCCTGTTCGACGGAAGAAAACAAGAGAAAGAAGCGGCTCACCGGAGTCCCTCCCAACAATTGAGATTCACATTTTATAGGCAAAGCATTCAGACAATAATCATTAACTCAGAATGTCAACACGTCATATCATCATTGTATATCAGAACACCAAGGCATCGAAGCAATATTTACTATCATCCCAACCTATTCAAGTCAGCACGTCAGAATTCATCATGTCAATTCTAGAACAATCACCCAGGGTTCCAAGTCCACGGAGATAGGGGAGGGACAATGGCGGGCAACACAGTTTTCTTACGGATTCAAACACAGACCATGACTAAGGACAACGATACTAGAGACAAGGTTCCAACCCGAGAATGACAATGTTGCCCTTATGAAAGTCTATGAGGTTATAATTGCGGCAAGCAAGAATGTATTAATCATGGATCATATCAGTCATATTAATTCACGCTAGCATGTGCCTATCTCAAGGGGTAACAACATATGTATTCATACATGTACATATAATCAATTTCTACGTGGATGTGTATGCGAGACAAACTGGAAACCTATCATCTCATGTAATAGTCATGCTTGGCACATAATCATGCGAGGGGCAAGTAATTATCAGGCGAGATACGAGGTCATATAGAGTCTAATAAGCATCACATGCATTTCATATATGATCAATTGCATGAGCATGGCATACACCAAAGCATGAATGCAGTCAATGTAATCCAAATAGGTCCAACCTAACATTCATGTGTCATGTGCATATGAAGTCATGATATAGCGTGGTGTGTGATCATGCAAGGTGTCAGGTCATATATTCATTTTTTTAAGCCAACCCCCCCGGCACTAAGTCCGGGTGAGGGGAGGTTTATGTAAATTCAATTAAAAGGGGGGGGGGGGGGTCCGAGGACCATACATCATCTAGTCTAACACTCAAAAGCAAGGAAAAAGCCTAGACTCTCAAGAGTGTTAGACCTAAACCAAGTGTCAAAAGTGTATGTTCCGCTAAGCATACAAGCCTCCCGGACACATACCAAAATGATAAGAAAACAACCAGGGGTATGCATGTTCCGCTAAGCATACAAGCCTCCCGGACACATACCAAAATGATAAGAAAACAACCAGGGGTATGCTTAAGACATGTAAGTCTCATAGGCCATACCATTAAAATATCAAAAGGGGTTTGTTCCAAGGGTACGCAGCCCCTCAAGGACACAAACACGCAACAAAACGCCAAAAGGTGTTCCCGGAAGCACGTAGGCTTCAAAGGCTCGCAGGCCCTAGGACACACCCCAAAAACATGTAGCATAGACCAAGTAATCATCAACAAGGAGTGGGGGGCTGGTTTATCAAACATTGTCAACTTCATGGGTTGGGAAGGAAGCATGGAGTACTCGGAAAACATGGGTGGCGATGACTTTGGCCACGGCTTCGACCGGAATGTGATTGTCATCATGGATCTTGGCATTCCGAGCATGCCAAATGAAGTAGATGGCCGCCGAGAACGCAGAGTTTTTGGCCCTCATGTTGCAACTCTTCTTTCTCTTTTGTCTCCTCAACCATCTAAGCCCTCTAATCAAGGTGTTGACCTCTTCCGGAATGTTGAAAACAGCCCGGGTTCTTCTCCAAATCTTCTTGGTGTATAGGCACTCAAAGTACAAGTGTTCATGTGTCTCAAGCACCTCTTCCCCGTCACAAAGCTTGCAACAATGGTTAGTATCTATGAAAAACAACCTATGAAGGGTAGGAAGCTTACCCAAAGTAGCTAACCATAATATGAAGCAATGTTTAGGAGTATTCCCCTTTGCCCAAACCTCCTTGTACCATCTCACCTTGTCTTCTCTATGCCAAAGTTCCTCATAGGCCTTCTTCACCTCGAACTTACCCTCGCTACACCACTCATCAAATTTCTCATCAAGGTTAGAGGAAGAACAAATTTTATTTTTTACCTCAACAAGGGCTTTGATGAGAGGAGAGTCCCTCCTATGAGCTTCCCAATCCTCCACATGTCTCACGGCTAGGTACTTGTGATGCACCCATCTCACCCATATGCTTTCCTTTCTCTCAAAGATACGCCAAAGATGCTTAGCCATAAAGGCCAAGTTCCATGCTCTTGGTGACTTCCAAAGGAACGAGCGGCAAAGGCTAGTGAGGGCTCGGATAATAGCCTCGGGGACCGGTCAAACCGATAGCCAAAACCCCTCAATCCCTTGGATGACCGACGCAATGAGCTCCCTTCGACCTGCATAGGAGAGATGCTTGCTAGCCCAAAAGTTCAGATTCTTAACAATGCGTTCCAAGAGAGGCGTGTAATGCGCAACACGGAGTCCATGGGGGCTAATGGGCACTCCAAGGTAGCGGAAGGGGAATTCACCATCTTTGAAGCCCGAGATCTCCTTGAGTGCAGCCTCTTCATGTTGGGGAACCGAGGCAAGGAAGATAGCCGATTTGCTCCTATTCACTTTGAGTCCGGATACTCTCTCGAATTTTTGAAGACATACCATCAAGACTTTGATCGAAGCTTCATCTCCACGAGAAAACATGACAATGTCATCGGCAAACACAAGGTGTGCTAGCCTAACATTGTCACAATTTTGGTGGAATTTGAAGCCCGGTTTGCTTGTTTCCGCCTTCACAAGCCTAGAGAAGAAATCCATTGCAATAACAAAAAGGAGTGGAGATAGGGGGTCCCCTTGACGGAGACCCCTTTTCCCCACAAATAGACCATGCATCTCATTGTTAATCTTAATAGAAAATGAGGTAGAAGACACACATTCCATGACCCAATTCATAAATAAGGGGGGCAATGCAATCTCATGTAAAGCAGATTCAAGAAACTTCCAAGATAGGGTATCATAGGCTTTAGCAAGATCAACATTCAAAAAGCACCTACGAGTATCCCTTTTCACATTATATCTACGAAGAAGCTCTTGAACTAGAAAGATGTTATCCGACATGAGTCTCTCCGGCACAAAGGCCGCTTGAGCATGATCAAACAAGTAAGAAAGACAAGACCCAAGTCTAGTAGTAATGTTGCATTGATCACTTTGAAGAGTGTACTTAGCTTTGGAGCATTGTCTAAGGAAGGAGTACTCTGCCTTGTTGAGCCTTTCTGCCTTTGTTTTAGCCCTCCTCAAAGCATCCCATGTTGCTGAATTTTCCGGGTTTAGCCTCGCATCTTCCATGGCAATGTTGAGAGCTTCATTTGCCTCCTTAGCTTTGACCGAAATGTGACCATACTCCTTCATGTTCAAAGATTTCAGCGGCCCCTTGAGCTTTTTTAGGAGCTTGCAAAGTCGAAATTGATAGGATCCACTCCAAGATCCATTCCAATTCTCCTTTACAAGATCACCAAACTTACCATGCTCACTCCACATGTTTAAATACTTGAAAGTGAGCTTCTTTCTCCCTTCATTCCTACAAAGAGACACAATAGCCGGCTTGTGGTCCGAGAGGCCCCACAAGTCGGGGTAATTCACATGACAAAAGATATTGCAATTATCCATTCATGGTTTAGAAGTACCCGGTCAATTTTGCTCCATTTGCCTCCCTTGGACCAAGTGAACTTGTTCTTACTTGTGTAAGGTGCATCCTCAAGACCAAGCTTCTCACAAGCCTCAAGGATGTCACGACACTCATACATGGTGACGGGCTCCGCATTCATCCTCTCATCATGTCTCATGATACAATTGAAGTCCCCAAGCACCATCCAAGGCATAGTGTGGCTGCATAAGATTTTAGTGATGTTCGGCCACATACCTCTTCTATGGACGACCGTGTGCAGCCCATAGACAAAACAAATACCAACTTTCTCACCGGTAGCTTTGTTAGTCACAAGACAAGCTATATGTTGGACTCCTATCTCAATAACTTCCAACAACACAAATAAGGGATCCCAAACCGCAAGGATTCTACCTCTTTCATCAAGTTGGAAATTAGAGACAACATTCCAACCAAAGAAGCAATTATTCATGAAATGATCAAGATTGCAACTACCCTCATGGAGTTTAGTTTCAAGAATGGCACATACCTTAGCATCGTTCTCCCTCATAAGATCCCGAACACCATTTTGTTTCCGGGGATGGTTCAACCCCGTTATGTTCCAAGTGATAATCCTCATCAAGACCTATAGTTGGTCTTATTCTTACCTCCTCCACCATCCTTGCTCCTAGTCATCCGAGCACTAGCTTGGGGCGGCTTTGGGGGCCATTTGCTCTCGGATCTCAAAGCATAACCAATAGTTTTACCATTTGAAATGGGGGACTTACCTTTTCTCCTTTGAGCCTTAGTCAATACCTTGGTGAAGGTGTTAGAGTCCTCCGAATCCGCCTCATGACCATCCTCACTCTCGTCATGCCTATTGCTCTTCTCCGATGAGGAGATGTCAAGGTCACTTGGTTCATCACCAAGGCCGACACCCTTCCTCTTTCCTTTCCTACCTACCACCTCATTTTCAATAGAAATACCAAGAGAAGGGGCTGGAATAATTACCTCATTTTGCTCGTGGTTCTCGCTATGGGTAGCTTGCTCATCTTCTTTTGTCTTCTTAGCCGAGTTTTTCCTTCTCTTCCTCCTTTTTTCGGCCGAGCTAGATGTGCCTTGGGCGTTGACATCCATAGTTGTGAAAGTAGGAAAAGGAGAGCCGTAAAAACTTACAATAGGAGTGGAAGTACTTGGAGGCACTAGCTTCACGCCATTGGTTCCTTCCTCCGTCATCACATTAGGGCAAGTGTTGGCATTCGTTTGGCTGTCCTCCTTCCTCGAATCTTGCTCATGACCGACCTTAAGAGGGTCATTAGGGCCAGTGGGTATGTTGGGCATTGTGCTCGGTATGGACTCACCTTCCTTGTTCTTCCCTTCACAACTTGTGCTAGGATCATTTTTGCTTTGGTTGCCACCATTCTTGCTAGTATGTGCCCCTTTCTCATTGAGCTTGCACTCGTTAGCATTATGACCAAGGGTATAGCAAACTTTGCAAAATTTAGGCTCATTTTCAATAAAGAATTTGCAAGAACGAACATCGTTGTCATCAAAATGCAAGTTTACCTCCCGGGTGATAGTTTCACCTAGATTTACCTCCACCAAGGCCCTCGCATAGGTTATTTTCTTCCTCTCCTCGGTGACTTTATCCAAGAACAAGGGAGTACCTACATGTGATGTGACTTTTCCAATGATCTCCGTCGTCCAATAATCCGAGGGAAGTCCATGGATCCTCACCCAAAAGGGGACGGTAGCAATGTCCTTCTTAGAGCCCGAGAACTTATCCGGAACATTCTTCAGGATGAGAGGTCTCCCATGGATGAAGTAGGGGCCACCCTTAAGCACTTGGTTAGCATCACTTTCGGAATCAAATGAGAAAAATAACCAATCATTTTCAATTCTAACTTTAGACTTCACACCCCAAGACTTACGAAGCTCATTGATCTTGAAAGAGCCGGGGAGGAAGCCAACATATTGGCCTATTAATGTCTAGCCCCAAACCTCATGTCTAGGGAGAGCATCGGCAACCTTGATGTCCACACGTCCCTTTGTAGGGGGATGGAACTCAAGTTTGCCACCAATACCCAAATTCATGAAGATTTTCTTCGATTTGGTGGCCCAAGAATTCGATCTAGGAAGGTATGACTTACCTTGGGTCTCATTACCTTTCTTGCGTTGGTCGTTTATTGAGCCCATTGTTGCCTTACCTTTGTCTAGACCACCATCGCTAGCGTTACCCGCGACATTCAGGCGCTTGGAGCTATCGCTGGTCAAGGGAGGAGACGAGCCATCCGGAATCGAGCCACCCAGGTAGCCCAAAGTGGAGTTAACCGGAATTTGGCTTCCCTGCCCGTGAGGGTTAACCAGTACCATACTAGAGTTATCCGGTTGCTGAGACAAACTGGATAGCTCAGCAACAGTTAGCCGGGTGAGGGAGTTATCCAGAAAAGCTCCACTCGGGTAACCCAGGGGCAAATTATCCGGTTGATCGCCCAGCCATCCCTGGAAGCCACCCGAGAAGCGCCTAGAGTTACCCGGTTGTAGCGTGGGGGCGCCAAACTGGTTAGCTCTCCAGCGGTAGCGCCAAACATGTCCGATGCCCTAGAACCTTGTTCCAGATTCGGCGCCAACATATTTGAATTTAAAAATTCAAAAATTATAGGGTCTAAGGGAGTGGAACTTGGTTTATGTTGGAAGAGCCAAACATTGAATGCTCCTTGGACCCATCTGAGTTACATTGAATGCCAAAGGCTCCATCCATTGATTGTTGTTCATGCACCTCCCATCCTTCTAGAGTAGCCGTTGGGGGATGTGGGGAAGCAACCACCGGCACCACCAGCTGCACCACCACTTCAGAGGTGGCGCCACCACCGGAGCCTCCACCAAATTCCCCAGAAAAGTGTCCTTCTAATTCGGTATCCCCATTTGGACCAAGGTCTTCCACCTCACCTTCAAGAAAACCAATAGATGGGCTGGGAAGAACAGATTTAATAGAGCACTTACCTTCTTGTTCATCTATGGCGGTTTACTCCTTCTTTGAGTCATCCACCTTGGCTTTTTTCATAGCTGACTTCTTCACCTTTTTTAGCACTTTCTTACCTTCCTTAACAACCCCTTTAGCCATGGGAGGTCCATCCGAGAAGTACTTCCTTGGGTCTCCAATGGGGTCACCATCAAGTCTGGATGACTCCTTTTGGAATTTCCCCTTCTTCAACCTTGAAGCATCACACACAAACAAAGGAAAACCAAAGCAAGGGAAAGAAGACGAAAAAGAACAACAAGAAACAACTAAAACCGAGCTTGAGAAAGACAAAGAAACAAGAGAAAGAACAAACAAAGCAACAACAAAGAAGAAAATGAAACAAACAAAGAAAGAAACAAGAAAAAGCTCAAGGAGAGGGATAGAGCCTCGGAGGAGGGAGGAGAGGAGAAGAGGGGAGGGGACGGAGGAGGAGGAGAGAAAACCGAGAGGAAGGAAGGAGAAGATTTACCACCACCGCCGGAGACTTACCTACAACCATCTATGGAGGAGGAGGAGGAGGAGGAGCCATGGCGGTAGAGAGGAGGAAGAAGCAAGAACCACCCCCATTGGTGCTTGGCCGGAGCACCACACGCAAGAAGCTCGGAAATTGCCCAAGGGAAGAGAGAGAAAAGAGACTCTCGTTAGCTCTGTTATATGTATATCAGGTCATATATTCATGCAAGCACGAGAGGACATCACAGAAGGCATGATAATCATCGAGGGCATCATCAACTAATCATGCTAAGGAGATAATTGTAATGGGTATACATTCAAATAGAAGTATACATTCAAATAGCGTTGACCACACTATCGTGAACCTAGTTCAAGGGGAGGTAATAGTCATGTGAATTCATACATGTAGCTCATACACTCATAATGCAAAAAGTCAAGTATGTCATGCTGAACATATACTAACACATCATGTCATGCAATCACAATGAGGGCTACCATTATAACCATACAGAATTCCCCAAGGGCAATCACCGACTCATCACCCCGTTTCCCCCTTGAGACGCTAGTATGCCTCATTTGGTACAACTCAAGGACATTCACACTATTTCCCGGGAGAAAATGGTAGAGTTTGTGTTTAGACTCTTGTGGCAAGAAGACGCCGATTGACCATTATGAAGTGAAGGAGGATGACTCTATAAGACCACTCATTTCTAGGCTTAGAATCATGTCAATAACCACCCGCCCTCACATCCTAACACAAACCCCTAAAGTAGTTGGCTGACCGACCCAATTTCCCATAACGGACGTCAACATAGGTAGGAGACTCGATAGGAACATCCACGGTTGGAATATAAAATAGGACTTAGGACGAGGAGAACGGACACTATTCGACCTTTACTAACACCCCTAGACGTTTTGTGGAACGGAAGTGGGGATTATCGAGGAGGGTTGAACCATGGGAAGGACAGTTCTGATAAGACGGGGTTCTAATTATATAAGAATAAGGTTTCTCCCGCTATCCCATTTTCACAGACATTCATTACATGTTCCAAGTTAAGTCGTACCAATAAAATCTCTATCCTAAGCAAAATAGCACTCAACACGGAAGCAACCAATGAGTTTAATATGATCCTCTTTGAGGAGGATCGCCCTCAAGCCCAATTGAATATATAAGCATGGAGACGATCTATGCTGTCCTTCGAGGGACAGCTGGCCGGAGGGGCAATTACCTCTCGGTCTCCTAACCCAACTACTCCAACCTCCACGATGCAACTCCTTGGAGTCTTCTATGCCCATCTGGAAAAAAAAAGATAGTACTTTGCCTACCGTTCCCCGATTCTATATCCTTAAGGAATGCCTATCGCCTTGGTCTCTACCCGTGAGTTTGATCCTATTTGCTATCCTAGGTCCAATTAAATTCATTTTGCCCTTTTTAAATCCGTTCAAAACCTTTGAAATCGTTGGACGGGTTTTCCAAAATCCTTTTCAACCCTTTATACTCAGATTGCAAAATCTCGCTTTGATACCATCTTTGGAACGACCCAAGTTTATTAACCCGGGTTACGTTTCGAAGGTCGGATACCGTCGTTCGGATCTTGCGCACCAAGTACGGGTTGAAATTTTGAAATTCGAAAGTCCAATTTTTGAAATTGGGATTTCATACCCAAAATTCTCGTGAGGCCTGTTGGAGACCCGGTGTTAACACACCTATACCTGAACTAAGTACTAAGTCGGGAAAACATGTCCTCTTAAACCATCAATCTCTTAAATACAAGGTGTCACGGCAAAGCCAGGTCAAAACATATTTTATTATGTGGTTATCCTACTAGTATTTTATATGGTCAAGTGGCTATTCAACAACAAGTTTTTCGCCATGAGCATCCCATGCCAAATAACACACGATACTAGATAGGATCATGCATATATACCTAAAAATATTAAGGGGGCATATTATCATATTGAGGCCCGCACTTGGCTGTTCCCCACATATAAGCACACATATACGCTAGTCCTAATATCATGCTTCTAATGCATGACATTATTTAACACTCAAGCATGGTAGCAGTTTATATATATGTATATAATGCGGAAACAGTAAATTGGGATCCCTAACACAGAATGCCAAGTGGCATATCCCTCTCCTACCACCACCCCTCTCTTGAGGATGGAGACTGACCAACTTGAGAATGCATTCCATTTAACCAATTCATTTATATAATCATCATGCTTATAATCATCATCATGCTCATATAGGTGTTGTAAATAAAAGTGTTGCTCATGACTCGAATGAATCAGGATAAGACCCGATGGGACTCGGCTGTCCTATGACCCTAGCAACAACTCTAGTTAACTTCCCAGATAATGACCGTTCTATTGACATACGCATACAGAATAAGGATGCTCAATCATTTATCCAAGTCTTAGCATGATACTACATGGCATTCTATTATGATTATGCAGCACATAGTATATCATGCACATATAAGCAGGGAGGTTTTCTGTTCAATATGAGTAAGCTCCGAAGAAACATACCTAGAGGTGCAGAACAACATAATAGTATACTAGGCACACAACAAGTTACATTCATAGAGTATCACCTAGATGCATATCGAGAATATAAAGAGTCTACTTTTATAGCTCCTCTATCCCACATCCATCACACGCATTCAATCAGATAGATAATAACTCGCATCAACCATACTTTACATTCACCATGATCAATCATCAATTGCTAATTCATCCGACCATAACAGCTTCCACAATACACTTAGCCAAATTTGCATGCTTATAAGATCATATTTATATATAACATCCCATCTTATATTCTGCAAGACATTACTCATGCTTTAACTCATCACTTTGATATCATACCATCAGTCATACATATATGTTATTAGTCATCCATACATGGTATTAGTCACACATTCATGCTATTAGTCACATCATCACATCATCATGCTAGTTAGTCACCGAATACGTCAAATCCCCAAGGTAGTCTCAATACCATTTCGAAATCCGAGTCAAATAGTTAGGACTTCCGACCTTTGAAAGCGTCCGTAATTCATTTTCCAAAACTCAAGATCAATTCATCAAGTCAGTCATTTTGGATCCCCAAAACCATCTAAACCAGCTTTCGAAAATGTTCGGCAAAGACCCCAAGTTAGAAAGTTAAACCCTCGGCCAAAGGGGTGTTTCGCCATGGCAAAAATGGGTTTTGCCGCCATGAGACATGCTCAGCGAGCACCCCGCAAGGCCCAGGAGTGTCACGGCTGCGAGCTAGGCAACTAGCCCCGGTGAGAGCCTCGCGCCCGCGAGAGGGGAGTTTCGCCCCCGCGAGAGGACTCGCGCCCACGAAAGTGGCCTTCGCGACCACGAAGGTGGGGAGTTCTCAAAGGGCTCCCCTGGGACCCCACTCGCTGTGGTGGCATGGGCCATAAAACGCGGCAAGATAGAACCTCAACACCCGGTTCTGACTCGCGGCGGCGAGACCGACCCTGAAGCTACTGATTTGAGCTCGGTTTGGCCTCGTTTGTTGTTGTTAGCCTTCCTAACTCTCAATCAACCTTTTCCCATCATCAATACCCATGTTAGTACACACATAACACAAGAAAAATGAGAGGAATGAGGATCCTCACGCAAGTTTCTTCTTTTCTTTCGGTTTGCTCGTAGAGCTTTATCTGAGCTTCGTTTGGGCTTGTTCTTGCGCGAGGGTGCCTAGGATGTATGTGGGGATGTTAAAGTCTGACTTTTATGTTAGTAGGAGGTGAAATGATGGAGAAACGAGCTCTTACCACTCCTTAAACTAAAAAATGTTGAGATGTGGTCTTCTAATGCTTCTTCGGTCTTCTCTGGGTTGTTGGGCACCTTCTTCTGCTTGGAGGACGTCAAGGGGGGGGCTGAGGGACTGCTGTTGCTGGCCATTTGAAGGGAGGAAGGATAAAGGAGCTCAAGAAGTGGAATGGAGCTTCTTTATCTTGAGATGGAAGAGGGAGGTAAAGGCGATGATGTTATGGCCTGTTATGGTGATGTGTTAGCAGCTGAGAGGAGAGGTTTGAGCTGTTGTAATCTCACAGCAAAGGAGGAAAAAGGAAGGGAGAGAGGAGGGAGAAGATAAGGTTTTTTTTAGAGCTTGTGTCTAGGGTTTTCTTTTGTGTTTTGTGGTGATGTAAATGAGGCTTAGAAATTTAGATTTAAAGTGAGTAAGGAGGGTTGTTGGAAGCCTGATTATGGATGCACTAAGGAGGGCAAAGCTTGTTTAACTCATTGCCATAAAAGGGGAGACAAGCATGGGTGGAGTGAGAAAGCACTTTTGAGTGTTTAGCTTAAAGGAGTAAGGAGGAAGATGCTTGGAAGGTTCTTGTTTTCAAATCAGCCCAAGGAAGTAAAAAATTATCTGAGAATTTTGGATCAACATGGGAGGATGAGCCAAGGTGTGTGGTCCCGAAAGCGATAGTTTGAATTCCCGACGTTAGTTCCCGAAAGTTAGTTATTCGAATCCCGCTCTCTCGCCCAATTAGATTTTCGAAATCCAATAAAGGGTGTCGCCATGTCAAGTTAGTTTCTAAAATTCATTTTTTGGTCAGAAATCCGCTTCATAAGTTTTAAATTCCAGTTGTTAGTTTGAGGATGAGTTTTTCTTGAAATACCCTATTTAAATCCATTTTAAATTCTTTTCTCCGAATTTAATGATTTTGAAAACCCGGGCCTTTACAATATTTCATGCGATAAATTATTTTATAACAATAAAAAATCACAAATTATATATATGAAATTACTATACACCTAATCAGAATAATAAAAAAGATGTCTATTTGGTTTTAATACATTGATTATTTTAAAAATAGTGATGTAAATGTAAACTTTAGGCTTAGTGTCGACGTCTTCAAAAACATATAAACGAAAAATCATGGATATATATCAACAACTGAATATGTCATAAACAAAATTGAGGGGTTCATTTATATCTATATTAAAAAAAATAGATGTTTTAATCAAGAAAAGACATCGGCTTAAAACCGATGTAAAAAAGTTGATCTTTTACTACATGCACAAAGATATCGGAATTTTTTTCAAAGACATCGGCTCATAATAGATGTCTAATTACATTTTTCTAGTAGTGAAAAGGCAATAATCCAGGTACACAGCAAGTCACATGTCACAGGTGGTCACCGAGTCATGCATATATAATATAATGAGTCTACTTTTACAGATACACTAAGCATATATTATCACACATATACAAGTGGATAGATTAACACGCATCTCATCATCCATCACTTCCAACTTATCATCATCAATTCATCTCGTATCTTATATCGTAATTCTCTTATCCCATCATCTCAATACCACATCAATAACTCACATAGCATGTATATACAGCTAGGTTCATGTCATCACATCTTAGTATTTAATAATCATAGTAAGAACATATAGCAACATGTCATAGATCATATCTAGCATTCATCCATTATAATACAACATTATCATATAACAAGTCATACTCATACTTAGGATATAACCGGCATATACCATCCTATAATAATATCACCACATTAACATGCTCTTATTCACATAACATCATGTTTGCACATAGAATGTCATATATCATAATATCATGCAGGTTCACCAAGTTACTTAGCGGGTCAAAGCAAGTCAAACCTTAAGTTAGTTCAAATCCGTTTTCAAAACAACCTTTTTAACACCTTTGTTCTCAAATCCCAAAGTTCCAAATCATTAGTCAAAACCGTGATTTATTTCATGAGAAAATCTGATGTGTCCAAATCATTTCCAAAATCCTTTTTTAATAGTTAAAATGACTTTCCGACTCTCGAAAATGTTTTCCCAAAACCTTCATGAAAACCAAGTTCATTCATCAAAAAAGGCATTTCAAATCCTTTAAAACGTCCTTGAAATATATCGCAAAACCTACTTCAAAAGAGTTTAAACAAGTAGGCCATAACCGGCTAAGGGCACCATCGCCGTGGCGAACATAGTTTCGTCGTGGTAAACCCTACTCAGCGAGCACCCCGCAAGATGGGGGTCCCCGCAGCCACGTACGGCATTCGTCGCGGCGAAACCTCATCTCACCGTGGCAAAGCCTGGGTTCTCATACCCCAAATGGGGTTCGTACTCGCCGCGGCGACAAGAGTCTCTTGCCATGGCGAGATTGAACACCCAAGTCCTAGGGAGTGCCCTACGGGGCGAGGGTTGCGCTCGCGCCATTCGCCGCGGCGAAACTCAAGTTTTGCCATCGCAAAGGCCACTCCCTTACGGCTAGTTCACGTTCGCCGCGGTGAGTTCTTCTTCACCGCAGCGAAACGCATTCTTGGGCTTTGGTTTTGAGCTCGTCGGGGCAACTGTTGTTGTTGTTAGCCTTCCTAACTTTCACTAAACCCTTTCCTAACCACAACATACATATTAGGACATAAACGAAGGCAAATGATCGAGGGAACCGAAGATTTGACTCACCCACTTGTCTTCTTCCACGTAGAGCACTATGAGGGCTTGTGTGGGTGGATTCTTGGCCAGATCTTCAATTTACAATTCCTAGGATTGATGGGGGAGTGTTAAAGGTGGAACTTTATGTTAGTAGGATGTGAAAGGAGGGGAGAACAAAAGCTTACCACTCCTAAAACCGAAAACAGGGGGAGGTGGTCTCCAATTGCTTCTTGGGTGCTTCTCCGGGCTGTTGGGCCTTTGCTGCTACTTGGAGGACGTCAAGGAGGGGCTGGTGGTGTCTTGGCTAACTCCTCGCGGAAGGAGGAAGAGAAATGGAGGTGGTTTGGTGCTTTGGATGCTCTCGGAAAACAAGGAGGAAGGGGAAGCTTAGGAGCTCGGTTTCATGGCTTCAATGGTGGGGGGTGAAGAAGTGAGGGAGGAGGTAGTGTCTTGGCTGAGTGAAAATGGTGATTTCATGAAGAAAGGTGGAGCTTTTGGCCTCTTAAGGCTCATGGCATGGTTGAAGGAAGAAGAGGAAAATGGGACCTTTTTGGATAAGATTTGTGGAGAGTAATTCTAGGGTTTGTGTTTTTGTTTTGTGGTGAGGCAAATGAGTCTCCAAATCAGATTTGGTAGAGCCAAGAAGGATTTGGATGATTGAAAAATTGGATGAGTTAAGGGAGTAATGAAGGTTGTTTGTCTCTTTGCCATTCTTGGGGTGGACAAGGGAAAAGAATGGAGAAAGGAGGATATGGGTGTTTAGCTTCTTTAGGAAATGGGGAAGGAGGAAAGAAACCTTCCCTTGTGATTCAAATCAGCCCAAGAAGGGGTCAAGGGGCTGAGCATATTTGGATGTTAGTGGGAGGATAGGACGAGAATTGTGGTTCCGAAGTGTTAGTTTGAAATCCCGATGTGAGTTCCTGATAGTTAGTTTTCCCGAATCCCGCTCTCGATCATGTTAATATCTCAAATCCATGAAAATGCCATCATCCAAGGTCATTTCAAAATCTCAAGGTGAAAAGACGGATTTGTCTTTTAAAAGTTCAAAATTTGGCAGGAAATCGCTTTACGGATTTTAAATTAGGTTTATTTAATTTAGGATGAAGATTTTCAAAATATCCGAATTTCCGGTTTAAATCCATTTTATTTTATTTATTTTAAAATACCATTTTAAAATCTGAGGTCTTTACAAGCATAAGTAATGCACTCAATGAGTTGAAATCGGCAAGGCAGAACATCCTCTCAGGTGGACCTAGAAAATAAATTTCAATTCAATGTTGAACTCGGCTTAGTAGCTAGACTTTTTGAACCTGTTTATCTATCACTTAACTATGTGTGCCTTAGTATAGTTACTTAGCCCTTTGTACTTTTTCACCATTTCCCTTTTCACAAATTAGTTTTCATGGCTTCCATTTTTGTACTTTATTATTTTCTTTCATGTGTCTTCATTTATATGCTTCAAAATGCAACTAATAATATGGTTGAATCTTAAATGTTTAAATTGAGACCAAATCAACATTCCTTAGAAAAAAACACAAGGAGAAGATAAAAAGAAGGTCAAGCAGTCATAGCTAAGGTGTAATCATAATCAGTTTGAATATTCACTATTTACTCTAACTGAATATTAGCCACAAAGGTTCCAAAAAACAAAATTAACCATGTAAATCAGGGTTTGTGCAATCGTAGGTCAGGTATGTATAGAGGAGAACTAACCTTCATGAGACGGATGTTCATCAAGAGAGGAGAAACTTCTGATGTGATGCCTAGCCTCATACCTCATTCGGAGCATCTTGTATGAGCCTCTCAGCAACAACCTTGGGAAGCCCTTATCATGCTATCAATTAAACCTACCTGTAGAGTTACATATCCATTGAAATAGGTTGAATATTTAGTAATATTATCATATAACCCAAGAATAACATTATTAATTTATTACACATCGAATGAATGAGACAAAGCCCAAACACATAGAAGGGATGAGACTAAGCAATGAGCAGCAAGCCAAGATTAGATACAAAAACCCAAACTTCTAGTTGGATAGAAGTGAACGAAAAGCCTAATAAAATGCATTAGTTCAATAAATAGTTTGACGAAGGCAGAAAATGAAGTAGAAACAAACTAGAAAATAGTCTGAACAAAAAAATGCCAAATATTCTACAGCATAACCGTGTTCTGCTAGCTCTTAGTTACAAGTTATAACGTTACAGGCAGAAAATGAAGTAGAAATGTATAATGGTATAGAACTCAAGCCAAAGGATAGGACAAACCTAGATACTCTACAACCATTCAATGAACCTACATGAAAACCATTCAAAACAATAATTTAAAGCGCAGATTACAAGCTAAAAAAAAAAAGCAAATATGCAGTGCACACATGAAAATATGCAATGCAACCTGTTTGATTGTGGATTCTCACTTGCAACAAAAATAGAAAACATGCAAATATGCAATGCACACATGAACAGGAAATCAGGTAAGAGAAGGAGATTGAAACAAGCAGTGATTTGTACCTATTGTGCAAACATCTTGGTTTTGCTCTCGAAATGTTTCACTGAGCTTGTGTACATCCCCTTAGACACGAACATTGAATAACATAAGATAATATCTTTGGCCTAGAGTATTCGATAATGAAGTGAAAGAAAAAGGTATTAAGGATCACATCTCATGAGCCATGATTTCATCTAATACTAACATGAATATAAGAAAAAACAAACAAATAAACATACCTTTTGAGTCTTCAGGTTCAATACCAAGAACAAATAGAAATACCTAGATGAATATCAATAATAAGCTAATTCTTGATAACAAAGCCTTAGGTTACCAGAAAAATGGTCAAATCTCGACACCATACATATTTAAGCCGACAGATTACCAAACAAGTAATAGCGTAAACTGAGCCTCGCAAATGGCATCATTAAAAAATAATTATATTCTCAACTTTTAATGATCATCTAAAAGGCGAAACATCTATGAATATTCGGAGTAACAAATCTTAAACATGAAACCCTGCTAAGTAAATCTCTAATAAAACAATTATAAATAACAAGCAGTGCTATAAGATTTATAATTGCAATAGATAGAAGAACAATACCAAAAAAAATTACAGAAAAATTAAAAGCAAATAAGAGAACAATACCAAACATGAATCTTCAAAGGTTCTTACTCTAAAAATCTAAGTAATCAAACTAGCTATACTAAACAACAGACCTTGGATTAGATAGAATTCAAGGAGAATAAACAAAAATTTTCAACTCCCTCAAATCCAGACACTAAAAGGACCGATGACATATCAACCAAACATTAAAACTAAAAGCAAATAAGAGAATAGTTAAAGAAAAGGGGGAGAAAATCAAAAAGGCTGAAAAAAAAAGAGATCGAGATGAAAATACCATCAATAATAGCATTGTCCCATCCTTGCAAGAGTTAAAGAAAAAAAACTTCTAAAGAATAGTAGACTTTTACCTGAATGTTATATTGCAATGTCCATTAGGTTGATAATGATGTCTCATATTAACATAAAAAAAAAGGCAAACAATTATACATAAACGTTCATAGAAAGGCCTAATGCATAATTGCAATGCACTAAATTTACAAAGTCTACATGAATTCAGATTTGTAAGATAAAGACTTTCGTCCCATTCCAAAAAATCATTAAGGAGTGCAATCATACTTATAAAAAAGGAAAGTCCTGCAAGCAGCAAAGCCATGTTCTCACTTACATTCTCCAAAAGAGAAACCAATAACAGAAGAAACCATTACTGGGCAAATTTTCTCAATTGGGTGATACACATGAATAGTTGACAACATTGATGTTTAAGCTACAGAAGTGAAATCAAGAATATAATAGATTCATAACCAAATTGCTTTATATGTTAATAACTCATCCAAACTAAAGACAACAACAATTAAGTAAATGAGATAAACAGAAGCATCAAGTAATTAAGAAATTGTCAAAAACTGCACTAAGCTAGCCATATCCTTGATATGGGCACTCAATCCCTTGAAGTTATATAGCTGCAAAATCAATACAATACCTCATCAATATACTTAATTCAACTCAATCCCACCAATTCCATACTTGATCTTCATTCGGGCATTTCATCGAACACTTAGAATTTATATGATTAACCTATACTTCGAACACGAGAAAATCATCCATATACTAAAATTATAAAAATCGAGATGATTAGAAAAATCCCCAAACCTCAAAAATTACACGTTTGCACAAATTAAACCTCAAAAAAGCTACAACCTGTCATCCCGAATGACTTCACTAGACGGGGATGAAGTATCAGCTCCTCCAGAACCTTCCAAAAGGTTAGTTTGTTGTTGCTCGGCGTCCTTCATCTTCTTCTCCATGTCTTGCATCCTCATCTTCTTCACATACGTTACCAGAACTACAATCCCCCTCGATGACTCGACAATTGGAATATAAATTGGAAGACGAGAAATTAGGGAAATCAGGAGTCAAGTATGAGATAGATTGAAACCTGGCAGTTGAACAAGTGAAATCTCCGATGAGCTCCATGACGTGAAAATGGCGATCTGAGTGACAAACGAGGATGAGAGGAGGAAATGAGTGAAGAAGGATTTGCATTTGGATCTAGGGTTTCCTTTCCTCTCTCTACATTTCTCTTTCCCTTTCTCTATTCAGAGTATGAAAGTAATAAAACCGGAAAAAGCCCAAGAAAAATATATAAAAATATTACATAAAAATCAATTTAATAGGGTTAGTAAAAAAAGTGTTTTTTAAAATCATTGTAATAGCTTAAAAACTGCCACAATAGGGTCTTCAAGACCGCTACAATAGGGTTAGTAAAAAGTGTTTTTCAAAACCGCTTCAATAGCTTAAAAACCGCCATAATAAGGTCTTTAAAACCACCACAACAGGTAATATAGTAATCTATGATCAAAACCTCTACATGAACCACCGTAATAGACTAAACTACTACACAAACCGCTTTAATAGCTCAACCGCTGCAATAAAGTGCCACAATAGGCCTTAATTGTAGTAGTGAAAAAAAAAACGATCAAAATATTATAATATATGAATTAGAGCACCTTTAGAATTTATGAGAAAATGTTTTCCATCATCGCCGGTGTAAAATACAATAACACTAGTTTCAATACATAAATATGACAACTTCGAGTTTGATATTTGCACAGTGAATTTTTTTACCAAATGAATGGTGATGATATTGATTTCTAAAGTCGATAAGCGTTTTGGTCTAGAAACAGTCAATCGACACCGGCTTCCAAGTCGCCAGACATTTTTGGTGACTTGAGAAGTCGGTCTCGACAGACTATTTTTAGGCAAAAATGCTTACTGACATTAAGAAACCGATATCAAAACTGTGCATTTGGCAAAAAAAAAAAATTCACCATGTGCCCATCAATTTTCTGTTTAGTCTTTTGTACTGTTGTCGAGGAGAATTAAGAATGGCACATTCATTTGTTATGTATACCTGTCTTGCACAAATATGTAATGCTAAAATTAGGGTTGATTTTGTTGATCATTTGGATTTGAAGCATTTTAAATGTATTAGTGTTAAGTTATGTAACCCAAATCTAACAAAGCCAATAAACCCCCAATAGTAGGACCACTTGAGTAGAAAATGCAAGGTTAAAGAAAACACCTTCCTGGATTGACAAGAATTACAGGTACAGTTAGTTGAAGCCTCTAACACTGCCCTTTTATAGTTACATCATATAAACCAGCTAGAATCTGGTATAGTTTGTTTGTACATTGAATTGGTTCATCAAATAAAAAGTTGTCAATGAATCATATTTCATTGTCCTACAAAAATGATCTTACAACAGCTTAAGCTAAAACTCTATCCGCAGAAAACCAAATTTTATAAGGACTGATCAAAAATTCAAAATTAACCTACATGTTGTCTTTCCCTCTTGATTTTGATCTTGATTTGCAATTAATGCCCTTGTATATTACATATGAACATGTTTCTTTCTTCTTCTTTTCTCAATCCTATTCACATTCAGTCATCATTAAGCAGTAGTTATGATCAATGGAAGCCTCTTGATCCCCTCGACTGGTACAACTCTAGCCTACTCTTCGCATCAGGCAACACCGACTCCACTTCCGGATCGGACATCATAGCGCTCTGCTTCATCGCCCATTCGAGAACTATCAAGACCTCATCTTGGGCCAACGCTTGGCTATCGGGGACATGAAGTGCGATGTAACACAACAGGATAAGCGACGGAATCTGCACCATCTGTTCCCCAAAGTAGACGAGCTGGATCAAGTGCTTTAGCCCCCCGGAATCTATGATCACTTTGCAATGCGTCATGTGCAAGTAGTTGTCGGTGCAGGCAAACTTGAGCAATGATACCACCGCCTCTAGCATCACCTCCGTCTCCTTCTCGTCGAGCAACTTCACAAGAGGGGCAACCATCCGATTCTCTGAGGCCCTGAACGTCCTCGCGAGATGCCCCAGTGACCGGATGCTGGGGCTGAGGAGCTCGGAGTTGGCCTCAATCACAATCTTGAGGAGCTGGTCGACCACCGCTTTGGCCGCTGGGGAGGTCGGCTTAAAGGCAGTGCGTCGGAGGTCTGAGTTGAGCTCCGCCACCGCAGTGATCTCCATGATGGCCATGGCAGAGTAGAAGCGTATGTCCTCAGGGCCTTTCTCGAGGAGGACGGCAAAGCAAAGGAGGGCGCGGGACTCACAAATGGAGCGGCAGACGGAGACATTGCCCTTGGAGAGGTGCCAGAGGGCCCGTGCCGCCATGGCCTTCATTTGGGACTTAGTAGCCGGGTCCTCGAACTCCCTCCCCTTAATGCTTCCGCTAGCGTGAGAGTGGTGGGTTGACGCCGCCGATAACTGGTGGTTTTGAGCCTGTCGGTTGTCGTAGTCTGCGGCCTGTTGTGACTGTGATTTCCTCTCCATAGTGTCATTCACGATGCAGTGCATTCCACGTGGTAGGGAGGGCTGATCGCCCTCCTGAGACTGAGACCGATCGTAGTGTCCTCCCGCCCTATCCCCTCCCCCAGGCTTGTCTTCGCACCTGGCCATGACCACCCCTCCCCTAGGCTTGTCTTCGCCCCTGGCCATGACCACCGAGTGTATAGAGAGCTTTTTGGAGCGGGTGGTGATGGCGTACTTGCTATGCTCTGCGATGGTCTCAAATGCGAGGTGGCTCACAAGAAGTCGGATGGCGTTGTTCTGCGAGAAGTGGTCCTGACATTTGGGGAAGTTGGCGGCCAACTCTGACACCGCCCATGCGACCACCACCTGCACCCTCATCGGCCCCTCCTTGAGCACCTTTGCGAACACTGAGCACACGCCGGCGTTGACGATCTGCTCGACACTCTCTTGGTCCCGCCCCAGCAGCCCGATGGCCCTCGCTGCGTTCTCCTGCCCTTCCATCTTTCCCTCCTTGGCCAGCTTCAGGAGCGGGCCCACGCCCCCCTCCTCGATGATCAGCTTCCCATAGCGGTCGTTGTCTCGGGCAAGGGAGACTAGGGAGGCGGCAGCGTCGGATCGCTCCTCCAGGCTCCCTGATGAGAGGTTGGCGATCTGCTCCCAGATGAGGCATAAGATGGGCTCGTTGGCGGCGATGGGCGGTAGGCCTAAGTACCCGATGTCGCTGTCGTCGTCATCGGTGCGGCCTGAAACTCGGAGGAGCCAGGTGACATCACCCAACGAGTTCTCTAGCTGGGAGGTCATCTTGCGGAAGGCACCGCTGGGGATGATGGTGAAGATACGGCGGAGGACGCTCCGGGTGCGACACTTGTCCACCAGCGCTAGCGCCTTCTCCAACGCCTGCTCTGTGTCGTCCATGATCCGCCGCGTCGGCCTCTCGTACAAGTCCGTGTTCGTGCGTGCAGCCTGCCGCAGTAGCTCCGCCAACTTTGCCGTCTTCGTTTTCAGCTCCAGGCACTCCGCCCGGAACTGCACTGCCTCGTCTGCCGCCTTCGTCACCTGGTCTGCCAATTGAACTGGCCGCGTCAGGATCTGCTTCACGATCTCCCCCATCTTCTTCTAAATTCTAATTCCCGTGGGGTCGTGCGCAGATGGAATTTAATCAAATTTAGGCCGGTGTGAATTTTCAATCAATTTAAATTAAATTGATCGCTAATTTCGTGGATGAGTCAATCTTTTTGTTAAGATGGTGTTTGGATTGAATAGCGAATTGAGAATGAGAGTCGTAAAAGACAAAAAGTGGGATCCATGAATGAGTTTGTTGTAACAGAAAAAAGTTTCCAATGTTGCACACATATATATATATATATAACTTGTGTTGGGGATAAAACTTTGTTAATTTGTTCGTTTTGAATTGATATGTGAGGTTATTGGGGATTGGGGGGTCGGATCGAAGGAGGATATGGCGGTGGTGGAAGCCACCGGGAGGGGAGGGAGGAGGGCAGTTGGGGGGTGGGGGTGGTGGTTGGATGAATTTGAAAGATGAGGGGAATGGAGGAGACAAATTTTTTGGGGGGAATTGGTTTTTGCTAATTAAGGCTTTACGGGATTCTCTCTGAATCTACGCTTGGATTTGTAGTATGCATGAATAATCAAATGAAAACTTAAGGGGTTGTTTGTGTTTTAGATCTTTAGAAAAAGAAAACGGGAATTTGTTTGGTTAGGGTGTTTCACAAAATAAATCCTAACTAGTATAGTACTCCTGCCTTGGGCACAAGCTAATTATTTTAAATGGTTTCTCATAAACAATGCATACGTATTATTATACAAAAGACTTTTAATTGAAAAAACTATATAGATATGACAAACTCATGGTACATTTTTTAAGATGAGATTTTTTTGGGAAAATTGCACAAAACCATCCACTAAATAGCCTACATTTCATTTAACCACTCACTATATTTAAAATTACAAAAAACCACTCACTAAATGCAATAGGTTAACAAATCACCACCCGAGCAAAATCATCTTTCAAAAACTCTTTGAAATTACAAGTTTACCCTTCGTTTTAAATCAAATTTTCTTATCATTGTCATTGAATAACTACCTAAACAAATCTCTAAAGACTATTTCTCTGTCCAATGTTGTGAACTAATTTAGGGAACGGTTTGGGCGTGTAAATTAATGATTTTTTTTTATAAACAATGCATTAAATAGATAAAAATGCACACAATTATAAGGATGTTTTGGTGATTTGTATTATTTAGGGAAATTTCGTGTAAAGACATTGAATTCTTAAATATTAGTTTATTAAATATGGACTTAATATCAATTTAATTCTAATATGTCGGATATTTTGAAAATCTTCGTCTTTGAGCAATTAGTTTTATTTTATTCATTTGAAGCGAATTTCGGCATGAAATTTGATTTATGTTTAAAAACGGATTGTATTCCGCTTCTTATACCGAGACTTGGAGATATTGTTTGGATTTCATTATTATTATTATTATTATTATTATTATTATTATTATTATTATTATTATTTTGGAATGATTCAGGATAAAGTTGAGAGAGCGGGTTTCGAGAATTATTTTCTTCTGGGTACACCCGAAAATTTTACTATTTACACCCAAAATTCAAGTTTTTGTTTTTTTTAAATAAACCCTACGCCTCTTGAGTCATAGGTGTGTGACTCAAGAGACGCAGCTATTTTTTTCTATATACATACCCTACCTCTCTTGAGTCACACGTCTATGACTCAGGAGGCGTAGGGTTTATTTAAAAAAAAAAAAAAAAACTTGGATTTTGAGTGTAAATAATAAATTTTGTGGGTGCAAAAAAACAACACCCTTAAATAAACCTACCCTTCTTTCTCCTCCCTAGCCCCCTTGTTTCACCCATTTTTGGAAAACTCTAAACAAACCTACCCTCGTCCTGCCTTGCCAGGGCTATCGAAATTAGCAGCATTTGCCCTTGTCAAATTTGTCTTCAAATATCCCTCATACAACCCACAACATCACACCTCTCTCTCCACTACTCCCTCACTCCTTGTCTGTTTCTTTCATTCCATTCCCTCCTCTCACCATCCTCATATGAAGTTTCCCATCTCCATGTTCTTCCCTTTTTAATTCAAACAAAACACAAAATCCAAATACCACCCTCGCATTTCAGTATACCCGCTCTCATCACCTTTCCTACTACCAACTGAGATACCAGCCACCATTACCTCCGTTCGAGCCCCACCAGTAGCTTCACTAGGGCACCTCCAAGTGTCGGCCGAGCCACTTCCCTTTGCTCCCTGTTTTCGAAGTAAAACAACCAACCAAGCACACCACTAGACTCAGGGCCGTCCCGATGATTTCGGATGCCCGGTGCGGAATTAGAATTAGGCCCTATCATTTTTCACATTTTTATATGATCATAAATTCATATTTATATTTATAAACTACCATATACGATAAAGTCAAAAATGGACGGTTTAGTATTTAGATGAAAATAATGTATTATATTTTTTTGTATTACTAGATACATATTTTTATTATAAAAAATAGGAAATTTAAAGGATAAAGAAGGTAACAAAAATCAAGGATTTTGTAAAAAAAAATTGTTTAAAACTGAGAATACTTTTTGAAAATGATAAATAATTATATATTGTTTTGAAATTTTATTTTACTCGTAACACATTTTACACTTAAAAAATATTAAAGTCTTCATTACTTTATAGAACAAAAATGTCCTTAGGATAAATTAAATTTGGCATATAAAAATAAGGTGTAATTTATCCAAAATTAAGAGAAAATAAACTTTGGAAAGAATATTGGAAAAATAAATTAAGGTAAAAATAGGAAAAAGAGGGGCCCTGAAAAAAAAAGGAAAAGGCGGCCCCAAAAATTTTTTTAACGTGAAAGTAGGAAAGAGCCCAAGAATTGGAAGAATAAAAATTGAAAAGTTGTTGCTGGGAATCGAACCCAACACCAAATACTCACAATATGTAGCTGCAAGTCTAGGAAACCAGTACGCTACCATCTTCTTTCTATCTCTATTTGGAAGCATTATATATATATCAGTACAAATTATATTGTGCCCCAAAAATATTTGGACCCTATGCAAACAGACCGGTTGCACCACCCACCAACCGGGTCTGAACAGACTCCACCTCTTTCATCCTCTGAGCAAGCAGCCCCAACAACCAGGGTCTCCGACGTCCGAAGCCACCACCCAAGGAGTAGCCAGAGCCGACAGCGGAGCCTTCTCCCTCCTTCCTTCCCCTGTCCTCCCCATTTTCGAGCGGTGAGCTTATTTTCCTACTCCTTTCACTCTAAAATGTCTTAAAGTTCCACCTTCTGACCTCATATCATTGACCTAGGCCATGTCGGCGCTGATTCACCTCTGGTGAGCTCAATTCAAACTTTGACGAGCCTCGGCGAAGCTTCGAAATCCCCCTCGGTGAGCATCCGCATCTCCCCCCTTTCCTTGTCCGTTTTTGTCTCGTTTCCCTTTATTTTGTCAAGTTAGTTGGCAGGAGATAGAGCCGAGGTTGGGTTGAGGGAGAGACAACGCCAACAAGTACCCCCTTCTCCCTTCTTTCCTCTGAGTTCGAACGAAGGCTAGGGGTTAAGGAACTAGTTCGGTCCCTTCTTTCTTTCTTTTCTTTACTTGACCGGTTTGACCCCTTTTAAAATATTGCCCTGTTCACCATTTGAATTATGGTTCACTAAAAGCTGGGATGGGTATGGGCTTTGTAATGGCCCAGATTATGAAATCCGGGTTACGTTTAGAGGGAAAAAGTATCCCTCGGCCAGATCTTGCAATCCAAGTACGAGCTGTATATTGATCATGTTTAAGTTATAAACTTGTTAAGTCTTAAAGAATCAAAAGCTAGGATTTAAAAGAAAGGGGATTTCAACCTTCAAAACAGCTGAAATAAACCAACATGATTCTGCGCTTCCGCACGGAAACCTGTCCTATTTGAACTAGTCAAATGTCACAAAGGACTAAAACGAGTATAATCAAAGTAAGTACAACATGTTTCTAAATGACAAACTCAACCAAAATGTTTGTAAACTCCAGTTGTAATAGGTGTGAAGTCTTCTTAACCCCCTCGTCCTGTGAGAAAACCCCGCCATAGAAGCAAATCAGCAAGCAAAAGGGAGTGGGTACCTGAAACTATACCACAACTCAAGGGATCAAGCCACTCATTCGGGACCGGAAGTCCTCGCTGAGGTCATATAATACGCCTATACCTAGAATAAAGGATGCTCTAATGCAGTATTGGAATATAAATCACACAAGCATGCTAACGGTTTATATAATGCAGAAAGCGATAAATTGGATCCACACAGAATGCCAAGTGGCATATCCCTCTCCTACTCCGCCCCCTTTTTCATGAGCGGATCTGGCCAGTACGGTACCCAATTTCTCATGTTTGTGCACATAAACATGGTATCATCATCATATCATCTCATCATATCACATCATATCATCTCATCATATCATATCATATCATCTCATTATGCTTATGTCCGATGGTGTTGGGCTATCATCTCATGTTCATGCCCGATGGTGAAGAGTCGGGAAGGGCGCGCCTTCAAATCTGAGGGCGTGGGAGGAGATAATGAATAGTGTGAGGCCGCAGCACTTGTTGGAAAAGGGTAAATATACCCATTTAATTAGGGTTTAGTTAGTTTCGAGAAAATTATAAAACTATACCCCTATTCCTGTTTTATAAAATTTCTATCCCAATAATGAGTAATATTCAACCCAACAATTTCCATTTAATTAGAATTGTCATAAAAATGGTCACACGTATCTCAATAGGTTCGAAACAATATTCATTTCTTAATTCGAAATCCCAAAATATTTTCAACTCTCGGTATAAGAAAATGGAAAAAATATATTTTTAAATTGAATTTAAATATATTTCGGAGTTTGCTTCGAAAGAAATAAAATAAAAATCATTTTGATCGAGGACGCAGATTTTTAAATTTTCTGAAATCCCAGAATTTAATATTGAAATTAATTCATAATTCATAAAATAATATCTTAAAATTTCGGGTCTTTACATCATCCACCCCTAAAAACAAGTCTCGTCCTCGAGACCAAAAATATTTTTTTTAAAGCAAACAAACATTCGAAAACACAAGTCAGCTCCTTCTATGTCATTCAACTAGTTTTTTTCAAAGATTCAACAAGCAGATTATCCACCTCTAAGAGCTAGTCCCAGATTCCACTTCCTAAGTTCATTTCTCATGATCATTTTCAACATCAAACTCAAGTATCAATATATCGGAATTCATCATACTATGAAATCCTATTATCAACAGATCACATCATCAGTATAACATATAATCACAGAAATCTGCACCTTGCTATCAATAAAAAACAAACACAATCATCATACTCACACATCCACACCATCCCGAAAGGGCACAAGCAAGCATCACGACGAGCACAAAATCAGGCGAATGGAATGCACAACTCTGATTAATCTAGACGACCCACTTTTGATCACTCCATAGACAGCTGTACAAGGATGATGCAAGGCTTAAGCTAAATTGAAAGAAAGAGACACTAAGGGACAATTCGACTAACTCTTGACACGAAGATAGACTCGTATAGTATTTGGTAAGACTGAACACAAGCATTTCGCCGATGCCCATGAGAAACCCTTAATGTTATGATAGTATCACTTAAATCATCATGTAACACATCATGTCATAAAACACACAACGTGGTAATCTTGCACACTAACATGAACATATCTTAGGAGGCAATGATAATACGATTCTAGCACTAGTATCATGTCACGTGCTAAGGTACAAGATAAACAACCTATCATCATGAGAGAAATATCGATATACATACTATCATCAAGTAAAATCATCACTAACAAGGAATATCACACATATAATAATAAGGAATGCTATTAAGGTACCGCACTCATTTAAGGCAGATCTACAATCTGTCGCCCGAATATACTAAATAGATTCAGTAGATGCTTGAGAGAATCATGTATGCCACTATGGGGGAAGGGAACTATACAAAATAGGTAAGGAATAGTATCAACATGTCTTAAAAGCCACGAAAGAAACATCATATATTTCACTAGTAAGGACAAGTGTAAGTGTGTGTTTCATGCAAAGATAGCATGCATTTAGATGGTCATAATAGATTTCATTTAGCTTAGTTAAGATGCATATCATGCATTGTTTAAGCACAATTTGCATATTTGCTCTCTGTGTTGGTGGAGTCGAAATCTACATGTTTTTATTGATTATTTCAGGTAACTGTGGATCCGAGAAGAAGAAATGGGTTGATGATGCATTAGGATGAGGAAGTCTAGTAGATCGAAGAAGCTTGAATGAAGATCTAAAGAGGTCCTGAGAAGAAGAAGCGAGCCTAAACGAAGAACAAGTCTGCAGAAGTTGTCGCCAGACATGCTGAACTTGTTTTGCACTTTCTGGAGGCCTCGATTGTCCGATCGACTATTATGACTAAGAGTTGGAAAGCTCTTTCAGAGAGCTACAACTTTTATGTTTACATCAAGAGCTGATTCGACCTAAATGTTCCGTAAAAGATTGATGCAGCGGGTGCCGCCAGATGCAGCGGCCGCCGCATGTTCCAGCAGCGACGCGTTTTGCGCAGCGACGTTTTCATCTATCCAAACCCTATATATCTATCAAATTGTCTTTTGGCCGAGGGTGGACAATTTTAGAGAGGGCTTACCCCTAGGTTTCCATTCATTCATTAGATTAGGATTCAAGACGATTTTAGTGGGAGATTGAGAGCGATGTTCGCCATGGGCGGCTAAACTCTCTTCGTTCTATCTACGATTTGAAGCTTTGTTTGGATTGAGTTGTGAGTTTCTAAATCTTGTTCCTTATTTCTTATATTGAATGTTTCAGCTTCTTTGTGCTTGAATGTTTGATTGTTTTATTCTATATCGCCTGATCAACTTGGTAGAATCAATTCAACTGCTAGGGTTTTGAAGATTCCTGATTGCGAACCTTAACCCAAGTGGCAAACTTATCCCTTTAGGGATGATTGAACTAATTGGATGGGTAGGAAGTTGGATGTGTTGTTAAATCCCTCTTTAGGGACTGCAAATACATTGGTTAATCTTTGAACTTAAAGCTATCAATTGGGTTAAATCCTTTTCTAGGGACTGTTCAACTGATAAGGGTTTCTAGGACTGATTGAACTAGTAACTATATTAGGTTGGGACAAGGGCATTCATAGGAAACCTAAAAGGATAAGAGGAAGTTAAAATATCAATTCAACCAAATAAAGTGGATAGTTGTAGGTAGAGCGATCTTCTCTAAATTGTATTACATCATTTGTTTTTATTTTATTTTGTTTTCTTTTCAATCTCAAGCAACCAAAACCCCCCTTTCTACTAATTGGTAAATACGCATTGCTGAGAAATACTTGATTCTCTGTGGGATCGACTTCTTACTTACTTGCTATACTAGTTTGTAGGTTTGAGTTTTATTTTGATACGGTTTACGCGACTAAAAACCGTCCATCATGCAACTTTGTCACCAAGGCATACATCAACACATATTCCATATTACTATAAGCTCAACATGGTAGATAGTATAATATCAAAAATTATTAAGCAAAATATGGTGGATAAACATGAAAGTGCAATTTAAACTATAGGGGTCGACGTGCGAGCATACGAGGCTTAAAACTATTTATGCATAACGAGTATAGAAAAACATCATGTAACATGTAAAAGTGAGCATGTGCAATATTATAGCCTACGCATGGTATTATCCATGTAAAATACATTATGATGGTGTCTAAACATAACACGATTCTCTAATGATAATATTCAAAATGCATAAGCAATCATAACTTAATAAAATCACATAACAAGGGCAAATATGCAAGATAGGTATACTAACAAAACCCTATTACAAGAGTGATCATACAAATAATGTAAATATTGCAACGAATCACATATCATATCGTTGATGCGAAATTTCTACACATTATCGATAACACATGACAAGGGGTAAGTACATGAAGATCAACTTTTACAACAAACAAGATGATACATAATAAGTCGAACCACCCATATCATAAGAGTAATCTTATAAATAATATAGGGAGTGCAATAAATCACATAATCATATACTCAAATACTTAATTACCCAATAGTATTTAATAACATATGGCAATGTGTAAACATGCGGAGTTATAGTCTAGCCACTAACATGACGATTCACAACCAATCAAAACAACTATATAACCACACAACATGAATATAGGTGAAGTATAATCGAGAGCGATGTAAACCTAACATGGTGATAACCAAACATGGATATATAGAGTATAATGACATAGATATGCATACGAACTAAGATGCATAAAGAAAAGGCACGACCGAGCTACCATAAGTTATGTAATTATAGTAATCTGTCAATGTTATGATCAGAGCATGAACTAGATAATCATTTCTTCGAAAACATAGATCAGGTAAGAGATACTGGTAGCACACAATTTAATAGGAGTGCGTAGAAGTAGCGTATGACAACATACATGACAAAAACACATAATAAGCCAAAATAATCATGTGAAAACCTTATAGGAGCATGAGAGATGTTACACAAAACATCGGGTATGCATATACATGTCAACGAAGGCATGAATATTACAAGTAACTAAGTGTAATGTCATATCAAGTAATGGATGCCTAAGTGTGGCTATCATTAAAATCAGACAATAGTTTTCAAGGGTGGCATACTACAAGAGAATAACATGTTGTATATATCTACAGATCATCAGATTAATTTATATAACTATCATGGTGGGTGGACATGCGAGGTGTATTATAAAAATTGTTGAGTCGAAGCAAACGTTTCGAAGAGATGACAATGAGAGGTATGTAACTAAACAAGACGTTAACCACATAAGGCATAAAATCATAACATAGCAAAATCGATGGCATTTAACAAGTATAAGCAAACAAAGATCAAAGGATCATGTGACAAGAACATGCGAGAAGGATGACAAGTCTACCACGAACCCGCTATAGAAATAATAAAGACATGATGCAGATGGGACATACAGTCACAACATAATTAATTTAGTCATACCTAACATTCCTAATCATCCAAAAGGGCAAGCAGTAACATGGAAGAATGAAGGTCTATCCTGAGTCTAGGATTAAGAGTAATAGCCAATAATATGGAGGGAGAATAAAATCACGTAGTTCACAAGTCACGGATCTTATATGACACTAGTAATTACCTAATAAGCCATGGGTACATAAACCTATAATATACATGTATATGGCTAACATGGCAATGCATCAGAAGTCAAACTAATCATATAATAAAATGAAAGAAACACAAAAAGAGTACTATGGAAGGTAATACGATTCTAAGATAATATGTATGAGGCATGGATGGGTCAAATGCAATAGGATAGATATACATATCGACTTATCCAAATAGGACAAGTATATAAAACAATAACACATCAAAACATGGAAACACATACAAGACTACCATCATAACCGAACAGGAGTTTCTCAGGGAAACATCGACTCATCCCCACTGACTCCATAACGCATTCCGAAAAGAAGCCTAGTTGTTTCTTAGAGAGACAATATACTTTTGGGTGAACACCAACCATAAGGAAGACCTTCAAACGAATTTCCCCGAATGAACAAAGACTTCAAAAGAACTCTCTGTTCAAAAGATGACATCCAACAGATTTCGAAGAGTCACTCATCAAGACCCCTTTCTGGTACTGTACTCCCTCAAGACAACCAATACACTAACTTAGGTGACTAACATGAAATGAATTTAGAAGGAACCGGAGTGGCAAGGTAAAAGAAGAATAACGAAGAGAGACAAGGAGTTGTCATGACAATTTATCGAGGTTCTCAAATACCGCAAACAAAACTTCACCAAGAATCCAAGGAGGTCAATCAATAGGTCAACTTGCTATCTTATTGAGTCTCACTGTTAACAAGTTAGCTCGAATATAGAGTCTCTTCCCTAACTAAGTAAACAAACAAGAATAACATCATCTTATTAAAACAAGGGACATGTAAGTCATCAATTATATAAGTCAGACAATTATAGGATAACAAGTATCCACATAAGCAATACATCATAATTAACCACCATCGTTCATACAAACAAGATAGAGGTGCAGGGCATAACGTCACAAAATCTCATAAGGTCACAACATATGAACGGTAACACGTCGAGGGTAGGAGGAATACGTCATATCAATCACATAAATCTTATATTATGAATATGGGAGTCATGTCTATTCATTCATACATTTTAGTCGAGTTGTATACACATGATCCTCTTTTGAACGAATTTCGCATATGAAAGCAATATCATTAAAATTCATCATGTAAGGCATCACTAAATAGATCATAGAATAATATCATGCCAAAAACATCTCAAATAAGCATATAAGCGATGCATTTTGTGATCCCTACAAGTATTTCATAGGCGTCCCAATGAAATACTTGTACAAGTATCACAAAATCATCACAATGTTCTCATTAGATCCGACCAAGTATTTTACAAGCGTCCCTGTAAAATACTTGTGTCGACTTTGTGAAAACATTATCATATAAGCAATAATGAACCATTTATATCATCCATAAGCATTTCTTATCAACTCAACCATGAAGTTTCATATTAAGAATATCATGGCTCTCAAATCAACAAACACAGTTTCTCAGTCCTTAAACCATAAATTTTTCCATCAACTACAACAAGATTCTCAAGCGTGAGCTCATAAGCTTTCAACTAACCAGTACGAAACATCAGCTCTAACCATGTAAATTCTCATAATCTCATCTCATTTCCACATCAACCAAGGGCAAAAAGGCATCAACCAATAGCAATCATAAGTGACATAAATAACAAAATGAGTATGCACAGGTTAAACACATTAAGAATGGTGATAGTTGTCCAACATAAGTCATCAAGTACCATAAATTATAACTGCACTACAAAACCACATCATGATATAAGAATCACATCAGATGTCATAATGAGAGAGAATCATATAAACAACATATCAAGTCATCAAGAGTAACACACATAAATCATCAAACTTCTCCCCCAATTCATCCATCCCTATAATCAAGTTTATGAATTACCCATACAAGATTTTCATATATGTCTTCCATGCCCGTCTGTAAAGTATAAAGCTAAGGGTCTCTACCGATCCCAATCTATATCCGTAAGGGATATGCTATCGCCATGACTACCCGATCGAATCCCAATTCTCACTTCTCAAGGTGGGTATCTTACTTATCCATATTAAATTCATTTTGCCCTTTGAAAACACTCAAAACTCGTGAAAACCTTTGGGCCATTTTATTTCCAAAACTCAAAATCATTTGTAATCGGATTCCACAACCTGGCTTTGATACCAACTTTGTAACGGCCCAGATTATGAAATCCGGGTTACGTTCAGAGGGAAAATGTATCCCTCTGCCAGATCTTGCAATCCAAGTACGAGCTGTATATTGATCATGTTTAAGTTATAAACTTGACGAGAGGGAAGGGTCAAATTTGAGCGAGAGAGCAGCAGAGAGAGGGGCTTTTAAGCGTGATGATGTGCGAGAAAGATGGAGGCAAACACCATGGAAGAAGAAGCCCGAAAGCTCGGATCCAGGTGAGCAGTCGGGAAGGGCGCGCCTTCAAATCTGAGGGAGTGGGAGGAGATAATGAATAGTGTGAGGCAGCAGCACTTGTTGGAAAAGGGTATATATACCCATTCAATTAGGGTTTGGTTAGTTTCGAGAAAATTATAAAACTATACCGCTATTCCTATTTTATAAAACTTCTATCCCAATAATCAGTAATATTAAACCTAACAATTTCCATTTAATTAGAATTGTCATAAAAATTGTCACACATATCTCAATAGGTTCAAAACAATATTCATTTCTTAATTCGAAATCCCCAAATATTTTCAAGTCTCGGCCCCTAGGGCTTTATTTATAGGCTCTCAATCCTTGCTAGCCAAGGAAAGGAGTTCTAATCCTAGTAAAACTACTATCTAAATTCTATCTAATAATAAACAGGATAAAACATTATTAAGGTAAATAATAAAAATCCTAGGGTAGATAGGAAAGTACCCATAGGAAGGAATCTATCTAAAATAGGAGATAAAATCGTGGCTTTGTAGTAAATCTTCAACTTGGATTCGTCAAATTGTGTATGAACCGCGGAAATCTTCAGTTGACATCAACCTAAGCAGTTGATGTCGAGTGCTTCATTTCTGCTCGACCTTACTCGATTCCACTCGACCTAGGGCACTATGTCAATGTCGAGCACTTCACTCAATCTAGGTTTGTGTCGAGTGCCTTTCCAGTAGCTTATGTTGTCCTGGCTCTTTTTACTTAGTTTCTACACCACTTGCTTCAATCGATCTCAAGAGGTCTAGTCGATCTCGACTGCTCTTCTTCAGCTCTTGGCTTCTCGTTTGGACTTCGTTTCTGCTCCAATTTCTGTACATTTAAATCAAAACTTGTGCAGAATCTATTTCTTGCACATTAGCACAAACTACACAAATTCTCAATATTCCCAACCTAGAATATATGAATTGAATGGAATACGAAGCTAAAATATGCACAAAAACATGGCTACAAATATGTACCTCATGAATATGATGATGATGATGATGATGATGATGATGATGATGATGATGATGATGATGATGATGATGATGATGATGATGATGGATTAGCTCTCGCCATCAGGTGATTAAGAAGATGATGATGATGTTATGAGATTGAGCCATGTTTGTCTATGTGAATCATGGCCATTGTATGCTTTAGAACATAGACTTATGCATATTATGTATTACTCATTAGGTGATTTGTGGCCTGATTGGATTGCTTGCTATTATTGTGATTGCTTGGATTTTGCGCTTCTCCAAGTAAGTTCCTTATGGAGCTTACTCAGACTGATCATATTTATTCCCTCATGCATGTAGTTACATGATATACTAAGTGTTGCATATGCGTAAAAGCATGTCATGTAGTATCATGCTTAGGACTTGCACTTATGAATGAGCATATGTCTTTTTTATGCGTTGGAAAAGAGAACGACCATTATCTTCAGTCCTAGAGTCATTTCTAGGGTCATAGGGCAACCCAACTTCATCGGGTTTGTACCTATCGAGTCTTATGAGTCTGATTATACGAGCATGATTTTGAGACATTTATATATGACCATGACATTTATATTATATGACTGAGACTACGGCTGAGTCTCCACCTTAGGTACGGGAGTGGGAATGGAGTTGCCACCCTAGGTATGGGAGTGGTAGGAGCCTCCACCCTAGGTATGGGAGTGGTAGGAGTCACCACCCTAGGTATGGGTGTGGTTTTTGAGTGGGATATGCCACTTGTCATTATTTGGGCCATTTACCTCACTTTCTGCATATTTATATACATCCTAATCAGCATGAGTTGTGTGTTAAAATTTCGCATTGCATTAGATACATCTTTATCTAGGTATAGTGTATATGTGTGCCTGTAGTGGGACCTAGACATGTGTGGGCCTCGGTCTGATTCCTTGCCCCACAATATATTTGTAGTTATGTTTGCAGTTGCTTAATTTCTCAATGCTCTATGACGAGGTTATTTTCCTATGGCGTTATACCAACTGAGAGACTGACGTTCACCAGACTTTAGACTTGGATGATTTCGTACTCCGGTTTCCGTATTTTTGGTTTTGACCCGGCTTTGCCATGGCAAGTTGTACCCCGATTACTCGCTTTTTCTTGTTTGAACTATAAAGTTAATCTGATTGATTTAGTCCATGGGATAGGATCTGGGTACCCAACGGCCCTTCGCTTGTTTTGGGGTTCGAAATCCCCACTTTCAAAGTCTAACTTTTGAGGTTTGAAACCTCAACCCGTACCTAGATTGCAAATCTAAACGAAGGTATCCAACCTTCGAAACGTAACCCGAATATTTATATTTGGGTCGTTACAAAGTTTGTATCAGAGCCAGGTTGTGCAATCCGGGTACAAATGGGTCGAGTGTATGTTTTGAAAACCTCCCGCTGAATTTAAAGGATTTTGAAATGTTTTAAAGGGAAAAATGAATTTAATAAGGCTAACTTGATGAACATAACTTAAACGAACTTGACTTAAAGTGAGGAAAATGAAATGGGTAATCGAGTGGGTAGAAAGGCGATAGATCGTCCCTTATGGACGTAGATTCGAGAAAGGGTGGGCAAAACTTAGCTTTATCACGTTTTCTAATGACATCAGCATTAATGTTTGGAATCTTGTGAAAAAATTTGTGTCTAATACAACATTGATGGGATTTTGATCAGGAAAATCATGAAGACGCTTTCTAAAACGATGAAGTGCTTCGTCTAGGTGCTGTGAAAGAAAACAGAATAATTCCTAACTATCACCAAACTGATGGCACCAAATGAGCAACAAGAGAAAGACATGCAAATATGAACTTACAACATCACGAAGCCATCTTGTCTTCCCCGCTAAATCATTGAAAAACGCCTTGTTCATGTCAACCTCAGAGCCAGTGATTTTTCCATCATGCCTACAAAGTAAGATAACAAATTAGATAAACTTATTATAAAAAGTGGTAATATGAAAAAGAAAACACATATCAAAAGTGGATAATTACCCAAGATCTCAAAAAGTGGTATAAAATTAAACACGCTCATCGGGGCTGAGAAAGGAATGGTTAGGTAGTTTAGGAAGGTGAGGTTTCTTTGGTTTACAAGGATTGGTGTAAGGAGTATGTGCTGCAGGACCAGATTTCACCACCCTATAAGAACGCCTTAGCGGAACTTCATCATCATCCTATTTTCAACATCTGAAGGAATAAAGTAGCTGATATCAATGATGTTATGAAATTGATTGCATTTATCATCAATATCACCATTTGCACCACCACTGTCACCAAGCATATCCTCTGGGACATCATCACTATAGCCAAGTATGATGCCAATACCATGATCAACGTTTTCAACAACAACTTTAGGAGCAGGGCAACTACTTGCATCAATCAAAGCAGTTGTAACCATAACTTTGGGACCAACAGCACCACTGTCATCAGGTGCATCATTCGAACAAGGAAGCACAGGAGTTGCAACAGCACCATTGTCATCACGAGCATTAGTAGAACAAGGAAGAACAGGAGTGGGAACAACACTCTCACCAAGCACCTCTTTGGAAGCAATCATGTCCTCAATGGTCGGCTGTGAATCAAGAACTTTAGTAGGAGCAACTAAGGTAGCAAAAACGGTGTCACCTGAACCAATTACTTCAGTTGGAGAAACACTCAAATCAGCAGTTGCATCGGCCGAAGAAAGGACTTCAGTAGGAGCAACAGAACAAGTCTCAACAATTTTTCAGTAGGGGCTGCACTAGAATTATGAATTCCTTCATTTGAGGCAACAACTTCAGTAGGAGGGACAACACTTATCAGTTACATCCTGTGATACAAGGACTTCAGTAAGAGCAACAGTACTGTCAACAATCTTGGGAGAAGGAGAAGCACTGCCAGGAGAAGGGACAACACTATCATCAAGTGTATCCTTTGAACCCACAAGACCAGTGTCACCATCAGTGCAATCAACATCACCATCTATTGAAGTTGACTCCTTAGTTGCTCTAACAACAATATACTCTGGAGTTGAGGAATCACTAGAAGTATCCGTGTGACAGGAGGAAACTGTCGTTGTTCCTATCAAAGTATAACTCAAACCTACAAACTAGTATAGTAAGCAAGTAAGAGGTCGATCCCACAGAGAATCAAGTATTCCTAAGCAATGTATATTTACCAATTAATAGAAAAGTGGGGTTTTGGTGATTGAATATAAGAAAAGAAACTATAGACAAGTTAGTAGAGATAACAATGAGAAAATAGTTTCATCTACAAATATCCACTTTAGTTTGGTTGATTGATCATCGATTCTTCTTCAAGTTCTCTTTTCATCCTATTATTGTTCCTGTCCTGATCTTGTGTAAATTACTAGTCCTACGAGTCCTACTAACCGTTACTAATTAGATAACCCTAACACGGTCAAGATTTAACCTAATAGTAGCATTAAGATTAAGGATTAACCAGGATACATGCAACACCAAGCTACGAGTCAGCATTTAACATATAATTGATTCTCTACACACCAATTTAGTCCTACGAGTCCTAAAAAGGCATGATTGCTACTATGGATTAAGGTTCGCTACGAGGAATCTACAAATTCCTAGCAATAATCTCAACTAGTTGTACGGACTAGAAGAAATCAACAATATTCGCAAAAGAATCAATACGAATCAATAGGAATAGGACAAGAATAGAAATCTCACAACTTTATAAAACCAAAGCTTCAATCCATAGATGAAACGGAAGAGTTTAGCACTCCATGGCCATGGAGGCTCCCTTCTAGGGTTCTCTCAATTGATAATCTCAAAGTGTATAAGAGTTATGAAATTAGATCCCTAAAATAAAACCCTCAAACGTACTTAAAAATCCTCAAAAGAGTCGGTCAAATAATAATTCTAAAAACCTAATTAAGTGGATAAAAAGTCCACTCAGCAGATTCGGCGTTTCTGCAAAGGCCGCGGGGCAGCCAACCCAGGCCGCGGGGCGGCCAGGCGATTGCGAAAACCTTCGTCAGAGCTTCGGGCCGCGGGGCGACTAGATTGGCCGCGGGGCGGGGTTTACTTTTCCCAGCGAATTTTTCGTTTCGAATCTGGTCTCGATGTCTACATAAAAGTTGTAGATCTCGGAAAGAGCTTTCCAACGCATGCTTATAATAGTCAATCGGACCACCGAGGTCTCCAGAAAGTGCAAAACAAGTTCAGCATGTCTGACGACAACTTCTACGGACTTGTTCTTCACTTAGGCTCTCTAACTTCGACTTCGCTCCCGTGCTCTTCACTTTTCCACCTCCTCTTCACTCTTCCTTCATCCATGAGCTTCCTCATTCCTCGTCGGATCCACATATACCTGAAATAATCCATAAACGCGTGTAGATTCCGACTCTACCAACAACACAAGTATAAATGCAAATCTAGCTTAATCTATGCATTATATAAATCTAAATCATGCTAAATCCAACCTAATATGCCTACCTAAATGCATGCTATCAAATTCCCCCACACTTAAGCCTTTGTTTGTCCTCAAGCAATGAAAATCAAAATCAAATCAACACCCCATAAACAAGCAATCCATGTAATCACTTTGGTAAAACACTTAAGCACAAAACGAGGGAAACAAAGATTGACAAATAACGTCATAATATGTATAGGTGCAGTCTAAGGAATAAAGCAAGTACGTCTATCCAACCTCACTAAGAAAATGTGTTTTCACTCTCGCTCATGTGTTTAGGCTAATCATTCACGCTCAAACACAATTCCTGAAAACTTAGCTACAACAAAATGGCGTCAGTGGTCTAAATCTCCACCGCTAGTGACTTCACATGCAACCAAAATCATGAGGTCTTTTTAATAGGTTGTAATGGGGCCATGGTAGGAACACAGGGTATGGAAAATATTTAGGCCTTGTGGTGCTAAAAATCCGGGAAAAAGGGTTAGTAAACAACCAGAAAAACACCAACACCAAAACACTTCATATACCATTCCAATAACATATACTCCTTCACAATACAAATTCGCACACAATTTTCAAATATCCACACAAACTCATTCATTTTTTTTCTTTTTATGATGATTTTTTTTCTTCTTTTTTTTCTTCTTTTTATTTCTTGACTTTTACCCCTAAGTGAATTTTATCCTCCTTAGGTCCCAAGTAATAAGCACATAAAAATCATCTCTATATAGTACAAATGAATCACCCAACATAATTTCTCAACTCAAAGCAACTCCATCAACACATCAAGATATTCACCAACTCTTCTCCTAATTCCCGGGTGGGTCAGGCTAATAATTGGCTAGGAAGATTTTGTGGAGCTAACAAAATAGGCTTATAAGGCTCAAATTGGCTTCAAGAAAAGGATAATGTGTACGGGTGGGTAGAGTATAATATGGCTAAAAGAAAATCATGCCTCAATCACTTTAAGGTTACATGCAAAAATCATATAAATGCAGCCTCAATAAAGATATCTAAACACAATTTAAAGAGGAAGTAATCAAGGAGAGTATTCACACACAAAGAAACTAGAGGACATATATGTGTAGTCCCAATAAGGACAAAAAAACTCACAAGGTCAAATTGTTAGAACTTCAATACCACTTAAATTCCAAAGACTATACATACTCAATTATCTCATCAATCATATTCCCAAAAAGTATACAAAAACAATTCAAAGCTTCAAACACTTCAAGCATGTCATGGGGCACATGATAAGAACAAAATATAAATATAGAGGACAAGTAGCCTAGATGGGAAAATAAGACCTAAAGTATATGAAATGTATGATATTTTTTTGATTTTCTTTTTTAAACAAATGCAATCTATGAGAAAAAATAACATGGAAACATAAATAAACATGATATGCAAAATCTATCTATATGTAATGCAATCCCTCCCCCACACTTAAATTTTTCATTGTCCTCAATGAAAATAAATTAAAAACAACAAAAGATCAAAATATGAAGGAAAGAAAGAAAACTGACATGCTACTTGCAGTGTTGGTAGGTCAGGTGGGAGGTGAGGAAAGGAAATTTGTCAGTCCCGTCAGAGGCCGCGGGGCGGCCATGCTAGGCCGCGGGGCAGCTGGGAAAGTGACATAGCCGCGGGGCGGACCGTACAAGCCGCGGGGCGGCCTTTTCCCTTTTCAACTTTCAACCTTACTGTGTTAGTGCCCCACGAAACAAAAACCTAAACTATAATAAATTGATGCAATTAATAAAATCTAAAACTATATACCTCGGGTTGCCTCCCAAGCAGCGCCTCTTTGTTTATGTCATTGGCATGACTTATTCTCAATCACAATTCCTTACCTATCAGACATCGTCAAGGCTCTCAACAACCTATCATATTCCTGTGCACACATCTTACACAGGACATAATAACCCAATAATAAATTGAAACTATATAATATAACACTTAAAAACCTTTTCAATTTATCAAAGAGTTGAGCATGACTCTCTGATGGAGGAATATGATACCACCAGTTCAGTTCCACTGGTGGCTCATCAAAATAGCAATTAAAAGGATCAACATAATCACTATTACCTTCCAAATTGCAAAAGTTTACCTTTATTACCTCTCGAGCCTCAGCAGGTGGCTCTAGACATGGTTCATCAACGGGGGAGCTCAGAATCAATGCATCGGATAGAGTAGGAGACACAACACATGAAACCTCATGCGTCGACTCATGAGATTCCATGTTAGGAAGCACTAGACCATCTTCTCCATCGTCAAAGAAATTATCGTTATCTGCGAACAATTCCTCCTCGTTCTGAACATCATTATCATGTTGAAACCAACTAGGAGGGAATGAATTAAGCACAATGACTTCGACAGGATCTTCTATTCTTGCATCCTTCAATGTCTCAAGGAATGGCGGGATGGGTTGGCTTTCTTTATCAACTTCAGGGCTGACCATCTGATCTGCTATTATCTCGCTACATGTTTTAGTAAGTTGGCTCAATTGTTCCCCCAAGTTTTTTAGTCTCTCACCATTCTCCTGCACTGCTTGAGTAAGGGCTTGGATTTCATCTAGGTGTATAACAGAGTCCTCCACAGGTGGTGAAACCAAAGTGAAGGACACTTCCTGCGCAACATGGTAATCCATATAACAGAAAAAATCCCACAACCTCGACAAACCTAACCGCGCCAAGCCTCCGTTGCTCATGTACTCAGCAAGCGCTCTCGTCTAAGCAGTCATCCCGTCAATTATGCAAAGAATCATATCTCGGATGTTGTCTTGATAACCCCGTGAATTCCGGATGTCAACATATCTCTGCAATCTGGTAAGATATTGGTGAAAGTTCTCACCTTCAAACTGCAACAACCTTAACATCTAAAAGTTAGTAGCAAGAGTGTTATGAACCGTAAGATAGGTTCACAACAAGTAAGTTATATACATAAAAATTAATAAATACACAAAACAAAGAAATAAACTTGATTCTCCGGCAACAGTCCCAAAATTTGACAGGAGGAAACTGTCGTTGTTCCTACCAAAGTATAACTCAAACCTACAAACTAGTATAGTAAGCAAGTAAGAGGTCGATCCCACAGAGAATCAAGTATTCCTAAGCAATGTATATTTACCAATTAATAGAAAAGTGGGGTTTTGGTGATTGAATATAAGAAAAGAAACTATAGACAAGTTAGTAGAGATAACAATGAGAAAATAGTTTCATCTACAAATATCCACTTTAGTTTGGTTGATTGATCATCGATTCTTCTTCGAGTTCTCTTTTCATCCTATTATTGTTCCTGTCCTGATCTTGTGTAAATTACTAGTCCTACGAGTCCTACTAAACCTTACTAATTAGATAACCCTAACACGGTCAAGATTTAACCTAATAGTAGCATTAAGATTAAGGATTAACCAGGATACATGCAACACCAAGCTACGAGTCAGCATTTAACATATAATTGATTCTCTACACACCAATTTAGTCCTACGAGTCCTAAAAAGGCATGATTGCTACTATGGATTAAGGTTCGCTACGAGAAATCTACAAAATCCTAGCAATAATCTCAACTAGTTGTACGGACTAGAAGAAATCAACAATATTCGCAAAAGAATCAATACGAATCAATAGGAATAGGACAAGAATAGAAATCTCACAACTTTATAAAACCAAAGCTTCAATCCATAGATGAAACGAAAGAGTTTAGCACTCCATGGCCATGGAGGCTCCCTTCTAGGGTTCTCTCAATTGATAATCTCAAAGTGTATAAGAGTTATGGAATTAGATCCCTAAAATAAAACCCTCAAACGTCCTTAAAAATCCTCAAAAGAGTCGGTCAAATAATAATTCTAAAAACCTAATTAAGTGGATAAAAAGTCCACTCAGCAGTTTCCGCGTTTCTGCAGAGGCCGCGGGGCAGCCAACCCAGGCCGCGGGGCGGCTAGGCGATTGCGAAAACCTTCGTCAGAGCTTCGGGCCGCGGGGCGGCTAGATTGGCCGCGGGGCGGCGTTTACTGTTCGCAGCGATTTTTCCGTTTCGAATCTGGTCTCGATGTCTACATAAAAGTTGTAGATCTCGGAAAGAACTTTCCAACGCATGCTTATAATAGTCAATCGGACCACCGAGGCCTCCAGAAAGTGCAAAACAAGTTCAGCATGTCTGACGACAACTTCTACGGACTTGTTCTTCACTTAGGCTCTCTAACTTCGACTTCGCTCCCGTGCTCTTCACTTTTCCACCTCCTCTTCACTCTTCCTTCATCCATGAGCTTCCTCATTCCTCGTCGGATCCACATATACCTGAAATAATCCATAAACGCGTGTAGATTCCGACTCTACCAACAACACAAGTATAAATCCAAATCTAGCTTAATCTATGCATTATATAAATCTAAATCATGCTAAATCCAACCTAATATGCCTACCTAAATGCATGCTATCACCGTGGCATCACCTTCATTGGCATCACCTTCATTCAAACCCTCAAAAAAATGCCCATGTTTAGACAATTGAGAGCAATTATCCCTAATACCAAAAAGCACATCCTTGAAAGACTCATCCAATGCCTCACGCTCCCTTTTCAGAGCAGTCTCACAGTCATCACTAGGATGTAAGATATGTGATCCTAGTTTATGCACTTTCTCTTCAAGGATAAGAATCCTAGAAACACAGTTTTTCAATTGAGCTTCAATATAATCAAATGATGCCTTAAAAGCATTAATAATTCCTTCAAAACAGCTTTCCTAACAAAATCTTTTGCCCACCCAGGAACATCATCACTTGTAGGAAGCCCATCAACTTTGGGAAGAATAGGTCTAGGGAGCTTAAACTTAGAACTCTTGGGCTTGTCACCATGATCTAAATCTTTGTCACCACACTGTGCTTTTTCTTCACTCTTAGCAGGAGCCTCACTCTTTGAAGATTTCTGAGATGGAACCACCTTTGCCTTCTTCTTAATAGGTTGACCAAGAGTAGTAGAACTTCTCAACACTCTCTTCTTCTTGATAGACTCATCAACAACAGGAGTACGTATCAACACTTTACCCTTCTTCGGGAAGAGAACTGTCACCACTGCTCATGGACCGTGTAACCAACCTCTTCCTGGGATGGACAGGACTCTCAAAGTCAGAAGTGCCCTCAGTGATGACTGGTGGTCTCACCACCCCCTTTTTTCCTAAAGTTGGGGTTCTAACTATTTCCTTCATTCGAGTAGGAATAGTCGTAGAAAGGATATAAGGTTCCACTCCACCATAAAGGAGACGACCACCTGATATGCTTGGATGCGTAAATTCCTAGGACACACTACATCACTTGCATTAGCATCCATACCAACAAAACAAGAAACGTACGAATCAACGCTGTCATCAACAACTTCATCAGGAAGTGAGAGGTCAGGGCAATCCATAAACAAGGCATACAGAGAGTAGACAGTCCCCTAGCAAGAGAATAAAAAATACAATTAAAGGATGAAAAATATATTGCATGGAAGAGGAAAACTGAGATCGGAATAATAAAAGCTGAGACTAGAAAGAATGCTTACCAAATCTTGAGAGAAAATTTCAGAACACTTATCATATATAATGTTGTAATCACGTTCAATACTATACCGGACAAGAGAGGCTGGTAATCCTTCACAAAATGCAAAGTCACATTTTAAGATGGCAGCAATCTTAGGGATTGCCTCTAAAATCCAAACCTGAGAACAAAGCAACATTAAGAAAAGAAATAGAATTAAAGAATAATAATAAGAAAAAAAAATATTGGAACATAAAAGGAAAGGAAAGGGAAATATCTAGAATGCTACGGGATATCAGAGAAAATTATAACCAAACCTTTGACCCTTTTTGGATTGCTCAGACCTCACAGCTTTCTTCAAAAAACCAAGTGTTTCCAAAAACACAACTCGGGCAAAAAGATACAATTTTAACTGATCCGAATCATAGACAAGGTCCACAAAAGATTGACGTACAAGAGCTTTAGAACGTTGAGGGAGCAACACACCCTCAATCAGTAACAAGTACGCCATGGATAGTTTCTTCGGAGACTGATTTGGCTCCTTGAGGAAAATTTGCAGAAGACCACTAAAAGTGCAGTTCGATAACCCAAAGAAACTCCTCCATATCCACATGAGGAGAGGGAGATGTGTCATCACCAGGTTCTTCCCAATTCAAACCGGTTACACAGCAAAATTCAGCTAGGGAAAACCTCAACAAATTCTGTCCAACTTGGAAACACATCTCATAAACTTTACAAGTCTCAACTTCATGTAGAAGCATTTGGTGCACAAGTTGATGATAAAAATAAAGACGACCACCAACACGAACAATTGGACCTAAACACCCATCTATAAGAGAAGCCCAATCGGCTGTAGACAATCCATTCTGAATAACTTTGATCAAAGCAGGCTTGGAATAGACATTAATATGGCCACGAAAACGCTATTGTTTGGAAACAACAAACTTGAAGGAAGCAGGTTGAATAACAGATGGTGGAACCACATTAGGAATTTCCTGATGGACTACAATTTCTTTACCTAAATAGCATAGAAATAATGTAAACATTAGGTGTTACAACATAGAAGATACTATCACCAAAAACAGAGCAAAATAAATTGAACCACATAAACAAATATTGTCACCACACCAAACACTGCAACACACAACAATGAGAATGTCATATGGAACCCTGTCACCAAACAAGTAATAAATTGTAACCATGAAACAGATATCCATGAAACATGAACCAATCATAAAAAACAAAGAGATTTCTCTTCAGACTATAATCATACTGTAACCAAACAGGTCACAGATTATAACCAACCATAAAAACAAAGAGAAACAACAAATGCCACAAATGCAGAAATGGAAACAAATCAGAATAAGGGACATAAACCATAGCACAAACTGATAGCCATTAGAAAACAACTGAACTAAAAAAAACAAACCCTTAAACGGGAGGAAGGGGCTAAAATAACGAAAAATAAACCAAAATAGGCATAAATGCAGGAAATGAAAGTAGATCTCCACAATACAAAGAGAAATTGCAAAAAAGAAATAACATGCGAGGTTGCTTACAAGAACATTGAAGGAGTAGAGTCGATGAAAGTACCTGATGAAGCCATTAGAAGAATATAACCAAAGAAACAAAATGAAGAGCTGAAAAATACAGAATCGAAGAGGAGAGCAAGTCAGAGAGCAAGTCGGAGAGCAAGGCAGAGAGCAACTGTCGGGAAGGAATGATCGGAGTGCAAAGAGAAGTTGGGAGAGAAACCGGTCAACTGGACGTGGAGAACGAGAATCACCGAGGGAGTAATAGGTAGGGGCAAAAGGGGGATTATGAAAAAATTTTGGACAATTGCTAACAAATCCAAACCCCTAGGAAAAATACTAAACGAGCTAATGGAAAAGGCATTTGGGCCAAATATCTTCTTTATTTATTTATTTAAAGGATTTATTTGGATATGCTGATATTTAAATGTTTGGTTCAAACAGTCCGGTTTGGAGGGGTTATTTCATTCCTTGTTTTGTTTAGTTAGTTACTTATTTATTTATTTGTTTATTTAATTGATTACTTTCTGAATTTTAATTATTTAATTTATTGTTGATTTACTTATTTATTTAATTATTATTATTTAGTTGGTTTGGGTTAGTATTTATCTATTTATTTATTTAATTATTATTATTTAGTTGGTTTGGGTTAGTATTTATCTATTTATTATTTAGTTTATTTCTGAATTATTATCCTAAATATTATTTTGAATTATTCAAAGTTTTTAATTATTATTTAAATATACTTTATTTAATGATTTACTTTAAGATATTTAAAATCTGATTTTAAGTGTTATATAATTGTTCACTTATATTGCTTCTAAACTAACCCACTTTTGGGAAAAGTTGGCAGGGTTAACCCAATCCGAAAAAAATTTGCACAAAACTGGATATCCGGGTTCAAGTTTCAACAGGTAGCATGTAAGTGAGGGGGAGACTGGACATTTTGTGATCGACAGCTAGACAGGTGAGAGAGAGAGAGAGAGAGAGAGAGAGGAGTGACAAAGCAATAGTAAAGTCACAGAGGAGAGAGAGATCAGTGAGAAGGGATAAGACAAAGAGAGAAAGAGGGTAGAGTGACAGTGAGGGGAAATTAATATAATTTGAATTAAATCTTAAGTTTAAGAAAAAATCATCGAAGAAGAAGCAAGTGGGCGGGGGTCTATTTGCAGGTTGACATGTAAGCAGTTAGTTTTAACTGAAAACCCAAAGCAAAACGACATGTCACCTATTGGAATCGACTGGACAAGAGTTATCAGAGAAACAGATTCACCATCGACTTCGGATAAAAAATGTTGATAAAGTACTTGAGATAGAGTGTTTGTGCTGAGAGGATAAGAGAGAGTAAAAATGTGGAAAAGTCAAAGGGATAATTAATAAGAGGGGAGAGGGAAAAGAAGAGAGAGAGATAATGAGAGGGAGAATTAATTGGGAGAGAGAGAAAAAGGAGGAGAGAGGAAAAGAATGAGAGAAAGAAAAGTAAAAAAATGATTTATAGATTAAAAGAAAATAAATATGGGACCAGAAAAAATGAGATAGAGGGAAATTAGAAGGGATGGGAAATGGTGGTGGTGGATGGGTCGCCATTGACCTTGGCACCTCGTCCGACGATGACCTTGGCGTGTACCCCAGGATATCGCCAATATCAGTTGTCACCCCTAGTTATCAAGCCCCAGCCAGGGAGGCCGAAGACGTCACGTTACCCCTCCCAATGGGAAGTGGTAGATCCTTACATGCCAGTATGTAGATATCTACATGGCAGGTGATACTTTTGACATGACAGTTGATCCATGACTTTCTTAACTTACGTCGTGATTCAAAACTTCAGAATTAGGTCATAGATTATCCATATGAAGTGGATTTTCGTCAAGACATAATCACAGGTTCTATGCGTGTTCAAAGACGTAAAACCCTTACGGGGAAAATGTTTCCCTTATATCCGTATTCCCCACTTTTTTCGACGGGGTAGGATTTTCTTAGTATGTTCTTTTCGAACCATTCATATTATCAGTAATTGAGATGGGAATGACCTGCTTTCCATGCTTAACAACCCTCTACCGTCTAACGATTTGAGTTAGACTGTCCTTGTGGCATGGGATGTTCTTAGGATGTTCTTTTGAATCCACGGAAACCTTCAACTATTGATTGCACACGAAGGTTCCACATACTCGACCCATCCTAGGATATCGCTGATATCAGTTGTCCCCCCCCCCCCCCAAGTTATCAAGCCCCGATCGGGGAGGCCGAAGATGTCACGTTACCCTTCCTAATGGGAAGTAGTAGACCCTTACATATCAGTAAGGAGATATCTATATGGCAGGTAATACTTTTGACATGACAACTGATAGTTTTGACATGACAATATGCCATTTGTCTTTTGGTCGACTGTCGATGGTTGTTTTTCGGGAATTACATCGTACCATATTACTCTCATGCATGACCTTATTGACTTAAGTATGTGTTAAATTGTCACCAACTCCATACGTTTTTATTTTTACATGTCATCCTAAGTGCGGTTTTTATTTTTTGTTCTTCATTTGTGGTCATCCCTTGGTCCCTACATTTGTATTTATAGATGACAATCTCTCTGTCTACTAAAATAGGGGTTAAAACATTGGTATGTACTCCATAATCCATATGTTCAAATTGAATTAAAATCAAACCCAAAAGGTAATCGCAACTCCGGATGATTTCCTATTGGACTGTTCGGACACTATATGGTTTCCTACTCAACAGCCTATGGTTGTCTACTGGACACAATTCTATCCCCTCCCTTCCCTCTTTCCTTTTTTAGGGGGCCACGTTTATTCTTTTTATTTTTACCTTTTCCTCTCTCATCCATTTCCTCTCTCTTAATTAATTTCTTATCTCATCATTTCTCTCTCCCCCCTAATTAAATCTTTTCTTGACTTTTTCACTTTTTTCTTTCTCTCCTCCTTTCTCTCTCTATCTTTTTTTTTCTCTCTCCCTTCATTAATTCTCATATGTACTTTTTCAACATTTTTTTTTCAATCCCCTCTCTCATGTACTTATTTTTTCAATCATCTCTCTCTCAATTAATCTTGGGAAAATTACAGAAAACCACACTTTAAATATAGGTGTTTTCACTTAACCACCCCTTAAATTCAAAATTACAGAAAACCACCCTTTAAATGGTATTTGTTTACAACTCACCACCCATTCAACTATTTTCGTTACCTCATCATTAAATATATTATATTTTAATATTTTTAAACTTAAATTTGATTGTAAATATATTCAAATTTTAAATTTAAGGGCCCAATTATATTTTAGGGATCATGGTATTTATTTTTAAAAATAATAATCAATAAAGCCTAGAATTATTATCTTAATTTATGTTTGAAAATGTTTATAAATTTTTAAAACATTATGTAAATTACTCTTATTTAAAATATAAATAAATAATAGTAATTTCCATAATATTTTAAAATTTTATAAACATTTTCAACCATAATTTAAGATAATAATTCTAGGCTATATTTATTATTATTTTTTTAAATAAATAAAATAATCCCTAAAATATGACCGAGCCCTTAAATTCAAAATATAAATATATTTACAATCAAATTTGAGTTTAAAAATATTAAAATATAATATATTTAATGATAAATTAAAGAAAATAGTTGAATGGGTGGTGAGTTGTAAACAAATACCATTTAAAGGGTGGTTTTCTGTAATTTTGAATTTAAGGGGTGGTTAAGTGAAACCATCCATATTTAAAGGGTGGTTTTCTGTAATTTTGCCATTAGTCTTATATATTTCTTAAAAATATATATAAATGACTACTTTTTCACTTAATTAAACAAAACAATTAATACACTCTTCAAGAAACATGACTCCAACTGTTTTCCATGTTCCAATAAAGAAATAGGTAATATATTATTCATTCATCAATAAAAAAAAACAAAGCATTAGGTAATACACTGTTTATTCATCTTCTTCACTTCACACAGGCTTCGATCAGCTGTACCACTCGTCTTCTCCGCCTCCTCCTCCAAGCACGGCGACGATGAAAGAGGACAAGTGGTTGGTGATGGTAGACTTCGTAGTTGGTGATGGTAGCGAATTGGTTGACGAATGATGAGACAGCTATGTACGCCCACAACAGAAGATATAAATTACCACCAACGTTGGTACATGCCACCCTTCTATTTCATCATTATTCCATTCTCAGCATTTGTACAAGATATATACATGACGCTATGTGGTTTCCTACTGGACACCCTATGGTTGTCTACTAAACACATTTTGGTTTTTTCCAATCTACGCTCAACTATCGTGCTAGTTGGAGAAAGTCGACGTCGGAGCTTCCGTTGGAGAAAGCCATTGCCTACACTGCTGCATGAAGAACCGAGCCTAGACAGAGACATCGAAGAAGAATCAAAGAATCGAAGAAGGCGCCATTCTTTGTTCGACGGAAGAAATTCGAAGGAAGAATAGAGATAAAAGACAAAGAAATCAAAGAAGAAAGAAACTCTTCAATGGAGAGAGGTGGAGAGAGGGAGAGGGAAAGGGGGTTTAAGAGAGAGGTGGAGACAATTTTTTAAATAAAATTGTCATCTCTCTCTTCCTTTCTCCCAATCCCCACATCACTCGATTTCTCTCTCATCATTTAATGCACCAGGTTTCCCCTTCTCTTTTTACCGTTTGTGGTGCAAATTTTTATGGGGGAGGGTTAACCTTTGCAAATTATTTGGATAGTGGGTTATAGGTGCAAAGCATTTCGGTTTTCGGGTTAGATTGTGCAATTCCCTCAATATTGCTTTGATGTTGTGAGTGTTATTCAAATAATCCTTTTAATTGTTGATTCTTTATTATTTATTTATTTGTTTAATTATATTATTTTTTTATTATTTTTCTAAATTATTTATGGCCGATTTGCAGAAATACACCAAATCGGTGTTCAGTTTGCAAAAGTATACCCGTTTTCTAAGAATAGCAAAAATAGGATAGATGGGTCATTTGTGCTAAAAAATAATAAATGATTTTACCTTTAAATTTAAATGTAAAAATCTTTAAAAGGAGAATTATGAATTAAAAGAAAAATAAAAAAAATATAAAAATTGAAATATATATTAAAATAATGTTTTTAATATATTTTTTCTCAGAAATTTAAAAATAATAAAACTAGCCAGATGAAAAACATTGCCTTAGTAAGAGAATTAATACTAACAGGAATAAAATTTCTTTTTGACAGGATATAAGTTCTTTATGACAAAGTTGATAATTAATACTGGCATGATGGAGTCTATAATAGGGAAGAGAATAAAGATACGATTTTATCCATATCATAACTAGAAATTAAAGGCGTGTCTAAGATGACAAAGTTATTTGTTCCCAACGACAGGAGTAATATTCATAGTGACAAGGCTGTATGTTTACTTTGACATGATGGAAGCTATAATCGGGGAGAGAATCACTGAAGATATGGTAAATCATATCTTCAGGATTATTAACCATATTTACAAAAGGATTGTCAATATATATCTTGAAACCATAATATTATCACATTGACAGGCTGAATATCGTTCTTTACAATCCCAAATATGAACATTGATAGGATATGATCAATAATCGGCGGGAGGTTGAGTAAAGATACGATTTTGACCTAAATCATAACCTTGGGTCGGGGCTAGCTATTAGGGATTGGGATTGGGATTTTTTTAATTCCATAATTTTTTATTTAATTATTTAATATAATTTAAAAATAATTAAAAATATAAGAAAAATAATAAATACCAAAAATATTTAACCTTTTTTTCCTTATTTTTTGGGGTGGTGGGTAGTTTTGATAATTAAATAAGGTATTTTTGCAAATTTTCATATATTGATGCAATTGTTTTCAAACCTAGGTAATTTTGCAAACCAATTATCAAAGTGGGGTATTTAGTAGTAATTCCCCATTATTTATTTCCTTATTTTATTGGAAATCATTGTTAAAATGGGTTTAAAAAGGGATTTGAATGTTTCGATGACGACTTTTGAGACAATGGTATTTTAACGAAAATTATTTGACGAACTGAGTTATTGGACCTTTGAACTATTTAACTGGACTATTTAGACTTTAACGATTGGACTTGAACTTGGACCTTGATTTATGACTTGAACTGTGACCGTGGCTTGACTGAGATTTGAATGAGAATTTGGAAAGTCGGAATGTTGGCAAGGCTGAACTGAGAAAAGATGCTGGACTAACACAATAAGGATGATATTGAGATATGGCGGAATATGAAAATGAGATGTTTAACTTATTCGGTTTTTGTAAAGCTTTTGTGTGTGTGTTTATTTATACTTGGTATAATTTAGACTTGGACTTATATTTGTTTATTCGTATCTGCTAGGTGATCTGTGACATGTTGGCTTATCTGCTTGTTGTCTTGTTGTTGCTGTTCTGCTCTTCAGGTAACTCCTCCGGGGCTTACTCAAGTGATTGGACCTCATGCCTGATGTGTCATATAGTATGTAGGCATTATAATAGCATGTTACGTAGTAGCATGCCTAGGTTCTGCATTAACGAATGAGCATTTGTATTTTGAATGCGAATGTTAGAAACGGTCGTAAGTCGTGAGTCTAGAGTCGATGCTAGGGTCATAGGACGACCCAGCCTCATCGGGTTCGTACCTCATCGAGTCAAATGGAGATGATATGAGATAAAATATTAAGCATTATGAAGTTGGCCTCCGTTGCCTCGGCCCATAGACGATTCTGTTGCGGGTGCGTGCTTGAGTCATTGGCCTCCCTTGCCTCGGCCCATAGACTTTTATGTTGTGGGTACATGATTGGCCTCCGTTGCCTATGCCCACAGATGCCCTCGATGAGATTATGGGTATGTGTAGGATTAGAGGGATATGCTGCTTGGCATTCTTTGGGCGCCTTACAGTTTTTCTGCATATTTTATAACTGTCAACATGCTTGCATGTTTAATATTCCAGTATTGCATTAGATCATTCTCATCTAAGTTTAGAGCGTATTATATGTCCTCAGCGAGATCTTTAGGACCTGCTTGAGTGGCTCGACCTTGACTTCGTGGTATAGTTTCATGTACTCGTTCCCTTGCTTCAACTCGTGTTGTTATGGCGGGGATATCCTATGGCGCAGTTAGAGAGGGAGAGACTGACTATGGACTCCATACTTTTGCTACTTTATATTTCCTACATATTTTGGTTTTGACCCACCTCTATCGTGGCAACTATGTATCATTTTATGTTTGTTGTTATTTTGACAAAACTTGTTTTATGCGACTTAGAAGTATGACAGGTTATGGTCCCCAATGGACATATCGTGAATTTAGGGTATGAAATCCCTTCTTTTAGTACTAACACTTTGTTTTGAAACTCAACCTGTACTCGAATTGCAAGATCCGAACGAAGGTATTCAACCCTTTGAAACGTAACCCGAGTTCCTTAACTTGGGTCATTACAGGTATATGATGTGTGACTTTATTTAGTCAATTGAATTTCTTATTTATCTCCTAATCATCATGGATCACTCATTATGGCTTGAGGTTCACCCCTTTGAAGAGACAACAATTGTCAATCCACTAAATACTACATACCAAAGTTGTCCAAACACATTGTATACTTAGTAATAATATATTGTAACCAATTATCTATCGTACTATACTAGACTCAACAATCCTCAACTCAGGATCTCAAATCATCTTGTCAAAAAAAATCCTTTGACTAACCCTCTATTTTAATTTAATAATTTTAAAATTAAAATTTAAAAGTACATAATTTCTATACAAACATGAATTAAAAATGATTGAAATGTTATAAAATAAAATAACGTAAAAGTATTAGAAAAAGTATTGATTCGGAAGATATTTTATATTGAAAATTTGATTAAAATATAAAATTAAATTTGATTAAGCATTTGTAAAGATTTAATTGATTTGTAAAACAAAAAAAAAAACAACCAAATGAGTTTATAAACATTAGCAAGATTATAATATAATTGATCCTTATCAAAATCAAATAATCAATGAAAAAAATAGCTATTAATTTTTTTAAAATACAAAATTATTTGATACATGTATTTTCAAAATTTTAATTAATAAAATATTTTAAAAATCATAAATGTGTGGCTAAATACTTGACATTATTAATGAGATGTAAAATTTTAATTGATTAAACTTTTGAATATAAAATATTTTTATCAAAAGATGACATATAACGGTATTAACATATCAAATACTATATATACACATTATTGATTAATTTTTTATATTAACTACAGTATTTAAATAAACTATTTCAAATATTAAATACATCATTGTTTTGAAAATAAACATATATGATTTAATAATTCATGATCTTTTAAAACTTACCTAATTTAGAAGATATTATAAAATATGTATACAAATTTATTAAAATGTTTATAAATAGGTGGCATCATTTAATGATACCACTAAATCTAATTTGAAAAGTTTTATAGAGGAATTTTTTTTAACCAAATGATGACATGTGATAAAAAAGTTATTATTTTAGTATTGTATATAGGATATGATATATAGGATAGGATATGATCTTACATAATATAATATGTTTTACAAACATTAGTCGGGTCTATAGGAAACAATTAGAATTAATTAGAGAAAGTATGTACGTAATATAACACTATCTTTTATAATATATAAAGAAACATTAGACGTGTCTATAAGAAACAATTAGAATTAATTATAGGGTGATTTAGCTAACTAGACTTATAGAAAAATCTAATTAGGTAATTAGATCCCTTTAAGGTGAGATAGACCCTTACTCCAAATAGGGTATTGGTCAACAATTGACCATTGATCGGTCAACATTGACTGTTGACCGGTCAACGTTGACCAACTCATTTGAATTTTTTTATGTGATGACATTTTTTGTGATACCATTTTTTACCGTTTTGATGCTATTTTTTATTATATTTTATTTTCACTTTGATGCTACTTTGCTAATGAAATGGTTTGATGACACTTTTTTAATGTCACTTTTTTTAAACCTTGATGACATTTTTTGTTTACTGTAATGTCACATTGACCATTGATGCCATTTTTTTACTATTGACTACTTATGCCGCTTTTTTATGTTAATTTTTTTATGATTTGTTTTACCGTGATGCCATATTTTTTTCAAAGTAGTGTTTTGACGACATTTTTTTCTTTAATGTGATGCAACTTTTTCAAAGTAGTGTTTTGATGCTATTTTTCTAATGTAATTATTTGATGCCACTTTTTTAATCAAATCATTTGACGCGACTTTTTTTAATTTAATCAAGTGTATATCGATATATTTTCATCGATTCTACTTTTATTCACTAATGACACGTTTGTGATTACACCTCATTGACACAATCACTTATGGTGACATGTTTATTACATTTTTATTCATTGATGGCATTTTTATTCATTGATAACATAAGAGCTTAAAACGTGGAATCAAGATATTGTCACCTTATTGCACATATAAAAACACAAGGTCTTTGAAACTACGACATTAATATTGGTTGTATACATAAAAGCACCTATTATAACATGCCATCAACTAAAAATAAATGCACCAATGTAAGTAATATAATGTGGAATCAATAAAGTCAATACAAGGTGACAACCATCCAAGAATAATATGCAACATTTCTAAAGATTCCACCTCCTCAAAAGCCAAATACATCACATAAACCAAAACCATGGAAGCACCACTCTACTCCGTAAAAACCCGTTAATCTTGTGTTGCAGTATGACCATTGACCTCATCTTGGGAGAACGAAACAGGTTCCTCCTAGCAGTTGCTATTTAGAGGCCTTCTTGGATTTGTATTCAGCAGCCGCTACGTTAGCACCTGACTTGAAAATCTGTCATTTTTCTAATGTTGACAACACTTTTTTTTTAATCAAAACAAACAGTAAGAACGTTGCTACTTGAATAAATAGTCAGACAACTGATATGGATGAGGGTGATTTTGGATGTGTTTCTCTCTATTGAAATGATCAACTAGAAAGGGTTGAGAATATTGGAAGTTAGTGAGAGCAGAAGGGTAATTTGCTCAAAGCCAATTGGTTAGTTACATATACAAGCTCTAAGGGGAAGGGTTGTCATAGTTTATTATAAATACAATAACATGATTAATTATCCTATAGGTATTGTCAAATTTCAAGTAAATTGTAATAGGGGTTTATGCCTAATGCCAGAGAGTACATTCTGCTGGTGGCCAGGAAGATTCATCTCTGCTGGCAGCTTATTCCTTATCAGATGGAAAGGTATAGTTTAAATAATAAAATAAAAAATCCAAGCCAAACATCAAGAATGATAGGAATCAAAAGTAAAACCAAACGCAAAAATAATATATTAAATTAATGACCTTTCTTTGTAGCTCTAAGCTTGACTCCAATCTATTAGAAAAGAAATTTTACCTTAGGTAGCAGCATCCACCTCTCTTCTTTGCCAAACCAAAATCAACAAATATTGCCTAATCAATACACATGTGCAAATATTAAGTATATATTAGATTGCATCGTATTAATAACAATACAAATACTATACTCTATATAACATTATGCATATCGATCGGAAATAAACAACAGAAGGAGCTTCAAACTTACCTTAGCATGGCCAATATGAAGGTACCCATTTGGCTCGGGTGGAAACCGTGTATAAAACCTAGAATCTATAAGCTCGGTTGAATAGAGTTCCAGATCTGCGGTGAAACATGGAAATTTAAACAAAATATAAGCTCAAGATAAGTTTTCATTAATGGATATATGAACTTGCAAAGCCATTAAAAAGGAGTAGTGATTTTATTCCAACTAAAAGTTACCAGGGAACAACAAAAATAGACTCAATTCATTTAGGCATTTCATCGAACATCTTGGATGCAACTCTTACCTCACCCAATTCAAATTTCAAAGCTATTCAGCACCTTCAAATTTCCCGACAAATTGATACACTCATCAGCCCTGAACAAGCATGAATTAGGTAGTAAACTCACCAGTCATAACTTTCCCTTTCATTTATCAAATAAACAGGAATGAATTCCCAAACTCAATCACATTCTTAAATCGTAACAAAGTCAAATGACAAAATCCACACGCAACAACCAATAATATATCACTTGAATCAAAGGTTATCAGGCGATCGAAAGGAAATCCAATCGGGAACAAAATAAAAAAAGAACAAAGAGGAACAGTCTCAGGCAATGAAGAGAAACAACAACCCTAATCCCAAAATCCAAAACACGACACAATAGAAATCGGAAAATAAATCCAGCAATGAGGGAAATCAGGAACCTTACCCCATCAATGCAATATTAATCAACAATAGAAGAGCCATGGAGGGCCTAGATCGCTCAAAACACCGAAAGAGTAGAAAAGCCAGGGAGGACCGAGATCCATCAAAGCCTCAAAGAAAAAGATGAACACAAACCGTAATTTACCTGACAACTCTTCGTCGGGAGAGGAACGATCTTTCATGGCCATGGAGTTCTTCGCCGAATCCATCACCATCGTCTCCAAATCTTAGAGTTGTCTGTCCGTAAAGAGAGGAGAGAGCAAAGAGGTGGGTAGTGGGTACAACGAGGCTAATTTTATTTTGGAACAAAACAACACGACTAATTATTTTTTTAAAGAGTATAATTACCTAATTAGCTTCTTGAAAAGGTATATTCTACCAAATTTACCCTTAATTATATGTGTTCCCTTATGGATGAATCTATGAGAATCAATTAGAATTATATATGTTATAATAATAGAAAGTGTATGTAATCTTATGTAATAATAGATGTAAAAATGGATAGAATCAATCATCGTCTTTATAACAATAAAACATAAAATAATATTTGATAATATAATAAATAAATTGATGTAATATGACAAAAAAATGTTTACATGGCAAATAATAAGTGGATAAAAAATGGGCGGGAAAAAATGAATAAGAAGTAGTCATGTGGCAAAACAGTTTCTATTGTAATATTGTATAGGATTTATTTGTTGATGTCACATCACTATGTGAATTCTATGTTGGCGACATTGTGCAAGGGATTGACTTTTGCGGGTGTTTGTGGGCTATCTATTTTCCCGTAAGAGCCTTGGTTTTGTAAAGGCCGAATATATTTTAATATTATTTTATTATTATTTTGTTTAAATAAATTATTATTTTATTCGATCGGTAAAAATGGGAGAAAACTCGTCCCCTAGCACAAGTTTCGATTTTCAAATCCTTCCGGCATTGTTTTAGAATTTGGATTTTACGGAATTTGATTCCGCTGTCGAGCTCTGAGTTGAGAAAAAATTAATTTCATTCCGATATGATTTAAAATTTCGATTTAAATTCCTAGCGTCGGGTTTTCGTTTTAGTGAACGGGATTGGAATAGGGCGTCGGGATTTGGATTGAGCGAGCTGATTTCGAAAATTAAACCAGGTATTTGAAATTGAGACCATGGGACCACTCTTATCCTAATTTCATTTTCCTTTTCTTTATTCTCTCTCGTTCTCAGACTCCAGTTGGGGAGATGATCCCCTGCCTCACAATGGGCACTTTCCAAGCATCTCCCTTCGGTTTGGTCCCCCACCCTCCTTGTCCTCACACACACTACATCCCTGAATTCATCCCTCATTATAAACACCATCTCTCACTCCCATTTGCTCATCCATTCCACACCAGAAAACCCCAATCCATTCCCCTTTTCTCCCTCCTACAAACCCAGAAGGACCCTTTCCTCCTCCTTCCTTGTCTCGTTGTAACCCCACACCCAGCCACCATCACTGCTGCTACCCTCCACCATCACCGATTCACCACCATTGCAGCCCTCTAAAGATCCCCGTCGTCCTCTGTTCCAACAACAACCAGCCCCTCCCTCCTCGAGCACCACCACGTTTTCCTTGCTCTGCCTCGCCGCTAGCAACCCATCACTACTGGAGATCCAGCTGCGTCGTCGCCCTCCAAGCACCTCCTTCCACCTTCACCAATCAAAGAAGCAACCAGGAGTCCCATCGGAGTCCAGCAACTCCGACGAAGCCGCACAAGCACCCCTCTTCCTCTGACCTCGTTTCAAGGCCAAAACCACTTGAAACCACCTTCAATAGAGCCGGTTCAAGCTCCGACGAACGTTTCTGGTGAGAACTTTGATTTCGGTAATCTCTCCCTCCTCCCTTCCCTCTTTCTCTCGCTTCCTTCTTTCTGTGATGAGGGTGGTCGGAATTGCATTTCAAATGTCTGGGTAAGAAAAATCAGGCCGAACGGACATCGGTGGCCTGAGCTTTCCTCTCTCTTCCTCCGTCGTTTTCCCGTTGCATTGCCGTTCTCCGTCTGAGTAAGGAGACGGTCCCTTTTTCTTTTCTTTCCTTTAGGCCATCGGGTTGGGCTTGACCCGGTTTCCGTGAAACGGGTTATATCATTTCTCAAATGGGTTTTTTCCAGTTTGGGAGAGTCAAGACCCGGATCTTTTTTTTTCTTTGGTTTTGCTGGGCTCGGGTTTGGGTCAGATCCACCACACCTTTTCCGGATCCCCTTCCTCCATTCAATTCTGTGAAGCCGGGTTGAGTTTCCTTGGGCTCGGGTATGGGCTGGGAGACCCGGGTAAGGGTTGGGCTGCTGGGTTATAAATTGGTTATCACTAGTTATTTTTTCCTATATGTTATGTGTTACATATGTTATATGATATATTATATGATGACTTTTACTTATTTATTTCTATTATTAATAATATTATTGTTATAATAAATCTGTTTTTATAAAAAATAATTTCTGAAAAGTGTTTATATATGAAATTATTTTAAAAGTAATATTATTTTGATTAAGTGCTTTTATGATGATTTGAATATGTTAAGTTGAGAAATTTGAAATGATTTATTTATAAATATAGATGTGGGTTATTTTAGTCATATATTATAAGAAATTATTTAAAAAGGAATTTCTAAATTTTCGGAAATCACCTTTAAGGATTCACGATTTGGAAACAAAATGCTGGAATTATTTCTATAATATGATTTTGAGAGATTAGTTTTAAGGTTTAAATGTTTAATGTCGGGATTCTTTGTCTTGGTTTGATGATGTTGGTTTTGAGAAGGAAGTTTGGAAATATGGTTGGTATGATTTTATCAATGGGTTTGATTGGAAGTAAATGATTTTGGGTTGATGTTTATCGTATCGGAAAGGTTTTGGAAAACGGTTTTTACTATCGATTGGTTTTGAGGATGTGAGAACTGGGTTTCGTATGTATGAATATCGGTCCAGTAGCTTATCGCAATGGCTTGATGATAGGTGTGTAATGCTTTTGGATTGCTTTGGACTTGCATTTGGGCCCTTGCTTGTATCATCTTGTTGTTCTGCATTTTCAGGTAAGTATCCTACGAGACTTACTCAGTAACCTGGACCTCCTGCCTGATGTGTCATATGATGTGTAGGTGTTGCATATTAAAGCATGCCATGTAGTATCATGCTGGGATTGCATTGAACTGAGCATGTGGTTACTATGTGTGTTTGAATACAGAACGATCGTTATCTATGATAGTCCTAGAGTCTTTGCTAGGGTCATAGGGTAGCCCAACCCCATCGGGTTGCCCTGAGTCAATCGAGTCGATATGAGCATGATATGATAGCCCAGCACCATCGGGCAAGCGATGAGATGATATGATATTATGATAACGTGGTTTGTGCACCACCACGAGGAAATTGCTATGCTATAGCACCGAACTGGCCAGTCTCTGCACTAACGGGAAGGGGTGCAGAGGTAGGAGAGGGATATGCCACTTGGCATTGTCTTGGGCCCTTTACAGTTTTTCCGCATATTATAACTGTCAAAGCATGCTTATGTGATTTAAATCTTGTACTACATTAGTCATCATTTATTTAGGTATAGGCATGTTATGTGGCCTCCTCTAAATACTGATCCTTTGAGGTTTGAAACCTCGACTCGTACTCGAATTGCAAGACCCGAACGAAGGTAACTGATGTACACATTTGCACCTTTGTTTATTGCATCTTTTGACTTCGTATTTCATTCAATCTCCAAAGAAAAGGTTCAAAAGTAAATAAACTTGAGTAAGAATGGGCTAAAATGCAAGAAATAGATTCTGCACAAGTTTTGAGCTAACCATGCAGGAATTCGAGCGAAAACGGAGTCAAAACGAAGAAGCCAAGTGAAGCTGAGCAGAGGTAGATATCGACCCCTGACATAGATATCGACCTCTGGTGTAGATATCGACCCCCATATCGACCTCAACATAGAAATCGACCAGAGCTGAACAAGTCGAGCAGGAACAGAGACCTCGATATCGACCTCTGGTGTCGATATCGACCCCTTATCTCGACAGAAGATAGACTCGATTTCGAATGCGGATTGGAACTATATCTTCAAGGAGGCACGGAATTATCTCATACTTTCAAGATAGATGGCAGCTGAAGTTTATCTATCCTTTACCTTTAAGTTATTTAAGTTTTATCCTAATTGTTCGGATAGAGTTCATAGTTTAGATAGGAGTTACAATCCTTTGATAGCGAGGATTAGTAGCCTATAAATAAAGCCTTAGGGGCTGATTTGTTAGAGGATCCCAGAACAATCCATTAACCCAAGACAAAGACAATAGACAATAGAGTTAGAGTTAGAGAGAAGTTTTAGGGTTTGACGTTTGCGAAAGTTGACGTTGAGTTGTAAAGCTTCGAAGTTTATTTTAATGCAAGTTTCTTCCTTTCAAATAACAATGAGTTCCATGATGAGAAGTGAGTAGTTCCCCAAAGCTCTTAGGGTCGGGGTGAGCCCGACGTTAGCCATGCGCGCTTGAGATAAGTATTTGATGTTGATATCGTTGTGTCTATCTCTCCTCCTACAATTCTATGTTTAGTCCTAATCGAAAGAAAGGGGATTCATGCTAACAACTTGAGTTATAAACGTAAAATTGATAGAGACAATTAGGTTTATTTGCAAGAGTAATCCTAAGAGTTAGTGTACGGCGAAAGCTCGTCCCTCGGGAGAAATAGCGCAATTGTCCGTCTTATTTATCTTATCGCATGCATTGGTTAATGTTGTGGTGAACCCTCATCCTAAGAGTTGCTTTTTACATAGTTTATACACACAAAAACCCTCTGTTATTTCTATTCATTGCTTCTCTTTCCATCCTTAATTCTTCGGCCTTTTCTTTGCCGACAAAGAACTAACCCACTGCAGGGAGACATCGATATCGACAGCAGAGGTCGATATCGACCAAAACTGATAGATCGACGGTTTTTTGAGTCGATCTCGAGACTCCTGGGAAACTTCTGCAAGCATCGATATCGACACCAGACATCGATATCGACCCTTCTGTATCGACTTGCAGTCTTCTGAGCCAGTCGATTTCGTGGACTGACATCGATATCGACCCCCACCAGTCGATATCGACCACTTGTTTTTGTCTTTGCAGGTCTTCTATGGCAGAGAACATCGACAGCCGAGGTCGACATCGAGGCCCAAGGTCGAAATCGAGGCTTCTGGTCGACACAGACGTGAGATTTCCAACGCTACTAGGATCCCGCTGACACGCCTCCTCGTGGATCGATCCTGACTACCCTTCCACTACAACAGGAGGAAGTCTTGTAATTATTTGCTTAGGCCAGGAGTTGGTTTACATTTATTCACATCTTTATATTTGTAATTACTCGACATATCAGCCTCCTGCAACAACAGTAACCAACCTTTGAAACGTAACCCGGGTATTTATATCCGGACCGTTACAAAGTTGGTATCAGAGCCAGGTTTTGCAATTCGGGTACACAAGGGTCGAGTATATGTTTTGAAAACCGCCCACGAATTTCAAAAGATTTAAAAGGATTTAAAAATGGCAAAATGAATTTAATATGACTGACTCAATTGGAATAAATATGAACTTGGTCTAAGAAATAGATTGGAACCAACTAAGGGGATCGAGAGGGTAGTTTCGGCGATAAACCATCCCTATTGGATGTAGTTGGGAACGGGTAGGCGAAACATAGCTTGATCTTTATAGGTGGGCGCAGAAGACTCCAAGGAATCACGCCGTGGTGGTTGGAGTGGCGAGTTAGGTAGCTTGGTTGTGTTTACGCAAACTGTTGATGACTGATTCCACGTTAATTGTTGTCATGCTGAATATCTGATTGTTGTGCCTAACTATGAAATGTATTTGAAATGATTTTGCTAACGGAATAGCGGGAGTATCCTCATTCTTATATGGTTAAGCCCAACTTGTATGGAACAACCACTTCCACTATGTTAACCCCTTGATAGTCTTATCGCGTCTTTCTCTTGAATATCGGTCTCCTCCATGGGAAATCGGGTTGGTAAACACATTGTTTCGGGAATCATGATTGAATATGAGGGTTGTTTGGGAGAGTATTGGAAGTTGGCTTTTGATGTAATTCCGAGTTAGAGAGTAAGGTGTTTCTGGGGTTGTCCTTCTCGATTCTTATTACGATCGACCAGTGTCTTCTTGCCACAAAGAGTCGTACCAAAGTCCCACGGGAAAGAGGGGTGATGAGTCAGTTGGGAAAGGTCAATGGTTGCCCTTAGAGATCTCTGTCCGGTTGTAATGGTGACTCTCTCTGAAATTGTGTGACATAATATGATTTTATGATCTCCGGCATGTACCTTGTGACTGACCATTAGAGAACCTCTACGTACGTCATTACATCTATGATTAGTTACCTTGTTCAGATCTCTTATTGTGCCTTGCTTTCTATCATGATTATATGTTGTCATAGCATGTCTACTTGACCTATTGTATTGATCGTATTAATGGTTGGTTAGAAGCATGAACCACATGATATGGATCTATATGGCTATTGCTTTCTCCTGAGTTAGGTACATGATAGTGTGATCATCTCTTCCTTGTATGAATACCTCGTAAGATGTTCTCCTTGGCATGCTAGCCGATGATGCCTCGATGCTTATCGTTCCTTTTGTGACAAGAATCTATAGCATACCCATCTATTTTGTATTCCTCTGACTAAATATTGTTGATTATTCTGCAATTAATGTTGTTGTGTGTTAATTGTGCTAAATTGAGAATATTTTAGTATAAATGAGTCTTGATAAATACATGTTTCATCTCAGTATACATTGATTTGAACTCATGTCCCCGTATTCTAGTCATGTTGCCATGTTACTTAGACTTGCACTATACGTCGCTACATTTCCTCTCATGCTTCTATATTATTGGAATGTGATTGAATTGAAGTCTTGCTTAATGTCGAGTAATCAATCAAGTTCATGTATGTATCATATGTTAGGTTGAGCCATTAGTAACATGTAGGGCCCTTGGCTCTGACTTATGCGAATCCTACCTTGCCTACACTATTGTTGATTCACTCTTGAACTAGGTCCCTGATAGTGTGGCTCTCCCCTCTTTCTGTTCTCTTAACATGTTTCACTCATCCTGATTAGATTAATGTTGAATTCAAAGATCGATTTGCTTTCCGTGATGGTTAATTCTAGCATGCTTACATGTTCTCGCTCGGTGATATCCCTCTATTACTCTATGATATCTTCCCGTGCTTGCATGAACGTATGACTTGACACCTCGCATGATCACACACCACATTATATCATGATTTCGCATACGCATGACGCATAAATGTTAGAATGAATCTAGTTGAATTACCTTGATTGTATTCATGTTCAATATGTGTTATTAATATCCTATAGGGCTTATGATTTCCAATATGACTCGCGAAATGGTGACCTGTCTTACTTGACCTATTATGTGAACATGCTTGTACTGTAATGTGATAGTTGTTGTATTGTTTTATGTGCCCTATGACGGTTCATTCCTAGCATGATTATAATCTATCGCCCGTGATGTTATCTTGTTTACTCTGTGGTGACCCTTTTTCTTTCATGCACATCATGTTGAACTCATTTAATCACTCTTGACTATGCACATGCCTTATCATGTATCTCTAGCATCATATAAGACCTATGCTTCCTAAGTGTATCTCATTGTATATGATTACTATGCCGCTCCTATGCACTCTTGTATAACTCTTAGTTGATTGTTATGATATACCTCGTCATGTTGTATTTGGCCTCATTTGTTGATGTGTATACCATGCTCTTACATTGTTCATATATATGATACTTGTCATCCTCGTACAATCCCGTATGACCTTGGACCCCACATGACCATTATTGGCTCCGCATAACTTGCCTAAGTTGCTAGACATATCTGCACCCATGGAATAATAGACTACTAGCTTGTTTCACGTGCATCAGTATAGGACCCGATTGTGTCTTTAGAATGAATGCGTATGTCGTTGTTCCTTGAGATAGGTACATGTTAGTGTGGATTAATGTGATTGATATGCTCCATGATGAATTCGTGTTTGATTGTCACAATTGTAACCTAATAGACTTCCATAAGGGCATCATTGTTATTCCTGGGTCGGAGTCTTGTCTCTAGTCTTGTCATCCTTAGCCTTGATCCTTGTTTCTCTCCGAGAGGAAAATTGGGTTGTTCGCCCTTGTCACTCCCTTATCTCCGTTAACTTGGACTCTTATGTGATACGTTAGAAGAGCGACCGCATGGACAAGGGAACGGGAAGTTGGATAGCGGTAGAGTAGCGCAGTGGAAGCGTGGGCCCATAACCCACGGGCCTCAGGATCGACGATGTCGACGGAACAAGCTTGCTTCAAGAATTGCGGCTACTGAGCGCGATATGACTTGCAAGTGGGAGTGTCCTCCATTCAGATTGCTAATCCTTTATGAATTTGTTAATGATGATATTGCACTGAACCGGCGATGAAAATTGTGTGTTGTTGTGATGACTTGGTAATGAATCTTGCCTGACTATCCGTTGTCTATGATAATATGATTCGATGTCTTACAGTTCTAATGTGCCATGATGTCTCAATGCGATGATACTCTGAATTGCTAAGCATGCTCTAAATTCCTTTGCCTATAAAAGTATGAACTACAAATGCTGAGAACCTGAACTGTTTATTAGATAAGGTTATGATGAAACTTGCTAGCTTGATTTGATTAGGTTCATATATGATGTTTTGCAATACTTGTTGAGCATGACGGTAAATTGAGACTTTTGATACAGTGCAATGCCTAATGATGAACTAATGATGCTATTGATATAAATGCTAGTTGATATGATGTAATCTTTATGTGTAATAATGTCCATGATTGCTTCATATTTGAACTTGTGGGTGAGATTCTCTTGAAGAATGGTCGGAGGCTGGTGAGGGAATTTGAGCGGTTAGAATGATCGATGGTGGTATGAGGTAAGTCACAGGAGAGGGGTTTGACTTAAGTAGGAACGAGTGAATTTTGAGAGGTATAAGGGGCAATGCTTAGTGGTTTCCGATGAGCTTCTAGATGAATCTTAGGTGGGGGTATGGTTAGAATAGGCCGGCTAGGTGGTGATCGAGTTATTCTTATAGAAGAGATGTGGTTAGAAGGGTTCTATGCTTGTGATGTCTTAGTGATGTACATATTTATATCTCCTTTCATTGCATCTTTCGACTCCTTATTTCATTCGATTTCCAAAGAAAAGGTTCAAAAGAATATAAACTTGTGTAAGAATGAGCTAAAATGCAAGAAATAGGGTATGCACAAGTTTTGAGCTAACCATGCAGGAATTCGAGCGAAATCGGAGTCAAAACGAAGAAGCCAAGTGAAGCTGAGCAGAGGTAGATATCGACCCCTGACATAGATATCGACCTCTAGTGTAGATATCGACCTTCAACATAGATATCGACCTCAACATAGACATCAAGTGAAGCTGAGAAGAGGTAGATATCGACCTTAGACCCAGATATCGACCCCTGGTGTCGATATCGACCCCCATATCGACCTCAAAATAGAAATCGACCAGAGCTGAACAAGTCGAGCAGGAACAGAGACCTCGATATCGACCCCCTGGTGTCAATATCGACCCCTTATCTCGACAGAAGATAGACTCGATTTCGAATGCGGATTGGAACTATATCTTCAAGGATGCACGAATTTATCTCATACCTTCAAGATGGATAGCAGCTGGAGGTTTTACTTATAAGCTTTATTAAGTTATTTAAGTTTTATCAAAATAAAAGACCTATCCTAATTGTTCGGATAGAGTTCATAGTTTAGATAGAAGTTTCACACCCCGGATAGCGAGGATTAGTAGCCTATAAATAAAGCCTTAGGGGCTGATTTGTGAGAGGATCCAATCGAATCCAATCCGAGGATTCAATTCACAAGCAAGTAATACCATCAATAGAGTTAGAGTTAGAGAGAAGTTTTAGGGTTTGACGTTTGCGAAATTTGATGTTGAGTTGTAAAGCTTCGGAGTTTTAATGCAAGTTTCTTCTTTTCAATCAATTATGAGAAGCGAGTAGTTCCCCAAAGCTCTTAGGGTCGGGGTGAGCCCGACGTTAGCCATGCGCGCTTGAGGTAAGTATTTGATGTCGATATTGTTGTGTCTATCTCTCCTCCTACGATTCTATGTTTAGTCCTAATCGAAAGAAAAGGGATTCATGCTAACAACTTGAGTTATAAATATAAAATTGGTAGAGACAATTAGGTTTATTTGCAAGAGTAATCCTAAGAGTTGGTGTACGGCGAAAGCTTGTCCCTCGGGTGAAATAGCGCAATTGTCCGTCTTATTTATCTCATCGCATGCATTGGTTAACGTTGTGGTAAACCCTAATCCTAGGAGTTGCTTTTTACATATTTTATACACCCAAAACCCTCTGTTTTATTTCTGTTAATTGCTTCTCTCTCCATTCTCAAATCTTCGGCCTTTCTTTGCCGACGAAGAACTAACCCACTGCAGGAAGACATCGATATCGACCCCAGACGTCGATATCGACCACTGAGTTTCATCGACAGTTTTCAGAGTCGACGACGAACATCGCTGCGGAGTTTGCTGAGCATCGCTATCGACCCCTTGTGTCGAAATCGACCCCTCTGCATCGACTGGCAGACTTCTGAGCCAGTCGATTTCGTGGACTGACATCGATATCGACCCCACCAGTCGATATCGACCACTTGTTTTTATTTCTGCAGGTCTTCTGTTGTAGAGAACATCGACAGCCGAGGTCGATATCGAGGCCCAAGGTCGAAATCGAGGCTTCTGGTCGACGCAGACGTGAAATTTCCAACGCTACTAGGATCCCGCTGACACGCCTCCTCGTGGATCGATCCTAACTACCCTTCCACTATAACGGGAGGAAGTCTTGTAATTATTTGCTTAGGCCAGGAGTTGGATTACATTTATTACCTCTTTATATTTGTAATTTGAGAACTCGACTTACCTTCTTAACAAATTGGCGTCGTTGCCGGGGAGGCAATCAATAGCGCCCTAGTAGTCTATCTCACGTCTCTTTCTAGTTTGGCCTTGCAGGTGTATGCGACGCGCTGATCGCCCACCTGAATTTGAAGGAGTAGACGACCCTGAGCGTTACTTCCATCTAAGGGCCCAAGCTCAAAGAATCATGGCGGACAACGCGAACCAGGCTGAACTTATTGAGCAACTAAGGAAGCAGGTTGAGGACCTAACGACTAGAGAGGCGGCACTTAAGGAGCGTACGGATAGGGAGGAAGAAGGCCGGAGGCAAATAGAAGCCCACTTCAATGCCCTCCCTAGGAATGCCAAGCAATATATGCACCCCGCTCTCACAGTGCCTGAATCGACAATTCTTATCCCTGCCTCTAATTTTGAAATAAAACCTAACTTCCTTACTGAGATTAGAAGGCACCAATATGAAGGAAAACCTAACGAATGCCCTATGTCACATATTTCTACCTTCTTAGACCTTTGTGATACTATTGCTGATGGACGAAGTTTTGAATATGTCCAACTAAAAGCCTTTCGATGGTCGCTTACAGGGAAAGCATTGCAGTGGTTGGAAAGTTTAGCCCCAAGATCGCTCCGCACCTGGAATGAAGTCAAGGACGCGTTCCTCAACAAGTTCTTTCCTCCTTCTAAGACGGCGTTGATCCGACAGAAAATCATGGCTTTCAAACAAAAGCCTGGTGAGGCTCTGGCGACTGTTTGGGAAAGGTTTAAGGACCTCCTATGATCATGTCGGACGCATGGCCAACCACCGTATGAAATTCAGGAGATCATTTACAATGCTCTTGACGCTGCAACTAAGGAGAGGATCAACACCTACACCTCCTATGGCTACCTTGAACTCGCTCCACAAGAGGCTTGGGAGACCATAGAGAGGTTGGTGGAATTCGACAACACATATGGGACTCCTGAGGCTTCTGACGCACCATCATCGTCGAGGCCTGCCCCATCTATGCCCTTATATGAACCCTCCAATGTAATCGATCCGGATGTGAAGGAGCAATTTCATAGGGATCAACTTCGAAAGCTCCAAAAGCAAGTAAGGTTCCTTTCAGCGAACCAAGATTGCATTGAATGCGGATCGCAGCGGCACATCACCATCGAGTGCCCACACGCCGAACAAGTACCCCTAGCGGAGACTCACCAAGAGGCGCGCTACATGAGGGGTCCCAGTCACCAATATTGGGGAGACCAAAGGTTCCATCAACCACAAAGGAACCAGGTTAACCCTAGGGACCCTCCGCCTTATAGAGCTCCTGGGCACCCGAAAGAGACCAAAAGAAGGATGAGCTTCAACTTGTGCTAGATGAAATCATGCGGAATCAAGCTAAGAATGATCAATCCAACAATGCCATTCGTTCTCAACTCAATCACCTTACCACAATGATTGGGGAAATGGATATATGGAAAAGGAACGTGGAGACCCAACTGGGTCAATTGGCGGCACAAATCCCTAGACCGTCCGGAACACTCCCTGGTGTCAATATCGACCCCTTATCTCGACAGAAGATAGACTCGATTTCGAATGCGGATTGGAACTATATCTTCAAGGATGCACGAATTTATCTCATACCTTCAAGATGGATAGCAGCTGGAGGTTTTACTTATAAGCTTTATTAAGTTATTTAAGTTTTATCAAAATAAAAGACCTATCCTAATTGTTCGGATAGAGTTCATAGTTTAGATAGAAGTTTCACTCCTCGGATAGCGAGGATTAGTAGCCTATAAATAAAGCCTTAGGGGATGATTTGTGAGAGGATCCAATCGAATCCAATCCGAGGATTCAATTCACAAGCAAGTAATACCATCAATAGAGTTAGAGTTAGAGAGAAGTTTTAGGGTTTGACGTTTGCGAAATTTGATGTTGAGTTGTAAAGCTTCGGAGTTTTAATGCAAGTTTCTTCTTTTCAATCAATTATGAGAAGCGAGTAGTTCCCCAAAGCTCTTAGGGTCGGGGTGAGCCCGACGTTAGCCATGCGCGCTTGAGGTAAGTATTTCATGTCGATATTGTTGTGTCTATCTCTCCTCCTACGATTCTATGTTTAGTCCTAATCGAAAGAAAAGGGATTCATGCTAACAACTTGAGTTATAAACATAAAATTGGTAGAGACAATTAGGTTTATTTGCAAGAGTAATCCTAAGAGTTGGTGTACGGCGAAAGCTTGTCCCTCGGGTGAAATAGCGCAATTGTCCGTCTTATTTATCTCATCGCATGCATTGGTTAACGTTGTGGTAAACCCTAATCCTAGGAGTTGCTTTTTACATATTTTATACACCCAAAACCCTCTGTTTTATTTCTGTTCATTGCTTCTCTCTCCATTCTCAAATCTTCGGCCTTTCTTTGCCGACGAAGAACTAACCCATTGTAGGAAGACATCGATATCGACCCCAGACGTCGATATCGACCACTGAGTTTCGTCGACAGTTTTCTGAGTCGACGACGAACATCGCTGCGGAGTTTGCTGAGCATCGATATCGACCCCTTGTGTCGAAATCGACCCCTCTGTATCGACTGACAGACTTCTGAGCTAGTCGATTTCGTGGACTGACATCGATATCGACCCTACCAGTCGATATCGACCACTTGTTTTTGTTTCTGCAGGTCTTCTGTTGTAGAGAACATCGACAGCCGAGGTCGACATCGAGGCCCAAGGTCAAAATCGAGGCTTCTGGTCGACGCAGACGTGAAATTTCCAACGCTACTAGGATCCCGCTGACACGCCTCCTCGTGGATCGATCCTGACTACCCTCCACTACAACGGGAGGAAGTCTTGTAATTATTTGCTTAGGCCAGGAGTTGGTTTACGTCTATTACATCTTTATTATTTGTAATTACTTGACATATCAAGCCGCCTGCAACAACACTTAGGTAGTATGGGCAGTGTAGGGAATGGCTCTTGTGAGTATCGAGAACATAGTATGCAAGGGTGCTCGGGTGTGAAATCGGAGATAGGAGCTGAGTTATTAGAGGTGGATTGCTTGTGGGAGAGCTTGGTGGGAAGAGGTGTGAGATGGAGTGTCGGAAAGAATTGGGACTTCTTTTAGGAGATGTTATTTGAGCTGATGTGGGTGAATCTAGATGAGGGTGGTTTCGATTTGGGAATTTGACTCGAGCAAGCGGGGATTGCATTCTATTTGGTTGGTGGTGAGGTAAGGGTCTTCTTGATATTGTGAATTATTAATATATGCTTTCATGATGTTAGATAGCAACCATGATGAATCTGATACATAATGATATTACATGTTGATATGCAATATTGAAATCTAGTTGGCAGTGACAAGTGTTATCATGATATATTGATGCTTTGCGATGTTGTTTTAGAAGCATGTTAGGATATGTTGTGATATGATATGTGAGATAATGATGTGTTATTGTGTGAGAGCATGATGTTATATTATGTGGTAGTAAACATGATGTCGTATCCTATGGTTGGCAAGCATGATTATGGGTATGTTAGATGATGAATATGACTTGGAGCATGAATATAACGTGTATATATGAGATGATGGTGCATGGTTGCTAAATGATTGGCATATGGCATTATAATGAGTTGAGATGATGTTTCGTGAATATGATGACATTTTGATGATCGATATACTATTTGATCTTCCATTTTGCTGAATCTTAATAACATGACCTTGGTTGTGTGGATGTGTTGACAATGGGTTTTGGTTCATTGACTCTATGATGAGGAGATATTTTTATGATTTCTGGTGTGGTGTCGAGACGTTTGTTATGGTTTTGATATGTTGTGGAGATGCTTGATGTGGCCTTGTAAAATTGTGTTAGTATGTGCTTTGAGACTTGCCTTGTGACGTGTTGGATGGAGATTGGTTGGTTCATGCGGTTATGCATTTGTTATGGCTTACGAATTTTTCTTGAGCTGAGATTGATAAATTGATTTGATTATGGAAACTAGGGAGAGAATATGGGATTAGCCCTTAGAGGTGGATGATTCCACCTCTCGTGATATGAATTGATTGATTAAATGTTGGATTTGAAGATTTTGAACGGTTTTGAAAGGAAATGACTGGGATTTAAGAAGATAAACGCTATCGAGAATTTCAATGATTTCTAGATCAAACTTTCCATCTGCAAAACTCTTTTGAACATTTAAGAACTAGATTTACATTATGACGCCTCACGAAGTGGATACAAGCATTTTTATGTGCACTTATAGATTGTTTGCTAAGACCTAGTCGGGACGTTATGATGCTAATGAGTTATGGTATAACCGATAAGTTGGGATAAGGATGTGATAGGGGCCCATATCACATACTTATTACGACCAATTGGAAATATCATGGTCGCGACGAAGATACTGTGAGAGCTTCATAGGTGCACTTATGAGGTACTTACGGGATCAACGGCATGATCCTCGGACTCACCGTTTCAAACTTCTCCCAATTGCTTTAGAATGATTTTAGTCTCGGAGACAAGACTTCTTTTTAACGGTGGATGAATGTAAAGGACGAATATATTTTAATATTATTTTATTATTATTTTGTTTAAATAAATTATTATTTTATTCGATCGGTAAAAATGGGAGAAAACTCGTCCCCTAGCACAAGTTTCGATTTTAAAATCCTTCCGGCATCGTTTTAGAATTTGGATTTTACGGAATTTGATTCCGCTGTCGAGCTCTGAGTTGAGAAAAAATTAATTTCATTCCGATATGATTTAAAATTTCGATTTAAATTCCTAGCGTTGGTATTTCGTTTTAGTGAGCGGCATTGGAATAGGGCGTCGGGATTTGGATTGAGCGAGCTGATTTTGAAAATTAAACCAGGTATTTGAAATTGAGACCATGGGACCACTCTTATCCTAATTTCATTTTCCTTTTCTTTCCTCTCTCTCTCTCTCGTTCTCATATTCCAGTTGGGGAGCTGATCCCCTGCCTCACAATGGGCACTTTCCAAGCACCTCCCTTCGGTTTGGTCCCCCACCCTCCTTGTCCTCACACACACTACATCCCTGAATTCATCCCTCATTATAAACACCATCTCTCACTCCCATTTGCTCATCCATTCCACACTAGAAAACCCCAATCCATTCCCTTTTTCTCCCTCCTACAAACCCAGAAGGACCCCTTCCTCCTCCTTCCTTGTCTCGTTGTACCCCCACTCCCAACCACCATCATTGCTGCAACCCTCCACCATCACCAATTCACCACCATTGCAGCCCTCTAAAGAGCCCCGTCGTCCTCTTTCCGACAACAACCAGCCCCTCCCTCCTCAAGCACCACCACGTTTTCCTTGCTCTGCCTCGCCGCTAGCAACCCACCACCACTGGAGATCTAGCTGCGCTGTCACCCGCCAAGCACCTCCTTCCACCTCCACCAATCAAAGAAGCAACCAGGAGTCCCATCGGAGTCCAGCAACTCTGACGAAGCCGCACAAGCACCCCTCTTCCTCTAACCTCGTTTCAAGGCCAAAACAACTTGAAACCACCTTCAATAGAGACGGTTCGAGCTCGGACGAATGTTTCTGGCGAGAACTTCGATTTCGGTAATCTCTCCCTCCTCCCTTCCCTCTTTCTCTCGCTTCCTTCTTTCTGTGATGAGGGTGGTCGGAATTGCATTTCAAATGTCTGGGTAAGAAAAATCAAGCCGAACGGACATCGGTGGCCTGAGCTTTCCTCTCTCTTCCTCCGTCGTTTTCCCGTTGTAGCGCCGTTCTCTGTCTGAGGAAGGAGACGGTCCCTTCTTCTTTTCTTTCCTTTGGGCCATCGGGTTGGGCTTGACCCGGTTTCCGTGAAACGGGTTATATCATTTCTCAAATGGGTTTTTTCCAGTTTGGGAGAGTCAAGACCCGGATCCTTTTTTTTCTTTGGTTTTGTTGGGCTCGGGTTTGGGCCGAATCCACCACACCTTTTCCGGATCCCCTTCCTCCATTCAATTCTGTGAAGTCGGGTTGAGTTTCCTTGGGCTCGAGTATGGGCTGGGAGACCCGGGTAAAGGTTGGGCTGCTGGGTTATAAATTGGTTATCACTAGTTGTTTTTTCCTATATGTTATGTGTTACATATGTTATATGATATATTATATGATGACTTTTACTTATTTATTTCTATTATTAATAATATTATTGTTATAATAAATCTGTTTTTATAAAAAATAATTTCTGAAAAGTGTTTATATATGAAATTATTTTAAAAGTAATATTATTTTGATTAAGTGCTTTTATGATGATTTGAATATGTTAAGTTGAGAAATTTGAAATGATTTATTTATAAATATAGATGTGGGTTATTTTAGTCATATATTATAAGAAATTATTTAAAAAGGAATTTCTAAGTTTTCGGAAATCACCTTTAAGGATTCATGATTTGGAAACAAAATGCCGGAATTATTTCTATAATATGATTTTGAGAGATTAGTTTTAAGGTTTAAATGTTTAATGTCGGAATTCTTTGTCTTGGTTTGATGATGTTGGTTTTGAGAAGGAAGTTTGGAAATATGGTTGGTATGATTTTATCAATGGGTTTGATTGGAAGTAAATGATTTTGGGTTGATGTTGATCGTATCGGAAAGGTTTTGGAAAACGGTTTTTACTATCGATTGGTTTTGAGGATGTGAGAACTAGGTTTCGTATGTATGAATATCGGTCCGGTAGCTTATGGCAATGGCTTGATGATAGGTGTGTAATGCTTTTGGATTGCTTTGGACTTGCATTTGGGCCCTTGCTTGTGTCATCTTGCTTGTGTCATATGATGTGTAGGTGTTGCATATTAAAGCATGCCATGTAGTATCATGCTAGGATTGCATTGAACTGAGCATGTGGTTACTATGTGTGTTTGAATACAGAACGGTCGTTATCTATGATAGTCCTAGAGTCCTTACTAGGGTCATAGGGTAGCCCAGCCCCATCGGGTTGCCCTGAGTCAATCGAGTCGATATGAGCATGATATGATAGCCCAGCACCATCGGGCAAGCGATGAGATGATATGATATGATGATGTCGTGGTTTGTGCACCACCACGAGGAAATTGCTATGTTATAGCACCGAACTGGCCAGTCTCTGCACTAAGGGGAAGTGGTGCAGAGGTAGGAGAGGGATATGCCACTTGGCATTGTCTTGGGCGCTTTACAGTTTTTCCGCATATTATAACTGTCAAAGCATGCTTATGTGATTTAAATCTTGTACTGCATTAGTCATCCTTTATTTAGGTATTGGCATGTTATGTGGCCTCAGCGCGGTCAGAGGACCCGCAGGCGATTATCGGGCCTGACTTCGTGGATAGTGTTAGGTACCGCTCTTGTTTGCTCCTTGCTTTTGTGATGGGGAATCTCTTGGCGAACCGAAGAATCCGGCTAATATTCTAACTTGATAAAATGGCAATCACCCACTATGTTTTGGTTTTGACCCGGCTCCGCCGTGGCAAGTTGTACTTTAATTCCGCTTTCGCATTTTCGTTCAAACGAATTTCCGCGACTTCAATTGTTTTGGGGTTCGAAATCCCCACTCTAAATACTGATCCTTTGAGGTTTGAAACTTCGACCCGTACTCGAATTGCAAGACCCGAACGAAGATAACCAACCTTCGAAACATAACCCGGGTATTTATATCCGGGCCGTTACAGGTTTAGTATTACATTATTGTACCTTGGCTTTTAGCCACCCATCTATATATTTGCCGGCTCAAGACATTTTTTAAGGGAAATTATATGTCAATACCACATTTGTACAAGTTGATTAATTATATGTTGATACCACTTTATAAGGTGAATCATATGACAATAACACTCAATAAGGTGAATTTTATGTTGATATCACATTTTTATTGATGACACTTTTAAAGGTGAATTATATATTAATGATACGTTGTGTTGTTAATTGTAGTTTACTTTTGATATTAATGACGCATTTTTTTAGTCAATCAATGACACACTATGAATGGTTATTTCAAGTCAATTACAAAAAAGTGACATCAATAAAGTATTACTCCCTCCGTTCGGCAAAACTTGTCATTTTAGGATGTTATTTTTGTTCAAAAAAACTTGTCATTTTAGTTATTTTGCCCTTCACTTTACAAAAATGCCCTTGATATGATTGATGGTTTGTTAGTTGTAGTTTTCGATAAAGTAAAAAAGAAGGGTAATAATTGAGGGTAAATTAGTACATTTGTTAATTGCCTTAAAACTTGTAAAAGAAGCTAAAATGACAAGTTTTGCCGAACGGATGGAGTATTAATGTGCATAGAAAAGTGTCATCAATTGTATAAAAGTGTCATCAATAAATTAGTATCATTGAGAACTTAGTATTATCAATATACGAATACGTTATCAAAAAAGTTTTATAAACAAAAGTATCATCGATATTCGATACACAATTGATTGGATTAAAAAGTGGGGTCAATTAATTAGTTTTAAAAAGTGGCATCAAAAGTGTCATCAAACAAATAAACTATCTAACAATTACATTAAAAAATTAGCATTAAACCTGCATTATATTAGAAAAGTGACATAAAAAGTGTGTAAAGTATCATCAATGTAAAAAAAATTAAAAAAGGTCAAATTTTGATCGGTCAGCATTTGACCATTGATCGATCAACAGTCAAACTTTGGCCATGGACCTTAATTGGGTGGTGGTGTCACCTAAAGGATTTGAGAATTGAATATCTTCATTATTAACATTATTACAAAGAATATATAAACATGGTACAGATTAACGATAAGTTTATCTACAACTTAATGATAAAATTATAACAACTCTAAATCATATTCTTACGTTTACGCCTTCGCAAGCGAATGGGCGAGGATGCACATGCAGCTTGTCATGAAGAAATCGAAACCGTGTAAAGCCAAGAGCTTTGGGGAAGATATCCGCTGGTTGATCAATGGTGGAGATATGACGAACTTCAAGCTCCCGCGCTTTCACCTTCTCATGGACGATGTAGTAGTTCAAGTGAAAATGCTTTGAGAGAGACACGATGACATGATTACGAGTCATGAAAGTGGCAGATAAATTGTCATAAAAGAGCACCGGAGTATGACGAGAGGGCTAGCTAAGCTCGCGCAGGAGCCGCTGCATCCATACAACTTCATCAGTGGTAGATGCAACGGCTCGAAACTCAGCCTCCGATCCGTACTTGGGCGACAACACACTGCCTTTTGGATGACCAACTGACTAGATTATACCATAAAATACACAGCAAAACCATGTTGTGACCGAAAGTCTGTTGGATCATAGGCCCAGCTAGAGACGTGAGAATTGAATATCTTCATTATTAACATTACAAAGAGTATATATACATGGTACATATTACCTATAAATTTATCTACAACTTAATGATAGAATTATATCAACTCTAAATTCTATTTGTTTATCACCCACCTAATAATTTGAGGGAGTCTAGTTAACTAATTAGCTATTTCAAAATGTATAATTACCATATTCACTCCATTTTAAAGATAATTTCATTGCTTTTTTTTAATTCTTATTTTATTATCCTCATGTTTTTATTTATTTTCTTTTTCATTTTTTTAATTTCATTAAAAAATAATCATTTGAATTCCAACCTCCAAACAATGTTAATTTAATTAGTTGTCTCAATTGAGTTTCAGACCTGTCTGATCTCGAATTCTTACTTTATAAAAAAATAGTTGTCTTAACACTTTTTACGGTGAATTAATATTTGATAATATATTATTATTTAAAATATTATATTTTAATTTATACAATTTTAGTGTTGAATTTCAGCCACCCCATAAAATTCCTCGTTTCGTCATTAGTCAAGCTTGAGATAGATGGTGGGTCCTTAAGGGTAATTTGAGACTTGTAGGAGGGAGTGGTCTTTTTTGAGATTCCACGAGAACTTTCTTGAGAGATTTCACGTTCAAATGTGGGAGCTACAAGGTGAGGACCGCTGAATTTTGGAGATCATATTAGAAACCGATTTGCTTCGAGTTTGTTGAACTATTGGGCACAAACTTGGGAGAAGTTCAAGCCAAATTTCAACCTTATTAATAGGCATCGACGGATCATCATATAAACATGGTGGAACATCAAGATTCGATATGTTCGTTGTCAAGCAAACTCGATTGGCGACACACTCGTGAATTGGACGATTCTTTTTATTAATTCATTTTCTGGTTATATAGTTGCTCTAGACTACATTCGAAACCTCGTAATCTAGTACCATACTAAGGTGATATTGTATTACGCTTTTAATAAAAAAAAAGGGCCATAACCATCTTTAAGGATAAAAAAAAGCTATGTGGAATCGACTATTTCATCGTATAATGGCACCTCAAAAGCAAAACTTTGAAGTTGCAAATTCAGAAGTTATGAGGAAAAAGAGTGCTTTTATCGGTGTCCAGACTATGAACTTTCTCATCACAAAAGATACAAGCTGGAAATTCCTTGTCTATTTGTTGAATCAGAAGCACTCCGAGACTATATACTGCCAGCAATTAATAAGACATCCAATGAGTAGTTACACAAGCTCACCAAATTCCACGAAAACAATTCAATGATTATAGACAGAATTTATGATACTATCATTTGGGTGACAAAAGAACCACAAGGAAGAAAAGTAGTTATTGATTACTAGTGGGAAGATCTCGAGAGCTATTCTGCAGGATAGGACAAGCCCTTCACATGTGGTAAGTGAGAGATTGCCAGACGCAGACTTACAAGGTCCTGTATTTTATTTTGCCATTTTTTTCTATCTAATGAGCACCTATCAAGCATGAATTAAACCAACAATCCAAAGTCAAGTCCCATCCCAAAGTCTCCCTTGGACATTTTTTTACAAAAACTCAAGCAGGAATTCAACTAACAACCAAAACTCAATATCTAATTCCCAATTTATCCCAGTTGGACTAAATCACTTAATGAATTCAATTCAGCTAAGCTGGTGAAGGGAAATAAAACAGATTATGCAAAATGGGTGAACATATGATGGAAATTCAAATTGTACTCAAGCATTACAAATAAGACAAAGCCACCTCCTTTGGGAAAAAAAATCTAGCAAGCTCCTATTGCAAGTTCCTCTATTCGAAAATTCAGCAAAGCCGCACATCCGTGTAATATTCAAAAAGTTATAAAACAAAGGTAGGCATGAAGTTAAAAATTCAGCACTACTAGAGCAAGTATGAATCAAACTCTATATCAAAATAACCCTAATTCGAAGCCTAAACACTCATGGTTAGTGTATTTTCTACCTCATCTGCCTATTTCACCTGCAAATTAGATTTGGAAGGCGATGTCAGAAGAGCTATGCAGGCGTATCATTATAAGCAAAAGAAGCAAGCAAGTAAGAGAAGATACTTGAAGCTTAAGATTCTCACCTTGACACTTTTGCGTGGTGGTTCGATTGATGTTTCAATCAATCATTTTTCAACTAATCAAAATATGTGGAGGAATGTCACATCACAATCAGAACAAGTGTACTTAAAGAAGATGACACAATAAACTGAAACAGGTCAGTAGCTCATTGACTCTTTGTCGTATGTAATTTAAAAAAAATGTCAAGGTTTCTAACAAAAACAATAGCCATTTTTCTTGATGAAATAAAGGGTTATGAATGATAGGTAGGCAGATAGATCATGCACAATCCAGTTTTTTAACAAGCAATGAAAATATTCAGACAATTTATATGCATGATAATGTGAATTTATCCTATGAGTAGGGCCCTGATCCCCCATAGCGCCCTCAATTCATACCAACATATATCCTTTTACCTTGGGTGATTATGTTCTAAAATAAAAGACTAAAAAAAGAAAACATATCCAGGACATCCGGCCCAAAGACAAACGAGCGAAGTATTGAGATTTGAAGGGTGCACACAACTTCTATAGTTGTAATTAAAATTAAATTATATAGTAGTAATCAACTTATTTCCCCTCATTGTACTCGAAAGTTGCACAAAGATAAAGGCTAAAAAACATAATCATAATGCATGACTCTGATTTGGGCTCTATATATCCCACTTATTTAGAAAGATATGACAGAGCAGTTCGGCTAAGGCATCAATTCAAAATTGGGGAAAATAATCAAACAAATAAATACATAAATACATAGTAAAAATCACCAGATTACGAGCTTCAGATGTGAAGAAGATTAGAGCAGGCAGATGAAAGATGTTTGAGACTCTCTTACAGGATTCAGCAGAGCTCATTATCAGGGCTGGTCCTGAAAATAACATTAAATAACAATACCGAAGACATATAAGTGACGTTTCCCAACTTCAAACAAACAAACCAAAATTAGGAAGCGATTCAGGTCTAATGTGAGAGACTGCTTCTTCACTACAGAAATCAAAACCTATATTGATTCATCAAAAACCAACCAAAAATTAAAAATTAGGGTTCGACACTAAGAAAAACAAACCTTTAATAGTCGAAATTGCATGAACCAAACTTGGAAATTAGGGAACAATTGAAGAAGATAAACAACTAAATTAGCAATTCTGAAAGAGAGGGCAAACCCCAGTTCAGAGGTCTGAAACAACAACAAAGCAAACGATGAAAGTGATAGAAGAGAGAAAAGCCAGCAAATTGTACATCAGATTAGAAAGCGAAACGAGAAACTGACCTGTGGAGGATTCGGGGAAGCAGTAAGCAGGCAGACATAGAAGGAGATCGACGGAGGAGGAAGACAATAGCGAAATGGAGAGAAGGGCGAGAGATGAGGCAGGAGCTGGTGGGGTTGCTACATACGGAGTATCAAAAAATGGGTCAAGGCATGATCAAAGGTTTCATCTACTGTAATGTTTATCCCTTGATTAACTCATTACCCTAACCCTAAAGGTTTACCCTAACCCCGACCCTTTAAAACCTAACATCAAACCCTTAACCCTAACATTGAATCAGTAAAATGATAACTCAATACATGTATTATACTAAAAAAAATCAAATACTACTATAAGTTTAATTTATTACCATGTAACATTATAGACATTAATATAATACTTTTAGCAAATAGGAGTGGATCGACGAATTAAATACAAGTTTAATTTCATTAATAAAATATTAGACTAAGCTTTAGGTTTGTTTACCAAATCTTAATATTAATCCACAATAACTAGCTTTTTAGAGTTATATACTTTGTTATACAATAAATATATATAATTATTCTTTAACCTAAAAAAGTTCAATAAATAGTATAAAATATATTGCTAAAATTTATATTATTTTTAATCAAGGCTTTTCATATATATATATACACACATATACATATATATTTGTTTTTTTCCTTTGCTTTTATTTTTTTTAATTTTACCCCGCTATTGGACAACTTTGAGCCTTGGGCCCAAAGGACTATATTAGGACTCGTAACCACCTTAGAGGGCAAGAGATGGAATGGGTTATACCAATAAACCTAGGCATGGCCAAAGAGGATAGCCGACAGCGAAGGACGCCGCGGATTTAAACAGAGCCGCACGAGGGCAAGCCAGATGGACAAGTCGAGGAAGGACCCTGACATAGACTTTGATTAAAATTATTATCTTAGACTCACACATTTAAGACATACTAGTTAGATAGAAAAAAATATCGTTTTATAACCATCTACATATGTCCTTGAATATTATTCCTTTCCATTTTCCCTCCCTTATGTTTATGTGTTTGCTCCAATTGTTCATTAAATTGTTGAACAATTTATTGGCCATAGTTTTAAATCGTCTAATAAGATAAATTCATTCAAGTGTAGGTATACGTTAGAAAAACCAATTTAATTATCTCTAGAAGACGGACTAGGGTTTATGGAGAAATTAGTCTTCATAATTTATAGATTCATAAGATTAAAAAAGTAATTAAATTATTTAGATCGATCGATAAGAAAAAAGTTTTTGAATTGGTAGTTAATATTTTTAAATCTATTAATAGAATACACATATATCTATATATAGTCAATTCAATATTTATATATCAATATTAATATCTATATCTATATAAAATACTAAAACATCTATCTATATAAAATACTAAAACATCTATATCTATCTATCTATCTATCTATATAAAATACTAAACGACCTCTGGTGCGATTCACATACGTGACATTTTCTGAATTAAAATGGTGTTACTTTTGCATACGTGTCATATTCTAGATTAAAATGGTATTATCTTTTTGTAGCCTTTAATATTAATCTAATTTTGGATTAAAACATGATTAATCTAGACTCAAACATGTGTTTACATTCTTAAAAAAAACAACACAATTGAAGATTATATATTTTCTCTATACAGAGGAGTGATTTATATTAATTCAAAAACGTTTTATATAATAAAATTTATTAACAAATCGCACAACGGGCGAATAATAAAACTAGTTTCGATCTAAAATATAATGCATTGGGTTTGTTGATGCATATTTTAATGCCTAAAAATATATAAATATTAATTTTTATAATTTAATACATATTTTTCACATAAATTTTGTTTACATAAATTTTATATTTAGTATATCTAAAAAATATTGCTATAGGTTTTAGACTCTAAACCCAAGACTTCACAAAGGAGTCTTCGACCAAAAAACTTCACAAAGGAGTCGGTTGCTCCTCGGCCCGTGGCAGCATACGCTCTTGTCCCGCGGGAGCGTACGCTCTCTTCCTCGCTCCAGGCCAGCCGCAGTTCTCCACTTCGATTAAAGTTTTTTGTATGGCAATTGAAGCTTCCTCTGCCCTCCTCACACTTTCTACCTGTCGTTCACTGTCAATTCCAGGTTTGTTCGATTTAAATCGCTCCACTTTCTCACCGTTTGAATCAAATTGGTTCGATTTGTCACCCTAACTAGTTGAATTGCTCCACTTTCTCTGTTGGGTTGTTATAGTATGATTAATTTTGTCTGCACTAGTTTTTGTAACAGGATTTCCTGTTACGAGTATTGAATCATACGGGCCAACACTCATTTTGTATTTGGGCTTTTTATTTTATTTTCTATAATGGGCCTTAAGCCCTTTTATGTTGTTGATTTACTCATTCGGCATCTCAATTCATCGTCTCAAACCTCTATATATGTAACCATCTTTCTTGCAGAGATATCAATCAATGAAATCATACTTCCAATCTCCCAATCTCCCAATCTCAACTCTAATTCTCTATTTCTCTACCTATTCTATGACACTAGACACCTTCGAATCAACTCTTCTACTTCGTAGTTGATTTCTAGGCCTAGGTCACTCAGTTTCGGGCTCGAATTCGAACCTCTAGCTGAGATCTATCCCACGGGTAATCGATCAATCGATTTCCTGTCTCAGTTTTTGAGAAATTAGGAATTCGACTTTGAGTCTCTGAGCAGTACGTGCCCATCTTTTTTTGTGGTTGGTATATACGAAGTTCTTCTTTGCGGCTTGAAGGAGCCGTGATTTGCAATCAAGGAAGCAATCTTTATGATTTCCTTCGTTTGATGTGGGTAGATGAGTAAACTCTTTTGGCTATGCCATCAAAGCAACTCACCCAACCCAATTTAGATCACCTTCCTATAATCTCCTCTTCTGTTGGTCCATCTCTTGCACCATATAGTTGTATGGAGCTTTCAAAAGGTTGTGTTAGCTCCTTTGTCTATGTCTGCAATGGTATCGGATCCCTCCTGAGTGGAGCTTATCAGCAGGTTCCCAAAAGACTACTCCTGCCTCCGTAAGTGGACAGATCCTTGCCTTCTTCCTAATGCTGCTCTCATGTTTGAATTTCTGCTTGCAGAGTTGATGATTGTATAAAAACTAATGGGTACAAGCCATACAATAGCCTGTACATAGTACACATGAGTTTTTACTAGGTGGACTACCTCTGCTATACTCCATGATTTTCCTTAAAAATATTTCATGTTTCTTACTGTCCATATAAAGTAAACGGTAGCCGTTAGAGTCATCCTTGCAGCCTTGCTTTTCCAGCCCTTCCCTCTAGCCTCCTTTGTTATCCATTTTAAAGCACTTGATAAAGTTGTCATAGATCTTCTGGCCCCTATCCATCCCTTAACCTGTGTCCAAACAGAATAGGAGAAAGAGCATGAGAAGAAAAGGTGGTCATGTGTTTCAAAAACTGCATTACGTAAGATACAAGTGTGATTGATCTCCCTGAAAGTTATTGTATCCTTCGTAGCCAATCTCTTCCTTGTAGCCAGCCATGTTAGGAATGAGTGTTTGGGCGTGGTGGAGGAGTCACATATGGTTTTACTCCAAGGTTTGATGTTAGCCTTGGATCTGATAGCTTCATATGCCTCTCGTACACTGAATTTTCCACTCTTGCTCCAGTTCTGCATCATTTGTTCAGCTTGCTACGTGCTTCCAGCTATTTCCATGATTAGATCCCTCATTTGGAGAATTTTCTTGATCAAGGGGGAGTCATTGACTTTATGCACATTCCATTGCCATATATTTCCTTGATGTAGGTATTGGTGGTGTATCCATCTCACCTAAAGTGAATCTTTCTTGTTAATAATGTCCCAAAGTGTCCTGCAGAAGAAGGCTTTATTCCACTCCTTGAGATTTTTTGAGCCCTAGACCTTCATTCTTTGGTAAGCATAGATCCTTCCATCTCACCCTATGCGATTTCCATAAGAAAGCTGCAGAGATGCTATTAATGTTCTTGTTAATTATATTGTATTTGATATGTATCATGATTCAATCAAGTGGTGTCACTAAGTCAGCTTTGTAATGCTACCTGTTTCTTTTTGTTCATTCTTTTATGCTTTCTTTAGTATAAACTATTGCATCCGAAGATGAGTAAAGTGGTGTCACCAAGTCAGCTCTTTAATGCTACATGATTCAAGTGGTGTCACTAAGTCAGCTCTTTAATGCTACCTTATTCCTTCCATGTAATTTTCATCTTTCTTCCAGTGACATGTGCTTTTCTTTGGTACATCTACAGAAACTCTGGGAAAAGCAGCTTTCAAAAATCCAGATGAACTTTATTTGATGATGATTAAGACAAAAACCGTTAATTGAGTCCATAAACCTGAGTAATGTCTTCCTTTTCTTTTTTTAATTTGCTAATCTACATGATAGGATCGATTTGGTAATCCATTTCTGTAACAACAGAAGTGAAGCAAATAAATTCACACCGGAGGAACTCTTGCTTATGAAAACACAAGACATGGGATATATCGAAGGTAAATTAGTACTTGCCAGTTCGACCTTGTGATGTTTGTTGTTGTCATGTGGAGTTTGCACAAAGGAAGCTTCTGAGTAACAATAATATATTCTATGTGCTGCAGAAACTTGAAAAACTCAAGGCTTCATTGCATTCTGTGGATGGTCATCCATCTGAAGGGAAATACTTGGACCCTATTTGAATGAAGTTGAGAGAGCTTGGCTCGAGTTAGCGACAGAGCCTATATCCATATGAGAGCATAAATGAGTTGGGCATGTTGCAGGTAATAAAAATAATATGGTATTTCGATTTCCGAAAGGGATACAGGTTGTTGTGGCTGGGGCTCATATTTGATTATTCGTTTTTACTGCTTTTGTGAGGATATCATGCTGGAATAAAATTAAAAGCTCTCCTGACTCAACCCCCTCCCTCATAAAAGCTCAAGACCTTGTGCTTCTACGATGAGATGACTCTAGGGCCCTAAGTGAAATTGTCAATAACCCATCCATGAGAGTGATGTGCTCAACTAGTAGAGTGAGGCTCGCGTGCATTTCCTCCTATAATGTTACTTTAATAATTTTTTATGCCTATTAGCTCAACTGGTAGAGTGATGTGTTTACACACAAACGCGCGGGTTCAAATCCCGCATAGGCAAATATTAACTTAAATGAAATTAACATTCCTTTAGCAAAGTAATGGGTAACTTTCTTACATAAGTAGCAAATACACCAAGGAATGTACACCTTAACCACCTTTTGATTTTTCAGATTTATAAAATTATTTTCGCCTATATTAATACTCAAACATGTATTTTTTGCGATGAATTTATACTTTTGTAACCTTATAATTTTGCGCTTGGGATATAGTTTTTCCTCATACTATTAACGACAAAATTGATACTTTCTCGCCAAGTAGTTTTTCAACGATATAATCGTTCCTTATCAATCATGTATTTTTGGTGACGAAAATATATTTTTGTTGTCTTACAATTATGCACTTGTGTCATAATTTTCTAATACCATTATTGATGAAATCGATACTTTCTTCCTAAAGGGTTGTTTTAAGGAGAAAAATGTTCCTCACAAAATATCAACTTTTCGTGATGATTTAAACTTTTCTCATCATTTAACTTGAGACGTTTTCTTCATTTTAACATGAACAAATAACGACGAAAATTGAATGTCCTCACTAGTTGATATTTTTAGCGATAAACTATTTTCTCTAGAAACACAAACTTTTAGCGAGAAATTCGAATATTTGTCGCTAATAAATTTGGCGGGGTTTGCATAATTCCCACCAAACATTTAACAACAAAATTGAAATTTCCTCGATAAATGTTTTTTAGTGATGAAAATATTTCTCAATAAAAATTTCAAATTCATTGGTATTACTCTTATGCTTTAGACGACAATAATATGGTAACAATTAGCGATGAACCAAAAATTCGTCGTTGAATGTCACTTTTAGCAAGGAATATAGGTTTGTCGCTAATGTTCTCATGCCAATTTATGAGGAGTGGTTATGTTTGTCGCAAAGACTGCATTTATCGAGGAAAAATAATTTGTCGCTAAAAATTTGGTCGCTAATAACCCTTTCTGTTGCAGTGTGCCTCAAATGTTTTATATTGCTGACATGAGTGTATAATATTTGGTTACAATATTTCTTATTTTAATTTTTGAATTAATAGCTAATGATACTTTATAATTTCTATAACTCGAACTGTTTTTCCTATCTTTTTTCTATTAGGAAAAAGTTTACCAATCAAAAGTATCATTTCATATAAAATATGATTTTTTAATGGGATTAACCGCAATGTGTAGTGAAGAGAAATCTAATATGAAAACATATAAGAATTGAACCTCTTCAAAAGAAAAGAGAAGAAGTCGTATGTCAAAAACCATGGTCGATCTCAATCTCATATGGGTTATTAAATGAGTTCATCACACTAAAATTACTCATCGTCTCATCGACCTCGGTCTTTCACAACCACAAGCCACATTGCTAATGTCCGAGATAATAATATGGATCATAATAGTATTATATAGTATTGGGTGTGATTTTTACACCACAAAATTTTACTATATATACACTACATATCTCATTTATTATTATTATTTTTTAAATATAATATGGCCCTCTTGAGTCACAAAAACTCAAGAGGGGTAGGGTATTTTACATAAAATACTCTGCGCCTCTTTGAGTCACACATCTGTGACTCAGAGAGATATGAGAGTGGTTCAAGAGGCACATATGTGGTGCATAAATATTACCGTAGTATTGCCGTATAATATTTCTACTTACTCCCTCAATCATTGGAAATTTAAAGAATCTTGTTATATTATAACAACACCATGTGAAAATGGAAAACATCCACATGACAGTGCAAATTGGATTTCTCACTTCTAGAAAAATAGGACCCCTACACGGAATTACATTTCAATTTTTTTCCCTTTTGTGGAACAAACCCTAACCTATTTCAACCCTCGCCCCCTCCCAAATCCCAATCCCAATCCCAATCCAAGCGACTGAAGAGAGAGAGGCAGATGCACATCGTTTTCGGCTTCCCCACCGCCTAAACCATGAGCCTCAGACATGAAGCTCGACCGGTGAATCATCGTAGCACCGCCAATTCGTTTTTCTGGCAAGTTTTCCCATCGTCAATTTCCAGTTTTTCCTCTTCCTTGGTTTTGAGATTCCAGTTAACGAGATAAGAGCATGAGATTGAAATTGTGATATGAGCTGATTGCCTTGCGTTTCCGATTGGCAAAGATGTTTGGCGTTTTTATTCCGAAATATATATATTTAAAAAAAAATCCAATGCGGAATGCTCTTCTTTTGATCTTATTGATCTCTGAGGCTGAAATTATTTGCCGTGTGTTCTTTTGTTGTCCAATCTGGAATATGAAATGTGCAATTTTTTAGGTATCAAGCAGACATGTCTTTGAAATGCGATCTTGCTTTTCTTGGAAATGTTGCTTATTAATGGTTTGTGGAAGATTCTTGCTGGAGATTTAGGAGATTCAAAGTAAAATGAACATTTCTTTATCTGCAATTTTTAATTTCAAAAGGGGAAAAAGTTTAATGATGCTGCCATTGTTTTATTCCATACAGTAATGGATTGATGTATATACTTGTAGTAGGGTATCAATGTAAAAATATTTCAAAATTGTTGAAAGATTGAGGTCTATTAGCATGAGATAGAAATGTTCTTATAGATTAACTGCAAACAGTTCATTAAACTCGTTAACTGCAAACAGTTCATAAAACTCGTTAACTGTTTTTAAGGTATGATCACGGTTCATGTATTCTCTTAACGGAAAAAACTGTAACGGAAAATCATTTTCGGATATATTGGTTAACTGGTCTGGTCTTTTTATATCCAGGGTCGTTCGCAACTGTCTCTTTTTCCTCTTGTGTTGAGAGCTCCTTTCAGTTTTAGAAACTGTAGAAAATCATACTTCCTCAATTGATTTGGTGCTACTTGAGGGAGACAAGTATGTTCTCCATCCGGTGAGGTTCTTGTGTTCTTCTTTATGAATTTTCCTTTTTTTTTTTTTTAATTATAGTGTGCCATTCAAATTTAACTTTTCTGTTTCAACTTTCAAATATTTAAGTTGCTGAATCAGAATGATGAGTCTACAAAGTTTCGAATATTTTGTGTCAAATGGGTTATTATTGAGCCACCTAATACACCTCATTTGTTGCGAAACAAACTTTTAGTACATTGTTTTGTTGTTGCATTCATTGCGAAACAAATTTTTGTCTTTTTTGGCAGGCCATCATATATTGTGCTGAAGAAGTCAAGGTAGTAGACGCCAGCTCTTTTCCTGTTTCATAACCTTCTAGTACTAAAGCCATCTATTGAATTATATTTAACGTGAAACTTGCTTCACAAAATTTTTAAATTTTTTAATATTTTTTTTTTGTCAAAAATCTTGTCAAGCTTAATGCATGCATCCTTCGTAGCCAAGGATATTAGTGGAAACTAACCAAGGTAGTGGAGTGTCTGGATTATATGGAAATATGAATCTTATTCCTAAACTGTTCAGGTGAAGGGCTAAAAAAGTTAAAAAGAATTATGAATGGCTGAGTTATGCTCAGCATTCACGAGGGCTTCACTTTTTTCAATTATTAGCCTAGTATATAACTTTCGCTCTCATTAGTGGGTGATATATATATATGTGTGTGTGTGCTGCAAGAGAGAGAGCAATCCACAAGTGATAGGAACATGTAATAAGATGCAAATGTAGTATAAAGCATATGAATCAGAACATGTAATAAGATGCATATTATTAGGTGATATCTCCCATTAACTGTTGTGAGTCCGAGATACCTAATGTGTTGACACAACTCTATTTTGTATCCGAAGACTAGGTGTCCTTGTCACATTATAAATAATGCATCTTTTTCTTGTCACTTTAATACTTTGTCAAATTTTACTCTGTTTAGGCGGGTAAATACAGTTTTTTGAGGGTTGAATTGAATTCATCGTTCCATGTTTAGCTTTAGTGAAGTACTCCTATGTTTTATGTTCCCAGAGACTTTCTTAGTGACCTTTTGACTTGATGATATTGTGTAGGGACCTTATTACTTTTTTACCGTCATCATTGTGGAGATCTAATCATCTTGTATGTTTTTTTTTTCTTAAGCAGGTTTCTCTACTGGGCTTGAAAACTGAAATGGTTGTTAGATGTTGTAATGTATGGAATGACTTGTACTCTTTGATTACCTCCTGTTATTATTCACAATGCAACCAGAATCAAATGGTATCCAGATAGATGATAGTTCAGAAACGGACCCCATCTTGCCACAAGTGCATGGTGATTTTGATGAATCGACATCCCTGTGTGAAATCAGAACCATCGACAGGCTGGCTACAGAAAACAATGACAATTTACATAATATTGAAGCTGATGAAAACTGTAGTTTGATTAATGATGAACAACCACAATGCCGTATATGCCTTGACAATGGAGGTTTTGGTCTTTCTTTGTGTAGAATTTGTACTATTACATTATTACAAACTTAATAGGCTATTCATCTAAGAAATAATTTTTAAGATTTTTCTTATTTATTTAGGAGAAGACTTGATTGCTCCTTGCCATTGCAAAGGTACCCAAAAGTATGTGCATAGATCATGTCTTGACTATTGGAGATCTACAAAGGTTAGTTCTGCCTATGCTTCTGTTATGTATAAGTTCCATGGGAAACATGGGTTATCTGCATTTGGAGAACTTGTATCACATTGATGTGAAAATAGAAATAGCATTCTGTTTGCTCAAAAAGAAATGAAATACAGAATTAACATTCTGTACATGTGAATTCTTGAGCATTTTTTTTCATTCTTGAGGTACAATTATTCTGTATGTTGAATAATTTGAAAACCAGCCTATTATGATCGTTTTATTGAGTGACTTTATGATATTATTCAATTTTCATGTTTTCAGGAAGGGTTTGCATTTGCACATTGTACAGAGTGCAGGGCTAATTTCATATTACGAGCAAATGTCCCTTCTGATCGCTGGTGGTTAAGATTGAAATTTCAATTTCTTGTTGCCAGAGATCATGCTTTCATTTTCATAATAGTCCAGCTGGTATGTAATACTTGGTTTTTAGATTTTTTGTTTGAGGTTAATACTGAATATGATAGAATGTGCCCTTGTTGAGCATGAGTAGTTTGTTATGATAAAATTTTTTTGGCTGACCAAAGCAGGACATGCTACAGTTGGTCAGCTGCACATAATGTTTGGATTCTTGTAATTAATTGAGTTAAAAAACATATTGGAAGGATATTGTTGACTTTTAACACTGGAAGGATAGAGGGGGATATTTGCTTTCTTTTCTTTGTTTCATATTGTATCTTTTAAATACATTCCAATATGCGGTGCAAAGATTTGGTACAATCGCTTGTTTGGCTACATATTTCTGAGCCAGAGCTTGATCGGTACAGTATTTAGCCCTGTCAGCTTCTGTCCTAGGATCTTTCCTATTGCAGTAGCTAGATTTGATAAGGTTGATTGGATTTAGATATGATGTATCAATGAAATTTAGAAATGAGTTAGGGATTGACTTGACTAAATGAATTTTCTTATTAACTGAATATTGTTTGCTTTGTGACTATGAAGGTTTACGTAGTATCCTTGCATGAAAATCAAACATAGATATGAGGAGTTATTCTGCCTTAAATTTTGTATCAGGCATTTTATGTTCTCAGAATCTCTTTTATGAAAAAAATGAATGTACTTCTTAGATGTTGTCCTATTAAGGTTCAGAAGACTCTGAATGACTGGATATTCTTTCAGAAATTTTATCAATGATGTCAGATATTATCCCATTGTCTGGCATTTTACTGGTTTAAACTATGTTGGGTAAAGTTCTTTGTTTTTCTTTTTCTTTTTTTGCAACAGATTGTGGCATTATTGGGTGTCCTCGTATACAAGTTCTATGGTGAAGAATTACGTGAGATGTTTGGCTATGAGGAACACCCATATGCGTTTTATACAATGGCCGGTATCCTAATTGACACCCTTTCTTATTATTTGCTGGTGTATTATGTTTTTGGACATGAAAATTGCTATATCTGCTTAGTGTGATCATTAGAATATGTTTTGTATTTCAGTGACACAGCACAGTAATTATGTGTTGAGTTTTTGCTTTTGCACCTCCTTGAATTATTATATGACAAAAGGAGTTACATAGGAAAAAGCAAAAACTTGCATTTGTTTGCTTCTAATATTGTCTCTGCAATTTTTGCAGTTCTAGCTATTATTTTGGTTGGTTTGCTCTATGGTTTCTTTATAGCCATTATATGTGGGCAAAGGATTAGTGAACGACACTATCATGTACTCGCCAAGAAAGAACTGACAAAGGTTTGTTGCCAACATACTTTTTTTTTGTGCCTTCTCTTTCCTTAAATTTGAAGTGGATGTCCCAACCCATGCATTAATGATTAAGGGCTTGTTTGATATGGGTATATAGATATGGGTATATGAGACTCAGTATCTATATCTCTTGTTTGGTATATTAGTATATAGATATCACTTTGATATCTCCATATACTGATTGTAGGGCTTTTTTCATGCTTTGATATCTCTTCAAATTTGGGTATATTGGACGACACTCTGATCGCCTCTTGAACGCATCTTGATCTCTTCAACACCTTCTCTGTGACCTGCGACCTTTTCTTCTTCTCTTTCTATGCAACCTTCTCTTTCTCAATTTTGTGCGACCTGCCACCTTCTCTTTTGCCCATAACCTCTTCAATTGCTCAAGACCTGCGACCTGTGACGTTCTCACCCACCATGTGAGCTTCAAGTTCTTCAAGGGTTTTGGTGCATAGATCTTCGTTGGGATTGAATTAATAAAGTTTCAGTTTTGCTTCTGTCATATAATTTTGCATGTATTTGGCCCCCTCCCTGTAAAACCCACAAAGGGGGGAAAGTGGCGAGGTGGCTTAAGGGCTTGTTTGGCTTGAAAACTGCCTGTTGAGACCCGAATTCGATGAAAGACCGGCAAAAGTCGGCCGTCGGCAGGGACCCCGGGGCTGACTGTGCCACGACCCTGCCACTACACCTCTGTTTTCCTTGAATTTGGTAAATAAAGAGCAGCCATCCGGGGTTCGAACCGGGGACATTTGGGTACTACCCACAAGTCCTTTCCGGTTGAACCATTCCAGAATTGTTTACACCTCTGTTTTCGAATTAGATAGAATGGGGAAAGTAACAAGGTGGCGTAGTCAATTTTTGTGTTTTTTAATCTAATATCCATATACCCTTTCCAAAGAGTAGATATAAGATATTAGATATCAATTTGGTATCCATATCTCATATCTTTAGTAAAAGTCGAAAGAATAGTTCGCTTTGTGCTTACTACTGGCTCCACTCATATCTATATACCCTGTCCAAACAGGCCCCAAGAGTGTTTATCTTTTATTTCTGGGCCCTCAGCCTTCCTCTTAGGCTTGAGTGAGGTTGGATCCTGTTGTGTTTTTTTTCTGCTTTTTGTGTGTGTTTATGTGGTTTTCCCAAATTTGTTTATATTTATTTATTTTATATTTCTATTTGTTTTATTTTGTTTCTAAATTTGTTTTTGTCTATCTGGGACTGCATTACCACTAGGTCATTAGGAAACATCCTTCTGACGTGTTTTTGGGACATGGATGCATACACCTTGACCCCCCCCCCCCCCCTAGACCTGCTCCGGCAGGATATAATGGGATGTTGTTGATCAGCCAATACCCAAAAGTTGAAATAGCTTTTCTCTTATTTCTGTCTTTTCATCCACAAATTATTACAGGATCTTTGGTGTTAAAAGATTCACAGCCTTGTTTATATTAGGGAGTTGAATTCTTAGACTTTCATTGTGTTTGTAGGAGTACATTGTGGAAGACAGGGAGTGTAACGGTATCCCTGAACTCGACCCCAGCCACATATCAGAATTGAGAATGCTGGGCCTTTATTAAGCCTTTCAAGCAGAGTTCTAACGAAGCAATTCTTTCTAGTTTCTGCTTGCATACAAGGTTCATTCTATAATTCATGGATCCATTCCTTGCCTCGTTTCAAGGAGTACAGATTCTCCAGCTAAGATAGATTTCTTCCGGAAGATGTGTGCATATCCATCCATACAAGCACTCGTAGAGCAGGCCAGAAGACGCTGGGCTTGTGCGATTGCAGCATGTTTACATATATCCACATATATATATACACACACATGAAAACACCTTTTTTTTTTGGCTTTGCGACAGAGAGTTAATTTGCAGAAAAGAACTCGGAAATGTAATGGTCTGTTGCTCAGTTATATGTTGTTCTCTATGTTGTATACTGAACTGTTTAAAAGATCATTCAGGTTTCTTTTTGTTGTTTCATTTGGTGGTTGTGTGAATAAATAAATTCGTATATTATTCAACTGATGATTTGCATCCAGCTTCAACTGAAAAAATTGGGCACTCCAGCTTCACGTGGTTATCTCTATCGTTGGAGGCTATTGTACACGGTTAATTTTTCGCCAAGTGTACAGTTTCAACATTGGTTTTTGAAGTTGGTAGAGGGTTTTTGTCTAAAAAATAATCGGTTGACATTGGCTTCCTGAGTTGGCAAAATATCTGCTAACTCGAGAAGTTGGTATCAGAAGGCTATTTTCAAGAAAAAGCGTCTACATACTTCATAATCGGTTCGAAGCATGCATTTGGTGAAAAATGGGTCGTATGAATATCAAACCAGCTACCTTTGGTTTCAACTGCTCTCATATTGTTTCTCTTCTAATCAATATATATATTATATTTTTCATAGTACAAAACTTAAAACAAACAAACCACCCAACTTAATACTATGCGAAATAGAGCAGGTTATAGTTTATTCATTCATCATCCACCCACAAATATTTCCTCTACTCTCCTTGAATGTTTCCTCCGCTCTCCTAGAGACTTGAAGTATAGTAATGATGGATATGAAGAGTCATACAAGAAATATGATATCAATGCATTAGAGGGTAAGACCCAAGTTGGGGTGACTTAGTGATGTAGAGTAAAGTGTAGTAAGGAGGTCTCAAGTTCGATCTCTACATCTGCCTTTTGTTGGGTGAAAATCCAAGGTTGGTCCTTGTTAGGGGAGTTTAGTAGCAATGAAATTAAACCCAACAATCAACTCTATCCTAGCAAATAAAATTATAAGACTTCCCCGTTGTAGTGAAAGAGAATCAGGATCGTTCCACGAGGAAGCGAGTCAGCGGGTCCCGAGTAGTCTTGAGAAACGTTCTCCGTAGTCGACCAGAAGTCCTCGATATCGACTGTGAATGGTTGATGTCGACAGGGGCAGTCGATATTTTCAGCAAACAGTAGGTCTTAGGGTACCTCGACGTCGGGTACAACATGCAAAATAAAACTAAGTAATCGACGTCGACTGGAGCAGTCGATGTCGAGTAAGCAGCAACAATAGTCGACATAGAAAACCGTCGACTTTCACTAAATAGCAACAGAGCAGTCGATATCGACTAGATCAGTCGATATCGAGGGCAGAAACAGAAAAACAGAAACTTGTTCGATGAAGAAAGGTCGAAAGAATGGAAGGATGATGTAGAGGCAATGATAAGAAAATAACAAGGGTTTCAAAAGCTTGATTTTGGGGTTCGTAAACAATTTAACTAAAGCTTCCAAGGTTAGGGTTTACCTCGAGAACAACCATGCATGCAACACACAAGATTCATAGAAAGATCATGTTTTTATCATCATATGATAGCTTTCGCAATCAACAAATAGAATCATAGATGCTCTCGCATAAAACCTATTTGTTTCTATCCTTTTCATAATTAGGGTTTAGTCAACTTTCGCAAACAAATCCTAATTACTATCCAAATTCACAAATTAATTCACTTTTGCTTCATAAATTGTAAATAAGGAATTTCCACTACTTTCGCAGCGGATTAAGCATGAGATAGAAGATGATAATCACATAAGAAATCATGAATTCAAGCATACACACATGACTATTGTCGGGCTCACCCCGAGTATAGTAGTGGGACGACTACTCACGCATTATCATGCAAGACATCATCATAGACATGAAAGACATAAACTTGAATTGAAATTAAACTAAACTTACAACCGAAACCGTCTCTTCTTCCTCTCCGTATCGGCTGCACTCTCTCTCTCTCTCTCACTCTAACTATGTGGAACACAATTTCTTGTGTTATTGGATGATTAAAACCCTAGCCCTAATGGCTTTATTTATAGGGCCTTTTGCAGAAGTAGACACATTTTTTTGTGACTTTGCAAAAATGTCACCACTTTTTAGAGAATGGAAAAGGTAGCATAAGGGTCAGTTTGTGCAAAATAAAAAAATGGAAGGGAGCAGCCGGTTGAAGGTAAAAAAGAGCAGGAGAGAGAGGAGGTTTTGGTGGGGAGTTTTGGCGTCAAACCTAGGGGTGACAAGACACCAATGATTATAAGGGAAAAGGAGGACGTGATAGGGGCTTTCCCTCCACTTTTGTTTATGAGAAACCCTAATTCTCAGTTGCAATGGGTAGGTGTTTCTCTTGGTTCTCCTCATGTTTTGCGAAAAGTAGATACCCATGAACCATAGTGCTCATCCCTCTTTTCATTTTCAGGGGAAAACGCCAAGGTATGCGTCACTCTCATCTTTAATGATCGATGGTTGTTCGAGCGTGTTGGATGGGTGTTCGCGGGTGAGACTGAGACCGCACGCAAGAATGTGAGTATTAAATAGGGCATCGACTTCAACTCTCTGAAAAAACTAATCAGGCTCAAGGTCGGCCATGATTCTTCATATGAAGAGTAGTCGTTGTCTTACGTGTCAAAGGTGGAAGAATGGGGTCATCCGATCACGATAGCTGATGATGACGACCTTAACGCATTTAAGTTTTTGAACTCAAAGTGTGGAGAACATCCATGGCCCATGGCGATATATGTGGGCCCATTGCTGAACGGGAGTGTTGAAGTAAAGCAACCTGGTGTCGGGGAAGAAGGCTTGAGTGGGCCACTTACCTCCCAAAAAGTGGACGACTTGGGTGAGATTGTCATTGGCGAGGCAGAAGGTAAGGCACAACCAAACCCTTTGTCTGTAGATGTTGAGTTATATGGGGGAGGAGAGGGTAGCGACGCCATAGGGAAGAAGAGCAAGGAGCTGGGGGTGATAGACATGAGTGACACATGCTTACAAAGGGGTGACACGCATAATTATTTAGGTGACAAGGGTAAGGGTCCGGATGTGAACCAATTGGGTCAGGTGAGCGAGGCCATACGAAAGGGCAAGGAACTGGGTGTGATAGACATTACCGACACGGGGTTTACAACGGGTGACATGCCTATCAGTTTAGGTGACAAGGGTAAGGGTCCGGATGTGAACCAATTGGGTCAGGTGAGCGAGGCCATACGAAAGGGCAAGGAGCTGGGTGTGATAGACATTACCGACACAGGGTTTACAACGGGTGACATGCCTATCAGTTTAGGTGACAAGGGTAAGGGTCCGGATGTGAACCACTTGGGTGTGATAGATATTATCGACACCGGGTTTAAAATGGGTGACATGAATATATGTTCAGGTGAAAAAGGTAAGGTTTCGGATGTGATCCACTTGGGTGAGGTTAAGGTTCTGGATGTGATCCAATTAGGTGACACACACAACTCTTTAGATGACACGGTAAACTATCAAGGTGACATGTTTCAGGGGTTGGAGGTCATATCCATAAGCAGTCAGGAGGAGGATGAAGATGTCGGAGTGAAGCGGGAAGAAGTATGGGATGATTTGGAGTGTCAAGGTGTCGAGGACGAGCCGGGTATGAGGGTGTCGATGGAGGGGGAGGAAGTCGAGGATGAGGTGATAAGGGAACTTGAAAATTGGGTTCCGAGGTCCAGCATATCCCCAACTACGATAGAGAACATTGAAGCTATGGTGGAGAGAGCAACGCCTCGCACCCAGGACCCACAACGAAACATGATAGAACTTTCGGTGGGACAGTTATTCGCATCGAAGGCTAATGTGCAGACTCGGCTTAGGTGGAATGCGGTGGAGAAGTGCTTCGAGTTTGTAGCGAAGAGGTCGACGAAGTCGTTATATGTCGTTGGATGTGTGGACAACAAGTGCACGTGGATGTGTAGGGCCTCGACTTACCGGCGCACCACTATGTGGGTCATCCGAAAGTATATCCAGGAGCATACATGTGACATGAAAATGAAGCACGACCATAACCGACATGCTACGTCGAACATGATTGGACGGAACCTCGTGTCCACATAAGTGTTACTTTAGTTGCGAACATTGTTAGTTCGGTCACATGATAATATTCCACATGACACCTTGTGTAACTGAACCTGTCACTTTTAGGTTCACCGGGACTCAAAAGAACCTCGTTCCCGAGCAAGTGCAGACAATGACGAAGTCCTAGTATGGCATCACGTGTAGCTACTGGAAGGCATGAATGATGGCGAGGGAGGTGAAGAATGGGACCGACGAAGACAGTTACCAAGATATTATTCCAACTTGCACATGTTGGAGCAGACTAACCCCGGGACATATACTAGGTTAGAGCTGGACTCATCCCAAAGATTCAAGTACGTCTTTTTTAGCTTCGGAGTATGGCGCAAGGCAATCCCCTACCTTCCAAAGGTAAAACTCTATGTCGGTAGTGTAATATTGCATGTCACCTTATACAGAAGCCCATGTCACCAAACCAATCGTCATCGACTTCCATGTACAGGTCATTTCAGTGGATGGGAGTTTCCTCAAAGGGAAGTTCAGGGGCACCCTTCTCTTCGCCACAACCCAAGATGCAGACCACAAAGTATACCCGATTGCGTTTGCGATTGTCAATGGTGAGAATCACGGGTCATGGGGCTTCTTCTTCAAGAACATGCTACATGTTGTCGAGGACACACCGGACGTAATGTTTGTTACTGATCGCCGTCTTAGTATCGTCAAAGGTTTGAGGGACAACTCTGTGTTTGCAAAGCAAGGGGCCTGCATATGGCATCTATTTCAGAATGCGAGAAGCAGGTACAAGGGGGTCACGGGCATGCATATGTTTTTCTTCAAGATGGCGAAGGCATACACGAGGGCAGAGTTTGAGAAGCTCTTCGGTGATTTCTGCGCAAATTAAGCCCCTGTGGGCCAATACCTGAAAGAGGCTGGTTTCCAGAACTGGGCCCGGGCATACTTCTTGGGGATGCGCTACAACATAATGACGACGAACAACTCAGAGTGTATGAACTCCATCTTCAAGGAGCCCTGCGACCTACCCATCACTGCCCTAATTGATGCTATCATCGAAACCGTAGGCAAGTGGTTTTACGAGCGACGGGAAACCACCACCAAACCAGGTAAGTCGGTGAGCGATTACGTTGATGATGCTTTGAAAACAAACTATACGATGGCAATATACTTGGATGTCAGACTGCTCATCCCACACGAGTACAATGTCCGAAAAGGGTTCTCCTCCTGGGTTGTGAACTTGAGTGCCCGTACCTACACATGCAAACGGTTCGACATTGACCAGTTCCCGTGCCCGCATGCCATAGCCGCTGCCAAGTTTGGAGGTACCAATATCTTCTCTCTCGTGAATGAATTCTACAAAGTCACAGCATGGAAGGCGTGTTACGAGAATGTGATATATTCGCTTCCTCCAAGAGCCGATTCGAGAATCCTCCCAGCCATGTCCAGTGTGGTGTGTCTCCCCCCGGACGTGAAGCGGCGACCTGGTCGCCCTAAGACATCCCGGTACCCATCTCGGGGAGAATTTCCCCGTGTCAAGCATCGTCGTTCGTAGTTGTGTTCCTACATTGGTGGTCCAACGCCTTACCTCAAAAGTTGGGTTTGCTTATGCATTTTAGATTGGGGTCAAGGGTTGGACCATTTTTCTTCGTAGGGCTTTTGGTAACGGGTTAAGTACTTCAGATTACTTTTGGGAACGGGTTACATACTTGGCAAACTATATGGCAAACTATAGGTAAGTCGTTAAGAACTTCGTGGTACTTTTGGGGACGGTTTCAAGAAATAACCCCTGTCACCAGTTTGTATTCTCGTGTCAGATGAAAGGGGTAACGTGTCACTGGTTTGAATTTGTTGTTTTACATTTCTGTGGTTGGAACATTGATAAGGCAATCACCCTTGCCTTGTCACTTGTTTGAAAACTCGTGTCACCCGAATTATTTATCGTGTCATGTATTTGAATTTGATGGTACTTTGATAACCAAAGTTTCGAGCATCACAACCTAGTCAACTACTGACCAACACCTATCATAAAAATATCATGACATTCTACAACTTATGACCAACGAATATCATATAGAGAGCAACAAAGTTCACAACAAAGTACCACAATAACAACCTAGTCAACTACCTCCAACAACTATAGGTTTTCAGCAACAAAGTTCATAACAACCTACGACAATAACAACAAAAGTTCCACACAACCTACGACAATCCAAACCATTGAAGTTCATGACAACCTACTATAACATTAACAAAGTTCATAACAATGGCCAAGTACAATCACAACAGCTATCATAACAGTCTACCATGAAAGATGTTTATTAAAGTCAATCCTTTTTGCCACGTGGTTTCTTCACAGGGGAAGGCATGTCTTGTGCATCCCCTCCTCGTGCCTTCCTAGTCCTTTTGCCTCGCTCACCTTCCACATTTGCAGCATCCACATTGATGTTATCATCTGGAGAAGCCGGCGAAACATCCGTTTTGTTTTGCTTCACCCCACCTCCTTTCCCACAGGCATCTCGCATCTCATTCACAACATATTCCAGCACCTTCATCTGCACCACACATAACGTAAAGGAGGGGTTGTACCTCCACTTGATCACATTCAATGGGATTTATGTGTCACCTACTAGTTATGCCGTGTCACTAGTTTATATTCCCTTGTCATAGATGGTATGGATACTTGGCTGAAAACAAAGATAGACTAAGGACGTTCCTTCTCATCCATGCTCCGAAGCCACGTTGTCATAGTTTCCAGCCTCTCCAACATCAGGCCAAGTGTCTTCCCCACCTTATCTTTCCTGGCTTCCCTGTTCCCATCACGTATTCCCGAAGTTGGTCCGGCCTAGTCGGAGCCGTCCCCATAATAACGGGGCGCCAACGCAGCTTCAACTTCATCATAGAAGAGGTTAGGTTCCTTATGCCTGTAGAAGCACCCATTCATCAACTCATACTCACCGTCAGTCAGAAATAGGATGGGGTTGTCTTCCACCATTATGCTCTCCAATTTCCCCGGGTACATGCGGGTATGGATCGACTAATAGCTTAGATTGTCGTCAGTGGCATCCCACCTCAATAAGCGAGGCAACGCCTTCGTCGATACCTTGTCGGCAAACTTGACCCCAATATCTGGAACAGCTTCGTACAGCCAAATCTACAACACCCACGCGTTCGACATTACAATCTACGAAATGCGTGTAAATTGTGCTTCACAATGAAAATGTAACTTCGATCTCGAAGGTTACCTAGAAAGCCAATGGATAACGCATTAGCCCATAACCATGCCGATCGACACCCGGCTTCAAGTGTGCGACCCGCCGTTCTATGACACCCCATAAGGACACATGGGTGGCCTCGTAGACAAGTCTACCCCAAGGGAATGCCAAGAACCGATCGACGTTTCAACAAGCCTCACAATCCACGCTCGTATAGGAGACCTGGGTTCCTGCCCAAGCAGCACACCTTCGATAATGAAGAGGAGAGCGAGCTTGAAACACTTTCTTGCACTCAGTTCCTTCAAAATCGAGGTCTTCAACGCATACTCTAGCTCATCCACGGTCACCCTGTTCGTTGAGAAAAATTCCTTAATGGCATCCTTGTCGTCCTCCATATCTCCATCCCGGTATCGACCACAACGCAACCCAGTCACGAGGGCAAACTCCTTGATTGAGAAGCGCCGGAGCTTTCCTTGCAACAAGTACCACGTCTCCCACTTCTTCTCCGTCTTAAGTTGCCGTTGTAAGACGTAATGCAGTAGTTGCGGTGAGAATTGAACTCGGTTTGCCAATTCCATAACTCCCCCAAGCTGGCTTCTCTACAGCTTCTCTCAATCTAACGGGTGGATCATATCGTCGATGTTCACGAGCATCGAGACTCGAATTTTGGTTGACACGCCCTCGGAAGTGCTTCTCCTCTGGCACTGCATAGCGTGGCTCTGCCTTTTCGAGTAGCTTCACTCCATTCCTCCTTAAATTTTTTGACCTAACCATATCTTCCCTGCATTTAGGTAGACATGAATAGAATTAGATAACCACACAAAATCGTCTCCTCCTACCACCAAACTATTAAACCCCTCTCAGATTTTTTCCCAAATACATAAAAAATGAACCATGTCACCAAGTTTTGAACCCATGTCACCTAATCCGATGGGTACCCCTTTTTTGAAATTCTGATTTCAGACATTTCTCCTGTCACCCATGACAAACTGCTTGTCACAATCGACCAAACTCCATGGTTCTTCTTCAGCCCAACCTCAGTCGTTCTTCTTCAATCTCAACCCCGTACATCCCCATAACCCAATTTCCCCTCCCATCTTCACATGCATCAAAACCCTAACTGCATTTCGATGTTGTATGTCACATATCCCAAATTCACCCTCTGTATATGTCAATCGCACCCACCACTCCACAAACAATGAGCAACAATCCTCAATACCCATAAAAATTACCATTGACAGTAGAAAACTGAAAATATATTGGATCCAAGATCTAGAGATGCAGAGAAGGGAAAGACTTTTGCAGAAAAACGTATGCGACTTACCTCCTCTCCGACGTGCTCCTCTCCAGTGTACTCTCAGGCGTGCTTCTCTCCGGTGTGATACTCCCTTGTCCTTTCTCTCTTAATCGGCCGCCCTCCCACTCGTCAACCTCTCTTCTCTGTCTCTTCTTCAATTTCATGTATCTTTCCCTTTAGGTCCACCTGTATGATGCCACCAACTGTTCTCTTTTCGTTTTTTTTTCCTCAGTCGCAATAAATGCAAGTTGGTGAAAGATTCGCTATTTTTTTTCTTTATTTTTCCAGTTTGTTATGGGGTTTTCCTTTTTTCGTTTTTTCAGATATGTTAAAAATAACGGTGCCAAAAAATTCCACGTCAATGCATGCACGTGTCAGGTCATTGCATCAACGTGTGAGGTAATTGAAATAATATTTCACTTGTTTGAATTCACGTGTCACATGTTTGAAGTAACGTGTCACTACTGGGATTCTCACTTTTTATTTCTTTTAGAGATAACCCCACTAATGTGCATACATACCTTCAAGTGGATAACATGTACATCTCCAAATTCAAAATGTACCAACTTCAAACCAATTGTATAAGTTCAGAGCAACTACTTTTTATTTCTTTAAGAGATAACCCATGTCACCTGTTTAAAATAACGTGTCACGTAATTGATTCACCGTGTCATATAAGGTGGCTACCTTCTAACTTTAACTATATGCATCGAATCAATTAGGCTCCACTAATGTGCATACATACCTTTGATGTACATAATTGTACTATTGTTTATTGCATCTTTTGACTTCATATTTCATTTGATTTCCGAACAAAAGTTTCAAAAGTATATGATCTCGTGTAAGAATGAGCTAAAGTGAAAGAAATAGAGTCTACACGAGTTTTGAGCTAACCATGCAGGAATTCGATGAAATCGGAGTCAAAACGAAGAAGCCAAGTGAAGCTGAGCAGAGGTAGATATCGACCCTAGACCCAGATATCGACCCCTGGTGTCGATATCGACCCCCATATCGACCTCAACATAGAAATCGACCAGAGCTGAACAAGTCGAGCAGGAACAGAGACCTCGATATCGACCTCTGGTGTCGATATCGACCCCTTATCTCGACAGAAGATAGACTCGATTTCGAAGACGGATTGGAACTATATCTTCAAGGAGGCACGGGATTATCTCATACTCTCAAGATAGAGGACAGCTGAAGTTTTATTTATCTTTTACCTTTAAGTTCCTTTAAGTTTTATCAAAATAAAAGACCTATCCTAATTGTTCGGATAGAGTTATTAGTTTAGATAGGAGTTACAATCCTTGGATAGCGAGGATTAGTAGCCTATAAATAAAGCCTTAGGGCTGATTTGTTGGATGATCTTTCAGACAATCGAATCACCCAAGACAAAGACAATAGAGATAGAGTTAGAGAGAAGTTTTAGGGATTGACGTTTGCGAAAGTTGACGTTGATTTGTAAAGCTTCGAAGTTTAGTTTAATGCAAGTTTCTTCCTTTCAATTGATGATGAATCCCATGATGAGAAGCGAGTAGTTCCCCAAAGCTCTTAGGGTCGGGGTGAGCCCGACGTTAGCCATGCGCGCTTGAGGTAAGTATTTGATGTTGATATCATTGTGTCTATCTCTCCTCCTACGATTCTATGTTTAGTCCTAATCGAAAGAAAAGGGATTCATGCTAACAACTTGAGTTATAAACATAAAATTGGTAGAGACAATTAGGTTTATTTGAAAGAGTAATCCTAAGAGTTGGTGTACGGCGAAAGCTTGTCCCTTGGGTGTAATAGCGCAATTGTCCGTCTTATTTATCTCATCGCATGCATTAGTTAACGTTGTGGTAAACCCTAATCCTAGGAGTTGTTTTTACATATATATACACACCAAAACCCACTGATATTTCTGTTCATTACTTCTCTTTCCATCCTTGATTCTTCGGCCTTTTCTTTGCCGACAAAACCGCTAACCCACTGCAGGAAAGACATCGATATCGACAGCAGAGGTCGATATCGACCAAACTGATAGATCGACGGTTTTCTGAGTCGATCTCGAGACTCCTGGGAACTTCTGCAAGCATCGATATCGACCACTTTGTGTCGAAATCGACCCCCTGTATCGACTGGCAGACTTCTGAGCCAGTCGATTTCGTGAACTAACCTCGATATCGACCCCCTCCAGTCGATATCGACTACCTTTTTTTGTTTCTGTAGGTTTTCTGTTGCAGACGACATCGACAGCCAAGGTCGACATCGAAGTCTGACATCGAGATCGAGGCTTCTGGTCGAGTAGAAAGGACGTGTCTTCAACGCTACTAGGATCCCGCTGACTCGCTTCCTCGTGGATCGAACCTGATTCCCTACTACTATAGCGGGGAGTCTTGAATTTATTTGAAGAGGCTAAGAGTTGTATTGGTTTATATTTTCTTATATATTTCGATTCAATTCTCCCTACGTCAAATTTTGGCGCCGTTGCCGGGGAGGCTATCAATCGCGCCCTAGTAGTTTATTTTCACGGTTCTTTTTAGTGTTGTTTTATAGGTGTATGCGACGTACTGGTGACCAACCTGAATTTGAAGGACTAGACGAACCAGAACGCTTTCTCCACCTAAGATCTCGAGTCCAAAGAATCATGGCGGACAACGAGACCCAGGCACAACAAATTGAACGCTTAAGGAAGCAAGTAGAGGATTACGCTACCAGAGAGGCGGCACTAAGAGAGCGTGCTGACAGGGAAGAGGAAGCCAGGAGACGATATGAGATTCAAATCAACGTCCTCCCCCGGAATGCTAAGCAATACTTGCACCCATCGCTCACAGTGCCTGAATCGGCTATTCTAATCCCTTCTTCTAATTTTGAAATTAACCCAAACTTTTTAACTGAAATAAGAAGGCATCAATATGAAGGGAAACCTAACGAATGCCCTATGGCACATATATCAACCTTCTTAGACCTCTGTGATACAATTGCTGATGGACAAAGTCTTGAGTATGTTCAACTGAAAGCATTTCGCTGGTCTCTTACAGGAAAAGCATTGCAGTGGTTGGAAAGCTTAGCCCCAAGATCGCTCCGCACCTGGAATGAAGTCAAGGACGCGTTTCTCAACAAGTTCTTTCCTCCCTCTAAGACGGCGCTGATCCGACAGAAAATCACAGCTTTCAAACAAAAGCCTGGTGAGGCTTTGGCAACAATTTGGGAGAGGTATAAGGACCTCCTACGATCATGCCCGACGCATGGCCAACCACCGTACGTCATCCAGGAGATCATATACAATGCTCTTGACGCTGCAACAAAGGAGAGGATCAACACATACACCGCCTATGGCTACCTTGAACTCGCTCCCCAAGAGGCTTGGGAAACCATTGAAAGGCTGGTGGAATTTGACAATACATATGGGACTCCTGAGGTTTCCGACGCACCATCATCGTCGAGGCCTGCCCCCTCTATGCCCTTATATGAACCCTCCAATGTAATCGATCCAGATGTGAAGGAGCAATTCCACAGAGATCAACTTAGAAAGCTCCAAAAGCAAGTGAGGTTCCTTTCAGCGAACCAAGATTGCATCGAATGCGGATCGCAGCGGCACACCACCATCGAGTGCCCACATGCCGAACAAGTACACCTAGCGGAGACTCACCAAGAGGCGCGCTACATGAGGGGTCCCAATCACCAATATTGGGGAGACCAAAGGTTCCATCAACCACAAAGGAATCAGGTCAACCCTAGGGACCCTCCGCCTTATAGAGCTCCTGGGCACCCGGAGAGAGACCAAAAGAAGGATGATCTTCAACTAGTACTGGATGAAATCAGGCGGAACCAAGCTAAGAACGATCAATCCAACAATGCTATCCACTCTCAACTCAATCACCTTACCACAAGGATTGGGGAGATGGATATATGGAAGAAGAACGTAGAGACCCAACTGGGTCAATTGGCGGCACAAATCCCTAGGCCATCCGGAACACTCCCTGGGCAACCCACCACAAATCCTAAGGGACAATCCGGGACGGGCCATGTCGCAGCCATACAATTAAGGAGTGGCACCAAAGTACAAAAGCCACGAACGGAGACGAAGGAGAAAGCAGCAGACCCAGTCGACGTCGACAGACCAGTCGATGTCGACCCAGAGGTCGAAATCGACCCCCATGTCGACCCCCTGGTCGACGTCGATGACACTGCAGAACCATCAGTGCCTCAACAGAGATCGAAATCGACCATTCCAGTCGATATCGACCACATTCCAGTCGATGTCGATGTCCAACAGGCCCCTCCGACCACCGTTTTGGCCCCTCCACCAAAGAAGACGTTGCCATTCCCTTCCAAAGCATTGGAGGATCCCACCAAAGGCAAGTTTAGGCGCTTCATAAAGATACTTCAAGGACTCAACGTTACTATCCCTCTTACTGAAGCCCTGAGCGAGATGCCCGCCTATGTGCGATTCCTCAAAGACATCCTGAGTAAGAAGAGGTCCATGGCAGAGATCGCAGAGGAGTGCTCAAAGATGGACTTCCCAGAGAAGAAGAGTGATCCAGGGAAGTTCGCAATCACCGTGGGACTTGGCCAACATCGCTATAAAGCCCTATGTGACCTAGGGGCAAGTGTAAGTCTCATGCCTCTCTCTATTTGGCAAAAGGTGAACATTGGTGCCCTTGAACCTGTGGACATGAAGCTTTATATGGCTGACAACTCATTCGTCAGACCCACAGGTATAGTTGACGACGTTCCGGTAAAGGTAGGTAAGTTCTTTGTGCCTACTGATTTCATTGTATTGGAGATGCCTGAAGATCCTGTAGTGCCTATTATACTTGGTAGGCCATTCTTAGCTACTGCAGATGCCAATATCAATGTACGTCGAGGATTACTAACCTTTACTATAGGGAACGAAGTGATAGAATTCTCTTTCAACCCAACCATGAGCGAAACAAAGCACCTGGAGCAAGTAGTCCTCTCGCCGGCCAAAGAAAAGCTTAGAAAATTCTTGTTGGCGAGGACGGAAACAGCAAGCAGGGTCGACATCGACTGGAACCAGTCGATATCGACTAAAAGCATCGAAATCGACCCCCCTTGGTCGAAATCGAGAATGCCAGATCGCTGCCAGGAGCTTAAGTATGGGGTCACAGAGGTCGATATCGACCCACACATGTCGGTATCGACCATAGCACTCGAAATCGACCCTCCTTGGTCGAAATCGACCACCCCTCAGCCCGAAGATCTCTGTTTTGGGCCCAAACAGGTAAGCCCAGGTATGAATCTTAACCCTCCTCCGTCCATTATTGATAAATCAATTAAGCCGATTATTGATAAATCTACTAAAGAGAGGGTCAAAGCTCCATGGTTTGCCTATATTGCTAAAGTTAGGTCAAGAAAGAGAAGAAAAGCGCCCAAAGAAGAACCTAACATCAAGGAAGCCTTGGTCGCCGAACTTAGATGCTATCAAAAGGACCTAGATGATCCAGGAGAAGGCTCAAGCTCAAAGGTTCCTTACAAAAAAGGGTCATGAAGCATTGACGGAGAAGTCGGCCTAGCGACTCAAAAATCTAGAGCATGTACATAAAACATTTAAATATCGCATAGATGGTTTTTAGGATTTAAATTTTTTTGGCTGTTTTGAACTTTTAAAACTGAGATAATTCGTGCTTTATCTATATTTCTAACAAGATTTCAGGTTATCAAGCAAAAGGAACGACGAAGAGGAAAAGAAGCTTCTGCAGAGGCAGTCGAAATCGACCAGGCCAGTCGAAATCGACCCCTCAGGGTCAAGCCACCTCCTGGAGTCGACATCGAGGACTCAGGAGCGAAAAAGAGAGGTCGATATCGACCATTATACTCGATATCGACCCCAATCAGGCAGCCCTTGTCTTCATCTTCTCCCTCGACTTCGACAGATGCAGTCGACATCGACCTCTGACCTAGATATCGACTTCTGGCATCGACCTCACCTGAAATCAACCTGAATCCGCTGTAAGTCTCTCTCTACCCTTGTTCTTCTTTCTAATACAGTGAGGACACTGTATATTTTAAGTATGGGGTGGGGGAAAGACATGTCTTATGGTCATAACTTGGTTTCTTCTTCGCATTGCATACATGTTTAAATTTTTGTTCTTAGTTTTACTTTTATAAAATGTCAAAAATCCAAAAAAATAGAAAAATGTCAAAAATCAAAAAAATGCATGTTTATTTAAAGTTTATTTTTCTTTAATCCCTACTTAGATGTCCTATGATGAAAACTCAATAGCTGACTTGATCATGTAAACCCTATGGCATATTTGGATGGTTTAGCCTAAGTCTTTAAATTTTTATGTAGATTGTGAACTTGTGATGAAATTGAGCACATATGATCCTAGGCTAAAAAGCAAATCCAACAAAAATTGTCCTTGTGAGAATTTTGGCCTGTAGGGAGAACATCAAAAATCCCTCCGCTTTCTTGAGTGAATTTACTCTTCCTATGCATCTCTAAATGTTGTGATAGTTATTCAAAACCAATGCATATATATGTTTATGTTTACGAGAATTAAATGATGGAGGCATCTTTTAAGCCAATTTTATCCTCTCTTTAACTACCCTGCATTATCCCTGCTTAAAGCCAGAACATTAGCCTGAGCCTGAATTGCAAACTCCAAAAAATTATCCCTAGCCGAATTGAGCCTGACCCCCATTTGGGAATTGAGACTTAGATTGGTTGGACTAATGCCTTGTGGGAAGAATAGAGCACAATGTCTAGTTGTAAGCAAGGAAATTATAGGATGGTACATATTTACATTTTGTCATATCTTGTAAAAGGATGTTTTGGCTCACCATATAAATGCATATAGTTATTTCAATTCGAAAAAAAAAAAAAATCCGAAAAAAATATATGTATATATATATAAAGTGCATGAGCCAAAATCCTTAAGTTTTTATTCATACGAATGTTATACTTTTGAGAGGTGTATTAGAACTTGAAAGAAGGGTTGATGGAATGCATCTTTAAGAGCATTATATTGAAGAGTTATGGTTTGGGTAATGCAAGTGTTGAGAATTAGGAGTCTTGATTCCTGAATTTGAAAAGCACCACATAGCCAAATAATTCCATACCTTTTATTTCATACCAAGCCCCATTACAACCCCGCCGAATGGAGTCTTCTATGAAGTCTTCCATTGAGCGAAAGTCCTCCTGATGATTCTTATTGCATTTTCATAATTGGTTGCGAAGTGGATTTTTATAAATTGCAATGTTTATGAGATTGTATATGGAATTGAGTTGAGAGTGATCTTCATAGCCTAAACACATGAGAGTTGAGTGCAAACACATTATCCCTGTGAGGTTGGATTAAAATTGCATATGCCTATGGATCGCCAAAATATGTGCTATGACGTTAAATTCACTTGCTTTACTTTGCTACCACTTATGATGTTGCTTTTGACGAAGGCAAAGACTTGAAGGGTGTGTTGTAGGTATTGGTTATTGCTCGGTTATTGCTTGAGGACAAGCAAGTCTAAGTATGGGGTGTTTTGATGTACATAATTGTACTATTGTTTATTGCATCTTTTGACTTCATATTTCATTTGATTTCCGAACAAAAGTTTCAAAAGTATATGATCTCGTGTAAGAATGAGCTAAAGTGAAAGAAATAGAGTCTACACGAGTTTTGAGCTAACCATGCAGGAATTCGATGAAATCGGAGTCAAAACGAAGAAGCCAAGTGAAGCTGAGCAGAGGTAGATATCGACCCTAGACCCAGATATCGACCCCTGGTGTCGATATCGACCCCCATATCGACCTCAACATAGAAATCGACCAGAGCTGAACAAGTCGAGCAGGAACAGAGACCTCGATATCGACCTCTGGTGTCGATATCGACCCCTTATCTCGACAGAAGATAGACTCGATTTCGAAGACGGATTGGAACTATATCTTCAAGGAGGCACGGGATTATCTCATACTCTCAAGATAGAGGACAGCTGAAGTTTTATTTATCTTTTACCTTTAAGTTCCTTTAAGTTTTATCAAAATAAAAGACCTATCCTAATTGTTCGGATAGAGTTATTAGTTTAGATAGGAGTTACAATCCTTGGATAGCGAGGATTAGTAGCCTATAAATAAAGCCTTAGGGCTGATTTGTTGGATGATCTTTCAGACAATCGAATCACCCAAGACAAAGACAATAGAGATAGAGTTAGAGAGAAGTTTTAGGGATTGACGTTTGCGAAAGTTGACGTTGATTTGTAAAGCTTCGAAGTTTAGTTTAATGCAAGTTTCTTCCTTTCAATTGATGATGAATCCCATGATGAGAAGCGAGTAGTTCCCCAAAGCTCTTAGGGTCGGGGTGAGCCCGACGTTAGCCATGCGCGCTTGAGGTAAGTATTTGATGTTGATATCATTGTGTCTATCTCTCCTCCTACGATTCTATGTTTAGTCCTAATCGAAAGAAAAGGGATTCATGCTAACAACTTGAGTTATAAACATAAAATTGGTAGAGACAATTAGGTTTATTTGAAAGAGTAATCCTAAGAGTTGGTGTACGGCGAAAGCTTGTCCCTTGGGTGTAATAGCGCAATTGTCCGTCTTATTTATCTCATCGCATGCATTAGTTAACGTTGTGGTAAACCCTAATCCTAGGAGTTGTTTTTACATATATATACACACCAAAACCCACTGATATTTCTGTTCATTACTTCTCTTTCCATCCTTGATTCTTCGGCCTTTTCTTTGCCGACAAAACCGCTAACCCACTGCAGGAAAGACATCGATATCGACAGCAGAGGTCGATATCGACCAAACTGATAGATCGACGGTTTTCTGAGTCGATCTCGAGACTCCTGGGAACTTCTGCAAGCATCGATATCGACCACTTTGTGTCGAAATCGACCCCCTGTATCGACTGGCAGACTTCTGAGCCAGTCGATTTCGTGAACTAACCTCGATATCGACCCCCTCCAGTCGATATCGACTACCTTTTTTTGTTTCTGCAGGTTTTCTGTTGCAGACGACATCGACAGCCAAGGTCGACATCGAAGTCTGACATCGAGATCGAGGCTTCTGGTCGAGTAGAAAGGACGTGTCTTCAACGCTACTAGGATCCCGCTGACTCGCTTCCTCGTGGATCGAACCTGATTCCCTACTACTATAGCGGGGAGTCTTGAATTTATTTGAAGAGGCTAAGAGTTGTATTGGTTTATATTTTCTTATATATTTCGATTCAATTCTCCCTACGTCAACCTTCAAGTGGATAACATGTTTCTCTCCAAATTCAAAATGTACCAAGTTCAAACCAATTGTATAAGTTTAGAGCAACTACTTTATATTTCTTTAAGAGATAACCCCTGTCACCTGTTTAAAATAACGTGTCACGTGATTGATTCACCGTGTCACATAAGGTGGCTACCTTCTAACTTTAACTATATGCATCGAATCAATTAGGCTCCACTAATGTGCATACATACCTTCAACTGGATAACATGTACCTCTCCAATTTCAAAATGTACCAAGTTCAAACCAATTGTATAAGTTCAGAGCAACTACTTTATATTTCTTTAAGAGATAACCCCTGTGACTTATTTAAAATAACGTGTCACGTGATTGATTTACCGTGTCACATAAGGTGGCTACCTTCTAACTTTACTATATGCATCAAATCAATTAGGCTCCACTAATGTGCATACATACTTTCAAGTGGATAACATGTACCTCTCTAAATTAAAAATGTACCAGTTCAAACCAATTGTATAAGTTCAGAGCAACTACTTTTTATTTCTTTAAGAGATAACCCCTGTCACCTGTTTAAAATAACGTGTCACGTGATTGATTCACCGTGTCACATAAGGTGGCTACTTTCTAACTTTAACTATATGCATCGAATGGAAAATGTACCAACTACAACCATGTTCATACCTAAACCGTTGTAAGCGCAAAACATGTTCATGTGCACATAAAAAAAGTACCAAGTTTAACAAAATATCCAAAGTGATACTTCACAAAAAAAGTGTTCATAAAAAAAGTACAATCGCCACTGCAACGGCTAGCATTCGAGTCGACCGTGGAAGACACCAACGGCTAGCATCTGCCGGTACGCCCCAATAAAATTGTCGTCCAATCCATCAAATGTGGGGGCAGTCTCCAGCAGAAGCTGCATGAATCTAATCGAGTACGGGCCACAATCACCACTGGAATGGGGAACAATCCGTTAGAACTAGAACGCCGATACCACCTCGAATGAAACGAAATTGAAGCATGGGACCCAACTTACCTTAGCTTGTTCTGTGGAAGGCCCTTGTCCCGGTGAAGGGCAAACGGAGTGGGGACCTTCTCCGCATACTGGACCTTCAGCTCGGGATGTGCGTGGATGATGACAGGGATTAGGTGGGTCACGAACATTAAGAGGGGCTGGAGATGGCGGTCGGTCACGGTGTGGACATCGCAGTCATACACCCTCATCTCCTAGTCCTTCAGATCAATGGAAAGCGTAACCCAATGCTTGTTCTTCATGTTGAAGGGAAGGAGGACGAGGTCCATACCTGACCACGGACGCCCCATCGTCTTCGGGGACCAGTCGTCTAAATACGCCAACACAGCATCAGTTGGCTCGTAGCCTTCAGCGTTGCCACTGTGCCTCTTCCATTCCCTATCCAGATACAGTCCCGTCAAGTACGAATCGACAACGATGTCTCAACTGCCAATGTCATCCGCCCTGTTCAAGACCGCTTTACGCAAAAGGTAGCAACACTTCTCCGTGTCCTGCATGAAGTGAACCCAAATGAAAATCCAGACTCATGACACGTGAAATTTCATAGGTGACACGTAGTCGTACCTGTGTGCCAAGCCAAACTCAGGGCTTCTTGAGGGAGGTGAGGAAGTCCTTCGTTAGGTCTGTGCCGCAGGGTGACTTTCGCATCTCCACGTCCCCACTACACGGTAAATTTCTGTCAAGGTTAGTGGACGTTCACCTCTCTACCTTTTTCGTATATTGAAGAGTAAGACACAAAAGTGAGGTACCTTGCGAGCCACCCGGCTAGGCCGTCATTTTCCGTCATGGACATAATTCCTAGCGCAACACGTCTACCTATGTCCCGAGGTAGCCGAGAAAACCCTCAACGCCACCACCGAGCCACCGAAGCTCCGTCGCCTCTGTTTGAGCGCGAACGACTTTTTGGTAAGCCGTTCTCATTTTTTTTCGATTGGAACCACCCTCGAGCTCCACCATCATACTCACCCACTATAAGACTCGGGGTCTTAAGAGGCGCTAGCCCATGCCACCTAGCCCTCTCTAGTCCGCTGTCCTCACTTGGAGCTTGAAAAGAAAGAGCTCTTGTGACATGGGTAGGGCTTGAATCATTTATAAACCACTCCCAACATCCTTATGATATCTGATGTGGGACGGGGTGTTACAATCTCCCCTATTTAAAGCACTAACGACCCCGTCAGGCCCAAGGAGTAGCCCCTGGGTGGAGCGTACCTGAGCATACTGTCAAAGTACCTCCGGATCCGAAGTCAGCTCTAATACCATCTGTAAGACTCGGGGTCTTAAGAGGTGCCAGCCCATACCACCTAGCCCTATCAGGTCCGTTGTCCTCACTTGGATCCTGAAAAGGAAGAGCTCTTGTGATATGGGTAGGACTTGAATCATTTATAAACCACTCCCAACATCCTTTTGATATTCGATGTGGGACGGGGTGTTACACCTACCTCCGACGCAGGTCTGAGAAGCCATCGAGAGCCTCCGACGACGCTTAGAACTCCGGTCGAGAGCTTTGACGCCGCGAACACCTCGGTGAGCGTTCGAACCTTCTTTCTTTTTCTTTGATTCGTCTTGGTTCCTTTTTCTTATCCTCGGATGGTCGGGAGAGAGAGTTGATGATGGGTCAGAAAGGGGTGGGTGAGCTTGAGAGCGGGCAAGGTCGAGAGAGAGGGCGTGTGCGAGCGAGGGGAGCGAGAGCTGTGCGAGTGCTGCATGAGCGAGCAACATAGGCGGCAAGTCCAAGCGAGCTTGGCGAGCTGAACGGTGCGGGCGCTCAGCGTCGACCACCAGGCGCAGCAGCAAGTGCGATGCTTGCGAGAAATCTTCGGATTCAGAGGAAGAAGATGCACACGCAAGCCCCACCTGCCTTGACCCGTCAGCCATGGGCCCACCTCCACTCTTTTTAAATTTTATTTGTTGATTAAACCGGTTTGGGATTTACTTTTAGCGGGTTTGGTTTGGTTCGGTTTGGGTTAAAAGCGTTGGTTCGGTTCGGGTTTAGCCATTTATTTATTTATTCATTTGTGTTTATTTATTTATTATTTATCTATTATTTATTTATTTATTATTTATGAATTATTCATTATTTAATTATTATTTATTTATTTACTTAATTACTTATTTAATTATTTAACTGATATATATATATCGATATTTAAAAGGTCGGTTTTAAAGTATATAATTTGAGTTATTTCCCAAGAATTGGAATTTATTTAAACCTTAGCATAATGATTTTAAAATAAAGTATGTCGGGAGTATTTTAATGCGGTGTTTTGGAAGGAGTTTTAAAGGTTAAATATTTTATGATTTGGAAATGGGTTAAGTATGATTTTGAGGTTAAATATTGTTTTAACTAAAAACTAGACCTGTGAGAATATATGATTTGAATTACAAGTAAATATGAATTGAAAGCATGAGTTGATATGTTGAGACTTTGAGATGATTTGTGGAAATGAGAATGGAATTGTGATGATATAAGATGTTGAGTTAAGTTAAGATGAACGATGATGATGATAATGATGATGATGATGATGATGATGATGATGATGATGAATATGATAATGATGATGGTGATGATGATGATTATGATGATGTTGATGATGATGATAATGATGATGATGATGATGATGATGTTGATGATATGAATAAGATGTGATGATGAGAATACACCCAAGTTGTGGAAACGAGATGGCTAATGTATATGATTTATGTGTATCTTTTGTGTGTTATTGATCTGACTTGTGGAAGTTAGACTTAGACTTATACATGTTCATTAATAATTATTAGGTGATCTGTCATTTGATTGGATTGCTTGCTATTGTTGAATATTGTTTGTATTATGTGCTTCTCTAGGTAAGTTCCTTGAACTTACTCATGATGGGCGCTTATACACTGGGTATTATATAGTAGGCTAGTGTTCATGTACCATACGACTTAGAATCAGGCTTAGGATCTAAAACGGAAACCATATGATTTGCTATATGTCTTTGCTAGAAAAACGGACATTATAAGTGTTTATCGGATGAGACCTTTTTCTTTATTCTTGTCATCTTAGTTGGTGCTTAATATAGAAAGTTGTTTGCATTTGATGAGCGGTAGGCTTTTTGATAGTAAGTTGACATAGGACTCTTATAGCCTTAGGTCTTATATGGGTGTCATTGCTTGCATTCTCTTCATAGTTAGTAGGCTCCTTACGTAGGGATGGCCTGCACCGTGGGTGAGGTAGCTCCCTTCGAAATGAGTTGCTATAGGATTCCTTAGGAGCCTAGAGGGACATGTCATTTGGCATTTCTTGAAGACCCTTTTTCCTTACCGCGCTTCTTTATTTATTTCCGCACTTACGTATCAACATGCTTGTCTATTTAATTTTCCACATCGCATTACGCATTTCATCTTAGGAATATGATGCTTATTATATGCCTCTCAGAGTGTGTTTACACACGCGCATGAGTGGCCTGATGATTGATCCAGATCCCCCTCCTTTTTTTAGATTTAGTTAACCGCTAGCCGTTATCTTTGCTTATATGGATGCTTGGCGGGTTCGGTCTTTTGGCGTTAGATCGAGAGCTTGAGCTAGAGACCACTAAACTTCCTCTCTTTTAAACTCTTTTACATCGTTTTGACCCGACTTTGAGGTGACACCCTTTTGGATTGTATTCGATTTAAACTTTACTTTTGTTTCCGCTCGATTTCACGATTAGACTAAGGTAGGTACTTGGTCCCCAATGGACCCACGATCTTTAAGGGTTAGAAACCCAATTTCAAAACCTTACTTATTTTTATTGCGAAAACTTATGACTCGTACTCGGGTTGTAAGATCTAGTCAGAAGGTAGCCTTGTCTTCTTAAACGTAACTCGGATAATTAGGTTTTCTTTCCTAGGCCCAAAGGAGGGGCAAATAGGGGAAATAATATCCTTACTTTCCGGTCCATTACAAAACCAAAGCCCAACTCGAAACTGCACCTTTGAAATGAGGGATATAAGAGTCGAAATCAATATCATAAGCTAATCGATGAAGCTAATCGCAGAGATCACAAGAGGAAATGCAAAAACGGGTTTAGGTTCGTGGTCGTTCTTCCATGTTGGCGGTGGTCGGTATTTCGTTTTCACTATTCATGATGTCGTGTTCGAAGGGGCTTTTGCTCCGAACAAAATCCAGGGCGAAGCAATGACGGTGTGCGTTCGAAGCTGGGGGATGGAGAATTGCCTCCTGCCCTGCTCCGGAGGCTCATCCCTCTCCCGGTGCCGTATCCTTTCATGGGCACCCTACCACTACACCAGGTTACATCCCTTCATCCTCTTATCCTATTTCAACATTATAATTAACCTTGAAGTTCCATCCAAAGTGGATCTGCAAGTACAAATATTGTCTTCATTCTAACTGTGATCTCATAATCTACAAAAACTACCTCTTGTCTGTTATGGGTTTGGTTGTTTCTATGCTCAAGCCTTTCATTTTGGTGGTCTAGAACCATGGTATGTCTCTCGACACTCAGGTGGCTATTTTGATTAAACCCAAACATTGCATACAAGCAATCTGTACCTGGGGTAGCATTGAACCTAATATCCAAATGGTACTTGTTAGTGGTTTAAACCCACTTTTGTTCGAACTAACTATAACTGGAAGTTGTAAGACTGATACCAAAACCATTCATCGTGATTTTGTTCATGGATATAAAATTCTCGTTCCTAGGTTTAACAAAACTTGACTCGTTGAGCTTCTATCAGACACAAGGTTTGGGTCGAATTGTGCTTATGACAGTGGCATACTCCACTTGCTTTTTAATTTACCAAAATTTGTACATGTTCTCTTGATTGATATACTTAATATGGTTGCTACCCTTTGCTACTTTGGTTTACATATCTTCACTCTTTTGAATAAATTTATATGCATGACATTGGTGTGTGTTACTTTCTTATTTATTTCCCTAGTTTATGTTTTTGAGCCGGTTGTGCTTGCTCTGTTGGCGCTTGTCGATTTTACACCAAGTTGGTTTTTAAGAAATGATCTTGCTAGGGTGGGTGTTTACCTCCTGTGGGGAGGTGTTTGCATTATCTGGTTTTGCAGTACTCACACAACCAACGATCTTCTGCATGATTCTTCATGTATATCTTGTCTGCCTCATCACTACTTTGGTGCTTACTACCATCGTTTTTTGTGCTTGTTTGTTTGTTGTGCTCTATTGCTGCATTTGATTGCTTTTGTTTGCAGGATACCCCTCGAACTGCCTAGCTCGATCAAAACATTGTTGATGAATTATTTGCTAACCCTGCCATCTACACTCTTTGGCTATTGAGTGATCATAGGACTGCCACCTCATGGCCATACCTAATCTCATCTTGGATATACAAGCCCTCAGTTACATTTACTAACCTACGAGTTGTCATTACCAACTACAAGCACACATTACTCGTGCATTCATTTGTGGCTCTTTGGTCGGTCTGCCACCTTTAGCTCACCCATGCAACATTTCCATCTTCTTAGTAGGCTTACTCCATTACGAAGTGGCCTAATTCACCTGATGACATTGCGTGTTTGGTGTCGTGTAATTGAGAACTACCAACTTCGCTACTTTTGTTTATGGTTTATCTTACATTGCTCCCGCATATACTTCACCCAAGATACTCAATTACATTTCAGTATCTCTTAGTTTGCCCTGGCTTTACTAGAGGCGTTCTACACAACCTTAATTGTTTTACCAAGTCTCGATATCAAGTTATTTTATGAATATATGTACATGGAACTCTCGAGGATTACGTAGAAGAAATATTTGGACCTCCATCGAGTCCTTTTGTACAAATAATTCTATTAATGTGATTGCACTTCTTGAAACAAAATCAAACAAGATTCCTGAAGAACGTGTTTGGAATCATAACGGATTCACTAATATTGCTTTTGCCCCGGCAGCTGGGTTTGCTGCTGGCATTTTCCTTTTATGGAAAAATCTTTCTCCCTTACAAGGTTCGATTGATTTAGTTCTGGTTGATGCTAGATTTATTCATTTTAACTATTATGATGATTTCACTCGCACTACTACAACGATGTTCATTGTATATGCCCCACTGATGTACACATTTGTACCTTTGTTTATTGCATCTTTTGACTTCATATTTCATTTGATTTCCAAAGAAAAGGGTCAAAAGAATATAAACTTGTGTAAGAATGGGCTAAAATGCAAGAAATAGAGTTTGCACATGTTTTGAGCTAACCATGCAGGAATTCGAGCGAAAACGGAGTCAAAACGAAGAAGCCAAGTGAAGCTGAGAAGAGGTAGATATCGACCCTAGACCCAGATATCGACCCCCAGTGTCGATATCGACCCCCATATCGACCTCAACATAGAAATCGACCAGAGCTGAACAAGTCGAGCAGGAACAGAGACCTCGATATCGACCTCTGGTGTCGATATCGACCCCTTATCTCGACAGAAGATAGACTCGATTTCGAATGCGGATTGGAACTATATCTTCAAGGAGGCACGGGATTATCTCATACTTTCAAAGATAGAGGACAGCTGAAGTTTTATTCATCTTTTACCTTTAAGTTATTTAAGTTTTACCAAAATAAAAGACCTATCCTAATTGTTCGGATAGAGTTATTAGTTTAGATAGGAGTTACAATCCTTGGATAGCGAGGATTAGTAGCCTATAAATAAAGCCTTAGGGCTGATTTGTTAGATCATCCAAGAATCCAAGAATACAATCAATTAACAAGACATAGACAATAGAGTTAGAGTTAGAGAGAAGTTTTAGGGTTTGACGTTTGCGAAAGTTGACGTTAAGTTGTAAAGCTTCGAAGTTTATTTTAATGCAAGTTTCTTCCTTTCAAACAATGATGAGCTCCATGATGAGAAGCGAGTAGTTCCCCAAAGCTCTTAGGGTCGGGGTGAGCCCGACGTTAGCCATGCGCGCTTGAGGTAAGTATTTGATGTTGATATCGTTGTGTCTATCTCTCCTCCTACGATTCTATGTTTAGTCCTAATCGAAAGAAAAGGGATTCATGCTAACAACTTGAGTTATAAACATAAAATTGGTAGAGACAATTAGGTTTATTTGAAAGAGTAATCCTAAGAGTTGGTGTACGGCGAAAGCTTGTCCCTCGGGTGAAATAGCGCAATTGTCCGTCTTATTTATCTCATCACATGCATTGGTTAACGTTGTGGTAAACCCTAATCCTAGGAGTTGCTTTTTACATAGTTTGTACACACCAAAACTCACTGTTATTTCTGTTCATTGCTTCTCTCTCCATTCTTAAATCTTCGGCCTTTCTTTGCCGACAAAGAACTAACCCTCTGCAGGAAAGACATCGATATCGACAGCAGAGGTCGATATCGACCAAAACTGATAGATCGACGGTTTTCTAAGTCGATCTCGAGACTCCTGGGAAACTTCTGCAAGCATCGATATCGACACCCGACATCGATATCGACCCTTCTGTATCGACTGGCAGTCTTCTGAGCCAGTCGATTTCGTGGACTAACATCGATATCGACCCCCACCAGTCGATATCGACCACTTGTTTTTGTCTCTGCAGGTCTTCTGTTGCAGAGAACATCGACAGCCGAGGTCGACATCGAGACCCAAGGTCGAAATCGAGGCTTCTGGTCGACGCAGACGTGAACTTTCCAAAGCTACTAGGATCCCGCTGACACGCCTCCTCGTGGATCGATCCTGACTACCCTTTCACTACAACGGGAGGAAGTCTTGTAATTATTTGCTTAGGCCAGGAGTTGGATTACATTTATTTACATCTTTATATTTGTAATTACTTGACATATCAATCCTCCTGCAACAACAAATTGGCGCCGTTGCCGGGGAGGCAATCAATCGCGCCCTAGTAGTCTATCTCACGTCTCTACCTAGTTTGGTCTTGCAGGTGTATGCGACGCGCTGATCGCCCACCTGAATTTAAAGGAGTAGACGACCCTGAGCGTTATTCCCATCTAAGGGCCCAAGCTCAAAGAATCATGGCGGAAAACGCGAACCAAGCAGAACTCATTGAACAACTAAGGAGGCAGGTTGGGGACCTAACGACTAGAGAGGCGGCACTTAAGGAGCGTGCGGATAGGGAGGAGGAAGGCCGAAGGCAAATAGAAGCCCAAATCAATGCCCTCCCTAGGAATGCCAAGCAATATATGCACCCCGCTCTCACAGTGCCTGAATCGGCAATTCTTATCCCTCCCTCTAATTTCGAAATTAAACCTAACTTCTTGACTGAAATAAGAAGGCATCAATATGAAGGAAAACCTAATGAGTGCCCTATGGCACATATTTCCACCTTCTTAGACCTTTGTGATACTATTGCTGATGGACGTAGTCTTGAATATGTCCAACTAAAAGCCTTTAGATGGTCTCTTACAGGTAAGGCATTGCAGTGGTTGGAGAGCTTAGCCCCAAGATCGCTCCGCACCTGGAATGAAGTTAAGGACGCGTTCCTCAACAAGTTCTTCCCTCCTTCTAAGACGGCGTTGATCCGACAGAAAATCACGGCTTTCAAACAAAAGCCTGGTGAAGCTCTGGCGACTGTTTGGGAAAGGTTCAAGGACCTTCTACGATCATGCCCGACGCATGGCCAACCACCATATGTAATTCAGGAGATCATTTACAATGCTCTTGACGCTGCAACAAAGGAGAGGATCAACACCTACACCGCTTATGGCTACCTTGAACTCACCCCACAAGAGGCTTGGGAGACCATAGAGAGGTTGGTGGAGTTCGACAACACATATGGGACTCCTGAGGTTTCCGACACATCATCATCATCGAGGCCTGCCCCATCTATGCCCTTATATGAACCCTCCAATGTAATCGATCCGGACGTGAAGGAGCAATTCCACAGAGATCAACTTAGAAAGCTCCAAAAGCAAGTAAGGTTCCTTTCAGCGAACCAAGATTGCATCGAATGTGGATCGCAGCGGCACACCACCATCGAGTGCCCACATGCCGAACAAGTACACCTAGCGGAGACTCACCAAGAGGCGCGCTACATGAGGGGTCCCAATCACCAATATTGGGGAGACCAAAGGTTCATTCAACCACAAAGGAACCCGGTTAACCCTAGGGACCCTCCGCCTTATAGAGCTCCTGGGCACCCGGAGAGAGACCAAAAGAAGGATGATCTTCAACTAGTACTGGACGAGATAAGGCGGAACCAAGCTAAGAATGATCAATCCAACAATGCAATCCACTCTCAACTCAATCACCTTACCACAAGGATTGGGGAGATGGACATATGGAAGAAGAACGTAGAGACCCAACTGGGTCAATTAGCGGCACAAATCCCAAGACCGTCCGGAACACTCCCTGGGCAACCCACCACAAATCCTAAGGGACAATCCGGGACGGGCCATGTCGCAGCCATACAATTAAGGAGTGGCACCAAAGTACAAAAGCCACGGAAGGAAACAGAGGAGAAAGCAGCAGACCCAGTCGACGTCGACAGACCAGTCGATGTCGACCCAGAGGTCGATATCGACCACCATGTCGACCCCCTGGTCGATGTCGGTGACACTGCAGAGCCATCAGCGCCTCAACAGAGGTCGAAATCGACCATCCTAGTCGATATCGACCAAATTCCAGTCGATGTCGATGTCCAACAGGCCCCTCCGACCTCCGTTTTGCCCCCCCCCCCACCAAAGAAGACGTTGCCATTCCCTTCCAAAGCATTGGAGGATCCCACCAAAGGCAAGTTTAGGCGCTTCATAAAGATACTTCAAGGACTCAACATCACTATCCCTCTTACAGAAGCCCTAAGCGAGATGCCCGCCTATGTACGATTCCTCAAAGACATCCTGAGCAAGAAGAGGTCCATGGCAGAGATCGCAGAGGAGTGCTCAAAGATGGATTTCCCTGAGAAGAAGAGTGATCCAGGGAAGTTTGCTATCACCGTGGGACTTGGCCAACATCGCTACAAAGCCCTATGTGACCTAGGGGCAAGTGTAAGTCTCATGCCTCTCTCTATTGGGCAAAAGGTGAACATTGGTGCCCTTGAACCTGTGGACATGAAGCTTTATATGGCTGACAACTCATTCGTCAGACCCACAGGTATAGTTGATGACGTTCCGGTAAAGGTAGGTAAGTTCTTTGTACCTACTGATTTCATTGTGTTGGAGATGCCTGAAGATCCTATAGTGCCTATTATCCTTGGTAGGCCTTTCTTAGCTACTGCTGATGCCAATATCAATGTACGTCGAGGGTTACTAACCTTTACTATAGGGAACGAAGTGATAGAATTCTCTTTCAACCCAACCATGAGCGAAACAAAGCACCTGGAGCAAGTAGTCCTCTCGCCGGCTAAGGAGAAGCTTAGAAAATTTTTGTTGGCGAGGACGGAAACAGCAAGCAGTGTCGACATCGACTGAAAACATCGAAATCGACCCCCCTTGGTCGAAATCGAGAATGCCAGATCACTGCCAGGAGCTTAAGTATGGGGTCACAGAGGTCGATGTCGACCCCCACATGTCGACATCGACCACAGCACTCGACATCGACCCTCCTTGGTCGAAATCGACCACCCCTCAGCCCGAAGATTTCTGTTTCGGGCCCAAACAGGTAAGCCCAGGTATGACCCCTAACCCTCCTCTGTCCCTTATTGATGAATCAATTAAGCCCATTATTGATAATTCTACTAAAGAGAGGGTCAAAGCTCCATGGTTTGCCTATATTGCTAAAGTTAGGTCAAGAAAGAGAAGAAAAACGCCCAAAGAAGAACCTAACGATGAAGAAGCCTTGGTCGCCGAACTTCGCTACTACCAAAAGGACCTAGATGATCCAGGAGAAGGCTCACGCTCGAAGGGGCCTTACATAAAAGGGTCATGAAGAATTGACGAAGAAGTCGGCCTAGCGACTCAAAAATCTAGAGCATGTACATAAAACATTTAAATTTCGCATGGATGGTTTTTAGGACTTAAGTTTTGGCTGTTTGAAACTTTTAAGACTGAGATAATTCGTGCTTTATCTATATTCCTAACCAAGATTTCAGGATTGTCAAGCAAAAAGGACGACGAAGAAGAAAAGAAGCTTCTGCTGAGGCAGCCGAAATCGACCAGGCCAGTCGAAATCGACCCCCCCAGGGTCAAGCCATCTCCTGGAGTCGACATCGAGGACTCAGGAGCGAAAAAGAGAGGTCGATATCGACCATAATACTCGATATCGACCCCAATCAGGCAGCCCTTGTCTTCATCTTCTTCCTCGACTTCGACAGATGCAGTCGACATCGACCTCTGACCTAGATATCGACTTCTGGCATCGACCAACTTGAAATCGACCTGAATCCGCAGGTTGCGCTGTGAGTTTCTCTCTACCCTTGTTCTTCTTTTTAATACAGTGAGGACACTGTATATTTTAAGTATGGGGTGGGGGAAAACATGTCTTATGGTCATAACTTGGTTTCTTCTTCGCATTGCATTCATGTTTAAATTTTTGTTCTTAGTTTTACTTTCATAAAATATCAAAATCCAAAAAAATAGAAAAATGTCAAAAATACAAAAAAATGCATGTTTAATTTTAACCCTACTTAGATGTCCTATGATGAAAACTCAATAGCTGACTTGATCATGTAAACCCTATGGCATATTTGGATGGTTTAGCCTAAGTCTTTAAAATTTTTATGTAGATTGTGAACTTGTGATGAAATTGAGCACATATGATCCTAGGCTAAAAAGCAAATCCAACAAAAATTGTCCTTGTGAGAATTTTGACCTATAGGGAGAACATCAAAAATCCCTCCGCTTTCTTGAGTGAATTTACTCTTCCTATGCATCTCTAAATGTTGTGATAGTTATTCAAAACCAATGCATATATATGTTTATGTTTACGAGAATTAAATGATGGAGGCATCTTTTAAGCCAATTTTATCCTCTCTTTACCTACCCTGCATTATCCCTGCTTGAAGCCAGAACATTAGCCTGAGCCTGAATTGCAAACTCCACAAAATTATCCCTAGCCGAATTGAGCCTGACCCCCATTTGGGAATTGAGACTTAGATTGGTTGGAACTAATGCCTTGTGGAAAGAATAGAGCATAATGTCTAGTTGTAAGCAAGGAAATTATAGGATGGTACATATTTACATTTTGTCATATTTTGTAAAAGGATGTTTTGGCTCACCATATAAATGCACATAGTTTAGTATTATGTTCGAAAAAAAAAAGAAAAAAAAAGAAAAAAAAAATCCGAAAAAAAAAAAAATATATGTATATATATATAAAGTGCATGAGCCAAAATCCTTAAGTTTTTTATTCATACGAATGTTATACTTTTGAGAGGTGTATTAGAACTTGGAAGAAGGGTTGATGGAATGCATCTTTAAGAGCATTATATTGAAGAGTTATGGTTTGGGTAATGCAAGTGTTGAGATTTAGGAGTCTTGATTCCCGAATTTGAAAAGCACCACATAGCCAAATAATTCCATACCCTTTATTTCATACCAAGCCCCATTACAACCCCGCCGAATGGAGTCTTCTATGAAGTCTTCCATTGAGCGAAAGTCCTCCTGATGATTCTTATTGCATTTTCATAATTGGTTGCGAAGTGGATTTTTATAAATTGCAATGTTTATGAGATTGTATATGGAATTGAGTTGAGAGTTGATCTTCATAGCCTAAACACATGAGAGTTGAGTGCAAACACATTATCCCTGTGAGGTTGGATTAAAATTGCATATGCCTATGGATCGCCAAAATATGTGCTATGACGTTAAATTCACTTGCTTTGCTTTGCTACCGCTTATGATGTTGCTTTTGACAAAGGCGAAGACTTGAAGGGTGTGTTGTAGGTGTTGGTTAGTGCTTGGTTATTGCTTGAGGACAAGCAAGTCTAAGTATGGAGTGTTTTGATGTACACATTTGTACCTTTGTTTATTGCATCTTTTGACTTCATATTTCATTTGATTTCCAAAGAAAAGGGTCAAAAGAATATAAACTTGTGTAAGAATGGGCTAAAATGCAAGAAATAGAGTTTGCACATGTTTTGAGCTAACCATGCAGGAATTCGAGCGAAAACGGAGTCAAAACGAAGAAGCCAAGTGAAGCTGAGAAGAGGTAGATATCGACCCTAGACCCAGATATCGACCCCCAGTGTCGATATCGACCCCCATATCGACCTCAACATAGAAATCGACCAGAGCTGAACAAGTCGAGCAGGAACAGAGACCTCGATATCGACCTCTGGTGTCGATATCGACCCCTTATCTCGACAGAAGATAGACTCGATTTCGAATGCGGATTGGAACTATATCTTCAAGGAGGCACGGAATTATCTCATACTTTCAAAGATAGAGGACAGCTGAAGTTTTATTCATCTTTTACCTTTAAGTTATTTAAGTTTTACCAAAATAAAAGACCTATCCTAATTGTTCGGATAGAGTTATTAGTTTAGATAGGAGTTACAATCCTTGGATAGCGAGGATTAGTAGCCTATAAATAAAGCCTTAGGGCTGATTTGTTAGATCATCCAAGAATCCAAGAATACAATCAATTAACAAGACATAGACAATAGAGTTAGAGTTAGAGAGAAGTTTTAGGGTTTGACGTTTGCGAAAGTTGACGTTAAGTTGTAAAGCTTCGAAGTTTATTTTAATGCAAGTTTCTTCCTTTCAAACAATGATGAGTTCCATGATGAGAAGCGAGTAGTTCCCCAAAGCTCTTAGGGTCGGGGTGAGCCCGACGTTAGCCATGCGCGCTTGAGGTAAGTATTTGATGTTGATATCGTTGTGTCTATCTCTCCTCCTACGATTCTATGTTTAGTCCTAATCGAAAGAAAAGGGATTCATGCTAACAACTTGAGTTATAAACATAAAATTGGTAGAGACAATTAGGTTTATTTGAAAGAGTAATCCTAAGAGTTGGTGTACGGCGAAAGCTTGTCCCTCGGGTGAAATAGCGCAATTGTCCGTCTTATTTATCTCATCACATGCATTGGTTAACGTTGTGGTAAACCCTAATCCTAGGAGTTGCTTTTTACATAGTTTGTACACACCAAAACTCACTGTTATTTCTGTTCATTGCTTCTCTCTCCATTCTTAAATCTTCGGCCTTTCTTTGCCGACAAAGAACTAACCCTCTGCAGGAAAGACATCGATATCGACAGCAGAGGTCGATATCGACCAAAACTGATAGATCGACGGTTTTCTGAGTCGATCTCGAGACTCCTGGGAAACTTCTGCAAGCATCGATATCGACACCCGACATCGATATCGACCCTTCTGTATCGACTGGCAGTCTTCTGAGCCAGTCGATTTCGTGGACTAACATCGATATCGACCCCCACCAGTCGATATCGACCACTTGTTTTTGTCTCTGCAGGTCTTCTGTTGCAGAGAACATCGACAGCCGAGGTCGACATCGAGACCCAAGGTCGAAATCGAGGCTTCTGGTCGACGCAGGCGTGAACTTTCCAAAGCTACTAGGATCCCGCTGACACGCCTCCTCGTGGATCGATCCTGACTACCCTTCCACTACAACGGGAGGAAGTCTTGTAATTATTTGCTTAGGACAGGAGTTGGATTACATTTATTTACATCTTTATATTTGTAATTACTTGACATATCAATCCTCCTGCAACAACACCCACCTGATAACTGGGATAAAGATCAATTATGGGATATGTTTATTCCCTTTGCCCGATCAGTCAACATACCTATCTGTGTCATAAGATACCTAAATGATATACAATCTCCAGCTAAAAAGGATGGTGGCTCTATACCACGTACGGCTAGGTTTCAGTGACTTTTCCAAATAAAGGATCGCTTCCAATTATGTGACATTGCCTCTGTAGGAGCAAATTCACTTGGAGTAAGTGCCCTGCGGGTGTTGATAACTCATTCACCAAACTTGATCGTTGCCTAGTTCAGAATCCAGTACTAGGGGCTTTCAACAAGCTTCGGGTTTGCAACCAAGCTTTCACCTCATCTGATCACTGTCTCATCACCGTTGATTTCCGCCAAAAAATTTCATTTGCTAATCGTCCTTTTAAGTTCGAAATGGCTTGGACTAAGCGTAAGGAATTTGAAAAAATAGTCTGGTAAGCATGGCGCCTGGATCGACAAGGCTCGTCTGTGTTCAAGTTGGTTCACAAAACTAAACTCCTTAAAACCTTGGCTAAAAAATGGCACAAACTAACATATGGAAACATACGCTCTCAACTCATTAAGTCTGACCAAGATCTGCTTGAGATTCAAGTTACCTTACTCTTGTCCTTCTTCGATAGGAACTGCTTGCTTCAAAGGAATCTCCAGGCTAAACATGAGCGATTACTTGATTTCCAACGGTCCTATTGGCGCCAACGAGCCAAAGCAAAACATGCAAAACTTACTGATTCCAATACAGGCTACTTTCATCGTGTTGCCACCATCAAGCGGAACTGCAAAATTATCAAGTCTATCACCCTTCCAAATGGTATCCAAACTGTGGACTCGGATGTTATTTGTGTGGAGTTTGAATGCAAATATTCTCACATGTTCAAATCCACAATTGAATCTTCAATCAACTTGCTCAATAACCTTAATGTCTTACACCCCGTTGTCTCAAATCAGGATAACCGATGACTTACTGCTACGGTGACTAATGCGGAAATCAAATCGACGGTTTTCTCTATTAGTGCAGAAAAAGCTCTTGGGCCTGACGGTATGCCTACCCGCTTCTACCAAAAGTACTGGTCGATAATGGGCCCTTCGGTGACAAAAGCTGTTAAAAATTTCTTCATGTCTAGTAAGCTTCTCAAACAATCAATCATACTTTCATTACCTTGATTTCTAAAATTGATGATCATGCATGTATTAATCATTTCCACCCCATTAGTCTCTGATCTACTATCTATAAAATAATTACCAAAGGTATAATGGCCCGGCTGACACCTATACTCACAAAGTTCATTTACCCTCTTCAAGGGGCATTTACCAAAGGGCGATCAATCCATGATAACATTATTGCACATGAGGTTTTCCTCTCCTTCAAAGCCAAGCATGGTAAGGTCGGTTGGCTAGCTCTTAAACTCAATATGGAAAAAGCATACGACCAAATTGAATGGTCTTATCTCCAAGTTGTTCTTACAAAAATGGGGTTTCACACTACTTTTATCGACTGAGTTATCAAATGTGTGTTTACTATATCATATTCCATTTAGATAAATTATGCTCCAAAACAGTAGTTCTTCCCCTCTTAGGGAAGAACTGTTGTGTTTTGGACCTTGCCGGTCTAGTTTCTGCATCCATTATTAATCATATTAGTAATACATCACTACCAATTACAAATATGTCTGTCTGTTTATATTGGGGACCTGATCCTTTCGGCTGGTTTTCTATAAAATTTGTTGTCTCTCTGCTCCCAAACGGTGCAAAAGATACTCAATTCCACTGCCAATGGATTTGGAGTTTGAATGTACCTCCAAAGCTAAAACATTTCATCTGAAAGGTGGCTACGGATAGTTTACCATCTAAAGGTCGTCTTCAGAAATCACACGTGAGTGTGCCTATGGGATGTGTCTTATGTGATTGCCACTTTGAGTCGACCCAACATTTGCTTCTTGAGTGTCCTATGACCAAAAGAGTCCTTAGCAATACCAATAGTACAATCCCAACTCATCAAATACCCAACTTTGATGATTACCGTAACAGTACTATTTTGAATCAAATATTCTCGATTACTATCAAGGATAAGTTATCTGACTTGTTCTATACTTGGTGGGCTATCTGGTTCTACAGGAACCAGTTGATATTCAGCAAATCCGTGCATATCACAATCAAACAAATTCAAATACAGATGCTCACAACCAAGCAAACGTGGATAGAGGCTACTCACTTAGATCTTAATACAAATTCTTTAATCCCAGATGCGGTCCATAAACCACGAAATAACTACAAGCAAAGCACCAGAGGTCGTAATCGATGCCCCACCCATCTTTGGGTTTACCCTCCCCCGACATCCTACAAAATTAATTTTCGTGGGTCTCTTTGAGCATCGGGTGATGCTACATTCGGGTTCGTTATTAGAGATTTTGACGCGAATGTCATTTCTACTGGCAACGACTATTGTAATAACAACACCTCCGTCTTTGCAGAAGCCCTTACTCTTAGGAATGGGGTCCTTCGGGCAAAGGATTTGGGTATCCAAAATCTCCTAATTGAGGGTGACAACTTGCAGGTTATTAACTCCCTTTTGGGAGATTGGAGTTTTCCCTGAAATATCGAGCTCATACAATTAGACACTAGGTTCCTAGTTTCATGTTTTAATTCTGTTTCTATTCGTTATATTTTCAGGGAATGTAATGTTGTTGTTGATAGTGTCGCGAACATAACTTCCAGCATCCCTGCCGACAAAGTGCTGCTAAATGATCTGGTTCTTCAGGGTCTCATCCTTAAGGACGCTCTAGGATGGAGCTATTTTCGTTAGCAATAGTTATTTCCTTATTCAGCTCATCAGATTGTCCAGAAATATTTGTGTTTGGGTTGAAATACAGAAAATTGGTTAGGCTTGTGGTACCCACGGGTAGCCCGCGTCTGCAATCCTAGAGGGGCTTGGACATGACATCCAACCCGTTAGGTGGGCTTAGTCTAACCTGTGCCCACAACACTAGGATAATATCTTAGGTAAATTCATCCCAAGCCCGCCCGTGCCCGTATTTGCCCGAGTCTTGTAAGGAACTTTGCCAAAAAAGCCTAAAAAAAGGAAATTTCCCAAAAAACCTAAAAAAAGGAACATTCCCAAAAAATATTCCACCCAATTCAATTTTAGTGTACAAATGGTAGAATCAATGAGGAGGACAAGCTATGAGACCTTCTATTACGTCGAGCCGGTCGGCACAAACCGATTAACCTAGTACGTGGCTCTTGCCGGCTGAGTCACATGCTTAGGTTTACAACCGAATGTAAGTTCCTCGTCATCAAAAAAAAGAGGAGGACAAGGTTGAACACTGTATAGGACCAAACAAATGCTGAAGAGTTGATCAATTGCAAAGAGTATCACCAAATAACATTGTACAAAAGATATTGCGGAAATTTCGCCAGGTGCCCCTGGGGTATTGCAATTTTCGCGAGATATACAACTCTTTTGCATATTTCGCATGGTGTCCTGAGGTTTTGAATTTTTTTGCCTCGCGCCCTTGTTAAATTTAACAGATTTTGGTGATGCTCCGTTAGTTTTTAATTAAAAATAAAAAATAAAAAGAAAGAATGAACAAACAGCAAGAGAAAGAAAGAAGCGAAGGAGAAGACAGTCGACCGCGAAGGAAAGAAAGCTCGAGAGAAAGGAAGACGAAGGTCGAAGATCGAGAGGACGAAGTTCGATTCAGCGCGACGGTGATTGTGGCTAGGAAGAAGGGCAGCGACGAGGCTTTGAAGGAGAGTATCTCTCAATTTAGGTTTCTCTGTCTGAAATTCGAATTGAGGATTGCTAAATTATTGAGTTCAGTTTTGAATTTGAGGTTTTAAGATGTGAAATACTCATATTGTGAGTGAAGGTTTTGAGTTTGTGATTGGTGTTTGAGTTTTGATTTTGTCTTGACAAATTGTGATTTTGCCATTTTTATTACAATGAACTAATCTGAGTCACTGAGTGCTATGGTTTAGAATTCGAGTGTGAGGGTTAGGGTTTAGTTAACTCATTATTCATCCTATACCTTCGACTTCTTCTACTTAAACCCAATGTTGTTTCCTCCTCAAACATAGGTTGTGCATCCGGCAAACTACCGATCCATTTCAAGGGGACTAGAGCTAATAAGAACTACATGAAGATCTCAATCGGAAACTACTTCCAGAGGAATTATGCCAAGAACAGAAGCCAATCTGATGTAGAGGAAACAACCTTGAAGATACAATGCTTGAACTAGTGGTCTTACTTGTTGCATGGAGGTGGTCAAGATAGAGGGAAACCTGTGGTCTTACTTGCTGCCTCAAATTCATGATAATATAGGCATCACTCTTGAAGGTCAAGGTATGGTTTAAGTGCTTGTGAGCATTACAGAGAAGCTACAATTTTGTATCCACCTATAATAGAGCTTTGAAGCTTTTGGGTAGTATCATCATGACTTTTATTGTTTTGACTTGTAGAGCTTAAATCATAAACTCTCTGAAAGGTTGGCCTTAATTCAAATCTGAAGTTGCAAAGTTAACAAGTAATTTTTAAAGCACATGGATGATTGATATTCTTATATCTTACTAAGTTAACAAATAATTTTTAAAGCACATGGATCATGGATGATGGATATTCTTCTATCTTACTAAGCACAAGTATGTAAGTCAGTTTCTTAAATTCAGTATCTTTATTTTTTTTTCTAAATTTTCTGTTCTGTAATTCCAGATGAAAATTTCAGTTATGTAGTTCTAGCTTAAAAAATTAAGATGCATCTTCATCTTTGCTTTCAATTTCATTTGTTCAGGATGAATCTTCCCTGATATGGTGTTCAGGAAAATAGGAGAGACAGATTGTTAATTGAGGTAAGGCATAGAAAACACTTAAACTTGAAGTTCTAGCTTAAGTTGTCAATTTATTAAGTGAATTGTGAAACAGTTTCTGTTTTGATGATGCACCACTAGTGTGGTATTCATGCAGTAGGTAATGTCCTATATGATTGGAAAAGCCAACAGCATTCTCGAGTGTTGCCCTGTCAAGGCTGAAGTTGCAGATGTTGAACTTTGGTATGACAAAAAAAAATATCATTGATTTTAAGCCTATTAGCTCAAATGGAAGAGCGTTGTGCTCACGCACAAAGATGCGGGTTCAACTCTTGCATAGGCTCTCTATGTTTGTGTGGTTATGATGAAGTAATATTGGAAAATACTCCACCAAGCTATGGCTATGGTACTTTTACTTCCACTAATTGCAAAAATTTCACCAAGCTAAAGAAGAGAGTTTAGCAAAGAAGAGAGTTCAACTAAGAGTACAACAAAGAAGAAAATTCAGTAAAAAAGAGTGTTCTACAAAGAAGAAAGTTCAGTACAGAAAAGAGTTCAATAATTCTTTCAAGAACAAACATGCTCTCTGTTATTGCAAAGTTGAGATGAGATTCAATAGACTTTCTTTAATAAGGGTTAATATTAGATACAAAGTTCAGCAAAATTTAGCCAAGTGCTACTTTTCATCCTTTAAATTTGGAGTCCATGTGGGAGTTGAACCCACATCATGTGTAATCACACATTGCTCTACCTTTGAGCTAATAGACTAATTGAAAACACATAAAAAATATTGATTAAAAATGAGAGGCGAGCTGATTGCAAGCATGCCAAAAAATATTGATTCTAATTTCTAACAAAATGACAACAAACATTGGATTGAGTGGATTCCCTTAATGAAATTGAAAGAACAAGGACGACAGATGTATCATAAATACATTAGATGAGATCAAGAATAAAAAAAGAAAGCTAACCATACAGAGAAGGAAACAAAAAAGGGCTCTTATAGTAACAAAAGAAATGGCAAAAGTGTACACTATGTCACTATCAATAAAAGAAATGGCAAAAGTGCATCATAAATACTCAGGTGAATTTTGTGCATAGAAATAGGATAAAAGGAAAAGCCCCAAAAATATGTGAACTTCATTTAACTAGACATGAGATGAAAAGCTATAAGCTTCACAATGACAAGGCTTATGAAGTTAGTATATGAGATTCTGTTTTAGGTAGTTATGGACAACTTTACTTCATGGTGCATTCATCACACTAGATTCAAGGTCTCGAGTCAACTGCAGTTCATTCATCAAACAACTCTGATGCTTGCATCAAGCTGGGCCAACCAACCAAGATGAAGGGAATATACTACAAGAACTATCAGTGTTGTCTGATTACAATTAAATAAAGGGACAAAATAAATACCTTAATAAGTCATCCACATGAATCCAACATATCTTTTCCTAAAGCATACTCCAGCAGTTGTACATTCAAATTTAGACAAAAACCCTTATAACCATATAAAAATAGGGGCATGCACAAAGATAACCCAGTAGTTAGAATAGTACTGACTTACTATGAGCTGGAAATTTGATCCATCTTTACCTATAAATATAGAAAGGTTTTAACAATTAAAATACAAGAGAAGCTCCCATATGAATGCCAATTTATAAAATAAACTTATACATGAAATCATAACTTAATGACAAATTTCAAGTAAAGAAAACATCATTTAACGGCACATGAGCAGGGAAAATCGAGATTCATTTAGATTTCAAAACTAGAAAATCTGAAAATTTTGCTGGCAGTTATGCATAAAGAGTGGCAACTAGAAGTAAAGATAGTCGGATGCCATCTGAATATCTTACCCTAAACTAACAAAAATCCTGTCCACTCTAAATTTGGTCGCATGACATCTGAATATCTTTAAACTAACAAAAATCAAAATTGAAAACAAAAACAAGAAGCCCCAAGTCAAAGCCCCAATTCCAAACCCCAATTCCAAACCCTAAATGCATCAATTTCAACCTAAACCCTAAATTTCAGTAAAGGGGCAAATTTTTCTAACCTCTCTCCACCTCCGGTCACGAGATGAGGCAATGGGTCACCCCTACCTTCGCTCTCAATCATGGGAGTTCAGTGGCTGGCTTGTACTCCCACTGTCGCTTCCATCTTTGAGCAGCAACGTCGGTCTCCTTCAAGCAGCAGCGACGTCGTTCTCGCTAGCAACAACGTCCTTCATCCTCTCTCCGACCTGGCGGGCGACCTGGCGCAGCAGCAGCAGCTCCGATCGGCAGCAGCTCCAACTTGGCGACCTTCGTCCTCTCTCCGATCTCTCTCGCAAGCTTCATGCTCTCTCTCTTTGGCGCGAGCCCCTGGGTCTCTCTCTCCTTCGCTCTCTCCTCGCTTCTTTCTTTTTGTCTGTTCTTTCTTTTTCTTTTTTTTTAATTGAAAACTAACAAAGACGAAAAGATCTACGGAGTATTAAGTTTAACCAGAAGGGCACGAGGCGGAAATATTTAAAACCCTAGGGGCACCACGTGAAATATGTAAAAGAGTTGTATACCTCGTGAAAATTAAAATACCCCAGGGCACCTCGTGAAATTTTCGAAGATATTAAAAATTAAAATACCTCGTGAAAATTAAGTTTAACCAGAAGGGCACCTCGTGAAATTTTCGAAGATATTAAAAATCAAAATCCCTACTGTGGATATATATATATATATATATATATATATATATATATATATGAAAAAAAGTCACCACATATGGTCTCTACCTCAGTAGCATTAGAAAAACTTACGGGACATTATAAAACACAAGAAAGCGATATTTCATGGATCTAGCGACTGGGCAGCTTCCCAAAAGTAAAAATTATTATTTGGAAACTTGTAATGAATGGGAACCCCTATGAAAACTAAACTAGCGGACAAGGGTGTAGCGGTCCCACTCCCCTGTATCTTCTGCAATAATGTGGATGAAAGCTCAGAACACTTTTTCATAAGTTGCGACCAATCGCTCCAGATGATTTCAAAAATTGACCATGTGATTGGACAAATCATTTAAGATGTAACTATAATAGGTCAAACGATTAGATGAGTACAAATGAGATCTTCTCGAAACTCAATATAAACCAGAGATATATTTACGATAACAACTATACATATCAACGAAAACAAGAGATATATTTACGACAACAACTGCAACAACGATTCTAAAACATTTTATTAGGAAGAGATGAAATCAAACGAAGTGCAACCACAACCAACGCCGAGAAATCTTAGATATGATGGACCAAATCGGCAGCCGGAGTTTTCAAAATCAACTTCGACGACTCCAAGTTGCCTTCGGGTGAAGCTATTGTTAGTTATGTCCTACACGATCACACGATCACCTCGGCGTTGTCAAAGTTTCTGACGCCTCTGCTTGTGGATCCGTTTCGGCCTTGCCGAAGCCCTTGCACTCCACTTGGCCTGATAGCTACTAGAGGTTTGGGCTACCGACAGATTGAGATTAAAGTTGATAATCTCCTGGCCGGTGATCAATTCAGTTTCTGACATGTGGTGCTATCCCTAATAGATTGAGATGATCATCTCGGACGCTCAGCACCTTCTGCAGTGCTTTAAAGAAGTTACATGCCAGCATGTTTTCCGTGAAGTGAATCGTGTTGCGGCCTTGGTGGCTAAGCTCAATCATACGATGGACCTTGGAGCTCTCACTTTATATCGGAAGTTTATTGGCCTCGTCACGCGATTGGGTGGTGGGTGAGTAGGGTTTGACACCACCAAACTCTTGTCTTGTATCCAAAAAAGAATAATTGTATAAACTCCCTTCGTTCGGCAAAACTTGACGTTTTACTATTCATGCACGTTTTTTTAGAAGCTAAAAACTATATAAAATATCTAGTTTTTTTAATAATTTTTTTTAACAATTTTGTAGTTATTATCAATAAGTACAAACTTGTTAAAAAAAATTTTTTAAAAAATAAATATTTTATATAATTTTTATCATTTTAAAAAAGCGTACGTGAATAGTAAACGACAAGTTTTGCCGAACGGAGGGAGTACGATTTGCCCTCGAGGATTGCAATTTAGGGTTAGGGTTCCTTTCTAATTTCTATTGACGACGACCTGCAAACAGATCTCTCTCTCTCCGTGCGGAAATGGCGATGAGGAATTTCTTCAACGAGCTGAGGGGATTGAAGGTGAAGGAGGTGCCCGATCGCGTGAAGCCGATGATCTCCGTCAGCAACGCCAAGAATGCTTTCGAGAGGTGGCTCGAAAGCTACCACTCCAAGTACATTGAGACGAACTCCATCACCCCGCTTTACCATGTCTGCTTTGGGGGAATGGCCTTCTCCTACCTTGTCGCCCTCCCCGAGGAGCGCCGACACCTTGAGCACCAGCAGCACGCCAAGGAGCACGGCGACAAGCACTGATTTCGCTCCTCTCTCCGTTTTCAGGTCATCAAATTGAGATTTCAAATTTCTTATTCTGCTTTGATCTTATGTGGTTGGTTTTGTTGCGATCTTGAATCTATTTTGTTCTGCTTTGCTATCATGTTTTTCAATCGGTTATTGGAGTCGGAAATGCGGTATTGAAACTAACCTGCGAAAATTGGGATTTGGAAAATTGAGATGTCTCAACCGCTACTGTAAGGAATTTATCCTGCTAACTTTACAATGGTCTCAGATGAGGAAATTTTGTGGTTGATATTGGGGTGCCTTCCTTGGTCTTGTTGCAATTGCAAATACATGGAAACTCTATATTAAACCATGATGGGCAATTATTATATCACATTAACAAACTTAAGCCAATGGTTTTTACTTTGAATTCAAGATGTAGGTTTTTTTTATATAAAAAAAATCTATTGTTCACCCCTGGGTTTTTGTATTCTCTATCAAGCAAACAAGGTTATGGAGGCTGAGCTAGCAGACTTGGGTATTTTTGTTCCAAGTCAGGCTAGTATTTCTGAAATCCCATTCCATCCAACACAAAATTTCAATCCAAATTATACTTTCAGGCCATATCCTACAACTGTAGACATAACTACTTAAGTGAAAGCAGTCCAAATTAAATTGCTAGCTCATCCCCTTTGAGGGTCACAATACCACTGAAATCTTGTATTTTGTAATACATGTCTTTACAAGTTGACTATGAACTGAACACATGGGATTATGGGAGGCTTATGTGCTAGAAAGTGTTGCCCTGGAAATACGATGATCATGATATCACTTCTTTTGTTTTGCAACATTTGTGTAACAAAGGGAGGCTTGTAAGTTTCTGTGGAACTTCTCATTCTCACAAAAGCAAGAGCTCTAAAAGTGCTGGAAGTTTTTCTTAGGAGGCTAGGTAACTATTTTCCTATTTTTTGCATGAGATTGAATTTTCTTAGAAATATAGAATTCCACCATTTCCTGTAAATATTGTGAACCAAACAAGATGGCATCACCACATTTCCTAGGAAGTTCTACTTCCAATGAATTCAGTGACCCAATATCTGGAAGTTTACATGTTTTCTATTGCCAACTAAATGTGTTTGAAACATTTTCTAGGAAATTCTTATTGGGATATATTTGTTGGGAACTTCTCTGAGTAACTCCCTGTTATTTTCTATAAATAAAACTTGATTGCCCATCTGTTAATAACAAAATATGGTTTTCTATCCTATTAATTCCTTTCAAATTAGTAAGTTTGCTGGTGGCAATGCCTGATGGCATTTTTCCTCTGTAATGGAAATGGCCTAGTTGATTATTCCTTTCCATTATCCAATATTCACCTTGATACAAATACCCAAAAATGAATACGATCTTTACTTTGTGCAAGAGAAGCATTAGGGCTTGACTGCTGATTATCTAAGGAATATGATTTTTTTTCTCTCCCTCGTTGCTTTCCTTGCATATTCCCGGGTTTTTCTTTGCATGTTGTTTCTGTCCTCTGCACTCTAAGCTCTTTCCCGTCTGCTACAGTAGTGTACAGAAGAAGATAATGTTTTTGAATCTTGATTATTCAAGATCATTCTTGCTAGGCAGAGAGCTCAATGTGCATGTGGGTACTAAAAGCAAATAATTTTGCATGCGGTTTTTCTTTTTCCTTTTTCGAAATTTCATGAGACCACCCACTCAAATGCCTCTTTTTCTCTTATAACTGGCCCTTTCGTTTCAGAGAACTTCTCTAATTTCTTGATTTTTTTTCTCTCTTCAAAATGCCCCCTTCTTGGATTGTGAAGCTTTTCCATTTTCGTTTGCCCTTGCTGGATCCAGTCTCCTACTACCCAGTCTCCTTCTCCCTTGTTGATTTGTCGGACTCTCTCTCCCTATTTGATCATTTGTTAGCTCTATCTTCTGATATCCTTTTATTCTCATAAACTTAAGAATCTCTAATATAAGGGCAAAGGGAAATTGTGGTTATGGTTAAGCTACAAAAACTCAAATTTTAGGCGGTTATTTGAAGGGAAAAAAACCCCAATAAATGTGGCTTTTCTTTATCATTATTTTTATGTTTATTTTTATTTTTTTTGGGGAGGGGGGTGGGATGGAGGGGTTGATAAAATTTTGGTGACTTTTTTGGGCAAAAGAAAATGACGTGATGTCGGGGGAAATGACATAAAAGATGAGTTGGGGTTATTGAAATTTCAACCTTTTTTTGGGTCATGTTCCATGCATTATTTTGTGGTCGAATTAATTATAATATCGATTTTTCTATCCTTTGCCCCAAGGGCATAGGATAAGAGTCTAAATTTAGAATTATATTTCAAATTTGAATTATTTTAGCTTTTTTTTAATTAGATTCCTGGGATCGATAATTTTGTTACTAGGGAATCTTTCCCAATTTAGATTCTTATCATATACCCTTAGGGCATAGGATAAAAAGACCGTTATAATATTTGGGATGTTCTCTCCTTTGAGTACCTTTTAGTGAGATAATTTTTCCTTTGTTTCCATTATTTCTGGAATTAACTTTTTGTTTCAATTAGTGACTTGTTTCAATTGAACTCGATGTGTTGTATTCATCTTGGTTGTGCTTTATAAGTTTTCCCATGTCTTGTGTTTGTTTATGTGTTTTCTTTGTCTTTGTTTGGGTTCTTTAGTTCTGCGTTCTTCTATGCTTTTCTTTAGTGTTGTTTCTACCATGTTTTGTCCCGTGTGTTTCTTGTCGCTTGCTTCCTCTCTTCTTGTTGTCTATGTTGATCTATCTTTCCACCCTCCCAACTAGCCGAGAAAGCTTTCAAATCTTCATAACCCTTTCTATTATCCACTCCATTTCGTTGTGAAAGGGAAACGTGGGAAGATTTTATATCTTCATAATACCACTTTATTCAAAACTTAGATGAATAAACTGGATGTCTTAGAAAACCATCATTCTTGAGTTTGATCTTTGTGTAAAGTCCTTGTAAAACCATCATTTTACTTGTCTTGGAAAGTTTGATCTTTCTGTAAAGTTCAGTCTCATTCTTGAGTTCCTTATAGACTGTTGCCTATATAATTAGATGACTAAACTTTGAAGAATTGATTTCTTGTGATGGTATATTTTTTAGTTCAGTGATAGATCCTAAATATAAGTTGATGACTGAATATGCTTCCATCTACATGTATGCAGGTTGAACACATGGCATCATGAGTTTCTTAAATTTCCTCCGAAGATGTAATTTTTGGGCATCATATGACTGATTTAAGAATAAATTTGGCTTGTGGAATTGTAGTTGTTCTGGTCTCCTCCATAAGGGATGATGGCAATATGAATCATTTGCTTCAAACTAAAGTTTGCATTTTGTGGATCCTTCATAAAGTAAATGATTATCGTCGGTTTACACTCGGTTAGTGGTTGATTATGCATCTCTCCAAGGATCACTTGATAATCACAATCGCTTTGATAGTGGTGATGAGTTACGTATACCTAGAGCTGTTAGCTGAGCTGAACGGCTCTGGTTCGGCTCGATAAAGCTCGGGCTCAGCTCATTCGAAAACGTTTAACAAGTCGAGCTTGAACAGTATTTTAAGCTCGACACGAGCCCGAGCCGAGCCCGAAAGCTCGATATATGTTAATTTCCGAAATTACCCCTATGTAATATGAGTCATTTATGAGGAAGACTGGAAGACGCTCCTGCCTCCCTCACTCTTTCTCCGGTTCTCCTGTCATGACTTAACTTTGTTTGCTCGGGTGCTGACCTCACACTCTTCTCCTTTCTCCCTCCTTCCGGCGGTGAACTGTTCGTGGCTCGTACCCTTTACTCCCTCCTCGACGTCCTCCAACAGATCTGCTCTTCTTTGCGCCGCGCACCTATTCGTGGCAAACTTCGACGGCGACAAACTTCCCTCCTCTTCCGGCGAGAAAGAGATCTCAGATCTACTCCTCTTTGCGCCGCGCTCCCTCGACCCTCGGCCCTTTGGTTCCCTGCAGCTCTCTGCATCGCCGCTGGCCAAGAGATCTCAGATCTGCTCAAACTGCTCTCCAAGAGATCTCAGATCTCAAATCTGAGAAAGATCTCTCATCTCGGCGACTTCCCGCGCCCTCTTGCCTTTTCTTTCCCTTGACTCCGGCTTCCCAAATCGAATATTAGCTCTTGTCGGCGACAACTGTGAAGGTGAAATTGAAAGGTATGTCTTCTCCTTCAAACCCTTTTTGTTGAGATTGATTTCTATCTTCCTTGATTTTTATTGATTCTTTTGTCTCAATTTAGGGTTTCTCTCTCAACTCTGCAGATCTCTCTCGACTATGCAGAGATGAAAAACTCCAAGGACTTGTTTCTGCACTTGTTTATGATTTTTATTCTTCTTCTTCAAACCCTCTTATTGATTCACCAATATTGAGTTTTATTGCTTTATCTCAGCTTATGCACTTGTTCATGATTATGTTTGTTATTGTTCAATTCATGCTTATATGTTATATGATACTACGTATTAGGATATTGTGTTTGTTATTGTTCAGTTCATGCTTAGAAAGTCTTTTAAATTAAGTTTAATTGGATGATTCAAAGGCTAGTTGCTGCAGTAGTGCTTTCACCAAGTGGATTAAAACACCTAAAATTTTAATAGAAACAACTGTCTATCAAATTCAGTAGTAGCAAACCAGCATATAATATCATTAGTTCTGTAGGTAACATTTTGCATTTTGTTATAGTTGTATTGTATGGACTAATACACTTCCTTTGATGTGTATATTAATTTGCAGCCATTCTCCTTTACTTATAGGCAAGTACGACAACAACTTAATCCAAAACTCCAAGGACTTCATCTAAGTTACAATTTAAATGTTAGTACCTGCATCTTGAATAAGGTTAGTCTTATAGGTGAATGATACACTTCCTTTGATGTATGGACTAATATACTTCCTTTTATGTGTATGGACTAATACACTTCCTTTGATGTGTATATTAATCTTGCTTTGCATCTATTCTCCTTTTCATTACATTGACATTATCTTATAGTTGAATGATATTTTGTTGTTGTTATGAGTATGGAAATGTCTCACTTGTAGAACCAGGTAGACAAGAGGAGCTTGACTAGAAGAAGAGGAACCAAGCTGCAAGATTGAACTCCTACAATCTTTTAATTTTAGTCTTGTGCTTGTAATATAATTGTAAAATTAGAGATCGAATGTATATTTTATGCTTTTCTTATGTGTTGTTAGTAGAAATATCTATTGTTCATTTTGATTTCAAACTGCATACAAGTTGTACACATTTCATTGTAGATGAAGAGCTCAAACGAGCCTATCGAGCTTGAATGAACGAGCTTGGGCAACGAGCTTGAACGAGCCTAAGCTTGTTCGTTCAGCTTGAACGAGCCTATCAAGCCGAGCTCGAGTATGTGGTTGGGCTCGCGAGCCGAGCTTGAACGTCAAAAAAAGCTCGTATAAAATTTAGGCTCGAACTCGGCTCGACTCGTTTTCCGTTCCAGCCAAGCTTGAACATGTCAAGATCGGTTCGTTTGGCTCGAATAACACCCCTATGTATACCTCAACTATGAGAAGTGCTTGATTTGTATGTGGTTAAGTGTCATCCATGTTATAAAGAGTTCTTTTGTTTCCAAGCAGTCTGGTTCCACTGGTCCAAAATGGTTGTCTCCTTCTCTATTGGACTAAGACCTTGCTTGTAATTAAGGAAGGCTAATTAAATTAAGCAACAACCGTAAGAAAGAATGTTTGCCTCAACTTTATTTAACCTTTTGAAAAATTATTAATAATTAAAATCTTATTACAAATGTCATCATAACATGTTTTCTCATGACCTAAGACAAAACAATCAAAAGTCTCCAAACCTTTTAAGAATATTTTATGTGAATCACTCATTTTGAATGTGTTTAAGAGAAGAAATTTACGCTCTGTCTCAACAATTGTGCTTATTTATATCATAGGCTTGCCCAATGTTATACATTGCACAGTGCTAAAAATATGAGAAAAAAGGCACCAAAAAGCAACCAGTAAAACACCAGTACCAAAAACATCACAAACCAAACTAAAATAATATTCAACTCCATCATAAATAATTTCATTTCTCCATTTTCAGATTCAATCAACAATTCCCTTTCTTTCTTCTTTTTGTCTTTTATTCTTTCCCTTTTTTCTGCTTTCGCTTTTAATGTTTCTTCTTGTGTGAATTTTATCCTCCACAAGACCATCAGTTACTAATCGTGTATATCCGTCTTGACTTTTTCCCAGATGTGAATTTTATCCTCCTCTTTTCCAAAGGAATTTCTTCAATCATTTAAAGAAGAGTACATTAGTTGTTAAGTAGGAGGAAGCCGAGTTCTTAAATACAGATATATAAATGTAAACCGATTCCTAGCCTATGCAAATAATTACAAGACTTCCTCCCATTGTAATGGAAGGGTAGTCAGGATCGATCCACGAGGAGGCGTGTCAGCGGGATGCTAGTAGCGTTGGAAATCTCACGTCTTTCATCGACCAGAAGCCTCGATTTCGACCTTGGTGCTCGATGTCGACCTCGGCTGTCGATCCTTTCTGCAACAGAAGACCTGCAGAGACAAAAACAAGCAGTCGATATCGACAGGGGAAGCTCGATATCGATGTTAGCAGACGGAATCGACTGGCTCAGAAGACTGCCAGTCGACACAGGTTGTCGATATCGACGTTGGAGGGTCGATATCGATGTTCAGTAACTCAGCAGTGATGATTCTTGCTAGACAGAGAGGTCAATGTGCAAGTGGGTACTTGAAGCAAATAATTTTGCATGTGTTTGCTTTTTTTTCTTTCTTGGAAATTTCATGAAACCACCCACTTAAATGCCTTTTTTCTCTTAAAACTGGCTCTTTCATTTCAGAGAACATCTCTAATTTCTTGATTTTTTTTCTCTTCAAAATGCCCCCTCTTGGATTGTGAAGCGTTCGCCATCTCCGTTTGCCCTTGCTGGATCCAGTCTCCCACCCTGCCCAGTCTCCTTCTCCCTTGTTGATTGGTCGGACTCTCTCCCTAATTGATCGTTTGTTAGCTCTCTATGTTCTTCTACCCTTTTATTCTCATAAACTTAAGAATCTCTATTATAAGGGCAATTGTGGTCATAGTTAAACTACAAAAACTCAAATTTTAGGTGGTTATTTGAAGGGAAAAAACCCCAATAAATGTAGTTTTTCTTTATCTTTATTTTTTTTTGGGAGGGGGGTGGGTTGGAGGGGTTGATAAAATTTTGGCGACTTTTTTTAGACAAATGAAAAAGTGGTGATGTTGGGTGAAATGACATAAAAGATGAGTTGGGGTTATTGAAATTTCACCCTTTTTTGGGTCACGTTCCATGCATTATTTTGTGGTTGAATTAATTATAATATTTGAGATGTTCCCTCCTTTGAGTACTTTTTGTGAGATAATTTTTCCTTTATTTCCATTCTTTCTGGAATTAACTATTTGTTTCAGTTAGCGACTTGTTTCAGTCGAACACGGCGTGTTTTATTCATCTTTGTTGTGCTTTATATGTTTTCCCATGTCTTGTTTCTCTATGTGTTTTCTTAATCTTTGTTTGGGTTCTTTAGTTCTGCATTCTTCTATGCCTTTCCTTAGCGTTGCTTCTGCCATGTTTTTTCCTGTGTGTTTCTTGTCGCTTGTTTCGTCTCTTCTTGTTGTCTATGTTGATTTATCTTTCCACCCTCCCTACTAGCAGAGGAAAGGATGCGTATATGCCCCCACCCACCCACCCACCCACCCACCACCACCGTTGTGGGATACACTAGGTGGTGGTGGGTGGTGTGCTTCATAAGTTTTCTTTGATAAGATGAGCTTGAAGTCCAAGGTGAATTCATAATGCCTATCCAGTTGATGTTGTTGAGCAAGGAACTTCTAGATAGGAGTTCTTTAGTGATTCTATGTGATTCTTTAATATGAATAAGCATCTTAGAAACTGACTAGTTTGATCTGAAGTCCCTGTGAAACCATCATTCTTGAGTTCCTCATAAATTATTGCCTATATAATTAGATGACTAAACATTGAAGAATTGATTTCTTGTGATGGTGTATTTTTTAGTTCAGTGATAGAGCATAAATATAAGTTGATAGCTGAATATGCTTTCATCTACATGTATGCAGATTGAGCACATGGCATCTTTTGTTTCTTAAATTTCCTCCGAAAATGTAATTTTGTGGCATCATATGACTGATTTAAGAATAAAGTTGGTTTGTGGAATTTTAGTTGTTCTGGTCTCCTCCATAAGGGATAATGGCAATGTGAATCATTTGCTTCAATCTAAAGTTTGCATTTGGTGGCTCCTTCACAAGTTAAATGATTATTGTGGGTTACACTCAAATAGTGGTTGATTATGCATATCCAAGGATCACTTGCTAATCACAATTACTTTTGATAGTGGTCAGTTACGTATACCTCAATTATGAGAGGTGCTTGATTTGTATGTGGTAGTGTCACCCATGTTAACAAGAGTTCTTTTGTTCCCAAGGGACGTGACTCTGATGGTTGAAATGGGTGAGTGACTTGAATGTAGGGGTGAAAAAGCTTGTTTCTTTCTTCTTTTCATTGGTTTTGTTTTCATTACTAATCATTTGAATGTCGAACTTAGTAAGTTTCATGGTAAAGTTGGCTTATAAAATGCTTGTTCATGCTTATATAGAGCAGACTACATTAGGAGTATGCAAAATTCAAATGAACCAAAAAAAGGTAACCAAAAGGAACACACGATAACAACAATAATAATAAAACAATAATAAGGAAAAATGACTTAAAATTGTAAGTATATTTGTGATTGTTGTGAAAATTTAAATGAACCCAAAAAATAAGAACAAAAGTAACACATAATAATAAAGGAAAATGACTTAAAATAATATGATTGTTGTCGTATGGTGAATTATTCACCTTTAATTATGTAGCTTTATAATGTGCAAATTTCGATTCTTTTGTATCATCTGTTTTTTTCCACGTATAAAAGGCATTGTATTAAGTTATAATTAATATAAATAATCAAATACAAATCAGATCTATGACCTAGTTGTCAAGGTATATTATAGTTACTATAAATAATCAATACAAATAAGAGTCATGACCTAATCGGCAAGAGCAATGAAAGGTAAACTCGATTGCATTAACTAGCTCTATCTAATGGAAAGAAGTAAGGTGAACCAATGGTAAGAACCCAAGACCTCCCAACATCTCCCTTTACCACTAGGCTACCCCAAATGGGACACAAATAGAGTGTTTTGATCAATCTAACATTACGTTATCAACCGTGATCCATCGGGTCACAGTTCGAGATATGCTAACCCGAACCCTAACCCATGGATAGGGTGGGTCAGCAGGTCCATATGACCCGCCGGATCACGGATCAACCCGCCAACCCGTCATGTTTTCCAAATAAAAATATTCTTTTTAAAAATGTGTTATTATGCAATATATTTATAAAATGTAATGTATACATGTGTTGTTATATGTAATTTATTCAAAATATTACGCGTTGAAAAAGAGTTGTCATTGGAAAAAAAAAGGTAGAGAAAAAGGGATTGGATCGGTTTTCCAAGTGCCTACATATCCTCTCAGAGAAGAGAAATCAAAGCTCACAAAGTTCTTTTACTTGTATTGGGATCCCTACTTACCCTATTGCCTATCCGGTTGCCTTTGTGTTTGGGTCACCATCCGAGCTCCCAATTGACGTAGCATCGTTTTCGAATCCATCGTCCATTTCTGACTCGATGGAGAGATTGTTCCTTTGAATTCTCATCTTCACCCACTTTCAATCAGTGAGTAGAACTTGCATTTCAAGGTTTTCCGAAAGCATAAATGATCTCTTATCCAAAAGGATTTGTCCACCTTATCTAAAAAGTTCCTCCACCGCAATGGTCAAGCAAGGAGCTCCTAATGTTTGACAGACAATGCCCTGTAGAGTAGGAAACTACAACCTTTCTAGACGACTCTACCATTCCAAAACGTCGAAGTCTTCGGAATCATTACTAATAAACTCAAAGTTAATAGACAAATATTCGTCGAGCTCCGGGTGAGTTCCACCAGCTCCTCACTCTCTTCGTGCCAAAAATATCTTTGAGAAGAGCCTTTGTCCGTGCAGCAATACTAGTGCGTGATGAGCTAGAAGGAGCGGGAGACGGTTGACATGGGTGAGCATCTCTAGCATAACGACAATATAATTTTTGAAGTAATTCTCTGATTCTAGAAACTATATTAAATACATTACAAATGGGGTCTTCTCTAATCCCCAACATCGAAAAGTAGTTTTCTAAAAATATTTGAAGACCATTCACCTTAACTCTAGGGACTAAACACGTTGCAACAAGGAAAATATCATAGTTATGAAATATTGTAACCATTTTGCCCTCATATCCGCCTCAACATGGTGGATCAAAGCTACCTGAAGACCGACATTAATTGCAATTGCAATGTTCATTGCGGTAAAAGAAAACAATAAAACATTTATGAAGTAGGAATGTATGTGTGACTAAAAGTTTGGGTAGCGTCATAAAAAAAATTTAAAATATGATTCATGAATCATCTTATAAGTAGAGTTCCATCGGTTGGAAACATTCCTACAAAAAGTCGTCCTCTGGTCGCAGAGTTTTTTGCTCTTCTAGAGCGCCTTTAGAACAAACTGGATAAGTTTGACCAAAACTTGAAAAAATCGTAAACCATCTTGAACACATAAGTTTAAAATATGAAGTGCACAACAGATGTGGAAAAACTCTGATTGAGGGCCGAAAATATTGAATTAACTCCTCAATAGAGGCGGTGTTTGTGGAGGCATTGTTAAAAGTTAAACCAATTGAAAAAACTATATGGGTCAATATGTATTCTTATAAAATAATTATAAACAAATAAGCAATGTTGCAGGCTCTGTGTGTCTCATCAAAAAGGAGAAATGCCAAAAATCGTTTATGCAAAATAATTTTTTCATCGATCTATGTACAAGTAATACCCATGTACAAGTGCTCTTACTAATTGTTGTTTTCGGACGTTGCAGCATTTCTCAATTTTTTGGTAACCGTATGGCATCAAAATGGCATTGTTAGGCGGTTAACAGTATCAGACACGTAGAAGTTAAATATTAACCTTTGTGCAAAGTTATAAGATAAACCTTCTATCGTTACCATTTCGAAAAACGCATCACTACTACTTTGAAAATCATAACTCAATAAACCAAGAGCTTGAGAGGAATAAGTTGCGTACTCGGTTAATTACGTTTGATCTTTTGGCATGCCAAACTTCTTTAGATGCTTCCTCTTGATATGCCTCCCATATTTCTCATAGCTTATTCCCTTGGGATGCTTTTACTGCGTATTGTAAAGTTGCATTTCGCTTGACAATTTTTGTCCTCATGCATCAGACCCTCAGTGAACTAGTATTTGAAGACGACTACCTTGACTTCCTGTGCGTTGGGGGCATCTTTGGCGGCCTCCCCAGTCTCAGTAGCATCAAGATCGACTCCAAAATCTTGCGTCGAAGGGGTCACCTTGTAGATCGGCTCAGTCTCGTTCACTACAGTCTAGTCCACAATCCATGAAAAAGAGGATTCCAGTCCAAACCTGGGACCAGACCGAAACTGGATTGGGTTCTATTTAAAAAAAAGGGGTGCGTCCGCTATAAAGTGTAAACCTACTCCTTTGAGTTGGTCTGAGTGCTTTCACACCTGATGCCTCTCTCTTCCCTTCCCTCTTCACACTTTCACAGTTTACGCCTCTCTATATTCCTTTCACAGTTTCAGCGGCCTCGCCCTCGTAATCCCTCGCACTAGGTGCTTGTCTCTCGCTAGGCGCAACAGCCTCGCCCTCACCCTCCTCTTCAACAACCTCGCCCTTGCGTCTCCATAGGTGAACTTCACCTCCCTCCCTCTCTCCCACTTAATTGAATGGGTCTAAGCATAAATTCCTTTTCAAGGTCTCTCTCCTTCTACTGTCTTCCTCTATTTAGCTTAATTAGCAATTTTAGAACCGTTGGATTGATTGATTGATTTTATTAGCAATTTCGAAAGTTGTTAAAGGGATCCAAGGAGTCAATAGCCACGTCTGGAGAATTTGGGGATTCATCTACTAAAAAATTGGAGAATTTGGTCATGCATGAATCATGAATGAATGAAATAAAATCATGAATGTATTTTCAATTTACAGGATTTTCAATTTACAAGATTTTGCTTAAAATACAAAAAGGGGGTGCTGGGCTAATTCCGGTCTAACCGGTTCTAACGGTCCGTGGACCGGAAAATCCATGACATATTTCCCGGTCCTGGTCTGATATGTGGTCTATGCTCTTGGAGTTTACTGTCCATCGGTCTTGGACCGGACTGGAAATCAGACCGAAAGCCTATCCCTAGGAGAGATGAGGGACATGTGCACCCGTGGTGTGCGGATGCGACCCTTCACACACTCGTGATGCGCATACAGGATCCGATATTCTTGTGTACTACAGATTCCTCACAGAGATTCGCGCGAGGCTCCACCATCCCATTGGTGCACCCGTGATGCGAATGCGCCGATTTTTGTGCACTTAGCCTCCCTCGCAACCATATAGTTTCTTTTCCCGAATTCCCTCCTTGACCGCGAACCAGTGAGGCACGTTTGTGAAAATGTTTTACGTATTTGCACTTCTTATTTGACTTTCCATCCATCTAATCGGCGAGCGTGTGAATATCAATTCCGTAAAAAAAATTAGCTAACGCAAAAATATAATAAAAATAAAGATTGACTTGGAGAATTATAATATTGTTCACAAATGCAATAGACGTAATTAAACATTTAACACACGATGCATACTCGAGATTGTAATGTGGATATCGGTGTCGGTTCATCCTCGATATGTTGGGTCTGAGCGGTAGTCTGCAAGACATATGGGTGCCCATGACGATTGAACCACTCCATATATTTCGGCATAACCAAATGTCCCTTGTATGCAATAGGCAAGTTATATAGGTTCAATAAATTAGCAGGATCGTGTCACTGATCCAAGCCATCAAACTAAGGATGTACATATTTTGGTTTACACCGGAAAACCGACCGGAACCAAACCGGTAAAACCTGATCCAGAGCCGAATTAAAGTTTCCGGTTCGGTTTTTTGTTCACATTTTCAAAGAACTCCGAATCCAGTCCGGTTCCGGTCAAAACCGGCGGTTTTCCAGCTAAAACCGAAATCAACAAAAACTGAATGTATTTCCAATAAATGATTTCCACCAATAAATAATTTCCACCAACCGATACTTACTGTAAGTGTGTGTGTGTATATATATATACACACACTAGGTAGTGGCGCAGGCTTCGCGCGCGGTGCAGGTGTTTTGGGATATATAACATCATGGGTCATTTAAACCTAGCTGAATTTCCTTCCGAGCATATCATTCTTTCAAGTTTCAATATCAGTTAGTGTCTTCTCAACAATTTCCCAAATTTTATGTGAAAATCAGAAAATTATGAAGATAGACTATCCACAAATGAATATCGTTTGAAATATATACAAAAAATTAGACTCAACACATTTGTATAAATACAACCACCTCTTCTATTACAACATGAGAAGTCATTTTACACTACAATATTTTGCTCGAGTAGTTGATGAAGACGATGACTCCTTGATTTCAAATAATTGAGGGGCTTTGGTAGAGAGGAAGAAGCGGAAACAAAGGATTTCAAGTGATGAACCTTAGATCTGGATGGAAGTTGCAGACTTGTCAGAGAGGTGAACAAAATCCAGGCAATGTAAAGCTAAAGAAGCCAAGGAGATAACTTGCCTTTTAACATGATTTGAAATTAAAATTTTCAGAAAAACACATGACTGACCGATTTGTGTCGCTGTTTCAAACAACTTCTGATGACGAGAACAACTTTTCAATGACGTTGTTTGAAAGGATCCTATTGGGATCCAATTCCCTTCGTGCTTGGTTGTATGATTCCACTGGAAAATATCATATATATTCATATTACCCCGAGTCAGTGAAGTATGCGGCTAAACACCTAAAGTGAGGGACTTGTCATCCCTTGCTTTAAGGGAAAATTGCACACCTAGGTGTCTCTTTTAACCTACTGAATTCTCCCCTCGTTAGTCATTACGAGTTTCAATCACTTTGTTTCACATATCCAACATGTTAGCCAGAAAGGCCATAATCACTCTTATCATGAATTGATTTCAGTGCTACAATTAAAGTCTCCAGCTCCCTTCATGAACAAAATAGAACAAATAAAATGCAATGAAGCTACGTGTTTTCTCTAAAATCCATGAAAGAAGAATGTAGACAATGGATCAAAATCATTCAAGCAACATTCGATTATTGACAGCACCATAGCAATTAGGCCCTATAAAAGCAATTGAAGCAAAAGTGTGCATCATTATGAATAAACAGTCAAACATCATCAAGTGCGACTGCAATTCTTAAAGGTCGAGGAACATCAAATTAAATAATGAAACCAAAAGAAGTTTGCTAAAAAAATATCATACCTTTATCAGGTTCAAGAGCTCTTGATGGACGTTTTCTGACATAATTCTCCTGGAATGGTTTTGGAATTTGAAATGAAAATCGGGACGGTTTGAGACCTTCTTGAACATAATCAGGATGTTCAAGTAAGTACCTGCAATGTACAAAACAGTTAACCAATAAGGGGATACAATAATTATATCTATAAAGTTTATTCTGCTTGGGTATCTGATTAAGGATGTTGCAGAGAAGGATTTAAATAATAAAGCTTCATACTGAAAGCATAGGTTGAAATGGTTTAGCGACAACGTAATGCCACGGAAAATGATAGAAATAGAAGAAATCAGATAATGGACAAAATCAGATAATGGAGGTGTCTGATCAGGGAAAATCAAGGTAATTATATATTAAATTTATCAAAAAATAATACTTTAAACTATAATATTAACTATTATAGTTTAAAGTATTATCATCTATTTCTCACCAAAATTCCTACGATTACTTTATTTTAATTTTTACTCATTCTATATCCTTAACCATTCACTATTTCATATCTCATAAATAGCTATTTCGGTTTTACTACCAGTGCAAGTTTTCTCCTTCATGAGCTTATAGATGAGGACGGAGATGCCAATGGAGTGGACGACCTCGGTGGTGAAAGTTGAACATCTAAAAACACACTCAAATCCATTCCAACTTCGGAATCCATATATTTGACGATTCCAATCAAATTTAGGTGAAAATTAAAATAAACCCTAATTCCCAAAAGGAAAATCAGAAAATGCAAAGATAAACCGTAATCCATTCCAACTTCGGAATCTATATGCAAACCCTAATTCCCAATCACAAATCGAAGAGAAATAAACCGTAATCAAAATATGAAAAGGAAATGCTTATTATGAAAATTTAAGATGTGAGATATACACATACCAAAAAAATAACCTCATTGACAAAAATCTTTGCAGTCTCAATTTCTTCGGCAAAGCCAATAATCTGCAATGTTCTTTCTGTAAATGTATCCGCGGGAGGGGGGTGCAATAGTATGACTTGAATAGGTCAATAACATAGGATCACAAGATTAAAACATAAATATCAAACAATATAGCAAGCCAAACAAAGCACCCAGATAAAATTAATTTGAACATCAAGAAATGTGAGTGCTAGAATCTAGACACAATTACACATGTAATGTGTCAACTAAGTAAGTGAAATATTCAAACCTGAACACGAGCTCTTGTACGGGCTTGATTGCTAATTGTTTCACCACCTTTATTAATAATTAGTCCAACCCAATAATAAACGAACATGAAGAACCTAATACACCAACAAACAAAGTGCCATTTCAAAACTGACTCAAATCTCTACATTGTTTTTCATGGCTAATCAATCTAAAGGGAAAGTTGTGACACTCATCAAACTTGCACAAAATTGATTCTCTAAATCACAAACCCCAATCAAAATTTCACAAAATTGACTCTATAAATTACAAACCCTAATTTCACAAAATTGGTTTCCAAAATCAAAACCCTAAACAAATTCTCAAGTCCTACGTATAAATTGAATCTCAAATCAAAATTTAGAACACACATTGACAAATTATAAGCTATAAGGTAAAAAACCTAACCTTTTCAACTCAAATACAATTTCGAATTTGGGAAGAATAATTGAGATTCCACTTCAAGGGCCATCAGGGAAGAGGACCAAGGAGCCAACAGTAGCCGCCATATGTGGAGGAGGAGCCGAGCAATGTCACCGTCGCCGCCACGCCGGAGATGAGCCAACAACATCAGAGCGAGGTGCAGTGCCGAGAGAGATGGATCTGAAAGAGACGGCGGCAATTTGGAAGGCCTTGGTTCGACAGGTAGGACATGATCTCGACATCACAAAACCACAATAGAAGGTAGGATGTGAGGGTGGTGGTGTGGAGAAGCAAAGCCCCATGCCGATTTGAGATTGGAGACTGGTTTGGCGGATTTGGAATGGGGAGATTTATGGCTGGGGTAGGCAGAAAGAAAAGGAAATATCCAAAATGACCGAAAAGACAAATAGGTATATTAAATGACCCCCTAAGATATATTGGTATATTAAAAGACTCAAGAGACAAATAAGTATATTAAAAGTATTCATATGGACAAATTGGTATATTAAAAAACTCTAAGGGACAAATAGCCCTTTTGCCTCATTTGGCTTCATGTCATTTGATTTTTCTTAATAAAAAATTTTCATATATTTTTAAATAATTAATTCTTTATTTAACTCTTATTCATTTGAATATATAATCATAAAAAAAATAAAATTTGGATATATTTCTATAAAATTATAAAACTATTTTTTTTGCCATATCTTTGTAACTAATAATGTTGTATAAAATCTTATTACATAAAAAAATTATTGGTTTTTTTTGTATAAATTACAAAAAAACGCTTATTTAATAGTTGGTTTACAAATTGCAAGTTAAAACACTTATTGCTTATTTTTAGAAAATAAATAATAATAATAATAATTAATAATAATAATAATAATAAAAATAGCATATGAAATATAATTTTAACTTATTTTATTCTGCAAGGTTTTATAAAAATTCTCCTATTTCATTTTTATTTTATTAAATATTTTTTTGTGGTTTCTAAACAAATATTAGCTCATATTTTGCAGGAAAATTTAATTTGTGCAATTTATATAAACAACCATTGTAATAAAATATTTATTTATTAAATTTATATAATAAATATTATTAGTGACAAATAATGATAAAAATCCAATAGTTTTATAATTTGATAGAAATATATGCAAAATTTTTTTTTTATGATTATACAATCAAATGAATAAGATTATATGAGTATGTAACCAATTAATCATTATAAAAATATATTAAAATGATTTTATTATTAAAATAAAATGAAAAGGAAGTCTAATGATGTTAAAAAAAGGTTATTTGTCCACTAGAGTCTTTTAATATACCAATTTGTCCATATGAACACTTTTAATATACCTATTTGTCTCTTGAGTCTTTTAATATACCAATATGTCTTAGGGGGGTCATTTAATATACCTATTTGTCTTTTCGGCCTATCCAAAATATCCCAAAATTGGATGATGAAATAAGAAAAAAAGGACAAATATGTAAATATACTTGATGAACAATAATGTCAAACTTGAGCTTTTATATAGTAAGATATATATATATATATATATTATATTTCCAATAAATAATTTCCACCAAAAAATCCAATAAATGAAAAAAAGTTAATAAAGGAAAAAAAGTTGTAAATCACTTACGATTTATGAAACAAGAAGTTGTAATTCAAAGGGAAAAAAAGAATACCGGTTAATCCAGTTCGGTTACGGTTTGACTTGAGTTTTTTATGTCTGGTTCGGTTTAAAACCGGAACTATTCCGAGCCGGTTATCGGTTGTCATTATTTAATATTTGATGTGCGCGCAAATTGCCATATTTTCCATATATTTTTATGTCCATTTTGTCGATATTTGCATGCATATTGGTTGGGAAAGCGTAAGATTAGTGTAGTTTATGCTTATTTGTCAAATATAGAGGTATACACGAGTTTTTATATTATTTCGCAGAAATCAAGACAAAAAGGAGCAATTTAGACAAGAGAAGAAAAGCTGAAAAAGAACTTGAAGTCTACTGAGGAGTCGAAATCGACCTATAGACTCGACATCGAGTGGAACAGAACACCAGAAATCGAGCAGACAGAAGAACAGAGCATGTCAACACAAACCGGTCGATATCGACATGAAGTGGTTGATATCGAGTGCCCCAAATCGAGTGAATTGATAGAGTTCGAGTGCTAATCCGAGGTCGAGTAGAACTGGCTCGAGAAATAAAGAAGAGGTCGATATCGACATGTGCTGGTTGATATCGACTGCTGCTGCAGACAGATCCGACGATGTTTTTGATAGAATTCTATCCGAAGAGTTTACATCTATCCTAAAGTCGAGATCTTCTATCCATTACCACCAGACTTGTTATCCTTTATGGTGAATTTGATATTTACCTAAAGTGATTTAGTTTAATTATTTACTTATTTTAGTTTTATCTTAGGAATAAAGATAGATTTTTTTATCCTTGGATAGCGAGGTTTGAAATCTATAATTAGAGGCCACTAGGGCTGAGTTTATTCATTCAAGAAAACATCCAATTACAGCAAGAACATTTAGTTTTCAGTTTCAATTACAGTAGTTAGAGAGAGAGAGTCGAGTGGGGTTGAGAGGAAGCGAGAGCGGAGAATTGGCTTTGTTCGGTTTTACTCTTTCTTTTGCAATTTCAATTCAAAGTAGTTTCTTTTCCATGATAATGATGTCTATGATGATGAGGCACGAGTAGTCCCCCTACTTCTAGGGTCGGGGTGAGCCCGACGATAGCCTTGTAAGTTTGCGCATAAAATGTATGATTTTTATGCGATTCCGTCTTCTATCTTATGCATGATCCTTTGCGAGAGTTGAGTAAATTCCTTATTTTGCATTATTGAAGCAAAAGCCAATTATATTGTGAATTTGGATTAGTCATGAAATTGGATAGTAACTCTTAGGTTTTATGCGAGAGCCTCTAATCATCTAATTGTTGGTAACGAAAGTTATTTGACGGAAAGGCATCATCTTTCATGAATTTGGCATAAGTCTTATATGGTTATCGTTGTGGCATGAACCCCCGATCTTGGAAGCTTTTAATTTTATTGAGTTATACAAAATCTGTGTTTTTATTCTGTCCACCCTTCCAACATCATTCTTACTTTCTTCGGACTCTTTTCCGACAAAATTGGTGACGTTTACTGTTTCTGTTGAAGACTCGATTTCGACTGCAGAGGTCGATATCGAGTGGCTGACCCGATATCGAATGAACAACTCGACGTCGATCGTGCTTTTGTCTTTTGCAGGAATTTTGCTGGAAATCGACTGGAACTATAGTCGATATCGACTGATCTACTCAATATCGAGTGGTCTTCTGGAGTCGAAATTTGATCGTGATTGCAAGCTTAGGAAGCGCTGACATACCTCCTCGTGGATTCGATCCTGAATTACCCTACGAATACATCGGGTGAGATTCTTTTATTTTATTTTCTTGGATAAAGGAGTTGGTTTAATTTGATATTTGATATTTTATATTTTATTAGCGATACCCCCCCTACGAACAAATTGGCGCCGTTGCCGGGGAGGCAATCAATCGTGCCATAATCTTTTCTAACATTCTTTTAGTGCTGATTTTGCAGGTTTATGCGACGCTCTGATCGCGAACCTATCTTGGAAAGTATAGACGAGCCCGAATGTTTTCTCCATCTTCGAAACAGAGCTATCAAAATCATGGCGGAGAACGAGAGACAGGCTCAAATCATAGAGTGATTGAGGAAGGAGATATAGGACCATAACGCTACAATCGCTAATGAAAGGGCAGCCGCTGCTGCAGAGAGAGCCCGCGCTGATAGAGAGGAGGATGCGCGCAGACAAGCCTAGGAGAGGCTCAATCAGTATCCGAAGATGGCAATGCAATACATGCACCCGCCACTTCACATTCCTGAATCTGCGATTTTAATTCCTCCCTCTAATTATGAAATTAAGATTAACTTCCTGTCTGAAATTAAATGAAATACTTTTGAAGGAAGAACTAATGAATGCCCCTTGCAACATATTTCTACTTTTATGGATTTATGTGAGACTAATGCTGATGGTGCAAACTTAGAATATGTTAGACTGAAATCCTTTCGATGGTCTCTTGCATGGAAGGCATTACAATAGCTAGAAAGCTTGGCTCCACGCTCGCTGAGGACATGAGAAGAGGTGAAGGATGCGTTCCTAAACAAGTTCTTTCCTCCATCTAAAACGGCGATGTTGCGGCAAAGGATCACGGCTTTTAAACAAAAGCCTGGCGAAACATTGGCACAGACGTGGGAGCGCTTCAAGGACTTATTGAGATAATGCCCTACACATAGGCAATTACCATATGTCATCTAGGACATCTTCTTCAACTCCCTTGATGCGCCGAATAAGGAGAGAATTAACTCTTACACCTCCTATCGGTACATTGAGCATACACCAATGGAGGCCTGGGACACAATTGAGAGGCTAGTCAACTTTGATAACACATATGGGACTGATGCGGCCTATGACTCAAGACATGCCCCATCTATGCCACTTTATGAGCCTCCAAAGGTGATTGATCCTGATGTGCGGCAACAATTCCATAACGATCAAACACACTGCCTTCAAAAGCAAGTTAGATTCCTCTCAAACAACTAAGCTTGCCAGAAATGTGGCTCTACAAGGCACAACACCAATGCCTGCCCACATCTTGAGCAAGTCAGCATGGCGGAACAACATGAGGAAGCTAAGTAGATGAGAGGCCCCTATGGAGGGGGAAATCAGCAGTATTGGGGGGATCAAAGGTTCTATCAACCTCAACATCAACAAAGGGATCCCCCACCTTATAGAGCACCAGGGCACCCTGAGCGGGAACCAAGGAAGGATGACCTGCTGATCATTCTTGATAAGATGTGGAGGAACCACGCTGAGTTCAAACAAGCAAACAACTCCGTCCATACTTAGCTGTAGGGCATCAACTCTAGGCTCGGGGAGATCGACGTTTGGAAGAGAAACATGGAGACCCAAATGAGTCAATTGGCTGAACAAATTCCCAAACCGTTAGGATCGCTGCCTGGATCTACTGTGCCCAATCTAAAGGGAAAAACTATTGGACATATAGCGGCTGTAAATCTAAGGAGTGGGTGTCAATTGCGAATGCCTGAGCAAAAAGCGGAGGAGAAAGCCACAGAAGAGACATCGATATCGACTAACCCATTCGATATCGACCATGGTGAAGTCGACGTCGAGTCTCCTTCACTCGATGTTGACATAAAAGCTGAGTTATGCCAGAAATTGACTCCTCAGGTCGATATCGACCACCCTCTACTCGATGTCGACTCAACTCCAGCCGCAGTGAAGAAGAAGGTACTGCCATTCCCAAAGAATGTTATTAAGGACCCGACGGAAAAGAAGTTTCAGCACTTTGTGAAGATGCTTCAAGGGCTCAATGTTACCATTCCATTCACCGAAGCACTTCATGAGATGCCATCATATGTGAGGTTCCTTAAAGATATACTGGTTAAGAAGTGATCAATTGCTGAGATCGCAGAGGAGTGCGACATGTTGGAGCTACCAGAGAAGAGAGCGGACCCAGGTAGGTTTTCTATCACTATAGGCTTAGGTCAATATCGCTTTAATGCATTATGTGATTTAGGTGCTAGTATTAGCATGATGCCACTAACCATATGGTCTAAGATAAAGATAGGTGCCCTTGAGCCTGTGGATGCTAAACTTTTCATGGCCAACAATACGGTGGTTATTCCAACAGGGATGGTGGATGATGTGCCAGTGTAAGTAGGTAAGTTCTTTGTCCCTGCTGATTTTCTAGTTGTTGATATGGCAGAGGACCCTACTTGTCCCATTATTTTAAGAAGGCTATTCTTAGCAACTGTGGATGCAAGCATAAGCGTGAGGAAAGGATTGCTCTCATTGACCATTAGTGATGAAGTGATAGAGTATGCCTTCAACAAAACGGCGAGGAAGAATGAAGGGCCTATAGAGGTAAAGTCAATCAAAAGTGTCTACATCACATGCGGGTAAGCAAAGTTAAGGAATATGACACCTGAGGAGCTTGAGAAGAGGGCTATAGAAGCCCAAGTGGAGGAAATCGTGGCAATCTTGAACGAAGGAGCAAAAAAGCCACTCGAAATCGACCCAGGTAAGTCGATATCGACTAACATTTTTCAAGATTTTGTGCCAGGTTTTAAGTATGGGGTCGACATCGGAGAAGAGCACTCAAAATCGAGTACAGAGGTCAAAATCGACCAAAACCCTAAGCCAATGTCGACTGAACCAGAAGCTGAAGGAGGAAAAAGTCACTCGATATTGAGTAGGACAGGTCGAAATCGAGTAGACCAGGTTGAGCAGAAATCCTCCACATCGACAGAACCACCAGGAGTAGAACAGAGGTCGATATCGAGTGACACTGGTCGATATCGACTAGACTCTTAGACAGAAAAAAGCTCCGAGAAGGTAAGCCAAGGTACGGATTCCTCTTTCTCTATTTCAATTAAAGATTCATCTCTTTTTGGGAGAGGTTTGCCTTGGTATGTGCGCTTATGCAGGGTATCCAATGATGATCCGAGCGACTATGAAGTAGGAGATGGGGTGTATGTCTCCAAATCAAAAGATCATTGGTTCCCGAGTAGATTCAAAACAAAGAGGATGGGTCCCTTTATTGTGAACCAGATCCATCCAGGCGGGATGCAGCTGAGAGACAAGAATGGAGTGTTATTTGAGGCCCAGGTTACATGGGCTTTGCAGATGTCGCCATAGGAGCTTAAAGGAAGAAGTCGGCCTACCGACTATAAAATCTAGATCTTGTAAAAAGACAATTAGTTTTAAGTTTTGGAAACTTTTGGTTTGTTTTAAGACTTTATTATTTGTTTTTGTTTTGGTTTTATTTTCTAACGAGTTTCAGAAAAGAGGAGCAGCGCAAAAGAGAAATCGAAATCGAGTAAAGTGCTCGATATCGACTAAGCAGGTCAATTAAGAGTAGCTTGTGGTCAACATGAGATCACCCTAAAGCTTGGAACCACATGAATCGAGTGAAGCTAGTCGATATCGACTGGTCCACCCGATATCGACTGCCCCTGCAGACGTCTTCAACTCTTGATTTTTGCGAATTTTTAGTAAGTTTCTTTCTTAACCCTAGTTCTTATACAGTGAGGACACTGTAATCTTTAAGTATGGGGTGGGGAAAGGCTTACTTACATATTTTTAGCATTTTGAGCATCTTTTAAAAATTTTCATAGTTTTTGCATATTTATGTTCATGCATACTTTTACATTGAAACTTTAGATTTATTTATTTTACGCAGCATATTTATTTTTCGAAAAAAAGAAAAAAAATTCACCCCCATCAAAAATTTAAAAATAAAGAAAAAAGAGTCATGGAAGCTTTTATTGAACTCGACGATGCAAAAATAGATTTATTAGAGATATAACATGAAATTGCCTAGTTAAGGGAAGTCACAATGAAGTGCAATTTTTTAGAGAAAACCATGAAAGTGAGGTAAAATTTGAAGTTGTTTTTGACATATGCATGATAAGAGGATGGAGGACTTTAAAATTTCCATACATGTGCTCAATTTCATACCCTAGCCTTACTTATGCAAATTTGCATTACATAAGCCATATATAAGCATTATAATATCATTATTGCTCCACATATATTACATATTTCCCATTTTTTATACCTTATACCCTATCCGGGGACTATGTTGAGAATGGATGTCATCTTTGGAGGTGTTATATGGAGTTTGTGCATTATTATTGAAGTTATTGGCAAGAATGAAAGAAATTTTGAATTATGGAAAATTTAATGAGTGAGAAAAAATCCGATCACCTCAGGAGATAAAGGTAGGTCGACCCTGCTCGTTGAGATGTTAGTTCAACGAGATGGGACACAAGGTGAGGAGTCCGAAGTACTAAGTATCAGGGGCCATTCATGACACCCATGTTTGCGACTCGCGAGAAGGCAGTGCTAAGGTTAGAGAGGTAAAAGCATTATAGTGAAAGAAACATTGAGTGAAGAGTGAAAGGTGAGAAATCTTATGAAGAAGGAATGTGGAATGAAGTTGGAAAGAAAGTTATTTCCCCGGATTTAACACCACATGGCCAAAAATTAATGCTATGTTGCACAAAATTATTTTATGCATATAACCCTCATTTTGTGAGTATGATGTTGCTTTTATTCACATGCATGGATATTGTAGACAATATTACCTTTTCGAGGATGGCAATTGAGTGTAGGGACATATAACAATGAATCTATGATGTTGAGGGTTTACTTTCTTCCCCTGAATGACCATTAAAAGTATTGCTTGGGGACAATCAAGCTTAAGTATGGGGTATTTGTTGTGTGCGCAAATTGCCATATTTTCCATATATTTTTATGTCCATTTTGTCGATATTTGCATGCACATTGGTTGGGAAAGCATAAGATTAGTGTAGTTTATGCATATTTGTCAAATATAGAGGTCTACATGAGTTTTTATGTTATTTCGCAGAAATCAAGACAAAAATGGAGCAATTTGGACAAGAGAAGAAAAGCTGAAAAAGAACTCAAAGTCTACTAAGGAGTCGAAATTGACCTATAGACTCGACATCGAGTGGAACAGAACACCAGAAATCGAACAGACAGAAGAACAGAGCATGTCGAAACAGACTGGTCGATATCGACATGAAGTGGTCGATATCGAGTGCCCCAAATCGAGTGAATTGATAGAGTTTGAGTGCTAATCCGAGGCCGAGTAGAACTGGCTCGAGATAGAAAGAAGAGGTCGATATCGACTTGTGCTGGTCGATATCGACATGTGCTGGTCGATATCGACTGCCAATGTAGACAGATCCGACGCTGTTTTTGATAGAATCTATCCAAAGAGTTTACATCTATCCTAAAGTCGAGATCTTTTATCCATTACCACCATACTTGTTATCCTTTATGGTGAATTTGATATTTACCTAAAGTGATTTAGTTATTTACTTATTTTAGTTTTATCGTAGGAATAAAGATAGATTTTCTTATCCTTGGATAGCGAGGTTTGAAATCTATAATTAGAGGACATTAGGGCTGAGTTTATTCATTCAAGAAAACATCCAATTACAGCAAGAACATTCGGCTTTCAGTTTCAATTATAGTAGTTAGAGAGAGAGCCGAGTGGGGTTGAGTGGAAGCGAGAGCGGAGAATTGGCTTTGTTCGGTTGTACTCTTTCTTTTGCAATTTCAATTCAAAGTAGTTTCTTTTCCATGATAATGATGTCTATGATGATGAGGTGCACGTAGTTCCCCTACTTCTAGGATCGGGGTGAGCCCGACGATAGCCATGTAAGTTTGCGCATCAAAGGTATGTTTTTTATGCGATTCCGTCTTCTATCTTATGCATGATCCTTTGCAAGAGTTGAGGAAATTCCTTATTTTGCATTATTGAAGCAAAAGACAATCATATTATGAATTTGGATTGGTCATGAAATTGGATAGTAACTCTTAGGTTTTATGCGAGAGCCTCTAATCACCTAATTGTTCGTAACGAAAGTTATTTGACGGAAAGACATCATCTTTCATGAATTTGGCATAAGTCTTATATGGTTATCGTTGTGGCATGAACCCCCAATCTTGGAAGCTTTTAAGTTTATTGAGTTATACAAAATCTGTGTTTTTATTCTGTCCACCCTTCCAACATCATTCTTACTTTCTTCGGACTCTTTTCCGTCAAAATTGGTGACGTTTACTGTTTCTGTTGAAGACTCGATTTCGACTGCAGAGGTCGATATCGAGTGGCTGACCCAATATCGAGTGAACAACTCAACATCGACTGTTCTTTTGTCTTCTACAGGAATTTTGCTGGAAATTGACTGGAACTGTAGTTGATATCGACTGATCTACTCGATATCGAGTGGTCTTCTGGAGTCGAAATTTGATCGTGATTGTAAGCTTAGGAAGCGCTGACATACCTCCTCGTGGATTCGATCCTGAATTACCCTACCACTACATCGGGAGGGATTCTTGTATTTTATGTGCTTGGACAAGGAAGTTGGTTCAGTTTGATATTTGATATTTGATATTTTATTAGAGGTACCCCCCTACGAACAATATTACGGTTCCAATTTTATCCAGTTCCAGTCCGGTGCACACCCCTACATCAAACATAATCGAAAAGCTCTGCTTGATGTGGGCCGTCTCAACAGGATGGATCTCAATAGTAGGAGGGATACGGTCCAGGGTATGCTTTGTGCATATCCAAATTTTCGTAACGTGTGGCTTGACATGTTTGACTCTTGGATGTCTGAAACTAAGAAAACCCCCCTATACCAAGAAACTCAAAAGGCACCATCGATGTCAAGAAACCTATCTTTATAAGGCATGAACCTTACGTCCTTGGATCTCATCGTGTCCAACTACTCTATAATGTAGGTTACCCTCGCTGAATTACGTGGAGGTGTCGCTCTATGCGTCCATCGACAAGCCCACCTTTGATCAATTTGGCAGAACCACCCCTCAATCACTGCAAGAGCTAATGCTAGAAAATGTGCCCAGATCCAAAACTTTATGCAATTAAAAAAAATTAGTATCATTATTTGAATCAAAGAATGATCCACTTTGCAAATTTGATATCCTCCCGCTCTATTAAGCCACTCAGTCGTGCAAACCCGAACCAACCTACATGGCTAAAGGCAAGGACCTTAGGAAACTAGCATGGTTGTCGCATCGAATGCATCGAATTATCTTATCCGCCTATAGGAGAAAATATTTAATTCGTTAGTTAATAATGAAATGGTTAATGTAAATTCACTACTAGAATTTTATCATTTAACATCGGGTAATAGCCGATGTCTTTCAAAAAAAAAATCGATGTCTATGTGGGTGATGTAAAAAGTCAAAACTTTTTAACATCGGGTAATAGCCGATGTCTTTATATGTTATAACATAGGTTATATTTTTAAATCTGATGTCTTTGATATGTTATAAAATCGATTGCAAAATATATCCGATGTTATAACATACAAAGATATCGGCTATTTCCTGATGTTAAAAAGTTTTTAATTTTTACATCACCCACATAGACATCGATATTTTTTTTCTGAAAGACATCGGCAATTACCCGATGTTAAATGGCATATTTGTAGTTTTTTTTAAATTATCGTAGCCTATGCGGGATTTGAACCCACATCTTTGTGTTGGAACACAGTGCTCTACCATTTGAGCTAATAGGCTTTAAATTAGATAAAATGTTCTTACATAATAGCAAAAAGAACATGATTTAGATTCATAACAAATAGCTAGAAGCAAAACACTAAAAATAGAAGTTTAGGCGAATGTAAAGCACATGATTATATGCCTAATTAACTAACATGCTGTAATGAACAAAAACATGCTAGAAATACATCCTTTCAACGAAAAGAATCAATATGAATGAGCAGATCGAGAGTGTCCAATGTATCTAAGCACTGAGTTGCAAAGTTTGCCCACAAATTAAGATAAAGTTTTTAAGTCTCTTAGCTCCATTAGCAAGACAAAAATAATAAGAATCTGTCATCATCAATAACATTAGAAGATCAAATGTTTAAACAAACAAAACTAAAATTAGTTATCATTCACATTTTAGTATTTTCCCAGCATTCTAAGATAAAGTGTTTAATGGTACCAAACTGTATGCTAAGATTTAGTTATCATCCACATTTTAGTATTTTCCCTGCATTTTTCAGCTGAAGTACAACCAAAAAAAGGAAATGAAAAGGAAGAAATTAATGATCATTACAAGAACACTAAAATTTTTCTCGTAGAAAACTAGTTATGATGATTACAAGAACACTAAAATTAACCCTTAAACAAAGCCAATCATTCCTAAAACAAAAGAGAATACAAACACCATGGTTCAAGCTTCGGTAAAAAGACACTGGCAGCAGTCACCGTATCAAGAATAATGTTTGTAGTGTAGTTGTTCGATTTCAACCCGATCCGCTAAGGTTCAATTTCAAAAGGTGTTTTGGCCCAAAATGTAAAGATGTGTGAATCAAGTACCTATCAAAAAATGTTACATGACAAGATTATATTCCATAAAACAATAACAATATAAATAAGTTAAGGAATCTCCACTAATCAAGCATCCGACCTCCTATCTTGTCCGACAAGTCGCAGGATCAAGCATACGAATTCCATCCAAGCCAATCTGAACACAATATAGACTTAATCAAAAGTGAAAAGGAACTTAATATATCTGTTTCATAGGATAGCCTTACCTCCTAATTGTTAACAAGTTTTCAAATCATGTTATTTGCACGTCAGCACAAATGCTATATGTCAAAACACTCTACCAAGTCATACTCAAGAAAGATAATTAAAAAGTCACTAAGGTCAATTACAAGCAAGAGATCGAGGGCGATCTATAAGAGCCAGCAGAAACAAGCCAGGAGATGATAGTATATAAAAAAATTAATATGCAAGTAGAGCATTTAGGATAGAAATGCTCATTCCCACCACATTTAGTGAGTGGGAAAGTTAGGTAAACCTTCCATGTGGATTTCCAACTTTGCTAATCCTAAGACATCCATGAAAATCCAATTTTATACTGGGATAACATCATGCAGAGAAAATCTCATGTAACCATGACTCAATGAACCTGCAAGTATACCGAGACTCAAAGAACCTGCATGAAAACACAACTGTGCTAATAAATTAAACTAACACAACTCACCTAACACAACTAAGCTATATATGTTATGAAAAGATTATCAAGAAAAAACCACTAAGCATATTAATGAACTATTAAACAATTAACTCCAACGCATACAACTGCATACCTACTTAAAGATTGTACTAGTCCTAGATCTTCCTAAGCCGAGCAACAAAAGTTTCTGAAGTCTACCTTGTTTCCAGTACTCAGCAACTTCTGTGCTTGGACAAGGACAAGCTTCATCTCTAGGACCATTAAGACTTCCAGTAGGCACAGGTAATGACAGAAACAAGCACATGATACGGGTGGATGCCTGCCTAACAGAAAGAACAAGGTAATATGAGAAGAACTGCTCCGGGGACTTGGTGAATATCAATTATTCATGATTAAAAGCATGACATAACCTTTTGCCAAATATTTCCCTTTATGTTATTTTGACCTTCCTCCTCGTATGATCCATCATCATAAACCCAAAAGTGAGTATCAAGAGAGCATTGCACCTTTGCCATCTGAAACCACAAATGGAAGATAACTGTGCAGTTAACCCAAACAACAGTATATAAAAAATGGTAACATTATATTCGTGGTCGCTGAAAACATCCAGAATACACAAAAAAAGCCTATTGTCAGTATAAGCCACTGAAAACATCCAGAATACACAAAAAAAACACTGCATAAATATCTATACCTTTAAAACTAAAATTGAGGTCTTAAGACTATGAACATGATTAATTCTCAAAGAAGATGCATAGCAGAATTAAGTGTCCTTGGTCATTAAAAACTATAACTTGGTTTAAACAAAGTTAAAGCAGTAAAAGCTATAGCAGAATCAAGATGCATAGCAGTAAAAGCGTATTGTCAGTATCTCGTATAAGAAACATTACCCTTGAAGGATCAGAGCCAAATTTGCCCATTGACTAGAAACTGGCTTTCCCTGATATTATATACAACAGTAATAACTTCTTCTGATTCATTACCTATATTTTGTGGAAAAAAAATTGAATTTCATTTCACAGATCTCAAGGAGCAAAAATGGCACAAACAACTAGCATAAATGTAAAGACAGATGCAACCCAAAATGGTGACTGATTCAGAAGCTAACTCCGGATGAAATTAAGTGACATGGAACAGAAATACAAATCCTATATAATCAAATCATTCACTGGACAACAAGAGTACAAGACCGAGTAAAAGAATAAAAGGTACCAATGTTCCAGAATCTAGTATCTAGATATGCATTCGTAGTGACCTTCATCTTAAAAGCTTTTTTGTTTAGAGTTCATATATTGATGAAGACAGTATCTACTGTAATGCAAGAAAAAGATGAGCAACTGAAAATGAGTTATTCTTACTATGTACTTTCAGATTGTAAAGAATAAATAAATTAAAACCTCCTTAGGAAACCAAGTATAATCTATTACCGGATTTCATTCATAATTTCCACTTTGTTCATTGAGATTAAGTAGATTTTTCTTAATTATCTTTTTTTTTCAGATGGGGGAAAGAGGAAAGCTGGATAGCATAGGAAAGAAAACGAAAACACAAAGGAAATTAATCTTAAAGAAAAATGTTGACCAGTAGCCTCCAACTATTGAGCAACAGATTATTTCCAATGTTGACCACTAGCCTCCAACTATTGAGCCAAGGTATGATCTTGCTCCCAATACCCTGTAATGAACCAAAAAAAGGCTGAAATTAATCTCAAAAGAAAAAATCTATTTACACCACATAGAAACCTTAAATTGAAACCCTAAATCACTAAACTTTTACGAGATTTGTAAGTAACATTCTTGCTTCATGTATAATGCACTGCCAATAAATTATTAATCATCCACAAAGTTGTAGCCTTGTAGTTGTAGGTAGGTAACAACAAATTTGATAACAAACTCTGAAAGGACCGATACAGCAATGAAATTGTTAACATTGTCTAAAGTTCCGAACAAACATAAAACAACAGCCAGTGTCACCGCAAAACAAAGGGCTTCACCTCACTTTGTCACCTACACAGATAAATACCAGAAATGAATCAAGCATCAAATGGCAATTTCATCACAATGTTCAACAAATCGTATATACAAATATTCCAGAATGCCACAAGAAGCACTAGCAACGAGTTCACAGCTAAAGAAGGTGTCTAATCACAGGAAACTACGACAAAACCGATGCCAAATCAAAATGTGCCTGAAGGAGACGAAGTGCATAAGATGAATCGCACTAGAAATTCTAAAATGCCAACGGAAAGGGATAGAGGGAGGTACCTTTAGGAGACATTGTTGCTCGTCCCTACCTAAAACCTAAGACAAACCTGTGAAGAAACAAATCAAATTACCACAGAAATCAGTAAAAGCAACGAGTGCCAATTACATCCAGTCATATAAAATCTACAAGTTTTCAATCAAAAGATCAGAAACCCTAACCTTTGAAATCGACTCTCGGCCTAGACGTGGTGGAGATCTGGGGTGAACGGAGTGCAAGTCGACATCTCGCCTTTGAGTTTGATTGTTAACGGGGATTCTTAACCTTCCTAATCGTTTTAGATCTCTTAAGAGATTGGAGAGAAGGGTGAGGCATTGAGGCACTCTGAAGAGAGCCAAATCGCAATCGATCTATGAAGATATTAAGGGAATTTAGGGTTATGAGCCTTTTTCGTTTTGCCTCTCTTGTGTTTTCGGGGAGAAAGAGGAGATGACATGAGGCGTGCACCGAGAAAGAAGAAATCTGGCGTGTATGGGTTTAGATCTGAGAAGGAAGAACGGATCTGGGCAGATTTGCGAAGGGAGGTGGAGCGAGTCGCCGGCGAGAAGGAGGTGGATTGAGTGAGTCGCCAGAGTCAGAGAGTAGGTCTGCAACTTCCCTTGGAGAGAGAGTGGAGGAGGGTCGGTTTTCTGAGCGGAAGAATGAAAAAGGAAGGATGAAGAAAGAAAAAAGCGCCTTCTAAAATGTTACTTTGAGCGGGTGTTCAAATGAATTCAGTTCCGCGCCTTCTAAATTTTTTTTAAAACACATATTTAACATCTGTCAAATAGATGGGACGATGTCTAGGCTTTTATTTACATCGCAAATTTAGAAACCGATGTTAAAAAATTGTTTAACATGGCAGGTTTTTCTGACTGATGTTAATGAGCCGATGTTAAATAACAGAATTCTAGTAGTGATTAGAAATTTCGCAAGCAAATATATATGAATACGTACCTAACCCATCCAAATACGCCTACATATGTGAGTCCTATACCACATCAATGACTCATTCTCTAGTGGTCGGCCATCATTAGTAACAGGTGAGTGTTGTTAGGCCTCCTCCATGTGATGTGCCCCTTGTTGTGGTGGGTCCTGTTGGACCGGATGCGGTGGTGGTACAAACTTATGTGCATGCTGCTGTGATTGTAGGTTCAACTGAGGTGATACAACCAATTATGCATGCTCCTGTTGCTCATACATATGCAAGTAGTTAGCTCTACCGGCGCCACATTATGGTAATCATATGCTCCAAGACTGAATGTCTTATGATTGTTGGCATCATATGTGTTGACATCCTCAAATCTCTCTGTATCGGTCTCTATCTCATCATTCGACACATCTAAGGCACTTGTGTCATCCGACTGAATGTCATTAAGCCCTAGAGTGGCACTTGAGATCACAGGAGATGGTGTACGCTCTGAAGAGGAGCGTCTTAGCTAGTGTAGGTCAAATCGACCCAGGCGACGGTGTCCTGTCACGTATAATTGATGTACTCTCCTAAGCGGATACAATTGAAATGACAATTGGAGCCCCCTCCAGCTCCTCATCACCTTGATATTCATCTCGATGATACGAAGTCGTGGGCCGTCATCTCTCCAATGCCCCAACGATTCGCTATCACACCGCATAACAAATAAACAATTTTAAGATAGGTATCTCATCTAAAGATGGTATAAATTTTTCTTTATACATGAATTTACTATGATGTTACAATTTTTTTTATCATTACAAATATCCTAAATTTAGTTCCTACATACATCAATTATATTGACCTAATCCAGTAAGGTTACAATTGATAAAAACAAATTACTTTTTTTACATTTAACTAGTTTCAGTTACTTATTTTCAAGGGTATTTTGTTTTCAAATATATCTAACTCATGACATAACTACTTTCGATTACCTATTTTGTTTAACTATTATTTTCAACATAAATGATAAACATAAATTCATATATGAACTAAATTTTTTTCGACAAATATGAAATTACCATGATCTTATATTTAGGGTTTAGGGTGAATATCTTAAATTTCTTTCATAAACATCGAATATACGTTAACTCTTATAATAAGGTTTTATAATTCACTAATGTGATTGATAAACACAAATAGTTTTTTCCCAATATAACTTCGCTTACATACGTCAAAAATAATTTTTCCTATCTATTTAACTCATACAAACTTCAATATAATTTCAGTTACCTATTTTCGACATTATTTTGTTTTCAAATATATCTAACTCATGACATAATTAACTAATTTCGATTACCTATTTTCAACATAAGTGATAAAACCAAATTCGTAACAAAATTCTTTTCCACAAACATGAAATTAGCATGATCTTATGTTTAGGGTTTAGGGTGAATATCTTAAATTTCTTTCATATACATCAAATATACGTTAACTCTTATAATAAGACTATATAATTCAGTAATGAGAATGATAAACACAAATCATTTTTCCCAATATAATTTGGCTTACATACTTCAAAAATAATTTTTCATATCTATCTAACTCATTCAAACCTTATGTATTTTTCCCTAAATATTAAATTATCATTATCTCACGTACAAGTTCTAATATTTCATGTAACTTTTTAGTTTTTTCACTAAACATTATAAATATTAAAAACTTATCAAAACTAAAATTAACTTGTCACTCAAGCTCTTCGATGCTCATCCTTATCTTCTGACGATCGACCTCCTCAAAGCCAACTCATGTCACTACTTGCAACCTTCTTCATTTTTGATGTTATAATTACTGATAATTATTATAAACTTATCAAAACTAAAATTAACTTACCACTCGAGCTCTTCGATGCTCATCCTTATCTTCCAACGATCGACCTCTTCAAAGCCAACTCGTGTCACTACTTGCAACCTTCTTCATTTTTGATGTTATAATTACCGATAATTGATGCAAACTAATTGATTTAGAACACCTGAGGTAGATTGGGAATGAATTGATAAGGATTGGGAGTACGCAGAACCTGCGCACTCGGGATGAATTGATGAAGGATTGACAAAGGTAAGGCAGAGTGTAGGGTTTCTCGGGTTTTTATAGTCGAGGAGATAAGGGGGTCCTGTGCACCCGTGATGCGCAAATGCAACCCTTCACAAACTCGTGATGTGAATACGGGGTTCGATATTCCCGTGTTTTACAGATTCCTCACAGAAATTCATGCAAGGCTCCACCGTCCCATCCGCACACTCGTGATACGCATGTGTCGATTTTCGCGCACTCGGCCTCCCGAATTCCCTTCTTGACTGCGAACCCTTGATGCGCGTTTGTAAACATGTTTTACGTATTCGCCCTTCGACTTTCCACCCATTTAATTGGCGAGCGTGTGAATATCAATTCAGTAAAAACAGAAATTTCACCGAGTGCCCACTAGTTAAGGCCTTTTTCACGGGGTGAACAAAAGTTTGATATATTTCACAAAATATCCCTGGGGTTTATACTTTTTTCGTCCTATGCCCCTCCGTTGGCTTAAAAAAAATGTTAACAATCCGTTTAACTTTTGCTAAAGAAAGAAAAAAATGAAGAAAAGACATCTTCATTCATGTGAAGAGGGCGAGAGGCAGCGGGAAGTCTCAGTGCTCCTGTTCACCATTCACTAGGCGCTAGGAGGGAGATCGGAGAAGGTCGACGCTCTTCAAGAAAGAGGAGGGATGCCGCCACCATTGTCGAAGCTAACACTATACAAAAATCGGACTCCGCTTCACCGGCCTCCTGTTGCAAGATTGCAGATCTATTCATTCGGCCACTAAACCCTAAATCGCATATACATTCTCGCCAAGTCTCCCCCGACCTTCAATTCTTCTCGACATCTTCTCTTGGTGTTTCTCTGTTTGAATTCAAAGTGGTGGTAGTCGACTCTAATGCCTTCTCCCTTCAATCCCAGGTAAGTCATGGTATCTCCTTGAGGATAAACTAGTGATTCATTTCAACAGAGATTAGCTTGGAAACATTGCTTGGTCTTATGTTGTTCTTGGGCAATTGGACCGTAGTTTCATTTACAATATCTGAAGCAGTCTTTAGCCATTTTAAGGAATGGGGAATTTCATATCAATACATGGAGGATGTCATGTTTGCCTCTTAGATTTATTTAATTAATGAGTGCTTGAAGCTAGAATACACAGACCTGCAGTTAGGTTTGCGGAGTGATATTGAGGAGAAAATATGTTCCATGTGAACTCTATATCTGTTGATCAGATTTTGTTTTACTATGAGCATCACTCTTTTGAATCTATAGGAATCCCACTTGGACATACGATGTTCAAACGGAGCTATCTAGCGGCTGTAAGCTGGAATCTTATTTCAGTTGCTCATGAAGAGGCAGGTCTCCTAATCATTTTATGAGTCATCTTCCTATTTGGTCTGTTGAAGATATTTGTACTTCTTTTTGGCTCTCATAATGTTCCTAGTTTTTGACATCCATGTGAGAAAGTAAGCAATTTATTTTGTGTTTGCTATACAAATGACACAAGAAATGAAGAAACAAACTGATGCTAGCTAGTGTTATCCTGATAGATTGGCTTAAAAGCCTTAGATGTATGTATACAACTTAAATATTGGTTTATATTAGCCTATTAGCTCAAATGGAAGAGCGTTATGTTGTGCACATCGATGTGGGTTCGAATTCCACATAGGCTACAAATCTTTGCTTTTGTTTATACTTGCAATTGACATTCATTAAGAACCTCCATTTTATTCTTATCGATGGAACTAAATATTTTGCATTGAAGGACATCAAAAGATGTTGGGGTTGTCTTGGTAGCTAGAAGGAGTTGTTGAGGTTGCTGCTGAGCATACTGAAGCTTGTTATAAAGAACTACCATTCATCTAATTAGACAGCTTTCATGCTTAATGAGAGCTTAAACTAATTTTAATCTTAAACTAAATGAAAGATTACACTGATTTAAATCTTTAAAGAAATGAAATCTTAAACTGGATAAAATCTAGAATCTGAATTCGTGAATCATGTCCCCTCTCCGGCCACCTGACGTAGTCGAAAGGAGGAAGACAACCCTGAATTATGAATTTAAAAAAGCAAAAAATCAAAATACGTGAACGAGTTGAAACTAAAAAAAAAGTCAATTGTTTTTTGCCAACATGGAAATGCTTATAGCCTATGTGAGATTTGAACCCACATCTATGTGCATTGAACACATCGCTCTCCCATTTGAGCTAAAAGGCTAAAAAGTGAAATATCTTATTTTATTAAACTCCATGATAGTCTGAACAAACTCTTCAATGGTGTGTTGACATGGCGGTATGTATCTTAAAACTCTTCAACTAAATTTTATTTTTTGATGCATTTTGGTAGTTTTTATAGGACATACGAAGATCATTGAGCAACAACATAAATTAAAATGGAAAAAATAATTAATTTGTTTGTTCACAACTTTTTTTTACTCTGTTGTAAAGACCTGATAAGTAGCTAAGTAAGCCATATTATAGAAAAATGATTATCGTATACAAAGCATTGACACCACTTTCTCCAAGTGCTTGGGGTGACATAAATATCTTTTTGTGAAGATGTTTGTATAATATCTTTTTGAAAATATTTATGGAGTGATAATGTTAAAGGTAGAAAGTGTTTGGTGGACAAAATAGAAAAGTACAACCTCCCAAACCTTGTGACAAACCTGTGTAGGTGCACTTGCTGTCATATATGAAGTGACATCCGTTTTCTATTTCCCAATTGGTTATCAGTGAATCTTGATTGACATGTAATGTAGTGGCCTTGGTACTAAACCAGTGATTAGAGAAAGGTTGAAACCTTGAATCGGACAGGACCACTAATTGGAGACACATTTTAGTTGAGACATACACTTTATAAAGACCATTCAGTGTTGTGAATTCAATGATAGTAGTTCTCTAATAGTAGTTCCAAGTTTCATTTTAATAGATGCTATAAGTAATAGATTTTAGATTTTAGAACAAGAAATTTTAGTAAATGCTATGACAGATTCTACATGTTAGTTTAATCTGAAATCTGTCATAGCACTTTCTCAATTGAAATATGAAATCTATCATAGTTGAAATCTATATGAAATATGTTAGTGAATTGAGGTTCAAACAAAAAAATTTGAAAATGAAAAAAAATTCAATTTCAAGCACTTGACACTATAATTTACTAACATAATTTACTGAGTATTTGCTTACTCAATTTGATGCTTCAGGGATTTATGCTTACTATGAAGCGTTCATGGAATTTCATCTCTACTTATTACCTCATTATGACGACAGAATGACCTAGAAATACCTGCAAGCCTTGATTGAGAAGGTTTACGAACAGATTATATGTTTATTGATTCAAGCGATGGGGTGCTGTGTTCAGCTCACGAGAATTTCAACTGTTCTATCGCGAATTTGGATGGAAGTCAGATGATATTCTTATTCCAGGAACGTTCTTCTCCGATCACATATCTCAAGAACTCAACTCCGGGGGTTTTAGATCCAGGGATTTATTAGAGCTCTCCTTTGTTATCTTTTGAATCAGATCCCTTATTTGTGTTTGGAAGGGGGTATTTATAGGAAGACTAAGCGAGTAGCTGCCTGGCGACCTCGTGGTTCTATTTAGGACACGTGTAAGGCATGCCTTCGTGCTTAGGGGGTAGATAATACACGTGGCGTTGTTTAGAGGCGAGGTACTAGAACCAGTGAGCTGCTTTACTTAGGGTTCTTGAGACCCACGAGGTACTTAAGGAACCCTCCTTGGTTGTTACGCGGTCATAGCTAAGTATTTAAGTCGCGAGGAGGGTTTGGTTGAGAAAACGAATGAGTACCTTACAAGCGATGGGTCTATAGTGGGCCAGATGCCTTCTTGCGTTGGGGTGACCTACTTATGATGCTATATTTGTGCTAATTGATTTGTCTATTTTCTATGGCATCGTCATATCTCCTCGTAACCTGATCGCGAGTGATACATCATTTGTGATTAGGTTTCGACAAATATGATGATTCTTATTGAAAGATCAGTTCATTTGTGTGGGCTTTGGTTGGGCCTAATGTGCGTCTTCGGCCCATTGGGCGGAATGGTCCCACAGAGACCTATAAGTGAGGTTTTTCATTTACCATCTTCTTATTCTTCATTTCTGAAAACTCAAAGAGGAGAGAGAGAGTCCAAGGGTTTTCTGTGTTTTTCAGAGACGAGATCGGAGCTTTGGTGGCGGTTTGTTCTTCAGTTCTCCAAGCGTTTACCAACGTGTTTCATTCTTATTTCTCAAGTAAGTTATTCTCGGTCTTTCTTCTGATCTTTTCAATTTCTGGGTTTGCATTTATTTCCTTCTGGCGGTTTTTAGGGCAGTCGGAGATATCAAAACTAGTGGTGAAATTACCCTTTTTAGGTGAAATTTCTGGTGGTTAAAGGGTGGGGAACGAGGGGTGCTCCAGTGTTCCCTTCCCCGCCTCTTCCACTGTTCCACCATTTCATCCCTTACTCTCTCTTTTATTTTCTCAGTGACGATTGTTCCTTATGGGGGGGGGGGGGTAGTGTTACTTTCTGGTTTTTTCCTAAAAAACCTATGGTGGTTTATTTGGACCTTTCTAAAAAAACCTTCGATGACTTGGGCGGAAGAAACCTTTTCGTCTCCTCTTGATGCTTTCTCCAAAGGTGATTTCTCAAAAATCGAGAAATCTTTATGGAGGAGACGAAAAGGCGTCTCTTAACCGTCATCCGGCGGGGGGGGGGGGGGGAAGATGTCTTTTCAACGCCCCTTTGGGAGGCGCGTGAGGTGCCAACTTGGGCCCACAAGAGGGCTTTTTGGCGCCAATTTTTGCTTCATCGCGATGTTGAAAAGGTAGTTCCCCCTTGCTGATTTTTCTTCTTACTGCATTTTTCCAGGGGGCTTTCTTCTTGTTTTTACAATTAAAATGTCGCAAGCAAGTGATAGTCAGAATCGTAGTGTGAGCTATGGGTACGAAGAGGTTAGTTCTTCGCGAACCAGATCCCGGGTTGATGCGGACTCGGATTCGTTAGTAAGTCCAGCTCCTCTTCTACCGAGTAAAAGACCTCGCGAAGAGAGAAAAGAGAAGGTGAAAACCAAAGTCGGTTTAGTCACGAAGAAACGGAAGATGATGGGGACCATAAAACGTCCTTTGAAGAAGGATTATCTTGAGTATTGCCATACCCCAGAGTCGATAAACGAATTGGAAAAAGGCGAATCGTCTCGCGTACGTAAAGAGGCCAAAAGATTGGTACGAGTGGTCCCGGGTGATTTTGCCTTGCCTCCTTACAATCGGTCAGAGGTGAATGATTGCAGCTTTTGTGAAGGTTATACCTTTGCGGCACCTCCTCCATCGCCAGTGATATTTTTGGAACGCGTAGCTCCTACCTAGTTAAGACATTGGGTGAGGAGTCGATGTTAAACGCCAAGCATTTGGAAGAGGTGGCGAGACTTTATCCATGGCCGGCTGGGGTAGAGCTAGGTTTAGCTACTTCTAATGGAGGATGTTTAAACGAATACAAAGACCATGTAGTTGTTCATTTGGGCAGTTTGCTACAAGGATTTCGCCTTCCTCTTCCCCCATTATACTCAGATTTTCTGGCACACATAAACCAATGTCCAGCCCAGCTTGCTTTTAACGTATGGATGTACTTGGCGGTATACATCATGCGTTGTGCCACTCTTAACAAAACGCCATTGTTAGATCATCTTTTATCTGTTCTTTCTTTGAGACATAGCGAGGGATTGGTATCCGCTTCTTTGGCTGGAAAGATTGTTGAGAGGTTGTCCAGCAGTCCGGGATGGATAAGAAAATGGTTTCTAGTTCGCGATCCCTCAAAGACTGTTCTGAATTTTGTGATTAAGCCTGAAAAGTATATTGCACCTAGGGTCAAGCATGCTGAGGCGGAGAGATGGAGAGCCGCGTTTGGGGAAGGGATTGTATCGGTACGGGGTTATAGAACAGTTGTGACCCCGGTTCGTTTAGAGATGGCCTGACTTAGTCTCCCACATCGATCGGGTCGGTGTCCAAGAGTTTTTCTCAAATCTCTTGGTGCTTTAATCGTAATTTTCTCTTATCTTGACTTGTTTCAAACTTTTTCTGCAGATATGTTGGTTGATAAATCGAAGATTGCTGCACTCGCGAAGAAGAAAAGTGATATCCGAGGGGGATCCAGACCTGCCCTTGCCATTGCCCCGCGATCGGATGACGGTCGTCAAAATATTCCCTGCAGATCTCCTCCTATGAACAGGAGTTCTAAAGGGAAAGAACCGGTTGATGATTGACAGGAGGAAACTGTCGTTGTCCCTATCAAAGTATAACTCAAACCTACAAACTAGTATAGCAAGCAAGTAAGAGGTCGATCCCATAGAGAATCAAGTATTTCTAAGCAATGTATATTTACCAATTAGTAGAAAAGTGGGATTTGGTGATTGAAGTAGATAAAAGAAACTATAAACAAGTTAATAGAGATAACAATTGAGAACATAGTTTCATCTATAAATATCCACTTTAGTTTGATTAGTTGATCCTCGATTCTTCTTCGAGTTCTCTTTTCATCCTATTATTGTTCATGTCCTGATCTTGTGTAAATTACTAGTCCTACGAGTCCTAGTAACCCTTACTAATTAGATAACCCTAACACGGTCAAGATTTAACCTAATAGTAGCATTAAGATTAAGGATTAACCAGGATACATGCAACACCAAGCTACGAGTCAGCATTTAATATATAATTGATTCTCTACACACCAATTTAGTCCTACGAGTCCTAAAAAGGCATGATTGCTACTATGGATTAAGGTTCACTACGAGGAATCTACAAAATCCTAGCAATAATCTCAACTAGTTGTACGAGCTAGAAGAAATTAACAATATTCGCAAAAGAATCAATACGAATCAATAGGAATAGAACAAGAATAGAAATCTCACAACTTTATCAAACCAAAGCTTCAATCCATAGACGAAACGGAAGAGTTTAGCACTCCATGGCCATGGAGGCTTCCCTCTAGGGTTCTCTCAATTGATAATCTCAAAGTGTATTAATTGATGAGTTAGATCTATAAAATAAAACCCTAAAACGTCCTTAAAAAGCCTCAAAAGAGTTGGCCAAATAATAATTCTAAAAACCTAATTAAGTGGATAAAAAGTCCATTCAGCAGTTTCGGCGTTTCTGCAAAGGCCGCGGGGTAGCCAACCCAGGCCGCGGGGCGGCCAGGCGATTGCGAAATCCTTCGTCAGAGCTTCGGGCTGCGGGGCGGATTTTACTGTTCACAGTAATTTTTCCGTTTCGAATCTGGTCTCGCTGTCTGCATAAAAGTTGTAGATCTCGGAAAGAGCTTTCCAACGCATGCTTATAATAGTCAATCGGACCACCGAGGCCTCTAGAAAGTGCAAAACCAGTTCAGCATGTCTGACGACAACTTCTACGGACTTGTTATTCTCTTAGGCTCTCTAACTTCGACTTCGCTCCCGTGCTCTTCACTTTTCCACCTCCTCTTCACTCTTCCTTCATCTATGAACTTCCTCATTCCTCGTCGGATCCACATATACCTGAAATAATCCATAAACGCGTGTAGATTCCGACTCTACCAACAACACAAGTATAAATGCAAATCTAGCTTAATCTATGCATTATATAAATCTAAATCATGCTAAATCCAACCTAATATGCCTACCTAAATGCATGCTATCAAATTCCCCCACACTTAAGCCTTTGCTTGTCCTCAAGCAATTAAAACCAAAATCAAATCATCACCCCACAGACAAGCAATCCATGTAATAACTTTGGTAAAACACTTAAAAGTTCAAAATAGGGAAACGAAGATTGACAATTAACATCATAACATGTATAGGTGCAATCCAAGGAATAAAGCAAGCATATTCATTCAACATCATCACCAGGAAAATGTGTTTTCACTCTCGCTCATGTGTTTGAGGTTAAACATTCGCGCTCAAACTCAATCCTTGAAAACTTAGCTACAACAAAATTGCGTCAGTGGTCTAAATCTCCACCGCTAGTGACTTCACATGCAACCAAAATCATGAGGTCTTTTGAATAGGTTGTAATGGGGCCATGGTAGGAACACAGGGTATGGAAAATATTTAGGCCTTGTGGTGCTAAAAATCCGAGAAAAAGGGTTAGTAAACAACCAGAAAAACACCAACACCAAAACACTTCATATACCTTTCCAATAACATGTACTCCTTCACAATACAAATTCGCACACAATTTTCAAATATCCATACAAACTCATTCATTTTTTTTCTCTTTATTATGATTTTTCTTTTTCTTTTTCTTTTTTATTTATTTTGTTGACTTTTACCCCTAAGTGAATTTTATCCTCATTAGGTCCCAAGTAATAAGCACATAAAAACCATCTCTATGAAGTACAAATGAATCATCCAACATAATTTCTCCACTCAAAGCAACTCCATCAACATATCAAGATATATATTCACCAACTCTTCTCCTAATTCCCGGATGGGTCAGGCTAATAATTGGCTAGGAAGATTTTGTGGAGCTAACAAAATAGGCTTATAAGGCTCAAATTGGCTTCAAGCAAAGGATAATGTGTACGGGTGGATAGAGTATAATATGGCTAAAAGAAAATCATGCCTCAATCACTTTAAGGTTACATGCAAAACTCATATAAATGCAGCCTCAATAAAGATATCTAAACGCAATTTGAAGAGGAAGTAATCAAGGAGAGTATTCACACACAAAGAAACTAGAGGACATATTTGTGTAGTCCCAATAAGGCCAAAAAAACTCACAAGGTCAAATTGTTAGAACTTCAATACCACTTAAATTTCAAAGACTATACATACTCAATTATCTCATCAATCATATTCCCAAAAAGTATACAAAAATAATTCAAAGCTTCAAACACTTCAAGCATGTCATAGGGCATATGATAAGAACAAAATATAAATATAGAGGACAAGTAGCCTAGATGGGAAAATAAGACCTAAAGTATATGAAATGTATGATATTTTTTTGGAATTTTTTTAACAAATGCAATATATGAGTAAAAATAAATATGAAAACATAAATAAACATGATATGCAAAACCTATCTATATGCAATGTAATCCCTCCCCCGCACTTAAATCTTTCATTGTCCTCAATGAAAATTAAAGACAACAAAATTATAAAAACACAAAAGGAAGAGATAAATGGAATACTCACAATGTGGTGGAAAGGTGGATTTATGAACCTTCATGGATGAACAAAGAGTAACTAGCAACATCCGTAGCTCGTGGCTTCATCTCGATCTGCAGTGTTAGGTGCCCATACCGAAAACGCCAAACACAAACTAACCTAGAACTAAATAAAAATGCTAAACAATAACTAAACTCAAGATGAAAAAGATTATTACCTATCTTGGGTTGCCTCCCAAGCAGCGCCTTTCTTTTATGTCATTGGCATGACTTATTCTCAATCTCAATTCCTTACCTATCAGACATTGTCAAGGCCCTCAATAGCCTATCATATTCCTGTGCACACATCTTACAAAAGACATCATAGCACAATAAATTAAAAGCATAAAATATGGAATTCAAAAACCCTTTCAATCTATCAAAGAGTCTAGCATGACTCTCTCCTGAAGGAATATGATACCACCAACACAGTTCCGCTGGTGGCTTCTCAAAATAGCAGTCAAAAGGATCAACATAGTCACTATTACTTTCCAAATTACAAAAGTTTACCTTTATTACCTCTTAAGCCTCAGCAGGTGGCTTTAGACATGGTTCATCAACGGGGGAGCTGAGAAATAATGCATCAGATGGAGTAGGAGACATAACACATGAAACCTCATGCGTTGACTCATGAGATTCCATGTCAGGAAACACTAGACCCTCTTCTCCATCTTCAAAGAAACTATCGTTGTCTGCGAACAATTCCTCCTCGTTATGAAACCAACTAGGAGGGAATGAATTAAGAACAATGACTTCGACAGCATCTTCCATTCTTGCAACATTCAATGTCTTAGGGGATGGCAGAATGGGTTGGCTTTCTTTAATAACTTGAGGGTCGGGCCTCCGCTTTGCTATTATCTCGCTCAATGTTTGAGTAAGTTGGCTCAGTTGTTCCCCCATGTTTTTTAACTTCTCACCATTCTCCTGTATCGCTTGAGTAAGAGCCTGAATTTCATCATCCAAGTGTATGACAGAGTCCTCCCTTGGTGGAGATACCGTAGTGAAGGATTCTTCCTGCGCACTCTGGTGACCCATGTAGCAGAAAAGATCCCATATTCCCGACACTCTTAAACCAGCAAAGCTTCCGTTGTTTATGGACTTGGCAAGTTCTCGTGTCTCAGGAGTCATCCCGTCAATTATGCAAAGAACCATATCTCGCATGCTATCTTGATAACCCCGTGATTCACAGATGTCCACATACCTCTGCAATCTGGTAAGATATTGGTGAAAGTTCTCACCTTCAAACTGCAATAACCTCAACATCCTAAAAGTTAGTAGCAAGGGTGTTATGAACCGTAAGATAGGTTCACAACAAGTTAATTATATACAATAATTGGCAAACACACAAAACAAAGAAATAAACTTTGATTCCCTGGCAACGACGCCAAAATTTGACAGGAGGAAACTGTCGTTGTCCCTATCAAAGTATAACTCAAACCTACAAACTAGTATAGCAAGCAAGTAAAAGGTCGATCCCACAGAGAATCAAGTATTTCTAAGCAATGTATATTTACCAATTAGTAGAAAAGTGAGATTTGGTGATTGAAGTAGATAAAAGAAACTATAAACAAGTTAGTAGAGATAACAATTGAGAAAATAGTTTCATCTATAAATATCCACTTTAGTTTGATTAGTTGATCCTCGATTCTTCTTCGAGTTCTCTTTTCATCCTATTATTGTTCCTGTCCTGATCTTGTGTAAATTACTAGTCCTACGAGTCCTAGTAACCCTTACTAATTAGATAACCCTAGCACGGTCAAGATTTAACCTAATAGTAGCATTAAGATTAAGGATTAACCAGGATACATGCAACACCAAGCTACGAGTCAGCATTTAACATATAATTGATTCTCTACACACCAATTTAGTCCTACGAGTCCTAAAAAGGCATGATTGCTACTATGGATTTAGGTTCACTACGAGGAATCTACAAAATCCTAGCAATAAACTCAACTAGTTGTACGGCCTAGAAGAAATTAACAATATTCGCAAAAGAATCAATACGAATCAATAGGAATAGAACAAGAATAGAAATCTCACAACTTTATCAAACCAAAGCTTCAATCCATAGACGAAACGGAAGATTTTAGCACTTCATGGCCATGGAGGCTTCCCTCTAGGGTTCTCTCAATTGATAATCTCAAAGTGTATTAATTGATGAGTTAGATCTATAAAATAAAACCCTAAAACGTCCTTAAAAAGCCTCAAAAGAGTCGGCCAAATAATAATTCTAAAAACCTAATTAAGTGGATAAAAAGTCCATTCAGCAGTTTCGGCATTTCTGCAAAGGCCGCGGGGCAGCCAACCCAGGCCGCGGGGCGGCCAGGCGATTGCAAAATCCTTCGTCAGAGCTTCGGGCCGCGGGGCGGCTTTTACTGTTCACAGCGATTTTTCCGTTTCGAATCTGGTCTCGCTGTCTGCATAAAAGTTGTAGATCTCGGAAAGAGCTTTCCAACGCATGCTTATAATAGTCAATCGGACCACCAAGGCCTCTAGAAAGTGCAAAACAAGTTCAGCATGTCTGACGACAACTTCTACGGACTTGTTATTCTCTTAGGCTCTCTAACTTTGACTTCGCTCCCGTGCTCTTCACTTTTCCACCTCCTCTTCACTCTTCCTTCATCCATGAGCTTCCTCATTCCTCGTCGGATCCACATATACCTGAAATAATCCATAAACGCGTGTAGATTCCGACTCTACCAACAACACAAGTATAAATGCAAATCTAGCTTAATCTATGCATTATATAAATCTAAATCATGCTAAATCCAACCTAATATGCCTACCTAAATGCATGCTATCAATGATCGGTAAAGCATATCATCGATCAGATGAGCAGCTACTGGCTAATCGCGGGCAAAAGCGACCAAGGGAGGGGGCAGGGGCCACCATGCTCTTAAGTTCTGAGCCAATCACCCAGGCGGGGATTTCCATGACAGCTTACCGTCTGCCTGGATTCGGCCCTCTTGATTTTCATAAACTGGAGATTCCTAAGAAGAGCTGTCCAGCTGAATGAGATTATCTTCATCATGTGACGGATGAAGAACTAGTGGAGCAAGGCCAAAAGAGCAGGGGCTGGGTAATTTCCTTCGCGATCTAAATTCTTTCTCTTCTTTTCTCTTCTTGTTTTTCATATGTTTTGTTATCCTTCGTGCATCGTTGTAGGATAATTTGCAATGGTCCGAAATGACTGGGCGTCTAAGACAGTATAATGACAAAGTGAGGGAGTTAAGAGGGATAGTTACTACCTTGAAGGCAAAAGTGGAAAAGCTGAAGGATGCAGAGCTTCAGGAAGTAACTATCGAGAGTCTTAAAGAGGCGTTGGCGAAATCCCAGAAGGACGCAGAGACGGCGAAGGGCGAGCTGGACCTGTCGCGAGTTGAACTTGCGAAGGCCCAAGAAGTAGGGGCCAAACACGAATCAGAGGCCTTGTGCTTGAAAGGTCAACTTGTGGATGTTGAGCGCGAGTTGGAAAGAGTTCGCGAAGAGCTTAATGGTGCAAATAGTCAATTAGAGCGCTTTACTTCTGGGGAAGATGCTGTTCTTTCCAGGAAGTCACTTCGCGAATTCATGCTTAGTGATGACGGCCAGGGGTGGCTATCTGACTTTTTGGGAAACGCTGGTCGAGAGTGTTTAATCTATTACCTTGAGACGAATGGGGAGGATGTTCTTTATGACAGGGTTTCTGACGCGTTTATGGAAGGGGTTGAAGGTGGGATTGTCCAAAGTGTCAATCGTTTCGCTCACCTTGGTGACGATGTAAGGGTCTTTTCTCCTAGTTATGAAAACGAGGATATGAGACTCAAATACCCTAAACGCGGACAACCCCCCCTTGATGTTTCAGCCGACAACGTTGCTGCCCTCGATCTTCCCTCTGTTGGTGAGAAGACCCTTGAGCCAGTTCGTTATGACAACCCTTGTACTGATGCTTAATTAATCGCCTCTCCTCGTTTTATGAATATTTTATGAAGTTTTATTTTGCATTTGGGAATTTGTGAACATTTTTACCCGTGGTGAAAACCTCGTGTTTTGCCATGGTTTGTGTATGTGCTAATTTTTTGGATGCTTTAGACATTATGGCGCATGACAAGCGATGTCTTGTTGTGGTGTGAATATTTTATGTTTAAATAAAACATATTTTTGCTTGTCTTTTGCTTGTTTTCCTTAAATAGTTTATTTTGCTAGATGCTTGAATTCGCGATACCCTTACCTATCTCCTGTCATTGATCGTTTTATGAAATGAATCGTGAGATGACAAAAAGTAGGGTTCGCGGATTTATTATATATTATACTGATGATAATTAAAGATAAAAAATATTTAGTAACGAAATATATTAAATATGGATTATTATCTTCCGTAGTTGTACTTATTCGTAGCACAGGTAGTCGGGCAAAACATCTCCGTTTTCTTCTGGGCCTGGTTGCTCTATTGCTACGTCAAAGTGGAATTCTCCTTGGTATTCGAATTTGAGGTGGCTCCCTATTATGAGGTTAATATTCGCGAATGATCTCCATCCTTCCGAGAGAGAGAACCAATCCCCTTCATCTTTCTCGACCAGCACTAGAAATTCTTGGTTTGAAGGAGAGCATAGAAAGATTTGGTCCATAACTTCTTCCCCGAATTCTACAAAGATGTATGGTAGGGGAAGTTTATGTAATTAGCTTTCCCTAAGGATTGTCTTGCTGAATTTTAGATTTGGAAAAAACATCGTGTTCATTACAAAGATCGATGGTGGGGTTTGTGGTGGGGAAAGGTTTCCTGAAGCCATGTCAAAGCTTGGCATTGTGTTGCGATTGATTTTGATTGTACCTTGCTTCATGTTTTCATTTTATACTAGTTTTGTATATTGTGGATATGGATGTTGTTTTTGTGGAGTCATCTGAACTACCATGAAGTAGGGTGGTGCGTGTTATCACTATGTTATTCGTGTACATCGATATATGAGGTTTTTCTTGTAATTTTCCTTACCGCTTGGTGAGAGGTTAACGTTTATCTGACATTGGTTGTTGTGTTTTTTGATATATGTTAACCTCGTGGTAGACCTGCGGTGTACTTTATTGTTTTCCTTGTATAGATTGATATAAACAAGTAAGAAGATTAAAGGTTTGTTGTTTGTATTTTTTGCGGGAAATGATGGCTGCGATACCAGTTAATATTCTAGGTGTGGTATATCCTCGCGTTAGAGGTTTTTCTCGAGATATTGTTGTCGAGGGGCATTTATACAGGCTCGTAAGCTATATCATGCAATTTTATTCCTTGATAAGTATAGCGTTTGTGATGTATTTGTTTTTTGTTGTATCCTCTACCCTCTATTTATCGCGATTATGGATATGATGCACTTGGTTTAGTCCATCTGTGGACGCGCACGGAAGAGGAATTTGTGGCAAGGGTGGAACCATTAGGGCCTAATAACTATTGGTTTACCAGTGGGTGGCCCGCGTTTTTCGTTTCGAATGAGCTTCGAATTGGGACACGCTTGTTTTTTTAGTATGAAGGAAACTCTTGTTTTGATGTTGTTGCTGTGAATCATGGTCCTGATGAAAATGGTGATGTAGATTTCACAGTTTGGGTTTGATACTGTCGAGGTTGTATCTTTTTCGCGGTTAAGTCGTTTATCTGTTGTTGGATATTTTAGTTTGGTGTATGATAAATAAACCAATATGTTGCTGGAGCTTGTCGCTAAAAGTGAAACAATCTTTAATTTTCTGATCGCGGATGTGATATATTCTTAATAATTTGTAATATCCTTTTGAAGTAGAACAAACTGAGTAATATGTCTGCTCATGATAGAGATACTTACCTAGCAATCTTTAATGCATTAGGTGTGATATTTGCGATAGAGGGATGTTGTTCCCTATCGTTTCTAGACGTCTGAGGAGATTCAATTAAATGTAAAGAAATATATAGTTATTTCTTTGCGATGTAGTACATATTCATTTTCAGCGTTTATTGGATGTTGTAGAGATTAAATTAAAGATGAAACCACCCATTAGATAATTGGTCGTGATATAAGGATGTCTATCTTACGCATGTTTGGATGTGGAGGAGGTTAATTTAATAATTAAGTAATCTCCAGCGAATGGGTCGCGAAATAAAAAAGTGTATGTCCATCATTTTTTGGACGTTAAGGAGATTAATTTAATAACCATGTAATCTCCAGCGATTGGATCGCGAAAATAGAGAAGTCTATCTCCATCATTTTTCGGATGTTAAGGAGATTAATTTAATAACCATGTAATCTCCAGCGATTGGATCGCGAAAATAGAGAAGTCTATCTCCATCATTTTTCGAATGTTAAGGAGATTAATTTAATAACCATGTAATCTCCAGCGACTGGATCACGAAATAGAGAAGTCTATCTCCATCAATCAATTTTTTTAGGGTAGCAATAGTATAAATCCTGGAAATACTTGTTTTTTTTATTGATGATCTGAGTATCATTAAAGAGAGGAAATACATTTAGAAAATTGCTTACCACACTGTTTTTGGGATCTAATGGAAACCATTTGATCTCGGACCGTTGTAATCGTCATTGTAAGGTTCGTCGTCGATGTAGTAACCTTCCTTGTCGAAAAAATGGACTTGAAACCTTGTTTCCCCTAGGTGATTCAACTTTATTGATGTTTCTAACTCAAGTCTGTGTGTTTCGACAAAGTCCCTCCATCCGCGTGCTACCCAGTGAGATCCGTAACTGCCCCCTACAATGTGGACAGGGAAGTCTTTGACGACGCGAGTGGATAATAGGATTTGCTCGGGGACATGAGGTTGGAAATGTTCTGCGAACTCGTAGGGCAACATCATGCGTATGTTTTGTTTGTTCCCTACTAAATAGATATAAAAAACGGAGGGATTATTTGGATTTTGATCGCCAGCATCTGTTGCCATGATTCTTTTTGGAAAGATTTCTGATAAGAGGAAAGGTTGAAAACTATGTTTTGTAGAGAGAAAAAATCTTCTTATTGTGGTATTGATTTGTAGATGAAATTTTGTAATAAATGACTATTTCTGGATTTGAAATGTCTCTGCATCTGGTCGGGTTTTGAGATGACTGATGCCATGTGTAATACATGTAGAGTGTGAATTTTTACTTTTCAGATTCTCCGTTTGGTTCCGATATATGTAATAAATGCCTCTACAGAATTGTCAAAGTATGTACAGTCTTGTTTTGGATATAAAAGGGTGCGTTGTTTGCAATATTTGTGATCATTTATTTATTTTATCTAATTGTAATTATTCTGGTAGAAGATGGCGTTTCCTAACCCTGTGATGCGAGATTTTATTCGTTGTGTTGATGTAGAGGGGAGGATGCATCGCCTTGTAAGTTTCATATATTGGTTATGATCTGTGTGTTTGAGCTTGAATTGTTTATGAAATAATGCTCTTTTGTTCTGCAGCCTCTTCCTGATGCTTTTGAGAGGATGTACGGTCATGTTGTGTCTGATCATGTATGTTTGGTCTCAGCGGCCGGTGAAAACTTTCGCGTTGAGGTTTCTAAAGATGGTTTGAATTGTTGGTGGCTGTCTGAAGGTTTGAATAGATTCGCAATTAATAACGACGTTGAGGTTGGAGCATCGATGGTATTTTTTCAATACATGGGAGGGCATCGCTTTAAAGTTCTTGCTCTTAAGAATGAGGATGAATAGGGTATTTGAATTGTAATGGTGGTACTATAAGATGTTTGGTCTTTCGTTATGCTTTTATGAACTTTATTAATTTAGTCCGTTTATGTGTAATCGCAAAGATTTAAGTAATCCTTTCTCAACTCTGTTTTAAATATTTGGTTTGGGTCTCCCTACCTTATCTCTTTCTGTCTCTGATGTGACTATTGCTAGCCTGACACTCTGGTTTCGTGTTACAGAGGTGCACTCTGTGATTCTGCCACTTGCTTTGGCATGCATCTCCTTCTGTCAAACTGTTTCGGATGAATATAAATTATTTTGTTGTGATGTGACAGTACTATACTCGCTTCTTTGTTAATAAATAGTAGATTTCTGGATAACATCTGGGCCGCCGTACCTGTACTTTGATTTAGTTGTTTGTGGAGCGAAGTGAGTAATAATGACTTCTCCCCATCCTCGTCGGCGTGATTTTTTTCGTTCCATCGATTCTGAGGAAAAGATGGAATATATGGTAACTGTTTCTATACTTCTGTTTGCGATTCTCTTTCTTATTTGATATCTAATTTTGGTTTATCACAGCTTTTGCCTGAATCCTTCGGCGCATAGTACGTTCGTGATGGATTAATTCATGTGTGCTTGGTGTCTCCAACTGGGCGAGAGTTTTAAGTGAGGTTGTTTCGAGATAGCCAAGATCAGTACATCCTTACCGAAGGTTGGCGTGCTTTTGCCGTAGACAGTGGTTTACGTGTTGGGGAGTCTCTTATTATTTTCAAATATGAGGGGAGTAGCCGATTTACCATAATTGTTCTAGAAACGAATGAGTGAGTTCGCGTAGATCAGTTTGTGAGATTTAGCCTAGAACTTTGTATTATGTATCCGTTATTGCCACCTTTGTGCAACTCCCGTTATGTTCAAGCGTTTTTGTTATTTGGAATGTTTGTATGGGATGTATTGTGCTTATATCCTTTGGGGTTTTCCTTTGTATGGTGGTTTAGAAATCTCTAAAAAATCTTTTGAGGTTGGGAAATAGTTTTAAACAACCGCTTGATTTAATATTTAGAGGTCAATGAAACATCCTCGTGAACCTGTGTTTGAAAGGTATACGAGGAGATTTACTTGCATGCATATCCGTATTTAAAACATACGCGATAGCTAAATTTATTCTCCTTAGAGGCTTGCTTGCATGCATATCCGTGTTTAAAACACACTTGATAGCTAAATTTATTCTCCTTGGAGGCTTACTTGCATGCATATCCGTGTTTAAAACACATGCGATAGCTAAATTTATTCTCCTTGGAGGCTTACTTGCATGCATATCCGTGTTTAAAACACACGCGATAGCTAAATTTATTCTCCTTGGAGGCTTACTTGCATGCATATCCGTGTTTAAAACACACGCGATAGCTAAATTTATTCTCCTTGGAGGCTTACTTGCATTCATATCCGTGTTTAAAACACACGCGATAGCTAAATTTATTCTCCTTGGAGGCTTACTTGCATGCATATCCGTGTTTAAAACACACGCAATAGCTAAATTTATTCTCCTTGGAGGCTTACTTGCATGCATATCCGTGTTTAAAACACACGCGATAGCTAAATTTATTCTCCTTGGAGGCTTACTTGCATGCATATCCGTGTTTAAAACACACGCGATAGCTAAATTTATTTTGTGTTGGCAATCAATAAGGTTGGGTTTGGAACATTCATTTATTATATATGAAGTAGTGTACCCAACCCGGAACCCTGATGACCCCTATACATGAAAAATCTAAATCATGAGGCTTCTTTCTATGCCTAAGTTATTATGCAAAATAAGCCTTGAGATTCTTGGCGTTCCATGCCTTTGCAAGGGTGGCGCCTTCTGAGTTTTGAAGTTTGAAATAACCTTGGCCTACTTCTTTATGGATGACGTAAGGTCCTTCCCATTTAGGTTCAAGTTTTCCCCCAGCTGTGGCTTGTCGGAGGACCATGTCACCTTTTTGTAGTGGGCGTACAAAGACGCGCTTGTTGTATCCCTCAGCCAACCGGTGCTGATATTCAATCGCTTTGAGAGAAGCCGTGTCTCTTCTTTCTTCGCGCAGGTGGAGTTCTAACTCGAGGGTTTCATTATTAGTATATCTACTGAAATCAACGATTCTAGCCGATGGGATGAGTAATTCGACAGGGATGATCGCATCGACACCAAAAGCCATTGCGAAGGGTGTTTCTCCAGTTGGACTCTTTGCTGAATTTCTGTATGACCATAGTACCAAAGGTAAGATCTCGGCCCATTCTCCTTTTGCTGTTCCTAGTCTCTTTCTGAGGGCATTCAGAATTTGTCGATTCGTGGTCTCAGCCTGTCCATGAGATTGTGGGTATGCTACCGATGAGAAACGGAAATCGATGTGGAGACCGGCACAGAAATCACGAATTGCTTCGCTGTCAAACTAGGGACCGTGATCAGTGATGATTGCCTGGGGGACTCCGAATCGGCAGATCATGTTTTTCTAGAGGAATTTGCCTACTTTTTCTGCCGTGATGGTCGCCATAGCTTCGGCTTCAACCCACTTCGTGAAGTAATCGACAATTACGATGATGAAACGCAGTTGGCCTGGCGCTGTTGGGAAAGGTCCCAAAATGTCCATTCCCCACATTGCGAACGGACAAGGTGCAAAAATACACTTTAATGGATGAGGAGGGCGATGATTGAGTGATGCGTGTACATATATGAATAATCATTTTAGCATCTGCTCTGAGAGAGGGCCAGTAGTAGCCTAAGCGTGTGATTTTGGATGCAACGGCTCTCCATCCCTAGTGATTGCCACAGAGACCCGCGTGTAACTCTCGGACGAGGTCAAGGCCCTCTTGGTCTGATACACAGAGGAGATCCGGAAGGTTGAATCCTCTTTTGTACAGTCGGCCGTCTCTTACTCGAAAACCGGCTGCTCTCCTTCTGATGCTCTCGTCTTCTTGTGATTCACTAGATAAAACTCCTTCGGTTATGTACTCTAGGATAGGTTTTCGCCAGTCTCCGAGGTTGGATATTCTGAATACCCCTTGGTGGATTCCTCGGGCATGTTTTTGTTCGATCACTACGCGATCGCTTAATCCCAAAGGTAAAGTAGCCCCCATTCTGGCCAAGGTATCGGCGCGTTCATTCTGATCGCGAGGGATGGATGAAATAAAGCATTTCCCGAAAGCGGTAGTGAGTGTTTGCACTCGCGCTAGATATTCAGGTAATATTCCCGTCTTTGCTTCATATTCACCTTTAACCTGCCGTGCAACTATCTCCGAATCTGTGAAAATCCGGACTTGCCTAGCCCCGTTGACCAATGCTTTCTCTATACCTGCGATCAAAGCTTCATATTCTGCTTCATTGTTGGTAGCCTCAAATAGTAGCTGGAAAGAAAGATCGGTTATCTCCCCACTGGGGCTTGTGATGGTAACCCCTGCTCCACAGCCTCCTGCCGATACTGATCCATCAACATTTATGACACAATCTTCTCCATCGCGATGTTGAGAATCAGTGAAGACAGCTTCTACTACAAAATCGGCAAGGGCTTGAGCCAGGCGGGCCTTCCTGGGCCTGAAATGGATGTCAAATTCAGAAAGCTCTACTGCCCATTTGACCATTCTTCCAGAGAGTGATGGTGAGTGTAGGATCTGATGGAGCGGTAGATCTGAAAGCACCTCAATGATGTGAGCCTGAAAATAAGGCCTCAATCTTCGCGCAGCGAAAACCACAGATAGGGCCATCTTTTCTATTGGGGTATATCTGGATTCGGCGGGTTGCAAAACTCGACTAGCAAAGTAAATAGGAAGCTTGGATTCTCTAGTAAGCACCGTGCTAATGGTCGTAGGGCCAGTCAAATTGTGACCGTGGTATAAGGCCTCGGCCTTGTTTGGGAAAGGAAAGAAAGCGATCTTTTCCTCCACAATTTTGTTAGTTACCTTTTCGGGTCGAACTTCTAAATCCGCGTGTTGTTGTTCGGATGTTGCCTCTTGTTCGCTTTCATCGATTGCTTCTTCCTTTAATGATCCTTGGGCGTTTGCCTCAATCGCGAGAATCCGGTTATGGCCTTTTCTTAGCGAGGACAGGTAGTAGACTCTACTTTCCGCTTGTTCTCCTCTTGCTTCGCCCACCTTTCCATTGGTACATGGAAATTTAACGCTGAAATGATATATGGAGGAGGCTATTTGGAATTTGAATAGACTTACGCGCCGCATGATAGCGTTGTAGATGGAGGGTAATCGAACTACGGTGAATTCGATCATGTGTGTTCTCATATTTGGCTTGGTCCCTAGCGTCAGGGCCAATTCGATGGTTCCAGCTACCTCAACTTCATCTCCAAAGAAGGAAACCAGTTTTCCTGCGTACCGGGGCAAAGCGCTTTCTGCGATCCCGAGTTGCTCAAAAGCGTCCCAGTAAAGGACGTCCACAGATGAGCCTGTATCGATCATAACCCGATTAACAGTCTTGGTTCCTATCTGTACGTGAATGACCATGGGATCTGAGTGTAGCATTCTTAGATCGCGAGCATCACGAGTATCCGAAACAGAAAAACTGAGTATCGCATGTGCAGTGGATGCTTGCTTGATACTGGCTTTAGATGGAGGATATCTAGCTTCTCTTTCATAATTTTTCCTCTCTTGATTACTGGCACCAGACGTTGCAGGCCCCCCTCCCCCCGCGATAGTATTAATGCACCCATCAGGTGAGGGAGACTTTCGATGATCTTGGTTAGGGTGATCGTGTCGATTGGATGAGGACCTGGCTTCCTGGGCATTCCTCATGTCCCTTGGAGGGGGTCGATAGCCTCCGCCCCTGTTTTCATTTCTCTCTCCCCTATTCTGGGGGTAAGTTCCCCTACCTCTTCCTCTGGCGGCATACTGAGGATTATAAGGCCTTGGTGGAGCATTTGGTGGTTTATATTGCTGGGAAGGGACTACAGGGGGTAAGCGTTGTGGTGGCGTTGCGATGGGATGATTGAGATTCGTTGATGGTGCACAAATCTGAAAGGGTACTTCTTTCTGAGGGAGGGCTGGAGGGATCCCGTACACAGGAGGTGCTATGTAGTCAGGATGAGCCATCATCGCATTTGCCGGGGCACCAAGAGGTCCTGGAATCGACCTGTGGTTGTATTGGACTTCCTGGATCCGAGGTCGCGGGGGAATGATCGGGTACTGCCAGGGAAGATTGCGGTGATGTTGATCCCCAAAATTCTCTTTCCCTTGACGTTTATTAGGTGCTCGGTGGTAAGCTGGCGGCCTTGATTCAAAGGGTCTCGAGCTAGAGCTTGCCGCTTCCATGGCGTGGATCTGTTTGGTTACGAGCTCTCTCAGGACATCGTAGTTTTTTAGCTCCTTTCGAAATAGGCAGATCTTGAAATCGCCCTCAACCAAATTGCCCATTAGTATTGTGCTTGCAGACTCTTGATTGAATCTTGGGATTTGAACCACCATGTTGGTGAATCGGCTGAAGAAGTTTCCCAGTGATTCATTCGCACCTTGTTTGATGGAATTGAGGTCTAACATGGTTCTTTTCCTTGTGCAAGAATTGCCGAAGTGGGCGACGAATGTGCCTGCTAGTTGTGCGAAGTTGTTGATGGAGGATTGAGCCAAATTGGTGAACCATGTCAATGCTACCCCACTTAGTGTGGATGGAAACGAGCGACAATACATGGCGTCATTATCCTCGTTCATGCCCATGGTTGTGGTGAACTGGTTGAGGTGGTCATTGAGATCGGTATCTCCTTTGTATTTGGCAATGGAGATATCCCTCCACCTCTTGGGGACCGGTGCTTCACGTATCTCCCTGTAGAAAGCTGATGGGAAAGTTGGTTCATTTTTGTGTGTTTGTCTGGGTGCTCCAGGGGAGTTTGAACGTGATGTCACATCCCTGGGGCTGAAGACGCGGGTGAGTTTATTAGTGTTTTCATCGAGTTCTGGGCTAGCGTTGAGAGGGTCACCATTGGGGTTAGGGAAATGGTTGACCGTTACAGGTATGGGACCCTGTTATTGGTAGTATCCACGAGGGTCGTGCTAGATCGGTACTCCGCCTGCCTGATGGTTCAAACAGGCGTTCTGTGGATAGTTCCCCGCGAAGACTTGGTATGGGGGGTAGCTACACCACATACCATAGGGTGCGAACGAGGGTAGTTGAGCGGTGTCCCAGGGAGTTAGTTGGGGAATGCCTTCGTTAATATCATGTTGAGCCACGTCATTGGGAGGTATGTTGAGGTTGAGGAGGTTAGCTTCTTCGGCATCGCGATGTTGATTCCCAAATTCTTCCCCGAACAGCGTAAAATTCATGATTTCCTGCAAGTTTTGTTTAGTATAAAAAAGGGAGAAGTGAACAATGTTAATTTGTTACTTTAGATAGGATTAATATATATGACAAATAAAGGTAGTAAATAACTGAATGAAGAAAAAATGTTGAAATGTATTTAAAGGGAATGAGATGTGAAGGTGCGTATTGCTACGCGGAACCTCTCGTCGTGAAAGGTTCCCACAGATGGCGCCAATGAAGCGTTCGTGGAATTTCATCTCTACTTATTACCTCATTATGACGACAGAATGACCTAGAAATACCTGCAAGCCTTGATTGAGAAGGTTTACGAACATATTATATGTTTATTGATTCAAGCGATGGGGTGCTGTGTTCGGCTCGCGGGGATTTGAACTGTTCTATCGCGAATTTGGATGGAAGTCAGATGATATTCTTATTCCAGGAACGTTCTTCTCCGATCACAGATCTCAAGAACTCAACTCCGGGGGTTGTAGATCCAGGGATTTATTAGAGCTCTCCTTTGTTATCTTTTGAATCAGATCCCTTATTTGTGTTTGGAAGGGGGTATTTATAGGAAGACTAAGCGAGCAGCTAGCTGGCGACCTCGTGGTTCTATTTAGGACACGTGTATGGTATGCCTTCGTGCTTAGGGGGGTAGATAATACACGTGGCGTTATTTAGAGGCGAGGTGCTAGAACCAGTGAGCTGCTTTACTTAGGGTTCTTGAGAGCCATGAGGTACTTAAGGAACCCTCCTTGGTTGTTACGCAGTCATAGCTAAGTATTTAAGTCGCGAGGAGGGTTTGGTTGAGAAAACGAATGAGTACCTTACAAGCGATGGGTCTATAGTGGGCCAGATGCCTTCTTGCGTTGGGGTGACCTACTTATGACGCTATATTTGTGCTAATTAATTGGTCTATTTTCTATGGCATCGTCATACTGAGTAAATTGAAAACCAAAAAAATCAGTTAGTTGTTCATGGATTTCAGTTTCAAGCACTTGACTCTATAATTAACTGACATAATTTACCTTGATAGAGAATTTATGCTTAAACACTATGCAGATGAATTCAGGTGAGAACAATAACCCCTAATTCAGAAGACAAATTCCCAAAACCTAGTTCTTAGGGTCGAATTCAGAAGTAAGAACACCAACCCCTTATTCATGTTAAAAGCTATTTGTTTCATCTTAGGCATTCCCTATGATTTTACTTCAAATGAGAAGGAAAATTTTGAAGTAAAAACAATGACAACAACAAAACCCCCTAATTCAGATGCTTAAAGAGGTGAATTGAGAAAGAATTCTCAAACCCCTAAATCCCCAAACCCTAAATTAAATTGAGCAAACCTTACCTCCACTGTGTCCACTCTCTTTGACATTGGCTTCCTCTTGTCGACCTCTTTGTCTTCATTGAAGCAGAAGAATCCTCAAATCTGCCAGTGTACATTAGCTTCCTCTCATCTACGTCCGCTTCCTAAAACAGAAGAATCAATCCAGGGAGGTAGGTCTTTTTTTCTCTTTATTTTATTTTCATTTTTTTAACGGAAATGTGAAGAGATTAAACGGAGGGACACGAGACAAAAAAAAGTATAAATCTCAGGGGTATTTGACGAAATATGCCAAGCTTTTGTACACCTTGAAAAAAAGCCTTACCTGAGAGACATCAGACGAAATTTTCGAAAAAAAAATTAGCTATCGCAAAAATTAAAATAAAAATAAAGATTGACTTGGAGAATTGCAGCCCGTTAATTTTCAGCCATTTTAGGGCTAGGGTTCCCTCTTCAATTGTCGATCTGAAAACTACAGATCTCTCCCTCCCTCTCTCTCATTCCGTGCGAAAATGGCGATGAGGAATTTCTTCAACGAGTTGAGGGGATTGAAGGTGAAGGAGGTGCCCGATCGCGTGAAGCCGATGATCTCTGTCAGCAACGCCAAGAACGCTTTCGAGAGGTGGCTCGAAAGCTACCACGCCAAGTACATCGAGACGAACTCCATCACCCCGCTTTACCATGTCTGCTTTGGAGGAATGGCCTTCTCCTACCTCGTCGCCCTCCCCGAGGAGCGCCGACACCTTGAGCACCAGCAGCACGCCAAGGAGCACGGCGACAAGCACTGATTCGCTCCTCTCTCCGTTTTCAGGTCATCAAATTGAGATTTCAAATTTCTTATTCTGCATTGATCTTATGTGGTTGGTTTTGTTGCGATCTTGAATCTATTTTGTTCTGCTTTGCTATCATGTTTTTCAATCGGTTATTGGAGTCGGAAACGCGGTATTGAAACTGACCTGCGAAAATTGGGATTTGGAAAATTGAGATGTCTCAACCGCTGCTGTAAGGAATTTATCCTGCTAACTTTACAATGGTCTCAGATGAGGAAATTTTGTGGTTGATATTGGGGTGCCTTCCTTGGTCTTGTTGCAATTGCAAATACATGGAAACTCTATATTAAACCATGATGGGCAATTATTATATCACATTAACAAACTTAAGCCAATGATTTTTACTTTGGATTCAAGATGTAGGTTTTTTTTTATATAAAAAAATCTATTGTTCACCCCTGGGTTTTTGTATTCTCTATCAAGCAAACAAGGTTATGGAGGCTGAGCTAGCAGACTTGGGTATTTTTGTTCCAAGTCAGGCTAGTATTTCTGAAATCCCATTCCATCCAACACAAAATTTCAATCCAAATTATACTTTCAGGCCATATCCTACAACTGTAGACATAACTACTTAAGAGAAAGCAGTCCAAATTAAATTGCTAGCTCATCCCCTTTGAGGGTCACAATACCACTGAAATCTTGTATTTTGTAATACATGTCTTTACAAGTTGATTATGAACTGAACACATGGGATTATGGGAGGCTTATGTGCTAGAAAGTGTTGCCCTGGAAATACGATGATCATGATATCACTTCTTTTGTTTTGCAACATTTGTGTAACAAAGGGAGGCTTGTAAGTTTCTGTGGAACTTCTCATTCTCACAAAAGCAAGAGCTCTAAAAGTGCTGGAAGTTTTTCTTAGGAGGCTAGGCAACTATTTTCCTATTTTTTGCATGAGATTGAATTTTCTTAGAAATATAGAATTCCACCATTTCCTGTAAATATTGTGAACCAAACAAGATGGCATCACCACATTTCCTAGGAAGTTCTACTTCCAATGAATTCAGTGACCCAATATCTGGAAGTTTACATGTTTTCTATTGCCAACTAAATGTGTTTGAAACATTTTCTAGGAAATTCTTATTGGGATATATTTGTTGGGAACTTCTCTGAGTAACTCCCTGTTATTTTCTATAAATAAAACTTGATTGCCCTTCTGTTAATAACAAAATATGGTTTTCTATCCTATTAATTCCTTTCAAATTAGTAAGTTTGCTGGTGGCAATGCCTGATGGCATTTTTCCTCTGTAATGTAAATGGCCTAGTTGATTATTCCTTTCCATTATCCAATATTCACCTTGATACAAATACCCAAAAATGAATACGATCTTTACTTTGCGCAAGAGAAGCATTAGGGCTTGACTGCTGATTATCTAAGGAATATGATTTTTTTCTCTCCCTCGTTGCTTTCCTTGCATATTCCTGGGTTTTTCTTTGCATGTTGTTTCTGTCCTCTGCACTCTAAGCTCTTTCCCGTCTGCTACAGTAGTGTACAGAAGAAGATAATGTTTTTGAATCTTGATTATTCAAGATCATTCTTGCTAGGCAGAGAGCTCAATGTGCATGTGGGTACTAAAAGCAAATAATTTTGCATGCGGTTTTTCTTTTTCCTTTTTCGAAATTTCATGAGACCACCCACTCAAATGCTTCTTTTTCTCTTATAACTGGCCCTTTCGTTTCAGAGAACTTCTCTAATTTCTTGATTTTTTTTCTCTCTTCAAAATGCCCCCTTCTTGGATTGTGAAGCTTTTCCATTTTCGTTTGCCCTTGCTGGATCCAGTCTCCTTCTCCCTTGTTGATTTGTCAGACTCTCTCTCCCTATTTGATCATTTGTTAGCTCTATCTTCTGCTATCCTTTTATTCTCATAAACTTAAGAATCTCTAATATAAGGGCAAAGGGAAATTGTGGTTATGGTTAAGCTACAAAAACTCAAATTTTAGGCGGTTATTTGAAGGGAAAAAAACCCCAATAAATGTGGCTTTTCTTTATCATTATTTTTATGTTTATTTTTATTTTTTTTGGGGAGGGGGGTGGGATGGAGGGGTTGATAAAATTTTGGTGACTTTTTTGGGCAAAAGAAAATGACGTGATGTCGGGGGAAATGACATAAAAGATGAGTTGGGGTTATTGAAATTTCAACCTTTTTTTGGGTCATGTTCCATGCATTATTTTGTGGTCGAATTAATTATAATATCGATTTTTCTATCCTTTGCCCCAAGGGCATAGGATAAGAGTCTAAATTTAGAATTATATTTCAAATTTGAATTATTTTAGCTTTTTTTTAATTAGATTCCTGGGATCGATAATTTTGTTACTAGGGAATCTTTCCCAATTTAGATTCTTATCATATACCCTTAGGGCATAGGATAAAAAGACCGTTATAATATTTGGGATGTTCTCTCCTTTGAGTACCTTTTAGTGAGATAATTTTTCCTTTGTTTCCATTATTTCTGGAATTAACTTTTTGTTTCAATTAGTGACTTGTTTCAATTGAACTCGATGTGTTGTATTCATCTTGGTTGTGCTTTATAAGTTTTCCCATGTCTTGTGTTTGTTTATGTGTTTTCTTTGTCTTTGTTTGGGTTCTTTAGTTCTGCGTTCTTCTATGCTTTTCTTTAGTGTTGTTTCTACCATGTTTTGTCCCGTGTGTTTCTTGTCGCTTGCTTCCTCTCTTCTTGTTGTCTATGTTGATCTATCTTTCCACCCTCCCAACTAGCCGAGAAAGCTTTCAAATCTTCATAACCCTTTCTATTATCCACTCCATTTCGTTGTGAAAGGGAAACGTGGGAAGATTTTATATCTTCATAATACCACTTTATTCAAAACTTTGAAGAATAAAGTGGATGTCTTAGAAAACCATCATTCTTGAGTTTGATCTTTGTGTAAAGTCCTTGTAAAACCATCATTTTACTTGTCTTGGAAAGTTTGATCTTTCTGTAAAGTTCAGTCCCATTCTTGAGTTCCTTATAGACTGTTGCCTATATAATTAGATGACTAAACTTTGAAGAATTGATTTCTTGTGATGGTATATTTTTTAGTTCAGTGATAGATCCTAAATATAAGTTGATGACTGAATATGCTTCCATCTACATGTATGCAGGTTGAACACATGGCATCATGAGTTTCTTAAATTTCCTCCGAAGATGTAATTTTTGGGCATCATATGACTGATTTAAGAATAAATTTGGCTTGTGGAATTGTAGTTGTTCTGGTCTCCTCCATAAGGGATGATGGCAATATGAATCATTTGCTTCAAACTAAAGTTTGCATTTTGTGGATCCTTCATAAAGTAAATGATTATCGTCGGTTTACACTCGGTTAGTGGTTGATTATGCATCTCTCCAAGGATCACTTGATAATCACAATCGCTTTGATAGTGGTGATGAGTTACGTATACCTAGAGCTGTTATCTGAGCTGAACGGCTCTGGTTCGGCTCGATAAAGCTCGGGTTCGGCTCATTCGAAAACGTTTAACAAGCCGAGCTTGAACAATATTTTAAGCTCGACATGAGCCCGAGCCGAGCCCGAAAGCTCGATATATGTTAATTTCCAAAATTACCTCTATGTAATATGAGGCATTTATGAGGAAGACGGGAAGACAGTACTTGATGCACTTTTGCTACGTGGACGTGCCTACTATTATCTGGCAGATCATAATATAGCTATTAGGTTTGTTTTGTAAAAACGCTGTGCCTAGATGCATATTCGGTTCATTAGGTAAGAATCGCAAAATGTTTTGTTGAGGGTTCCTTTGTGTTTTTGGTCAGGCATTACCAAAATAGTTTTGAGGTCAGACCCTGAGCACAGTGGATTGAAGAAAGCATATTTTGGATTAAAGAACTTGCTCAAGAAAACTAAAAGTGTGAGTCCAATATTTACCTTCTCCATCTAGTGATACACATTCTTCCATCTAGTGAGTGTTGATTGCATCTTGGGTATGGCCAGGTCGAAGATAATGCAAGTAAGGGTAAACTCCGAGTTGTAGTAGAGGATTACAAAGCTGCCCTTGCATTAGATCCTGATCACATTGCATACAATGTACATCTTCATCTTGGTTTATGCAAGATTTTGGTCAAGCTTGGCAGGGAAAATATGCATTAAACAATTGTGAAGATGCTTTAAAAATAGATGAAGAGCTTACAGAAGCTTTGGTTCAGGTTTTCTCTGACTTGAAGTGCTTCCTTCTTATTGTTCAATTTAAATTTAATCTTAGGCAATGCTTCCTTCTTATTGTTCATCTTGTGTCTTCAAAGTGTTGAGTCTGATTGAACCTGGAACAGGTATCCTGAACCCTTCAATGTGCAATTTCTTATAATTGCACAACCGTATTTTACAATTGCACAATCGTAAAATTATTATTCTGGCACCATCATTTTATTATTATTCCAATATTTTTGCGCACAAATTAATATTATTCTAGAAAATAGTGCACAAATTTATATTATATATGCACTTTCCAATATTTTTCGCGCACTTTATAATATTATTTTTGCATTTTATAATCATATCCTAGCACTAAGATCTATAAGCTCAAATAGGAAAAAGCGTCTGGACAAATAGTTGTTCAGGAGGTTGGTGGTTCGACTCCACCAAGATCTATTAATTCAATTTCAGAGTGTTATTCATGAAATTTATAGTTTTATTTACACAAACTAAAATCTAATTTGGGTCTTCTTAAACTAAAAATCTAATTTGGGCACTTTATAATATTATTCTTGCACTTTTAATCTAATTTGGTTCTTCTTAAACTGTATTTTAGAGTTGCACATCTGTATTTTAGAGTTGCACAACTGTATTTTAGAGTTGCACAACTTTAGTTTATAGTTGCACAACATTAGTTTAGAGTTGCACAACTGTTTTTTAGAGTTGCACAACTGTAGTTTAGAGTTGCACAACTATATTTTAGAGTAGCACAACTGTATTTTAGAATTAGTTGGACTTTTTGATAATGGAATTGGTATTCATCATGCTGGGATGTTACGTTCTCATAGAAGTCTTACTGAACGTCTCTTTTCTGATGGACTTTTGAAGGTTGCTAGACAATGTTTGGCTGGTTGTTTATCTTTCTCCCTCATATACATTTTCTAAATATAAGAAATTTTTAAGAGTAAACTGTCAAAGTATTCGTTCATGTAGTTGTTTTGAACTTGAGCTTATTCATGGATCTAGGAGTCCAGGTGATGAGAATGTCGTAACATGATTTGTTATAGTTGTGTTTTTATTAATACTCCAATCTGGATCTGGAAACACCTAGCTTCTCAACATTCTCAATGCATATTTGTCAAGGAAACTATGATTATCATTTATCTCAGCACTCAAGTGCCTTGCTGAGCTAAACTTCAGAATTTTTTTTATTGGTGCTCATTACCAATACAAAACATTCGGCAATGTAGTTTGTTGAAATATTAGAGGAGATGTGTTATAATTACTAACAAGTAAAGCACTCGACAACTGCACTTTAAAGTTGCACAACTACAGTTTAAAGTTGCACAACTGCACTTTAAAGTTGCACAACTGCACTTTAAAGTTGCACAACTGCACTTTAAAGTTGAGCACTTTAAAGTTGCACAACTGTAAGAATATATTGAGCAAATATAACATTAAGTTGAGCATATTTTCAACACCCACCTACCCCTCATGTCGTGCAAATATAATGTATAGTTGAGCATGTATAAGATTATATTGAGCAAATATAACTTTAAGTTGAGCAGAGCTTCAGCACCCCCCCATGTTGTGCAAATATAATCTATAGTTGAGCATGTATAAGATTATATTGAGCAAATATAACTTTAAGTTAAGCAGAGCTTCAGCACCCCCCACCCATGTTGTGCAAATATAATGTATTATTGAGCAAAATTAAGACTATATTGAGCAAATATAATATTAAGTTGAGCATAGCTTCAGCACAACCCTACCCCCCCATGTTGTGCAAATATAATCTATTATTGAGCATATATGAGAATATATTGAGAAAATATAACATTAAGTTGAGCATATTTTCAACACCCACTTACCCCCCATGTTGTGCAAATATAATCTATAGTTGAGCATGTATAAGATTATATTGAGCAAATATAACTTTAAGTTGAGCAGAGCTTCAGCACCCCCATGTTGTGCAAATATAATGTATTGTTGAGCGAAATTAAGACTATATTGAGCAAATATAACATGAAGTTGAGCATAGCTTCAGCACAACCCTACCCCCCCCCCCCCCCATGATGTGCAAATATAATCTATAGTTGAGCATATATAAGATTATATTGAGCAAATATAACATTAAGTTGAGCATACACCACCCTAACTCCCTCCCCATGTTGTGGAAATATAATCTATAGTTGAGTATGTATAAGATTATATTGATCAAATATAACTTTAAGTTGAGCAGAGTTTCAGCACCCAAGTCTAGTTTTTTTTTTAATTTTATTTTTACATTTTGTCGTGCAAATATAAGAGTACGTTGTGCAAATATAACCTTAAGTTGTGCAATATGACCAAAATCTAGTTTTTTTTTTACATTTTGTTTTATTTTACATTTTGTCGTGCAAATATAAGAGTATGATGTGCAAATATAACCGTAAGTTGTGCAATATGACCCAAGTCTAGTTTTTATTTTATTTTATTTTTTTTAACATTTTGTCGTGTAAATATAACTTTATATTGTGCAAATGTAAAAATAAAAATATAGTAGATGTGGATCGCATAATAAAATATAGATAGTTTTTTTAATTATCATATTAAAAAACCAAAATACAGTAGCACTAGCAATCACCTAAAGCAGTGTTAAGCTGCCACTGACAGTGCTCTGTGATCTTAAAGAAGCATTACCAAGTGCTCTGTACAAAAATGCCAATGCAACAGCACCCCAAGCATACTCTCTAGACTAATCAAAAATCTCAAACAGAGGAAGGTACATGACCGGAACCTTATTACCAGTAGTAGTTGAAAATATAGTGCTACCAAGAAGGTAAAGGAGATAAGCGCGTGTGTAACATTCTACATCCTCAAAGGATGCATCTTCAACTAGGAATCAAATTCAGAAAGATTGAACAAATCATTCATATCAGAATCTTCACTATGCAATCTGCTTGTGTGCTTACTTCTTCAAGTTTCTCAGGATTGACAAATGACTCCTGCAAGATATGTGATCGCCATTATTAAACATCAAGCAAAAACAATGTGATCGCCATTATGCTCAAACGCTTGTTTTTGGACCCAAAAGAGCCTTTTCTGCGTCTTTCCCTAATCATCACATCATATGATACAAGGTAAGAACATATAAAAGTATCAATCAGCGTATACGAATGATGGGGAAGGTCAGGATCCTTACAAGATACTTGGCGGCGAGAAGGAAGGCCAAAAATGATACCCCGATGACTATAGTCTCCCAATTCCATTGCAACAGTTGCAACAGAAGGTAAATAAGGCACTAATTTGAGGCATCTTTCATGGCAGAGATAGCGAGTTACTTACCCCATGATGAGCTGCTCTAAAGACGGAATGATTTGTTCAATCAAAATAATTTTCACCAGGAAACAGTGCAAGAAAAAACTCCAGAAATTATCATCACTACACTTCGAACATTCAATTCAACCACAAAATTGATCTAGAAAGTGATCATTACAAATATTATTGAAGAAAAATTTCCATCAATGACAACCAGATTCGACGCCTACACAGCTCCAGCACAAATCCAAAAAATCCTAAAACATTGGCAATTGAATCTGACAAGAAAAAGGAAAAAATGAAACCTGTTGCTGGATCTTGGCTAGCTTCGCAGGCGACATACCACTCATCTGCTCCCGAGCAATTCTCATCACCTCAGGATCCATTACCTCAGGATCAATCAGATCTGGCCATGGCCACCAAGACGAGGGAGTTGAGGACGTCGTCTGGATCTGATTACAATCTCTTTCAAAGAGGCGAGTGCATCACCTGGTTCTGATTCGCAATCGAGGTCTCCGCTGCCATCGATGCTTGCTATTGCTGGTGGATATTACTTATCTCCTACTCACTGATCTCCAATCTCCCCGCCGAGATTTACAGATCGTCAAATTTGTTTTCAGGAGGGCGATGGAGGCGGCAGTACTTAGGACGATCAGATCTCCTTCTTCCCCTATCAGAAATCGCCTCGAATCAGAACACCAATGGAACCGCTCGAAATCACCGCCCACTCGAATCGGCACAAATTTGTGCCACAGGCACAAATTTTCTCAATAAGTATTTATAGTGGACATTTTGCTAATTTGTCCAAAAAGGTGGACAATTCCCCAATTTGTCCAAATAAAGTGCCTGTTTTGCAAATTTTTTCAAAAGTAAATCTCAGCTGCGATCTGTCTAAAAGCTATAAGATAATCCATGCTCCTTGAAGATAGAATTGTCAATCCACATCTCAAAAAGCGTGTCTATCTTGTGTCGAAGTATGGTAGATATCGATCAGGAAGGTCAATTTCGATGTCTCTATTTCTGCTCGACATGCTCAGCTTCACTCGATTCTTGGGTCCAGGTCGATATCGATGATAGGAGATCGATATCGAGTGCTTTTCTTCTGCTTTGTTGTTGTTTGTCTCGACACTCAGTTCTATGTCGATGTATCTGTAGTCGATATCGACCATGTGGGTCGATTTCGACCTCTGTTCAGCTTTCCTTGGCTTATCCATTTTGACTCCGATTTCGCTCGAATTCCTACATAATTAGATCAAAACTTGTGCAGACTCTATTTCTTGCACATTAGCTCATTCTTACATAAGTCTATATGATTTTGAACCTTTTCTTTGGAAATCGAATGAAATATGAAGTCAAAAGATGCAATAAAAAGAGGTCCAAATATGTACATCATTAGTCAACCATCCATCATGCAAAAAGATTGGACCAATTCCTCGGATGGGTAAAAAAGGCTAAAATAATATGGCATAGATAATTTATGAAGCTTCCAAAGAAAAGGCTATAGGCTCAAAGGGGTTTCAAGTAGCAAGATCACGTAAAAGGTAGGTAAAGAGTGGGAAAAATATGGCTAATGAAATCAATGCCTCAATAATCTTGATGCTATGTACACAAGTTATATAATGCAGCATCAAATAAGAGTCCAAAGCAAGTTCTGAAGACAAAACAACAAAAGTGAGTGTTACACACAAAAAAGAATAAGAGGATTCGTATAAAGATTGGTCCTTATGCTAAAAAAGATAATGACTCCATGCTAGACAATTTATCAAAAAGATAGTGAAGTTTAAAACATATAAGGCGAATGTTAGCATCATATTCGTAGACAAATATCTCATTAGTGTAGTATTTATATAAAAAAATTGGGATATAATTAATAAATAAAACACAAGACTAAAACAATATTGCAAAAAGAGAGAAAATTAACATAAAAAACACACAAAATTTTTGAATAAAATAGACAAAAAAAAAGCAATGAATATGACTATACCCCATACTTAAATCTTACATTGTCCCCCCCCCCCCCAAGTCTAATTTTTGGAATCACTCTCTCGGGAGCCTGAAAATAGAACGCGCTTGCACACGCGTTTTCAACCTAAAAAACAACCCTAAATTCAGTCTCCTTCCCCAAATCATCTCCAATCGGCTTGCATTTTGTCTATTTTAGGATCTTCGACCTTCAATTTCAAATTCGTTTTCTTTGTTAGACTGTTTTGTTGTAAGTGAAACAACCTTTAAAAGAAAGCGCTCTATTGATCCCCACACTTCAGAGTCCACGAGTTCCTCATCCTCCTCGGGCTTGTCAAACTTGGGCTCTTGTGGCTCGTATACATGTTCTTCTATCTCAAATGATGTATCGATGCAATTTTAAGAACCGTTGACTTCTACCTGACTATCGGGAGCCTCTGGTAATACCTGATAATTCATAGATAGTTGAGCTATTTCAGACTCAAGCATATCAAACCTTGCTTCCGTTACACTTTTATTGGCCAAAAGTTGCTTGAAGATTTACTCTCCATTATGAGGGGAGCTTCAATGGCTGCGGAGAGCTAAACTCTTCTGTTTTATCTATGAATTGAAGTTTTGGTTTGCTAATTTTATGAGATTTCTATTTTTTTTTAACTGGAAAGAATTTGGAAGATTGACAATGCAATCTAGCCAAGAGCATACTATGGAAAACAACATCGGTACGGGGAATAGAGTTGGAGGAATTTGAGTCAGATAAAAGAGATAAAAGAGAGTCAGATAAAATAATCTCAATCTCACCAGAACAAGAAACACCATATTTCAGACTATTAATAATGTTGAGGATGTCACCTTCTATACTAATAAATTTAATGTGTAGATCAATTTCATTTAAGACACCTTTCCACAAGCTTAAACCCTTCAGCGCCAATGATGAATGAAAGGGGTGAGATACCAGCTTTTGAGGAAAGGACTTGACCACTATCATTATGGATGAGGAATCTGATAGTGCATATTTCAGTAGGCATTATAGGATAGTTTTAGTTGCATTTCATTATAAAATAATCATGTTTTAGAGTTAATTTCATATTATGGTCTTTTAGCGGTGAAGTTCGGAAACTACGCTATTTCAATTGATTTATGCATATTCCTATTTTCAACATGGTGGAAAGCTTAGGAGAGATTAAAACGGTGTAAAAAAGCTAAAGGAAGAATAAGGAAAGATGAGCCAAAGACAAGCATGGTCTAGAGCAACAGAAATTGGAAATGCACATTTCACCGTGGCAAGTTACCAAGTCGCCACGGCAAGTCAGAATAAGGCACAAGAGGAACACAGACCAAGTCGCAGCCGTGAAAGTCATATGTCACCACGTCGAGTGGCTATATTCACCTTGGTGAGAGAGCAGTGAAAGACATTGAAGACATAACAAGTTGCCACGGCGAAATCACTCACAAGAAATCAAAATCAAGGCTGAATCTTATCTTTTTGGAAGGAAACTTGATCCAATCTGAATGATTATCCATTTCTAATGGTTTAATTTATTCAGTTTGAGGATTATTTATTTAACAATTTCAGATTTAATACTTTTAGGATATTTTATTATATTTTAGGATGTTTTCTATTATCTTATTAGGAAAGTATCAAGGGGTTTTGGGCCTCTTTTCTCCTAGTTGGAGTTAGGCCACGAAGGAGTGAGACATCAACTCATATTGTCAAAATTTTATAGTAACTTTTCATCACTTAAGTTTGCTTAATTTTCATTCAATTTGAAGGAGATTTGGGTAAGCTATGAGTGGCTAATTCCGCTATTTGTTTCACATGTGTTTCGGAGACTTAGTTGGTGACTTGTGAGGCTTAAATTCAGTTATTTTCCTCATGTTCTTTCGAGATTCCTTGTGATTATTGTTGATATATATTATTGTGATTCGCGACCATAATAGTATCTTGCTATTTCTTTGTTCTATCATACTTGAATGAATTCCATAGTAGCATGCTTAGGATTGTGAGAACCTTGTTTGATCAAGACTAAGTAGGGATTCGACATAAGTGTCGAGCGCCGGTTACCATGCTTACTTGGGGTTATTCTTATGCCTAGATTCTTAGAACCTTTTGCTATCTTTATGGTGAATCTTTTTTGTGCTTAGGTTACATAAAAGGTGTACAGGATTGAATTCACTTGTTTTGGTTTGATCTATTTGAACTAAGATGGGATGAATGTATGTGAAAGGAAATATGACAACTTGAGTTTGAGTCTAGGACCAATTAAGCCAACCAATGTCGATGAAGGCATAGGTACGTGGAATGTTTTTCTCCATTGAATTGTTATAAAAAACATCTCTTTATGCTTTGTTATAATTTCAATTGCAATCTTGTCCATTAGTTTACTTTCTCATATTTATTTTCTTATTTCCCACGTTTATTAAAGTAGCATTTAAATAATTAAATCTTAGATTTCCCTTTGGGTTTGATCCTGCACTTATCGCTATAATAGCCTTTAGTGTAGGAATTTCTTATACATGACAATTTACCCTCGGTTAAAGTTTGGTGCTGTTGCCGAGAAGATCTATTTGATTTCTTGGTAGTTTAAACATTACTTTTGGTGTGATCCATTGTATGGTTCACACGCGTTCTACCGATGAGAATCCAACCATTGAAGATGGTTGAGGACACGACTGGGAAATAGGCTCGAGAGCAACCATTGAAAATTGTTGAGTCATGCAAGCCAACGAACCAGGTATAGAGATGAAATAAAAGATAAATTTGCTCGAGAAAAACTAGGTAGATTTTAGAAATGGAGAAAGGAACCATTAGATAATCGAAGCCCCATCTCAATTTCGGATTCAGGCGAAAATTGAAAGGGGATTTTTGGATTTAGGGTTGTAACCTAATACGTTTGGGATACCCGATCCTTCTCCTGTGGGCTCAAGATCAAGAACCACGCCGTATATTTTCCCGATCTTGCAATGCTCTTTGATATCTCCTGATTTTGGAACAAATTAAGCAAGTGATTAATATTCTGAGTTTTGGCGACAGTTTTAGACTTGGAATAATTTCAGCAACTTGGAACAAGTAATAGCGACAGAAAACAAGGGAAAGCGACGAAGGCTCGCGGCGCCTGGGAGCGACGACGCCGAGCGCGCGCGAGCGACGGGGCGGCTGAGATGTCGCGGCCGCTGCAGGCCTGGGGCAGCCGCCGCCTAGGTTTTGCGGGTGAGGTGCAGCGACGGCTTCCGTCCCTTTCGGCGACAGAGGCGCTCCTTTTTGGGACAGAATTCGCTAGGGTTTGTGTGTTTGTTTGTGTTTGGATTTTGGCTCGGTTGCTGTTGGATCATAAGAGAACTTCAAGCTTTTGGGGATTGAAATCGAAGAACCCTTAATCCTTAAAGGGTTTCCTCAATTCTATTCAATCTAATTAACTCAAAGGGAATTATAATGATTAAATAGAAATTCTAGGAACCAATTCTACCATGCAAGATAGAATTTAGGCTGATAAAAGATATAATTAAAATCCTAAAGATAGATAAACCTAGAAGATAAAAACTTAGTGGCCAAGAATATCATCTAGGATAGACATAATTAATTTCCACTTTATTAATTCTAATTGCATAAAATAATGACTTAATTAACTAAGAGAACCAGCCCAAACACAAGGGTACTCGACATTGGCTCCATTTCACTCGACATCTCCTTGGCCCACTCGACATGAGATGGTCTCGAGTGGCCCATATGTTTGCCGAGCATAGTGATGTCATGGAGGGTGCTGACGAGTCTTCATGAGCTTTTGTTTGCGGATGTAAGCTCACTTCCTGTGCCTGTGGTGTAGTCCTGAGCAAAGTGATCCAGGGTGGCCTGAATCGTTGCTCCATAGTTCCTTGGTAACGGACAAGAAGGGCATTGGTTGCATCTTGAATCCTCTTGGCCCTTCCACGAGTGATAGGACCATCGAATGGAACCTTCATGTTGTCCTCAATGTCACCAGGAGTCATCGAAAATTGCACTGCATCATTCTCCTCCACTTGATTTCGATTTGTCCTCAAATCGTCGTCAGAGTCATCGTCATGTATGAACAAAGATAGATCAGCGAAGTTGAACGTAGAATGAACATTGTTCTTGTCGACAGGGAGATCCAGCTTGTATGCATTAGGACCCATCTTCTGAACCACACGAAATGGTCCATCTCCCCTGGGATCCAGCTTAGATTTCCGTTGTTGCGGAAACCTTTCCTTCTTGAGATGCTTTCCTTCTCCTTAAGAGGTCGCGGCATCATATCCACAAGAGTGAGTGGATTTCGGCCATAGACTACCTCAAAAGGAGTCTGCTTGGTTGCTGAGTGCCTAGACATGTTATAAGCAAACTCAACAAATGGTAGGCAGTCTTCCCGCCTCCGGAGGTTAGTTCGCAGCATGACTCTCAGGAGAGCCCCAAGAGTTCTATTTGTAACCTCAGTTTGGCCATCAGTTTGGGGGTGACAAGAAGTAGAAAATAATAGTTTTGTACCCAACTTAGACCATAAAGTTTTCCAAAAACAGCTTAAGAATTTAGAATCACGATCAGACACAATAGACAATGGCAATCCATGTAAGCGAACAACATCTTTAAGGAATAAATGAGCAACATGAATAGCATCGTCAGTTTTGTGACATGGTATGAAATGAGCCATTTTTGAGAATCTGTCTACAACAACAAAACTAGAATCATGACCCTTAGAAGTTCTAGGCAAGCCAACAATGAAATCCATAGATACATCTTCCCAGGGTGCATCCGAAATAGGTAAAGGTTGATATAGACCATTTGCATTAGCTTTCGATTTAGCCTTAGCACATGTGACACAACTCTTGACAAATCTTAGCACATAATTAGAAATTTGAGGCCAAAAGTAGTGTTCCTTTAATCCAACTAAGGTTTTTTCGAAACCTCCATGTCCCCTAGATTCGTGTATTTCTTGAGTTAACAGTCGTCTAATAGAAGAAGATGGGATACAAAGCTTGCCCATCTTAAATAAATAACCATTATCAAGAAAATAAGAATCAACTTCACCCTTGGACACACATTGAGCATAAATAGTTTTAAAGAAACCATCAGAAGCATACAGTTCCTTTATCAAAGCAAAACCCAAAATATGTGCATCCATATGGTTTAAGAGGACATACCTTCGTGATAGCGCATCAGCTACCACATTATCTTTTCCCTTCTTGTGGTGAACCACATAGGAAAAGGTCTCCAGAAACTCCACCCAACGAGCAAGTCGCCTTCTAAGCACTGCCTGACCTTTGAGGTACTTCGGAGCTTCATGATCCGAATAAATCACAAACTCCTTAGGCCATAGGTAGTGCTGCCATGTCTGTAAGCATCAAACCAAGGCGAACAGTTCCTTGTCGTAGGTAGAATAGTTGAGCTTAGCGGGGCCCAACTTCTCGCTGAAATAGGCAATAGGGCGCTTATTCTGTAGCAGAACCCCACCAATGCCAGTGCCAGAAGCATCACACTCGAACTCGAACGGTTGTGTGAAGTCAGGTAGTTGCAGCACCAGGGCATGGGTTAGACGATCCTTGAGAGCGTCGAATGCCCTCTGATGTGCGTCTGTCCAGCGAAATGTCACATTCTTCTTAGTTAGCAATGGTGCAATGGTGCTGAAGTCTTTGACGAAGCGTCAATAGAAGCTAGCAAGGCCCAAGAATGAGCGGACATGAGTGAGGGTATGCGGCTGGGCCCACTCTTGAATAGCAAGAACCTTTTCCTCATCCACCTTTAAACCAGAAGCAGAAACAATAAATCCAAGGAAAATAGTAGATGCGGAAGCAAAAGAGCAATTTTTCAAATTGGCATATAGTTTTTCTTTTCTGAGACAATCAAATACCAATTTTAAGTGACTAAGGTGATCATGCATGTTCTTGCTATAAATTAAGATAACGTCAAAATAAACAACGACAAATTTGCCTAAGTAACGTCTAAGCACATGGTTCATAAGCCTCATAAAAGTAGAAGGAGCATTTGTCAAACAAAAGGGCATAACTAACCATTTAGATAAACCATACTTAGTCTTAAAAGCCGTTTTCCATTCATCTCCCTGTTTCATCCTAATTTGATGATAGCCACTTCTAAGATCAATTTTTGAGAAAATACATGCACCATACAGTTCATCAAGCATATCATCTAAATGAGGAATAGGGTGACGATACTTAACCGTTATTTGGTTGATTGCCCTGCAATCAACACACATGCACCAAGAGCCATCCTTCTTAGGAACCAAGATGACAGGCACGACACAAGGTGATAGGCATTCTCGAACAAAGCCCTTATCCATCAACTCCGTGACTTGGCGTTGCAACTCCTTAGTTTTCTCAAGGCTAGCCCTATAGGCGGCGCAATTAGGCAAGGCTGCGCCAGGGACGAAATCAATCTGATGCTCAATCCCTCGAATAGGCAGAAATCCTTGTGGCAGATCAGCTAGAAGGACATCTAAATAATCCTGCAAAAGAGAAGCAATAGGTGCAGGAATATGACTCAAATCCACAGTATTAAGTAATACCTCTTTCATGAGCAAAAGGATATGAGGTCGATGAGCATTCCAGATGATAGTCTCTTTTTTAGGCTGAGAGACCAGAGAACGTCGTTCAACAGAGCCCTGAAGCGGGGTATGAGAGGGCTGTGGTGATGCAGAAGGAGAGGGGGTAGGCGCCGAGGTGGCCGCGGGCGCGGGTGACTGGGCCGCATGTTGCTTCCCCTTCCGTTGGGCCTTCTTTTGAGTGTCCTGCTGTTGTTTCTTGCGAACATGTTCCTTCAAAACAGCTTGAGGCGAAAGGGGTAGGAGAGTAACTCTCCTCCCATCAAAAGTGAAGGAATATGTATTCACACGACCATCATGTATAACAGAACGATCATATAACCAAGGACGGCCTAGAAAAATATGACTACAATCCATTCTAGCAACATCATATAAAACTTTATCATGATAGGAGCCAATAGAAAATGAAACTGAGCATTGTTTAGTCACCATAATATCAGATCCATCATCAGTTATGCCATTTAAACCATAATGAGTAGCCCTAGGAATAGTAGTCAAGTGTAAGAAATCCACTACCTTTTCATTGATGAGGTTGCAGCAACTCCCACCGTCGACGATGACGCTCAAGGTAGCCTCGCGAACCACACACTTGGTGTGGAAGATGTTCTCCCTTTGATCAGCCATGGGAGTTTCCTGGATGTGTAGGACCCGACGATTGACAAGACAAAGAGTCTCGTGGAAGTCACTGGGGTCTATTTCGTCATTAGGCTCAATCGACTGGTCCTCCTCCACTTCACTCGAAAGTACATGGTCCTCGACAGTCTCCTCCTCATAATAATGGTCACCCAAATCATTGAGTAGGACCTTCTTTTTCTAAGGGCATTCGCGAGAGACATGTCCAGAACCACCACAAGTGAAGCAACGGATGTCTTTGGTGCGTTCCTTAGATGGTGCAGCAACTCTTCTAGTTTCAACCTGATAACCCTGTTGAGGTAAGTTGGAAACTCCCTTTTACTGCATAGAAGGAACAAAGGGAACAAACCTGCGACCTTGAGAGGCTTGATCAAACCTGGTCCTCTACTGTTACTGCTGCTGCTGCTCATACAGAAGCTGTGCCTTATGAGATAAAGTGTTAATATTCCTAATAGAATGAATAGCCAAAGGATTTTTAATAGAGATATTTGCCCAGCAAGAAATTGAGTACATAAAGCACGTTCAGTAAGATAAACATTAGCCTGATGAGCGAGTCGTTCAAGCTCGTCTCTGTATTCCATGGGTGAGCGAGCTCCTTGACGGCAAGAAGCTAGACGCATCCTCATTGTTTCTGTGTATTCCTCAGGCACGTGGCGTTTCTTCAACAGATAGCGAAGTTGGGGCCAAGTTTCAACAAGTTGCTTACCTTGACGACGGCGGATCTCACGAGTTCGGAACCACCAAGTGCGAGCCATACCTGTCAAATGTAATATAACAACTTCTAACTTCTCTGTTTCCTCATAGCGCAGATGTTCCAAAACATAGTTAGTATAATCTTCCCAAACAAGATAAGCTTCAGGATTATAAGTACCATCAAAAGTTTTCAATTTTATTTAAACATTGCGCCTTTGGATATCCTGTGCATTATCAAATCTAGGACGACCAAAATTAGGGGTAGGTAAATCATCAAAGTTAGGATCTACCTCTTGGTAAGCGTCCTCCAAGTGGGGCATATCGTTCAGATCAATATTTGCTACGACTTTCGTCCTAGTTGGCTCTGACGAACAGAGGATTGGCGTGAGCCTGGTGAGGTGGTTGGTACTGCTGTGGCCATCCATGTTGCTGATGCCGAGGGGGGGTATAGTCTCGGTGTACATCATTACCGTTAAAGCCAGATAACAGATCATTGTCATTCTCTCCTGCAAAAGGGTTAGGTATAGTAGATCGCAGTTTAAAGTGTAATTGACCAAACGGGGGTGGATTACCCGAGGGAGGTGTATGACCTGTAGGAGGCGGCTTACCACCTGAGGGAGGTGTAGATCTAGAAGCCTCATTCTGTTTCCTTTCCTCGAGTCTCCGATCAATGGCTTGGTTGATCTGGGCCGAAAATTCAGAACGGTCCTAGGCCCTTTCAATGGCCAAGCGATTGGTCGATTGGGCAATTTCAGTCACAATGATGGATTATATGTCAGCTGCAGTAAGTGGCGCATGAGGGGTAGGGGAAGAGTTGGGGTCATTTCTGAAGCGTTCTAGGAATTTCATCCGTACTTATTACCTCATTATGACGATAGAATGACCTAAAAATACCTACAAGCCTTGATTGAGAAGGTTTATGAACAGATTATATGTTTATTGAATCAAGCGATGGGGTGCTGGGTTTGGCTCACGAGGGTTTGAACTCTTCTGTCGCAAATTGGGATGGAAGTCAGATGATGTTCTTATTCCAGGAACGTTCTTCTCCGATCGCGGATATCAAGAACTCAACTCTGGGGGTTTTAGATCAAGGGATTAATATGAGCTCCTCTTTTCTATCTCTTTCAATCGGCCCTTTATTTATGTGTGGAAAGGGGTATTTATAGGAAGACTAAGCGAGCAGCTCGCTGGTGACCTCGTGGTTCTATTTAGGACATGTGTAAGGCATGCCCTCATGCTTAGGGGGGTAGATAATACACGTGGCGTCGTTTAGAGGTGAGGTGCTAGAAACAGTGAGCTGCTTTACTTAGGGTTCCTGAAACCCATGAGGTACTTAAGGGGCCCTCCTTGGCCGTTACGCGGTCATAGCTAAGTATTTAAACCGCGAGTAGGGTTTGGTTGTGAGAACGAACGAGTATCTTACACGCGATGGATCCTATGGTGGGTCGGATGTCTTCTTGCGTTAAGGTGACCTACTTATGACGCTATACTTGTGTTAATTGATTGGTCTATTTTCCATGGCATCGTCATATCTCCTCGTAACCTGATCTCGAGTGATAATTCATTTGTGATTAGGTTTCGATAAATACGATGTTTCTTATAAAAGGATTTACTTCATTTGATTGGGCCTTAGTTGGGCCTAACGTGCGTCTTCGGCCCATTGGGCGAAATGGCCCCACAGAGACCTATAAGTGAGGTTTTTCACTTATCATTTTCTCATTCTTCATATCTGAAGCTCAAAAAAAGGAGAGAGAAGGAGTTCAAGGGTTTTCTGTGCTCTTTAGAGACGAGATCGGAGCTTTGGTAGCGGTTTTTTCTTTAGTTCTTCGAGTGTTTATCGGCGTGTTTCGCTCTTATTTCTCAAGTAAATTTATTCTTGGTCTCTCTTCTGATCTCTTTAATTTTTGGGTTTGTGTTTATTTTCTTTTTGCGGTTTTTTAGGGCAGTTGGAGGTATCAAAAATAGTGGTAAAATTACCCCTTTTATGTGGATTTTTTGGTTGTTAAAGGGTGGGGAACGAGGGGTGTTCCGGCGTTCCCTTCCCTGCCTCCTCCACCATTCCGCCATTTCATCCCCTATTCTCTCTCTTATTTTCTTAGTGACGGTTGTTCTTATGGGGGGAAGTGTTATTCTTTGGCTTTTTTCTAGAAAAACCCTATGGTGGTTAATTCGGACCTGTCTGAAAAAACCTCCGATGACTTGGGTGGAAGAAACCTTTTCGTCTCCTCTTGACGCCTTCTCCAAAGGTGATTACTTCGAAAATCGAGAAATCTTTATGGAGGAGACGAAAAGGCGTCTTTAACCGTCATCCGGCGGGGGGAAGATGTCTTTTCAACGCCTCTTTGAGAGGCGCGTGAGGTGCCAACTTGGGCCCACAAGAGGGCTTTTTGGCGCCAATTTTCGCTTCATCGCGATATTGAAAAGGTAGTTCCCCCTTGCTGATTTTTCTCTTTGCTGCATTTTTCCAGGGGACTTCCTTCTTGTTTTTACAATTAAAATGTCGCAAGCGAGTGATAGTCAGAATCGTAGTATGAGCTATGGATGCGAAGAGGTTAGTTCTTCGCGAACAAGATCCTGGGTTGATGTGGACTCGGATTCGTCAGTAAGTCCAGCTCCTATTCTACCGAGTAAAAGATCTCGTGATGAGAGAAAGGAGAAGGTGACAGCTAAGGCCGGCTTAATCGCGAAGAAAAGGAAGATGGCGGGGACCATAAAACGTCCCTTGAAGAAGGATAATCCCGAGTATTATCATTCCTCAGAGTCAATAAATAAATTGGGACAAGGTGAATCATTTCGCGTACGAAAAGAGTCCAAAAGGTCAGTACGAGTAGTCCCGGGTGATTTTGCATTGCCTCCTTACAATCGGTCAGAGGTGGATGATTGCAGCTTTTGTGAAAGTTATACCTTTGCGGAGCCTCCTCCTCTGCCAGCGATATTTTCGGAACGCGTAGCTCCCACCGTAGTTAAAACATTGGGTGAAGAGTCGATGTTGAACGCCAAGCATTTGGAAGAAGTGGCGAGACTTTATCCATGGCCGGCTGGGGTAGAGTTAGGTTTAGCTACTGCGTATGGAGGATGTCTGAACGAATACAAAGACCATGTAGTTGTTCATTTAGGCAGTTTGCTACAAGGATTTTGCCTTCCTCTTCCCCCATTATACTTAGATTTTCTAGCCCACATAAATCAATGTCCAGCCCAGCTTGCTTTTAACGTATGGATGTACTTGGCTGTATACATCATGCGTTGTGCGACTCTTAACAAAACGCCATCACTAGATCATCTTTTATCGGTTCTTTCTTTGAGACATAGCGAGGGATTGGTATCCGCTTCTCTGGCTGGAAAGATTGTTGAGAGGTTGTCCAGCAGTCTCGGATGGCGAAGGAAATGGTTTTTGGTTCGCGATCCCTCAAAGTCTGTTTTGAATTTTGTGATTAAGCCTGGCAAATATATTGCACCCAGGATCAAGCATGCTGAAGCGGAGATATGGAGGCCGCATTTGGGGAAGGGATTGTGTCAGTACGGGGTTATAGGACGGTTGTTACCCTGGTTCGTTTAGAGATGGCTGGGCTTAGTCTTCCGCATCGATCGGGTCGGTGTCCAAGAGTTTCTAAAATATCTTGGTGTTTTAATCGTAATTTTCTCTTATCTTGACTTGTTTCAAACTTTTTCTGCAAATATGTTGGTCGACAAATCGAAGATTGCTGCACTTGCGAAGAAGAAAAGTGCCGTCCGAGGGGGATCTAGATCTGCTCAAGCTATTGCTCTACGATCGGGCGATGGTCGCCAAAGTATTCCTTGCAGATCTCCTCCTGTGAACAGGAGTTCTAAAGGGAAAGAACTGGTTGACGATCGGGAAAGTATATCATCAAATGAGCAGCTACTGGCTAAACGCGGGCAGAAACGACCAAGGGAAGGGACTGGGGCCACCATGCTCTTAAGTTCTGAGCCAATCACCCAGGCGAGGATTTCCATGGCAGCTTACCGTCTTCCTGGATTCGGTCCTCTTGACTTTCCTAAACTGGAAATCCCAAAGAAGAGTTGTCCAGCTGAGCGAGATTATCTTCATCATCTGACCGACGAAGAACTAGTGGAGCAAGGGCAAAAAAGCAGGGGCTGGGTAATTTTCTTCGCGATATAAATTTTCTTTCTTCTTTTCTCTTGTTGCTTTTCATATGTTTCGTTATCCTTTATGCATCGTTGTAGGATAATTTGCAATGGTCCGAAATGACTGGGCGTCTGAGGCAGTATAATGACAAAGTGAGGGAGCTAAGAGGGATAGTTACTACCTTGAAGGCGAAGGTGGAAAAAATGAAGGACGCAGAGCTTCAGGAAGTAACTATCGAGAGTCTTAAAGAGGCATTGGCGAAATCCCAAAAAGATGCAGAGGCAGCGAAGGGCGAGCTGGACCTATCGCGAGTTGAAATAGCGAAGGCTCAAGAAGTAGGGGCCAAACATGAATCAGAGGCCTTATCCTTGAAGAGTCAACTGGCGGATACTGAGCGTGAGCTGGAAAGAGTTCGCGAAGAGCTTGATGGTGCAAATAGTCAGTTCGAGGGCTTTACTTCTGGGGAAGATGCTGCTCTTTCCAGGAAGTCGCTTCGCGAATTCATGCTTAATGATGAAGGCCAGGGGTGGCTATCTGACTTTCTGGGAAATGCCGGTCGAGAATGGTTAATCCATTACCTTGAGACAGATGGGGAGGATGTTCTGTATGACAGGGTTTCTAATGCGGTTATGGAAGGGGTTGAAGGTGGGATCATCCAAAGTGTCAATCGCTTTGCTCACCTTGGTGATGACGTAAGAGTCTTTTCTCCTAGTTATGAAAACGAGGATCTGAGACTCAAAGACCCTAAACGCGGACAACCTTCCTCCCTTGACGTTTCAGCTGACAACGCCGCTGCCCTCGATCTTCCTTTTGTTGGTGAAAAGACACCCGAGCCAGTTCGTGATGACAACCCTTGCCCCGACGCTTAATTAATCGCCTCTCCTTATTTTATGAATATTTTGTGAAGTTTTAGTTTGTTTTTGGGAATTTGTGAACATTTTTACCTGTGGTGGACACCTCGTGTTTCGCCATGGTTTGTGTATGCGGTAAGTTTTTTGTTTCAGACATTATAGCCTATGACAAGCGATGTCTTGTTGTGGTATGAATATTTTATGTTTGATATGCGACATATTTTTGCTTGTCTTTTGCTTGTTTTCCTTCAATAGTTTATTTTGCTGGATGGTTGAATTCGCAAAACCATAGCTGGTTGAATTCGTGATACCCTTACCTATCTCCTGTCATTGATCGTTTTATGAAATGAATCGTGAAATGACAAAAAGTAGGGTTCGCGGATTTATTCTATATTATACTGCTGATAATTAAAAGATAACAAATATTTAGTAACGACATATAATAAAATATGGATTATGATTTTGCATAGTTATACTTATTCGTAACATAGGTAGTCGGGGAAAACATCTCTGTTTTCTTGTGGGCCTGGTTGCTCTATTGCTACGTCAAAGTGGGATTCTCCTTGGTATTCGAATGTAAGTTGACTCCCTATTCTGAGGTTGTTTATATTCACGAATGATGTCCATCCTTCCGAGAGAGAGAACCAATCCCCTTCATCTTTCTCGACTAGCACTAGAAATTCTTGGTTTGAAGGAGAACATAGAAAAATTTGTTCCGGAACTTATTCCCCGAATTCTACAAAGATGTATGGTAGGGGAAGTCTATGTAATTGGCTTTCTCTAAGGATTGTCTTGGTGAATTTTGGATTTGGAAAGAACATCGTGTTCATTACAAAGATCGGTGGTGGGATTTGTGGTGGGGAATGGTTTCTTGAAACAATGTCAAAGCTTGGCATTGTGTTGCGATTTGATTTTGATTGTACTTTGTTTTATGTTTCTATTTTTATACTAGTTTTGCATACTGCGGATATGGATGTTGTTTTTGTGGATTCATCTGAACTATCATGAAGCAGAGTGGTGCGTGTTATTACGTAGTTATTCGCGTATGTCGATGTATGATGTTTTCCTTGTAATTTTCCTTACCGCTTGGTGAGAGGTTATCGCTTATCTGATATTGGTTATTGTGTTTGTTGATATATGTTAACCTCGTGGTAGACCTGCGGTGTAGTTTTTTGTTTTTCTTGTGTAGATTGCTATAAACAAGTAAGAAGATTAATTGTTTATTGTTTGTATTTTTTGCGGGAAATGATGGCTTCGACACCAGTTAATATTCCAGGTGTGGTATATCCTCGCGTTAGAGGTTTTTCTCGAGATATCGCTGTCGAGGGGCATTTATACAGGCTGGTAAATTTTTATCATGCAATTTTATTCCTTGATAAATAGAGCGTTTGTGATGTATTCGTTTTTGTTGTAGCCTCTACCCTCCATTTACCGCGATTATGGATATGATGTACTTGGTTTAGTCCATCTGTGGACGCGAGCGGAAGAGGAATTTGTGGTCAGCGTGGAACCGTTAGGGCCTAATAACTATTGGTTTACGAGTAGGTGGCCCGCGTTTGTCGTTTCGAATGAGCTCCGAATTGGGACACACTTGTTTTTTTAGTATGAGGGAAACTCTTGTTTTGATGTTGTTGCCGTGAATCATGGTCCAGATGAAAATGGTGATGTAGATTTCACAGTTTGGGTTTGATACTATCGAGGTTGTATCTTTTCTGCAGTTATATCGTTTATCTGTTTGTCGGATATTTTAGTTTGGCGTATGATAACTAAACCAATATGTTAGTGGAGTTTGTTTGTTAAAAGTGAAATAATGTATAATATGTTAATCGCGGATGATATATTATTGATAGTTTGTATTATCCTTTTTGAAGTAAAAGAATCTGAGAAATATGTTTGCTCATGATGGGGATACTAATCTGGCAATCTTTAGACAATTTGTCGCGATATAAGGATGTTTATTTTACGCATGTTTGGATATGGAGGAGGTTAATTTAATAACTAAGTAATCTCAAGCGAATCGATCGCGAAAGAGAGAATTGAGTCTCCAATATTTTTTGCTTGTTAAGGAGATTGATAATCATGTAATCTTCAGCGAATGTATCGCGATATAGAGAAGTACATGTCCATCATTTTTCGGATGTTAAGGAGATTAATAATCATTTAATCTCCAGCAAATGTATCGCGATATAGAGAAGTGCATCTCCATCGTTTTTTGGATGTTAAGGGGATTAATAACCATGTAATCTCCAGCGAATCTCCATCGTTTTTTGGATGTTAAGGAGATTAATAACCATGTAATCTCCAGTCAATATATCGCGATATAGAGAAGTGCATCTCCATCGTTTTTGGATGTTAAGGAGATTAATAACCATGTAATCTCCAGCGAATCTCCATCATTTTTTTGGATGTTAAGGAGATTAATAACCATGTAATCTCCAGCGATTGATTCGCAAAAAAGTGAAGTGCAATCTCCATCATTCAATTTTTTGTAGGATAGCAAATAGCATAAATCCTGGAAAGAATGGTTTTTATTGATGATCTGAGTATCATTAAAGAGGGGAAATACATTTGCTTACCACACCGTTTTTGGGATTTAATGGAAACCATTTGATCTTGGACCGTTGTAATCGTCATTGTAAGGTTCGTCGTCGATGTAGTACCCTTCCTTGTCGAAAAAATGGACTTGAAACCTTGTTTCCCCCATGTGGGTGAATTTTATTGATGTTTCCAACTCAAGTCCATGTGTTTCGACAAAGTCTCTCCATCCGCGTGCGACCCAGTGAGATCCGTAACTGCCCCCTAAAATGTGGACAGGGAAGTCTTTCACAACACGAGTTGATAATAGGATTTGGTCGGGGACATGAGGCTGAAAATGCTCTGCGAACTCGTAGGGCAACATCATGCGTATGTTTTGCTCGCTCCCTACTAAATAGATATAAAAAACGAAGGGATTATTTGGGTTTTGATTGGTAGCATCTGTTGCCATGATTCTTTTTAGAAAGAATTCTGATAAGAGGCAAGTTTGAGAAATATGTTTTGTAGAGAGAAAAAGATCTTCTTATTGTGGTATTGATTTGTAGATGAGATCTTGTAATAAATGACTATTTCTGGATTTGAAATGTCTCTGCATTTGGTCGGGTTTCGAGATGACTGATGCCATGTGTAATACATGCACAGTGTGAATTTTTACTTTTCAGATTCTCTTGTTTGGTTTCGACATATGTAGTAAATGTCCCTACCGAATTGTCAAAGTATGTACAGTCTCATTTTGGATATAAAAGGGTATGGTGTTTGCAATATTTATTTATTTTATCCAACTGTAATTATCTTGGTAGAAGATGGCGTTTCCTAACCCTGTGATGCGGGATTTTATTCATTGTGTTGATGTAGAGGGGAGGATGCACCGTCTTGTAAGTTTAGCATATTGGTTATTATTTGTGTTTGAGCTCGATTTGTTTATGAAATAATGCTCTTTTGTTCTGCACCCTCTTCCTGATGCTTTTGAGAGGATGTATGGTCATGTTGTGTCTGACCATGTATGTTTGGTCTCTGCGGCTGGTGAAAACTTTCGTGTTGAAGTTTCCAAAGATGGTTTGAATCGTTGGTAGTTGTCTGAAGGTTGGAATAGATTTTCGATTAGCAACGGCGTTGAAGTTGGAGCATCGATTGTATTTTTTCAATACATGGGAGGGCATCGCTTTAAAGTTCTTGCTCTTAAGGATGAGGATGAATAGGGTATTTGAAATGTAATGGTGGTACTATAAGATGTTTGGTCTTTTGTTGTGCCTTTGTGAACTTTATTAATTCAGTATGTTTATGTGTAATCGTATAGACTTAAGCAATCCCTTCTCACCTCTGTTTTATCAAAAAATTTGGTTTGGGTCTCCTTTCTCTCTGTTTCTGTCTTTGATGTGACCATTGGTAGCCTGACACTGTGGTTTCGTGTTACAGAGGTGCACTTCTGTGATTCTGCCACTTGCTTTGGCATGCAGCTCCTTCTGTCAAATTGTTTCAGATGAATATGAATTATTTTGTTGTGATGTGTCAGTATTATACTTGCTCCTTTGTTTAATAAATAGTAGATCTGTGGATGAAATTTGGGTCGTCGTACTTGTGCTTTGATTTACTTGTTCACGGAGCAAAGTGAGAAATAATGACTTCTCCTCATCCCCGTCGGCGTGATTTTTTCGTTCCATCGATTCTGAGGAGAAGATGGAATATATGGTAATCGTTTCTGTACGTCTGTTTGTGATTCTCTTGCTTAACTGATATCTAATTTTAGTTTTTCGCAGCTTTTGCCTGAATCTTTTGGCGCACAGTATGTCCGTGATGGATTTACTCATGTGTGCTTGGTGTCTCCAACTGGGCGAGAGTTTCAACTTTCAAGTAAGGTTGTTTCGAGATAGCCAAGATTATTACATCCTTACCGAAGGTTGGCGTGCTTTTGCCATAGACAGTGGTTTACGGGTTGGGGAGTCTCTTATCATTTTCAAATATGAGGGGAGTAGTCGGTTTACCATAATTGTTTTAGAAACGAATGAGTGAGTTCGTATAGATCAGTTTGTGAGAATCAGCCTAGAGCTTTGTATTATGTATTCGTTATTGCTACTTTTGCGCAACTCCCGTTATGTTATAGTGTTTTTGTTATTTGGAGTGTTTGTATAAGATATATCATTTATATTTAGGCTTTCAAAGGTTAATGGAACATCCTCGTGAACCTGTGTTCGAATGGTATACGAGGAGATTTATTTGCCTGTATATCCGTATTTAAAACACATGTGATAGCTAAATTTATTCTCCTTAGAGGCTTACTTGCACGCATATCCGTGTTTAAAACACACGCGATAGCTAAATTTATTCTCCTTGGAGACTTACTTGCATGCATATCCGTGTTTAAAACACACGCGATAGCTAAATTTATTCTCCTTGGAGGCTTACTTGCATGCATATCCGTGTTTAAAACACACGCGATAGCTAAATTAAATCTCCTTGGAGGCTTACTTGCATGCATATCCGTGTTTAAAACGCACGCGATAGCTAAATTTATTCTCCTTGTAGGCTTACTTGCATGCATATCCGTGTTTAAAACACACGCGATAGCTAAATTTATTCTCCTTGGAGGCTTACTTGCATGCATATTCGTGTTTAAAACACACGCGATAGCTAAATTTATTCTGTGTTGGCAATCGATGAGGTTGGGTTTGGAACATTCATTTATTATATATGAAGTGGTGTACTCGATCGGGAACCCTGATGACCCCTATACATGGAAAATCTAAATCATCAAGTTTCTTTCTATGCCTAAATTATCATGCAAAATAAGCCTTGAGAATCTTGGCGTTCCACGCCTTCGCAAGGGTGGCGCCTTCTGAGTTTTGAAGTTTGAAAGAGCCTTGGCCTACTTCTTTATGGATGATGTAGGGTCCTTCCCATTTAGGTTCAAGTTTTCCTCCAGTGGTGGCTTGTCGGAGGACCATATCACCTTTTTGTAGTGGGCGTACGAAGACGCGCTTGTTGTATCCCTCATCTAATCAGCGCTGATATTCAATCGCTTTAAGAGAAGCTATGTGTCTTCTTTCTTCGTGTAAGTGGAGTTCTAACTCGAGGGCTTCATCATTGGTATCTTTACTGAAATCAACGATTCTAGCTGAGGGGATGAGCAACTCGACAGGGATGATCGCATCAACCCCAAAAGTCATTGCGAATGGTGTTTCTCCTGTTGGACTTTTTGCTGAAGTTCTATATGACCATAGCACCAAAGGTAAGATCTCGACCCATTCACCCTTTGCTGTTCCAAGTCTCTTTCTGAGGGCATTCAGAATTTGTCGATTCGTGGTATCAGCCTGTCGATTGGATTGTGGGTACGCTACCGATGAAAAACGGAAATGGATGTGAAGACCGGCACGGAAATCTCAAATTGCTTCGCAGTCAAATTGGGGACCGTGATCAGTGATGATCGCCTGGGGGACTCCGAATCGGCAAATCATGTTTTCCAAAGAAATTTGCGCACTTTTTCTGCCGTGATGGTGGCCATAGCTTCGGCCTCAACCCACTCCGTGAAGTAATCGACGATTACGATAATAAAACGCAGCTGTCCTGGTGCTTTCGGGAATGGTCCCAAAATGTCCATTCCCCACATTACGAACGGACAAGGTGCATAGATGCACTTTAATGGATGAGGGGGGCGATGATTGAGTGATGCGTGTCGCTGGCAAGGATAACATACATGAATAATCATTTCAGCATCCGCTCTGAGAGAAGGTCAGTAGTAGCCTAAACGTGTGATTTTGGAGGCAACAGCTCTCCATCCTTGGTGATTGCCACAGAGACCCACGTGTAACTCTCGAACGAGGTCAAGGCCTTCTTGGTCTGATACATAGAGAAGATCCGGAAGGTTGAATCCTCTTTTGTACAGTCGGCCGTCTCTTATTCGAAAACGGGCTGCTCTTTTTCTGATGCTCTAGCCTTCATGGGAGTCACCGGATAAAACTCCTTCGGTTATGTACACCAAGATAGGTTTTCACCAGTCTCCAAGGTTGGATATTTTGAATACCCCTTGATGGATCCCTCGGGCATGTTTCTGTTCGATCACTACGCGATCACTTAAACCGAGAGGTAAAGTAGCCCCCATTCTGGCCAAGGTATCAGCGCGTTCATTCTGATCGCGGGGAATGGATGAAATGGAGCATTTTCCGAAAGCAGCAGTGAGTGTTTGCACTCGCGCTAGATATTCAGGTAACATTCCCGTTTTTGCTTCATATTCACCTTTAACCTGCCGTGCCACTACCTCTGAATCTGTGAAAATCCGGACTTGTCTAGCCCTGTTGACCAGTGCTTTCTCTATACCTGCGATCAAAGCTTCATATTCTGCCTCATTGTTGGTGGCCTCAAATAATAGCTGAAAAGAAAGATCGGTTATCTCCCCACTAGGGCTTGTGATGGTAACCCCCGCTCCACAACCTCCTGCCGATACTGATCCATCAACATTTATAACCCAATCTTCTCCATCGCGATCTTGAGAATCGGTGAAAACGGCTTCCACTACAAAATCGGCAAGGGCTTGAGCTAGGCAGGCCTTTCTGGGTTTGAAATGGATGTGAAATTCAGAAAGCTCTACTGCCCATTTGACCATTCTTCCACAGAGTGATGGTGAATGTAGGATTTGATGGAGTGGTAGATCTGAAAGCACCTCAATGGTGTGAGCTTGAAAATAAGGCCTCAATCTTCTCACAGTGAAAACCACGGATAGAGCCGTTTTTTCTATCGGGGTATATCTGGATTCGGCAGGTTGCAAAACTCGACTAGCAAAGTAAATAGGAAGCTTGGATTCCCTAGTAAGCACTGTGCTAATGGTTGTGGAGCCGACAGCGAGGTATAATTGCAGTATTTCATGTTCGCGTGGAAAATGAAGGGTGGGCAAAGTAGCCAAGTATTCTTTCATACTTTTGAAGGCTTTATCCAAAGCAACAGTCCATTCGACCGGACCCTTCTTTTTAATTAGCTCGAAGAATGGTAGCGCATGATCAGCTAATCGCGAACAGAACCTGCTTAAATAATTGACCTATCCGTTTAGCTTTTGTATGTCATTCAGCGTCCTTGGTGGGGCCATGTCGATGATGGTTTGTACCTTGGCCGGATTTACATCTATTCCTCGATGGCTTATCATGAAGCCTAAGAACTTTCCTGAATCCACTCCAAAAACACATTTTTCTGGATTCAAGCGGACACGATTTTTCCTAAGTGTATCGATGGTTTCTTGTAAATCTTTGCAATGATCCTCTTTATTGAAGCTGTTGATGACGATATCATCGACATAGACAGCCATGTTTCTCCCTATTTGAGCAGAAAATACTTTTTCTATCATCCGCTGGAAGGTTGCACCCGCGTTCTCTAACCCAAATGGCATTACTTTATAGCAAAAAGTTCCCTGGTTGGTGATGAAGGCGGTGCTTTTTTCATCGCGATGACTCATTTTGATCTGATTGTAACCAGAATAAGAATCCAGAAAGCTTAGAGTAGCATGCCCTGCTGTTGTGTCGACCAGCTCATCGATGGATGGTAAAGGATAGCTATCTTTTGGGCAGGCTTTGTTTAGATCTTTGAAATCGATGCACATTATCCATTTGCCGTTGCCGCTACTCTTTTTGACTAACACCACATTTACAGCCAAGTTGAATCGTTAATCTCGCGAATAAATCCAACTTGGAGAAGCTTATGTACCTCTTGTTTTGCTGCCTCTGATTTTTCGGCAGCCATTTTCCTCTTTCTTTGGCATACAGGCTTTGCGTCGTGGTTTAATCTCAACGAATGCTCTGTGATTTCTCGGAGGAGTCCCTTCAAATCTTGCGGCGACCAGGCAAAAACATCTCGTGAATTTTTTAACATGTCTTTGAGACGCTCCAAGGTAGGGCCAGTCAAACTGTGACCGTGGTATAAGTCCTCGGCCTTGTTTGGGAAAGGAAAGAAAGCAATCTTTTCCTCTACCATTTTTTCAGTTACTTTTTTGGGCCGAACTTCTAAATCCGCATGCTGTTGTTCGATGTTGCCTCTTGTTCGCTGAAGGTTCGATAATGTAAAACAAAGTAATATAGAAATACTCTAGAAGGGGGGGTTGAATAGAGTATGCCGGTTTTTCGCAGATTCTCAAGACTTTTGAAGCTTGTGCAAAATCCTTTGAGATTAGACTTAGTCTTTTCTCTTAAAACCTGAATCACAAAGTTAAACAGTCGAACCAAGTGCGGAAATAAGGTAAAACAATAAGTAAAGGACTCGATGAATTGTTTACGAGGTTCAGCACGAAATTGGCCTACGTCCCCGCCTAGGGTTCTTCCACAACCCTAGGATTCAACCGACTTTTATTGATTCACAAGACTTAGGATCCTAGTAGCTCACCGAGAAGCCTCTCTCCTATACAATTGCAATCTAGTCAACTCACGTTCCTTTGGAGTCCTAGACCAATCTAGAAGAGCCCCACCTCTCTATGCTATCTAGTAAAATCCTCTTACACTTAGTGAATCAATCGCCTAGTGTCTACTTCCCGAGTTACAAACTCTTGAGTATAACACTCTCTCAAAATATATCCTATAAGCTCACAGTGTAACTCTCAAATGCTTTGAAATGAAATAACAGACTCTTAAGGACTAGCAGAGAGCACACGAAGAAGACAGATCTCGCTTGAAGGCTTGAGTGTATGAAAGCTTGTGTTCAACAGGTGTATCGTTGTCTTCTTCTTCTTTTTCTTTTTATTGAAACAAATCGGCGCCTAAGGATCTTCACCAACGGCTAGAGAGGATCATGGCTTGAGCTGGATCTTCTATCTTTGGAAACTTTCGGAGGCCATGATCTTCCAATTTGAATCTTCTCAATTTACAACATAAGGAAGGAAATAATATTCGAAAATACTTCCTGAAAGGTTAGTGTGTATATAATAATATAATGGAAGCATAAAATAATATTCGAACATAATATCATATAGAACAGGTTTTGTGTTTCATCAATACTGTTAAAGCTTCAAGACCTTTGACACAAACAGACTGTCAAGGCCTTTGAAACTTATTCCGATTTTCATCAAGGGAGTGGAGTTATCAATCTCCCCCTTGATGAAAGACAAAACTTATGCATCCCCGCAACTTAGTCAAGCATATATAATATAAGTAAAATCGGACTAAGTACCTGCATGGGTTAGACAAATGTTGGATCAAAATTTTAAAGCAAGAAGACCATCCAACTGAAAATAAAACCAAGGTCTTCCAAGACCTTTAAATCGCAACAGTTTTAAAAAGTCTAACACCATCACAGATCATCTCCCCCTTTTTGTCTTTCAACAAAGGGAGGAGGTAAAACAGTCACCAAAAGTTTTGAAACAGTTTCCAAAAACCAGCAATGTTTCAGATTAGGGGTTAGGGTAGGGTAGGATAGGGTTAAGCTTCATCGTCCGGAACATCATCAGTGAGTCGCGACCACAGACCTTGCAACAACTTGGTTACCTCGCTCATCTCCGTCATAAACTCCTTGTGCAGCTCCTTGATATCCAAGCGAACTTCCTCCAAGCCCAACTCCAGGTTGTCCATGCGTTCATCAACGGCTGAGGCAGTGGGAAGAGCTTTTGAAGGAGAGGCAAGACTCCAAGTCCCTTGGGGGGACCGAGTGATGCCAATCTTTTCAAGGCTCTTGGAGTCGAACTTACCCATATGACGCTGCTGTTCTTCATTTTTAAAATCGATTCCAGAAGCTTTGAAGATTTGGGTCAAAAGGGTAGCGAAGGGGAGGGGAGTTCCTTTCCTGGATTTTCTAGTGTGAGCCATGGATCCTAAAATGGTGTTGGCCAGATCAAGATCAAGGCCATTGAGGATTCGGTAAAGTAGGATCATGGCATTGTCGGTCAGGAGAGAGCCGGAGTTTAGACGGGGTAAGAGGCAACGCACAATGATGTTAAATATGATCTTTGCCTCTAGGGTAAGGGATGAGTGGGTTAGCTGCTTTGAGGTGTTGGTAGATGCCACGGGTAGAAGATATTTGGATCGGGCAAGGGTAATGCAGTCTTCTTTAGAGGGGTTTTCTTGAGAGGGTGGACAAGGGCTATGAAGGCCAAGGAAATCAGCGAAGTCAAAGGAGTTGAAAGAGATTCTAACCCCCTTGACGACAGATTCCAAGAACCAACCATCATCAGTGTGTTTGGCTTTGAGATTTATATAGAACAGGCGGGTGAGTTGGGGATAATAGACGGTTTCAAAATTGAGAAGGGTCCAGGCTGGGGATTTTTTAAGAATAGCAATGCACGGTAAATTCAAAGCTTCAAAAAACGCAATATCTAAAAAATCAGAACAGCAGATCCTACGAGTTCGAAACTCATCTACCCACTTACCAGCCATTTCAGCATTTTCAAACCATGAAGAGGGGAGGGATTGATTTACCTGAATGAGAGCGGGAGGATCAGCGTTCTTCCTTCTAGCCTGTGTTGGAGCAGATCTCTTAGCAGGCGCCTCAAGGCTTCTGAGGGTGCCCTTCCTGGCGCGCTTGGGAGAAGGAGGCTTGGCTGTAGAGGCTTTCCGCTTCTTTGGAGACGGGGGAGGAGAAGGAGGAGAAGGAGAGGGAGCATGCTCGGGCTCCTCTTCCTCTTCTTCCTCTGACCCCGAGTCCTCACCGTTGTCTCCATCGGTATCCTCGTCCTCTCCGGATTCGTCTTGCTCCTCGTCCTCTTCCTCAGGCTCCTCTTCAGAAGGAACCTCCTTGAGAGCCTCCGCCTCGGCTTCCTTCCGGATTCTCTCAGCTTCCTCCTCGACCAACTTCCTTGCAAGCTCGGCCTCCTCCTCGGCCTTTTTCTTCCTTAAAGCTTCTTCTTTCGCTTCCTTGGCTGCATCCCTTTCCAGAATAGCATCAAGATCCTCCTCTTCTTCTTCCTCATCCACCTCCTCAGCGATGACCTTCTTTTTCCCTTTCTGCTTCGCACTGAGAGGCTTCTTAGCAGAGCGTTTTTGAGAGCCCTTGGTTACTGTAGTCGTGCTCTCAGCGATGGTGCTCTGGACAACAGCAGGGACGATGGCTTGAGGAGTGGGTTCAGGTGTAGGAGAAGTAGCAGTGACCTGGCGTCCCTTGGGGGTGGCGCCAAGTCTTTTGGGTGTGGAAGCTTTCATTGATTTGGGAGCCATGGAGGTATTCGGCTAGGGTTTCAGGATAGTTTGAGAGATTGGAGAGGGAGAATTGGAAGAGTTTTGGGTAGTTCTGAGGTTATGAGGTAATCGAGAGGGGTTTGGGTTTTAAATAGGAGAGATTTGAGTGATGGGACGGGGTTTAGGGTTCCAATGTAAGTAATGATAACATTGCCAATTTGAAAAATATTTCAATTCAAAATTCAAATCTTCTCTCAACCATTTTAGAATAGGAGGGAAATAACCGAAAATATTTTGTTCCAAAAATATCTCTACGGATAAAATATGTGACATAAATAAATTATTTTGAAATCCGATGAAAATAATACTTGATCAAATATCTAAAAAGATATTAACCAAATATATACGATCCGATATCTGTTTTCTATCATTCAGATCACAAACCTTGACATAAAACTCAAGGGTCTTGACACTGAGTAGAATTTATCTTTCGTAAAGGGAAAGCTCCCCCTACGAAAGTGCATCTTTGTTAAGCATCCCGATCTCTCGTCTAATGAAGGTGAACCTGTCCTCTGCCAAAGGATTAGTAAAAATGTCAGCCCATTGATAATCAGTTGAAATAAAGGAAATGGACACATCACCTTTTTCGACGTGGTCTCTAATGAAATGATGCCTTACATCAATATGTTTGGTCCTTGAATGTTGAACAGGATTCTTTGTAATGGAGATGGCACTTGTATTGTCACACTTAATGGGAATGCCTTTGAGGTTGATGCCAAGATCTCGCATTTGTTGAGCTATCCAAAGGATTTGGGAGCAGCATGCTCCAGCTGCTATGTATTCGGCTTCTGCAGTGGATGGGGCAACTGAGTTTTGTTTCTTAGAATGCCAACTGATTAAAGATGCTCCTAAGAATTAGCAACATCCTGATGTGCTCTTCCTATCCACCTTATAGCCTACAAAATCTGCATCAGAATACCCGATTAATGTGAAATCCTTTTGCTTTGGGTACCATAGTCCAAGCTCCTTAGTGCCATTGAGATATCGAAAGATCCTCTTCACAGCCACGAGGTGAGATTCTTTAGGATCAGCTTGAAACCTAGCACACATGTAAACACTAAACATGATGTCAGGTCTACTAGCTGTAAGATATAGTAAATATCCAATCATTCCCCGATACTCCTTTTGATTGACACTCTTCCCAGTCTTGTCTTGATCTAGGGATAATGTTGAGCTCATGGGAGTCTTGGCTGATTTGGATTGATCCATCTTGAACTTCTTCAAGAGATCCTTAGTGTACTTGCTTTGGTTGACAAAGATCCCTTTCTTGGATTGATGAACTTGTAATCCCAAAAAGAAGTTGAGTTCACCCATCAAGCTCATCTCAAATTCGCTGCACATGATGTCAGAAAATTCCTTGCACAAAGATGTGTTAGTAGCACCAAATAATATATCATCAACATAAATTTGAATAACCAAAATGTCCTTTACTTTGGTCTTGATAAAAAGAGTCTTGTCGATCAACCCCCTTTTAAAATCATTTTCTAAAAGATATTTTGACAAGCGCTCATACCAAGCTCTTGGGGCTTGTTTCAAACCATAAAGCGCTTTGTCAAGTTTATAAACATGATTAGGAAATTCCAAACTTTCAAAACCTGGGGGTTGAGCCACATAAACTTCTTCTTCTAAGAAACCATTGAGAAAAGCACACTTGACATCCATTTGATATAGCTTTATGATCATAAAAGATGCAAATGCTAATAATATACGAATGGCTTCAAGCCTGGCTACGGGAGCAAAGGTCTCCTCGTAGTCAATACCTTCCTCTTGATTGTAGCCTTGAGCAACAAGCCTTGCCTTGTTCCTCACGATCTTACCATTCTCATCTAGCTTGTTTCGAAATACCAATCGTGTGCCAATGACTGATTGATGCTTTGGCCTAGGCTTCAAGGTCCAGACTTTGTTCCTTTCAAATTCGTTAAGCTCACTTTGCATAGCAATGATCCAATCTGGCTGTTGAATGGCCTCATCTACCTTCTTGGGTTCTATAAGAGAGACAAACGTGTGAAAAGCACAAAGATCTTTAAGTTTAGAACGAGTTTGAACACTAGAAGTAGGGTCAGAAATGATATCCTTTAATGAGTGTGATGAGGAGTATTTGAATTTTCTATTGCTAGACTCAGCTCCTTGATTCGTCACACCAGCAGGATTGATTTGTGGTACATCTGACTCCATAGTCCTGTTAGGTTCAGTTTCAGCAGTTTCTGACATTTCAACACTGTTGGATTGGACACCAAGGGCTTTGGACGAATCTTCAACACCTTGGGCCAATTCTTCAGTGTTGAGAATCTGTTCCTGCATGTTCCTCTTCTCTGTGTTCATGGTAGCAGCATCATCACCTTCCTCGTTCTCCGCATGGATGTTAAGATCTATATTTACAACACTTTCACTCAAAGAACCGTCATTGCGTTCATCAAATATAACATGTATACTTTCTTCAACTAACTGGGTCCTTTTATTGAAGATTCTATAAGCTTTGCTACTTGTGGAGTAGCCAAGAAATATACCTTCATCACTACGCGCATCAAATTTCCCAAGGTTATCTTTTCCATTGTTATGAACAAAGCAAGTACAGCCAAAGGGTTTAAAATAAGATATAAGTGGTTTGCGGTCTTTGAAAAGTTCATAAGGAGTTTTCTTTAAGATGGAACGAATGAGACAACGATTCAAAATATAGTTAGCTGTGTTAACAACTTCAGCCCAATAGGTTTTAGGTAATGCATTTTCTAAAAGCATAGTCCTAGCCATATCCTCTAGGGTGCGGTTCTTTCGTTCCACAACCCCATATTGTTGAGGTGTCCTAGAAGCAGAAAAGTTATGGGAGATGCCATATTTAGCACAAAACAAATCAAACTGAAGTTGATCAAACTCCCTACCATGATCACTTCGAATTGACACTATGGGCTCGTTTCTTAAAGTTTGCAACTCCTTACAAAGTTTTGAAAACTCAAATAAGGCCTCTGAATTTTCTTTTAAAAATGCAACCCAAGTATATCTAGAAAAACCATCAACAACAACAAGCATGTACTTTTTACCATTGGGAGATTTGACTCGCATAGGACCACATAAATCCATATGTAAAAGTTCAAGGGGTCTAGAAGAACTTACAACCTTTTTGGGTTTGAAAGAGCTACGTGTTTGTTTACCTCGTGTGCATGCATTGCACATATCAATACCTTTGAAGTCCATCTCAGGTAGTCCTCTTACAAGCCCTTTGGACACAAGCTTTTGTAGTGTATGTGGACTCACATGACCGAGTCTCCTGTGCCAGAGCTTTGGATCGTCCGTCAAAGCTTTTAGACAGGTTAAGCTTTCTTGTGCCACTTGATCAGCATTCACAGCGTATATATTGTTGTAACGATATGCAGTTAGTATAACTTCACCTGTATCTTCTCTGCACACTAGACATCTTTTCTTGTTAAATCTGACATTATTGCCACTATCACATAATTGAGAAACACTAAGCAAATTATACTTTAAACCATTCACAAGATAGACATTTTTAATACTATGGTTGGAATCACTCCCAACGCTACCAATACCAACGATGTCACACTTTCCTTTGTCACCAAGAGTGATTGTTCCTGTGGATTGCTCCTTTAGATCATGAAAGAGAGAACTCTTCCCACTCATATGCCTCGAGCATCCACTATCAATAATCCATTTTTGCTCCTTCGCCTTGGTGATCTCCTGCAAAACAAACATCAACCTTTGTGGCTAGACCAATAAGCAAATTTGGATCCATTATTGGGATAAACCATATTTGGTAAAATAGTGCCTTTTGGGACCCAAACTTGTGTTATCCGTTCTTTTCTCAAATGAACAGGGAATGTATTGTGAATGATATATTGATCCTTTCTTCTATAGTGGCAGGTCTCTTTTACATGTCCCTTTCGAGCACAATGGTGACATATATGAGAGGTTCTGCTTCCTTTTGCCTTTACAAAGGTGGTAATGTGCTATTTCTTTAAAAACCTTGGATTGTAACCAATACCACTTTTGTTTAGAGAACTTTGTTGCTCACCCAACATCCTATCAAGAGTGCCTTTGGATTTGTTAAAACTTATGAGGGCTGTCTGTTGGTCTTTAATCTTATTATTCAGGGAGATCTTCTCGCTCTCTAACTCATGATGTTCACTTCTCAGAGACGAGAGATCTTGCGTGAGTTCAGATTTCTCTGAGTCAAGAGTCTTGACTTTAATGTCAAGACCTGAATAAGAAGCTTCAAGACTTTTGACCCTCATAGACAGATCCTCAATAGTTCTTTCCTGGTCCACAGTTCTCTTAATAAGAGTGTTAGTTTGGGCAATAAGTTTCTCTTCATTGGCAATCATATTAGAAAGGAATTCCGATAATACCTCTTTTGGATTTGCCATAAGTTCTCTTACGGTTACCTCAAGCTTCTTATCGTGAGATTCATCTCCTGATGCCATAAGACAGACATTGGCCTTCTCATCGTCGGAGTCGGAGTCAGAATCGCTCCAAGTTGCCACCATGGCTTTCTTTTTCCATCTATCACCCTTCTTGGACTGGCTCTTCGTCTTTTGAGGGCAGTCTTTCACAAGATGATCTGTTTCACCACATTCAAAACAAGACAACGGTTTAGTCTTCTTATCATTTTTGCTGTATTGAGACATACATCAGAATTTAGAAGACTCTGATCCATCCTTGTTGTTGAATTGTTTCTTCATTTTGAGGATTCGAGCAAGGCCTCTTGTGATAAGAGCAAAAGGATCATCCTCATCGTCATCCTCATCTTCGGAATCAGATTCATCTTTGTTGTCATCCTTCTTAGATTTGAGTGCCAAATTCTTAGTGCTTGCTGGAAGTTCTCCATCGTCTTCATTAAGGATCATCTCATGCGTGATCAGTTTCCCAAGCAGGTCGTCAAGAGGCAGAGTAGTGAGGTCTTGGGCTTCCTCTATAGCTGTTACTTTAGGACCCCACTTTTCTTTTGGGAGACACCTCAATATCTTCCTTACTTTCTCAACGTTTGTAAAGCTCTTGCCGAGAGAGTCAAGATTGTTGGTGATTTCTGAGAATCGTGTGAACATGACCTTGATAGACTCATCAGGCTTCATCTTGAAAAGTTCATACTTTCAAATGAAGATGCTGATCTTGGTGTCCTTCACTTGGCTGGTTCCCTCATAGGTGACGATCAGCTTGTCCCAAATCTCTTTAGCTGACCTACAAGATGAAATACGGTTAAACTCATCAGTGCTAAGACCACAATAAAGTAAGTTAATAGCCCTGTAGTTTTTGGAGACGAGTTCAAGATCCACTTGGATGTATTCAGACTCCTTCTTTGCGACTTTGGTTCCATTTGGTCCGTCTTTCTCTGGAATCTTTGGCCCATTCTCTATAATGTTCCAAAGTTCCAGATCTTGGTCTATGATGAACATCTTCATCAATGATCTCCAGTGGACAAAGTTGTTTCCTACAAAGAGTGGTGGTCTGCTGGTAGACCTTCCCTGTGCAAATCCTCCGCTTGCTTCACCAGACATGATCGAAAACTCACAAGATTGTTTGATCAAAAGCAGTGAGTAAAGCTCTGATACCAATTGAAGGTTCGATAATGTAAAACAAAGTAATATAGAAATACTCTAGAAGGGGGGGTTGAATAGAGTATGCCGGTTTTTCGCAGATTCTCAAGACTTTTGAAGCTCGTGCAAAATCCTTTGAGATTAGACTTAGTCTTTTCTCTTAAAACCTGAATCACAAAGTTAAACAGTCGAACCAAGAGCGGAAATAAGGTAAAGCAATAAGTAAAGGACTCGATGAATTGTTTACGAGGTTCAGCACGAATTTGGCCTACGTCCCCGCCTAGGGTTCTTCCACAACCCTAGGATTCAACCGGCTTTTATTGATTCACAAGACTTAGGATCCTAGTAGCTCACCGAGAAGCCTCTCTCCTATACAATTGCAATCTAGTCAACTCACGTTCCCTTGGAGTCCTAGACCAATCTAGAAGAGCCCCACCTCTCTATGCTATCTAGTACAATCCTCTTACACTTAGTGAATCAATCGCCTAGTGTCTACTTCCCGAGTTACAAACTCTTGAGTATAACACTCTCTCGAAATATATCCTATAAGCTCACAGTGTAACTCTCAAATGCTTTGAAATGAAATAACAGACTCTTAAGGACTAGCAGAGAGCACACGAAGAAGACAGATCTCGCTTGAAGGCTTGAGTGTATGAAAGCTTGTGTTCAACAGGTGTATCGCTGTCTTCTTCTTCTTCTTTTTCTTTTTATTGAAATAAATCGGCGCCTAAGGATCTTCACCAACGGCTAGAGAGGATCATGGCTTGAGCTGGATCTTCTATCTTTGGAAACTTTCGGAGGCCATGATCTTCCGATTTGAATCTTCTCAATTTACAACATAAGGAAGGAAATAATATTCGAAAATACTTCCTGAAAGGTTAGTGTATATATAATAATATAATGGAAGCATAAAATAATATTCGAACATAATATCATATAGAACAGGTTTTGTGTTTCATCAATACTGTTAAAGCTTCAAGACCTTTGACACAAACAGACTGTCAAGGCCTTTGAAACTTATTCCGATTTTCATAAAGGGAGTGGAGTTATCACTAAACTAATCCACCCGCTTCAGAGTGCCTTTATAGCAAAACGTTCTATTCAAGATAACATCTTAATAGCAAATGAAATATTTCACTCATTCCAATAGAAAAAGGGGAAGTCTAGATGGATGGCCGTCAAACTTGACATGGACAAAGCTTTTGATATGGTTTGCTGGGATTTCATCTTCGATATATTAACTCGCTTTGGATTCTGTAACCAATTTGTTAACTAAATAAAAGAATGTATTACAACAGTCATCTACTCTGTTCTAATCAACAATGAACCAACGGACATCTTTACACCCTTGAAGGGTCTCCGTCAGGGAGATCCTTTATCACCGTACGTATTCCTATTAGTCTCAAACGTGCTTGCTAGAGGCCTACATCATGCCTCCTCTCAACATGGTAGTCATTTAGGCATCTCCATCAAGCGGTCCTGCAACAAGATCCCTTTCCTCGCATTTGCAAACGACATCATCATATTTTCTGCTACAACCAAGACAACTTGTGACCAATTAAACAAAATACTACAAACATACTGTCTATTCTCAGGACATAGCATAAACTTCAATAAATCTTTTTTCCAAACTACTCATAACTTGGAAAGACATAAAAAACCATCAGAAAAAATGAATTCCATATATCATATTCCACAAACTTAGGTAAGTATCTCGGCTGTCCAATCATCACCAACAGGGTATCTAACTCAACATTTGAGGAAATAATCAATTCCAGTAAAAACGAACTATCAAAATGGATAGCAAATAGCCTCTCACAGCCCGGTAGATGCACCTTAATAAAATCCAACTTAGCTGTCAAACCTCTACATATAATGCAATGTTTCCTACTCCCAACACACATTCACAAAGACCTTGACAAGATCAACAAGAACTTTCTATGGAATAAAGGGCCTATGCACAAACCTCTCATTGGGTGGTTTGAGGTATGTAAATCTCGACTTAATGGAGGCCTGGGTCTTCGCTCGTCTGAAGACATTAACAAAGCGCTACAACTAAAACTACTCTGAAAAATACTTGTGGAACCGCATAACCTGTGGGTGACACTAATTACACAAAAATACCTAAAAGACAAACACATTCTCCAATACAGAAAAAAGAGAAGCACATTATGGTAGCGGACGAAACTCATCTCTCTCCTACCTCTCTTCAAAACAAAACTACGATGGGGTATTGGTAATGGTAAATCCATATATTTCTGGTATGACTCATGGACTTGTAATGACCCATTATGGACTCAAGCACCCAATATGGCAACAACTAAACCCAAAATCAAGGTCAGCAACTTCATTACTCCAAATAAAACCTGGGATGTACATAAGCTTGAAACCTCTATGAGGAATCACCTAAGTTCGGATATCATCAACACAATAACCAAGATCCCAATCCCTAAATATATTCATCAAGACAGAATCTACTAGACTTGGAGCAAGAATGGCTGATTTTCCACGACCTCAGCAATTGAAATGATTAACCATTCTAAGCATCACACCATCTCTGATTTCCACTAGATATGGAATCTAGACGTCCTACCGACAGTCAAAGATTTCTTGTGGCGCATCTTTAAGAATGGCCTACCCACAGCGGCGAACCTAGCTGCCCGGGGCCGTGGCCTTCCACAGACTGTCCACTTTGTAAAATGAACCATGAAGACTCTGCTCCCTTTCTCTTTGAGTGCCCTATAACAAAAGCCACCGTTCACCTTCTTTCCACAAAAGTCGCTAGAACAGTTCAAGAAGCGTATGACCAATCAACTAATTTCTTCAATACCATTAAATCATTAAAATCATTACTCAGGATTCGCGACTTCTCTTGCCTTGCTACGACATGGTGGTCAGTGTGGTATTTTCGAAACAAGACACTATTCCACAACACAAATCCTAACCCAAGGACAATAGTAGCTTTCATAAATGAACAACTACTTCACTGAGGTTGACATAAGGAATACCTCATATACACCCAAAATTAACCCTACCACATCCCAAAAAAATTGTCAACAAGTTAATGGAAAAAACCTAACGCAAACTGGTATAAATTAAATTTTGATGGCCCTGTAAAAACTACTGACCCTAGCGCTTACGTCTTTCTAATCCGAGACGAATACGGACAAGTCATCTTTGCTGAGGCCGGAATCTCACCCTTTCCTTCTTTCTTGGGAACGGAGGGTTTCAATATGTGGAAAGGTATCACAAAGACAGAAGGGAGGGTTTCAATATATGGAAAGGTATCACAAAAGCTATTGATCTTCATATCAGTATATTATGTATTGAAGGAGATAATTTAGGTATCATTAATAGTTTTAAATATGGAATTTCTTGTTCGGGTGAGATCGAGATGATCATCTCTAACTTTCTCCTCTCACTCCGTTGTTTCTCTGAATATGAGATTGCCCATATCTACAGGGAAGGCAACCATGCAGCTGATCACCTATCCCACCTTCGATTTCCATTTTCCAACTCCATGCCCCTTTAGACGATGCGCTTAACAGTATCATCCGAAAGGATGCTCTTAGTTAAGTTTGCTCATCAAACTGTCAAATTGTTTTCCGTTAGAAAAAAAAAAGTCAATTTCCAGACCAACTACATTTTCAAGAAAACGAATAATTTAATATGGTCAAAGTCTTTTTAAAGTTTAAACTCATTCTCAATTGATTACATCATCATCACAAATATGTGATGTCAAGAGCCCCTCTAGAATTTTATATTTAATTTAATGACTTGCTACGATTTCAATATATTAAACAAACTTTGAACAAACCTGAAGAAAATGATATTTTACCTATCAACAAGCAGCGGTTTTTCACATTAACTTTGATTTCACATTCAAAATTTTTTTAAGAATGACAAACATTTATTTAATGAACTTTCTTTATCAACAATCAAATTTGTTTGACCCAAAACGGAGATTGCGTAATCATTCTGAAAATAATTCAGTTATACAAAAAAAAAGTCAACTTTTATTATCATTATTAAATGCGGTAATATCCCTTTCACATAACAAAAGCAGCATCTCCGTTTGGATTGACTGGGATCGTGGTGGTGTGTACGGGGCGACTCCGTGTACGGGATGATACTCCTTTGGAGATTCGTCTTCACTACCCACAGGAACTCCTGCTGTATCGCTGGCCAACGGTGCCACTTTCGGTGATGCTTGGCTTCGTTCGTAGTCTACGTCCCCAACGCTTTAGGTTTTAGTTCGGTTAGATACGTCACGTGTTCGGTACTGTCTGGCTGTTTATTGCACTTTTTATTGTATTCTGTTGTAATTTTGACGGTTTCCGTCTGCCGACTAGTCGACCTCTCGAGAATCGGGCTTGTCCGATCTCGAATTATTACTTTATCAAAAAAAAACATAACAAAAGCAGCATCAATTTTGACCAAAAAAAAGCAATATTGTTAATCCACTTATTTTTTTTTATAATGCATATATTCCGAGTTTATCGTCTAATACTCCATAGATTTGAGCATTAGTTTGGAAAACACTCGAACCAAAAAAGTTAAGCGACAAACCTCCAAAAAAGCCCACTCTAATCATTAAAGGTTTGAATACTCACAAATGTTAGTTGAATTTGATTCATTAACCTCTAACAAGGACACTTCTTTCTTAACACTAGGATAAAGAGCCATTTGTAACATCAATCAACTATTTAAATCCCACTGAAAATAGGGTCTAGGTTTTGGTGTATACATTTAGAGTTGGAAAAACCCGTTCCACCCACGTCGAAACTATGGACGAAAACTCGCACTAAAGTGTGTGACGGGTGGTATAAGTGAAGCGAGTGATGAAAGAATTATTTGTGAAGATTTTTTACCCAATACTCATCCCAAATAGTTTACCTATTAACTTGCTCCATTCACCTTTTCCGCAAACCTATATAAAAACTCTAAAATATATGTATGTTTTTTACTATTTTACCCTTATCATACCAAAACTCTAAACCCTAATTTTGACAATTGACTCCCTACATCCCGATATTCACTCTCCTCATTCCGCTTTGTACCACCATCATTCTGGTATTCATTGTCCATATTCCACTTTCCAATTTCCACCGCCATTTTATTTCAACTATTGGTCACCCGCTCCACCAGCTATATCACCCACACATATTAGATGAAGGTGAACATGTATTGCGGGTAATAAATAAACTATTTACCCTACGAGTGCGTGATACAATGACCTCATCCATCGATAACCTATCTCATTTGTACTACATACATCAATCCATGCCAAACTAATGGATAAGTTGAGTCACCCATCAAATTGCTTGAGTTTCACTCATGAAGTTCCTAGCCCCGTTCAGTCCCAATGATTCAATAAATTGTTCCTTTGATCCGATTGTATCACCTGAGATTACTCTAATAAGCAAATTAATTAACTCTAAAACATAAATATAAAGCCCTCAACATACTCAAAGAAACAAATTATTCCTTCTATCCAAAAGCATGCATCCCTTATAATGCGATTGTAATTACAAAAATAATACCAATTGAGCTATATATGACCCAGTAATACATACTTTGGATTCCATTGTGTTTAATTATCCTAATTAATAACAACTTTTGATAAATCATGTTTTAAAAAAAAACATGATTAGTTTTGAATGTCGATCATTAAATTTAAATTAGGCGATGTGGATTTTATAAACTCAACTCATACAGTAACTTACCATCTTATAGATTTTAAACTCAAATATTCTATCTGATAGGGTAGCTGAAGCTGATTGAATAGTTTAAACTGGTGGATTATTTGTATTAAATATATGATAATGATTTAGTTTATCAGTTTGGCAAACCTAGCTAGCCATTAGGGTATCTGATGGAAATATGTGAATAGAAAACCAAAACTCTATTCGAAAAGTTAATTAAACTAAAATCTTATATTTATTTCATTTAAAACCATATAATATCAAAGGGTAAATTACACCACTAGTCCCTAACGTTTCATACTTTTTTCTTGTTAGTCCCTAACCTTTCGTTCATTTCATTCAAGTCCCTAACCTTTTATACCTATTTCATATTAGTCCTTAAACTTCTATTCATTCCATTCAAGTCCCTAACCTATTGAATTTGTTTCACTATTAGTCTAGTTATTTTTAAAATTGGAAAATAAAATAAAAGATCTTATTTTAAAAATAATTTAGACTAAATTGTAATTTTTAGGTGAATATTTAAGATTGGCTACGAAAAATATTAAAATTTTAATTAAATAATATTTCATAAACTTATAAATATAATAATAATAAATAAAATAAGGTCACTTTATAGTGTGGTTAATTGTATTTAATAAAAATGTAGATAAATTAACGTTAAAATTTTTCAGTATTTGAAATCTACTGCATTTCCACTTTTTAAAATTGAAAACCTCATATTTGTGCTTTTTTTATGTGTGTGTGTGTGGGGGGGGATAATAATAATAATAATAATAATAATAATAATAATAATAATAATAATAATAATAATAATAATAATAATAATAATAACAACAACAACAACAATAACCGAGATACTATTTGGAGGGTGCCCAGATAGTATCTCGGTTACCCACTAATTTCTTGTAAACTATAATAATAATAATTATTATTATGATAGACTACAACATATTTATACAAAGATTACTATTTCTAATTAAAAAATTAGAAAAAATTAGAAACTTTTGATGAATGTCTAAGATTTGTAGATTTTAAATACTGAACATTTCTAATGTTAATTTATCTAAATTATTGTATTAAATAAATTGAACCACAATATTGGAAAAAATTGTGTGTGTTTTTTTTTGGATAAATGGGTGTATTTTGACTAAAAATTATAAATTATAGGTATTAAAAATAAATTAACAATAGGATTATTTAATTAATTTTTTTATTTTTCTTAACCAATCTTAAAGATTCACCTAAAAATTACCATTTAGTCTAAATTATTTGTAAAATAAAATCTTTTATTTTATTTTTTAATTTTAAAAATAATTCAGACTAATAGTGCAACAAATTCAATAGGTTAGGGATTTGAATGAAATGAATAGAAGTTTAAGGACTAATATGAAATAGGTATAAAAGGTTAGGGACTTGAATAGAATGAACGAAAGGTTAGGGACTAACAAGAAAAAAGTATGAAACGTTAGGGACTAGTGGCGCAATTTACCCTAATATCAAAACCATAAGTTCCAAAAAGCTAGCTGATTGTGGAGTTTTTTTTTTTTTTTGCCAAAGATAACCTAATACTCCCCATTTGACAAAAATATGTCATTTTAGAGTGTTAAGTTTGTTGAGAAAAAATATGTCATTTTAGGTATTGATACGGGGTTAGCCGTTTGGTGGTCCGATCTTCGACAACAAGCAAGAACTAAACAAGAACAAGAACGCAGCAATGTAAGACTCCAAGAATTCGATCAAGAATTGATCAAGAACTCAAGAAAGACACGAAAACAGTAAGAACAAAAGAGAAAGACTCGAAATTGAATGCAAGAATGGAAAGACACGACCTGATATGGACTGAGTCGATCTATGCAGCGCAAGATAAAGACCCCAGGCCTCCTCAGAGGGTAGGAACCAATACCAATGCCTACACAACCCGCCTCTACAATCCGACACAATCAAGCGGACAACTTGAAGCACCAGAAGGGGGCTTGTGGATACTAGATTCACCAAGTCTTGCGAAGTTGATGAACGGCAAAGCAAACCAAGCTAGATCAATACCAATAGTTTCAATTGAAGAGCACAGCTCTATTCAATCGACAAACACTCATTGTGTTTCACACAAAAAGAGAGAATTCTAATTCATTATAATCTGCCTTGTTCTACATGAGGGTGATCGACTTATATAGCCATCACATATGCCTGTTGGGCCGAAAATAATAAAAGAACTAAATAAACTAACAACTTATGGAATTAATAAAATAACATCTAAAGTTTCCTAAAATAACTTAAGTAAAAATAATACTAAAAATAGTATCTTAAAAGAGCTGATTTTCGTTCCCAACAGTACAGCTGCAAAGATGTTGAGTTTCGACCAAACTCTAGGACGAATCTGGAAAAACCTTCAACAGAAAAGTTGTAGATCTCTTCGTCCTCGTTCCAACAAGGTATGGCACGCCTCAATCCGATCAATATTGAATCCGTACGACCCATTTTACAGAGACGTCGAAAAGCTGTCAAACTGTTGAACGAATGTAAAACGTCATTTGCACTTTGGATCTTCTCCCAAGGTGGAGCCTTCTTCTTCCTCTTGAGGATGACAACATTCTCATGAGCTCGAATCATAGGTCCATCCCCAAGTATAGATGTGTCCGAAGGTGACTTGGATGGTGTCTTGGATGGTCCCGCATCAATCTCCCTTTCTTGAAAAGGATTCGTCCTCGAATCCAAGGTCGTATATGATTCCGCACATCCAGCCACACGAGCTCCTGGATCGAACACCATATGCCCATGGAAATCCATCTCAAGAACGATTGGTGTAGGGATTGACCACTCCTTGTTAGGTATTATCTCAGCTTCATCTACAAAATCAATAAAAGAAACTTTATGAGTGCATAATTCAAATTTCATATCATCATTATGTTCTAACGTAATATGCACTTTAGCTTGGTCAATAATCCCTAAGTTTTCATCCAATGCTAGCAAGTTTTCTTCCTTTTTCAAGGCTGAATTTTCAATTAACTCGATGCTAGCAATAGTAGAAGAATTTTCACCATCAATGATCAAATTAGACACTTTGCCTATTTCTAAGCACAAATACTCTCTTTGATTATCCTCACAAGGACTAGGTTGAACACTTAAAATTTTACTATCAATCAAAGAATCATCATGCTCATATTCAATGCAAACATTATCATCATAGGCAATTAAATTAAGATCTTGATCACTATTATCAACATGCTCTACATTTTCAGCAATAAGAGAATTATCTATGCTAGAAGAAACATTAAGTTGAGTAGGAATAGGATGAGTTTCTTCCCTTTCAATTGGTGGCACGTCATCTCTAGGTGGGACTCCTTGTCCAAACACCATATTGGAGCCAAAACGCTTAAGCTCTAGTGCCGTCAAACTGTTATCCAACTTAACCAATTCTTCATTGGTCACCATATTCTCTTGGATCTTAGCTAACTTCTCCATGATAGTACTGAACCAGTCATTGCCCTGGCTATTAGACATTATAACAAAGAGAAAAGTAACAAGGAACTATGTTAAAGGTTAGTAAAACTATAAACAGCTCACAATTGTGTTTCGCTCACACTCCCTCTCTAATTGGTATGTCACGCTTGTTGGGGCAATCCGCTTTGGGCAAATCAACTACCAAGCAAAGACTAAACAAATCAAGGTATGTAGTGACTGAAACGAACAACAAAGCACTCGATAAAGGCAAAGAGCACTCGACAGCAGCTGTAAACAATAGATTCAAGCAAAACAGATGGGTAATTGCAATGAATCAATTCGACACAACAAAGAGATCACTCGGCAAGGGCTGAGATCACTCGACACAATACAAGAGAGAACTCGGCAAGGGCTGAGATCACTCGACTCAATCAAAGTAAGCAACTCAATAGAAGAGAAATTGCTCGACACAGCAACTATGAGCACTTGATCAACAAAATCAGTACTCAACAGAAACAAAAGAAGAAAGAAATACAAGGAAAGTATGAAAATTTACCTCTTTTGATTGTAACCCCAAGTAAGGATGTTGTAGTTGCAAGGGTAGGGTTTAAAGATTGTGTTTAGGAGGTAATGGGATTGGTCTAGGGCTGATTTCAACACCAATGTAGTCCCTTGATGATTCCTTACAAAAGATGAACAAAGAGCTCCAAAGAACACAAATCAAACAACTTTCTTTCTTTCTTTTTTTTTTTTTTTTTTTGGTATTTTCGGATCTGATTTTTCTCTTTTTTTTTTTTTTTTTTTTTTTTTTTTTTTTTTTTTTACAGCAGCTCTATATGCACGAAAATTAAATAAAATGCAAGGGAAATTCGAAAATTTGGTGAATAAAATAAAATTCAGCCCTAGAATGGTAGAAATAGGTGAGGTTTTGTTATCTTTGGTAAGTGGATCTATCTTATGCCTTTAGATATACTTGATAGATATAATTGAATTATTCCACCAAATAAAATCTGATTTCTCAATAAGGCAAGAAAATAGATAGAATTAAAATATCTCAAAGATAAAATAAATAACCCAAAGATAGAAAATGATAGAAAAGATAAACAAACTAGGGTTTGTTCTTTGTGTGGTGGTAGAGTCGGCCAAGCAAGGACTTATGGGGACAGCTAGGGCTGCCGTCGGCGGTTAGAGTACACAACAGGGGCTGTGCACACTTGTGGTCGACTCCACTGGTCTCGGCTAGGCTTTGTGTTTAGGCTATGCAACCACAAACAATCACAAACTCAAGATTAGTGCAATAATCAATTCAAGAACAATAAGTAAAAGACCAAAACAAGAAAAGGACTCTTTTTGTGGGTTTTTGTGTTTATGAAAAGAAAAGACTCAATCTTGATGTCGGAAACCAAAGCTCTGATGCCAATTTGATACGGGGTTAGCCGTTTGGTGGTCCGATCTTCGACAACAAGCAAGAACTAAACAAGAACAAGAACGCAGCAATGTAAGACTCCAAGAATTCGATCAAGAATTGATCAAGAACTCAAGAAAGACACGAAAACAGTAAGAACAAAAGAGAAAGACTCGAAATTGAATGCAAGAATGGAAAGACACGACCTGATATGGACTGAGTCGATCTATGCAGCGCAAGATAAAGACCCCAGGCCTCCTCAGAGGGTAGGAACCAATACCAATGCCTACACAACCCGCCTCTACAATCCGACACAATCAAGCGGACAACTTGAAGCACCAGAAGGGGGCTTGTGGATACTAGATTCACCAAGTCTTGCGAAGTTGATGAACGGCAAAGCAAACCAAGCTAGATCAATACCAATAGTTTCAATTGAAGAGCACAGCTCTATTCAATCGACAAACACTCATTGTGTTTCACACAAAAAGAGAGAATTCTAATTCATTATAATCTGCCTTGTTCTACATGAGGGTGATCGACTTATATAGCCATCACATATGCCTGTTGGGCCGAAAATAATAAAAGAACTAAATAAACTAACAACTTATGGAATTAATAAAATAACATCTAAAGTTTCCTAAAATAACTTAAGTAAAAATAATACTAAAAATAGTATCTTAAAAGAGCTGATTTTCGTTCCCAACAGTACAGCTGCAAAGATGTTGAGTTTCGACCAAACTCTAGGACGAATCTGGAAAAACCTTCAACAGAAAAGTTGTAGATCTCTTCGTCCTCGTTCCAACAAGGTATGGCACGCCTCAATCCGATCAATATTGAATCCGTACGACCCATTTTACAGAGACGTCGAAAAGCTGTCAAACTGTTGAACGAATGTAAAACGTCATTTGCACTTTGGATCTTCTCCCAAGGTGGAGCCTTCTTCTTCCTCTTGAGGATGACAACATTCTCATGAGCTCGAATCATAGGTCCATCCCCAAGTATAGATGTGTCCGAAGGTGACTTGGATGGTGTCTTGGATGGTCCCGCATCAGGTATGTTGGGATTTACTTGTAAAAATTAACGAGTTGTTAGTTGTAGTTTTTTATAAACTAAAAAAGTAGTGTAAGAGCATGTTAATCAGTGAGCCCCATCCCGGGCTCTTAACTTACTTTTCAACTGCCACGTCAACTTAAAAGCCCCAACTCAGCTTTTCACTTTTTTTTTTCAGCAAATTATTAGTGAGCCTTGTCCAGGATTTCTTAACTTACTTTTCTATCTATTTCATTTTTTCTTCAAATATACAAAGCTATTATTATTATTATTATTATTATTATTATTATTATTATTATTATTATACTTAAAATTATTATCATTATCATTATCATTATTATTATTATTATTTTTTGTTATTATAATAATTAGAGGGAATTGCACAAAATGTCCCTAAACTCGAAAAACTTTGCGCCCATAACCCACTATCCAATGCATTTGCAAAAGCTAACCCTCCCCCCTCAAAATATTGAAAGCCAAGGCGGTAAGAAGGGGAAATGCAACCGGGGAGAGAGGAGAGAGGAAGTTAATGCGGAGAGAGAGAGGAACCGGAGGAAGTTAATGAGGAGAGAGAGGGAGATAGAGTGTCGATGGGGAGTAAGGAGAGAGGAAGATAAATTTGAGGGTTTTATTAAAAAAATGTCAACGCAACTGTCGATCTCACCGAGGCTTAGAAAAAGGGAAGAGAAAGGGCAATAGTCGCTCATGAAAACCTGAGGAAAACAAAAACAGAAGGAAGAAGAGGAAGAAGACGACCCTGCAAGAGTGGAGAAGAAGAAGCCGACATTGAACAGGCCACATACAATATTTACAAGACGGGGACTTCGATTTTGAAGTAAGTAAACCCAAACTCGGGCGATTAATTACCTATTGCTTGGATTTGTAGGGGAGGAACCGATTGGAAGAACCTAAAGTGTTTTTCATTGTGTGAAATGGGGTGAAGGGGTCGAATAGGTTGACAGTTCACAATTTTTCCCTATCATGTAGGAAGTAACCGGTGTCAAGTTAAAAACAAAGGTTGGAAAGTTTGGGAACGGGGGTGTTCGCGACGAGGAGAGTAGGGAATTTTGGGAATTGGGAAATTGGGGAACGTGTTATGTCAATTCAAAATTTTCAAGAGTAGGGTGATTGTAGATACGTTCTGTTTAGAGTGAAATTGGGCTGAAATGGGGCGAATTAGGGTTAGGAGAAATGTTAGAAAGGGTGAGTTTTCATATGTGTAGGTTGAAATTGGGCAGGGGATCTGAATATTTATGTCAATAGGTTGAAATTTCAGATCAATATTTTCAAACTCATGTGCAATTGGAGATGAACGGATTGAATAAGTCGACGGTCATGTCTTAATATACATCTGTTATGTATAACTGTCTGGGTGTCATGTAAAAAGGGAAAATGTTGGGTTGGATATGTGGAAGGGAAACTGCAGGGTTGAATATGGAAGAATTGAGTGCATTCAATATTAAGATGAATAGGTTTGACATCTGATATGCATAGGTTCTAAATCGGGTGAAATTTGAAAGGAATTGGTGCAAAGTTGGTTTCTGTCATGTATGAATATTCATGTGTTATGTCGAAATACGTAACTCGTTATGTCGAAATAAGTAACTATCATGCACATATTGACTAGTGAAATGTTTGTGGAACTGATATGAAGGGAACTATGGGTTGGGGGACAGGAATTGTTTTCGAGATTACTTATTTTTGGTTTCCCAACATGCAGGATATATGTTGAATAAAAAACAATGTCAAAGCGGAGTGGAAAGAAGCTTGTCACCCCTCAAAGTCAAACCTTCAGCGCGGTATGATGGGATTTCGTTCGAGTAATGTAAGTTGTGATTGTCATGCAGCATGGCTGAAATGTTAAAATCTCTGCAGGTTGTGTACGCTGTCAAGGATGACAGACACTTTAAAGTGCGATGTAACCAATACGCCCGACCATATCTCCTAACAAACATTGACGACCGCTTGAGCCAGGCCGACTGGAAGCGCCTAATGGACAGCCTGTTGGGGGGCGTTGCAAGACTGGGCACAAGAGTCCATTTCTCCGTGCAGCTTGTACACTATATCCTCCAACAACAACTGAAGACGAAGAAGCAGCAAAAAACGTGATACAAGATCGAAGATGCGGTCGTGAGGTACTCAATACTTGAGTTCGCCCTTGTCACCAGCCTTAATTACAACTATGTCGATCATCCTGAGGACGACTCGATGTGCAAGACTGCAGTCTATGATTTCTTTGGAGTTCAAAGGTTGAGGATGTCCAAGTTTGAGTTGATGTTCCATGTGGCTTTGAAATCTGAGCAATTGTCAACCAGAAAGTTTAAACTTGTCCTGCTGATGCTGGTCGAGGGTGTGTTGTTCGGGAAGGAACCCTAAAACTACATTCAAGGGTGAGTGGTCAACCTCGTCACTGACATTGAGAGGTTCCTGGGGTACCCGTGGTTTCGGCTTTGCTACGAGCAAACCCACGAGTTCCTGAACCATGCAATTGAGAGGAAGCTTGAACACAACAGTGACGCCACTACTGCACCACGCCTGACCTACTGCCTGCTGCGCTTCCCCCTTGCCTTTCAGGTTCGTACACAAACCTCACTTGAAGCCTTTTGAATTACTACTAGACAACCAATGAATTTATACTAGCCAGCCTATAATATTATACTAGACATCAGTTGAAATTGTACTGTACAACCGACAGTTGCATCTGTGAGTGTACAAAGCCCTCCCTCCAGTGGTCGTCCAATGCACGAACATCATAGACGAGGACCTGTACCCTAGGTGTGTGCATTACGATTCAAAAGATGGGAACCTCGAGTACGATGCCATCGAAACCCGCATGCGGGCGGCTAAGGACCTCGGGTACTTCGATGACCCTGACGCTACGAGGTCGGTTCTCATCCCTGATGCAATAGAGGAAGCTAAACTTGTGGCCCGCAATGCACGATACTCTCATGAGAAGCGGGACAAATTCTTCGATGACATTTCCCGGGCATTCGTAGCGTCAAAACCGAAACCCCCACAGAACCTAGGAGGGGAAGCACCTGGGGCAATGCAAGAATTCAGGTCGGGTACGCAAACACAAGCTGATATCTTTAGGATGGAGTCAAGGTTATTGGCGAAGATGGATGACATGGCAAGGAGTATAATTGTGGAGTTTGGATCAAAGCTGACCACGCTTGAGGAGTCGATCGAAGACTTGAAGAGGGTATTGGTGGGGAAGGGGACTAGGGAGTCTAAGGAGTAAGGGGAGGTCTGCTCGAACAAGGAGGTAAGGTTATCCATGTGTCATGGAAGTATATGAAGAGCGTCATGTAATTTATTAGTAATGTCATGTTAAAAAATTCTGTGTATGGATAGGTTGATGAAGCAGGGAAGGGAAAGGAGAAACAACCCACCAAGAAGAGGGACCATGGGAAAGCCAAAAAAGGTGACTCAAAGACACCTAATCTGGGCATCGCAGAGGTACGGGTGATGTGCGCGCAAATTGCCATATTTTCTATGCACATTTATGTCCATTTTATCGTCATTTGCATGCATATTAGTGGGAAAACATAATATTAGCGTAGTTTATGCATTATTGTCAAATATAGAGGTCTGCACGAGTTTCTATGTGATTTCGCAGAAATCGAGACGAGAATGGACAGATTTAGACAAGTGATGACGAGAGGAAAAAGAACTCGAAGTCTATATCGATGTCTGAAGGTCGATATCGAGTTGCCTAAATCGATGATATTGATAGAAGTCGAGTGCTAATCTGAGGAAGAGAAGGACAGCTCGAGATAAGATAAAGAGAGGTCGATATCGAGGTCCCAAGGTCGATATCGATGTTTCCAGCAGAAAGATTCGACTCAGTTTTTGATAGAATTCTATCCGAAGCGTTCGAGATAATCCTAAAGTCGAGATCTTCTATCTTCTATACCAGACTTATCATTTTATGTTATTTACCAAGGAGTTTTTAGTTTTTACCTTTATTAAGTTTTACCTTAGAGAATAAAGATAGGTTTTCGAATCCTTGGCTAGCAAGATTTGAGATCTATATCTAGAGGCCATTAGGGCTGAGTTTATTCATTCAAGCACACACAATTCAGTTTTACATTCAGTTTTAGCAAGTTAGAGAGAGAGAGAGAGAGAAGAGGCCGAGTGGAGTTGTGTAAGCGAGAGCGGAGTGGCTTTTTTCGGTGTAATCTTTCTTTCGAAGGCAATACAAAGTAGTTTCTTTTCCATGATGATGATGAGTTCAATGATGAAGCGCGAGTAGTCAACCCACTTCTAGGGTAGGGGTGAGCCCGACGATAGCAATATAGGGTAAGTGCATCAAAGGTATGATTTTTATGCGATTTCGTCTTCTATCCTATGCATGATCCTTTGCGAAAGTTTAGAAGATTCATTATTTGCATTATTGAAGTGAAATCCAATCATATTATGAACTTGGATTACTCATGAATTGGATAGTATCTCTTAGGATTTATGTGAGAGCCTCTAATCACCTAAGTGTTGGTAACGGAAGTTATTTAACGGAAAGACGTTAAATTTCATAACTTTAGCATCATACTTGCATGAATATCATTGTGGCATGAACCCCCGACCTTGGAAGCCTTTAGTTTATTGAATTCTTATAAAAAGTTTGAGTTTTTATTTCTGTCCATATTTCCTACATCATTCTACGATCTTCGGAATTCTTTTCCGAAGTCAAGCTTGAGTTAGGTATTGCAGTTTCTGTTACAGACATCGAAATCGACTGGCAAGGTCGATATCGAGCACTAACATCGATATTAAGGTCTATCTCGACGTCGACTGCTTTGCTCTTGTCTTCTGCAGGAAAGTCACTAGAAATCAAGCAGAACTGAGGTCGATATCGATATATCGAGGTGTCTCCTGGAGTCGAAAGCTTGATCGTGATTGCAACTAAGGAAGCGCTGACATACCTCCTCGTGGATTCGATCATGAATTACCCTACCATTACATCGGGAGGGATTCTTGTATTTTATTTATTTGAACAGGGAGTTGACTTAGTTGTGATATTTATTTGATATTTTGTTTAAGCGAATCTACTTCCCCCTACGAACAATGGGCACATTGACTGTCATGTCATTTTGATAACATGTCATGTACGTAAATGTCAGTAGATGTCATGTAAATATCAGTATCTGTCAATTTCATTAGCTGTGATATGGATAGGTTAATGGAGCAGTGAAGGACAAGGAGGAGAAGAGACAGGCCACCAAGGAGGACAAGGAGGAGGGTCAGTCGGAGACACCTACTCTGGACACAGACGAGGTATGAGCACTGTATTGTCCTGTCAAATTCATTGTCTGTCATGTATATTTCATTAACTGTTATGTTACACGCGTTGCAGGATGAGTTGGAGGCACCTAAGGCCTCCTAGGTTGAGGCTGAGGTGCCCCTCGAACGTCGCAGTAGGAGGATCCGTCGACATCCTGCAACATTCTGTTCGTTTGAGGTAAGTCACCCAGTGAAGAAGTCGTGTGTGGCCAAGGGCAAGAAGCCATCAAAAGCAGTGGATGTTGTGGACCTAGGCATGAGTACGAGGGCAGATGTTGATCTGTTCTCTGCCTGGATGAACGACGGAAGTGACCCCATTTGTCCGGTCGAAGGCACCCTACTGCAAAGGGAGTTCTTCGAGGCTCTCCAATCACCGACCACTTGGGTCACATCCGAGGTTAGGTTCCCATATAGTGGTTCTATGCATCACCTTCCTTGTCATATACTATTCCATCTAAATGGTTTTCCGTGCGTGCAGCATATCGAGCAGGATTGTGCCCTCCTTCAAAAGGACATCAACACAGATAACAAGTACGCAGGCAACGACTTTCTTGACTTCTTCTGGGGGTATCTAATGCATAGGCAATTGGCGGATGCGAAGGGGAACCATGACATGGTCAAGGCGGACGAGAAGCTGACCAACTACTTCGACGACAAGTTACCGGAGAGGTTTCCAATGGGTTGGGAAATGTCGACCGGTTTTTTGCGCCTTAGAATCTGAAGAATGAGCACTGGGTGGCGCTAGAGATCAATCTAGTGGAGTGGACCTTGAACGTCTACGATCCCGACATCCACTACGTTGCTGAGCGCCATATGGCAGGTTTTCTGAAGCCGGTGACCCACCTCCTCCACATTATGATGAGCATCCATCCCGAAATTCGGGTGAAATGGGTCAGGAAAGTCTCGACACCCTTAGCGTACAAGAGGGTGAAGGGGATTCCCTAAAACAAACAATCGTAAGTCGATATTTCCACTTCTTTCGATTTTAAAAAAATTGGCGTAGGGTGAGTGAACATATTTCATTGTCGTGATGTAGGGGCAACTGTGGTCCATACAGCATCCGCTACATGCAGATCCTCGCAACCGGCGACACCGAGTTCTGTGGCCTTGACGATGACTTCATTGCGGCATATCGCCAACTCCTTTGTCTTGCCATCTTTCACGGACGTCTTACACCCTCATCTGCTCCTTCAAAGTAATTCTGTTGTTGGTTTATTGAACTTTATTTTAGACTGTTGTTGGTTTATTGAACTTTGTTTTCTAATTGGTTGAACACTCTTTCTTTCTGGTTGATTGAACACTATTTGTTGGTTGGTTTTACACTTTTCGCTTTGCCATGGTGGTTGGTTCTTGGACTTGGTTGGTTAGTAATAATGTCATGTGAAGGTCATTATCTATCATGTCAATCAGCGTAACTATCATGTAAACTTGTGTTAACCAAGCCCCACACACAACGTAGAACAAACCAAAATTACAAAATGGTAATTACATACTGAATTGCAACAAGTGGAGCGCCAGAGTTTCCAAAGGCATCATACTTCACACCAAAATGGGGTAACTACATACTGAATTGTAAAAGGTGTGGTGCCGATCCTAGAAGTTCATTTCCCACTGCTAGGTGCGGCGCCGCTTCTGGAATTTCCTAACTAGACCCGCCCATTGTACCGTTGACTTTCGACAGGCTTTGGAAATGCTCTGGACTTCGCTTTTCCACCAACGTATGCTTCCTCTACTTCCCTTACAGCTCACTCCGCCTTATAATCCCATGGGCTGAATACATCTTCCACGTCACTGCTCACACAAATGACCTGCTTTCCACGTGTAACTGCGTCTTCATTCTTTACTCTCTTCGCAAACTCCATCTCCAACTCCTCACTTATCCCTGACTGGACAGGTTGATCTTTTAACTGGACACGTGGATCTTCAAACTGGACATCGGTTCGGTGTCCATGGACATCTTCTGCTCCCAAAACTTTGACTCATTCATCACCTGCCAATCGGGGGTCCATATGTGGGTGATCCTCTTGGGTCACATGAGGCCCACCTCCGACTTAATGGCCCGTTGTTGATGTACATATTTAGTACCCTTTTTATTGCATCTTTTGACTTCATATTTCATTCAATTTCCAAAAGAAAGGTTGAAAAATAGTGCAAATTTGTGTAGAATGAGCTAACATACAAGAAATAGAGTATGCACAAGTTTTGGTGTAAAGATGTAGGAATTGGAGCGGAATTGGAGTCAAAACAAAGAAGCCAAGAAAAGTTAAAAAGAGGACTAGTCGATATCGATTAAGACCTCGACATGGATACTGAGTGTCGAGACAGACCAAGAACACCAGCAAAGGAGACCACTCGATATCGAGTGAGGGTGTTGATATCGACTATGCCCCAGAAATCGAGTGAAGTAGAATCCATCAAGCAGAAACAGAGTGGTCGATATCGACTGCTTTGGTCGATATCGACTGGATTTCGACATGGGTTGGACACGCTTTTTGAGACGCCGATTTGAAGTTTTATCACATAAGCCATGGATTATCATCTTATTTAGATAGAATATACCTTGGGGATATTTCTTTTTTACCCTAAAGGTTTATTTAGTTATTTTCTATATTTACCTTAAATAAAAGATCTATCCTACTTGTTTGGATAGAGTTTAGATAGAAGATAGGATCTACTTTCCTTGGATAACAGGGATTAGTAGCCTATAAATAAAGCCCTAGGGGGCTGGTTTTTATTCATTCAAGCAAGCAAGATACAATCAATAGAGTTAGAGATAGAATGAAGCTTTAGGTTTTGGCGTTTGCGAGAGCCGACGTTGGATTGTAAGGTTTCAAAGGTTTCAAGTTAATGCAAGTTTTTCCTTTTATATCAATGGTGTTTCATGCAATGAAGAGCGAGTAGTTTCCCAAAGCTTCTAGGGTCGGGGTGAGCTCGACGTTAGCCATGCGTGCCTAAGGTAAGTATTTGATGTTGATATCACTGTGTCGTTTTCATCTCATACGATTCTATGTTTAGTCCTAATCGAAAGAAAAGAGTTTCATGCTAACAAATTGAGTTATAAACATAAAATTGGTAGAGACAATTAGGTTTATTTGCAAGAGTATTCCTAAGAGTTGGTGTACAGCGAAAGCTTGTCCCTCGGGTGAAATAGCGCAATTGTCCGTCTTATCTACCTTATTGCATGTATCGGTTAACGTTGTGGTAAACCCTATCCCTAGGAGTTGCCTTTTATATATTTGAATTACATAAAAATCATGTCTTTATTCTGTTCCTATTTCCGTCTTTATCCTATTCGTCTTCGGCCTTCTTTGCCGACAAACTAACGTTTCTGCGGGACCAGACGATTTCGACCTACCCAGTCGATATCGACCACTGAGCCCCAGATCGACGGTCTTTTGTGTCGATCTTGATCATCCTACAACCCTAGCTGAGGTCGATTTCGAGTGAACTACTCGATATCGACTGCCCTGTGTCGATTGACAGTTTTCTGAGTCAGTCGATTTCTGCCACTAACATCGATATCGACCACCCTAGTCGATATCGACTACCGTTTTTATCTCTGCAGGTTTTCTGTTGCAGTAGAAATCGACAGCCTAGGTCGACGTCGAGTACAAAAGACGTGAGCTTTTCAAGACTATCTAGGATCCCACTGACACGCTTCCTCGTGGATCGATCCTTACTACCCTTCTAATACAAAGGGAGGAAGTCTTTTAATTATTTGCATAGGCTAGGATTCGGTTTGCATATATTTTATATATTTGTTTCGAACTCGACATTCCTCCTTCCCTGACAGTTGTCGATCCTTCTGTAGTTTCCACTTCTCCCCCAACCTTGCGTTGCAGGGAGACATGGAGGTCGATAGGCCAGGATCGTTCTCCAGATAGACCGTTTACAAACTTGAAGGCCTGCAGGTCTTCGTCATCTCCAATGGAAAAAGGTATGCACCCTTCCTTCTTCGGCTTTACATATGTGAGCTCCACCTCATGCATCCTCCCATCGACATTAAACTTGTCCATCAGTTGTTTCTTCAGTGAGACGTAGTCAATACTTTCATCTACCAGGACGACATTCTGGCTCCTTGACCCCTTGACGACCCAAGTGCCCCCTTCACAAGCCCACCATCCTCCAAACAATACAGTCATACAAACAGACGATTTGTCCCCTGTTCCAGTAGTTAGAGGGGGAGACAGTCTGTTTTACAGGAAGATGAACATATTTTAGGCAGAATCCTATTGCATAACCTAAATAGAAAGAAGACTTACTCATTTTCTATCAGAAGTTGGGGCAAGTTTGTCCAATAAAACCCAGTAGGTGTCAGGTGGTTGAATGGTTATATACTTTCCCCCTCCTCCCTCTGCTTCCCTTTTGGCGTTATCGCCTGGGTGGGAAACTCTCTCTCTCTCTCCCGCTCTCTCTCTGTCTTATCCACTGTCCTTTCTCATTGATTCTCTCTCCTCTGCAGACTTTTTCTTGCTTTTCTCTCTCTCCCCCCGGGGCATTAATTATAAATTGGGGCATCTTACAAACAGTGAGAGAGGTGGGCGGGCATCCTCTCCACTGTCTTCCTATTAATTATAAATATGGGGTTGTTGTTGCATAGATGATCTTTGCCCCTTCTCTTCCAACTTTAGCCTATTTTGATTTTTTTGGGTGAAATTGTTTTTATTTTTTTTTGAAATTCTTATCGTTTGAACTTTTGAATAATGTTGATTGCTATATATTGATACGATATTGCAATTAATGACCATGAAGTGTGAGCGAAAAACCCAGTTTTATAGCAAGGTAAAAAATTGAATAAAATGCAAGATAGAAAACACAAAAAATATGTCCAGTAGACAACCATTGGATGCCCAGTAGGGAATCATTGACCGGGGAATTGATTGTTATTGTTGTCATGTATAGTATACCTACAGGCATTAATGCCACTTCATTGCTATCATGTCAAAAGTGACATCTACCATATAGAGATATCAACAAACTAGCACGTTAAGGGTAGACAACAAGAAAATAGTTGACATTAATGACTCTTCTGCTACTGTTTTTTGTCTTTACGGTCACATGGTGAACAATGTTGATATTTCCCATACACCCCCTTATATATGCTAGCCATTCGGTAAAGTGAAATCCCCATTGCCATTTAACCACCTCTCCAACAACCCTTCAAAGAAATGACATCCTCATCATACCACCGTGCCTCCTCATCTGGCCTCCCTCCCCGCCCTGTCCCCATCATTATATCATCCGACAGCTCGGACGATGGGTATGAGAGTGCAGGTTAGTCACTGATTTTATTAGTTCAGATTTCATTTGTGCTACGTGTATGATTATATTACCTTGTTTTTGTTTTTTATGCAGGACCAAGGCCGCCCCCATACCGACCATATCAAATAGTCGAGGTCGTCGATGGTGAGGCTGGGATGCTCGGGTCGTTCTATGAGGTGACACTTGTACGCAAAGTGGATCCAAGCCACTGGGAAGTGGAATATGTCACCCTCCTACATGACAACAGATGAGAGCTGCTGAAGGAAACCATTCCGGTTTTATGAATTCATCTCCGTCCACCTCGTATTTCGTATGAACTATGAAGCCTATGTGGTCGACGACCGTGTGGATTTTCGCATCAGTGATGGGTATTGGTCAGGTAAGGTAGTTAATGTGTGCGGTTATGGGAATGACCGAACTTTCACGGTCAACTTTCCGCTGACCAGGGACACGAATGATTATCGTGCTCGCAGTATGCGCCCACACTTCGACTGGAATGAGTCCAGATTCACCACGTAGCCGCATTTTCGCTACTTGTTAATTACCTTAAAATTCGATTTGAATGTGGTGTATTGTTTAATCCTAGTGAATCTGTTTCTCCGAGATATCTTGTCCAGTCGATTTCAATATGTGGCATGTCGTTTTGATCAAGGTGACCAATTAAAACTAACCGCTTACACGTCAACCTGTAAATAAACCCCCACGGCCCCACCCACTTTCTTCTTCTTCGATGGTTTTACTCTGAAACTTAAGATTTAATTAAAAATATATTTATGCCCCCTCACTGTCACTCTCACTGATCTCTCTCTCCTCTCATACTATACTTTTCTTTTTCACACATCTCTCTCTCTCTTGTCCTCTCAGACTATACTTTTCCTGCTACCGAAACAGTGTTTCCAGTTATCCCCCACTACATGACCTGCTACCGGCTTAACCTTGGAAGCAAATATCCTGTTTTTAGCAAAAATTTTTCGAATTGGGTTACTCATGCAAACAAACCGGATAAAAGGGTTAGTTTAGCGAATTTTCCTAATAATTGTAATTATAATGATAATTATTATTATAATTCATCATTGCTTAATATATTTATAATAATAATATTATAAGACAAGAATAATTAAACGTTACATAGGGGATACATATTCCGGTCGGGGATTCCGCCTGAGTTTGGTTGAAGAGGGAGGTGGTATTTATAGGGAAAAAAGGGGTAAGAAATGTATTTTTAATGGCTAAGAAATGAGTATATGGGTATTTAAATGTGTGAATTATTTTTTAAAAAAAATATGCAAAATGGGTGTCTGTGGGTAGATAAAAATAAATTATATTTGAAAATAATTTTTTTATATATACGAAATAAGGCAAAAAAAAAGATTTAAAAAAATATACAACGTTGGCACGTGATGCGCTGCGATTCACCCATGTGGTAGCACCTGCCCTCTCCTTTGCTTGGAGCAAAACGCCGCGTCTGAGCCCTCCTTTCCCCAAAACGACGCCGTTTTGAGGTTGGCTTTTCCAAAAAAAAATTAAAATGGGGGATATGGCCCACCTTTTGACACAATGAGCGGGCTCATCTGCGGGATGCATTCTTTCGGGCTCGTAGCTTGGTCATCCACCATCTCCTTTTTTTATATTTTTTTGCTGATGTGGTTCAGGCTCACCAATAAACGTAATTAATAATTGAGAGTAGAATAGTATATTTATTGATTTTCTTAAAAATTGTAAATGGGGTTAACGGGACATGTTTTGGTGAATTAATGGAGTAATTTTATCATTTATTTCATCATATTCTTTTTAATCAATGCTTTAGAGCATAAATTCAAAATTTTGATTCAAAAAATATTTTTCTAAATAATATATGCGTATCAAAATTTAGGTCACTTTATTTTTTAACTCACATCTTATAAAGCTAAAAATCTATAAAATATTAATTTTTAAAATAACTTCATTTTTATTAGTAATAATTATGAAATTACATAAAAAAAATTTTGATATTTTATTTAAAAAATTATCTTTTTAATAAATATTTGAGTACCCACAAATGTTTAAAATTACATAAAAATAAATGTTTAATAAGTGACTTCAATTAAGAGATGAATGAGTATTAAACTTTGACACTTTAAAAAAAAATATATCTAGAAAAACATTCATTTAAAATTTCAAACTCTTTTAACCAACCAAATGGAAATACGTCACGCCCAAGTCTTTGCTCCACCATATATAAAATTATCTCAAAGATGATTGTGGAAAGGCTCAAAAGAGTTATTGGACAATTAATTCACCCATTCCAATGGGTGTTTAGCTCTGATATCATAGAGCAATTCAAGGCAACGTTCTTATTGCTCATGAATTTTTTCACTCATTTTGAAATCGTAAAGGAAAACATGGCTAGATAACGATAAAACTTGATATAGAAAAAGCATATGATAGAGTAGATTGGACATTCACAAAAGCCGTTCTACATAAATTTGGGTTCCACACCCTCAATTTGAAGTCTGGATCCTTGAATGCATAATCACTATGTCGTTCTCTGTCCTCATTTTAACAATGGTCCAATAGACATATTTACGACGTCTAGAGGACTCCATCAAGGAGACTCACTCTCTCCTTTCTTGTTTACCCTGGGGAAAAAGTGTTAGCAAGAAAACTAGCACACGAAGCAAATGAAAGTAATCAACATATTGGCTTCAAATTTGGGAAAGACGGACCATGGATACCGTTTCTCGCCTTTGCAAGTGTCATAATCATTTTCACAAAAGGGACATCCTCAACTTGTATGTGAATTAAAGCAATTATACGCAAGTACTATAACATCTCGGGGTAAAATAAATGAATGAAACACTCCAAATGGAACTGGTATGGAAGATCTTAACGGACTGTCCAGTTATTACAAATAATGAAGAAATAGTGAGCGACTACATTCTTGGTGGTCAATGGTGGATAGAGAAGCTGAGTTCAAACCTTCCACAAGACATTGTTGCAGTAATAATGGATATCCCACTACCGAAAACCCAATTTGTGGACAAACTTTATTAGTGGCAGGATAGGGAGGGATGGTTTACAATGGTAAGTGCTTATAAACTCATCTCTTCCCCCACAAGTTGGGATCTGGATAAGAATGCTTGGATTTTGAAACTAAATATTCCTCCGAAAGTTAAAAATTTCCCCCACAAGTTGGGACTCCCGACTGCCTCCAAGTTTATGGATAAGGGAACTTCAGTGCCTACAACATGTGTATTGTGCAATCACGCAATTGAAGATGGCACACATTTATTCTAGAAAACCAATATAGTAACAATCAACAATCCTTCTTTATAGACACTCGACGAAGTATAACAAGCATGATCGCAAAATCAAGAGATTTGGTTCCTATCCTTGCGACATTAGGTACCAAGTTACGTAAATTGGAGAAAGAAAAACTAGCCTTTACATGGTTGACTACATGGAATATCATAAACTAGTTAATATTTCGACATGAACCACCGCCTACACGGGAGATAACCGAATCATATCCATACATGCATATGGAAAATTGGAGCAAAGACTCCACTCAAGAAAGGGATATAAATGATGGTCGGATCAACATAGTGGTGATACCCAACTACAAAATATATAATCGACCACATAACAGAGCAATTGCATGGAAAAAATCCCCATTGGAGATGTTTAAACTCAATTTTGATGGATTAACTCTTGCGAACAACGAAAGCTCTATCGATACCATCATTAGGGATTGGGTTAGGCAACCGATTCATATGGGCTTTTGAAGAATAGGAAAACAAACCCTGCTAAAGGCTAAAGTCTTGACACTCACACACGATATTATTGATTTTTGAACCTAGGTATCAATAAATTACATATAGAAGGTGATTTCCTAATAATCATAAATCGCCTTAAATTGAAAACTAAATGGTCATGGGAAATCGAATTACTTATGGTGGATATAAAAAGTTTACTGTCTAGGGTGAGAGAAATACTCTTCTCGCATGTATCCCGTAATAGTAACAAAGTGACTGATAAAAATGCATATATTTATAACTCAATGAAGATCTCGACATCGACAACAATAAAAGTCTTCAAAACCTCCTCTGTAGGAATCGTGCGGGGTAGGTTGATGCCAGTTGAAGTATTACTTAATAAAAAAAACACATCACGATCACGCACCTTAATAGTTGACCGTTAAAGTTTGAAACTTTGACCATCGAAAATATAACGGTCTAATTCGTACGAAAGGACGGTGATTGGTGAGAGACAATAAAAAAAAGTTTTAGCCAATAAAAAAAGAAGAAGAAGCTAAAGTCAAAAAAAACCCTCTCCATAAAAGTCAAAACCCATATTTTGACAACTTCTATATATAGTATGGTATGAAAGTATACGAAAATCCCCAAAACCAACAAAATCCAACTTTTGAGAGTACATACAAACCCTAAATTCCTTCTTCTTCCTCCGAAGCAGCTGATATCCATGGCGAAATCCCTGACACGTGCGACCTCCTCCTTCGTCCCTCCCCTCCGACTTCTCCTCTCTTCCCCCCGCAGCTTCTCCGCCCGCAGCGGCATCGGATTCGAGTCGGAATCCGACCCGGAGGCGGAGAGGACGCCGATCCAGAAACTGGAGGAGGCCGTACACCGGGTCGTCGCGCGGAGGTCTCAGCCCGATTGGCTCCCGTTCAGGCCCGGTTCCTCCTACTGGGTGCCGCCGAGGTCCCAGGCCCGCGGGTACGCCCACGCCATGACCGATCTCGCTAATTCGGTCTCCTCCTCCTCCGATGCCCCCGCCGTGGTTTTCGCCTCCGCGAGGGGATTGCCGTCATTGGATTACTTCATTTCAGGTTTCCCCCCTTTTTCTGTCTCCTGCCAGTACTCAATTTGAGCTTGATTTTGATAATTAGGGTTTAGAATCGATCCACCAATTAGCACCGATTCAACTTCAAAACTTGTGTTAGAACACGTGGATTGAAAATTAGGATGTTGAATTGCAGGCACGTCCCCATCAATAAGAGAGTTCGAGACGAATTCCAAGCACACGACTGAATCCGAGGATGATGAGGGTTCAGCTTATCTCTGAATCTTCCAAACAACGGGTGAGTTTTCTGTTTTCAACCCTATATGCCTATTTTTTGCATAAAATTTGAAGACATGTCCCAAACTAGCTTTTACCAGAACTTATGTATATATATGACCCAAAAACAAAAACCGAATTAACCCGGTGACTAAAATAACCTGAATTCAAACTCTTAACAATAAAATTTTATTATTTACACTCAATTTGAAGGCATACAGTTTCCTTGTTTGTTTGTCTGAGAGATCAATATCACGGTATTATGTATTGAACATGACGTTATGCTATTGCCTGTTGGTGTGTGATTTGAGCCCATGTTTGTCACTTGTTATATTTCGCTAGTAGTAGTTGATAAGTAAGTAACAAGCTAGCTGATTCGTCATATCAGACACAATCAAAGACTAACCGTCTTGTAAACCTATGATAACGCAGGGAACGGCCTTTTGTAAATGTTCGTCGATCTAGACAACGAGCGGAAGATTGGATGGCTTGTTATCTTCACTAGTAGAGAGAAATGCTGAGAGATTTAATTAGCATCAATGTAAATGATGTATATAAATATATGTAAAATAGGGTTAATTCAGTAACCTTCTGTTCTGTATATGATTACACAAATCTTCATATTGCCATTAATGATAATATTTCCTTGTGATGAATTATTTTGTGAATTTGATGCTTCAAGACTCGCAAATGATTTTATGATTTGTAAAGAGAACAAATTTGCAGGAAGCAAAAGAGCATATTTCCTTGTGATGATCTTTCGTGAATTTGATGATTCAATATTATATATATTGATGTTATTTTAATCTAATAATTTTCCCGTATAATAAAATTGTAACTTGGTTGAATCATGTATTGACTATTACATATAAAATTAGGAAAATTATATTATTAAAAATTTAGTTTTATTCTTCTCAACACACATTCTAAGATTATTTCAACAATTATTTTTTATATTAAAAAAAAGATCTTAAATGGATTTGAAAGCTAAATCCCCCCTCCTAGAATAAAAAGTTTTATGTGGAAAATAATGGTAGATGGTCTTCCTACCACTCAAAGGCTTAATAAATACGTGAATCGAGTTCCCAGCTAGTGTAGTCTTTGCAATCAAGCAGAACAAAATGCGGAACACTTAATGATAAGTTGTCTATTAACTAGGAAAATAATTGACCATTTTGAGCTACAAACAGGAAAATACTTCCAACATATGAATATAAATGAATCCCACCCTTTTAATATAGATGAAATCCGACTTGGAAACAAGAATTTTGAGGAAACAGTCTTCATTTGGCAAACTATTTGAGAAATCAGAAATGAAATTATCTTTAGGAAAAAAGTTCCGGCCCCAATAGAAAGTATCATTCGAAGAATCATTGCAAACATCTATGATTGGGCCCAAATTGAAAAAGATCACCATATGAATAAAACAACAAACAGGAGAATTAAAGCTAAATGGAGTAGACCACCAGGAGCTGTCTACAAAATCAATGTGGATGGCTCTTTTAATCCCACGAGCGCTTGCCATGTGGGAGGTGTTGCTCGGGATTCCCGGGGCCTTGTCATTGACATGTTTTACAAGGAAACTGTCAAAGCCTCAGTCATTCAAACTGAAGCTATTGCTATTCTGACAGGTATGGAGCAAGCAATTAGGAAAGGACTTCGAAGAGTAATAATAGAAGGTGACAATCTACATCTCATCAAAGCCATCACAAGCAGCAATAATGTCAGATGAGAGATTATACATCATATTGAAAAGATCAAGCAGCTGGCATCTGCTTTTGACCTTGTTGAATACAGACACTGCTACCGAGAAGCGAATCAAGTAGCCGACTTTATAGCTCAGAAGGGTATCATTAGTAATAGCTCTACTATCCCTTTTAATAGGGAACTTTGTACCATCATCCTCAAGGATGATCAAGGATCCAGATTACAGCTTGTGTAATCACTCCTAATTCTTGCCTACTGTAAAAAAAACAGTTATTTTTTTATATTAATTTATAAAAGGATTTAGACTTGGGGCTATGCTTCAAAAGTATACGAAAAAAAACTGTGGGGGCAAACAATTAGATAAACTTATGCTAATAATAGTGATTTTATTTATTGAAAAAATGATTGAAGAACAAAAAAAGAATTCGATGGTGCTAAGCTTAAAACTTGACTGCAGGCTAGTCACTGACAAAGCCGATTAAGGGCATCTTGACGGATGAAAACTAACAGCTCTAAATCACTAAGAGGTTCCATGGTGGAGATTGAAAGTCCCATATGGGTTAGTCGGTAATAGTATGACAAATTAAAAGGAAAGAAAGGAGGACCCTAAGAGCATCCGTATCCATAGAACCATATTGGATTCTTTAACTTTACATTTCATCTTTTTCTCTCATTAGAAACCTCTATCAAAATTTACATTCACATCCCTACAACCAACCTTATTAAAAACTAAATAATATAATAATAAAATTGGCTCCACCACCTACCCTAATCCTCTCTATTCATGGTTCTATCTCTCCCTCCTCTGACCCCACAACTATCATTCTATTTCTTTCTCTTTCCTCATTGTTACCCAAGTGGCCCCCACCTCCCTTCTTTTCATTTTTAAGGGTATGTTACCTGTAGTTAGAGTTGGCAAAATCTGACCCGATCCGAGAAACTCAACCGACTCACCCGAACCCGACCGAAACCCAAAAATTTAGAGTCATCTGTAACCGGAACCCGAGACCGAACCCGACCCAAACCTGACCCGACTCGAAACAGACCCAAACACAGATAAACCCGACCCGACTCTCAACCCGATACGACATTGAACCCAACCCGACTCTCAACCTGACTCGACTCTCAACCCGACCCGACTTGACTTGAAATGGTTGTTTAACATCAGCATTTTAATGCATGAATGTTAAATGTTTTTTATTCGAACACACATTTATGATTATATTTTTAACATATAAAACACCAATTATTTTCATAACTTTAACTCTTTAAGGGTTTTTTCCACCTAAAAAATTCTATTAGACTATTAGTGTTAGTAATTCTATTAGTTTTCGGTTTATATAAATAGATTTCTTTTTATAGATATAAGTATAATAATTCTAGTAGATTTCATAATTATGATTATTCTATTTGTCTATATTCCATAATTTGTATGAATTATGACACATGATTATTTTTTGGTGGAAAGAATTATTTATATCCAAATCAATAATTTTATAGTTGTTATTTTTATTTATATCTATATCTATATTATTATGTTTTGATAGAATTAATTATTTATATCTAGATTTGTTAAAAACTAATAATAATAATGAAAAAAAAACTAATGGGCAAAAAGCTAAAAATTAAATGGGCATTGAAAATGAAATGTGCAAAAAATATAGTCAAACCACAAATAAGCCCATTTGCAACTTACTAGTTCAAATAAGGTTAAATTCTAAATGTACCATTAATTTGATTTAATTTTAGTACTGGTCAATTAGTTTAAATGTTTTAAAAAGGACGATGCTGCCAAATACCGAATTTCCGATTATGACTTTTTTGAAAACCGATCGACAACCGATGAGCCAATGAGTGTATTCAACCGAGTCAAAATTACATATTCAAGTATTCAACCGAGTCAAAATCAACCTAATTATCCAAACGGGTCAAATATGATTCCACCGAAAACTCAAAAAAAAAACTATACCCACTTTGATTCGAAACTCAAATGAGATCGACCCGTCTCTTGACCCGAAACCCGAATGAGCCCGACCCGCTTTGACCCGAACCCGAATGGGCATGACCTGATTTAACCCGAAACCCGACCAATCTAAATTTTATTATGACCGAATCCAACCCGAACCCGACCCAACTAGTACCCAACCATAAATTTTACCCGAACTGACCCGACCTGTCAGTGACCCGACCCAAACAAGACTGACCCGAACCCGAACCGAACCACCAAATTGCCAGCTCTACCTTCAGTGGCGGAGCCAAAAAATTTCGGAGGAGAGGCACAATCGGTGGTGGTTTGGTTGGTCGAAGATCTAGTTTATACATGTACGATATAATTTTGGATTAAATTTGTAAAAAAAATATATAATACAATAATAAATTATGTTATTTTAAGATAAAATGTCATTGGTTTATGATAAAACGCTACCATTTTTTTCATCCCTAAAAAAACGAAATATAAATATATAAATGAAATATCCAGGAAAAAATTAACTAAATAAGTATAGGAAACGCAATATAATAAACATTAAGTTAAGATTATGGTTGTTATATGAGCTGAGTAGCTAGAGCTTGACTCGAGTTTTGCTCAATAAAAACTCGGCTTGAGCATCATTTACAAAATGAGTTGATTATGAGCACATTTTTAAGTTCGATTCAAAGTTTGGCTAGACTCGATTGAAACTCAAATAGCACGAATTTTATAAAATTTACAAATTTTCTTTCAAGTTACCATCTCATGGGCATGTAAGGTTGCATAATACTTGGAAAAAAAAAACTCAGCTAAAGCTCGTTCATTTACTAAACAAGTTGAGTATGTACTCAAGTTCAAATATAGGTTCGACTCGAGTTCGACTCGTTTCTAAATGAGCTAAATATAATCAAGCAATACTAGACTTGTTTGACTCGAATAACAACCATAGTTAATATATAACTTGTTGCTGTCGCAACATATAATAATGTATAACCAGATATAAAATTTTTAAACTTGCGTAACTTCTTATCTAATGTCGAAATGATTAGTATAACTTCTCATTTTGAAGCTCTCGAGATTAATTATAACATTAAATGATAATTTAAGTAAAAGATAAAAGCATTATAGTCTACTAAAACAAAACTAAAGTGATTAATATATCTTTAATTTTTGGAAAAATTGCAAAAAATAGCCCAACCTTTAGGGGTTGTTGCGCTCAATAGCCTGAACTATAAAAAATATAAAAAATAGGCCCAATTATTTACTTGGTTGCAGAAATAGCCTCAACCTACATTCCAATTCAAATAATTACCTACAAATTCAAATTAATTACAAAAAATAGCCTTAAGTTGCCTTTAAATTCAAATTAATGACAAACCTCTCCAAAACAATTTTTATTAAAAAAAATCATCACTTCTTATATAAAAAATAGCCTAAATAATTTTTATTCTCAAAATCTACCACTTCTCATTATTTGTTTTATCATTAAGTCATGATAAGCTAAATTCATCATTGAATTATATAAAAAATACCTTATACCATATAAATTTTGTAAATAAATAACTTTAAAAAAAGCTACTAAAAAAATATCACAAGATCTTTATTTTTCTTAATTAAAAATTAATTTATCTTCAACTCACAACCTATTTAATATATCCTCAAATAAAAACTATTGTTGGGTGAATAACGTATGTGATGCAGGGAGAACTGAATTGAATAATATAATAAAATATAAAACAATGCAACCCTTAGCATCTTCAAATAAATTCAAGACTCCTCGCTGTAGTGGTAGGGAATCAGGATCGATCCACGAGGAAGCGTGTCAGCGGGATCCTAGATAGTCTTGAAAGTCACGTCTGTATCGACCAGGAGCCTCGATCTCCAGTAGATGACTCGACGTCGGTTGGGGTTGTCGGTTTCTACTGCAATAGAGGACCTGTAGAGACAAAAACAAGCAGTTGATATCGACCTAGGGTGTCGATATCGACTATCAGTAGCAACGTCGACCGACTCAGAAGACTGTCGGTTGACACAAGGGCACGCGATATCGAGTTGGGTACTCGATTTCGAGCGCAGATGCAGGGAACAGTGGCATCGACACAGAAGACCGTCTACGTAGACTGAGTATGTCGATATCGACCCGTTGTGTCGATATTGAGTGGTTCCTGCAATTGGTTAGGGTTTGTCGGCAAAGATGGCCGAAGACTATAGGATGGGTAAAAGAGTATGCATAGAAAGAAACAGATTTTTAATATGAATAAAAGTATATAAAAAGGCAACTCCTAAGGCTAGGGTTTACCACAACGTTAACCAAAACATGCATAAGGTAAATAAGACGGACAATTATGCTATCTCACCCGAGGGACAAGCTTTCTTCATACACCAACGATTAGGAATACTCTTGCAAATAAACCCAATTGTCTCTACCAATTTTATGTTTATAACACAACTTGTTAACATGAATCCCTTTTCTTGAAATAAGGACTAAACATAGAATCGTAGGAGATGATCAAGACACAACGATATCAACATCAAGTACTTACCTTAAGCACGCATGGCTAACGTTGGGCTCACCCCGACCCTAAGAGCTTTGGGGAACTACTCGCTCTTCATCGCATCAAACATCTTGATTTGAAATAAGGAAACTTGCATGAACTTCAACTTCAAAACTTTACAACTCAACGCCGGTTTTCGCAAACGCCAAACCCTAAAGCTTCTCCTACTCTCTAAACTACTTTGTATTGGTGAGATATGAATCTCTGAGCTTGAATGAATAAAAACCAGCCCCCCTAGGGCTTTATTTATAGCCTACTAATCCTTGCTAGCCAAGGAAACTAGTTCTAATCCTACTAAAACTCCTATTTAAAATTCTCTCCCAAAACACTTAGGATAAAACTTTATTATGGTAAATACAAAATATCCTAATAAAAATCCTAGGGTAAAAAGGAAACACCCTAAGACATAATCTATCTAGAAAGGAAAGATAAACCGTGGCTAGATTGGATAGATCTTCAATCCGCGTCTCAAAACCGCGTCCAATCTGTGTCGCCTTCTACTCGATATCGACATAGTCACTCAATATCGAGTGCCTCATTTCTGCTCGATCTTCTTCACTTCACTCGAGCTCTGGTGATCATGTCGATCTCGATACCCTTACTCGACACAAAGTCATGTCGAGTACTCCAGTAGGTATGTGTTGTCTGAATGTCGACTATGGGTGTCTACGTCGAGTCATGTGGTCGATCTCGAGTTCTCCACTCGATCTCGATCTCTTTTCTGCTTCACTTGGCTTTCTCGTTTTGACTCCGGTTCCGCTCCAATTCCTATACATGTAGACCAAAACTTGTGCAGACTCTATTTCTTGTATGTTAGCTCATTCTACACAAATTTGCATTATTCTTAACCTTTACTGTAGGAATCAAATAGAATATGAAGTCAAAACATGCAAATAAAAGGACTATAAATATGTACATCAAAATACCCCATACATAGACTTGCTTGTCCTCAAGCAATAACCAAGTAATAACCAACACTTACAACACACCCTTCAAGTCTTCGCCCTTGTCAAAAGCAAAATCATGAGTGGTAGAAAAGCAAAGCAAGTGAATTTAACGTCATCACACATATATGAGCAATCCATAGGCCTAGGTAATTTTAAATCAAACCTCAAAGGGATAATGTGTTTCACTCAACTCTCAATGTGTTTAGGCTATGAAGATCAACTCTCAACTCAATTTCATATACAAACTCATAAACATTGTAATTTATAATAATCCACATCGCAACCAATTATGTTAATGCAATAAGAACCATTAGGAGGACTCTCGCTCAATGGAAGACTTCAAAGAAGACTCCATTCGGCGGGGTTGTAATGGGGCTTGGTAAGGAATAAGGGGTATGGAATTATTTGGCTATGTGGTGCTTTATAAAATTTGGGAATCAAGACTCCTAACACAACTTATCCAAACCATATCTCCCAAAGTAATGCACTTTCCAAACTTGCTTTTTTTTTCACTTCTTTCAAACCTAATCAACATCTCAAAAATATAAATCTTGCAAAGAATAAAATAATTAAGGAATAATTGGCTAATGAACTAATAAGAATGTAATTTTTTTTCAGATTTTTTTGGACGAAAATTAATAAATAAATATGTGCATTTATAATGTGAGCCAAAAATTCTTGTACAATATGTGACAAGATGCAAATGTATACCAACCCATAATTCTTCTTTACTCAAAACTAAACAATATGCACTTTATTTTCACAAGGCTTTTTTCTAACAATTCTAAGTCTCAATTCCTAAATGGGGGTCAAGCTCAATTCGGTTAGGGGTAATTTTGTGGAGTTTGCAATATATACGCTCATGCTATTGTTTTGGCTTCGAGCATAGATAATGCAGGGTAGGTAAATTGATGTACATATTTATAGTCCTTTTATTTGCATATTTTGACTTCATATTCCATTCGATTCCCAAAGTAAAGGTTGAAAATAATGCAAATTTATGTAGAATGAGCTAACATGCAAGAAATAGAGTCTGCACAAGTTTTGGTCTAAATGTATAGGAATTGGAGCGGAATCGGAGTCAAAACAAGAAAGTCAAGTGAAGCAAAAAAGAGGTCGATATCGACCATATATGTCGAGATCGACTACATGACTCGACGTAGACACCTAGAGTCGATATCCAGACAACACAGAGCTACACAGAAGCACTTGACATTAGTACAGATCAAGTGGAGACCTCGACATCGAATGGACACTAGAGCTTGAGTGAAGTGAAGACAGATCGAGCCGAGACAAAGCACTCGATATCGAGTGACAAAGTCGATATAGAGTAGAAGTTTACACAGTTTCGACGCGGTTTTGAGACGTGGATTTGAAAATCTATCTACTTGGCCATGGTTTATCATATCTTTATGGATAGATTTGGTCCTAAAGAACTTTCCTTTTTACACTAGGATATTTTATATTTACCTTAATAATGTTTCATCATAAATGTTTTGGGATAGAATTTTAAATAGAAGTTTTAGTAGGATTGGAACTACTTTCCTCGGCTAGCAAGGATTAGTAGGCTATATATAAAGCCCTAGGGGGCTGTTTTTTATTCATTCAATTATAGACAACAACAAACAATAGAGTTAGAGAGTAAAGAGAAGCTTTAGGGTTTTGACATTTGCGAAAGCCGGCGTTGAGTTGTAAAGTTTCGAAGAGTTATTTAATGCAATTTCTTTTCTTTCCAATCAAGAAGTTTGTTGCGATGAAGTGTGAATAGTTACCCAAAGCTTCTAGGATCGGGTTGAGCCCAACGTTAGCCATGCGTGCCTGAGGTAAGTATTTGATGTTGATACCGTTGTGTCTATATCATCTCTTACGATTCTATGTTTAGTCTTTATCATGAGAAAATGGATTCATGTTAACAACTTGGGTTATAAACATAAAATTGGTAGAGACAATTAGGTTTATTTACAAGAGTATTCCTAATCGTTGGTGTACGGCGAAAGCTTGTCCTTCGGGTGAGATAGCGCAATTGTTCGTCTTATTTGCCTTAAGCATGTTTTGGTTAACGTTGTGGTAAACTTTAGCCTTAGGAGTTGCCTTTTTATATACTTTTGTTCGTACAAATCTGGGTTATTTCTGTCCATACTCCTTTATCCATCCTATTGTCTTCGGCCACCCTTGTCGACAAAACCCTAACACTGTAGGAACCACTCGATATCAACATCACTGGTCGATATCGACACACTTGGTCTTCGTCAACGGTCTTCTGTGTCGACACCTGTTCTACCTGCATCTTATCTCAATATCAAGTGCCTATCTTGACATCGAGTGCCCCTGAGATCGACCGATAGTCTTTTGAGTCGGTCGACGTTGGTACTAACGTATCGATATCGACACCCTAGGTCGATATCGACTGCTTATTTTTATCTTTGCTTGTATTTTTTTTTGCAGTAGAAATCGATAGCAAAGGTCGCCATCGAGTACCCTACTTGAGATCGATGCTTCTAGTCGATACAGACGTGTGATTTCAGGCTATCTAGGATCCCGCTGACACACTTCCTCGTGGATCGGTCCAGACTCCCTACCACTACAGCGGGAGGAAGTCTTGTATTTCATTTGCGTGGACTAGGATTTGGTTTGATTTATATTTTATATTTATTAGACTCGATTTCCTCCAACTAACAAATTTTGCACCGTTGCCGGGGAAGCGATCAATCGTGCCCTATTAGTCTTTTTCACATCTTCCTTTGAGTTTTGCTTTATAGGTGTATGCGACGTGCTGATCGCACGCCTGAATTTGAAGGAGTAGAAGACCCCGAGAGTTATCTCCACCTTTTTCTAGAGTCATAAGAGCTTTGGTAGACCAAGAGACCCAAGCTTATCAGATTGAGCATTTAAGGAAGCAAGTCGAGGACTTCACCGCTAGAGAGGCGATACAAACAGAGCGTGGTGACAGAGAGGAGGAAGCAAGGAGGCGATATGAAGCCCAAATCAATGCCCTCCCTCAGAACGTCAAGCAATACATGCACCCTGTGCTCTCAGTGCCTGAATCGACCATTCTTATCCCCTAGTCTAATTTTGAGATTTAACCTAGCTTCTTAATTGAAATTAGGCAACATCAATTTGAGGGAAAACCTAATGATTGCCCTCTAGAGCATATTACTACATTCCTCGATTTGTGTGATACTATTGCTGATGGACAAAGCATTGAGTATGTAAAACTAAAGGCTTTGTGTTGGTCTCTTGCAGGGAAAACACTAGCATGGTTGGAGAGCCTAGCCCAAAGATCACTCCGCAAGTGGGATGATGTCAAGGATTCCTTTCTCAACAAGTTTTCCCACCATCCAAGATGACGATCATTAATCAAAAGATCATGGCTTTCAAGCAAAAGCCTCATGAAACCCTGACGCAAGTGTGGGAGCGATTCAAGGAGCTGCTGAGATCTTACCCTACGCACGGGAAACCACCCTACGTCATCCAAGAGATCATCTACAATGCCCTGGATGTAGTTACTAAGGAGAGGATCAACACCTACACCTCCTATGGGTGTCTTGAGCTCATTCCGCAATAAGCTTGAGATACTATAGAGAGGTTGGTGGAATTTGACAACACATACGGGACTTTTGCGACCTCTGAACTAAGGCCTGCCCCATCAATGCCACTCTATGAGCCCTCAAGGAGATTGATTTTGATGTCAAAGAGCAATTTATGAAAGATCAACTCAGGAGGCTTCAAAAACAAGTCAAATTCCTCTCCGCCAACCAACCCTGCACCGAATACGGCTCATATCACCACCGCTTGCCCCCACACGGAGCAAGTAGATATAGTAGAGACTCATTAGGAGGTGAGGTACATGAGGAATCCCAATCACTAGGGATACCAAAACTAGGGAAATCAACCACCCCAATACAACCCTAGGGATCCTCCACCTTACCGAGCTCTAAGCCATCCAGAGAGAGAGAGCCAAGAAGGGATGATGTCCAACTCATCCGCGAGGAGACGAGGCGGAACCATACGGAGAACAAAGGAGCACTCAACCATCTTACCACAAGGATTGGGGAGATGGACATATGGAAGAAGAACATAGAGACCCAACTGGGTCCATCGGCGGCACAAATCCCTAAGCCACTCGACAAGCTCCCAGGAAAACCAGAAGAAAATCCTAAGGGGCAAGCTGGGCACATTGCCGCTGTGAATCTAAGAAGTGGACGTCAATTGCATGATCCATAAAGCAAGGGAGAAGTCGTTGAAGATGTAGTCGATGTCGACATCCCAGGCGATATCAAGGGCCCTGTCGACGTCGACCCCTCTGTCGATGTCGAGCCCACTGTGAAGCCCACAATAGAGCCAGAGAAGCACTCGACATCGAGTGCCCCACTCGATATCGACACCCTTGTCGATGTAGATTCCTCTGGAATTCGACATCAATTTCATTAGACTCCTCCGAGGTCGACCACTCATGTCGATATCGACCCCCCTAATGTCGATGTTGACCAGCCCAGAAAGCAAAAGTCGACCACTTTGACTCTCAAGCCAACTAAAGCACTTTCATTCCCCTCCAAGGCGTTACAAGACCTGGTGAACACCAAGTTTAGGCGCTTCGTGAACATCCTACAAGGACTCAACCTCACCATCCCACTCACGGAGGCCTTAAACGAGATGCCGACATATATGAGGTTCCTAAAGGACATACTATCTAAAAAGAGGTCCATCATTGAGATCACCGGCGAATGCAATTCCATAGAGTTCCCTGAAAAGTGCGGCGATCCAGGCAAGTTTGCGATAACGGTAGAGGTAGGTAAGCATCAATTCAAAGCCCTTTGTGATCTTGGGGCTATTGTTAGTTTGATTCCCCTATCGATATGACAACAAGTGGGCATAGGAGCATTGGAGCCCATCGACATGAAATTATACATGGAGTACAACACCTTCATGAGACCAAAAAAGGTTGTGGATGATGTTCCAGTCATGGTGGGGCAGTTCTTCATACCCACGAACTTCATCATGTTGGACATTCCAAACGATCATATTGTGCCTATCATCCTTGGAATGCCATTCTTAGCAACTGCGGATGCCAACATCAATGTGAGGAATGACATTTACATTCACAATTAGCAATGACGTCGTCGAGTTCCGCTTTAACCCGACGATGAGCGAAACAAAGAGACTAGAAGAAGTTGAGCTCACACCTGCAAGGGAGAAGCTTCGTCAATTTTTGTTTGCAAAGATAGAAGCTATTAAAGAGAGTCGAGATCGACTGCCCCTAGTCGAGATCGACCAAGGTGCTCGATGTCGACCCACCTGACTCGATGTCGAGTGCCACTGATGATCAACCGATTTGCCAGGAGCTTAAGTATGGGGTCCCCACTGCTGACGTTGACCACACCTACTTGATGTTGACTAAAGAGCTCGAGAACGATACCACCCTATCGAGATCGACTGACCCTCAGCCCGAAGATCGTTGTTTCGGGCCCGAAAAGGTAAGCTTAGGTATGATCCCTAACCCTCCTCTGTCCATTACTGATAATTCTACTAATAGGAGGTGATGTGCGCGCAAATTGCCATATTTTCTATGCACATAAAAGTCCATTTTATCGTCTTTTTCATGCATATTAATGGAAAAACATGATATTAGTGTAGTTTACGCTTAAATGTCAAATATATGGGTCTGCACGAGTTTCTATGTGATTTTGCAGAAAACAGGATAAAAATGGATGGATTTAGAAGAGCGGAAAAAGAACTCGAAGTCTTCTGAAGAGGTCGAAATCGACTGGGGACCTCGACATTGAGTGCAGTAGAGACATATGAATCGAGCAGGAAATGAAACAGAGCATGTCGACACAAAGAGGTCGATATCGACGTCTGGAGGTCGATATCGATGTTGCTAGATCGAGTTAAATGATAGAAGTCGAGTGCCAGTTCAAGAAGGAGAAGGAGAGCTCGAGATAAAGTTTCACAGGGGTCGATATCGATGTTCAAGGTCGATATCGACCATGCTAGCAGAAGAATCCGACTCAGATTTTGATAGAATTCTATCCGAAGCTTACACGTCTATCCAAAAGTCGAGATTTCTTATCATCAACACCAGATCTATCATGTGGAGGCTGATTTACCATAGGAGTTTTAGTTTTTACTTTTATTTAAGTTTTATCTTAGAGAATAAAGATAAAGTTTCGAGTCTTTATCGACATCTATAAATAGAGGCCAATAGGGCTGAGTTTAGGCATTCAATCAGATAAAATTTGACATACAATTCAGTTTCAATAGAGAGTAGTGACGAGTAGAGAGAGAGAGAAGGCCGAGTGAGTTTGTAAAGCGAAAGCGGAGTGGCTTGTTCGGTTGTACTTTCTCTTTTGCAAAGTTTAATTCAAAGTAGTTTTCTTTCAATGATGATGATGATGTGCATGATGAGGAGCGAGTAGTCAACCCACTTCTAGGGTCGGGGTGAGCCCGGCGATAACGATGTAGGGTAAGTGCATCAAAGGTATGACTTTTATGCGATTCCGTCTTCTATCCCGTGCGTGATCCTTTGCGAAAGTTAGAGAGATTCATTATTTGCATTATTGAAGCAAAAGCCACTCATATTGTGAACTTGAATTGCTCATGAATTGGATAGTAACTCTTAGGAACTATGCGAGAGCCTCTAATCACCTAAGTGTTGATAACGAAAGTTATTTGACCGAAAGGCATTAAATTTCATAGCTTTAGCATAAAACTTGCATTGTTATCGTTGTGGCATGAAACCCCGACTTTGAAAGATTTTTAATTAATTGAATTCAACATAAAAGTTCCAGTTTTGTTTCTGATCATCCTCCTTCCCATTCTATTTTCTTCCGACTGTTTTCTGACAAATTGGGTACGAAAACAGTTTCTGTGACAAGCGTCGAAATTGACTGTAAGGGTCGATATCGAGGTCTAACGTCGATATCGAGGTCTCTGCTCGACGTCGACTTTGCTGCTTTTGTCTTCTGCAGGAACTGCGCTAGGAAATCGAGCAGAACTAAGGTCGATATCGACCAGATTACTCGATATCGAGTGTCTTCTGAGGTCGGAAACTTTGATCGTGAGTACAACAAGGGAAGCGCTGACATACCTCCTCGTGGATTCGATCCTGAATTGCCCTACTACTACAAGGGAGGGGATTCTTGTATTATTTGTTTGGGATAGGGAGTTAGCCTAGTTGTGCATTGTTTATTTAAATTATTTGAATCCCTACCACCACCCCGTGGGCGAACAGGAGGGTCAAAGCTCCATGGTTGCTCAAATTTCCAAAGTTAGGTCAAGAAAGAGAAGGAAAGCGCCAAATAAAGAACCTAATGAAGAAGAAGCCTTAGTCACTGAGCTTGGCTATTATCAAAAGGACCTAGATGATCCTGGAGAAGGGACAATCTTGAAGGGACCCTACCTTAAAGGGTCTTGATGCATTGACGGAGAAGTCGGCCTAGCGACTCAAAAATCTAGAGCGTGTACATAAAACTTTAAATTTTCCGCCTAGATGGTTTTTTAGTATTTTAAATTTTAGAAATCGACCAGAACTGAGGTCGATATCGACTAGATTACTCGATATCGAGTGTCTTCTGAGGTCGGAAACTTTGATCGTGAGTACAACAAGGGAATTACCCTACTACTACAAGGGAGGGGATTCTTGTATTATTTGTTTGGGACAGGGAGTTAGCCTAGTTGTGCATTGTTTATTTAAATTATTTGAATCCCTACCACCACCCCCGTGGGCGAACAAATTTGCGCCGTTGTCGGGGAGGCAATCAATCGCCACCTAAGTTAATCTTGATCTTTTGAGTATATTTTTGCAGGTTTATGCGACGTTCTGATCGCGGACCTATCCTGGAACCAATCAACGAGCCTGAACGTTTCTACCATCTTCACAACAATGCAATTCGCATCATGGCTGACAACGAAATGCAGGCCGAAACCATAGATCGGTTGAGGAAGGAGATCGAGGATCATAATGCTACAATCGCTGCTGAAAGGGCCGCCGCTGCTGCAGAGGGAGCCCGTGCTGATAGGGAGGAGGATGCACACAGACAAGCCCAAGAGCGGCTAAATCAGTATGCACAAACGGCGATGCAATACATGCATCCGCCGCTTCATGTTCCTGAATCCGCTATTTTAATTTCTCACTCCAACTATGAAATAAAAATTAACTTCCTATCTGAGATAAAAAGAAATACTTTTGAAGGAAGACCTAATGAATGCCCCCTGCAACATATCTCTACTTTTATGGACTTATGTGAGACAGTTGCTGATGGAGTGAATTTAGAGTATGTGCGATTAAAATCTTTTCGATGGTCTTTGGCAGGGAAGGCATTACAATGGCTTGAAAGTTTGGCTCCACGCTCGCTGAGGACATGGGCGGAGGTGAAGGATGCATTCCTGAATAAGTTCTTTCCACCTTCCAAAATGGCGATGCTGCGGTAAAAGATCACGACTTTCAAACAAAAGCCAAGTGAAACCCTAGCACAGGCGTGGGAGCGATTTAAGGACTTGTTGAGATCATGCCCGACGCATGGGCAACTTCCATATGTCATCCAGGAGATCTTCTACAACGCCCTAGATGTGCCGAATAAGGAGAGGATCTATTCATATACCTCCTATCGGTACATTGAGCTTACACCAACGGAGGCATGGGAGACCATTGAGAGGCTTGTGAACTTTGACAACACTTATGGGGCTGCTACGGCCTATGATGCAAGGCCTGACCCATCTATGCCACTATATGAGCCTCCAAGGGAGATAGATCCTGATGTGCGGCAACAATTCCACAACGATCAAACACACCGCCTTCAAAAGCAAGTCAAGTTCCTGAGTAACAATCAAACTTGTCAGGAGTGTGGCTCAACAAGGCATAACACTAGTGCATGTCCACATACTGAGCAAGTATCCATGGCGGAATAACATGAGGAGGTCAAGTGGATGAGAGGCTCCTATGGAGGGGGCAATCAACAATATTGGGGCGATCAAAGGTTCTATCAACAAAGGGATCCCCCACCATATAGGGCACCAGGGCACCCTGAGCGGGAGACAAGGAAAGATGACCTGCAAATCATTCTTGATGAGATGCGAAGGAATCACGCTGAGTTCAAACAAGCCAACAACTCCATCCACACTCAGCTACAAGCCATCAATTCTAGGCTTGGGGAGATCGACATTTGGAAGCGCAACATGGAGACTCAAATGAGTCAATTGGCGGAAGCAATACCCAAAGCGTCAGGATCATTCCCTGGATCCACTGTGCCCAATCAAAGGGCAAAACCACTGGTCACATTGTGGCGGTAAACCTAAGGAGTGGGCGTTAATTACAAACGCTCGAGCAAAAAGCGGAGGAGAAGGAGCCAGAACAAACGTCGATATCGACCCCCCTATCGATATCGACCAAGGTGACGTCGATGTCGACCTTCCTGTCGATGTCGACCCTAATGCTGCGTCACCACAGAAATTGACTCCTCCATTCGATGTCGACCCTACTGATGTCGATATCGACACCATTGCAGCTGCGGGAAGGAAGAAGGTATTGCCATTCCCAACTAGAAAGATGATTAAGGACCCAGCGGAAAAGAAGTTCCAGTGGTTCGTGAAGATGCTCCAAGGACTTAATGTCTCTATACCATTCACGGAAGCACTTCATGAGATGCCATCTTATGTAAGGTTCCTTAAAGACATCTTAGGTAAGAAGCGATCGCTCTCTGAGATCGCAGAGGAGTGCAACAGGTTGGAGCTACCACAAAAGCGGGCGGACCCAGGTAAGTTTTCTATCGCTATAGGTCTAGGTCAATTCAAATTTAATGCTTTAGTTGACTTGGGCGCTAGCGTTAGCATGATGCCACTAACCATTTGGCACAAGGTAAAGATAGGTCCTCTGGAGCCCGTGGATGCAAGGTTGTACATGGGTAATAATACGGTAGTGATTCCAACTTGGATAGTGACGGATGTGCCAGTACAAGTAGGTAAATTCTTTGTCCCTACTGATTTCTTAGTTGTTGATATAGCGGAGGACACTGCTTGTCCAATTATTTTAGGTAGACCATTCCTAGCAACCGTCGATGCCAACATTAGCGTGAAGAAAGGATTGCTCTCATTCACAATTAGTGACGAAGTAATAGAGTATGCCTTCAATAAGATGGTGAAAAATCAAGGGCCAATGGAAATAAAAGCCATCAATGGTGTCTACATTGCATGTGGAGAAGCAAAGGTAAGAAGTATGACACAGGAGGAGCTGGAGAAGAGGGCCATAGAAGCCCAAGTGGAGGAAGTTTTGGCAATCTTGAACGAAGGAGCCCAACAGAACATCGAAATCGACCCAGGTAAGTCGATATCGACTACTAATGTTCAAGATTATGTGCCATGTCATAAGTATGGGGTCAACGGAGGAGGAAAAGAAACATCGAAATCGGGGTCAAGGGTCGATATCGACCACACCCAGCCGAAATTGACCACCATCAACGCTGAGAAAGAAGGAACGGAGACCTCGATATCGATCTCTGGGGGTCAAAATCGACCTGATCATATCGAGCCGAAACTCTCCAAATCGACTGATCCTCCAGGAGTACAACAAGGGTCGATATCGACCTCTGAACATCGACATCGACCTGAGCCACAAATTGAGAAGAAGGTAAGTCAAGGTACGGATTCCTCTTGTTCCATTACAATTAAGGATTTATCATTATTTGGAAGAGGTGTTCCTTGGCATGTGCGCTTATGTAGGGTATCCGATGATGATTCGAGCCAATATGAGATAGGAGATAAGGTCTATGTTGCCAAATCTAAGGACCATTGGTTCCCTACAAGATTCAAGGATAAAAATCTGGGACCATTCACGGTAAATCAAATCCATCCCGGCGGAATGCAGCTGCGTGACAAGAAAGGAGTCATATTTGAGGCCCAAGCCACACGGGCTCTGCAGATGCCGCCATAAGAAACGCAAAGGAAGAAGTCAGCCTAGCGACTTAAAAGTCTAGAGCTTGTAACAAAAACTTTAGTTTTGATTTTTAGACAATTTTACTTTGGTTTGAGACATTTTATTGTTTTGCATATTTGATTTTATGTTTGTTAACAAGTTGCAGGAGAGAGAAAAGAACACAGAAAAGATACGAAATCGATGTCCAAGATCGACATCGACCTTAAGGTCGACATAGATAGGTTTGTGATCGAGGCCGGATCACCCTGAAGCCTGAGCCAGAAATCGATGAGAAACATCGATATCGATGTTAAGGGTCGATATCGACCATCCCTGCTGTCTTCTTCGAATCCTGAAATTTGTGATGGTTTAGTAAGTTTTCTTCTTAACCCTAGTTCTAATACAGTGAGGACACTGTAAATTTAAAGTATGGGGTGGGGGAAAGGATTACTTGCATATTCATACTTAGTTTAGATTTGCATATTTATTTTAATGCATATTTAGTTTTTATTTCGAAAAAAAAACCCCATCAAAAATTTGAAAAAGAAAGAAGAGTCATGAAAGTATAAAAAAAAGCTCTATGATGCAAAATTAGATCCATTATAGATATGACATGAAATTGCCTAGTTAAGGGAAGTCCCAATGAAGTGCAAAAAGAAAAAATAAAGGAGATGAAAAATTTGAAGTTGCTTTTGACATGTGCATGATAAGATGATGGAGGACTTTTTATGAAATTTCCATACAAGTGCTTACATATACAAGTTCATATCCTAGCCTTACCTATGAATCATTGCAAAAGTCAAAAAGCCATATATGAGCCTTATCATATATCATTATTGCTCCACATATATACATATTGCCCATTTTATACCTTATACCCTATCCGGGGACAAGTTTGAGAATGGATGTCATTTTTGGAGTTATATGGAGTTGTGCATTATTTATGAAGTTGTTGGCAGGAATGAAAAAGTTATGAATTATGGAAAATTTAATGAGCGAGAAAAAATCTGATCACCTCAGGGGATAAAGGTAGGTCGACCCTGCTCGTTGAGATGTTAGTTCAGCGAGATGGGACACAAGGTGAGGAGTCCGAAGTACTAAGTATCCGGGGCCATTCATGACACCCATGTTTGTGACTCGCGAGAAGGCAGTGCTAAGGTTAGAGATAAAAGCATTATATTGAATAAAAGCATTGAGCGATGAGTGAAAGGTGAGACATTATGAAGAAGGAATGTGGAATGTTTTGGAAAGAAAGTATGTTTCCCCGGATTTAACACCACATGGCCAAATATTAGCCCACCTTTAGCCTTTTACCAATCTACTTCTCACAAGCTTGCAAAAGTCCTCTTGATTATTAATGCTATGTCGCTAAAATTGTTTTTATTGCCTCCTTTTATGAATATGAAATTGCTTTTATGCACAGGCATGAACTTGGTTGACATAAGTACCTTATCGAGGATGGCAATTGATTGTAGGGACATATGAAAAATGAATCTATGATGTTGAGGGTTTACTTTCTTCCCCTGAATGACCATTAAAGGTATTGCTTGAGGACAAGCAAGCTTAAGTATGGGGTGTTTGATGTGCGCGCAAATTGCCATATTTTCTATGCACATAAAAGTCCATTTTATCGTCTTTTACATGCATATTAATGGAAAAACATGAGATTAGTGTAGTTTACGCTTAAATGTCAAATATATGGGTCTGCACGAGTTTCTATGTGATTTCACAGAAAATAGGATAAAAATGGACGGATTTGGAAGAGCGGAAAAAGAACTCGAAGTCTTCTGAAGAGGTCGAAATCGACTTGGGACCTCGACATCGAGTGCAGCAGAGACATAGGAATCGAGCAGGAAATGAAACAGAGCATGTCGACACAGAGAGGTCGATATTGACGTCTGGAGGTCGATATCGATGTTGATAGATCGAGCTAAATGATAGAAGTCGAGTGCCGGTTCGAGTAGGAGAAGGAGAGCTCGAGATAAAGTTTCGCAGGGGTCAATATCGATGTTCAAGGTTGATATCGACCATGCCAGCAGAAGAATCCAACTCAGATTTTGATAGAATTCTATTCAAAGCTTACACGTCTATCGAAAAGTCGAGATTTCTTATCATCAACACCAGATCTATCATGTGGATGCTGATTTACCATAGGAGTTTTAGTTTTTACTTTTATTTAAGTTTTATCTTAGAGAATAAAGATAAAGTTTTGAGTCTTTATCGACATCTATAAATAGAGGCCAATAGGGATGAGTTTAGGCATTCAATCAGATAAAATTTGACATACAATTCAGTTTCAATAGAGAGTACTGACGAGTAGAGAGAGAGAGAGAGAAGGCCGAGTGAGTTTGTAAAGAGAAAGCAGAGTGGCTTGTTCGGTTGTACTTTCTCTTTTGTGAAGTTTAATTCAAAGTAGTTTTCTTTCAATTATGATGATGATGTGCATGATGAGGAGCGAGTAGTCAACCCACTTCTAGGGTCGGGGTGAGCCCGGCGATAACGATGTAGGGTAAGTGCATCAAATGTATGACTTTTATGCGATTCCGTCTTCTATCCCATGCGTGATCCTTTGCGAAAGTTAGGGAGATTCATTATTTGTATTATTGAAGCAAAAGCCACTCATATTGTGAACTTGAATTGCTCATGAATTGGATAGTAACTCTTAGGAACTATGCGAGAGCCTCTAATCACCTAAGTGTTGATAACAAAAGTTATTTGATGGAAAGGCATTAAATTTCATAGCTTAAGCATAAAACTTGCATTGTTATCGTTGTGGCATGAAACCCCGAGTTTGGAAGATTTTTAATTAATTGAATTCAACATAAAAGTTCCAGTTTTGTTTCTGATCATCCTCCTTTCCCATTCTATTTTCTTCGGACTCTTTTCCGACAAATTGGTTACGAAAATAGTTTCTGTGACAAGCGTCAAAATCGACTGTAAGGGTCGATATCGAGGTCTAACGTCGATATCGAGGTCTCTGCTCGACGTCGACTTTGTTGCTTTTGTCTTCTGCAGGAACTGCGCAAGGAAATCGACCAGAACTGAGGTCGATATCGACCAGATTACTCGATATCGAGTGTCTTCTGAGGTCAGAAACTTTGATCGTGAGTACAACAAGGGAAGCGCTGACATACCTCCTCGTGGATTCGATCCTGAATTACCCTACTACTACAAGGGAGGGGATTCTTGTATTATTTGTTTGGGATAGGGAGTTAGCCTAGTTGTGCATTGTTTATTTAAATTATTTGAATCCCTACCACCACCCCCGTGAGCAAACAGGAGGGTCAAAGCTCCAAGGTTGCTCAAATTTCCAAAGTTAGGTCAAGAAAGAGAAGGAAAGCGCCAAATAAAGAACCTAATGAAGAAGAAGCCTTAGTCACTGAGCTTGGCTATTATCAAAAGGACCTAGATGATCCTGGAGAAGGGACACGCTTGAAGGGACCCTACCTTAAAGGGTCTTGATGCATTGACGGAGAAGTCGGCCTAGCGACTCAAAAATCTAGAGCGTGTACATAAAACTTTAAATTTTTCGCCTAGATGGTTTTTTAGTATTTTAAATTTTGGATTTGGATTTTGGAAACTTTGATATATCATGGCTTTATCTATTATATATTGACAAGAATTTCAGGTTGCTGAGCAAACAGAACGACGAAGAAGAAAAGAAGCCCCTGCAGAGGCACTCAAAATCGACTAGGCTAGTCGAAATCGACTGCCTAGGGTCGAGCCATCTCCTGTCATCGACATCAATCACTCAGGAGCCAAAGAGATCACTAGATATCGAGTAGGCCCCTCAATATCGACACCACCCTGGCTACCCTTGACTTCGACTTCTTCATTGATACAGACAGATGCAGTCGACATCGACACCCTGACTCGACATCGACTACTAGCAGCGACACAACCTGAAATCGACTTCCATCTATAGGTTTCTCTGTGAGTTTCTCTCTTTACCCTTGTTTTTCTTTTAATATAGTGAGGACACTGTATATTTTAAGTATGAGGCGGGGATGAAACATGTCTTACTTGGCTTACTCGCATTGCATTCATGTTTAAGTTTATGTTCTTAGTTTATTATTTTTTATAAAAACATAAAAAAATGCATATTTACCCTATTTAGTTTGTTTTAGACCCTACTTAGATGTCCAGTGATGAGAACTCAATAGTTGACTTGATCATGTAAATCCTATGGCATATTTGGATGGTATAGCCTAAGTCCATAAAATTGTTTTTATGTAGATTGTGAACTTGTGATGAAATTGAGCACATATGATCCTAGGCTAAAAAGCAAAATACAACAAAATTGTCCTAGTGAGAATTTTGGCCTATAGGGAGAACAAAAAAATCCCTCTGCTTTCTTGAGTGTATTTACTCTCCGTATGCATCTCTTAATGTTGTGATAGTTATTCAAAGCCAATACACATATATATGTTTATGTTTATGAGAATTAATTGATAGAGTCATCTTTTAAGCCATTTTTATCCTCTCTTTACCTACCCTGCATTATCTCTGCTTGAAGACAAAACATTAGCCTGAGCCTTTATATTGCAAACTCCACAAAATTATCCCTAGCCGAATTGAGCCTGATCCCCATTTGAGAATTGAGACTTAGAATGGTTAGAATAATGTATTGTGGAAAGAAAGTGCATATATGTTAAGTTTTAAGCAAAGAAAATTTATGGGTTGGTATATATTTACATCTTGTTACGTAGTTAAAAGGATCTTTGGCTCACCATATAAATGCACATATTACATTATTTATTTTTGAAAAAAAAAGATAAAAAGCAAGAAAGAAAAAAACAGATATTATATTATATTTAGTGCATGAGCAAATTATTCCTTAGTTCTTTTATTTTTTTACAAGATTTATATTTTTTAGAGATTTATTAGGTTTAAAAGAAAGGTTGATGAGATTCATGAGAAAGCAAGTTCGGAAAGTGCATCATTTTAGGAGATATGGTTTGGATAAGTTGTGTTGAAGTTTAGGAGTCTTGATTCCAAAATTTTATAAAGCACCACATAACCAAATAATTCCATACCCTTTATTCCTTACCAAGTCCCATTAAAACCCCGCCGAATGGAGTCTTCTTTGAAGTCTTCCATTGAGCGAAAGTCCTTCTGATGACGTTAAATTCACTTGCTTTTGCTTTGCTACCACTTATGATGTTGCATTTGACAAGGGAGAAGACTTGAAGGATGTGTTGTAGGTGTTGGTTATTGCTTGAGGACAAGCAAGTCTAAGTATGGGGTTTTTTTATGTACATATTTATAGTCCTTTTATTTGCATATTTTGAATTCATACACCATTCGATTCCCAAAGTAAAGGTTGAAAATAACGCAAATTTGTGTAGAATGAGCTAATGTGCAAGAAATAGAGTCTGCACAAGTTTTGGTCTAAATGTATAGGAATTGGAGCGGAATCGGAGTCAAAACGAGAAAGTCTAGTGAAAGAGAAAAGAGGTCGATATCGACCATATATGTCGTGATCGACTACATGACTCGGCGTAGACACCTAGAGTCGATATCCAGACAACACAGAGCTATACAGAAGCACTCAACATGACTACAGATCAAGTGAAGACCTCGACATCGACTGGACACCAAAGCTCGAGTAAAGTGAAGACAGATCGAGCAGAGACAAAGCACTCGATATCGAGTGACCAGATTATGTCCTAGGGAACTTTCATTTTTACCCTAGGATATTTTATATTTACCTTATTAATGTTTCATCGTAATTGTTTTGGGATAGAATTTCAAATAGGATTTTTAGTAGGATTAGAACTACTTTCCTTGGCTAGCAAGGATTAGTAGGCTATAAATAAAGCCCTAGGGGCTGGTTTTTGTTCATTCAATTACAGACAACAACAAACAATAGAGTTAAAGAGTAGAGATAAGCTTTAGGGTTTGGCGTTTGCGAAAGCGCCGACGTTGAGTTATAAAGTTTCGAAGAGTTATTTAATGCAAGTTCTTTTCTTTCAAATCAAGAATTTTGTTGCGATGAAGTGTGAGTAGTTTCCCAAAGCATCTAGGGTCAGGGTGAGCCCGACGTTAACCATGCCTGCCTATGGTAAATACTTGATGTTGATATCGTTGTGTCTATATCATCTCCTACGATTCTATGTTTAGTCCTTGTCGTGAGAAAAGGGACTCATGTTAACAACTTGGGTTATAAACATAAAATTGGTAGAGACAATTAGGTTTATTTGCAAGATTATTCCTAATCGTTGGTGTACGACAAAAGCTTGTCCCGCGGGTGAGATAGCGCAATTGTCCGTCTTATTTGTCTTAAGCATGATTTTAGTTAACGTTGTGGTAAACCCTAGCCTTAGGAGTTTCCTTTTTATATAATTTTATTCATACAAATCTGGTTTATTTCTGTCAATACTCATTTATCCATCCTATTGTCTTCGGCCACCCTTGCCGACAAAACCCTAACACTGCAGGAGCCACTCGATATCGACATCACTGGTCGATATCGACACACTTGGTCTATGTCGACTGTCTTCTGTGTCGACACCTGTTCTGCCTACATCTAAGCTCGATATCGAGCGCCTATCTTGACATCGCATGCCCTAGGATTCGGTTTGATTTATATTTTATATTTATTAGACTCGATTTTCTCCTACTAACATAAAGAGAGGATACAAATGGCTTAAAAGATGCCTCCATCATTTAATTCTCATAAATATATATATGCATTGGGTTTGAATAACTATCACAACATTTAGAGATGCATAGGAAGAGTAAATTCACTCAAGAAAGCAGAGGGATTTTTGATGTTCTCCCTATAGGCCAAGATTCTCACTAGGACAACTTTGTTGGATTTTGCTTTTTAGCCTAGAATCATATGTGCTCAATTTCATCACAAGTTCACAATCTACATAAAAAACAATTTTAAGGACTTAGGCTAAACCATCCAAATGTGCCATAGGATTTACATGATCAAGTCAGCTGTTGAGTTTTCATCATTGGACATCTAAGTAGGGCTTAAAACAAAATAAGGTAAATATGCATTTTTTGTTTCTTTTTGACATTTTCTATTTTTTTTTTGGATTTGTGATTTTTATGAAACTAATAAACTAAGAACATAAACTTAAACATGACAATGCAATGCAAAATTTAAAAATAAGCCAAGATTTGACCATAAGACATGTTTCATCCCCACCCCATACTTAAACTATACAGTGTCCTCACTGTATTAAAAGAAAAATAAGGGTAAAGAGAGAAACTCACAGAGCAACCCACAGATGGAAGGTCGATTTTAGGTTAAGTCGATGCCAGAAGTTGATGTCGAGTCATGGTGTCGATGTCGACTGCATCAGTGTGTTGAAGAAGAAGTCGAAGTCGAGGGTTGCCTGGGTGTGTCGATATCGAGGGGCCTACTTGATATCGAGTGCAGTTTGTGGCTCCTGAGTGATCGATGTCGATCACAGAAGATGGCTCGACCCTAGGCAGTCGATGTCGACTGGCCTAGTCGATCTTGAGTGCCTCTGCAGGGACTTCTTTTCTTCTTCGTCGTTCCTTTTGCTATGCAACCTAAAATTCTTGTTAGTTCATACAAGATATAACCACAATTTATCAAAGTCTCCAAAACCAAATCCAAAATTTAGAATCCTAAAAACCTCTAAGCGGAAAATTTAAAGTTTTATGTACAAGCTCTAGATTTTTGAGTCGCTAGGCCAACTTCTTCGTCAATGCATCACGACCCTTTAAGGTAGGGCCCCTTCAAGATTGTTCTTTCTTCAGGATTATCTAGGTCCTTTTGGTAGTATCCAAGCTCAGCAATCAAGGCTTCTTCTCCATTTGGTTCTTTGTTTGGATCTTTCATCTCTTCCTTGACCCAATTTTGCTAATATGAGCAAACCATGGAGCTTTGACCCTCCCATTAGTGGAATTATTAGTAATGGACAGAGGAGGGTTAGAGATCATACCTGAGCTTACCTTTTTGGGCCCGAAACAACGATCTTTGGGCTGGGGGTCAGTCGATCTCGACAGGGTGGTGTCGATCTCGAGTTCTTTAGTCAACATCAAGTAGGTGTGGTCGACATCGGTAGTGGGGACCCCATACTTAGGCTCCTGGAAGCTCGGTTGATCATCAGTGGCACTCGACATCGAGTCAGGTGGGTCGACATCGAGTAGCTCGGTTGATTATCAGTGGTAGTCGATCTCGACTCTCTTTGTAACTTCTATTTTCACCGAAAAGTATTTACAAAGCTTTTCCCTTGCAGGTGTGAGACCAACTTCTTCTAGCCTTTTTGTCTCGCTCATCGTCGGGTTGAAGCGAAACTCAACAACTTCATTGCCGATTGTGAATGTAAGGTTGCCATTCTTCACATTGATGTTGGCATCATCAATTGCTAAGAATTGCCTACCAAGGATGATAGGCACAATGGGATCTTCCGGCATGTCCAACACGATGAAGTTCGTGGGTATAAAGAACTTTTCCACCTTGACATGGACATCATCCACAACCCCTGTTGGTCTCACAAAGGAGCTGTCCACCATGTAGAGCTTCGTGTCGACGGGCTCCAATGCTCCTACGCCCACTTGTTTCCATATCGATAGGGGCATCTAACTTACACTAGCCCCAAGATCACAAAGGGCTTTGAATTGATGCTTACCTAACCTTACCGTTACCGCAAACTTTCTTGGATCACCGCGCTTTTCAGGGAACTCTATAGAATTTCATTCATCGGCGATCTCAATAATGGACCTCTTCTTGGAGAGGATGTCCTTTAGGAACCTCATGTATGCCGACACGTCGTTCAGGGCTTCTGTGAGTAGGATGGTAGCGTTGAGTCCTTGTAGGATCTTCATGAAGCGTGTAAACTTGGTGTTTGCCGGGTCTTTTAGCGCCTTGGAGGGGAATGAGAGTGCTTTGGTTGGATTCGGAGCCAAATTGGTCAACTTGGGCTTTCTGGACTAGTCGAAATCGACTGAGGTATCGATATCGACAAGGTTGGTCGACCTCGGAGGAGCCTGAAGTTGTTGTCGATCTGTAGAGGACTCGACATCGACAGGGGTGTCAATATCGAGTGGCGCACTTGATGTCAAGTGCTTCTCTGGCTCTGTTGTGGGATTTGCAGTGGGCTCGACATCGAGTTGATGCTCAACGTTGACAGTTCCCTCGACATCGAATGGAGTTTCGACATCGACTGCGTCTACAATGACTTCTCCTTTGCTCCGTGGATCATGCAGTTAACGTCCACTCCTTTCCCCGGCTTGCCCCTTTGCATTTTCTCGTGGTTGTCTTGGAAGCTTGCCGGGTGGCTTTGGAATTTGTGCCACTAGTTGACCCAATTGGGTATCCATGTTCTTCCTCCGGGTATCCATCACCCCCATGCGAGCATTGAGCCCTTGAAGTTGGTTCTGGATGGCGTTGCTTGATTGTTGACTCGCCGCTTGGTTCATCCTTAACTCATCGAGGATGAGTTGGACATCATCTCTTCATGTCTCTCTCTTTGGGTGGCCTGGAGCTCAGTAAGGCCGAGGATCCCTAGGGTTGTATTGGGGTGGTTGATTTCCCCAATTTCGGTATCCCTGGCGATTGGGATTCCTTATGTACCTCACCTCTTGATGAGTCTCCGGTAGATCAACTTGCTCCGTGTGGGGGAAAGCAGTGGTGATGTGCCTCTCGGAGCCGCATTCGACACTGGGTTGGTTGGCAGAGAGGAACTTGACTTGTTTCTGGAGCCTCTTGAGTTGATCTTTTATAAATTGCTCTTTGACATCGGGATCAATCTCCTTGGGGGGCTCATAGAGTGTCATTGATGAGGCAATCCTAGAGTTGGAGGCCGTATGAGTCTCATATGTGTTGTCAAATTCCACCAACCTCTCTATGGTATCCCATGCTTGTTGCGGTAGGAGTTCAAGATACCCATAGGAGGTGTAGGTGTTGATCCTCTCCTTGGTGGCTATGCCCAGGGCGTTATAGATGATCTCCTCGATGACGTAGGGTTCTTGCCAATGCGTAGGGCAGGACCTCAGAATCTCCTTGAATCGCTCCCACACTTGCGCCAGGGTTTCATGAGGCTTTTGTTTGAAAGCCATGATCTTCTGACGAATAATCGTCATCTTGGATGGTGGGAAAAACGTGTTGAGAAAGGCATTCTTGACTTCATCCCACGTGTGGAGAGATCTTGGGGCTAGGCTCTCCAACCATGCTAGTGCTTTCCCTGCAAGGGACCAACAAAATGCCTTTAGTTTTACATACTCAAGGCTTTGTCCATCAGCAATAGAATCACACAAATCGAGGAAAGTAGTTATGTGCTCTAGAGGGAAATCATTAGGTTTTCCCTCAAATTGATGTTACCTAATTTCAGTTAAGAAGCTAGGTTTAATTTCAATGTTTGAATGAGGGATAAGAATCGCCGTTTCAGGCACAGAGAGCACTAGGTGCATATATTGCTTTGCGTTCTAAAGGAGGGCATTGATTTGGGCTTCATATCGCCTCCTTGTTTCCTCGTCTCTGTCGCCACGCTCCCTTTGTTCCGCCTCTCTAGTTGTGAAGTCCTCGATTTGCTTCTTTAGGCACTCAATCTCTTGCTCTTGGGTTTCCGCATTGGCCATAGCTCTTAGGATTCTAGAACAAAGGTGGAGATAACTCTCGGGGTCTTCTACTCCTTCGAATTCAGGCGTGCAATCAGCGCATCGCATACACCTATAAAGCAAAACTAAAAAAAATATGAGATAAACTACTAGGGCGCGATTGATCGCTTCCCCGGCAACGGTGCCAAAATTTGATGTAGGGAGAATTGAATTGAATAATATAATAAAATATAAAACAATGCAACCCTTAGCCTCTTCAAATAAATTCAAGACTCCCCACTGTAGTGGTAGGGAATTAGGATCGATCCACAAGGAAGCATGTCAACGGGGTCCTCGATAGTCTTGAAAGTCACGTCTGTATCGACCAGAAGCCTCGATCTCGAGTAGATGACTCGACGTCGATTGAGGCAGTCGATTTCTACTGCAACAGAGGAACGGCAGAGAAAAAAATAAGTAGTCGATATCGACCTAGGGTGTCGATATCGAGTATCAGTAGCAACGTCGACTGGCTCAAAAGACTGTCGGTCAACACAGGGGCACTAGATATCGAGTAAGTTACTCGATTTCGAGCTCAGATGCAGGTAAAAAGTGGCGTCGAGACAGAAGACCATCGACATAGACTGAGTATGTCGATATCGACCTGTTGTGTCTATATCGAGTGGTTCCTACAATTGGTTAGGGTTTGTCGGTAAAGATGGTTGAAGACTATAGGATGGATAAAGGAGTATGAACAGAAAAGAAAAACGTTTTTAATATGAATAAAAGTATATAAAAAGGATACTCCTAAGGCTAGGGTTTACCACAATGTTAACCAAAACATGTATAAGGTAAATAAGACGGACAATTGCGCTATCTTACCCAAGGGACAAGCTTTCGCCGTACACCAATGATTAGGAATACTCTTGCAAATAAACCTAATTGTCTCTAACAATTTTATGTTTATAACCCAAGTTGTTAACATGAATCCTTTTTCTTGCGATAAGGACTAAACATAGAATCGTAGGAAATGATATAGACACAAGGATATCAACGTCAAGTACTTACCTCAGACACGCATGGCTAACGTCGGGCTCACTCCAACCCTAGAAGCTTTGGGGAACTACTCGCACTTCATCGCAACAAACACCATGATTGGAAAGAAAGGAACTTGCATTAATATAAACTCCGAAACTTTACAACTCAAAGCCGGCTTTCGCAAACGCCAAACCCTAAAGCTTCTCCTACTCTCTACTTCTCTAGATATGGTGAGATATGATCTTTGAAATTGAATGAATGAAAGACCATCCCCTAGGGCTTTATTTATAACCTACTATTCCTTGCTAGCCAACGAAAGTAGTTCTAATCCTACTAAAACTTCTATTTAAAATTCTATCCCAAAACAATTAGGATGAAACATTATTAAAGTAAATAACTAAATATCTAATACAAATCCTAGGGTAAAAAGGCGATACCCTAAGACAAAATCTATCTTAAAAGATATGATAAATCGTGGCCAATTAGATAGATCTTCAAATCCGCGTCCTCAATCCGCATGCAAACCGTGGATCACTTCTACTCGATATCGACCTGGTCACTCGATATCGAGGTCTCATTTAGGCTCGATCTATCCTCACTCTACTCGAGCTCTGGGTCTAGCCGATGTGGATTTATGCACTCGATCTTTAGTTATGTCGAGTGCCTTCAGTGTAGCAATGTGTGGTCTTGTATCGATGCTCAGTGTTTACATTGATGTCTCCAGTCGATCTCGACCTGTCTGGTGGATATTGACCTCTTCTCTGCTTGGCTGGGCTTTCTCGTTTTGACTCCAATTCCGCTCCAATTCCTATACATTTAGACCAAAACTTGTGCAGACTCTATTTCTTACACGTTAGCTCATTCTACACAAATTTGCATTATTTTCAACCTTTAATTTAGGAATCGAATGGAGTATGAAGTCAAAACATGCAAATAAAATGACTCTAAATATGTACATCAAAACACCACATACTTAAACTTGCTTGTCCTTAAGCAATAGCCAAGCAATAACCAACACCTACAACAAACCCTCCAAGTCTTCGCCCTTGTCAAAAGCAACATCATGAGTGGTAGCAAAGCAAAGCAAGTGAATTTAACGTCATCACACAATTATGAGCGATCCATAGGCATAGGCAATTTTAAATCCAACCTCACAGGGATAATGTGTTTGCACTCAACTCTCAATGTGTTTAGGCTATGAAGATCAACTCTCAACTCCATACACAAACTCATAAACATTGCAATTTATAATAATCCACTTCGCAACCAATTATGTAAATGCAACAAGAACCATCAGGAGGACTTTTGCTCAATGGAAGACTTCAAAGAAGACTCCATTCGATGGGGTTGAAATGGGGCTTGGTAAGAAATAAAGGGTATGGAATTATTTGGCTATGTGGTGCTTATTAAAATTCGGGAATCAAGACTCCTAAACTTTAACACAACTCATCCAAACCATATCTCCCGGAATAAGGCACTTTCCAAACTTACTTTCCATGATGCTCTTCAACCTTTCTTTCAAACCCTAATATGCTCTCGAAAATATAAATCTTGTAAGAAATAGAAGAACTAAGGAATAATTGGCTCATGCACTAATATAATAACTTTTTTTTATTGGACGAAAATTAATAAAATATGTGCATTTATATGGTGAGCCAAAATTCCTTTTACAATATGTGACAAGATGCAAATATATATACCAATCCATAATTTTTCTTTACTTAAAACTTAACATTATGCACTATCTTTCCACAATGCATTATTCCAACCATTCTAAGTCTCAATTCCCAAATGGGGGTTAGGCTCAATTCGGCCAGGGATAATTTTGTGTAGTTTACAATATAAGGCTCAGGCTAATGTTCTAGCTTCAAGCAAAGATAATGCAGAGTAGGTAAAGGGAAGATAAAAATGGCTTAAAAGATGCCTCCATTATTTAATTCTTATAAACATAAACATATACATGCATTTGCTTTGAATAACTATCACAACATTTAGAGATGCATAGGAAGAGTAAACACACTCAAGAAAGCAGATGGATTTTTAATGTTCTCCATATAGGCCAAAATTCTCACTAGGACAAATTTGTTGGATTTTGCTTTTTAGCCTAGTATCATATGTGCTCAATTTCATCACAAGTTCACAATCTACAAAAAAACAATTTTAAGGACTTAGGCTAAACCATCCAAATATGCCATAGGATTTACATGATGAAGTCAGCTATTGAGTTTTCATTATTGGACATCTAAGTAGGGCCTAAAATACTAAATAAGGTAAATATGCAATTTTTTTGACATTTTCTAATTTTTTTTTTGGATTTTTTGTATTTTATAAACTAATGAACTTAAACATGAATGCAATGTGAATAAAGAAAGACAAGATTTGACCATAAGACATGTTTCATCCCCACCCCATACTCAAAATATACAGTGCCCTCACTGTATTAAAAGAAAAACAAGGATGAAGAGAGAAACTCACATAACAACCTATGGATTGAGATCAATTTCAGGTTAAGTCGATGCAAGTAGTCGATGTTGAGTCAGTAGGTTGATGTCAACTGCATCTGTTTGTGTCAAGTTGAAGTCGAGGGTTTCCAGGGTAGTGTCGACATCGAGTGGCCTACTCCATATTGAGAATAGTTCTTTGCTCCTGAGTGATCGATCTCGATCACAGGAGTGGGCTCGACTCTAGGCAGTTGATGTCGACTGGCCTAGTCGATTTCGAGGGCCTCTGCAAGGCCTTCTTTTCTTCTTCGTCATTTCTTTTGCTTTGCAACCTGAAATTCTAGTTCATAATAGATAAAGCCATGATTATCAAAGTTTCAAAATCAAATCCAAAAATTAAAATCCTAAAAACCATCTAAGAAAAAAATTCAAAGTTTTATGTACATGCTCTAGATTTTTGAGTCGCTAGGTCGGCTTCTTCGTCAATATAGTCAAAACCCTTTAAGGCAGGGTCCCTTCAAGCTTCTTCCTTCTCTTGGATCATCTAAGTCCTTTTGGTAGTAGCTAAGCTCGGCAACCAAGGCTTCTTCTTCATTAAGCTCTTCATTGGGCGCTTTCTTCCTCTTTCTTGACCTAACCTTGGAAATATGGGCAAACCATGGAGCTTCGACCCTCCCATTAGTTGAATTCTTAGTAATGGATGTAGGAGGGTTAGGGATCATATCCGAGCTTACTTTTTCGAGCCCGAAACAGTGGTCTTCGGGCTGAGGGTCAGTCGATCTCGACAAGAGGGTGTCGATCTCGAGTGTAGAGGTCGATGTCGAGTAAGGGTGATCGATATCCACAGTGGGGACCCCATACTTAAGCTCTTGGCAACTCGATTGATCTTTAGAGTCACTCCACATCGAGTTAGGTGGGTCGACATCGAGTAGCTTGGTCGATTTTGACTGGGTGAAGTCGATCTCGAACCTCTTTGCAGCTTCCATCCTTGCCAACATAAATTTTTGAAGTTTCTCATTTTCAGGTGAGAGCACAACTTCTTCTAGCCGCTTTGTTTCGCTCATCGTAGGGTTGAAGCGAAATTCGATGACCTCATTGTCGATTGTGAATGTAAGGGTGCCATTCCTCACATTGATGTTGGCATCCGCTGTTGCTTAGAATGGCCTACCAAGGATGATAGGTACGATGGGATCTTCTGGCATGTCCAACACGATGAAGTCCGTGGGTATGAAGAACTTTTCCACCATGACAGGGATATCATCCACAACCCTAGTTGGTCTCACGAAGAAGTTGTTCGCCATGTAGAGTTTCATGTCGACGGGCTCCAATGCTCCTACGCCCACTTGTTTTCATATAGATAGGGGTATCAAACTATCACTAGCCCCAAGATCACAAAGGGCTTTGAATTGATGCTTACCAACCCATACCGTTACCGCAAACTTGCATGGATCGCCGCGCTTCTCAGGGAACTCTATGGAAAAGCATTCACCGGCGATCTCTAGGATGGACCTCTTCTTGAATAAGATGTCCTTCAGGAACCTCATATAGGCCGGCATCTCATTTAGCGCTTTCGTGAGTGGGATGGTAAGGTTGAGTCCTTGTAGGATCTTTATGAAGCACCTAAACTTGGTGTCCGATGGCTCTTGTAGCGCCTTGGAGGGAAACAAGAGTGCTTTGGTTGGATTTGGAGCTAAAGGGGTCGACTTCTGCTTTCTGGACTAGTCTACATCGATATCAGGGGGGTCGATATCGACTTGGGTGGTCGACCTCGGGAGTTTCTAAAGCTGTGGTCGATCTCTAGAGGACTCAACATCGAAAGCGGAGCCGATATCGAGTGGGGTACTCGATGTCGAGTGACTCTCTGGCTCTATTGTGGGCTTCGTATTGGGCACGACATTAATAGTGTAGTCGACGTTGACAGGGCCCTCGACATCGAATGGGGTGTCAACATCGACTGCATCGTCAGCGTCTTCTCTTTTGCTCCGTGGCTCATGCAATTTATGTCCACTCCTTAGATTGATGGCGGCAATCTGCCTGGCTTGCCCCTTTGGATTTTCTTGTGGTTTTCTGGGGAACTTGCTGGGTGGCTTTGGAATTTGGGCCGCTAGTTGACCCAGTTGGTTCTCCATGCTCTTTCTTCAAGTGTCCATCTCCCTCATGTGGGCATTGAGCCCTTGCAATTGGTTTTGGATGGCGTTGCTAGATTGTTGACTCGTCGCTTGGTTCCTCCTTAACTCATCAAGGATGAGTTGGACATCACCTCTTCTTGGCTCTCTTTTCAGATGGCCTGGAGCTTGGTAAGGTGGAGGATCCCTAGGGTTGTATTGGTGTGGTTGATTTCCCCAGTTTTGGTATCCCTGGCGATTGGGATTCCTAATGTACCTCACCTCCTGATGAGTCTCCGCTAGATTACCTTGCTCCGTGTGGGGGCAAGTGGTGGTGATGTGCCTCTCGGAGCCTCATTGGGTGCAGGGATGGTTGGCGGAGAGGAATTTGACTTGCTTTTGAAGCCTCCTGAGTGGATCTTGCATGAATTGCGCTTTGACGTTAGTATCAATCTCCTTGGAGGGCTCATAGAGTGGCATTGATGGGATGGGCCTTGAGTTGGAGGCCGCAGGAGTCCCATATGTGTTGTCAAATTCTACCAACCTCTCTATAGTATCCCAAGCTTGTTGTGGTAGGAGCTCAAGATACCCATAGGAGGTGTAGGTGTTGATGCTCTCCTTTGTAGCTACGTCCAGGGTGTTGTAGATGAACTCCTGGATGATGTAGGGTGGTTTCACGTGCGTAGGGCAGGACCTCAGCAGCTCCTTGAATTGCTCCTATACTTGTGCCAGGGTTTCATGTGGATTTTGTTTGAAAGCCATGATCTTCTGATGTATAACCGCCGTCTTGGATGGTGGAAAAAATTTGTTTAGAAAGGCATCCTTGACTTCATCACACGTGCGGAGCGATCTCGGGGCTAGGCTCTCCAACCATGCTAGTGCTTTCCCTGCAAGAGACCAATGAAAAGCCTTTTGTTTGACATACTCAAGGCTTTTCCCATCAGCAATAGTATCACAAAGATCGAGGAAAGTAGTTATGTGCTCTAGAGAGCAGTCATTAGGTTTTCCCTCAAATTGATGTCGCCTAATTTCAGTTAAGAAACTAGGTTTAATTTCAAAATTAGAGTGAGGGATAAGAATGGCCGATTCAGGCACTGAGAGCACAGGGTGCATGTATTGCTTTGCGTTTTGAGGGAGGGCATTGATTTGGGCTTCATATCGCCTCCTTGCCTCCTCTTCCCTGTCATCTCGTTCTCTTTGTGCAGTCTCTCTAGTTGTGAAGTCCTCAATTTGTTTCATTAATCGCTCAATATGTTGAGTCTGGGTCTCTTGGTCTGCCATGATTCTTTATACTCTAGACCTTAGATGGAGATAACGTTCAGGGTCTTCTACTCTTTCGAATTCAGGCGTGTGATCAGCGCGTCTCATACACCTATAAAGCATAACTCAAAGGAAGACTTGAGATAGACTACTAGGTCGCAATTGATCGCTTTCCCGGCAACGACGCCAAATTTGTTAAGAGGAGAAAATCGAGTCTAATAAATATCAAGTATAAATCAAACCGAATCCTAGTCCACGCAAATAAATTACAAGACTTCCTCCCGCTGTAGTGGTAGGGAGTCAGGATCGATCCAGGAGGAAGCGTGTCAGCGGAATCCTAGATAGCCTTTGAAAGCTCACGTCTATGTCGATAAAAAGCCTCGAGCTCAAGTAGGTAACTCGACGTCAACAGGGGCTGTCGATTTCTACTGCAACAGAAAACCTTCAGAGATAAAAACAAGCAACTGATATCGACTAGAGGTGTCGATATCGATACGTTAGTAGCACACATCGACCTGGCTCAAAAGACTGCCAGTCGACGTCAGGGGCACTCGATGTCGAGTAATTCACTCGATATCGAGTTCAGATGCAGGTGAAAGATGCGTCGACACAGAAGATCATCGACACTCGACAAACAAGGCCGAAGACAAATAGGATGGAAACGCAGGATGAACAGAAAAAACAGATTTTTTATGAAGAAAATATATAAAAAAGGTAACTCCTAAGGCTACGTTTTACCACAACGTTAACCAATGCATGCATAAGGTAAATAAGACGGACAATTGCGCTATCGCACTCGAGGGACAAGCTTTCTCCATACACCAATGATTAGGAATACTCTTGCAAATAAACCTAATTGTCTCTACCAATTTTATGTTTATAACCCAAGTTGTTAACATGAATCCCTTTTCTTGCAAGAAGGACTAAACATAGTATCGTAGGAGATGATATAGACACAACGATATCAACATCAAGTACTACCTCATACACGCATGGCTAACGTCAGACTCACCCCGACCCTAGAAGCTTTGGGGAACTACTCGCACTTCATCGCAACAAACACCATGATTGGAAAGAAAGGAACTTGCATTAATATAAACTCCGAAACTTTACAATTCAACGCCGGCTTTACTTCTCTAGCTATGGTGAGATATGATCTCTGAAATTGAATGAATGAAAGACCAACCCCTAGGGCTTTATTTATAGCCTACTAATCCTTGCTGGCCAACGAAAGTAGTTCTAATCCTACTAAAATTTCTATTTAAAATTCTATCCCAAAACAATTATGATGAAACATTATTAAAGTAAATAACTAAATATCTAATAAAAATCCTAGGGTTAAAAGGCAATACCCTAAGACATAACCTATCTTAAAAGATTTGATAAACCATGGCCAATTAGATAGATCTTCAAATCTGCGTCCTCAATCCGCGTGCAAACCGTGGATCACTTCTACTCGATATCGACCTGGTCACTCAATATCAAGGTCTCATTTCAGCTCGATCTATCTTCACTTCACTCGAACTCTAGGTCTAGTCGAGGTTGATGTCTGCACTCCATCTCTAGTCATGTCGAGTGCCTTCAGTGTAGCTCTGTGTGGTCTTGTATCGATGCTCAGTGTTTACATCGATGTCTCAAGTCGATCTCGACCCGTCTCGTCGATATTGACCTCTTCTCTGCTTGGCTTGGCTTTCTCGTTTTGAATCCATTTCCGCTATAATTCCTTTACATTTAGACCAAAACTTGTGCAGACTTTATTTCTTGCATGTTAGCTCATTCTACACAAATTGGCATTATTTCCAACCTTGACTTTATGAATCGAATGGAATATGAAGTCAAAAAATGCAAAAAAAATGACTCTAAATATATACGTCAACTCATTTTCTTTATCGATGCAGAGATTGTCATAACAACAAATGGGTTACAGTAGATGAGATGCACTCGAATTTGGCCCGTTTTGGGATGTGGCCTAGTTATACCATTTGGGAAAGACATGGAGAGACACTAGTTGATATGAGAAATGACCAACGACGAACGCAGATGTTGAATGAAGGGGCATCTTCCTCTGGTCAAGATCCTATTATGGACATTCTACACAATGCCTTTCCTTATCACGCTGGGTACGATGGCAACGTGGATGCTGACGAAGTTGCTAAAGAACCCGCGTTCGAAGATGTCGTCGATGATGACTATCAGAAATATCAAAGGCTTCTAGAGGTAGCTCAGACACAGTTGTATCCATATAGCTCGATGACAGTACTAGAGGCCTGTCTAGATGCCATGAAGCTTAAGTCAGAGTTTTGATGGACAAATAGGAGCATGAATGAGAATTGCAAATGATGTTAAGGGAGAATTGATCTAAATTATATAAAATATGATCAACCCTAGCCTCTCAAATAAATTCAAGACTCCCCTGCTGTAGTGGAAGCGTCGGGATCGATCCACGAGGAAGCGTGTCAGCGGATCCATAGTAGTTCGCACAAATGTTCTTCAGAAGTCGACCAGAAGCTCTCGATGTCAACTAGTACAGTTGATGTCGATAGGGTTTTCGATCTCGAGAGTAGTAAACTTGCAAGCATAAACAGAAGGCAAAAAGAAGTCAAAGTCGACTAAAGTAGTCGATGTCGAGTTAGTCACAAAAGTCGATCGACATAGAAAACCGTCGATTGATCCAAGGCAGTCGATCTCGACCTATTCAATCGATATCGACCACTCCAACAGAAACCAAATGTGTCGGCAAAGAAGGTCGAAGAATGTAAGGATGAATAAGAAGGTATGAACAAAAAATCCAGGGGTTTAAAGCAACAAATCAAAAGGATCTAAACCATAATAAAAAGAACTCTTAAGGCTAGGGATCACCACAACGTTAACCACACATGCACAAGAAAGAGTAAGATGGACAATTACGCTATCACATCAAAGGAACAAGCTTTCGCCGTTACCAACAAGTAGATATATTTTCGCAAATAAACCTAATTGTCTCTACCAATTTTCTATTTATGATCCAAGTTGTTAGCATGAATTCGTTTTCTTTCTATAAGGGCTAAACACAAAAAGGAAGGAGATGATCAAGACATAATAAATATCAACATCAAACTTAATCAAGCATGCATGGCTAACGTCTGGCACACCCTGACCCTAAGAGAAAAGGGACTACTCGCTCATAGTAGAACACAACATCATTCAATAAAATAAAAACTTAATTTTCATAAAAGAACAAACTTGAAGTCTTCACAATCTCAACGTCAGCTCTCGCAAACACCAAAACCCTAAAGCTTCCTAAAACCTAAAACCTAAACTGAATTGTAAATTGTGTTGTGTTGAGAGACACCTAAACCCAGCCCCCAAGGGCTTTATTTATAGCACACCACTCCTAGCTAACCTAGGAGAGGAGTTCTAATCCTTGTGAAATTGGTTTATCTAAATCCTATCTAAAATAAAAGGGATAAAACAATAATTGAGTAAATAATAAAAATCCTAGGACAAATAGGAAAGTACCTATAAGAAGGAATCTATCTAAAATAGAAGATAAACTCGTGGCTAGGTAATAATCCTTCAAGTCGGATTCGTCAATTTGCGTTCAATCCACAAAAATCTTCAATCGATGTCGACCTGGGCAGTCGACGTCGAGTGCCTTATTTTCACTCGACCTCGGGCTTCTTCTTGGCTTTGACGACATCAATCAGTTCCTCGATGTCGATCACCTTATGGCCGATCGATTTTGAGTGCTTTGGTCGATCTAGAGCGATGTCGACCTCTTCTCCGTAGCTTGTGTTTCCTTGGCTCTTTTCACTTAGGTTCTCCACCGTTTGCTCCAGTCAATATCGAGTGGTACGGTCGATCTCGATTGCTCCTTGGTAGCTATCGACTTCTCGTTTTGGCTTCGATTGCACTCCAATTTATGCACAATTAAATCAGAACTTGTGTAGACCTCTATTTCTTGTAAATAAGCATATACTACACAAATTCAAAGTATTCCCAAACCATAATGAAAATTTAAGACAAAAATTGGCATGAAAGACAGCTAGGCATAAAACATGGTCATTTTAGCGGACTCAAATCACCCCATACTTAAGCTTGCTTGTCCCTAAGCAATACTTTTTATGGTCACACAATGGAAGGACTAAACTCTTAACATCATAGATCCATTCTTATATAACCCTATAATCAATTACCATCCTCGCAAAGGTACTTTTGCCTTCAAATTCGTGCCTGTGAATGAAAAGCAACATCTTAAACAAAAGGAGGTTTATGCAAAAGCAATTTTGTAACATATCATTAATAATCAGCAGAACTTTTAAGCGCACGGTGAAGTGAAGGTAAAAGGTATAGTGGTGGGCTATATTTAGGCAATGTGGTGCTTAATCCGAGGAGAAATTTCCAAATTTTCTTTCCTTGATTTGCACTTTCTTCTTTATGATTTCCACATTCCTCTTCCTCATAATTCTTTTTTCATTTATATTGCTTTTACCTCTCTGACCTTAACACTGCCTGATGTATATATTTCTAGCCATTTTAGATACATGTTTTGACTTCATATTCCATTCGATTCCTAAATTATAGGTTGGAAATAATAAGAATTTGTGTAGAATGTGCTAACGTTCAAGAAATAGAGTCTGCACAAGTTTTGGTTTAAATGTATAGGAATTGGAGCAGAATCGGAGTCAAAATAAGAAGCCAAGAAGCACTGAAGAGCAGTCGATATCGACTGGACATGTCGAGATCGACTAGACCCATCGACTCAGAGACTATGGGTCGACAACCAAGACAAAACCTACTGGAGAGCACTTGACACAACACTATGTCCAGTGGACAACTCGACATCGACACCCCATCCAGGGTCGAGTGAAACCAAGACAAGTCGAGCAGAACTGAAGTACTCGATATCGTGTGGACTAGTTGAAATCGAGTAGAAGATACCCACGGATTGGTGTAGTTTGATAATCCGAATTGAAGATCCATCATTAAGCCACGATTTTATCTTTATTTTTTTAGATAGATTATGTCCTATGGGTACTTTCCTTTTTACCCTACGATTTTAATTATTAACCTTAATAAATTTTTATCCTATTTGTTATGGGATAGAATTTAGAATAGTAGTTTTAGTAGGATTAGAACTTGTTCGTAGGGGGAGGTGATTCGCTTAAACAAAATATCAAATAAATATCACAACTAAGCCAACTCCCTGTTCAAGCAAATAAAATACAAGAACCCCTCCCGATGTAGTGGTAGGGTAATTCAGGATCAAATCCACGAGGAGGTATGTCAGTGCTTCCTGAGTTGCAATCAAGATAAAGATTTCGACTCCAGAATACACTCGATATCGATGTGTCTGGTCGATATCGACCTCAGTTCTGGTCGATTGCCAATGAGTTTCCTGCAGAAGACAAAAGCAAAGCAGTCGACGTCCAGAAAGACACTCGATATCGATGTTAGTGCTCAATATCGACCTTGCCAGTCGATTTCGATGTCTGTAACAGAAACTGTAATACAAACCTAATGTGTCGGAAAACTAGTCCCAAGAGCGTAGAATGGTGAAGGAAAGATGGACAGAAATAAAAACTCAAACTTTGTATAAGAATTCAATTAAATAAAGGCTTCCAAGGTCGAGGATTCATGCCACAACGATATTCATGGAAGTATGATGCTAAGGTTATGAAATTTAATGTCTTTCCGTCAAATAACTTTCGTTACCAACTTTTAGGTGATTAGAGGCTCTCACATAAAACCTAAGAGTTATTATCCAATTCATGAGCAATCCAAATTCACAATATGATTGGCTTTCGCTTCAATAATGCAAAGAATGAATCTCTCTAACTTTCGCAAAGGATCATGCATAGGATAGAAGACGGAATCGCATAAAAATCATACCTTTGATGCACTTACCCTACATTGCTATCGTCGGGCTCACCCCGACCCTAGAAGTGGGTTGACTACTCGCGCTTCATCGTTGAACTCATCATTATTGAGGAAAGGAAACTACTTTGTATTGAAATTGCAAAAGAGAAAGTACACCGAACAAAGCCACTCCGCTCTCGCTTGCACAAACTCCACTCGGCCTCTCTCTCTCTCTAACTCGATAAAACTGTAATCGAAACTGATTTCTTGCTTGCTTGAATGATTAAACTCAGCCCTAATGGCCTCTCGATATCGACCTTCAGACATCGATATCAACCTCTTCTGTGTCGACATGCTCTATTTTTCCTCTGCTCGATTCCTCGTTGCTCTATTTCACTCGATGTCGAGGTTCATCATCGATTTCAACCTCTTTAGTAGACTTTGAGTTCTTTTTCCGCTCTTCATCACTTGTCTAAATTCCGTCCATTTTCGTCTTGCTTTCTGCGAAATCACATAAAAACTCGTGCAGACCTCTATATTTGACAATAATGCATAAACTACACTAATCCTATGATTGCCTACTAATATGCATGCAAATAACAATAAAATGGACATAAATGTGCATAGAAAATATGGCAATTTGCGCGCACATCAAACACCCCATACTTAAGCTTGCTTGTCCCCAAGCAATACTGACACAAACCGATGTTGAGTTGTTTATTCTTCAATGGTATTTCTCTAAAATTGGAGTTAATACCCCCTCCTCTCTATTAAAGGTTGCTTGTATGATTCCCTCTGAGCTTCTTATATAGTTTCCATGATATCTCCATTATTGAGACACCTTTTCTCCTCTCTCTCTATCTTTCTCCATGTCATTCGGCAACATCCCTTCTTCTTCAAGCGGAGGCTGCTCTTCTCTTTCCTCCATTTATCGCCCTCTTGCAGTGCATGAATGGTGGATAATAATTGGATAAGTAAGCATTTCAATGCTTATATATCTTCCCCCTCTATCGGCCTTTCCAACATTGTGAACTCCCTCCTCCCTCATCTTCTTCAGTTTTGGCGTCAGTTGTTGGGTGGGAAACATGCCTCCCTCTATCCTGTTGTGTTATCCTTGTACAATGATTAGAAAGATACATTACACACACTTTTTTCCCTCCATCCTCTCCATCATCTCGCTCTCTATGTTATCTCTTCTCTGAAAATTATTACCCTCATCTCTCTCTCTCCTATGTCCTTTTCTTTTCCTTTTTTAGTCTCGGTCTTTGTACTTTTCTTTTCTTTTCTTTTTTCAATCTGTCCTCTTCCTCTCTGCTTCTGTCTGAATAGCAACAAATACCCCCTCTGCAACCAAGAATATGCCCATCTCTTATCCCCCCAGTTCGGTTTACTGCAATTTTTTTAGATCATGTTTACTCATCAAAGTTTCTGAAAATTTGGGTTACTTTTGCAACCCCCCCCCCCCCCCCCCCAAAAACATTTTTTTCCGACTTTGGGGGGCTCTAGAACTCTCGAGAACCCCTAACTCTGCCACTGTCCTCGTCAATTCTCACACGGAATTTCAAGCTTTGTTACATAAAAAAACTAAAACCTCGTAAATTAGTACAACATCGTCCTTTGACATTCTTAAACCAACTGCGTGTGGTCAGTGACGGTGATTTGACAAGGCACCATAACTTTATTCAACTTGCATAATTTTCAATAAGATGCATGTATCTTAATCAAGCCTATATTAACCATTTTGTAGACAGAAGTGTTTCTCATGGAAATATCTCCCCATATACATGCTCGTATATTGCAAGTCACTCTCTTCTTGGACATAAATGGTACAATGTCCTAGAATCCAAAACCAACACATGAGAATGATGAGTGAGTTTCTCATCAACCATGGTTATATCTTCAATAGAATCAGCATTATCTTTAGTTATAGTTGTTGACCCAAATATCTTCTCTTACATTTGTTTTTCTAATGTCCTTTCTCCTTATCATAGTTACAAATATCCTCTAGCTTAGGGCCCTTAGAAAAAAAATATCTTTATTTCTTCCATTTCTATCACCTCTTTTGGTAAATAATCTTAAATCTTGACTATCTGAACTACTATTAGTAGCCTTATGATGCAATTCTCTTGTTTGGAGAGCATATTTAACTTCTTACATAGTAATAGTATATTTCTCAACAACGAATGACTCAACAAAATTATCATACGATATAGACAAAGATACCAACAAAATTAAGGCAGCATCCTTATCATCAATCCTCACATCAATATTTTGCCATTCTAACATAATAGTATTCAGTTGATCGATAAGTTCCATAAATTGAATACCTTCCTACATTCGCAAGTTGAACAAATTAAGTGTGATTCAAAAGTATTGGTTCAAAAGAAACTTATTGGTGAGAGACTTTGTCATCTAAAGGATCACTAACTTCAACCAAAGCTTTGTTGTGGTTTTAACACAACATCCCACATCATATATAATTTAGTTGTTGTGAGTGATTTGTAAAATGATTTAAGCTCTATTCATATCATGATAATATCTTTTTCTTTTTTCATGCTCTAAGTGAGGATAATGGACCTAAAAATGTTTGGTGGCATGGTATGTCATCTCTTAAGACTTTGGGTCTTACAAATAGTATTAGAGTTAAATCTATGCTCAAAGATGCTTCGATAGTATACTCAAGCACCCCCGATTGTAACACCCCAAAATCAGTTCGAACACCCCAAATCGCAAACAATGAGTGATTTCATCCATTTCAATTGCAATTTCAAAATCAATTCTAATTTCAAAAAAAACCCTAAAACCCTCAATTACATATAAAAAACCATTAAAACTAATTGTAATCAAACTTCTTACGTTAAACTTGATAGATCTATCGAAATTCTTCACAAATCTACCCAAAACACCAAAAAATAGGTGCCTTCTTTCAATTATGATGTACCTTTTCCACTTTGAGCGAGTCTATAGTTTCTTTTCCATGGCTAAAACTTTGCGGTTTTTATTACTCTCAGGTAAATTTTAAATATTTTTTAAAAATAGGAAGGATTTGTGTGTAATTCTGTTAAAATAATTTTATCAATAATTATTTTGAGATCATACCAACAACTTCTATGTAATTTTAACCATTGAGATTTAATATACACATATATATATTCTCCTAAATACCATTGCGATGTAATTGATTGATCTATCCTTCTTTGAAAACGAATATCCTTAATATCCCTCATTATTTACTTTAAATTAGGGGAAAAACTACTAATATAACCCTTATAATACTAATGCATGCCTCCAAATTCGATGAAGTAACCTTTAGAATCTTAGGTTTTCTATATGCACATTTTCAGAATAACTTTAAACTGATTTACAAAATCGTTCTCATATGATTCGTATGAAGGCATGGGTATTTGTACATTTAAATAATCAAACGCTAAGTCTGGAAAGCAGAAGAAATCTTACTTTCGGATATGATTTAATTTCGACTTTAACAAGCTAAAGATAAAAAGGTGAAAAAAACAAAAGAAAAAAATATAATTAGGTAATTGTACCATTTTCAGTGTTTATTTTGATAAATGTATCCTTCAAGTTTTGTTTTGTTAATTATTTTTTTTTCTCTAATGATAATTTTGTCCTTATTTTAATAATTTCCTTCAACCGCGTTTATTGTGACCATAAATTTTTTCCCTTCCACCAACTCTCATTTCATTGGCACTCATTTCTCCCATTTATTCAATCAATTGACGTTTCTATTCAATTCTATATACGTACCTTCCATCAACCACGTATATTGCAAAGGTATTCGAGATTCGTTTTGTGTTTTTTCATGTGATTTCTAGCTACCATGATTTCTATCTAGGCCCATGTCTGAGGGAGTTCACCTGGGTCGACTGAACAGGGTCCTGAAATTTTAGGCGCCCATATATTTTTTATGGTATATATATTAGTATGGTCCGAATGGTTAAAAACCCCATAAGCCCACACCAAAAAAAATTAAACCTTCAGCCCAAAACCCCAAACCCACAAATTTAAAGCTCCTGTATCGTAAAATAGAAAAGCACACTTAAATTAATTTGCATTCAATATTTTTCCAGCAAAGAAACGATTCATCTTCTTCATCAGTTCTTCCTATTCTCCCATCTCCATGACTCTATCAATGACAACTAACAAGCGTGCAATTTATTATAGTATGGAAAATTCCAATAAAAAGAATAGAACGATTCCAATTATAAATTTCATCTTCCCCTTCAACTTATCCACCCCTTCTCCGCTCTATCTTTCTGTTTGGCCGAGAATCCACAGCAGCTTCAACCATTATCATTCAATTTGGATTTTTCAAGGTGTAAAGCGGCTCCAATTTACCTTTCCAAATTGAGGTTCGTTTGTAATTTCCTATGAAATTGAGACTAAAATTTATAATCTAGGGTTTCTTTTTTGTATGAGTTGTCATTCAGTCGAATCTGCTCTGAAGTCTACATCCCCCTAATCTATCTATTTAATCTGAAATATAAAGGAAATTTGATCTAAATTCAGGTTCAATTATACTTGAATGACAAATTTAAAATACTCCCTTCGTCTCAAAATACATGTCTTTTTAGGACTATGTACGAGAATTAAGAAGTAGGTTAAGTGTAATGATTAGATGTAAAAAGTAGGTTAAGTGTAATGATTAGACTTTGGTATTAGAGTATTGTTTCTTTTTTTCAATTTGTAAGGAGGAGAGCAGGGGTGATGTAAAAATTAGAGTAATGATTAGATGTAAAAAGTAGATTAAGTGTAATGATTAAATCTAAAAAGACATGTATTTTTGACAAAATTATATGGACTAAAAAGACATGTATTTTGAGACGGAAGGAGTATAAAAACAATTTGTCATTCAAGTACTAACATATTGTATAATTACAAGCTCTTGATTAGAATTTTAATTGAGATTGCAATTCAAGTCTACATCGATTCTTTTAATTGAAATTGAAATTCAGGTATAATATGCTCTCGATTGAAATTCTATATTCTAAAATTTTGGGTGGTTTTTTTTACAGGTGATTTCAAGGCTCTAGAAAATTGATAATTCCACTTATTCTTGTTTATTTAAATGTCATCATTTTTAGAACAGGGCCTCCCAAATCATCGACACGGCCTTGTTTCTATCCTGATATAAACCCTAATATTAGAACTCAATAATTTTTTTGATTGATCGACATTTTTTTTTTGGTCCACAAATTTTTAAAAGAGATTTTTTTTGGATGAGTCGCCAATTTTTTTGGATGAGTCGATAATTTTTTTTATTGATGAACTGATTTTTCTAGTTACAATAATTTTAGGAATTTGTAATCGCTACATTACAGTAATTGCTTCATGTGGACGATTTCTTGTAACTCAAAGTCCAACAGTCAATTGCGGTTACAAGAATTCACTCATTACAAGAATTTGATGATTAACCAGGGCTACTAGATAATTAAGTAGGGTCGATTATAATGATATATTACTCCCTCCATTCGGCAAAACATATCATTTATTATTCACGCACGCTTTTTTAGAATGGCAAAAATTATATAAAATATCCATTTTTTATAAAATTTTTAAAATAATTTTGTACTTATTAATACGTAGGAGTAACTATGAAATTGTTAAAAAAAATTAATTATTAAAAAAATATATTTTTATATAGTTTTTATCATCCTAAAATAACGTGCATAAATAGTAACGACATGAGTTTGGTTACTATATATTAGTTAGGCGAAAATGCATAAAACCACTCTTTATTCAAGGTTATTTGCAAATAACTACCCCTTATTCAAAAATTTGCAAATAACCACCCATTATATACAAATTGGTTGCAACTAACCACCCATACCCACTTTTCTTGTTAAATCTAATTAAGTTTTCTCCAATTCTAAACAAAAGGGTGATGAATGTCTAGAGTCTCTTGTTGTTCATCGCCTCCAGCAATGACGACCTCTGGTGGAACCTCTTGGTGGCCATCGGGTCTTGTTCGTGGTCCTATTTAATTGGACAGTCAAAGAAAAACTACCTGCCACCTATTGGAATTTACTGGCCAAGAGTCGTCAAAGAAGCAAGGTTCAACACCGACTTCAGAGAGACGATGGGTAAGTTGGCCTTCTTTGTATAATATCCATCCCCAAAATTTGTACATATTCCATTAAACTTAACTTTCTCCCCCTCTGTGTAATGGAATAGGGGACAAATCATCTGTGTGTATCACCCTCTTGTTTGGAGGTTGGTGGGCATGTGACGGGCGCAATTGGGTCTTTAACGGGACAAAGAGCCAAAAATCCATGCTTGTCAATGAGAATATCTATTACGTCTCACTAAAGAATATGCCGATGGAGAATTTTAATGTCAATGGGATGAGGTATGATGTCTAGTTGACGTATATAAACCCAAAGAAGAAGGGGTGCAGACCGTTCTCCATTGGGGACCAAAGACCTGCACGCCTTCAAGTTCGCCAACTTCCTATCTAGAGAACGATCCTGGCCTATCGACCTTCATGTCTCCCTGTGAAACAATGTTGATGGGGAGGCGACAATCACACAAGGATCGACCACGGTAGACTCAGTTGGGGTGGGTATGTCTAATTCAGGGGGTAATGACATCGTATTGCCATTAATGGGCCCCCTACCCAGGAAGATCACCTACTAACGGACCCCCTCGGAGAGGTGTCAACCAAATCCATGCATGTGCATAAAAGCAATATCATACTCATAAAAGGAGGTTTATATGCATAAAACAATTTCAGGGAACATAGCATTAATAATCAAGAGGACTTTTGCAAGCTTATGAGAAGTAGATTGGTAAAAGGCTAAAGGTGGGCTAATTTTTGGCCAGGTGGTGTTAAATCCGGGGAAATAAACTTTCTTTCTAAAATACTCATTCCACATTCCTTCTTCACAATATTTCTCACCTTTCACTCATCGCTCAATGCTTTTTTTCACTATAATGCTTTTACCTCTATAACCTTGGTACTGCCTTCTCAACGAGTCGCAAACATGGGTGTCTTGAATGGCCCCGGATACTTAGTACTTCAGACTCCTCACCTTGTGTCCCATCTCGCTGAACTAACATCTCAACGAGCAGGGTCGACCTACCTTTATCTCTTGAGGTGATCGGATTTTTTCTCACTCATTAAATTTTCCATATTTCAAAAATTCTTTCATTCCTGTCAAACTTCAACAATAATGTTGCACAAACTTCATATAACAACTCCAAAGATGACATCAATTCTCAACATTGTCCCCGAATAGGGTATAAGGTATAAAAAATGGGCAATATGTAATATATGTGGAGCAATAATGATAATGATATAGTAAGGCTCATATATGGCTTGTGACTTTTGCAAATATGCATAGGTAAGGCTTAGGATATGAAATTGAGCACATGTATGGAAATTTATAAAGTCCTCCATCATCTTATCATGCACATGTCAAAAGCAACTTCAAATTTTACCTCACTTTCATGGTTTTCTCTAAAAAATTGCACTTCATTGTGACTTCCCTTAACTAGGCAATTTCATGTTATATCTCTAATGAATCTACTTTTGCATCATCGAGTTCCTTATTAGCTTCCATGACTCTTTTCTTTATTTTTTTTCAATTTTTTTGACGGGGGTCATTTTTTTTCGAAAATTTAAATATGATATAGATAAATATGCAATTCTTAAAAATAAAGATGACTAACTATGTATGATTATGCATAAACATGTAAAAACTATGCAATAACTATGAAAAATGCTCAAAATATGCTAAAATATGCGAGTAAGCCTTTCCCCCACCCCATACTTAAAGATTACAGTCTCCTCATTGTATTAGAACTAGGGTTAAGAAAGAAACTTACTAAAAATTCACAAATTTCAAGAGTCGAAGGCATCTGCAGTGGTGGTCGATTTCGATCATACCAGTCGATATCGACCTTCAGACCTCGATTTCTGGGTCTGAGCTTCAGGGTGATCCGACCTCGACCACAAGCCCCTCGGAATCGACCTTGAGGTCGATATCGAGCTTACTACTCGATTTCGATGTCTCTTGCCCATTCTTTGTTCCTGCAACTTGTTAGAAAACCAAACCAAAACCAAAACAAATAATAATGTCTAATGTAAAGTCTCAAAACAAAACCAAAAGTTATCCAAAACTTAAAACTAATTGTCTTTGTTACATGCTCTAGACTTTTAAGTCGCTAGGCCGACTTCTTCCTTTACGCTCTCAAGGCGGCATCTGCAGAGCCCATGTGGCTTGGGCCTCAAATAGAACTCCTTTCTTGTCTCTCAGCTGCATTCCGCCCGGATGGATTTGATTCACCATGAATGGTCCCATCCTCTTGTCTTTGAATCTACTAGGGAACCAATGATCTTTTGATTTGGAGACAAACACCTTATCTCCTACTTCATAATGGCTCGAACCATCATCAGATACCCTACACAAGCGCACATGCCAAGGCAAACCTCTTCCAAAAAGTGATAAATCCCTAATTGAGATAGAAAAGGAAGAATCCGTACCTTGACTTACCTTTTCGGAGCTTTTTTTGGTCTCAGGGTTGGGTCGATATCGATCATCAGTGGTCGATATTGAGCTCTGTTGTGCTTTTGGAGGTTTTGTCGATTTGGAGTGGTTCTGCTCGACATGATCAGGTCGATCTTGACCTTCAGAGATTGATATCGAGGTTCCTCCTCCTTCTTTCTCAGCTTCTGGGGCAGTCGATTTCGGCATAGAGTCATGTTCGATATCGACCTTTATTCTCAATTTCGATGTTCCTTCTCCTCCGTCGACCCCATACTTATAACCTGGCACAGAATCTTGAACTATGTTAGTCGATATCGACTTACCTGGGTGGATTTCGATGTTCTTTTTGGCTCCTTCGTTCAAGATTGCCACGACCTCCTCCACTTGGGCTTCTATGGCCCTCTTTTCAAGCTCTTCCAGTGTCATACTCCTTACCTTTGCTTCCCCACATGTGATGTAGACACCATTGATGGCCTTTATCTCCATTGGCCCTTCATTTTTCCTCACCGTTTTGTTGAAGGCGTACTCTATCACTTCGTAACTCATGGTGAATGAGAGCAATCCTTTCTTCAAGCTTATGTTGGCATCGACGGTTGCTAGGAATGGCCTACCTAAAATAATGGGACAAGTAGGGTCCTCTGCCGTATCAACAACTAAGAAGTCAGTAGGGACAAAGAATTTTCCTACTTGCACTGGCACATCATCTACCATCCATGTTGGAATCACTACCGTATTATTCGCCATGTATAACTTTGCATCCACGGGCTCCAGGGGACCTATCTTTACCTTGTGCCATATGGTTAGTGGCATCATGCTAACGCTAGTGCCCAAATCAACTAAAGCATTAAAGCAATATCGACCTAAGCCTATGGCGATAGAAAACTTACCTAGGTCCGCCCGCTTCTGTGGTAGCTCCAATCCGTTGCACTCCTCTGCGATCTCAGCAATTGATCGCTTTTTACCTAATATATCCTTAAGGAACCTCACATATGATGGCATCTCATGAAGTGCTCCGGCGAATGGAATTGAGACATTAAGTCCTTGAAGCATCTTCACGAATCGCTAAAACTTCGTTTCCGTCGGGTCCTTAATCACCTTCTTTGATGGGAATGGCAACACCTTCTTCTTCCCCGCGGCTGGAGTTAGATCGACATCGACTGGATGGGGGTCGATATCGACTGGAGGAGTCAATTTTTGTGGTGATGCAGATTCAGTGTCGACATCGACTATAGGAGAGTCGACATCGATATCACCTTGGTCGATATCGACTGGAGGGGTCGATATCGACGTCTGTTCTGGCTCTTTCTCCTCCGCTTTTTGCTCGGGTGTTTGTAATTGACGCCCACTCCTTAAGTTCATGGCCGCTATGTGTCCAGTAGTTTTGCCCTTTTGGTTGGACACAGTTGATCCAGGCAATGCTCCTAACGGTTTGGGTATTTGCTCCGCCAATTGACCCATTTGGGTCTCCATGTTGCGCTTCCAAACATCTATCTCCCCAAGCCTAGAGTTGATGCCCTCCAGCTGAGTATGGATGGAGTTATTGGCTTGTTTGAACTCAGCGTGGTTCCTCCGCATCTCATGAAGAATGATCTGCATGTCATCCTTCCTTGTTTCCCGCTCAGGGTGCCCTGGTGCTCTATATGGTGGGGGATCCCTTTGTTGATAGAATATTTGATCTCCCCAATATTGTTGATTGCCCCCTCCATAGGGGCCTCTCGTCCACTTGGCTTCCTCATGTTGTTCCGCCATAGATACTTGCTCAAGATGTGGGCAGGCACTAGTGTTGTGCCTTGTTGAGCCACATTTTTTTACAAGGTTGATTGTTTCTTAGGAACCTGACTAGCTTTTGAAGGCGGCGTGTCTGATCGTTATGGAATTGTTGCCGCACATCTGGATCTATCTCCTTTGGAGGCTCATAAAGTGGCATAGATGGGGCAGGCCTTGAGTCATAGGCCGCAACAGTCCCATAGGTGTTATCGAAGTTCACCAGCCTCTCAATTGTCTCTCAGGCCTCCTTTGGTGTGAGCTCAATGTACCGATAGGAGGTATACGAGTTGATTCTCTCCTTATTCGGCGCATCAAGGGAGTTGTAGAAGATCTCCTGGATGACAAATGGAAGTTGCCCATGCGTCGGGCATGATCTCAGCAAGTCCTTAAATCGCTCCCATGCTTGTGCCAATGTTTCACCTGGCTTTTGTTTGAAAGTCGTGACCCTTTGCCGCAACATCTCCATTTTAGATGGAGGAAAGAACTTTTTTAGTGATGTACATATTTGCACCTTCTTTTATTGCATCCTTTGACTTTTTATTTCATTCGATTTCCGAAGAAAAGGTTCAAAAGAATATAAACTTGTGTAAGAATGGGCTAAAATGAAAGAAATAGAGTCTGCACGAGTTTTGGGCTAACCATGCAGGAATTCGATGAAATCGGAGTCAAAACGAAGAAGCCAAGTGAAGCTCAGCAGAGGTAGAAATCGACCTTCAACATAGATATCGACCTCTGGTGTCGATATCGACCCTCAAATCGACCTCAACATAGACATCGAGTGGAGATGGACAAGTCGAGCAGAAACAGAGACCTCGATATCGACCTCTGGTGTCGATATCGACCTCTGGTGCCGATATCGACCCCTTATCTCGACAGAAGATAGACTCGAGTTCGAGATGCGGATTGGGAACTTTATCTTCAAGGAGGCACGAGATTATCTTACACTTTCAAGATAGATAGCAGCTGAAGACTTAGTTATCTTTTACCTTTAAGTTTTATCAAAATAAAAGACCTATCCTAATTGTTCGGATAGAGTTCATAGTTTAGATAGAAGTTACAATCCTCGGATAGCAAGGATTAGTAGCCTATAAATAAAGCCCTAGGGGGGTGGCATTCAATCATCCAAGAAACAACAATCCAATTTTAGAGTTCAATTATATTCAATAGAGTTAGAGAGAAGTTTTAGGGTTTGACGTTTGCGAAAGTTGACGTTGAGTTGTAAAGCTTCGGAGTTTATTTTAATGTAAGTTTCTTCTTTTCAATCAACAATGAGTTCCATGATGAGAAGCGAGTAGTTCCCCAAAGCTCTTAGGGTCGGGGTAAGCCCGACGTTAGCCATGCGCGCTTGAGGTAAGTATTTGATGTTGATATCGTTGTGTCTATCTCTCCTCCTACGATTCTATGTTTAGTCCTAATCGAAAGAAAAGGGATTCATGCTAACAACTTGAGTTATAAACATAAAATTGGTAGAGAGAAGTAGGTTTATTTGCAAGAGTAATCCTAAGAGTTGGTGTATGGCGAAAGCTTGTCCCTCGGGTGAAATAGCGCGATTGTCCGTCTTATTTATCTTATCGCATGCATTGGTTAACGTTGTGGTAAACCCTAATCCTAGGAGTTGTTTCTTTTACATAGTTTAATTCACATAAACCACTGTTATTTCAGTTCATTGCTTCTCTCCCCATTCTCAAATCTTCGGCCTTTCTTTGCCGACGAAAAACTAACCCACTGCAGGAAGACATCGATATCGACCCCAGACGTAGATATCGACCACTGAGTTCATCGACAGTTTTCTGAGTCGATGACGATCATCACTGCGGAGGTTACTGAACATCGATATCGACACCAGACATCGATATCGACCCTACTGTGTCGACTGGTAGTCTTTTGAGCCAGTCGATTTCGTGACTGACATCGATATCGACCCTTTCCAGTCAATATCGACCACTTGTTTTTGTTTCTGCAGGTCTTCTGTTGCAGAGAACATCGACAGCCGAGGTCAACATCGAGGCCCAAGGTCGAAATCGAGGCTTCTGGTTGACGCAGACTTGAGATTCCAAAGCTACTAGGATCCTGTTGACACGCCTCCTCGTGGATCGATCCTGACTACCCTTCCACTACAACGGGAGGAAGTCTTGTAATTATTTGCATAGGCTAGGAGCTGGTTTATGTTTATTACATCTTTATTATTTGTAATTACTCGACATACCAAGCCTCCTCCAATTAACAAATTGGCGTCGTTGCCAGGGAGGCAATCATTCGCGCCCTAGTAGTCTATCTCACGTTTTTATCTAGTTTGGTTTTGCAGGTGTATGTGACGGGCTGATCGCCCACCTGAATTTGAAGGAGTAGAGGACCCTGAGCGTTATTTCCATCTAAGAGCCCAAGCTCAAAGAATCATGGCAGACAACGCGAACCAGGCTGAACTTATTGAGCAACTAAGGAAGCAGGTTGAGGACCTAACGACTAGAGAGGCGGCACTTAAGGAGCGCGCGGATAGGGAGGAGGAAGTCCGGAGGCAAATAGAAGCCCAAATCAATGCCCTCCCTAGGAATGCCAAGCAATATATGCACCCCGCTCTCACAATGCCTGAATCGGCAATTCTTATCCCTGCCTCTAATTTTGAAATAAAACCTAACTTCCTAACTGAGATTAGAAGGCACCAATATGAAGGAAAACCTAACGAATGCCCTATGGCACATATTTCAACCTTCTTAGACCTTTGTGATACTATTGCTGATGGACCAAGTCTTGAATATGTCCAACTAAAAGCCTTTCGATGATCTCTTACAGGAAAAGCATTACAATGGTTGGAGAGCTTAGCCCCAAGATCGCTCCGCACCTGGAATGAAGTCAATGACGCATTCCTCAACGAGTTCTTTCCTCCTTCTAAGACAGCATTGATCCGACAGAAAATCACAGCTTTCAAACAAAAGCCTGGTGAGGCTCTGGCGATTGTTTGGGAAAGGTTTAAGGACATACTACGATCATGCCCGACGCATGGCCAACCACCGTATGTAATTCAGGAGATCATATACAATGCTCTTGACGCTGCAACTAAGGAGAGGATCAACACCTACACCTCATATGGCTACCTTGAACTCGCTCCACAAGAGGCTTGGGAGACCATAGAGAGGTTGGTGGAGTTCGACAATACATATGGGACTCCTGAGGCTTCTGACACGCTATCATCGTCGAGGTCTGCCCCATCCATGCCCTTATATGAACCCTCCAATGTAATCGATCCAGACGTGAAGGAGCAATTCTATAGAGATCAACTTCGAAAGCTCCAAAAGCAAGTGAGGTTCCTTTCAACGAACCAAGATTGCATTGAATGCGGATCACAGCGGCACACCATCGTCGAGTGCCCTCATGCCGAACAAGTACACCTAGCGGAGACTCACCAGGAGGTACGCTACATGGGGGGCCCCAATCACCAATATTGGGGAGACCAAAGGTTCCATCAACCACAAAGGAACCAGGTTAACCCTAGGGACCCTCCGCCTTATAGAGCTCCTGGGCACCCGGAGAGAGACCAAAAGAAGGATGATCTTCAACTTGTGCTAGATGAGATAAGAAGGAATCAAGCAAAGAATGATCAATCCAACAATGCCATCCATTCTCAACTCAATCACCTTACCACAAGGATTGGGGAGATGGATATATGGAAAAGGAACGTAGAGACCCAACTGGGTCAATTGGCGGCACAAATACCTAGACCACCCGGAACACTCCCTGGGCAACCCACTACAAATCCTAAGGGACAATCCGAGACGGGCCATGTCGCAGCCATACAATTAAGGAGTGGCACCAAAGTACAAAAGCCACGAACGGAAGCGGAGGAGAAAGCAGCAGACCCAGTCGACATCGACAGACCAGTCGATGTCGAGGACGAGGTCGATATCGACCCCCAGGTCGACACCCAGGTCGACATCGATACCACTGCAGTGCCATCAAAGCCACAAAAGAGGTCGACATCAACCATACCAGTCGATATCGACCAGATCCCTGTCGATGTCAATGTCCAGCAGGCCCCTCCGACCACCGTTTTGGCCCCTCCACCAAAGAAGACGTTGCCCTTTCCATACAAAGCATTGGAGGATCCCACCAAAGGTAAGTTTAGGCGCTTTGTAAAAATTCATCAAGGACTTAACGTTACCATTCCTCTTACAGAAGCCCTAAGCAAGATGCCCGCCTATGTTCGATTCCTGAAAGACATCCTTAGCAAGAAAAGGTCCTTGGCAGAGATCGCAGAGGAATGCTCAAAGATGGACTTCCCTAAGAAGAAGAGTGATCCAGGGAAGTTTGCAATCACCGTGGGACTTGGCCAACATCATTATAAAGCCCTATGTGACCTAGGGGCAAGTGTAAGTCTCATGCCTCTCTCTATTTGGCAAAAGGTGAACATTGGCGCCCTTGAACCTGTGGACATGAAACTCTATATGGCTGACTATTCATTCGTCAAGCCCACATGTATAGTTGATGATGTTCCAATAAAGGTAGGTAAGTTCTTTGTGCCTACTGATTTCATTGTATTGGAAATGCCTGAAGATCCTGTAGTGCCTATTATCCTTGGTAGGCCTTTCTTAGCTACTGCTGATGCCAATATCAATGTACGTCGAGGATTACTAACCTTTACTATAGGGAACGAAGTGATAGAATTCTCTTTCAACCCAACCATGAGCGAAACAAAGCACCTGGAGCAAGTAGTCCTCTCGCCGGCTAAGGAAAAGCTTAGAAAATTTTTGTTGGCGACAAGCAGATTCGACATCGACTGGAACCAGTCGATATCGACTAAAAACATCGAAATCGACCCCCTTGGTCGAAATCGAGTAGGCCAGATTGTTGCCAGGAGCTTAAGTATGTGGTCACAAACGTCGATATCGACCCCCACATATCGATATCGACCGAAGCTCTCGAAATCGACCCACCTTGGTCGAAATCGACCACTCCGCAGCCCGAAGATTTCTGTTTCGAGCCTAAATAGGTAAGCCCAGGTATGACTCCTAACCCTCCTATGTCCCTTATTGATGAATCAATTAAGCCAATTATTGATAATTCTACTAAAGAGAGGGTCAAAGCTCCATGGTTTGCCTATATTGCTAAAGTTAGGTCAAGAAAGAGAAGGAAAGCGCCCAAAGAAGAACCTAACGATGAAGAAGCCTTGGTCGCCGAACTTAGCTACTACCAAAAGGACCTAGATGACCCAGGAGAATGCTCAAGCGCAAAGGGTTCCTGCATTAAAGGCTCATAAAGCGTTGACGGAGAAGTCGGCCTAGCGACTCAAAACTCTAGAGCATGTACATAAAACCTTTAATTTTTTCATAGATGGGTTTTTAGGATTTAACTTTTGTTTTATCAAACTTTTAAAACTGAGATAATTCGTGGTTTTATCTATTATTCTAACAAAGATTTAAGGTTGTTAAGCAAAAAGAAACCGAAGAAGAAAAGAAGCTTCTGCAGAGGCAGTCGAAATCGACCAGGCCAGTCGAAATCGACCCCCCCAGGGTCAAGCCACCTCCTGGAGTCAACATCGAGGACTTAGGAGCGAAAAAGCAGAGGTCGATATCGACCATAATCATCGATATCGACCCCAACCTGGCAGCCCTTGTCTTCATCTTCTTCCTCGACTTTGACAGATGCAGTTGACATCGACCACTGACCTAGATATCGACTTCTGGCATCGACCAAATCAGAAATCGACCTGAATCTGCAGTTTGCGTTGTGAGTTTCTCTCTACCCTTGTTCTTCTTTTTAATACAGTGAGGACACTGTATATTTTAAGTATGGGGTGGGGGAAAAACATGTCTTATGGTCATAACTTGGTTTTCTTCTTCGCATTGCATTCATGTTTAAATTGTTGTTCTTAGTTTTACTTTTATAAAATGTCAAAAAAATCCAAAAAAAAAAAGAAAAATGTCAAAAATACAAAAAAAAAATGCATGTTTATTTTCAAGTTTGTTTTAAACCTTACTTAGATGTCCTATGATGAAAACTCAATAGCTGACTTGATCATGTAAATCCTATGGCATATTTGGATGGTTTAGCCTAAGTCCATAAATTTTTATGTAGATTGTGAACTTGTGATGAAATTGAGCACATATGATCCTAGGCTAAAAAGCAAATCCAACAAAAATTGTCCTAGTGAGAATTTTGGCCTATAGGGAGAACATAAAAAATCCCTCCGATTTCTTGAGTGTATTTACTCTTCCTATACATCTCTAAATGTTGTGATAGTTATTCAAAGCCAATGTATATATATGTTTATGTTTACGAGAATTAAATGATGGAGGCATCTTTTAAGCCATTTTTATCCTCTCTTTACCTACCCTGCATTATCTCTGCATGAAGCCAGAATATTAGCCTGAGCCTGAAATTGCAAACTCCACAAAATTATCCCTAGCCGAATTGAGCCTGACCCCCATTTAGGAATTGAGACTTAGATTGGCTGGACTAATGCCTTGTGGAAAGAAAAGAGCATAATGTCCAGTTTTGAGCCAGGAAATTATGGGTTGGTGCATATTTACATTTTGTCATATTTTGTAAAAGGATTTTTTGGCTCACCATATAAATGCACATATTTTTAGAATTTATTTATTATTTTCGTCAAAAAAAAGAAGAAAAAAAAAGAAAAAAAAAGATGTATATACGTAGTGCATGAGCCAAAATCCTTAAGTCCTTTATTTATTTCATACAAGTGTTATATTTTTTAGAGGTATATTAGAGTTCAAAAGAAGGGTTGATAGAATGGTTTACATCTTTTAGTACATCTTTAAAGCATATTATATAAAGATGAGTTGGGAAAGAGCATTATAGGAGATTGAGCTTGGAAAGTGCAACATTGAAGAGTTATGGTTTGGATATTGCAAGTGTTGAGATTTAGGAGTCTTGATTCCCGAATTATAAAAGCACCACATAGCTAAATAATTCTATACCCTTGTATTTCATACCAAGCCCCTTTACAACCCCGCCGAATGGAGTCTTCTTTGAAGTCTTCCATTGAGCGAAAGTCCTCCTGATGGTTCTTATTGCATTTTCATAATTGGTTGCGAAGTGGATTGTTATAAATTGCAATGTTTATGAGATTGTATATGGAATTGAATTGAGAGTTGATCTTCATAGCCTAAACACAATAGAGTTGAGTGCAAACACATTATCCCTGTGAGGTTGGATCAAAATTGCATAAGCCTGTGGATCGCCTAAATATGTCCTATGACGTTAAATTCACTTGCTTTGCTTTTCTACATCTTGTGATGTTGCTTTTGACAAGGGCGAAGACTTGAAGGGTGTGTTGTAGGTATTGGTTATTGCTTGGTTATTGCTTGAGGACAAGCAAGTCTAAGTATGGGGTGTTTTGATGTACATATTTGCACCTTCTTTTATTGCATCCTTTGACTTCTTATTTCATTCGATTTCGGAAGAAAAGGTTCAAAAGAATATAAACTTGTGTAAGAATGGGCTAAAATGAAAGAAATAGAGTATGCACGAGTTTTGAGCTAACCATGCAGGAATTCGATGAAATTGGAGTCAAAACGAAGAAGCCAAGTGAAGCTGAGCAGAGGTAGAAATCGACCTTCAACATAGATATCGACCTCTGGTATCGATATCGACCCTCAAATCGACCTCAACATAGACATCGAGTGGAGATGGACAAGTCGAGCAGAAACAGAGACCTTGATATCGACCTCTGGTGTCGATATCGACCCCTTATCTCGACAGAAGATAGACTCGAGTTCGAGATGTGGATTGGGAACTTTATCTTCAAGGAGGCACGGGATTATCTTACACTTTCAAGATAGATAGCAGCTGAAGACTTAGTTATCTTTTACCTTTAAGTTTTATCAAAATAAAAGACATATCCTAATTGTTCGGATAGAGTTCATAGTTTAAATAGAAGTTACAATCCTCGGATAGCAAGGATTAGTAGCCTATAAATAAAGCCCTAGGGGGATGGCATTCAATCATCCAAGAAACAACAATCCAATTTTAGAGTTCAATTATATTCAATAGAGTTAGAGAGAAGTTTTAGGGTTTGACGTTTGCGAAAGTTGACGTTGAGTTGTAAAGCTTCGGAGTTTATTTTAATGCAAGTTTCTTCTTTTCCATCAACAATGAGTTCCATGATGAGAAGCGAGTAGTTCCCCAAAGCTCTTAGGGTCGGGGTAAGCCCGACGTTAACCATGCGCGCTTGAGGTAAGTATTTGATGTTGATATCGTTGTGTCTATCTCTCCTCCTACGATTCTATGTTTAGTCCTAATCGAAAGAAAAGGGATTCATGCTAACAACTTGAGTTATAAACATAAAATTGGTAGAGACAATTAGGTTTATTTGCAAGAGTAATCCTAAGAGTTGGTGTACGGCGAAAGCTTGTCCCTCGGGTGAAATAGCGCAATTGCCCGTCTTATTTATCTTATGGCATGCATTGGTTAACGTTGTGGTAAACCCTAATCCTAGGAGTTGTTTCTTTTACATATTTTAAATCACATAAACCACTGTTATTTCTGTTCATTACTTCTCTCCCCATTCTCAAATCTTCGGCCTTTCTTTGCCGATGAAAAACTAACCCACTGCAGGTAGACATCGATATCGACCCCAAACGTCGATATCGACCACTGAGTTCGTCGACAGTTTTCTGAGTCGACGACGATCATCACTGCGGAGGTTACTGAACATCGATATCGACATCCGACATCGATATCGACCCTACTGTGTCGACTGGCAGTCTTCTGAGCCAGTCGATTTCATGACTGACATCGATATCGACCCTTTCCAATCGATATCGACCACTTGTTTTTGTTTCTGCAGGTCTTCTGTTGCAGAGAACATCTACAGCCGAGGTCAACATCGAGGCCCAAGGTCGAAATCGAGGCTTCTGGTCGACGTAGACTTGAGATTCCAAAGCTACTAGGATCCCGCTGACACGCCTCCTCGTGGATCGATCCTGACTACCCTTCCACTACAACGGGAGGAAGTCTTGTAATTATTTGCATAGGCTAGGAGCTAGTTTACGTTTATTAAATCTTTATTATTTGTAATTACTCGACATATCAAGCCTCCTCCTATTAACATTTAGGAACGCATCCTTCACCTCTTCCCATGTCCTCACCGAGCGTGGAGCCAAACTCTCTAGCCATTGCAATGCCTTCCCTACCAAAGACCATCGAAAGGATTTTAGTCTCACATACTCTAAATTCACACCATCAGCAATAGTTTCACATAAGTCCATAAAAGTAGAGATATTTTGCAAAGGGCATTCATTAGGTCTTCCTTCAAAAGTGTTTCCTTTAATCTCATATAGGAAGTTTATTTTAATTTCATAGTTAGAAAGAGGTATTAAAATAGCGGATTCAGGAACATGTAGCGGCGGATGCATGTATTGCATCGCCGTCTGTGGATACTGATTGAGCCGCTCTTGGGCTTGTCTGCACGCATCCTCCTCCCTATCAGCACGGGCTTGCTCTACAGCAGCGGCGGCCCTTTTAGCAGCGATTGTGGCATTGTGGTCCTCAATTTCTTTCCTCAACCTCTCAATGGTCTTTGCATGTGTCTCGTTATCCGCCATGATTTGAATGGCTCTGTTGCGAAGATGGAAGAAATGTTCAGGCTCGTCAATGCTTTCCATGATAGGTCCGCGATCAAAACGTCGCAGAAACCTGCAAAATAAGCACTAAGAAAGATCGTGAGAAAAACCTAGGTGGCGATTGATTGCCTCCCCAGCAACGGCGCCAATTTGTTCGTAGGGGGAGGTGATTCACTTAAACAAAATATCAAATAAATATCACAACTAAGCCAACTCCCTGTTCAAGTAAATAAAATACAACAATCCCTCCCGATGTAGTGTTAGGGTAATTCATGATCGAATCCACGAGGAGGTATGTCAGCGCTTCCTGGGTTGCAACCACAATCAAGATTTTGACTCCAGAAGACACTCAATATCGATGTGTCTGGTCGATATCGACCTTAGTTCTAGTCGATTTCCAGTGAGTTTCCTGCAGAAGACAAAAGCAAAGCAGTCGACATCGTGAAAGACACTCGATATCGATGTTAGTGCTCGATATCGACCTCGCTAGTCGATTTCGATGTCTGTAACAGAAACTATAATACAAACCTAATGTGTCAGAAAAGTAGTCCGAAGAGCGTAGAATGGTGAAGGAAAGATGGACATAAATAAAAACTCAAACGTTGTATAAGAATTCAATTAACTAAAGGCTTCCGAGGTCAGGGATTCATGCAACAACAATATTCATGCAAGTATGATGCTAAAGTTATGAAATTTAATGTCTTTCCGTCAAATAACTTTCGTTACCGACTTTTAGGTGATTAGAGGCTCTCGCATAAAACCTATAAGTTACTATCCAATTCATGAGCAATTCAAGTTCACAATATGATTGGCTTTCGCTTCAATAATGCAAAGAATGAATCTCCCTAACTTTCGCAAAGGATCATGCATAGGATAGAAGACGGAATCGCATAAAATTCATACCTTTGATGCACTTACCCTACATTGCTATCGTTGGGCTCACCCCGACCCTAGAAGTGGGTTGACAACTCGCGCTCCATCGTTGAACTCATAATCATCATGTAAAAGAAAATACTTTGAATTAACTTCGAAAGAAAGATTACACCGACCAAAATGGACATAAATGTGCATAGAAAATATGGCAATTTGCGCGCACATCAGAACTCCTTTCCTTGGCTAGCAAGGTTTGTGAGGCTTTAAATAAAGCCCTAGGGGGCTGATTTTTATTCAAGAATTCAAGCATTCAACAATACAACAATCAATAGCAATAGAAGTAGAGTAGAAGAAGCTTTAGGGTTTGGCGTTTGCGAAAGCCGATGTTGGAGTTGTAAAGTTTGGAAGTTCAGTTTTAATGCAAGTTAGTTCCTTTCAATCAAAGATGTTTACTTCCATGAAGAGAGAGTAGTTCCCCAAGCTCTTAGGGTCGGGGTGAGCCCGACGTTAGCCATGCGTGCTTGAGGTAAGTGTTTGATGTTGATATCTGATAACTCCCTCCCTTGATGAAAATCGGAATAAAGTTTCAAAGGCCTTGACAGTTTGTCTGTGTCAAAGGTCTTGGAGCTTTAACAGTATTGATGAAATACAAAACCTGTTCTATATATTATTATGTCTGAATATTATTTACTTCCATTATATTATATGCCTAACTAACCTTTCAGGAAGTATTATTCGAATTACTTCTTTCCTTATGGTGCATATTGAGAAGATCCAAATTGGAGAGATCCAAATTGGAGAGATCATGTCTTCGTAGTGTCCAAAAATAGAAGATCCTTGGGCGCGCCATGATCCGAACTAGCCGTTGTTGAAGATCCTTAGGCGCCATGTTGCTTCTATATAAAGGAAAGGAAGAAGAAGACAGGAGATACTAGTTGAACACAAGCTTTCATTTATTCAAGCGAGATCTGTCTTCCAAGTGTACTCTCTGCTAGCGCTCAAGAGTTTGTTATTTCATTTCAAAGTCTTTGAGAGTTACACTGTGAGCTTATAGGATATATTCATTTATAGTGTTACTCGAGAGTTTGTAACTCGGGAAGTAAGCACTAGGCTATTGATTTTTGAGAGTAAGAGGATTGTACTAGGACTCCAAGGGAACGTGAGTTGACTAGATTGCAATTGTATAGGAGAGAGGCTTCTCGGTGAGCTATTAGGATCCTAAGCTTTGCGAATCAATAAAGCCTTTTGAATCCTAGGGTTGTGGAAGAACCCTAGGCGGGGACGTAGGCCAAGTTCGTGCCGAACCTCGTAAACAATTACTCGTGTCCTTTATCTATTGCTTTACCTTATTTCCGCACTTGGTTCGATTGTCTAACTTTGTGATTCAGGTTTAATCTCAAAGGGTTTTATATGAGCTCCAAAAGTCTTGAGACTTTCTGCGAAAAAAGGGCATACTCTATTCAACCCCTCTTCTAGAGTATTTCTATATTACCTTGTTTTATATTATCGAACCTTCAATTGGTATCAGAGCTTTACTCACTGTTTTTGATCTAACAATCTTGTGAGTTTTCGATCATGTCTGGTGAAGCAAGCGGAGGATTTGCACAGGGAAGGTCTACCAGCAGACCACCACTCTTTGTAGGAAACAACTTTGTCCACTGGAGATCATTGATGAAGATGTTCATCATAGACCAAGATCTGGAACTTTGGAACATTATAGAGAATGGGCCAAAGATTCCAGAGAAAGATGGACCAAATGGAACCAAAGTTGCAAAGAATGAGTCTGAATACATCCAAGCGGATCTTGAACTCGTCTCCAAAAACTACAGGGCTATTAACTTACTTTATTGTGGTCTCAGCACTGATGAGTTTAACCGTATTTCATCTTGTAGGTCAGCTAAAGAGATTTGGGACAAGCTGGTCGTCACCTATGAGGGAACCAGCCAAGTGAAGGACACCAAGATCAGCATCTTCCTTCGAAAGTATGAACTTTTCAAAATGAAGCCTGATGAGTATATCAAGGTCATGTTCACACGATTCACAGAAATCACCAACAACCTTGACTCTCTCGGCAAGAGCTTTACAAACGTTGAGAAAGTAAGGAAGATATTGAGGTGTCTCCCAAAAGAAAAGTGGGGTCCTAAAGTAACAGCTATAGAGGAAGCCCAAGACCTCACTACTCTGCCTCTTGACGACCTGCTTGGGAAACTGATCACGCATGAGATGATCCTTAATGAAGACGATGGAGAACTTCCAGCTAGCACTAAAAACTTGGAACTCAAGTCTAAGAAGGATGAGCCTAAAGATGGATCTGATTCCGAAGATGAGGATGACGATGAGGATGATCCTTTTGCTCTTATCATAAGAGGCCTTGCTCGAATTCTCAAAATGAAGAAGCAATTCAACAACAAGGATGGATCAGAGTCTTCAAAATTTCGAGGTAAGCCTCAATACAACAAGTATGAAAAGAAGAATAAACCGTTGTCTTGTTTTGAATGTGGTGAAACAGATCATCTCGTGAAGGACTGCCCTCAAAAGACAAAGAGCCAGTCCAAGAAGGGTGACAAATGGAAGAAGAAAGCCATGGTGGCAACTTGGAGCGATTCTGACTCTGACTCCGATGATGAGAAGGCCAATATTTGTCTTATGGCCTCAGAAGATGAATCCCACGATGAAAAGCTTGAAGCTACTGTAAGAGAACTTATGGCAAGTCCAAAAGAGGTATTATCGGAATTCATTTCCAATATGATTGCCAATGAAGAGAAACTTATTGCCCAAACTAACATTCTTATTAAGAGAACTGTGGATCAGGAAAGAACTATTGAGGATCTGTCTATGAGGGTTAAAAGTCTTGAAGCTTCTTATTCAGGTCTTGACATTAAAGTCAAGACGCTTGACTCAGAGAAATCTGAACTCAAGCAAGATCTCTCCTCTCTAAGAAATGAGCATCATGACTTAGAAACGAGAAGATCTCCCTGAATAATAAGATTCAAGACCAACAGACAGCCCTCATAAGTTTTACCAAATCCAAAGGCACTCTTGATAGGATGTTGGGCGAGCAACAAAGTTCTCTAAACAAAAGTGGTATTTGTTACAATCCAAGGTTTTTAAAGAAGTAGCACATTACCACCTTTGTAAAGGCAAAAGGAAGCAGAACCTCTCCTATATGTCACCACTGTGCTAGAAAGGGACATGTAAAAGAGACCTGCCCTTATAGAAGAAATGATCCATATATTATTCGCAATACATTTCCTGTTCATTTGAGAAAAGAACGGATAACACAAGTTTGGGTTCCAAAAGGCACTATTTTACCAAACATGGTTTACCCCAACAATGGATCCAAATTTGCTTATTGGTCTAGCCACAAAGGTTGATGTTTGTCTTGCAGGAGAACACCAAGGTGAAGGAACATAAATGGATCATTGATAGTGGGTGCTCGAGGCATATGAGTGGAAAGAGTTCTCTCTTTCATGATCTAAAGGAGCAATCCACGGGAACAATCACTCTTGGTGACAAAGGAAAATGTGACATCGTCGGTATTGGTAGTGTTGGAAGTGATTCCAGCCATAGTATTAAAAATGTCTATCTTGTTAATGGTTTAAAGTATAATTTTCTTAGTGTCTCTCAACTATGTGATAGTGGCAACTATGTCAGATTTAACAAGAAAAGATGTCTAGTGTGCAGAGAAGATACAGGTGAAGTTATATTGACTGCATATCGTTACAACAATATATACGCTGTAAATGCTGATCAAGTGGCACAAGGAAGCTTAACCTGTCTAAAGGCTTTGACGGACGATCCAAAGCTCTGGCACAGGAGACTCGGTCATGTGAGTCCACATACACTACAGAAGCTTGTGTCCAAAGGGCTTGTAAGAGGGCTACCTGAGATGGACTTCAAAGGTATTGATATGTGCAATGCATGCACACGAGGTAAACAAACACATAGCTCTTTCAAACCCAAAAAGGTTGTAAGTTCTTCTAGACCCCTTGAACTTTTACATATGGATTTATGTGGTCCTATGCGAGTCAAATCTCCCAATGGTAAAAAGTACATGCTAGTTGTTGTTGATGATTTCTCTAGATATACTTGGGTTGCATTTTTAAAAGAAAAATCAGAGGCCTTATTTGAGTTTTCAAAACTTTGTAAGGAGTTGCAAACTTTAAGAAACGAGCCCATAGTGTCAATTCGGAGTGATCATGGTAGGGAGTTTGATCAACTTCAGTTTGATTTGTTTTGTGCTAAATATGGCATCTCCCATAACTTTTCTGCTCCTAGGACACCTCAACAAAACGGGGTTGTGGAACACAAGAACCGCACCTTAGAGGATATGGCCAGGACTATGCTTTTAGAAAATGCATTACCTAAAACCTATTGGGCTGAAGCTGTTAACACAGCTAACTACATTTTGAATCGTTGTCTTATTCGTTCCATCTTAAAGAAAACTCCTTATGAACTTTTCAAAGGCCGCAAACCACTTATATCTTATTTTAAACCCTTTGGCTGTACTTGTTTTGTTCATAACAATGGAAAAGATAACCTTGGGAAATTTGATGCGCGTAGTGATGAAGGTATATTTCTTGGCTACTCCACAAGTAGCAAAGCTTATAAAATCTTCAATAAAAGGACTCAGTTAGTTGAAGAAAGTATACATGTTATATTTGATGAATGCAATGACGGTTCTTTGAGTGAAAGTGTTGCAGATATAGATCTTAACATCCATGCAGAGAACGAGGAAGGTGATGATGCTGCTACCAAGAACACAGAGAAGAGGAACATGCAGGAACAGATTCTTAACACTGAAGAATTGGCCCAAGGTGTTGAAGATTCGTCCAAAGCCCTTGGTGTCCAATCCAACAGTGTTGAGACGTCAGAAACTGCTATAACTGAACATAACAGGACCACGGAGTCAGATGTACCACAAGTCAATCCTACTGGTGTGACGAATCAAGGAGCTGAGACTAGCAAAAGGAAATTCAAATATTCCTCATCACACTCATTAAAGGATATCATTTCTGACCCTACTTCTAGTGTTCAAACTCGTTCTAAACTTAAAGATCTTTGTGCTTTTCACGCGTTTGTTTCTCTTATTGAACCAAAGAAGGTAGATGAGGCACTTCAAGAGCCAGACTGGATCATTGCTATGCAAAGCGAGCTTAACGAATTTGAAAGAAACAAAGTCTGGACCTTGAAGCCAAGGCCAAAGCATCAATCAGTCATTGGCACACGATGGGTATTTCGAAACAAGCTAGATGAGAATGGTAAGATCGTGAGGAACAAGGCAAGGCTTGTTGCTCAAGGCTACAACCAAGAGGAAGGTATTGACTACGAGGAGACCTTTGCTCCCGTAGCCAGGCTTGAAGCCATTCGTATTTTATTAGCATTTGCATCTTTTATGAGCATAAAGTTATATCAAATGGATGTCAAGTGTGCTTTTCTTAATATTTTCTTAGAGGAAGAAGTATATGTGGCTCAACCCCCAGGATTTGAAAGTTTGGAATTTCCCAATCATGTTTATAAACTTGACAAAGCGCTTTATGGTTTGAAACAAGCCCCAAGAGCTTGGTATGAGCGCTTGTCAAAATATCTTTTAGAAAATGATTTTAAAAGGGGGTTGATCGACAAGACTCTTTTTATCAAGACCAAAGGAAAAGACATTTTGGTCATTCAAATTTATGTTGATGATATATTATTTGGTGCTACTAACACATCTTTGTGCAAGGAATTTTCTGACATCATGTGCAGTGAATTCGAGATGAGCTTGATGGGTGAACTCAACTTCTTTTTGGGATTACAAGTTCACCAATCCAAGAAAGGGATCTTTGTCAACCAAAGCAAGTACACTAAGGATCTCTTGAAGAAGTTCAAGATGGATCAATCCAAAGCAGCCAAGACACCCATGAGCTCAACATTATCTCTAGATCAAGAAAAGATTGGGAAAAGTGTCAATCAAAAGGAGTATCGAGGAATGATTGGATCTTTATTATATCTCACGGCTAGTAGACCTGACATCATGTTTAGTGTTTGCATGTGTGCTAGGTTTCAAGCTGATCCTAAAGAATCTCACCTCGTGGCTGTAAAGAGGATCTTTCGATATCTCAATGGCACTAAGGAGCTTGGACTATGGTACCCAAAGAAAAAGGATTTCACATTAATTGGATATTCTGATGCAGATTTTGCAGGGTATAAGGTGGATAGGAAGAGCACATCAGGATGTTGCCAATTCTTAGGAGCATCCTTGATCAGTTGGCACTCAAAGAAATAAAACTCAGTCGCTCTATCCACTGCAGAAGCCGAATACATTGCAGCTGGAGCCTGTTGCTCCCAAATCCTTTGGATAGCTCAACAAATGCGAGATCTTGGCATCAACCTCAAAGGCATTCCTATTAAATGTGACAATACAAGTGCCATCTCCATCACTAAGAATCCTGTTCAGCATTCAAGGACCAAACATATTGATGTAAGGCATCATTTCATTAGAGACCATGTTGAAAAAGGTGATGTGTCCATTTCATTTATTTCAACTGATTATCAATGGGCTGACATTTTTACTAAGCCTTTGGCAGAGGACAGGTTCACCTTCATAAGACGAGAGATTGGGATGCTTAACAAGGATGCACTTTCGTAGGGGGAGCTTTCCCTTTACGAAAGATAATATCTACTTAGTGTCAAGACCTTTGAGAATTATGTCAAGGTTTGTGAACTAAATGGTAGATTACATACATCGGATCACATATTTTTGGTTAATATCTTTCTAGATATTTAATCAATTATATTTTTATCGGATTTCAAAATTGCCTATTTATGTTATATTTTCTTTCCGTTGAGATATCTTAATTTTGGAACTAAATATTTCGGTTATTCAGTCCTATTTTAATGGAATAGTTTGAATTTTGAATTGGAAATTTTTCAAATTTGGCAATGATATCATTACCCTCCCTTGGAACTCTAAACCCGTCCCATCACTCCATCATCTTCTCTCTCTACTTAAACCCATTTCTGTACCCGATTCCCTCATAACTCTGAACCTCTCCAAACCCTTTCACCTTCTTCTTCTTCAACCTCTCAACCTGCTCTAAGAAAACCCTAACCGATTTCCTCCATGGCTCCCAAATCAAAGAAAGCTTCCACACCCAAAAGACTTGGCGCCACCCCCAAGGGACGCCAGGACACTGCTACTTCTCCTACACCTGAACCCACTCCTCAAGCCATCGTCCCTGCTGTTGTCCAGAGCACCATCACTGAGAGCACGACTACAGTAACCAAGGGCTCTCAAAAACGCTCTGCTAAGAAGCCTCTCATCGCGAAGCAGAAAGGGAAAAAGAAGGCCATCGCTGAGGAGGTGGATGAGGAAGAAGAAGAGGAGGATCTTGATGCTATTCTGGAAAAGGATGCAGCCAAGGATGCCGAAGAAGAAGCTTTAAGGAAGAAAAAGGTCGAGGAGGAGGCCGAGCTTGCAAAGAAGTTGATCGAGGAGGAAGCTGAGAGAATCCGGAAGGAAGTCGAGGCGGAGACTCTCAAGGAGGTTCCTTCTGAAGAGGAGCCTGAGGAAGAGGACGAGGAGCAAGACGAATCCGGAGAGGACGAGGAGGATACTGATGGAGACAACGCTGAGGACTCGGGGTCAGAGGAAGAAGAGGAAGAGGAGCCCGAGCATGCTCCCTCTCCTTCTCCTCCTCCTCCTCCCCCGTCTCCAAAGAAGCGGAAAGCCTCTACAGCCAAGCCTCCTTCTCCCAAGCGCACCGGGAAGGGTACGCTCAAGAGCCTTGAGGCGCCTGCCAAGAAAGTCGCTCCAACGATTGCTCGCAGGAAGAACACCGATCCACCTGCCTACATCCAGGTAAACCAATCCTTGCCCTCCTCTTGGTTTGAAAATGCTGAGACTGCTGGTAAGTGGGTAGATGAGTTTCGAACTCGTAGGATTTGCTGTTCTGATTTTTTGGATATTGAGTTCTTCGAAGATTTGAAACTACCCTGCATTGATCTTCTCAAAAAATCCCCAGCCTGGACCCTTCTCAATCTTGAAACCGTTGACTATCCCTAGCTTACCCGCCTGTTCTACATAAACCTAAAAGCCAAACACGACGCCAATGGTTGGTCTTTGGATTTTGTTGTCAAAGGGGTTAGAATCTCTTTCAACTCCAATGACTTTGCAGATTTCCTTGGCCTACCTAGCCCATGTCCACCCTCTGAAATACACCCCTCAAAAGAAAACTGCATCATCCTTGCCCGAGCCAAGTACCTCCTACCCGAAGCATCTAACAGCACCTCAAAGCAACTCACCCACTCATCCCTTACCCTTGAGGCAAAAATCATATTTAACATCATTGTTCGATGCCTCTTACCCCGTCTTAACTCTGGCTCGCTCCTTACTGACAATGCCATGGTCCTCCTTTACCGTATCCTCAATGGCCTTGATCTTGATCTGGCCAACACTATTTTAGGATCCATGGCTCACACAAGAAAAGCCAGGAAAGGAACCCCCCTCCCCTTTGCTACCCTTTTGACCCCACTCTTCAAAGCTTCTGGAATTGATTTCAAAAATGAAGAACAGCAGCGTCATATGGGTAAGTTCGACTCCAAGAGCCTTGAAAAGATTGGCATCACTCGATCTCCCCAAGGGACCTTGAGTCTTGCCACTCCTTCAAAAGCTCTTCCCACTGCTTCAGCCGTTGATGAACGCATGGACAACCTGGAGTTGGGCTTGGAGGAAGTTCGCCTGGATATCAAGGAGCTGCACAAGGAGGTTTTGACGGAGATGAGCGGGATAACCAAGATGCTGCAAGGTCTGTGGACGAGGCTCACTGATGATGCTCCAGACGACGAAGCTTAAACCCTACCCTACCCTATCCCATCCCTGACATCTGATACATTGCTGGTTTTTGGAAACTTTTTCAAAACTTTTGGTGACTGTTTTACCTCCTCCCTTTGTTGAAAGACAAAAAGGGGGAGTTGATCTGTGGTGGTGTTCGACTTTTTAAAACTGTTGCGATTTAAAGGTCTTGCAGTTGGATGGTCTTATTACTTTAAATTTTTTATCCAACATTTGTCTAACCCATGCAGGTACTTAGTCCGATTTTACTTATATTATATATGCTTGACTAAGTTGCAGGGATGCACAGGTTTTGTCTTTCATCAAGGGGGAGATTGATAACTCCCTCCCTTGATGAAAATCGGAATAAAGTTTCAAAGGCCTTGACAGTTTGTCTGTGTCAAAGGTCTTGGAGCTTTAACAGTATTGATGAAATACAAAACCTGTTCTATATATTATTATGTCCGAATATTATTTACATCCATTATATTATATGCCTAACTAACCTTTTAGGAAGTATTATTCGAATTACTTCTTTCCTTATGGTGCATATTGAGAAGATCCAAATTGGAGAGATCATGTCTTCGTAGTGTCCAAAAATAGAAGATCCTTGGGCGCGCCATGATCCGAACTAGTCGTTGTTGAAGATCCTTAGGCGCCATGTTGCTTCTATATAAAGGAAAGCAAGAAGAAGACAGGAGATACTGGTTGAACACAAGCTTTCATTTATTCAAGCGAGATCTGTCTTCCAAGTGTACTCTCTGCTAGTGCTCAAGAGTTTGTTATTTCATTTCAAAGTCTTTGAGAGTTACACTGTGAGCTTATAGGATATATTCATTTATAGTGTTACTCGAGAGTTTGTAACTCGGGAAGTAAGCACTAGGCTATTGATTTGTGAGAGTAAGAGGATTGTACTAGATAGCTGAGAGAGGTGGGGCTCTTCTAGATTGGTCTAGGACTCCAAGGGAACGTGAGTTGACTAGATTGCAATTGTATAGGAGAGAGGCTTCTCGGTGAGCTATTAGGATCCTAAGCTTTGCGAATCAATAAAGCCTTTTGAATCCTAGGGTTGTGGAAGAACCCTAGGCGGGGACGTAGGTCAAGTTCGTGCCGAACCTCGTAAACAATTACTCGTGTCCTTTATCTATTGCTTTACCTTATTTCCGCACTTGGTTCGATTGTCTAACTTTGTAATTCAGGTTTAATCTCAAAGGGTTTTATACGAGCTCCAAAAGTCTTGAGACTTTCTGCGAAAAAAGGGCATACTCTATTCAACCCCCCTTCTAGAGTATTTCTATATTACCTTGTTTTATATTATCGAACCTTCAATATTGTTGTGTGTTGATCATCTCGTACGATTTTGTGTTTAGTCCTTATCGCAAGAAAATGGATTCATGCTAACAACTTGGGTTATAAACATAAAATTGGTAGAGACAATTAGGTTTATTTGCTAGAGTATTCCTACTTGTTGGTGTACGGCGAAAGCTTGTTGATGTGCGCATATTTCACCATGTTCAATGCTTACATCTTTTCCGTTTTCATGCATATTTTATACTTTTGGGTTGGGAAAGTAGTGAATTTGTGTAGTTTGAGTACATTTGCAAGATATAGAGGTCTACACAACTTTTGATTTGATTTCTCAGAAAACGAAGCATTTTGGAGTGAAGACAAGACGAGACAGAAGAACTCGATCTTGAGCTAAAAGCACTCGATCTCGACAGAGCTACTCGATATCGACCTAGAGACTCGAAATTGACTAAGGAGAAAAGATGAAGATCGAGCCAAAGCCATGTCAACCACACCAAACCCACTCAACTCGACATAGGTCACTCGATATCGACCTGTCCACTCAACGTCGACTGGTGCTGCAGACATGTGAAAAACGCGGATTGGGCTGAATAGTTGGAGGATATTGATTAGCCACAAAGACATCTATCATCTACCAAGATTCATCTGTCTTAGGGGTATATTCCAAGCATGTTAGGAAATATTACCTATTTTAATATTTTAATTTAGGATATAATTTAGTTTAGATAAACTTTCCTTTTAGCAATCTTAGTAGGATTAGAACTCCGATCCTTGGCTAGCAAGGGTTAGGAGGCTATAAATAAAGCCCTAGGGGGCTGACTTTTATTCATTCCAACACACAACAATCGATCAACCAAAGGAGAGGCGAGATAGAGAGAGATAGTGGAGAAGAAGGCGGTGGTTGTACGATTAGTTCCTTTTGATGTTTAATGCAAAGTTTATATTTTTATTCAATGGTGTTTTCCCCCATGAAGAGCGAGTAGTCGTCCTACTTGTAGGGTCGGGGTGAGCCTGACGGTAGTCATATAAGTACGCTTTATTTCCTATTTGATTATGCGATCTCTTCTTCTACCCCGCGCTCAATCCTTTATATGAATTTAGGATCATTCCTTATTTACCTTATATGAAGCGAAAGTGGATTAGGTTTTGCATGCGAAAGTTGACTAAACCCTAATTATGAAAAGGTAGAAACAATTAGGTTTTTATGCGAACGCCTTTATATTCCTAATTGGTGATGAGAAAAGCTTAATCTTTTATCTGAATTAAGTTATAATGCATGCATGGTTATTGTCATGGTAAATCCCTACCTTAGGAGCTTTTAGTTTATTATACAAAAACCCAAAAATATTTTGCCTTTATTTTATTTCTTTATTTCTTTACTTTATTTTTCTGCACTCGACACCATCTGTGAACACACTCGAAATCGACATGTATAGTCGATATCGACCACTTGCATTGAGCAAACCCTACGTCGTCGGTCTTCTGAGTCGATAGGAACTACTTACTACTCGACATCGACCTCTTTAGTCGATATCGAGTACTTCTGTTGTTTTCTCTTCATTGTAGGTTCGTCATAGATCGACGTCACTCACTAGGAATCGACTGCCCCTGTCGATATCGACTCCCCAACTAGATATCGAGGCTACTGGTTGACTTGCGTAGAGTTCTTAGAGACTATCCAGGCATCGCTGACCCGCCTCCTCGTGGATCAATCCTGATTCCCTTCCATTACAGCGGGAGGAAGTCTTGAATTTTATTTGTATGGATAAAGGATTGGTTTGCACTTATATTTATTTGTTTAACTCAGTTCTTCCTCCTAATAAATTTTGGCGCCGTTGTCAGGGAGGCTATCAATCGCGCCCTGTTTAGTCTATCTTACTTCTTTTCCTAGTGTTGTCTTGAAGGTTTATGCGAAACATTGATCGCACGCTTGAGTTCATAGCTTTAGACGATCTGGAACGCTTCCTTCTTCTACAAGAAAAGGCCAAGAAGATCATGGCTAACAAGGAAACAATGCAACAAGAGCTCGAAAGGCTACGAAAGCAAGTAGAGGGGTTTAAAACCGAGCGCACTCAACATACCCAGGCACAACAAAGAATGGTCGCTCACTACGAACAAGAAGCCCAAGCTCGCCGAGAACCCCAAGAGCAACTACACCAGATCCCGCAGAATGCGAAAGAGTATATGCACCCCTCCGTGGCGGTGCTTGAGTCTCCTATTAATCTCCCTAATGTTGCTTTTGAAATGAAAACTACTTTTATTGCGGAGATTAGGAGACATGCTTTTGAGGGAAAGGGCTCTGAATGCCCTATGGCGCACATAACTACTTATATTGATCTATGCGACACCATTGCTGACGGTGTCAATCTTCAATCTGTGCGTCTAAAAGCTTTTAGATGTTCTCTTGCAGGAAAGGCGCTACATTGGCTTGAGAGCTTGCCGCCATGATCTATCCGCACCTGGGGTGAACTTAATGACATCTTCCTCTACAAGTTCTTTCCACCATCAAAGATGGCGCAAATTCACTAGAAGATTATGTCCTACAAGCAGAGACCAGGGCAGACGCTAGCACAAGTCTAGGAGCGCTACAAGGATTTTGTGAGGTCCTGCCCTACTCATGGGCAACCGCCATATGTTATCCAGGAGATCATCTACAATGTCCTGGACGTGCCTACTAAAGAGTGGATCAACACCTATACAACGACATGACTCCCTCGCGTATTCGTAGCGTTGCACAGTATGCAATGGACTTAGTAGCGCGCTCCGCCCAAGACACTATGACGACGTACGCGTTCCAGCAGGTGCTGATTGAGATACACCTAGTGGCTCCTGCAGAGTCCGTTGGGAGCTGTTATGTTGGGTACAACAACTCATCCACTTGATTTGATGTTTTCAATGTACGATTTGGGACAACTGTACGTTTCTTTCATATGTTATATTTTCGGTAATCCACTTGTGATGTGAACTCTATGTACTCCCCTTGGCTTGAACCTTATGAATATTTATGGCTTTGTTTTAATATTCAATCATTTTAATATTAATTTGAATCGATCTAATAAGAAGAATATATACGTTTAATATGAATCATATGAATATTCAAGAATACCAACGCATAACTTTTCCTTCATAAGACCGCTTACATAGAGTTCAACACCATTTAAAAATACTATGACAGTTACATGGAAAGATTTGAATTTACAAGCACCTCCATTGGCATATGTCCTGACACCCTTGTTTATATCCACCCAATCAAACCGAAATACAATCACTTGGTGATACGAGTCCACCGAGCAAGCCATTAATTACATATGTGAGGAGGAGGAATTCAGTTGCTAACTAAGTTAGTATATTATTTCAGTAATTTCATTAAGTTAGTTTTAGGGTGGTTGAGTCAAATTAGTTTTTTATCTTTCAGTTTTACATGAAGTCAGTAATCTCCTACTTCTTAGGCCTCATTCTTTTCAACTGATGGGTTAGTGGCCTGAGTTAGTGGGTTAGTACTCAAGTCTTTGTAGTTTCCTATTTAAGTCCATTTAAGTGTCAATTGTAATCACTTTTAAAATTATCAATATACAGATTCAGAAAACGTAGGAGATTCTCCTGCACAAATCCTCATTGTGAGATTCTCCTTTTAGTGGAAATCAAGTTCTTACCATTTTGGTATCAGAGCCATCGATCCAATGACCATCCTCCATTCAGGTTCCAATACCGACAACATAAACCCCCCACCGCCACCACCACCACCACCTTCGCCTTCGCCTCAAACATCCTCCACAAGCCAAATTCCCACCAACCAAGACCTTGCTGCTGCCATAAAAGCACTTTCCGCAAAAGTCTCAACCATCAATCTACAACGGGAGCGTCACCTCCATGTCGGCGGCCCGGAAAGCTCCCACTGGAATGTGTCACGGGCTAATCGCGGTTCGGCATATGATCGCCACCGTAACCGTTGGTGGGATGATCCCGATGATGATAAGGACTCCCAAAGAAGTTCACAACCACACCGTTGGCCTTGAGCGAAGATTGACTTCCCCAAATTCGAAGGAGGAGATGCGAGGGGATGGATTTTGAAAGCTGAGAAATACTTCCGCTACTTTCAAATCCCCGAACTGATCATCGCAGCCTGAAGTACCTTTTTGATTAGCGTGTCTCAACTCCTGAACAGCAACGTTTATTGCTCAAACTGTTGCCTTTTGATTTTGTGATCGAGTACAAGCCCGGGAAGGATAACTGTGGTGATGATGCTTTGTCTCGCAAACCTCAACATGCTGATTTTCTAGCTCTCGCAATACCAGCCACAGGAGAGTTTTTGGATTGGACAGTCGCATTGAGAGCTGACCCATTCACGGGGGATATTATAGCAGTTAAATCCAGCAGCACAACAGAATTTCTAGAGTACCAATTGGTTGATGATAGGTTGTACTTTCGGAATCGATTGGTCATTCCAAGCAAGGATCAGTGGCATACAAAGCTTTTGTCAGAATGTCATGATTCTCCGGCTGTTGGCCACGGAGGATTTCTAAAAACTTTACAGCGCCTGTCTGCAGATTTTTATTGGCCCCGGATGAAGAAGGACGTCCAATTATATGTTCAGAATTTTGTTATTTGCCAACGGGAAAAATATCAAACCTTGGTTCCCACAGGCCTCTTGCAACCATTGCCAATACCAGACCGAGTTTGGGATGATGTCTCTCTTGACTTCATCACCAGCCTTCCCAAATCAAGTGGTTGGACTGTTATTCTAGTCATGGTTGACCATCTTAGCAAATATGCACATTTCATAGGTATGTCCCATCCTTTTATAGCAAAATCAATGATTAATCTTTTCTACAAGGAGATTGTTCGCCTCCATGGGATACCACAGTCCATACTTTCCGATAGAGATCCAGTGTTTCTCAGCGCTTTCTAGTCTGAGCTCTTCTGCCTTAGCCACATAACCGTTAGAATGAGTTCCGCCTACCATCCTCAAACCGATGGTCAGACTGAGGTGGTCAACCGGTGTCTTGAGACGTATTTAAGGTGCTTCTTCATGGAACAACCGCACCATTGGAGTCAGATTTTGCCTTGGGCTGAGTACTCATTCAACACAGGTTTTCATTCATCAGCATGGACTACACACTTAAAGCTGGTTTATAGGCGTGAACCGCCTACCATCCCACCTTTTGTTCTTAGGGAAACTAGTCTACAAGAGTTAAAGGCACAATTGTTGACACGAGACGAAATGCTACAGGTTCTTAATGCGAATCTAAATAAAGCCCAGTCCCGCATGAAGCAGCAAGCAGATCGCCATAGGCGTGACCAGTCCTTTGATGAAGGAGTGTTGGTCCTTCTACGCCTCCGGCCATATTGGCAGCGCTCCTTGGCCCGTCGCCCCAACCAGAAATTATCACCGATATTTTTTGGTCCTTATAAAGTGCTTCGCAGAAGTGGTTCTGTTGCTTATGAGTTAGAATTCCCAGCAACATCCAAGATACACCCGGTCTTTCATGTTTCATTGCTTCATCCTGCCCATGGTTCATTCACTACTCCGTCTTCGGTGCAGCCTCCCATTAATGATGCCTTTGAACTAGTGGTTCAGCTCGAGCAGATTGTGAGTCATCGTTGGCCAGTTGGGAGGATTATGACACCATTCAGCAACAGTTTCCTGATTTCCGACTTGAGGCCAAGTCGAGTTTTCAGGCGGGGTGTAATGATACGAGTCCACTGAGCAAGCCATTAATTACATATGTGAGGAGGAGGAAATTAGTTGTTAATTAAGTTAGTATATTATTTCAGTGATGTCATTAAGTTAGTTTTAGGGTGGTTGAGTCAAATTAGTTTTCTATTTTTCAGTTTTACATGAAGTCAGTAATCTCCTACTTCTTAGGCCTCAATCTTTTCAACGGATGGGTTAGTGGCCTGAGTTAGTGGGTTAGTGCTCAAGTCTTTGTAGTTTCCTATTTAAGTCATTTTAAGCGTCAGTTGTAATCACTTTTGAAATTATCAATATACAGAGTCAGAAAACGTAGAAGATTCTCCTGCACAAATCCTCATTGTGAGATTCTCCTTTGAGTGGAAATCAGGTTCTTACCACTTTGTACCTCCATTGGCATATGTCCTCAGTGTTAGCAAAAATCTGAGCTTGAAACCCTAAGTGCAAGTAGCAAAATAGAAAATAAGGCATATTTTTTGGAATAGCAACAAACAAATGATATATATTAAGCTTCCTCTAATGCCTGCAACATTTTTCTAACCTATGAAACTAATTAAAAGAACTTCTACAACAATAACAACAGTGTCTATAGTCCCCTTCAACTAAAGCTACTGTTCAGTGTCACAGCTAACTTACAACCTGTAACATCCTACTAGCTGTTAAGCAGAGGATTAGAAAAGAAAAGTAACACTCAATCAAGGAAACCAACTCAAACAGTGACTAACGGTATTCGATGTGCTATTTCCCTTGCAAATATTGAAGGCAAATCTTTAGTGCAGACATGTCACATGACGACTTTTGCAAAGGTCTGCTTAAAATCTACTAAAGAAAATACGGAGTACTAATTAACCATTCAGAGATACGCTTCATCTTCAAAATGAATATATTAATATGAAAAGTAAACGTATGTAGGTGATTATTTTCAAAATTTCTAAATGACGGTGCAAGGGGAATTACAAGTGATTATGAAGACATAATCGATCACTTGTAATTGAGAGCATATGTTATGCATCTAAACTGGTTGAGACTTTTAAATGAAAAAGAAAGAATAACATGAAACCTTAACTGCTCCATGTTGAATAAATTTCAGTGTGCGCGCATGCCCAAGAGATTCTAATTAATATACTGATAAACCATCATCGATCCATCAATAAGTTTTAAGATTGATACAGATCGAATTATAGATCCACAGAGTACCATCCGTTATCCACCAGCATCAAGTTACACACTTAAATTCCATAGTAGATAGTAGATGAAAATTTTATTAAAAAGTGCAGATCAATGTAAACAAATGAACTGCTGCAATCAATCGCCTCGCCTCGCCTCATATATCTCAAATTAATTAGTGGAGAGCATATATAAAAAAACAAGTTATCAAAGTCAAAGTCCCCTAAATTTTGGCATGAGATTCTAGTAATCGAAGACAACAGAGCACCAACGTATTCCTCTAAATTTCAAAGAGAAATCTAAATTTACAAAGACTTCATTAGCGTGATTAAGTCAAAATCGATTTGTAGAGAGAAATCGCGATTAGGTCAAAATTTACAAAGAGAAATCGCGTTTAGTCAGGGATGGAGTCGACATCAAGTTGGTTTTCTCTTGAGGGTGCAGTCGATGGAGGTAGGTCGAGTAGGGGGAGTCGATCTCGAGTGGGCCCAGTCGATATCGACTGGCCCTGGTCGATCTCGAGTTCTCTGTTGGCATCGACCCCATACTTAGCTTTTGGCACTAGATTTGGCTCCAGTGCACTCGACATCGACTTGTGGGTGTCGACATCGAGTGCTTTTTCAGGCTTCTCTTCGTCGTCGGCTTGGTTCCAAATCTCTAAAAGCTCCTCCATTTGGGCCTCCATGACCCTCTCTTCTAGCTCTTCGTCGGTCAAGGCCCTCTCCGTTAGTTCATCACAAGGGATTACTCTCCCTATTGCATGCATTACCTTGACCTCCATTTGATTTACCTCCTTCATTGTAGGGTTGAAGGAGAATTCGATGACCTCATTGCAATTGGTGAATGACAATAGTCCCTTCCGCACGCTGGTATTGACGTCGGCCGTAACTAGGAACGGCCTCCCTAAGTTGATTAGGCATGTAGGATCTTCCGCCATATCTAGTACAATAAAGTCAGATGCATGTGGGCCTTACAAAGTTGTTATCGGCCATGTAGAGTTTCATATCAACTGGCTCCAAGGCTCCAAGACCTTTGACCATATGGACAAAGGCATGAGGCTCATGTTAGCCCATAGGTCGCATAAAGCCTTTTAGCGATGTTGGTCAAGCCCAATAGTGATGGCGAATCTACCGGGATCAATCCTCTTCTCCGGGTAGTCCACCTTGATGCACTCCTCTGCAATCTCAGCAATGGATCGCTTCTTGCTTAAGATGTCTTTGAGGAACCGGACTTAGGATGGAATCTCATGAAGGTCCTCCGTGAATGGAATGGTAACATTAAGGCCTTAGAGAACCTTCACAAAGCGTTGGAACTTTCGCGTTCGTAGGGTCCCTTGAAGATTTGGAGGGATAAGGCAATGGCTTCTTCTTTGGTGGAGCGGGATTGGCCCGAGGTGGTGATGATGGATGGTCGACATCGACTAGGGGGTGTCGATATCGACTGCTTTGGTCAATCTTGGGGGCGCCTAGACAGGGTCGACGTCGACAGGTGGGTCAACATCAAGTGGGTCAGTCGACATTGACTGGGGGTGTCGATATCGACTGGCTCTCCAGTGATTTTCTCCGCTGGCTCCGTTTCATCTTTGTTGAGTTGAATTTTCTTGACATTCCTTAAGCGTGTGGCGGCGATGTGGCCCAATGGTTGCCCCTTTGGATTGGCCTGTGGTTGGCCTGGGAGCCCTCCAGGTTGTCGTGGAATAGATGCCACCAATTGACCTAGTTGGGTCTCCACGTTTTTCCTCCATGTGTCAATTTCACCAAGCCTAGAGTTAATGTCATGTAGTGACGTTTGGATGGCATTGTTGGATTTCTTTGTCTCCTCTTGGTTCCGCCTCATCTCGTCCAGGATGAGTTGTAGGTCATCCCTTCTTTCTCTCTCGTGATGGCCAGGTGCTTTGTACAGCGGGGTTGTTGATATTGGGGTTGTTGATAACCCCAATTCCCTTGATGGCCTCCATAGTTAGGCCCCCGCACATACTTGACTTCGTCATGGGTCTCCACGAATTGCACTTGCTCCATGTAGGGACAAGCCGTCGTGTTGTGTTTTTGTGACCCACATTCTAAGCAAGCTTGGTTGTTAGTAAGAAACCTAATTTGTTTTTGAAGACGCTTTACCTGGTCTTTTATGAACGGGTCCTTCACCTCAGGATCCACCTCCTTGGAAGGCTCATATAGTGGCATGGATGGGGCCGGCGTCGCATCGGAAGCCGCAGAAGTCCCATAGGTGTTGTCGAAATCCACTAGCCTTTCAATCGTCTCCCAGGCTTGAGTAGGGGTAAGCTCCAGGTAGCGATAGGTGGATACTATTGATATTATCCTTTATCTTCTCCAATACGCAAGGGAAGTACGACACAGGGTCATCGTCACAATCCCTTCCTCCGAAATGAACCTGTGTTGACCACTCAAAATTGCGACAACACTACATCGAAAATAAATTACATGGATAAAAATGGAGATACTTCTTGTGCTTGTAGTTGCAAGATCCACGTTAAGGCGTTTTACTGTGTCTGGTCACTCTAATAGTGAAACGGGTCCCGTCCGTGAACTCGCCTTCCTTAACGAAGTTGTACGGGGTTGAAGGCATGGTTGAGGGATTGTGGTGTTTGGTGTATGAGTGATGTGGGACGGGGGACCGAAGGCCGGGGTTTTAATGGTGTCCTACATTACAATGTCGGATTGGACGTTGTCAAGGGTTCATGCCCCCATGACAACGTCCAATTGGACGTTATATAAGGGAGATGAACACTCATTTACAACGTCGGATTTGACATTGTAATGGCCTTTACAACGTCAATTTGGATGTTGTATAGGGAGGTCCAACCCTTTACAACGTCCAATACGATGTTGTAAAGGAGGGTCACCCTTTACAACGCCCAATATGACGTTGTGAAGTCTGACCCATATAACGTGCAATTGACGTCATGTATGGTCCCCTCCCCCCCCGGATGCCTTTATATACATCCAACATGAGGACGAATGAATGTCGTCCCTTCACCTCACAATTTCACACAATAGTAATTTTATCTGTAGAGAGGAAAATGTCATCCTCAGAAAGTGAATGAGCGATGCCGCACCACCGAGCAATGTCGTCCCACAGGTAAACTCTTATGGTTGTATTCTTTGTTACTATATTTTTGTCTGTATCCAGTTTAAACTAAAGTAAGGATATACATTTTTAGTAAAATCAATTGCATATACTTCTTATGCATTTATCCAGTTTTGACACTTCACAATTGCGTTTACTAACACCCGTATTTGGCCTTTCCGTAACCAAATGGTCAACCATTTTAAGCAAATCGGCGTTTCACATACTATGGTCTTATTAATCAAGCGATTGTGGTCTAGCACTGCAAACCGACCGGGTGGCGTGTTGTTAGCGTGCGAGCAATATGGGGTGTTTCACAAAAGGGGGAAGCAGATTCGTAGCACGCAGAGCACACTAAGCAACTGTCCATTCTCCTTACACGGTCATGATGGGGGACCGGGTATGTGGATGATGACGGTGCAAAATGGAACGCACAACCATCACCTCCCTCACCGATTGAAGGGTCATGCTTACGCGGGAAGGATGAAACCGGGGGAGAAGAAAATGGGCAAGTGGATGAAAGACGTAGGAACTCCGCCGAAGGCCATCACGTACGGTCTACGGCAAGTAGATGCGACTAGCGTCACCTCAATGCGATCAATTGAGGACACCCTCAACAAGCTCGCCGTTGAAGAGAGAGGAAATCGGATGATGACATAAGATACCCTCCATCGTCTCCGAGAAATGGGCTACTACTACGAATTCAGAAGAAGCCCAGATGATGACAACATATTAAATGACCTTTTTCTCGCACACCCGGATGGGATTCGTCTCTTAAACAAATACCCGTATGTCATCGTGATGGATAGTACGTACAAGACCAACGCTTAAGTATCATATCCTATGTCTTCGTACATTTCTTCCTTATCGAGTGTTATACTTATGTGAGTATGTTGCTACATTGCGTCCACGGGTACAACGTCGCTCTGTGCGAGATAGTGGGCTTAACACCAACGGGAAATAACTTTTGCATCGCCTATGCCTTTATGGCTCACGAGAACGAGGACCCGTAAGTTTGGGTGCTCAACAACCTACGTGTTATTCTTCAGGGTAAGGTACCCGATTCGATCATGACATATCGGGAGCTGGGCCTTCTCGTTGCATTTACAGTCGTCTTCCCCAATGTGCAACATCTATTGTGTTGGTTACATGTAATTCGCAAGTGTGAAGAGGCCGCTTTGAAGATTACCAAAAATTTGCAACTTGCAGTTATATTTAAGAATCACATGTGGGGTTTATTCCAGTCTTCTTCGGAGGAGTCGTTTGAGCGGCGCCGGCGATGGCTTCACGGTCAATGGCAGGCCACACCCGGGGTCATGAGGTATCTGGAATCAGTGTGGCTCATCCACCGAACAAGTCTTGTCAGATGACACACCAACCACGTTCTCAACTTTGGAACGAGGACAACCAATAGGTACACATATCGTTTTTGTCGTTACCCTTGTAACTTCTTTCCTAAATTTCGACATTCGTTCACCGCGAGCACATGATGCAATGTGTAGGGTTGAAGGCCAGCATAAAGTGTTGAAGGAAGCATTGCACTCATCCACATGTGATTTTTGTGTCGTGGTGGATGTCATTCATCGAATTAATGAATGTCAGGTGCATGATCTCCAGACTGCCTTAGAGATAGATCATTTCAAATGGCCAACTAACGCACACAATGTCCCCTTATTCGAAGAGGTTAAGCACGTGGTTTCGAAGAAGTGTTTCGAATATCTCTACGAGCATTGGAGGACCGTTGTCGATGGAAAAGTATCTAAAGAGTGCACCGACCGGTATTGGAGAATTTGCTATGGGCTACCGTGTGTGCACGACGTTCAGCGTTGTGTTGCTGAAGGAGTTCCAATATTACCAGACGACATCCACCCATTTTGGAGAGATATGTCGTGGGATGAATCGGAAAATGCTGCCTTACCCTATGCCATGTCGTCTTTGTACACTGCCTCCGATGAAGCATGTGACTCTGATCTGCACCCACCCGCGCATGGTAGCGTACGTTCAAAGGGTAGACCTAGAGGGAGGAGGAACCCTTACAGAACGAATCCCTTGCGATATGAGGAATATCGAGCGAATTTTGAAAGTGAGGAAGCCAGAGCAGGTCGTCGTAGTAGGGACCGACAGTCCCGACCTCCGTCTGACGCACAGTACTGGGGTTTTGACTGGGTTCACAACAATATAGACCCTTTTATGTTCAGGCACATTGCAGCAGCCGTGAACACCGTAGGAGATGGTCACTACAGATATCGGGCTTTGACACAACTGATGTTACGGCCAGGGGAGGCACGGTTCGCATATATGAAAGGGTTATTGTGCAACCATTTGGAACAGAATCATCAACTTTACACTAGTTGTTACATGGGAGGGTATTCATTGGAGGAGTTTGTCGACCTGCAGAGTTACTCCAGCATAGTGGGAGGTGACCGAAGATACAGGATCGAGCTGTCGATCATGGGTCTTGTGTTCGCAACCGTATACCAGGTGCCCCACGTCGTCTTATCTTGGCACATGTCGTTAACATGCCTCCCTATGTACACCGAACAACCCAATGACGCCCCTCATGAGGCCATACTAGGGCTGGCCTGCATCGGGAACCAAGATCATTTTGCAGCGGTGAGTATGATATGTGTTACTCTCGCTTCAACTGCATTTTATCCATAAATTACCAAAATTAACATTCTACTATACTTATTGCAGATATGGTTACATCCCAACGCTCATTTACCTTCTCCAACGCATGAATGGATGACATACCATCACCCGAGCGTCAACGGATGGCATACTCGCTTCCAAGGCCAATTTGATATATTTAGAGCAATGTGGGTTTAGGAAGGTTGTCCCTTACACCATGTTTAGGAGTCATGACATGATGTTCAGTTATTGTCGCCCTATTCTATTAGACGTTGTGAAATGAAATTATAGCAACTATTGTAAATGTATCCATATTATCTTATTCCACATATTATGTTTTTTAAGTTCAATTACGCAATTACCTTTGTCTTTATTATTCTTTTTCCCAATTCTATATGTGCTAATGCTATAGTTCAAATATACAAATTATTATACTAAAAAACATTTCGTATGTATGAAAACAAGAACCGTCAAATAACGTCACATTTGTCGGCATATTTCCCCATCACAATGTTGGATCCGACGTTTTTACAACGCCACATGCAACGTTGCTATGTGGCCCGACCATACCCGCGCTTTACAACGTTTAATGCGACGTTGTAAACTGACTGACCCGCCCCGTCTTGTCCTCAATTTCACAACGTTGCATGGGACACATTGCAATGTCGGATCCGATGTGGTAGTGTCATTAACGCTACAACATCAGATCCGACGTTGTTTAGCGTTCTTAACCCGCGGATTTACAGTGTATATAGGAAGACCCTTTTAAAAATTAAAATGTAGAAAGATCCTGGCCATTGGTTAAATCAACAGATAAAATGCACTCCAGTTTCAGACGAAATCAAACAACGTTCGATATGCGGCAAATGAAATGCACCCATAAAAAGGGGGGAAAAAGCCAGAGCACTCCACAGTTTCAAGGCAAAATACAACAGGAGCGGGCACGTAGCCCGTATTGCAAAGATGAACATTCCAGTTCCTTTCAACCCTACAAAAGTCGAAAGAGCTACTCGCAGTCATCCAAACTGCAACATTCTCTATGTCGATACCCAATTAGCCACCTTCTGCTAAAAATCCCGGGAAAGGGGGAAAATGCCTAAGCTCCATCTACCAAAAAAAAAAAAATCAACTCCCATCTACAACAGATTTACTCGAAAATCTGAACCTACAAGATGAAACCATACAGCCATTTACAACAATTGCTTTTACCGATTCTTGCATTTTCTCGGTACTTTTTGTATTAGTTAGGTTTAATGCCCTGTTTGACTCCTTGCCGGATGAAGCAGTGAAAGCCTAGATTGTGTTGCTGTCTTCTGGGCCGCTTCTTGGTGTCTCAGCCTTGCTCCCTGAATGATCCTGCTGTACACTGATCAAAGAAGAGATTTCATCGCCACCAGTTATCCAGAGTAATTTGCATGGCAAGAAGTAATCAATAGAGAACAAAAGGAACGATAAGGAACTCAAATGTTTTTATCTATAAGGTTAATTTGAGCAAAATAAATAAATAAATAACTGCATCTCTTTTAGGAGCTTAACCTTAATCTACAGTGTGCTTTTCTCAGGAAGAAAAAATATATTTGTTAAGTTGTAGATCCTGAATAAGCTAATTGTCAAACATAGCCCAAACGTTGTTGAAGTGAAGAAGACTAACCGATTGATTTTATAAAACTATAAAAGCAACAATACCTATAGTAAACACTAAACAAGGGTTGCAATTACTTGTGATTCTCAGTAAATTAAAGCAGCTAATGGGAAGGGAGTGTTCATTACCGCTCGGACGAAGGATGTGGCTTGGATCCCGTGTTGCTCTGTTACAATGAGTATATCAAAATGTTAAACTTCAAAATCAATGGCAAATAATAATGAATTGGAGGGGAGCCACACAAACTTCATGAATAAACTCACATCATTAACCAGATCTTTTGCATCAACAAACTCAAACGTTTCTTTTACAAGGTTCAGAATCTCCACATCTCCATCACTATATACCACCTGCATTATGAATGGAAAAAAGATATACAGGTGTCATGATATCCTAGGAGCTACAAAACATGAGAATAAATCGGAGACGAAGAAAAACACATGAACAGAAAAGTCACCAAATGATAAGGAAAAGCTAATCAAAACTATCAATGACACATAATTGTGCAGATATAGGAGCATCTCAACAAACGTTAACAGTAAAATAACTTGCAAATCAACAAACTTAAACTGGTGCAAAAGCTTAAACAATTTAAGCTCTATCATCAATAGACTAAACCAAGAAAAAATTTCAAACTGGTTCAATTCATTAGCAACATAAGAAAAGTAGTAACACTTCAAAAGCCACAGAGCTCTCTTCACACTGACCCAATGAGTAAATGTAGTCAGGACAGTAGAGGCTTTTGTAAAAAAGAGTAAGAAACACTTCTATATGTGCATCCAAACAGTACCAAGATTGGCATGACTGAGCAAATGTTGTCAGAAAGACAGTAAAGGCAGCCAACCGAAGACAGCAAGGAGTATTCTTGATGACAGAGAAAAGTGAAGAAAATGACAAACAGGTTGATTAAGCATCTTACGCGGTGTTTCATGCTTCTTGGCTCATATGATGCAACACGGCCTTCATAGAACCTGTATAATAGTTAAAAACACACCAATCAAATAAAAGCCTATGAAGAAAACAGAAGTAGCCGAATGAACCAAGGTAGATTGGACTCATACTTATAGATTGCTACAAGGTTAATACATTATTTAGTCATTTCTAGAGTGGCTAGCCAAAACTGAATGCATTCAAGAAGAACAAAGGTTTATTGAGGATACCACTATACAAGATCCAGGACATCAAGAAAAGGAACATTCAACTCAAGACTCCATATGAAGTAAAAAACAGCCAATGCCTCATCAGTCTCAAGTGAATAAGGGTAGTAAGAGTAAGCTTCCCAGAGCTTTGTATGAAAGGAAAAAAACAACGAACGCCTAATCAGTCTCAGGTCAATCATACCAAGAGTAAACAAAGCCTAGAAAAGACTGCTTGCAATTTCAAGGTCCCATAAATAACCACCTTATATATACATTAGGAAATTTTAGTCCGGTCTTACTAAATAGTAGAGCTACACTTTTTATTTTTTAATACAAGGCAAATTTTTGGAGTGGGTCAACCGCGGTTGACCACCACACAATAGCGTCATTTCGGACGAGATTGTCCATCGCTGCACTCGATCTCCAACCTAAGAAGTTTGCCTCTAGACCAAGATGGGCAAAGTGGTCCCCACCCGGTTGCCCTCCCTGCAAATGTGGGAGAAGGAGATAGCTTCATAAGCCGTAAGGCGAGGATGTCAGGAATAATCGTCTTGATCTCCCAGGGACACGTTCGGCACCCCTTCAAGACATTTATTGTCGTAAAACAGTCGTCTTCCACCTCAAAACACGTGAAACCTCCCTTCAGAGCTTCCGAGAGCCCGTGGAGAAGGTCGCGAGTCTCCACCTGCAACGCCGAAACCTACCCACATCCGTAGGCGCCACATGTCAACGGTCTTCTCAAAGAATCACGAATCACAAAGTCACGAGCTGCTTGGCCCGAGGGAAGTTTAGCGCCATCAAAAAAGTTTAGTTTCACAAAATCTTCTTTAGGTTTTTCCCATTTTGTCTTTTTCTGTTTATGTTGGCTGATCAGATTACCGTGGGGTCTTTCGGTCGGGTTTTCGTCTTCTAGTTCCTCTAGTTGTGCCTTTCTCCAACTTGTTCGTTGTTGTTGTTTTATGTATTGTACCAAGTCATCTACTCTCGCCCCAAAGGGATAGGGCGAGGTAGCTTTCTAGTATGAATTAAGTTGTGAGAATATGTCAAAAGCGATTTCCTTATATGTTCTATTGGTCTTATTGGTCTTTCGTATTACAGTTTTTATGAATTAGCTCTACCTCCAGCCTGTGCAGGGATTGTCTATATAAATAATGATGTGTTAGGAGCCATTTTCCCAGTAGTAGCCTTTTTAAGACTTAGACACTTCATTTAATTCCTATTTTTTGTTTGAATATCCATACTGGTAGAAGGGACTTCATTTCCTGCAGAAGTAACCATAGCATTATTATTTCACTCAAAATTTTCTTAGCAAATATTACTTCACCTAGCATCATTTTCAATTATGTGACTCTGCTGAGTTTGTGTCCCTACTTCTAAGAATAGAAGTGACCCAACTAAAGCAGACATAAACTATACCTTCATACAAAACCTTGAATGAAAATATGAACCTAAGGATATGAAGGCAATTATAGTAGAGTAGTAGACTGTATCCATGAGATTTAAGGTGTGAATACAAAACTCACTACATTAAGGATCCAAAACTATATACTACACTACTTATCAGAATCTATACAGGGAGATTACTGAAACAGATCAACCACACAAACATCTCTTTGATTGCAAAAACACCTAATGCAAACAGAGTTGGAGAGTTCAGGCCCATATCATGCTGCAATGTTACCTATAAAGTCATCACAAAGATTCTTGCTGAGAGGCTCAGACCTGTGCTTAAAACTCTTATTTCCCCTGCCCAGATTGGTTTCATAGAGGGGAGAATCATGAGTGAGAATGTCATTCTACTACAAGAGCTGATTAGAAAGTATACAAGGAAGAGAATCAGCCCTCGGTGCATCCTCAACCTTGACCTTAGAAAAGCTTATGACACTCTCTCATGGAAGTTTATTGAACAAATGCTAACTCACTTGAACTTCCCCACTGTGTTTATTCATTGGGTTATGGAATGCATCTGCTCTACTACTTTTTCTATTAATGTCAATGGTAACATGCAGGGTTTCTTCAATGGCAAGAGAGGATTAAGACAAGGGGATCCAATATCCCCCTAATTTTTGTATTGTCGGCTGATTATCTGTCTAGAATATTGAATTGCAGGTCTAGGCTCCCAAGCTTTAAATTTCACCCCAAGTGTGGACTTCTGCAAATAACTCACCTGGCTTATGCAGATGACTTAATCCTACTCTCTAGAGGAGATACGGGCTCGATGAAAGTGCTACTAGACTCATTAGAACTCTTTACTGCTGCTTCTGGACTTGAAGTAAACCCCACAAAATCCTTCTTCTTCTTAGCTGGTGTCAAAGATGAAGATAGAGACTACCTAATTTCCAGAACAGGCTTCAATCAAGGGAGTTTTCCTTTCAAATACCTAGGGATTCCTATCTCCTCAGGGAGGCTTACTGTATCCCAATTCTCTCCTTTCCTGGACAAGCTTTTGGCTAATAACAGTTATTGGAATGCAAAGACCCTATCTTATGCAGGAAAGGTGGAACTAATCAGAGCTGTCCTTCAAGGAATTCAGGCGTTTTGGTTTTCAATTCTTCCCTCTCCTTCAACCTTAATAAATAAAGTAAACAGCTTATGTGCCAAATTTTTATGGAAATCCCACAGGGTTAAATGGAAGGATGTGTGCTTACCAAAGATTGAAGGAGGGCTGGGATTGAAGGATCTCAAAATATGGAACATAGCTTTCCTCTCAAGGCTCCTTTGGGATATCTTGCAGGAAAAGGACTCCTTATGGATAAGATGGATCCATCATCAATACTTACAACATGGAAATGTCTGGAGTTGGAATGCTCACAGGATAAGTGACTCCCCCCTCATAAAGAAAATTCTGCCTATCAAAAATGAAATCCTAACTTGTACAGGTTCTGAAGAAAGGGCCTCACAGCTGCTTACAACATGGTACCAAGGTGGGAAGTTCAGAGTTGGAGCTGCGTATGAATTCTTCAGAAAGAAAGCCCCCAAACCTCCATGGAGTTCAGTGGTGTGGGATGGCGCCATAATTCCCAAACATTCATTTATTTTATGGTTGGCTGCAAAGAAAAGGCTTGCAACCAAAGATCTTATCAAGACAAGGGAAGTAGAGCTCAATTGCTGTTTTTGTGACCAAGCTACTGAAACACACGAGCACATCTTTTTTGCGTGTAATTTTTCTTCAAATATTTGGATGCAGGTTAAAAGTTGGCTGGGTATTTGGAGAGGAATGAGCTCCCTCCAAGGTGCCCTCAATTGGATGAAGAAAGAGGCTAAAGGACGGAGCTGGCAATCCAAGGCAAAAAGAGTGGGATTAGCAACAACAACGTACTTCATCTGGAAAGCAAGAAATGATAAAGTCTTTGAGAGCAAAGCTTGGAGTTCTGAGGAGCTGTTACACCTTATAAAAATTCATGTTTACTAGGTCATCAGTCAAGCCTTCTCCTTGCACTTCACCTCGGCTGCCACTCTCCAAGAAGGGCTTATTCAGGCTCAATAGCAAATTTCGGATTTGTGGTGTCCTGCCAAGGCAGATGGACTGTCTCAGCTGGTTCCAACCATTTTGCTTGCCGAACAGAAGCCAGAAGGACCTAATATCGCTCAGGAAGCAACTTAAGGAAACCTCGTACCATGGGCTGCTTAGGGGTAACCTTTTGATCTTGTTACCCCTGGATGACTTGGACTGAGACTTTTGTAATCTACTCGCTCATGGCTCTGTTATAACTATTGGTCTGCCTTAATAGGTTGTAAAAAGGGGTTCAAAGTACTAGGTTGTAGCTACCTTGATGGCCGAGCCGAAGGGGTGGCTTCAACCTAGTACTTTGAGGTGTTTGTCCGACTTCTGATAGCCGTGGCTTGAGGAGACTGGATCTGCACATGGGCCTTGACCCTTCCACCCTTATTGGCCGCATTAGGATGTGAGTCTCACTCACTTATAAAGCTTCAATAGGGGGCAGCCTCGTTTTGTAGCCTATGGTCCTCTATAAACTAGTTTGTAAATTTCTCAATTTCCTAATATATTTTTACCTTAAAATAAAAAAAAAAAAGAATCTATACAAACACAGCAAAATTTAAAACTTGAGCACTACATCAAGTATAAGAAGTTATACTGCAGCATCAAGTTCATTAGCAACATGGGAGAACAGAGAGAGAAACTACATGCTGAAGAATAAAATGTCATGCAACCAGAAGTAATAATAGCTAACATACTTTTTATCCCTGGGCCACCAAATTTTTAGTCTGCAACCAATAATGTCCTCGTTGTATTTCCTTTTACCAAATGGTGTTTCAAAGACCTGTAAATATAGATTTAAGTAATACAGAGTTAGAATTATATCTAACATGAAACGGCTAAGTGAGGAATCAGAGGTGCATGAGAGGACATATACGCAATCTGAATAAAGAGCCAGCAGCGAAGATGTAAAGATGAAAAACAGAGGGGGGAAAAGAAAATCAAGGAGGATAGAGAAATCAACAAGTGAGAACATGAAATGTGGCATTTTATCTCGTGGATATATATTAAACAATAAATCATATGTAGACAACCCTTATTGTGTATCATGTTAACAAATCGGGACCACTGAATTAAGCAGATCAACGGATGATGATTATTCGTTGGTATTGTGAGATTATTCATTGGAATGAAATTATTCGGTGGTATTGGACGATTATTCATTAGAATAAAATTTATATTTTTTACACTCTTTGTACAAACGAATAATTACATAATTATAGACAAATAATCATATGAAAATAGACGATAATAATGAGCAAATAGATGAATAATTTTTGCGTATACGATAAGGCTTGTGCACACGATAAGAGTTGTGTACACCAGAACCTATATATATATATATATGCTAAAAGAACAAATGTTTCCAAAATAAGTATCAACAAAGTTACTCCAAGAGCACGATATTATATATTCTTCTGCAAAATATATGAGAGTTTTTGAGCGAAAAAATAAAATTATGTTAATGAGTTTTCTAATGTGTGCCCATGAGCACGCATTAGAAAAAACCCTTTTGTTAATCCTGACAATCAAGAGCTCAATTTTTAACTCCTCCATCAAGAGTATAAGAAATGCAGGATTTCGGGTAATGTGTATGAAATGCATAAATTGACAAAACAATGTTAAGCCTGTCTGGTGAAGAAATTTTCAATCAGATTAGTGACCCCTCCTCCGTCTAAGAAACAGATTAGTACTCCCTCCTCCATCCAAAAATATAAGTATTTTCAACTTTCAGCATAGGTTTTATGGCAATTACTAATTAGACTAATTATCTACTCACAATTATTTGCCTTTGTAAACTTCAAGATTAGAAGGCTAAAATAACATATTTTGTAATGGAGGGAGTATATTTACTAGTATAAATGAATTCTACCTCTTCCTCCATCTGATCCCTCTTTCTTCTCTTGCTTGTCATTTCATCTGGCCTACTCTTCCCTTTCTTGGATGAACTCATTTCCAATTTTGTGGATGATCCCTATAGATTCCAATAAAGATAAAATTAAAAATGGAAGATAACTGGAGTAGGCAAAAGGAAAAACCAAATCTCATTAAAATACCATGTTGCCAGATCCTCCAGTGGCATCTTTCCTGGGCCTACCCAACTTCTTGCTGCTATGATTTGGCTTAACTGATGCTTCATTATGATTCTCTTGTTTAGCAACAGGAAGTGCCTCATTTTCCTTACATGGAGCAACTTCTACAGAAGGTGTTTTCCCTGTAGCAGATAAAATTTTCTTTGGGCGGCCCCGTGGACGTTTAATTAATTCCTTTGAGGGGGTTTCAAGCCCTTTATTTGGAGAACTTTTCTCATTTTCTTTCAGAACCTCAGTTTTTGAATCATCATTACCAGGAGTCTCACTCTGCTCACAATGCCTTAATGTCTTTGATGGTTTTTGGTTAACACTTGAATCCTGGTCTACAATCTCAGTGTCAGGGCTCATGGCAGCCTTAGCAGCAGTTTCGCCTGATTTACCAGCATCTCCAGGACTACAAGCATCATCCACAGGCTCTTTAGGTACCTAATGCATAATGAGAACATAATTTTAAATACCTTGTCAATCAAACTACAACCAGCCAAAAAAAAAAGATTAAACTCAAAATGCCTACCTCAATAGCAAACATACTCCAATAGCAAACTAATAATTACAAAAAGATCTCTTTCCTTTCTATTAGGACTATATTTATCAGGAGGACTAGAACACTAAATCCACAAGCATATAAGCCTCTACAGCCACCATGGCTGGTTTGTAGCTTTTCTAAATCCCTCCCACCTGCTAGCTGCCACATCCCATTAACCGAAACAGAATTATTTAACTAAACCTCATTACAGTCTTATTGGTATAAAAGAAGCCATCGCTATAATGTGTATCATACCACTTGCTCAGCAGAATCAGAAACATGGTTCTGCTCCATATTTTCACAGTCACCATGGAATATTGAATCAACTAAATGACCATAATCATCCTCTCTGATATTCCCAGATCTAATAGCGTCTCGGAGATATGGTTTAAGCTTCTCTGATGTTCGTTCAATAACTTTTGCACCTAATCTCCAGGACATGGGTGAAGTATTCTGCATAATAACTCCAAGTGAGAAAGAGGAGTTTAAGAGAACCACATATGAATATATGATACATAAGAAATGAAAACAAACAAATAAGGTAATTACCTCCTTTTCCTTGCGAACACAATCTAGGAGGACTTTAAGTAATTCTAAAGGTATATCTTCGCTTTCCTCAATGATAAGGGACATAATTTCCTCCATTGCCAAGAACACATTATGTGGATGCTCAGACCTGATATTTTGCAAAGAAGGGTATAAAGGTGAATATATGTTACAACTGTTAAGTAAATTATTAAAATGATTATGATAGCAAAGTTTTTTTGAAAAAATAAAAAGAAAAAGAAGAAGGATGTTCCGTATATCACAGGGAAGCCTAATGGATTAATACTGATTTTCCTCATGCAAAAGAAAGCAATAATTCCATTTCAAAGATCCTCACATAGAAAAAAGGTTCATGGATAAGCTTTACATAAATTTCCGTCTCAAAATGCAAAACTACTACATGAGACTTATCAATCATGGTATGGTCAAGTGTGCAGTGGGTATTTTGTGACTTGGCTAATTTTCTGTATAACTTGAGTCTTAATATACTCAAGTTTTTGTAAAATCTATAAAGGCGCAGCCTTTAGTCTTAAGAAGATGCCTAAACATGTAGAAGGGGTGATCCAAATTGCCACACCAATTGGGTAATCAAATCAGCTCTCGATATGGAGATCTTGAACAAAAATGCTTCATTATAGTAGCAGAAAAAAGCAATCCCAACCCCACATATAAATACTATGTTTTTAACTCCAAACACCATATATATATACACACACACACTATGTTTTTAACTCCAAACACCTACTATGATAGATACGATCATTTGGCCAAAATTTTCCTTTGAAGAGCTAAGAATGCATGTGTTTTTTCAACAGTGTCCTGCCCTATCAGAAAATGAAAAAGAGATATCCAAACTTCTTTAAATGTAGTCATATCTGCTGGTCTAAACTCTGAACTAAGATCTAAGGGCGACCATAAATTCATACAAATTTGTAATATAAAGTTCACATAATCAATAGCGACAACCCTCATAGAATCAATACACAGGATTAGTTCTATAACAGGTTAAATGGAAAATAACAAAGTATGGTGACAACTCCCTATGTTGCACTAAACATACCTGAATGGAGCACAAATGCTACAGAATAAATGGTGAGTATCATTTTCTAGGCACGGCTACTGCTTGAGCTACAGACTCAATGCTCAATAAGAAATTTGTCAACTAGATCACTATCATGCAGTGTCATAATCAAGGCTCAGCATATGTTTTCCTATGGGGTTAAAAGTGGAGTAGTGTTCTGCATTTTTTCTAAGATCAGTGCATCAAAGAATATATTAACAGAAAATGGAAAAAGTTTATGGAAGGATTGCAAGTTTGATCCGTATCATCAAAAGAAAATAAGGAAGTGAACGAAAACAGAATCAACCAAACCCTCTTACCTAAGATGCTTCTTGAACTGCTCGAACATTTCAATTATGAGATTGTTACAGTTAAGGTCCAGCATCATCACACAGGATCTAACCTTTGCCATGCTGTCAATGATTGCAAGAGCCTTAGAATAAGAGTGCCCAGAGGGGAGGGATAATTTACCAAACGAAGCAACTAGCAACTCAAAAATCTCCTGTGTAAAATGGGCCATGTAAGAAAATGAAGAATAGATAAGAAAATATCAAACAGAAGCAATTCAACCTACAGCATAGTAAGTAAAATTATTCAGGGAAATTTTTTAAAAGACGTCAAATGATAAAGCTCTCAAAGGAGAACCCACCTTCATTCTACGGTCATCATATGGAGAATCAGGTGCTGTTATTCTCATTATTTCATTGAAACAGACAGCAATACTGATCTTGGTATCTGAGTCTGAATTATTTAGCACATGCTCAGATATCAGTGCCTTCATTGGTGGTAAGAGCGCCTCTTGGATTGTCTTGGAAGGGGATTGTTCGACTTTAGATAAGATAACCTCTAATTCCTATGTTATAGAATTGAAACATCAGAAAACTTTCTAAGAAGATGTAATCCACAGAGAGTCAAAATGGCACTAGGCTAGAAAATGAACCCGATGTCTCGCAACAGAGTGGAAATAATGAAAAAGAGAGAAAGGATAGAACAATAATGGAGATGATAAATATGTAACTGATTATGTCAGACATCATAGTAAAAATTGGGAGTGTTTCCATTATGAAGACTTAACCACCGGTCACACATCAATTGCACACAAGACATACAAGATATGTAATTCCCTTGTGCTTTGGTTCAAGTGGCCGTCTTTTTCACATTGCATTATAGAAAAGAGTAGACTAGAGAGAACCGAGTTCAAAAGCATCACCAACAAAACTATGATGCAACAAAGTAATCACACCACCATGAAAGGAAGAATATAGATAATCATAAAACTAACTCCAATGGCGGTGTGCAAATGCTCAAATATGAACATTTTGATAAAACAATGTGCTCCATTGGTTTTTTTTTTTCTGGGTGTTCAAATATGAACATTTCAGCACCAAGTATGTAAATTTGAACACCTCATCCGCCATACGTCTATAAACTTTTCAAGGTTTCAAGACACCCTCCGCCCACTTCCATTGGTTGTTTTTCTTTTCTGTTTTGTTTTAAAATGATTTGATTCACATTAACCAACTAAAGGGAAATGTTCAAAAAATAAACATTGTAACCAATGGAGTAATATATATATATATAGGGTATGGTTCGGGTGTACACAGCCCTTAAAGTGTACATTGTTCACAAATATTATTCGGTGAAATGTGAAACATTATTCGGTGAAATTTGAAGCATTATTTGGTGAAATGTGAAACATTCTACCGAATACTAGTGGAATTGGAACGTTTTCATCTGAACTGAACGGAAAAAAGAAAACATAACAGTATTCGGTAGAATGTTTCACATTTCACCGAATAATGCTTCAAATTTCACCGAATAATGTTTCACATTTCACCGAATAATATTTGTGAACAAGGTACACTTTAAGGGTTGTGTACAAATGATCCATACACTATATATATATATAAAGTGGTGTCCATTTTTACATACCCTGTTCAAATGTTTGTTTATGCATATGAAACCAATGTGGATGGTCTAAGATAAATAAATAAGTTCAATGGAACTTAACTATGGTCATTGGCCATGGAAAAGTAGGATTAAAGGAGTGGCATGTGTGTGCGCTCTAAGTAGGAACCAACCAGACCAAACTGAGAAAACACCCTTTTTTTAAGGCAGAGACACACAGTAACCATTTTTACATGAAAGACATCAGTAGTAGAAGTTAAAAATCAGATAGAGCCTGTTATACTTGTAACTATATGCTTATGCAGTGGTATCAATGTTAAATGGGATAAAATTCAATATTTAGTGTTTAACATCCCTACTCTTTCTGAAAATTTCCAATTACAATGAACTACGATCCAGCAAAGTATTTAAATCTTGTCAATAATAATAAATAAAAATTAGGGGCTGGCTATGTGAAGAACATGGATGGAGGCATTAGGGATTCAGGCATGGAAAACATTTCCCATGGTGGTGAAGAACCATGGCACCACCATCTTCCCATGATGGTAAAGAAGTGTAACTTTACTCTTATGAACTATTTTCCTCTTTCCACCACAGTAAATCAGACTCTCATTTAGACATCAAAAAGTAGCCATTTTTCCTAAACATCGATCCCTGCATGCAGAACTGTAATACCTCTTGAAAGCACCAAGGAATAAAAGAGAATGACAATGTCAACCAGAAGAAAAACATATCGACAAAAAGCAAATGCAAATAGAATCTTATTCCACAAGGCAGTTTAATTCGCATAACCATTACATCAAAGCTACTGTATTCGAAAAGGCAATTAAACCTCATAACAAACAACACAACGGATTTTAAATTCCAATAATCTGGAGCAATAGCACAAGCGTTTACCACAACAGTACGTAATCTACAAGAGTCAGAGTGATAAAAAAATCAGTGAAAATTACTGCAAAAAACACAATCACAAAACGCATATCAAACAGCAAAGTCAACTTTAAACCACCATCCTAATCACAATCAGAATCACATTCAATTGCTGGAACCTAATCCAGACGCAAATTAAACCACCATAAAACAATAGACAGTAAAAACCTAGCCGCAATGTAACACAAAGTTGGGAACCACGAAAACAAAATCAGAGCCAAACCAACTGAAATATGAAATCAGCCAAACAAAAAAAAGGAAAAAATTTGCATCACCCCGAGAAATTTGAGAAGCTGCTCAGTTGAAGACGGAGATTCGAGCAAGCGGTTGCCAGCGTCCTTGAGCCGCCCTGCAAGCTCTTTCTCATCCGAATCCATCAATCACTCTCACCGCCTGAGAGAAGACCTCAGAATCGACGAGGGAGCTTGGCGTTTTTCTCTCTCTCTCTCTCTCACTCTCCCCCCTCACACTCTCTCTCTCTCTCTCAGCTGAGCGCACAAAGCAACAGAGAAAATGGTGAAAACTCGAACCCCCCACTCCCACAGGGCACACCTAGGTGGAGAAAACACAAGTATTAATGTTATGAATAATTTTTTTATTATTATTAGTGGACACGAATTTACTTTTTAACAATTTTAATAAAATTTGATACTATAAATAATAATTTATATTACTCGTATTAGTTTATCGATTTGGGGCATAGGATAATAGCACCAATTTAGAAATGTATTTTAAATTTTAATTAATTTAACTTTTTTAATTAGATTCATAGGGTCGCTTATTTTTTTGTTAGTGAATATTTCTCAATTTAGGGTCTTATCCTATGCCCCTACGGCATAGGATAGAAAGACCGTTAATTTATATAGTTTCAATCTTGTAATTTTAATGGTTTATTTCATCAATAACTTTATACAATATGGAGTACTTGTTATAGGAAGTAAGTTTGAAAAACATATTTTATTTTATAATTTTAGTTTTTTCTTAGATGTATAAATATCATTATTTTATATTTTTATCCATTGCTAATTGCTATCATATTTTCTCAAATAAATTAAATTAATCTACATTTATCCATTTTTCATATACCTAAATAATCTTTCCTCCAACTATTATATTTGTATAAAATATAAATAATATCCTTTTATTCTTTTACTTTTCTTCTTTTATTTAAATTACTCAATTAATTATTCAAATAAGTTTCTTCAAATTTTATTTCTAGCTAGCTTTTTTATATGGTTTACTTATTATTTTATTCTTGTAATTTTCTTCTTTTATTTACATTACTCAATTGATTATTCGGATAACTTACTTAAAGTTTCATTTAAAACAAATATTTTAAAATAATAAAAAATTTGTATATCTTTGTAAATATAAATCTTTTTTATGCTCATTAATTAGATGTCGTTATCTCATTTTATAATATGTGATGAATTGAAACTTTATGTATATAATACTAAAATATTTTTTTAGAGATAGTACATTAATATTTTATCATTTTCATTAATTAGACTTTTTTATCATTTTCATTGTTCAATCTCTCGGAATCGCTTCCGTAGAATACACGGGACTCTCTCTCTCGCTCGCACGTGACTCTTTCGCCGCCGACCGGAGCTCCGTCACCGACCATCCAAGCGACCCCGCGTCGCTAGCGCCTCGCCATCCCAACCCCCATCCACCTTCGCCGACCCCCAGTCGCCGACCCCAGACCCCAGACTCCGCCCCCAACCCTAACCTAGACTCCAGATCCAGCAGAGCCCAACCTCGCGCACAGCCCCTCCCGACCGGACCGGACCCGCCCTAACCAGATCCACCCTCCTCCCCGCAGCCCCCCCCCCCCTCGCGCTGCCTCTCCCTCCCTCGCGCGCGGAGCCTGCGCCTTTCCCCCCTCTCACGCAGCCGCTGGCCCTACCTCGGCCTGCAACTTCCCCCCTCGCTCAGCACACACCAGGACCACCATCACCCGCACCTGGGAACCCAAGCCCCCATCCCCACCCTCCCCCACCGGAGACGCAGGTCCTCCGTCTCTGCCTCTACCCCGATCCGGGGCGCGGTAACATCGCTCCTCCCCTTCCTCCCTAATTTCTGTCCAATCCCTTAGAAATTACTGTATTGTCTTTACAATCGATTTGTGTCTCACTCTCGGGGATTGCCTAGTCGGATTTGATTGTAAGTTTAGACTTTGTTTGCTTGAATACCTTGATTGTGCTTGGGTGCCTGCATTTATTGCGTATTTCCTTGGTGCCATAATTTGCTTAGTTTTTTTAGAATTGCTACGGTATTTCCTTGGTGCGTTGATAATTTGCTTAGCTTTTTAATTGCTACTGTGAGTTGAATTGTTTGATTTTTAGAATAATTGGTTTAGCTTTTTAGAATCGCTACTCTGATTTGGATTGTTTGATATTTAGAATGTGCTAGTGCTTTTCCGTTTACTTTTGTCGGTTGTGTGTATTGATTGGCCTTGGGTTGAGTGGTGGGGTTTCGAGTGGCATTGTGTGCTTGGGTGGTGTATTCCGTGGGTTGTTGTTCGAAAGGATGAATAATGCGCATGCTAAGTACAAGAAGGGGACTTGGAATTTGAAGGTGGGCTCTTGGAATATTGGCACTCTGACGGGTAAGTCCATCGAGTTGGTTAAAATCCTCAATGAGCGCGGAATCGACATTGCGTGTGTTCAGGAGACAAGGTGGATGGGCGATAAGGCAAGATTGATTGATGGTTGGAAACTGTGGTATTCTGGTAATAGTAAGAGATCGAATGGAGTTGGGATCCTCGTGAGTGAGAAGTGGAGAGATTTTGTCGTTAAGGTGGATCGCAGAAATGACAGGATGATGGTAATCAAGCTTGTTTTGGAGAGAGGCATACTTAACATTGCGAGTGTGTATGCTCCCCAGGTGAACTGTAGCGATGAGGAGAAGATGATCTTTTGGGAGGAGCTGGATGATTTGGTCAGGAGCATTCCAGAGGCCGAGCGTCTGATTGTAGGTGGTGACTTCAATGGACACATAGGACAGGGCAGTGATGGGTACAGTTCGGTGCATGGAGGCTTTGGGTACGGAGTTCGGAACGACAGCGGGCTCGCTCTTTTGGAGTTTGCAGTAGCTTTTGATTGCGTTATTGTGAATTCCCTCTTCGCAAAGAGAGACAACCACCTGGTTACTTACGAAAGTGGGAGTGGACGCTCACAGATTGACTACTTCCTTGTCAGGAGAGGGGACAGGAGTCGATGCAGAGATTGCAAAACTATCCCGTATGGGGGTTTGACTACCCCGCACCATCTACTAGTGTTACAGCTCGAGTTCCAGGGTTGCAGAAAAAGGTCGATCAGCTTACACAGTCCAAAAATCAGATGGTGGCGCCTGAAGGAGGAGAACGGGGCGCTCTTGAGAGAGAAGATTTTGGCAGAGGCGGATTGGGGAGGCTCGTGGATAGTTAGGGAGAATGCAGATTTGATGTGGAGATCTGTCGCTGGCTACATCCGGAGAGCAGCTTCGGATGTCTTGGGCGTTTCTCGGGGGAGCAGCAGGTACAAAGGCAACGAGACATGGTGGAATGATGAGGTGCGTGCAGCGGTTAAGGTGAAACAAATGGCTTTCAAAAGAGTGGTCAGTAGTTCCAGTGAGGCTGAGAAAGAGGGTCGGCTAGCGGAGTACAAAAGGGCTAAGAAAGAAGCCAAAGCTGTTGTGGCAAAAGCTAAAGAAAAGGCGTTCGAGCAGATGTACAAGGCGTTGGATGAGAAAGGGGGGATAGATTGCTTCTCTCCCTGGCTCGGGTCAGGGAACATCAGAGTAGAGATTTGGACAGACCAAGATGTGTCAAAGATGAGTCGGGCAGAGTGCTGGTGGGTGACTCACAGATTCAGCAGAGATGGAAGAGATACTTCTCCGAGTTGCTTAACGAGGGATATAGAGAAACAGATGTTACTTTCAGTCGGGGCTTTGAGGAGTTTACCTATTGTAGACGCATATCTTTGGAGGAAGTGAAGGTGGTCATTAGTAGAATGAAGAGTAGGAGAGCAGTGGGGCCGGACGAGATCCCAGTTGAAGTGTGGAAGTGTATGGGCGTAAAGGGAGTGGAGTGGCTCACCAAGCTTTTCAACGTCATTCTCAGAACTGCAAGGATGCCAGAGGAATGGAGACTGAGCAAGTTAATCCCAATTTACAAGAACAAGGGCGATATACAACAATGCAACAATTATAGGGGAATTAAACTCCTTAGCCACACGATGAAGATTTGGGAGAGAGTTATTGAACGACGGCTGAGGAGTTTGGTTACCGTATCCGAGAACCAGTTTGGTTTTATGCCAGGGAGGTCAACTACAGAGGCTATACATTTGATGAGGCGCTTGGTGGAGAAATACAGGGAACGGAAGAGAAACTTACATATGGTTTTCATTGATTTGGAAAAGGCATACGATAGAGTGCCTAGAGACCTTATATGGGAATCTTTGGGAGCTAAAGGGGTTCCAGAATCTTACCTGAGGGTTGTCAAGGATATGTATGATGGATCACAGACTAGTGTGTACTCAGACGATGGGGACCCTGACTACTTTGCGGTACAGGTGGGTTTGCACCAAGGCTCGGCTTTGAGCCCATTTCTCTTTACCGTTGTCATGGATGTGGTGTCGAGTAGTATCCAGGGTGAAATCCCGTGGTGCATGCTTTTTGCAGATGATGTGGTTCTGGTAGACGATACGAGAGTAGGGGTTAGCAGCAAACTTGATCTATGGAGGGATAAGCTTGAGCAGAAGGGCTTCCGATTGAGCAGGACGAAGACAGAGTACGTGGTGTTCAGGCTTGGCGAAGAGGAAGAAGGAGACGGGGGTGTCAGCATGGGTGGGGATCTTGTTCCGAAGAAAGACAGTTTCAAGTATCTGGGATCTGTGATGCAGAGCGATGGAAGTGTAGACATGGATGTCAAGCATCGGATTCAAGCAGGTTGGCAGAAATGGAGGGCTGCGTCAGGAGTCTTATGTGACAGAAAAGTCCCTCTCAAGCTCAAGGGTAAGTTCTATAGAGTGGTGGTGAGACCGACTTTATTATATGGGGCAGAGTGTTGGGCGATAACGAAGGCACAAGAACAGAAACTCTTGGTGGCTGAGATGAGGATGCTGAGGTGGATGTGTGGGTGTACCTTGCGAGACAGAATCAGAAATGAGACTATCCGCGAAAGGGTGGGAGTGGCTAGCATTCAGGCTAAGCTACGGGAATCGAGACTACGATGGTATGGACATGTGCAGAGGAGAGATCCAAGTGCGCCGGTGCGCAGATGCGACAATTTGGCTATCGAAGGCGTTCGTCGGGGCAGAGGGCGTCCAAAGAAGAGTTGGGGTGAAGTGATTAGACATGACATGGCCGCTCTGGGACTCTCGGAGGAGATGACGCGCGATAGGACTCGGTGGAGGAGTGCTATCCGGGTTGACGAACTTTAGTCGGGTGCAATGTTTTACCGCATCCTTTACATCGTTTTTCCTTTATTAAATTTTGAATTACAGTTTACGTAGGATAGGTGCGACCATCGTCCCCTGATGTCTTGCCTTTGGGTCACTAGGAAACACCCTCTCGACCTAGTCGGGGAAAGGGTGCGTACAATTCGACCCCCCAGACCCTGCTCTTGAGCGGGATATACTGGGCTTGTTGTTGTTGTTGTTGTTTATCTTTTAAAAAAGATTTTATACTAAAATATGTTTTTTTAGAAAAAGTACATTGATATTTTGTCATTTTCATTAATTAGACTTTTTATCTTCTAAAATAAATTTTATACTAAAACATTTTGTTAGAAACATTATTTCTTTTATTGTTTTTATTAATTAGACTTTTTGTCTTATAAATGTGCATTAATACTCCAAAAAAGCTAACTTTACTAAAGAGAAAGATTACGAAAGCATTCGGGCGAGCGAGCTCTACCCGACGGCATCCTTACGAATGAGGTCTAACAGACCAGAATCGTTGTAGATATCGACACCTCAAGCCTAGTTTTTGATAACATATGTGTATTGATCGTCCTTCCCAATCTCGGATTATGGCTCTCGCTGAGCTGTCGTTGTTTATTGTAGTGGATCCGTCAAATTTTAGATTGAGAGTTCCCCTCGAGGGTTTACGCCACGTAATCTTACCATACTTATTTTTCTTCTTTAGGTGATTAGAGCTCTAGTGTGTAAAGTGAAGTCCTCATCTAAACTATGCTCTATTTGAGTTGTTTTACTCCAATTTTCCTTATGGGTTTTAATAATACGTAGCGACGTATCTCTAAGTGGGATGGAGACCTGTCTAAACATGTGTTGGTTCCGAATATATCAAATTATCCACCAAGTAAAGGCAAGCTCCACCTTGGCTGCTGAATTAAGTTTGTTCCCGATGAAAGAAATGATAGGTTTATATCTCGGGAATGATTTACCATGTTGGATATTATTGAGTTTATGTGAGAAGAAAACCTAAAAAGAGATCGAGCGCACATAATGGCATTCTAACATAAGGTGAACATCATCTTCGGCTGCACAGTTGCACAGGCTACAAGTGGAAGGCACGGAGGCCCCACGAGAAGCCAGCTAGAGGCAGTCGGGAGACCATTTTGGCAAACCTTCCACAGGAAATTTTTGACCTTGGGTGGAATGTCCATTTTCCTTATCCATGCATTATTATCCAAATTCAGAGAGGATTGAGATGTGATTAGTGTGTATGCACTCAAAGTGGAGAACCAACCCGCTTTATCAAGCCACCAATATAGCCGATCCTCAAAAGGAGAGGCGGGAAGAGGAAAGTCCGAAATTTCTTTGACTATGTCAATAGGCAACACATTATTTAGTTTCTCCATCCACCATCTACCCCCCATAATGTAGTCACTCAGGTTTCTTCCTTGTTACCAATTTGGGGGCAATCTTCTCTAAACTGCAGAGATGAGGTTGTGATCCAATTATCTGTCCAAAATTTTATAGAGTTCTCATTTCCAACTGACCAAATAAGCCCCAACTTAAATTTATCTATGAGACTTGTCAGTTTTGCCCATAGCCAAGAGGAGTCACCGCTTTTCTTGTATTCAAGTATGTTAGCAGAACGTAAGTACTTGTATTTAATCAAAGTGACCCAGAAATTATCTGGTTCAGCCAATATTTTCCATAGTAGCTTCATTTGAAGGGCTTCATTCATCTCTTTTGATTTCCTGATCCCTAATTCCCCACACTTTTTTGGTCTCCAAATCCTATCCCAGCTAATAAGCGGTCGGTGTTGAAGATCTTTATTCCACGTCCCTGTTGTGATAAAGCATTGACACACCATTTACTTACTTTTTCTTTAGATTTACATATGATGTCTTCAAACGTATGTTTGTTTAATCTACCATTAATAATCGGACATTCGAGATATTTTTCCAACGAGTTTTCATTTGTAATATTCAAATAGTTACTAAGCTCTGAGATCCTAGTATTCGAAATGCCTTTTGTAGCATGGAAGCTCGATTTATAATAATTAACTTTCTGCCTAGAAACTTTACAGTATGTATCAATTATTGTTCTTACTTTCTGTCCTGCATCAACACTACCACGAGTGAAAATGATGATGTCATCAGCAAAGGATTGGAAAGGAACCCGATGACCGTTCTTACCAAAGGTGAACCCAATTGGACTATTATCCAAATTTGTTTCAGTTGAGAGTTTCCGAGCTAGAATTTCGGCTCCTAGGATAAACAAGAATGGAGATAGAGGATCCCCTTGTCGAAGAGCTCGAAAGGGGAGGAACATATCAGTAGGGCTATTGGTCATTAGCATTGAGAAAGAAACAGTCGTTACGCATTCCATGACCCAAGTAATGAAAGTATAGTGGAACCCAAATTTTCTGGAATCCTTTTTGTGAAATTCCAATCCACTCCATCGTACGCTTTTTCCATGTCTAATTTTATCGCCAACCAGCCCTCATGGCCCGTACGCGACCTGAAAGAGTGGAAGATTTCATGAGCTATCAGCACATTATCTTGAATGGCCCTATCTGACACAAATGCACCCTATAAAGGGTGAATAAGTTTACCGATAACAGTCTTGATTCTTTCTGTTAAGATTTTTTATATGATTTTATATAGTGTTCAACATAAACTAATTGGACGATAGTGACTGGTGGTAGAAGGGTTGTCTCGTTTCGGTAGTAGTGAAATAAACGTGTGGTTTATTTGTTTAAAAATTTTACTAGAGTGGAAAAAACTCTTAACAACTCTAGTAATAGACATACCGACAATATCCCAATATTTCTTATAGAATTCGGCTGTAATTCCATCAGGACATGGAGATTTGTTATTACCCAGACTAAAACACTATAGATTCTATTTCATTATTAGAAGGATGTCGAATGAGAAATTCATTTTCCTCTGTAGTAATTGAGGGTGGATTAGATTAAGCATTTTATTTAGAAGTCTATCATCGATAGCCTCTTTTTTGAATTTTTTTGCGAAATCATTTTTAATTTCATTTATGACATTTTCCTCTCCAACTATTAATGTACCTTCTACAGTAGTTATGTTGCGGATTTGTTTCCTACATCTTCTCTCGGAGGCAACTCGATGGAAATACGATGTGTTGGAGTCTGAAAGCTTAAGATGCTTTATTTTGACTCTTTGATTCCAGAATGTTTTTTGAAAAAGGAGAAGTTTTTTTTTTAAGAAGGCAATTTTCTTTGTTGATGGTTCTATGAGTGTTATGTACTGATTTTGATGATTGAATTTTAAGCAATTCGTTCTGCACCTCTTTTAGTTGATGAAATATATTCCCAAAAGTGTACTTTTTCCATTCTTTTTGCTTTTTTTTTTTCTTAAGAATTTTTTGTTTAAACATAAGCCGAAATATAGTAGAGCTTGGGCAAGTTGCTCGCCAGGATTGTTTAACGATGTTACGAAAATTCTTCCGTTGAAGCCAGGCATTCTCAAATTTGAAAGGTAGAGCTTTGAAAATTGTACTATTTTCGAGTGTTATTGATATGGGACAGTGATCTGATGATGAAAAGGCCCCATTATAAGTAATTAAATTGGGGAATTTATGAATGTTTTGGTGATGAACAAGAGCTCGGTCCAGTTTTTCATTGATGTTGTTCTCATCGTCAGGGTTCTTTTTCCAGGTGAATGGATTCCCAAAAGTAGGGAGGTCCATGAGCGAACAATCATTTTTGAATTTTAGGAGTCTAGTGAACCGAGAGGAACGGGAGCTAGCTCCTCCCAGCTTGTCCTCACTACATGAAATTTCATTTAGGTCTCCTAACACAATGCATGGGATAGGCGGGGCATATACAAAAAGAAGGAGAGTTATAAACTTATCATTAACATTTTCGTACTATATAACTCGGGGTAGGTAAAATTGTATAGAAATAATTTCATTCGATAATTGGTGGGATTTTCATAAGATACCAAGCCCACCCGATCGCCCAGAAGCAGACGACCTGATAGCCTCATCAAAGCCGGTGGGTTTCCAAAGTTTGTCTTCATGAATAGATTCCGTTTTAGTTTCCATTAGTGCTATCATTTTAATATGCTCATTTTTGCACAAGGTATTAATTTTAGTCCAAAAAGTTTTTTTCCTTATGCCTCTACAGTTCCAATAACTAATCTTCATTTATAACAATTGATGATATAATGACGAGATTTAAGTGTCCTCATTTCGAGAAGCATTTTTCCTAATCCATTTAGGGAACATAATGTGGTTGTAACAGGGTTTATCAAAAACTTATTAAAACCACGTTGTTTTTTATCCGGCCAAATCAAAACCGCATCTTCCAAAGTCGACAACACTATGTGAAGACTAAAGGAAAATGATTTATTTTTTAAAGGGTTTTCCAATGTGGCATTAAGATCACGTAATATTGTATCTGACCATAGCAAGAGTACATATTCACCTATAAACATAAATGTTTTTCCAATCCAAAAGAGAGGATAAAGTAGTAATCAAACCAATCCGCTTGTGAATGCCACCTGTTTTGCTCTCCCAACAGCTCAGAAGATGCCATATAAACTATATAGAAATCAACCTTACAAATGTTGGAAACGAAGATAGGCATTTTTAAAACCAACAAGATATATTTATAGGGTAAATAAGTGTCCTTAATACAATGGGAGCTCACAAGCAACAATCTGAATTCATGGGTACACTGAATACATGGACAGTTCAAACAACAGTACATATTCATAGTTACAAGAAGTAGCTAATAAACCAATCTAAGATGTACAATGCTCATGCACTCACAAGTACACCAGCCGCACCAATGGGTATAAGCATAGGAAGGAACCAAGAATACACAGGATACCTTCATAGTGATCAAGCCACCCTTCCAATAGAGTTTCCACCACACTGTGTTCTCAAAGAAACTAAATAATATTTATAAAGATATAAGTAAAGTCAATTGTTTTGATATTTTTTCCTATTCCCTTCAGCAGGGGCAATGAAATCCGTTCATGGGAATCAAGATTGCAAAACCCGGGGGCAGAAGGACGAAGGTCGTATGCACTGACAGGACGAAATCATTGTTTTTCCTATCAAAATAAAACTCAAACCTACAAACTAGTATAGCAAGCAAGTAAGAGGTCGATCCCCACATAGAATCAAGTATTCCTATGTAGTGTGTATTTACCAATTTGTAGAAAGGAGGGTTTTGAGTGGTTGCGAATGATAAATATTAACAAGTTAGGAGAATCAATAATTAAGAGATAGTTTCACCTACAATTCTCAACCCTATTTGGTGAATTCGATCCTTGTTTCCTACTCAAATTCTTTTCCTTTTCCAATCAAATGTTCTTATCTTGATTTGAATAGATTATTAGCCTTATGAGTTCTAATAATCCTTTACTCCTAGGCAATCTTAACACGGATTAAGGTTTAATCCTAGGAACAGAAATAAGTCTCAAGATGTATAAAGCTTATAAGCAATATCAATCCCCTAAAGAACTAATATTTAACATATAGTCAACTTCCTACACATTCAAGCTTTCTAACGAAATCCACTAGAACATGTTTGCTACGAAAGATTAAGAATCATAACGAACAATTCAAAACCCTAGCGATGATGAGATCCTAAAAAGGTGATCAATCGAGATAGAATCAAACACCATAAAACATTCAAGCACAAAGAAGATGAAACATATGATGGAAATAAGAATAAGAATAGAAAACTCACAATTCAACCAAACGGAGTCTCAAATCGTAGGCGAAACCAAATAGTTTAACCCTCCATTGTCAAACGATTGTCAAAAGATTGGATGAGATCCCTAAAACACCCTAAAACAAGCCTTTAAATATGCCTAAGAACTGTCATAAAACCCTAGAAACTGTTTTCCAAAGATAGACCCAACTTAGGAAAGATAGAAAAATCGGCGCTGAACTGGCCCAGAAAAACCGCGGGCGCTGCCTCCCAAGCCGCGGGTGCGGCCTTTACAGAATATGATGTCGGCTGCCTAGGTTCTGGCCGCGGGTGCGGCCTCTTGAGCTGCGGGCGCGGCTCTTCCAGTTTTTAGCAATTTTTCCATTATGAATTTGGTCTTGACATCAAAATAAGTTGTAGCTCTCGAAAAGAGCTTTCCAACGCATGCTTATAATAGTCAATCGAACCACCGAGGCCTCCAGAAAGTGCATTACAAGTTCAGCTTGTCGGGCGACAACTTTTGATGACTTGTTCTTCACTTAGGCTCTCGAACTTCGACTCTACTCCCGTGCTCTTCACTTTTCCTCCTCCTCTTCACTCTTCCTTAATCAATTAGCTTTCTCATTCCTCGTCGGATCCACATATACCTGAAATCATCCATAAAAGCGTGTAGATTCCGACTCCACCAACATAGCGAGTAAATATGCAAATTCTACTTAACTTATGCATGTTATGCATCTTAACTAAGCTAAATGCAACCTATTATGCCTACCTAAATGCGTGCTATCATGCATCTAGCTTCTCAAACCCATGAATCTTAGCAAAAGAGACGTGAGGAGCAACAGCGGAGCAAAGGGCGATTCAACGAGACTAATATGACAAAAATTATTCAATACTCCATAAAGGATTTTACCAATTGGCTTAACAAAGCTTCTTATCATCAGTCAAACGTCATAATCGGACCATATACCTTTCACCTAGGAATTACAGAAATTGAAAATCATGAATCTAAACATTGTAGATCCCTGATGAGCATCATAAGAGAAATGAACCTGAAAAGGGTGTGTTCTAGGTAAGAGATAACAACAATTAAAGCAAAACATTAGGACAGCCAAATCAAGACTCATATTTTCAATAACAAAATTTAATAAGGAAAATTTTTCATCAGAACTAGAGATAGGAGCAATAAAGGCCTTAAGATCCACAGTTCGTTCAAGGCTCGAAAATAGGGGGTATGTAGTGAAGAGGAGACCTCTAGCACCAGTTTTTTTAGGCACTAGTAGATGGTGAGTAAATGAGCATTAATCAACAAGAGACCAAACCTCATAGACTCCTGAATTGAATCATAATGGAAATAATCCCAGTATGAGTGAGTGCTAGCCAAGATAAAAATGCAAGTGACATAGAATAGCAAAATCCGAAGCCAAGCCTAGACTAGCATGACCATAACTTAAAGAAGCCAATTCATCGTTTAAACTGGGCAAAGGAGCCATAACAACCGCAAACACCACAAATTTGCCAAGGCCCGAGAGTCGGGGGGTAAGGAGTGAAGAGACATCAGCCTCTAGCACCGAGTTATCCCACCACCAAAGGGCGGTGAGTTTCTTGGGCATTGCAATGAAATTAAGTACAAACAGGTGAGGAATTGTATAGATAGACCTGATCAACAGTGAGCGAGTCACTATTGAGGAGATGGCAGAAGAGAACTCTGCCAGAACAGCACCTGAGAAGCACAATTTTCCATCAAACTGGAGATAGGAGCAAAAGAAGCCCCAAGATCCACAGTTTGTTCAAGGCCCGAGAATCGGGGGGTACGTGGTGAAGAGGAGACCTCTAGCACCGGGTTTTTTAGATACCAATAGATGGTGAATACAAGAGAAATAAACAGCAAGAGAGCCAAAACAAACCTCAGATCAATGGATTTCATGAAAGTTGTCAAGCAGTTGATTAAAACACTGATTCTTTGAAAAGATATTGATACACGTTGAAGCTTCTCAAAATACCTGGGAAAGAGGAGCATCCAAGACACCCTCCAACTGAGACGCCAGAGAAGCAGGAGGCCCAAGGATCGCCCCTTCCAAGTACGAACAAGCCACAACCACCAAGCCAAGGGTGGTAAGGTCGACATCGAGACAACCGCTCGAAGCCACCAACCAAAGCTGAGAAGGAGCATCAACACAACCACCCAACCCCGACACCGATTGCCCCTCCCGACCCCAACAACTGAGGCAGTGAAAAGCATCACTCCTCCAGGAACTTTCAATCCCGCACCACCGCCAATAGCAACAAAGTGCCCCTCCCGACCCCAACAACAGAGGCAGTGCGAAGCACCACTCCTCCAGGAACTTTCAAGCCCGCACCACCGCCTCCAAACACAGGATTTCTTCTTTCTCTTTCTGAAATCCCTCATTTCAGGGATTTCAACCTTCCTTCCCATCTTCATCCTGCTTGAGATATCGCCTGTTGTTTTACAGATCCACGAATAATTTTGTTTCGATTCCACCCGAATATAGGCTTTGTGGAAGGAATCGACAAGATTTGTGACAAAATTGTGAAGAGTGGACTGCTTGGAAAAAAGGGACAAAACCGAAGCCATGTTGAGGAGACTGCAAAAGGCATGTGAAGCCTTGAATCACCCTATATTTGAGCACTAACCCATGAATAAGGGAGATTAAAACCCGAATTTGGAGAGGGATAAGCTAGAGAAAACCAGAACGAGGAAGTTTGGGTGAAGAACTTGCCAAAGCAAGGGTTAGGGAAGCGAGTTTGGCAAAGGGAAACGAGGGTGCGTGCAAGAGTGCGTTCTCCATCCCGCTTAAGGGTTTTGCGTATTTGTTAGTTTGTTTTTGTTTTTGCATACAACAAATTGGGAAATTGATTGAGGGCGCCTCTTAAGTTGGGCAAAATGCAGGTAATGTCCGTGACATTTTTTTGAAGAATTTAACGATAAACTGGGCATTTACTCACCAGGCCCCATTTTATTTTATTTTAGGTTTTAGTTTAGAAAAAAAAAGTTATAGGTAGAGATGGAGAACATAGTAGCGAATTATCTTTTTTTTTTATAGATCTCATAACTTCATTTTAGGTTTTTAGTGGTTAGATGTCTCCCCTATTGGCATCCCTAAACTACTTGACATCAAAGGTGTTGCGACTTGCGACCCCTGACTTGTCCCAATGTAACTCTCCCCTTCCTCAATAAAATTGAAGGCTTATTGCCTCGTTGCCTTGACCACATCTAATGACGGGCATCGCTTCCATGGCCGAGAGGATTAGTCTTTCTCTTGCCAATGACGCCAACAATCCATCAATAGGATCAATGTCAAGCTTCCATCTTTTAGATGCCAAGCCCAATCGAACCAAGGTGGAGCCATGATACGCCGAGTCACATAGTCGAAGTATATAAATGTGGTTTTATTGAATAATTAATTTGTTGAAGATTAGGAATGTGTTGGATGATTATTTGATTGAAAGTTGATCAGTCAAGCATTAAATATTTAGATTATTTGTTTGAATTCATGCATGAGGGTGGTTAATTGGAGATGAACTCGTTTGATTTTTTAAAGTTTAGTCTATTTTATAAATATTTCTTATGGTATAAAAGGACGTGAGTGTAATTTGTTTATACTTATCTTGTTAATAAACATTCTAGGGTTTTATCAATAACCTTACTCGTTTCAATTTCGTCTAAAGTGTGACTATCGGTAAGATATTAAATTGTCTATTGACACAATGATTTTAATCAAATTGTACGCATTTTTTTGGAAAATTACACAAAACCATCCATCAAATAGCCAACTTTCCATGTAATTACCTCATATAATTGAAATTTTGCAAAACCACCCACGAAAGGTAATATCTTAACAATTCACTACTTCATGTGAGAAGATCCTATCAATATTATGTCAAAATACTACAAATAACCATTTACACCCTTATTCATTTTAACTACATTATTTATTAAAAAAATCATTAATTTTGTGGACCTAGAAAAAAGCAAAAGCAAAATATTTTGTCTACCCATTTTCTTTTAATTTCTGAAATCAGAGTAAATCATGATATCAAAACTCATCTTTGTGCACATTTTCATATGATTTATAAAATCAAAGTAGACCTCCCCCCTTTGTGCACATTTCATTGAAAGAGGGAGAAGGGGAGAAAGATAAACCATTAATACATCTCCTCCATTGATTTCTAAGTCGATCACTCTCATAAGGTCGTATATAGTGATTTTCAGAAACTTGTATACCCCGACCCACAATTAGGAGGAAGAAGATGAGGCAAATTAAGACCCAAAAATCATAATTTTTTAAATTGGCGGTTGTGAATTTGGTTTTTCTTTTTTTCTTTTTTATTTTGATATCAAGACGAACAGACCCTAAAACAACAATAAAGGGTTCATCGCTTTAATTTGTGATATTTTTCCTCATTTTGATATCAAGATGAGACATATTTTGTTTAGAGGTGATTCAATGACAATAATAAGAAAATTTGACTCAAAAGTAAGGGTAAATTAGTAATTTAATGAGTTTTTGATAAATATTTTTGCTTGGGTAGTGAATTGCTAACAAGTTGAATTTAGTGGGTGATTTGTGTAATTTAAAATATAGTAGGTGATTATATGAAAGTAGGCTATTTAATAGGTGGTTTGTGTAATTTTTATCCCTCTTTTTTTAATCATGAAAGAATTTAGAATATGCTAATGCTTATAAGAACATCTAAATTAAACTTCATAAGAAGATTTAAAACCTCTAGTATTGACTACAACAAACTATGAGAACAGTTAGAGCTAATACATTAAGAGGTGACTAGCGGAGCGGAAATCCGTTGTTGATCTCTATCAAAAATAATATTTATAATCCAAACTAGTAAACTAGTAAAGTGGGCAAATAAGGACTCAAACCCACGGAGAAATCATGCTTTGATGTTTTCTTGAATCGGAAAAATTTTGCCTTAAATCGGCAAATATATTATGTCGGTCGGAAAATTATCTATTTCTAACTAAAACAATTAAATAACAAGATTGAAAGATATAAAGTAAATAAAATGAAATAAAGGATGGAACGATTTGAATTCGTTACCAATGAGATGAAAGCGCTTCACTTGCAATTCTCAACAATGGTTGGTGTTCAAGATCTTTGACCTGATTTTCTTGTTATTCAAATGCAATGAATGCAATTTGTATCTATATAGTATTCCGGCTTTGGTTTGAATAGACTAGCATTCCTCACATACATTCTAATCTCCTACACTCTATGTAACTCTCCTCATGTTTGTGTGTAAACATAAAAGTAGCACAAATTCCCAAAATACTTGGCAGTATGGCAGTACCAACCCTCCTAAGCAACTGATATTTAACCAAGTGTCATTAACCTACACAACCAAAAGATGCTCTCACGAGATCAATTACTTGTGTTTGCTACTACGGTCTAATTATCCTCACGAATCAATTAAAACCTAGCATGAATGCCAAATCTTTCGAGGTAATCAATCAAGAGAGAATATATACAAACAATCAATATAAAAGCACAAAGGTAATAAAATAACTTATGGAATAACAATGGAAATCAAAACCTCACGATTCAACCTACCATGCCTTCGAATCGCAGGCAAAATAATGAGTTTAGTTCCTCATAATCGAATGAATAACCAACAAGATGTGTAGAATGATGGATGTCTTTGTATATTAATGTCTATGGATGTCTCTAAAACCTAATTAGAACCGCCTCTTATAGAGTAGAAGTCGTCCTTATTAACCCTAGAAAATATAATAATAATAATAATAAACTAATTAAACTGATCGGATCAAATCATCGTTTTGATGAACTCGGTAGACCGGCTGTAAAGACCTCGGATTTTCAAATAATAAATTCAAAATAAATAAATTAAAATGGGTTTAATATAGGTATTTTGTAAAAAACTCGTCCTCAACTTGATAAATCGACTTCGAACCTCTTGAAGTGGATTCCGACCTCAATTCAAATCTTGGCGAGTGATTCCGACCCTTCACCTCTAGATTAAAACGAACTTCGGATGGCGATATCCTTTTTGGGATTTAAAAAAATCTAATTAATCGAGGGAGCGGGAATTGGGAAACTAACTCTCGTGAACTAACTTCGGGATTCGAAATTCGCATGCTCGAGATCAAAATTCCCACTCTACCTTATTCTCACCCAATCCGAAAATCAGCCCACTCTTGGAGCCATGTGACAAATTTGAATTCAAAACAAAGATTTCATTTCCTCAAATGGTGAAACACCCACAAATGCTTTTCTTCCATCCCTTACCCACACCTCCTTGAAATTGCATGGAGTCAAGCATGCTTCCTCTTGATCTTATCCAAATCTCAGCAGCCCCAATCCCTCGTTTGACCATAAAAATATGAATTTTTTGCCTATTTCCTCACCACAAAACAAAACACAAATCCTAGCTAACAAAAGCTATAAAACCTTATCCTACTCTCCCTCTTCTTCCCTTCCTTTTCTCCATTACCATTAGAAATAAGAGCACCACAACTCTTTCTTGTTCCAACAGCTGAACAACCTCCACAACAAACCCTCCACAGCCCCAAACTGCCACCTTCTTCTTCCTCTTCCTCCCCATGAGAGCGAGAGCTCTCTAGCTCACCTCCTCCATGTTTGTGTCCAAGGAAGGCCAAACTAGCTCCTTTTCTCTTCCTTCCTTCAAGGACTAACAGTAGCAGCTCCCACAGCCTCCCATTGATGTCCTCCAAGCAGCAGCACGAGCTCAGCAGCCCAAAGGAGCCCCCGAGAAGCCATTGAAGACCACGTCTCGCTGTTTTCGGTTTTAGGAGCGGTAAGAGCTCGTTTTCCCTTCATTTCACCTCCTACTAGCTCAAAGGTCAAACCTTAATATCGCCACATACATCCTAGGTACCATGGTTCAAAGATCCATCTCAGGAGCAGCCCGGAAGAGCCCCGACGAGCCAAAGGACAGCCCCTCGACCTCTCTCCTCTAATTTTCGGTTTTGAGCTAGGTAAGGGTCGTTCTCCCTTTTTTTCACCTCCAAACTGAGTAAGACACTTCCTTCAATACCCTCACATGCCCCCTAGGCACCCTCATGCAAGATCTAGCTCAAACAAAGCCTGGACAAGCCTCTATGAGCAAACCGAAGAAGAAGAACTTTGGGTGAGCATCCTCATTTTTCTCGATTTTTCATGTCGTTTTGTGCTATGTTTTCAAAGGTGTTATATATGGGTTTTGAAATGAATGATTTGATGGATGAACTTGGGTTTTCAAAAAGGTATTTGTGAGATGTTTTCAAGGGCCGGAAAATCCTTTTAACTACTTTAAAAAGGGGTTATTTTGGAAGGCGAACTTAAACTAACTTGGGAATCTCTTACTTGGACTAACTCTATCAGTAATTATGATATGTTGTTATGCTATGATATGTTGTGATGTGTGATATGAGTATATGACTTGAACATGATATGTGAGTAAGATAATGTTATGATGATATGTGCTATATGAATGCAAGCATGATTATTGATATGATCTTAAGCATGATATGATACATGATGATGTGAGTATAAATGTTAGTTATGTTATGAATATGTTATGATATGAACTTATGTGAAAGCATGTCTTATGTGAGATCTTGACTTGTTGAATATGAAAGTATGGTGTATATATGAATTGACTATGATGTGATATAGGAGTATAAATATGATGATGTTGTAGCCATGGAATATGATGAATGATTATGAAGCATGCAATGTTATATGGCCTATGATATGTTACTATATGTTGAACTTATATGACGATGAGCATGGTTGGTACTTGATGAGCTATAATAGGTTGTGATATGAAATGCGAGATGGTATATGATGATTGATGGGAGGAATTGGAAATATGATGAGAAGACTTTCGATACGTGAAATTATATGAAATCATGTGTGCTTGTATGTTTGAATATATAGACATATATTTTCATTGTGACTACTAAGTGATCTTAAACTGTATGATTACTACCTTGCTGTTCTGCACCTTCAGGTAAGTTTCTTCAGAACTTACTCAGATTGACAAAAAATCCTCCCTGCTTATATGTGCATGATATACTAGGTGCCACATATCATAATAGCATGCCATGTAGTAACGTACTAGGATTGCACGAATGACTGAGCATCCTTATTCTGAATGCGTATGTAAATAGAACGGACATTATTTGTGAAGTTATCTAGAGTCGTTGCCAGGGTTATAGGACAGTACAATCCCATCGGATCTTATCCCGAGTCATATGAGTCATGAGCAACACCTTACTTTTATTATTACAAGCATGATGATGATGATTATTACGAGCATAATGATGATGATTATGAGCATGATGATTATATAAATGAATTGGAAATGAAATGCATTCTCGAGATGGCCAGTCTCCATCCTCAAGAGAGAGTTGGTGGTTGGAGAGGGATATGCCAGTTGGCATTCTGTGTTAGGGATCCTAATTAATGTTTTCGCATTATATATATAGGGGAGAGTTCATGTGAGAAGCCCTTGGTCTGGTAAGAAGGAAAGAAGCAATCTTATTGGCTAATGCAGATCTAAAAAAAATATGTCTCACGCGCTTCCTTCCCCACTGATGTGCCTCAGATCTGAAGGCCTTTTCTTCCTCCTTACTCCATGGCTTTTCTCCTTCCTTTCTCCCTGGCTTCCCACTCCTTTCACCCCTCTCATTATCCTTGCTTCCTCCCTCGGTTCCTTCCGCCCAGCTTCGCCCACACAGCCATCGGTGATTGAGCCGAACTCGGAGGAAAGACGTGCTCGCTGCTGCACCACCTTCACCCTCAGCAATGGCGACCACCGGCAAACGACGACTGGAGGAGATGGCAACCACCTTCGCTGTTTTAGTCTTCTCCTTGCTCTCGATCTCTACGACTTTGATTCGATCAGAAATGGTGACCACTAGCAAACGATGACTAGAGGAGATGGGGCTCGACAAACAACGACAGTGGTCGACTAGAGGAGATGGGATCAGAAATGACGTGAAATCTATTGAGATTTGAATAAGTGAAATCTATTGAAATTTAGTTGCCCTGTATGAAGACCTTGCTGCATTCGAGAGAGAAGCATCAATATTCAATACCGGTGTTTATTTTTGCTTTTCAATATTCGGTGGTTGATGGTTTAGCCAAGGTGGCCTTTACTGTTGCCGATGGTTTAGCCCTCTTTAGTGATCTATGAATGTGTGGAAATATATAAACTCAGTAGAACTTAATTCTTGGTTCAGTGACTAAATAGAGAGTGGTTCAGTGACTAAATAGCGATTGGTTCAGTGACTAAATAGAGAGTGGTTCAGTGACTAAATAGAGAGTGGTTCAAAGACTAAATAGAGAGTGGTTCAGTGACTAAATAGAGAGTGGTTCAGTGACTAAATAGAGAGTGGTTCAGTGACTTAATAGAGATTGGTTCAGTGACTAAATAGAGATTGGTTCAGTGACTAAATAGAGAGTGTTTCAGAGACTAAATAGAGAGTGGTTCAGTGACTAAATAGAGAGTGGTTCAGTGACTAAATAGATAGTGGTTCAGTGACTTAATAGAGATTGATTCAGTGACTAAATAGAGAGTGGTTCAGTGACTAAATAGAGAGTGGTTCAGTGAGAGTAAAAGGGCTGAACCACTGAGAGTGAAAATGGCTGAACCACTATGAATAAAAGGGCTAAACCACTAAGAGTAAAAGGGCTGAACCACTTCTTGGTAACTTCATGAACCGCTTCTTTATAGCTTGTGAACCACATTTTTTTTCAACAAAACATATACAAAAAGGGTGTCTATGTGTAGATAAAATTAAAATACACCCAAAAATATATTTTTTATATTTTTTTAACAAGTGAAAATGCCAAAAAATAATTTTTAAAAGTCCATGTAAACACTTTTCATATGTACGTACATTGTCTAATTAATTAGTAAATTTTGTTGATTGATGCGTGCAATTAATTAGCGTTACATGTGAGAGTGTGGGTGTTACTAATTAATTGGGGAAATACGCGTGTCTCGTATTTTTAATTTATTTTTGGATACGTGGACCAATCAGATTGCTTCTTTCCTTCTCACCGGTTCACCTCTTCTCACCTGAACCCGACCATATATATATATATATATATATATATATATATATATATATATATATATATATGAAATGGATCAAATGAAAATGGTTCTTAAAATGAAAATGGTCTAATTTGAAGGTAAATGGGCCTAATTTAAAGATAAATGGACCTAATTAAATGAGTAATAGATAAATGGGCCTAATTTATGTGTAAATGAGCCTAATTTTATGAGGTAAATGGGTAAATTACCCTAATTATGAGGTAAATGTCACCACCTCTCCCATACTTTCTATTTCTACCAATATTGCCCTTATTTCAATTATAAAAATTACAGATTTTAGCCCATGATTTTTATTTGAAATAATATTATAAGGTGCAACTATAAGATTACAAAATGCAACAAAATATGCTACATCACATTTTTTGTCTTTATTTTAAAAAGTGAAAAAATATGAGATTACAAAATATAAAGTGAACAAATAATACAATAAAGGTTATTATTAATAAATGTTCATTTTCATAATGTAAAGTAAGTTTCCTACCAAATTTTTTCTTTATGGGCTGCTATTTTTATAGCGGGTTTGTACTTTAATGTGACATGTGTCATTAAAAGCCTATTAGCTCAATTAAAAATGGTATAGCGATGTGCCCATGCACAAAGGTTCGAGTTCAAAAATCCCGCATAAACTATTTATGGTTGTCTTCTTTTTGTTCCCGTTCATGAATAAGATTATAAAGTGCAATAATAAAATGATAACGTGCACAAATAAGATGATAAAGTGCATATATAACATTATGGTGTGCAAATATAATATTGTGTTGTGCAAATATAATATTATGCTGTGCAAATATAATATTATGTTGTGCAAATAAAATGATAAGCGCAAGAATAAAATGATGGTATATGAATAAAAATATGAAGTGTATGAATAAGATTGTGAAGTGCACAATTAAGATTATAAAGTGCATAAATAAAATCATAAAGTGCAAGAATAAAATGTTGGTATATGAATAAAAATATGAAGTGCATGAATAAGATTTTGAAGTGCACAATTAAGATTATAAAGTGCATAAATAAAATGATAAAGTGTAAGAACAAAATGATGAAGTGTATGAATTAGATTATGAAGTGCACAATTAAGATTATAAAGTGCATAAATAAAATGATAAAGTGCAAGAATAAATTGATGAAGTGTAAGAATAATAATATGAAGTGCATGAATAATATTATAAAGTGCACAATTAAGATTATAAAGTGCATAAGTAAAATGATAAAATGCAAGAATAAGATTATGAAGTAAACAATTAAGATTATGGATTACACTTTTATCATAAAATAATACAATCTAATAAAATTAAGCAATTTAGCCTATGTAGGAGTCGAACCCACGTCTTTGTGCATAAGCACATTGCTCTACCATTGAGTTAATAGACTTTTAAAGCTTATTCAACACAAAAGGATTCATTAACCACAACATCAAGTACTATACCCCGCCTAGACCCTTGACCCTATCCTACCGCCAAGCACTCGCCAAGCATTTTTTAGAACCTAGAAATTGCCGTGAGCAATAATCACCCTCCTGACCAGAAGCACGAAGCATAATTATATATATTTTTTAATCTTACCTCCCATATCAGCAGCTACGAGAATCCCATCCTTGTATTTGATGCCAATTACAGATGTTCCAGTCACGTAGGGATACCTGAAATCAATGCACCACATCATTATTCCATTCACAAGGGAAGATAGTGAAAATCAACAAGAAAATTCCTAACACCGATTATCTTGTATGTGGTAAGCTACTACATAAAGTGCATTTGTATTTCAAATCAATGGCAAGATTCCAAGTACACTTCAATCAAATTCAAATCCATATTAGAGTAAATCTTGCAAGTAAACTAGAAAATCAAGGGTTTATTTGATATTTAGATCATGTACTAACTCTCTCCCACTAAAACACGACCTAGAACTAGTAACAACAGTTCACTGTGAGTACATTCTCAAACGCTAAAAACACAATCTTCTTCCATTGACAATCCTCCAGACAATCAATAAATCACCGGAGCTGCCTAATCAAAGACACCGAATGCTCAACAAGTAACCATCGTTCCCTCTCTAGATCGACCAAACCGAGAAGGATTCAATTTTCTTCAGATCGAAATTTGAAGCAACCCTAGGTATCAAGCCGTAGCTCCCATAGAAAACAAGCCTTGGGGATTCAAATGTAATTCACCATAGAATTCAAACAGTTTATATCATCGGTGCTTTAAACCAAATCCGAAACCAATTTGCGTTTACAAATTGATTAAATTCGCAAAATAAAACTAAGAACAAGAGAGAGAAAGAATGAGAAATTACAGAGTTCTCTCGATGTGGCTCAAGACCCTCCCCCTTCCTAATTTGTGACCACTGGAGGAGAGATCAAGCATTGACATTGGACGAGGAATTGAGCCATGGAGTTTGTTTAGCAGAAACCAAAGCTGTTGTCTCCTAAAACCAGCGTTTACCTAATTAATTAAACGGTTTATCAGCCGATCGACATCAATCGATCGCCAGCACAGAACAGCGAGAAACGGAAGATGGACAGACAAATACGACTGGTATAACCGTCCTCAAAGGACGATCCGAAGTCGGTGACTCCGGCTTCAACTAGAGCCAGGGTTTTCGTTCAATGCTTTGAAAAAAGAAATGAATTCAAGGGACAGAAATGGCTTTGTACGTACCTTTTTCTAGGGTTTCTGAATATCCCGAATCAGTGCTTATCCTCTCAGGTAAAGACGATCGGAAAATGGCATACCAGATCTACCCCGCTCGCTCCATGGATGCGCGAAGGGAGAAGAAGAAATTGCTGTTGGGAGAAGAAGAAAACCAGAGTGCGGAGAGACTTCTTTCTAGTTTTTACCTCTCCCCTCTCTGCCTGCCTGTAAACCGTGGCTCTTCCGCCTTCACCTGCGATCACCATTGGCATCGGAGGAGATGAACGAAGCGATCGGCGGAGAGAGAAAAAGCAATTAGGGATGAAAAGACGGATGTGTTGTTTTTGTCCTGCATTAGAAGCATGATATTAACACTAGCGTATATGTGTGTTTATATGTGGGGAACATCAAAGTGTGAGCCTAAATCTTATCCTATGCCCCCTTAATGTTTTTAGATATATATGCATGATCATATCTAGTGTCGTATGCTGTTTGGAATGGGATGCTCATGGTCAAAAACTGGTTATTGAATTGTCGCTTGACCATATAAAATACTAGTAGGATAACCATGTAATAAAGTATGTTTTGACCCGGGTTTGCCGTGGTACCTTGTATTTGCGTGATTGATGGTTTAAGCGGACATGTTTTCCCGACTTAGTACTTAGGACAGGTATAGGTGTGTTAACACCGGGTCTCCAACGGGTCTCACGAGAATTTTGGGTATGAAATCCCACTTTCAAAAACTAAACTTTTTTATTTCAAACTTTCAACCTGTACTTGGTGCGCAAGATCCGAACGAAGGTATCTGACCTTCGAAATGTAACCCGGGTTAATAAACTCGGGTTATTACAAAGTTCATATCAGAACGAGGTTTTGCAATCCGAGTATAGGGTTGAAAAGGATTTTGGGAAGCCCGCCCAACGATTTCAAAGGTTTTGAACAGATTTAAAAAGGGCAAAACCGAAGGGACCGTTGAGATCTTGCACTCCGAATACAAGTTGAAGGTTTAAAATCCAATATTAGTGTTTTCAAAGTGGGATTTCATACCCAAAACCGAAGGGACCGTTGGAATCCCCGGGGAAATCCCCTGCACATGTCCTAAGTCTAAAACACTGGAAATTCATTTTGATCATGCAAACGACGAAAATACAAAGTAATACATAGTGTGCCTCGGCAGAGCCGGGTCAAAACGAAGCATAAGGTACGAAAATACCAAAAGTACTAGTCTGGTGAAGTCAGATCTCTCAAGTTGTCACTCTTCGCCATGCAAAATAACCCGCTCAAGAAGGCAATCAGCATCAGTAATCACTGCAAACGAAATACCTAAAAAAATATATAGTGGGCGGGATCAGATCGATGCCCACTTAGCTGCACCCCACATATAAGCACACATATACGCTAGTCCTAATATCATGCTTCTAATGCAGGATAGTAATTTAAATCATGCAAGCATGCTAGCAGTTATATATAAATGCAAAAGGTGGTAAATGGGCCTACACAGAATGACAAGTGGCATATCCCTCTCATACCTCCACCCCCCTTCCTGAAAGGGCGGAGACTGGCCAGTTCGTGAATGCATTCCATTTCCAATTCATTCGTATTATCAACATGCTCATAATCGTCATCATGCTCATAAAAATAATAAGGTGTTGCTCATGACTCATATGACTCAGGATAAGACCCGATGGGACTGGGCTTTCCTATGACCCTAGCAAAGACTCTAGTTAACTTCATAGATAATGGCCGTTCTGTTTACAAATGCATAAAGAATGAGTATGCTTAACGTTAGTGCAACCTAGCATGATACTACATGGCATGCTGATCATGAATGCAAACACCTAGTATATCATGCACATATAAGCAGGGATAGTCTCTCTTTTAATCTGAGTAAGCTCCGAAGAGACTTACCTAGTGGTGCAGAACAACATTGTAGCAATCACACAGTTCAAAGTCACCTAGTAGTCATAATGGAAGTATAAGTCTATCTATTCAAACATACAAGCACACACGGTTTCATCACATACTGTTCAATTTAGGGAAGGTGTGATTCTGCTTAAATAAAATACTCAAATATAAACTCTAACTATGCCAACTCCCTTATCAAGCAAATAAATACAAGAATCCCTCCCGATGCAGTTGTAGGGTAATTCAGGATCGATTCCACGAGGAGGTATGTCAGCGATTCCTTATTTGCAATCACAATCAAGCTTTTGACCTCAAGAGACACTCGATATCGAGGTGTTTGGTCGATATTGACCTCACTTCTGGTCGATTTCCGGTAAGTTTCCTGCAGAAGACAAAAGCAAAGCAGTCAACGTCGAGATGAACCTCGGTATCGATGTTAGTGCTCGATATCGACCTTGCCAGTCGATTTCGATGCCTGTAACAAAAACTGTGTGCGTAACCTATTGTCGGAAAAGTAGTCCGAAGATTGTAGAATGGAAAAGGAACTGTGGACAGAAATAAAAACTCAAACTTTTTATATAATTCAATAAACTAAAAGCTTCCAAGGTCGGGGATTCATGCCACAACGATATTCATGCAAGTATGATGCTAAAGTTATGAAATTTAATGTCTTTCCATCAAATAACTTTCGTTACCAACACTTAGGTGATTAGAGGCTCTCGCATAATTCCTAAGAGTTACTATCCAATTCATGATTAATCCATCATGAGTAATCCAAGTTCACAATATGATTGGCTTTCACTTCAATAATGCAAATAATGAATCTCCTCAGCTTTCGCAAAGGATCATGCATAGGATAGAAGACGGAATCACATAAAAATCATATCTTTGATGCACTTAACCTCCATTGCTATCGTCGGGCTCACCCCGACCCTAGAAGTGGGTTGACTACTCGCGCTTCATCGTTGAACTCATCATTATCATGTAAAGGAAACTACTTTGTATTGCAAAAGAAAGATTACACCGAACAAAGCCACTCCGCTCTCGCTTACACAACTCACTCGGCCTCCTCTCTCTCTCTCTAACTCACTACTATTGAATGTAAAACTGAAATTTTGTGTGCTTGAATGAATAAACTCAGCCCTAATGGCCTCTAGATATAGATCTCAAATCTTGCTAGCCAAGGATTCGGAAACCTATCTTTATTCTCTAAGATAAAACTTAATAAAGGTAAAACTAAAAAATCCTTGGGTAAAACTAATAAAAGATGAAGTCCGGTGTTGATGATAGAAGATCTTGACTTTAGGATAGACGTACAAAGCTTCAGATAGAATTCTATCAAAATCTGATTCGGACTTCTTCTGTAGCAACATCGATATCGACCTTGGTCCTCGATATCGACCTCTCTTTATCTCTATCTCGAGCAATCCTTCTTCTCCTCGGATTGGCACTCGACTTCTACCAATATGCTCGACTTGGGCCACTCGATATCGACCTTGGGACATCGATATCGACCTCTTTAGTAGACTTCGAGTTCTTTTTCCGCTCTTCTTCTCTTGTCCAAATTTGTCCATTTTTGCTTCGTTTTCTGCGAAATCACATAGAAACTCGTACAGACCCATATATTTGACAATAATGCATAAACTACACTAATCTTATGATTTCCCACTAATACGCATGCAAATGATAATAAAATGGACATAAATGTGCATAGAAAATATGGCAATTTGCGCGCACATCACATACCGAAAGTCTCATCATCACATTCCATATCATCATCGCCAGTCAACTCATCTCATATTTCATCTTAAGGTCTCAATATAATTCCTCAAGTACCATCTCAACTCATATCATCTCACAAATCATTTAACACGTACCATCACATCATATCTCATATAACATCTCATCATGCCTCTTAATCATTATCATATCACATAACATCATGCTTTCATTTATATCAACGCATCATAATATCATTTTTAAGGACATACATCAACATTTCACCTCATAATTCATATTAACGATTATAACACATCACAACATGCTTATCACATTAATATCTCATCAAAGATCATATATCATATCATATCATATCATGGCAATATCGGCATACTGTAATTTATATTCACACAAGTCATCAAATTTATTCATCAAGTCAACCAAGTAGGATATCCTCGAGTTCTCGAAACTCTTTGAGTCTTACGTTAGGTCAAATCATTATTCAAATAATTCTCTTAAATTATACTCAGCCCAAAAATCCATTTATAAATCATTACTCTTTAGATTAACTTATTTTATTATTCTATCAAAACAACTCCGACAAGGTTAGGTTATTTCCAAAAATCCTCCTTTTAATTTTATTAAATCAATTTTCATTTATCAAATCAATTTCCGGCCCTAGAAAATATTCGTCAAATTCCTTTTGATGTAATCCGATGATATATTTTAAGTCCCCATATTTTACAAGGCCATTATATATATATATATATATATATATATATATATATATATATATATATATATATATATACCCTTAATAATTATTTAATCAAGGTTAGGATCCAACCATTTTTATTTATAAAAACCGGTCCCTATTCCCTTCCTTTGTTAATAGATCCGGCCCAGTCCGTTTTCCAGTTTAAAACCCAATTAATTTGGTCTAGAAAACAAGCCCATGATTGTCTTGAAGAATTAGGCCCACAACCATTTCTTTCTCCTTCTGTTCTTCCGAAAGCAGAAATAAAAAAAATAAAAAAGAAAGGGACCCACGCTGACGTGGCAGCTGATGTGGAGGCAGGCCCACAACTAAGTAAAAGGTGAGGGGAGAGCATATGCAATGGTGAGCCTTGAGGCTCTTATCATTGCCACATAGGAAAAAGGGTGAAAGAAAAATTTAAATATAAGGGCTCATAGTTTGAGTCTCTTATACATGAGATCCAAAAAGTAGGGCTCATAACTGCCATGTGGCAGAACTTATATTTTATTTGCTTTTAAATGATTTTCGGTTATTTTCCATTGTTAAAAAAATATAAAAAATTTATTTTTGAATTTAATTCAATTTTATCTACACATAGACACCCCTTTTGCATATGTTTGTGAAAAAACAATCACCTGAATAATACCCATATTTTCTTTTTTAAACATTAAAAAAATATTTTTTATGATATGTTATTATAAAGTAATTACTTAATATTTTATTATTATTATTATCATTATTAAAATAATTGAGTAAATAAAAAGGGAAAACAATAAAAGCTAATTTAAGGGCCCAAGACTCGGGCTCACGAATGAGGGTGAAAAATTAAAAAGTTATAAGGAGTCCCTTAAACTGATGTGGCATAAGAAAAGTAACTTAAGAGCCCGAGGTTGGGGCTCACCATTGCATATTCGCTGAAGCCATTGTTCACCTCCTTCTTCCTCTGCCTTCTTACGTTCGAAAACACCACCGACGGCGCTTCTCCTAGCTTCCTCCTTGCCTCCCTTCCATCCTCCTTCTCGCCAGGCTCTCGCCCTCTCCCTTTCTCGCTAGGGTGCCCCTCTACTACCCTCTCACTTTTTCTTCCGCTCTCGCGCTCGCTCGACCTCGTACCCGCCCTCTCTCCGGTGCTCTCCCTCTCTCGCTCACTAGGCTCGCTTGTCCTCTCTCTCACCGATCTCGCAAACACACAGACATGAAAGGAAAAGGAGAGGAGGAAGGGAAAGCTCACCGGGGTGCGGTTTAGAGACAGATCGGAGACTGTCCAAGCTTGTCGGAGGGGCGACTTGTCTTCGTCGATGTCGAAATCGAGTGAGCTCGGCCTAGAAGAGAAGGAAATAGCATAAAGGCGGAGCTTTTATTGTGGTTCCGATCGGAAGACGGAGGGAGAGAGCCTTACCGGTCGTGAATCGGAAACAGGCCAACGAGGGACTCGACATCGGTGTCGGTGGCGCTCGGTAGGCGCCCAGCCGGTGCTCGGAAGATGCTCGGGAAACAGAGGCAAGGTGCTCGGCCCAGCTGCTCAGGCTCTCGGCTCTGGCTTCAAATCAAGGGTTGGGGGCTCGAGGTCCTCAGAGCTGCGCTCGATGTGCACTCAGGGTGCACTCGGGGGAGCTCTGTTGGGGAGCAGCGGCGTAGAACAGAGGCGCTGGTGGTGGCGACAGAAAACAAGGCAGGGAGATGACTTGAAGTAGAGCAGGGAGATGACTTGAAGTAGAGAATGAAGGAAGAAAATGGGGAAGGGTTGCCACTTGGAAGGAAGAAAACAGTGGTGGAGAGGAAGGAAATGAGGAGGAACGTGTGAAGGAGAGGATGGCTTGGGATGAAAATGAAATAGCTGGGTATTTGGCTTCTTTTGAACCAGAAGGAGTAGGGGACCATTGGAGGGACTTGCTTGAATTTAGATGTTTGTGGCTTTGTTGCAATTCAGAGGTAGGGAAGCAGGGATGGGGAGAATCTTGTCTTGCCACTAGACCTGTCAAACGGGTCATTCGGGTCGGGTTCGGGTTCGGGTCATTCGGGTCCTGGGTAAATCGGGTTTCAGATCAATCGGGCTACCGGTCATTCCGGGTCGAGCCAAACCGGGTTTGTCCCCGGTTCGAGTCGACCCACCGGGTCAAAAACCTCGAACTTTTTGAAGACTTTTTTAAAATATTAAAATAATATCAAAATTAAATTATAATATAAATATGTCAAATTAAATTAAATAATATTATTATAATTAAATTTATAATATTATTATTATTATTATAATATTATATTATATTAATATTTAAGCATAAAAAATCATATTTATATAAATAAATGTTCTAAACATACTATAATTATAATATATATATATATAAGTTATTTAACTTATGAGTCAATTTAACGAATACAATTGCATGACGGATCTGTGTGGGGTCAATCTGGTGCTTGTGTGCCGTCTAGATGGTGCTGACTCACCGGGTTGGTTTTGACCCACTGGGTCACCGGGTCTTGACCCTAAAAGTCCCGGGTAATTCAGGTTCGGGTCGATTTCAGGTCCCGGGTCTAAAACACCGGGTTCAAACCCATAAAATTACCGGGCGTATGGGTCGGGTTTTTCGGGACGGGTCATGTTTTGACAGGTCTACTTGCCACTGTTACTGTCGAGCCACAAGGGAAGGGGGTGTGTTGAACTTGATTTGGGAAAAGACAAGAGAGTGAGTTGGATTTTTGAAATCAGTCAAAGGTGGGGACCAATTGTAGAAATTTGGTGAGTTGGATTTTTGAAATCGGTCAAAGGTTGGGACCAATTGTAGAAATTTGGATAAGCATGAGTGAAAGAAGACGGAAATTTGAATTTCGGAAGATTGGTTTTCCGAGTCCCGCTCTCTTAGTCAATTAGGTTTTTAAAGCCGGAAGAATATCATTATCCGAAGAAATTTTTTGGATCCCGAAATGAAAAGACGGAATCGATCTTAAAAGGTTCAAGATTGGGCCGGAATTCATTTTAATAGCTTCGAGTTCGATTTATTAAATTAAAGATGAGTTTTTCTTAAAATATCCGATTAAATCCGTTTTGAATTTATTTTTAATTTTCTTTTTTCTGAAAATTAGGATTTTTAAAATCCGAGCCTTTACATGAAGTGGGTCTTGATGAAGGGTGTTAATATCCCATCATACTCTATTATCAAAGTCGAAGCTACAACCTTGAGATTCGGAATCCAAGAAATCTATGTATCTATTAATCTATCTATCTATCTATTAATATTACTAATTTTGTTAGCATTTTGGTGACGTATCACTTTGTAAATTAAAGTTGAATTGTTTAAATCAAAAGACTTATTTCTTAATAATCAATATTATTAAGAGAAGTTTTAAATATTTGTTTCTTATATTATATTTATTGCAATATATTGTATTAAAAATGACTAGATATATTGAACCTAATATAGGTAAGTTTACTGAGATTTATATATACATACATACATATATATATATATATATATATATATATATATATATATATATATATATATATAATCACATTACTTCATCTTTGTATTAATTTTCTAAGTAATTCAATGTTTTTGTCAATTTTCTTTACCCATCTCAAATTGTCATACATGATAAACTATGTAAATAACACCCAAATTATTATTTTTATATATTTTTTTTAAATCATCTACCTAACTCAATATACCAAGTACGTACATATCATTTGAAATGAGTTGAGTTGTAGATACAAAGTACCGTAGTGTATTAATTATATGTGATAACCTTCACAAATTAAAAAGATTTATTTTTTTATTCTAATTGTCTCATCCCCTCAATAAATAACGATGGAGTTTTTTTTACAGTTAGAACGTTCACATCGATGTCGAATCTCTCCATTCAATTCAATCAACATGTTATTTTTCATGTTCTTTTGATTTCATTATGTATTACTCCGTATATATCAACGTTTTTATTTTGAGCAATAGTTTTTAATTTATGTTCTTTTAATTTTGTTCTATATTATTGTCGTTTTTATTTTGATGTAAGTAACTTTTCAGTTTTTCAATTATATGACAACTTATATTTTCCTTTTTAGTTTTATCCTAATGATAATAATTATATATGTATTTCAAATTATATTAGGTGGTGTGTTTGAGTTTTATTGCTACTTTACCTTATTAAATTATTTTCACAATTTGTATCGTATCTCTTTGCAACTAATTTATAAATTAAAAAGTACTTTATACATATTTTGTTGTAAACAAGTATATATTAATATAGTATTAAATAGATATATAGAATGATTTTTAAATTGAAATGGATCAATATCCCGTGCCTTGAAGGCAAGGGTACTAGACTAGTATACACACTAATACACATTTCTTGAATAAACTAAATAAAGTTGTAAAGATTTTTCAGCAGTAGTTGTAATACTTGCTTGTTTCTACTGTAGTTGTAAACATACATGAGAATATTTATGGAAATTGAATTTTGTAATATAATACTTACTACTGTAATTGTAACTATATATACATGGACATATTAATTATGGAAACTGAATTTCTACGTAATATAAATCTATTTCTATCTATTAAGGTTTTTGTTTTTTAGAAGTTTTTTTTAATTTAATGAGGGATAAGGCCCGTCCCGTCCCGTCCCGATCCTGTCCCGCCCCGTGAGGGATAAGGCCCGGTGGGATTTAAAAAAAATTAAATATGGTCCCGATCCCGTCCCTCTAAAAATACGTGGGATGGGATTGGGACACAGGATGACCCCAATCTTGTCCCGTCTCGTCCCATGTCCACCCCTAGGTCGAACATAAAGGCATTGAACTATTGTGGTCATGTGGTGCTTTCAATTAAGGAATCCCTAAACCTTTCAACATAACTCAAAACAACTCAAAAATTACATTAAGCTCTCAATAAAAATAAATAGGACTAAGGCTCTTTATTACATAACTTCTTTTCTTTCTTTCTTTTTTCTTTTATGATTTTTTCTAAATTTTTTTCTTCCCTTTTTAGAGCCGAATAAATGAAATACAAAATGAGAAAAATAAAGCACATAACATTACAACTCTTTGCAAATCTTTCTAACAATAAGCATAAACCATAACTTCTCTCTATCTACTCAAAATGATCATCCATAACCATCTCTAAATCCTAATTCCAGGATGGGTCAGACTTATCATAGGCTAGAATACATGAATATTGTGGAGCTTCAAAAGAAAAGGCTAAAGGCTTAAATTGACTTCAAGCAAAGACATAATGTAAGGTAGATATGGATAAATATAGGCTAAGAAATAATTGCTTCTATCACTTGAAACATATAAGCAATGATCATGTATTTCAATCGGTCTCAATAATAATAACCATGTGAATACTCAGAGATAAATGCATAAGAAGAGTAAATCACACAACAAAAGACGAGGGAATATAAATGTAATCCCTATAAGGTTAAAAATTCTCACTAGGACAGATATTTATTTGATTTCAATCATGCCTAGGAACTTAGATCATATATGCTCAATTGTATTTGTCAACCCATGCTTCACATAAAAATATAGAGATAAAACAGGGCTAATTTCATCCAAATTTCCATGGGATTTATATGATTTTGCTTAAAATAGAATATAAGACAAAATAAGCTAGATGGGTGTCTAGATAATACTTAAATGCAATGCATGATATTCTTGGATTTTTGACATTTTTTTAATATTTTTTTTATTTTCTTGAATTTAACAACTTAAACATAAACATGATGCATGAAATTGAAACATGAAACTGAATTTAAACATGAACTAAACTAACTAAATCTCTAATTCTCCTCCCCCACACTTAAATGTTGCATCATCCTCAATGCAAAAACAAAAAGAACAATGAAATAAAGATCACGTGAAGGAAGGGAGAAAACTAACCATTCACTAGGCGGGCGGTGAGTGGCATGGAAATCGTTGGTAAAGGAGATTCTGAATCTGATACAAGGAGCTATTGAGAGTAGCCTGGATCTCATCCATCTGCTTGCCCAATGTCGTTTGTTGATGCGTCAACTCTTGGAAGAGAAGTGCTTGCTGCTTTTCCAAATCAGTCAAGCGACGATCAACATCCTCCAAGAGATCAAGCACATGATCGTTATCAAGAACAATGTCAGAGTAGTCATCTCGGGGCACATCGTCGATTAGTGGCCTATCTGCTGCAACACCTTCTAGAATCAACTCCTTGTCCAGATTGTCATGGCTTATTCAAAAAGCCGCCAAAGTGGGATCCATAGGTATAACCGCTAGAAGGTATTGATGATGCTCCCTTCTTGGTCTTGACAACCAGCAGAACCCCTCACTGACACATGGGTTAAATACCCTTTTAATAATGCAAGTTCTGAATAGGGCGGGCAATCCCGGGCATATCATAGGACTAAGAAGAATTTAGGGGTTGCAATGTGCTTAAGTCAATGTCTAGGTGATGGGCCATCTGAGTGATCATGCCTCCGAAAGAGATAAAGCGGGGGCGATTCCCACTATTTTGTCTAGTGCATTCGCGTAGGTACCTAAGAATAAATGAACCCAGTTTGGGATGACAATAGACTCCGGCGTTAAATACAACAACAACAACAACAACAACAACAACAACGTGCCCAGTGTATCCCGCTTAAAGCAGGGTCTGGGGGGTCAAGTTGTACGCACCTTTTCCCCGACTAGGTCAAGAGGGTGTTTCCTAGTGACCCAAGACAAGTCCTCAAAGACAGGACAAGACTCCACACTAGGAACATACACAGGAAAATAATGAAAAATGACAACCCACAAGAGCTAAGAAAAAAAGATAGGATGCGCATAAACAAGATGAGATGGAAAGCAAGCACGATACAAGAACCGTTGCACCCGACTAGCCTTCGTCAACTCTAATAGCACTCCTCCACTGCACTCTATCGCGTGACATCCCCTCGGTGAGTCCCAACACGGTCAGGTCCTGTCGAATCACTTCACGCCAGCTCTTCTTTGGACGACCTCTCCCCCGACGGACACCGTCGATATACAAATGATCACATCTACGCACTGGCGCCCTCGGATCTCTCCTCTGAACATTTCCATACCATCGCAGTCTCGCCTCCCGCAACTTAGCCTGAATACTAGCCATTCCTACCCTTTCTCTGATAACCTCGTTTCTGTCGTTAAATAGTACAACCAAATTCACATTCTCAGGGGGACAAATTGTGGATCCACCAAGCCATGAAATGCAGGGCTCAAGATTCTATGGCACAGGCAGAGAGCAGGGTGTGTATTAGATAATCATGATTGCCGCTCTCATGTCCTTCGGGAGTTCTAGTGACTGCTGCCCATATCTCAGCCGGCGGGAATAGAGACATTGCACCTTGCCATGCAGACGTCCATGGCCTGGTCATCCCAAAAGCAAGATCCAGAGTACTTGTAACGACCCAAATATAAATCTTCGGGTTACGTTTCGAAGGTTGAATACCTTCATTCGGATCTTGCAATCCAAGTACAGGTCGAGGTTTCAAACCCCAAAAGTCAGTGTTTTGAAAGAGGGGATTTCATAACCCAAAACATGCGAAGGGCCGTTAGGTACCCAGAACCTGTCCTATTTGACTAAGTCACTAAAATTGTTTGAAGTTCAAAACCAAAATTAACGGAAATCAGAGTCCAACTTGCCACGGCTTGAGCAAGTCAAAACCAAGTAAATGAGTATAACACATCCAAGTATGTAAGTTTGGTAATAGTCAATCTCTCGTTAGGGTGGCCCCCTTCTCGTTAGGGTAGACATTGGCTAGTTCGATGCTATAGCATATTATATCTCATCACAACATATCATATCCCATCATCATATCGTATATCATGCTCATATCATATCGTATCTCGTGATATATAAATGACTCGAGGAGGACAACACCCGATGAAGTTGGGCTGTCCTATGACCCTAGCAATGACTCTATGACTCACAAATAACAGTCCTTCTGTTTCAAACACATAGAGAATAAGGATGCTTACTCATAAGTGCAAGTCTTAAGCATGATACTACATGGCATGCGGTATGCAACACCTACATACTATATGACACATCAGGCATGAGGTTCATTCACTGAGTAAGCTCTCATAGAAAACTTACCTGAAAAGCCGAACAATAAAAGTAATAGCAGATAGCAGAAGTCCAATAAGTCAAAATAGTCGAAACATGAGAAAACATCCGAAAGCCAAGATATCCAAAAGGTTAACCATTTCTTATCCATTCCTCATAACTCATCATCAATAATCTGTTCAATGTCTCAATCTCAGTCCAGGGTCCAAATCCAGTCATATAACATTCCATCAGTTCAATTAGTCACAAGGCAAAGTCCAATGTCAAGTTTAATTAAACAGTCCAAGAAGTCCGGTAAAAGAGGCCTAAAGGTCCAATAGGTCAAATCAGTCCGTTAAACAAGGTTCGTGAAATATATTCAAACCAAGGTCATTTTCAAGTCGTCAAGTCCAATTAATTAGTCAAAGTCATCATTTAAAGGGAATCCTGACATCTCGGTTTTAAAACACAAAACCTTTCGAGAATTTCAAAACACCCGAAGCATTTCAATACATTTAAAACACAATTTATTTCTTTAAAACCATATTATAAAATATTATAATAAGCCCTTAAACATTTTCATTTAAAAAATCCAAATATCAACAATCGCAATAAACCCAACATAGATTGGTTCAACCCAAAACCGAACCAAGGGTCCAAAGAAATCAAGGGAGCTAGCCTCGGCCAAGGCTTCTGGGTTAGTTTTGTTGCGGCGACGTGGCCGCTCACCGCGGCGAAACTCTCCCTTTGGCTCCCGCAAAGGATAGCTCCTCACTGGCCACGAGAGACCCCTTTTGTCATGGAAAAATGGCCGCTCACCACGGAAAAAGGCCTCCTTCTTCCTCTTTGGTTCTAGTTCTCACTCGCCGCATCGACGAGCGAAATTCGAACATTTTGGCTCGCTTTTGCCTTGAATCAACTCCGTTCTTTTTCAAACCTATTCTAAACTAAAGCATGACCCTCCCTGACCCCAAACAACACATCAAGACTCAAACGCGGACCAGAGGGGGAGAGCAGAAGACGGATTACCGAGGGTCTTCAAGGGAAACCTTCGAAGCTGCAATGGGGGGGGGGGAGGGGGGTTCTCCGAGCTCCAAATCGACGACGAAAGTGAACGACTAAGCCTAGGAAAGGTATAGGGTGAGTAAAAGTCCTCTTTTACGAAGGTTTTGGACCAAAATGAAAGAAAATAAACACAACCGAGCTCACCTTTGGAAAAACAAGGGAAGGAGGGAGTGAGGGCTCGATTGCACTTTGTTTGGGGTTGGATAAGCTCCTTTTCGAGCTTGGAAGGTAGGAAACTTAGTAAAGGTTCACCTTTAAAAGGTTTGGAAGAGAAAGGAAGCAAGGCAAGGGAGAATGGAAGTGATTAACGCAAAGACGATGAACAGGGGACGTCGTTGGGCTTTTCCTTGTGGCGGCGACGGGGAACTCACGACGGCGAAATCCTCCTCTACACCTTTTGTTTTGCTTGGATCGGTGGCTGGCTTTCGTCTTCTTTACTTGTTCTTCAAAGGGGAGAGGTGGGAGGTGTTTGTGGTGATGTTTGAGCTGGGAAAAACACAAAACAAAGGATTTGAAGGTGGGTTTGAAGATTGGAATGGAGAAAAGAGGATGAGATGAGGGTTTCTCTTTCTTGGATTCAAAATGAGAGAGAGACAGTCTAGGGTTTATGGTTTGGTGGTTCAGATTTTGGAGTGAGTGCTAGGGTTTTGGGATTGGTGACTCTATATAGAGAGGGAATAAAATGAGTTTTATGAGGTTTATGAACAAGAGGACAAAAGAGTGAAAGTGGGAGAGAGAGAGTCCTGCAAGGTCCAATTTCGAATCCTGACAATCTAACCCGAATCCCGACTCTTGGAAATTTCAAACCAAATTTCAAATTATTTCAAAATGACCAATCTAGACTCCTAGTTTTCAAATCCAAATCACGGTAGCAGAATTAAATCCGTTGAAATTGAAATTTCAAAAGGATGCCGAAATTATTTTCCAAGGATTTTCCAAAATAGCAAGTTGCTCGAGGACAAGTTTTTGAAAAATTTCCAAATTGATTAATTATATTATTTAATAAATTTTGGTCTTTACATTCATCCACATCTAAAAACAAGTCTCGTCCCCAAGAGTACGTAAAACTTTCAAAACCAAGTATAACCTTTCAACTTTCAAAACCATTTCAAAGCCTTTAAAAGCCTAAGTCAGTCTTTTTCAAAATTGTTCAAAATCCTTCAAATCCAAGTTAGTCAAGCAAATCTTAGAACTCAAAAGGTAGAATAATCCACCTCTAAGGGCTAATCCCATATTCTCTTCCTAGTTTTCAGTCTCAGAATTGATGTCAATTCTATCAATCTCAAGTCATATCATGAATCATAAGCCATAACTCATCAAAAGCACATGATCTCATCAAAAGCGCATGATCTCATATATCAAATAATCAAATCAACTCTAGAGAGTATATAATATGATAAGTCACATCATGTATATCAGCATCATGCTAAGAGTCACGTCAAATATATCAACATATCATCATGACTAACATATCAGCACACATCAAGAGGGTCCATCATTAGCCATATCATATCAGCATGAAATCTGCACAGAACGACCAACCATAAGCACATCAAGCATAGAGATAACCACCAACTCATAACTAAAGGAACTAGACAAGACTCACCACTATCTCACGACGCCAAGGAAAGGTCGATACTCGACTTGAAAAAGGAAGATAAAAACTCATCTACAACATCCCCATAACTCGACCGAAGGCTATCCTCAGTCTCCCAAGTCGCCTCCTGATGTGCGCATAATTGACCATGTTTAGTGTTGTCTTTTTTTCCGTTTTCTATCATTAATATGCATTATGGGATGAGAATGCTATGACTTTATGTGGTTTATGCTTATTTGCAAGATGTAGAGGTCTACAAAAGTTTTGGTTCAATTTAACAGAAATCAGAACGGAATTTGAAGCAATTGCAAGCAAAAGAGGACAATATTGGTCTTGCGCGATCAGAGATTATGATTTCGTCCAAAGATCTTATTATTAGTTTATTATTATTTTAATTCCTAGGGTTTTGAACGATGATATTTAGGTTATTTTCATTGACAGTAGGAAGAAAGAGGAGACATTAGAGATTGATAGTTCATTATTGTTACCCTAGCTATGAGTTGCTAAACTTATAGTTTTGCCTGTGATTTGAAGACATGGTTGGATGAATTGTGATGGTTTGATTTCATAATTATTATTCATAAGTTATTTATCATCTTTGTTCATCATTGCTTTAATATTTGCACATGTTCTCTCTATGAGTGATCATCTAGACAGAAACTGCATCTCCGCTAGCGATTCATATCTTTAGATTGGTTTCTTTGTAGAAAGTATGGAAATCGATCACGTGAGGACATCGATTGCTTTGCAGGATGATGGAGCTTAATTAGTATTGATTCGGTGAAATTAGAGTTAGAAGCTCTACTACAGGCAACCTTGTAACTCCTAATTGCATTGAATTATTATTGCTAATTGGCCATGTGCTTAGGTAATTCATGTTGTTCATCGTATTAATACTTTGAATGTAAGTGATTGTCTATGCTAGATTAATCTATTTAAACCAAGCAGGCATAACTTTGAGAATAACAATGAAATCAATCCGAGGACCATGAACCCAAACCATTGTCAAGAATTACAGGTGAAGCATTTTCCTCATATTGTTATTAATCTACAATCATTATTTCTTTTGCTTATTTACTTGTTTTAATTGTTTGTTATAACTTTATTGCTACTTGTTTAGATCGAGAATCATCTCAAGAACCACCAATTAGTCTAGTATGTGGGATTGACTCCTTACTTTTCTGCTATACTAATCTTTTGTTTAGCATTGAGTTAGGATATAATTTGCATTTGGGGGACCAGGACCAATAACAAAATTACACCTCGTAAAATAAGACCCACCAAATCTTGACGCCGTTGCCGGGGTAGTCTAGTATTCGTCTTCTTTTGTTGATTTTCTTTTTTCTATTTTTGTTTATCTTTATTCTCTGTTAGGTATGACCCACTCTGTATGGTCCAGACCCGTGCTACTAATTCATCACCTTTGTCTTTTAATCCAGAGATTGAAAGGTCTCTATCTAGGTTGAGAAGAAAACTTGATTTTGATCAAGAAGAGGAGATGGATGAAAATAACAACAATGACGGCAACATTGACAATCCGCCAAGAAGGACCCTAAGAAGCTTAAAGGAGCCAAATCTGAATGCACAATCGCTTGCAATTAGGGTTCCTGCTCTCCCTGAGAGTTCCGGGTTTGAGTATAAATCCAATTGGTCTAATGCTTTACCTAATTTTCATGGAATGTCAAGAGAGGAGCCAAACAAACATCTTGCAGAGTTTGCTAGTATCTACGATAGATTGAGACCTCAAGGCCTGACGGATGACTAATTGATGCTTAGAGTGTTTCCCTTTACTCTAAAGGATGCAGCAAGTGATTGACTATATTATCTTTCTTTAGAAAGCATCACTACTTGGGTTGGATTAAAGAAAGCTTTCTTTCAAAAATACTTTCCTGCCACTCGCCTCAGCAAACTCAAGAAGGAATTGTCTAGTATTGAGCAATCACCTATTGAGAGCCTGTATGAGTATGTTTAGAGATTCAAGAAGCTTAAAGGAATTTGCCCGCATCATGGTATACCAGAGGATGATCTAGTCCTCTATCTTTATGAAGGCTTGCTTGATAGAGAGCGCAATGTGATCAATGCTAAAAGTGGAGGAGATTTCCTAGACAAGACGCATGAGGAAGCAATGCAAAATTTTGAAGACTTAGCCAATGCTTCAAAACAATATAGGAGACACCAAGGTGTTAGAAGAGTTTATAGATTGGACAACTCTAGAGACAATCACAGAGATGATCTGGATAGGCTTGTTGATATAGTCAAGAACATGGTTATGCAGATGAATCAGACACAACAACCTAAACCCCGTGGAGTATGCGAAGATCCAAGTCATCCCAATGATAAGTGCCCATTGATTCAAGAGGAGGTTGCTGATGTCAATGCTATGGATTATGGACCTCGTCGAAACTTTGGCAACAATTTCTTCAATTCAAATTATCAAAGTGGTTTTAACGATAGGGGTTAGTAGCAATAAGCACCTTATCAAGGAAGGGGCCAATTTAAGAATCATTCAAGAAATCCTCAACAGGAGGATAGAGAAGAAACTTTGAGGTTATTGCTGGACAAGATGAGTGTCCAAGAGAAGCTATTGAGTCAAATGACTAAAGAGATTGGAGAACTCAAAGATAAGGATTCAGGCAAGCTACCATTACAAGTGGTAGTCAATCCAAAGGAGAATGTAAGTGCCATGATCCTTAGAGGAGGAAAAGAGGTCAAAATTCCCACAAAAGCCATTGAGGAAAGGCCTAATGATGTCATAGACATGGAGAAGGATGAACAAAGCATCACGGATTTTGAATCACCGTTAACTGGTGCCCACCGCCTTGACCAGTGCCCGCCGCCCTCTACAGTTGTTGATCCGATTGTTGATTCTAATCCTTCCACGAAGCAATCGTCAAAAAAGTGGTCCTATGAGGTTCACAAGTCTAAACCACCCTTTCCACACGCCTTGAGAGCTGAAAGAAAGTGGGAAGATGAACAAATCTTGTTCGATACCTTTCCACATTGTGAGGTAAATATTCCACTTTTGAATTCAATTAAATCTGTGCCTCACTATGCGAAGTTTTTGAAGGAATTATACACTATGAAAAGAAACCAAAGGTTGAGAAAGAAAGAAAAGGTAAGTTTAAATGAGAATGTTTCCGCTATGTTACAAAAGAGATTGCCTGAGAAGTGTGGAGACCCAGGTATGTTCACGATCCCATGTGCAATTGGAAACACTAAATTCACACAGGCCATGTTGGATTTAGGGGCTTCAATTAATGTGATGTCTTATAACTTTTACATGTTTTTGGGTCTAAGGCTGTGTTTGGCGCTAGATGTTGTTTTATAGATTATTTGAGATGCTGGTAGATGTTATGGGATGGAGATTATTTTGGTAGATTAATGAGATTGTAGTAGATGGAGTTTATTTTTGTAAAAAATCTCGTTTTTGTGTTTCGTGGGTAGAAGATGATGATAGATGTTATTTAAACAAAAAGACCGTTTTACCCCTGGGTTAACTGCCCTTCTTCTACCCATTAGTCCTCACCGACAGAAGCTCATCCACTCACAGACAATAGCCCGTAGCTCTCGACGGGGGACTGAAGAAAACCAGGTCGGCCGACAGTGGGTTGAACAGAGATGCCATTCCTCCTTGGTGGTGGCTCAGTCCAGCGCCGGAGCACAGATCCAATCCCCTCCTCAGTCGGACACAGGTGCGGCGGCTACGGAGCTCCAGATCCTAGCTACCAACGACGACGGCGATCCACGACAGCTAACGGGTATGTCAGGCTCTCTTCTTCTACCTCTGTACGATCCCGATTGAGCGTGTTGGAATGGTTGTATGTGACATACGAATCGTATTTGGAGGTTCATGGATTCCGCAAATAGAGGGGTTAAACAAATTTAGGGTTCGATTGATTTGGTGAAATTAGGCTTGTAGTTTTGATGGATTTTTCAAAAGGAATTGGTTTATGATGGTCGGGCATGCCGTAATTGAGGGAATTCATTTCGTTATTAGGTTCACTAACAAGTTCAATACGGAAATCGAATGTTGTGTGGGAGAAGTGAAGAACTCGAATGCATAGTCGGGTATGTGTGTGTACGTTGTGTGGGAGAATGACAGTCCGAAATACATTTATTAACAACCTTTCAAACTCTTGTGAATGAAAGTACCATATGATGCTTTGTGTTTGGAAATACAGAACGGAGCTAGATTAGGAGTTTGTTGTGTTGTTGTAGTTGATAATCATTTGATTGAACTGAAATTCTGATGTTGTATGTTGTTGCAATTCCACAACACTGAAACGCACCCCACCTCTTACTACTGATTGGAATGGGACATTGTTGCTTGTCAAATGTAAAAACTAGGTTTGTCCTTGTTGTCCTTGTTGTTTACAGTTGAATATTGCTTGTTTACAGTGGAATATTAGGTTTGCCCTTGTTGTTCTTCTTGTTTACTGTGATATCTATGGCATCCACTGGCAAACCCCCATTGAAGGAGAAGGCTAAAAAGGATAAGGGTCCGAAAGAAAAATCACTGATATGGACGCCGACTATGTTGAAGCTATTCTTGGACCTCCTAATCGTGTATCAGCGTAAATACGGCAGAGATCAGGGGTTCAGCTGGGTGATGTTAACAACACAATTTGAGGAAATGACTGGTCAGAAATGTGGCCCCAACACGCTCAAGAACAAGTACGCGGGAATGAAGGAGAAATGGAAGGATTGGAAAGATTTGAAGCACGGCGAGACCGGCTTGAGTTGGGACTACGAACGAGGGTGCATCAACGCAACCGATGAATGGTGGGAGAGAAAATATCAGGTAATTTATTTTCTTTCGTGGGGTGCATGTGGGTCTGACCATTTCTGTTTTGACACGAAGCTTGTGAGCTGATTGTCGTATCACATAAAGAAATGCGTTATTCGTGTTATAGGAGAAGGAAGATTTTCGGAAACTGAGGAAGAAGGGTGTGCCTCCCGACATCGAAGATGCATGGGATCAGATTTTTGGAGGGACGGTGGCGACGAGGAGTTACATCCAAAAGGAATGCAACGCCTATGGGACGACATAGCTAGGCAAATATGGAATGACAGGCGAGGCAGACAATAGTGTCTAGTTGGTGCAAGTATGTTGGTATTGTGTATCGTAATAGCAATGGCTTATTTTTTGTAGTGTGTATCGTACTAGCAAGGGCTACTGTTGGTATTATGTTGGTATGTGGGGGAACAGTTATGCTCAGTGCTACTGTTTGTATTGTGTATCGTACTAGCAAAGGGTTATGTTCTTGGTACTGTGTATAGTATTATCAATGGTACTCAATATTGCAACGACGGTCACCATACGACCGTAGAATCAGTTCCCATATATAACATAAGTACATCGACGCATTTCAATTACAATTGACATTGTCCACCTAGGCATACATTAGCCTACAAGTTGCCGTTAAAGGTGTATGCAGCCATATGCTACAAAATGGGCTGCACACACCGGGGCCTACTACCTTCAATGCCCCATTGCACTTCCCCTACCGACATCCAAAAACCTGCATTGTTCGGGGATTGCATACACAACTGACCAGAATGTCTAAAGGTCCAAGCATACATACATAAAGGGGTTCCAGCTCCGACGTCTACACAACTACCCCTTCAAAAAAAAGCTTCACAGTCCGAGAATACGAGGTCTACTTCTTGGCGAGGGCGCCAATGGCGATGACGCTCATCACCAAAAACATCCACTTGTTGCGCTCCTCTCTGCTCTTGGCAGCCACCAGGTTTGCCCACACCTTGCACGCGTAGGTGGACAGCGAAGAAACGCGTTCTGCAAGGTCGTTGTTCAGCTCGTTCACCCTTGTGAGCTCATCTCCATTGCGCTGGGCAATGGCCTCCGCAGCGTACAATCTGGTCGTCAGCTCCATAGCTATGTCCTCGAGCTGTTGAATACGAGGGTCCTCCGGGGCAGAGGGAATCTCCTCCAAGGGTGGGCGATTCTCCACGTGAGTACTTCGATTGTTAGAGCTTTCCGCAGCGTAGTCCTCCATCTCCTACGACATACAAAAATGTTAGGTAAACTGCATAAATTTTGTGCTTTTATACAACAATGACTGCATATTTCAGATGAAGAACTCATGTTGTGCTTTTATAGAATGAAATTGAAATAAATCAAGAATCAATTTGAAAGTTATCAAGACTGCATATTTATTGTGATTTTATAGAACAATGACTACATGGTAAACTGCACAACCAGTTACTCAATTCCAAAATCTCCATGGGCTCTTTCTATGTGTATAAAAAAAAATTTGAGTTAACAATTTCACAATCGTAAGGGCTGAATCTGAAAACAGTGTGACCAACTCTAAAGCTATTGAAATCAGTAAACACTAGCAAGAAATCAAGCATGAAATTGAAATTTGTAAATTATGTGCTTTTATATAACAATGACTGCATATTTCAGATGAAGAACTCATTTTGTGCTTTTATAGAATGAAATTGAAAGAAATCAAGAATGACATTCAAATTTATCAAGACTGCATATTTCTTGTGCTTTTATAGAACAATGAGTAAATGGTAAACTGCACAACCAGTTACTCAATTCTAAAATCTCCTTGGACTCTTTCTATTTGTATAAAAAAATTTTGAGTTAACTATTTCACAATCGTAAGGGCTGAATCTGAAAAGAGTTTGACCAACTCTAAATCTACTGAAATCAGTAAACACTAGCAAGAAATCAAGCATGAAATTGAAATTTATAAATGTTGTTCTTTTATAGAACAATGACTGCATATGTAAGATGAAGAACTCATGTTGTGATTTGTTTCTGATGCAAGCAATCAAGAATGAAATTGAAAATTATCAAGACTGCATATGTCTTGTGCTTTTATAGAACAATGCCCATGGTGAATCTTACCTGCTCATACCAAGGGGGAATCCTCTCCACCCCGCCTATCCACGGGTACTTTTCGGGGCATCCGCTCGGCCATCTTCCAGATGAAGAACTCATGTTCGTACCTCACAGAAAGAGACAATCACACTTTAATGATTCATAAAAAATAATGTGATATAAAATGGTGAATGACAGAGACCTGACTTCCAACCACAATCAACTGATGTAAAATGAAAACTTAGAAGCACAATCAAGTGATCTAAACTTCAAATGAAGTGATCAACATTGTCGAAGATTACATCATTTAACCGAAAGGATGCAATCACCCAACTTCACATCCCAAACTTCAAATGAACAACACATACAGTACATGAAATTGGTGGGTAGAAGACAGACATAGATACACACAGATGTAACTTCTTCAAGATACACACAGATGACATTGGATATGTAATCGACAGACATAGCTACAAGCACACAAACAGAACATGAAATTGGATATGTAATCGACAGACATAGATACACACAGATGTAACTTCTTGAAGATGTAATCGACTGACATAGCTAAAGCACACAAACAGAACATGAAATTGGATATGTTGAAGATCTAATCGACACAGAAGTCCACAACACCAGATGATGATGAACTTGTTCAACATCTTCACACTACGACCTCAAGACCACATAAAGGTAAATAGCAAGATGTAATTTCGACATAAGAAGGTATAGGCATTTCGGAGCTCTGAAAGGGAAAATCTGCAACATTGGAGACGATCGAGCCTTCCGACTTCTCAATGGCGCCTCGCATCTCCTCCAGGACCCGTCGAAATCGGCCATGCCCGTTGTCTGCGGTTGAAGTGGCCCGTTTCGGCAAACCCTAGAAATCGCCTCTTCGCCTTCGGCCGCCATTGTCGGACGACGAAGCTCTTCTTCCGTCCATCTACCATCATCGACGATGGGTGGGGGTGGGGACTACACCGGACAAGAGAGGAGAGGAGAGGAGAGGGGACGAGAGGAGAGGAGAGGAGAGCTAACCTGTGTTCGTCGGTGGCGGCTGCTTTCGAGGGTTCCTTCTCCAGATCTCCAACTGGTGGACTGTGATAACAACAAGGGCAATTGTGGCCATCTCCAATAATCTCCGCCCCAGGAGATTATTTTCAGCCTTCAATTCATCTCCTTCCATCTCCAAAATCCCCTTGCGCGCAGCTCCTCCCATCTCCTGCCAAACACACAGGCGGGGAGATGTTTTTATTTTTTCAGCTGCACCCATCTCCTACCATCCCCTCCCAACCCCTACCAAACACAGCCTAAATGCTATGAAAGAAACAGGTGTGACAGTACAACTCGCCGATCGATCTCAGATCAAGCCTAGAGGAGGAGTTGTTGAGGATGTTTTGGTGAAAGTTGATGATTTAATATTTTTTGCTGATTTCTTTGTATTATATATGGAACAAGGAACGCCGAAGACACCAATCATCTTAGAAAGGTGACGTGCGCTTATTTCACCATGTTTCATGCTTACATCCATTCCGTTTTTATACATATTTTATACTTTTGGGTTGGGAAAGTAGTGAATTTGTGTAGTTTGAGTTTATTTGCAAGATATAGAGGTCTAAACAAGTTTTGGTTTGCTTTCGCAAAAAACGGAGCATTTTAGAGAAGAAACAAGACACATTGAAGAAGAGCTCGATCTCGAGTAGAGACAACTCGATCTCGACCAGCTAACTTGACATCGACTGAAGCACCCAAGGTCAATCGAAGGAAAAGAACCAGATCGAGACTAAGGCAATGTTGACCAGAAATCAACCATGTCGACTCAACATGAAGCACTCGATATCGACATGTCCACTCGACATCGACTGGAGCAACAGACGCGTACGAGATGCGGATTGGGTCGGATCTTTGGGAGATTTACTTAGCCATGATATATTCTATCATCTACCAAGATCATCTATCATTAGGGGTATATTCCAAGCATGTTAGGGAACATTACCTATTTTATTATTTTAATTTAGGATATAATTTAGTTTGGACAAAATTTCCTTTTACCAATCTTAGTAGGATTAGGACTTCAATCCTTGGCTAGCAAGGTTTGTGAGGCTATAAATAAAGTCCTAGGGGGCTGGCATTCAATCATCCAATCCACAAGCAATTGTGCAACAAGCAAAGAGAGAAGTAGCGAGTAGGAGAGAGAGATAGAGAGAAGCAATGGTTGTACGGTTGAAGTTTCTTTTCAAGTTTTAATGCAAATTTTATTCCTTTATGCAAAGATGTTTTCCCCAATAAGGAGTGAGTAGTCGTCCTACTTCTAGGCTTGGGGTGAGCCCGACGATAGCCATGTAAGTATGCTTGAATTCCTTATTTGATTATGCGATTTCATCTTCTACCCCACGCTCAATCCTTCCTGAGAATTTAGGATCATTTCTTATTTACCTTATATGAAGCGAAAGTGGATTATATATGTGAATTTGGATAGTAATTAGGTTTTGCCTGCGAAAGTTGACTAAACCCTAATTATGAAAAGGAGAGAAACAATTAGGTTTTTATGCGAAAGCCTCTATATTCCTAATTGGTTGATGATAAAAACATAATCTTTTATGTGGTTTAAGTGTTAATGCATGCATGGTTATTGTCGTGGTGAATCCCTACCTTAGGAGCTTTTAGTTATATTAAGAAAAACCCATAAAAAATCCGTCTTTTATTTTATTTATTTATTTTTTGTCTTTGCTTTATTTTCTGTTTACTATCTGATAAACAACTCGAGATCGACATCACCCCTCGATATCGAGTACACTGCATCGAGGGAAAGCAAGTCGATGGTCTTCTGAGTCGACTGGAAAGCACTGATCTACTCGAACTTGACATACCTAGTCGATATCGAGTGCCTTCTGTTTCTTCTGCAGGTTTCACAGATCGACAGGCATCACTAGGAATTGACAGCCCCTCTCGATTTCAAATCGCATGCTAAGAAAACAGAATTAAAATCCATTCTTAGATCAAATTTAAATTTATGTCGGAATCCGCTCTAAAAGAATTAAAATAAAATTATTCTGCTCGAGGACGGAAATTTTCAAAATTTTCCGAAATCTTATAATTCAAATCCCAATTAATTCAATATTAAATCGAAATTAATTCTTAATTTATAAAATAATATTTTAAAATCCCGAGTCTTTACAGACTCGACAAAACAACCCATTCCCTTAGACTCAGAATCACGTCGAAAATCTTAGATCATTTAAGGTTTTACATTCTAGTAGATTAATTAACTCATGGCATGACCTATGGTGTCAAGTACCATACTACATCACACTCTCGAGTAATCGTTGCACCGGAACAGAAATTCCGAATATGGTTAGGTCCCTAACCCACTCTCCCATGGAAGATGCTGATACCATAAATAGGACTCGATAAGAACATCTATGGAAGAAGATAAAAGAAAGGGAATGAGAAGAAAAGAATAGTAAAGGAGAGAAAAGAAAGGAAAGGAAAAGGGAGGAAAAGAAGGAAAATGAAGGAATCGATAAGACATCATTTAAGGACATGGGAGGAGATATGAGAAGAGGAGAGCGGAATGAAAGAATGGACACTTATCAGCAATCCTCGGCCAATTGAATAATGGAAAAGAATGCTCTAAAAGAACTGAAATCCCACTATAGAGTAAGGAAAAGTTCCCCTCGCTATCCTATTCGCACAGAAGTTCAATTCATAGCCAACAGATATCAAAGAGATAGAAAACCATAATCTTGCTCAAGGAAAACATCACTCAGCACAAAATCAATTAGCAATAATTAATCTGATTCCCTTCGAGGGGGATCGCACTCGGGCCTAATTTATATAAATTCATAGAGGCTACCTAAAAGCTGCCCTTCGAGGGGCAACTGACCGGAGGGGAAAGTATCATCTCGACCACTATATCCTAACTCCCTCCAACCACCACGGTGCAAACTCATTGGAGTCTTCTAGGCCCTCTGTAAAGTACAAAGCTAATTTTTGCCTACCCTTTCCCAAGTCTACATCCAATAGGGATGGTTTATCGCCTTTCTACACACTCGATTTCCCTTTTCGGATTTCCTCACTTTAAGTCAAGTTTATTAAGTTATGTTCACTAAGCTAGCCCTATTAAATTCATTTTGCCCTTTAAAACTTTTCAAAATCCTTTATAAACATTGGACGGTTTTCAAAATCATACTTCAACCCATTTATACTCGAATCGCAAAACCCAAGCTCTGATACCACCTTTGTAACGGCCCAAATATAAATATTCGAATTAAGGTTTGAAGGAGTAGATACCTTCATTCGGATCTTGCAATTCGAGTACGGGTTGAGTTTCAAAACAAAGTGTTAGTGCTAAAAGAAGGGATTTCATAACCTAAATTTACGAGAGGTCCATTGGGGATCATAACCTGTCTTCATTGACTAAGTCGCTCACAACCATTTATAGCTCAAAACATAAAGAAAGGAAATCGATGATACAACTTGCCTCGGCAGAGCCGGGTCAAAACCAAAATAAACGAGTATAAAACCTCCAAAGTGTCGAGTCTGGTGGTAAGTCAGTCTCTCGGTTAGCTGAACGTCCCAGATGAAACCCTCGTCATAGAAGCACATAAGAAGCAAGGATCAAATACTTGAAACTATACCACGAGTCAAGGTCTAGCCACTCATGCGGGCATTGAAGACCTCGCTGAGGATATATAATATGCCTATACCTAAATAAAAGATGCTCTAATGCAGTGCGAAAATATTAAACACACAAGGATGCTAACAATTTATATATATATATATATATAGAAAGCGATTAAATGGGATCCTGCACAGAATGCCAAGTGGCATGTCCCGCTCCTACTCCCGCAACCATACTCGTTAGTGCAGGAACCGACCGCGTTCAATGCTATATAGCAACATCTCATCATGTTATATATCATGTCTCATGTCTCATTTCATATGTCATTATTTTCTTTCTTTCTCATGGTATGATATCAGACTCGATTAGGAACAAACCCGATGAGACTGGGTCATCCTATGACCCTAGCAAATGACTCTAGGACTCACAATTTAATGGTCGTTCTACCATATGAAAAGAGAATACGAATGCTCGATCAATTGTCCAACCTAAGCAGGCTACTACATGAATATGCAGGATGCTACACTTACACACTATATGACACATCAAGCATGAGGTTCTAAATTGAGTAAGGCCACTAGGACTTACCTGGAGTACCAGATCAACAAGAGGAAAGCAGCAAGAGGATAAGCAAGCAGGTCACAAATCACCTAGCAATTATTAATGAACATGTATAAGCATACTGCACAGAACGGAATCCATTTACCACTACACATAATTTATCCATCAATTATTAGTCATAACATCATCATCATTATCTCGACTATCTCATATCGTCATATGTCATCTCATGCTCATATCATATTATCTCAAGTCATCATATCTCTTCATATAACATCTCGTATCATCTCATAATCTCAAGCTATCTCATAACATCAATTTCCTTAACTCATTTCCATTAATCATCTCACATTAACTATCTTATTCGCCATCTTATCATGCATCATCATATAGCATCTCATATTTCATCACTTAATAACTCATATATCAACACATCATGCTTTATAATCATCAACTCAAGATTTCAAATATCACTCATGCTTTAAACTCATATCCATATCATATTCACATAAATTCACAAGTAAGACTCTTTAAACAATTTTCTAAGTTAAGTCCAAATAAGTTGGTTTCGAAGTTAGTCAGAGCCATTTAAATCTCAAGGAAATCAACTCGATAGTCAAACAATTCTTTCAAAATCTTACTTAGCCAAATCTCGACATTGAACATTTGAATCCTTAAACGAATTTCCCAAAAGTATATTATTATTAAAATAATCTCGACAGATTCTTTTTTTTTTAAATCATTATTTAATTAAATTCTGATACTTTAGAACTATATTAACTACTTAAATAATCCAACTAACCATTTAAATGCCAAACTTAACAACAAATCATTCACATAATAATTTCTCAAGCAAGTCAAATCAAATAATCAAGTAATAAATAGTTCAGAAAAATATAATTTAATAATTTAATAAAGGAATAACAAGTCAATGGATTATTTAAATAACATTATCAACTTTAAAAACATATATAATCAATTAAACAGTCCCCCAAATAAATCCATTTATAAACAATCTTATAATGAATACATAAATTACAGGAATAATTAAATAAATAATTAAATCAGAATAAACTTAATACTCACTAATTAAATAATTATATGTTATTTATATAACAAATATAAAGGTTAATAAAATTTAATATGCAACAAGGCCTCACCCAAACTCAAAACCAAAGAAAGAAAAAGAAGGCCCGAGTCTCAGCTCGTGACCCGGATCCAAGACCCGAGCCCAAATCCGAGCCAGGACTCCACTTCCCAGATTTAGGATAACTGAAGCGGCCCCAATTTAAAGACCCGAACCGGCTCAAAAAATAAGAAAAATAAAAGAAGGAAAACGGGTCCAAGACCCAATTCCTTCCTCTGGCCCCGAGTGAAACGGAAGAGAACATGGAGAAAAAGAGAGGTCCCTTGTCGGCGGCTTACCCTGATCTGACCACCCGACTCACCTTCCCAGAACCCTATCCCGATACCAATGACCCAGAAACTGAACAATAGAAGGGGAGAGAGAAGTGTGCTCACCGAAGATTCGAAGGTTCGCCGAAAATCATTCGATCGGAGCTCGATTTGACTCGATGGAGATGGATTTTCATCGAGAATATCCTAGGGAGATTGGGAGGGGGGGTTAAAGCTTCGACTTTAAGCCATTAGGAGGTGAAATGAATGAGAAACGGGGTCTTACCGAGCCTAAAATGAAAACAGAGGGAGGGACGATGACGGGGCTCGCTCTCGACCTTCGGGCTCTCCTGGGCGGGTGCTGCTGCTCGGGGACATCGAGGAGGGAAAGATGGAAGTGCTGCTAATGCTGGGCATTGAAGAAGGAGGTGAAGATGGTGGTGTGCTCAGCGGCGGAGGGAATGGTGGTGATAGAAGGGGCAAGATGCAAGTGGGTGGCGTCGAACAAAGACAAAGGAAGGGGTGTGTGATTGGGATTATCAGTGAGGGGGGTGGGTTTTTAACAACTGAAATTAGAGATAGGGGAGGGGCATGGGTTCAACTGTAGGGGTAAGGCCGGAGGGGACTAGGTGGGATGTTAAGTGTGAGAGAGTATAAAAGTCAAAACAAATACCCGTAAATAAATCCCGAAACTCGCCTTTTTAACCTTATCCCGACTCGATTAAAATAAATTTAAATAAACATTTGAACCTGAAATAAATAACGAAAACCAAAAATATTTTCAAGCCTTAGAAATAATAAAGCGGAAAAAATCCGTTTTCAATTCGAATAACAAGGTCATGCCAGAATCTGTCTCGAAAGAATAAAATAAAATCGCTTGCTCGAGGACAGAAAATTTCAAAATTTTCGGAGTCTTAGAAATTAAATGAATTTTAAATCGAAATAAAAATCTATAATTATAAAACTAATATTTAAAAATTTCGGTATTTACATCAATGGGTGATATGTATCAATCATGAAAACAAAAGAGTGAGAATAAAAAAGAATAACATAGATTATATAGAAAGTGATGACCTGTAGATAAAACTAAAATTCTAAAAATCGAAACAGAATAAACTCATATTTATTTATTTATATTAAAAATAAATATAATTTTAATTTAATCGTATCTAGTGAATATCTAAACTAACCAATTACCATAATATCGAGAATATCTCAATCGATTTCATATTTATAAGGAATTGATAGAAATAGATAATAGATTTATTTTTAATTAGATTATACAAAATAACATAATTAATTATTAACCAAAAAACCCTACTTTAAGGGAGAAGTCACCACATGGCGTAAACGACTTCTCCTTTAGTATTATACTATTGATTGTTGGTAAATTATTTTAAAAGGGTTTCAAGTTTTTTGGAAATATTTCTTAAAGGATTTACTATTTTGAAAACCGAGATGCCGGAATTCCTTTAACGATAACTTTGACCAATTTAACCGGATTTGCCTATTTATTGATAATGTTGGACAACTGAATTTCTCGGACCTTGTTTAACAGACTAATCTAACCTTTCAGACCTTATCTTAATTGCCTATTTTAAACTCGTTGAACCTTGGACTCCTTTTAATCGAACTTTGGACCTATTTTGACCAAGCTGATATGGGACTTTACCTTGTGACTTGATTAAGTATAGGGACTTTTATGAGATTTAACTGGATTGAGACATTGGACTAAGATGACACGGATTGAGATGAGACCTTGACGGAATGACGGATATGAATTATTGGAATTTAAATTGATTAATCTGTGGATATCTTGGATTTCGAATGTTTTCTTGTATTTTGACGTGTTTTGATTTATCGCTTGTTTTTCGGGAATTTTTTTTGAACATGTTTCTCTATGCTTACTTGGTTGGTTAGACGTTAGACTTATGGCACCTTTATTAACTATTTTACTAGGTGATTTTTTATTGCTTTCTGCTATATCTATTTGTTGTTCGGCTTTCTCAGGTAAGTTCCTTATGGAGCTTACTCAGACTCATCAAATAATTTCATCCTACATGTGGTTGCATGATATACTATGTGTTTCATATCCATAACATGTAGTACCATGCTTAGGACTTGCACTTGTGAATGAGCATTCTATTTCTCTATGTGTTTGATTACAGAACGACCATTATCTATGAGTCCTAGAGTCTTTGCCAGCGTCATAGGATAGCCCAGCTCCATCAGGTGTGTCCTGAGTCATTATTGTCACGAGATACGAGATGAGCTTGATTGTTTACGAGCTTGACTTATGAAGAAACGAGTACTAACAAATACTCTAGAAGGGGGGGGGGGGGGGTTGAATAGTGTATGGTAGATTTTCGCAAAGTCTCCTGCAGCAGCAACTTCAACGGCTTTAAAATAAATCTCAAGGCCTTGAACTCAACCTCAAGGTCTTGAACTTGATCTCAAGGTCTTGAACATAACTTAAAGGGTCTTGAGATAGCTGAAGTGATCTGTTTAACTTACGAAAACAAACTGTTAATAATAAGTGCGGAAATAAAAATAATAAACACGTGAATTGTTAACAAAGTTCGACTCTTAACCAGCCTACGTCTCCGCCTAGGGTTATCCAACCCGTAGGATTCGAACAACTTTTATTCTTTCCTTATGAGTCCTAGATACAACCTAGAAGAACTTCCTCTCTTCTAACACCCGAAGCCTACCTCGCTTCTATCTAGTCAACCCAAGATACAGAGAAATAAAAGTCCCCTTTTCACACCGAAGTGTGATATGTTTGAGTATATGATACTCTTAGTAAATCAGGGATAAACTTATACTATGAAGCTCACGATCTTTCTAACTCTCGAAAATATAAAGATATTACAAATAGGAGAAGGAAGAACTATCGAACAGCATATAGCAATGAAAATTGGAGAGCGTTTTTTATTGTAGAGAAGACTTGGTGAAGATGTGTGTCGATGAGCATGACAGTCTTTTGTTTTTATAGCTTCGCTCTAACAGCCTAACGTTCTCTTCAATTTTGAATTTCTGAGAACATTCTGGATTTCTTCAAATCTTTCTATAGAGAATCAAACATCTGCTGAGATTTTCTTATTGCTAGAATCTCCAGAAGATGGGACCGCTGCTGAGATCTTCTTGTTGCTAGAATCTCGGTCAGTTTTATCTTGAATTCGAAACCTGTGTTGTAGATAGGTTCTAGAATACACAGATATATATAATCCACAAAATATTTTATCTAAAATCAAACAACCAAGATTTAGATTTAAAACAAACTTTAAATCTAATCAAAATGTATAACCTGCAAAATATATGTATAAATCCAATTTGTATCAAGCGATAATACCAAAACCTTTGTCTTTCATCATCCTGCAAGATTAGTACCATAGCATATGTATTTCATCAAGGAGAAGCAAGGGAGCTATCAATCTCCCCCTTGATGAAAGACAAAACAAATCGGAGTTTTGAAAAAATGCAGATTAGACAATCATAACTATAACCAACATTAAGTAAACTATATATCAGCAAAACTATATGTCAGCAAACTATGTTGGATTATCATAGCATAATTTTGAAAACTAAAACCCAGTTCAATCAAAAACTAACCATACCGCAAAACTATATACCAAGTCTCCCCCTTTTTGTCTTTCGACAAGGGAGAGTCACAAACAGGTTAAAAAACCAAGTTCAAAACATAGTTAGAACAGTTCAAAGTACCATCAAACCAGTTCAAAATACCCAGCAAGATAAGGTCTTGAAATCATTCATCTTGCCACTTCCTATAGCCAGTGTCTTCCCCATTCTTCTCACGCTTCTTTGCTTCCATGTCGTTCTCAGCCTTCCTCTTCCAGCGCCTGTGAGCTTGATTGACCTTTTGATCCTTGACCATCTCGTCAATCCTTCTCTGCTCCTCTCTGCGATAGCGCTTGATCACATCATATGCTTCAACAGTAATGGCAGATGGCTCAGGAACGAATGGGCGAATAATCTTTCGGTTGCGCAGAGATTGTTCACAATTGAATATGACATTGGAGGCCTTGGCTTTGCACAACTCTGCAGCATCGTCAGCAAGCGGGAGAATGTTACCGGCACAAGTGAAGGTAAGTGCGTTGAAATGGAACATGTTGTTAATCTTTGCATTCACCATGGCGAGAAGTTCGTGCATCTGATCTAGCTTGTTTGTCATCTCAAATTGAAGGTCGATCACGTCTCTTCTCAGCGCATCCAAACCCAGTTCCAGTTCCTCCAGACGCTCCTCATCCAAGGAGGATGAAGGGGCCAATTTCAGTTGAAGATGAAGTCCAGGAGTGGCGGCTATTTCCTCGGCAGACAAGTTTCCCTTCAGTTTCCAAATGTCTTCAGCAACCTTAACCATTCCAATCCTTTGGAACAAGTTCGCGTCCACTTTGCCTAAATGAACTACCTTTTCCTCAAGGGAGGTGTCAAGGCGAAAATACTTGAATATGTGAGGGAGTAGATTGCCGTAAGGCAGAGGAATATCGCGTGCAGAGGAGATGGAGTGGATCATGTGGTTCAAGATAAGGTTCGGAACGTCGACTTCATATCCGGACAACACAAGATAGACAAGAGAGAGGAGCTGATCGGTGACCAGTTCCTGGAGTGGGAGTAAGGGATGACACACCTAGCAAAGATGGTGAAGATAATTTTTGCTTCCAAGTTCAGGATGTTATGGGTCATTTGGCAAGAGGTGTTCGAAGATGAAGATGGAAGAAAGAATTTTTCTTTGGCCTTAGAGATGCACTCAGCATGGGAAGGATGTTCAGCGGTGGAAATTTCTTTGGGAAGGCCAAAGATGTCGGCGATGACTCTAAGGGTAAGTTCTATTTTGGTGTTGCAGATGGTAGTGTTTAGGGTAAGGTTACCACGATCTCTCTTGAAAGTAAGATTAACAAAGAAGAGACGGGTGAGGCGAGGGTAATGAATATCTTTGGGGTTCAGAATTGGCCACAAGGCAGTACCTTTGAGGAGAATGATGCAAGGGAGATGAAGAGACTCAAGGAAAGAGGGATCGACAAAATCACACAGGCAAAGCTTTCGAGAACTAAATGTGTCGAGCCACTTACCTGCTACTTCGAAGTTTCGGAACCAAGATGACGGTAAACTTGGCATGGGCATCTGCGTCTGGGTTCGAGAGGGGGCATCTTCAGATGAGCACAAATGAACGCTGATAATCTCCTCTTGCTCGATTTCCTTTTGCCTTCTAGTATTCGGGTGCTTCCCTTACCCAAAGATCCAAGATTCCCAATAGCCATCTTTGGAGCCATGAAAGCGGACGATTGAAGTTCTAGAAAGGGGAGAGAAAGTGGAAAATAGAGAAAGAGAGAAGATGGAGCGTTGATCCGTGTGAGGGAAGTGACAACTGAAGTTTTAATAAAGAGGGGGAGGGAGACGAAACGCCAATGGATGGTTCCAGAAAAGGGGAGAAAGTACAGTTACATTAAATAGAGAAAATAGGAGATATACACCGGTAAAGAAATAAGAATTAAAATTAATTTACCAGTTTGAAAAGATATGAAAAGATTTGACCAAAGAAAAATCTATTTACAAGATATTTCATTTTCAAAAATAAAATCTGAGCGATAACATCCTTTTAAAACAGGGTTAAAAATATCTTAACGGCCAGAATTTATAGAAATAATAGCCGTAAGAATTGATCCAATAATTTTTTGTATACTATATAGATCTTCAAGGTCTTGAAATGAATTTCGAGGCCTTGAGCTCTTATGCGTTTATGCTCCCCCTAAATCAATGCATCCTTATTTAGCATACCAAGTTCTAATCGAATGAAATTAAATCTCTCCTCAGGCAATGGTTTAGTAAAAATATCTGCAAGTTGCAAATCTGTAGAGATAAAGGATATGGATACGTCACCTTTTTCAACATGATCTCGAATAAAATGATGTCTCACATCAATGTGCTTGGTTCGAGAATGCTACACAGGATTTTTAGTGATAGATATAGCACTTGTATTATAACATTTAATAGGAATACCTTTCAAATCAAAGCCAAGATCTCGTAATTGTTGAGCGATCCATAATACTTGTGAACAACATGCTCCAGCAGCTATGTATTCGACTTCTGTGGTTGAAAGTGCAACAGAATTTTGCTTCTTCGAGTGCCAACTTATTAGGGACGATCCTAATAGCTAACAACATCCAGAGGTGCTTTTTCTATCGACTTTATACCCTGCAAAATCTGCATCTGAATAGCCAATGAGGTGAAAATTGCTTTGCTTTGGATACCAAAGACCAAGGTCTTGAGTTCCATTTAAGTAGCGAAAAATCCTCTTAACCGCAATGATATGCGATTCTTTTGGATCAGCCTGAAACCTTGCACACATACATACACTAAACATAATATCCGGTCGACTTGCGGTGAGATAGAGGAGTGAACCAATCATACCTCAATACTCCTTTTGGTTCACACTCTTACCATTCTTATCTTGATCTAAGGATAGTGTTGAGCTCATAGGGGTCTTGGCAACCTTTGATTGATCCATCTTGTATTTCTTGAGTAAATCCCTTGTATATTTGCCTTGATTCAAGAAAATCCTTTTCTTTGCTTGATAGACTTGTAGTCCAAAAAAGAATGGCAATTCTCCCATAAGGCTCATTTCAAATTCACTACACATAATGTCAGAAAATTCCTTGCAAAGAGAATTGTTAGTAGCACCAAATAATATATCATCTACATAAATTTGAACAACTAACAAATCATTATCTCGAGTTTTGATAAACAAAGCCTTGTCAATCAAACCACGTTGAAAACCATTTTCAAGGAGATATTTGGACAATCTCTCATACCATGCCCTAGGGGCTTGTTTGAGACCATAAAGTGCCTTGTCCAATTTATAAACATGATTGGGAAAATCCTCGTTTTCAAAACCAGGAGGTTGTGCAACATACAATTCCTCTTCTAAAATACCATTTAGAAAATCACATTTAATATCCATTTGAAAAAGTTTAATGCCCATATAAGATGCAAAAGAATGTAACATACGGATAGCTTCTAACCTTGCTACCGGAGAAAAAGTCTCCTCGTAGTCAATACCTTCTTCTTGATTGTATCCTTGTGCGACGAGTCTAGCTTTGTTGAGAGTTATCTTCCCATCCTCATCCAACTTATTTCGAAAGACCCATCTAGTACCAATGACGGATTGATGCTTGGGTCTTGGAGTGAGCGTCCAAACTTTGTTTCTTTCAAACTCATTGAGCTCACTTTGCATAGCCATAATCCAATCCGGGTCTTGAAGTGCTTCCTTTGGATTCTTTGTATCTACGAGAGAAACAAATGCATAAAAAGCACACAAATTTCTTTTTTTAGATTGAGTTTGAATACCGGATTGTTAATCAGAAATGATGTTTTTTAGGGGATGTGAAGAAGGCTGCTGGAATCTCCGTCGATTGGGCTTTTGAGACGTTGATGCTTCTCCAAGACCGTGAGGTTCACTTTCAATAACTAGATACTGCTCAGTATCTCCTAAATCAAGGCCTTGGAATCTCTGTTCAAGGTCTTACATTTGGAAGTCAAGGTCTTGAGCCTGCTCTAAAGTGTCTTGAATTAGCTCCTGCATGTTTCTTCGTTGTGGTTTTTCCTTTTCTTCTTCGACATCGGAGCCTTGATCCTCTTGTTGATTAAGATTTAAGTCTGCAAAGCTATCACTCAACACATCGTTATTGCTTTCATCAAATATAACATGGATACTCTCCTCAACAACCTTAGTGCGTTTATTATAAACACGATAAGCTTTTCTATTTAGAGAATAGCCAAGAAAAATACCTTCATCGCTACGTGCATCAAACTTCCCAAGGTTATCTTTGCTATTATTGTGAACAAAACATTTTCAACCAAAAGATTTGAAATAAGAAACACTAGGTTTTCTCCCATAGAAAACTTCATATGGGGTTTTCTTTAATATGGGGCAAATTAGACATCTATTTAAAATGTAATTTATTGTGTTAACGGCTTCAACCCAAAAGGATTTTACTAAAGCATTTTCTAAAAGCATAGTCCTAGACATATCCTCCAAGGTGCGGTTCTTTCGTTCCACAACCCCGTTTTGTTGAGGTGTTCTAGGAGCCGAAAAATTATGAGAAATCCCATATTTTAAACAAAACGAATCAAATTTAAGTTGATCAAATTCGCGCCCATGATCACTTCTAATTGATACAATCGGTAGGTTTTTCAAAGCCTGTAATTCTTTGCAAAGTTTTGAAAACTCATATAAAGCCTCCGATTTTTCTCTTAAAAAGGAAACCCAAGTGAACCGAGAATAATCATCAACAATGACAAGGATATATTGCTTACCTTTGGGAGATTTGACACGCATAGGACCACATAAATCCATATGTAACATTTCAATAGGGCAAGAAGTACTTACTATCTTTTTGGGTTTGAATGACCCTCGAGTTTGCTTACCTCGTGAGCATGCATTGCATAACTCATCTACCTTGAAGTTTAAATCGGGAAGACCACGAACCAAGTCCCTTGATCGTAATTTGTTCATTGTGTGCATGCTTACATGAACAAGACGTCTATGCCAAAGCCTTGGATCTTCAGTCAAGGCCTTGAGGCACTTTAAACTTTGTCTTGCAACTTGGTTAGTGCTCATAGAATATAATTGTTACAACGAGGGGCGGTGAGCACTGTATTCCCGGTTATCTTATTTTTAACTAAGCACTTCTCGGAGTCAAACAAAACGATATTGCCCTTGTCACAAAGTTGAGAAATACTAAGAAGATTATATCTTAATCCATCCACAAGATAAAAATTATCAATATAATTAGCTGGATCCTTACCGATCTTACCTATACCAAATTATGTTACATTTTCCTTTATCACCAAGAGTAATTGTGCCAGATAATTGCTTCTTCAAATCGGAGAATAGTGAGCTTTTACCACTCATATGCCCTGAGCAACCACTGTCTAGTACCCAGTGGCGGAGCCAGGATTTATTTCCGGGGGGTGCTAAAAAAAATTTCGTGAAATATTTTTTTTGGTGTATACTTATTAAGAAGATTTTTTGTAAGAAAATATTGAAAAAACACTAAAATTGTGATTTTTTAATTTAAATATATATGACATTTTTTTCAATGAAATAGTTGATAGAAACAAAAAAAATACAGAGAGAAATCAAGAAGAATATTTAATGATATACTAAAACATAAATATGACTTTTTTTTAATGAAAAAACACTAAAATTGTGATTTTTTTAATTTAAATATAAATATGATATTTTTTTTAATGAAATAGTCGATAGAAACAAAAAAAAATATAGAGAGAAATAAAAAAGAATTAATGATATAGTAAAACATAAATATGACATTTTTTTAATGAAATAGTTGATAGAAACAAAAAAAATATATAGATAGAAATGAAGAAGAATTAATAAAATAGTAAAAGAAATAAAAAGTGAAGCATTTGGGATTTGAACCTAAAACCTTTTTGTTCTTCTTCCTTCCTTTACCACTTGAGCTAGACTACACTCCTGTTTTAAATATCGTTTAAAGATGTTATATTACCTTAAAAATACTAAATATATGTAAAAAATATTTTTTTTTGTATTTTTTTTCCGGACCGGGGGGTGCTCGAGCACCCCCAAGCACCCCCTAGCTCCGCCCCTGCTAGTATTCACTGTGTTCTTTGGTCTTGGTGATATCCTGCACAACAACCAAATTCAACCTTTCCGGCTAGACCAAATTACAAATTTAGATTCATAATCAGGATCAACCATGTTTGGTGGTCTAGTCCCTTTAGGAACCCAAATATTCTTTACCTGTTCTCTTAAGCATAAAGGAAAAGTGTTACGAATTATATAAGAATCATTTCTACGATAAGGACAAGTAGTCTTGACATGACCCTTCTTGCAACAAAAATGACATGTGGGTGAGCGCCAATTTCCTTTAGCTTTCACAAAAGTGGTAGGGGCCTTTTTTGGAAAATTTTTGTTTTATCCAATACCACTTTTGTTTAGGGATGATTGGTTCTCACCTAACATCCTGTCGAGATTGGCCTTGGACTGAGTAAAATGTACGAGTGATTTCTGTTGGTCTCTACACTTTTTAGCCAACGAGATCTTCTCTTTCTCTAACTCCTTGGTATAAAGATTTAGAGAAGAGAGATCTTTCTTCAAGACAGCATTTTTTGTCTCCAAGGCCTTGACTTTATTGTCAAGGGCTAATTGAGAAGTTTTGAGATTTTTCATTTCCAGCGACATTTCATTCAAACCTTTTTCCTGTTCCAAGAGCCTCTCTTTCAAGGTGTTAGTTTCATGGATAAAATGCTCTTAATTTAAAATCAAGTTTTGAAGAAATTCAGAAAGCACTGTAGTAGGATTTGAAATTAAATCTCTTACAATGGTTCCAAGATGTTTCTTTGGAGTCTCTTCATGATCAGCCATCAAGCATAGATTAGCCTACTCGTTCTCAGACTCAGAATCACTTGAGGAATCGGAATCACTCCATGCTGCCATCATAGCCTTCTTCTTTCGGTTGTCCTTTTTGAACTTATTCTTCTTCTTTTGTGGACAATCCTTGACTAAGTGTTCTGTATCACCACACTCAAAGCAAGCCATTGGTTTAGACATTTTATTTGAATTATATGACTTACCTTTGTATTTGGAGGAGCCACTGTAATCTTGATTAGCAAACTGCTTCTTCATTTTGAGTATTCTTGCTAGCCCTATTGTAATGAGTGCAAATGGATCCTCTTCATCTTCACTTTCGTCGTCATCCGAGGTGGCTTCTTCTTTTAGCTTTCAGGGACAAGTTCTTCACTGTAGAGGCTACTTCTCCATCTTCTTCACCGAGGATCATCTCATGGGTAATCAATTTACCGAGAAGATCATCCAGAGGTAAAGTTGATAGATTTTGAGCTTCCTTTATTGCGGTTACTTTTGGTCCCCACTTAGCTTTAAGCAAGCTCTTCAAAATCTTTGTTACCTTTTCTTCGTTGGTGAAGATTTTGCCGAGAGAATCCAGGTTGTTCACAATCTGTGTGAATCTTGTGAACATCTCCTTCACTGTTTCTGTAGGCAGCATTTTAAACAGCTCATATTGACGTAGGTAAATAATTATCTTTGTTTCCTTCACCTGACTTGTTCCTTCATAAGTTATTACTAACTTATCCCAGATTTCCTTAGCACTCCTGCAAGAAGAAACACGGTTAAATTCATCGGCATTTAAACCACAATAAAGCAAGTTCATGGCCTTGTAATTCTTGACCACTTTCTCCAAGTTCGTTTGATTGAATTCACTTTCATCTTTAGCAACTTCTCCAACATCAGTGGTTTTCTTTGGCACGTGAGGTCCTTTCTTGATAAGTTCCCAAAGCTCCATGTCTTGATCAATAACGAACATTTCCATCAGGGACCTCCAATGCACAAAGTTGTCTCCACAGAAGAGAGGTGGACGATTTGCAGATCGCCCTTGTGCGAATCCTCCTTCACCTACAATACTCATGATCGATTTCACAGATTGTTAAATCAAATAAATGTGAGTTAAGCTCTGATACCAATTGAAGAAATGAGTACTGCATGTAATTAACAATAAGATAAATACTCTAGAAGTGGGGGGGGGGGGTTGAATAGAGTATGGTAGATTTTTGTAAAGTCTCCTGCAACAGTAACTTCAAGGGCTTTAAAATAAATCTCAAGCCCTTGAACTCAACCTCAAGGTCTTGAACTTGATCTCAAGGTCTTTAACAAAACTTAAAGGGTCTTGAGATAGCTGTAGTGATCTGTTTAACTTAAAAAAACAAACTGTTAATAATAAGTGCGGAAATAAAAATAATAAACATGTGAATTGTTAACGAATTTCGGCTCTTAACTAGCCTACGTGTCTGCCTAGGGTTATCCAACCCGTAGGATTCAAACAACTTTTATTCCTCTTTCCTTATGAGTCCTAGATACAACCTAGAAGAACTTCCTCTCTTCTAACACCCAAAGCCTACCTCGCTTCGATCTAGTCAACCCAAGATACAGAGAAATAAAAGTACCCTTTTCACACCGAAGTATGATACGTTTGAGTATATGATACTCTTAATATAATAGGGATAAACTTATACTATGAAGCTCACGATCTTCCTAACTCTTGAAAATATAAAGAGATTACAAATAGAAGAAGGAAGAACTGTCGAACAGCAGATATCAATGAAAACTGGAGAGCGATTTTGATTGCAGAGAAGACTTAGTGAAGATGTGTGTCGATGAGCATGACATGCTTTTGTTTTTATAGCTTCGCTATTCTTCCTTTACTGCTGATTTCATACCCAGATTCTCTCAACAGCCTAACGTTCTCTTCAATTTTGAATGGCTGAGAACATTCTGGATTTCTTCAAATCTTTCTATAGAGAATCGAACATCTGCTGAGATTTTCTTGTTGCTAGAATCTTCAGAAGCTCGGACCGCTGTTGAGATCTTCTTGTTGCTAGAATCTCGGTTAGTTTTATCTTGAATTCGAAACCTGTGCTGTAGATAGGTTCTAGAATACACAGATATATATAATCCATAAAATATTTTATCTAAAATCAAACAACCGAGATTTAGATTTAAAACAAACTTTAAATCTAATCAAAATGTATAACCTATAAAATATATGTATAAATCCAATTTGTATCAAGCTATAATACCAAAACCTTTGTCTTTCATCATCCTGCAAGATTAGTACCATAGTATATGTATTTCATCAAGGAGAAGCAAGGGAGCCATAAACTTATATGATCATGATTACGAGATTGATTATGATGATTGATGATGATGATTGATTATTGATGTGCATATATATATATATATGATGATGACGAATATGCTACGTCTACCCTAACAGAAAGGGGGTAGAGGTAGGAGAGGGACATGTCACTTGACATTCTTTGGGCACCTTTATAGTTTTTCTACACACACACATATCTAATAAGCATGACTTGCGTGATTTAAATTTTTGTCTTGCATTAGAGCTTCTATATTTAGGATTAGCATATATGTGTGCTACTGTGGGATATAGCATGCCTTGGGCCTCAGTCTGATTCTATGCCCCGCAATATTGTTTTTAGGTATTTTCTGTAGATTTTGATTGTTCGATGTCTCTATGACGGGGTTTCCCAAACTTGTTGATTTTAATTCGTGCTTCATCTCGTATTTTGGTTTTGACCCGGCTCTATCGTGGCAAGTTGTATGCAGATTTCCTTTTATCATGTTTTGAATTCCAACTGTTTTGAGCGACTTAGTCAACTAGGACAGGTTTTGGGTACCCAATGACCCTCGCGTATTTTGGGGTTCGAAATCCCCTCTTTCAAAAACTAACTTGATGCATCACTATGCTAAATACATGCCCTTATAGATATTTATTGATTTATACCCATGTACATGTATCCCTTATATCCATGTGAAGCCACACTCTCTTAAGCTCGTGTTGTTTCCCGCTATATTCCTTTCTTGTTTCCATATGGTTGCGTTATGATTGGTTTGGCCTCTTGTGTATATTGGAGCTAATTAGTTGTTAAATGTACATGTGTCGTATGTTGCATATCTACACCTTTCATCGAGACATTAGTATCCGGTAGGACCCATGACTTCTGGTTTGTGTAAATTTATGCCTTACTTGCTTTATGATCTGCTCCTTAAAATATGTAACGGCCCGGATATAAATACCCGGGTTACGTTTCGAAGGTTGGATACCTTCGTTCGGATGTTGCAATTCAGGTACGGGTCGAGGTTTCAAACCTCTAAAGATCAGTATTTAAAGCGGGGATTTCGAACCCCAAGCAATCGAAGGCGCGGAAATTCATTTGAACGAAAATGCGAAAGCGGAATTAAAGTACAACTTGTCACGATGGAGCCGGGTCAAAACCAAAACATAGTGGGTGATTGCTATTTTATCAAGTTAGAATATCGGTCGGATTCTTCGGTTCGCCAAGAGATTCCCGTCACAGAAGCAAGGAGCAAGCAAGAGCGGTACCTAAGACTATCCACGAAGTCAGGCCCGGTAATCGCCTGCGGGTCCTCTGACCGCGCTGAGGCCACATAACATGCCTATACCTAAATAAAGGATGACTAATGCAGTACAAGATATAAATCACATAAGCATGCTTGACAGTTATAATATGCGGAAAAAACTGTAAAGGGCCCAAGACAATGCCAATTGGCATATCCCTCTCCTACCTCTGCACCTCTTCCCGTTAGTGCAGTGATGTGGTCTTAACCAACACAAGAATAGTGTACCTGAACCAACCTCGCAAGAATACGAGATCAATTGCAGTATACAGGTATCGATCACGGGGATTATATATGTATCAATTATTATCTAGAACTAATAAGCTAAGCCAAGAAAGAGGGATTTGATTTTCAACTAAATGAAGAAAAACAAGCAAAGAATATGAAGAAAATATATATGAGAAGTAATTCTAAGGTTAAGGATTCCGACGACAATGCCACAAAGAATTCAACCCGATGTTCACTCGAACTTCATCTCCTTAATATCTCAAATTGAAGGTAAATTATCTAAAGTCATCACCACTCAGCTGTCGCATGTTGTAGTAATTGTGTCTAAATTAACCAAATCTAGACCCTTTAAGTTCTTTATAAACCTTAGGAGAAAATCAGTTAAACTTTCGCTGTCGCGCTCCGCCTAACCGACTGACACCTAAGAATCTACGATAATTTATTTATCCTCAAGAGTCTTCAACAATCGTTTAAATGTCTCAATATTGATTCCTCAAGTTCAATCCTAGGGATCCAACAGACACAATTCCCCTTTCGGGTTCATGAAATCCATCCAAGTATCCAATTTCAATTCTCAGCGGTAGCATCTTGAATGTAAAAAGGATTCTAATCGATTGTCATCAATTAGGTTAAGCAACTAGGATCAAATCAATTCATAAAATTCAGACTAAGTTCAAGCAACCATCGAAATCAAACCATTTGCGACATTGTCGGGTTCACCCTAACCCTAGAACGGAGAATTTAGCCAAGCATGGAAGAATTCATCATCAACTCAATAAAGGGAAGCATGAAATTCAAAAGAAAAGAAAAGACTAAAGGAGAAATACCAATCTTGAATTGAAACAATGAAAATCTCCAAGCAAATCTGCACAAATTTACCCAAATCTAACTCCACAAAAAGGTCTTGAAAATGAACTTGCCAACGACGGTTTTCGAGAGAGCCCTAATGATGTGTTTCTGTTCCCTTTTATAGTCCCGGAAAATCTCATCATTCTAACATTAAACCCCTAAAATAATAATAAAATAGCCAAAGGTTCGGGTCGAAGCCAGGACGAATTCTGTCCGACCTGTACAGTGCACGCCCGCGTGCCTAGGGTGCACGCCCGCGTGCCTAGGGTGCACGCCCGCGTGCCTAGGGTGCACGCCCGCGCGGCCAAGGTGCATGCCCGTGCACCTCTGTTCTGTTGGCTTGTTTCTCTGATCGGGCATCTGCACGCCTGTGCGTCCAAGGTGCACACCCGTGCACTTTTGTTCTGCAGTGAAGCCCATGATGCACGACCGCCTTGCTCCTTGTGCTTTTGCTTCTTTGCCTTTTATCCTCGTTCCTTCTATATGATTTCCGCTCGGCTTCTCTTAGCTTCTGTACCCATCTCAAATGTCCTCTAGCGATCTCCGCTTAGCTCCCGAAAACTTCTGAAAACACAATAGATCTCTATCCTAGAAACTAAACGAAAAACCTCTAAAAACACCAAAACCACATGACAAATGACACATACCTATGCTAAATGCACGTCCTAACTAATGCAAATTATGATGACATCAAAATACCCCATACTTGAACCTTGCTTGTCCCCAAGCAAGACTCACTAAGTAATAAAGCCACATGTGCAAGATAGGATCATTGTCTCAACTTATTCAAGCCCCTTTTAAAATGATATTTTGCCATCACAACCTTAAGACAATTGCCATCATCACATGTTTACTCATTATCATTAATGCAAAGCAATCAAAAGCTCCTAAACCTCACAAGGATTTTTTTCTTAATGAAACACTCACTCAAATATGTTTAAGGTATGGAAAATTACGCTCGATCTCAACCATTTCACTTAATCTACCATAAGCTTGCAATAGCGTTCTAAATCTCCACCGTTGAGGATCATGCACATAACAAAAATCATGAGGGCCTTCTGTATAGTTGTGATGGGGCAAAGGTGGAAAAAGAGACAAGGTATGGAAAATTTTGAGCTTGTGGTGCTAAAAATCCGGGAAAAAGGGTTAGGAACCAACCAGAAGAACAACCACTCCATAGAAACTCATACCAAACCACCATACAACTCCATCACAATAATGTTTTCATTCTCAGCTTTTGTGAACCACATTCAATCTCCCCTCTTTTGTTTTTTCCTTTTTTTTCTTTTTTTTACATGCATATCTTCCTCCTTGTGTGAATTTTATCCTCCACAAGAAGAATCGGTTACTAACCGTATTTTTTTTTCCTTATTGACTTTTGCCCCTGAGTGAATTTTATCCTCCTCAGGTCTCAAGATCTCATTGAGCATGCCACACCAAACATTACCAGACACTTAAAGCTTCTCCACTCATTAAAATAAGCAACATTATTTCCTAATTCCCAGATGGGTCAAAGGCTAATAATTGGCTATGAAGATTTTGTGGAGTTTATCAAATGAATAGACTAATAAATCTCAAATTTGCTTCAAGCATAGGATCATATATAAGGATAGGCATGGGGAGACATGGTTAACAAAAAGTGTTGCCTCAATCATCTTTAAGCTATGTGCACAGATCAAGTGATACGGCCTCAATAAAGAGTCTAAAGCAAGTTCTAGAGATCAAGCACAAAGTAAGTGTCACACAATATAGGAAATGAAAGGATTCATCAAGATTTATCCATAAGGCTCATAATCTCACAAGGTTATTTTCTAGGGACTTAATCATGCAAACTCATTCAAGAACTTCATGATAGGCTATTTGTCTCAAGACATGACACATAAAGATTAGGGCGAATATTAGCATCCTAGACAATTATCCCATCGTTGTGGCCTACAGAACAAGTTCAGGGGACACCTGTCATCAACCTAGACTACCAAAATACATCAATAAGCCAAAAGAAAGACTCAAGACACTAATGACAAATGCAGACACACAAGAATGACATCCCACCCCATACTTAACCCCTTCATTGTCCCCAATGTAGAAAATAAATAAAAGATGAGAAGGTACTCACAAAGACACTACTACTGTGGAGATGGTGGGGGAGGATACGGGGCGCAAGGATCGAAGTGGTGTCCATGGAGATGATAATAGTTGCGCTGGGACATCACCATAATCTGTTGGAGCTGTAAACGATCTTGTTGCTGCTGATTATCCCAAGATGAGAAGCATTGGGACACAGTAGAGATGTGTTCCGCAATCTGATTCTGCAGAGCATCTTGTCGAATGGAGAGGGCAGATAACTGAGTTGACAAACTGTCAAACTAGCCCTGAAAGTAAGCTCTGTCATCAGAAGAATAGGCTCCGCCAGAAGAGTCCCCCTGCTCATAGATATGGGTAGGCGCTGCGTCAGGAAGAGGCTCAACCTCTTCCACATTTTCAGCAGTGGGGAGTGGTGGACGAGGAGCACCAATCCAAGCCTCATACCAGTTAGCTTCCACATCTGTGCTTATATACGGTGAATCAGAGAGCGGGCGAGTGGCGGAGATCTGAGGGAGATAATAGCAAAAGATTCCTCGCTCCTTCTTAAGAGTGTGACCAGTAAGGAGATGCTTCGCATCAATCACTCTTTCCGTCTCAATTGGCGTGTACCTCTCCAAGTCAACCCCAAAATGATGTGCTAGCGGGGTGATCATTCTTCCAATGAAAATTATACCAGATGTACTTTCAGCTACTCCCTCCATCTTGCAAGCCAACTCATAACCAAGGTCAAAAGGACGATCATAGGCTATGGCATAGAGCATCTCGAGCTCTCCCTTGTTCACCTTAGAAGGTTCATCCCGAGCAAAGATAGTGTTTCCCATGATGCGATGGAGGATCCGGAAGCAAGGATGGACTATACCGGTAGCGGTTGCATTCTGTGATCTATAAGGACAATAACCCGTGAGACTGTACCAGAAGGCGTTATGGGTATCACTAGAGAGCGTTACTCTCCCTTTATGAATAGGAAAGCCAAGGGCTTCATTGAGTTCCGCGACGGTCATTTTCCGAGCTTGGTTCTCTATCCGGAATGTTAGCATCCTTGAGCCTTCATCAGCACCTTTCTCAAATTTATAAGAGCTCAAAAACTCAGAAGTGATAGCTGGATAAGAATGCCAACTAAAACGGAGAAAAGATGTAGCACCAATCCTTGAGCACAATTTCTCGATCTCATCATATAAATCCAATAGGGTTAGAGAAACATGACTAGGCCATCGAGTGCTAAGATGCGTCCGACCCATGAAGTTCGTAAAGAGACCCTGCTGACCTCCTTCACATACTACCCTATCCACACTTTGAGTTATCCGCCACTTTTGGGATGCACTACCTTTAGCCATAGTAGCTCTAATCTGCACAATGGAACCACAAAACCCACAAAAGAAACCAAGCCACACAAGCAAACATAACAATTAGTTGTCAATTCCAAGAACCTTTAAGTCCAAACCACACACATATCAAGTGAAAGAAATCTCCCAAAGAACTAACACAAGCCTCCAACACAACCATCCCATACTTAGAAATTCACCAAGTCTACAAGTTTATCAAAATCTCACCAATATGAAAAACTCGTAGACCTCGCATAGAAAACCAATACATCTCATCACACAAACAAAAGCAATATTCCCACTTCAAAAATCATCATGAATTCAACCCCAAATAACCGCATACTTGAAATTTGAAACAAGTTATAAATATCAAAGTTTCAAGCTTCACTTGCAAACATTTCAAGGGGGTTATCACCACCACAAAGACAAGCAATCAACCAAATAGAACAAATTATTTAGGAATTATGCATATCTCCCATGAGAACATATACAAGAATTCCCAAAAAAATCAATTCCACTTTATAAATCACAACCCACCCATCAACTACATTTCAAGAGCATCAATAATCATCAACTTGACACAATGTGATGCAAGAGCACCCCCAATTTACACACCTCAAGATTTCCCCAAATCAAGTCCATCAACTTAAACCCTAGAATTTCAAAATCTCTAAATCAACCAACAAAATTATCAATTGATAAAGAAACTTGAAGTAAAAGAGATGAGAGGTGATGCAACATACCAATTTCTTCAAGTTCAAGGGGGAGAATGAGGATTAGGACAAAGGAGGGAAAACGAGGGAAGTGAGGAGAGGGAGGCGTGGTGCGGCGTGGTGGTCCAGCGGTCGTTGCTGGCTGTCCGGCGGCGTGGTGGTCAGTGGGGCTGGTGGGTTTGGAGATGAAGGGTGAAGAGTGCGATGAAGGGTGTGAGGTGAAGAGTATGGATGGGGGGAGAAAAGGGGGTCTGAAGGTTTTGAAAGTGGAACGTGAAAGCTAAAAGCTTTTTGTTCTTTTTTTAAGGGGAAACAAAAGCTGAAATTTTAATTTAAAAGAATTTTTTTTAAAGAGGAGGATCCACGCGGGCGCGCGCCTAAAGCGCACGCCCGCTCACCTGCTTGCTGAGAATCCTCAATTTAGGTGCGGTAAATTTTTTTTTTATTTTTTTTATTTTTAAGGGGAACAAAAATATTTACAAGTCTATTCTATTAAGCATGAAAAGAAAACTTACCTCGGGTTGCCTCCCGAGAAGCGCTTCTTTAGAGTCTTGAGCCGGACTTTCACTTCTTCCTAAGCACTTGGATCCTTGAGGTGAGTAGGACTCACCTTCTCAATCGGGTTTCCACTATAGTACCTCTTCAAACGATGTCCATTCACCTTGAATTCACCCCACTTTTCGTTCCAAATTGTTATTGCACCATGGGGGTGAACTTTTCGGACTTCAAAAGGACCGCTCCATCGAGACTTCAACTTACCTGGAAATAGCTTTAGGCGAGAATTATAGAGCAAGACCAAATCACCTTCAAAAAGGTCTTTAGGGACAATCCTCTTATCATGCCATCGCTTTGTTCTCTCCTTGTAGATCCGGGCATTCTCATATGCCTCAAGTCTCAACTCTTCAAGCTCATGAAGTTGTAGCATTCTCTTCTCACCAGCTTCTTTCAAGTCGTAATCCAGCACCTTGATAGCCCAAAATGTCTTATGCTCCAACTCAACCGGTAAATGACAAGATTTTCCATATACAAGCCGGTACGGTGTAGCAATGCGGTGGTTCACCCCATACTTCTTCAAAAGTGCTTCAAACTTCCGCTCAATAAAATGTGATCCTCCATAACTAATAAGCACTTGCAGAACCCCAAACCTTGGAAAGATAGTAGACTTTAAGAACTTTGCTACCACTTTAGAGTCGTTAGTAGGTGTGGCGATTGCTTCCACCCACTTCGACACATAATCTACAGCAACCAAAATGTACTTGTAGACTCCAGAACTCGGGAAGGGTCCCATGAAATCGATCCCCCACATATCAAAAAGTTCCACCTCTTGGAATTTGGTGAGTGGCATTTCATTCCTCCAAGATATGTTCCCTGAACGTTGACATTCATCGCAAGAAGTTACATACCTTTGCACATCCTTAAACATGGTGGGCCAAAAGAAACCGAATTGTAAGATCTTGGCGGTAGTCTTGAAACCTTTAGCATGTCCTCCAGCAGGCAAGTTATGACAATGCTTAATCACACCTTCAATCTCATCATCCGGGACACACCATCTATAAATCCCATCATTACCTAGCTTGAAGAGCAGCAGTTCATCCCAATAATATTGTTGAACATCATGGAGGAATTTCTTCCTCTAGTGGAATGACAGTCCAAGGGGCAACTCTTTGCAAACCAGATAGTGCACAAAATCAGCATACCAAGGAAGGCCCTCAATCAAGAAGATTAGGAGCTCTTCAATGACATGAGAGATGGTAGAGGTTGTGGCTTAGAACAAGTGGTCATCCGGGAAAGAATCATCAACAGGCAAACCTTCCTTTCCCTTCTCAATTTTCTCTTGAGGAAGCCTAGAAAGGTGATCAGCAACAACATTGTCGGCCCCTTTCTTTTCTCTAATTTCCAAGTCAAACTCTTGCAGCAATAGAATCCAATGGATAAGGCGTGGCTTTGCATCATTTTTCTGCATCAAGTAACGCACAGCAGCATGGTCAGTAAAGACAATTACCTTAGAACCCACAAGGTATGACCAAAACTTCTCAAAGGCAAACACTGTTCGCTACGGGGTCTGGAGTGTAGGAGATTCAAATAAATCAAATATAACAATGCACAACTAGGCTAACTCCCTGTCCCAAACAAATAATACAAGAATCCCCTCCCTTGTAGTAGTAGGGTAATTCAGGATCGAATCCACGAGGAGGTATGTCAGGGCTTCCCTTGTTGTACTCACGATCAAAGCTTTCGACCTCAGAAGACTCTCGATATCGAGCAATCTGGTCGATATCGACCCCAGTTCTGGTCGATTTCCTAGCGCAGTTCCTACAGAAGACAAAAGCAGCAAAGTCGACGTCAAGCAGAGACCTCAATATCGACGTTAGACCTCGATATCGACCCTTACAGTCGATTTCGACGCTTGTCAAAGAAGCTGTTTTCGTAACCAATTTGTCGGAAAAAAGTCCGAAGAAAATAAAATGGAAAGGAGGATGATCAGAAACAAAACTAAGACTTTTATGTTGAATTCAATTAATTAAAAAATCTTCCAAAGTCGGGGTTTCATGCCACAACGATAACAATGCAAGTTTTATGCTAAAGTTATGAAATTTAATGTCTTTCCGTCAAATAACTTTCGTTATCAACACTTAGGTGATTAGAGGCTCTCGCATAATTCCTAAGAGCTACTATCCAATTCATGAGCAATTCAAGTTCACAATATGAGTGGCTTTCGCTTCAATAATGCAAATAATGAATCTCCCTAACTTTCGTAAAGGGATCATGCATGGGGTAGAAGACGGAATCACATAAAAGTCATACCTTTGATGCACTTACCTCACATTGCTATCGTCGGGCTCACCCCGACCCTAGAAGTGGGTTGACTACTCGCTCCTCATCATGCACATCATCATCATTATTGTTGAAAGAAAGCTACTTTGAATTAAAACTTCGAAAGAAAGTACAACCGAACAAGCCACTCCGCTTTCACTTTACAAACTTCACTCGGCCTCCTCTCTCTCTCTAACTCGTCACTACTGTAATTGGAACTGAATTGTATGTCTCATTGAATCTTCTTCGATATGAAATCTAATGCCTAAACTCAGCCCTACTGGCTTCTATTTATAGATGTCGATAAAGACTCGAAACTTTATCTTTATTCTCTAAGATAAAACTTAAATAAAAGTAAAAACTAAAACTTTATGGTAACTCAGCCTCCTCATGATAGATCTGGTATGGATGATAAGAAATCTCGACTTTTGGATAGACGTGCAAGCTTCGGATAAAATTCTATCAAAATCTGAGTCGGATTCTTCTGCTGGTATGGTCGATATCGACCTTGAGACACCGATATCGACCCCTTCAAAACTTTATCTCGAGCTCTCCTTCTCCTACTCGAACTGGCACTCGACTTCTATCTATTAGCTCGATATGGCAGCATCGATATCGACCTCCAGACGTCGATATCGACCCCTCTGTGTCGACATGCTCTGTTTCATTTCTTGCTCGATTCCTATGTCTCTGACGCACTCGATGTCTAGGTCCCCAGTCGATTTCGACCTCTTCAGAAGACTTCGAGTTCTTTTTTAGCTCTTCCAGATCTGTCCATTTTTATCCTGTTTTCTGCAAAATCACATCGAAACTCGTGCAAACCCATATATTTGACATTTAAGCGTAAAATACACTAATCCCGTGTTTTCCCATTAATATGAATGCAAAAGACAATAAAATGGACTTTTATGTGCATAGAAAATATGGCAATTTGCGCGCACATCAAACACCCCATACTTAAGCTTGCTTGTCCCCAACAATACCTTTAATGGTCATTCAGGGGGAGAAAGTAAACCCTCAACATCATAGATTCATTTTTTATATGTCCCTACAATCAATTACCATCCTCGATAAGGTACTTATGTCAACCAAGTCCATCCCTGTGCATAAAAGCAATTTCATACTCATAAAAGGAGGTAATATGCAAAAAACAATTTTAGCGACATAGCATTAATAATCAAGAGGACTTTTGCAAGCTTGTGAGAAGTAGATTGGTAAAAGGCTAAAGGTGGGCTAATATTTGGCCATGTGGTGTTAAATCCGGGGAAATAAACTTTCTTTCCAAAACATTCCACATATGGTGGGGGATCCCTTTGTTGAGTATGTACGGAGTTGTTGGCTTGTTTGAACTCATCGTGATTCCTTCGCATCTCATCAAGAATGATTTGCAGGTCATCCTTCCTTGTCTCCCGCTCAGGGTGCCCTGGTGCCCTATATGGTGGGGGATCCCTTTGTTGATAGAACCTTTGATCACCCCAATATTGTTGATTGCCCCCTCCATAGGAGCCCCTCGTCTATTTAACCTCCTAATGTTGTTCCGCCATGGATACTTGCTCAGTATGTGGACAGGCACTAGTGTTATGCCTTGTTGAGCCACACTCCTGACAAGTTTGATTGTTGCTCAGGAACCTGACTTGCTTTTGAAGGCGGCTGATGTACATATTTGTACCTTTGTTTATTGCATCTTTTGACTTCATATTTCATTCGATTTCCAAAGAAAAGTTTCAAAAGTAAATGAACTTGTGTAAAAATGAGCTAAAGTATAAGAAATAGAGTCTGCACGAGTTTTGAGCTAACCATGCAGGAATTCGATGAAATCGGAGTCAAAACGAACAAGCCAAGTGAAGCTGAGAAGAGGTCGATATCGACTGGAGACATCGATATCGACCCTGGATTTCGACACGACTTATGAGCGTCGAGATAGGCCATACAGACCAGATAAGAAAGCCTCGATATCGACATACATGCATCGATATCGACCATCGTCATAGACATCGACTGGAGCAGGACAAGTCGAGCAGAAACACAAGCATCGATATCGACCTCTAGTGTCGATATCGACCCTACCTCGACAGAAGATAAATCCGATTTTAAGACTCGGATTATGAAGTCTATCATCAAAGCCATGAGTTATCTCGTTCTTTTAGATATTAGCAGCTGTTTATCATCTTTTCCTTTAAGTTTTTATCAAAATAAAAGACATATCCTAATTGTTCGGATAGAGTTAATAGTTTAGATAGGAGTTACAATCCTCGGATAGCGAGGATTAGTAGCCTATAAATAAAGCCCTAAGGGCTGATTTGTTAGATCATCCAATCATCCAAGACAAAAAGCAAGACAAGGACAATAGACAATAGCTAGTTAGAGTTTTTGAGCTTTAAAGTTTCAAGCGCTTACGATAGTTGGCGTTGAGATTGTAAAGATTCGAAATTTTCCATTTATGCAAGTTATTTCAATTCAAGACATGTCTACAATCAACATGAGTGAGTAGTCGCCCTTTCTTCTAGGGTCGGGGTGAGCCCGACGATAGCCATGTTGGTAAGGTAAGTACGTCACTAAAGAATGTATCTTTTATCTCCCTCTACCTTGTGCTTCATCTTTAAATGCAAATTTAAGGAACTCATGTTGTAAAACTTGGGTAGTAATTAGGGTTTCTATTCGAAAGATTATAAACTCAATTATGACAAAGGTAAACACAAATTAGGTTAAGTAATTGAAAAATCTCTTTTCCTATTTGTCGGTTTAGGTGAAAGCCTTTTCCTTTATGATGAAAGCACGCATCTTTAGTTGATTCTTACTTCTTCTATCATGGTTGTCGTCGCGGTAATCCTTGGCTTTGGAAGACTTTTCCTTTATTAAGTTTACATTAAAATTTGCCCGCCGTTCGTTGAGTCATCGAAAAACCCAACACCCTTGCTTATTTCTGATCATTGCTTCCTTCCCATTCTTAATTCTTCGGCCTTTTCTTTGCCGACAAAACAACTAACTCACTGTAGGAAGACATTGATATCGACAGTAGAGGTCGATATCGACCAAAACTGATAGATCGACGGTTTTCTGAGTCGATCTCGAGACTCCTGGGAAAACTTCTGCAAGCATCGATATCGACCCCCTTGTGTCGAAATCGACCCCTCTGTATCGACTGGCAGACTTCTGAGCCAATCGATTTCGTGGACTAACATCGATATCGACCCCCACCAGTCGATAACGACTACCGTTTTTGTTTCTGCAGGTTTTCTTTGCAGAGAACATCGACAACCAAGGTCGACATCGAGGTCTGACATCGAGATCGAGGCTTCTGGTCGAACATAAAGGACGTGTCTTCAACGCTACTAGGATCCCGCTGACTCGCTTCCTCATGGATCGAACCTGATTCCCTACTACTATAGCGGGGAGTCTTGAATTTATTTGAAGAGGCTAAGAGTTGTATTGGTTTATATTTTATTATATATTTCGATTCAATTCTCCCCACGTCAAATTTTGGCGCCGTTGCCGAGGAAGCTATCAATCGCGCCCTAGTAGTTTATTTTCACGGTTCTTTTTAGTGTTAATTTATAGGTGTATGCGACGTACTGGTGACCAACCTGAATTTGAAAGACTAGACGAACCAGAACGCTTTCTTCACCTAAGATCTCAAGTCCAAAGAATCATGGCGGACAACGAGACCCAGGCACAACAAATTGAACGCTTAAGGAAGCAAGTAGAGGATTTCGCTACCAGAGAAGCGGCACTTAGGGAGCGTGCTGACAGGGAGGAGGAAGCCAGGAGACGATATGAGATTCAAATCAACGCCCTCCCTCGGAATGCAAAGCAATACATGCACCTATCGCTCACAGTGCCTGAATCGGCTATTCTAATCCCTACTTCTAATTTTGAAATTAAACCAAACTTTTTAACTGAAATAAGAAGGCATCAATATGAAGGGAAACCTAACGAATGCCCTATGGCATATATATCAACCTTCTTAGACCTCTGTGATACAATTGCTGATGGACAAAGTCTTGAGTATGTCCAACTAAAAGCATTTCGCTGGTCTCTTACAGGAAAAGCATTGCAGTGGTTGGAGAGCTTACCCCCAAGATCGCTCCGCACCTGGAATGAAGTCAAGGACGCATTTCTCAACAAGTTCTTTCCTCCTTCTAAGACGGCGTTGATCTGACAGAAAATCACGGCTTTCAAACCAAAGCCTGGTGAGGCTCTGGCGACTGTTTGGGAAAGGTTTAAGGACCTCCTACGATCATGCCCGACGCATGGCCAACCACCGTATGTAATTCAGGAGATCATATACAATGCTCTTGATGCTGCCACCAAGGAGAGGATCAACACTTACACCGCCTATGGCTACCTTGAACTCGCTCCTCAAGAGGCTTGGGAAACCATTGAAAGGTTGGTGGAATTTGACAATACATATGGGACTCCTGAGGCTTCCGACGCACCATCATCGTCAAGGCCTGCCCCATCTATTCCATTGTACGAACCCTCTAAGGTGATCAATCCGGATGTAAAAGAACAATTTCATAGGGATCAACTTAGAAAGCTCCATAAATAAGTAAGATTCCTTTCGACAAACCAAGATTGCATCGAATGTGGATCGCAGCGACATACTACCATTGAATGCCCCCATGCTGAGCAAGTGCAACTAGGGGAGACTCATGAGGAAGTCAACTTCATGAGGGGTCCCAATTGCCAATATTGGGGAGACCAAAGGTTCCAACAACCACAAAGGAGCCAGGTTAACCCTAGGGACCCCCCACTCTATAGAGCTCCTGGGCACCCGGAGAGAGACCAAAAGAAGGATGATCTTCAACTTGTGTTGGACGAGATAAGGCGGAACCAAGCTAAGAATGATCAATTCAACAATGCTATCCACTCTCAACTCAATCACCTTACCACAAGGATTGGGGAGATGGATATTTGGAAGAAGAACGTAGAGACCCAACTGGGTCAATTGGCGGCACAAATCCCTAGACCGTCTGGAACATTCCCTGGGCAACCAACTACCAATCCAAAGGGGCAAACCGGGTCAGGACACATTGCAGCCATACAACTAAGGAGTGGCACCAAAGTTCATAAACCACAAAAGGCAACGGAGGAAGAAGTAACAGAGCATGTCGACATCGACAAACCAGTCGATGTCGACCCTGAGGTCGATATCGACACCCCTGTCGACCCCCTGGTCGACGTCGATGACACTGCAGAACCTGAAAGAGAACAACGGAGGTCGAAATCGACCCTACCAGTCGATATCGACCAACCTCCTGTCGACATCGAGGTTCAGTAGGCTCCTCCGACCACCGTTTTGGCTTCTCCGCCAAAGAAGACGTTGCCCTTCCCTTCCAAAGCATTGAAGGACCCCACTCAAGGTAAGTTTAGGCGCTTTGTAAAGATTCTCCAAGGACTTAACATTACTATCCCTCTTACAGAAGCCCTAAGCGAGATGCCCGCCTATGTTCGATTCCTAAAAGACATCCTTAGCAAGAAGCGGTCTATGGCAGAGATCGCAGAGGAGTGCTCAAAGATGGATTTCCCTGAGAAGAGGAGTGATCCAGGGAAATTTGCAATCACCGTGGGACTTGGCCAACATCGCTACAAAGCCCTATATGACCTAGGGGCAAGTGTAAGTCTCATGCCTCTCTCTATTTGGCAAAAGGTGAACATCGGAGCACTTGAACCTGTGGATATGAAACTTTATATGGCTGATAATTCATTCGTCAGACCCATAGGTATAGTTGATGACGTCCCTGTAAAGGTAGGTAAATTCTTTGTGCCTACTGATTTCATTGTATTGGACATGCCCGAAGATCCTATTGTACCTATCATCCTTGGTAAGCCTTTCTTAGCTACTGCGGATGCCAATATTAATGTACGCAGAGGATTACTAACCTTTACTATAGGGAACGAAGTCATTGAATTCTCCTTTAACCCCACAATAAAGGAAGTTAATGGTATGGAAATCAAGTCGGTCTACACTAGCGTCATGGATTGCAAAGAACCGACGGAAAGGGCCCTAACTCCTGAGGAGGCCCTAGCCCTTGCTGCAGAGGAGCTTACCGATGAGGACATTGAGGAGTTCCTGGCTACATGCACGAGTGATGAGGAAATATTCGACGATGCTTTATCTATGGAGCTCGAAGAAGAGGTCGATATCAACGAGGAGAGGTCGACATCGACCAATTCACTCGATATCGAGTGCCCTCAGTCGACATCGACACACTCAGTAAGTCAAGTTCTCCCTTCTTCTCTTACAGGAAAAATCGACCAGGCCATGTCGACAGAAGAGGTCGAAATCGACCAGCCAATATCGACATCAGAGGTCGAAATCGACCCTTACCACTTGTCGTCAAACAACTCCGAAGTCGAGGTATGTGCTGAACTCTCAGTCGATATTGACTATTCCTACTCGCCCTCGACCTCTTTTCTGCAGGAATATTTTGAAGAGTCCCAATCAAAGTTGGCATCACTCTATGTTTGGTCCACGCCAACCCCTATAACTGATTTGGGAACTTCTATCAAGAGAATTGAGACGAATTACCTTGGTGAGATTATGAAGACGGAGGAGGTAGAGCCAATCCTTATCCCACAAGGTCCTTCTCCGGTGCTTAAGCCTTTACCCGACACACTTAGGTATGAGTTTCTTGGTCCAAATTCTACTTTCCCTGTAATTATCAATGCTTCACTAACCACACAGGAAGTAGTTAAGCTTATGGAAGTACTTCATGCTCATCGTAAGGCTATTGGATATTCTCTTGAGGACATAAAAGGTATTTCACCCGCTACTTGTATGCATAGAATCCTCCTTGAGGATGATCATAAGGCATCTATAGAACACCAACGGAAGCTCAACCCCAACATGAGAGAGGTAGTGAAGAAGGAGATCATGCGCATGCTGGATGCAGGAATCATCTATGCCATCTCCGACAGCGAATGGGTGAGCCCAGTCCATGTGGTGCCTAAGAAGGGTGGAATGACCGTTGAGGAGAATGAGAAGGGCGAGCTTGTGCCAAAGCGAATCACAACTAGTTGGCGAATGTGTATTGATTACAGGAAACTCAACAATGCCACTAGAAAGGATCACTTTCCCCTTCCATTCATTGACCAGGTATTAGAGAGACTCGCCGAACATGATTATTTTTGTTACCTGGATGGATATTCTGGCTTTTGGAAGGTCCCTATTCATCCTGACGATCAGGAGAAGACCACCTTCACTTGTCCCTATGGGACTTTTGCATATAGGAGAATGTCATTTGAGCTCTGCAATGCCCCTGCTACCTTTCAAAGATGTATGATGGACATCTTCTCCGACATGATTGAGGACATTGTGGAGGTATTTATGGATGATTTCTCTATTTATGGCACTACTTTTGATGTTTGTCTTGCTAACCTTCGCAGGGTACTTGCACGATGTGAAGAGACAAACTTGGTTCTCAATTGGGAAAAGTGTCACTTTATGGTAAGGGAAGGGATTGTGCTAGGCCACAAAGTCTCTAAACGAGGAATTGAGGTGGACAGGGCAAAGATAGAGCTCATTGAAAAATTGCCACCACCTTCATCAATTAAGGACATAAGAAGCTTCCTTGGTCACGCAGGTTCTATAGGAGGTTTATTCAAGATTTTTCTAAGATTGCCAAACCTTTAACTAACCTACTAATGAAGGATGTTAAGTTTGCATTTTCTAGTGATTGTCTTGAAGCTTTCAATAGGTTGAAGGAGGCCCTTATATCTGCCCCAATCATTCAATCGCCCGATTGGTCGCAACCCTTTGAGATCATGTGCGACGCAAGCGATTATGTCGTAGGTGCTGTCCTAGGACAAAGGAGAGACAAAAAGCTTCACGCCATCTACTATGCAAGCAAGACTCTTGATGCCGTTCAAACAAAGTACACCACGATGGAAAAGGAGTTCTTGGCAGTGGTCTTCGCTTTTGAGAAGTTTCGCTCATACCTAGTGGGTTCTAAGGTAATTGTTCATACTGACCATGCAGCTCTTAGGTACTTAATGGCGAAGAAGGATGCTAAACCTAGGCTCCTACGATGGGTGCTCTTACTACAAGAGTTCGACGTTGAGCTTAAAGATAAGAAAGGAACGGAGAACTCCGTAGCCGATCATCTTTCACGGCTACCCATAGGGCTTCTGGAAGAGTCACATGACAACATACCAATCAATGACTCCCGCCCTGACGAGCACCTAATGAGGCAAGAGGTAAGACGGGCAGAAGATCCACTCGATATCGACCCCCACAGGTCGATATCGACTGCCCCGAAGGTAATACTTGAATCGATGTCGACCAGTTTTGATCACAGGTTGTCCACTGCAGAGGTCGAAATCGACCTCCAAACGTCGACATCGAGGACCCATATCGAGCAGCCCATATCGACTGGACCTGTCGATGCCGTCCGGTCGATATCGACCCCTGCAGGTCGATATCGACCACCTTCAAAACCCTCCAAAGGTGACGAAGAGGTAAGCTTCGGTGATGATTTCTTCTTTACACCTCCTTCCAGTCCTATCCATGATTTATTTGCTGTAAGAAGGGCGAAGGTACCTTGGTATGCGGATTTTGCTAACTATATTGTAGGAGGCGAGATTCCTTCAGGCTTAACTTCGCAACAAAGGAAGAAGTTTTTGCACGACGTCAAACAATACTATTGGGATGAACCCTACTTATTCAAACAAGGGAAAGACCATATCTTTCAACGTTGTATCCCGGAGGACGAGGTAGAGAGCGTGATTCACCATTGTCATTCTCTCCCTATAGGAGGCCATGCTAAAGGATTCAAGACCGCGGCGAAAATTCTTCAATGTGGTTTTTATTAGCCTAACCTTTTCAAGGATGTGCAAAACTATGTTACCTCTTGTGATGAGTGTCAACGTGCAGGTAATATCACATGGAGGAATGAGACACCACTCACAGGTATTCTAGAGGTAGAACTCTTTGATGTATGGGGCATTGACTTCATGGGACCATTCCCTGCTTCAGGACCCTACAAATACATTCTAGTAGCAGTGGACTATGTCTCTAAATGGGTGGAGGCTGTGGCAACTAGGACCAACGATGCGAAGGTAGTCTCTAAGTTTATGAAAACTAACATCTTTCCTCGCTTTGGTGTTCCTAGAGTTCTTATTTCAGATGGTGGCTCGCATTTTATTGAGAGAGGCTTTGAAGCTCTTTTAGCTAAGTATGGGGTAAACCATAGGGTGGCAACACCCTATCACCCTCAAACTAGCGGCCAAGTAGAAGTCTCCAATCACCAAATCAAAGCCATCTTGGAGAAGACGGTCTCCCGCTCAAGGAAAGATTGGTCGTCCAAACTGGATGATGCCCTCTGGGCCTACCGAACGGCCTATAAGACACCACTTCGCACTACTCCCTATAACTTGGTATATGGTAAATCATGTCACTTGCCCGTTGAACTTGAGCATAAAGCAATGTGGGCTCTTAAAGAGCTTAACATGGATTTCGACGAAGCGGGAAAGAGAAGGTTCATTGACTTACAAGCCTTGGAGGAGTTGCGCCTAAAGGCATATGAGAATGCCGAAATCTACAAGGAGCGCACTAAAAAATGGCATGATAGGAAGTTGGTGCCAAAAACATATGAAGTAGGTGACAAAGTCCTTGTTTTCAATTCTAGACTTCGCTTATTTCCAAAGAAACTAAGGACAAGATGGAGCGGACTTTCAAGGTTCATAAAATATTCCCTCATGGAGCGGTGGAGTTATTTTGCGACGATGGATCAACCTTTAAGGTAAATGGCCATCGAGTAAAGAAATATTATGACAAGGAGGACCTGGAAGAAGAGATTCGCCCCACCTTGGCGTTGAACTAGCGGAAAAAGGGAAATATGTCGAGCTAGCGACTTAAACTCAAGCGCTTCCGGGAGGAAACCCGTTCTTTCCCTTTTCTCTTTCTTTTAGTTTTTAGTCTATTTTATATTTTTTTTAGATCATTCGTGGCTATTCTATCTAAAATAAACAAGGAAATCCAGCCCAGAAGAGAGGTCGATATCAACCTATATGGTCGATATCGACAGGCCGACAGAAGAGAGCGACAGGCTGAACAACACAGATGCAAAAGGGGGGTCGATATCGACCTCTAAGGTCGATATCAACTACAGCTGGAGGTAAGTGCCAGATCAGATTTTAATTTCTTTTCAGTTTTATTTTTTGGTGTTTCTTTCCCTTTATATCCCCCCGACTTCGACACCCCCTCCCCTTTTCGATACCCTAGCCGCCGCTCTCTTCCTCGTCACCTCTCTTCTTCATCTCTCTCAAACCTCCTGTCGCCCCCCTCACAGCCGCACCCACCCACCACTGTCATTCGCAGCCCACCGTCATCACCATTGCAGTCCCACAACCTCCGTCCTCCCTTCCTCTTTTCGCCCTATCTCTCTCTCTCTCTCCCTCTTTTTCAAGCCGACGGAGTCGGATTTACCCACAGGAGGCCTAGGCGCACTAGATCCGGCCGCCCCACGCCACCGGAGACCCCACCGCGCCACCAGCAGCCCCGACAGCGCACAGATCCGGTCGATTTCGACCCCTGGGCATCGATTTTGACGTCTCCTGTCAACAGCGGTTGTTGTTTTCTTGATTTTTGCGGTTGTAGCCTCTTTCTCCCCTAATTCCGACACTCTTCTGACGATGGTTAGAGCCAAGAACATCCCTCAGGACACGCTCTGTATTGAGGATGATCAGCAGCGCTCCCTAGCTGAGGAGTTGATTCCCCGAGCCACCAGGGCGCGATGGCACCATCTCCCTGACATGATCCAGCTAGGATTTCACCCAGGCGTTCAGGAGGCGTTTGAGAACGTCTCTCTACACAGGCTGATTGAGCCACTAGAGGCACACTACCCCGTTCTGACTGGGGAGTTTATGGCCGCATTGGAGGTTCCCGAGCGCACTTCGACCCCGAGTCATCTTCCAGCTCGGCAACAGGCGACACAGACTATCGCTCGAGGAGATGAGCGAGATTTTTGGGTTCATCCACACTCCAGCCGCCTTCAGGGTCCAGGACCCCAATGTCATCTGGAGTTACATATCAGGTATACCCTACCCTGCTCCTACTGACTCCTTCACCTCTAGGGTTGTGAGTCCGCTTTTTATGGTCATCCTAAGGGTCCTGGCGAGTACCCTTTGGGCCAGGCTTGAGCTCCGTCGCCCCACACACCGTGAGACGGAGACTCTGCGGAGGATGCTCTTCGAGGATGACCCTCTACCATACCTCCACGCCTGGCTCGAGCATATCATAGACCGCAGACGCACGGTCTCTACAGTTTGGACGGCGGCATGGTGGCCATCCTCGCCAAGGCTCTAGGCGTCCACACTGAGAGGTACACGGCCTACCAGCTCACATACCTAGACGATGCGGTGTTGCGCCAGGGCGGAGTCATTGCACTAGGAGCAAAGGGATGGAGACACCCCCAGACAGGGATGCGCATGCGACACGATTTCATGGATTTGCTGTATATCCCAGATTGGTACCAGTCTTGGACTGGGCAGCCATATCATACGGATATAGATCCGTCTGCTGACCCCACCCTACGGAGGAGACCCCCACTCTACAACCATGAGTCGGAGGTGGATGCTATGTCTTGGGACGCTGACCCCTATTCCGACGGAGCTGAGCAGCCCCCAGCCTACCAGGGGGCATGGATGGCAACGATGATGATGACGCCAGAAATGATACAGTTGGAGGAGGAGAGGGCCCGCAAGGGTCCCACCACAACCATCATAGCCACCATAGCTATGTACCTCCACCTCCTCCTCCCTTCCAGCCCGCCTACACCACTGATTGGCAGGAAGACATGTCTGCCCGCTTTACTAGGCTGGAGCTCTCCGTCACTGAGATGCGCGAGGAGCAGCGACGCTATGGGAGGTTCCTCGAGGGTTTGGGCTCATATATGGGCTTTTCCTTCGATCAGCAGGCTGGACCTTCCACATTCCCGCAGGGCGCCCCGACCTACTACTCAGGGTCAGCTCCTACACAGGGCTTGCCCTTGCTGTTGCCACCTCCCCCGCCTCCTGAGCAGTGATATGTGTGTAGCGTAAGTGAGCATGAGTGATTCCTTCCCTCTACTTTACTTTTCTAACTGTGAGGACACTGTAATCTTTAAGTATGGGGTGGGGATTGAACTTGGACATTATAAACTGTTTTATCTGGTTGTGGTAGGGTTTAAAACTTGGCAAACTTGGCTTGTATTTTATTTACTTTCTACTCTATTTGTATGCATTGCATCATATTTAAACATTTATGCATTTTAAAGTTTAAGTTCTTAATCTTTTAATTTGTTAAGTCTATAAAATGTCAAAATCTAAAAAAATAGAAAAATGTCAAAAATACAAAAAAAAATGCATGTTTATTTTTTGAGTTTATTTTCTAACCCTACTTAGATGTCCTATGATGAAAACTCAATAGCTGACTTGATCATGTAAATCCTATGGCATATTTGGATGGTTTAGCCTAAGTCTTTAAAATTTTTATGTAGATTGTGAACTTGTGATGAAATTGAGCACATATGATCCTAGGCTAAAAGGCAAATCCAACAAAAATTGTCCTTGTGAGAATTTTGACCCATAGGGAGAACATCAAAAATCCCTCCGCTTTCTTGAGTGAATTTACTCTTCCTATGCATCTCTAAATGTTGTGATAGTTATTCAAAACCAATGCATATATATGTTTATGTTTACGAGAATTAAATGATGGAGGCATCTTTTAAGCCATTTTTATCCTCTCTATACCTACCCTGCATTATCCCTGCTTGAAGCCAGAACATTAGCCTGAGCCTGAAATTGCAAACTCCACAAAATTATCCCTAGCCGAATTGAGCCTGACCCCATTTGGGAATTGAGACTTAGATTGGTTGAACTAATGCCTTGTGGAAAGAAAAGAGCATAATGTCCAGTTTTGAGCGAGGAAATTATAGGATGGTGCATATTTACATTTTGTCATATTTTGTAAAAGGATTTATGGCTCAACATATAAATGCACATATTTACTTATTATTTTCGAAAAAAAAAAATCCGAAAAAAAAAAAAATAAAGATATCTATATATATTGCATGAGCCAAAATCCTTAAGTCTTTTATTCATACAAGTGTTATATTTTTTTAGAGGTATATTAGAACTTAGAAGAAGGGTTGATGGAATGCATCTTTAGAGCATATTATGAAGAGTTATGGTTTGGATATTGCAAGTGTTGAGATTTAGGAGTCTTGATTCCCGAATTTTAAAAGCACCACATAGCCAAATAATTCCATACCTTTTATTTCATACCAAGCCCCATTACAACCCCACCGAATGGAGTCTTCTTTGAAGTCTTCCATTGAGCGAAAGCCCTCCTGATGATTCTTATTGCATTTACATAATTGGTTGCGAAGTGGATTTTTATAAATTGCAATGTTTATGAGATTGTATATGGAATTGAGTTGAGAGTTGATCTACATAGCCTAAACACATGAGAGTTGAGTGCAAACACATTATCCCTGTGAGGTTGGATCAAAATTGCATATGCCTATGGATCGCCAAAATATGTGTTATGACGTTAAATTCACCTGCTTTGCTTTGCTACCGCTTATGATGTTGCTTTTGACAAAGGCGAAGACTTGAAGGGTGTGTTGTAGGTGTTGGTTATTGCTTGGTTATTGCTTGAGGACAAGCAAGTCTAAGTATGGGGTGTTTTGATGTACATATTTGTACCTTTGTTTATTGCATCTTTTGACTTCATATTTCATTCGATTTCCAAAGAAAAGTTTCAAAAGTATATGAACTTGTGTAAGAATGAGCTAAAGTATAAGAAATAGAGTCTGCACAAGTTTTGAGCTAACCATGCAGGAATTCGATGAAATCGGAGTCAAAACGAACAAGCCAAGTGAAGCTGAGAAGAGGTCGATATCGACTGGAGACATCGATATCGACCCTGGATTTCGACACGACTTCTGAGCGTCGAGATAGGCCACACAGACCAGACAAGAAAGCCTCGATATCGACATACATGCATCGATATCGACCATCGTCATAGACATCGACTGGAGCAGGACAAGTCGAGCAGAAACACAAGCATCGATATCGACCTCTAGTGTCGATATCGACCCTACCTCGACAGAAGATAAATCCGATTTTAAGACTCGGATTGTAAAGTCTATCATCAAAGCCATGAGTTATCTCGTTCTTTTAGATATTAGTAGTTGTTTATCATATTTTCCTTTAAGTTTTTATCAAAATAAAAGACCTATCCTAATTGTTTGGATAGAGTTAATAGTTTAGATAGGAGTTACAATCCTCGGATAGCGAGGATTAGTAGCCTATAAATAAAGCCCTCAGGGCTGATTTGTTAGATCATCCAATCATCCAAGACAAGAGGCAAGACAAGGACAATAGACAATAGCTAGTTAGAGTTTTTGAGCTTTAAAGTTTCAAGCGCTTACGATAGTTGGCGTTGAGATTGTAAAGATTCGAAATTTTCCATTTATGCAAGTTATTTCAATTCAAGACATGTCTACAATCAACATGAGTGAGTAGTCGCCCTTTCTTCTAGGGTCGGGGTGAGCCCGACGATAGCCATGATGGTAAGGTAAGTACGTCACTAAAGAATGTATCTTTTATCTCCCTCTACCTTGTGCTTCATCTTTAAATGCAAATTTAAGGAACTCATGTTGTAAAACTTGGGTAGTAATTAGGGTTTCTATTCGAAAGATTATAAACTCAATTATGACAAAGGTAGACACAAATTAGGTTAAGTAATTGAAAAATCTCTTTTCCTATTTGTCGGTTTAGGTGAAAGCCTTTTCCTTTATGATGAAAGCACGCAACTTTAGTTGATTCTTACTTCTTCTATCATGGTTGTCGTCGCAGTAATCCTTGGCTTTGGAAGACTTTTCCTTTATTAAGTTTACATTAAAATTTGCCCGCCGTTCGTTGAGTCATCGAAAAACCCAACACCCTTGCTTATTTCTGATCATTGCTTCCTTCCCAATCTTAATTCTTCGGCCTTTTCTTTGCCGACAAAACAACTAACTCACTGCAGGAAGACATCGATATCGACCAAAACTGATAGATCGACGGTTTTCTGAGTCGATCTCGAGACTCCTGGGAAAACTTCTGCAAGCATCGATATCGACCCCCTTGTGTCGAAATCGACCCCTCTGTATCGACTGCCAGACTTCTGAGCCAGTCGATTTCATGGACTAACATCGATATCGACCCCCACCAGTCGATATCGACTACCGTTTTTGTTTCTGCAGGTTTTCTATTGCAGAGAACATCGACAGCCAAGGTCGACATCGAGGTCTAACATCAAGATCGAGGCTTCTGGTCGAACATAAAGGACGTGTCTTCAACGCTACTAGGATCCCGCTGACTCGCTTCCTCGTGGATCGAACCTGATTCCCTACTACTATAGCGGGGAGTCTTGAATTTATTTGAAGAGGCTAAGAGTTGTATTGGTTTATATTTTATTATATATTTCGATTCAATTCTCCCTACGTCAGCGGCGTGTTTGATCGTTATGGAATTGTTGCCGCACCTCAGGATCTATCTCCCTTGGAGGCTCATATAGTGGCATAGATGGGGCAGGCCTTGCATTATAGGCCGAGCAGCCCCATAAGTGTTGTCAAAGTTCACGAGCCTCTCAATGGTCTCCCTTTCCTCCGTTAGTGTAAGCTCAATGTACCGATAGGAGGTATATGAATTGATCCTCTCCTTATTCGGCGCATCAAGGGCGTTGTAAAAGATCTCCTGGATGACATATGGAAGTTGCCCATGCGTTGGGCATGATCTCAGCAAGTCTTTAAATCGCTCCCATGCTTGTGCTAGGGTTTCACCTGGCTTTTGTTTGAAAGCTGTGATCCTTTGTCGCAGCATCGCCGTTTTAGAAGGTGGGAAGAATTTGTTCAAGAATGCATCTTTCACCTCCGCCCATGTCCTCAGCGAGCGTGGAGCCAAACTCTCAAGCCATTGTAATGCCTTCCCTGCCAAAGACCATCGAAAAGATTTAAGTCTAACATACTCTAAATTTACTCCATCAGCAAATATTTCACATAAATCCATAAAAGTGGAGATGTGTTGCAGGGGGCATTCATTAGGTCTTCCTTCAAAAGTATTTCTTTTTATCTCAGATAGAAAGTTAATTTTTATTTCATAGTTGGAGTGAGGAATTAAAATCGCGGACTCAGGAACATGAAGCAGCGGATGCATGTATTGAATTGCCGTTTATGGATACTGATTTAGCCGCTCTTGGGCTTGTCTGTGCGCATCCTTCTCCCTATCAGCATGGGCTCGTTCAGCAGCAGCGGCGGCCCTTTCAGCAGCGATTGTAGCATTGTGGTCCTCGATTTCCTTCCTCAACCTCTCTATGGTTTCTGCCTGCGTTTCGTTGTCAGCCATGATGTGAATTGCTTTATTGCGAAGATGGTAGAAACGTTCAGGCTCGTTAATTGGTTCCAGGATAGGTCCGCGATCAGAACGTCGCATAAACCTGCAAAATATGCTCAAAAGATCGCGATTAATTTAGGTGGCGATTGATTGCCTCCCCGGGAACGGCGCCAATTTGTTTGCTACGGGGTCTGGAGTGTAGGAGATTCAAATAAATCAAATATAACAATGCACAACTAGGCTAACTCCCTATCCCAAACAAATAATACAAGAATCCTCTCCCTTGTAGTAGTAGGGTAATTCAGGATCAAATCCACGAGGAGGTATGTCAGCGCTTCCCTTGTTGTACTCACGATCAAAGCTTTCAACCTCAAAAGACTCTCGACATCGAGCAATCTGGTCGATATTGACCCCAGTTCTGGTCGATTTCCTAGCGCAGTTCCAGCAAAAGATAAAAGCAGCAAAGTCGACATCGAGAAGAGACCTCGATATCGATGTTAGACCTCGATATCGACCCTTACAATCGATTTCGACGCTTGTCACAGAAGCTGTTTTCGTAACCAATTTGTCGGAAAAGAGTCCGAAGAAAATAGAATGGAAAGGAGGATGATCAGAAACAAAACTAAGACTTTTATGTAGAATTCAATTAATTAAAAAATCTTCCAAAGTCAGGGTTTCATGCCACAACGATAACAATGCAAGTTTTATGCTAAAGTTATGAAATTTAATGCCTTTCCGTCAAATAACTTTCGTATCAACACTTAGGTGATTAGAGGCTCTCGCATAATTCCTAAGAGTTACTATCCAATTCATGAGCAATTCAAGTTCACAATATGAGTGGCTTTCGCTTCACTAATGCAAATAATGAATCTCCCTAACTTTCGTAAAGGGATCATGCATGGGGTAAAAGACGGAATCGCATAAAAGTCATACCTTTGATGCACTTACCTCACATTGCTATCGTCGGGCTCACCCGGACCCTAGAAGTGGGTTGACTACTCGCTCCTCATCATGCACATCATCATCATTATTGTTGAAAGAAAGCTACTTTGAATTAAAACTTCGAAAGAAAGTACAACCGAACAAGCCACTCCGCTTTCGCTTTACAAACTTCACTCGGCCTCCTCTCTCTCTCTCTCTCTAACTCGTCACTACTGTAATTGGAACTGAATTGTATGTCTCATTGAATCTTCTTTGATCTGAAATCTAATGCCTAAACTCAACCCTACTGGCTTCTATTTATAGATGTCGATAAAGACTCGAAACTTTATCTTTATTCTCTAAGATAAAACTTAAATAAAAGTAAAAACTAAAACTTTATGGTAACTCAGCCTCCTCATGATAGATCCGGTATGGATGATAAGAAATCTCGACTTTTGGATAGACGTGCAAGCTTCGGATAGAATTCTATCAAAATCTGAGTCGGATTCTTCTGCTAGCATGGTCGATATCGACCTTGAGACATCGATATCGACCCCTTCAAAACTTTATCTCGAGCTCTCCTTCTCCTACTCGAACTGGCACTCGACTTCTATCTTTTAGCTCGATATGGCAGCATCGATATCGACCTCCAGACGTCGATATCGACCCCTCTGTGTCGACATGCTCTGTTTCATTTCCTGCTCGATTCCTATGTCTCTGACGCACTCGATGTCGAGGTCCCCAGCCGATTTTGACCTCTTCAGAAGACTTCGAGTTCTTTTTCCGCTCTTCCAGATCTGTCCATTTTTATCCTGTTTTCTGCAAAATCACATAGAAACTCGTGCAAACCCATATATTTGACATTTAAGCATAAACTACACTAATCCCATGTTTTCCCATTAATATGCATGCAAAAGACAATAAAATGGACTTTTATGTGCATAGAAAATATGGCAATTTACGCGCACATCAAACACCACTGCAAGCAACTCCTTTTCCGTTGTGGTGTAGTTCATTTGAGCCTCATCAAGTGTCTTGCTGGCATAGTAAATAGCATGAAGCTTCTTTTCCCTTCTTTGCCCAAGTACAGCGCCCACGGCAAAGTCACTTGCATCACACATAATTTCGAAAGGGAGATCCCAATCTGGTGATTGCATGATGGGGGTTGACACTAGTGCTTGTTTTAGCCTACAAAAAGACTCAAGACAATCTGTGGAAAATCGAAAGCTACATCCTTCAACAATAGGTTAGTCAAAGGCTTGGCAATTTTATAAAAATCCTCGATGAATCTTCTATAAAAACCAGCATGTCCTAGAAAACTTCTAATCCCTTTTATAAAGGTAGGAGGTGGCATGTTCTCAATTATCTCAATTTTAGCTTTATCTACCTCAATTCCTCTATTAGAAACTAGATGTCCCAGCACAATTCCTTCATTAACCTTGAAATGACATTTTTCCCAATTCAGCATAAGATTAGTCTCTTCACATTTCATTAACACTCTTTCAAGATTAGACAAGCAAGCATCAAAAGTAGTGCCATAGACGGAGAAATCGTTTATAAACACCTCCACAATCTCCTCAATCATATCAGAAAATATGGCCATCATGCATCGTTGAAAAGTTGCAGGAGCATTACATAAGCCAAAAGGCATCCTTCTGTATGCAAAGGTGCCATAAGGGCAAGTGAATGTAGTCTTTTCCTGATCATCGGGGTGAATAGGAATTTGTCGAAATCCACCATACCCATCTAGATAGAAAAAATATGAATGCTTAGCCAACCTTTCTAGCACTTGATCAATAAATGGAAGAGGGAAGTGGTCTTTCCTAGTGGCGGTGTTCAACTTTCTATAGTCTATGCACATTCTCCACCCGGTGACCGTTCTAGTGGGAATTAATTCATTATTTTCATTTCTTACAACCGTTAACCCACCCTTCTTAGGCACAACGTGGACCGGACTTACCCACTTACTATCGGAAATCGGAAAAATAATCCCTGCATCTAACAATTTTAGGACTTCTTTTTTCACTACCTCTTTCATGTTTGGGTTAAGTCTCCTTTGGTGTTCTATGGTGGGTTTGTAGTTATCTTCCATGAAAATACGATGCATGCACAAAGAAGGTGAAATCCCTTTCAAATCATCTATCGAATACCCTATGGCCTTTTTATGTTTCCGAATGACAATTAAAAGTTTCTCAACTTGATCATCACTCAAATTAACATTCACAATCACAGGCCATGTAGAGTTGGGTCCAAAGAATTCATACCTCAAAGAAGATGGGAGTGGCTTCATCTCCAGCTTAGGTGCTTCAGGAACATCATCCGTGGTTAGGAGTTCGACCCTGGACTTAGGGAAGGTGGGAGCTTCTGGCGACAACTCCAAATTAACAACAACTTCAGCAAGTGGTGGACATTCTCCCCTCGTCATCACACTAGTAGTCAAGCAAAGCTCCAAGGGGTCCCTAATGACAATAGACATTATTTGCTCCTGGGTTGTCCTTTCCATCACATCTTCCCTGAAATAATCATTCTCAAAAGAGGGGGTTTTCATAGATTTAGGAAGGTTAAATTCTATTTTCTCATCTCCAATGTCGAAGGAGAGAGTCCCCTTTCGTACATCAATCACAGTACATGCAGTGGCCAAGAAAGGCCTTCCAAGAATAATAGGGACAGACATATTCACATCCATATCCAACACTACAAAGTCTACTGGCACAAAAAATTTTCCAACTCTAATAGGGATATCCTTTAAAATACCAGCTGGGTGGGCAATGGACCTGTTCGCCATAAATAGTTGCATCATCACCGGCCTAAGCTCTCCTAAATTAAGCTTATTGCAAATTGAGAGAGGAAGCAAGCTTACACTAGTTCCCAAATCACAAAGAGCGTTGTAATCATGCTGATTGCCAAAGTTAATAGGGACACAGAAACTACCTGGATCCTCGAGCTTAGGTGGTAGGTTGTTTTGGATCAAAGTGCTGCACTCCTTACTAAGAACTATTGTCTGGCATTAATCAAGCTTCCTCTTGTTGGATAGGATCTCCTTCAAGAACTTGACATATGCCGACATCTCCTTGAGAGCTTCGGTGAATGGGATGTTTATGTGCAGCTTCTTTAAGATCTCTACAAAATTCCCAAACTTCTTCTCCAACATAGCCTGATTCTTCCTCTATGGGAACGGAAGAGGAGGCTGATATGGCGGTGGGGGAACATATACCATGTCCTTCACAGGCTCATATGTTGCCTCAGTCTCAACCTCTGGTGGAGCAGCTTTCCCTTTAGCTTTAGGAGGTTCAGGCTTCTTTACCTCCTCCAACTGTTTACCATTCCTCAAGGACACAGCAGAAATTTGTCCTTTTGGATTCTCATCATGTCGGCCTGGAAGTTGACCTAACGGTCTAGGAGCATTGACAGCTTGTTGAGCCAACTGATTAGCTTGAATCTTTTGTTCCTACTCAATCATTTGTATCTTGGTACCCATAGCTTTGAATTCAGAAACCAGATTCTCAATAGCAATAAGTTCAGGTGACTTCTTAGGAACCACTGGCGGAGGCTGATTTGGCCTATTCTAGTATCCCTGATTCGGCGCATTCTGAAATACAGGTGGTGCTCCATTCCCATATGATGCTTGGTTCTGGAATGACTGTGGATTCTGCACATTAGAATTGTTTCCATACCTGAAGTTCGGGTGATTCCTCCAACCAGGATTATAAGTAGAGGAGAATGGGTCATTTCTGGGGTTTCTGTAGTTATCCCTAGTGAAGTTTACTTCCCCTTGAACCATGCCCGGTTGTGTTTCTAGAAAAGCAGGGCAACTAGATAATGTGTGGTTCAGCATACCACAATATTGACATTCAACAACTGGAGGGGGCACTCCTGCCGCACTAGATGAGAGCGGCTTAGCCAGTAGCTCCTTCTTTAATAAAGCAATGTCCCACTGTAGAGCTTCCAACTGGGCCGACTTGTGAGTTTCAGCATCAACCTCATAGAGACCTGCAGACCTCTTAGCAGCAGAAATAGCAGAGCGAGGATTAGAGTACCTCGCAGCATGAAGAGCAGTCTTCTCAATCAAAGCCCAAGCATCATCTAAACTCTTCTCCATAAATCCTCCATTAGAAGAGGTGTCTATAAGCAGTCTAGTAGCATCATCAACTCCTTGATAGAAGATTTGAAGGAGAACATACTTGGTTTGCCCGTGATGTGGGCACTGAATCAGCAAATCCTTGAACCTCTCCCAGGCTTCATGGTAGGTCTCCCCATGTTGCATGGAAAAGGCATTGATCTTCGCCCTCATCTTAGATATCTTCTTGGGTGGAAAGTATTTGCTCATGAATGCCTCATATAGTTGGTTCCATGTTGCAATGGAGTTCTCAGGTAAGGATCTATACCATGCTTTAGCCTTCCCATGAAGAGAGAAACGGAAGGCATATAGACGGATGGCCTCCTGAGAAACATTCTCCATATGCACCGTGCTCATTAGATCGAGGAATGTCTCCATGTGTTGGTGAGGATCTTCTGATGGCGATCCACCAAACTGATTAGACTTGATCAAATTCAGCAGTCTAGACTTTAGCTCGAAGTTACGAGCTTGCAATGCAGGGAGGACCACACCAGAAAGTGGACCAGAGCATGGCGACATCATATAGTCCCCTAGAGTTTGAGGAGCATACTCAAGCGCGTGCATACCTTGCCCTTGATTATCACGTTGACGTTGGAGTTCAGCAGTAAGATCATTCAACTGTTGGCGCAGCTGAGCAACATCATTGTTATCATCAGCCATTTCTTGTCTAGCAATCACAAGATTTTCTCTTAGTCTCCTATGAAAGGTACGTTCAGGCTCGGGATCGTAATCGTTGAGTTTGCTAGAACGTAATCCTCTTCGTATAGACTTTAAGAGTCACTTGAAATCACCAACAAGCAAGAAACAAATCAAACAAAAAAACGGGCCTAGCAGAACTAGTCCGTAGAAACAATCAATACTATCAACAATCCCCGGCAACGGCGCCAAAACTTGATGTGGTCTTAACCAACACAAGAATAGTGTAACCTGAACCAACCTCGCAAGAATACGAGATCAATTGCAGTATACGGGTATCGATCACGGGGATTATATATGTATCAATTGTTATCTAGAACTAATAAGCTAAGCCAAGAAAGAGGGATTTGATTTTCAACTAAACGAAAAAAAAACAAGCAAAGAATATGAAGAAAATATATATGAGAAGTAATTCTAAGGTTAAGGATTCCGACGACAATGCCACAAAGAATTCAACCCGATGTTCACTCGAACTTCATCTCCTTAATATCTCAAATTGAAGGTAAATTATCTAAAGTCATCACCACTCAGCTGTCGCATGTTGTAGTAATTGTGTCTAAATTAACCAAATCTAGACCCTTTAAGTTCTTTATAAACCTTAGGAGAAAATTAGTTAAACTTTCGCTGTCGCGCTCCGCCTAACCGACTGACACCTAATAATCTACGATAATTTATTTATCCTCAAGAGTCTTCAACAATCGTTTAAATGTCACAATAACAATTGTTGATTCCTCAAGTTCAATCCTAGGGATCCAACAGACACAATTCCCCTTTCGGGTTCATGAAATCCATCCAAGTATCCAATTTCAATTCTCAGCGGTAGCATCTTGAATCTAAAAAGGATTCTAATCAATTGACATCAATTAGGTTAAGCAACTAGGATCAAATCAATTCATAAAATTCAGACTAAGTTTAACAACCATCGAAATCAAACCATTTGCGACATTGTCGGTTTCACCCTAACCCTAGAACGGAGAATTTAGCCAAGCATGGAAGAATTCATCATCAAATCAATAAAGGGAAGCATGAAATTTAAAAGAAAAGAAAAGACTAAAGGAGAAATACCAATCTTGAATTGAAACAATGAAAATCTCCAAGCAAATCTGCACAAAGTTACCCAAATCTAACTCCACAAAAAGGTCTTGAAAATGAACTTGCCAACGACGGTTTTCGAGAGAGCCCTAATGATGTGATTCCGTCCCCTTTTATAGTCCTGGAAAATCTCATCATTCTAATATTAAACCCCTAAAGTAATAATAAAATAGCCAAAGGTTCGGGTCGAAGCCAGGACGAATTCTGTCCGACCTGTACAGTGCACGCCCGCGCGCCTAGAGTGCACGCCCGCGCGGCCAAGGTGCACGCCCGTGCACCTCTCTTCTGTTGGCTTGTTTCTCTGATCGGGCATCTGCATGCCCGTGCGTCCAAGGTGCACGCCCGTGCACTTTTGTTCTGTAGTGAAGCCCATGATGCACGACCGCCTTGCTCCTTGTGCTTTTGCTTCTTCGCCTTTTATCCTCGTTCCTCCTATAGGATTTCCGCTCAGCTTCTCTTAGCTTCTGTACCCATCTCAAATGTCCTCTAGCGATCTCCGCTTAGCTTCTGAAAACTCCTGAAAACACAACGAAAAAGACAGTAGATCTCTATCCTAGAAACTAAACGAAAAACCTCTAAAAACACCAAAACCACATGACAAATGACGCAAACCTATGCTAAATGCATGTCCTAACTAATGCGAATTATGATGACATCATGCATAGACTGGCCAGTTCGGTGCTATAGCATAACAATTTCCTCATGGTGGTGCACAAACCACTGCATCATCATATCATATCATATCATCTCATCGCTTGCTCGATGGTGCTGGACTATTATATCATGCTCATATCGACTCGATAGACTCAGGGCACCCGATAGGGCTGGGCTACCCTATGACCCTAGCAAAGATTCTAGGACTATCACAGATAACGGTAGTTCTGTATTCATACACACATAGTAACCACATGCTCAGTTCAATGCAATCCTAGCATGATACTACATGGCATGCTTTAATATGCAACACCTACACATCATATGACACATCAGGCAGGAGGTCCAGTTTACTGAGTAAGTCCCGTAGGATACTTACCTGAACATGCAGAACAGCAAGATAACACAAGCAAGGGCCCAAATGCAAGTCCAAAGCAATCCAAAAGCAATACACACCTATCATCAAGTCATTTCCATAAGCTACCGGACCAACATTCATACATACAAAACCCAAGTTATCAACATCCTCAAAACCAACCGATAGTAAAACCGTTTTCCAAAACCTTTCCGATATGATCAAATCGACCAAAATCATTCTTCCAATCAAACCCCTTGATAAAATCATACCCACCATATTTTCCAAATTCTTAAATCCAAAATTAAGTCAACTCATATTATAAATAATTCCTTAAATCATACTTGGCCAAATTCCGACATTAAACATTTAAATCCTTAAAGTCAATTTCTCAAAACCATAATATAGAAATAGTTCCAGCATTTCCTACTTATTTAAAAGTCATCATCTTAAATCACTTAATAAACATTATATAATAACACTTCTCAATTATTACTTTAAAACTCCATTTTTAAACAACATCTAATAACACACTCCAACTAATATTTAAATATAATAAATTACCGAAATCAATCCATTTTAATTACCAGATTCGGCCTTTCTTTGCCGATAAAAGCTAACAACTTTGCAGGAACCAAGACATCGATATTGACCCCCAACCTCGATATCGACCACCCTGCCTTCGTCGACGGTTTTCTGTGTCGGCGTCGATCTCCTTAGTTCCTGTTGTTGAGGTCGATTACGAGTCACTAACATCGATATCGACTACATTGGTTGACATCTTTGCTGTGTCGACTGCTTTCTATTTTTGTTTACATGTACAACAACACTCGAGATCGACTGCATTACTCGATTTTGACTCCCCTAGTCGATATCGACGGCTCCTGGTCGACTTCTGCAGATAGTTTGCATGAACTTTAGGAACGCATGACACGCTTCCTCGTGGATCGATCTTGATTCCCTATTACTACAGCGGGGAGTCTTGAATTTATTTGAAGAGGCTAAGGTTTGCATTGTTTACATATTATTATATTATTCAATTCAATTCTCCCTACGTCATAGTTTATGTTTATTTGCAAATTATAGGGGTCTGCACGAGTTCTTGTGTTATTTCGCAGAAATCGAGGCAAAATTAGAGCGTTTTGGAGAAGAGAAGAAAAGCTGGAAAATTACTCGAAGTCTACTAAGGAGTCGAAATCGACCAAATGACTCGACATCAAGTGGAATTTGAACACCAAAAATTAAGCCAGGAGAAAAACAATGCAACTCGATATAGATGGGTCGATATCGGCATAAGCTAGTCGATATCGAGTGCCCCAAATCGAGTAAAATATAGAGATCGAGTGCAAATCCGAGGTCGAGTAGAACTAGCTCAAGATAGAAGAGAAGTGGACGATATCGACATGAGCTAGTCGATATCGAGTGACGCTGCAGATAGATCCGACAGTTTTTGATAAAATCTTATCCGAAGGAGTTTACATCTACATGAAGTCGAGATCTTTTATCCTTTCCTATCAGACTTTATATTCTTTAGGGTGAATTCATATTTACCTAAAGTGATTTTAATTATTTACTTATTTAGTTTTATCTTAGGAATAAAGATAGATTTTCTTATCCTTGGATAGCGAGGTTTAAAGTCTATAATTAGAAGCCATTAGGGCTGAGTTTATTCATTCAATTACATCCACACATACAATCACAGAGAATTTCAGTTTTAGGAGAGAGAGAGGTCGAGTGGAGTAGAGGAGAGCGAGAGCGGATTTTGCTTTGTTCGGTTGTACTCTTTCGTTTGCAATTTCAATTCAAGTTTATTTTTCCAATGATGTTGATGTCTATGATGATGAAGCACGAGTATTTCCCTTACTTCTAGGGTCGGGGTGAGCCCAACGATAGCCATGTAAGTTTATGCCTCAAAGGTATGATTTTTATGCGATTCCGTCTTCTATCCTATATGCATGATTCTTCTATGAAAGTAGTAGGCGATCCTTATTTGCATCATTGAAGCGAAAACCAATCATATTGTGAATTTGGATTAATTATGAAATTGGATAGTAACTCTTAGGGTTTATGCGAGAGCCTCTAAATCACCTAATTGTTAGTAACGAAAGTTATTTGACGAAAAGGCATTATCTTTCATTAATTTGGCATAGTCTTATATGGTTATCGATGTGGCATAAATCCCCGATCTTAGAGGTTTTTAAGTTTATTGAGTTTATACAAATCTGAGTTTTTATTATGTCCATCTTTCCCTCGTCATCCTTAATTTCTTCGGACACTTTTCCGACAAATTTGGTTACGTTTACAGTTTCAGCAAAGACTCTATTTCGACTTCAGAGGTCGATATCGAGTGACTGACCCGATATCGAGTGCTCTACTCGACGTCGACTGTTGCTTTTGTCTTTTGCATGAATTTGCTGGAAATCGACTGGAACTGTAGTCGATATCGACTGATCTACTCGATATCGAGTGATCTTCTGGAGTCGAAATTGAACGTGATTGCGAGCTTAGGAACCGCTGACATACCTTCTCGTGGATTCGATCTTCAATACCCTACTACTACATCGGGAGGGATTCTTGTAATTTATTTGAGAAGGCTTGGAGATCGGTTTGAGTTTATATTTTATTGATATTTATATTCAACTAGTTTCCCTCCTAACAGTGAACGAGTTCGAGTCGAGTTTTTTAAGTTGAATCCAAGCCGAAGCCGAGCAGGTCGTGTTCACATAACACCCTTAATTGTTGCTATAAAGGGAACGAAAGTTACAAAGCGCTACCTTTGTCAAATCCATCATGTAGAGAATAATGCATATAGGGATTGGTGTGACATGTCGATTTCAAATATTGCATCCGTTTCTTTTAGGAATTTTTTTATACTTTCAATTTTGTATATATAATTTTATACTTATTATTACTCCATAATAATTATAAAATTAAAAAAAATTGTACTATATTTAATATATATACTTTGTACGTTTTATACTGTATTTAATATAATCGTACTAATTTTATAATTTTTTTAGACTATAGAGTATTCTCAAAAAACGTGTAGATAGAGTAGTTGAAACTGATGAATTATTTGTGTTAAATATTTCCTTTGTTTTTTTTGTAACGTGGGGGTTCCGAGTTTGGTCGACTAATCCCCCACGAGTTCGAGCCCTAGCCTGCAAAGGACGCGAACCGGTAAGCCAGGTGGCAAGCCACCAGGCAGGCTCACCCAAGCCAATGAAGACTTGAGCACCAATTAATTACACAAATGTGTAAAGAATGAGACTTGAACTCTTGACCTCTTGCAAGGGTTACCTCTCCCTTACCACTAGAGCAAGGCGCCATTGGTAAGTGACTTTTTAATATTCATACATGTTTTTAAGGTGTGAAAAACTATATAAAATAATACTCCCTCCGTTCGGCAAAACTTGTCATTTTAGGGTGTTATTTTTGTTCAAAAAAACTTGTCATTATAGGTATTTTGCCCTCCACTTTACAAAAATACCATTGATATGATTGATGGTTTGTTAGTTGTAGTTTTCGATAAAGTAAAAAAGGAAGGTAATAATTGAGGGTAAATTAGTACATTTGTTAATTGTCTTAAAACTTGTGAAATAAGCTAAAATGACAAGTTTTGCCGAACGGAGGGAGTAATTTTTTTCAATAATTTTTTTCAATAATCTCATACTTATTAGTGATAAGTATAATATTTTAAAAAGAATTATTAAAATATTAATATTTAATATAGTTTTTACTATTCTAAAACTACGTGCTTGACTTGAAAAAGTCAATTAAAAGGAAATGGAGGGAGTATCTGTTAATAAGCTAGTTGTTCGCACGGGGGTGTTGCGGGGTGGTGTATGTAAAGTAGGAGAATAAAATAAAGCACAACTAGACTATCTCTCTGTCCCAAACAAATAATACAAGAATCCCCTCCCTTGTAGTAGTAGGGTAATTCAGGATCGAATCCACGAGGAGGTAGGTCAGCGCTTCCTTTGTTGTACTCACGATCAAGGCTTTCGACCTCAGCAGACACTCGATATCGATGTTAGTCCTTGATATCGACCCTTAAAGTCGATTTCGATGTTTGTCACAGAAACTGTTTTTGTAACCAATTTGTCGGAAAAGGATCCGAAGAAAATAGAATGGAGAGGGAAGATGAACAGAAACAAAACTAAGACTTTTATGAAGAATTTAATTAATTAAAAGGCTTCCAAAGTCGGGGTTTCACGCCACAACGATAACAATGCAAGTTTCATGCTAAAGATATGAACTTTTATGTCTTTCCGTCAAATAACTTTCGTTATCAACACTTAGGTGATTAGAGGCTTTCGCATAATTCCTAAGAGTTACTATCCAATTCATGAGTAATTCAAGTTCGCAATATGAGTGGCTTTCGCTTCAATAATGCAAATAATGAATCTCCCTAACTTTCGCAAAGGATTATGCATGGGGTAGAAGACGGAATCGCATAAAAGTCATACCTTTGATGCACTTACCTCACATTGCTATCGTCGGGCTCACCCCGACCCTAGAAGTGGGTTGACTACTCGCTCCGCATCATGCACATCATCATCATTGTTATTGAAAGAAAGCTACTTTGAATTAAAACTCCGAAAGAAAGTACAACCGAACAAGCCACTCCGCTCTCGCTTTACAACTCCACTCGGCCTCCTCTCTCTCTCTATTCTCTATTGCAACTGAATGGTGTCTAAAACGCCCTCTCTAAACTCAGCTCTATTGGCTTCTATTTGTAGATGTCGATAAGGACTCGAAACCTTATCTTTATTCTCTATGATAAATAAATAAATAAAAAAAAACAAAGTAAAAGCTAAAACTTCATAGTGAAATCCGCCTCCTCATGCTAAATCTGATGTTGATGATAGGAAATCTCGACCTTTGGATAGATATTGCAAGCATTGGATATAATTCTATCGAAATCGGAGTCGAATTCCTCTGCTGGCATGGTCGATATCGACCCTTGGACCTCGATATCGACCCCTCCAGCATCTTATCTCGAGCTTCTCCTTCTCCTACTCGAACTGGCACTCGACTTCTATCAACTTGGTCGATCTGGCAGCATCGATATCGACCTGTATACTCGATATCGACCTCTTTTGTGTCGAAATGCTCTGTTTCCTTTTCTGCTCGATTCCTATGTCTCTGATGTACTCGATGTCGAGGTCTTCAGTCGATTTCGACCTCTTCAGAAGACTTCGAGTTCTTTTTCCGCTCTTCTAAATTCATCCATTTTCATCCTGTTTTCTGCGAAATCACTGGAAACTCGTGCAAACCCATATATTTGATATTTAAGCATAAACTACACCATTCCCATGTTTTCCCATAAATGTGCATGCAAAAGACAATAAAATGAATTCATATGTGCATAGAAAATATGGCAATTTGCGCGCACATCAAACACCCCATACTTAAGCTTGCTTGCCTCCAAGCAATACTCTTAATGGTCATTCAGGGGAAGAAAGTAAACCCTCAACATCATAGATTCATTTTTCATATGTCCCTACAATCAATTGCCATCCTCGAGAAGGTACTTATGTCAACCAAGTCCATGCCTGTGCATAAAAGCAATTTCATACTTATAAAGGAGGTAATATGCAAAAAACAATTCTAGCGACATTGCATTAATACTCAAGAGGACTTTCTTCAAGCTTGTGAGAAGTGGATTGGTAAAAGGCTAAAGGTGGGCTAATATTTGGCCATGTGGTGTTAAATCCGGGGAAGTATACTTTCTTTCCAAAATATTCCACATTCCTCCTTCATAATGTCTCACCTTTCACTCATCGTTCAATGCTTTTTTCACTTTAATGCTTTTACCTGTCTAACCTTAGCACTGCCTTCTCGCGAGTCGCAAACATGGGTGTCATGAATGGCCCCGGATACTTAGTACTTCGGACTCCTCACCTTTGTGTCCCATCTCGCCGAACTATTATCTCAGCGAGCAGGGTCGACCTACCTTTATCTCCTTAGGTGATCGGATTTTTTCTCGCTCATTTAATTTTCCATATTGTATCATTCCTGCCAACAACTTTATAAATGCATAACTCCATATAAATCCAAAGATGTCATCCATTCAAAAAACTTTGTCCCCGGATAGGGTATAAGGTAAAAAATGGACAATATGTATATGTGGAGCAATAATGATCATAATAAGTCTCATATATGGCTTTGTGAATATGCGTAGGTAAGGCTAGGATATGAACTTTGCTTGTCTGGAATTTTTATAAATAATCCTCCATCATCTTATCATGCACATGTCAAAAGCAACTTCAAATTTTCATCTCCTTTATGATTTTCTCAAAAAATTTGCACTTCATTGGGACTTCCCTTAACTAGGCAATCTCATATTATATCTCTAATGAATCTAATTTTGCATCATAGAGCTCTTTTTTATACTTCCATGACTCTTTCTTTTCCAAAAATTTTTGATGGGGGTCATTATTATTATATTTTTTTTATGCATTAAAATAAATATGCAACCCTAAACTAAGTATGAATATGCAAATAAGCCTTTCCCCCACCCCATACTTAAAATTTACAGTGTCCTCACTGTATTAGAACTAGGGTTAAGAAGAAGACTTACTAAACCGTCACAAATTTCAGGAGTCGAAGAAGACAACAGGGAAGGTCGATATCGACCCTTTACATCGATATCGATGTCTCTCTTGATTTCTGCTCGGGCTTCAGGGTGATTCGGCCTCGATCACAAACCCTATCCATGTCGACCTTGAGGTCGATTTCGATGTCTGACATCGATTTCGATGCCTTTCTGTGTGCTTTTCTCTCTCCTGCAATTTGAAAACTAAACACAAAATATGCAAAACAATAAAGTGTCTAACACCAAAATAAAAGCTGTCTTAAAACCAAAACTAAGTCTTTGTTACAAGCTCTAGATTTTTAAGTCGCTAGGCTGACTTCTTCCTTTGCGCTTCTCAAGGTGGCATCTGCAGAGCCCATGTGACTTGGGCCTCAAATATTACTCCCTTCTTGTCCCGCAGCTGCATTCCCCCGGGATTGATTTGATTCACCGTGAATGGACCTAAGTTCTTATCCTTGAATCTTGTAGGGAACCAATGGTCTTTAGATTTGGCAACATAGACCTTGTCTCCTATCTCATATTGGCTTGAACTATCATCGGATACCCTACATAAACGCACATGCCAAGGCACACCTCTTCCAAATAATGATAAGTCCTTAATTGTAATTGAACAAGAGGAATCCGTACCTTGACTTACCTTCTTCTCGGTCTGTGGTTCAGGTCGATGTCGATGTTCGGAGGTCGATATCGATCCCTGTTGTACACCTGTAGGATCAGTCGATTTGGGGAGTTTTGACTCGATATGATCAGGTCGATTTCGACCCTCAGAGGTCGATATCGAGGTCTCCTTGCCTCTCTTCTCAGCGCTGATGGTGGTCGATTTCGATAGGGTGTGGTCGATATCGACCCTTGACCCCGATTTCGATGCATCCTCTTTTCCTCCGTCGACCCCATACTTATGACCTGTCACAGAATCTTGAACAATAGTCGTCGATATCGACTTACCTGGGTCGATTTCGATGTGTTGTTGAGCTCCTTCGTTCAAGATTGCTTCAACTTCCTCTACTTGGGCTTCTTTGATGGCTTTTATCTCCATTGGCCCTTGACTTTGCACCGTCTTGTTGAAGGAATACTCTATTACTTCATCACTAATCGTGAGTGAGAGCAATCCTTTCTTCACGCTAATGTTGGCATCGACGGTTGCTAGGAATGGCCTACCTAAAATAATTGGACAAGCAGGGTCCTCCGCTATGTCAACAACTAGGAAATCAGCAGGGACAAAGAATTTGCCTACTTGTACTGGCACATCCGTCACTATCCCAGTTGGAATCACTACGGTATTGTTAGCCATGTATAATCTTGCATCCACGGGCTCCAGAGGACCTATCTTTACCTTGTGCCAAATGGTTAGTGGCATCATGCTAACGCTAGCGCCCAAGTCAACTAAAGCATTAAATTTGAATTGACCTAGACCTATAGCGATAGAAAACTTACCTGGGTCCGCCCGCTTTTGTGGTAGCTCCAACCTGTTGCATTCCTCTGCGATCTCAGAGAGCGATCGCTTCTTACCCAAGATATCCTTAAGGAACCTTACATAAGATGGCATCTCGTGAAGTGCCTCTGTGAATGGTATAGAGACATTAAGCCCTTGGAGCATCTTCACGAACCGTTGGAACTTCTTTTCCGCTGGGTCCTTAGTCACCTTTCTAGTTGGGAATGGCAACACCTTCTTCCTTCCTGCGGCTGCAGTGAGGTCGATATCGGCAGCAGTAGGGTCGATATCGACTGGAAGAGTCGATTTCTGTGGTGACGCAGAATTAGGGTCGACATCGACAGGAGGGTCGACATCGATGTCACCTTGGTCGATATCGACAGGGGGGGTCGATATCGACGTCTGTTCTGGCTCCTTCTCCTCCACTTTTCGCTCGAGCGTTTGTAATTGACGCCCACTCCTTAGGTTTACTGCCGCAATATGACCTGTGGTTTTGCCCTTTTGGTTGGGCACAGTGGATCCAGGGAGTGATCCGGACGCTTTGGGCATTGCTTCCGCCAATTGACTCATTTGAGTCTCCATGTTGCGCTTCCAAACGTCGATCTCCCCAAGTCTAGAATTGATGCCCTGCAGCTGAGTATGGACGGAGTTATTGGCTTGTTTGAACTCAGCGTGGTTCCTCCGCATCTCATCAAGGATGATTTGCAGGTCATCTTTCTTAGTCTCCCGCTCAGGGTGCCCGGGTGCCCTATATGTCGGGGGATCCCTTTGATAGAACCTTTGATCGCCCCAATTTTGTTGATTGCCCCCTCCATAGGGGCCTCTCGTCCATTTGACCTCCTCATGTTGTTCCGCCATGGATACTTGCTCAGTATGTGGACAGGCACTGGTGTTATGCCTTATTGAACCACACTCCTGACAAGGTAGATTGTTGCTCAGGAACCTTACTTGCTTTCGAAGGCGGCGTGTTTGATCGTTATGGAATTGTTGCCGTACTTCAGGATCTATCTCCCTTGGAGGCTCATATAGTGGCATAGATAGGGCGGGCCTTGCATCATAGGCCGCAGCAGCCCCATAGGTGTTGTCAAAGTTCACAAGCCTCTCAATGGTCTCCCATGCCTCCGTTGGTGTAAGCTCAATGTACCGATAGGAGGTATATGAATTGATCCTCTCCTTATTCGGCGCATCAAGGGCGTTATAAAAGATCTCTTGGATGACATATGGAAGTTGCCCATGCGTCGGGCATGATCTCAGCAAGTCTTTAAAGCGCTCCCACGCCTGTGCTAGGGTTTCACCTGGCTTTTGTTTGAAAGCCGTGATCCTTTGTCGTAGCATCGCCGTTTTAGAAGGTGGGAAGAACTTGTTCAAGAATGCATCTTTCACTTCCACCCATGTCCTTAGCGATCGTGAAGCCAAACTTTCAAGCCATTGTAATGCCTTCCCTGCCAAAGACCATCGAAAAGATTTTAGTCGCACATACTCTAAGTTTACTCCATCAGCAACTGTTTCACATAAGTCCATAAAAGTAGAGATGTGTTGCAGGGGGCATTCATTATGTCTTCCTTCAAAAGTATTTCTTTTAATCTCAGATAGGAAGTTAATTTTCAATTCATAATTGGAGTGACGAATTATAATGGCAGATTCAGGAACATGAAGCGGCGGATGCATGTATTGCATCGCCGTCTGTGGATACTGATTTAGCCGCTCTTGGGCTTGTCTGCGCGCATCCTCCTCCCTATCAGCACGGGCTCGCTCAGCAGCAGCAGCAGCGGCCCTTTCAGCAGCGATTGTAGCATTGTGGTCCTCGATCTCCTTTCTCAACCGCTCTATGATCTCAGCCTGCGTCTCGTTGTCAGCCATGATGCGAATTGCTTTGTTGCGAAGATGGTAGAAACGTTCAGGCTCGTCAATTGGTTCCAGGATAGGTCCGCGATCAGAACGTCGCATAAACCTGCAAAATAAGCTTAGAAAAAGATCGTGATTAACTTTAGGTGGCGATTGATTGCCTCCCCGGCAACGGCGCCAATTTGTTCGCACGGGGGTGTTGCGGGGTGGTGTATGTAAAGTAGGAGAATAAAATAAAGCACAACTAGACTATCTCCCTGTCCCAAACAAATAATACAAGAATCCCCTCCCTTGTAGTAGTAGGGTAATTCAGGATCGAATCCACGAGGAGGTAGGTCAGCGCTTCCTTTGTTGTACTCACGATCAAGGCTTTCGACCTCAGCAGACACTCGATATCGATGTTAGTCCTCGATATCGACCCTTAAGGTCGATTTCGATGTTTGTCACAGAAACTGTTTTTGTAACCAATTTGTCGGAAAAGGATCCGAAGAAAATAGAATGGAGAGGGAAGATGAACAGAAACAAAACTAAGACTTTTATGAAGAATTTAATTAATTAAAAGGCTTCCAAAGTCGGGGTTTCACGCCACAACGATAACAATGCAAGTTTCATGCTAAAGATATGAACTTTTATGTCTTTCCGTCAAATAACTTTCGTTATCAACACTTAGGTGATTAGAGGCTTTCGCATAATTCCTAAGAGTTACTATCCAATTCATGAGTAATTCAAGTTCGCAATATGAGTGGCTTTCGCTTCAATAATGCAAATAATGAATCTCCCTAACTTTCGCAAAGGATTATGCATGGGGTAGAAGACGGAATCGCATAAAAGTCATACCTTTGATGCACTTACCTCACATTGCTATCGTCGGGCTCACCCCGACCCTAGAAGTGGGTTGACTACTCGCTCCTCATCATGCACATCATCATCATTGTTATTGAAAGAAAGCTACTTTGAATTAAAACTCCGAAAGAAAGTACAACCGAACAAGCCACTCCGCTCTCGCTTTACAACTCCACTCGGCCTCCTCTCTCTCTCTCTATTCTCTATTGCAACTGAATGGTGTCTAAAACGCCCTCTCTAAACTCAGCCCTATTGGCTTCTATTTGTAGATGTCGATAAGGACTCGAAACCTTATCTTTATTCTCTATGATAAATAAATAAATAAAAAAAACAAAGTAAAAGCTAAAACTTCATAGTGAAATCGGCCTCCTCATGCTAAATCTGATGTTGATGATAGGAAATCTCGACCTTTGGATAGATATTGCAAGCATTGGATATAATTCTATCGAAATCGGAGTCGAATTCCTCTGCTGGCATGGTCGATATCGACCCTTGGACCTCGATATCGACCCCTCCAGCATCTTATCTCGAGCTTCTCCTTCTCCTACTCGAACTGGCACTCGACTTCTATCAACTTGGTCGATCTGGCAGCATCGATATCGACCTGTATACTCGATATCGACCTCTTTTGTGTCGAAATGCTCTGTTTCCTTTTCTGCTCGATTCCTATGTCTCTGATGTACTCGATGTCGAGGTCTTCAGTCGATTTCGACCTCTTCAGAAGACTTCGAGTTCTTTTTCCGCTCTTCTGAATTCATCCATTTTCATCCTGTTTTCTGCGAAATCACTGGAAACTCGTGCAAACCCATATATTTGATATTTAAGCATAAACTACACCATTCCCATGTTTTCCCATAAATGTGCATGCAAAAGACAATAAAATGAATTCATATGTGCATAGAAAATATGGCAATTTGCGCGCACATCACTAGTATGGTGTTTGGTAAAACTAGGTGTTAAGATAGTTGGTTTAAACTTGTGAATAAAACATCAAAAACTCTGAAAAGCTTGTATGAGTAGCTGTTGAAAAACTTATATTTTAAAAACTAATTAAACTAAAATCTTATATTTATTGCATTTGAAACTATATAATATCAAAATTATAAGTTTTGAAAAGCTACCAACTTTTGTTAAACGAAGCCGTAATTTTTTTTGGAAGCAGGATAAATATTAAGAAAGCCGCCGCCGACCCGGCTTCTTTCCTAGATCGTCCGAGCGGAGGAGAACACGGAGTTCGCCGAGCATCACAAATATTATAGGTGTTAAGTTGAAAGGTGAAATATACAGTCAATCCGAAAGATCGACAATGCCGCCAGAGAATGAAAGACCACCCCCAAGGGGTTGGTCTTGACAAAGGGCAACGATGAAGAGAAAAGACTTCGCCACCGTCAGGGATAGAAGAACGCCAGCGAACCCACCGAACACTGAGGCCCAAACGCCGCCAAAGTCACCGATCTATAACAGATCTCCTTCTTGAAATCAACAAGAAATTTTGCTTCTTCTTCCATTTGTTGAAACATCTCAGCCAAACTGAGGAATTGGATGTAATTTCCTTCACTTTTTTCACTGGATTGAGGAAGATATCACTCTGTTTATTTTGATTTGTAGAAGTTTTTTTATTTCTATCATACTTTTCAGATTACGGGAGAGGCTCACTCTATTGGTTCTTGCGCTCTTGGTAGGAGAAGGCGGCTTGTGTTGATTGAAGGCGGTGGTCGGAGGTCCGGCATTTGGCGTTTGGGCCGAGTTGTTGGTGGCGACGGGATAGGAATTAGTGTTTTGTTTCATAATGTTTGGCATGAAAGAGATCGGTGATAAATAAAAAAAACTTTATTAGAGCTCGTTTGGTTGATATTCCAAAAACCCAGGAAGTAGAAATTCTCAGGAATTGGAGATAATACCAGCGTTTGATTGGTTTTTTTGTTACAGAAAAACCCAGGAAGTTGAATTCCTGGGAATTTAAATTCCCCCATTTTGGAGGAAGTGCACTTACCTAGTCCCCCTAGGTAAATTCCAATTCCACCTTTTTAATAGGAAAATTCTATTTTCTTATTTCAATTCCTGTAATCCAAAATTCAAAATCAAACACAATTTCTCAATTTCCATGATTTTCAATTTACCGGAATTGAATTCCTAGGAAGTTAACTTTCCGCGAACTATACTTCCCACGTTTAACCAAACGAGCCCTTAGTAGCGAAGCCGTAATTTAAAAAAACGGATGAAGTATGAAGTAATGATTATTGTTTTTCTTTTTTAAAAAATAAAGAAACCAAAAACATGATTGCAATATTAAATTGGAAAGCAAAATAGTGACATGATTCCAGAAGTAAATTGGAAAGCAAAATAGTGTTTTTCCCCCCTGCAAATGAGAAGGAAAGACATCCTTTGCCCCCACTTTCCCTTCTTTTCCTTTTTGCACGCTTCAAAATCATTATTCACCGATTTCAAAAAGTATTGGGAGTGTTTCTTTTTAAAGTTATTTATAGGTTAACTACAAGTCTACTACTACCCCATTTGAAAAAATATTTTATAAATGGATAAATTAATAAAAAAATTGGTGAATATCCATATAAGGAGGGATTATCAAATTCAGAAAGAAGTCAAATAGGTCTCACATTTGGTAGAGGTGGTCCCCGAATCCCGTTCCTCTCCTTTGCGCACGATATAATCATCTTCTCCAAAGGAAGTATTGAGGCAGGATACAAGGTTAGAAAAATAATTGAATCATACTGTAAAGTTTCTAGTCAAAAGATTAATTACCATAAATCTAGCTTCCAAGCAACCAAAGGAATTACGGACTCAAAGATTTCCGAGCTTAGTAACTGTCTAAATATCTCAAATTTCTCCTCCCTGGAGAAATATCTAGGTTGTCCCATCATCAATGGTAAAGTAAGCAAAGCCACATTCGAAGACATCATACGCAAATCCAAAGAACAACTAAGTAAATGGCGTGCTAATGCGCTATCACAACAAGGCCGCGCCATCCTAATAAACACAAATTTAGCATCCAAACCCCTATACACTATGCAAAACTTCCTGTTACCAGCCTCGATACATAAAGAATTAGATCAAGTGAACAGAACATTCTTTTGGAATAAGGATCTTCAACACCGCCCACTTATCAGCTGGGATAGGATTTGTAGACCAAAACGTGCTGGTGGACTTGGAATCCGGAAATCAAAAGATATGAATGAAGCGCTCCAAATGAAACTTCTATGGAAAATTCTAGCTGAACCATTAAACGTATGGGTCTCCATTATTAGACACAAATATCTTTGGTCTTCTAATTTACTGGAATATAGGAAAAAAGGTGATTCATCTTGGCAATGGGCTAAACTAACAACCCTCATTGATTCCTTCAAAACAGGGCTGATATGGTCGGTTGGAAATGGAAAATCGGTAAAGTTTTGGTCGGATAACTGGGTCTCGTACCTCTCGTTGAATATTATGGGTGATTGCCCTCCATATGCTAATCTTGAGGAGACCGTTAGTGATTATATTATGGCCGGCAGATGGTGGTCTGAGAAGCTCTGCCAGGTGCTACCTTTAAACATTGTCAATGAAAGCTTGGATATTCCTTTGTCGTCTGCTCCCTTTGAGGATCGACTATACTGGTGGCTAGACAGGGAGGGTTGATTCACCACATCGAGTGCGTATAAACTAATTTCAGGTTAGTCATCTCAGTGTCCTGATCCTAATTTCTGGATTTGGAACCTAGACATCCCACCAAAGGTCAAAAATTTCTTATGGAAAATAAGCCAAGACGGTCTTCCCACAGTCGTTAGATTAGCACAGCGGAGCGTCTCGGTGCCCCTCAGTTGTTGTTTGTGCTGTTGTGCGGCAGAAGATGATGTCCATCTTCTGTTGGAATGCCAGTATACGACCTCTCTCCTCAGATTCCCAACCGACACCAATACAACTATAGCAGCAATGCTTCAGCAATTGAGAGACAATAAACCAGTTATGGCCTACATTGGGAACAACATCAATAATAAATCTAAAGCTAAGCTAGCCTACTGTTGGTGGACCGTTTGGTATTCTCGAAATCAGCATATCTTCAAGTCGATTCCAATTCCCAGTAGAGATACCACGCTCCACATTATTAAAACACACGAGTTAAATTGGAGCAAATCTTCTAGGTTTGTGGGCGGATTCGGTGATGACCCCGACTTTCAGCCACGACCCAAAACTGACAGACGACAGAAAATGAAACACACAAACATCAGATGACGTAAGCCACCAAGAGGAACCCTCAAATTAAATTTTGATGGTTCTTCCCTCTTAGACAATGCCAGCACAGCTGGGACTATTATCCGTGACTGGGAAGGTCGGCCAATCAACATAGGATATAAAAAACTCGGTAATCAAAGTCCATTAAAAGCTGAAGCTCTTGCCTTAAAACTCGGGGTACAAAATGCCCTAAATTTACGAATTACCAAACTTCAAATTGAGGGGGACTCTAAAATAATTATTGACCATCTCAACGGAAAAACAAAATATTCATGGGAAATCGAACTCATTCTATCAGATATTACAACTATGTTAACAAATCTGGAAAGGGTTTCTTTCCTCCATGTACCCCGAATAGGCAATAGAGTGGCCGATAAGGTTACACACCTTTGCCACTCTGCTTGGGGTACTAATATTCAAAATAATCCTGGTCTGCTTGACCTCATCCGAAAGGATGCCTTCCGGTAGAGTTTTCTCCCCCGAAATTTTTCCTAATAAAATAAATAAATAAAGAAATAAATGTGGCCAATTTGCAAAAGTAGACAAAAAAAATCCACCTTTGCAAAAGTAGCACCACACTTGAAAAATTGGCAAAAGTAACACATGTCTACTTTTGCAAATAAATGGGAGTTACCGGATGGGTTGGTAGTGGGTAAAAAGGGGATGGAAAGCTGTCAGGTTTTGCAGGGGAGTGAACAGTGGATTTGGGGGTTAAAGTAATGATTACTATGGAGTATTAATATATAAAGTATATATAAAACATTTAATGCTATTATTGGGGCTAAGTGACACATAAAAAATTAGTGATGGATATCTCAGGGCTCATTTAGACCACCCACAATGGTTATGTGCAAATGTGTAAATGTGTATTTTTTAGACATTTTCTAGCTCAATTGGTGGTTTTGGGTGTGTGTAAATGTACACATTTGAGCATGAGATGTGTAAATTTGAGCACACCATCTCCCCCATGTGTAAAATTTTTTACAAAAAGCAAGACAATTTCATTGGTTTATTTTTTTAGGATTTTATTTTTCTTTTTGTTTAAAATAAATTGTATTTCAATGGTTTGTAAAAAATGCACATTTCACCAATGGAGTAAATTACTAAAAAGTGATGTGTATTTTTACACATCTTATACAAATGTGTACATTTTACACAAAACCATTGTGGATGGTCTTATTGTGCGTGAAAGAGAGAGAGAGAGAGAGAGAGAGAGAGAGAGAGAGAGAGAGAGAGAGATAACATGAGAGGAGTGGAAAGCTAAGGAGGGGAAACGTCACCCGTTCATTTCTGAAAACTGTAGAGTTTATATCCTACCAATAGTGTAAATCTGTCCTGCCATCAGTTGGAGAAACTTGTAATGTGTCATATATATTATGGGAAAACTTGTAATGACTACCTTATTTCGTCTCAGGTGTCGGAGATATTTTGGGGATAATTGTAATGGATACAATATTTTGTCTCAAGTATCTTTAAGTGTCGGAGATATTATGCATTTCCAACTGCATCCTACCAATACCGTATGTTTATCTTACCATTATGTTCAACATATTCTACCAATATCATACTTTCATCCTACCAATATCATGCAACCATTAGGCTTACACGTGAATTTCGGTGATTAACTAATCATCCTACGAATAGGGGTTTTTTTACCAATAGTTTTAAAATACTTTACCATTATCATCCTATGATCCTACCTTTCTCATCCAACCATTAGGGCTACACTTGAGAATTTCGGTGATTACATCAACATCCTACCAATAGGGAATTTTTATCTTCCCAATAGTTTAAAAGTATTTAACCATTATCAACCTACTATTATCATCCAACCATTAGGGCTAAACTTGGGAATTTCATTGATTATATCAACATCTTACCAATAGGGTATTTTTATCTTACCATGAGTGTCAACATACCTTACCATTATCGTTCTGTGATCCTACCATTACCATCATACCAGTAGGGCTATAATTGGTGATTAGATTATCATCTTACCAATAAGGTATTTAAATCCTACTAAAAGTTAGAAAATATTTTACCAATAAAGGTATTTCTCCTAGATAAATTCCTCTAAAAGAAACCATAACCAGTTTAAGGTCACAATTCACGTTTCTTTTACCATAACTGAGATTCTGAGAGATCAAATATGGGACAAATTTAAACAAGGAAATAAGCACACTAATCATATAGTAATATGTTGCTTTACGTATTCGGTCTCTTAAAATAGCTAGCAGTAAACCAGTTTAAGAACAAATTCATATTCCAATAACATAGTTGAGAGCATCAAGACTCGGGGCAGATTTGACATACAAGAACACTGTTACACAAATCCAACTGCAATAAGTAGGCTTATCACAGTAATGAAGCTGCAACCTGTTACTTTTAAACTAACCAATAACCATTAAATATGAGAACATGGCAAACAAACATTCAATACATATCATGTTCATTCATTCAGACCAGATCTCCAGATTAGAAACTTTGTCATTAGTAGTAAATCTCAAAGACAAACACAACATTAACACCAAAACCAGTCACATCCTTGGTAAATCAATTGACAGATAGCAAGAATCAACGCAGCACAGAATCAAAGAAGGCAAAAGAAAGAAAGAAAGCATAGCAAATACGGTGTTGACGGGGTTCATGGCGACCTGATTCTTAGCAGCGTCTCCGATCAAGCGCTCAGTATCGGTGAAGGCGATGTAAGAAGGCGTCTGCAAATCATCTTGCAACAAAGAATATATCATCTTATGCCTCTTAACCTTGCTTTTCCCTTCGAATTCCTTTGATACAATCTTCATATTGATATGGGTTCCATCGTCACCCCATCTCGCCCCTGCATGCTGATAAGACACATCTTTCACCTCCAATTCAACTAGGCTAAACTCTCTCCCCAATTTCCCCTTAATCCTCTCTGCTCGCCCGCCCAAACCACCTCCCCCAATTCCATTCTCCAACCCTAAATCAGAACTCAATTCGGGAGCCGAATTCCAATTCTCCACATCAAATGGATCCCCATTGTCGGAGCTGGGTGATGGGTTGGGGTGAGGGAGAGGAAGGGGAGGAGAGAGATCGCGAGGGTTTGATGGAGGTTTTGGTAGGGAGTCGTTGGAAGGAGATCGATCGGGAGAGGAAGAAAGAGGAAGGGGTGATGACCTCCACGCCTCTGCGCTTTTTCAAGCGCCCGTTCCCGCCGCCGTTGCCGGCCAAGCACATCCGACCACCTGGAGCGTCAGGGCCAGGGAAGAGGAGACAAAGAGCCCCAACCACCGAACTCGCCGCCGCTTCCACTACTGCTCACCACCTCGCCGAGTGAAAGTGAAGCCTCTTCTTGATGACTACTTATAGCCCTTCCCGTTAGGGATGGCAATGGGTCGGGTGATGGGTGGATGATCTACTTCCGTCACCCGACCCACCACCCAAAACCCTTTACCCTACCCGACCCATCACCCACCAAATATTTCACCCGCCTCATCCACCCATCACCCATCGGGTGATCGAGTGGATCGGGTGATAATTCGGGTGCAATACAAGACATCAAATTCATCAAAAAAAATTATTGAAAAACATACGTCGAACACATCGACGAATAAACATTAATTAGGAGCCCATTGTATTCACGTTTCCATTTTAATTAGGATCCAATTGCATTGCATATCTTCAAATAAAAATTGCATAACTTACTTTATGACAAGATATTTCCATTTTAATCGTTTGATAGGTATCTTGAATTAGGGTTTAAGGGGTATATTGCTAATTTCATATATAAAATATAATTATATAATATAAGTCGGGTGACGGGTCAGGTGACGGATCGGGTGAGGGGTCGGCTGACGGGTGGGGAATGTCTTCATCCAAATCCGACCCGACCCAATACCCGTTCACCCATCACCCATTTAATATCCGCTTTATTTCGGATTTTCACCCACTTTTTCGGGTCGTGTGAGATGGATATCCGTCGGGTGCGGGTGAAATTGTCATCCCTACTTCCCATCCCCCCCTTGTAACTTGTTGTAACTTGTCTAGTTTTGCAAAATCTTGGACACGTGGTCTAGTTTTGCAAAATCTTGGACCCGTTGTCTAGTTTTGCAAAGGTGCCAAAAAACTTGTCTATTTACTACCCTTTTCTCAATAAATGTCCACTTTTTCATAATTAGGTAACTGTCCATTTATGATAATTTTTCCCTTGTTTTAATTCTACTCAAATACACATGATCTTTCTTCTCGCAACAAACGAGCTCTCTCAGCAAACGTGGCCTTCATCATTAGATCCTTCAATTTGTTGCAGAGACATCCGATCTAGTGGGATTTTGGTGGATTTGTGGGAGGTTCATAATCAGATTCAGAATATGTTTAGATTTCGGGACAAATTTCGTCCTCAAATCAAAGATTATTTATCACTCAATAATCCGATCGAAGAGGATTTTGGAGGATTGTTCCTATTAGGGTGGATTATATCATCAAATCGAAGATAATTTGTCACCATTCGATCAGACTGAAGACTATTTTGGTTGTTTATATTCGATTCATCATCCTTGTTCTTAGATTGAAGAGATTCATCATGAAATTATCATCTTATATCTTGTTTCAGGTAACAATCATCTCTCTTTTTTCTATTCAATAGCTTGAATTTAATTTAGAACTTGGTAAGAGATTGGTGACATATAGCCCTTTTGATGACTGTCATCATTGAAAATTTGATCAATGTGTAATTGATGACATATGTAAACATAAATTTGATAATTAGTTGGTGACAATATTGTAGAATAGCTTGAATACAATTTAGAAGTTGGTATGAGATTGATGACATATAAGCCTTTTGATGACTGACATCATTGAAAACTTGAGTAATGTGCATTTGGTGACATATGTTAATGTATTTTTTCAATATATATATGTGATAACATTGATGACAACATAAAATAATTTTTGATAGTTAATTAGTGATGATACTTAGTTGCTACTCCCTCCGTTCGGTAAAACATGTCACTTTACTATTCATGCACGTTTTTTAGGAGATAAAAACTATATAAAATATCTAGTTTTTTAATAAAACTTTTTTAACAATTTCGTAGTTATTATTAATAAGTACAAACTTGTTAAAAAAAATTATTAAAATAAATATTTTATATAGGTTTTATCATTCTAAAAAAGCGTGCATAAATAGTAAACGACATGTTTTGCCGAACGGAGGGAGTATTATTTATTTAAAATGCATGAGACAAAGTTGTTATAGTGAAATTTAGAGGGGAGTGGAAATTGATTGAGGGTGATCTATGTTTTGTTGGTGATGTAACTTCAAAAGTTATTGTCATCAAAAAGACATTGAGCTGGCGTATATTTTTTTGTATATGCCCCTCCCAACCCCTCGGAAAAGGAGGAATTTTGGCAGACAATTACGGAATTGATAAACCAATCTCATTGCCCTTGCATTGTCATAGGTGATCTAAATGAAATTGAGCAAAGTTCAGATAAATGGGGTGGGGCTATTACCCACCCCTCTCGATTTCAAAGAATTAGCCAATTCAAGAATGATTGCTCGACGATCAACATCCCTTCTTTTGGAAACCCATTCACGTGGAGGAAAAAGGCTGAGGGTGCTAATAATGTATTCTAAAAGCTTGACCGGGTCCTTGTACACCATGAGATTATTGACGAAATCCCAGATCTTATCACCAAAAATGGGACTTTTTCCTCGTCTGAGCACCGCCCCATTACAATTAAGCTCAACCAAAATAGTGCTTTTAAAGCACCTCCTTTCAAGTTTTAAAATACATAGTTACTAAGGAATGATTTCCCTAAAATTGTCAAAAAAAAAAAAAGCATGGCGAGCCCCCTACTATGGTTCGATCATGTTCCAAATCCAACACAAAACCAGGTTGCTAAAACAAAAGGCTAAGGAATGGAATAAAAGAACATTTGGAAACATCTTTATGCAACTCAAGGAGCTTGATGACGAGTTACTTCAAATACAATCTAATCCAACATAACATCACAACCCCAACTTAAACTTCTAAAGAACAACACTTTCTTCTTAAAAAAAAAAAGATAAACCATTGTTGTTTCAAAAATCCTTTTGGAACCAAAGAGCTAAGGCTAAATATTTAAAACTGTCTGACATCAACTCATCCTACTTCCACAGAATTGTCACTGGCAGAAGAAATAGGAAAATCATCAAAACTATCACATCTTCTGAAGAAACGCTTATAGTCGGTGATGAAAACATTAAGAATGAAATTAGAAAAGATTTTGAAAAAAGATTTACGAAATAAAATATTGACCAACAAGCTCTTAATGAATACCTAAACCTTATAAACCCTGAAATCACTCTCAAAAAAAATGTATTTCTTACCAAACAACCATCCAATGAGGAGATTAAAAATGTTGTGTTTACTTTAGGAAAGAACAAATCTCCGAGACCTGATGACATGACGACAGAGTTTTATAAAAAATACTGGGACATTGTGCGTTGTAGCATTATCCGTGCTATTAAAGCTTTTTTCCACTATAGAAAGCTCTTACGCCAAATAAACCATACTTTTATTTCACTTATTCCTAAACAGGATAACCCGGCATCAACAAATCATTACCACCCCATAAGCTTATGCTCTACTATACAAAATCATCTCCAAAATTCTCATGGAGAGACTGAAGAAGATAATTGGAAAACTAATCCATCCTCTTCAGGGCGCTTTCGTGTCTGACAGGGCTATTCAAGATAATATCTTGATTGTGCATGAAATCTTTCACTCATTTAAAACTAGGAAAGGAAAACAATGTTGGCTTGCAATCAAACTCAATATGGAAAATGCTTTTACGATAGAGTTGACTGGAACTTCACTCAACAAGTGCTTGAAAATTTTGGTGTTGATTGTAAGTTCATTAGTTTGATTATGGAATGTGTCAGTTCGGTCTCCTTCTCTATCCTAGTAAATAATAACCTTACAAAACCATTTAAACCCACCAGAAGTCTGCGGCAGGGTGACCCCTATCACCCTTCTTGTACATCCTTGGGGCGGAAATACTTGCAAGGAAGCTTGTGAAGGAGGCAAACCTGAACAAATCTAGCATTGGTTTCCATTTCGGGAGTAGGGGACCCAGAATCCCATTTCTTGCCTTCGCTGATGACATTATCATATTCTCAGAAGGCAACATCACTGCATGTACCAAAACTAGAAATATAATTGATGATTATTGTAGAATATCATGCCAGCAGGTTAACTACTATAAATCAGCTTTTCAAGCAACGGCTGGAATCCCTCAATCCAGAGTAGCAAAGATCGAAAGAAACCTCAACATTTCAAACGTTTCTAAACTAGAAAAGTATCTGGGTTGTCCGATCATAAATGGAAGAGTTTCAAAACAGACCTTCGAGGAAATCATCTGTAAATCCAAAGCTTCCTTCTCAACAAATCTGTCAGCAAAACCTCTCTATGTGATGCAAAGCTTCCTTCTTTCGGGATCGATACATAAATAACTAGACCAAATAAACCGTTCATTTTTCTAGAATAAAGATGCACAATATAGTCCTCTCATTTCTTTGGATAGGATCTGTAAGCCTAAGATTCGGGGGGGGGGTCTTGGTATATGAAAGTCCAAAGATATGAATGAATCTCTACAATTGAAACTGTTATGGAAAATACTTGCGGAACCAGACAATGCTTGGGTCAATGTAATACATTATAAATATCTAAAATACAACAACATTCTACATTAAACCCGTAGGGGAAACTCGTATTGGCATTTGTCGAAATTAAGCTCTCTCATTCCATCCTTTAAAAAAAGGACTTATTTGGTCGGTAGGTGATGGAAAATCTATCAATTTCTGGAAAGACAATTGGATCTCACCTTCTCCTTTGATTAATAGAATTGATCAAAGAGGTGCTCTCAACCCGAATGAATTTGTTAGTGACTATATCCTTGACGGTCAGTGGTGGAGTAAGAAACTTACCTCCTCCATTCTTGCTGATGTAGGGGAGAATCGATTATGTAAATATTACAAATATAAACACAATCGCAACTTTAGCCTATCAAATAAAATTCAAGACTCCCCCACTGTAGTGGAAGGGAATCAGGTTCGATCAACGAGGAATCGTGTCAGCGGATCCAAAGTAGCTTGCAAACACGTTTTACAAGAGTCGACCAGGAGTCCTTGATGTCGACTAGAACAATCGATGTCGATCAAGGGCTGCCGATTTTGAGTGATATTGTTCAGCAGCTCTCGTATGTGGCTCTCGATGTCAATTAGAAGACCTCGACGTCGAGTGGATTTCCTGCACACACAAAAACAAGTAGTCGACGTCGACTGGAGGCATTCGATGTCGATATCAGTAGCAACGTCGATCGACACATGGGCACTCGACGTCGACCTAGACAGTCGATATCGAGCACTGTCTTAGTAACACAGTAACGTCGGCAAAGAGTGGCGGAAGAGTAAAAGGATGAAAGTAGAAGCAATGGGAAAAAAAGCAAAGGCTTTGGTAATAACGCAACAACTTAAGGTTTCCAACAAATATGATAAAAGAATCTCTCAAGGCTAGGGTTCACCACAACGTTAACCACACATGCACAAAGATAAAATAAGACGGACTATTATGCTTTCACATCAAAGGAAAAAGCTTTCACCTTTTCGAACAAATAGATATATATATATATATATATATATATATATATAAGCGTTAGCAAATAAACCTAATTTGTCTCTACCGATTTTAATGTTTATGATCCAAGTTATAAACATGAATTCCTTTTCTTTCGATAAGGGTTAAACACAAAAAGGTAGGAGATGATCAAGACATAAATCAACATCAAATTCACATCAAGCATGCATGGCTAACGTCGGGCTCACCCCGACCCTAAGAGAAAAGTGACTACTCGCTCATAAAGGGAAGAAACATAATTGAATTCAAAGAAATAAACTTAACTTGCATTAAATAAACAAAACTAAAGTCTTCACAATCTTGGCACTAACTCTCGCAAGAAGCAAAACCCTAAAGCTCCCTAAAACCCTAAAAATTCTCAAACCGAATGTAATTGTTGTGTGGTCAATTGTGGATGGTTGAAGCTCAGCCCAAGGGCTTTATTTATAGGCTACTCATCCTTGTTAGCCAAAGATATTAAGTAAATCTAATCCTAAGATAAAAGATAAAACTTAAATAAAATCTAAATAGGAAAATAAAATATATCCCTAGGGTAAATAGAAAAATACCCAGAACGAATTGTCTATATATCTAAAATAAAAAGGTAAAAATGTGGCTTGATGTATCCTCCTTCAACTCGGACTCCTGCGTACACGTCAAATCCGCGGAATGGCTCAGTCGACGTCGATCTGTGCAGTCGACGTCGAGTGCCTTCTTTCACTCGACCTCGGGCATCATTTGGCTTTGTCGACATTGATTAGTTCACTCGATGTCGATCCCTTCTTGCCCCGTCGATGTCGAGTGCATGGGTCGAGGTGAATGTCGACCTCTTTTTCAGTAGCTTGTCTTTTCTTGGCTCTTCTTTACTTAGTCTCTCGATCACTCTTTTCAGTCGACGTCGAGAGCTCCAGTCGATGTCGACTGCTCTGCGACGGCTTTTAGATTCTTGTTTTGTCTTCGATTCCATTCCAATTTCTGCACAATTAAATCAAAACTTTTATAGACTTATATTTCTTGCAAATAAGCATATACTGCACAAATTCAAAGCAATCCTAACCATTAATTCAAATATACGACAGAAATTGAAGTAAAAGTAGGCATAAAACATGTTCACTTTAGCAGACACCAAATCACCCCATACTTAAGCTTGCTTGTCCCCAAGCAATACTTTCCATGGTCACCCAGCGGAGGCCAACAAAAACTCTCAACATCGTGGATCCATTTTCATATTTCCCTAACAACCAATTGTCATCCTCGCAAAGGTACTGTTGCCTTCAAATCCATGCCTGTGAATAAAAGCAACATCTCACACAAAAGAAGGGGTTATGCAAAATAATTATTTTCTTAACATCCACATAGTTTTTTTTAATCATTTGTTAATTATTTTCTTAACATACTCTTTATTTTCTAATTAATATATCTATATCTATTTATCTATTTACTAATCTAAATGAGAAGAAATTTTTTAAAAAATGATATTATGATTTTAATAAAGATTTTGAAGATACCTTAATGACAAAATTGTCTAAAATTTTTACTTTATTGACTCTACATTTCTTATTTTATACTAACTTTTACTAATCCTTTATTTAAAATACTCAAAAGTCCGTAAAAAGTAAAACAATTGCATGAGAATGACATAAACGTAAAGAAAGGGGCTTGCTATCGGGACGGCCAAAATCTCGGCAAACGGATGGCCAAGACACCGACACAAGATGCCGGGGATGACAATATTCAACTCGACATCAACATCCAATGTTGACAAACACCTGCATGACTCTGAGTGCCTGCCACCTACCTACAACCATGCATCTCCGACTCTCAGTGTCGACAAAACTTCTACCTCACTTCCCATAAATATCCTACCAGCCCTTCACTTTTCAAACACAAAACCCTCCGAAAAAATGATGGATGACAGGATTTTTGTTAGCTTCGAATGACGGTGTCAGCTAGCTTATATTGACACTGGAAACTAGAGACAATTCTATACATTTAACGAGATAATACCATGTGTATAAGAAACTATAACATTCTTAAACCTTTTTTTTATTAGGAAAATATCTGTTAAACCATTTTTAATCTAGTCTGGAACTTGCTCAAAAATAAAATGAAATAAAGTTGTAATTAAAGAGAAATACTCCCTCCGTTTCCTTTTAAATGACTTTTTCAAGTCATGCACGTAGTTTTAGAACGATCAAAACTATATTAAATATTAATATTTTAATAATATTTTTTTAATAATATTATACTTATCACCAATAAGTATGAGATTATCGAAAAAAATATTTTAAAAAATTATTATTTCATATAGTTTTTCAGACCTTCAAAAACGTGTCTGAATAGTAAAAAGTCAATTAAAAGGAAACGGAGGTAGTAATATGCAACCAAAAGGGTTTTAAAAAACACTTTATAGAACCAATTTTCTTTAAGACAGCTTTTCCAATAATCGCAATTCGCAAGTTTTTATCATTCAACCTCCAACGTATCCCAAAGTTCCGATTCAAGATCATCAAAAGAATTGATCACTCGCTTTAAAAAAGAATGTAAAACAACATAAATCAAACTTCTCAGTTGCAGTTGCAGAGTTGCAGAGAGAAGTGAATTTCGTCCCTTCCATCTTCTTCCTCCCTCAAATCTTACCTGTATCTCTCTTTCCACATTACATCCTCTGAGCTAAGCAAATGAGCACACCATCATCCCTATATTTTAATTCCCACTAAAAGTCAAATCTCTGCAATCTCTCTTGTATTTCCGGTTGACCTGATTCTGATCAAAATTCAAAATCCAGAAAACCCCCAAATTATCAACGAAACTCAAAACCCCCATATTGAGCAATGCCTTCAAGACCCATCATCACACAAAACCCAAAACCCAGCACGAGTTCAATCCTCAAATCCAAGCCCTTCTTCATAGCAATCACAGCCTCAGCCACAGCGGTGCTAATCTGCACTCTCATCTACATCCTCTACACCTTCTGGCAAACCCTCTTCCAGCGCTCAAGGACAAGCCCATTTGACGAAATTACCCCTCCCAAGCTCCACAAATTCACCTATAGGGACATCAAATCCGCCACCAACGCCTTCAGCCCCCAAAACGCCATCGGAAAGGGCGGCTCCGGGACCGTCTTCCGTGGGGTTCTCAAGGACGGCAAGTCCGTAGCCGTGAAGAAGCTCGACCCAGCTGCTGCCACTTTGCAGGCCGAGAGAGAGTTCCTAAACGAGCTCACCATTTTGGGGCTGATCAAATCACCCCATGTCGTGTCCTTATTGGGTTACTGTGTCCATAAGAGTAAGAGGATCTTGGTCTATGAGTATATGCCTAACAAGAGCTTGCAGGAGCTGCTGTTTTCTGAAGGGGTTTTGGGTTTGAATGTGGTAAGTTGGGATAGGAGGTTTCAGATCATCTTGGATGTGTGCCGGGCGCTCGAGTTCCTGCACAATGAGTGTGATCCTCCTGTGATTCATGGCGATGTCAAGCCTAGTAATGTATTGCTTGATTGGGATCTTAGGGCTAAGGTCTCCGATTTCGGGTTGTCTAGGCTTAAAGTGGACGGAGGGGATCAATTTGGGGTTGAGATGTTTAGCCAGGAATTGGGGAAGAGTCAGGAGTTGGTGTGGAATATGAGTGCCGAGGCTCCGGCCAGTGGGGCCCGGACTCCGGTTGTGGCGAAGGAGAGTGGTAGTCCGGGTAAGGTTGATTTCGCTGCTGCTTTGCAAGCATCGAGCTCGATGAATGGCAGGCTGTCTCGAGAGCTGAAAGGAGATTGTTCAAAGAGCTCTCTTAGTCCTAAAGGGAAGGAGGTTTTGGGAGTTGGAGGGGTTAAAGATGTTGAGCGTTGCGAGGAGCGGTTCGATTTGAGCCCTTCGCAAAATGGTGTGTGTGAGTCAGATTCGAAGCAATGGGGCAAGGATTGGTGGTGGAAGCAAGATGGGAGTGGGGAGCTATGCAGCAAGGATTATGTTATGGAGTGGATAGGCAGCCAAATTGGGCCGAAACCGAGCTGCGATGATTGGGAGTGCGAACACAAGGTAGCATTGGACTCTGAGGTGATCGATTTGGACAAGACATCGAATCGTGTCAATGAAGGGATCAAGGAGAACAATCAAACACCAATTCAATCAATCAGCAAAAAGGAACCCAAGAAAATGGAGGATTGGTGGAAGGAAGAAAACCTTGAGGAGATGAACAAAAAGAAGGGCATCAAGCTAAAAAGAGGCTGCTTTCGCATCTTGACACAAAGAAGATGTACGAGAGTGAACCGGGCGAGGTGTGATCAAGGGCCGGAAGCCGGCTCTAGGAGGATTTGGAGGATGAAGAAGAGGAAGAAGAAGACATGTTTGCTTAACAGCGAGATGTGGAGTGGAGACTTGTTCAGCAGGGAGCTAAGCAGCACCACAAGCATGAGAGGGACACTGTGCTATGTAGCACCGGAATCCGGAGGCACCAGTTTCGGTTTCCTCATGGAGAAAACCGACATATACAGCCTCGGAGTTTTGGTCCTCGTCATAGTCTCCGGCAGGAGGCCTCTCCACGTGCTGAACTCGCCCATGAAGCTCGAGAAGGCGAACTTGGTGAGCTGGTGCAGGCAGCTGGCTCTGGCAGGGAGCATTCTAGAGCTCGTCGACGAGAAGCTGAAAGGATGCTACAGCAAGGAGCAGGCTACATTGTGCATAAATGTGGCACTGGCCTGCTTGAATAGAATGCCGGAGCTACGCCCTGATATAGGGGACATTATGAGGATACTCAAGGGGGAAATGGATCTGCCTCCATCGCCGTTAGAATTCTCGCCATCGCCACCTTGTAAGGTGTCAAGTAGATTGAGGAGCAAGACTCAGAAGAGCTGTACGGAATAGAGATTTGTGTGTATTTATGTAGGTATGTATGTGTGTAACAAATTTAGCAGTTGGGTGGCATGATTTTTGTACTTGTTCAGGTGTTGTACTTGTATGTAAAGTTTGCTTGAATACGTATTAAACTCCCAAATCTAAACATCTTTTACTATTACCGAAATTGGAGATTGGATGTGGAACAAATACATTCAATTACGGAGTCGAGGGGTTGATTGTGGAAGAGTCAACCTGCCGCAGCTACTCTGAGATATCCCACGTCGGAAACTATGAGATTCTCTATAACGCAAAGGGTATAAATAAGCTTCTCGGTAAAAATTATGCAGCCAAATAGTAACCACAAATCTAATTATTCTTTGGCCTTTTCCTATAGAATACCGTGTGATTGCTGTATTTACATGGCATATGCAGGGGCGGAGCTGAAGGGGGGCACGTGTCCCCTCTCTCATTTGACGAACTATCTAGGTGTATTCTTCAAGGTATATTAATCACTTTAATTTTATTTCAATAGACTATAATGCTTTTATATTTTACTTAAATTAACATTCGCATACTATAATTCATCTCAAGAGCTTCGAAATGAGAGGTTATACTAATCATTTCGACAATTAGATAAGAAGTTATACAAGTTTAAAAAATTTATATCTGGTTATACATTACTATATGTTATGAATGCAACAAGTTATATATTACCTAGGTTGTTATTATTCAAGCCAAACAAGTCTAGTATTGTTTGATTATATTTAGCTCATTTAGAAACAAGTCAAGCTGGAGTCGAACCTATATTTAAACTTCAGCTCATACTCGACTTGTTTAGTAAGTGAACGAGTTTGAGCTGAGATTTTTTTTTCCAAGTATTATGCAACTTCACTTGCTCATGACATAGTAACTTAAAAAAATTTCACAAAATTCGTGCTATTTGAGTTTCAATCGATCCGAGCTGAATCATGAATTGAGCATAAAAATATGCTCATAATCAACTCATTTTATAAATGATGCTCGAGCCGAGCTTTTATTGAGCTAAACTCGAGCCAAACTTTAGCTCATATAACAATCATAACTTTAACTTAATGTTTATTAGATTGCGTTTCCTATACTTATTTATTTAATTTTTTTCGAATATTTCATTTATATATTTATATTTCTTCTTTTAGGCGCGAAAAAAATGATTGTGTTTTATCATAAACTGATAACATTTTATCTTAAAATAACATAATTTATTATCGTATTACATATAATTATTTATGTCAATTTAATCCACAACTATATCGCACATTTATAACTGTGCCCCCCCTCCGAAATTTATCTGGCTCCGCCACTGGGCATATGCTTATTTTTGCAGGACAGGTGAGCTCCTAAAAATTTACTCTCAATCTCTATTGAAATTAACAACTACTTCCGTTTCAAAATAAATGTCGCTGGACTTTTTGCATGTTTTTTAAGGAGGTAAAATCTTTATACTAAAATATTATTTTTTTAATCAAATTTTTTTTACGACATTTATTTTGAATCGGAGAAAGTAAAAACTAACATTCGTACATTTAGTGTTGCTTGCCAATTTTTGTTTTTTTAGAACAGAGCAAGTTTAAGGGTTTGGATTCGGTGATGTACTTCACCATTAATTTAGTTTTCCTCTCACAAATTTTAATTTTAACAAAAAAATTATGCGAGGAGCATGGAAATAATCATGAAGTGACAATTTGTTAAACATGCTAAGAATTAAGCGTCATATGAGACATACATCAAGTTGTAACACACATCCATCAATAAAGAACTCATATTATCATGATATAATAAAAGAGCAATCATGCTATCATGCGCCCAGTTAAGGAGAGGATATCAAACATGCGAAGATCTAACATGTGACATATGCATTCATTCAATGACTAGTACGACAATGCAAGAAGTCAAATAATTCATGTTGTGGTGACATAGAAATAAGAAAGAGATATAGTGAATACAAAATGAGCCTAGAGCAATGTGGCTAAACATAGTAATTACGACATATAAGCATGAGTTTATCCCAATGGTCATCTGGGTAGGACATACTAGGAACACAATAACACATCAAGTCATGCATCATAGAGAGGGCTACCATCATAACCACACTGAATTTTTGCTCGAGGAAGTAGCACTCAACACAGAATTAATAGACATTAATTAATCTGACAGTTTATATAACACCACAAGCTACCTAGAAGCCGCCATATACCTCTCGATCTCTACATCCTAACCCCGTTACTTCAACCACCACGGTGCAAACTCCTTGGAGTCTTCTAGGCCCATCTGTAAAGTATAAGTTATGTTTTGCCTACAAATTCCCCAAGTCTACTTCCATAAGGAATGAGCTATCGCCTCGTTCTACGCCAGCGATCCTATCTCTCAACTAAAATATTCTACCGGTTTTATTCTGAAATTTGCTTCACCATACATTACTTGAGGGGAGCCAAATCCCATGTTTAATTACGTTTGATTTGGTTAGAGTGTTTGCCAATTTTATTTAGAATTGCTGAGCTTAAGATGACATATAAAGCAAGTAGCAATTTCAATTTGACAATTCAGATAGGAAAATTAGCTTCCAAACTTAAGAAGGTGACATTTCTGATCAACAAACAAAGGGAAAAGGTATAGAGGAGTGTGTTAGTAGTATTTCTCTTGGGAAACATTTGAGTGAATTGGAACGATAGAAAGAAGATTTGAGTGACCCGCGACACGCACAAATTGAGTAATGCTCCAAATTTGATTTATTTCGCCAACTACTAACAAAAAATGTTCTTAGCAGATATATTCCGAATGTCGTGTATGATGCAGATTAATCGTATCCTTAGTGTTCTCATGTTATAAAAAACTTGCACTTCTTGAATTCTCGAATGCATGATGTTTTCGAGCAATCAACTCTGGAAATTACGAAATAATATGTGCATTATCTTTGTAGCAATCTATTGTTATCAGTCCAATCTACCTAAGGTCTATGAAGGCTGTGTGGAATCATACTCCGTATTACCCAACATCGGATGCTTAAACCAACATGTGCGCCATTTTGTACATTTTTTTTTGTCGTCGGAAATACTACTCACTGTTGTCTTTGGTTGGCTGCATTCATTTGCTCATTCGTGTCTGACATTCATGTTAATGTTTAGATATACTTACGGAATTTGGATCCATGTGAAGAGAGATTTAGTGGTTTTGAAGTGTCGCTTAATACTGTAGTTGTTGGTTGATCAGTTGATGTTTCTTTATCTATCGATAATCCTTAACCTTGCGTTCTGTATCAGAAACATAAAATTTCTGATTGTAAATATTAAATAACAACATATGCATCAACGAGAGTGTCACTCTCCGACACAGGCGTACGTCCAGTCAATTTGCCTGAGAAATGGAACCTTCGGCAGTCAAGTGCTGCATAGCACCTCAACCTCAGTCGGGTTAGCTGCATTTCAGCTGATTCGTTGTCGAGCAGTACGTGCCTGAAGACCATCCCTATCTACCTGCCATCTCACACCCATTGTACCTATACATACCCCCTACCTACTTCATGAAAAGTACAAGCTCAAACTCCAAAACTTTTGTTTGATTAATGGATTTAACTCGGAAATCTTTCATAATTACCGAAACTGAAAGATTGGATTGAGCAAGCTGCTCTTTTGGTGCTTTAATACATCCCACATCGGAAACAGTGGGCCTCTCTATTATGCTTCCCACTCCCACTTGATAAACTTACGCAGCCTAATCACAAAGTGAACAACTCTTCTTTTGTCTTTTACTAAAGAATACCGTGTGCTTGCTGCATGGAAGTGGCATGCACCTATTTTATACTGGAGGGTAGCTCTCCTTGTTGATGAGCTCCCAACTATTAGTGTCTTCCAAATTTTCGCTTGAATCCAGCTTACAATTGTAATATCTTCAAGATAGACAAAAATCTTTGTTTGATTTGATCTGTGAAACAAAAAATTAAAAATAAAAATTGCAGGTTCGAAACATATTTTGCACATTGAATGCCGTATAATATAAATCCTTCAAAGATATTTTGTGCATTCAAAGCATGTGGGAAACCACAGTAACCCAATTTCTCAATGAAGTTACCTTGGTTGAGTTCTTTAATCAAAACTCTTGGCCATTTTCTATACTCTTCTACTCCAGTTTAGTAGTCCACTGGTGGATAGCTTTCAACTTGGCCAACAGGTTGATTAAAGAGCTGCACTGATGCCTCTTACATCCAATCCCCCGGTTAGCTTCACAGGCCCACACATTGCCCTGTTGCTTACATCTCCTCCCCTGAGACCTGAGTGTTTGCACATCTGTAACCCCTTTGAAGAACTCGCTCGACTTTGATCTTCATTTGCCTATTCAAAACTAATGGTTTTAAACCCCACTTTAACCTTCTTACAAAAGAAAACAGAATTAAACCAATGTTTTATTTTTTCAATTGAGCACATCAACAGATACTGCAAGCACAGCAAACATTAAAAGGAACAGCACAATTCGTAAAGGGAAAATATTACTTTGGTTTAATCACGCAATATATTGCCGTTAGTACGTAGTGTGACTTCAAATATCAACGATCTAACAACCATGGGACAGCACCATCCACTTAAGTGTTGAGAGAGATAATGATGATGGTGCGGTGGCTTTCTCCAACAAGCTGATCGTCATGGATCATGTTTGAACGAGCGACAATGAAGCCATTGATTTCGCCATGGCTGTAAGAGTTCCTCTATCGAACATGTGTTTTCAGATTCGCATCTCCAAAGTCGTTTACAAACAATCGAATTCGTTATTCATCTTCTTCATTTATGAGATCGACTTTCATATTTTGTGTGGGGTTTGATGTCAATTAAATTGCATTCAAATGAAATGAGCGACGATACTCTAATCCACTTTCCAAATTGCAATCTCACAATGATGAAAAAACTGGAATCTCAAAGAACGACAACCTTGGATACTTGAGATATTTATATATAAATCTTCACAATTCAATTGAGGAATAATCTTCATTCACAATTCAAACTTGAAAAAAAAATACTGCATAAAAAAATGAAGCTAACAATGCACTCTTGGCAAGTAGAACCAATCCAACTACAGTAGTAAATTGAGGGCAGCCAAAGCCAGCACTGTGAGAATCCTAACAAGAGCATTCCCTTCGGGGACGGCTTCTGACTTGGAGGAGGCATGGGCGGTGGTCTTGGGGTGAGGAGGGGACGGAAGGTTGTGGACGAAAACGGAGACCTTCATGCCGGTGAAGCAGCCTCCGGTGCCGCAGATGAAGTAGTACCACTGGGACTTGTTGAGGGGGATGAAGTCTTTGCCGCTGCTCCAGTTTCCGAATGCACCCTCAGTCGTGCAGTTGTCATACCCGGTCTTGTTCACCTCAAACACGTTGTACTGGTTCTTCTGGTACCTGAATGCTACTCACCCAATTCCATAGAAAATCATTACACAACATAGTTGATGCTCTTTTTCCCAATGTAAGTTAAAACATTGTACTGGAGTATTTCACTATCACTCCAATTTTGGGGCTATTTGGTGCAATTTATCTATGATTTCCGCAGATAACAAAACCACTTTCCTTACAAGTACAAAAACAAAACTCGTTCTAAGCAAGTAAACAATTAGTATATCGCGTCAAACGAATCCTAAACTGTTTTAAGTGTCACTGTTTTTGTTCCAACTGATGAAACGGGTGATTATCATTTACAAAACCCTAAACCCAAACTTCCAATCCTCAACTCCCAAAGTTGCCAAATTTCTTGCCTAAAGTTCAGAATTCGAATTCCGGGACTGAAATTGGAAGATAGATCAGCAATGTAGAAGCAAGAGAATGAGAGAGGAGGAGGTAGGGAGACATACAGATGAGGTCGCCGACGTAGAAGGTGTGGTTGTTGGCCCAGAGGGTGTAGTTTAGCCCTGGGTTCCATCCGCGGTTCGCCCCTACGATGTGATCCGTCGCCGAAGCCGGGCGGAGGGTGAAGAGGAGGAGAATGGCGACGGAGGCGACGGCGGAGGGGATAAGTTGAGGAGGAGACATTATTGGTTATATCTGAAGGTTTGAGCTAGCTGGACTAACTGGTGAGGTGGTTTGCTGTTGAGAGTATGGGTGAGTGAGTAGCACTAGCTGGTAATGAATTTGATATTGACAGCCTAGCAGGCTTTGTTTATTGGGCACCACCACCAATTACCGAGCGTGTATGGGACCGATTTGGGCCACCACGGATATGCTCCACACCAATACTCCAAGTTGATTTAAAAAAAAAAATTTAAATATAAAGGGATTATTTGGGGATGGCCAACTGTGGTTGAACCATCTCACGTCCAGATGAACGACGTTTACAATCTCAGCAGGAGCACATAGGGCTGGGCCGTGGTACAAAAATTACCGTACTAACCGATTACCAACCGTACCAATATAAGTTGTTTACCACAAAGTCGTTAACCGAAAACATCGGTAACCGAAGTGTCGGTACCGACCGATATCGGTAACCGAAGTGTCGGTACCGACCGATATCGGTAACCGAAGTGTCGGTACCGACCGATATCGGTAACCGAAATGTCGGTACCGACTGATATCTGTAATCGAAATGTCGGTACCGACCGATATCGGTACGTTATACAATCTTAAAATACCGTGGTACCGATTATTTATAACGCGTAAATGAAAGTTGTTTCGGTACCATGGTAGTACCGACTATATATATAACATGTAAATGTCGGTACTGACCAATATCAGTACGGTATACAGTATACAAGTTATTTCGGTACTGTCGGTTACCATACATAAAATCACATAAATGAAAATTAAACGAGACTGTTAGTAACCACGGTACCAGACATTCGGTAATCGACATTTTCGGTACCAACAACTTCGATTACCGACAACTTCGGTTGGTAGGTGGTAGCGAAAATTACATACTGAATGGTATCGGTACGGTATGTGGTAATCCAAATTTTCTCACGGTACCGTACCAATCCAACCCTAGGAGCACAATCAGCGACAAACTGCAAAGAAAAAACAATATGCGCAACACTATCTGCCTCTTTGTTCCCCTCTCGAAATGTATGGGCGAAGGTGACACTATCGAACCCTCGACAACAACCCAGAACATTCGACACCATCAGTTCTAACTCCCACGGTATAACACCCCTTCTTAATACACCGAAGAGATGTTGTAGCGCCAACAATTACGCAGACTTTAATGTCTTAATTGTAACCGCATTAGGCTTATAGGACATGCAACCATACTCCCATAAACAATATGATAATATGCAAATACTAAATCAGCGAAAGACTTAAATATAAAATAATGTTCTAAAATAAAGTTACCAAAAACAAAGGGATCCAAATACAATGATCTAAATAAATGAAGTAGTAGCAGCGGAATAAATAATATAAATTCCATAAATTTTAAAAGTTGTACCTTAAGGCAAAATATAATGAAATGAAAAACAATGAAATCCTTTATTCTTTAGTGCCTCAAGACCGTTTATTTAATTAAATTATAAAATTAAATAAACGGAAATATGAGGGTATTTCATATCTCCCCCCCTCCCAAAAAAGAAGTTGATCGTCACTTTATTCAACTCACGATAGTCAATATACAGTTGGAAGGATCCATCCTTCTTCACAAATAATATTGTAGCCCCCCATGGCGACGCACTAGGCCTGTTATAGCCCTTCTCCAACAGCTCTTCCGATTGAGACTTCAACTCCTTCATCTTAAGGGGTGCCATACGATATGAATCTTTGGAGAGTGGAGATGTCGCTGGTTCAAGATCAATAGTGAACTCAATAAAGTGCTTCGGTGGCAAATCGGTAATGTCATCAGGAAACACGTCAGGAAATTACCGAATCACTGGAATATCAGAGATTGTGACCGTCTTGGACTCTAAGTCCTGCAAATAGCATAACAGACACACACATCCCTGTCGCAGTAACCTCGCTCCCTGCATCATATTAATAATACGGTCATTCTAAACGGAAACGCGCCCTCAGAATTTGCACACGCAAGTTCCATCCGGTGCTAGGGTCACAATCCTCCGCTCGAAGTCAATCACTGCGCCATTTTGCCCTAACCAATCCATACCTAAGATGATATCCAGCGGCATAAGCGGAATCACCACTAAACCGACGTCGAACTTTTGACCCCCAATGGTGATAGGGAATCTGCTCAACATCTTCTTCCCTATCATTGTCCCCCCATCAGGGAGTCCGAGTACAAAAGGATCATTTAAAAGCACACTACCTAACTTAAGCCTATCAACAAGATTCTCAGCAATAAAAGAATGGGTAGCACCAGAATCAAGTAAAATATAAATGGACTCGGTATGATGGTAAATAATACCTTGAGTCACTGGTGCGTTAGCATCTACCTCCTGCCTCATCACATATAGGCGCTTCTCAGGGTTGGAAGGCCTAGCTGCATTGCTTCCCCTGTACACAGTCGGTTGTGATCCCGTAGGAGCCTGAGTCCTCTACTAAAATGATTGACTGTTGCGCTGCTGCGGTAGAGGCCTAAGCTGCCCTTGATTTTGAGTCTTCGGCGCTGCAGCCGATGTCTGATAAGAATGAGATTGTATGCCATTCGAGGTCTTGCAAAACCGTATCATATGGCCAGGCTTGTCGCTGTTAAGCAGGAGGAAGGTCGAGTATCTCAAATACAAATAATAAGATGTATAAATGTAAACTGACTCCTAGCCTATGCAAATAATTACAAGACTTCCTCCCGTTGTAGTGGAAGGATAGTCAGGATCGATCCACGAGGAGGCGTGTCAGCGGGATCCTAGTAGCGTTGGGAATCTCACGTCTTGCGTCGACCAGGAGCCTCGATTTCGACCTTGGTGCTCGATGTCGACCTCGGCTGTCGATCCTTTCTGCAACAGAAGACCTGCAGAGACAAAAACAAGTGGTCGATATCGACTGGGAAGGTCGATATCGATGTTAGCAGACGGAATCGACTGGCTCAGAAGACTGCCAGTCGACACAGGTGGTCGATATCGACGTCTGGGGTCGATATCGATGTTTCAACAGCAGTGACCAGGAGTCTCGAGATCGACTCAGAAGACTGTCGATCTATCAGCGTGGTCGATATCGATGTTTAACCTCGATATCGATGTTCTCCTGCAGTGGGTTAGTTTTTCGTCGGCAAAGAAAGGCCGAAGACTTTAGAATGGATGAGGATGCGATGAACAGAAATAAAACAGTGGTTTTGGTGAATATAAACTATGTGAAAGGCAACTCATAGGATTAGGGTTTACCACAACGTTAACCAATGCATGCGACGAGATAAATAAGATGGACAATTGCGCTATTTCACCCGAGGGACAAGCTTTCGCTGTACACCAACTCTTAGGATTACTCTTGTAAATAAACCTAATTGTCTCTACCAATTTTATGTTTATAACTGAAGTTGTTAGCATGAATCCCTTTTCTTTCGATTAGGACTAAACATAGAATCGTAGGAGATGATATAGACACAACGATATCAACATCTAATACTTACCTTAAGCACGCATGGCTAACGTCGGGCTCACCCCGACCCTAAGAGCTTTGGGGGACTACTCGCACCTCATCATGGAACTCATCATTGATTGAAAGAAAGAAACTTGCATTAAAATATAAATTCTGAAGCTTTACAACTCAATGTCGGCTTTCGCAAATGCCAAACCTTAAAACTTCTCTCTAACTCTATTGTATGTAATTGGATGTGTTGATGGATGATTAATTGCCAGTCCCCTAGGGCTTTATTTATAGGCTACTAATCCTCGCTATCCAAGGATTGTAACTTCTATCTAAACTATGAACTCTATCCAAACAATTAGGATATGTCTTTTATTTTGATAAATCTTAAAAGGAAAAGATAAATTCAGATGCTAACTATCTAGAAGAACAAGATAATTCGTGGCCTTGATGATAGAATTCATAGTCCGAGTCTCAAAATCAGATCTATCTTCTGTCGAGATGAGGTCGATATCGACGTTGGAGGTCGATATCGATGTCTGTGTTTCTGCTCGACTTGTCCAGCTCCAGTCGATGTCTATGTTGAGGTCGATATCGATGATGAAGGTCGATATCGATGTCTTCTTGGTTGGTCTGTGTGGTCTATCTCGACACTCAGAAGGTGTGTCGACAACGATGGTCGATATCGATGTTTAAGGTCGATATCGACCTCTGCTCAGCTTCACTTGGCTTCTTCGTTTTGACTCTGATTTTGCTCGAATTCCTGCATGGTTAGCTCAAAAACTTGTGCAGACTCTATTTCTTGTACTTTAGCCCATTCTTACACAAGTTTATATTCTTTTGACCTTTTTTTTGGAAATCGAATGAAATATGAAGTCAAAAGATGCAATAAAAAGAGGTACAAATATGTACATCAGTCGCAACCTCGACAAATCCGCAATGCCTTTGTACATGCAGGTTTGAGGTGACCCTCCTTGCCACAATTGTGATACGTCACCTGCCTCCCATCAGTATTGTAAGAGCGCCCTCATGTCTGGCCAGTTGGGGCTCTGCCCCCACTTACACCCCCAGCTGAGGCAGATTCTGCAGCTCTCTTGACACTAGAATGCTTTTAATGTCCTTTCTTTCTGTTGGCAAACTCCTGGTTCTGCCGAGTCTCATCCATGGTTGCCTCTACCCTGTACCCAGCATCAATGTAAGTGTCTAGGGTAGGGTAGTCTCTATGCAACATCTGCAGCTTCATGCGACCGGGTAAGGACTCATGGAAATAATGAATCATGTCTGCCTCAGTCCTGACCAAATCTCCAGCATAAGGTAGTAACCCATAATATCGACTCACCAGCGCAACCATATTCATTTCTAGAGGAGCAGGAGTCAAGAATTCCCTCCCCTTCTCAATCCTCAGTGAAGGTGCAATGTCATGATCTATAAGGGATTGCTTGAAGGCCTCCTAGGTCGGGTTCACCTCCTATCCCAATCTAGCAGCCTCCCACCACAAACCAGCTTCACCCTTAAGGCGAACAACAGTAATATGTACCTTATCCTGATCGGTGCACACTATACCTCTGAACAACTTCTCCATATAGGTCAACCACTCAACTACAACATGTGGCTCCCCTAACCCATTGAAGTCACTGGCTTCATAGCATTGACCACCTTGAGCGCGCGGAAGTAAGAGTCTCCCAAGGTTGTCACCCTGCCTAGAGTAGGAGCCTCAACGACTAGTGGTGCTTGTTGTGGAGCATGTGTAGGTGGTGGCGATGGTGGGTTCGCTCTAGCTTTGACCTTTGTCACTACCTCACGAGCAATCTGTCGCATCATCTGTACCATCTCCTCACACCATCTTTCCCCTATAGTTTTGACTCACAAGACGGCTATCATTGCTCTGGCTTGCAATAAGGTTAGGCTAAACCCTATGGCTGGTTCCATGACGGCTGGTCCCATGATGGTCAGACTCCTGATGGCTAGTCTCACGTTGGTTGTGCTCACATTGAGCCCCCATTGAGCCTCTCTCTCGTCTAGTGGCCCTACGACGAGAAATTGCAGCACGATTCTCAGCTCTCATCTATGCTAAGGCAGCCCGATCATCCAATGATTCCTCCTTGGTCGCCTCACTCGTGGGTGGTGATGTGCGCGTAAATTGCCATATTTTCTATGCACATATAAGTCCATTTTATCATTTATTTGCATGCATATTAATAGAAAAACAAGGGATTAGTGTAGTTTATGCTTAAATATCAAATATATGGGTCTGCACGAGTTTCTATATGATTTCGTAGAAAACAGGATAAAAATGGATAGATTTGAAAGAGCGGGAAAAGAACTCGAAGTCTTCTGAAGGGGTCGAAAGCAACTGTAGACCTCGACATTGATTGCAGTAGAGACATAGGAATCGAGCAGGAAATGAAGCAGAGCATGTCGACACCAGAGAGGTCGATATCGACGTCTGAAGGTCGATATCGAGTGGCCAGATCGAGCTAAATGATAGAAGTCGAATGCCAATCCGAGTAGGAGAAGGAGAGCTCGAGATAGAGTTTCATAGAGGTCGATATCGATGTTCAAGGTCGATATCGATGTTGCCCAGAAAGATAAATCCGATTTAGATTTTGATAGAATTTTATCCGAAGCTTGCACGACTATCCTAAAGTCGAGATTTCTTATCTTCAACATCAAAGCTATCATATGAGCTGATTTACCATAGGATTTTTTAGTTTTTACTTTATTTAAGTTTTATCTTAGAGAATAAAGATAAAGTTTCGAGTCTTTGGATAGAAAAGTTCGATATCTATATCTAGAGGGCATTAGGGCTGAGTTTAATCATCCATACATGCAGAGAATTCAGTTTTCAATAGAGAGAATTTGTAAAGAGAGAGAGAAAGGAGGCCGAGTGAGTTGGAGAGAAGCGAGAGCGGAGGTTTGGCTTGTTCGGTTGTAATTTCTTTCATAGTTAAATTGAAAGTAGTTTTCTTTCAATGATGATGATGTGCATGATGAGAAGCGAGTAATCAACCCACTTCTAGGGCCGGGTTGAGCCCGACTATAGCAATGTAGGGTAAGTGCATCAAAGGTATGACTTTTATGCGATTCCGTCTTATATCCTATGCATAATTCCTTGCGAAAGTTAGGAAGATTCATTAATTCCTTTATTGAAGCGAAAGCCACTCATATTGTGAACTTCAATTGCTCATGAATTGGATATTAACTCTTAGGAAATATGCGAGAGCCTCTAATCACCTAAGTGTTGATAACGAAAGTTATTTGACGGAAAGGCGTTAAATTTCATGACTTTAGCATAAATCTTGCCTTGTTATCGTTGTGGCATGAAACCCCGACTTTGGAAGCTTTTAATTAATTGAATTCATATAAAAGTTTTAGTTTTGTTTTTGATCATCCTTCTTTACCATTCTACGTTATTCGGATACTTTTCCGACAATTGGTTACGAATTACAGTTTTTGTGACAAACATCGGAATCGACTGTAAAGGTCGATATCGAGGTCTAACGTCGATGTCGAGGTCTGTCTCGACGTCGACTTTGCTGCTTTTATTTTCTGCAAGAACTGTACTGGAAATCGACCAGAACTGAGGTCGATATCGACCAGACACATCGATATCGAGTGTCTTCTGAGGTCGAAAGCTTGATCGTGATTGCAATAAGGGAAGCGCTGACATACCTCCTCGTGGATTCGATCCTGAATTACCCTACTACTACATTGGGAGGGGATTCTTGTATTATTTGTTTGGGACAGGGAGTAGTCTAGTTGAGAATTATTTATTTGAAGATTTGAATCCCTATACCTTCCCAATAGCGAACAAATTGGCGCCGTTGCCGGGGAGGCAATCAATCGCCACCTAAGTTTTCTCACAATCTTTTTGAAGCTTATTTTGCAGGTTTATGCGACGTTCTGATCGTGGACCTATCCTGGATACTATCAACGAGCCTGAACGTTTCTACCATCTTCGCAACAAGGAAATTTGCATCATGGCTGACAATGAGACGCAGGCTGAGGCCATAGAGCGGTTGAGGAAGGAGATTGAGGATCACAACGCTACAATCACTGTTGAGAGGGCCGCCGCTGCTGTAGAGCGAGCCCGTGCTGATAGGGAGGAGGATGCGTGCAGACAAGCCCAAGAGCGGCTCAATCAGTATCCACAGACGGCGATGCAATACATGCATCCGCCGCTCCACGTTCCTGAATCCGCTATTTTAATTCCTCACTCAAATTATGAAATAAAAATTAACTTCCTTTCTGAAATTAAAAGAAACAGTTTTGAAGGAAGACCTAATGAATGCCCTCTGCAATACATCTCTACTTTTATGGATTTATGTGAAACATTTGCTGATGGAGTAAATTTAGAGTATGTGAGACTTAAATCTTTTCGATGGTCTTTGGCAGGGAAGGCATTACAATGGCTTGAGACTTTGGCTCCACGCTCGCTGAGGACATGGGTGGAGGTGAAGGATGAATTCCTGAATAATTTCTTTCCACCTTCTAAAACGACGATGCTGCGACAAAGGATCACGACTTTCAAACAAAAGCCAGGTGAAATACTAGCACAGGCGTGGGAGCGATTTAAGGACTTACTGAGATCATGCCCGACGCATGGGAAACTTCCATACGTCATCCAAGAGATATTCTACAATGCCCTTGATGCGCCGAATAAGGAGAGGATAAATTCATACACCTCTTATCGGTACATTGAGCTTACACCAACGGAGGCATGGGAGACCATTGAGAGGCTTGTGAACTTTGATAACACCTATGGGGCTGCTGCGGCCTAAGATGCAAGGCCTGCCCCATCAATGCCACTATATGAGCCTCCAAGGGAGATAGATCCTGATGTGCGGCAACAATTCCACAACGATTAGACGCGCCGCCTTCAAAAGCAAGTCAGGTTCCTGAGCAACAATCGAACTTGTCAGGAGTGTGGCTCAACAAGGCATAACACTAGTGCCTGTCCACATACTGAGCAAGTATCCATGGCGGAACAACATGAGGAAGCCAAGTGGACGAGAGGCTCCTATGGAGGGGGCAATCAACAATATTGGGGCGATCAAAGGTTCTATCAAAGGGATCCCCCACCATATAGAGCACCAGGGCACCCTGAGCGGGAGACGAGGAAAGATGACCTGCAAATCATTCTTGATGAAATGCGAAGGAATCATGCTGAGTTCAAACAAGCCAACAACTTCGTCCATACTCAGCTGTAGGGCATCAATTCTAGGCTTGGGGAGATCGACGTTTGGAAACGAAACATGGAGACTCAAATGAGTCAATTGGTGGAAGCAATACCCAAAGCGTCAGGATCATTCTCTGGATCCACTGTGCCCAACCAAAAGGGCAAAACCACTGGACATATTGCGGTAGTAAACATAAGGAGTGGGCGTCAATTACAAACGCCCGAGCAAAAAGCGGAGGAAAAAGAGTCAGAACAGACGTCGATATCGACCCCCTGTCGATATCGACCAAGGTGACGTCGATATCGACCTTCCAGTCGATGTCGACCCTGATGCAGCGTCACCACAGAAATCGACTCCTCCAGTCGATGTCGACCCTACTGACGTCGATGTCGACCTTCCAGTCGATGTTGACCCTGATGCAGCGTCAACATAGAAATCGACTCCTCCAGTCGATGTCGACCCTACTGATGTCGATGTTGACCTCCCTACAGCCGCGGGAAGGAAGAAGGTGTTGCCATTCCCAACTAGAAAGATGATTAAGGACCCAGCGGAAAAGAAGTTCCAGCGGTTCGTGAAGATGCTCCAGGGACTTAATGTCTCTATACCATTCACAGAGGCATTTCATGAGATGCCATCCTATGTAAGGTTCCTTAAGGACATCTTGGGTAAGAAGCGATCGCTCTCTGAGATCGCAGAGGAATGCAACAGGTTGGAGCTACCACAAAAGCGGGCGGACCCAGGTAAGTTTTCTATCGCTATAGGTTTAGGTCAATTCAAATTTAATGCTTTAGTTGACTTAGGCGCTAGCGTTAGCATGATGCCACTAACCATATGGCACAAGGGAAAGATAGGTCCTCTGGAGTCCGTGGATGCAAGGTTATACATGGCCAACAATACGGTAGTTATTCCAACTGGGATAGTGATGGATGTGCCAGTACAAGTAGGTAAATTCTTTGTCCCTGGTGATTTCTTAGTTGTTGATATAGCGAAGAATCCTGCTTGTCCCATTCTTTTAGGTAGGCCATTCCTGGCAACCGTCGATGCTAACATTAGCGTGAAGAAAGGATTGCTCTCATTCACAATTAGTGACGAGGTGATAGAGTATGCCTTCAATAAGACGGTGAACAATCAAGGGCCAATGGAGATAAAAGCCATCAATGGTGTCTACATTGCTTGTGGAGAAGCCAAAGTAAGAAGTATGACACCAGTCGAGCTAGAAAAGAGGGCCATAGAAGCCCAAGTGGAGGAAGTTGTGGCAATCTCGAACGAAGGAGCCCAACGGAACATCGAAATCGACCCAGGTAAGTCGATATCGACTAATAATGTTCAAGATTGTGTGTCAGGTCATAAGTATGGGGTCGACGGAGGAGGAAAAGAAACATCGAAATTGGGGTCTAAGGTCGATATCGACCATACCCATCCGAAATCGACCACCATTGAAGTTGAGAAGGGAGGAACAGAGACCTCGATATCGATATCTGAGGGTCTAAATCGACCTGATCATATCGAGCAGAAACACTCAAAATCGACTGATCTTCCAGGAGTACAACAGAGGTCGATATCGACCTCTGAACATCGATGTCGACCTGATCCACAGACTGAGAAGAAGGTAAGTCAAGGTACGGATTCCTCCTGTTCCATTACAATTAAGGATTTATCATTATTTGGAAGAGGTGTGCCTTGGCATGTGCGCTTATGTAGGGTATCCGATGATGATTCGAGCCAATATGAGATAGGAGACAAAGTCTATGTTGCCAAATCCAAGGACCATTGGTTCCCTACGAGATTCAATGATAAGAATTTAGGACCATTCACGGTGAATCAAATCCATCCAGGCGGAATGCAGTTGCGGGACAAGAAAGGAGTCATATTTGAGGCCCAAGCCACATGGGCTCTGCAGATGCCCCCTTGAGAAGCGCAAGGGAAGAAGTCGGCCTAGCGATTTAAAAATCTAGAGCTTGTAACATACACTTAGTTTTGATTTTAGACAAGCTTTTACTTTGGTTTGAGACACTACACTTTATTGTTTTGCATATTTTGTTTTGGTTTTGTTTTTTTAACAAGTTGTAGGAAAGAGAAAAGAGGGAAAAAACGGAGATCGATTTCGATGATGAAGATCGACATCGACCTTGAGGTCGAGTTAGATGGGCTTGTGGTCGAGGCCGGATCATCCTGAAGCTTGAGCCAGAAAACGTTGAGAAACATCGATTTCGATGATAAGGTCGATATCGATCATTCCTGTTGTCTTCTTCGACTCCTGAAATTTGTGACGGTTTAGTAAGTTTTCTTCTTAACCCTAGTTCTAATATAGTGAGGACACTGTAGGTTTTAAATATGGGGTGGGGGAAAGGCTTAATAACATATTCATACTTAGTTTAGATTTACATATTTATCTTAATGCATACTTAGTTTATATTTTATTATTCGAAAAAAAAAAGAAAAAATGACCTCCATCAAAAAAATTTGAAAAAAGAAAGAGTCATGGAAGTATAAAAAAGAGCTCTATGATGCAAAATTAGATTCATTAGAGATATAACATGAAATTGCCTAGTTAAGGGAAGTCCCAATGAAGTGCAAAAAGAAAAAAATAAAGGAGATGAAAAAATTTGAAGTTGCTTTTGACATATGCATGATAAGATGATGGAGGACTTTTTATAAAAATTTCCATACAAGTGCATACATATACAAGTTCATATCCTAGCCTTACCTATGCATATTTGCAAAAGTCACAAGCCATATATGAGCCTTATCATGATCATTATTGCTCCACACATATATCATATTGCCCGTTTTATACCTTATACCTTATCCGGGGACAAAGTTTGAGAATGGATGTCATCTTTGGAGTTATATGGAGTTGTGCATTATTTATGAAGTTGTTGGCAAGAATGAAAGAAATTATGAAACATGAAAAGTTTAATGAGCGAGAAAAAATCCGATCACCTCAGGAGATAAAGGTAGGTCGACCCTGCTCGTTGAGATGTTAGTTCAACGAGATGGGACACAAGGTGAGGAGTCCGAAGTACTAAGTATCCGGGGCCATTCATGACACCCATGTTTGCGACTCGTGAGAAGGCAGTGCTAAGGTTAGAGAGGTAAAAGCATATATTGAATAAAAGCATTGAGCGATGAGTGAAAGGTGAGACATTATGAAGAAGGAAGGTGGAATGTTTTGGAAAGAAAGTTTATTTCCCCGGATTTAACACCACATGACCAAATATTAGCCCACCTTTAGCCTTTTACCAATCTACTTCTCACAAGCTTGCAAAAGTCCTCTTGATTATTAATGCTATGTCGCGAAAATTGTTTTTGCATATTACCTCCTTTTATGAGTATGAAATTGCTTTATGCACATGCATGGACTTGGTTGACATAAGTACCTTATCGAGGATGGCAATTGATTGTAGGGACATATGAGAAATGAATCTATGATGTTGAGGGTTTACTTTCTTCCCCTGAATGACCAATAAAAGGTATTTCTTGGGGACAAGCAAGCTTAACTATGGGGTGTTTGATGTGCATGCAAATTGCCATATTTTCTATGCACATATAAGTCCATTTTATCATTTATTTGCATGCATATTAATGGGAAAACATGGGATTAGTGTAGTTTATGCTTAAATATCAAATATATGGGTCTGCACGAGTTTCTATGTGATTTCGCAGAAAACAGGATAAAAATGGACAGATTTTAAAGAGCGGGAAAAGAACTCGAAGTCTTGTGAAGGGGTCTAAAGCGACTGGAGATCTCGACATCGAGTGCAGCAGAGACATAGGAATCGAGCAGGAAATGAAGCAGAGCATGTCGACACTAGAGAGGTCGATATCGACGTCTGAAGGTCGATATCGAGTGGCCAGATCGAGCTAAATGATAGAAGTCGAGTGCCAATCCGAGTAGGAGAAGGAGAGCTCGAGATAGAGTTTCATAGAGGTCGATATCGATGTTCAAGGTTGATATCGATGTTGCCCAGAAAGATAAATCCGACTAAGATTTTCATAGAATTCTATCTGAAGCTTGCACGTCTATCCTAAAGTCGAGATTTCTTATCTTCAACATCATAGCTATCATATGAGCTGATTTACCATAGGATTTTTTAGTTTTTACTTTATTTAAGTTTTATCTTAGAGAATAAAGATAAAGTTTCGAGTCTTTGGATAGCAAAGTTCGATATCTATATCTAGAGGCCATTAGGTTTGAGTTTAATCATCCACACACGCAGAGAATTTAGTTTTCAATAGAGAGAATTTGTAAAGAGAGAGAGAGAGGAGGCCTAGTGAGTTGGAGAGAAGCGAGAGCGGAGGTTTGGCTTGTTCGGTTGTAATTTCTTGTATAGTTAAATTCAAAGTAGTTTTCTTTCAATGATGATGATGTGCATGATGAGAAGCGAGTAGTCAACCCACTTCTAGGGTCGGGGTGAGCCCGACGATAGCAATGTAGGGTAAGTGCATCAAAGGTATGACTTTTATGCGATTCCGTTTTCTATCCTATGCATGATTCCTTGCGAAAGTTAGGAAGATTCATTAATTGCATTATTGAAGCGAAAACCACTCATATTGTGAACTTGAATTGCTCATGAATTAGATATTAACTCTTAGGAAATATGCGAGAGCCTCTAATCACCTAACTGTTGATAACGAAAGTTATTTGACGGAAAGGCGTTAAATTTCATAACTTTAGCATAAATCTTGTCTTGTTATCGTTGTGGCATGAAACCCCGACTTTGGAAGCTTTTAATTAATTGAATTCATATAAAAGTTTAAGTTTTGTTTCTGATCATCCTTCTTTACCATTCTACGTTCTTCGGATACTTTTCCGACAATTGGTTACGAATTACAGTTTCTGTGACAAATATCGGAATCGACTGTAAAGGTTGATATCGAGGTCTAACGTCGATATCGAGGTCTGTCTCGACGTCGACTTTGCTGCTTTTGTTTTCTGCTGGAACTGTACTCAAAATCGACCAGAACTGAGGTCGATATCGACCAGACACATCGATATCGAGTGTCTTATGAGGTCGAAAGCTTGATCGTGATTGCAACAAGGGAAGCGCTGACATAACTCCTCGTGGATTCGATCCTGAATTACCCTACTACTACATTGGGAGGGGATTCTTGTATTATTTGTTTGGGACAGGGAGTAGTCTAGTTGAGAATTATTTATTTGAAGATTTGAACCCCTACACTTTCCCATTAACGAACAGGTGGGACCGAATCCTCATCCACCTAATCCATAATCCTCTGACTCACAATCCTCTTAGATGGTGTCATAGGGGGACGAAGAACAGCTCGGGTGTTCATGATCTATATGTTCAAGAACCAACGCCATCCCTGCTTCATTTATTCACATAGCACAAATGATTTAACATGATCTTAATTAATCATAATACCATGATAAAAAAATGGGCACTTATATAAGATCGTGTCAAGGAAGGAACGTTAAAGATAGTTTTAAAACTTTCATAAGTGGAAAGTAAGATGACACAGAGTTGGTAAGGGTATCTATGGACACATAGGTCCTTCGCCCATTATTGAAATTACTGATAAGGTTTAGAACATGTAATAGGAAGCTTAGATGTTTCTGGGCTTCTTTTTCTTAAGGTTTACGATACCCTTAACAGAAAACCATCCTTCTTTCCCCTTTCTTCTAGGGCGTTGGAAGATAAAGTGCACCTCGGCTTCCATAAATCTCTCAAGTTTCTACTATTCCTCATCATATAACCTCTTCAACAACTCTAACATCATAAAGCGACGAGCTTCATACTCTAATCCTTCGGGGGTTCCATGCAGTCGCTTTGCACAAAGCTCGATGATCTCTTCCATAAGCTTCCCCTTTTCCTCTTCCTCCGCTAGACCCTCCCAGTATTGAATCCACGTGAGCCTGGAAACTCTTAAGGTTATCTCGTCATAGCAGAATTGATCAAAGGTAGGGACCCATGGAGTGAGTTCCACTTCTCGGACAAGCATGCCATCTTCACCTCCATAGCTTGGTGGTGGGTGATCCTCACCCATATAGGTGGCTTGATATTCATTCCTTGCCTATGCTGATATCATTGGGTCAATGTATGATTTCTCTCCAGGGTCATACTCGAAGTCAGCTCCTATAGGTCCATTCACTTCACCTTCTTCGGCCGTAGGTGAAGCGACTTTTTTCCCCGTCACTGCTCCAGCCTCAGTAGAAATCGAAGACATCTAAGAGTAAGAGTAATAGTGTTTCAATACCCAAGTTAACTTGCACTTAAGAAAGGAAAAATAATGACTCTACCATTGCAGGTTAGGTACTTGAGGACTTGACTATTTTAAAATTCAAACATCTTTTTATACTAGAAATATGAAATACATTTTCTTAAAATTTTAAATTCATTTTTTTAAACCATGTAAAAGAAACTTTTAAATTCATTTTGAAGTATCCAAAATGTATATTTTCATTTTATAAAACCAAAAGATCTGATACCACCTTCTGTAACACCCCTTCTTAATACACTGAAGAGATGTTGCACCGCCAACAATTACGCTGACTTTAATGTCTTTGTAACCGCCTTAGACTTATAGGAACATGCAACCATGCTCTCATAAACAAGATGATAATATGCAAATACTAAATCAATGGAAGAATTAAATATAAAATAATGTTCTAAAATAAGATTACCCAAAACAAAGGGGTCCAAATACAATGATTAAATTAATGAAATAGTAGCAGCGGGACAAATAATATAAATCCCATGAATTCTAAAAGTTGTACCTTAACGCAAAATATAATGAAATGAAAAACAGTGAAATCCTTTATTCTTCAACACCTCAAGACCGTTTATTTAATTAAATTCTAAAATTAAATAAATGGAAATACAAGGGTATTTCACAGGGACAACGCCAAATCCCCTTGAGGACATTGATCAGCAGCAAGCAGTCGCCCTCCACCTCAAGCCTAACTATCTAAGATACTCTGCTTGAGTAGTGGATACCATTCAAAGGGCTCGGGCACCACAAGAAAGAACAACCCCTGAGATTCGCGGATAATGAAACCAGTGGTCGCAGAACCCGAATCATCCTTAGCTTCGTCAAAATTAAGCTTGACATAGCCCTCGGTTGTTTTTTCCCATTTAAATAATTTCTGAATTTTTGCTCGCTTTTGGTGGGAACTTGGCTTAGAAGTTCCCAAATCGTCATTTTATTCCTCAAACTAGGCTTTTTTCCATGTAGTCCTAAGTTGTTTGATAGTTTTTATCCAATTGTCCATCGCTCGAATATCATTGTTGTCAAATAGTATTCTATTTCTCATTGACCAAATCCCCCCATAGGGAAAAAGCTAGAATTGATTTCTTATCAATTGAGAGATTTCAAAAAATTTTCGAAATTATATTTTTGGAAGGTTTATCTTCTTTGTCAGTGTTTCAAATCATTCGCTCAATCTGTCTATCCATTCTCTCGATGAAGGATAGCTTCGTTGGGCATTTAGCTAATAAATGTGTGGTGTCTTCACCATTATAGTTACAAAACAGACAATTCAGAGGAATGTGGACTCTTTTACCTTGTAGTCTAAGTTTCATCGGTGTTTCATTAAGCAGATTTTCCATGGGAAATTTTTAATTTTAGGTAGATAGTCAATCTTCCAAAGCCAATCGAGCGGATTAGAGTGGACTCTCCGGCTCCTTGTGATGTTTTCTAAGGCACTAGCCGTGGAGAAACAACCATTTCTACTAGGTTTCCAATATAGTCTATCTTCGATCTCACTGGTGGGGATATACACCTCAAGGATTTTTTCGACGATGTACAAGGGAAGCAATTCTTCCAAATTTTCTTTGTTCTAGGATTTGTCTTGTTTTATGAACTGATTGACCATTTCTAGTTCGTCGATTTGGTTAAGTAGGCATTTTTCCCAGAGGTGTATGTTGGTTTGTAGCCATTTTTCCTTCCAGAATCTTATGGTCTTTCCACTTCCCACCTACTAGATAAGAGCAAAGCGGAATTCCTCTTTAAGCTCCATCATTTTGGCTCACTGCGAGGAAGTGTTCCTTTTTCTTTTCTAGTCCCAGATGTTGTCATTCTTCAGGTATTTATCACAAACAATTTCAACCCATACATTATGTAGTTCCGCCAGAATTTTCCAAATGAGTTTCATTTGGAGCGCTTTGTTCATGTCTTTAGTCTTATGTTATTCCAATCCACCATCACATTTTGGTCTATAGACTTTATCCCAACTAATACGGGGCTTATAGTTTGGGTCCTTGTTCCAGCAAAAGCTTCTATTTAATCTATCAAGGTGACGAAGGGGAAACCTGTCGTTGATCCGTCAAAGTAAACTCAAACCTATAACTAGTACAACAATAAGTAAGAGGTCGATCCACAGGGAGATTTGTTGCTCAAGTATGATTCAAGTGCCGATTAAGTAACCAGATGGGGGGTTTGTGAGAGCAAATCGATTTATGAAAGGCAGGGTAAATGGTTTTGATTCAAACAAATGAGAGAAATAGTTCTACCTACAATTTTCCACTTTATTTGGTTGAAGCGATCCTTGTAACTTCTTCTCGTCCTATTAAGTTTCCTATGAATGCCCTTGTCCCGACCTAATATAGTTACTAGTCCAATTAGTCCTAGCAACCCTTATCAATCGAACAGTCCCTAAAGAAGGATTTAACCCAATTGATAGCTTTAAGTTCAGAGATTTGCCAAGGTATTTGCAGTCCCTAAAGAGGGATTTAACAACACATCCAACTTCCTACTTGTCCAATTAGTTCAATCAGCCCTAAAGGGATAAGTTTGCTACTTGGGTTAAGGTTCGCAATCAGGAATCTACAAAACCCTAGCAATTGAATTGATTCTAACTAGTTGCGCGGGCTAGATAGAACAAAACAATTATTCAATAAGAGCAAAGAAGTTGAAACATTCAATAGCGGAATTAAGGAACGAGAATTAGAAACTCACAATCAATCCAAATAAATCTTCAAATTGCAGGCAGAACCGATGAGTTTAGTTCCTCATGGTAAACATCGCTCAATCTCTAATTTGTCTGATAGCACGTAGAATGAAAAATGAAGTACTTGAAAACTAATAACACTCGGCCTTTAAAAAGTCTAAGCCGAACGAAAAAACAAAATAACAAATAAACTAGGGTTTCAATAAAGTAAAACTCGGCGCTCAGGCGACCAATGCGGCGGCCGCGTCATGGTGCTGCGGCCGCTACACGCGGGCTCTTCCACTACTCGCTGCATCTCTCCTTGCAACGGCCGCTGCATCTCTCGCTGCCAGGTCCTCGCAGCTAAGCCGAGAGCACTCCAATCTCTTTTCTCTTCTTTCTTCAAGTCTTTCTTCTTTTTCCTCCAAGATCATGCATCCCAATTGCGTTCGAATCTAACTCTGTAAAAATACTCACAAATTCGCACAAAATCCGAACTCTTCCAAAATAATCGTCAGATGCACTTTAACTCCAAATCATTAACTAAATGCAACCTAACTAGCCTAAAAATGTCTATAATGCCTATCTAGGATATGCATTATGAAATTCCCCCACACTTAGCCTTTGCTTGTCCTCAAGCAATGATAGAGTGAACATAAATCAATGCATCCCACAGGAAATCCCTTCAAGTCAACCTCATCAAAAAGCAACATTATATCAAGTCTAACCACAAACCAAGCAAACAAACGTCGTAGCATGTATCCAAGTGATCAAAGCTTATAAGTAGAAATCATCCAACCTCACCAGAAATATGTGTTTCACTCATGCTCTCATGTGTTTAGGCTTTAAAATACAACTCTCAACTCAATCCAAAATGCACTAAGCTCATAGACATTGACCTCAATATCACCAAATCTTCACCGAATTGCCATTACGTGCGTGACTCAATAAAGAAAAAGAATAAGCAAAATGTGACTCTGTTTTTTTTCTTTTGTTCTTCTTTTTTCTTTTCTTTTTTCTATTTATTTGTTTTGGTGCTTTCCTTACGCGAGTCACAAACATGGGTGTCATGAATGGCCCCGGTCTATCAACACCTCAACTTCCTAAAATGAAGTCCACTTGAACATCTTTTGACGCGAGTTGCAAACATGGGTGTCATGAATGAACCCGGTTACTCAATGATCAAGCTTCCTTTCTTAGTGGGTAGTTTTTAACACTTTTTTGCGCGAATCATACACATGGGTGTCATGCATAGACCCGGTTACTAAGTGTATCAACCATTGCTACTTTATTTCCCTAAGTATGCACAAACTAGAACAAAAAGACTCAAGATATAATATAAACTCCGCAAGCAACAACTATGAAAGTCGGTCTTGAAAAATAGATACTGAAGTCAATGCCAAGAGCTAGTAACACAAGGAGAGTAAATCACACAATTGAGCAAAAGAACTAAAAATGATTCCAAATAAGGCTAACATTCTCACAAGGGTCATGTTCATAGGATTTCAATCATACTTTAGCTCAATCATACATGCTCAATTATATTTGCAAGGCCATGCTTCATAAAATCAAGAATATAGACAAGGCCAAAACATCCAGAACTCCATGGGATTTATATGATCATGCTGAAATTTAAATTAGAGGACAAACTAAGCCAGATGGGTATTTGAATAACACATATGAATGCAATGCATGCTCTTTTTGGATTTTTTTACAATGCATAAGTAAACAGAAAATGTAAATATGAAATGATTCAAAAATAAAAAATGTGTGCAGAAATTTAAACATGATCTAACTAAATGCACTATATACACTAAACTCACCTATATTCACTAAATTTCCTTCCTCCACACTTAAATCTTTCATTGTCCTCAATGAAATATCAAAGACAACAAAACTAAATCAAATAAACGCGAGGTGAGGGTAAAGAAAACTAACTGCTCACTGAGGCGGCGGCTGCTGCAGGTATAGGGCGGCCGCTGCACTGGTAGATCGGCACCTCCTACCTACTTTGTTGGCAATGGTGGATGGATCCGGGCTCGGAAGCTCGATGTGGCCGCCGATTAACAAATTTCGGGTCGGGGTGAAGCCTAGGTGGTGTAGAGGAAGAGATCAAGGCCGGTTGGGGTTGGATTTGAAGAAATTTGATGGTTTTGTGGAGAGGATGAAGGTTGGAGATGGGAGAAATGGTGATGGGAGGTTAGGGTTGATGACAATGGTGAAGAGGGTTTGGGATTTTGAAGAGGACAATGGTGATGGGGATATTAAAGTGACGACATGTAAGGTTAGAAAGGAGGGTGGGGTAAGAAAATGAGATTCCGGGGTTTTTTTTTTGCAGAAAAGGGGAATAAAAGGGTCACGGGTTAAGCAGCGGCCGCTGCATGTATGCGGCGGCCGCTGCATGTATGCGACGGCCGCTGCAATTGGTATGGTGATGTGGTTTTTATGCGGCGGCCACGGCATTATGATGCGGCCGCTGCATGTGTGCAGCTCCTTCTCCCCGCTTTGATTTGAACGCCTCAAATTTCGCTTTTTCGAAGTTGTTAGTCAAATTGCCAAACAAAAACAAAAGCAAAACAAAAATAAAAACTACCTAAGGATAATTAAATGAAAAGGAAAGAAAACTTACCTCGGGTTGCCTCCCAATAAGCGCCTTTGTTTTAAGTCGTTGGCTCGACGTAATGGCCCTTGAGTAGCCTAGGTTCCTCCACCAGGGTCACCTATACTAGCCATCTCATTGACAAGTGCGGGTACCCTTGGAAGATGCAACTTTCTGTCCCAGCATTCATCCAGCACCATTAGCTTCTCTCTTTGAGCTAATCCTGGGGGTTGTCCTGAAATCGCAAAAGCTTCCACACCATTTGAACTAAGTTTCTCGTAAGGTGAAAGTATGGGCTTAAGCGGATCAACATAACTTTCAACACTAATTTTGAGTTCTTCTTTTCCTAAAGAATGCAATTTGTTAGGGGGCTCAAATTTTAAATCATTGTTTTCCTTAGGAGTCTCTAACAAATAACGAAAATCATTGTTGCGATCAATGTTGTTAGCGACATGCATATGCAAAGAATTTTCCGGAAAAAGCTTAACATGATTAAAAAGAGAGAACTCTATCTTTCATCCATCAAACTCCATAGTCAATAAACCCTCACAACAATCAATTTTCGTTTTTGCAGTTTTCAGGAATGGTCTTCCTAGTATGATGGGTGTTTCTGGGGCTCCCTGCTCCATATCTAAAACAAAGAAATCAACAGGGAAAAACAAATCATCAACCATAACCAAAACATCTTCAACAACGCCTCTTGGCTTGATCTGTGATCGATCAGCAAGTTGAACTGTAACCCCAGTCTTAGTCAGAGCACCCAAACCCAAAGATATGTACAAGTTGTAGGACATAACATTAATTGAGGCTCCTAGATCTAACATGGCTTGTTTGAATCTAGTATTCCCAATTGCACATGGAACTGTAAATATACCTGGGTCTCCACACTTTTCAGGCAATTTCCTTTGCACCACAGCAGAGACATTTTCATTTAAACTCACCTTTTCCTTCTTTTTCAATCTTTGCTTCTTCTTTATGGTGCACAATTTGTTCGCTTTAGGGGATGATGTGTAGGGATTCAAATAATTCAAATTTAAACAATTCACAACTAGACTACTCCCTGGCTCAAACAAATAATACAAGAATCCCCTCCCTTGTAGTAGTAGGGTAATTCAGGATCGAATCCACGAGGAGGTATGTCAGCGCTTCCCTTGTTGTACTCAAGATCAAAGCTTTCGACCTCAGAAGACACTCGATATAGATGTGTCTGGTCGATATCGACCTCAGTTCTGGTCGATTTCCAGTATAGTTCCTGCAGAAGACAAAAGCAGCAAAGTCGACGTCGAGCAGAGACCTCGATATCGATGTTAGACCTCGATATCGACCTTTATAGTCAATTTCGATGTTTGTCACAGAAACTGTTTTCGTAACCAATGGTCGAAAAAGAGTCCAAAGAAAGTAGAATGGTAAAGAAGGATGGTCAGAAACAAAACTAAAGCTTTTATATTGATTTCAATTAATTAAAAGCTTCCAAAGTCGGGGTTTCATGCCACAACGATAACAATGCAAGTTTTATGCTAAAGTTATGAAATTTAACGCCTTTCCGTCAAATACCTTTCGTTATCAACACTTAGGTGATTAGAGGCTCTCGCATATTTCCTAAGAGTTACTATCCAATTCATGAGCAATCCAAGTTCACAATATGAGTGGCTTTCGCTTCAATAATGCAAATAATGAATCTCCCTAAATTTCGCAAAGGATCATGCATGGGATAGAAGACGGAATCGTATAAAAGTCATACCTTTGATGCACTTACCCTATATCGTTATCGTCGGGCTCACCTCTACCCTAGAAGTGGGTTGACTACTCGCTCCTCATCATGCACATCATCATCATCATTGTTGAAAGAAAACTATTTTGAATTAAACTTTGAAAGAAAGTACAATCGAACAAGCCAAATGTCCGCTCTCGATTCTCTCCAACTCACTCGGCCCTCTCTCTCTCTACTAATTCTCTGCGTAATTGGATCTCCTTGAATGTAAATTGCATGCCTAAACTCAGCCTACTGGCCTCTAGATATAGATATCGAACTTTACTATCCAAAGGCTCGAAACTTTATCTTTATTCTCTAAGATAAAACTTAAATAAAGTAAAAACTAAAACTCCTAAGGTAAATCAGCTCATATGATAGCTCTGGTGTTGAAGATAAGAAATCTCGACTTTAGGATAGACATGCAAGCTTCGGGTAGAATTCTATCAAAATCTGAGTCGGATTCCTCTACTGGGAAAGATCGATATCGACCTTGAACATCGATATCGACCTCTGTGAAACTCTATCTCGAGCTCTCATTCTCCTACTCGGACTGGCACTCGACTTCTATCATTTATCTTGATCTGGCAACATCGATATCGACCTTCAGATGTCGATATCGACCTCTCTGTGTCGACATGCTCTGCTTCATTTCCGGCTCGATTCCTATGTCTCTGCTATACTCGATGTCGAGGTCCCTAGTCAATTTCGACCTCTTCAGAAGACTTCGATTTCTTTTTCCGCTCTTCTAGATCTGTCCATTTTTATCCTGTTTTCTGCGAAATTACATAGAAACTCGTGCAGACCCATATATTTGATATTTAAGCGTAAACTACACTAATCCCATGTTTTCCCACTAATATGCATGCAAAAGACGATAAAATGGACTTTTATGTTCATAGAAAATATGGCAATTTGCGCACACATCACAATTCCTTCAAGAATTTAGCATATCTAGGAATGCACTTCATCAAGTTGAGTAAAGGAATGTTTACCTCGCACTTGCTGAATGTCTCAATGATCTCCTTATCGTTCCTACCTTCGTGTATCCTTCAGAGCTTCGGGAAAAGGCGGGATAGGCTTCGGTGTCTCCAAAGGTAAGGAAGAAGAAGAAGGATGAGGAGAAGAAGAAGGTAAAGAAGAAGGAGGGACAAAGGGTGTATCTGGCGGCGGGGTTCCGGCTGGGGCCGCGGCTGCGGCCGCAGCTCCCCTGGTGTGCCGCGGCCGCTGCATGGTTGCGGCGGCCGCCGCACCGTGTAGCTCCCGTCATTCTTTCCCAAAGCCTCTATTTCCTCATCGTCCTTTTGAGGTGTGGCAATCAGTTCCTTGCCACTCCTAAGCGTTATTGCACTAACATTCTCCTTAGGGTTCGCAACAGTGTGCGATGGAAGCTTTCCTGAGTCGTTTGCCTCTTTTGCACTTAGGACTTGAATGAGTTGACTCATTTGATTTTCCAAATTTGTTATCCGATCTGATTGTTGCTTCTCCACTTTCAAGACTAGCCGTGTCAAAGTCTGCAGAGGATCCTCAGTAACCGAGTCAAATTGTTGTTGGGGCCTTGCCTGTTGCCTCCCTTGCTGATTGAAAGGGGCTTGGTAGTTCTCATAGCCCTGCTGATAGCCTCTGTTGTAATTGTTGTTGTTGAAGTACCCAGGATTTCCAAAATTGCCGTGTCTAGGCCTTTGTGGAGCAAAAAATTCCCAATGGCATTCACATATGCGCTAGGCTCTTGCGAAATTGGGCAGATATCCATAGGATGAGTAAATTGATTGCAAAGCGCGCATGCCTTCAACTGCTGAGGTGATCTATCAATTATCAGCTTCTTCATCATCTCTTTCATCTCAGCCATATCAGTCTGTAATGCAGCTACTGGGGCCTCAATAGCAAGTACACCCCTAGCACGAGTGCTCTTGTTGAACTGCATCGAGCCCTCAGAGAGCTCCTTGAACACCTCCCATGCTGTCGCTGGTGTCGTATTCAGCATGTTTCCCCCACAACAAGAATTCACCATTCCGCGCTCCTCATTAGTAAGCCCATTAAATAAGAATAGAACCAGATCCTTCTGAGGGAAGCCATGACATGGACAGCTAGCGCAGAGTTTCTTAAAGCGTTCAAAAATACTCATGAATAGACTCTGTTGCCTGCTGCTCAATGCTGCTAATCGCCCGTTTGAAGGCGTTACGCTTAGTTGCAGGAAAGTACGTCTCCAGAAAGGTTCTCTTCATTTCAGCCCAAGTAGATATACTACTAGGTGGTAGACAGAAGAACCACTCATTTGCATCATCCTTTAGAGTAAAGAAAGGCCCTCAGCTTGATTTGCTCTTCAGTGACATTCTCAGGTTTCATTCCAACCACCACAGTATGAAATTCTGATAGATGCTTGTGGAGATCTTCCCCGCTCAACCCATGGAACTTGGGTAATAGATGAATTACCCCAGATTTCAGCTCAAAATTCACTCCTTCCCCAAGTGCAAGGAATTGGATTGCCAAGGGTTGTTGTTTCAAGTCAGGAGCAGTAAGCTCCCTCAGAGTAAGATTTGCGTTGTAAGCCATCTCTATAGTGCTTTCTCCTTGATCAGACGAAGATTCGTGAAAGCGATCACGAGTTTCTCGCCTTAAGGCAAAAAGGGAAATTTCGATCTCTGAATCAAACAATAGCAAAGATGGATTAGTAGCACGGGTATGGACCATATAAGATGGTCCACACCAAAAATCAACACCAAAAACACACAAGAATCAATAAACCTCCCCGGCAACGGCGCCAAATTTGACGGAGGGGAAACCTGTCGTTGATCCGTCAAAGTAAACTCAAACCTATAACTAGTACAGCAATAAGTAAGAGGTCGATCCACAGGGAGATTTGTTGCTCAAGTATGATTCAAGTGCCGATTAAGAAACCAGATGGGGGGTTTGTGAGAGCAAAGCGATTTATGAAAGGCAAGGTAAATGGTTTTGATTCAAACAAATGAGAGAAGTAGTTCTACCTACAATTTTCCACTTTATTTGGTTGAAGCGATCCATGTAACTTCTTCTCGTCCTATTAAGTTTCCTATGAATGCCCTTGTTCCGACCTAATATAGTTACTAGTCCAATCAGTCCTAGCAACCCTTATCAATCGAACAGTCCCTAAAGAAGGATTTAACCCAATTGATAGCTTTAAGTTCAGAGATTAGCCAAGGTATTTGCAGTCCCTAAAGAGGGATTTAACAACACATCCAACTTCCTACTTGTCCAATTAGTTCAATCAGCCCTAAAGGGATAAGTTTGCTACTTGGGTTAAGGTTCGCAATCAGGAATCTACAAAACCCTAGCAATTGAATTTATTCTAACTAGTTGCGCGGGCTATATACAACAAAACAATAATTAAACAAGCGCAAAGAAGTTGAAACATTCAATAGCGGAATTAAGGAACGAGAATTAGAAACTCACAATCAATCCAAATAAAGCTTCAAATTGCAGGCAGAACCGATGAGTTTAGTTCCTCATGGTAAACATCGCTCAATCTCTAATTTGTCTGATAGAACATAGAATGAAAAATGAAGTACTTGAAAACTAATAACACTCGGCCTTAAAAAAAGTCTAAGCCGAACCAAAAAACGAAATAACAAATAAACTAGGGTTTCAATAAAGTAAAACTCGGCGCTCAGGCGACCAATGCAGCACCCGCGACATGGTGCTGCGGCCGCTGCACGCGGGCTCTTCCACTACTCGCTGCGTCTCTCCTTGCGGCGGCCGCGGCACGCTTGCTGCGGCCGCTGCATCTCTCGCTGCCAGGTCCTCGCAGCTAAGCCGAGAGCACTCCAATCTCTTTTCTCTTCTTTCTTCAAGTCTTTCTTCTTTTTCCTCCAAGATCATGCATCCCAATTGCGTTCGAATCTAACTCTGTAAAAATACTCACAAATTCGCACAAAATCCGAACTCTTCCAAAATAATCGTCAGATGCACTTTAACTCCAAATCATTAACTAAATGCAACCTAACTAGCCTAAAAATGTATATAATGCCTATCTAGGATATGCATTATCACAAGGTCATTGTGGATACTTACGAGGAGCATAAAGTTTTGCATTATGTGGCTTGGTTTAGCTTCTAAATTAGCTTTCACTAGGACGACTCTCCCTTATTGAGACAATTATTTCACTCTCCATTTTGTTAATTGGCTTTTATTTTTCCTAATTACAACTTCAAATGTGTTATTGTTAACTCTGCCATTAATGATAGGGCAGCCGATGTATTTTTCTAGAGCAGTGTGGTTGGAGATTTGTAGGCACGACTAGATACTTTGTTTTTTATTGTTTGTGATTCCTTTAGTCGTTTGGAATGTGGATTGTTGAAAGCTTATTTTTTGGCCAAAGATTTGACAGTATTCATCAAGAATCATTTTCAATGTTTGATATGATTTCGTAGTCCCTTTGGCGAATATCATAATATCATCCACAAAAGAAAGAAAGGGGATGGAAATGCCATTCCTAGAAGTCTTAAATCCAATTGTGCTCATAAATTGTTCGCTTTGTCGTTGGAGTTTCCTTGCGAGAATCTCAGCTCCTAGTATAAATAGGTACGAGGAGATAGGGTTGCCGTGTCTGAGACTCCTGTAAGGGCGGAAAGTCTCAGTTGGCTCATCATTGACAAGGACAGAGAAAGTTACAGTTTGGATGCATTCTTTAATCCAATCATAAATTTTTTTACAGAACCCGAATTTTATCATAACAGAGATCAGGATGTCCCAGTTCATCCTATCATATGCTTTTTCCATGTCTAGCTTGATTGCAATTCAATTGTTCTGTCCTTTCCCTCCACGAAAGGAGTGAAAAATTTTGTGTGCAATAAGTACATTGTCTTGTATAGCTCTATGTGGAATAAAGGCTTCTAGGAGTGGATAGATTAGTTTTCCTAGAACAGTTTTCAATCAGTCTACTAAAATTTTTGCAATGGCCTTGTACATGGTCGAACAAAGGCTAATCGGTCTATAGTTATTAATTGTTCTTGGGTTGTCACATTTTGGGATTAAAGTGATAACAGTTTGGTTTATTTGCTTAAGCAATCTTCTAGAGAGGAAGAAGCCCTTTACTACTTTGGTGAATGAAAGGCGAATAATATCCCAGTACTTTTGGTAGAATTCAGCCATCATCCCATCTGGTCCAGGAGATTTGTCTTTTCCAATCGAGAAAAAAGCTTTTTTAACTTCCTGATTTGTTATTGGTCTTGTAAGGAAGTCGTTATCCTCATGAGTTATTTATGTGTTTACAAATTATAGATAATCTTTTAGTAAGCGAGAATTAATTCTTTCTTCTTGGAATCTTTTTTCGACATCCTTTCAGATCTCTATTATGATATTTTCTTCCCTAGTTATTGTTATCTGATGTACATATTTAGATTCATTTTAATTTGTGTAGAATGAGCTAACGTGCAAGAAATAGAGTCTGCACAAGTTTTGGTCTAAATGTATAGGAATTGGAGTGGAATCGGAGTCAAAACGAGAAAGCCAAGTGAAGCAAAAAAGAGGTCGAAATCGAGTGGAGCACTCGAGATCGACTACATTACTCGACTTAGACCCCCAGAGTCAACATCCAGACAACACAGACCTACAGAAGCACTCGACATGACTCAAGGTCGAGTGGAGGTGTCGACATCGACAGGCCACCAGAAATCGTGTGAAGTCAAGACACGTCGAGCCGAAGTGAAGCACTCGATATCGAGTGACTAGGTCAATATCGAGTAGAAGTTGACACGGATTGGACGTGGTTTTGAGACGCGGATTTGAGATTTATCCACAAGAGTCACAGTTTATCTTTCTTTATTAGATAGATTATGTCCTAGGGAACTTTCCTTTTTACCATATGATATTTTATATTTACCTTAATAATGTTTCATCCTAATTGTTTTGGGATAGAATTTTAAATAGGAGTTTTAGTAGGATTATAACTACTTTCCTTGGCTAGCAAGGATTAGTAGGCTATAAATAAAGCCCTAGGGGCTGGTTTTCATTCATTCAAACACATAACAACAATCAATAAAGTAGAGAGTAGGAGAAGCTTTAGGGTTTGACATTTTCAAAAGTCGGCGTTGAGTTGTAAAGTTTCGAAGAATTATTTAATGCAAGTTCTTTCTTTTCCAATCATGGTGTTTCTTGCGATGAAGAACGAGTAGTTCCCCAAAGCTTCTAGGGTCGGGGTGAGCCTGACGTTAGCCATGCGTGCCTGATGTAAGTACTTGATATTGATATCGTTGCGTCTTGATCATCTCCTACAATTCTATGTTTAGTCCTTATCACAAGAAAAGGGATTCATGTTAACAACTTGGGTTATAAACATTAAATTGGTACAGAAAATTAGGTTTGTTTGCAAGAGTATTCCTAATCATTGGTGTACGGGGAAAGCTTGTCCCTCGGGTGAGATAGCGCAATTATCCATCTTATTTACCTTATGCATGTCTTGGTTAACGTTGTGGTAAACCCTAGCCTTATGAGTTGCTTTTTATATCTTCTATTCATATCATAAACTTGTTTATTTCTTTTCATCCTTCGATTACCATCCTATTGTCTTCGGCCATCTTTGCCAACACTAATCACTGTAGAAACCACTCGATATCGACACATCTGGTCGATATCGACATACTTGGTCTACGTCGACGGTCTTCTGTGTCGACACCACTCTTGCATGCATATGTGCTCGATATCGAGTGCCTAACTCGACATTGAGTGCCCATAGGATCGACCGAAAGCCTTCAGAGTCGGTCGACGTTGCTACTGACATATCGATATCGACACCCCTGGTCGATATTAACTGCTTGTTTTTGTCACTGCAGGTTTTCTGTTGTAGTAGAAATCGACAACCAAGGTCGACGTCGAGTACCTTACTCAAGATCGAGGCTTCTGGTTGACAGAAACGTGCGATTTCAAGACTATCTAGGATCCCGTTTACACACTTCCTCGTGGATCGATCCTTACTCCCTACCACTACAGCGGGAGGAAGTCTTGTATTTTATTTGTGTGGATAAGAGATTGGGTTGCATCTATATTTATATTTATTTAAGTCAATTCTTCCTCCTAATATTATCCCATCATGGGTTGTGATTTCTCTTATTATTTTCCTGTTTCTGCTTCCTGTAGCTACTTTATGGTGGTAGCCCGAGTTTGTATCAACAAATTTGAGATGCTTAGTTTTTGTCCTTCAGCGCCAATACAAATTTTGATACTGTAAATTTTTTTCTTTTTATTTATTAGTCGCAACTCTGTTGACTTGTTATCATTCTGATTTGGTCGAGTGATGTTTTTATGAAGGTTCGTCAATTTTTCTTCAATTTCCTTAAGTTGTCTAAAGATGTTTCCAAATGTCATTTTATTCCATTCATTTGTTAGTTTTTTAAGCAATGGGGGGGGGGGGGGGGGTTTGTAACTTCAAACATGTGAGACCCAGAACACTACAATGCAATCTCCATGCCTGAGTTATGATATTTCGGTAATCTTTCCTTTGCATTCACATTTTCTCAAATTTAAATGGTCTCATCTTTTTCTCCGTCATAGATTTGAGCTCCATTGAAATTGGACAGTGGTATGAGGAGGAGAAGGCGTAATTTTTAGTTGTGATATTTGGATACCATTGAAGGATTTGGTCCTAAGATAAAGTTCGATCGAGTTTTCATAGATATTATTTATGTTAGATTTGTGTTTTCTCCAAGTAAACACATTCCCAATCAAAGGGATGTCTAACAAATTACACCGGTCTTTGAAAATCAGAAGTTGGGAGAATCTATTTGGGTTCGGAAAGGCACCCCCGAATTTCTCTGAAGGGCATTGGATTTCATTGATATCGCCCATAACAATAATAGGGATATCAATATCCTAAATGTGGGCTGTAACTCTATAAGCCTTAGCCATAGTTCAGATTTTTCATTTTCTTGGATGGGCACATAAACAAAACAGCAAGAAAGGTTGGTTCCTAAATTATTATCTTTGATTTTAATGGTTATGAATCTCTCATTCATCTTTATTATTTCAAATTTTCCACTAGCTATTTGGTAGTCTTTCCATACCATGCAAATACCCTCTGATTTCCCCCGAGCGGGAGACCAACAAATTGAGTTGAAGCCAGCCTTTATCCACACGGCTTTAGGAGAACCTTTACGTAGATCTAAACTCAAAACGAGAGGATGGCGGGGGAGATTTTACCTTGCTCAAAAACAGGGGAAAAGGAGAAGAAATGAGCTCGAATCCACTTCACCAAGCATTAGATCTGGCGTTTCTTAACCTTGAAAGGTAGAGGAAGGAGTGAGGATCAAGCAAGAATAAACGGGGAAGAGAAAAGAGTTAAGATAAGAGAGAACGAGTCGATTTACTGAGACAATGACACAAAACTGGGCACGGTCGCGGCGGTGAAAGTGGGGCTCACGACCACGAGGAAGAACACATGCTCTTAGGCTCATGTGTCGCGGCGGCGACCAGGATCTCATGGTCTTGACTAGGAACACGCGGGCACGACCAAGGCACTCGTGGTGGTGAAAATAGGACAGAGGGTGATTTTGTGTGGAAAACGCTTCCTGATTCCGATTTTTGGGTTGTTTCTTTGAGAGGAGGTCTTCTAGGATGTGTTTCTGGGGATTTTTGTGGGAGAAAAACAAAAGATGGAGAATGGAGGGTGAGTAGAATGGATTGAAAGGTGGAAAGTTAGGAACTTTTGCTAGGGTTTTGATTTTCTTTTGTGGAAAGATGATGAGATGAGAGAGTGTTTGGTGGCTCAAAATTTCATGTTGATTTTCTGAGGATTTTGGGATGAGAGTATGCTATATATAGTGGAATAATTTGGGGTTTAATGGGAGTAAAGACAAAACAATATTGTATAATGGTCAGGAGAGAGAATGAGTGGAAGAGTGGAGAGGAGTGAGGTGTGGGGGCCGTCCCAAGGGAGAGAGAAAGAGAGAGAGAGAGAAATTCCGCTGATCCGACCATAAGTCTGACTTTCCATCCCGAAATCTGACACAAGTTTCAAATTCATTCCAAATGACTCATAAGACTCTATGTTTTAAATTTGAATAAGATAACGGGATTTAGCTCAAAATCTATGTTTTAAAACCACAACCAAAACCAAGCTTCAAGTCATCCACCTCTAAAGGCTATTCTCATATTCTCTTCCTAGGTTTCAGAATCAATCAATCTACCAATCTCTACTCAAGAGGAATCATCAACCAAAATGCATCATCTCATATATAAAATATAACCATAATGTCTCTAACCACACGCATGTGGCGAGCCACTCAAAACATAACCATAGTCTCAAAATATCTGAAAAACGTCATAGCCACATAACATCAAGCATGAGTTATATGATGTATCTCAAACATAACAATGTACTACCAAAGTCTCCACACAACAATATGAAGCATAAAGTATCTGTACATCGCATGAAAGCATCACAATCCTAGCGAATCAGTACAACATCCAAAGCCAGTACACATGCCAAGAGAATCCATCTCTAGCCATATCACATCTTCATGGAATCTGGACAGAGTAATCACACATAAGCACGCAATCATAGAGATAACCACCATCCTGAACTAAAAGACTACTACGACTCACCACTAGCTCACGAGGTCAAAGATAGGTCAACACTCGACTCGACATACGAAGCTAAGAGCTCATCTACGACACTCCCATAACTTGCCTGTAGACTATCCTTCGTCTTACATGTCGCTTCCTCGGGGCTCCTCCTTGCCCACTGTACCAGAAGAAGAGGAACCTCCTTGGTCCTCAACTTCTTGACTCGACGATCAAGCACCCTAACTGGACTCTCTACGAAGGTGTGGTTAGGCTCAATCCAGAGGTCGGAATGGTAAAGTATATGACTCTGGTTGGGGACACACTGTCGAAGCTGAGAGACATAGAATACATCATGCACGTCGGCCAACGATGGGGGTAGGGCTAAACGGTAAGCTACCTCGCCAACCCCCTCAAGAATATCGAAGGGACCCACAAATCTAGGGCTCAACTTGCCCTTGATGCCAAAGCGGCGAACCCCTCTAGTCGGCGAAACTCTAACCCACACATGCAATCCAACCTCGAACTCGATCTCTGTCCATCTCCGATCAGCATACATCCTCTGTCATTCTTGGGCAATCCTCATATGCTCTTGAATGTGTCCAACCTGCTCGAGTGTCTCTCTGACCATCTCAGGTAGTGAAGCGGCGGTGTCGGCGGGCTCATCCCAATAAACTGGTGACTTGCAACACCTCCCATCTAGTGCCTCATATGGAGCCATCTCAATCGACGAATGGTAGCTGTTGTTGTAGGAGAACTCCACCAATGGTAGAAATCTCACCAAACGGTCGCCCCACTCTAATACAAAAGTTCGCTCACTCTAATTGTCGATCTGGGGATGATAAGCTGTGTTAAACTATAGTTGGGTCCCCAGAGCCTCATGAACCTGCTGCCAAAATCTCAATATGAAGCGTCCATCTCTGTTAGAAACTATCCTCTCAGGCACTCCGTTAAGCCTCACAATCTATCTGACGAACTCGTCTGCTAGTCTCGAAACCGGCCATGTCTCCTGAATGGCAATGAAGTGGGCCGACTTGGTCAACCTATCGACCACAATCCAGATTGGACCAAATCCTTTGACATCTCATCTCAGTCTAGTGACGAAGTCCATAGAGATGTCTGTCGACTTCCACTCGGGAACTGGAAGTGACCTCACAAGCCCTCCTGGTCTCTGGTTCTCAATCCAAACATACTGACAAACCTAACAACTGGCGACGAAATCTGTAATGTCGACTCCCATCCTTTGCCACCATAGGATCTCCTCAAGTCCTGATACATCTTATTTGTCCCAGAATGGATAGAATAAGAGTTAGTGTGGGCCTCCTACATGATCCTTTGTCTCAAATCTGAAGTGGAAGGTACCATGATCCTACTCTGAAAGGTCAGCATCCCAACTGATCTCTAGACTAGCTCACATGCTCGACCCTAAGCCATCCGGTCTCTCAATGCTGCTACCTCTAGACACTTTGTCTGCTCTCTGCGTATCTCATTTGTCAGCTCTGACTGAATCTCTAGGAATGACAACTGACCGCTCTCTCTCTGAAGCCACACCTCAATACCACATGACATCAGCTCTGCCTGCAATCTGCTATGTACTATCAATCTGGCTAAGGCCACCTCTTGACGGTTCTTCCTGCTGAGCGTATCTGCCACTACGTTGGCCTTCCCAGGATGATATACAATGTCTAGGTCATAGTCCTTCAGGAGCTCCAACCAACGTCTCTGCCTCATGTTGAGCTCCTTCTGTGTGAAGATGTACTTTAAACTCTTGTGATCTGTCATCACTCTGCATGAAGTACCGTACAAGTGGTGCCTCCAGATCTTCAAAGCATGGATTACAACTGCCAGCTCAAGATCGTGTGTAAGGTAAGTCTCCTCTCCAAGCTTCAACTAGTGTGAAGCATAAGCGATGACTCGATCCCTCTAGTGCAGAACACAACCCAAACTAGCTCGGGAAGCATCGGTGTAGATCACAAAATCATCAGCCCCATCAAGTAGAGCCAACACTGGTGCGTGTTCGCTGGAGGGTGCGGGGGTGTATGTAAAGTAGGAGAATAAAATAAAGCACAACTAGACTATCTCCCTGTCCCAAACAAATAATAAAAGAATCCCCTCCCTTGTAGTAGTAGGGTAATTCAGGATCGAATCCACGAGGAGGTATGTCAGCGCTTCCTTTGTTGTACTCACGATCAAGGCTTTCGACCTTAGCAGACACTCGATATCGAGTATACAGGTCGATATCGACCTCAGTTCTGGTCGATTTCCTAGCGCAGTTCCTGCAGAAGACAAAACAGCAAGTCGACGTCGAGCAGAGACCTCGATATCGATGTTAGACCTCGATATCGACCCTTAAGGTCGATTTCAATGCTTGTCACAGAAACTGTTTTTGTAACCAATTTATCGGAAAAGGATCCGAAGAAAATAGAATGGAGAAGGAAGATGAACAGAAACAAAACTAAGACTTTTATGAAGGATTCAATTAATTAAAAGGCTTCCAAGGTCGGGGTTTCATGCCACAACGATAACAATGCAAGTTTCATGCTAAAGATATGAAATTAAATGTCTTTCCGTCAAATAACTTTCGTTATCAACACTTAGGTGATTTGAGGCTCTCGCATAATTCCTAAGAGTTACTATCCAATTCACGAGCAATTCAATTTCGCAATATGAGTGGCTTTCGCTTCAATAATGCAAATAATGAATCTCCCTAAATTTCGCAAAGGATCATGCATGGGGTAGAAGACGGAATCGCATAAAAGTCATACCTTTGATGCACTTACCTCACATTGCTATCGTCGGGCTCACCCCGACCCTAGAAGTGGGTTGACTACTCGCTCCTCATCATGCACATCATCATCATTGTTATTGAAAGAAAACTACTTTGAATTAAAACTCCGAACGAAAGTACAACCGAACAAGCCACTCCGCTCTCGCTTTACAACTCCACTCGGCCTCCTCTCTCTCTCTCTCTCTCTCTCTTTTCTCTATTGCAACTGAATTGTGTGTAAAACGGAATACCTAAACTCAGCCCTATTGGCCTCTATTTATAGATGTCGATAAGGACTCGAATCCTTATCTTTATTCTCTAAGATAAATTAAAACAAAGTAAAAGCTAAAACTTCATGGTGAAATCAGCCTCCTCATGATAGATCTGGTGTTGATGATAGGAAATCTCGACCTTTGGATAGATATTGCAAGCATTGGATATAATTCTATCAAAATCGGAGTCGAATTCCTCTGCTGGCATGGTCGATATCGACCCTTGGACCTCGATATCGACCCCTCCAAAATCTTATCTCGAGCTTCTCTTCTCCTACTCGAACTGGCACTCGACTTCTATCAACTTGGTCGATCTGGCAGCCTCGATATCGACCCCCAGACGTCGATATCGACCTCTTCTGTGTCGATATGCTCTGTTTCCTTTTCTGTCGATTCCTATGTCTCTGATGTACTCGATGTCGAGGTTTTCAGTCGATTTCGACCTCTCCAGAAGACTTCGAGTTCTTTTTCCGCTCTTCCGAATTCATCCATTTTCATCCTGTTTTCTGCGAAATCACATGGAAACTCGTGCAAACCCATATATTTGACATTTAAGCATAAACTACACCATTCCCATGTTTTCCCATTAATGTGCATGCAAAAGAAAATAAAATAGATTCATATGTGCATAGAAAATATGGCAATTTGCGCGCACATCAAACACCCCATACTTAAGCTTGCTTGTCCCCAAGCAATACTCTTAATGGTCATTCAGGGGAAGAAAGTAAACCCTCAACATCATAGATTCATTTTTCATATGTCCCCACAATCAATTGCCATCCTCGAGAAGGTACTTATGTCAACCAAGTCCATGCCTGTGCATAAAAGCAATTTCATACTCATAAAGGAGGTAATATGCAAAAAACAATTTCAGCGACATTGCATTAATAATCAAGAGGACTTTTTTTCCAAGCTTGTGAGAAGTGGATTGGTAAAAGGCTAAAGGTGGGCTAATATTTGGCCTTGTGGTGTTAAATCCGGGGAAACATACTTTCTTTCCAAAATATTCTACATTCCTTCTTCATAATGTCTCACCTTTCACTCATCGTTCAATGCTTTTTTCAATATACTGCTTTTACCTCTCTAACCTTAGCACTGCCTTCTCGCGAGTCGCAAACATGGGTGTCATGAATGGCCCCGGATACTTAGTACTTCGGACTCCTCACCTTTGTGTCCGACCTCGCCAAACTATTATCTCAGTGAGCAGGGTCGACCCACCTTTATCTCCTAGATGATCGGATTTTTTCTCGCTCATTTAATTTTCCATATTGTATCATTCTTGCCAACAACTTTATAAATGCACAACTCCATATAACTCCAAAGATGTCATCCATTCAAAAAAACTTTGTCCCCGGATAGGGTATAAGGTAAAAAATGGGCAATATGTGTATATGTGGAGCAATAATGATAAGTCTCATATATGGCTTTGTGAATATGCGTAGGTAAGGCTAGGATATGAACTTTGCTTGTATGGAATTTTTTTTATAAAAAATCCTCCATCATCTTATCATGCACATGTCAAAAGCAACTTCAAATTTTCATCTCCTTTACGGTTTTCTCTAAAATTTTGCACTTCATTGGGACTTCCCTTAACTAGGCAATCTCATGTTATATCTCTAATGAATCTAATTTTGCATCATAGAGCTCTTTTTTATACTTCCATGACTCTTTTTTTTTTCAAAATTTTTGACGGGGGTCATTTTTCTCATTTTTTTAATGCATTAAAATAAATATGCAACCCTAAACTAAGTATGAATATGCAAGTAAGCCTTTCCCCCACCCCATACTTAAAATTTACAGTTTCCTCACTGTAATAGAACTAGGGTTAAGAAGAAAACTTACTAAACCGTCACAAATTTCAGGAGTCGAAGAAGACAACAGGGAAGGTCGATATCGACCCCTTTACATCGATATCGATGTCTCTCTTGATTTCTGCTCAGGCTTCAGGGTGATTCGGCCTCGATCACAAACCCTATCCATGTCGACCTTAAGGTCGATTTCGATGTCTGACATCGATTTCGATGTCTTTCTGTGTGCTTTTCTCTATCCTGCAATTTGAAAACTAAACACAAAATATGCAAAACAAAAAAGTGTCTAAAACCAAAACAAAAGCTGTCTTAAAACCAAAACTAAGTCTTTGTTACAAGCTCTAGATTTTTAAGTCGCTAGGCCGACTTCTTCCTTTGCGCTTCTCAAGGTGGCATCTGCAGAGCCCATGTGGCTTGGGCCTCAAATATCACTCCTTTCTTGTCCCGCAGCTGCATTCCGCCGGGATTGATTTGATTCACCGTGAATGGACCTAAGTTCTTATCCTTGAATCTTGTAGGGAACCAATGGTCCTTAGACTTGGCAACATAGACCTTGTCTCCTATCTCATATTGGCTTGAATCATGATCAGAAACCCTACATAAGCGCACATGCCAAGGCACACCTCTTCCAAATAATGATAAGTCCTTAATTATAATTGAACAAGAGGAATCCGTACCTTGACTTACCTTCTTCTCAGTCTGTGGCTCAGGTCGATGTCGATGTTCGGAGGTCGATATCGACCCCTGTTGTACACCTGGAGGATCAGTCGATTTGGGGAGTTTTGACTCGATATGATCAGGTCGATTTCGACCCTCAGAGGTCGATATCGAGGTCTCCTTGCCTCTCTTCTCAGCGCTGATGGTGGTCGATTTCGATAGGGTGTGGTCGATATCGACCCTTGACCCCGATTTCGATGCTTCCTCTTTTCCTCCGTCGACCCCATACTTATGACCTGTCACAGAATCTTGAACATTAGTGGTCGATATCGACTTACCTGGGTCGATTTCGATGTTCTGTTGAGCTCCTTCGTTCAAGATTGCTTCAACTTCCTCTACTTGGGCTTCATTGATGGCTTTTATCTCCATTGGCCCTTGACTTTGCACCTTCTTGTTAAAGGAATACTCTATTACTTCATCACTAATTGTGAGTGAGAGCAATCCTTTCTTCACGCTAATGTTGGCATCGACGGTTGCTAGGAATGGCCTACCTAAAATAATTGGACAAGCAGGGTCCTCCGCTATGTCAACAACTAGGAAATCAGCAGGGACAAAGAATTTACCTACTTGTATTGGCACATCCGTAACTATCCCAGTTGGAATCACTACCGTATTGTTAGCCATGTACAATCTTGCATCCACGGGCTCTAGAGGACCTATCTTTACCTTGTGCCAAATGGTTAGTGGCATCATGCTAACGCTAGCGCCCAAGTCAACTAAAGCATTAAATTTGAATTGACCTAGACCTATAGCGATAGAAAACTTACCTGGGTCCGCCCGCTTTTGTGGTAGCTCCAACCTGTTGCATTCCTCTGCGATCTCAGAGAGCGATCGCTTCTTACCCAAGATGTCCTTAAGGAACCTTACATAAGATGGCATCTCGTGAAGTGCCTCTGTGAATGGTATAGAGACATTAAGCCCTTGGAGCATCTTCACGAACCGTTGGAACTTCTTTTCCGCTGGGTCCTTAGTCACCTTTCTAGTTGGGAATGGCAACACCTTCTTCCTTCCTGCGGCTGCAGTGAGGTCGATATCGGCATCAGTATGGTCGATATCGACTGGAGGAGTCGATTTCTGTGGTGACGCAGAATTAGGGTCGACATCGACAGGAGGGTCGACATCGATGTCACCTTGGTCGATATCGACAGGGGGGGGGGTCGATATCGACGTCTGTTCTGGCTCCTTCTCCTCCGCTTTTTGCTCGGGCGTTTGTAATTGACGCCCACTCCTTAGGTTTACTGTCGCAATATGACCTGTGGTTTTGCCCTTTTGGTTTGGCACAGTGGATCCAGGGAGTGATCCGGACGCTTTGGGCATTGCTTCCGCCAATTGACTCATTTGAGTCTCCATGTTGCGCTTCCAAACGTCGATCTCCCCAAGTCTAGAATTGATGCCCTGCAGCTGAGTATGGACGGAGTTATTGGCTTGTTTGAACTCAGCGTGGTTCCTCCGCATCTCATCAAGGATGATTTGCAGGTCATCTTTCTTAGTCTCCCGCTCAGGGTACCCTGGTGCCCTATATGTTGGGGGATCCCTTTGATAGAACCTTTGATCACCCCAATTTTGTTGATTGCCCCCTCCATAGGGGCCTCTCGTCCATTTGACCTCCTCATGTTGTTCTGCCATGGATACTTGCTCAGTATGTGGACAGGCACTAGTGTTATGCCTTATTGAACCACACTCCTGACAAGGTTGATTGTTGCTCAGGAACCTTACTTGCTTTTGAAGGCGGCGTGTTTGATCGTTATGGAATTGTTGTCGTACTTCAGGATCTATCTCTCTTGGAGGCTCATATAGTGGCATAGATGGGGCAGGCCTTGCATCATAGGCCGCAGCAGCCCCATAAGTGTTGTCAAAGTTCACAAGCCTCTCAATGGTCTCCCATGCCTCCGTTGGTGTAAGCTCAATGTACCGATAGGAGGTATATGAATTGATCCTCTCCTTATTCGGCGCATCAAGGGCGTTATAAAAGATCTCTTGGATGACATATGGAAGTTGCCCATGCGTCGGGCATGATCTCAGCAAGTCTTTAAAGCGCTCTGACGCCTGTGCTAGGGTTTCACCTGGCTTTTGTTTGAAAGCCGTGATCTTTTGTCGTAGCATCGCCGTTTTAGAAGGTGGGAAGAATTTGTTCAAGAATGCATCTTTCACCTCCGCCCATGTCCTTAGCGATCATGGAGCCAAACTTTCAAGCCATTGTAATGCCTTTCCTGCCAAAGACCATCGAAAAGATTTTAGTCGCACATACTTTAAGTTTACTCCATCAGCAACTGTTTCACATAAGTCCATAAAAGTATAGATGTGTTGCAGGGGGCATTCATTATGTCTTCCTTCAAAAGTATTTCTTTTAATCTCAGATAGGAAGTTAATTTTCAATTCATAATTGGAGTGAGGAATTATAATGGCAGATTCAGGAACATGAAGCGGCGAATGCATGTATTGCATCGCCGTCTGTGGATACTGATTTACCCGCTCTTGGGCTTGTCTGCGTGCATCCTCCTCCCTATCAGCACGGGCTCGCTCAGCAGCAGTAGCGGCCCTTTCAGCAGCAATTGTAACATTGTGGTCCTCGATCTCCTTTCTCAACCGCTCTATGATCTCAGCCTGCGTCTCGTTGTCAGCCATGATGCGAATTGCTTTGTTGCGAAGATGGTAGAAACGTTCAGGCTCGTTAATTGGTTCCAGGATAGGTCCGCGATCAGAACGTCGCATAAACCTGCAGAATAAGCTTAGAAAAAGATCGTGATTAACTTAGGTGGCGATTGATTGCCTCCCCGGCAACGGCGCCAATTTGTTCGCTGGAGGGTGCGGGGGTGTATGTAAAGTAGGAGAATAAAATAAAGCACAACTAGACTATCTCCCTGTCCCAAACAAATAATACAAGAATCCCCTCCCTTGTATTAGTAGGGTAATTCAGGATCGAATCCACGAGGAGGTATGTCAGCGCTTCCTTTGTTGTACTCACGATCAAGGCTTTCGACCTTAGCAGACACTCGATATCGAGTATACAGGTCGATATCGACCTCAGTTCTGGTCGATTTCTTAGCGCAGTTCCTGCAGAAGACAAAACAACAAGTCGACGTCGAGCAGAGACCTCGATATCGATGTTAGACCTCGATATCGACCCTTAAGGTCGATTTCAATGCTTGTCACAGAAACTGTTTTTGTAACCAATTTATCGGAAAAGGATCCGAAGAAAATAGAATGGAGAAGGAAGATGAACAGAAACAAAACTAAGACTTTTATGAAGGATTCAATTAATTAAAAGGCTTCCAAGGTCGGGGTTTCATGCCACAACGATAACAATGCAAGTTTCATGCTAAAGATATGAACTTAAATGTCTTTCCGTCAAATAACTTTCGTTATCAACACTTAGGTGATTTGAGGCTCTCGCATAATTCATAAGAGTTACTATCCAATTCATGAGCAATTCAATTTCGCAATATGAGTGGCTTTCGCTTCAATAATGCAAATAATGAATCTCCCTAACTTTCGCAAAGGATCATGCATGGGGTAGAAGACGGAATCGCATAAAAGTCATACCTTTGATGCACTTACCTCACATTGCTATCGTCGGGCTCACCCCGACCCTAGAAGTGGGTTGACTACTCGCTCCTCATCATGCACATCATCATCATTGTTATTGAAAGAAAACTACTTTGAATTAAAACTCCCAAAGAAAGTACAACCGAACAAGCCACTCCGCTCTCACTTTACAACTCCACTCGGCCTCCTCTCTCTCTCTCTATTCTCTATTGCAACTGAATTGTGTGTAAAATGGAATACCTAAACTCAGCCCTATTGGCCTCTATTTATAGATGTCGATAAGGACTCGAAACCTTATCTTTATTCTCTAAGATAAATTAAAACAAAGTAAAAGCTAAAACTTCATGGTGAAATTAGCCTCCTCATGATAGATCTGGTGTTGATGATAGGAAATCTCGACCTTTGGATAGATATTGCAAGCATTGGATATAATTCTATCAAAATCGGAGTCGAATTCCTCTGTTGGCATGGTCGATATCGACCCTTGGACCTCGATATCGACCCCTCCAAAATCTTATCTCGAGCTTCTCTTCTCCTACTCGAACTGGCACTCGACTTCTATCAACTTGGTCGATCTGGCAGCCTCGATATCGACCCCCAGACGTCGATATCGACCTCTTCTGTGTCGATATGCTCTATTTCCTTTTCTGTCGATTCCTATGTCTCTGTTGTACTCGATGTCGAGGTCTTCAGTCGATTTCGACCTCTCCAGAAGACTTAGAGTTCTTTTTCCGCTCCTCCGAATTCATCCATTTTCATCCTGTTTTCTGTGAAATCACATGGAAACTCATGCAAACCCATATATTTGACATTTAAGCATAAACTACACCATTCCCATGTTTTCCCATTAATGTGCATGCAAAAGAAAATAAAATGGATTCATATGTGCATAGAAAATATGGCAATTTGCGCGCACATCAGTGCGGTCGTCAACTTCTCCTTCAGAAGCTTGAAACTGTCCTTGCACTCCTCACTCCAAACGAAAGGGACGTCCTTCCGTGTCAACTGTGTCATCGGTCAGGCGATCCTCGAGAAGTCCTGGACAAAGCAACGGTAGTAGCTAGCCAACCCCAGAAAAGAACGGATGTCTTGTACGTTATTGGACACCTCTCAAGCAACGATGGCGTCAGTCTTCGCCGGATCCACGATGACTCCGGCTGTTAAGATTACATGACCTAGGAAGGTCACCTCGGGAATCCAAAACTCACGGTTGTTGTACTTCTCGAACAGATGATGCCTCCTCAAAGTCTCCAAGACAATCCTCAGGTGCTGCTCATGCTCCTCATGGCTCCGCGAGTATACTAAGATGTCAACGATGAACACCCAAATGAATCTTTCTAGATAGTCTATGAACACCCAGTTCATAAACTCCATGAAGGCTACTGGTGCGTTAGTCAGCCCGAAAGGCATGACCACAAACTCAAAGTGTCCATACCGCATCCTGAAAGTGGTCTTCTAGATGTCCTCTGATCTCACTCTGAGCTGATGATATCTAGATCTCAAGTTCATTATCCAAAAGATCACTGCACCCTAAAGCTGGTCCAACAAGTCATCGATCCTCAGAAGCAGGTACGGTTCTTCACCGTTTCCCGGTTCATCTCGTGGTAATCTATGCACAATCTTAGCGAACCATCTTTCTTCTTGACGAACAACATTGAAGCCCCCATGGCAATGCACTCGGACGAATATAGCCCTTCTCGGCTAACTCCACAATCTAAGCCTTAAGCTCAGCCATCTATGTGGGTGCCATCCTATAAAGTACTCGGGAAATAGGCCTGGTGCCCGACTCCAACTCGATAGCGAAGTCGACCTCTCACTCGGGGGTAAACCTAGTAGCTCTTCAGGGAAGACGTCGGTGAAGTCTTGAACTACGGGCACCTCGGTCATACTGGGTCATCCACGATCCACCTCTAAGGCATAACACCAATATCCTGTGCAACCCTGATCAAGAAGTCTCGCTAGTCAAACTACGCTAATTAGTGCCCTATTCCGGTTGGGGTCACTACCCCAAACTGGTACTCGGTGCCATCATCTGCTAGAATCGACACGGTTCTTGACCGCAAGTCAATTATTGCTTCATAGAGGTCCATGAAATCAATGCCAAGGATCAAGGTGTGGGTCCCCAATACCATAACGATCAGGTCGGCGGGCCACTCTCGCTCACCTATACGGATGGGGCAACCTAGGATCTCACAACTCGTCTTAGTCCTAGCCCCATCCGGTATACCCACAGTCAGGGACGGACCCCTCGTGCAGCTCAAGCTCAGCTTAGAGACGAATGACTCTGCTATGAAGCAGTGTGTGGCACCCGTGTCAAAAAGAATACTCAAGCACTCATCACGGAGAAATATAGTACCTGCGGCACTTGGTGCGGATCGATCCTCAACTCTCATTTGGAAGACGCGGGGCGGTGGGGGGAATGCAGAACCAGATCCTCCAAAAGTCTGTCCTCACTCAAGAGTAGACTCAGTTGGTCCTGCTGATGAAGATCCTCTATTCGTACGGGACCCAGATGGTCCACATCCTCCTCTGGCCGAACCTCTGCCTCGACCTCGAGATCTGCCTTTAGCGGATGCGTCTCCTTTCCCCTGTCCCTGAGGATACGTCAAACATGGGCGACGGGGAGGATTGGTTAGTCTCTGTGTAGATATAGCAGGTGGGTCCTACTACCCTGACGACAACGAGCAGCTCGATGTCCAGTGCCTCCACAAGAAAAGCATACAATATGTAAAGACCAGAATTTTGAATAATTATTTAATTGCCAAAATTGGAAAGTTTTGGAAAACCCGTCCCCGAGTGGATTTCTAAAACGTAGATTTTGAGCTAAATCCCGTTATCTTATTTGAATTTAAAACACAGAGTCTTGTGAGTCGTTTGGAACGGATTTGAAACTTGTGTCAGATTTCGGGATAGAAAGTCAGACTTAGGGTTGGATGAGCGGAATTTATCTATCTCTCTCTTTTATTCTCTCTCCCTTGGGCCGACCCAAATACCTCACTCCTCTCCACTCTTCTACTTATTCCCTCTTCTTACCATTACAAATTATTGTTTTGTCTTTACTCTCATTAAAACCCAAATTATTTCAATATATATAGAATGCTCTCATCCCAAAACCCTCAGAAAATCAACATGAAATTCTGAGCCACCAAACACTCTCTCTCATCTCATCATCTTTCCACAAAAGAAAATCAAAACCCTAGCCAAAGTTGCCAACTTTCCTCCTTTCAATCCATTCTCCTCACCCTCCATTCTCCATCTTTTGTTTCTCCCACAAAAATCCCCAGAAACACATCCTATAAGACCTCCTCTCAAAGAAACAACCCAAAAATCGGAATCGAGAAGTGTTTTCCACACAAAATCACCCTCTGTACTTTTTTCGCCGTCGCGAGTGCCCTGGTTGTGCCCACGAGTTCCTAGTCACGACCGTGAGATCCTGGTCGCCACCGTGACACACGAGCCCAGAAGCTTGTGTTCTTCCTCGCTGCCATGAGCCCCGCTTTCGCCGCCGCGATCGTGCCCAGTTCTGCGTCGTTGTCTTGGTAAATCAACTCGTTCTCTCTCATCTTAACTCCTTTCTCTTCCCTATTTGTTGTCGCGTGATCCTCACTCCTTCCTCTACCTTCCAAGGTTAAGAAACACCAGATCTAACACTTGGTGAAGTCGGTTCGAGCTCATTTCTTCTCCCTTTCCCTTGTTTTTGAGAAAGGTAAAATCTTCTTCTCCCATCCTCTCATTTTGAGTTTAGATCTAAGTAAAGATATTCTTATAACAAAGATCTATCAGTCCTAGGCTTTTTTATAGCAAGATCTCATTGGATTAAAGCCCAATGACTCACCTCTTACACATTTTTAAGAAAGCCTCCAAGAGGCTAGGTATTCCCTCTTCCGCTGTCCCCTCTAGTCCACGTTTGAGTGTTACATGATTGTTTGAGGTCGGTTTTATGTTAGAGATATGTTGAAATAAGTTTGAGTTAAAATGGTTTTGAATTGGAGCAAAACGAGTGAGATTTGAAGCAAAAACGAGCATCCAAGTTCAAATCTCGCCGCGGCAAAACCGTGGTCGCCGCGTCGAGTTAAAACAAGACCAGAGGAGGAAGAAGACATCTCGCGCGATCGCGATGGCACCTCTCACCGCCGCGAAATCCCCCCAGTGGCTTGGGCGAGCCATCCTTTGACCCTCCCGCTTGGCTTACTATGTTGGTTTTTTATTCTGATCCTTTTTAATCGAATCTGAGTTTGAGATTATTTCAGAAAATGAGATTTTAGCATATTAATTTAATAATGGGGTTTTTAGAATAAAAATGATTATTTTAATATTAAAAAGGAATTTTGACGGAATTTGAAATGTTGGTTTAAATTCTTGGAAAATGATTTGAGAACTTGCTTTCAAATGTCGGGATCCTTGAACTTGATTAAATGATGAATAGAATCAGCATAATTGGACGAGTTGGTTTTGAGGTTTCCGCTTTGAGAACGATTTACGAATGGTTTGAGATGGTTGAACGTCGGATTGGTTTTGGAAATGGTTTTAGGACTTGGTCCTTGAGTGTGTGTATGTCTAGTAGTCATATTCCTTATCGCTTTCTTACTATTATCATAGGTGATTGTGCTTGGATTGCTTGAGTGGATTGGTTGCTTGTGTGGACCTTGCTTGCGATACTTTTGTTGTTCGGCTTATCTGGTAAGTTCCTTTATGGACTTACTTAGACTGATCAGACACACCCTCCCGCTTGTAGTTGTATGACATACTAGGTGTTGCATAAACATTGAAGCATGCCATGTAGTATCATGCTTAGGTTGCATACGTGATTGAGCATCTGTTTACTTATTGCATTTGAAAAGAGAACGGTCGTGATCTATGTGAGTCCTAGAGTCTTTGCTAGGGTCATAGGACGGCCCAGTCCCATCGGGCTTATTCCTCCATCGAGTCAGATTAGAGTAGAGCTTGCGGGCTCTTCTCATCATATGAGCATGATTACAAGACTATTGTTGTGCGCATATACCATGGCCAGATGGCGCTTGCTATGCTATAGCCCGTACTGGCCAGGCTCTACCCTAACGGGAAGGGGGTAGAGGTAGGAGAGGGATATGCCATTTTGTATTCTTTGAGGCCTTTTACCACTTTCTACACACACACACACACACACACACACACACACACACACACACACACACACACATATATAAACTATCAGCATGCTGTGGGTGTTTAAATATGCCGCAGTGCATTAGAAGCATCTTTATTAGGTATAGCGTATGTATATGCCTGGTTGTAGGAATAGAGTGCACACATGGCCTCGGTCTGATCCCATGCCCTGCACATATTTTTTTTAGGTTTGTTTGCAGATCATGTATGCTCCATGCTTCCTTGATGGGGATTTGCTTGTGCGTTCAATTCAACCATACTTATATCTGGCTTGTGAGTATTTCGCATGTTTGATGTATTTCGTTTTTTTTTTTGGTTTTGACCCGGCCTAGCCGTGGCAAGGTGTACTCTATTTATGTCTTCTGCCGCTTTACAAACAAAATGATTTCTGCGATATAGTCTATTAGGACAGGTGAAGGGTACCCAATTTCCCTACGCTCTATTTGGGGTTCGAAATCCCTACTTTAACTCTCCCACTTGAGGTTTTTAAAACCTTGACCCGTTCCTGGATTGTAAGATTCGAACGAAGGTATCCAACCTTCGAAACATAACCCGAATATTTATATTTGGGCCGTTACAAAGTTGGTAGCAGAGCCAGATTGTGCAGTTCGGGTACCAAAGGGTTAAGAGTATGTTTTGGAAACCGCCCATCAATTTCAACTTATTTCGACAAAGTTATAGAAAGGGCAAAATGAATTTAATATGGCTAGAATAATAAAAGGACCCAACCTAATAAACATTGACTTAGGAAAATAAAACTGGAAAGGAAACACGAGTGGGTAGAAAAGGCGATAGACCATCCCTATTGGATGTAGACCTTGGGAATCAGGTAGGCAAAACTTAGCTCAAAATTTACAGGTGGGCCTAGAAGACTCCAAGGAGTTTGCACAGTGGTGGTTGGAGTAGCGGGGTAGGACGTAGAGATCGGGAGGTAGTTTCCCCCTTCCAATTAGTCGCTCCTCGAAGAACGGATTCTACATAGCTTGTGTGATATATAAATTGGGCCCGAGGGCAATCCCCCTCGAAGGGGATCATTATAATTATAGTTGAGTGCTTCTATGCTGGGTGTTGGACTGATATACGGGTATACAACAGATATGGTCGATACACGACGTGGACAAGTTGGGGGTGGGGGCCCAACACGTAGAGGCCGAGGACAACCCCGCCGAGCTATGTCGGAGGATGTATTGGGGCTGTTAGATCAAGCGACGCTGATCGAGATGTTAAGAGGACTTGTTGGAGACCCTCTGCTAGAGGCTCAGATCCCCGTTGAGCAGCCAGCTAGGCCAGAGGTTGAGATTCCCATCGCACAGCCAGCAGAGCCCGTGGTCATAGATGCGCGCCTAGAGAAGCACATTGATTGGGTACGAGCGCTCGGACATTGCATCCCGCCACACTTCCCCAGAGCGACTGGAGAGGACATTGAGGCATGTCTCAGGCAGATCGATAACATATTCGACTTCATTGGAGCTCGTACTATTGAGTGACAGAGGCTTTTCGCAGGACTTCTGTAGAAGGACACCTTGGACAGATGGTCCGTCTATAAGGCGGATTGAGCTGAGTGGAGCTATGAGGACTTCCGTGCCTTGCTGCTTAGAGAGTATTGTCCACCTGGGACATAGACCACCCGAGAGGTCACTTTCATGAGGATGATTTATGACCCTTCCCATTCCATATCTGAGATCATCTGTTAGTCCAAGAGCAAGCTGATCTATTATGCTCACCTCTGTACCACAGTCGAAAGTTGTATCAGGATGTTATCCATGAGGTTACCACCTGCAGTTCTTCTTCATACATCGAGCTTAGGAGCAGTATCATTCCAACGATTTCTGGAGGTCATACTCCTCTACGACTAACAGAGGATTCTTTCTGAGACTGTTTATGCTCCCTCTTGCCCTGAGGCGAAGAAGTCGAGGCCACCGGACCACTGATAGGATGTGCCACACAGAGGAGTTATCAGAAGAGGATTTAGAGGAGGATTTCGTGGAGGGCCACTGAGAGCACCATCACCGCCAGTACCATCAGCTGATCCCTTACAGATTAGTGTGCAGAGCATCACATGCCATGGCTGCTATGAGCGAGAACATTACCAGAGAGATTGCCCATATAGATCTACTGTATGCTTTTTTTATGGAGGCACCGGACATCGAGCTGCTCGTTGTCCTCAAGGTGGTAGGACCCCACCAGCTACATCTACACCAAGACTACCCGCTCCTCCCCGTCCCCCACGTTTGACGTATCCTCAGGGACAAGGGAGAGGAGACCCATCAACTAAAGGCAGATTTGAAGGTCAAGGTAGAGCTTCGGCTAGAGGAGGACGTGGACCATCTAGGTCCGGTACGGGCAGAGGATCTTTATCAACTGGACCATCTGGGTCTACTTTTGAGCAAGGACAGACTTCTGGAGGATTCGGTTCTCTATTGCCCCCCACCGCCCCGCGTCTTCCAAATGAGAGTTGAGGATCGATCCGCACCGAGTGCCTCATGTACTATATTTTCTCCATGATGAGTGCTTAAGTATTCTTTTTGACATGGGTGCCACACTGATGTGCGCGCAAATAGCCATATTTTCTATGCACATATAAGTCCATTTTATCATTCTTTTGCATGCATATTAGTGGAAAAACATGAGATTAGTGTAGTTTACGCTTAAATGTCAAATATATGGGTCTGCACGAGTGTCTCTGTGATTTCGCAGAAAACAGGGCAAAAATGGACATATTTGGAAGAGCGAAATAAGAACTCGAAGTCTTGTGAGAGGTCCAAATCGACTGGAGAACCTCGACATCGAGTGCAGCGGTGAGGCAGAAATCGAGCATGTCGGCATACAAAGGTCGATATCAATGATCCATGGTCGATATCGAGGGCCCAGATCGAGATAAATGATAGAAGTCGAGTGCCAGTCCGAGTAGAAGAAGGAGAGCTCGAGATAAGATAGAAGAGAGGTCGATATCGATGTCTTATGGTCGATATCGATGTTGCCAGCAGAGAAGTCCGACTCAGATTTTGATAGAATTCTATCCGATGCTTGCACGTCTATCCAAAAGTCGAGATTTCCTATCTTCAACGTCAGAGTTATCACATGAGCTGTTTTACCATAAAACTCTTAATTTTTACTTTATTTAAGTTTTATCTTAGAGAATAAAGATAAAGTTTCGAGTCTTTGGATAGCAAAGTTCGATATCTATATCTAGAGGCCGTTAGGGCTGAGTTTAATAATTCAATTACATCCAATTTCAGTTATTCAAACACTTAGAACGCAGAGAATTTGTAGAGAGAGAGAAGGCCGATTGAGGTTGGTGGAATCGAGAGCGGAATTGGCTTGGTTCGGTTGTAATCTTCCTTTTATAGTTCAATACAAAGTAGTTTTCTTTCAATGATGATGATGAGTTGCATGATGAGAAGCGACTATTCAACCCACTTCTAAGGTCGGGGTGAGCCCGACGATAGCGATGTAGGGTAAGTGCATCAAAGGTATGACTTTTATGCGATTCCGTCTTCTATCATGTGCATGATCCTTTGCGAAAGTTAGGGAGATTCATTATTTGCATTATTGAAGCGAAAGCCACTCATATTGTGAACTTGGATTTCTCATGAATTGGATAGTAACTCTTAGGAACTATGCGAGAGCCTCTAATCACCTAAATGTTGATAACGAAAGTTATTTGATGGAAAGGCATTAAATTTCATAACTTTTAGCATCAAACTTGCATTGTTATCGTTGTGGCATGAAACCCCGACTTTGGAAGCTTTAAGTTTATTGAATTTCATATAAAAGTTAAGTTTTGATTTTTGATCATCCTTCTTTACCATTCTACGTTCTTCGGACACTTTTTCGACAATAGGTTACGCTTTGAAGTTTCTGTGACAAACATCGGAATAGACTGTAAAGCTCGATATCTATGTCTAACGTCGATATCGAGGTTCCACTCGACGTCGACTTTGCTTCTTTTGTCTTCTGCATGAACTTGGCTGGAAATCTACCAGAACTGAGGTCGATATCGACCAGACACATCGATATCGAGTGTCTTCTGAGGTCGAAAGATTGATCGTGATTACAACAAGGGAAGCGCTGACATACCTCCTCGTGGATTCGATCCTGAATTACCCTACCACTACATCGGGAGGGATTCTTGTATTATTTGCTTGGAGATGGAGTTAGCATAGTTAGAGTTTAATTTGAATATTTTATTTGAGTAAAGAATCTACCTCCCGTTAACCGAATAAATTGGCACCGTTGCCGGGGAGGCAATCAATCGCCACCTAAGTTTTCTCACGATCTTTTAGAGCTTATTTTGCAGATTTATGCGACGTTCTGATCGCGAACCTATCCTGGAAATCATAGCCAAGCCTGAATGTTTCTTCCATCTTCGCAACAAAGCAATTCGAATCATGGCTGACAACAAGACACAGGCTGAGACCATAGAGCGGTTGAAGAAGGAGATCGAGGACCACAACGCCACAATCGCTGCTGAAAGGGCCGCCGCCACTGCAGAGTGAGCCCGTGCTGATAGGGAGGAGGATGCGTGCAGACAAGCCCAAGAGCGGCTCAATCAGTATCCACAAACGGCGATGCAATACATGCATTCGCTGCTTCACGTTCCTGAATCCGCTATACTTATTCCTCCTTCCAATTATGAGATTAAAATTAACTTCCTTTCTAAAATTAAAAGAAATACTTTTGAAGGAAGACCTCATGAATGCCCACTGCAACACATCTCTACTTTTATGGATTTATGTGAAACAATTGCTGATGGAGTAAATTTAGAGTATGTGAGACTAAAATCTTTTAGATGGTCTTTGGCAGGGAAGGCGTTACAATGGCTTAAGAGTTTGGCTCCACGCTCGCTGAGGACATGGGCGGGGGTGAAGGATGCATTCCTGAATAAGTTCTTTCCACATTCTAAAACGGCGATGCTACGACAAAGGATCACAGCTTTCAAACAAAAGCCATGTGAAACACTAGCACAGGCGTGGGAGATGTTCAATAATTCCCTTGATGCACCGACGCATGGGCAACTTCCATATGTCATCCAGGAGATATTCAATAATTCCCTTGATGCACCGAATAAGGAGAGGATCAATTCATAGACCTCCTATCGGTACATTGAGCTTACACCAACGGAGGCCTGGGAGACCATTTAGAGGCTTGTGAACTTCGATAACCCCTTTGGGACTGTTGCGGCCTATGATTCAAGGCCTGCCCCATCAATGCCACTATATGAGCCTCCAAGGGAGATAGATCCTGATGTGCGGAAACAATTCCACAACGATCAGACACGCCGCCTTCAAAAGCAAGTTAGGTTCCTAAGCAACAATCAAACTTGTCAGGAATGTGGCTCAACAAGGCATAACACTAGTGCATGTCCACATACTGAGCAAGTATCCATGGTGGAACAACATGAGGAAGCAAAGTGGACAAGAGGCTCCTATGGAGGGGGCAATCAACCATACTGGGGCGATCAAAGGTTCTATCAACAAAGGGATCCCCCACCATATAGAGCACCAGGGCACCCTGAGCGGGAAACAAGGAATGATGACCTGCGGAGGAACCATGCTGAGATCAAACAAGCCAACAACTCCGTCCATACTCAACTGCAGGGCATCAATTCCAGACTTGGGGAGATCGACGTTTGGAAGCGCAACATGGAGACCCAAATGGGTCAATTGGTGGAGGCAATACCCAAAGCGTCAGGATCATTCCCAGGATCAATTGTGCCCAACCAAAAGGGCAAAACCACTAGACACATTGCGGCAATGAATCTAAGGAGTGGGCGTCAATTACAAACGCCCGAGCAAAAAGCGGAGGAAAAGGAGCCAGAACGAACCTACTGATGTCGATGTTGACCTAACTACAGCTGCGGGAAAGAAGAAGGTGTGGCCATTCCCAACTAAAAAGATGATTAAGGATCCAGCAGAAAAGAAATTGCAGCGGTTCGTGAAGATGCTTCAATGACTTAACGTCTCAATACCATTCACAAAAGCACTTCATGAGATGTCGTCCTATGTAAGGTTCTTTTAGGACATATTGGGCAAGAAGCGATCGCTTTCTGAGATCGCAGAGGAGTGCAACAGAATGGAGCTACCACAAAAGCGGGCGGACCCAGGTAAGTTTTCTATCGCGATAGGCTTAGGTCGATTCAAATTTAATGCTTTAGTTGTCTTGGGCGCTAGCGTTAGCATGATGCCACTAACCATATGGCACAAGGTAAAGATAGGTCCTCTGGAGCCCGTGGATGCAAGGTTATACATGGCAAACAATACGGTAGTAATTCCCACAGGGATAGTAACTGATGTGCCAGTACAAGTAGGTAAATTCTTTGTCCCCGCTGATTTGTTAGTTGTTGATATAGTGGAGGACCCTGCTTGTCACATTATTTTAGGTATTCGTAGCAACCGTCGATGCCAACATTAGCGTGAAGAAAAGATTGCTCTCATTCACAATTAGTGACGAGGTGATAGAGTATGCCTTCAATAAGACGGTGAAAAATCAAGGACCAATGGAGATAAAAGCCATCAATGGTGTCTACATTGCATGTGGAGAAGCCAAAGTAAGGAGTATGACACCGGAAGAGCTAGAAAAGAGGGCCATAGAAGCCAAAGTGGAGGAGGTTGAGGCAACCTTGAACGAAGGAGCCAAACAGAACATCGAAATCGACTCAGGTAAGTCGATATCGACTAATAATGTTCAAGATTCTATGTCAGGTTATAAGCATAGGGTCGACGGAGGAGGAGAAGGAACATCTAAATCGGGGATGAAGGTCGATATCGACAATGCCCTAGAGCCGAAATCGACCACTATAAGCATTGAGAAGGGAGGAACAGAGACCTCGATATCGATCTCTGAGGGTCAAAATCGACCTGATCATATCGAGCAGAAACACTCCAAATCGACTGGACCTCCAGGAGTACAATAGAGCTCGATATCAACCACTAATGATCGATGTCGACCTGAGCCACAGACAGATAAGAAGGTAAGTCAAGGTACAGATTCCTCCTGTTCCATTACAATTAAAGATTTATCATTATTTGGAAGAGGTGTGCCTTGGCATTTGCGCTTATGTAGGGTATCTGATGATGATTCGAGCCAATATAAGATAGGAGACAAAGTTTATGTCGCCAAATCCAAGGACCATTGGTTCCCTACGAGATTCAAAGATAAAAATTTAGGACCATTCACGATGAATCAGATCTAAGTGCAGATTGTAGATTCAAAGTGGTAAAGAGGCGATCATAAGATTGATATGGACAATATGGATGTGAGATCAAGGAAGAAAAGTCAAGTGAAAAGCATAAGTATGAAGTGGGAAGCACAAGGAAGAGGCAAGGAAGCACACGGAAGAAAGCAGCGACTCGCAGCCAAAAACAATAGAAATCCAGAAAAGACGCACCTGCAGCCACCAAAGCAGCACCCGCTGCCAGAAAAAGAGAACCTACTGTAAAAGCCGCACCCGCGGCCTGGTCACGGCTTTATTGGGCCGATTCAGCGCCGAATCTCTAACTTTCCTAAGTTACACACTATCTTTCAAGAACGGTTTTTAGGTTTTATGACGGTATTTAGGGTTATATAAAAGACCTATTTTTAGTTGTTTTATCTTATCTTTTGGCTTTGAAGAATTGAGATACAACGTTTGGAAGCATGAGCAGCTAAACTCATCTTGTTTTGGCTATGAGTAAGACTTGGTTTTGTTGAATTGTGAGTATCGAAATCTAGTTTATTTCCATTGTCTACTTAAGTTTCTTTGTGCTTTAATTGCTTGATGGTATTGATTCTATCTTGATTCATGAACTTGTTAGAATTGCATCATTGTTAGGGTTTTGATTCATACGTTTTTGAAGCCTAATCCAAAGTAGCAAACACATTTAAGTAGACCTCATAGGAAAGCTTGAATGTGTAGGAAGTTGATTATAGGTTAAATATTAGTTCTTTAGGGGATTAATATTGCTTATAAGCTTTATATATCTTGAGACTTATTGATATTCCTAGGATTAAACCTTAATCAGTGTTAAGATTGCTTAGGAATAAGGGATTGTTAGAACTCATAGGGCTAATAATCTATTTAAATCAAGATAAGAGAGGATGATAGAAAAGAACCAACTAGAAGAGCGAACAATGATCAAATGAACGAACCAACTTTGAGAATCGTAAGTGAAACATCTCATTCATCATTGTTTACAACCATCACCATACTTACTTCTTTAGTTTATTTTAATCTTTACACCCCTACACCCCTTTGGTTACTCTTGTTGGTAGTTACAACACATAAAGTCAAAGTAGTTCCTTGTGGATCGACTCCGAACTTAATAACTATAACAGTTGGTTGGTTTGGATATTCTTTTGATAGGAAAACACAACAATTTTGTCCTGTCAGTACCCTTAACATGTCCTAATAGACTGTATCGCGAAAATCGTTTTGTTCGTAAAGCGGCGGAAGACATAAATAGAGTACAACTTGCCACGGCGAGGCCGGGTCAAAACCAAAACCACGAAATACGTCAAACATGCAAAATACTCATAAGCCGGATAGAAGTGAGGTTGAATTAATCGCCCGAGCAAATCCCCATCAAGGAAGCATAGAGCATACATGATCTGCAAACAAACCTAAAAAAAATATGTGTAGGGCATGGGATCAGACCGAGGCCCTATGTGCACTTTATTCCTACAAGCAGGCATATACATATCCTATACCCAATAAAGATGCTTCTGATACAGGGCAGAATATTATTCACCAAGCATGCTGACAGTTTATGTGTGTGTGTGTATATATATGTGTGTGTGTGTGTGTGTGTGTGTGTGTGTGTGTGTGTGTGTGTGTGTGTGTGTGTGTGTGTGTGTGTGTGTGTGTGTGTGTGTGTGAGCAGAAAGCGGTAAAAGGCCTCGCGGCCGCGAGGAAGAACATAGGCTTTTGGGCTCCTGTGTCGGCGGCGACCAGGATCTCACGGTCGCGACTAGGAACTCGCGGGCGCGACCAGGGAACTCGCGGCGGCGAAAATAGGACAGATGGTGATTTTGTGTGGATAACGCTTCCCAATTCCAATTTTTGGGTTTTTTCATTGAGAGGAGGTCTTTTAAGATGTGTTTCTGAGGATTTTTGTGGGAGAAAAACAAAATATGGAGAATGGAGGGTGAGGAGAATGGATTGAAAGGAGGAAAGTTTAGAACTTTGGCTAGGGTTTTGATTTTCTTTTGTGGAAAGATGATGAGATGAGAGAGAGTGTTTGGTGGCTCAAATTTTCATGTTGATTTTCTGAGGGTTTTGGGATTAGAGCATTCTATATATAGTAGAATAATTTGGGTTTTAATGAGAGTAAAGACAAAACAATTGTGTGTAATGGTGAGGAAAGAGAATGAGTGGAAGAGTGGAGAGGAGTGGGGTGTGGGGGCCGGCCCCAGGGAGAGAGAGAAAGAGAGAGAGAGAGAAATTCCGCTCATCTGACCCTAAGTCTGACTTTCATCCCGAAATCTGACACAAGTTTCAAATCTGTTCTAAACGACTCACAAGACTGTATGCTTGAAATCCGAATAAGATAACGGGATTTAGCTCGAAATCTACGTTTTAAAACATATCGGGATTTGTTTTCAAAGACTTTCCATTTTTAGAAATCCACTCGGGAACGGATTTTTTTGAAACTTTCCAATTTTGGCAATTAAATAATTATTCAAAATTTCGGTCTTTACATTGTCCAACCTGACCATTGTGGACAACCTTCTCATTTTTCTAATACCTCAATATATTGGGAACATTTCCAAATCCGAAATCAATCAAATGATGTAACCTATCTTTATAATAAATTCTTTTCCTTTTTTTAATTGGGGTGAGATGAAAAAAGTGATTTGGGGAACTAGACTATTATGGTAAGTGAAAAATGAATTGAGGAGAATTGAGAATACAGTTATTGAAAACAGTGGAAAGTGAGGTGGACAAATGAGGAAAGGAGAGAAATTTTGGGGCATTCTACAATTGGGGATGCTTTGATAATATCTTGTATCATTGTGCAAATTAGATCCACCAAGATGTTACTCCCTCCCCATAACAAAACATGTCCTTTTTAATTTACACACTTTTTTAGAATGTTAAAAAATATATAAAATATTAATTTTCTTATAATTTTTTAAAATAATTTCTTAGTTATTGTTAATAAGTATGAAGTTGTAAAAACAATTTATAAAAAATGAATATTTTATATAATTTTCATCATCTTAAAACAGCATGCTTGAATAGTAAATGACATATTTTTCCCAACGGATATTATATTTAATAAAGACACCTAAATGTATGGTGAAAAGCTCGCCATATGCATTATATCGATCACATTTTCAAACGTAATTAGAATCATAATTTATTACGGTTTCCAAAACATTAAAAAGGTCATCTGCTACGATTTTCAAAGTTGTAAAACTCTAGATGATCGTGGTTTTGAAAATCGTGAGAAACTTAGGGCATTCCAATGCAATGGGTCTATGGATACCCTATCCTATTTACCCAATGCATCAGCTCCACCACGATTTTGAAAATCGTGAGATCATATTTGAGTTTATTATTTATACCCAAAAATTTTACTATTTACACCCAAAATCAAAGTTTTTGATTTTTTTAAATAAACCCTATGCCTCTTGAGTCATAAACGTGTGCCTCAAGAGGGGCAGGGTATGTATATAAAAAAATAGATGCGCCTCTTGAGTTACACACCTATGACTCAAGAGGCGTAGGGTTTATTTAAAAAAAAATAAAAATGTTGATTTTGGGGTGAAGATAGTAAAATTTTGGGTGTAAATAACAACCCCTTATTTTTTCATGGTTTTAAAAATAGTAACAACCAAAATGTGCTTGGTATTTGATTTGATTTTAGTAGTTTTAGCAAGGCTATTTTTCCCAGATCAATTCAATTTACTCTGGCTAGTTGGTAATGGAAAAACCATTAATGTTTGGTCAGACATCTGGATAAACGCTCGGAAACTCGAAATGTTTAGAAACAACCACAACCCTAACCTAAATGTCTGTGAATTATTCACAAACTCAAACAAATGGGATACTAAGAAACTAAACGACATATTCCCACCACACATTACTGAAATGATATCCAACATCTACATCCCCAGAATTGATATCGCGGATAGACTAATTTGGATCTACAACAAAAATGGAATTTTTTCAGTTAAATCTACCTCTTCTCTCTTTAACACAAGAAACAACTATAATACTTCTGGAGACTGGATATGGAAACTAAATATCGCTCCGAATATCAAAAACTTCATTTGGAAAACCACATTAGATATCCTACCTACCGCTGAGCGCCTAAACAGATACATAAATAGGGTACCCAGTATCTGTTCTATGTGCAACTACCAACCAGAGGATGCAAATGATTTGTTTTTTAACTGTCAAATCACCAGATCGCTTATCCAAAATTTGGGTATTAGATTACACAAAACCTTTAATATCCCAAACATAACTGATAATATCTCTGAAAACATCTTAAATACTAAGAGCCAAAATAGAGATTTCACAGACCTCTGCTATCTATGGCACTCAATATGGGAACTTCGGAATAAAATCATCTTTCAAAAAAATTCTAACAATAATATAGCATACACTCTCACTCAAACTATTGATAAAATTCTCTGCTGGAAAAAAGAGGATTCAATAAAAAACTCTCCTAAGCATACTAGGCCCCGTCAAAAACTAAACTGGAAATATCCACCCAAAAATATTGTGAAAATAAATGTTGATGCCTCTGTAAAAAATGGAATACAATCTCAGATTGGATGTATAGTAAGAAACAATCTAGGACAAATAATTAGAATACATAAATGTAATGGTAAAACATTTTCTGTTATCCAAACAGAATGCTTTGCAATACTTGCAGGTATAAGACTAGCAGCAGAACTTGGTATACAGAGAACGATCATCGAAGGCGACTGTGCAATCATCATCAATGCCATCAACCAGAAAATCTGCCCTCAATGGGAGATTACACAAATAGTAGAGGAGATTCAAATTATAAGCAAAGACTTTGAACTCATCAAATTCCAACATTGCTACAGAGAGGCGAATAGTGCAGCAGACTTTATCGCAAAATCTCAACTGAGCTGTAACTCTATCCTTAACTATAGCTGTAACTTCCAAAACATCATCATGATTAATGATCATGGATACTTAGAAGTATCCTAAACTTTGCGTACTGTAAAAAAAAATTCAATTTATTTTTGTAATAATCAAAATAATAATAGTAGTAGTGATAATAACAATAATAATAATAATAATAATAATAATAATTATTATTATTATTATAATAATAATAATAATTTTAATAATATTAACAATAACAGTAAGTTTCATCATTCTTTTACGATGTAATGACTGAAAAATTTTAACTATATTTTTTTGGGTTTTTTTTAAATTTTTGATAAATCAAATTATCAAAAAACTACTTTTCGTGTTTTTAAAATAACAAAATTATTATTGTTATTATTATAAAAATTTACGAGCACTTATAAAAGCGAAAAAACAACATATACGAACTTTTATATATATATATATATATATATATATATATATATATATATATATATATATATATATATATATATATATATATATATATATATAAACATATCGGATTTGGTACCAAGAGTTGAATTTGGGGGAGTCACAACTCACAAGACAAGGCGACAACACTGATGACAAAGGAGATTGTTGTGTGTGGACCCAGGTGTGTATGTGACTGAGAGGATTGAGGAAGGAAGGAAGGAGCGGCCGGCAAGGCAACGACACCAAAGAAGATGCCAACCTTACCCAGTTGAAATCGCCCGTAACATTTCATGTGCAGATTAGGCCTGTCCACGGGTCACGGGTCAACCCGTGACCCGGCGGGTTTGGCGGGTCGGCGACCCGGCGGGTCATGGACCCGGCAAGTTCGGGTCAGATGGGTCAAGGGTCATGACGGGTTACGCATTCGGGTTAGGGTCGAGAATTTTGTGAAATTGACCCGCCGGGTCGACAAAATTTTTTTTTTGAAAATGGTTGTTTCTGGGTAGAATTTAAAAAAAATTGATATTTTGAAAAAAATGGGTCGACCAGTTGACTCAGCAGGTCGACCCTTGACCCGCCGACCCGCCTATTCCACGGGTTCGGGTTCGGGTCCGGGTCCTGATTTTCCGACTCATGACCCGCCGGGTCCGACCCGTGGACAAGCCTACATGTCCTACACCGGTGTTACACTAATTGTTTTAGGTTTAAATTTTTATTAAAAAATTATATTTATACCTGTATACTTATATTAACATGCCTATAAATTTTTATTTTGAAAATATATGTTTTAGAAAAATAAAAAAATACTTTTAAATAATAATTTTTCGTAATAAAATTTTATAAACAATTTAATATAAATGTATAAAATATAAATATAATTTTTGAAATATAAATTTATACATGAAATAATTAAGTGTAACATCAAGTGTAACCTCCGATGTTACAGGGATACCATCACTGTTACCTTACCTGGGAATGTATCATCTTCATCACTTCATGTATGAGTTGGAGACAACACACTCCCTGTTTAATTCCATCATGCAATTGCCTTTCTCTGCTTTTCTTTCTTCTTTTTCGGATGACTCGAAACACACCAAACCAAAAGGCCCCTATTATTTATCTATTCAAATTTGAAAGGGTGTTGTTTTTTACACCCATAAAATTTACTATTTACACTCAAAATCCAAGTTTTTCTTTTTTTTTTTAAATAAACCCTACGCCTCCTGAGTCATAGACGTGTGACTCAAGAGGGGCAGGGTATGTATATAGAAAAAAATAGCTGCGCCTCTTGAGTTACACACCTATGACTCAAGAGGCGTAGGGTTTATTTAAAAAAACAAAAACTTGGATTTTTGGTGTAAATAGTAAAATTTTCGGGTGTAATTAACAACCCCTATTTGAAATTTACTTATATTCCAACTTTTTTAATACAAGTAATACTTTAGGAGAGTACATGAAATGTAAATGTGGACCAACCTATATCATTTTTTGCCATGGAAAGAAGTCAAGAAATATGATAAAGTAAGAAACTTGATCGGGACGAAAACCCTTCTTGGGATGGAAGAACGCGCTTTCCACGCGCTTGCCCTTCTCCTTTGCTTCAGAGGTCCTGCCCAAGTGCTCCTCCAACCCACCCCCAAATCCCATCTCTGGGTTCCTGCCGACAGCCATATCAGTCTTAATCAACCCTTTTTTCTCGTAAATCTCCTTCCTGAGCATGGTTTCTTCCTTTCTACAAGTCAACCCTCCCTCCTCTGGCACTTTTGGGGTCGGATTTCAGTTAAAAAGATTAATCAGCCCCTAATCAAATCAATTTGGGGTTTTTTCCCTGGATTATCTATCAGACGCTTGCCTTTGTTCTTGTGCTCTGCGGTAGCGATTATCCCTCCTGGGGCTCTGTCCGGCGGCAGTGTGTGTGGTCTGCCGTTCTTGTCCGCCCCTTGCCTCCTTTCAACTTTTGGCGGTCTCTCGTCCGTCTGCTAGGGCTTGGGGGAGACAGGTCCGTCAGTAATGGGTGGCTGGCAGGTTTCTGCTGGTGTATGCCAAGGTTATCAAAGGTACTTTGTTCAAATTCCCAATCGTTTATTCAACAGGCTGCAATCGATCTTCTCTATAAAAGGGGTGGTGTGGATGGTCTCTTTCCTCACTGCAATATTCCTCTCCTCTCTCTTATCTATATTTTTCTTTCTCACAAGACTACTAACAGAAACTCTTTTGTTCTGTCTGTCATGGCATCGGTGAATCCAAGCAAAGGCAAAGAAAAACTGGTGGTTGAGGACTCTGTCCTCCCACCCCCCAACCCCCGAAAGGGCTCACAAAATCCCTCTGAGGGTATCCAAGCTGAAGGGAGTGCTCTCCCTAAAGAGGCAAGTACAGCCTCCATGAAGAACAGGAGGGGGAAAAAATCAAAGAAGCCATTTGTCAATATGGAGAATCTCAAGTCCCTGGTTGCCGAGGTTCAAGGGAACATATCCTCTCTCAACAATTCCTCCTTATTTGCCACCATAATTGGGGATCCGGTGGACATCAAGACAATCCGGAAGAAAATCCAATATGATTGGAAGTTCCTGTCGGGCGGCTTCCAGCTGATCCCTACGGCGAACAACTGGTTCGAACTCCGCTTTGACAAGGCAGAAGATCGCCATGCTACCTGGGGAGGTCGACCCTACTATGTGTCTGGCCAATTGATGGTCCTCCGTCCTTGGAGCCTGTCCTTCGACCCTTTCACTGAGCCCCTCAACAAACTCGACCTTTGGGTCAGGTTTCCTGGCCTTCCGGTTAAGTATATCTCTAATGAGATTCTCTCTTCTCTGGCTGTTGAAAATGGGCTTGGTGAGGTGATAAGAGTGGCCGCTTTCAACCACAAAGGGGCTCGATTCCGATACCCTCGGGTCTGTGTCTCGGTGGATGTCAACACCATCCGCAACCGCAAAATTTCTGTATTGAATGAGGCTGGTGTACTTGAGCAATACCCCATCTGGTTTGATAATATCTCCCCAGGTTGCGGCTGTTGTGGGAACCCTGACCACTGCTTCGATGAATGTCCCATGAGAATGATGAGCCAGGGGCAGTTTACTGGTGGTTGCACTAGCGGGGATGGCCACGTTCCCCTGCCCACTCCCCACGCCACCAATGATGCTGAAGGTGCCTGGGTCAAAGTGGCTTCCAAGAAGCCCTCCTCCTCCACACCGATCAAATTTGGTCACTCAAAGGAGCTGCTGCTTAAAGTTTTGGGCTCGCTTCCAGAAAATGGCTCAGACACGAGCTCCTCCCTTTCATCTAACCCCTCGGACGGCCACTCCGAGGTAATGAAACCCCCTCCGATGGAGGTACCAAACCCAGTTGGCGCTGCTGAGGTGGTCTCTGCCCCTGGTCTTACCCCTTCTCCAGGGCAGCTGGTTGCTGATGGCCCTGCGCCTACTACGATGTTGGTTGAGCCCTCTGCTCAGTCACCCCACACACCTATTGATGCTCTGCTCTTTAGCCCCGAACTTGATCTCGACGATGATGATCTGCTGGATGTATATGAGGAGGCCGAGAGCGCCGCGGATGGCTTCGATAACCCGCATGGTGAACTCTTTCAGGAGACCCTCGATGCTATGCTGGTGGATGTTCCTCCCTCGGTTGAGTTCACCCTCCCGGATCTAAGCAACCCGGCGCGCCTTGCTGCCTCCTTGTCTGGCATTGTTCCTCAGACTATTCTCAGCCACTCTGGGGCTGCTCAGATTGAGCTGTCTGGTGTGGCAGTGTCATCCAATTCTGAGTCGAGCAAAGGAAAAAGGAAGCCCGAACCCGACAATAAAGATTCTGCTTGCTCCACACTAAGGAGGGGTAGCAGGAAGCGCAACAAGTCTCATGAGTGAAGATCTTCTGTACCCGCTGCCCGGGTTTGTCAGGGGTGGCAAACCTGGTCTCTGCAAGGCGATGAACCTACCACCCCCTTTTGCTATTATGTATGCCCAGCCTTTTGTCTACTCCCCTGGTTGGTCTTGCCTTGCCCGGGGTGGTTGCCTCATAACCTTGATATGCAATTTCAGCTTGATGATGATTGGTAGAACTTGTGGTTTTATCAAGTGTAGCAGCTATGTTGTAGGCCTATCTTATTTACCTTTGTGTAGCAGAATCGATATCTCTTGTTTTAAGTGTGGATGCTTCCCTTGTAAAATTTCCCACAATGATTATGTATTAGAAGTAACTACCTGTGTTTGTTCCACTACTAAGCTCTGTTCAACCATTTCCTCTATTACTTCTCACCTTTATTTTATCACTTTTATCTGGATACCCTTGTTCCCTATCTATGTCTATCTCATTCTATTTACCAAACTTAAATCTCCAATTATTGTAATCATGTTTCGAGTGTATTTAAATCTTGTTGACATGAGTGTGTTTACTTCAGGTATAAACATGGGTTTTTTGGCTAAGGTGGATTCCCCATCCACTCTGTCCAATTCCCTGTTAAGATTACTAAGACCTATTCAATCATATTCCTGTAAGAAGATAAACACTGTAAATGAGGGCTCTTTATCTAAATCTTTGATCGGCGCTATGCCGCTTGATCTAGAATACTATGTTTCTCCTTGCTCCAATTGGTGGGTGAGTAATTACTATTGCAGCAAACAGATGTTTTGTCGCTGTCTACTGGATTCTAACGGTCCGTTTACGGGCTATTCAGCTGTGTGGAGAGAAATAACGACAGCTTGCATTTGCTTAGACACATCCTATATGGAAATCCCACACACAACAGTTTTTTGGATACTCAATTTTTCAGGGCATGAATTACCCAAGTTCTTCACAAAACGAGGCTCGTCTGGGTCATCTTGCACCTCGAAGCAACAACATCTATGGCTTTCAACTACTATTGCATTGGCACTAAATCCGCCCAATGGTTCAAATTGCCATCAAATATGTGTGGTTTCGGGCTGTCTCTGTTTTCCTCTACAGATGGTATACCCCTTACTTCTAGAACATACATTACTGTCAAATGGTTCTATCAAAATGAGTTCTAACTACTTGCCTCTCATTATCTCCTTAAATTATTACTTGGATGAATTTGTTTTTGAGATATGTAGTAATTCAAAGCTTAAAGATATTTCCAGCCCTATTTCTAGTCTATGGTGTGGCTTACAATCTATACTTATCATCTCATGGCTAAAAGCTTGGATCTTTTCCCAAGTTATGACAACCTACTGTATCTCCAAGGCTATTGAATCAACCCTTCCTCATCATAAGATTTCGTTAAGGATTAATTTTTCACATCTCCTTTTGGATCGTCATAATTCTATTCTGCCATCACATAGGCAATCACCTTTCGGTGCCAACCATTTCCTTAAGTGTTGCTGCTCAGATGATCAACTTAAAACACACCATTTCAAATATAATGTAATTACCCATAGAAACATCTCCCTGTACGCAAATATGGCTTTAAGGCTTGCTCTCAAGAACTACGGAGATACTATATGGAATCAATCAAAGATACAAATTCATACAAATAGAGTTCCATCCAAACAATTATTGCTCCATCATCACTGCCGAATTTACTCTTCTCTCCTTGATCTTCATGATTTAAATTTAAGGGTTACTAAATTAACATCCAGTTGGAGGAATCTAACTCATTTCCTAAACCTTTCTCAACTCTGTCGCATGAGATTTCCCACCTGTTCCTCTCATGCATACCAAAGTTATTCATGAAAATAAGTTTTTGGAATTGTAGAGGAATAGGAAAAAAAACTTTCTGGATAGACATAAATACTTGGTGCAAAAATGAACATATTCAACTGGTCGCACTAGCAGAAACAAAAACAGAAAATATCCCGGATGAGAAATCTTGGAAATATGCTGGATTCGATAACGCTGTCTGGTCCCCGGCCTCTGGTAGATCCGGTGGTCTTGGAGTTCTTTGGAAAGACCATCAGCTCCCTTCGGAGAACCTCACTGTGGAATTCCATCTCCCTCGAATCATCGGGTTACGTTATGACAACCCATCTGACAATGTAAGCTTGATGCTTCTCTTTGTCTACGCCCCACCCGATCCTCGTGAGAAGGACACCTTCTGGGAAAACCTTACAAACACAGTCCTAGCAACATCTATCCCGTGCATTATTATGGGCGACCTAAATGAAATCAACTGCAGCAATGATAAGCTGGGCGGTGCCACCATCAATCCGTCTCGGTTCTCTAGACTTATTCGCTTTAAGAATGACTGCTCGCTTGTGGATATCCCCACTTTTGGAAACCCGTTCACCTGGAGGCGAAAAAACGTAGGACACCAAAGTATCCTAGAAAAGTTGGATCGTGTGCTTGTGCATCAGTCGATTCTTCACAAATATCCCAATCTCATTACAAAAAATGGTGCATTTTCTACTTCGGATCATTGTCCTATCTCGATCACCTTCGACAACAGTATAAACCTAAAAGCCCCTCCATTTAAATTCGAAAATATTTGGCTCCAAAGAAAGGATTTTAGAAACATAGTGAAACAAGCGTGGCGTAGTACATGTTCGGGGTCTGCTCTGTTTCAACTAATCTTCAAGCAAAAAATTCTGAAACAAAAGGCGAAGGAATGGAATAAACACACTTTTGGTAATGTCTTCCGACAACTTCAGGAAGTAGAAGATAATTTGTTAGAAATACAAACACGAGAAGCTAATTATACAAATTATTTACCTAACCTAAAAGAAAAAAATCTTTTGAGGAAAAAAGAACAACTACTCTTATTCCAAAGGAATTTCTGGAACCAAAGAGCCAAAACCAAACATCTAAAACTATCTGATTCAAACACGTCTTATTTCCATCGAGTCGCGTCTGGAAGAAGACACAGGAAGCAAATCCGAAACATAACGACTGCGGAAGGAACACTTATTGTTGGAGAAGAAAATATAAGATATGAAATTAAACAAGACTTCGAGAGACGTTTCAGAAAGGAACAAAATGACGAAAACCTCCTAAATGAGCTTCTTGATATCATCCAACCCTCAATAACTATGGAAGAAAATCTCTTTCTCACTCAACACCCTTCCAATACTGAAATAAAGAATGCTGTGTTTAGTTTAAGGAATAACAAATCTCCTGGTCCCGATGGCTTCACATCAGAATTTTACAAAAAATACTGGGACATTGTTGGTCCATCAGTGACAAAGGCCGTCAAAAGTTTTTTCCTTTCAGGAAAAATCCTCAAACAAATAAATCATACTTTCATCTCCCTGCTCCCAAAACGTGCAGATCCCACATCCACAAATCACTACCGCCCTATTAGCCTCTGCTCCACACTTTACAAAATTATCTCTAAAATTTTAACTGAAAGACTAAAGAAAACAATTGGTAAACTAATTCACCCCCTACAAGGTGCTTTTGTCTCGGATAGGGCCATTCAGGACAACATCCTAATCGCTCATGAAATATTTCACTCTTTCAAGTCACGCAAAGGCAGCGAAGGCTGGTTGGCAATCAAACTGGACATGGAGAAAGCTTATGACAGGGTTGATTGGAACTTCACCCAAAAAATTCTGAACAAATTCGGTTTCCACCCTACCTTTGTGGCCTGGATTATGGAATGCGTTACAACTGTCTCTTTTTCAGTATTGGTTAACAATGGACCTACAGAGGTGTTCCATCCATCTCGAGGTCTGCGCCAGGGAGATCCCTTATCCCCATTCCTTTTCATCTTAGGAGCAGAACTCCTTGCTCGCAAACTCTCTATGGAGGCAAATTCATCTAACAGCCCTATTGGCTTCAGATTCGGCAGACAGGGACCTTACGTTCCCTTTCTATCGTTTGCTGATGATATCATTATTTTCTCAAAAGGCAGTTTATCTGCTGCTCTCAAAGTTAAAAGAATTATTGATGATTATTGTAAAGTATCGGGCCAAAAAGTGAACTATCACAAATCGTGTTTCCAAGTAACAAAGGGGATCTCACATACTAGAATCCAGGAACTTATTTCCAGCCTAAATATCACAAATGAAAACTCATTAGAAAAATACTTAGGATGCCCAATTATTAATGGGAGAGTGAACAAAGAAACCTTTGTGGACATCATCTGCAAATCAAAAGAACAATTGAGCAAATGGAGAGCAAATACCCTTTCCCAACAGGGCCGGGCAGTTCTCATACGCTCAAATCTATCCTCAAAACCGCTTTATGCTATGCAAAGTTTCATGTTGCCATCCTCTATTCACAAAGAACTTGACCAAATAAATAGATGCTTTTTCTGGAACAAGGATTTTCAGCACCGACCACTCATTAGTTGGGACAGAATATGTAGACCAAAGAAATTTGGGGGACTTGGCCTTAAAAAATCGAGTGACATGAATGTAGCACTTCAAATGAAGCTACTGTGGAAAATCTTAGTTGAACCTGAAAATGCTTGGGTTAAGATAGTCACATATAAATATCTGAAAACGACAAACCTGCTTCAATACCACAAACGGGGTGGAGCCTCTTGGCAATGGTCGAAACTCACCCCACTATTGGAGAAATTCAAGTCCGGATTAATCTGGTCTGTTGGCAATGGCAAATCCATTAATTTTTGGAATGACAACTGGATAACTACTTCCTCTATTCGCTCTAGGCCCGACTGCCCACGCTCCTTCAACACCAACGAGGTTGTTGGCGACTATATCCTGGGTGGCCAGTGGTGGATGGAGAAACTTCAGGCCTGTCTCCCCGATTCCATTATCCAAGACATTATTGATATCCCGTTACCAGTACATCAAATTGAGGATCGTCTCTATTGGTGGCCCGATAGAGAGGGATGGTTCACAACATCCTCGGCTTATAAAATCATATCATCACAAAGCAGACTTGAAGTGGATAACAATGCCTGGATTTGGAAGCTTAACATTCCTCCCAAAATTAAGAATTTCCTATGGAAAATTATTCAGGATGGTCTACCCACCGCTGACAGGCTTTGCCAACGAGGAACTCCGATACCCAGATCTTGTTGTCTATGCAATCTCACTACCGAAGATACATGCATTTGTTGCTTGAATATCCCTCTTTAAATTCATTTCAATCCATCCCTCTACACGCTCAACAACAGATCCTCAATCTAATTGTCCAATCTCGCAATATGAAGCCTATTTTAGCCTACATAAGTAACACCTTCACAACTTCTGATAAGGAAAATCTTGCATTCACTTGGTGGACGACTTGGTACATAAGAAATCAACACTTATTTAAACAAATTCCCATTCCTAACAACCAAGTTATAAAACAACTTATCCAAATGCATATGGAAAATTGGAGGAAAACTTCTACTCTTGATGAGGATCTTACAGAGACATTTGAGACCACGAAGCTTAATGTCAATCGTCATCAAAAACTTCAAAGCACAAAGAATAAAATTGTTAGATGGTTGAAACCTCCTCCTGGAACATTTAAACTTAATTTCGATGGATCCACCCTAACTGATAGAACGAGCTCGACCGGAATTGTTATTAGAAACTGGTTGGGAGACCCTATTCTTATCGAGCACCAAAACGTCGGACGTCAATCTCCCCTTATGGCGGAAGCACTAGCCCTAAAGAATGGTGTTCAAAAAATTGTGGAATTACATATCGATAAAGCACAAATTGAAGGCGACTCCTTGATAATCATAAACCACTTGACAAACAAACAAAAATGTTCTTGGGAAATTGAAATGATCATGACAGACATTCAAATCCTAATGTCGAAGGTGAAAGAAGTATCCTTCTTTCACACGCCTCGCATGGGCAATAGAGTGGCTGACAAGGTTGCACACCTTGGTCACTCTGCTCGGGGCATTGACATATCAAACAATCCCGGTCTTCTGGACCTCATCCGTATGGATGCCCTCGGGTAGAGTTATCTCTCCCGAATTATTACCTGATCAAAAAAAAAAAATTTTTTTTTCCATGAAAGTTTCCCATTCATTTTTTTTATAAGATAAGAATTCGAATGTCAGACAAGCCTGACTCTTCGAGAGGCCGACAAAGTCGACAGACGGCGAACCGTCAAACAAACAATCTAAATAAACAGAAATAACAAACAACAAGCGAATTGAAACAAGCAACAAAAAGCTCTACACCAAGACGACCTAAGCAGACCAAAACTCCCGAGAAAGATGAGGACGCCGGCGAAGAACGAAGCCAAGTACCACCGAATGATAGCACCGCGGGCCAGCGGTACAACAAGACTCTAACTCTTGTGGGTAGTGGAGACGAACTCCAAGGAAGCATTCCAAGATACGGAGTCGCCCTGAAACGCACCATCACGACCCTAGCCAGTTCCGACTCTGAACTCCACGCCCCCAACCAAGCAGAAGACCTCCTAGAAACACCGGAAGCAGAGCCACACGCTGCTCGAGCAAAAACGCACATAAGATTCTGTCTACAAGAATTTGGTCAAGCCCTTACGAGATTTAATCAACACCCTTTCAAGTGGGTTAGTTTAATCCTTTCGAGTGGGTTAGTTTTCCCTTCCTTGTTTGGATACTCTCTATCTAGACGAGGTAAGATAATATGATGTCTGAATTAACCTCTTTTTTTTTTTAATGAGGCTTGTGTTTGTGGCTCACTATCCTCTTCCAAGTGCTCATGTGGTGAGAAGAGCCCGCAAGTTCTACTCTGATCTGACTTGATGGAGGAACAAGCCCGATAGGACAAGGCCGTCCTATGACCCTAGCAAAGACTCTAAGACTCACATAGATCATGGCCGTTCTCTTTTCATACGCAATAAGTAAACACATGCTCATTCAATGTGCAACCTAAGCATGATACTACATGGCATGCTTCAATGCTTATGCAACACCTAGTAAGTCATACAACTATAAGCGGGAGGGTGTGTCTGATCAGTTTGAGTAAGTCCATAGAGGAACTTACCTGATAAGCCGAACAACAAAAGTATCGCAAGCAAGGTCCACACAAGCAACCGATCCACTCAAGCAATCCAAGCATAATCACCTATGATAATAGTACAAAAGTGAGAAGGAATATGACTACTAGACATACACACACTCAAGGAACAAGTCCTAAAACCATTTCCAAAATCAATCCGACGTTCAACCGTCTCAAACCATTCTCAAATCATTCTTAAAGCAGAAACCTCAAAACCAACTCGTCCAATTATGCCGATTCTATAATATTCAAGTTCATTTCCAAGTCCAATTGTTCATCATTTAATCAAGTTCAAGGATCCCGACATTTGAAACCAAGTTCTTAAATCATTTTCCAAGAATTGAAACCAACATTTCAAATTCCGTCAAAATCCCTTTTTAATATTAAAATAATTATTTTTATTCCGAAAACCCCCATTATTAAATTAATATTATAAAATCCCATTTTCAGAAATAATCAAACTTAGATTCGATTAAAAAGGATCGGAATCAAAAACCAACATCGTAAGCCAAGGGGGGGTCAAAGGGTGGCTCGGCCAAGCCATTGGGGGGATTTCGCGGCGGCAAGAGGGCCGATCGCGGTCGCGAAATCTCCTTAGATTTCCCCCGTGAGAAGGCACTCGTTGGCCACAATACAGGGGTTTCACCACGGCGAAAGCCGCGGTCGCAAGATGCCTTCTTCCTCCTCTGGTCTTATTCAAACTCGCCGCGGCAACCAAGGTTTCGCTGCTGTGAGATTTGAACCTGGATGCTAGTTTTTTCTTCAAATCTCACTCGTTTTTCTCCGATTCAAAACCATTTTAACGCAAACTTATTTCAAAACATTTCTAACATAAAACCGACCTCAAACAATCCTGTAAGACTCAAACGTGGAATAGAGGGGAGAGCGGAAGAGGGATTAGCTAGCCTCTTGGAGGCTTTCTTCAAAAATGTGAAAGAGGTGAGTCCTTATTGTAAGCGGGAGGAGTATTCAAATATTTAAATATAATTCACAACTAAGCTAACTCCCTGTCTCAAACAAATAATACAAGAATCCATCCCAATGTAGTAGTAGGGTAATTCAGGATCGAATCCACGAGGAGGTATGTCAGCGCTTCCCTTGTTGTAATCACGATCAAAGGTTTCGACCTCAGAAGACACTCGATATCAATGTGTCTAGTCGATATCAACCTCAGTTCTGGTCGATTTCCAGTAGAGTTCCTGCAGAAGACAAAAGCAGCAAAGTCGACGTCGAGACAGACCTCGATATCGACGTTAGATCTCGATATCGACCTTTACAGTCGATTCCGATGTTTGTCATAGAAATTGTTATTCATAACCAATTTTCGGAAAAGAGTCCGAAGAACGTAGAATGGTAAAGAAGGATGATCAGAAACAAAACTAAAGCTTTTATATAAAATTCAATTAATTAAAAGCTTCCAAAGTCGGCGTTTCATGCCACAACGATAACAATGCAAGTTTGATGCAAAAGTTATGAAATTTAACGCCTTTCCGTCAAATAACTTTCGTTATCAACACTTAGGTGATTAGAGGCTCTCGCATAGTTCTTAAGAGTTACTATCCAATTCATGAGCAATCCAAGTTCACAATATGAGTGGCTTTCACTTCAATAATGCAAATAATGAATCTCCCTAGCTTTCGCAAAGGAATCATGCATAGGATAGAAGACGGAATCGCATAAAAGTCATACCTTTGATGCACCTACCCTACATTGCTATTGTCGGTCTCATCCCCGACCCTAGAAGTGGGTTGACTACTCGCTTCTCATCATGCAACTCATCATCATCATTGAAAGAAAACTACTTTGAATTAAACGAAGAAAGAAATTACAACCGAACAAGCCAAATCTCCGCTCTCGCTTCTCTCCAACTTTACTCGGCCTCCTCTCTCTCTCTCTCTAACTCGCTACTCTCTGCGTGTGAATAACTGAAATTGGATGTGTGTTGATGTAATTGAATGCCTAAACTCAGCCCTAATGGCCTCTAGATATAGATATTGAACTTTGCTATCCAAAGACTCGAAACTTTATCTTTATTTTCTAAGATTAAACTTAAATAAAGTAAAAACTAAAAATTCTGTGGTAAATCAGCTCATATGATATCTCTGATTTTGTAGATCAGAAATATCGACTTTTGGATAGACGTGCGCTTCGGATAGAATTCTATTAAAATCTGAGTTGGATTTATCTTCTGGCATGGTCGATATCGACCTTCAGACGTCGATATCGACCTCTGTGAAACTCTATCTCGAGCTCTTCTTCTGCTACTCGGATTAGCACTCGACTTCTATCTTTTATCTCGATCTTGCCACTCGATATCGACCTTCATACGTCGATATCGACCTCTCTGGTGTCGACATGCTCTATTCTCTTTTCTGCTCGATTCCTATGTCTCTGCTGCACTCGATGTCGAGGTCTCCAGTCGATTTCGACCTCTTCAGAAGACTTTGAGTTCTTTTTCCGCTCTTCCAAATCTGTCCATTTTTATCCTATTTTCTGCGAAATCACATAGAAACTCGTGCAGACCCATATATTTGATATTTAAGCATAAACTACACTAATCCCATGTTTTCCCATTAATATGCGTGCAAAAGAATGATAAAATGGACTTATATGTGCATAGAAAAAATGGCAATTTTGTTAGAAGCCGGAGGAAGGTCGAGTTCTTAAGTAACAAATAATAAAGATGTAAATGTGTAAACCGACTCCTAGCCTATGCAAATAATTACAAGACTTCCTCCCGTTGTAGTGGAAGGGTAGTCAGGATCGATCCACGAGGAGGCATGTCAGCGGGATCCTAGTAGCGTTGGAAATCTCACGTCTTGCGTCGACCAGAAGCCTCGATTTCGACCTTGGAGCTCGATGTCGACCTCGGTTGTCGATCCTCTCTGCAACAGAAGACCTGCATAGACAAAAATAAGCAGTCGATATCGACAGGGGAAGGTCGATATCGATGTTAGTCCACGAAATCGACTGGCTCAGAAGTCTGCCAGTCGATACAGAAGGTCGATTTCGACGTCTGGGGTCGATAACGATATTTGCAGCAGTGACCCAGGAGTCTCGAGATCGACTCAGAAGACTGTCGATCTATCAGCGTGGTCGATATCGATGTCTGGCCTCGATATCGACGTCTTCCTGCAGTGGGTTAGTTCTTCGTCGGCAAAGAAAGGCCGAAGATTTAAGAATGGGAACAGAAGCAATGAACAGAAATAAAACAGTGGGTTTGATGAATATAAACTATGTAAAAAGGGCAACTCCTAAGATTAGGGTTTACCACAACGTTAACCAATGCATGCGATAAGATAAATAAGACGGACAATTGCGTTATTTCACCCGAGGGACAAGCTTTCGCCGTACACCAACTCTTAGGATTACTCTTGCAAATAAACCTAATTGTCTCTACCAATTTTATGTTTATAACTCAAGTTGTTAGCATGAATCCCTTTTCTTTCGATTAGGACTAAACATTGAATCGTAGGAGATGATATAGACACAACGATATCAACATCTAATACTTACCTCGAACACGCATTGCTAACGTCGGGCTCACCCCGACCCTAAGAGCTTTGGGGGACTACTCGCTTCTCATCATGGAACTCATCATTGGTGGAAAGAAAGAAACTTGCATTAAAATATAAACTTCGAAGCTTTACAAATCAACGTCGGCTTTCGCAAACGCCAAACCCTAAAACTTCTCTCTAACTCTATTGCTATTGATTGTATTGATTGATGATTGAAAAGATGATTGAATGCCAGCCCCCTAGGGCTTTATTTATAGGCTACTAATCCTTGCTATCCGAGGATTGTAACTCCTATCTAAACTATGAACTCTATCCAAACAATTAGGATAGGTCTTTTATTTTGATAAACTTAAACTAACTTGATAAAACTTAAAGGTAAAAAGTGGATAAATCCCTGCTGTTATCTATCTATATGTTACAAGATAAATCCGTGCCTCCATGAAGATAAAGTTCCCAATCCGAGCCTCGAAATCGAGTCTATCTTCTGTCGAGATAAGGTGGATATCGACCACAGAGGTCGATATCGATGTCTGTGTTTCTGCTTGACTTGTCCAGCTCCACTCGATGTCTATGTTGAGGTCGATATCGATGAAGTCTGTCGATATCGATGTCTTCTTGGTTGGTCTGTGTGGTCTATCTCGACACTCAGAAGGTGTGTCGACAACGATGGTCGATATCGATGTTTAAGGTCGATATCGACCTCTGCTCAGCTTCACTTGGCCTCTTCGTTTTGACTCCGATTTCATCGAATTCCTGCATGGTTAGCTCAAAACTTGTGCAGACTCTATTTCTTGTACTTTTGCCCATTCTTACACAAGTTTATATTCTTTTGAACCTTTTCTTTGGAAATCGAAGGAAATATGAAGTCAAAAGATGCAATAAAAAGAGGTACAAATATGTACATCAAAACACCCCATACTTAGAATTGCTTATCCTCAACCAATAACCAAGCAATAACCAACACCTACAACACACCCTTCAAGTCTTCGCCTTTGTCAAAAGCAACATCATAAGCGGTAGCAAAGCAAAGCAAGTGAATTTAACGTCATAGCACATATTTAGGCGATCCATAGGCATATGCAATTTTGATCCAACCTCTCAGGGATAATGTGTTTGCACTCAACCCTCATGTGTTTAGGCTATGGAGATTAACTCTATACTCAATTCCATATACAATCTCATAAACATTGCAATTTATGACAATCCACTTCGCAACCAATTATGAAAATGCAATAAGAACCATCAGGAGGACTTTCGCTCAATGGAAGACTTCAAAGAAGACTCCATTCGGCGGGGTTGTAATGGGGCTTGGTAAGGAATTAAGGGTATGGAATTATATGGCTATGTGGTGCTTATATAATTCGGGAATCAAGACTCCTAAATTTCAACACTTACAATATCCAACCCATAACTCTTCAATGTTGCACTTTCCAAGCTCGATCTCTCATAATGCTCTTTCTCAATTCATATTTCCATAATATGCTCTAAAGATGCACTTAAAGATGTAAACCATACTATCAACCCTTCTTTAAAACTCTAATATACCTCTCAAAAATATAACACTTGTATGAATAAAGGACTTAAGGATTTTGGCTCATGCACTATATATATACATCTCTTTTTTTTTGATTTTTTTTACGAAAATAATAAATATGTGCATTTATATGGGGAGCCAAAAAATCCTTTTACAAAATATGACAAAATGCAAATATATACCAACCCATAATTTCCTTGCTTAAAACTGAATATATGCACTTTTCTTCCCACAAGGCATTAATCTAACCATTCTAAGTCTCAATTCCCAAATGGGGGTCAGGCTCAATTCGGCTAGGGATAATTTTGTGGAGTTTGCAATATCAGGCTCAGGCTAATATTCTGGCTTCAAGCAGAGATAATGCAGGGTAGGTAAAGAGAGGATAAAAATGGCTTAAAAGATGCCTCCATCACTTAATTCTCGTAAACATAAACATATATATGCATTGGCTTTGAATAACTATCACAACATTTAGAGATGCAGAGGAATAGTAAATACACTCAAGAAATCGGAGGGATTTTTGATGTTCTCCCTATAGGCCGAAATTCTCACTAGGACAATTTTTGTTGGATTCGCCTTTTAGCCTAGGATCATATGTGCTCAATTTCATCACAAGTTCACAATCTACATAAAAATTTGTAGGACATAGGCTAAACTATCCAAATATGCCATAGGGTTTACATAATCAAGTCAACTATTGAGTTTTCATCATAGGACATCTAAGTAGGGTTTAAAAAACAAACTTAAAAATAAACATGCATTTTTTTTTGTATTTTTGACATTTTTTCTATTTTTTTGGATTTTGACATTTTATAAAAGTAAAACTAAGAACAAAAATTTAAACATGAATGTAATGTGAAGAAGAAAACCAAGTTATGACCATAAGACATGTTTTTCCCCCACCCCATACTTAAAATATACAGTGTCCTCACTGTATTAAAAAGAAGAACAAGGGTAGAGAGAAACTCACAGCGCAACCTGCGGATTCCGGTCGATTTCAGATTAGGTCGATGCCAGAAGTCGATATTGGGTTCAGTGGTCGATGTCGACTGCATCTGTCGAAGTCGAGGAAGAAAGTGAAGACAAGGGCTGCCAGGTTGGGGTCGATATCGATGATTATGGTCGATATCAACCTTTGCTTATCTGCTCCTGAGTCCTCGATGTCGACATTCAAGAGATGGCTTGACCCTGGGGGGTCAATTTTGACTGGCCTGGTCGATTTCGACTGCCTCTGCAGAAGCTTCTTTTCTTCTTCGTCGTTTCTTTTTGCTTAGAAACCTGAAATCTTTGTTAGAAATATAGATAAAGCCACGAATTATCTTAGTTTTAAAAGTTTAAAAATCCAAAAATCCTAAAAACCATCTATGAAAAAATTAAAGGTTTTATGTACATGCTCTAGAGTTTTGAGTCGCTAGGCCGACTTCTCCGTCAATTCTTCACGAGCCTTTAATACAGGGACTCTTTGAGCTTGAGTCTTCTCCTGGATCATCTAGGTCCTTTTGGTAGTAGCGAAGTTCGGCGACCAAGGCTTCTTTGATGTTAGGTTCTTCTTTGGGCGCTTTCCTTCTCTTTCTTGACCTAACTTTAGCAATATATGCAAACCATAGAGCCTTGACCCTCTCATTAGTTGAATTATCAATAATTTACTTAATTGATTTATCAATAATGGACGGAGGAGGGTTGGCAGTCATACCTGGGCTTACCAGTTTGGGCCCGAAACAGAAATCTTCGGGCCGAAGGGTGGTCGATTTCGACCAAGGTGGGTCGATTTCGAGTGCTTTGGTCGATATCGATATGTGGCGGTCGATATCGACCTCTGTGACCCCATACTTAAGCTCTTGGCAATAATCTGGCATACTCGATTTCGACCAAGGGGGGTCGATTTCGATGTTTTTAGTCGATATCGACTGCTGCCAGTCGATGTCGACTCTGCTTGCTATTTTTGTTCTCGCCAATAAAAAATTTCTAAGCTTTTCCTTAGCTGGCGAGAGGACTACTTGCTCCAGGTGCTTTGTTTCGCTCATGGTCGGGTTGAAAGAAAATTCTATTACTTCGTTCCCTATAGTAAAGGTTAGTAATCCTCGACGTACATTGATATTGGCATCAACAGTAGCTGAGAAAGGCCTACCAAGTATAATAGGCACTACAGGATCTTTAGGCTTTTCCAATACAATGAAATCAGTAGGCACAAAGAACTTACCTACCTTTACTGGAACGTCATCAACTATACCTGTGGGCCTGACGAATGATTTGTCAGCCATATAGAGTTTCATGTCCACAGGTTCAAGTGCTCCAATGTTCACCTTTTGCCAAATAGAAAGAGGCATGAGACTTACGCTTGCCCCTAGGTCACATAGGGCTTTATAACGATGTTGGCCAAGTCCTACGGTGATTGCAAACTTCCCTGGATCACTCTTCTTCTTAGGGAAGTCCATCTTTGAGCACTCCTCTGCGATTTCTGCCATGGATGTCTTCTTGCTAAGGATGTCTTTCAGGAATCGTACATAGGCAAGCATCTCGCTTAGGGCTTCTGTAAGAGGAATGGTAACATTAAGACATTGAAGAATTTTTACAGAGCGCCTAAACTTACCTTTGGTGGGATCCTCCAATGCTTTGGATGGGAATGACAACGTCTTCTTTGGCGGAGGGGCCAAAACGGTGGTCGGAGGGGCCTGCTGGACATCGATGTCGACTGGGCACTGGTCGATGTCGACTGGAATGGTCGATTTCGACCTCTTTTGTGGCTCTAATGGCTCTGCAGTGGCCTCGACATCGACCTGGGTGTCGACCTGGGGGTCGATATCGACCTCATCCTCGACATCGACTGGTCTGTCGATGTCGACTGGATCTGCTATTTTCTCCGACTCCGTTCATGGCTTTTGTACTTTGTTGCCACTCCTTAATTGCATGGCTGCGACATGGCCCGTCCCGGATTTCCCCTTAGGATTAGTGGTTGGTTGCCCAGGGAATGTTCCGGACGGTCTAGGGATTTGTGCCGCCAATTGACCCAGTTGGGTCTCTACGTTCTTTTTCCAAATATCCATCTCCCCAATCCTTGTGGTAAGGTGATTGAGTTGAGAATGGATAGCATTGTTGGATTGATCATTCTTAGCTTGGTTCCGCCTTATCTCATCCAGCACAAGTTGAAGATCATCCTTCTTTTGGTCTCTCTCCGGGTGCCCAGGAGCTCTATAAGGCGGGGGTCCCTAGGGTTAACCTGGTTCCTTTGTTGGAACTTTTGGTCTCCCCAATATTGGTGATTGGGACCCCTCATGTAGCGTGCCTCCTGATGAGTCTCCGCTAGTTGTACTTGTTCAGCATGGGGGCACTCGATGGTGGTGTGCCGCTGCGATCCGCATTCAATGCAATCTTGGTTCGCTGAAAGGAACCTCACTTGCTTTTGGAGCTTTCGAAGTTGATCTCTATGGAATTGCTCCTTCATGTCCGAATCGATTACATTGGAGGGTTCATATAAGGGCATAGATGGGGCAGGCCTCGATGATGATAATGTGTCAGAAGTCTCAGGAGTCTCATATGTGTTGTCGAACTCCACCAACCTCTCTATGGTCTCCCAAGCCTCTTGTGGAGCTAGTTCAAGGTAGCCTTAGGCGGTGTAGGTGTGGATCCTCTCCTTTGTTTCAGCGTCAAGAGCATTGTATATGATCTCCTGAATTACGTACGGTGGTTGGCCATGCGTCGGGCATGATCGTAGTAGGTCCTTAAACCTTTCCCAAACAGTCGCTAGGGCCTCACCAGGCTTTTGTTTGAAAGTCGTGATTTTCTGTCGGATCAACGCCGGCTTAGAAGGAGGGAATAACTTGTTGAGGAATGCGTCATTGACTTCATTTCAGGTACGGAGCGATCTTGGGGCTAAGCTCTCCAACCACTGCAATGCTTTTCCTGTAAGAGACCAGCGAAAGGCTTTTAGTTGGACATACTCAAGACTTTGTCCATCAGCAATTGTATCACAAAGGTCTAAGAAGGTTGAAATATGTGTCATAGGGCATTCATTAGGTTTTCCTTTATATTGATGCCTTCTTATTTCAGTCAGGAAGTTAGGTTTAATTTCAAAATTAGAGGCAGGAATAAGAATCGCCGATTCATGCACTGTGAGAGCGGTGTTCATATATTGCTTTGCATTCCGAGGGAGGGCATTGATTTGGGCTTCTATTTGCCTCCGACCTTCCTCCTTCCTATCCGCACGCTCCTTAAGTGCTGCCTCTCTCGTTGTTAAGTCCTCAACCTGCTTCCTTAGTTGCTCAATTAGTTCAGCCTGGTTCGCATTGTCCGCCATGATTCTTTGAGCTTGGGCTCTTAGATGGAAGTAACGTTCAAGGTCAACTACTCCTTCAAATTTAGGTGGGCGATCAGCGCGTCGCATACACCTGCAAAACCAAACTAGGTAGAGACGTGAGATAGACTACAAGGGCGCGATTGATTGCCTCCCCGGCAACGGCGCCAATTTGTTAAGCAAGGGGGAGGTCGAGTTCTTAAGTTACAAATAATAAAGATGTAAATGTGTAAACCGGCTCCTAGCCTATGCAAATAATTACAAGACTTCCTCCCGTTGTAGTGGAAGGGTAGTCAGGATCGATCCACGAGGAGGCTGTCAGCGGGATCCTAGTAGCGTTGGAAATCTCACGTCTTGTGTCGACCAGAAGCCTAGATTTTGACCTTGGAGCTCGATGTCGACCTCGGTTGTCGATCCTCTCTGCAATAGAAGACCTGCAGAGACAAAAACAAGCAGTCGATATCGACAGGGGAAGGTCGATATCGATGTTAGTCCACGAAATCGACTGGCTTAGAAGTCTGCCAGTCGATACAGAAGGTCGATTTCGACGTCTGGGGTCCATATCGATAATTGCAACAGTGACCCAAGAGTCTCGAGATCGACTCAGAAGACTGTCGATCTATTAGCGTTGTCGATATCGATGTCTGGCCTCGAAATCGACGTCTTCCTGCATTGGGTTAGTTCTTCGTCGGCAAAGAAAGGCCGAAGATTTAAGAATGGGAAGAGAAGCAATGAACAGAAATAAAACAGTGGGTTTGATGAATATAAACTATGTAAAAAGGGCAACTCCTAGGATTAGGGTTTACCACAACGTTAACCAATGCATGCGATAAGATAAATAAGACGGACAATTGCGCTATTTCACGCGAGGGACAAGCTTTCACCGTACACCAACTCTTAGGATTACTCTTGCAAATAAACCTAATTGTCTCTACCAATTTTATGTTCATAACTCAAGTTGTTAGCATGAATCCCTTTTCTTTCGATTAAGACTAAATATAGAATCGTAGGAGATGATATAGACACAACGATATCAACATCTAATACTTACCTCGAACTCACATGGCTAACGTTGGGCTCACCCCGACCCTAAAAGCTTTGGGGCACTACTCGCTTCTCATCATGGAACTCATCATTGGTGGAAAGAAAGAAACTTGCATTAAAATATAAACTTCGAAGCTTTACAAATCAACGTTGGCTTTCGCAAATGCCAAACCCTAAAACTTCTCTCTAACTCTATTGCTATTGATTGTATTGATTGATGATTGAATGTCAGCCCCCTAGGGCTTTATTTATAGGCTACTAATCATTGCTATCCAAGGATTGTAACTCCTATCTAAACTGTGAACTCTATCCAAACAATTAGGATAGGTCTTTTATTTTGATAAACTTAAACTAACTTGATAAAACTTAAAGGTAAAAAGTGGATAAATCCCAGCTGTTATCTATCTATATGTTACAAGATAAATCCGTGCCTCCTTGAAGATAAAGTTCCCAATCCGAGCTTCGAAATCGGGTCTATCTTCTGTCAAGATAAGGTCGATATCGACCATAGAGGTCGATATCGATGTCTGTGTTTCTGCTCGACTTGTCCAGCTCCACTCGATTTTTATGTTGAGGTCGATATCAATGAAGTATGTCGATATCGATGTCTTCTTGGTTGGTCTGTGTGGTCTATCTCGACACTCAGAAGGTGTGTCGACATCGATGGTCGATATTGATGTTTAAGGTCGATATCGACCTCTGCTCAGCTTCACTTAGCTTCTTCGTTTTGACTCCGATTTCATCGAATTCCTGCATGGTTAGCTCAAAACTTGTGCAGACTCTATTTCTTATACTTTAGCCCATTCTTACACAAGTTTATATTCTTTTGAACCTTTTCTTTGGAAATCGAATGAAATATGAAGTCAAAAGATGCAATAAAAAGAGGTACAAATATGTACATCAAATTTGCGCGCACATCAGTCCTTGGGCTCTGATCCAATAAGATCTTGCTACGACAAGGCCTAGGAGTGATAGATTTTGGTTAAAAGAGGACCTTTACGTAGATCTAAACTCAAAACAAGAGGATGGAGGGAGGAGAGTTTACCTTGATCAAAAATAGGGGAAAGGGAGAAGAAATGAGCTCAAATCCACTTCACCAAGTGTTAGATCTGGCGTTTCTTGACGTTGGAAGGTAGAGGAAGGAGTAAGGATCAAGAAAGAACAAACAAGGAAGAGAAATTAGTTAAGATAAGATATAACTTGTCGATTTACCGAGACAACGACGCAGAACTGGGCACGGTCGCGGCAACGAAATTGGGGCTCGCGGCCGCGAGGAAGAACATAGGCTTTTGGGATCGTGTGTCGGAAGTGACCAGGATCTCACGGTCGCGACTAGGAACTCGCGGGCGCGACCAGGGAACACGCGGCGGCGAAAATAGGACAGATGGTGATTTTGTGTGGAAAACGCTTCCCAATTCCCATTTTTGGGTTTTTTCTTTGAGAGGAGGTCTTTTAGGATGTGTTTCTGGGGATTTTTGTGGGAGAAAAACAAAATATGGAGAATGGAGGGTGAGAAGAATGGATTGAAAGGAGGAAAGTTAGGAACATTGGCTAGGGTTTTGATTTTCTTTTGTGGAAAGATGATGAGATGAGAGAGAGTGTTTGGTGGCTCAAATTTTCATGTTGATTTTCTGAGGGTTTTAGGATGAGAGCATTCTATATATAGTAGAATAATTTGGGTTTTAATGAGAGTAAAGACAAAACAATTATGTGTAATGGTGAGGAAAGAGAATGAGTGGAAGAGTGGAGAGGAGTGAGGTGTGGGGGCCGGCCAAAGGGAGAGAGAGAGAGAGAGAAATTCCGTTCATCCGACCCTAAGTCTGACTTTCATCCCGAAATTCGACACAAGTTTCAAATCCGTTCCAAACGACTCACAAGACTCTATGTTTGAAATCCGAATAAGATAACGGGTTTTAGCTCAAAATCTACGTTTTAAAACATATTGGGATTTGTTTTCAAAGACTTTCCATTTTTAGAAATCCACTCGGGAACGGGTTTTTTTCAAAATTTTCAATTTTGGCAATTAAATAATTATTCAAAATGTCGGTCTTTACATTGTCCAACCTGACCATTATGGACAACCTTCTCATTTCTCTGATACCTCAATATATTGGGAACATTTCCAAATCCGAAATCAATCAAATGATTTAACCTATCTTTATAATAAATTCTTTTTCTTTTTTTTATTGGAGTGAGATTAAAAAAGTGATTTGGGGAACTAGACTATTGTGGGAAGTGATAAATGAATTGAGGAGAATTGAGAATAAAGTTATTGGAAACAGTAGAAAATGAGGTGGACAAATGAGAAAAGGAGAGAAATTTTGGGGCACTCTACCACTGAGGATGCTCTTATAATATCTTGTATCATTGTGCAATTTAGATCCGCCAAGATGTTACTCCCTCCCCACAACAAAACATGTCCTTTTTTATTTACACACTTTTTTAGAATGTTAAAAAATATATAAAATATTAATTTTCTTATAATTTTTTAAAATAATTTCTTAGTTATTGTTAATAAGTATGAAGTTGTAAAAACAATTTATAAAAAATGAATATTTTATATAATTTTCATCATCTTAAAACAACATGCTTGAATAGTAAATGACATATTTTTCCCAGCGGATAGAGTATATTTAATAAAGACACCTAAATGTATGGTGAAAAGCTCGCCATATGCATGATATCGATCACATTTTCAAATGTAATTAGAATCATAATTTATTACGGTTTCCAAAACATTAAAAATGTCATCTGCTACGATTTTGAAAGTTGTAAAACTCTAGATGATCGTGGTTTTGAAAATCGTGAGAAACTTAGGGCATTCCAATGCAATGGGTCTATGGACACCCTATCCTATTTACCCAATGCATCAGCCCCACCACGATTTTGAAAATCATGAGAGCATAGTTGAGTTTGTTATTTATACCCAAAAATTTTACTATTTACACCCAAAATCAAAGTTTTTTATTTTATAAAATAAACCCTATGCCTCTTGCGTCACAGACGTGTTCCTCAAGAGGGGCAGGGTATGTATATAAAAAAATAGATGCGCCTCTTGAGTTACACATCTATGACTCAAGAGGCGTAGGGTTTAATTAAAAAAAATAAAGATTTTGATTTTGGGGTGAAGATAGTAAAATTTTAGGTGTAAATAACAACTCCTTATTTTTTCATGGTTTTAAAAATCGTAACAACCAAAATGTGCTTGATATTTGATTTGATTTTAGTAGTTTTAGCAAGGCTATTTATAGAGGGCGAATCCACATTTTTCATGGTTTCAATGTCCTTTTTTTTCTATTTAAAATTATAATGTTGTATCAATTACACCAAACTTCACGTTTTTGGTAAAAATACTCAAATTGCATTTTTGGTAAAAATACTCAAATTGCATTTTGAAGATTTGCTCAAAACAAATCTACTTTATATTTATGATTAAACTACCAAGTTATAGGTAAAAGATTTTTTTTCTAATTAGCCCTAATTTATGCTTTAAATTAAAGTATTCAAGTTACAACATAAAATTTTTCCCAGATCAATTCAACTTTATTTTTGTAATAATCAAAATGATAATAGTAGTAGTGATAATAATAACAATAATAATAATAATAATAATAATAATAATAGTAATTTTAATATATATATATATATATATATATATATATATATATATATATATATATAAACATATCGGATTTGGTACCAAGATTTGAATTTGGGGAGTCACAACTCACAAGACAAGGCGACAACACTAATAACAAAGGAGATTGTTATGTGTGGACCCGGGTGTGTATGTGACTGAGAGGATTGAGGAAGGAAGGAAGGAGCGGCCGGCAAGGCAACGACACCAAAGAAGATGCCAACCTAACCCAGTTGAAATCCCCCGTAACATTTCATGTGCAGATTAGGCCTGTCCATGGGTCATGGGTCAACCCGTGCCCCGGCGGGTTTGGCGGGTCGGCGACCCGGCGAGTCATGGACCCAGCGAGTTCGGGTGATATGGGTCAAGGGTCATGACGGGTTACGCATTCGGGTTAGGGTCGAGAATTTTGTGAAATTGACTCGCAAGGTTGACAAAATTTTTTTTTTCAAAAGGGCTGTTTTTGGGTAGAATTTAAAAAAAATTCATTTTTTAAAAAATACGGGTCGACCAGTTGACCCGGCTGGTCGACCCGTGACCCGCCGACCCGCCTATCCCATGGGTTCGGGTTCGGGTCCTGATTTTCCGACCCATGACCCGCCGGGTCCGACCCGTGGACAGGCCTACATGTGTTACACCGGTGTTACACTAATTGTTTTAGGTTTAAATTTATATTTAAAAAATTATATTTATACCTGTATACTTATATTAACATGCCTATAAATTTTTATTTTGAAAATATATGTTACAGAAAAATTAAAAAATACTTTCTAAAATTATCAATTTTTTAATCATCTATAATTTTTAATAATAATTTTTCGTAATAAAATTTTATAACCAATTTAATATAAATGTATAAAATATAAATATAATTTTTTAAATATAAATTTATAAATGAAATAATTAAGTGTAACACCAAGTGTAACACCAAGTGTAACATCCGGTGTTACAGGGATACCATCATTGTTACCTTACCTGGGAACAGTGGCGGATCCAGGATTTTTGTCAGATGGGGGCTGAAAGCTACAAAGGAAGATAGGATCGATGTTTCTCATTAAATTAGATCGATGCCTCTCATCAAACTTAGCGTCAAAACTTTTCAAAGCTATATTCAAGGCTAAATAGGGTCGATGTTTTAGCTACCTATTAATCTTATGGGCAATTTCGAGGGTAATTAAATGACTTTAAAATTTAGATATGATGTAAATTTGATGCTAATTTTTATATCAAATTTACCCGAATTTTTCGATCATTCATTGAAATTGAATTATGAATTTTATTGGGATAGAACATTGACTCGTAATATTGAATGTACATGAATCATATTTACACAATAATGATAGCAGAACATCCACATTATCCACATTGAAGCACAATACATGTTTGCATCTTAATTAGCCAAAACTTAACCAAAAAGAGTCCCTATGTGCCAAATAAGTCATTATAATGTTATTTCCCAAATCCAACAAATCATTCAAATCAAACTCTATCAATATAAAAAATTCAACATGAAACTACCTACTCTCAATCCACAAATTGATTCTCAAACCTACAAATTTACCCCAAATTGATTTTTAAATCCACAAATTTATTAGCAAAATCACAAACCCTAGTCGAAATTTAACCAAATTAATTCTCAAATCCACAAATTCTAATCTAAATTGATTGTTATCTCAACGAATTGTACTTAAAAACAATATAATCAAAAGGTAGAGAAGCAAAACTCATAAATCTTCAAACCACAATTCCAAATTACAAACCACAATTTCAAATCATAAACCACAACTTTATTTCTCACAACACACTCCCTGTTTAATTCCATCATGCAATTGCCTTTCTCTGCTTTTCTTTCTTCTTTTTCGGATGACTCGAAACACACCAAACCAAAAGGCCCCTATTATTTATCTATTCAAATTTGAAATTTACTTATATTCCAACTTTTTAAATACAAGTAATACTTTAGGATAGTACATGAAATGTAAATGTGGACCAACCTATATTATTTTTTGCCATGAAAGTTTCCCATTCATTTTTTTTGATAAGATAAGAATTCGAAGGTCAGACAGGCCTAATTCTTCGAGAGGCCGACAAAGTCGGCAGACGGCGAACCGTCAAACAAACAATCTAAATAAACAGAAATAACAAACAACAAGCGAATTGAAACAAGCAACAAAAAGCTTTACACCAAGACGACCTAAGCAGACCAAAACTCCCGAGAAAGATGAGGACGCCGGCGAAGAACGAAGCCAACCACCACCGAATAGTAGCACTGCGGGCCAGCGGTACGATAGGACTCTAACTCATGTGGGTAGTGCAGACGAACTCCAAGGAAGCATTCCAAGATACGGAGTCGCCCTGAAACGCACCACCACGACCCCAGCCGGTCCCGACTCCGGACTCCACGCCCCCAACCAAGCAGAAGACCTCCTAGGAACACCGGAAGCAGAGCCACACGCTGCTCGAGCAAAAACGCCCATAAGATTCCGTCTACAAGAATTTGGTCAAGCCCTTACAAGATTTAGTCAACACCCTTTCGAGTGGGTTAGTTTAATCCTTTCGAGTGGGTTAGTTTTCCCTTCATTGTTTAGATACTCTCTATCTAGACGAGGTAAGATAATATGATATCTGAATTAACCTCTTTTTTTTTAATGAGGTTTGTGTTTGTGGCTCACTATCCTCTTCCAAGTGCTCCTATTGTGATATACTAGTATCCGTTTCCTCGGCTTTTACGCGTTTTGTTAATAAATTATATTTTATTATATTAATTATCTCAAAATTATTTTTATTGAATTATTTATATTAATTATATCAAACAATGATGAAATAATAGGTTTCGTAAAAATTTAAGATATAATATTGAGAATTAATATAAATATTTTGATGATAAGATTTTATTATTCAATAGATAAATAATTAATAATGAAATCTTATCATTAGATATAATGAACTAACATAATCAATCGTAATGACTAAAGATAAAATAATTCAGGCTAAAATATTACTCACTCCGTTCGGAAATAAATGATGTTTTACTTTTGTGCACGTAGTTTTAAGAGCTAAAAACTATGTAAAATCATATTTATTTTAATTAATTTTTTTTCATATTTTAATATCTATTAGTAATAAGTATTAAATTGTGAAAAAATTAATTAAAATAAATAAGATTTTATATAGTTTTTATCTCCTAAAACTACGTGCAAAAAGTCAAACATCATTAATTGATGTGTCAAAAAAATCCGGATCAAATTGCACCAGAAAATGACACATATGCGAATTGCACCAGAGAAGAGTTCGGGTTTCTGTTTTAGTATATTATATATTGATTATATGTATAGATACCATGTATAATTAAATGAAGGATGATATTTTAGATCACGGATAATCATAGAAATAGAACACGAGAAATTTTTTACATATCCAAGGATTATAAATTTGAAGTACAATTTAGAAAGAACCCACATGGTGGATGGAGAGATGGAAAAATAACCAAAATTCCCAGTGAATGAAGAGTAGGGTTGTTATTCGAGTTGAACGAGTCGAATACTACTTATTCATATTCAACTCGTTTAGAAATAAGCTGAGCTCGAGATGAATCTAAATTTACACTTGGCTTAAAATTGTACTCATATTCGACTTCTTTCGTAAGTGAACAAACTTAAGTCGAGTTTTTTTCCTGAGTATTAAGCAATATTATTTGCTCTTGCCATAATAAAATAAACGGAAATTTCGCGGGGTGCCCCTGTGGTATTGCAATTTTCGCTGGGTATACAACTCTTTTACATATTTTGTGTGGTGCCCCTAGGTGTTTTGGTATTTTTCGCCTCGTGTCCTTTGTTTGTTACAATTAACGGAGCCTTCCATTTCCGTTACTTTTCAATTAAAAAAAGAACAAAAAACTAAAGAAGGAAAGGGAGAGAGAGAAGACGAACGAAGGTCGACTAGAGAAGGGTGAAGGTAGGTCACGAGAGAGAAAGAGAAGATGAAGGCAGTTCACGCACGCAAGAGAGAAGACGAACGTTGAAGAACAAAGGGCGAGAGGGAGAAGACGAAGGAGCGCCGGTGATTGAGGGTGGCGGCGGTGGAGGTGAGTATCTCTCAATTTAATCTAGGGTTTGGGAATTGAGGGGTTAGGGGCGAGGATTCGAATTGTTGAAATTCAATGGATGATTTGAACTCTAGTATCTCTCATTTTATTCAGGGTTTAGGGATTTAGGGGTTAGTTGGTGCCGAATCTCTAATTGTTGAAATATTTCAAAGGATGATTCGAATTGTTGTTTAGTTGCAAATATTTCATTATATTCCATGAGATGAATGATGTAATTTGGTTTTCAATTTACATCATTGGAGTTGAATTTGGGGTTGATATTCGGGTTTATTTTCATCTGAATTCTGATTGGTCATATCTCCAATTTGATTTTTGCAATTTTGATAAAGATAAATTACATTCATACATTATGCTTTCTTGAATTTGATTGGCTATGCTTTATGTAAGAATTCAAATTTATATTTGAGGCCATAGGTATATGGGTATCTATCTATCTAGTATAACCAGGTTGAACTAGTGTTTATACCGCATCAGTGGTCATCCATTTTTTGAAATATTTAGATATGATACTTTGAATGGGTAGGCTATGCCACCAGAGTCTAGAAGCAATCAGTTAGGCTAGGAGAAAGGGAAAATTAATGTAACAGGTGGGTGACCCAATACTGATAGATTCGGGGCTATGGATGTAAATACTGAATATATTTTATATATTAGTATATTATTATTCTATAAAAATATAAAATATATTATTTATCCGGTTTATAAGGTTTGAAGAAAACCCGTCCTCGAGCACAATTTTCGATTTAAAAATCCTCCTAAACAATTTCAGCATCATTTTTAATGTTTTGATTTTGACAGATTTTATTTCCGCATTCAAGCTCCGAGTTTTGATAAAAATTAATTTAATTCCGTTTATCTTGAAATTGAATTGAAATTTGATTTAAATTTGATTCAGTCGGGATTCGATCGGGCGAGCGGGTTTCGAGTCTATTCCGCTAATTTGAATTCTTTTGTGGGGGACCAATTTCATTTATTTTCATTCCCCTTTTTCTTTTATCTCTCTCTCTCTCCCTCTCCCTCTCTCGGATTTCTGTCAAAATGGAAGCTGGTCCCCTCCCTCCCTTTTGTCTTCTTCCCTTACACAGCTCACACACCTCCCTCCTGCCTCACACTTTCTTCATCCAATCACACAATCCCATCCTCCTCTCTCCAAACCTTATCCTCTCAATCATCCTTATCTCTTTCCCCTCCTCCCCCATCCTTGACATGAGCTCCTAAGGGCCCCAAGCTCCCTTCTTTTGATTTGAACACCGAGCACCACCAAAGCGCCACCAGGGTGCCATCCGAGCGTCTCCCAAGCGCGCGTCCTGCCTCTGTTTTCCCGAGAGCCCCCGAGCACCCACATCCCGTTTTCTCCTTGTTCCTCATCTGAGCAGAAGCAGCCCACCTTTGTTCCTATTCCTTCAGCCAACCTCACCACCATCTCCCCAGCTCCTCATTGTCGTCGTCGTCCTCCTCTGCTCTCTCACTTCGTTGAAGTTGAGCACATCCGAGCCCCGTTTTGCCGAGAGCTAGCGCTGAACACCTCAGCTCCTCCCCTCGTCCTCTTGATGTGAGCTGCCCACGGGAGAATCCTCCCTCCCTCCTTGGCATTCCGAGCAGCCAGCGTCGTCGATGCAGCCCCGAGCTCCTTCTCCAGCGAGCCGACGAACTCGAAAAACCCCTTGGTGAGGACCCTCTTTCTTCTCCTTTCTTGTCCAATTCCATGTTCTTGGTGTCGGGAAGGTGGTCGGAGCCGCCACCCATTGCCGGCGAGCCTCCGTGCTCCTCTTCTCATTCTTCCGTCGGAGCGCAGTGTTGCCTCCGCTTCTTTCGTTCTCTGTTGCCGAACAGAACAGGGAAGAAGAAGGGATGTGGGGGCCTCCCCTGCCACATCATCGCCACCTCACCCTAGGGCCCACTCCTTTTTTTTAAACTCAGCTGAGAATAGAAGAAATGGGATGGCCTGTAGGCCTATTTGTTGGGCCGAAAATTTGGGTTTAAAGAAGGGAGACTTGGGCCTAATTTTTATAAAACAAATCTGGGTTGGGAGGTTATGGATTAGGGCCGGTTTTGGTTAGTATAAAACAAATGGGCTCGGTTTGGTACTTAAGATAAAAGGTAGGGTTGGTTCTATGTTTTTATAAAATATGGGGATGTTTCGTTAATTAAATAAAATGGTTGATTATTTAAGGTTTTGAAAATATTGTTTGAAAGTGTTTTTAAAGAAAATGGTATTCGGGATATAAATATTATTTTGAGATTAAGGACATACTATTATGATCTTATAAAATATAGGGACTTAAAATATATATTATCGAATTAAATCAAAAAGGAATTTGAAAAACGGCTTTTTTTACTATCGATTGGTTGAGGATGTGAGAACTTGGGTTTCGTATGTATGAATATCGGTCCGGTAGCTTATGGCAATGGCTTGATGATAGGTGTGTAATGCTTTTGGATTGCCTTGGACTTGCATTTGGGCCCTTGATTGTGTCATCTTGCTATTCTGCATTTTCAGGTAAGTATCCTACGAGACTTACTCAGTAACCTGGACCTCCTGCCTGATGTGTCATTTGATGTGTAGGTGTTGCATATTAAAGCATGTCATGTAGTATCATGCTAGGATTGCATTGAACTGTGCATGTGGTTACTATGTGTGTTTGAATACAAAACGGTCGTTATCTGTGATAGTCCTAGAGTCTTTGCTAGGGTCATAGGGTAGCCCAGCCCCATCGGGTTGCCCTGAGTCAATCGAGTCGACATAAGAATGATATGATAGCCCAGCACCATCGGGCAAGAGATGAGATGATATGATATGATATGATGATGTCGTGGTTTGTGCACCACCACGAGGAAATTGCTATGCTATAGCACCGAATTGGCCAGACTCTGCACTAACGGGAAGGGGTGCAGAGGTAGGAGAGGGATATGCCACTTGGAATTGTCTTGGGCCCTTTACAGTTTTTCCGCATATTATAACTGTCAAAGCATGCTTATGTGATTTAAATCTTGTACTGCATTAGTCATCTTTTATTTAGGTATAGGCATGTTATGTGGCCTCAGCGCAGTCAGAGGACCCGCAGGCGATTACCGAGCCTGACTTCGTGGATAGTGTTAGTTACCGCTCTTGTTTGCTCCTTGATTCTGTGACGGGGAATCTCTTGGCGAACCGAAGAATCCGTCTAATATTCTAACTTGATAAAATGGCAATCACCCACTATGTTTTTGGTTTTGACCCGGCTCTGCCGTGGCACTTGTATTTAAACTCTGCTTCCGCTTTACTTTCATTTGAATTGAATTTCGCGACATAGTCTTAGGACAGGTTAAGGATACCTAGGAGCCCTTCGATTGCTTTGGGGTTCGAATTCCCCGCTTTACATACTGATCTTTAGAGGTTCAAACCTCGACCCATACCTGAATTGTAACATCCGAACGAAGGTATCCAACCTTCGAAACGTATCTCGGATATTTATATCCGGGCCGTTACAATGGAGAGTCGTTCACTCTCATAAAAAATGTTTATAATCTTGTGCAGTTGTTTTCTAATCCTCTTCTTTAGCTCTACCATGTAACAATATTATAAAATGCTCCAAAACATCAATAGATAGTGTGAGAAAGCTCTTGGTCAATGGAGTTCTCCCTTACTCCCTTAGCTAATATTAAACTCAAGTTTGAAGGTCAAATACGTACAAGAAGTTATAGAAGATCACGGAAGCTTACAACTAACATAATGGAAGATCATGGGTTGTTTCTTTATCATGGATTTTTGAACCTTGCGATAGATCTTGGAACCGTCATTTGGTTGTGATTTCCATACCTGCTTTCAATTATTTGTTCTCTTCTCCATTCTTGCCCCATGCTGAGATTTTGTGGATTTAAAATGCTTTACATAAACTGATCAAGTCTAAACATTAATAATCCTTGTGCATTTGTGTAAGCCTATTAGCTTAATTGGAAGAGCGATTTATGAATACACAAAGATGTGGGTTCGACTCCCAAACAGGCTAACTTTAACTTACTCGATTGTTCACCATGTCACTAAAAATTGCAACTTTGAACTCATGATTAGAAGATAATGAAAAGGTTTGTCCTTGAAAATGTTTCAGTTTGCTGCAAACAATTTTCAGTTAACTTTTGGAGCTTTCATTTGTTGTCATATGAATTTTATTACTTCTTTTCATACGAATTTTTGAAACAACAAATCTCAATGATGTAATGTATGTTACTTCTATAATGTTTCTGAACTAAGTTGTTGTCATACAAATTATTGAAACAACCATATTCTCTGTTGTAATGTTACTGCACGCACAGAGTTGTTGTCATAACCATACCCACTTGTCCAATTCAACAACAACAACAACATGCTTTGAGCTTCTTATTACAACAACAACAAAGTTATGGGAAAACTCCAACACAAATTCACCATAAGTCAAATCCACATGAATAATATAGTAAGAGCTTTTACCTTAACATACATAAGATTCTTGTAGAATTATTGATCAAAGAGTAGAAAATTCATTAATAAAGATATAGTGGCCAATATTTTTTTGCAAAAAGACATGTGCAAATGAATAATCAAGTAAAATTCTTCACATAGAGCTTTTCAGATTTTGTTGCGTGTTAGAAAATCTCATATCTAATGAATCCATGCAAGTGTGAAATCAGAAAAAAAAAAAAGTAACAAAACTCCGCTGTTTATGGCAAATTATAATCAAGACAAGTCAAGCATTTGTATTTGCACAGAACAAGAATTGATAGGCAACACTATAAATGGTGTGAAGTCATCAAGCTAAAATCAACACCATTTCAATATTACACATAAGCTTTTCCACATTTGAGAAATATTAAGGGACTTGTATAAATTTCCTCCCATATCTGTTTCTTTGAATCGATTTTGCTTTGAAAGTTGAGAATTTTCACGTGCTCATTAGGGCAACTTGGTAGGGCGAGGGATTATCGAGTTGTGTGGTAGTGCATCTCTTGTGAGTTCATATGCAAACACATCTGATTCATAAAAGTAAAATACTACTTATTTGCTTGATTCTTACAACTATCGATAGAATATTTTTGGCCTATTAACTCAATTGGTAGAGCGATGTGCGCATGCACAAAGATGTGGGTTCGAATCCCACATAGATTACATAATAGACAAGAACACAACAATCCCAAATTATTATTTTTTTTTGGTGAAAAATCCCAAATTGTTAGTCATGCACATTATAATCTTAGTTATGCACTTTTTAACCTTAATTATGCATTTTTCAATCTTAATTATGCACTTTAATTTGAAATTATTATACGTAAAAAACGGATAGACGATAGACCCATTTAAAATAAACATTGCATACCATAAAGGCGGGGTGGTCTTTAAAGTGCATATTTTTAATAGGCATTATTGATTAGTTTAGATTCATTTACATTGTAGAATATGCATGTTTAGTGTTAATTTAGTTTAAACTCTTTTTGTGGTAAAGTTCGGAATCTACGCTATTTCGGTTAAATTGTGCACAGTCATAGATCCGACATGATGGAAAGGAAGGGAAAGCTGCAAAACATGGCCAAGGGAAGTCAATAAATCAAGCTAAGAAGGGAAAGAAAGAAGGAAAGAAAGAACGGGGAAAGAACGAAGAAAGCAAAGTTTCTGGGCGTATTTCGCTGCTAGCAAGTTCTCCTCACTACCAACGAGTGGAGTCAGAGAGGAGCATGTCCAGTAGCCAGCATGACTCGTTGCCAGGGATTCAAACTCGCTGCTAGTGAGTTGAGTCAGCCCAAGTGTCAGCGAGCAAGCAACATTAGTCGTTGCCAGCGAATGGTGACTCGCTGCCAGCGAGTGGAGTCCCTCCAGCGGAAGGGTTGTCTCGCTGCAGCAGAAGGAGGTTTTCGCGACAGCGGAAATCTTCGCTGGCAGGGGAACCGAAGAGTTTTGGAAAACTTCTAAGGCATGGACATTCGCTGCTAGCGAGTCTGGTAGCGAGGTGCTAGCGAAAATCCAACAAAAGGTGACCAAGGCAATTCGTTGCTAGCGAAAATCTTTTTGCTGCCAGCGAAATCTGACGCTGAACTAAACATGGAAAGTCTATCTTTTATCTAGTTTCTTTACAAAGATTTCTATCTAATTTATCTATCTAATTTATCTTGTTTATTCAAGACATTAGGCTTATAAATAGGATGTTTAGGGTTAGTTTTCTCATACATTCAAGTAGAGCAATCACCTATGAAGAGAAGAAAGTTTAGGTAAGCCATGTTTGGCTAATTTTCTAGTTTTTGCCTATACTTTGGAGACTTGGTTGGTGGTTTGTGAGCTTCTAATTTAAGTAATTTTTCCTCTATAATTCTTTCAACTTCTTTGTGTGATATTGATTATGTTATTGAAGGTTCGATAATATAAAACAAGGTAATATAGAAATACTCTAGAAGGGGGGTTGAATAGAGTATGCCCTTTTTTTTTCGCAGAAAGTCTCAAGACTTTTGGAGCTCGTATAAAACCCTTTGAGATTAAACCTGAATCACAAAGTTAGACAATCGAACCAAGTGCGGAAATAAGGTAAAGCAATAGATAAAGGACACGAGTAATTGTTTACGAGGTTCGGCACGAACTTGGCCTACGTCCCCGCCTAGGGTTCTTCCACAACCCTAGGATTCAAAAGGCTTTATTGATTCGCAAAGCTTAGGATCCTAATAGCTCACCGAGAAGCCTCTCTCCTATACAATTGCAATCTAGTCAACTCACGTTCCCTTGGAGTCCTAGACCAATCTAGAAGAGCCCCACCTCTCTCAGCTATCTAGTACAATCCTCTTACTCTCACAAATCAATAGCCTAGTGCTTACTTCCCGAGTTACAAACTCTCGAGTAACACTATAAATGAATATATCCTATAAGCTCACAGTGTAACTCTCAAAGGCTTTGAAATGAAATAACAAACTCTTGAGCGCTAGCAGAGAGTACACTTGGAAGACAGATCTCGCTTGAATAAATGAAAGCTTGTGTTCAACCAGTATATCCTGTCTTCTTCTTCCTTTCCTTTATATAGAAGCAACATGGCGCCTAAGGATCTTCAACAACGGCTAGTTCGGATCATGGCGCGCCCAAGGATCTTCTATTTTTGGACACTTCGAAGACATGATCTCTCCAATTTGGATCTCCTCAATATGCACCATAAGGAAAGAAGTAATTCGAATAATAATTCCTGAAAGGTTAGTTAGGCATATAATATAATGGAAGTATATAATATTAAATAATATTCGGACATAATAATATATAGAACAGGTTTTGTATTTCATCAATACTGTTAAAGCTCCAAGACCTTTGACACAGACAAACTGTCAAGGCCTTTGAAACTTTATTCCGATTTTCATCAAGGGAGGGAGTTATCAGTTATTGATGTTATCTTGGTTAGCTACCTTGATAATATTGATTTCATGCTAGGATTTAATACTTTCGTATTTGTGTTATTTTCGTAATAGCACACATAAGATTGTGGATTCCATATTTGAAGCATGATTATGTAGGGAGTTGACATATATCTTAAACATTGATTTACCGTGTTTAATTGGTCTTATTTATATGCTCAAGTTCTTTGGACTATTTGCTATCTCTTTTTTAAATCTTGACCATGTTAGGGTTGCATTGAGGTGTAATAGGACTTTTAATCTACTTAAACTAAGACGAGAGGAATTCGTAGGAAAAGATAATAACTTGAAAATAATTCGATGATCAATAAAACCAACCAAAGTCAAGAACTTGTAGGTGGAAACGCTTTTCTTCTATCCTTTATTTGCTTTTGTCAATATTATTTTCTTTTATTTTCATTCATAAAAATCTTTTATTTTTATATTGTTAAATACGTAATATTTAGAAATACTTGCTTCTCTGGGGTTCGACCCCTTGCTTGCATACTATACTAATTTGTTTGTTTGCGATTTATTTTTGACGAGGTAAATCAACGACTTTTCCTCCATCAAAATTGGCGCCGTTGCCGGTGAACGAACTCGGGTCACCCGCTTGACAGGCGGGAATCCTTACCACCCGCATGACAGGGTTGCATTCATAGATTCATGCATTCATAATTATTTTTTTTTCGTTATGCATTCATATTTAGTTTTTCCGTTATGCATTCATGTTTATTTTTCACTTTTTTATTGCATTAGAAAATGAAAAAAAATTGAGAACATTAAAAAATCCCAAAATTATCATGCATTGCATATGTGTTATTCAAATACCCATCTTGCTTTTGTTTGTCCTCTATTTTATTTTTATGAGTTTTGCCGTATATGTTCCATAATATTATTGAACTGTCTAGCCTTGTCACATACTTCAAATGATTTTTATGGGAGCATGACTTCATAGTCCAATTGAGCAAGTATCATTCTTATAGGCATTATTGAAATCCAACAAAACGTGTCCTAGTGAGAAATTTTGGCCTTATAGGGATTTTTCATCATATTTATTCCCTTTTGTTTGGTTGTGCGAAATTATGCTCTCCTTATGCAATTACCTCTTGAGATTGACATTGTTATCTATATTTGAGGCCACATTTTATATGTCTATTGCTTATGAGTTTCAAATGATAGAGGCATGATTTTCTTAGCCATATTATTATCCATATCCACCCTACACATGTGTCCTTTGCTTGTAGCCAAATTTGAGCCTTAGCCGTTTCTTTGAAGCTCCACAAAATTTATCCTTAGGCGATGATATGCCTTACCCTATCCTGGAATTGGGATTAGAGTTGGTGAATGGATGATATAGTTGAGTTGAAAAGAAAATATTGTTAAGAGAGTTACATGTTTTGGATGATTATGTAATTTTGGTTTTATTCCTCACATTGTGCATTATTGTATTTTTTTGCTCTAGAAAAAAAAAAGAAAAAAAAGGAAAAAAAAAAGTGAAAAGGAAAAGAAAAAAAAGAGAGAATGAACAAAGAGCTTTTTATTTTATTATGTATGTGAGAGTTAGAAAAATATGTATGGTTGAGAGAAAGTTCTTTTATTGAGTGTTTTGAGAGTGAAAGTTTGAGTTATTTTGGTTTGGAAAATATTTGGTTTTTAGTGTTCTTTCAGTTGTTCCTAGGAATCCCTTTTTCCCGGATTTTTAGCACCACAAGCCTAAATATTTTCCTACCTTAATTCCTTACCAAGCCCCATTACAACCTTGATAAAAAAAACTCTTGATGTTGCTTATGAGTGATGGTATCCACGGTGGAGATCATATGTGATATATGTCTCAATTTCTATGTAGCTTTTTGCATTTTGGATTGAGTTGAGAGATACATTGTTAAGCCTAAACACATGAAAGTGAGAGTAAACACATGATCCTGGTGAGATTGGATGAGATGTGACTTTATTTTGAATCGCTCATATACTTCCTAGGATGTTAGCTTTCATGTTCATGGCTCCTCCACTTTGATGTTGCTTTTCACAAGGTTAGTGTTTTAAGATCATATTTGTGGGATGTTGGTTTCGCTCTTGTTTTTGCATTGCTTGAGGACAAGAAAAAGGTCAAGTGTGGGGGAGTTTGATAATGCATATTTTTAATAGGCATTATGGATTAGTTTAGATGCATTTACATTGTAGAATATGCATGTTTAGTGTTAATTTAGTTTAAACTCTTTTTGTGGTAAAGTTCGGAATCTACGCTATTTCAGTTAAATTGTGCAGAATCGTAGATCCGACATGGTGGAAAGGAAGGGAAAGTTGCAAAACATGGCCAAGTGAAGTCAAGAAATCAAGATAAGAAGGGAAAGAAAGAAGGAAAGAAAGAAGGGGGAAAGAACGAAGAAAAGCAAAGTTTCTGGGCATATTTCGCTGCTAGCGAGTTCTCCTCACTGCCAGCGAGTGGAGTCAGAGAGGTGCATGTCCAGGAGCTAGCATGACTCGCTGCTAGCGAGTTGAGTCAGCCCAAGTGTCAGCGAGCAAGCAACATGAGTCGCTGCCAGCGAATGGTGACTCGATGCCAGGGAGTGGAGTCGCTCCAGTGGAAGGGTTGTCTCGTTGCAGTGGAAGGAGGTTTTCGCGGCAGTGGAAATCTTCGCTGGCAGCGGAACCGAAGAGTTTTGGAAGTTTTCTAAGGCATGGACATTCACTGCTAGTGAGTCTGGTACCGAGGTGCTAGCGAAAATTCAACAGAAGGTCGACAATGGTAATTCGTTGCTAGCGAAAATCTTTTCGCTGCCAGCGAAATCTGATGCTGAACTAAACATGGAAAGTCTATCTTTTATCTAGTTTCGTTACAAAGATTTCTATCTAATTTATCTATCTTTTATCTTGTTTATTCAAGACTTTAGGCTTATAAATAGGATGTTTAGGGTTAGCTTTCTCATACATTCAAGTAGTGCAATCACCTTTGAAGAGAAGAAAGTTTAGGTAAGCCATGTTTGACCAATTTTCTAGTTTCCGCCTATACTTTCGAGACTTGGTTGGTGGTTTTTGAGTTTCTAATTTAAGTTGTTTTTCCTCTATAATTCTTTCAACTTCTTTGTGTGATATTGATTATGTTATTGATGTTATCTTGATTAGCTACCTTGATAATATTGATTTCATGCTAGGATTTAATACTTTCGTATTTGTGTTATTTTCGTAGTAGCACGCATAAGATTGTGGATTCCGTGTTTGAAGCATGATTATGTAGGGAGTTGTCATATCTTAAACATTGATTTACCATGTTTAATTGGTGTTATTTATATGCTCAAGTTCTTGGGACTATTTGATATCTCTTTGTTAAATCTTAATCGTGTTAGTGTTGCATTGAGGTGTAAGGGATTAATTGGACTCGGAAGACTTTTAATCTACTTAAACTAAGATGAGACGAATTCGTAGGAAAAGATAATAACTTGAAAAGGATTCGATGATCAATAAAATTAAACCAACCAAAGTCAAGAACTTGTAGGTGGAAACGCTTTTCTTCTATCCTTTATTTGCTTTTGTCAATATTATTTTCTTTTATTTTCATTCATAAAAATATTTTCTTTTTATATTGATAAATACGCAATATTTAGAAATACTTGATTCTCTAGGGTTCGACCCCTTGCTTGCATACTATACTAGTTTGTTTGTTTGGGATTTATTTTTGACGAGGTAAATCAACGACTTTCCCTCTTTCAAAATTGGCGTCGTTGCCGGGGAATCAAGTTTATTTCTTTATTTTGTGTATTTATAATTTTTTTTATATATCTAACCCCGTCATAGACATATCTTACAGTTCGAGACACCTCGTTACTAATTATTTGCAATGGAGTTGGAGTTATGGCAATACTAGGGAGAATACTTTCACCATTACCTCGCAAGATTGCAAGATTTAGTGGACGACCGTGCTTCACGGGGTATCCAAGATGAGTTGAAAAAACGAATACTTTGCGTTCAAGATGGCACTTCCCAAGATATGAGAAATCGCCCAATCTTTCAAAGATGAAGGCTTTTACGGTTTGGATTGGTCGGAATTATGGGATCTTTTCGTTTGCGTGGGTGACACGGCAAAGGTGGAAGAAGAATACAATTTGGCATCCATACCCTTACCTTTCAAACCAATGGTGGGCGAGATACATGAAGGAAGCCAAGACGCAAGCACCAATTGGTCAATCGAAGATGGAGAAGGGAGCCCGATGCCCCTTGACATAGAGTCTCATGAGTGCACGCGTGAGGAACCATGTATTTTGGCACTTACTCCACCCATAGAAATCACCCCAAGTTACCTATCAAGGAACCTATTCCAGAGCTAATTTTTGTGGTTCCCGAACAAGGTTATGATATTTCTTACACTTTTTTGGATTTTGGTGAAGATGTAGATCCTTGTGAGCATTACTTGAACAAACCACCAGCGGAACTGTGTTGGTGGTACTACAAACCCTCGGCGGGAAGTCACGCTCGAGCATATGAAGAGTTGGAGACCTTCTTCAACATCACATCTTTTGACTTCGACTTCTTCATATGTGGTGTTCGCCTACCTAGATGGTTTGCAATGGAGTTTGATTTTCTAAAGAGGGCGTTGGTAATGTTCGATTGAGTCTTGAGCGTGCAGAGGAATAAACCGTCGAGTCTATGACGATAAACAAGGACGCTTCTCGGGAGGCAACCCGAGGTTCGTTTCCTAAATTAGTTATTTCGATATCTAGTTAGTTTCTCTTTTAATAAATTAGAAATTTCCTAATCCTTTATATGTTAGATAGATGCTTTTGGATATTTTGAGCTAACCATGCAGGGAAAAGTGAACAAGATCGAAGAAGAGAGATTATGTGCTAAATTCGCTGCTGGCAAATCATGATTCGCTGCCAGCGAGTCCAGCTGCCCAGACGACATAGGAGCTGATTTCATTCGCTGACAACAAACGAAACTCGCTGACAGCGAACAACACTCGCCGCCAGCGAATCCAGCAGTGATGCCCAGTCTTCGTCTGTTGTCGTCGCAGCCCATCTTATTCGTTCTTCGTTATCTTCGTTCATTCGTGTTCGTGGTTCGTCAGTCTTCGTCATTGTCATTCATCATCGTTCTTCTTCCAAACTTTTCATTATCGATCTTCATCGTCTTCGCCATCGAAACTTTTTCCACAATGTGAGTTATTCTTTACCCTCTTTCTCTCATATTTTTTATGATTTGTTGTCTTTGATTTTCATTGAGGACAATGAAGAGTTTAAGTGTGGGGGAGGGTTGCATTCATGGATTCATGCATTCATAATTATTTTTTTCCGTTATGCATTCATATTTAGTTTTTCCATTATGCATTCATGTTTATTTTTAGCTATTTTATTGCATTAGAAAATGAAAAAAAAAATTGAGAAAATTCAAAAATCCCGAAAACATCATGCATTGCATATGTGTTATTCAAATACCCATCTTGCCTTAGTTTGTCCTCTATTTTATTTTTATGAGTTTTACCATATATGTTATATACTATGACTGAATTGTCTAGCCTTGTCACATACTTGAAATGATTTTTATGGGAGCATGACTTGTTAGTTCAACTGAGCAAGTATGATTCTTGTAGGCATTATTGAAATCTAACAAAACTTGTCCTAGTGAGAAAATTTGGCCTTATAGGGATTTTTCATCATATTTATTCCCTTTTGTTTGGTTGTGTGACATTATGCTCTCCTTATGCAATTACCTCTTGAGATTGACATTGTTATCTATATTTGTGGCCGCATTTTAAATGTCTATTGCTTATGAATTTCAAATGATAGAGGCATGATTTTCTTAGCCTTATTATTATCCATATCCACCCTACATATGTGTCCTATACTTGTAGCCAAATTTGAGCCTTAACCGTTTCTTTGAAGCTCCACAAAATTTATCCTTAGCCGATGATAAGCCTTACTCTATTTGGGAATTGGGATTAGAGTTGGTGAATTGGATGATATAGTTGAGTTGAAAAGAAAATATTGTTAAGAGAGTTATAAGTTTTGGATGATTATGTAATTTTGGTGTTATTCCTCACTAATGTGCGCGCAAATTGCCATATTTTCTATGCACATTTAAGTCCATTTTATGATACATTTGGATGTATATTAGTGGGAAATCATATAATTAGTGTAGTTTACACATTATTGTCAAATATATGGGTCTGCACGAGTTTCTATGTGATTTCGCAGAAAACAGGACAGAAATGGACAGATTTGGAAGAGCGGAAAAAGAACTCGAAGTCTTCTGAAGAGGTCGAAATCGACTAGTGCAGCAGAAAGCTAGGAATCGAGTAGAGGAAGAACAGAGCATGTCGACACAGAAGAGGTCGATATCGATGTGTGATGGTCGATATCGAGTGGCCTAGATCGAGCTTATTGATAGAAGTCGAGTGCCAGTCCGACAGATAGAGTAACAGAGAGGTCGATATCGATGTCTATGGTCGATATCGATGTTGTCCAACAGAGAAGTCCGACTCATATTTTGATAGAATTCTATCCGAAGCTTGCACGCCTATCCTAAAGTCGAGATTTCCTATCTTCACCACCAGACTTATCACTCGAGATGTTTTACCATGGAGTGTTTAGTTTTTACTTTATTAAGTTTTATCTTAGAGAATAAAGATAAAGTTTCGAGTCCTTGGCTAGCAAGATTCGATATCTATATCTAGAGGCCGTTAGGGTTGAGTTTAATCATTCAACACACACAAGCAATCAGTTTTACAATATAGAACGCAGAGAATTAGGAAAGAGAGAGAGGCCGAGTGAGTTGTGTAAGCGAGAGCGGAGTGGCTTGGTTCAGTGTAATCTTTCTTTCGAAGTTAATCAAAGTAGTTTTCTTCTCAATGATGATGATGAGTTCAACGATGAGACGCGAGTAGTCAACCCACTTCTAGGGTCAGGGTGAGCCCGACGATAGCAATGTAGGGTAAGTCCATCAAAGGTATGATTTTTATGTGATTCCGTCTTCTATGCTATGCATGATCCTTTGCGAAAGTTAGGGAGATTCATTATTTGCATTATTGAAGTGAAAGCCAATCATATTGTGAACTTGGATTACTCATGAATTGGATGGTAACTCTTAGGAATTATGCGAGAGCCTCTAATCACCTAAATCTTGGTAACGAAAGTTATTTGACGGAAAGACATTAAAATTCATAACTTTATCATTATACTTGCATTGTTATCGTTGTGGCATGAGACCCCGACTTTGGAAGCTTTTAGTTAATTGAATTTGATAAAAAGTTGAGTTTTATTTCTGTCCATCTTTCCTTTACCATCTTACGCACTTCGGACACTTTTCCGACACATAGGTTACGTTTTCCAGTTTCTGTGACAAACATCGAAATTGACTGTGAAGGTCGATATCGAGCACTAACATCGATATCGAGGCCTCTCTCGAAGTCGACTGTGTTTGCTTTTGTCTTCTGCGGGATTTTGTTGGAAATCGACTAGAACTGAGGTCGATAACGACCAGACACCTTGATATCGAGTGTCTTTTGAGGTCGAAAGCTTGATCGTGATTGCAACAAAGGAAGGGCTGACATACCTCCTCGTGGATTCGATCCTGAATTAACCTACCACTGCACCGGGAGGGAATCTTGTATTATTTGGTTGAACAGGGAGTTAGCATAGTTGTGATATATTTGAATATTTGAATAGCACCTCCCCTAAACGCAACAAATTGGCGCCGTTGCCGGGGAGGCAATCAATCACCACCTAAGTTTTCTCATGATCTTTTCTTAGTGCTTATTGTGCAGGTTTATGCGACGTTCTGATTGTGGACCTATCCTAGAAAACATACACGAGCCTAAAAGTTTCTTCGATCTTCGCAACAAAGCAGTTCAAATCATGGCAGATAACGAGACACAGACTGAGACCATAGAGCGGTTAAGGAAAGAGATCGAGGACCACAATGCTACAATCGCTGCTGAGAGGGCCGCCACTGCTGCAGAGCAAGCCCATGCTAATAGGGAGGAGGATGCGCACAGACAAGCCCAAGAGCGGCTAAATCAGTATCCACAGACGGCGATGCAATACATGCATCCGCCGCTTCATGTTCCTGAATCTGCTATACTTATTCCTCCTTCAAACTATGAAATTAAGATTAACTTCCTATCTGAGATAAAAAGAAATACCTTTGAAGGAAGAGCAAATGAATGCCCACTGCAACACATCTCTACTTTTATGGATTTATGTGAAACTATTGCTGATGGTGTAAATTTAGAGTATGTGAGACTAAAATCTTTTCGATGGTCCTTGGCAGGGAAGGCATTACAATGGCTAGAAAGTTTGGCTCCACACTCGCTAAGGACATGGGCGGAGGTGAAGGATGCATTCCTGAATAAGTTCTTTCCACCTTTTAAAATGGCGATGCTACGACAAAGGATCACGGCTTTCAAACAAAAGCTAGGTGAAACACTAGCACAGTCGTGGGAGCGATTTAAGGACTTGCTGAGATCATGCTCGGTGCATGGGCAACTTTCATATGTCATCCAGGAGATATTCTATAATTCCCTTAATGCGCTGAATAAGGAGAGGATCAATTCATATACCACCTATCGGTACATTGAGCTTACACCAACGGAGGCCTGAGAGACAATTGAGAGGCTAGTCAACTTCCACAATGTAAAGACTGAATGTATTTTATATTATTATATTATTATATTTGAGTAAATAAATTATTATTTTATTCAATCGGTAGAAATGTGAGAAAACCCATCCTTGAGCGTAAGTTTTGACTTTAAAGTCATTCCGGCATCATTTTGAGAATTTAGATTCTATCAGATTTTAATCCCGCATTCAAGCTCCGAGTATCGAAAAATTAAATTAATTTCGTTAATCATGAAATTTAATTGAAATCTGATTAAATTTGACTTAGTCGGGATTCGATCGGGCGAGCGGGTTTCGAGTCTATTCTGATAATTTGAATTTTGCGTGGGAACCAATTTCAATTATTTTATTTCCCCTTTTCTTCTCTCTCTCTCTCTCTCTCTCTCTCTCTCTCTCCCTCACGGCTGGTCCTCCTCCCTCTCTTGTCTTCTTCCCTTTCTTCTGCTCACAACCTAGCAGCAACCTTTCCCATTCATTTTGGCTCAAGCACCCACCCCTCAGAACTCCCACCCTCTCTCTCCTTCTTTCCACTGTCTGCAAGCACCAGGAAAAAGAAAACTCAGAGGGACCAAACCACCAGCCCACACCCCTTCCCTCTTTTATCACCTCCGTAGGGCACCACCTTCGCCGCTTCACCACCATCTCAGTCACTGAGCAGCACGCAACCCCCTTTCACTTCTTTTCCTCCTCTCCTGCCGAAGCTCAAGCCACCATATCCACCAGCGCCACCTTCTTTCCGACGTTATCAGTAAGGCGTGCCCATCTCCCCTCCTTGTTTCGCGAGTAGCACAACCCCACCCTCCTCTGTTCTTTGAAGGAAATGTCAAGCACCCCACCTCCCTCCGATGTTGTAGCAGCAATAGCCAGATCCCGAGCCGGTCGACGTCCAATCCCAGAGCCGCCCCCTTCGACCCCATTTCCTCTGTTTCTCGAATCCAATGGTGAGACTTTCTTCACTTCATTTCGCTTGCAAACTCGATAAAATCTCACCTTTAACCTCCCTACCTTCGTCCCAGGCCGAGACAGCAGAGATTCCGACACCGATGAGGCCAACCGTAGCCCGGCGAGTCTCCGACGAACTTTGAACCCCATTCCTTCGGTGAGCTTCCCTCTTCCTCTTCTCTCTTTGGCTTTGGTTTTCCTCCGTTTCTGGGCTGGGATGGGTCGAGGTGAGGGTGAGCTTGAGAGTCGACGGTGGGAGCCTCCCTTCCCTCCTTCCCTTTTTTCGATTTAAACCAGAGCAGAGGGCTGGGCGTGGGTTAGGGGCGATGAACAGTAAGTTTTGGGTTTGGGTTCCTGTTTTATTTCATTGGTCCGGTTCACTCCCTTAAATAAAAACAAAACCGGTTCAGTTGGGGTGGGTTTGTTTGGATCCGAATTTGGATGGGTTTGGACTCGGGTCTGGCCGGATTGGATCCGGGTCATGGGCCTCTTCTCTTCTTCTTTGTGATTGGGCTGCTAGGTATTTCTGGGTTGTGTTGTTGTTAGTTGGGTTACATATATGTGATGATTTATTTTTATGGTTGTGAGATTATCAATATTATTATACTAATATGATTTTACGTTGAATATATATATATATATATATATATATATATATATATATATATATATATATTGGAAATTATATATATTATGACATTATGTGTTGTTTAACATATAATTTTGGAAATGGTAAAGTAAATTGGTATTCTTGTTTTATAAATGTGGGATGTTAAGATGGATTTGTTTTTGGTGATTCTTATATTTTAAATATTATTTGGAGTGTGTTATATTATAAATATTATATAAATTGTTCTAGAAATGATTTATTGATTTTGATAATGTTTTGTAAATGAAGTTTGAGAAGATGAATTTATTTTAAAATTAAAATGCCAGAATCATTTCCATAATATGATTTTGGGAAATTGGTTAAGGCTTAAACGTTTAATGTCAGAATTTGGTCAAGTATGATTTGAGAAAGTATTTTGAACATGAGTTGACTTAAATTGGGATTTATGAGTTTGAAAATATGGTTGGTATGATTTTATCAATGGGTTTCATTGAAGAATGATTTTGGTCGATTTGATCGTATCGGGAAGATTTTGGAAAACGGTTTTACTATCGGTCGGTTTTGAGAATGTTAAGAACTTGGGTTCGTGTGTATGAATGTTGGTCTGGTAGCTTATGGAAATGACTTGATGATAGATGTGTATTGCTTTTGGATTGCTTTGGACTTGCATTTGGGCCCTTGATTGTGTTATCTTGCTGTTCTGTATCAACAGGTAAGTATCCTATGGGACTTACTCAGTAACCTGGACCTCCTGCCTGATGTGTCATGTAATGTGTAGTTTTGTTGCATATTAAAGCATGCCATGTAGTATCATGCTAGGATTGCATTGAACTGAGCATGTGTTTACTTTGTGTGTTTGAATACAGAACGGCCGTTATCTGTGATAGTCCTAGAGTCTTTGCTAGGGTCATAGGGTAGCCCAGCCCCATCGGGTGCCCTGAGTCTATCGAGTCGAAATGAGCATGATATGATAGCCCAGCACTATCGGGCAAGAGATGAGATGATATGATATGATATGATATGATTAGCCCAGCACCATCGGGCATGAGCATGATTTATGATATGATGATGAGATATGATATGATATGATGATACCGTGGTGAGTGCACCACCACGAAGAGAGTGCTATGCTATAGCCCGAACTAGCCTGTCTCTGCACTAACGGGAAGGGGTGCAGAGGTAGGAGAGGGATATGCCACTTGGCATTGTCTTGGGCCCTTTATAGTTCTTTTCTGCATATTATATATATACTAGGGGCATGATAGTGTGATTTGAATCTTGTACCGCATTAGTCATCTTTTATTTAGGCATAGGCATGTTATGTGGCCTCAGCGCGGTCAGAGGACCCGCAGGCGATCACCAGGCCTGACTTCGTGGATAGTGTTAGGTACCGCTCTTGTTGCTCCATGCTTCTGTGACGGGGAAATCTTTTGGCGAATCGAAGAATCCGGCTAATATATTCTAAATTGACAAATGGCAATCACCCACTTTGTTTTGGTTTTGACCCGGCTCTGCCGTGGCTTTTGTATCTAAACCGTACTTCCGCTTTACTTTCGTTTAAATTGTATTTCTGAGACTTCGACTGATTAGAGGTTTGAAACCTCGACCCGTACCTGAATTGCAACAACCAAACGAAGGTATCCGACCTTCGAAACGTATCCCGGATATTTATATCCGGGCCGTTACAAAGTTGGTATCAGAGCCAGGTTGTGCAATTCGGGTACGCAAGGGTTGGGTGTATGTTTTGGAAAACTGCCCATGGATTTCGAAAGATTTGAAAGCGTTTTAAAGGGGCAAAATGAACTTAGTATGCCTAACTCAATTGGACTAAATATGAACATGGCTTATGATAAAAGAGGAGAACCAACTAAAAGGGATCGAGTGGGTAGAAATGGCGTTCGACCATCCCTTTTGGATGTAGTTGGGAATGGGTAGACGAAATACTAGCTTGTTCTTTACAGCTGGGTCTGGAAGATTCCAAGGAGATCGTTTTAATTGTCATTAACTGATTCTATGTTGAGTGCTTGATATGCTAAAGATTGGATTGGTATGTCCTAACTATTGAATGAATATTGAATGATCTGTGCAAACGGGATAGCGGGAGTACTTTTTTTCCTATATGGTCAAGCCCAGCTTGTGTGAAACAGCCCCTTCCACTATGATAACCCTTGACGGTTCTATCGAGTCTTTCCCTCGGATGTCAGTGTCTTTCACTGGGGATTGGGTTGGTAAACACATTGTGTCGGGAATCATGTACGGATATGAAGGTTGTCTGAGTGAGTATTGGAAGGTAGTTCTTGATGTCATTTTGAGTCGAGAGTAAGGTGTTTCTGAGGCTATCCTTCTCAATCCTTATGATGATCAACCAGTGTCTCCTTGCGATAAAAAGTCGTATCCGAGTCTCCCGGGAAAGATGGGGTGATGAGTCAGTTGGGAAGAGTCAATGTTTGCCCTTATGGACCTCTATCGGGTTATCTGGATTTCTCCGTCTATGATTGTGTGATTCTATGTGCACTACCCCTTGATCTACAAGTTGATCCTTAGTGTGAAATTGTGCTTATGTGCCTTTCCTCCCTGTGGATAGGTTCATGATAGTGTGATCGTTCAGTTCTAGTATCATGATAGAGTGAGTCCCTTACTTGATGGATACATGTTATAATTTCATGTCAACATGCCTCATATGCTACGAAATCCTCAGTACTTGTTATGATGATGGTCGTTAATGTAAATTCGTGGTTGTATGACATCCTGTATCTATGCTGGTCACATTACTTAGGTCTCGTGTTCTATCATGGTTAGATGTCAATATAGCATGTCTACTGGACCTATCGTATTGATCTTGATGATGATTGATTGAGAGCATAAACCACATGATATGAGTCTATATAATTGTTGCTTCTCTCAGATTAGGTCCATGATAGTGTGATCGACTCTTCTTTATATGAATGCCTCATAAGATGTGCTCTTTAGCATGCTAGTCGATGATGCCTCAATGCTTATCATTCATTTTGTGACAAGAATCTATAGCATGCCCACCTATTTTGTATTCCTCAGATTAACTATTGTTGATGATTTTGCAAATTAGTATTGTTATGTGTTAATTGTGCTAAATTGAGGGTAGGTTAGTGTGAGTGAGTTTTAATAAACACATGCTTCCTCCCAGTATACATCGATTTGAACTCCTTGATAGTGTGATTCTCCCTCCCTCTATCCTCGTAAATGTTTTCTTATCTGATTAGATTGATGTTGAATTCGGTGATCGACTTGCTCCCATGACAATTAATCCTAACATGCGTATATGATATCGCTCGGTAGTATTTCCCTATTACTCTATGATATCTTCTTATGCTTTCATGAACGTATGACTTGACACCTCGCATGATCACACACCACGTTATATCATGATTTTGCATACGCATGATGCATGAATGCTAGAATGAATTTAGTCGAGTTATCCTGATTGTGTTCAGGTTCTATATGTGCCAGTAGTGTCCTATAAGACTTATGATTTCCAATATGACCCGCTAAATGATTGTGTTGTACTTGTTCTATGATGTGACAACTATTGTACCATATATGTACTCTATAATGGTTCGTTCTTAGCATGATTATAATCTAGCATCCATGATGTCCTTCTTGTACTTTTGATGATGCCTCATGTTTCGTGAATATTATGTTGAACTCCTCTAAATGACTCTTGACTATGCTTGCATCACATTATGTATCGCTAGTATCATGTAGGACCCATGCTCTATAAATGTATCTCGTCATATGATTACGTGCCATGCTTCACCTAATATATGATCATTATGTCAGGTGAGATAGTTACTATGTTGCCCTTTATATGTTCTCATATGACGCTCCACCTGTTTGTTATGACATACCTTGCCATGATATATTTGGACTCATTTGTCGATGTGTATACCGTGCTCTTACATTGTTCATATGCATGATGCTCGTTATCTTCACTAAATTCCGCATGACTTCGAATCATATATGATCATTGCTGGTTCCGTCTATCTTGCTTGGAGTTGCTAGGCATATCTGTTTCCATGGAATACTAGAATGTTAGCTTGTTTAACAAACATCAGCGTAGGACTTAATTGTATCTTTGATATGAATATGAATGTTGCCCCGAGATAGGTAACTGTTAGTGTGGATTGATGTGATTGATATGCTCCATAATAAATTCGTGCGTGTTGTCACAATTTTAACCTAATAGACTTTCTTAAGGGCATCGTTACTATTCTCGAGTCAGAGTCTTTGTCTCTAGTCGCGTCATCTTTATCCTTGGTACATTTTGTCTCCGAAAGAACCATTGGGTCGTCCGCCCTTGTCACTCCCCTATCTCCGCTAACTTGAACTCATACGCGTTACATTGGATGAGCGACCGCATGGAAAAAGGGATCGGGAAGTCGAATAGCGACAGAGAAGCACAGCGGAAGCGTGGGCCCATAACCCACGGGCCTCAGGATTGAAAATGTCGACGGAACAAGCTCGCTTCGAGGATTGCGATTATTGAGTACGATATGAGTTGTAGGTGGGAGCGTCCTCTATTCGAATTGCTAACCCTTTCTGAGCTTGTTGATGACGATATTGCACTGGCTTGATGTTGAAAGCTGCTTGTTGATGTGATGACTGTTGCTTGATTGTCTGTTGACCATGATGATATGATTCGATGCCTTACAATCCTAATGTGCCTTGATGACTTAATGTGATGCTACTCTGAGATGCCAAGCATGATCTAAATTCCTTGCCTATAATGTGAACTGCAATTGCTGAAAACCTGAACTGTTTACTTGATAAGTTTATGATGAAACTTGCTAGCTTGGACTGACCGTATTCATATATGATGTGTTGCAATACTTATTGAGCATGACAGTAAATTGAGACTTTAAACGCAGTTGCAATGCTTAATGATGAGCTAATGATGCTATTGATAAATGTTGATTAATATGATGTAGTCCTTCTGTGTAATAATGTCCATGATTGCTTCTTCTTGAAACATGTGAGTGAGGTCCCTTGGTAGAATGGTTAGAGAGCGGTTAAGGAAATTGAGTGATTGGTACGATGTGAGGGTCTTCTTGATTATGTGATTTATTAATATGTACTGGTATAATGTTAGATAGCAACCATGATAAACCTGTATGGTATGATATTACATGTTGATATGCAATATTGGAAATCTAGTTGGCAGTGGCAAGTGTTACTTTGATGTAATGATACATTGCTATCCTACTATGTTGTCCTAAAAGCATGTTATAATGTGTTGAATGAATCATGAGATGATGATACATTGTTATGTGAAAGCATGATGTTATACTATATGGTTGATAAGCATGATTATGAATAGGTAAGTGATGAATATGACTTGGAGCATAGATATGACTTATGTGTATATATGAGATGATGATGCATGACTGCTATTAATCGTTATATGGCATTGTGATGAGCTAAGATGTTGTCTGGAAAGCATGATGACATTTTGATGTTGATATACTGTTTGATCTCCCCTTTTTGGTTGAATCTTAATCGCATGATTTTGTGGATTGATGTGATAATATGTTATGATAATGCTGGATAGAAATTGGATGGGATGACTATGTGAATTTATGCTTTAAATGAGATCCCTTGTTATGACTGGTTCCACTAAGTGTGCGATGTTGAGATGCAATCGTGAGATTTGACTTGTAGTAGTGTACTGACTCCATGACACCTAACCTCTTTGATCTCTTGACATGTGTGCTGGCATGATTTATGAGAATTCAATGATACACTTGTGATGCCTTCGGTATGACATAGATACACTTTATGACTCGTGATATGACGTTGAGATTTTATTGTCGCCTTTGATGTGTTGAAAGAATGGTATGCTTTATGTTATGGGTAAACATGTTATGCGGCTACGATGTTGATTGGTTGAGATTATCATGATTGATGTTGAGGATTGCCATATGAGAGGTGGTTGATGATGTTATGAGTTGATGAGTTGATGAGTTGATTTACTTTTACTCATGTTGAGTTGTGAATGATGAAGGAATGATTTTGGAACCTAGGAAGGGAATATGGGATTAGCCCTTAGAGGTGGATGACTCCACCTCCTACCCTCGGAATTTGATTGAATAGTATGTTTGAAGCTGATTTGGTTTTCGGAAGATTTTGACAAAATCTTGATTTGAAAGGATTTGACTTGTTTTGGTGTAAAGTTGCTTGATTAAAAATTTAATTTGAAGATTTTGAGCGGTTTTAAAAATGGCCAACTTGGGGTTTTAAAAAAGTCGAGATTTTCAATGAGTTAGATGACAATCCTTTCATTTACAAACGCTTTGGGGATTTACGAACTGGATTTACATTATGACGTCTCACGAAGTGGATACAAGCATTGTATAGGGGCGCTTATAGATTGCTTGCTAAGACCTAGTCGAACGCTATAATGCTTTTAGAGTTGTGACACTTCCGAAAAGTCGAAGCGAGGATGTGATAGGGGCGCTTATTACACACTCGACAAGGCCCATTTGGAGATGTCACGACCGTGACCAGGATGTTGTGAGAATCCCGGAAGACGCAACTGAGATGATTACAAGATCCTTGGACATGGTCCTCGGACTCACCGATTTTAAAACTTCATCTCCTTTGCTTTAAAATGATTTTAGTCTCGGGGACGAGACTTGTTTTTAGAGGTGGATAAATGTAAAGACTGAATGTATTTTATATTATTATATTATTATATTTGAGTAAATAAATTATTATTTTATTCAATCGGTAGAAATGTGAGAAAACCCGTCCTTGAGCGTAAGTTTTGACTTTAAAGTCATTCCGGCATCGTTTTGAGAATTTAGATTCTATTGGATTTTAATCCCGCATTCAAGCTCCGAGTATCGAAAAATTAAATTAATTCCGTTAATCTTGAAATTTAATTGAAATCTACTTAAATTTGACTTAGTCGGGATTCGAGCGGGCGAGCGGGTTTCGAGTCTATTCCGATAATTTGAATTTTGCGTGGGGACCAATTTCAATTATTTTATTTCCACTTTTCTTCTCTCTCTCCCTCACGGCTGGTCCCCATCCCTCTCTTGTCTTCTTCCCTTTCTTTTGCTCACAACCTAGCAACAACCTTTCCCATTTATTTTGGCTCAAGCACCCACCCTTCAGAACTCCCACCCTCTCTCTCCTTCTTTCCACTGTCTGCAAGCACCAGGAAAAAGAAAACTCAGAGGGACCAAACCACCAGCCCACACCCATTCCCTCTTTTATCACCTCCGCAGGGCACCACCTTCGCCGCTTCACCACCATCTCTGTCACTGAGCAGCACGCAGCCCCCTTTCACTGCTTTTCCTCCTCTCCTGCCGAAGCTCAAGTCACCACATCCACCAACGCCACCTTCTTTCCGACGTCGTCAGTAAGGCGTGCCCATCTCCCCTGCTTCTTCCGCGAGTAGCACAGCCCCACCCTCCTCTGTTCTTTGAAGGAAACGTCAAGCACCCCGTCTCCCTCCGATGTTGTAGCAGCAGTAGCCAGATCCCGAGCCGGTCAACGTCCAATCCCGGAGCCGCACCCTTCGACCCCATTTCCTCTGTTTCTCGAATCCAATGGTGACACTTTCTTCACTTCATTTAGCTTGCAAACTCCATAAAATCTCACCTTTAACCTCCACACCTTCGTCCCAGGCCGAGACAGCAGAGATTCCGACACCGACGAGGCCAACCGTAGCCCGGCGAGTCTCCGACGAACTTTGAACCCCATTGCTTCGGTGAGCTTCCCTCTTCCTCTTCTCTCTTTGGCTTCGGTTTTCCTCCGTTTCTGGGCTGGGATGGGTCGAGGTGAGGGTGAGCTTGAGAGTCGACGGTGGGAGCCTCCCTTCCCTCCTTCCCTTTTTTCGATTTAAACCAGAGCAGAGGGTTGGGCGTGGGTTAGGGGCGATGAACAGTAAGTTTTGGGTTTGGGTTCCTGTTTTATTTCGTTGGTCCGGTTCACTCCCTTAAATAAAAACAAAATCGGTTCAGTTGGGGTGGGTTTGTTTGGATCCGAATTTGGATGGGTTTGGACTCGGGTCTGGGCCGGATTGGATCCGGGTCGTGGGCCTCTTCTCTCCTTCTTTGTGATTGGGCTGCTGGGTATTTCTGGGTTGTGTTGTTGTTAGTTGGATTACATATATGTGATGATTTATATTTATGGTTGTGAGATTATCAATATTATTATACTAATATGATTTTATGTTGAATATATATATATATATATATATATATATATATATATATATATATATATATATATATATATTTTGGAAATTATATATATTATGACATTATGTGTTGTTTAACATATAATTTTGGAAATGGTAAAGTAAATTGGTATTGTTGTTTTATAAATGTGGGATGTTAAGATGGATTTGTTTTTGGTGATTCTTATATTTTAAATATTATTTGGAGTGTGTTATATTATAAATATTATATAAATTGTTCTAGAAATGATTTATTGATTTTGATAATGTTTTGTAAATGAAGTTTGAGAAGATGAATTTATTTTAAAATTAAAATGCCGCAATTATTTCCATAATATGATTTTGGGAAATTGGTTAAGGCTTAAACGTTTAATGTCGGAATTTGATCAAGTATGTTTTGAGAAAGTATTTTGAACATGAGTTGACTTAAATTGGGATTTATGAGTTTGAAAATATGGTTGGTATGATTTTATCAATGGGTTTAATTGAAGAATGATTTTGGTCGATTTGATCGTATCGGGAAGATTTTGGAAAACGGTTTTACTATCGGTCGGTTTTGAGAATGTTGAGAACTTGAGTTTGAAAATATGGTTGGTATGATTTTGGCATTGTCTTGGGCCCTTTACAGTTCTTTTCTGCATATTATATATATACTAGGGGCATGATAGTGTGATTTAAATCTTGTACCGCATTAGTCATCTTTTATTTAGGCATAGGCATGTTATGTGGCCTCAGCGCGGTCAGAGGACCCGCAGGCGATCACCAGGCCTGACTTCGTGGATAGTGTTAGGTACCGCTCTTGTTGCTCCATGCTTCTGTGACGGGGAAATCTTTTGGCGAATCGAAGAATCCGGCTAATATATTCTAACTTGACAAATGGCAATCACCCACTTTGTTTTGGTTTTGACCCGGCTCTGCCGTGGCTTTTGTATATAAACCGTACTTCCACTTTACTTTCGTTTAAATTGTATTTCTGAGACTTCGACTGATTAGAGGTTTGAAACCTCGACCCGTACCTGAATTGCAACATCCGAACGAAGGTATCCGACCTTCGAAACGTATCCCGGATATTTATATCCGGGCCGTTACAGACAACACCTATGGGACTGCTGCAGCTTACGATTCAAGGCCTGCCCTATATATGCCACTATATGAGCCTCCAAGGGAGATAGATCCTGATGTGCGGCAACAATTCCACAACGATCAGACACGTTGCCTTCAAAAGCAAGTCAGGTTCCTGAGCAACAATCAAACTTGTCTGGAATGTGGCTCAACAAGGCATAACACTAGTGCCTGTCCACATACTGAGCAAGTATCCATGGCGAAACAACATGAGGAAGCCAAGTGGACAAGAGGCTCCTATGGAGGGGGCAATGAACCATACTGGGGAGATCAAAGGTTCTATCAACAAAGGGATCCCCCACCATATAGAGCACGAGGGCACCCTGAGCAGGAAACAAGGAAGGATGACCTGCAGATCATTCTTGATGAGATGCGGAGGGACCATGCTGAGTTCAAACAAGCCAACAACTCTGTCCATACTCAGCTGTAGGGCATCAATTTTAGACTAGGGGAGATCGACGTTTAGAAGCGCAACATGGAGACCCAAATGGGTCCATTGGCGGAGGCAATACCCAAAGCGTCAGGATCATTCCCAGGATCAACTGTGCCTAACCAAAAGGGCAAAACCACTGGACACATTGCGGCAATGAATCTAAGGAGTGGGCGTCAATAACTAACGCCCGAGCAAAAAGCGGAGGAAAAGGAGCCAGAACGAACATCGATATCGACCCCCTGTCGATATCGACCAAGATGACGTCGATGTCGACCATGCAGTCGATGTGGACCCTGCTGATGAGTCACCATAGAAATCGACTCCTCCAGTCGATGTCGACCCCCATCCAGTTGATGTCGATCTCACTCCAGCCGCAGGGAGTAAGAAGGTGTTGCCATTGCCAACAAAAAAGATGATTAAGGACCCGGCGGAAAAGAAGTTCCAGCGGTTCGTGAAGATGCTTCAAGGACTCAATGTCTCAATACCATTCAAAGAAGCACTTCATGAGATGCCATCTTATGTAAGATTCTTTAAGGACATATTGGGTAAGAAGCGATCGCTTTCTGAGATCGCAGAGGAGTGCAACAGATTGGAGCTACCATAAAAGCGGGCGGACCCAGGTAAGTTTTCTATCGCTATAGGCTTAGGTCGATTCAAATTTAATGCTTTAGTTGATTTGGGCGCTAGAGTTAGCATGATGTCACTAACCATATGGCAGAAGGTAAAGATAGTCCTCTGGAGCCCATGGATGCAAGGTTATACATGGCAAATAATACGGTAGTGATTCCAACAGGATGGGTAACTGATGTGCCAGTACAATTAGGTAAATTCTTTGTCCCTGCTGATTTCTTAGTTGTTGATATAGCGGACGACCGTGCTTGTCCCATTATTTTAGGTAGGCCATTCCTAGCAACTGTCGATGCCAACATCAGTGTGAAGAAAGGATTGCTCTCATTTACCAATAGCGACGAGGTGATAGAGTATGCCTTCAATAAGACAATGAGGAACAATGAAGGGCCAATGGAGATTAAGGTCATCAATGGTGTCTACATCGCATGTGGAGAAGCCAAAGTAAGGAGTATGACACCAGAAGAGCTTGAAAAGAGGGCCATAGAAGCCCAAGTGGAGGAGTCGTGGCAATATCGACCACCATAGAAGCTGAGAAAGGAGGAGTAAAGAGCTCGATATCGATCTCTGAGGGTCGAAATCGACCTGATCATGTCGAGCAGAAAGCCTCCAAATCGACAAAACCTCTAGAAGCACAACAGAGCTCGATATCGACCACTGAATATCGATGTCGACTTGAGCCACAGACAGAGAAGAAGGTAAGTCAAGGTATGGATTCTTCCTGTTCCATTTCTATTAAAGATTTATCATTATTTGGAAGAGGTGTGCCTTGGCATGTGTGCTTGTGTAGGGTATCCGATGATGATTCGAGCCAATATGAGATAGGAGACAAAGTGTATGTCACCAAATCAAAAGATCAATGGTTCCCTACTAGATTCAAGGATAAGATGATGGGACCTTTCATGGTGAATCAAATCCATCCAGGCGGAATGTAGCTGCGTGACAAGAAGGGAGTGTTGTTTGAGGCCCAAGCCACATGGGCTCTGCAGATGCCATCTTGAGAGCGCAAAGGAATAAGTTGGCCTAGCGACTTAAAAGTCTAGAGCTTGTAACGGAGACACTTAGTTTTTGGTTTTAGACAATTTTTACTTTATATTACTTTGCATTGTTTTTGTTTTGGTTTTAGTTTGTTTAACAAGTTGCAGGAAAGAAGAAAAGAGCACAAAACAGAGACATCGATATCGATGTTACATATCAATATCGACCTTAAGGTCGATTTAGATGGGCTTGTGGTCGAGACCGGATCACCCTGAAGCTTGAGCCAGGAAATCGACGAAACACATCAATTTCGATGTTGAATGTCGATATTGACTACCACTGCAGTCTTCTTCGACTCCTGAAATTTGTGACGGTTTAGTAAGTTTTCTTTCTTAACCCTCGTTCTAATACAGTAAGGACACTGTAATCTTTAAGTATGGGGTGGGGGAAAGGCTTACTTGCATTTTTTTAGCATATTTTGAGCATGTTTTATAAGTTATTGCATATTTTAGTTAATGCATATTACATAGTTAGTCATCTTTATCTCTAATCATACTTAGTTTATATATTCGAAAAAAATAAGAAAAAAGAAAAAAAGAAAAAAAAACAGAAAAAATTGACCCCCATCAAAAAAAATGAAAATAAAGAAAAGAGTCATGGAAGTATAAAAAAGAGCTCTACGATGCAAAATTAGATTCATTAGAGATATAACATGAAATTGCCTAGTTAAGGGAATTCCCAATGAAGTGCAAAAAGAAAAAAAAATGAAGGAGGTAAAAATTTGAATTTACTTTTGACATGTGCATGATAAGATGATGGAGGACTTACCTATGCATATTTGCAAAAGTCACAAACCATATATGAGCCTTATATCATGATCATTATTGCTCCACATATATCATACTACCCATTTTATATACCTTATACCCTATCCGGGGAGAAGTTTGAGAATGGATGTCATCTTTGGAGTTGTTATATGGAGTTTGTGCATATTTTATGAAGTTGTTGGCATGAATGAAACAAATTTTGAAATATGGAAAATTTAATGTGCGAGAAAAAATCCGATCACCTCAGGAGATAAAGGTAGGTCGACCCTGCTCGTTGAGATGTTAGTTCAGCGAGATGGGACACAAGGTGAGGAGTCCGAAGTACTAAGTATCCGGGGCCATTCATGACACCCATGTTTGCGACTCGCGAGAAGGCAATGCTAAGGTTAGAGAGGTAAAAGCATTATAATTGAAAAAAGCATTGAGCGATGAGAGAAATGTGAGATACATTATGAAGAAGGAATGTGGAATATTTTAGAAAGAAAGTTTTATTTCCCCGGATTTAACACCACATGCCCAAATATTAGCCCACCTTTAGCCTTTACCAATCTACTTCTCACAAGCTTGCAAAAGTCCTCTTAATTATTAATGCTATGTCGCTGAAATTGTTTTATGCATATAAACCTCCTTTTATGAGTATGAAATTGCTTTTATGCACAAGCATGGATTTGGTTGACATTAGTACCTTATCGAGGATGACAATTGATTGTAGGGACATATGAAAAATGAATCTATGATGTTGAGGGTTTACTTTCTTCCCCTGAATGACCATTAAAAGTATTGCTTCGGGACAAGCAAGCTTAAGTATGGGGTGATTGACGTGCGTGCAAATTGCCATATTTTACTTGCACATTTAAGTCCATTTTAACGTCATTCGCATGCATATTAGTGGGAAAACATGAGATTGGTGTAGTTTATGCATTATTGTCAGATATATGGGTCTACACGAGTTTTTATGTGATTTCGTAGAAAACAGGATGAAAATGGACAAATTTGGAAGAGCGGAAAAAGAACTCGAAGTCTTCTAAAGAGGTCGAAATCGACTATGAACCTCGACATCGAGTGCAGCAGAGCAACCAGGAATCGAGCAGAGCAGAGAACAGAGCATGTTGAAAAAGACAAGGTCGATATCGATGACTGATGGTCGATATCGAGTGCCTAGATCGAGCTTATGCCAGTGCAAGGAGAAGAAGGAGAGCTCGAGATAGAGAAAAACCGAGGTCGATATCGATGTTCCATGGTCGATATCGATGTGTTCAACAGAGAAGTTGTTGTAGCAAGAGGCTTGATATGTCAAGTAATTACAAATAATAAAGATGTAATAAATGTAATCCAACTCCTGGCCTAAGCAAATAATTACAAGACTTCCTCCCGTTGTAGTGGAAGGGTAGTCAAGATCGATCCACGAGGAGGCGTGTCAGCGGGATCCTAGTAGCGTTGGAAATCTCAAGTCTGCGTCGACCAGTAGCCTCGATTTCGACCTTGGGCCTCGATGTCGACCTCGGTTGTCGATGTTCTCTGCAACAGAAGACCTGCAGAGACAAAAACAAGTGGTCGATATCGACTGGTGGGGGTCGATATCGATGTTAGTTCACGAAATCGACTGGCTCAGAAGACTGCCAGTCGATACAGGGGGTCGATTTCCACACAAGGGGTCGATATCGATGCTCAGCAAACTCCGCAGCGATGTTCGTCGTCGACTCAGAAAACTGTCGACGAACTCAGTGGTCGATATCGACGTCTGGTGTCGATATCGATGTCTCCCTGCAGTGGGTTAGTACTTCGTCGGCAAAGAAAGGCCGAAGACTTTAGAATGGAGAGAGAAGCAATGAACAGAAATAAAACAGTGGGTTTTGATGAATTAACTTATGTAAAAAGCAACTCCTAGGATTAGGGTTTACCACAACGTTAACCAATGCATGCGATGAGATAAATAAGACGGACAATTGCGCTATTTCACCCGAGGGACAAGCTTTCACCGTACACCAACTCTTAGGATTACTCTTTCAAATAAACCTAATTGTCTCTACAAATTTTATGTTTATAACTCATGTTGTTAGTATGAATCCCTTTTCTTTCGATTAGGACTAAACATAGAATCGTAGGAGGAGAGATAGACACAACGATATCAACATCAAATACTTACCTCAAACGCGCATGGCTAACGTCGGGCTCACCCCGACCCTAAGAGCTTTGGGAAACTACTCGCTTCTCATCATGGAATTCATCGTCAATTGAAAGGAAGAAACTTGCATTAAAAATAACTTCGAAGCTTTACAACTCAACGTCAACTTTCGCAAACGTCAAACCCTAAAACTTCTTTCTAACTCTAACTCTATTGTCTTTGTCTTGGGTTGTTCTATGATTGGATTCTTAGATGATCTAACAAATCAGCCCCTAAGGCTTTATTTATAGGCTACTAATCCTCGCTATCCAATGATTGTAACTCCTATCTAAACTAATAACTCTATCCGAACAATTAGGATAGGTCTTTTATTTTGATAAAACTTAATGGTAAAAGATAAATAAAACTCCAGCTGTCCTCTATCTTGAAAGTGTGACATAATTCCGTGCCTCCTTGAAGATATAGTTTCAATCCGCATTCGAAATCGAGTCTATCTTCTGTCGAGATAAGGGGTCGATATCGACACCAGAGGTCGATATCGAGGTCTCTATTCCTGCTCGACTTGTTCAGCTCTGGTCGATTTCTATGTTGAGGTCGATATGGGGGTCGATATGGGCACCGGGGGTCGATATCTGCCTCTTCTCAGCTTCACTTGATGTCTATGTTGAGGTCGATATCTATGTTGAAGGTCGATATCTACACCAGAGGTCGATATCTGGGTTTAGGGTCGATATCTACCTCTGCTCAGCTTCGCTTGGCTTCTCCGTTTTGACTCCGTTTTCGCTCGAATTCCTGCATGGTTAGCTCAAAACTTGTGCAGACTCTATTTCTTGCATTTTAGCCCATTCTTACACAAGTTTATATTCTTTTGAACCTTTTCTTTGGAGATCGAATGAAATACGAAGTCAAAAGATGCAATAAAAGAAGGTGCAAATGTGTATATCAAAACACCCCATACTTAGACTTGCTTGTCCTCAAGCAATAACCAAGCAATAACCAATACCTACAACACACCCTTCAAGTCTTCGCCTTTGTCAAAAGCAACATCATAAGCGGTAGCAAAGCAAAGCAAGTGAATTTAACGTCATAGCACATATTTTGGCGATCCATAGGCATATGCAATTTTGATCCAACCTCACAGGGATAATGTGTTTGCACTCAACTCTCATGTGTTTAGGCTATAAAGATCAACTCTCAACTCAATTCCATATACAATCTCATAAACATTGCAATTTATAAAAATCCACTTCGCAACCAATTATGAAAATGCAATAAGAATTATCAGGAGGACTTTCGCTCAATGGAAGACTTCATAGAAGACTCCATTCGACGGGGTTGTAATGGGGCTTGGTATGAAATAAAGGGTATGGAATTATTTGGCTATGTGGTGCTTTTATAATTCGGGAATCAAGACTCCTAAATCTCAACACTTGCAATACCCAAACCATAACTCTTCAATGTAAGCTCAATCTCTATAATGCTTTTTCCCAAACTCATCTTTCCATAATATGCTCTCAAAAATATAACACTTGTATGAATAAAGGACTTAAGGATTTTGGCTCATGCACTATATATATATTTTTTTTCGGATATTTTTTTTTCGGAAATAATACTAAAGCTATGTGCATTTATATGGTGAGCCAAAAATCCTTTTACAGAATATGACAAAATGTAAATATGTACCATCCTACAATTTCCTTGCTCAAAACTAGACATTATGCTCTTTTCTTTCCACAAGGCATTAGTCCAACCAATCTAAGTCTCAATTCCCAAATGGGGGTCAGGGTTAATTCGGCTAGGGATAATTTTGTGGAGTTTGCAATTTCAGGCTCAGGCTAATGTTCTGGCTTCAAGCAGGGATAATGCAGGGTAGGTAAAGAGAGGATAAAAATGGCTTAAAAGATGCCTCCATCATTTAATTCTCGTAAACATAAACATATATATGCATTGGTTTTGAATAACTATCACAACATTTAGAGATGCATAGGAAGAGTAAATTCACTCAAGAAAGCGGAGGGATTTTTGATGTTCTCCCTATAGGTCAAAATTCTCACAAGGACAATTTTTGTTGGGTTTGCTTTTTAGCCTAGGATCATATGTGCTCAATTTCATCACAAGTTCACAATCTACATAGAAATTTTAAAGACTTAGGCTAAACCATCCAAATATGCCTTAGGATTTACATGATCAAGTCAGCTATTGAGTTTTCATCATAGGACATCTAAGTAGGGTTTAAAAACAAACTTAAAAATAAACATGCATTTTTTTTGTATTTTTGACATTTTTCTATTTTTTTATATTTTTTTTTGATTTTTTATAAAAGTAAAACTAGAAATTTAAACATGAATGCAATGCGAAGAAGAAACCAAGTTAAGACCATAAGACATGTCTTTCCCCCACCCCATACTTAAAATATATAGTGTCCTCACTGTATTAAAAAGAGAACAAGGGTAGAGAGAGACTTACAGCGGATTCAGGTCGATTTCAGGTGAGGTCGATGCCAGAAGTCGATATCTAGGTCAGTGGTCGATGTCGACTGCATCTGTCGAATTCGAGGAAGAAAATGAAGACGAGGGCTGCCTAATTGGGGTCGATATCGAGTATTAGGGTCAATATCGACCTCTGCTTTTCGCTCCTGAGTCCTCGATGTCGACTCCAGGAGGTGGCTTGACCCTGGGGGGGTCGATTTCGACTGGCCTGGTCGATTTCGATTGCCTCTGCAGAAGCTTCTTTTCTTCTTCGTTATTCCTTTTGCTTGATAACCTGAAATCTTGTTAGAAATATAAAGCACGAATTATCTCAGTTTTAAAAGTTTCAAACAGCCAAAAATTTAATCCTAAAAACCGTCTATGTGAAATTTAAATGTTTTATGTACATGCTCTAGATTTTTGAGTCGCTAGGCCGACTTCTCCGTCAATGCTTTATGACCCTTTTATGTAAGGACCCTTTGAGCATGAGCCTTCTCCTGGATCATCTAGGCCCTTTTGGTAGTAGCGAAGTTCGGCGACCAAGGCTTCTTTGATGTTAGGTTCTTCTTTGGGCGCTTTTCTTCTCTTTCTTGACCTAACTTTAGCAATATAGGCAAACCATGGAGCTTTGACCCTCTCTTTAGTAGAATTATCAATAATTGGCTTAATTGATTCATCAATAAGGGACAGAGGAGGGTTAGGAGTCATATCTGGGCTTACCTGTTTGGGCCCGAAACAGAAATCTTCGGGCTGAGGGGTGGTCGATTTCGGCCAAGGTGGGTCGATTTCGAGTGCTGTGGTCGATATCGATATGTGGGGGTCGATATCGACCTCTATGACCCCATACTTAAGCTCCTAGCAGCGATCTGGCATACTCGATTTCGACCAAGGGGGGTCGATTTCGATGCTTTTAGTCGATATCGACTGGTTCCAGTCGATGTCGACCCTGCTTGCTGTTTCCGTCCTCGCCAACAGAAATTTTCTAAGCTTTCCTTTGGCCGGGGAGAGGACTACTTGCTCCAGGTGCTTTGTTTCGCTCATGGTTGGGTTGAAAGAGAATTCTATCACCTCGTTCCCTATAGTAAAGGTTAGTAACCCTCGACGTACATTGATATTGGCATCTGCAGTAGCTAAGAAAGGCCTACCAAGTATAATAGGCACTACAGGATCTTCAGGCATCTCCAATACAATGAAATCAGTAGGCACAAAGAACTTACCTACCTTTACCGGAACGTCATCAACTATACCTGTGGGTCTGACGAATGAGTTGTCAGCCATATAGAGTTTCATGTCCACAGGTTCAAGGGCACCAATGTTCACCTTCTGCCAAATAGAGAGAGGCATGTGACTTACACTTGCCCCTAGGTCACATAGGGCTTTATAACGATGTTGGCCAAGTCCCACGGTGATCGCAAACTTCCCTGGATCACTCTTCTTCTCAGGGAAGTCCATCTTCGAGCACTCCTCTGCGATCTCTGCCATGGACCTCTTCTTACTCAGGATGTCTTTGAGGAATCGTACATAGGCGGGCATCTCGCTTAGGGCTTCTGTTAGAGGGATAGTGATGTTGAGTCCTTGAAGTATCTTTATAAAGCGCCTAAACTTACCTTTCGTGGGATCCTCCAATGCTTTGGAAGGGAATGGCAACGTCTTCTTTGGAGTAGGGGCCAAAACGGAGGTCGGAGGGGCCTGCTGAACATCAATGTCGACTGGAGTTGGGTCGATATCGACTGGTAGGGTCGATTTCGACCTCTGTTGTGGCTCTGATGGCTCTGCAGTGTCATCGACGTCGATCAGGGGGTCGACATGGGGGTCGATTTCGACCTCTGGGTCGACATCGACTGGTCTGTCGACGTCGACTGGGTCTGCTGCTTTCTCCTCCATTTTTGTCCGTGGCTTTTGTACTTTGGTGCCACTCCTTAATTGTATGGCTGCGACATGGCCCGTCCCGGATTGTCCCTTAGGATTTGTAGTGGGTTGCCCAGGGAGTGTTCCGGACGGCCTAGGGATTTGTGCCGCCAATTGACCCAGTTGGGTCTCTACGTTCTTCTTCCATATATCCATCTCCCCAATCCTTGTGATAAGGTGATTGAGTTGAGAGTGGATAGCATTGTTGGATTGATCGTTCTTAGCCTGATTCCGCCTGATTTCATCAAGTACTAGTTGAAGATCATCCTTCTTTTGGTCTCTCTCCGGGTGCCCAGGAGCTCTGTAAGGCGGAGGGTCCCTAGGGTTAACCGGGTTCCTTTGTGGTTGATGGAACCTTTGGTCTCCCCAATATTGGTTATTGGGACCCCTCATGTAGCGCGCCTCTTGGTGAGTCTCCGCTAGGTGTACTTGTTCGGCATGGGGGCACTCGATGGTGGTGTGCCGCCGCGATCCGCATTCGATGCAATCTTGGTTCGCTGAAAGGAACCTTACTTGCTTTTGGAGCTTTCGAAGTTGATCCCTATGAAATTGCTCCTTTACGTCCGGATCGATTACATTGGAGGGTTCATATAAGGGCATAGATGGGGCAGGCCTCGATGATGATGATGTGTCAGAAGCCTCAGGAGTCCCATATGTGTTGTCGAACTCCACCAACCTCTCTATGGTCTCCCAAGCCTCTTGCGGGGCGAGATCAAGGTAGCCATAGGCGGTGTAGGTGTTGATCCTCTCCTTTGTGGCAGCGTCAAGAGCATTGTAAATGATCTCCTGAATTACATATGGTGGTTGGCCATGCGTCGGGCATGATCGTAGGAGGTCCTTAAACCTTTCCCAAACAGTCGCCAGAGCCTCACCAGGCTTTTGTTTGAAAGCCGTGATTTTCTGTCGGATCAACGCCGTCTTAGAACGAGGAAAGAACTTGTTGAGGAACGCGTCCTTGACTTCATTCCATGTGCGGAGTGATCTTGGGGCTAAGCTCTCCAACCACTGTAATGCTTTACCTGTAAGAGACCATCGAAAGGCTTTTAGTTGGACATATTCAAGACTTCGTCCATCAGCAATAGTATCACAAAGGTCTAAGAAGGTAGAAATATGTTCCATAGGGCACTCATTAGGTTTTCCTTCATATTGGTGCCTTCTAATCTCAGTTAAGAAGTTAGGTTTTATTTCAAAATTAGAGGCAGGGATAAGAATTGCCGATTCAGGCACTGTGAGAGCGGGGTGCATATATTGCTTGGCATTCCTAGGGAGGGCATTGATTTGGGCTTCTATTTGCCTTCGGCCTTCCTCCTCCCTATCCGCACGCTCCTTAAGTGCCGCCTCTCTAGTCGTTAGGTCCTCAACCTGCCTCCTTAGTTGTTCAATAAGTTCTGCTTGGTTCGCGTTTTTCGCCATGATTCTTTGAGCTTGGGCCCTTATATGGAAATAACGCTCAGGGTCGTCTACTCCTTCAAATTCAGGTGGGCGATCAGCGCGTCGCATACACCTGCAAGACCAAACTAGAAAAAGACGTGAGATAGACTACTAGGGCGCGATTGATTGCCTCCCCGGCAACGGCGCCAATTTGTTGTTGCAGGAGGCTTGATATGTCAAGTAATTACAAATAATAAAGATGTAATAAATGTAATCCAACTCCTGGCCTAAGCAAATAATTACAAGACTTCCTCCCGTTGTAGTGGAAGGGTAGTCAGGATCGATCCACGAGGAGGCGTGTCAGCGGGATCCTAGTAGCGTTGGAAATCTCAAGTCTGCGTCGACCAGTAGCCTCGATTTCGACCTTGGGCCTCGATGTCGACCTCGGCTGTCGATGTTCTCCGCAACAGAAGACCTGCAGAGACAAAAACAAATGGTCGATATCGACTGGTGGGGGTCGATATCGATGTTAGTTCACGAAATCGACTGGCTCAGAAGACTGCCAGTCGATACAGGGGGTCGATTTCGACACAAGGGGTCGATATCGATGCTCAGCAAACTCCGCAGCGATGTTCGTCGTCGACTCAGAAAACTGTCGACGAACTCAGTGGTCGATATCGACGTCTGGTGTCGATATCGATGTCTCCCTGCAGTGGGTTAGTACTTCGTCGGCAAAGAAAGGCCGAAGACTTTAGGATGGAGAGAGAAGCAATGAACAGAAATAAAACAGTGGGTTTTGATGAATTAACTTATGTAAAAAGCAACTCCTAGGATTAGGGTTTACCACAACGTTAACCAATGCATGCGATGAGATAAATAAGACGGACAATTGCGCTATTTCACCCGAGGGACAAGCTTTCGCCGTACACCAACTCTTAGGATTACTCTTTCAAATAAACCTAATTGTCTCTACAAATTTTATGTTTATAACTCAAGTTGTTAGCATGAATCCCTTTTCTTTCGATTAGGACTAAACATAGAATCGTAGGAGGAGAGATAGACACAACGATATCAACATCAAATACTTACCTCAAACGCGCATGGCTAACGTCGGGCTCACCCCGACCCTAAGAGCTTTGGGAAACTACTCGCTTCTCATCATGGAATTCATCGTCAATTGAAAGGAAGAAACTTGCATTAAAAATAACTTCGAAGCTTTACAACTCAACATCAACTTTCGCAAATGTCAAACCCTAAAACTTCTTTCTAACTCTAACTCTATTGTCTTTGTCTTGGGTTGTTCTATGATTGGATTCTTGGATGATCTAACAAATCAGCCCCTAAGGCTTTATTTATAGGCTACTAATCCTCGCTATCCAAGGATTGTAACTCCTATCTAAACTAATAACTCTATCCGAACAATTAGGATAGGTCTTTTATTTTGATAAAACTTAATGGTAAAAGATAAATAAAACTTCAGCTGTCCTCTATCTTGAAAGTGTGAGATAATTTCGTGCCTCCTTGAAGATATAGTTTCAATCCGCATTCGAAATCGAGTCTATCTTCTGTCGAGATAAGGGGTCGATATCGACACCAGAGGTCGATATCGAGGTCTCTGTTCCTGCTCGACTTGTTCAGCTCTGGTCGATTTCTATGTTGAGGTCGATATGGGGGTCGATATGGGCACCGGGGGTCGATATCTGCCTCTTCTCAGCTTCACTTGATATCTATGTTGAGGTCGATATCTATGTTGAAGGTCGATATCTACACCAGAGGTCAATATCTGGGTCTAGGGTCGATATCTACCTCTGCTCAGCTTGGCTTGGCTTCTCCGTTTTGACTCCGTTTTCGCTCGAATTCCTGCATGGTTAGCTCAAAACTTGTGCAGACTCTATTTCTTGCATTTTAGCCCATTCTTACACAAGTTTATATTCTTTTGAACCTTTTCTTTGGAGATCGAATGAAATACGAAGTCAAAAGATGCAATAAAAGAAGGTGCAAATGTGTATATCAGAAGTCCGACTCAGATTTTAATAGAATTCTATCTGAAGCTTGCACGTCTATCCTAAAGTCAAGATTTCCTATCATCAACATCAGACTTCATCTATTATGTTATTTACCATAGAATTTTTTAGTTTTTACTTATTTAAGTTTTATCTTAGAGAATAAAGATAAAGTTTCGATTCTTTGATAGCAAAGTTCGATATCTATATCTAGAGGCCATTAGGGCTGAGTTAGGCATTAAGTTTTCATCCAATCAATCAGTTTTACAATATAGAACGCAGAGAATTTGTAGAGAGAGAGAGGGAGAGCCGAGTTGAAGTTAGAGAGAAGCGAGAGCGGAGATTTGGCTTTGTTCGGTTGTAATTTATTTCTTTTGCAATTCAAAGTATTTTCTTTTCAATGATGATGATGAGTTCCATGATGAGAAGCGAGTAGTCAACGCACTTCTAGGGTCGGGGTGATATCGACCAGACACATCGATATCGAGTGTCTTCTGAGGTTGAAAGCTTGATCGTGATTACAACAAGGGAAGCGTTGATATACCTTCTCGTGGATTCGATCCTGAATTACCCTACCACTGCATCGGGAGGGATTCTTGTATTTATTTCCTCGATAAGGGAGTTGGAATAGTTAGAGTTTTATTTGAATATTTTATTTGAGCAAAGAATCTACCTCCTCTAAACGAACAAGATGCCGCCTTGAGAGCGCAAAGGAAGAAGCCGGCCTAGCGACTTAAAACTCTAGAGCTTGTAACAAACACTTAGTTTAGGTTTTGGACAACATTTTTATTTTGGTTTGAGACTTTACATTGTTTTTGGTTTTGGTTTATATTGTCTAACAAAGTGCAGGAAAGAGGAAGAGAGCAAAAAAGCAAATATCGAAATCGAGTGCAAAGCTCGATACGACCTTAAGGTCGATTCCGAGGGGCTTGTGGTCAAGGTCGGATCACCCTAAAGCTTGAGCCATAAATTGGTGACAAAGATCGATTTTGATGTTTGAGGTCGATATCGACCATCCATGCAGTCTTCTTCGACTCCTGAAATTTGTGACGGTTTAATAAGTTTATTTCTTAACCCTAGTTCTAATACAGTGAGGACACTGTAATCTTTAAGTATGGGGTGGGGGAAAGGCTTACTTGCATGTTTTAGCGTATTTTTCATAGTTTTTGCATATTTTAGTTATATAGTTCATGCATAATACATAGTTATTTAGATTGCATATTTATCTTTAAGCATTGCATACATATGTTTTATAAATTCGAAAAAGAAAAAAAAGAAAAAAAAGAGAGGAAAATGACCCCATCAAAAATTGTGAAAATAAAGAAAAGAGTCATGGAAGTATAAAAAAGAGCTCTACGATGCAAAAGTAGATTCATTAGAGATATAACATGAAATTGTCTAATTAAGAGAAGTCTCAAAGAAGTGCAAAAGAAAAAAATGAAGGAGAGAAAAAATTTGAAGTTCCTTTTGACATGTGCATGATAAGATGATGGAGGACTTTTATAAATTTCCATACAACTGCTTACAAGTTCATATTCTAGCCTTACCTATGCATATTTGCAAAAGTCACAAGCCATATATGAGCCTTACTATATCATTATTGCTCCACATATATTACATATATATTGCCCATTTTATACCTTGTACCCTATCCGGGGACAAGTTTGAGAATGGATGTCATCTTTGGAGTTATTATATGGAGTTTGTGCATATTTTATGAAGTTGTTGGCAGGAATGAAACAATTTTGAATTATGGAAAATTTAATGAGTGAGAAAAAATCCGATCACCTCAGGAGATAAAGGTGGGTCGACCCTGCTCGTTGAGATGTTAGTTCAACAAGATGGGACACAAGGTGAGGAGTCCAATAAGTATCCGGGGCCATTCATGACACCCATGTTTGCGACTCGTGAGAATGCAGTGCTAAGGTTAGAGAGGTAAAAGCATTATAAGTGAAAAAAGCATTGAGCGATGAGTGAAAGGTGAGATATATTATGAAGAAGGAATGTGGAATGTTTTGGAAAGAAAGTTCATTTCCCTGGATTTAACACCACATGGCCAAATATTAGCCCACCTTTAGCCTTTTACCAATCTACTTCTCTATAGCTTGCAAAAGTCCTCTTGATTATTAATGCTATGTCGCTGAAATTGTTTTATGCATATAAACCTCCTTTTATGAGTATGATGTTCCTTTTATGCACATGCATGGATTTGGTTGACATTAGTACCTTATCGAGGATGGCAATTGAGTGTAGGGACATATGAAAAATGAATCTATGATGTTGAGGGTTTACTTTCTTCCTCTGAATGACCATTAAAGGTATTGCTTGGGGACAACCAATCTTAAGTATGGGGTGTTTGATGTGCGCGCAAAATGCCATATTTTATATGCACATTTAAGTCCATTTTATCATACATTTGAATGCATATTAGTGGGAAATCATATGATTAGTGTAGTTTATGCATTATTATCAAATATATGGGTCTGCAGGAGTTTCTATGTGACTTTGCAGAAAACAGGACAGAAATGGACAGATTTGGAAGAGCGGAAAAAGAACTCGAAATCTTCTGAAGAGGTCGAAATCGACTATGAACCTCAACATCGAGTGCAGCAGAGTGCCATGAATCGAGCAGAGGAAGAACAGAGCATGTCGACACAGAAGAGGTCGATATCGATGTCTGATGGTCGATATCGAGTGGCCTAGATCGAGCTTATTGATAGAAGTCGAGTGCCAATCTGAGGAGAAGAAGGAGTGCTCGAGATAGAGTAACAGAGAGGTCGATATCGATGTCTAAGGTCGATATCGATGTTGTCCAGCAAAGAAGTCCGACTCAGATTTTGATAGAATTCTATCCGAAGCTTGCACGCCTATCCTAAAGTCGAGATTTCCTATCTTCAACACCAGACTTATCACTTGAGATGTTTTACAATGGAGTTTTTAGTTTTTACTTTATTAAGTTTTATCTTAGGGAATAAAGATAAAGTTTCGCGTCCTTGGCTAGCAAGATTCGATATCTATATCTAGAGGTCGTTAGGGCTGAGTTTAATCATTCAACACACACAAGCAATCAGTTTTACAATATAGAACGCAGAGAATTAGGAGAGAGAGAGAGAGAGAGAGGTTGAGTGAGTTGTGTAAGCGAGAGCGGAGTGGCTTGGTTCGGTGTAATCTTTCTTTCGAAGTTAATCAAAGTAGTTTTCTTTTCAATGATGATGAGTTCAACGATGAGACGCGAGTAGTCAACCCACTTCTAGGGTCGAGGTGAGCCCGACGATAGCAATGTAGGGTAAGTGAATCAAATGTATGATTTTTATGTGATTCCGTCTTCTATCCTATGCATGATCCCTTGCGAAAGTTAGGGAGATTCATTATTTGCATTATTGAAGCGAAAGCCAATCATATTGTGAACTTGGATTACTCATGAATTGGATAGTAACTCTTAGGAATCATGCGAGAGCCTCTAATCACCTAAATGTTGGTAACAAAATTTATTTGACGGAAAGACATTAAAATTCATAACTTTAGCATCATACTTGCATTGTTATCATTGTGGCATGAAACCCCGACTTTGGAACCTTTTAGTTAATTGAATTTGATAAAAAGTTGAGTTTTATTTCTGTCCATCTTTCCTTTACCATCCTACGCTCTTCGGACACTTTTTCGACACATAGGTTACGTTTTACAGTTTTTGTGGCAAACATCGAAATCGACTGTGAAGGTCGATATCGAGCACTAACATCGATATCGAGGTCTCTCTCGAAGTCGACTATGTTTGCTTTTGTCTTCTGCAGGAATTTGTTGGAAATTGACCAGAACTGAGGTCGATATCGACCAGACACCTCGATATCGAGTGTCTTCTGAGGTCGAAAGTTTGATCGTGATTGCAACAAAGGAAGCGCTGACATACCTCCTCGTGGATTCGATCCTGAATTACCCTACCACTGCACCGGGAGGGATTCTTGTATTATTTGGTTGAACAGGGAGTTAATATAGTTGTGATATATTTGAATATTTGAATCGCACCTCCCCTAGACGCACACTCACATTGTGCATTATTGTATTTTTGGTTCTGGAAAAAAAAAAGAAAAAAAAAGGAAAAAAAAGTGAAAAGGAAAAGAAAAAAAATAGGATGAATAAAGAGCTTTTTATTTTATTATGTATGTGAGAGTTAGAAAAATATGTATGGTTGAGAGAAAGATCTTTTATTAAGTGTTTTGAGATTGAAAGTTTGAGTTATTATGGTTTGGAAAATATTTGGTTTTTAGTGTTCTTTCAGTTGTTCCTAGGGATCCCTTTTTCCCAGATTTTTAGCACCACAAGCCTAAATATTTTCCTACCTTAATTCCTTACCAAGCCCCATTACAACCTTGGTAAAAGACCTCTTGATGTGGCTTATGAGTGATGGTATTCACAGTGGAGAATATGTTCAATTTCTATGTAGCTTTTTGCATTTTGGATTGAGTTGAGAGATACATTGTTAAGCCTAAACGCATGAGAGTGAGAGTAAACACATGATCCCGATGAGATTGGATGAGATGTGCCTTTATTTTGAATCGCTCATATACTTGCTAGGATGTTAGTTTTCATGTTCATGGCTCCTCCACTTTGATGTTGCTTTTGACAAGGTTAGTGTTTTAAGATCATATTTGTGGGATGTTGGTTTCGCTCTTCTTTTTGCATTGCTTGAGGACAAGCAAAAGGTCAAGTGTTGGGTAGTTTGATAATGCTTATTTTTAATAGGCATTATGGATTAGTTTAGATGCATTTACATTGCAGAATATGCATGTTTAGTGTTAATTTAGTTTAAACTCTTTTTGTGGTAAAGTTCGGAATCTATGCTATTTCGGTTAAATTGTGCAGAATCGTAGATCCGACATGGTGGAAAGGAAGGAAAAGCTACAAAAAATGGCCAAGTGAAGTCAAGAAATCAAGCTAAGAAGAGAAAGAAATAAGGAAAGAAAGAACGGGGAAAGAACGAAGAAAAGCAAAGTTTCTGGGCATATTTCGCTTCTAGCGAGTTCTCCTCGCTGCCAGCGAGTTGAGTCAAAGAGGAGCATGTTCAAGAGCCAGCATGACTCGCTGCCAACGAGTTGAGTTAGCCCAAGTGTCAGTGAGCAAGCAACATGAGTCGTTGCCAGCGAATGTTGACTCGCTGCCAGCGAGTGGAGTCGGTCCAGCGGAAGGGTTGTCTCGCTGTAGCGGAAGGAGGTTTTTGCAGCATCGGAAATCTTCGCTGGCAGCGGAACCGAAGAGTTTTGGAAAATTTCTAACGCATGGACATTCGCTGTTAGCATGTCTAGTAGCGAGGTGCTAGCGAAAAATCCAACAGAAGGTCGACCAAGGCAATTCGTTGCTAGCGAAAATCTTTTCGCTGCCAGTGAAATCTGACGCTGAACTAAACATGGAAAGTCTATCTTTTATCTAGTTTTTTTAGAAAGATTTCTATCTAATTTATCTATCTTTTATCTTGTTTATTCAAGACTCTAGGCTTATAAATAGGATGTTTAGGGTTAGTTTTTTCATACATTCAAGTAGAGCAATCACCCTTGAAGAGAAGAAAGTTTAGGTAAGCCATGGTGGTTTGTGAATTTCTAATGTAAGTTATTTTTCCTCTATAATTCTTTCAACTTCTTTGTGTGATATTGATTATGTTATTGATGTTATCTTGATTAGCTAACTTGATAATATTGATTTCATGCTAGGATTTAATACTTTCATATTTGTGTTATTTCCGTAGTAGCATGCATAAGATTGTGGATTCCGTGTTTGAAGCATGATTATGTAAGGAGTTGACATATATCTTAAACATTGATTTACCGTGTTTAATTGGCGTTATTTATATGCTCAAGTTATTGGGACTTTTTGCTATCTCTTTGTTAAATCTTGACTGTGTTAGGGTTGCATTGAGGTGTAAGGGATTAATTGGACTTGTAGGACTTTTAATCTATTTAAACCAAGACGGGAGGAATTCGTAGGAAACGATAATAGCTTGAAAAGGATTCGATGACCAATAAAACCAACCAAAGTCGAGAACTTGTAGGTGCAAACGCTTTTCTTCTATCCTTTATTTTCTTTTGTGAATATTATTTTGTTTTATTTTCATTCATAAAAATCTTTTCTTTTTATATTGATAAATACACAAAATTTAGAAATACTTGATTCTCTAGGGTTCGACCCCTTACTTGCATACTATACTAGTTTGTTTGTTTGGGATTTATTTTTGACGAGGTAAATCAATGACTTTCCCTCCGTCAGCGCTGCCCTCCCCTAACCCCCCCCCCCCCACTAAAGGCACATCACCCCCTGGATTCCCAACTCGCTGATTGGTCAGCGAGACCACCGCTGGGGGGGCTCTGCCCCCGGACACCCCCGATGCATCGCCGGTCAACAATGATTCAAGACACATTAACAATGATCTTAATTGTGCACTTCATATTATTATTCACACACACCGTCATTTTATTCTTACACTTTATCATTTTATTTATGCACTTTATAATCTTAATTGTGCACTTCATAATCCTATTCATGCAATTCATCATTTTATTCTTGCACTTTATCATTTTATTCTTGCACTTTTTAATTTTATTTATGCACTTTAATTTGAAATTGTGTTACGGAAAAAAATCGTGTGAAATCTAACAGCCTAAATTATGCGAGAGATGAACCCAAACTCTAAAAAGTAAAAATACAAAATTAAAACATCGATTTCAAAAGTCTATCTTGTGTCTCATTCATGCACTTTATGATCTTATTTTTGCACTTTATAAGTTTATATTTGCACTTTTTGAACTAAAATTGCACATTTAATTTCTAAAAATCTACATTCAAACTAAAATTTTATTTTTACACTTTATAATCTTAATTGTGCACTTCATAATATTATATTTCAATTATAAAAATTATAAATTTTTATAATTGAAATAGGCCCATTTACCGATTTACCCATAAGAAATTATTATATTTGCACAACATAAAGTTATATTTGCACAACATAAAGTGAATTTTTTGCACAACATAATGTTATATGTGCACAACCTCAAGTTATATTTGCACAACAAAAAGTGCTGACACGAAAAAAATTGGTGGCGCGAAGAAAAATGACCCGATAAGGGGGGCCACATTGGGGGGCAAGGGGGCACACGCATGAGGCAAGGGGGGCACATGAGGGTTGATAGTTTGCTAATTAAATTAGACTCATTTACTTATAAATTAGGCCCATTTACTCATTACCCATAAAAATTAGGCCCATTACTTATAATTAGACCCATTTAGAGAATTTTACACCTTAAAGACCTTTTTCATTTGAACCATTACCTATATATATAAGGTGTGGTTCGGTTGTACACACCTCTTAAAGTGTACCTTGTTCACAAATATTATTCGGTGAAATGTGAAACATTATTCGGTGAAATTTCAAGCATTATTCGGTGAAATGTAAAACATTCTACCGAATACTATTATGTTTTCTTTTTCCGTTCAGTTCATATGAAAACTTCCCAATTCCATTGAATAATTTGTAACATTCTACCGAATAATGTTTAGTTTTTTTATTCATCTATTTCAAATAAAAGAAACTTCCATTCCCTAAACAATACTTACAATTTATACAAAAAATGCTTCAAATTTCATCAAATAATGTTTCTTATTCCCCTAAACAATACTCATATTTCACCGAATAATGCTTTAAATTTCACCGAATAATGTTTCACATTTCACCGAATAATATTTGTGAATAAGGTACACTTTAAGGCTTGTGTACAAATGATCCATACAGTGTGTATATATATATATATATATATATATATATATATATATGGATTGACTCCGGTGAAAACCTCAAATTATGGTAAAAACCGTGAGGACTACTTTATAGCTTGGTTTATTTGAAAATCGTGCTAAAAACCTCAATTACATAGTGACTTTACAACTCAGTTCAACCTAAACACCGTGCTAAAAACTCCAGTTTTAAAATAACACATGACTTTATATCTCGGTTAAACCTAAAAACCGTGTTGAAAACTCATGTTTTAAAATTACATTAGTGACTTTATAGCTCGGTTTTATTCAGAACCGGGTTAAAATATATGACTTTATAGATCGGTTCTATTTAAAACCGGGCTACAAAGCTAGTGAACCGAGCTAAAAAGCCGGTCCTCATAGGTTTTTACCGCAATTTCGGTTTTCACCGGAGCGCAACCCTATATATATATATATATATATATATATATATACACACACACACACACTAAGTCAAATTTTGAGTGAGAGAAGAGGCATAAATAATTTGATACAAGTATGAAGAAAATATGACATAAAACAAGGTGAAATAATGAAATTAGAAAACAATTTATGTTGGCAAACAAGAAAATTAGGTTGTGTTTGACAGTAGATTGTGTTTTTGTAGATTAATGGGATTTGTATAGATGTTATGAGATGGAGATTATTTTTGTATATTAATGGGATTTGTGTAGATGTTAGGAAATGGAGATTTATTTGGCCATAAATCACTTAAAGGTGTTTGGTGGGTATAAGATTGTGATGTATTTTGTAGGATGAAATGACCATTTTGCCTCAACAATATTACCTCTCTTGCCCACCTCGTGCACCCCTGTCTACCTCCTCATCCACACGCGACTGGTTTTGTAGGTGAGGGACGGCGCGATTCTAACCATTCGAGCAGTTAAGGTTCCTCCACGGTGGTCGGTCGCAGTCAACCCGAATTAACCACCCCAAATTGATCACTAGGGCGGCGCCGAGCACTGGGGTCGCACTGACAACACACAAGTAGATTTGAGTCTTCAACGTCCATAGAAACCAGCGCCGGTGAACGGGTTTGTACACAAGCGTTCGTCTTCAACTTCATAGCATGTTACCTATGCGTTTCCATACCTCCTTGTATGTGAAATGTAAATTTTGATTCAATTTTTCGATTCCCTGTGTTCTTATGGCAATTGAGTTGGTTAGGGTTATAACCTAATTTGGGGCATTCAAAGACGAACCTGTAGGTCTGCAATTAGGGAGTCGGAGTCGACATTGGGGCCATTAGCAACCCAAATCCAATGACCTATAGCTCCTTGGACTCTCGGCGACTGCAATTAAGGTTTAGGTGTAGGTTGTGCATCGATTTCACATGGTCCTATGTGTGAGTGGTCTTCCTGAATTGCCTTTTGTTGTGTGATTCTTATTCCTCAATACCGATAGTAGATAGTAAAGTGTCGAATTTAGGTTGAGCCAATTTCGGGAAATGAGTTACAGTGACCATTTTGATGTTTGAGTAAAGTGTTGAATTGTTGTTTCATAATTCGTTTCATATCTGATTGATGTCCCTCAGTTCTCCTATGACCCTCTTTGGTGTGTGGTATCACATGTGTGACCTGCGTATTTGTTGTTGTAGTGCATGACTTATGGCCACAATACCATATACATATCTATTGTTAGAATTGAACTATGATGAGTAGCTAAAATTGATATACATTCTTGCGGTACCTAACACTTTGGTAAACATCATCGATAACGTATGTGCAGAGTGGTGAAATGTGACTCTGCGGTTTAGAGAGTTGGTTGTTGCGTATTCATTCGTATTGTTTACATGTGCTATTCGTTGTCTGTGGTATTGTGTGCTTTTCCCACATTTTCAGTTGTCGTCGAATCATGAGCAATGGCTTCGAGTAGCAAACCCCCGCTAAAGGACAAGGGAAGGAAGGATAAGGTTCCTATGGAGAATACATTCATATGGACGCCAACGATCCTCAAGCAGTTGTTGGACCTGCTCATTACATATCAGCACAAATATGTTAGTGATCAAGGGTTCAGCTAGGTCATGTTAACGACTCAATTTGAGGAGCTGACTGGGCAGAATTGTGGTCCCAACACTTTGAAGAATAAACACGGTATGATGAAGGAGAGAAGGAAGGACTGGAAAAATTTGAAGCACGGCGAGACTGGATTAGGTTGGGACTACGAACGCGGGTGGATAAACGTAAGTGATGAATGGTGGGAAAGGAAATGTCAAGTATGTCACCTGATCATATGACCACAATGTTTGATTTGGAAATAAGGGTTGGCTTATACATTTATAAACTGAAGGCTACTTATCAATGTTCTTATCTGCTTTGTCAACTGAATTTATAGGAGAAGGAAGACTTTCGAAAACTGCAGAAGAAGTGTATACCTCCAGACATCGAGGATGTATGGGACCAGATATATGGAGGTACCGTGGCGACTGGTGCGGCTCCGTCCATGGGTCCGGCAGACGGGCCTGTTCTTATGTCCACTATGTCTAATGACGGCAGAGCAACCCAGCAACCACAGCCTACTGTCGCTGAGATCGACCTTGGGGTAGATGAGGACAACATTGACGAGTTTGACCTATCCCGCTTTCCGGACATGGTCCAAGGTGCCAGTAACTCTGCCCCCGTCCCTCCCGTTCAGGCACCCCCCACCTCCACCCCTGGTTGTAGCACCTTCCTAGTTCGGTCTAGAAAGAGAGCGTCGGGGTCATCGGTGACTAATTCTGTTAAGCGACGTAGTTCGAGACAGTCATCGGGTTCGGCTTTGTACCAGAGGCATATGGAGGTGGTGGAGGAAATGAGCGAGAAGTTTCTTGCTTTTGTATGTGCCAAGAACGAGGCGTCTAAAACGGAGATTGACCGAGAGACAGAGGTAATGGAGGTGCTCGAAGGTCTTGTGGCTGATGGACTCATTGAGGATGAGAGCCCGCTATTGTGCGTCACCATGGAAGCATTAATCAACCCTGAACGGGCGAGGATGTTCCTCGCATGCAAGCGATGCAACAGGATGAGGTTGGCATGGCTGAAATTCCATTTATGTCAGAGTGGCGGGGACATATAGTGGGCTTGTTCTTCAAAACCGTGTTTGCTGAGTTACGGATACCATGTTCTTCTCTGAGATGTGTACATCAGAGTTACTTCTTCAGATTACTCTTCCAAACCATTATCGTATTTAGGTTATGTTGTTGAATATTGTTGAACTGCTAGGTTTGATTGTATGTGTCTTTCAATGCTTGACTTTATGTGTGTTTCTATGTTTGATTGCTTGTGTCTTATAATATTTGTGTGATTGGCTGGTTGACATTGTTTCCATTTGTATGAAGGTGATGTGTTGTAATTGCTCATGACAATGTGTGGATGGAACTAAACTTAAGACAAACATCAGTTAATGTGTACATCAATGACACCCACACATGAATACATAAACTCGTAGTAAGCTTGAACAATAACAACTGCCAAAGAGTACTTATAACATTACCTGCACAAAAGGGTGAAAGGTTCAAGTCCCTACACATTCACAAAAACATCAGCGACGCAGTCGTCCAAGTTGGTTCGCCGAGAGGCCACGCCATACATCCCTATGCCACTACCCCTATGAAGATACCAAAAACAGACTGGGTAGGGGGCTTAGTAGATACAATTCCATCACCATTCGTAGCATACATACATAACAGGGTTCTAGTCCCTACGCTGACATGACTACATCTTTACACAAAAGTTGGAAATCCGGGGACGAGTTCTACTTCTTCACAATGGCGGCTAAGGCGATCACACTCATGGCTAGGAACATCCATATGTTTCTCTCCTCCCTGGTCCTCGCAGCCACCATGTCCGCCCAAACCTTGCAAGCATAGGTCGACAGGCTAGCAACGTGTTTCGCCAGCTCGTTGTTCAATGTGTTCACCCTTGTCAGCTCCTCTCCAGTCCTATAGGCAGTGGCCTCTGCAGCGTACAATCTAGTGTTTAGCTCCATAGTTATGTCCTCTAGCTGTTGTATCCTAGGGTCCTCAAGAGCCGGAGGAATCTTGTCTAGGGGTGGGCGGTTCTCATCGTCACTGACGCGAAGGCATGGCATTGCCTCAGTGTCGTCTTCCATATCCTATATTGAAGATTGATTAGGCCATTCCAGCTTGACAGATACACAAAACATATATTGTAACATTTACTGTAGTAGAACGACAGTCAAATTCAGAAGAATGTGATTGGCATACACACATTTTGTTCATTAGCATGAAGAATGTGACAGGCAATACGCACATTGTGTTCATTCCATCTTGACAGATTATGTTCATTAGCATGGAAAGGCATACACACATTATGTTCATTACCATGTATAATATCCTACTATAAAGAAATCTATATTCATGACAGTTTATATATATATATATATATATATATATCAAAGGCCTCTTTTGATAACAGTATCATAAGATCCTATCTGTTTAAAGATCATATAAGGAACCCCAATTAAGGTCAACTTTCAAGTGTTCTATCCATTACCACAGGTTTCCCTTACCTAGTTCAGATGCTATGAGCATGTCGATTGCTTTCTTCATTCCATCAACATATATATAACACGAATAAGATATGATGGGATTATGAATATTTCAACCGAGCCTCATATTGTGCAGGTAAGCTATTGCAAAACACTGAGGATACAGTAATCGATAAACTTTGGGGCATCAGAAATTATTTATAGAGTGAAGGATGAGCTCATGGCATGATGCCTTACCTGCTCATACCATGGTGTGGGTCTCTCCTCCCAGCCAATCCACGGGTACTTCTCCGGACATCCACTAGGCCAGCTACCGTCAGACGATGCCATGATCATACCTGCAACCGCACCCACAAAGCGACAGGTCTTAGATTACTGAACAGAAGACATCCACCCAAGCTGACAAACAACCACTACAACATCATATGAAAACTTGGTTTCCACAAACACACAGATTTCCATGTAGATAAGCATGAAGTTGTTACAATAATACACAGATGTTCATCACAGTTATGTACACACTGAATGGAAGACAACAACTAAGTTCATACAAAATTGAATAACACTTACAAACCCAAACACAAACAGCTCATGAAGGTGGATTTCAAAGCCTATGTTCAATGCAACTTCAAGTTCTTGATAGTTCCTAACATTTCAAACCGAATCTGTTGGGGATTTCATCCAATATCGTCACATTTGTCCGGATTTAGGGTTTTATCGAAATTCATAGTAAGGGTTTTCCAAAAATCAAAGTAGGAGAAGACATGAATTTCCAAAAATCAAAGTTAGGGTTTTGTCAAATAAGTTTATGGTATGCTTCCGCTCATGAGGCCTTCAAATATGAGAATAGTGAAGAAGGGATATATTGACATCGTCGTGGATGATGTCGACATCTATAGGCGACGGCGAACTTCCCCAACAAATGTGGTTGAACAGCAATGCCGACTCGAAGCTATTGCTTGACAATGGCGGCTTCGACACTGACCCCTTCGGCTCCAATCGTGTCGTCACCATCACTGCAAGCCTGTTACTCGCCTTCGATTCCCCATTTCCCAATTTGGGCAACCCTAGACCCACTGCCCTTCGATTCGCCATTGGTGGCTACCATCCCTCAAACTCAGACTGACTGTGTGACATCAAGGGAAGGAAGTATAGTAGAGGCGACGAGAGGAGAGGAGAGGAGTGGAGCGTGCCTTGCCGAAGGGAGACGATGATGACGCTGCAGTTCTTGCTTTGGTCGTGATATGATTCAGGCATTTTCAATGACCCTTCAGTATTTTGGCTGGTTTGAAGGTTGTATATCTCCGTTTCTTGCGAATCAATACTCGTTGGAAAGATCTTTTCAAGGGCTACGCTTTGAAGTTTAACAATTTGGCCAATTCCCCGTGAAAATTGATGGAAATCATCGATCTTTCCACCAGCTCTCATTTAGACGAATTTTGTATTCCACTTGAAGAGCCACCTATTTCCTCCCCTATGATGCCTCTTCATATGATATGATTTATGGCTGATCATACCTCTTCAATGGAGTGTTTAGGTGAGATGTCGAAGCTTCTGTTTTGGTGAGATGCCAAAACAAACACTTGGTGAGATGCTAAGTGGCCTTTGTTAGATGCGAGGGCAAAGGGTCGAGTTCTTCTTCGTGAGATGTTGAGAAGGGCGAGATTGAGTGTCAAAAATCCTTCGGTGAGATGATTGAGGGTTTTGCTTCACATATCTTGTTATTTTCCTTATAATAATATTTTTGTTTTACTATAGTGTGTATTCTTGTCTTTCTAGTTATTTTTTATCCAAAAATAAATTGAAAAAAGCAAGAAAAAAAACATTGTTGTTTGAGCTTCATTCCAGATCAAGAAGGGTCGAACATTCTTCGAAAATGGGACGATCATTCGAGGTCCAAACCTCATCATTTGGAATCAGAGCTGGAATTCGAGGAATGTTCATCATGTTCACAAGAGCAATCAAGATTGGAGGATGAATATTTTTCAAAGGAGGGAAGGATGATGTGATCTACACTTATTGATTTTTCTTATATTTTTCTATTTAAAAAGTATCTCACATCGCTTGTAAACACATAGGAGGCTAGAGTTTCTCCTATATATTGTGTAAGGTTTCCCTTTTTTAAAACAAGTTGAATTTTTAAGTTAAAAGTTGAGCACATTTGCTTCCTTTGATTCCGGGTTAAGGATCATGTTTTTAGTAAGATGCTAAAAACAAAACCCCTTTGGTGAGATGTCGAGGGTGACACCCTAGTGAGAGGCGAAGGTGTCGAAGGGTCGAGATCCTCAAAGTGCGATTCTGAGAGGATTGAGATCGAGTGTGGGAGGTTCAAGGGTGAGAGGCTTGCGGATTTTGCCATACATATCCGGTTACCAGTAGAAATGTTTATCCCTTCAAATAAAGGAGGAACCTCATCATCGATCCTGCTGGCTCGGAGAGTTCCGAGCACATCAAGTGGTATCAGAGCTTCCGGCTAGGGTTCCTCAATCTTTTTGTGTTGTTGTCACAAGCATCAACAACCATCCGTTGGAGTTTTGTGCAGGACCAACCAATGAAGTGCATTACGTAGATCCAATGTACAGGGGCGTAATGTATCATTTTGAAGGACCACGTAGATTCGAGAGCTTTTTGCAGGACTAACCATTGATACCTTACATAGATCCAAAGTACAGGGGCGTATTGTAACTTTTGGAAAGGCAACACAAGATTCGAGGACGAATCTGTTTCAAAGGAGGGGAGGATGATGTGATCTTGACTTATAGATTTTTCTTATATTTTTCTATTTAGAAAGTATCCCACATCGCTTGTAAACACATAGGAGGCTAGAGTTTCTCCTATATATTGTGTAAGGCTTCCCTTTTTTAAAACAAGTTGAATTTTTTAGTTAAAAGGTTAGCACATTTGCTTCCTTTGATTCCGGGTTAAGGATCATGTTTTTGGTGAGATTCTAAAAACAAAACCCCTTTGCTGAGATGCCGAGGGTGACACCCTAGTGAGAGGCGAAGGTGTCAAAGGTTCGAGATCCTCGAAATGCGATTCTGAGAAGATTGAGATCGAGTGTGGGAGGTTCAAGGGTTAGAGGCTTGCGAATTTTGCCATACATATCCGGTTACCAGTAGAAATGTTTATCCCTTCAAATAATGGAGGAATCTCGTCATTGGTCCTGCTGGTTCGGAGAGTTCCGAGCACATCAAGTGGTATCAGAGCTTCCAGCTAGGGTTCCTCAATCTTTTTGTGTTGTTGTCACAAGCATCCACAACCATCCGTTGGAGTTTTTTGTAGGACCAACCAATGAAGTGCATTACGCAGATCCAACGTACAGGGGCATAATGTATCATTTGGAAGGGCCACGTAGATTCAAGAGCTTTTTGCGGGACAAACCATCGATACCTTACACAGATCCAACGTACAGGGGCGTATTGTAACTTTTGGAAAGGCAACGCAAGATTCAAGGACGAATCTTTTTCAGGGGAGGGGAGGATGATCTGATCTAGACTTATATATTTTTCTTATATTTTTCTATTTAGAAAGTATCCCACATCGCTTGTAAACACATGGGATGCTAGAGTTTCTCCTATCTATTGTGTAAGGTTTCCCTTTTTTAAAACAAGTTGAATTTTTTAGTTAAAAGGTTAGCACATTTGCTTCATTTGATTCCGGGTTAAGGATCATGTTTTTGGTGAGATTCTAAAAACAAAACCCCTTTGCTGAGATGCCGAGGGTGACACCCTAGTGAGAGGCGAAGGTGTCAAAGGGTCGAGATCCTCAAAGTGAGATTCTGAGAGGATTGAGATCGAGTGTGGGAGGTTTAAGGGTGAGAGGCCTGTGAATTTTGCCATACATATCCGGTTACCAGTAGAAATGTTTATCCCATCAAATAATGGAGGAACCTTGTCATCGGTCATGTTGGCTCGGAGAGTTCCGAGCACCTCAAGTGGTATCAGAGCTTCCGGTTAGGGTTCCTCAATCTTTTTGTTTTGTTGTCACAAGCATCCACAACCATCCGTTGGAGTTTTGTGTAGGACCAACCAATGAAGTGCATTACGCAGATCCAACGTACAGGGGCATAATGTATCATTTGGAAGGGCCACGTAGATTTAATAGCTTTTCGCGGGACTAACCATCGATACCTTACACAGATCGAACGTACAGGAGTGTATTGTAACTTTTGGAAAGGCAACGCATTCGAGGACGAATCTTTTTCAAATAAGGGGAGGATGATATGATCTAGACTTATAGATTTTTCTTATATTTTTCTATTTAGAAAGTATCCCACATCGCTTGTAAACAAATAGGAGGCTAGAGTTTCTCCTATATATTGTGTAAGGTTTCCCTTTTTTAAAACAAGTTGAATTTTTTAGTTAAAAGGTTAGCATATTTGCTTCCTTTGATTCCAGGTTAAGGATCATGTTTTTGGTGAGATTCTAAAAACAAAACCCATTTGCTAAGATGCCAAGGGTGACACCCTAGTGAGAGGCAAAGGTGTCGAAGGGTCGAGATCCTCAAAGTGCGATTCTGAGAGGATTGAGATCGAGTGTGGGAGGTTCAAGGGTGAGAGGCCTGCGAATTTTGCCATACATATCCGGTTACCGGTAGAAATGTTTATCCCTTCAAATAATGGAGGAACCTCGTCATCGATCATGCTGGCTCGGATCTCTCCAGATCTGGAAACGCGCTTCCACACAGGGGCAAGATTGGCGAAATATATTGAAATCTCCCCAAAATCTCCATAATCTTGGGGTAGGGAGATTTCGATTTTGCCCTGGAAAGATCTTCTAAAAGCTTCAGAATCTCCATCTCCCTATATACTAAAATCTCTTTCCAAACACCATGCGAGGAGATTTTTTTTGTGAAATACTGCCATCTCCTATAATACCCTTCCAAACACACACTTAGAATACACAAAATCCCATAAAGCTAGGAATTTATGGGTAAATTAGCCTAATTTTATGGGTAAATAGGTAAATATGTCTAATTTTATGGGTAAATGCACTTTTTTCCCGTTTTCAACACTTTTTGTTGTGCAAATATAAAGTGTATAAATAAAATGATAAAGTGCAAGAATAAAATGACGATGTGTATGAATAATAATATGAAGTGCACAATTAAGATTATTGTTCATATGTCTTCAATCATTTTTCACCGGCGTCGCATCGGGGGGTCCGGGGGGTGGAGCGCCCCGGCGGTGGTCTCGCTGACCGGTCAGCAAGTCGGGGGTCTAGGGGGCGATGTGCCCCTTGCGGGGGGGGCGCCACCCCGCCTTTACGGTATACAATGTTTATTTTAAACGGACTTATCGTCTATCTTTTTTTTACGTATAACAATTTCAAATTGAAGTGCATAAATAAGATTAAAATGTGCAAATATAATATTATGTTGTGCAAATATAACATTATGGTGTGCATATATAATAGGCTTTTAAATTAAAGTGCATAAATAAGAGTAAAATGTGCAAATATAATGTTATGTTGTCCAAATATAACATTATGGTGTTCATATATAATAGGCTTTTAAATTAAAGTGCATAAATAAGATTAAAATGTGCATAATTAAGGTTAAAAAGTCCATAACTAAGATTATGATGTGCATGATTAGCATTTTGCGATTGTTGCGCTCTTGTCTATTATGTAACCTATATGGGATTTGAACACACATCTTTGTGCAAACGCACATTGCTCTACCAATTGAGCTAATAGGCTAAATTATGATTTTCATCAATAGTAGAACCTAATCGACCTAAAGCATATCGCAATAAAGTTCTAAAATCCAATTAGCTCATGATTCACAAACAATTTGACAATGCTATTAATAAAATGAAGATGTGTATGAATATTAATATGAAGTGTACAATTAAGATTATTGTTAATGTGCCTTGAATCATTTTTGGTTGGCGATGCTTCGGGGGGTCCGGGGGGCTGGCGGTGCACTTTCAAATCAAAGTGCATAATTAAGATTAAAAAATGCATAATTAAGCTTAAAAAGTGTTAAGAGTATAATGTACATGATTAACAATTTGGGATTGTTGTGTTCTAGTCTTTTATATAACCTATGTGGGATTCGAACCCACATATTTGTGCAACCGCACATCGCTCTACCAATTGAGCTAATTCTATCATAGAATAATTGAAACCAAAAGATGGTAAATGAAAACTAAATAAATGCTAATTGGTATCCAAACACCACAAGTCCCAAACATCAGGCCAACTACATTTACTTCCAAACACCTGCACAAGTTCAATTTCTTTTTTTTTTGGTTGAAGCACAAGTTCAATTTCTATCTATACATTCATATTTATACATGTAATGGTATGAGAAGGTGCAAAGAATTTGCAGCCACTTGCAAATTAAGAATTGGCAAGTGAAATCAAGAATTTGATCAACCCACAGATCAACTGTTACTGTACTCCATAATAGTGAATTGACAGTACATGAAATCTCCAAAATTTCTACCTGATTTTGGCTTAAACCTAGTAAAATTTCATACTTAATAACAAGAGTGCAGCAACAATAGAGCTTCAACTTACACAGACTAATAAGTTGCAAAGAATCAAGAGCGCACAAGCGTATTCCATGTAGGTTCCCTAAAACTCAAACTCCACTAAATTTGCAAACAAATTGAATAGTTACTAATGCAAACCAACAGAACAATCGAATTCAATATTCAAGCCAAGGGAATCAACCAATCCAATCCAAATCAATAAATTAGAGACAGAGAGAGAGGGTACGGTGTGCATTTGATCGACGATCCAAGCCTCGATGGAGGCGTCGACGCCGTCAAACAGGCCATCTCAATTTCGCAGGCTAAATCCGGCCCCTAAACTCCGACGAGGCGAGAGAGAATAGAGAACCTTGACGAAATAGAGAGAACCTTGACGACAGAGCGAGAGCTTTCTCCGCAACTATCATAGAGAACATCGGCGAGGCGAGGCGAGGCAAGCTCCAAGTCGTCGGCAAGGCGAGGCAAACTTCGGCGAGGCGATGCTAGATCTGACGCGAGAGAGAGAGAGAGAGAGAGAGAGAGAGAGAGAGAGAGAGAGAGAGAGAGAGAGAGAGAGAGAGAGAGAGAGAGAGAGGGGAGCATTGGATTCCTCAGATCTGGAGAAGAGGGATGAAGAACGTGTTCTCAAATCTGGAGAGATGAGCGTTGGATTTATCAGATCCGGTTCATTTTTTTTACACTTTAACCCGGTTCATTTTTAAAAAAATTAGACTCGCGTGTCCGGTTTTCACTAAATGCCAAAATTTTACACCTTAAGGAATTTTACACCCTATGAAAATTTTACATTTTAACTCTTCCCTATATATATATATATAGGTTGGATCCCGTGTAAGCAACCCTTACGGTGTAATTTGTGAGCAGAGAAATTATTCGTAGGTACCAAGCGATTATTCGTGTATAATAATGTAATTATTCGTATGTATGAACAAATGTAATTATTCGTATGCAACAAAGGATTATTCATATGTATGTACATACAAATAATCACTTGGTACCTACGAATAATGTCACTGTTCACAAGTTACTTTTAATCTCATCCGTTTGATCTTCTTAATCCGACGCTCCAGATTTGCTCACAAATTACACAGTAAGGCTTGCTTACACATGATCTATCCTCTATATATATATATATATATATATATATATATATATATATATAGAAAACTTATCAAAATTGGGTTTATATATACGAATAATAATTCAAAATTTACCGAATAGTGCATATTTTTTCGTAGATAATTATTTGAAACTTCTTTGTACATACGAGTACTCTCTCTTGTCTCACCGAATAATGTACAATTTTTTTATTGTCCTTTTAACCTCTTTAAAACTAATAAATGCAAAAAAAAAAATCGGTTTCTTACATACGAATAATCTCTCAAGTTTAACCGAATAATATCTTACATATGAATAATCTGTTCCTAGTTTACATCATAAGAGGCGTTACTCGCTCTTATCAAATATGTTTGATTTTTGACTTTTCTACACGTATTTTAATGTGTTAAAAAATTGTATAAAATATTATTTTTTTATTAATTTTTATTTATAGTTGAATATTTATTAGTAAGAAGTGTTAGATTGTAAAAAAATTTGAAAAAATTAATATTTTATATAGTTTTTAGCTCATTGAAATATGTGCCAAAAAGTAAAAAATCTTACATTTTAAATTGGAGGGAGTATTACATTATTATATACATATGCGGGACGGGACGGGATGGGATTTTTGGGATGGGGACAGGTCCTCCTGCGTCTCGTTCCGCATAGTTTTGCGGGACGGGACCGGGATTTGCAGGATTTATGCCCATCCCTAATATAATAGATCCAAAAGACCCTAAGTCCAACCACGAAACCTCAAATCAAAGACCCCGATCCAACCAAAAATGACCTGGATCAAACGAGAGCTTACCACCGGTGCAATTGCTCTATCGGCCTCGCAATCGTCGATCTCGCGCTAAGATCAAAATCGTTGTCAATTGTTCTTCGTTCTCTCTCGCGACCTGCCTTCGCCCTTCTCTGGTCTACCTTCGTTCGTCTTCTCCCTCCCTTTCTTTCTTTCTGTCTTTCGTTCTTTTTTTAATTAAAAGGCAATGGAGATGGAAGGCTCCGTTAATTTTAACAAACAAAGGGCGCGAGGTGAAAAATACCAAAACCCCAGGGGCACCATACGAACTATATAAAAGAATTGTATATCCGGCAAAAATTGCGATACCACAGGGGCTCCCCGCAAAATTTGGGTAAAATAAAAGAAATTTTGTAAATTACACAACATTTGAGCTTGAATCTAGCTAAATTGAAACTTTGAAACACGCTTAAAAATGTGTTCATACTTAGGTCGTTTAGTAAACAAACAATTTTGAACCCAACTTTTATTGAGTTGAACCAGAGTTGAGCTCGAGTTACTCGACTCGGCTCATACAACCCTAATGCAGAGGTATACCCTACATGCCAAAAATATCAAGATCCTTGTTGAAATAGCGAGGAGCACCAGATAAGCTAGGTTCCTCTACCGAAGGATCATAGATTAAACTTAACACAGAGCCGCTCTGTGGATGACAAGGCAACCCTGGACCTAGTAGAAATTGAGGGGTGATGAGATGGTAACCAACGCCCTTGAGAGGATGATTGGTTCATCTTAACAGAAATGGATAAGAGTTGGTGATAAAAGGGTGCAAGGACTACAGTTCAGGCAGCCTAATTACCTCACTAGTTTGCAAAAACTGGAAGGGAATCGTTGAGTGTGAGCTGTTGTTCCTGGCTTGTTTGTGCCGAAGACACCACACCTATTTAGGAATTATAGGCTTTCATTCGACAAAAGGGAGACTAGTGCAAACAAGATTCAGTTTAGAATAGAATACAGCCTGCCAACAAAATTTCATTGTTGCACATATCCCGAAGAAGTGCAACTTCAATATTAAAAAGATTGAATAGAAAAATACAAGGATGAAGGCATGTATATTATACACTAGCCAAATGAATAGACAACCAAAAAAAAAACACTTCATTTTTATGCCTTTGTATTTTCCTATAGCTGCAATTGCTGAAAGAATTAACCATTGGGATGGGATCCATGAACGAACCAGGAGTCTATTTTCAACCGGTGAAACCCAACAAGATGGGAGCATAAAACCTTATTCCACCATGTAGTTTCGTTCACCTTACAATGGCATTAGCCTCTTGTACTTGAAAAACCAGAGAAATGCGCAGAATATGATTAGCCCACACACTCCTGTGATTAATAGTACCCAATAGAAAGGGGATGCATAATCAAACAGTGTAATTGGAAAGTTCATGCCAAATACCCCTGCCACAACTCCAAATATTGCAACTACAAAGGTAGCCGTTGTTAACAAGAGCTCAAATTGGATCAACTGGTTACGAACTGTATCCTGCAAGCCAACAAAATAAAACACACTCAACATCTTGTGGCAGTGTACTATCAAGCTGAAAACACTTGATACTGTAAAAGCAATAACCACACGATTATAAGATGACAGCCATGGGTGTCATTTTGGAGCAGTGAGCACTAATGAACCAAAAAAAGGAAAATACAGACTCGATGTATATTGCTTTCAAATTAAACAACTACAAGCTGAACATTCTTCAAGTGTTTAAAATAAGAAAAACTATACTAATGGTCTATTTGGCAGCTTCTGCATCAGGATTCATAACAATAAGTTGCTTATCATCACAAATAAGCTCCTTTTAAGCACAAATAAGTTCTTTATCAATAATCAACAAATTGAGCAAAACATACCCTTGCCATGGGATTTGACAAATTACAAACACGTATATTTTTAAAAGGCGAGGTTGCATGTGCATGGACTCACTCAGCTCCTCTTTGCAGGAGACGTGTTGTAGTTGAGAGTAAGGCAGGTGAAGACATTTCAAATGAATATTTTGTGGGTCGAGATGAGATAGAGTGGGAGGCTATTGGTAGTGTGGTGAATTTATCAAGGAGCCAAGGCAAACAAAGAAGATGGAACTCCATGAGTCAGAGCAAATCCGAGTACTTGACAAGTTGACATCCAACTTCTGATTGACTGAAGATTTCGGATTTGCTCATGGGAAAACATGTAGATGTAAAAGTTCAGGCCAGTGCACTTCTTGGCTAGCGTTGGGTACAAACCTATGTGACCATGGGATAACCATGGCAGTATGACGACACTGAATGGTCTTTATAAAGTGTATGCCTGACAATGTTCTAAAAGGTGTTAGGCGATCTAGGCGGCAGGTGGCCGCCTTGTGTCTAGGCGACGCCTTGTGTCTAGGCGACGCCTAGACGGACTTAGAACAGACTTGATTATTTCCTTATATTTTAATATATAACATATGTCAATAATTCATATGACGTAATAATAATCCATAATATGACTCATAAACCAAAATTTGTGGTGCTTAACTAACATTAAAGTAAATAAACGCAAATCTACACGTCCGACTAGTGACTATAAACCTCCTAAAATTCAAAACTATAGGTTCGACTAAAGACAAATACATCCCGACCTGGGGGATAAAAAACCATAAGTCGACTAATCATCCGTCTAGACGCTAAAACTGAATAATTGTCAAGCTAGTCGGGCCTGGGCGGGACTCGGTGGTGTCTAAGTGGATTTCCACCTATGCAATACACCCGCCTAGGCTTAAAAATTCCTAGGTGTCCTCCCGCCTACTTTCTAGGCCCGATTTTTAGAACACCATGCCTCAACTACAACATGTGTCTCCTGCACAAAGGAGCAGGACTAGCATGCAGACAGCCTCTGTACTGCTGGTCGTGTCTGCTTCAAGGTTTCAACCTTTCTCCAATTAGTAGTTTAGTAACAAGCGACTGCATTACGTGTCGATTAAGATTCACTTATAATCATATGGGAAAGAGAAAAAGTATGCCACTTCATATATGACAGCAAGTGCACCTACATCGGCTCGTCACAGGGTTTGGGTGGGCTGTACTTTTCTTTTTGCCTATTATTGTCGCATTTTGCTAATGCCATTTTATACAAAACAATACTCTTTCAGTCAAAGTATGATCAAGTACTTTAGGGAATGGGCCTCAATACAATGTTGCAGTCTACATGTTATATGTCACCGCAACATTGTATGAGGCCCATTCCCTAAAGTACTTGATCATACCACCGGTGACTCACTGGTGGTAAAGTATATGGTACATAGTATGCTATGATAGTTATATACTTTTTGGAAGGGGGTACATTACACAAAACAAGTCTTATTTGTCCACCAAACACTTTGTATCTTCATCATTGTCCCTCCATAAATATTTTTAAAAAGATATAATATTGAAACATCGTCACAAAAGATATTTATACGTCACCCCAAGCACTTAGCGAAGGTGGTGCTAATGATATATATACGATAACCATTTTTCTGTAATATGGCTTACCTAATTATCAAGTCTTTACAACAGAACCAAAAGTTGTCAACAAACAAATTAATTATTTTTTCCATTTTCATTTATGTTTTTTGCTCAATGATTTCCATATTTCCTATAAAAACTTCCGAAATGCCCCAGAAAATAAAATTCAGTTAACAAAAACTAGAAACACCTTAAATGTCAGATAAAGAACATGTCAACACACCAATGAAGAGTTTTATGAACAGATTTAGATAGATGATTCAGAATTTGCAACATACCAGTTGAATGTTAATAAAATCTTCTGTGTCTTCAATATACTCCTTCAGCTGGAACCAAAAGGGTAAGTGGCTTAATAACTATCTAACCTCTTCCATAAATAATAAGAAGAAGAGCAATTTACCGATGTTAATTTGTTGAGCGTGCTATCAATCACCACAAAATAGGCTTCCAACAACATTTCTAACTCTTCAATACTGTCATTAGCAGTCGCTGAACTGACTGTGCTATCATGTCGGCTTCTAGCCATGCTTAAGCTTTTATCAAGCCTTCTTGAATCTGGAGGAGAAGAAACAGGAGAAACAGGTGCAGAAATAGACAGAGCACCATCAATTGATCTGAAACCTGCCAAAGATTGTTCACCATCAAAGGACAATTCAATTCGCCTCTTCTTCTCAGTAAGATACATCTCTGCCATGTCACCATCGTCATCCATTAGTTGCTCAATCTCATCCCTAACCTATTACAGGAGAATTTGGAGAAGGTGCATATACATTACCATCACTGATGACTTAAATATCATTGAATAAATTTAAGCATTGCTATTTCACCATGTCTAAGAAAAGACTCATGCATAAGCATCAAAACCTTTTGAACTCTTCTAGTCAATGCAAGAAGTCTGCTTTTCAATCGTCGAACTCGTTCCAAGTTTAAGGTACTGATCTTTGATGTCAACTCATCAAGAAGAGGATAAGCTTCCATTTCTAACTCAGATGCCTGTGGAAAAATTTTGAACAACTTGAACAATGTTAATATCACATCGACTTACGTTAAAAAGGTCTGACAATAGCAAATAGAAACTAAACTTAAATTAAATTCATCCCGAACTTAAACATGATTCAAGTTAGGATGCTGTACCTAAATTACTTGTCTACATGCATATTGTAGACATCCTAGTAACTCAACAGGTCAAAATCCTATCTCCAAATTTTAATTTATAAAAGCAATCCTCTTGGTTTGACTTATTTGGACCTAGATTTGTACTCAATTTACTAATACAGAATTATGTATTTTATGCATTTTGACTAAGACATACCAAGATTAATTAGAATTTGCATGCAAGAGGAAAATCTATAGTTTCTTTTGTTGACAAAAGTCTCTCCTTGATAGATTCATACATAGCTATGAAATTTCTTTAATGGAAAAAACCCTTTAAAAAGTAAAAAGCGAGATTTTCTCAAATAATACAGAATCATGAACTGTATGCATTTTGACTAAGCCATACCAAGATTAATTAGTCTTTGTGTGAAACAGGAAAATCTGTAGTTTCTGTTGTTGACAAAAGTTATCTTTCATAGATTCATACATAGCTATGAAATGTTCTTTAAAGAAAAACAAAGCTTTAAATAACAAATAAATGAGATCTCAACTTGTTAATGTCCCCTTAAATTTCTTTACCAATATGATATTACATGAATAACAAGTAACAGTAATATTCTTCTATAAAAATTTCCTATTCGAAGCACATAAAAAATATTTTAGCTTGAATCCATCATAAATCATTAATAGGAATAATGTGTGTGTACACTCAAAAGTAAAATACTCTCATTCTTTTTGCTGTTTAAGACATGGAGGAGGAATCACGAACCTGTGAATCAAGAAATGTACAAGCAGCCTCTAAAGCAATTTCCAATGCCTTGAATTCAAAAGGCAAATAATCAGGAGAAGAACTATCAAAGTTTCTACTCCCCCTCCTTCGAAGTATCTTTTCTTCTGGTTGCCAAGCCTCATTAACATTTGAAGTCCTCAATCGTCTCTGCAGCTCTGAAACATACTGGTATACATAGCCATCAAGGGAGTTTAACAGCAAGACCTCATCTGCTGTAATTATGCACCGAATCTGCTCCAGATTTACAACTATAGCCTTCTCTCTTCCAAGAATAGTTGATGGGTAGACAAATAGTGGATCAAGCAAGCGCATATCACGTGCAGGAAGATCACAGCGGCGCATTATGGTGAATTTATCGACTTCAATGATCCCTGAGTTACCAGATGTATCAACTCGAATCCATGAGCGAGTGCCCTGACCGCGCTTCTTCAAGCCCAAAAAGTCCAACCCTTGAAAGGGTGCACGACCAGAGCCCAATATATTTGGAGTATTCATTTCTGGAAGATTTGCACATGACGCTGGTTTTCTTAAAAGGAGTGGTTCTTTGAAGTCTGCCATGACTAGGAGATCCAAATAAAACCAAAAATAAGAAGTAAATAATAAAAGCCTCTGCAAAATGAACCTTTAATAGAGAGTATAAAGTTCATGTTTGAGCTGAGAAACAGTAAACAAGCCTCCAAAAGAAAGGAAAAAAGTGTGAAATCGCCAAATTGTCACAAACAATGCTTATAGTTTGATAATCTAAAGATTGTACTCAAACATCTCTCTAGTCGAAATAAGACACAGCAAGAATATGGTTATAAATCTAGCCAAATTAATTAAACACTTAAAAACATACAAATAAGTAGTACGAACAAACCAAACATCTTCTGTAGTATCATTGAAAGGCATATTAAATAATGCATTAGAAAGTGAAAGTGTACCCCAATATATCAGATATCAGATATCAGAGCCTTATATTCTATTCAAATTGCTTGAGTTAAAATCTAGGTCCTTCTGTAATAACAGGATCCAAAATGATTCAATGACAATGAAGAAGAAAAAAAATAATCAGTACTTAAAGAGTTGGGGAAGAAAATTCAGTTTCAAGAACAGATTCGTAATGATCAAGAGATTCTAATTAATGAGCGAATTTTGCTCAACCCAGTATTGATGTATTTTACGAACATTACATCTCAAAATTCCCCAGCCAGAAAATTGATGCCAAGTAAAATGCACATAATGTGATTTATTAATATTACCAGAAACCCAAATCCCAATCCATAAATGGAAAAAGAAGTAAAGAACAACTAGCAGAAATGAATCTACCTTATGCTTGTAAATGCGCAAAGCTAATTAACACCAGGATGCAAATAAATGCCTTGCTAAATTCCAAATGGGCATTTCAATAACGTGAAATTAAAATATTTTTTTAACAAAAAGTTTGAAAAGACATGAAAAATTGCACTTGGCAACTAAACTTGGGTCAGTTACACTTACACTGCCAATTACTAGGAGTCTAGGAGCACTTTGCATTTAAGTTGTAAGTTGAAACTACCTTTTCCAACGAAATTATAGAGTCCTCCTATTTTATGTTTATTAAATGTTTACTATTCACCATACCTTTTAAGGATGATAAAAACTAAGTCCACAACAGGTTTAGTTATATTCAATTATATATATATATATATATATATATATATATATATATATATAAAATACTAAAACAGAGGCCTGAAACGGCATCTGGTGCGATCTCGCGTCCATGAAATTTTCTGGATTAAAGCGGGATTATTTTTGCTTACGTGTCATTTTCTGGATTAAAGTGGTATTATATTCCTGGGCCACATCAATTAATAAACGAATATAATTAGGTTAAAAACTTATCTTTTTAAATCAAATAATCTATCCAATATTTGGTCAATTATTCTACTAATTAAAATGCAATTTTGATTGGATTCGTTCTTGATCAAATTTCCAGCAATATGGTGTGCCGTGACATGGAAATTGAAGGGAAAAAATACTTAATAATGTTAAAATACACTTCATTAATATAAATAAAATTTTGAAAAATTATGGAATTAAAAAGGGTGATACAATGATCGGTTACACCGAATGTATCACCGTTGCAATTTGTAAAAATTTGAAAACAAAATTGATTTATAAATTGATTAAAAATCATGTTATAAATTTATATTTTTAAAATATGTCATCATGTTATAAAATTTTTTTTATATTTTATAAATTTTTTAGTTTATTAAAAAAATAAGTCAAAAAACTAAAGTAATTTAAATTATGAGAAGAAACCCCTAAAAATTTTAAATACACAAAAATATTACAGAATATAATTTTCTTATAATTGTACTTTTAGAAGATTTTAATAATCGATCATGGAATTAAAGTAAACATAAAATATAGTTTGATATAGATATCTATATATCTATATCTATATAAAATACTAAAAAAAAATGTCTGAAGTCTCCTTCAGTGTGATTCGCATACGTGTCATATTCCGGAGCAATTCTTATACGTGTCATATTCTGGATTAATACAGTATAAACCAATATAATTTTGCCATCTCAATTAATGGTCCACTTATTCCTATAAATATTCAACCTTATATCTTAATTAGTTAGAAAACTTATCTTTTTAGATCAAATAATCTATCCAATATTACATCAATTAATAAGTTATTATCATATCTTAGTTATATTTTGATAATATTTTGTTATAAATATTTATATTTATTTTTTTATAAATAAAAATAAAAATGGATTGAATTTACATATGGAATTTATAATGTGTTTCTTTCTTTTGGATTTAATATGTAAGATTTTTAATCATTTAATATTTTTTAATTAAAAAGTATAAAATCTAGACTCAAGATAAAAAATATATTTTTAACTATTTTTAAAAAGAGAACAAACGTGATTAATCTAGACTCAAATATGTATTTACATTCTAAAAAAATAACACAATTGAATATTATATATTTACTTTATATGGATTAATAATTTATATTAATTCAAAAATGGTTTATATAATAAAATTTATTAACAAATCGCACAACGGGCGAGTAATAAAACTAGTATATATATAATTTCATACTTATTAGTATTATGAAATTATATAACAAAAATTTAATAAAAAGGATATTTTATATAGTTTTCCATACAAGCATATGGGGGTAAGCTCTTTGTTCGTAGCTGGATCCTCCAGAACCAGACAAATCCTTAGTTCGAATTGGATTCCAAATCAGCACCTTTTGAGATTTTGAGAAGAGTTGCTCTTTGGAGAGCAAAGTAATATGAAAGTTGTAAGCTGTGTTTATTAGTGGTAAAGGATTTTTTTCGTACTAAATGGGCATAGGACATTATTCAGTTAGGTTAGTGTAAAGTAGTTCAGGCAATAAACGGAGTCAAATCCTCTGTCCCCCTCACCATCCCCTCATAAACCTCTATTTAAAAATGAAATAAAATTAAAATTAAGGAATAAAAGAAAAAGAAAATAAGGTGTTTGGTGATTAAGGACAGTGAAGGGAATAAGAACGAGGACAGAAGATTTGGACCCGGTAGTAAATTTTAATACTTTTTATTGAATTTGAAAATACAAAAATAATTGAAAATTAGGATCCATTACAATACAAAAAAATAGACAATGAAATCAGATTCTCTGTAAATCTGAGAGACAAGTATCATGGCTGATAAGATCCAGTTCCAAAACTTGTAAAAGCGAGGAATCGGAATCAAACAATGTCAATAGAAGCAAACACGTGAATAGTACTTGCAATCAAATTATTGTCTGACAATAATTACAGTAAACTTTAAAACTATTAAAGTAATAATTGAATGGGCCTGTACCGGTAGATATACAGTTTCTAACAATCGTTTGAATTAGTCAAATGACAAGCGGATGACCAATTTGATGAAATTGATGAAATGACCAAATTGAGCGTTAGTTTTGAGTTGGTTAATCAAAACTCCTAATATTTAAAAAAAAAAGGGGGTAATTTTGCAATCAATCCCAAACTTGAAAACCCTATGCCCCACTCGAAAATTTTCTCGCAAAAGAATAAAAATTAAACATCAAATTTCAACGTAGGAAAAAGGCGTGCAGTACAATTTTCCTCTTACGTGACGACATCTCATTCCAGTTGTATTAACAAGAAACCGGATATGAACAATTCCACCAGGATTTCATTCTTGAACGGAAGGAAATCAAATAGAAAATAAAGAAAAAGAACTGATCGAGGGGATTCTGTATACCTGAAATACAAATTAGAGATCGAACAGATACATAATTGGATCAGGAGCTGCATTTGTAGGACGACTGGATCTTCAATTTCGCACTGGGGGAGCTGTAATAACGAACAAAAAACCTAAGACATCTGCAATCATGGATTCGGAGTCCGATGATCTGGTAGGAGAATCTATCGGCGAGAACGATCGAACACCAGATTGGGGGCGGTGGGAATGAAGAATTGGATGAGAGGAGAAAGGGGAATGAACAAGTGTGCCTGGGAGTGAGAGAGAATTTTGTGAACAAGAAAAGAGGGAGGCGATGAAGATGGAAGCGAAGATGTGAGTGAGGCCGATTTCTGGGGCGGAGGGCGTCTTCCGTATCGAAGGTATAGGCTGGGTGGGCCCCGGGCTGCTTGAGCTCACAAAATAAAGAGGAAATGGTAGTACATAGCACTGGAAAAAAAAAGTTTGCAAATGTAGCACTGCGGCCACTACTCCTTGAAATTTTGCACAGCTACTACATTTTGCCCAAAATTTGCACAAGTGTAGGTCAAAAACTCCCCATTTAACCTGATTTTGCCCTTATTTACACACAAAAAAAAAAGAAAAATAAGAGGAGAGAGTGGAGGCGTAATTCAACCGCCGGCGGGAAAGACAAAAAAAAAAGAGTTATTAAATGCCCATCCAATCACACTTCTCCTCTCCATTTTGGTGGCTTCAAAATCTGAAAAGCAAAGAGAGAGACGACAACGAGCAGTTACAAAGCGAGCGAGAGAGAGACGAAAAGCAAAGGAGAGAGCACCCACGTCCTCCATCGCCGAATTTGGAAGAGGAGAGGTCGGATATTACACAGCACACATGAACGCCGACGACAGAGTACACAGGTACGCCCCTCGGTCTTCCTCTTCTCCCTTTCTTGGTACTGTGCGCGGGTGTGGGTCGGGGAAGCAGTTGGTAAAGAGGTTAGGGCAATGTTGTCAATGGTGGCTTGAATGGTAGGTCGTGGTGGCATGGGTGGTTTTCGGGTATGGAGAATGGTGGGTCGTTGTGGCATGGGTGGTTTTCGGGTATGGAAATGGGAAATCGGTGGTTAGGGTTTCCAATTGGGTGACAGGGGTTTCGAATTGGGTGACAGAGGTTTCCAATTAGGAGAGAAGGGGTTAGGGAAATGGTCGGGGAACTCTGGAAAGGGGAAATCGGTGGTTAGGGTTTCGAATTGGGTGACAGGGGTTTCCAATTCGGAGAGAAGGGTTTCGAATTTTGTTGTGGTAGTAGGTGGAAAAGGGGAAATGACGAAATGTGAAAATTGGGATATGTGGATGTCGTAGGTGGGCGATTGAAGGAGGATTGAGGTATTGGTTGTGTTTGATTTCAAATTTGATAGTATGAAATTCATAAGGGGTGACATGGGTTTCGATTTGAGTGACAGGGGTATCCAATTGAAGGATAGGGGAAATTTTTTAAGAAGGATAAGGGGAAATTTTTTAAGAAGGATAAGGGGAAATTTGATAGTATAAATATTTGTTTTTGTACTTCGATAAGGGGAAGTTTTTGGTGGTCGATTTAAGAAGGATAGGGGAAATTGACATGGGATTTGAATTAAGGTATTGCTTGTGTTTGATTTGGAAATTGTTTAGTGACATGGGTGTAGTGACATGGGTTTGTCTGTCTGTTGACTGAGGATCTAGCATTATGTGACAAGGGGAGATGAATATAAGTAGAAAACTGATTTTGTTCGTCTGAACGAAATTGCAGCAAACAAATGGTGAGGATAAGGAATTTGAGGCCCAATAAGCGGGAGCCCCAATACTTAGTCCCGGAAGATAAGCACTTCCGGGCACGGGTGAATCAGGGATCAAGATTGTCGATGCTAACCAACATCGACGACTATGTCGACCCCGTTGACTAGGAGAAGCTCCTTGACAGCCAGCTGAGTGGGGTTGTCTAGTTAGCGCACCGTGTCGAATTCTCGTCACAACTGGTGCATTATGTACTCCAGCGCCAGGTTGAGACTGAGAAGAAGCTCCTTGACAACCAACAACTGTTGAAGACGAGAGTGACGCATACTTTGGCGTTTTCCCCTGCAAATGAAAAGTGGGATCAGCACCATTGTTAATGGGTATCTACTTTTTGCAAAACATGAGGAGAAACAGGAGAGACGCCTACCCATTGCAACTGAGAATTAGGGTTTCTCAGAAACCGAGGTGACACGGAAGTTTATGAACACTGACACGAACAAAGAATGAGACCGACAAGTGCTCTGCAACTGGACCTTGAGGCCGATGGATTTTCTTCAATGGTGGCCTTCTTCTCCAGCCCTTTTGTCCAGGGGAGGAAGAAACTGAGTGTCCTCTCCCCTTCTCTCTTTTTATACTTTGCAAATTAGAGGGAAAGCCCCTATCACATCACCCTTTTCCCTTGTAATCATTAAAGTCATATCACCCCCTCTCTCTCCTAGTTTTGGCGCCAAATTTCCCCACCAAAACCTCCTCTCTCTCCTGGTCAGTCCTCTCTCCTTTCAGATTACCTTCAACCGGCTATCCCCTTCCAAATTTTTTTTTTGCACAAAATGACACATATGCTAGTTTTGCAAATCCCCCAAAAAAGTGACATTTTTGCAAAGTCACAAAAAACATGCTAGTTTTGCAAATCCCCCCAAAATGAATTGGAGTTTCTTTATTGTGTGATTTATTGTTTTTTATTATTTTTTTTGATTGAGTAAAATTTCGGAAGTGGAAGATCGCTATCCAATGGCATCCTTTCGGGTGAGGTTTCAGAGATCAGGATCACTTTGTAGATTGGGATTCGAGATCGCGTGGCTAAGGTGTGCAACCCGGTCAACCACGCAATTACCAGAACGAAGTATGTGTGAGAACGAGACTTCGTCAATCCCAATGAGAGTACAGATATATGTCATTAAGAGTTCAATTTTCCATGGGCATCTGATTCCTTTCTTAAGATAGTTGATGATAATGAGAGAATCCCCTTCGATTATGAGCTTTTTCGTCTTCATTTGTCTAGCTTTTAGGATACCATATCTGAGAGCGAGCGCTTCAGCTAGCAGCGGAGTTTGCTTTCCAATTGGTTTACCACCTATTGCCACTGGTGTCCCTCTGTCGTTACGAATGACGTACCCAATAGAGCTTTGTCGAGACGGACTTGCCGAGCCATCGAAATTAAGTTTTATCCAACCCACAGGAGGTTTTTTCCATTTTCCCATTTTCTTTGTCCTTTTAGCAACACCTATCATGGTCTTATTTGATTCTTTCCCCTCATCCTCTTTGTAATATTTATTGGCCTTAGTCAAACTTTGCCTATGCATTTCCACTTTCCGGATAAATCCTAGTCTTGTGGGAAGCTTCTCTTGCTGGAAGACAAAAAGGTTTCTTGTTAACCAAATTGTCCACTAGTGAAACGCCATTTTCTGTTTTTCTTCCGAATTTAGCAGATTACCGAGCGTAGACATTACTAATCTTATATCCCTAGAAGAGCAGATTATGTTCTCAATTACTGACTTCATACTGTTATTGAGACCTGTAAAGAAAGAATTATATCTGCATTCAAAAAGTAAGTGCACAGTGTCCTCCACATGATGATCACACATGGCACAGTAAGGCGGGATAGACAAACCCTTCCCAGTAAACTGTCATGTAGTAGGTAAACCGTCTTGACAAACTCTCCATAGAAATTTTTTAATTTTTGGTGGTGTATTAATACTCCATATCCACGCGTTATCGTCATTTGTGGGCGAGATAGAGTTGATATTTAGTTTATATGCGCTCGATGGACTGAACCATTCTTTAGAATCCGACCACTAGTACAATCTATCATCAATACTACTAGTTGGGAGAGGAATATTACTTATTTGTTGGACAATGTCATTAGGGAGAACCTGATTCAATTTCTCACTGCACCAAGAGCAATTAACGTTGTAATCACTGACTTTTGTCTCCATGTTAACATTTTTAATGTTAGTGCAATGCCTCCATAAAGGGTGTGGGGGGCCCAATTATCATCCCAGAATTTAATGGATTTCCCATTCCCGACCGACCATGTCAAACCTTTTTTAAACGGTTGAATTAGTTTCCTGAGTTGTGTCCACTTCCAGGATGCATTCCCTAGGCCCTGATAGTTAAGTAAATGGGTGTCTTTGAGATATTTATGGGTAATAATTTTGACCCAAATATTGAAAGGTTCAACTAAGATTTTCCATAGTAATTTCATTTGTATGGCAATGTTCATTTCATGAGATTTTCTCAGACCTATTCCCCCGGATTTCTTTGGTTTGCATACTCTATCCCAGTTGATAAGCGGTTTATATTGTAGATCCTTGTTCCAAAAGAAAGTTCTATTGATCTTATCAAGACTGAAGTGCATTGAGATGGGTAAGATAAAACTTTGCATTGTATATAAAGGCTTAGCTACCAGATTAGAATTGATCAGCACAAGAGATAACGTGTTAGCTTTCCATTTAACTAGCTGTGTCGTTGTTTTGCTGACAATATCTTTGAAAATGGTTTTATTAACTCGACCGTTCACAATAGGGCATCCTAGGTATTTATCCAGTTTATCTTGATTGGAAATATTTAGACAACCTTCAATACTTGGAATACGACTTCTACAAATACCCGGGGAGCATTGGAAGGCTGATTTACCATAATTAATTTTTTGCCCTGAAATCTGGCTATATTCTGTCATAATGGTCTTAACCTTTTTGCAGGCCTCAAGATTTCCTTTGGAGAAAATGATAATGCCGTCTACAAAGGTCAAAAAAGGAATGCAAATTTCAGAACACCCAAAGGAGAATCCAATCCCCGAGTTACCTTGGCCAGCTTCAGCAGATAATTTTCTAGCTAGAACCTCGGCCCCAAGAATAAACAAAAAGGGAGAGAGAGGGTTGCCTTGTCTTAAACCTCTATATGCCGGGAAGATTTCAGTTGGTCCATTGTTGCTAAGACAGAAAAGGATATCGTTGTTACATATTCCATTATTAGTTCAATGTACTTCTTATGGAAACCAAATTTTTGGAGCTCAAGAGGAGTGAATTCCCAATCTACCTGGTCATATGCTTTTTTCATATCTAGTTTGATTGCCAGCCATCCATCCGAACCTTTTCAGGATTTGAAAGAGTGAAAAATCTCATGTGCTATAAGTACATTGTCCTGAATAGCCTTATCGGGACACAAACGCTCCCTGGAGCGGGTGGATAAGTTTCCTAATAACCGACTTTAATCATTCCGTTAAAATTTTAGATATAAATTTGTAGATGGTAGAACATAAACTAATAGGTTTATAGTCCCCAGTTTTTGTCGGGTTATCACATTTTGGCAGGAGTGTAATAAACGTGTGGTTGATTTGTCGAAGGAGTTTACCTGATTGGAAAAACGCTTTGACTGCACATATAACATCTAACCCCACTATGTCCCAATATGCTTTATAGAATTCTGTTGTCATTCCATCTGGCCCAGAGGATTTGTTTTGCCCTAAGGAGAACACACCATTTTTAATTTCCCCATTAGTTGGCTGCTCAATAAGACGCTTGTTATCTTCATCTGTTATGGATGAAGGAAATAAATCTAGTTATTTATCTAATAGATTCTTAGTGATTGGTTCTCTTGCGAATTGAGCCATGTAGTCATTATGAATCTCAGCTCAAATGTTTTCCTCACCAATAATCTGTGTTCCTTTAGACGTTGTAATTTGCCTTATCATTTTCCTATTTCTTCTTCCAGACGCTATTTTATGAAAATATGTTGTGTTACAATCTGTCATTTTAACGTGCTTAGCCTTAGGTTGTTGTCCCCATTACTCTTTTTGGAAATTGAGCAACATCTCTTTTTCCCGAATTAATCGTCTTTCCTTCGCCCGTTGTTCACTTAATTGATTGAACGTGTTAGAGGATTGAATTGTAATTAAATCATTTTCCACCTTTTGTATTTGCCTGAAAATGTTTCCTAGAGTATATTTATTCCATTCTTTGGCATTTTATTTAACGATCTTAGTTTTAGTTACTAATCTAAACATAGCAGAGCCAGAACAGGTAGTCCGCCAAGCTTATTTGACAATGTTACAGAAGTCATTTCGCTTGATCTACATATTCTCGAATTTAAAAGGAGGTGGTTTGTAGGCTATTTGGCTATAAAGGTTCGTAGTAATGGGACAGTGGTCTGATGTCGTAAAAGCACCATTGGTTGTCATGATGTCAGGGAACGTAACTAAAAATCGATGTTGAATGAGTACCCTATCGACTTTTTCCATAATATTGTCCACACCTCCAGCCTCTTTCCTCCAAGTGAATGTATTTCTGGAAACCGGTACGTCCACTAGAGCGCATTGGTCTTTAAAATTATTTAGTCTTTGAAATCTACTATGATTGTAAGTCACTCCGCCAATTTTTTCATTGTTGTTACCAATTTCGTTGAGGTCACCTATTACCATACAAGGTAATGATTTGTGAATTATAATGTTTATGATGTGGATCAAGATGAGCTTCTGTGGCTCAAACAACGATCTCGATCCTGGCGACGACTCGAGGACGGGTCGAATGCAAATGGAGGAGAGTGATGTCATCCTCAAGAGGAAGAAGAAGGCTCCACCATGGATTAAAGTGAAGAGGCCAACGACTATGCCAAAGTTATTCTAATTATTTTATTATTATTATTATTAGTTTTAGTTCTTTCCATAATTAGTAACTCCTATGTTAGTTGGAACTATTTATGGAATGTCTTATTTATAGTATTACTTAGTTAGGTTAAATAAGATGGTTAGGAGAGTCTATCCTTAGGCTTTCGTAATTATGATAATCTTTTTATGATTTATCTAGTTAGGATTTTATTTATATTATTAGATTATGATTAGGTCAGCCAAGTCTATCCTTTTGTAAAGGATGGCTGGCCAACCCTAGAAGATTTTAGGGTTTAGGATTTCTATTTAAACGTTCTTTATCATTCAATAAAAAAGGAGATTGGAATTAATATTGAAGAAACCTTTTTGGCTAAAAAGGTTCTTCGATTCCCCAATCCAAAAGCTTTTGCCTTCAAGTTATTGTTTGATCAATCATCCGATACCAAACCCTAATCCCCAAACATCAATAAAAAAAATACAAAGGAATCCTAGCTGCAGAACCGTCGCAGAAACAGGAAGCAGTCATCGTTGCCGAAGGGAGGGAGGTCTCCGTCGCAGCGCCCTCGCTCCACGCCCAGGCGGCGGCCGCTGCCAAGCTGCTGCGGCCGCGGCATCACCCGCCGCCTCCGGTTGCTGCCTAGCCGCAACTGTAATACCCCCATCCCACATCGGATATCATAAGGATGTTGGGAGTGATTTATAAGTGATTCAAGCCCTACCCATGTTACAAGAGCTCTTCCTTTTCAGGCTCCAAGTGAGGACAACGGACCTGAGAGGGCTAGGTGGCATGGGTTGGCGCCTCTTAAGACCCCGGGTCTTACAGATGGTATCAGAGCCGACTCTGGGCCTGGAGGTACTCCGACAGTATGCTCGGGTACGCTCCTCCCGGAGGGCAGTCCCTTGGGCCTGACGGGGTCGTTAGTGCTTTAAGTGGGGGAGATTGTAATACCCCCGTCCCACATCGGATATCATAAGGATGTTGGGAGTGATTTATAAGTGATTCAAGCCCTACCCATGTTACAAGAGCTCTTCCTTTTCAGGCTCCAAGTGAGGACAACGGACCTGAGAGGGCTAGGTGGCATGGGTTGGCGCCTCTTAAGACCCCGGGTCTTACAGCAGCATCCGTCGCTGCTGCACCTTTTCCGTCGCTGTTTCCTTTGTGGTCTTTTACTTAGTTTTATTTACTTGTTTTTCTTTTCTTTCACAATAAGTTCAAAGTCTTTATTCTAAGTAATTGTAAACATCAAGGATATCAAGAATATTGCAAGATCGGGCCATCAACAAGTTGGTGTTCTTGATTCCGAGCCCACAGGCGAAGGATCGGGAATTCCAAACACATCAAGTGGTACCAGAGCCATAAGTTTCGCAAGTTCTTGTTTTTTTTCTTGATGTTATTCACGATTTGATTCAATGGTTGGCGTTATCTGGGGAGATTGGGATGATGATCCCGATCCTTTGGATGAGTTCTTCGCTTTGGAACGGGCTGCACAACAACGACGCCGCCGAGAGTTGCAGAGACGAGCTTTGCAACAACAACAAGCTTTAGAGCGACAACGAGAGGCTCAAAGGCACCGCCTTTGGCTTCAACGGCAAGCGGAAATCGAAAAGGAGAGGCGTCGACAACAACTTCAAGCCGAACTTCAACCCGAACTAGGTGGCTATGATGCCAGATCACAGGCGAAGTTCGAGGAGGGCTTGAAGGAATTGGAGAAGGTCATCTCGGATAGAGTTTGTTATGCTCTTGCTTTGGCCATCACCCCTACTCCAGTGGCTATAGTTTCCTCAACCGACGACGAGGTAATTAAGCCTAAGGAGCCTATAGTTGAATTCGTTGCCCCGGATTCAGCACAGCGTGTCAAACTTGTTTTGCAGATTCCCGTTGATTCCGACCTCAGAATTGAGTCAACTCAATCATGTTGCGAAGCTGACTCGACGAGCTTTCCAATGATCGGTACACGCTGCCAGAACCCTCCGGGAAGACCTCCGAATCTACGCTGCAATTGAACTGTAGTGTTGCACCAGATGTGTTGGTTGCTTCTGACGACAACGATGAGGACGTTGGGGACACTTCTCCTGAGTTAGCTATTGTACCTCTTGAGCAGGAGCGGCCCGTTGCCCTTGCAAAACGTGCAATTGCACAGGGCCTGAAATTTTCAGGGGCCTCAATTTTTTTTTGAAAGCATATATATATATAATTAATATAAATAAAAATAAAGAAAAAAGTAATAAATGATTTGTTAGCTCAATTGGCACAGGACAAGGAGTGCTTTTCCCACTTTCTAACTGGAGCTGTGTTCGAATCTCCTTGTTCTCATTTTCAGCATACTTATCTATTCTATTTCTCGCATTAGATTGAACACACGACACGAGAATATATATTAGGTGTATCGTTTTCCCATTTCAATTAGTAATAAAAAAAGCCCTTTTCAATTAGTAATAAAAAAAGACATCAACGTACAAGTTGCACAAGTCCTAAAAAAGCAACGGACCGGCCCTACTATTGAGAATGTTCCTAATGTTGAGAATTCTGAAGTTCATAGGGTTATTGAGTCTATTGATATTGTTCCTTTTGATTGCTCAATGATCGCTATAACAGGTGTTGTTTTTGAGGTTCCTCTACCTCGAATTCTTCTGGCACCCATTCCACCCACCCCTCCATCATCATATTTGAGGGTTGCCGCTCCTTCCCCGCTGATCATCAACGAATCTATTCGAGGACGAATCGAAGCTAAGAGGGGGAGAATGATATGGATCAAGATGAGCTTCTGTGGCTCAAACAACGATCTAGATCCTGGCGACGACTCGAGGACGGGTCGAATGCAAATGGAGGAGAGTGATGTCATCCTCAAGAGGAAGAAGAAGGCTCCACCATGGATTAAAGTGAAGAGGCCGACGACTATGCCAAAGTTATTCTAATTATTTTATTATTATTATTATTATTATTAGTTTTAGTTCTTTCCATAATTAGTAACTCCTATGTTAGTTGGAACTATTTATGGAATGTCTTATTTATAGTATTACTTAGTTAGGTTAAATAAGATGGTTAGGAGAGTCTATCCTTATGCTTTCGTAATTATCATCTTTTTATGATTTATCTAGTTAGGATTTTATTTATATTATTAGATTATGATTAGGTCAGTGACAGGACAAAATCGTTGGTTTTCCTATCAAAAGAAATTCCAAACTAACCAACTAGTATAGCTAGTAAGTCCGGAGTCGATCCACAGGGAACTATTGTGACTCTATGTGTTCTAATCACTAACTAGAGTAACCAAGGGGGTTTGTATGAAAGCAAAATGGAATTGAAATGCACGAAGTATTTAATGTTGGGATTTGTTGACAATGATGATTGAAAGGTTTCACCTACGATACTCGACCTTGGTTTATCTCCTTGATCCTAGTTCTTCATTCTAGTTGTATCTTTCCTACAATCTATTCTTATCTTGATTTAAATAGGTTATTAATCCTATGAGTTCTAATAACCCCTTATTCCTAGGCAATCTTAACACGGATTAAGGTTTAATCCTAGGAATAGCACTAAGTCTCAAGATATATGAAGCTTATAAGCAATATTAATTCCCTAAAGAACTAACATTTAACCTATAGTCAATCTCTCACACAATCAAGCTTTTCTACGAGATCTACTCAATTGTATTTGCTACTTTGGATTAAGTTTCACAAACGTATGAATCAAAACCCTAGCGATGATGCAATTCTAACGAGGTCGCGAATCAAGATAGAATCAACATCCACAACAATGAAAGCACAAAGAGATTGAAATAGATGATGGAATTAAACTAGAAATTCAAACTCACAATTCGAAAGAACCAAGTCTTGATCGTAAGCGAAACACAATGAGTTTAGTTGCTCATTCTCCTAAAAATCGTTCTTCAATTCTTCATAAGTCAAAAGATCCTCTAACATAACCTAATTTCAGTCTTAAAAACCTAGGATTACCGTCAAAGAAACTTAGAAAACCGTCGTCCAAAAGGCAGGGCCCAAATAGGTGAAAAGGAAAAATAGAACTGGACCGGCCCAGTAAGGCCGCGGGTGCCGCCCCATAGGCCGCGGGCGCGGCTTATGCAGTAGGTTCATTCTTGTTGGCAGCGGGCGCTGCTTCCTTGGCTGCGGGCGCGGCTTGTCTGCTTCCCTTGTTCTTCTTAGGCTGCGGGTGCCGCCTCTCTGCTCGAACGTCTCTTCCTTCTTCCTTATGCATTCAACCTTGGCTTTTCTAGCTTGTTTTCACTTCTATATGGTCCCTCCAACTCTTATTAATGATCCCTTACCTCCTTTGAGTCTAGAATCTGCAATTACGCAACAATCTTATGTAGATTCCGCTCTTAACCCTTAAATGAGCAAACAAGTAAACTAACTCATTAACATGCAATATCTACATCTAAATGACCCTAAAACTACCCTATAATGCCTATCTAAATATGCATTATCAAACCCCCCCACACTTAGCCTTTTGCTTGTCCTCGAGCAAAACAATTCATTTGTAAATCATTCATCCCACGACACTATCATTCATGCAATAGCCTCATCAAAAGCAACATCTCAACAAAGTGCAAACATAGGCCAAGCAAACAAACCTCCTAGCATGTATTTGAGTAATCAAGTAGCCCGCATGCTTATCCATCCAACCTCACCGGGAATAAAGTGTTTTCGCTCTCACTCAAGTGTTTAGGCTAATCAAATAACACTCAAACTCCATCCAAATGCAACTAAGCTACATAAGAATTGAAATTGAATCAAAATTGCCATTGAGAATATCATTACTAGAGAGAATCATCATGAGGTCTTTTATGGGTTGTAATGAGGCTTGGTAAGAACATTAAGGTGGGGAGTACTTTGGTCATGTGGTGCTTGCAAATCCGAGAACTAGAATATACTACACCTCTATAATCGCCATACCCTCTAACCATCAAACTCAAGGCTCAAACAACTCATCCAAAGATCATTTTCATCAACCACAATATCCTCCAATTCACAACTAAACCAATGAAGTAGTTCCTTTATTTCACAAAATGTAAAGACATATATATACTTCTTTTTTTCTTTTTTTTTTCTTTTCTTCTCTTTTTTTTCTGATTTTTTTTTTCATTTTTTTTTCTTTTTGAAATAGATAATACACATACTTTAGAATCAACAACAACTCAAAGGCTCAAGATGACAACTCCACCATTACATATCATTCCACTCTCAAAGCTCACTCAATATTACTCAAACCAATCTCCAACCAACTCTACTCCTAGTTCCCGGATGGGTTAGGCTATAATTAGTTAGGTGATGATTTTTGTGGAGCTACAAAGAATAGGCTAATAGGCTCAAAGGGCTTCAAGCAATGGAACAATGTAAGGTAGATATGGAGAATATACGGCTAATAGAAACATGCCTCAATCATATAAAACCACCAATAACGATCATAATAGTGCGATTAGGCATAGATAAACAAAATCAATTCTAAGAGGTAGAAGCATTGGAGAATATTCACACATGAACGAAAGCAAAAGGACATCAATGATGTGTAGTCCCAATAAGGCCAAAAATCAACTCACAAGGGTAAATTTTTGTTGGACTTCAGACATGCCTAGGAACTTAGATCATACATGCTCAATTATGTTCACCTAGCTATGTTGCACATAAAAACCATAAATGGGATAAGGCTAATACAATTCACACATGTCATGGGACTTATATGATCGTTCTTTTGAGCATACTTATAGGACTAGTTAGGCTAGGTGGTTGTTTGATAAATGACATATCTTATGCAAATGCAATGCATGTTATATATATATATATATATATATATATATATATATATATATATATATATATATATATATATATTTTTTTTTTTTTTTCATTCTTTTTCTCCATTTTTTTTTCTGTTTTTTTTTTCGAAAATAGAAAATCTATACTCCTAACATGAGAATTCATAAAAATGCAATCTATGCATACTATGAAGAATGAATGATCTAAACATGCAAGATATGTACACTAGCTAGCTAAACCCTCCCCCACACTTGTAACTTTCATTGTCTCAATGAAATTGCAACAATAAAAAGCATGAAGAATAAGGGAGGAGAACAAACCACTTACTTGCTCATTGGTATGGCGGAGCATTCTTGTCTACAAACTCCCTCAAACCTCCTTTCTCTAACAATTGACGAACCGTTGGCTCGAAACCTAGCACTCTCAACGTCGGAACATCAAAGAACTTTGTTGATAAAATATCTCTTCCCTCAAGATCATTCCACCTCTTCTTTTGGTTACTAGACATTCCCGAAGGTCTTTCCATCGTCTATCAATCACTAACGGCCGGAAAAGAGCGGGAAAAGAAGACTTACACGAGCGAGGGCATCGGAACAACAAAGTGAGTGCTGGAAACAGGGGCCGCGGGCGCCGCCTCAGAGGCCGCGGGCACTGCCTGCGTGAATGATGCACCTGTAAAAGCGGCGGGGAGAGCCGCGGGCGCCGCCTGGGGTGCGGCCTCTCTGGCTGCTTCTCCTCGTCTCCGGTGGCTCTGACTTGTCTCCGGGGGCTCCGACTTCAATGCCGAAGCGTCGATTCTCTAGAAACGAAGCCGAAAAGATCCCGTTTGCCTCCTTGATGTACGTAAACACTCCGATCTTCACAATGGAGATGGATGGGGTGTGTTTTGGGGTGGTGAAGTGGTGGATGATGGTGGTGGTTTGTGAAGGTGGGTTGTGGAAAGAAAGTTTGAATTTTTGTGGGCGGAATGACGAACGGAGTGCGTGGTTGCGTAGATCGGGAGCGGGAATGTCGGAAAACGGGGTCGATTTTGTGATTGGAGGATGAGAGGGTTGAGATGTGGTAGAGGCTGATGATGGAGCTTGGAGGTTTCTTTAATGGTGATGGGAAGCTAGAAAGAAGGAAAGAAAATGGATAGGAAAGAAAATAGATAGGAAAAAAAAGAAAGATAGAAGAAAGAGGATATGGACAAAAGAGAAGGCTCACGTGAGGAGTGTAAAATATTTTTTTTTTGTGTGCAGCTTTTTCAGGGTTCTGGATTCGACAGGGCCGCGGGCGCCGCCTATAGGCCGCAGGCGCGGCCTTTACAGTAGCCCTCCCCCGTAGGCCGCGGGCGCCGCCTCAGGGGCCGCGGGCACGACTTTTTGCTCAGATCAACCCCTTTTCATCTTTTTTTCTCGTCCCCTGAAAGGTTAGTACACTATGGCGGAAAGCAAAATCCTAAGAATCTAAGACGGTATAGTACTCTTAAAAAAAATAAAACAACCTCGAAAGACTAGGAATGAAAAGAAAGAAAATTGAAATCTACTTACCTCGGGTTGCCTCCCGAGAAGCGCCTTTGTTTCTCTTCGTTGGCTCGACGAAATAGCTCCTTACTGAGCCTCTTCAGCTGGCTCATGGAGAGCCATCTCTTCCTCTATTCCTGTGGAGAATCCATCAAAATAGACTTTAAGCCTATGACCATTTACCTTGAACACCTTACCACTTTTCTCATCTTTGATGTCCACCGCTCCATGTGGAAAGATATGGACGATGGTGTATGGGCCTGCCCAACGAGAGCGGAGTTTTCCAGGGAAAAGTGTCAAGCGGGATTGATACAGAAGTACCTTATCCCCCACCTTGAAATCTTTCCTCAATATGTGCTTGTCATGCCAAGCTTTGGTCTTATCCTTGTAGTTGGTGGCGTTGTCATAAGCATCCCATCTCAATTCCTCCAACTCCTGAAGTTGGAGTTTTTGGAACTCGCCAACCTCATTGATCTTTATGTTGCACTCCTTCACCGCCCAATATGCCCTGTGTTGAAGCTCGACTGGAAGATGACACGCTTTTCCATATACTAATCGATAGGGAGACATACCTATTGGTGTTTTGTATGCCGTTCGATAAGCCCATAATGCATCATCCAATTGCGAACTCCAGTCCTTACGATTCGGGGCAACCATCTTCTCTAAGATGGTTTTGATCTCACGATTTGACACCTCGGCTTGCCCATTGGTTTGGGGGTGATAAGCGGTGGACACCTTTTGCGTTACATGATATTTCTTGAGTACAGCACTCACCGTCTTATTGCAAAAGTGTGTCCCTCTGTCGCTGATCAATGCTCTTGGAACACCGAATCTAGAAAAGAGATCCTTCAAGAACCCTGCAACAACTCGTGAATCATCAGTTTTGGTGGCTTTTGCCTCCACCCATTTGGAGACATAATCCACCGCAAGTAATATATAAATGTTCCCAAAGGAGCTAGGGAAAGGCCCCATGAAATCAATCCCCCACACATCAAATATTTCACAAAACATCAAGCGCATTTGGGGCATTTCATTCCTACCTGACAAGTTCCCCACTCGTTGGCATCGATCACAAGATTTACAATAAGCATGAGCATCACGAAAAATATGAGGCCAAAAGAATCCTGAATCGAGCACTTTCCTAGCGGTTTTCCGTTGTCCGAAATGACCACCACAAGCATGTGAATGACAAAACTCAAGGACAGAAAGTACCTCGTCGTCGGGAAGGCATCGATGAATTACCTGATCCGCACAATGTTTCCATAGGAAGGGGTCATCCCAAACATAGTACCGAGCATCATGACGGATCTTGGCCTTCTTGGCCTTCGGAAAGTTTGGCGGAAACACTCCTGTAACAATGAAATTCACAATATCCGCATACCATGGGTTAGGAGTGTGTACAACCATCAATGACACCCTCGGAGAGTCAAAAAGGTCCGCCGCGGGGTTGGCCGCGGGTGCTGCCTCCATGGCCGCGGGTGCTGCCTTTACAACAGCTTTCCCCTGTAGGCCGCGGGCGCCGCCTGAGGGGCCGCGGGCGCGGCTTTTTGCTGAGTCCGAGATTTCCATTAATCTTTCGTCGGGGAATTGGCCAAGGACGAGTGGGTGTTCTCCCACCCCATTCACATGTAATATTCGGCTTAAATGGTCGGCCACGAGGTTCTCCGCACCCTTTTTGTCCTTGATCTCCACATCGAACTCACTCAAGAGCAATACCCACCGAATCAACCTTGGCTTGGCTTCTTTCTTCGTCAAAAGATAACGAAGTGCTGCATGGTCAGTATAAATAATTACCTTAGCGCCAAGTAGGTAGGGTCTGAACTTCTCCAATGCAAACAACACGGCAAGGAGCTCTTTCTCCGTGGTCGTGTAGTTCTGTTGACCTCCATTTAGCATCATGGATGCATAGTATATCACATGTGAAGCTCGTTCCACCTTCTGCCCAAGCACGGCTCCCAACGCATAGTCACTTGCATCGCACATCAACTCAAACGGTTTGGACCAATCCGGAGCTTGGATGATAGGTGCACTTGTAAGCCTGGCTCTCAACTCATTGAATGCCTCCTTGCATTGGTCATTGAAATCGAATGATGCCTCCTTCTTTAAAAGTTCACATAATGGTGCGGTGATCTTCGAAATGTCCTTGATAAACCTGCAATAAAAGCCTGCATGACCAAGGAAAGAGCGAATTTCTCGCACATTAGTAGGATAAGGCAATGATGGAATGATATCAATCTTTGCCTTATCAACTTCAATTCCCTTTCGGGAGACAATGTGGCCTAAAACGATTCCCTGCTCAACCATGAAGTGACATTTTTCAGAATTGAGGACTAGATTGGTCTCTACACATCTCTTAAGCACTAGTGTCAAGTGGTGCAAGCAAGACTCAAAGTCATTTCCATGAACCGTGAAATCATCCATGAAGACCTCTATAAAATGCTCAATGTACTCAGAAAATATGCTTACCATACACCTTTGGAAAGTACCAGGTGCGTTACACAATCCAAATGGCATTCTGCGGTATGCAAATGTGCCAAAAGGACATGTAAATGTCGTTTTGTCTTGGTCCTCTGGTGCAATGGCAATCTGGAAATACCCTGAGTAGCCATCTAAGAAACAATAAAAAGAGCGACCGGCAAGGCGCTCAAGCATTTGATCAATGAAAGGAAGGGGAAAGTGATCCTTACGAGTCACCGCATTCAATTTGCGGTAATCAATACATACTCTCCAGCCTGTTTGGACTCGTGTAGGTACTAGTTCACCCTCCTTGTTCTCAACCACTATGACGGCTCCTTTCTTAGGCACCACCTGTGTTGGACTCACCCAATTGCTATCTGAAATAGGGTAGATCATTCCGGCTTGAAGGAGTTTCAGCACCTCCTTCTTTACCACCTCCATCATCGGTGGGTTGAGCCTCCTTTGTGGTTGTCATGATGGCTTGGCTCCATCCTCCAGCAGAATTCGGTGCATACACATGGCCAGACTAATCCCTTTGATGTCTGCAATTGTCCATCCCAAGGCTGTCTTGTTCTCCTTAAGCACCGCAACTAGCCTCTCCTCTTGATCTTGGTTGAGCTTGTTTGATATGATGACAGGCAATGTCTCACCATCCCCCAGGAATGCGTACTTGAGGTGATCTGGCAAAGGTTTGAGCTCAACTTCAGGGGCCTGCACAATAGAAGGAAGGAGCTTTTCCTTCGGGAGAGTTAGTTCAAAAGGACCACCATTATAGGGAGAGGTAAAAGAGGGTTGAGCTATTAGCTCCATCAAATTTTCCTGCAGGTTAGTAGGAATAGCATAATCTATAGCAAACTCATCTAGAGGAGCCTCTAAAACCACTGCAGATCATCATCATTACTAAGCTCAAACATGTCTTCAACACATGGCTCTATAACATCAAGAAACCACAAGGAATGATCATCTGAAGGAAACTTCATAGCATCAAAAATATTATACTCTACCTTCACACCATCAAATTCCATAGTAAGAGAGCCAGCATGAACATCAATTTTCGTTCTGGCGGTCTTTAAGAACGGCCTACCCAGGAGGATAGGTGCGTCAGGAGAGCCGTTTTCCATGTCCAAAACGAAAAAATCAGTAGGAAAGATCAAAGAGTCAACCATCACAAGAACATCCTCAACAAAGCCTCTAGGATATATGTGAGAGCGATCCGCTAATTGAATCACTACCCTTGTTTCATGCAAAGTACCAAGTCCTAGAGTCTTATAAAGCGAGTAAGGTATGACATTGATAGATGCTCCTAAGTCTAACATAGCTCTTTCAAACTTAGTCTCACCTATTGTACAAGGAATGGTGAACATACCTGGATCGCTACACTTCTCGGGCAAACTCTTTCGGAACATAGCGGATACATGCTCACTCACCTGTACTTTTTGTTTCCCCTTCAACTTTTGGTTCCTCTTTATCGTGCATAGTTCCTTCAAAAACTTAGCGTATCGAGGAATACTTTTAATGAGCTTGAGAAGGGGAATGTTTACCTCACATTTGTTAAATACCTCAAAGATCTCCTTATCGCTCTCTGGCCTCCTAACGTCTTTCAAAGCATTCGGGAAGGGTGGAATAGGTTGATAGGGGGTGAGAAGTGAAGGTTTGGATGAACATTCACCCCCGGACAGGTGGCCGCGGGTGCTGCCTTCAGGGCCGCGGGGTGCTGCCATTACAGTACCCCCATCCAGACTGGCCGCGGGCGCCGCCCCATAGGCCGCGGGCGCGACTTCTGTATGACGGTCCTCCATCTCGTACTTTTCCTCCTCCTCGACCTAGGAATCCACATCCTTCTTGTTTTCACCCTCTTTTCCACCATGAGAAGTGTCAAACAATTCCTTGCCACTCCTAAGGGTGATGGCGCTGACGTTCTCCTTCGGATTAACCACCGTCTGCGACGGTAGCTTCCCCGAGTCTCGAGCTTGAAGTTCACCCACCGTTTGAGCCAATTGACTCACTTGCTTCTTCGTGGCTTTCAGCGTTTGTGCTAGTTGAGTATTCTGTTCTAGGATAGCCTTGAGCGTATCCTCTATGGACGAACCTCCTTGTTGAGGACCCCTTTGTCTATTGTCAAACTGTTGTTTGTATTGGGGTCCTCCCTGCTGATTGAAAGGAGGTTGTTGCTGCTGATTGTTTCTCATGCCATAGCCTTGTTGGTAACCTGCATTATAGTTATTTGAATTGAAATTGTTAGAAAAATTACCATACCTTTGCCCTCGTGGAACAAAATCTCCCATTGCATTCAACTCCATTTCTTGCTCCTGCAGCATGGGACAAGCATCCATGGGATGATTCGGATCAAAACAGAGCCCACACGCCTTGAGTTGTCGTGGGGTTCCTTTAAGCATTATTCGTTTCATCATCTCTTTCATTTCTGCCATATCGCTCTGCAGAGTGGAGTTGGAGTCAATTGTTAGCACTCCACGCGCATGTCCGCTTTTGCTGAATTGCCTGGATCCCTTAGAAAGCTCTGAAAACACCTCCCAGGCAGCATTGGGTGTTTTGTTCAAAATGTTACCTCCACAGGCGGAGTTGACTGTCTTGCGCTCCTCGTCAAGCAACCCATTAAACAAAAAGAGCACCAAATCTTTCTTTGAGAAACCATGGTAAGGGCAGCTAGAGCAAAGCTTTTTAAAGCGCTCAAAGTATTCATAGAGGGTTTCCGTAGCCTGCTGGTCAATGCTGCTGATAGCCTTTTTCAGGCTATTTAATTTCGTCGTAGGAAAATACTTCTCCAGGAAGAGACGCTTCAAATCAGTCCATGTGGTTGCACAACCTGGGGGCAAATAGTAGAACCACTCATTAGCGTCATCCTTCAGCGAAAATGGGAATGCCCTCAATTTGATTTGCTCCTCCGTGACGTTGCCTGGTTTCATTCCGACCACGACAGTATGCAACTCAGATAAGTGCTTGTGGGGGTCCTCACCACTCAACCCATGGAATTTGGGTAAGAGATGGATCACCCCAGATTTCAGCTCGAAGTTCACACCGTCCCCAAGCTCAGGGAACTCCACCGCCAATGGTTGTTGAGCCAAATCAGGTGTTGTGAGCTCCTTAAGTGTTCGGTTATCCTCGTTAGCCATCTCTATCCTTGCTCCTTCTCCTTGATCGAAAGCTAACTCGCAAAGGTGATCACGAGCTTCTCGCCTTAAACTAGAGAGAGTCCTCTCGATCTCTGAATCCAAAGACAATAAAGATGAATTAGTAGAACAAGTGTGGTCCATATACGTGGTTCACACCTAAGTTAGCAATCAAACACACAAAGTAAACAACTAATAGCTCCCCGGCAACGGCGCCAAATTTTGACAGGACAAAATCGTTGGTTTTCCTATCAAAAGAAATTCCAAACTAACCAACTAGTATAGCTAGTAAGTCCGGAGTCGATCCACAGGGAACTATTGTGACTCTATGTGTTCTAATCACTAACTAGAGTAACCAAGGGGGTTTGTATGAAAGCAAAATGGAATTGAAATGCACGAAGTATTTAATGTTGGGATTTGTTGACAATGATGATTGAAAGGTTTCACCTACGATACTCGACCTTGGTTTATCTCCTTGATCCTAGTTCTTCATTCTAGTTGTATCTTTCCTACAATCTATTCTTATCTTGATTTAAATAGGTTATTAATCCTATGAGTTCTAATAACCCCTTATTCCTAGGCAATCTTAACACGGATTAAGGTTTAATCCTAGGAATAGCACTAAGTCTCAAGATATATGAAGCTTATAAGCAATATTAATTCCCTAAAGAACTAACATTTAACCTATAGTCAATCTCTCACACAATCAAGCTTTTCTACGAGATCTACTCAATTGTATTTGCTACTTTGGATTAAGTTTCACAAACGTATGAATCAAAACCCTAGCGATGATGCAATTCTAACGAGGTCGCGAATCAAGATAGAATCAACATCCACAACAATGAAAGCACAAAGAGATTGAAATAGATGATGGAATTAAACAAGAAATTCAAACTCACAATTCGAAAGAACCAAGTCTTGATCGTAAGCGAAACACAATGAGTTTAGTTGCTCATTCTCCTAAAAATCGTTCTTCAATTCTTCAAAAGTCAAAAGATCCTCTAACATAACCTAATTTCAGTCTTAAAAACCTAGGATTACCGTCAAAGAAACTTAGAAAACCGTCGTCCAAAAGGCAGGGCCCAAATAGGTGAAAAGGAAAAATAGAACTGGACCGGCCCAGTAAGGCCGCGGGCGCCGCCCCATAGGCCGCGGGCGCGGCTTATGCAGTAGGTTCATTCTTGTTGGCAGCGGGCGCTGCTTCCTTGGCCGCAGGCGCGGCTTGTCTGCTTCCCTTGTTCTTCTTAGGCCGCGGGTGCCGCCTCTCTGCTCGAATGTCTCTTCCTTCTTCCTTATGCATTCAACCTTGGCTTTTCTAGCTTGTTTTTACTTCCATATGGTCCCTCCAACTCTCATTAATGATCTCTTACCTCCTTTGAGTCTAGAATCTGCAATTACGCAACAATCTTATGTAGATTCCGCTCTTAACCCTTAAATGAGCAAACAAGTAAACTAACTCATTAACATGCAATATCTACATCTAAATGACCCTAAAACTACCCTATAATGCCTATCTAAATATGCATTATCAGTCAGCCAAGTCTATCCTTTTGTAAAGGATGGCTGGCCAACCCTAGAAGATTTTAGGGTTTAGGATTTCTATTTAAACGTTCTTTATCATTCAATAAAAAAGGAGATTGGAATTAATATTGAAAAAACCTTTTTGGCTAAAAAGGTTCTTCGATTCCCCAATCTAAAAGCTTTTACCTTCAAGTTATTGTTCGATCAATCATCCGATACCAAACCCTAATCCCCAAACATCAATAAAAAAATACAAAGGAATCCTAGCTGCAGAACCGTCGCAGAAACAGGAAGCAGTCACCGTCGCCGAAGGGAGGGAGGTCTCCGTCGCAGCGCCCTCGCTCCACGCCCAGGCGGCGGCCGCTGCCAAGCTGCTGCGGCCGCGGCATCACCCGCCGCCTCCGGTTGCTGCCTAGCCACAGCATCCGTCGCTGTTGCACCTTTTTCGTCGCTGTTTCCTTTGTGGTCTTTTACTTAGTTTTTTTTACTTGTTTTTCTTTTCTTTCACAATAAGTTCAAAGTCTTTATTGTAAGTAATTGTAAACATCAAGGATATCAAGAATATTGCAAGATCGGGCCATCAACAAGTTGGTGTTCTTGATTCCGAGCCCACAGGCAAAGGATCGGGAATTCCAAACACATCAAGTGGTACCAGAGCCATAGGTTTCGCAAGTTCTTGTTTTTTTCTTGATGTTATTCAAGATTTGATTCAATGGTTGGCGTTATCTGGGGAGATTGGGATGATGATCCCAATCCCTTGGATGAGTTCTTCGCTTTGGAACGGGCTGCACAACAACGACGCCGCCGAGAGTTGCAGAGACGAGCTTTGCAACAACAACAAGCTTTAGAGCGACAACGAGAGGCTCAAAGGCGCCGCCTTTGGCTTCAACGGCCGCGGCATCCCATTAGTTATGACCCTTACATGTTCGATTATAATGTTGGAAATGACACGAATAGTTAAGGACTCAAGTTTACAACTAATAAGAACTACAACTGAACAACCCATACACCAACAGAAATTACATACGACTAATTTGTAATCAAAGTTCCAACACACTACAACCAATACACTTGAACACCAACAAACACTTGTTAAAACTAGAGAGACACACACAAAGGATTATGGCCTTATTATGGAGTTGGCAGGGAGAAACTCAAAGCCACCATCGAGGACTCCCATATGCCACAACAAGGATGAGCTACACATGTTTCCCTTTCTTGATGCTGCCACCCATCAGAGTAATGGTGGAGCAGGCGAAATCACCTTCCTCGATCTTCATCTTTCGCTTCCCAGACTTAGATTTGGATATACCACCAGGCACCTGTTGATCGACAATGGCAAGAGAGGCTGCAGGGGTCACAAACTGCTCATGCAGGGACTCAGCAAGGCGCTCAGGGATGCTCAGGTCAGGCAAAGCAAACTCCACAGATGGAGGGGCATCCCTAAAGATAACCTCATAATAAGCTTGTGTGAGCCCAAGGTCAGCAAGCCCATCTAAGACCAAGCACTCCTCCATGAACTCATCCTCATCAAACTCCAAGCACTCATCATCTTCGACATTAAACAGATGAAGATCGGGTTGCAATTCCTCCTTGAGATCAAGGGTGTCATCATTTGGAGGCACATCACCAAAGGGAAACACAATAGGCACCACCATAGATATAGGGACAGGAGCAATGACATGTTCAGCAGCCAACAGAGGAGCAGCAGAAGAAGAGTTACCAACAAAGCTACCAGGGGACTTAGAGGTAGAAGAGTCACAAGAAAGAGTAACATTCTTTCCAAAACATTTTATGAGGTCTTATTTAGAGTGTCCAAACATGGGAGGAGGTCGCACAGTAGGTTTCCTGGCAGCAACTTTCACCCACACACCATCACCATTTTCATGCTCATTCTCCTCAGTAATAGGGAAGTTCATCAAAGGAGCCTGCATGCCATGGTTAGCAATAAAATTGCACAAGCTTCTACTAGGGTAAACCTCCACAACTTCCATATCCCAAAGGAAAGTCCTCAAACCACATAGGATAGGACTCAACTTCACCCAATTCATTGATCACAAATATCTCCCTACCACCAATCTTCGTAACATCCACAGACACAAACTCTAGGGTATCTGAAATGAGCCCCTTTCGAATTAAAAGCAACCACCTTAATGACATCCCCTAAATTATTAGCCTTCACAATATCTTTTAGAATACCGTCATGGACATATTTAGCAGGTAAAGCAGGAAATCTTATCCAGAGATCCAACAAAGTAATGGACTCGGAAAAAAGGATCAAAATCCAACCTCCAAGGACGGAGGAGAATAAGTTGCCCAGCGACATGGAAGGGACGATTGTCCCACACCCATGCACGATCCTCAGGCAAATCAAAGCGTAACTCAAACCAATTATTTGCAACTAGTATGAGCTGAAAACCCCCAGAGAGAGACTTCCACACGTACCTCATCTTTTTCCGGACATCCTTGGCCTCCGTTGGTTCACCAATGATCATAGCAAATAGTGAAGAATGATTCAGTAGTGAGATATTCTCCTGGACTTTGCCTTGCAAATCCAAGAGCTTCTCTCTATTCATGGATTTCTTCTTGAATTTCCTCTCTGCCTTAGCCTTCTGCACAACATCACACCCATCATCGGAGTGGCGAGACTCCTCAGCAAGCTTAGATCCCTTTAGATTAGTGTTTCTCTTGGGATATTTAGACGTATTTGGAGCAGGATCTTTTGCAACCATGGGTTTCTTACCCTTGTCCACCGTAGGAGGGGCCATCACAAAAAAAAAAAAACAAAAACACTTGTTAGAGAAATCAACTCTAGAGATTTTGTAGTGAGATGAGAGAAAGATGAGAACATGTAGACACCACAGAACCCATCCATATTTTATATAGAGGGAGATCAGATAGGGAGGATAAAGATGAGGACTGAAGATATCACAAGCCCAGAAGCAGACGTGAAGGAGGCTAATAGGGGCTTCTTTATTGCAAAACCCAAATTAATTTCAGCAAACTCAGCGCACAGAGAGCCAATCGAAATCAACCAAATCACCCCTAAATTGGAATCCGTACACCCATAGAATGGCCATGGGGGAGGTCGATCGGACCTCACAAGAACAATCATTGCACCCTAAACCATAAAACAACAAACAAGGGTTCTCAGATCAAGCGAAGTGAGATTAAGCCAAACTCACAAGAAAACCCTTGATTTGAACTAGTACTTCGATCCAATAGAAACTCGCCATCAAAGAGCCAAATTTGGTGACCGGTTGCGAGAGGAAGAAGATAAATAGGGTCATCATTGGGTACCCAAGAGAAGAGGATCAAATTAAGGGCGATGACGAATAGGCCATAGCTTAGGGTTTCAAATGCTTTGGTTTTCTTTGGGGATGGTTTCTCCAAAAGGGGGCTCGATCTGGTTTTTTGGCAGGCGCGTGGAGCCCGTACTCTGCAAAAGGAAGGAATCATTCTCTTTTATCGTGTGATTTAACTAATTAACTAATTATTTTAAACAAAAAATCTAATTATGTTATAAATTGAAGAAAAGAGAAGAGAGACAGAGAGGAGGAATCGATGTGTATTACTATTAGGGTTACCAATTAGCCCTATTTATAGGGATTACAAGCCTTGGGCCTCAAGCCGAACTAGGGTTTCCCATGTATATCCACAGACAATAATAATATTATGTATAACACTCCCCCTTGGATATACATCATAAATATTACAAAACTGTCATATTAAAAACCTCGCCTAGAAAACCCAATGGAAACAAAACTAGGACAAAGGGAAAAAAATACAAATGACATTTGATACACTTCGGGGATACCGCCTCGTTAAAAATCCAGCTAGGAAAACCCAATGGGACAAAACCATAGCTTAGGGAAAAAGAGTACAACCTTCTACGCATGCTCTTGTTGTTCTGCCTCATTAAAAACCTTGTCAAGAAAACCCATTGGGATAAAAACCTGATTGAAGGGAAAAAGAGTGCAGTGCGTATAATGCTCCCCCTTAGTTCAATGTGTTGGACGTCTAGCTCTTCAAACTTCCTAGGATGTCTTTAATCTCCATTGGTGGTAGTAGCTTCGTAAACATTGGATCCTCATTTGATCGAATTTATAAAGTATCGACACTGCGACACCGCCTTTGATGAATTCTTCCTTGAATTTGGGATATACAATGTATCCTTATAAGAGGAGTTGCCTCGTTAAAAACCTTTCTTTGGAAAAACCCAAATGGGACAAAAACCAAAGTTAAGGAAAAGAGTACAACTTTTCTCCTCCTCAATTTAGCATATAAATCACTAATTTTATAAAGACCCGGTACTTCTGGACCTAATATCCTTTCACAATCTAATCAAAGATGAAAATGTCATTTGTCTTTATTTTGTAATATATCTCTCTTTGTACACTCGAACTGCAGGCCAAGATATGTTTAGACCTTTCAACTAATTTCCAACTAATCCTTTGCTTATTGGATATCTTATGAATTGTTCAATAAACCAATCGCATTACACTCTTAGCGTTTTGTAAGGACATTCATTCCAAATCAAAAGATTTTACATCTTCAATATTGGAGCTACGGGTCCAAAATATTAATGTTACTTATCCAAGAATCCAATTAAATTAATCATTTCAATGTAGATATACTGCTATTTAGAAGCTCTAATTATTTTAACAAGCACTTCAAGTGCAAACTTAGATATGTGTCATCAATGATAATCAAAGATATGGTCATTTCAAGACAACTCATAATCAATTCTAACATTGTCAACATTCGTGAAATCTCTTCAGGAGTTTTATACTTGCGGACATATCAGCATTGTTTGAAGTTACTACTAGTACCTCGACACAAATCATGCTAGTGACTTTTGTCACTATCTTTTGCATTTACTAATGTATTTACTAGCTTGTTTGCTATATAATTCATTGAACTTTCGGTTCACTTCTAGACCATGCAACATATTTTACTTCTTGATCTCTTTTTCATCTCCCCCTATATACCGAGTATTTTATCACCTATGATAAACTCTAAGTATTAGATCATCTATGGGGACTCAATCCTCCATATACATCAACTTTCTTGGTTTACAACAACTTAGTGTTATCTAGTGAGATTTCGGTGCGTATACCGAACATTTAAAAACTTGTAAATATCAAACTCTCTCTTGGACATAAATTACAAAAGGAGAATTTATTCTATTTTTGACCGAAATCGAATCAAACTCTTGATATTCATGTCTGCTTGTTAGCTATTATTGATGACTCTACTGACTTTTACGAACCTAGTTTAGCGGTCCTCACTCTGTCCTTTTAGAGTGTTTTGATACTTTTCTAGAGTCATTACATAATGTTTTGATACTCTTCTAGAGTCATTTTCTCATATAAATTTATTGCTTGATTTTGATCAACAATCCTTCCAGGACTAATTTTGATGCTCTTACGGAGCCATGTATAACATTCAATTGTGTCAAGTATAGACTTTATACACATATTTATCATTCATATCATCCCGAAAACTTCAGGTTTCCCATATCATTTTTGCACATATCAATGAGACTAAGCTCTAAACCATTGTAAAATTTTCATACGATGATCCATTTATAGTTTGAGAGATTACAAATCCAAATTAGGTAATCCATCATCTTTGACTTATTCTTCCACATTCTCCTAGACGTGGGAGTCGACTCATACATGATTATCTATAATCATTTTCAAAATTATCACCAGTATCCGAATAATGGTCGCGCGCACCGTATCCTCTTTATGTCCTCTACTAAAGGTAACAATATATATTGCATATGGCAATAAGAGAGGTTGTTATGAAACATAGGTCATTTAGCTAGCTAGTTATTTGAGTTCTACGTACTATAAACAAGTAGACTAAGAACAAGATATTTATTGAGTCTTCATGCTCTCATGAACTAATTTTATTAGTTTCACACAACTTAATTCGAATGTGTTTCAAATTCCTCTCCCAAATCATCATTTGTCAAGTTAAATTGACATTATATACCCACAATAGTTTCTCCAAGAAACATTTCAACATATATACTTATAACTCAAACCAGAACTATGTACTCAAATCGGAAATTATTTAAAGCACTATTAACGTACCTTAGATAGAAAAAATTGAACTCCAAACAAACCCATAGTCATGGATGCATTAGAATCATAAGCGTTGGATCATCTGGATTCCTTTATTGATAATCTTTCGTGACAACAAATGTATTATAGATAGGTGTAAAAATTTTCGTAATACACGCCTCTAATTTATCCACTACAGATGCATCCACTTCATTAATTGTCATTGAAATATATGAGATTAATCCATCTAGATAAAATTATGGATGATCCAAAGACATAAATAACTCAAAATTTACTTTATAAAATTTAGGCTTACCCGGTTGCAAGCTCAACATACCTACGTACTAAAACTAGAAGCCTTCAATTAGGATATGCTCTTTAATCGAGCATATAACATGGATGAGCCCCTTTGGCTTAGTGGGGCCAAATCTTCCCATTCTCCCTATAACAATTAACAATTTCTTATGCATGTCGAAAATCCCATAAAATTCCACACATAAGTCGGACATATAGCATAGACCATCATGACATCACACAAATTAATCAAGGTTATACCAAATATAACAACATAAAAAAAATATCTTCATCTAAAATCAATAAGAAGAACCTCCCGATAATATTGATATATGCACATAGATAAGAGGAAATCAAGTAGAATTTGTATGATTTTCTAACTATTAATTTGAATAAAATCGAACCTTTCTTCACTGTGAGGATGAAGTAGTCTATGTACGCACATCCTCTTCGAGGAATGATATTAATTTGTCTCCATTGGAACAAATTTGTTATCGATCTATGTTTACTTAGATGAATGGAACAAGTTCGATTTATCTCTAAATTTTTATTCATCCACTTTAGGGATGAATTTCATCAATCACTGCAGGTGACGATTTATAATTTCAAAATTGCACTTTTACCCATTTCAAGGAATATATATTGCAAATTCAGTTGATTCAACTACTTCAGGGATTGAGATAAGTTTTGATTGATTCAATCACGTCAGGGATTGAGATTAATTTATCCACTTCATGAGATATTACAAATTTAATTAATTCAAACGATATGATGTATGTAATCAATCATAAACTAGTAATTCAATCAAAAGAATACACCATCACTAGCCAATAAACATGAATTTAGATGGTTAACCTATACTGGATATAACTAGGCTGATCGGCTATATAAGCATATATAAACTATAGAAAAAATTTGCCTAACAGACTATTTTTTGGGCCTAAATTGGACAAATGTCCACGGGCCTATCCAAATTAGGTTAAAGGCCACCTCTTTTTTATTTTTTTAATCAAGCCCCTCCTCCATCGAAGACATCCAGAATGAGGCAAATCACAAAGATCTCATCGACTATTAGTTGTCGGCGAAATCGCAGAGATCGGATCGAACGAAGGATGCGAGGGCGGCGCCGATGATCAGATCGCATCTCGTTGTGAAGCACAGAGCACCGAAGCCTCTGAGCAGTGTTACGGTTTCACCTATTTCAATCTCCAATTTCAGCAAGTTCCTCTCCCATGGTGATCTCTCTCTCTTTCTCTTCCCCTTTAAGTTACTTGTTTTCTCCATCACTGTCTCGATTTCTCTTTCTTCAGATCCACAGATTTGTTCGCATAGCTACCACTTCCGATCTCTGTCCGCCTCGCGCACCTGGAGCGCCTCTGTTGTTTTTCGATTCGTTTATTGATTTCTCATATCTATTTCTTTCTTAATTGACAGATTGATTTGATTCGTTTTGTTTTGATTGTTACTGTGGTGATCGAATATGAGAAACTATTTTTTTCGATTCAACATTGGCGCTAGTGGTTTCGAGTCCGCGAATGAGTTCGTTCCGAGGGGATCGCAAGCCATGGATGCTCAAGGATTTCCTCCTCGACGACCTCGATTCGTGCTCTTCCAGCGGATTCCGCTCCTTTCCTCGGCGACAGTGCTGTGTTGCCATCTGAAACCTCATCGAGATCGAGGTCCGCAACCGCAACTTCACGCGGATCCACTGTCGGCGCCTCTCCAAATCTTTGTCGTCGATGGGTTAATGTATTAATAAAATTTGTACTAATTACAAAAAGATGACCAAGTTTTATATTTGCATTAATGGTCCAAATTTTTAGAATTTTATATTTTGCTTACTAATGTAATAATGAAGCAAAATATAAAATTAAGAAAATTTAAAGTCTCATAAACAATTAGTTTGGTCTCAAGCAACTTAAGTTTCAGCAATTCCGGTTGTTGAAACCGAAGTTGCTTTTTTTTCGCGTCACCACTTCGAAACCGAAGTTGCTGAAACCGAATATATATGGATTCAAGACCTTGATTGGTCCAGAGAGATGAATGTAACAACTTGGGTGAGTGCTGAAAATCGAGTGAGCAAGAACACGAGTTTTTACAATTTCAGCAATTTTTACAATTAATTAACAATTATATATTGAAAAATAGAATTTGTGGTTAATTTCCGAATATTTCTGTTCAATGTCTGTCATAATCTTCAGAATTCTTTGCTGCTGTTGAAATGTATTATGTGTGTATGTTTTCCGCAATTTTTTTTATGTCCGTAATTTTTTTAGTAATATTACATTCCGCTTTCAGCACTTTTAATCGTGTCAATACTTTTAGGAATATCTATTTTTTATAAAAAAAAATTAGTGGTGTCTGCAAATTTTTTAACGTCAGCGGTATTTTGAGCGTTAGTGGGTGTCCGCATTTCAGCAAAATTCGTTATGCTGAAATGCGGACTCTTGGAGAGCTTATTAACTTCTTGTATTTTTGTGTGATCTGAAAATGCTGAAATTAATTCTTATTAGCAAAATTCGTTATGCTGAAATGCTGAAATTAATTATTATACAATTGTATGAGCTACTATATCTTACACACAAGCATGTTCAACAACACAGTTTCAACATCAATTTTGATGTTCCTTGCTTTAAATCTCCTTTAAAAGCCTCTTAGCTCAATAATAGAGCAATGGGCTTATGCGCAAATACGTGGATTCGAATCCCGCATAGGCTAAATTTTATATCCCGCAACACGGTTTCAGCAACTCCGATTTCAGCAAACCCGGTGTCGAAGTGGTGACGCGAAAAAAAAAAGAAGAAAAAAAGCAACTCCGGTTTCAGCAACACGGTTTCAGCAACTCCGATGTCGAAGCGCTGACGCAAAAAAAATAAAAAAAACTAATTTCAGCAATTGCAACAACAATTTAAGAAACTCTGGTTTCAGCAACCTTGGTTTCAGCAACTCCGATTTCAGCAACTTAGGTTTCAGCAACGCGCGAAAAAAAAATAATTTCAACCATTTCAGCAACTTCGGTTTCAGCAACGCGCGAAAAAAAACGCTGAAATAGGAGTTGCTGAAATCAAATGTGCTGAAACAGGAGGGGGGGCACAGGGGGCGCGCGTGGGGGGGGCAAAGGGGCAAAGGGGGCAAGGGAAGGAAGGTAGACATTTTGCCAATTTGGAAGGGAAGGGTGGACATTTTCCTAATAAAGGCCTTAATTATGGCCTATAGCACAATTCTCCCTAAACTATATTGATAATGAGTCGATTATATATACTGATAAACTACTCTTATTAAAGAAAGAATATATAGATTAATGAATATATTCTAAACAAACATCAAACTTGACCATACACGAAGGATCGAAGAGCAATTGACCATCAACATATAACACGCGAACAAAAAGTGAATAAGATTATATTTGCATCCACAGACTAGAACAAATAATATCATATATAATCAAGCCCACATGGAGAACATGTTAATCTTATTCGGTGATAGAAAACGCATAAATAGATACTCATGAAACAATAAAGATTGCGACTAGCTTTTAGATATATATAACTTATCCAGAGATTCGGAAGATCAAATCGATCATGGTTATCAAGCCATATAGATCATGAGATAAATCACAAAAATAAAGAAAATAGACTATTTAGGAGATCGATCTTAAAAATAAGAATTTAACTACTTTGGAAGATGGCATAGAAATTAATTAGAAGTAACATCTTTGGCGGTCCATGTAGGTCATGCGATGATGAAATTTATTAATCACATCAATGATTTATAATATCAATTTCCTTACACTCATCCACTTTAGGGGATACATGAGATTTGTAATTAATTTATTCGCTTCAGGATATACCTCTTTATACACTTCAAGGGATAGATACTTAAGATTATATATTATATATTTCATGTCCACTTCAAGGATAAAATTGACCTATAACTTATATCTACCCATCATCTTCAGGGATGTGTCCATATACTACACAAGGGCAAAACAAACAATCCTTCGTTTTATGTAATTATGTAAAAAGTACGAGCCAATCTGCGATTTTAGGAATTATGGACAGGTTTCGTAATTAATAAAAATACCTTACATACCTTTCCTTCTTCCTCGAAGAGACTCGCCGCCAGCAACTCGCCACCACCTTCATAAGTGTTCGTCCGTGACCATGACCACCAGCGACTCGCCGCTTTTCACCTCCTTCAATCTCCCCAAGGCAAATCGCGCACTCGGTGCACCTCGCCGCGATCTCCTTTATCATCTGCTCATCGGGCGACAGAAGGTTTGCGGCTTCGATGTCGGCCGCACTGCCGAGTCCCCTGTGACGTCCATGGCTGCCAAGATCGATTAGGAGTCCCCTGTAACGTCCATGGGAATTTCCTTAAGAGACTTTGGCATGATTATGAGATGATGATCAACACTTTACACCGCATGAATGAATCATGTCTTTGATCAATTGAAAAGAATCATTAATCAATTGTTAATAGTTGTTCTAATTAAACCTAGATTCAAGATACATGAAACTAACCAATTGATAAGCAAGTATGATAAAGAAGAATAAAATAAAATAAACAGAAATTTCGCTAGGTACCCCTGAGGTATGGCCTTTTTCACGAGGTGTACAAGAGTTTCACCTATTTTGTCTCGTACCCCTGAAGTTCATAATAATTTCGTGTCGTGCCCTCATAATGTTAATGTTAACATATCTCCGTTAGTTTTATTTGAATTAAAAAAAGAAAGGGAAAATATGAAAAGAGAAAGAACGCATCGACAGAGGCGACACATAAGGAGAGGAGATCTCACCAGGTCGGTGATGCAAACTGGAGTTGGAGGCCATGCTGGAGTCCGCGGGAGAGGAAGGGTGAACTACATACAAAGAACAGGCAAACTGCAAGGCCTCGACTGAGAGGAGAAGAGAGGCTACGTAGAGAAGGCAAAGCAGGCGAAGAAGCCGACACTAGTGAGAGAGAAACTCGATAAAGATGGCGTTACAGAGATTCCAGGGCCGACTGGAGTACAGAGGTGGAGTTCGGCTGGAGTCTGGAGGGAGAACCTCGAGAGAGAGGCGACGCAAAGAAGGTATGTTTTCTTTGAAATTTTTCGAAAATTAGGGTTTTGAATTTGGGATTTTGAATATGAGTTTGTGAATTTGAGTATTTGAATTGCGAATAAAACTAGATATATGAGTATTGGAGTAGCTATCTTAAGTTGTCGAGTTTGAGTTTCGAATTCGCGGTTTGGATATCGATATGTTTGCACTGAATTTGAGTCTAGAATTTAGTTAGTGGGAAAGAACTAATTAGTTGCGTATTGGAAGTTGGTGAATTTTTGTCATTCACTCATTTGAATTGGAAGTATGTGGATTAGACAATGGAAATAGTTATATGTGAAGTTGAAGGACTGAATTGAATGGGAAAGAACTAAGCAATTCCTCAACAAATTCATTGTTATCTTATTTAATTGAATGAAAAAGAACTAAGCAATCTAAATGTTAGGATTCGATTCATCTGTTAACATTTACTACTCCATATATCTTTAATCTTTTTCTTGCCTTTTGTCTTTTTGTTCCTTGAGTTTTTCAAGGGATACTTACCTCATATATGGTTGTCCTGGCTGAATAATAAGGTGCAAGTTGAAGCACATTCATCTTTGAAGGTGAAATTTGCATTTTTACTCAACACCATTATCAAATTTTACACTTAAATTCTCTATAACAGATTTTAAGCCTATTAGCTCAAATGGTAGAGTAATGTGCATAAGTACAAAGATGCGAGTTCAAATCCCGCATAGGCTAATTTAATTTGTCTTAATGAAACCTATACACTTCTTTGAAATATAATTTAGAACTTGACTTGCTGCAATTTGTAACGGCCCGGATATAAATACCCGGGTTACGTTTCGAAGGTTGGATACCTTCGTTCGGATCTTGCAATTCAGGAACGGGTCGACGTTTCAAACCTCAAAGATCAGTGTTTTAAAGTGGGGATTTCGAACCCCAAAACATTCGGAGCGCCGTTGGGTACCCTTAACCTGTCCTAAGGCTAAATCGCGGAAATTCATTTGAGAAAATGGTGAAAGCGGAAGTAAAGTACAACTTGCCACGGTGAGGCCGGGTCAAAACTAAATCGGTAAAAACATATAATCAGAAATCCTTTAGCCCATTAGCGGAATTAGATAGTTTCTTCGCAATCGCTCGGGAGGATTCCACGCCATAGAAACATAGAACAAGCATAACTAAAAACAATTTGTGCAAGTGGGGTGAGACCGAGTCCCCCCAACGCACTCTGTCCCATAAGCAAACATACATATACGCTATACCTATAATAAAGATGCTCTAATGCAGTACAAAAATTTAAATCACACTAGCATGCTCATAGTTGAAACAATATGCAGAACAACTGTAAATGCGCCCAAAGAATGCCAAGTGGCATATCCTTCTCCTACTCCGCCCCCTTTTTCATGAGTGGACTTGGCCAGTACGGTACCCATTCCATCATACATGTGTGCACATCATCATCATATCATATCATCATCATATCATGCTCATGCCCGGTGGTGCTGGGCTATCTCATCATCATGCTCATATATCGACACCACTGACTCAGGGCAAACCCGATGAGGGTGGGCTACCCTATGACCTAACAAAGACTCTAGGACTCATAGATAACGACCGTTCTGTTCTCAAACACACAGAGTAACCGAATGCTCAGTCACAAGTGCAATAATAGCATGATACTACCTGACATGCTTTTAAATGCATATGAAGGACCTAGTATATCAAATGATCACAAGCAGGAGATTTCTCTTTCGAATGTGAGAAAGCCCATAAAGGAACTTACCTGAATAAGCCAAACAGCAGAGAAATAAGGCAAAAGCAGAATCCAAGCAATGTCAACAATCACCTAACAAACATTCAAATATGCATAAGTCTATCTAAGTCACACAAGGCGCCCCTAACTATCATACATAGCTTCACATATCTCATTTCAAATCATTCCATCTTAACTCACCATATCATATCTCATCCAGGATTCAACAATAAACTCACCGAGTTAAATCAAGTAAATCATTTTTCCAAAGTTTTCCAAACTCTTAAATCTCAAGTTAAGTCAACTCATATTCAAAACGATTTCTCAAGTCATATTTGGCCAAAACCCATTTATAAAATATTAAATCTTTAATCAACTTGCAAATTTATACTACTAAAATAATTCCGGCATGTTTCTTATTTCAAAATCCTTATATAAATAAATTCCAACATTTAATCACCAAAATAATCCTATTTTCACAAACCATATTTAAATCATCACACAACACTTAATCAAATAATAACACTTTTTAAAATGATTTCATAAAATAATCTCAGAAATTTATTTTCATAAAAAATCAAAATTATAATAAACAATAATACTAATAATATTAACCAATCGATTAAAGTCTAACCATATACTATAACATATAATATATATATATAATAAGAAACAACAATCAACATATAACAATTAAACCCACATTACAACCATCCTCAAAACCTAGCCCAAAACTCTTACCCGACCCAGATCCGACCTGAGCCCACAACCCAAACCTGAAGAAAAGCAGACCAAAGAAGGGAAATAAAGGAAACCCGAATTGACCCGAATCCTTCCCCAAACCGAAGCCCAAACCCGAAATATTAGGCCCAACAACTCTCTTCTTCTCCTAACTCAGAACAGAGCCCTGACCACGCCAACGGAAAAAGAACGGAAGAGAGGAAGAGGAATAGGACCCGCCGGCGGCTGGCTTGCTTGAAACCCGACCATCCCCAACCTCAAATAATCCCAAGGGAGGCAAACGCGGAAAAGAAAAGGGGAGAAAAGTGAGGGCACACCTAGGGTTGGTTCTTCGTCGGAAAGAGGGTCATCGCGCTCGATTCGGCCTCGTCGGAGTCATAGTTGCATAGATATTGGCCTAGGACGAAGGAAAGGAGTAAGCAAGGTGGACCTTTAAGGGGTAATTGCCGGAAAATGAAGGAATACCATGACCGACCTTAGCGGAAAACAGGGGAGGCAAATCGCGGGTCGAACGACTTCGTTGGAGTTTCTGGGCGTCGGTGGGGCTCCTGGTTGCTTCTCTGTTTGCTGGAGGGGGATGGAGGTGCTGGTGGTTGTCCTCAACTGCTCGAGAAAAGGAGGGGTGGAGCTTGATTTCCTCTCGGTGAAACAGAGTCGGTGGAGGGAGGTGGCGCTGGGCTCGGTGAGATGACTCTTCTTGGCGGCTCCTAGATCTTCTGGGCTTCCTTGGTTATCCGTGTCGAGGTGCAGACGATGGCTGGGTGGTAGGCCGGTGCTTGGCTTTGAAAAAGGGGGGTAAACTGAAACACTTGGGGGCTGTTCTGAAACATGAAAGAAGAGAGAGGGAGGAGAATTGTGAGGGTTTACATATTTGGATGAGGATGAGGTGAGGAGGGTTAGGGTTTTTGTTGGATTTTATAGGAGGGAGGAATCTGAGGTTTGAGGGAGGGAGGGGGTGCGATTCGGGTGCAGGGTATGGGTTGTTGAAGAAGAAGAAAAATAGGCCAGTAGAGAGAGGGAAAAGAAAGGAATATATGTGGTCCCAAAACATAAAATGCAAGGAGAATATACCTGGATTCAAATTCGAAACCCGTTAATCCCGACTCTATCAAAAATCTAAATCGAATTTTCGAAACCGAATTAAAATAATAATTCTAATCACATTTCCAAAATTTAGCTCACGAAAGGGGGAATAAAATCTGTTAAAATTCAATTCAACTATGCCGGAATTATTTATAATGAATTTAAAATCGAACTTGTGCTCGAGGACGAGTTTTCTCCCATTTTTACAATTTGAATAAAATAATAATATATTTTATTAGAATAATAATAATACAATATATAAAATGTATTCGGTCTTTACATTCTTCTCTCTCACTTCTCTGAAAACCCTTTACCCTTGCTGCTCTGTTTGTCCATCTCCCTCTCGACTCTTAGATCCATCCATGGAAGCCCTTGCTCCTTCTTTGTTCATCTTCCTTGCTCGATCTCCTTTCTCACCCAGGAACTCAAACACATCCACACCATGGGGAAGACAAAGGTAGAGCTCATCTACGGCCGCACATGCGTTCTCGGGCCCTAACCACCATCTTTCCCTCTTTCCTTGCTCCCCACCACTGCCTCGCCGCCTTCCTCTTTCCTTCTCCTCCTCCCCCCACCTCCCTTTGCAAATCCGCCTAGATTTGTTCTTCCTTCTGAGATCTAAAGCCATGCACACCAACTCTCTTCTTTCTCAGTGTTTCACCCTAATCACAGGCTCGCCGCCTCCTCACCAGTGATCCTTCACCTCAGATCTCCTCCAAACTCAAAAGAAATTTGATTTCAGTATGGACTTGTCTGGTTTGTGAAATATTCCCTCTAAGTGATTCAAACTTGGATTGTCGCTTTTCTGGTGAGTTGCTCCTTGCTCTTTTCTTCGGATTCATCCCTCTCTACATTCGGTGTTGTTGTTATTATTATATTTCTGAATGCTTTGTGATTACTAATATGATTCCTTCAGATTCGGTCCTCTCTGATACGATTACCATATTTCTGAATTTTGTTCGCATCTTCTGTCGTTGATTGTTTGGTTTTCAGAAGAGGATGTTTCTAGTCTTATGTACGCTTGCATTTGTTACAGATTTTTAGACTTATACTCTAACTTCATTTCCCGAAAGCAGGAGCCTTAAAAATCCCTAATTTGAACGGCTTCTAAGATCTTACTACATATATAGAGCCCTCAATGACAACAATAACCTTGAATTGCCTAGACACGGGAGCTCCTACTCTAGCTGATCTCAACAGTCCTTCGAATTAGCATTTTTAAGATTCATGTCAATATAAATTTTTGGGCGATTTGCATAGATGACCCAAATTTTGAGATGGTTTGCATAGATAACCCTCACTTTGGAAAAATGAAAAAGTGGGTTAGGGGTGTACTTTTGCAAATAAAAATTATGACCTCTTGGGCCGATTGCAGGTGAAAGGCAGGAGGGAACATGTGAGGAGGGAAGGCAAATAGCCCGGGTGAGATTTTGGCACCAAAATGAGGGGTAAGATGGTGAGGTGATGAGTGATGTGATGGTGTGTTACCTTTTATCATTTGTATGGTATAAAAGGAGGGTGAGGAGAGAGGTCTTTCATTTTCTGTCTTCTCTCACATGTTATGCAGCAAAAAGAGATGAAGAAAGAGATGAAAATCGATCATCCACCATGGAAGACAAGGTCCCAGCTTGCTGTTCCATTTGTAGAGAACTTGTCTGCTTCAGTCTGTGCCCATGTCAATGATCAAATTCCCAGTGTTAATGTGATCTCTCAGAAGCTTGTGTTGGCAAATGAAAGGGGTAAGTGTATTTGGCGATGTAGTCCTCATCTATGGCGTTAGATACCCATGAACCTTTTTCTCATCCTTTGTTTCATTTTTCAGGTGGAAACACCATGGTATGTGTCACTCTCATCTTCCATGGTTCTTGGGTGGTCGAGGGAGGTAGATGGGTGTATGTGGGTGTGAAGGCGCACAAGAATATCATGATACAACAGGCCATCGACTTCATCACTTTGAAAAACCTAATCAGGCTGAAGGTCAGCGATGGTGCTTCTTATGCAGAGTGGGAGTTATCATACGTGTCGAACTCGAAAGAAGGGGGTTATCCGATCATAATAGCTGATGATGACGACCTGAAGGCATTTAAATTTCTGAACTCAAAGTGTGGAGAAGATCCATGGCCCCTTGCGATATACGTCGGTCCTTTGCAGAAGGGAAGCTTCGAAGTAGAGCACCCTGCCAACGAAGAACGCCCTACTGGGGAAGAACCCCTGAGTGGGCCACCCTCCTCCCAAAAAGTGGACGATTTGCATGGATCTCCTCCAACCCGCACTCCATGAACGATCTCCTCCAACACTTTCATCTGCTTGGATTACGTTTTTAAAATCAATTTTACGGACTAAGGTGAACAAAACCGATCAGAAAACAACATCACTTATTCAGAATGTATATTTACCGTGTCACCTACTATATGTTCTGTGTCAGAAGTCTATTTACCCATGTCACATATGTTATTCAGATTCTGCAGAAAATAAAGATTGATATGCCAATGACTTTCTTACCTTGCCATCCATATTCTCCATCCACATTGACATGCTTGACAACGTCTCCATCATCTTCTCAAGTGTCTTCGCCACGTTAGCCCCCCCACCATCCTTCTCCTCAGCTCCTGTCTGTTTTGTTGGCACGCCCTTGGGGGTGATGTCAACCGAAGTAGTGAAAAGGTGCGCCAACGGCTGCACAACCAATCCATACCATTTTCTCTATTTCAACTGGAATCTAGGAATGGGTTGACATGCAATCCAATCCATACCATTTTCTCTATTTCAACTGACTCAATGGTCCCTTGCAGCACGGAGACTCTCCTCACTGCTTCTTCTGTTGGCTTATGCCAGTGGACTATTGTATGTGGACCAGACAAGTAAATTTCATTACTCCTAACCATAATGCATCTTCGCATAGTTAAACACTTTACTGGCTTCTGTTTGAAGCTTTGATATTTTGCCTCTGTTTTTTATCCACCCCTAATACATATAAATTCAGAAGCAACTTCTTCACAAATAAATGAGCCACGTGTCCTCTTTTAACCAATAAAAGCCATTCTTTTTAGCCACGTTCTACCCCTCTTTCGCTGCTAGGGCACGACTTCAAAGAGATCAGCACTGCAATCTCCATCTCCAACCAACACCCTTTCTTTTGCAGCGGCGCATGGCCCAAGAGCGCCACCGAGTCCAGCCACAACGAGCACATCCGATGGCGGTGGCGATCGTTCACGCAGTCGCTGGGTCGAGGAGAGGACGACGATGACACGCGAGCTCACAACAGTAACACTGTGGAGTTTGTTAGATTATGGCGTTTCCTTGCAATCAGATGATTTTGGCAATCCAATCACAAATTCATCAATATCCATGAGGGTGGCGGCAAATGGTTAATTGGGGCAGTGTTCTTGGTTTGAGATTCAAATCAGCTAGATCTCACTCTCTCTCAACCACGCAAGTACGCGCTCTTTGTCTTTGCTCTTTTCATTCCAATTGTAACCCCTAATTCGATTCCCAAAATTTTTAACTTATCCCTTTTTCAATGATTAGGGATTGAAATTTGTTAGCCAATCAAGGTGGATGAACGAGGAAGGGTCGGCGATGGCAGTGGTGGTACCGGTACAACCAAGGCGGATCAAGAGGTTGTTGGACCGTCGCCAAGGAAGCTATTAACTTTTCTTCACATGGTGAGAGACAAAGATTATATCTTTATTTTGTTTAGAAATTAGGGTTTTATAATTCAGAGCTTTGCAAAACAACTTCAAATAACCCAAAATTATTGTGGCAAAAGCGATTGATTAATTACGGTTGTAGGAGGACCACAGACCGACCTCTATTTAAGCTTACATGAACCAAAAGTGGGACTGAAGATATTAGTAATTGATGGTACGTGGTGGTGGTGGTTGTTCAACCATTTGACAGAGGAAGCCCGTAATTCAGCAAGTGTTTCTCAATAGCTCCAAGTTCTACCAATGCTTTGTTCCTTGGTGGTGATTGGATGGTGGCTATGAAGTAGATTAGTATTATGGTGCGATAAGATTTAATCTTTGAGAGAGATTAAACTATCAGTACGAAAGAGAAGGGATTCCAAAAAGGTCGGGTTGCCGATTGTATCTAGAGAATGTGGTGATTTGAATCCATGGCTACCAAGTACTGATTGGATCGAATGAGGGGAGAAGTGTCGTCAGAGAGGAATGTTGGTAGAATAGAACACCAATAGAGGAGTTGTTTACCTAGGAGCCACTAACACCGGGGTCGATCAATATCTCGATTTGGGATTTTCAAAAGGGTTGTGACCAGGTGAGGTTACTCTAGACAAGGTATGTGCTTGCATTTGTGTTCAATTAATTACATATTGGTAAGTCCTTATCCAATCTTTTCCATCAAATTTGAATTTGGCTTGTGAGGTTTTTTTATTAGATGATAGCTTAGTTGAATTGGAATTTATAGGCAAAAACCTTGAACATAAGAGAAGGTTGGAGAATTTCTTTAGAAATATAGCCGAATCGATTGAAGTTCATTTAGAGACCCCAGTTGACAAGTTTGAAACGGTATGAACTCTCTACAAACTTTAGACTCTCTACAAACTTTAGCAAGTTAACTAAGTAAGTCAAAGTTGATATAGTTTTTTATTTGAGAGATGGAGGATATTTGGACGGACCAAATGGTGTCCTCCAGCATCTGGAGAATCTAATTCGGACTAAAGGTGGTGTTGTGGTATTTGTTGTTGAAGGGGTAGGACAGGTGAGTAATGAAACCCATGGCATGAACTTTCTGCTTTAGTTTCGAGATATTATTGATTTAAATTATGTGGCTACATGTGAGAATGACTGAACTTCTAATTTGTGATAGACTAATGATTTTCTAAAATACCAAAGAAGCCTTAGTGTGTTTTTCGATAGAGACTTTCTAAATTATAGGAATATTTAAAATGGAATACCCTAAAAAATGGCTCTATCATTTTGAATGATCTCCTTCTTTCCTTTTGTCTTTCTTATTTTTATAAAGAATCATTATCATTTTTCTGAAATTATATTAATTATAGACAAGACTTCTTAACATTCTCTTTAAATATGGAGCCCTAACCCAACGACGCCCAAAAAAGTAAATTATGAATAAAAAATATCCATTCATGACAGTTCACTAAATATCCATTCGTGATTCGTTGTCCATTATCTATGTTCACAAAGTAATTGCTAACAAATATCTGAAAGACAACATAATTATGATCAAAATTCAGTCAACAATCCAATTCTATTCTTCAGGCATTTTCTCTTTTATGCTCCAATCTATTCTGACAAAACAGTTCCCTTTGGCCTTCAGCATTTCCATTCTCACCCATAGGAGCCACACTTACATCTCTGTCATCTTTTTTTGCATTTGATCTTGTACCTTTTGGTTTAGCATTAGTAGTTCTATTCATTTGTTGATGTTAAGTTGTAGCAGGGTTCATATTGGCATGAGGCTTGGGAAGCCAAATTGTTTAAACTTCTCCTGTTGAAAATATTTCATATTTTGACACCTTCCTCTAAGATGTCCAAATTTTTTGCAGCAGTCACCAAGCCATGGAAGCCATTCAATGATAACCTTCTACTTAGAAATGGTGTCATTGGCATTGTTCCTTTACTCATTAATCACTGAAGTCGAGACCAACTTCAAACTCCCTGACGCAACCTCCTCTTGCTTCTTATGGTCTATCCTTGTGTTGAACAAACCAGGCCTTTTGGTGAATGAAGCTCCATCGGTACCAAGCGAGTCTGCATTCATGTTTAAGTTTATAAATGCTTGCCCTTCCCATTATCATTCAATGCCTCAGCTACCTCCATTGGAAGTATGATCCTTCTTATATCTTTAATCTCCTCTCTCTTTTGAATATCTCTTTATTGTTTCGTGGATCATTGTAGTTCCTATTTCTTGAATTCCCATGTGTGTACTATTTTTTCTATTGGGTGAGTGTTAACACTTGCCATGTTGTTCTTTGTTTTACTTATTTTCCTTATATTCTAGATCAGTGAGAATAAGAACGAGCTTTTTGAGCCATCATTTTTCACAAAAGTTTCGGATGGGAGGAGCTGTTGGCCGGCTCCATCTTCCTCAATAGCAAGGATATGTGCAATCATCGAGTCAACTTGCCCTTCCAGCTCCTCGACCTCTTTGAATGTTAGATTAGGTTTAAATAGGAATTTGATTGCTTGGAGAATTTTAAATTTTAGTAGAAACAATGGATTAATGGATTGTTTAGTTTTCAATTATTATCAAATATGTTATTGGAAAATATTGTGATTTGTACATTGAGCTTCCTATAAGTTATGGATTAGGTCTTACAACGAGTAAAAACCTAAATAGTTTTTTTTTCAGCTCAGTTCACAGGTATGGTATGAAATATATTATGGCGATTAAAATAAGGATTCGATATTAAATACAATAAGAATAAATAAACCAACAACTTAGGTACATCTGAAAATAAATCTACTATTATAGGTCAATTTAGAATAATTGGATTCCTATGAAAATACACACATCCTTAAAATGAGTAAAATTATAAACCGTTCATTTTATTCAGCCTGTTTCACCGGCAAGGTGTGAACTATATTATGGTGATGAAAATCGGGTTTTAATATTACATACAATAAGAATAACAAACACCAAAAATTAAGAATATCATTGAAAATAAATAGTCTATTACAGGTTAAGTGGAATAATTGGGCTCCGATTAAAATACATCCAACCTTAAAACAGGTAAAACATAAAACATTCATTTTTTACAACCCGTTTCACAGTCAGGGTGTGAATTCTTTTATGGTTATGAAAATCAATTTTCAATATTAAATACAACTAAAATAAGAAAACTCAAAAGTATTTTATGCTCAATCTTTCATATATTTAAGCATATGGAAGATCTTTGACAAGGATTCTCAACTTAAAAGGTTAATCTCCATTGAATAAGAAAGCTATTTTTAATATTTGATACAGGGGAGGCTCCTAACACTTAACAAATTCTTTTTTTCTATTTTTTCGGTTTCCAGAAACTACTTTAATTCTAGGTGTCAAACATAAGTGCTATATTTAATTTGAATCAGATTTCGGATCAATCTATATTGATTGACTGCCTCCATTATGTTGTTGCTAGCAAATACCACTCTTTTTTCTTTTGTATCTTTCAAAGAATTCCCGCAGGAGATCCGAAGCCATTTTTTTCTGATCCTTCGATAAAAAGATTCATTCTCTTCATAAAAAATAGGAGGTAGAACCAATATCAGAAATTGTTGAAGAAAGAACAAGATTTTTATATTTATTACATTCCAATCCTAACAATTAGAATAACTTAGTGGATCCTACCGGAAGAGAAGTTGGGACAGAAAATATATACATTGGATAAAAAAGCATTAGCAAGAGCTCTTAGCTTTCATCGTGAGTGGTTCTACCGAACCAACATTAAATTTGGAAACATGACATCTCCTATATTTACAATCATTGGTGACATCTCCACGCGTCAGTTACATCTCCAATTCTTGACGACCTCTGCAAGCAATCTACAATTTCTAAAAGTAACACCATCATTCGGGTATCTATGGATTTGCAATTTTCGACCTTTTTTGGCTTATTGTACCTATTCACCGCTTGATTAAAAAAGACATTGACCATCTTGGTGTGCAAAACCCTATTGAATCGCATCTTCTATGTTTACAATAACTGCTTGCTTATTGAAGTTGTTGGTGAAAGTTGCAAAATTCATGGTTTTATTGTTGTATTTACAAAGGTCTTTTTGTTGATGAATACAAGAATATTATTGTTCCTCCCGTTTGGTAGTTTTTTTTGTGAAATTGGTGTGCCTTTATGTATGCTTACATTTTATTTATTTATTTATTAATGAAATTTAGTTAGTGTGAAAGTGGTCGATCTATTATTCTTTATCAAATTTGAAGTATCAATTATATCGAGAAAAGAATTTATCATGACAACCAAATATTTCGAAGAGCGACATGATGAAGAGTACGGGCAAAATGGTATATTAGTAGAAAATTGACATATCAATTAGTAGAAAAGTTCATTTTGTATACTTTAGTTTGAGAAGATATTTAAATTACGGCATGTCATATTTTGATTTAATATGTCGTGTATTGCTTGTATTTTTAAATGGGCTTTATGATAAACTTAATTTGTTGATCGAGGGCAAGTGCAACTCCTACAACCTCATTTGTTTTAGAACTCCTAACTTATATTCTTTGTAAGAAACACTAATATTTATGTGTCTAAACACACTATATTGGATTGACCAACAACTCTTTAAATTAGCGAGAATTAGAGTTAGGTGGTACGTGGTTATGCTGCAATAGTGATGCAATTTGGCTATCGAACATTATCTTGGTTTGTTAAGTAAGTCTTTATATCTTAATTTATTTCTCTATGAGTCATGTGAGGTGAGTTTTTTGTTGCATTGCGCCAATTTGTGGTGGTCAATTATTGGATTCTTTCTTAAGAATAAATTATTTCTAAATTGTCTTTATCAATATAATTGATATGGACATTCGTACATGTTGTTGGCATGCTCTTGCTCAAAATCTCAAGTCAGTTACTCGGTGAGGGCTGGAGGTGGCAATTGTGTGGAGGAAAAAGGAGGTCGAGTCAAGGGAGGTCAGCGAGGGCTAAATGTGGCAATTTAGTGTAGCCGTGGCACAATTGGGTGGCGGGTAGAGGAGGTCAAGTTGGGGGAGGGGACTCAGTCGGGGTTATTGTATCATATTTGGGGTAGTAATTGATATGATAAAAACAAATCAAATCAAATGTATTGATTGTATTTGGAAAAATAACGACATAAATTTTATGAAAAATACTCACCCGTACATGGTACGGGAAAAGCACTAGTTTCCTTTATGCCTGGTCACTTGATTAAGTTCTTAATAATTTTCAATTTATCAATGGTCCCAGAAACAGAGAATCAAGGAGTATGTATATCACTGGCATATTCCTCTATCAGTGATTACCTTGTTGCTTCCTATCAGCCCAAAATTGAGATGTTGTATGAGTTGTTATTTTAGTCATATCCTAGCGGTCTGTGTTAATGGCCATTCTTAATAGTTGAATTGTTGGTCACATGTCTCATCATCATCCAGTTACTCTACTGATATTTAGTTGCTTTTGATGTTTATTGCTATTTTTCACTTCGTTCATTCATTGTGTCTATTCTTTCCCGGAAAAGTCATGCATATGAATAGCCTTGAGTTTGGCATAGATTGGATGAATGGATGGAATTGAATCCCTCATATAGGGTATCATAGTGTAATGTTTATACACACCCTTGTTACATTGTGGTGTACTGCTATTATGTTTCTTGCAACTTTGAGTCCACGATCATTTTTAATTTGTTCACTTGTGTTGGTTGTAATCGCAGATTCGCATGATGACTTTTTAAGAAGGTTATATTGAGTGAATCATTTAGCACCTCTCGGTGATCCTATCGAGCTTTGGTTGAATGGATTGTTGGGTTTAGACTTAGCAAATTATATTCCAAATATCGAGCTTGAATTCAAGTGGTTAGTTTTATGTATGCAGAAATATCTTTAAAACTCACCTTACTTGATTGTTCAGTTAATCTATAGTTGGCCTTTTGTTCTTTAGGTTCTACAAATGAAGCTCTATAGTTTTGCTCCTTATCTAACCAGATAAGAGTTATTTTTAGGGAGTCAAGTTGTCTCTCTCTGTCTAACCATAGGAAGTGAGGTTTGGTTATGTTACTATTGAGGGGCAATTGTTGTTTTTTGTACTAAAGAATTTATGAGAAGATTATGATGGTTGTTTCTTGATAATCCAACCTTTAGTAGAATTCCATGTTTCAATTTAGTCTTGTGGTATATGGCGACTCTTTTTGTAAAAAGTATAAACTAGTTGTTGTAATGGGAAATCAAATTATGTATATATGTATATATTGTTTGTATAATTTTGTATATATAAATTTGTATATGTAAATTTTATAATTATGTATATTTATTGTACATAAATTATGTAGTTTTTGACATTTTATTCTATATAAATTATGTAGTTTTTTACATTTTATTATATATGTAATTTTGTATAATTAATGAAATTTTATTATATGTAAATTGTATATTTTTTTAAAATTTATGCGCACATATACCATTTGTGGATGGCACTAGCTATGGTATAGCCCGTACTGGCCAGGCTCCACCCTAACGGGAAGGGGGGTGGAGGTAGGAAAGAGATATGCCATTTGACATTCTTTGGGCCTTTTATCGCTTTCTGTATATATATATATACACACACTAATATATATATATATATATACATATAAATACACTAATATATATATACATATATATACTGATATATATATATATATACATATATACAGATATATATATACATATATATATATATATATATATATATATATATATATATATATATATATATATATATATATATATATATATATATATATATATATATATATATATATATAAAACTGTCGGCATGCTTGAGTGTTTAAATATCCTGCACTGTATTAGAAGCATCTTTATTAGGTATAGAGTATGTATATGCCTGCTTGTGGGAATAGAGTGTGATAGGGCCTCGGTCTGATCCCATGCCATGCACATATTTTTTTAGGTTTGTTTGCAGATCATGTGTGCTCCGTCCTTCCTTGACGGGGACTTGCTCAGGTGATCAAATCGAACTCGCTTATATTCGGCTTATGTATATTTCACGTGTTTGGAGATTTCGTAGTTTTGGTTTTGACCCGGCCTCACCGTGGCAAGTTGTACACTATATCTGTTTTCCTCCGTTTTACGACAAACGACTTCCGCGATATAGTCTCTTAGGACAGGATAAGGGTACCCAACGTCCCTACACTTTATTTAGGGGTTTGAAATCCCCACTTTAAACGCTCTCACTTGAGGTTTTAAAACCTCGACCCGTACATGAATTGCAAGATCCGAACGATGGTATCTAACCTTCGAAACGTAACCCGTATATTTATATTTGGGTCGTTACAAAGTTGGTATCAGAGCCAGGTTGTGCAATTCGTGTACCAAAGGGTCGAGTGTATGTTTTGAAAACCGCCCATGAATTTCAAATAGTTTTGAGAATGTTTTAAAAGGGAAAAATGAATTTAATATGAGTAGAATAATAAAAGGACTCAATCTAATAAACTTGACGTAGGAAAATAATATTGGAAAGGGAAACTCGAGTGGGTAGAAAGGCAATAGATCATCCCTATTGGATGTAGACCTTGGAATCGGGTAGGCAAAACTCAGCTTGAACTTTAAAGATGGGCCTAGAAGACTCTAAGGAGTTGCACTGTGGTGGCTGGAGTAGCAGGGTAGGACATAGAGATCGGGAGGTAGTTGCCCCTTCCGATCAGTCGCTCTTCGAAGAGCGGCTTCTAGATAGTTTGTGTCATATATAAACTGGGCCCAGGGCGATCCCCCTTGTTAAGAGGAAGAATTGAGTTAAACAAATATAAATATAAGTGAAAACCAATCCTTTATCCGTGCAAATAAAATTCAAGACTTCCTCCCGCTGTAGTAGAAGGGAGTCAGGATCGATCCACGAGGAAGCGTGTCAGCGGGATCCTAGATAGTCTTAGAAAGCTCACGTCTTGATCGACCTGAAGCCTCGATCTCGAGTATGTTACTCGACATCGACCTGGGCTGTCGATTTCTACTGCAACAGAAGACCTATGGAGACAAAAACAAGCAATTGATATCGACCAGGGGTGTCAATATTGATGTTAGTAGCACACGTCGACCTGGCTCAGAAAACTGCCAGTCGACATAGGGTACTCGATCTCGAGTATAGGACTCGATATCGAGCTCAGCAGCAGGAAGGATGGACATCGACATAGAAAACCGTCGACGTAGACTCAGTAGGTCGATATCGACCTGGTCGATCGATCTTGAGTGGTTCATGCGATTCGTTAGTTGTCCGCAAAGAAGGCCGAAGACAATAGAATGGAAGAAGAAGGATGGACAGAAAATTTTATGATGGAATAAAATATATAAAAAGCAACTCTTAGGACTAGGGTTTACCACAACGTTAACCAATGCATGCGATAGGGTAAATCAGACGGACAATTGCGCTATCTCACCCGAGGGACAAGCTTTCGATGTACACCAACGATTAGGAATACTCTTGCAAATAAACCTAATTGTCTCTACCAATTTTATGTTTATAACTCAAGTTGTTAACATGAATCTCTTTTCTTGCGATAAGGACTAAACATAGAATCGTAGGAGATGATATAAACACAACGATATCAACATCAAGTACTTACCTCAAACACGCATGGCTAACGTCGGGCTCACCACGACCCTAGAAGCTTTGGGGAACTACTCACACTTCATCGCAACAAACACCATTGATGGAAATGAAATAACTTGCATTAATTGAAACTCCGAAATTTTACAATCCAACGCCGACTTTCACAAACACCAAACCTTAAAGCTTCTCTCTATTCTCTACTTCTCTAGCTATTGTTGTTGTATTGTGGAATTGAATGTAGAATGAATAAAAAAATTAGCCCCTAGGGCTTTATTTATAGCCTACTAATCCTTGCTAGCCAAGGAGAGTAGTTCTAATCCTACTAAAACTTCTTTCTAAAATCTATCCTTAACAAGTAGGATAAATCTTTATTAAAGTAAATAGCTAATTAACTAATAAATATCTTAGGGTAAAAAGGCAACAACCCTACGGCATAATCTATCCTAAAAGATATGACGAATCGTGGCCTAGTGGATAGATCTCCAAATCCGCGTCCTCAAAGCACGTGCAAACCGTGGCAAATTCCACTCGATATCGACCAGGTGAGTCGATATCGAGGTCTCTGTTTCGGCTCAATGGTCTTTACTTCACACGGGCTCTGGGGCTGTGTCGATGTCGACACCTCCAGGCGATTTGTAGGTCATGTCGAGTGGTCTTCAGTGAGTCTGTATGGTCTGTCTCGACGCTTAGGGTCCACGTCGAGTTGTCCAGTCGATCTTGACATGTCTTGTCTATATCAACCTCCTTTCTGCTTCGTTTGGCTTTCTCGTTTTGACTCCGATTCCGCTCCATTTCCTACATATTTAGACCAAAACTTGTGCAGACTCTATTTCTTGCACATTACCTCATTCTACACAAATTCACATTATTTTCAACCTTTACTTTAGGAATCGAATGGAATATGAAGTCAAAATATGCAGATAAAAAGACTCTTAATATGTACATCACCCCTTGAAGGGGATCATTATAATTCTCGTTGAGTGCTTCTATGTTGGGTGTTAGTATAATATATGGATATGCAACAATTATGGTCGATACACGACGTGGACCAGTTGGGGGTGGGGGCCCAGAGCGTAGAGGCCGAGGATGACCCCGCTGAGCTTTAGTGGATGTGAGAGGCGATGGGGTTCAGGTCCTCGAGAGAGCGGAGATTCCGGCTCCTCAGTCGGAGGATGTATTGGGACAGATGGACCGAGCGACGCTGATCAAGATGTTGAGAGGACTTGTTGAAGACCCTTCGCCAGAGGCTTAGATCCCCGTTGAGCAGCTAGTTAGGCTAGAGGTCGAGATCCCCAGCGCACAGCCAACAGAGCCCGTTGTCATAGATGCGCACCCGGAGAAGCCCATCGATTGGGTACGAGCGCTTGGACATTACGACCCATCCCACTTCCTTAGAGCGACCGAAGAGGATGTTGAGGCATGGCTCAGGCATATTGATAGCATATTCGACTTCATTGGCACTCCTACTACCGAGAGACAGAGGCTTTCTGCAGGACTTCCGCGGAAGGATGCCTTCGAAAGGTGGTCCGTCTATAAGTCGGACCGAGCCGGGTGGAGCTATGAGGACTTCCGTGTTTTGCTGCTTAGAGAGTATTGTCCACCTGGAACATAGACTGCTTGAGAGGTTGTTGTTGCAGGAGGCTTGATATGTCAAGTAATTACAAATAATAAAGATGTAATAAATGTAATCCAACTCCTGGCCTAAGAAAATAATTACAAGACTTCCTCCGGTTGTAGTGGAAGGGTAGTCAGGATCGATCCACGAGGAGGCGTGTCAGCGGGATCCTAGTAGCGTTGGAAATCTCACGTCTGTGTCGACCAGAAGCCTCGATTTCGACCTTGGGCCTCGATGTCGACCTCGGCTGTCGATGTTCTCTGCAACAGAAGACCTGCAAAGACAAAAACAAGTGGTCGATATCGACTGGTGGGGGTCGATATCGATGTCAGTCCACGAAATCGACTGGCTCAGAAGACTGCCAGTCGATACAGAAGGGTCGATATCGATGTCTGGTGTCGATATCGATGCTTGCAGAAGTTTCCCAGGAGTCTCGAGATCGACTCAGAAAACCGTCGATCTATCAGTTTTGGTCGATATCGACCTCTGCTGACGATATCGATGTCTCCCTGCAGTGGGTTAGTTCTTTGTCGGCAAAGAAAAGGCCGAAGAATTAAGGATGGAAAGAGAAGCAATGAATAGAAATAACAGAGGGTTTTTGCGTGTATAAACTATGTAAAAAGCAACTCTTAGGATGAGGGTTCACCACAACGTTAACCAATGCATGCGATAAGATAAATAAGACGGACAATTGCGCTATTTCTCCCGAGGGACGAGCTTTCGCCGTACACCAACTCTTAGGATTACTCTTTCAAATAAACCTAATTGTCTCTACTAATTTTATGTTTATAACTCAAGTTGTTAGCATGAATCCCTTTTCTTTCGATTAGGACTAAACATAGAATTGTAGGAGGAGAGATAGACACAATGATATCAACATCAAATACTTACCTCAAGCACGCATGGCTAACGTCGGGCTCACCCCGACCCTAAGAGCTTCGGGGAACTACTCGCTTCTCATCATGGGATTCATTGTTCATTGAAAGGAAGAAACTTGCATTAAACTAAACTTCGAAGCTTTACAACTCAACGTCAACTTTCGCAAACGTCAAACCCTAAAACTTCTCTCTAACTCTAACTCTATTGTCTATTGTCTTTGTCTTGGGTTGTTCTACGATTCGATTATTGGATGATCTAACAAATCAGCCCCTAGGGATTTATTTATAGGCTACTAATCCTCGCTATCCGAGGATTGTAACTTCTATCTAAACTAATAACTCTATCCGAACAATTAGGATAGGTCTTTTATTTTGATAAAACTTAAAGGAAAAGATAACAAACAACTGCTAATATCTAAAAGAACGAGATAACTCATGGCTTCGATGATAGACTTCACAATCCGAGCCTCAAAATCGGATTTATCTTCTGTCGAGATAAGGGGTCGATATCGACACCAGAGGTCGATATCGAGGTCTTTGTTCCTGCTCGACTTGTTCAGCTCTGGTCGATTTCTATGTTGAGGTCGATATGGGGGTCTAAGGTCGATATCTACCTCTTCTCAGCTTCAGTCGTTGAGGTCGATATCTAGGTTGAAGGTCGATATCTACCCCAGAGGTCGATATCTGGGTCTAGGGTCGATATCTACCTCTGCTCAGCTTCACTTGGCTTCTCCGTTTTGACTCCGTTTTCGCTCGAATTCCTGCATGGTTAGCTCAAAACTTGTGCAAACTCTATTTCTTGCATTTTAGCCCATTCTTACACAAGTTTATATACTTTTGAACCTTTTCTTTGGAGATCGAATGAAATACGAAGTCAAAAGATGCAATAAAAGAAGGTGCAAATATGTACATCAAAACACCCCATACTTAGACTTGCTTGTCCTCAAGCAATAACCAAGCAATAACCAACACCTACAACACACCCTTCATGTCTTCGCCTTTGTCAAAAGCAACATCATAAGCGGTAGCAAAGCAAAGCAAGTGAATTTAACGTCATAGCACATATTTTGGCGATCCATAGGCATATGCAATTTTGATCCAACCTCACAGGGATAATGTGTTTGCACTCAACTCTCATGTGTTTAGGCTGTGAAGATCAACTCTCAACTTAATTCCATATACAATCTCATAAACATTGCAATTTATAAAAATCCACTTCGCAACCAATTATGAAAATGCAATAAGAATCATCAGGAGGACTTTCGCTCAATGGAAAACTTCATAGAAGACTCCATTCGGCGGGGTTGTAATGGGGCTTGGTATGAAATAAAGGGTATGGAATTATTTGGCTATGTGGTGCTTTTATAATTCGGGAATCAAGACTCCTAAATCTTAACACTTGCAATACCCAAACCATAACTCTTCAATATAATGCTCTAAAGATGCATTCCATCAACCCTTCTTCCAAGTTCTAATATACCTCTAAAAAATATAACATTTGTATGAATAAAAGACTTAAGGATTTTGGCTCATGCACTTTATATATATATATATATATATATATATATATATTTTTCGGAAATAATACTAAAACTATGTGCATTTATATGGTGAGCCAAAAAATCCTTTTACAAAATATGACAAAATGTAAATATGTACCATCCTATGATTTCCTTGCTCAAAACTAGACATTATGCTCTTTTCTTTCCACAAGGCATTAGTCCAACCAATCTAAGTCTCAATTCCCAAATGGAGGTCAGGCTCAATTCGGCTAGGGATAATTTTGTGGAGTTTGCAATTCAGGCTCAGGCTAATGTTCTGGCTTCAAGCAGGGATAATGCAGGGTAGGTAAAGAGAGGATAAAAATGGCTTAAAAGATGCCTCCATCATTTAATTCTCGTAAACATAAACATATATATGCATTGGTTTTGAATAACTATCACAACATTTAGAGATGCATAGGAAGAGTAAATTCACTCAAGAAAGCGGAGGGACTTTTGATGTTCTCCCTATAGGTCAAAATTCTCACAAGGACAATTTTTGTTGGATTTGCTTTCTAGCCTAGGATCATATGTGCTCAATTTCATCACAAGTTCACAATCTACATAAAAATTTTAAAGACTTAGGCTAAACCATCCAAATATGCCATAGGATTTACATGATCAAGTCAGCTATTGAGTTTTCATCATAGGACATCTAAGTAGGGTTTAAAATAATCTTAAAATTAAACATGTATTTTTTTGTATTTTTGACATTTTTTTTTTGATTTTCTGACATTTTATAAAAGTAAGACTAAGAACAAAAATTTAAACATGAATGCAATGCGAAGAAGAAACCAAGTTATGACCATAAGACATGTCTTTCCCCCACCCCATACTTAAAATATACAGTGTCCTCACTGTATTAAAAAGAAAAACGAGGGTAGAGAGAAACTCACAGCGCATTCAGGTCGATTTCAGGTGAGGTCGATGCCAGAAGTCGATATCTAGGTCAGTGGTCGATGTCGACTGGATCTGTCGAAGTCGAGGAAGAAGATGAAGACAAGGGCTGCCTGATTGGGGTCGATATCGAGTATTAGGGTCGATATCGACCTCTCTTTTTCGCTCCTGAGTCCTCGATGTCGACTCCAGGAGATGGCTTGACCCTGGGGGGTCGATTTCGACTGGCCTGGTCGATTTCGACTGCCTCTGCAGAAGCTTCTTTTCTTCTTCGTCGTCCCTTTTGCTTGATAACCTGAAATCTTTGTTAGGAATATAGATAAAGCACGAATTATCTCAGTTTTAAAAGTTTCAAACAGCCAAAAATTAAATCCTAAAAACCATCTATGCGAAATTTAAATGTTTTATGTACATGCTCTAGATTTTTGAGTCGCTAGGCCGACTTCTCCGTCAATTCTTCATGACCCTTTTATGTAGGGACCCTTCGAGCTTGAGCATTCTCCTGGGTCATCTAGGTCCTTTTGGTAGTAGCGAAGTTCGGCGACCAAGGCTTCTTTGATGTTAGGTTCTTCTTTGGGCGCTTTTCTTCTCTTTCTTGACCTAACTTTAGCAATATAGGCAAACCATGGAGCTTTGACCCTCTCTTTAGCAAATTTATCAATAATGGACTGAATTGATTTATCAATAATGGATGGAGGAGGGTTAGGAGTCATACCTGGGCTTACCTGTTTGGGCCCGAAACAAAAATCTTCGGGCTGAGGGGTTGTCGATTTCGACCAAGGAGGGTCGATTTCGAGTGCTGTGGTCGATATCGACATGTGGGGGTCGACATCGACCTTTGTGACCCCATACTTAAGCTCCTGGCAGTGATCTGGCATACTCGATTTCGACCAAGGGGGGTCGATTTCGATGTTTTTAGTCGATATCGACTGGTTCCAGTCGATGTCGACCCTGTTTGCTGTTTCCGTCCTCGCCAACAAGAATTTTCTAAGCTTCTCTTTGGCCGACGAGAGGACTACTTGCTCCAAGTGCTTTGTTTCGCTCATGGTTGGGTTGAAAGAGAATTCTATCACTTCGTTCCCTATAGTAAAGGTTAGTAACCCTCGACGTACATTGATATTGGCATCAGCAGTAGCTAAGAAAGGCCTACCAAGTATAATAGGCACTACAGGGTCTTCAGGCATCTCCAATACAATGAAATCAGTAGGCACAAAGAACTTTTCTACCTTTACCGGAACGTCATCAACTATACCTGTGGGTCTGACGAATGAGTTGTCAGCCATATAGAGCTTCATGTCCACAGGTTCAAGGGCACCAATGTTCACCTTCTGCCAAATAGAGAGAGGCATGAGACTTACACTTGCCCCTAGGTCACACAGGGCTTTATAGCGATGTTGGCCAAGTCCCACGGTGATTGCGAACTTCCCTGGATCACTCTTCTTCTCAGGGAAGTCCATCTTTGAGCACTCCTCTGCGATCTCTGCCATGGATCTCTTCTTGCTCAGGATGTCTTTGAGAAATCGCACATAGGCGGGCATCTCGCTTAGGGCTTCTGTTAGAGGGATAGTGATATTGAGTCCTTGAAGTATCCTTATGAAGCGCCTAAACTTGCCTTTGGTGGGATCCTCCAATGCTTTGGAAGGGAATGGCAACGTCTTCTTTGGTGGGGGGGCCAAAACGGTGGTCGGAGGGGCCTGTTGGACATCGACATCGACTGGAATGTGGTCGATATCGACTGGGATGGTCGATTTCGACCTCTGTTGAGGCTCTGATGGCTCTACAGTGTCACCGACATCGATCAGGGGGTCGACATGGGGGTCGATTTCGACCTCTGGGTCGACATCGACTGGTCTGTCGACGTCGACTGGGTCTGTTGCTTTCTCCTCCGTATCCGTCCGTGGCTTTTGTACTTTGGTGCCACTCCTTAATTGTATGGCTGCGATATGGCCTGTCCCGGATTGTCCCTTAGGATTTGTGGTGGGTTGCCCAGGGAGTGTTCCGGACGGTCTTGGGATTTGTGCTGCCAATTGACCCAGTTGGGTCTCTACGTTCTTCTTCCATATGTCCATCTCCCCAATCCTTGTGGTAAGGTGATTTAGTTGAGAGTGGATAGCATTGTTGGATTGATCGTTCTTAGCTTGGTTTCGCCTTATCTCATCTAGTACTAGTTGAAGATCATCCTTCTTTTGGTCTCTCTCCGGGTGCCCAGGAGCTCTATAAGGCGGAGGGTCCCTAGGGTTAACCTGGTTCCTTTGTGGTTGATGGAACCTTTGGTCTCCCCAATATTGGTTGTTGGGACCCCTCATGTAGCGCGCCTTTTGGTGAGCCTCCGCTAGGTGTACTTGTTCGGCATGTGGGCACTCGATGGTGGTGTGTCGCTGCGATCCGCATTCGATGCAATCTTGGTTCGCTGAAAGGAACCTCACTTGCTTTTGGAGCTTTCTAAGTTGATCTCTATGGAATTACTCCTTCACGTCCGGATCGATTACATTGGAGGGTTCATATAAGGGCATAGATGGGGCAGGCCTCGATGATGATGATGTGTCGGAAGCCTCAGGAGTCCCATATGTGTTGTCAAACTCCACCAACCTCTCTATGGTCTCCCAAGCCTCTTGTGGAGCGAGTTCAAGGTAGCCATAGGCGGTGTAGGTGTTGATCCTCTCCTTTGTTGCAGCGTCAAGAGCATTGTATATGATCTCCTGAATTACATATGGTGGTTGGCCATGCGTCGGGCATGATCGTAGGAGGTCCTTAAACCTTTCCCAAACAGTCGCCAGAGCCTCACCAGGCTTTTGTTTGAAAGCCGTGATTTTCTGTCGGATCAACGCCGTCTTAGAAGGAGGAAAGAACTTGTTGAGGAACGCGTCCTTGACTTCATTCCATGTGCGGAGTGATCTTGGGGCTAAGCTTTCCAACCACTGCAATGCTTTACCTGTAAGAGACCATCGAAAGGCTTTTAGTTGGACATATTCAAGACTACGTCCATCAGCAATAGTATCACAAAGGTCTAAGAAGGTAGAAATATGTGCCATAGGGCACTCATTAGGTTTTCCTTCATATTGATGCCTTCTTATTTCAGTCAGGAAGTTAGGTTTAATTTCAAAATTAGAGGCAGGGATAAGAATTGCCGATTCAGGCACTGTGAGAGTGGGGTGCATATATTGCTTGGCATTCCTAGGGAGGGCATTGATTTGGGCTTCTATTTGCCTCCGGCCTTCCTCCTCCCTATCTGCATGCTCCTTAAGTGCCGCCTCTCTAGTCGTTAAGTCCTCAACCTGCTTCCTTAGTTGTTCAATAAGTTCTGCTTGGTTCGCGTTTTCCGCCATGATTCTTTGAGCTTGGGCCCTTAGATGGAAATAACGCTCAGGGTCGTCTACTCCTTCAAATTCAGGTGGGCGATCAGCGCGTCGCATACACCTGCAAGACCAAACTAAGTAGAGACGTGAGATAGACTACTAGGGCGCGATTGATTGCCTCCCCGGCAACGGCGCCAATTTGTTGTTGCAGGAGGCTTGATATGTCAAGTAATTACAAATAATAAAGATGTAATAAATGTAATCCAACTCCTGGCCTAAGAAAATAATTACAAGACTTCCTCCCGTTGTAGTGGAAGGGTAGTCAGGATCGATCCACGAGGAGGCGTGTCAGCGGGATCCTAGTAGCGTTGGAAATCTCACGTCTGTGTCGACCAGAAGCCTCGATTTCGACCTTGGGCCTCGATGTCGACCTCGGCTGTCGATGTTCTCTGCAACAGAAGACCTGCAAAGACAAAAACAAGTGGTCGATATCGACTGGTGGGGGTCGATATCGATGTCAGTCCACGAAATCGACTGGCTCAGAAGACTGCCAGTCGATACAGAAGGGTCGATATCGATGTCTGGTGTCGATATCGATGCTTGCAGAAGTTTCCCAGGAGTCTCGAGATCGACTCAGAAAACCGTCGATCTATTAGTTTTGGTCGATATCGACCTCTGCTGACGATATCGATGTCTCCCTGCAGTGGGTTAGTTCTTTGTCGGCAAAGAAAAGGCCGAAGAATTAAGGATGGAAAGAGAAGCAATGAATAGAAATAACAGAGGGTTTTTGCGTGTATAAACTATGTAAAAAGCAACTCTTAGGATGAGGGTTCACCACAACGTTAACCAATGCATGCGATAAGATAAATAAGACGGACAATTGCGCTATTTCTCCCGAGGGACGAGCTTTCGCCGTACACCAACTCTTAGGATTACTCTTTCAAATAAACCTAATTGTCTCTACTAATTTTATGTTTATAACTCAAGTTGTTAGCATGAATCCCTTTTCTTTCGATTAGGACTAAACATAGAATTGTAGGAGGAGAGATAGACACAATGATATCAACATCAAATACTTACCTCAAGCACGCATGGCTAACGTCGGGCTCACCCCGACCCTAAGAGCTTCGGGGAACTACTCGCTTCTCATCATGGGATTCATTGTTCATTGAAAGGAAGAAACTTGCATTAAACTAAACTTCGAAGCTTTACAACTCAACGTCAACTTTCGCAAACGTCAAACCCTAAAACTTCTCTCTAACTCTAACTCTATTGTCTATTGTCTTTGTCTTGGGTTGTTCTACGATTCGATTATTGGATGATCTAACAAATCAGCCCCTAGGGCTTTATTTATAGGCTACTAATCCTCGCTATCCGAGGATTGTAACTTCTATCTAAACTAATAACTCTATCCGAACAATTAGGATAGGTCTTTTATTTTGATAAAACTTAAAGGAAAAGATAACAAACAACTGCTAATATCTAAAAGAACGAGATAACTCATGGCTTCGATGATAGACTTCACAATCCGAGCCTCAAAATCGGATTTATCTTCTGTCGAGATAAGGGGTCGATATCGACACCAGAGGTCGATATCGACACCAGAGGTCGATATCGAGGTCTTTGTTCCTGCTCGACTTGTTCAGCTCTGGTCGATTTCTATGTTGAGGTCGATATGGGGGTCTAAGGTCGATATCTACCTCTTCTCAGCTTCAGTCGTTGAGGTCGATATCTAGGTTGAAGGTCGATATCTACCCCAGAGGTCGATATCTGGGTCTAGGGTCGATATCTACCTCTGCTCAGCTTCACTTGGCTTCTCCGTTTTGACTCCGTTTTCGCTCGAATTCCTGCATGGTTAGCTCAAAACTTGTGCAGACTCTATTTCTTGCATTTTAGCCCATTCTTACACAAGTTTATATACTTTTGAACCTTTTCTTTGGAGATCGAATGAAATACGAAGTCAAAAGATGCAATAAAAGAAGCTGCAAATATGTACATCAGAGGTCACTTTCATGAGGACGACTTACGACCCTTGTGGTATTGAGGTATGGTTTCAGAGAAAGAGCGGCCAGTTGCCATTCCTGGAGATTCAGTCAGAGCTGACTGAGGAGATCCACCGAGAGTAGACAGAGTGTGTAGAGATAGCATCTTTGAGAGAGCGGATGGCTTAGGAAGGAGCAGGTGAGCTCGCAGAGAGAGCAGATGGGATGTTGACCTTCTAGAGTGGGATCATGGTGCCTTCCACTTCAGATTTGTGATAGAGGATCATGCAAGAGGCTCACACTACCACTTATTCTGTCCATTCAGGGATGAATAAGATGTATCAGGATTTGAGGAGATCCTATTGGTGGATTAGGATGAGAGCTGACATTACAAATTTCGTCGCTAAATGTCAGGTTTGTCAACAGGTTCGTATTGAGCACCAGAGACCAGGAGGGCTCGTGAGGTCACTTCCAGTTCCCTAGTGGAAGTGGATAGACATCTCCATTGACTTCTTCACCGGGATGAGGCGAGACGTCAGAGGATTTGATGCTATTTGGGTCATGGTCGATAGGTTGACCAAGTCACCCCACTTCATCGCCATTCAGGAGACGTGACTGGTTTCTAGGCTAGCAGATGAGTTTATCATACAGATTGTGAGGCTTCACGGAGTGCCTGAGAGGATAGTTTATGATAGAGATGGACGCTTCACATCGAGATTATGGCTGCAGGTTCATGAGGCTCTAGGGACCCGACTACAGTTCAACACAGCTTATCACCCCTAGACTAACAGTGAGAGTGAGCAGACTATTCAGACTTTGGAGGACATTATGAGATCGTATGTGTTAGAGTGGGGCGACCGTTGGGTGAGATTCCTACCATTGGTGGAGGTCTCCTACAACAAAAGCTACCATTCATCGATTGAGATGGCTCCATATGAGGCACTGTATGGGAGGCGATGCAAGTCGTCAGTCTGTTGGGATGAGCCCGCTGATACCGCCGCTTCACTACCTGAGATGGTTAGAGAGACAGTCGACCAGGTCGGATGCATTCTAGAGCATATGAGGATTTCCCAGGATCGAAAGAGGAAGTATGCTAATCGAAGACGAACAGAGATTGAGTTCGAGGTTGGATTGCATGTTTCACTTAGAGTATCACCAACAAGAAGGGTTCGTTGCTTTGGCATCAAGGTTAAGCTGAGCCCTAGATTTATGGGTCCCTTCGAGATTATTGAGAGGGTTGGCGAGGTAGCTTACCGTTTAGCCCACTACTAGAATACTACAATTAGACAACATATCACTTAAGTATGTCAATAAATCAACATATGTTAAATTTATCTATTACATCGATAATTTTTTGAGTGATGTCTAAAACGGTTTACACAATGGTCAAATATGTGGACAAATGTGAAACTGTTAGTTCGAAAAAAACCAAAACGCGTGGTATAAGGGAAAAAGGCGGGATCCAAACACTTGGAAAAAAATTGGAGTGCGGGCTTTCAAATTTTGGAGGTAATGTTAACACTTAGAAAAAAAATAAACTTTTTTGTACTTTTTTGTTCCTTTTTCCAATAACTTGTAACACTTGAAAAAATCTGAAGTTTTTTTCACCTTTACTAAAATTTATAACATAAAATATTTCTATCTTCTTCTCTCTCCCCTTACATTCAATCAACACTTAGCCCAAACTCATCTTCTCCTCTCTCCGGATCCAAGCTTCGGCTGCTAGCTAGCTTCGGTGACCATCGTTCAATGCTGCCTTCCTCCTCCGGCCATCATCTGTCAAAAGAATCGCGAAAATGGACGGGGGTTGAAACCCTAAATCGCCAACAAGATATTCGACATTCCGACCTATAGCGCGCATTTCATTTGTTTTCCATCTTCATTATCCTTTTCTTTCTAGTTTATTTTCACATTCAATCAGCTCTAAGCCTCTAACCCTCGATCTACCTCTCTCCAGATACAAGCCACGCACCAAACCCCCCAACTCGTCGTCGACAAGGTATCCGACATTTTAACCTATTTGTTTGGTTTCATTTGTTTTCCACCTTCATTCTCCTTTGGTTTATTGTTTATTTTCATGAATCCCTAACCCAACCCTATATGTGTTGTCTCAGAGGAAGGCAACACTCAAAAGAAGGCTTTGAAATGGTGATACAGTGTTCGTCTGCTCCCTAACCCACAAGGTGCTAGTCTCATATGTGATTTGATTTCATCTCTATTGTTTTCTTTTCTTCATTTTTCTGTCCAATAATTATGCAATGGTAAACTAAACTACCATTTCTACTGCCAAAAAGCCTAAACATCGAGAGAAATTAAAACACCAAGTTCATTTATGACTGATAAGTTGTATTCATAAGGTATCCTTTCCGTGTGTGTTAGTGTAAGAGTGAAACGATTTTCAAAACTCACCAACTCAAGTGTTGAATTTCTAGCACTGAAGCCATACCACTTGAAGACAAGTCCAAGTTTTTTTTAATTTGAATATTTGCTGATAGGATATGTATATATCCTGATCAATTTGGACTGCTAATTTTCTCTTATTTAGAAACCAATTAGGACAAGTGATTTTTATAGATCAATACATGATTCACACAATAGTTTATAAGCTTGTAATTCTTTTAGGTCAAATTTTAGTTGCATTCGTTTATGTCAAATTTTTTGCTTCATACAATATTTTGTAATTGGAGGTTGCAAAATGAGATTGATAAAATATTAGAGTTATGTTTGATATTGACGACGTCTTACTGTAAGATTCATTAATACCACAGGGTTGTATGTTGGTTGTTTAGAAATATAAATGAGATTCTCTAACATAGTTCTTTTAGCTTGATCAGTGGATCTATTCAATCATTATCTCAATTCTACAATCTTTCAAGCAATTTCATAATGGTTCACTAGGGAATCTTGTGTTCATGTTTTCTTTTCTTGATTTTTATGTCCAATAATTATACAATGGTAAACTAATGTTTTCTTTTCTTCATAATGGTTCACTGGGGCATAGCACTTATGACAAGGCTTCTGTAAGGATCTACCCTTACTATGAAACTTTATCAAGAGAGACCGGTTACTATGACAAGTCTTATGTCATTGCTATTACTTCATGTTTGTGATTAATGCTTCCATTTTACTTCATTAACCTTTCTTGAAATATTTATAGATCTATTTAAATTACCTACTACACCTTCCCTAAATCAACTTGACTTTTGTTTGTCTGCATGATGCGTTTTGACCGTGTACATTTGACTTTCTATATCAGGTCAACTACTATGTGCAATCACACATACAAATGAATGAATATTGAGATCAGCTATCTCCCCTATTTTATTTAATGTGTTGTAGATCTATCCTTAGTCACATTGTGAATCAGTTCAATGAATTAGTCTTATAATTAAACATTTAGTGACTAAACATTGTGATAACGAGCACAACTATCTCCCCTATTTTATTTAAACATTTAGTGAATTATCAAACATTTAGTGACTAAACATTGTGAATCGGTTCAATGAATTAGTTTTTTTTATTTTTTTCTTCGCCTTTGCCTTCACTTTCCTTGGATTTCTCCCCTATTTTTATGATACATGAATGACTTGATCTATGATTAAGGCAGTTCAATGAATTAAGGCAGAAGATAAAATCCTTCCCACGTTGGAATCGGTTTATATAATTAGTTGTTTGTATGATTCTTTATATAATTAGTTTTGCAATATTTTGTTGATCTATGATTAATGTATTTCAATTCCTTTGTGTCTTGTGATATGAGGGTTGAATTATTGCTAAGCTAGTGCATCTGTTCAATTGCAGTGGAGGTGATTGCTTGTGTGGATTGTACTTTCTCCCAGTATAAGCAAACTGAAGGTAAGATTTCCAGGATTTGTGTGCTCATTTGTGGTTAACCTTGTACATTTCTAGGATTTATCTACTCATTTGGTCTGTTTTGGAGTTACTTCATTGATGAATTTGTAATTTTAATCCCCACAAAGAATAATGAAGTTTCAAGGAAGCAATTTGGTGTGTGTGGTGTGGTGTGGGCTTACACTTTACGCTTAAAAAAACTCTTTAATTACTTAATAAAGTTGGAGAATAAATTCAATTAACTCCCTCCCATAAATTCAAACAAAAAGTTTCAGAATTAAGAGTTAACCTATATATATATATATATATATATATATATATATATATATATATGTATGTATGTATGTATGTATGTATGTATGTATGTATATGTATATATATGTATGTATATGTATATGTATGTGTGTGTGTGTGTATATATATATATATGAATGATGATAATGACAGTTATAAAAGACTGATAATGACGTTTAATGTACGGATTTATTGATAAAACAATAATAAGAAAGCAATAAAGTGGAAATAAAGTAAACAAGATTTGCCAAAAAGAACTTACTTTTATTGGATTTGATGTAGGAAAAGTACACTTAAGAAATCTTGCAAAAGGAAATTACAAAGAAATTATTGAGGAATTTCTAAAGGGCTTTTTCAAGCTTTATAATTTGAGTGTCTAAAATGAAGCGTGTCTCCTCTATGGGAGATGATGGGCTTTTATAGAGAGGTTGCCATGTTCTTGCTCTTCAATTTGTGGATGATATTGTTTCTTGCTTCCCATCATGAGAGTCTTGAATTCTTCCTTCAAATGATGGATTTCTTTGAATTCTTGTAGTACATGATGGTGTCTTGCATAATACACCTTGGCTTGGTCTTCTTTTGTCTTGGTCTTCAATGATGGAATACTCCCGTACAAAGTAGGAGCCTTGGCATACAATAATACATTACAATACAATTTTCCCTTTTCTTTTTTTTTTTCAATAAGATGATTATAATTCAAAAGGATCATAATCATCATCAAGGTTTACATTTTTGCCTTTTTCTTGCTTGGCTTCCTTTTCTGTTTGATCATACCAGTTGAAGTTAATTTTCTTGCCTTTTTGTAACTGTAAGAACTTTTGATATTTTTGGAACTCTTGAAATTGCTTCCAAAGATCTGGATTTGGTTTTGCATCGGACTCAACTGGATTGCTTGGAGGTTTTGTGGATGAGCTGGACGAAGACGACTCAATCTGTATAGGTTCTTGTGTTTTAGGGATTGGGTCTTTTTGTGGAGGATTTTTTTTTGGAATGGAGGCCTGGACTCTTTCAATGGCTAGAACATTTAGGTCAAATTTTTCCCACAATCGAACTTTGTATTTTCTGCAAAGTGATAATGGGTAAGGAGTTGGGTGTATCTGTTCAAGCTCATACACCCAACAGAGGATCCAAGTCACGCCATTGTTTTTGTGGAACAGTAGTGACCTTTTGTATTTTTCAGCTGGGGAGTGATTGTAGTAGTAATCATAGGCAAGTTGGGCAGCGTCGGGGAAAATTTCATGTGTGCTGCCAAAAATGTTCCACCACTCATAGAACCATTGTGGTAAGTCATCGTTGCAGTTTCTTGAAAAGATAAAGAACCAGGAATGGCTGAATGGCCTTATAAGAAAGGTTCGAAACCATGCCATTTTGTAGTCATAGAAGGTATATCCCTTAGGATAATGAGGTATGGAAAATGTTTTGACGGTGGTTGGGTTGTCCCAATCTTTTCTTGTGAGGACTCTAAGGATTTTGCATTTAGAGAAGATAATGTGGTCTGTTTTGGTTTGGTCTTTTGTATGTGTCAGGTCAATCGAACCAGAATCTACGAGTATTAACTCATAGAATTTCCGGGTTTTGTTAATGTCTTCAGGGAACCAATGGAACGAAGGAGGAAAGACTTCGGGAAGACGGGGTTCAATCTGTTCTTGTGGGAGAGGTTTAAATTCTGGTAGTAGGCAAATTTCTTGTGCTATATGGGGTTTAAAGAAGTATTTGTAAAATGGAGTTTCAGGGTCTGGTCTTTTTTGTGATGGTTTCACTGGGGTTTTTGGTGCAAGGACCGCTTGCTTGTAAGGTAACTGGGCAAGAGGCTGGAACTGATTTGTTGTGGTAAGGATTGGTATAGGAGTGGATTTTGTGGACTGTGGATGTGTCATGAGGTAGTCTTGAGGCCTCATTGGCTTTCTTGAAGTATCCTTGCTGGACGAGGCCATTGCTACAATGTAAACAAAATAATTGTTAGAATGGGATGTTTTTGAGGCGTCTCTCTGCCTCTTTCTCCAATTCTTTGAGAAACTCTTCTTGCCCCAAGTCTGGATGTCCGCCAAGAATAGCTGTATAGATTAGATCCCTTATAGGAGGAATCCAAAGATCTTCTTCAATTTTCTTTTTCCAAATTTTGTAGATAAATCTCATAACCGAAAGCTCTACGTTTTGCCCTGTAGAAATTCTCTAGTAAGAAAATCTGGTAAAGAATTATTTTCTCCTTTAATAAATTCAATGTCAAAGTCAAAAACGGAAAGAATAGCTTGCCATCTTGCAAATATCTGTTTTGAAACGATGTTTTGAACATCCTTTTGTAAAATTTCTTTTGCTGACTTGCAATCAACACGAAGTAAAAATCTTTTGTAATAAAGATCATCTTGAAATTTTGATATGCATGCAACAATAGATAAAATTTCTTTTTTAACAGTGCTATAATTCTTTTGAGGACCAGTCCATGTTCCAGAATGATACCTAACCAATTGTTCTTCCTTTTGATCTTGTAACCTTTGTTTAAGAATGCCACCATATCCTAATTTTGATGCATCTGTCTCAACTATCATGAATGCCTTAGGATGCGGTATGCTGATGCATGGCAATGATTTAACCTTTTCTTTAATAATGCGAACTACTTTAGTATGCTCATTGGTCTAGGCAGGTGGATCTTTTCTTAGCCTTTGGAATAAAGGCTTACACAATTGTCTAAGTTTAGGGAAGAAATCAGAAATATAATTAAGACATCCTAGAAACCTTTGCAACTGAGTTTTTTCTTTGATTTCATCTGGGAATTTATCAGCAAATTCAATACTTCTATTTATTGGTTTTATTGTTTGTTGATAAATATCATGGCCAAGAAATCTTATTCTTGTTTGAAATAATTTCATTTTTGTAGAGGAAACAACTAATCCATTTTTCTTAACAACATGTAGAAAGGTATTCAGATGTTTGAAGTGTTCATCAATACTTTTGGAAAAGATTAGGACATCATCAATATAGACAATAGTGAATGAGGAATAAGGGTTTAAAATATCATTCATTATTCTCTGAAATTCAGAAGGAGCATTTTTTAGACCGAAGGGCATCACATTCCATTCGTAATGACCAAAAGGAACAGTAAAGGCTGTTTTGTATCGATCTTCTTCTTTTATTTGTATTTGCCAAAAACCACTTTTCATGTCAAATTTTGAAAATACACGAGAATCATAAAGCCTGTTTAATAAATCTCTTTTATTAGGTAAAGGGTACCTAATCCATTGCAAAGCTTTGTTTAAAGGCTTATAGTTTATAACCAGCCTGGGGGCTCCTCTCTCCTTTTTAGCTTGATTCATAACATAGAAGGCTGCACAACTCCAAGGAGATCTCGATCTTCTAATAAGTCCTTTAGACAATAAAGACTCAATTTCTTGCTTACAATAGTCTAAAAGCTCTTTGTTCATCTGAATTGGCCTAGCCTTAGTGGGAATATTCTTTTCATCAAAATCTTTTTTTCGTAAGGCAAGGACACTTGATGTTTCTTCCTCTCTCAAAGTGCATTTGGAAGATCAGAACAAACTTGGGATTTAAACAGTTGTTCCAAATCTTGAATTTTCTTTTGAAGAGATGGTTGCTCAATTTTTTCTTCTATTTTCTTATTTGATATTTCATCCTTAAGAAAGTTTATAAATGACTTTTTGCTACTTATCAGGTTCACCTGTTTGCAAATCGAAGAAGATTGTAATAGAGAAATGTCTCTTTGCTTGACTGGGGATAAAAACTCAAAACTTATTTGTTTCCCCATTATAATTGTATGGAGACCGGTAGGATCAACCTTGAACGGGTAAATTTGAGTGAGAAAGGGGGTTCCTAAAATAACCTCTTGGGTTAGATCTTTGACAAGAATAAAAGAGTTTTTGAAACAATATCCTTGATTGCAAATCGATGCTTTTGGCAATTTATAGTTTATTTTCATGCGAGACCCCCTAGTAGTGTGAAGTCTTTCTGAAGTTTTTTCAAAGAATTTTGAGGGTACTAAACCTTCTTTAATACAATTTAGATCTGCTCCACTATCGAGTAGGGTTATGGTAGTAAGAGCAAATGTGTCTATTTTTATGGTGATAGGAACATACCACTTTTGAAAACTAATCTTATCAATTACAGAGATGAATAGATCATCATTGTTACTGTCTATGTTGTTTTCAGTAGTGAAGCGATCCTGATCTATAGGTTCTTTAGAGGAGGATGGAGCATGAGTTTTGCGAATAAACCTTTCTTCTATAACAGCTAATCTGGCTTCCAATTCAAGGTCTTTGGTTTCTCCGGTCAAAACTCTATCTTGAAGTTCTTTAACCTCCTTTTTTAACCTATTTATTTCAGCTTGAAGATCCTTAGTGGAAACTTGTGAGGAAACGTTAGGAGGGGGGTATTTATTGTATAATTTTGAAATACTAAAAGGTTCTTGTAAAGCTGGTTCTTGTTCCTTAAAAATTAAATCTTTAAGTTTAAGAAAATACTTTTGTTTTACTTAAGGGTCTTCAATTTCATCAATGAGTTGAAATAAGGCTTCTTTCTCATCCGTTTTAGTGATGACATTGCAAAACTGGGGGGAACTAGGCTCTTCATCATCTGAAGTAGACGAATCGAATTCCCCATTGTACGCATAACTCTCTTCTTCATCTGAAGAACTTTCTCTATCCGTGACAAAGATTTTCATAAGTTTATTCTTAAGCTCTTCGTCTTTGCCACAAACTTCATTTATCTTTTGTTTAATGCGGCACTGATTTGCCTTATGGCCTGGTTTACCACATTTATAATAAATAATCTTTTTCTTCTCAAATTTCTTATCCCCTCTTTCATTATAGTTTCTCTTCCCTCTCCTAGGATTTCTAGTGAATCTTCTATTTTGAAACTGGGTTTTCTTTCTACTGGAAGGAGCTTGTATTTTCTGCATCCCAAAAGCTTCACAGAAATTTCCTAACTCTTTTCTAGTTCTTCCCTTATCTCCATATTTAGCTTGTATTTTTAACTCTGAACATAATGTTAACCCTTCTTTCTTAATAAAAGCTCCTAGCTGGCCATAAGTTATCGTGGCCCAAGGAATTTCTTCAGACCCTATAGATTCTTTAATTTTAGTTATTATTCTTTGAGCAAATAGAGTAGGTAATCCTGAAACAAACCTTTCTTTCCAAAAAGCTTCATTGCAGTCTGATCTTTTGTAGACATAGGTGAGGAAAACATCTTTGTACCATCTGTAATCACTCAAAGTAGGACATCTTAGATTGATTAAGACGGATTTGCTAGATTGAAGTTCTTCTTTGGGATTTCCCACAAAATACATACTAATAGTGTATATAAGTTGTCCAACAGCATCTTCCTCGGGGTGAATATTTCCATCGTCATCTTCAATATCTATAGTGGCTTCAAAGATCGCACTCTTTTGTTCATTAGTTAAAGCATTATCCCACCAATTTTTTATCTGACCTGTGAAACCAGTGACTAAGAGGGCTGCTGCAGATTTATCTCTATGACCATTTGCTTTGTAAGCCATTTTGGCCATTCCCATTTCTTGTAAAGTATTCATAATTTCAGTTTCAGACTTTCCATCTATATTCCACTCGTAAATAGATTTTCCGTTATAATCGGTGGATCGAAATTTTGCTCTTTCCTCATATTGAATATCAGGGGGAGTACGTCTACGGTAATAATTTCTAGTATCACCTTTAGGGACCCGATTATTAGGGATATTACTATAATGTTGTTTTCCCGTTTTTCTTCTTCTGAGTTTGTTGATTTCTATTTGGTTATTTTCAAAAGCATTTTCAAGGTCCTTAATCTGAGACGAGTCAGATTCAGTATCACTAGTAGAATATTGGGATTGTTCTTCACATTTTCTTTTACAGTGGTCGAGGCAATTTATATTGCTACCACTGGGTGAGGTTTGAATAGACTTTAACCTTTCTGTTATTTTATCAACCAAGTCTGGAGGATTAAGAGTAAGGGATTGAGCCATTTTTCTAGGAAGGCTTTCAATTTGAAAATGAGGTCTTGAGATATCCCTAGGGAATCTTGGTGGATCTATTGAGGAATCAATCTTTGTATGGATAAGATCAACTTGTTCTGCTATAGTGTGAAGAATTTGGTTGGAATAATTATTTTGATAATAAACTTTCTTAATGTCTTCAACAGTGGCAGGGGTGCCTTCAGCTATGTTTCTACCCCTTTTGAATGGTTCCGCCGTGATCTCTCCTGCTGAGGTTGTAATCTTTATACCGGATAGAGGAGGGTGGACAGAATGGGTAACACCAGATGGGATAGTGCTCCAAGATTTTGTAATCCTAGTTTGGACTTCAATGGAGGGTAAGGAGAATGGATCTTGGATCTCTAAGTTTGATAGAAATATTTTGAACCATGTGAAAAAAGGTATATTGGTCTTCAACCGTTCCATATCGGCATACCAAATTTTTCTTATTTCATCACGACAAGATCTATCTATTTTCATAAACCATTCTTTTTTCTGGCTATTATGAGGTGACTCAAAATTTCTACGAAGATAATCCTTGTCTATCTTGAAAGAATATTCTAAAGAGATCATGTTTATTGAAGAATACCCTTGCATATCACTTTGTGTGGGAGAAGCGGGAGTAGAAATCTGTTCAGTATTATCTGGACATGTTGTAGGTAGAGGACTTTGGTAATCTACTTTAATATGGGGATCATGTAATGAAGGAATTCTATAAGGGGGTTCAGAAACGGAACTCCTGGCTGGAAATACACTTGGAATGTGAGGGGTAAAATCTCTACTTGAATTAAACCTTAAAAGAATCCTTCCATCAGGTTCTTCTATGATTTCAGAAATTTCTCTCCTACCAAAATCCCTCGGAGGATTATTGCTCTGAAGCTCTAATGTGTTGGGAACAGTGATCTCGTTCCACTTTATTGTCTTAGGAGTAAAAGAACATGATTTTTCTGCATCTAGTTGGAGAAGAATTGTTTCTCCATGTGGAATAGGAGGAACTATGCACTTTGGATCAGAAAGAGAGGTCATGACTCTATAATGGAGTCTATAAATTATTGCAAAGTTTTTTGAGAATCGCTTGAAAGAGTCATTTAACATTTTGACATCTAAAATAAGAGATTGAATAACTCTTGGATCCGTAAGATCAACATAAAAATTTGGAGAGCAATTAAAATAAATAGGACCATTGCAAATATTAGATTGAATAATAGCAAGTATAGAATCTTTATAACCTTTTAATCTATCATCCCTTAAAGCAATAAAAACAGGAGAATCTATTCCTTTTCGAGATAATGGTTTTATTGCTACTTGAACTAAGCCAAAGTGGATATATCTATATCCTTTTGCTAAATATTTTCTTAAAGAAAGTGCGGACAATAATTGCAAAGTGTGTTGCTCTTGTTGAATACTTATTGTCTCTTCATGAGTTTTTATGCTAAATGCAGTCTTAAAATCTAAAGCTCCAATTCTATAAATAGACTCAATATTTTCTGCAGGTATTGTCTAATTAGGCAAGTCACTACTATCTTGTGCAAAATGCATTTCATTACTATGAACTATATGAGAACTACTAGAGCCTTGATATAACATCCTTCTCAAATTTAACGCCATAATTTCATATATTATTATGCATAATTTAAATTAATAAAGACATAATTCATACATATTGAACGGGACCATCTACCGGGACCACCCATAAACTTAACTTATACGGGCTGACCAAGCGGATTTACGACTACCCAAGCGCTCTCTATGCAGTAATTATGAATTAATTAAAATAAATATGACACAATAATTAATGGTAATTATAACGTTAATATTTTTTGAAGAATATAAATATAAATATAAATATAAATATAAATATAAATATAAATATAAATATAAATATAAATATAAATATAAATATAAATATAAATATAAATATAAATATAAATATAAATATAAATATAAATATAAATATAAATATAAATATAAATATAAATATAAATATAAATATAAATATAAATTTAAATTTAAATTTGTATTTATATATAAAAATTATTATATATATATATACACACACACACATACATATACATATACATACATATATATACATATACATACATACATACATATATATATATATATATGTGTGTGTATGTATACAAATAAATATATATATATATATATATATACATATATATATATACATATATATATACATATATATATATATATACATATACATACATACATATATATACATATACATACATACATATATATATACATATATGGCTATGGCAGTAAGATAGTGCTCCATTTCAAACATACTGGATCATTAGTTGCTGAATTTTCTAGTCATTTGTTGATGAATTTTTCGTGTAAACCATTTTCTTTTCTATTTTTTTAATATGGGGACATTGTACAGAAAATGGAAATTATATAGCATCCACATGTGAAATCTTTTCTTTCTTCATGAATTATGCAATCATTCTTCATGAATATATCAACTTCAATTTTGTGTTCCTTTAATTATGACATTGTTTCTATTCTTGTTTGCATTTGTTTGTATAGAATTTCAGTTATGGATAAATCATGGATATATGAGGAAAGGTGTAGTGAAAAGTATAAAATGGGTTGAAAGACTTCCTCTCCATTGCTGAGACAAATACTAATAATGATAAGAAAGTCTCATGTCCTTGTTCAAAATGTGTTAATTTTAAGAAACAGTCATTTAAAGTCATGAGAGTGCATTGTCATCGATTTGGCTTCAGTTTGGGGTACACCAGCTGGATTTGGCATGGAGAACCTGCTGCCCCCCTCGTGCGAGATTATACCTAATGAAGGAAAATCGGCTCAGTTCCCCCAATTTGGATCTGAAACTGTGGAGATGTGTGAAGCTGCATTTACAAGTGAGGATTATTTCGATGAGGAATCCATTGAGTTTAGGAAGTTCGTTGAGGATGCTCAAAGACCCTTATTTGAAGGAAGTCCCCACACCAAGTTAGATGCACTAGTTAAATTTCACACCCTTAAAGATAAATTTGCAATGAGTGACACTTGTTTCAATGAAATATTTGAGATAGTGTCCTCCTTGCTTCCACAAGGAAATGTGTTACCGCAAACTTTTTATGTTCAAAGAAGACATTGAACAAGTTAGGGCTTGAATATAAAAAAATACACGCATGTCCTAATGACTGCATACTATATACGAATACGTACGCTGATGCTAATTCTTGCCCTCAATGTGGCCTCTCTCGTTGGAAGTTGACAAGAGACGAGATTGAGAAGAAGGGGCAACCAACAAAGGTTTTGTGGTATTTTCCCATTATCCCGAGAATTCGTCGTTGGTTTAAATCCGCTGAAATTTCTAAGCTGCTCACATGGCATGATGATAATCAGAGTACAGATGGCTTCATGCGACATCCAGTGGATTTCCCTACTTGGAAGTTGGTTGATTACAAGTGTCCTGAATTTGGTAAGGAATCAAGAAATTTGAGGATGGCGTTGGCAATAGATGGTATCAATCCATATAGCAATATGAGCAGTAGATATAGCTGTTGGCCTATAATTTTGGTCACATATAACCTTCCTCCATGGTTATGTATGAAAAGGAAGTTTATAATGTTGTCTTTACTCATTTCTGGCCCTAGGCAGCCTGGAGTTGATATAGATGTCTACTTAGAGCCTCTAATTGAAGACTTACAGGAACTATGGAATGGGATCAGTGTGTATGTTGCACATCTAAAGGAATACATCACCCTTAGAGCTATGTTGTTGTGGATAATCAACGACTTCCCAGCCTACGAAATTTATCGGGTGCAACCACTAAGGGGTACAAGGCATGTCCAATCTGCAGTGATAACACAACTGCCACATATCTTCGGAATAGTAGGAAGATGTCATATGGAGATCACTGTAAGTATCTCCATCGTCATCATCCTTATTGGAGGCAACAGAAGGCGTTTAATAATGAACAGGAGTTGGAAGATGAACATGTAACGGCCCGGATATAAATATCCGGGATACGTTTCGAAGGTCGGATACCTTCGTTCGGATGTTGCAATTCAGGTACGGGTCGAGGTTTCAAACCTCTAATCAGTCGAAGTTTCATAAATTCAGTTTAAACGAAAGTGAAGTGGAAATATGATTTAGATACAAAAGCCACGGCAAGGCCGGGTCAAAACCAAAACATAATTCTAAAGTCGTATGGCCAGATTAGTGGGGTTAGACAGATTTTTTTGCAATCGCCGGGGGACTTTCCCACGCCATATAAACAGGGAGCAATCATACCTAAAAACAATTGGTGCGAGCGGGGTCAGACCGAGGCCCCAACACGCTCTGTCCAGCAAGCGAACATACACATACGCTAATAATAAAGATGATGCAGATGCGGAAATTAAATCATACTAGCATGATCCTAATTTACAATATGCGAGAAATAACTGTAAAGGCGCCCAAAGAATGCCAAGTGGCATGTCCCTCTCCTACCTCTGCACCCCTTTCCGTTAGTGCAGAGACTGGCCAGTTCGATGCTATAGCATATCATATCATATCTCATCATCATAACATAAATTAAAATAAACATGCACTACTAGAATAACGTTCATAGACATCGGGTATAAACCGATGTGAATCAAAAAAAAATTCGACGTGTTAGTGGGTGGTGTTAAAGATCCCAACTTTACCACATCGGTTTATACCCGATGTCTTTAATTATTTATAACATCGTTTTTCTTTTTTATAATGACTTGAATACATGAATATAATTACATTTTGATATATTCATCTAATGTTAAACCATTATTATTTTGCATTTCTAGCCATTTGAATGTTTGCAGGATAACCCAAAAGTTCACATTAACATCACTATTTTTTTATATACCTGATGTTTTACATTGATATACACATCGGTTAGGAATTATTCAATTTGTGCACACTCTTTTTTCATGTTTAATTTTTTATATTATTTTATATAAATATAACGGACCATATTGAATATTTTAAAAGTCAATGTTATTTATATATTTTCAAATCATTTTTTATATGAAAAACGATGTTTGTGTATTTTATCACATCGTTTTATATTACAATTTTGACGTATAATGAGTTTTAGAAATCACTTTGTGCCTTCATAGTCGACGTATCTATAAAGATAGACATCATTTTTTTTCTCTCGAGTCCGATGTTTTTCATCAAATACGCCAATCATCGAATACCTCTATTGATCTATATTGCGATCCTGTTTTGGCTAATAGAAACTCAAACATTGTGAAAGACGAAACATGTATTAAATAATAAAAATTAAACATTGTTCTTGATTGCAATAACTCATCTAATATACATTGGTGTCTCTAAGTCCCTTATACATGTGCTAACTTTCACTTTTCCGTTATTGAACTGAATCATTTTTGATCATGAGAGCTCCGTAATTACACATTCACATTTGTCCTACAATATCTTCATGGCTTCAATATGCAAAAACGGAGGAAGGGTTCAGTCGCGTCCTGGATAGCAAGAGAATGTATCATCAAAGACATATAATTAAACTCCCTTCCACTTATTATCCTTCTCTCCTTCATTATTAAGGCAAAAGTTACACGAAGATCAAATTGCATTCAACTAATTTAAATACAGCAGCAGAAGACCCCAGTCACACAAGGAGCAAGGGCTCAGAAAGGTTGTCCTTGGTTTAAGTTGTGGTATCAACAAGGGTATTAGAATGAGCTCCCTATTTGGTCCATGGTCCATCATATACAACAGCATCAGTTTTTCCAAGCTGATGGAGACCTTAAATTTGAAAAATCACTAACAAGCTGCCAACAATCTCTCTAAGAAAAGGGATTGGAAGGCCACCGAATTCTAGTGTAAGAGATTGATAAATTAAAGTGTGATACATAAGGAGAACGAACTCACGAGTGTAAGAACACAAGCAGTTACTCCATTAACATAGGAAGTTGCGATGGGCTTATCTAAGGAGATACCTGCACACACATGAAAGACACGATCCTCCTTTTATATTCAATGGATAAAAAAAAAGAGCTCTTTACATAATTTTACAAGGATAGTCTAGAATTTTAGATGGTTTCATATCCTTGTATCATCCAAACTAAGCTCTGTGTTGAATGCTCATTATAACAGTACGTATAATAGCACATATACATGCTGCCATTTGTTACATGTTTGAATTTATATGGAGTCAATCTAGAAGCATATGATGACCAAATTTTGAGGGTAAACATTGCAAACTATGCACACAAATGAGGGAGATGTATGCCACCAATAGCTAATTGACTAGAGCATTACCAAAAATGTAAATAAAGACAGTTTCCAACAGCAAGATTTTGACATTGATAGTGATGCATGTGGAAGAAGGTACCAATAGAGAATAATACAAGAGACAAATAGTATACCAACCTTCTTGTTCAAATCTTGTCATCAGCTAATCTGCAGGTAAAAGTTTTTGTGTAGAATCCAACACCTGTGAAAGGAAATAGAAGAAAGTGATTTTTTGGAAAATAAGGGATGGTGTGTTCATATAAACAAAACATATCAAATTGTTATTAAAAAGATTCAAAATTTGAAGTTCAATCTTCAGATTGTGTTTTTAGTAGATCCTAGCATGAAAAATGGAGAGACAACCTAGCAACATTAGATGATACTAGAAAGGCCTTTCTATTATCTTCTAATGTTGCTGGGGATTCACGCAATTTGTATTGTAGTTTCTTTCTTGTCACCGGTTAACATCCAAAATTTTATGCTTGCTTTCCTCAATATCTCGATGGTTTCAGGCACTCGATCCTGATAAACGTAGAAGGAAATAAATCTAAAACTTACCACCTGGTATATTAGAGATATGGATCATAGAGGATATACATCTAAAACTTAACAGCTGAAAATTGGAAGATGCAAGGAAAGGTCTGCCCAAATGCATCACTCAGAATCCCCCTCCCGTGATGAACTAGCATGAATCAGATATTGCTTGTTTAAGACAATTATAGAAAATATCAGCATTAGTGACGTTCAGTAATTCTTCTAACAAAGTTATATACTCTCTAACCCGCACCTTTTCTAGATTACCCTGTTGAAATTATCCACCGCTTTAATCCTTTGTAAGTTATTAACTATATACCTGCAAGTCCAACATGTAAGGAATGGCTTAATTAAATATCATGCAAATAAACAAGTTAAACCTCCCCTTTTGAAAATGAAAAAAATTAGCATCTAAAATTAAATAGCACTTCATCTTCCCATAGTAGAAGACAAGGGCAGAGAAAGGGAATGCCAGCAAAAACTACCTAGGCCCCATGGCCCCTATTCCAAGTCTCCAAAGGCAAATTCAGGATGAAGTAAAAAATTGTCTAAACCAGAACAATTAGTGAGACACTAAAATGGAGTTAAATCATCAATAAACCCTAGCTTTAGCAATTCCAATAGGAGTTTGTACTTTACTACCATTTTATTCTAATGCACTTATACACTGCAGAGGACTGTCATTAGAGAGAGAAATCATCAAAACCAAGGCATGAACATGGACATAAAGCATCTGTTTAACAAGGTTTCAGTCCAAAATATTAACAAATCATGAAAAATCATCATGAACATCATAAAATTGAAAGAATAGAAGGGAACACATACTCAAAAATTGATGGATCATGTCTATCGCCATATGTAACTATCTCAGCTATAGATTCCAGAATGTTAATAACTACATCCTGAGAGAAAATGCATTTATTTAGTGAGAAAGACAGTTGCAACATATCAAAGTGTTAACAGATCTCTTATTAGCAAGCAAATAAATGGAACACTGATAGTCTTATGATATCTCTCACATTCACAACCATATATATCTTTAAACTCAATAATCGTAAACAATTAGATACTCTAAGTCAATTCAAGTTAATAGAAAATTATATTGACCACGAAGATAATTAGAACTGCAAGGAATACAACTAGCAACAAATGACCAGATTCTATTAAATCAAGGTTTTCATAGAAAGACCTGCTTCTAAGTAATATCTTCAAAGGATAGGACTCGATTGCTCTTAAGGTTTTTATAGAAAGACCTTAAGACACCTTTCAGTAATTGAATGCAGCCTCAAGAGCAAGAGGTATCTTTTCATAACTAAGTAGTAATTGAATTATAGTAGTATTAGCAATATCAACTGCTAGATAAAAGCTGAGAAACCCAATAGTTGAAGCAGATGACAAATCAAGATCGAAATTAAACGCAACAGATCCATCTTAATAACATAACACAGATGCATCTTAATAAAACAACCTAAAATGAAAACTCAAGATCGAAATTGTAAACCCTAGATCAAAAAACAATTAACCAAAATGAAAACCCTAGATCTGATTTCAGGAGAAGGGGAACAAGAGAAAGTAAGAAGAAGTACCTTGCTTGTGGAGAAGAGAGATGGTGTTTGTAGTAGCGAAGAGCAAACAGTAAACCCTAGATCGAAAACTAATTAATCAAAACAAAACCTGGGATCTGAATTGAGACAAAAATAAGATAACAAGTTGATAGTCTGCTCAACAAGAATGAAAAACATATTGCAGAAATTTGAGACCTGAAAGTTTAACACTGAAGCAAAGATTTACCTTGTCATGCAGCTCAGAGTTAGATGTATCTGTTTCTGTGATCTGAACACCAAGAATGTTGCTTGGCAAAGTGCAAAAAGGGCAAGAAGTATGAAAAACAAGGAATGAAAAAATTAGAAAATCAACAACAGAACATTCAATTACAATTTAAAAAAAAGAGAAAAAAGAGAAATGAATTAAAAAAGAGAAGTATGAAAAACGAACCCTATCAAAATCGCAAGGAGCCACGCCGAGGAGGTAGAAGGAATGGGACATAGAGAGTAAGAGGACGACGATGAGAGAGAAAATCCATGGAGAGCAGCTCTTCCCCATCTTCGATCTAGAGATGGAGATTCCGAGAACGGAGAGAGAGTGGTAATGTTTGGGGTTTTGGGAGAATATCGAAGGAAGAGGAGATCTCAGATCTAGAGGGAGAGGAGTTGAGTGGAAGAATGGGCCATTAAGAGATCTCAGATATGGTTAGAAATAGTGGTAAGGTTTGGGGTTTCGGGGAACATCAGGAGAAAGAGGAGATCTCAGATCTGGAAGGAGAGAAGAAGGAGAAGTAGAGGAGATCTCAGATTTGGAGGGAGAGAAAGAGACTTCGGATCTGGTTGCAGCGGCTGTGGTGGCGGTGATGGTGGCGACGATGGCAGCAGTGGTGGTGGCGGGGATAATTGCAGGAGAGGAGTTGAGTGTCTTGACTCTCGAGAGATCTGGTGAGACTAAAGAGAGAGAGAGAGGGGGGAATAAAGGGTGGGTATAGGAAATTAGGATTTAGGAATTATGGGCGGGTGTTCAAATTATTTTTTCCAAGTATGGGCGGGTGTTAAATTTTTTTTTTTTTGGTTAAGTGTTTGGAACTAGCTACTTTACCGCCTCAAATTTCATCTAAATATTATAGGCGCGTTTTCAATTTTTTTTAAAATGACATTTTAACATTGTCTACAAAATAAGACCGATGTATCTAGTCTTAGTAACGTCAAAAATTTTCAAACAGATGTTATAATTATTTTTAAAATCATGCGTTTTTCTGACCGATGTCAAACGTCCGATGTCTATGAACATAATTCTAGTAGTGATGCCCGATGGTGCTGGGCTATCATCATGCTCATATCGACTCGATAGACTCAGGGCACCCGATGGGGCTGGGCTACCCTATGACCCTAGCAAAGACTCTAGGGCTATCACAGATAACGGCCGTTCTGTTTCATACGCGTAAAGAAATAGAATGCTCAATCATAAGTGCAACCTAGCATGATACTACATGGCATGCTTTAATGCTTATGCAACACCTAGTATGTCATACATTCACAAGCCGGTAATCTCTTTCGAATCTGAGTAAGCCTATAAAGGAACTTACCTGAATAAGCCGAACAGCAGAGAACAAGGCAGAGCAGAATCCAAGAAATGAATCACCGATAGCAAGCAACGTCCAACATTCACAAACACCTAATAACATATAAATGCATAAGTCTACCTATTTCACACAAGGCGCCCCTAACTATCATTCATATCTCGTCTCATATCCCATTTCAGATTATTCCATCTCATCATCTCATTTTCAAAACAACCTCTCAAAGAACTCAACTTAGAAAATCAAACAACTCTTTTAAAATCGCTTATCTAAATCCCGACATTAAACATTTAAACCTTAAGGCCCATTTTCCCAAAATCATGTTATGAAATAATTCCGAAATGTTTCTTATCTCAAAAACCATAAAATAAGTTCCAATATTAAACCATCAAAATAATTCTATGCTCACAAATCATGTTTATAATTCAAAATCAACAACTCAATTTAGAATTCCCCACTCTCATATTTAAATCCTCATGAAATGTATCAATTAAATAATCCAATCAATATTATTTTAAAACAATAAACAATATATAGTGATAAATTTCCAGAATATTAGAAAAATCCCCAAGATAATAATATTCAAATAATTCAACACTTGTTGCCCATAAAATCTCAACCAATCCATAAATGTATACATAACCCAATATCAATTATTTTTTACTTTTAAAACCTCTTTTAAATATATATATATATATATATATATATATATATATATATATTAATAATCTCAGAATATATAATTATATATAGTCATTTTTCCAAAAATCAGAAATATAAACTAACATATAAATATACACTACATAGCATATAATACATATATATATATATATTAATATATACAACCGAAAAAAAATAAGAAAACATAACCCAAACATTCAGCCCAAGAGTTCAATCCACCCGAGCCCAACCAAAGAAAGAAAAGAAGAGACCAGCCCCAAGAGAGCCCGACCCATTCTGTTAAGCCCAATGAGAATAGGCCCAATCGAAGATCAGAAATTAAAAGAGGAGGGGAGGCCCCAGCTGTGGAAGCCACGGTGGCAAAGGCGGGACCCACACCTGTTTCCTTTCTTCCCCAATATCGACAGAGGACGACAAAAGAACAGAGGACCTGTGTTGCACATGAAAGACGGAGGAGGAAGAGGGAAGGGGGAGGCCGGCGGCGGCGCTCCCGACTCCGACTCCGACTACCCGACACCGACTACCCAATGCACATGGGCTCAAAACGACAAGAAAAGGAGAGAGAGAAAGTGCTCACCGAGAAGGAGACTCAAGGTGGTCGGAGGTGCGCCGGAGGCCCGATGGGGCTCGTCGGAGGCGTGGCTGGTCTGCTGGACCTAGAGAAGGGCTCGAAGGTGAGCTAGGGACGATTTCTTGGCGGCTTCAAGCGGGAAAGAAGGGTGAGAAGGTCTTACCGACATTTTCGATCGAAAAGGGGGCGACGCCGGAGTTCGGGTATGGCCGGCAACAATGGAGCTCATCCCGGCTACTTCGGGCTCACCGGAATCTCTGGGAGGAGGGAGTAGTGGCTCGAGTCTTCGACGAAAGGAGGTGGGTAGGTGCTCCGGTGGGATTTCGAAAACAGGGGAGGAGGATGGAGGCTGCGGTGGCGGCGCCCTGGGGCCGAGAGTGTGGTGACGGCGGCGGTGGTGGGGTGGTGTGGCTCTGGCTCGTTGGTGGTTTGGTGAAGACGGTGCGCAGCGGAAGCGAGATGGGGGTGGTGTGCTTTGAAATGAAAATAGGAGAGAGAGGAGGGCTGAGAGTTTGGTGGGTTCATGGCTTCTGCAGAATGAAATGGAAAGGAGAGGAGGAGAAGGTCTGTTGGAATTAAAACCAATAAGAGAGAGGAGAGGCTGCAGAGGGTGTGTTGTTGCGTGGGGTGTGAGCTGGGGTAGGAAGAAGACAAGGTAGGAGAGGGGACCAAGAGGGAGGAGGGGACCAGTGTGGTATACTGTAAGGGAAAATGGGGGATGCAGGGGAGGGTACACAGTTTCAGCGAGAGAGAGAGAGAGGGATAAAGAAAAGAAAAAGGAAAGAAAATAAAAATATATGTGGTCCCAATTCAAAATTAGCGGAAAAGACTCAAAACCCGCTCGCCCGATCGAATCCCGACTAAATCAAATTAAATAAAATTTAATTTACTAATCTCAATATAACGGAATTAAATTAATTTCAATCATAACCCGGAGCTTAAATGAATTTTATTAATGCTCGATCTCCAAAAATCAAAATCCATTCCTAAAACCCAATTCAAATCTATATAAAAGTTCGTTTGAATAAAATTCAGTTGCTCGAGGACGGAAATTTCAAAATTTCTAGAATCTTAATTTTTGAAGTCGAACATAATTTAATATTGTAAGAAAATAATATTTTAAATTTTCCGGTCTTTACAGAACATCTCCCACAGTCTGGTGAGGATGTGTTGAAGCCTGTCGAGAAGATCAACTATGTGATTGGGAAGAACAAAAAAGAAGAAAAACTTGGATGGGGAAGCTTCTTGCTAGAAGAAGAAGTCCATATTTTTCAATTTGGAGTATTGGTCGTGGTTGCATGTTTGTCATTGTCTCGATGTAATGTACATCGAGAAGAATGTGGCAGAAAGTTTCATTGGGACTTTATTGAACATGCCTTTCAAGTCAAAAGATAGTGTTGCCGCTCACCAAGATATGGTTGATATGGGGTTGCGGCTTGAATTAGGTCCATAAATTGGGGAGAAGAAGATCTAAATACCTACCTTTTACATTGTCAAGGGCCGAGAAGGTGACAATGTTGACTTCACTACTCCGCATAAAAGTTCCAAGTGGACATTCATCAAACATTAGGAATCTGGTGTCTATGGGTGATTTGAAGTTATATGGGCCGAAGTCGCATGACTGTCATAGATTGATGCAACAATTGCTTCCTGTAGCGATTCGGTCGGCACTACCAAAGCATGTTAGGATCATTATAATTAGAATGTGTTTTTTTTACTCTTTGTGCACTAAGGTGATTGAAGTGGCAAAGTTGGAGAAGCTTCAATCAAATTTGGTGCTAATGTTGTATGAGATTGAGAAGATATTCCCTTTCTCTTTTTTAGATATGATGCTTGATCTAACCGTGCATATAGTAAGAGAGGTTCGATTATGTGGCGTTGTATTTTATAGGTGGATGTATCCTTTCGAACGATATATGAAGGTGTTGATGGGGTACGTGCTCAATCGTTTACATCCCGAGGGTTGTATAGCTGAGAGCTACATTGCTGAAGAATCAGCCGAGTTTTGGGGGTGAGTTTAGGCAAGATTGTGGACCAATTAGACTGCCTAAGAACATACGTACTGATGGTCCACTTTCATCACCGACTCTCAAGCAGTTTGATGAGGATGAACGAGATGAGGCCCACCTTCATGTATTATCCAATAATGATGAGGTGGATCCATATAAAATGTAAGTATGCATGATTTCATTTATTAAGTATTTCTGTTACTTGTGCTTAAAATAGATTAACAGATGTACCTTAATTGAAGAATGCATAAGAAGATCGTGAAGGAATGATACGGTGGAAGAAAAATGAGTAAAAAGTGGCTACATGATGAACATAATCGTACCTTTGCTGATTGGTTCAAGGCAAATGTATGGTTATGGCTTAGACATAGTTCTAACTATATACTGAATTGCATAGTTTAGTAAACATACTCTGAGTTATTCAACGGTGACTCTGTAGGTCGAAGTTGAAATGAAGGAAAAGTCTGGACATGTTTCAGAAACTTTGAGATGGTTGGCTTCAAAACCAAGTTACATTGTCTTCACCTTTCAAGGGTACCAATACAATGGTGTAAAATACTTCACGAAACAGCGAGACAATTGCAGAGTAGTCCAAAACAGTGGAGTTTGCTTAGTTGCTGAAACAATGCAAGTTGCTAGTGCTAAGGATAAAAATCCGATCAATAGTGAGATGACATTCTATGGGGTTATTCAGCAGATTTGGGAGCTGGATTATTGTGACTTTAAAGCTCCTTTATTTTTGTGTCAATGGGTAAAGAACGAGTAAGGAATTAAGCAAGACGAGTATGGCTTTACGCTGGTCAACCTCAACAGATGAGGTGTATTCATGATTTCATCCATCCATTTATGGTTCATATCAAATCCACAAAATTAAAATGTTTAAAATTCAAAACAATGACAAATCCAACCCAATACCATTGAAGTTTCATCTTAAAGCAAAGAAATCCATAAAAGTACAAATTTCAACCTAGATCTAAACATACAATTGAAATTCCCTTAAATCGAAACCTGAATCTAGGCTCACGTTTACTAATTTTTCAAAGGACAAAACTCAAATTGAAATTTCCTAAAATCGAAACCTAGATCTGAAAATTAAAGTACAAATTGAAAAAAATTCTCTAAACTTGATCTGAAATCGGGACGAGTGTTTAATATTTCGCCAATTCTAAAGACTAAAATCGACATTACCTTTGTATAAATAAGAACATATACATAAAAATCTGAAAAAAAAAAAAAGAGAGGAGAAATGCCTATTGGCAATGGGCAGCGAAGGGCGATCGAGGGCGGTGTGAAGGGCGATGGTTGTCGCGAACTGGCGATGGACGGCGGCGAAGGGCGACGACGACTGGGCGTGAGAAAGTGAGAGAGCGGCTCCGACCAAGCAGCGAGCGTGAAGTAGTGAATGAAAAGGCAAGGAGGCAAGCGTGAGAGAGTGAGAGCGGCAACTATGTAGTTACAGGCTTAGGGTAAGCTGGCTGTGAGATTCTTTTTAAAATGAAAGAAAGAAAAGGCAATGAGGCTAGTTAACTAGTCACGCACTAACGCAACATCAATTTTTTTTTAAATCCGGTCCAATTCCAGTCCGATCTGGAAATTCTGGTCTGGTCCCGAGTTTGGACCGGAAACCGAAATCAGAAAATCCTTGGACCACGGACCAAACCGTAATACTCCCGGTTCGATCCAAGACCGTAATTACCGGTCTGGTCCCGGTCCGATTCCGGTCCGATCCAATTTCTGCCTAGCCCTAGTAGTAGTCTTTTATTTTGGGATGGTGGTTATCTCTGTGATTGGGTGCTTATGTGTGATTACTCTGTGCAGATTCCATGATTACATGATATGGTTGGAGATGGATTCTCTTGGCATGAGTGTTGGCTACGGATGTTCTTTTGGTTCGCTTAGGATTGTGATGGTTTCCCTAAGGTGTAGAGATACTTTATGACCCGTAGTACTGTATTGAGACTTTGGTAGTACTTTGTCATGTTTTGAGCAGCATCATATGCCTCCTGTTTGATGTTATGCGGTTATGAAATTTTCGGATATTTTAAGAGGCTTGCTGATAGCATGCATTTAGGTAGGCATATTAGGTTGGATTTATCATGATTTAGATTTATATAGTGCATAGATAATGCTAGATTTGCATTTATACTTGTGTTGTTGGTGGAGTCAGAATCTACACGCTTTTATGGATTATTTCAGGTATATGTGGATCCGACGAGGAATGAGGAAGCTCATGGATGAAGGAAGAGTGAAGAGGAGAAGGAAAAGTGAAGAGCACGGGAGCGAAGTCGAAGTTAAAGCGCCTAAGTGAAAAAACAAGTCCGTAGAAGTTGTCGTCAGACATACTGAACTTGTTTTTCACTTTCTGGAGGCCTCGGTGGTCCGATTGACTATTATAAGCATGCGTTGGAAAGCTCTTTCCGAAATCTACAACTTTCATGTTGACATCGAGACCAGATTCGAAACGGAAAAATCGCTGTGAACAGTAAGGCCGCCCTGCGGCCATGCTAGCCGCCCCGCGGCCCAAAGCTCTGACGAAGGATTTCACAATCGCCTGGCCGCCCGGCGGCCTGGGTTGGCTGCCCCGCGACCTCTGCAGAAACGCCGAATCTGCTCAATGGACTTTTTATCCACTTAATTAGGTTTTTAGAATTATTATTTGGCCGACTCTTTTGAGGCTTTTTAAGGACGTTTTAGGGTTTTATTTTAAAGATCTAATTCCTTAGTTTATACACTTGGAGATTATCAATTGAGAGAACCCTAGAGGGGAGCCTCCATGGCCATGGAGTGCTAAACTCTTCTGTTTCATCTATTGATTGAAGCTTTGGTTTAATAAAGTTGTGAGATTTCTATTCTTGTTCTATTCCTATTGATTCGTATTGATTCTTTTGCGAATATTGTTGATTTCTTCTAGTCCGTACAACTAGTTGAGATTATTGCTAGGATTTTGTAGATTCCTCGGAGCTAACCTTAATCCATAGTAGCAAGCATGCCTTTTTAGGACTCGTAGGACTAAATTGGTGTGTAGAGAATCAATTATATGTTAAATATTGACTCGTAGCTTGGTGTTGCATGCATTCTGGTTAATCCTTAATCTTAATGCTACTATTAGGTTAAATCTTGACCGTGTTAGGGTTATCTAATTAGTAAGGGTTACTAGGACTCGTAGGACTAGTAATTTACACAAGATCAGGACATGAACAATAATAGGATGAAAAGAGAACTCGAATAAGAATCGATGATCAATCAACCAAACTAAAGTGGATATTTGTAAATGAAACTATTTTCTCAATTGTTATCTCTATTAACTTGTTTATAGTTTATTTTCTTTACTTCAATCATCAAAACCATCCCTTTTCTACTAATTGGTAAATATACATTGCTTTGGAATACTTCATTCTCTGTGGGATCGACCTCTTACTTGCTCACTATACTAGTTTGTAGGTTTGAGTTATACTTTGATAGGGATAACGACAGTTTCCTCCTGTCACTTGCCACACGTGATGTGGTTAGAGATATGATGGTTATGATTTATATATGAGTTGATGAATTTTGGTTGATGATCCCTATTGAGTTGAGATTGGTAGATTGATTGATTCCGGAACCTAAGAAGAGAATATGGGAATATCCCTTAGAGTTGGCTAACTCTACCTCCCGAGATTGGTTGTGTTGATGAATGATTGGGGTTTTAAAAGAGTTTGAACCGTTTTGAGAAAAGGATTGCTTTTGGAAAGGTTTTAGTCTCGGGGACGAGACTTCTTTTTAGAGGTTGATGAATGTAAAGACCAGAATTTTGAATAAGTATTTAATTGCCAAAATTGGAAAGTTTCGGAAAACCCGTCCCCAAATGGATTTCTAAAAATGGAAAGTCTTTGAAAATAATCCCGGCATGTTTTAAAACATAGATTTTTGAGCTAAATCTCTCTATATTATTTTAATTTAAAACATAGAGACTTGTAAGTCATTTGAAACGGATTTAAAGCTCGAGTCGGATTTCGGGATATATAGTCGGACTTAGGGTCGAATGAGCGAAATATCTCTCTCTCTTCTTGGCTGCCCCCCCTCTCTCTTTCTCTCCTCTCTTCCACTCATTCTCTCTCCTCTTCCACCACTCATTATTATTTTATCTTTACCTTCATTAAACCCTAAGAGCCACTATAAATTGAATGCACCCATCCCCAAAATTCTCAGAAAATCCACATCAAAATCCGAGCCATCATCCTCTCTCTCTCTCATCTCATCATCTCTTTCAAAAATCAAAACCCTAAAATCAAAGTTCTCACTTTTTCTCCCTTCATACCATCCTCCTCACTCTCCATTCTCCATTTCTTGTTTCTCACCCACAAAATCGGAACCGGAAAGCAATTTTCACTCAAAAACCAAAAAATCACTTTCTGTTCATTTTCGCCGCCGCGAAAAGCCAAGTCGCGCCCGCGATTTCTAGGTTGCACCCATAAGTTCTAAGTTGTGGCCGCGAAACCCGAGCCCAGAAGCCAGAGTTCTTACTTGCGGCTGCGAGACCCCTTTTTTGCCACCGGCCCGCCGCGACTGGTGCCCAGATTTACGTCGTTGGCTCGGTAAATCGACTCATTCTCCCTCATCTTAACTCCTTTCTCTTCCCCGTTTATTGTCTCTTGATCCTTACTCTCTTCTCTACCTTCCAAGGTCAAGAAACATCAGATCTAATACCTTGTGAAGTTGATTCGAGTTCATTTCTCCTTCACCCCTGTTTTTGAGCAAGGTAAACTCTCATCCCTCCATCCTCTCGTTTTGGATCTAGATCTGTGTAAAGGTTCTCTTTTAACCAATATCTATCATTCCTAGGCCATGTCGGAGCAAGATCTCATTAAATCGAAGCCCAAGGACTCACCTCTTTCAAGGTTTTGAAGAAAGCCTCAAGGAAGCTAGGTGATCCCTCTTCCACTCTCCCCTCTAGTTCACGTTTGAGTCTTACATGGTTTTTTAAGGTCGGTTTTATGTTAGAAATGTTTTGAAACATGTTTGAGTTAAAATGGTTTTTAATCAAAGCAAAACGATTGTGATTTGAAGCAAAAACGAGCATCCAGGTTCAAATCTCGTCGCGGTGAAATCCCCCCAATGGCTTGGCCGAGCCACCCCTTGTCCCCTTAGGCTTGTGTTGTTTTTTTTATTCCGATCCTTTTTAATCGAATCTGAGTTGTAGATTATTTCAGATGGTGGGAGTTTGGATTATTTTAATATTAAAAAGGGGATTTTGACGGAATCTGAAATGTCGGATTGAATGCTTGGAAAATGTTTTGAGAGATTCGTTTCAAATGTCGGGATCCTTAAACTTGATTAAATGATGGACGATTGGACTTGAAAATGAACTTGAGTATTACAGAATTGGCATAATTGGATGAGTTGGCTTTTGAGGTTTCTGCTTTGATAATGATTTGAGAATGACTTGAGAACGATTTAAGAAGGGTTTGAAATGGTTGAACTACGGATTGGTTCTGGCAATGGTTTTAGGACTTGGTCCTTGAGTGTGTGTATGACTAGTAGTCTTGTGCCTTATTGCTTTCATACTATTATCATAGGTACTTGTGCTTGAGTTGCTTGAGTGGATTGGTTGCTTTTGTGTACTCTACTTGCGATACACTTTTTTGTTCAGCTTATCAGGTAAGTTCCTTTATGGACTTACAGAGACTGATCAAACACACCCTCCTATCTGTAGTTTTATGACATACTAGGTGTTGCATAAGCATTCAAGCATGCCATGTAGTATAATGCTTAGGTTGCACACTTGAATGAGCATTTGTTTACTTATTGCGTATGAAAAGAGAATGACTGTGATCTATGTGAGTGATGTACATATTTGTACCTCTTTTATTTGCATCTTTTGACTTCATATTTCACCCGATTTCCAAATTGAAGGTTGAACATAATATAAACTTGTGTAAGAATGGGTGAGAGTGCAAGAAATAGAGTCTGCACAAGTTTTGAGCTAATCATGCAGGAATTCGAGCGAAATTGGAGTCAAAACGAAGAAACCAAGAAGAGCAGAGAAGAGGTCGATATCGACTACAGATACATCGACACAGAACTGTGTGTCGAGATAGACAACAACACAACAGAAGAAAAGCACTCGATATCGATCTACATACATCAATATCGATCTCAACCCAGGAATCGAGTGAAGCTGAGCTTGTCGAGCAGAAACAGAGACGTCGAAATCAACCTTCCTGGTCGATATCGACCATACTTCGACACAAGATAGACACGCTTTTTGAGACGCAGATTGGCTATTCTATCTTCAAGGAGCACGAATTATCTTGTAACTATAGATAGATGGCAGCTGAAGTTTTACTTACTTTTTACCTTTAAGATTTATCAAGTTGTTAGAGTTTTATCAAAATAAAAGACTTATCCTAATTGTTAGGATAGAGTTCATAGTTTAAGATAAAAGTTACAATCCTTGGCTAGCGAGGGTTAGTAGATATAAATAAATCCCCAGGGGGCTGGCATTCAATCATCCAATTTTTAGAGTTCAATTACATTCAATAGAGTTAGAAGAAGCTTTAGGGTTTGGCGTTTGCGAGAGCCGACGTTGAGTTTTAATGTTTTGAAATTTTTAATGCAATTTCCCTTTCAATCAATGATGAGTTCTACGATAAGGTGTGAGTAGTCTCTCAAAGCTCTTAGGGTCGGGGTGAGCCTAACGTTAGCCATGCGTGCTTGAGGTAAGTATTAGACGTTGATATCGTTTTGTCTATATCATCTCCTACGATTCTATGTTTAGTCCTAATCGAAAGAAAAGGGATTCATGCTAACAACTTGAGTTGTAAACATAAAATTGGTAGACACAATTAGGTTTATTTGCAAGAGTAATCCTAAGAGTTGGTGTACAGCGAAAGCTTGTCCCTTAGGTGAAATAGCGCAATTGTCCGTCTTATTTACCTTATCGCATCCATTGGTTAACGTTGTGGTAAACCCTAATCCTAGGAGTTGCTTTTTATATAGTTTATATTCATCAAAACACTGTCTTTATTCTGTTCATCACATCCTCATTCATCCTTAAGTCTTCGACCTTTCTTTGCCGATAAAAGGCTAACAACTTTGCAGGAGAAGACCACTGAGTTTCGTCGACAGTTTTCTGAGTCGACGACGAGCATCCCTGCCGAGTTACTGAGATCGATATCGAGCCATCAACGTCGATATCGACCACCTGTGTTGACTGGCAGTCTTCTGAGCCAGTCGATTTCGTCTGCTAACATCGATATCGACCTACCCTAGTTGATATCAACTGCTTGTTTTTGTCTCTGCATGCCTTCTGTTGCAGAGAAGAGCGACATCCAAGGTTGACATCGAGCACCAAGGTCAAGATCGAGGCTTCTGGTCGACGAAAGATGTGAGATTTCCAATGCTTCTAGGATCCCCCTGACCTGCCTCCTCATGGATCGATCCTGACTACCCTTCCACTACAACGGGAGAGAGTCTTGTAATTATTTGCATAGGCTACGATTCAGATTCACATTTACATATCTTTATATTTGTACTTAAGAACCTACTATCAAATTGGCGCCGTTGCCGGGGAGGCAATCAATCGCGCCCTAGTAGTCTATCTCACGTTTCTATCTAGTTTGGCCTTGCAGGTGTATGCGATGCGCCGATCGCCCACCTGAATTTGAAGGAGTAGACGACCCTGAACGTTATTTCCATCTAAGAGCCCAAGCTCAAAGAATCATGGCAGACAACGCGAACCAGGCTCAGCTAATTGAGCAACTAAGGAAGCAAGTGGAGGACTTAAAAACTAGAGAGACTGCCCTTAAAGAGCGTGCGGATAGAGAGGAGGAAGACCGGAGGCAAATAAAAGCCCAAATCAATGCCCTCCCTCGGAATGCCAAGCAATACATGCACCCCGCGCTCACTGTGCCTGAATCGGCGATTCTTATCCCTGCCTCTAATTTTGAAATTAAGCCTAACTTCCTTACTAAAATAAGAGGGCATCAATATGAAGAAAAACCTAATGAATGCCATGTGGCACATATATCAACCTTCTTAGACCTCTGTGATACTATTGCTGATGGACAGAGTCTTGAATATGTCCAACTAAAAGCTTTTCGCTGGTCCCTTACAGGTAAAGCATTGCAGTGGTTGGAGAGCTTAGCCCCAAGATCACTCCGCACCTGGAATGAAGTCAAGGAGGCGTTCCTCAACAAATTCTTCACTCCATCCAAGCCGGTGTTGATCCGACAGAAAATCACGGCTTTCAAACAAAAGCATGGTGAGGCTCTGGCGACTGTTTGGGAAAGGTTCAAGGACCTACTACGATCATGCCCGACGCATGGCTAACCACCGTACGTAATTCAGGAGATTATTTACAATGCTCTTGATGCTGCAACTAAGGAGAGGATCAACACCTACACCTCCTATGGCTACCTTGAACTCGCCCCACAAGAGGCTTGGGACACCATATAGAGGTTGGTGGAGATCGACAACACATATGGGACTCCTGAGGCTTCCGACACATCATCATCGTCGAGGTCTGTCCCATCTATGCCATTATATGAACCCTCTAAGGTAATCGATCCAGACGTGAAGGAGAAATTCCATAGAGATCAACTTCGAAAGCTCCAAAAGCAAGTGAGGTTCCTTTCAGCGAACCAAGATTGCATCGAATGCGGATTGCAGCGGCACACCACCATCGAGTGCCCCCATGCTGAACAAGTACAACTAGCAGAGACTCACCATGAGGCGCGCTACATGAGGAATCCCAATTGCCAGGGGTACCAAAACTGGGGAAATCAACCACCCCAATACAACCCCAGGGATCCTCCGCCCTATAGAGCTCCTGGGCACCCGGAGAGGGACCAACGAAAGATGATCTACAACTTGTGCTGGATGAAATCAGGCGGAATCAGGCTAAAAATGATCAATCCAACAATGCCATCCATTCTCAACTCAATCACCTTACCACAAGGATTGGAGAGATGAATATTTGGAAAAAGAATGTAAAGCCCAATTGGGTCAATTGGCGGCTCAAATCCCTAGACCGTCCGAAACGTTCCCTGGGCAACCAACTACAAATCCTAAGGGGCAATCCGGAATGGGCCACGTCGCAGCCATGCAACTAAGGAGTGGCAACAAAGTACAAAAGCCACAAACAAAAATGGAGGAGAAAGCAGCAGATCCAGTCGACATCGATAGCCAAGTCGATGTCGAGGCAGACATCGATATCGACCCTAAGGTCGACCCACTGGTCGATGTCGAGGCCACTACAAAGCCATCAAAGTGACAACAGAGGTCGACATCGACCATTCCGGTCGATATCGACCAAGTCCCAATCGATGTCGATGCCCAGCCCAGTAGGCCCCTCCGACCACCGTTTTGGCCCCTCCGCCAAAGAAGACGTTGCCATTCTCATCCAAAGCATTCCAGGATCCCAGCAAAGGTAAGTTTAAGCGCTTTGTAAAGATTCTTCAAGGACTTAACGTTACCATTCCTCTTACAGAAGCCCTAAGTGAAATGCCCACCTATGTTCGATTCCTCAAAGACATCCTTAGCAAGAAGAGGTCCATGACAGAGATCGCAGAAGAGTGCTCAAAGATGGACTTCCCTGAGAAGAGGAGTGATCCAGGGAAGTTTGCAATGACCGTAGGGCTTGGCTAACATCGCTACAAGGCCCTATATGACCTAGGGGCAAGCGTAAGTCTTATGCCTCTTTCTATTTGGCAAAAGGTAAGCATCGGAGCATATGAAACTTTATATGGCCGACAACTCATTCGTCTGGCCCACAGGTATAGTTGATGATGTTCCGGTAAAGTTAGGTAAGTTCTTTGTGCCTACTGATTTCATTGTATTGGAAATGCTCGAGGATCCTATTGTACCTATCATCCTTGGTAGGGCTTTCTTAGCTACTGCTGATGCCAATATCAATGTACGTTGAGGATTACTAACCTTTACTATAGGGAACGAAATGATAGAATTCTCTTTCAACCCGACCATGAGCGAAACGAAGCATCTGGAGCAAGTTGTCCTCTCGCCGGCTAAGGAGAAGCTTCGAAGGTTTTTGTTGGCGAGAACGGAAACAGCCAGTAGGGTCGACATCGACTAGAGCTAGTCAAAATTGACTGTAAAGCTCGAAATCGACAATCAATCATCGATGTCAAGTAAGCCCAATGATGGCGAGGAGCTTAAGTATGGGGTCACAGACGTCGATATCGGCCCGAACAGGTAAGCCCAGGTATGAATCCCAACCCTTCTATGTCCCTTATTGATAAATCAACTGAGCCAATTATTGATAATTCAACTAATGAGAGGGTCAAAGCTCCATGGTTTGCCTATATTGCAAAAGTTAGGTCAAAGAAGAACCTAACGAAGAAGAAGCCTTGGTTTCCGAACTTAGCTATTACCAAAGGGACCTACATGATCCAGGAGAAGGCTCAAGCTTGAAGGGTCCCTACATTAAAGGCTCATGATGAATTGACGGAGAAGTCGGCCTAGCGACTCAAAATTTTAGAGCGTGTACATAAATATTTAATTCTCTCGCATAGATGGTTTTTAGGATTTGAATTTTGGATTTTTAAACTTTTAAAACTGAGATGATTCGTGGCTTTGTCTATAAATCTAACCAAGATTTCAGGTTGTTAAGCAAAAAGAACGGCGAAAAAGAAAAGAAGCTTCTGCAGAGGCAGTCGAAATCAACCAGGCCAGTCGAAATCGACCCCCCAGGGTCAAGCCATCTCATGGAGTCGACATCGAGGACTCAGAAACAAAAAGAAAAGGTCGATATCAACCATAATCATCGATATCGACCATCATTTGGCAATCCCTCGACTTCACTTTCTTCCTCGACTTCGACAAATGCAGTCGACATCGACCTCTAACATAGATATCGACTTCTGGCATCGACCTAATCGACCTGAATCCGCAGGTTGCGCTATAAGTTTCTCTCTACCCTTGTTTTTCTTTTAATACAGTGAAGACACTGTATATTTTAAGTATGGGGTGGGGGAAAGACATGTCTTATGGTCATAACTTGGTTTTCTTCTTCGCATTGCATTCATGTTTAAGTTTTTGTTCTTAGTTTTACTTTTCTAAAAAAAATTGTCAAAAAATCCAAAAATAAAAAATAAAAAAAATGTCAAAAATACCAAAAAAATGCATGTTTACGTTTTAAGTTTATTTTTAAACCCTACTTAGAAGTCCTATGATGAAAACTCAATAGCTGACTTGATCATGTAAATCCTATGGCATATTTGGATGGTTTAGCCTAAGTCCTTAAAAATTTTATGTAGATCGTGAACTTGTGATGAAATTGAGCACATATGATCCTAGGCTAAAAAGAAAATCCAACAAAAATTATCCTTGTGAGAATTTTGGCCTATAGGGAGAACATTAAAAATCCCTTTGCTTTCTTGAGTGAATTTACTCTTCCTATGCATCTCTAAATGTTGTGATAGTTATTCAAAGCCAATGCATAAATATGTCTATGTTTACAAGAATTAAATGATGGAGACATCTTTTAAGCCCTTTTTATCCTCTTTTTACCTACCCTGCATTATCTCTGCTTGAAGCCGAAAAATTAGCCTGAGCCTGAATTTGCAAACTCCACAAAATTATCCCTAGCCAAATTGAGGTTGGCCCCCATTTGGGAATTGAGACTTAGAATGGCTGGACTAATGCCTTGTGGAAAGAAAAGTGCATATTGTCTAGTTTTGAGCAAGGAAATTATGGGATGGTACATATTTGCATCTTGTCATATTTTGTAAAAGGATTTTTTGGCTCACCATATAAATGCACATATTTTTTAGTATTTATTTATTATTTACGTTTAAAAAAATCCAAAAAAAGGAAAAAAAAAAAGAGATATTTATACATAGTGCATGAGCCAAAGTCCTTAAGTCCTTTATTTATTTCATACAAGTGTTATATTTTTTAGAGGCATATTAGAGTTTGAAAGAAGGGTTGATATTATGGTTTATATCTTTTAGTGCATCTTTAGAGCATATTATGGAAAGATGAGCTTGGAAAGAGCATTATGGGAGATTGAGCTTGGAAAGTGCTACATTATAAGAGTTATGGTTCGGATATTGTAAGTGTTGAGATTTAGGAGTCTTGATTCCCGAATTATATAAGCACCACATAGCCAAATCATTCCATACCCTTTATTCCTTACCAAGCTCCATTACAACCCCACCGAATGGAGTCTTATTTGAAGTCTTCCATTGAGCAAAAGTCCTCCTGATGGTTCTTATTGCATTTTCATAATTGGTTGGGAAGTAGATTCTTATAAATTGCAATGTTTATGAGATTGTGTATGGAATTGAGTTGAGAGTTGACCTTTATAGCCTAAACACATGAGAGTTGAGTGCAAACACATTATCCCTGTGAGGTTGGATCAAAATTGCATATGCCTATGGATCGCCTAAATATGTGCTATGACGTTAAATTCACTTGTTCTGCTTTGCTACCGCTTATGATGTTGCTTTTGACAAGGGCGAAGACTTGAAAGGTGTGTTGTAGGGGTTGGTTATTGCTTGGTTATTGCTTGATGACAAGCAAGTCTAAGTATGGGGTGTTTTGATGTACATATTTGTACCTCTTTTATTTGCATCTTTTGACTTCATATTTCATTCGATTTCCAAATTTAAGGTTGAAAATAATGTAAACTTGTGTAAGAATGGGCGAGAGTGCAAGAAATAGAGTTTGCACAAGTTTTGAGCTAATCATGCAGGAATTCGAGCGAAATTGGAGTCAAAACGAAGAAACCAAGAAGAGCAGAGAAGAGGTCGAAATCGATCAAGAAGGTCGATATCGACTACAGATACATCAACACAAAACTGTGTGTCGAGACAGACAACAACACAGTAGAAGAAAAGCACTCGATATCGATCTCTATACATCGATATCTATCTCAACCCATGAATCGAGTGAAGTTGAGCTTGTCGAGCAGAAACAAAGACGTCGAAATCGACCTTCCTGGTCGATATCGACCATACTTCGACACAAGATAGACACGCTTTTCGAGACGCGGATTGCCTATTCTATCTTCAAGGAGCACGAATTATCTTGTAACTATAGATAGATGGCAGGTGAAGTTTTACTTACTTTTTACCGTTAAGATTTATCAAGTTGTTAGAGTTTTATCAAAATAAAAGACTTTTATCCTAATTGTTTGGATATAGTTCATAGTATAAGATAAAAGTTACAATCCTTGGCTAGCGAGGGTTAGTAGCTATAAATAAAGCCCTAGGGGGCTGGCATTCAATCATCCAATTTTTAGAGTTCAATTACATTCAACTAGTGGACGGTCCCGTGCTACGCACGGGTGTACTTTTAAAAAAATTAATTATAAAATATAATTTATATTACTCGTATTCATTTATATAGTTTTAATTTTGTAATTTTAACGGTTTATTTCATCAATATCTCTATATAACATGAAGTACTTGTTATAGAAATCAAATTTGAAAAACATGTTTTATTTTATAATTTTAGTTTTATCTTAGATATATAATATAATTATTTTATATTTTTATCCATTGCTATCATATTTTATCAAATAAATTAAATTAATCTACATTTATCCATTTGTCATATTCATATACCTAAATAATATTTACTCCAATTATTATATTTGTATAAAATATAAATAATATTATTTTATTCTTTTAATTTTCTTCTTTTAATTACATTACTCAATTAATTATTCAAATAAGTTTCTTCAAATTTTATTTCTACCTAGTTTTTTTTCATATGGTTTACTTATTATTTTATTCTTGTAATTTACATTACTCAATTGATTATTTGGATAACTTACTTAAAATTTCATTAAAAATTAATATTTTTAAATAAGTGTATATATTTGTAAATATAATGTTGTATGCTCATTCATTATATTTTTTTTTATCTCTTTTTATAGTTTGTGATGAATTGAAACTTTATGTATATACTACTAAAATATTTGTTTAGAAATAGTACATTAATATTTTATCATTTTTATTAATTAGACTTTTTATCTTCTAAAAAAAATTATACTAAAACATTTTTTTAGAAACATTATTAATCTATTCATTAGACTTTTTGTCTTCTAATTGGGCATTAATACTCCAAAAAAGCTTATCATTTTCATTAATTAGACTTTTTATCTTCTAAAAAAATTTATACTAAAACATTTTTTTAGAAACATTATTAATCTATTCATTAGACTTTTTGTCTTCTAATTGGGCATTAATAATCCAAAAAAGCTAATTTTACTAAAGTGAAAGATAGAGTTAGAAAAAGCTTTAGGGTTTGGCGTTTGCGAGAGCCGACGTTGAGTTGTAAAGTTTCGAAATTTTTAATGCAATTTCCGTTTCAATAAATGATGAGTTCTACGATGAGGTGCGAGTAGTCTCTCAAAGCTCTTAGGGTCGGGGTGAGCCCAAAGTTAGCCATGCGTGCCTGAGGTAAGTGTTAGACGTTGATATCGCTGTGTCTATATCATCTCCTACGATTTTATGTTTAGTCCTAATCGAAAGAAAAGGGATTCATGCTAACAACTTGAGTTAGAAACATAAAATTGGTAGAGACAATTAGGTTTATTTGCAAGAGTAATCCTAAGAGTTGGTGTACAGCGAAAGCTTGTCCCTCGGGTGAAATAGCGCAATTATCCGTCTTATTTACCTTATCGCATGCATTGGTTAACGTTGTGGTAAACCCTAATCCTAAGAGTTGCTTTTTATATAGTTTATATTCATCAAAACACTGTCTTTTATTCTGTTCATCGCATCCTCATTCATCCTTAAGTCTTCGGCCTTTCTTTGCCGACAAAAAGCTAACAACTTTGCAGGAGAAGACCACTGAGTTTCGTCGACAGTTTTCTAAGTCGACGACGAGCATCCCTGCCGAGTTACTGAGATCGATATCGACCCATCAACGTCGATATCGACCACCTGTGTCGACTGGCAGTCTTTTGAGCCAGTCGATTTCGTCTGCTAAAATCGATATCAACCTACCCTAGTCGATATCAACTGCTTGTTTTTGTCTCTGCAGGTCTTCAATTGCAGAAAAGAGCGACTGCCGAGGTCGACATCGAGCACCAAGGTCGAGATCGAGGCTTCTGGTCGACGAAAGACGTGAGATTTCCAACGCTACTAGGATCCCGTTGACCTGCCTCCTCGTGGATCGATCCTGACTACCCTTCCACTACAATGGGAGGGAGTCTTGTTAATATTTGCATAGGCTAGGATTCGGATTCGCATTTACATATCTTTATATTTGTACTTAAGAACTCGTTTTCCTCCTATTATCAGTGAGTCCTAGAGTCGTTGATAGGGTCATAGGACGGCCCAGTCCCATCGGGCTTGTCCTCCATCAAGTCAGATTAGAGTAGAGCTTGCGGGCACTTCTCACCATATGAGCATGATTACGAGACTATTGATGCTGACAGTTTATATATATAGTGTATGGATCATTTGTACACAGCCCTTAAAGTGAACTTTGTTCACAAATATTATTCGGTGAAATGTGAAACATTATTCGGTGAAATTTGAAGCATTATTCGGTGAAATGTGAAACATTCTACCGAATACTGTTATGTTTTCTTTTTCCTTTCAGTTCAGATGAAAACGTTCCAATTCCACTGAATAATTTGTAACATAACAGTATTCGGTAGAATGTTTCACATTTCACCGAATAATGCTTCAACTTTAACCAAATAATGTTTCACATTTCACCGAATAATATTTGTGAACAAGGTACACTTTAAGGGGTGTGTACACCCGAACCACACCCTATATATATAGGGGGAGAGAGAGAGAGAGGTGGGGTCATGTGTTAACAAATCTTACGGTGTTAAATGTTAACAAATCAATATTCGGCAAAATTTATCAAATATTTATCAAATTCACACAATTATTCATCAAAGATTTTGTTAAAATTAATTAAATATTCATCACAGTCACTCAATTATTCACAATTTCCCAAATATTCATCAATATACGGCAACATTTAAGAAATATTCATCACAGTAACACAATTACGGAATTGGGGGTGGATACACGCGCAAGGGTTTGAGTTTTTTGGGTGATAATTTTTTTTTTAATTAGCAATAATTATTAATTGAAATGAATCTCTTAAATGTTGTCGAAAAGCTTTGATCAATAATTGAGTGATTGTGATGAATATTTGATAAATTTTGTCGAATATTGATTTGTTAACAGTTGTTAACATTTGATCTGTATTATATATATATATATAGATATATATATATATATATCCAGAAAACATCCAAGCAGCTCCCCTGCTCCCCCAATCGCACACCCCGTGCGCGTTGATGCCACGCGCTCCCAGCTGCTTCTGTTCACAAAATTAAATTGCCCTATCAATTTGTGGAGAGTTGGGGATTGAACCTTGGACCTTACACTCTTCAACCCAATTTCAAACGGCAAACCATTATACCAACAGAATTTTATTGATACAAATTTACATTCATTTTAATTTACTCTTATTTTCGTAGCTTCACTTATTATAAAATTAATTAACACCTTTTATTTATATTTTTTCGAAATTGTAATTAAAATATTGTCAACTAATTATTTGATGAACCACTACTATTTCATGAACCACTACTATTTAATAATTGTAAAATTTTCATTCGTCTTTTATTTTCTTTTAATATTTATTTTTTAATTATTTATTTAATTATTTTTATAATAAAATAGTTTTTGAACCAACACTATTTATTTCATGAACCAATACTTTTTATTTGACGAACCACTACTCTTTTTCTATTGGCTTTACTTATTATAAAATTCGATTAACACCTTTTATTTATATTTTTTCGAAATTGTAATTAAAATATTATCAACTAATTATTTAGTCACTAAACCACCCTCTATTTAGTCACTGACCTAATCTCTATTTAGTCACTGAACCACTTTCTATTTAGTCACTGAACCACTATCTATTTAGTCACTGAACCAATCTCTATTTAGTCACCGAACCACTCTTTATTTAGTACTGAAGCAGTCTCTAAGTAGTCACTGAACCACTCTCTATATAGTCACTGAACCACTCTCTATTTAGTCAATGAACCAATCTCTATTTTGTTTTTATTTTTTATATTGTAATTTTTTCTTTATTTTGTAATTTTTCATTCTTCTTTTATTCTGTTTTTATTTTTTATTTTGTAATTTTTTCTTTATTTTATTTTTAAAATAAAATGGTTTATTTTATTTATTTGATGAACCAATTCTATTTATTTCATTAACGATTACTTTTTAATAATTGTAAATTTTCATTCTTCTTTTATTTATTTTCAATGTTAACTTTTTAATTATTTATTTGTTTGTTTTTAAAGTAAAATGTTCATGAACCAATACTCTTTATTTCATGAACCACTACTATTTAATAATTTTAAAATTTTTATTCTTCTTTTAATTTTTTAATATTAATTTTGTAATTATTTATTTTTTTGTTTTTTAAATAAAATGGTTTATGAACCAATACTATTTATTTCATGAACCAATACTATTTACTTTTTGAACCACTACTCTTTATTTCATGAACCACTTGGTATAAAACTCCTGAACCACTTGGTTAACTCTGAACCACTTGGTATAAAAAACCTGAACCACTTAATTTTTTTTTGAAATATATATGATTTGAATCTTAGTCAAACAAAATGCCAATTACACAGGGGCCAAACCGATTTGATTAACAAAACATCAATTATAATGATTTGAAGAATAAACAGTAAGTTGTTGCCATCAAACATCAGCCTTCAAGTCATGAACTATACTAATCACCCATGTATTAGCAAAGGCTCTTATTGGTATCCGTTTTTTTTATAGCTTTCATACACATGAAAATCCCCTTCACTACTACTTAATTTGTATATATATAATGCATGAATCTTTTGCTCCAATATATCACAGAAAACACAAATGAGATACCGCTCATCCTTGCTTTGCATTTATCACTAGGAATAGACATTTTTTGGAGCTATTTTTTTCAATTTCAGGATTCCCAGGAGCTTGAAGCTAATTGATATGGTAAGGAATTGCCCAAAGCTACAAACAGATCTAAGAGAGGGAGAGCATGAACAGATGGAAACACGGTACACCTCCAAGAGGCCAAGCTCGCCGATTCGCCGGCTCGCCAACAACTCCGCCCACTGGAAGGACCCCGAGGCGACGTCAGAGGAGTCACCGAATTTCGTCCATGGCTGACACCGTTGCCGCTACCGTCGTCCGGAGTACGTAGGAGAGGCGGAGGAGCGGGGAATCAGATCTGATGGATTTGGGAGAGAGAAGAGTTTTGGGTTGGGACTTAGGAGAGGAGGAATCCATCGCTATGGTTGTTAGAGGAAATAGGGGGTTTTCAAAAGGAGTCCAGATCTGAGAAAAGTTAGAGGTGGGAGAAGATATTTGGGAGAGAGACGGTACAATTAGAGCCACTCGCCTCACGCGCCCGCCTCTTTTTTAATTTGTTAGAACAACCAATCAGATCACTTCTTTCCTTCTCACCGGACCGGATACTTCTCACTTGAACCCTCCCCTATATATATATAAACTGTCAGCATGCCTGAGTTTTTAAATATCTCGCATTGCATTAGAAGCATCTTTATTAGGTATAGCGTATGTATATGCCTGCTTGTGGGAATAGAGTGCGATAGGGCCTCGGTCTGATCCCACACCCTACACATAGTTTTTTAGTTTTGTTTACAGATCATGTATGCTCCATGCTTCCTTGACGGGGACTTGCTCGGGCGATCAAATCGAACTCGCTTATATTCGGCTTATGTATAATTCACCTGTTTGGAGATTTCGTGGTTTTGGTTTTGACCTGGCCTCGCCATGGCAAGTTGTACACTATTTCTGTTTTCCGCTGTTTTACGACAAACGACTTCTGCGATATAGTCTCTTAGGACAGGATAAGGGTACCCAACGACCCTACGCTTTATTTGGGGTTCGAAATCCCCACTTTAAACACTCTCACTTGAGGTTTTGAAACCTCGACCCATACCTAGATTGCAAGATCCGAACGAAGGTATCCAACCTTCGAAACGTAACCTGAATATTTATATTTGGGCTGTTACATTTAATATTCTAGTAATGCATTATATCATTTTCATTTAGAATTAGAGCGTATTATATGTCCTCAGCGAGGTCTTCAGGGCCCGCATGAGTGGCTCGACCTTGACTTCGTGGTATAGTTTCAAGTACCCGTCCCCTTGTTTGATTCATGCTGTTATGGCAGGGGATACCTTATGGCGCGATTGGAGAGAGACTGATTATGGACTCCACGTTTTTACTACTTTATATTTCCTTTGTACTTCGATTTTGACCCGGCTCTGTCGTGACAACTATGTCGCATTTTATGTAGTTAATGTTTTTGACGAAACTTGTTTGATACGACTTAGAAGTAGGACAGGTTTTGATCCCCAATGGACCTATCATGAATTTTAGGTACGAATTTCCTTCTTTGAAAAACTAACACTTTGTTTTGAAACTCAACCATACTCGAATTACAAGATCCGAACAAAGGTATCCAATCCTTCAAAACGTAACTCGGGTTCCTTAACTCGGGCCGTCACACTCCTCATGCATAGCATTAACCCATTTTCCCTCAAATGCAGCTTCTTCATAGGAAATTGGATCACATTAAGCAAATAAATAAAAGTTGACAAAAGATTCGTCATTGAATATATTTTCATCATTATCGTCTCTAGTTACAACATAATCCTGCAAATAAGTTAGCTCAACTCTTGTTCTTTGAGGATATATGTAGGCTCTTGGCTCTTCTTCCATAATAGGAGATTAATCCTCTGGTGTGGAATTGCTATTTGTGTAATGAGTTAGAGAATCTTCTACATGCACTTCTGTGATGAAAACTTTTCTAGTCGACTCATTCTTTCCATTACTGTGTCATGTCTCATCTTCAATAAAGTGGACATCTCTACTTATTATCATCTCATTTGTGTCCATCTTGTATAATTTATAACCTTTGGTTATTTCACTTTAGCCAACCAAAATGCACTTTTGGCTTTTGTCATCAAGCCTTTTCCTTCATTGATCAGGTATATGGGCATATGCAATACACCGAAATACAAGTAAATCAAAATACATTTGGGTTTCTTTCACTCTAAGCTTCTTTTGAAATCTTATCACGAACGCTCTTTGTTGGATATCTATTCAATACATATATTGAACAAAAAACGTCATCTACCCATAAAAGCTTTGACAATGATTTGACTTTCAACATGCTTCTAGCCATCTCAAATATTGTTCTATTTTTCCTTTTAGTTATACCATTTTGTTGAGGTACATAACTGATTGTTAGTTGACGATGAATCCATTCCTTCTTGCAAAACTCATTGAATTCAACTTTTTCGAGTATGCACTAGCTACAATGATTGCTTCGATTTGGTATATTTCCCAACTGAAAATGGGTCACGATAATGCTTTCCGAGAATACAACTCTCACAAGGTCTATTAGAAGTGTTGATTAGAGGGGGACCAGTCACCATTCCTTTTCGCGCCAGTAATTTCAATCCTCTAAAATTCAAATGACTGAATCACATATGTCATAGCTAGTTAATATCCTTCATCAATTCTTGTAAGTTTATGGAAACTCTTGTTTGAAGAGATAGAGGAAACATCTTATTCTTTGTCATTTTCACCCTTGCAATATATTTTCTACTTTTGCTCATAATGTTGCATACTTCATCTTCGATGTGAATTTTGTATCCTTTTTCTGAAAGTTAGTCTAACCTAAATAAATTCCAAAATAGACAGGGCACATAAAGCACGTTTGCAATAGTAACATTAGTCTCATTCTTTGATTGAATACTAATGTTACGTTTACCTTTCACCGGGATTTTAGATTTGTTCCCAAAATTAACTTTTCCTATTTTCCCAACCTCCCTCTTTGCTTTTTTAGGTGCATACACACATGTTACGATTTAGGATTGACTCGTTATAATATTCGATCGAAAAAAAAAAAACAAACGGAAAAACGAAAGACAGCGCAATAACACATACTTTGTTTACGCGGTTCGGTTACCCTACATCCGCGGAACCTCAGGAGGGGAGGTTCACCCAATTTCACTAAGCATCCAAGTTCAAAACAGGTTACAGAGGTTTTAGATGCACAAGATTGACAGCTAGATATTCCTATAACACACGACTATGAAGATAAGATGAGAATAGGATTAGAAATCGTCCGTTGAGGACAATTGATAAATCATACAAGAATCCTCCTTCATGGTCTTCATCTTCTCCGTGTAAGCAGGGACTCAGGTAGCACCCAACCAGGATGAGCTCCCTTGAAGGAATCGCCGTCGACAGATCACTCTTAAGCCAGAAACCCTAGCTTTTTCTCCCAAACTCTAGCCCCTTGGCTTACCTGAGAGAGAGTGTCGATGCTACAGTTCTCTAGGGTTTCCATAAGAGAGTATATATATAGACGGAGCTGCAACGGTCACAACATAAGAGAACTGGGCCAAGGGAATGGGCCAAGAGAACAAGTCCATCTCACTTTAGAACCCAACTCAGATATAAGTAACCAAAGCAACCAAAAACCTGTATAAGCCAATATACCCAACCATAGTCTCACCAGGTGGATCTAGGCTAGCCATTGGTGCCATACATGGTTAGACTATGGGACCAATGAGCTTTTCCCAGACCACGACATGGCTAGGTCAGTATATAGCTAATTAAGGTCTCACCTAGCCTAAGTTCCTATGCATCTTAATAACCAAATAAACCAATGTTTTGTTAGAGACAAATTACAAGGATTAAATAACATAACAACACACGACCTATATTGCCTCAATATAGCATAAATTCCATAATCTTTCGTGTTTCAATCCAACCCAAATTCTCATCCTTGTGCAACATCAGTCCACATAGCTAAGCTTTAGCAATGTTTCCCTTAAATCCAGAGGAGAGGAAGATCATCAACTCAAACCCAGGATGAACCAAACCTGGGTTTTTCCAATACCAGCAACGCTTTGTCGAAACACTACATCGTCACTTTTAAGGGCATGTAACCAAGGGTTTTGCAGGTGTTCAACGAGCTTACCATGGAGAGCGCCGACCTCTTTATAGTAACAACCAATGTACATGCTTCAATTGATGTATTACGTTCCTAGTGTTTCACATGTATAGACTATAACTTTGTAATCCAACAATTTTCCACAAGGGGTAATGGATTTTAGTTTATCATTCTCCTTACTGAGTCATTTGCTTATACTTCATTAATAAACAAAGAAACTCTCTCGAATTCATTGATCAGCAACAGCAATGAGAATTAACCGGAGAATAAGAAAATACATTATTGTTATGTACAGTTCCCTAAGGCAATCAGGAGTTCACGAGGCATGTACAATTAAACCACACACGACAGGGGGTATGGATTGGGGTTCACAGTAACACTAAAAAACAATGCCATACAACCATCAGTGAAAAAAGCCCTTCAGATGTATGGATTGATATGAGATGAATAATCACGGATTCCTGCTCCCTCCCAACCCATCCATTCCTCCCACATGTCCCAATCCTCCTCGGCGAATGTCTCGTCGTCGCTCCCATATGAATTCTCAACCATCAGCTGGTCTCTGGATCTCTCCATTATAACCTGCACACATGAAAATGCCATTGCAACACACTGGGAATCAGACAATCAAGCCCCATTGAATTTCATCAGCTGGTCTCTTAATTTCTCCTAAGATACAAGGACAGAGTAGCAATTCAATTTCATTTTTTTTTTCTCTTCAATTACATTTGGATTGGGGTGAGAGAAATCAATATTCAGAAACTGAAGGACCCATTGAATAATTGCTGCTAGGTATTCATTCAATAATTGCTGCTAGGTATCATTAGAAGAAACATAATCTAAAACCCAAGGCCCGTTTGGTGGTATCTAGTGTTTGGTATCCCCACATATCAAATCTATGTTTGATATCGATATCATCGGCCAATATCGATATCTTGATATCGCGATATCAACCGACATCGATATCATATCGATCCAAGGCAAGAGGAGATTAGATAGTGGTTCTTATGAAGGCTTCTTTGGATCCCTTTTTCAGATCCATTCTCTTATCACAAACACACCGATTTCGAAACCTAAATGTCTAAAAGTTTTTCTGATTTCAAAATCAGACCAACTATCACATTACAGGTAAACTGCAGCTGCCAATCAATTTAAAATACTCGCCGAGGAACAAATTGAGAGCTGAGAGGCAATATAAAGGAAGGTACTTACATTATAAGCTTCATTGATCTGTTGAAATTGAATCCCGCAGTTGTCGCCTTTGCAAACATCCGGATGATGCTACAAGAAATCACGGCACAAAATCAATTTCAAAAATCTAGAAACCTATAAAATTTTAAAAATCAACGAAGTGGAGATCGAAATCGAGGGGTACCTTCAACGCGAGTCGCCTGAAGGCTTTCTTGACATCAGATTCAGGAGCACCGCGGTGGATCTGGAGAATCTCGTAGGGATCGGCAAACCTGGAAGGGGAGGTAGCCATTGCCATAGAAATCCGGCCGGTCCCCTTCCGGGATTCAAAACGGCGTCCAAACGACGCCGTTGCGGATGAACTCCGGCCACCGATCATCCTCACAGAAGCTGCCATAATCGATTGCTATAAATCGCCAGAAAACGGGAAGCTGAATCTCAGAAACACCTGCTAAATGTCGTTAGATGGCGATTTGATTTGATCCGGTATAGTGGGGGAAGGAAATTGAATGATGAATTTGGGGTTGGTAAAGGGGCGTTTTCAGGTGGATATATATAGAGAGTATTTGGGCGTTATCTTGTTATCGAAACTTATAAACACAAAAGTAAAAGGAAACTAAAAGGAGTGGGTAAGGAACACGTGTCAACAAACGTAGCGACTTTTCTCGTTCTTATCCACTTGATAGATTTTGATTGTGAGAAGTGCTGAGTCGTCACTCACGTGATTAACTGTAACCTCTGGGAACTTGCAATGGATATTGCGTTGTCCGTTTCTTCTTTTTTTTACGCGGTCAATAGACTCAAACACTCAAAAACTTTTTTTTTTTCAACTAGATAAACAATAGAATGTCTTGATCATCTTGATGTTAAATAAATTCCTATGGAAAGAGTCAACATGTTACATATGTTCCTAAATCTAGCAATATAATCAGCCGCTATATTTGATTATATGAAACAATGTCAGAATTTAGTCTTGTAAAAATTCTCTTTCATCATATTGATTTTCTCGATTGTTCTGTAGATCTCTCAATCGACCTTGTTTCTGTAATTAATTGCTTCTACTACCTTCAAATTATCACATTCAATAATTACCTTCGTTAAGCCTCTCTCTATGGCTCTTTGTACCCCCAAACAAAAAAACAAAAGGCAGAAGCTTCTGTTTGAAGAATGGATCTCGAGCTTCCTTTCTGCTGAAAGATGTCAATCACCTTGCTCGTACTATCCCTAATAATGTCCCCCAAGTGACAATTGTTAGGGTCTCTAACCGAGCCATCTACGTTAATTTTGTAGATGGCATGTGGTGGTTTAATCCACCTCGAAGTCTTCCTCTTATCTTTCCTTTTTATTTGTACTCCATTGGAAGCAAATTGGTTCCAATTCTTGATATTCTGACATATTTGGTGAATTATAGATGTGTGTGCTTCTACCTTATGGTAGTTGAAGATGATTTTATTTCTCAACTCCCAAATATATGTCATATCCATTTTTAATCTCTAGTGTTTTGTACAATATTGCTTCTTATTTTATGGGTTGATTTTGTAGTAAATTCACTATTTGGATGAAGTTTCCAAATTAGTTTATCTGGTGTGTTCCATGTCGGGATTGGGATATCCACTATGGCAAGCACCACCTGGGGAGGGAAGAGTTGTTGTAGGAATGGAATATTCCATATATTGTATTTGATGATTGAATAGGTGTGCCACCTTCATATTAGGATCATGGTTTCCTTGATAACAATCAAGGGAAGTGTTTGAAGCGATTCTAGAATTTCACCTATACTTATTACCTCAAGGTGACGACAAAAGTTCTCTATTACCTGTGATGCTGAAGGAAAGAAAGTTCTTGACCTCGCGAGTTGATGATTCTTTATTAGTCAAGGTAGTTTACAAACGTTTAAGCTTCGCGATTAAGATGTTTTACTATTCAATCGTCGTCTTTAGAGGAAGTTTGTTTTGATGACGTGTTATTCTAGAAAGACTTCTTCTCCGATTCAGAGATCTTAGGAGCTCAAACCTGAGGACTTTACTTCAGGGGAAGTTGCAGAGCTCTGATGTGCGCGCAAATTGCCATATTTTCTATGCACATTTATGTCCATTTTGTCGTTATCTGCATGCATATTGGTTGGGAAATCATAAGATTAGTCTAGTTTATGCTTATTTGTCAAATATATAGGTGTACATGAGTTTTTATGTTATTTTGCAGAAATCGAAACAAAAATGGACGAATTTGAACAAGAGAAGAAGAGCGAAAAAAGAACTCGAAGTCTACTGAAGAGTCAAAATCGACCTAATGACTCGACATCGAGTGAAATAGAGCAACCAGAAATCGAGCAGAGCAGAGAACAGAGCATGTCGACACAACAAGGTCAATATCGATGTTACAAGGTCGATATCGAGTGGCCGAGATCGAGCAGATTGATAGAAGTCGAGTGGCAATCCGAGGTCGAGTAGGACAGCTCGAGATAGAGAAAGGAAGAGGTCGATATCGACTGCTCCTGCAGAACAGATCCGACGCTGTTTTTGATAGAATTCTATCCGAAGCTTTGCATCTATCCTAAAGTCGAGATCTTCTATCATACACCAGACTTGTTATCCCTTATGGTGAATGTGTTATTTACCTAAGGAGTTTTAGTTTTTTACTTATTTAAGTTTTATCTTAGGAATAAAGATAGAGTTTCGAATCCTCGGATAGCGAGGTTTGAGATCTGTAATTAGAAGCCATTAGGGTTGAGTTAGGCATTCAGTTTTCAATCCAAGAACAAGCATTCAGTTTTTACAATAGTAGTAGCAAGTAGAGAGAGAGAGAGAGAGAGCCGAGTGATGTTGAGTGGAAGCGAGAGCAGAGAGTTAGCTTTGTTCGGTGTAATCTTTCTTTCAAAGTTTAATACAAAGTAGTTCCTTTTCCATGATTGTGAGTTCAATGATGATGAAGCGCGAGTAGTCAACCCACTTCTAGGGTCGGCGTGAGCCCGACGATAGCAATGTAAGTTAGTGCATCAAAGGTATGATTTTTATGCGATTCCGTCTTCAATCCTATGCATGATCCTTGTTCGCTACGGGGGGGGGGGGGGGGTGTAGGGATTCAAATAATTCAAATTAAACAATTCACAACTAGACTACTCCCTGTCCCAAACAAATAATACAAGAATCCCCTCCCTTGTAGTAGTAGGGTAATTCAGGATCGAATCCACGAGGAGGTATGTCAGCGCTTCCCTTGTTGTACTCACGATCAAAGCTTTCGACCTCAGAAGACACTCGATATCGATGTGTCTGGTCGATATCGACCTCAGTTCTGGTCGATTTCCAGTACAATTCCTGTAGAAGACAAAAACAGCAAAGTCGACGTCGAGCAGAGACCTCGACATCAACGTTAGACCTCGATATCGACCTTTACAGTCGATTTCGATGTTTGTCACAGAAACTGTAATTTGTAACAAATTGTCGGAAAAGAGACCGAAGAAAGTAGAATGGTAAAGAAGGATGATCAGAAACAAAACTAGAACTTTTATATTGATTTCAATAAACTAAAAGCTTCCAAAGTCGGGGTTTCATGCCACAGCGATAACAATGCAAGTTTTATGCTAAAGTTATGAATTTTAATGCCTTTCCGTCAAATAACTTTCGTTATCAACACTTAGGTGATTAGAGACTCTCGCATAGTTCCTAAGAGTTACTATCCAATTCATGAGCTATCCAATTTCACAATATGAGTGGCTTTCGCTTCAATAATGCAAATAATGAATCTCCCTAACTTTCGCAAAGGATCATGCATAGGATAGAAGACGGAATTGCATAAAAGTCATACCTTTGATGCACTTACCCTACATCGTTATCGTCGGGCTCACCCCGACCCTAGAAGTTGGTTGACTACTCGCTCCTCATCATGCACATCATCATCATTATTGTTGAAAGAAAACTACTTTGAATTAAACTTTGAAAGAAAGTACAACCGAACAAGCCAAAACTCCGCTCTCGCTTCTCTCCAACTCACTCAGCTCTCTCTCTCTCTCTCTAGATACTACTGTAATTGGAACTAAAATTGAATGTAAATTGAATGTGTGTTGATGCCTAAACTCAGCCCTAATGGCCGAACTTTGATATCCAAAGACTCGAAACCTTATCTTTATTCTCTAAGATAAAACTTAAATAAAATAAAAACTAAAACTTCTATGGTAATTCAGCTTCATATGATAGATCTGAGGTTGATGATAAGAAATCTCAACTTTAGGATAGACGTGCAAGCTTCGGATAGAATTCTATCAAAAAATGAGTCGGATTCTTCTGCTGGGAAACATCGATATCAACCTCCAAACGTTGATATCGACCTCTGTGAAACTCTATCTCGAGCTCTCCTTTTCCTACTCGAACTGGCACTCGACTTCTATCATTTAGCTCGGTCTGGCAACATCGATATCGACCTTCAGACGTCGATATCGACCTCTCTATGTCGACATGCTCTGGTTCATTTCCTGCTCGATTCCTATGTCTCAGATGTACTCGATGTCGAGGTCCCCAGTCGATTTCGACCTCTTCAGAAGACTTCGAGTTCTTTTTCCGCTCTTCTAAATCCGTCCATTTTTATCCTGTTTTCTGCGAAATCACATAGAAACTCGTGCAGACCCATATATTTGACATTTAAGCGTAAACTACAATAATCACATGTTTTCCCATTAATATGCATACAAAAGACGATAAAATGGATTTTTATGTGCATAGAAAATATGGTAATTTGCGCGCACGTCAAATACCCCATACTTAAGCTTGCTTGTCCCCAAGCAATACCTTTAATGGTCATTCAGGGGAAGAAACTAAACCCTCAACATCATAGATTCATTTTTCATATGTCCCTACAATCAATTGCCATCCTCGATAAGGTACTTATGTCAACCAAGTCCATGCATGTGCATAAAAGCAATTTCATACTCATAAAAGGAGGTAATATGCAAAACAATTTTAGCGACATAGCATTAATAATCAAGAGGACTTTTGCAAGCTTATGAGAAGTAGATTGGTAAAAGGCTAAAGGTGGGCTAATATTTGGCCATGTGGTGTTAAATCCGGGGAAACATTCTTTCTTTCCAAAACATTCCACATTTCTTCTTCATAATGTCTCACCTTTCACTCATCGCTCAATGCTTTTATTCAATATAATGCTTTTACCTCTCTAACCTTAGCACTGCCTTCTCGCGAGTCGTAAACATGGGTGTCATGAATGGCCCCGGATACTTAGTACTTCGGACTCCTCACCTTGTGTCTCATCTCGCTGAACTAACATCTCAACGAGCAGGGTCGACCTACCTTTATCTCCTGAGGTGATCGGATTTTTTTCGCTCATTAAATTTTCCATATTTCATAAATTTTTTCATTCCTGCCAACAACTTCGTAAATAATGCACAACTCCATATAACAACTCCAAAGATGACATCCATTCTCAAACTTGTCCCCGGATAGGGTATAAGGTATAAAATGGGCAATATGTATATATGTGGAGCAATAATGATCATGATAAGGCTCATATATGGCTTGTGACTTTTGCAAATATGCATAGGTAAGGCTAGGATATGAACTTGTATATGTAAGCACTTTGTATGGAATTTTCATAAAAAGTCTTCCATCATCTTATTATGCACATGTCAAAAGCAACTTCAAATTTTTCATCTCCTTTATTTTTTTTTCTTTTTGCACTTCATTGGGACTTCCCTTAACTAGGCAATTTCATGTTATATCTCTAATGAATCTAATTTTGCATCATAGAGCTCTTTTTTATACTTCCATGACTCTTTCTTTTTTTTTTCAAAATTTTTTTTGATGGGGGTCATTTTTTTTTCCGAAAATAAAACTAAATATGCATTAAGTTAAATATGCAAATCTAAACTAAGTATGAATATGCAAGTAAGCCTTTCCCCCCACCCCATACTTCAAATTTACAGTGTCCTCACTGTATTAGAACTAGGGTTAAGAAGAAAACTTACTAAACCGTCACAAATTTCAGGAGTTGAAGAAGACAGCAGGCATGGTCGATATCGACCTTTAACATCGATATCGATGTTTCTCATCGATTTCTGGCTCAGGCTTCAGGGTGATCCGGCCTCGACCACAAGCCGATCTAAGTCGACATTAAGGTCGATGTCGATCGTGGACATCGATTTCGATGACTCTTCTGTGTGCCTCTCTTTCCTGCAACTTGTTAAAAAAAATAAAACCAAAACAAGATATGCAAAACAATAAAATGTCTCAAACCAAAGTAAAAGTGTCTAAAACCAAAACTAAGTCTTTGTTACAAGCTCTAGACTTTTAAGTCGCTAGACCGACTTCTTCCTTTGCGCTTTTCATGGCGGCATCTGCAGAGCCCATGTGGCTTGGCCCTCAAATATGACTCCTTTCTTGTCACGCAGCTGCATTTGATGTGCATGTGTTTAGTTATATTTTCCCATATGTTTTGATGTCAATTTGAGTCATTTTCATAGGGTTTTGCATTGGGTTTAAGGTCTTTTGCATGTGTTTTCATATTTTATGAGAAATAGATGTCTTCACTAGCTTTTGTGTATTTTACAGGAATTTAGAAGCTGATTTTGGAGAAGTTTCCAACTATGAAAAGAAGCGGAAAAGAATTTGGAGCGCATAGGAAAAAGAACGGAAGCAATCGGAGTTCAAACGAAGGAGATATAAGCATTTTCCGAGCCGTACCGACCCCGTACCGACCCCACCTGGGTCGGTACCGAGGCCTGATCTGGACAAGCAAGACGAGATGAGCAACAGTGGCCATACCGACCCTAGGGGGGGTCGGTACCGAGGTCTTCCGCTTCGGTATAGGTCCCAGCGGAGCTTATTTACCCGGATTTAATTATTTTTACCTATTTTCCTTAGATAGAATTCATATATTTGTTATTTCCTAATTAGGTTTATGGGATACTAAGTATATATAGGATTTTTAGGGTTTGGAGGAGCTCTCTCTTCTTCATACCAAATTTTCAGCCTACGTTAGAATTCTCAGCACTCGTTTAGGAGCGTTTGTGAGCGGATTTGAGAGCTTTTTGAAGCGATTTCTTCGGCGAAAGTTGAGGAACGTTTTGTAAGGCTTTTGGGACGCATTGTTGACATTATTCTCAGGTTTTTATTCAATTTAAATTTCTGATTTTTAGTTATTTCATGAATTTTGAGTTATTCACCATGAATATGCGTGAGTAGTCGCCTTTTCTAGGGTTGGGGTGATCCCAACGATAGTTATGCTTGCGATTTTGCTATGAATTGGTAAATTGATTGGTTCTTATCTATTTATATGCTTAAGTACTCAATCAAAATTTGGGGAAATTCCTTTTTGCAATTGAATTGAAAGATTGAATTGTGAATTGGATAGTAATTAGGGTTTTGAATGAAAGTTTGATAACCTAATTAAGATTGTTAGTAAAGTTTATTAATTTGTGAAAATAAATTGATTGCTTTGCTAGGGTTGATGCAAATTGACCTATTTCATAGATAAAAACATGATTTTTATATGATTCATTGCAATGCTTGCATGATTATCGTTGTGGTGATCCTTATGCCCTGGACTTTTATTATTATTGATATTTCCTAAAAATTCCAGCAGCCCACAAACCCCCATAATTCTATAATTTTCCATCTCTTCTTGCTATTTCTTGCTCTTTGGTAACTAGAATTGAGTCACTGACTTTCTCCCTGCGAACGAACTTGACCCTACTATACTATAGCGGGGTTTCGATCTTATAAATTTATTTGATTGAAAATAAACCCTTCAACAAATTGGCGCCGTTGCCGGGGAGATTTCAATTGTGTCAAAGTTTTAGTTACTATTAGGGTTTGGGAATAGCCCATCCCCTTTTGCTTTTAATTGTGGTGTCTTTGTTTTTGTTTTTGGTTTCAGTTTATGCCATCGGGGCGACGTCGGCTTGATTTTGATTTTGCTATCGATCCCGAACCGGAACGCTCTTTCCATCGCAGACTACGAGAAGCCAGGACAATGGGAGACAACATAGGAAACAATGTTGACGTTGCTGCGCAGATGGCTGACCTCCGTCGTCAGATGGAGCAATTTCGGCTCACTGCAGAAAGAGAAAGGGAGGCTGCAGCGAGAGAAAGGGAAGCGACTGCTCGTCTGCAACAGCAGTTGGATGCTATCCCAAGGAATGCAAAGCAATACATGCACCCAGAACTGAGGGTGCCCGAAGCTGCAATCGTCCTCCCCGAGATTGAGCGAAATTTTGAGATTAAATCCCACTTTATTTCTTTAATTAAAAGATCTCAATTTGAGGGCAAAGCTCATGAATGCCCTATGCTTCATATTAAGAACTTTATTGATTTATGCGATACAACTGCTGCTGATGATGTATCGTTGGAATATGTGCAACTAAAGGCATTTAAATGGTCTCTTTCAGGAAAGGCTCTGAATTGGTTGGAGAGTTTGGCGCCTAGGTCCATCACTACATGGAAGGCTTTGTATGACTTGTTCATGACAAAGTTCTTTCCACCGGCAAAGACAACGGAGCTTAGGAAGAAAATCACCTCCTTTCACCAATTGCCAGGAGAGACATTTTTGGAGACTTGGGAGAGATTCAAGGAGTTGCAGAGACAATGCCCTACCTACGGGCAACCTGAGTATGTCCTCCAAGAAATCTTCTTCCAAGGCATCAATGCGGAGACTAAGACTCGATTGAACCTACACACCGATTGTGGGTTCCTCGAGATGAATCCAACTGATGCATGGGCTCTATTGGACAAGCTAACGGAGTACGACGCTATGTATGGCACCCCAGTGGTGAGACCGTCAGGTAAGAAACTTTATGAGCCTGCTAATGAAATTGACCCAGATGTGCGTAGGCAATTCCATGAGGATGAGACCCGACGCCTCAAGAAACAAGTAAGTTTTCTATCTAGAAATCAACCTTGTTTAGAATGCGGTTCTCTAGCTCATAATACTATAGATTGCAATAATATTAGCCAGGTACAAATGGCAGAACACTACGAAGAGGTGAGTTATATGAGGGCTCCTTATAGGAACCCCAATAATAATAATAATTATGCGGGGAATCAAAATAACAATTATGCAGGGAGGAACAACAATTACCCTAATTGGGGTAACTATGGACAAGGACAAGGGAGTCAACCTCCTCCGCAACAAGATCAAAGGGTTCCCCCATATAGGCCCCCTGGGTATCCAGAACCACCATCATGGGTACAAGAGCTTAAGGAAGGATTCAATGGGCTTCGTGCCGATGTGAATTCCCAATTTAAGGGAGTTCATGCACAACTAGGAGAGTTAGAAACATGGAAGAAGGGAGTCGAGTCCCAACTAGGTAATCTCGCGGCACAAATCCCACGGCCTCAAGGGAAGCTCCCAGGCCGCACCGACGAGAACCCTAGGGGGCAAATAGCTGCAATACACCTAAGAAGTGGAAAGGAGGTGCCTGGTCGAGAAAGCACGCCAAACGAGGAAGATAACGGGGACAACAGTGTCCATACCGAGGCCGTACCGACCCCCACAGCCTCGGTACCGACCCCCCAGCAGGTACGATCTCTTCTTCTCCCGTTTCTCCTAATTCCAGTAGCCATACCGAGGCCGTACCGACCCCCACAGCCTCGGTACCGACCCCTACAGCCTCGGTACCGACCCCCTCAGCAGCGACGGATTCTTCTGCAGGGCCTATTTCAGCCCCGAATCCGATGAAGGTGCTCCCATATCCTCCGAAAAAGGTAAAGGACACAGCGGAAGGTAAGTTTCAAAAGTTTGTGAAGATGCTTCAGAGTTTGAATATATCTATTCCTTTCACTAACGCTTTGAGTGAGATGCCAGCTTACACTAAGTTTTTGAAAGACATCTTAGCTAAGAAGAGATCCATGTCTGAGCTTGCTGACGAGGTCCGTTCAGTGAAGCTCCCTGAGAAACTTGGAGATCCAGGTAAGTTTGCCATTACTATTGGTGTAGGATCTTACCGTTTCAAGGCTTTGTGTGATTTAGGTGCAAGTGTAAGCCTTCTCCCCCTTTCGATATGGGCTAAGACAAGCTTGGGAGCCCTAGAGCCGGTCAACATGAGAGTATCCATGGCAAATGGAGCGGTTGTATCACCAACTGGGGTGATTGATGATGTGCCTGTCCGGGTAGGTAAGTTTTTCATCCCCACTGATTTTATTGTTATGGATATGCCAGAGGATCCAGTGGTGCCTATCATTCTTGGAAGGCCCTTCTTAGCCACCGCTGGAGCAATAATTGATGTTAGGAAGGGACTCCTAACATTTGAGAATGGGGAGGACATCGTTGAGTTTCGCTTCAATCCAACGATGAAGGAAACCACGGACATGGTAGAGGTAAGCTATTTTGATTGTCTTGAGTCTGCAGGCCCAGTCCCAGGTCTTCTGGCGGATCAAGAAGAAATTTATTCTTTAGAGGTCCTAGAAGCAATATTGAGGACGGATGAGTAAGAGCCCAAACTTGTTCCAATCGAGCCTTCCCCAGAGCTTAAGCCACTTCCGGAAGGTTTGAGGTATGTTTTCTTGGGCCCTAATTCTACTTTTCCTGTGATCATTAATTCGAAATTGAATGAGGAAGAAGTAGAAAAGTTACTTGATGTGCTTAGAACCTATAGGAAGGCTATTGGTTATTCTTTGGATGATATCATTGGAATTTCACCTTCTTTATGCATGCATCGAATATTCATGGAGGATGATCATAAGCCGACCATAGAACGTCAGCGTAGGCTTAACCCAAATATGCAAGAAGTAGTCAAATCTGAAATTTTGAAAATGTTAGATGCTGGAATTATTTATGCTATTTCTGACAGTAAATGGGTGAGCCCGGTTCATGTTGTCCCTAAGAAAGGGGGAATGACTGTGATAGAGAATGAGAAAGGTGAGTTAGTACCTACTAGGACCACTACTAAATGGCGCATGTGCATTGATTATAGGAAGTTGAATAGTGCTACTAGGAAAGATCATTTTCCTCTTCCTTTTATTGATCAAGTTCTTGAGCGTCTAGCACAACACAATTATTTTTGCTATTTGGATGGCTATAGTGGTTTTTGGCAGATTCCCATTCATCCGGATGATCAGGAGAAGACAACTTTTACTTGTCCTTATGGAACTTTTGCTTACAGGAGGATGCCATTTGGGCTCTGTAATGCCCCTGCAACTTTTCAAAGGTGTATGATGGCTATTTTTTCTGAGATGATTGAGGATATAGTAGAAGTGTTTATGGATGATTTTTCTGTTTATGGTTCTTCTTTTGATTCATGTCTTGCCAACTTGAGTAGGGTGCTAGAAAGATGTGAAAAAACTAATTAGGTGCTTAATTGGGAAAAATGTCACTTTATGGTTCAAGAGGGAATTGTTTTAGGGCATTTGGTTTCAAATAGGGGAATTGAGGTAGATCGTGCTAAAATTGAATTGATTGAGAAACTACCTCCTCCCTCCAATGTGAAAGATATTAGGAGCTTTCTAGGACATGCAGGCTTTTATAGGAGATTCATTCAAGACTTCTCAAAAATTGCTAAACCTTTAACTAACTTGCTTATGAAGGATGTAGCTTTTGAGTTTTCTGCTGAGTGTCTTGAAGCGTTCAACAAATTGAGAGAAGCCCTTGTCTCCGCTCCTATTATGCAATCGCCCGATTGGAACCTACCCTTTGAGATCATGTGTGATGCTAGTGACTATGCCGTAGGTGCTGTGCTTGGGCAAAGGAAGGACAAGAAGCTTCATGCCATCTACTATGCAAGTAAGACACTTGACGAAGCGCAGAGTAAGTACACCACGACGGAGAAGGAATTCCTCGCCGTGGTATTTGCCTTTGAAAAGTTTCGTACTTATTTAGTAGGTTCTAAAGTCATTGTCTATACGGATCATGCTGCGGTAAGATATTTGATGACTAAAAAGGATGCCAAGCCTAGGCTCCTTCGTTGGATGCTTTTGTTGCAGGAATTCGATTGTGACATTAGGGACAAGAAAGGAGCAGAGAACTTGGTGGCTGACCATCTGTCTAGGTTGCCCTTGGACCACCTCATGGAGTCCGAAAATCAAGTTCCAATCAATGACTCCAGGCCGGACGAAAACCTCATGAGGAACGAGTCGGTAAGTTCCGGTAAGGACTCCTTTTACACCCCTCCTTCTTCTCCTAGTTCTCATCATATTTGTGCTATTAGAGGGTCGAGGACCCCTTGTTTCGCGGATTTTGCTAATTATATTGTAGGGGGAGAAATCCCTAAGGATTTGACTTCGCAAGCCAAGAAGAAGTTCCTCCACGACGTCAAGCAATACTATTGGGATGAGCCTTACTTGTTCAAGCAAGGAAATGACCATATCTTTAGACGTTGTGTGCCAGAGGAAGAGATTGAGAGCATCATCAACCATTGTCACACCCTTCCGACGGGTGGCCACGCAAAGAGCTTCAAGACCACGGCGAAGATTCTTCAAAGTGGCTTCTATTGGCCTACCTTGTTCAAGGATGTACATGCTTACATTGAAGGTTGCGATGAATGCCAAAGAGCGGGGAACATTACTTGGAGACATGAGAACCTTCTCACCGGAATCCTTGAGGTTGAACTTTTCGACGTATGGGGTATTGATTTTATGGGGCCCTTCCCTTCATCAGGGCCTTATAAATATATCTTGGTAGCTGTCGATTATGTTTCTAAATGGGTTGAGGCAATAGCTACACGTACTAATGATTCTAAAGTTGTAGCTAAATTTATGAAGACTAACATATTTCCCAGGTTTGGAGTCCCAAGGGTTCTTATTAGCGATGGAGGATCTCATTTCATAGAAAGGGGCTTCGAGGCTCTTTTGGCTAAGTATAGGGTGACTCATAGGGTGGCAACACCTTATCACCCTCAAACTAGCGGCCAAGTGGAGGTTTCAAATCGGCAAATAAAGAGCATCCTAGAGAAGACGGTGTCGCGCTCACGAAAGGATTGGTCATCTAAGCTAGATGATGCACTTTGGGCTTATAGGACAGCGTACAAGACACCATTGCGCACAACTCCCTACAACTTGGTTTACGGTAAGTCTTGTCATTTGCCCGTCGAGCTTGAGCATAAAGCATTATGGGCTCTTAAGGAACTCAACATGGACCTCGATGCGGCCGGAGCAAAGAGATTCGTGGACTTGCAAGAGTTGGAGGAGTTGAGGCTCAAGGCTTATCAAAACGCCGAAATCTACAAAGAGCGCACCAAGAAGTGGCATGACAAGAAGTTGGTACCAAAGACATATGAGGTAGGTGATAAGGTTCTTCTTTTCAATTCTAGATTGCGTTTGTTCCCAGGGAAGCTTAGATCACGATGGAGCGGACCATTCGTGGTTCATCATATCTATCCCCATGGAGCGGTGGATCTAGTTGATGAAGGAGGAGCCATATTCAAGGTCAATGGTCACCGACTCAAGAAGTACTATGATAGAGTGGATCCGGAGGAAGAAATAAGAGTTACTTGGGCTCTTACAACATTGGAATGAAGATGAGGTAACCACGTCAAGCTAACGACGTTAAAGGTAGCGCTTACGGGAGGCAACCCGCTTTATTTCTTTTTCTTTCTAAGTTTTATTTTTAGTTTTTAAATTTTAGGATAGGTAGAACAGTTGTGGTGGAGCGTATTGCACTAACCATGCAGGTCTTAGGAGGGAACCACTGCGAAAACGGGCGAAAAACGGAAAAGGAAGCTCAACAGAAGCTGTACCGAGGCCGTACCGAGGCCCCTAGGGTCGGTACCGACCCTCCTGACGGACAGGTAAGAGAATCTCGGAAATCCGAGAAATTCCAGTAGGCATACCGAGGCCATACCGACCCCCCTTCCCTCGGTACCGACCCCCACCCGAAAAAAAAAAAAAAAAGAAAATCGAAAAAAAAATAATTTAATTTTTATTTCACCTTTTTCTTTTCTTCTTTTTTTTTTTCTTTCTTTTTTCTTTTCTTCCCCTCTCTCTTCTCTTCCTGAGCTCCTAGCCCCCACATCCGACCCCTCCCTCTCTCGGCGCCACCCACCGCCAGCCCGAGCCATCTCCGGCCAAGCCCCCACCGCCGCTCGACACCCCCCTCCCTGGCGCACCCCCTGGGCTCGGCTGCACCCTGGTTCGAGCCCCCAGCAGCCCACATCGAAGCCACCCAGCCCCCACCTCAGTTCCGAGACACAGCGCTCAGCCCCTCCTCTCTCGGCGCCACCCACGGCCACCACAGCCCACCGCCGGCCACACCACCACCCCAGCTCGAACCCCCATCCCCTGGCGCACCCCCTGACCCCTGAACCACCCCGGTTCGAGCCCCGTTGAGCCACCACCGAACCCACTTGTCCCGTTTCACTATTTTGGTCGTTTTGGCTCGTTATACCTTCGAAATCCCGATTTTTCTTCTTCATTCAACTTGGTTGTGGTATGATTTCTAACCCTAAACTTATTTCTTTCAATTATTTTGATTGATTTGATGATTTGGGTTGAGATTGAAACCTAGGGTTTGATTTAGGAGCGGAATTTGGGGCTTTTTGCCGAAAGCCAAATTGGTCGAAATTGATGATATGGTTGTGTTGTTGGGTTGATTTAGAGTTACTTTCATGTTCATGGTAATGTCAAATTCTTTATGGATTGTGCGCTACTTGAATTTTAAAATTTCATTGCGATCCGTTTCAGGCTTTGATTTTGGATTTGATTTTTATGCTTTTTGGTTGATTAGCTTCTTCTATTCTAGCATAATATCTATTCCCTTGCATGATTTGACATTGCAAACAAGTTATATGTCTATTGTATATTTATTTGACTTGTTTTGAACCTAAGTATGGGGTTGTCATGGTTGGTTTGTGCATATTGAGTTTTGCATTACTTATGTTACCTTTATGAGTATATGGTTTTATGATTATGTGTTGCAATATAGTGACCTTACATGATGACTATATTGTCTATATTGTTTTCTCTATTCATATAGTCTATGTAGAGCTTATGGTTACATATATGGGTAATGCATTCTATTCTGCATGTTGGTGATTTTATATGCATCGGAGCTTATTTTATATTGTTTATATGCAATTATTTCTTTAGGTGGTATCTCTTGCGCTTAGCTATTTATATGCACTCGGGCTTTATGTGTTTATATGTTTTTCTAGTGCATATTATCATTCTTAATTTGCATGGTTAGATGTTAGCTTCTTTTGAGTTTAGCTGATTTGGTTTGGTTTCACTGTTCTAGAAAGAATTTTAGTTTTCAATTGGTTTGTCTTGTCCAGGAAAATGTTCAGTCGTCAACGTAGCAAGAGGGCTAGGGAGTCATCCGCTACAGTTCCGTTGGACAATGTCATCATCTCCGACTCCCGTTTGAAGAAGGATTACAAGGAGTTCCACAAGAAGGGCAATCTGAAGGCCCGATGGTATAGCCCTGATGATGGAGAGCGCCTTGGGGTACATGATGACTTATTGGAGGCCTTCTCTTACTTAGGCGCCACTAGTCTTCTGGATCATGTCCACCACCACTACCCCGCTCTTACTGCAGAGTTCACGGCTACATTGGCAAGCGATATGGCTAGTCCAGATTTTGTGGGCCCTATTACATTCCAGCTGGGGAATGTTCATCACTCCTTCACTTTGCAGCAATTTAATGCATTGCTGGGATTTCCTAACCCACGGGCATCATACAATCATCTCAGCTGCAAGGCCCTTCAGACTTGGACTCTAATTACGGGCAATCCCTATTGGCCTTCTCGAGGAGCACTTCAGGGTAAGGACATTGCGAACCCTCTTTTCCGTATTATTTTAAGAATTTTTGGTAGCACTATATGGGCCAAGAAGGAATTATCTAGACCAACTGGAACTGAGGTGGCTTGTTTGAGAGGGGTACTATTTGAGATGCAGACACCCCTGAACTTGGGGTTTGAGTTCATTATGCATGTCTTGGCCTATAGAGCACGCACGGAAGAAATCTGGTATGGAGGCCTGGTAACGCTGTTGGCCAGGCGCCTTGAGGTTGACTTCACCAGATACAAGGCTGTGCCCATTCTGATGATTGACACTGCATACTTGATTGGTGCTAATGTGATCAAGCGCAACGGAGACAAGTTTCTGTCAGTTTTTTATGATCACGAGGTGGAGATTACCAAGCCGAATATGGACTTGTTGTACGTCCCTAACTGGATTATCACTTGGGCTTCTGAACCTTCACCGACTCCAGAGGATATTCTGAATGATCCTTTGAGACGACAGAGACCATCGAGATACCCCCGCCCGGACAACACTTTTGCCTTGGTGGTGCCTCCACCTAGTTTATTTGACGGTTTTGGATCCTTTGGGCAAGGATCCTACCCTGAGCATAGGCAGCAAGAGCACGACACTGACTATATGGATCATGACACTAGGCCTAGTAGCCGTCCCTTTTCTGACGGGGCTGGCCCGAGCAGATCTGCGCCTCAGTATTCTCCTAGCCTTACTGACGTCATGGATGAGCTTAGATCTCTGAGACTGGGCCAAGAAGCCCTACAGAATGGGCAGGGTGCTCTTATGGAGGAGTTTGCACGCTTGAACAAGAGGATGGACAAGCATGAAACGCACCAGTATTCCTTCATGGCTTGGGCATCTTCTTTCTTTCCACATCATCGATTACCACCACCACCTTCTCCGTAGAGTTTATGAATGTCTTCGGCAGCTTCTGAATTTCTTTGTGAGTTTCTGAGTCTTTTCCCTTTTACTTTGATTTTTCTTTTGACAGTGGGGAAACTGTCTATTTTTAAGTATGGGGTGGGGGATTCAGAAACTATGGTTATTTAGGTGTTTTGTACTATATTTATGTTTATGTGTTGCATTTTACTTTATTTGGATTATGTTTAGCATATTTGGATTATGTTATGCATTCATGTTTAAAATATATGTATTTGAGTCTTTTGTCATGTCTTTAGTCTTGCTTTTAGTGTCACAAAAAAATACAAAAAAAAAATAATAATAAAAAAATGTCGAAAAAGAAAAATGCATCTTTATTTTTGTTTTGTCTTAGTGAGTTTATGCCCTAACTTAAATGTCCTATGATGAAATCTAATAATTGAGCTTGATCATGTAATATCCTAAGGCATAGTTCGGATGGTTTAGCCTAAGTCGCACAAAATATTTTTATGTCAAGTTTGACTTGCAAATGAAATTGAGCATATATGACTTTAGGATTTAGGTGATTGGAATCCAACATGTCCTAGTGAGTTGCTTGGCCTATTGGGAATTGTACTTTATATATTTTTCCCTTCTTTTTGATGTGTGTATTACTCTCCTTATACATTACCTCTTGATATTGCGATGTATATCTAAGTCTTGAAACCAATATGAGATAGCTAGTCATTGCATAATTTAATCAAATGATAGAGGCACTCTTTATTAGCCACTTTTTATCCTCTTTTACCTACCTTATATATGTTTCCTTTGCTTGTAACCACTTTGAGCCTTATAGCCTATTCTTGTAACTCCACAAAATTATCCTTAGCCAAATTGAGCCTGACCCCCATTTGGGAATTAAGACTTAGAGTTGGTTGGAATGATGGTTTATGGAAGGAATGAGCTTGTGTTTGAGTTCAAGTGAGAAGGATTTTCGAGTTTATTGAGTTATGGGTTGGTTTGATATTTTTATCTTGCTATGCATATTATGTAAAAGGATTTTTGGCTCACCCTATAAATGCACTATTATTTTTATTATGTTATTTTTCTTTTTCGAAAGAAAAAAAAATCAGAAAAAAAAATAAATCAGAAAGAAAAAAAGAAGAAGAAGAGAACAAGTATAGTTTGTGTTTATATGTTTGTGAATAAAGTGCATGAGCCAAATTTACCTTATTTCCTTTACTTTTGCAAGCTTCATATTGTTGAGAGGTTATTTGAGTTTGAGAGGTTATGTTCTTCATTAAGATGAGTTGGAGAGCTTGGTTGATTCATATGATTGAGGGTTATGGTTTGGTTGAGTTGTGTTGGAAATTTAGGAGTCTTGATTCCCGAATTTTATTAAGCACCACATAGCCTAAATGATTCCTACCTTTATTTTCTTACCAAGCCAAGTTACAACCCGGCCGAATGAGTCCTTCTTTGAAGGCCATTGAGCCAAAGTCCTCTTGATGGTTAATGCATATTTTGACATCTCGGTGAATCGATTGGTGATATTAATTGCAATTTCTATGTAGCTTAATGTCATAAAGGATTGAGTTGAGAGATGTACTTCAAGCCTAAACACATTTGAAAGGGAGTGAAAACACATTATTCCCCTTGAGTGGTTGGATTCTAATTGCTTTGCCTAAGGTAATCTAAATATATGTGATGATGGTTCAATGCTTGTTCTTATTTGCACTATGCTAAATTGATGTTGCTTTTGACTAAGGCGAAGACTCGAAGGCATGTTAAGGGTTTTGGTCATAGTTTGGTTATTGCTTGAGGACAAGCAAGTTTAAGTATGGGGTATTTTGATGTGCATGTGTTTAGTTATATTTTCCCATATGTTTTGATGTCAATTTGAGTCATTTTCATAGGGTTTTGCATTGGGTTTAAGGTCTTTTGCATGTGTTTTCATATTTTATGAGAAATAGATGTCTTCACTAGCTTTTGTGTATTTTACAGGAATTTAGAAGCTGATTTTGGAGAAGTTTCCAACTATGAAAAGAAGCGGAAAAGAATTTGGAGCGCATAGGAAAAAGAACGGAAGCAATCGGAGTTCAAACGAAGGAGATATAAGCATTTTTCCGAGCCGTACCGACCCCGTACCGACCCCACCTGGGTCGGTACCGAGGCCTGATCTGGACAAGCAAGACGAGATGAGCAACAGTGGCCATACCGACCCTAGGGGGGGTCGGTACCGAGGTCTTCCGCTTCGGTATAGGTCCCAGCGGAGCTTATTTACCCGGATTTAATTATTTTTACCTATTTTCCTTAGATAGAATTCATATATTTGTTATTTCCTAATTAGGTTTATGGGATACTAAGTATATATAGGATTTTTAGGGTTTGGAGGAGCTCTCTCTTCTTCATACCAAATTTTCAGCCTACGTTAGAATTCTCAGCACTCGTTTAGGAGCGTTTGTGAGCGGATTTGAGAGCTTTTTGAAGCGATTTCTTCGGCGAAAGTTGAGGAACGTTTTGTAAGGCTTTTGGGACGCATTGTTGACATTATTCTCAGGTTTTTATTCAATTTAAATTTCTGATTTTTAGTTATTTCATGAATTTTGAGTTATTCACCATGAATATGCGTGAGTAGTCGCCTTTTCTAGGGTTGGGGTGATCCCAACGATAGTTATGCTTGCGATTTTGCTATGAATTGGTAAATTGATTGGTTCTTATCTATTTATATGCTTAAGTACTCAATCAAATTTTGGGGAAATTCCTTTTTGCAATTGAATTGAAAGATTGAATTGTGAATTGGATAGTAATTAGGGTTTTGAATGAAAGTTTGATAACCTAATTAAGATTGTTAGTAAAGTTTATTAATTTGTGAAAATAAATTGATTGCTTTGCTAGGGTTGATGCAAATTGACCTATTTCATAGATAAAAACATGATTTTTATATGATTCATTGCAATGCTTGCATGATTATCGTTGTGGTGATCCTTATGCCCTGGACTTTTATTATTATTGATATTTCCTAAAAATTCCAGCAGCCCACAAACCCCCATAATTCTATAATTTTCCATCTCTTCTTGCTATTTCTTGCTCTTTGGTAACTAGAATTGAGTCACTGACTTTCTCCCTGCGAACGAACTTGACCCTACTATACTATAGCGGGGTTTCGATCTTATAAATTTATTTGATTGAAAATAAACCCTTCAACAGCATTCCGCCGGGATTGACTTGATTCACCGTGAATGGTCCTCAATTCTTATCCTTGAATCTTGTAGGGAACCAATGGTCCTTAGATTTGGCAACATAGACCTTGTCTCCTATCTCATATTGGCTCGAATCATCATCGGATACCCTACATAAGCGCACATACTAAGGCACATCTCTTCCAAATAATGATAAATCCTTAATTGAAATAGAACAAGAGGAATCCGTACCTTGACTTACCTTCTTCTCAGTCTGTGGCTCAGGTCGATGTCGATGTTCAGAGGTCGATATCGACCTCTGATGTACGCCTGGAGGATCAGTCGATTTGGAGAGTTTCTGCTCGATATGATTAGGTCGATTTCGACCCTCAGAAATCGATATCGAGGTCTCCGTTCCTCCCTTTTCAGCGCTGATGGTGGTCGATTTTGGCTGGGTATGGTCGATATCGACCTTAGACCCCGATTTCGATGTTTCTTTTTCTCCTCCGTCGACCCCATACTTATGACCTGGCACAGAATCTTGAACATTATTAGTCGATTACGACTTACCTGGGTAGATTTCAATATTCTGTTGGGCCCCTTCGTTCAAGATTGCCACAACTTCCTCCACTTGGGCTTCTATGGCCCTCTTCTCAAGCTCCTCCGGTGTCATACTCCTTACTTTCGCTTCTCCACATGCAATGTAGACACCATTGATGGCTTTTATCTCCATTGGCCCTTGATCATTCACCGTCTTGTTGAAGGTATACTCTATCACCTCATCACTAATTGTGAATGAGGGCAATCCTTTCTTCACTCTAATGTTGGCATCGACGGTTGCTAGGAATGGCCTACCTAAAATAATTGGACAAGCAGGGTCCTCCGCAATATCAACAACTAAGAAATCAGCAGGGACAAAGAATTTACCTACTTGTACTGGCACTGCCGTCACTATCCCAGTTGGAATAACTACCGTATTGTTAGCCATGTATAACCTTGCATCCACGGGCTCCAGAGGACCTATCTTTACCTTGTGCCAAATGGTTAGTGGCATCATGCTAACGCTAGTGCCCAAGTCAACTAAAGCATTAAATTTGAATTGACATAGACCTATAGTGATAGAAAACTTACCTGGGTCCGCCTGCTTTTGTGGTAGCTCCAACCTGTTGCATTCCTCTGCGATCTTAGAGAACGATCGCTTCTTACCCAAGATGTCCTTAAGGAACCTTACATAGGATGGCATTTCGTGAAGTGCCTCTGTGAATGGTATAGAGACATTAAGTCCTTGAAGCATCTTCATGAACCGCTGGAATTTCTTTTCCGTTGGGTCCTTAATCATCTTTCTAGTTGGGAATGACAACACCTTCTTCCTTCCCACGGCTGCAGTGAGGTCGACATCGACTGGAGGAGTCGATTTCTGTGGTGACTCAGCTTCAGGGTCGACATCGACTAAAAGGTCGACATCGAGGTCACCTTGGTCGATATCGACAGGGGGGTCAATATCGACGTCTGTTCTGGCTCCTTTTCCTCCGCTTTTTGCTCGGGCGTTTGTAATTGACGCCCACTCCTTAGGTTCACCACCACAATATGTCCAGTGGTTTTGCCCTTTTGGTTGGGCACATTGGATCCAGGGAATGATCCTGACGCCTTGGGTATTGCTTCCGCCAATTGACTCATTTGAGTCTCCATGTTGCGCTTCCAAACGTCGATCTCCCCAAGCCTAGAATTGATGCCATGCAGCTGAGTATGAACGGAGTTGTTGGCTTGTTTAAACTCAGCATGGTTCTTCCGCATCTCATCAAGAATGATTTGCATGTCATCTTTCCTTGTCTCCCGCTCAGGGTGCCCTGGTGCTCTATATGGTGGGGGATCCCTTTGTTGATAGAACCTTTGATCACCCCAATATTGTTGATTGCCCCCTCCATAGGAGCCTCTCGTCCACTTAACCTCCTCATGTTGTTCCGCCATGGATACTTGCTCAGTATGTGGACAGGCACTAGTGTTATGCCTTGTTGAGCCACACTCCTAACAAGTTTGATTGTTGCTTAAGAACCTGACTTGCTTTTGAAGGCGGCGTGTCTGATCGTTGTGGAATTGTTGCCGCACATCAGGATCTATCTCCCTTGGAGGCTCATATAGTGGCATTGATGGGGCAGGCCTTGCATCATAGGCCACAGCAACCCCATAAGTGTTGTCAAAGTTCACGAGCCTCTCAATGGTCTCTCATGCCTCCGTTGGTGTAAGCTCAATGTACCGATAGGAGGTATATGAATTTATCCTCTCCTTATTTGGCGCATCAAGGGCGTTGTAGAAGATCTCCTGGATGACATATGGAAGTTGCCCATGCGTTGGGCATGATCTCAGCAAGTCCTTAAATCGCTCCCACGCCTGTCCTAGTGTTTCACCTGGCTTTTGTTTGAAAGTTGTGATCCTTTGTCGCAGTATCGCCATTTTAGAAGGTGGAAAGAACTTATTCAAGAATGCATCCTTCACCTCCGCCCATGTCCTCAGCGAGCATGGAGCCAAACTCTCAAGCCATAGTAATGCCTTTCTTGCCAAAGACCATCGAAAAGATTTTAATCGCACATACTCTAAATTTACTCCATCAGCAACTGTCTCACATAAGTCCATAAAAGTAGTGATGTGTTGCAGGGGGCATTCATTAGGCCTTCCTTCAAAAGTATTTCTTTTTATCTCAGATAGAAAGTTAATTTTTATTTCATAGTTGGAGTGACGAATTAAAATAGCGGATTCAGGAACATGAAGCGGCGGATGCATGTATTGCATCGCCGTTTGTGGATACTGATTTAGCCGCTCTTGGGCTTGTCTGCGCGCATCCTCCTCCCTATCAGCACGGGCTCGCTCTGTAGCAGCAGCGGCCCTCTCAGCAGCGATTGTAGCATTGTGGTCCTCGATTTCCTTCCTTAACCGCTCTATGGTTTCGGCCTGCGTCTCGTTATCAGCCATGATGCGTATTGCTTTGTTGCGAAGATGGTAGAAATGTTCAGGCTCGTTGATTTGTTCCAGGATAGGTCCGCGATCAGAACGTCGCATAAACCTGCAAAATAAGCTTCAAAAAGATCGTGATTAAACTCAGGTGGCGATTGATTGTCTCCCCGGCAACAGCGCCAATTTGTTCGCTACGGCGGGGGGGGGATGTGTAGGGATTCAAATAATTCAAATTAAACAATTCACAACTAGACTACTCCCTGTCCCAAACAAATAATACAATAATCCCCTCCCTTGTAGTAGTAGGGTAATTCAGGATTGAATCCACGAGGAGGTATGTCAGCGCTTCCCTTGTTGTACTCACGATCAAAGCTTTCGACCTCAGAAGACACTCGATATCGATGTGTCTGGTCGATATCAACCTCAGTCCTGGTCGATTTCCAGTACAATTCCAACAGAAGACAAAAACAGCAAAGTCGACGTCGAGCAGAGACCTCGATATCGACGTTAGACCTCTATATCGACCTTTACAGTCGATTTCGATGTTTGTCACAGAAACTGTAATTTGTAACCAATTGTCGGAAAAGAGTCTGAAGAAAGTAGAATGGTAAAGAAGGATGATCAGAAACAAAACTAGAACTTTTATATTGATTTCAATAAACTAAAAGCTTCCAAAGTCGGGGTTTCATGCCACAACGATAACAATGCAAGTTTTATGCTAAAGTTATGAATTTTAATGCCTTTCCGTCAAATAACTTTCGTTATCAACACTTAGGTGATTAGAGGCTCTCGCATAGTTCCTAAGAGTTACTATCCAATTCATGAGCAATCCAATTTCACAATATGAGTGGCTTTCGCTTCAATAATGCAAATAATGAATCTCCCCAACTTTTGCAAAGGATCATGCATAGGATAGAAGATGGAATCGCATAAAAGTCATACCTTTGATGCACTTACCCTACATCATTATCGTCGGGCTCACCCCGATCTTAGAAGTGGGTTGACTACTCGCTCCTCATCATGCACATCATCATCATTATTGTTGAAAGAAAACTACTTTGAATTAAACTTTGAAAGAAAGTACAACCGAACAAGCCAAAACTCCGCTCTCGCTTCTCTCCAACTCACTCGGCTCTCTCTCTAGTTACTACTGTAATTGGAACTGAAATTGAATTTAAATTGAATGTGTGTTGATGCCTAAACTCAGCCCTAATGGCCTCTAGATATAGATATCGAACTTTGCTATCCAAAGACTCAAAACCTTATCTTTATTCTCTAAGATAAAACTTAAATAAAATAAAAACTAAAACTTCTATGGTAATTCAGCTTCATATGATAGATCTGAGGTTGATGAAAAGAAATCTCGACTTTAGGATAGACGTGCAAGCTTCGGATAGAATTCTATCAAAATCTGAGTCGGATTCTTCTGCTGGGAAACATTGATATCGACCTCCAAACGTCGATATCGACCTCTGTGAAACTCTATCTCGAGCTCTCCTTCTCCTACTCGAACTGGCACTCGACTTCTATCATTTAGCTCGATCTGGCAACATCGATATCGACCTTCAGACGTCGATATCGACCTCTCTATGTCGACATGCTCTGGTTCATTTCCTGCTCGATTCCTATGTCTCTGATGTACTCGATGTCGAGGTCCCCAGTCGATTTTGACCTCTTCAGAAGACTTCGAGTTCTTTTTCCGCTCTTCCAAATTCGTCCATTTTTATCCCGTTTTCTGCGAAATCACATAGAAACTTGTGCAGACCCATATATTTGACATTTAAGCGTAAACTACACTAATCCCATGTTTTCCCATTAATATGCATGCAAAAGACGACAAAATGGACTATTATGTGCATAGAAAATATGGCAATTTGCACGCACATCAATCCTTTGTGAACGTTTAGGAGATTTATTATTTGCATTATTGAAGTGAAAGTCAATCATATTGTGAATGTGGATTAAACATGAAATTGGATAGTAACTCTTAGGTTTTATGCGAGAGCCTCTAATCACCTAAGTGTTGATAACAAAACTTATTTGACGGAAAGGCATCATCTTTCATGAATTTGGCATAATACTTGCATGGTTATCGTTGTGGCATGAATCCCCGACCTCGAAAGCTTTTAGTTTATAGAAGTTCATAAAAAGTTGTGTTTTTATTTCACTCCATCCTTCCATCATCATCCTACGTTCTTCAGACATCTTTTCCGATGCAAATAGGTTCTTTTACTGTTACTATTGAAGACTCGATTTTGACTACAAAGGTCGATATCGAGTGCTGACATCGATATCGAGTACGAACTCGATGTTGACTTTTTTCTTCTATCTTTTTCTGGAAACTTAGCTGGAAATCGACCAGAACTGAGGTCGATATCGACCAGGCACTGACATACCTCCTCGTGGATTCGATCCTGAATTACCCTACCACTACATCGGGAAGGATTCTTGTATTTTATTTGGTTGGAAAAGGGAGTCGGTCTAGTTTGATATTATATTTGAATATCCTATTTTAGCGATATCCCTCCCCTTACGAACAAATTGGCGCCGTTGCCGGGGAGGCAATCAATGGCACCCTAAGTTTTACTCACGATCTTCTTTAGTGCCTATTTTGCAGGTTTATGCGACGCTCTGATCGCGAACCTATCTTGGAAAGTATTGACGAGCCTGAACGTTTCTTATCAGAATCATGGCGGATAACGAGACACAGGCTCAGATCATTGAGCGGTTGAGGAAGGAGATGGAGGACCACAACACTACAATCGCTGCTGAAAGGGCCGCCGCTATTGCAGAGCGAGCCCGAGCTCATAGAGAGGAGGATGCACGCAGACAAGCCCAGAAGTGGCTCAATCAGTATCCACAGAAGGCGATGCAATACATGCATCCGCCGCTTCATGTTCCTGAATCTGCAATTTTAATTCCTCCATCTAATTATGAGATTAAGATTAACTTCCTGTCTGAGATTAAAAGAAATACTTTTGAAGGAAGAACTAATGAATGCCCCTTGCAACATATTTTTACTTTCATGGATTTATGTGAAACTATTGCTGATGGTGTGAATTTAGAGTATGTTAGACTAAAGTCTTTTCAATGGTCTCTTGTAGGGAAGGCATTGCAATGGCTAGAGAGTTTGGCTCCACGCTCGCTGAGGACATGGGCAGAGGTGAAGGATGCGTTCCTGAACAAGTTCTTTCCTCCATCTAAAACGGCGATGTTGCGGCAAAGGATCAAGACTTTCAAACAAAAGCCTAGTGAGACATTGGCATATGCGTGAGAGTGCTTTAAGGACTTGTTGAGATCATACACGACACATGAGCAATTACCATATGTCATCCAAGAGATCTTCTACAAATCCCTCGATGGGCCGAATAAGGAGAGAATCAATTCTTACACCTCCTATCGGTACATTGAGCTCACACCAATGGAGGCGTGTGAGATAATTGAGAGGCTGGTTAACTTTGATAACACTTATGGGACTGCTGCGACCTATGACTCAAGGCCTGCCCCATCTATGCCACTTTATAAGCCTCCAAAGGAGATTGATCCTGATGTGCGGCAACAATTCCACAACGATCAGACACGCCGCCTTCAAAAGCAAGTTAGATTCCTCAGCAACAATCAACCTTGTTAGGAATGTGGCTCAACAAGGCACAACACTAGTGCCTGCCCACATCTTGAGCAAGTATCTATGGCAGAAAAACATGAGGAAGCTAAGTGGACGAGAGGCCCCTATGGAGGGGGCAATCAGCAGTATTGGGGAGATCAATGGTTCTATCAACATCAAAGGGATCCCCCACCATATAGAGCACCAGGGCACCCTGAGCGCGAACCAAGGAAGAATGACCTGCAGATCATTCTTGGAAGAGGTTTGCCTTGGTATGTGCGATTGTGCAGGGTATCCAATGATGATTCGAGCCATTATGAAGTAGGAGATAAGGTGTATATCTCCAAATCGAAAGAGCATTGGTTCCCTAGTAGATTTAAAGATAAGAGGATGGGACCATTTACTGTGAATCAGATCCATCCGGGCGGAATACAGCTGAGAGACAATAAAGGAGTGTTGTTTGAGGCCCAAGCTACATGGGCTCTGCAGATGCCGCCATAGGAGCTTGAAAGAAAGAAGTCGGCTTAGCGACTATAAAGTCTAGAGCTTGTAAAACGAAAATTAGTTTAGGCTTTGGACATTACTTTTGGTTCGTTTTAAGACTTTACATTATTATTTGTTTAGTTTTTATTTTTCCAACAAGTTTCAGGAAAGAAGAAGAGCAAAACAGACATCGAAATCGAGCAAAGTACTCGATATCGACCCATAAGGTCGATTTAGATAGCTGTGGTCGAGGCCGGTTCACCCTGAAGCTTTGAATCACCCAGAAATCGAGTGAGACAGGTCGATATCGACTGGTCCACCCGAAATCGACCTCACCTGCAGACATCTTCAACTCTTGATCTTTGTGAATTTTTAGTAAGTTTCTTTCTTAACCCTAGTTCTTATACAGTGAGGACACTGTAATCTTTAAGTATGGGGTGGGGGAAAGGCTTACTTACATATTTTTAGCATTTTTGAGCATGTTTTGAAATTTTTCATAGTTTTTTACATATTGCTTTTAATTGTTTAGGCATATTATTCATACATAGTTAGATATATTTATCTTTAAGCATTGCATTATTCAGTTTATGCATCCGAAAAAAAAAAGAAAAAGAGAAGAAAAATGACCCCCATTAAAATTTTTGAAAATAAAGAAAAAGAGTCATGGAACCTTTTAAGGAACTCGACGATGCAAAAATAGATTCATTAGAGATATAACATGAAATTGCCTAGTTAAGGGAAGTCACAATGAAGTGCGATTTTTTAGAGAAAACCATGAAAGTGAGGTAAAATTTGAAGTTGCTTTTGACATATGCATGATAAGATGATGGAGGACTTTATATAATTTCCATACATGTGCTCAATTTCATATCCTAGCCTTACCTATGCATATTTGCAATTACACAAGCCATATATGAGCCTTACATTATCATTATTTTTGCTCCACATATATTACATATTATCCGTTTTTTATACCTTATACCTTATCCGGGGACTATGTTGATAATGGATGTCATCTTTGGATTTGTTATATGGAGTTTGTGCATTATTATTGAAGTTGTTGGCGGGAATGAAAGAAATTTTTGATATATGGAAAATTTAACGAGCGAGAAAAAAAATCCGATCACCTCAGGAGATAAAGGTAGGTCGACCCTGCTCGTTGAGATGTTAGTTCGGCGAGATGGGATATAAGGTGAGGAGTCCGAAGTACTAAGTATCCGTGGTTATTCATGACACCCATGTTTGCGACTCGTGAGAAGGCAATACTAAGGTTAGAGAGGTAAAAGCATTATAGTGAAAAAAGCATTGAGCGATGAGTGAAAGGTGAGAAATATTATGAAGAAGGAATGTGGAATGAAAGTTGGAAAGAAAGTTTATTTCCCCGGATTTAACACCACATGGCCAAAAATTTCCCAACTTTAGCCTTTTACCAATCTACTTCCCATAAGCTTGCAAAAGTCCTCTTGATTATTAATGCTATGTTGTGCGAAATTGTTTTATGCATATAACCCTCCTTTTGTGAGTATGATGTTGCTTTTATTCACAAGCATGGATTTTGTTGACATTAGTACCTTTTCAATGATGGCAATTGAATGTAGGGACATATAAGAATGAATCTATGATGTTGAGGGTTTACTTTCTTCCCCTGAATGACCATTAAAAGTATTGTCTGGGGACAAGCAAGCTTAAGTATGGGGTGTTTGATGTGCGCGCAAATTGTCATATTTTCTATGCATATTTATGTCCATTTGGTCGTTATTTGCATGCATATTGGTTGGGAAATCGTAAGATTAGTGTAGTTTATGCTTATTTGTCAAATATAGAGGTCTACAAGAGTTTTTATGTTATTTCGCATAAATCGAGATGAAAATGGACGCTGTTTTTGATAGAATTTTATCCGAAGCTTTGCATCTATCCTAAAGTCAAGATCTTCTATCATACACCAGAGTTGTTATCCCTTATGGTGAATGTGTTATTTACCTAAGGAGTTTTAGTTTTTTACTTATTTAAGTTTTATCTTAGGAATAAAGATAGAGTTTCGAATCCTTGGATAGCGAGGTTTGAGATCTATAATTAGAAGCCATTAGGGCTGAGTTAGGCATTCAGTTTTCAATCCAAGAAAAAGCATTCGGTTTTTATAATAGTAGTAACAAGTAGAGAGAGAGAGAGAGAGAGAGAGAGAGAGAGAGAGAGAGCCGAGTGAGGTTGAGTGGAAGCGAGAGCGAAGAGTTCGCTTTGTTCGGTGTAATCTTTCTTTCGAAGTTTAATACAAAGTAGTTACTTTTCCATGATGATGAGTTCAATGATGATGAAGCGCGAGTTGTCAACCCACTTCTAGGGTCGGGGTGAGCCCGACGATAGCAATGTAAGTTAGTGCATCAAAGGTATGATTTCTATGCGATTTCGTCTTCTATCCTATGCATGATCCTTTGCGAAAGTTTAGGAGATTCATTATTTGCATTATTGAAGCGAAAGCCAATCATATTGTGAATGTGGATTAAACATGAAATTGGATAGTAACTCTTAGGTTTTATGCGAGAGCCTCTAATCACCTAAGTGTTGGTAACAAAAGTTATTTGACGGAAAGGCGTCATCTTTCATGAATTTGGCATAATACTTGCATGGTTATCGTTGTGGCATGAATCCCCGACCTTGGAAGCTTTTAGTTTATAGAAGTTCATAAAAAGTTGTGTTTTTATTTCTGTCCATCCTTCCATCATCATCCTACGTTCTTCGGACATCTTTTCCGACGCAAATAGGTTCTTTGACTGTTACTGTTGAAGACTTTATTTCGACTACAGAGGTCGATATCGAGTGCTGACATCGATATCGAGTACCAACTCAACATCGACTTTTTGCTTTTGTCTTCTACAGGAAACTTAGCTGGAAATCGACCAGAACTGAGGTCGATATCCACTAGGCACCTCGATATCGAGTGGTCTTCTCGAGTCGAAACTTGATCGTGTTTGCAAGCTTAGAAAGCACTGACATACCCGCTCGTGGATTCGATCCTGAATTACCCTACCATTACATCGGGAGGGATTCTTGTATTTTATTTGCTTGGACAAGGGAGTTGGTCTAGTTTGATATTATATTTGAATATTCTATTTTAGTGATATCCCTCCCCTTACGAACAAGCTCTCCTTTCTATCTCTCTTTTCGGATCCATTCCTTGTGGTTCCTAGGGGGTATTTATAGTGTTATTAAGCAAGCAGCTAGTTGGTGACCTCGTGGTTCTTGTAGGGGACACGTGTAGCTCATGCCTCCTTGCCAGCGATCTTGGGTAGCTACACGTGGCGATACTAGCGGAGAGATGCCTTACCAGCGAGCTGCTTGCTCCTCATTGGAGATTTTAGGTGACTGGGAGTTTTCACTTAATCTGATTGATGTGCAGATGTATACCTTAAGATCTTGATCGCGATCTTTATACAACTTTTAGAGAGTCTATACTTGGGAGAAGAGGTCTATGGATTCGTGGGATATAAAGAGTTTGATCGCGATGGTTCGATGTTGAGTTTGTGTGTGACCTTCGCGTTAGGTAACCTATTTATGACGTCATACCCCTATTAATTAAAGGGGTTATTTTTCATGGTATCGTCATATCACATCGAGACTAGATCGTGATGAACATTAACACGTGATTATGTCTCGATAAAAAATGATGCTTTCCCTGTCTGGGGGAATTGGCGATTTTGTTAAGGTGGGCTTGAGTGGGTAGGCATAATGCTTGTGTGGCCCATTTGGGAGGGAGACCTATAAATAGGGGTTTCGCTACCCTTTTTTGTCATTTTGTTATGTCAAAGTAAGAAAAAGAGAGAGAGAGAGAGAGAGAGAGAGAGAGAAAGGTGGAGAAAGAGAGGAAAGTGGTGTACTGTGGAAGAGAAAAACATCGCTAGAGGTTTAGGCCAGTGATCTCTTGCAGTGTTTGCCTTTAGATTGGGGTTTCTTCTTCATCTAATTCTCCAAGTAAGTGGTTTTTATACTTGTTTTCTCTTTTTGGTTTTCTTTCCTGGTTTTCTTTCCTGATTTTCCCTCTTCCAGTTTTTTTCTTCTGGTTTTGGGGTAAAGAGAGGATTCCCCTGAGGGCGGTGTTTGGGGAGAGGGAAACCTGTTGGTGGGGAAAGGATGGAAGAGTGGTGTTAGAGTTGATCGGGTATGTGACGTTTCTTTTTATTTCTTTGGTTCCCTATCGGACCACCCTTAGTGGGGTGGATTGCAACCGTTTTAGTGGCGGTTTTCCGATGGGCGAAAAAGTCCCTAGGGATAATTGACAGGTATTTCTGTCTTGGGGACGTTTTGTCTTCTGCTTTGGGAAGAAGGATTTTTCAGGAAGGCAAAAAGGCATATTTTAGCCGTCGTTCCTCGGGGAAAGGAGTCTTTTCACTGCCCCCTGATGGGGGCGTGTGAGGCGCCAATTCGGCCCTTGTGAGGGGTTCTTTTGGCACCATTTTTATTTAATCGCGATTTTGAAAAGACTGTTTTCCCTGTGTTGATTTTCCTTCTTTGCATCTTTTCAGGGATCTTATTTTCTAGAGGGTTTTTTTCCTTTTGAGAAAATAGAAATGTCGTCGGGGAGTGATAGATAAAATAGGAGCGCGGGGACCTTGGGTGAAGAGTTCAGCTCTTCGAAGACCCCGCGTTCGATTGTAGGGGTTGATTCGGAAGTTACAACATCTTCCGTTCGAATTCTTTCACTTCAATTGGATGATCGAGGAGAAAGAGGGAATAGAGTTGCATTGTCGAAGAAAGCGGGCAAGGCTTCTTTAGCTGGGTCTTTCAAGCGTCCTTTGTCGAAAGACGATCCCGAGTACTATCATATGTCAGAATCTGAGAATGCTCGAGGCAAACGAGGAAAATCTGCTCACGAGGAGAAAAAACAGAAGGACATTTGTGTGGTACGAGGGGATTTCTCCATGCCTCCTTATAGGGCTGAGGAGATTGCGAGCTGCAGCTTTTGCGAGGGTTTTGTTCCTTCCAGTCCTCCTCCTCCTCCTCTCTCTCCTATCTTTGACGAAAAGGTGGCCCCTACTCTGTCGGAAACCAGGGGGTGTTTATTCTAAAGCCTGTGCACTTGCAAATCGCGGCTCGTGCTTTCCCCTGGCCCATGGGGGTAGAATTTGGATTGCCTACTGCGAGCGGGGGTTGTTTGAATATTTACCCCAATCATCTGGTGGTTTATTTAGAGAGTTTTGTCCAAGGATTTCGTCTTCCTCTGCCCAGGCTTCATGCAAAGTTTTTGGTGAAGATTCGAGTCTATCCATCTCAACTTTCCTTTAACGTTTGGATGTATCTGGCGGTGTATACCATGCGGTGTGCTGCCCTTAAGCAGGAAATGTCATTAGATCACCTCTTCACATTCTTGACCCTTAGGCACGACGGCGATGGGTTGGTGTTCGCGTCCTTTAGCGGGGACATAGTAGAAAGGTTGTCAAGTAGTTCGGGGTGGAGGAAGAAATGGTTTTTAGTTCGCGATCCTTCCGGGACTTTTTTGAATTTCAAGACTTCCTCGGGTAACTATCAAGCCCACCCCCCCCCCCTATGAACAAAACTGCAGCGACCGAGCAATGGAAATCCATGTTTAGACGTGATAAAGATGTTGGTAAGCGTAGTTATAAGGACATTATAACTCCTGCTTGCCTAGAAATGGCAAGTCTTAGTCTTTCGCATCCCCGGGGTGGGTGTTGATATTTTTTTTAAATCGCAACTTTTATATTATATTTTTTGCTTTTTTATGCGACGATGAGATTCTCTAATCTTGACCTGCGTTATCTGTGGTGTGTTATTTTGTAGATATGCTAGATTTGACCAAACTTTCTGTGGGGGCATCAGACAGGAAAGGTAAAAAGACATCGAAAACAGCTGTTACTACTTCTTTGCGAGTTGTTCATGAACTTCCACCATCCTTAGCTCTTACTGAAACTCGTCCCGTGGGGGAGGTGGCAAGCGCGTTACCAATTCTGGATTTGGAACAGAGCTCGTCTAGGGATGATGAACTTCTGGTTCATAGGACGATTAAGAAAAGGAAAACGGGGGAGAAAGGTTCGAGTACACCTTTACTGGAGGAGCCACTTACCCAGTCGGAGATAGCTATATCTGGCTATAGGCAACCCGGTTTTTCTGCAATCGATTATAGGAAGTTGGCTCTTCCCGCAAAGAGTTGTCCTGCTGAAAGGGATTATCTCCGCGCTCTCGCGGATGAAGATTTAGCAGAGCAGGTGCAGAAAACTGGGGATTGGGTAAGTTTAAATTGTTCTTTCGCCTTAAGTACGAGTCTTGTTTTCTTTTGGCTTTGTTTTTCTTTTCTCACATGTTTCAACACTCATGTACAGTACAATCTCCAGTGGGAGGAGGTGATGAGGCGCTTAAAAGAGTATAGCGATCGTGTTTCACAACTGAAGAAAGAGATAAAAAAAACCTTCAAAGTCAATTGGCCAAACTGAAAAAATGAGGAGATGCAGGAAGGGACCATCAAGAGTTTGCAGGAAGCTTTGGAAAAATCTGAGAAAGAACTCAAAGGGGTGAAAGGTCAGGTAGATCTGTCGCGGGTCGAGTCTCTGAGTTTTAAAGAAAAGAATGCTGAGAATGAATCACGAGTCGTGAGTTTAGAGGGCAAGCTACGCGATTTAGAAGAAGAATTGCAAAGAGGGTGTGATGAGTTAACTGTTGTTAGAGGGGAACTGGAGCAGTATACATCTAGTGATGATGTTCAGTTAACCAAGGCTACACTTCATGAGTATCTCTTGACCGACGATGGTCGAAAATGGCTTGGCAAATTTCTGGAGACGGATGGGGAAACCATTCTCTATAGGTATTTAACTGAGGCATTTATGAAAGGCGTGGATGGTGGGGTTGTTCAGAGTGTAAATTGCTTTGCCCACCTTGATGGCTCTGTAATGATGTTCGTGCCCAATTATGATGCTAGTGATATGGTTCTTGTGGATCCGGCACGAGGTTTAGCTCCTTCATCTTCCACACTGTCACCTGAAGCGGATATAGTTGGTGATCCTCACGACCAAAATCGCGATCCCGCAGCTAGTTCTTGAAAAAAAAACATTTGTATTGTTGTTTCTAAAGATTGGTCTATCGTTTCTATTAAGTTTTTGCGTGGGGTAATGGCTTTTGAACAATTTCACCTGTGATGTCTAGCTTGACTGTTTCATCACAGTTTATGATTTTCTGTGGATATGCGATTTTTGCTTTTGCTTTAACAGTTTGCTTGGGCTTTTGTTTGGCTTGGTACTTCTTATTTTGCTTATTCGTGATACCCTTACCAATCTCCTGTTGTTGAACGGTTTATGAAAATAATGCGTGAAATGACAAAAAATAAAAAGGGTTCGCTGGATTTACAAGTTGTATTTACAAGCAAACGCATGTTTATTTATAAGCAAAATTTGACCCACGTGGGTCAAATTTGTTACAACAACTTGTTTGGTAGTTTTAAGCTTGTGGAGTATCTCCTATGTCTTCATAGCACATGAGATCATATGAGATGCAAGGCATGCTCCAATTATGAGGTTATTGATTCTCACAAAATCTCTCCATCCTTTAGAGAGGGAGTACCAGTCTCCTTCATCTCTTTCTAGTTTCTACTAGTATCATGAAGTCTTGGTTTGAAGGAGAGCGTAGGAATACATGATTTAGAACTTCCTCTTCTAGTTCTGCAAATATTTATGGGAGAGGGAGCCTAATCATGTGACTTTCGAGGAGGATCATTCTGATGAACCTAGGGTTAGGGTACATTATGACACTTGAGATGAACCTGGAAGGGGAAATATTTTGAGAGAGTATGTCAAAACTTGGCATTTTTGTTGTATGAGTGTGTTTGTTTTAAATTTGAAGATGAGTCGCAAGTGTATTTATATCGTATTGTTGTTAAGATGAGAAAGTCGGTATGAAGATTTTGGATGAGTGGCAAGACGCGTGTCGCTTACTGCTTGCCTTTTGAATTTTTTGTTTGGTCCTTGTTTGTGGATAAGGTTTGAATTCAATCAGTGATGTAGTCTTAAAGTAATGCACTTAGGCCGATGTAGATCTTTAGGGGGTTGTTGCAGGGATAAAGATAAGGATGTTTGATTATTTATCAAAGTTGTTTGAGAGTTTTTTTTATAAATAGTACTCTCTTGGATTGAGGTCTTTAGGTGTTCTCCCACGGATGACGTCAGATAGCTCATCTACTGGTTTGAGGATTGACTTTCCTATGCTTGGAGGTTTTATAGTAGATATTGTTGTGGAAAGTCATCTGCATCGGCTTGTATCTTTTGTGAAGTTTTCTTTCTCAAAGAATTCGTGAATTTCCAAATGATTAATTTTGTATTTATTATTTTTCAGCGTCTTCCATATAGGTATGTGACTTATGGTAACGATGTTCTGGGGCAAGTGATCTTATGCTCGCGAGATGATGACAGGTTTTTGGTGAAAGTTGAAAAGTTGAGCACTGATCGTTATTGGTTTACTGAAGGGTGGCCAGAGTTCGTAACCATGAATGAGATTCGAGTTGGTATGCTGTTAATTTTTTACTATGATTGGAATTCTCTATTTGACATTATCGCGATTGATCCAGAACCTGATCAGAATAGTGATGCGGTTAAAGATATAATATCATAGTGATTTACGACAAATAAAATATTATAAGACTTGGAGATTTAAAAAGTTATTATCGGAATTTAAATCGAAAAAGGGATTTGACGAACATTTTTCAAGGTCAGAACTTCTAACTAGTAAACTCGAATTTCGAAAAGGTTTTCGGGACTAATAATCCTTTTTGCCCTCCTCTATATTAATCAAGGGTAAATAAAAACATTGACCAATAAAGTGGAAAGTTCAGATGTATCTAAAAGTTTATTAAAGATATAGGGTTTTGAAGTAGTTATTTAGTTGGTCTAGTGAAATGAAGTATTAGATTTTCTTAATCGAATCGGGCGAAAGATTAAAAAATAATAATTGACGAAGATGGTATAGGTTTAAATCTTATGTGTGAAGACTATATACAATGCAAATTATCGTTCGTTTGGTCGTTGTTCAATGTCAATTCGGACATTGTTCAATGACCAAATAGACGTTGTAAGAGACACGATATTTTACACTAAAAAAAGTGGACATTACAAAAACATCCAATTGGACTTTGTTACGATCAAGCCCAATGGGCTTAGGTCGGGTCTAGGTAGGATATGGATATCCTTTAGGACACTGAACAACATTGCATTGAACGTCATCTTATAACATCAATTTGACGTTGTAGTTCCATTTGAAGAAAAAATAGGGGTATTTCAATGTCATGTACAAAATTGTGTATAACCTTGAAATAGATGTTGCTCCTTGTAATTTAGAATAAAAAAAACTCTTAATATTGTTATGGATGGATTTTTTTTTTGTTTCATAAAAATTGAGGTTGATGATGATTTAACTATTTTTTTAAACAATAACTCTTAAAGGGATGAGTATTGAACACGATGTTAAATCCCAAATCAATACCCATCACCTTTAAGAACAATTGAAAATAAAATTAAAGCGTCAAATAAGCGTGTTAATAATAGTTGTCAAATGAACTGTTCATTAAGGGATGGTTTTTGAGAATGATGTGGAAATCTTATTCAATACCCACCACCTAAATGAGCAATTATAGATAACCAAATTAGGATTTTACATTGGAGGGTAGGGTTAATGTTATCAAATGAACTGATCTTTTAGGGTTAGAGGTTGCACACAGTGTGCATCCCCCTTCAAACAATGCCCACCGCCTAAAAGAGCACTTGGAAAACAACATCGTCATTAACGAAAATAATGTAAATAAATTATATGATTTGTTGTTATCAAAAACGATTTCTCTCAAGAGAAATGGCTTAAAAAATACATAAATCTCCATTCAAACCATATCATCATGGGAGAGAAATGAAGAGATAATATCAACTACATTGTGAACAACGATGCCACATTGCAACGTTCGTTTGGATGTAGGGTTTATGTGAAAAACTCAACGTCAAATCTAACGTTGCTCTCCTTGTAGAGTATAACACCAAACTCAACGTTTTGGGTCCACCATATATATATATATATATATATATATATATAGAGAGAGAGAGAGAGAGAGAGAGAGAGAGAGGCCACAACAATGGTGGGTGGCAACGACGGCGACGATGTTTTCTAGTTTATCCTACGCAACATTGTCTATATACACCACCTTGAATGAAGTCTGCGACTCCACTCTATACCCACCTGCATGGTTTCACCTGGTAGCATACATTCAAAGGGAAGAACTCGAGGGAGGAGGAACCCATGCCGAACAAACCTGTTGTGTTACAAAGGAACTTAGGTTGAATTTTGAGAGGGAAGAAGCCAAAGTAAGTCAACTCTGTACTAGGGCCCGATCATCCCGGCCAGGAGAAGGTAACATGTTCGAAGGTTTTAAGTGGGGTAAAAACAATGTGGACCCTTTCTTGCATTGTTTGGACACATCAAAGTTGTTGTGAACACCGTAGGAGATGGTTACTGTGGATATCAAGCTCTGGCACAACTAGCGTTACCACACGGGGAGTCAATGTTCGCATATATGAGAGAGTTGTTGTGCTACCATTTAGAACAAAATGGTGAACTCTATGTTGGTTGTTACATGAGAGGTTATTTGTTACAAGAGTTAGTGGGAGGTGACCGAAGATAGTAGAAAGAGAGTTTTCGATCATGAGTCTTGTATTTGCGACAGTCTACCAAGTACCCCTTGTTGTCTTAGCTTGAGATCAACCCTTTACGTGCCTCCTTATATACACTATCAACCAGATATCGCCCCTTAGAAGGCCACACTTACCTTGGTGTGCATCAGAAACCAATATGGTTACTTCTAACGCTCTTCAACCACCCCCTACGCATTAATGGACCATATACAATCACCGGAGCATCAATGGATATGATAATTCTTTTCACGTGCAATTTGATAGATTTAGAGTATTGCCAGTTCAGGAGGGTCATCTTTATAACAAATATGTTCACGCATCTAGCAGTCTTAGTACTATGATGTCTAATGTTTGTAAAATATTTTTTTACCACAATTATGAAAACATTAATTTGTAATATTTTATTTCACCCATCTATATGTTGTATAAGTTTAATTATAGAATTTTAATACTTTTAAAGGATAAATATAACAACAATAGATGGAAATAGTACTAAGATACAACATCTAATTGAGCACTATATAATGTCTCTTATAACGTTGTCATCTCATAAACTTTCAAACATGAGTCAAGTACAACGTCCCTTTGGATGTTTATTTGGCCCGCCCTGCGACGTTGAGGGACGTTGTATTTTGGCCCGACCCGACCCAAACCTCTTCAAGACCCAACCCTGTCTCCTACCTCCCATATTTTCAATGGACGTCAAACATTTTTATTACAACGTCGGATCGAACATTATACAACATCATATCGGAAGTTTACCAACGTTCAATCGGACGTGAATTAACAACGCACAATGTATATAACAACACCCAATATTATTTCTTTTCATTGATCAAAGTTTCCCAATACTTGGATAAAGTGGCATGAACATGAACAAAACATAGTGATCGGAACACCCAATATTCTGATGTGCACCAATCAACAGTTTATGGAACTAAGAATTTGTTCTTATAGGAGTGAGTACACACGAATATTCTACTCTCTTTATTAAAGATGCTTAACAACATATTTATATAAATAAATTAGAGAGATTTGTTTGGAAATCATAAAAAATAGATATAAATTGGGGAGAAATAGAAAGAAAATAAATTTCATTAAATTGGTGGAATTTGACGGGGAAAATAAAATTTAAAGTTTCAACAATAGACGACAATACTCTCACTATTGGAATGAAAATAATTTTTTTTTCATTTGCCTCATAAAAACCAATCATAGAAAAATTTTCATTTTTTTTAGATTCTCACCCATTCCCATCATTTTCAAAAATTTTTACTTTTTCTCTTCCTTTTTTTCAACTCATGCATTACTAATTTCCCAAACACACCAGTACGAACTCGAGAATACAATACATTTAGGACATGTTTAGTATAAAATTTGGAAGGATAACGGAAATGAGATGAATGTAGTCTATTTGTAATTCAAGATACATATATTATTAGAAATTTTAATCATTACCCCAATCTTCCAATTTATCATACAAAATTTATTTTATTTCTCTCATTTCAATCACCCGTTTGAGCAAGGGATAACTATATCCTCTACACGTAGTCCTTTAATCATTATCAATCTAATCTTATTTTTCATGAAAAAATAATCATTTTCTCTTATTTACATACATTGCGTTACCTTATATAATTTTATACTAAACGACCTACAAGGAGTGATTTGTTATATTATTAGATGTATATATATCGAACACGAATACTTGAAGAGAAAGAAGAATATATTCTTTCTACCTTCAATACAAATTAAGTAGGATTGTGTGTCTTGTTCTCATATATACATAAAGGCAGGATAGCTAGATATTCTTCGAAAGCAGGGGAAAACATGGAGCTAAAACCCCTTGTATTAGGACTGATAATGGTACAAAATTCACACAGAGAGGGGTAACTGAGTTGTTTGAGGCTCGAGGGATCATTCACTAGAGGTCTGCACCTGGTGTCCCTGAGCAAAATGGAAGAGTGGAACGAAAGCATCGTCATTTGATTGAGACTGCTCGTGCAATCAGAATTTATGTAGGTTTGCCCATTCATTTTTGGGGTGATTGTGTGCTTAGTGTTACACATCTTATAAATAAGATGCCTTCATCTGTGTTAGGATTTATTTCTCCATTTGAAAAGCTATACCATAAGCCTCCAGATTATAGTTCTTTGCATATTGTGGGTTGTTTATGTTATTCTGTGCAACCTAATGATCCGAGGGATAAGTTCAACGCCACTGCTAGGAGATGTATTTTTTTAGGGTATTCTCCTGGTCAGAAGACCTTCAAATTTTTTGACTTAGAGTCCAAGAAGGTCATTATCAGTAGACATGCTACATTCAAAGAAAATGTATTTCCTTTCAAGGTGCCTCCTACCTCTTGTTGATATGAATGATGACTTCTCTGATATGGTCACACCAGTTCATCATATTTCTCATTCTCCACCAATTCAGATTGCTGAAAATTCTCCATCCTTATCTAGTATGTCTCAGCCTATGGCTTCATCTCCTGGAAATTCTTTCTAGTCAGATTCTAGTTCTCCAGTGTCATCCAGAGAGACTGGATTGCAACCTGTTCAGGAGGTATATCTTCCTTCAAAAAGGGTCATTTCTCGTCCTCCTAGACTCCAGGATTACATTTGTTCTCAGCTGCCTAATAGAGGAGCTGCTAGTGACTCTGAGTCTCAGTCTTTTGCTGTGTTCAAAATACAGAACTTAGCTTATCTTTCTTCTGAGTACATTCAGTCACTTGTGATGATGTGTGATACATATGAACCAAGCTCTTATGGTCAGGCAAAGGGTTTAGTGCATTGGCAACAGGCTATGAAAGCAGAGTTGGATGCCCTTGAACAAAACAATACTTGGACTGTGACAGAATTGCCTTCAAGGGTCATGGCTATAGGGTGTAAGTGGATTTACAAGATCAAGTACAAGCCTAATGGGGAGATTGAGAGGTATAAGGCTCGACTGGTGGCTAAGGGATACAACCAAGTTAAAGATAGGGACTACAAACAAACCTTATCTCCTATAGCTAAACTAGAAACTGTCAGAGTTATATTGGCTATGGCTACTTCCAAAGGGTGGAATTTACATCAGCTTGATGTAAATAATGTGTTTTTACATGGTTATCTTGATGAGAATGTATATATGCAACCACCTGCTGGATATAATGTTGCTCCAGGCTTAGTGTGCAAGCTTAATCGATCCTTGTATGGGCTCAAACAGGCTAGCAGACAATGGAACCATGAACTCACTCGGTTTTTGGTTAGCTTGGGGTTTAATCAGTCTAAGCATGACTACTCTTTATTTGTAAAGGTAAAGGGATCTGAGATGACAGTTGCGCTTGTGTATGTTGATGATATGTTACTCCTTGGTAATTCATCTATAGAAATTTCTCTCACCAAGAGTGCTCTTCATTCTGCATTCACCGTTAAAGACTTGGGTACAGCTCGATATTTTTTGGGTATGGAAATCTCTAGATCAGCTTCTGGTATCCTTCTTAATCAACGAAAGTACATTTTGGATATCTTAAAAGATGCCTGAATGGAGAATTGTAAGACAGCTGCCTTTCCAATGCAGCATGGCACCAAGTTATCATCTTCAATTGGTGAGCAATTAGATAATACAGAGAGGTATAGGAGGTTAGTGGGTCGTCTCTTATATCTTACTTTAACCAGGCCCGACATTGCTTATACAGTTCAGCAATTAAGTCAGTTTATACAGCAGCCATTAAAGCCACATTGGGATGCAGTGTTATACTTATTAAGATACCTCAAAGGTAGCTTCAACAAAGCTTTGTGGTACCCTGCATCTTCAACTTTCAAAGTTGCTGCATACTTTGACGCAGACTGGGGAAATTGCCTTGATACAAGAAGATCACTTTATGGGTATTGTGTGTTTTCCTTGGGAATTCTCTCATTTCCTGGAAAACAAAGAAGCAGAAGGTGGTTTCTAAATCTTCTACAGAAAGTGAGTACAGAAGCATGTCATCTGCGGCTAGTGAACTGGTATGGCTTCAAGGGTTATTGGGTGATTTGCACATCAATGTCTCTCTTCCAATTACACTTCATTGTGACAATAAGGCAGCTCAGCACCTTGCAGTCAATCCGGTGTTTCATGAGCGCACTAAACATGTGAGAATTGACTCCCATTTCATTCGAGAAATGGTTCAGTAAGGGTTCATCTGTACTACTCATGTTTCATCTGCTTCTCAGATTGCTGATATTTTTACAAAGGCATTAGGTGCAGCTCAGCATGAGTTTCTATGTTTCAAGCTTGGTCTTGTTCTTCCTGTACCAAGTCCAGCTTGAGGGGGTATGTAGGAGTATATGATAGAAGGAAGAGCTGAGGGGCATTTGTGTAATTTCTAGTTCGGAGGTGAAGGTTATAAATACACCTTCTCCTTCCTCAGCTGAACCAAGTTTGTTGTAACAAACTCCAATTTCTGGAGATGGTTTTCGGTTGAATGGTTTTGATTTCTCTCATTGATTCTTGATCCAAATTCTTCCATTTTCATTTCTGTTTGCTTCAAAGTTTGCTTCTTCTTAATCTTATTGGGTTTATCAACATCGAAAGCCATTTCGAGTACAAGATCCCGAGACTTAAAACAAGTGCAAGAAAGGCACTGCCGAAAGAGTATCGTGACTCATGGTAATTAACCTAGCTAGCTAGCTAGCTTAATTAGAACTCCTCTTTCCTTGATTAATTTCTTCTGGCGAGTTTATATATATATCCTTAATTAATTAAGCTGTCCTTAATATATTATATATGTCTGTCCATATATATATATATGGTACGTGGTGTAGGATATGTTGAGATGAAAGCATGTGGCACAATTAAGGTCCAGTCCCTACACTCGGCAGAAGTTGAAATCCTAAACGAGTATGGAAACCGGGTGCTTCCTTTCCACTCGAGGAAGGAATCGTCTCACGAAAAGGCAAAAGGACGACATTTGGCTGGTCGTTCTTCTCCCACCACCTCTAACAAGAGAAACCAAGCGTCCTCTCTCTACCGTCCTTCGTTCATCATTTCCGCCTTTCCTTGCATCGCTCTAGTCTTCACCTTCTTCCTCTTTCATCTTCTTCTTACTTCTTAGGGGTTTAATTATTTTATGATCGATCATGGCCGGGTATTTATCGACCAATAAAAAAATAGTTATATATATGTGTGTTTTATTTCATTTTCTGCACACGTTACTTTATATTTATATTATTATAACTCTATGTACTGTATTACTTATTGCGAATTTATGTTCTCTATTAGGTGTGGAATAAATTTTAAATCCAGATTGAATTGTCAACAAAGTTGGAGAATGCATGCCTGTTCAAATCTAGCAACTTTATTAATGTACCCGTGGTTAATTAGAAGGAAAAAAAAATAAATAGGATGCAAGTGTTCTGGAAAATAAGTGTGTAAAACACATATAGTTAATCTAGAAAACATGATTCCTCCTGTGGTTTACAAATACAACATTTTAAAGGCCAAGCTTTTAAACACACAGAAATTAAGAAGCACATCCAGGCCTCCATCCAAAGTAAAATCAGCGCGCTACCTCAGATTTCATAGAGGTACTTTTGGAATAGCTTCATGTGGTTTTCCTGCAAAGCAATGGCCAAAGACAAGCTCCCATCATTCACTGGGCTCGGCAACATATAGGCGAGCCCCTCGTACGCAATCCCTCCCGGCCCCATGAAAATGGGGCGGCCCCATCCGAAGTCAGCCTCATGTATTGGCAGCCTCGTCCAACTCGTGATCCCAAGGTTCGGGCATCGGAAAGTGTGGGCCCCACGAACCAGGGCAGTCAGGTCAGGCTGCAGCTCGAGGTAATCAAGGGCGGATCGCAAGTACTCGTTGTCCATCCTTGCCAAGGCGTCATGGATCCTGCTCGCTGCGTACCATGTGGGCTTCGATGCAAGGTCTCCAGCCACAGCCACCGGCGTTGTTGTGAAGATCACATTGCCGAAGTAGCCTGGTGGTAGAGGTGGGTTTAGTCTAGACCTTCCGTCGGTTGCAATGTAGAGCTTTGTTCCCTGATCATTGTCCAAGCCACGTGCCTTGCACACGCAGCGCCAAACATGGCCCGAAAGCATCTCATATGAGCTGTAGGCGACCGTGTTTCCGTTTTCCTTTGACTTTGCCTTTAGCGTATTGATCTGGTCGCGAGTAATCTTCAAGATGGCAACTGTGCAATCATCAGGACCCAGTGGTTGCACCTGAGGGCTTTTAAGGACCGGAGGGGGTTGGTACTCAATGTGGTGGAACTTGGGTTCAGGTGGGTCCCGAGAACGGAGTAGAGTCCTATCAATGAATGGTGGGATGGTGTGGTCAAGCCCCCGGGCCATATCAGCCCAAGTATTGATGAAATGCAGACCAGAAAAGCCATCCGCGGCGTGATGCTGCATCCCAACACCAAGGGAGACTCCACCACACTTGAAATAAGTGAGCTGCGGTAAATCAAATGCAGATGCAAAAATTCAGCAACAATAAATTTATCCAAACAACCAAGATTCCCAGCTATCAGTTAGGCTGGGATTGAAGGATGCTAGACCAATAATAAGGGCAATTTGGATATAGCACTGAACAAGTACAAATTTCATTGACAAATAACAGTTCATTTTGCAGGGTTTAGTCCAGTCCGAGTAGATGATTTACATTCTCAGCTTCTACCGTTAGTTTCAATAATTTGCAACTATATGAAAATTTAGTTAGTTGACTATTTGTGGCTAAGAATAAACAGACTTGAGTAAAAAATTTCAAGCTGTAATATAGCTTACAGAGAACATTGTTTTTGTTACAAAAAAAAAAATCAGCTCAAAATTATAACCAGAAGCTCAACTTATAAGGGCCATTCAAACTGAATAAGCAGACCGGTTTTTCCAATTTTCCAATTCCTGTATCTTTTATCCAATCTAAATTGTTCTCACCCACACCCATCTTCTCCAGTTAATGTTATCACAGTAGCCCAAGCATTAAATAACCGAAGAGACGCAAAAAGTTCTTAATTGCACTGATACCAATGCGTTTAATAAAAAATAAAGAATGATAGTGCCCTAACATAGCCAAACAGTTTGTTTCCCAGCTTTAAAAGAGAAGAAGACCCTACTCAGCTCATGAACAGGTGCAAGACTTTAATGCAGAAACACACCAAATGGCATCCAATTTGTTGTTGCTCAACTAAATTTCTCGCTCTATGCTTTACACTTAGAAAAGGAAAAAGAAGTGGTTTAACAGAAACAATTGGAAGTAGGACTATTCACATTATGATGAATGAATAACCTAACACGGCGGATGAGCATTGAAGCTTGGACACACAATTAGATCAAAAGCTTTGAGTTCACATGTACACAATCAAAATGCAGCAGATCAGCAAATGTCCCTATCAAAGAAGTTTCTGCTTTTAATGGAATAACCATCTTGTTTCCGAATTTGCGACTAAGTTTCTACAAAGTTAACTGACAGAACAACAAAGTATCCCACGAATAAATGAAGCCAAAGTTGCAATGGTTTGACTTGTAAGTACAGGATCTAGTTTCTATGCTGCAACTAAGTCAAATTGGGAAAATGATTACCGCTAACAACTTAATCCGGTCTTTATTAGGAAAATAGTGAACGCACCAAGTAGTTGAAGAAGTTCCATTATATATCTTTATCAGCCTGAACCAAGAGCTTGTTCAAACAATCAATGAGACACTGTGACTTGCTAAAATAACAAACCTTGGCAAAGGGTGGAACCATGGAACAACAAAACACTAAATATTCAAGAGCCTTTGAGTATGACATTGATTATTAATTGGAATCAATAAAGGATATGAGCCACTTATTTAGATAGTTGCATTACTACATTATACTCAAGCTACACAAATATCGGACCACAGCTTTGTATAATAAATATTAAATGTCTACTTTTATAGGCCTCTTATTTTGGATAAGCACTATTGAACCACAAGAAATGAAGGATCAACTAGGTCTTGGATGAAAGTGACAGGAGAAACAGCTGGGAAAGTTAAAACTTTCATTATGAGCAACTGACTCACAACCAAAGATGGTGAAATTGGTAGATACAGTAAGCACTAAGCTGTGAAGCTTTCAAACTCAAGTCATCATTTGTGGAAATTTTTTTCATAGAAAAGAGATATAGACTATAGTATAAGGGGAGACATGACAATAAACTGCACAGTGGAATCTAAACCTGTGACAATATATATAAATGGAAAGATTGCAATTTAAACAACAGGGATTAAGACATCATTGATAATTGGAGTTGTTTCATTAAAATTAACTTAACAGCTAAAGCAGTAGTTTTTTTGCTGTTAAGTTAATAGTACTTAAATAATTCTCTTCAAAGGTGAAGAGGTAGTAGTCCTTAAATCATGTTTACATAAGTTAATATTTCATACTACTTCAGAAAACATGGGTCAGAAGAGTAAGTGAAGTTCAAGAAAAGTGTAACTCATTAACATATAATAAGTGTGGTCCTACAGGGCCAAATAAGGGTTAAACAAAACAAAGACACTTTAATCAACTTGAAGTAAGCAGCACCATCATAACTCATGTATCATATGCACATTAAAGAAATTTATGTTCCACTAAAATTACTAAATTATAAATTCGCTTTTAAACCACGCAAGATCCAATCTGATTTGGCACACCAACCTGAATTATAAATAATCCAACCTGAACAACCTTCCCATCATTACAAATCAGATTGAGAATGAGATTTACCCAAGTACCTTTAATTCCAAGAGTGATATATAGACACACACACTATTAACCCCAAATAAAAAGATTTACATCTTAACGTAACTAGATTTAAGTGTTAAAATTTTCACCTTCCTGGAGCGAATTATTCAACAATGATCCAACTACCACAAACTTCAGAGGTATTCTCCAATAGAAGAACAAAACTAAGAATATAATCCATTTGTAAAATGCTTTTGGAGCTATATCTAATATACTACAAAAAAGAAAAAAAAAAAACCCAAATCCTATGTTGCGGAATTCAAGAATTCATTCGATGATGTTCAATACAGTAGTATACTCCGTATATCGTAAAGAAGAACAATTCAAAAGATCTGTGGTATTGTTTCATCATTGTGAGTCATCTTGTGTCAGAAATTAGAAAGAAGCTCAAATAGACATGAAGAGAGGGAAATTAATGGCCGATGATGTTGAAACAGGGAAAATAAATACCTGAAGAACCAAGAGAGGATAAGAGGAAATCCCTCCGGAATAATCAACGTCCGGGATCAACTTCCTCAGCTCCAAGGTGGGAGCGAAATCCCCAAAATCATCAACAGCCGACGTCGTTTCAGCCTCCACAAACAGAACCCCTTCGCCATTGCAATCAATCTCGATCCTCCCATCTTCATCTCTCCTGAGGCGACCAGCCATGGGATAAAAGTGGACAAGCGCCCAGCTCAGAGCCTCCTTAACAGGGTTCGGATCGAAGAAATTCGCCGAACCGTTGGGCCTGTAAAAGTAGACGCTCGGAGTGTGGAACCTGGGAACCACTAAATCGACGTTCGAATTCCAGAGATCCCGCTTCGGCGTCTCCATCGCCGGCCGGACCGTTGTTGAGCTCTTCACATTGATTATCATCTTCTCCCCCGGATTTTAGACCTGAAATCGAAAAATGCAAAATTCCAATTTCCGAGCTCAGATTCGGTTCAATTTGGACGACGTAACAACCAACAACAACCACCTGCGCTGTTTTCCTTCTCCGATTTCACAAAAAAATGCCACGAAAATCCCCCAACCCCGCCAAAATCTAGGGTTCACAGAACACCCAAATCAAGGTAGAAGCTTGTACAGAAAAGAAAAAAGAGGAAGAGGAAGCGGGAGACAGGGAGGTGAGGAGTACCTGTAACTGTAGAAATCCCAAAAAGGGAGAGAGAGAGAGAGAGAGAGAGAGAGAGAGAGAGATGGTGGTGGTGGTGGTGGTGGTGGTGGTGGTGGGTTGGTTGAAGTGTAGGTTTTTAATGGACTTGGTGGATGGGTGATCAAGTTGTCTGCGACTGACTCTGCGTGAGCTTTTGTAATTGTTTTTGGGATTTTGAACTCGTCGTGGGAAGGATGGTTTTATAGGGTGTGCCCAAATGAGAGCCGGCAAAGCAGAAAATTCAAATTTCCAGGCGAAGTTGGTGGGATTTTAAAATGACAAATACCCAGTACGGTGTACTATTAAAATTGAAAATTTTATGACCAAATTAAACAAAAAAAACCTAAATCTAAAATTTCCACAATTTTTTCCCCATTTATATTACTCCGTATTACTTTTTTTTTTATTGAGATTGCTTTTTTTTAGGCGAATTTGCGGATATATCCTACTCAGAAAAAAGGGTTACAAAAGTACCCCTGTTTCTGCCAAATTGCAGAGGATGCCTATTTGAACAAATTTGCAATAAAAGTATTGTAAAGTTATATATTTTTTAATTAATATAAATATATACAAATAGGATTTTAGGAAATTTAAAAAAAGAAAAGATTTTTAGAAATTGGAAAAAATAGGATTTTTGGATATTAAAGAACATATATTTTTGGAAATTAGGATTTTCTAAATTTTTTTAAAAAAAAAACTAGATTCTCAAAATTTGCAAAAAATAGGATTTTCCGAATTGAAAAAAAAAACAGATTTTTGAAAATTGGAAAAAAAATATGATTTTCGTAAATTAAAAAAAATAGATTTATGGAAATTGAAAATAACATAATTTTCGAAAACGTATCATGACATGTGTATAACACTATCATGTCAGTATGTAAATGTCTTCCTGTCAACATTTGTTTTTTTATCCTGTCATATTGAGAAGAATATCCTGTCAATGTCTTATTTTTATCCTGTTAGATTATAAATTTGTTCCTGTCAAGTGTCGTACAAGGAAACTTTGCATCTTATTCCTTTTATGGAGCGTTGGGAAATTCATGCAATAGTTGCTACTATCACCTGTCACCCACCACAAGTGAGAAGGCCTGCTGGAAGACCGAAGATGAATAGGTTCCGATCACATTGGGAGAAGAACTGGTCGAAGGCTCGAAAGTGTAGCCAGTGTGGAAAGTGAGGACATTATCAAACTAGATGTACAACACCTCAATCATGATCATAGAACCCCTTCCATAATGTATATGCAAACTTTTTAGTTAGGGATTCATTGCCTTTGTTAATTGTCACTTATGCATTTTCATTTGTTTAGATATTACTTTACATTCATTGCCTTTGTTGCATTTTCATGAATTGCAAAAAAAAAAAAAACTTCTTTTGGTTGATGATTGCATCCTCCCAGGCTCTAATTTATTTCGTGCTCCATGTATAAGTATGTTCCTGGCGAATGTGAAAACTTGGGACAATGATAAGAAATTCTGGTTGTGAAAACGTGTTGGTATGTTTCCTGACATGTCTAACAATTATCATGTCAACATGTAAGTACCATCCTGTCAACAATTGTTTTGTCATCCTATCATGTGGATATGAATACCCTGTCGAAGTAAATTTTTTTTCCCGTCATGTTATAGGTGTGATCCAGTCAAGTGCAAAAAAACAAGCGAATGATATCAAGTGAATTACTCTATGGAGCTCAAGTGACGTTCCACGACTCAGGAGAGACCTTCACGAGTCGTGAAAAGTTATTCTGGCTGTTTTATGAGCTGCTGAGAAGTCCCACGACTCATGGACGGCCCTTCACGATCGACTTACGAGATATGTATCCTAACATGTTTATAAAAATTTCCTGTCAGTATCTAAGGAATATCCTGTCAGGATTAGTTTTTTCATCCTGTCATGTTGATAAAAATACCTTGTCATAGTATTTGTTTTTTCCTGTCGGGTTGTAGGTGTGTTCCTGTCAAGTGTCCAAAACCAACGGTGAATGATGTCCCAACCGAACAAAAGACTAGGATCCCGGGTGCACTGCACGGCTACGACATTTGCTTGATTGAAGTTGGCTCCATTTTGTAAACCCACGAATGTTAATCCTAAGGTTTTCAGCCTAGCATAATATAATACGAGTCGAGTTCCAAGCAGGATATAGACATCTACCCGTCATACACCATCAAACTTCACTACTTTCTAACGCACACTATGACATGGGCATATAGTCGAAATTCAATTCAGACAAAGAAAAAGCGAACAACAACATCAATTTGAACAACACAACGGTAACAATCGAACAACATATTGATTTCGAACCGTAATCGATCAAACCTAATCGAGCAACCCTAACTAACGTTTTTAAGTAATAGAATAGCTAATCGAACATGAAATCGAAAGAGGTACTCAAACCCAAACTAAACATGAAGTGCCCTCATCGAACAGTTGGTGGAAGAGTGATAGCAACAACCAAACGAAATCCCTTTGGCTAGTCCTCGCTGCTGAGATGGTGGAGTTGATTGCTTTTGCACTGCAGCTTGTTTATTTTCATTGTGAAGGCTCTTTGCAATTGATTTATCTAGTATAATGCTCAGAATTATCACTCTCCGAATCACTTGCTCGGTACCGGACCACCGAGAGCGATCGTCGTCTCCTATCAAAAGCAACTCGATCTCCCAATGCTCCCACAGGTCACAGCGCTCTCGTTGCTTCTTCCACTAACCACGCTCTTTCTTTCAAACCCAAGCCCGGAGCCGTGAAATTCATCTACAAATGAAGAAGGAACAACCAATTCAATCCAGCAAGAAAGTGGCGAGAAATCAGATTCCATGGAGAAAAAATTCAGCAATGGTGCTTTAGAATCCACGATGAAAAACAGCACCAATCTAAGCAAGAAATTCAGAATCAACAACCCAAAAAACAGCAAAAAGTCAGATCAAAAAATGCTTCTAATTCCATCTAAAAAATTTGCAAGAAATAAGAACCAACAGCCCAAAAATTCAGCATGAAAACAGCAAGAAATCAGAACCAACAACCCAAAAAAAACAGCAAGAAATCTGAAGCAAAAACCCCAAAAATTCAGCTACAAAATAGAAGCAACAACCAAAAAAATTCAGCAAGAAAACGTGCTCGAAAACACTCGAAACCAAAAATCAAAAGCAAGAAAACTCTCAAAAAAATTTCAGAAGCACTCGAACAGCAACAATGCAATTGCAAGAAATAAGAACCAACAGCCCAAAAATTCAGCATGAAAACAGCAAGAAATCAGAACCAACAACCCAAAAAAAACAGCAAGAAATCTCAAGCAAGAACCCGAAAAATTCAGCTACAAAAGAGAAGCACCAACCAAAAAAATTCAGCAAGAAAACGTGCTCCAAAACACTCGAAAACACAAATCAGAAGCAAGAAAACACTCAAAAAATTTTCAGAAGCACTCAAACAGCAACAATGCACTTGAAAACACTCTAAATTTAGAAGAGAAATCAGTCCTAGAGCGAAATCAGAAGCGAAATCAATCCTAGAAGCATCTACATGACAGCAGTAGCAACTACATGACACAAATCAGTGAAATAGCAAATACATGACAGCAACAACATCTGCTTCAGCATAAAATCAGTGAAATCAAAACAGTCAGAGGGGAGTATCGAACAACATAAAATCAGTGAAATCGCAATGGCCATCGAACAACCAGCAATAACAACTACATGACACAAATCAAGCCTACGAATTTCTCCTTTGATAGCAATAGATACTACATCAAATAGTCAGCTATAGCAAATTTCTTTAGACTGTATAGATAATACAAATCAAGCCTACGAATTTCTCCTTTGATATCAACTACATGACAGCAACAACATACTACTCACATATTGAATTGGGATCAAAATCGAATACCAATAACTACAAATCAGGCCTAGAAACAAAAAAAATTCGAATGCTAGAAACTACAATTGAATGGAAATTGAATTTTGAGGGATAAAAATCGAATTGGGACATAAATCCACACAACTAGTATCCAAATCAGGCTCGAGCCATATGAAAACATGGATTTCGGATTTGATTTTTATATTTTTTTTCAAGAAATAAAAGAAAAGTTCGTAAGCTTCAAACGCTTACCCCGACAAAACCGTTGCAAGCTTCAAATCACGATTGAGAGACGGGTGCCGGAGGAACAGGCCAAGGCGGCGGGATAAGCGGGCGGCGGAGGTGGCCGGACAAAACCGGTGAGTGGCTAAGGCGAAGGTTAGGCGATGCGGCCGGTGGAGGCTGCGTTCCCCTCCGAGCGGCAGTGATGAAGCTGGCTCAGGAGGAGCCAGTGGGTGGTGGCAGAGGCTGGCTCCGGAGAGCCTGGCTGGCGGCATCCATTGGAGGTGATGAAGGGTGTCAGCGGGCAGCCGAGGCGGCCATTGGATCAAGTTAGAGATCGGCGAGTGGCGACATATGTCGGTGTCGGAGGAGCCGGTGAGCATCTGGATGAACAGCTAGTACGAAGAGAAGGTGTCGGCCTGGACGGAAGAGGTCGTGTACGGGCGCTGGGAGTGTTAGAGGCGGCGGCGGCGGAAGGCCATGGGAGTGTTTTAGGGTTTTAGGGAGTTTGCATCTTTTGACTTTACGTAGTCTCTTTTTCTTTTTCTTTTTGTTTCTTTTTGTTTTTTTTCTTTTTTCTTTTTTCGTTTTTATTTTAAAAAATAGGAAAATCTGGTATTTTTCGTTTTTTAATTATTCCAAATTTTTTTCCTTTTGGTCACATTTGCAATTTTATTAGGCATTTTTGCAATAAAATTAGGCATTTTTGTAATAAAGTAGAAAACAAGACATATTTGCAAATCGCCTTTGGATTTTGGGTATTTTTTGCTATTCTTCCTTTTTTTTAATACTAGTCTTATTGCCCGCGTACTTCGCGGTTTCTTAGTTAATTATATATTATTTTATTATAATTATTACGCAGTATTAATAAGTACAAAATTATAAAATAAAAAATAAAAATAATTATACAGTTTTTAAATGTGTTAAAAATCAAACTGACATATATTTATTAAAGGAGGGAATATTAGACCATTCGAAAATGTTATCCGATAATATTATATTTTAAAATGTTAAAAATAATTTACAAAAATATATTTATTTTGTGAATGATAGTTCATATACATTTATTTTTTAAAAAATTGTGAAAAAATTATACAGTATAAAATTTTTAAAAACTTTTGCTTAAAAAATCTCGGATAGATTTTAACTTGAATAGTTTAATTTTATTTATTTTCTAAAATTTATTTCTTTATGATTTTTCTTTTTTTTTTTTATAAATGTATTTAAAATGATTATTTATTTATAAGATTAATAAGTATGATATTATATATGCAGTTCATAAAAATTCGTCCAAGACCCGACAAATAGGATTCAAAATCTCTATTTATTTATTTATTTATTTTTAACGTGATAATTCATATACATTTATTTTTAAAAAATTTTAAAAAAAATCATAAAGAATAAATTTTTAAAATAATTTGACATAAAAGCTAGGGTGATCATTCATATACACTATTTAACTTGTCTTTTATTTATAGGATTAATAGCTGTGATATTATAAATATATGTAGCTATATTAATAAAATTAATTTTTGTACATGCTATGAAACAACGTTGTATATTCCTCAAGGGTATTCAAGATGATTGAATTTTTTTTTACTAAATATATATTTAATGTAAGCAAACAGTAAATAAAAATAATTCAAATTTTTATTATTATTTGAGGGTGATTAAAAATAATTATGAGGGTGTTTATCTTTATAAAAAAAATATAATTTAAAATTTGATAAAAATCTAATTGCTTATAGTTTAAGGAAATTTACTTAAATAGTTAATGGTTGATATGAACAGACGGTTAAAAAATGTCTATAATATATACTCCGAAGTCCGAACCTACCAATTCTATTAGCAAAGAGAAAATAAAAAAGGCTCAATTTTTTTTATATTCAATTTGATCTAAAACGTAGAATAATTGACCAAATATGGGATAGGTTAATTCATCTAAAAAGATAAAATTTACCGTATATTGAAAGGTTAATATTGAAAGTAATATTCGATAGGTTAATGGTTGATATGACGATGCTTTTTGAGTTTAATTGGAAAAAATATATATTGAAAGTGTTAGTATTAGTTGCTATTATATGGTTATCATTTATAGTATTATAAGTTTAAGATATAAGGCTAAATATTTATAAATAAAAAAATCTAATTAAGATATAAGATTATATTAGATAGACTATTTGATCTAAAAAGATAAATTTTTTTACCTAACTATATTGGTTTATTAATTGATGCGACTCTAAAAAGATAATATCATATAACTAATTAAGTTTTTTTTATATATTTATCTAATATGTGGTTGAATATTTATATATTCAACCACATATTATTTGTTTTATACTATAGCTTTATTACTCGCCCATTGCGCAAATTTAGTTTTATTACTCGGAACATATGTTAATTTTATTATATTCTAAATTATATAAATGTAAATATTAACATACGTATTTATTAGTACCCTATCCAATTATATAAACAATTTTATCAAATCTATACATAATAAATACGTACACACTAAAACATATATATATATTTCTCTTTTAATTTTAATGGGTCATAAGATATTTACCACAAATTATTGTACGCTTTTTTTTTATAATACAGCTATATTATACCTTTGCTCAATTTTTTTATTAGATTTTAAAAAATCTGCTCACCAAAAAAAGTATTTTAAAAAATCTGATGTTTAATTTGATGACTCTAATTAAAAAAATCTTACTTCTTAATCATGTAATATTTTAATATAATTAATATAATAAAATATAATTCATTAATTATATTTTATTAATAAGTATAAAATATAATTAATGAATTATAGATTGTTACGTACTTATGCCAAAGCAACATGTTAAACATTTATATAGTAAGTATAATAAAATATTAACGATATGATTTTATGTAATTGACCAATAAGTTGCTAGTTTAATTAAAAAAAACAAACCACATTAATTAGTTAGATATAACCAATGTTTATATTAAGTAAAGTATCCATTAACATACGTGGAATTAAAATATATATGTACGATACAAAGTAAAACAAAAAAAAAGAAAATAATGGTTAATATACTAATATGATTTAACTAATTAAAATTTATATATTTTATATCTAAAAAGATAAGTTTCTAACTAATTAAGATATAAGGTTCAATATTTATAAAAAAAAATATCTAATTAAGATATAAGGCTATATTTGATAGATTATTTGATTTAAAAAGATAAATTTTTACCTAACTATATATATTTGCTTATTAATTGATGTGACTCAAAAAGATAATACTACTTTACTTCAGAAAATGACACATAAGCAAAAATAATCCCGTTTTAATCCAGAAAATTCCATGGACGCGAGATCGCACCAGAGCCCGTTTCAGGCCTCTGTTTTAGTATTTTACTAGTATTCGTTACCCGCGCGTTTGCGCGTTTTGTTAATAAATTATATTTTGTTATATTAATTATATTAAAATATTATATTAGATTATTAATTGACGTGGATTAAAAAAATAAAACCAAATTGACGTGGCTCACAAAAATAAAATCATATATAAATATATTAAAAAAATTTATATAGATATATAGATTGACTCTGCTATTAAATGATGTAGCTAAAAAAGATAGAAACATATTAAGTCATAGTAGACACACTTGCAAATTCCATAAGAACTACAATTTTCTATCTCAAACCCATAATTAATTATTTATTCAACAATAAAATCTGACTTGATTAAAACGAAATTACCTAAACGTGCTAGGCCTCCTGATAAAATGATGTGGAAATATCCTCCAATCGATGTAGTTAAGATCAATGTTGATGCTTCGGTGAAAAGTAATACTCAACCACAGATTGGTTGTGTTGTAAGGAATAATAATGGTCAGATTATTCGGATACATAAATGTAATGTTAGGATGGGTTCTGTCATTTTGGCAGAAGCTCTTGCTGTTTATACAGGTATAAGATTGGCAGCGGAGATGGGGATCCGTAAATTGATACTTGAGAGTGATTGTGCGATCATCATCGACGCCATCAATCATGCAAACAATAGTCCATGGGAGGTCACTCAAATTGTCCAAGAGATCCTTTCATTTAGAAGAGATTTTGAGAGCATCACTTTTCAGCATTGCTATAGAGAGGCTAATGGTGCAGCTGATTTTATTGCCAAATCTCAACTTAATTGTAACTTTATTTTGAGCGGTTGTTGTTGTCAGTTCCAGAACATCATCTTGCGAGATGATCATGGATGTCGCTAGTACATCCAACTTTTTGCCTACTGTAAAAAAAAAAAAAAAAAAATCTGACTTTATATATATTAAAGGACGGTCGAATCTATATTCATTTATCCATATTTTTTTAACAATATGTAGTAATTAAAGGAGGATTGGATAAAAATGATAGTTATTTCAACAAAAGCATAGTTAATCAAAAAAATGGGTGGTATCTCACCGACGGCATCGTTGATATTAGTATATAGATTTTATATAGATTTCTTTTGTAATATAATTATAAATAATTTCAGTGATATAGAAAGATAAGTTTTTTACCTAACTATATTGGCTTATTAATTGATGTTGCCCAAAAATATAATACCAATTTAATTTAAAATATGACACGTAAGTAAAAATAATCCTGATTTAATCCAAAAAATTACATGGATGTGAAATCATACCAGAAGTCATTTCAGACCTCTGCTTTAGTATTTTGTATAGATAGATATATAGATAATAATAATAATAATTAAAAATAAATAAAATCCCAAATCCAACCCACTATTCCAATTGTGAAGCGCGTGAATTTAACCTAGCAACTGTGTGTAGTTTGGTATAGTAAATGATTACGTAGCTTTTTATGCTAATTTTATACATGAAGATAAAAAAAAACGAATTTATATATATTTCCCCTCACTAATAGTGTAAAATCAGTGTAAAAATATAAGGATATAATTAGGGTTAATAATTATACTACGTATGCAAACTAATTGATAGATTTATCTAATTAAAATACAAGTTATATTGGATAGATTATGTATCTAGAAAAATAAGTTTTTTACCTGACTATATTGACTTATTAATTGGTGTGGCCCAAAAATATAATACCAATTTAATCCAGAAAATGACACGTAAGTATAAATAATCTCGTTTTAATCCAGAAAATTCCGTGGACGCGAGATCGCACCAGAGGCCTGAAAAGGCCTCTGTTTTAGTATTTTATATAGATATAGATAATGAAATAAATTCGATTATCTAGAAAAGCATAGAGAAATCGAGAGTATGTACAAGCCGATTGATAAGTTGAGATTGCCCTCTATATTCTCTCAAAAAAATTGTCCTCTCTATTATTCTGTATTATTCTTCTAGTATTCAACTAGTTCATTTACCCGCACCTTGTGCGGTTTTATTTAATATATTTATATTATGTATATAAAAATATTTTATAACACAATTATTTTGAGATCATATTAATTCTAATATAGGTCAGTTGAAACCTAACAAATTATATAAAATATTCTGACTCTAAAAATTATTTAAAATATTAGATTTATACGGGTTGAAATATTGTCCATACCTTATTGAATTAAGTGGAAAAACAACTATAGTGCAATGATTTTTGAGACAATATCCTAATTTGATTTTAGGTATTTTATTCTCATATTCAAATTTTACAAGTCATTTAATAGATGTACATACAATTTCTTGTGAGGATTTTTTTTGGTTTAAATCTTGTAAGGATTTTAACTAACAAACAAAATCACACTTAAGGAAATGGTTGCAATATTTGATTTTTCTAGGGTGAAATAGATAATTATAGGGTAAAATATAGACAATTGATTTGTATGAAGGATCTTATTAGTTAAGTACTTAATTTTATGCATATAGGTGAATTAGGAAAATAGAAGATAGGTATGATGTGTGATTGAAGCTTGATTTATTAAATAATAAAAATAAATTATTGATTAAGATAATGGATAGGTAAATGAGGAAAATAAAGATTCGTATGATTCAACAATTGAGATCACCAGTGAAAAACACTCTCAATTATGAAATCCCATTCAATTAGGGTTTTCTTTTGCCCCGCCGCCTACCGGCACCTTCGACCTCACCAGCTTGAAATCACAAACTGCTTGACACCAATTTTCAATCAAACCCTCCTAATTCAAAGTAGTTTACACAACGGGATAGCTCCCCCCTTCGAATTCGCCTTCATTGCAAATCACCCAATACCGAAAAGTTCGTTCTTCGCCATTGAGTTCGATGTGATGGTCGGTTGCTACTCGACCTTTAGGGGTGGGTTTTGCTCAAAAGTCTGCAAGTGGTTTGATCTGGTGGCTTTGATGTCCGATCGGTGTGTTCTTTGGCCTTGGCGGTGGGGTTTTGGGTGGAGATGTGGGTGTGAACGCTCGTCTCTCCCTCTGTTGCTTCGGTGTTCTCTCGCGCCTTGGTCGATTTTTGGCTTGTACCTCTACCAACTGTACCTCCAATTTCAGCAGGTTTGTCCCTTTTGCTGTAGGCGCAACCCCCCTTTTGGTTATACTCACCAATGGTTGCTTAAGCCCTCTTGTGTTTTTAACTATTCGAAATTATATACAATATCTTTGCTATACTTGAACGTGTGTGACTGCTCTCTTAGTATCTCTGTTCTATTATTGCCCACAAGGCTGTGTTATTTTCCTCTGTTAATCACTTCTTTGGGGAGTGCCTTGTTGCATTGTTTTTGGCCATTGTTTGGACACAATCCCCCTTGCTACTCTAGCACCACAAACTTACATCTACACCAACACGTTCTTCGGTCCGGTGTTTGGAACTTTGTTCCGGCACTCGTGACAGGTAAATTGCCTCTCTGTGGCTCCTGCCCCACACCAACCCATATTATTTATCAAATGAATAAAAACAACTCGTCCTGGATGCTTAACAAACTGATTATGGAATTGCGGCCTCTATTGTTTGGAGTTGGTAAATTCTTGCATTACCATGCTCTGAATCAATACCCGAGCCTGAATAGTTTATCGGTTTTAATGGTTGTTTATCAACAATACTTTAGCGGTGTTGAGACACCTTGGTATACCAATTTTCTTACTCCTATTCCAGGGGTTTCAACAGTTCATTACTGGGACAAACCTATAAACAACACCAACAGCAGCAATCTTACTACTACCAGTTACTTTTATGCCTTAAAGGCATTCTCCCTTTACTACCAATTTTGTTACTCCTACCAGTTACTTGTATGTTGTGCTACCTTAATTAGGGTGCCTAGCCCATGTATTAGTTCTTATACTATGAATATGTTTGATTACTTCTCTCCTTGTTTTTATTTAATGTCATATGCTGGTTATTCTTCTTTCCTTTTCTCCACTACTGGCTGTTTGGTGATTTCTTTTTACAGGTGCTCTTCCTTGCCTTTGGACTGGTGGTTTTTAGTGGACAGCTACTGCCTCAGCACTCTTCTGCTGTGACATAGACTTACTTCTCTTCAGTTGACCGTTGGTTTAACTGGACATTATCAGCAAAGGAAGCTAGACAAGCACTTGGCAAAGGAACTACTAAGATCATTATTTGATTACCAAATATTACAATTGCCTCACAAGGCCAATCGTGTATTCTTAACAGACTTTGAAACATATCACCGTATGATGTACTTATTATTACAATATTTACAAATCTCACAAACCTACAAGTCCCTCACATGTATCTTAATACAGGTTACAGATGAGATGAATTGGAATATTACGTTAAATTTTTTACAATCAAATTATTGCCTTAACATTCTTCTTACAAGTTCCTTTTATCTAGCAAATTCGAACCTGTCTTTCGGTATGGCACAGACAACTCTCCATACTAGATTACTCAGTTTAGAACATTTGATTCAAACTTATCCATACAAACCGGCATATCAAACTCAACCATTCAAATCTGCGCTATTTTACTACGCGGGTATAATGTGAATTATCATTGTCACCAACGGACACACAATATAAAAGGTTTCCCATGAATATAACATCGTGGAATTGTCGAGGGATCCGACGTAGAAATTTCTGGACGAATACATAAATTTTCTGCAGAAACAACTATATCAATGTCTTAGTCCTATTAGAAACCAAAACAAATATTGTCTCTCCGGAAGCTGTCTGGAAGAAGTGTGGTTTCAATCACATTGCCTTCGATCCAGTCATTGGCTTTTCAGGCGGAGTCTGCCTGCTCTGGAAAGATATTCAGCCTTTACAAGGGGAAATCAAGCTTATTTCAGTTCAACACCGAATGATTCACATAGACTATTACGATCGAAGATATGATAAAACTTCGTCTTTCCTACTAATTTACACTCCACCAGACCGACAATCGAAGGATTCCTTCTGGGATTCAATCATCCAATACTCGAATCTACTTACAAAACCATTCTGCATTCTTGGAGATCTAAACGAAATAGCTTGTCCTTCCGATAAATTAGGAGGTGTCACACCTAGCAACAGTCGATTCAAGAGACTATCAGACTTAAAAAACAAGTTACAGAGACTTAAAAAACAAGTTACAGCTGATGGAGGTGCCCACTCATGGGGCCTCCTTTACATGGCAAAAACGCAAAACGGGGGGAGCTAAACAACTGTTACGCAAAGTTGGACCGGCTGTTAGCGCATAACGATATTATTGCCTTATATGACGGTTTACGCGTCAAAATTCACCCATTCACATCGTCGGATCATGCGCCGATTTCGATCGACTTCCGAACCTCGTCTAATACAAACAAAAAACCTTTCCGTTTCGAAATGGCATAGACGACGAAACCTGAATTCTCCAACATAGTGCGTCAAGCATGGAGACTGGATCCATATGGATCGTTGATGTACAAACTTGTTAAGAAGACTACACTTCTGAAACAACTGGCAAAAAATTGGCATAAGCGTACCTTCAATAATATTCATACCCAAAATTTTGAAACAGATGAAAAAATCCTACAATTACAAACCTCAATAATTACGAACCCTAACCAAACAATGTTAGATCTCCATAAGCGGCTTCTAAATAAGAGAGAGCGGATGCTCGATTTTCAGAGACGATACTGGAGCCAAAGGGCTAAATCAAAACATATCAGATTAACCGACACAAATTCGGCTTATTTCCACCGAATAGCTTCTATTAAAAGGGGCCGAAAATTGATTAAATTCCTTAAAACGGCCTCCGGGGAAACCTTGTCGGACCACGACCTGATCAGGGCGGAGGTCGCGGAAAGTTTTGCAACTCGTTTCAAGTCTTCCAACAATCACCAGCTAAGTTTCGACAACGATCTAAGTGTCATTGATAACGAAATTTCGACCCAACAGAATCTTATGCTCACAGCAACTGTCACTAATAAGGAAATAAAGAACGCACTCTTCTCAATCCAACCGGACAAATCACCAGGCCCAGACGGGATGCCAGCGGGTTTTTACCAAACATATTGGACAATTGTGGGTCCAGCGGTTACAAAAGCAGTTAAAGCATTCTTTTCAAGTGGGAAAATGCTTCGACAAATAAACCACACATTCATAACTCTTATACAAAAACAGGATAACCCTCAAACTGTCAACCACTTCAGGCCTATCAGCCTATGCTCAACGGTATATAAAATCATCTCAAAATTCTAATTGAAAGACTCTCAAAGGTCTTCGACAAATTGATCCATCCTCTTCAGAGTGCATTTACTAAGGGGAGATCTATTCAAGATAATATCCTCATTTCTCATGAGATTTTCCACTCTTTTAGACTGTCCAAAGCAAAAAAAGGTTACATGGCTATAAAATTGGACGTGGAAAAGGCTTATGACCGAATTGAATGGTCCTTCCTTTTTGTTGTTCTCACCAAGTTCGGCTTTGATAAACAATTCATTCTGTGGATTAAAGAGTGTGTGCAAACTATTTCGTACTCGGTACTCGTAAACGATGAGCCTACACCTCCTTTCTACCCCACAACAGGTCTCAGGCAGGGAGATCCCCTGTCCTCTTCCTATTCATTCTCTCGGCAGAAGTTCTTGCAAGAACGATACAACGCAATTCTACTACATCTAAAGATGTGGTTTCACGATCGGCCAAAGGGGGGTTAAAGTCCCCTTCTTAGCTTTTGCGGACGACATAATGCTTTTCGGCAAAGCATGTATGTCCACCTGCAACAATCTTACAAATATTATACAGTGCTTCTGTACTATTTCGGGCCAGAAAGTAAACCTGTCAAAATCAAGTGTTCAATTCTCAGCAAAGACTTCTACAACAACGACTAATACAGTCACTAGTGCTTTGGGAATCCCAAAGACGAATAATCTTGAAAAATATCTAGGCTGCCCCATAATAAATGGCAGAGTTAATAAAGACACCTTTGCGGATGTAATTCTCAAGGCTAAACAACAGCTATCTAAATGGAAAGCTTCTTCCTTGTCAGCTGAAGGTCGTAAAGTACTCATTAAATCGAACTTAAGTGCGCTGCCTATCTTCCCGATGCAGGCATTTATGTTACCATCCTCTATACTACACGAACTGTATAAAACCTATCGACAATTCTTTTGGAACAAACAAGATCGATATACCCCGTTGATTAGTTGGGATAAAATCTGTTCGGACACTCTATCGGGTGGCTTGGGAATTCAAAAAGCTGAAACGGTCAATAAGGCTTTACAGATGAAGCTATTATGGAAAATCATAGCCGAACCAGATAACATCTGGGTAAGAGTTGTTTCAACTAAATATCTGAAAACCCAGCCACTGATGAAATATACAAGAAAGGGTAACCCCTCTTGGCAATGGGCAAATCTTATGAAACTCCGCAAAGAATTTGGTATGGGACTCAACTGGTCTATTGGAAACGGCCATTCGGTTAATTTTTGGGAGGACAATTGGGCTTACAGTACGCCCTTGAAAGATTAGGCTTTGCTTCCGATACCCAGCGAATCCTTAAATTGGGTAGTGGCCTGATTTATTACCATGAACAACACTTGGAATATCCAAAAAATTAACTCTGAATTGTCAGGCATTCTGCGACCAGATATTTTGACTAAAATCACAGACATTAAGCTACCTCGCAATAACTTCAACGACAGATTATATTGGGGTCCTAGCAAAAACGGATGGTTTACTACTTGTTTCGCTACGAATATTAAGCCCAATCATGCGGGCAATCATGACTTTGGATGTAATTGGATTTGGAAAACAGATATTCCTCACAAAATCAGACATTTTCTTTGGAAACTCGCAAGAGATGGTCTTCCGACAACAGATAGATTACAACGATCCCACATATATGTTCCTTCAGGTTGTCACCTATGCGGGTGCTCGACAGAGACTACAACCCACTTGATTCTTGAATGTCCCATAACGATTAGCTTACTTTCTAATTTAGGAATTCGTTACCAGCGGAGTCAGAGTCAATTGGCTAATGCTAAATTGAATGATATTGTACGAAATATCTATTATGATTTCGGAAAACAGACTTTTCCTAGAATAGCGTTCGCCTGGTGGGGCATATGGTATTTTCGTAATCAATTAGCCTTAGGCCATATAAACGCTATCACCATACCGGGCATTGCGTTGTTCGTCAATTCCTCTTACCAAACTTGGAAATATGACTTGAATATAAAGGGTATTACCAGTTCTCGCACAAATACGAATAATAAAAGAGAAGATCACACTGTTGATGGTGCTTGGCCTTCTTCTTCAAATAAACTAAAATGGTGGAATAAACCTCCATTAGGTCACTATAAACTGAATTTTGATGGATCATATTGTTCCTCGGGAGCTGGGTCTTGTGGTTTTGTTATCCGGGACCATGTGGGACACATTATTTCTTGGGGAGCGGCCAAATGTGACAACACTTCTGCTGTCTACGCCGAAGCCTTAGGGCTTCATATTGGTGTGCTTAAGGCTGTCAGCCTAAATCTCAATAACCTCCTAATTGAAGGGGATTGCTTGGTCGTCATAAATGCTCTCTTAGGGGACAGGGCGTGCCCTTGGAACATTGAGCTGCTGATGGCTGATACGTCGATGTCACTACGTTTCCTATCTAATGTAGCTGTTCGTCATATTTTCAGGGGTTCTAACGCTGTGGCAGACATGATTGCTCGTCTAGCTCATAGCGTCCCTGCCGACGACTACTTAGCTACAGATTCGGAGATCGGGAATCATGCAGGAATTTCGCCAGGGGGGCCACCAGGATGGCTCGTGAGGCATACTACATTCCTGAGGATGACAGATTCTTCGATGATCCAGAACTTTGTGTTCTCGTCCGTTCGGACGCTCTAGGAAAGAAGCCGGCTCTTCGGCGTGTTTCCTAATCCTTATCTGTTTCAAAAAAAACAATTGAGATTTGATTTATTAAATAATAAAAGAAATTGTTTATTACCATCATTATTAGATATTTAGTTTCAAATATTTAGGTATAAAATAGGAAAATGGAAGATACACTTATTTTAGGATAGCTTATAGAGATTGTACGGGTAAAAAAAATCATTGATTGAATTGATATATAGAGATTGTATGGGGTAAATTGATTGAGTTAATTCAAAGAAAATTTAAAAATATGATAAAATTACATGTCAGCATTGTTGAAGGAGGAAGTGTCACATAGGATCGGAAATGATGAGAAAGTGACACGTGGCCATTGTACTTCTTCTTTAGTGTTAATATATAGATATATAGATATATAGATATAGATGGGAAAGAATATCATTAAAGTTAATTAGTGAATTCTCTATATCAACAACAATCACAGTCTAGTAAAATGTTAGAAGGTACGCACTCTTTTTCTGAACTAGTTGAAATGGTATTTTCGAGAGACCCATAGTCCAGATAAACAAAGCCACTGTACCGAAACTGAGTGCGGGAAGCTATGGAGTAGTAAAGTAAGAACAATAAAACAAATATATGAGCAAAGACAAAAATAGAAACAAACACCATAGAAGTTTAAATATCTGTCGTCCCGAATACTCCTCTAGTGGTCTCTGTCTATATTCATTTTTTCCATGAGGGTCAAGAGAGTAGGGCCATGGAAAATGACCTTTATCCCACTTTTCTTCGATCTACCTCTTCCTTTATTGGTAGCTCTTAGATCCAGACTCTCACATCTATGTACAAGCACAAAAAAGGCTTCGTTTGAACATGTCCAAATCAACATAGCCTAACCTAGTAACCTCCCACATCTTAACCCCAATATTAGTGACTCTAAACTTCTTCTTAAAGTCCTCGTTCGTGATTCTGGCTAATCTTATGTGTCTACACATCCAACGTAATATTCTCATTGTAACGGTTCGAGTTATAGAACCCGGGTTACGTTTCGAATGAATGGATACCTTTATTCGGATCTTACAATTCAAGTACGGGTGTTTTTGAAAACAAAGAGTTAAATTTTTTTTTTAAAGGAGGGATTTCATACCCTAAAATCGATTAAGGTCAATTGGGGACCCGGTGTTCTCACACTGATACATGTTCTAATTACTAATACGCGCGAAATCATTTGGGTTTAAAACAAAACATGCAAAAGCAAAACAGAAGCATACAAAGTTGCCACGACATGGTCGGGTCAAAACCAATAAATATATTAAACCAAAAGAAAACGTATAAAAGTTAGTCGCTAACTATCGCCATGGCTAGACCCCGTCCACAAGCAACACTCGACAATCAAAAGGAAGGTGGGTACTTGAAACTATCTATGAAGTCAAGGTCAAGCCACATCAAGCGTATCATAAGGCATCGCTAAGGCCACATAGCATGCATCCTATTCCTAAATAATATGTCTAATAAAGTGTAGAAATTAAACACTTAAGCATCCTTATCAACATGATATATATATATATATATATATAGTGCAGTAAATGATGCCCAAAGAATGCCAAGTGGCATACCCCTCTCCTACTCCGGCACCCATTCTCGTTAGTGCAGGAACTGGCTGCGTTCAATGCTATAACAACAATATCATTTTCCAATCTCAATTTCATTCTCAATTTCATGCTCATGTTACTTTTCTTTCTCAATGATTTCTCATAATCATAATCATAATGACTCGATTAGGTACGAATCAGATGAGGCTTGGTCGTCCTATGATCCTAGCAAACGACTTTAGACTCACAATTAACGTTAGTTCTAACAAGCGCAAAGAGAAGTAATATGCTCAAGTAGATGTGCAATCCTAAGCATGGTACTACATGAAATGCAGGATGCTTATACCTAACATACTACATGCCACCCATGCATGAGAGTCCGAATTCTTGAGTAAGTCTCGAATAACTTACTTGGAAAGAGCAAAACCAAAAGCAATAAGCAAGAAGTCCAAACAACTCACATGTCACATAGAAAGTATTAATTAACATCATAAGTCTATGTCTACTACATATACATGGCCCATTTACTGCTACACTCAATTCATATAAGTTAAAGAACTCATTATCATATCTTAGTCAAACCCCATCATCATCATCATCATCATCATCATCATCATCATCATATTGAATCATCTTATCTCTCAACAAATTCCTTAATTCATTTCTACCAATCATCCCGAAATTTCAAGGCGTTGAAGGACCTGGAGGATACCAAGTTTAGGCACTTCGTGAAGGTGCTACAAGGCTTGAACATTACCATACCACTCACAGAAGCCCTCAGTGAGATGCCGACCTACATGAAATTCCTCAAAGACATCCTTGCCAAGAAGAGGTCCATCACCGAGATCGCCGAAGAGTGCCATAAGATGGAATTCCCTGAGAAGAGAAGTGATTCGGGAAAGTTTGTCATCACGATAAGGGTAGAGAAACATCAATTCAAGGCCCTTTGTGACCTAGGGGCTAGTGTAAGTTTGATGCCCTGTCTATATGGCAACAAGTTGGTGTAGGACCATTGAAGCCCGTCGACATAAAACTTTACATGGCGGACAACTCCTTTGTGATACCCACAGGGATTGTGGATGATGTCCCCGTCAAGGTGGACAAGTTCTTTGTGCCCACGGGCTTCGTCGTGTTGGATACGCCGGAGGACACTATTGTGTTTATCATTCTTGGTAGGCTATTCCTAGCAACCGCCGACGCCAACATCAACATAATGGCATCCTTTCGTTCATAATCGGCAACGAAGTCATCGAGTTCCGCTTCATCCCAACGATGAAAGACACCAAAAGGCTAGAGGTCAAGAGCATCGGCATAAGCAAGGACTATGTTCATTGTGAAGACGCAATACCAAGAGCTTTTACTTTTGGAATTCATGGAGAAAGTGGGATCACACCCGAAGAGGAGCAACAATGAGAATATTTGTTGAAGGAGCTAGGCGTTGAAGAGAAGATCGATCTTGACTACTCGCAATCGACGTCGACCAAAGCGCTCGATCTCGACCAACCTGGATGTAAAGGCTCGGGTTTTCAAAATCATAAAATTAAATGTAAATAATTAAAATGGATATTAGTCGGAAAGGTCGAATATTTTGAAAATCCTCCTCCTCAATTAAATATTCTTACTATAAATACTTAAAGCGGATTTCGGCCCAATTTCGAACATTTGGAGATAAATTCTGCCAATTACCATGGAATTGAAATAAACTTTAGGATGTCGATATCCACTTGATTTTGAAGCATCATTTTAATCGAGTCGGGATAAAACCAAGAATACAGGTTTCGGGTTTTGATTTCCGGGTATTTGAAAATATAAGGATCACCTTCCCTTTGTTCCCCCTTCCCTCTTTTATCTCCTTCCTCCTCCATTCAAACTCACTCTTTTTCTGTGCTTGGCTACAACAAAAGAAGAAAGATACCAAACTAATTCTGCAGCTCCTTATCCGATTGTAGCAGCAAACAGCAGCAGGGAGACTAATGCTTGCCTATCCGAACGCAACAACACATCCCCTCCATAATTAGGGCCCAAAGCAAGCTCACACCATACCCTTTTCTGCAACAACAGCTCAACCTACTTACTCCCCCTATTCATCCTTGAAACCTCCACAAAAACAGACCCTTTTTTTACCCCCAGAGCCTGTCCCTGTCTACTCCTTTCATTTCCAACAGCTCATACACACCTCCCCTCCTTCTTATTTACTTTCAAATTACCGAACACAAAGACCCTTTTTACTCCTTCAACCAAAGCACACACACCCCTTCCTTTATGCTGAGCTCCCATCCGAGCACCTCCCCGAGCAGCAGCCCCGAGCGCGCCTCCTGAGCACCAGCAGAGCACCACCTTAGTGCTTCCGAGTGCCAAGTCGAGCACCTCTGTTTCTAAGAACCCCGAGCGCCCCGTTTTGTAGCCCCGAGAAACCGAGAAACACAACTCCTCCTTCCTCTCCTCACAGTCAAACCTAGCAGCAGCAGTAGCACCTCCCCGGAGCCATCAACAACAGCAGCGCCGCCAGACGCCTCCGGAGCGCCGCCGCCTTCTCTTTCGCCCTATTTTCCGTTTTGCCTCGGTAAAGCTCAATTCCTCTCGTCCTCTATCCTTTCACCTCCTATCAACCTAAAAGTCCCTCCTTTAACCTTCCACATCTCTTCCAGGCCTCCTCGTGCGAAGAACCATGCCCCGACGAGCTCAAATGAACTCCGACGAACATCGAAACCACGCCTCGGTGAGCCTTCTTCCTCCTTCTTCCATTCCTTCCTATCTGGTTCTATGTGGGTGGTTGTGTTGCTGGCGTCGTGGCCGGAGCCAGAGTCTGGGGTGACACCGGTGAGCCACCCTTCCTCTCCTTCTTTCTGTTTTGATTTCGAACCAAAGAGATGGAAATGGAGATTAACAGTGTTCAATCTCCACCTCGCCATTTCCCTACCCTGCGGGTCCCACCTCACCACATCAGCCGGCCACGTCAGTTGGGCCCCTCTCCCTCTTTTAATTCTACACTTCGGATTACAGATGGAAGGATGGGGTCTTTAGGCCTAACTTTTGGGTTAAATTATTTGGCTTTAAAAAGGTATTTTTGGGCCTAATCTATCAAAGGGTAATCGGTTTGGGTTTTAATAAAAAAAAAAGTGGTAAGCTCGTTGGTATTTAACAAGATAAAGGGGGTCGGTTTTGGGTTTTACAAAATGAAATGGGTCGGTTTGGTAACTTAAAGAAGGGTTGATTTTATTAAATAAAAATGGTTGGGATTTGGAATTATTTTATGAAAGTGTTAATAAATGGTATTTAGAAATTATATAATATTATTTGAGTTTTAGAATATAAAGTATTATTATTAAGATTTAAAGATATAATATCATAGTGATTTAAGGCAAATAAAATATTATGAGACTTGGAGATTTAAAAAGATATTATCGGAATGTAAATCGAAAAAAGGATTTGACGAACATTTTCCAAGGTCGGAATTTCTAACTAGTGAACTCGGTTTTCGAAAAGGTTTTCCGGACTAACTTCAGAATTATGTGATCGATGACTAACTAGCGTGATGATATGATTGATTGACTAGTAGCGTGATTTGTGTGAACTAATGGCATGTATGAATGACTAATAGCATGATGAGATGTTAGAGTTATGTTATCGCGTGACTTATACCTTATGAACAATAATGAATTATATTGGACTTTTGAGATGTATGACTATGCGGATATATTATTATTATGAGCATATGAATGTGGCTGAATGGAACGATGAGAATGATGTGATCTTATGGAAGGTGGTGATATGATGAAATGGCAATTGCGATATATTTGTTATTCTCGTTGAATGATGTATGCTTGAATGCTTGAATGATTAGACGTAGACTTATATATGTTCCGCTATCTATCTAGGTGATACTTTGTGGTTATAATTGATGTGTGCCGAATCTTCTGTTATGCTGTTCTGCATACCCAGGTAAGTCACTATAGAGCATACTTAGATCGAATAGAACCTTGCTATATGTGCATGATATACTCGGTGTTGCATATGCATAAAAGCATGCCATGTACTACCATGCTAGGTTGCATTGACCGTTAAGCATTCTATTTCTTTATGCGTATGTAAACAGGACGGCCGTTATCTGTGAAGTATCTAGAGTCTTTGCTAGGGTCATAGGATGGCCCAGTCTCATCGGGTCTCGTCCTAAGTCATTCGAGTCATATGGCACCACCTTTACTTATATTATGAGCATGATTACGAGATTTGCATGCGGGCTTTATATATGATTACGGGTCGGGCCTGCGGGGCGATTCGATTATAATGGAATGGAATGCATTCATGAGCTGGCCAGTCTCCGCCTTATCGGGAACGGGGTGGAGGTAGGAGAGAGATATAACACTTGGTATTCTGTGATAAGGCCTTATTATTATTATTATTATTATTATTATTATTATTATTATTATTATTATTATTATTATTATTATTATTATTATTATTATGCACTTGATCTTAGGGGCATGCTAGTGTGTTAATATTCCGTCGTGCATCAAGAAGCATGATTATTAATTATAGCGTATGTATGTATATATTGTGGGGACAACACCCTTAAGGAAGGGACATGTAACGGCCCGGATATAAATATCCGAGATACGTTTCGAAGGTTGGATAACTTCGTTCGGATGTTGCAATTCAGGTACGGGTCGAGGTTTCAAACCTCTAATCAGTCGAAGTCTCAGAAATTCAATTTAAACGAAAGTAAAGCGGATACTGTTTAGATACAAAAGTCACGGCAGAGCCGGGTCAAAACCAAAACATGAATTCTAAAGTCATATAGCCAAATTAACTGGGTTAGACAGATTTCTTTGCAATCGCCCGGGGGACTTTCCCACGCCATAGAGACAGGGAGCAATCATACCTAAAAACAAGTGGTGCGAGCGGGATCAGACCGAGGCCCCAACACACCCTGTCCCGCAAGCGAACATACACATACGCTAATAATAAAGATGATGCAGATGCGGAAATTAAATCACACTACCATGATCCTAATTTACAATATGCGAAAAAGAACTGTAAAGGCGCCCAAAGAATGCCAAGTGGCATATCCCTCTCCTACCTCTGCACCCCTTCCCGTTAGTGCAGAGACTGGCCAGTTCGGTGCTATAGCATAGCAATATCCTCGTGGTGGTGCACTCACCACGGCATCATCATATCATATCATATCATCTCATCTCTTGCCCGATGTTGCTGGGCTATCATATCATGCTCATATCGACTCGATAGACTCAGGGCACCCGATGGGGCGGGGCTACCCTATGACCCTAACAGAGACTCTAGGACTATCACAGATAACGACCGTTCTGTTACATACGCATAAAGAAATAGAATGCTCAATCACAAGTACAATCCTAGCATGATACTACATGGCATGCTTTAATGCTTATGCAACACCTAGTATGTCATATATTCACAAGCAGGTAATCTCTTTCGAATCTGAGTAAGCCCATAAAGGAACTTACCTGTATAAGCCGATCAGCAGAGAAACAGGCAGAAGCAGAGTCCAAGTAATGAATCATCCAATAGTAAGCAATGTCCAACATATCACAATCACCTAATAACATATAAATGCATAAGTCTATCTAATTCACACAAAGCGCCCCTAACTATCATACATATCTTCACATATCTCATTTCAGATTATTCCATCTTATCTCATCACAAACCATATATCATTCCATGTTCATCTCATCTCATCATCTCATTCCCAAAACAATCTCTCAAAGAACTCATCTTATAAAATCAAACAATTCTTTTAAAATCGTTTATCCAAATCCCAACATTAAACAATTAAGCCTTAAAACCAATTTCCCAAAATCATATTATAGAAATCATTCCGGCATTTTATTCCAAAACCTTATCAAAATCAATAAATCATTTCTAGAACACGTATATATATATATATATATATATATATATATATATATATATATATATATATATATATATATATATATATATATATATATATATATATTTAGTAACACACTCCACATAATACTTAAACATAATAAAATTACCAAAAATCAATCTATTTTATTAACCCATATTCATAAAACAACAATACTAATTTACTTTATCATTTCTAAAACATATATTAAACACCATATCATAACATAATAATATATATCAAATAATACCACTTTTAAACACTTTTAAAGTATATAAAATTTCAGAAATATATATATATATATATATATATATATATATATATATATATATCTCACAAGATCTCAAAGTATAATAATAAACTAATAATAATTTAACAATTATATACTAATTATATATTATCACACAAACATATAACATAATACATAACACAAACAACTCTAACCCCAACCCAGCAGGCCCAACCTAATCTCCCAGCCCAAGACCCGGAAGAAAAGAAGAAAAAGAACCCAATGAGAGCCCAGATCCAAAGAATTGAATGGAGGAAGGGGATCCGGAAGACGTGGTGGATCCGGCCCCAAAACTTACCCGGATTGGCCCACCTAAACTGAAAAAAGAAACCAGTTTGAGAAATGATATAACCCGTTACCCCTAACTCGGATCCGGCCCACCCCTTTAGCCCAAATAGAGAAAAAGAAGGAAGTCCTTCTTCAACCTCAGGACAGGGCACCCGGACGAAGGAGAAGAAGGATGATGCAGGCCTGCCGTCGGCCATTCCAACCTGGGACTCTCCCCATCTGACCGACAAGAAATTCCGACCACGACCAACCCAGCAAGGAAGAAACGAGCAGAAGGGAGGAGAAAGAAAAGAGAGATTACCGAGGCGAGGCGCGATTCCGACTCCGAGGAAAGCTCCAGCTGCCATGGCAGATTCCCGACTGCAAGGGATCAAGAGGAGGTCGCTTGAGGGCCTAGGATGATGGAAGATTAAGTAAAGCTCCACCTTTAGAAGTTTTGTATTGAAAGCGGGTGGCGGCACTGTAGCTCCGAGGGTGCTTTGGGGCTCCTTGGGGTTGCTCCTGGCTCGCTGGGATGACAAAGGTAAGGAGTTGGTTGTTTATGGTGCTAACAGAGAACATGGGAGGAAGATGGTGGGTGTGCACTGGGCTCGTTCGTCCTCGGCTCGGCGTCATCGGAGAATGGAGGAGCTTGGGCTCCTAGCTACTACTCGAAGGAGGAGGGAAGAGCTGCTGCTCGGACTCGGAGCTGGTAAGGGCACGACTGGCTCACTTCAACGGGATAGGGGTAGCTTTGGTGGGTGTTGGCAGCTCAAGGAGGCCTCGACCGGGGGTCACATGGTGGGGTTAGGCCATGGGGCAGGTACAGGGGACTTACCCCGGGGATTCCAACGGTCCCTCTCAATTTTGGGTATGAAATCCCACTTTCAAAGCGCAATTGTTGGTTTCAAACCTTCAACCCATACTCGGGGCTTAAGATCCCATCGAGGGGTTTCATCCCTCGAAACATAACCCAGGAATCATAATCCTGGGCCATTACAAAGTTGGTATCATAGCCAGGTTTTGCAATCCGAGTGTGATAGGTTGAAGTGGATTTGAAAATGGCCCAAGGATTTCAAATGGTTTTGCAAAATGTTTTCAAGGGGCAAAATGAATTTAATTGGACCTAACCCTAGAATAACCGGCCTTTAGGATTGAACTCGTGGGTAGAGACCCAAGCGGTAGACATCCCTTATGGATGTAGAATTCGGGGAACGATAGGCAAAATACTAGATTTCTTTTACAGACGGGTTTCGAAGACTCCAAGGAGCCCGAGGGTTGGAGTATCATGGGTTAGGAGGCCGTGAGGTATTTGCCCCTCCGGTCATCCGTCCCTTGAAGGACGGCATATATTATCTCTGTACTTTTATAAACTTTGAAAGAGATCATATTAGCCTTGTTGACTGCTTTTGTGCTGAGTGTTGCATGCTTAGGCTAGAAGTCTGATTGGTATGTCATGACTGGGAAACATGTATTGAACGTTTGTGCAAACAGGATAGCGGGAGAAACCTTATTCTTATATGGCCGGGTTTCCAGTTTTGAGTGGAACAATCGTTTTGTTGTTCAAACCTCCCTAATCATCCCAATTCCGTCGTCCATCCCACAAAAATGTCTAGGTGTGTTGGTAAGGGTTGAGGAGTGTCCCTTCCCTTTAGTCCTGATTTCTATCCCGTATCTCAAATCTTGATGATCATATCGTGTCTTCCTTCTACGTCCTTGTGGGGATGGGGTTAGTAAGCGAATTGCATTCGGGATTCGGGTTTGAGTACCTGGTTACTTGAGAGTGGTGGGAAATGATCATTGACGTAATTCTAAGCCTAGAGAGTGATCAAGTTGTCTTATGGGGTCACCCTTCTCAATTATCGTAATGGGAAACCAGTGTCTTCCTTCCGTGATAAGTCGTACTAGAGTCCCACGGGAAAAGAGGTGATGAGTCAGTAGGGATGAATCAATGGGTGCCCTTAGGAATTTCCGTCTGATTATAATAACCCGTCATATGATCACATGACTTGGTGTGTTACTGTATTCACAACATGTATTACGCAGATGATCATTAGTATGAACTTGTGCCTATGTTGTTACATCATGATTTACTTGGCTTCTTGTATTATTGTGCTAGTGATTGAACGAATGTATGAATCACATGTTATGACTCCACATGAATGTTGCCCTCCCTTGACTTAGGTTCATGATAGTGTGGTCAACTCTTTTTGGTATACATATTCCCGTAAAATGATCTCCTTAGCATGATTAGTTGATGATGCCCTCTTTGCTTATCATGCCTTTTGTGAGATCCTCTCGTGCGGCATGAATATATGACCTGACACTTTACATGATCACACACCACGCTATAGCATGACTTCGTATGCATATGACATATGAATGTTAGGTTGGACCTATTTGGATTACCTTAACTGTATTCATGCTTTGGTGCATATCTCGGCATGCTTATAGTTGATCTTACCTGTTTATTTGTATACCATGCTCGTGCAATTGTTCATATATGAAATACTATGATGCTTATTAAGCTCTGCATAACCTCGTATCTCGCATGATTATATGCCAAGCATGACTATTACATGAGATGATAGGTTGCCAGTTTGTCTCGCATGCATGTCTATGTAGAAATTGATTATATGTACATGTATGAATGCATATATGTCGTTTGTCCCTGGGATAGGAACATGCTAGTGTGAATTAATATGACTAATATGCTCCATGACGAATACATGCTTGCTTGCCGCAATTATAAACTCATAGACTTCCATAAGGGTATCGTTGTCATTCTTGGGTTGGAACCTTGTCGCTAGTCTCGTCGTCATTACCATGGGTCTGTGTTGAGTCCGTTAGGAATCCGGATTGTCCGCCTTTGTCCTTCCCCTATCTCCGTTGACTTGGAGCCATGTGCGATAGTTCTAGGACTGACATGATAATGAATTTCGATGTGCTAACATTGATAGGATGGGATGGTAGTAAATATTAATTCGATGCCTTGGTGTTCTGATATGCAATGATGACATGATGTGTTGATACTTGAGTAGCAAATACTGTCTGAATGTTTTGCCGATAAAATGTGAATTTCAAATATGGGACCATGTTTTGGCAATATGATATGATAGATGATAGACTCTATTAGTGCGTGATGATGAACCATTGTGATGTTGATATGATATTATCCTTGTTGTGGTCGTTAGCATGATGCAACTTGATTATTTGACTAGATTATGTCTATATGAATAATGGTTCACAATATTATTGAGTATAAGGATACCTTGAGTTGTGTGATATGACTGACGATGTACTGATGATGTTGTAGATATAGGGTGTTAGTAAGTATGACATAGGATATGTGTGATGACTTCTATGTTTGGTTTCTGCTTGATTATCTGGACTGAGGACCTTGGGTAGAAGGATACCTTGAGTTGTGTGATATGATTGACGAGGACGTGTGATCTGGGGCAATTCAGAAATATACGGACATGAGGAAACTAGTCTAAGTAGAGGATGTTAGAAATTCTATAGGTCAGAGGATTATGGAAGACTTGGTAACTTTTCAATGCTATGTTTAATGCTATGGATAGAGGCTTTAAGCCTAAGGGGTTGTGGTTAAGAAGTGGTGGCTTGGGGTAAATTAGGAGTATGCAGAAGAAGTGGTTAAGGTTTCGTGGGATTCAGAATGGGATAAGAAGGTATAATATGTGGTTAGTCTTTGAGGATAGACGTGAGTGATAAGGAACTTGATGATTGGTGGATATGAGTTAGTGCTAGATGTTCTCTGGGCTAGCAATTATCGAGAGTAGGTGGTTGAGTATTTCTATTGAGGTGAGGTACTTGTGTTGTCTTGGGTTGTGTAAGTCGATTAGGGAAATGAAACTTGTGATGAGTGTGAAGACATAGTAGGATGCCATTGATGAGGCTAGAAGTAGGAGTTTGATCTTTAGAGGTGGATTAGTAGTGGGAATGGGTAGATGTATCGGAAGTAAGATTTGAATAATGAGGAGACTTGGGATTTCTCTTTGAGGGAAAGTTAGGACATGAGCTTGAAATATTGAGAAAAGTTGATCCTTAGACGACTTGATGACCTAAGAGGTAAAATACCTAGTAATTGGTTTTGGACTTAGGCTTTGATTGCGGGTGTATGAGGCTATAGAGATCATCTATGAGTAGGATATAGAATAAGCAAGATGCAATGGTATTTAGGACTATCATCGGATTTGAGTTAGTAGACCTAGATGAGGTTGGTCTTGACTTGAGAGTGATGATGGTTGTGTATTGTTATGGTTGGTAGCTATATGCAGGTTTCCTTGATGTAACTCATTGCTATGTGATGATATGATAGCGTCAGCTATGGTATATGTCGTCTTTGTGATGAAATGAGAATACCTAACATGAATAATTATATGATATGATGACCTCTGATACCTTGCTAGGTGTTAGGTTGATGTGTTAGTATTTTCTAGATCCCCGATATAATGCTGATATGTGACGATTCTTGTATGACTCTAACGTGTTGATTCTTGACAGTTAGTACAAGTAGGATGTTATGTGATTATCCGGTTAGCATGACATGCAACTTATGAGCCCTATTGATGTGTGATGTTATTCTAGATGTATTTAGCGTATGTGATTTACTTAAGAATGTGCTACATGAATTATTATACTATATGATGCCTTGAGTTCTGAACTGATGAAACATGGTAGGATCCGACCTGCTAGACTTGATCCTAATCCGGAACCTAGGAAGAGAATATGGGATTAGCCCTTAGAAGTGGATGATTCCCCTCTTGAGTCCTGAAATTGCTTGACTAACGTCGGATTTGAAAGATTTGGAACGGTACTAAAAATGATTAACTTCGATTTTGAAAGACCAAATGCGACCAAGAATTTCAATGATTTTGTGGCCGATCTTTTTTTTTCAAATCGAGAAACCCTTTTAAGACCTTCCCGACCCGAGTTTACATTATGACGCCCCATGAAGTGGATACAAGCATTTTATAAGGGCACTTATAGATTGCTTGCCAAGACCTAGTGGAGATGTTGTGATGCTTTTTGAGTTATAATATAACCAAGAGTCGGAGTAATGATGTGGTAGGGGCCCATATCACATTCTCTCTAGTACCTGTCGTATTTGCATCTCCTGATGGTTGGTCAAGTAATAAAAATATACGACCAATTGGGGATACTATGATCACGACGAAGATACTGTGAGGATCTCATGGGGGCACTTATGAGGTGCTTACGGGATCAATGGAATGATCCTTGAACTCACCTATTTCAAACTTCATCCCCTCGCTTTGAAATGGTTTTTGTCTCGTCGACGAGACTTGTTTTTTAGAGGTGGATGGTGTAAAGGCTCGGGTTTTCAAAATCATGAAATTAAATATAAATAATGTAAAATGAATTTTAGTCGGATTTCGACCCAATTTCAAACTTTTGGAGATAAATTCTGTCTTTTACCTCGAAATTTAAATAAACTTTGGGATGTCGATATCCACTTGATTTTGAAGCATCATTTTAATCGAGTCGTGATAAAACCAAGAATACGGGTTTCAGGTTTTGATTTCCAGGTATTTGAAAATATAAGGACCACCTTCCCTTTGTTCCCCCTTCCCTCTTTTGTCTTCTTCCTCCTCCATTAAAACTCACTCTTTTTCTGTGCTTGGCTGCAACAAAAGAAGGAAGATGCCAAACTAATTCTGCAGCTCCTTGTCCGATTGTAGCAACAAATAGTAGCAAGGAGACCAATGTTTACCTATCCGAATGCAGCAGCACCTCCCCTCCATAATTAGGGCCCAAAGCAAGCTTACACCATACCATGTCTGCAACAACAGCTCACCCTACTTACTCCCCCTCTTCATCTTTGAAACTTCCACATAAAAAGACCCCTTTTCTACCCCCAAAGCCTGTCCCTGTCTACTCCTTTCATTTCCAACAGCTCATACACACCTCCCCTCCTTATTTACTTTCAAATTACCCAAACACAAAGACCCTTTTTACTCCTTCAACCAAAGCACACACTCCCCTTCCTTGATGTTGAGCGCCCATCCGAGCACCTCCCCGAGCAGTGTTGTTGCAGGAGGCTTGATATGTCAAGTAATTACAAATATAAAGATGTAAATAAATGTAAACCAACTCCTGGCCTAAGCAAATAATTACAAGACTTCCTCCCGTTGTAGTGGAAGGGTAGTCAGGATCGATCCACGAGGAGGCGTGTCAGCGGGATCCTAGTAGCTTTGGAAAGTTCACGTCTGCGTCGACCAGTAGCCTCGATTTTGACCTTGGGCCTCGATGTCGACCTCGGCTGTCGATGTTCTCTGCAACAGAAGACCTGCAAAGACAAAAACGAGTGGTCGATATCGACTGGTGGGGGTCGATATCGATGTCAGTCCACGAAATCGACTGGCTCAGAAGACTGCCAGTCGACACAAAAGGGTCGATATCGATGTCTGGTGTCGATATCGATGCTTGCAGAAGTTCCCCAGGAGTCTCGAGATCGACTCAGAAAACCGTCGATCTATCTGTTTTGGTCGATATCGACCTCTGCTGTCGATATCGATGTCTTTCCTGCAGTGAGTTAGTGGTTTTGTCGGCAAAGAAAAGCCGAAGACTTTAGGATGGAGAGAGAAGCAATGAACAGAAATAAAACAGTGGGTTTTGGTGAATATAAAATATGTAAAAGCAACTCCTAGGATTAGGGTTTACCACAACGTTAACCAATGCATGCGATGAGATAAATAAGACGGAAAATTGCGCTATTTCACCCGAGGGACAAGCTTTCGCCGTACACCAACTCTTAGGATTACTCTTTCAAATAAACCTAATTGTCTCTACCAATTTTATGTTTATAACTCAAGTTGTTAGCATGAATCCCTTTTCTTTCGATTAGGACTAAACATAGAATTGTAGGAGGAGAGATAGACACAACGATATCAACATCAAATACTTACCTCAAGCGCGCATGGCTAACGTCGGGCTCACCCCGACCCTAAGAGCTTTGGGGAACTACTCGCTTCTCATTATGGAAATCATCGTCAATTGAAAGAAAGAAACTTGCATTAAACTAAACTTTGAAGCTTTACAACTTAACGTCAACTTTCGCAAACGTCAAACCCTAAAACTTCTCTCTAACTCTAACTCTATTGTCTATTGTCCTGGGTTGTTCTATGATTGGATTATTGGATGATCTAACAAATCAGCCCCTAGGGCTTTATTTATAGGCTACTAATCCTCGTTATCCAAGGATTGTAACTCCTATCTAAACTAATAACTCTATCCGAACAATTAGGATATGTCTTTTATTTTGATAAAACTTAAATGACTTAAAAGTAAAAGATGAATAAAACTTCAGCTGTCCTCTATCTATCTTGAAAGTATGAGATAATCCCGTGCCTCCTTGAAGATATAGTTCCAATCCGCATTCAAAATCGAGACTATCTTCTGTCGAGATAAGGGGTCGATATCGACACCAGAGGTCGATATCGAGGTCTCTGTTCCTGCTCGACTTGTTCAGCTCTGGTCGATTTCTATGTTGAGTCCAATATGGGGTCGATATTGACACTGGGGGTCGATATCTGGGTCTAAGGTCGATATCTACCTCTGCTCAGCTTCACTTGGCTTCTTCGTTTTGACTCCGTTTTCGCTCGAATTCCTGCATGGTTAGCTCAAAACTTGTGTAGACTCTATTTCTTGCATGTTAGCTCATTCTTACACAAGTTTATATACTTTTGAACCTTTTCTTTGGAAATCGAATTAAATACGAAGTTAAAAGATGCAATAAAAGAAGGTGCAAATATGTACATCAAGCAGCAGCCCCGAGCGCGCCTCCTGAGCAACAGCAGAGCACCACCTTAGCGCTCCCGAGCACCACCTTAGCGCTCCTGAGAAATCGAGCAACACAGCTCCTCCTCCCTCTCCTCTCAGTTGAACCCAGCAGCAGAAGTAGCACCTCCTCGGAGCCACCCATAGAAGCAGCGCCACCAGACGCCCCCGGAGCGCCGCCGCCTTCTCTTCCGCCCTGTTTTCCATTTCACCTCGGTAAAGCTCGATTCCTCTCGTCCTCTCTCCTTTCACCTCCTATCAACCTAAAGGTCCCTCCTTTAACCTCCCACATCTCTTCCAGGCCTCATCGCGTGAAGAACCATCCTCCGACGAGCTCGAAGGAACTCCGACGAACATAGAAACCGCGCCTCGGTGAGCCTTCTTCCTCCTTCTTCCATTCCTTCCTGTCCGGTTCTGTGTGGGTGTCGGTGTTGCTGGCGTCGTGGCCAGAGCCGGAGTCCGGGGTGACACCTGTGAGCCACCCTTCCTCTCCTTCTTCTCGTTTTGATTTCGAACCCATGAGATGGAAATGGAGATGAAAAGTGTTCAATCTCCATCTCCCTATTTCCCCACCTGGCGAGTCCCACCTTGCCACATCAGCCGGCCACATCAGTTGGGCCCACTCCTCTTTTAAAGATATAATATCATAGTGATTTAAGTCAAATAAAATATTATGAGACTTGAAGATTTAAAAAGATATTATCGGAATTTAAATCGAAAAAGGGATTTGACGAACATTTTCCAAGGTCGGAATTTCTAACTATTGAACTCGGTTTTCGAAACGGTTTTGGGGACTATTTTGGGAATTATGTGATTGTTCGTAAGGGGAGGGATGCTAGTTCGAAATAAATATCAAATATAATATCAAACCAAACCAACTCCATGTCCAAGCAAATAAAATTACAGGAATCCCTCCCGATGTAGTAGTAGGGTATTCAGGATTGAATCCACGAGGAGGCATGTCGGCGGTTCCCAAGCTTGTAATCACGCTCAATTTCGACTCCAGAAGATCACTCGATATCGAGTAGATCGATCGATATTGACTAAAGTTCCAGTCGATTTCAAGCAAATTCCTGCAGAAGACAAAGCAGACATTTGACGTCGAGTTGTTCACTCGATATCGGGTCAGTCACTCGATATCGACCTCTGCAGTCGATTTCGAGTCTTCAACAGAAACTGTAAAGTAACCAAATTTTGTCGGAAAAGTGTCCGAAGAAAGTAAGAATGATGACGGAAGGATGGACAGAATTAAAAACTCAGATTTTTATGAACTTCAATAAACTAAAGAACCTCCAAGATCGGGGATTCATGCCACAACGATAACCATATAAGACTATGCCAAATTCATGAAAGATGATGCTTTTCCGTCAAATAACTTTCGTTACCAACAATTAGGTGATTTAGAGGCTCTCGTATAAACCCTAAGAGTTACTATCCAATTTCATAATTAATCCAAATTCACAAGATAATTGGCTTTCGCTTCAATGATGCAAATAAGGATCACCTACTACTCTCGCAAAGGATCATGCATATAGGATAGAAGACGGAATCGCATAAAAATCATACCTTTGATGCATAAACTTACATGGCTATCGTCGGGCACACCCCGACCCTAGAAGTAAGGGAACTACTCGCGCTTCATCGTCATTGACATCATCATCATCATGGAAAAGAAACTTTGAATTGAAATTGCAACGAAAGAGTACAACCGAACAAAGCAAAATCCCGCTCTCGCCTTCTCCTACTCCACTCGGCTCTCTCTCTCTCTCTACTGTAATTGAAACCAAATGTGTGTGTAATTGAATTGCTTGTGGATATGAATGCTTGTGGATGATGATTAAACTCAGCCCTAATGGCCTCTAATTATAGATCTCAAACCTCGCTATCCAAGGATAAGAAAATCTATCTTTATTCCTAAGATAAAACTAAATGAATAAATAACTAATCACTTTAGGTAAATATTAATTCACCATAAAGGATATAACGTCTGGTGGTAAAGGATAAAAGATCTCGACTTAGGATAGATGTACACTCTTCGGATAGATTTCTATCAAAACAGCGTCGGATCTGTCTGCAGCAGCACTCGATATCGATCAGCTCATGTCGATATAGACCTCATCTCTTCTATCTCAACCCAGCTCTACACGACCTCGGATTTGCACTCGAACTCTATCAATTCACTCGATTTGGGGCACTCGATATCGACCACTTATGTCGATATCGACCAGTCTATGTGGACATGCTCTGTTCCTCTCCTGGCTCGATTTTTGGTGTTCTGATTCCACTCGATGTCGAGTCTTATTATCGATTTCGACTTCTCAGTAGACTTAGAGTTCTTTTTCAGCTTTTATTCTCTTCTCCAAATTGCTCCAATTTTTGCCTCGATTTCTGCGAAATAACATAAAAACTAGTGTAGACCTCTATAATTGGCAAATAAACATAAACTACACTAATCTTATGCTTTCCCAACCAATATGCATGAAAATATAGACAAAAATGAACATAAAAGTGTGTGAAAAATATGGAAATTTGTCCGCACATCAGTGATCGATGACTAACTAGCATGATGATATGATTGATTGACTAGTAGCATGATTTGTGTAAACTAATGGCATGTATGAATGACTAATGGCATGGTGAGATGTTAGAGTTATGTTATCGCTTGACTTATACCTTATGAACTATAATGAATTATAATGGACTTTTGAGATATATGACTATGCGGATATATTATTATTATGAGCATATGAATGTGGCTGAATAGAACGATGAGAATGATGTGATCTTATGGAAGGTGGTGATATGATGAAAAGGAAATTGCGATATATTTGTTATTCTCGTTGAATGATGTATGCTTGAATGCTTGAATGATTAGACGTAGACTTATATATGTTCCGCTCTCTATCTAGGTGATACTTTGTGGTTATGATTGATGTGTGCCAGATCTTCTATTATGTTGTTCTACATAGCCAAGTAAGTCTCTACGGAGCTTACTCGGATCGAATAGAACCCTGCTATATGTGCATGATATACTCGGTGTTGCATATGCATAAAAGCATGCCATATACTACCATGCTAGGTTGCATTGACCGTTGAGCATTCTATTTCTTTATGTGTATGTAAACAGAACGGTCATTATCTGTGAAGTATCTAGAGTCTTTTCTAAGGTCATAGGACGGCTCAGTCTCATCGGGTATCGTCCTGAGTCATTCGAGTCATATGGTTCCACCTTTACTTATATTATGAGCATGATTACGAGATTTGCCTTCGGGCTTTATATATGATTACGGGTAGGGCCTGCAGGCCGATTCGATTATAATGGAATGGAATGCATTCATGATCTGGCCAGTCTCTGCCCTATCGGGAAGGGGGTGGAGGTAGGAGAGGGATATACTACTTTGTATTCTATGATAAGGCCTTATTATTATTATTATTATTATTATTATTATTATTATTATTATTATTATTATTATTATTATTATGCACTTGATCTTAGGGGCATGCTAGTGTGTTAATATTCCGTCTTGCATCTAGAAGCATGATTATTAGGTATAGTGTATGTGTGTACATATTGTGGGGACAGCACCCTTAAGGAAGGGAGAGACCCAAGTGGGCATCATCTGATCCCGCCCAATATTAACGTTTTTAGGTATCCATTATGCTTACCACTATTGAGGCTGGTTTGGCTCCATGACCGCAGGGTTCTAACTGGGCGGAAAGAGAGAGATGAGACTCTGACTACACTAAATTAATAACGGTTTGGATTTACGTATTTGGATAATGTTTTGACCCGGCTCCGCCGTGACAACCTTATGTATGATTTTGGAAACTTGACTGGTTGTATGATAAATGGTTTTACGACTTAGGCCATAGGGTAGGTACAGGGGACTTACCCTGGGGATTCCAACGGTCCCTCTCGATTTTGGGTGTGAAATTCCACTTTCAAAGCGCAATTGTTGGTTTCAAACCTTTAACCTGTACTCAGGGCACAAGATCCCATCGAGTGGTTTTATCCCTCGAAACGTAACGCGGGAATCATAATCTCGAACCGTTACACTTGATCGATGTCGACCACCATAGGAACCAACCAGAGTTCCAAGAGCCTAAGTATGGGGTTCTCACCGACGAGACACTCGACGTCGACCACTCCCTGTCGATATCGACTGACCCCAAACCCGAAGATTGCTATTTCGGGTCCGAAAAGGTAAGCTCAGGTACAGTCTCTAACCCCCCCCCCCCCCCCCCCCTCTTTCTGTTAATGATGATTATGCTAATAGGAGGGTCAAAGCTTCATGGTGTAGTAACATATGCAAGGTAAGGTCAAGAAAGAAGAAGAAGGAGAATGAGCGGAATAAAGAGCCACATGAAGAAGATGCCCTATTTGTTGATCTTGGGCATTATGATGATTACCTTGATGATCCAGGAGAAGGGACTAGCCCTATGAAACCTTGCCATAAATGGGGTGGGCATAAGCAAACCCCAGATCCGTCCATAATTATATATGGAGAAGTTAAAGTGTAATATGGCCTTAAGGTGTAAAATTATGTCTCTTATTTAAAACCAAATCATGCCAGACCTTGCGAGCTTCATCACTTTTGATTCTCTTTCCCCAATTCCTTGCACCACTCACTTCAAGTCCCTCCCCGATCGATGCAATTCTGATCCTTCGATGCTTTCTCCTCGGCGGGCAGCACCGACGACCAAGACGACGACGGGGAGGTGTCTGTCTGTCTGACGCTGTTATTTGAGTGCAAATTCTCTTTTTCATAAATTTTCTCCTCGCTCCTGAGGTAAACCCTAATCCCTAAGCCCGAACAAATTCGTGTTTGTACGTGGATTTTATGATGTTTTGTTAAATTGAAATTTCTTCTAGTTTTGATCTTAAATTGATCGAACTAGTAGAAGTCCTACTTTCTCAGTTGGATCGAGAGTGAGCTTTTTGAATTTAAAATTGAGATTGAGATGGGGTAAATTCATGCCTTTTAGGTGTTAGATAAAATGCCTAAGAGAGAAATCGAGATTGAGTTATGGTTAAATCCATGCCTACTAGGTGTTTGATAAAATGCCTAGGACATAACTAATAACAAATAATTAATGTTGTTATGCATATTTGCTTGAAATTTTAAGTTAATTTAAGTCTATAATGTTGTTCTAGTTGGATATATACAAAAATCAAGATTGAGTTATTGAATCACTTTAGCCAGTTGACCTTCAAAATCAAGCTGAAGTGTTGCATGAATGCATAATGTTTTGGTTTCAATAGATATGAGAAAGTACCCAAATTAAATACTACACGTGGTTTTGTGTTGTAAGTATCATTTGCCTATTACTTTATTACTCTTATTTCAAGCAAACTGTTACAGTTTAAATTTATGTAGTCCATTTCACCTGTGGGGCTTTACCTACTGACTTTGGATTTGTGCAAAAGTTAATGGCTACAAGAACATGACACAGTCAGAGTAGATTTTGTGATTCTTATAACAGAAAATAATGCTATTGTTGTCTTTAGCATCTAATTCTAATTTTGTAATTTATACAATGGAGCAAATGAACTGACACCTTCTTGAAATGGATAGCTCAAAGAGATAATATATATGTATATTTCAAAGTCTGAAATCTTGGCCCCAAACCCCAACTATCAATCCCATGCTCGAACTGAGAGGCTTAAGACTGTATTTGGCCAAAGTTCAATTATTGACTGGTCGTAGCCCAAAAGTAAGGGTGGTTTGAGGAGGGCATTGACAGTTGATCCTTCTTTGTGTCTATAATTAGATATCTTCCTTTCTGCCTGATTTCTAATATACTTCATGTCTTCTAAATGAGTTGAGTAATCTTATCTAATCCGTGGATGATCTAGATTGCAAGGATTGTAGAAGTTGCTCCTATCCGTGTGTATGAGGTTGCAACTTTCTATTCAATGTTCAACCGTGGAAAGGTGAGGCAGCTCATTGCTATCTATTTAGTAGAATGACATGGGTTCTGGGTGAATGATGTAACTGTATATAAGTGCAGAAAAATGCACATTCCCATCCTGTTTTTTGCTATCATTTTATTTCACCTTTTTTCTGTTTCTTTCTTTCTAATTTTCTGTTACATTTAGGTCTAATTTTCTAATAAGGATTATGTGTTTTTTAGCCTATTAGCTCAAATGAAAGAGCAATGTGCCTATACACAAAGATATGGGTTCAAATCCCGTATAGGCTATATATGGTTGTCATTTTTTGTGTACAAGCATTAGCCTTCAAATATGTACCATATTTGGTTTTTATACATACACCATTAGCTTATTTTCGACTAATAGTAAGCTTCTCTCTTGACAAAGCCAAGTATTCCCCTAAATGAAAGAAACAAACCTCAAACTTAAAGCTAATACACACAACGGTCCAATAATAAGTGGTTGAGTACTAATTCATTGGCAACATATTTAGCATATCAATATTTGCATTGAGATTCTAATAGATGATCTTTTCTCAACAACAGTGAAAGATGTTAACAAATTTTAAAATGCTATCCCACAAACAAAATGGCCAGAGCATATAATTAAGGCTTTGTTTGGCGCTAGATGGAGATTCTGGGGATTAATGGGATTTCTGTAGATTTTAGGAGATGGAAATTATTTTGGTAGATTAATGGGAAGTTGGGGATGGAGATTATTTATGACGAAAATCTCCAAAAGGTGTTTGGTAGGTAGAGGATTGTGGTGTATTTTAAGCTAACAAAATTACTAAACTGCCCCTAAAATACTAACCCCATACCTTAGGCATTTCTTCACATCGTCCACAAATTGACAAATATAGAAGGGAAATGTGGGATTGAATGGGGGATTCAAGAGGTATATGTGCAGCCTGTGTTCATGGTTGATGGTGATCGATTGCATGCCCCAAATCTCCTAGCACAAAGGGAGATGGGGGCTTGAAGCTTCCATGGGAGTCGGTGCCCGGAAACGGGGGAACCCCAGCTTAAAGCCCCATCAATGGCAGAGAGACTGCCGCCCTCGGTCGCAGTGGCCGGAGGAGGCCCCTCATGTCGGCCAGAAAGGGGGGCTATTGTTTCCCAGTGTTAGGGTTCGCAGATCTGACAAAATGTCAGATTGCGAAGCCCGTCATCGACTCCGGGGAGTTCCTCGCCACCGCCGGCATCAGAACCCCCACCCCCCTGTCGACGAGAAGAGACGAGAGGCCTAGATGTAAGCAGCTTACCTTGGTATCGACGATGCAGAGTCTCCTTCGTGGCTTCTCCTTCCTTGGCGGCTCTCTCCACTCGAATGACGATTTTGGTTAGGCAGGGGCAATATTGGGGTTGAAAATCTGAAATCCCCATATAATCTCCACAATCTTGGCCCTGGGAGATTCTGAATTGATCTACCAAAATCCCCACAATCTCCATCGCATAATCTGATGAAAGCTCCCACCGAACGCCCCAGATTGAGATTGTGTTTTCACAGAATCTCCTAAAATACCCCAAAAACCGCTGCCGAACACGCCCTAAGAGTGACAAAAAAATGTTGCTATTATTAAAATTAGCCAGCATGTGACATACGACCTTAAAGTGCACAAATGACCATTGCTTGTGATTAAAATAATTCCACATTGACATTAGTCAACCATGGTTCATGGATAAGCTTTATCTAAAAAATGTCATATATAAGCATTATCGCTTTTATGTAATATATAGGAATGTTAAAAGGTTAGAGGATTAGCTCAATTGGTAGAGCGATGTGCGTATGCACAAAGATGTGGATTCAAATCTCACATAGGTTACATAATAGAAAAGAACACAACAATCATAAATTGTTAATCATGCACATTATAATTTTAGTTATGCACTTTTTAACCTTAATTATGCACATATTAATCTTAATTATGCACTTTAATTTGAAATTGTTATACGTAAAAAAACCAGTCAAGGAGACCACCGTCAGGGGGCTCTGCCTCCCGGACCCCCGATGCATCGCTGGTCAACAATGATTCAAGGCACATTAACAATAATCTTAATTGTGCACTTCATATTATTATTCATACACATCGTCATTTTATGCTTGCACTTTATCATTTTATTTATGCACTTTATAATCTAAATTGTGCACTTCATAATCTTATTCATGCACTTCATCATTTTATTATGCACTTTGTCATTTTCTTGCACTTTATCATTTTATTTATGCACTTTAATTTGAAATTGTTTTACGGAAAAAAATTGTTTGAAATCTATCAGCCTAAACTATGCAAAAGGTGAACCTAAACTCTCAAAAGTAAAAAAACAAAATTAAAACATCGATTCAAAATCCCATCTTGTGTCTCATTCATGCACTTTATGATCTTATTTTTGCACTTTATAATTTTATATTTGCACTTTTCAAACTAAAATTGCACATTTAATTTCTAAAAATCTACATTCAAACTAAAATTTTATTTTTGCCCTTTATAATCTTAATTGTGCACTTCATAATCTTATATTTCAATTATAAAAATTTATAATTTTTATAATTGAAATAGGTCCATTTACCTATTTACCCATAAGAAATTATTATATTTGCACAACATAAAGTCATATTTGCACAAAATAATGTTATATGTGCACAACATCAAGTTATATTAGCACAACAAAAAGTGCTTACACGAAAACAAAATTGTTGGTGCGAAAAAAAAAAACTGACCCGAGAAGGGGGGTATAGTGGGGGGGCAGGGGCACACGCATGGGGCAAGGGGGGTACATGGGGTTGATAGTTTGCTAATTAAATTAGGCCAATTTACTTATAATTAGACCCATTTAGAGAATTTTACACCTTAAGGAATTTTACACCTTAAGGACATTTTATATTTGAACCATTACCTATATATATAGAGAGTATATGGGTAGTTAAAATTTGAAAAATATATTGTATATATATTATTTTATTTTTTAAAATTTTAAATAAATTTTCTATTAACACCTACTTAACTAATTAATTTCTGTCAATATGTTTAATTTACTACCAATATAAAATTGATATAATTAATATAATATTTCCATATTTGACAAACATGGGTTAAATCTTATAAAAATATATCGATTTTTAATGAAATTCCGTTAAAATATTATCTAAGTTTATATTGCTATATTAATCTCCTAAAAATATATTGATATCTAACTAAATTGGGTAAAGTCTTATCTTAAACATATATTTCTATATTGATTAAGTGGCATTGGATAAAAAAAAATAGTAATATCTTATCTTAAGTATATATTTCTGTACAATTTATTAAAATACTTCAATTAAAGAGAAGTAGACACATGTAATAAATGACTTCTCATTTATTATATACAATTGATTTACCTTCTATTATATGATTCTTTTACGACTATGAGGGTTAATGAATAGGGTCACAATGAGCCATTGAAATTGTAATATCAACCCTCTATAAGATAATAAATAAAGGTGTTACACATTGAGTAATTTTGAGAAGTATCTCTGTCATCTCCTCTTGATCTGTTGTCGTCACCCAATACTTGTACATCTTCATCTTTGATACATTTGACTCTTTCAAGGTCCATGAACCTTGTGAAGTCATAAATCGTATAGATATAGTAGGAAATCTTATGGATCTAAGTTATTCATCAAGATAGAACACAAATCCGCAAGATTGAGAGAACCAAAAACATATTTACGTGGTTCGAATCCTCAATCCTATGTCCCTGGGGCCTCAAGAACTAGGCCTTAATCCAATATATTAGACAAAAAAAAGGGCAAGGTGTTCGAGATTACAGGTGGGGCACAGAAACATGATCTTCTGAACTTCATCTAGATCTCTCGCCACTAGCACCACCGGAGAACTCTCTTAAGGTCGAGAATCTTTGTCAGAAAACCACACTCAACTTCTTAGCTAAGATATGAAGTTAGAGTGTGAATAGTAGCTAGGGTTTTTGACACTGACGAGTTGCACAAGTAATGTGTTTATTTAGGTGAGTTTATAACTAAAACACACCATTTTGTAAGCTCGGATGTAAGGCTGATATTCAAGCCGAGTAGCTCTAGTGTGGCTCGAGCTCAGCTCGGAAAAATCACAAGTCGAACTCGTTCATATTTCAAAATGAGCTAAGTTCAAGCTTACTTTCGATCTTAACATGAACTCGAGCTTTTCACAAGCCTACTCATTTTGCTCGTATATAAAGTTTAATTAACCCAAGGTTTCTTTTACACTATCTTGCTTACTCAAACAAGGTAATTAGACCTAGATCTTGCCCTCTCTCTCACCCTTCATTCTTGATCTTAGATCTAGATCTCGAGCTCTCTTGCAACCCCTACTCTAAGGTATTCATTGTTGATCTCCCCCTGTCTTGCAGCCTCCAATCTCAAATCTGGATCTTGGCGTCGCTCGCCTTGCCTCTAGATTCATATCTCTCCAGTCGATGACATCGTTCCTTGTCTTCCCTGGTCACTCATTGTCATCCTCTGATCACCCCTTGTTACTCCTAGTCGCTCAACGTCATCCTCTAGTCACCCTTTGTCGCACTTCATTTCTCATTTTAGGTATTTGTCTCTCGTGCTCTCTTGTAGCCTCCATTCCCATTCTCAGATTTTAATCTCGCCCTCTCTCTCAACCTCCACTCTCAGATCTCCGCCTCTAGATTATGATCTTGCTAGTTGATAATGTGTCTCTCTACACTAATGGTCGCTCATCGTCATCCTCCAGTCACCCCTTGTCTCTCCTCATCTTGATTTTAGGTATTTATCTCTCCGGTCCTTCCTTATTGATTCAATCCACCTTTTTTTATTGAATCCAACCCTTATTTGTAGAAAAATTAACTTTTGTTGATGGTAATGACTAAAATTAGCGTGTATGGAGTGAAATTAGTTTGTGTGAACCCGGTTTTCTTCCTATAACTTCAGGTATTAGTTTGTATGGACTAAAACTCAAACTCCTAGTTCCTCATAGTTTGTGTGAACCCGATTTCATTCTCCTTCAATGATTCACCTTCTCCTGATCTCCCAAATCTCAATCCCTCACTAATGGCAAGCGTGAAATCATGCAATTCGATTGATTTTCTAAAGATTTTCATTGAAAAATCCCAATGGGAATATGAGAGCGGTGATGTGCACGCAAATTACCATATTTTCTATGCACATTTATGTCCATTTTGACGTTATTTGCATGCATATTAGATGGGAAATCATAAGATTAGTGTAGTTTATGCTTATTTGTCAAATATAGAGGTCTACACGAGTCTTTATGGGATTTTGCAGAAAACGAGATGAAAATGGACGGAATTTGGACAAGAGAAGAAGAGTGGAAAAAGAACTTGAAGTCTACTGAGAGGTCGAAATCATTGATGAACCTCGACATCGAGTGAAACAGAGCAGGTCGACACAGAAGAGGTCGATATCGATGTCTGAAGGTCGATATCGAGTTGCCTAGATCGAGATAAAAGATATAAGTCGAGTGCCAATCCGAGGTCGAGTAGGACTGCTCGAGATAGAGAAAGAGAGGTCGACATCGAGCTCTAGAGGTCGATATCGATGTTTGCTGCAGAAAAATTTGACTCAGTTTTTGATAGAATTCTATTCGAAGCGTTCAAGATTATCCTAAAGTCGAGATCTTCTATCTTCTATACTAGACTTATCAGTTTATGATTTTCACCAAGGAGTTTTTAGCTGTTTTACTTATTTAAGTTTTATCTTAGAGAATATAGATAGGTTTTCGAATCCTTGGATAGCAAGGTGAGAGATCTATAATTGGAGGCCATTACGGCTGAGTTTAATAATCCAATCGAAGCACATACAATTCAGTTTTCAATTACAGTTTTAGCGAGTTAGAGAGAGAGAGAGAGAAAGAGGCCGAGTGGGGTGGTGAAGCGAGAGCGGAGTGGCTTTGTTCGGTGTAATTTCTTTCTTTTGTTTAATACAAAGTAGTTTCTTTTCCATGATGATGATGAGTTCAATGATGAAGCGCGAGTAGTCAACTCACTTCTAGGGTCGGGGTGAGCCCAACGATAGCAATGTAGGGTAAGTGCATCAAAGGTATGATTTTTATGCGATTCCGTCTACTATCCTATGCATGATCCTTTGCGAAAGTTGAGGAGATTCATTAGTTGCATTATTGAAGCGAAAGCCGATCATATTGTGAACTTGGATTTCTCATGAATTGGATAGTAACTCTTAGGTTTTATGCGAGAGCCTCTAATCACCTAAAAGTTGGTAACGAAAGTTATTTGACGGAAAGACATTAAATTTCATGACTTTAGCATAAAGCTTGCATGATTATCGTTGTGGCATGAATCCCCGACCTTTGAAGATTTTAGTTTATTGAATTCTTATAAAAAGTTTTGAGTTTTTATTCTGTCCATACTTCTCTCACCATTCTACGCTCTTCGGACTACTTTTCCGACAAATATGTTACGTTTATAGTTTCTGTTGTTGACATCGAAATCGACTGGTAAGGTCAATATCGAGCACTAACATCGATATCGAGGTCCATCACGATGTCGACTGCTTTGCTTCTGTCTTCTGCAGGAAACTACTGGAAATCGACTAGAACTGAGGTCGATATCGACCAGACACCTCGATATCGAGTTTCTCCTGGAGTCGGAACTTGATCGTGATTGCAACTTAGGAAGCGCTGATATAACTCCTCGTGGATTCGATCTTGAATTACCCTACCACTACATCGGGAGGGATTCTTGTATTTTATTTGCTTGGATAAGGGAGTTAGCTTAGTTTGAATTTGAATATTTTATATACGAGCGAATCACCTCCCCCTACGAACAAATTGGCGCCGTTGCCGGGGAGGCAATCAATCGCCACCTAAGTTTTCTCACGATCTTCTTTTAGTGCTTATTTTGCATGTTTGTGCGACGCTCTTATCGCGAACCTATCCTGGAATGCATTGACGAGCCTGAACGTTTCTTCCATCTTCGCAACAGAGCTATTCAAATGATGGCGGATAACGGGACACAGGCTGAGACCATTGAGCGGTTGAGGAAAGAGATAGAGGATCATAATGCTACAATCGCTGCTGAGAGGGCCGCTGCTACAGAGCGAGCCCGTGCTGATAGGGAGGAGGATGCACGTAGATAAGCCCAAGAGCGGCTCAATCAGTATCCACAGACGGCGATGCAATACATGCATCTGCCGCTACATGTTCTTGAATCCGCTATTTTAATTCCTCCTTCTAACTATGAGATTAAAATAAACTTCCTGTCTGAGGTTAAAAGAAACACTTTTGAAGGAATACCTAACGAATGACCTTTGCAACATATCTCTACTTTTATGGACTTATGTGAAACTATTTCCGATGGTGTGAATTTAGAGTATGTTAGACTAAAGTCCTTTCGATGGTCTTTGGCAGGGAAGGCATTACAATGGCTAGAGAGTTTGGCTCCACGCTCGCTGAGGACATGGGCAGAGGTGAAGGATGCGTTCCTAAACAAATTCTTTCCTCCATCAAAAACGGCGATGCTACGGAAAAGGATCACGGCTTTCAAACAAAAGCCTGGTGAGACATTGGCACAAGCGTCGGAGCGTTTTAAGGACTTGCTGAGATCATGCCCGACGCATGGGCAATTACCCTATGTCATCCAAAAGATCTTCTACAACTCCCTTGATGCGTCGAATAAGGAGAAAATCAATTCATACACCTCCTATCGGTACATTGAGATCACACCAACGGAGGCCTAGGAGACAATTGAGAGGCTGGTTAACTTTGATAACACATATAGGACTGCTGCGGCCTATGACTCAAGGCCTGCCCCATCTATGCCAATTTATGAGCCTCCAAATGAGATTGATCCTGATGTGCGGCAAAAATTCCACAACAATCAGACACGCCGCCTTCAAAAGCAAGTAAGGTTCCTGAGCAACAATCAACCTTGTCAGGAATGTGGCTCAACAAGGCATAACACTAGTGCATGTCCACATCTTGAGCAAGTATCTATGGCGGAACAACATGAGGAAGTCAAGTGGACGAGAGGCCCCTATGGAGGGGGCAATCAGCAGTATTGGGGAGATCAAAGGTTCTATCAACAAAGGGATCCCCCACCATATAGAGCACCAGGGCACCCTGAGCGGGAAACAAGGAAGGATGACCTTCAGATCATTCTTGATGAGATGTGGAGGAACCATACTGAGTTCAAACAAGCCAACAACTCGGTTCATACTCAGCTGCAGGGCATCAATTCTAGGCTTGGGGAGATCAACGCTTGGAAGCGGAGTATGGAGACCCAAATGGGTCAATTGGCTGAGGCAATACCCAAACCGTCAGGATCGCTGCCTGGATCAACTGTGCCCAATCAAAAGGGCAAGACTACTGGACACATAGCGGCAATGAACTTAAGGAGTGGGTGTCAATTGCAAACGCCCGAGCAAAAAGCGAAGGAGAAAGCATCAGAACAGACGTTGATATCGACACCCCCAGTCGATATCGACCAAGGTGATATCGATGTCGACCCCCATCCAGTCGATGTCGACACAGCTGCTGAATCACCATAGAAATTGACTCCTCCAGTCGATATCGACCCCCATCCAGTCGATGTCGAACTAACTCCAGCCGCAGGGAAGAACAAGGCGTTGTCGTTCCCATCAAAAAAGGTTATTAAGGACCCGGCGGAAAAGAAGTTCCAGCGGTTCGTGAAGATACTTCAAGGGCTCAATGTCTCAATTCCATTCACCGAAGCACTTCATGAGATGCCATCATATGTGAGGTTCCTTAAGGACATATTAGGTAAGAAGCGATCAGTTGCTGAGATCACAGAGGAGTGCAACAAATTGGAGCTACCAGAGAAGCGGGCGGACCTAGGTAAGTTTTCTATCGCTATAGGCTTAGGTCGATATCACTTTAATGCTTTAGTTGATTTGGGCGCTAGCGTTAATATGATGCCACTAACCATATGGCACAAGATAAAGATAGGTCCCCTGGAGCCTGTGGATGCAAAGCTATACATGGCGAACAATACGGTAGTTATTCCAACAGGGATGTTAGATGATGTGCCAGTATAAGTAGGTAAGTTCTTTGTCCCTGCTGATTTCTTAGTTGTAGATATGGCAGAGGACCCTGCTTGTCCCATTATTTTAGGTAGGCCATTCTTAGCAACCGTCGATGCCAACATAAGCTTGAAGAAAGGATTGCTCTCATTCACCATCAGTGATGAAGTGATAGAGTACGCCTTCAACAAGACGGTAAGGAATAATGAAGGGCCAATGGAGATAAAGGCCATCAATGGTGTCTACATCACATGCGGGGAAGCAAAGGTAAGGAGTATGACACCGGAAGAGCTTGAAAAGAGGGCCATAGAAGCCCAAGTGGAAGAGGTTATGGCAATCTTGAATGAAGGAGCTAAAAAGCCACTCGAAATCGACCCAGGTAAGTCGATATCGGCTTTCAAACAAAAGCCTGGTGAGACATTGGCACAAGCGTCGGAGCGTTTTAAGGACTTGCTGAGATCATGCCCGACGCATGGGCAATTACCCTATGTCATCCAAAAGATCTTCTACAACTCCCTTGATGCGTCGAATAAGGAGAAAATCAATTCATACACCTCCTATCGGTACATTGAGATCACACCAACGGAGGCCTAGGAGACAATTGAGAGGCTGGTTAACTTTGATAACACATATAGGACTGCTGCGGCCTATGACTCAAGGCCTGCCCCATCTATGCCAATTTATGAGCCTCCAAATGAGATTGATCCTGATGTGCGGCAAAAATTCCACAACAATCAGACACGCCGCCTTCAAAAGCAAGTAAGGTTCCTGAGCAACAATCAACCTTGTCAGGAATGTGGCTCAACAAGGCATAACACTAGTGCATGTCCACATCTTGAGCAAGTATCTATGGCGGAACAACATGAGGAAGTCAAGTGGACGAGAGGCCCCTATGGAGGGGGCAATCAGCAGTATTGGGGAGATCAAAGGTTCTATCAACAAAGGGATCCCCCACCATATAGAGCACCAGGGCACCCTGAGCGGGAAACAAGGAAGGATGACCTTCAGATCATTCTTGATGAGATGTGGAGGAACCATACTGAGTTCAAACAAGCCAACAACTCGGTTCATACTCAGCTGCAGGGCATCAATTCTAGGCTTGGGGAGATCAACGCTTGGAAGCGGAGTATGGAGACCCAAATGGGTCAATTGGCTGAGGCAATACCCAAACCGTCAGGATCGCTGCCTGGATCAACTGTGCCCAATCAAAAGGGCAAGACTACTGGACACATAGCGGCAATGAACTTAAGGAGTGGGTGTCAATTGCAAACGCCCGAGCAAAAAGCGAAGGAGAAAGCATCAGAACAGACGTTGATATCGACACCCCCAGTCGATATCGACCAAGGTGATATCGATGTCGACCCCCATCCAGTCGATGTCGACACAGCTGCTGAATCACCATAGAAATTGACTCCTCCAGTCGATATCGACCCCCATCCAGTCGATGTCGAACTAACTCCAGCCGCAGGGAAGAACAAGGCGTTGTCGTTCCCATCAAAAAAGGTTATTAAGGACCCGGCGGAAAAGAAGTTCCAGCGGTTCGTGAAGATACTTCAAGGGCTCAATGTCTCAATTCCATTCACCGAAGCACTTCATGAGATGCCATCATATGTGAGGTTCCTTAAGGACATATTAGGTAAGAAGCGATCAGTTGCTGAGATCACAGAGGAGTGCAACAAATTGGAGCTACCAGAGAAGCGGGCGGACCTAGGTAAGTTTTCTATCGCTATAGGCTTAGGTCGATATCACTTTAATGCTTTAGTTGATTTGGGCGCTAGCGTTAATATGATGCCACTAACCATATGGCACAAGATAAAGATAGGTCCCCTGGAGCCTGTGGATGCAAAGCTATACATGGCGAACAATACGGTAGTTATTCCAACAGGGATGTTAGATGATGTGCCAGTATAAGTAGGTAAGTTCTTTGTCCCTGCTGATTTCTTAGTTGTAGATATGGCAGAGGACCCTGCTTGTCCCATTATTTTAGGTAGGCCATTCTTAGCAACCGTCGATGCCAACATAAGCTTGAAGAAAGGATTGCTCTCATTCACCATCAGTGATGAAGTGATAGAGTACGCCTTCAACAAGACGGTAAGGAATAATGAAGGGCCAATGGAGATAAAGGCCATCAATGGTGTCTACATCACATGCGGGGAAGCAAAGGTAAGGAGTATGACACCGGAAGAGCTTGAAAAGAGGGCCATAGAAGCCCAAGTGGAAGAGGTTATGGCAATCTTGAATGAAGGAGCTAAAAAGCCACTCGAAATCGACCCAGGTAAGTCGATATCGACTAACAAAGTTCAAGATTCTATGCCAGGTCATAAGTATGGGGTCGACGAAGGAGAAGGAACATCGAAATTGAGCATAAAGGTCGATATTGACCATGAACCCAAGTCGAAATCAACTTCCATAGAAGCTGATAAAGAAGGAGAGAAGACCTCGATATCGAGCACCATAGGTCGAAATCGACCTGATCATATCGAGTAGAACAACTCCAAATCAACAGGACCTCCAAGAGCACAACAGAGCTCGATATCGAGTACTGCTGATCGATATCAACCTGACCCACTGACAGAAGAGAAGGTAAGCCAGGGTACAGATTCCTCTTTCTCGATCTCTATTAAGGATTTATCATTATTTGGAAGAGGTTTGCCTTGGCATGTGCGCTTGTGCAGGGTATCCGATGATGATTCGAGCCATTATAAAGTAGGAGATAAGGTGTTTGTCTCCAAATCAAAAGATCATTGGTTCCCTACTAGATTCAAAGACAAGAGGATGGGACCATTCACAGTGAATCAAATCCATCCAGGCGGAATGCAGCTGAGAGACAAGAAAGGAGTTCTACTTGAGGCCCAAGCCACATGGGCTCTGCAGATGCCGCCTTGAGGAGCATGAAAGGAAGAAGTCGGCCTAGCGACTTTAAAGTCTAGAGCTTGCAACGAAGACAATTAGTTTTAAGTTTTGGACATCTTTTGGTTTTGTTTTGAGACATTAGACATTATTATTTGTTTGGTTTTAGTTTTTATTTTCTAATAATTTCAGGAAAGAAGGAGATCAAACACAGACATCGAAATCGAGTACCTAGCTCGATATCGACCATGAAGGTCGATTTAGAGAAGCTTGTGGTCGAGGCCGCATCAGCCTGAAGCTTGAACCAGAAATCGATGAAACTAGTCGAATTCGAATGGTATGCTCGATATCGACCACCACTGCAGACGCCTTCAACTCCTGAAATTTTTGAATTTTTAGTAAGTTTCTTTCTTAACCCTAGTTCTTATACAGTGAGGACACTGTAATCTTTAAGTATGGGGTGGAGGAAAGGCTTACTTGCATATTTTAGCATATTTTCAACATTTTTGAAATTTTTCATAAGTTTTTGCATATTTCCTTTACATGTTTATGCATATTTTTCATACTTCGTTAATTTAGATGTCTTTATCTTTAAGCGTATCCTATTTATCTTTAGCATGTCTAATTTTCGGAAAAAAAAATGACCCCCATTAAAAATTTTGGAAGAATAAATAAAAGAGCCATGGAAGCATATAAGGAACTCGACGATGCAAAAGTAGATTCATTAGAGATATAACATGAAATTGCCTAGTTAAAGGAAGTCACAATGAAGTTCGATTTTTAGAGAAAACCATGAAAGAGAGGTAAAATTTGAAGTTGCTTTTGACATGTGCATGATAAGATGATGGAGGACTTTATAAAATTTCCATACATGTGCTCAAGTTCATATCCTAGCCTTACCTATACATATTTGCAAAAGTCACAAGCCATATATGAGCCACATTATCATTATTGCTCCACATATATATTGCCCATTTTTTTATACCTTATACCCTATCCGGGGACAATGTTGAGAATGGATGTCATCTTTGGAGTTGTTATATGGAGTTTGTGCATTATTATTGAAGTTGATGGCAGGAATGAAAAAAGTTTTAAATTATGGAAAATTTAATGAGTGAAAAAAAAAAATCAGATCACCTCAGGAGATAAAGGTAGGTCGGCCCTGCTCGTTGAGATGTTAGTTCAGGGAGATGGGACACAAGGTGAGGAGTCCAAAGTACTAAGTATCCGGGGCCATTCATGACACTCATGTTTGCGACTCGCGAGAAGGCAGTGCTAAGGTTAGAGAGGTAAAAGCATTATAGTGAAAAAAGCATTGAGCGATGAGTGAAAGGTGAGAAACATTATGAAGAAGGAATGTGGAATGTTTTGGAAAGAAAAGTTTTATTTCCCCGGATTTAACACCACATGGCCAAATATCAGCCCACCTTTAGCCTTTTACCAATCTACTTCTCTAAAGTTTGCAAAAGTCCTCTTGATTATTAATGCTATGTCGCTGAAATTTTTTTAAGGCATATAACCCTCCTTTTGTGAGTATGATGTTGCTTTTATTCATAGGCATGGATTTGGTTGACATTAGTACCTTTTCGAGGATGGCAATTGATTGTAGGGACATATGAGAATGAATCTATGATGTTGACGGTTTACTTTCTTCCCCTGAATGACCATTAAAAGTATTGCTTGGGGACAAGCAAGCTTAAGTATGGGGTGTTTGATGTGCGCACAAATTGCCATATTTTCTATGCACATTTATTTCCATTTTGAAGTTATTTTCATGCATATTAGATGGGAAATCATAAGATTAGTGTAGTTTATGCTTATTTGTCAAATATAGAGGTCTACACGAGTTTTTATGGGATTTCGCAGAAAATGAGACAAAAATGGATGGAATTTGGACAAGAGAAGAAGAGCGGAAAAAGAACTCGAAGTCTACTGAGAGGTCGAAATCGATGATGAACCTCGACATCGAGTAAAACGGAGCATTTCGATACAAAAGAGGTCGATATCGATGTCTGAAGGTCAATATCGAGTGGCCTAGATCGAGATAAAAGATAGAAGTCGAGTGCCAATCCGAGGTCGAGTAGGACTGCTCGAGATAGAGAAAGAGAGGTCGATATCAAGGTTTGGAGGTCGATATCGATGTTTTCTGCAGAAAGATTCGACTCGGTTTTTGATAGAATTCTATCCGAAGCGTTCGAGATTATCCTAAAGTCGAGATCTTCTATCTTCTATACCAGACTTGCATGATTATCGTTGTGGCATGAATCCCCGACCTTGGAAGCTTTTAGTTTATTGAATTCTTATAAAAAGTTTGAGTTTTTATTTTGTCCATACTTCTCTCACCTTTCTACGCTATGAACTACTTTTTCGACAAATAGGTTACATTTACAGTTTCTGTTGCTGACATCCAAATCGACTGGCAAAGTCGATATCGAGCACTAACATCGATATCGAGGTCCATCTTGACGTCGACGTCTTTGCTTCTGTCTTCTGCAGGAAACTACTAGAAATCGACCAGAACTGAGGTCGATATCGACTAGACACCTCGATATCGAGTGTCTCCTGGAGTCGAAACTTGATCGTCATTGCAACTTAGGAAGCACTGACATACCTCCTCGTGGATTCGATCCTGAATTACCCTGCCACTACATTGGGAGGGATTCTTATATTTTATTTGTCTGGATAACAGAGTTAGCTTAGTTTGAATTTGAATATTTTATATCTTAGTGAATCACCTCCCCCTACGAACAAGTGGCTCCACTTATAAATTTGGACGTCTTCTTCAATTCATCCACAACCTTCCTGCACATCTTGAATTCTTTTAGGTTTGTTACTTTGTTTATGTGGAAATTAGTTGAATTTGGTATAATTCTAGTGAATTAAAATTCAATTTAGTCTCTCATATATTCACCCAAATTTGTCTGATTTCATCTTCAATTAGGGATTCAATTTTAGTCTCTCATATATTCTCCCAAATTTGTCTAAAATTTTATCTTCAATTAGGGATTTAACTTAGTCTCTCGGATATATGGTAACAAAATTGCAAATTATTTTGTTTTATAAAGGCCCATATTAGGTAGGAGCTTAAAGATTCAACTGGTTTCCTTATTAGCACAAGCCTTAACAACTTAGGAACCAACGCAGGTATCACCATGAGCTACCTAACACACCATAGGCCTAAGCAAACATAGGATCCAATGCAGGTTGCACCATTCTTTCAGGTTTGTTACTTTGTATATGAGTGCAAATATGATTATTGATATTATCTTAAGTGAGATGTGGTTTATGATGATGTTATATATGTATTGAACCATTCCTTATGTGAGATCTTAACTTGATGGATAATAAAGCATGATTTATCGATGTGTGGTACTCGAAATTAAAGCATGATGTGTGACATAATAACGAGGAGTATGAATATATGAGACAATGATATTGACAATACATGTTGTAAGTGATACTTTGATGGGATGAAAATATGACGATGAGGCTTTTGATACGTGGAATTATGTGAAATCGTGTGTGTGCTTGTATATTTGGATAGATAGACTTATACTTTCATTATGTCTACTAGGTGACTTTGAACTGTATGATTGTTACAATGTTGTTCTGCACCGCCAGGTAAGTTTCTTCAAAACTTACTCAGATTGATCAGAAATCCTCCCTACATATATATGCATGATATACTAGGTGATGCATATCATAATAGCATGACATGTAGTATCATGCTAGGATTGTACGAATGACTGAGCGTCCTTATTCTGAATGCATATGTAAATAGAACGGCCGTTGTCTGTGAAGTAACTAGAATCTTTGCTAGGGTCATAGGAAGGCCTAGTCCCATCGGGTCTCGTACTGAGTCATTCGAGTCATGTGGCATCACCTTTATATATATTGCGAGCATGAGTATTATGAGCATGATTACAAGAGTTGCCTACGGGCTCTATCCATCTATATGGTTAAGGGTTGGGCTTGCGGGCCTGATTCGATTATAATGGAATGAAATGCATTCATGAGCTGGTCAGTCTCCGCCCTATCGGGAAGGGGGTGGAGGTAGGAGAGGGATATGCCACTTGGCATTTTGTGATTGGGCCCTATTTAATATTCTGCACATATATAAACTGCGAGCATGCTTGTATGTTAATATTCCTATCCTGCATTAGAAGCATGATATTAGGTATAGCGTATGTGTGTGTTTATATGTGGAGAACAACCAAGTGTGGGCCTCAATCTGATCCTATGCCCCTTAACATTTTTAGGTATATATACATGATCATATCTAGTGTCATGTGCTGTTTGACGTGGGATGCTCATGGCGAAAAACTAGTTATTGAAATGTCACTTGACCATTAAAATACTAGTAGGATAACCACATAATAAAGAATGTTTTGACTCGGCTTTGTCGTGGCACCTTGTATTTACGTAATCGATGGTTTAAGCGGACATATTTTCCTGACTTAGTACTTAGGACATGTATAGGTGTGTTAACACCGGGTCTCCAATAGGCCTCACGAGAATCTTGGGTATGAAATCCCACTTTCAAACTGAACTTTCATATTTCAAAATTTCAACCCTTGGTGCGCAAGATCCGAACGAAGGTATCCGACCTCCGAAACGTAACCTGGGTTGACAAACACGGGTCGTTACAACCTAAGGGGTACTTTTAGTCTTCCGAAAGAGAAAGATTTTCTATACACACTATGGTTGTCTTGGAGGCAAAGTAAGTGGTGTTGGGGTAGGGTTGTTGTTTGTCGCATGTTGGCCATGGTGGAGGGCACTGTGGTGGTTGATGCATATCCATGGTGATTGAAGGATTGGCGATGGTCGGTTTGGGGCTCATTCTTCTCTCTAGAATCCTAGAGATAGGTTAGAGAGTTTTCCATCCAAGTTTCACATAGGAGGTTGGCCTCTTTGCTGGTTATACAATTGAGTGCAGAATTTTAACTCTAGGTAATTTTCTATTCTTTCAATTTTTTAGTTGAAAACTATGCTATTCAAGTTTTTAATGTAGATTAAGAGATCCGACATGGGAGTAGACGAGAAATAGAAGCCAAGAGATGAGTCAAGAAGGAAAAACCAAGGAAGAAGTGAAGCAAAGATGGAGGGAAGGAAAGCCAAGACAAAGGGAGGAAGGACAGAAGAAGGAAACTGGATCTACGAGCAACCCATGAGGATTCGCGATCAGTGGCCGGAACTCACAAGGAGTGTCTCTAGTGAGCCAATCTGCCAGTGAGTGCCAGTGGATGCCAGCGGGAGCCAACAAAGAGGAAGGAGCAGTAACCAGGATCAATAGTGACGCCTTCTTTTCGAAATTGAGGAGGATATCATTCTCCTCCACTTATCCTTGAATCAAGCTGGTGATAAGCAAAGAGGAAGGAGCAGTAACCATGAAGCAACACGTCGGAGGAACGGTTGGAACAGGTGCCAGTAGAATTCGAGGTCTATCAACCCCGAAATTAACACCATTATGTTCGATCATTGGATGGACTTGATCTTCCATAAGCATAGGACCATAGGTCACATAAAACTTAGCAGCCGAAACTTTAGGAAAATGCCCAAGAGTTAAAATTGCTAACTCTTGAGATACATCACCAAGTACTTCCTCCTCATCAACAGAATCAATGTGTTCGTCTAGAACCCTATCAATATCTAATTGCAATACAAATTTAGAGGCCTTGATAGGGTTCTCTAGTAATGTAGGACCCACCATTGGAAAGCATGTCCAATCAGCTTTGCAACAAGACTAAGTTGACCCAATTTTAAGGTAGGAGTCAATGGGAATTTGCGTTTCAATTTTTTCAAATTGTGCAGTCTTCTAGGCAATGAATACTTTAACAAGCTTATTTCTAATCTCGCAAATTTATAAAGATCATCGAAAAGGGGGAGAAGCTGAGTGAGTCAACGAGAATCTTGGAAGATGACGGGTCCATCGATAAGAAGGTGTTTTCTTGAATCTCAACAACTTCTTTATCACTAAACCTACTTCCAACATCGATCTCTGTCACAATCTTTCACTGCATACGATGGTACAAGAGGTGCTACCTTCTTTTTTTGAAAAAAAAGAATCGTGAGAAATTGAATACTATTTTTTCACATCAATGATTACAAATACCTCCATTTGGTGACCGAAGCAAGAGTAGCATAAGCTCTTGCATGTTCCATTCAACTCCACTAGTTCTTTGCGTGCATTCGAAAACAGGGATATTGCATAGTGCACTTTCTCAATCTCAAAACATTCATAATATTCATGGACATACTCGGTGTTGGTCTCTCAATACATATATGCATCCGGATTGAAAAATCCATCAAAAGTAGTTAACTCTACCCCATATTTAGCATCATAAAAATATTCATCCATCCGCTAAGAGCATGAATGATAACAAAATACATCATTTTAACATCTCTCCATTCCATTGAGAAGAACTTACAAAAACGAATCCCAACTAAGGGTTCCTACAAAAATGAAAAACATACAAAAATGGCTCAGTTCTAATACCAATTGATACATCCTCAACTCAAATTGAGTGAGAAAAATCACTCGATCATCCGATTTTCAAGGTAAATCGACTTCAACCTTCGTATGTAGGAACCCTTAGATGGGATTCCTTGTGGAATGGCTCAAAAATGGGACAACGGAGGCAGCAAGGAAATGCTGGCAGTGGACAAACGACATGATCTGTCTTTGCAAGAGCCGTGGGGCAACTGATGACAGCTAAGACAAAGGTTGTTGCAGAAGCCGCGGGCGGGGCCATGGATATTGTAGGGGCGGCCTGGAAAACAGTGAAGTGTTAAGCGCGAATGAACTTTTTTCGTCGAAGGGCCATTAGGCTCGACGCTCGTGGGGCAGAGCTACAACAGTGGTGGCCTTGACCCTGGATTTTGACGGCGATAGTGATGGTGGTTGTAGTCACCGACGACTGGTGGTGGCGCGATGGTGCGGTGTTTAGGGCAAAGGATTGTGACGATGAGCGAGAAACGACGAATCTCTTCCAAGAAAGGATGAGATCTTGTTCTTTAATCAATTCCAACGAGAACCTTTAATTAATAACTCAATTGTATTCAGCAGCAGTCACGAAGTAAGAGAAAGATAGGGTTTTGACATCAAGGAAGAAAAAAGGAGGAGTTTGCAAATCAACGCTATGCGATTCTTCTAAAATTGACGTAAAGATGAAAGTTAACACCCTAATTGAGTCTATATAGGAAACCAATAAAACCCTAATTACTAATGGACCTAATTAGCTAATGGGTTGAATTTCCTATGCAAATGAAGTCAACACCTCTTGTTAATGAACACTGTTAAATATAGTAATAAGTCTATATAATAAATAGTCTATAAGAATGACATTAAAATCATATTCGACGGATGGTGGGACACATCACTGATGGCAACCATCAAGGATAAAGATGAAAAAATATTAATAATATAGTTTTTTTTAATTGTTTGACATTCCAAAATAAATTACATAATATATTATCGACTAATATACTAAAATTATAAAAAAAAAGTTTTGGTAAAATGTCCATTTTCATATCCCTATTTTGCTAAATGTCCACCCTAATCTCCCCTTTTGTTAAATGTCCAAAATAATTTTGTAATACCCCTTTTACCCTCCCCTTAACAAAACAAGCCGAAGCCCAACGCTGCTACGCCCTTCCCTCTGCTTCTCTCTGGCAACGATGGAGATGTTCAAGCGGCTAATAAGCTCCAGGCTGGGAAGGAGTTCATCGCTCCCATCCGCCCAAGGTTTCCATTGAAACCTTCTGAACTCTACCTCCGACGTCCTCCTCACTCAATCTCTCTATCTGATCTCGTCTCTCTTCTCCTCTTTTCTCGACTACTCTCCTCGATCCTTTATATCCTCGATCCTCATCAATTAGGGCTTGTTTGGGATGGGTATATAGATATAGGCTATGGGTATAGAAGGCCCAATATCTATATACCCTGTTTGGTATTTTTATCCAAATTGGTATATGGATATCAATCCTATATCTCTATATACTCATTCTAGGGTTTTTTTCACTTTTGGATATCCCCCAAAATTGGGGGCTATAGAAACCAGAGAGCGACAGTACGAGCGACTGAGAGAACGTTTTTCAATTCTTCTCCTCCTCCTCCTTCTCTATAGCATCTGTTCGATTGCATCTGTTCGAATTTTTGTTGCTTCTATTAGAAAATTCCTGTTTGAAATGGCGTTGTATCGGTTCGAGCTTCGGGTCCAAATTGTTCGAATTTTTATTGCTGCTGTTCGAAAATTTCTACTCGAATTAGTGTCCAAGTTGTTCAATTTTTGTTGCCTATACTTTCCAGTCACAGGCCGGATTTTTGCCAATGGACAGTTGGGTGAGATTTCACAGCACGATTGGTACTGATGAATACTTGATTAATTATAGGAAGCTGTATGGGTACAGTAAAACTTGTAAAAGCAACAGGATTTTGGTGATGAAGAGTGTAAGATAATTGAAGCTTGACTCCAGTACGTGTAGGCATCCATAATGCACACTCTTCCAAAGCCAAGGTTCTACCCAAATCAACAAGAGTTGCTTTAAGAATTGTGTGCCTATCTAAAGTGCTTCTAATCTCATGAGTCAGCATTCTCACGCGCCTCGCCGCCTCCCTGTTTTTAGTAATTGTTTTTAGTCTTATATCTATATACTCTTTCCAAACAACAGATATAAGATATAGATATTAATTCTATACCCATACCCAATACCCATAGCTTGATATATATATATATATATATATATCATACTCATAGCCTATATCCTATATCTAAACGGCCCTTAGTTTTTTTTTAAATCAATCAATCGAAAACCACAACAATCTCTATGGAAATGCATCGATCTTCGAGCATAACAAGAGAAACGGATGAGTACTTCAAGGTCTCCTGTTCCTCCTCCCCGTCGCAGGGCCGTCCCGCTGATGACAACGCAAAAGGTATCTGATTCGATCCACCGAGAACGTCGTTCACCTCATCCCTCTCATCCTCGTTGCCTGCGCTATGATCCTTTGGTTCTTCTCCAATCCAGGTCTCACTCTCGACTACTCCATTTCCTTGATTACGGTGATTTAGTTTATTTTTTGTGATTTTCAATTGTCGATTGTGGTTTCGATCACTGATGTGCTGGTTTATTTTCCAAATTGATTGATTAGTTGATTAATTGATTGATTCTAACTTTTGATTTTGCTTTGCTTTGCTTTTATAGGGAAAGTTCAGACTGAAGATTTTTGTTAATTAACAATAGAATTCCCTTGCTGAAATGTGTTCTTAGTTGGTTATGTGTCGCCTTTCGAAGTTGTTTGCTGCCAATTGCTGTCATAACTTCCTTCTTCATCTGAAGCACTTTGCTGGTATGTGTATGGGCTTAGAATGTGTATGAGCTGATCAGTGAGAATGGATGAGTAGTTTTAGGTAATGGGTGGGCTGGGGCCCATTCATTGTGATGGGTTAATGTTTATTGGATGGATATTTATATATGTATGTGGCTGTCAGTACTAATGCAAAAAGGTTCAACTCATTTACAACGAAGCATATGTATCCAAACTGTAATTACATGGGTGACAATGGTACACTTTGGTGGTGACAGTGACCTTATAAAAAATGTAAAAAATAAAGTTGTCACCAATGGTGTGATTAGTGATAAGAGTGGTGATAGTGATCCCGCTAAAAAAATTAAGTCGTCATCAGAAAAAATTGTTATCACATGTCTCATCACTGATAAAGGTGGTGACACTAATTTCAAAAAAAATGGTGGTGACAGCGATAAGGGTGATGACAACGACAAGGGTGGTGACAGTGATCAAGATGGTAACAGTGACCTCATAAAAAAAATCTAAAAACTAAGTTGTCACCAAAAAAAATTGTCATCACATATGTCACCATTGATAAAGGTAGTGACACTACTGTCCTAAAAAAAAATTCACCAAAAAATTTGTTTATCGCCATACATGTGTCACCAAAGTCATTGACCTTGACGGGTCAATGGTCAAATTAAAAATGGGAAGTAATAAGGTTAAATTAAAAATGGAAAAGAAGGGCAAAATGTCATAATGAACATTTTGCAAAAGAGAATATGAAAATGGAAATTTTACAAAATGTTATAATCAAAATGAACAATTAGCAAAAAAATCCAAATTATAATATAAAATCATTAATAATATATCTTGTACATATTATTGTTTTATTTTTATAATAATTTACCGGCCAACTATGGACTCGACAATCCCACAAACTTGCTTATTTTGCATCGACTGAGAAAATACCAAACCAAAAGAGCCAAATGGGGTTACCCAACCACCCACCCACCCAAACCCAACCCACCAAATCAAGGGAGGCGGGCGTCCAACGTGTTTGACAATAGTGAGTGGGGGTTCAACTTCCATCATGCACTCAACCTACCCCCAATTAAGCACACCATGCCACCTGCCTTCCTTACGGATAAGGTTGGTGACAAAACTATATCCTCACTTGCACACCAAATTAAACTACATACATTCATTTCTCTATTATTATATTTGGAAAACCTTTTATCTTGTTAGATTCCTTTATTTGCCAATAATATATATATATATATGCAATATCTTACGTGTACGGTTGATTCAAAAAAATATATATTTAAATAATATTTTATCATAGAAAATTATGACAAATTAAGATATACACACAAAAATATATATGTGTGTGTACACGTTAATTATTAAAAATATAAATCATAACAATTTCAAAGCCATACTTACAAAACATATTACTACTAACTATTTCATAATCATAATCATAACTATTTGATAATCGTTATTTTATTTATTTTCAAATTATTTTTTAGTAGAAAGAATTATTCATATTGAAATGAATTATTTAAAACCTATTATTATATTTATATCTAGATTAATTTTTATTTTATATTCCCTTACACTTTGATCGTTACTAGTTTAATTCCACTATGCTAGAATTATGTCCAGACAACTGATATATGTCGTCACCTAAATAGGCAACTAGTTGCTTGAGGATTCAAGTGTTGAACTTGTCGTCTCTTGAATATTGTCACATCAACGGCGTCTCTACGACGTTTCTACACCAAACTTAGCAATGCTAGTCACGTGAATCTCATTCAAGCGACGAATTTTTCATGGTCACTTAAAATTAGGGGAAAGTTAGAAGATTGGATAAATTGGGGATGGAGATTGAAGAGGAATGAAGAGAAGGATTGAACAGGATGAAGGAGATTGAAGAGGATTAAAGAAGAGAGACGGAGGTCTACGATGAAAGTCGGATTGAGCATTGAGGTGAGGGAAAGAAATTGGCGATGAAGATCGGGGGCATTGAGAGGAGAGGATTGAAGAAGACAAAAATTAAGGATTCCATTTTATAACATCTAGTTCAGATTATGGCGTGTTAGATGTAATATATAAGCTCATAGGCCCAATTGTAATTAGGTCATGATATACACCTCCTATATATATTCTAATGATAGCGAAGACAACCCCATTGGGGATTATTTATTCTAACATGGTATCAGAGTGGAAAAGCCAAATGGCCAGACTCTCAATCTTGGGCTAGCTAAAAAGAGAATGAACCTAGTGAGCTACTCCTCCTAATGCCAACTGGTTTTAGGATGGAACCCCACTCAACTTATGTGCTAGGCTATTATCACATGGGCGTACATGTGCACACAACCCCCAATTCCGAGTCCCAACGAACTTCAGTATGGTATCATGATATCTCAATCTCCGCACCAAGTGTCAGGATAACATGGTATCAGGCTTCCTCTAATGTTTTCCAAAATTTACCCTAGCCTAATATCGATCCTCTCCTTCCTCCCCCTCCTTGTCGCCGACCGCTCTTCTCCCTGTCGACCACCTTCCTTCCTCCCTCCGTTGACCTCTCTTCCCCTAACAGATCGCCAACCATCCAGTCTCCCCTCCGCCCACTTCTCTCTCCTTCTTCTCTCAAAGATTTCCTCTTCATCCCTTAACTCACGCTTCTCCCTATTATTGACTGCTCTCTTTCTTGTCATTTAACCACCATCTACCTCGGTTTGGCCACCCTCTCTCGGTTGCTCTCCACCAAACCCTAATTCAGTGGATCTGATAGTATCATGTCATCATAGACATTGTGTCCTGTGCCAGTTGACACTTGTCTTGTCATCCTCCCTGCAACGATACTTCACCGCACATCAGCAGACAACGTCAATGGCTTTCTACAATCAGCAACAACCTCCAGTCGAGGTTCTCGCCCCTAGAAGTCATTCACGAAGGGGGTACTCGATCGACGTTGGTCCTCCTCTACCATCTGCCGCTCCAGCGAGGCCACACCCGAGCCAAAAGGGGCTCCTTGGCCCTTATCCGAACTATTCCGATCCGACTTGGTACATGGACAGCGGTGCCACGTCGCACATGTCGCACAACCCTGCTTCTAAGAGCCTTTCTACATACATTATTGTCGACAATGGTGAACGCATTCCTACCTTGGGTCTTTGGAAAACTACATTACCAACCCCTACCACCCAATTAAGCCTTAACAACATCCTTGTCTCCCCCGGCTTAATAAAGAACATTGTGTCCATTCGTCGCCTCACCATATACAACAATGTCTACATTGAGTTTGATCGCTTTGGGTTTGTTGTCAAAGATTTCACAACTGAGGCCCCGCTCATGAGATGTAATAGCACTAGAGACTTTTATCTTGTCACCTCAAATACACATCCTATCACCCCTTTTGCAGCCGCCCATCTCTCCTTGGTTGCTCGTTCAACATCTCTCTGGCACGCCCATCTTGGTCGTCATCCAGGCTCTCCGGGTTTTGAGTCTCTCGGGTCTAGGCTTATTCCTCCAATAAAACCCCCACTCCATTAGTTCCCCGGCGTGCCAGCTTGGCATGTGCATGCTCCATTTGACATCTTATGGCCTTCCATAAGATGTCTCCCATTATCATCCATGATGGTTTCCGCTATGCGCTTGTGCTAGTTGATGCATTCTCTCATTATTTTTGGATCTTTCCCCTTAAGTACAAATCTCAAGTTGTTACTCACCTTATGGCCTTCCATAGCTTTGTCTGCACCAAATTCAACCTACTCATTAAATCCTTTCAATGTGACATGGGCAGTGAGTTTAACAATAATGTCCTTAAATCCTTCTTCTCTACTCATTGTATTCAGTTCGACTTCTCTTGTCCCCACACCTCCTCCTAGAATGGGAAAGTCGAACGGAGCACTCGCACCCTCACCACTTGTATGAGGATTCTCGTTATCCATGGGGATGTCCCCCTGCATTATTGGTCATATGCTATTGAATCAGCATGTTGTCTTATCAACATCACTCCTTCCACCACCATCCACAATTGGTTCCCTGTTGAGATCTTATACCGAGTCACTCCTAAATACGACCACCTTTGTGTGTTTGGTTGTCGATGTTATTCCAACCAAGCGTTTAATGCCCCTCATAAACTTGCTCCTCGATCCACACCTTGTGTTTTCCTTGGCTATCCCTCCCATCAAAGAGGGTATAGGTTGTTTTGATCCCATTACCAAACATGTCATCTTCATTCGCCATGTCACATTCGACGAGACCACCTTCCCCTTTTCTAGTCCTCCTACATCCCCGAACACTCCGCCCCCTTCTTTTGACTACCCTACACCCCACCTTCTTCATAACCTAAATCCTCTCTTATCGCAACCTGCAGCACATATTCTGCCACAGGCTACCCATGTCCAGCCACCTACAACAACTATCCTGCCACCTGCGGCCCCCGTTCAACCCCCTGCAGTCCCTATCCTGTCACCTCAAGCCTCTGTCCCATCACCTGCATCCCCTGCCCTGCCAACTAACCCCACCCAGCCGGTCAACTAGATTCAAACTCGGAGCATGAGTGGCATCTTTCGCCCCAAATAGATTTTTGACCTCTTTGTTTCTCACATATCTCTCATCCCTACCTCCCAAAAAATAGCCGCCTTAGATCCGAACTGGAATGCTTCCATGCTCGATGAGTACAAGGCTCTTATTAGCAACAACGCTTGGGTCTTGGTTCATCGGCCTCCTAGCACCAACATTGAGCGCTATAGAGCGCGATTGGTTGCCAATGGGAACTCTCAACAGGTGGGGGTCGATTGCGATGACACATTTAGTCCGGTGGTTAAACCAGCTACTATTCGCGTACCGTCTTGCATCTCGTTGTCTCTAGAGATTGGCCTATTCATCAACTTGATGTCAAGAATGCGTTTCTTCATGGTCATTTAAATGAGACAAAGTACATGTTCCAGCCGCCTGGGTTTGCTGACAAGACCAAACCATGCCATGTTTATCTCTTGAAGAAGTATATGTATGGCCTTAAACAAGCACCTCAGGCATGGTACCTTCGCTTTGCTACTTACCTACACATGCTTTGCTTCGTCAGTAGCAAGAGCAACTCCTCTCTGTTTGTCTTTTTCCGAGGTAATCAGCTTGCTTATGTGCTGTTATATGTCGATGATATCATCCTTACTGCATCTTCAAAGACTCTTCGGGCTGCCATTATTAATCAACTTAACAAGGAGTTTGCTATGTTTGATCTCGGGACTCTCAACTTTTTTTGAGGAGTCTCTACATCTCGATCTGCATCTGGTTTATTTCTCTGACAGGAGAAATATACCAAGGAGATTATTGCCAAGGCTAACATGGCTAACTATAAGCTTGTTGCAACGCCTGTTGAGACCACTACCAAACTGGCCCAAGCTACGGGTCAGCCTGTGTCTGATCCGACATTGAACTGTAGCCTAACTGGTGCTTTACAATACTTGACATTTACTCATCCTGATATTAGCTATGTTGTTCACCAAGTCTGTCTATTTATGCATGACCCCAGGGAGTCTCACTTTGCAACTCTTAAGTGCATTATTAGTTATGTTGAGTGGACTACTTCTTTTTGCATCACTATTACCCCATCAGCTTCACCTCTCTCCATGGTGGCATACATGGATGCTGATTGGGCTGGCTGTCCGAACACTAAAATGTCTATGTCAGGATATTGTGTGTTTCTTAACATCTCTCTTGTTTCTTGGTCATCCAAGAGACAACATGTTGTCTCCCGCTCTAGTGCTGAAGCGGAGTATCGTGATGTTGCCAATGTTGTCGCTGAGTGCTTCTGGCTTCGCAACTTATTGCTTGAGATCCACTGTCTGCTCAGTCAAGCATCTATTGTGTATACAGACAAGGTTAGCGCTACTTACCTTGCTCACAACCCGGTTCACCATTAGAGAACCAAGCATATTGAGATTGACATCCACTTTGTCCGTGAAAAGGTTGACATGGGTCATGTACGTGTCTTATATGTCCCGTCCCCATTTCAGAATGTTGACATCTTCACCAAGGGTTTGCCTTGCCAACTATTTCTTGATTTTAGATCTACTCTCACCCTCCGCTGCCCTCCTGTTTCAACTGAGGGGGTATTTTAGATGTAATATATAAGCTCATAGGCCCAATTGTAATTAGGTCATGATGTACAGCTCCTATATATATATTCTAATGATAGCAAAGGCAACCCCAATGGGGATTATTCATTCTAACATGGTATTAGGACAATTTTGCTTAGCTTGCCTTATTTAATTTAAAATTTTGGCTACCAAATTAAGTGAAACATGTTGTCTTCCGCTCTAGTGCTGAAGTGGAGTATCGTGATGTTGCCAATGTTGTCGTTGAGTGCTCCTGGCTTTGCAACTTATATTGCTTGAGTTCCACTGTCCGCTCAGCCAAGCATCTATTGTGTATACAGACAAGGTCAACGCTACCTACCTTGCTCACAACCCGGTTCACCATTAGAGAACCAAGCATGTTGAGATTGACATCCACTGTGTCCATGAGAAGGTTTCCATGGGTATGTATGTGTCTTACATATCCCGTCTCCATTTCAGTATGCTGACATCTTCACCAAGGGTTTGCCTCGCCAACTATTTCTTGATTTTAGATCCAGTCTCACTATCCGCTGCCCTTCTGTTTCAACTGAGGGGGTATTTTAGATGTAATATATAACCTCATAGGCCCAATTGTAATTAGGTCATGATGTACAACTCCTATATATATTCTACTGATAGCGAAGGCAATCCCAATAGGGATTATTCATTCTAACATGGTATCAGGACAATGTTCCTTAACTTGCCTTATTTAATTTAAAATTTTGGCTACAAAATTAAGTAAAAAAGACATCGCGTCAGTGTAAAAATTGATTCATGTCTACTTTTTTAATTCACACCATGGACATTTATATAATGTTGGACTCGTCAATTTGATTCAAACAAGAGTCATGTTGTTTGTAGTTGACGAGCAAAAAACTGATCGTTGGTTCTCGTCAAAATAAATACCTAATACTTAAACACTAATATAGAAAATAAGTACTACGGTTTAGGGTTTGTGCACATCTAGGGTGTGCGTTGGGTTTCTAGTGTTTAGGGTTTGTGCGCATCTAGGGTGTGCTTTGGGTTTCTAGGGTTTAGGGTTTGTACGCATTTAGGATGTGCTTTGGGTTTCTACGGTTTAGGGTTTGTACATGTTGGAGGGTAAAAATTGACGGATATTATTTTTATGATTTCAAATTGTCACATTTATCACATGTCAAACAATGTGATAAATTTTCTTCAAATTGAATACAAGTCCAAAATTGGGCAAAAAAAATCCATTTTAAACCCAAATTTAATTCCACAGAAGTAAAGAAATGGAATTAGAACTTAATTAAAAAGATGAACGATGCACGGTTACAAGTGGGTGTCAGTCACTAGTAAAACTGTCAAAGACACCAGTTGAGTTTGAGCCTCAACTGCTATTGAAATATTAAATATATAAAAAAGAGAAACTATGCAACTATCAGTACGTGGTGAGGAGGTTAATTTACAAATGTAACTTCCTCTAATTCACCCTATAAAAGCTACTATTGCAATCTATGGAAAGTGCTATTCAACTTCAAAACAAAAAGAAGCAGTTGTTGCTTCTTCCTGGCTTCCTTCTTCTTTCCCTTTGAAGGTGCTCAAATTTGTAAATGTACATAGAGGAAAACACAAACAGTTAAAAAAATTGAGGGAGTCGTCTACTGTACGAGGTAGAAAGTTCATCCCTCCTAAGCTTTGTTGTTTCATCTTTGTTTGCGGGTAAAAGAAAATGGAAGAAGGATACATACTCTCGCCTAGTGTTGCATTCCTTAAGGGTTTGAAAGATATTTGGCTTTCTTACCTAGAGTGTACCACGTAGTAGGTCGAGTGTATACTCTCCCGTCGATGGCTTGAAAGTAAATACTTTCACCGCTACACTAGATCCCAGCGTAGATCTATTCACAAAAATGAAATTCTGCTGAAATTTCAACTTAAATGGGGGACTAATATCATCGGAGGGCTTTATCTAAATCACGTTTCCTTCGATGACTCAGTTGGGTCACAAACGACCCTGCACAATTTTGTCAAACAACCAAAGAAGAAATTCATTGCAGGAGGATGTGAGAATAAAGAAGTTAAAGATCAGAGTCATTTGCTGAACAAAATTAAATCAGTTCAATTGACTACAAATCACCAAAACCACTCAAATCTTAGTATCGATACAACTTCGAATCACGAGGATAACCAAAAGGGGTCGAACTCAAATATTAAAAATCAAATAAAATGTGTTGTACGATTATTTACGTATTTTTGTTCAACATATTTTTGGCACACCCAGTGGGACCCTTTTTGTCTTTTCATCTCTTAGTTGTATTTATACTAATACATGGTTATGTCTTTTTAGAAGGTACAAATGGCAACTAAAGTGATTGTCAACTTCATTGAGCTTCCAGCAACCTTCATTATCAACGAAGGTTGTTGGATCAAGAAGAGATCGTTCGAAAAACAAATTGACATCACTCGGGACTCGTTATCTACAAAGGTACCAATCAACAATGTCTTTGGGGCTCTCCAAGCTCCGGAGAATAAGACCGTCGCCAAATGGGTGTCGAGTTCTCCCGCAACGCTTTCAAAATAAGGGGGCATGAAGCCTAATGCACTTTCAAGTTATGGGGGCAAGAAGTTCAAGATCACCCAGCTCGGCGACAACAAGTTTAACAACCAACCCATCTATAACAAGCTCAAAATGCAAGGGGTGGTTACAGCGGCACAAAGCACATTAAAGAAGTCACTCAAAGGCCTATTATTCATGTCATCAAAAGGAATAAGGGGTTAATCACAACTTCCGCACAACTCATCTCCACTGCCAAGAAAGCAACAAATACGTGCAGAAAAGGAGACGCAAATGCGAATCTCAAAGCGGAAAGACAAGACCTCCTCTTGTGTTACCTCGTTCATCAATTTTAGAGCGAGCCATTACAAAAGATCTTCTTAGCTTGCAGGGGGCAAAAGAAATTCCTCTAGTGGCTTCTCCAAGAGATATCCTCGTTGGGCTTATGCCTATCTATCCGATAGAAGTTGTACAAGTCAATATGACCTCATACTCGGAAGAGACGGAGCCCGGGGCTACAAAGGTTAAACCCTCAAGATCCAAGAAGGGAGATGAGGTTCAAGAAACATGTCAAGTCCCTAAATATGATGCAAGAGAAAGAGATCGGTTGAAGTTAACAAGTTCCAATACTTCAATGGTTGAATCTCAAGGAACCATCTCACAAGATGGACCAGATGTGATGCCAGTATTGACTACCAGCGTATCAAGTGTCGAAGAGCAGCTACAAGAGCTGCAAAGGAAGCTAGATGAGAAATATGTTCAAATAGCAACACTTCTCGCACAATTAAATGTGCAAGCTCAAGAAAATAGACAAGAGCAAACAAAGCCAAGTGGTGAAGGTACGAGCGGTAGCACATCGATTTCTCCACAAGAAATTAAAGAGATGATCGCTCAAGAGATTAAAGAAGTGTACGCATAATAAAATCCAAAAGTGCTCGGGTATGAAAAGCCTTATCCATCACACTATGATTTGATGTCATTTCCGTAAATATTTTAGATGTGTGAATATTATGGTAAATAATTAATTTTTAGTGAATATTTTGAAAAAAAAATTCAACATACACAAAGTTGGTGTCTATGTGTAGATAAAATTAAATTACACTCAAAAATATATTTTAATATTTTTTAACAATTGAAAATTTCAAAAAATTAATTTTTAAAAGTTCATGTAAAAATTTCTATGTGTTTGTTCTTTTCCTAATTAATTAGTATGGTATTACTAATTAATTAATGTTGGTGTTACTAATTAACTTATACGTGTATGCTGATTTGTCATTTAATTTTGGACAAGTGGATTTGGATCAATTAAATTGCTTCTTTCTATCTCACCAGACCAATGCTTCTCACCCGAACCTTACCCTTAAGAAAAATATATAACAACTAATAATTAATGACATAATTTTAAACTAAAATAACACCATTTTGAGTAAAAAAATGTGGTTACTTTGAACTAAAAAAGGTTATTTTGAACTAAAACATCATTGTTGAAACACAAATATTATTGTATTAATCCGATAAACTTAAAGAAAAAATATTTATTGAAGAGTGGGTCAACAACATTTCGCCCTCCTAAACTTGGTTAAGTTTTTGGCCCTCCGACAATGAACATGAGGTTTGGCAGCCCTCTTTCTAGCTCTTTCTTCCCGGCCTGCAGACTTCCCTCTCCTTTTCCCACCAAACTTTTCACTTTTTACTTCCTCGGTTAGTTTTGCAACAATAATATATAAATGGGGAAATGGATGGAAACAAATTATATTTCCGGCCACTGCGATTGCAACTTACCAAAGGAGTTATAGGAAAGATGATTAATGTATTATATGTATACTAATTACTCAAAATCTCCCATTGCCAAATTAAATAGTAAAAACCAACTGATCTATTACTAACTATTAAAACAAAAGTCTTACCGATAACGTGGCGCCCTCTCCTTAATCCTAGGCCTTTTAACCAACCACCTTAGCCTAAATTACAATTTTAGTAGTTTTAAAAAAAAACAATCTATTATCTATTACTAACTATTAAAACAAAAGTCTTACCGATGACGTGGCGCCCTCTCCTTAATCCTAGGCCTTTTAACCAACCACCTTAGCCTAAATTACAATTTTAGTAGTTTTAAAAAAAACAATGGGATTAATTCAAAATATAAAATTAATAATAAGGAAACATAAAATTAATATTAGTAATATGTATCTATATATATCTATATATACGACTTTAATTGTTTTTTCAACCAATGGGTTTAATTCAAAACATTTAATTATCTAAACTTTTACTATTATTTTATAATATTAATTTAATATATTACTAAGCTTTTATTTATAAAAATTCACGGGGATGTAATATCATTTCCTTTTTTATGATAATTTATGATTTTGGTAAGTCAGTTATAGTCTGAAATAGCTTAATTGATTTGATAATTATGGAATATTTTTATTTGATTTTATTTGATTCTATCTACAAGATTTTTTTTAATTTTCTTTTTGCCTTTTACTTTTGCCCCCAACTATCTTATAAATAATACACTCGGTATTGAATATTGTCGGTCATTCCAACCGTTTTCTATTACCCTCATTTGCTAGATTCAAATGACAAGAGTAGTTTCCTTGGTTGAGCACTTTGTAGGCGTTTACGAAATCATCACCAACCGTTTACATACTACGTATTATACACTTTACTTTATTATTTTCTAGCCGTTAATATGTGTATTTTTATCGGTAAATTGTTGGTATTATTTAATATTCATAACTTTACTATTAAATTGTGCGTCAATGGCGCGGGTATAGGACTAGTTTATATATAAAATCAAATACAATTAGCCATTGTAATCCAAACACTTTTAATTTAAAACTGTATATGTATATATACATATATACCAATAAATAATCTCCTTATAATAAGTTGATTGAAATAAGTAAATATATATATATATAGCACACTTAATAATATACCTTCAAAAACTGCAATCCTCTTGTGCAAACCCAACCACAAAGTGTTGAGTATCATACACAACCCTGAGGTTCTTCTGCTGGTAATTCCCAATTATGGGTATCTCATCCTCGTACTCGAGGCTAGCAAACGCGAGGCACACTTGCGATGCATCGCTTCTCACGAAATACATGAGCCCCGCGACATCCACCTTCACCTCCACACCGCCTTGGATCTTTAACTTGAGCGTCGGAAGGTTCACCTCCTGGTACGCGCTTAGGTCAAAGCACGTGTCCAGTATTGAGAAACCCGGGGCACTTGGATAGCCCGAGAATTGCTTCAAAAACTCATCCTTTAACGGCCTGTAAACCGAGGGTGGTAGCCTTGTTATGATTGTACCAGAGTCGATCAACGTCCCGACATTCGATACAAATCTAGGAGAATGTACATCAACCCCGCCGATGCTGATTCCGGTCAGGTTGAGGAGGTAGAAAGAGGAGAGCTCAGGGCTCCAAACCATATTTGTGTAAGACACCGGAGTGGTGTTTTTGTAGCTAACCAAAGACTGAGCTCCAAAAGTCAACGACCCTGATGATTCAAAGTCAACGCCGGAGGGCAAGCAATACGAGAAAACCCCTCCATAAACCGGGCTTGACTGAGACACTAACGATAACACGCTCCGCCCCAGTCCCATCAAACCCGAAGCTGAACCAAACAAGCCCTTATTGCTCTGACCACACCCAAACACGAACCCGTCCATAACAGGCTCCGACCCCAGGCTGAGCCTATCGGTGGCGAGCTCGCCGGAGGTGAAGGACCCGTCCCCATAGCTAACATAATAGTCACACGCGGACGACGCCGTATTGCAGCCTCCAGGGTTTCCGGTGGCCTGTTGGAGGGACGAGCACGACGTCGTATTGCAAGGGACGGCACGGTAGGAGGAGGAAGGACTGAAGAGGGGCTCCTCCTGGGCGTAGCAGGCTTTGCAAGGCTGGCATTGGACCCACGTGAGGTCGCTTCCGGTGTCGACGATGACGGTGAGGTTGCGGCCTCCGAGCTGGAGGGTGGTCACGTAGTTCAGGATCTGGAGCCTGGACCCGGAAGCTAGAGGGATTCGGGTGCCTATAGGGCGGCCCGCGGGTGTGGACGTTTGGGTTTGGGCCGGCTTTCGGATGCGGCCTTGGAGGGCCCGGACTTGTGCCTCGTCTAGGAGTAAGCGTTGTTGGAGGCGGGTGTTCCAGTTTTTTTCGGGTCGGGTGCACGAGTCCCTGTGCTTTAGTTCTAAGCTGATCGATGCTTTCGTTGTTTCTGCGAGAGATTCAAGGTAGTGACCAAATTAAGTAATTAATACGGACGGAGTAGGAATTTGATGGTCGATCAACAAAGATAATCATGATTATTATAATTCACTTAATACAAATATTTTCCTCATTCCACAGCCAATTGTTCGTATGCAGTTGCGGATCTAAGTGGATGATGGGGTCGCTCATGAAGTCCCTAATCCGGAAAAAAAAACGTAACAAAAAATTTAAGAGATGTTTTGGTAATTTTTCCTAATATTTTAGATAAAAGAGTTTAAAATGAGTAATAATTTACCAAGATAGTTTAGCTTAGTAGAAAATGATAAGTATTTATTAGTTTTAGGTCATGAATTTAAATCTTATTAGCTTCATTGATTTTTTATAATTTTTATTTCTCTTAACTTTCTTTTAATAAAAATGTCGAATTAAATAACAAATTTACATTCTTCTTCCATATATTTTAACAAAAATATTCTTGTCTGTCTATACATATAAAAAAAAATTATCATTTTTTTTATAATTTTTGTTTTTCTTTAATTTTTTTGTATAAAAATATTTCTTTAAATCACAAATTTAAAGTTTTTTCAAATATATTTAAACAAAAAAATTATTTTTTCATAAGAAAAAAATCTCAAAACTTTTTTAGCCCCCTAAAAAAATTCTACATCTGCCACTTATCTTACTTACCTTATATGTAGCATTTTATTATATTTGGCATTATAAATAACCGTACTACTACGACTATTTAACCCGTGACAATCCACTATTAATTAAGAGACAAAATTTTCCCACGCAAAAATACTCGTATACTATTTCATCAATAATTTAAAAGAGATTTAAAATTTGACATTTAAAATATTACTTAAATTTACATTTATAATAATAAATAATTTTATTTATAGGTTCTACCAAAATTGCTCACTACAATCTCCATTCGACTTAATATATAATCAATGGTTTGTAAATTTGTAATTGGGCCCAACATTATGACCCATATATTTAACTTACACCTAGGTAATATATTTTTATAAATTTAATTACTAAATGAGTTTGGATGTTTTGTAAAAATTAAATCACAGAGTTACAGAATTTTATGTAAATTTTCTTTGTGTCGGTGATTTTATATATTATAATAAATTTGATTTTTTTTGTTTAATTATAACAGTGATTTAAACATATGAACAAAAATATAAGATTGATATAGACTGTTTTACAACCTTTAAAATGTTAGAGATTAAATAAAATATATAAAAGATTAGATATTGCCACTATTGTACAACTTTATTTCAAATATTAGATGGGAGTTGAAAAGGTTGGAGATTAAAAAAATTCATCCAACTTTAAATAATTTCATCTCACCTGGTAATCTGGTATTAGGACAGTCTTTGTTTCACATGACATACTAGGAATATACCATGTCAACCGGTGAAAATCGTCTAGTCCAACGCCGTAGTCCATTTTTATGGTCCCTTTAATTTGATTGGCCGATAAGCATTAAAATAAATTATAAGGTACAAACACTTATTTAAGAAAATAATTAGAAATTTCAATTTAGCCAATGAGATAATTTGGACTACGGTATGGACTACAATTGCGGACTAGACGATCCTGTTGCCATGTCAACTACTTATTTTTGTGACTAAACTTGTCATGTATAGATATTATAGGGTTATATATGTATGTGTATCAAATATAAATACCCTTATTGGTTGTCATGAAAATAATTAAAGAAACACAATTTCTTTTTCTTCTTTACCATTACTGTCTAGTCTCTCCTCTTTCCTGTCCCGTTCCTTTTTCCCTTAACTAGTTCTATGATCCCTCCTTCCTTAATCTCTTCTCTAATCCCGTTCTCTTTTCTTTTCAATTTCATGGATCCCAATTGGGACATAACATAATCATTAACTAATAAAAAGCATCTTAGTTACAAAATTAGTCAATATCATTTGTCATATCATACACTACCTTAGTTCGTAACTCCACTTTACTATTAACCACCTCATTGTTATAATACTCAAACTTGACTAACTCTTCACTTACCTCACTATTCAAGTATAAAGATGATATATATTTTTTAAATCATTCTTTACTATTTTTATTCATTATTCATTTCTTTATTTTTTCAAATCATTTTATATCCCTAATTTATAACATATAATATATATATAATTATAATTAATAAATCTATGTTATTAAAATTAAATTTATAAATTTTAATCAAAAGACGCGGTGTAAATGTGTAATGGCTTAACTCGAATTGATCTAACACATAATAATGAAATTGAATTGTGCGCGCACTCCATCAAAAACATGAAATAATTCATCGGTTTGGATTTGGTGGTGGATGTGGCCGGCCTCTTAGTCTTAGCTGTACTACACAAATATAATAAGCTAATGTTATTTACACCACAAAATTTACTATTTACACCACATATCTCACTTTTTATATTTTTTTTAAAATACACTCTGCTCCTCTTGAGTCACACACCTGCCCCTCAAGAGGCGCAGGGTATTTTACATTTAAAATACCCTGCGCCTCTTGAGGGGCAGGTGTGTGACTCAAGAGGAGCAGGGGTGTGATTCAAGAGGCATAGGTGTGGTGCATATAGTAAAATTTATGGGTGTAAATATTATCACCCATATAATAACCCACATGGCCACATGGTCCATTCGCGTGGTGGGGGGCTTAAAAAATTCTACAGAAGGTAAAAGGGTTTGAATTTATGATAATACGATTATGTATACCTCTCTCTCTCTTTATTCATTAAGCTAATCTGTTTTAAAATTTTTTACTATTTTTACACTCTTTTATCTCTAAAATTAATAAAACAATTATTAAAAATATTTTAAAAAACATTTATATGGTTTTCTTCCTACACAAGTAGATCTGAGCAAATATGAATCAACCCGTCCGATCTACCCAACCCGCCGGGAAAATATGCGGGGTTGGGCAGAGTAGTAAGCCCAAACAGGCCGACGGGCTGGACTTGGGCAGACGGTGAAGTCCAAGCGGGCCGATAGACTCGATCCGATTTTATATTAATTTTATATATAATTATAATTGTATAAGTTATATATATTATTAACATAATAAAAATATATACATAATTTCTATAATTTATAACTATATTATGGGTGTCATACTATTGTTAAGTGCTAACTATTCTCAATCTTAAATACTCTCATCTTCAAAATACTCTCTCGCATAGCCCGAGCATCGCCTGAATGTATTGGTACAATATAACGTTGATTTGCATTTGTTAGTAAGCTAATACTATCGAGATTTGTATCACATTTAAAAGTATTGGTATATTGTTGTGATTTGCCTCTTTTTTTTTTAAAAAAATTGAAACCGGACCTAATCCAAATCCGGCTTGATTAATGGGCTAAAAATTTGGTCAAGGTCCGATCTAAGTCCGCCTGGTCCGGCCCATTATCATGTCTATACACAAGCTCCTGTTCCGCCACTGACTCTGACTCCAACATATCTAGGGTTGGGCTTCCGGTCTGGACCGGATCGGACCGGACCGAAGATTCCGATCCGGTCCAAGACCGGTGGACCGTAATCTCCAAGAACTTGGACCGCGGATCGGACCGGGACCGGAACTTATGGTCCCGGTCTTTCCGGTCCGCGGACCGTAAAGACCGATTGGACCGAAACTTTACCCTATATTGAAATTTCTTAACCCTAGATTTAAAATCGGGATGAGATTCTTTAATCTTAGTCTAAAATATTTATGATTTCTCCAAATCTATATGAAAATAGACATTAATTGGTCAAAATATATACAAAAAACCTAGATCTAAAAGTGAAACGGAGAGAGAGGCACACATTCATCTCTTCTTCTTTTTTAATGATGAGAAATCCGGTCCAATTCCGGTCCGGACCGAAAATTCCGGTCCGATCCCGGGTTTGGACCGAAAATCGAAAATAAGAATTTTTTGGACCGTGGACCGGACCGTAATATCCCGGTCCGATCCAAAGACTGTAATTTCCGGTCCGATCCAAATTTTGCCCAGCCCTTGACAAAATTCGACTTCGTTCAGCACAGCTGTTCTTGATTTTTTTTTTTTTTGCTAAAAGCTGTTCTTGATTATTTATTTGACAAGTTGCTTACATTTTCATTATTATTCTTTAAAAGAAGCAAAAATTATTCTATTAAAGTCGAGATATCTAATTGAAGATGTTACCAATTTATACTCTTTGCTTTATAGTCTTGGAGGGTCATAGTTATCCCAAAGAATAGTTCATTAATGTTCGTTGATATTTAATAATTCTAACGATTATTCTCTTTTTCTCAATTTTTCATATTAAATTTATTTTTTTCTTAGTTTTAAAATAAGATTATATATATACTAGTGAGCAAGCCCGTACTACGTACGGGACTTATTTTAAACTAGTTTTATTACTCGCATGTTGTGCGATTTGTTAATAAATTTTATTATATAAACCATCTTTGAATTAATATAAATTACTACTTCGTATAAAATAAATATACAATCTTCAATTATGATAAAAAGCTTACGTGTGGTGCAATTCACATACGTGGCATTTTTCCTTATGTGATGGGGCTCAAAAGATAATATCATCTTAATCCAGAATATGACAGATATGCAAAAATAACATCATTTTAATCCAGAAAATGCCACATATGCGAATTGCACTAAAGGTCGTTTCATGCCTCACCAAAGATCGTTTCAGGTCTCTGTTTTAGTATTTTATATATAGATATAAATATCTAGAAAAGATGATAGGTAATTTTTTAAAGCTTTCTGTATAAAATTAACATAAAAAGCTAATCATGATATATTTCAAACCTATATGGCTATATCTAGAGAATACTATACGAAACTACATATTACGACTGATAAAAAAAGCTAATCATCCTAATGTATTTTAATTCACTATTGGTTTCAAAAAAAATTAATTAAATTTAGTTACATAAATGGTAGTAATATAGCTTACCAAAAAAAATGGTAGTAATATAATACGTAGTATAGTCTTATTTATAAAATAATTATATGCACTTTTTATCTCCATGATTAATTATTACTCACATCTTTGTTTAATATTGTATTAATTATAGATAACATTTTTTACCTCATTCAAAGATGGTTTATATTAATTTAATATTAGATAGATTTATCCAAAACGATAAGTTTTTTTTACCTAATTAAGATAGAAGGTTGAAAATTTAAAAAAACTAATTAAGATATAAAGTTATTTTGGATAGATTATTTGATCTAAAAAGATAAGTTTTTTACCTAACTATATTGACTTTTTAATTGATGTGACCCAAAAATATAATACCACTTAATCCAGAAAATGACAACTTAATTTGGATTATTTGAAATTGAGAATTATTGCCAAGATTTGGATCATTTGAAATAATGAAAAAAATAATAACATTATCACATCATTTGAAATTGAGGCTTATTGACAAGATTTGGATCAAAATAGATGGTTGGGATGGGCGGGGTATTTGGATGATTGTGAACCATATAGTTTATGAAAATAGAAGATGGAAAAAGAAGTACAAAATACAATAGGTCAAGATAGGGTATATATAGGAAAAAATTATACTCAAATTATGAAGAAAAATAAAATAAAAATAAATGGTATAGTTTATATATTAAAATAATAAAAAATTATATATATTATTAATACATTTGAGTTATTATCATATATACTAAATAAATATGAATGAGATGTAGTGGGTCACTTGTGTATTTAAAAAAATAAAAATATAAGTATAAAAGGAAGAAGTTACCTTGGTAAACACTCGAGTAATCCCATGGGCCCTGAAGTTAACGACTAGGTAAACCTCCAGTGGTCATTTGGAGTGGGATTCGAACTGGAGACCTTTGGGTATTTCCCGCAGGTCCTTTCCGGCTGAACCAACCCGAAATGGTTATATATTGCTTTCTTTTTTTTCTCCGGACTTACAGAAAAATATAATAAGAAATCTCTTAATATTACTAATTCTGTTACCATTTTGCTGACGTGTCACGCTCACAATTAAATTTGAGTTTTTATTCAAATGATATTTTCTTATTGATCAATATTATTGTTGAAAATATTAAAATATCTGTTTCCTATTTTAAATATATTTGTTTCTTATTCTTTATACGACGATTATTCAAATTGATACGGTTATCTCAATTTGTGATCTATCTATCTATCTATTATATATTATATATTATCTATCTATTATCTATTAATCTATCTATTATCTATTAATATTACTAATTTTGTTAGCATTTTGCTGACGTGTCATACTCACATTTAAACTTGAATTTTTTATTCAAATGGTATTTTCTTATTGGTCAATATTATTGTTGAAATTTTAAAATATCTGTTTCCTGTTTTAAATATATTTGTTTCTTATTTTTCATACAAATATTATTTAAATTGATATGGTTATGTCAATTTGTGATCTATCTATCTATCTATTATTCTATCTATTATATATTAATATTACTAATTCTATTACCATTTTTCGGATGTGTCACGCTCACAATTAAACTTGAATTTTTAAAATTAACTTACTAGAGTTTTTTTGAGAGAAACTACATTTATTCTAAACATGGTAAATGACTATTCGGAATACAAAAAATAACATTTTAAGATCTACAAACAAAAATTGAAAATTTTTTAGAAAAGTATGAGAGGGATAGAGTGTTAGAACTGTGATGGTTACGGGTGTTCTGATGAGTGACACGTGTAGGGCTAAGGATGAGATGGTTGTTGTGCTTAGCTGGTTGAGCTTAGTAGTATATATAGAAGCTTGTACTCTGATTTGGACACAATAATGAATAACAGAGTAAAGTTCATCTTCCAGTTTTCGTTCTTGATCAAATCTCCATTTCTAAACGGAAGCTTTGAAGCTTCATAAAAAAAAAATGTGAAATTTGCATATATTATCATATATAAAAAAAATAAACACTCTTTTGTGATTAGATTTTAGGTGCTTGGATTCGAATATTTTCCTTCTTTTTGTTCTTTCCTACCATTTTAACAAACTTGCCTTAAAAAACACTTTTGGGTAAGTTGTCTACTTCTTTGTTAATGGATCTTGCTTTTCCGATCGACCCATATTAATTATAAAACACTTTGTTGGGGACCTAGGGTATGATTGTATGAGTTCTCCCAATATCCTAGGAAAGTGTTAGGATTCGGAGGACGGATAGGCGAAGACTAAAACTTAATTTAATGGAGATTATGAGAATAAAATGAAAAGAGAGAAGAGTTGATAGAGAAAGAAATAATGGGAATGAAGAAGAAGATGGGGAAAAATGAGTTTCTGTAATTCTCAATATCCCTAGCTTTCCCGTATAAGCACAAGCTAGAGATTGATCACATACCTCTGTTTACACAATCAAGGCCTGGACCCATATATATCTCGGCCCATAGGCCTAGCTAACAACCCAATTAATATATATATATATATATATATGACAAAAAGAGGGGTATTTAATTTGTTTCATTCGAAGGCGGAGGTGATCATCGGTATAGCTACTAGCTAGAGAGATGCTCATCGATAGAAAGGATGGGGTATAAGCAATATTGGAAGAGGTGCGCGAAGACAATTATATTAATACGGGAAGACGGTGGATACTGCTGCCACTTGTCTTCTTCATCTTCATCGATGATGGTCGGATTCGGATGCTGGTTTAGGGTTTTGTCTAGTTAAGTATATATATTGAAGGTAGACCGGTCAAACGGGTTCGGGTTCGGGTCGGATCACTTCGGGTCCCGGGTAAAACGGGTTTCGGGGGGAATCGAACCCGGATTTGACCGGGTTTCGGGTCATTTCGGGTCGATTTAGGGTTGGTCAATTTTTTCTTTTTTAAATTAAAAAAATCAAAATTTGATAATTTTGCGATAAATTTAAAAATCTAAAATTAAAGACATTGTTCATAAGTTCTAGTTCTTGTAATTATATACTATATCTGATCTAAAATATTTGATTTTTTTTTCTCATAATTTTTAATAAAATGTAACAATATATAAATATCAAAATTTTAAATATTTTTTAAAAAATAATTTTATTAAAAATTTGATATTCTATATATTATTACATTTTATTAAAAGATTTTTTTTATTATTTCTCATAATTTTTAATAAAATGTAATAATATATAAAATATCAAATTTTCAAATAATTTCATGCAATTAGTAATAAGCATAGCATTTTTTTAATATTTTAATATTTTTTAGAATTTTTATCTTCTTAAAAAAGTCTGTTGAAAAACAAAAAATCAAATACTATCGATCGGACGGAGTATTACACAATACAAATAAATATAAAAGTTGATTTGAAAATGAAAGATCAAGTGATTGTAATTATAAAATGTAATAAATTGGAATCTCCATAAAAAAATTTAATCATATATAATTATACATCAATCTGGTCAATTGGGTCACCGGGTCAATTGGGTAAATCGGGTCAAAATTACCGGGTCAATCGGGTCACCGGGTCGAAACCCAGATTACCCAGAAAATTTCCGGGTTTTCGGGTTCGGGTCAGAAAAAATTTCCGGGTCAAAATTTTCGGGTTCGGATCAGAAATTTTCCGGACGTTCGGATTGGGTCAACCGGGTCGGGTTGTGTTTTGACAGGTCTAAGTGAAGGTGAGACATTAATTCAACATAACAACAAAAGTGATCGATCATACTTTAAACATCGATATGATGAAATTCCTATATATTAATTAATTAAAGATTATGCGTTTGTTATGTTGAATGCAAAAAAGTACGCACAATTGCAAACTTCCTAGAAAATACAATTATTATAAATTGATACAAAAAAATATGCTTAATTTTTTTTATAAGAAATTAAAAAAAAATTGAATACATATTTTATATATAAAAAAAGGGAGTGAAAGTGAATTTTCCGTTAGTAGGCAGTTTCAGATATATTTTTTGGAGCTTAAAAACATATTTGATATTAACAAGGTAAATTTTTCACCAACGTAACTGCACATTTTCAAGTAACTTCTACCAACTTAACATGTACGTGTATATAAGGGAGGGGCCTTTATTCCATTGGACCATAGTAATAAAAGGTGATGTGACTAATCTTTCTCAACTCCAAAGGAAAATCAAACGAAAGCTTTGGAGATTGTAGACATAAATAAACCAATCACGAGAACACAATTATTAGTTGTTAACTTTCTATTAAGTCTTCATTCCATTTAGTACATAGTCCCATTCATATATGATTTATTTATATATACTAAGTCTAAAGCCAATGTTTCAATAATTTAATAAGTACCACCTCACTAGCTACTCACTACTAACATATATCAACCACTCAATTTAATTTTAATGTCAATATTCCATGCTCCCTTTGCAAAAAGGTAAATATAAACCTTCCACCAAAATATGAGTAAATATATACCAGTAGTATATACAAGGGTTACGTGGAGATCGAGTGTACGTAGCGCATATACACATATATTTGAAAGCAATACATATATAAGAGTTTTGTTTGAAAATATATCAATTGACAGTAGAAAAAATAGTCCATTAACTAATATATTAGGTTTGATTTTAGTTGAGTTTAATTTTATCATAAAACTAATTAGCTATATATATAAAAAAATTAGTCCATAAGGTTTATGTATTAGTCTTCAACTCTTAATTAATCTTTTTATGATCGAGATCAATGCATGTCACATCTTTAACTTCTATATTGTTTGATTGATTAAATTTATTTATTATATTTTTATTAAGAAATCAAAGCAGTATTCTATTTAATTTAAAAATCTATTGATTAATTAGGATAGTCACGTGCATATATATATATATATATATATATATATATATATATATATATATATATATATATATATATTGTTATTATTATTATGACAATATGAAGTGAATTCAATTAAGAGCTTAACTTTAATAATATAGCTAGGAGTAGAAAGTTGAACAACTAACTACAATTAAGAGCCTAACTTTAGTAAAAGATAGGAGTATAATTTTTATTTATGTATTATTTTTTTAGGTTGCTTCCTCACCTTCAATCAATCTTTATCTAACTGAGTTGCTGTCAATTCTTTTTCATAAAATGTTAAAATATTAATATTAACCATTCAAATATACAATATACATGATTGAAAAATCAAGAATTTTTCAATATGGAAACTGAGTAGCTATGTAATATGTAGGGGAAATAATTAAGAATTGAGAATTAAAAAAAAAAAGGGGGGGGGGGGGGGATATATTGGAGAAATTAAAGAAAAGGGACTCACTTGATATAGAATGGTGATTATGGTGGGCAAAGCAAGGTGGAGGGTTAGAAGAGGTGACAATTTGTTGAAATCTCGATTGCAAGTGTTGCAAGTCCAGCATATCCTCCATTTCCATTGAATTAGTACCATTTATATCCCTGATTCCAATTCCAACCAAAAGAAGAAGCACAAATAAACAGATGAGGGTGGTGGATTGAGATTGAGACTGAAACTGAAACTGAAACTGAGAGATGTTTTCAAACATGTTAATTTGTTAATTGTAGAGAGAGAGAGAGAGAGAGAGAGAGAGAGAGATTCCAATTAAGTCTAAGCTAATAGCTATGGAGGGGTATGGAATATGGAGAATTAGCCAAGGAAGGAGCAATATATTCACAACACAACAAAGGGGAGGACAGTTCATATTTTTGGAGGCAGGCCCAGGCCCAGGCCCAGCTTGTGGAGCCCACTTGTGCATCTCACCAATTATTGTGGTTTCACGTGCCCAGTCTTATGTCACTGTTTTTATGATTCCAATTTATAAACCTAGGGGGTCTCTTCTGTCTTTCCCGCCCTTTTTTTCCGATTTTTCTAACCTATAAGGCTAAAAAGCTTAACCAAATAGAAAAACGATCTTAAGAAATCAATATTAAAGTAGTTTAATTTTAAAAAATATTTTTCACTTAAGCTTATTAATTTGTGTCCTAAGATATATTGAGTAGGTTATAAAAACCGATTGAACTAATATACCATTCGTTTCAAAATATAGGTCTCTTTATTTTTTTAGCACGCTTTTTAAGAAACCTAAAACTTAATAAAATATTATACTTTTTTAAACAATATGATACAAGTATAATATTATTTTAAAAAAGATAATACTTTATAAAGTTTTTAGCTCTTTAGAAACATGCTAAAAAGTAAAACGATATATATGATAATTAACTTGGGAACTGAAAGGGTAAGAAGCTAGTGTAGAATTACTTCGATTATTAAAAGGGTAAGAAGCTAGTGTAGGGTCAATTGTTTATTGTTGGTGGGTTTTGTGGAGCATTTGATTTTAAGTGGAATTTAGATCCCCTCCCATGATCCAATTGCACATGCAAATTTGGCGCAGTTAGAAAGTTGTGGAAGGTATACAAGCGTGAGTCTTTGATGATAAAGGATTTACAAGCGTCAAAATCCAAGGAAATATATCTGGAATCCTTCGAAATGGGAACTTGGCATCCATCAAGAGATAAAGAGAAAATTCTATAAACCAATATTTTGATTAATAATATGAAAGATAGTTATGACTCATGTCTACAAGTGTTTAAATAAAAAGAAAAAACCTTAATTAGTTCCTAACTTATGCGCCAAGGATGACTAAACAGATAAAATATTAAAATTGCTTAAAATTATTCTAGAAAATAGCTAGTAAAAATACAAAAACCCTAATTTGATCAACGAAACAACCCTAAAAGTTCAAAATCGCCCACAGATCCGTACAATGCAGTGAGTCTTGTTTGTGGTGTGATTCCCTATCTAGAAAGGCATTAGAATAGACAATCAAAACACTAAATGACTGAATTGCAAATTCCGTCCCAGCATGCAGAAATCTCCCTACATCAGTCTCCTTCATTTCAAAAGAACTCGACCCTGAGTTCTATATTATATGAAGGACCCAATTGGATGTGTGCCATGCTCAGTGTCAACTACCGGACGCTTTTTCTTATACGCGACATCTTCATCCTTGATTCATTTCTTCATAGTAATTTTTACAGGGATACATGTTAAAAGATGTAAAATTTATAGGATATTTCACCAAGTTAACCTTCTGACCTAGCTGCGAAGCATATGTCGATTCCTTTCCGAGTTGGTCTTTCAGAACCTTCACAACTATGATGCTTCTGTCAACTTTTCTCGATCGATCTAAGCATATTTCAAGAACCTCCTCTTGAAGGACATTCTTTTCAAAAGCCTCCTATTGAAGGAACTTCTTTCCAAGGATCTCCTTTTGAATGGCATCCTCTTGAGGGAATACCTCCTCAAAGGCTTCACATTTAAGGACTTTCTCATGAAGAAGCTCTTCTTACTTTCCCAAACTAAAGCCATTTTTCTCATAACTTCAACCGCCTTGCGTCGGATGAATCCGATCTGGCTCTTCATCCACCCATGGATTGTTGTGGTTAGGTGTGATAATAATTCGGGTCTAGTCAGGTTTCGGGTCGGGTTTATTCTAAAATTATTTTATCGGATACAGTCGAGTTTTCGAGTCTTATTCAGTTCTGGCAAATCGGGTTTCAGTCTAAAAGGGTTTGGGTGAATCGGGTTTTGGTCACAACGGGCTCGGTCGAATCGGGTTCAGTGAAATCGAACCTGTAAGAATCACATTGGATAAATAAAATCAAAATTTTGTACAATTAAAATTTGATTTCATTAAAGTTTTAATTTGATTTTTAAATTTGGGTTTTAAATTTCAATTTGATTTTTTAGTCATATTTATTTAATTTTCTTTACCTTTGTGGTGTTTATGTTTTTTTATATAGATTAAGATATTTCTTTATCAATTCTTAATCAATAATACATTCGTTAAAAAATGTAAGTCTTCTTTCTTTTTAGGATTTTTTTTAAAAATTCAACACTATATAAAATATTAATTTTTTAATATTAATTTTATACTTATTACTCATAACTATGAAATTATAAAAAATAACAAAAAAATTGATATTATATAGTTGTAGTGTCTTAAAAAATGCTAAAAATTCAAATGAATTTTTTTTTAATGGAGGGAGTACAAAATTATATTTAATTATACTATATCCATGATAATATTAACCTACATTATTAAGTAATCAAATACTTAGGTAGTTTTGAGTATTTTAGGGGAAATGCTAATATTTTTGTTGGTTTTGGATATAATTGGGTTTGAGTTATTTCGAGTGTCAAGTATAATCAAGTCTGGGTAATTTCGGGTTTCGAATAAGTTCGACTTGGTCAATTTCAGGTTTTAAGTTGATTTCGGATCAGTCCATTCAAATATAATCGGGTTCAGGTTATTATTGGGTTTGGATTGCTTTCGGGTTTGGGCTTAACTTGGATCGGGTCGGTCAGTCTCGGATCCAAACTTTTTTATTCAATTATTTGAGTGTCGGTCGAGTTCAGGTCGAATTAGTTAGATCGATTTTCTCAGGTCGGGTATTGCCAACTCTAACCATTTGAGTTGTTATAATAAAGAGCTTCTTCTTAAGAGTATTTGAGATGTTTTGGGTGCTTGTGTTCTGTCTCCACCTTGCAATAAGGGAGAGATAAATTTTCTACTAGAGCATTTCCTTGTGTGTTACTTGGATATCCAAGTGGTAAGAAGGGTTACGAGGTGTTCAATCTCGAGACCAAACAAGTAGTTATGTCTAGAGACATTGTCTTTCATGAGATAGTGTTCCCTTACAAATCTAATGTGACATAGCGTGCACCTGAGTCACCATCTTTTTCTTTAGAACATCTTGGACCAACAAGCATTCCTTATTGTGATGATCATGACCTCTTCAATCCTTCTATTTAATGCTCCTAGGAGATCAGCAAGAGATCATCATCCTTCGACACACTTTTTGGATTATGTTTGCTCTTATTGCACCAATGTTGATTTCTGTTTTCTACACTTACCTCCAAACACTCTTTCTCTTCTACAATGACACACACTCATGTGTTCTCAGATCATGAACCTCTGACCTTTGCCCAAGATTATGAGTACTTTGTTTGGCAAACAACTATGTAGGAGGAGTTCCAGACATTGGATGTTAATGCTTCTTAGGATATTGTACCTTTACCAAAAGGGAAGCATGCCATAGGGTGTAAGTGTGTATATAAATCAAGCAAAAGTTTGATGGAAGCATAGAAAGATACAGTGTTCTCTTGGTTGTAAAAGAATTCACATAAAGTGAGGGAGTGAATTACAATGAGACCTTCTTCCCTTCATTAAGATGACAACTATTAAAACTTTGGTTACAATTGCATTGCAAAGGGACTGGAGAGTAATGCAATTAGACGTGAACAATGCATTTCTTCATGGACATCTAGAGTCTTCTAGACAAAGAGGTGTACATGAAAGCACCACCAGGTTAGTTGTAGATGGTGAGTACTTAAGAAGTCGTTGTACATTATCAAGAAGGCCTCTAGACAATGGTATTCTAGATTATCCACTGCTCTTCGTTGTCGAGGTTATGCAAAATCAAGATATGATTATTCCTTGTTTTTCAAAAAAGTGAGAGGACTGGTTACTTATTTTGTAGTATATGTGGATGATATACTCCTAAACTGGGAGTGATTTGCATGAAATGGAGGCTCTTTAGGCATTCATCAACAAGGAATTTCGTATTAAGGATCTAGTATCCTCGAGTTTTTTCATGGGAATTTGAGGAGATCTGTAATCATACAGATCTAGACCAGCAAATCTCCATTGGAGAAGAAGAAAAACAGAAAAATGTTTCTTGATTATAGAATATAGTAGTTCATAGATGAGCTGCAGCTACGGTTTTATATGCTTCTGTAAGCTCTAACAGAAGCTTCTAACTAACTAACAACCCAGCTACTGGTTTACCAAAATACCCCTAACGTTTCTTCTTTATTACGAAAATGCCCTTTCAGTTATGACATATGAAAATATGTAATACTATCTTACTATACTCCATAGCCCCCCCTCAAGCAGGACTTGAAAGAGGAACCACAAGTCCTAGCTTGGAACAAAGGAATCTGTGTTGAGAAGCTCCAAGTGCCTTGGTGAAAATATCAGCTGTCTGTAAAGTAGTAGGAATGTGTGCAGTTTGTAAGAAGCCATCCACGATCATGTCTCTAATAAAATGACAATCCACTCTAATGTGTTTAGTTTTCTCATGGAAAACAGGATTTGCTGCCAAATGCTGAGCAGATTTATTATCACAGAAGAGTTTGATAGGTAAAGGAACACTGATCTTCAAGTCAGACAGTAAACCAGCAAGCCAAACCAATTCACTAGCAGTGTATGACATAGCTCTGTACTCACTCTCTGTTGATGATTTTGAAACAACCTTCTGTTTCTTAGTCTTCCAAGAAACAAGGGATGACCCTAAGAAAACACAATACCCAGATAAAGATCTACCAAAGAACAAACACTTTGCCCAGTCAGCATCACTGTATGCAGACACAACCATTTTTGAAGAAGCAGGGTAACACAATGAGAAGTTAAAGCTTCCTTTCAGATATCTCAACAGATAACCTACACAATGCCAGTGTGACAACAATGGTCTTTGCAAAAACTGACTCAGTTGCTGTACAGTAAATGAGATATCTGGTCTAGTAAGAGTGAGATATAGCAATCTCCCAACAATCCTCCTGTACTTCTCAGGGTAAGGGTAAACATCATCTCCTTCAGTAGTTAACTTTGCACCATGTTGCATTGGAAAGTCTGTAGGTTTGCAGTTGACCATGTCAGCATCTTTAAGAATATCTAAAACAAATTTCCTTTGATTCAAAAGGATGCCTGTAGAGCTACGGGAAATTTCCATACCAAGGAAGTATCTAGCAATACCCAAATCTTTAATGGTAAATGCTTTATGTAAAGCAGATTTAGTAGCCAAAATCTCAGAATCAGAATTGCCCATAATCAGCATGTCATCAACATAAACCAAAGCCACTGTTAAAGAGGAGCCATGATGTTTCACAAACATGGAATAATCATGTCTAGATTGAACAAAACCCAACTGAATCATGAACTTGGTTAATTCAAAATTCCACTGCCTACTAGCCTGCTTTAGTCCATATAAAGATCTAGTGAGTTTGCAAACCTGACCATGAGGAACATCAAATCTTGGAGGAGGAGTCATGTATACCTCTTCATCCATAAATCCACAAAAATGCATTATTTACATCTAGCTGATGTAGTTGCCAATCATTGGCAGCAGCAATAGCAAGAATAACACGAACTGTAGCAAGTTTGACAACAGGAGAAAAAGTGTGATTATAATCTTTATCTTTAATCTGATTATATCCTTTTGCAACCAATCTAGCTTTAAATCTCTCAACAGATCCATCAGGATTAAATTTGACTTTATAAACCCACCTAGATCCAATAGCTTTCTTACCAGGAGGGAGCTGAGTGACCTCCCAAGTATGGTTTTTAGCCAATGCATCCAACTCTTTTTTCATAGCTGCTTGCCATTCAGGTACATCTTTAGCTTGATTGTAAGTCCGAGGTTCAAACACCTTGAACACATTGAACAAAGATGCAATATATGAACTGGATAAATGAGCCACATCTTTGATGCTCATGATAGAAAAAACTGGACTAAGTGAACCAGATGATTGAATGGATCTAGATGGTAACTTCCCACATACAAAATCCTGTAAGTGTGAAGGTCTATTAATAGGCCTCCTCCCTGTAACAATCTGATCATTAATCAAACCCTGTGAAGATCTATCACCAATATGAACATCACTGTTATCTGTCATATTTTGAGTATCACCACTTTCTGTCAAATGCTGAGTATCATCTCTATCTGCCATAACAACAACATCAGACAAGGGAACCTGATCAACTGACTCAACAGAATCAGAATCCTGCAAAGGAAGAAGACCATCGAGCTGTCCAACTGCCTCACGAGATGAGACATGAGCAGGATTAACTAAAGGCAATGAATTCCTTCTGTTACCCAGAGAAGTATCTAACATCTCATCCTTAAAAGGAAATATATTCTCATGAAATACCACATGCCTACAAATAACAACCTTCTTGGTGTCAATTTCATACACCTTGAAAGCTTTCTGACCAGGAGGATAGCCTAAGAAAACACATTTCCTAGCCCTTACTCCCAACTTGTCATTTAAGACAGTACTTATTTCAGCAAAGCATAAGCAACCAATTACTTTAAGATTGTCATAAGAAGGGGAGGACCCATACAGTACCTCAAAGGGAGATTTCCATTTCAAGATGGATGAAGGCATCTTGTTGATCAAATGTGTAGCTCCTAAAACACATTCTCCCCAGAACTCAATAGGAAGGCCAGCCTGAAGCCTAATGGCCCTTGCAGTCTCAAGGAGATGCCTATGTTTTCTTTCAACCCTTCCATTCTGTTGAGGAACTCCAGGAGTAGACCTCTGATGAATAATTCCTTTACTACTGAACAACTCCTTGCAAGCATGCTGAGTGAATTCAGTACCATTGTCAGATCTAATGATCTTAATCCCCTTACTAAATTGATTTTCAACCATGACTAAAAAATCTGCAATAACTCTGTGAACTTGGAATTTATTTTGTAACAAATAAACCCAAGTAGTTCTACTGCAATCATCTAGAATCGTGAGAAAGTATTTAGCTCCATCCAAAGCAGGAGTCCTATAAGGACCCCAAAGATCCATATGAATCAAATCAAAAGGCTCAACAGCAATAGAATCACTCCTTTCAAAAGGCAACTTGTGATGTTTAGTCATTGCACATATCTCACAGAAAAAATTGTCAAGATCAAATTTATTACAACTTTCAATATGTTTCATCTTAGAAACTGAAGTATGACCAAGTCTAGAATGTAAAGTCATCAAACTGATAACAGAATTACAAAATTGTCTGCAGTCATCTTGAATCCTTCCATGAGCATTCAACCTGTACAATCCATGCTCTTCATGTCCTTGCAGAACTTTAACCTTAGTTGTAAGGTCCTGCAAAGTGCATGACATACTATCAAAACCGAATCTCAACCTGTTATCCTTAAGGATCTTAGATACAGATAACAGATTATGCCTAAACTCAGGCACATATAACACATTCCTTAGAATCACATCATTAGAAATGGAAATATTCCCAGCACACTGAACTGTCTTAGCAGTACCATCAGGCAAACCAAGAATAATCTCTCTATCAAGATGCTTTAGATCAGAAAAAATAGCCATATCAAATGCTATGTGATCTGTTGCACCAGAATCCACAATCCAGGCTTTCTTATCAGATTTTTGAGAACCAATAAGAAAGGATGAACTTAGCTTACCTGCAAAGTTCACAATAGACTGGCCATTTGTTAAGTCATTCATGGAGCATTCTCCTTTCTGCTTACCATTCATCATCCTGACAATTTCCTGATATATAGCATTAACCATGCTAGGATCAGGCTTACCCTGTTCAAGAGGATGATCAGATTGAGGAAATTCCACATCAGCAGCAAACTTCCCATCACCATTAACACGAGGTCCCTTAAACCATTCAGGATACCCCACCAGTTTGAAACAGTAATATTTAGTATGTCCTTTCTCATTACAGAAATCACATTTCCTGTCATACTTTGCTTTCTTGAAATCCCTCTTTGACTGATCTGTCTGAGCATGTTGCTTCTGTTGAGAGCTTTGACCAGATGGAGGCTTATTCTCAGATTTTCCACTATTTTGTCCAGAGGACCAACTTCTTCCAACAGCAAGAGCACCTGCATCTGTAGAAGAACTAATACCAACACCTCTACCTCTTTCAGCTTGAACAGCAAGCTGAAATACTTTGTTAATGGTAGGAAGAGGATCCTTTGTAAGAACATTGTTCTTTAGATTCTCATATCCATCATTAAGGCCCATAAGGAACTGCATCACCTTTGCCTTAGCCTCTTTCTCAGCAATTTTCTTAAGAACACCACAACTGCACTGCAACATTATACCACAATCACAAGAAGCAATCCCTTCTAAAACTTGCAATTCATCCCAAATTCGTTTAATCTTGTTATAATATGCCCCCACAGACAGATTTTCTTGTTTCAGATTACAAAGATCCCTATGCAACTGATATATCAAAGGATCATTAGATTCAGAAAAACGCTCTCTAATTTCATCCCACAATTCCTTTGAAGACTGAACATACATGAAACTTTCCCCAAATTCACTAGTCATCGAATTGATGATCCAACACATGACCATATAATCCGCACGGATCCATTTATCAAAATCATCACTAGCTTCATCAGGTTTTACGCAACTACCTGTAATGAAACCAAGCTTGGCCTTAGCACCCAAGGCCATTCGAACACCCCTGTTCCAGCTTGTAAAATTCAAACCATTGAACAAGGTAGAAACTAACTGCATTCCAGGATGATCGGAACTAGCTAAGTATAATGGATTGACATGAGCACCATTATACTGAGGATTGACATCACCAAATTGCAATCCCCCAAATGGCGGAACTGGCGATGCACGAATCGGAGGCTGTCCAGGATGTTGTTGACCAGGAGGTGACACACCAGCACCTCTTCCTGTACCAGAACCTGAACTCTGCCCAATCTGTGGCGATCCACGACCTGCCATCTTGACAAACACAACGCGGAAGCGAGAAAAACGAACAACAAACGAAACCTCAACATATTCACAGAAGAACGAAGAACAGAGGCGCAAGAACAATCAGATCTGTGCACTGCGCTCTGATACCATGAGGAGATCTGTAATCATACAGATCTAGACCAGCAAATCTCCATTGGAGAAGAAGAAAAACAGAAAAATGTTTCTTGATTATAGAATATAGTAGTTCATAGATGAGCTGCAGCTACGGTTTTATATGCTTCTGTAAGCTCTAACAGAAGCTTCTAACTAACTAACAACCCAACTACTGGTTTACCAAAATACCCCTAACGTTTCTTCTTTATTACGAAAATGCCCTTTCAGTTATGACATATGAAAATATGTAATACTATCTTACTATACTCCATAGAATTTAATTCATCAAAGTTGATGGGGTTTGCTGCTCAACCAACAAAATCTTCCTTGATTGGGCATAACCTCGATGACGAAGAGCACCTTATTAGCAACTTAAAGTTTTTGTCATGACCTTGCGTTTACAGTTCAGTTTCTAAGTCAATTCCTTCAAGCCCCTCATGTCCCTCACATGGTTGTGGCTCATCATGTTTGAGGGAATTTGAGGTATCTCAAAGGGACTATGTTATTGTCCAAAACTTTAAGGGCCTGTTTGGTATTGATATCTAGATATCAAGATATCGATATCGATATCGGTATCGATATCAAGATATCGATATCGGTTGATACCTTGATATCAAGATATTGGTATCGGTATCAAGATATCGATATCACCCGATATCGATATCAAGTGATACCTCCCAAAAAATCAGTATATCAAATAAGGCTAAATTTGATATCTAGATATCACTTGATATCGATATCTGGCGATACCAAACACAGATATCAGATATCAAGTGATATATGCAGGATACCAAACACTAGATATCGATATCACTTTAAGTGATATCGATATCTAAGCCATACCAAACACTAGATATTAGATATCGGGGCTGATATCCGATATCTGATATCTAGATATCAATACCAAACGACCCCTAAAATTTAGCTTATGTGCTTATTGTAATGTTAATTGGGCTAGTTGGCCATTCTCTCGATATCAGTGGGGTATGTTGTCTTCCTGGGTTCTTGCTTGTTATCTTGGAAATTCAAGAAGCAATAGAGCGTCTCTCTGTCATCAATAGAAGCAAAGTATCGCTCTCTTCATCGAGTTTGCACTGAAGTGACCTAGATTACCCGATTGTTGGGAGATTTTGATGTTCATGGTATTGCCCATTTTCCTTTGAAGTATGACAATTAGGTCGCAGTTTACATAGCCTAGAACCCATGTTGCACGAAAAGACGAAGCATATTGAGCTATGCTCGTGATCGAAAAGCTGTAAAAAGGTTTAATCACACTTAATCATGTTCCCTTACATGCTCAACTTGCAAATTTCTTGACAAAACGTCCTGAAGTCATCTCCGACCTCTGCTGGAATCGGTTTATGGGTTATATTATATGTGTTGGATTCGGGTTTTATGTTGTATTGGGCCAGTTTTGTTAATTCGCTTTGGTGGGCTTAACCTTCTAAATAGGAGTAATTGGTATTGTAAGAAAGCAAGAGAGAGAGAAAAAAAGAATACACAAATTTTTCGAAGTTATCCCTCCTTTCGCTCCTCCTCCTCCTCCTCTTCTTCTTCTTCTTCTTCTGTAGCAAAATCCAAGCTCAAATCATCGATCGATCTTCATTCCAAAAGATATCAATTTGACAACACGAGACAATTCAAGAGATGCAGATGAGCTGACAACTCAAATCAAAAGCCTTATTTTCCAAAAATCAAACCACCAGGTTTACAACTTCGATCAGTGTATGAAGCGAGAATCAACTGTCTCAATGAGACTTATATCCATCACACAACCTGACATGTAATTCAATGGTGAAACATTGTTTCAAATACGAGACGAGTTCTCTACGATATTACCTGGCTTTCACCCAACCTTTCATCCCAAACAAACACACCCGCACCCACACGAGCGGGTGGAACCTGGTTAGTAGGTGATATGGTTGATGAACACGGAAGCCGTTGCAATAGCCCCTCCTGTGATGGCATCTTTCACTATTTTGTCTGTCTTTCCATTGCTGGTGACCGCAGAAATCACTGCTCCTGTCAATGCACCTCCGATCATTGCATTTTTCTGAAAAAAATGCCTGGTTAAATGTGTAAAATATTGGTGTAATTCAATACACTTCCATTGATTCACAAAGAAGATATAAATAGAGAAATATATAATAAGGTCAATCTGATGAGGAGATTACCGTGGAGCTAGAGGTGTAGGGAGAGATGGAGTGTTTTACTCCAACTAACTTTGAATTATTCTATTAAGTTTAAATAATAGAGATAATTAAACTAATTAAATCCTATTTATTTTATTACTTAACATTCTCCCGCAGTTGAAGCGGAGATTTAAGAAAGCTAAAACTGAAATTAAATGAAAACCAAGATATCAAATCAAGCCAAATAAAATACATGGCTGGAAGTTTTTATCTTTTTTCATTCCTCTTTAATTTGTTCCTTCCTCTTTGCCGGTGGTGATGCTGAACAGTGACCGACCCGACTCACTTAACTCGATCATCATGAATTTCAAAGGTAGAAAGGGTATCTTCCTTTGATTCTTGTTCGGCAATGGTGAGACAAGCCGTCGTTGTTGGTGGAGTGTGGAGACATTTGGGCAATGGTTGTGAGCAACACTTCAAGGTGATGTAGAGAGAGAGTGGAGGTGCACCAGGATGGCAACGATTCGCTAAAATAGGATGTGGTTAGAATCAAATATGAGGACTTAAAAGGTGGTGTGGTATGCGGTTGTAGTCGATTTGGTTGGCCTATGGTGATTGTTCGGCAATGCCGATATTTGATTTCGGCCAAGACCGATGTTGGGTTAGTTGGTTTCAGACTGACGTCAAAGTGGATCGGACGAGGTTTGAGTTAGTTGGTTTAGGAAAAGGCCATGGTAATTGGTGGATTAGCCGAAGGTGTTGTAAGGCGGCATAAGCTGAAACTGGATCAGTCCGAATGCGGTTTTACTTGACCGACATGAGGTTTGGCCAACGAAAATCAACAACGAAATGAAAGGCCAACATGATTTTGGCCGAAATTTGGTTGGAAAAAACCAAAATTTAAGAAAGTGTGGTTCAGCGGAAGCACCGGAGTCAAGTTTGGTTTCCCGTAGTTGATTTTGTGGTGGCTTAAGCCGTAGGATCGGATATCTTTCTTGGTAACATGTCAAAGCATTGGTTTGTACCAAAATTTGGATAGTTGCCTGAAGGTAGAAATCGGAGAGGATGAAAGCCATTAGGCGAAAGGCTCGGATACCATGTAAAATATTGTTGTAATTCAACACACTTCCATTGATTCACAAACAATATATAAATAGAGCAATATACAATGAGGTTAATCTGATGAGGAGATTAACGTGTAGAGGTGGAGGGAGAGATGGAGTGTTTTACTCCAACTAACTTTTACTAATTCTATTAAGTCTAAATAATAGAGATAATTAAACTAATTAAATCCTATTTATTATATTACTTAACAAAATGATGCATATAAGAATGAGCGAATTCCATCAATGATACATATGTACACCTAACCTTAATTCAATCCGACCCGATCGACTCATTTTCTTTTGGTAGCTCAAATGAACCTAACCCAAAATGACACAATCCAAACCTAACTCAACTAGCAATAGCATGATTACGAACCCAATTTAACACTCGCCAAAAGATGAAATTTTTTCAAGAGATTCGAGTTGCAGACATTTTTGAAGTAGGCTAATTAATGTATGAAATCAAGGAAAAAGGTGGAAGTTACCCAGTCATATCTCCCGCGGATCTTTGTAACTCCATATTCCATTCCAGCATAAACTCCAGCAATAGAACCTGTTGAGAGAGATCGATGAGAAAATTATTATATTTAATGAAACACTTGTTTCATAAAAGTAGAAGACAACACAGTGTAATACAATACATATAATGGTTGATAGAGTGAGATTTCAAGTAAGATAAAAGTGAGAATTTACCCCAATGAGCTCCTTCTTTGCACATATCTTTCAGCTACATGTGCACACAAACAAAATCAAGGTTTTTAGTTTACATACATATATATACACACACATACAGACATCTAAAACATACAAGTAAGATTATGATTATTTTCAGGAAATGGAACAATTTCCAGCCTATATACGTATTTCGATTCCCTTCATGTATCTCACTCATATCAAGTAATTACCAAAATCATGCATCAACATAACATGATGAATGTATCAAAACATTTTTACCAAAGTATTCAATTCAGATACTACCCAACCCAAGTAGCAATTTTAAGGGGAAGAACAAAGCGAAAATGAAAACATTTTTACTAGATCGAGGTTGTTTTTATGTTTGAGAATCTGTTGTTAATTACAGAAATAGTGGATTGAATATATATATATATATATATATAGTTCGGGTGAAAACGAAAAAAATAATTTGATTGGTCCACGTGTTTAAAAAGTGAATGCCAAATCATCATGCGTGTCACTTTCAAATTAATTAGCAACCTCCACCAAAATTAATTAGCACCCTCACTCACACTGACAAAAAACAAACTAATTAATTACACGCGCTATACTAATTAATTAGAAAAGCTAAATAACACATGTAGAAAGGTTTACATTAACTTTTAAAAATTATTTTTTTGGCATTTTAACTTGTTAAAAAAATATATAAAAAATATATTTTTGAGTGTAATTTAATTTTATCTACACATAAACACCCACTTTGCATATGTTTTGCGAAAAAAAAAATTAACAAGAAGTGAACCATTTACTGCTGAACCAATTACTAATATAACCGCTGAACCACTTAATAAGGGTATACTGAACCACTCTATTTATATGTGCTGAACCAGTTAGTATAAAATTAATGAATCACTTCTATTTACTTCATGAAACATTACATATTTAGTCACTGAACCACTCTCTATTTATATGTGTTCAAACAATTAGTATAAAATTGATGAACCACTTCTATTTACTTCTATTTACTTCATGAACAACTTCTATTTACTTAATCACTAAACCACTTACTTCATGAACCATTTCTAATATAATCGCTAAACCACTTCTATTTACTTCATGAACCAGTTCTATTTACTTCATCAACCATTATATACTTAGTCATTGAACCACTCTCTATTTATATGTGCTGACACTACTACATTTTCAAGCTTAATGTAACATTTAAAAAGTAACATTTTTATAAATCGTTACCTTATGTGTCTATTGTAACATATTTGAATCTACATTAACAAATTGTTACATTAGCACAAATTATGTTACATTGGATGTAACATTATTTAGAATAATCTAACACTTTTGTATAAGCAACATCTTTCCCTCTCTATTGTAACACTAGCTAAAAAATAATTAAAAATTGAATGTAATGTTAAAAGGCTATTTAACAACTAAGTTAGCCTACAAATATTTTCGAGGTTAACTTCAAGACTATTTTTTTTGCCCACAAAACTTAGCTTCGGATCAATTTCGATCTTAGTTAGTCTTTGATCTACTAACATAAACACATACCCTCAATTTTTTTGGAAGCTATTTAGCAACTAAAGTTGGCCTAAAATTAATTATTCTTGGATATTTGACTCTAAAGGCCTAAAATTTTAAGCTTTATTAGAAATATTTCCATTGAGCTAATTATCACATTTATTGGTGTTTATTTAAAATTTGGAGTTTATTAAAAATTTCATTATTGAACAATTTACTCATGTTATAAATTTAGAATATGTTTAGCATTTTTATGAAATAATTTTAGTAAGTTTCAATTTAAAATTATTGAGCACTTTTATAAATTATAGAGTTTTGAAATAATTTTTTTATATTTTAAGTATATAAAGATAATTTTTGAGATAATAATTTTTGTGTTTTAAATTCAAATAAAGTTATAGAGTTACAAGTTGTGAGCTAATTTGGGTTGAATTTTAATAATATGAAAAATAACAGAATATTTTTATAATTTAACCTTAGCTAACCCTAACCTACCCATAACCCTTGTATACCAGCAGCCGCCACGGTGCATCTCCCCATCTTCATCTCCCATCTTCACCGTTCTCCCTTGCCCTTCACTTCTTCTCTTCTTGTTTCCGCCATTGGAGGCTCCCTCGAGTTCCCCTCTGAGCTCCTATGGCTCCGGCTCCTCTATTGTCATTCTCCCTGTCTCCACCGGTCCATGTGCTCTCTCGCCCTCAACATCTCTCGCTCCCATCTTCCCACGCCATCTCCATCGCCGATACTCGAGAGCACCCCGACTAGCGATGTCATGCTCCCCGAGGACCACCGTCAGAAGCTGTCGAGAGGCCACTCTCGCTCCTCCTTGCACCTGCGCCCATCGAAGCCGAAGCCAGCCAACGTCGCTGCCCTCATTGCTGCCGGTGAGCCTCACTCTCTCTCTCTCTCTCTCTCTCTCTCTCTCTCTCTCTCTCTCTCTCCATGTCGCCCAGGTGAGGCCATTGAAGGCTATGTCGCCATTGGGGTCCAATGCTGCTAGCCCGATTGCGCGAAACCGAACCCCTCCTTTTCAAATGACATCGCGATTGGGTATAACTCTTGGGCACTCTACTTGAATTAGTTGTGATCTTACCGATGAATTAATAAGGGATGATTTTGGTTTTCAATTGTTACTCATGCTTGCGTTTTTGGTGTTGGATTTACTAGAATTGTGTTGTGAGTTTAGTTTTATAAATTCCATTTGTCTAGATTGGTAATCAGCCCTTTTATAATTGTTTTGTTAGCTTTTATGAGCAAAATCTAGCTACTGCTTTTGAAATGGACGGACTTGATACGCAATATGAAATGGTCGCACTTGGTAGGCAATAAGAATTGAGATGTTTTTACGTAGAGACCTTAACTATGAGCATTTTATTTGAATGTTGTATGAATAATTTTCTTGATTAGTAAAATCTTATGAGAGTAGTTAAGATATGATCAAGTGTATAAGGTTTATATACAAGATGTCTTGAAAACCTGTTATGCTCTTATATACAAGATGTCTTGAAAACTTTTTATGTTTTAATCTTGCTTATGTTGACTTAAAGCTTTCATTGAGTGGTTTAGTTATAATTAAATTCGTAAAGGACTTTCGAAATGTTGACTTATCCTCAAATTCCTTTTTCTCAACTGACCTTCTTCATATTTGTTAAGTTAACTAGTGATTTGCCTTGTAGCTTCATAGCGCTCGCTATGCATTACACATTCAGTCTCATATTGGTTATATGACGAGTATGATGTAGGTCTTTCATCCTAATCATCATGGTTTCTATAGTTTTATTATGGTATTCATTCATTATATTTATGTATCAAGGTAAGCTTCCATCTTTGCTCCTTGTCTTGTATGATTGTTTGATTCTGCTGATAATACTTTTTTATACTTTTTATCTCTTATAATCACTTCCTAACATATTGTTTTTGCTATGCTGTCAAATATTATTCTAGGCAAATGACCTTGCATTTTGGTGCCTTTCACTTGGGTTCTCATGCTCCTCCTTAGTGACAGATTTCACCCAACAAACAAAGTGAGGTAGGTGACATATTTCACATTTTGGTGATTTTTTTTTTGTTCTGAGTACTTGGTTTCATTGCCTTGTTGTGAATTTACATTGCCCTTCGTGCAGGTAACCATCTAGACAAGTATTACTTACTTTATGGATAATAAGACAGAATTGAACAATTGAACAATTTTTTTTTGTTTTTTTAATTGATGAAACAGCCAAACAGGTGCATTGAGGCTTCAAAAATCTGATGAAATTAGTCTGACTGACCTCATGTGTCTAGTTTCTACTCATCTAACAAGCATAAGAGCAAGGAAGGTATTTGTGGTGATTCTTTTCTTATTATGTATGGGTGTATTCCTTGGACATATCTATATTAGTTCATGCACCAAGTGTTTTTTGTCAGCTTTGTGGAGTACAAATTTCAAACATATTATGCTCTTACAGCATTTCTATCCACTTTTTATGCTTTGTGGTTAAAGATCATTCAAATTCAGCATTCAATAGGGAACATTGCTACATATATGTGATTCAATTAATTCTAGTCTTATAGTTTAATTCTTTGCTAGAATGTGATATGCATTAACACTAAACCTGAGTCCATTAAGATGTCAAGAAAGAGTAGAGTTCAATGCGATTATCAATGTCATATCTTTGTGTTCCTTCCTTTTATGATTTTTTTAGATTGCGTAGCATGTTATTTCTTTGTATTTTGTTTTGCTCGTTGAAGATCAACTTTTGTGTTTCGCTTTATTTTTTTAATCATATATTGACATCTTTCCAACAGCAGGTGTGCATGTTAATTGCTCATTCTATTGCTATTAATTTCTTATTGCTTCTGTTAATTCTTTGTTGGTATTGAGCAAGTGTGCATGTTAATTGCCCTTGTTCTACTATTGGTAATTTCTTATAGTTATCGTTAATTCTTTGTTGGTATTGATGAGAATTAAAATTCCATTTGACATTGAACAATTGAAGATATATTAGCTCATAATTCTAGTAAACATCCTTGCCAAAAAAAATAATTCTAGTAAACATGTTCACCTTTGTTATTTTCCTTTACATACTGAGTTTGGTTATGTGTTGTATGGAATAGTTTGTGAAGTAAATATAATTGTGGATCAAGTTGTATATATCGCGTTGTATATACCCTTGTGCTGGTCCAACTTCTATAAGAACTAAATAATGATGCTTACCCTTGCTATGCTGCAATGTTAAGCTGATGCTTACCCTTGCTATGCTGCAATGTTAAGCTGATGCTTTGGGGATTCCTATGCTGAATTTTTTTTGGCCCACTATGTCATTTATGCTTGATTTTCTACTGATATTTTAAACTTTCCACTGATTTTCTACTGTTTTTCTACTGAATTGTTTTTTCTATTTTAAAGCCTCTTAGCTCAAATTGGTAGAGCATTGTGCTCAAGCACAAAGACGCGGGTTCAAATCCCGCATTGGCTACAAATTTAATTGAAATGTAATACTTGAAATTAAAGTAACATTGTTCTTTAAATGTAACACTATTGTTTAGATGTAACATATTTAGTTAAATGTAACAAATTCTATTAAGGTAACATTTATTCTAAAATGTAACATTTAACTCAAAAGTAACAGTTTTCGTATCAAATGTAACATTTAGTATCATGAAAGAGACAATGTTACATTAGCTATTAAAAACTGTTACACTAGATCAAATGCAACGGCTGCAAATGTAATCCTAAAAAAATGTTACACTTGCCCTAATGTAACACATTTAGGTGATAATGTAATATTTTTAGGTGTTACATTATGTGCTTATATGTAGTAGTGTGAACCAGTTACTATAAAATTAATGAACCACTTCTATTTACTTCATGAACAACTTAGTAATATAACTGCTGAACCACTTACTAATATAACTGCTGAACTACTTACTGAACCACTTATTAATATAACTGCTGAACCACTTACTAATATAATTGCTGAACCACTTACTAATATAACTCCTGAACCACTTACTAATATAATTGTTGAACCAAATTACAATAAAATAATGAACCACTTGTATTTCTTTCATGAACCACTATATATTTAGTCATTGAACCACTCTCAATTATATGTGCTAAACCAATTACAATAAAATTAATGAATCACTTGTATTTCTTTCATGAACCTCTATATATTTAGTCATTGAACCACTTTCAATTATATATGCTGAACCAATTACAATAAAATTAATGAATCACTTGTATTTCTTTCATGAACCACTATAGATTTAGTTATTGAACCACTCTCTAATTATATGTGCTGAACCAGTTGCTATAAAATTGATGAACCACTTCTTTTTACTTTATGAACTACTTCTATTTAATTCATGAATACTTAGTCACTGAACCACTCTATAATTATATGTGCTGAACCAGTTACTATAAAATTGATGAATCACTTTTATTTAATTCATGAACCATTATATATTTAGTCACTAAAAATCCCAAATTAGTTCAGGGTTTAATATCAAATGATTCAGGGTTTTAATACCGAGACAACAAGCTATATATGAACCCTCCCTTCAAATCATTGCTTATCCACTACAAAGTTATTCAAATCATATACTCCGTATGTATTAGCAAGGTTCCTTATCCACTGGGCAAAGTTATTCAAATCATTGTTTAGTAACATTTCACTTTAACTGCTTCTATTAATTGCCAACCTTTTTTGGACCACTAGCAAAGGTACGGTGGGAGTGGTACACCAAACAACGCACAGAGCAAGAAGAAAAAACTGGTTATGATAACGCGAAAGCCCCACTATAAAATATAAATGGAGAGATAAAACGAGTTGTTGGCAAGCTGGATGATGTAACAATTACATAAGCAAACACAAGAAGATGCACACTGTCCTCCTATTATTGCTAATATTAATACACTAAGAAAACAAGAGGGGGAGACATGTTTGAATTTTAGTCAGCAAGGCTATCAAATAAACAAATAAATTGTTTATTTCGTTCTCACACACACAATTTAGAGTGAATTTGACAATAACTTAGGTTGACAATTTGTAGTGAATTTGACAATAACTTAGGTTGACAGCTGAATCACCCACCCACATAATTAATTAAAGTATAAAATCAAATAAATGTAAAGTATATTAATTCCAGTGTAGTTTGGCAATTCAGAAACGAAATCCATAAATACCAAATATATACTAATTGAGATGATGTTATTATAATATCCATAAAAATTAGAACAGAAATAAAAATAAGAAGGGAAAACAGATAAAAGTGGGAGGAATAAGAAATACTCCGTAAGAAAGAGAGACAGACCCAGGAATGAGAAACAGAACCATGGCGGGAGAAGTGGTAAGCCTCATCAGCAGCAGCCTTGGCCAGACCCACCTATACAATAAGGGTCAATTTCATTAATTCACATATATACATTAATGAGAATGAGATACTCCATATATATATATATATATATATATATATATATATATATATATATATATATATATATATATATATATATATATATATATATATATATATATATATATATATATATATATATATATATACCAAAACAGGAATTAAGTAGATTAATTAAGAGAGACACAGATGGAGGGTCAGGGGATGAAGGAGTACGTACAGTGCCGATCCTCAAGAAGCCATCGACGGTGCGATTGAGAAAAGGGTGGCCCATGTCGACGAAGACGTCCACCCTCGGCGACGATAGGGACCCTGAAATGCTCCCCATCGGCATCTCTCTTTTGGATCGATAGGAGATCTGATCGAGAGTATTGAGTGAGTGAAAGCGAGCGAGCGAGTGTTGTCGGAGTTTGTGAGTGGGAGGGAGGGAGGGAGGGATACTGATCTTTATTATTAAGAGGAGTTATGTTGGAATGCGTGAGAGACGGTGAGGGTGAGATTTGGGGAACGCTTCCTTCCAAGTTCCAACAGACGGATACGGACCCCACGTGACCTCATATTCGGACGGTCCATGTTGAGTTCTATTGTGTTACGTTATCAATTCCTCCACCACCACGACTCATCTATATTTTATTCATACGGAATACTCCCTCCCTTCGAAAATAAATGTTGTTTGACTTTTATACACGCAGTTTTAGAAGCTAAAAACTATATAAAATTTTATTTATTTTAATTAATTTTTTTTACAATTTAATACTTATTACTAATAGATATTAAACTATAAAAAAAATTAATTAAAATAAATAAGATTTTATATAGTTTTTAATTCCTAAAACTACGTGCACAAAAGTCAAATATCATTTATTTTTAAACGGAAGGGAGTATTGTTTTTGTATTGCAAAAAATAAAAATACAAAATAAAAAAATAAAAATGTACGGTGGTGGTGATCCATCCAACCCACGAAATTCTCGTGAACAACTTACAGATGCGGGATGCCGCTCCTTCCACCAGTTTTTCTTCTTCTTTTTTCTTTTTTTTTTTTTAAAAAAAGGAGGAATGCTAGTAGAACTGTAGAAGGACAATCAAGCAAAGTAATGCCCATTGGACATTGTCATCCCGACCAACCCGGCAACAACAAACTCCCAATTCACCATGATACAAGCAGCTATATATGGGCTTATCAAGTTGCTCCCAATCTGAAAGTTGTGGATGTGATAAATGACTCCTCTAATAGAAATATGAAGAACCATTGAGAAGATCAATAGATTGAAAGAAAGTTTTGAAAAAATTGAGTTTCGGCATTGCTACAGAGAATCAAATGCAGCAGCCAGGCACAGAACTAGGAATAAAAATCGGGGTAGGCTGAAATCACCTTATATTATAAATAATATTTATTAATATCACAAATAATAGCACACACAAAAAAATATATCACATCTAATAAAATCTACTGAAAAAAAAAGAGAAATAAGAGACCGACAATATTTATAAGTTAATTGGACTTGAGTTAATGAAGTGGAAAAAAATAGATCGAGAAGAAAGATGCCAAAGGGGTTCGAACCCGGGTGGGTTATGAATCCTCTAATTGAACAAAATCCAACTACCACCTATGCCAAACTAATTATGTGAATTATTTATCCTTCCTATTTTATATATTTTGAATTTTCGGGGTGGGCTGCAGCAAAGCCCACCCCTGGTTCCGTACCTGGCAGCAGTTGATTATATTGCTAAGACTAGGGAGATCTGTGATTTGTCAACTCTCCCCTTGCATGGGGACCTTATTAACATCATCATGAAGGATGATCAAGAATGAACTCTATGTTGCCAGGGCATTCTATTATTTGCCTACTATAAAAAAAAGGGTTTGACAATATACTCCTTGGGCGATGCCCGATAAAAGCAGTCAGGGTCATTGTGCACCACCGCTGGACCTGGTGACCAAATCTGACCCAAGAAACTGACTCACTTGAACCCAAACCAGATCGACAATGGTGGACCCATAGAAAATTTGTGAAAATTTGAGAGATCGACAATGGTGGACCCATAAAAAAATTTGTGAAAATTTGAGAGAATCTACCATTTTCAAGTGTTTTTTTTGTAACTATATCCTTGAGTTTTTGTTTTTTTTTTAAGTAATTGTACCTTTTTAGGGTGGGTTTTATCTATATATCCTTGATTTAGAATTTTTCATCTTTTAAAAAGGTCGATTTGCAAAAATACATCAAATCGGTGTTTGGTTTGCAAAAGTACACCCGTTTTCTGATAATAGCAAAAATAGGATATGTGGGTCATTTGTGCTAAAAAATAATGACTGATTTTACCTTTAAATTTTAATGTAAAAATCTTTAAAAGGAGAATTATGAATTAAAAGAAAAGTAAAATATATATATATAAAATGAAATATATATTAAAATAATGTTTTTAATATTTTTTTCTCAAAAATTTAAAAATAATAAAACTAGTCAGATGAAAAACATTGCCTTAGTTAGAGAATTAATACTGACAGGAATAAAATTTATTTTTGACAGGATATAAGTTATTTATGACAAAGTTGATAATTAATACTGACATGATGAAATCTATAATAGGGGAGAGAATAAAGATATTACCATAACTAGAAATTAAAGGCATGTCCAAGATGACAAAGTTATTTGTTCCCAACGACAGGAGTAATGTTCATAGTGACAAGGCTGTAGGTTTACTATGATAGGATGGAAGCTATAATCGGAGAGAGAATCACTGAAGATACGGTAAATCATATCTTCAGGATTATTAACCATATTTACAAAAGAATTGTCAATATATATCTTGAAACCATAATATTATCACGTTGACAAGATGAATATCGTTCTTGACAATCTCAAATATGAACATTGACAAGATATGATTAATAATCGGCGGGAGGTTGAGTAAAGATACGATTTTGACCTAAATCATAACATTGGGTCGGGGCTAGCTGTTAGGGACTGGGATTGAGATTTTTTTTAATTCTAGATTTTTTTATTATTTAACTATTTAATATAATTTAAAAATAATTAAAAATATAAGAAAAATTATAAATACCAAAAATATTTAACCTTTTTATTTCCTTGATTTTTGGGGTGGTGGGTAGTTTTGATAATTAAATAAGGTATTTTTAGCAAATTTTCATATATTGATGCAATTGTTTTCAAACCAAGGTATTTTTACAAACCAATTATTAAAGTGAGGTATTTAGTAGTAATTCCCCTTTTAAAAATTATATTAGTAAATAGACATAGATAAGATTGTTTACAAGATTTGTTTACAATTTAAAAAGAAAAATTATTGGTACTACGTAGGGGTGGGCATAAATCCCGCAAATCCCGGTCCCGTCCCGTAAAAACTATACGGGACGGGACGCGGGACGACTCGTCCCGATCCCGCAAATCCCGTCCCGTCTCGCATATGTATATAATAATGTAATACTATATAAATAGTATGTTATACAATATGTATTATTGCCTATATATATTAGATTGTTCTTTGCAGGATGTGGGTCATGCCATATATAAAAGCTTCTCAAGGATACTAGAAAGCTTGGCATACAATATTATTGTAAGAATCGGTAATCTTTTGTTTATATACAATGTATCCAGACAATCAACTTCCTCGATCAGAATCTAAGTCCCTTTTCAATTGGGGTGACTTTGGTAGCCTACTCATTCACAAATAGATGTCACCAAACCCATTCTAAATTCAACATTCATCATTTGCATCTTCTTTTACCAACCTGAATTTCTGCTTCTCCTTGGTACATGGAAGCTAAACAGGGTCACTCTCCTCTTTCAACAAGAGCAGTCCAAGATGATCTGAGGACTTAGAATCTAAAAACCCAACCTTGTTTTGTATGGGTCTGATCACAACTTCACAACTACTTTTAATGTAATTTGTTGACGCATGAAGATTGGATTCATGTTCTCGATTGTTACCTTCTTTACAAAAATAACGATCAACAATTCGCATGTGTAGCAAGCGAATAGCAACTAGTAACTTAAACATTCCAGCAGTAACATTTATCCACTAAAAGAAGTGTAAAAAGCAAGTTTTGATGATGGTGTAATGATCACAATGTGATCTAGAAAAGGAAAAATGAAATCTGCTCAAGACAGAACATCAAAACAGAGGAATCAAAAGAGAAGAAAATGAGCCATTGCTCTAGGGTTCTTACTGCAGCTGCGGCTGCTTCATTACATTCTCACACATCCCAAAATAACTAAAAGAAGTACTTATACTACAGCTAGAAAAGGGCAAAAGAAATACCTCACGCAGGAGGCTTATTACAAACTAGCTAGAAGACAAAATAAGCTAGCTGTCACCAGCGGCTAGTGGTCCAAAATGCTTCATAATGCATGATTGTGAAGTGCATTATAAAACCATACTAAAACCCATATTTAAAACACCTCATATTATCTCAATACCCCCTCCTCAAGTTGGACTTGGAGAGGTTTTGACAAGTCCCAACTTGGCAAAGAAGAACTTGAATTGATCTTCACCCAGTGGCTTTGTCATGATGTCTGCAATCTGTAGGCCAGTTCTTATACGAGGATTTCTAATGAATCCTTCTAAAACTTTCTCCCTAATGAAGTGACAATCAACCTTAATATGTTTAGTACGCTCATGGAAAACCGGATTAGCTGCAATGTAGATAGCAGCCTTGCTGTCACAGTGCAAAGGAATAGGTAATGATGTCTGAACAGACAAATCACTCAGCAAACCATGTATCCAAACAAGCTCACTGACAGCTTTTGACATGCTTCTGTACTCAGATTCAGCTGAGGACTTAGAAATTGTAGGTTGCTTCTTTGTTTTCCACGAGATCAAAGCATTTCCAAGATAAACACAATATCTTGTAAGAGATCTTCCACTATAGGCACAAGCTGCCCAATCTGCATCACAATAGCATGTGATGCTGTAATCATCATCCTTTGGAAGGTGTAATCCCACACTGATTGTACCAGCAAGATACCTGATAACATGCAAAGCTGCTGCCATGTGAGGTTCTCTGGGGTTACACATGAATTGACTAAGGTGTTGGATTGCATAAGATAAATCAGGTCTTGTAAGGTTTAAGAAAAGGAGCCTCCCTATGAGCCTCCTATATTTTTCTGGATCTGCTAAAGGTTCACCAATATCAACAGATAATTTCAGTCCCCTTGTGAGTGGAAAACCTTGGCTTACATTCAGTCATGCCACAATCATCTATGATATCAACTATGTACTTCCTTTGATGAAGGGAAATTCCTCCTGATGACCTATTGATCTCTAAACCAAGGAAATACCTGGCCAGACCCAAGTCTTTGATGGTGTATGCTCTGTGTAAAGCACTCTTAAGAGAGTTTAGGACAACCAAATCATCTCTTGTCAACAGAAGATCATCAACATACACAAGAGCCACCACCTGTCCCTTTGGCACCTTCATAATAAAGAGAGAGTAATCATTTTTGGATTGCTTGAATCCAAAAGAAATCAAGAACTGTGTCAATTCACTGTTCCATTGCCTTGAAGCTTGCTTCAATCCATATAGAGACTTTTGAAGCCTGCAATATTCACCTGGTTTAGCAGCAAATCCCTCTGGTGGACACATATAGACTTCTTCTTCCAGAGTTCCATGCAAAAAGGCATTATTAATATCAAGTTGATATACATGCCATTCCTTCTTTGCTGCTAAAGAAAAAATTAACCTCACTGTAGCTAGCTTTGCCACTGGTGAAAAGGTATGCTTATAATCCTTTCCCTCAATCTGATTGTAGCCCTTTGCAACGAGCCTTGCTTTGTACCTCTCAACTGATCCATCAGGTTTATATTTTATCTTATAAACCCACCTACAACCAATAGGTTTATGTCCTGCTGGCAAAGGAATCATCGCCCATGTTTGGTTGTGCTGCAGAGCAACAAGCTCTTTGTTCATGGCTTCTTGCCATAATGTACTTCTAGCTGCCACTCTATATGAAGTAGGCTCAATAACACTGATCATGTTGGAGAAGGAATTTATATATTCCTGTGAATATTCTTCCAAGTCACCCAATACTCTAGCTAAGAAAGCATCTGCTCTAGGAACTGCAGTTGCTCCACAAAAATAATCATTCAGCCTCCCAGGCCTATTGATCACCCTACCTGACCTTCTTAATGGAGGGAACTTAATAGGATCAGGATTATAAGCATTCACATTCTGTTGTGGAGATCCATTTCTCCAAGGTGAGACTGAGCTTTCAACTGTAGTGTCATCAAGTGATACTGATGTATCATTCACAGCAGGAGCATCTGTAGAATTTGAAGATTGAGCTGGCAACACCTCAAAATCAGTTGCAGGATTAACAAGGGGCAAATTCTGAGGAGAGTGCTCAGGTTTTCTCACCTCCATGTCCTCTCTGTAAGGAAAAACCTTCTCATTGAAAATTACATCCCTGCTCACAAAGACTTGCTTAGAAAGCAGATCATACAATCTATATGCTTTCCTTCCATGAGGATAGCCAATCAAAATGCATTTCCACCCTCTTGCTTCAAACTAGCTAGAAGAAAATGAGCCATTGCTCTAGGGTTCTTACTGCAGCTGTGGCTGCTTCATTACATTCTCACACATCCCAAAATAACTAAAAGAAGTATTTATACTACAGCTAGAAAAGGGCAAAAGAAATACCTTACGCAGGAGGCTTATTACAAACTAGCTAGAAGACAAAATAAGCTAGCTGTCACCAGCTGCTAGCTGTCACCAGCTGCTAGTGGTCCAAAATGCTTCATAATGCATGATTGTGAAGTGCATTATAAAACCATACTAAAACCCATATTTAAAACACCTCATATTATCTCAATAAGAAGTGATCTAATAACCAGGAGATGCTCAATCGGATGAAATCTGGAATCATATCGAATTTGAAGTTTGTTGACAATATCAACTTCTCAGTCGACATGCAACTTTCCAGACTATGTGGTGTGCTTGTAAGGCTTTCAAATCCAACCATCTTAGCAACATAGCGCGTAATAGCAAATTTACCCAAATAAAATATTATTATCATTAAAATAAAGATTTTAAAGTCACATAAATATGCAATATTGTTAAAATTTATTATATATATATATATGTATTTATTTATGTTTATATGTGAAAAAAGATTAGCAAATAAACTTGGGTGATTTTGGTAGATAGACCTTTTTGAAGGTTTCTTTGGGTACTTAGACCCCAAACTAATTTAATTAGTTTGGGTAGACCTCACCCAAATAGTGGTCAATGGTCAATGTCACCGTTGACCGGTCAATGTTGACCGTTGACCAACCCATTTAGATTTTTTTTTTAGTGATGCCATATTTTACCGTTTTGATGCCAAAATTTTATTATATTTTATTTTCACTTTGATGCCACTTTTCTAATGAAATGATTGGATGACACTTTTTTAATACCACTTTTTTTAAATCTTGATGACATTTTTTGTTTACTGTAATATCACGTTGACCATTGATGCCATTTTTTTATTGGTACCGATTGATGCCACTTTTTTTTATGTCAATTTTTTGATGATATTTTTTTTACCGTGATGCCATATTTTTGATGATATTTTTTCAAAGTAGTATTTTGATGACATTTTTTCCTTTAATGTGATACAACTTTTTCAAAATGGTGTTTTGATGTCATTTTTATAATGTAATTATTTGATGCCATTTTTTAATCAAATCGATTGATGCCACATGTTTTTAATTTAATCAATTGTATATCGATTTATTTTCATCGATTATACTTTCAGTCACTGATGACACGTTTGTGATTACACTTCATTGATGCAATCACTTGTGGTGACATGTTCATTAAATATTTATTCATGGATGACATTTGTTATTACGCTTCATTAATCACAATTGTTTGTGGTGACAATTTTATGTAATTGAGGACATAAGAGCTTAAAACGTGGAATCAAAATATTGTCACCTTATTGCACATATAAAAATACAAAGTCTTTGAAACTACGACATTAATATTGGTTGTATACGTAAAAACACCTATTATAACATGTCATCAACTAAAAAAAATGCATCAATGTAAGTAATATAATGCGGAATCAATAAAATATAGGGCCAACCACTTCGGGGGTTACATATCATCTTCAGGATATGTGAATACTTCACAGGGGCAAAATATGCATCCCTGAAAGTTTTAGGCCGCATTCTGTAACTAAATAAAATATAGGGCCAATCTGTAATTTTTAAAAATTTCGGGCCGGTTTCGTGATTTATTAGAAATTACAACACAACCCTTTCTTCCCCGTTGGAAAATTGCAGAGATGGCGGCGGCGGGTCAAAAGAAAATTCCAGATCTAGTTGCAGGGAAGATGGAGAAAGCAGAAGAAATTGGCTGGGCACAAATCAAAAGCTTCCCTTAAATCCTTCCCGTCGATGATCCCTCTCCACCATCGATAGGGTTGGGGGGTGCGGTTCGGACAAAGAGGGGAGAATCTGGTGTATTAGGCTGAGGGAGGACCAGGCCACGACGCCGGCGACCAAGGGGAGGGGCTGGGTGGTGGTTGAGGATGGGCTCGGGCTGTTGAAGCCTGAAATCGAGGGGAGAGGTTGCGAGGGGGGTTCTGCGGGGGGTGAGGATGCGAGGGTAGGGAGCGGGCTCGGGGAGGGGGTTCGGTTGGGGTTGGGGTGGCGCCGGCGACAAGCTACAGCCGGAGGAGGTGACCGGCGGCGGTGATTGGTGGACGCAAACGAGCGGCGGGAGGGAGGGAGAAGACATTGGACGACAAATTGGAGTACTGCCGGGAAAGGAGAGTGGGTGAAGGAGAAAAGGTCTAGAACGCCCAGTAAAAATTTAATGAGGGTTTCACCGGCTAAAAAAATAATTAAAGAGCCTAACTACCTAATCAAATATGCAAAAGGGTTCAAATCACCAAATTCCCTCAATAAACTTTTTAGCTCCCATAAAAAAAAATTGATCCGCAAGTATATATATAACGTACAAGGACATGTTTGATTTTATTTTAGTGTGAACCATAACTCGCACACCATATATATTGAGAAGGAAAATATATTATAAGTAAAGCAGCTTCAAACACGATCACTTCCACGTCTTCTTGCCTTGTACGATAAGTCTATATATATAATACAATGTGCGGAAATTAAAAGTTTGGAATGTGAACGTTTAGTGCTTAAACATGCCATGATGACCATGCCCGTGACCGTGACCGTGACCATGGCCATGGCCATGATGAGGGCGCTGATGATGATGGCCGCCTTGGAAGAGGTGGTGGAACCCATAAGCTGCCGCAGCCCCGGCTGCACCACCAGCCAACAATGACCCCATATTGTTGTGGCTCGACGGCTTTCCTGCTCCCATGCCACCCACGTACACGCATCAAATGATAAAGATCCAGTATGTACGTACGTTTAACACACACCCACACACACATATATAGGGTGCGCTCTAGCGAAAACCAAAATTGCGGTAAAAACCTGTGAGGACCGGCTTTTTAGCCAGGTTCACTAGCTTTATAGCTCGGTTCTAACTAGAACCGATCTATAAAGTCATGTGTTATTTTAAAACTAGAGTTAACAGAGATATAAAGTCATGTGTTATTTTAAAACTAGAGTTTTTAGTAGAGTTTTTATTTTAACAGAGATATAAAGTCATGTGTTATAGCACGGTTTTGAGGTTTAACAGAGATATAAAATCATGTGTTATTTTAAAACTAGAGTAGGGTTTTTAGGTTGAACTGAGTTGTAAAGTCACTATGTAATTGAGGTTTTTAGCACAAGTTTCAAATAAACGAAGCTATAAAGTAGTCCTCATGGTTTTTACCACAATTTGAGGTTTCCACCGGAGTCAATCCGTATATATATATAAAGTTAAAGTGTAAAATGACCTTAAGGTATAAAATTCCTTAAGCTGTAAAATTTTGTCATTTAGTGAAAATCGGACACGCGGGTTTTAAAAAAAAGGAACTGGAGCTGAACCGGACAAAAAAACACTAAGCCCAACCTTATCCGATCGTCTCCTTCCTCTCCTCTCTCTCGCTCAACCTTTTTATTCTGTTCGACCACCTGAGATCGAAGATCAACGACGATGACAATTTCTTCTCCTCCTGATCATCGTCGGCACTTGCACAACATCGCGGCATCGCCGCCATGGAGCTCAATGCTAGCCCTGCTCCCGTCGTTTACTTCTCCGTGTATGATGTGCGAATATTTCACCATGTTTCATGCTTACATCTATTCTGTTTTCATGCATATTTTATACTTTCGGGTTGAAAAAGTAGTGAATTTGTGTAGTTTGAGTTCATTTGCAAGATATAGAGGTCTACAAAAGTTTTGGTTTGATTTCGCAGAAAACGGAGCATTTAAGAGAAGAAACAAGACACTGAGAAAGGACTCGATCTCGACAGGAGAACTCGATCTCGACATGATGACTCGACATCGACACACTTACCCGAGATCGACTGAAGAGAAAGATGCAGATCGAGACCAAGGAATGTCGACCATAATACAACAAGTCGACTCGACATAGAGCACTCGATATCGACATGTCCACTCGACATCGACTGGAGCAACAGACACGTACGAGACGCGGATTGGGCTGGATCTTTGGAAGATTTACTTAGCCACAAAGATATCTATCATCTACCAAGATCTTCTATCCTTAGGGGTATATTCCAAGCATGTTAGGGAATATTACCTATTTTAATATTTTATTTTAGTATATAATTTAGTTTAGATAGAATTTACCTTTACCAATCGTAGTAGGATTAGGACTCCAATCCTTGGCTAGCCGGGGTTGTGAGGCTATAAATAAAGCCTAGGGGGCTGGCTTTAATCACAATTCAACCATCCAACGATCATTCGATCAAACCAAGAAGAGAAGAAGAGGCGATATAGAGAGATAGAGAGAGAAGGTGGTTGTAAGATTGAAGTTTTTTCCAAGTTTTAATGCAAATTTCTTTCCTTTATGCAAAGATGTTTTCCCCAATGAAGAGTGAGTAGTCGTCCTACTTCTAGGGTCGGGGTGACCCCGACAATAGCCATGTAAGTATGCTTGAATTCCTTATTTGATTATATGATTTCATCTTCTACCCCGCGCTCAATCCTTCATGAGAATTTAGGATCATTCCTTATTTACCTTATATGAAACGAAAGTGGATTATACATGTGAATTTAGATAGTAATTAGGTTTTGCCCGCGAAAGCTGACTAAACCCTAATTATGAAAAGTTAGAAACAATTAGGTTTTTATGCGAAAGCCTCTATATTCCTAATTGGTGATGATAAAAGCTTAATCTTTTATGTGATTAAAGTAATAATTTATGCATGGTTATTATCCTGGTGAATCCCCACCTTAGAAGCTTTTTAGTTATATAAAACAAAAACCCAAAAATATTGTCTTTCATTTATTTTATTTCTTTATTTTCTGTTTTTGTTTGTTACTGTTTACTGTCTGTGAAACAACTCGATCTCGACCCCCTGACTCGATATCTAGTGCACTGCATCGAGGGAACCCTAGTCGACAGTCTTCTGAGTCGACTGGAACACACTGACCTACTCGAGATCGACCTACCTAGTCGATATCGAGTGCCTCTGTCTTCTTTGCAGGTTTCACAGATCGACACAAAGCACTAGGAATTGACTGCCCCTGTCAATATCGACATAACTGGTCAATATTGAGGCTACTGGTCGACATACACAGGAACTCCTAAAGACTATTCAGGAAACCGCTGACTCGCCTCCTCAATGATCGATCCTGATTCCCTACTGATACATCGGGAGGGAGTCTTGAATTTATTTGCGAAAGAAGGAATCAGTTCAAAGTTTTATCTTTTATTTATTTAATCAATTCCCCTCCTAACAGTGTACGAGACCTGCAAGGAGTTCCTGGTCCGAGAAAACCCTAACAATCCCTTCGTCTTCGCGCTCTCCGGGATCTGCCTAGTTAAATTGAATATCTTATTTCTACATTTTCTTAAGCTGCTGCTAGAAACAACTTGAATCGAGTACTGAACTTTCAAATCACTGAATTAGTCTCCCTCTATCAAGTGTGTTTTTGAATTCGAGTACTGAACTTTGATATTATTAAATTGTTGGAGGTTTTGAGTAACTGATGTGATATTAGTGTCAAATCTGGCTGAAATTCATGGAAAGGAATGAGTTTGCAGTTAGTTCTACTATTTTGAAAATTCATTATGTTGATTTGGCATGAGTTGGGTGTTGATTTGGATTTGCTGGATTGATTTTGGTGGGGGTCGCGTAATGTGCTGCTGGTTGGAGTGTGCTGGTGGCGTTTGATGCCTTGTGATTTGAGCTGGCAAGCGTTTGGGGGGAATGGCTTGAGATGTTGTCCTTCTTTGTTTTTATTGGCTTGAGTCGACTGGGCATGGGGCTGTCAATTGCTGGTTGTTTCGGTTACTCCCTGGGTTTGGGTCCTCTGTCCAGTCATCTCTCTCCTTTAGCTATATGTTTTGAATTGGAATGTATTGTGCTTATGGTGGGAGGTGTTGGTTTTCAGCCTCCTCTCCTGGGTTTTGTGGCGGGCTACTGGTGAAAGTGGATGAATTTTGTGGGTTGTTGTAGCTGCTACAGCAGCTCGGTTTAGTGGCTACATGAGCCAATGTAGGCTTGAGTGTGCTGATGGTCAGTGGTTAGCTCAAACTTCTGGAGATCTTGTTGAGCTCCAATTTTCGGGTGGATGTGTATTTGATTTGAACCAATGTAGGCTTGAACATGTTAATTTGGGAGAGAATGATTCCTCTAAAGTGTAAATTGACACTGATTTGTGCTCGATATAAATTGATTTAGCCGGAGCATGTTAATTGAGGAATCTGAATTCAAATTTTTAAAATTTGTTTTTATGAACGACCAATTTATGGAATGGCTTTAGTCACTCATTGGTTTCCTTTTTGCAGTGTAGTGCAATTTATAGAGCTATGTAAACTTCAATCACTTAGCTCTACTTTTGTAACACCCCAATTATATGAATGTATACAAATCATATAGCAACAAATGCATAGATCGAAAAACAAATCAATTTAATTTAAAGAAATACGACTAATACATAAATCCATGAATTATATATATAGAGAATAAAATTACGATTTAATTAATTATTTTCAGTTGGAAAAAGAATTTGCAGGGATAACTTTTTGCATGTACAAGGAGGAAGAATTTCTTTTTAAAAAAAATCAATTGAAAAAACATTAAAAATATTATTTAATTAGTTATTTTTAGTTAAATCTTTTGAGTTAACTATTATTCATACACTTCATCATTTTATTGTTACACTTCAACATAATGTTATGTTATATGTGCACAACATAAATTTATATTTGCACAACAAAAAGTGTTGACACGAAAAAAAAGTACTAGTGCAAAAAAAATTATTATATTTGCATAGCTTAAAGTTATATTTGTATAACAAAATTTTTATCCATGCACTTTATAATCTTAATTGTGCACTTTATAATCTTATTCATGCACTTCATATTATTATTATTATTATTATTATTATTATTATTATTATTATTATTATTATTATTATTATTATTATTATTATTATTATTATTATTATTATTATTATTATTATTATTATTATTATTCATACACCATCATTTTATTCTTGCACTTTATCATTTTATTTTTGCATTTTATAATCTTAATTGTGCATTTCATATTATTATTCATCCACATCGTCATTTTATTTTTTGCACTTTATCATTTTATTTATGCACTTTATAATCTTAATTGTGCACTTCATAATCTTATTCATGCACTTCATATTATTATTCATACACAATCATTTTATCTTGCACTTTATCATTTTATTAATGTACTTTATCATTTTATTTAGGATTTTTTTTGCTAAGTGTCCATTTTGAACATGACATTTTGCAAAATGTTCACTTTCATATTCCCTTTTGCAAAATGTCCATTATGACATTTTTGTCATTCCTTCCCATTTTTAATTTGACTTCATTCTTTCCTATTTTTATTTTGACCATTGACCGGTCAAGGTCAATGACTTTGATTACACAACTTTGGTGACACAGGGTGATAAACAAATTTTTTGGTGACAATTTTTTTTTACGAGATTAGTGTCATCACCTTTATTAGTGGTGACACATGAGGTGACAATTTTTTATTTTGGTGACATCTTAGTTTTTACAGTTTTTTTTACGAGGTCACTGTCACCGCTCTTATCGTTGTCACCACCCTTATCGATGTCACCACCCTATCGCTGTCACCACCCTATTGTTGTCACCACCCTATCGTTGTCACCACCCCTATCATTGTCACCACCCCTATCGTTTTCATCACTCATATTGCTGTCACCACCCTTATCGCTGTTACCACACTATCGCTGTCACCACCCTTATCGCTATTACCACCCATATCGGTGTCACCACCCCTATCGCTGTCACCACCCTATCGCTGTCACCACCCCTATCGCTGTCACCATCCATATCGCTGTCACCACGTACCTTATCGCTGTCACCACTCATATCGTTGTCACCACCCATATCGTTGTCACCACCCATATCGTTGTCACCACCCTTATCGCTGTCAACTTTTTTGGGTGACGGTGACAACTTTGTTTTTATTTTGATGGATATATTTAGTGACAACTTTATTTTGGTGACAACATGTGTAACCACATAAAATGAACCAATTAAAGAGCACTAAAGAAAAAACCCCAGGACAAAGAAAGTATAAACTAGGGGTGGGGATGGGACGGGACGGGACAGGACAGGATTGGGGTATTCCCGCGTCCCCTCCCGTGTATTTTTTACGGGACAGGATCGGAACAGGACAGGATTGGGGTATTCCCGCGTCCCGTCCCGCGTATTTTTTACGGGACGGGATCGGGACACGATTGAAATATTTTTTTTGAATCCCACTGAGTCCTATCCCTCGCGGGACGGGACAGGATCGGGACGGGACATGACTTGTCCCTCGTAAAAAAAATCTAAAATAATCCAATAAAAAAACTTTTATCTTTGATAGAAATCAAATTTATTAAACAAGTAAATCTGCTGCCAAGTATAATATATATATGCTAGTGTATATATATAGTATACCCATTGTATGTAATGTATGTATATGCTACTGACTGCGTACTGAGTATGTATATATATGTATGCTATTGACTACTATGTACATATATGCTACTGAGTATATCAATATGATATATGTTAGTGAGTATATATATATATATAACATATATATCAAATTCAATAGGTTTTATTCATAAATACAACATATATATACATACAATGGACCGAGTGAAACTTATTAAAAATCGACATTATGTATATATTTTTTTATATACAATATATATAGTTATATATATATATATGGGACGGGACGGGATTTGTGGGATGAGAACTTTCCTTCCCGCGTCCCTTCTCTCGTATTTTTTGCTGGACAAGATCGGAACGGGATTGAATTTTTTTTTTCAAAATCCCACCGAGATCGGGACGGATGCAGGCTGGAACGGAATTTGCGGGATTTGTGCCCACCTCTAGTATAAACACTAAAGAGGCTAACATACTATTGTCACCAAAGCATAAATGTAGAACATGGAAAGTGTTATTAACCCTTTGGATACAAATTCTGATTGAAATATTTGACCCTCCATTGGATACAAATTTATGTGGAAATTCATATCAAACCAGTAAATTGAAAGATAACATCTGTCAAAATTAACCCATCCATCTAGTCCACTGGTGTCTACATATGTAGTAAAATATAAATTTTTTAGTCAAATTTGGGAAATCAAGCACTAGGCAGTAGACACCAGTAAGGTTTTCCAATTGAAAGATCAATAGTATCTTCAAATAAACAATGTCACAAGCTAATAAGCACCATCAATAATATATGAAACCATCCCTCTTCCTATCGACAAATCAAATCACTGATGCAACGATGCACCAAACGAATTGAAACAACAGGAGAAGTGAGGGGGCAGACCTTGAGATGTAAGTTCATCTCCGGCGTCCTACGCCGGCAATGCATCTCAGATCCGATTTATAGAAGGTCGCTGGTTTGGACTCATCGTCGGAGTCGTCAATTGAACAAATTGTGATGAAAGCATCACCATCTCCACAACAAAATCAAATCGGCGTCGAGTTTAGTAGCGATAAAGAGAAGCAAATCGATCTCTCTGGCACTGAATCCAACGCGGCTGAGTGAACTCGCTCTTCGATTGAGACTAGATGTCGTTGTTCGAAGTACTCAACATGGATGCCGAGCTGATAGTTACCGAGGGGAGTATTCGAGAAAAGAGGAGAAGAGAGACGAGATCAGATAGGGAGATCGAACGATGAGGACGCCGGGGGAAGAGTTCAGAAGGTTTCCATGGAAACCTCGGGTGGACGGGACGGATGAACTCCTTCCTAGCATGGTGCTTATTAGTCGCTGGAACATGTCCATCGTTGCCAGAGAGAAGCATAGGGAAGGGCGTAGCAGCTGTTTTGTTAAAGGAGGGTAAAAGGGGAATTATGAAAAAAATTGGACATTTATCAAAAAGTGGGATTAGAGTAGATATTTATCAAAAAGGTTGTATGAAAATGGACATTTAGCAAATTATTTCTTTTATTTATGCACTTTATAATATTAATTGTGCACTTCATATTATTATTCATACACATCGTCATTCTATTCTTGCACTTTATCATTTTATTTATGCACTTTATGATCTTAATTGTGCACTTCATAATCTTATTCATGCACTTCATATTATTATTCATACACAAAATAAAGTTATATTTGCACAACAAAAAGTGTTTAAAATGAAAAAAATGTATTGGCGCGAAAAAAAAAGAAATTATTATGTAGCACAACATAAAGTTATATACTTATATTTGCACAACATAATGTTATATATGCACAACATAATGTTATATGTGCACAACAAAAAATGCCGACACCCAAAAAAAAAGTGCTGACACGGAAAAAAAAAATTGACCTTGGAATGGGGGGCACGGGGGCAGGGGGCACACGCATAGGGCAAGGGGCACATGGGGTTGACATTTTGCTAATTAAATTAGATTCATTTACTTATAAATTAGGTCCATTTACCTACTTACCCATAAAAATTAAGCCCATTTAATTACTTATAATTAGACCAATTTAGAGAATTTTACACCTTAAGAAATTTTACACCTTAAGGACATTTTTACATTTAATCTATTACCTATATATATATATAGGGTGGATCAAATGTTAATTAACACCTCTTATGGTGTTAAAGGTTAACAAATCAGAATCATTGGATGGAAACGAATAATTCTTGACACTCAAACGAATAATGACTCCCAAATTATCGAATATTAACTCTGAACTTGCCAAATAATCGATAATCCATTTACTTCTTATTTCAAATGAGCAATTTTTCAATGAAAAATAACTCTGAACTTGCCAAATAATTGAAACTCGACAGACAAAATTTACAACTATTCAAAACTTGCAAAAGTGTGGGTCAAATTTGCAACTATTTGATAAGTGGATAGTAATTATTCGCTAAGTTGGTAGTAATTATTCGTTAAGTCGAAGTCTACGTACCGAGGCGACCCTTAAGCTGGTAACAGGCGAGCATTGACAGACAAAATTCACACGACTTTTGTGTCGCCTAGCTTGTATTCGACTTAACAAATAATTACTATCAACTTAAAGAATAACTACTATCAACTTATCGAATAGTTACAAAATTGAATCACACTTTTTGCAAGTTTTGCATAGTTGTAAATTTTGTCTGTCAAGTTTCGATTATTTGGCAAGTTCAGAGTTACTATTCGTTGATAAATTGGTCATTTAAAATAAGAAGGAAATGGATTATTAATTATTTGGCAAGTTTAGAGTTAGTATTCGGTAATTTGGAAGTTATTATTAATTTGAGTATCAAGATTTATTCGTTTCTATCCAATGGTCATAAATTGTTAACATTTAACACCATAAGGCGTGAGTACACCCGAACCTCTCTATATATATATCCTAGATGGAGAAGCATCGATCCAAAGTAGTAAAGCAAAACAATTAATCAAGTACGTACCAGGTGAGTGATATGGAGGAGCTACTGGAGAGGGAGATGCAACAGGTGGATAGCCAGAAACCGAGGGAGGCGGTGGGTAAGCAAGAGAAGGATATGCTCCAGGTCCAGGGGGTGGAGGATATAGCTGCTGGTATCCGCCATGGGGACATCCCTGTGGCTGTGGAGGGTATAGCTGGTATCCTCCTGGATTCCCCCCTCCGCCCATCCCGAACCTCGCAAGGCTCCACAATAGGCCTTTATCAGTTGCTTCACCGACTTCGTCTTTCCTTTCCACATATGTATTCTTATTAGGATCGGATTCGGAGCTCGATCGATCTTCTGAAATGTATATGATATTGAATCAGAACTTTTACAAACGTACACTTGAAATATATAGATCAGCTTCAGGCGGGAGGTCCATGTATTTGGAAAACAATGGATTGGATTTATTTAGTGGAATCATGACGCATGGACGGAGAAAAATGGCATAGTTGAAATCACAAGAATTTATAAACTTGAGCATATATAGGTTAAATATATATTAGAAATGAAAATTCTAAATAGCAATTAACGAATCCTGAAAAAATATTTAAAATTGAATTAAAATAGTTAATTTCATTGAATCTTACTACCCATGTTAGCATTTTTAATCTCCTCCTTCCATTTACTTTTAATTGCTCTTTTACTATTTATAAACGTTTTTTAAAGTGATAAAAACTATATAAAATATTAATTTTTTTTAATAATTTTTTATAATATCATACTTATTACTAAAAAAATGTATGAGATTATTAAAAACATTTAATTAAAAAATTAATATTTTATATAGTTTTTATCATTTTAATAAAACGTGCGTAAATAGTAAACGATAAATAAAAGTGAATGAAGTGAGTATATTCTAAAAATATAGATTAGAAAATTCGAATTAAAAAAATGTCCTAAAATTCGAATTACAAAAATGTCCTCACAAAACTTCGCTTTTTGAAACTGAACATACAAATAAATAAATAAAATCTGTTTATTTTGACCAACAGATAATGATTTTGTTTATTGATAGTATACCAACATAAAGGCCTCTACTTTTTAGAGCAGGGTAAGAATCCCGTTTAGAACATGACGAAAATATCCTTACAACTAAAACAAATTACACCTCTACCCCACTACCCTACCCCACCCCAATCTCTCTCATCAGTCGTTTGAAGGAGCTCCCATCCGGCGATTTTGGCATCCCACAAACCCAAATTTCACAAGTGCAATTTTCTTCCGGTTTTGTTCAATTAAATGCTTTCAAATCGAAGATCTATCATACTTAATGTACGTTTTCACATTTTCTTGTGAGTTTTGAGTTATTGAAGTAGTTTTTAGGGAGTTTGGGAGTTTGATGTTTGAATTTGAAATATGGTGTGAAATATAGTGTGATTTTGTGTATTTGGGTTGAAAATAGAAGTATATAGGTATCTAATAGACAGATCTATGATTGTCAAGGTTGAAATTCGTGTTTTGGCTCGGATTTATTCGAATGAGTTTCTCGCTGTCGAAGGTAGAAGACGATGACAGGTCGTTGTGACCAAAACACATATGGTCGTTGCAACCAAAACACATGTGGTCGTTGCGACTAGTTGCAGGGTGGTCATTGCGACCAGTTGCAACAATGGTCATTGCGACTAGTTGCAGGGTGGTCACTGCGAGCAGTTGCAACAATGGTCATTGCGACCATCTGATGCTTTGGTCATTGCGACCACCCCGCTACTTGTTTTTGCCTCTATATTCTTGCTTTGTTTTGGTTTAATTCGGAAGTGCGGTTGATGATGTTTGTTTGCTGAATCCTAATCTCGTTATTGGAATTTCTATCGGATTTTTGTGATTTGTTTCTGAATAGATTTGGTATAAAATTATAATGTGTGAAATAATAATATGTATGCTGATAACTTGTTTGCTGAATCTCAATGCATCCTGATTAGTTTAAATGCATCATATTTGGCTGTTGAAATAATAATTGCATGTATGATGATAACTTGTTTTCGTTACAGATGGATAGAAGATCGGCACTACACGCATATGTACGGCGTCAGCGCGTCGCTGCTTGGTCTGTACGCGAGACGGATCAGGCCGAGGATGATTCGGCTGACGCTATGATACTATAGCAGACGGCGTCGGCGGCCCAGGATGTCCTCGAAAGTTCTCGTCGGTGGTCCAGGGCCTTCAGAAGTAGGCGGCTGGGATGGTTAGTAAAATCTTATTCACGTTATTTACTGCATATCCGCGTGTTAAATTTATTAAAATAGAGATTAATATCATTTTTCTGATTGATTTATGTTTAGATAGGAGCGGGAACCCTTAAAGCTACATGTTCGTACGAAACAGCTTTTAAGGTGGGTTTTGGACGAGGATCACACATGGGCATATCTAGTGTCAAGTAGTGGATTGTCATATCTCCAGATGTCCATGTATAACAGTCACAACGGAAGTCTTGTATCCACCTTTGTTGAGCGTTGGCACAAGGGAAGTCCGTGTAAAATAGCATGTTAGATATAGAATGTTTTTGAACTAGACAAATCAATCATATTCGTTAGTATTTCTGTTCCCAGATGGAACATCTTATCCGTCCATGCAGATACAAGATTTTCTTTATGGTCTGGCAACCATTGCAGCTCAAAGTAGTTAACCAACCCTGGTCTATTTCTCTAGTTAGTATGTAGTCGAGTCAATCCGTTGACATACTGCTCTTTCGGTCTATGACCAGAGTAAAGACATGCACTCCCTCGCAAACATAATTACAAGGTTCACTTCTTTTGTAAGTTTGTTTGCTATGTGGAAAGACGACTTTAATGGAATTAATCAAAGCGAGCTCTCTGTTGGTGGCTATGGTAGCAGGATACCTTCTGACCAAGTTGAGAAGTTCACCTATGACACCCATAACCCACGAGTAATTTTCGACTTTTTCCCCGCTCATAAACGCACATGCTATAGAATCAGGATGTGCCCAAACAATGTCACTCAAAACCGATGAGCCTGGCACTGTTCTGTGCTGCACAAAATACTTCAACTCCATAGCCTTGACAAAAAATTGTTGGGGAACGGTTCTCCCCTGCATACCCTGCTTTCGGAGGCTACCTCTTAAGTTGTAAACTTGCTTTAGTTTTGTCACATTCCTGGGATTCTTATGAAGGACTAACAAAATGTTCTTCGACTTCACATGGTTTTTGGTCAAGGCTTTAACCAACTCATGCTCTGCTGCTGTAGGCCTTTCGGCGAACGCACGCTCATGCAAACTCTTGCCTATCTCGTGGTTGTGAATTCTGACTATCATCTGCACCTTCCAACCTCCCCTTTCACTCTCTAAAACTTTTAACTCGAATGGACATATCCACGTTTTTTCGTCTTCACGCGTTTATGGACGTCATCTTTCAAAGGTGTGTCCGCCACTTCTCTTTCGCAATACAACCATATCCACCCAAGTGTAATCGCAGTACTCTTGACAACACGTCTGATCACAATGCACATTTGATTGTCTTTGCCTTTATTCTTTATCCATTCTATAGCTTTCTCCCTACTGTTAAATGTATCCTTAGTAGTAAACTCTTCAGTGTATTCTGTCGACCATACCTACACAGGCTTCGTGGGCACTTCAATGCGTTTTGATTCATTCCGATCTATCTGCATTTTCGCTGATGATGGGACAGACAAAGTCATTCCATATTGGTTACCTGCACAAGCTCGATCGCAATGACCAAAACCAGATCTGGTCGCAATGACCACCCAGCTATGGTCGCAATGACCAAACCTAGACCTGGTCGCAATGACCAATCTCAGCTCTGGTCGCAATGACCAAACCCAGACTTGGTCGCAATGACCAAACCCAGCTTTGGTCGCAATGAACATTTGGCATATGGTCGTTGCGACCATGTCCATGCGCTAAACGACAATTTGCCTTGCCTAAACAAAAATCGTGTATCGGGTGTATCTATATACCTTGTTTGGTATATTTATCCAAATTGGTATATGAATCTCAATCTTAAATCCCCAATATACTAATTCTAGGGTATTTGTCACTTCTAGATATCTGTAAAAATTGGGGGCTATAGGGAGACGTACGAGTGACTAAGCAACTGAGCGAAGGTACTTCTCATCCTTTTCCTCTAATCTCTGTTCACATCTCTATTCGAAAATTTGCTTTGTATATCTTCGAATCTCTGTTGAAATTTCTGTTCGAATCTGCATCTCTTATTCCTGTCGAAATTGCTTTGCATCTCTTCTTCTCGTTGAAATTTATGTTCGAAATGGAGAGAAATTGAGTGGCAATCTATTTGAACTTGCATCTCTGTCGAAATTTCTATTTGAAATTTCTGGTTGAAATTGATTTGCATCTCTTCTTCGGATTCTATTCAAGTTAAGGTTCGAAAATTAGGATTCGAACATTAGGGGGTCCCTAATTTGATCGAAAATTAGGACCATTTTTTCGTTGTTCTCGAAATAGGGTTTGCATATATTGAGTGGTGGTGTGATCTTTTTATCGCTTTGAATTCCTTTTAGAAATGGACACATTTGAGCTAAAACTGTGACGAGGCAGGACATTTGAATACCCTAGCTGAAATCGTGACGAGGCGGGGTTGTAAAGGGTACTATGGGGGATTGGTAGTGTGTTTGCAAGGCCATTTTGATGCCATTTTGTAAGAAGTGTATGTCTAGACTTCTACCAAACGTACGATGCTATTACTAGCCTTATTTTTACACATTTCGGAAGATAGTATGTTGATAGCTTGACAAAACACTTGGATATTTACAACACACTCTTATGGTATCTGATGAAATATTGTGTTATTAGTAACATGCTTGCAAAGTTCTCGAATTTTGAACAATTCGAAAGTAAGGTTTTTACTTCATTTTTATTAGACTTTCTCTTTTATTTTTTATTCTAATATCTATATACTCTTTTCAAACAACAGATATAAGATATAGATATCAATCTCATACTCATACCCAATACTCATACTTTGATATCTATATCTCATCCTCATAGTTTATATCCTATATCCATATACCCTTTTCAAACGGGCCCTAAGTAATAACATGCGAGTTGAATGAGCTGAATCCAATTATGCAAGTTAAATAAAAAAATCTTAGCCGAATGTAATTAACAAACACGTACGCACCTGAATGGGCGCATGAATGGTCCAATATTAGTATTCACATCTTCTGTCTCTTTTCCCTCCCCCCTCACAAACCCCAGACATTACGAAAATCATGCTTCAAACAAGAAATATGCGGCAACGAAGCATCCGCCTCCCCAACTAAGCTTGATCAGTTGCACTTACACAGCGAACGAACGACTGTGAAGCCGAATGAGGACAATCATATCCTAGGGGTGTTATTCGAGTCGAACGAGCCGAGTATCTGAGTGCTCATGCTCGGCTCGTTTTTTATCGAGTCGAGTTCGAGCCGAGCGTGATTTTTGTTTCGAGCTTAGAAACGTGTTTGTATTCGGCTTGCGAGCCTTGTAAAAAGCTCGAGCTCGAGCTCGTTTTGCTCGTTTTTGTTCGAGCCGAGCTCGAGCTCGAATACGAGCTTGTTTGCTCGTTTTGCTTGTTTTTGCTCGTTTACCTTGTTTTGGTTGTCCTAGGCTCATTTTTACTTTTTTTTAGCTCGTTTTTCGCTTCTATTTTTATGACATCTATATGTTTGCAATATTTGAGCAAATCATCATGACAAGAAATCATATTAATATTAACAAAAATCAAAGAGCTGTAATTTGGAAAGAAATCAACATCTCAGGGATTCAATAATCAACAAGACTGGAAAGAGAACAATATCACAACATCTTAGGGATTCAATAATCAACATCTCAAGGACAAAGCCCTTCCCCATCCATCTATACCGCTGCACCTGAAATCTGCAAAACTCTCAAGATCCATCCATTTATTTCATCAAAAAAAAATTAAGAGATAAAAGAAGGAAAGTGATTGAAGAATCCCTCACAAATAGAGAAAGTGATTGAAGAATACTTGAAATTTGCATACCTCTCGACCTGCAGAATCGAAGGGATTGAAAAGGGTATGACGTGGGATGCCGATGAAGAGGAATGATGAAGGATAAAGAGAGGTTAGCGAGGAACGAAATCAGAACGGAGGGAGGACGTCGAGGGACGAGGCCGAGACGGAAGGAGGATGGCGAGGGACGAGGCCGGGATGAAGGGATGACAGTGAGGTATGAGATTCAGATGACCAGATCTAGATATGGAGAAGCAGCAAACATCTCTTTTGAGATAATTAGATAATTGAGTTTTGGGAAATAGGAGCCGAAGGAGATCGGGAGGCGGAGACTCGACGAAGAGGAAGGCTCCGACTCAGTCGGTGGAGATCGGGAGGCAGAGGCTCGGAGAAGAGGAAGACTCGAGCGATGGAGGACTAGAGAGTGGAGGCGGAGATTGAAGAATGAAGATGAGTAGATGACTTGAGTTTGGAGGCGGACAGCAATTCAACAAACAGCAAACCTGATAACCCTAAAACTAAGGGCAAAACAATAATTTCTGAAAATAAATCCGAGTTAAACGAGTAGCTCGAATAAAGCTCGAGTTCGGCTCGAGCTCGTGACGAGCTTGGGAACCTGCTCGTATTCAACTCGTTTTTAAATGTGAACGAGTGCGAGCCGAGTTTTTTCGAGTCGAGTTCGAGCCGAATTCGAGCTACTCGTGTTCACATAACACCCCTACCATAGCCTCAGCCCTCAATAAATTGTAACATCAAATTAGGAAATGGATCGGATCAACACTTGCTTTGATTTGATATAAAACTCGAATCCACCACCACCGATACCGATGACTTCAACGACTAATAAATAAATAAATAAATAAATATCAGGCTATTACTTTAAGGGAGTACGTATATAAATGAGGTTGGTTAGGCCAACTAATCCATTTTGAATAGTATCTTCTTCTAAAGCAAATAATTATGTCAGGTTTGAATAACTCTTCACCTACTAAACTTTGTCTAAAGAGGATATATGTCACCAAAATCTTAGCTTACCTTTCTACCTAATGTTTGTTTCCAAGAAGAAGGATTTTTACAATTGTGTACAAATGAAGCCATACAAACTCCAATGTTAAATCCACATACATATAACAGGGTGGTTTTTCTTTTTAAGGGTTGAACTCGAAACAAATACTCGTGACATTCGAACAATCTTTAGACAACAAAAAGGGGACTATATAAACTTATTGACCATATGAGTAGTTCTCTAGGAATTGAAATAGCTACAAAGTCCATAACTTATAAAACTCACATCTATGAAGTATGTATAAGAAAGTGTATAACCTTTGAACTAGATCGACACAACGTTAGATGCGCTGTTCATGAGGATGGCTTTACCCACGCCGCTAACCTTTGAACCATTTCGAAATCAAGGCTAACCTTTCTCCTCTTCGGCTCTTCCCTTCTTTTATTACGGGACCAACTAGCGATGTACACCACACGATAAACGCCAGTGAAAACTTCATTGACAATCAGGTAAAATCATTCTCTGAACATCCATGTGTTGAATGATGGGTCTTCTCATCTTTCATCAGCTTGTGTTCAGTATTTGATCAGCAATAGGAAATGAAGGAGCTATGTCAACAGGTACCTGCAACACATTAAACAGGGAGATGTCAAAACTTAAGGGTTCAAAACTCCAGGATTAAATAAAGCAGCTAAGGGAAAGTCACATATTCAAACTATTTACCTGAACAGCTTCTAATTTGTCCAGTGCAACTTGCAATTTGTCGGTTATTTTGCAGTATTTCTCAAGGAGTGCACGGGCAGCGGTTTTGCTTCCAGTTGCCTGTACTGTGAGTATTTCTCGACTCAAGCTCTCAACAGCACCTGGAACCTGTAATTGGTATTGCAAATATATATATATATATAAATATAAAATAGGTTCATATTGAAGTACAAATGATTATCTTCAAGAGGCAAAAATGATATGTCGTCCACAAATTGGCAACGGGATAACAAAAAATCCATAATGAAGTTCAAAGTAATAAACAAAAGACATGAAACACAAAAACAGTTGTTCAAATTCGCATTGTAGAACACATAAAATTTGTTCATATTGAAGTACAAAGTAATAGCTAAAAAACACAAGATGGGATGATAGAACCTTGTTGAAATCTACAGAGAATTTTCCATCAGAGCGCAAAACGAATGCTCCTTTCTCCATTAACCAGTTAAATTGCAATGCCTGCCCCTTTCTGAGAATATACAGGAGACAACCAATATTGAATTACTTGGAGAATAAATAGTGTACAATAATCGCAATAATAAAGGACGGCTTACCCATGAGCTTCTTCCAACCCAAAGCGTACAGACCGAAAGCAACCTGCTAAAAATGAGACGTACATTGACTTGGACAAAGAGTGTGGAAGGAGTCCCTGTCTCGGCAGAATCCAATAAAATGGATAAAAGAATGTGGAAGAGTGTAGACAACTTTGATAGTCTTGAAAGTGAAAAAGAAACAGAAAAAACAGCCATTTATGGGGGTAGAATATGAGTTCAATTACTAAGATACCGCAAAGGCTACGAATACACAAGGGAGTTTTCCTCCTTTATGTCTCTTAATTGCATTTCTTCAGATTCAATAGGAGGATGAATTGTCGTCTCACATAGACAAATCGAGAAGATAGTTTTTTGGTGGATGTCGTTTGACAAAATATTTTTGGAGAAACCAACGAAATTAAAGGGTTTCAAGATAAATAAAATAAAAACCCAGGCCCAAGCTAATCATGGGGTTCAATATATAAAGTATAAAGCCCCAACCCACAGCCTCTTATGTGCTAACCTTCTCCTATAGCCCCAAATTTACTTCTCTCGGCGATAAATAGTTGGAGTATGACAGGGAAGCTCAATCAAGATAAAGGAGTTACTATCAAAGAAAATGAAATTGTCAAGTCCAAAAGTAGTTTTTCTTTCATCATGGCTCTGAAAATGGAAAGTAAATAACATGCACAGAAAGGAATCTGAAATGATAGTTTTGCAAGTGGAAAATGTTGAAATCAAATGAGTAAGAAAGTGCTTTGTGATAAGCTAGAGTATCATAGAGTTTTCAAAGGGGGATTTTGCACAGCTGAGAGCAGGATTTCAGCTGATTCTTTAAATATTCAACTAATATTTGGAACTTCATGATGTTTACGATAATCCAAAAGTAGCCCCACAAGAATTTCATGTCTCCTCGAACAAAACTTCAAATGCCATGACCGTGAACCCATCAAATAATAAAATTTTAAGTTTCAATTATTTATACAAATTTCCAAATCAAAGAAAATAATATACCTCATCGATTAAAAATTTTAATGCCCACAACCCAACAATATCAGCCTTTGCTTCTTCCAAGGCAGAGTGCAACTCTTGCAGCTCCTGCAAAAAAAACCCAGTGAAAGTATAGAAATCTCAAATATTTTAAGATAGCAACAAATTATAAAAGTAAACACGTGATGTCTAAATCAACATCTACAATTCGACACATTTAAACGAGTGAAACTCTTCTCTTTAAAAGCAACAAAAGACATTGACTTTACAAGTGCGGGCTAAATTTGCTTATTAATTACACAAGTAAAGAAAAGGGAGGAAAAAAAAATATGTAAAATTTTTTATTCTTTACCAATCTCACTGTAGACTTCTGACCATTAGGAAGTATAATCGTATGAGGTCCAATCCCATGGCAACACTCATGACATATTGTATGAGTGAAAAATGAATCAAAGTCCACATGTTTCCTTTGCTCATCCATTATACAAGCCTCAGCTATAGGCTTAAGAATGAGTTCAAACCTAAAGAGGTAAAGCAGATCAAGGATTCATCAGTTTGCTAGATGTGGAAAGTCAAACATACCAACAAGATGTATTACATGCTTCACAGGACAAGTCATATTCAACAATAATAGTGCAGAATGATACAATCACAAGTGTCTTACTTTGCCTCTGAAACATTTTTAAGCATAACCATTGAAGTTCCACGTTCTTTTACTATACGCTCATCATTTGGCAAATTGAATGCAACAGTTTGAGGGCCCTTGACATCCTGGAATAGTAATTAGATACCAGCTTTAGTTATTTGTCAAATATTGAAGAAAAACATCAAAAGAGAATCAATACGCAGAACATGCTGCATGCCTGTTAACAAAAACAAAAATGGAAGCATAGAAGACAAATATAAAGTTGTTAGAAGTAAATTTCAATTTGGAGGACTTCTTTGCATGCATTTCTTGAAAATAAAGCAAATTGATATCTGAGATCAGGAATAACATAAGATAGAATATCTGCTTTATACGGACAGGAAGTCTATTTTTATGTCCATGAACCAAAGGTTTGAGAACCAATGTACACTTCAAGGTTAACTGTTGGAATATGGGTTGTCCCACGTTGAAAATATTGAGATGTCTTGAACAACATATAAGCTTTACTCCTCTCATTGCCAATTGGTTTTGAGATGAACCCCGTTGGGTTTAGGTTTATGTGTTATTCGTGTGTTTCACACAGTATGAGAGCCGGGTTTAGCTAGTTTTGGTCTGGGCTTGATTAGTGGGGAGGGGCGTGCTGGAATATGGGTTGTGTTCCACTGAAAATATTGAGATGTTTTGAACAACATATAAGATTGGCAGGCTACTCCTCTCATTGCCAATTGGTTTTGAGATAGAACTCTCTTGGGTATATGTACAATTGGTTTTAAGATAGAACCATGTAGGGTATATGTGTTGTTCGAGTATCCCGCACACGCCCTCCCTCCACCTTGTCTTGGCCCCACCAAGCTCAGCCGAAAAAGAGATTGAGATGCTGACACCCGTCGTAAAAACCAAATGGGAGTCTCGACCCAGAAGAAGAAAAAAAATATTCAAGTGTCAACCGCGTTGCACTTGAGGAGTGTGTTGGGATGAAAAGATTGTCATCCCACATTAATGGCTTAAGCTTTTGGATTAGAAAGGTGGATCCCGGCCTTAAAACCAAAAACAAAATAAAACCTCATACGACTCTCGTTTTCAGACGACCTGACCGAATTTCTCGGAATTTCACATTTTTCAATATAGTCCAAATAAACAAAGTTTATACCTTTCGGCACTCAGGAGTAGATAATACCGGAAAATCAGCTTATTGCAGTAAACAAGCACGCTAGTTTCAAATATTATTGAAAAACCTACCCCGGCATTGTAGAGAAGCCGAATAACGCGAATAGGAGCAGATATCACGTCTTTTGATTTGTAACAATCATCCATGGGAAGATTCTGCTCCAAAACCTTAATATTCCAATAAACAAGCAGGCAAATCAACAAGCAAATAAATGGCAGAAATAGTTCACATGTCTAATTATGTGTAGCAGGGAGGATGCCCCAAATAGTACCAGCAAATGATCTCCAAAGAGTTTAAGTTGAGCGGTAGCTTCATCATCCTTTACTCCAATGAATGCTTCAAATGTTGCCTGTACCACAAGGGATAAGCAGGTTCATGTAACTCCTCATAATAAACAGCATTAGTTACAAAAGTATGTCACTTTTCTTACCCAACACATTGGCCAAATATGATCCTCTTTTCTCAACATGAAGTTTTTAAACTTATATATAAGCCTTTAGCCTTATTTATAAAAGTATGTCACTTTTCCTACTCAAATTAATACATGTTGACCAAATATGATCCTTTTTTCTCATCATAAAATTTTTAACCTTTTATATAAACCTTAGTCTACAATATTATGTTGTCCTCACAAGCATCGATATAATACTTTAAATGAGAAGCATTTTGATGAGGTGTCACTACTCTCTCCTTAAAAGTAGGGTATTCAATCAATTTTTGAAAAAAATCAATTAATCCATTATCTTAGCCTAAATTATAATTTTAGTAATTTAAAAAAAACAATCTATATCTATATATCTATATATCTATATATCTATATAATACTTTAAATGAGAAGCATTTTTGATGAGGTGTCACTCTCTCCTTAAAAGTAGGGTATTTAATCAATTTTTGAAAAAAAAAATCAATTAATCCATTATCTTAGCCTAAATTATAATTTTAGTAATTTTTTTTAAAAAACAATGGGATTAATTCAAATCATGAAATTAATATTAGTAATCTATATCTATATATATCTATATATACTACTTTAATTGCTTTTTCAACGAATGGGTTTAATTCAAAACATTTAATTATATGAACTTTTACTATTATTTTATAATATTGATTTAACATCTATATAATACTTTAAATGAGAAGCATTTTTGATGAGGTGTCACTCTCTCCTTAAAAGTAGGGTATTCAATCAATTTTTGAAAAAAAAAATCAATTAATCCATTATCTTAGCCTAAATTATAATTTTAGTAATTTTTTTAAAAAAACAATGGGATTAATTCAAATCATGAAATTAATATCAGTAATCTATATCTATATAGACTACTTTAATTGCTTTTTCAACCAATGGTTTAATTCAAAACATTTAATTATATGAACTTTTACTATTATTTTATAATATTGATTTAATATATTATTAAGATTTTTTTTATGAAAAACCGCGCCATGGCGCGGGGATCATACTAGTATTTAATCATGCTGAAGCCGTACTCCTACAAGCACTATCACATACCTCAAATTTCATCATATATGGCCAGAAAAATGAAAACTGAGGCAGACCTAGTCAGGCTTGAAAAGTTGATGCGGTTGTAACATAAGAACTGCAAAGATAATGCCACTGTCTCACCTTGTAACCAAACAGTGCATCTTCATAGGTCTCATAGGGGCCAATGGTCACGTCCAACTTAGAGTCCTATCAATGAAGAAAATAACTCATTGAGCTTCTATTCAAAAATTTTCAAAACCCTAATATATATGAAGATGGACTCAGGCATCTTCACATAAAAGTAGTCAAACTCTCACTGAACAAAAGAAATTATTCAACAAAAAAACTGTTATCAGCTTGTTTTCACAGTTTTAAGCTCTGAGGCAAGCCAATGCCTTCTGGGCTGTGGCATGCAGGCACGGAACTAGGGGCGGGCTGAGGTCCGCTCCAGCCCGCCCCATTTAAAAAAAATTAAAATAGGTAAAAAAAAGGGAAAATTAATAAAAAATTATGTATTTATTTATTAGAATAAGAGTTTTGTTAATGAAAATTATGAATATATGAAAAATTTAATCTATCCAGCCCACCCAAATGAATATATGAAAAATTTAGTCTATCTAGCCCACCTAAAATTTATTTTCCGGTTCCGTGCCGGGTGGCATGTGGTATTTGATAGCCCTTAAGAGATAATTTTATTACATCATTCCTCTTCGGCATCAATTAATACCAGTCTCAATTTCCAGGTATTCAATAGCGAGCAGTTAATTAAATTCTCTAGTAGGCATTTTCATTTTTCTTTCTTCTTGTGTGTTAGAGAACTAAATACTCTATATCATTTGTGAATTGTTTCTAACATGATTGTCTAGCAGGAGTATACTTTCTCTTTGCATTGGTTATTGGCTTGTGAGGATACAAAAGTAGAAACTGATGATTTGCAAAAGTGTTAGTCTATTTGCTGGTTTGAAAGTTGATTCTCGCTAAGCACTAAGCAAGAAATATGCAAAGGAGAAGCACTGACCAGCTCCATCCAGGCTATATCTGACTCATAGTAGTCATTTGACAGAAAAGCATCAGCTTTGCTTTGTAGCAACCTCTTCAAGCTACAGAGAAATAGAACGGTCAGACTACACACAACTAAGAGACCAAGAAACCAGTACATAACAGACCAAAAAAATATTTTATTAAATAGTGCGACTCCTTTGTTGAAATAAAGATATGGTATGATCCAAACTCCCTAAAACTCCAATTTGGAATATGAAAGAACCATTATGTTCAGGGTTGTTTATTGAAATCATCAAATAAAAGATAATCGTTCAATTATATTTATTCAAAAGTGGAACATGAACTATCACTTTGCCAGAATCATACAACTGTTAATGTACAGTTGAATAGACCATCAGAGTATCACATTCCAGAAAGTGAAATATTCCACCTGGATGAGCTAGTTAGTTCTGCTGCCTTATGCAGTAATCCAGAAGCTCTTGTAAGGGAAGTCTTGTACAGTTCAGAGTAAGGGATGCAATACAGATCACCCACAGACGAAGATTGGCTGGAAGTATTCTTCATAATGTCAATGTCAGCATGATCTACCATTTCATCGCCGCGCCTTCTTATAACATTAAAAAAACCCGTCACTTCTTGTTTTTGCTCCTCTGTTAGTGTGTCCTTCCACAGTTCGAATTCCTAAAACCATAAATTATTTATTCTGATGAATCAATCTATATTTGGTATTAAAAAAAAAGATATAAAAGTTGAAAGAAACACCGCTATAATGAGAGTCGATGTCAAGGACTGGAACAGTTACCTTTTTGTCCATATCAGGAGGGTAGAAGGTTGCCACAGGTGGTTTCAGCAGAGGAAATGCAGGTCTATACTCAAGACCCTTCCACCCAAATACTGGCTTTGTGGCACCAGAAAGCAACTTGGGTGGAGAATCAGCTGTTGTCAAAAATGCCTTGTTTTCATCCAGACATGACCTTTTAAACAATAAAAACACTAACATTCAAAATGAAGAACAGGTATCTCAAACCCCATAATCCATTATATAAATCTTAAGTGTATAAAATTAGATAAATTGAATTAACTATTTCTCCCTATCCATGTCCATACTCCATTGTACCACACAAGAGCTCCACACAATAGTTCAACTTTATTCTCTTCTTAGCTTCTTTCGTCTTTTTCTTCCTCCCAAATCTTTTCTCTAGCCCTATCATTGTCTTTGTGAAGCTATTTATTGGATTTAGTTGCAGAAAATGTGTATTATAATGGTAATACCAATGGAGAATACAAATACAAGTTCACTTCTCCCAATGAAGAAAATAAACAGGAACATAATGCATAAACAAAAAAAAAAGAAAAAAAAGACATGCATTATAAACAACCCTCTTAATGCCATAGTAACTAGAATCTTATCTCGACTCTTTATGAATTGGCACTCTTCGTGTCAAGTAAACTGAATTGTTTATTCTTCCCTTTATGCATGGCCAATTCCCATCACTTTTCCCTCTAAATTTACAGCTGAACCCAACAGCTTCAAATGCTATTAAAAAACACAAAACAAAGATAATACATGGCTCATAACAGGACCAAACACAAAAACCTCGCTAATACATACCATGGACTCTTGTTAATCATATAATATTTCCATTTTAACTTGGCTAATGTAGAAGTATCAGATTGCTCCTTTAACCAGTTTCTTAAATCTGGATTGCTGTACCAAACCTAAACAAACAAAGATACAAATAAAAAATAATGAAAAAGTCATTAAGAATTAAAAAAGACAATAAAAAAAAACCAACATAAAGTCGAAGCACAAAAGAAGTCAAACATTTGATGGATAGGCGATGATTAAAGTATATCTGTCAAATTACACCTCTGTGACAAGCTATATGACAAAGTTTTTTTATTTAGAATCTAATGAATAATGGGTGGTGATGGATGGCTGATTGAACTCTTTAGTTAACCTAGCCTTGTTAATATAAAGCAAGGGTAACCTTATCCAAAAGCCTGTAGAAGGAAACCTTGTCAAACAAATGGTAATTACATTCATGTCACTGATATTATCAAAATTATAATATTGTTAGACACTAAATTGAAAGAGTTTGATGGGAAAATGCCTTTATGGGAGTAGATAAATGAAGTAAAAGCAAATTATTGATATTCCAGGGATTCTTTTGTGGAATACGGGCAATAGTTTCTCATGTTATGCACTATATTGTGAAAGTATCACTAATTCACTATATACCAATACAAGAGGCTTATCAGCATACTTAGGAGCGAACCTGCTCATGAAATATGTCATCCATGATTCTGGCAGCTTTAACAATTAATATGAGAGCCTCCTTGTCTGCATCTGAAACTCCAGCCAGCTGTATCGCATATTTAAAAAAAATACTAAATTTATGTGCAAGAAATAGAGTTGCATAAGAAATGATAAAGAGACATGGAACTACTCCACCATCCTGTTATGTTATATGTTGAAGTTGATTGCCCCTTCATCAAGGAAAAGATTGATCATTGACGTACAAGTTTAATATATGCTCCTACAAAGGAGCAGACATCTCATCTTCTTGCTAAAAGTCTTCACAAACCAAGGTCCAAGAATTTGGTGAGCAAGCTCGGAATGATAATCCATACCCCCACCCCTCCCTCACACCCCCCCTCCCCCCCAAAAAAAAAAGAAGCTTGAGAGGAGAGTGCTGGAAAAAAAAAAGAATCCCTGATTATAAGGGGATTTGAAGACAGGAGCTAATTTCAATTTGAAGACAGGAGCTAATATCTAGAGATTTTTCTATTCTTTCCTTAGTATGGGGATTTTTTTTTGCGTGTGATAAATTATGTTGTATATTTAGTGCTGTAAAATCTATAATGTTTATAAAAGAATACAGTTCATTCTCTTTTCCACCAAAAGTTCTATTATAGGAAAAAGAAAACCTGCTACAATTCTCCTTACATTTTCCCAGTTAGCTTGTTTTGTCATTACCCCTTTATGTCAACATTTACAAGTCATCATCTTCTCTCCCTTCTCTGATGAAAAAGGACCTACATTATCATAGACTATTGATCATACAGCTTTATGGTAACATGGCTGTCAGTGCTTGTTACCTCCTATCTCCTGTCCTTCTCGAGCTAATAGTGTCATAATTGCAACTCTTCATATGAAAAGAATTGTTCATCGAGGTTTGAGGTAAGAGTAACAAAACTCTGACTGGAATAGCAGCAAGTCATCTAAAGGTTTGGACGTTTCTGGTCCAAGTCATCATGTGAATCAGACATTTCAGGTTCAAGCCATCAAGTGAGTCAAACAATTCTAGTTCAAGTCATCAACAATATCCCCCACTAATTAGCAAACCCATGAAGTGCTTCAGTGGGAAAAGGCCATCAAAATCGAGTACCACCCACTAACCACAAGCAACTCTCCTCAAAAAGAAACATCCAGTAGTAGCTATGCTTTTGTGGTCCCTTTTTCATATATTGTGTAATACTATTTTGATGATCCTGCTGCTGCAAGAGCCTTTAGCTATGATCTTGGTTTCAGTTGGGTATTGTCTTCGAATACTAGTATACTACATTATTTACAATAAAGGTTTTTAGCGAGGAACAATGCCGCATCAGCCTGTATTTTTCACATGATTTTTCAGTATATAGACATTCCTCAACAGAAACTAGCACAGAATAAATATGTGAAGTACCCTCCAACAAAAGCCAAAAGAAAGAAAAAATGAAAAAGAAGACAATCAGTTAACTCTATAACTTAATATTAAGGTGGATATTGAATACTGTAAGTGAGAAGGCACTGAATGAGGAAAATTTATGTGAAAACGAAGGAACATGTACTACCTCTGCACTAAGGGAGATTGAAGAATAACGATTCAGTTGTTTCTGAAGAGCTAAACTTCTTTCCTCAGCATTTTGTTTGTACCTTGAGTGTCAAGTAAAAAATAAATACACACACTGAAAAGAGAAGTTCTAGAAATGCGAATGGTTCAGTTGATTCTTAAGGGAAAACTCTTTTCCTCTGGCATTTTTTTGTAACTTGAGAGTAAAATGAAGAAAAACCAGATGAATGAAAAAGAAGAGGTCTCAAAATGCATTATCCATCCGCTGAGGTTCCATTTAGAATGCTTCCTTCACAGAGATGCATTTCTTTCCTTTCTAGCTTTGGGAAAAGCATAACGTTTTAAACTAGATATGAAAAAGATTCACTCATAAACAAGGCTATCTAAAAATAATGAAAACTATGCAACAAGACAATACGACGGAAATTAGGGAAGGTATCATACATTATACAATAAATGAAGTCTAAAATTTGACCTTAAAGAGTATAGAAAAGAAAAATATTGGAAATTCTCTCTCCCTTTACGTTCCATGACAACCAATACACCAAATAATTATGTCCCACATACCTTTGTGCAATTATGTTGAACAACTGACCATACTGCTCATTGATATCATAAGGGACATATCCAGGGTCTTCCTTAGACAGCAACTCTCTGTACTCATTGCAAGCTATATATTTAACAGCAGAAACTTCTGATTCCTGAAAAAAATATATCAAGACAACTTGTCAAATCAACCTTAACAAGCACCTAGTCATTTTTCACGGTATACATACATAGTTACCAGGACATTCCTTTGGCTAGAGTATTACTCAAATGCCCAACTTCTCTTACAACGATTATCACTTGGACAGAATTTCATGGGGTGAATACCTTTGTGTAAATTCATGTTTAGTGCATAAACAAGAATGCATGGTAGCTCAATGCAGCAAACAATTTAAACGAATAAAATCATCTGGACAAAATGTCAATGGCAACATGAGAACAAATAATGAACAATAAGTATTAACTATTACCTGAAGAGTGAATGATTGCAGTGGTATCGGTGCAAGAGTTGTGATAAGATATACATCACTGTACTCATTATTAATAAATGTTCCATTATTTGTCACACTGCATTTAAACAATTGAGGAGATCTCTTTAGAAAATTTACAAAAAGTACAAAGTTATCAAGTCATGCATGACCTTAAAGAAGCTATATACTGAATTACTGATGCAAATGCAAGTGCCTTTGGAACAAGAATAGTGCTATCAAATAATGCATAATGTGATGAACTGATAACTTCATCTCAGTTACTCGGTATCTTTGTACATCTGTTGAGATGAGGATAAGAAAAACCTGAAAAATACTTATTTCAAGGTGCAGAAAGATGTCCCATTAAGAAAATGTAGCTCTCCTACAGCATAAATTTTTTTAATAAAAGAAACAGTTAAGTAGCTGATCTGGCAGATTTTATAAGACCCCGTGAATAATAGGGTCTTGAGAAAGTTGAAATGATTTGGACGCACAAGAACTAGCTAAAATTTCATTATCTAGTATATAGAGGAATTTTAAGCAAGAAATGTAGCTAAAAAAAATTAAGGAAGGACAAAATAGAATGCACGATTCGTCATCACTGAAATAAAAGAAAAGTTAAATGGTTTGTACTTTGTAATGACTATAGAGAGCATCAGATCAATTAATAAAAATAGATTAACTAACATGAGAGGAAAACTTATTAACTTAACAAATAAGGTCAAGCTTTTACAATCTAAACTTCAAAGTGCCATACAAATCATTCATTGTACGGATTATAAAGAACAGCAAACAGTTGTCAAACAGTAACATATGTTTCTTGGTAACCCCTTGGCAAGAAGTTGCAGATTAAGCAGAAAAATTTCACAAGGAAAAATGAGTGCAGAAAGATAAAATGGAAATAGCAAACAGAACAACTACTTTCTAGTTTACAACTAATGAATAGAAGGCTTATATACCATTACAAAAGAAAAGAAAGGAAATAGGATACAGAATACTCCGTAACTACTTTCCGAAAGACAAAAAAAAAAAAGATGATCAGCAAAATGTTTATACGCTTCTACAAAAGGATAAAGTATGCAAACCATTCTTCCAGAAAAACAAAAAGCAGCTCAAATGCATCCATCGGCAGGGTTAGACCTAGCTCTTCTTGAAGTTCCCTCCTGAACATTGAAACTAAACATTAAAAAAGCAACCAAAGATGCAATAAAATAATCCCTGAAATGGATTCTTTATACAGGAAATTAAAAAATACTCCGAAATTAGTATCAAAAAGTCATAAAAGGAAAAAAAGAACATGAGCACATTTGATTACAGAAATATCAAAGGTTTCCCTGCAATAAACAATAACAAGCCACTAATCAAGAAGGAACAAAATAAATGTCTGAGTCCAACATCTTGAAAAAGGGGAAGCAACAATAGGGAGAACTTGTAGTCCATAATTCACATGAAATCTAGGAAGCAGGGCAACCAATTGTGAGATACAGAGACAGCTTGGAAGAATATATTTGTGTACCTGGCTGATACAAGAGATGAATCACCTGCAGATATGTGGCCAGCACTAGAGATATCCCACAGCCCTGGCCATGAATCCTTGCAGTCAGAACGACGCTGAAGCAGCAACTCATGGGTACTCTCAGAATAAATCCACACATGAACAGCTCGATGATAGTCCCCATCTCTATGCACATCTCCCCTGTCCACGGAGAAAATAAATTTGTCTTAGATAAATCATGCCTGCTCTGTATCAGTGAACACTGAACAGCAAAAAAGAGTGAGGTTCCTTTCTATTATTGGAAACCAAGCAGTGAACAACATGGGCAATCCACCGTCAGCCCTAGAATCAGTAAATCTGAACATAACAGGAAATTCAGATGTAGCATTCACAAAAGGGATGCATAGCAGAAGTACTAGAAAGCTCTAATGATGTCAAATCCATCAAAACTATACCATGATCAATACAAGGTAGTTCAAGATCAAGCTCTTGAGATGCTCATCCAATGAGACAGGGCTGTCCAGTCCGGCAAATCAGAGCCTTGTGTTAAAACTCAAATGTAGCCCCCATTGAATAAAATATCAAAGCACCAAAGCATATCTTCAAAGAGAAAATAAACTACCTCAACAGTATGTCTAAATATCTACTGATACCAATAAAGATATTCGGACAACAAACAAGATTGGTAGTTGGCTGGAAATGAAAATTCAGAGTAGGGGGAACATGTATATTAGTAGGTCAATGTTTGAAGAATTTCCAAGCCATTCCAGATCGCTGCTACTATTTAAAGTGGAAAGTGACTCCTCTACTGAGAACTAAATCAAAGATGAGAGCGCAAGTTCATCACTGTAAGCCGCGATCCTACTCAACAAATTGAACATAGAATTCCTCTTGACAGTGAAATTCGAAATTCAAACAGAATCAGAACTCGAAGGGCTTCAGCATAACATAGCACAATCATCCAATTAAACAGGAAGTGGAACTGAAAGACAAAATCGCTGCCTCTCCCTTCGCATCTGATTTGACAGGTGCTTTGACTTCCTTGAAAATAGGAATCGGATTTGATAGGTGCTTTCACTTCATTGAAATTAGGTGATAGATAAGGGAGAAGAAAAAGGAGAGGGAGATGGCAGACCTGGGCTTAGAAACGCCGGTCTTGTCGCCGGATTTGGTGAGAACGTCAAGGAGCTCTGCTGTTTGATGATGAACCTCCGCCATTGCTGTTCGTAGTAAGATGATCGGCTGCGTCTGAGCGAGTTTATCGGTGGTTTCGGAGCATCGATGATCGGGTGAAATACTTTCTACGAACAGTGGCGAAGTATCGAATATTTCGGTGTCTACCGATACGGTCCGGATATCTACACCGCTAATTTTTAGCGTTAATTACGGATAATTGAAACCATCATTGCATGGTGTGGTGAAATGAACCGGACCGGGTTGCGGTAACCTCTTGGTGCTTGTGGGTCATCGACCAATCGAGTTCATGTCACTACTAAAAACACAAGTTATTCCAAGGGTGGAATATGTTGGAATATTTGAAAAGTGTTGGAAATATATTTCCTAGTTGGAACATTTCCAATGATCTATACTATTGGAAAAGTATTCCAATACTAGTTAGCGTTGGAAACATTGTTAAATATATATTAAAAAACAAATACTCCGTAATTTGTTATTCCTTTGCACGCAAGGGTGTAAAATGTTGGAAAATTATTCCACCTTACCATCTTGCGGTGGATTTGAACCGGGTCACATACCAGTTCATATCCTCCATTGTAGACTGCAGTGGACCTGATTAAGGGTAATTAGGCCACTGTACCATCCTGCGGTGGTTAGCGGTGAAGATAGTAAAAATTAGGGGTGAAAATAATAACCTTAAATGGGCTACACAATATCCGATTTAAATATAGGGTGACTGAGTCGATCGAAATGGACTAAGATAAAAAAATTTAAAAAAATCGGCTCGATTTATATTGTCTGTAATTAATTTTTGATTATTTTTTTGCATAAAAATATTGTAAATTCTATATTTTTGTAATTTTCTGTTACAATTTTAAATAATAGTAATAGTGAACTAATTTATATCATGATGAATTTTTTGTGAGTTTTTTCTAAATGTTTGAAACTCAAATGAACAAATAACAATAATTTAATATTTTTTCTTTGAAAAAATTGTTAAAAACTTAGCATTAAAAGGCTCTTGTAAAGGGAAAAAAATTGGAATGTAATGGGATTTAAACACGGGTGGAAAAGCAAAACGACATGTATTGTGAACAGGATGGAGTAAAATATGTTATAAAATTTAGGAATAAGATAATAGTTTTTAAATTTTTTATTATTTTTTTGCATAAAAATATTGTAAATTCTATATTTTGTAATTTCATGTTACAATTTTAAAAAATAGTAATAGTGAACTCATTTATATAATGATGAATTTTTTTGTGAGTTTTTTCTCAAAGAAAGGTTGAAATGTTTGAAACTCAAATGAACAAATAACAATAATTTAATATTTTTTCCTTTAAAAAAATTGTGAAAAACTTAGCATTAAAAGGCTCTTGTAATGGGGGAAAAAATTGGAATGTAATGGCATTTGAACACGGGTGGGAGGGCATTGAATTCCACCAATCACCCCTACCACTAAGCTACATTTAACAATTGAAAATATTTAGGAAAACCTTTATCATATATCAAATACAATTTATATTGGGCCCTAAATTTTTGGGGCCCTGTTCAGTTGGGCTACCTGCATACCTCTGAGGCATGGGCCGTGCCTGATGGAAAGCGCACCTCAATCAAAGTCTAAGCGAGTTCGAGATTCGCCAACCTGTCAGCTACCCGGTTCCCTTCCCTAAAGGTGTGTGAGAAAGAGACTCTGTTGAAGGCTCTACATAAGCCAAGGGCATCCGAAATCATCATATCGATTTCCTGCGAGACCTTCCAAGTACCTTTGAAGGCATTGATCACAGTCTCTCCCTCCACCTTAAGACGTGAGAAACCCTTCCTAGTAGCTTCCAGAATACCAGCTTGGAGACCAAGACACTCCGCTTGTAAAGCGAAAACTGACCCGTGACTATGCGACCCACAAGCAAGAACTGCACCCTAGCCATCTATTGGTAGCTTTGATAATGATGCTTGGGATGGGCTAGGTGTCGGATTGTTATTTATTTTTAAGAATCGGAGTGGAAAATCTGTGTGTTTTTGAAAAATGTGATTCGTCACCGTAGCATCTAAGGTATACAATTGATGAGAGGATTGATTTAAAAAATAAATTTATAATCAAGACCCCACTATAGTATAGCACAGTCAGGTTCATCCATGGGAGAGAGGGAGTTCCAATTCTAGTTACTTAGGCAAAGAAATAACGAGAATGGATGAAGAATATAGAGTTTTAGGGTTGTGGAATCAAATTTCTAAACTTTAATCAATGTGTAAAAAGCTTTCAAGGTTTAGGGATCACCACAATAATAGTCATGCATGCAAACATCAATTAATCACATAAATATCATGCCTTTACCAATAGAAGGGCCAATTTTCATCAATCGAGCAAAACAAATCAATCAACTTTTCTACCTTATTCAATCTCAATTAGGATATTTAACTTTCGTTTCAAACCCTAATAAACTATTCCAATTTACAATTATCTTTTTTCAATCAAATTGCAAACAAGGAAATTCTCTAACTTTCATCAAGGATTTAAGCACATAAGGTATATAATAAATAGAAGCACTCAAATAATAGATTCATAGCTTTCAACCTACAAGACTATCACTGAGCTCACCCCAACCCTAGAAGAAAAGAGAACTACTCACGCATAGTCATCGTGAGCATAGAAAGACATGAATCGGGGAGAACAAAACTGAAATAAAACCTAGAAAATGTCCTCACAATCGCAGCGACAACGTCTCAACTAACCTCAAAAAGTGCGCCAAAAGCTCTCTCCAACCACGCCTCTCAAAGCTCTTAAAATCCGCTCTCAATTCTCTATGCGAATAACGTGGGTAGATGTCTCTTTAGATCTGACCCTAAATGCTTTATTGATAGAATAAAACTAATATTCTATCTTAGGAAAATAATATCTCAAAAGATTTATCTAAATCTAAAAAGTTTCGGGATAAAATCTCTCAAAATTCGGAATCAACAGTGATACATCGTAATTCTCGAACACAAGTGTTGGCCCGATCTTGCAAATATCGTTCTTCAAGGACTTCATTTCTGGGGTTGTTTTGAACGATTTAGGGATGCTTCTTGGTTTATTCCTTTTCCTATGTTGTATAACACTGAGAGAGCCTTCAAATGACTCAAGGATGGCCGAGGGAACTGACTTGGATAAGGGGAAGTGTCGGCCTTGTATAGAGCTGCGTAGATCCGAACAAAGGAAGAAATTGAGGCAAGAAGTGTTTGGTTGAAGGTGAAGACACTTAGCCGAGTGCTCCACTCAATACAACTTGATTTTTCCAATACAAAATGAGCCTATATATAGTACATAGGGGGGATAGGGTGGCTGGCCTCATGTAGTAAAAGAGGGACTCTTTCACTTCTTTAACCCCTTTCTTAAATACTCCCCTTAAAACTAGGCTTAATGACTAGACTCTTCCATCAAACCATCTTAAAAATATGCATCAAATGAACAAAATATCTAAGAGAGAGAGAGAGCATGGCCGACCATCCTATGGGGCTTGGAGTTTGGTGGGCTTTTGTCTTCATTTATGCTTGAATGGGCCTTAACTTGATCACTAGGGCTTGTTGTTTTGGACTTGAAGCCATGTGACCCAGGTAGGTCTAAGCCCAACCTCTAAAGTAGCACCAATTCGAACAAGAAGGGCCTGAGTTGCATCGTGGATCATCATGGCCCGCTCTCTAGTAATCGGGCCGTCAAATGGCACCCTCATATTGTCCTCGAAGTCGTCCAGAGCCATGGGACCTTTGGTGCTATCATCTCCTTCACTTGATCATGATTAGTCCTCGAATCATCGTCGAAAGTGTCGTCCGGAACAAACAAGGACAAATCAGCAACACTGAAGGTAGTGTGGACTCCATACTTGTTCACGGGAAGGTCGAGCTTGTAGGCGTTAGGTCCCATCTTTTGGACAACTCGGAATGGGCCATCTCCCCGTGGGTCGAGCTTGGACTTCCGTTGCTACGGAAATCGTTCCTTCCTCAAATGCAGCCATACCAGGTCCCCGATGTCAAATTGGACATCCCGTTAGTGCTTGTCCTTGGCCGCCTTGTATTGGGCTGCTTTCCTCTCTAACTACGCCCTTTCTCGGTCATGGAGTTGTTTGATGAACTCGGCATGCTTGGCGGCGTCGAAGTGCTCCTTTTCCTTGAATGGCTTCGGAGTCAAGTCCACCGGGGTAAGGGGGTTTCATCCATACACCACGTCGAACGGAGTCCTTTTAGTAGTCGAGTGAAGAGACCTGTTGTAAGCAAACTCCACAAATGGTATGGAGTCTTCCCACCTCTGAAGGTTAGTACGCAAAATGACCCTTAGGAGAGCCCCTAGGGTCCTATTAGTACCCTCAGTTTTCCTATCCGTTTGTGGGTGGCAAGAGTTCGAGAAAAGCAACTTAGTACCCAATTTGGACCATAATGTTTTCCAAAAACAACTCACAAATTTCGGGTCATGATCCGACAGAACAGTCAAAGGAACACCATGTAACCTAACTATATCCTTGAAGAACAAGCTAGCAACATTTATAGCATCATCGGTCTTGTGACAAGGAATAAAGTGAGCCATTTTCGAAAATCTATCCACTACCACAAAAATTGAGTCATGTCCCCTAGAAGTCCTAGGTAAGGCCACAACGAAATCCATAGACATATCCTCCCAAGGGGCTACGAGAATGGGTAAAGGGGTGTACAAGCCATTGGGGTTGAGTTTAGACTTAGCCCTAGCACAAATAACACAACTTTTGACAAAATGCAGCACATAGTTAGTCATCTTAGGCCAAAAATAGTGTTCTTTCAACCCAGCTAGGGTCTTCTCTAGGCCGCCGTGGCCTCTAGATTCATGAACCTCTAAGGTGAGAAGCTTCCTAATAGATGATGTCGGGATACACAGCTTACCCGATCTAAACAAATAACCTTTATCCACAAAATATGACTCAAATTCACCTTTGGATAGACATCTAGAAAAAATCGGTCCAAAGAAGGGATCATGCTCATAGAGTTCCTTAAGTAAAGCAAAGTCAAGAATATGTGCATCACAGTGGTTCAAGAGAACATACCTGCGTGATAGGGCATCGACTACCATGTTATCCTTTCCTTTGTTATGTTGCACCATGTAGGAGAAGGTCTCCAAGAAGTCCATCCACCTTGCTAGTCGCCTACTCAACATCGTCTGGCCTTTGAGATATTTGAGTGCTTCGTGGTCCGAATGGACGACGAACTCATTAGGTCATAAGTAGTGTTGCCAAGTGCGAAGGCAACGGACAAGGCCCAACAATTGCTTATCGTAGGTGGTATAATTGAGTTTTGCGGAGCCCAATTTCTCGCTAAAGTAGGCAATTGGCCGCCTATTCTGAAGTAGGACGCCTCCAATCCCGGTGTTGGTTGCATCAGACTCGACTTCAAAGGTTTTGAAGAAGTCCAGGAGTTGGAGCACCGGGGCATGATTGAGGCGGTCCTTGAGGGTGTCGAATGCCTTTTGATGGGCGTCATTCCAGTGAAACGCTACATCCTTCTTGGTAAGCTCATGGAGTGGGCCAACAATGATGCTAAAGTCTTTGACGAAGCGTCAATAGAATCCCGCAAAGCCTAGGAATGATCGGACATGGGTAGGTGTTCTTGGCTGCGACCACTCCTCAATTGCTCGCACCTTCTCAGTATCCACCTTCAAGCCACTCCTAGACACAACAAAACCAAGGAACGTGGTAGATTCCGAAGAAAACTCACATTTTTCTATGTTAGCATAGAGTTTCTCCTTTTGGAGATAATCAAAAACAACTTTCAAGTGTTGAACAGGCTCATCAAGGGTCTTACTATAGATTAAGATATCATAAAAGTAGACCATGCCAAATTTGCCTGAGTATTTGCGAAGAACATGGTTCATAAGCCTCATGAAAGTTGATGGTGCATTAGTTAATCCAAAAGGCATTACAAGCCATTCATATAAGCCATGATTAGTTTTAAAATCTGTTTTCCATTCATCCTCTTGTTTCATTCTAATATGGTGATAGCCACTTCTAAGGTCGATTTTTGAAAATAAACAAGCACTATGGAGTTCATCAAGCATATCATCTAAATGAGGGATGGGATGATGATACTTAACTTTTATTTGGTTGATGGCGCAATAATCCACACACATCCTCCAAGATCCGTCCTTCTTGGGCACTAATATCACCGGCACTGGGCAAGGGCTGAGGCTTTCTTGAATGTAACCCTTCTCCATTAGTTCAGAGACTTGTCACTGCAATTCCTTCGTTTCCTCGGGGCTCGCTCAATATGTGGCTCGGTTTGGCAAGGAGGCGTCGGGCATGAAGTCAATCTGGTGCTCAATCCCTTGGATGGGTGGCAAACCATGTGGGAGCTCATCGGGCATCACATCTAAGTAATCCTACAATAAGCGAGAGATAGGGGCAGGGACCATATTTTAATCAATGGAATTGACAAGAAATTCCTTTCGAAGTAAAAGATATATGGTCGATGTGTATCCCGCGCAACTTGTAAGGGTTGAGTAGCAAGTGCCTGATTCTCCACGAAACCTTTCAAATTGGTCGGAGGAAGCTTTGGGGCCGGTTGCGGGGGCTATACGGGGCCAGCCAAGGTCTTCTTATCTTTGGTGGTGTCCGCCTCCTTGTGTTGAGCGTCTGTCATGACTTGTTGTTGTCGTTTTCGCACTTGTTCCTTCAAAACAGCTTGAGGAGACAAAGGTAATAGAGTAACACTTCTCCCGTCAAATTTAAAAGAATAGGTGTTCAAACGACCATCATGAATAACATGCCTATCATATAGCTAAGGGCGTCCTAGCAATATATGACTACAATCCATCCTTACCACATCACACCGTACTTGATCACAATAAGAACCGAGTTTAAAGGATACCAAGCATTGGTGAGTTACCATTATTTCGGAATGGCCATCCGGAACACTGTTCAAGATGTAGTGTGTGGCTCGAGGAATGGTGGCTAGGTAGAGGTAGTCAACCACCTTCTCGTTGATCAAATTGCAGCAACTTCTGCCATCGATGATGACGGTGAGGGTGCCCTCACGAACCACACCTCCCTTTGATTGGCCACGGGGGCTTCTTGTAAGGTGAGGACACGTCGATTGACTAGGCAAAGAGAATCATCAAAAGCATCGGGGTCAATCGCAACGCCGTCCTCATGAGCGAACTCTGTGTGCTCCTCCACTTTGACTGGACCATGGGTAGAATGGATGGCCTCCTCCTCGTAGTAGTAATCTCCCATGTCATTGAGCAACACCTTCTTTCGTTGTGGGCAATTCCAGGCAATGTGGTCCGGACTATTGCAAGTAAAGCATCGTTGCTCACGGGTGTTCGTTTGAGGAGATGTTATACTATATGTTATGATTGCATTTAATCATTTTTAGTTATTATTATATTATTATTCTGATTTTGTGAAGATATATTTTCTGAAAAGTATTATATATTTTAAAATCATTTTAAACTAATATTATTTGGGAAATAGAGTATTATTAGATGTTGTTTTAAAATGTGAGTTAGGAATTGTGAAGTGTTTTATTTATTTTGGTTTTAAATGTGTTTTGTAAAATATGGATAAATTTGATGTTTTATTTTAATTAAATATTTTTTGTTAAATTATTTAAAAGGGTTTCTAATTTCTCCCTAAAGTATTTCTTAAAGGATTTACTATTTTGAAAACTGAGATGTCGGGATTCCTTTAACGACAACTTTGACTAATTTAATCGGGTTTGCCCATCTATTAATGACTGACTTTCTCGAACCTTGTTTAACGGACTGATAAGACCTTTCAGACCTTATTTAACGGACTATTCTAACTCGTTGGACATTGGACCTTTTAACGGACTTTCTTTGACTATTCACCGGACTGATATGGGATCTTACTTTGCGACTTGATTGAATCTATGTACTTTTATGAGATTTAACTAGATTGAGGCATTGGACTAAGATAAGACGGACTGAGTGAGACCTTGGTGGAATGACGGATATGAATTATTGGAATTTAAAATGATTAATTTGCGGATATCTCGGCTTTCAGATGTTTTCTCATATTTTGACACGTTTTGTTTTATCGCTTGTTTTTCGGGAATGTCTCTCGAACATGTTTCTCTATGCTTACTTGGTTAGTTAGAAGTTAGACTTATGGCACCTTTATTACTTATTTTACTAGGTGATTATTGATTTGCTTGGATTCTACTTTCTGCTATCTCTTTGCTGTTCGACATTCTCAAGTAAGTTCCTTTATGGGCTTACTCAGATTCGAAAGAGAAATCTCCCGCTTGTGATCATATGATATACTAGGTGCTTCATATATTTAAAAGCATGCCATGTAGTATCGTGCTAGGATTGCACTTGTGAATGAGTATTCGGTTACTCTGTGTGTTTGAGAACAGAACGACCGTTATCTGTGAGTCATAGAGTCGTTGCTAGGGTCATTGGGGGCACTCGTGTTTCATATCGTTTGAGTCCCCAGTCGATTCAATGAGCATGATCTATATATATACATACACACACATGTATGGTTCGGCATAGACCGAGCGCCCTACCCCGAAGTGGGTAGGGAAATTTATCTCTACGGTTCGGTTGAGACCGAGCGTCCTACCTCAGAGTGGGTACGGGAATTTCAAAGATTGGGGATATGCCACATGGCATTCTTTGGGTGCCTTTACAGCTTTTCTGCACATTATATAAACTGCCAGCATGCTTGTGTGATTTACATTTCCGTTCTGCATTAGAGCATCTTTATAGGTATAGCGTTTGTGTATGCTTGCTTGTGGGACAGAGTGCGTTGGGGGACTCAGTCTGACCCCGCTCGCACAAATTGTTTTTAGGTATCTTTGCTCTATGTTTTTATGGCGTGGGAATCCTCCCGGGCGAATTCGAAGAACCTGTGTAACCCCGCTAACTCGGCTAAAGGACTTCTTGATCGTTTGTTTATCAATCTGGTTTTGACCGGGCTTCGCCGTGGCAAGTTGTACTTTACTTCCGCTTTCCGCCGTGCTTTTAAATGAATTTCTGCGACTTAGTTTAGGACAGGTTAAGGGTACCAAACGACCCTTCGATTGTTTTGGGGTTCGAAATCCCCACTTTAAATACTGATCTTTTAGAGTTTGAAACCTTGACTCGTACCTAAATTGTAAAAGCCGAACGAAGGTACCCAACCTTCGAAAAGTAACCCGGATATTTATATCCGGGTCGTTACATATTTAAATTACATATTGTGTTATATAGTGGTATTATATGATTGTTAGTTGATAATCATCATCATCATCATCCTCATCATCATCATCATCATCATCATCATCATTATTATTATGATTATTATTATTATTATTATTATTATTATTATTATTATTCTGATTTATTGATACAGTATATAATATTTTCTGTAAATTATATATATATATATATTATAAATTGCTTTAAAAGTAGAATTAATTGGAATATAATATAGTATATAATATTAATGTTGAGATTTAAAAATGAGTTTTAAAGATTCGTATGTATTATATAAATATTAAATAATGGGATATGAGATATTATATAATATTATTGTAGAGTTTTAAAATAAAATGTTTGGACTTGAAATTGGAAAACGATTTGGAATTTGTTTTAAAGGTTTGAAATTGATTTAATAAATTTAAAAGATGAATTTTGGAAATACCCTAACTTTGTCGGATTTTGATAGCATGCATTTAGATGGTCATAATAGGTTTCATTTAGCTTAGTTAAGATGCATATCATGCATGGTTTAAGCACAATTTGCATATTTGCTCTCTATGTTGGTGGAGTCGGAATCTACACGTTTTTATTGATTATTTTAGGTAACTGTGGATCCGAGGAGGAGACCTGAGTTGATGAAACATTAGATGAGGATGTCTAGTTGATCGAGGAATCTTATATGAAGATCTAAAGAGGTCCTGAGAAGAAGAAGCGAGCCTAAACGAAGAACAAGTCTGTAAAAGTTGTCGCCAGACATGCTGCACTTGGTTTGCACTTTCTGGAGGCCTCGGATGTCCGATCGACTATTATGACCATGCGTTGAAAAGTTCTTTTAGAGAGCTACAACTTTCTTGTTGACGTCAGAAGCTGATTCGATTGGGATTTCTCGTAACTGACAGATGCAGCGACCGCCGCATTATAGGCAGCGGCCGCCGCATATATTGCCACGGGGATGTCGTGTAGCAGCCAGGCAGCGGCCGCCGCATATTGAAGCGGCCGCTGCATGTTCCAGAGCAACGCGTTTTCAAATTCGGCGCAACGACGTTTTCTATCCAAAAAACCATATTTATCTAATTGTCTTGTGGCCGACTTGGGGGTGGACGATTTTAGAGAGGGCTTAGCCCTAGGTTTACATTTTCATTTTTCATTTTCTACGTTCTATCAGACAAATTAGAGATTGAGCGATGTTTACCATGAGGAACTAAACTCATCGGTTCTGCCTGCAATTTGAAGCTTTATTTGGATTGATTGTGAGTTTCTAATTCTCGTTCCTTAATTCCTTGATTGAATGCTTCAACTTCTTTGCGCTTATTGATTATTGTTTTGTTCTATCTTGTCTGGCCAACTAGTTAGATCAATTCAATTGCTAGGGTTTTGTAGATTTCTGATTGTGAACCTTAACCTAAGTAGCAAACTCATCCCTTTAGGGCTGATTGAACTAATTGAATAGGTAGGAAGTTGGATGTGTTGTTAAATCCTTTTTAGGGACTGCAAATACCTTGGCTAATCTCTGAACTTAAAGCTATCAATTGGGTTAAATCCTTCTTTAGGGACTGTTCGATTGATAAGGGTTGCTAGGACTGATTGGACTAGTAACTATATTAGGTCGGGACAAGGGCATTCACAGGAAACTTAATAGGACGAGGAGAAGTCACAATGATCGCTTCAACCAAATAAAGTGGAAAATTGTAGGTAGAACTACTTCTCTCATTTGTCTAAATCAAAACCATTTACCTTGCCTTTCATAATTTGCTTTGCTTTCACAAACACCCCCCAAACTGGTTACTAAATCGGCATTTAAATCATACTAGAGCAACAAATCTCCCTGTGGATCGACCTTTTACTTATTATTATACTAGTTATAGGTTTGAGTTACTTTGACGGATCAACGACAGGTTTTCCCTCCGTCAGATTTGGCGCCGTTGCCGGGGAGATTTTTGTTGATTCTTGTGTGTTTTTGGTGCTGATTTTTGGTGTGGACCATCTTATATGGTCCATACCCGTGCTACTAACATATGTTGAAGGTGAGGTTATTGCAGTTACACGGAGAGAGTTTTCATCAATACTTCATCAGACTGCAGGAGTACATTAACGATGTTTATTCATGAGGATATCAAGCTAGTTTAAGGGAAGTCCTTCTATGCCTCTTTGATGGCATGACTTCTGAGACACGGAGTCTTGCTGAGCGCATGAGTGATGGAGGTTTATTAGATATGGGACTCTTGGAGATGTGGGAATTTTTCTGCAACATGGATTATCAATGTGCGTAGAATAAGTCACTTCCTCCAATATCTCAAATCGTTGAGACCTCTGTTGCACCTCTTGAGGTCATTGTTGAAGATCAAACTAAGAAGATAGAGGAAGAAGACACTTCATCTGACGAGATCATCCCTAGCTCGCCCATTGATGAATCAGGTCCAGAGCCTATTGCTGAGGCTACAGAGCAAGTAAAAGATGTCTCCTACACTATAGTGAATATTGGTAGATGCGTTGATCCATTTGACTGCTACTATGATAAGCCACCAATAGAACTGAATTGGTGGTATTATATACCCTTTGTGGGTAGTCGAGCCCAGGAATACAATAAGTCAAAACGGTTCTTAAATTCATTATTATTTAGTTTCAATTTATTTGTATGTAGTGCATGCTTGTTTGGTAGTTGTGCGCAAGAGTACGACTGGTTACTGAGGGCTTTGACTATGTCTGATTAGAGTCTTAAGCTTACCCACAACGTCGAGCCAACGACATGAAACAAAGGCGCTTCTCGGGAGGCAACCCGAGGTAAGTTTTCTAATTTAGTTATTTCAATTCCTAGTTAGCTAGTTTTCTTTTCCATAAATTAGGTTTTCCATTAGGCATTAGATAGTTGCTTTTAGTTTTTGATAGACAAAGTTTTCAGGAAAGGTCGCATGAAACAGGCAGCGGTCACCGCAATGCTCAGATCTGACTTATCTGCCTGCTATTTGTTCAAGGGTCTACTCTTCCACCACATTGTGAGTATTTCATTCATCTCTCCCTCTATGATTTATTGTTTTTGTTGTCTTTTATGTTTCATTGAGGACAATGAAAGGTTTAAGTGTGGGGGAGGGATTGCATTGCATATAGATAGAGTTTGCATATCATGTTTATTTATGTCTTCATAGTTATTTTTATTCATATATTGCATTTCAAAAAAAAAAATCATGCATTGCATATACATAGATTTCAAATACCCACCTTAGTTAGCGAAACTCTACATTCTTATTGCATGAACCTGTAAATCCTACGATGAATTTGATTTGCTTAGCCTGATCACCTTAAAATGTTTTCTTATGAAGCATGATTTTCTGATGTAATTAAGCATGTATGGTTGAGCTTGAGTATGATTGAAATCCTACATGAACATGACCCTTGTGAGAATGTTTAGCCTTATTTGGAATCATTTATAATTCTTTTGCTCAATTGTGTGATTTACTCTCCTTGTGTTGCTACCTCTTGGCATTGACTTCAGTATCTATTTTTCAAGACCGACTCACATGTTTGTTGCTTGCAGAGTTTATGTTTATAGTTTGAGTCTTTTGTTTGAATTTGTGCATATTTAGGGAAATAAAGTGGCAAGGGTTGATACACTTAGTAACCGGGTCTACGCATGACACCCATGTGTATGATTTGCGCAAAACGGTGTAGAAAACTATCCACTATGAAAGAAAGCTTGATCATTGAGTAACCGGGTTCATTCATGACACCCATGTTTGTAACTCGCGTCAAAAGATGTTCAAGTAGACTTTACTTAAGTAGGTTGATGTGTTGATAGACCGGGGCCATTCATGACACCCATGTTTGCGCCTCGCGTAAGGAAAACACCAAGGCGAGAAAATAAATAGAAAAAAAAAATAAAGAAAAAAAAGAAGAAAAGAAAAAAAAAGAGTCACATTTTGTTTATTTTTCTTTATTGTGTCCCGCAAGTAATGACAATTCGGTGGAGATTTGGTGATATTGTGGTCAATGTCTATGAGCTTAGTGCATTTTGGATTGAGTTGAGGGTTGAACCTTAAAGCCTAAACACATGAAAGCATGAGTGAAACACATATTCCTAGTGAGGTTGGATGATTTCTACTTCTATGCCTTGATCGCTAAATACATGCTATGATGTTTATTCACTTGGTCTTGTGTTCATTTAAAATTGATGTTGCTTTTGATTTGGGCTAATGCATGAAGAAGGAAAGTGTAGGTATAGGTTGCTTTTATATTGTTCACTCGAGGACTGGCGAAGCTTAAGTGTGGGGAAGTTTGATAGCATGCATTTAGATGGTCATAATAGGTTTCATTTAGCTTAGTTAAGATGCATATCATGCATGGTTTAAGCACAATTTGCATATTTGCTCTCTATGTTGGTGGAGTCGGAATCTACGCGTTTTTATTGATTATTTTAGGTAACTGTGGATACGAGGAGGAGACCTGAGTTGATGAAACATTAGATGAGGATGTCTAGTTGATCGAGGAATCTTATATGAAGATCTAAAGAGGTCCTGAGAAGAAGAAGCGAGCCTAAACGAAGAACAAGTCTGTAAAAGTTATCGCCAGACATGCTGAACTTGTTTTGCACTTTCTGGAGGCCTCGATTGTCCGATCGACTATTATGACCATGCGTTGGAAAGCTCTTTCAGAGAGCTACAACTTTCCTGTTGACGTCGGAAGCTGATTCGATTGGGATTTCTCGTAACTGACATATGCAGCGACCGCCGCATTATAGGCAGCGACCGCCGCATTATAGGCAGCGGCCGCCGCATATATTGCCACGGGAATGTCGTGCAGCAGCCAGGCAGCGGCCGCCGCATATTGCAGCGGCCGCGGTACATGTTCCAGAGCAACGCGTTTTCAAATTTGGCGCAACGACGTTTTCTATCCAAAAAACCATATTTATCTAATTGTCTTGTGGCCGACTTGGGGGTGGACGATTTTAGAGAGGGCTTAGCCCTAGGTTTACATTTTCATTTTTCATTTTCTACGTTCTATCAGACAAATTAGAGATTGAGCGATGTTTACCATGAGGAACTAAACTCATCGGTTCTGCCTGCAATTTGAAGCTTTATTTGGATTGATTGTGAGTTTCTAATTCTCGTTCCTTAATTCCTTGATTGAATGCTTCAACTTCTTTGCGCTTATTGATTATTGTTTTGTTCTATCTTGTCTGGCCAACTAGTTAGATCAATTCAATTGCTAGGGTTTTGTAGATTTCTGATTGTGAACCTTAACCTAAGTAGCAAACTCATCCCTTTAGGGCTGATTGAACTAATTGAATAGGTAGGAAGTTGGATGTGTTGTTAAATCCTTTTTAGGGACTGCAAATACCTTGGCTAATCTCTGAACTTAAGGCTATCAATTGGGTTAAATCCTTCTTTAGGGACTGTTCGATTGATAAGGGTTGCTAGGACTGATTGGACTAGTAACTATATTAGGTCGGGACAAGGGCATTCACAGGAAACTTAATAGGACGAGGAGAAGTCACAATGATCGCTTCAACCAAATAAAGTGGAAAATTGTAGGTAGAACTACTTCTCTCATTTGTCTAAATCAAAACCATTTACCTTGCCTTTCATAATTTGCTTTGCTTTCATAAACACCCCCCAAACTGGTTACTAAATCGGCATTTAAATCATACTAGAGCAACAAATCTCCCTGTGGATCGACCTCTTACTTATTACTATACTAGTTATAGGTTTGAGTTACTTTGACGGATCAACGACAGGTTTTCCCTCCGTCAGATTGGTTTTGAAATAATTATAAAATAAGTTGATTTAAAGAGTTTTGGGAATCTCGGGAAATTGACTTGTCTAACTTGTTGTATATAAATTGTGATGTATGATATTATTGTGTTATATTTATATGTTGAATATAAAGCATGTTATGAGATAGTTGTTAGGTATAAACTATGATATGTTGATATTGCTATGATATCTTAATCTGATAAGCATGATAAGATGTTACATGATATTGATGCACATATTTAGTGTCCTTTTTATCGCATCTTTTGACTTCATATTTCATTCAATTCCCAAAGAAAAGGTGGAAAAATAATGCAAATTTGTGTAGAATGAGCTAACGTGCAAGAAATAGAGTCTGCACAAGTTTTGGTCTAAATATGTAGGAATTCGAGCGAAGTCGGAGTCAAAACGAAGAAGCCAAGAGAAGATGAAAAGAGATCGAAATTGAGTAGACTGGTCGATATCGACTGAAGACCTCGACATAGGTTTTGCCTGTGATCTCTTCTTCTACCCCGCGCTCAATCCTTTATGCGAGTTTAGGATCATTCCTTATTGACCATATATGAAGCGAAAGTGGATTATATATGTGAATTTGGATAATAATTAGGTTTCGCCTGTGAAAGTTGACATGAACCCTAATTATGAAAAGGTAAAAACAATTAGGTTTTTATGCGAAAGCCCCTATATTCCTAATTGGTACTGAAAAAAGCTTAATCTTTTATGTGAATTGAGTATAATACATGCATGGTTACCGTCGTGGTGAATTCCTATCCTAGGAGCCCTTTTAGTTTGAGTTAAAACCCTAAAAACCGTTGTATTTTATTTCCTTTTCTTTATTTCTTTATTTTTCTGCAAATCGACATCGTCTGAGGAGCCACTCGATATCGACCACATCAGTCGATATAGACCACCCTGCATCGAGCACTTCGACGTTGATAGTCTTCTGAGTCGACAGAGCTACTGATCCACTCGATTTCGACCATTCCAGTCGATATCGAGTTCTTCTGTTATTTTCTCTTCTTCGCAAGTTTCTCTCCAGATCAACGTCACTACGAGGAATCGACTGCCTCTGTCGATATCGACCTCCCAACTCGACATCGAGGCTTCTGGTCGACTTACGCAGAGTTCGCAGAGACTATCCAGGCACCGCTGACCCGCCTCCTCGTGGATCGATCCTGATTCCCTTCCACTACAACGGGAGGAAGTCTTGTAATTTATTTGCGTAGACTAGGATTCGGTTTGATATCTATTTAGATCTATTAGACTCAATTTTCCTCCTACATCAAATTTTGGCGCCGTTGCCGGTGAGGCTATCAATCGCGCCCTGTTTAGTCTATCTCACCTCTTTTCCTAGTGTTTTCTTGAAGGTGTATATGACGCGCTGATCGCCCACCTGAGTTCGAAGCTTTAGATGATTCGAAACACTTCCTTCGTCTACAAGAACGCGCAAGGAGGATAATGGCCAACGAGGAAACAATGCAACAAGAGCTTGAAAGGCTCCACAAGCAAGTGGAGGGTTTCAAAACCGAGTGCACACAACATACCCATGCTCAACAAAGATTAGCCACTCGTTACGAACAAGAAGCCCGAGCTCGCCAGGAAGCTCAAGAGCTACTTTGCCAGATCCCCCAGAATGCAAAGGAATATATGCACCCCACCGTGGCGGTGCCTGAGTCTCCTATTATTCTCCCTAATATTGCTTTTGAAATTAAAACTACTTTTAATGCGGAGATTAGGAGACATGCCTTTGAGGGAAAGGGCTCTGAATGCCCTATGGCACACATTACTACATATATTGATCTTTGCGACACCATTGCTGACGGTGTCAATCTTGAATATGTGCGCCTAAAAGCTTTTCGATGGTCTCTTGCAGGAAAGGTGCTACATTGGCTGGAGAGCTTGCCGCCACGATCTATCCACACATGGGCTGAACTTAAGGACATCTTCCTCAACAAGTTCTTTCCACCATCAAAGACGGCACATATTCGCCAGAAAATCATGTCCTACAAGCAGAGACCAGGGGAGACGTTAGCGCAAGTCTGGGAGCACTACAAGGATTTGCTGAGGTCCTGCCCTACTCATGGGCAACTGCCGTATGTCATCCAGGAGATCATCTTCAATGCCATGGATGTGCCAACACGCGAGCGGATCAACACCTACACCACCTATTGTTACCTGGAGCTTACGCCTTCTCAAACCTGGGATATGATTGAAAGGCTAGTGGAGTTCGATAACACCTATGGGACTCCTGCGGCACCTGATGCTAGGCTGCCCCCATCTATGCCACTATTTGAGCCTTCTAAGGAGGTGGATCCTGAGGTGAAGGGCCAATTCATGAAAGACCAGGTAAGGCGACTTCAAAAACAAGTTAGGTTTCTATCTAACAACCAAGCTTGTTTAGAATGTGGGTCGCAAAAATACAACACGACGGCTTGTCCGCACACGGAGCAAGTTCAATTGGCGGAGACCCACGACGAAGTCAAGTATGCGCGGGGGCCCAACTATGGAGGCAACCAAGGGAATTGGGGTTATCAACAACCCCATTACCAACAACATCAACAACCCCCGCCGTACAGAGCGCTTGGCCATCCTGATAGAGAAAGGAGGGATGATCTACAACTCATCCTAGACGAGATGAGGCGGAACCAAGCGGAGACAAAGCAATCCAAAAATGACATCCAAACATCATTACATGGCATTAACTCTAGGCTTGGCGAAATTGGTACATGGAGGAAAGGCGTTGAGACCCAATTGGATCAATTGGCGCCATCTATTCCATGACAACCCGGAGGGCTCCCTGGCCAACCACAGGCCAATCCAAAGGGGCAGCCATCGGACCACATCGCCGTCATTCGTCTAAGGAATGGTAAGGAGATACCTATCAATGTCGGAGAAGCGGAGAAAATCCCTGGAGAGCGAGCCGATATCGACCACCACCAGTCGATATCGACTGACCCACTCCATGTTGACCCACCTGTCGACGTCGACCCTATCCAGACGCCCCCGAGATCGACCATTACAATCGAAATCGACACCCCCCAGTCGATATCGACCATTCATCAGCACCACCTCAGGCCATTCCCGCTCCGCCGAAGAAGAAGCCATTGCCCTATCCCTCCAAATCATCAAAGGATCCAACAGATGCAAAATTCCAACGCTTTGTGTAGTTTCTCCAAGGCCTTAATGTCACAATTCTATTCACGGAGGCCCTTCATGAGATGCCATCATAAGTCTGCTTCCTTAAGGATATCTTGAGCAAGAAGCGATCAATTGCTGAGATCGCTGAGGAATGCAGCAAGGTGGACTACCCAGAGAAGAGGAGTGATCCGGGTAGATTCGCCATCACCATTGGGCTTGACTAACATCGCTACAAGGCCTTGTGTGAGCTAGGGGCTAGCATGAGCCTCATGCCTTTGTCAATCTGGTCAAAGGTCAACATTGGAGCCTTAGAGCCAGTTGATATGAAGCTATACATGGCCGATAACAGTTTTGTAAGGCCCACATGCATCATCGATGACGTCCCAGTCAAGGTGGGTAAGTTCTTTGTACCCAATTTTTTATTGTGCTTAATACGGCAGAGGATCCTACTTGTCCCATCATCTTATAGAGGTCGTTCCTAGCTACGGCCGACGCCAATATCAGCGTGCAGAAGGGACTCTTGTCATTCACCATTGGCAATGAGCTCATCGAATTCTCCTTCAACCCTACAATGAAGGAGGTGAACCAAATGGAGGTCAAGGCGATGCATATAGGGAGAGTAATCCCTTGCGTTGAACGAAAGGAGAGAGCCTTGACCGACGAGGAGCTAGAGTAGAGGGCCATGGAGGCCCAAATGGAGGAGCTGTCAGAGATTTTGCACCAAGCCGATGACGGAGAAGAGCCTGACAAAGCACTCGAAATCGACACAACCCAGTCGATATCGAGTAAACTGGAGCCAAATCGACTGCCAGAGGCTAAGTATGGGGGCGACACAGCACCCGAAATTGATCAGGGCCAGTCGATATCGACTGGGTCCTACTCGACCTGCCTCCATCGACTGAAAAGATGAAAGTCGATATCGACCAACCTACTCGATATCGACTGATCCTTGAGAGCACTACGGACTCCAAGGTAAGTCCAGGTAAAAATCCTCCACCCTTAGAGATAAATTCTAATATCCCTTTTAAAGCGAGTATCCTTGTTTGTATGCCTAACTAACATGATAGGTAAGCCGATAAGAGAATACAAGGTAGGCTGTCAAGTGCTTATTGAGCAATGCAATGCCCTGGGATGCAAAACATAGTCGATATCGACCAAGTTCTGGCGGCCCTTGACTTTACCTTCTTCCTCGACTTCGACAGATGCAGTCGACACCGACCACTGTACTCGACATCAACTACTGGCATCGACTGAACTGAAATCGACCTGAATCTGCAGGTTGCTCTCTGAGTTTCTCTCAACCCTTGTTCTTCTTTTAATATAGTGAAGACACTATATATTTTAAGTATGGGGTGGGGTAGAAACATGTCTTATGGTCACAACTTGGCTTTCTTTTTCGCATTACATTCACGTTTAAGTTTTTTCTTAGTCTTTATAAAATATACAAAATTCCAAAAAAAATCAGAAAATGTCAAAAATACAAAAAAAATGCATGTTTACCTTTTTAGTTTGTTTTTAACCCCTACTTAGATGTCCTATGATGAGAACTCAATAGCTGACTTGATCATGTAAATCCTATGGCATATTTGGATGGTTTAGCCTAAGTCCTTAAAATGGTTTTTATGTAGATTGTGAACTTGTGATGAAATTGAGCACATATGATCCTAGGCTAAAAAGCAAATCCAAAAAAAATTGTCCTAGTGAGAATTTTGGCCTATAGGGAGAACATTAAAAATCCCTCTGCTTTCTTGAGTGTATTTACTCTTCCTATGCATCTCTAAATGTTGTGATAGTTATTCAAATCCAATGCATATATATGTTTATATTTACGAGAATTAAATGATGGAGGCATCTTTTAAGCCATTTTTATCCTCTCTTTACCTACCCTGCATTATCTCTGCTTGAAGCCAGAATATTAGCCTGAGCCTTATATTGCAAACTCTACAAAATTATCCCTAGCCAAATTGAGCTTGACCCCCATTTGGGAATTGAGACTTAGATTGGTTAGAATAATGCCTTGTGGAAAGAAGTGCATATATTTAGTTTTGAGCAAAGAAAATTTATGGGATGGTATATTTGCATCTTGTCATACATTGTAAAAGGATTTTTGGCTCCCCATATAAATGCACATTCTTATTTAAAAAAAACTGAAAAAAATAATAAAAAGAATATATATTATTATAGTGCATGAGCCAATTATTCCTTAAGTTCTTTTATCTTATATGAAGGTTCGATAATGTATAACAAATTAGAATAAAGATACTCTAGAAGGGGGGGGGGGGTTGAATAGAGTATGCCAACTTTTCGCTGACAATCTCAAGACTTTTGAAACGCTTTCCAAACCTCTGGGAGTAAACTCAATTCTTTCGATTGGGATACCTGAAGCACAACAAAGTTATACAATTCGAAACAAGTGCGAAAATAATGATAAAGCAATAAGTAAAGAACACGATGAATTGTTAACGAGGTTCGACTCCTTTAAGGCTTAGTCCCCGCCTAGGGTTCTTCCACAACCCTAGGATTCAACAGGCTTTATTGATTCACAAAACTTAGGATCCTAATAGCTCACCGAGAAGCCTCTCTCCTATACAATTGCAATCTAGTCAACTCTCGTTCCCTTGGAGTCCTAGACCAATCTAGAAGAGCCCCACCTCTCTCAGCTATCTAGTACAATCCTCTTACACTCGTGAATCAATAACCTAGTGCACACTTCCTGAGTTATAAACTCTCGAGTATAACACTCTCTCAGAATATATCCTATAAGCTCACTGTGTAACTCTCAAATGCTTTGAAACAAAAGATAAGACACTTAACACCTATCAGAGAGTACACGTAGAAGAAAGATTGACTTGAGGGCTGAGTGTGCAATGTAGTTCAATGATCGTCAGTGTTCAACTCTCTTTCTTCTTTCTTCTTCATCTCCTTTTATTCTTTGATCAAATCGGCGCCAAGAATCTTCACCCAACGGCTACTTGAGATCATGGCTTAGGAAGGATCTTCGCAATCTTCTATTTTGGGAAACTGCGAAGCCACCATCCACCTGATTTGATCTTCATATCTTTCAGCTTTAAGGAAGGAGATTTCTTCAAAATCTTTGCTGTATGGTTAGTATAACATATGTATAATAATATTCGGAAACCATACATAGATAATATATATAAGATAATAACTAAAGTACAGGTTTTGAATTTCATCAATACAGCTTTGGCTTCAAGACCTTTGAAACAAGCTTTGTGTCAAAGCCTTTGAAACCATTTCCGATTTTCATCAAGGGAGTGGAGTTATCAATCTCCCCCTTCTGTGCATCCCTGTAACTTAGTCAAGCAAATATATCATATATAAAAAAATCGGACTAAGTACCTGCATGGGTTAGACAAATGTTGGATCATATAAGTTCAAAACCAATGATAAAAGCATCCAACAAAATAAGGCAAAACATGGTCTTCCAAGACCCTATACTTCAAAGCGGTTTATAGTCTAACCAAGTTTAAAGTCTTAATATCTAACCAATCTCCCCCTTTTTGTCTTTCAACAAAGGGAGGAGTATGACAACAGTCACCAAAAGTTTTGAAAACAGGGCCAACAGTGTTAGAGAGTTAGATCAAGGGTTAAGATAGGGGTTCAGGGTTCATCGTCTTGAGCACCATCTGAAATACCCCAAATTATTTTTGGGATATTTCTTTAGATAATATTATACTATATTATGTGAATTGAGGAAGCTAATAAATTCGCATAAGATATATAATATAAATTAGAATAATTGTATTATTTTAATTTTATTCTCTAAACATTCTTGCTATTAAAATTATTTAATTTATAAAGTTAAATTAAATAATATTTTCTTTCCGCTAATATATATAATATATATATATAGATGGACCCATATATATGTAGAGTATATAATTAAATTCAGTTTGCACCTATAAACCCAATAAAGAGGGTTGGATTTTTCGGCCCAGCCCGGTTGGTAGAAGCCCACTTTCCGACCCAAAGGTGTATCTCTTCCTCCAGATTTTTCTGATAAACATCTCCTACGTTTAGTTTATCCTAAACTGATTCTAAATCTAATAGAATCAAAGATTTATCTTTTATCTAACCTAATTGATAGTATAGATACACGTTTAATCCTAGGGTTCCCATATCCCGAAAATTTCACTCACCCCATCACGTCATCTTCCCCTCCCGTGAACCGAACCTTCATCTCCAAATTTCCTGTTCACCCTCCCGTGAGCCAACCTCCTGCCGCCGAGGGCCCTTGCCCGGAGACGCCCTCCTGCAGCGCAGCCGCCGAGGGCCACCGCCCGAGCGCAGCCTTCGATCGCTGCCCATCCGCGCCACCGGAGGTAGGAACCATTGTCGTCCTAGCCTTCGATCACCGCCGATTGGCCACCGCAGTTGCAGCTCTTGCCGGAGACGCGCCACGAGCCAGGTCGCTGCCTTCGTCTCCAATTACGGCCGCACAGCACCGCTCCGATTGCCGCTCCGATCCTCGCTGCACCCGCCTCCGTTTGCCGCCGAGCTCCTTGCCGTCGTCTGCTGTTCGTGAAGGAGGAGAAACAGAGGTTTCAATCCCTTTGGCTTAAATCACAAAAAGCTCCCTTGTTTTATATAATTTCCGTTTTTGGCCCTGAGTTAATTACTTATTAAGTTAAGTGGCCAATATTTCTAAATTGTTCGATTCTTGCCCGTTTCAGCGACACCAAGAAATCTCGAAGCACCCATGCCGGATCCCGCTTTCCGAGGAATTCATATTGGTATATAATATTTAACTTTATAGAATTAATTCAATTTAAAATTGAGTTAAGTAAAGTTAATTTCGTAAAATATCAATATTGATATTCGTTTTTCCGTTGGATTCAATAGGTGCTAAAATCCCGCCTGGTTGTCATCAGCTGATCATCGAAAGTTAAGGCAAGTGATTTCGTTCAATGCCCTTTGCATGTTTTGTGATTTTCTTTTGGCGTGCCTTTTTATTCTTTTGTGTCGAATGCGGCCCTGTGGCCAATTTCCTTGCCAGTTTCGATAAATTGCATATCCGTCTGCTTGATGTAATTTATCTCATTATTCATAAATTGGCATGAGTATAAATAAATGGGCAATTATTATTTTAATTATAGTAATGTGTGATTTAAATATGTTATTTGTTTATAACTCGAGATAAGTGAAAAATTGCCCATTTTCATCTTCCTAATTGCATGAATTTCTGCTCGTTTCTTTCATGCAAATTAATAGTATGAGATATTAAGATCCTTTGAAATATCCATGCTTGTCTTCTGTTGTTAATACCGTGTACATGATCACCTAGTGTAATGAAAGCGACTAAATTACGATATAATTAAATATGCGTACGTTATAGTGCGAATTGACTTTTAGTCAGTGCGAGTTTTCTTTAGTAAGACTAACTTGCAGGTTGAGGTTCGTTAAGCCTTACCCTATAAAGGTTTCATGAAACGACCCATTCCGGAATGCATTCATCGCGGGATGGTAAACTTCCATAGTGTTGTAGGTCGTAGTCCTCTTTAAGGGCCCGATCGGTATCACGTGTTATATTATTATCGTCGTTATTATTAATGTTATCGTATAGTGTTTTATGTAAGGTGATCATTTCTGCGCATATTATACTTCATTGCATTCGAGTATAATTCCTATATCGTATTCTTATTCGATCTCCGCGATCATCCGAGTCATGTGTCATTTTTGTTTTATTCTATTATCAGATTCCACATTATATACTCTACACTTTCCCTTAACTATTATTATACCGTTTCAGGGTCACTGGTTTTAGTTAAAGTCGAACATTTTTCTTATCGCTTGCTAGTCTTAAATGTACTAACCATCCTATTTATTGGATGGCTGGTGTCCTTCGTAATCACGAAACACCAGACCATATTCCACAGGTTTAGTGCGAGCAGTGGAGCAGGAGAGAGCTGAAGAGCGGGCTATCATTTATGAATCTTTATACCACGAGTTTTGAACCTTTGAAATTTTCACGATGCTACTTTCGTTTTAGCTATTTTGGAGTTATCTATACTTTATGGTTTTGGTATTTATTTCAGGTTACTGTGATTGGATATTTTAAGCTATAATATTTATTGGACTTCCGCCTATTTTATTTTAATTGCTTAAATTATCATCTTGTTTATGGGAGCATGGTTGCATGTCCCTATAAGCCTCAGGTGAATTCAAAGACATTAAAGTCTGCGGATTCACTGGCGCTGTAGCATTTCCTTGGATATAAAAAGGGGGTGTTACACCATCCTTGATTAGCATCTTCAACTCGTTTAACTGCTTGGCCATCTCTATCATCTCAACCAACAACTCGTGGCGCAACTCCTTGACGTCCAGGCGAACTTCCTCCAAACCCAACTCCAGGTTCTCCATGCATTCATCGATGGCAGAGCTAGTGGGAAGAGCTTTTGAGGAAGAAGAGGCAAGGCTCCAAGTCCCTTGAGGGGTCTGAGTTATGCCGATCTTCTCAAAGCTCTTGGAGTCAAATTTTCCCGTATGATGTTGTTGTTCTTCATTTTCAAAATCAATTTTAGAAGCTTTGAAGACAAGGGTCAAGAGGTTTGCGAATGGGAGGGGAGTTCCTTTTTTGGCTTTTCGGGTGTGAGCAATGGATCCTAAAATGATATTGGCCAGATCAAGATCATGACCATTCAATATGTAGTACAAGAGGACCATAGCATTTTCAGTGAGGAGGGAGCCAGAGTTGATTCGGGGTAAAAGACATCTCACAATAATGTTAAAGATGATTTTGGCTTCAAGTGTGAGGGACGAGTGGGTGAGTTGTTTGGAGGTGCTGCTTGATGCTTCAGGGAGCAGAGATTTGGCACGGGCAAGAGTAACACACTGGTCTTTTGTGGGGGTTTGAGGTGAGGGTGGACTTGGTTTGGGAAGACCAAGGAGTTCAGCGAAGTCAAGGGAGTTGAACGTGATTCTAACCCCTTTGACGACTGACTCCAGAGTCCAGCCTTCATCAGTGTGCTTGGCTTTGAGGTTTATGTAGAAGAGACGGGTGAGTTGGGGGTAGTACTCAGATTCAAAGTTCAGCAGGGTCCATGAAGGGGTTTGTTTGAGAAGGGAGATGCAGGGTAGGTTCAAAGCTTTTAAAAAATTAAAATCGATAAAATCAGAACAACAAATCCTACGATTTTTGAACTCGTCCCGCCATCTCAGCATTCTCAAACCAGGAGGAGGGTAAGGATTGGTTTACCTGGATAAGTGCAGGGGGATCGACGGCAGGCTCAGCGTTCTTTCTTCGGGCTTTTGTTGGAGCGGTCGACTTGACAGGCGCTTCAAATCTTTTGGGAGTGGCTTTCCTTGAGCGCTTGGGAGGTGGAGACGTCTTGGCTTTAGCAGCCTTGCGCTTCTTCGGGGACGGGGGAGGAGGAGGAGGAGTAGTAGGAGAGGGAACAGGTTCCGGCTCCTCTTCCTCTTCTTCCTCAGGCCCCGAGCCCTCAACAGACTCCTCAGCCTCATCTCCCTCATCAACCTCGTCGTCCTCCTCAGCTTCCTCTTCCTCTGGTTCCGCTCCTGCTGGAACCTCCTTCTCCGCTTCTCTCTTGGCCTCTTCCTCGACCTTTTTCTTTTTCTGGGCCTCTTCCTCAGCCTCTTTCTTTTTCTGGGCCTCTTCCTCAGCCTCTTTTTCAGCATCTCTCTCTAGAATCTCCTCAAGATCTTCCTCTTCCTCCTCTTCCTCAGCAATGACCTTTTTCTTTCCCTTAAGCTTCCTACTGAGGGGCGTCTTTTTCAGGCGCTTCGAGGACTGTTTGATTTCGGCAAGGGTGCTCTCAGGGACGGTGCTCGGGACAGTGGTCTCAGGGGTAGGTTCGGGTTGAGGGGAAGACACTAGGGGGTTTTGACGACCTTTGGAGGTAGCGCCAAGTCTTTTGGGGGTGGAGGTTTTCTTGGATTTGGGTGCCATGGATACGAACGGTAAAAAAAATTTCAGAGAAAGGATGAAGAAGATGGTCTAAAGGTCAGAGAGAATAGAGAGAAACGATGGGCTCTGAAGATGTGAATAGTGGGGGTAAAGATTGTGTGGTTTAAATGGGAGCGGGTGAGGTAAGTTGATGGGACAAGGTGGTAATTTCCAAGGTAATAACTCTAACTCATCATATCATTGCCATATTTTCAAAATCAGTTTTACCAAAACAATTTCAAAATTTGAACAAAGAGTTGTTTGAATCTTAATGGTTAAGGCAAGATGTTTATCCGATTTTAAAAAAATTTCCACAAATAAAAATATAATCGGATAACATGCAATAAAAAGATTTTCCAGAAGGTAACAATGAAGTAAAGATATTTAAACTTCCTTTAAAAAAATATTTGATCAAATATCTAAAAAGATACCAACCAAATATATGATCCGTTATATGTGCTCTACTGTTAAGTTCACATCCTTTGAAACGAGGTTCAAAGGTCTTGATATTGAGTAGAAGTTTTTCTTTCGTAAAGGGAAAGCTCCCCCTACGAAAGTGCATCCCTGTTAAGCATTCCGATTTCACGTCTAATGAAGGTGAACCTGTCCTCTGCCAATGGCTTAGTAAAAATGTCAGCCCATTGATAATTAGTTGATATAAATGATATTGACACATCACCTTTTTTGACATGGTCTCTAATGAAATGATGCCTCACATCAATATGTTTGATCCTTGAATGCTGAACGAGATTCTTTATAATGGAGATGGCACTTGTGTTGTCACACTTAATGAGAATGTTTTTGAGGTCGATGCCAAGATCTCTCATTTGTTGAGCAATCCAAAGGATTTGGGAGTAGCATGCTCCAGCGGCTATGTATTCAGCTTCGGCAGTGGAAAGAGCAACTAAGTTTTGTTTCTTTGAGTGCCAACTAATCAAGGATGCCCCTAAGAATTGGCAAAACCCCGACGTGCTCTTCCTATCCACCTTATAGCCTGCAAAGTCTGCATCAGAATACCCAATTAGTGTAAAATCTCTTTGCTTCGGGTACCACAAGCCAAGCTCCTTGGTGCCATTTAGATATCGAAAGATCCTCTTCACAACCACAAGATGAGATTCTTTAGGGTCAGCTTGAAACCTAGCACACATGCAAACACTAAACATGATGTCAGGTCTATTAGCAGTAAGATATAATAAAGATCCAATCATCCCTCGATACTCCTTTTGATTGACACTCTTCCCGGTCTTGTCTTGATCTAAGGACAAGGTTGAGCTCATGGGTGTCTTGGCTGCTTTGGATCGATCCATCTTAAACTTCTTCAAGAGATCCTTAGTATACTTGCTTTTGTTGACAAAGATCCCTCTCTTAAATTGATGAACTTGCAACCCCAAGAAGAAGTTGAGTTCTCCCATTAAGCTCATCTCAAATTCATTGCACATTATATCGGAAAATTCCTTGCACAAAGATGTGTTAGTAGCACCAAACAATATATCATCAACATATATTTGGATAACCAATATGTCCTTTCCTTTGGTCTTGATGAAAAGAGTCTTGTCGATCAACCCCCTTTTAAAATCATTTTCTAAAAGATATTTTGACAAGCGCTCATACCAAGCTCTTGGGGCTTGTTTCAAACCATATAGCGCTTTGTCTAGTTTGTAAACATGATTAGGAAATTCCAAACTTTCAAAACCTGGGGGTTGAGCCACATAAACTTCTTCTTCTAAGAAACCATTAAGAAATGCACACTTGACATCCATTTGATATAGTTTTATGCCCATAAAAGATGCAAATGCTAATAAAATGCGAATGGCTTCAAGCCTAGCTACGGAAGCAAAAGTCTCCTCGTAGTCTATACATTCCTCTTGATTGTAGCCTTGAGCAACAAGCCTTGCTTTGTTTCTCACGACCTTACCATTCTCATCTAGCTTGTTTCGAAATACCCAACGTGTGCCAATGACTTATTGATGCTTTGGCCTAGGCTTCAAGGTCCAGACTTTGTTCCTTTCAAATTCATTAAGCTCACTTTGCATAGCAATGATCCAGTCTGGCTCTTGAAGGGCCTAATCCACCTTCTTTGGTTCTACAAGTGAAACAAAAGCGTGAAAAGCACAGAGATTTTTAAGTTTAGAACGAGTTTGAACACTAGATGTAGGGTCAGAGATGATATCCTGTAATGGGTGTGACGAGGAGTATTTGAACTTTCTCTTGCTAGTCTCAGCTCCCTGATTCGTCATATCAACAGGATTTGTTTGAGGTCCATCTGACTCCATGTATACATTGTGCTCAGTTACTGCAGTATCTGACGTCTCAATAGCTTTAGACGGAGCTTCAAGCCCTTGAGCCAACTCCTCATTGTTAAGAATCTGATCCTGCATGTTCCTCTTCTATGTGTTCTTAGTAGCAATATCATCACCATCCTCATTCTCTGTATAGCTGTTAAGATCTAAATCTGCAACACTTTCCTCAACCATCTTGGTCCTTTTGTTGAAGATTCTATATGCTTTGCTACTTGTGGAGTAGCCAAGAAATATACCTTCATCACTACGCGCATCAAATTTCCCAAGGTTATCTTTTCCATTGTTATAAACAAAACAAGTACAGCCAAAGGGTTTGAAATACGATATAAGGGGTTTGCGGCCTTTGAAAAGTTCATAAGGAGTTTTTTTAAGATGGAACGAATAAGACAACGATTCAAAATATAGTTAGCTTTGTTAACAGCTTCAGCCCAATAGGTTTTAGGTAGTGCATTTTCTAAAAGCATAGTCCTGGCCATGTCCTCTAGGGTGCGGTTCTTTCATTCCACAACCCCATTCTGTTGAGGTGTCCTAGGAGCAGAAAAATTATGGGAGATGCCATATTTAGCACAAAACAAATCAAACTGAAGTTGATCAAACTCCTTACCATGATCACTTCGAATTGACACTATGGGCTCGTTTCTTAAAGTTTGCAACTCCTTACAAAGTTTTGAAAACTCAAATAAAGCCTCTGATTTTTCTTTTAAAAATGCAACCCAAGTATATCTCGAAAAATCATCAACAACAACAAGCATGTACTTTTTACCATTGGGAGATTTGACTCGCATAGGACCACATAAATCCATATGTAAAAGTTCAAGGGATCTAGAAGTACTTACAACCTTTTTGGGTTTGAAATAGCTGCGTGTTTGTTTACCTTGTGTGCATGCTTTGCACATCTCAATACCTTTGAAGTCTATCTCAGGTAGTCCTCTTACAAGCCCTTTGGACACAAGCTTTTATAGTGTATGTGGGCTTACATGACCGAGTCTCCTGTGCCAGAGCTTTGGATCGTCCGTCAAAGCCTTTAGGTAGGTTAAGCTTCCTTGTGCCACTTGCTCAGCATTCACGGCATAGATGTTGTTATAACGATAGGCAATTAGAACTATTTCACCTGTATCTTCTCTGCGCACTAAACACCTTTTCTTGTTAAATCCAACATCATTACCTTTATCACATAGTTGCGAAACACTAAGCAAATTATACTTCAAACCATCAACAAGGTAAACATTTTTAATACTATGGTTAGGATCACTCCCAACACTACCGATACCAACGATGTCACACTTTCCTTTGTCACCAAGAGTGATTGTTCCAGTGGATTGCTTCTTCAGTTCATGGAAGAGAGACCTCTTCCCACTCATATGTCTAGAGCATCCACTATCAATAATCCATTTTTGCTCTTTCACCTTGGTGATCTCCTACAAAACAAAAATCAACCTTTGTGGCTAGACCAATAAGAAAATTTAGATCCTTTATTGGGATAAACCATATTTGGTAAAATAGTGCCTTTGGGGACCCAAACTTGCGTTATCCGTTCTTTTCTCAAGTGAACAGGAAATGTATTGCGAATAATATGAGGATCCTTTCTTCTATAAGGGCAGGTCTCTCTTACATGTCCCTTTCTTGCATAGTGGTGACATATAGGAGAGGTTCTGCTTCCTTTTGCCTTTACAAAAGTGGTAATGTGTTGCTTCTTTAAAAACCTCGGGTTGTAACCAATACCACTTCTGTTTAGAGAACTTTGTTGCTCACCCAACATCCTATCAAGAGTGCCCTTGGACTTGGTAAAACTTATGAGGGCTATCTGCTGATCTTGAATCTTCTTATTCGAGAGATCTTCTCGCTCTCTAAGTCATGATGTTCACTTCTTAGAGACAAGAGATCTTGCTTGAGTTCAGATTTCTCTGAGTCAAGAGTCTTGACTTTAATGTCAAGACCCGAATAAGAGGTTTCAAGACTTTTGACCCTCATTGACAGTTCCTCAATAGTTCTTTCCTGGTCCACAGTTTTCTTAATAAGAGTGTTGGTTTGGGCAATAAGCTTCTCTTCATTGGCAATCATATTATGAAGGAATTTCGATAGTACCTCTTTTGGACTTGCCATAAGTTCTCTTACAGTTACCTCAAGTTGCTCATCGTAGGATTCATCTCCTGAGGCCATGAGACAAATGTTGGCCTTCTCATCATCTGAATCTGAGTCACCTGAGTCAGAATCACTCCAAGCTGCCATCATGACTTTCTTTTTCCATCTATCACCTTTCTTGAACTGGCTCTTCTTCTTTTGAGAGCAATCTTTCACTAGATGGTCTATTTCACCACATTCAAAACAAGACAAAGGTTTAGTCTTCTTGTCATATTTGTTGTATTGAGACTTACCTCGAAATTTAGAAGACTCTGATCCATCTTTGTTGTTGAATTGCTTCTTCATCTTGAGGATTCGAGAAAGACCCCTTGTAATGAGAGCAAAGGGATCATCCTCATCATCATCCTCATCTTCAGAATCAGACACATCTTTGGGCTCATCCTTCTTAGACTTGAGTGCAAAGTTCTTAGTGCTTGTTGGGATTTCTCCATCGTCTTCATTGAGAATCATCTCATGTGTGATCAACTTCCCAAGCAAGTCATCAAGGGGTAGAGTGGTGAGATTTTGGGCTTCCTCTATGGCTGTCACTTTAGGGCCCCATTTGTCTTTTGGGAGGCACCTCAATATCTTCCTTACTTTCTCAACATTTTCAAAGGTCTTGCCGAGAGAGTCAAGGTTGTTCGTGATTTCCGTGAATCGTGTGAACATGGCCTTGATGGACTCATCAGGCTTCATTTTGAAAAGTTCATACTTTCGAAGGAAGATACTGATCTTGGTGTCCTTCACTTGACTGGTTCCTTCATAGGTGACAACTAACTTGTCCCAAATCTCTTTAGCCAACCTACAAGATGAAATACGATTAAACTCATCAGTACTAAGACCACAATATAGTAAGTTAATGGCCTTATAGTTCTTGGAAACGAGTTCAAGATCCGCTTGGATGTATTCGTCCTCAGTCTTCGCGACTCTGCTTCCATTTGGTCCTTCTTTCTCAGGAATCTTTGGATCATTCTCTATAATGTTCCAAAGTTCCAGATCTTGATCTATAATGAACATTTTCATCAAGGACCTCCAGTGGACAAAGTTGTTTCCCACAAAGAGCGGTGGTCTATTGGTAGACCTCCCTTGTGCAAATCCTCCGCTTGCTTCACCAGACATGATCAAAACTCACAAGATTGTTAGATCAAAAGCAGTGAGTAAGGCTCTGATACCAATTGAAGGTTCGATAATGTATAACAAAGTAGAATAAAGATACTCTAGAAGGGAGGGTTGAATAGAGTATGCCAACTTTTCGTTGACAATCTCAAGACTTTTGAAATGCTTTCCAAACCTCTGGGAGTAAACTCAATTCTTTCGATTGGGATACCTGAAGTACAACAAAGTTATACAATTCGAAACAAGTGCGGAAATAATGGTAAAGCAATAAGTAAAGAACACGATGAATTGTTAACGAGGTTCGGCTCCTTTAAGGCTTAGTCCCCGCCTAGGGTTCTTCTACAACCCTAGGATTCAACAGGCTTTATTGATTCACAAAACTTAGGATCCTAATAGCTCACCGAGAAGCCTCTATCCTATACAATTGCAATCTAGTCAACTCTCATTCCCTTGGAGTCCTAGACCAATCTAGAAGAGCCCCACCTCTCTCAGCTATCTAGTACAATCCTCTTACACTCGTGAATCAATAACCTAGCGCACACTTCCTGAGTTATAAACTCTCGAGTATAACACTCTCTCAGAATATATCCGATAAGCTCACTGTGTAACTCTCAAATGCTTTGAAACAAAAGATAAGACACTTAACACCTATCAGAGAGTACACGTAGAAGAAAGATTGACTTGAGGGCTGAGTGTGCAATGTAGTTCAATGATCGTCAGTGTTCAACTCTCTTTCTTCTTTCTTCTTCATCTCCTTTTATTCTTTGATCAAATCGGCGCCAAGAATCTTCACCCAACGGCTACTTGAGATCATGGCTTAGGAAGGATCTTCGCAATCTTCTATTTTGGGAAACTGCGAAGCCACCATCCACCTGATTTGATCTTCATATCTTTCAGCTTTAAGGAAGGAGATTTCTTCGAAATATTTGATGTATGGTTAGTATAACATATGTATAATAATTTTCGGAAACCATACATAGATAATATATATAAGATAATAACTAAAATACAGGTTTTGAATTTCATCAATACAGCTTTGGCTTCAAGACCTTTGACACAAGCTTTGTGTCAAAGCCTTTGAAACCATTTCCGATTTTCATCAAGGGAGTGGAGTTATCATTATATAAGATTTATATTTTTGAGAGGCATATTAGGGTTTGAAAGAAAGTTGATGAACATTATGGAAAGCAAGTTTGGAAAGTACGTCATTGTAGAGATATGGTTTGGATATAGTAGTGATAAAGTTTAGGAGTCTTGATTCCCGAATTTTATAAGCACCACATAGCCAAATAATTCCATACCCTTTATTTCATACCAAGCCCCATTACAACCCCACCGAATGGAGTCTTCTTTGAAGTCTTCCATTGAGCGAAAGTCCTCTTGATGATTCTTATTGCATCTACATAATTGGTTGCGAAGTGGATTTTTATAAATTGCAATGTTTATGAGTTTGTATATGGAATTGAGTTGAGAGTTGATCTTCATAGCCTAAACACATTGAGAGTTGAGTGAAAACACATTATCCCTGTGAGGTTGGATTAAATATTGCATATGCCTATGGATCGCTCATATATGCGTGATGACGTTAAATTCACTTGTTTTCCTTTGCTACCACTTATGATGTTGCTTTTGACAAGGGAGAAGACTTGAAGGATGTGTTATTGGTGTTGGTTATTGCTTGGTTATTACTTGAGGACAAGCAAGTCTAAATATGGGGTGTTTTGATGTACATATTTAGTGTCCTTTTTATCACATCTTTTGACTTCATATTTCATTCAATTCCCAAAGAAAAGGTGGAAAAATAATGCAAATTTGTGTAAAATGAGCTAACGTGAAAGAAATAGAGTCTGCAGAAGTTTGATCTAAATATGTAGGAATTGGAGCGAAATCGGAGTCAAAACGAAGAAGCCAAGAGAAGTGAAAAGAGGTTGAAATCGACTAGACTGGTCGATATCGACTGAAGACCTCGACATAGACTCTGAGTGTCGAGACAGACTAAGAAGACCAGCAAAGGAGAGCACTTGATATCGAGTGAGAGATGTCGATATCGACTACGCCCTAGAGATGGAGTGGAACTGAGCTCGTCGAGCAGAAACGAGGAGGTCGATTTCGACTGAACTGGTCGATATCGTTTAGATAAGAAGATAGGATATAGTAGTGATAAAAGATTTATCCTACTTGTTTGGATAATGTTTAGATAAGAAGATAGGATCTACTTTCCTTGGATAGCGAGGATTAGTAGCCTATAAATAAAGCCCTAGGGGGCTGGTTTTTATTCATTAAACAACAGAGATCATATCTCACAATAGCAATAGAGTTAGATAGAAGTTTTAGGGTTTGGCGTTTGCGAGAGCCGACGTTGAGTTATAGAGCTTTGAAGGTTTAAGTTTAATGCAAGTTTTCTTCTTTCAATCAAAGAGGTTTGTTGCGATGAAGCGCGAGTAGTCGTCCCACTTTTAGGGTCGGGGTGAGCCCGACGGTAGCCACGTAAGTACGCTTATTCTATACTTGATTATGCGATCTCTTCTTCTACCCCGCGCTCAATCCTTTATGTGAGTTTAGGGTCATTCCTTATTTACCTTATATGAAGCGAAAGTGGATTATATATGTGAATTTGGATAGTAATTAGGTTTTGCCTGCGAAAGTTGACATAAACCCTAATTATGAAAAGGTAGAAACAATTAGGTTTTTATGCGAAAGCCTCTATATTCCTAATTAGTATTGAGAAAAGCTTAATCTTTTATGTGAATTGAGTATAATACATGCATGGTTACCGTCGTGGTGAATCCCTATCCTAGGAGCCCTTTTAGTTTATTGAGTTAAAACCCTAAAAACTGATGTCTTTTATTTCCTTTTCTTTATTTCTTTATTTTTCTACAAATCGACATCGTCTGAGGAGCCACTCGATATCGACCACATCAGTTGAACCCTGCATCAAGCACTTTGACATTGATAATCTTCTGAGTTGACAGAGCTACTGATCAACTCAATTTTGACCATTCCAACCGATATTGACTTCTTTTGTTGTTTTCTCTTCTCCGCAGATTTCTCTCCAGATCGACGTCACCACTAGGAATCGTCTGCCCCTGTCGATTTCGACCTCCCAACTCGATATCGAGGCTTCTGGTCGACTTGTGAAGAGATCGCAGAGACTATCCATGCACCGCTGACCCGCCTCCTCGTGGATCGATCCTGATTCCCTTCCACTACAACGGGAGGAAGTCTTGTAATTTATTTGCGTAGACTAGGATTTTTTTTATATCTATTTATATTTATTAGACTCGATTTCCTCCTACATCAGATATTATGTGATGATATGTGTTGAGATGATATAGAAGATGTTATATGATTATATATAACACAAGACTTGATGAAATATGACAGTTAAGATAAAATGGAAGGATTAAGATGATATGAGAATAAGACGATATGTGACGATATGAGCTGATTGATGGAAATGAATAAGAAAGATGACGAAATGAGTTGAGGTGATAAGGATGAAATGTTAAGATGCGATATTTTATGATTATGTGAACTTATGTGAGATAGATAAGAGCGCCTTGTGTGGTTTAGACATAGACTTATGCATATTCTACTTATTTCCTTCTAGATGAATCTCTGACTTGCCTGGATTTGCTTATTGTTGGTGTTTATTGCTTGGATTCTGCGCTTCTTCAGGTAAGTCCCTTTGTGAACTTACTCATATTCGAAAGAGAAAATCTCCTGCTCGTGATCATATGGCATACTAGGTGTTGCATAAGCATTAAAGCATGCCATGTAGTATCATGCTAGGGTTGCATCTTTGAATGAGCATTTGGCTACTCTATGTGTTTGATAAAGAGAACGACCGTTATCTGTGAGTTATAGAGTCATTGCTAGGGTCATTGGGGGCACTCGTGTTTTATATCGTTTCGATCCCCAATCGAGTCAATGAGCATGATATATATATATATATATATGGTTCGGCATAGACCGAGTGCCCTACCTCAGAGTGGGTACGAGAATTTATCTCTTACGGTTCGGTTGAGATCGAGCGCCATATCTCGGAGTGGGTACGAGAATTTTCAGAGATTGGGGATATGCTTCTTTGGCATTCTTTGGGCGCCTTTACTATCTTTATGCACTTATATTATATCTTGATAAAAACATGTCTTGTGTGTTTAATTTCCGCACTGCATTAGAGCATCTATATTATAGGAATAGCGTATGTGTATGCTTGCTTGCGAGACCCAGAGTGCTAGGGGGGGACTCGGTCTGACCCCGCCTGTAAAACATTTTTTTAGGTATGCTTGCTCTATGCTTCTTTGGCGTGGGAATCTTCTAGGCGAATGCGAAGAATCTGTCTAACTCCGCTAACTTGGTTAAATGCTTTCCTGAATCTATGTTTATCGATTTGGTTTTGACCTGGCCTCGCCATGTTCAGCCACTCCTCGAAGAGCGGGTTTAGATAGCTTGGCGTGTGCTCTATATATCAATTAGGCCTGAGGGCGATCTTCTTCGAAGGAGATCATTATAATCGTAATTGAGTGCTTCTGTGCTGATTGTTAAATCAACCTCTGAATATGCAACAGTATGGTCGATACACGACATGGGGTAGTCAGGCGTGGGGGCCCAGCACGTAGGGGCCGAGGACGACCTTGCCGAGCCGTGGTCAATAGGGCAGATGACGGGGCTTAGGTTCCCGTCGGTGCGGAGATTCCGGTCGCCCAGCCAGAGGAGATACTGAGATAGATGGATAGGACGACACTGATCGAGATGCTGCACGGACTTATCGGAGATCCTCTGCCAGATGCACCAGGTATTCAGATCCTCGTCGGGCAGCCAATTGGACCAGCTAGAGAGATTCCCGATGGGCAGCCAGTTGAGCCAGCTATAGAGATTCCTGTCAGACAGCCAGAGGAGCCCACTACCGTCGATACGCACCCTAAGAAGCGTATCGACTGGGTCCGATCATTGGGGCATTGCAACCCACCCTAATTTTTTGGAGCAGTTGGAGTGGACGTTGAGGCATGGATGAGGCAAATAGACAGCATATTCAACTTTATCGGCGCCCCTCCTTCCGAGCGCCAGAGGTTATCCGCAGGTTTACTGCAGAATGATGCCTTTGACCGATGGTCCGTCTATAAGGCGGACAGAGCTAAGTGGAGATATGAGGAATTTTGTGCCCTGCTGCTTCGTGAGTATTGCCCGCCTGGGACATAGACTGCTCGGGAGATTACTTTCATGTGTGCTGCTTATGATCCTTCTTGTTCTGTCTCGGAGATTGTTTGCTAGTTTAAAAGGGAGCTGATTTACCGCGCTCACCTCTGCACCACATACAAGAGTCGTATTTGGATTTTATCCATGAGGCTACCGCCAGAGGTCCTTCTACACGCGTCTAGCTTGGGAGCTGTGCCATTTGATCGTTTCCTGGATGTTATTCTTTTATACGACCAGTAGCGGATTCTATCTTCTACTGTATATGCTCCCTCCCACCCCGAGGCAAAGAGGTCCAGACCAGTAGACATTAGAGGGGACGTACGACCTCGAGGATCCTTTTGCGGAGGATTCAGAGGAGGAGTGCCGAGAGCACCACCACCACCTGCACAGTCTAGGGAGATCTCAGTCCGAGCGTTGACTTGCTATGGATGTCATGAGGAGGGACATATTTTACAACACTGACCCAAAAAGACCACGCTATGCTACACCTCTACACTAGGGGGAACAGATCAGATCACTACCCCTCAATCATGAGGAGTTCCTTCTGCACCAGCATTTAGACTCCCCGTGGCTCCCCAGCCCCCACTATTGACCTATCCCTAGAGCCAGGGGAGAGGAGGTACTTTTGCTAGAGGTAGATCCGGAGCTAGAGGTGGTAGAGGATCTGCACGAGGAGGTCGAGGACCATCTAGGTCCGGGGTTGGCAGAGGATCGTCTTTCGCATGATCGTCTAGGTCAGGGTATGGGAGAGGACAGACTTTTGGAGGTTCTGGTTCAGCATTGCCCCCACCGCCCCGTGTCTTTCAGATGAGGGTAGAGGATCGCTCTCCTCCGAGTGCCTCAGGTACTATACCCCTCTATGATGCTTCCTTGAGTATACTATTTGATACGGGTGCCACACACTGCTTCATAGCAAAGTCGTGCGTCTCTAGGCTGAACCTGAGCTGCACGATGGGTCCGTCCCTGACTGTGGGTATGTCGGATGGGACTAGGATTAGGATGAGTCGTGAGATCCTAGGTTGCCCCATTCGTATAGGTGAGCGAGAGTGGCCCGCCGATTTGATCGTGATGACTTTGGGAACCCACGACATGATTCTTGGCATTGATTTTATGGACCGCTATGGGGCGATCATCGACTTATGGACGAGAACCGTGACGATTCTAGCAGAGGATGGCATGGAGCACCAGGTTTGGGGTAGTGACCCCAAGAGGAACGGGGCACTGATTAGCATAGTTCGAGCAGCGAGACTTCTTGACCAGGGTTGCATGGGATATTGGTGTTATGCTTTAGAGGTAGATCAAGGTCGTCCTAGCATGTCCGAGGTGCACAAAGTCCGAGACTTCACCGATGTCTTCCCCGATGACCTACCCGGATTACCCCCGCAGAGAGAGGTCGACTTCGCTATTGAGTTGGAGCCGGGCACCAGGCCCATTTCTCGAGTACCCTACATGATGGCGCCCACAGAGATGGCCGAGCTTAAGGCTCAGCTTGAGAAGTTAGCTGCGAAAGGCTATATTCGTCCGAGTGCATCACCTTGGGGAGCTCCAGTGTTGTTCGTCAAGAAGAAAGACGGTTCGTTGAGGCTGTGCATCGATTACCGCGAGCTGAACCGAGCAACGGTGAAGAATCGTTATCCACTTCTGAGGATTGATGACTTGATGGACCAACTTCAAGGTGTAGTGATCTTTTCGAAGATCGACTTGAGATCGGGATATCATCAGCTCAGAGTGAGGTCAGAGGACATCCAGAAGACCGCTTTTAGGACGCGGTATGGGCACTACGAGTTTGTGGTCATGCCTTTCGGGCTGACCACCGCACCAGCAGCCTTCATGAAGCTTATGAATAGGGTGTTCATAGACTATTTGGACAGATTCGTTGTGGTGTTCATCGATGACATCCTAGTATACTCGCGAAGCCATGAGTAGCATGAGCAGCACCTGAGGATTGTTCTAGAGACTTTGAGGAGGCATCAGCTGTTCGACAAGTACAGCAAGTGCGAGTTTTGGATTCCCGAGGTGACCTTCTTAGGTCATGTGATCTCAGCAGCAGGAGTCGCCGTGGATCCGGCGAAGATTGACGCCGTCAATGCTTGGGAGGTGCCCAAGAACGTTCGAGACATCCGTTCTTTTCTGGGATTGGCTAGCTATTACCGTCGCTTTATTCAGGACTTCTCGAGGATCGCCCAACCGATGACACAGTTGACACGGAAGGACGTCCTTTTCGTTTGGAGTGAGGAGTGTCAGGCCAGTTTTAAGCTTCTCAAGGAGAAGTTGGCGACCGCACCAGTATTGGCTCTACCTGATGGGACCGAGGACTTCGTGATCTACACCGATGCTTCCTGAGTTAGTTTGGGTTGTGTTCTACATTAGAGGGATCGATTTATTGCTTATGCTTCACGCCAGTTGAAGCCTGGAGAGGAGACTTACCCCATGCACGATCTTGAGCTGACAACTGTGGTGCACGTTCTGAAGATTTGGAGACATTATCTGTATGGTACTTTATGCAAGGTGATGATAAATCACAAGACCCTGAAGTATATCTTCACACAGAAGGAGCTCAACATGAGGCAGAGGCGTTGGTTAGAGCTGCTGAAGGATTACAATATGGAGATCATCTATCATCCCAAGAAGGCCAATGAAGTGGCAGATGCGCTCAGTCGGAAGACTCACCAGGAGGTGACCGTGGCCAGATTGACGAGTAGATTGCAGGCAGATTTAATGTCGTGCGGCATTAAGGTGTGGATTCAGTGAGAGAGAGGCCAGCTGTCCTTCCTCGAGATTCAGTCAAAGCTGACGGATGAGATTCGTAGAGGTCAGGCAGATTGCCCTGAGGTGGGAGCACCGAGAGAGCGGATGGCTCAAGGGCGAGCCGGGGAGCTTGCAGAGAGAGTTGATGGGTTGCTAACCTTCCATAGTATGGTGGTAGTACCCTCTACAGCAGATTTGAGGCAGAGGATTATGCAGGAGGCACACACGACCCCTTATTATGTCCATCTAGGGACGAATAAGATGTACCAAGACTTGAGGAGGTCCTATTGGTGGCAGAGGATGCAAGAAGACATTATGGATTTCGTCGCCTGATATCAGATTTGTCAGCAGGTCAGAATTGAGCACCAGAGACCAGGCGGACTAGTCAGATCACTTCCCGTTCCCGAGTGGAAGTGGACGGATATCTCCATGGATTTTGTCACCGGGCTGAGGAGAGACGTCAAAGGATTCGATGTTATTTGGGTCATGGTCGACAGATTGAACGAGTCATCCCATTTCATCGCCATTCAGGATACTTGGCCAGTTTCGAGATTAGCAGAGGAGTTTGTCAAACAGATCGAGAGACTTCACGGAGTTCCTGAGAGGATAGTTTTTGACAGAGATGGACGCTTTACCTCGAGATTTTGGCATCAGGTTCATGAGGCCTTGGGGACTCGGTTACCGTTCAGCACTGCTTTCCATCCGCAGATAGACGACCAGAGTGAGCGGACGATTCAGCCTTTAGAGGACATCTTGAGATCCTGTGTTCTGGAGTGGGGTGATCGTTGGGTCAGGTTTCTGCCTTTGGTGGAGTTCTCCTACAATAACAGTTGCCATTCGTCAATCGAGATGGCTCCGTACGAGGCACTTTATGGTAGGCATTGCAAGTCGTCAGTATGTTGGGACGAGCCCGCCGATACAACAGCATCCTTACCAGAGTTAGTCATAGAGACAGTTGACTAGGTCGGACGTATCCGAGAGCATATGAGGATTGCCTAGGACCAAAAAAAGAAGTACGCAGACCGAAGACGCACAAAGATTGTGTTTGATGTTGGATCACATGTTTGGCTCAGAGTTTCGCCGACTCGTGGGGTCCGTCGGTTTGGCATCAAGGGCAAGTTGAGCCCTAGGTTCGAAATTGATTTAATAAATTTAAAGGATGAATTTTGGAAATAACCTAACTTTGTCGGATTTGTTTTGAAATAATAATAAAATAATTTAATTTAAAGAGTTTTGGGAAATCTCGGAAAATTGACTTGTCTAACTTGTTGTATATGAATTGTGATGTGTGATATTACTGCCTTATATTTATATGCTGAATATAAAGCATGTTATGAGATAATTGTTAGGCATAATCTATGATATGTTGATATTGCTATGATATCTTAATCTGATAAGCATGATGAGATGTTACATGATATTATGTGATGATATGTGTTGAGATGATATAGAAGATGTTATATGATGATATATAAGACGAGACATGATGACATATGAAAGTTAAGATAAAATGGAAGGATTAAGATGATATGAGAATAAGACGATATGTGACGATATGAGCTGATTGATGGAAATGAATAAGGAAGATGATGAGATGAGTTGAGGTGATAAGGATGAAATGTTAAGATGCAATATTCTATGATTATGTGAACTTATTTACGATAGATAGGGGCGCCTTGTGTGGTTTAGACATAGACTTATGCATATTCTACTTATTTCCTTCTAGATGAATCTCTGACTTGTCTGGATTTGCTTGTTGTTGGTGTTTATTGCTTGGATTCTGCGCTCCTCCCGGTAAGTTCCTTTATTGCTTGTTGTTGGTGTTTATTGCTAGGTGTTGCATAAGCATTAAAGCATGTCATGTAGTATCATGCTAGGGTCGCATCTTTGAATGAGCATTTGGCTACTCTATGTGTTTGATAAAGAGAACGGCCATTATTTGTGAGTCATAAAGTTGTTGCTAGGGTCATTGGGGGCACTCGTGTTTCATATCGTTTCGGTCCCCCAGTCGAGTCAATGAGCATGATCTATATATATATATATATATATATATATATATATATATATATATATATATATATATATATATATGTATGTATGGTTTGGCATAGACCGAGTGCCCTACCTGGAAGTGGGTATGGGAATTTATCTCTTACGGTTCGGTTGAGACCGAGCGCCCTACCTCGGAGTGGGTACGAGAATTTTCAGAGATTGGGGATATGCTACTTGGCATTCTTTGGGCGCCTTTACTGTCTTTCTACACTTATATTCTATCTTGATAAAAGCATGTCTTGTGTGTTTAATTTCTGCACTGCATTAGAGCATCTTTATTATAGGAATAGTGTATGTGTATGCTTGCTTGCGGGACCCAGAGTGCGTAGGGGGGACTTGGTCTGACCCCGCCAGCACAAAATGTTTTTAGGTATGCTTGCTCTATGCTTCTATGGGATGGGAATCTTCTAGGCGAATGTGAAGAATCGATCTATCTCCGCTAACTTGGTTAAATGCTTTCCTGAATCTATGTTTATCGATTTGGTTTTGACCTGGCCTCGCCATGTCAAGTTGTACTTTACTTCCGCTTTCCACTTTTCCTTTGAATTTCCGCGACTTAGGCTTTCAGGACAGGTTAAGGGTACCCAGCGGCCCTTCAATTGCTTTGGGGTTCGAAATCCCCACTTTACAATACTGATCCTTTTGGGTTTGAAACCTCGACCCGTACCTGAATTGGAAGATCCAAACGAAGGTATCCAACCTTCGAAACGTAACTCGGGTATGTATATCCGGGCCGTTACATAAAGAAGTGAAATTACCCACTAAAAGTTTAGAAGAAAGGCCTAAGGAGGTGATTGAAGTGGGTGAAAGAGGTGAAAATAACTCAAAATCGAGGTTCTGTAAAGACGGCGCCCGCCGCCCTGAAAACCGGCTCCCGCCGCCCCTATCAGTGAGTGATCTTATTTTTGACGTTGATCCATCTGCAAAGAAATCATCGAAAGAGTGGTCTTCTGAGGTTCCAAGACCTGCACCACCATTTCCTCATGCCTTAAAACCTGATCGTAAGTGGGAGGATGAACAAATTCTATATGACATCTTTGCTCACTATGAGGTAAATATTCCAGTTTTGAATTTAACCAAAAATGTGCCTCGCTATGCTAAGTTTTTAAAAGAATTATGTACTATGAAAAGAAAGCAAAGGATGAGAAGAAAAAGGTAAGTTTGAATGAGAATGTTTCTGCTATGTTACAGAAAAGATTACTTGAAAAATGCGGAGACCCAGGTATGTTCACTGTTCCATGTGGAATTGGTAATACTAAATTCACTAAAGCTATGTTGGATTTAGGAGCTTCAATTAATGTCATGTCACACAATTTGTACATGTTATTGGGTCTCAATGCTTTGTCGAAAACTGGTGTTACTATACAACTTGCTGATCGTTCTAGTATTAAGCCTAGAGAAGTTGTTGAAGATGTTTTAGTTAAGGTTAATGAATTGATATTTCCTGCTGATTTCATTATATTAGATATGGAACAGGGTACGTCTGAAACCCCAATTATCTTGGGAAGGCCATTCTTACGAACGGCTAAGACTAAGATTGATTGCTTTGAAGGTTCACTAACCATGGAGTTTACGGTAGAAAGATTGAATTTTCTATTTTTTAGCATATTACTCTTTCTCCTAATGATTCTTTGGATGTTCTTGATGCTAATAATGTTGATTGCAGGAATGAAATCAAATGATTTGTTAGATGCTTCTAATGATAATGAATTATTGAATAATGAGTTTTCAAACAATGTGAAATTTGAATTAGGGAAAGATGAAATCGAAATGAAAATTGAAAATTTGTTTGATCCACATGAAAATGTGCCTAGTCCAAATGAACCTATTATTCTTCCCTATGAGAAATTGATTCCTAACAATATTGAGATTTTTACAATTTCAGGACATCCTCTAGGAGGAATTCATACTAATAAAAAGGAGTTAATTGATAAAATGGATGAACACATTGGAAAAATTCCTATGGTTCCCCCTCTTGTCAAGAAAAGGATAAGTGTGGAGGATCTTGATGAAGTAACTTGATCAAGAAGAGCAACACGTCGAACCAAAGACGTGAAACAAAGGCGCTTCATGGGAGGCAACTCAAGGTAAAATAGGTAATATTATTTAATTTTTGCATTAGTTTTTCAATTCAATAAAGTAGGACTAGTCTATTTGTTGTGTATTGGAATGGCTTTGTGTTAGAACTTACTGGTTAGGAAAATTTGTTCGATCAAAATGACGGAGTTGGAGTTCTGCCATACCGGCGCCCGCCGCTATTGCTTGGACGCGTTTTGATTTTTGGTAACATTGGAACGGGAGATTCTTTCTATCCTTATATTTATATTTATATTTATCTACGTTTTAGGTTAGTTTTAATTTCGTCTATCTTTATATGATCATATATATATCTATCCATATTAGGATTTATTTATCTTATGAATAATTATATCTATCTATCTATATATTATCTATCTATGATTATATCTATATAATATATCTATCTATTTATATTTTTATCTATCTATGAAGAGAATATATCTATCTATCTAACTATATTATATCTATTATATTATTTATTTTATATCTAATTATTTATTTTCTCTTTTATAGATGATCCCTTTCCAATTCCAAATCTCATATACCTTACATTCCCTAATTTGTGATCTAGCAAATCCTTTTTCTCCAAGCAACACAAGAACCCTAATTTCCTACTTGAATCCTAATTCCAAAAACCTAAGTCTTGTGTTTCAATCAAAATCCTTTCTTTCGATCACCCATCAAACACATCCATCACTACCCTTCATCCATCAAAATTCGATTCTTTCCACACCATCACCATCCCTACCACAAAAGAAAGACCTTGAAACCAAATTTTGTCCGTCAACTATCAGTTTGGAGGGAGTTTGGACATTGGATCTTCGATGTCTTTGTTCGAATTCGTAATCTTGCACCGCCGGCGCCCGCCGCCCCAAATACCGGCACCCGTCGCCTCTGCAGAGAGGGAGATTTTCGTCGTTTCTTGTGAGTTCCGTCATGTTCTTCATTGGTTTCATTCGTCATGTCTATTTTTCCCGCTATGGAGAAGTCTTTCTACCTGATGAAAGAGCATGAGGATTGTTGGATCAATCTTGGAAAAAGGGAATGTCGCTCTATGATGTTCTTTGATCCGGTGACTTTGCATCATTTGGGATTATTTCAGCATGTTTCTCGGCTTTTAGAAAAAGGTGGTTTAGGTGATTTCATGGATCTAGTCGTGTTCATTTATCATGTGTTGGTTAGAGAATTCCTGGCTACTCTGCACTACCGTTCTGATTTGGAGATTCGTTTCTATATGAGGGGTAAGGAGTTCATGGTGACTAAGGACTTTATTGCACAAGCTTTTGGAGTCACCAAGATGCCTGCAGATGCATGGGGATTTGAACTGGCTGCTCCGCCTGTGCATGATACTTAGAAGGAGGCTACTAGTCGATCTTATGGGTCGGGTGGTAACTTTTTCGACTATATGATTGCCCATCCTGCTTTGAGGTTATGCTACAGGATATTGTATACATCTTTCTTTTGGATAGTTGATCCTGAATTGGTTACTATGAGAGCCCGGAGTTACACTTACTGTTTGACCCCTAATGCATTGCAAATTCCTCACTATGTTCAGTTATTTCTGGGAAGTTGTACTGAGATGATTAGGGCTACACGTGTGAGATCTGATTGTATTATTGCTTTTGGAAATTCGGTGTCGCTGATTGCTCGACACTTGGGAGTTCGTCTAGATGATTTGCGCCCTCTTGGTGGTGACTCGGTCTACAATGTTGCTGCTCTAAACTGGTGTGGCATTATTATAGCAACTCGGCGTCCAAGTGGAGCGGAGTGTTTCAGATGGATGGCAGGAGATCATGAAGAGCATTATCTATACCTTCCTGGAGAGCTACCATATTGTTTCAGTTTGCTTGATTTCAATCTAAGCCATAATAGCTTTCCCTTGCCTCTGGAGCAACTTAAGGATGATTCTGAGGGACATGGTCCTGAGGAAACTGATTTGGCAGTAGAGAAGGAACATAATGACAATGAAGAAGAAGAGGATGTCATTGCTGATGATGTTGACCCTATTTATGCTACTGTTGATGATCTTGAGCGTTGATTTGCTGATTTGGAAAGGAGAAATGTTGATAAGCTCGCGAGTATTTCTGAAAAGATTAATGGTCTTCAGTCAGTGCTGTTGCGCATAATGGATAATCTTCGTCAGCGGTCTGGATCCCAGACCCCGTCTTCATAGTGATAGGTTAGTTATTCGCTTCCTTCACCCTCAATTTTATTTTCATTGTTCTTTTTGTTTATGCATTGAGAACAATGCAACATTTAAGTATGGGGGGAGTTGTTTATGTTAGTTTAGTTCATTTAGTTAGTTCATGTTTATTTTATGTTTCATGTTTAATTTTTAAGTGTTATTTATGTTTAAATTTTATTTTCAATTCATGCATCATGTCTAAAGTTTATTTGTTATATAAAAAATACAAAAACCGAAAAAAAGGTATAAAATGTCGAAAAAAGGGAAAAATAGGGTTTGTCATGCACTGCATATATATGTGTTATTAAAGATACCCATCTAGTTTGAGTTTGTCCTATCAACTTTATTCTAGCATGATCTTATATATCCCATGGAATTCTGGAATGATTTGACCTTGTCTTAAAATTATTTTTATGTGAAATATGATTTGGCATAGGTAATTGAGCATGTATGATCTAAGTTCTTAGGCATGTTTGATATCCAACAAGAAATTGTACTAGTGAGAATTTTGGCCTTATAAGGGATTACTTTTATACTCCCTTTTGCTTTTGTTGTGTGATTTACTCTTCCTATGCATTTATCTTTGAGTATTGATATGGTTATCTATTTTCAAGGCCGATTATATACATGATGATTGTTTGATAAGTTCAAATGATAGAGACACCTTTTAGCCACATCTTATCCATGTCTACCTTATGTTATATCTTGCTTTGAAGCCAATTTGAGCCTTTAGCCTATTTCATTTGTAAGCTCAACAAAATTCATTATTCCTAGCCTATGATAAGCCTTACCCTTTCTTGGGAAATTAAGATTTAGAGTTGGTTATGGAAATTCATTTGGAGTTTTGGGAAAGAAGCTAAATTGTGAGATTTTCATGATTTATGGTTTTGGAGAGGATATAATGTTATGTGCTTATAGTTTCCCTCATATTTGTAAAGACTGAATATATATTTTATATATATTATATTATTACTTTAATTAAATATGTTAGTATTTATTTCAAATTGTAAAAGTGGAGAAAAATCGTCCTCGAGCACGGGTTCAAATTTTAAAAACATTCCGGCATCGTTTTGAGAATTTAGTTTTTAACGGATTTAATTCCGCCTTCGAGCTCCGAGTTTTGATAAAATTAATTTAATTATGTTATCTTGTAATTAGTAAATTAAATTTTGATTTAAATTTGATTTAGTCGGGATTGGATCGGGCGAGCGAGTTTTGAGTCTTTTCAGCTATTTGAATTGGGTATTGTGGGACCAAATATATTTTAATTTCTTTTTCTCCTCTTTTTTCTTCTCTCTCTCTCTCTCTCTCGGCAGTCCTGCCCTTGCATCCTACAACTTGCATTTTGTTGTTTTGTGCCCTCACCAGAAAACCCATTTGTGAAATTGGTCCCCCTCTCCTTGTCTCCTTCCCCATTTCCAGCCCAACACCCCCATCTCTACTCCTCACCTCTCCCACGCCATTTCACCCTTTTGGCTAAGGATTCAAGCACAAACCCACACTCCCCTCTCTCTCCCTCCCTCTCTTCTGATTTCACAGCCCTCACCTCCTGTCTCCTTAACCACTTGGACATACCCTCATCCCCGCCACCACACCTCCAGCTCCTCCTGGGCGCCAGTTGGGCGCCTCCCGAGCACGGCCGAGCACCACCATTACCACAACACCACCACTGCAACACCAAATCCAGCCACCACCACACCGCCGCCGCCGCGGCCTCCACCCTCCTCCCCTGTTTGCCGAGAGGTCCCAAGCCACCCCATCACTTCCTCCTTCGTCCTCCTTCCTTTAGCCAGCAGCGGGAACACTTACCACCCTCTTCCGGAGCCACCAGAGGCAGCAGTCGAAGGTCGCCGGAGCCGCCGCCGCCTCGCTTTCGCTCCTCTCCCCTGGTTCGGTTTTGAAAGCCCGGGTAAGGTTCTCTCCTCCCTTTCCAATCGAAAAAGGTTGCAAAGCATCACCTTTAAGCCTCCTATCTTCAATCTAGGCCGAGAAACGCAGCCCCGAGCCTCCGATGAAGCCAATCGATTTCCGACGAGCCCCGGCGGCGTTTTCCGACGAGACCACTCCCCCCGGTGAGCCCTCCCTTCCTTCTTCTTCTTTTACTTTTGTTTCCGTGGATGTGTGTCGAGTGGCCGGAGCCCAGCTTCCCCGCCGCCGGCCAACTCCCTTTCCCCCCCTCTTCTTCCCTTCCGTCGAGCCCAGGCAGCCGGCTCCCCTGTTTGGTTTCCAGCAACAGAACGGGGCAAAGGAGGAGGAAGAAGCCTGGCGGGCCCCTCCACTCCACCGTGGCTTCCACCTCAGCACGTGGGCCCTTCTTTTTTATTTCAGCCTTTGAAATCTGGAAGGGATTCTGGGCTAAAGGGCTTGGACCTATTTTTGGTCCAGGTCCGGATCCCCTTCGGATCCCCATCCGGGTCCCTCCCTTCTGAAGTCTCGGGTGGGCCGGGTCTCTCCTCTTTCCTTGGGCTTACCTCTGGGCTGGGTTATTTCTTTTTTTGTACTGTTATGTCTATATATCATATAATGTTGTATGTTATTTATATGTTATGCTTACACTATTGTTAATAGTTATTATTATTATGTGATTTTGTATTTTGGAAATATATATATATATATATATATATATATATATATATATATATGTATATATATATAAATATATATATATATATATATATTCTGAGATTTTATTTATATTTTTAAACTACCTTAAAAGTGATATTATTTGGGTTACGTATTTACATATGTAAGTTTGAGAATCTTGGGATAAATTGATCATTTAGATTTAAATAGGGATTTCGAAAATGGATTTATTTTGAGGAGTTATGTTAGCTATATTGTTGGTAAATTATTTAAAAAGAGATTTCACGTTCGGGAATATCTTTTAAGGATTTATTATTACTTGAAAACCAACATGCCTGAAATTTTTAGTAGTATACAATTGCAAGTTGATCAAAGATTTAATGTTTTATAAATGGGTTTTGGCCAAATATGATTTGAGGAATCGTTTGAATTGAGATGACGAGATGAGATGAACATGAAATGAGATATGGTTTGTGATGAAACGAGATGGAATAATCTGAAATGGGATATGAGCCGAGATATGAATGATAGTTAGGGGCGCCTTGTGTGAAATAGGTAGACTCATGCATTTATATGTTATTAGGTGTTTGTGAATGTTGGACGTTGCTTGCTATCGGTGATTCATTTCTTGGATTCTGCTCTGCCTTGTTCTCTGCTGTTCGGCTTATTCAGGTAAGTTCCTTTATGGGCTTACTCAGATTCGAAAGAGATTACCGGCTTGTGAATGTATGACATACTAGGTGTTGCATAAGCATTAAAGCATGCCATATAGTATCATGCTAGGTTGCACTTGTGATTGAGCATTCTATTTCTTTACGCGTATGAAACAGGACGGCCGTATCTGTGATAGTCCTAGAGTCTTTGCTAGGGTCATAGGGTAGCCCAGCCCCATCGGGTGCCCTGAGTCTATCGAGTCGATACGAGCATGATGATAGCCCAGCACCATCGGGCATGATTTATTTATTTTAATTTACGTTATGATGATGAGATATGATGATGAGATATGATATGCTATAGCATCGAACCGGCCGGTCTCTGCACTAACGGAAAGGGGTGCAGAGGTAGGAGAGGGACATGCCACTTGGCATTCTTTGGGCGCCTTTACAGTTATTTCTCGCATATTGTAAATTAGGATCATGCTAGTGTGATTTAATTTCCGCATCTGCATCATCCTTATTATTAGCGTATGTGTATGTTCGCTTGCTGGACAGAGCGTGTTGGGGCCTCGGTCTGACCCCACTCGCACCCATTGTTTTTAGGTATGATTGCTCTCTGTTTGTATGGCGTGGGAAAGTCCCTCGGCGATTGCAAAGAAATCTGTCTAACCCCGCTAATCTGGCCATCCGACTTTAGAAATTTGTTTCAGTTTTGACCCGGCCTTGCCGTGGGTTTTGTATCTAAATCATATTTCCACTTCACTTTCGTTTAAACTGAATTTATGAAATTTCGACTGATTAGAGGTTTGAAACCTCGACCCGTACCTGAATTGCAACATCCGAATGAAGGTAACCGACCTTCGAAACGTATCCCGGATATTTATATCCGGGCCGTTACAATATTATGCTATATTGCATTATTTTCGGCTTAATAAAAAAAATCAGAAATGTCGAAAAGGAAAAAAAAAAAGAAAAAAGGAAAAAGAATAAAGAGCCTCGCTTATATTATTTTGCATATGAGGAGTTGGATTGATGTTTGGTTGAGAGTTACTTGAGTTGGGTGTTGTATATGCATATTTGAGCATATTTTGAGATATTTGAGATTATTGGAGTTTATTGATATGTTTATGAGTTATGTTATTTGTGAGAGTTATGAGCAATGAGCATATTGCTATATTTTGAGAGTTGTGTTACATTGTGAGCTTGATGTATTATTGAGTTGGTTTGCATTATGTTGGGAGTTTTAAGAATCTTATTTTCCCGAAATTAATAGCACCACAAGACCAAATACAATTTCTTGCCCTTATGTTTTTACCCAGCCCCATTACAACCCCGCCGAATGGAGTCTTCTATGAAGGTTTCCATTGAGCGAAAGTCCTCTTGATGTTCTTGTTTTTGCTTTGATGTATCTGGTGGAGATTTTGTGATATAAATGTCAATATTTGATTCGATGCTTGTATATGGAATTGGGGTGGGTGTATGCTTAAAAGCCTAAACACATGAGAGCGAGAGAAACACATATTTTTTCCTTGTGAGGTTGGATCGTTAAACATGCAAGCTACTTGATCGCCTATATACATCTTATGATGTTTTTGTGCCTTGTTCATATTTGCACTATGAATTGAAGTTGCTTTTGATGAGGAAGAATTGTGAAAGAATCTCTTGTGGGATGCATTGATTATGTTTATGTTTCATGGTTGCTTGAGGACAAGCAAGAGCTTAAGTGTTGGGGGGGGGGGGTTTGATAATGCATATTTTATATAGGCATTATAGGTAGTTCTTATTGCATTTAGATAGGAGTTTTGCATATGTTTTGGTCTATTTCTATATCTTTCTTGTGAAGTATTCGAGTTCGGAATCTACGCCTTTTTAGTGTTTATTCTGCAGTTTTACATTCCGACCTTGGATGGGATTTTAGAGGAGCTTAAATGGATGATTTAGGAGCATAAGAAGGCTAAGGAATGAGCATCAAAGGAGGAAGGAAGCACAACGTCGAAGATAAGAAGGATTACAGAGTCTGATGGAACGGCGGCCGCCGCTAGTCACCCGGCGCCCGCCGGTGTCCCGTGTTCAGCAATTTCCAATTTTAGTCCGAAGATTCTATTTGATTATTACATTAATATCTTATTCTCTAGGGTTTTGCACGACTCTATTTATCTTATATTCATCATTATTCAACCGGGTGTTAGTGTGTTTTTAGAGAGAGGTTTTGAGAGAGAGAGAGAGAGAGAGATGAGCGTTACTTTGGCTATGAGTTGCTAAACTCATAGTTTCGCCTGTGATTCGAAGACATGGTTGAATGAATTGTGAGGATTTGATTTCAATTAGTTATTTATAAGCATATTTATCATCTTGTTCTTATTGATGTGAATTTGTGTTCCTTTCTATGATTGATCACCATGTTAGGAATTGCATCTATGCTATGAATCCGTTGTTGGTTTCTCGATAGCAAACGAAGTCATTAATTTAGTGATATTTCTATGTCTTTGTAGTGGATGATATCGATTGATCTATGTCGAGTAGATGTTTATAGGGCCGAGAGGGTTGCTCCCTTGTCTTCTATTTGCATTGAATCGATGTGTCAATTGGTCTTAAGAACTTGAATCGTTAATGCTATTGTTTAGTGATATTGAATAAAAAGATTGTATCTTTGTGGAACAATCAACCTTAGTCAAGTCGGCATATGCTCTATAAATACTATTAAATCAATCTTAGGACCTTGAACCTCAACCATTGTCGACAATTACAGGTGAAATGCTTTTCTATCTTATTATCAATACTTTACAATCATTATCCTATTTACTTTATTTTGTCATTAAGTTGTTATAAACTATTGCTATTGTCTTAAGAAGTCATTGTTAGGAATATTATATTTGCATCCGTTTCTCTCTGTGGGTTCGACTCCGGACTTCATCGATATACTAATCTATTGTTTTATCAATCCATTGGCTTACCAATCTATTGGTTTGAGCATTGAGTTAGGATATTATTACTATTTGGGCGAAGCGAAAGCCAATGACGTTCGCAGACCACCAGGTGGGATAAGAGAGGTTTGAAGAAGAGGGAAACCAGAGGTCCAATGACGTTCTCCCTCACAGATTCATCCTTGGTATCTTGTCAATGGTGTTGAGAACTTGAGAAGGACTTGTTACACAATTTGATAAAATTTGTCTTGTTAATAGTCATTTTGACATCTTACCAATACCTCTTATGATCTTTGTTTTAATCTGAAACCTAAAAAATTAGGTGCACAATAAATGTTGTAAGATTATTTGTATTTATCTTTACGTAAGGATAAACTCTAAGAGGATATTGGATAAGCTCTAAAAAACCTTAATTCCTTGTAAAATCCTATATAAAGGGTCTTTTGAAACCTCAATAAACGCATCAATTCCTCCTCTCATCTCTATACATCTCTTCTCTTTATCTTCAGTTTATAACACATTAATAGCACAAATTGCTCCTATATTCGTCTATATTATATTCGTCTATATTGGTCAAAGATAGCGAAGAAGTTTGCTTTTGCCTCTCCTATTCAAAATCTCACAAAGGTGAGTTTTTTTTCTTTTTATTTAAAATTTTCAATCTATTATGTTCTTAGTGATATTTGTTTTGATTACTTATAGGTAAGGGTTCGTTTGGTTAGCTCTCTACTTCCCGGGAAGTTCAAAATCCCAGGAATTAGGAGTCAATACATGTGTTTGGTATGTTTTTTTAAAATGAGAAAACCCAGGAATTTCAATTCCTAAGAATTTAAATTCCTATGAAATGGTGGAATTTAACTTACCATGGAGGGGGTAGGTAAGATCTACTTCCTCCATTCTTTTTTTCCAAATCTTCTATAAAATTTATTTTTTATAAACAAAATCACCAATTTGCCCATATAGATTTTGATTTTAAACAAAAAGCAAAAGGTTATAAGAGTAATTTTAAATAAATTACTATAAAAATTCAATGTTTAACCAAACAAAACATAGGAATTGAATTTATGGGAAATTATTTTCAACCAAACATATTTTTACATTTCCCATGAAGTAGAATTCATGGGAATTACAAATCCCGGGAAGTTACTTCCTGGGAAGTCTACTTCCCACGTTTAACCAAACGAGGCCTAAGAGGGGAAGAGTATTCACCCTTTTTCATTTAATTGATCAATTATACATTTTATGGGGTTTTAATTGAACCTTCATCGCCCCGTCCGATCGCAGACAAGAGATCAGCGGCCTTGGAGGTCCTCTCGCTAGTCGGAATAGGGCTCACCTTCTCTCGTTCCGAGGCCGACATACATGGACTACCCCATCCCAGATCTATCAAGACGTTGTTGTAGACTTGCAGTCCTCAGTCAGAGCCTTCATCTGAAAGGGAGAGCACACAGGTAGCAACGGTAGCCTCCCTCGCCCCGGACGCCGCCCAAAAATCCCGCGCTGCCACCCGCGTCGTCGCCTAATGCCATCGTGCTACCCCTCACACGCATCCACGAATGGTTCACTAACCTGCGATCGTCATCGCCGGCTCGCATCCATGGCGCCCAATCCTTGGCGCTAGCGCTAAAGGCACGTCGGAATACTCCAATCCGCCGCGATTATAATCGCCGGGCCGCATCGATGGCCGATGACACTAGAGCTGTTCGGATGCTTATCCGATCAGCCGCCATGATCGAAGAAGACGATTATTGCAAATTTTATTTAATTACAAAACCAGCCCCGGAGTTGTCAAAAATCGCAGATCATCTTTATTTTCTAATAACTCCAAAAAGGGACCCAAACTTCCAGGGTAGCAAATTTTGTCCCCAGTGAGGTTGTCTATCTCTATTATCTCTGGTGAGCAAAAAAAAATCTCTTTCACATATATGATTTTATATCATCCCAGAAGTGATAGATTTAGTTGGAGAAATAGATAAACACATCAAGTTATATGAACCCCGAAGTGGTGAAATTTATCCCTTGAAGTGGATATAAAATATATGATCTCAAGTATTTATCTCCTGAAGCGGAAAAAGGTATATTCCCTAAGGCGAATAAATTAAGGGCCATTTGCATAGATAACCCATTTTTTTGGATGGTTTGCATAGATAACCCCCACTTGGGAAAAATAAAAAAGTGGGTTATGAGTGTACTTTTGCAAATAAAATTTGTGACCTCTTGGGCCGGTTGTAGGTTGAAGGGAGGAGGGAATACTTGAGGAGGGAAAGGTTGATGGGTTTTGGCGCCAAAAATTGTGAGGGGATGGGTGATGTGATGTTGAGTTTCCTTTTACCATTTTGTATGATATAAAAAGGGAGGATGAGAAAAGCTTTAATTTTTCTCTCTTCTCTCACCTCTTTTACAGCATAAATTTACCTAGAGAAAGAGATGGAGAACGTTCCACCATTGAAGACAAGCTGTCGACTTGCAGTTCCAGTTGCATACCACTTGTCGCCTTCAGTCGGTGCTCCTGTCAGTGATCAGAATCCCCGTGTCACCTTGATTTCCCAGAAACCTTTATTCTCATAAGCAATGGGTAAGTATATTTGATGAACTAGTTCTCATCTATGGTGAAAAGTAAATACTCATGTACCTTTCTTCTCGTCCCTCGTTTCATTTTCAGGTGGAAACGCCTTGGTCTACGTCACTCTCATCTTCGATGGTTGTTGGGTGTTCAAGGGAGGTCGATGGGTGTTTGCTACTCACTTTCTTCTTCCCCCAGTATAATCTAAGACAAAAGAGATGGAGAGGATGACCACCAAGGAAGACAAGCTCTCGGCCTGAAGTTCCACCATGGAAGACAAAAATAAAAGGGGAGGAGGGGAGAAGCCTTTCATTTTCTCCCTTCTCTCACATCTTTTGCTGCAGAACGAGATGGAGAACGTTCCACCATTGAAGACAAGCTCTTGGCTTGCAGTTCCAGTTGCAGAGCACTTGTCAAAGTCGGTGCCCATGTCAGTGATCAGAATCCCCGCGTCACCTTGATTTCCCAGAAACCTTTATTCTCAGATGCAGGGGGTAAGTGTATTTGACGAAATACTTTTCATCTATGGTGAAAAGTAGATACCAATGAACCTTTCTTCTTATCCCTCATTTCATTTTCAGGTGGAAGCGCCTTGGTATGCGTCACTCTCATCTTCGATGGTTGTTGGGTGTTCGAGGGAGGCCGATGTGAGTTTGCGGATGGGAAGGCGCACAAGAATGTCATGATACAAGAGGGCATTGACTTCACCTCTTTGAAAAACTCGATCATGGTCAAGTTTTTGGTACTTTGGGGTTACACACATACGTCAAACTTTAGGTCTTTTGAGGTTACACATATGACAAACTCTTAGTATTTTGGGAAGCACACATGACAAACTTTATGTATTTTGGGGTTAAGCACATATGTCAAATTTTTGGTACTTTGGGGTTACCCACATATATTAAGCTTTTGTGTATGAACAGCTGTTTCTGCTATAAATGATACATGTCAGCAATTGGAATTATACGTGCCACCTAATATATTTTCTCTTGTCACTATGAACAGTCTGACATTATATTTCTCCTGGAAATAATGTTTGTCACCTGTTTATATCGTCGTGTCACCTGAAAGATGTAATTTGTCGCTTTCTGTGTTTCAATGGAATCATTTCATGTCCAAGCACTTCCTTACAAGACCAACCCATGTTCGACTACATACAATACTACACAAAATAATTGTCACCACACATATGTTCATGAAATACTGCACAAAATACTGCAAAAAGTAGTTGTTTGATTTTGACGTTTGACATTTCTAAGTGTCTACCAATTTGTTAAGAAAATAACTCATGTCACCTGTTTGTATGACCGTGTCATCTGAATGAATTAACGTGTCACAGTTTGGGGTTTCACTTTAAATTTGTTTTCGAAATGAATCATGTCACCTGTTTGTATGATCGTGTCACTTGAATGATTTAACGTGTCACTTGTTTGATTTTAACATTTTACGTTTCTTAGTGTCTGCCAATTTGTTAAGAAAATAACCCTTCTCACCGGTTTGTATAGTCGTGCCACCTGAAAGAATTAACGTATCACAGTTTGGGGTTTCACTTTAAATTTGTTTTCGAAATGAACCATGTCACCTGTTTCTATGGCCGTGTCACTTGTAGGATTTAACGTGTCTGTTTTTCCACCCAAACATTTCAAAACCAAGTATGTTCGTAAAGAAAACCCCCAAATGCATAAGATGTTCATAAAAGACTAACATTTACTGACCAACCAATGTCATAAAATACTACACCTACTAACTAACAGAGATCATAACATCCTACAAGTTTTGAGCAACAAAGTTCAAAAAATACAACCCCAACAAAGTTCATAACAATCTAGGGGTATGAAAAGTACGCCCTGATAAAAAGTTGGCGGTGGTTTATTACAGTCTACCATGGAAGATGGCAATAGCAAGCAACTACCTGTACGCCTCGATGACAACAGAGATCATAACTTCTTCATAAGCTCCGTGTCGTAGTCTGTCCCATCCCTGCTACACACCCACGATGAAAATGTTAGGTGAATGACATCGTTTGTAAAATAAGTTGGAGACAAATACAGATGCGGGGTACCTTGTCATCCACTCCTTCATAAGCTCCTGGAGCCTTCCTTGTCTTCTTGCCTCTCACAACCTCAACTTTTGCAGCCTTAGAGATCTGAAAAATGCTTATGAAGTTTAAACTCTCATTCCGAGATTTGGATATCCCATGTCACCCAACTAAGTAAACCATGTCACTTAACTGCAATAACCTTGTCACATCAACTAATACAGATTCATATGATCGACATTCCCAGATTTTTTTTATCCTGTGTCACCAAACTAAATAAATCCTATCACCCAACATCAACAACCTTGTCACATTAACTAACAACAAACAAATTCATATATGACATTCCCAGATTTTTTTATCCCGTCTCCCCGCCCTTGTGGTCGTTGTCCTCAACCTCCCCATCTTTGTTCCTTGCTAAATCGCAGTCACCTCAACATCCATGTCCGGGTCCTCTCCACCCTTCCCCCATCCTTGAAAAGCACCTCCACATCCTCTTCCTTGCTAACATCTTCGACACCATCCTTTCGACGGACCACAAAAGCTTACCTTATCACCTTGTCCTTGTAGGGGTTTCTCCCCGGCTCCAGGTGCAATCGTTGTAACCACATCGACATGAACGACCTGAAAAATGAATTCAAATTTTAAAGTGGATCCCCAATTTTCCGTGTCACTCAACATAAAATACCATGTCACCCAAAAACAAACTTACCTCCTCATTCTTTCGTGCCCCCATCCCCTTCCTTTTCATCGACAAGTTTGGCTTCAACTCCATTTTTCCCAACATCGCCCTCCTTCTCTGCATCAATGTCAAAAGAAGTGCTAGCATCCATTTCTCTTTCTTCCATAGCTCTTCCCATCCCTTTAGCAACCCGCAGTTCATTGACGACCTCCTCAACATTTTCATCTGCAGGAATTGGGTTTTTAGCATCACTCATACGGACTAAGGTGAACAAAAGCGTTCAGAAAACAACATTAGTTGACTTGGATATGTCAAAACTCATTTATAATTCAGAAACAAGCTAAATTAAAATAGAAAACGACATTGTTGTCCATCAACCAATGAAATTGAATTAAAAAACAAGAGAATGACATCAAAGGGAATATATGGTATTCGTAGGGACTATTCAAATTCATATTAGATTCTAATTGTCGCTTAATTTCATATCGAAATGATTAGGATAGTATCCTTTAAATATCAACATTTACGTGTCATCTTGAAAATTTCACATGTCAGGAGTCCATTTACCCTTGTCACCTAAGTTATGCAGATTTTGCAGAAAACGAATATATGCAAATGAATGACGTACTTTCCCATCCAATTCGAAACTCATGTCACCCAATGTCTCTTTCAAACAAAAAAAATTCCAAATCTAACATGGCTCAAACCTCAATCGTTCTTCTTCAATCACCCACCAAAGCATCCCCATATCCCAATTTCAACTCCCACCATTGTCACCCTCTTCGACCTTCTAAAACCCTAACCATCGATTTCCCCTAACCATACCCGAAAACCATCCTCCTCATCCTTCAATCGCACCCACCATTGTTACCCCTCCACAACTCATCACTCAACCCACCATTGTCCTTCAATCCCTAAACCTCATTGCAAGTCCTTCACCCACACACCCAACCACCCACGTTCACACAAAACGGAAAAGAGAAAGAATGATTGTGGGTTGATGGAGAGGGGGGCGTACCTTTATAATCCGACGGCGGCGTTCTTCGCTTCTCCTCCATACTCCGACAATGGTGGATCTTCTCCGGCCTCCTCTATTTCGAAATCACCAGTGCTTTTCTTTCGTTTGAAATGGAGAGAGAGAACTGAAATGGAGAGAGAGTATGGTGAGAAGCAATTATTGCTTCTGATTTTTTTTTTCCTTTTCTTTTTTTTTTGGCCACTTTTTCCTTCTTTCCTTTTCTTTTCCTTTTTTATTTTTAGTTCATAAACCCCCTATCCCAGGTTAATCAACCGGGACTTTTTTGCAAATTTTTGGGTTTTGGGTTACTTTTACCAATTTTCAAGGGAGGGGTTTATTTGTGCAAAGTTTGCAAAAAGTGGGTCATTTATAACCATTCTCTCATAAATTAATTACCAATCTCGTCCCCCGAAGGGGATGAAAGTAAGAAAATTGATATTATAAATTACTCGATCTGATTAATAAATCTCATCCCTTCAGAGACGATCGAGCTGACAAATTTCATCCCCGTAGTGATAAAATTATATTTATTATTTATGTTTATTTAATTTATAAGTATGTTATTTTATTTTATTGATTTAAAGTATATTTGTTTAATCTTCCTCTCCCGAAGTAGATGAACGAACCATCTCCTGAAGTAGACATGAACGATTAAAAATCATCCCCGTTGATGAATTTATTATTTATTTCAATTTGTATTGTTTTTTTCTTTTTTGTCTCCTTAAGTAGACAAACATTATCTCTCGAAGTAGATATAAATTGTTAAATTTGCATATCATTCCAAAATTGATAGTTTATCTCCTGAAGTAGATAAAGTGAACACAACTTATATATCACATCTCTTGAAGAAGATGAAATTCTTATTCATCTCCTGAAAAAGATAAAATATTTTAGCTAATATATCATGATGAACGTGTATTTGTGGGGGATGTTTAATTTCTTATCACCAGAAGTTGACAATATGCTAATTTTATTTCATTTATTTATGTTTTTATAGTTTTATTACCTATATCAACTATTTATTTAGTTATTTATGATCATTTCCTGAAGAGAATGAACACATAATCCTTCTAAATCGTTCATACAGTAACGATAATCATCTCCTGAAGAGTTGTATATGAAAAGGAAATTCATAATATGTCTCACTCTCTCAACAATACATATTTGTCCCTGAAGTGACAATATTAATTCTTTAAACTAAATTGATGATAAGTTTGTATAATCCCTGAAAGATGAATTAAAATCATATCCTGAAGTGTATGAGTTTGATTTTGAAGTTGCACAAATAACCCATGAAGCAATGTGTATAGAGTAAGGATATATATATATATCCTTGAAGTGGTTGTATACATGTTGTCTTCTCCCTGAAGTGAGTAATAATCGATCGTATCATTTTCTTGAAGAATATGGTCAAAGTTTATATGACAACTTACTATATTTTGGAATGCAACTTATCATTTTTTTGGAGTACATGAATTTGTAATCTTTTCAGACATTTTAGCATTCAACTTTTGGACTATTTTGAAATGTTTTAGATCGGTTTTGATTGTTTTTGTTGAACTATCTTGAGAAACTTGAAGTTCTTTTATCGAACATGCAAATGACAATTCGGGAGAAAGACTTATCATAATCCAGTAGATTATGACGAATTTTAGCTCCTATATAAGAGCTTGGAGACTCTAAATATAATTGTTAAATAATCCAACAAACTGTGAGATTAATCATCATTTCCATAAGAGCCTGAAGACTCTATTAATGAATTTTTATTAACTCCGGAAGAGTAAAGAATTTCATGAACTTCAGAAGAGTAAAGGATTTTACAAACTCTAGAAGAGTATATATATATACATATATATATATATATATGATCCTATCTATATACATATACTAAAACCGATGCATTGTTGCCTACATGGCGGCGCGTGAGTGCATCTGCATACGTGGCAGCGCGTGAGTGCATCTCGCAAAACTTTCCCCCATCAAAAACAATATTAGTAAAGATGGAATATCTTATAAAAGAGTAAATATTATATAAGGAAAAACAATATTAGTAAATAATATATTGTCATAGTTTATAGAAAGTTATCATAAATCACAATCTATCGATATATATTTTAGTTAATTGATTAATTGATAATAATATAAATCAAAACTATTTAATAGACATACTTACCAAAAATATTAATAGATAAATATGTAGTATTTGATAGGTGTTATTTTATTTATATATAGGTTATTTTTTAATGTAAATAATTATTTATATCGAAATTAATTATTTAATAATTATTATTTTATTTATATCTATATTATTTTAGGGGCCAAAATAAATTAATGAAAATATTATGTAGTCACATTCCATCAGCATAGATATTTTAGTAAACTAATGGAATAAACATGTACCACATATTCAATAAAAAAATTATTATAATATTTTTGAAAATCACATGTCGATTAAATTACATGAGATTTAATTAACGATAGATCAAGAAAAAAAAACCCTTTTACCGTATAAATGTGAATTTTATTTATATTTTGAGAGTGTCTAAATAAAAGATATTTAGATTATATATAATATGTCGAAATAATTTTACTTATATCTATATTATTTTTTGGTATTAAAAATTATTTATATTTATTGGATCTATCTAGATTATTTATAATATTGTATTATCGTATTCATCGTACATGGGACGGGCCTTACACTAGTTTTTATATATTTGTACTCTTGAAGAAGTACATAGAATGTGGGTCTAGCTAGAAGATCTTAGGACCCGAAGATCCTCAATAATGGCAGCAGAACATATATGGTCTGTTTTCTTGGGAAATTCACAACAAGACCATCTAAATTTAGAGTAAATGCAAAGTCTCTAATATCTTTTGAATGGATTCAATGAGACACCTACGGAACTAGGCATGGCCACGGGTCACGGGTCATTGACCCGGCGGGTCCGGGTCCTCGGGTCAGCAGGCTGAAACGCGTAGCGGGTTAGGGTTACGGTCGGGGGGTTTTGAACCCGCTGACCCGGCGGGTCCAACCCGACGGGTCGACCCGTCGGGTCAACCCACCATTCTAAAGTTTTTTTTTTGAAAAAAATATTTTTTTTAGATGGTCTGTTTTCTTGGCAAATTCACAACAAGACCATCTAAATTTAGAGTAAATGCAAAGTCTCTAATATCTTTTGAATGAATTCAATGAGACACCTACGGAACTAAGCATGGCCACGAGTCACGGGTCGACCCGTGACCCGACGGGTCGTACGGGTCATTGACTAGATGGGTCCGGGTCCTCGGGTCAGCAGGTTGAAATGGGTAGCGGGTTAGGGTTACGGTCGGGGGGTTTTGAAACCGCTGACCCGGCGGGTCCAACCCAACGGATCGACCCGTCGGGTCAACCCACCATTCTAAAGTTTTTTTTTTGAAAAAAATATTTTTTTTGAGTTTATAATTATTGTGTATATTATTCTTAGAATAATTCATAATATAGACATAAACTAATTTGCAATGTGCAATGTGGGTCAAAAGCACTCTCATCCTTCCCCTTTTATAGACTTGGAAGTCTTCCTTCCATCCCCTCATTTCTGATGTGGGACAAAAGCTTCATCCCACATCGAAAATATGGAGTTAGAATGAGAATGTATGAGGCTATATATATGTATCTCACTATCTCATTTCTCCCACTTCACTTATTCCTACATTTCCTACATTGGAAATTAAGTTGGAAAATAAAGTTTGAAAAAAATATATTCTCATATTTTTCTCTCTTACATCCCACATTATTGTTGTGAATGAAAAAATTGATATGAAGATATATAAAATCTTCCCACATTTTTAACACTATGAAGTGGGTGATAAAATGTGTTGTGAAGATTTTTATCTTCACATATCATTTATTTATTTATTTTAATTAGGGCTGGGCTTCCGGTCTGGATCGGACCGGACCGGACCGAAGATTCCGGTCCGATCCAAGACCGGTGGACCGTAATCTCCAAGAACTTGGACCGTGGATCGGACCGAGACCAGAACTTATGGTCCCGGTCTTTACGGTCCGCGGACCGTAAAGACCGGTTGGACCGAAACTTTACAACAACTCTTTTGCAGCAGCCCATGTTTTCCCTTTTACAGCAGCCGCTGTTCATATTTTGCGTTAAATCAAACACCTGTAAATTGAAAATTCATTCATTCATGATTTGATTTCATTCATGCGTGCTTCATGCATGATCAAAGGGATATTAATTTGTCAAAATACACAAAAAAACCTAGATCTAAAAAAGTGAAAAGAGAGGGATGTAACTACTCATTGGCGTCGGTTTGAACGGTGAGATGGTGGCTACTGTCGCGGGTGAGCATGCAATGAAAGAGAGGCGGAGAGCACAGTAGGTGAGGCCGTGAGGGTACTGTCGTCGGAAGTGACGGAGTAAGAGAGATGCGAGCGAGAGGCGGCTTAGAGTAGAGGAGGGTGAGGGACTGAGGTTACTGAAACGCGTACACACGGGGAAAAACTTCAAAAAAGGGCACACTCTTTTTTTTTAAAGAGAAAGGGAATGCTCTCGGCTTTTTTTTTAAATAATAGAGTTTACGGTCCAAGACCGGGACCAGACTAAACCGGAAATAGAAAATTCTTGGACCGGGGACCGGACCGTAATATTCCGGTCCGATCCAAAGACCGTAATTTTCGGTCCGATCTCGGTCCGATTACGGTCCGATCCAAATTTTGCCCAGCCCTAATTTTAATAGTCATTTTTTTAAAAAAATTTTAAATAATTTAACCTGCCGGGTCAACGGGTGGACCCGGCGGGTCAACGGGTCAACGGGTCGACCCGAACCCGTCAACCCGTGAATTTTCGGGTTATGGTTCGGGTCGACCAACCCCGATCCTTGACCCGGCGGGTCGAACCCGTCGACCCGGCGGGTCCGACCCGTGGCCTCGCCTATACGGAATACTACTATATAGACTAGTGTAATTCCAATATTATAGATGCCTTAACACTTTGGTCATATGAAATAAAAGGTAGAGAATGTTATCAAACACATTGTTTAACATAATGTAGCTCACGACGACCCAGAAGAGTCATTAGTCAAATGGACCCATACATGTTTGCATTTTGAATTTGACATAATAGAAACTCCCAAATTATCTCCAGAAGATAACATGTCATTCAAGGGTTTTGAATAAACAATGTATGTTTCAAGCCCTCCTCCAAATAAAATAAAATGAGACCACAAAGAAGTTGGATGATACATGGGTTTTGAGTCTCTATTGATATCAAATACCTAGAGCTTTATAATGGTGATTGAATGCTCAGTATTTAGGGGAAGTAAATGAGACTATATATACTATTAAGAAAAAGATTGTATGGACACAAATTCTCTATCATTTTAGATCCGCAGATAAATACAGGTGAACCAGAAGTTCAATAGATTAAATGATTATAAGGTTTAGCAAATATGCTATTCAATGCATTTCCAAAAGCCAAGAAAGTGAAAAAGTCACATAAATTATACTGGCTCATTTGAAAGTTCCAGAAGTAACTCCAAACCAATTAACATCAAGTGGTTCTCAAATACACCAGAAGTGTTGAAGATCACTAAGCTCTTAGTTTATGATTCCATGGAAAAGGAAAGAGCCTATGAGAATATGAAGATCATCAAATAGATAATGGATGTTGACATCATGATAAAGAGCTAGAAAGAGGAAATCCATGAAAATATGGATTCTTAAAGCATGATGGTATTGGACCCGTAGTTTCAAAACTGAAAGTGTAATATCAATTAGTTTTAAGTGGGTGTTCGTACAAAAGAAAATATAAAGTCAAGTTGATTGCACAAAAGCCTATTAAAGGTTATATGAGAATGTGTTCACCAAAAGTGAATATAATTTTGGCTCCAAATGTAAATAACGGACGTGGTAGGTGTCTACCCATATAAATGAAAATGATCAATTGAAATTGTCTGAAGCATTAATACCAAAGTTCCGTCACATGCAATTGATTAAAGATCCTTATAACTTTATAAGAGTACTTGAAGTACCTATAATTGTGAAAGTGATGACATTGTATTAGGTCCCGAAGTACCATACAAAGTTGTACTCTTTTCCTTATCTTTATTTTTATCCCCCTAAGTTTTTCCATGGTAAGGTTTTTAACAAGGCAACTTATGCACCATTTAATACAACAAATCCCCTTGATCAACAATGAAAAGCACACTAGGTCCTGAAGTATCTTATGCTTAGTTGTGCATCCAAAGCAGCTCAACACCAATACATGGAAGTCAAGCGCGTCAAAGTCAATCATGAAGCCATTACATCTTATACACATCAAAGAGAATGTTGAGATTCTATCATAAGCTCATGAAGACAGCGTCATTAAGAAGAATGAGAAGACTTCGAGAAGGATGTTGAATTTAGAGGGAGTATACGTGCACTGCACTCTTTTTCCCTTTGATCGGGTTTTGTCCCACTCAGTTTTACTGACAAGGTTTTTAACGAGGCAGATCGGGTTTTGTCCCACAACCCGAACCGGAAAACCCGACCCGTACGCCCGGTAAATTCTGGGTCAAGACCCGGTTTTTTCGACTCAGGAATTTTTTTAGACCCGAACCCAAAGTACCCGGTAATTTTCTGGGTCATTTGGGTTTAGACCCGGTGACCCGATTAACCCGATGACCCGATTGATTTATAATTATATAGCGCTTAAATTTTTTTATGGAGACTCCAATTTATTACATTTTATAATTACAATCACTTGAACTTTCATTTTCAAATCAACTTTTATATTTATTTGTATTGTGTAATACTCCTTCCGATTGATGGTAATTGATTTTTGATTTTTATCACATTTTTTAAGAAGATAAAAACTCTAAAAATATTAAAACAATTCTATGCTGATTACCAATAGCATGAAATTATTTCTAAAAAATTATTTAAAATTTTGATATTTTATATATTTTTAAATTTTATTAAATTATGATAAATAATAAAAATTAAATGTTTTAGATCAAATATAGTATATAATTACAAGCACTAGAACTTATGAACCACGTCTTTAATTTTAGCATTTTATAATTATCACAAAATTACCAAATCATGATTTTTTAATTTAAAAAAGAAAAAATTGACAAACCCGAAATCGACCGGATTTGACCCGAAACCCGGTCAAACCCGAGTTGAAGTCAACCCGTATCTACCCGGAATCCAAAATGACCCGACTCGAACCCGATCCGAATGACCCGATTGACAGGTCTATATGTATTTGTTCTATTGGTCCTAGTTTTGTTCCATTGGGTTTTCTAGGCGAGATTTGTAATGCGGGAGTATATAGGGAGGTTTATCCAAGGGGTAGTGTTATAAGATTTTTGTTTTTATCTTTACGTATGGATAAACTCTAAGAGGATATTGGATAAGCTCTAGAAAACCCTAGTTCCGGGGTCCTTTGGAACCCTAATAAACAAATCAATTCCTCATCTCTTCTCTCTACATCTCTTCTCTTCTTTATCTTCATTTTATAACAAATTTCTATAAATCTTAATTTTAAGGGAAAAATAAGCAATTAAAAAAATCTAAAAAATCTTCTTTTAAGAAATATAAGCAATAATAGGAAAGAAAATGACTAAATGAAGGAGAAAAAAAAAAGCAAACAAAGAGCTAAAAACTAAAAAAATCTTCCCATTTTTTGGGAGGGTGAATCCACTTCCATTTCTTTCAAGCCAAGGTTCTAAGAACCAAGGCCTCTCTCTCTCTCGATTGTATGAAAGCTCCATTTCGGAGATGTTCATCAATTCAAAAACACAAAACTAATCAAGCCTAGGCCCAATGGGTACTCTCTCGCTCGGTCTATCCCTTCTTTCATATGGATTTCAATTTTATCTCTACTTTGTTGTTTCATATGATCATCTATAAATCATCTTTTTTCAATTAATTATCACCCGATTCAGGGTTTGTCCTCTTTTTAATTTGTAACGCTTTTTTTTTGAACCTTTTGCATTTGAAATTAATGACATTTGTTAGAAAAAGACGGATTTTTAATTTAATTGATGAATCAAATTGTTTGCATGTTGGGAGGCATTTGGAAAGGAAATGGAGTTTGAGGTTTTAGATAGTATTTTGATTTTGATTGTATGTAAGCCTGGAGATGTGTTAATTGATGCTCTATGTCCTCTAATCGATGTTTATCGCCTTTTTCTTCTCTTTCTTTTCGAATGATCCTTTGGTTTTGCCTTGTGGTCAACTTGCAATATGTGTATTAATTTGTTGCATCAAACTGGAATTTTTCGGATATGCTAGCTCCTCAAAAGCTATGATTTATTGAACATTATATAATTCATATTCTTATTCTTATACACATTGTATAGATAACATTGCTGCATTGATCATCCATGTCGACTTTGATTTCACTCTCATTGAACATTAATTCATATTCTTATTCTTATACACATTTTGTGTGTATATATATATATATATATATATATATATATATATATATATATATATATATATATATATATATATATATATATATATATATATATATTTATGTACAACACAGTTTGAAAATAAGTAAGAGCTAGTACTCAAAATGATTTGGTCAGGCATCATACAATTCTCGTTTGCACTTGTGCTCGCGCGTGTCTGAGCAAATTAATATAAATATGAATTCAGAATCGTTTGGCATGATCTAACTTATTTGAGAATAATGTATCTATCTTAATTTTGCTTTCAAATATATATATATATATATGTGTGTGTGTGTGTGTGTTTGCATTTGCATCAACAACTGGAGTCTGGTGGAGCAGGCTAGTGCTTGAGGATTTTAAGTTTAAACTTAACACGTACGTACGTACTGATCGGATTTTCCATATATGTGAATGTGATTATCAGATAACAACAGTGGATGCTCCTCCACTCAGCTGATTGATGGAGATGGTGCCTTCAATGTTGAAGGAATAGATACTTTCATGAAGGAAGTGAGGTTGGGTGACTCTGGACTATCATATGCCATAGTCTCTATCATGGGCCCTCAAAGCAGTGGTATGCGCCACCTCACCATTTTCAAACAACTTAAACCGATCCATACACTTTTATTATTTATTATGGATTTCTATAACTACTCTATACTTATTGCTTGGATATCCCACCTACAATCATATATTCATATATATATATATATATATATATATATATATATATATATATATATATATATATATATATATAACCTATAATTGGGAAATTAATTAGTACAATATATATTGAGCTTAATTATCATCTCGATCAGATCTGTACGTACGTTGCATTTGTTCGTTTTTGTGCAGGAAAGAGTACATTGTTAAATAAGTTGTTCCGTACCAACTTTAGAGAAATGGATACATTTAGAGGAAGGTACGTACGTACGTGCGGTTATGCTAGCTACTTACTTCATATATATATATATATATATATATATATATATATATATATATATATATATATATTATATATTTTTAATTTCTTCTTAATTTATATATATTCAGACAAGAAATTAATTAAATTGATAGCGCGCGCGGGATTGCTTTGTTGATCAGGTCTCAGACAACTAAAGGTATTTGGATGGCGAAATGTGTTGGTATAGAGCCCTGTACTATTGTAATGGATTTAGAGGGAACTGATGGAAGAGAAAGGGGAGAGGTGACAAAAACTGTCTCCCAACTAACTAACCTATATATATATATATATATATATATATATATATATATATATATAGTTTTTCTTTACATCCATTAATATATCACTTATCTTCTAGGCTCTAGCTTGTATACATATATATTTATGTACGTGTTGTTCTGAACCATTAATTGGATATATTCTATATGAAATATTATGTGTGTTCCTCGCTAGTTGGATAACGCGCCTTACCTTTTTAGGAATAGATTGATCGAGTTTAATTATAATAAATTAAATTATCTAATGAAAGCGCAATATATTAGTATATGTTTAGTTTTCAGTGGAAATGTACGTTAGGGATGTTGAACCTTTTGTTTTTAGTTATTCTTTCAATCTTCGCCCATTTTATTTATTTAAAACAAAAATATTATTTTATATATATAGGGTTGCGCTCCGGTGAAAACCAAAATTGCGGTAAAAACATGTGAGGACCGACTTTTTAGCCCCGTTCAATAGCTTTATAGCCCGGTTATAAATATAACCGATCTATAAGGTCACATATTTTAGCCCGGTTCTGAATAAAACCGAGCTATAAAGTCACTAATGTAATTTTAAAACATGAGTTTTCAGCACGGTTTTTAGGTTTAACCGATATATAAAGTCATGTGTTATTTTAAAACTGGAGTTTTTAGCACGGTTTTTACGTTGAACTGAGTTGTAAAGTCACTGTATAATTGAGATTTTTAGCACGGGTTTCAAATAAACCAAGCTATAAAGTAGTCCTCACGGTTTTTACCGTAATTTGAGGTTTTCACCGGAGTCAATTTATATATATATATTGAAGCCTTCCGCAATCAAACAAACTTGATTAACCTCAGATCGATCATGGATTACGTTGAAGGGCGCCCCATGCCATATATGGATCGGAGATTGTTGTACTCCTATATTTTTGTTGCTTATGGCTTTTTACGTACAATATCTTAGTACGTTTCAAAAAATTTATGCATCACCTTCCTAAGATCTTTACTTTTACGTTTTAACCACTAATATTAATGGAGATCGACCATTATGTTGAAGGAACAAAATCTAGCAACTTTTATATTTTGATCGAAGAAATGAATATAGTATATTACAGCTTGATTTTGTGAAGATATATATATATATATATATATATATATATATATATATACACACACACTTTGATTATCTAGCTTGTTTTTTATTCTTTTTCTTTGCATTTCTATTTTTGGTTGATGCAACTAAGGGTTTAAGTGTAGTTAATTGTTGACATTAGATGGAAAATAATTGTTTTCACTTTCACTCATCACTATATCATAAATATATATTTGCTTAATTAGCATATTATTTTCTGTTATTTTTTTTAAAAAAAAAAAGAAAGTGGAGAATTTAATCCTCCTAGATGCTTGCTCTTGCATTTTCTTTTCTTTTAGGATGATACAGCGTTCGAAAAGCAGAGTGCTCTCTTTGCGCTTGCTGTTTCAGACATAGTGCTTATAAACATGTAAGAACAATTTCTTTGACTTTGATACATTTTTTTTTTCTTGTTTCAGTACTTTGACTTTTGTTTATTCGGTTCTTAACTTTATCAAATAATGTAGGTGGTGTCATGATATTGGGCGTGAACAAGCTGCCAACAAGCCTCTCTTAAAGACTGTGTTTCAGGTAAATACATGGATCGAGTACCATTTTTTTAGTTACTTGAGTAAAATGGAGCAGCAGAAATATTGTAACATATATTATGACAGTTAAAACTTCTTACAGGTCATGATGCGATTGTTTAGCCCTCGCAAAACAACTTTGCTGTTTGTAATACGGGACAAAACAAGGGTGAGTTCAGTTGCATATATATATAACTAAGAATTTCTTGGCGAACTTGGTCATACATTGAAATGGAATTTTGATGTTTTAATGTGTTCTGATTTCATAGACACCCTTGGAAAATCTAGAACCTGTGCTCAGAGAAGACATTCAGAAGGTAAATATATTTTTTGCATCTTTAGAGACTTGTTGTTAGCTAATTGTTAAAATCCCTCCCATTCCGGGTCTCGATCTATTGGTTGCAGATATGGGATTCAGTTCCTAAGCCAGAAGCTCATAAGGAAACTCCATTGAGTGAATTTTTCAATGTGAGTTAAAATACCCTATCTATCCTACCAGTTGCAGATATTGCCTTAATTTGAGCTCTTTTTGTAATCATGCCAATCACCCAAGGCTAATATACTTTAATAGGTTGAGGTTGTGGCATTGCCAAGTTACGAGGAGAAGGAAGAGCAATTCAAACAACAGGTAGATACTTGATATTTTTCTTGTTACCACAACAGAAAATTTATATATATATGTATGTGTATATATATATATATATTTTGCATTTATATACGTACATTGATGAAAAGTAATAATCCTAATCTCTTGAAGAAATTTTTATATGACTAGCTGTATGAGCTAGCATATATGGAGTGATTAATTAACGTTGAGATTATTGTACGTACGTAGGTTGCAAATTTAAGGCAGAGATTTAACCAATCTATTGCACCTGGGGGCCTTGCTGGAGATCGCCGGGGTGTGGTTCCTGCATCGGGCTTTTCTTTTAGTGCCCAACAAATTTGGAAAATCATCAAGGAGAACAAAGACCTTGATCTTCCTGCACATAAGGTAATTAATTACTTAGGCATATACATGCAATATATATATATATATATATATATATATAAAGTACTGACTATGGAATTGGAATTGGAATTGGAATTGGAAGTTGTTATTTGGTATTAAAACGTTTGCCACCATAAATTATTAGATATACCCAAATCTATCTAGTTAGTTATTTGAGATATGTGTATATCCTATCTAGTCAGTAAATCTCTAAAGATAAGATTTGTATTATGTTATATATTGTAATTGATTCATTGAATGAAATATACAAGTTCTCAATCTAATATGGTAATCAGAGCTTAGGTTTTTTTTCCTCCCACCCGCCTCTGCCGATTACTTTCCTCAGCCCAGCTCCGGCCTTTGCCCTGTCAAGCTCTGGCCTTTGTCCTGTCAAACTTCAGCCTTTGTCCTGCCGCTCACCATGACAACCTCCCACTCCAACAACTCCATTCTCCTGTCCACTGGCAATTCCACAAACATGCAGTTTCCACACCTCTCAATCAAACTCGATCGTTCCAACTATTACTCATGGCGAAGTGTTGTCTTTTCTACCCTTGAAGCCTATGATCTTGAGCCTTATGTGGTCAAGAAACCACCTGTTGCTCCTACAGGCGACACCGCCCCCACTGTTGAGTACACAGCTTGGCGCAAGGCTGACCGATTCGTCCTAGTCTGGCTTCGCTCCACCCTCTCGGAGAAGCTTCTGTGCTATGTGGCCAAGGCTTCCACATCCTATGATGCCTGGTCTATGATTTCCTCCATGTTTCAGTCTCAAACCCGTGCCCGCTTGATGAATCTGAAAGGCCAACTTCAGAATTTGTCAAAGAGTTCATTATCGATGATGGATTACATTGAGAAGAAGAGATCCATTGTCGATGCCTTGGCTGAGTGTCAGTACTTCGTTCAGGATGATGATCTTGTTGCATCTCTTCTACATGGTCTGGATTCATCTTACGGAGCACTCAGAGCGGCTATCAATGTTCGAGTCGAGCCGATTGCTCCTGATGAACTCACTGGCCTCTTGCTCCATGAGGAGGAGCGGCTGCAGCACGAGTCCAGTTCCTCTCCTGCTGCTGACAGTGTGGTGGTTCCTCCGTCTTCGTCTTCTACCACGTCTCCTCCTGTCGCTAATACAGTCACCGGTGGCTCTCAGAATCGGTCGGATGGCTCGTCCCGTGGTCGCGGTCGTGGTGATCGTGGTCGTGGACGAGGCAGGGGTCGCTCGTTCGACTCCTCCAGTGACACCACTCCTCCGTCCTCGTCTCGCCCAGTTTGTCAGATCTGTGATCGCCCTGGTCATCCGGCACGAAATTGTTTCAACAGGCTTGATGTTGCTCGCTTTCCGTCCACTTATGTTCCCAAATCTGTCAATCACGCCACACCCGGGTCCCCAATGGTTGATCCTTCATGGTATGTTGACTCTGGCGCCTCCCATCATGTCACCAACAATATGAAGAACTTGTCTCTTCGATCCGAATATGACGGTACTGATCGCCTTGCTCTTGGGGATGGTAAAACTATCCCTATCACTCATATTGGTTCATCCTCTATTGGCAGCGCTTTATCATTACGCAATGTTCTTGTTGTTCCTAGCATTGCGAAAAATTTACTCAGTGCAACGTCTCTTACCAGAGACAATGATGTCTTCATTGAGCTACATAATGATTCTTGTTTTGTGAAGGATTTGCAGGGTCGGATGCTCCTGAAGGGAACCGTTGAAGATGGACTCTACCGCCTCTCACCCACCCCATGCTTTCCCCGAGCCCTATCCTGCCGCACCACATTGCAGGGTTGGCACAACCGCCTTGCTCATCCACATGTTGCTGTCCTTAAGAGTCTTCTGTCCAAGTTTCGTTTACCAGTGTCAAATAAACAAATTCCTACTGTTTGTGAGTCATGCCAACTTGGCAAAAGTCGTCGTTTACCCATTACAGCTGTTCATGAGTCTAGCTCTTCTTGTTTTGATTTAATTTATGCTGATGTTTGGGGTCCTGCGTCTGTCCCCTCTCTTCATGGAAACAAATATTTTGTTCAGTTTGTTGATGATCACAGTAAGTTTTGTTGGATCTATTTTCTTTCCCTTAAATCCCAAGTATTGCAAACTTTTGAGACCTTCCACAAAATGGTACAGACCCAGTTTAACAAATCTATTAAACAGCTTCAAACCGATGGTGGTGGTGAATTTCTCGCCCTATCCTCATATCTCCGCAATCATGGCATTCACCACCGCATCTCTTGCCCTCACACCCCATCTCAAAATGGTGCGGTTGAACGTCGTCACCGCATTGTCCAAGAAAAAGGCCTCTCTCTCCTGGCTCATGCTGGCCTTCCCTTTGCCTATTGGGAGCATGCTTTCCACACCGCGGTCTACTTATCTAACCGCACCATTACACCCTTATTGCACCACACATCCCCCTTTCAATTACTCTACAATAAATCACCCGACTACACTCTCCTTAAAACCTTTGGGTGCCTTTGTTACCCTTATCTCAAGCCTTACAATACCACCAAACTGGCTTACCGCTCCCAACCTTGTGTGTTCCTTGGTTATAATTCTAAATACAAAGGCTATGTTTGTTTGCATCTATCCACTGGAAGAACTTATGTGTCCACCCATGTGATCTTCAATGAAGATAGTTTTCCCTATAAAACCTTGTCTCCACATACTGCTGCTTCACCACCATCCTCCCCGTTTGTTCCATCTATCTCCTCTCGGCCTCTCCGGCTTGCTTTGGACAGTCGTCTCCCACCCTCACCTACTGTCACGCCTCCCCTGTCACCCTCCAACTCCTCCCTGTCACCCTCCAACTCCTCCCTGTCAGCCTCCTCCCACAGTCCTGACGCTACCACCTCTGCAACCTCTTCTTCTCCCATCCCTACCCCTGAGCCCTCACCGCCACCCTCCAACTCCTCCCTGTCACCCTCCAACTCCTCCCTGTCGGCCTCCTCCCACAGCCCTGGCCCTACGACCTCTGCACCCTTACCCACGTCCTCCCCCACCCCTACCTCGAGTTCGTCGTCTTCGGTTCCTTCATCAGTGGCTCCGTCCCCTCCAGCTCCCAGACCCGATCAGCCTCCTCTTGGCTACCTTCGGCCTGCTGCAGGCTCCAGCCACCCCATGGCCACTCGGGCTCGGACAGAAGACCTTAAGCCCCGTACATTCGTCAGCACTCGTCACCCTTCCCCGATGTGTCTCCTTACTGAGAAGGAACCTGCCACCCTTGCTGCTGCTTTGAAATCCACTCAATGGACCTCTGCAATGAAATCTGAGCTTGATGCACTTCAGGCTAACCGGACATGGTCCCTTGTTCCTTGTCCACCTCGGGCCAATGTTATAGGCAACAAATGGGTCTTTCGCATTAAGCGGAAACCCGATGGCAGTATTGAGCGCTACAAGGCGCGTCTTGTCGCCAAGGGATTTCACCAAGAAGAAGGGGTGGATTACTTTGACACCTTCAGTCCGGTCGTCAAACCCACCTCGATTCGTGTTGTCTTATGTATTGCTATTTCTAGAGGTTGGAGTATTCGTCAGCTTGATATAAACAATGCCTTTTTGAATGGTGACTTAACTGAGGAGGTTTACATGTCTCAGCCCAAAGGTTTTGTTGATCCGACTCGTCCTAATCATGTCTGCAGACTACACAAGGCTCTGTATGGCCTAAAACAAGCTCCGCGTGCATGGTTCAACAAGCTCCGCTTCTATCTTCACACTTGCGGCTTCAAGGCATGCTTCTCTGACACTTCTCTCTTTGTGTTACACTCGACCTCTACCATCACCTATATCTTGGTCTATGTTGATGATATTATCATTACTGGCTCCGATTCCACTTTCATTGCTCGCTTCATCACTAGTCTCAATCAACGGTTTGCTCTCAAGGACATTGGTCGGCTGTCTTTCTTCCTTGGGGTTGAGATTGTCTATTCAGGATCAACTATTCATCTTTCTCAGCAGAAATATCTTCATGACTTGCTTGAGCGCTGCAACATGTTGGAAGCTAAGCCGATATCGTCTCCTGCAGATCCCTCAGTCACAAAGGTTCCTTCAGCCCCTGACCATCCTTATGCCGACCCTGGTACTTATCGTCATGTTGTGGGTAGCCTCCAATATGCCTTCATCACTCGTCCTGAGATCAGTTTTGCCGTCAATCGGGCTTGTCAGCACATGCATAATCCATTGACCTCTCACTGGCAACATGTTAAACGGATCCTTCGATATCTCAAGGGGTCTCTTGATCATGGTCTCACCTTGACTCCGTCTCCTCGTGCTGACTTAGTGGCTTACTGTGATGCTGGTTGGGCTACGGACCCTGTTGACCTTCGCTCCCAACACGGCTTTGCTGTCTTCTATGGTGGCAATCTTGTCAGCTGGGCTAGTCGCAAACAGAAGGCTCTCGCTCGTTCTAGTACTGAGGCTGAATACAGAGCTCTTGCGTTCACCGCCATTGAGCTTGCTTGGCTTGCTCAGCTATTGCGTGAGCTGCGTGTCCCTATCTCTCGTACTCCGGTTCTCCTCTGTGACAATCTTTCGGCCACCTTTCTTGCCAATAATCCAGCCATCACTACCAAGTCCAAACATATTCAACTGGATTACCATTATGTCCGTCAGCAGGTAGATTCGAATGAGCTATTCGTCAAGCACATCCCAGCTAGTCATCAAATAGCCGACATCTTCACGAAGGCACTCACTGGTCGATTCTTTGCAGCTCTTCGTCCCAAGCTTCTGGTCACTCCGCGTCCTTCAGCTTGCCGGGGGTATTAGATATACCCAAATCTATCTAGTTAGTTATTTGAGATATGTGTATATCCTATCTAGTCAGTAAATCTCTAAAGATAAGATTTGTATTATGTTATATATTGTAATTGATTCATTGAATGAAATATACAAGTTCTCAATCTAATATAAATGATTGCTAGGTGATGGTGGCAACGGTTCGTTGCGAAGAAATTGCCCATGAAAGGATAAGCAGTTTTGAGGGAAATGAGGTATATCTATCATCTATATGTAGTTTTAGTTTAGGCTTGTTGGCGTACGTAGTTTTATTGATCTACGCACATTTTTACTCGACCATTCGCATGCAGGATTGGCGTGATCTGGAAGTAGCTGCAAAATCTGGTCCTGTCAAGGGCTTTGGGAAGAAGCTTAGCTTAATTCTTGGGAGTTGCTTAACGGAGTTAGTGTTACAGTTTCACTATCATATATATATATATATATATAGATATATATATATATATATATATATATATATATATATATATATATATAATATGATTCAAATTTAATCAAGGCTGGCATATACACAATAACATTAAGTGATCTTGTTAGCAAACACCAATTGGTCTAGTGGGATAAGTTGAAGAGGACTCATTTACTAATTAATTTCAGAGTGCAACCTTAACCTTAATGGTGTTTGTGTTTTCGGGATATTACTATGCTATGCCTTGAATAAATATAAGTTACATATACCTTTTCCTTCTTCTCTTAATTAGGTATGATGCAGAGGCTACATTTTTCGATGAAGGCGTCAGAACTGCTAAACGGAAAATTGTAGAAGAAAAATTGCTCCAAGTACAACATATATATATATATATATATATATACTCTCTTGTCTCTATTTAAATCGTTGTGTGTGTGTGTATATATATATAAATGTTCTTTGATGCTAATTGTTTTCACTTTGAAAAAATTGCTTGCAGCTTGTCCACCCAGCTTACCAATCCATCATGGCACATTTGAGATCTGTTACATTAGAAAAATTCAAAGAAACATTCGACAAAGCCCTGACTGGAGGGGAATCATTTTCAGCTGCTGCTCGTAAATGTACAGAGTCTTTCATGCATCAATTTGATGAAGGATATGCAGGTATACCATTTCTCTTACCATTAGATCAACCTAGTTTCATTTGAACTGACATTGGTCTTTCAGCGATCAGGGATTCAGATTTTTTATTTGTCTGCACGCATTGTTCGTCTAGGCTGGTTTAATTTTAAACCTTATTCTGCAAGCTAGCTGATGTGTGATCTTTTAAGAACAAAAAAATATTACTTATTGCAAATTCGATGTTTACTTTGCTTCAAATAGATGCTGTAATTGAGCAAGCAAACTGGGATTCCTCTAAAATACGCGACAAGCTTCACCGTGATATTGATGCACAAATCACTGCAGTTCAAGCTGCCAAGCTATCTGACCTTACAGCTCTCTACGAAGTATGGTTTATCTACCAAGTATAGTTTATTTATTATGTGAATGTGCATTAACAATGTGACTGTTTTAGGGAAAACTAAATCATGCTCTCGCCGCTCCAGTTGAGGCACTGCTGGATAGTGCTAGTGTCGAGACATGGCCATCCATAAGAAAAGCTTCTTCAGCGTGAGACTCAATCAGCGGTTTCTGACTTCTCAAAGGATCTTTCCAATTTTGATATAGACGAGCAAACAAAGGCGAAAATGATTTCAAAGCTACAGGACTATGCAAGAGATGTGGTTGAAACAAAGGCAAAGGATGAAGCATCCAGAGTTTTGATACGTATGAAGGATAGGTAGGAAACATAAAAGACAGTTTTTTTTTTTGGTAATTTTTCATCCTGGAACATAATATATAGTAGTGTAACTCCCCTTGCAGATTTTCGACGTTGTTTAGCCATGATTCTGACTCAATGCCGCGTCTTTGGACTGGAAAGGAGGACATCAAAAGCATTACAAAAGTTGCACGCACTGCGGTATGTATAATGTATGAACTGGAATCAATGATAAGACCTTCAATTTGAGCATGGAAAGTTCCTAATTTTCTCTTGTTTTGCTTCAGTCCTTGAAATTGCTTTCAGTTTTGGCTGCAATACGGTTAGAGGAAGACCATCTTCATATCGAGAAGACTCTCACAGGTGCATTGGTAGATAGCCCAAACACTAGCAATAAAAATACGGATATCACAGTCGCAGACCCTCTTGCATCAAGCCACTGGGAGAAGGTGAGCCTTGGTTGCTTCCAACCATCCATCAAGGATATTAATTACTTAATCCGGGGTTCAGTCTTCAAAGCCGAGTTTCTCGTATGTATCATCTACATACAGCTACAGCTTGTTCCATATGTGTGTGACTATATGTACAGGTTCCATCCTCAAAGACATTACTTTCCCCGGTTCAGTGCAAATCTTTGTGGAGACAATTCAAGACGGAGACTGAGTTTAGTGTCAGCCAAGCCATTTCTGCACAGGTTAATATTGTGTTCTCTTTCTCTTCAAACTGCACATTCCTTGAGAGCTGAATAATATTGTTCCTTCGTTTATCTATCAGGAAGCGAACAAACGCAAAGACAATTGGTTGCCTCCTCCATGGGCGATTCTTGCCCTTGTCATTTTAGGTTTCAATGAGCTCATGGCAATTCTGAGGTACGTTTGTCGATCCCTCTCGTGAAATTCTTGCTAGTTCAAGTTTGGCAACGTACATACCGGTTGTGCAGGAACCCAATGTACATTTTCCTGATGTTTGTTGGGTACCTTGTTGGGAAAGCTATGTGGGTGCAATTGGACATATCACATGAGTTCCAGCATGGCATGGTAAGTTCCTCTCTTGCTTCGTTTTCGGTTCTTCGTCAGCCAATCGAAATTCGCTAAGTTGGCTTGGCTGGTGATTTCAGCTTCCGGGGCTCTTATCATTGTCGACCAAGATCCTCCCTGTAGTGATGGACCTCCTCAAAAGATTAGCAGAGGAAGGGAGTGAAAGGCCGGTTGCAACTGATTCCCACAGAAACCAACCAAGCATTCACTCGAAGCATTACCGAGATGAAGGACTGGACCAAGATAGTTCGGTTTCTTCTTCGGCTTCATCACACCTAACTACCAAATATGGAGCCGAATCTTCAAGCTCAGTGTCCAAGTACTAAAACCAGATACCATACTTACATTTCTACATTTAAATACATACTATATATCTATATATATATATATATATATCTATATATATATATACATATATATGTATAAATAGTCGCAGCCTGCTTAGTTTCATATACGGGCACGATGGTATGACTAGCAATGAGTTACAAAGGTGATATATGTAAACAAGAAAACACACTTATTTTAGCCATATAAGTAACCCAACTTTTTAAGGTGTACCTGAGTAGCAAAATGAGCCGAATCCTGTTCTATTGTCGGATGCCCAACACCATCATGGATTCATGGCTATGTACTGTACGAAAGTGCATGCTCACTAGCTGGGTTGTCTCTCGAAAACCTCTTGAAGCTCTGCCAAAACCTCGTCTTCTTTCCCGCTCCCAGAGGCCCCGAGCTGAAAGGCCTCCCAAGCGGAAGGGAATGCTTCTCGAATGCGATCAACTCGCTCCTCAAGTTAGACGTTGACAGTGCTATTCTGCTCTCGGGGATCAACTCATAGCCACCAGGAGCCGGAGAATCACTCTGAGAAAATCCCCGGACTTCCCCTGAAAACTCGTCATGATCACTGGCCTTGCTATCGAGATCTAGTGCTTGGACGGACACATCTGAAAATGCACGGCTAGTGCTTCTTGCTCCGTCCAGCTCTCTCTTACAATCCTCAACCTCGCTGCAGACAAGCTTGAGGGCCTGCACAACCTCACCCATGAAGGGACGGCGAGACACCTCAGGTGAGACGCACATGGATGCTATAGCTGCAACCTTTGAGAGAGAATCAATAGGCGTGGTAGAGTTGAGAGCCGGATCAACTATGGTTTCGAGTGCATCATTGTTTGTAAGAAGTGGGCGAGCCCACGCTACCAGGTTTTCTTGACCCTGTGGCTGTGACAAATCAACCGGCTTTCTTCCTGTCAAGAGCTCAAGGAGCACAACACCGTAGCTGTAGACATCACTTTTGACGAGAAGGTGGCCAGTCATCGCGTACTCTGGAGCTAAGTAGCCAAATGTTCCCATAACTTGTGTTGAAATGTGATGGCTTCCTTCATCCAAAGCAGCCCTAGCCAGTCCAAAATCGGAAACTTTGGGCGTAAAATCATGTTCTAGTAAGATGTTGCTGGACTTGAAATCACGGTGAATGACACAGGGGTTAGAATCTTCGTGTAGATATGCTAGACCTCGAGCTGCACCAAGGGCGATTTTCATTCGGGTCTCCCAATCAAGTGGAACACTTTCCTTGTCGATGCCTAATTTCACAACATAACAGTAATGAGAATCCTGTAAGAACTATTCATAATGTAGCTAAGGAGAACTTATTATACCGTGTAAATGCGATTCTACACTTCCATTGGGGACGAGTTCATATACAAGACAATGGAAGCTGTCTTCTCTGCATATACCAATCAGCTTGACCAGGTTTCTGTGGTGTAAACGACTAAGCATCTCAACCTCAGCCAAGAACTCACGTGCACCCTGACGATCCTCTCTCTTGAGGACTTTCACGGCCACCTTCTCCCCATCATCAAGGACTCCATTGTACACAACTCCGAAACCTCCTTCCCCTAGCACCCTTGTAGAATCAAAGCTGTTTGTGGCTCTTTCGATTTCACTGATGCTGAAGACCTTAGCAGCTCCCGTAAACGTTAACGCGTTGGAGCTAGAGGGAATTGATTGAGGTCCGCTTAGCAGAGTTATAGATTTTGGAGCTCCTGCTTGATGAAACTTACACTTCAGTAACATGATATGATGAAGGAGAATGCATTAGTGGAATTATGCATTTTAATCTATCCTAAGGACTGCAATTTATAAAATGTGTTTTGAAGAGTTCAGAAAACATAAATACTCGACTTCTATAACAACGAATAATCTTCATACTACAGCAACTTGTTAAGAAGGCTTCCTAAAACTTTTTTGAGTACCTGACATTTTAGTAGCAGAAGATATTGAAGGAGCAATTTCTTCTGGATGAGGGGAACTTCTGCGCTTCAGAATCAAAATCCAGACTAGTGCCACAAATACTACGAAAGCTGTGACAGTGGATAGAACAATTACTACTATTGTAATTCCCCTAGGCCCCTTTTTATGAAGTTTCGGGACATCAACCCCCAAGGGCTTTGGTAAACCACCAGCATCGCCACTCAGAGGAAAGCGATGTTCGTCCATAGCAGCAAAATCTGGTGACACAGATGGAGGAGAAGGTGGCAGGCCTGCAAATCCAAGTACATGTTGATAAAAGCCACACAAGAAGGCGTTGACGGCTTTCAATGATGATAGAAGTTTCTTCATTCTATAGTACAATCAATGGATACAGTCCTTATGGTTGAAAAGCGAACCTGGATAATGAACGTATAGAACTTTATAAGAGCCAAATAGGGTAGAATTGATGCAAATTTGATTGCCCCAGAACTTCTTGTAGGTTGAAAAGGCAACAGGATCTTTGAAGTTCTCCAAGGGTGGAACAAGGTCTATTACAGCAATGGTTTTCTCTAGCCATTGACTGGCTGCATTAGCTCCAATAACACGGACTTGACTACGATTGAGCGAAAGGCTGGATGCGATTTCTGATGTCAGCTCAGTCACCAAAGGGAAAAATGAATATAGAGCAATGCCAAGGCGTAGTTTAACTTGAATCGGCTGAACACAACCACAAGGATAACCAACAGGCGTGGAAGTGAATGGTTTCGTGCAAACCACTGCTGTACAATCTAGACAAAGTCAAAAATGTCAAGTCATTGTTAGTTATGACAGTTGTTTTCTACATATTTTCATAGATGATCTTGAAAATGGAGAATTCAAAAGAGATGAAAAAGGGAAATCCTACATGGTACCCCTGTACTTTGGGCTTAATAATCCTTTCAAATCCATCTAATGCCTACCAATTTTATAGAATGTAGATGAAATGTCATTTATCCTTAACTTTCATTGTGACACTGATTGGAATTTTGGGGGAAAAAAAAAAGAAAAAAAGGGGATATCAATTTGCAATTGAAGTTAAAAATAAATGGCATCTTGCCTACATTCTAAAAAATGCAGGAGGACCACACAGATTTTGGGAAATTTGTGTTCTCTGCATATATAGTGTGAGTTTATAGAGACACCTAATTTCCAAAAAAAAAAATAACAAACATTAATGTAGTTATATACCTTCATTAAGAGGGGAAGGTGGAAGAGCCGTTATTGGTGATGGCCGAATTCTCTTCTTAGAAGAACCAGCTGGTGAGGGAGAAGGTGGAAAAAAAGGTACTTTTGCAAGATAGAAAACAGCAAAAGTAATTAGTGTCCAACGCAAACTCAACTGCCATAATAAAAAGGGGACATATGAGCAAAGAAGTCATTGCATAGTCACCTGAGGAAACCATAGGCATAGGTGATGGTGCAACAATTGGTGAAGTTGGGTGGTGGCTTGTAGATGAAGGAAACAGATGCCAAGCTGGTGAGGCAGTATGTGATGAATCTTTACCCCATATAAAATGTAACATAAAATCAGAACTTGAACTTTGTGATAAACTTGCCGAATATAACATATAATACCTCCTGATTGATGCTGTCTCTTCAAAGGAAATCTATATGTTGGAGTTTTTGAGCCATGAAATGGTCTCTGTGCATGCTGATGCCTACGAAATGAAGTTTCCGAGGAAGATGAGAAACCAAGTGTCCACATTCGTGCATGATGATGATGATGATGATGTCGAGTAGATGAGACCATAGGAGCCTCGGCAATAGGAACTTGACCTGTAGCAGCATAAAGAGAAAGAGCTGTGACCAGGAAATTCCAGCCGACTGCTTAATTGCAATAGTATAGAAGACAAACTAAGAGCACAATGATGCATATACAATTTAACGTACGTTTTCTTGGAGAATGAGCCGATGAAAAAGAAATGCGCTGGGCACCTGTTAGAGCTGATGCAGGGGATACATCATCTGAATTCATCACTCAAACCAAAGTTATATGATATTACTCGGAATACCTTGAGCACATTGTTTAGCAGATAATACTATGCTGAATTACATTTTTTCCCTTCCCCTCAATAGGTACTATCTGGTGTTCTATTATGAAAGATCAGAAAGTGATACAGTAGATCATAGTTTCTCAAGAACCTGATCTCAACTACACTAGTAAGCACCTGACAGAGAAGCATTTTGCAGGTTTGATTCCCAAAGAACACCAGCAAGTGTTATTATGATAGTAATCAAGAATTTTATGATAATAAGCCAACTACACATTGACTAGCAGTGGAAGTTGAACATGTGGGTTTTGGTTATAAAAAAAAAAATTAAAATTACTTCCATCTCTTCGTCTATACCCATGTTACATAACTACCTTAACAATTGCTGGCAAGTGACCTGAATGATAGACGCCACATAAATTCACAAAGATATCCAATTTTCTGAGTCTAAAGAACTAAACAACTCCTGCTTTTTACCCTAAAATATATACTCGTATAACATTGAACTACAATGCATTCACCATGTTACATTTCAAACATAAAAGTTGGTTATTGCTTGGAAACAGGAACCTGTTAGTACATCATGAAACTCCTGGAATTCAGAAAACAGAAGCCCTAATAAGCAAATTGCATCTCACAAACAGAAGCAGCCAAAACCCACATCCCAATCCAAGAGGGAAATGAGTGACAATAGAACCAAGACAAAATATAACTCAAAAATCAAAACCAGAAAGCACTAAAAAGGACCCATTGGCCATTACCTGAAGATCCAAGGGCAAAGAAATCAAAAGAAATTGCAAGAACTGTGAGGATCAGAAATGGGTGCTTCATCCTTGCAAAAGAGAAAAAAAAAACCCCAAAAATAATGCAAAGACTGAGGCCGACTCAACAGTAAAAAAAAATAGAGCATGGGCAATTGGGCGGCCTGGGGCACTTCAATTTCAGCGGCCAGAAACCTCAAAAGTCAAAATTTTGAAGGGAACCCATCAATGAAAATTGAAAAGTGAGAAAGAAAGGGAAATGAGGAGGCAATTCAATGGGAGGGGAAATGGGTTTGGTTGAAAAGCACCCACAAATCATGGGTTCTGCAAGCAAAGCCAAATCCCTAGTGGCTATTGTGCTATTGTGCTAAACATTAATTAGTAGGTTTCGTGTTTCAGGGTGCTCCAGAGCAGAGACTAGTAATTGAATTGGGAAAATAACATCTGGGAAAAAGAAGTGAATGATGAAGTCGGTGATTGGTAAGCATGGTACTATGTAAACTATAAAGGACAAACTAGCAACCCGGTAAAACTACAGAGGTTTTTCTTACTCTGAAAATTGGATTTACTATTTAAAAAACATTTCACCCGTTTTAAACAATAATACTCCATCCGTCCCACAATAATTGTCTTTATACTATTTATGCACGCTTTTTAAGAAACTAAAAACTATATAAAATATTCATTTTTTAATTAATTTTTTAAAATAATTCTATACTTATTAGTAATATGTATGATATTATTTAAAAATATTTAATAAAATGTTGATATTTTATATGGTTTTTAACTTTTTAAGAAAACGTGCAGGAATAGTTAAAGACAATTATTGCGGGACGGAGGGAGTACGTTATTTTAAGGTGTTAGTTTTGGATTCCCTTCCTCTATCCCTCTCCTTTTTTTTAACCGAAAAGAATTTTGTGGCAACTAGCCAATAGCAACCCGAATGATGATATTGCGAAGAGTCGCGTCAGGAGGAAGCGAGGTGCCGGAGTGGGGAAATGGTAGATGAGTAAGACGATCGGCAACACCGTTACCTTCCCTAAAGACATGAGAAATCTCTAGATCAGAGAAAAAGTGGAGAGAAAGGAGACAGTCAGATAAGATCATCTCAAATTCACCAGAACACGAGCATCCAGTCTCGTGATGATGCTTAGATTATCACCTTCAATAAATATTTTATTTTATTTAAGATCTATAGTCGTAAGGATCCCTTTCCAAAGGCCGAAACCTTCGACACCAATAACAGAAGGGAAAGGTGAAAGACCAGCTTCTGAGAACATAACAGAACCATTTTCATTTCGAATAACGAATCCATTGGATGGGGAGTTCGTAGAGGATAAAACTCCATCAAAATTTAGTTTGCACCACCCATTTCTAGGTTTTTTCCATCTACAATGTTTGCGGGTGATCTTATTATTTCTAGATGTTGGCATATTTGATTTGATATCTAAGTCTTGGTCTAGTTCTTTAGATCTATTCCAGTTGTAAATTTGTTCAGAGATGAAGGATAATATTGTGTTAGGGTTAGGACTTATGTTGTTAAAGGCCTTTTTGTTTCTAAAAAACCATATGCTCCACCAAGCAACAACAAGAGTAGAGAAACCTTGGATATCGAGGTCATGTCGTAACTTTATGAGAGTTTCTGTTATAGTAGTTGTGGCATTGTAGGCATATTCTACCTTATCAGAGACTGGGGGGGAGGGGATAGTAATTGCAATGTCATTTTGGAGATAGGTCAGCAGAAGAGTAGATGTTCTATATCTTCGAAGCACATATCACAAAGGGGGCAGTTTGTGGGGATTCCAACACCCCGACGAACAAGCATGGAGATTGGATGCAGAAGGTTCCCCTCTCTGTAAGCTAACTAAAAAAACTCTCAAATCTATAAAAGAAGAGTAAAATCTGATGCAAAAATACTCTAAACAATATTTTTCGACAAATTCAAACTCTCAAGAAAAATCTGCAAAATGTTCAAGATGACTTATACCAGCGCTACGATGTCACACTTGAAAATAAGAATAGAAGACTCCTAAAAAAGCATGTTGATTTAATAAATTTTCAGAAAACCTATTAGGGCCAACGCGCCAAATGCACACACATAAAATCAATTGACACTAATACAAAGTACTTTCATCGAATTGCATCTGGAAGATGAACCAAAAACATAATCAAAATTCTCCATAGTTCTGAAGGGCAAAGTCTCACAAATGATAATGATATTGGGATAGAAATTCGACAGGCCTTTATTAAACGATTTGAGGAAACTACGCATTATAACCCAACCACGGACCCCTTGCACCTTATCTCATCAGATTTAAGCTCAGACGATAATATATGGCTTATTAGACCTATCTCTAATAATGAAATTAAAACAGCTGTATTCTCACTAGCAAACGACAAATCACCGGGACCTGATGGCTTTCCAGCCGGTTTTTTTAAGAAACAATGGCACATAATTGGCCCCTCTGTCTTAAAGGCAACAAAAAGTTTCTTCATCAGTGGACACCTGCTTAGGCAAATCAATCATACATTTATCGCTTTTATACCTAAAAGGGATGATCCAACAACAACTAACCATTTCAGACCAATTAGTCTCTGCTCCACTCTTTATAAGATAATCTCCAAAATACTAACAAAAAGACTAAAGAAAATAATACCAAAACTTATTCACCCTCTGCAAAGTGCCTTTGTCTCAGGTAGGGATATCCAAGACAACATCCTCATCGCACATGAAATTTTCCATTCATTTCACAACAAAAAAGGTAAATCTGGCTGGATGGCTACCAAACTGGACATGGAGAAGGCCTTTGATATGGTCTCTTGGAACTTTATTATCAATATCCTAACTAAATTTGGGTTTGACCCACTCTTCATATCTTGGATTAAGGAATGCATCACATCGGTTACTTATTCAGTATTGGTTAACAATGAGCCTACAAAAATATTTTCACCTTCAAAAGGGCTCCGTCAGGGTGATCCCCTCTCACCCTTCCTATTCCTACTAATAACAGAATTGCTTACTCGTGAACTGCAAACACACTATGAAACCAGATTCTCAGATTGGTGTTTCGGTCTATAGAGGATGCCCTAAGATCCCTTTTCTTGCTTTTGCTGATGACATTATTATTTTCTCAAATGCGAATGAGAAAGCATGTGACCAAATAAACCAGGTTCTTCAAAAATACTACAACAACTCTGGTCAAAAAATCAATTTTCAAAAATCTATATTTCAGACTACAGAAAACATAACTACTGCAAATAAAAATATAATTAGAACAAAACTGCAGATACCCAACACCACAAACCTTCAGACATATTTAGGGTGCTCTATTATTGCCGGAAAAGTCACTAAACATACATTCTCTTCAATTATTGATAACACCAAAGCTCAATTATCAAAATGGACAGCTAACTCTCTTTCCCAAGAAGGACGACGCACACTTATTCAGAGCAATCTTGTAGCTAAACCTCTACATCTTATGCAATGCTTCATGTTATCTACCTCAATACACAAGGAACTTGACAAAATAAACAAGAATTTCCTCTGGAATAAAGGACCCCATCACAAACCGCTTATTAGCTGGTTTGAGGTCTGTAAATCCCGCTCTAGTGGTGGTTTAAGACTTCGGTGCTCTGAAGATATGAACACAGCTCTGCAACTCAAACTACTTTGGAAAATTATAGCTGAACCACATAACCCTTGGGTCACTCTGATCTCCTAGAAATATCTAAAAGGAACTCATCTACTCCAATACATGAAAAAGGGTAACGCATCATGGCAATGGACAAAGTTATCCAAATTAATTTCTCTCTTCAAAGAAGGCCTCTCGTGGAACGTATGAGACGACAAAACCATAAACTTTTGGATGGACTCTTGGACTAACTGAAAAACTTTAATACAATTAGCCGATAATCCTAAACCAATAGACACTAACCTTAATGTCGCAAGGTTTATTACTTCAAGAAAGAAATGGAACGTGCCTCTTCTTCAGAATTACCTGAAAGATCATTTACACCCAGACCTAATCTCTCCCATCATAGAAATCCCTATTCCAACTTTTACAATACAAGACAAACTCTATTGGAATTCTAGCAAAAATGGTTGGTTCTCGACAAGCTCGGCAATTCAACTAATACACCAAGAAAAAAAACCATGAGCTCTCAGATCTAAAATGGATTTGGAAATTACAAACTCTCCCAAAAATTAAAGGTTTCCTTTGGCACATTTCAAAGGATGGTATACCTACCTCTTGTAAAACTTAAATCATGCTCTTTTGGACTGCCCAATTACAAAAGCTACACTCCAACTACTTAACCCAAAAATCGCACATGCTCTAACCAAATTCCATAACAGCAATTCACCAGCACATTCTTACTAAATGAAATCAGAACATAACTTCCAAATAAAGATTTCACTCTACTCGTTGTTTCCTAATGAAGTATCTAGTATTTTCGTAACCAAGCACTTTTCAACAACCTAAAACCAGACCCAAACATAAAGGCATATATTACGGAGCAATTACTATTATGGGACCTCTTGGGGCTCGAGGAGGCCAGTCAGATAACCCCCTTACAAAGGACCTCACCAAAATCTAAAAATCGACCTAGAACTAGGTGGATGAAACCACCAGTAAAACACTTTAAGCTAAACTTCGATGGCGCACTATCTACGACTAATAACGGAAGTTATGGTTTCGTTATCCGCTTGCATGATGGCTCTGTCATCTAAGCTGAGGCTGGTCCCTCCCCTTTCGCGACCTTGTTTGGCTGTGAGTGCTACGCACTTTGGCAAGGTCTCAAGAAAGTCACTGACTTAAACATACACAACTTTATCATTGAAGGCGATAACATTTTTGTCATCAATCGTCTTAATCTAGTAGGATCATGCCCTTGGGAAGCTGAAATCATTATTTCGGACTGTCAACTCCTTCTCAAACATTTCTGCACTACAGTAGTGTCCCACATCTATAGAGAGGCTAATCGGGTAGCGAACTTTCTATCCTATTATAGGTCTGCCTATTCTCACTCGACCCTGCCTCCTGATCGAGCCCTGGTCGACCTCGTCCGTATGGACGCTCTTCGTTGATTGTTTCTGATAAGCAACCAAATTCTTCTCGGTTAAAAAAAAAAATAACAAAATTGCACATGATGGTGCTTCATTCTCGAACTTCATCCAAAACTGTAGAGTATGATGGTGGATGTTAGTGACGTCAGTTAGAAGTTAGTTTGTTAGAATTCCGTAGTGGAATAAGGGGCATAACAACCCTGGGTATATATACCCAATTGTAGGTTGTAAATACTGAATAATATCATTTGTATAGTGCACATTCAGAGAGAGAAATAGAAAACTAAAGTTTCCTCTCATCTCCATACTCTTCTCTGGTGGTTCAGGTTTGTTCCATCTTTGATCTCGTACTTGCTTGATTGTAATTGTGATGAACAAGATTCACACATAGCTGAGTCTTGTCATGGTATCAGAGCATCCGAATTCTCAAGGGTGAATTCGTGGTTCGATTTGGTGCTTCCGTGCTGCGAAATCGGATTTCGTCCTTCGTGATCTGCTCTCTTGTTCTCTCCTTTATTTTTTGCTCCGTTTGCTTTCTAATGTGCTTGGATTACTGTATCGAGTGCTTTGCGTTGGTAATCTGCTGCGTAATTGTTGATTTCTGCTTGGTTGTACTTATTTCTGGTGATTTGTTACGATTTCCGGGGTTCGTCGGTCGCTTGTGGTTTCCTTGATCATTTTCGCAGCGATCGTCTGTCGCTTGTGGTGATTTGTTACGATTTTCAGTTTCTTTTGGTTTTTCTGGAAATTTGTGCAATCGTCTTCGTTTTTCTGAGTTTGTCTATGAATATCTGTGTCTGAGGATCGCTACTACCTGTTTTGGCTTGCGATTACACTGATCAGTTTCATTTCCTGAATTTTTGTGCCGATTGTGCTCTGCGATTGTGGTCTGGTGATTTGCGTCGACTGTGACAGACTTGATTGCGTCGATTTCTTTGTTCAGAGTGTGTATCTGTGTTCAATCTAATTGCATGTCCTACAGGATGTCTTCAGGATCAAACATAAATGATAATGCTAATGGTTCTAGTCGTCTTGAGCGTCCACCTTTTCCGGCTGCAACCTTCACCGATCCCCTGCATCTTAGTAACTCAGATCATCCGGGAATGGTACTGGTTGCTGTTCAATTCTCTGGGAGCAACTTCCAGAGTTGGAGTCGTGCCATTAGGATGGCACTTGGAGCGAAGGTCAAGCTCGGTTTCATCAATGGCACTTGTGTTCGTCCTGAGGAAGGTACTGAGGAGCTTGAAAAATGGATCAGATGCGACTTCATGGTGATGTGCTGGGTAGTGAATGTTCACAAGGGGGGTAGGTGTAGGAGATTCAAATATCTAAATTAAACAATTTAAATAAACAATGCACAATTAGGCTAACTCCCTGTCCCAAACAAATAATACAAGAATCCCCTTCCCTTGTAGTAGTAGGGTAATTCAGGATCGAATCCATGAGGAGGTATGTCAGCGCTTCCTTGTTGTACTCACGATCAAAGCTTTCGACCGCAGAAGACACTCGATATCGAGTAATCTGTCGATATCGACCTTAGTTCTGGTCGATTTCCTAGCGTAGTTCCTGCAGAAGACAAAAGCAGCAAAGTCGACGTCGAATAGAGACCTCGATATCGATGTTAGACCTCGATATCGACCCTTACAGTCGATTTCGATGTTTGTCACAGAAACTGTAATACGTAACCAATTTGTCGGAAAAGAGTCCGAAGAAAATAGAATGGGAAAGGAGGATGATCAGAAACAAAACTAAACTCTTTTATGTTGATTTCAATTAATTAAAAAGCTTCCAAAGTCGGGGTTTCATGCCACAACGATAACAATGCAAGTTTTATGCTAAAGTTATGAAATTTAATGCCTTTCTGTCAAATAACTTTCATTATCAACACTTAGGTGATTAGAGGCTCTCGCATAGTTCCTAAGAGTTACTATCCAATTCATGAGCAATTCAAGTTCACAATATGAGTGGCTTTCGCTTCAATAATGCAAATAATGAATCTCCCTAACTTTCGCAAATGATCATGCATAGGATAGAAGACGGAGTCGCATAAAAGTCATACCTTCGATGCACTTACCTCACATTGCTATCGTCGGGCTCACCCCGACCCTAGAAGTGGGTTGACTACTCGCTCCTCATCATGCACATCATCATCATCATTAAAGGAAAACTACTTTGAATTAAAACTTCGAAAGAAAGTACAACCGAACAAGCCACTCCGCTCTCGCCTTACAAACTTCACTCGGCCTCCTCTCTCTCTCTCTCTAACTCGTTACCACTGTAATTGGAACTGAATTGAATGTCAAATTGAATGCCTAAACTCAGCCCTACTGGCCTCTATTTATAGATGTCGATAAAGACTCGAAACTTTATCTTTATTCTCTAAGATAAAACTTAAATAAAAGTAAAAACTAAAACTCCTACGGTAAATCAGCCTTCACATGATAGAACTGGTGTTTGAAGATAAGAAATCTCGACTTTTGGATGGACGTGCAAGCTCTGGATAGAATTCTATCAAAATCTGAGTCGGATTCCTCTGCTGGCATGGTCGATATTGACCTTGAACATCGATATCGACCCCTGTAAAACTTTATCTCGAGCTCTCCTTCTCCTACTCGAACTGGCACTCGATTTCTATCATTTAACTCGATCTGGCAACATCGATATTGACCTCCGGACGTCGATATCGACCTCTCTGTGTCGACATGCTCTGTTTCATTTCCTGCTCGATTCCTATGTCTCTGATGTACTCGATGTCGAGGTCCCTAGTCGATTTCGACCTCTTCAGAAGACTTCGAGTTCTTTTTCCGCTCTTTCCAAATCCGTCTATTTTTTATCCTGTTTTCTGCGAAATCACATAGAAACTCGTGCAGACCCATATATTTGATAATTAAGCGTAAACTACACTAATCCCATGTTTTCCCATTAATATGCATGCAAAATGCGATAAAATGGACTTTTATGTGCATGGAAAATATGGCTATTTTGCGCGCACATCAAACACCCCATACTTAAGCTTGCTTGTCCCCAAGCAATACCTTTAATGGTCATTCGGTGGAAGAAAGTAAACCCTCAACATCATAGATTCATTTTTCATATGTCCCTACAATCAATTGCCATCCTCGATAAGGTACTTTATGTCAACCAAGTCCATGCCTGTGCATAAAAGTAATTTCATATTCATAAAAGGAGGTAATATGCAAAAACAATTTTAGCGACATAGCATTAATAATCAAGAGGACTTTTGCAAGCTTGTGAGAAGTAGATTGGTAAAAGGCTAAAGGTGGGCTAATATTTGGCTATGTGGTGTTAAATCCGGGGAAACATACTTTCTTTCCATAACATTCCACATTCCTTCTTCATAATGTCTCACCTTTCACTCATCGCTCAATGCTTTTATTCAATATATGCTTTTACCTCTCTAACCTTAGCACTGCCTTCTCGCGAGTCGCAAACATGGGTGTCATGAATGACCCCGGATACTTAGTACTTCGGACTCCTTACCTTGTGTCCCATCTCGCTGAACTAACATCTCAACGAGCAGGGTCGACCTACCTTTATCTCTTGAGGTGATCGGATTTTGTCTCGCTCATTTAATTTTCCATATTTCATAATTTCTTTCATTCCTGCCAACAACTTCATAAAATAATGCACAACTCCATAATACAACTCCAAAAAATGACATCCATTCTCAAACTTGTCCCTGGATAGGGTATAAGGTATAAAATGGGCAATATGTGTATATGTGGAGCAATAATGATCATGATAAGGCTCATATATGGCTTTGTGACTTTTGCAAATATGCATAGGTAAGGCTAGCATATGAACTTGTATATGTAAGCACTTGTATGGAAATTTCATAAAAGGTCCTCCATCATCTTATCATGCACATGTCAAAAGCAACTTTAAATTTTTCATCTCCTTTATTTTTTTTTCTTTTTGCACTTCATTGGGACTTCCCTTAACTAGGCAATCTCATGTTATATTTCTAATGAATCTAATTTTCCATCATGAAGCTCTTTTTTTATACTTCCATGACTCTTTTTTAATTTTTCAAATTTTTGATGGGGGTCATTTTTTTTTCTCTTTTTCGAAATATAAACTAAATATGCATTAAAATAAATATGCAAATCTAAACTAAGTATGAATATGCAAGTAAGCCCTTCCCCCACCCCATACTTAAAATTTACAGTGTCCTCACTGTATTAGAACTAGGGTTAAGAAGAAAACTTACTAAACCGTCACAAATTTCAGGAGTCGAAGAAGACAGCAGGAGTGGTCGATATCGACCCTTAACATTGATATCGATGTTCACATCGATTTTTGCTCAGGCTTCAGGGTGATCCGGCCTCTACCACAAACCAATCTATGTCGACCTTAAGGTCGATGTCGATCTTGGACATCGATTTCGACGTCTTTTCTGTGTGCTTTTCTCTCTCCTGCAACTTGTTAATAAACATAAAACCAAATATGCAAAACAATAGAATGTCTCAAACCAAAGTAAAAGCTGTCTAAAATCAAAACTAAGTCTTTGTTACAAGCTCTAGAATTTTAAGTCGCTAGGCCGACTTCTTCCTTTGCGCTTCTCAAGGCGGCATCTGCAGAGCCCATGTGGCTTGGGCCTCAAATATGAATCCTTTCTTGTCCCGCAGCTGCATTCCGCCGGGATTGATTTGATTCACCGTGAATGATCCTAAATTCTTATCCTTGAATCTTGTAGGGAACCAATGGTCCTTGGATTTGGCAACATAGACCTTGTCTCCTATCTCATATTGGCTTGAATCATCATCGGATACCCTACATAAGCGCACATGCCAAGGCACACCTCTTCCAAATAATGATAAATCCTTAATTGTAATGGAACAAGAGGAATCCGTACCTTGACTTACCTTTTTCTCTGTCTGTGGCGCAGGTCAATGTCTACGTTCAGAGGTCGATATCGACCCCTGTTGTACTCCTGGAGGATCAGTCGATTTGAAGAGTTTCGGCTCGATATGATCAGGTCGATTTCGACCCTCAGAGATCGATATCGAGGTCTCCTTTCCTCCCTTTTCAGCGCTGATGGTGGTCGATTTCGGCTGGGTGTGGTCGATATCGACCCTTGACCCCGATTTCGATGTTTCTTTTTATCCTCCGTCGACCCCATACTTATGACCTGGCACATAATCTTGAACATTAGTGGTCGATATCGACTTACCTGGGTCGATGTCGATGTTCTGTTGGGCTCCTTCGTTCAAGATTGCCACAAATTCCTCCACTTGGGCTTCTATGGCCCTCTTCTCAAGCTCCTCCGGTGTCATACTTCTTACCTTTGCTTCTCCACATGCAATGTAGACACCATTGATGGCTTTTATCTCCATTGGCCCTTGATTTTTCACCGTCTTGTTGAAGGCATACTCTATCACCTCATCACTAATTGTGAATGAGAGCAATCCTTTCTTTACGCTAATGTTGGCATCGACGGTTGTTAGGAATGGCCTACCTAAAATAATTGGACAAGCAGGGTCCTCCGCTATATGAACAACTAAGAAATCAGCAGGGACAAAGAATTTACCTACTTATACTGGCACATCCGTCACTATCCCAGTTGGAATCATTAACGTATTGTTAGCCATGTACAGTCTTGCATCCACGGGCTCCAGAGGACCTATCTTTACCTTGTGCCAAATAGTTAGTGGCATCATGCTAACGCTAGCGCCCAAGTCAACTAAAGCATTGAATTTGAATTGACCTAGACCTATAGCGATAGAAAACTTACCTGGGTCCGCCCACTTTTGTGGTAGCTCCAATCTGTTGCACTCCTCTGCGATCTCAGAGAGCGATCGCTTCTTACCTAAGATGTCCTTAAGGAACCTTACATAGAATGGCATCTCGTGAAGTGCCTCTGTGAATGGAATAGAGACATTAAGTCCTTGGAGCATCTTCACGAATCGTTGGAACTTCTTTTCCGCTAGGTCCTTAATCATCTTTCTAGTTGGGAATGGCAACACCTTCTTCCTTCCCGCGGCTGCAGTGAGGTCGACATCGACATCAGTAGGGTCGATATCAACTGGAGGAGTCAATTTCTGTGGTGACTTAGCTTTAGGGTCGATATCGACAGGAAGGTCGACATCGACGTCACCTTGGTCGATATCGACAGGGGGGGTCGATATCGACGTCTGTTCTGGCTCTTTCTCCTCCACTTTTTGCTCGGGCATTTGTAATTGACGCCCACTCCTTAGGTTCACTGCCGCAATATGACCGGTGGTTCTGCCCTTTTGGTTGGGCACAGTGGATCCAGGGAATGATCCTGACGCTTTGGGTATTGCTTCCGCCAATCGACTCATTTGAGTCTCCATGTTGCGCTTCTAAACGTCGATCTTCCCAAGCCTAGAATTGATGCCCTGCAGCTGAGTATGGACGGAGTTGTTGGCTTGTTTTAACTCAGCGTGATTCCTCCGCATCTCATCAAGAATGATTTGCAGGTCATCTTTCCTTGTCTCCCGCTCAGGGTGCCCTGGTGCTCTATATGGTGGGGGATCCCTTTGTTGATAGAACCTTTGATCACCCCAATATTGTTGGTTGCCCCCTCCATAGGAGCCTCTCGTCCACTTGACCTCCTCATGTTGTTCTGCCATGGATACTTGCTCAGTATGTGGACAGGCATTAGTGTTATGCCTTGTTGAGCCACACTCCTGACAAGTTTGATTGTTGCTCAGGAACCTGACTTGCTTTTGAAGGCGGCGTGTTTGATCGTTATGGAATTGTTGCCACACATCAGGATCTATCTCCTTTGGAGGCTCATATAGGGGCATAGATGGGGCAGGCCTTGCATCATAGGCTGCAGCAGCCCCATAAGTGTTATCAAAGTTCACGAGCCTCTCAATGGTCTCCCATGCCTCCGTTGGTGTAAGCTCAATGTACCGATATGAGGTATATGAATTGATCCTCTCCTTATTCGGCGTATCAAGGGCGTTATAGAAGATCTCCTGGATGACATATGGAAGTTGCCCATGCGTTGGGCATGATCTCAACAAGTCCTTAAATCGCTCTCACGCTTGTGCTAGGGTTTCACCTGGCTTTTGTTTGAAAGTCGTGATCCTTTGTCGCAGCATCGCCGTTTTAGAAGGTGGGAAGAATTTATTCAAGAATGCATCTTTCACCTCCGCCCATGTCCTCAGCGAGTGTGGAGCCAAACTTTCAAGCCATTGTAATGCCTTCCCTGCCAAAGACCATCGAAAAGATTTTAATCGTACATACTCTAAATTCACTCCGTCAGCAACTGTTTCACATAAGTCCATAAAAGTAGAGATGTGTTGCTGGGGGCATTTATTAGGTCTTCCTTCAAAAGTATTTCTTTTTATCTCACATAGGAAGTTAATTTTTATTTCATAGTTGGATTAAGGAATTAAAATAGCGGATTCATGAACATGAAGCGGCGGATGCATGTATTGCATCGCCGTTTGTGGATACTGATCTAGCCGCTCTTGGGCTTGTCTGCACGCATCCTCCTCCCTATCAGCATGGGCTCGCTCTGCAGCAGCGGCGGCACTCTCAGCAGCGATTGTAGCATTGTGGTCCTCGATTTCCTTCCTCAACCGCTCTATGGTCTCAGCCTACATTTCGTTGTCAGCCATGATGCGAATTGCTTTGTTGCGAAGATGGTAGAAATGTTCAGGCTCGTTGATTGGTTCCAGGATAGGTCCGCGATTAGAACGTCGCATAAACCTACAAAATATGCTCAAAAGATCGTGATTAACTTAGGTGGCGATTGATTGCCTCCCCGGCAACGACGCCAATTTGTTCGCAAGGGGGGTAGGTGTAGGAGATTCAAATATCTAAAATAAATAATTCAAATAAACAATGCACAATTAGGCTAACTCCCTGTCCCAAACAAATAATACAAGAATCCCCTCCCTTGTAGTAGTAGGGTAATTTTATGATCGAATCCACGAGGAGGTATGTCAGCGCTTCCTTGTTGTACTCACGATCAAAGCTTTCGACCTCAGAAGACACTCGATATCGAGTAATCTGGTCGATATCGACCTCAGTTCTGGTCGATTTCCTACTGTAGTTCCTGCAGAAGACAAAAGGAGCAAAGTCGACGTTGACCAGAGACCTCGATATCGATGTTAGACCTCGATATCGACCCTTATAGTCGATTTCGATGTTTGTCACAAAAATTGTAATATGTAACCAATTTGTCGAAAAAGAGTCCGAAGAAAATAGAATGGGAAAGGAGGATGATCAGAAACAAAACTAAACTCTTTTATGTTGATTTCAATTAATTAAAAAGCTTCCAAAGTCGGGGTTTCATGCCACAACGATAACAATGCAAGTTTTATGCTAAAGTTATGAAATTTAATGCCTTTCCGTCAAATAACTTTCGTTATCAACACTTAGGTGATTAGAGGCTCTCGCATAGTTCCTAAGATTTACTATCCAATTCATGAGCAATTCAATTTCACAATATGAGTGGCTTTTGCTTTAATAATGCAAATAATGAATCTCCCTAACTTTCGCAAAGGATCATGCATAGGATAGAAGACAGAATCGCATAAAAGTCATACCTTCGATGCACTTACCTCACATTGCTATCGTCGGGCTCACCCCGACCCTAGAAGTGGGTTGACTACTCGCTCCTCATCATGCACATCATCATCATCATTAAAGGAAAACTACTTTGAATTAAAACTTCGAAAGAAAGTACAACCGAACAAGCCACTCCGCTCTCGCCTTACAAACTTCACTCGGCCTCCTCTCTCTCTCTCTCTAACTCGTTACCACTGTAATTGGAACTGAATTGAATGTCAAATTGAATGCCTAAACTCAGCCCTACTGGCCTCTATTTATAGATGTCGATAAAGACTCGAAACTTTATCTTTATTCTCTAAGATAAAACTTAAATAAAAGTAAAAACTAAAACTCCTACGGTAAATCAGCCTTCACATGATAGAACTGGTGTTTGAAGATAAGAAATCTCGACTTTTGGATGGACGTGCAAGCTCTGGATAGAATTCTATCAAAATCTGAGTCGGATTCCTCTGCTGGCATGGTCGATATTGACCTTGAACATCGATATCGACCCCTGTAAAACTTTATCTCGAGGTCTCCTTCTCCTACTCGAACTGGCACTCGATTTCTATCACTTAGCTCGATCTGGCAACATCGATATCGACCTCCAGACGTCGATATCGACCTCTCTGTATCGACATGCTCTGTTTCATTTCCTGCTCGATTCCTATGTCTCTGATGTACTCGATGTCGAGGTCCCTAGTCAATTTCGACCTCTTCAGAAGACTTCGAGTTCTTTTTCCGCTCTTTCCAAATCCGTCCATTTTTATCCTGTTTTCTGCGAAATCACAGAGAAACTCGTGCAGACCCATATATTTGATAATTAAGCATAAACTACACTAATCCCATGTTTTCCCATTAATATGCATTCAAAAGACGATAAAATGGACTTTTATGTGCATAGAAAATATGGCTATTTTTATCCTGTTTTCTGCGAAATCACATAGAAACCCGTTACAACGAAGCTTGTAACGAGTTAGAGAGAGAGAGAGAGAGGAGGCCGAGTGAAGTTTGTAAAGCAAAAGTGGAGTGGCTTGTTCGGTTGTACTTTCTTTCGAAGTTTTAATTCAAAGTAGTTTTCTTTCAACAATGATGATGATGATGTGCATGATGAGGAGCGAGTAGTCAACCCACTTCTAGGGTCGGGGTGAGCCCGACGATAGCGATGTGAGGTAAGTGCATCAAAGGTATGACTTTTATGCGATTCCGTCTTCTATCCCATGCATGATCCTTTGCGAAAGTTAGGGAGATTCATTATTTGCATTATTGAATCGAAAGCCACTCGTATTGTGAACTTGAATTGCTCATGAATTGGATAGTAACTCTTAGGAACTATGCGAGAGCCTCTAATCACCTAAGTTTTGATAACGAAAGTTATTTGACGGAAAGACATTAGATTTCATAACTTTAGCATAAAACTTGCATTGTTATCATTGTGGCATGAAACCCCGACTTTAGAAAACTTTTAATTAATTGAAATCAATATAAAGGTTTTAAGTTTTGTTTCTGATCATCCTCCTTTCCCATTCTATTTTCTTCGGACTCTTTTCCGACAAATTGGTTACGAAAACAGTTTCTGTGACAAGCGTCGAAATCGACTGTAAGGGTCGATATCGAGGTCTAACGTCGATATCGAGGTCTCTGCTCGACGTCGACTTTGCTGCTTTTGTCTTCTGCAGGAACTGCGCTAGGAAATCGACCAAATTTGAGGTCGATATCGACCAGATTACTCGATATCGAGTGTCTTCTGAGGTGGAAAGCTTTGATCGTGAGTACAACAAGGGAAGCGCTGACATACCTCCTCGTGGATTCGATCCTGAATTACCCTACTACTACAAGGGAGGGGATTCTTGTATTATTTGTTTGGGACATGGAGTTAGCCTAGTTGTGCATTATTTATTTAAATTATTTGAATCTCCTACACTCCACCCCCCGTAGCGAACAACAACACCGCTTATGCAGTTCCTTATGGGTCTCAATGATCCATTTGAGAATATTCGTAACAACATTTTGGCGATGGATCCTTTGTCGTCCGTCAATCGTGCGTTTCACATGGTTACTCAAATCGAACGCCAAAAGGAGATTACATTAAGGCATGCCCCTCAACACGAAAACTTTGCAGCTGGTCGGTTCCAGAATTCCAAATTTGAGAAGGGCTAGTCATCAGGGAATAGTACTGATTATAAAAGGAACTACAAGAAGATGAAGATGGACATGCAATGCTCTTACTGCAAGAAGAAAGGGCACCTTAAGGAGACATGTTTCAAATTGGTGGGCATTCCGGACTGGTATAAGGAGCTTAAGGCTCAGAAAGATGGTCAATCAAGTGCTGGGAAATTTGTGGGCAATGTTGAGGAGATACCTCCATCTCGGTTTGTGCAGATGGATCATCCTCTTTCAATGGATGCTGAGTCTTGAATTTCAGAAGAAGAAAAGGTGATGCCGGATGAACACATGATTAATGCTCTTATTGCCGAGGCTGTGAAGAAGGTTCGTGGTCAAGGAGCTAACACCAATCATCATGGTTCGGTGAACTTTGCAGGTAATGTCACTGCGACCTCTTATTCAGCTAATGGTTTAGGCAAGGTTCGTAGTTGGATTGTTGATTCCGGTGCCACCGATCATATCACTTTTGATAAGGAAATTTTCATTGAGTTAAAGCCTCTTGATCATCCTATTCGGATTAGTTTTCCTGATGGAGTGGTTCAATCGGTTCAGTTTGTGGGGACTATTGCCTTGACAGACTCTGAATAATTGTGAGTCTATTTTAACCTCTTTTTCGGGTATTACAGATGTCGAACATTTGCACTTGTTACATGATCGATTAGGACATTTATCAGTTTCCAAGATGAAGCATTTGGATGATTGTAAGCTGGGTTTGTTAAATGACTTCAGTTGTGACACTTGTTTGGTTTCCAAACACCACAAGCTTCCTTTTCCCACTAGTGATTCTCGTGCCGCGGCACCTTATGATCTGTTGCACATGGATTTATGGGGTCCGTATGCGACTCCTTTGTTATGTGGGGGACGTTATTTCCTCACGATAATGGATGATTTTCCCGATGCACCTGGACGTTTCTGTTACGCAACAAAGAACAGGTATATCAGTTAATCATCAGTTTTTTTGCCTTTGTTACCACTTAGTTTGGTACCGATGTTAAGATGATTCGCACTGATAACGGAACCGAGTTTATCCTGTCTAAACTTAGAGAGGTTCTCCTAAGCAAGGGTATTGTTCATCAACATTCAGCCCCTTATGTTCCTGAACAGAACGGGAGGGTTGAGCGTAAGCATCGACATTTTGTCGAGACAACTCGGGCACTTCGACTAAGGGCTGGTCTTCCCGTAAGGTTTTGGGGGGAATGTGTTCTCACGGCCACATTCCTAATCAACTCGATGCCATCATCTGTTCTTCAATGGAAGACCCCATATGAGGTTATATTCTGAAAACCTCCTGATTTTACAAATCTAAAAGTAATGGGGTGTCTTTGCTATGCACTGGTTCCGAAATCTCATCGTCGGAAGTTTGATGCTACAGCTCGTCGTTGTATCTTCCTTGGTTACCCACCCGGGCAGAAGGCTTTCAAGGTGTATGATCTTAAGGATTATACTTCCTTTGTTAGTCGACATGTCACTTTCAAGGAGTCGGTTTTTCCTTTCAAAACTACAACCCCTCCTTCATCTGTTGTCATCCTCATCTACCATTTGTTCAGTTTAATGAGGAGTTACAGGTAGCACCTTCTAATGGGATTGCACCGTCTGCGAATCTAGCTTCTGTTGATGGAACTCCACCAGGGCGTGTTGAGTCTATGCCTCAACAAGTATCTGATTCTTTGGATTTTCGTGAGCCTTCCGTGTCTTTTGAATTTGCGGCTGTACCCGAGCGGTGTGAGTTGCTGGAACCTCGTCCCTTAATTCGTCCAGCCAAGTTGGGAGATTTTGTTTGTGATTTGTTGCCTCGTCGATCTCGTCGACCTACTCCGTTTGAGTCTCTATCTACAGCGTTTGCTGTCATTAAAATGACTGATCTTGCTCATTACACTGATGAGTTTGTGCATTCGCTTTGTCATGTGCTGGCGAATCATGAGCCATCTACTTTTGCCCAAGTGCAATCGGATCCCGCGTGGGTCGATGCCATGAATAAAGAGCTCCAGGCCCTTGAGACCAACCATACTTGGGACCTTACTTCCTTGCCACCAGGACATACGGCTATAGGTTCGAAATGGGTCTACAAGGTCAAGTATAGGCAGAATGGCGAGATTGAGAGGTTCAAAGCTCGCCTAGTGGCAAAAGGTTATAACCAAGTCAAGGATCGGGATTATAAACACACATTTTCGCCGGTTGCGAAGTTTCCTACTGTCCGAACAGTCATTGCTTTGGCATCATGTCGTGGCTGGGATTTGCATCAGCTTGATGTAAATAACGCATTTCTACATGGGTTTCTCGACAAAGAGGTTTATATGGTTCCTCCTCAAGGATACACCAAGGCTCAGCCCGTTCAGGTGTGTCGTCTTCGTCGTTCCTTATATGGTTTAAAACAGGCGAGTCGCCAATGGAACATCGAACTCACGAAGCATTTAGTTTCTCAAGGATATGTGCAGTCGAAGCATGATTACTCCTTGTTTACCCTTGTTCAAGGATCTCGCATTGCTATTGCCTTGATATACGTTGATGATATGCTCATCACTGGGGACTTTGATAGTGTGATTGCTCATCTTAAGCAGTCATTGGACAAAGCTTTTACCATCAAAGACTTGGGTTTAGCTCGATATTTTCTGGGCATGGAGATAGGGCGTTCCTCTGATGGGATTCTATTAAATCAGCGTAAGTACATCACTGATTTGCTCATTGATTCTGGGTTCATCGATTGCAAACCGACTGGTTTCCCGATGCAGCGCAACCTCCATCTGAGTACTGATGCAGGGACGTTACTTTCGGATCCTGAATCTTATCGGCGTCTGGTGGGTCGGCTTTTGTTTCTCACCATGACTCGTCCGGATATCTCGTATGCAGTCCAACAGCTAACCCAATTTTTAGCTGCCCCCCGCGAGCCTCATTTAAAAGCTGCATATTTTTTGCTCCGATATTTGAAGGGCACCATCAATTGCTCCCTGTTCTATCCTCGTTCATCTTCATTGGATGTTCGTGCGTATTCAGACGCAGATCGGGGCGCTTGCCCGTTCTCTGGTCGGTCTCTTACAGGGTATTGCGTTTTCTTAGGTGATTCCTTGGTCTCTTGGAAGACTAAGAAACAGAAAACGATGTCCAAATCATCTGCGAAAAGTGAGTATCGGAGTATGTCTATGACGGGAAGCGAATTGGTGTGGCTAGCAGGCATTCTTGAGGACCTTTTAGTGCCAGTTACTTGTCCGATTCCTCTTTGTTGCGACAACAAGGCTGCGCAATATTTAGCCACCAATCCAGTATTCCACGAGCGGACTAAACAACTCAAAATTGATTGTCATTTTGTCCGAGACTTGGTACTTGATGGGTTCGTTTCAACTGTCCATGTTCCTTCCCATCTTCAGTTAGCGGACATCATGACGAAGGCACTAGGGACTGAACAACACCTCTTTCTAGCTTGCAAGCTGGGTCTTGTGTTTCATCACACCCGTCCACTTTGAGGGGGGGTGTAGAGTATGATGGTGGATGTTAGTGACGTCAGTTAGGAGTTAGTTTATTAGAATTCCGTAGTGGAATAAGGGGCATAACAACCCTGGGTATATATACCCAATTATATGTTGTAAATACTGAATAATATCATTTGTATAGTGCACATTCAGAGAGAGAAATAGAAAACTAAAGTTTCCTCTCATTTCCATACTCTTCTCTGGTGGTTCAGGTTTGTTCCATATTTGATCTCGTACTTGCTTGATTGTAATTGTGATGAACAAGATTCAGACATAGCTGAATCTTGTCAAAAACCCTTTACTTCCTCCAGCCCGCCGAAGATTCGTTGCCGGCCTCCACTGCCGTTGCTCCTTGCGTCTTCGTCCTTCCAAGAAAGTATCATGTTCAACACACTAAAATCTTTATATTTTATTAATTGAAGTATTCACTAATATTTAGGAACTTAATTAATCAAAGCTGGTGGATCTCTCTTCTTCGTGGACTTGATATGAAATCGCCATTGCTCCTCCTTTCAACAGTGGATATATTTTAATTAAAGTAATCGCTAAAAGATTAGAGATTACTTTAGTTAATCAAAGTCGGTGAATCTTGACATGAACTTGCCAATTGTGATTGCTCCGGGCCGGCTTGTCCCGTACCCAATCGTCATTCCTCTGATACCATATGAGAATGGAAGAATGTAATGACTGCATTGATTTTTCATGAGTTAAAGAGGTGGAGCTAGGAGGGTTTTAAGGGGTCACGTGACCCTTCCACGTGACCCTTCCCTCATCCGACAAATTACCTAGGCGTATTCTCCTCGTCGATAGTTTCGTTTTGATATATAATACGCCTTAATCCGATATATGAGTAAAAAGTTATTAATGTTTGAAAATTATAGGTGTGTTAATTACTTTAATTTTATTTCAATATACTCCCTCCGTTAATTAAAACTTGACGTTTTACTATTCACGCACGCTTTTTGAGGTGTTAAAAACTATATAAAATATTAACTTTTTTAACATATTTTTTAAATAATTTCATACTTATTACTATTAATTATGAATTTATAAAAACAAATTTAAAAAAATATTAATATTTCATATAGTTTTTATCATTCTAAAAAAGCGTGCATGAATAGTAAACGACAAGTTTTAATTAACAGAGGGAGTACTATACTACTTTTATATTTTAGTTAAATTGACATTCACATATTATAATTCATCTCGAGAGTTTCGAAACCATATGTTATATTACTTATTTTTGAGAATTTGGTAAGAAGTTACGCAAATTTAAAATTTTTATATCTAGTTATGCATTATTACATGTTAAGAATACGATATTTATTTATTGCGTTTTATATCCTTATTTTCGTTTTATATCTTTGTAGTAGTTTATAATATCGTTTGACACTAGTTTGTACTATCGAACATGTTGTGCGTTTTACGACTTTTTTATCGACCTTATTATCATAAAGACCTCCGCTCAAAACTTTCTGGCTCCGTCTTTGACGAGGTATAATTTACATTATAAATAGTCATGGATGACTTGTTCTCCAAGGGCAATATCTACAAGATTTACACGATACTTGTAAATGGGAAACAATAATTATACTTGACTTAATAAACATTATCTAATAGTCCTCTCTCCAAATCTTAGAGTTCCATTAATTACGAAATTATCCTTATGCATAGACTCCTCCACACCGACCTCCAATCCGACATCATTTAATCCGACTCCGACAAGATCGACAAGCACTTGCCTTGTTGATGACCAGTTCTTCCTCATCTTCAAGGACCAAGAGTGGTTCAGATTTAGCATTTGTCTCGGATCAGTTTGTAGTTACTTTGTCAAAATAAAAAGAGATAATTTGTGAAAATATACCTTTTCATGATTCTCTTTAGGTAATTATATCTTATCAAATAAAAATTTGCCGTCCCAACCCATCTTCAAAATTAATTTGGCCTCTGCACTCCTCCTTCGGTTCGCTCTCTCCGCCCGTTCCTCTTCTCCGTTGTTTCTCTTCCATGGCGTTTTCCTCAATCGTGCCATTTCTTCTTCACTTCCCAGATTCGCAGTCACCCTTCACCTCCTCCCTTTCTTCTCCGTTGCTTCTCCCCCAGTTCCGCTTCCACTTTCGGATTAGATCTCGGAAATCTACTTCGATTCGAAGCTTTGCAGAAATCCTTAGAAGCTCCAACCATGGCGTATGTAGATCACGCCTTCTCCATCACAGACGAGGACTTCATGATCGATTCCCCTTACACCATCAACAACCGCAATCAACAACTGCCCTCCTGTCAAGGAGATCGCCCTTGCCGTCTCTCTCATCGTCTTCGGTGTCCTCAGAATCGTCCTCGGTCCGCCAATCACGTCGGCGGCAACACTGGCCAATCACTTCGGTGTCGACGGCAACACTGGCCTGGATTCTACTACACTCGGATAGCGTACTATGCGTGGAAATGGTCAATTGGATTCGTTCTCCTGCAATTTTCCTTGTTAATTTCGATTAGTTATCTGTTCATCAGTTCATGGCATTGAAAGTCTTTTGGATTGTGCTTGTTGTGCATACTCATACTCATCTGGATTGGTTATGAATACCGTAGTGACAATGGGGAGGCAGTTCACATGGAGGAATTCGAGATGAAGGTAAGAGCTGCCTCCAAGGTGTTCAATGAAATGCCTAGATGAATTGAATTTGTTTTTAGTGTAAATAAATCATTCCTTGTTAATGGTCTTGCAAGTTTTTGAGTAAATTTGGATTGATTCATCTCTAATTACTCCCCCTTTCATTATAATTGATGAATGTCAAATTGTCAATGCCTTGCCTTGGTGCTTTTTCATCTCTAAATTGTGATTTCGGTTTCGATTAGTGTGTGTTGATGGCGAATCCTGCAATTTGCAGATGCAAATGTTTGAATTGTTTAAATTTCTTTTAATCGTTGTTTAAAATTCTTGTAATCAACTGATTGGGTCTATTGGTGGTTCTTCTTTGTTGTTATTTGTTTTCGATTTCTAGGGGCTCGGACAATTCTCCATGTTACAACTGATTTTGAGTGATATTTTTTTAGGTATCTTATTGTTGTATTAACTATCACCCGAGGAGTTGGAGATGCCATTCTTGTTCTTGTTCTCTATAGTGCCTATCTATGTGTGATTTGGTTTGTTTGCCACTTTTACTAACCCTTCTTCAACTTGCTTCCTTTAATGTGTTTATTATGTAGTGTTGCTTGTGATGCTTGATTTCGTATTATTCCTTCCTTTGTAGGAGCAAGAGATTGATGCCATTGAGCTTGTAATGTTGTTTTTTCATTTGTTGCTAAAGTGAAGATGTTTTTTAGTGTTCATTGAAGCTGTTATTCGTTCTTTGATGATGCTGAAATATGTTTTTGAAGTTTTTTTAGTTGAATGTTGATAGCAAGTTTAGGTAAAATTGCTTTTTTTTTGTTACTTTTGCTTTGATTATGTGAACAAGTATTCTTATAGGCCAGATGCTACTTGTATAGTTCAGAAACAAGGAGTGGATGCTATACTTGGTTTATACCCTTCTTTAGATCCACATATCTAAGATGACGGTAGCTGATGATGTCAATTTGGAAGAGTTTGTGAAGACAAAGGATGAATTTTCTGGATTCGACATCAAAGCAATATGCATAGAGGCTAGCTGATAATAGTTAGGATAGCTCCTTTTGGTTGAAATTGTGATTCAGTGTCCAAATGGTTTCTATTGTGTATGGTGAAAATGGCCTCTTCTGAATAATAAAAATAAGGCATCTTTAGATGACAACATCGAGAAATTTAAAGAAGTCTTAGATCCAGACTTTGGTGAATCTTTTGCTTGTTCATGTTGTTCCCTTTTAATTATATCTGAAAATTTTGTTTTCGGTTTTATATTTCATCTTCTGAATAATAAAAATTAGGCATCTTTAGATATGCTACAATTTATGTTGCTTGCCTGAATCTAGCTTCTTAGGAGAACCATTCTCCTCCTCTGAGTTGTCATCAGTGTTAGAACTTTCACTAGAATCAGCTTCTTTCGAGGTTTCTCACCTTCGTCATCAGAACTATCATGAGCATCAGATAGATAGGCTGATAGCATTGTTCTTTGGATTTAGTGGTATTAGTAGTATTATAGTACTTGTGATAATAATAATATTATATGTAGAGCTTAGAACAAGCTCTTATTTTCATCTTATGTATTGAAATTTATTAGCTTTCTCTTCTTAGATTACTACACATGAATGCAAATTTTCATTTTAGGTTGATTCTTAATTTGGTACTTCTGTCACTTAGAAAATGGATCGAAAATGCCCAAACTCTATAGTTTTAGGTTAAGTTGATAGATGCAATAAGATCTTTTGCGGTAAAAAAGCGAATCATTTGATATGCTTATTCATTTCATGTGCTTTTATTGATATCCACATTTATTGATGACACACTTGGTGTGGGTGCACACTTGATTCCATTAGCCAATTAGATACTCCGTATTAGATTAGCTTCCAAATTACAACTAGTGTGGGTGCACACTTGATTCCATTAGCCAATTAGATACTCTGTGTTGGATTAGCTTCCAAATTGCAATTGTTAGCCGACTTTAAATTGGAATAAGCACCGAGGACAATAAAATGTCACCACATATGATTGCATCAATTAAGTGTAATCACAAATGCGTCATCAATGAATAAAAGTAGAATCAATGACAATATATCGATATACAATTGATTAATTAAAAAAGTAGCATCAAACGATTTGATTAAGAAAGTGGCATCAAATAATTACATTAGAACAATTACATCAAAGCAGTACTTTAAAAAGTGGCATCACATTAAAAGAAAAAATGTCTTTGGCATCAAAACACTACTTTGAAAAAAGACATCAAAATACTACTTTGAAAAAAATAGCATCACGGTAAAAAAAATAATATAAAAAAATGACATAAAAAAGTGGCATCAATAGTCAATTGTAAAAAACGACATTACAAAAAAGTGGCATCAATGATCAAAGTGGGAAGGAAGGGGGGAAAGTGGGAGGAAGGAAGGGAAGGAAGGGGAAGGGAGGGAATGAAGGGGGAGGGGTTACCCACCTAATTTTTTTTGTTTGGGTTACATTTAGTTAATTAGGTTTTCCCAAAAGGCTAATTAGCAAAATCACCCAAATAAAAAGGATACAAATTTTTTTTAGCGTTTTTTATGACGATAGATAAAATCTCATTTTCTAATAGTATATTTTGGGTCTGTATGGGGCGGAGTTAAAAAAGTGACTAAAATTTAAAAACAATTAAAATTGAAAAATGATTTAAAATAAATGTTGAAAGATTATGGAATAATATAAACACCGTATGGAACGAAAAAGGTAAAAAGTAGAGTTTATTTGGTTGTTATTAGAGGTATTATGGTAATTTCAAATCAAATAAAAAAAACTTATTTCTTTAGCTTTTTTAACTAACTAGTTAAATATAAACTACTTAATTCTACTACTATATACACACCCTTTATTTTATCAGATGTCTCCGAAGAGTGTTTTTGCCTGTATTTTGCACCATCTTCGTATTTCTGTTTGTTCATGACGGTTATCCGTCTGTCGACTTATCGGTCTTCGAGGTCCAAGTATATCTGGCCTCGAATTTTTACCTAATAAAAAGAATATATATATATATAGGGAAAGGTTCTAATGAAACGGATAATACGGTGTAACGGTGAAACGAATGAATATTGGGTCATATTCATATGAATATTATGTTATATGAATATATAAATGTGAATATTATGTTGTGTGAATATGAATATGATTTAAATATGGGTATATGAATATGTTATTATTTATATTCAAATAATATAAAGTGGATAACACCATATTCATATCCACACACCACAATATTCATATATTCATATTCACATAATGTCATATTCATATTAATATAACACAATATTCATTCGTTTCACCGTTTCACCGTATTCTTTGTTTCACTAGAACTCTCATATATATATATATATATATATATATATATATATATATATATATATATATATATATATATATATATATATATATATATATATATACACACACCCTTTATGCTTGCGGATTTTTTTCTCTCTCCAGTGGAAGGAGGGTCAGCCTGCACCGCACTGCAGTACCACTAGTAGTCTAGTACCACTTCATACACCGTTCAATCCACGGATCTTGTTCTTAAAATTGCTCTTTGGGCCCCCTGCGGATTCGGACATATTTCTCTTCATAGATCACCGACAATATTAATCAACTTATCAAACATTTATAGTCGATATATTTACCGAGATCTACTTAAAGGATCCTGTTTTTTTTTCATCCACGCCTTGGGATTTGGATTTGGATTTGGATCTAATAAATGAAACAAATTGCCTTGGGATTTGGATTTGGATTTGGATCTAATAAATGAAACAAATTTGTATTAATGGTTAGGATTAGACTTGTGAAAACGTAACCCGACCCGAAAATCCGACCTGTATGTCCGAAATTTTTTTTTTGGTTAAAACCCGAAAATTTTTACCTGAAATTTTTTTAGATCCGAACCCGAAACCGGTATTTTCTAGGTCAAATGGGTTTCGACCCGGTAATCCGAATGACCTGTCCGATTTGTTAAAACAAAACTTTGACTGATTAATAAAAATCCAAGAAAATCTCAAAGTCATATTAACGTAATTTTAGTAATTAATATATTATTAAAATTAATTAATTTATAATTATATATTATTAAAATTATTCATGTAGATTTCGATTTATTACATTTTATAATTACAAATACTATATCTTTCTTTTTCAAATTAACTTTCATATTTATTTGTATTGTATATTACTCTCTCCGATTGATAATATTTGATTATTTATTTTTCAACATGTTTTTGAAAAGCTAAAATAACTCTATAAAATATTAAAATTTTTAATTAAATATGTATACTCATTAATTAGTCATTACTAATCCATATGGAATAATTTCAAACAATTAATTAAAACTTTGATATTTTATAGAGTTTTATTTTTTATTAAAAATAACGAGTAATAGTAAAAATCAAATATTTTAGATCGGAGGTAATATATAATTACAAACGCTCAAGCTTAGATGACATCTTCTAATAAGTATAGAAATTAGAGCCCAAAAAGAACAACTTACCAATCACATTTTTAAATTTACATTTTGAAGTTATTATAAAGTCATCAAAATATGATTTTTTATTAAAAAAATAAAAAATTGACCAACCCGAAATTGATCCGATTTGATCCCAAAACTAGGTCAAACTCGGGTTCAAATTAACCCGGATTTAACCGATACCCGTTTTACTTGGAACCCGTTTTACCCAAAACCCAAAACAACTCAACCCGAATAATCCGATTGACAGGTCTAGTTTGGATCCATGAAATTCAACTTTATAGAGTTGTTACTGTTACTTAAAGGGACAATTTATAAAATGTCCATATTAGTTGCCTTAATTAGTATAGTGTCCATACTTTTGATGATATTGGCAAGTTGTTCATCCCCTCCCCCCCCCCCTAATTGTGCCCCCCTCACGTGTCCATTTTTTTTCGCATTAGGATTTTTTGTTGTGCAAATATAACTTGATGTTGTGCAAATATAACTTGAAGTTGTACACACATAATATTATGTTGTGCGTCAACACTTTTTTTTTGTTTCAGCACTTTTTTTCGTATCAGCACTTTCGTGTCAGCACTTTTGTATCAGCACTTTTTGGTGTACAAATATAACTTGATGTTGTGCACATATAATATTATTTTGCATAAATATAAATTTATGTTATGAAAATATAATAATTTCTTTTTTTTTCATGCAAACACTTATTTTTTGTTTTCAACACTTTTTGTTGTGCAAATAGAACTTTATGATGTGCAAATATAACATTGTGCAAATATATTTTTTAAATATTTTTTTTTTCATGTCAACACTTTTTGTTGTGCAAATATAATTTTATGTTGTGCACATATAATATTATGTTGTGCACATATAACATTTTGTTGTGCAAATATAACTTTATGTTGTACAAATATAATATTTATATTATTATTATTAAGAGGAAAGAATTGATATAAAAATAAATATGTAAATAGAACTAAACCAAACCAAGTATATATGTCTAATAACTCTTTGGTTTATACCAAGTATATGCTTCTGTCGACATGAGGTTATAGAGAATACTAATAACCCTTTTGCTTGAACACAAGTGCTAATTTTCATCTTTCCTGTGTTCCCTTATTCATGGAGTATCTGAAAATTATTTGTATTTGCAGGCTAGGTTGAGTATATTTCACTTAGAATATAACATGAAGAACTATCCTTGTTTCATATTTCGTCCACTGCATGATATCTGCTGTCTGTCAATTGAAGCTCACCATTCATTATTCTTACAAGTCATTCTTCCTTTTTGTGCAGTGATGAAAACTTTGACATTGTTTAGGCTCAACAGATTCTTGATGAGGATCATTATGGCTTGACTGATGTCAAGGAAAGGAACATCGCAAGGTCACTGAAATATGTCTTCTCTTTTTGCATTAAATTCTTTATGATTTTCAAAGCCCTCTTGCTATGTCCCTTCATAAATTTCACTTGAACTGGAAGAAATGATCTATAGAATTTAGTCTATCAATTTGCTTGTTATTAGTGAATTCTAATGTCTCAGTTTCGACTGGGAAAGATGTCTCACTTGGATGCGGAGGTCATATAAGAGGCTGACTGCCTGACTCTTATAGATACTTTGTAGTTGTATTTCAGTGAAGTATTTTCATATTGCTTGAATTTTGATATTCTTCTCCATGTCACTGTAGGAAAATCATATGTCTCTCTGGCCCGCCAGGTATTGGAAAAACTAGCATTGGACGTTCAATAGCGCGTGCCTTAAACCGCAAATTTTTCCAGTTTTCAGTTGGAGGCTTATCTAATGTTGCTGAGATCAAGGTAATAATTTTTCATTGCTGCACAAAATTGTCTATGGTATATGTTTACTATGCTGTACTGGCTCTATTTCTCATATTATTATTATTATTATTATTATTATTATTATTATTATTATTATTATTATTATTATTATTATTATTATTATTATTATTATTATTATTATTATTATTATTATTATTATTATTATTATTATTATTATTATTATTATTATTATTATTATTATTATTATTATTATTATTATTATTATTATTATTATTATTATTATTATTATTATTATTATTATTATTATTATTATTATTATTATTATTATTATTATTATTATTATTATTATTATTATTATTATTATTATTATTATTATTATTATTATTATTATTATTATTATTATTATTATTATTATTATTATTATTATTATTATTATAAATTACAAGAAATTAGTGGGTAACCGAGATACTAAATGGGCACCCACTCCCTTAGCGATAACAAAACTAAGTCTAGTAAAAATATAAGCTGCAGCACGAGCCCCGATATCCTGAGATGCCGAGAATTTCTGAATCTGCTTCAGCAAGACAACCACATCCGTATCCAGCTCCCCCAACGAAGAGAAGGAGAAGGGTAGGAAACCATATCCAGCCGCCGTGCACAAATCTCTATACTTGACACACTTACGATGAGCAGCATCAACAACAACACGCCCGGGGAAAAAGTCAGACACCCCCGACTTAGTCAAAGGGGAGGATCCCGTCAGATCGACACACACATCTCGCCCCCTATCCCAGGAATAAAGGAGCAAATCCGCCGGACGAAGGGGCTTATCATGCCCATCAACCAAACAGATATCAACCTCCCTACCGGCAGAAATCCCGGCCTTATAACAAATATCCAATAAGGTGTCGCGAACGAGGTTATATCGATGTTTAATGCCCACAGTACCAGCGCAGAACACAACATGATCTCCACAGACATCACTATCAAAGACTCGAGAACAAGTGGGATAGCCTAGATACCATGAACAAAGGAACACCCAGTTGATAGCTAAGCACATTACGATAGGTCATTCCATTCATAATCTAGCCCAACCCAGAATTAGGAACTGCACGCAACCAATCGGAGGAGTGAGCACCCTACTGAGACTTCCACAATGCCACCTGTCGCGGAGTCAAAGAGAAAACAAAGTCCGATGTAGCAGCAACCTTTGCGAAATATATATCTGCCAATTTCTTCATAAGTTTAGGGGCATCAATTTCACTAGGATCGCATAGAAGATCAGAACCCGTAGTCTTAGTAAAAACACGGAAAGCATCATCAAAAGTGGGACCAGCAACAATGATACCAGAAGGACGTAGAAGCTTAGCCTGCAACTCAGCAGACTGCAAACGAGATGCCAAAAAAGCGTAATGTAGGACATCCCCAGCAGCATACACTCTGAGCCCACCAAAGTGAAAAGGGAAGGTGGCAAGCCGCCACTGCCAATCTCCAAACCCAGGCCCAGATGCAGTGACAATACGCTCCAAGCTAGAACGGAGTGCCACATCAAAGGAGAGTTGGGCCGATCCAAAGACACATGGGGAACAAGTACGCAAAGCAAAGTAGAGCTTAGAAATACCTGTACAAGCCCGGAGCAGAAGCAACTCGCACTGTGGATCATCAATCCTCGCAACAGAATCCATAAGCTCTATGGTCCTAGCCACTCTCTTCGCCATAAGGTCACTGCCGAAAACATGGCACGTGCTGACAGGCCCACCTAAAACTTTGACACCGCGCGAAGGCAGAGCAATAGAGGAGGGGAAAATCCTAGGGAGCTGACTCCTGGGGTCTTCTGTAGGCCAAAAAACCTCAGTCTTATCCACATTAAGATGAAGGCCAAAGCGGGGACCCTCCGCCATAATCAGATCCAAGACCTTCCCCACAACCAAAGTGTCCCCAACAATAGTGCCATCATCTAAGAACCAAGCCTGCAGATTAAGGGAAAAAGAGTCTCTGATCCTGCACACTAAATGATGTAACACCAAAGCAAAAAGTAGAGGCCCTAAAGGATCACCTTGTTGAACCCCACGACAAGACCATAAGCTATGCTCCCCATAATACAGCCGGGCGGGACTGGAGTAACAAAACTCTACCCATCGTGATAGAACCGGGCAGTGATGGTGAACTTCCTGTATCATGGCCACACGATCAACTAAGTTGAAAGCATTATGAAAATCCACCAACAACATAGAAAGACCCTTCTCACCGCCACGAGCCTCAACAAAACGATTCAAGGCATGTAGAATAGCCTCTCCTCCACCGGATACCCCGACCCCAAACTAAAGACCAGCAAAATAACCATACAAAGAGGGATCGACCAAACAAGCACCAACCTTAGAGACAAGACGTCTCCAAATAGTGCCAACAACAATAGGACGTATACCTCCACCTGGTTTAACAAGCGGCGTGAGCGGAGCACTAGCAATATATTCACCCAGAACCTGTGGACATCGGCCTTCAAGGAAAAGATTGACCACCCGAGTAATAGAGGAGATCAAATCATCCGAAATAGCAACAGCAGCCCCACCCAAACTATCAAAAAGATGCTGAGCATGGAACCCATCCCTCCCACATGACGTACCACGCGGGAAGCTTCGAATCATATCCAAAACAACAGTCGAAGAGGCAACGAGAGGGTGGTGATCAACAGGCAAAGGCGGCAAGTTAGGAGACGGGGCAGTGAGGTGCTTATCCCGCAGGGCCGCAAGAGTGACATCAGAATAAGGGGCGATTCCTGATGAAGAGAGCACCCAAACATCAACAGTGTAATGACCATCACAAATCTTCCTCCGACATTGCTGGAGGTTACGCTCACTCAAATCAAGGTCCTTCTTCACGCTAAAAGAAGGGGGAACCTCCGCTAAAATCTCCTATACAAGCGGGCATGCGGGTGTTTCTGCCAGCGCTATGTTGGAGCTGCTTGATCCTGAGCAAAATGCAAATTTTCTTGATCAAGATGTTTCCATTGACCTATCTAAGGTTTAGTCATTATCTCTTTTAGTTTAGAGTTCAGGCTTACCTTTTTATTTATTTTTAATTTCTGTTTACCAGTAAGAAATGTTTATAATGTACAATCCCCTGGGTATTTTGTGTTTCATTGGTCATACTACATGAAATAATAAAACTAGAGTGAAAAGGTTTTATAAAATAAGATATCATTAAGAGTTGGATAAATTTTCTTTCAATCTAATTGGTCTTAAAGTTTCAGGTGTACTTTTAGTACAATGATGGCAAAAATGGTGGAGGAAAATAGTGAACTTATGATTACTTCTTATGACAATGGGGTGTTCGTTTAGGGGAGGTGTGATTCTGCTTAAATAAAATATTCAATATAAACTCTAACTATGCTAACTCCCTGTTCAACCAAATAATACAAGAATCCCTCCCGATGTAGTGGTAGGGTAATTCAGGATCGAATCCACGAGGAGATATGTCAGTGCTTCCTTTGTTGTAATCACGATCAAGCTTTCGACCTCAGAAGACACTCGATATCGAGGTGTCTGGTCGATATCGACCTCAGTTCTGGTCGATTTCCTGCAAAGTTCATGTAGAAGACAAAAGCAAACACAGTCGACGTCGAGATAGACCTCGATATCGATGTTAGTGCTCGATATCGACCTTACCAGTCAATTTCGATGTCTGTAACAGAAACTGTGTACGTAACCTATGTGTCGGAAAAGTGTCCGAAGAGCTTAGGATGGTAAAGGAAAGATGAACAGAAATAAAACTCAACTTTTTATGTAATTCAATTAACTAAAAGCTTCCAAAGTCGGGGATTCATGCCACAACGATAACAATGCAAGTAGTATGCTAAAGTTATGAAATTTAATGTCTTTCCGTCAAATAACTTTCGTTACCAACACTTAGGTGATTAGAGGCTCTCGCATAATTCCTAAGAGTTACTATCCAATTCATGAGTAATCCAAGTTCACAATATGATTGGCTTTTGCTTCAATAATGCAAATAATGAATCTCCCTAACTTTCGCAAAGGATCATGCATAGGATAGAAGACGGAATCGCATAAAAATCATACCTTTGATGCACTTACCCTACATTGCTATCGTCGGGCTCACCCCGACCCTAGAATTGGGTTGAATACTCGCGTCTCATCGTTGCACTCATCATCATCATTGAAAAGAAAACTACTTTGATTAAACTAAAGAGAAAGTTACAACCGAACAAAGCCAAATCTTCGCTCTCGCTTCACACCCAACTCCACTCGGCCTCTCCTCTCTATCTCTCTCTCTACAAATTCTTTGCGTTCTTGGATGAAAACTTAATGCCTAACTCAGCCTGAACGGCCTCTAGATATAGATCTCAAATCTTGCTAGCCAATGATTCGAAAAACTATCTTTATTCTCTAAGATAAAAATTAAATAAAGTAAAACTAAAAATTCTGTGGTAAAACATCCAAAGTGATAAGTCTGAGGCATTGGATAGAAGATCTCGACTTTTGGATAGACGTGCAAGCTTTGGATAGAATTCTATCAAAATCGGAGTCGGACTTCTCTGCTGGACAACATCGATATCGACCATAGACATCGATATCGACCTCTCTTTAACTCTATCATCGAGCCTTCCTTCTTCTTCTCGGACTGGCACTCGACTTCTATCAGACATCGATATCGACCTCTGTTGTGTCGACATGCTCTGTTCTTTCTCTGCTTGATTCCTGCCTGCTCTGGTGCACTCGATGTCGAGGGTAATAGTCGATTTCGACCCCTTCAGAAGACTTCGAGTTCTTTTTCCGCTCTTCCAAATCTATCCATTTTTGTCCTGTTTTCTGCGAAATCACATAGAAACTCGTGCAGACCCATATATTTGACAATAATGTATAAACTACACTAATATCATGTTTTCCCACTAATATGCATGCAAAAGACTGATAAAATGGACTTAAATGTGCATAGAAAATATGGCTATTTGCGCGCACATCATGGGGATGTTTTATCCTTGGATCAAATCCAGAACATATTTTTCTTGTGATAATAGTGGGATGAAGGCTGTAGCCGTAGCTCTTGTTCAAGTTAAGAAATATTTAACATGATTCAAACTTCATTTTTATAGACCACTCTACTATTTCCTTGTAAAGGATTATGAAAATATTTTTGTTTATGCGTTGAAGCTTAATAGATGTTTTTTTTAAAGTTTCACATGCTCCTTTTACTATTATGTAAGAACATTCTCTCTAATTTGAAGCCTATTAGCTCAAATGGTAGAGCATTGCGTTCAAACACAAAGATGTGGGTTCGAATCCCGCATAGGCTATGATAAAAAAACTACAAATATGTCATTTAACATCGGGTAATAGCCGATGTCTTTTTTAAAAAATAATTCAATGTCTATGTTGGTGATGTAAAAAGTCAAAAGTTTTTCACATCGGCTATAATCCGATGTCTTTGTATATTATAACATCAGTTATATTTTATAATCAATGTTATAGGATAACAAAGACATCAGTTTTAAAAATATAAACGATGTTATAATATACAAAGACATCGGGTTATAGACGACGTGAAAAACTTTTGAATTTTTACATCACCCACATAGACATCGATTTTTTTTGAAGGACATCGGCTATTACCCGATGTTAAATGACAAATTTCTAGTAGTGAGTGATTGTCTATTTTAGATCAATCTATCTAGTACAAGTGGCATAACTTAAAGAATAACAATGAAATCATTCTAAGGATCATGAACCCTAACCATTGTCAAGAATCGCAGGTGAAGCGTTTTCCTCATATTATTATTACTTTCCAATCATTACTTCTTTTGCTTATTTATTTGTTTCAATTGTTTGCTAAAACTTTATTGTTACTTGTTGAATAATCATCTTAAGAACTACGAATCAATCATCTCTATGGGATCGAGTCCTTACTTTTCGCTATGTTAATATTTTGTTTAGCATTGAGTTAGGATATAATTTACATTTGGGGGACCAGGATCCATGACACAACTACACCTCGTAAAAGCAGCCCACCAACAACTTACTAATTAAGTAGAAAACTATGCACACATATAAAAAAAAAGCTTCACATGGACTTTTAAAAATTATTTTTTTGGCATTTTCACTTGTCAAAAGAATATAAAAAATATATTTTTTAGTTAATTTAATCTACACATAGACACCCACTTTGTATATGTTTTGTGAAAAAAAAATTTAACAATAAGTGGTTCATAAGGTTCACAAGAAGTGGTTCAACCATTTTGTGGAAAAAATTAACTAGAAGCTATAAAGAAGTGGTTCATGAAACTACAAAGAAATGGTTAATGTACCTATAAAGAAGTGGTTTATGAACCTATAAAGATGTGGTTCATGAAGGTATAAAGAAGCACTACAAAAAAAAACAGGAAATAGCCACAAATGTTTTAGCAACGTCATATGTTTGTGGCTGAATTCGTGGCTGATAGCTACGAACTTGGCCACGCCCTGACATGCTGTCGCTACATAAGCGTCGAGTGAAAATTCCGTTGCTAAATCCATGGCTGGGGATGATGACAGAAATTCGTGTCCAGAACGTCGTGACTATTAGCCACGAGCATGAGTGGCGTAGCTAAATTCATGGTTGTTAGCCACGACGTTAGACACTATTGATATAGCCATGGCTGATTTCGACGCCAATAAGCCCATGAAAAAATGTCGTGGTTGTACCCGCGGCTAAGAAGAAGTGGCAACTAGTAAGCATGACCTGATTTCGTGGTCAATGGCCACGAAATTAGCCACAATTACAATATATGTGGCTGGATTCGACGCTAATACGGTCATGCCCATTGTCCGTTGATGTATCCGAATTTGGGTAATTCTTCACACAAATTAAAGGAAATAATAATTTTAAAACCAAAATCTCACCCAAAAAAATATAAGAGCTCAAAGGCGGTCAAGCCCAATATCAGAAATAGTCAAAGCCCAAAGACGGTCAACCCATTAGTGGTAGTCGAAGCCCAATGAATATGGAAGCCCAATTAATAGCTCTCGACGTATTTATAGTCCATCTGCAGCTAGCCATGGATATAGCCACGGATATGACCGTGGCTAATGCCGTGGCTATTTACAGTTGATTCATTAATGCAAATCGTACTTTCTTGTTGACTTTAGCTCGATGGTGAAAGCTCACTGCACAGAAGCTGAGCAAGGCTTGTCGTCTTCTCCACATTGCAATGGAGGATTGGAGGGCATGAAGAGGGAGATGAAATTTTGAATTTGAGAGAGGTATGTTATATATATATAATGTGATATATATTTAATTATAATTACTTAGTTGTATAGATCTACATAATATGAAAATTTGGAGAGGGTAAAATTGTTGTACATGTTTATGGAATTTGTATTTGATTTTTAAAATTTATAGACTTTTAATAGTAATGTAACACACTTAATGGGTTTAAGTTGTGTTCATGGTTATTTATATATTTGATAATTTCATAAGTGATAGTAATTTTGTATAAGTTGAATATATCTCAATGAGTTTAATATTAATTAGCCCCCCCCCCCATTTTCAATTTTATAATTCGAATTAATTAATATTCATTATTTATTTATTATAGTTTATATATTCTTATGTACAGAAATTGGGGAAGTGCAATATGGATGATCGTGCATGGATGTATGAAGGATTAAATGATCAATTCTTCAAAGGGGTGGATGAGTTTGTAAAATTTGCATTGGAGCATCCACTTTATGCCGATGAAGGCAAGATTAAATGTCCATGTCGGCGATGCACTAATTGTAAATGGTACAAAGTAGATGAGGTTAGGGAGCATTTATATCGTTGTGGGTTTATGTGTGATTATCATCGATGGACAGCACATGGCGAAACTATTGCGCCTCCAAACCAGTATTTGTCTATGTATGAGCAGTTAACGGCAGAACAAAGGATGGTGTTTGACATTGCAGGTTAGAACTTTGTTATATCCTATATTGTTTAATATTCGATGGAAATGATGTTGAATTACAAGAAGTTGATGGGGTTAATTTGAAATTGTAGGTCCGAACTTTGTTCCTCCTCCATGGTTTAATGTTGATGGAAATGATGTTGAATTCCAAGAAGCTGCAGATCATAGTGATGGTGAAGACATGATGACAGAGGAGGCTAATCTCTTAGCAACGTAATTTGCAGAAGTGCTCAAAGCCGCTGAGAACCCAGTGTATCCAGGTTGTACTTCACATACACAGTTGTCCTTTGTGAGCCAACTTATGATCTTAAAGTGTGAATATAATGTCCCCCAGCCACTCTTCAATGGATTCTTGAAATTGTTTGATGAAGTGTTGCCTCCTAACCATAATATTCCCACTAGTTATTATGAAACTGAGAAGGTGGTTCGAAGTTTGGGTCTACCAGTGGAAAGAATAGCCATGTGTCCTAATGGTTGTATGTTGTATTGGAGGAATGATGCCAATGAAGAATCGTGTAGTTTTTGTGGGCATGCAAGATATAAAGTTGCGAGTAACGGAAAATGCACTCCACTCCAAGTGTTATTCTACTTACCTCTAACTCCGAGACTTCAGAGATTATATGCTTCTGAGGTGACAGCTAGCCATATGACTTGGCATGCAGAACATGTAACAGAAGAGGGAATGATGTGTCGTCCATCAGATGGAGATGCCTAAAAACGGTTAGACACAAAGCATCCGGATTTTGCTTCAGAGGCTCGTAATATTCGTTTGGTTTTATGCACTAATGGCTTTGCTACCTTCAACAAAAGTGGGCAGATTTATTCTTCTTGGCCGGTTATCGTTACTCCTTACAATCTTCCACATCATTTGTGCGTGAAAACGGAGCACATGTTTATGTCCTTGATAATGCCAGGTCCGAAAAACCCAAAGAAGTTGATTGATGTTTGCTTCCAACCTCTCATTGATGAGTTGATGCAGTCGTGGGAGATCAGTGTACCCACTTATGATGTCTCGAGGAGAGAGATCATTATGCCTGTAGCTCTACTTTGGACAATAAGTGATTTCCTTGCATATGCTATTTTGCCAGGATGGAGTACTGCTGGTTTGATGGCTTATCCGATTTGTATGGAATCAAGATCTGATTGTTTTCGGCTGAAAAATGGAAGAAAGGCTACCTGGTTTGATTGCCATCGAAAACTTTTAGACACTGACCATCCCTTTCGTGGAAATAGGAAGGACTTTTATCAAGGACATGCAGAAACAGCGTTGCCACCGCCGATGCTATCGAGGGAGTAGATATGGAAGTGGGTACGTCAGTTGCCAACGGTCATTGACGATCCTTTTCACACGTCACCAGACTATGGGATTTCGCATAAGTGGACAAAACCGAGCATTTTCTAGAGACTTCCATATTGGAAGGATCTTCTCATCTGTCACAATCTCGATGTTATGCACATTGAGAAAAATGTGTTTGACAATGTCTATAACACTGTGATGGATATCCCAGGGAAGACGAAGGATAACTTGAATGCACGGAAGGATCTTCGCCTATATTGTCATCGACCTGAGCTGGAGGTGGCTGATGACCACAGAGGCGCAAAACCTAAAGCAATATATACATTGTCACGAGAGGCGAAGAAAAAGGTGGGTCGATGGTTGAGATCGGTGAAGTTTCCTGATGGATATGCTTCTAATATGAGAAGATGTGTTCTGAGTGACGACTGCACTCTCAGTGGGATGAAGAGTCATAAATGTCATGTGTTTATGGAGAGACTTTTGCCGATTGCTTTCAAAGAGTTGTTGCCGGCATCCGTTTGGGGTCCTTTAACTGAGTTGAGTATCTTCTTCCAGAGCATTTGTACACAAAACTTGTCAGTTAGTGTGATGGCACAATTGGAGTGCATGATTCCTATATTGGAATGTAAGTTAGAGCATATCTTTCCTCCATCATTTTTTGACTGCATGGAGCATCTCCTTGTCCATTTACCTTATGAGGCATAAATAGGGGGGGGGGGGTCAGTTCAGTATCGATGGATGTACCCATTCGAGAGGTATTTATTTCATCTAAAACGGAAGATCGTCCAAAAGAGTAATGTTGAAGGGTCGATCGTGATGGCATACTTAAGGGAGGAAATAACATCTTTCTCGGTGCACTACTTTCCTTCACATGTTCCTTCAAAATTGAGGAGAGTCGCTAGAAATGATGTCTTCGAGGGTGACGATTATTCCTTCTCAATTTTCAATCACCCCGGTGATGGTAGTGGCAAAGAGACAACAAGGTGGTTGAATGATGATGAAGAGTGGAGGGCCACACACACATACGTGTTGGTCAACCTTTCGGAAGTACAACCATTTCTCGAGTGAGGAAAATTTCTTATTATTTATATTTTCAATTAAATATGTCATATAATGCATCTTATACATATGGATATTCAAACATGTAGGATATTCATGGCTACAATGGGAGGGGGGGGGATGCATGTGGAGTTGACACCATTGAAAAAGAATTTGATGAATGGTTTAAACAATATGTAAGTATATATATACTTCAAATCACATATAAAATAAGCTACTTCGATCGATCTTTGCATATTATACATAGTTTCTGACCAATTTATATTTGTTTTGTAGGCCATGGACTGAGGCAACGGAATTGGTCAAAATACTCTCTTGTGGAGTTTGACATGGGGTCCAAATGTGGAAGCAAAAGGTTGGGCTTGATACTTTGTCAACGGATACAAGTTCGAGACTATACATCAAGGTGTTGGAAATAAGACAAAGAATAGTGGGGTTTGTGTTCGAGGATCGAACTATGCGAACACAGAGTCAGATTTCTTTGGTCTCCTTGAGGAAATCATCGAGCTGGAGTACCCATGTCCAAACAATTACCAGCTGAATGTGGTCCTTTTCAAGTGCAGATGGTTCGATCCAACGACACGTGAAACACAAATTCATCCGGTCTACCAATTTGTTGAAGTCAATCAGAAAAAATTGTATCAACGGTATGAGCCTTATGTACTCGCACAACAAGCTGTGCAGGTTTACTACCTTCAATATCCAGGAGCCACACATGATCGAATGGACTGGTGCAATGTCTGCAAGACAAGAGCTCGGCACAAGATAGATGAAAGATGGGTATCCACGACCCCCACAGATGCAGCAACTGCGTACTAGTCAGATGAGATCCATTTACCGGAGTTCTCCAACGAAATTGAATTAGAAGACTCACCGAATAACTTGTGCGATCCCTCGGGTGCATATGATGCCTGCGATGACTATGACGAGGTTATGGCCTCCGACGAGGATGGAGATTACTCAGACGAGGGTGTGGTTCCTGTTGATGAAGAAGACTCCGGCTGACCATTGCAATTCCTGTTCTGCAACAGTGCATCCTTATAAAAACTTCAGTTTTAATTTTACTTGCAAAGTAAACTTTAGTTCCTGATTCATGGCTACAGTTCATCCCTTTTTTGTCATGTGTATGGACCTGTGAGGGAATCGAACCCCCATCACTGTGCATGCACAACGCTCTTCAAAATTGAGCTAACAGGCCTGACATTGTAGATTTTCCACGCTGCATATGTATGCCTATTTTGCTTCGCAGTATGTGAAGATTTCACACTCTAAATGTCAATGGGAAACTGCCAACTTTATGGCAAATAGACTGACATCAACCCTTCCAAATACATGCTGACAGCAAGATTCCCTAAACTGATTTCCACTGAGATAAACCACATAAGAGCTCAGTGCAACTATAAGTCAACAAAAATTCAAAACAAGAACATCATAACAAGTGCAACTAAACAATCTTTTTAGCATTAGACCAAGAATAATATAGCAATGCATCTAACTATGTGTTCGTTAGGGGGTGGGGTGGGATTGCTAATATAATATCAATTAAAATATCAAACCAAATCAAATCCTTATCCAAGCAAATAAAATACAAGAATCCCTCACGATGTAGTGGTAGGGTAATTCAAAATCGAATCCACGAGGAGGTATGTCAGCGGTTCCTCAGCTTGCAATCACGCTCGATTTTGACTCCAGAAGACCACTTAATATCGAGTAGATCAGTTGATATCGACTACAATTCCAGTCGATTTACAGCAACTTCCCACAAAAGACAAAATAGATAGTCGACGTCGAGTTGTTCACTCGATATCGGGTCAACCACTCGATATCGACCTCTGCAGTCGATTTTGAGTCTACAACAGAAACAGTAAAGTAACCAAATTTTGTCGGAAAAGTGTTCGAAGAAAGTAAGAATGATGATGGAAGGTTGGACAAAATAAAAACTCAGATTTGATAACTCAATAAACTTAAAAGCTTCCAAGATCGGGGATTCATGCCACAATGATAACCATATAAAACTTTTGACAAAATCATGAAAGATGATGCCTTTCCGTCAAATAAATTTTGTTACCAACTATTAAGTGATTAGAGGCTCTCGCATATAACCTAAGAGTTACTATCCAATTTCATAACTAATCCAAATTTACAATATGATTGGCTTTCGCTTCAATAATGCAAATAAGGAATTTCCTCAACTTTCACAAAGGATCATGCATATGGGATAGAAGACAGAATCACATAAAAATCATACCTTTGATGCACAAACTTACATGGCTATCGTCGGGCTCACCCTGACCCTAGAAGTAAGGGAACTACTTGCACCTCATCATCATTGACATCATCATCATTGAAAAGAAACTACTTTGAATTGAAATTGCAACGAAAGAGTACAACCGAACAAAGCAACCTTCCGCTCTCGCTTCCTCTCAACTCCACTCGGCCTCTCTCTCTACTACTAAATATATGCGTTCTATGTGTTTGAATGACTGAAATTGAACATTCTTGGATGAATAAAATCAGCCCTAATGGCCTCTGATTATAGATCTCAAACCTCGCTATCCAAGGATAAGAAAATCTATCTTTATTCCAAAGATAAAACTTAAATTAAAGTAAAATAACTAAATCACTTTAGGTAAATATTAATTCACCATAAAGGATAACAAGTCTGATGGTAAAGGATAAAAGATCTCGACTTAGGATAGTTGTAAACTCTTCGGATAGAATTCTATAAAAAAAACAGCGTCGGATCTGTTTGCAGCAGCACTCGATATCGACCAGGACATGTCGATATCGACCTCACTTCTTCTATCTCGAGCCAGTTCTACTCAACCTCGGATTTGCACTCGAACTCTATCAATTCACTCGATTTGGGGCACTCGATATCGACCACTTCATGTCGATATCAACCAGTCTGTGTCGACATGCATGTTTTTCTCTTGGCTCGATTTCTGGTGTTCTATTTTCACTCGATGTCGAGTCTTATGGTCGATTTCGACTCCTCAGTAGACTTCGAGTTCTTTTTCAGCTTTTTTTCTCTTCTCCAAATTGCTCCATATTTGTCTCGATTTCTGCAAAAGAGCATAAAAACTCGTGTAGACCTCTATAATTGGCAAATAAACTTAAACTACACTAATCTTATGCTTTCCCAACCAATATGCATGAAAATATCGACAAAATGGACATAAATGTAGATGGAAAATATGGCTATTTGTGCACACATCACTATGTCAGTGCAACTAAAATTCACCATTGCAACTATAATTCACAAATACAAATTATTCTAATGAACAATCTTTATAGCATCAGAACAAAAACATCATAAATCCGTTCAACTACACTGCAACATCAGAAATCAGATATATGCTGACCGCAACATCATAACGAGTGCAGCTATCATTCCACTAATATTCAGAACTCATTGCAACTATAAATTAGATAAGATCTCAGTGCAACTATATATAATTCAACTAAAATTCAGAACAAGAATATAATGTCAGTGCAACTAAAATTCATCCAGTGGAACTAAAATTCACCAATACAATTAACACAATGTCAGTGCAACTAAACTCTAAATCAGAGTTGTCCCTAATTCAAATAAAATTCAACATCATAAATTAATTAACACATTGTCAATGTAACTAAACCCTAATTTCGTGTTGTGCAACAAAAAAAAATTCAAGTTCACCCAATTTACCTAATGCTATAACGAAATATGAGAAATCAATAGCCAGAGTAGCAGACAGAAGGAGTAATCAACCAAACTTAGATTTCCAAATACATAATCAACACAAAATTCATCAAATTGATTCAATGGAATCAATTCGATAATGATGGACACAGAAAAAATTCCATATCCTCAAACATAACACATACCTTTAATTGACATGGCAAATGACGACGAACAATTGGCGGCTCCGTCGAAGCCATCCATCGAAAATCCCCTTACCTTCTCTAGCGAAATTGAAAACGAGGAACCCTAATTTTGTTTCTGGTAAACAATCGAGGAACCCTAATTTGAACTCAGGTGTTATGTTTTCCAACATTGGGCCTTTTTTAACCCGGTAAATGATGGGCTTTTTAGCCTAGCCCACTCCTATAACCTTAAAAATTCATAGCGCGGGCGAGGGAAATCTAAATTTTCAGCGGAAAACTGAAAATTCCAAACCTAAAAAACCCTCGCTCTCCTCTCCTATCTCTTCTCCTCAATCAGAAACTCCGTCCTCTTCACCCTCTCTCCAGAAACCCTAGCTCTCATCTCTCAATATCCTCTCTTCGATATCTCAATTAATTTAGTTAGGAACATGCGGGGAGGCCTAAGGAGATCTACTCGCCATGACAATACCCAACCACCACTGGCTCCACAAAGGGAAAGGACAAACACAGCACCCTCAACCCACAACCCACCCACGCAACCAGTGACCTCTCCTGCTACCTCTCCACCGGTGGTCTCCTCACTAGTCAGATCTCCGGCCAGGGTAAAGTCAAGGCCCCCTCCATGAGTGACCTCCCCTTCTAGGGCCTCTAAACGGGCAAACACAGCACCCTCAACCCACAACCCACCCACACCACCCTCCGCCTCCCAAGGTACTAAACCCACCCACCAACCCTCTACTCTTATAGCCTCCCGTCCCTCCGACTCCCAAGGTACTGAAACCACCCAATCTCCAACAACCTCCCGTCCCTTTGCCTCCCAGGAGCGTGCAAACTCCCATCCCTCCGCCACCCAAGGTACTACTACCTCCGTACTGCCACATCTTCTCTTGCCAAATTCTCCAACTCCATCTGATGTTTGTGAGGTGAGCTTGTCATCAGAGACAGAAGACAACGCAACTCCTGAGAACCCCGTCAACGAGGATGTCCCAGAGAATGTGGAAGCCCCGAAAAATAAGGTTGGCCAAGAAAATGAGGAAAACCAAGAAAATAAGAACGGCCAAGAAAATGAGGAAGCTCCTAGGTGGAATAGACCAGTCTCCTTTTCACTGGTCAATGGATTGTAAGTCACATGTTATTATTACTCTGATAACTCCACTGTTGGTTTTGTTAGTTTGTTTTTTTCTTGGCTAATTGTGCTTCGATTTGTTTTCCTATCTAAGATAGCTTCTGCAAGTGTGTGTATATATATTTTCTAATGGAAATTGGAATGCATGTTTAAAAAAATAGGACAGCTTATGCAAGTGTGTGTATATATGTGGTTAAAAAAAATGGGATAGCTTTTGCAAGTGTGTGTATATAGCTTCTGCAAGTTTGTTTATATATGTGCTTCAATTTGTTTGTCTTTGAATTTTGCCTGTTTTTATTGAACTTTGAATAAATAATAGAAATTTTGTCTAATTTGATGGAGTAAGAAGCTAGCTAAATCTGTTGCTCCATTAGAGAACTTAGGGTGCATTTGTAAATAATTTCATCTACGGGCATGGAACTTAAAGTGCTTTTGTGAATTTCGTTTCAATTTGTTTCAATTTCATCTACGGGATAGCTTTTGCAAGTGTGTGTATATAGCTTCTACAAGTGTGTGTATATATGTGCTTCAAATTGTTTATCTCTCAATTTTGCATCTTTGCCGAGTTGCATGGTTAAGCATGATTTCATTTATCGAGTCACATCTGTCTGTTTTTCTCAAATGCTCTAATTTTTTTCACCTTCAATTATATTGATAACATTTGTTATAATTTTTTTTGGTTTTACATTAAGCTTTGATTCAACAAATCCTGCATATGGTGTCATGCTCCAAGTCATTCATTCTCATTTCGATGGACCATATATACGGTGGAGCGATGTTCTTGAAGTGATGTGCGCTTATTTCACCATGTTCAATGCTTACATCTTTTTCGTTTTCATGCATATTTTATACTTTCGGGTTGGGAAAGTAGCAAATTTGTGTAGTTTAAGTTCATTTGCAAGATATAGAGGTCTACACAAGTTTGGGTTTGATTTCACAGAAAACGGAGCATTTTGGAGTGAAAACAAGACAAGACAGAAGAACTCGATCTCGAGCTAAGAGCACTCGATGTCGACACATATACTCGATATCGACCTGAAGACTCGAAATCGACTAAGGAGAAAAGGTGAAGATTGAGCCAAAGCCATGTCGACCACACCACACCCACTCGACTTGACATAGGTCACTCAGTATCGACTTGTCCACTCGACATCGACTGGTGCTGCAGACGTGTGAGAAACGCTGATTGGGCCGAATCTTTGGAGGATATTGCTTAGCCACAAAGACATCTATCATCTACCAAGATTCATCTAACCTTAGGGGTATTTTCCAAGCATGTTATAGAATATTACCTATTTTAATATTTTATTTTAGGATATAATTTAGTTTAGATAAACTTTCCTTTTAGCAATATTAGTAGGATTAGAACTCCAATCCTTGGCTAGCAAGGGTTAGAAACCTATAAATAAAGACCTAGGAGGCTGGCTTTTCATCATTCCAACACACAACAATCGATCAACAAAAGGAGAGAGAGAAGGAGAAAGAGGTAGGAGATATTGGAGAATTAAGAAGGCGGTGGTTGTATGATTAGTTCCTTTTGAAGTTTAATGCAAAGTTTATAATTTTATTCAATGATGTTTTCCCCCATGAAGAGCGAGTTGTCGTCCTACTTCTAGGGTCGGGGTGAGCCCGGCGGTAGCCATGTAAGTATGCTTTATTCCTTATTTGATTATGCGATCTCTTCTTCTACCCCGCGCTCAATCCTTTATGCAAGTTTAGGATCATTTCTGTTTTACCTTATATGAATCTAAAGTGGATTATACATGTGAATTTGGATAGTAATTAGGTTTTGCCTGCGAAAGTTGACTAAACCCTAATTATGAAAATGTAGAAACAATTAGGTTTTTATGCGAAAGCCTCTACATTCCTAATTGGTGATGAGAAAAGCTTACTCTTTTATATGAATTAAGTCATAATGCATGCATGGTTATCGTCGTGGTAAATCCCTACCTTAGAAGCTTTTAGTTTTTTTAAATCAAAAACCCAAAAATATTGTCGTCTTTATTTATTTCTTTTTCTTTCTTTTAGTGTTTTCTGCATTCGTTACCTTCCGTGAGAGCACTCGAAATCGACATGTATAGCCGATATCGACCACCTGCATCGAGCCAACCCTACGTCGGTGGTCTTCTGAGTCAAAAAGAACTATTGACCTACTCGAGATCGACCTCTTTAGTCGATATCGAGTGCCTCTGTTATTTTCTCTTTAATGTAAGTTCTTCACAGATCGACATCATGCACTAAGAATTGAATGCCCCTGTCGATATCGAATCCCTAACTCTACTGGTCGACTTGCGCAGAGTTCTTAGAGACTATCCAGGCATCGCTGACCCGCCTCCTCGTGGATCGATCTTGATTCCCTTCCACTATAGCGGGAGGAAGTCTTGAATTTTATTTGCACGGATAAAGGATTGGCTTGCACTTATATTTATATTTGTTCGAGTAAATTCTTCCTCCTAACATGAAGCAACACTAGAGTTATGGTGGGGAATGTTCAAGGTAAAAAAAAATTCAATAATATGTAACATTCAGTGCATCCATGTGAAATAATTCAAAGCTCACTTGTTTGTTCAATATGTCCAGGATCGAACACGATGGGATGAAACTGTCCACTCGAAAGCAGCTGTGTACAAGGCTTTCGACACAAAGGGAGGGAACCACCTCAGGAACATATTTGGGAAGGCTCGCGCTGGAAAAACAAAGAAGAAGCCTACATGGGTGAAGCAAGTGATATGGGCACAAATGCAGGAGAAATGGGTAAAAGAGGAAAAATTTTGCTGCCAATCTGAAGTTAACAAGCAGAATCGAGCCATTGCAGCAGAAAAAGGCACTCCAATTTTCAGTGGTGGATCGGTTTCAACAACCGTAATGAAGGATCGACTAGTATGTACACCTTATATCAATTCCTGATGTTTTCCCATTTCATATAGTTTCAATCAATCCTAAATTCATAATTGACTGTCTATTTAGTTTGCATATGTGTGTACTAATTAACTAACTATATTTTCTTACAGAAGGAGCTTGGAAGAGACCCAACCCCAAAGGAAACATTTGAAAGGTGACATAAGAAAAAAGATGGTTCTTGGGCTGGCACTCAATGCCAACCAACTGTGGTAACTGGTAAGTATCGAAATCCAGTGACCCTTGTTGTTCTGTATGTGTTATGTGAATGGTTTAGATATGTTCTTCGGGTTCACGCTTATTCTGTTCGATTTATAGTTTCTATGGCTGTGTTTGGTATATGGTTATGTTTAGGTATTTTTTGTACTGATGTTTGGGCTGTGATGATGATGATGTGTAGGTAGTGATGTCCATCTAATCGTACTTGGGTATTTAGTTTGTCTGTTTTTTTTAACATGAGAAAGAACAAAAGACATAAATGATTTGGTTCATCTTATTTGCCTAAGCTGTACAGCGTTGTGATATGGACTTTCCAATTGAATGTGTTCAATTATTCATGATGTGATGTGTGTTTTGTTTTTTAGTGGGAAGTGGTGTTTTGGATATGAAGATTGTATGTAAAGAACTCATTTCCAAATGAATGGGTTCAATTATTCATTCCCCAAATTGATTTGGTTTTTAGGTATGTTTCATGAAATAAAGAGGGTCAATTTATTTGTTGATAAAAGTACTTGGACAGTGAAGAAGATGTCATCCTTTATTGCATTCTTACGATTGTAGAAAATTACTCACAACATTTTACACGAAAAAAATTTAAACTCTTATTCAGCATTTGTGACTGTTTTACTGGTTTAATTTTGTTATGATGTATTAAACATACTCTTTTGTTTGTTGTTGCTTTCTTTATGTTGTGTTGCTGTTGTGGTGTTTATGGGTGTTACTGGAGCTTGGTTGTGATGGCCAGTTCGCTATTGGTGCGTGATTGTGATGTCTTGGTCGTTTTTTTGAATTAGGACAAATATGACCAGTTGTTAGAAGAAGAAGCCCTGCTTGATGACGCTATCTCTGAGAATGGATCTCACTCGGTTGACATGAATGCTATGTGGATCAAGGCTAGAGGAGGTGTGAAGAAAGGTCGGGTTGTCGGCATGGGATCGGAGTCGCCAATATCTTGCAGTCAACGTCGATTCCATAAGCTGCAGCCCCAACTGTTGTAGCTGCTGGTGATGCCCCTTTGAAGGACTATGTGATGTCTGAGATTTCAACCATGAAGCAAGACTTGAGGAAGGAAATGGTGGAGTTAGGGGATCAGGTGCAGACCCAGGTGACCACAAACCTTAGGAAAGAAATGTCGTCTTTTGGAGAGCGAGTGCAGGAAACAATTAGCTCAAGCGTCCAACAAGACATGGTAGCTATTGGGGAGCAACTAATGGGTGAGACTAGGAAGTCCAATGAAGCATGGCAGGAGAAGCTCCTCAACACCATGATGCAGTTCTGTCAGGGCAAAGGCAAGTCAAAGTAAGTTGTGTTGCTGTTTTGGGTTCCACTGTCTTAACACTTTGTCGTATTCTCCCATGTCGTACGTACTGTAGAACTTTTGGGTTTATTTTGGTTGTGTTTTGGATGGTCTATCTTATGGTTGTGTTTTGGTTGGTTGAACTCGTGGTTATGTTTTGGATGTGTTTAGAATGAACAAATTATGTCAATGATATTTTATTTGGTGTGGTGTACGACTATATTAAATAATTATATTATATTCATTACCAAGTTCAAAGATTTAAATAAGTTGTGGCAACGACATTAGCCACAAGCATTAGCCAGACTTTAGCCACGGGCATACACTGTAGCCATGACCATAGCCATATGGAGGCCACGACATTAGCCAGGGGCATAGCCACAACATACATTTTATCCACGAACATAGCCACATGCAGGCCACGATATTAGCCATAGGCATAGCCACGACATACATTGTAGCCATGAACATAACCACATGCAGACCACGTCATTAGCCATGACATTAGCCACGGCAATCGATGTGCCTCAATGGAGACTCCCACGTGCGTAGCCACGACATCAGCCACGAACTGCCCATGGCTGATGTCGTGGCTATAGCCACGAATTCCTCGGGTATGACCCGGCCATAGATATAGCCACAGAGTTGTCAAATCGTGGCTATTAGCCACGGATGTTGGGACTCTGGCTATTAGCGACGAGGCATATAGCCACGAATGGCGACGAGCGTAAAATTCGTGGCTATGCCCGTCGCTAAACCATTTAGCCACGATCATTCGTGGCCTATCCGTGGCTATTTGGCCGTGGCTATTTCCTTTTTTTGGTAGTGAAGTGGTTCATGAAGCTATAAAGAAGTGGTTCATGAATCTATAAAGAAGTGGTTCATAATGCTATCAAGAAGTGGTTCGTGAACCTATAAAGAAGTGGTTCATGAACCTATAAAGAAGTAGTTACTGAAGTTATAAAAAAGTGGTTCATGAAGCTATGAAGAAGTGGTTCATGAAGTTATCAAGAAGTGGTTCATGAAACTATCAAGAAGTGGTTCCATGAAACTATAAAGAAGTTGTTCATGAAGCTATAAAGAAGTGGTTCATGAAATTATCAAGAAGTGGTTCATGAAGTTATCAAGAAGTGGTTCATAAAGCTATAAAGAAGTAGTTCATGAACCACTACTTGCTAATAATTATAAAATTTTTATTATTCTTTTATTTTCTCTTAATGTTTATTTTTTAATTGATTATTTATTTGTTTTTAAAATAAAATGGTTCATAAACCAATACTATTTATTTCACGAACAATTAATTTTTATTTACTTCTCTTTATTTCATGAACAACTAGAATTTATTTCATGAACCACTACTATTTAATAATTGTAAAATTTTTATTCATTTTTTATTTTATTTTCTTTTCATATTTATTTTTTAATTAATTAATTATTTTTTTAGAATAAAATGGTTCATGAACCAATAATATTTATTTGACGAACCACTACTCTTTATTTTATTAACCACTACTTTTTTTTAAATTTTAATTAATTATTTATTTGTTTTTTAAAATAAAATGGTTCATGAATCACTACTCTTCATTTCATGAACCACTTCTAATTATATGTGCTAAACCACTTGATATTAAAACACCGAACCACTTGGTTTAAAACTCTCAACCACTTGGTATAAAAACCTTTAACCACTTGGTATAAAAACCCTGAACCACTTGGTATAAAAACCATGTACCACTTGATATTAAAACCCTAAACCACCTTGTTTAAAACCTTAAACCACTTGGTTTAAAACCCTGAACCACTTGGTTTAAAACCCTGAACCACTACTTTTTATTTCATGAACCACTATAATCTTTTTAATGTTTATTTTTAATTATTTATTTATTTGTTTTTAAAATAAAATAGTTAATGAAACAATACTCTTTATTCCATGAATCAATACTATTTATTTGATGAAACACTACTCTTTATTTGATGAACCACTACTTTTTATTTGATGAACAACAAAAAATTAACTAGCTACGAATATTCTTAAATTATTTGATAAACCACTATTATTTATTTCATAAGCCACTACTATTTTTTAAAGGCACATGTTTTTAAATCATGATTTTCGGATAAAAGAAATTAAAGAGGATTTAAATCGGATATTTCAAGGAAAACTCGTCATCAAACCTAACAAATCGGATTTAAAACTCATGTAACAGATTTCTGACCTAAAATAAAATTTTAGAGTCTAACTTCACATGGCGACATTCTTCCTCGGATTTTCAAAAAATGCTAATTGATCGAAAGAGCGGGAACTTGGGAAACTAACATCGGGAATTAATTTTAGGACCCGAAGCTCGCGTGTCGGGATTGAAAGAAACCCGCCCTAACCCGTCCTCACCCAACCGACCCAAGGCAGCCCCTCTTCTTTGGCTTTTACTGTTTGAATTCAAAAGGAAGATGCCATTTTCCCAATTTGGAGAAGCACCCACATCCTCTTTTTTTTCATTTCCTTTCTTGCACCTCTACTTTGGGTAAGAGACAAACCCCATTCTTATCTATCCACACCATCAAATTAGCCTTATATCTCCATAAAAATCTGAAGCATTGATCCAACCTTACATCACTCAAACACCCAAACCCTCAAACACAACACTTATCCCAAGTTTGGAGAAAAACAAAACACAAAAAGCTGATGTAGGAGGAAATCGAGTCTAATAAATATAAATAAATATCAAACTGAATCCTAGTCCACGCAAATAAATTACAAGACTTCCTCCTGTTGTAGTGGAAGGGAATCAGGATCGATCCACGAGGAGGCGGGTCAGCGGTGCCTGGATAGTCTTTGCGAACTCTACACAAGTCGACCAGAAGCCTCGATATCGAGTTGAACAGTCGATATCGACAGGGGTAGTTGATTCCTAGTGACGACGTTGATCCGGAGAGAAAACCTGCAAAGAGAGAAAACAACAGAAGAACTCGATATCGACTAGAATGGTCGATTTCGAGTGGATCAGTAGCTCTGTCGACTCAGAAAACTGTCGACAATGAAGTGCTCGATGCAGGGTGGTCGATATCGACAGAAGTGGTCGATATCGAGTGGCTCTCAGTCGATGTCGATTTGCAGAAAACAAGGAAATAAAAGAAAAGGAAATAAAAACAGCAGGTTTTTGGGGTTTTACTTCAATAAACTAAAGGGCTCATAGGATAGAGATTCACCACAACGGTAACCATGAATGTATTATACTCAATTCACATAAAATATTAAACTTTTCTCAACACCAATTAGGGATATAGAGGCTTTCACATAAAAACCTAATTGTTTCTACCTTTTTCATAATTAGCGTTTATGTCAACTTTCGCAGGCAAAACCTAATTACTATCCAAAATCACATATATAATCCACTTTCGCTTCATATAAGGTAAATAAGTAATGATCCTAAACTCGCATAAAGGATTGAGCGCGGGGTAGAAGAAGAGATCGCATAATCAAATATAGAATAAGCGTACTTACATGGCTACCGTCGGGCTCACCCCGACCCTAAAAGTGGGACGACTACTCGCTCTTCATTGCAACAAACATCTTTGATTGAAAAGAAGAAACTTGCATTAAACTTTAAACTTCGAAGCTTTACAACTCAACGCCAGCTCTCGCAAACGCCAAACTCTAAAACTTCTCTCTAACTCTCTACTTCTCTAGCTATTGTTGTTGTGTGTTTGAATGAATAAAAACCAGCCCCCTAGGGATTTATTTATAGGCTACTAATCATCACTATCCACGGAAAGTATCTTCTATCTTCTATCTAAACTCTATCCAGACAAGTAGGATAGATCTTTTATTTAAGGTAAATATAGAAAATAACTAAATTGACCTTTAGGGTAAAAAGAGAATATCCCCAAGGTATAATATATCTAAATATGTAGATGATCCGTGGCTTAGATGGATAGAATTGCAGTCCGCATATCAAAAAGCGCGTCCAACCCGTGTCGAAATCCAGTCGATATCAACCAGTTTAGTCACAGTCGACCTCTTCTTTTCTGCTCGACGGGCTCAGTTCCACTTAATGTCTGGTGCTTAGTCGATATCGACCTCCTTCACTCAATATCGAGTGCTCTTCTTTGCTGGTGTTTTTGGTCTGTCTCGACACTCAAAGTATGTGTCGATGCTTCAGTCGATATCGACCAGTCTAGTCGATTTCGACCACTTTTCTGCTTCTCTTGGCTTCTTTGTTTTGACTCCAATTTCGCTCCAATTCCTACATATTTAGAACAAAACTTGTGCAGACTCTATTCCTTGCACGTTAGCTCATTCTACACAAATTTATATTATTTTTCAACCTTTTCTTTGGGATTTGGATGAAATATGAAGTGAAAAGATGCGATAAAAAGGACTCTAAATATATACATCAAAACCTAAGAATACCTTTTCTCTTCCATCCCTTCTCCCCTTCCTCTTACAGCCTATGCCACCACCACCACCACCACACCACCCCCACCTCTGGTCACCTCCACCACCACCACACAACTACCACCATCACTCTCTCCTCCCTCCATCTCTCCTTTATCGCAAGCCACCACCACCCCCCATCACCTCTCATCTCCTCCATCTTGTAAGCTAGCACCTCCAGCAGCTCCCTCATCTTCCCCAGGAGTCCAAAAGGTCCATTGAAGCCGCCCAATAACCTCGGAAGATCAAGAACGAAGCCTTGGAGCCTCCCTCACCCATTTTCGGTTCTAGAAGGGTAAGAAGCTCGTTTTCCTTTGCTTTCACCTCCAAACCTTCGAAGTTCTCTCCTTTAACCCCTCTACTAACTCCTAGCCACCTCAACAAGAAGATCCTGCTAAAGCAAGCCCGAAAATCACCTCTCGAGCCATCACGAAGAAGAAGGAAGAAGTTTGGGTGAGCGATTCCTCTTTCTTTCGTTTCTCATGTGTCAAAGGTTGTCTAATACGTTTCTGTGGGTTGGGGTAAGAGTCGAAAAAAGTGGGGAAGGCTAACAACAACAATCAAGGCAAGAAAAGGGCTCAAAATCGAGATCCCAACCCAGACTCGCCACCGCGAGTTAGAACAGAGCCCTAAGGGTTCTGTCACACCGCGATGAGTGAGCCCTTTCACCGCGGTGAGTGGGATCTTAGGTGTCACGCGCGATCTGAGAAGAGGCGAATTGATCCGAGTGTGCCGAAGGTGGCCTTGATTATGTCGGATTGTATACTGGAGAGAGATGAAAAGCTCCGCGATGCTCTCAAACGCCATTGTTCTCTGTCCTCTACGCAGGTCTGTGTTTTTTTTCATTTTTTATGGGAAATGGTTTGAGTTCATGCTACTTTATAGTTTTATACTGGTGATTTTGGTGTGATGTGATCGTAGTTGCGTAATCGTTGGATTTCATCTACGAATTCACAGTGGATTAGCTCTGTAGTTGGATTTCAATTTTATGAAATTGGACATCTGTCAAATGAGACTTGAGAGGGATTTTTACCTATAGTTATTCATATAAGGGACTTTAGAGGGCTTCAAATCAACCAGCAGAGGAAGGACAAATTGGTGGCGAAGAGTCGGCTCATGGCGGCAGGGGAGGAGAGGGGGATGGGAACAGAACCGCCATGGACGTCGGAACTCAAGTATGGTCAGGTTGTTAGTTTTTGAATTATTTTTTTTCCATGATTTGTTTGATTTCATGTTCAAATTGTTGTTTTTGAGTTTCTAAATTGCTTATTTATTTCAATTTCCTTCTTAATTGATATTCGATTTCTGAATTTCTGTTCGATTTTGATTTCCTTGCTGCATATTTGTTGTTGATTAGCCTATCTAGTAGTTGAAGCAATGAAGATCTAATTTAAATACACTTTGGAATTCCCAATAAATTTGAAGTGGGACTTCATTGAATAGTTCATGACTAAATCCCTTCAATAGAAAAGCAACTGGTTCTCATGTGAATAAGAGTACATTTTGCAATTCACTTGTAAAAATGGGTACTTATAGCCTCAGCAAGTTTAAATTGATTTGATGCTTCTCACAAGTAAACAATTTTAAATCAAAAGATTAAACAGGAGCCTCAAACCATAAAAGCAATGGTAAAAAGGATCTCACTGAATCTAGTAAATGGACCATGGGTGCAGGCAGGCACATAAGCTGCGTTGGCGGTTGTAATGGTCCTACAAATTAAAGAAAACATACAAATGTCAAATTACTTATTGAGAAGTTAGAAAAGCCAAAACTACGTAACAAAATGTGTCACTAGCTACCCAAAAGGAACAATTGCAGCTGACAAGGCATGGAAATAACGCACCAATCCAAATAACAATAAGAATTATTACTAGGTAAAATCTTTTAAGATGTAATTACATTGCCCCATAAAGTCAGATACTAAAGCACAACTAAGAAGTCCTAGGATTCCAGGTTAGAGATAATAGAAGGCATGTAGTCCAATGGAAAATTCTTGAGCTTGTCAAAATTGGTTAACCCTCTTTAGCATACACTAGACATTCTAATGAAAATTGCAAACACAAATGTGATTTCCTAAAAGTAAGAAAATGGAACCATAACCTTCAAGGATAGCAGAAATGAGAGTGAAAATTTTAGTATTTGTAAACCAGTTTCGCTTTCAGTCCTTAGATGAATCCCCTTTCAAGTGTCAAGTATATTAAACAAATGACTACTTGTCACATCTCCTTACATCAAAGACAATGACCTCTTGTCTAAAACTTATTGTACTAGAATTTAGATCACCGGGTTGTTTGCTCAATTTTGTTAAAATTATCTACATCAGCAGAAGATGATCAAACTAGTAAGATTCTATATATAGCAAAAAAACTTTTGGAGGCCAGGGAGGCAGTCAAATTTTATTAAAGTTTTTTGGTTTTAAAGTTAGATTTGGTTTGGTTGTTGAAATAATTACCTTTCTTAGATTTATTTCTCTATTTTAAATTGTTTTCCTCACTTTGATTTGATATCTTAAGTTGATTGGTTTTCTCTTGATCACTAATGTGCCGATTGTGATTGCTCTTCTATTCCCTCTTCTTTTCCCTTCTTAAATTTAATCTTCACCTTAAATTGGAAGCAAGTATTATTAGTTTGCTTAATTTACCAATGTGTATTCAAAGTCTCTTGATATGCTTACTTGGAAGTAAGTAGAGAAAATTTGGTATTTTATACCCTTTTATACATTTCATTAGGTGATTAGCCACTTTCATTATTTTATTAGCCGTGTTGGACTCCTTTGAAAATTAATTAAGCCTTATGTACCCCGTTTCACTTTCCCTTCCTTTCTCTCATCATCAGACCTCGTCCATGGCGATTCTCAATCTCTCTCTCAACCTCCGAATCTCCAATGGCCTCCGTTCGGATTGCTCGCCCTCGCCCTCTCCAAATTCAAAAGCGTTTTGGCAGCAGGCTGGGATAACTACTGATTCCTCCCGATTTCAACACTAATTCTTCAAACCTCAAAACCGAATCCCTCAATTTCGAATGGTTCCCGACGTAGAGCACATGCCTCCTCCAGCGGCCATGGCGGGATCGGCCTTTGCAGGTGGTGCTGCATCGTCGGCTTCAACTCCTTAAGTGCCTCTGCCTCCGCAAGCATTGCCATGGGAAAGTGATGCTTCTCAGTCGCCAGATTCATCCTCTCCGGGTAGGAGTAAGATGTTGTTTTTGCCTCTCAATTTCAGCCTTTTTCGTTTCTTAAACCTCTCAATTTCAGCCTCAAGGTGAAGCCTATGATCAATTATGTTAAATGAGATGCTGCTTTATGTAACTAGATTTGCAGCTTCCGATTCTTCCCGTATTTGCTTGAACATGATTTTGGTGACAGTGTTATGGAATGGGTGGGGATTTGGGCGAAATCGCATGAATTTTCGCAATTCCCGTTGCTCTCTCTTCCGCTTTTTAGTGAATTTTCGAGTGTTTAGGGATGAAATTAGAATAATTTGAAGCACCTAGGTTTTTCAATGGACGATCTTCTCCTGAATCCTAATTACATCTGATATGCGCGATAAAATTAGAGTTAGGTTGCTCGTTTCATCAATCCAAAGCAGTGGTAATTCTCTTGATTACTGAAAAAAGTTTCTCATTTATGAATTATGATCTGAATGAGCTGTATCCATTGATTACTGAAAAAAGTTGCCTAATAGTGGATTCATATTTTTTGGTTTACTGGTTTATGTTTGTTAACTTGTTGCAGGATGATCATTGGCTATGCAAATCCATCCTCTGAGTACTTTAAACTATGGAGAGAAATAAGCCAGAGATTAAGCAACTGCGATTTTGGTGTCAGTATTGGTATTCTGCAATTTGCAAATGCAATTGACATTATAAGGAACTGGACATAAGTTATAGCCTTCAACTAATGTTCCAGAATATGCTATTGTAGAATGAACAAATGGGGATAGTTGGATATGAAACAGAAGCATATGCAATTACAGATGCCATGTCGGTAAGTTTGATAATCATGTCTTTTCAATTAATATGCTCTCCTCAAAATCGTGCCTCAATGTGTATTTTCATATGCAATTTCTTTCGGACAGCTCAAAGTTTGTCCTTTTTAGTAGATGTTGTCATGCCTTGTCTCATTTTAACACATTATGGCTGCAACCAAACCATGGCCAATGAAATTATATGACAAAGTCCCGCATTTTTTAGAGAAGGTTCAAGTCCGTTGTGATTCATTGTGGTATCACTGCTGCCCCGAGTAAAGATGTCGAGTGTGAGTCTACTGCTACTAATCACTACTGCGCTGATCTAGATCAAGACACTAAGGAGGTCGTCTCTTGTTGTATTGTAGATGGTAAGCATCTTAGATAGACATATATTGCTCATTTATTTGTAGATGATGACAGCTAAATATCTATCTATCTAATACATATATCTCTTATGAGATGATGAGATGGGAATAACTTGTGCTCTTTTATTTAGTGACAATTGCAGGGGATTTGAGATGTTTTTTTATTTTTATATTCCTTAAATAGGTCTTGATTATTCCAATTGTTGGAAGTTCTACCTCATTGGCATACCTAAAAGGAGTTGGAGTCCGGATCCTGGGCCGATTGATTCCACAAAACCTATCAGGTTGTGTTTTCTACAGGTTGTTACTTTGATGCTGAAATTCTATTTTAGACTGTCTATAGGAGGATATATAAATTGAATTGAATTTGTAACTGTCTGATCTGGTTGTAGTAAGAAATCACCTGCGATTTAATGCATTTTTGTATTCTAGGTTTTAGATTTTTTAGTATTCTTGATCTTGTTTAGCCAGAATATCCTGTTATTGAATGAAAAATATGATTTTTACAAAAATGAGATTGATAGTTTAAAGATTAAATTTCAAGAGATTAAATTTCAAGAGCTTACTATTTGCTAAATGAGTGTTATAATCCCACCTTATACTTGCTTATACTTTCAATTAAACCTAAAAACTTTATGCATGTTATAATTCCCTCATACGCAGCTGCATTATGCAGATTTTTATGCATTTTAATGATTGAGGGGCGAACCGATGACAATCCCATACAAGAGTTGAGCTGGAAGTATGCTCTTTTGGACGAAGGAGAGCGCGAGGTAGGACCTCATGAATGGGATCCTTTCTTCACCAAGGCACACAAGGAAGGATGAATGTTCATCAAATAGATGCAGCCAAAAAGTTGAAACTCATCATAGCAGAACCAAGGATTGCAAATTCCTCAACATGAAGAACTTAAGCCAATTTCAAAGTAAAAAATTGAGCCGATCTAACCCAGATGAGCCATCATACTTGAAAAGTGTGAATGTTTTTGCTTTCTTTTGCCTTTCTGTCATCCACATGACAGTTGTGGTTTTGATTGTTTAGGCAAAAAAAAAGCAGCAGCATTTATAGGATTGCAATTTCCTCTCATCATCTATCACTTGTCAACAATAATAATCTACTTTCACATTTAAGATTCAACCTCAAATGTCATTGTCTTTGCATTCAAGACAAATAAGCTCTAAATCATTTTCATGTCATCATTCTGAAATCTACTGTTTAATTATTTTATACAAGGAATAAATATTCAAGCAAAAATAAATACATCTATCTGGCTTCCAGAGAGACCAAATATCACTACAAACTTCTTAACCAAAGTAATACACAGTTGTGTTTAAAATTAAAAAAAATGTTTTTGCTTAGGGAAGCCTGGCTATAGTTCCAGGAATGATTTGGCATTATAGAAAGCCAAAACTTGATGATACTTCAACAACAAATTTGCTTGCATTTGAGGATTCTCTAAAGCAAATACTATTGTTCTTGATGCTGTCAACTGGTTCCTTCAAGTTCTCAACCCTACATAACATATTTGCGCTATTAAAATCCACTTGCTCACATGGAAAATTGGAGATAATGTCAGTGTTGTGAGATGTTTTATTAGTATATATGAGAAACATGCTAAAAATGGGGCAACACAACTGATGTTGAAAAATTGGCCTTCCAATGCTTGAATATTTGATGTTTAAGGAGTGCTTTTCTAGCAAAGAAAGTCCGGAAACAGAGAGTTAATGTCAGCTAGGTAAAAGTGTTCTTGTTAATTTGTTATGAATGCAATCACATTTTATGCTCCTATATCATTAATTGTATAAAAATGTCATCAACAAAAGATATCATTACAAATGAATGAGATAAATGAAGTGTAATAACAAATGATATCAATGAATAAAAGTTATCAACAAAAGTGTAATCACAAACGTGTCATCAAACGATTTGATTAAAAAAAGTGGCATCAAAACACTACTTTGAAAAAGTTGCATCACATTAAAGAAAAAAATGTCATCAAAACACTACTTTTAAAAAATATGGCATCACGGTAAAAAAATATCATCAATGAATAAAAGTTATGCTCCACAAGTGATTGCATCAATGAAGTGTAATCACAAACGTGTCATCGGTGAATAAAAGTAGAATCGATGAAAATATATTGATATACAATTGATTAAATTTTTAAAAAATGGCATCAAACGATTTGATTAAAAAAGTGGCATCAAATAATTACATTAGAAAAATGGCATCAAAACACTACTTTGAAAAAGTTGCATCACATTTAGAAAAAAATGTCATCAAAACACTACTTTGAAAAAATATGGCATCACGATAAAAAAAATATCATCAAAAAATTGACATAAAAAAAGTGTCATCAGTAGCCATTAGTAAAAAAACGACATCAATGGTCAACGTGGCATCACAGTAAAAAAAAAATGTCATCAAGGTTTGAAAAAAGTGTCATCAAACCATTTCATTAGAAAAGTGGCATCAAAGTGAAAATAAAATGTAATAAAAAATGGCATCAAAACGGTAAAAAAATGGCATCACAAAAATGTCTCCACTAAAAAAAATCCAAATAAGTTGATCAACGGTCAACCGTTGACCGGTCAGTGGTCAAACAGTTGACCATTGACCATTTACTTGGATGGTGGCTATCTCACCTAATTTTTTTTTGAGATGGCTAATTATTACCTAATTACATTTTCAAAAGTGACTAGTTACCTAAATCACCGAAGTAAGTATATGGCTGAATTTAATCTCTTGATCACCTTAAATTGTTTTTGAGAATACCTTTTCTTTTCCGATGAGATAATTGAAAATAATGCCACTATTGAAAATGAAAACTGATAAATAGTTTTTTCTTACTATGTTTGTTTTGTGTCTTCATAGGCAATTCGAGTGATTCGTATATTAAATTCTTTGTCCTATCTTTGCTCCGAAGATGCAACAGTTTTTAGGATTTACTCTCAAAACGCTACATAGTGTGGTTTCATTTTACCCAGATCCTCCAAAGGTGAAAAAATTAATGTGGTCACACATTAATTTTCATTTATGGCATACTTTTTGTCTTCATTGATACCGATAGCTCATTTGCTACTATGATACTTTACTAATTTATCATCGACTAATTTATCATCGTCATCCTTGGGGACACTAGTAAGCCATTAACCACGTTGACTTCAATCTAGCTATATAAAATTGTCCCCCAAAATAACTTGGCCTTGTAGGATTTCCTAAAAAGTCTCAAATCCTATTTCTTGACATGTATAGTTCAGTGATAAGATTGTCATTCATAAGGTAAAGGAATGTCTGGTTAATATTCTTCAATTCATGGTTTTCAGATAAGGGATTGAAAGTTCTGTGTTCTATTATATGTATGTCGTCTATAGTTTCTGTCGCTACCATAAGTTATTGTAAAAACTGTTCGCCTTCAATCATGCAACATGAACACATTACATTTTTGTTTGATCTGATACAGAGTTAATTAGTGAGCATAATCGACTTATTATCATTCACTAACTGACTTTATGCCTTTATTCTTTAAGTTTTGAAGCTAGATTGATTTTCTTCAAGTTATGGTTTAGGTGTTTGCAACATGGTTCTTTTCGGTTTCTTATGAAGTCAAGTCATTGTTTTTTTTTTCCCTGTAGATTAATATCAAACAGAAAGCAAATGGCAAGGATGATGAAGATTTAGAAGATCATCTCGTATCAAATGGTTCTGGAGGGAATGCCATTTACGACGCTGAATTGGATGATAACGAGTGTGTTTGTGATGAACGGGATAAAGATGATTTACTTGATGCCATAGCTACTACTGATGGTAGTAGACCCTAAAGAAAGCCAAGTTTTTGAATGTTGACTACTACTGCACTGATGGATTAAATGATGGTTGGTTATCATACCCAACTTTTTTTTTCTCAATAGATTTTTGTGTTCTTCTTGATACTGTCTGAATCAGTTATAATGTTTGCTGTAGATGCTATAGTTTTGAAAGAAGGTTTTGAAAAATGCTCAGCAATTGAGGCACAGGTTAACATAAGGACAACATAGTTCCTGAAAGTGATGCTAGCTTAAAGTTACATATCCTAGAGAAAAAAATCATAGACTTTTGCAAGAATCTTTACCTCGCACAGTCGCACCACCGACAACGGTTGGGAATCTTCCTTGTAGAAGGTTTTGTAGGGCATTAGGAGCAGATATATACCTGTGGTGAAATGGCCATGTGTACAAATCTCCTTTAGATTAGTACTAGCGTTTCACTGTTTCTAATCTAGCATGAGGTAACTCTTCAAAAGGGTCTTGTATCTTTTGATAATAAAGACGACATCATGTAACTTTTCTAAGATTTCTTTATTTGTTGTTCTATGGGTTTCAATGTTCCGGTTTAGAACCCTTATTTGATCGAACATCTATTTCTCATAGCCTTTTTCACCGGTGATGAAAATTTATACACATATCATTTATTGCTTTTTTTCTAAGTTTGTTATTTTTTGTTATTACTTTTTTTTATTTGTGAAATAATTGATTTACTTATTAATTAATAATTATTCTGATGAAAAAGAATATAAGTGGGGGTAGTAGTGAAAAGTGATAGTTATGACAAAGTTATTTAATTAGTAGGTATTTTTCTTAAACTTTTGTCATGTATGAGGTTTATGTGGTGGGAATTAGCTTTATATATTAATAGTATAAATAGTCTATATTGTAATCAATAAAGGACATGTTGAATGATAATCACTATCTCTCTCAACCTCTTTTTGCTTAAACTCTTCTCTCTTATCTCCTTCACCTTCCCATAGTTGTAGAAACTCGCGTTGAAGACATACGTATATTGCTTTTCACAGTGTATAAAGATTTTTTCACAAAGTATAGTTTGTACTTAGATCAATTTTAAAAATCCTGTGCGTTGCGCATAAGCTGTAGACTCGTTACAGTTAATAGGAAAAAAAATTTAAAATGCCAGGCAGTAGAACGTGGGGAAGGAGGTTTCTGGAGGTAACTTCCACATATCCAACCTATATTCTGCTGCAGAACCTGTGGGACCTGGCTTCCTTCTTCTTCATACTCCCTGTCTTCCTCTTGAAAGCACATATGCAAAAGCAACAGACAAGCTTTCATCTTCTTTAAGTTTTTTTTGCCCTGCTTTTGGGTGCACCTGCAACCACCCACAAACCAAACAAAAAAAAAATCAAGAGAAGAAGCAGGATTCCATTGGTGTTGCTACTAGGGTAGAACTCTATCTTTACTTCTTTTCTTTGTTTGTAGGTGTTAATATTATTTCGTATAATATTTATTCCACCCAAAAGATAAGTGTTGTTTTACCATATCCTGAGAGCATATCTTCTTGTTAAGATTAGTTCACCCAAGTGATAATCCTTATCGGTTAAGGATATTAGATTAATTCTTTTTTTATAAAGGATTAATCATCTCTACGTGAGACATCAGAACACAGAGAAACACAACACACGTACAATTCCAGAGAACTCCATTCTCTGGCATTGCTTCTCCCGCTCCGATCTCTCATAGTGATATAGGCCGTGAATAGTGTGTCAATCAGTGGTTAGTTCCTCTGTTCTTCCACCCGGTGATTGATTTCCTAGGCGCAAAAGGTCCAAGACTTCCGCTTTGCTGATCTCAGGAATCAAGATATGTCAATCTATTCCTGATTTCTAACATTGGTATCAGAGCTTTAGGCTCGATTCTGCATAGGTTTTCGTTAAACCGGATTAAATTCACAGCATGTTCACCTTAATGCGAAATAAATTTACGTCTTTTTGTTACGGCGTTCTTGAAATTCATATGTTATGTGATATACATTCATGGGTGTTTGTTGTTATATGTATTTGTGTATGTGTTTGCCGTGTATTCATACCTATCTAAGAGATAATAATGATGACCTAGGATTGTAGGGATCATAGGCTTTGACCTTTTTTTCCTTTATTTATTTTAAATCAAAAGGAAGAAGAGGAGGTGTCCCCGTACAACTTGAAGAAAGGGATCTCTTCTTTTCAAGTTCATATCTTCCTTTCTTCTAGCATCATCTCTCTCTGCACATTCATGCTCATATCTTCGGCTGTTCTCGCATGTTTTTTTATGCTTCCATGGTTGAGGGGTTTTGCCCCATTTTTTTTTTGTTTCTCTATTCATATTTTCGTTTTTGGATTTGGGGTTTTTTTTTAAACCCTAGATCTGAAAATTGGTTTGAATTTGAGATTGAAGCATGAAATTGGTTAATTGAGAACGCTTGAGTGCTTGACCCTTAAAACTTCAATCCTTGTCCAACAAATTCGTGTTTTGGTATGCGATTGTGCTTTATTGTTGTTCTGTTTTTAACCCTCTTCAGAGAACGACGAAGAAGAAGATCGAAGGATGAGCCTTGGTGGCGAGTCGAAGGCGCTGGTTTGTCTTCGTCCTTCGGGCGACAAGGGACCAGTGCCTCCTCCCCACTTTGGCTGCGGGATCGGCGACTTTGAAGACACGAGGCCGCTGGTGGTCGAGGGAATGATGGTTGATGATGCCCGCCCTTCGTGGGTGTTGGTGACGTTCTCTCCATCGCTTAGGACCATCACCAGCAGTCCGGAGCACTGCAAATTGGCGACCCTGGATCTGATTGGATCTCGATTCATCTTCGTGCTCAATCGGTTCCCTTGTTGACAGGCCCTGCGGAAGTCCGACCTCGGTCTGATTGGATCTCGATTTACCTTCGTGGTAAGTCGGTTCCCTTGTTGACAGACTTGGGAGATGATGTCTCAGGTTTGATTGGATTCTGATTCATCTTCGTGGTGAGTCGATTCCTTTGTTGACAAACTTGAAAGATATCGTCGGAAGAGCGCCATTGCTGAGCTTAGAGATGCCTGAGTTTTCTTGGGAGTTGGGGCAAATTTGTGGCTTGTTGGACTCACACTTGGTCCTTTGTGTGGGCCTGATTCTTTGATGGGCCCAATTAGGGACTGTCTTGATAAATTAAATCCAGAATTCGTTTCTTGATTAATGAGGACAACGTATTTTTGCTTGTTTCGGAATCTGACTAAGTTACTTGTAACACGGGTCGATAAAGTTTTTGGATAATTTGCTCTCAATTCTAACCAAGTTTCGTACTTTGTTGGAGCCTGATTGAAGCGGATGAATCCAGAGAAATAAAACGAGCAACGAAGAGTCTAATATTATGTATATAGACTGAGCTCATTAAAATTTTTACGTAAAATTTTTGAAATTAAAGATGTTTTGACCATGATGGGTTGAATTTCTTTATGAGCTATTAATAAGTTATTTCGTTTAACTTATTGGAGGAAATTTTTTAGGTACAAAATTTTTCTCGATTGAAACTGGTTTTTTCCAGTGGGAGTATATAAAATTGCAGAACAATGTTTGTTTAGAAATAAGGCATACATTGCTTGGATGTTTTCTTGAGTTGTGTATTGACGGAATTGATTGCATGCTTTAAGTATGTTTTTGTTTCGGATTTCATGACAATAGATGACATGATTTACTCGTTTTACTCTGTTTACGTAACATGAGGTAACTGAATTGTTTTTCTTGTCAATGATAGATGGCAGACAATTTGACGAAATAAATGGTCGCTGATCTGAACAAGGCTGAGAAGCTGACTGAATCGAATTACGATATGTGGAGTCGTAAGATCAGGAGCTTCTCGAACCTCTCACGCAGACTGTTGAACCACCTACGGCTGAGGGTGTGACTCAGGCCCAGCATCGTAAAGATGTTGAGGCATATGAGGCCTGGAAGAAGAAGTCCAGGGCAGCACAGATAACTTTGCTGAGCAGTATGGGGAACGACCTCTTGTTTCGATTTGAGGCCTATACAACGGCTAAGGATCTGTGGGAAGCAGTTCAGCGAAATTTTGGAGGATCCACCGTCACTAGGAGACGGCAACTGCAGATGCGCTTTGATGGCTATAGAAAGAAGTCTGATCACTCTATGGCTGAGCACATCACTACAATGGCAAACCTAATCAGTGAACTCAAAGCTTCAGGTCTAGTTTTGACAGACGAGCAGCATGTTCAAGGTATGATCAGGTCTATTCCCGGAGGTAGGCAGTGGGACTCTTTCAAGCAGAGTCTTACTCATGATGACAACATCAAGACATTTGAGGGTGTTAATCGCCACCTGATACTCGAAGTAGACAGGCTTCAATCGGAAAAGCAGTCTAATGAGTCCTTTGTGGTTGAGGCCAATCATGGCCAGAACTGGAACAGAGCACCGAAAAGGGGAAGAAAGGGATCCAATGTTGGCACACATAAACAGCAGAAGCAGAAGAAAGAACAGAAACCCTATGGGGTTAACAAAGGCCAGAAAAGGAATGCTTCCTCATCTGTAAAGGACAACAAGTTCAATGGGACTTGCTACAATTGCAAGGAGAAGGGTCACTTCTCTCGCGATTGCCCTCAGAAACAGGTACGAATTTCGTATGAGTACAAGTCTAGTTGCTTTGTAACTTCGTGTTATATGATATACGATTCCTCTCCTTCATGGACTGTAGACTCAGCAGCAACGGAACACATAGCGCGTGATCGCTCATGCTACATAGACTTTCGTCGAAATAAGCAGAGGGTCCATGCGGATCTTCATGGGAAATGATGCAAGTGTGGATGTACTAGGAATTGGAAGCTGCAAGTTGCGCTTGTCCAGTGGAAGAGACCTTATGATTAATGATGTGTTATATGCTCCCGAAATAAGGCAAAATTTAGTTTCTGTTCCTGCTTTATCAAAGTTAGGTTTTAAAGTTTTGTTTGACGATGATGGTCTGACATTGTACCAGAAGCACAATTGGGTTGTTTTTGGAACTGGCTCTTTTGCGAATAAGTTTTATACATTGGATGTTGATTTATCAAATGCATATTTTGAAGAATCTCTTGTTTCTGATGTTGTCGATACAAAATCTTGGCATTCTAGATTGTGCCACATTGGCATAGATCGTATGAACAGGTTAGCAGGAGAGGGTTTCTTTGGAAACACTTCTAAACTAAGGCTCGATACATGTGAGCCATGCCTAGCTGGAAAGGCAAAACGGAAGCTTTTTGGTAAAGCAAAGAGAGCCACTCAACCATTGCAATTGATTCATTCTGACATTTGTGGCCCAATGAGTGTGAGTACTAGGCATGGAGCTAGGTACTTTATCACATTTATTGATGATTTTACACGATTTGGTGTTGTGTATCTAATTTCACTACGTTTTGAGGCATTAAATTGTTTTGAAAGGTATGTGAAATTGGTTGACAATCAGTTAGATCTCAAAGTGAAGGCTTTGAGAACTGACAGGGGTCGAGAATACCTCTCTGAAGAATTCAAGGAATTCTGTGAGGAAAAAGGTATAGATCGACAACTGACTATTCCATATACCCCTCAACAATATGGGGTTGCAGAGAGAAGGAATAGGACCCTTATGGAGATGGTAAGATCCATGATGGCTCAAGCAAATCTCCCGATTTCGTATTGGGGAGATGCATTGCTTACAGCAACACATGTACTTAACAGGGTACCTAGAAAATCAGTCACTGAGACACCATACGAGCTATGGACGAAGAATAAGCCAGACCTAAGTGGTCTTAGACCATGGGGTTGTGCCGCTTATATTACCACTACTTCTAATAAGTTTGGAAAATTGGGTCCCAGAGGGAAGAAATGCGTATTTGTACGTTATTGCAATCACTCAAAGGGATACGTTTTCATCGGTGAAAACAAAAGTGGGAGAATGACTGAGATTGATTCTCGTGATGCCACATTTTTGGAAAATGATTTTCCTCACATATCTGGGGCAGTTCAAGATCAAGAGCTCTATGAGCAAGATGGGTCTGATCCGGAAAATCTAGGAATTGATAGGAACAGGGAGGGCATAAGTCCTGAGGTTCCTGATGCAATTCTAGATGAAACAGTGGGGGAACCTACTGTTCAACCATTATGGGAACAGGAGAACATAGAACCTCAAGAGGTTCAAGTTCAAGAAGAGGATGATGCACAACCTATTCAGGAAGAAGAATGGGCCGCACAACCTAATCCCGAGCCCGAAGAACTTCAAGAAGTACCACTCATTCGGAGAAGTGGGAGAGCCACGGTGCCTCGTAAATACTTCGACGTTGAAGCTCATATGGTTGGTTCATATGATGTTGTTGAGTATGAGACATTCATGTCTGCTCAAATGGACATAGATGAGCCTAGAACGGTAGAAGAAGCTCTATCTAGTTCTATGGCAAAAGAATGGATGAAAGCAATGGAAGAGGAAATGGAGTCAATGCATAAAAACCAGGTTTGGGAACTGGTTGATTTGCCTTCAAACAGAAAGGTCATAGAGAACAAGTGGGTTCTTAAGATCAAAAAGAAGGCAGATGGATCCATTGATAAGTACAAAGCAAGATTGGTTGCTAAAGAATACACCCAAAAGGAAGGGATCGATTATGAAGATACCTTCGCTCCTGTAGTCCGATTGGGATCAATCAGACTCATCTTGGCCATTATAGCTCAACTTGACCTTGAGTTGCATCAAATGGATGTCAAGACAGCTTTTCTCAACGGAGAACTTGATGAGGAAATCTACATGAGACAACCTCAAGCTTTTAGATAGAAGGGAAATGAGAAGAAAGTATCTCGACTTCTCAAATCCATATATGGTCTGAAACAAGCGTCTAGACAGTGGAACATCAAGTTTCACGAAGCAATGATGGAGGATGACTTTGGTCAACTTCCGGAGGATCATTGTGTGTATGTCAAAAACACAAAGGAAGGATTCTTGATCCTAACCTTGTACGTGGATGACATATTGCTGACCAGTAACAACTTAGGATTGCTGAACAAGACCAAGTCTTGGCTTTCTTCAAAGTTTGAGATGAAGGATATGGGTGAAGCCAATTATGTACTAGGAGTCAGGATTTTGAGGAATAGGTCGAAACGCCTTTTGGGTATATCCCAGGCCGCATATATCAAGACGATTCTGAACAAGTATAACTTCGGCGAGTGCAAACAAATGGATACCCCAACCCAATAGGGTAATGTGCTCAGTGCCGAAATGGGTCCAAAGACTCCGGAAGAGAGGGCAAAAATGAAGGGTATACCCTACTCCAGTGTTGTTGGCAGCTTGATGTATGCCATGATATGCACAAGACCAGATATTTGTCATGCTGTGGGACTAGTAAGTCGTTATCAGTCAGATCTTGGTTTTAAACACTGGAAAGCCGTGAATAGGATACTTAGGTACCTGAAAGGCACAAAGGACTATGTCCTGTGCTATGTTGGATCAGACCTGCGCCTTGTTGGGTACACGGATGCAGACTGGGGAGGAGATCTTGATGAGAGAAAGTCAACATCAGGTTATGCGTTCCTGCTGAACGGAGGTGCTGTTTCTTGGTGCAGTAAGAAGCAGTCTTGTATCGCTCTGTCCACCATGGAAGTTGAGTACATTGCATCATCAGCAGCTTCACAGGAGGCAGTATGGCTGCGAAGATTCCTGAAGCACTTGGGTATTGTGAGCAGTGCAAAAGAAGCAGTCACCATTCATTGTGATATCATGGTTGCACTGGCATACCTGAGAGACCCCAAGTATCCCGGCAAGACGAAGCACATTCAGATGAGATACCACTATGTCAGGAAAGCAATAGCCCGAGGAAAGGTTTCTCTAGGACACATATCGATCACACGCATGGTTGTTGATCCTTTGACAAAAGCTATAGCTAGACCTACTTTCCAGAGTCATGTTAAATCAGTGGGACTTAGGAAGGGTTTTTAGGGTCTTATCATTGCATGTTATTTCGACTTTTGAGACATTTTTTCCATTAGTTGAATAATGATGATGTTTTATGACTGCCAACGTTTTAAGTATGCATGTCTTGTCACTGAACCAATTGTTTGTTTTCCTGCACGAACATACGTCTCTTAAGTGTACGTCACTCCAGAGGTAAGGTGTCTTTATATCTTCTTAGGAATTGATAAAAGACGGAAACTGCCTTGACTTATGTAAGTCAAGATGAAGTTTCTCTAGTTGAGAGAGATTGTATGGGTAATTTATCAAGCCTTGATATGACTCCCATACCAATGGGTTCAGATGTAGCCAGGCCGTTTTGTGACGAGTACACAAGGAAGTTCATGGTTTACGTAACTGTGAGAATTGGCTTGTGAGGGTAGAGTTGACAACTCTTGAAAGAGGACTCCCCACAACATACCATCATACTGGTATGTGCTATGCGACCAATGAAGTGACAGAATGATCCCTTTTCTCTGTTACTGTGTAAATCATTTTATGAAAAGATGTAGCCCTTAGTCACTATTGACATAGGTCACTGATTGTTGTGTTGATGTTGCTACTTTGGTTATATTTTCCATGGCCATGAGTGATTCAGTCTAAGTGAGGCATTTCTGGGAAAGCAGTCATCACCTCATGAAAGTGATGCTAGTGCAAAAGGAAGGTGATATGAGTAGTCGTTGACATTGAATGAGATTTGCGGGTACCGACAATCGATGGATTGTTGTGAATTGCCATCATAGTTGAAACAAACTGAAATTGACTTTTGAGGGATCCAGTTTGTATAACAACTATCCGACGAAAGATATGCCTGGGGTGCAGCAATACTTTGAACTAACGGACCAAACGGGATATATTCTTCGTACTGGCCCCTAGCGAGATTTCGAGTATTGAAGTTGTGTTTGCAGGTAGTATTGCCGGGTCGCACGGCCTATACACAAAAGTATGAAGGATGAGAATTGGAGGAACAATCTTTTGTGTGAGTGGGAGATGTTAATATTATTTCGTATAATATTTATTTCACCCAAAAGATAAGTGTTGTTTTACCATATCCTGAGAGCATATCTTCTTGTTAAGATTAGTTCACCTAAGTGATAATCCTTATCGGTTACGGATATTAGATTAATTCTTTTTTTTATAAAGGATTAATCATCTCTACGTGAGACATTAGAACACAGAGAAACACAACAAACGTACAATTCCATAGAACTCCATTGTCTGGCATTGCTCCTCCCGCTCCGATCTCTCATAGTGATATAGGCTGTGAATAGTGTGTCGATCAGTGGTTAGTTCCTCTGTTCTTCCACCCGGTGATCGATTTCCAAAGCGCAGAAGGTCCAAGACTTCCGCTTCGCTGATCTCAGGAATCAAGGTATGTCAATCTATTCCTGATTTCTAACAGTAGGTTTACAAAATATATCGGTGGGGCGTTGTAGGTTGAAAATTTAAAGTTTCACCTAGCGTAAAAATTCGTAGCTGGCTTGAAATTTAAAGTTTCGCTCCTACATTCGATCCGGCGTGGATCGGCTCATCGGTCGAAATGCTGCCGAAATTCTAAAAGACCTAATTAACAAGTAATGAAACTAGTTTCCCATTGAGTTTTTCAAATTTAGCAGCCAAACAAAAATACAAAAGACCCTTAAGACGTTGCTACCAAATTGCAACTAACTGGACCCCTAAATGCTACAAATTTAGCTTTTGACAAAACTGAAATGAAAGGAGAAACAATGATCGAATTCAGACTCTAAACCGGGCATTTCATAAAGTAAATCAAGAGATCGGAACTCAAACTTCCCATCTTAAAATTAATATGATTGATTCAGAAGCAAAGCATACAAATTGAAATCCAAATCAGACACAATGATCGAGTGTCTAATTTCACTCAAAGAGGAATCAAATCAAGGAAGGAAAGAAGAGGCTGTCGAGCCTACCTAATCAGAGAGGCCGAGTTTGTGTCCGCGCTCGAATTAGCCATGGCGCATCTGAGGGCTTGGATGGACCCTTGCAGCGCTGCCATCCCTTCCAGTTGCTCGAGTCAAAACTCCGTTGGCCTGTTTCAGATTTCCTGAGCTTTGGAGTCGCTTGCTTCCTCCGTCGATTGCTCTAGCCCGAAAACCAAAAAAAATTACAAATTCTAAAAATCAATCAAACCTGCAAATTGAGCACCGAATTAGGAAGATGAAAGTACGGATTCAAAATTTGGGAGCACATATCACCAAATCATTAAGCTAAATAGGTGAATTCGAGGTCGGAAGTCACGGGGGAGATTGAATATACCTGCCCAGTTGGTTTTGTCTCGTGCCCTTGCAGCAGCAATTTCGAAGGTGTAGCCAGGTCCGTCGCTTTCTCTTCTGACCGCCCAAATCGGAGCTCACAAAGCTCCCGGCAGCGTGGTTTTCGTCCAACTGCGGCGTTCTCTCTCTGATTCAAGTTGCAACTTGCAAACCCTTTGGCATATTCAGTTCTCACTTCAAAAAAATAATTCGTTCTTGCCAAAAACTCTCCATAAAAACTCTCAAGCTAAACCCTCTCCACATTTCCTCTCTCTGCTCTAACCCTAGCCGCCACCCCTTTCACCTCAGACCTCCTCTTTCTTCTCCAGTGTCCGCCCCGGCACCGCCCTCGCTCCTCCACCGGACCCTCGTTCCCCCCCTCTTCTGTTGCTTGCTAGCGCCCTCGCGCTCGAACCTGGCCTCCAACCCTTTGAACAACCCCTCTCTGTCCAAACCCTAGCCGCCCTCCCTCAACCCGTCCTCCTCCTGCTTCTCCGGCTTGCTGGTGTCGGTCACGGCACCATCGGTCGCGGCACCACCGTTTCTCCTCTACCGGACCCTCTCTCCCTCAAATTCGCCCCCAACTCACTCAAACTCCTCTTAACCCTAGCCCCACTTTTTAGCCGCCTCTCCACCACCGCCGTATTGTGCTCCTTCCCCAGCGTCTCCCAAGCGGCTCATCCTACCCACCCTTCACCCTCCCGCTGCAGCCTCAAACCCTGTCATCCATGTCGGCTCTTCCTCCCCAACCGGTCGACAAGTTTTTTGGCCCCTTGCGCCGGCTTCGTCTCCGACAGCCTGCGCCACTCCTTCTTCGGTGGTTGTCTCTCAGGCGGCCTCAGCCTCAACAGGTTCGGCGGATTGAGCTCCCCTCTTCGTCCTATTGTTCCTCGGACTCAGGCATCCTTTACAGATCTGTGACTTCTCTCCGGCTTCCCTTTGCTTCCTGGTACTTTTTTAGATCTAGTTTTTTGTTACTCTTTAAATCGTTTTGGCTTTGTCCTATTAGAGTTGTTGGGTCACTTCTTGCTTGTATAGATGGTCCACAGAGCATCCATGATTTTGTTGTTCAGATGGTTTGGCTTAGGGGCTTTGTGTGGCTTCTGCTTGTTTTCACAAGCTCTTTTTGTTGTCTTTCTGGTTTGCTTTTGAACATCTGTCTGTAGCTATGGCTTAACAGCCCCCAACATATTCAAATTTATGTCATGAAGGACAGGCCTAACAACCATTTTTGTATCAATATACAGAAAAACGATAATAATCAAAGCTCAACAGCTATACAAGATCATATAGATCTTCTGAAACTAAACTGGTCTTCTCAAAAAATCTCATCGGCACCAATGACAGAGAACAAGGCACCACTGCAAGAGATCAAAAAATGCTTAAAAAACCCCCCCTTACTCAACAAAAAGTGGTATAACCTACAATACTATAATCCAATCTGGTACAAACACCATCAAAATTACATACTTACCATCCATAACTATCATAATACCCTCATAAAAATCATCAAGATAAACAATAAAGAAATTTCGATAAATTTAACTTATAACAATTACACTTACCTGCTAAACAAAAGACATCACAAAGAGAAAATTATATCCGGAAAAAAAATATGGTAAATCAAAATTAAATATTTGTTTCAACAAATATGATCTATCAAATAATTATCATAAAACATACAACATCTACTATATAAAATTACATTGGTTAAAATCACCAAAACAAATTGCACAAATCAATGACCACTCCTTTACCAAAAAGGAATACCAAAAAAATTTACAATTGCTCAAAAAGCGGATACACGCTATAAACTTTTTAAAATGACAAACATAGGATACTGGAACATTAGAGGCGTCAGAAAGCCTAATATTTGGCAAGACTTAGCCTATATCCAAAAGAAAAATAACTTAGACATCCTTGCCCTATCTGAAACTAAAACAACTAACGCACCAATGGAAAATCTATATAAAAAATCTAGATTTAATAAGGCCCACCATATTGCATCAGATGGATCAAAAGGAGGAATGTGGATCCTTTTCAAAACCTCTGAATTTACAGACAATTTAGAAGAAATAACTAGATCAGATAACTACATAATGTACCTGGCTAATATCAACAATTTTAGATTTATTCTCAACTTTATTTATGCACCATCAAATCAAACTGACAAAAATAGCTTTTGGGACAAAATAATCACAGCAACACGACAATTTATCTATCCATCCCTACTAATGGGAGACTTCAATGAAATAGAATCAATAAATGACAAAATAGGTGGAACAAATCCACAAAAGAATAGATTCACCCGTATTCAACAAATTAATGAAGAACTTGATATTCATACTGTCCCCTACACTGGCAGCGCAGTTACCTGGAGAAAAAGACAAACCCCTATTGACAATATCTATGAACGTCTAGATAGAGTCATGATCCATACAGACATCTCTAAACAATTCCCCAACCTAACTGTACATAACCATCCTTTACAAGCTCAGATCATTCCCTAATATCTATCTCAATAGGAATGAAATCAATCAGAGCAGAATCACCCTTTAAATTTGAAATGGCTTGGACAAACAATGAAAATTATAACAAACTAGTCAAATCAACCTGGGAAAATAAACTTAGTGGATCATTCATGTTTACACTACTACAAAAACAAAAACTGCTCAAGAAAAACACAAAAATTTGGTGTAAATCACATCCAAATAATAATTTTAGACAGTTAAAAGACATTGAAGATCAACTCTTATTGTTACAAACCCAACAAATTACTGGAAACTATGATGATATTACAACAAACAAAAGACAAAGACTTCTAAATAAACGTGAAGCACTCATGAACTTTAATAACACCTTCTGGAAACAAAGAGCCAAATCTAACTTCCTTAAATTTGGAGACAGGAATACCAAATACTACCAATCAATCTCTAAAATCAGGAATTCTAAAAATATCACTCGTAATTTTACAAATAAAAACGGCTTAGTCATTAAAGATGGAAAATAAATTAGAGATGAAATAACGAATGAATTGGCTGAAAGATTCATTTCAAATAAACAAACAAACAATAAATATTTCCCAGACTTAATAAAACACACAATAACTGACTCAGAAAACTTAACCCTAACTCAACCGTTCACAGATAAAGAAATTAAGGACACTCTATTCTCAATGAAAGAAGACAAATCTCCCGGCCTTGATGGATTCCCCCCCGAATTCTATAAAAAATACTGGAACATTGTAGGAAGCCTGCTCTGCAAAGCTATCAAATCATTTTTTAATTCTGGCATTCTTCTCAACGAAGTAAACACAACATTCATTGCACTCATTCCAAAAATTGATAACCCCACCAATATTAACCATTATCGTCCCATTAGCCTCTGCAACACCATCTATAAAATTATATCAAAACTCCTAGCTAACCGTTTAAAACCAATTTTACCTCGCATTATCAACCCTTTTCAAGGAGCCTTTGTTCAGGGCAGAAATATTCAGGATAACATCCTAATAGCCCACGAAGTCTTCCACTCCTTCCATAACAAAAAAAGGAAATACGGATGGATGGCAATTAAACTAGACATGGAAAAAGCTTATGATAAAATAAATTGGGACTACATACGCATCGTTCTAACTAAATTCGGATTTCATCAAAAGTGGATAAACAGGACCATGACATGTCTAACTAAAACCAACTTTTCTGTTCTAGTCAATAACTTACCTGGCAAAACATTCCAAACTTCTCAAGGTATACGACAGGGAGACCCCCTTGCACCATATATTTTTGTCATAGTTATGGAACTCCTAGCCAGAATAATACAACAAGAATCATTAAAACTTGACCTGCTAATTGGAATCAAACTGACAAATAACAGTAATCCTATCCCTTTTCTCTCCTTTGCAGACGACACACTCATTTTTGGAAAAGCCAGTGAACTAAGTCTCCACACAATAAAAAACCTTCTAAACAACTTCTGCAACATATCAGGCCTTTCCATAAACTACAATAAAAGCTCCTTACAAGTCTCTAAAAACATCTCCGTTCAAAAAGCCCAAAGTCTTGCTCAACAGCTAAACATCCCTGTAACTAAAACATTAGAAAAATATCTAGGAATACCACTCATCAGTGGTAGAGTAAACAACAATGTCTTCGACGATGCCATCACAAACCTAAAAAAACAATTATCAAAATGGAAATCGAACACCCTATCTCATGCAGGAAGATCTGTTCTCATTCAAGCCAATCTCAATTCTAAAACCAATTATCTTATGCAATCCTTCCTTCTTCCAAAAGGAATTCTTGACAAAATTGACCAGATCAACAAAAAGTTCTTCTGGAACAAACTTCAATCTGACAACTATCACCCACTAATTAGCTGGGAACGGTTATGTACCCCAAAAAAGGATGGTGGATTAGGCTTTAAAACAGCTGAACAAATCAACCTAGGCATGCAAATGAAACTTCTTTAGAGGATAGTAGCAAACCCTCACAATATCTGGTCAAAGATCATCACTGAAAAATACCTATCAAAAGAACCATTAATGGAAAGAACCAAAGCCAAAACCTCATGGCAATTTGGACGACTCTTAAACATTAGAGATACCTTTTCTAAAGGCTTACTCTGGCTAGTTGTTAATGGAAAAACCATTAATGTCTGGTCAGACATCTGGATAAACGCTCAGAAACTCGAAATGTTTAGAAACAACCACAACCCTAACCTAAACGTCTGTGAATTATTCACAAACTCAAACAAATGGGATACTAAGAAACTAAACGACATATTCCCACCACACATTACTGAAATGATATCCAACATCTACATCCCTAGAATTGATATCGCGGACATACTAATTTGGATCTACAACAAAAATGGATTTTTTTCAGTTAATTCTACCTCTTCTCTCTTTAACACAAGAAACAACTATAATACTTCTGGAGACTGGATATGGAAACTAAATATCGCTCCGAATATCAAAAACTTCATTTGGAAAACTACATTAGATATCCTACCTACCGCTGAGCGCCTAAACAGATACATAAATAGGGTACCCAGTATCTGTTCTTTGTGCAACTATCAACCAAAGGACGCAAATCACTTGTTTTTTAACTGCAAATCACCAGATCGCTAATCTAAAATTTGGGTATTAGATTACACAAAACCTTTAATATCCCCAACATAACAGATAATATCTCTGAAAACATCTTAAATACTAAGAGCCAAAATAGAGATTTCACAGACCTCTACCATCTATGGCACTCTATCTGGGAACTTCGAAATAAAATCATCTTTCAAAAAAATTCTAACAATAATATAGCATACACTCTCACTCAAACTATTGATAAAATTCTCTGCTGGAAAAAGAGGATTCAGAAAAAACTCTCCTAAGCATACTAGGCCCCGTCAAAAACTAAACTGGAAATATCCACCCAAAAATGTTGTGAAAATAAATGTTGATGCCTCTGTCAAAAATGGAATACAATCTCAGATTGGTTGTATAGTAAGAAACAATCTAGGACAAATAATTAGAATACATAAATGTAATGGTAAAACATTTTCTGTTATCCAAACAGAATGCTTTGTAATACTTGCAGGTATAAGACTAGCAGCAGAACTTGGTATACAGAGAACGATCATCGAAGGAGACTGTGCAATCATCATCAATGCCATCAACCAGAAAATCTGCCCTCCATGGGAGATTACACAAATAGTAGAAGAGATTCAAATTCTAAGCAAAGACTTTGAAATCATCAAATTCCAACATTGCTACAGAGAGGCGAATAGTGCAGCAGACTTTATCGCAAAATCTCAACTGAGCTGTAACTCTATCCTTAACTATAGCTGTAATTTCCAAAACATCATCATGCTTGATGATCATGGATACTTAGAAGTATCCTAAACTTTTCTTACTGTAAAAAAAAAGTTGCAACTTGCAAAGCTCAGAAAGAGAGCAACATAGAATTAGGGCTGGATTCAATTGACGTTAAAAAAAAATGATGAAATGAGTAATTGGGCTGGGCTAACTCACCTTAGAAACTTGTTGGAATGAGATTCCAATTAATTAGTGGGATGTCATCCGAAGCCATCCATGAGTTAAGAATTTGAGTCTATAAATTATGAAACTCACCCACAAAAATATAAGAATTATAATTGACATGAGTTAAGAATTCGAGTCTATGAATTTTGACTTATAAAAAATTCTTTGTCAATTAATTCTAATGGGTTGATTCCCATAACCGATTCCTAAACAAAAACTGAGTCAAAACCTCAAATCAAGTTTCACCAAATATAAATTTGGTTTTCCATATAGAACTACGTAAAGACTTGACGCCTCAAATCGGCTACGTAGGTAACCCGATATTAAATTCTAAAAATATATCGGGTACAGTCCTCAACCTCTAAATTCGCCTTGAAAGGAATATGAGGTCAAAACCAAACAAATTAATATGGTCCAGTAAGAACTACGTAAAGACTTGATACTCTTTTACGAGTTACGTAGGAAATCCGGTATCAAATTTAACATTTATCGGATTCAGTCTTCCTTCCCAAATTAAATCAAATTTATCATTTTAAAGAACTACGGGTGATTTGATCCTGTTCAAATGGGTACGTAGGTAGCTCGACATAAAGCTTAAGCTCGTCGGGTACAATCGCCGATCAAAAAAAAATGAAATTGGGTTTTAGAACTACGTCATGGCTTGACGCTCTTTCATGAGCTACGTAGGAAACTCGATGCAAATCAAATCTCAAGTTTTCATTAAAACCAAAGTGTCAACTGTAACTCAATACAAAGCTTTCGCTCGTTGAGTTCAGTCACCCCAAAAATCAAATTTTCATCAAGTTCAAAATTTCCACTTCGACTCGATATAAAGCTTTCGCTCATCGAGTTCAATCACCATTCACAAATGATCTCACGATCAAACCCAAATACAAAATCTATTTTTGTCCCAAACTACGATGACTTGATTCCAACACATAAGTGGATACGTAGGCAACTCGATGTAATCAAATTCCCACCGAGTCCAGTCACACTCAAACTTTCAATCAAATCTCCTTAAATTCCTTTGTCGACTTTCAGTCGCCCCAAATATCAAATTTTCAATCAGAGACAAAGTGACCCTTCTAACTCGATATAAAGCTTCTGCTCATCGATTTCGGTCACCAACTCAAGATCAAATTCTACTATCTCTAAATTGACGTTTAAGTCAGGTCTCAAACCAAATCTCAAGTTTTCATTAAATCATATACAAAGTGTCAATCGTAACTCAATACAAAGCTTTCGCTCGTTGAGTTCGGTCGTCCTAAAATCAAAATCAAATTCCCATCAAACCCTAAGTGTCTCCTCCGACTCGATGCAAAGCTTTTTCTTGTCGAGTTCGGTCACGATCAAAACTTCAAAAACTCAAATATCAAATTCAAATTTGTCACTTTCGAGAATTACGTGTGATTTGATCCCTTCCAAAAGGATATGTAGGAAACTCACAAATGAGTTCAATGACAACTCTCAAATTGCCCCTTAAGTCAAAACAAGTCAAATTCAAAATCAAACTCCACACAAAACTCAAATCGTTTTCTATACAAATTATAGGCGAGTTACTTGAGTTACCCTTCCGAGAAGGTGGGCTCAGGTTACTCGAGTGGAGTGTTGTTTAATCTACCTTTCATAGAAGACGGGTTTGAATTTCATCCTATGATGCATATAAGAAAACGAAACCAAATACAAACAAAACCAAACACAAAAATCCAAAACACTTTGAACTACGTGAGGCTTGATTCTCTTTCGAGAGATACGTAGGCAACCCGCTAAAATCCGGGTGTAGCCCAAATCACCAAAACCACTCAAATCTTGGTATCAATACGACTTCGAATCAGGAGGATAACCAAAAGAGGTCGAACTCAATTATCTAAAATCAAATAAAATGTGCTGTACAATTATTCGCACATTTTTGTCCAACAATGCTATAACATGAGTAGTGTCTTGCGGAATATTTTACCTATTGAGATGTTATGTTTGAATATGATCGTATGTGCATGCGAATGTGGCTAAGTATGTTATGGAAGTTAATATTACCTAATGGGTTGGCAAGTGATGAATGATGCGATGGTTGATCATGGTAAATTGGAAAGTGTGGATAATGTGAGTTGGTTATCTATCTTCTTGTGTGATGTGTGTGATATATGTGTGGTAAAATAGCTATAGAAGTAGACTCATTATATTCTCGTTATGCTTCTAGGTAATACTCTCTGATTGTGATTGTTGTGTACCTGGTCTACTATTTCGCTGCTCTGCTAACCAGGTAAGTTTCTTTGGAGCTTACTCAGATTGAAAAGAAAACCTCCCTGGTTATATGTGCATGATATACTAGGTGCAGCATAATCATAATAGCATGCCATGTAGTATCATGCTAGGTCTTGCATAAATGACCGAGCATCCTTATTCTGTATGCCTATGTTAACAGAACGACTGTTATCTTTGAAGTTAACTAGAGTGGTTGTTAGGGTTATAGGACAACCCAATCCCATCGCGTTGTTTTGAGTCAGTCAAGTCATGAGCAACATCTTATTTAAAACACTTATATGAGCATAATATGGTTATGAAAATGGTTCCGAGTTGAGCTTGCAGGCTTAATCCAATTATATGGTTATAAATGGAATGCATTCTCGAGCTAGTCAGTCTCCATCCTCATGAAGAAGGGTGGTGGTAGGAGAGGGATATACCACTCGGTATTATCTGCTAGGGCCCTATTTAATGTTTTCCACACACACACACACACACACACACACACATATATATATATGCGGAAAACATTAAATAGGGCCATGGGTCATTACTAGAAATATGTCATTTAACATCGGGTAATAACCGATGTCTTTTAAAAAAAATCGATGTCTATGTGGGTGATGTAAAAAGTCAAAAGTTTTTCACATCGGTCATAGCCCGATGTCTTTGTATATTTTAACATCATTTATATTTTGAAATCCGATGTCTTTGTTATTTTATAACATTGATTATAAAATATAACTGATGTTATGACATAACAAAGACATCGGACTTTGACCGATGTTATAAAATTTTGAGTTTTAACATCACCCACATAGACATCGATTTTTTTTTGATTAACATCTGTTTGTAGCCGATGTTAAATGAAATATTTGTTTTTTTTTTGTCGTTGTAGCCTATACGGGATTTGAACCCGCACTTTTGTGTTTAAACACATCGCTCTACCAATTTGAGCTAATAGGCTTTAAATTAGCAATAATATAACAAATTACTACATCGTTTACTAATCCAAAACTAATGCCAAAAGAAAACACCAAACAAACTATTCTAGATTCATCTCAAGCAAACTATGCTCTACCGAACAAAATATTCTAGATTCAACCCCAAAAATTCAGCAACATCATCTACATTTGCATCAGCATATTAATTCAGCCCCAAGTAGTTATAAATTATAATGTAATGCAGATTTTCAACATACTAGTTCCGTATATTATAAGGGAAGTGACTAGTCAACTGCAATTGGAAGTGGAGAGAACTACTAAGTACACTAACCATTAGATTTTTCAGATCAATGTCAAAAAGAGCCTTAAGTGCAGGCCGCTGAACTTTAACAACTACATCATGTCCCCTTAGTTTTGCACGGTGGACCCGACCTGCAGAATAATATTTAAATAATTTGCTCCTCTAAATCCTATATGGATATAGAAACACCTAAAAGACATTCATAATTGATACAACAATCGGACCTCCATGTGTTCATATGGATGCCTTATAACAGAGATGTATATAGTAATGTGCTCATATGGATGCCTTATAACAGAGATGTATATAGTGCCAATCCAGCACACAGAATAAAGCTTTTCTGAAAAGTCTAGCAATCATTTGAACTAATTTGTGCGACATATTTTTAAATCTTCCTAAACTTCATCTTCACCAGACTAGATAAGATTGGCTTAGATCATAAAAATTAATTTGAGAAGTGAAAAGACATGCTAGCAGATACCTGAGCAGCAGTTAAGCCCTCGATGATAGGTAGCAAGAGCTTGGCCCATACCTCTCATCTCTTGTCCAGCGGCCTCAAAAGCCCAATCAGGCACCCGGATCATGTCAACCATGACCTGCGAATCAAAAGGCATGGAAATTCCAAACGTTTATTAACAAGAAAACACTCAAGCTAAGAATCCTCATTTCAATGTAATAATCCTACTAAGCCATACTTATCAATGAAAAGACATACTCCGTATTCTGAAATAGCAATGCCCTATTGAGCACGTAGTAGGAGTGCTTGTCTTCGAACTAACCACTCTAAATAGCAAGGAAACATATACAAAAAAGTTACGAGCAAATAAAATTGTACATCAGCAAAAAGAACAAGCATCCGAATTTTTCCAACTTGCAGCGAATTAATTCCAGTAATAGAGTAGAGGTAGAGATCAAAGTCAACAACATTAAAACAAAAGGATAAAAAAAGGAGGAAGACAATCTAAAAGAGTGCAAACCTTTCCAATACAATAGCAAGCAATGCATCAGAATCCACAATAGCTAAACAACAACCATATAAGAAAACCCCACTTCTGACCTTTGTTCACCCCAGTTCACCTCTAGTTCAGGAGGGTATCGATCAAGTAGGTACTCAAGATCAACCTAAGCAAAGAAAAGGGTCCCATGTAGAGAGTGACAAATGACAGTCAAAACACACCTATAAACTCTCTTCATTCTTGCCTTCAATCACTTAAGAAAAAGTTGTTCACAAACACATAAAAAAGTACTTGAGTTAAAGAAGACGCTAGAACGTACAAGGGTAAAGGTGACAATTTTCTAACTCTTACCTTCTGAATATTTTGAGAGAATGTTTAGGATAACACTTCCCTGAGTAGCCTGTTGACAGAAAAATAGAACCATTAACAATAATTGAGTGGGGAGTGATTGTAACAATTGTTGGGTTAAACTTTTTTTTTTGGTGAAAACAGATGGGGTTAAACTTTATTCTCATATTATTTAAGGTAACTAAGTGGTTTAACAAATCAATATCAAGTGGTATATACTATATACTATGATGATACTTTAAGACAATTCTCAATTTTTGATAATGTCTAAAAAATTAAACACTAACAAAATTGTGCAAAAGTAATTGCCATGAATTTTGAGCAGAACATATAAATTGAAATAATAAGATCTTCGTCCTATCTATTCTTCTCATCCTGCTTATAAATTGTCCACATTTATACTCATTCATTTCTTTTGCAATAAAAACTTAGCATCAAGTGAAGAATGGAAGGAAGTCCTATATTACTTAATTTCCCAAGAAGATTTCACGATTCTTCGGTAAGAATGCTTCCAATGATCTTTAGATTTTTCATTTTCCATTTTAGTTTTCATGTAGATGATGAATCAAAGAGATTTCGCATAACAAAGACATTTGACTTGATGAGAGAGAGACCACCAGAAGGAGGCATAAATTAACAAAGGAACTACCAGGACAAGGGGACCAGTGGATTTCTATAGCGAAGCATGAGCCAAATGCTTCCACAAAAATCCCTTAACCAAGAGACAGAAAATGCATAGAAATAATAATAATAATAATAATAATAATAATAATAATAATAATAATAATAATAATAATAATAATAATAATAATAATAATAATAATAATAATAATAATAATAATAATAATAATAATAATAATAATAATAATAATAATAATAATAATAAGGCAAATTAAAAATGAGTGGAGTAAATTAATCTTGCCCAGATTCTTTAGAATGACAGAGGTCATTCTTAGTTTATCCACTAGTGATAAATCATCTGATTTAGATGTAGGCCTTGATTTCCAGTAGACAAAAATACTTTGCCCACGGGAAAGAATTATCTACAGCAAAATTCCACTTTCAAGACACTCTGTAATGAATAATGAATTCCATACAAATATCTCCTATTCACCTTAAACCACATAATAGAGAAGCAACTAGAAGTATGGTTGCATAACAAACACCAACAATGAACAATCTGATCTCTATCTTCTAATCAATGAAGTGCTCATACAGATGAATGATTAGTGACTTGGAAAACTTAATCTTCAGATCTCAACTTTCAAAGACTATTAATTAAAAATATTTCCCTTAGCAATTCATGTGCATGATTTATGTAACACAATTAGAATAACATGGGCAGATTTGCCCTGTTGAGAATAGAACAAGCCAATAAATTCTCAAATACACAAAGGGAATGTAAGAAGCACAATATCAAAAACATTCTCATAGACAGATCATTTGTATTTGTTATATAAACAAGGAAAGATAACAAGAATCTTGAATATATAGTGGGATAAGCAGCTTACATTGTTCGAGCCAATACTGTCACAACCATTATTCTCAATTGGAGCATCACTTATGCCATTAGAATGGATTTTGTTAACACTGTGACTTTCATTAGACTGAATTAGAAGATGAGCATTGCTATCCTATTACTGCAAAATCATCTGGGAAGAGCTTCAAGTAGAACCACCTAGTCTGTCATAAAGGTAAGTTACATACACATCAATCATCACATCAGTATGGCAGATGCATGTTTGGAAATAGATAGGAATTCAACAAAGATTGAGTACTATCACATAATGGTTACTATAATTTAGTAGGGAGCCTGCGGAGGTGCAGAATGAATCATGCACCTATCATCGGGGATCTGACTATCTTTTGTACTGAATCATGTACTCCTATGGAATGTGCTAGGCGTGTAATGGAACTCTGTAAGCTACAGATCTATACGAAGTGCGATTTCAAAATACTCAAAGAGAGGGGTTGTACATGGGTGTCAGTAGGAGGGGTTGTTTGATTTGAGTCGGTTTTCGAAAGGTGGATACGTGTTTCTTTTTTGTGTATAGAGGGGCTGATTTTTAGGCATATGATCTTGCATGACCTGATTTTACACTAGACCTGTTGTATGGTTTCCGTTTGTTTTGAATCATGCTTACTTTCATCTATATATTTATGGATTCAAACTCATCATAAGAACAGTGCCCATATGACTAGGAGATAAACATGTCCAGATTGAACAAAAAAAACACCTATTTAAAATGAAAGGTATTATTTCTTGGGTATAACAGGGAATCTCATGGACATGAGTTGCAATTTTAATATTTTTACAATATACTTTAGATGAGATACCGTTTACATTAACCATAAGAACCTCCCAGGCAAAAAATAGATCTATGGAAAGGGATATGCAGAAAACTCAATCTGGATTACCTATTCAGTGACTGTTTTAGCTCTTTGATGTTTTGTTGAGTCATCTCTCCTCTTGAAAAATAAAATACCTCTTCACTTAGTAGCTGTATAGAAATGCCTAGTGTTACCCACATTAAAGATGGACATAATTAATGCGGAACAGTTAAACATAAGTATTGAGACATACTTTCAATATAACCATGCGATTTTCGCAAATAGGTTTGCTTGTTTTAGCAGCTGCAATGAGGTCGGGGATAAAGCTCTACAACCTAGCTAGCCAGTCATGCTTGAAGATCTGGTGTTCAGAACAAAACAGAAGTACGAGAAAATATCATACAAACTTATAGAAATAGAAGATAAATATATTTCTAAACTAAAAAGGTAAAACACATGAAGCCCTTGTCAATTCCAGGATGATTGAAAGGAAAGCAGATAGAAACTAGAAAATGATTAGACTATAAACACAACTAAAATATTCTCCAACTAGAAGCTGCAAGCAACCAGTATCATCTAACAAACACTGAAGATTATAGTAAATTAGTAACGCTTCACAGTAGAACCCCAAAAGTTCATAAGTGATCTTTATATTTGATCCTTATATTACCCATAGGTCAATTTTTTGCTGCAACTTACCTATAACAAATGATGCACAAGTAAATCCTCTAGAAGAATGTATTCTTCTCCGGGAAATAAAATTAATATCCTATAACTCAAAAACAATCAATTGATACAAATTGTTAAGATAAATGAACAACAATTAAGATTAGGAGATGAAGCCCCAAAATCAGTGAGCAGAGAAGGCGACTAGGGTTAGGGATTGTGCTCATATCCATAAATTGGAATGAGAGTTAACAAATTCTACTATTAGGGTGTCAATGCCTACTAGGGATCGGGAAAGAGGAAAGAATAATTAGGACGACAACATAACTGGCGAAGTGCTCCTTGGGAGGCAGCGATTACATCTGTCGAAGCAGGCTACAAGGACGAACAAGATGGATGGCGAGATGAGAGCCTAAACTAGATCGATAAGGGAAATAATTACAACTTCAACTCACTTTGTTCCCTATAAATTTGACGAGGGTGATGCGAGCATAGAGAGTAACCAAGGAGGATAAGGAGGCTATGCGAGACCTTACATCAGCCAACATCACTCGTCGGAGTCAAAGAGCTGGGAGGCTGCCTTCTAGATCAAAAATAGACAAAGAAGAGGCCAATGAGGGTTTTGAGGAAGGATGAACAAAAAGAAACGAGAGGAAAGATGTAGATCTGAGAGGATGAGAGATTGAGATTTGAGAGTGAGAGAGTGTTTTTAAATTGAAAAAGAGGAAGAACAAAAAAAAGAGTCTGAAAAACAGGTGAAGAAGAACAAGTGTTTGATATGGGATAGTGGGTGGGGTTTAAATTAATTGAAAATTTGGTTCCGCGCTTTCTTAAAAAATTTACAAATAAATATTTAACATCGGTTAAAAATATATGGTAGTATCTATTTTATTTTTAACATCTCGAAATTAAAAATCGATGTTAAAAACTTATTTAACATGGCAGGTTGTTTTGACCGATGTTAATGACCAGATGTTAAATATCATATTTCTAGTAGTGGGTATTACCTACCATTGGTGCTTTGAGAGAGGTCATTACATAGCTTCCTACCCCGATCGTTGTCCCCAGAGTAGGAGAGCTCCACCGACCGCACAACCACTGAGACTTCCCGTGGCTCCTCAGCCGCCACTTCTGACATATCCTCAGGGCCAGGGGCAAGGAGACGTTGTTACTAGAGGTCGAGGCAGATGTAGAGGAGGTAGAGGTCCAGGAGGTTCTGGACGAGGAGGAAGAGGCCCTTCATGGCAAGGTTAAGGTAGAAGATCGTCATCGGCAGGACCGTTTGGGTCTAGGTTTGAGCATGGATAAAATTTGGGAGGCCGAGGACCAGCATTACCCCCACCACCCTGTGTGTTCCAAATGAGAACCGACAATCGCTCCGCTCCTACTTCTGTATGTATGATCTTGTTCCATGATGAGTGCTTGGCTATATTGTTTGACATTGGTGCTACTCACTGCTTCATAGCAGAGGCGTGCATTGCCAGTCTGAGCCTGAGCCGCACGAGTGGTTCACCCCTTACAATTGGTCCGCCGGATGGGGCCAAGATTAGGACGAGTCGAGAGATCTTAGGGTGCCCCATCCATTTAGGTGAGCATGAGTGGCCAGCCGACCTGATCGTGATTCCAATGAGACTCAAGGACCTCATTCCTGGCATGGATTTCATGGACCGCTATAGGTGTTCATAATGCATAATTTAGGCTATATTTGCATTTATACTCGTTTTGTTAGTGGAGTCAGAATCTATATGCTTTTATGGATTATTTCAGGAAGATGTGGATCTGACTAGGAATGAGGAGACTCTTGGATGAATTAAGAGTCAAAGGGAGGAAGAAAAGTGAAGAGCATGGGAGCAAAGTCGAATTTTGAGAGCATAAGTGAAGAACAAGTCAGCAGAAGTTGTCGCCAGACAACCTGAACTTATAACACACTTTTTGGAGGTTTCGGAGGTCTGATTGACTATTATAAGCATGCGTTGGAAAGCTCTTTCCGAGATCTACAACTTTTATGTTGACATCGAGACCAAATTTAAAAGGGGAAAAATAATGTGAACAGTACAGCCGCCCCGCAGCTCGAAGAGATATTGAGACTTCGCTGATTGCCCTTGGCCGCCCCGCGGCCAGCCTTAGCTGCTCCGCGGCCTCATGCGTGTCCGAATCACCGATTTTCCTATTTTCTATCTTTTTATCTATATATTTATATCTTATTTTTTTGCCGACTATCTTAGGCCTATTTAGGGACTTTTAGGGTTGTTTTCTTAATCATCTAACTCATTATCTAATTCATTATCTAATACACTTTGAGATTATTAATTGAGAGAACCCTAGAGGGGGAGCCTACATGGCCATGGAGTGCTAAACTATTCCGTTTTGTCTATGGATTGAAACTTTGGTTTGATAAAGTTGTGAGATTTCCATTGTTGTTCTATTCCTATTGATTCGTATTGATTCTTTTGTGCATATTGTTGATTTCTTCTAGCCTGCGTAACTAGTTGAGATTATTGCTAGGATTTTGTAGATTCCTCGTAGCAAACCTTAATCCATAGTAGCAAGCATGCCTTTTTAGGACGCGTAGGACTAAATTGGCGTGTAGAGAATCAATTATATGTTAAACGCTGACTCGTAGCTTGGTGTTGCATGTATCCTGGTTAATCCTTAATCTTAATGCTACTATTAGGTTCAATCTTAATCGTGTTAAGGTTATCTAATTAGTAAGGGTTACTAGGACTCATAGGACAAATAATTTATACAAGATCAGGACAGGAACAATAATAGGATGAAAAGAGAACTTGAAGAAGAATCGATGATCAACTAATCAAACTAAAGTGGATATTTATAGATAGAACTATTTTCTCAAATTTTATCTCTATTAACTTGTTTATAGTTTCTTTTCTTTACTTCAATCACCAAAACCTTTATTTTCTATTAACTGGTAAATATACTTTACTTAGGAATACTTGATTCTTTGTGGGGTCGACCTCTTACTTGCTTGCTATACTAGTTTGTAGGTTTGAGTTTTACTTTTGATAGGAACAACGATATTTATTTTGTGCACAAAATAAATAAGATTTTATATAGTTTTTAGCTCCTAAAACTACGTGCACAAAAGTGAAACATCGTTTATTTCCGAACGGAGGTATTGGTGTTATGCTTTAAAGGTGGATGGCGGACGCCCTAGCATGTCAGACGTGCATATCGTCAGACTTCGCAAATGTGTTCCTAAGGAGCTACCCAGACTTCCCCCGCAGAGAGAGGTCGATTTTGCAATCGAGTTGGAGCCGGGCACGAGGCTCATATCTCGAGTTCCTTATCATATGGCTCCGACGGAGATGGCAGAGCTGAAGGCTCAGCTAGAGGAGATAGCTGAGAAGGGCTATATTCGACCGAGTGCATCACCATGGGGAGCGTCTGTGCTATTTGTCAAGAACAAGGATGGCTTTTTGAGGTTATGTATAGTCAACCAGACCAGTTTTGAGCTTCTAAAGGAGAGGCTGACAAGCACTTCTATAATGACCCAGATTATGAAATTCGGGTTACATTTAGAGGGAAGAATTATCCCTCTGCTAGATCTTAGCAATCCAAGTACGAGTTGTCTGTTTGTTCTCCTCAAGTTATAACTCTGTTTAAGTCTTAAGGATTTAATGATATAATTCAAGAAAAAAGGGATTTCAAACCCTCAAAATGGTCAAATAATCCAATCATATTTTGTGCTTCCGCACGAAAACCTGTCCTATTTGAACTAGTCAAATCTCACAAAGGAATAAAACGAGTGTAAATCAAAGTAAATACAACATGTTTCTAAATGACAAACTTAACCAAAACTGTAAAGTCAAGTTGTAATAAGTGCGAAGTCTTCTTAACACTCTCGTCCCATGATAAAACCCGGCATAGAAGCAAATCAACATGCAAAAAGGAGCGGGTACCTGGCAATATACCACAAGTCAAGGTCGAGCCACTCATGCAGGACCAGAAGTCCTCCATGAGGCCATATAATACACCTATACCTAAAAAAAATGATGCTCTAATGCGGTACTGAAATTTAAATCACACAAGCATGCTGACAACTTATATGATGCAGAAAGCGATAAATTGGATCCACACAGAATGCCAAGTGGCATATCCCTCTCGTTCCTCTACACCCCTTACCGTTAGTGCAGAGACTGGCCAGTTTGATACTATAGCATATCATATCTCATCATATCTCATCATCATATCGTACATCATGCTCATATCATATCATATCATATCATATCTCAATCTCATCTCGTATCGCGTGATATGTAAATTACTCGAGGAGGACAACACCCGATGAAGCTGGGCTGTCCTATGACCTTAGCAAAGACTCTAGGACTCACAGATAACGGCCGTTCTACCAAACGCATAAAGAATAGGGATGCTCATTCATTAATGCAAGTCCTAAGCATGATACTTCATGGCATGCTTTTATGCATATGCAGTACCTACATACTATATGACACATCAGTCATGAGGTCCAATCACTTGAGCAAGCCCCGGAAGACTTACCTGGAGTCTTAACATCCAATTAGCCAGCAAACAAGCCACTCAGAGAATAATTCATCAGCACGCAAGCCACTTAGAGAACCATCCAATCACACTAGCAAGTAATAAGTAAGGAATATCTCATCAATACATATTTAATTAACACACAAGCATGCCTCAAGTTATCACATGACTAAATCACATTTTATTCAAATAATCCCGCATTCTCAATGTGATCATCATTCTCAATCAACCTTGTTCCCATCAAGTATGAAACTTAGTTCAAAGCCTTACCAAGATCATCACTCAGACATCTTACTTCAAATCAAACTCATGTTTTCTTTAGATATTTGCTCAAGTAAATCATAGATTATACAAAACATCAAATAACTCCACAAGGATCTCATCCATCAATTTAATTTATTGATACCCATATAAGACACTATATCCCAGGGAGTAACCAAATCTGATCAAGGTTTCAAGAAATCCTTTATAAATTCAATCATAACTAACCACTCAAGGAAAGTTGCAAGTCAACACCAACAAGATTAAAAGGAAAGCAGGTTCTCATAGTCTACATCTCATATAGCTTGAATAGTCAAATTTCTTTATAACTCAATTCACCTATCAATTCATTTCATCAAATAGTCATAGTCTATGAATCGTCTAGTGATATTGCCCTCTAGTTACTTAATCACCATATATTCAATTATCATCAACCAATTAATTGCGCCACACATCTTTATTTCGATTTCTATAACAAATCCTATATCCTTTTCATCTTATTCATCAACTTCTTTATAGTTAGCCCAACCACTCATCAAACCACTTAAGTTAAAGTTATTAAATTATACCTCAAGCTGTTCTATATTCCAGATCAGATCACAACTTAAAATAACTTCAATTATATACACCATAAAAGGTCTATTACTCTATTTCAATTTATAATTATTTAACGAATAGTAACTTACCACTTCACCATTATATTTAGGTCTATAGAACACAACAAGTTAAACATAATTTAACGAAGTTGAGAAAAAGACGGATTGTTAGTTTGGCCATTCGTTTAAAATTAACTCACATTAACTAGTGAACCGACAAATTGAGCAACTCAAATCCTGTCACAAAAAAAAAGTATAACACATTCCCAGAAGGTCCTAAAGTAAGAGAGTTATACCCGAATCCTGTCATCGATTTGCTCAAGGGTTCGGATTTCGGTGAGGTCAATTGGGAGGGCATTCGGATGTAACAAGGAACCAACTCCAGCAGGTGAACAGGGTCGACACTCAACACAGGGATGCTCGAGCAAGGCTTTGCGTCAGTCTTGGCTTGGTTAGGCCGCTCCCCGCAGCTTTGCGAGTCCGAGGAGGGTCAGCTCCTCTGTTGCTCAGATCCACAAAAGAAGAGGGGGAAAGAGTTCGAATAGAGGGGCGGCGACCTCAGATCTGGCATCGAGGGGGAGGCAAGTCGTTTGTGAGCATGAGGGCCCGAACCCATCATGGGAAAGTAGCGCCGGTGAGGAAGCTTCAGGCGTGGGTGGTTCGATGAGGGCGGACAGATGGTAAGATGTCGATCGAGAGAGAGAGAGAGAGAGAGAGAGAGAGAGAGAGAGAGATCAACGGAGAGAGGAAGGAGGAAGATCGTCGGGACTCAGCGACGAGCTCGACTAGTCAAGCTGAGGGGCACACGAGAGAAGATCGAGAACGGAGGTTGAAGAGGAAAAGAGAGCCATGGGAGCCCGAATTCCACCTTTCACATAGGGAGATCTAGGTTCGTTGCAATGAGAAGGAGGGAGAATGAGAGCACAGAGAGTGAAGTGTGAGAGATGGAGGAGCTGAGAAATGATGGAAGCCATGGGAGGGGCTTGAGAGCTCGGATTTGAGAAACATGCTTTTTTTAGAGAGATACTATTTCGAGCAATCAAAGCCAACGTGGGCGCTTGAAGGGAAATGAACAAGGAAAGAGGTGATGAATAGTGGGAGGCAACAACATTGATGGAAAAGGGTATATATACCCACTCAATTAGGGTTAGGTTAGGTCATGCAAAATTTACAAAATATGTCCGCTATTTCTAAGTTACAAAAATCCCACCACGTTTAATAATATATTCAACCCGATAAATTCTATTAAATCTTAAAATGTCACAAAAGTTGTCTTACACACATCAATGTGTTCAAAATAACAGTCACTTCTCAACTCGTAACCAAAGTTATATATAAAAAAAAATCATTTTGACCAAGGACGGAAAATTTCGAAATCTCATAAATTAAATATTGAAATCAAGTCATAATTCATAAACTAATATTTTGAAATTTTTAGTCTTTACATCATCCACCTCTAAAAACAAATCTCGCCCTCGAGACTAAAATCCTTTTTAAAAGCGACAAAACATTTCAAAGACTTAAGTCAGCTACTCCTTAGTCAATCAACCAGATTCTCAAGCATTCAGGGAGCAGTTTATCCACCTCTAAGGGCTAATCTCATATTCCACTTCCTAAGTTCATTCTTCATGATTAGTTCCAACATCAAACTCAAGTATTAACATATCCAAAACATCATCATAGCAAGATTTATCATCACATCATATTTCAACATTTCCAAGTTCAAGATATCAACATATCAGCATTTATCATACTAACAAGTCCCATTATTAGCAGATCATGTAATCACTGAAATCTACACATTGCTATCAGCCAGAAAAGAACACAATCATCATACTCACAAATCGCCACCAACCCGAAAGGGCACAATCAAGCTCATGAAGTTAGGATCATGTCCAAGCAAGGCTCAAATCATGTTCCAATCCTCAAATAAAGTCGCGCCTCTCATCAATCTAAACGACCCACTCTTGATCACACTATAGAGGATTATGCAAGGATGACGCAAGGCCTAAGTTGTAACTGAAGGAAAGAGAGGCTAAGGAACAATTTGACTAACTTTGGACACGAAGATAGACTTGGATAGTATCTGGTAAGGCTAGACATGAGAATTTCACCGATGCCCATGGGAAATCCTTAAGGTTACAATCATGTCACTCAAATCATCATGTAATACATCACTCATAAAAACACAACGTTGCAGCAAGAAGGAGAGAGAATGAGAGCACAGAGATACACACATCAATGTGTTCAAAAGTTGTCATAAAATGTCACAAAATTTATATATAAAAAAATCTTAAAATATCACAAAAGTTACGCATCAATGTGTTCAAAACAACAGTCACTTCTCAACTCATAACCAAAGTTATATAAAAAAAATCGTTTTTACCGAGGACGGAGAATTTTCGAAATCTCATAAATTAAATATTGAAATCAAGTCATAATTCATAAAATAATATTTTAAAATTTTGGGTCTTTACAGCTCCACTTTTAGCACTGCCAAAGGGGACATAGGACTTCGTCATCTACACGGACGCTTCGCGATCTGGATTGGGTTGTGTTTTACATCAACACGATCGGGTCATTGCTTATGCTTCATGCCAGTTGAAGCCTGGAGAGGTGACTTATCCTACCCATGACTTAGAGTTGGCAACTGTTGTGCACGCTCTTAATATTTGGAGGCATTACCTGTATGACACTTCATGCAAGGTGATGATGGATCACAAGAGCTTGAAGTACATTTTCACTCAGAAGGAGCTCAACATGAGGTAGAGACGGTGGCTAGAGCTTCTGAAGGACTATGATTTGGATATAGTTTATCACCCAGGGAAGGCCAATGTGGTGGCAAATGCACTCAGTAGGAAGAATCATCAGGAGGCGTTAGTCGCGAGGCTTACAGTTTAGAGGGACTTGTAGACATATTTGATGAGATACGGCTTCGAGGTTTGGGTTCAGCGAGAGAGTGGGCAACTATCATTTCTCAAGGTTCAATCAGAGTTGATAGAGGAGGTTTAAAGATGTTAGATACATTGTCCGAAGATCATAGTTTTCAGAGAGAGGATGACTGAGGGTCGAGCCGGGGAGCTTTTCTAGAGAGCAGACAGGATGCTGACCTTTGAGGGCATAATAGTGGTGGGCTATTTTTACCAGGTGTAGTTATGTCATTGGTCTTGGTCCCCTAGATACAGAATATATCCTAACTCAATGCTAAACAAAATATTAGTATAGCAGACAAGTAAGGATTCGATCCCACAGAGAAGACTTATTCGTAATTCTTAAGAAGATTCTCTAAACTTATGGCAACAAGATTGTAATAAGCAATTGAAATAAATAAAGATGCAAAGGAATAATAAGTTGATAATAATATGGGAAAAGCACTTCACCTGCAACTCTTGACAATGGTTTGTAGTTCATGGTCCTCGGATTGATTTCATTAGTATTCCTAGAGTTATGCCGACTTGGATTTGGTAGATTAAACTGGCACGAGCAATCACTTATTCAAGTAGTATTACAAGAATAGCATTAATAACCTAAGTACTTGACCTGATAGCAATAGTAGTTATCATCCCGCAGAACAATCGATAGACTTACATAATCAATTCCCCCACTTGCTACAAAGAAACCAATCTAAAGATAGGAATCACTAGCAGAGATGCAGTTTATTTCTAGATGATCAGTCAAAGAGAGAACATGTACAAATATCAAGCAATAAAGAATAAGGATGATAAATAAACAAAGAATAACTAATAAGAAATCAAATCCTCACAACTCATCCAACCATGTCTTCGAATTGCAGGTGAAACTATAACTTTAGCAACTCATAGCCAAAGTAAACCTAATTGTATTTCTCTCTCTCTCTCTAATTGTTATACCACTCGATTGTTCTATAAAAAATAACCTAATAATACCATCGTGCAAAACCCTAGGAAATAAAATAACAATAAACTAATAAAAAGATCTTCAGACGAATCGAATGTTCTGATTGCGCACGATCGGCGGGCGCCGGTGAAATAGGGGCAGGCGTCGCTTTTACAGTAGCTCGATTCTTCTTATGTCTTCAACGTTGCGCTCTGTATATCCCTTCATGCTTTTCCCTTGGACTCTCTAATGCTCCAAAATCATCCGTTCTGAATTTCCCAAACCTCCATTCAAGCTCGGAATGTAAAATTGCGGAATAAACACAAAATAGTGTAGATTTCGAACTCGAATGCTCCAAATGCAAAACAATGTAACTAACACAAAACATATGCAATATGAATACTTATATGCAATAAGACCTATCTATAATGCTTATCTAAAATATGCATTATCAAATCCCCCACACTTAAGCTCTTGCTTGTCCTCAATCAAATGAAGAATAGACATAAATCCATGCATCCCACGAGAGTTTCGATCATAAATCAACCTCATCAAAAGCAATATCAAATCAAAGCGCAAATATAAACAAAGCACAAAAACATCATAACATGTATATAGATGATCAAGTATCCTGCATACTTATCAATCCAACCTCATAAGGGAAAATATATGTTTCTCTCACTCTCATGTGTTTAGGCTTTTAAGCATACACTCAACTCAATTCCATATTCAAACATCAACTTGAATATTGACACTTATATTACAGAATCTCCACCGGATACATCGAAGTAAAGTAAGAAACATCAAAAAGACTTTCGCTCAATGGAAATCTTCAAAGAAGATTCCATACGATAGGGTTGTAATGTGGATTGGTAGAAACATAAGGCAAGGAGTTGTATTTGGTCATGTGATGCTTTCAATTCCGGGAACTAAGATTCCTAAAACTTTCAACATAACTCAAAACAACTCAAGAATAACATCAAGCTCTCTGAAGAACATAACTCTCAAAAATATAAACACTAAGCTCTAAAAATACGTAAACTCTCAAAATCTCAAGCAAACATTTACCCAACTCTCATATGTAAATAAATAAACAAGGCTCTTATTTCATCATTTTTTCTTCTTTTTTTCTTTTTGTTTTTCGGTTTTTCTCTTTCTTTCTCTTTTTTTTCTTGAGCCATAAACACGAATTACAAATATGAGGACCATAAGCACATAACATTACATCTCACTCAAAACCATGACAATATGCACTCACTTTAGCTTTTCCCTCAAAACTCAAAATATCATCATTAACCAACTCTAAATCCTAGTTCCCGGATGGGTAAGACTTATCATAGGCTAGGAACATGAATTTTGTGGAGCTTCAAAGAAAAAGGCTAAAGGCTCAAATTGGCTTCAAACAAAGACATAACATAGGGTAGGTATGGATAAAATGTGGATAAGAAATATGCCTCTATCATATGCAATTTATAAGCAATGATCATGTATATAATTGGTCTAAAAAATAGACAACCATGTCAATACTCATAGATAGATGCATAGGAAGACTAAATCTCACAACAAAAGTGAAAGGGAAAATATAATTGCAATCTCTTATAAGGCAAAAAATTCTCACTAGGACAATTCTTGTTGGATCTCAATCATGCATATGAACTTAGATCATACATGCTCAATTAGATATGCTAAGTCATATTTCTCAAAATAAATTTCCAAGACAAGGTCAAATTATCCAGAATTCCATGAGATTTATATAATCATGCCAAAATGAAATAGAGGATAAAATAAGCTAGATGGGTATTTGAACAACAAATATGTATGCAATGCATGATATTTATGGATTTTTGAAATTTTTCAATTTTTTTTTCAACTTTAATAAGAACAATAAACATAAACATGAGATAACAAACTCAAATTAAATATGATTCAAACAACTTAAACAAAACATGAAACTAAAAACATAAACATGAACTAAACTAACATAAACCACTCCCCCCACACTTAAATTAAGCATTGTCCTCAATGGATAAACACAAAGAACAAAGAAAATAAAGTAAGGGTGAAGGGAGCGATACTAACCTATCACTGGGGAGGCGGAGGCTAGGATCCAGACTGATGATAGAGATAACTTAGAAGACTCACACAAATGACCTGAAGCTTTTCAAAGTTCTCCGTAAGTGTGTCCTGTGCCCGGGCTAACTCATCCAACCAGCCCGCCTGCTGTGTCTCGAAATCAGACAATCTGCACTCCAACTCTGCAATACGTGAAGAGTCCTGGCTGACAACTAGCGAAGTCTGAGTCTGCATGTCCTCAGTGCTGCTCTCAGAGTTAATCAGCAGACCAGATGGTCTCCTCACATCCTCATCGGCTGCCACATGACGTATATCAAAGTCTGCAAGAGTAGGGCCCATGGGCAAGATGGAAGGGAGGTGTTTGCGGTGTGTCTCACGTGGCCCAGATAGCCAACAAAATCTCTCTAGGGCATAAGGTTACTGCACTCTCTCAACCATATGCTCAACAATTAATGTATCCATGTTAAATCTATAGGAAGATCTCTCTGGTCGCAGGGAACTAACATCACCTCTAAAATAGTGTGCTAATAAGGTAACCATGCCTCCAAATGAAACAACCACAGGGCGATCCTCAAAGTGGTTCGTGCGAACCCTCTTACAAGCTCCAGGGAAAAGATGCACCCAGTCAAAAACAACGGTAGCCTCTGGGGTCAAGCAATATAGCAAATCAACCATGCCTATCCTCCCCACTCTAGAATCCTCATAATCGAAGAACGTCGAGCTTAGTACCCGGAGGCACAAGCAAAGAGTCGGATGTGTGAGCATACAATCAAACTCCTGACCCTCAAACTCCTTGGGCATTCCCGTCAAACTTCTCCAAATTTCAGCGGATTTGGTGGATTCATGGTGGATTCCCACTTTGGAGAGCACTTCTTACTCACCTAAAAAGCTTCCATGAATGATTCATTCATAGCATAGCATTCCCTTCCCATTAACTTGAATCGAATGTCCTTGGAGGACCGCACCTCTAATGTCGTCCAAAATTCTTTAACTAGGTATGGGTAGGTTGGTGCATTCCTTCTCACCAAACCTCCTAAGCCACCATGCTCAAGCGATTCCACAACTAAGTTCAACAAACCAAGATATCCCAAAGCTTCTACATAAAAGAACTTGGTTTGCACATAAATTCGATTGATAAGCCTATTTCAACAGGCTCTCTCCACATCATCCAAGTATTAGGGCATTATCCTACCAGCCCACACTTCAATAATGAACAAAACAAGTAAAGAACACGAGAGAACTCACACAAAATTGAGAAAACTGGCGTTTCTACAATGATGACGAGCGCCGGTATTGGAGCGACGGGCGCCGTTAAACGGTGATCTCGAAACCGAATTTCAAAAGTCATTGTCCGGACGTGGAAACTCCTTCCTATTGACTACTTAAGGTGCACAACTTGGTTCCAAAGCCTTCTTGTATGAAAAAGATGGTAGTGGTGGTGGAAATAACTTGAATTTGATGGAAGCTTAGAATTTGGGTTTAGAATTGATGGATAAAGGGTAGTAGTTGATTGAATTTGGGATTTGGGAATGAAGATGGTATGAATGGGTGATGGTGAATGGGAAAAATCAAGCTTTTTGAATTGAAACTCAAGGGTTTAGGATTTGGAATTTGGATTTTAGTAGGAAGGCCTTGGGGTTTCTTGTGTTGCTTGGGGAAAAAGTTTGAGAAGTGTAAAAGATAGAAGATGGAAAGTGTACCCTCAAAAGCAGTTGGGTGACCGACCCAATTCCCATAGCGGACGTCGTCATCAGGCAAGAGACTCGATAGGAGCATCAATGGTTGGAATATGAAATAGGACTCAGAATGAGGAGAACGGACACTTTTCGACCTTTACTAACACACCTAGATATTTTGTGGAATGGACGACGAAATTGGGATTATCAAGGATTGAACCACGGAAAGGATCATTCCACCAAGACTGGAAACCCGACTACATAGGAATAAGGGTTCTCCCGCTATCCCATTTGCACAAATATTAAATACATGTTTCCTAGTTAAGACATACCAATCAGACCTCTAGCCTAAGCATACAACACTCAGCACAGAAGCAGTCAACGAGGCTAATATGATCCCTTTTGAAGTTTATAAAAACACAGAGACGATCTATGCTGCCCTTTAAGGGGCAGCTTACCGGAGGGGGCAAGTACCTCTCGGTCTCCTAACCCAGCTACTCCAACCTCCGCGGTGCAACTCCTTGGAGTCTTCTAGTCCCATCTGTAAATAGAAAGCTAGTATTTTACCTAACGTTCCCTGATTCTACATCCTTAGGGGATGGTCTATCGCCTTGGTCTCTACCTCGTGTTTGATCCTATTGATTATCCTAGGTCCAATTAAATTCATTTTTCCCCTTTTAAATCCATTTAAAATCTTTGCAATCATTGGGCGGTTTTCCAAAATCTTTTTCAACCCTTTGTACTTGGATTTCAAAATCCTTGCTTAGCTACCAACTTTGTATTGACCCGAGTTTATTAACCTGGGTTACGTTTCGAAGGTCCGATACCTTCGTTCGGATCTTGCACACCAAGTACGGGTTAAAAGTTTAAAATTCAAAAGTTAGGTTTTGAAAGTGGGATTTCATACCCAATGTTCTCGTGAGGTCCATTGGAGACCCGATATTAACACTCTTGTACTTGTCCTGAGTGCTAAGTCAGGAAAACATTTCCGCTCAAAACGAACAATCACGTAAATAGAAGGTGCCTCGGCAGAGGTGGGTCAAAACATCCTTTATTATGTGGTTAATCTAATAGCAATTTATATGGTCAAGTGACAAGTCAGTCTCCAATTATTCGCCATAAACGTCCCTCGCCAAACAGCACACAACACTAAATAGAATCATGTATGTATACCTAAAAAAAATATAGACAGGTATGGGATCAGATTGAGACCCTCACTTGGCTAGTCCCCACAAATAAGCACACATACACGCTATTCCTAATAATATTCTTTTAACGCAGGGCAGAATTTAACACATAGCATGCTAGCAGTTTATATATATATATACACATATATATAATGCAGTACTGTAATTAAAGGGTACCCACATAGAATGCCAAGTGGCAAATCCCTCTCCTACCTCCACCCCCCTTCCCGTTAGGGCGGAGATTGGCCAGTTCGTGCACGCGTCAAGTCATTCATGTTCATAATTCATTCATCATGTTCATCATTCGTTCATCATGCTCATCATTCATTCATTATGCTCATATTGGTGTTACTCATGACTCGAATTGACTCAGGACAAAACCCGATAGGACTGGGCTGTCCTATGACCCTAACAAGACTCTAGTGACTTCACAGATAACGGTCGTTCTGTTTACACACGCATACAGAATAAGGATGCTCATTCATAAGTGAAAGTCCTAAGCTTGGTACTATATGGCATGCTCTTATGCTTATGCAACACCTAGTATATCATGCACATATATGTAGGGAAGTGGTTCTGTTCAATCCGAGTAAGCTCTAAGAGGAATTTACTGAGAGGTGCAAATTATCATTGTATTACTAAGACAGTTTAAGCTCACCTAGTAATCACAATGAGTATATAAGTCTATCTATTCAAACATACAAGCACAAGTGATTTTATATAATTCCATGTATCGAAAGTCTCATCGTCATATTTCCAACCCATCATCATCATCAATTGCATCTTATAACTCATGTCGTACTTCATATATCCCATCATCCCAATATCACATCAATAGTCCGTATAACATATGTATGAATCTATATAGTCAAGTCCATATCATCACATCTTAGCATACCATAATCATACTTAAGCATATCCCTCTACTATCCACTACTAGAATACTGCAATTAGACATCATGTGATTTAAGTCTGTCAAAAAAGCAGCAGATATTAAATTGATCTATTACATCGATAATTTTTTTTCTGATGTTTAAAACAGTTTACACAATGGTCAAATATATGGACAGATGTGAAATTATTAGTTGTGAAAAAATTTAAAACGCGCCCGTTTAGGGAAGAGGCGGGATCAAAACACTTTGAAAAAAAATTAGAGCCCGGACATTCAAATTTGAAAATAAAGTTAACACTTCAAAAAAATTTAGCTTCTTTTTCAAATACCCAGTAGTTTTTAACACTAAAAAATTCCGACACTTAAAAATTTTCTATCTTCTTTTCTCTCTCCCCTCACATTCAATCACCTCCAACCCTTGGACCTCTCTCTCTCCAAATACGAGCCCCCAAACCCCCAATTCAATCTTCACCTCTCTAGATCCGAGCTTCCTCTAGCTAGCTCCGGCGACCGTCCTCCTCGGTTCAGTGCTGCTTTCCTCGTCCCGGTCATCTCTCTAAAGCCCATCCAGACGACGTACGACCCGGTCACTGCGAAAAATGGATGGGAGTTGAAGAACCCTAATCGCCGACTCCTAATAGTACATGAGTCATCATTCAACAATGGAGATCTATACTACCCTACCTCTTCCTCTTTCCATCTCCCTCTATACTCCAAACCTTCACTCTCCAGATCTGAAAGAAAATCGTCTCATGGCGCTCTCGCTACCATCTCTGGTCGATCTCAGCCCTCTCCGGGGTAAGTGTCTTGCTCTCTCTTCTCTGACTCTCTGCTCGCTCTTAACCTAACTGCCCTCTCGCTTTAGCTATTCTCTATCAATTTAGACATCCATATTCACAACATCTGACATAGGTTATCGATTCTATTTGAATCTGGTCACTCGAATCCCGTTTTCAGTCTATTTGATTATGTTACGTGCTTCTATTCATTTGCTTCTATACGTTTTGAGTCTAATTGAATCACTTAATTTCAACTTTAGTTTGCAATTTTTCGGACATGCTTTCGTTTTTTTCCCTGGTGATGTAGTCGAAATTTGTGGCCACTACTTTGTTTTGGTTCATGGTTGACTGATTTTCTTGATTGGTGAATTTCTGATTTGGTACCTTTTTACTTTTATTTTTAGGGAGAATCAATGTAGCAATGCGAATAAATTAAAGAGACGGACTAAAGAGGGTGAGTCGTTTCTATATCTATTCCGTTTCTTTCTCCAGTCATTATACACGTTTTATACAACTTTTTATTGAAATATGCTATTCAAAGTTGTATAAAATGTTTTATACAACTTTGAATATATACAACTTTTCATTGAAATATGATATCCTTATTGAGGAGTCAAATGTTCAACCTGTCAATAGTCCAGTCACTGTGTGTGGAGATATTCATGGCCAATTTCATGATCTAATGAAACTTTTCCAGACAGGGGTCATGTTCCGTAAACCAATTACATATTTATGGTATTAGCTTTTTTTTTCAAATTAATACCCTTTTCTCATTGATATAGTTTGGACCCCTAAGTCTCCCCTAATCCTATTAGGGAGATTTTGTTGATCGGGGCTACAACAGTCTGGAGGTTTTCACGATACTCTTGCTTCTAAAGGCTAGGTATGCCATTCTCTTATATTTCAGTGTAAGCAATCTTAATTGTTTTTTCTTAATTATTTTATATGGGATTTGTACTGAAAATGTTTAATTAGGCAATTATAATTAGGCAATTATAGCCTTTTCTTATTGAAATATGCTATTCGATTTAAAGGATATTTCATATAAATTGATTTGGTTGATATGATAACAAGGAAAGCCAGGAACTGAATCATTTTATTTAGCATTGTAATATCCTTTTAGTTAAAATCGTGAATGGTCTTGTGAAACATAAGCTATATTTCTTCCCAATGATAAAGGAAGGAATTGATAAAGTTGATGAAAGTATATGTTTATATGTGTTCTTTTCACTTGTTGTTTTCTACTGCTGACATATGATTGGTTTTTGGTAGTGTTTTTTTACTTTATGAGGATATATGCATTCGTTTTTTGGGGTGATAATTAGTGATAAATGCTTTTGATATGAATCCTTCTTTCTATTTTCTTGTTGCCCCCTAACCGTGATGCTTATGTTTCTTAGTTCCACAAAACCTATTGATCTTGCAACAGGTATTTATTTTTTATGAACACCTAAAGATTGTCCTAATGTTGTCATATCCATCTTGTATTGTCTTTGTTTTCAGAATGACAAGTCATATTTTACTTGTGCTTTTAAGATTTGGTGGTCATCCGGAAGTGGATGAAGAGGTTAGTTTACTTGACATTATTGATGATAATATATGTTTCTGATTTAATGACTCCTTCTTTCTATTTTCTTGTGTTTCTTAGCTCCACAAGACTTGTTGATCTTGCACCAGATATTTACTTTTTATGAACACCTAAAGATTGTCCTAATGTTGTCATCCACCTTGTATTTTCTTTGATAATTATTTAATTATTTTAAAAGTACATTGACTTATTAAACTTAGGTTTCGAATATCTCCGTACGTTTTCGTTGATTGTTATTTAGCGTGTTAGATTTCTCAGGTACGGAATAGCACCACAATTCTCACCAAGGAATTTATTGATGCTTTACCCAATGGTTGGAGGACTGTCCCTGGAAAAGAATATACATGGGCATTCAACTATAAGTGGAAAGAAGTTGACCCTTGTTACAAATGATATTTCTCAATGCTTGGAGTGTGGAAATACATGTCATTCAAACTCAGGTTTATGTTCTCTATCTCGTTTTTTGAATTGTAGATGTTAACAGATTTTACTGGAGTTTGTTTCCTGAAATGAGTGTATAAGATGGTTTATGGCTGCAATTGGATAAATATTCAGTTCCATCGCTTTCTTGTTGATAATTTCTTTATTCTTTGATTCGAGGGAATTCTGGTTGTAACAGTCAAAGTGATGCATTACCTAGATTTACCCCTGCCTGCGTTTTTTTAATTCTTTTGTTGTTATTACTTTCTTTCTTTGAGATATGCATTTGTCATTAGATGTTAAGACAGATCAAGAGTAGCTCTAGTAACTGGAATTATCTACCATATTTCCAACTCATTAATGACATAATTTCATGAGATCACCTGCCCATCATTGTGTCAAGCATTTGCTGTTTTGCTTTTGGAATATGCTTTAATTAGTGATTTCTGAATATGCTTGGCTCTTGGAGTTGAAATAACCTTTACATGTTTTAGCTCTGGAACTTGACTTCTTCACATGCAATTTTCAAGTTTTATGACGGAAACCTGAAGCACTTGTTAGTGTGCTTCAGGTTTCCGTCATAAAACCTGAAAATTGCATGTGAAGAAGTCAAGTTCCAGAGATAATATAAAATATCAAGGACGAGATAAGCTTCCACTGATCATGTGGTTGAGAATATCACATTAGGACTATTATCAAGATTTAGATAGAAACATAAATATGCTTATCGTTTTAGTCCAGAATTTATTTATTTATTTATATTTTTTTGTTCTTACTTTTTATGTTCTTATTTTTTCCAGAATCTATTCATTTATATTTTTATGTTCAGAATTTATTTATTTACATTTTATTTATATGGCATTAGGCAATATCACTCCTTTTTAGTCTAAAATTTATTTATTTATTTATATTTTTATGTTGTTACTTTTGTGGCTATGCAATGTGTCCCTTGACCTTGTAAAGAGTTTATATGCCAAATTTATTAATGGGAATCATGAAATCGTGAACCAAGAGAGAAATATCCTTGCCCATGCAGTAAAGTAGGACACAAATCGTAGAGTGATTTCTGAATATGCTTGGCTCTTGGAGTGATTTCTAAATATGCTTGGCTCTTGGAGTAGAGTGCCGAGACTACATAGTTTTAGTTTTTGGAAGTGTGCCCAAACTATCTTTTGTACCCGTCATTTAAAAGTATTAATCATTTGTAAAGTGTATTTTTCAAGTACCTATCCTTTGTAAAACATTTGTAAATGTCGATTTCACATTTATTTTAATGTATATGTTCTTTACGCACCTATCATTTGCGGAATCTTATTATATGAACAAAGGGTGTTGTGTATCGAATGAAAAAACATTGAATTATAGATGAAAAGTGTTGTGCTTCAATAGCTATGAAATCGAATCATTACATAAAAACGGATGCTAGTATCATTATAGACATCGTCTAAATAATCTAAACCAATGCGTAACATATATTTTTACATCACAATGTTAATATAAATTGATATATATTGCTAACAACAACATCTTTATATAAATCTGAAATGATGTCTATATCATATTAATACATCAGTTATGTACATATATCATACGATAGATTATTTTAAAACAATAAAAAATCACAAATTATGCATATGAAATTAATATACACAAAATCAATATAATAAAAAAGATGTCTATTTTGTTTTAATACATTGATTATTTAAAAAATAGTGATGTAAATGTAAAATTTAGGCTTGGTGTGGACATCTTCAAAAACTTATAAATGAAAAATAACGAGGCTTTAACAACAAATAAACATGTCAAAAATAAATTTGAGGGGCTGATTTATATCTATATTCAATATAAAATAGATGTTTTAACCAAGAAAAGACATCGGCTTAAAACCGATGTGGAAAAGTTGATCTTTTACTACACGCACAATAAGGTCGGAATTTTTTTTGAAAGACATCTATTCACAACAGATGTCTAATTGCATTTTTCTAATAGTGATCATACTATATCATCATATAACAAGTCATAGTCATACTTAGCATTAACACATATATGCGATATATATAATTTTACAACGATATCACCACATAATCATGCTATTAGTCACAGAACATCACGCTTGCACATAAGGTTTCACGTATCATAATATCATGCAAAGTTGACCAAGTTAGTCAACCCTTAAGTTAGTTCGAAACCCCTTTTAAACACCTTTGTTTTCAAAACCCAAGTTCCAAATTATTAGTCAAATTCATGCTTCATTTTATAGAGGAAATCTGATGTGTTCAAACCATTTTCCCAAGACCCCTTTTTAAGTAGTTACAATGATTTTTCGGCCCTTGAAAACATCTCTCAAATACCTTTTTGAAATCCAAGTTCATCCATCAAATCATGTATCTCAAAACCCATTTACAATGCCTTTGAAATCGTAGCCCAAACCCAAAACCGAATAGAAATCCCAAAAGGAAACCTCGAATCTGGCGAAAATGCTATTTTACCATGGCAAAATATCATTTCACCGCGGCGAACTCACCTCAGAGCTCCAAGCAAGAGAGATCTCCCACTTCCGCGACCCGCGACTTTCGCCGTGTCGAAATCTCATTTCGCTGTGGCGAAAGTCAACCTTCAACTCCCCACGAGAGAGCTTGAGTCACCCCTGCGAGTGAGCTTTCACCACGGAGAAATCCATGTTTCGCCATGGCGAGGGCCTACTTCCTCACCTAGCCCAGTGTTCCCGTTCGCCGCGGCGAACTAGAAATTCGCTGCAGCGAAATAGCTTCTAGGCTGGTTTTTTTAGCTGAATCTTGCTTGTTTCTCAACCAAACCTTTCCCAAAACCTCACAACACCCTTAATCGTCCTGAATGAAGATGTTAGGAGTAAAACGAGACAATAAAAGAGGGATTTAGAGTTAGTTCTCACCAAGGTGCTTCGATATTGGCCATGGGAGATGTTTGGGCTGTCTTGGCTTTGTTTTGGGTCGGAATCGCCTCATTCTTGGCTTAGGATGACGGCAAAGTGGTTAAAGGTAAACCTTTATCAGGTTTCAAGCATAACGGAGTGGAGAAGAAAGCTTACCAAGCTGTTTTAAGGAAAACATGGGAATGGGAGAAGAGGGAGAAGAGTGGCTCGGTGAGGATGCTTTTCGACGATTTCGGGTGGCTTCTAGGCATCCTCTGGCATTGGTGGTGGTGGATACTAGCTGGTGGAGCTGCTAACTTTGGAAAACAATGGGGAGATGGTAGAGATTTGAGTGTTTTGTGGCTTGAAAGAGAAGAAGAAGAAGAAGACATTGGAAGGGGGTTGTGTTCTTGTGTTTAGGGTTTATGTGGGTGTTGAAATGGATCAAAGATGTCTGATTTTATGGAGATTTGGTGTGAAAAGGGGGCTGAGATTTGGATAAGACTAAGGGAATCATGCTTTGACTCCATGCTATTTCAAGAAGGTGTGAGGAAGGGAGGGAAGAAAAGCATTTGTGGGTATTTCACCACTTGAGACAATGGGTTTGTGGTTCCATTTAAATTCAAACACACAAGGCTCCAAATCTTGGGTTGGAATTTTGGTTGGAATGGGTGAGAGAGGGCGAGCATTTTCGATGCTGAATATGCGAATTTCAGATCCTCGAGTTAGTTCCCGAGTGTTAGTTTTCCCAAATCCCGCTCTCTCGGTCAATTAGATTTTAAAACCCTGAGAAGGATATCACATTCGTAGTTAGTTTAGGTCGGAATCCATTTTAAGAGTTTCGAAGTCGATTTACTAAATTGAGGACGAGTTTTTCTCGAAATATCCGAATTAAATCCATTTTAATTTATTTGTTTAAAAATTATTATTTGAAAACCCGGGGCCCTTACAGTTCCACTACTGTTAGGTTTTGAACCGTGCTGTGAACTGGCTTTATTTTGTGTTCCAAACATTTATGCTTATACTTATCTTATATCTATTGTGCATGTTTTTCCTAATTTCCAAGCATTATCAATTTAGATTTGTTTTGTCTTTCATCAAGGGGGAGATTGATAACTCCACCTTGATGAAATCATATAATATATGCTTTGCAAGTATAATGAAAGAGAAAGTATGAAAGGTAGCATTTCATACAAATATTAAATTTATAAGTTTTGTTAACTTGAAGGTATTTAATATAGTTGATTAAATATGATTTTCGAAATCATCTTAATGCAATTATGTTATTCGGATTTTACTTAAAAGGTTGTTGTCGGATTTCAACTATTATTTATCCTTTATCCAAGTCTTCAAACGAATTTTAGATTTGGATTTATCCAAATTTATTTGAAATTAATATATTTTATTAGATATTCTTTTTTGATATATCTTGTTTTGTGAGATTTGTTGTAGATGATCTCATAAGCAAGAAGTTGATGATTTCTGTGGATAAAAGAATCGGGATTTGAATTCAAACTAGCTAGAAGATTTGTTACAACAACCTGTAAGATATTGTGGACTCAATTTAAATTGAAGCCGTCTAGATTCAAGCTAAACTTAAGAAAGATCAAACGGCTACATATTAACGATCAACACGACATATAGAGACGTCTTGTGAAGATCCATTGACATACATTTTAAGCATTCATCTGCTAGCAAGAATGATCTCCACTGCATTTTAACATCATCCAGTTGATCTATCTGTATTCTTTCTCTTCCTTATTGTAATCGTCTATTCTTTTATTGAGAGAAGAAAAACACGAGCGTTATAGGATAAGTCCATCCCCGTTATACTAAGAGTATCCTTATACTCAAAAGTGTCTACACTTCGGTGTTAAGGGGCAGTTATTTCACTAGGTTGTGAGTTGACTAGATAGTAGTAGGTTAGACTACAAAGTGTTAGAAGAGAGGAAGTTATTCTAGGTTGTATCTAGGACTGAAGAGAGTGAAATAATAGTTATTTGAATCCTATGAGTTGGATAACCCTAGGCGGAGACGTAGGCTGGTTTAGAGCAGAACTTTGTTAACAATTCATGTGTTCATTGTGTTTTAATTTCCGCACTTTACATTTAACAGTTTGTTTTCGCACAGCTAAACAGGTTTTTGAGATTGGTCAAGATTTGAGATCCATTTCAAGACCTTGACATCTTGCTCAAGACCTTGAACTCCATTCCGAGGCCTTTAAGTTTGTTCTGCAGAAAGTTTGCAAAAAGTTTCCATACTATATTCATCCCCCCCCCCCCTTATAGAGTATTTCTATTATATCGCCTATTGTGTTCTTCATATTCGTTTAAAGTGAAAAAATGTACAATAATAAATAATGTTTTTTTGAAAAATCATCATCATTTTGATATGTTAAAATAAATAAATAAAAAATTGTCGAATGATGATTGAACAATACAAAATATCGCCTTCCATTTGATAAAATTCTAGGTTCGGTGACCCTTGATAGTACGCTAATTAATCCAAATGCAAGATGTTAATTTTTTATTTGCTCGACTTAAATCTAAAATATTTACCAAAAAAAACTTTAGTTGTGTTAGAAATATAGGGAAGAAGAGTGCAGAGAGGAGGCAGAGAAGAGATCTCTATTCTTTTGTGTTAATTCTCAAGTGGGATTACAAGCCCATATATAGGCAAAGTAGAGAAAGAGTACATAAATGGGAGAAGGGTTTAGGAAGGTGGAACATCCACAACTAGTGACTTTATAACACTTCACCTTGGATGTACACCTCTAACATTACAAACTGTCTCATTAAAAACCTCGCCTAGAAAAAACCCAATGGGACAAAAACTATGACTAAGGGAAAAAGAGTACAGATGTCATTTGATACACTTTTGTGATACTGCCTCGTTAAAAACATTGTCATGAAAACCCAGTGGGATAAAACCTGATCGAAGGAAAAAAGAGTGCAGTGCGTATATTCTCCCCCTACAATCAACATTCTTCTTGCATCTTTCTCATTCTGATAAGCTCTTCGAACTTCTTGATAATATTGACTTCATGAGTTGCATGGTCGAGTCTGAATATTATCTTCGATGTGTGTAAGTTAAAATGCCTTCATGTACCACACTCGACTTTGATGCAATAGAATTCCTTGTCTTTGGTAATGAGCTGCTTTCAATGCACAAATATAAGGTACCTTAGGACCTAGTGTGCTTTTCATCGTTTGATACGGGGGATCTGATGTATAGAAGGTATATAAGTTTGCCTCATTAAAAACCTTACCTTGGAAAACCCTAGTGGGATAAAAACGAAGATTAAGGAAAAGAGTACAACGTTGTGTATAGTACTTCAGGACTCAATACACTATGTCACCACTTACACAATACTTCAAGTACTATAAGCACCCTTTGGCTTAATCGTGTACATATGACGAGGCTTTCATATTGATGCTTCATGCATTTCAAATTAATCGATCGTTTTCACTTATATTCTTTTATTAATGATTAATTTGAGTATAAAACTATGATGCCCGTCAATTACGTTTGGAGTCGGTTTATCGACAACCAAAGATTATATCCACTACTGGTGAATATATTTTCATATCATCCACTCTAGACTTTTGTGCAATCTATCTTGCTATATATCTTACAGCTTCATTTCGCTTATTGCAGTTTTGTATAAACCCCCACTTAATACCAATGATGTTATACTTTTTGATGTTGGAACTACGGGTCCAATAGCATCATGCTTAAAGAATTCATCTTTGCATGAATTTCTTCTTTTTATCTCTTTTGCCAATATTTCGATGTCGACATCCATTAATTGATTGATGATCATCATATTTCCATGAGCTCTTTCCACTTCCGGGGAATACTTAAAGTGAGAGCCTAGTGATCTTCCACACTTTTGGTGTATTTGAGAATCACTTTATTTTTGTTGGTTTCGGAGTTACTTCTGGAACCTCCAAATGAGCTAGCTAGTGCAATATACGTGACTTGGTCACTCTCTTGGCCTTAGTAAATGCATTTGATGGCATTTTGGTAAACCATATAATTATCATTTGGTATACATAAGTGTTGAACTTCTAGTTCACTTTCATTCATCCGCAGATCCCAAATGATAGAGAAGTTGCTTTCATGCAATCTCTTTCTTAATATATCGTCTCATTTCCTCTCCCTCTAAATACATAGCATTTGATCACCTATGTAAAGCTCGAGGTATTTGATATCATTAGAGACTCAAACCCTATGTATCATTCAACTTCTTTGTGGTCTTCTTTTAGTTCATTTTAAGTGTACACATAAGCATGTCAAAACAATGTGGGTTCAAGGTAAGCATGTTAAGATGCAATCTAATAATCATGTCAGGGGATATGGTGAAGTCATTTAGGCATAGCAACTATCACAATCAATACAACCATATTCATATAGCAAGACAAGTATGGCACATAATTGCATGATAGTCCATAATTAGGAGGTATATATGCTACATGATACTAGCAACACTCCTTAAGCAAGTACATAGTAAACGAGGTTTAATTTGATCAACTTAGCATGCTACAATTTATTTCTCATGGTACTCATAAAAGAGGGTTGACCACACTATCATGGACCTCATTCAAAGGAGAGTAACAAACATAGGGATTCATACATTTGGCATATATATTCATTCATAAGCGTAATCATGCAAGATATATGGCAAATCATGCTGGAATATACTAACACGTCATGTCAAGCAATCACAAGGAGGGCTACTATCATAACCTGACAGAATTCTCCAAGGGCAGTCACCAACTCATCATTCCGTTTCCCCGTGGGGCGCTAGTATGATTCGCTCGGTAAGACACAAGGACATTCACATTGTTTCCGAGAGAAGAGGGTAGAATTTGTGTTTAGACTCTCGTGGTAAGAAAACACGGTTGACTGGTACAAGAATCGAGAGGGATAACTCCATAAGGCAACTCACTTCTAACTCATAATCATTTCAATAGTTACTGATAGTGTTTCGCTCACGGGGTGTAAAGGGGAAGTAGGTGTATGTAAAATAGGAGAATCAAATAAACACGACTAGACTATCTCCCTGTCCCAAACAAATAATACAAGAATCCCCTCCCTTGTAGTAGTAGGGTAATTCAGGATCGAATCCACGAGGAGGTATGTCAGCGCTTCCTTTGTTGTACTCACGATCAATGCTTTCGACCTCAGCAGACACTCGATATCGAGTATACTGGTCAATATCGACCTCAGTTCTGGTCGATTTCCTAGCGCAGTTCCTGCAGAAGACAAAACAGCAAGTCGACGTCGAGCAGAGACCTCGATATCGATGTTAGTACTCGATATCGACCCTTAAGGTCGATTTCGATGTTTGTCACAGAAACTGTTTTTGTAACCAATTTGTCGGAAAAGGATCCGAAGAAAATAGAATGGAGAGGGAAGATGAACAGAAGCAAAACTCAGACTTTTATGAAGGATTTAATGAATTAAAAGGCTTCCAAAGTCGGGGTTTTATGCCACAACGATAACAATGCAAGTTTCATGCTAAAAATATGAACTTTAATGTCTTTCCGTCAAATAACTTTCGTTATCAACACTTAGGTGATTAGAGGCTCTCGCATAATTCCTAAGAGTTACTATCCAATTCATGAGTAATTCAAGTTCGCAATATGAGTGGCTTTCGCTTCAATAATGCAAATAATGAATCTCCCTAACTTTCGCAAAGGATCATGCATGGGGTAGAAGACGGAATCGCATAAAAGTCATACCTTTGATGCACTTACCTCACATTGCTATCGTCGGGCTCACCCCGACCCTAGAAGTGGGTTGACTACTCGCTCCTCATCATGCACATCATCATCATTGTTATTGAAAGAAAGCTACTTGAATTAAAAGTCCGCGAAAGAAAGTACAACCGAACAAGCCACTCCGCTTTCACCTTACAACTCCACTCGGCCACTCTCTCTCTCTCTCTCTATTAATCCTCTCTATTGAAAACTGAATTCTCTGCGTGTGTGGATTTCCTAAACTCAGCCCTAATGGCTTCTATTTGTAGATGACGATAAGGACTCGAAACCTTATCTTTATTCTCTATGATAACTAAAATAAATAAATAAAAAGTAAAAGTTAAAACTCCTTGGTGAAACCAGCCTCCTCATGATAAACCTGATGTGGATGATAGGAAATTTCGACCTTTGGATAGATATTGCAAGCATTGGATATAATTCTATCAAAATCGGAGTCGAATTCCTCTGCTGGCATGGTCGATATCGACCAGTATACTCGATATCGACCCCTCCAAAATCTTATCTCGAGCTTCTCCTTCTCCTACTCGACTTCTATCAATTTGGTCGATCTGGCAGCATCGATATCGACCTCCAGACGTCGATATCGACCTCTTCTGTGTCGAGATGCTCTGTTTCCTTTCTGCTCGATTCCTATGTCTCGATGTACTCGATGTCGAGGTCTTCAGTCGATTTCGACCTCTTCAGAAGACTTCGAGTTCTTTTTTCGCTCTTCTGAATTCATCCATTTTCATCCTGTTTTCTGCGAAATCACATGGAAACTCGTGCAAACCCATATATTTGACATTTAAGCATAAACTACACTATTCCCATGTTTTCCCATTAATGTGTATGCAAAAGATAACAAAATGAATTCATATGTGCATAGAAAATATGGCAATATGCGCGCACATCAGATAGCATGCATTTAGATGGTCATAATAGGTTGTATTTATCTTAGTTATGATGCATATCATGCATGGTTTAAGTATAATTTGCATATTTGTTCTCTGTGTGGTTGGAGTCGGAATCTACATGCTTTTATTGATTATTTCAGATAACTGTGGATCCGAGGAGGAGACATGGGTTGATAACGCATTAGATGAGAATGTCTAGTTGATCGAAGAAGCTTACATGAAGATCTCAAGAGGTCTTGAGAAGAAGAAGCGAACCTAAATGAAGAACAAGTTTGCAGAAGTTGTCATCAGGCATGCTGAACTTGTTTTATACTTTCTAGAGGCCTCGGTTGTCCGATTGACTATTATGACCATGCGTTGGAAAGCTCTTTTAGAGAGCTACAACTTTTCTGTTGACAAAAAGAGCAAATTCGAGACAGAATTTCCGTGAAAGACCGATGCAGCGGCCGCCGCATTCCCACAGCCAAAGACATCTAAGCAGCAGCCATATGCCGCGGCCGCCGCAACTATACCGCGGCCGCCGCATCTATACCGCGGCCGCCGCATCTATGCCGCGGCTGCAGCATTGTTCGTCAGCGTTCAGACACGTTGTTTCATTAAGTTAACCTAGTTTTCTATGAGACTTTGGCCGACTTTGACTCTTTAAGGCCGAATGTTGTTAGTTTTGAATCACTTCATTTTCATTCGACGTTCATCAAACAATTTAGAAATTGAGCGATGTCTTCCATGAGGAACTAAACTCATCTGTTCTGCCTACAGTTTGACGCTTTATTTGGATTGATTGTGAGTCTCTAATTCTCGCTCCTTGTTTCCTATATTTGAATGCTTCAACTTCTTTGTGCTTGATTGTTTATTGTTTTGTTCTATCTTGTCTGGCCAACTAGTTAGATCAATTCAATTGCTAGGGTTTTGTAGATTCCCGATTGTGAACCTTAACCCAAGTAGCAAACTTATCCCTTTAAGGCTGATTGAACTAATTGGATAGGTAGGAAGTTGAATGTGTTGTTAAATCCCTTTTTAGGGACTGCAAATACCTTGGCTAATCTCTGAACTTAAAGCTATCAATTGGGTTAAATCCTTCTTTAGGGACTGTTCGATTGATAAGGGTTGCTAGGACTGATTGGACTAGTAACTATATTAGGTCGGGACAAGGGCATTCATAGGAAACTTAATAGGTCGAGAAGAAGTTACAAGGATCGCTTCAACCAAATAAAGTGGAAAATTGTAGGTAGAACTACGTCTCTCATTTGTTTGAATCACAACCATTTACTTCTGTTTTTGCCAATTCGCTTTGCTTTCACAAACCCCCCATCTGGTTACTAAATCAGCATTTAAATCATACTTGAGCAACAAATTTCCCTGTGGGATCGACATCTTACTTATTGCTATACTAGTTATAGGTTTGAGTTACATTGACGGATCAACGACAGGTTTTCCCTCCGTCAGTTACCCTCCCCAACATGCTCAGGTAACCCTCACACACGACACAACCCCCGAAAGTAGTTAGTTGACCGACCCGATTTCCCGTAGAGGACATCGTCATCAGGTAAGAGACTCGATTGGAACATCTATGGGTGGGACACGAATAAGATTCAAAACGAGGGGGATGGACACTTTTCGACCTTTACTAATGTGCCTAGACGTTTGGTGGAACGGACGACAGAATCGGGATCACCAAGGAGGGTCGAACCGTGGAAGAACGACTTGACAAGTCGGGGAATTCGATTAGATATGCACATGGTTTCCTCCCACTATCCTGTTTACACAGACATTCATTACACGTTTTGAGTTGAGGTATTCCAATTAGATCTCTAGCCTAGGCATAATAGCACTTAGCACGGGAGCAATCAACGAGATAATATGATCCCCTTCGAGGAGGATCGCCCTCATGCCCAATTGAATATATAAACATCGAGACGATCTAGAAGCTGCCCTTCGAGGGGCAACTGACCGGAGGGGCAACTATCCTCTCGGCCTCTACATTCTCACCCCGCTACTCCAACCACCATGGTGCAAACTCCTTGGAGTCTTCCAGGCCCTCTGTAAAGTACAAAGCTAGGTTTTGCCTACCCTTTTCCAAGTCTACATCCAATAGGATGGTCTATCGCCTTTCTACCCACTCGATTTCCCTTTTTCCGATTTTTCTTATCTTAAGTCAAGTTTATTAAGCTTTGTTCATTAATTTAGCCATATTAAATTCATTTTGCCCTTTAAAACTCTTCAAAATCTTATAAAACATTGGGCGGTTTTCAAAATCATACTTCAACCCATTTGTACTCGAATCGCGCAACCCAAGCTCTGATACCACCTTTGTAACGGCCCAAATATAAATATTCGGGTTACGTTTTGAAGGATTGGATACCTTCGTTCGGATCTTGCAATTCGAGTACGGGTTGAGTTTTAAACCAAAGTTTTTAATGCTTAAAGAAGGGATTTCGCACCCTAAATTCGCGATAGGGTCGTTGGATCCTCCGAACCTCTCCTACTTGCCTAAGTCGCTCAAAACATTTTAAGTTCGAAAAGCATAAAAAGGAAATTTCATAATACAACTTGCCACGACATGGCCGGGTCAAAACCAAATACGAGGAAATAAGTAGCAAAAGTGTGGAGTTCAAGTCGGTCTTTCTCTCCCTCTCACTGCGCCATGAGATATCCCCCGCCACAACAACACATGATGAAGTAAGGGTACGGGTACCTGAAACTAACCACGAAGTCAAGGTCGAGCCACTCATGCGGGTCCTGAAGACCTCGCTGAGGACATATAATATGCCTATACCTAAATAAAGGATGCTCTAATGCAGTGCGGAAATATTAAACACCCAAGCATGCTAGCAGTTTATATATATGCAGAAAGCGATTAAATGGGATCCCGCACAGAATGCCAAGTGGCATGTCCCTCTCTTACTCCCGCACCCATGCTCGTTAGTGCAGGAACCGACCGCGTTTTATACTCCCGCACCCATGCTCGTTAGTACGGGAACCGGTCGCGTTCAATATCATAACATCATCAATCGTATCAATAGTCATGCTTGTCAATTTAATAGTCTGACTCGGTGAGGACAAAGCCCGATGGGACTGTACCGTCCTATGACCCTAGCAAATGACTCTAGGACTCACAATTTAACGGCCGTTCCACCATACGCAAAGAGAATACGGATGCTCGATTAATTGTGCAACCTAAGCATGATACTACATGATTATGCAGGATGCAACACCTACACACTATATGACACATCAGGCATGAGGTGTTGCATCCTGATTGAATAGTATCACCTAGATATACATCAGAACATATATATAAGTCTACATCTAACCATTCAATCACTCAAAACACACATCATTCAATAGAATCGTAAACACATCGTAATTGCCATTCCATCGCATCATATGTCCCATAAGACCACATCATTCTCCATATATCACTCGACCAATTCCGCATGCTCATATCCATCATATCAGCATATGCACCCCAACAGTTCATCACACTAGTACAAAATCATGATTTTAGCCCGTGATATTTTACCCCGGATCTCATTTTTATGGGATATAAAGTCATAAATGGCATGTTGTCATTTAATTTTGTTTATTAAAATAAATATACCCCGGACCGAATTAAAATATCCGGGCTAAATTATCTTGGGGTATTACCTAAACTATAGAATATACTCTGGGCCTTTTTTTTAAGAAATCCGGGCTATATACTCTTTTACCCCGGAAAGAATAGTTACATATAACTATTTTACCCCATAAAAATATCCGGGGTATATATGACTTAAATATCCGGTTTAAAAAATGGTTTTTTTAAATGAAATTAATTAGGCAGAGAAGAGAGAACCCTCATCGCCTTCTCCTAAACCGAACCTCCTCCTTCCCTCACTTAGCGGTGAAGATGCTCCCTCCTGTAGCTCCGACTTCGCGCCGCTCTCCGACCTGCAGAACTTCGGCCTCACGCTTCCGCCTCCATCACCGAAGCTTCCTCCTTCCCTGACTCCTCTTCCATCTCTTCTCTTCGCAACTCGTCATCCCCATTCGCATCTCGATCGTCATCCTCGCCTTCTCCTCTCTTCGGCGCCGTCCGATTCACCTCCATCTTCGCCTCCGTCAACTCCTCCGCTGTCCACTCCTCCGATATCCTCTCCTTGGCCATCCTATTCCTAAACAAAACCCCTAAATTCTAGATCTGTGAAACCCTAAATCGAACGGTTTGGCACAGACAAATTAGTCGTTGTTGCTGCCGCTCTGCTCTCGAATCAGGTGGTTGTTGCTGCTCTTCTTTTGAATCTCCTCCCAAATGACGGTCGTTGCTGCTGCTGCTCTCGAATCTTCTCCCAGACGAATTGAAGAGGTCCATTCATCTGTTTTCCGCTCCCGGCCGTGTTCATTCAACTGTACATCTACTGTTGCTCTAACTCTTGTTGATTTGGGTTGCTAAGGAACAATTTTGGGTGTTGATGTTTTGGTGTTTTTTTTAACCTTACTCTTGGATTAATTCGATTTTGGATTTCATGATGTTGTTGATTTTGGTATTTTCTTGAGTGAATATTGGTTTTTTTTATTGATTATTAGATGATTATTTTGATTTGATTAGGCTTATTATGCTTCTTGTTGATGTTGGTGAATGTTGGTGATTGATTGGAAATATGAGCATACTAATTTGAGTCGATTTTAAGAGATTTCATTTGCTTATTAGTTGAGAGTTCATTCGATTATTAGCGGATGGTGCTTCTGCTGATTTTGGTGATTGATTATTAGCTAAGAAGTATTTTGAAAGATTTCATTCGATTTTAGAGGCATACTAGTCTGAGTCGATTTTGAGAGATTTCATTTGCTTATTAGTTGAGAGTTCATTCGATTATTAGCTGATGGTGCTTCTGCTGATTTTGGTGATTGATTATTAGCTAAGTATTTTGAAAGATTTCATTTGATTTTGTAATCTAGGGCTGAGTATTTTCCAATTTAGGTGATTGAAACGATGAAATTTGTGTTTACAGGGATTTTAATATGAAGGCCTAGAAACATCCTTTCCAAGAAGTAGCATTCACTCGTCTTCTTTGGGGGAGGATCTTGTTTGTGCTCTACTTACTTTGGTTGCATATACTCGTCTTCTTTGGGATTTCCTTGTAAAGGTACTTCCTTTTTTTGATGCCTCATCTTTGATAACCCCATTTTATTTATTTATTTTTATAAGTGGAAAAATTATGAATTACATATCACATATATGTTTTTATAGTGAAAAAGCTAGTTGTGAACAATAGGCTCGCATGAAGAGTTAAAACTAAGTCTCTTCGTGTAGATGGAATTGGATAACATACTATAGGCACTTATTGTGTTAGAAGTTAGATTGAAAATTTATAAAGTGAGATAACTTTGTTGTGTATAATGTAGTTGGTTTAAGATAATGTTATATATAATTTAGATTTTGTACTAAATAGATTGCTCATTTGCTTAGTATATGCATGCTTTATAAATATTTCAGTGTCCGCATCAATCGAATGAAGTTGATTGTGGATACTATGTTTTGAAGTTTATGCGAGATGTAATATCCCAAGGCAAAATTGTTATCCCCTCTAAGGTATACATTTATTATTTTCTTACCATTGTGTCTTTTCATAAATTCAGTTACGATAATAATACTACTACTAATAATAAATGTTTTATTTTGTAGTGGTTCGATAACAAAACTAGTTACAAAGAACAAGAGATTGATGAACTTCGAAAGGAATGGCTCAACCACCTATTTACCCTTATCTTCAAGTAAGTATTACCTGCTTCGTTAAGATTTTTTACCAATTCGAATAACTCTTTAACATTTCAAATTAAATTCTCTTTATCTCAAACATACCATTTCTGGAACTTTGAGCATGAATACATCAATCTTAATCTTTTTTGCAAATATGTCATTAAGTGGATTCATGTTTACATATGCATTTATCTTGTTTCATAGTTGCTTTGCTGACAGCACAAAGCTTCATATTTAAACAAGAATCATGCTTAACTTGTTTAGCATGTTTGCATGGTAAACCGAGTTTTCTTAAATGTCTTGATCATTTTTTCTTAATTTTTTTAGGCAAGGCTAATTACGATGTCTCTGGTATGGAGGAAGTTTATGACCGTTCGTTGTTTCGTTCAGAAACAAGATTGCACGACATGTAGAGTCATCTTCCTTGGGCTTATTATAGGGGTATGGTTCATCTATGTAGGTTGAAATCTAGCATGTTGTAAGACACTAATTGTGTGTTGTTGAACATGTACTACGTTTTGCACTACCTTGGTTTGTTCCAAATTTGAAACAAGGCTTGAAAACTTGTAAGCACTAGCTTGGTACTTTGAAGATATGAATTAGATAAACAGATTTGTTTCATGTGCCATTCAATTGTGGATTTTTGGTTGCCTATATTGATCTGAATGGATGAGAATTACAGGTTAAATTACAGGTTTAATATGGTAATATAGGAATGGGTATTAAAAAAAATTAACAACAAAACAATATATACCCCGGATTTTTTTTCATGCCTCCGGGCTATATTCATGACAAGAATACACTCCCAAGAGGTATATACCCCAGATATTTTCAATTTTATACCCCGGATACACGAAAATTAAACCACGGATTGGATGTAGTATATACCCCGGATATTATAGGCATATACCCCGGATATTACAACTATATACCCCGGGCGTTATTTTTTGTTGCAATATTGTTGGATTATATACTCCGGATATTAGAGGTATATACCCCGGATATTTATAGAATATACCCCGGGCGTGTCTTCTCAGCTCAAAATTTGCTTGTTTATATACCCCGGATATATATCCGGGCTATAAAGTCATACTTACCTTTTAGCTCAACAAACCTGAAGCCCGGACCATTCCTTTGTCAGATCCGGGGTATATTAGGTGAAACGCCCGGGCTATATTCTTGTTTTGTACTAGTGTCAAAATCATAAAGTATAACTCGTGCGATAACATAGTCCTACTACCTCGTCATAATTATCTAACATTTTAATCCTCTTATAATAAATCACCACAAGTCATGCTATTAGTCACACATATCAGAACATCATGCTAGTCAGTTACCGATCAAGTCAGATTCTCAAGTTAGTTCCAAACTGTTTCAAAAACTGTGTCAACGAGTTAAGAATTCCGACCTTTTAAAATACTCGCAAACATTCCTTTTCAATTTATTTATTAAATCATTTTCCAACCTTGAGATTATTTTCCAAATTCTGTTTAAAACTTCAAGTGTCAAATAGTATATTTTGAATCCCAATTAATATTATATAACATTTAAAATACCATTTATTAAATACTTTCGAAAATATTTCCAAATCCATTAAAGTTCCAATCGTTTTTATTTAATAAAACCGCCCCTTTATAAAATCTCGAAAATAATATTTTATATTTCAATCCTCAAATAATATTATAATATTTTAAATATCGTTAAATAATTAAATAAATAAACGAATAAACCCGAACCAAACCAAACCCATTTAAACCCAACCTAACCGAACCGAACCCGCCTAAATCTAATCCAACCGGTTAAATATATAACAAAACAAAGAGGTGGGCCATAGGTGCTGACTGGGCAAGGGCCCACGCTGACTGGGCATCTTCTTCCTCCCTCAAATTCAAAAGGAAGCTCTCGCCTACAATGCTCGACGCCGGCCGCCTCGTCCTCCCGCTCCCGAGCTCGTCTGTCATGCTCGACCTCTCTCTCTCTCTCTCAACTCGCATCTCGCACTCGCCAGCTTGCTCTCGTCCTCGCCCGCTCGCGCTCTCGCCCAAGCTCCCTTGCGTCACTCTCGGCGCTCGCCCGCTCACGCCTCTTGCACTCTCTCGACCTCGCTCTCGAGCTGTCGGAGCTCTCGAGCTCGCCCGACTCCCCGCACTTAGCTATCGCTCACCCCCCCCCCCCCGAATACTCTAAGCATCGAAACAAAGCATGAAATCGAATGAGAAAGAAAAGAAAGCTCAGGAGCTCACCGACACGTTCGCGACTTCGGAGCGCTCGATCGGAGTCCTGGGCATTGTCGGAGGCCCTCGATGGTTCGTCGGACCTACGCCGGATGTGGGTGAGCACGATGGTGAAGTCCGAGGTTGGTTTCGATCGAAAACGAAGGAGAACGGCTTACCGGAACGAGGCTCGTGTTAAACAGGGGAGACGATGGTTCGGTGGATGGGCGGTGGTGCTAGGGGTCTCCGGCTGTTGCTGGTGGTTGTTGGAGGCTCCGGGAGGCGCCGAGGATGCTGCTGCTGCTGTCTCGGGTAGGAAGGACGATGGAGGGAGAGGTGGCTGGATCCTTTCCTCTCGGCAAAACAAGGGAGAAGTGGGAGCGGGGCTGCGGTTTGGACGAAGGTGGCTGACGGTGGTGTTGACTGGAGATGGGAACGGGTGATGGTGGTGATGAGTATGGTGAAGGATAGGGGTGGTTGATGATGGTGAATGAAAGTGACGGGGAGAGGTGTGGCTTTTGAAGAGGTATGGTGAGGTGAGGGAGTTGGTGAGGGTAGTGTGTTGAATTGGTTTACTAATACCCGAAAATAAATCTCGAATACGCAAATTTCGAATCCCAAAATTAGTTACCGAATGTTAGTCTTCCCGAATTCCGCTTCCTCGATCAATTAGATTTTTAAAACAGAAAATGATATCGTCATCCGATAATTATTTTAAATTCGCGAGGTAAAAGGACGGAATTGTTCGTCAAATTTTAAATTTAGGTCGGAATCCGCTAGACGCGTTTTAAATTCGATTTAAATTCATTTTTAATTTCCTTTTTCCGAAAAATTAGGATTCAAAAATCCGAGCCTTTACATCATCCACCTCTAAAAACAAGTCTCGTCCCCGAGACAAAAATCATTTTAAAACAGGGGATGAAGTTTGAAATTGGTGAGTCCAAGGATCAGGCCATTGAGCCCGTAAGTACCTCATAAGTGCCCCCATGAGATCTCACAATATCATTGTCGCGATCATAATATCCCCAATAGGTCGTAACGAGAATGTGATATGGGCCCCCTACCACATCCTCATTCCGAGTTCTCGGCCATATCATAACTCAAAAGCATTATAGCGCCCCACTTGGTCTTAGTAAGCAACTTACCGGTGCACCCATAGATGCTTGTATCCACTTCGCGGGTCGTTACAATGAAAAGCTTGGGTTATTTTTTGTTTCCTCAAAAATCCAAATCAACTCTTTATAAAGAACCATTCCAAAACTTCAAGTTCGATGTTACTCAAACCATTCTCAACCTTCTAATCATCCTACCATCCACCTATAAGGGCTAATCCCATATTTTCTTCCTAGGTTCCACGTCAGAATCAATTTCTAACAATTTCAGCCTTAAAACATCACAAAATATCACAATCATATAACACACTCAACAACATGCCATAGTTACATTGATAATAGCCACGCACCACAACACAGCTAGCACATTATCACACATAGTAGGATCACATCACATCACAAAAGTTCTACGTCATCACACTTAGATAGATCACATCATACCTGCACTAATTGTCAGAGTCATACAAGTACCGTTGCACCTCAGCATTCCATCAGGTTCAATGAAGAACAATGTCAGTACTATTGTCCATGGAAATACATCCGATAGTCAACATTTCCTATAGAATAGAATTGCACAATATTCGGTCCCAAGTAACATATAACACTAGGTCACATCCTCGGGAACACTTGACCATAATTACCAACCATAACAGGACACAACTATCATCCATCATCTTTCGCATCGAGATTAACCTCACCTAGGTCTATCAACTCAAATCCGATACTAGTTCCAAATATCATTCATTCCGCTCATATACAAACTCTCTAGTCGCATAAACATTCGCAATTCATAACCTACATCCCAACTCAATTACTAGGTATCCCAACTCTTATGCCATTAATCCCTCTAAGGATCAATCTACTTCAATATCCCAACCTCAATTCCTAACCTTTCACTCGACCATCTAAAACCCATAGCTCAAAGTTTCCAAATCGCCCAAATCTCCCATTCCGCCAAGCTCAACACTCCGACCATCTGCCAAGACTCCCTATCAAGCACATCCTCGTCTTAGGGGTTTCCATAACAATCTCGCTTACTCTTCCTAGGCTCTCAAGCATCCACCTAAATACAAGCTCTCAATGAGACATCTCGAATCACCTTGATACCCTAATCACACATCCCACCCCACTAAGCACTCTCACCAAATCATCCACCTCTAAGAACCCAACTCCTACTGACCAGCTTTACACATGACATTCTTAACCCTATATCCTCGACGTTCTCGAAAAGGGTCCACCTCCTATGCCACTCTCGTACCCCAAACAACACAAGCATCTTATCTCACTAGCATCTACTCAATAGCCCACTCCCAACAAGCTCTAATGCAGAAGACCATCTAGTGCTAACTCCCAACCACAATTACCAAGTTCCTCATCACCTGTGTCTATCCCAGGTAACCCACACCACATCCTACCTATCTAGCTCTCAAGACCCAACCGATCCAAACCATATCGATTCATTTCCCAAAAGATCAAGACGAGCCCCAGTGCACCATACCAATTTCCCATTCTGAATCCCACTAAACCTTAACCATTCAAAAGCCTCAAATCGTTATACTCTGAAATCGTCATCTCAACATATTCCTAAATTACCTCAAGCTACCAATTCTTAACCAAGACACTTCAGGCTCAAATCCTCTATTTATCGATCATTATTCCCAAGGAAACTTGATGCCACCATGATTCGAATTATCCACAGCATTGAAATTTTACCAAAACTCCCACAATTCTCCAGCCTATATAAATCCCAATATCCGCTACCTAAACTAGTTTCCACATTTTTGTATGTTCCCAATTGCCACAAATCACGTTACCTCGAACCTCGACATCTTACCGCCCTAAGCCTCCTTTTACCGATCATCATGTCCACAGAATCTCTATATCATCCTCACTCGAATTTCCCAAGTACCATAATTTCACAAACCCTCTAAGATTCTTCTCCCTATCGCCTACCCAATACCTTCTACCTTGCATAGTTCCCATACCCATTACTCAGAAATCCCATATTCCATCCTCAAACGATCAGTCCTACTAAAACCTCAATGATTTTCTTGCCTAGCTACCAACTTTTCCTCGAAGACTCAACCCACATTCCAAATACCTTCATATCCTAACCAGTCTTCACACGTCAATCTCGATTTCTTTCCTATACTAGAATCCTCCAACAACGCGTCTAGAATCCTTTACTCACACTTCGTCTCACATTACCAGTCTTACCTAAGCAACTCCCAAATACACATCTCAATCACAGACTTGATATTGCACGAGCAACCTATCCCCAAGATCTATGATTTCCAAAGTAACCCTATACCGCTCATCCTAAGCAATTTCTCAGTCTCATCCTTTACCGAAATCGCTCTCAATCATAGTACAGACAACCTAGTTCCAAACTCTACGAATTCTCAAACACTCTTTAGTTGGTCAACCTTAATACTACCCATGATTGCTACCCTTAGCACACTAACCTGTCTATCAACACTTCCTCTATAAGGACTCTTCGACCAACTCCTAGCCTATCTATCCACCTTTAGGGCTATCCTAACTACCCATAACTACACTCTACATACCTACAATTCCTCTTCTATCTACAACCTCTCTCTCAAAATCTCGCCATCATAAACCTACTCCTCACCTAAGACTTACCTAGAAGCTCATCTGAAAGCCCACTAACCACTATCTCCTACAAGTCTTAAAATTCACTCGGCTCTACCTAAGCTAACGCATTCTTCCTGCACTCCAACTCATACAACCAACAACCATATCTGAAAGTCTCAAATCTACATGCCACTTCCGACCTAGCTTACCGGAGATTCTCACAACTCATACTCAAGGGGGAAGCACCATCAACCATATAAGCCCTATATCTTACTCAATAGCAAGTCAGTATACCACAACATCGAAACACATCATCATGGGCATAAGTCAATCAGGAAATCATTCGCTACCAGTTCAGCATATTAGTCATCACCTATCTAGCTATGTCAGTTCTAGGAATATCGCCCATTATCACTCCCAATTAGCATTGAAGAAACCGCAATTCAAATGAATACGTCCTTTCTCGAGTCATCTAAGAAAATCACATCCACAACTACCATCTTCGAAATGTTTTCGTCCTTTGTACACCTTCGGTGACGTCGGTCCTGGGGTCTATGGATCATGGGCCCATCACACTTTCGTTACGCTGCTCCGGTGCCACTTGGTCGTCAGCTCTTTCATCCATGTCAGCGCTCATCAAGGGATCATAAGGGTTAGAAGTTACGAAGATAGGGAGGGGCAAGGGAGGACAACACGACTTCCTTTAGGATTGAAACAAAGACCAGGACTAGAGATGACGAGACTCGAGACAAGACGCGAACCCGAGAGTTACAACAATGCCCTGGGGGTATTCTATGAAGTTACAAGTGCAGCAAGCAAACACATAGCAATTGCGAAATATCTCAAACATATTATTTCACACTAGCATGTACCTAACTCAAAGGATAGCGACCTATGCATTCATAACATATTCATATAATCAACTTTACATGTACGCGGAACTAGCTAGTAACCTATCATTTCGTTCACCAATCATGATTGACATATTAAAGGTCATGTATGCACAAACCGACAATAGACATATGCAGCATAAGTTATGTATGACATAGCGAGCATTATAGGATATCACATATATGATTCATTACTCATTTTAAGTGTACACATAAGCAAGTCAAAACAATGTGGGTTCAAGGTAAGCATGTTAAGATGCACTCTAATAATCATGTCAGGGGATATGGTGAAGTCATTTAGGCATAGCAACTATCACAGTCAATACAACCATATTCATATAGCAAGACAAGTATGGCACATAATTGCATGATAGTCCATAATTAGGAGGTATATATCTTACATGATACTAGCAACACTCCTTAAGCAAGTACATAGTCAACGAGATTTAATTTGATCAACTTAGCATGCTACAATTTATTTCTCATGGTACTCATAAAAGAGGGTTGACCACACTATCATGGACCTCATTCAAGGGAGAGTAACAAACATGGGGATTCATACATTTGGCATATATATTCATTCATAAGCGTAATCATGCAAGATATATGGCAAATCATGCTGGAATATACTAACACGTCATGTCAAGCAATCACAAGGAGGGCTACTATCATAACCTGACAGAATTCTCCAAGGGCAGTCACCAACTCATCATTCCGTTTCCCCGTGGGGCGCTAGTATGACTCGCTCGGTAAGACACAAGGACATTCACATTGTTTCCGAGAGAAGAGGGTAGAATTTGTGTTTAGACTCTCGTGGTAAGAAGACACGGTTGACTGGTACAAGAATCGAGAGGGATAACTCCATAAGACAACTCACTTCTAACTCATAATCATTTTAATAGTTACCCTCCCCAACATGCTCAAGTAACCCTCACACACGACACAGCCCCCGAAAGTAGTTAGTCGACCGACCCGATTTCCCGTAGAGGACATCGTCATCAGGTAAGAGACTCGATTGGAACATATGTGGGTGGGACATGAATAAGATTCAAAACGAGGGGGACGGACACTTTTCGACCTTTACTAATGTGCCTAGACGTTTGGTGGAACGGACTACAGAATTGGGATCACCAAGGAGGGTCGAACCGTGGAAGAACGACTTGACAAGTCGGGGAATTCGATTAGATATGCACATGGTTTCCTCCTACTATCCTATTTACACAGACATTCATTACACGTTTTGAGTTGAGGTATTCCAATTAGATCTCTAACCTAGGCATAATAGCACTTAGCACGGGAGCAATCAATGAGATAATATGATCCCCTTCGAGGAGGATCGCCCTCAGGCCCAATTGAATATATAAACACAGAGACGATCTAGAAGCTGCCCTTCGAGGGGCAACTGACCGGAGGGGCAACTATCCTCTCGGCCACTATATTCTAACCCCGCTACTCCTACCACCACGGTGCAAACTCCTTGGAGTCTTCCAGGCCCTCTATAAAGTACAAAGCTAGGTTTTGCCTACCCTTTTCCAAGTCTACATCCAATAGGATGGTCTATCGTCTTTCTACCCACACGATTTCCCTTTTTCTGATTTTTCTTATCTTAAGTCAAGTTTATTAAGCTTTGTTCATTAATTTAGCCATATTAAATTCATTTTGCCCTTTAAAACTCTTCAAAATCTTTTAAAAAATTGGGCGGTTTTCAAAATCATACTTCAACCCATTTGTACTCGAATCGCGCAACCCAAGCTCTGATACCACCTTTGTAACGACCCAAATATAAATATTCGGGTTACCTTTCGAAGGATTGGATACCTTCATTCGGATCTTGCAATTCGAGTACGGGTTGAGTTTTAAACCAAAGTTTTTAATGCTCAAAGAAGGGATTTTGCACCCTAAATTCGCGATAGGGCCGTTGGATCCTCCGAACCTCCCCTACTTGCCTAAGTCGCTCAAAACGTTTTAAGTTCGAAAAGCATAAAAAGGAAATTTCATAATACAACTTGCCACGACATAGCCGGGTCAAAACCAAATACGAGGAAATAAGTAGCAAAAGTGTGGAGTTCAAGTCGGTCTTTCTCTCCCTCTCACTGCGCCATGAGATATCCCCCGCCACAACAGCACATGATCAAGTAAGGGTACGGGTACCTGAAACTAACCACGAAGTCAAGGTAGAGCCACTCATGCGGGTCCTAAAGACCTCGCTGAGGACATATAATATGTCTATACCTAAATAAAGGATGCTCTAATGCAGTGCGGAAATATTAAACACCCAAGCATGCTAGCAGTTTATATATATGCAGAAAGCGATTAAATGGGATCCGGCACAGAATGCCAAGTGGCATGTCCCTCTCCTACTCCCGCACCCATGCTCGTTAGTGCAGGAACCGACCGCGTTTTATACTCCCGCACCCATGCTCGTTAGTGCGGGAACCGGGCGCATTCAATATCATAACATCATCAATCGTATCAAAAGTCATGCTTGTCAATTTAATAGTCTGACTCGATGAGGACAAAGCCCGATGGGACTGTACCGTCCTATGACCTAGCAAATGACTCTAGGACTCACAATTTAACGGCCGTTCTACCATACGCAAAGAGAATACGGATGCTCGATTAATTGTGCAACCTAAGCATGATACTACATGATTATCCAGGATGCAACACCTACACACTATATGACACATCAGGCATGAGGTTCTAACTTGAGTAAGCCCCGGAGGACTTACCTGGAGGTGCATAGAAGCAAAAGTGAAATCCCAGCAAGCAGCACAATAATCAAATAGTATCACCTAGATATACATCAGAACATATATATAAGTCTACATCTAACCATTCAATCACTCAAAGCACACATCATTCAATAGAATCGTAAACACATCGTAATTGCCATTCCACCGCATCATATGTCCCATAAGACCACATCATTCTCCATATATCACTCGACCAATTCCGCATGCTCATATCCATCATATCAGCATATGCACCCCAACAGTTCATCAAAATCATAAAGTATAACTCGTGCGATAACATAGTCCTACTACCTCGTCATAATTATCTACCATTTTAATCCTCTTATAATAAATCACCACAAGTCATGCTATTAGTCACACATATCAGAACATCATGCTAGTCAGTCACCGATCAAGTCAGATTCTCAAGTTAGTTCCAAACTGTTTCAAAAACTGTGTCAACGAGTTAAGAATTCCGACCTTTTAAAATACTCGCAAACATTCCTTTTCAATTTATTTATTAAATCATTTTCCAACCTTGAGATTATTTTCCAAATTCTGTTTAAAACTTCAAGTCTCAAATAGTATATTTTGAATCCCAATTAATATTATATAATATTTAAAATATCATTTATTAAATACTTTCGAAAATATTTCCAAATCCATTAAAGTCCCAATCGTTTTTATTTAATAAAATCGCCCCTTTATAAAATCTCCAAAATAATATTTTATATTTCAATCCTCAAATAATATTATAATATTTTAAATACCGTTAAATAATTAAATAAATAAACGAATAAACCCGAACCGAACCAAACCCATTTAAACCCAACCGAACCGAACCCGCCTAAATCTAATCCAACCGGTTAAATATATAACAAAACAAGGAGGTGGGCCATAGGTGCTGACTGGGCAAGGGCCCACGCTGACTGGGCATCTTCTTCCTCCCTCAAATTCAAAAGGAAGCTCCCGCCTACAATGCTCGACGCCGGCCGCCTCGTCCTCCCGCTCCCGAGCTCGTCTGTCATGCTCGATCTCTCTCTCTCAGCTCACATCTCGCACTTGCCAGCTTGCTCTTGTCCTCGCCCGCTCGCTCTCTCGCCCAAGCTCCCTTGCCTCACTCTCGGCGCTCGCCCGCTCACGCCTCTCGCACTCTCTCGACCTCACTCTTGAGCTGTCGGAGCTCTCGAGCTCGCCCGACTCCCCGCACTCAGCTATCGCTCACCCCCCCGAATACTCTAAGCATCGAAAGAAAGCATGAAATCGAACGAGAAAGAAAAGAAAGCTCAGGAGCTCACCGACGCGTTTGCGACTTCGGAGCGCTCGATCGGAGTCCTGGGCATCGTCGGAGGCCCTCGATGGTTCTTTGGACCTGCGCCGGATGTGGGTGAGCACGATGGTGAAGTTCGAGGTTGGTTTCGATCGAAAATGAAGGAGAACGGCTTACCGGAACGAGGCTCGTGTTAAATAGGGGAGACGACGATTCGGTGGCTGGGCGGTGGTCGTAGGGGTCTCCGGCTGTTGCTGGTGGTTGTTGGAGGCTCCGGGAGACGCCGAGGATGTTGTTGCTGCTGTCTCGGGTAGGAAGGATGATGGAGGCTTGGGATCCCTTCCTCTCGGCAAAACAAGGGAGAAGTGGGAGCGGGGCTGCGGTTTGGACGAAGGTGGCTGACGGTGGTGTTGACTGGAGATGGGAACGGGTGATGGTGGTGATGAGTATGGTGAAGGATAGGGGTGGTTGATGATGGTGAATGAAAGTGACGGGGAGAGGTGTGGCTTTTGTAGAGGTATGGTGAGGTTAGGGAGTTGGTGAGGGTAGTGTGTTGAATTGGTTTACTAATACCCGAAAATAAATCTCGTATACGCAAATTTCGAATCCCAAAATTAGTTCCCGAATGTTACTCTTCCCGAATCCCGCTTCCTCAATCAATTAGATTTTTAAAACCGAAAATGATATCGTCATCCGATAATTATTTTAAATTCGCGAGGTAAAAGGACGGAATTGTTCGTCAAATTTTAAATTTAGGTCGAAATCCGCTAGACGCGTTTTAAATTCGATTTAAATTCATTTTTAATTTCGTTTTTCCGAAAAATTAGGATTAAAAAATCCAAGTCTTTACATAACGTGTTAGAAATATAGGAAAAAGAGAGCAGAGAGGTGGCAGAGAAGATCGAGATCTCTATTCTTTTGTGTTCATTCTCAAGTGGGATTACAAGCCCATATATAGGCAAAGTAGAGAAAGAATACACAAATGGGACGAGAGTTTAGGAAGGTGGAACATCCACAACTAGTGACTTTATAACAAGTCGAAATTTAAAACATGGTCTTTCTAACCTATATCTTCAAGGAATAGATTAAAAATCTTGAATTGATTTAATAATAGTTTTTCAAAATAATATAGGTTACAGAGTAATGCCTCTATACCCTAGAAATACTGTACCTTTAAAATGAGTTGATTAGTATATTTAAAAAAATATGTAAAATCGTTTGTAAGTGAAATGGTCAATTTCATAAATGAGTTACAGAATATTCAATTTAAATATAGAGGGGTTGAATCCGATCAAATTGGACTTAGATAAAATAGAAAAATCTTGAAACGAAGTTTTTAATCGATGTCCTAAATTAGTGTATCTATAAACCGATTCTGGGAATGAAAAGTTGTGCCTAATTAAAATCCACATGTAACGCTATAAACTTAAGCATGGCATATATAGCTTGATGTAAATAATGGACGTTGTAGTCGCAAGATGGTGCAATTGTCACATCTACAATTTAATTAATTAATTAATTTTCAGTTTGACAATGTATCATCCAAAAAATGCCTGATAGGCGCTATAGTCTATCTTAGCTTGGGTGGGGCTCACAACAAATTAAACATGACATTGGATTCCTTACAACTCATGTGGTGTTGTGTGGGGTGGCCTCTCATTTGTAGGGAGGTTTCCTAACTACTTGTAAGTTGTATCTCTTCAAAAATGACAAGTTACTTGTATGGACTTTAGTAAAAGGTGAAAGAATTGTTCGCTTTGTGGTCACTGCGTGGCTGCGTTACTTGTATGGACTTGTCCTTGGGTCAAACAACTTTATGGCTCACACGCCAAAATTAAAGATACTCAATTTGAACCCTGAATTTCCAAGGTTTGTCGGGTTTTGAGTTAGTTAAATTATAGGTTCGATCAATTTGAGCCACTTCAACTCAGTTTGTTTAGATGAGTTAGAGCAAGCCCAATAACATCTCTAAAATAGAAAAAAGTGAGAGTGTTAGAGAAAAAATATATTTTTTCACCCCAACAACTTTTGCAAACTCATTTGTAAAATAGAGAAATGGAAGGAGGGATGAAAAAAATCGATCTCTAAATTTAGATAAACGGAAGTAATCTCTATAATTTAATATTTCACTACTCTCTATACATAAAATCTTGAACCTACTATTATAAAATCTTAAATCTATAGTTATGAAATACAATTTCGCTTTAAAATCATGAACATATAAGTATAAAACCTTGAACCAACAATTGTATAATTTTGAACCTACTATCGGTTCAAGATTTTATAACTATAGAATGAAAAATCTTGAACCTATCGTTATTTAAAAAAAGATTTATTAAGTATGGGTTCAAGATTTTATCTTGAACTCATAGCTATATATAGCACTAAAGTGACGTCTTGTTGTTTTACATTTCATGTTGGTTTATTAAGTAGGTTCAAGTTTTTATTTTGCTGTATTGCCTCCATTTAAAATAGGTTCAAGATTTTTAAATCTTGAACCCATAGTTATAACTAGCCCTAAAGTGACATTTTGTTGCCTTACATTTCATGTTAGTTTATTAATTAGGTTCAAGTTTTTTTTTCCATGGTGTATTGCCTTCATTTAAAATAGGTTCACAATTTTAAAATCTTGGACCTGTAGTTATATATAACCCTAAAGTGACATATTGTTGTCTTACATTTCATGTCGGTTTATTAAGTTAGTTCAAGTTTTTATTATGATGTACTGCTCCTTTTAAAGTAGGTTCAAGATTTTTAAATCTTGAACCCGATATAGCCCTAAAGTGACATCTTGTTGTCTTACATATCATGTCGGTTTATTAAGTAGGTTCAAGTTTTTATTATGATGTATTGTCTCCATTAAAAGTAGGTTCATGATCTCAAAAAAAAAAGAAGTAGGTTCTTGTGAACATAGACATCGGGTATAAACCGATGTTAATCAAAAAAAAAATTCGACGTGTTAGTGGGTGGTGTTAAAGATCCCAACTTTACCACATCGGTTTATAACCGATGTCTTTAACAATTTATAACATCGTTTTTCTTTTTAATAATGACTTAAATACATGGATATAATTACTCTTTGATTGATTCATCTAATGTTAAACCATTATTATCTTTCATTTCAAGCCATTTGGAAGTATGTAGGGTAATACAAAATTTCAAATTAACATCGCTATTTTTTTATAAACCTGATGTCTTACATTGCTATACACATCGATTTATATATATCTAATGATGTAAGTGCTACATATACACATCTGTTTTTTTTTAATTTTCATATATGCTGGGTTTAGAAAGCAATTTATATCTTAATGGCCGACATATTTACAAACGTAGACATCGCTTTTCGCTCTCAGGTTTGATGTTTTTCATCAAATAAACCTACTAATCTATATTGTGACATTGGTTTGGCAAGCAGAAAATTAAACAATGCAAAAGACCATAATCAATACATTAAATAATGACAATAGAGTCGAATACTCTTGACAACAGGGCTAAATACAAAACAAAATACATCAATAGTTTCATTCTAAACTTGACATAATATCACTTGAAAATAATTAAAATAGAGTCTAGATGCAAGATGCACAATTCAAGGCCAAGATGCAACAATCTTCCTCTTCGTCATTCGTTGTTTATTCCTCCCGTTTAGACCTTTTGTTGCCACTTCTCTTCTCTAAATCTTGCTCAAATTAAGCATCCATCAGTCAATGAAGGGCAGATCTGAACTAATGTCTATAAAACACATGTAACCACCAATGAAGAGCATGAAAATTATCACAGATCATAAGTTCGGAATCTGGGTAAGATTACTAAGGCATAACTCTCTAAATAATTTAGATTAAGTTTGAAGGTGTATTTAGCTGACCTCAATCCACGACTTATAATGTAGTTCATTAATACCAAAATAAATCATACTGAGTTATTTCCAAAAAACAGAGCAGCTCTTACATGCAAAATGAACCACAAAGCATATTTGCATAATACACTATTCTGTCAAAGGGAATGGAAGATTTAATGTACATGATATTTAGAGCACAAAATTCTAAAATCCTCCAAAATGAAGAGGCTAACTTGTACTTCTAGCTGATATAATAAACATTCAAAACAATAAAATATAGATTGGCAATCGAAAGCTTATAAGGTCAAGCACAAGACTAGACTGGCAACTGAAAGCTTATAAGTTATTCATGTTATTGTCACATCTGAAGCAAATTTGTGTCAATGAGCAAGGAAAGAAACATGAACCGAACAACCCCTTTCAATTTCTGCATGGTTTATATACATTTCACCAAACAATGGAAAAACATTACATGGGAATCCAGAATTAAGAACATCAGATATAATAAAGATTCTTAATTAAAAGTGCACAAAAAATAGCAACAACAGAAATCAAGTAAAAACTCTAACAGTCATCCAGGCCAAAATAAGGCAGAAGATTATACCATGACAAAGACGGGTTAGCCACAATTATATAGCTTCCCTCCAGTTCAGTGACCTTAATCACCATCAAATACAAGCAATAGAATCTGATCCATAAAACAGTCCTCACATAGTTAAATCATGAAAAAGGATACATTAACACAAAACATTACCACCCATAATAGAATAACCGTGTATTTAGGAACATGTCAATAAAACATTGCATTTGTTTCATGGATCAGAGAAGAATCAATGAACTTATTAATAGCAAGCCTGAAACATCATCTTTCCGACATATCTAAATCAGCAATCCAAAGGCGCCAAATGAATGGACATCTCTTATTTCTCAAGCACTTGCAATCACATGAAAAGAGAAGTTGAAAACCAATGTAGTAGTTTCTTCACAACTGTCGTTAATTTGATCACAGACTATCAAACTAAGACATAATAGCGGAGCAGAAATATATGCAAGCGTAGTATCACCGAAAAGGCTTTTAGCTTTTGTTTCTTGCAGTCTCAAGTCGCATGGACTCAACAGTTTCAACAGCATGAAAAGTTGAATGAAATATTAGTGGCATAATCTTACCATAGCCATTTTGTGCTAGAAGACCCGGATTTACATTAAGATAAGCTTGCATTTACAACTATGGCATTACCTTAAAACCCACCTTTAGTGAAGATATTGTTGGACAACTGATCAATCACTTGATGTATGCAGTTGTACGAGTTACATCTCGGAATAGATGAATTGATCTGCCCATACAAAATTGCAACACTCTTTTGCTTTTTTCTACCAAAGACAGAAACAAACAACTACTCAATAAAATTTGTCCCAACTCTCATGGAGAAAGCACACAAAAGAGGTGAAATCATGTTTCAGTTTAGCTAGAGAGATACCTTGCTGATCCTGGGGGCATCCATGAGCTGAATTTCAGATTCCATTGGGCTTTTTAGCTCAAGTTCTCTCATGGCTTGTAGAACTAGAGCAGCTGCCTCTGCGGATGGAGTATAACACATGTATTCCGGGTCTGCAAAATAAGCGATAAATCCCACATTCATATAAGAAAACATGTCATAATCACTAGCTAGTATCACCGTTCATTTAAAAGAGAATTGCCTACAATAAATGAGAGGATTAGAGTTTGGGTCCTCCATAGGATCTCTTGCTGCAAATGATAGGATTAGAGTTACAGGGTTCATCTTCCACAAGCACTTCTGCAAATGGGTCTTCCACAAGCACTTCTACAGTCACTTTCTAGTAAACATGGATGCTAATTAGTTACCACTGGTAAATATTCTTAGACATATAAAATCCTTCACAGCAAGCTAAATTCAACAATTAGTCATTTATATATCCCATAGCAGACACCACACTCTAAAATTGACATCTAGCTAAAAAAACTCACGAGTTGCAATTTTTTATACCCTATTTTAAGTTTTAACAAAACTGTGCAACTGAATCTAACAATATAGAATAAGTAGCTCAGACCTGAAAGAGTAAAGATCCATTGACAGAACAATAAAACGATAGATCCATGAAACAAAACAAAAAACTAGAATAGATATAAAAAACCCTAAACCGTGGTTCAGTTGGAAAAGCATCATAAATACAACACAGGATTGGGATAAATCAGAAATCAACAATAGAACATCCAATTAACAATTAAAAAAAAGAGAGAAAAAAGAGGAATGAATTAATAGAGAAAAGTACTAAAAACGAACCCCATTGAAATCTCGAGGATGCAAAATCACGGTGAGCATCAGGAGAATGAGGAGCCACGATGAGCAGCTCTTCCCCATCTTCGATCTGGAAATGGAGATTCTGAGAACGGAGAGAGAGTATGGGGTAAGGTTTAGGGTTTCGGCGAACATCAAGAGAAATAGAAGATCTCAGATCTGGAGGGAGAGGAGAGTTGAGCGAAAGAGTGGGCCTTGAGATATCTCAGATCTGGTGAGAGGGTGGTAGGTTTGGGGTTTCGAGAGAACACCGAGAGAAATAGGAGATCTAGGAGATCTCAGATCTGGAGAAAGAAGGGGAGGAGAAGTTGAGGTGAAAATAGGGATTGAGAAAGAGGAGTGGCAGCGGCGATGGCTGCGGTGGCGGCGGTGGTGGCGGTGATGGGAGCGACGTTGGCAGCAGTGGCGGTGGCGAGAAGCTGAGGCCTGAGTGGAGTACATGGGTCTTGACTCATTGAGAGGTCTTAGATCTTGTCAGACTTAAGAGAGGAAGTGAGTGTACAGAGAGAGAGGCCAAGAGGGTACATAGGAATGATGGGCGGGGGCTCAAATTTTTTTTAAAAGTATGGGGCGAGTGTTCAAATTATTTGAGAGATCTTAGATTTGGTTAAGTGTTTGGGAACGGGCTATTTTACCGCCTCAGATTTCATATTATTGGCGCGCTTTTGATTTTTTTTAAAATGATATTTTAACATTGTCCGCAAAATAAGATCGATGTATCTAGTCTCAGTAACATCGAAAATTTTTGAACAAGTGTTATAATTATTTTTAAAATCATGCGTTTTTCTGACCGATGTTAAAGACCCGATGTCTATGAACACAATTTTAGTAGTGAATTGAACCCATAGTTATATCTAGTCATAAAGTGACATCTTGCTGCCTTACATTTCATGTTGGTTTATTAAGTAAGTTCATGTTTTTTTCATGGTGTATTGCCTTCATTTAAAAAAGTAGGGTCAATATTTTAAGATCTTGAACTCAAAGTTATATATAGCCCTAAAGTGACATTTTATTATCTTACATTTCATGTCGGTTTATTAAGTAGGTTCAAGTTTTTATTATGATGTATTGCCTCCATTTAAAGTAGGTTCAAGATTTTTCAATCTTGAACCTATAGTTATATCTAGTAATAAAGTGACATCTTGCTGCCTTACATTTCATGTTGGTTTATTAAGTAGGTTCAAGTTTTTTTTCATAGTGTATTGCCTTCATTTAAAGTAGGGTCAAGATTTTAAAATCTTGAACCCAAAGTTATATATAGCTGTAAAGTGACATTTTATTGTATTACATTTCATGTCGGTTTATTAAGTAGGTTCAAGTTTTTATTATGATGTATTGTCTCCATTTAAAGTAGGTTCAAGATTTTAAAATCTTGAACCCATAGTTATATAAAGCTCTAAAGTGACATCTTATTATCTTACATTTCATGTCGGTGTATTAAGTTGGTTCAAGTTTTTATTATGATGTATATACTCCATTTAAAATAGGTTCAAGATTTTTAAATCTTGAACCCATAGTTATATTTAGTCATAAAGTGACATCTTGTTGTCTTACATTTCATTTTGGTTCATTAAGTAGGTTAAAGTGTTTTACATGGTGTATTGCCTTCATTTAAAGTAGGTTCAAAATTTTAAAATCTTGAACCCATGTTATATATAGCCCTAAAGTGACATTTTGCTGTGTTACATTTCATGTCGGTTTATTAAGAAAATTCAAGTTTTTATTACGATGTATTGCCTCCATTTAAAATAGGTTCAAAATTTTAAAATCTTGAACCCATAGCCGTAAAATGACATCTTATTGTCTTACATTTCATGTCGGTTTATTAAGTAGGTTCAAATTTTTATTATGATGTAAGGTTCAAGATTTAGAACCTATAATTATATATAACTCTAAAATGACTTTTGATGCCTTAAATTTCATGTTGGTTTATTGAGTAGGCTCAAGATTTTATGATGGTGTATTGCCTCGATTTAAAGTAGGTTCAAGATTTTTAAATTTTGAACTCATAGTTATATTTAGCCCTAAAGTGACATCTTGTTGTCTTACATTTCATGTTGATTTATTAAGTAGGTTCAAGTTTTTTTTTCATAGTGTATTTCCTCTGTATAAAGTAACTTCAAGTTTTTCAAATCTTGAACCCATAGTTATTATATCCCTAAAGTGACATCTTTCTGTCATACATTTCATGTTGATTTATTAAGTAGATTCAAGTTTTTGTTAATGGTGTATTGCCTCCATATAAAGTAGGTTCAAAATTTTTAAATCTTGAACCATAGTTATATCAAGCAAAAGTCCACCTGCAAGGCAATTCTAGTTGCATTACATACCAAGCAATGAAAAAATATAGGTTTATGCACTAGGCAAAATATGCTCCACATATAAGCAGATACTCGGGATTTAGAAGAGAGATTAGTATTGGGGATTTGGGGCCATAAGCTATAACTAACCAGGGTCCAAGAATTACTGCTTTAAAGCAGGTTCAAGATTTTTATATCTTGAACCCATAGTTATATCTAGCACTAAGGTGACATCTTGTTGCCTTACATTTCAGGTTGGTTTATTAAATAGGTTTAAGTTTTTATTGTGATATATTGCCTCTATTTAAAGTAGGTTCAAGATTTTTTAAATCTTGAACCCATAGTTATATATAGCCCTAAAGTGATATCCTGCGGCCTTATATATTTTTATGTTGGTTTATTAAGTAGGTTTATGTTTTTATTATGATAATTGCCTAATTTGCCTCCATTTAAACTAGACAAGATTTAAAAATCGTGAACCAAAAATTTTTCATTAACAAAGTTGGGGTTCTTATCTGGACTCTTATCTTATATACATGTCTTCATCAGCGCCAAATACAACATTATACAAATGATCATACCATTAGCATCCACAATTTGAAAGAAGTTTTCGGTTGGATCAAAATGGCATCACTAACTTTATTTCCTTGGAAAGAAAATGTGTTGATTTAGATAGTCTACGTGGGATTCGAACCCACATCTTTGTACCTAGTACATTGATCTTCCAATTGAGCTAATAGACTAAAAGGAAACCAGAACACTACAAAAATGATAGTTAACTAACCACCTAAGTGTGGGAGTTGAATCACCCATGGAAGAAAACTTTATCACTCAGACTAATACTGAAGATGATCCCAAGATAGAGAAACTAGCATCAAGGTTACAAAAGATGAATATGTTAAGGGTTGTTCCGCAGAATGTTCTGTTGCTGAGGGGCATGTAGAAGAAGATGAGGAGGGAAAAATACAATTTCCAGAAGAAGTAAGATCAAAGGGAATTTTAAAAAAACAATTAGAAGAATGATATGAAGAATAATCAAACCCTAAACGAAACTTTTCCTCTTCATTAAAGAGAGTGAATTGCAAAGTTGGAATTCATATCCTAAAAGCAACTCCTAAGGGGCAAATGAAAAATTGGGATATGAAGTTCATAGCAATTTGTAATTCTAACTCATTCGAGGGATCAAGTTTGCATCAAAACGAAAATAATAGTTGTATATTTTTTGCTCAAAATTCAGTTAAATTAAGCTAAGGCTATCAAGAGTGTTCATGGGAAATAAGCACCATAGTCCTAACCATCAGATTTCCAAAGACTAAAACACAATACAAACAACTCAGCTTACATTGGATATAAACATGGAATTTCAATAAGCCATATGCAGTTCAGGCATAACCTACTCACGATCCTTGCTAAGCTTGAATTCAACTGCATCCATCTGTTCCTTCCAAAATTATTTCAAACTCTGGTGTGCAAAGCAATTGCATTAAATTGAAAAAACAGAAAATAGGGCATCATAATAGATGGAAGTCAACTCAAACAAATCCATTAACAACTATTTACACATATGTTCAGCATCACAAAATAACCTAATTCAGCAGATTATGAACAATCCACCATATCAAATTTAATAATCTTACAGTCCAACAATACTGAAATTGAAATTGAATTATGTGCTTGCACTTACAGATTGAGATTGGAGTTGATGGCTCGGTAGATCCGTGACACATTCGGCATCAACAATAGAAGTACATCGGAGCAGGCGTGAAGCAAGGGACGACGGCGAGTAAACGAGAACCGAGCGACCTGGCTGTAAAGGCCCGAAATTAAAAAAAAAAAAATATATATATATATATATATATATATAATATTTTATGACTTAATTACAATATTAAAATTTTGAGATTTCCGGAAAGTTTGAAAATCCCCTTCCTCGATCAAAATGTTCTAATTATTTATTTATTTTATTAAGTCAATTCCGGCTTACATTGCATTCGATTGAAAACAGTCATTCCGCTTTCTTATACCAGAATCTATTTGGAGTTAAATTTGTTATTTGAAGTGGTAATATTTCTATAACATAAGAATAGCAGATTGATTTTGTAAATTTTTATAAGTTAACCTAGCCCTAGTTCACCGGGTATATATACCCTCTATCCTTATGTGTGCCGCCACCTTGCTTCATCTCCCCCAAGCCTCACAAACACTCTCCCGTCCTCAGCTCCAAGCTCCAGCAGCCACCTTCTTCATTTCGGATTTGAGAATCCCGCACCAGTCCACTCCTCCCCATTCTCTCAGATCTGAAGCGCTGCTCACCCGACCGTCGAGCTTTTGAGCTCCAATGGCTTCCCACTCCTCCACCCTTCAGTTCTCTTTCACTTTCTCACTTCCGCCCGCTCTCTCTCGGACGTTGCCTCGAGCTCATCTGAGCGCCTCTGGCAGCCAGCCTCAGGACTGAAGACGAAGCCCTCGACGGTGCCTCCTTCATCGACGATCAGCCTATCGACCAGGAACCCAGTGCCGCCATTCATTCGATCTCTCTTCCCCTGTCTTCTCCTCGACTCTCTTGCCGACAGATGGAAACGGGACACCGGAGCTGCCCATCGGACCTCTCTTTGCGCTTGTGCCTTCCCTGCTGAGCCCCACCACCACAGGCATTGGAGCTGAACCCGAGCCTTCGTAACCCGATGCCTAACTGCGAGCCTCGATCCCCCGTGCCGACGAGCAGCCTCCTATCTTGGGGTATAAATTTTGGGGCTTTGCCCCTTTGACTTTGGTCTTGACTAATTAATATAAACCTTGCTTAGTTGATGCTTCTTTTGAATGGGGATCGGGTTTCAACCGATGCAATTACACTTGATTTGAGTTCCATCATATATGGTGTTATTTTTGAATGTTAGAACTTGTTCGAATCGGAGTGGGAATCTATAACCAAGTTAGCTCGTATTGGCAAATTGACATTACATCTTTGAAAGATGATAATATGACAACCTTGCACTTGGTTAGGTCGGGGCAACTAATTGGTTATATTTCCTTATGTAAGGTTAGATTAGCTCATTGCTTAAGTGTACTATACGAAAATGAGTTAGGAGCCCTTTATTTAATCATAGACCTTAAGTCGAGCGTTTTATTTGAATATCGTGTGATTAATATTTATGACTTGTAGAATCTTATAACAAGCTATTAAGTTTATATTACATTTTAGATGTGGGGTTAATATGTCATTTGTCTACTTACCACCTATGGACTTAGGACTTATATAGTTATATAAGTGGTTTTGATATAAAATAAGTAAGATTTTGAAAGGATCGATAAGCTCACCTATGTAATTAATTGATTAGGTTAATTCCAAGGAGAGTTTAGACTACGATGTAACCTAAGTTACAAACGATTTCTCGTGTACCAACTTGTTTTACTCTTTCCATTGAACATGTAACTTGACCATATTTTAAGTAGTAACTTGAGCATGAAATCATTGATTGCTATATGCTTATAGTATTATATTTATAGGCTAAGTTAGGAGGATGAGGATATGTGTCGAGACCTACCTTGAATGAATAAGATGTGGGAACTATGTTATAATCGTTGTAAGATGAACCAACTGAGTTAACAATTATTATAATTGAGTTGATAGATTAAGGTTAGTATCACCAACTTTTATTATTAAAACTATATAAGAAGTGTTTTGGGAACTTGTTAAGCTTGTAGACTTAATTGTGGAGATTCATGAGTTGTCATCTTAATTGATGGTGTTTGAGAGGATTTAGTACATGAGAATTCACCTAAGATAAATTGTTGACTTCTTCTGATGGTTGAGATTTATGATTTCGTTGAGTTATTTGAGAATGTTAGATTATTTAAATGAAATATTGTTGAATCTTGAGTTGACTTGATGACTTAATTAATGAAATTACTTGAGCACTTGTGTGAGTTATGGTATGAAATATATGAAGTATGTAATTGAGATGAAATTATGAGTTAAAAACATGATTGATACATGGAATCTTGAGTTGATTTATGGGAATTGCCATGAAAAATGATGAGATGTTATATGATGATATATAAGATGATGATGATGAATCACTTAAGCAAATGTGTAAGGAAAACCCGAGCTTGAAAGGAAGTAAGGTGTTTGAGTGATGATATTTGTAAGACCTTGAACTAAGTTTCATACTTGATGGGAACAAGGTTGATTGATAATGATGATCATGTTGAGAATGCGGGATTTCTTGAATAAAATGTGATTTAGTCATGTGATGACTTGAGACTTGCTTGTGTGTTGATTAAATATGTATTGATGAGTTGTTCCTTGCTTATTACTTGCTAGTGTGATTAGATGGTTCTCTGAGTGGCTTGTTTGCTCATGGACGAATCTCTGAGTGGCTTGTTTGCTGACTTATTGGATGTGAAGACTCCAGGTAAGTCCTCCGGGGCTTGCTCAAGTGATTGGACCTCATGCCTGATGTGTTATATAGTATGTAGGTGTTGCATATGCATAAAAGCATGTCATGTAGTATCATGTTTAGGACTTGCACTTATGAATGAGCATCCCTATTCTTTATGCGTTTGAAACAGAACGGCCGTTATCTGTGATAGTCCTAGAGTCTTTGCTAGGGTCATAGGGCAGTCCAGCCCCATCGGGTGCCCTGAGTCTATCGAGTCGATATGAGCATGATATGATAGCCCAGCACCATCGGGCAAGAGATGAGATGAGATGATATGATATGATAGCCCAGCACCATCGGGCAAGAGATGAGATGATATGATATGATATGATATGATATGATGATGCCGTGGTTAGTGCACCACTACGAGGAGATTGCTATGCTATAGCACCGAACTGGCCAGTCTCTGCACTAACGGGAAGGGGTGCAGAGGTAGGAGAGGGATATGCCACTTGGCATTATCTTGGGCCCTTTACAGTTCTTTTCTGCATATTATATATCTACTAGGGGCATGATAGTGTGATTTAAATCTTGTACTGCATTAGTCATCCTTTATTTTAGGTATAGGCGTATTATATGACCTCAGCGAGGACTTCCGGTCCCGCATGAGTGGCTCGACCTTGACTTGTGGTATAGTTTTAGGTACCCGCTCCCTTTTGCTTCCTGATTTGCTTCTATGGCGGGGTTTTCTCACGGGACGAGAGTGTTAAGAAGACTTCACTTATTATAGCTTGACTTTACAAATCTTTTGGTTTAGTCTGTCATTTAGAAACATGTTGTATTTATATCGATTTAAACTCGTTTTATCTCTTTTGAGTTTTGACTAGTTGGATTAGGACAGGTTCACGTGCGAAAGCACAAATAATGATTGGATTCCTTGATTGTTTTGAGGGTTTGAAATCCCTTTTTCTTGAATTATATCCTTAAATCCTTAAAACTTAAACAAGGTTATAACTTGAAGTTGATAAATAAGCAACTCGTACTCGGATTGCAAGATCTGACAGAGGGATAATTCTTCCCTCTAAACGTAACCCGGATATTAAAATCTGGGCCGTTACACTGGCGGCATCGATTTCCAGTAGAGGCCCTGTGTTCGGAAGGCGAGGTTGGAGATGGAGAGGGTGGTGCGGAGATGCTGGGTTCGGTAGTTGGGATCTGGTGGGTTGTGGTGAAGGCGGTGGAGGTGCGCGGAGAGGTTAGGGTTCCGGCGATGAGAGGGATCTGAGAAGGCGCGATGATGAGTGGTTTCGGTGGTGGCCGGTGGCCGGTGGAGAGAAAAGTGTCGGAGAAGGTGATGATGAGCGTCGGCGCTCAGAACCTCAGTCATCACTCTCCCCTCCGGTAGAAACGATCGATCGAGAATGAAGTCTCCTCTCCGGTAGAAACAACAAAAGTGAACGAAGGGGATGGGAAGGGGCAGGGTCAGGAACTAATTAAGGGAAAATGACAAAAATGCCCTTATTTAAAAAACACACCCGCGCCCCCACCTAGTTCATTTTCTAACCAATCAAATTGCTCCTCACGGTTTTTACCCTAATTTGAGGTTTTCACCGGAGTCAATCGGTATATATATATATATATATATTGAGGCCATTTACAACTTAGATTATGCATAATCATAAAAGCATAATAAGGTAATTAGATATCAATTCTCTTTTATTTTAAATAATATCAAACCAGAAGATATATATTGTTTTATCACACTTTTTTTTATTGTCTTTTCTAAATCTCCAAATTAAGGATAACGCGATCCTTGTAGATTCATATGGTATCAAAGCAAAGCTTGCAAGTAATTCTAACTCGTTTTTATTTCTTTGTCATGTACAGATCGCAAATCATCTAGTTTCGCGTAGTATATCATAGCACAACTTGTGATTCTAACACGTTTTTGTTTCTTCGTCATCTACAGATCGCAGATCTTGCTTCAATTTTGTTGTTACTTGTTGGAATTTTTGAGATATGATAGATGAAGAGCTTCACATCAATACCAACATCTAAAACAAAATCCTAAGGATAAATTGGGAAATTGAATGAATTGTACATCCCAATAACATTATTTTATTAATTTTTAATTTTTCAATTTCCCATTTTATCCTTAGGATTTGTTTTAGATGTTGGTTTTGCCTCCGATTGTTATGTCTATTTTTGTCTTTTCAATAAAAAATTTCAAATTTAAAAAATTTCAAAGTTTCAATTTAAAATTATTGATTTTTTTCTTTATATGTCCATTTTGATTTTTTGAAATTAACTTGTAATATTTTTTTTTATCAAAACTATCTTACTTTCTATTTTTTTTATCAAACTATGCAACTTTTGAAAAATTCTCTAAAACATCCATTGTTAAAATTAGGTTAAAAAATATCCAATTTATAAATTTTAAACAAATATAAAGTGTGTTGGAAAAAAAATAAAACACCAAAAAAAGTAAAAATAAAAAGATCTGGAAAAAAATTAGTATTTTAAAATTATAGAAGCTTGAATGAATAGTATATCCCAATAACATTACTTTATTGATTTAAAAATTTTCAATTTCCCATTTAATCCTTAGGATCTGTTTTAGATGTTGGATTTGTCTCTGATTGTTATGTCTATTTTTGTCTTTTCATTACAAAATTTCAAATGCCATTTTTGTCCATCAAAGTTTCAATTTAAAATTATTGATTTTTTTCTTTGTATGTCCTTTTTGGTCTTTTTGAAATTAACTTTTAATATTTTTATCAAAACTATCTTACTTTCTATTTTTCATCAAACTATCCAACTTTTGAAAAATTCTCTAAAACTTCCATTGTTAAAATTAGGTTAAAAAAATATCCAATTATAAATTTAAAAAAAATATAAAGTGGGTTGGAAAAAATATAAAACACTAGAAAATAGTAAAAATAAAAAGATATGGAAAAAATCAATATTTTAATTACATCTATTGAGGGAATACATGCCATTTGATTTAAAAATGACAAAAAAAAAACAGACATTGTTTCAACTTTATACATATTAGATTCTATTGCTTTCGTTCTTTTAATAAATTGAATTGCATTTGAGTTTTTTGTTTTTTTATGATAAACTATGTCAATTGAGATCGATTATTTTGCCATTTGATTACTTATTTATCATTCATGACACAATTAATTGATGAATTAAAATTTTAAATTTTAAAATATTGATTTTGTATTTCAATGTTATTTTTATCAACTCCACCAATGGCATGATTGAATTGAATGCATAGTCATTTCATTCTTAAATATATTTATTACCATTTAAGGAAATTATTTTCATAAAATATCCTTATTGCCCTTAAAAATTTGAATTTAAAATTTTTTTTTATTTCAATGTCCTTTCTTGTCTATTCAAAATTATAATATTGTATCAATTTTACCAAATTTCATGTTTTTGGTAAAAATACTCAAATTTCAATTTTAAGATTTTCTCAAAACAATTCCACTTTATACTTATAATTAAACTACCCAGGTTATTGCTAACAGATTTTTTATAATTATCCATAATTTATGTTTTAAATTAAATCATCCAAGTTTACAACATAAAACTTTGAATTTTTTTTCAAAATATTCATGAAAAAATAATTATTTTACAAAATATTCACACTTTCAAAATATTTACAAAAATATTCATTTTTTGCAGGTTTGGCAAAAAAACGCGGTTTCAAACCGCGTGTTATTCACAATGTGAAAAGTTTAGAAATGGAGGGAAAGGGAGAATAAAATTAATGATAAAAACGCGGTTTCAAACTGCGTTTCTACCACTAATTTTAACACCGAATTAAATTTATGCCTATATTTTGATTTTCCCACTAAACACGCGGGTCCAAACCGCGTGTTTGGTTTTTTTTTTAAAAAAAATTTGAAATTGCACTTGCAGTAACTCAACGAGGAGAGGAAAGAGGAGCTCCATTACCGCCACCGTCGCGACACCCTCCCCGCCACCGGTGACTCGTCCCCCGGCCTCTCCTATGTCGCCGCCCCCTCAGTATCAGCCGCCCCAACTGCGTCTCCATCTCCTCGCCTTGGCTGTCACATCTCCGCCTCCGAGGTCTTTCGGGTTGTTGGCCTCCCCTTCATGGCTCAACCTTCTTTGAACCTTTCCGGTTGTTGGCCTCCCCTCGACGACTCCACCTTCGAAAGCCATTGAACTCCTTCCAAGTTCCACCCCCTTCCAAGTTCCACTTGCAAATTCATTTTCCAATTTTTTTAAAAAATGAAAACTAACACGCGGGTTCAACCCGCGTGTTTAGTGAAAAATAAATATATAGGCATATATTTAATTCAGGGTTAAAATTAGTGGTAAAAACGCGATTTTAAACCGTATTTTTATCATTAATTCTATTCCCACTTTTCCTCCGTTTTGAAACTTTTCGCATTGTGAATAACACGCGGTTTGAAACCGCGTTTTTCTATCAAACCTTCAAAAAATGAATATTTTTGTAAATATTTTGAAAGTGTGAATATTTTGTTAAATAATTATTTTTTCATGAATATTTTGAAAAAAAATTCTAAAACTTTTCTCAAATCAATTCAACTTTATTTTTATAATAATGATAATAATAATAGTAATAGTAATAATAATAAGAATAATAGCAATAATAATAACTTTAATAATAACAACAATAGTAAGTTTCATCATTTTTTTTGTGATGTATTGTACGTTTGAAATTTTAACTATATAATTTTGGGTTTATTTTTTATTTTGATAAATGAAATTTTCAAAAGACTGCCTTTCTTGTTTTTAAAATAGTACAATTATTATTGTTATTATTAGGAAAATTTGTGAGCGCATATAAATATTTAATTAAATGCACATGAAAAACAACATATACAAATATGATAAGCCCACATGCATTTGCGCACGGGAACCTGCCTAATATATATATATATAGGGATTGACTCCGGTGAAAACCTCAAATTGCGGTAAAAACCGTGATGACTACTTTATAGCTTGGTTTATTTGAAACCCGTGCTAAAAACCTCAATCACATAGTGACTTTACAACTCAGTTCAACCTAAAAACCGTGCTAAAAACTTCAGTTTTAAAATAACACATGACTTTATATATCGGTTAAACCTAAAAACCGTGCTGAAAACTCATGTTTTAAAATTACATTAGTGACTTTATAGCTCGGTTTTATTCAGAACCGGGCTAAAATATGTGACCTTATAGATCGGTTCTATTTATAACCGGGCTATAAAGCTAGTGAACGGGGCTAAAAAGCCGGTCCTTACAGGTTTTTACCGCAATTTTGGTTTTCACCAGAGCGCAACCCTATATATATATATATATATATATATATATATATATATATATATATATATATATATATATATATATATATATCAAGGTTTGGTGTTTGTAACCCTAAGCTTTGACGGTCAAAACTTCGATAAACGACATCGCTCCACAAGGATCGCCATTGATGCCATTTTTTTGCAAAGAACAAGGTCTAATTTATCATAGGGACCATAATTATATGCATATATAATTACTTATATGATATTCTGAATGATATTCTTGTATAAGATTAACTCTTTCTTTGCTTCTAGTTGTATTATCACTTTCCAAATGGTGAATGACTTTTTTTGCTTTCCAAGCAGTGGACATACTTGGTGAACGTGAGTTTTTAGACGGAGCAAAACAGGTTATATATGTTCCCTTGTGTGTTTTTAGGAACCTATTAGTATATTTTGAAACAGTTTTAACAGATAATTTCATCCTTCTCTTCTTCTAAGCCGTATGCGAGCGAAACAAGATGAAAATGACAACTAAAGTTTTTTAACTACATTTAGAAAACTATAAAACTTATTAGAAATATGTCTAGAAGTAAAACTGACACTTTTATATGTTTTATAAGTATTTCACTTAAAACTCAGTTTAATTTTGTAAAATTGATAACTTAAAATCAGTAAAAATCCTTAAGTTTTATAAGTATTAGAAAACTATAAGTATTAGAAACCTAGAAATCAGTACCTATTTTTAAAATTGATAAATTAAAAATCAGTAAGTTTTATAAGTATTAGAGACCTTAAAAATCAGTTTAAGTATTACAAATCTCTATAAGATTATTATACCCATAGCTATAGCTATCAGTAAGTTTAAGAAGTATTACAAATCTCTAGAAGATTATAAAAATAATAGCTACAAATCAGTCAGTTTTATAAGTTTGATGTCAACGATTATATATCCTTTAAGTTTTTAAACTTAAAGTATATATAATCATTAAGTGTTATAAGATTTGTAAGTTTTATAAGTTTATAAAACTTATATGAATGATTATATATAAAACTCATATAAATGATTATAAAGCCATATGAATGGTTATATACGAATGATTATAAAATCAGTAAGTTATACAAGTTTATAAAACTTTTATGAATGATTATAAGTTTTATAAGTTGAATATAAAAGTTTCAGCAGTTTAAGTTTTATCAGTTTCATAACTTTCATATGAATGATTATATATGAATGATTATGAGTTTTATAAGTTTTTAAACGTATACAAGTTTTAGCAGTTTTATTTTTTTTTTGTTTTATATGAATGATTACATAAGTTTGAATTGTGCTTTTTAAACTTCTCAGTTTTATAAGTTTATAAAAATCTGTTTTATAAGTTTCATATTGATATGAAAATTAAAGGCTCGTGTTCGTTTGACAAGAGAAATTAAGGGCCTGTGTTTAGGAGATCCTAGAACCTCAAGAAGAAGAGGCATCTTACCCTAGCCAACAAGAAGAACTCCCCATCGGTGAACAGACATCCATCCTCTTACAATTATTCAACGAGCAGCGGGGAACAGAAGTCCGAGGTATACCCTTTATTGAACTAAGCTCATATTTTGTAAAAAAAAACCTTAGCTCATAATATGAAATAAATGTAGTACATAATATGAAATAAATGAGTCTACTTGCATGTATATTTAGATTATATGAATGCATATTATACTTGCATTTATAAATAATCTGAAATAAAACTTAAAACTTGCATATATAGTTACAACCATTACATTATTGGGTATACAAATAATCTGAATGATTATATATCATTTTCTTGAAGGCATGGGCAGGGCTGGTGAGGGACCTGCGAAGAAAAGGGGAGAATCGTGGACTCCCAGGGCTTACCAGAGGCAGAAAGAGGTGGAGGAAGTAAAGCTCAAAGGCTCAAAGCTCAACGAGCAAAGTAGGAGGTTGTGGAAGCAAGGAAGGAAACGAGGGAAGCTAGAATAGTGAGAACGAACAACTGAGAGCTCGCATGGAAGACTTGGAAAAGAAGATGCTCGATTTCCTAGGCGCAACGGCGACCTCACGGTCGTATATCACCTCAGTTGCGCTGCCAATTAGACCATCTCATCCTGAAGCTACTCCCAACAACCCTCCCAACAATAGAAGGTATCTCTCAGCCAGCCTCTCACATAGCATATCCAGACTTCTTTTGTCGTACCTTTTAGACTTGGTCTAGTACTTTTACATATAATGTTCATATTGCTTTAGCTTTGCAAGTTGTATATGTTTGAATTAGATTTGAAGGATTGAATTGTAGGTTGTGTTTGTTTGGATTGAACTGCATGTTATATGTATGTGTTTGCCTAGATTGTGTTGTGTATGGATTGGTTTTGTGTGGAATTTGATGGTTTTGTTTGGAATTGTATCGGTTGGAATTGTGTTTGCTTGAATGAACATGCTTCGTGCAAAAAATGTGCACATTTTTTCTGCAAATTAATGTTGGGTATAAAACAGGGGGCAAAAAGGTGATTCCAAATTATTATTTTTTTAAAATCAAAACGCACTTAGGCTATGAACATCATCACTGTTTTTTTTTAAAAAAAACTAAACTCAAGCCACGTACTTAGAACAATACCCGTCACCTGAGAGGCACGCCTTCCTTTGACATCATTCAGACGACGAATGTTTCCCATTGTGTGGTCACTTAAATTAACTTTCTCTTTATTCCTCTTCAATTTCCTGAACGATTGAAGCGATGAACGTATTACTATAGGTCTATCGCATGAGTTCCTTTAAATACTGTTTTATAATTCTCAGGCCACAATAGAGCGAGGGGCCGGGTTTGTGGCCTGACTATCGAGGTCCGTCGCCTGAATGTTAATGGGCAGGCTTGAGAAGCCCCCTGAGGTCTGACAATGTATCTAGGCGACGAACATGATTTTGGTCGCCTAGAGTCCTTTACGCGAGAAGCATCATGGCGTTTGTCGTATGAAGTCTCTAGGGATGGTGTCGAGCGAACGACTATTCAGGCCGACAACAAATGTCCTTTGCCTGAAATATCCAGCGACGAAAACTCCTTTCAAGCGACGGTTTCGGCCTGTTGCCTGAGTTGTAAACTGGCATACCGGGTCTCTTAATTCTTTTAGTCGTGTCCATAAAATCGAATTTCTTTTTTTTTTTAATTAAAATAATAATAATTATAATTCCCAAAAGAGGAATATCTGATGTCGTATCATTGGGTATCGTTAGCTATAAACAAAAAGCGCAACAACTAAGTCACAACGATTTGGTCCACTAATTAACTGAAAAGAGGACTTTTATTTATTAAATGTTAAAAGGTACGGAGTGTATGTTTGTCACAAATGAGAAACTAACGGATAAAAAGGGATTACAAATTAATTACGACCAAACTTTAGAGGTGAGGGAGAAGATCGACAATTAAACTGTACCAAATGCAAGCAAAAGGTAACAAACATTTCCCTTGTGGACGTTTTTTGCTCCTATTAATATAGCTTTTGCTTTCACCTTTGGTAAATCTCTAGGCTTAGACTCTACGTACGTTGATCGAAAAACATACCCGCCAATAAAAGAGGTAAAGAACCGAATTACCATTCATTTTTACGGTCTTGGGAGGAAGATGATGCAGCGTTATTTGTATCCCCAAGACCAGTCATACTGAGATTAACAATGTCATGTTGAGCAGGGTGGATAAGAGGCCTTAAACCCAAGAAATCCCTCGTTAATCCATCGTTGATTCCGCCATTGCTGAAAGGCATATTGTCTCCATCAAAGGAAGCCATAGACTTCATCATCATCAAATCACAGAGGAGGGAAGAAGAGGAGGAGGAAGAACCAACAACAGCACCACCAGATCCACCACCACCACACCGTTGGACGAAGAATCCAAGCTGGGTGGGGTGCTCATAGGAGGACTGCAGATTCAAGCCAAACCCATCTGTCATGGGTGGAGGAGGCTGAGCTGGCAAGGGACTTGTTGAGGATGTTGTGTTGCTGCTTATGATGGCACCCAGCTGAGCAGCCTTCTGCAGCAATGCAGTTGCTGACAGGTGTGGCTGTGGTGGGTAGTTGGGCCCATGGCTAGGGTTTTGAAGAGGGGATTGCATCAGCTGATCATGGTTGAATAGCAAAGAAGGGGAAGAGGACGAAGACTGGAGCAACGGTGGAGCCTCGAGCCACGGTGGGATCAAATTGGGGATGTGGCCGGTCTGGAGGCTTTCAGATGGGTGAGGCTGTTGTTGTTGTTGGATCAGTTGAGGGACGTCGTCTGGGTTTGGGAGGAACAACATGTTCTGATGGGGGGATGATGAGGTGGCAACTGGGGATTGGCGAGGATCATGATGACTCGCTGCTGCTTCTTGTTGCTGTTGTTGGGGTTGTGGTGGTGGGAGAAATGGGTTACTTGTGAGTGCTCTTGCCGTGTCTTCTACTAGGGCATCACAAAAGGCTCTGTGGGTTATGAAGCTATCTCTCCTGCACAAACCAGCCATATATATATATATATATTTCGTTTCTTCAAGTTTTAATACGTACAAAATGTAATAATATATATACATATATATATATAGTAAAATATATCATACTGTTAAGTTAAATTAAGATATGTTACTAGAGTTAAATTATGACCATTTTACGGCAATCCAAACCGCTAAAGAACTAATCAACTATTTCTTCCATCTTTTTTAAAGAAATAATGTTGAACTATTTCTGGACGTTAGTGATTACCCTATAATCTTGATTGTGTAAAATTCAAAATTCTCAATAACCCATTTTATTTTCTACTAAAAAAAATGATCAGCTTAGATTTGTTCATTTGCCAAACGAGCCGAATTTAAGCACATTTTTAAACTCAATCTAAATTGAGACATAGCTCGACTCAAGCTTGAAAAACTTGAATTTTGTAGAATTCAAAATTTCTTCCAAGTTATTATATATATGTCATGCACAAGTAGGCTGTTATATGCTCGAAAAAATCTCAGTACGGGCTCGTCCAGCGGAGCCTAGAAGAAAGTGACTCATGTAGACAGTTGACTCCCATACTAGGCTCAAACTTAGTTCGTTTCTAAACAAATTGAAGATGAGCAATTAATCAATGTTGTGCTCATTCAACTTGAAAACAACTCCAAAAGTAGGGTGGACTAATAAAATTAACCTTTTTAATTTTTTATACATGATCTTTAAAAATAAAATTAGAAAAATATTCATATATTATCTAGTATAGTGTTTTTTTATGGTAGGTAAAAATTAGAAAGTCTTTGAGAAAGCAAAGATCAACCTTATCATTCCTGTAAATAGTGGTACAAAGCTTTGTGTTCAAATGAAGAGTAATCATATTACAAAATTTTCTTGATCTATCAATATAATCGATAGGCAGAAAGAGTGTTGTAGGCAGTGGCGGATCTGTGGGGGGGCTCGGGTGGCTGAAGCCCCCCTTAGCTCGAAAGAAAAACATATAAAAAATGATTTTGGATTTTTTTCGTAATTTTTACTAATTTTATGGATAAAATAGTGTAAAAGGAGTAAGAAATCACAAAGACAATGTAGCTTAGTTGGTAAGAAGGTGTATTTATTAACTTGAGGTCATGGGTTCAAACCTCTTTAGCCTCATTTTTTTAAAATAATTTTTGTTTCTCTTAGTTTTCTTCTACTAAAAATGCCTAATTAAATAACAAATTTAAAATTTTCTCTAATACATTTAAATAAAAACATTATGGCCTATATATAAATATAAAAAAATCTATTTTTTTTATAATTTTTGTTCTTCCTACAAAAATTGACTATTTAAATCACAAATTTAAGATTTTTTCTAATATATTTATATATAAAAAATATTTTTCATATATACATATATGATATATGTGAGAAAAATTTTCTAAAAATTTTTTTTAGCACCCCTTAAAAAAATTCCTAGATCCGGCACTGGTTTTAGGTGGGCTTTACTCGTTTATTTGAAGCATTTTTATACTTCCATCAATCATTTACGTACAATATACGGAGTAGTTAATTTTACTTCCATGGAAAAAAAAAGGCATCATAGTAACCAAAAGTGGGAAGCTAAATAAAATAATGAAACCATCAATCATTTACAAAACCCAGAGAAAAAGCTGTTACCAATACAGAAGTCATAGGGAGTACTCCGTATATAGAACCTTTTTAGTTTTTACTGACAAAAAGAAAGGCCCTTTTGTCGTATAAACTTACAGTCTACTCCGGGTACCATTAATTAAAAAACAATCAACATTATTCGGATCCGTTTTTTAATTTATTTATTACAGTACCCTACTTTAATTATATCGTAACCGGCGGGAGTGCAGTTGATTGATTAATGTTAGCTAATCAGGAGCAAACGTTATACGGAGTATTATTACAGTAGCACTGTAGCAGCAATTAAGTTGAAATACATACTCCGTATATGGTATATAGTCGTTGGTGATGAGGAAACATGCATGCATTATATTATACGGAGTACTCCGTAAGTTGATTGATAATGTAATTGGAAGTGAAGTGAGAGAAAATTAATTAATTAAAAAATAAAAATAAAAAATAAAAATAGAAGCAGGAATGGATGGATGGAGTTACCTGGAGAAGAGAGTACCACAGTCACACCTGTACTCTTTAGTACCGCAAGTCTTAGAGTGAGCCTTCCAGTCGGACTGAACAGCGTACTTCTTGGAGCACTTGTCGCACTTCCACTTCTTCTCCCCGTGCTTCCGGTAGAAGTGCTTCTTGATCCCGGTGAGGTCTCCCAGAGCCCTTGCGGGGTCGTTGTGGACGCACCCGGCCTCCGGGCAGACATACACCTTCTTCCTCACCTCCTCGTCCTTTGCCCGCTGCTTTAGCTTCCATGGCAGGTTGTGTCCCCTCCTGTGCAGCTGCAGGTTCTGGTCCCTCTGGAACCCCTTGTTGCATATCTCGCACATGAACCTGTTCGTCGCCAACAGCGATTTCGGAGACAGCGCTATCACCTCTGCACCTGGGTCTGTTTCTTCAAATCATCCACAATTCAATTCAATTCAATTCAATTCAATTCAATTAATTAAAACAACCAACCCACACGCCCAAAATTCAGATGATTCAAATTGAATAACCCTATTTTTTCCTTTTCCATTTGTTTTTTTATAATTAATTTGTTATAATTAATTAAAAACAAGAAGAAGAAGAAGAAAGCCCTAAATTAAATTAATTTTGAAGCATGCACCTGGGTGGCCGGGGAGGCTTCTTTTCTTCTTAGCTGGAGGAGGCGGAGGAGGAGGAGGCGGCGGGTGGTAAGATGCGGTGGAAGGCTGGGCCTCAGACATCAGGTGCGTCGAGGAGAGGAGGAGCTCATCCATGAGGAGGACTGGTGGGGATGGCTGGTGGTGGCTCATGGTGTTGTTGGGGGTGATCAGATCACTTTGTAACATCTCTCTCTCTGTGTTTTTTTGGAAGCTGTTGAAGTTGTTGGATTATTCAGAGGGGCTTGAATTCTGTAGTAGATTCATACTGTTTGTTTTGTTTTTTGAATTTTGTTGGAGGAGAGAGAGAGAGATGGAACATTGGTGGTGGGGGTGATGAAAGAGGAGAGGTTTACAGAAGCAAACAAAATCTGTAACAAAAGCCAGATGGGGTGTGAAATGTGAATAGGAGTGGAGAGAGAGAAGCTTAATAAGAGGTGTTGGGTGGTGGGAAGAGGAGTGGCTTCTTCTTCATCCTTTGGCTCTACACACCCGCAAGGCCCCAGTCCCAAACCCACATGTAAACCTACACTCACTTTACACAACTTCCCATTTTATTTTTTATTTATTTTTCATATTTTTTTTGATTAGGTAAGGATTCCGATGAGATTGCTCTATTCGAAAGTCCCCTGGTAGAGTAGCTAAGGTGTTCAACCTTATCCGCCACTCGGTTACCAATCCAGGGAATGTGGGAGATTTCAAGATGTTGTACCCCTTGAAGAATGGTAATGACGTTCGACATTACTAGTTCTATTTCCCATGGGTAGTTTGTGTGTGTTCGTAGGAAGTTTGTGATGATTTTGGAATCTCCTTCAATAATTAGATTGTTAATCTTTAGTTCTCTAGTTTTTTCCACCCCAAATCTTAGAGCAAGAGCTTCCGCCATAATAGGGGAGTGGCCACCAACAATCCTACCGTCAATGCTAATAGGGTTGCCATTCCAGTCTCGGATAATGTACCCAATAGAGCTCTTTGAAGCCGATATATACGATCCATCAAAATTTAGCTTATATTTTCCTATATGTGGCTTTTTCCAGCGTATTGTATTTTTGTTATTCTTAGAGTGAACCCTTTTTCCTCTTCGGGTAGTGAGCTCCTCATCTTCATTTAGGTTCAGTTTGCTGGCTCTTTTCCAGTTTTCGATATTTTTCGTGATGAGTTTTTTATGACCCTCTTCCAAGGGAATGGAAGCATTTCTGAAAACTGTTTGATTCCTCATAAACCACAATGTCCACCATCTAATTGCTATAATCTGTTTATTTTCCTTTGAGAGATTAGTGCCCAGTTCGTGAAGGATGTGGTTCATATCTCTATTGTCTGATATATTTGCGTTGACTTTTAGGGATATTTCCCTTGAAAATTGTTGCTGGAAGTTGTTGAGGGGACATTCTATCAAAAATTGTATATCATCTTCTGGGGATTGATTGCACAAAATACATGTCGTCGGAACAACAACCCTCTTTTGGGCCAAACGTGTTGCTATAGGTAGACCTTTATGCATAATTTTCCATAAAAAAAATTTTAACTTTTGGGGGTGCGTCAATTTTCCAAATCCAGTTGAATCTATTTGATGATGTGTGCTGCTTGGATGAGATTAGATTATAGGCACTTGCCGTTGTAAACTATCTCTTCTTATCTGGCCACCAGTACAGTCTATCAGCGAGGGGGCTGATAGGTAGCGAGAATTTGATTATTTCTTCTGTTATAGATTTCGGGAGGACGACATCGAGTTTTTCCTTCCACTATTGTCCTCCCATCACGTAATCACTTACCGGTTCATTTTGGTTTATGTTGAGTTGGGTGTCAATCTTATCCACAAGGGGCTCTGTTGTTACCTAGTTGTTTTTCCAGAAATTGATTAATTCATGTTTTGAATTTCGGAAGCAGGGAACTAAGTTTTGACCATTGCCAGGAAGCGTTCCCACATTTCACGTCGTTTAGGATGTGATTTCCTTTTAGGTATTTGTTTTGTATAATTTTGACCCAGCTATTTTGAGGTTCTGCCAGGATTTTCCACAGAAGTTTCAATTGGAGTGCTTCATTCATTTCTCTAGCTTTCCTTACGCCCAGCCCACCAGCTCCTTTTGTCTTACAGATTTTATCCCAGCTAATGAGCGGGCTATGTTGTGCATCTTTGTTCCAGAAAAAAGTTCGGTTAATCTGGTCGAGTTGCTTATGTACTGATGCAGGAAGCAAGAAGTTCTACATAGAGAACAATGGCTTTGATGATAAATTTGATGCAATTAGAGTGGCCCTTCCCAGTTGTGAAAGGGCGCTTGCACGCCATTTGCTGAGCTGGTCTTTTGATTTGCATATAATTTCACCGAAGGTTTCCTTCGTAACCCGCCCATTTATGATTGGGCATCCCAGGTATCTTTCCAGACTTCATTCCAGTGGAATATTAAGTACTCGTTCTAGGTTTCGTGCTCTTGTCCTCGGGATTCCTAGGGTGATTTGGAAGGCTGACTTGTGGTAATTTACTTTCTGTCCTGAGAATTTGCAATACTCCTCAATTATCGCTTTTACTTTTGTACAAGCGAAGTTGGTTCCTTTTGCAAATATTATAATATCATCCGCAAAGGCCAAGAAGGGTATATTAGGGCCTGAGTTCCCGTATTTGAAACCGACACTATTACTGGTAGTCTCCGCATCACCTGACAGTTTACGAGCTAAAACTTTTGCTCCAAGCAGAAACAGAAAAGGGGATAGAGGGTCTCCCTGACGTAGTCCTCTAGTGGGATTGAAGGGCTCCGTGGGTCCATTGTTTACCAGGACGGAGAATGTAACCATAGACACACATTCCATAACTATGTCTACAAAGTGTTGATGGAAGCCGAATTTTTAGAGCACCAATTTTGTAAATTGCCAATCTACTCTATCATACGCCTTCTCCATATCAAGTTTTATTGCAGCCCATCCCTTCGAGCCTTTCCTCGAGCGAAAAGAGTGGAAAATTTCATCTGTTATAAGAATATTGTCTTAAATTGCTCTGTCAAAGACAAAGGCTCCCTGAAGCGGGTGTATGAGTTTTCCCATAATCATTTTTAATCGTTCGGTAATTATCTTGGAGATGATTTTATATATGGTCGAGCAAAGACTAATTGGTCGATAATGTGTAGTCATAGAGGGATTGTCGTTTTGTGGTATGAGTGAAATAAAGGTGTGGTTGACTTGTTTAAGCAGCTTTCCAGAGTAGAAAAAAGCTTTTATTGCACTAGTGATTCCTGTCCCAACAATATCCCCTTAATTTTTGTAGAATTCCACTGTCATGCCATCAGGACCAGGAGATTTATTGCTTCCCAATGAGAAGACAACCTTTTTAATCTCACAGTTTGTTGGTTGTTGAGTTAGCAATTTATTTTCCTCATCTGAGATGATTGGGTTGATGATCGAGAGGTATTCGTGGAGTTGGTGGGTTGGGAAGGTTTGGTCTTGACAAAATCTTTTTTTCAAAATCTTTCCGTATTTCCTTTTTAATATTTTCACATCACCGATGATTTGGGTTCCTTCTGCTGATGTTATTGATCTAATAATTTTCCGGTTTCTTCTTCTGGATGCTATTTTATGGAAATAGGCCGAGTTATTGTCTGCTAGTTTCAAGTGTTTTGATTTAGCTCTTTGATTCCAATAAATTTTATGAAAGAGGAGTAGATTTTCTCTTTTTGTTAAGAGGTTTTATTCTTTAATGAGTGCATTTCGGTCTTGGTTTGGGATATGTATTGATTGTAATTTTAGCAGGGTTTCATCTACTTCTTTAAGTTGGCAGAAGATGTTTCTGAAAGTTTTCTTATTCCAGGCTTTAGCCTTTTGTTTTAGAATTTTTGTTTTGTGCACTATTTGGAACATAGCTGAGCCATTACAGTAAGCTCTCCATAATTGTTTAACTATATTCCGAAAATCTTTCCGCTGGAGCCATATATTTTCAAATTTAAACGGGGGTGGTTTGAAGGAATTGTCTTTGGAGAGGACGATCGATATTGGGTAGTGATCTGAGTTAGTGAAGGAACCATTTTTTGTACCCAGGTCAAGGAACATGTCCAGTAGCTCATGGTGTACCAGAACCCTATCAAGTTTTTCAAGGATATTTTTTGGGCCTTCTTGTTTCTTCCTCCATGTAAATGGGTTACCGAATGATGGGATATCCACCAGAGCACAAGTGTCCATGAATTCCCTTATTCTCTGAAATCTCCCTGGTGATATCTCCGCCCCTCCATTTTTATCCGAAAGTCGACTGATTTCATTCAGATCGCCCATGACTAAGCACGGAAAGTTGCTTTGGGTAATTATTTGGCAGAGATTCTGCCAGAAATCCTACTTTTCTGATGGTTGTGGTGGAGCATACACAAAGAGCATTAGGCAGTTGAAATTCTCCTTTGTGTTTTCGTATTTGACCCTAATAATTCTCGGTAGATGGATAACCACTGAGATTGCTTCATCTACAAACGAGGTTTCATTCCAAAATAACAGAATACCTCCTACACGCCCCGTAGCCGGGGACCAACAGATGTTTGTGAATCTAGTGTTTTTCCATAAGGATTCCTTGGGCGCACTTTCAGTTTTGGTTTCAGCTAGTATTAGCATTTGTATGTGCTCTGCTGCTTGCCACGCTTTGATATTTGTCCAAAAGGTTCTTTTTCCTATACCTCTGCAATTCCAGTATCATATTATCATAATCCCTTTTTTTTTGGCGTGGGTAGGAAAGATTTTATCCCACCCATATCGGCACGTATTGTCTTTAATGATTTCTCTTGGTGTTGTTGTGATTAGTTCTTGCTCTTTGATCTTCGATTTGGAATGTTTCCATATGCGAGTTCTTTTAGGAGGGTTATCTTTGGGCAAGTGTATGGTTCTCATATTGTTTTAGATAGGTCCATTTATGGAGGGCATTTGAAATGGTGAGGAGACTTTGTTGGAGGGGGTCTGTCGTTAAAGAGTTACAAATGTAATTTATGCATGAGTGACTTAGACTTAAGAGGTGGATCAAGCCTGGGAGGTGATTGTGGTCGTTGCAGAAGACCGCCCAAGGCCAGTCAGAACCACCGGGGTGTGTAAGTGAGGGTATACATTGAGCTTTGGGAAATGGTAAAGAAACCGGAGTAAATCTTGGAAGGAGGGCAAGCCCAAAAGGGCTTACACCTCCAAAGCCCGACCCGGAGTTTATTTCATGGAGGTTTGCGATTCTAATGGAGGTCCCTTTACACTTGGGAGTCAAGTTTTGGGGCTGTAGAGTTTGGTGTTGGGTACTTGGCAGACCAAAGACATTATGGATTACTCTATGGATACAGTTGGACCATGAAGGTGGCATACATAGAGGGCTAATGGAAGAGGTGGGGGTTTGTGTTGCAAACTAGTAGTTGCGAGTTTGCCCGAGGTTCATACCAAAAGCACTGTAAGCGACATTCCACTCGGTAATGTTTGGTGGCCTTGCATTTTTGTTCAGAGAAACAATCTGAAGGAAACATTTAAAGATATAGCAGTGTTTAGGGGAAGACCATAACCAAACGAATTTACAAGATAGACGATTCATATTAAGACAGGTAATAGTAGATAAGGCAACAACATAAGCACAATCTATGTAGCAACAAACTAACATAACTTCACCTTCACTGTCATAAGACAAAAGAGATATAGATGAGTTCATGAGTGAACTACCTCTAGGGAGGTACCCAAAAGAAAGGGCAAACCAAAAGGGAGTACTATGCCCAAGCCAGTTGATTAAAGGTAGTACAATCATCAACCTCCAAATGCTTGAAAACCCACTACCTGAGGTCCAGGTGAGAGGACTCCGATAGGATCTACTTATCATGTCTTCCCCATTTATTGCTACCACCCATCAAGTCGGAGGTAGCAGTATCTCCTTCATCTTCCCCGAGTTTACGCTTTCCTGATTCAAACTTAGAGTGTTCTTCATCCATCTACTGCTAAACCAGCTGACCCACATATGGTAGGACAGTAAGAGCAACAGGTGGGGGAAGCTTGGTGGCATTGATTCGGGTTGGGTTGCTCAGGATTGGGAGATCCACTTCCACCGAGGCAAGGATGTTGTTGAGCATTACATCAAATCCGGCTTGTGTCATATAACCAGGAATCCCTCCAAAGCCATCCACAAACCCGGGTTCCTCCTCGAATTCCATCAAATCATCATCATCAGAGCCATAAAAATCGGGGTCAAGGAAGTTTACCTCAGTTGGGGAGAGTGGTGCATCAACTGGGGGTGCAACAGTAGGGGAGTTGGAAGGAGCCTGGACAGCAAGAGGGGTGGAGAACACCTCCTCTGTCAGGGCAGGGGCATGGTCGGGGGCACTGGATCCTCATCAGTGTCAGAAAAAGAGCTAAATGAAGAGGAGTCAAAGGATATTACCACATTGTTACCGAAGCACTTCCACAGCTCGGATTTGGAGTGGCCAAAGGAAGGGCTCGAGGCTGGTACCTTCCTAGAAGCCACTCGAATCCATGCTCATTCTGAGCTCCTGGTTCGTGCCCTAAGATGCCTTCCCCAATAGTGTTGCATACTTTTCGACGGGGACAATCCTCAAACAGGTGATGGAGATCCCCACAGCTACCACAACCTTTTGGGAAGTCCTCGAACCACACCGGGTAGGTCTCGATTTCCCCAAGCTCGTTGAGCAGGGTAATCTTCCTTTCTATGATGAGGGTAAGGTCCGAGTCTATGCAGATCTGTGGGTAGCGGAGACGAGCTCCTTTGGTACTGAAAGCAACAAAACGAAGAACTGTGCTTATTTTGTTCTCTTCAATGATAGACTTAAGAATCGCGTCACTTACATATTTTATGGGCAAGCTCGAAATATGCACCCAAAGGTCCAGGCGAGTGACAGATTCAGACCAGGGATCAAAAGAGATACTCCATGGCCAAATGAGGAGCAGTTCACTTGCTACGTGGAAGGGGCGATGCTCCCACACTTTGTCACGATCAGCAGAAATCTCAAAGCAGAGTTCAAACCATTTGTTTGCCACAGGGATGAGTTGGAAGCCATTGGATAGGAATTTCCATTCCGATCTGATGCGTTTGCGGACTTCCTTGGCTTCAATCAGATCTCCGATGATGGTGGCGTAGAGAGAGGAGGTGTTCAGGGCCTGAATGTTCTGCTGAATATTGCTTTGGATCTCTTTCAACTTTTTCATGCTCACCTTGGGTGCCTTGATCTTTTCCCCTTTCTGGATTTGCTTCCACTGGCACCGTCAACAGGGGGTTGCACTCCATTGGATGGGAGGCACCCTGGGTTTTTTTGTGAAGGCCCTTTTGGGGGGCATTCGGTTGGGGAATGAGTGAATCATCCCCCAAAGGTTTTTTTCCTTTGTTTTTTTTATGAGGAAGCCATGCTCGCAACACGAACAAAAAAGAGGTTAGAGTTAGAATCTTGAGAGAGATAGGATGGGAGAAAGGGAGAAGAAGCAGTAATGTGAGGGAGGAGAGAAACCCTACTGTTGTTCTTATAGATGTGTTGAGATGAGGGGAGAAAACAGAAAAACAGGAGCCACCCCTGCTTGAACCGACCAGAAAAGACTTCCCAATGGCGGGGGGACAGAGCCGACCAAGTTTGTTCAAGAGAAGGAGAAGCAACACTATGGATGACAGGGCACCTGTACATTGTACCACACTCCAGCGGCCAAGGAGGGGGCCTCTTTCTCCAACCAAAGCATTGACTCCAGGGAGGGAGAGTACTCAAAAGCGCTTCACCCCGACATCGATGAGATGGAGGGGTAGAAAGGAATGTCGATATAATCCACCCCCAGTTTTTAGGCAAAAAATAGCCTCGCCAGAAAGAATAACCAGGGAATTGGAGGGGATATTCAGCACAATCGGTTCTATAATCAGTAATTTTGAAGCTTTTCGACAAAGAGGAAGCATTTTCAGTATTGATTTGACAAAAAGGGGGAGTTTTGGGGGCGAGTTTTTCATTTTTAGGGTTCTTCAAGAGGGGGGTGGATTGGAAGCTTTGGGAGAAGGATTGCTTTGGGGAGACAGGGGATCCCAGCGCATGGAGCGCGTTCATTCTCCAGAGGTCTTTTACAAGGTATACAACTTCCCATTTTATTAGTTCATCGCTTAATTACTAAAAAATCTTTTTTTCTTTTTTTTTTCACATTAGGCAAACATTAAAAAGCCTATGCTATAAATGCAAAACACTTCTTTCATTATTCTGCTGGATGATGTTACAAAGATTCCTACTAAAAGGGAGTGTAGACAAATTACAACTTCCACTACTTTTAGCAATATAATCAGATATCTTATTTGCTTCTCTATAACAATGTCTAAATTGAATGTAATCAAAGGAACCTACTAGTAGCTTGATCTTCTCAATATGACACATAATTTCCCATTTGATGTTACCGCTCTCGTTGATTGCCTTTATAACTTTCAAGTTGTCCCATTCGATGATTACTTTTTGAAATCCTATGGAGATTGCTAGTTGCATTCCAAAACAAATTGCAGAAGCCTATGTTTAGAGAACTAAACCTTATCGTGTCTTTTGATGAAAAATATCAATAACCTGACCTTCAGAGTCATTAATGACTCCCCCACATGGCACAAGCTAGTGGAATTAACCGAGCCATCTACATTAATTTTGAAGATTACTCTTTGTGGTTTATTCCATTTAGCTTTTAACCTTTTGTTTTTTTCCTTATATTTACATTTTCATTTGTCTTATTCTAGTTCATAGTATTACATATAGTCTTATGAACCAGAGATGTTGTAGGTTCCATGTTTTTGTTGTTAAAAATGACTCTATTTCTGGTTTCCTATACGGTTTGCCAAAGGGTCTCCCTATATACACCGCAAATCCGCGGTTAGCGCTCCTAATACAACGTCAAATATAACGTTGTAGCAACGTTGGATGTCACATTGTTACAATGTCTAATCCGACATTGTGATGTGTCATACACGACGTTGTAAATTGGAGGACAACGGGGCGGGTCGGGCACTTTACAACGTCTAATTAGACGTTGTACACTGGGCCTGGTCAGGCCACATAACAACGTAATATTTAATGTTGTAATAACGTCATATTCGACGTTGTGGTCTCCCATAACAATGTTCAATCGGACGTTGTTAATTAGGCAATCTATAAATACTGCAACACTTGTTCCCCGAGACACATCACCTACCATATACTAAACACACATCATGGCATCAAACCCAAATAGCTTTGTTAAAGTTGGCATGTTTCGTGATGGGACCCGTTTCATTGTTGAAGTGGAGAGACACCGTCGTCCACCTAAATATGATGCTTGCAAATGCAAGCACAAGAACTATAAGCATTTATTTCGATGCAATATATTTTTTGTGCAGGGTTGCCACATCCTCGAGAGGTCACCACAGTTGCAAGTCGGGTGTAAAGAGTGTGACGACGACCTTGCGTCATACTATATGTGGATCACTGAGTAGATAAAGGATATGATGACCGTTTTGTACGGCGGCGTGTCTCCCACGCATTGTCGCAGAATAACACAGTATGCAGTTGATATGGCAGCGCGCCCTGCCCAAGATGAGGTGACGACATATGCGTTCCAGCAGGTGCAGATTCGGATATACCCAAACATTCCCGAGGAGCCCGTCGGAAGCTGTTCCGTTTAATACAAGAACCCTTGCTGAAATTTTAAGTTAAAAAATGTTTGTAATCCTTGCTGAAATTTAAAGTTAAAAAATGTTTGTAATTTTCGATTTGGCGCCAACTGATGTTCGTTTTGCTTGAATGATTGTTTTTTTATGGTTTCCACGTCTTGATAACAACAAACGTGCAAGGATGACTCGCAATGCGGCTTTACCCACAGTAGCAGGGAGAGTCGACACGGCTGAGGTCGTCATCACTGATTCGTCTTCGCAGACAGTGTCAGAACCCATGGCTCTTGCGGAGCAAGAGACTATGACCGTGCGTGATACAACAGTTGAGGCTGCTACGTCCCAGACGCAATGGATGGAGAGGGGATAGTGCCCATTGGACGCCGATTCTTCGTTCTTCGGCCTTAGTCTTGGGGTTCAGCAACGCACGGGTGGTGCTAGTACCTCCGGACAGGTGCGGAGCGACGCTGATTAGGCTGAGGTAATCGCAGCAGCGAGTTACTGCCTTACACTTGCTCCGGTAGGGGACGACACGCTGGAGGAGGATGTGGGGGATGTTCATTTTGACCGAGAGCATCTCGATGATGATAGTGATCATGATGGGGAGGATCACGAGGAGGGTGGGCGCGATACGGGACAGGAGATGGCGGGGCAGGTGGCGGGCCAGGACATACAGGTGCCAGCTCAGGGCGCATAGGGGGCGGGGTAGGTGGCGGGTCAGGACCCACAGGGGGCGGGGCAGGTGGCGGGTCAGGACCCGCAGGGGCCAACTCAAGAGTCGCAGGGGGCGGTTCAGGAGGAGGAGGATGGGGGAGAGGGGTCTAGAGGGGGCGGAGTAGGCCGATGATGGGGACGATGAGCTCCCCGATGGCGAGTTGCCTCCAGGAGATCTTTTGGTCTCATATAGACATCATAGGTCTCACTAGCTATGGATGGACCCTACCTTTCAGCATACATTGCTAAAGGTTCATCATCGGGCTACACACCTCGATCCGTTTTGCCGCTACATATACGAGGGCCCGTTGACATGGGTGCAGGATGCAGCTCAGTCTGGTCTACTGGGGCTGCTTGATTTGAATTGGGACGGAGTGGATGCCTAGTTATTGACTGTGTTCATTGAGCACTGGCAGCCGGAGACGAGCTCTTTCCACTTTCCCTGGGGCGAGATGACCATCACACTCCACTACGTCGCTTGTCTGATGGGGTTGCCGATTGACGGACTGCCTTGTGCCCCTACCCCTGACCATCTGCCACTACAGTTGGAGCCTCCACTGCAGCAGAGGTATGGTTGGACCGCGGCCGAGCTGAAGAGGCACAGGACCGCTTGCGGAGCGCCCCACCTGGAGTTGACGACTGCGTGGAGGGAGAGGCACAACAGCCGTGGGGATCAGTTCATCGGCCTCACCGCCGATGTCAGAGAGCACCACCACTATTTCGCTGTTGGTTTCTTGGCTACGCTGCTGGGTGCGACGCTCTTCATCCCCGATACATGACACGATGGATCTTGTCGTACTTCCCTTATTTTGCGGGTCGACTTTGCCTAGACAGGGATGCAAGGGATGATCCCCGATACATGACACGATTTGATCCGTTGAAGGTCGGATCTGACGTTGTGACAACGTCGAATTTGACGTTGTCACAAGGTCGAATCCGACGTTGTCACAAGGTCGAATTCGACGTTGTCACAACATCGGATTCCTTTTCCGTTGGGCAAATATACCACCACTAACAACGTTGGATTGGACGTTGTGGCAACGTTAATTTTGACGTTGCTACAACGTTGGATCCGACGAAATATTTACGGTGTATATAGGGAAAGCATTTGCCAAATGAAGCAAAGATCTTCGAAGTAGGAATTTTCATGTCTAATCATCATAATATCTTCTACTGTTAGATTTCTTCTACTTAAGGTTAGAAACAACTTTCCTGTCAATTGTTCGTAGCATGAGATTACTGCCTTGGTAATCTGATATTGCATGAATAGATGATGATTATCCTCATCCTCAAAGCCACAGAGGCAACACTCAGAGTGAACTCTATTATTATATTTATTTAGCCTAACCTTTGTTAATAATCCATCGATTGCTATTTTCCATACTAGATTCTCCAGTCTAGGTGCTATTCTTAGTTTTCAAATCCAGCCATAGTCGATATCACATTGATGCCTTTGACTTGTTATTTTGTTAGTGCACTTGGTTGTGAACTTTCCATTGGGGTTTGGTTTCCAAATCAACTTATCCTCTGTATCCCATTCCGAGATTTGAATCTCTATTATTTTTTTCTATAATGTTATGGGGGAATAATTGATTTATCCATTGTTTTTGTGGCGTGATTAGTTGTGCTACTCTCATTTTGGGATCTTTTTGATAGAGTAAGACCCATTTGTTAATTAAAATATGTCATTTAAAAAATCTATAAACTTTTAAGAATGTAAGCAAAGATTAGAGCTGGCAAAACCCGATCCGAACCAGAAAACCCAACCCGGTTGACCCGGAGCCGATTGTTCTGAACACTGACCCAACCCGACCCATTTTGGACCCGAAATCCGAATAACCGATAACTAAAACTAACCCGAATCCGAATGAACTGAACCTGATTCAACCGAAACCCATTAAGACCAGAACCTATTATAACCGAAATCGAAAATAACCCGAACTTTAAGATACATTCTAGTAAATTTTTGAAAATGAATATTGAAATAATGAAAACTTGAGACAAAATCCAAACCCGAAATAACTGAAATCCGAGACAGCCGAAACCCGAATTAACCGAAACCGAGACAATCGAAGCCCGAATAATCGAAACCTGATAGGCTGATACAACCGAATGACCAAATTATTAGATATTACCTGAAACCCGAATGATCCGAAACCCGGCTAACCAAACCCGAACCGACCCGCCCGATTGCCACCTCTAATAAAGATATACTTATAATCCTAATTATTACTTTACCTTTTCACTTTATTGAAAATTATAATTAAAATCCCTTAATTATTACAAGGGTAATTTTGAAAAATGAACACAAAAATACCAACTGAATGACCAAATTATTAGACATTACCCGAAACCCGAATGATCCGAAATCCAGTTAACCGAACCCGAACCGACCTGCCTGATTGCAACCTCTAATAAAGATATACTTATACTCCTAATTATTACTTTACCTTTTCACTTTATTGAAAATTATAATTAAAATCCCTTAATTATTACAAGGGTAATTTTGAAAAATGAACACAAAAATACTTAAAATGATGTCTTTTCTTAATAAGATTTTCTTCTTAAAAATATATGTATTTTAATGGAGAGAGTAGTGAGTACTCATCTTTTAATAGGTTGTTTACTATTTAAACACATTTTTTAAGGATGATAGAATCTATATAAAATATCTATTTTGAAATTTTTTTTAACAATTTCATATATATGATTAACAAGTGTGAAATTATTCTAAAATTTTTTTATAAAGAAGTTAATATTTTATAGTACATAGTTTTTATCATTATAAAAAACACATTAATAATAAATGACATATTTGGTCAAATGGAGGGAGTATAAAGGAACCATTCTGGAATGGTTCAACCGGAAAGGACATATGGATAGTACCCAAAGGTCCTTGATTGTAACAGTCCGGATATAAATATCCGGGTTACGTTTCGAATGTTTGATACCTTCGTTCGGATCTTGCAATTCAGGTACAAATCGAGGTTTCAAACCCCAAAAGATCAGTGTTTGAAAGTAGGGATTTCGAACCCCAAAACAATCGAAGGGCCGTTGGGTACCCTTAACCTGTCATAAGGCTAACTCGCGGAAATTCATTTAAGAGAAATGGTGAAAGTGGAAGTAAAGTACAACTTACCACGGCGAGGCCGGGTCAAAACCGAATCGGTAAAACATATAATAAAAAATCATTTAGCCCGATTAGCGGAGTTAGACAGGTTCTTCGCAATTGCCCGGGAGGATTCCCATGCGATAGAAACATAGATCAAGCACACCTAAAAACAATTTGTGCGAGCGGAGTCAGACCGAGACCCCAAACGCACTCTGTCCCACAAGCAAACATAGACATATGCTATACCTATAATAAAGATGCTCTAATGTAGTACGGAAATTTAACACCCAAGGCATGCTTTATCAGGCTATATAATGCAGAAAGCGATAAATTGGATTCACACAAAATGCCAAGTGGCATATCCCTCTCCTACCTTTGCACCCCTTCTCGTTAGTGCAGAGACTGGCCAGTTCGATGCTATAGCATATCATATCTCATCATAGCATATCATATCAAATCATATCATCATATCATGCTCATGCCCAATGGTACTGGGCTATCTCATCATCATGCTTATATATCGACAATACTGACTTAGGGCAAACCCGATGAGGCTGGGCTACCCTATGACCCAAGCAAAGACTCTAGGACTCACAGATAACGGTCATTTTGTTCTCAAACACACAGAGTAACCGAATGCTCATTTACAAGTGCAACCTAGCACGATACTACATGGCATGCTTTTAAATGCATATGAAGTACCTAGTATATCATATGCTCACAAGCAGGAGATTTCTCTTTCAAATCTGAGTAAGCCCATAAAGGAACTTACCTGGATAGCAGAACAACAAAAGGCAGAATCCAAGTATACAACGAGTCATACATCACAGATGATAACCTATCATATATAAGTAATGTATATGGGTCTATTTCTAAGTTACACTAAGCATATCTCAATCACACAAGTACACAGAACTACAGATCTCCTCATTCAGAACCTCATCATATTATCATCCTTTCATCTCGTATCTCATAGCATGATCTCATATAACTCTTCAAGAATCAACTCTACACATCATCTTAATATCGACATCTCATCTCAGCAACATATATCATTATATCAGGACTTCATACTCAAGAAATATATCAGAATAGCATGTTTTCACAATCACCATATGACATCTCACATCCCAATACTCAAGATCATATAATAACAACATATAATCGCTACTATCATCAACATGCTTGAATATAACAACATTTCATAGCTCATGCATAAAACATATATTAGCAGATCATGGTTCATACCTAGCACTATATCAATATCATGCTTGCATTCACACATAGAATCCATCAGATTAATCAAAATTCAGATTAGGCAAGTTAATTTTCTCAAGATTCCCTAGAATTCTTAACTCTAAAGTCTAGATCAAAACCATCATTCTAAAATAGCTTTTCTCAAATAATCACTTGGCTCAAGAATCCGCTTATAAAACATTAATATTTTAAATCGACTTGTTACTCATTTTATCAAAACAATTCCGGCATAGTTAGGATATTTTCAAAATTTCTCTTTCAATTTTATTAAATCAATTTCCAACCTTAAAAATCTTTTTTGAATTTCTCTTTCTAAAATTCAAGTCCAATAATATTATATTCCACCCATTTAATATTTATATACTTAAATATATGTCTTAAAACTTATTACACATATATTTAGTATTTATTAATATATACCAATCTTTAAAACCCATTTAATAACTCAGTTTATTTAACCCAAAAACTAGGCCCAAAGACCAACCCAAGCCCGAAGCTCACACCCGGCCCAAAACCCAAGCCCAGCCCCATTCTCTACACTCTCAATTCGGCCTCAGAAGGAAAGAAGAAAAGAAAAGGTGGGCCAGAGCTGAGCTGATGTGGCTGGCGTGGTGGACCCCACAGTCGTTTTTATCCTATGCTCCGCATGCCATTTGGCTCCCTGTTTGAATAAGAGGAAGAAGACCTCCGCCGGCGTCGTCCTCCCTTTCCCGAAGCTTCACCCCCTCTTGTTCCCATATACCCATTCCCTCTCACAACCTTCTCTCGCTCACGCTCATTCTCGCAACCCCGCTACCTGCACTCGTGCTCTGTTCACCCTCGCCACTACCGCTGTGCTTCCGACTCAAACGCTCTCGCTTTTCGACGCTTTCTCCCTCTTCCCTGGCCAGTTCAAGCAACAAATAAGATGAAAATCGAAAACAAGAATTGAAGGGGAGTTTGGAAGGCTCACCGAGCGGATTGGGTTCGATGGGTCACCGGAGCTTCGTCGGAATCCGATAGGCTTCGTCGGAGGTGGGTCGATGTCGGGGATGGCCTAGGAAGGTGGGGAGAGGGTTAAAGGCGGACCTTTATTGGGTTCCAGAGTTAAACAAAGAGGAGAGGGGTCTTACCGCTTCATTCAACGGAGAACAGGGGACGACAACGGAGGCGGAGCTGCCCATGCTCAGAGACGTCGAGAAAGAAGTGAAAAAAAGGTTGTTGCTACTGCTCAAGGCACTCAGTAGGTGCTCGGTCTCGGTGCTGTCCAAGGAAGACAGGGGCGAGGCACCGGAGCTGCACTCGAGGTGCTCGGGGAGTTGCTCTGGTGGTTGGCATCGGAAGAACAGGGGCTGGAGGTGTTAGGGTGGGTCTAAGCTGCTGAGAAGGAGGAATGAAAACCCAGGAGGGTGCACTGCATTTTATCGAAACCCAAAGGGATGAGATTGGGTTAGACAAGAAAGGAAAAACTTGGGGTTTTGAGGACAAATGAGAGTGAAATGAGGTGAAGTTGGTTGTGGGTTATGAGTCTCTCCTTTGGAATCAGAAAATGGGAGGAGGAGAGTGGTTAGGCTCAATATTGAAATGGATGAAGGGGCATGAAGGTCTGATATAGGGCAGAGGCGTGGGATGGGTTGGCGTTTTGCCAAAATTGAGGCAACAAGACCGTGAGGGAGAAGGAAGGTGAGGTGATAGTTTAACTAGAACTAGAAAAAGAAAGCTGGAGGAGAGCTATCTCATTTGTGAAGGGAAGAAGAGCTAGAAGACATGGAGGAGAGAGAGGTTGTTGAGATTGGGAAGGAGACAAAATCTTGTGGTTTTCGAAAATCAATTTGAATTACTCGGAAATAAATCTCAAATCCCACTCACTCGAGTACTCGACCTTATCCTGAATCAAAATTCCAAATCGAATTTCCAAAACCGAATTAATTAATCCGATAAAATCTCGCTCGTATTTAAAAATCTTCATTCAAAGTAGCAGAATTGAAATCCGTCAGAAAAATTCGTTAAAATCATGTCGGAACTCACTTTAAGAGATTTTAAATAATCTGATTGCTCGAGGATGGAAATTTTTAAAATTTTCCGAATTACAGAAATTAGAAAAAAAATCACAATTTAATATCTAATAAAATAATACTTTAAAATTTTTCTGTCTTTACATCGATTCAAACCCCGAATGGTCGCTCTTTATTTACCAAATTTAAGGAAGGAGTATAAAGGATATGTTTTACATTTTTTTAGCTTATTGGGTTTGTATCATACTGCGTACAAATATTATTTTAACTTTTTAAACCATTAAAATCTACAATCATGAGTATCAATTTCAATTTACACTGTTTACTTTTCAAAGAAATATTTTGATTTTAATTTTTTCTCCACAATATGAATGTTAATGGACTTCTTATGATACGAATATTTTATTATATCTTTATTTATTACTCTATTTTTTTTTAATTTTTTAAAATTACATTTACTAATCTATGTAAATTGAAATTTTTTGTTTAACTATTAAAAAGGGAGCATTATTTTATTAATACAGGAAGTATTATTTTGTAAATATGGCAATTTGGGAACGGAGAAATCAAATTATATTCTATAACTAAGGAAATGTAACACCAATAGATCCGATACACAGAACCATCAATTCCACAAAAGATTGAAACTAGGCGCTGATAAAAGAGGACAAACCTAAACAAAGAAAATCAAGATTAACTAAGTGGGAGAAACCACCCAGATGCTTCTGCAAACTAAATGTAGATGGCTCTGTCAGACCCTCTGACGAATGTAAGGTCGGAGGAATTATTAGGATAATGGTGGTAGGGTCATTGGCATGTTTCAGCTTGCAATCCCAAGCGGCTTAGTGCTATAAATAGAAGCTTTAGTTTTAAGACTGCAATACGAAAATGAGTAAGAGATCTCATTGTTAAAAGGGATAGCCTCAAAGTGATCCCCACCATTAATAAAAGATCTACAACACTATGGAAGATCCTTAGAACGGTTGATGAGGTCCATCTACTTAGTTGGAATTTAAGCAATATTAGCTTCAAGCATTGTTATAGAATCACAATAGTGCTGTCGATTTCATAGTCAAGTCTACGATCACCTGTAATATGGGAACACTTTCCTGCGTTGCGAGCTTTGTAACATCATTCTTAGGATAATTTATGTGCGCCTATTTTACCATGTTTTACGCTTACATTTATTCCAGTTCTTAGGCATATATTTTATAATTTTGGGTTGAGAAAGTAGTGAATTTGTGTAGTTTATGGTCATTTGCAAGATATAGAGGTCTACACAAGTTTTGGTTTGATTTCATAGGAATTGGAACGTTTAAGAGCAAAGTCAAGACACTGAAAGAGCACTCGATTTCGAGCAGAGCACTCGACCTCGACTAATGCACTCGACACCGACAGGAAGTACCCGATGTCGACTGAAGAAAACTTGCAAAACAGAGACTAAGGCATGAGAAGAAGTGACGACTGAGACCCACCCATGTCGACCGAAATGAAGCACTCGATTTCAACTGGTTCACTCGATATCGACTGGAGCAACAACGTGTAACAGACACGTAATGGGCCGAATCTTTGGAGGGTTACTTAGCCATGTCATTAACTTATCATCTTCCTTAGATACTTTTATCCTTATGGATATATTCCTATTTACCCTAGGGAATGTTACTTTAGATAGTTTTATAATTGTAGTAGGATTTATATTTTCAATTTAGATAGAATTTAAATTACCAATTTGATTAGGATTAGAATTCTTTCCTTGGATAGCAAGGATTTTGAGCCTATAAATAAAGCCCTTGGGGGCTGAATTTTAATCATCCTACAATTCAATTCTTGAGCAATCAAGCAACCAAAGAGAGAGAGTTAGTCATGAGAGGAGAGATAGAAGTTTTGGTTGTGTACTCTTTAAAGGTTTAAGTTTTATGCAAGCTGTTTATTTTATCTTTATAATGTTTTCCCCAATCATGAGTGAGTAGTCGTCTTACTTCTAGGGTCGGGGTGAGCCCGATAATAGCCATGTATCTATGCTTAAATCCCTGATTTGCTTATGTGATTTCATCTTCTATCCCATATGCTTAATCCATTATGAAATTTTAGGATCATTCCTTATTTGCATTATATGAAGCGAGAGTGGATTATTTGTGAATTTGGATAGTAATTAGGTTTTATTTGTGAAAGTTGACTAAGCCCTAATTATGAAAAGGATAGAAACAAATAGGTATTTATGCGAGAGCCTCTATATTCCTATTTGGTGATTGGGAAAGTTTTCATAAGATGATAAAAACATAAACTTTATGTGATTTAAGTATGTATGCATGCATGGTTATTGTTGTGGTGAATCCCTACCTTGGAAGCCTTAGTTTATATAGTTTACAAACCCCAAAAATATTTGCTTTTATTTTTCTATTTCCTGTTACGAACTGAATCTGCACTCGAGATCAACCACTATAGTCGATATCAACCATCCCTGCAATCGAGATTCCACGTCGACAGTGTTTTGAGTCGAACGACGCCACTGAGTTCAGTGGACCTCGACCAATCCAGTCGACGTCGACCTCTCTGTTCTTGTTTGCACGTTGTGCAAATCGAGTGAAGAGCAGTAGGAATTGACAACCTCTGTCGATATCAACCACTGCAATCGATATTGAGGCTTATGGTAGACGTATAGGAACTTTTCAAAGACTATTCAGGAACCGCTGACTTGCCTCCTCAAGGATTGATCCTGATTCTCTACTACTACATCGGGAGGGAGTCTTATAATTTATTTTATAGGAAAAGGAGTTGGTTTGTTTTGAGCTTTTATTTACATATTTTATTTCATATTCAATTCCCCCTCCTAACAAATTTGGGTGTCGTTGCCGGGGGGCATCAATCGCGCCCTGTCTAGTCTTTCTAATCTATCGTTCTGGTGTTGTTTTAAAGGTGTATGTGACGCGCTGATCGCACACTCAATTATCTACCTTTAGATGAACTAGAATGCTTTATTCGTCTACAAGAAAGAGCGAAGAGGATCATGGCTAACGAATAAATTGATGTCCGCTAAAATGACCATGTTTTATGCCTATCTTTTATTCCAATTTCTATGTTATATTTGCATTAAGGTTTGGAAATGCTTAGAATTTGTATAGTATGTGCTTATTTACAAAAAATAGAGGTCAACACAAAATTGTGCAAAAATTGGAGCGGAATCGAAGCCGAAACGAGAAGCCAAGAATCGAAACAGAGCAGTCGAGATCAACTAACCTGCTCGACATCGACTGGAATAAAGGGCCCATTGACTAAGTACAAGACAAGAGAAGAAAGACCACCAACTGGAAGAGTACTCGACATGACTTGAGGTCGACCATGTTGGTCGACGTCGACCGAGCTGCAGAGGAGCCAACATCGAGCAAAAAGCAGAGCGCTCGACATCAAGTGAAGTAGTCGACGTCGATTGGACTTGTTGACAGTAAAGACGCATTTTGATAGTCCGATTTCGAGGAGAAGATTAATTGGCCGCGTTTTCTACTTTATTTTAGATAGATTTTATTCCTATGGGTATTTTCCTATTTACCCTAGGATTTTTATTATTTACCCAATTATTGTTTTATCCCTTTTATTAGATAGGATTTAGATAAACCTCTTTTACTAGGATTATAACGCTTCTCCTAGACTAGCTAGGAGTGGTGTGCTATAAATAAAGCCCTTGGGGCTGGCTTTAGGCAATCGAGAACACAAAAAACACAACACAAACAATTCAGTTTTAGGTTTTAGGTTTAGGAAGCTTTAGAGTTTTGGCGTTTGCGAGAGCCGATGTTGAGATTGTGAATACTTTAAGTTTGTTTCTTTTATGAAAGTTAAGTTTTTATTTTATTCAATCATGTTCTCTTCTACTATGAGCGAGTAGTCTCTTTTTTCATAGGGTCGGGTTGGGCCCGACGTTAGCCATACATGCTTGATATGAGTTTGATGTTGATATTTGTTATGTCTGTATCATCTCCTACCTTTTTGTGTTTAGCCCTTATCGAAAGAAAATGAATTCATGCTAACAACTTGGATTATAAACATAAAATCGATAGAGACAATTAGGTTTATTTTTAAAAATATATCTACTTGTTGGTAACGGCAAAAGCTTGTTCCTTTAATGTGATAGCATAATTGTCCGTCTTACCATCTCTTGTACGTGTGTGGTTAACGTTGTGGTGATCCCTAGCCTTAAGAGTTCTTTTTATCATATTTAGAGCTCTTTAATTTGCTACTTTCACCCTCTGAATTTTCTGTTCAAATCTTCCTTTTCATCCTTACATTCTTCGGCCTTCTTTGCGATAAATTTGGTTTCTGTTGGAGTGGTCGATATCGACTGAACTGGTCGAGATCGACTGAATAGGTTGAGATCGACTGCCTTATATTGATCGACGGTCTTCTGTGTCGACTGACTTCTACGACTAACTCGACATCGACTACTCTAGCCGACGTCAACTACCTTTGCCTTCTGTCTATGCAAAAGCAACACTCGAGATCGACAGCTTCACCCGAGATCAACTGTACCAGTCGACATCGAGAGCTTTTGGTCAACTTCTATAGAAAGTTTGTGCGAACTACTTTGGATCTGTTGAGACGCTTCCTCATGGATCGATCCTGACCCTTCCACTATAGCGGGGGAGTCTTGAATTTATTTGAAAGGGTAGGGTTGATTATATTATTTATATTTTATATTCGATTCTCCCCTACATCAGAAATGATGCAGGAAGAGCTCGAGAGGCTTGGGAAACAAGTTGAGGAGTTCAATGCCGAGCACACTCAACACACTTGGGCGCAACAAAGAATGGAGGCTAGGTATGACCAAGAGGTCCAAGCCCGAAGAGAAGCCCAGGAGCAACTAAGCCAGATCTGTAAAGGCTCGGGGTTTCAAATCATGATTTCCGGTTAAAGGAAATTAAAATGGATTTAAATTGGTTATTTCAAGGAAAATTCTTCCTCGATTTAATAAATCGAAATCGAAACTCTTAAAGCAGGTTCTGGCCAAATTTTGAAACTTTTGGCAATGAATTTCGCCTTTTTGCCTCGTGATTCGAAATTAACTTTGAATGCCAATATCCTTGTGTTTTTGAAACGCTGATTCGATCAAGTCGAGATCAGATCGAGAGAGCGGGTTTCAGGAATTTATTTTCGCATATTTCGAATTTGGGGTCTTGGGACCACTCTAGACTTTGTCACTTCCTCCATCTATCGCCGACCAGCTCTTCCCCCCTTCCCCTTTTTAAAGTAGCAGGTCCCATGCCAATCTGAAATTCATCCCCCCCCTCTCATTTTTAATTCAAAGATGCCAAAACACCTTCTGCAACCATGCCAACCTCCCTTCGATTTTAGGTTGCAGACCCAGCTCCTCCTTGCTTTGCCATTGCCAATTTGGTCCCCTCTCTCCCTCTTTTATCCTGAAGAAACAACAACGCCAGACTCCCTCTTGTTCGTAGGGGAGGGGAGATCGCTAAAATATAATACTCAAATAAATATCAAACTAAATCGACTCCCTTGTCCAAGCAAATAAAATACAAGAATCCCTCCCGATGTAGTGGTAGGGTAATTCTGGATCGAATCCACGTGGAGGTATGTCAACGCTTCCTAAGCTTGCAATCACCATCAAGTTTCGACTCCAGAAAACCACTCGATATCGACCTCATTTTTTGTCGATTTCCAGCAAAGTTTCATGTAGAAGACAGAAGCAAAGTCAACGTCGAGTTGGGTACTCGATATCGATGTTAGCACTCGATATCGACCTCTGCAATCAAAATCGAGTCTTCAATAGAAACTGTCAAAGAACCTATTTGCGTCGAAAAAGATGTCCTAAGAACGTAGGATGATGAGAGAAGGGTGGACAGAATAAAAAAAACAACTTTTTATATGAATCAATAAACTAAAAGCTTCTAAGGTCGGGGATTCATGCCACAACGATAACCATGCAAGTATTATGCCAAATTCATGAAAGATGATGCATTTCCGTCAAATAACTTTCGTTACCAACTATTAGATGATTAGAGGCTCTCGCATAAAACCTAAGAGTTACTATCCAATTTTATGATTAATTCAAATTCACAATATGATAGGCTTTCACTTCAATAATGCAAATAATGAATCTCCTCAACTCTCGCAAAAGATCATGCATAGGATAGAAGACGGAATCGCATAAAAATCATACCTTTGATGCACAAACTTACATTGCTATCGTCGGGCTCACCCCGACCCTAGAAGTGGGTTAACTACTCGCGCTTCATCATCATTGAACTCGTCATCATTGAAAAGAAACTACTTTTTATTGAACTTCTAAAAAGAAAGATTACACCGAACAAAGCCAAATCTTCGCTCTCGCTTCCCTCCAACTCACTCGGCTCTCTCTCTCTCTCTCTCTCTACTGTAAAACCGAATGTTTTTGCTGGAATTGAATCACTTGAATGATTAAACTCAGCCCTAATGGCCACTAATTATAGATCTCTCACCTCGCTATCCAAGGATTCGAAAACCTATCTTTATTCCTAAGATAAAACTTAAATAAAGTAAATAAGTAAAACTCCTTAGGTAAATAACACATTCACCATAAGGGATAACAAGTCTAGTGTTTAATGATAAAAGATCTCGACTTTAGGATAAACGTGAACGCTTCAGATAGAATTCTATCAAAAACAGCGTCGGATCTGTCTGCAGTAGCAGTTGATATCGACCATGAACCTCGATATCGACCTCTTCTTTTCTTTATCTCGAGCAATTCTACTCGACCTCGAATTGGTACTCGACTTCTATCTTTTTGCTCGATTCAGGCCACTCGATATCGACCATGTAACATCGATATCGATCACTTTGTGTCGACATGCTCAGTTCTTCCTCTTCTCGATTTCTGGTGCTCTGTTTCACTCGATGTTGAGTCTATAGGTCGATTTCGACTCTTCGGTAGACTTCGAGTTATTTTTTCGCTCTTCTTCCTTAATCCAAATTGCTCCATTTTTGTCGTGATTTCTGCGAAATAACATAAAAACTCGTGTAGACCTCTATATTTGACAAATAAGCATAAACTACACTAATCTTATGCTTTCCCAACCAATATGCATGCGAATATCGACAAAATGGACATAAATGTGCATAGAAAATATGGCAATTTGCACGCACATCAAAAACCCCATACTTAAGCTTGCTTGTCCCCAAGCAATACTTTTAATGGTCATTCATGAGAAGAAAGTAAACCCTCAACATCATAGATTCATTCTCATATGACCCTACAATCAATTGCCATCCTCGAAAAGGTACTAATGTCTATCAAATCCATGCCTGTGAATAAAAGCAACATCATACTCACAAAAGGAGGGTTATACGCATAAAACCAATTTTGTGTAACAGAGCATTGATAATCAAGAGGACTTTTGCAAGCTTTTGAGAAGTAGATTGGTAAAAGGCTAAAGGTGGGCTAATTTTTGGCCATATGGTGTTAAATCCAGGGAAATAAATTTTCTTTCCAATACATTCGACATTCCTTCTTCATAATATTTCTCACCTTTCACTCTTCGCTCAATGCTTTTTTCACTATAATGCTTTTACGTCTCTAACCTTAGTATTGCCTTCTCGCGAGTCGCAAACATGGGTGTCATGAATGGTCCCGGATACTTAGTACTTCGGACTCCTCTCCTTGTGTCCCATCTCGCTGAACTAACATCTCAACAAGCAGGGTCGACCTACCTTTATCTCCTGAGGTGATCAGATTTTTTCTCTCTCATTAAATTTTCCATATTTCAAAATTTCTTTCATTCCTGCCAACAACTTCAAGAATAATATGCACAAACTCCATTTAACAACTCCAAAGATGACATCCATTCTCAACATAGTCCCCGGATAGGGTATAAGGTATAAAAAATGGGCAATATGTAATATATGTGGAGCAATAATAATGTAAGGCTCATATATGGCTCGTGTAATGCAAATTTGCATAGGTAAGGCTAGGATATGAAATTTTGAGCACATGTATGGAAATTATAAAGTCCTCCATCATCTTATCATGTATATGTCAAAAGCAACTTCAATTTTTACCTCACTTTCATGGTTTTCTCAAAAAATTGCACTTCATTGTGACTTCCCTCAACTAGGTCATTTCATGTTATATCTCTAATGAATCTGCTTTTGCATCGTTGAGTTCAATAAAAGCTTCCATGACTCTTTTTCTTTATTTCAAAATTTTTGATGGGGGTCATTTTTCTTTTTCTTTTTTTTTTCGGATGCATAAACTAAATAATGCAATGCTTAAAGATAAACAAAGTGCTTAAAGATAAATAAACTATGTATGAAAAACATGCATAAACATGTAAAAACTAGGAAAAAATTTAAAATATGCTCAAAAATGCTAAAAATATGCAAGTAAGTCTTTCCCCCACCCCATACTTAAAGATTACAGTGTCCTCACTGTATAAGAACTAGGGTTAAGAAAGAAACTTACTAAAAATTCGCGAAAATCAAGAGTTGAAGACGTCTGCAGGTGAGGTCGATATCGGGTGGACCAGTCGATATCGACCTGTCTCACTCGATTCCTGGGTGGTTCAAAGCTTCAGGATGATCCAGTCGACCACAGCTCCTTTAAATCGACCCTTTGGGTCGCTATCGAGCACTTTACTCGATTTTGATCTTTCTTATGCACTACTCCTCTTTCCCGGAACTCGTTAGAAAATAAAAACAAAAACAACAATAATGCATAATGTCTAATGTCTCAAAACAAAGTAAAAATGTCCAAAACCAAAAAGTAATTGTTGCGTTACAAGCTCTAGACTTTATAGTCGCTACGCCGACTTCTCCTTAACACTCTCAAGGCGGCATCTACAAAGCCCATGTGGCCTGGGCCTCAAATAAAACTCCGTTCTTATCTCGCAGCTGCATCCCGCCTGGATGAATTCGATTCACAATAAAAGGACCCATCCTCTTCATTTTGAATCTACTCGGGAACCAATTATCTTTTGATTTAGAGACATACACCTTATCTCCTACTTCATAATTCCTTGGATCATTATTGGACACCCTACACAAGCGCATATACCAAGGCAAACCTCTTTCAAATAATGATAAATCTTTAATTGAAATAGAAAAAGAGGAATTCGTACATTGGCTTACCTTTTTCTTCTCTGAGTCTAGGCGATATCGATCAGCATCACTCGATATCGACCTCTGTTCAGCTCCTGAAGGTTCTGTCGATGTGGAGGATTTCTGCTCGATATGGTCTGGTCGATTTCGACCTTCACTACTCGATATCGAGGTTCTTTTTCCACTTTCAGCTTCTGGGGCAGTTGATTTTGGCTTAGGGTTATGGTCGATATCGACCACTGCTCAATTTCGAGCTCTCTTCTCCTTCGTCGAACCCAAACTTAAAACCTGGCACGTAATCTTGAACAATGTTAGTCGATATCGACTTACCTGGGTCGATTTCGAGTGGCTTTTTGGCTCCTTCGTTCAAGATTGCCTCGACTTCCTCTACTTAGGCTTCTATGGCCCTCTTTTCAAGATCCTCAAGTGTCATATTTCTTACCTTTGCTTCCCCGCATGTGATGTAGACATCTTTGATTGACTTTACCTCCATAGGCCCTTCATGCTTCCACACCGTCTTGTTGAAAGCGTACTCTATCACCTCATCACTAATAGTGAATGAGAGCAATCATTTCCTCGAGCTTATATTGGCATCGACGGTTGCTAAGAATGGCCTACCTAAAATAATTGGACAAGCAGGGTCCTCTGCCATATCAACAACTAGAAAATCAGCATGGACAAAGAACTTACCTACTTGCACTGGCACATCATCTACCATCCCTGTTGGAATCACTACCGTGTTGTTTGCCATGAAAAGCTTTGCATCCACAGGCTTCAGGGGACCTATCTTTATCTTGTGCCATATGGTTAGTGGCATCATGCTAACACTAGCACCTAAATCACATAATGTATTAAAGCGATATTGACCTAAGCCTATAGCGATAGAAAACTTACCTAGGTCCGCCCTCTTCTCTGGTAGTTCCAACTTGTTGCACTCCTCTGCGATCTCAGCAATTGATCTCTTCTTACCTAGTATATCCTTAAGGAACCTCACATATGATGGCATCTCATGAAGTGCTTCGGTGAATGGAATTGAGACATTGAGCCCTTGAAGCATCTTCACAAAGTGCTGAAACTTCTTTTCCGCAGGGTCCTTAAAAGCTTTCTTTGGGAATGGAAACACCTTCTTCTTCACTGTGGCTGGAGTTGAGTCGACATCGACTGGATGGTGGTCGATATCGATTGAAGGAGTCGATTTCTGGTGAATCTCAGCATCTGTGTCGACATCGAGAACAGGATGCTGGACATCGATATCACCTTGGTCGATATCGACTGGGTGTGTCGATATCGATGTCCCTTCTGGGGCTTTCACCTCCGCTTTTTGCTCGGGCGTTTGCAATTGATGCCCACTCATTAGATTCATTACCGCTATATGTCCAGTAGTTTTTCCCTTTAGATTGGGCACAGTAGATCCAGGCAGCGATCCTGATGGTTTGGGTATTTGTTCAGCCAATTGACCCATTTGGGTCTCCATATTCCGCTTCCAAACGTCAATCTCCTCGAGCCTAGAATTGATGCCTTACATCTGAGTATGAACGGAGTTGTTGGCTTGTTTGAATTCAGCTTGGTTCCTCTGCATCTCATCAAGTATGATCTACATGTCATCCTTCCTTGGTTCGCGCTTAGGGTGCCCTGGTGCTCTATAAGGTGGGGGATCCCTTTGTTGATGTTGTGGTTGATAGAATCGTTGATCTCCCCAATACTGCTGATTGCCCCCGCCATAGAGGCCTCTCGTCCACTTAGCTTCCTCATGTTGTTCCGCCATGCTTACTTGCTCAAGATGTGGATAGACACCGGTGTTATGCCTTGTTGAGCCACATTCCTGACAAGGTTGATTGTTTGAGAGGGACCTAACTTGCTTTTGTAGGCGGCGTGTTTGATCGTTGTGGAATTATTGCCACACAGCAGGATCAATCTTCTTTGGAGGCTCATTAAGTGGCATAGATGGGGCAGGTCTTGAGTCATAGGCCGCAGCAGTCCAATAAGTGTTATCAAAGTTGATCAACCTCTCAATTGTCTCCCAGGCCTCCATTGGTGTAAGCTCAATGTACCAATAGGAGGTGTAAGAGTTGATTCTCTTCTTATTCGGCACATCAAGGGTGTTGTAGAAGATCTCCAGGATGACATATTGTAATTGCCTATGCGTAGGGCATGATCTCAGCAAGTCCTTAAAGTGCTCCCACACTTGTGCTAATGTCTCATCAGTCTTTTGTTTGAAAGTCGTGATCCTTTCCCGCAGCATCGCCATTTTAGATGGAGGAAAGAACTTGTTTAGGAATGCATCCTTCACCTCTGCCCATATCCTCAACGAGCGTGGAGCCAAACTCTCTAGCCATTGTAATGCCTTCCCCGTAAGAGACCATCGAAAAGACTTTAGTCTAACATATTCTAAATTCGCACCATCAGCAATAGTCTCACATAAATCCATGAAAGTAGAAATATGTTGCAAGGGACATTCATTAGTTCTTTCTTCAAAAGCATTTTTTTTAATTTCAGACAAGAAGTTAATCTTTATTTCATAATTAGATGGGGGAATTAAAATTGCAGATTCAGGAACATGAAGCGGCGAATGCATGTATTGCATCGGCGTCTATGGATATTGATTGATCCTCTCCTGGGCTTGTCTGTGCGCATCCTCCTCTCTATCAGCGCGGGCTCGCTCTGCAGCAGTAATGACCCTTTCATTGGCGATTGTAGTGTTGTAGTCCTCTATCTCCTTCCTCAACCGCTCAATGATTTGAGTCTGTGTCTCGTTCTCCCCCATGATTCTGATAGCTTTGTTTCGAAGATGGAGAAAATGTTCTGGCTCGTCTATACTTTCCAGGATAGGTTCGCGATCAGAGCCTCGCATAAACCTGCAAAATCAGCACTAAAGAAGATCGTGAATAAAAGTTAGGGCGCGATTGATTGCCTCCCCGGCAACGACGCCAATTTGTTCGTAGGGAAGGGAAGATCGCTAAAATATGATACTCAAATAAATATCAAACTAAACCGACTCCCTTGTCCAAGCAAATAAAATACAAGAATCCCTCCCGATGTAGTGGTAGGGTATTTCAGGATCGAATCACGAGGAGGTATGTCAGCGCTTCCTATGCTTGCAATCACGATCAAGTTTCGACTCCAGAAGACCACTCGATATCGAGTAGACTGGTTGATATCGACCTTAGTTCTGATCGATTTCCAGCAAAGTTTTCTATAGAAGACAGAAGCAAAGTCGACGTCGAGTTGGGTACTCGATTTCGATGTTAGCACTCGATATCGACCTCTGCAGTCAAAATCGAGTCTTCAACAGAAACTGTCAAGGAACCTATTTGCGTCGAAAAAGATGTCCTAAGAACGTAGGATGATGAGAGAAGGGTGGATAGAATAAAAAAACAACTTTTTATATGAATCAATAAACTAAAAGCTTCGAAGGTCGGGGATTCATGCCACAACGATAACCATGCAAGTATTATGCCAAATTCATGAAAGATGACGCATTTTCGTCAAATACCTTTCGTTACCAACTATTAGATGATTAGAGACTCTTGCATAAAACCTAAGAGTTACTATCCAATTTCATGAGACATCCAAATTCACAATATGATAGGCTTTCACTTCAATAATGCAAATAATGAATCTCCTCAACTCTCGCAAAGGATCATGCATAGGATAGAAGACGGAATCGCATAAAAATCATACCTTTGATGCACAACCTTACATTACTATCGTCGGGCTCACCCCGACGCTAGAAGTGGGTTAACTACTCACGCTTCATCATCAATGAACTCGTCGTCATTGAAAAGAAACTACTTTGTATTGAACTTCAAAAAAGAAAGATTACACCGAACAAAGCCAAATATCCACTCTCGCTTCCTTCCAACTCACTCGGCTTTCTCTCTCTCTCTCTCTCTCTCTCTCTCTCTCTCTCGCTATAACTACTGTAAAACCGAATGTTCTTGCTGGAATTGAATCGCTTGAATGATTAAACTCAGCCCTAATGGCCTCTAATTATAAATCTCTCAACCTGCTATCCAAGGATTCGAAAACCTAACTTTATTCCTAAGATAAAACTTAAATAAAGTAAATAACTAAAACTCCTTAGGTAAGTAACACATTCACCATAAGGGATAACAAGTCTGGTGTTTAATGATAGAAGATCTCGACTTTAGGATAAATGTGAACGCTTCGGATATAATTTTATCAAAAACAGTGTCGGATCTGTCTGCAGCAGCAATCGATATCGACCATGGACCTCAATATCGACCTCTTCTTTTCTTTACCTCGAGCAGTTCTACTCGACCTCGGATTGGCACTCGACTTCTATCTTTTTAATCGATTCAGGCCACTCGATATCGACCATGTCACATAGATGTCGACCTCTCTGTGTCGACATGCTCTGTTCTTCATCTGCTCGATTTCTGGTGCTCTGTTTCACTCGATGTCGAGTCTATAGGTCGATTTCAACTCTTTTGTTAGACTTCGAGTTCTTTTTCCGCTCTTCTTCCTTAATCCAAATTGCTCCATTTTTGTCTTGATTTCTGCGAAATAACATAAAAACTCGTGTAGACCTCTATATTTTACAAATAAGCATAAACTACACTAATCTTATGCTTTCCGAACCAATATGCATGCGAATATCGACAAAATGGACATAAATGTGCATAGAAAATATAACAATTTGCACGCACATCACCTCTCCTCTCCTTAAAACTGAGCCCAAACGTACCCCTACTCCTGCTCCTATTTTCCTTCTTTTTTGTCTTCAAAAACATCCCCTCTTCACTCTCTTTTCAATCCAAACAAACCCCAAATACACACTCCTCTCCTCCTTCCTTTCTCCTTGTTATCCGCCTTCTTAAAGAAAGGAAAAGAGAACCACACTCTGCAGCTCTGTTCTTGCCGCCAGCAACTACTAACAAGGCACTCCCACCACTCTCAAGCATCCCCTTCACCTCAGTGAACCACCATAACAACCCCTCCTCTCGCCCTCTTTTCTTTCGAGAGAACTGAAGCCGCCCAGGACACAGGACCTTCACGCCTCATCCTCCTCCATTGGAGTTCAAGCAGTAGTCCGAGCTCTTCTTCCCCGACGACCAGGCCGAGCCCAGCCACCTGGAGTCACCACCACCACCCGTTTTCGCCAAACAGCCCCTTCTTGTTCCTCTGTTCTTCACGTCTAAGGCCGGTAAGCTCTTCCTCTCCTTCCTTTCGCTCTCAAACACGATAAAAAAACCCACATTTAACCACCCATTGTCGTCCTAGGCCAAGATATACGAGTTTTCGACTCTGACAAGGCCAATCGAGACTCCGACGAAGCTCCGGCGAGCCCGACACATCCGGAATTGCCTCGGAGAGTATCTCCTTCTTATCGATTCCATGTCTATGGGTGCAGATTGGGTGGTCGGAATCCAGAATCGTCGCCGGCTAACTCGTTTTCTCCTCCTCCTTTCCAGTTTTTTCGAACGCAAGGGTGCGGGTAGGAAGATCATGAAAAGTGACTAGGTGGGTTCGATTCCTTTTGTTTTTAAAAGAGGTTTGGTTCTTTTTTTTATTTAAAACAAAAACCGGTTCGGTTTTGCCCAAAACCAAATCAGATTTTAAAGGCGATAATGAGCCTTTTCTGCTTTCTAAAACAAGGGGATTTTAGGCCTAATTTTTCAAAAAATCCAAAAATAAATTTTGGGCCTGTTTCAATTGAAATCCAGTTTTGTGCCAAATAAAGGGGCCGATTTTGGAGTTTTGAAAAATAAGGGAGGTTTTGATAGTTTTATAAAAGGCCGGTTTTTATTAAATAAAAATGGTTGGGCCTAGTTTTATAAAATATATATATTTAGGATATTTAAGAATATATTATGAGCCTTGGATTTAAAAAGAGAATTTGGCGAACCTTTTTCAAAGGTCGAAATTTCTAACTATTTGACTTGGATTTTGAAATGGTTTTGGAACTAACTTGGGAATCTAAGTTGGGATTCGGTGACTGACTAGCATGATGATATGATATGTGTGAATAATAGAATGCTTGTGGTGATTTATTATAAGAGGTTAAATGTTAGTTACTTATGATGATGATATATATATTTATATGCTAAGTATGAGTATAAAATGAAAGCATGCGAAATTGGCTAAGTATAATTTGGAAATTATCTTAAGCTGATGAATTGGAGGATTATGTTGAATATGGTATGAGATGCGAGATGATTGATCATGATGAACGGAAAATATGGATGATGCGAACTTGTTTATTTATCTGCTTGTATGAGGGTGTGCTATAGAGTAGCTATAGAAGTAGACTCATTGTATTCTTTAAATATGTATCTAGGTGAGCATCTGTGATTATGACTATTGCGTGTCGGTTTACTTGCTGCTCTACTAGCCAGGTAAGTTTCTTCGGAACCTACTCAGATTGATCAGAAATCCTCCCTACTTATATGTGCATGATATACTAAGTGCTTCATATCATAATAGCATGCCATGTAGTATCATGCTAGGATTGCACGAATGACTGAGCATCCTTATTTTGTATGCGTATGTAAATAGAACGATCGTTATTTGTGATGTTAACTAGAGTCGTTGTTAGGGTCATAGGACAAGCCAGTCCCATCAGGTCTTGTCTTGAGTCATATGAGTCATGAGCAACACCTTATTAATATTATGAGCATGATAATGATTGTGAGCATGATGATTAAATAAATGAATTGGAAATGGAATGCATTCATGAGCTGGCCAGTCTCTGCCCTATCGGGAAGGGGGGTGGAGGTAGGAGAGGGATATGCCACTTGACATTCTCTGCTAGGGCCCTATTTAATATTCCACACATATATAAACTGCGAGCATGTCTTGTGTTTTAATATTCATGTCCTACATTAGAATCATGATATTAGGACTAGCGTATACGTGTGCTTATATGTGGGGAACAACAAAGTGTGGGCCTCAGTCTGATCCTATGCCCCCTTAACATTTGTAGGTATATATGCATGATCATATCGTGTCACGTGCTGTTTGGCGTGGGATGCTCATGGTGGAAAACTGGTTATTAAATTGTCACTTGACCATATAAAATACGGGTACAATAACCACATAATGAAGAATGTTTTGACCCGGCTTTGCCGTGGCACCTTTTATTTACGTGATCGATGGTTTAAGTGGACATGTTTTCCCGACTTAGTACTTAAGACAGGTACAGGTGTGTTAACACCACGTTCCCAATGGGCCTCACGAGAATCTTGGGTTTGAAATCCCACTTTCAAAACTGAACTTTTGAATTTCAAACTTTCAACCTGTACTTGGTGCGCAAGATCCAAACGAAGGTATTCGACTTTCGGAATGTAACTCGAGATTTCAAATCCCGGGCCATTACAAGATCTCCCAGATTGTAAGGAATACTTGCACCCAATGTTGGCGGTGTCGGAGTCTCATATCATCCTCCCTAATGTATCCTTTGAGATTAAAACTAGTTTTATAGCGGAGATTAGGAGACATACTTTCGAGGGAAAGGGCTCCGAATGCCCTATGGCACATATTACTACCTATATTGACTTGTGTGACACCACTGTTGACAGTGTTAACCTAGAATATATGCGCTTAAAAGCTTTTAGATGGTCACTTGCAGGAAAGGCTCTGGATTGGTTGGAAAGCTTGCCCCCACAATCCATCCGCACATGGGGAGAACTTAGACATCTATTCCTAAATAAGTTATTTCCACCATCGAAGATGGCGCAAATCCGCCAGAAGATTATAGCCTTCAAGCAGAAGCCCGGAGAGACGCTAGCGCAAGTCTGGGAGCGCTATAAAGACCTATTGATATCCTGCCCTACCCATGGGCAACCGCCTTATGTGATCCAGAAGATAATCTACAATGTCCTGGACGTGCCAACTAGAGAGCGGATCAACTCCTACACCACCTACTGCTATCTCGAGCTTACACCACATCAATCTTGGGATACAATTGAAAGGCTTGTAGAGTTCGACAACACATATAGGACTCCTGTGGCCCCCGATGCGAGGCCAGCCCCATCCATGCCATTGTATGAGCCATAAAAGGAGGTGGATCCTGAGGTGAAGGATCAATTTATGAAAGACCAGGTAATGCGCCTCCAAAAACAAGTTAGATTTTTAACTAACAATCAAGCTTGTTTAGAATGTGGGTCACATAAGCATAACAAAATCGCTTGCCCCTACACGGAGTAAGTGCAAACGGCAGAGACCCATGAAGAGATGAAGTTTTTGAGGGGCCCTAACTATGGCGGCTATCAAGGCAATTGGGGATACCATCAACGCCAACAATATCAAAGAGACCCCCCCACCATATAGAGCACCTGGCCATTCGGAGAGAGAAAGAAGGGATGACTTATAACTCATCCTAGATGAAATAAGGAGAAATCAAGCCGAAAACAAGCAATCCAACAATGCCATACACACTCAACTGGGTCAATTGGAGGCCAACATTCCAAGGCAAGCCGGATCGTTCCTAGGCCAACCTGAGGCCAATCCCAAGGGAAACCATCTAGCTAAATTATCGCCATTCACCTAAGAAGGGGCAAGGAGATCCAAAGCAAAGAAACGAAGCCAGAAGAGAATGCCACTAGAGAAGCAGTCGACGTCGACACACCTCAGTCGATGTCGACTGCCCTTGTCGATGTCGAGCCCTCAGTCGATGTCGACCCTATCGAGTCGCTTGCCCCAAAGTCAACCACTGTTGTTGATGTCGACCCCTCCCCTGTCGATGTCGACCAATCCCCTTCGAAACATAGGGCCATTCCCGCTCAGAAAGTAAAGAAGCCACTTCCATATCCCTCCAAAGAACCAAGGGACCCTACGGACCTAAAGTTCCAAAGATTAGTGAATCTGCTCCAAGGCCTAAACAATACCATTCACGGAGGCCCTTCATGAGATGACGTCATATGTCCGGTTTCTTAAAGATATATTAAGCAAAAACGATCAATTGCTGAGATTGCGGAGGAGTGTAGCAAGATATATTACCCAGAGAAGAGAAGTGATCCGGGAAGGTTTGCCATCACAAATGGGCTAGGCCAACACCGCTACAAGGAAATGTGCAACCTAGGGGCTAGCGTAAGCCTCATGCATTTGTCCAAATGGTCAAAAGTGAGTATTGGAGCCTTGGAGCCTGTAGATATGAAGCTATGCATGGCCGGCGACAATTTTGTGAAGCCCACATGAATAATTGACGATGTCCTAGTTAAGGTGGGAAAATTCTATGTGCCCACAGATTTTATTGTACTTGATATGATGAAAGATCAAATATGTCCTATCATCTTAGGGAGGCCGCTCCTAGATACGATCGATGCCAATATCAGCGTTCGAAAGGGGCTACTGTTAGGAGGGAAACTAGTTGAATAAATATCAATAAAATATAAACTCAAACCGATCTCCAAACCTTCTTAAATAAAATTACAAGAGTCCCTCCTGATGTAGTGGTAGGGTATTCAGGATCGAATCCACGAGGAGGTATGTCAGCGGTTCCTAAGCCTGCAATCACGTTCGATTTCGACTCCAGAAGATCATTAGATATCGAGTAGATCAATCGATATCGACTACAGTTCAAGTCGATTTCCAGCGAATTCCTGCAAAAGACAAAAGAAACAGTCAACGTCGAGTAGAGCACTCGATATCGGTCAGTCACTCGATATTGACTTCTGCAGTCGATTTCGAGTCTTCGCAGAAACTGTAAAGGTAACCAAATTTTGTAGAAAAAGTGTCCGAAGAATATGAGAATGATGAGGGAAAGATGAACAAAATAAAAACAGTGATTTATAAACTTCAATAAACTTAAAAACCTCCAAGATCGGGGATTCATGCCACAACGATAACCAATGAATTGAAACTGTTCTTGCTTGATTGAATGTGTGTGGATGATTGAAACTCAGCCCTAATGGCTTCTAATTATAGATCTCAAACCTTGCTATCCAATGATAAGAAAATCTATCTTTATTCCTAAGATAAAACTAAATAAAGTAAATAATTAAAATCACTTTAGGTGAATATGCATTCACCCTAAAGGATAAAAGGTCTGATAAATAAGATAAAAGATCTCGACTTAGGATATAAGTAAACTCCTTCGGATAAGATTTTATCAAAAACGTCGGATCTGTCTGCAGCGTCAGTCGATATCGACTAGCTCTGGTCGATATCGATCACTTCTCTTCTATCTCGAGCCAACTCTACTTGACCTCATATTTGCACTCGAACTCTATCTTTTATTCGATTTGGGGCAATCGATATCGACCAGTTTCAGTCGATATCGACCAGTCTATGTCGAGTTGCATTGTTCTTCTCCTGGCTCGATTTCTGGTGTTCAAATTCCACTCCATGTCGAGTCATTTGGTCCATTTCGACTCCTTAGTAGATTTCGAGTAATTTTCCGGCTTTTCTTCTCTTCTCCAAATCGCCCCGCTTTTGCCTCGATTTTTGTGAAATAACACAAGAACTCGTGTAGACCTCTATAATTTACAAATAAACATAAACTACACTAATCTTATGCTTTCCCAACCAATATGCATTAAAATATAGAAGAAATCGAAGTAAAAGTATATGAAAAATATGGCAAATTGAGCGCACATCAGCTACTATCATTCACAATTGGTAATGAGGTAATAGAATTCTCCTTCAATCCTACTATGAAGGAGGTGAACCGAATGAAGGTCAAGTCCTTATATACAAAAGGGAGAGTAATCCTTTGTGAAGAACCAACGGAGAGGACTTTGACCAATGAAGAGCAAAGGTTGAGGGCCATGGTGGCCTAAATAGAGGAACTTCTAGCAATTTGGCACCAAGCGGACGAAGAAGAAGAGACTGAGTGATATGCCCCAACGGATCGATCCAACAAGTTTCAAGCTTCGATCAAGCACGAGAACAAAACATGACACACACGACTCTTTTTTTTTGGGATTTTTTCTAGGTTTATGGAGAAGTAAAACAAGATATGAATGGCTAAATCTAAGAGCATCTCGCCCATAGATTTTCCAAACTTGCTCTCTCACTCGTCGGCATCTCACTCCCGAGTAATTAAGCCTTTGCTTGAAGAACTCTAACAAGCATCTCACCGAAAAGAGTTAAAAAAACGGAACCATTCCTCGGCCTCTCACTCCGGAATGGGGTGTCAAAATGGAATCTTACCAAATCAACAAAACACACACTTTTTCCAAAAATTCTCAACTCAAATCTGATTTTTCATTAAAAAGGTCCAACAATTTTATATCCATAAAACAACAACAATTAAAATGATGAATTAAAGACGGAAGAGATGAAAAGTTTCTCGGAAATTGATGGAGAAAGGTGTCCAGCTCCCTGGTGGAAAATGGAGGGTTTGATGTCATCATTAGTGTAAAAAATCATCAAGTTCCATTGAATGAATCCCGTTCAATGCATCTTCATCTATTTCGACTTCATTCAATGCATCCGGAAAATTGTCCAAATTTCGGAATGCTGGATTTTTGCCTATTTCGGATATAGTTTTGGATGATTTAGGCTTTTTCGTCTTCATGAAAGAAGTATCCCTTCGAATTACCTTTCCGACAAGTACTGATGGACCTTCAATGGAAGACCCCTATTGATGTCTTCATGAATGATGTAGCCCTTCATTGGAAGTAAAACAAGTACTGATGGACATTCACATCACTGAGATAGCAGTCGATGTCGAAAGACCCCTATTGATGTCGATCACAAAGGAGCCAGGGTACTTTCCAGAAGCTGAGTATGAGGTTGACGCTGACGATTGCATCGAAGTCGACCAACTTCAGCCGATATCGACTGGCCCCACTCGACTTTGACTTCCTCAAATCGACCACCCTCCATTGACTGTACCTTTAGAAGACAAGTTGCACTCGACGTTGACTGACCTTAGTCGATGTCGACCACTCCCTCAGAAGAAAGATGACTCAATGGTAAGTCCAATTAAAGATTTCTATCCTTCGAAGTTTATAGATAATGTCCCTATAAAAAACGTACCTTTGTTTGTACTTCTTAGTAACGATGTAAGAAAGACAACAAGAGAATACAAGGTGGCGACAAGGTATACATGGATCAATGCAACATAAAGGGACACAAAAGAAAAGAGGGATGAAAAGGCGGAGTAGTGACCATACATAAAGTTTATCCAGGAAGGTTGGAGCTTAAAGATAAAAAGGGCATAATCTTCAAAGTTGAGCTCAAAAGCCCCGAAGAGAAGACTCGAGCCATATGGTCCCTCAATGTCCCAACCTGGATTGGAGAGAGAAAGAAGTCGGCATAGCGACCCTAAAATCTAGAGCATATATACAGAGTTAATTTTGAATAGTTTGGTTTTAGGGTTTTGAATTTTTGGTTTTGGACTTGAGATAATTTTTGAGTTTTTCATGAGAACTAACGAAATTACAGGTGCAAAAAAGCTGAGAAGGCTCTTGACGCCGACCATACTGCTTGATGTCAACCGAAGCATGTCAAGAGAAGCAACTATGATCGATCTCAAATCACCCTGAGTTGAAAAAATCACTCGAAGTTGATTGACCTAGTCGATATCGACTGAACCCCTCGATCTCGATTGCACCTGTAGAAGCACCTGTTTTGAACCATTGCGATAAGTTCTATTAAGTTCTATTAAGTTTTCTTTTGACTCCACTTCTGATTTTTTACAGTGAGGACACTGTAAGATTGAAGTATGGGGTGGGGGAAAAGCTTTCTTACAATATTTTGCTCAATTCATCTTTGTGAGTTTTCTTTTTGCTAAGTTTATCTTGGTTAATTGGTTTATTAAGTCTTGTTTTGCATACATGGTTAGATCGTATAAATTTTAGGCATTATCTTTGGATACATATTTTTCTATGTGCTTAAAGTTTATAGTCCAAAGATTTTTTTTAGAAAAATCACCCCTATTGAAAAAAATTGAAAAGTGTCATGGAATTTTTAATAAGACTTGATGATGTAAAAGTACATCTGTTAGAGATATAGCAATTAAACTACCTAGTAAAGGGAAGTCTCAATGAAGTGCGATTTTTAGAGAAAACCATGAAAGGAGGTAAAATTGAAGTTGCTTTTGAAATATGCATGATAAGAGGACGAAGGACTTTATTTTCCATTTGATCGTTATTTTACCTAGCCATTACCCATGCTTATTTACCTTACATCATACTCGAAGCCATATGTGCTTTATGACATATTTGCTCCACAAGTTCATAAATTTCCCATTTTCATACCATTTTACCCATCCGGGGAACATGTTGTGAAATGGAAGTATTATTATGGAGATGTTATATGGTTCATATGTTGTGAGATTATTATGAAGTTTGATGGCAGGAGATATTTTAATTGAAAATTTAATGAGAGAAAGAAAATCCGGTCACCTAGGAGTTAGGTGGATCGACCCTTCTTGCGGAGGATAAAATTCACGCAAGATGGGACACCAAGGTGAGGAGTCCGAAGCGCTATGTATTCGGGGCCATTCATGATACCCATGTTTGCGACTCGTGAGAAGGCAGCGTTAAGTTCAGAGAGGTAAAAGCATATAAGTGAAAAAAAAAACAACATTATGAGAGGATGAGGAATGTGGAAATATCACAAAGGAGAAAGTGCAAAACAAAGAAAGTGTGAAAGTTTCTCCCCGGATTAAGCACCACATTGCCAAATATAGCCCACCACTATGCCCTTTTACCTTCACTTCACCATGCACTTTAAAAGTCCTCTTGATTTTTAATGCTATGTTACCAAATTGTTTTTGCATAACCCTCCTTTTGTGTGAGATATTGCTTTTCATTCATAGGCACGAATTTGAAGGCAATAGTACTTGCAAGGATGGTAATTTATTGTTAGGGTTATATAAGAATGGATCTATGATGTAGAGAGTTTAGTCCTTCCCCTGTTTGACCATTAAAAGTATTGCTTAGGGACAAGCAAGCTTAAGTATAGGGTGTTTCATGTGCGCCTATTTTACCATGTTTTACACTTAGATTTATTCCGTTTCTTAGGCATATTTTATACTTTTGGGTTGGAAAAGTAGTGAATTTGTGTAGTTTATGTTCATTTGCAAGATATAGAGGTCTACACAAGTTTTGGTTTGATTTCGTAGGAATTGGAACGTTTTAGAGAAAAGTTAGAACACTGAAAGAGCACTCGATTTTGAGCAGAGCACTCGACCTCGACTAATGTACATGACATTGACAGGAAGTACCCAATGTCGACTGAAGAAAAGTTGCAAAATAGAGACTAACGTATGAGAAGAAGTGTCGATCGAGACCCACTCAGTTCGACCAAAATGAAGTACTCGATGTAGACTGGTTCACTCGACATCGACTGGAGCAACAACACGTAACAAACGCGCAATGGGCCGAATCTTTATAGGATTCCTTAGATACTTTTATCCTTATGGGTATATTCCTATTTACCATAGGGAATATTACTTTAAATAGTTTTATAATTCTAGAAGAATTTATATTTTCAATTTAGATAGAATTTAAATTACCAATATCATTAGGATTAGAATTCCTTTCCTTGGCTAGCAAGGATTTGGAGCCTATAAATGAAGCCCTTGGGGGCTGAGTTTTAATCATCATATAATTCATTTCTTGAGCAATCAAGCAACCAAAGAGAGAGAGTTAGTCGTGAGAGAAGAGAGAGAAGTGTTTGGTTGTGTACTCTTTAATGGTTTATGTTTTATGCAAGTTGTTTATTTTATCTTTATAATGTTTTCCCCAATCATGAGTGAGTAGTCGTCCTACTTCTAGGGTCGGGGTGAGCCCAACAATAGCCATGTTTGCATGCTTAAATCCCTGTTTTGCTTACGTGATTTCATCTTCTATCTCGTGCTTAATCCTTTATGAAAATTTAGGATCATGCCTTATTTGAATTATATGAAGCGAGAGTGGATTATTTGTGAATTTGGATAGTAATTGATAGGCATGACACCTCTTGATACTAGGGTTCAGGGAGGTTGGTACTACCAAGATGCCAAGACTTTGGGAATTTATGCTATTCTATGTTGATTTCTATCCGTCAAAAGAGGATTGCATAGGATGTAAAGAATTGGCATGCATGTGAGGGATGTCAGTCTATTTAAAACAAAGTTGGATTAATCTAATTAAAGGGAATAACTAGAAAAGAGCCAAGGATCAGTAAGCCAACCATTGTTGAAGAATTGTAGGTGAAACTATCACATCTCTTATTGTTTTAAATCAATCATCATTGTTACTCTTACTTTATTTGTTTATTTCAATTATTTCTATTCTTCTTAATATAATCACTTTTATTAGCAATTTGTGTACACAGAAAAAGGTATTCTCCTTGTGGATTGACATTTTGGCATACTACTTATAGTAGCTTTAGGTGTGTATTATTATCTTTGACAAGGATCAATGACCGTTTTACGCCCGTCAAATTTTGGCATCGTTGCCAGGGAGTTTTACTTTAGTTTCTTACGTACTTTTATTGCTATTTAGAGTGTGAATCACCTCATGTGGATCACACTTTTGCTACTGGTGAGGTGTAAAGTGTCGTGTGCTTTATCTCGCCAAAGAAATATAATACCCAAACTAACAAACTAACTAGTAAACTAGTGATGTACATATTTCTAGCCATGTTTTTGTGCATATTTTAGCTTCGTTTTCCATTCAATTCATACATTCTAGGTTGAGAACATTGAGAATTTGTGTAGCATGTGCTAATGTGCAAGAAATAGAGTCTTCACAAGTTTTGATTTAATGTGTAGAAATTAGAGTGGAATCCAAGTCAAAACAAGAAGCCAAGAGCTGTCGAAGAGCAGTCGAGATCGACTAGATAGCTCGAGATCGACTAGATCAAGTGGCGCAGAGACTAAGTACCGAGAGCCAGGAAAACACAAGCTACTGGAAAATCACTCGACACAACCCTAGATCGAGTAAACCACTCGATATCAACATGATGCTCGAGCTCGAGTAGAATCAAGAGAAGTTGAGCAAAAGTGAAGCACTCGACATCGACTGGTTAGGTCGAAGTCGACTGAAGATTTCTGCGGTTCAGACATGCTTTGACGAATCCGAGATGAAGAGATATTATAAAGCCACAGTTTTTTCTTAGAATTTAGATAGATTACTTCCTATGGGTACTTTCCTTTTTACCCTAGGATTTTTATTATTTACTTCAATAATGTTTTATCCTTTTTATATTTGGATAGAATTTAGATATAGTAGTTTTACTAAGATTAGAACTCCTTTCCTTGGCTAGCAAGGATTTGGAGCCTATAAATAAAGCCCTAGGGGTAGGTTTTATTCATTCAAGTCACAAAGCAATTACATACAATAGCAATAAAGTTGAGGGTTTTGAGCTTTAAGGTTTCGGCGCTTACGATAGCTGGCGTTGAGATTTTGAAGACTTTGTTTATTCAATGCAAGTTTCCTTTTATGCAATTATGTCTTCCTTCATCATGAGCGAGTATTCGCCCTTTCTTCTAGGGTCGGGGTTAGCCCGACGATAGCCATGGTGGTAAGGTTTGTATGTTGCTAAAGAAGGTATCTTTTATCTCGCTCTACCTTATGCTTCATCTTTAAATGCGAATTTAAGGAACTCATGTTGTGAAACTTGGGTAGTAATTAGGGTTTGTGATTGAAGGGAGAATTGAATTGAAATATATAATAAAATGTAAGAACAATTGCAACCCTTAGCCTTTCAAATAAATTCAAAAATCCCCGTGTTATTTCGCAGAAATCGAGACAAAAATTAAGCAATTTGGACAAAAGAAGAAGAGCTGAAAAAGAACTCGAAGTCTACTGAGGAGTCGAAATCGACCTAAAGACTCGACATCGAGTGGAAACAGAGTACCAGAAATCGAGCAGAAGAAGAACAGAGCATGTCGACAGAGAGAGGTGGATATCGACATGAAGTGGTTGATATTCAGTGCCCTGAATCGAGTGAAAAGATAGAGTTTGAGTGCCGTTCCGAGGTAGAGTAGGACTGCTCAAGATAGAGAAAAGAAGAGGTCGATATCGACATGTGCTGGTCGATATCGACTGCTGCTGCAGACAGATCCGACGCTGTTGTTGATAGAATTATCCGAAGGCAATGCATCTATCCTAAAGTCGAGATCTTCTATCCAATACCACCAGACATGTTATCCCTTATGGTGAATTTCATATTTACCTAAGGAGTTTTAGTTATTTACTTTATTTAAGTTTTATCTTAGGAATAAAGATAGAGTTTCTTATCCTTGGATAGTGAGGTTATAAATTGATAATTATAGGCCATTAGGGTTGACTTAGAATCATCCAAGTTCAGTCATTCAAACACAATAACACAGAGAATAGTTAGAGAGAGAGAGAGCCGAGTGGGGTGTAGGAAGTGAGAGCGGAGTGGCTTTGTTCGGTTGTACTCTTTGTTTTGCAAGTTTAATTCAAAGTAGTTTCTTTTCCATGATGATGATGTCAACAATGATGAGGCACGAGTAGTTCCTCTACTTCTAGAGTCGGGGTGAGCTCGATGATAGCTATGTAAGTTTGTGCATCAAAGGTATGATTTTTATGCGATTTTGTCTTCTATCCTATGCATGATCCTTTGCGAGAGTTGAGGAGATTCATTATTTGCATTATTGAAGCGAAAGCCAATCATATTGTGAATTTGGATTGGTCATGAAATTGGATAGTAACTCTTAGGTTTTATGCGAGAGCCTCTAATCACCTAATTGTTGGTAACGAAAGTTATTTGACGGAAATGCATCATCTTTCATGAATTTGGCATAATACTTGGATGGTTATCGTTGTGGCATGAATCCCTGATCTTGGATGCTTTTAGTTTATTTAAGCATATAAAAATCTGTGTTTTTATTCTGTCCACCCTTCCATCATCATTCTACGTTCTTCGGACATCTTTTTTGATAAAATTTGCTACATTTACAGTTTCTATTGAAGACTCGATTTTGACTGTAGAGGTCGATATCGAGTGCTGACATCGATATCGAGTGAAAATCTTGATGTCGACTGTGCCTTTGTCTTCTGCAGGAACTTTGCTGGAAATCGACCAGAACTGAGGTCGATATCGACTGCACTACTCGATATTGAGTGGTCTTCTGGAGTCGAAACTTGATCGTGATTGCAAGCTTAGGAAGCGCTGACATACCCCCTCGTGGATTCGATCCTGAATTACCCTACCACTACATCGGGAGGGATTCTTGTATTTTATTTGGACAAGGGAGTCGGTCTAGTTTGAGATATTTATTTGATATTATATATTTAGCGATCCCACCCCCTAAGAACAAATTGGCGCCGTTGCCGGGGAGGCAAAGGCGCCAATTTGTTCTTTGAAACAAAGCTATCAGAATCATGGGGGAGAACGAGACACAGGCTCAAATCATTGAGCGATTGAGGAAGTAGATAGAGGACAACAATGCTACAATCGCCAATGAAAGGGCCATTGCAGCTGCAGAGAGAGCCCGCGCTATAGAGAGGAGGATGCGCGCAGACAAGCCCAAGAAAGGTTCAATCAATATCCACAGACCGCGATGCAATACATGTATCCGCCGCTCCATGTCCCTGAATCTACAATTCTTATTCCTCCCTCTAATTATGAGATAAAGATTAACTTCCTGTCTGAAATTAAAAGAAATACTTTTGAAGGAAGAACTAATGAATGTCCCTTGCAACATATTTCTACTTTCATGGATTTATGTGAGACTATTGCTGATGGCGCAAACTTGGAATATGTTAGACTAAAATCCTTTCGATGTTCTCTTGCAGGGAAGGCGTTGCAATGGCTAGAAAGCCTGGCTCCACGCTCGCTGAGGACATGGGCAGAGGTGAAGGATGCTTTCCTAAACAAGTTCTTTCCTTCATCTAAAACGGCGATGCTGCGGTAAAGGATCACGGCTTTCAAACAAAAGTCTGGTGAGACATTGGCACAGGCGTGGGAGCGCTTTAAGGACTTACTGAGATCATGCCCTACGCATGGGCATATGGGACTGATGCGGCCTATGACTCAAGGTCTGCCCCATCTATGCCACTTTATGAGCCTCCAAAGGAGATTGATCCTGATGTGCGACAACAATTCCATAACGATCAAACACCCCACCTACAAAAGCAAGTTAGGTTCGTCTCAAACAATCAAGATTGTCAGGAATGTGGCTCAAAAAGCCACAACACCAATGCTTGTCTACATCTTGAGCAAGTTAGCATGGCGGAACAACATGAGGAAGCTAAGTAGATGAGAGGCCCCAATGGAGGGGGCAATCAGCAGTATTGGGGAGATAAAAGGTTCTATCAACCTCAACATCAACAAAGGGATCCCCCACCTTATAGAACACCAGGGCAGCTTGAGCGGGAACCAAGGAAGGATGACCTGCAGATCATACTTGATGAGATGCAGAGGAACCACGCCGAGTTCAAACAAGCAAATAACTCCATTCATACTCAGCTGTAAGGCATCAACTCTAGGCTCGGGGAGATCGACGTTTGGAAGCGGAACATGGAGACCCAAATGGGTCAATTGGCAGAACAAATTCCTAAACCGTCTGGATTCACTACTAGAATTGTTTTCATAGACATCGGATGATTAACATCAGTCAGAAAAACGCATGATGTTAAAAATATATATAACATCGGTTTATCAAATTTTGATGTGAAAAATAAAATAGACATCGCCTTATTTTATTGACCGATGTGAAAAGTGTGTTTCTGGAAAAAAATTAAGGCGCGGAATTGAAATCCGAACCAAGTAAATTCCCGCTCACCTTGAATACGGGCGGGCGGATCTTAAAATTTCCAACACTTAGAATATTTCCTAGAAATTTGTACTTGTTTCTTAAATTCATAAAAATACAATCCCAATATCCCCAACACTTAGAAAAAAATTGAATTGTTTGCAAAAAAAAAACATATAATTATACTTAGAAAAATTAAAAGGAGATACATCACCACTCCCGAACCTTTCCTCCTCACATCCCACATCCCGACTCCTTCCTGTTCACGTTCACTGCGAGACGTTCCTCCTCCACTCTTGCCTTCCATGTAGGCTCTACGACCGTCAAACTCGAGTGGCTGCGGTGGCGCTCTTCATGGTCAGTCCGATCTCTTCGGGCCGACTTTCCTCACACCATTGAACCCGACCGGTGAAATCCCTCTTTCATTGTCGTCTCTTCTCTCTGGCTGTCGAACCAGAGCTCGGCTTCTCTTCGTGCTAGGTTGTTTCTCTGTCAAACAAGGAACTCGGCCTTCTCTTCATGGTAGGGCGCTTCTCCGCCTTCAATTTTGAAAATTTTCGATTTAGGGTTTATGCGAATTGGTTAGATTCAGAGCCTTGTGGCTGAAATTGATATTCATTTTCTATTTAAGGTTTCTTTAGGTTCGAATTACTCTCTAATTTAGGTTTAAATTACCCGTACAAGGCAGAGATATACTAATTTGGGGCTTTATCAGGTGTTCTCTACTTCTCTGATTTTGGGGCTTTCATACTGAAGAGCAAGGTTCTCCATTTCTAGGTATGAAATTCCTCTTTCTAATTTTCAATTTTTGTGATTTAGGGTTTGTTCCTTCCTAAAGTAAGTGAGTTATTTGGATTTGTGGTTTGCTTGATTACTGATTTTTACCTAGTTTTATTTTGCCCTACTGTACAATGTGGATTCGAACCTTGTCTTAGCTTTAAAATCCATACAACGTCCTTTAATTTCAAATTCCGACCCTTTCTGACCAAGAACCTATCATCTGGCCAGTTCGGCCTGTTCAATTTGGGAGCAAAGGAATATTTTAGGATATTTCTATATACAATTTGTGATAGACGAAAACCTTAAAAATAAGGGCATGCAATCACCTGACCAAGATAATGGGATGTCAAAATACAAGATGGAGTACATGTGAACACGTTCCATAGTAGAGAGGCACCAATTATTTTTATTTTGAAAAAGATAATGAAAATAAGCAAACCATGTGCATCACAGTGAAAATTTCAAATCATAAGAACACTGTTAAGTATTCCTTAGACTGCTATTTGTTTGGTTTTGTGATCTTCTTGATATATGTTTTAGGAGGCTCTGCATGCTAAAAGACTTATTTATTTTCTATAGGCAATTTTCTTTTACAAACTTGCTTTTCACTTCAATCCACAATGTGTTGAACTTGCTTTTACGAACTTGCTAAAAGACTTATTTTGATTATCCAAACAATATTTACGAACTTGTTAGTTTTATGTGTTGTACTTCCTATGCATTGAAGTTGTTTTTGCTTTAAAGCAAAAAAATGTTTAAAAGGATCATCTAATTGAAACGATTGTGTTCCTCCAAATCAAAGTGATAGGCTGGTAGGCCAGTTACCAAGATTCTTTTGATGGCTATATACTTATACACAAAATATTGTTTGGATAATCCTTTCTTTCTCTGATCAGATCAAATAGAACTCTCATGTTATACAAAAGCAGTTCTCTATTGTACAAAGCAGTCCTTCCATGTATTTTCTTTTACTATAGGGTACTATCTCCGACCTTCTGATTTTCTCGATTTGATCTGCTGACAAACCCAAGCAACAGGTTTCCATCTTTGACACTAAGTGATCAAAATCTTGATGGAATTGAGAGAAACGAACAAAATACTCATCCCACAAACCACCCTTTTATGTCACTGAATAGAAAAAATACGAGTGAGTACATACATGGTTGCCGAGCTTATAAACCAATTTGTCTGGCGTAAATTGATTTTGATTCATCATGCCTAAGTTGCTTGATGGTTCACTCTTCTGACTGTGATTGATCTTTTCAAAGGGAAAATTAGAAATCTATTCACGTATGAAGCATTAGAAAATGTGAGATGTATTGGGATGTGAGATGCCTAAGCTGCTTGATTTAGAAAATGTGAGATGTCTTGAGATTGATCTTTTCAAAGGAAAAATTTGAAAATGAAGCATTTTAATGATAAGCTTAAAGATAGAAAAGGCCAAAATGGTATTTAAAAAGATCGATATTTCTTTTAGGTGAGTTTTAAGGTAAAAAATTCTTAGTGGGCAAAAAGCTATGTCTACATCTGATATATTAAATTATTCGTTACTACTCATTTGTTGTTTCCCTTTCTCTACTTTCACTTGGTGATAAAAATGTATCCTTGAACTTCTAATCTTTGTGGTTTATTGATGTTGGCTGTTCATGAGGGTCAGGCAGTGACTGAGTCTGTTACAAGGTTTATGATAAAGATGTTCAACTATTGCATTAATTTCTTGTCTTCTTTAGCTCCGAAGCTAGTGCTAATTCCCCCTAGGTCGTTGAGTTTCATTTATCTATGAGAAATAGCTCGATTCCTTTTTTCTTTACCTATATAAAAATATCCTTAACTCACAGCTGTTTGCTTATGCATACTGCATAAGCTGTTCTGCTCCTAAGCTGTTTGTATTATTGTTTTGGAGTATAGCTTCCCTATCTTGTGTTCACTCAGATAAACTTGTGGCATTTAGTTGTACGAAAGCATTAAATAGAGTTTACAAGGATGATCTTATATATTTATTTTTAGAAATATATTGTAATCTTGGAGTAAGGTCAATTACTATATTGCCGTTTAGCTATTGAATTATTTATAGTCTCTCTATATTGTAATCTTGTTGGATTTGTTCAGATGTGAATTTTGAATTATATTTAATTTTCTAATCAACCTTCCAGGTACTTTACTGGAATATTGGAAATCTCGGTCTCTTGGTCAGCAACCACTCACCTTTTTTCAAGAGGTTAGTAGAAATAGTATGCTAAGGACTTGGGTAATAATATTCTCATCATGTTAATTACCTATATATGGGTTTGAGGTGCGTGCCTTTTAGTACACTGCATAGAATTACTTTAATTCTATGCTAGGTTGTTTCTACCACTTGTGGTGGTTATTAACTCATTCTTCATCGTCCTCTGTTTTCCCAGCAATGGATAAATCTTGGATCTATGAAGATAGGTTTAGTTTAACGTACGAATTGGGGTTGGAATCCTTCATCAATTTTGCTAAAGAAAATACTAGTAACGCTAAGAAAGTTCGATGTCCTTGCACAAAGTGTGTCAATTTTAAGAAGAAGTCATTTAAGACAATTAGAGAACATTGTAACCGATTTGGTTTTAGCTTGGGCTACACAAACTGGATTTGGCATGGTGAACCTGCTTTGTCCCCGTGCGGTGGAACACCTCAAGATTTCAGCCACGCTCGTTCTGAGGTAGTCGACATGTTTGAAGCGGCATTTGAGGAAGGCGATTATGATGAGGATTCCATCGAGTTTAGAAATTTCGTTGAAGATGCACAAAAACCCTTATTTGATGGCAGTGAGCACTCTAAGTCAGATGCACTTGTTAAACTTCATAGGCTGAAAGCGAAGTTTGGATTGAGTGACACTTGCTTCACCGAAGTACTTGAGGTTGTATCCTCTTTACTTCCGAATGGAAATGTGTTACCTCAAACACTATACGAGTCAAAGAAAACACTCAACACGTTAGGCTTTGAATATGAGAAAATACATGCGTGTCTTAACGATTGTATCTTGTATAGGAATCAGTATGCTGGAGAAAAACGTTGCCCTACATGTGGTCTCTCTCGTTGGAAGTTGAAGAGAGATCAAACTGAAAAGGAAGGGCAACCAGCAAAGGTGTTATGGTATTTCCCTATTATTCCTAGACTTAGGCGCTGGTTTAAAGATCCTGAAACGGCTGAACTATTGACTTGGCATGATGGGAATCTAAGTACAGAGGGTTACATGCGTCATCCAGTCGATTCCCCTACTTGGCGGTTGGTTGATTACAAGGACCCCGACTTTGCTGTTGAAGCAAGAAATCTTAGATTAGGGTTGTCAGCTGATGGTATTAATCCTCATAGCAACATGAGTAGTAGATATAGCTGTTGGCCTGTGCTATTGGTGACCTATAATCTTCCGCCATGGTTGTGCATGAAAAGGAAGTTCATGATGTTGTGCTTGCTGATTGGTGGCCCAAAGCAGCCCGGAGTTGATATCGATATCTATTTAGAGCCATTGATTGATGATCTGCAGAAACTATGGAAGGGTGTGAGTGATGTATATGATGCATATAACAAAGAATTCTTCACCCTTAGAGCTGTCTTGTTGTGGACCATTAGTGATTTTCCTGCTTATGGAAACTTATCGGGGGCTACCACTAAAGGATACAAAGCATGTCCAATATGTGGTGACAATACTACTGCCATATATCTACCACATAGTAGGAAGATGTCATATGGCGGTCATCGCAAGTATCTACCTCGCCATCACCCATACCGTAGGCAAAGGAAGGCTTTTAATAATCAGCAAGAATGGGAGGATGAGCCATTACCACAAACAGGAAAGGAAGTGTTGTTGTCAGTTGAGCGTATTAATTATGTGTTTGGGAAGAAAAAGAAGAAGATATTGACTCAAGAAGCTACTTGTTGGAAGAAGAAGTCTATCTTTTTCAATTTGGAATATTGGGTGTGGTTGCATGTTCGGCATTGTCTTGATGTGATGCACATCGAGAAGAATATTATGGAAAGTTTGATTGGCACCTTGTTAAACATGCCATTCAAGTCAAAGGACAATGTTGCGGCTCGTCAAGATATGGTTGAGATGGGTGTGAGGCTTGATTTGGGTCCACAAGTTGGGGTCAAAAAAACATTCATTCCTGCTGCCCCATATACTATGTCAAGGGCCGAGAAGGTTGCAATGCTAAGTTCTCTGCAGGGCATGAAAGTTCCTGATGGTCATTCCTCAAATATAAGAAATCTAGTGTCCATGGGTGATTTGAAGCTATATGGGCTAAAATCTCATGACTGCCACGTTCTTATGCAACAACTCCTTCCCGTGGCCATTCGTTCTGTGCTTCCAAAACATGTGCGGATAGCTATAATGCGATTGTGCTTCTTTTTCAATGCCTTGTGTACTAAGGTGATAGACGTGTCGATTCTGGATAAGCTTCAATCGGACCTAGTGCTGACATTGTGTGAGTTTGAGAAGATCTTCCCTCCATCATTTGCTGATATAATGCTACATCTAACGGTGCACTTAGTTAGAGAAGTTCGCTTATGTGGACCTGTGTTCTATAGATGGATGTACCCTTTCGAACGGTTCATGAAAGTTTTAAAGGGGTATGTGCGCAATCGTTTACATCCCGAGGGTTGCATAGCGGAGAGTTATATTGCTGAAGAATCAGCCGAGTTTTGGGGTAGTTTCAAGCAAGATTGTGTGCCAATTGGAATCCCTAAGGATATCAGTACCCTCTCATGCCCACTTTCAGCCCCTAAACTAAGGCAACTAGATGACGAAGAACGAAATGCCGCGCACCTTCATGTGTTATCTAACAATGCCGAGGTAGACCCATATAAGCTGTAAGTGCTTATGGAACATCTTGTTTTCATTATTATTTCTTTTTGATATACTTTTTACACCACTAAATATTCCCTTATGTGTGAAGAACACATAAGAAACTTATGCAGCAATTGTACGAAGGGAAAAAAAAGAGCGAACAATGGCTCCAGGATGAGCATAATCGTACCTTCGCTGATTGGTTTAAAGCAAAGGTATTGTGTGTTGTAGAGATAATACGACAATGCCAATATATGGTTCATTTATGCAAAGTGGTAACAACATTAACTTGTGTGGCTTTATAGGTTGAGGCTGAAATTGAGAACCCTGGTGGTGTTTCAGAAACATTAAGATGGTTGGCTGGAAAACCAAGTTTCACTGTTTTTACCTATGAAGGGTACCGGTGCAACGGTGTTAAGTACTTCACAAAACAACGAGACAACTGTAGAGCTGTCCAAAATAGTGGTGTCATGTTAATTGCCAACACTATGCAAGTAGCTAGTGCCAAGGATAAAAACCTGGTAACTAGTGACATGACGTTTTATGGGGTCATTCAACAAATTTGGGAGCTGGATTACTACGACTTTAAGGCTCCTTTATTATTGTGTCAATGGGTAGAAAATGACAGAGGGATTAAGCAAGATGAGTTTGGTTTCACTTTAGTTAACCTTAATCGACGGGGTCATAAAAAGGACGAGTTTGCCTCCATAGCTCAAGTGAAGCAAGTCTTTTATGTTGAAGATCCCCTAGACACAGAGTGGTCTGTTGTTCAAAGGACTCCAAACAAGGACTATCGTGATTCCGTATATGAAGATGATATAGAAGACGGTTGCATGGAACACCAACCATTTTCAGTTGAAATACCTTTGCCTTGTGATGTGGATGAGGATGAGGGTCATGTCACTTATGAGAGAGATAATGTGGAGGGAGTTTGGATTGACTAATGATGGGTCTAACTGTTTGTGCATGTATATGGTTTCTGTATAATATCTAGTGGCAAGCGGGATTTTTTGTATTTTGTAGCAAGCTTATAGTATGGCTTGCTTTATTGTATTTATAGTGATCCCGCGGTATGGTTCACTTTTATCATTTAATCTTCTCCTTGACAGTTAATATATCTATGTATTAAGCAAAAAAAAATGTGTTTTTTATATCGTATTTCATTTGTTGTCTAGGCTTACACATATATTTTCATTTATGCATTTGAATATAAATCTAATCTTGTGTGCACTCTTTTCCAAAGGTTTTAGTCCACAATGGTTTCTAAGAAGGGGAAAGCTGGACATAAGAGGACAAAGACAGGTGATGATAAGAAGGCATCCAAAAAGAGTCCTGTCGAGGACTCTACCCATGACAGTACAGGTGTACATTTGGAAGCTCCTTCAACTGAAACAGCTACTACAACCAACACAGTTAAGACAAGAGGTAAAAGAAGTGTTGTCAAAATGTATAAGGTCCTAGTGAAGAAAGCAACCAACAAAAAAGTGAGTGTCAAGTACAACAAGCGGGGAAATCCATGTGGGAAGACACGAGCTGCACTACAATCTTATGTTGGCATGCTTGCTCGGACAATGGTGCCTATAAATATTGAGAGCTGGCCCAAGGTAGGTGCAGATCTGAAAGAAAAGTTGTGGAAAGACATTCAGGTATGCGTATTACATATTTTCCCTTCTTGATAACCAAATAGCTGTGAATAATGGTTTTATTTTTAGTTTATGGGTAACGACATTAAATGTACTATATTTACCTCTTGTATATATAGGATACATTCAAGGTGGTCCCGGAAAGTCGTAGATTGATCTTATCTTCTGCGGGGGTGAAGTGGAGACAGTTTAAGACCTACCTCACAAACAATGAGGTGCTTCCGCATTGTGGAAATAAGAAGAAATTGAGAAATCCACCAAAGAAGTATGCATTTGTCGGCAAGGATGTTTGGAGGGAATTTGTGAAATCAAGATGTACAGATGAATGGATGGTAAGGTGTCTTGTTTCAAATTGGATTGAGTGGCATTCTATTTGATTGTTTGCTGAAATTTGTCATTGTCTTCCTCTCAATTTGTGTGATTCTGTCCTGACATTACATGCCATACGCCACTCGGTTGCTTAGCTGAAAGTTCTCAATGCATGTGCTTTGTTTGTTTTTTTTTCTGTAATTTGTGCTGAACTTGTCTCTTGTTAGTTAAATTGGAATCCCACAGTCTTCATTTCGTTTCCTTGTTCTTCTGTTCGATCATATGAAATCCACTGCCTGTTCATGTGAAATCCATCGGTTGGAAATCCTCATGTTCTTGCTTTTTCTTTGAGAGCGGGATGGTAAATTAAATAAATTAGAATGTTAAAGGTTTTGTTGTTCATCTGGCTGATCTCCTTACCATTTCCCTGCATTCATTGTAACTTGCGTCTTTTCAAATTTAGCTTATTAGCTATGGCTGATCTCCTTAGCATTTTGTATGTAGGAGAAGCATAGAAAACAAAGCGAGGTCGTCAAGAAAAGGAGGTATCATCACAGGACATCGAGATCGGGTTACATTGGAGTAGAGGAAAAAATGGTTATTTTCTATTAACACAACCAATCTCTATTATTTGGACTCTGTCATATTGCCTAATTCCCTTTGTTAATTATCTGTAGAAAGAGGCTCAGGAAGTGGGTAGTGATGATGAGGTAGATCGTCTAGTTATGTGGAAGAAAGCCCATGTGCCTAAAGATGGAAACGTTGATGACGACTTGAAACCAATACTTGAGAAAATTGTAAGCTCTAAGTGCTTTTTTAGTTTGGTTGAAAGATATAGTCCATGCTTACTAGCTAGTTCTAATATTTGATACGTACTTGTATTAGGATGATTTATTGGAGAAGCAAAAGAATGGTGAGCTACTAGTTGAAGGAAGTAATGATATACTCACCCAAGCATTAGGAAACCCGGAGCACTCGGGTAGGGTGAGAGGTGTTGGAGGCTTTGTAACTCCGACAAACTACTTCGGACTCCCAAAGCAAAGAAGAATTCATATCACAAAGGCAGATTTGTTGGCTCGAGACAAAGAGCGGGAACTGGAGCTGCAAAAAACAAAGAAACTGCTCGCTGAGCATGAAGCAAAGACGCAACAGTTAATTGCACAAGCTTTGGCTGATTTTGAAGCTCGTATGGTGAGTGGAAAATGCAAAGACAAAACTACAGAACCTAAGGCAACACCTGTAATAACCCCTTTATCTGATAAGGGTAGTCACTATGACATCACCACCTCGTTGGACACTGGTGATTGTCTCCCGCGTCCTCCATCGTCAACGGTAATTAAGAATGTACATAAATTTATTTTAGTGCCTACATTTATACAACTTAAATGTATTTCTAACTGTCATTTACCGTTACTCATATGCTCAAGTAGGGCAATGACTTCTATGAGTTTGCATTGGATGACATCAACAATGTGGTCGCTTTTGGTACTGTTTTGGGAGGCGACGGGCTGACCACTACAATTCACGGACGACCATGGCCAGAAGGGTGTATTAGAGCCTCCATAGTTGGTGAGATTCAAGGTGATGAACCACTTCCATACCCCATTCCAGACGCAAAAATTTTATTAGTTAGAGATGCTGTTGGGACGACTGTGGCGTGGCCTGAGAAGTGGGTACTTCAAAGTATGCCATTGAAGCCAAGGAAAAAGTCAAAGGAACCAAAAAAATTGTTTAATGAGGCTGAGATACCAACATATGTGCCTAAGAGGTGCAACCTCTTATACAAACATGCTACGGTCACAATGAGAGAGACTTGTATGTCCATTACGAAGGCGTTAGATGAAAAAGTATTTGGTGTGCCCAAGCAGCTTGTTGTGTTGCGAGAGAATGTGATAGATATGTTGGAGCTTAAATGGATTGGATCTGGAGTGATAGATGCTTATATGGTGTAAGTGGAGTTTTCTGTTTTCATCCTACTTCTTACCATGTTAGTTTCATTTGTCAATCACAAATACTTAGTGATGATGCCCTTTGCTAATAGGTACTTGCATGGTCTTATTCGTAAGGAGGACGAGTTGGATTTGTATGGTTTTGTTGACTCAGGAGCTACCTTTCAGTGTACAAGACCTGGTTTTGTCCCCTACTTAGTCCAACGACTGAAACAAGGAAGCAGTGACCGCATACTCATGATACCACACAATCCGGGGTAAGTATTCTCTTCTCCATTGGGTTTGTATTTTAGCAAGATTTATAACTAGTACTGTTCTGAAATATAATCGATAAGGTTGCCATTAGAAACATGCAATTCAATATTTATTTTAGCCACATTGGGTTTATATGTAATTCAATGTGTCTATGGTTGAACTGGTGGATTGCAATCAGTGTATGTTCAAAATATTTTAATCTTCTTATATATATATGTGTGTGTGTGTGTGTGTGTGTGTGTGTGTGTGTGTGTGTGTGTGTGCAGGCAACACTGGATCTTAACCGTCATTTGGGAGGGTGACATCTTAATCATTGATTCCATGGCTAGACCATCTCCTTATAAAGATTGGGAAAACGCAGTGAAATTGTAAGTAAACCATTTGGGATTGGCAATGACTTCGAATTCATTTTCATCGACGCGAGTTTCTTATAACCAAGTTCATATTCTTCGATCCGTAATGCCTAAGAAAGTTTCAATTGTGTTTTCATGATGCAGAGCTGTTAAGGAATACAACGTTGAAATGGGTAAGGGTGCAAAGATGCCTAAGGTGACACGCCTCTACGTAAGTAACTACTTGCACATGTCTTGTTTTAGATTGATGTTAGATAAGGTCTAATATTCTCAGTTAGCTCTTATATGTACATATGCAATGTATTTGTAGGGTGCACCTGCGCAGCCTGGTGGATATGAGTGTGGGTATTATGTGATGCGATTCATGAGAGAGATCATATTCGATGATACCCTCTGTTTCCATACGGAGGTATGTGTATTAGTTACTAATTAGTTGTTAGTTAAGAAACTTTGTTTTTTACTCGTCATGATAATACTCCATTTTATTGGGTAGTGGGCTGGGCGAAGGAATCGCAAATCCTATACTCAACAGGAGGTTGATGAAGTGCGGATTGAACTTGCTCACTTCCTTTGGAGCTTGATATAGACAAGCCAACTCCCAGCTGTTGATGGTCATAATTGGAGGTAAATGGACCTTATTTTGTGAAGACTAGGTATAGCTAACTAGAATCAAAACCTATCAATTTAGTCACAACCAAACATAGTTGACTTGGTGGTCTTTTGCAACCTACTTGCTAGCTCTGTAATTATGGTAATGCAGGTGTACACTTGTGGTCTAGCTTTTGCAACTTACTAGGCCCATTAAACACCTTAGCTAGCTATGGTAAGTGTTGGGGGTCCTTAGCAATTTTTTGAATGATGCTAGTCATGTGGTTTGTTGCATTTTGTAGCCTAACAGTTGTGGTGGATGTATGTTGGTGGATTATGTATTGAATATGGTGAATGTTTGTTGGTGGATATCTTGAATGTGGTTAATGCATGTTGGTGGATAATATTTTGGTTGTAATGAACAGGTTTGTTTTAACGCGTGAAATATATAGCTAATAACTGAAAGACATCGAACATACTAACAAAAAGGCGATGTCTATTTTTGTACATATGTCGACCGCAAAGACACAAAACGATTTCAGAGGCCTCGAATATATCCAAACTGCAATGCTACATGATGTAAATAAGAAACACTTGCATCATTAAACTGGTATAAACCGATATCTTACAACATAAAAACATCGTTTTTCTACTGAAAAAACGCTTTCAAAATACACTAATAACATCGACTTCAAAATATTCGATAGGATACATTATATTTATATAAATTAATATCATAAATTTATAAATGAATAAAGAGGGCATACAAATTAAATAATGTATAACCGATGTGTATAGACCCATAAAACATCTCTTTTAAAAAATTTAGTGATGTTAATGTCAACTTTGTTATTAACCTACATTGTTTGAAACATCTGGAAATGCAAAATAACAATGGTTGAACATTAGGTTCATCAACCAAAACGTAACTATGTCAACGTATTTAAATCGTTATCAAACTTAAAAATGATATTATAAACAACCATAGACATCGGGTATAAACCGATGTGGTAAAGTTTGGATCTTTAACACCACCCACTAACACGTCGAATTTTTTTTTATTTTACATCGGTTTTTACCCGACGTCTATGAACACAATTCTAGTAGTGATTGCTGCCTGGATCTACTATGCCCAATCTTAAGGGCAAAACTACTAGACATATAGCGGCTGTAAATCTAAGGAGTGGGTGTCAATTGCAAACGCCCGAGCAAAAAGCGCAGGAGAAAGCCACAGAAGAGACATCGATATCGACACATCCAGTCGATATCGACCATGGTGAAGTCGATGTCGAGTCCCCTTTACTCGATGTCGACACAGAAGTTGAGATTCACCAGAAATCGACTCCTCTAGTCGAGATCGACCACCCTCTACTCGATGTCGACTTAACTCCAGCCGCAAGGAAAAAAAGGTGCTGCCATTCCCAAAGAAAGTTGTTAAGGACCCGGTGGAGAAGAAGTTCCAGTGCTTCGTGAAGATGCTTCAAGGGCTCAACGTTTCAATACCATTCACCGAAGCACTTCATGAGATGCCATCATATGTGAGGTTCCTTAAGGATATGTTAGGTAAGAAGCGATCAATTGCTGAGATAGCAGAGGAGTGTAACAGATTGGAGCTACCGGAGAAGAGAGCGAACCCAGGTAAGTTTTCTATCGCTATAGGCTTAGGTCAATATCGCTTTAATGTTTTATGTGATTTAGGTGCTAGTGTTAGCATGAGGCCACTAACCATATGGTCCAAGATAAAGATAGGTGCCCTAGAGCCTATGGATGCTAAACTTTTCATGACCAACAACACGGAGGTTATTCCAACAGGGATGGTGGATGATGTGCCAGTGCAAGTACGTAAGTTCTTTGTCCCTGCTGATTTTCTAGTTGTTGATATGGAAGAGGACCTTGCTTGTCCCATTATTTTAGGAAGGCCATTCTTAGCAACCGTGGATGCAAACATAAGCGTGAGAAAAGGATTGCTCTCATTCACCATTAGTGATGAAGTAATTGAGTACGCCTTCAACAAAACGGTAAGGAAGAATGAAGGGCCACTGGAGGTAAAGTCAATCAAAGGTGTCTACATCACATGCGGGGAAGAAAAGGTAAGGAATATCACACCTGAGGAGCTTGAAAAGAGGGCCATAGAAGCCCAAGTGGAGGAAGTCGTGGCAATCTTGAACGAAGGAGCAAAGAAACCACTCGAAATCGACTCAAGTAAGTCGATATCGACTTACATAGTTCAAGATTCCGTGTCAGGTTTTAAGTATGGGGTCGACGTAGGATAAGAGAGCTCGAAATCGAGCACAGGGGTCGATATTGACCAGAAATCAAAGCCGACGACGACTGCCCCAGAAGCTGAAGGAGGAAAAGGCAACTCGATATCAAGTAGTACAGGTCAAAATCGACCAGACCAAATCGGGCAGAAATCCTCCACATCAACAGAACCTCCAACAGCAGAACAGAGGTCGATATCGAGTGACACTGATCGATATCGACTAGACACAGAAACATAAAAGGTAAGTCAAGCTACGGATTCCTCTTTTTCTATTTCAATCAAAGATTTATCCCTTTTTGGAAGAGGTTTGCCTTGGTATGTGCGCTTGTGCAGGGTATCCAATAATGATCCGAGCAATTATGAAGTAGGAGATAAGGTGTATGTCTCTTAATCAAAAGATCATTGGTTCCCAAGTAGATTCAAAACAAAGAGGATGGGAACCTTTACTGTGAACCAGATCCATCCAGGTGGGATGCAGCTGAGGGACAAGCACGGAGTGTTATTTGAGGCCCAGGCTACATGGGCTCTGCAAATGCCGCCATAGGAGCTTACAAAGAAGAAGTCGGCCTAGCGACTATAAAGTCTAGAGCTTGTAACAAGACAACTAGTTTTTAAGTTTTAGACACTTTTGGTTGGTTTTGAGACTTTATATTTGTTTGTTTTGGTTTTGTTTTGTAACGAGTTTTAGGAACAAGAAGGAGCGTAAAAGAGAGATCAAAATCGAGTAATATGCTCGATATCGACCTAAAGGTTCATTTTAGATAGCTTATGGTCGACATGAGATCACCCTGAGGCTTTGAATCACCAGGAATCGAGTGAAACTGGTCGATATCGACTGGTCCACCCGATATCGACTACCTCTGCAGACGTCTTCGACTCCTGATTTTCGCGAATTTTTAGAAAGTTTCTTTCTTAACCCTTGTTTCTACGAGAGGAGAACTTCTAGTTTCGAAGGGACTATTAACCCTTTGGATTTTGATCGGGTGACGAACCACGTGATGGTGGCGAGCATGGTGACGAGCGTGAAAACATCCCCCGTGACGGCGGCGAGCATGGTGGGACCTCCGAAAGACATCTCTCCTCAAAAGCTTTTTCCCTTGATAACCACTCTCCACATAAGCTTTGAGAATTTGGTGACGTTCCACATGCATACGACGAGCGATGTGGGGCCTTCTAGCTGGGAGGCGTCCAGCAGGGCAGCAACAAAATCGCTAGCGGCACGGCGATAGAAGGGGAGAGGGTCGAGGGGCTTAAGAGAGGAGAACTGGTGGATAAGAGGGTAGCCTAACAGCCACGACGGCACCATCACCAAAGGCATGATGATATCCAAAGAAATCAGATGCCACTCGCACCCCCTTGCTCCCTTGGAGAAGACGATGACCAGCCTCCCCCAACAGCAATTCGTGCAATTTTTTATGGATTCTTGTGATTTAAGCCCACGTAACAACAATCTGATAGCCAATTTTGACATCATTGTCAGTGATCAGATTTGATACATATATTTATGGAGAAGATCGGCAATTGATCCGATTTGACGAGTAGATTTTGTGGTGTTTAGGGCGGTTGCCGGATTCCACTTCTCATACTACAGAAGAGAGAGGGCTCTAGGATTTTCACATACATACTTATTATTGATTCTTGTAAATTGATTGATTTTTAATTGTAGTTTCAATTAAAATAAAAAAAGAGTAATAAATAATGGTATAATAGATTAAATTTTTAAAAACAAATATTGTATAAAAAGCTAAAATAATATATTTTAATTAAAGAAGAGGGTAGTATATTTGATGAAATTATGAAGGGAAAAGAAAATTTTGGGGTAAGATTTTGTTTGGCAATTTTTTTTTATTAAGTAAAGATACGAGATCAAGTAAATCTGATTCTCGAGAGGTCGATGAGTCAACAAACGGAAACTGCCTAAATATACATGAAATCCATAAAACATGCACAATGAAACACTTATAAACAAACTCTACAACAAGACGAACTAAGCAAAATTTCTCCCAATAAATTGAGGACGCCGGCAAAGAAAGAAGACAAGCAGCACCAAACAGTAGTACCATGACCAGCGATATCAGGCCCGTGCTTAGGCATGTTCAACTGGATCCACGGAACAGGGCCCCCAAAATTTTAGGGCCCAATATAAAAATAATAAGTATATATATCCTTTGGTTTCCAAGTGAAACAGCAAAATTCATTTAGTCTACTGGTTTATGCCTTGATAAGGAGCGCCTCCCATGTAACAGTTTCCGGGTTCGAATCTCAACGGGAGTAGCTTCTGGCTTTTTTTTTTTTAATTTAGTGCAATCTGCACACTACTTTTCTTTTTCTTTTTATTCATTGGTTACTTTGTCCATTAATAGACTTTTTTTTTACAAATGACATACTGTACATAATTAGACAAATAGACAAAATTATAAATGATTTATTTTTTAAGGACCATCTACAACCTCTTTATACTAAACTGTATTTTAAAACATTTAGTTATCACATTATTTCCAAATATTTAGATCAATTACTCTAAATATTGATAAATACAATATTATTTAAATATTTTTCAATATTTTGTAAGTATAAAAAGTATTTTTATTAGATGTTGCAAGAAAAAAAAATATTTATGTGTTGTTATTTATAACATTCAAATTTGATATTACTTTTATAAATGTCTTTTGATATTTAGGTAATTGTGTGATTCATAACACTAGGATTAACAAATAATTTTATGATTATTTAATTTAATTTCACTAATATAATTTATAAGAATTTTTTGAACGGGGCCCCGAAAATGTTTAGCACGGCCCTGAGCGATATAGCAGAAATCTATCTCCTTTGGGTAGTACAGACGAAACTGCAAAAAAAGTTCTTCCCGAATACGGAATCGCACCGAAAGATTTTGTTAGCTATGTTTATACGTAACTTGCAGAAACCATATAAACGGAATTAAAAAAAAAAAAAGGTAATATATGCGACAAGACAAATAGTAAGTAATAGATTTCTGGGGGAGGGGGAAATGTAAAAGAAGATAACCAGCTAGGTAGGTGGACATGTGTGGATGGATATGGACATAGACATAGACATAGCCATAGGGTGGTACAAAAGGAAGTTACCTAGACATGGAATGGGAAAAATGGTACCCACAAATGTTTGACATATGCTGTCACATTTATCTCTCATCTTGAATCGTCAATAACAAGAAGTTTCCCTTGGATAGGTACCTCCCTAAGGTACGTACCCCACCCATTCTCATTTTCGATCTTGTCCTATTTTTAGAATCTTTTAGTGTGTCCAAATTTCAATGCTTATAAACGGAGTAATAATTATTTAGTACGCTCCCACTAATTTAAATTCTATCGGAGCTTAACGGGCCTCCATAAACGGATGTATATACTACGTCCTCACTCGTGAAGATGCACATCAATCGACGGAAATTTTTCCATGTGTTGCATGTGGTGTTGTTACTGATTTGTATAAATACATAGCTAACTGCTAAGATATACGCACGTCAACTGATTTTAATTAATTCTTCCCTCCATTTTTTTTTCACAAGTTTCAATTCGATCAATCTAGCGTTGTTGCAAGAAATCGTGAAAATCAACCGCTATGGACAAGTATTTCAAAATCCTAGTTGACGTGCGTATATCTCCCATGTCCTTTTGGGCTCCAAGTCTCGTTTTTTTATACTATGTGGTTCACGAACACTCCGGGGGTTTGGTTTAGACTGCCGTTTCTGCTGCCGGCCTCAGGTGTTCTCCAATCATCCGCTTTCATGTGTCCAGCAGGCAAAGTGAGTTCCTGGGTTTGGGGGGCTCTCGCCTTCCCTTTTGGCCTCCTATTCCTCTTCCTTGGATCATCTGCATTCTCTTTTTCCTTGATTATTCTTGAACATGTGGCGCTGGGGGCTTCCTTCCGACGTCTCTGTCGGGATCCGTTGCTGCCTCGGCTGTACATCATCACAACCTTCCATAATTTCTTCTCCGTCTCCCGTATGGCTAGTGGGGTAGTCTTCTCTGGTGGGGTTCTTCTTCGCCGGTACTCTGGTTAATTGGGTGTTGTGGTGCTTAGGCGGCGATATGCATGTCCTCCGTCCCTCACCTGGTTCCTCTCCAGCACCGAATTTCTGGGTGGGCGGCTTCGGCCGGCTGCTGCTCGTCTCCTGCTCGGAAGGTAGTGTCGGCGTTGAAGGCTCGGTTGGCATGTGCGGCGTTTTCCCTGTTTTCCTAGTCGGCATCTCTTGCTTTCTCTTGGGCTTTAGGTTGCCTTGGGTCCCGTTGGCCCGATTTCAATCCTTGGGCCCAAGTTTCTTCCTTGGGCCCAAAGCTGGCCCAATCATCTTCAATAATAAATAAAAATAAATAAATAAAATAAATAAAACTTAAATCTTTTCCTAGTGGGATTTGTGTTCTCCCGATTGGGTTTCTGGTGCGTTTCGGCTCAGGCGCTGTTTGACTCTACGTTTAGCGTGACGGGACTTTCTTCTGCGTTTGACAGGGTTTTGGCAGTCGGAGTCGGGATAGGTTGGGGTCGTGGCAGTGTCTGTCGAGGCATCTCCTTTCCCCGGAAGAATGGTTCCTTTGAGGTTCGTCTTCACTGCCCACAGGTGTCTCCTGATGTGCCGCTGGCCTACGGTGCAGCTTCAGGGTTGTGCTTGACTTCGTCATTCGTCTACGCCCTCGTCTTGTTCGGTTTAGTCGTGTTTTGTTTTGCTTTTGTAGAGTTCCGGCCTGTACTATGCACAATCTTTGTATTTTTATGTTTTTTTAGACGGTTATCCGTCTGCCGACTTGTCGGCCTTCGAGGTTCATGTATGTCTGACCTCGAATTTTTTCCTAATAAAAAAAATCCTATGCTTACATTATACTCCCTCCGTTAATTAAAACTTGACGTTTTACTATTTACGCACGCTTTTTGAGGTGTTAAAAACTATATAAAATATTAACTTTTTTAACATATTTTTAAATAATTTAATACTTGCTACTATTAATTATGAATTTATAAAAACAAATTTAAAAAAATATTAATATTTCATATAGTTTTTAACATTCTAAAAAAGCGTACATGAATAGTAAACGACAAGTTTTAATTAAAAGAGGGAGTATTATACTCCGTATGCTATACAAAGATATCCACTATTACAAACTTATTAATTAAATGTCCACCTAGCAAATACACAAGTTACAATTTCCCTCAAAGATGTCGCTTCCAATTTTCTCCCCCCAATTTGTTTGTCAGCACGCACGCGCGCACACACACACAAATATATATATATATATATATATATGTGGTTATGGTGTAAATACCCCTTAGGATGTAAATTGTGAACGAATCTAGGCCATTGAATCGAACAAAATCAAGGGTCTAGATTAATTGCAATTTTTTTTATTTTTCTTTGACATTGGCTGGGCCCACCACAGCATCACGTCATGGATTCCACCCACTCCATGTGATCCAAAGGTGTGAACCTCACGCACTCCCAGTTTTTTTTCAGTTTCCATTTACTGTATTGTTTTTTTTTTTGGTTTGTTTTTTGTTTTTTACCTGTATTTTCAACTTAATGATATTGAAATTAGTTGTTAGAAATTGGAAAGATTATTGATATTTAAGATGTTTATTCGGTAAAATTTGATATATTATTCGATCAAATTTAAAGATTATTCGTATGTGAGAGACGATTATTTACAATTTTTTTAGTTTTAGGGATGGTAAAATAAAAATAAAAAATCTTTATTGTTCGGTAAAATCACAAATGGTATTCATATGTAAGAGCGAGTTTGAAACAATTATATATAAAAGAATAAGTTTAAAACAAATAGCATAATGATTATTCGGTTAAATTTCAGAGATTATTCGGTTAAATTATATAGATTATTCGTATGTAAGAGGTTATTATTTACATATTTATTGATTTTTAATGTTAAAATAATAATCAATAAACTTGTATATTATTCGGTAAAATCACAAAGAGTATTCATAGATACGATGAAGTTTGAAACAATTATATATATATATATATATATATATATGAATGTATTATAAATTATTTGACGAGTGATTTTTAAGACAATTATACATTATTCGGTAAATCGAGAATCATTATTCGTAGATAAAAATGCAATTTTGTTAAGTTTGACTCCCCCAAATATATATATATATATATATATATATATATATATATATATATATATATATATATATATATATATATATATATATTAATTTTAAAAATGGAAAAATTATTAAGTATAAATTAATTGCCAACAAACAAACTAAAAAAAAGTCAAAATCTTAGGTACCACTATTTTTTACCACTTAAATAACAGGAATGGTGGATGTACAATGCACACGTCACTTCAATAGACATTATTTGATGAATCGAGAAATTATTCGTATAAACGACGGAATTGTTCGTTGATATGTAGTGATATGCATTCATATGTACGTAGTGGTGAAAGTAATATTGGTTATCCTTCGTGTTAGTTGCGTGTAACAATTCGATATTATTCGTACATTTACAGACGATTATTCGTATGTATACAAACGATTATTCGTATGTATACAAACTATTATTCATATAAATATAAATATAAATATTTATTCGTTTAATTATAACGCTATTATAACGCTAAATTGATTAATATTCTCTCCTGTCATATAGAAATCAAATGATGCATGTAAAAAAAATTAGTGCCCACCACCTTTTCACAAAATATTTTTTCAGAATTCGGAAATTTTTTTACAAGAAGATAAGAATGAAATTGTTGCCAATTCCATCAAACTAGGGCCACCACTTTTATTTTTAAAAAATTACTCCGTATAAAATAAGGAATAAATTACAGTGCAAATTTTGAAGAAATAAGGAGTTCGGAGATGGGATTACACGCACATCCTCGAGAGAGTGAGTGGTTTTTTAAGTGGAACCCATGCCATTTTTTTGAAAAATTAAAAATCATCCTTAAATCTACACCATCCATTTAAATCAAATCAAAGGCTCATATTTGTTCACAAATTACATCTTAAGAAGTGTTTACAAATGATCTTTACTCTCTCTCTCTCTCTCTCTCTCTCTCTCTCTCTCTCTCTATATATATATATATATATATATATATATATATATATATATATATATGTGGATGTGCTCCGGTGAAAACCAAAATTACGGTAGAAACCCATGAGGACCGGCTTTTTAGCCCGGTTCACTTGCTTTATAGTCCGATTATGAATAGAACCGATCTATAAAGTCATAAATTTTAGCCCGGTTTTGAATAAAACCGAGCTATAAAGTCACTATGTAATTTTAAAACATTAGCTTTTTAGCACGATTTTTCGGTTTGATCGAACTATAAAGTCATGTGTTATTTTAAAACTGGAGTTTATGACTTTGTCAGACATTAGAACCCTTTTGTCGAATGTATATATATATATATATATGGATGCGCTCCGGTGAAAACCAAAATTACGGTAGAAACCCGTGAGGACCGGCTTTTTAGCCCGGTTCACTTGCTTTATAGCCCGGTTATGAATAGAACCGATCTATAAAGTCATAAATTTTAGCCCGGTTTTGAATAAAACCGAGCTATAAAGTCACTATGTAATTTTAAAACATTAGCTTTTTAGCACGATTTTTCGGTTTGACCGAACTATAAAGTCATGTGTTATTTTAAAACTGGAGTTTATGACTTTGTCAGACATTAAAACCCTTTTGTCGAATGTGAGAGATGTGTCCTTCTCTCACATACCCCGTGATGGCAACAGAGTGGCTGATAAGGTTGCACACCTTTGTCGCTCTGCCAGGGGTCTCGACATCTATAACAACAAAGGTCTTCATGACCTCATCCGTAAGGATGCTCTCGGGTAGGTTCTCCACCCGAATCTTTACCTAATCAATATATATATATATATATATATATATATATATATATATATATATATATATATATATATATATATATATATATATATATATAGTCTGGTTTAAGTGTACACAACCCTTAAGATGTAACTTGTATAGACAGTCGATAAAGAAGAGATAGAAGGCCAAGATTAAAAGGAATTTTTTTTTACCAAATTGTGGGACCCGCTCTCCATTTTCCACAAAGTGCTCTCTCCACTCTCAAGGTGTGGGACCCGCTCTCCACATAATTTGTTTTGTTTTCTTTTTTTTTTGGGTAATTTAAGATTTCGTTCCCACCCATTTTTTAAGCAATTTTGTTTAAGTTTTAACCCCTAATTTATTTTTTAATTCGTCAATTCAGCTGAATAATATTTTAAATAATACTAAATAATATTCTCTTATCTTTTTTTCCATCCAGTTTAGATGAAAAGTCACCAATTTTTCTGAATAATTTGTCACATGCAACCGAATAATGTTTTGTTTTTATTTTCCATCAATTTTAGATAAAAGAAACTCCAATTTCCTAAACAATACTTACGCTTTATACGCATAATGTTTTATATTTCACATAATAATGTTGAACATTTCGCCGAATAATGCTCGTGTGATATAGGTTTTCTATATTGTTTGTCGAACCAAAGACCCCATTAACGACGAATAATAAATAAGATTTTATCGAATAATTTACCAAATTATTACCAATAGTAACCAAAATTCAACACATATGTATGAATAATTGACGAATAATGAATCAAATTTCAAATTATGCATCTAAAAAATCATACACTAAATTCAAATTTCACCGAATAATGTTTCACATTTGACAGAATAATATTTAGTAGGCTAGTTATACTCATGCGATGAAAGATTTTTATATTTTTTGTCAAACCGAAAACTCCTTTACTGACGAATAATAAATCAGATTTTGCCGAATAATTACCCAAAACATTAACATTAATAACCGAAATTCGACATATACATCTGAATAATTAACGAATAATATTCAACCTACCACCCACCACCGCCTCCGCCCACCCACCCATAAAAAAAAAAAAAAAGCGAAGCAGATGAATTAGATCCTTCACCTTCCTCTTCGCCAACGTCGAGTGCCGACATCGCCACCACTACGCTCCTCGACCTCGCCTTCACCACCACCTTCAATTCACCGTCGATCGGGCTGCCGCGACTGCGCGCGCGCTATGTAATTCTTTCCAATCCCCAATATTTATTCAATCTCCTCCTACCAACTACGAACGGTCATTGCTCCAATGCCAACCTAAATTGGGGGATTCTTTTAATGAAATTTCAATCTCTTCGTAATTCATTCCAATCCCCAATTTCCTTCAGTCTCCTCGTACCAACTAACTTAACAAAGTCCAGAACTTGAAGAGTTGGAGGCATAATTAGGATCAAGTTCCGGAACGTACCTAATCTTGATTACAATCGACTGAAGGCCCGAGAGGAGTGTAGCGTTGGAGCAATGGCAGTTCGCAGGTGGCTATGGAGGAGCTTTGTCGGGGTGGTGGCGCTCGACAAAGATTAGGATGGATACCACCGGAAAAAAGACGTTGGAGGAGGAGGCAGCGCGGCGACGAGCAATCATCCTCCCTCTTTGCTGATCTGAAAGTACGGGCAAGGAGGATCGACGCCGGATAGCAAGAGGAAGGAGAGAACGGTGGTGGTCAGGGCTGGTATCGGTGGCGCGGGATGTTGAACACTGCCGTCGATCGTGTCGGCGATCAAAAACAGCAGCACATCGATCACCCATGAATCGCCGCCGTCATCATCGAACTTGATTTCTTCATCTGGATTTTATTCCGCCACCATAGTCGACCTTAATGATTTGGCCAGCCTACGCCCCTTCGATCGCCCATGAATCTCCGCCCTACTTTCAACCAAGAGGACGACATGCAACTGATTGAAAAAAGAGAGTTAGGGTTAATTGAAATACACGCGCTTCAGATTGGATTTGAGCCTTCTTTTTCCCAGAATTTTAAAAAATCAATCCATTAGGTGGCACAATCATGACCATCTATTTTCTTTAAATTACGATTAAGATCTGTGTACAAGTTACACCTTAAGGCTTGTGAACAAATAATTCATTTATATATATATATAGACACTCACACACATAGAGATGGGTGGTTCGGGTGTACTCACCTCTTACAATGTATCTTGTACGCAAATCTAGACGTACTGTTGATATAGATAAGATGGATGACTGATCAAATAGATTTTTTTATTTCACTGTAATTGCTTATGGGACCTACCAGGAAAAAATCACGCACAACCCCTCTAGCTAGAAGCGTGCTACTCAACCCCCTCCTCCCCCGACCCAATTTGATAATTACATAAAATTTCATAAAATAGGTTAGTTTTTACAAAACCACTCTGAAAATAATAGCCCGTAGAAAACCACCCATAAATTTATTTTTGTTTCAAATAACCACCCATGACCCTTTTTATGTCTAAAAAAGTTATAAAAAATGTTAATTTCGTTGTTTTTCTTTCATTGAAAGAAAAATAAATTTATGGGTTTGTGAAAAATAAATGATAATGGGTGATTCGTTGGTGAGACCCACCTGATTTCGTTCATTTTAAAAATTTGACAATTCCATCGAATAAAGTTTCAAATGCTATCAAATAATGTTATGTAATCTTTTTCTCTCTACACTACAAAAAAAAAAAACAATTTAGCATCGGCAATTTACCGTGGCGAAAAGCCGATCTGGGGTGGCAAAACCTATTTAGCCACGGACGTAGCCACGGGAAACAAGGGGTGGCCAAGTCTGCGGTGGCAAAATGATAATAGCTACGGATGCTTGCCGTGGCGACCAACCTAGCCACGGCATAGCCACGGCATAGCGACGCTTGTCCAAAGGAACCAAATTTGGCCACCCCAGAGAGTTGCCGTAGCTAGCTAAGTTTCAGCCAACAATTTCCCACCCAAATTTGGCGCCATTTTTTCCCATTTTGCGACGGTCTACTGCCGTGGCTACGAGAGTAGTAGCCAAGTTCCAGCCAAAAATTTCCCTCCCTAATTTGGCGCCATTTTTCACCGGTTTGCGACGGTAGGATGCCGTGGCTACGATATGAAATTGTAAAAAAATATACCGCCAGAATTATGGCGCCTTTGCACACCTTGCCACGGCAAGTACCCGATGCTATTGTCCTCGGCTATTTCTGCATCTCGCCACGGTATATAGCCGTTGCCAAGTGTAATGGCAGCCCATTTATCTCCTGTTTTCATTGTCATAATCCAAACCTGTCCTAATGTGCCTAATCTAACCTGTCCTAATGTGTCTATCAAAGCAACTTCACAAAAAGTGTACAACCATAACAATTCTTCCAAATTACATTTTCAGATAAAGCAAAAGTGCATTCAACATTGTAATTACACCTAATTGTTTGAAAGAACACGTACAGCGACTTATGCATTCGAAGTCTTTAGTCTAAAGTTCAAACTTCCCGACAAAATGTGAATGTACTTACATAAAGCCAAAAACAGCACACAAAGTCCTGATCTTGGTGCCAATTTGAATCCCCTCTTCAACACTTCATTCAGCAAGCCTTTCAGGAGGGTCGTCACTGCATGCATCATCATCTTCTTCCATAGATTCATCATCATCTTCAGCGGTGATCGGGGTCGGGGTCTTCAGTGCTTCCTCGGTGGGGGATAAGAGAAGAGCTCCTTCTCCTATAGACTCTCTCTGATGGACACTTGTTGTCTATAATAAAAAGCACATAAAAAAAGATTTATCGAAAGAAATAGACTCAACTTTATCTAACAAAAAATATATAGAGCATTCACTTGATTTATCGAGAGAAATAAAGTTCCCCTATTCGGATCTTGAAAAAACAGTACATACCAAACATTTAGTATAGCATTCACTTGATGATTGTATAGGTCGCTAGAACTAAGTGATAACATGACACAAAGACTTATGTTAATAACAAACAATTAATATAGCAGAAGTTCAACTAACCTGCGCTTGTGATTGTGAGCTTCCCCTATCATTGCACCCGAAAGTCGTCATCAAGTCAGCTTTGAAGTCTACAAGTTTCTGTTCGACCAACTTTGTGAGGTTGTCAGCCACCTCTTTGAATTGGCGTAGCACGTCCTCATTGGTAATAGGTGTGCTTGATGATCCTGGATACACCAAACGAGGAGGGGCACTTGCACCATATGTCCGACAGTATCCATGTCCATCGTCTCCAACAACCCGATGGAATATCTTGTCTTTGACGACAGTTAGGTCCCTTTGATCCTCTGGTTCCAAACTTAATAGTGTGTTATAGTCCTTCTACATTATGACAATGCGAAAAGAACAATTTAAAGCGTGTCCCCACACGTAAAACACTTAAATAAATTTTGATAGATACAAGGTCGAACAAACTTACAATAGCTTCAATAACGTCATGATCATCTTTGTTGCGAGATTTGATCCATACACTCATCTTATCAACCGGTTGGCCACTTTTATGCATCTAGTTGACAATGTAAAGGAAAAACTGATCAGATCAAATATTCCATCAGAAACTGACAGTAAGAATGTAAAGGAAAAACTGATGAGATGAAAATCTGACATGTAAAGGAAAAACTGACAGTAACAATGCCATCCAAATGATCAGATCAAAATGAAAACTAAGATAGCACATTGCATAGAGATCCATGAGAAAATAATAATACTAAAAGAAACAGCTCAAAATTGAACAGAAACAGCTCAAATTTGACATATCTCAATGACAGAATATGATAACATATTCTATCACTGAAAAGTCAAAACTCATTCAATCATGTTTGGAGTCTCTGTCCAAAATTTATATATAACAAAAATTATGCACAAAAAAGAGGTCTAAAGTTCAGCAAATATGTTAATCAATCTCCCAATAATCTCACAACATACTCGTAATAATATACTAGAAAGAGTAAGCGGTCAGGAAGCATCTAATGCAAGGCAGGCCACTTTCAGCAACAACACTGATTCAGAGGAGTTGTTATCCAACTTGGCAGAGTCAAAGAAGAAAGTGACGTGACCTCATGTCTAATTTCGGCATTTGATGCTATATATTATAGAAAGCACTTAAAGATGGTAATTATTTATACTCAGAAGGTGCAACTATACATGTACCTCATGTCTAATTTCGGCAAAAGACTTTCGACCGGTGACATGTGATGGTCCATGCTTATCTCGATTCATAGAGTTCTGGTGGGCTTGTTGCTATATATAAGAAGACATTGCACGAGAAGTCACTTAATATACAAGAATTAAAATATAAGCACGTACAATATTATGTAATTAAGCAAAACCTCCGCCTCTGCGGTTCTCCAATATGCAATAAGAGCAAGCCAATCAGGTGGTAAAACAGTTGGAGGATTCTTCTTCTCAAGATCTGGATCATCTTTGCACTTCGAAAAATATGCCTTCTTGGTTTTTGACTTGTAGTCCTTCCACATGCTATTGCACGTTCTTAGGCAAACCTCTTTATAACCATTCGGAACATTCAACAAATTTCTCTACAAGTTGTAAACACCATTAAGTTAATTATAATGTGCCTTGAATAATCTTAGAGTTGTTACATATCAGGTGAGAACATCTTAGAGTTGTTAAGCTAAATGGTTGCATTTGCTAATTATTATATATTACAGCAACTTTAAAGAATATAAACGAGAGAAAAGAGGAAATTAGACAACAGTTGTAAGGATGTGAAAATGTGAGGCTCACCTCAACTTCTGCCCAGATACTTTCCTTTACGGAGTCATCTATACTAGTCCAGTCCAGATGTGTCAATGGGAGTCTGTGTCCATCACGCACTATTATCCCCAGTTGAGCCTTCAGACGTTTGGCATTCTCCCCTACAGGTTGGCAGACATCATTGAATTCAACAGGGTATTTGGAACCAGTGTTCCAACCCGGCACACCCTTACTATGGCCTCGATGGGTAATGTGTTCAGCTTGAACTTCAAAAAAAATAGAATAAGATACAAATGAACTTGACTTTAGTAAATAGCTTTCAACTGGAGCAGAAGAGCTTAAAATTGAAACACTCATAACACACATGAAAATCAAGTGAAGTTTCACAATCAACATATTTAGAAGAAAAGGCACATCCATCACATTAATTCTAGGTAGTCACAATAAACATCAATTTACTCACACCAGACCATAATAACACTAACCTCAACATTAATCTTAAAATTCCATGATTTACAAAATTACCACATATAATCTCTAGGCCCATAATGCCACGTGGCAAATTCTGAATGGTTCTTAAGTATAGTTGATATATGACCAATTAACATTCACTTAAAGATTCAAAATGAACAAACCCTAGCTGTTTTTGTTCTATATAAATCCACCCTTACATTAGTGCAATTTCCCATCTTAAAATTCGGGACCAAGCATGGGAGTTTATGAGATGCAAAAGTTCAAAGAGATGGAGGAGAAGAAGTGGAAGACCCGAATGAAGTACAAAGAGATTAAAATTGACTTTACTAAATATGTTGATTATGGTAAAACTGCATTACCAAAAGGATCTTCAACTGGAGCAGGAAGAGCTTGAAGTTGAGCTTGAACTTCAAAAAAAAGAAAGAAGAGTCATATGACATATAATAGCTTCAAACATTTGTTAAATAGCTTTCCATAATTATGGTAAAACTGCATTACCAGGAGGATCTTCAACTGGAACAGGAACCACACTGCGTTGAGCTTCAGCTGGAGATGCAGATGGAGTTGAAATCAGAGCACTAAGTGGAGCACTAAGTACTGGGACTGATGCAGAGGGAGCACTACTACTGGGAAGCGCTGCAGCTGTTGATGTCGAAGGTGGAGCACTAACGGGGACTGATGCAGCTACTGATGCCGATTCTGATGACCCGCCCTGGGAGGAAGCGGACTTCCTAGATACTAGGAACTCGGACATGGTTCGCGGTCTACCGGGTCCGCCCTTTCTTTTCTTCATATTTGCCTATAAAAATATAAAACCATTAGTGTAAGATTACAAACCAAAGTTATTAGATAAAAAGTACAATAATGTAACATAACCAAGAGAGTATCATAAAAGTTATCATAACAGATAAGAGCACAGCAGACCATCAAAATCAGTAAAGAGCACAATATGATCATGAAAGTAAATAATGGCTAATCCATACCCTCTACCCAAGAAGAGTATCATTATCCACCAACTCGGTTCTTGTATCCATCTCATCATCAACATCCACATGGGAATACTCTTTTGATTCCACTTCCCCAACAGTAAGCCACCCATGTCCAGTAGGATCCGGGTTATACCACACTTGACGTGCTTGAGATGCGAATATAAAAGGCTCATCCCCAACTCGATCTTGCGAGTACAATAATTTGTGGAAGTTCACTAAGGTGAATGTAAAAGGGTCCAACATCACACCGGTTGAAGGATGAGCCCACTCACACCGAAATAATACATAGTTGATATCTACAGCATATGTAACCCTGATAATATCGGTCAATCTCCCGTAGTATGGTGTAGAATCTCCTTCTACAAACACCCCACAATTTTGTCTCGTTCTTTTGTTGTCTAAACTTTTCACACGAAATAAATAACCATTGCAACTGTATGAGGTCAGCCTTGCTGCTACGGGTGAAGGGGGATTCGACAATGCCACAATTTCATCACTTACCGCATCACCTGCCCGTAGCAATCCTTCCACCTATAATATTTGGTTAGCATTAGTAGTTGATGGTTGCAAATAGAATTGAATCTTGGAGCATGATGTTAAGGGCATATGTGAAGTTGCCACTCACATGTGATTTAAACCATTCAGAAAACTCATTGAAATGAGTTAATGCCACTGACTGATCGTTTGCCGTAGGACTTTGATTTTTAATGAATACCAAATGTGACCTTCACAAGATAAAATAGGAAAAAGGTTACCAAGGATCCAATCATAAATTCATAACCGTAAATAACTGTAATTTGTACTTAAAATGCAGTCGGCTTACTTCAGATAGGGTGTCACTACATCAGTATGAAATAAGACCCATCGATGTATTTGTGCTCGCGTTATTTCTGGAAGAATGAATGCCTTTCCCTTATTGTCATCGTCTGTTTTCCTTCTTGGAGGTCTGTGGGACTTGCTCTCCACATCTTCTAGATATTGAGCACAAAAGTTCATGCATTCTTCCATAACATACCCTTTCGCTAATGACGTTTCTGGGCATGCATGTTGTCTTACATAATTCTTCAAAGTAAGGAGAAACCTCTCTATAGGGTACATCCAACGAAACTGGACAGCCCCACCAATTACAGCTTCCTCGGCAAGATGTATCGGCAAATGCTCCATTACATCCATAAAAGATGGTGGAAATATTTTCTCAATCTCACAAAGAGTTATGGTAATGTCAGAACGTATTTCTTCCAATGTACCACGAGAATTGACCTTCGAGCACAACCCCTTAAAGAACTTCTCTACGTCAATCAGAACAGAAACCACATTCCTAGGCAAGGAACTCCGTACACATAGTGGAATCAGCTGTTGTATAAGGATGTGATAATCATGGCTTTTAAGCCCTCCAATGGAACGATCCTTCAAATTAACTCTCCGAGCAATGTTGGAGCATGAACCATCAGGCATTCTTGCCTGGGATAAGGCTAGCAGAAACTTATCTTTCCCGTCATTGTCCATCTCAAAGTCGGCTCTCTCATAATACTCGGCACCAGTCTCTGTGCGCTTCACATGGTACTCCTTTCGAATTCCCAAGCTTTCAAGGTCACGACGAGAAGAGACGTTGTCCTTTGTTTTTCCTTTAACTCCCATGATTGTGTGCAGAACATTTTCGGCAAAGTTTTTCTCAGCATGCATCGCATCTATACTATGCGGTAGAAGATTGTCTTTCCAATAAGGCAGCTCAAACAAGATGCTTTTTTTCTTCCAATTATGCTGTTTTTTTTTTGGATGGATCCCTTTCCGGTTTCTCAAGTCCCATCTTATGTCTCGCGATCATGTCTTGCTTTTTATAACAAGTAAGCACCCCATTCTCATGAAGTTGTGACAGACGTTCAACCCCGGTCATTCTTGAAGGAGCTTCGGCAAATTCTCGTCCATTGTAGAAGGACTTTGCATCTCTTCGGTACTTGTGATCATATGGCAAGAACCTCCTACTCTTCCCGTAAGACCACTTGTGGCTAGCCTTCAAATATGTTGCTCCTGACTTTGTGTTGCAATTTGGGCACCCATATTCACCTTTAGTACTCCACCCGGATAAGTTGGCATAGGCAGGAAAGTCGTTGATGGTCCACAGTAAAGCTGCTCGCAATTGAAACATTTGGTTGGTGGAAGCATCAAAAGTTTCTACGCCCACTTCCCATAGTTCCTTCAATTCATCAATTAATGGCTCCAAATACACATCTATCTTATCACCGGGCCCTTTCGGTCCATCAATGAGCACAGAAAGATATATAAATGGTTGCTTCAAGATATACATGGGTGGCAAATTGTACGGAACTAGGATAACAGGCCATGTGCTATAGCTAACATTTTGATTCCCAAACGGATTAAACCCATCGGAGGCAATTCCTAGACGTACATTCCTCATCTCTGCTCCAAAAGTCGGGTGTGTAGCATCAAGATGCTTCCAAGCAGGAGAGTCTGCAGGATGCCTGTACACACCATCATTCACACGCTTCAAGCAATGCCATTTCATAAGAGTTGCTGACTGCGCTGTAGCAAACAGCCTCTGCAATCTTGGTTTCAACGGAAAGTATCTTGCTTGTTGTGCAGCTCTTCGTGTCCCGGATTCAGAACCTCCAGCCGTTTCCCTCCATCGAGATGCATTGCATATTGCACATTCATCTAGGTTTGCATCTTCATTTCGAAACAGCATACAACTATTAGGACACGCATCCACGGTTGTGAAAGTGAAACCCAAATCATCCACCAACTTCTGGGCTTGATAATAAGACTTAGGAAGGTTAACCCCGTCAGGCAGAGTCTCATCAAATATTGCTAACAACTCTTTAAAAGAGTTGTCTGTCCATCCGTGCAAACTTTTGGCTTGTAATAGGCGAACAGCAAAAGACAAAGTCGTATGTTTCTTAGAACCAGGATATAGAGGTAGGTGCGCATCTTGCATCAGCTTCATAAACTGCTTAGTGGACTCAGTTGGCCCAGGAGTAGCACCTACCCTCTCACCATCATCATTCTGATATTCTACTGTAGGTATATTGGTGGTTCGTAAAGCATCTTCAACTAATCTAGCCATATCCACATCCATATACCCATCCGCTGCAGGTAGCCCTTCATTCCTCTGTTGCGGTTCCTCAGTCAGATCATCAATGCTCTCACCATGTTTAGTCCACAACTTATATGCAACCCAAAATCCATTATTCTGAAGGTGCTTCCGCACAACTTCCCTACCATACAACTGCCTATTTCTACATTTCCTACAAGGACAGTATATGCAAGAACCAACATCCTTGTTGGCATATGCGAAGTCTAAAAATTCATCTAACTTAGCAAAATACGGCACAGAAACTCTAGTTCCCCAGTCAATCCATGACTTGTCTATAGGCATTGTAATGACCTATATATACACGAATTACTTACACCTACATCAAAGACGTACAGAGCGCATATGACGTCTTTGAAAGAAATACAGATACGTCTAAAGGTGAATACATGCACAGATAGGCCCATATGCAGAAACTGTAAAAGGTGATATACTTTTGAAAGAAATGGATGAATACACTTCTGAGGGAGTATGTTCATACTACTATAAGTATTACTCAAGTTAAGGCATCCTATATTACAGTTATATAAACAAGTATCACCTTTTACTTTTTTATGTAAAAGTAGATGCTTTGTGTAATAGGTGATCTGTATTTTATACAGAGATGTGTATGATCAAAATATAATTTTGTAAGTTTACTTATCTTCATTGGTATACACACTTTGTTTTAGAGTATATACAGTCTTTACAACGTCGAATTTGTAAACACACATAAATACACACTGTATATATTTTCCTTTGTTTTAGAGTATTATAAACAAAGTAAAGAAGCAATTGTAATAATTTGTAAGTGTACTTATCTTAATTGGTATACACAGGAGATTTAGGGATATATTTTATGAAATGAGTAAAGAAGCAAGAATTAAGAACACTTAAAGAGTGAATACAAGTTACTGTCAACCAAGAAATGAGAACATGGATTGGGTGTTTTAGACTGTTATAAACAAAATATAGAAGCCAAAGAACAACAACAACTTTCATAAACAAATGTCACAATTCAACAGTAGTGGAACTATTGATTCTTACAATGACAGAAGCTCCTGAAACTCAAGTACTTTCCCAGACCGGTAAGTATACCTGTACGCAATTGCACATACAATTTGAAGTCAGTAGGAAGAAAGCAAGGAGACAAAGATATGAAAAACATAATGACAACATACACCCACTCAATCACAAAAAAAATATACTAAGAATTCTGTGGTTACTTTATGATATTGATATTGATGTGTTATTGGTCCATTGTAGAGGGCTATAAAAGCTAATAGGATGATAAGAAACATGTCTGAGCATGAATTGGTCTTGCACTTGTCCACTAAAGACAAGGGCTATAAAAGCTATAAAAGGTATTTTTTCTTCTTTTATTATTTTTCCAAAAAAATACCTTTATTATTTATACAAAACTTTAAATGTACATGAACATATATTTATAATATAAGGCCATAAAAGTCCAAAAATACAGAAATACAGAAAATTCAGAAACACAAAAAAAACAGAACTGCATGCATACAGATATACAGAAAAATCAGAAAGTCAGAAAATTCAGAAACAATTATATCACATGTTGAACAACCCCAATTTCAATAAATGGATAATAGAAAATAAAGGATTAACCCATAAAAGTCCAAACAATCATAAATACAGAAAATTCAGAAAGTAAAACATACAGATATACAGCAATATAGAAGCAACAGAAATGTAGAACTGCAAAAGCAACAGAAATGCAGAAATTCATAAATAAGAAATTCACCCCCATCACATGTTGAATAGTGCATAAATTAATAAATCAACAAGCAGAAATCAGAAATCCACCCCAATCCTAATCACATGTTCACATGTTCATTAGTTCAACCCCAATTTCATACAATAAATACCGATCCATGGCTTGGTAAGGGGTAAGAGTTCAGTAATTCCTATAAGGCATTCTACCATCTCTCTCACAACCCTCTCTCCCACAACCCTCTCCCCTTGAAAGAAATGGCATCATCATCAGACCACCACGCCTCCTCATTAGGCCTCCCACCCCGCCCTGTCCCCATCAACATAGCGTCCGATAGCTCGGACGATGGGTTTGAGAGTTCAGGTAACCGAAATGATTGTGTTGGTTTAGATTTCATTTTTGGTATGTGTATGATTATATTAGCTTCTTCATGTTTATTTATGCAGGACCAGCGCCGCCCCCATACCGACCTAATCAAAAGGTCGAGGTCGTCGGCGGCGAGGCTGGGATGCTAGGGTCGTTCTTCGAGGCGATCATTATACGAAAAGTGGATCCAACCCACTGGGAGGTGGAGTATGAAACCCTCCTAGAAGAGAACAGAAAAGAGAAGCTTAAGGAAATCCTACCGGTTCTCCGAATTCGTCCCCGTCCACCTCGTGTTGCATATGACAGCTACGTGCTGGATGACCGTGTGGATTGTCGCGCAAAAGACGGGTATTGGTCGGGTAAGGTGATTGGTGTGTGTGCTTTTGGGAATGACCGAACATACACGGTCGAATTCCCTCTGATCGGGAGCACGGAGGTTTATCGTGCCAACCGGTTGCGCCCACATTTCGATTGGGATGGATACAAATTCACTACGCAGCCGCATTTTCGCTTCATGTTACGATGAATTTCTATTTCAATGTGTTATTTCTTGTCTGATCCTACTGTTTTTTATGGACATTATTGTTTGGTGGAGGGTTTTAAATGTTTCTGTCATTGTTGTGTAATCCTTTTGTATGTTGCTACTGATTGTTATGTATTTTCGTACTCATTGTTATGTACTTTGCTACTTGTGATTCTGGCAAGTGTTATCTGTTATGCTGTGTTGTGCATTATTTTTTTCATTAGTCTTCTATTTATGTAAGTATTTGACTCACGTAAGTACTGTGGTACTTGTGATTCTGGTAAGTCTTCTATCTGTTATGCTATGTATTTTCTTACTCATTGTTATGTATTTTCTTACTCATTTTGGCTGCACTCTCGATCCCTTCACTTCAATCAATTCAAACCTAAATGATTTTCATAGCAATGGGACATTCATACAGTTGAAGAGAGTTTCTTCCTTTTATATAGGAAGTTGTGCAAGTGAATAGCTCCTTAACTGGAGCACTTACAGGTTCAAGATCACACTAGTGAAGTGAAAGCCCATGTGCCTTACTGAAGAGGTTTTATTTTTCGTATCGCGTGTGTAATCAAGCTTATTATATAACTACCAACTAAAATAAGAAAATAAATGACAAATCATATTAGGAATTTTACTTTCAAATATATATGAATTTGAATACTTTGTTTGGAATTTTAGTCAAGGCTTGTAATGGGGTTTGCACACACATGCACCTATACATGCTCTCTCACTCACAGATTCACATACACAAGCACAAGTACAAACACATCTTTAAATATGTGTGAGCATTAATACATTATCACAACTTTCCACCGCCCAATATCAAGCCTACTAATGATGTATCGCAAACACACAAAGGTTCAGAGTTGTAGCTTTTAACCCTTCTATAATCTTTTCTGATATTTAAAGAATTGACTTGTTTCAAAATACCCAGTATAGTTATATAGCTTTATAAAACTAATTGCTTATCCTCTGGATGTTTAGTTAGATAAATTCACATACATTGACTGATCTTGTGGATTTTACTTGATGGGAATTTAAGGTTTAAATAGTCATTGTGACATTAAAATACATCTATGCTTGTGTCAAATATATATTTATTTTTGTTAGAATGTACAGCAAAGGGGGAGGAGAGAACATTTTAAAGGTAAATGCAATCTATACATTTTTTTCCTGACATGATGAATGAAATATTAATGCAGAAGCAGTTGTAGACGAAGATAGAGAAGCATAACATGATGATGAGGAAGAGGAAAATGAAATTGAGGACGATGATGGACTAGTTGATGGACTTGAAAATTAAAACAATTAGGTAGTGAGAGATCACAATATTGAAGCATACGGATTTGATTGCATAGAAATTAAAGAGATAAGGAAATTGTAATGGTAAAGCAAACGATTCTAATGGTAACAAAGACCATAAAATGTAACGAAATTGTTTCAAGGGAAAAGAATAGGCAAGCACTTACAAACAGAAAAAAAATATCGAGCTTTGGAGCTCGGGGATGGCACCAAGATGCCACAAGCAGGGGCAGTAGCAGAATACCCAACTGATTAGTAAGCTAATGCAAGTACAAAACATACAACAAGAAAAAAAATATTCTTTTTGAATGTTCATGAAGAAGATTAAAGAGTAAGCGACTGTCTACATAGGTAATTTTGAAAGAAAGATTCTTGTCTCAGGGAATGAAAAAAAAACAGACAGAAGAGAAGAATATTTGAGGTTTCAAAAACTGAAATAAGCAGATTTATATAAGTTATTATTAGACCAGGCCAAGTTGCAGACAAGCAATCAGCCAACATTCAAGGACAGGAGAGTAGTTATGTTATCCTATGTTCTAAAATATAAACGATCAAATGAATGGAGAAGAACTATGAATCATACCATTCATATATATTGCAATACAGAGCATGAACAAATGAACCATCCAAAAATAATTTCTACAATCAAACATTATAAGACACTTAAACCAAATATAGTGAATGCGTATTGACATCTCAATCTTAGGGGCATTTGGATTCCCAGAAGCATTAAAATCGGCATTCTAAAATTTATTTTAAAATGTTTTAAAAAGAAAAACTAAATACTGTATATTTTAGGCACAAAAGACTGATTTCCCACTTGTTCTACTACCATGAATCATCTAGCTAGATTTTATTCCACTACTTTATCTAGTTTTTCTTTATTTAAACAAACAGGACCTCGCAGTTCTTCATCCAATTTTCAACAATGCTAAGGGGCAGGGATAAGAGGCTCAGAAAGTCAAGTGTTGTGAATGACAACTCAATAACCGAGCCTAACCTTGCTGAGTAAGGATGACTTCTCATGAATACTACTTTCAAGAGCTTCTGTCACATTTTACTTCAAAATTCCCCAAAATATTCGATTAAATCAAAATATCAATATCAATTGCAAGAGAATAATCACATTTAACTTAGTTGATTAGTCACTGTTTTGATCAAAAGATCAAAGATACTTGCCTGCATCAACACAAACTACAATCATATGCCTCTTTCTGCAAACTATTTTCCAAGCAGAGAACCTCATGCTTTGTACCTTGATGAGATAAAAATTGTAATTTAGTGGCTGGAAAAAAAATTATCTCACTTGAGAGGAAAATACGTTCACATGGTAAAGAGGCTAAACATGACCAAAACATATCTTGTTTCCAAACCTAAGCAGTTATCTGGTCAAATTGAAGTCCTAAACAACAATATTAAGATCATATTGCATAAAAACAATCAATGAAGCGTTAAAGGTTAGGGTTTACCTTAGGGTTAGGGTTCGACAAGAAGGGGAAATAAGAGTAAGAGACGCTAAAGTTAGGGTTTACCTTAGGGTTAGGGTTCACAGGCAGCCAAGCTTTGTTTCGATGAACTAGTGTGCGGCGAGTGACTTGTCTGCGATGGAGATCCTAACTAGGTGCTTCGACCCTGAAATCGCAATTGGTGGCTTGGTAGCTAGTGTTGAAGTCGATCTGCTAGATTCTCAGCAATAAAGGCATCGTTATTGCTGAATTGAAAACCGATTTGAAGTGAATCCTCTTGATTTCTTCTGATCTTCTCTACCGGTCAGATTTTCATCCATGGAGGCATGAATTCTCCAAAAGGAAGAGGAGAAAGCAATAATTTACACAATATATTTTGAAGTTTTGATGGTGGAGGAGATGAAGCCAGCCATGAACGATGAAAAGGGAAGTTCAAGGCGGCGACGCTTGCGAAGCAAAGAAGAAAGAAATAGATGAGAGAGGAGTAGGGTTAGACGGGCCCTTTCAATTTGTTATATATTTTTTACAGTTTAAAAAAATTGAAGTAAATCATTTTTGCAACGACAACACCTCGCCATCGCAAAATTAGCGAAGGCAATTCCAAGTCATCACTAACTCTAGCTACGACATCCCTTTTCCGTGGCAAACTACACTCTTTTAGCTACGGCAAAACTGTGCCGTTGCTATCTAGCGTGGCTAATTGTACCAATTGCTACGGCACGCACCTACCGAAGCTAGCAAGGGTGGCAAATTTCATTCTTTTTTGTAGTGCTAGTTCATATTAAAATTTACCAATTCCGCTGAATAATTTTTCACATGCTATCGAATAATTTTTTTTGTTCATCAATTTCGGAGAAAAGAAACCCCAAATCCCAAAACAATATTTACGATTTAAACGAATAATTCTTCATATTTCGCCGAATAATGTTTTACATTTCACCGAATAATGTTTAGTTGTGTAGTTATAATCGTGTGATGAAGATTTTTTATTCTATTTGTCAAACTGAAAACTTAATACACTGACGAATAATGAATCAGATTTCACTGAATAATTGACCGGACCAGACCAGACCGGAGATTTCACTGAATAATCAGATTTTTTATTCTAGTTGTGTAGTTAGCAAGGTCTGGACCGGACCAGACCGGAGATTCCGGTCCGGTCCAAGACTAGTGGACCGTAATCTCTAAGAACTTGGACAGTGGATCGGACAAGGACCGAAACTTATGGTCCCGGTCTTTCCGTTCTGCGGACCGTAAAAGACTGGTTGGACCGCAACTTTATGCATGTTTCGTTAAATCAAACACCTGTAAATTGAAAATTCATTCAGTCATGATTCGATTTCATTCATTCGTGCTTCATGAATCGACGACTCAATCTAGGCTCACTTTATGTAGTTTCTCAATTTTTTCAAGCACAAAGCCTAGACTAAAATCAACATTGAAATTTATCTAACCTTTACTTTTAAAATCGAATCTAGATCTACAAATACTACAAATTGAAATTTCTTAACCCTAAATCTACAAATATTACAAGCGGATTCAATATAACCCAAAAAATTCATATGGTTGATGCTTACTTTCTTCTGTAGTTCAGAGATAGATTCATGCATGAGTTGGTTCTGCAAAAGAAACACATTGACAAGAATTTAATAAAATTGTACATTACATACCAAACGACCGAGAAGAAAGAAGGAGATAATATGATTTCAGGCATCAAGGTCAAGTGCTTAAGTAAGAATTACCTTTGCGGGATCGGATATGCTTGAAAGTAATATCAAGCTGCTGCTCTAGACTATGAATCTCCTTCATGCTCAAGTTGCTCAACATGTCCAAATCTTGTCCCATGTAGTGCCTAATCATAGTTATGTGCATCAATTATCTCCAGGTTGATGTAACGTAGTGCTTATCCAACCATTTGAATGGATAAAATTGAGAATGAATAGAGCTAAAAGTCTAAAACATATGGTTTCTTTGCAGCAGTTCAATCTTGGCCTTAAGCTTGGCATAATCAAACGTCCAGTGCCCCTTTCTTACAAAACCAATTTTACTAGTAAGTCGGATTCCAATACATAAGTAACTTTAGGAGTTGTTTGGTTATAAAATCAATCTACTCAATATAGGCTCACTCATTAATGTAGTTTCTTAATTTTTTTAACCATAAAGCCTATACTTAAATCGACATTGAAATTTCCCTAACCCTACATTTAAAATCGAATCCAGATCTAACAGTATTACAATTGAAATTTCTTTAACCCTAGATTTAAAATCGGGACGAGATTCTTCAATATTAGTCTATAATGTTTATGATTTCTCCAAATCTATATTAAAATCGACATTAATTTGTCAAAATGTACATAAACAAACCTAGATCTAAAAGTGAAACTGAGAGAAAGTGATGTCACTGACTAGCTGGTGGCCTATTGGCCTCTAGCAAGCACGAGGGCGGAGGGGCGACACCGAAGCCCTGCCGAACCTGAGTTGCTTAGAGGTGGTACTATGGGTGGTGAACAGTTGAAGTGAAGAAGGAAGAATTGAATGAAGACGTACGCGTACAGATCTCAAGACAAAACAAAGGCACACCTATTTTTTTAATTGATAGAATTCGGTCCATTTTCGGTCCGACCCGAAAATTTTGGTTTGGTCCCGGGTTTGGACCGGAACCCAGAATAAAAAATTTCATGGACCGTGGAGCGGACTGTAATACTCCTGGTCCGATCCAAGACCATAATTTTCGGTCTGGTCCCGGTCCGATTATGGTCCGATCTAAATTTTGCCCAGCCCTAACACAGAAGCCTTCTCTGCCGTCGAACTTCGCCGACCGTAGCTCCGTCTAGCAATTTCCAAATCGTTTTCGGTCCTCATTTGATCCACATAGGAACTTCAAAATCGCCATCAGTCCACCCAGCAACAAATGTTCTTCTTCGCCATATGAGACATTTGCTCGCTCTTCGATCTAGTACGAGACGTTGTCGATTGAGGTAGACGACGCTGGCGACCGAAACTCAAGGCGATGACGGCGGAGGAGGGTGATGCCAGAGATGATGCCGGTGGTAGCTCACAGGTATGACTTTTAGTTTGGGGGTTTCATGGGGGTTTCGCACAACTAGACACATTTTTTGTGACTTTGCAAAAATATCACCACTTTTGGGAGAATTACGAAGGTAGCATAGGGGTGTGTTTGTGCAAAATAAAAAATGGAAGGGGGGCAACCGGTTGAAGGTTAAACTGAGCAGGAGAGAGAGGTGGTTTTGGTGGGGATTTTTGGCGCCAAACCTAGGGATGACAAGACAACAATCATTACAAAGAAAAAAGGGGATGTGATAGTGGGCTTTCCCTCTATGTTGACGGGCATAAAAAGAGAAGAGGGGAAGGCCACCATTGAAGAAAATCCATCGGCCTCAAGGTCCAGTTGTAGAGCACTTGTCGGCCTTATTCCGTGTTTGTGTCAGTAATCAGAAACTTCCGTGTCACTTTGGTTTCTGAGAAACCTAATTCTCAGTTGCATTGGGTAGGCATTTCCCTTGGTTCTCCTCATGTTTTGCTCAAAGTAGATACCCATGAATCATAGTGCTCATCCCTCTTTTCATTTTCAGAGGAAAACACCAAGGTATGCGTCACTCTCGTCTTCAACGATCATTGGTTGTTCAAGGGTGCCAGATGGATGTTTGCGGGTGAGACCGCGCGCAAGAATGTGATCATTGAAGAGGGCATCGACTTCACCTCTCTGAAAAAACTGATCAGGGTCAAGGTCGGCCATGATTCTTCATATGAAGAGTGGTCGTTGTCTTACATGCCAAAGGCGGGAGAATGGGGTCATCCGATCGCGATAGCTGATGATGACGACCTTGATGCGTTTATGTTTTTGAACTCAAAGTGTGGGGAATATCCATGGCCCATGGCAATATATGTTGGTCCATTGCAGAACGGGAGCGTTGAAGTAAAGCAACCCGATGTCGGGGAAGAATGCTTGAGTGGGCCACGTACCTCCTCAAAAGTGGAAGACCTGGGTGAGATTGTCATTGGCGAGGCTGAAGGAAAGGCACAACCAAATCCTGTGTCCGTAGATATTGGGTTATATGGGGGAGGAGAGGTTAGTAAAGCCATAGGGAAAAGCAAGGAACTGGGGGTTCTTCGTTTAGGGAAGTAGATTCGCTCAAATATTTAATTCAAACTCTAACTATGACAACTCCCTGTTCAACAAAATAATACAAGAATCCCTCCCGATGCAGTGGTAGGGTAATTCAGGATCGAATCCACGAGGAGGTGTGTCAGCACTTCCCTTGTTGCAATCACGATCAAGCTTTCGACCTCAGAAGACACTCGATATCGAGGTTGTCTGGTCGATATCGACCTCAGTTCTGGTCGACTTCCAACAAAGTTCCTACAGAAGACAAAAACAAGTCAAATCGACGTCGAGTGGAACCTCGATATCGACGTTAGTGCTCGATATCGACCTTACCCAGTTGATTTCGATTTTTGTCACAGAAACTGCAAAGCGTAACCTATTGTTGGAAAAGATGTCCGAAGAGCTTAGGATGGTAAAGAAACTGTGGACAGAAACAAAACTTAACTTTTATATGAAATTCAATAAACTAAGAGCTTCCAAGATCGGGGTTTCATGCCAGAACGATAACAATGCAAGTATTATGCTAAAGTTATGAAATTTAATGTCCTTCCATCAAATAACTTTCGTTACCAACACTTAGGTGATTAGAGGCACTCGCATAAATCCTAAGAGTTACTATCCAATTCATGATAAATCCAAGTTCACAATATGATTGGCTTTCGCTTCAACAATGCAAACAATGAATCTCCCTAACTTTCGCAAAGGATCATGCATAGGATAGAAGACGGAATCGCATAAAAATCATACCTTTGATGCACTTACCCTACATTGCTATTGTCGGGCTCACTCCGACCCTAGAAGTGGGTTGACTACTCGCTTCTCATCTTTGCATTCATCATCATCATTGAAAGGAAAACTACTTTGAATTGCAAAAGAAAGAAATTACAACCGAACGAAGCCAAATCTCTTCTCTCGCTTCTCTCCTACCTCACTCGGCTCTCCTCTCTCTCTCTCTACAAATTCTCTGCGTTCTATGTGTTTGAATAACTGAAATTGAATGATTAAACTTAGCCCTAACGGCCTCTAGATATAGATATCGAACTTTGCTATCTAAAGACTTGAAACTTATCTGTATTCTCTAAGATAAAACTTAAATAAGTAAAAACTAAAAATTCCATGGTAAATAAGCTAACGGATGAAGTCTGGCATTGATGATAGGAAATCTCGACTTTAGGATAGACGTGCAAGCTTCGAATAGAATTCTATCAAAATCTGAGTCGGACTTCTCTGCTGAACAACATCGATATCGACCAGGGACATCGATATCGACCTCGGTTTAACTCTATCTCGAGCTCTCCTTCCTCTCCTCGGATTGGCACTCGACTTCTATCAATAAGCTCGATTTAGCGCACTTGATATCGACCATTAGACATCGATATCGACCTTGGTTCTGTGTCGACATGCTCTGCTTCTCCTCTGCTCGATTTCTGCCTGCTCTGTTCACTCGATGTCGAGGTTCTTAGTCAATTTCGACCTCTTCAGAAGACTTCGAGTTCTTTTTTCTCTCTTCCAAACCTGTCCATTTTCATCCCGTTTTCTGTGAAATCACATTGAAACTCGTGCAGACCCATATATTTGACAATAAATCATAAACTACACTAATCTCATGTTTTCCCACTAATATGCATGCAAATGATTATAAAATGGACTTAAATATGCATAGAAAATATGGCAATTTGCGCGCACATCCGGGGTGATAGACATGGTTGATATGGGATCGCAAAGGGGTGACATGCATATTTGTTCAGGTGACAAGGGTAAAGGTCTGGATGTGAACCAATTGGTTGAGGTGAACGAGGCCATAGGAAAGAGCAAGGTGATGGGTGTGATAGACATTACCGACATGGGGTTTAAAATGGGTGGCATGCATTTGCATTGCCATCTTGTTCACAGACACCACAAGGTCTAGACTGCTGAGGTTGATTCATTTGCATAGCCATCTTGTTCACTATCTCAGTAAGCCTATCTAAGTCATCCTTGCGACCATCTCTAGAATTATCCAACTTATGAACTCCTCTAACTCCTTGGTGTTTCCCATATTGTTGCGATGCATTAGCTAACCCTTCGAAAATCTGCATTGCTTCCTAGGGTGTCTTATCCAAAATATCTCCTCCACTAGTAGCATTGATGAAACTCTTATCGGTGTCAAGCAAGCCCTCATAAAGATATAGCACTAGATCATCCTCGGGTATACAATGTTGTGGACAAATACCCGTAAGCTTCTTGAACCGCTCAACATACTCAAAAAGACTCCCCGTAGGTGATTGCTCAATACTAGATAGCTCCTTCTAGAGTTTGTTGAGGCTAGTAGTAGGAAAGTACTTCTGAAGGAAAACTTTCTTCAATTCAACCCAAGTAGTAATGCTTTCGGGGGGTAGGAAATAAAGCCAATCCCTCGCAGAATCTTTCAAGGTAAAGGGGAACACTCTCAACATCAATTGGTCATTGGTAAGGCCTTGGGGTCTATGTCTATCACACACACTCACAAAGGTAGCAAGTTGTTTGTTTGGTTCCTCCCCAGCAAATCCATGAAAGTAGGGTAAAATAGTAGACCAATTTGACTCGTACTCAAATCTTAAACCCTCAAGGAGATCAGGAAGTCTAATTACAAGTGGTTAATCACTTAAATTAGGTTCCTTTAGGTTTCTCAAGGTCCTTCTTGGCGGATTAACAACTTCATCTCCCATCTCCTTATGGGTGTCAAATTCAAGCCTCCTTTTTGACCTAGAAAGAGATCTTTCAATCTCGGAATCAAAAGACAAAGGCAATGCATTAGAAGATCGAGTTTGCACCACACAAGAACAAAAAAGACTCAAAGAAAAACAAAAACAAAAACAAAAAAATAAAAGAGAATCAATGATAGAAATAAAGTAAAGCAAACTCTTTTCTTCTCCCCGGCAACGGCACTAAGAATTTGTTGCGGGACGAACGTCGTTGGCACTTTCGCCCTTTGCCAAACAACGCTAATATCCTAACTCAAAAGCTCAAAACAATAGATTAGTAAATCAATGAATTGATAAACCAAACAACTACTAGTATAGCGATGAAGTCCGGAGTCGAACCCACAGAGAGAAGCGGATTACTATGCAATATCTCTAACAATGACTCTTATGAGAAAAGCAATGACTTGTGACAAATTGATAATAAAGTAAAGTGAATAAAACTAATGATAGCAAAGTGATTGATAATAAAGATAGAAGAAACATTTCCCCTGTAATTCTCTGAGAATGGTTGAGATTCATGGTCCTAGGATTGATTCATCAATTATTCATAAGCATATGTCTACTTGACTAAAGTTGAAGGATCCGCAGGGATACAATCACCTTATTCAATATCACTAAAGAATAACATTAAACACTCAAGCTTTTAGACGAATTGGCATATCGATTCAATGCAATTAAGACACAATCGGAACAACCCTAATCGGCATAATCAACATCTAACCAACATAGATCAATCGAAATCATCCACTACAAAGACAAGGAAATATCACTACTTCAATACCTTTCTTTGCTATCGAGAAAATAATAACGAATTCATAGCCTAGATGCAATTCCTAACATGGTGATTAATCATAGAAAGGAACACAAATATAATCAATAAACACAAGATGATAAATAAACTCATGAATAACTAAATAGAATCAAATCCTCACAATCTATTTAACCATGTCTTCGAATCACAGGTGACACTATGAGTTTAGCAACTCATAGGCCAAAAACTTCTCTTATCTCTCAAAGCATTCATTTTCTCTATGCCACACACACACCACCACCACCACTACGCGGTTGGAATAAGAGAAACTAACCTTATAAAGAGTGGTAGAAAACCCTAGAAATATAATAACAATATAATAGGAAATAGAATATTCAGATCCAAATCGGGATTGCTGAACACGGCATCACGGCGGGCGCAACCTAAGGCACGGCGGGTGCCGCCTACGCAGTGACGACTTTCTTCTTCTCTTCAATGTTGTGCTTCCTTGCTCCTTCATAGCCTCTTACTCATCCCTCATATGCTCCAAAACATGTCTCCTAAGTTCTTCCAAGATCCCATCCAAGGTCGAAATGTAGAACTGCAGAATAAACACTAAAAAGGCGTAGATTTCGAACTCGAATACTTCACAAGCAAGATATGAAACCAGACTAAAAAATATGCAAAACTCCTATCTAAATGCAATAAGAAATACCTATAATGCCTATATGAAATATGCATTATCAAGAACTCAGCAGATCAATTGAGAACACGAATCTCAAACTTAGGATAGTGAGACAAAACTCTTACTCTTTGTTCTCTGGTGGGAATGTTGTGATATTCATATGAAGGAATTCGACGAGTTCATGAGCATGCCTCCTTGCACTAAATTATGGCACCATGCTGACCCTACATCATGAGTTACAAGTAACATGCAAAAAGCAGATCTTGTCAAATTGTTACTTAGTTAAAGCCATATTCACTGCATGCTTAGAGACATAGACTTGACAATGGAAATCAACTGAGACTCACTCAAACTTTTTGCATGCTGAGTCACACAGTTATTGGTATGTTGCGCTATTGAATATCTACCCTGGAGACTAGAGCAAGTCGTAGTCGTGCAAATTGGAGTAGCTAGGGCTGTTATTTAAGCCAAGCTTGAACACGCTAAACTCAGCTCATTCGGCTCGAATAACACCCCTAGATCGGAGAGTTGTGTGCAAGAAAAAGGCTCAATGAAGAGTAGAGGATAAGTGGATGATGAAGAAAATTAATGATGAGCCATTACAACAAGATGATAATAAGGTAATTGGGGAACAATTTGTAAGTGTAACTGTTGATCAGTTACCTATAGATCTTTTCGTTCCAAGTGGTTTAGATGGAGGATGTGATGATAATAATTTTGAGACTGGAAATAATCACACGTTTATAACCTCAATCCAAAAGCGAGATAACCCTGAAACTATTAACCACTACAGGCCTATCAGCTTATGTTCTACAGTGTACAAAATTATGTCCAAGATCTTAACAGCTAGACTCTCCAATGTTTTTCATAACCTCATTCATCCTCTATAGAGTGCTTTTACTAAGGGGAGATCCATTCAGGATAACATTCTTATTGCCCATGAAATTTTCCACTCCTTCAGACTATCTAAGGCAAAAACCCGCTATATAGCGATTAAATTGGATATGGAAAAGGCTTATGACCGAGGTAAGTGGCCCTTTCTCTTCTCGGTCCTTACAAAATTTGGTTTTCATACACAATTCATTCTATGGATCAAAGAGTGTGTGCAAACTGTTTCGTACTCGGTACTCATAAATGACGAGCCATCAATACCTTTTTCCCCCATCAACGGGACTAAGATACGGAGACCCCTTCTCACCCTTTCTCTTCATTCTTACTACTGAAGTTTTAGCCAGGACTCTACAATGCAATTCGATTGCGTCAAATGATATTGGTTTTACTATCGGTTAGGGGGGATAAAGGTCCCTTTTCTGTCCTTTGCGGACGACATCATATTGTTCGGTAAGGCAAATTAGTGTACCTGTAATAATCTATCCAATATAATTCAATGCTTCTACTCCATATCTGGACAAAAAAGTAAACCTACATAAATTTAGCTTTCAAGTCTCCCCAAATACATCGACTACAACAATTCCAATTGTGACAAATGTGCTGGGAATTCTGATGTAGGAGGAAATCGAGTCTAATAAATATCAAACTAAATCCTAGTCCACGCAAATAAAATACAGGACTTCCTCCTGCTGTAGTGGAAGGGAATCAGGATCGATCCACGAGGAGGCGGGTCATCGGTTTCTTGAATAGTATTTACAATTCATGTGCAGTGTCGACCAGTAGCATCGATATCGAGTTAGGAAGTTGATATCGACAGGGGCAGTCGATTCCTAGTGCTTGGCTTCGATCTGTGAAACCTGCAAAGAAGAACAGAGAATAGAGGCACTCGATATCGACTAGGTAGGTCGATCTCGAGTAGGTCAGTGTGCTTCGGTCGACTCAGAAGATTGTCGACGTGGGATCTCTCGATGCAGTGTGCTCGATATCGAGTAGGAAGGTCGAGATCGAGTGGGTTCACAAACAGTGGACAGAAAATATGAACAAAAAAATTAATAAAGAAAGAAATAAGAATGACAATATTTTTGGGGTTTTTCTTTTATATAACTAAAAAGCTCCTCAGGTAGGGATTTACCACAACGATAACCATGCATGCATTGTTACTTTAATCACATAAAAGATTAAGCTTTTCTCATAACCAATTTGGAATATAGAGGCTTTCGCATAAAAAACCTAATTGTGTCTACCTTTTCATAATTAGGGTTTAGTCAACTTTCGCATGCAAAACCTCATTACTATCCAAATTCACATGTATAATCCACTTTCGCTTCATATAAGGTAAATAAGGAATGATCCTAAATTCATATAAATGATGGAGTGCAGAGTAGAAGATGAAATCGCATAATCAAATAAGGAATAAAAGCATACTTACATGACTATCGCCGGGCTCACCCCGACCCTAGAAGTAGGACGACTACTCACTCCTCATCGGGGAAAAAATCATTGCATAAAAATAAGAACTTTGCATTATAACTTGGAAAGAAAACTTCAATCTTACAACCACCTTCTCTCTCTCCTCATCTTCTCTTTCTCTTCTTCTCTTTGTTTGATCGAATGATCGTTGGATGGTTGAATGAATTGAATGACTAAAGCCAGCCCCCTAGGGTTTTATTTATAGCCTCACAACCCTTGCTATCCAAGGATTAGAGTCCTAATCCTACTAAAATTGGTAAACGTAAATTCTATCTAAACTAAATTATATCCTAAAATAAAATATTAAAGTAGGTAATATTCCCTAACATTCTTGGAATATACCCCTAAGGATAGATGAATCTTGGTAGATGATAGATGTCTTTGTGGCGAAGAAAATCTTCCAAATATCCAGCCCAATCCGCGTCTCGTACGCGTCTGTTGCTCCAGTCGATGTCTAGTGGACATGTCGATATCGAGTGACCTGTGTCGAGTCGAGGTGGTTTGTTGATGGCTTTGGTCTCGATCTACTCTTTTCTCTTCAGTCCACCTCGAGCGAGTGTGTCGATGTCGAGTGATTATATCGAGATCTAGTTCTCCCGTCGAGATCGAGCTCTTCTCACGTGTCTTGTTTCTTCTCTAAATTGCTCTGTTTTCTGCGAAATCAAACCAAAACTTGTGTAGACCTCTATATATTGCAAATGTACTCAAACTACACAAATTCACTACTTTCCCAAATTAAAAGTATAAAATATGCATGAAAACGGAATAGATGTAAGCTTGAAACATGGTGAAATATACGCACATCAAACACCCCATACCGAAGCTTGCTTGTCCTCAAGCAATACTCTTAATGGTCATTCAGTGGAAAGACTAAACTCTTAACATTGTAGATCCATTCCCATATAACCCTTCAATCAATTACCATCCTCGCAAAGGTTCTAATGCCATCAAGTTCGTGCCTTTGAACAAAAAGCAACATCTCGCACAAAAGGAGGGTTATGCCAAAATAATTTATAACATAGCATTAATAATCAAGAGGAATTTCATGCGCAATGGTGAAGAGTGGGTAAAAGGTATAGTGGTGGGCTATATTTGGCAATGTGGTGCTTAATCTGGGGAGAAACTTTCAAACTTTCTTTCTTTAATTCACTTTCTCCTTTGTGATTTCCACATTCCATCTCATCATAATGCTATTTGCTTTTTTTCACTAATATTGCTTTTACCTCTCCAGCCTTAACGCTGCCTTCTCGTGAGTCACAAACATGGGTGTCATGAATGGCTCCGGATACTTAGCGCATCGGACTCCTCACCTTGTGTCCCATCTTGCGTGAATTTTATCCTCCGCAAGCAGGGTTGATTCACCTAACTCCTAGGTGACCGGATTTTCTTTTCACTCATGAAATTTTCCATTAAGATATCCTACCATCAACTTTGTAATATCTTCATTCATATAACAACTCCATAATATATCATCCATTCTATAACATAATCTCCCGGATGGGTAAAAAGGTATAAAAATGGGTAATTTAAGAACTTGTGGAGCAAATAGCACATATGGCTTAGAATATGAAGTAAAGGCAATTAAGCATGGGTAATGGTTAAGGTCAATAATGAAGCTTGAATGGAAAAGAAAGTCCTCCATCCTCTTATCACGCATATGTCAAAAGCAACTTCAAATTTTACTCCTTTCACGGTTTTAAAAAATAATGCATTTCATTGAGACTTCCCTTTACTAGGCAATTTAATTGATATATCTTGAACGGATCTACTTTTGCATCGTCGAGCTTTGTAACTACTTCCATGACACTTCAATTTTTCCAATGGGAGTACTTTTTCTCAAAAATATCTAAACCTTATAAACTTTATGCTGATGAGAAAATATGTATATATGATGCTAAATATCTAAGAACTAACTATGTATGTGAAAACAAGACTTAAACAATATGCATTAAACTAACAATTGAGCTAGATATTGTAAGAATGCTTTTACCCTACCCCATACTTAAATCTTACAGTGTTCTCACTGTAAAAATAAAATAAGAAGTGGAATTAAAGAGAACTTACTAGAAAATGTCGCAACGGCTCATAACAGGTACATCTACAAGGGATGTCGAGATCGAGTAGGTGTGTCGATATTGACTGAATATGTCAACATCGATCTTCTGCTTCAACACAGGGTGATCTCAGCTTGATCACAGTTGGCTCTTCTTGATTTCCCTTAGTCGATATCGACCAGTTGTGTCGACATCGAGTGCTTTTGTAGATCCTTCGTACATGCGATTGTTAGTTTTCTCACCAAACTTCAAAAAAGTTCAAAGTTTTAAAGTTTCAAAAAAAACCTGAAAAATCAAAACCCTAAAAATTAAAAAGCCTATGTAAAAGCTCTAGAGTTTATAGTCGCTAGGCCGACTTCTTCTCGCGCTTTTATCCAAGGTGGCACATGTAGGGACCATATGGCTCACATGTGCTCTTCAGGGCTTCCAAGCTCTACTTTGAACACCGTCCCTTTCTTGTTTTTAATCTCTAACCTCCTTGGATAGACTTTGTATATGATCATCAATCCTCTTTTTCTCCCATCCTTTCTTTTGCATCACAAAGCATTGCATTGCTCTATAAGCACCTTGTCTTCCTCCTTGTATTCGCTTATCAGCTTACCTATCATGTTAGTAAGGCATAGAAACAAGGATACTCGCTTCATAGGGATATTAAAAATTTTGCTATAAAGGATGAGGATCTTTACCTGGTATTACCTTCGAGTCGTTAGGGCTCTATAGGATCACTCAACATCGAGTGCAGGGGTCGACATCGAGTGGACTTGTCTCTGGAGGTGCAGTCGATGGAGTGGTGTCGATTAGGGGTAGTCGATCTGGAGTGGGTCCAATCGATATCGACTGACCCTGGTCGATCTCGAGTGCTATGTCGTACCCCATACATAGCTTCCGGCGTCAGGTTTGGCTCCAAGGTACTTGACATCGACTGGTGGGTGTCGACAACGAGTGCTTTTTCAGGCTTCTCTTCTTCATTGTCTTGGTGCCAAATAGCCAAAATTTCCTCCAATTGGGCCTCCATGGCCCTCACCTCTAGCTCTTCATGGGTCAAGGCTCTCTCCGTTGGTTCATCACAAGGGATTACTCTCCCTATCGCATGCATGGCCTTGACCTCCATTTGGTTCACCTCCTTCATAGTTGGGTTGAAGGAGAACTCGATGACTTTATTGCCAATGGTAAATGAAAATAATCCCTTCCCTACGCTCATATTGGTGTCGGCCATAGCTAGGAACGACCTCCCTAAGATGATGGGGCATGTAGGATCCTCCGCCATATCAAATATAATGAAATAAGTGGGTACAAAGAACTTACCCACCTTTACTGGACGTCATCGATGATGCTTGTGGGCTTCACAAAGTTATTGTCGGCCATATATAGCTTCATAGCCCTTAGAGGTGGAAGGTAGGATCATTGGGAAGTTGGAAATGCTTTTGACTAACGTCAAACTTCAAGTTTTGGAACGGTGATTTATAAAAGATTAATTTAGATTTTGAAGAAAACTAAAACAACCCGAGCTTTTCATTATAACGCCTCACGAAGTGGATACAAGTATTTTATGGGGCCATCTGTAGATTGCTTTGTAAGACCTAGTGGGACACTATGGTGGTTTTTGAGTTATGATATGACCGAGAAGTCGGAGTGAGGATGTGGTAGGGGCCCATATCACATTCATGCTACGATCTATTGGGGATATTAGGATCGCGGCAGCGATACTGTGAGATCTCATGGGGGCATTTATTAGGTACTTACGGGGTAAATGACATGATCCTTGGACTCACCAATTTCAAACTTCATCCCCTATTTTTAAATGATTTTAGTATCGGGGACGAGACTTGTTTTTAGAGGTGGATGATGTAAAGACTCAGATTTTTGAATCCTAATTTTTTGGAAAAAAAAAGAAATTAAAAATGAATTTGAATCGGATTTAAAACTCATAGAGCAGATTCCGACATGAATTTTAAATTTGATGAAAGATTCCGTCATTTTCACCTCGATAATTTAAAATAATTATCGGATGGCGATATCCTTTTCGATTTTAAAAATCTAATTGATCGAGAGAGCGAGATTCATGATTCAAAATTCACGTATCCAAGATTTATTTCCGAGTATTGGTCCAACCACTTCTACCTAACCTCACCCACTCCCTCACCCCCATACCCTTTCAGATCCATTCCCTCCCTCTTCTATCATCACTCCATCACATTCATTCACCCTCACCGATCATCACCATCCCGCTTTCACCATCACCATTTCTGATCACCATCCCCATCACCATTTCTATCCGCCACCACCACCACCACCACACCTCCATTTTGGCACCCCAGCCACCTCGTTGTTGTCGCCCATCCAGGATCTGCCTAGGAGAGCTCGGAGCCGCCATTGCCTCCATTTCTCCCCTGTTTTACAGCCACCAGTAACCGAGCACCATCACCTTCAATCCTTCTCCTCCCTTTGCGAGACACCAAATGCAGCATCCCTAGAGTGCTCGACGCCACTGCCAAGCCACCAGAAGTCCACCGCCCGTCTCAATCGTGAAATAACCTTCTGGTAAGCCATTCTTCTTTGTTTCCAATCCAAATCACTCTCGAGCCCTACTACCATTCTCACCCATATTCGACACAGGTCTGATGAGCCATCGCGAGTCTCCGACAATGCCCAGAACTCCGATCGAGTGCTCCGAAGTCGTGAACACCTCAGTGAGCCACCACCATTTCCTTCCTTCTTCGATTCGAATTTGTGCTTCATTCTATGTTTAGATTAGTTGAGAGTGAGTGAAGGATGAGTGTGGGACGATCGGGTGAGCTCGAGAGCTCTGGCGAGCTCGAGTGAGGCGTGAGCAATCAAAGTCGAGCAGCGAGCATGTGGCCGGGGATTGTGAGCGAGAGCTGTGCGTGGGCGCACTACTAAAAATGCAGGAAATAGCTACGGCAAATAGCAATGGATTTAGCCACAAATGACCGTGGCTAACCGGTTTAGCCACGGAATCAGCCACGGGCGGGCCATCCGTAGTCATATGCCTCGTGACTAATAGCGACGACTATTTAGCAATGGATTTAGCAACGAAACAATATCGTCATGGCTAAGCCCGTGGCTGAGGATGACCTGGTGAATGTCGTGGCTGTAGCGACGAAGTCAACAACGACATATTATTATTGCCAAGTTCGTGGCTAAGTTTGTGGCTGGGTTCATTGCTATATATAGTTTGAACTATAGGGGGCGTGTTGCCAATTCCATTGCTAAATCCATTGCTAAATCCATGGCTAAGTAAGAATCATACAACGACTTTGTTTATTGCTTGACAAAAACATCCAAGACAATGGAAAGCATGAGTTATGTTTGACTATACCATAACCACATACAAACAGAAGGAGAGACATATATCACTGGTGTTTCAAGATAAAATAAAGAGACCAAATAATACAAATTCTCCCTTCCAACTTTCCAAGATGTTCCTATATTACTAGTGTTTCACGGCAAAGGAAAAGCTGCACCGGCCAGATCTATAGCACCGGCAAACGTGCCCCACCAGCCACAATGGTGGTGGTTCTAGATCTTTAGCACCGGCAAGAGGAGGAGGAGTATGATAGAGAGAGAGTGCAACCACAATGGTGGTGGTTCTAGATTTGGCGCCCAAGTGCAGCGGCGATTGCTCCGGCGTGGACGACGGCGGTTGCTCCGGCGTGGACAATGGTGGTTGCTCCGGCGTGGACGACAAAGATTTTGATAACTATTCAGCCAAATCAAAAGTATAAAAAATTAGAGAGATGGTAGCAAAAGAATGGGAGAAAAAAGACTTGTGAACATCAACAAACCTGTGGAGGTTCTTCTGCTTCGATTGGGAGATGGAGGTGGGGAGTTCTTCAGCTGATTCAACCGGTGAAGAAGAGAAGGAGGAGGAGTTCTTCACCTGCTTCAATTGGGTGGAAGAGGAGGTTTGCAGCGGTGAAGAAGAGGCAAACGGCGACAAGAGCGGTGATGGAGTCGAGGACCCGGCAGCAAAGTCAACAGATCCGGTCATAGGGACAAATTCGCAGGGAAGAGGGAGAGGGAGGTGAAGGGTTTTGATTGGATTGGTATTTAGAGGCAAAAAAGGCAAGAAATAAAGTATAAAGGGAGAAAGAGACTTAATAGTCTCCAAACAAAATTCAATCCCGCTTCAACGAATCCTGGCGCTTTAATTTGATTTTTTTGGTCAATTATGGCACTTCAATTTCATTATAGTCCGCCTCCGATTCAATTTTTTTTTGTGGCATTCTGGCGCTTCAATTCCCATCTTTTTTTCTTCCACATTCTTTTTCAATGAATGGAGGCAAATTAATAACTTTGTAAATCAAGAAGAATACATTATACAGTACATAGTTGGGATGATTAATTATTTTTTTAGTCGCTAACTTATAATTCTAAAAAATCAAGATTTAATTGTTTTCTTTTCACAACTTATATCTATACTACGTAGAAGTTAACATATCATTTAAAATAACAAAAAAGTCTAATACTCTTTAAAATTTTACCGAAAATTGTAAAAATAAACTAGTATTCTCAAAAGAATTTATCAATTAACATTTTATCCAACATTTATTAGTTACTTATATATATGAGTTTTCCTCGTAACTTACTTTTATAGTATTCTCATAAGAATTTATTAGTTAATATAAGATTTTTTTTAACACTCATTAGTTACTTACGCAATTTTTCCTCAAAACTTACTCTTATAGTATTTTCATAAGAATTTATTAGACAATATAAGGTTTTATTAAATATTTATTTGTTACTTGTATGAGTTTTCCTAAAAACTTACTCTTATAGTATTCTAATAACAATTTAATAGTTAATATAAGATTTTATTAAATATTTAATCGTTACTTATATGAGTTTTCCTCAAAACATACTCTTATGGTATTCTAATAAGAATTTATTAGTCAATATAAGGATTTATTAAATATTTATTCGTTACTAATATGATTTTTCCTTAAAACATACTCTTATGGTAATCTAAAAAGAATTTTTTAGTCAATATAAGGTTTTATTAAACATTGATTCGTTACTTATATGAGTTTTCCTCAAAACATACTCTTATGGTATTCTAACAAGAATTTTTTAGTTAATATAAGGTTTTATTGAACATTTATTCGTTACTTATATGAGTATTCATCAAAACATACTCTTATGATATTCTAATAAGAATTTATTAGTCAATATAAGGTTTTATTAAACATTTATTCGTTACTTATATGAGTTTTTCCTCAAAGCATACTTTTATGGTATTCTATTAAGAATTTGTTAGTCAATATAAGGTTTTATTTACAATTTATTCGTTACTTATACGAGTTTTCCCCAAAACATATTCTTATGGCATGTCATACTAGGATCAGTATTATCCACGAATATAGCCACGGTCAGGAACAGTCGTGGCGAATGTCATCGCTAATATCCACGAATACAAGGTCGCCTATAATTCGTGTCTAAACATCTATAGCTATTTCCTGTTTTTTTAGTAGTGGCGAGTGCGGGTGCGAGGGCGAGCATGTGCGAGCGAGCTGAGGGAGGGCCCATCGCTTTGAGCTTAGCACGCCTGGGAAGAGGGCGAAAGACGGAACCATGAGGAGGAGGCGAATGTTGCTGCAAAAAAAAACGAGCAGCAGGGATGGCTTTTGGAGGTAGAATAAGCCGATGTGGCATGTGGGCCCCATCTCTGTCTCTTTTAATATTTGTTCCTGATTGAACCGTTTTGGAGTATATAATTACAAGTTCGGTTCGGTTTGGTTGGGTTTAAATGGGGTTGGTTCGGTTCGGGCTCGTTTATTTATTTAATTATTTAACAATATTTAAAATATTAAAATATTATTTGAATATTTAAAATATAAAATATTATTTTGGAGATTTTATAAAGGGGCGGTTTTATCAAATAAAAATGGTTGGAACATTAAAGGATTTGAAAATGTTTTACTAACGTATTTAATAAATGTTATTTAAAATATTATATAATATTAATTGGGATTTAAAATATATTATTCGAGACTTGAAGTTTTAAAAACAAATTTAGAAAATAAATTCAAGGTTGGAAAATAATTTAATAAATAATTTAAAAAGGAATTTGGCGGGCGTTTTCAAAGGTCGGAACTCTTAACTGCTTAACTCAGATTTTGAAACGGTTTTGAAACTAATTTGACAATCCGACTTGTTCATTAACTAACAAGCATGATGATATGATCGGTTGACTAACGATATGATATATGTGACTGATAGCATGACTTGTGGTGATTTATTATAAGCAGATGAATATTAGATACTTATGGCGATGATGATATATATAATTATTAAATGGTAATAAAATGATTTGGCTAAGTATGATATGGAAGTTGTCCGAAGGGAACGAATTGATAAGTTATGGTGATATGGTATGAGATAAGAGATGGTTGATCATGATGAACTGAAAGTATGACGGATATGAACTGGTTTATTATTTGTTTTTATGAATGTGTAATATCTGTGTTTGTATTTTCGCTATGTACTTAGGTGATACTCTGTAATTGTGCTTGCTGTGTACCAGGTTTCTAATTGCTATTCTGCTAGCCAGGTAAGTTCCTAGGGCTTACTCATATTGATTCCTATGTGCATGTAATCACAAGATATACTAGGTGTTGCATATGCATAAGAGCATGCCATGCTAGGTTGCACTAACGTTTGAGCATACTTATTCTTCATGCGTGTGTAAACAACACGGTCGTTATTTGTGAAGTCACTAGAGTCTTTCCTAGGGTCATATGACAACCCAGTCTCATCAGGTCTCGTCCTGAGTCATTGAGTCATATGGTAACACCTCTAATTATATTTCTAGCATGATGATTATGAACGATATGATGATGAATATGATGATTATGATGAGCATGGTTGTGGATTGGGCTAATCGGCTTGATCCAAATATTATGGAATGGAATGCATTCATGAGCTGGCCAGGCTCCGCCCTATCGGGAAGGTGGGCAGTGGTAGGAGAGGGATATGCCACTTGGCATTCTTCATTAGGGCCATATTTAATGCTTTCCGCACATATATATAACTGCGAGCATGATTGTGTGTTTAAATTCCTATTCTGCTTTAGAAGCATGATATTAGGAATAGCGTATATGGTATGACTACAGTAGGACCTAGTCCTGTATGTGGGCCTCAGTCTGATCCCACGCCCTCTATTATTTTTAAGGTACGATTACAGATAATTGATCGCTTAGTGTCTTTGTGACGGGGTTATTATTTGGCGCTAGACCGATCGAGAGACTGACTTCACCAAACTTATAAACTCGGATGATATCTACTTTTGATTACACTGTATTTTAGTTTTGACCCGGTTCTGCCGTGGCAAGTTGTAAGCATATTTCCTTTTATCCTGTTCTAAATTACAAACTATTTTGAGCAACTATGTCAAATAGGACAGGTTCTGGGTACCCAACAGACCTTACGAATTTGGGTGCGAAATCCCACTTTAGACTACTAATGTTTGTTTTTCAAACCTTCAACCTGTACTTGGAGCGCAAGATCCAACGAGGGGTTTTATCCCTCGAAACGTAACTCGGGAATCATAATTCCGGGCCGTTACACAATTCTATCTAATAATAAATAGGATAAAACATTATGAAGGTAAATAATAAAAATCCTAGGTAAATAGGAATGTACCCGTAGGAAGTAATCTATCTAGAATATAGGATAAAATCGTGGCCTGGTAGTAAATCTTCAACTCGGATTCATCAAACCATGTCTGAACCACAGAAATCTCTTGTCGACATCGACCTGAGCAGTCGATGTCGAGTGCCTCGTTTCTGCTCGACCACCCTTGATTCTACTCGACCTCGGGCACTATGTCAATGTCGAGTACTTCACTCTATCTAGGGTTGTGTCAAGTGCTTTTCCAGTAACTTGTGTTTTCCTGGCTCTTTTTACATAGTTTTTGAGGCTTTAATCCAGTCGATCTCGAGAGGTCCGGTCGATCTCGACTGCTTATCGATTCCGCTCCAATTTCTGTACATCTAAACCAAAACTTGTACACACTCTATTTCTTGCACATTAGCACAAACTACACAAATTCTCATTATTCCCAACTTAGAATATATAAATTGAATGGAATACAAAGTCAAAATATGCACAAAAACATGGCTAGAAATATGTACATAAAGGCTATAAATAATGCCCTAGGGGCTGAGATTTATGAATTCAATTCACAAAGCAATCACACAACAATAGAAATAGAGTTTTTAGGGTTTTCAAGCTTTAGGGTTCGGCGCTTGCGATAGTTGGCATTGAGATTTTGAAGACTTTGGTTTCAATGCAAGTTTCCTTTTATTCAACTATGTCCATCATCATGAGCAAGTAGTCGCCCTTTCTTCTATGGTCGGGGTGAGCCCGATGATAGCCATGTTGGTAAGGTTGGTATGTCGTTAAAAAGGGTATCTTTTATCTCTCTCTACCTTGTGCTTCATCTTTAAATGCGAATTTAAGGAACTCATGTTGTCAAACTTGGGTATTAATTAGGATTTCTATTCGAAAGTTTATAAACTCTACCATGAAAAAGGTAGACGCAAATGAGGTTAATTTATTGCAAGATATCTTTTCCTATTTGTCGGGTTTGGGTGAAAGCCTTCTCCTTTATTATAAAAGTATGCTTCTTCGATGGTTTCTCGCCTTTACTTTCATATGGTTGTCGTCGTGGTAATCCCTGGCTTTGGAAGATCTTTACTTTTATTAGTTTACATCATCCTCTACCGTCCGTTGAGTTACCGAAAAACCCAACAACCCTTTCTTATTGCTATCCATTACTCCTTTTCCATCCTTACCTTCTTCGGCCTACTTTGCCGACAGTTACTGACTTTCTGAAGGAGCACTCGAGATCGACCCCTTTGGTCAATATCGACTTCACTCACATAATTTGATATCTTTTTATATTGACGCTCTTTATGCTACTGCATTGCTTTCGAGATCGACTACTTTACTCGATATCGAGCGCCCTAGATCGATCTACAGTCTTCTGAGTCGGTCGACTTCTGTTGCTAATATTCAACATCGACTTCTCAGGTAGACGTCGATTGCTCGTTTTTGTCTCTTCATGTACATCTGATAAAAATCGACAACCACATGTCGACATCAACTGATCCAGTCGAGATCGAGTGACTTCTAGTTGACATAGAACGTGTTTTCGAGCTATTTTTGGATCCGCTGACAACCTTCCTCGTAGATCGAACCTAATTCCCCTTCAACTACAGCGGGGGGGTTTTGAATTCATTTTAAAGGATAGGGTTGTAATTGTTTTTATATTATTATATATTTCAATTTGATTTTCCCCTACTATCAGCTTTCATCCAATGCATCTTTTGCTCATGACGTTGTCTTTGTGTTGGAGAACTGAACCAATGCCCGCGAAAGAAAGATGGATAATGACTGGAATTCAGAACATCATTCACATCATGAAGATTGGGAACAACATAGCCATGGAGTAAATGCTTATTTATCTAACCTGGAATCCCACTATTTTCTCAAAGCTAGTTATTTTATGTAGTACTCCAAAGGCTGAGAAAACTTGCAACACAAACAAAGTCTAGATAAAATAAGTACATAGTAAATCAGTGAAAATACTTGCTTTATATCAGAACTCACCTTGAAGGTTTGAGCACCAACTGATTGAATGAGGTTGGATGTTGCATCATTATAATTTATGTACTGTGAAATCCATCAGTAAAATAAAATGAAGGATTTTGAAGTGGTTATGACAGAAAAAGGTGTAAACTTCTAACTTCATACTAGCAACAAAACTTACAGATCCATAGATGGGATTCGCAGTAGCCACCAGCATTAGAAATACACTGTCTGCTGCTCTCATAGAAGCACCATGCTTTGATTAAGATTAGTGTTTCCCAATCAGCTGATCAACATGTCAAAGCCAATGAATATACAAGCTTCAACCTCGAAAAGAGTGAGAAATGACTTAAATGAAATGATGCATGATTTAAATAATGTTAGGAAAAAGAAGAAAACAGAGTCACTACAATTCTACATGGGAAATGAAGCATAAATTTGGCATCAAATTTTTTTAAAAAAGGTTCCACATAAAAATAAAAGGAACCACAAGTCTAGAAGGCTTCTTTTTTTGGAAATCCAAGTTAAGGCCACAGATCCAAGTACATGAGTAGACCAACAAAAAGTTTTGAAATAGGAAATCAGATCTCCGGTGAAAAAAATAAGAAGCACTTGTCTACAAGCAATCCTCGTCGGTGAAAATAAAACAAATACACCAAAATGTATCTTGTTAAAGAGAGCTCCTCCATGTAAAAGAGAAATTGTCATTATGAAAGAGATAAGTCAAAGGATGGTCGATGGAAAAATAACATTGTTCGCAGCGGGGGGTTGGGGGGGGGGGTAGTATAGCAGATTCAAATATTTAAAACAATACACAACTAGGCTAACTCCCTGTCCAAACAAATAATTCAAGAATTCCCTCCCTTGTAGTAGTAGGGTAATTCAGGATCGAATCCACGAGGAGATATGTCAGCACTTCCTTAGTTGTAATCACGATCAAAGCTTCGGACCTCAGAAGACACTCGATATCGAGTATACTGGTCGATATCGACCTCAGTTCTGGTCGATTTCCTAGCGCAGTTCCTGCAGAAGACAAAAGCAGCAAAGTCGATGTCGAGCAGAGACCTCGATATCGACGTTAGACCTCGATATCGACCCTTGCAGTCGATTTTGATGCTTGTCACAGAAACTGTTTTCGTAACCAATTTGTCGGAAAAGAGTCCGAAGAAAATAGAATGGAGAAGGAAGATGAACAGAAACAAAACTTAAGACTTTTATAAAGAATTCAATTAATTAGAAAGCTTCCAAAGTCGGGGTTTCATGCCACAACGATAACAATGCAAGTTTTATGCTAAAGCTATGAAATTTAATGCCTTTCCGTCAAATAACCTTCGTTATCAACACTTAGGTGATTAGAGGCTCTCGTATAATTCCTAAGAGTTACTATCCAATTCATAAGTAATTCAAGTTCACAATATGAGTGGCTTTCGCTTCAATAATGTAAATAATGAATCTCCCTAACTTTCGCAAAGGATCATGCATGGGGTAGAAGACGGAATCACATAAAAGTCATACCTTTGATGCACTTACCTCACATTGCTATCGTCGGGCTCACCCCGACCCTAGAAGTGGGTTGACTACTTGCTCCTCATCATGCACATCATCATCCTTATTGTTGAAAGAAAGCTACTGTGAATTAAAACTTCGAAAGAAAGTACAACCGAACAAGCCACTCCGCTCTCGCTTTACAACTTTCACTCGGCCTCCTCTCTCTCTCTCTCTACTCTCTATTGAAACTGAATTGTCTTGTAAATTAGATGCTATTGGATGCTAACTTGAATCTAAATTGAATGCCTAAAATCAGCCCTATTGGCCTCTATTTATAGATGTCGACAAGGACTTGAAACCTTATCTTTATTCTCTAAGATAAAACTTAAATTAAAGTAAAAACTAAAACTCCATGGTAACTCAGCCTCCTCATGATAGATCTGGTGTGGAAGATAAGAAATCTCGACTTTTGGATAGACGTGCAAGCTTCGGATAGAATTCTATCAAAATCTGAGTCGGATTCCTCTGCTGGCATGGTCGATATCGACCCCTAGACATCAATATCGACCCCTTCAAAACTTTATCTCGAGCTTCTCCTTCTCCTACTCGAACTGGCACTCGACTTCTATCAATTTGGTCGATCTGGCAACATCGATATCGACCTCCTGACGTCGATATCGACCTCTCTGTGTCGACGTGCTCTGTTTTATTTCCTGCTCAATTCCTATGTCTTTGATGCACTCGATGTCGAGGTCCCCAGTCGATTTCGACCTCTTCAGAAGACTTCGAGTTCTTTTTCCGCTCTTTCAAATCCGTCCATTTTTATCCTGTTTTCTGCGAAATCACATAGAAACTCGTGCAAACCCATATATTTGACATTTAAGCGTAAACTACACTATTCCCATGTTTTCCCATTAATATGCATGCAAAAGACAAGTAAAATGGACTTTTATGTGCATAGAAAATATGGCAATCTGCGCGCACATCAAACACCCCATATTTAAGCTTGCTTGTCCCCAAGCAATACCTTTAATGGTCATTCAGGGAAAGAAAGTAAACCCTCAACTTCATAGATTCATTTTTCATATGTCCCTACAATCAATTGCCATCCTCGATAAGGTGCTTATGTCAACAAAGTCCATGCATGTGCATAAAAGCAATTTCATATTCATAAAAGGAGGTAATATGCAAAAACAATTTTAGCGACATAGCATTAATAATCAAGAGGAGTTTTTGCAAGCTTTTGAGAAGTAGTTTGGTAAAAGGCTAAAGGTGGGCTAATATTTGGCCATGTGGTGTTAAATCCGGGGAATCATACTTTCTTTCCACATTCCTTCTTCATAATGTCTCACCTTTCACTCATCGCTCAATGCTTTTATTCAATATATGCTTTTACCTCTCTAACCTTAGCACTGCCTTCTCGTGAGTCGCAAACATGCGTGTCATGAATGGCCCCGGATACTTAGTACTTCGGACTCCTCACCTTGTGTCCCATCTTGCGGAACTATTATCTCAACGCAAGCAGGGTCGACCTACCTTTATCTCCTGAGGTGATCGGATTTTTTCTCGCTCATTAAATTTTCCATAATTTATAATTGTATCATTCCTGCCAACCACTTTATAATAATGCACAACTCCATATAACTCCAAAGATGACATCCATTCTTAACATTGTCCCCGGATAGGGTATAAGGTATAAAATGGGCAATATGTATATATGTGGAGCAATAATGATCATGATAGGGCTCATATATGACTTTGTGACTTTTGCAAACATGCATAGGTAAGGCTAGGATATGAACTTTGCTTGTATGGAATTTTTCATAAAAAGTCCTCCATCATCTTATCATGCACATGTCAAAAGCAACTTCGAATTTTCATCTCCTTTTTTTTCTTTTTTTTTGCACTTTATTGGGACTTCCCTTAACTAGGCAATCTGATGTTATATCTCTAATGAATCTAATTTTGCATCATAGAGCTCTTTTTTATACTTCCATGACTCTTTCTAAATTTTTTCAAAATTTTTTGATGGGGGGTCATATTTCTCTTTTTTTTTTATTATTTTCTTTTTTTTCGAAATAAGAACTAAATATGCATTAAAATAAATATGCAAATCTAAACTAAGTATGAATATGCAAGTAAGCCTTTCCCCCACCCCATACTTAAAATTTACAGTGTCCTCACTGTATTAGAACTATGGTTATGAAGAAAACTTACTAAACTGTCACAAATTTAAGGAGCCGAAGAAGACAACAGGCAGGGTCGATATCGACCCTTAACATCGATATCGATGTTCATATCGATATTCAGGCTCAGGCTTCAAGGTGATCCGGCCTCGATCACAAACCCTATTTAGGTCTTGACTTTGATGTCGATGTCATACATCGATTTCGATGCCCTTCCTGTGTGATTTTTCTCTCTCCTGCAACTTGTTAATAAACATAAAACCAAAACAAAATATGCAAAATAATAAAGTGTCTAAAAACAAAAGCTGTCTAAAATCAAAACTAAGTCTTTGTTACAAGCTCTAGACTTTTAAGTCGCTAGGCCGACTTCTCCTTTGCGCTTCTCAAGGCGGCATCTGTAGAGCCCATGTGGCTTGGGCCTCAAATATCACTCCTTTCTTATCACGCAGCTGCATTCCGCCGGGATGGATCTGATTTACCGTGAATGGTCCTAAATTCTTATCCTTGAATCTTGTAGGGAACCAATGGCCCTTATATTTGGAAACATAGACCTTGTCTCCTATCTCATATTGGCTTGAATCATCATCGGATACCCTACACAAGCGCACATGCCAAGGCACACCTCTTCCAAATAATGATAAATCCTTTATTGAAATGGAAAAGGAGGAATCCGTACCTTGACTTACCTTTTTCTCAGTCTGTGGCTCAGGTCGATGTCGATGTTCAGAGGTCGATATCGACCTCTGTTGTACTCCTGGAGGATCAGTCGATTTGGAGAGTTTTGGCTCTATATGATCAGGTCGATTTCGACCCTCAGAGGTCGATATCGAGGTCTCCTTTCCTCCCTTCTCAGCACTGATGGTGGTCGATTTTTATAGGGCATGGTCGATATCGACCCTTGACCCCGATTCCGATGCTTCCTTTTCTCCTCCGTCGACCCCATACTTATGACCTGGCACAGAATTTTGAACATTAGTGGTCGATATCGACTTACCTGGGTCAATTTCGATGTTCTGTTGGGCTCCTTCGTTCAAGATTGCCACAACTTCCTCCACTTGGGCTTCTATGGCCCTCTTCTCAAGCTCCTTCGGTGTCATACTTCTTACCTTTGCTTCTCCACATGCAATGTAGACACCATTGATGGCTTTGATCTCCATTGGCCCTTGATTTTTCACCGTCTTGTTGAAGGCATACTCTATCACTTCGTAACTAATTGTGAATGAGAGCAATCCTTTCTTTACGCTAATGTTGGCATCGACGATTGCTAGGAATGGCCTACCTAAAATAATTGGACAAGCAGGGTCCTCCGCTATATCAACAATTAGGAAATCAGCAGGGACAAAGAATTTACCTACTTGTACTGGCACATCCGTCACTATCCCAGTTGGAATCACTACCGTATTGTTAGCCATGTACAATCTTGCATCCACGGGCTCCAGAGGACCTATCTTTACCTTGTGCCAAATGGTTAGTGGCATCATGCTAACGCTAGCGCCCAAGTCAACTAAAGCATTGAATTTAAATTGACCTAGACCTATAGCGATAGAAAACTTACCTGGGTCCGCCCGCTTTTGTGGTAGCTCCAACCTGTTGCACTCTTCTGCGATCTCAGAGAGCGATCGCTTCTTATCCAAGATGTCTTTAAGGAACCTTACATAGGATGGCATCTCGTGAAGTGCCTCCGTGAATGGTATAGAGACATTAAGTCCTTGGAGCATCTTCATGAACCGCTGGAACTTTTTTCCGATGGGTCCTTAATCACCTTTCTAGTTGGGAATGGCAACACCTTTTCCTTCTCGCGGCTGTAGTGAGGTCGACATCGACATCAGTAGGGTCGACATCGACTGGAGGAGTCAATTTCTGTGGTGACACAGCATCAGGGTCGACATCGACAGGAGGGTCGACATCGACGTCACCTTGGTCGATATCGACAGGAGGGGTCGATATCGACGCCTGTTCTGGCTCCTTCTCCTCCGCTTTTTGCTCGGGCGTTTGTAATTGACGCCCACTCCTTAGGTTTACTGCCGCAATATGACCAGTGGTTTTGCCCTTTTGGTTGGGCACAGTGGATCCAGGGAATGATCCTGACGCTTTGGGCATTGCTTCCGCTAATTGACTCATTTGAGTCTCCATGTTGCGCTTCCAAACGTCGATCTCCCAAAGTCTAGAATTGATGCCCTACAGCTGAGTATGGACAGAGTTGTTGGCTTGTTTGAACTCATCATGATTTCTCTGCATCTCATCAAGAATGATTTGCAGGTCATCCTTCCTTGTCTCCCGCTCAGGGTGCCCTGGTGCTCTATATGGTGGGGGATCCCTTTGTATATAGAATCTTTGATCACCCCAATATTGTTGATTGCCCCCTCCATAGGAGCCTCTCGTCCACTTAACCTCCTCATGTTGTTCTGCCATGGATACTTGCTCAGTATGTGGACAAGCACTAGTGTTATGCCTTATTGAGCCACACTCCTGACAAGTTTGATTGTTGCTCAGGAACCTGACTTGCTTTTGAAGGCGGCGTGTTTGATCGTTATGGAATTGTTTCTGCACATCAGGATCTATCTCCTTTGGAGGCTCATATAGTGGCATAGATGGGGCAGGCCTTGCATCACAGGCCGCAGCAGCCCCATAAGTATTGTCAAAGTTCACAAGCCTCTCAATGGTCTCCCATGCATCCATTGGTATAAGCTCAATGTACCGATAGGAGGTATATGAATTGATCCTCTCCTTATTCGGCGCATCAAGGGTGTTATAAAAGATCTCATGGATGACATATGGAAGTTGTCCATGCGTCGGGCATGATATCAGCAAGTCCTTAAACCGTTCCCACGCTTGTGCTAGGGTTTCACCTGGCTTTTGTTTGAAAGCCGTGATCCTTTATCGTAGCATCACTATTTTAGAAGGCGGGAAGAATTTGTTCAAGAATGCATCTTTCACCTCCGCCCATGTCCTCAGCGAGCATGGAGCCAAACTTTCAAGCCACTGTAATGCCTTCCTTGCCAAAGACCATCGAAAAGATTTTAATCGCACATACTCTAAATTCACTCCATCAGCAACTGTTTCACATAGGTCCATAAAAGTAGAGATGTGTTGCAGGGGGCATTCATAGTTGGAGTGAGGAATTAAAATAGCGGATTCAGGAACATGAAGCAGCGGATACATGTATTACATTGCCGTTTGTGGGTACTGATTTAGCCGCTCTTGGGCTTGTCTATGCGCATCCTCTTCCCTATCAGCACGGTCTCGCTCAGCAGCAGCGGCGGCCCTTTCAGCAGCGATTGTAGCATTGTGGTCCTCGATTTCCTTCCTCAACCGCTCTATGGTCTCGGCATGTGTTTTGTTGTTAGCCATGATGCGAATAGCTGTAGAAACGTTTAGGCTCGTTAATTGGTTCCAGGATAGGTCCGCGATCAGAACGTCGCATAAACCTGCAAAATAAGCTCAGAAAAGATCGTGGATAACTTAGGTGGCGATTGATTGCCTCCCTGGCAACGGCGGCAATTTGTTCGCATCGGGGGGGGGGGGTAGTATAGGAGATTCAAATATTTAAAACAATGCACAACTAGGCTAACTCCCTGTCCAAACAAATAATTCAAGAATCCCCTCCCTTGTAGTAGTAGGGTAATTCAGGATCGAATCCACGAGGAGGTATGTCAGCGCTTCCTTAGTTGTAATCACGATCAAAGATTTCGATCACCTCTGAAGACACTCGATATCGAGTATACTGGTCGATATCGACCTCAATTCTGGTCGATTTCCTAGCGCAGTTCCTGCAGAAGACAAAAGCATCAAAGTCGACGTCGAGCAGAGACCTCGATATCAACGTTAGACCTTGATATCGACCCTTGCAGTCGATTTCGATGCTTGTCACAGAAACTGTTTTCGTAACCAATTTGTCGGAAAAGAGTCCGAAGAAAATAGAATGGAGAAGGAAGATGAACAGAAATAAAACTTAAGACTTTTATAACGAATTCAATTAATTAGAAAGCTTCCAAAGTCGGGGTTTCATGCCACAATGATAACAATGCAAGTTTTATGCTAAAGCTATGGAATTTAATGCCTTTCCGTCAAATAACTTTCGTTATCAACACTTAGGTGATTAGAGGCTCTCGCATAATTCCTAAGAGTTACTATCCAAATCATGAGTAATTCAAGTTCACAATATGAGTGGCTTTCGCTTCAATAATGCAAATAATGAATCTCCCTAACTTTCACAAAGGATCATGCATGGGGTAGAAGACGGAATCGCATAAAAGTCATACCTTTGATGCACTTACCTCACATTGCTATCGTCGGGCACACCCCGACCCTAGAAGTGGGTTGAGTACTCGCTCCTCATCATGCACATCATCATCCTTATTGTTGAAAGAAAGCTACTTTGAATTAAAACTTCGAAAGAAAGTACAACCGAACAAGCCACTCCGCTCTCGCTTTACAACTTTCACTCGGCCTCCTCTCTCTCTCTCTACTCTCTATTGAAACTGAATTATCTTGTAAATTAGATGCTATTGGATGCTAACTTGAATCTAAATTGGATGCCTAAACTCAGCCCTATTGGCCTCTATTTATAGATGTCGACAAGGACTTGAAACCTTATCTTTATTCTGTAAGATAAAACTTAAATTAAAGTAAAAACTAAAACTCCATGGTAACTCAGCCTCCTCATGATAGATCTGGTGTGGAAGATAAGAAATCTTGACTTTTGGATAGACGTGCAAGCTTCGGATAGAATTCTATCAAAATCTGAGTCGGATTCCTCTGCTGGCATGGTCGATATCGACCCCTTCAAAACTTTATCTCGAGCTTCTCCTTCTCCTACTGGAACTGGCACTCGACTTCTATTAATTTGGTTGATCTAGCAACATCGATATCGACCTCCAGACGTCGATATCGACCTCTCTGTGTCGACGTGCTCTATTTTATTTCCTGCTCGATTCCTATGTCTCTGATGCACTCGATGTCGAGGTCCCCAGTCGATTTCGATCTCTTCAGAAGACTTCGAGTTCTTTTTTCGCTCTTTCAAATCCGTCCATTTTTATCATGTTTTCTGCGAAATCACATAGAAACTCGTGCAAACCCATATATTTGACATTTAAGCGTAAACTACACTATTCCCATGTTTTCCCATTAATATGCATGCAAAATACAACTAAAATGGACTTTTATGTGCATAGAAAATATGGCAATTTGTGCGCACATCAAACAACATCAATCCCACATAGTCCAATTTTCAAACCCATGAATATAATGGAGTTGCACATTAACATTGCCAAGAACTTCATGATTTGAGCATATAGAGGGGGTAATATATTCATATTTGAGCATATAGAGGGGGTAATATATTCATATTTCCCTTTCCTCCCAAACAAATAGGAAACAAAATATACACATTGTAGTTATTATCCTTAAATAATATATTCATGATTTGAGTTTCTTTATTCAATTATAGTATTTTAGAGGAATTGAAAGACTTCACTTGTTGCTAACCAAATGAGTGCAGCAATTTGAATTACTATCCCAGTAGTTATCCTTAAATAATACTAATAAAAAAAGGCTACACATCCGACATAAACAAAATACTATTTCATAAAATTGGCATCATAAATATTCAAACATGATTAGTATTGCAAGCATTAGCTTCGTATTCAATGGAGAAATGCCATGATCTATGTTATAAAAGATAAATTTTGAGAAAGTGAATACACTTCTTCAGGAAAGTGATATAAGATGGGGAAAAACTCTTACCTTTTGCAAATGGAAGAAACCAATTTCGATGTGAAGTACCTGAGTTTCCAGTGATCATCAGCAAATCTATTTCACAGTCTTTTAGAAAGGAAGCAGGTTACAACCAGTAGCATGAGTTGGTGTAGCTGTAAAACAATTTAGATTAACATAAACACAACTGGGAATTGAATTCAACTCCAACATTTATTCAAAGCAGTTTACGCTAAACGAGAGCTCTAACATACCTCGCTGATAGATTCAGATCCCTCAATAATGCCATAGAGAGCGCAAACACCTGCAAAATACAGTCGATTGATAAAATTGGTCATTCTGGCATAAGATGAAGCGCTTCTATTCTATTTTCACTGCATAAGGATTTCTAAATGTGAAGCCATGCAAATAAAGAGTTTTTATATAAAAAATGCTACGTGTTCTACTCTAATTTTTTATTTTAAGTCTTATCTCACTCCTAAGTAACTGATATGTCTGTTGTTGTTAACCACAATCCAATTTTAATCTGAAAAGAAAGGGGCAAAAGACAAGCCAACAAAAATTGTGGATGTGAGTCTTCTTGATATGTTTTAATTTTTATTAGTTCTAGTTATCAAAAAGAATCTGTTGAAAGACAAATAGGATGGAAAAAATAAGATAAGTTATCCTCCTAATAAACAAGAGATATAAGAATTTTATGGCAGAGGGCAGATAAACAATTTCCCAATTAAACTCATCCATAATCCTTGATCTTAGCTTATTTCTTGCTTATTTATAAGTGTAAAGTGAAAGATCTATCGAACAGTTCCAAATCTGTGTAGATAGCAAAACATTGTGAATATATTGTAACTAAACTAAACATGCATTCTAGTTCCCACTAACCCCAAATTAAACACTAACTCTACACAAACTAGAACAAAACATAGAAATCCCCTTTAAATCTGCTGGCATGACTTAAATCAAAGGGGTTTGAAGAGAGATTCTCTTATTTAATTCTTCCAATTTCATATTTTTCACCCCCTAAAATTTTGATTTTCAAGAAATCAAATAAACCTAATCTTTCTTCAATTGAACCATAATAAAAAAACGATCTAGATCAAGAGATCTTTCAAACTAGGTAAAATAAAACATACATTGAATACTCAATACTTGAATTGGAGAGGGAGCCGAACTAAGCACAAGTGAAATGCAGCACGTCTGAGATATTGAGAGAGCGACAGGGAGCTGGACTAAGTAGTGAGCATGAGTGGATCTCTTCGCGACAACGACGAGCGAGACTGATCAGTGAGGCTGGAGTTCGGAGTGCAGCGAGAGGTTGAGAAGTGAAAGAGGACTGATTGAGATTGATATTCGAAACTAGGCAGGAGGCAGGAACGGCGCCGGCGAGCCAGAGCAGGAGAGGCGAGAGAGATTGAGATTCGAGACTAGTAGAGGGAGAAAAAGAGGGAGAGTCGGGTACAAGAAAACAAAGGAGAAGAGATAGATGGAAGGGGAGGAGAACGAGATGGAGCTTAGGGTTCTAGATTTCTCAAATCAACCAGATCGAGATTTTTCAAATCTGAAAATGAGGAGAGAGGAGATCGGGAAGATAGAAGACGAGGAGAGAGAAGGGTAAATTGATTTGAGAGAGGGAGGTGAGCGGGTTGGTTTTTAGGGGTTTTTTTATTTTTTTAATAAAAAAACATTTGCCATGGTAAGTTTATTGGAGTGGAAAATTTTCTAATTTCACTATTTTTTTTAAGACCCAATAGCCACGATAAATTTTGTCGTTGCTACTAGGGGTGAAAAGCGATCCAATATCCATGGCAACTCTTGCCGAAGCAACCGTTAGTGGCGAATTTGTCTTGTTTTTTGGATTGAAGGCTCGTCATGCCTAATGTCGTGGGAAAAGAGTATCAATTGCCACAGCAAGCCCCTATCGAAGCTAGGTAGCGTGGCGAATTTAATTTTTATTTGTAGTGTCTTCAATCATTCAAACCCTCTCTCAAATCCCATGTTTTGTGTTTCTCCATCCTCAAAACTCTCCATTCAAATCCTTTCCTTTCTTCTGGGTTGGGTGTTTTGGTTTGTTAGATTGTTATTATTATTAGGCTATATATATATATATATATATATATATATATGTATATATATATAGGCTATATCTTACCGATTATTATATATTATATGTTATGAGGTGTTCTACATTTAATTATTACTAGATTATTATTATATTATTCTGATTTTTTTTGGGGATATATATATATATATATATTTTCTGAAAATATTCTATATATATATATATATTATAAATGGTTTTAAAAGAAATATTAATTGAGATGGGTTCTTATATAATGTTTTATAAAGTGATTTTGAGGTGATGATTTTAAGATAGAATAAGTTATGTCGGAATTTATTTATCTAATGATTTTGAAAATAAACATGCCGGGATCATTTTAATAACATAATCTTGGGAAATTGGTTAAGGATTTAAATGATTAATGTCGGGATTTAGCCAAGGATGATTTTTTTTGAAATAATTGTTTGACTATAGAGTTGAATTACTTGATTTAACGTATTTGAATGGTTTGATGATTTGCATGACTATTTGGTGTCTAAATGTTATAAATTGTTGGCATGATGATATATTATATAAAATTATAACTTTTAAGATGTTGAGAGTTAAGATGAACAAATTATACTGTTTGAACTTGAGAATTATGATATGGTATGATGTGATTATACATAAGGCATGATGTGATATTATGTGATTTAGAAGCGTGATAATTAAATATTCTTAAGTATGAAGGTATGATATGTTCTATGATGAAATGTTAAGCTGATTAGTTGAGCAAGATAATATTTGATTAGAGTATGATACATGATTAATAAATATTATTATATGATATATAGATGAGATGCAAAGTGTTGATACATGACGGTTTGAGAAAATATGGAAATGTGAATAAGATGATATGTGAGGTTAGGTGGTGATACATGTTGAGACGATATATGAGCTATCCTATGTTGAGATGATGTGACATGTTGATGGATGAGTTATAGGAGATGTTATCTATATGATATGTGGTTATATGATGATAAGATATTATATGATGAGATTGAGATTATATGTTGAGATGGTATATGAGATGTTATATGAGCTATTATATGATGAGATAATGATATTGATATGGAATATGAGATATGTTATGAATCATGATATGTTAATATTTGTTATAATATGTTATGTGATGATGCGAGTTATGATATGATATATGATATGATGTATGAGATGGTAGTATATGAGCTATGATGAAATTAAGCTATGAGTTATGAGATAATGACGATGATGTTGATGATATGACGAAATCGAGGAAGATGATAAATTATGAAATGAGATGAGAATATGTGGCTTGATGATGCTAATGAGTTCATTGCTTTTACTTAGCATCTGTGTAGCGGTAAATGGGTCCTTATGTGCTTTAGACTTATGCATTATACTTATTGTTAGGTGATTTACGACATGATTTGCTTGCCTATTATTGGATATCACTATTGTTGTTCTGCTATTCCATGTAAGTTTCCTGGGGAGCTTACTCAGGTTGGACTCTCATGCATGTTGTTGCATTTTATGTTAGGTGTTGCATATGCATAAAAGCCTGATCATGTAGTATCCTGTTTAGGTTTCACTAATTAAATGAGCATCTGTTTACCTTATGTGTTTAAAAAGAGAGCGGCCGTGATCTGTGAGTCGTAGAGTCTTAGTTAGGGTCATAGGACATCCCAACACCATCGGGTTGTCCTGATAGAGTCTGTCAAGGCACAGCCTGATCCCATTCATACCTATGTACTCCGACCTCGATGTTAGGTGCGGACGATGCATTACATAGAAGCTATGGACTCCAACCTCGATGATAGCTGCGAACGGTGCGTTACATAGATCATATGTACTCCGACCTCGATACTAGGTGCGGACGTTGCATTACATATGCCTCGCCCCGATTGAGGCGAGGGTCCCACAAGCGAGAGTCGGGACATGCCGCTTGGCATTCTATGTGGGCCCATTTATTGCATTCTTATTATTATATATATGAACTGTTAGCATGCCTTGTGTGTTTGATTCTCGTAGTACATTAGAGCATCTTTATTAGGTATAGCACATACTATATGGCCTCAGCGAGGACTCCAGTTCCCACATGCATGGCTCGATCTGATTCTTTTCCTCATTCTTCTTTTAAAAGTATTTTCTGCAGATTCTGATTGCTCGATGTCTATATGACGGGGTTTCCCTTTTTGGCGATTAATGGATTGAGAAACCTAATTCCAAACTTATAACCTTGGATGTTTTCGATACTCGTATTTCTCGTGTTTTAGTTTTGACCCGGCTCTGCCATGGCAATTTGTATGTTGATTTCTGTTTTAGCATGCTTGAACTTCAAAGGATTTTAAGCGACTTAGTCGACTAGGACAGGTTATGGGTACCCAACGCCCGCGCGTATTTTGGGGTTCGAAATCCCCACATTAAAGCGTTCTCATTTGAGGTTTTGAAACCTGGACGCATACCTGGATTGCAAGATCCAAACGAAGGTATCCAACCTTCGAAACGTAACCTGAATATTTATATTTGGGCCGTTACAAAGTTGGTATCAGAGCTAGGTTGTGCAATTCGGGTACCTAAGGGTCGAGTGTACGTTTTAAAAACTGCCCACGAATTTCAAGTGATTTTGACAAGTTTTAAAAGGGCAAAATGAATTTAATATGGCTAGAATAATAAAAGGAATCGACCTAATAAACTTGACTTAGGAGAATAAAATTGGAACGGGAAACTCGAGTGGGTAGAAAGGCGTTAGACCATCCCTATTGGATGTAGACTTTGGGAACGAGTAGGCAAGCTTAGCTTGAACTTTACAGATGGACCTCGAAGACTCCAAGGAGTTTGCACCGTGGTGGTTGGTGTAGCGGGGTAGGACATAGAGCTCGGGAGGTAGGTTCCCCTTCCAATCTGTCGCTCCTCGAAGAGCGGGATTAGATAGCTTGACGTGTTTTATATATCAATTGGGCCTGAGGGCGATCTCCCTTGAAGGAGATCATTATAACCGTCATTGATTGATTCTGTGCTGAGTGCTTGTTATGCTGATCGATATGTTCTAACTATGAAATTTATATGGGATGACCTGTACAACGGGATAGCGGGAGTACCCTTATTCTTATATGGTCAAGCCCAGCTTGTGTGGAATAGCCCCTTCCACTATGTATACTCTTTGATGGTCCCATCGAGTCTTTCTCCTGAATATCGGCCTCCTCCACGGGAAATCGGGTTGGTAAATGCATTGTCGTCGGGAATCATATGTGGATGTGGAGGTTATTTGAGTGAGTATTGGAAGATGGTTCTTAACCTAATTCCGAGGTAGAGAGTAAGGTGTTCAGGGACTATCCTTCTCGATTCTCATGATGATCAACCAATGTCTTCTCACCACAAGAGTCGTACTGAGTCTCAATGGAAAGAGGGGTGAGGAGTTAGCTGGGAGGAGTCAATGGTTGCCCTTAGGGATCTTTGTCCGGTTATAATGGTGGCTCTTTTTGAATTGAATGACATGACATGACATGATTTTGTAATCTCCGACATGTACCTTGCGAATGACCATTAGTGAACAGCTACTCATGTAACATCTATGATTAGTTACATTTCTCAAATCTCGTGTTGTGCCTTGCTTTCTATCATGATTATATGTTGTCATAGCATGTCTACTTGACCTATTGTATTGATCATGCTAATGGTTGATTAGAAGCATGAAGCACATGATATGAATCTATATGGTTGTTACTTTCTTCTGAATTAGGTGCATGATAGTGTGATCAACTCCCCTTCAAATGAATGCCTGTAAATGATCTCCTTAGCATGCTAGTTGATGACGACTCGATGCTTATCCTTCCTTTTGTGACAAGAATCTATAGCATGCCCATCTAGTTTGTATTCATCATATTAACTATGGTTGATTGTTCTGTGATTAATATTATTGTGTGTTACTCGCGCTAAATTGAGAATATGTTGGTGTAAATAAGTCTTGATAAATACATGTTTTATCCCAGTATACATTGATTTGAACTCGTGTCCCCGCATTCTAGATATATTGCCCCATTATTAGATTTGCATTATACATCGTTATATTTCCTCCCACGCTTCGACATCGTTAGAATGTGATTAATTTGATTTCTTTCGTATCATTGCGTTAATTATCAATTAAATGCATGTATGTATCACATGTTATGTTGAGCCATTAGTGTCATGTAGGACCCTTGGTTGTGACTTGTGCGAATTTATATCTTGTCTATAGTATTGCTGATTCTCTCTCGAGCTAGGTCTCTGATAGTGTGATTCTTCCCTCTTCTTAAAATGTTTTACTCATCCTGATTAGATTGATGTTGAATTCGATGATCGACTTGCTTTCCGTGATGGTTAATCTTAGCATGCTTACATATTATCGCTCGGTAGTGTTTCCCTATTACTCTATGATATCCTTCTCGTGCTTGTATAAACGTATGACTTGACACCTCGCATGACCACACACCACGCTATATCATTCTTTCGCATACGCATGACACATGAATGTTAGAATGAATCTAGTCGAATTGCCTTGATTGTAGTCATTTTTTGATATATAGTAGTATCATGTAGGGCTTATGCTTTCCAATATGACTCGCTAAATGATTCCATCTCGTACTTGTTCTATAATGCAATAGTTACCGTTTTATGTGCCCTCTGACGGTTCATTCCTAGCATGATTACAATCTATCTCATGCGATGTTCTCTTTGTTACTCTTGATGATGCCTCATGTTTCATGAATGTTATGTTGAAATCATTTCAATCAATATTGACTATGCCCATGCCTTAACATGTATCGCTAGCATCATGTAGGATCTATGCTTTCTAAATGTATCTCATCATATGATTTCAAGTCATTCTTAACCTATTATACGATCATATTTGTCAGATGTGAAAGTTACTATGCTGCTCTTATATGACGCTTAGTCTCAATATTGTGATATACCTCACCTGTTGATGCATACACCATGTGTGTACATTCGTTCATATACATGATACTTGTTATCCTCGTTACAACCCGCATGAGCCCGAACCTTACATGATGATTGCTTGTTTCGCATAACTTGCTTAAAGTTTTGCCCTTTAGATTGGGCACAGTAGATCCAGGCAACGATCCTGACAGTTTGGGAATTTGTTCAGCCAATTGACCCATTTGGGGCTCCAAGTTCCTTTTCTAAATGTCGATCTCCCCGAGCCTAGAATTGATGCCTTGCAGCTGAGTATGGATGAAGTTTTTGGCTTGTTTAAACTCAGTGTGGTTCCTCCGCATCTCATCAAGAATGATCTGCATGTCATCCTTCCTTGGTTCCCGCTCAGGGTGCCCTGGTGCTCTATAAGGTGGGGGATCCCTTTGTTGATATTGAGGTTGATAGAACCTTTGATCTCCCCAATACAGCTGATTGCCCCCTCCATATGGGCCTCTCGTCTACTTAGCTTCCTCATGTTGTTCTGCCATGATGACCTGCTCAAGATGTGGACAAGCATTGGTGTTGTGCCTGGTAGAACAACATTCCTGGCAAGCTTGGTTATTTGAGAGGAATCTAACTTGCTTTTGAAGGTGGCGTGTTTGATCATTGTGGAATTGTTGCCGCACATCGGTATCAATCTCCTTTGGAGGCTCATAGAGTGTCATAGATGGGGCAGACCTTGAGTCATAGGCCGCAGCAGTCCCATATGTGTTATCAAAGTTGACTAGCCTCTCAATTGTGTTCCAGACCTCCGTTGGTGTAAGCTCAATGTACCGATAGGAGATGTAAGAGTTGATTCTCTCCTTATTCGGTGCATCAAGGGAGTTGTAGAAGATCTCCTGGATGACATAAGGTAATTGCCCATGAGTAGGACAAGATCTCAATAAGTCCTTAAAGTGCTCCCATGCATGCGCCAATGTTTTGCCAGGCTTTTGTTTGAAAGTCGTGATCCTTTGCTGCAGCATTGCCATTTTAGATGGAGGAAAGAACTTGTTTAGGAACGCATCCTTCACCTCTGCCCATGTCCTCAGCGAGCATGGAGCCAAGCTTTCAAGCCATTGCAATGCCTTCCCTGCAAGAGACCATCGAAAGGATTTCAGTCTAACATATTCTAAGTTTGCACCATCAGCAATAGTTTCACATAAATCCATAAAAGTAGAAATATGTTCAAAGGGGCATTCATTAGTTCTTCCTTCAAAATTATTTCATTTAATTTCAGAAAGGAAGTTAATTTTGATTTCATAATTAGAGGGAGGAATTAGAATCGCAGATTGAGGAACGTGAAGCGGCGGGTGCATGTATTGCATCACCATCTGCAGATACTGATTGAGCCTCTCCTGGGAGTGTCTATGCGCATCCTCCTCTTAATCAGCGCGCGCTCTCTCTGCGGGGTCTGCTGCCCTTTCATTGGCGATTGGAGCATTGTGGTCCTCTATCTCCTTCCTCAATCGCTCTATGATTTCAGCCTGTGTATTTTCTCTGCCATGATTCTGATTGCTCTATTTCAAAGATGTAGAAAGCGTTCGGGCTCATCTAGACTTTCCAAGATAGGTTCGCGATCAGAGCGTCACATAAACTTGCAAAATCAGCACTAAAAAGGAACGTGAGTAAAGCTTTGATGTGCGCGCAAATTGTCATATTTTCTATGCACATTTATGTCCATTTTGACGTTATTTTCATGCATATTAGTGGGGAAATCATAAGATTAGTGTAGTTTATGCATAATTGTCAAATATAGAGTTCTACATGAGTTTTTATGATATTTCGCAAAAAACAAGATAAAAATGGACGGAATTTGGACAAGAGAAGAAGAGCGGAAAAAGAACTCGAAGTCTACTGAGAGGTCGAAATCGATGATGAACCTCGACATTGAGAGAAACAGAGAAACCATGAATCGAGCAGAGAACATAACATGTCGACACAAAAGAGGTCGATATCGATGACTGAAGGTCGATATCGAGTGGCCTAAATCGAGGATATTGATAGAAGTCGAGTGTCAATCCGAGGTCGAGAAGGACAGCTCGAGATAGAGATAAAGAGAGGTCGATATCGAGTTGCTGCAGAAAAGATTCGACTCAGTTTTTTATAGAATTCTATCCGAAGCGTTTCAGATAATCCTAAAGTCGAGATCTTCTATCACATATCACCAGAGTTATCACTTTATGTTATTTACCATGGATTTTTTATTTTTTACCTATATTAAGTTTTACCTTAGAGAATAAAGATAGGTTTTCGAATCCTTGGATAGCGAGGTTTGAGATCTATAATTAGAGGCCATTAGGGCTGAGTTTATTCATTCAAGTTTTCATTCAATTTCAGCAAGTTTTAGTCATACAACTCAGAGATTTAGGAGAGAGAGAGAGGATCGAGTGGGGTGGTGAAGCGAGAGCGGAGTGGCTTTGTTCGGTTGTACTTTCTCTTTTGCAATTTCAATACAAAGTAGTTTCTTTTACATGATGATGATGAGTTCAATGATGAAGCGCGAGTAGTCAACCCACTTCTAGGGTCGGGGTGAGCCTGACAATAGAAATGGAGGGTAAGTGCATCAAAGGTATGATTTTTATGCAATTCCGTCTTCTATTCTATGTATGATCCTTTGCGAAAGTTAGGGAGATTCATTAGTTGCATTATTGAAGCGAAAGCCAATCATATTGTGAACTTGGATTACTCATGAATTGGATAGTAACTTTTAGGATTTATGTGAGAGCCTCTAATCACCTAAAAGTTAGTAACGAAAGTTATTTGACGGAAAGACATTAAATTTCATAACTTTAGCATCATACTTGCATGATTGTCGTTGTGGTATGAATCCCTGACCTTGGAAGCTTTAAGTTTATTGAATTCTTATAAAAAAAGTTTGAGTTTTTATTTCTGTCCACAATTCCCTCATCATTCTACGTTATTCGGACTACTTTTCTGACAAATAGGTTACGTTTACAGTTACTGATGCTGACATCGAAATCGACTGGCAAGGTCGATATCGAGCACTAACATCGATATCGAGGTTCCATCTCGACGTCGACTGCTTTGCTTTTGTCTTCTGTATGAAACTTACTAGAAATCGACTAGAACTGAGGACGATATCGACCAGACTACTCGATATCGAGTGTCTTCTGGAATCGAAACTTGATCGTGATGGCAACATAGGAAGCGCTGACATACCTCCTCGTGGATTCGATCCTGAATTACCCTACCACTACATCGGGAGGGATTCTTGTATTTTATTTGCTTGGATAAGGGAGTTAGCTTAGTTTGAATTTGAATATATTTTATATCTGAGCGAATCACCTCCCCCCTACGAACAAATTAGCGTCGTTGTCGGGGAGGCAATCAATCGCCACCTAAGTTTTGCTCACGATCATTTCTTTAGTGCTTATTTTGCAGGTTTATGTGATGCTCTGATCGCGAACCTATCTTAGAGATTCTTGAGGAGCCGGAACGTTTCTTCCATCTTCGCAACAGAGCTAATCAAATCATGGCGGATAACGAGACGCAGGCACAGACCATTAAGCGGTTGAGGAAAGAAATTGAGGATCATAACGCTACAATCGCTGCTGAAAGGGTCGCCGCTGCTGTAGAGCGAGCCCGCGCTAATAGAGAGGAGGATGTGCGCAGACAAGCCCAAGAGTGGGTTAATCAGTATCCACAGACGGTGATGCAATACATGCATCCACCGCTACATGTTCCTGAATCCTTTATTTTAATTCCTCCTTCAAACTATGAAATTAAAATAAACTTCCTATCTGAGATTAAAAGAAACACTTTTGAAGGTAGACCTAATGAATGCCATTTGCAACATATCTCTACTTTCATGGACTTATGTGAAACTATTGCTGATGGTGTGAATTTAGAGTATGTGAGACTAAAGTCTTTTCGACGATCTTTGGCAGGTAAGACATTACAATGGTTAGAGAGTTTGGCTCCACGCTCGCTGAGGACATGGGCAGAGGTGAAGGATGCCTTCCTAAACAAGTTCTTTCCTCCATCTAAAACAGCGATGCTGCGGCAAAGGATCACGGCTTTCAAACAAAAGCCTGGTGAGACATTGGCACAGGCGTGGGAGCGTTTTAAGGACTTGCTGAGATCATGCCCGACGCATGGGCAACTATACTATGTCATCCAGGAGATCTTCTACAACTCTCTTGATGCGCCGAATATGGAGAGAATCAACTCATACACCTCCTATCGGTATATTGAGCTCACACCAACGGAGGCCTGTGAGACAATTGAGAGGCTGGTTAACTTTGACAACACTTATGGGACTACTGCGGCCTATGACTCAAGGTCTGCCCCATCTATGCCACTTTATGAGTCTCCAAAGGAGATTGATCCTGATTTGCGGCAACAATTCCACAACGATCAAACACGCCTCACTCAAAAGCAAGTAAGGTTCTTGAGCAACAATCAACCTTGTCAGGCATATGGCTCAACAAGGCATAACACTAGTGCATGTCCACATCTTGAGCAAGTATCTATGGCGGAACAACATGAGGAAGCCAAGTGGATGAGAGGCCCCTATGGAGGGGGCAATCAGCCGTACTGGGGAGATCAACGATTCTATCAACAAAGGGATCCCCCACCATATAGAGAACCAGGGCACCCTGAGCGGGAAAAAAGGAAGGATAACCTACAGATCATTCTTGATGAGATGAGGAGAAACCATGCTGAGTTCAAACAAGCAAACAACTCCGTTCATACTCAGCTGCAGGGCATCAACTCTAGGCTTGGGGAGATAGACGTTTGGAAGCACAACATGGAGACCCAAATGGGTCAATTGGCTGAATCAATACCCAAACCGTCAGGATCGCTGCATGGATTTACTGTGCCCAATCAAAAGGGAAAAACTACTGGACACATAGCGGCCATGAAACTAAGGAGTGGGCGTAAATTGCAAACGCCCGAGCAAAAAACGGTGGAGAAAGAGCTAGAACAAACGTCGATATCGACCTCCCTGTTGATATCAACCAAGGTGATGTTGATGTTGACCATACTCAAGTCGATATCGACGTAGCTGCTGAATCACCACATAAATAGATTCCAATAATCGATATCGACCCCCATCCAGTCGATGTCGACCTAACTCCAACAGCAGGAAAGAAGAAGGTGTTGTCATTCCCATCAAAGAAGGTGATTAAGGACCCAGTGGAAAAGAAGTTCCAGTGCTTTGTGAAGATGCTTCAAGGGCTTAATGTCTCAATTCCATTCACCGAAGCACTTCATGAGATGGCATCATATGTGAGGTTCTTAAAGGACATATTAGGTAAGAAGCGATCAATTGCTGAGATCGCAGAGGAGTGCAACAGATTGGAGCTACCAGAGAAGCGGGCGAACCCAAGTAAGTTTTCTATCGCTATAGGCTTAGGTCGATATCGCTTTAATGCCTTAGTTGATTTGGGCGCTAGCGTTAGCATGATGCCACTAACCATATGGCATAAGATAAAGATAGGTCCCCTGGTGCCCGTGGATGCAAAGTTATACATGGCGAACAATGCGGTAGTAATTCCAACAGGGATGGTAGATGATGTGCCAGTGCAAGTAGGTAAGTTCTTTGTCCGTGCTGATTTCTTAGTTGTTGATATGGCAGAGGATCCTGCTTGTCCCATTATTTTAGGTAGGCCATTCTTAGCTTCCAAGGTCGGGGATTCATGCCACAACGATAATCATGCAAGTATGATGCTAAAGTTATGAAATTTAATGTCTTTCCGTCAAATAACTTTCATTACCAACTATTAGGTGATTAGAGGCTCTCGCATAAAAACTAAGAGTTACTATCCAATTCCATGAAAAATCCAAATTCACAATATGATTGGATTTACTTCAATAATGCAAATAATGAATCTCCTCAACTTTCGCAAAAGATCATGCATAGGATAGAAGACGGAATCGCATAAAAATTATACCTTTGATGCACTTACTTACATTGCTATCGTCGGGCTCACCCCGACCCTAGAAGTGGGTTGACTACTCGCGCTTCATCATTGAACTCATCATCATCATCATGTAAAAGAAACTACTTTGTATTGAAATTGCGAAAGAGAAAGTACTACCGAACAAAGCCACTCCGCTCTCGCTTCACCACCCCACTCGGCCTATCTCTCCCTCTCTACTCGCTAAAACTGAATGTAAAACTGAAATTCTTGCTGTCTGTGGATTTGTGTCGATTTACTGGAATTGAATGATTGAAATCAGCCTTAATGGCCTATAATTATATATCTCTCACCTTGCTATCCAAGGATTCGAAAACCTATCTTTATTCTCTAAGATAAAACTTTAATAAAGTAAAAGTTAAAAACTCCTTGGTAAATAACATAAAGTGATAAGTCTGGTGTAGATGATAGAAGATCTCGACTTTAGGATTATCTCGAACGCTTCAGATAGAATTCTATCAAAAACTGTGTTGGATCTTTCTGCAGCAAACATTGATATCGACCTTCAGACCTCGATATCGACCTCTCTTTATCTTTATCTCAAGCAGTCCTTCTCAACTCAGATTGGCACTCAACTTCTATCTTTATCATTGATTCAGGCCACTCGATATCGACCTTTGGACATCGATATCGACCACTTCTGTGTCGACATGCTCTGTTTCTCCTCTGCTCGATTCCTGGTGCTCTGTTTCACTCGATGTCAAGGTTCATCATCGATTTCGACCTCTCAATAGACTTCGATTTCTTTTTCCGCTCTTCTTCTCTTGTTCAAATTCCGTCCATTTTGCCTTGATTTCTGTGAAATAACATAAAAACTCGTGTAGATATTTGACAATTATGCATAAACTAGACTAATCTTATGTTTTCCTAACCAATATGCATGCAAATAACGTCAAAATGGATATAAATGTGCATAGAAAATATGGCAATTTGCGCGCACATCACCCATCTATGCCACATTATGAGCCTCCAAGAGAGATCGATCCGGACGAAAGGTAGCAATTCAATAATGATCAGACACGCCGCCTACGAAAGCAAGTAAGGTTCCTCACCAACAACCAACCTTGCCAGGAATGTGGGTCTACTAGGCACAATAACAACGCCTGCCCACACCTTGAGCAAGTCAGCATTGCAGAGACACATGAGGAAGCTAAATGGATGAGGGGCCCCTATGGAGGGGGCAATTAGCAGTATTGGGGGGGGGGGATCAAAGATTCTACAAACCTCAGCACCAAAAGAGGGATCCCCTAGAGCACCTGGACATCCCGAGCGGGAAACAAAGAAAGATGACCTGCAGATCATACTTGATGAGATGCGGAAGAACCACGCTGAGTTTAAACAATCCAACAACTCTGTCCATACTCACCTGCATGGCATCAACTCTAAGCTCGGGGAGATCGACGTTTGGAAGAAGAGCATGGAGACCCAAATGGGTCAATTGGCTGAACAAATCCCTAAACCGTCAGGATCGCTGCCAGAATCGACTATGCCCAATCTTAAGGGCAAATCTACTGGTCACATAGCAGCAATGAATTTGAGGAGTGGGCGTCAGCTGCTAACGCCCGAGCAAAACGTGGAGGAAGAAGCCACTGGAGAGGACTCGATATTGACTCATCCAGTCGATATCGAATGAGATGTAGTCGATATCTACTGAGATGCAGTCAACGTCGAGTCCCCTTTACTCAATGTCGAACCAGAAGCTGAGCATCATTAGAAATCGACTCCTCCAGTTGATATCGACTCAACACCACTCGATATCGACCCAGCTCCAGCAGTGGTAAAGAAGAAGACACTGCCATTCTCAAAGAAAACTTTAAAGGACCGGGCGAAAAAGAAATTCTAGCACTTTGTGAAGATGCTTCAAGGGCTAAATGTTACAATTGCATTCACAGAAGCTCTTCATGGAATGCCATCATATGTACGGTTTCTCAAGGACATAATGGGAAAGAAGTGATCAATTGCTGAGATCGCAGAGGAATGCAGCAAGATGGAGCTACCAGAGAAGCGGCCAGACCCAGGTAAGTTTGCTATCACAATAGGCTTAGGTCAACACCGTATCAATGCTTTATGTGATTTAGGGGTGAGCGTAAGCATTATGCTACTAAAAATATGGTCAAAGGTAAAGATTGGTGCACTAGAGCATGTGGATGCAAAACTCTATACAGCGAACAACACGGTGTTCATTCCAATAGGCCTGGTAGGCGATGTGCCGGTTCAAGTAGGTAAATTCTTTGTCCCTGCTGATTTTTTAGCTGTTGATATGGCAGAGCACCCTGCTTGTCCAATTATTTTAGGAAGGCCCTTCTTAGCAACAGTTGATGCAAACATAAGCGTAAGGAAAGGATTGCTCTCATTCACCATAAGCGACGAAGTCATAGAGTAATCCTTCAACAAGATGGTAAAGATGCATGACGATCCTATGGAGGTGAAATCAATCAAGGGTGTCTACATCGCTTGCAGGAAACCTAAGGTAAGAACTATGACCCCCGAAGAGATAGAGAAGAGGGCTATAAAAGCCCAAGTGGAGGAAATCATGGCAATCTGGAATGAAGACACCGAAATTCCACTCGATTTTGACCCAAGTAAGTCGATATCGACTAACATTTTTCCAGATGATGTGCCAGGATTTTCACAATTCTGTGCTAATTTCTAGTAAGTTTCTTTCTTAACCCTAGTTCTTATACAATGAGGACACTGTAACCTTTAAGTATGGGGTGGGGGAAAAGCTTACTTGCATCTTTTATGCATTTTTTTACACATATTTCACTTTTTTTTTCGTATTTATGCATACTTCTCCAATTGCATTATACATGGTATCTGTGGATATGTTTATCTATCTATATGCATCGTGTTTATTTTCAAAGTCCAAAAAATCACCCCCAATGAAAATTTTGAAAATTTTGGATAAGTGTCATGGAAGTTTAATAGAACTCGATGATGCAAAAGTAGATTGATTAGAGATATAGCATGAAATTGCCTAGTAAAGAGAAGTCATAATGAAGTGCAATTTTAAAGAAAACCATGAAAGGAGGTAAAATCTGAAGTTGCTTTTAACATGTGCATTATAAGAGGATAGAAGACTTTATATTTTCCATACATGTGCTCAATTTCATATCCTAAGCCTTACCTATGCATATGTGCATTACACAAGCCATATATGAACCTTACATTATTATTGCTCCACATACATTACATATTGCCCATTTTTATACCTTATACCCTATCCGGGGATTATGTTGAGAATGGATGTCATATTTGGAGTTGATATATGGAGTTTGTGCACATTCTTGAAGTTGTTGGTAAGATGAAAGAAAATTTGAATTATGGAAAATTTAATGAGCGAGAAAAAATCCGATCACCTCAGGGGATAAAGGTAGATCGACCTTGCTCGTTGAGATGTTAGTTTGGCGAGATGGGACACCAAGGTGAGGAGTCCGAATCACTAAGTATCCGGGGCCATTCATGACACCCATGTTTGCGACTCGCGAGAAAGCATTGCTAAGGTTAGAAAGGTAAAAGCATTATAAAAAAAAAAAGCATTAAGCGAAGAGCGAAATGTGAGAAATATTATGAAGAAGGAATGTGGTATGAAAGTATGGAAAGAAAGTTTATTTCCCCGAATTTAACACCACATGGCCAAAAATTTGCCCATCTTTAGCCTTTTACCAATCTACTTCTCTATGATCTTGCATAAAAGTCCTCTTGATTATTAGTGCTTTGTCGCATGAAATTGTTTTATGCATAACCCTCCTTTTGTGCATATGATGTTGCTTTTATTCACAAGCATGGATTTGCTAACATTAGTACCTTTTCGAGGATGGAAATGTATTGTAGGGACATATAACAATGAATCTATGATGTTGAGGGTTTAGTTTCTTCCCCTGAATGACCGCTAAAAGTATTGCTTGAGGACAAGCAAGCTTAAATATGGGGTGTTGATGTGCGCTCAATTTATCATGTTTTTCATCAACTTTTACATCGATTTCTATCTATATTTTCATGCATATTGGTTGGGAAAGCATAAGATTTGTGTGGTTTATGTTTATTTGCCAATTATGGAGGTCTACACGAGTTATTGTGTTATTTCGCAAAAATCGAGGCAAAATCGGAGCGATTTGGAGAAGAGAAGAGAAGCTGGAAAATCACTTGAAGTCTACTGAGGAGTTACTCAAAATCGACTGAAGTGACTCGACATCGATTGAAACTGAAGACCAGAAATCGAGCCAGGAAGAGAACCACTCGACTCGATACAAATGGGTCGATATCGACTAAAGCTACTTGATATCGAGTGAAGGAGATCGAGTGCAGAGCCGAGGTCGAGTAGAGCTGACTCGAAACAGAAGAATAATGGGTCGATATCGAGTGACCTTACTCGATATCGACTGAAGCTGCAGAAGATCCGACGCAGATTTGACGAAATCTTATCCGTGTCAAATTGCTTCCACATTAAGTCGAGAATCTTTTATCTTATTTTGAGACTTTATATCCTTTATGGCGAATTCCATATTTACCTAAAGGGATTTTATTTATTTACTTTAGCAAGTTTTTTATCTTAAGAATTAGATAGATTTTCCTTTCCTTTGATAGTAAGGTTTGAAATCTATAATTAGAGCCATTAGGGCTAAGAATTTATCATCCAATCCAAGAAAGCACTTTTACAATTCAGTTTAGGTATAGAGAAAGAGAGAGGAGGCCGAGTGAAGGAGAGAAAGCGAGAGCGGGATTTTGCTTTGTTCGGTTGTAATTTCTCGACGTTTACTTCAATTCAAGTTTGTTATTTTCCAATGATGATGATGTCTAGGCTATGAAGCACGAGTAGTTCCCTTACTTCTAGGGTCGGGGTGAGCCCGACGATAGCCATTAAGTGTATGCATCAAAGGTATGATTTTTATGCAATTTCGTCTTTTATCCTATATGCATGATTCTTCTACGAGAGTAGTAGGCGATCCTTATTTGCATTACTGAAGCGAAAGCAATCTTATTGAAAATTTGGATTAATTATGAAATTGGGATAGTAACACTTAGGGTTTATGCGAGAGCCTCTAAATTACCTAATTGTCAATAACGAAAATTATTTGATGAAAAGGCATAATCTTTCATGAATTTGGCATAGGCTTATATGGTTATCGTTGTGGCATGAGATCCCCGATTTTGGAGGTTTTCAGTTTATTAAGTTTATTTACATTCAAATCTGCGAATTTATTCTGTTCATCTTTCCTAAATCATTCTCATATTTTTCGGACACTTTTCCGACACAATTGGTTACGTTTTATACTTTTTGTTGAAGACTCGATTTTGACTGCTTTAGTCGATATCGAGTGACTGAATCGATATCGAGTGTTCCACTCGACGTCGACTGTTTTGTCTGTTTTGCAGGAAGTTGACTGGAAATCGACTGAAGTTGAGTCGATATCGACTGTATCACCCGATATCGAGTGATCTGTTGAGTTGAAATAGAACGTGGTTTACAAGCTTAGGATCCACTGAAATACCTCCGCATGGATCGATCCTGAACACCCTACCACTACATCGGGAGAGTTTCTTGTAATCTATTTGAGAAGGCTTGGAAATCGGTTTGAGTTTATATTTTATATTTTCATACTCGAAACCCACCTACGTCAAATAATGGAAAAGATTGTTTCTCAAGAATTGAAATCCCAACTATGGAAGAAGGAAGAGCTCCCCCGCTATCGCATTTGCACAGAAGTTAAATTCATAGCCAACAGATATCAAACAGATCAACAATCCGAATTCTTGTTCAAGAAAGACGGCACTCAACACAACATCAATCAATAATAATTAATCTGATCCCCTTCGAGAGGGATCGCCCTCGGGCCCAGTTTATATACCACAGAAGCTACCTAAAAGCTGCCCTTTGAGGGGTAACTGACCTTTCGACCTCTATGTCTTAACCCTGCTACTCCAAACACCGCGGTACAAACTTCTTGGAGTCTTCTAGGCTCATCTGTAAAGTATAAGCTATGTTTTGCCTACCCATTCCCCAAGTCTAAATCCATAAGGGATGGGCTATCACCTCGTTCTACCCAAGTGATCTTATCTCTCAACTAAAAGATCCTACTTGTTTTATTCTGAAATTGGCTTTGCCCTTTTGAAATGATTTTGAAACCTCTTTAAAATAGGAATCGTTGGGTGGTTTTGAAATTATTTTGCAACTCATGTGTACTCGGATTGAGCAACCTAGGCTCTGATACCACTTCTATAATGGCCAGGAAAGTAAGGATCTTCTTTCCCCTATTTTCCCCTCCATTGCGCCTAGGAAAGAAAACCTAATTATCGGAGTTACGTTTAAGAAGGCAAGGTTAGCTTACAACTAGATCTTACAACCCGAGTACAAGTCATAAGTTTTCACAATAAAAAGAAGCAAGGTTTTGAAATAGGGATTTTGAACCCTTAAAGATTGCGGGTCCATTGGGGACCAATTACCTACCTAAGTCTAATCGTGAAATCAAGTGGAAACGGAAGTAAAGTATAAATCAAAATACAATTTAAAAGGGTGCCATGACATTGCCGGGTCAAAACGACGTAAAAGAGTTTAAAAGAGATGAAGTTTAGTTGTCTCTCAAGCTCTCGATTGAACGCCAAAAGTACGAACCCGCCAAGCATCCATATAAGCAAAGATAGCGGCTAGCAGTTACCTTAATCTAAAAAAAGGGGGGGATCTGGGTCAATCATCAGGCCACTCATGCGCGTGTGTAAACACACTCTGAGAGGCATATAATAAGTATCCTATTCCTAAGATGAAATGTGTAATGCGATGCAGAAATTAAACAGACAAGCATGTTGATACATAAGTGCGAAAGTAAATAAAGAAGCACGGTAAGGAAAAGGGGCTTCAAGAAATGCCAAATGGCATGTCCCTCTAGGCTCCTACGGAATCCTATAGCAACTCACTTCGAATGGAGCTACCTCACCCACGGTGCAGGCAATCCCTACATAAGGAGCCTACTAACTATGAAGGGAAGGCAAACAACGACACCCGTATAAGGCCTAAGGCTCTAAGAATCCTATGGAAACTTATAACCAAAAAGCCTACCACTCATCAAGTGCAAGCAACTTTCTATAATAAGCACCAACTAAGATAACAAGAATAAAGAAAAAGGTCCCATTCGATAAACACCTATAATGACAATTTTTCTAGCAAAGACAAATAGCAAGTCATATGGTTTCCGTTTTAGATCCTAAGCTTGATTCTAAGTCGTATGGTGTATGAACACTAGCCTACTATATAACACCAAGTGCATAAGCGACAATCATGAGTAAGTTCAAGGAACTTACCTAGAGAAGCGCAGAATCCATGCAATACAGCAATCAACAAATCTAGACAGATTATAAATCACCTAGAAGATAAGTAACATAATAAGTATAAGTCTAACTTACACAAAGCATATCAAATAACACACATAAGATTCACACAAAACATATGTAAGTTAACCATCCCATCATCATCAACATTAATGTCTCAATTAAATTTGTCATCTCGTTTCATCATCTCATACCAATTCAATCATGCCATCATTCCGAATTTCCAAAATACCAGTCATATTCTCAGTTCATACCCGTTTGCAATTCAAGTCATATTCACAAGTCAAGTTCTACCTTCAGAGTCCCAATTTAGAGTCCAAGTAGTCTAGTTAAATAAGTCCAAAGGTAAATAGGGTCAAGGTTAGGTCATTCTGTTAAATACATTCTCGTTCAAAATACCATTTGTCCAAAAGCCGTTATCAGACATTCAAACCTTTTCAAACCATATTTATCAAGTTACATCATAGAAATAATTCTGGCATATTTTAGTCCAAAACATTATCCTAATAAATTTCCGACACTTGGAAATAATTTTTGAACAATCTAAATAATTCAAAATTAACTTTTTAAATGCAAATAGTTATCAAATAGATTATATTTTAAATAACTTATAATAAATGATTAAATAATTAACTAATAAATGAAATAGAATAAAATAATAATAATAATTAAATCACAATTTACATATAACAATTATGTTATATATATAATAAGTTAATTAAACCCTTCAAATAATTTTCTCAACCGGATCTCGAACAAAACAAATGTTTTAACCCAAACCGAACAAAACACATTTTTACACCCACAAAATTTACTATTTACACCCAAAATCCAAGTTTTTGTTTTTTTTAAATAAATCCTACTCCTCTTGAGTCATAGGTGTGTCACTCAAGAGGCGCAACTATTTTTTTCTATATACATACACTGCCCCTCTTGAGTCACACGTCTATGACTCGGGAGACGTAGGATTTATTTTTAAAAAAAAAACTTGAATTTTGGGCGTAAATAGTAAATTTTGTGGGTGTAAAAGACAACACCCATTAAAAAACAAAAAAACAAGAGGTGGGTCCCGTCTGAATAGCCTCCTTCTTCAACCCACCCCGCTCGCTCTGCTTCGCCCTGCTCACCCCTGTTTGCTCTCCGGTCACTCCCTCGGCTCACCAGCGCTCGCTACCTCCATCTCTGGCCAAGACTTCGCGGCTCAGCTCTTCCATCTCGACATCCCTCCCTCCCATACACAGCTCTCTCGCTCTCACTCGCACCTGCCCCACTCGCACTTGCCCGCTCACTAACCTCGCTCAACTTTGCAACAATGGCAGTTACACCTCTCCCAGAATCATGACTCATAGTGACCACGAGGATCCTAAGGTCTAGGAAATGAAATGGAAGGGAAGAAGGCTCACCGAGAGGGATCGAGGCTTGTCGAACACAAGGGAGGCCCGCTTCGGGGGATGGCGTCGGCGGCTACGGGGGATGGGGCTCCTTCTGTTGGCTCCGAGCTCGGGCTTCGGCTTCGAGGGCTTCTTCTACAATCGTCGGAGGAAGGAGGAGGAATAGGAGTTGTGGCCTGTTGTTCGAGGAGGAAGATGGAGGAAGCTCAGTTGCTCTTCTTGCGAAAACAAGGGAGCCTCCAAGGGTTTCTGGCGTCGACGGCGAACGACGAGAAGGGGATGAGGGAGGAGCTGATGGTGGTGATGCTGACGAAGAAGGAGAGTGGTGGTGATGGCTACTATGGGTTCTTCGAAGGAGGAGAAGTCAAGGCTCGAGGTGCTCGAATTCTTCTTCGGAACAGAGGATCGAGGAAGCTTCGGTGGCTGTTGGTTGTGCTCAAAGAAGTGACGTTGGGGTGGTTATTGGTGGTTACCGGAAGTGGCAGCAAGGCAGTAAAAAGAAGGGGACAATGGTGGTCTGGTGGTGGCCAAATGGAAACAGAACGGAGGGTATGGTGTACGTACGTGCTTGATCTTGTTGGAACGAAAAAAGAGAATCAGGGATAATGGGGGAAAGGAGAGTGGGGGTTGCTGGGATTCAAGGAAATCAAGGATGGGGTTTTGCAGCTAGAATAGACTAGAGGGGAAAGGGATGGGTGCAGGGTAAGGTTGGGGAAGGGTAGGTGATATTTTGAGTGTTAAGTGTATAAAATCAAAATAGAAACCCGAAAATAAATCCCGAAACCCACTTTTCAACATTATCCCGATGTAGTTAAATAAAATTAAAATACAAATTCAGACCTCGAAATAAATAACGAAACCCAAAAATGTTTTTAAGTCTTGTAATAATAAAGCGGGATAAATTCATTTTCTAATCAAATAACAAGTTCACGACGGAATCCGCCTCGAAGAATAAAATAAATCGCTTCATTGAGGACGGAAATTTTCAAAATTTTCGGAGTCTTAGAAATTAAATGAATTATAAATCAAAAACGAATCTATAATATTAAAAAAAAATCTCGGCCTTTACAATTTTTTTATATTGTGAGTGTTATTTAAATAATCCTTTGAATTGTGGATTCTTTATTATCTATTTAGTTTTTTAATTAAATAATTATTTTTTCTGAATTATTTATTTCTAATTTACTTATTTATTTCATTATTATTATTTAGTTGGTTTCGGCTAGTAATTATTTCGTTATGTAATTATTTGATGAGTTAGTTATTGATATTTAAATGGGTAGATTTAAAATATATTATTTGGAAACGTTTCTCAAAGGTCAGAATTGATTTAAAACTATTATTTGGAAACGTTTCTCAAAGGTCAGAATTGATTTAAAACTATTAGAGTAAATATATTTTAAGGAATTATATTAGATATCGAGTTGACTTCCTTGAGATTTAAATGGGTTCAGTTCGGTTGGATTTAAATGAGATTGGTTCGGTTCGGTTTTATCCATTAATTTATTTATTTATTTTTGTATTTATGTATCTATGTATTTATTTATTGATGTATTTCTTTAATTATTTAGTATTTGACTAATTATGATTTACTGATTGTTTTAAGGATTAATTTGGATATGTTGATATTTAAATGGTTGGTTCTAAAATATATATGATTTAAAATATTTCTCACGTGTTGGAATTTATTTTAAACCTTAGAATAATGATTTTAAAACAAAATAAGGTATGCTGGGATTACTTTAATAGGGTGTTTTGGAAGTACTTTTCAAAGGTTAAATATTTTATGATTTGGAAATGGACTAAGAACGATTTTTAGGTTAATTGTTTTCACTAACAACTTGACTTGTGAGATTATATGATTGAACTACGTGTAAATACTGATTTAGAAGCATGATTTGAGATGTTGAAAATTCGACATGAATTATGGAAATGAGAATGGAATAAGATGATATAAGACGTTTGAGTTAAGTTGAGATAAATGGTGATGATGACATTGATGTTATGGCTAATTATCGATGGATAGATTCTGTGTAGCGGTAAATGGGTCCTCTATGCTTTATGCTTATATTCTGTATTTATTAAAATTATCGATGGATAGATTCTGTGTAGAGAGACTGACTATGGACTCCACACTTTTACTAATTTATATTTCCTTCGCACTTTGGTTTTGACCCAGCTCTGCCATGGCAACTATGTATCAATTTATGTTTATTGTTGTTTTTGATGAAACTTGTTTTACGCCACTTACAAGTAGGACAGGTTATGGTCCCCAATGGACCTATCATGAATTTAGGATATGAAATCCCTTCTTTTAGTATTAACACTTTGTTTTGAAACTCAACCCGTACTCAAATTGCAATATCCGAACGAAGATATCATGTAATGGCCCGAATATAAATATTCGGGTTATGTTTGGAAGGATTGGATACCTTCGTTCGGATCTTGCAATTCGAGTACGGGTTGAGTTTCAAAAAAAAGTGTTAGTACTAAAAGAAGGGATTTCGTAGCCTAAATTCGTGAGAGGTCTGTTGGGGACCATAACCTGTCCTGCTTGACTAAGTCACTCAAAACCATTTATAGTTCAAAATATAATGAAAGGAAATCAACGATACAACTTGCCGGCAGAGCCGGGTCAAAACTAAAATAAACGAGTATAAAACATCCAAGGTGTCAAGTCTGGTGGTAAATCAGTCTCTCGGTCAGATGAACGACCCAAAAGAAACCGTCGTCATGGAAGCACGGAACAAGCAAGGATCAAATACGTGAAAGTATCCACGAAGTCAGACCAAGAGACGTATGCGGGCCCTAAAGACCGCGCTGAGGACATGTAATACGCCTATACCTAAAATAAAGGATGCTCTAATGCAGTACTGCAGTTTAAATTACTCAAACATGCTGGCAGTTTATATATGCAGAAAGAGATTAAATGGATCCACAAAAAATGCCAAGTGGCATATCCCTCTCCTACCTTTGCACCCCTTCCCGTTAGTGCAAAGACTGGCCAGTTCAGTGCTATAGCATATCATATCTCATCATCATATCGTATATCATGCTCATATCATATCGTATGTCATACTCATCTCGTATCATGTGATATATAAATCACAACACCCGATGAAGCTAGGCTGTCTTATGACCCTAGCAAAGACTCTAAGACTCACAGATAACGGTTGTTCTGTTTCAAACGAATAGAGAATAGGGATGCTCATTCATAAGTGCAAGTCCTAAGCATGATACTACATGACATGCTTTCATGCATATGCAACACCTACAAACTATATGACACATCAGGCATTAGGTCCTGGTTACTGAGTAAGCCCCGGAGGACTTACTTGGAGGTGCAGAGCAGCAAAGTAAGGCAGGAAGAGTAAGCAATCCAAAAGATCATAGATCACCTAGTAATTCCATAAATACATAAATAAGTCTAAGTTTAATTTACGCCAAGCATGTCAAATAACACACAAGTTACCTATGAAACACAAAAGATACACATAAATAATATAACTCAACCATTTCATCATTATCAACATTATCATCTCATCTCCATTTCTCATCTCGTCTCATCATATCTCATAATCCAACATCTTTCTCAATTCGGTCATAATATCATCATCATCATTAGTCAACTCAACTCATTCTTGTTCCCATGAATTATCCTAGAATTCCAATAACTCAAACCATGCTTCAAATCTCATTGTACTCATGTAGTGACAATATCATCTTACAAGTAATTCACATAATCAGAGTCCAATAGTTCAGTTAAGTCAATTGGTCAAATATTTTCCGTTAAAATATTATTTGGCCAACAAGTCTTTATCAACGTTTCAACTCCTTTTGAAATTCATTTCAACGGGTCAAGTTATTAAAACGATCCCAGCATGTAGAAATATTTATAAACAACCCAACAACTCAAATTACCTATTTTAAATATCAACACTTAGCAATTAGATTATTCACATAAATCATTCTCAATAAATCAGTTTAAATAACTAAATAAATAAATCGGAGAAAAGATAATTAAATAACTTAACAATATAAGAATCACAATCCATGAAGTATTTAAATAACCTTCCCACATTAAAACAATATAATCAAATAACTAAATAATAATTAAAAATTAGATTTTTAATAACATATAATAATAATTTAAATACTCAGGAGATTTCATAAGAATATTTATAATAATATTTCACTTTAAACATATTTCTAAAAACATATATAAAACCACCATATAATAACATACTATATCCCAAACAATTCTACTTTTCAAACAGCTTATAATATATAAATTATTTATAGAAAATATTAATTATCTCAAAACTAAGAATAATATATAATAAAAATAATCATCAAATAATCAAATAGCAATTATATACTAACTATATAACATAACATAATATGTGAAAATGTAAACAAGCTTTTTAACACCACCAAATCGACCAACTAGGCCCAAATCAGAAGCCCAGACCCGGACCCATTACTGGATCCAAAAACCGAGCCCACCCAAACAAAAACCAAATCGGTTTTTTAAAGTGAAGATGACCAAAAAAAGAAAAAGAAAAAGGATGGAGAAAACCTAACCTCGGCTCTGCATGAACGGAAAAAAAGAAGGAGAAGGGGAGGCCTTCACCGACGGCTGGCTAGCCCTCGACCACCCAGAACCCAAGGGACATGAATGGAACAAAAAAAAATGCAGCCAAGGAAGTGGGAGAAAGGGGAGGAGCTCACCGAGTTCGATTCGCCAAAAAAACGTTCAATCGGAGCTCAATTGGACTCATCGGAGATGGATTCTCGTCGGAAATGACTTAGGGAGAGTGGGAGGGAGATTAAAGCTTCGCCTTTAAGCCATTAGGAGGTGAAAGGGAGGAGAAACGGGGTCTTACCGGGCTTAAAACAAAAACAGAGGGAGAGACGTCGACGGGGCTCGCTCTCGGCCTTCGGGCTCTCCTGGGCGGGTGCTGCTGCTCATGGACGTCGAGGAGGTTGAGATGGAAGTGCTGCTGCTGCAGGGCATTGAAGGAGGAAGGGAAAACAGAGCGGAGCTGCTCAGTTTTGGCTCGCGGAAAATGGGGCTCGAAGCTGGCTTGCAATGGAGGTAAGGAGCTAAAGATGGTGGTGCAGTGGTGGTGGTGATGAAGGAGGGATGAGAAGTGAAGAGGAGGGAGACCGGGGCGATGTGAACAGGTGATGGTGTAGGTGTAGTGCTGAAGGGAGAAGGTAGGAGGAGGGGATTGATGATTGAAAGTGAGGAGTGGTGTGGGGAGATGAAATTGTAGCTGTAAATTATAGGGGACGGGATGGGAGTGAATTCAACAGGGTAAGGCCGGTAGGGAGGGTGTAGGAAAGCTTGAGTGTGTAAGCATATAAAATCAAAAATAAATACCCGGAAGTAAATCCCGAAACCCGCTTTTCGACATTATGCTGACTCAATTAAAATAAATTTAAATAAACATTCGAACCCGAAATAAATAACGAAACCCGAAAATATTTTCATGCCTCAGAAGTAATAAATCGGGAAAAATCCATTTTAAATTCGAATAACAAGTTCGTGCTGAAATCTGTCTCGAAAGAATAAAATAAAATCGCTTGCTCGAGGACGGAAAATTTCAAATTTTCGGAGTCTTAGAAATTAAATGAATTTTAAATCAAAAGAAAAATCTATAATTATAAAAATAATATTTAAAAATCTCGGTGTTTACATCATCCACCTCTAAAAACAAGTCTCGTACCCGAGACTAAAATCAATTTTTTTTCCCAAAAACAAACAAAGTCTTTCAAAAACGAAATTTGTTCTCTCTATGTTAGTCAATCAAGTTTCAAGGACTCAAAAGGTGGCAACATCCACCTCTAAGGGCTAATCTCATATTCACTTCCTAGGTTCATGTTTCAAGATCAATTTCGACATTTCAAACTTAAGATCACAACATATTCAGATATCTTAAGACATCACACCACCTAATAGCACATCAGATCAAGATTCATCAATATCAAGATCTATTATCATATCAAAGCTCAAGGGATCATCATGTCAACCATTAACAGACCAGAATATCATATATCGACGTATCAGAATATAAACGTAATCAATTATAATCATGTCGAAACATCACATAACAAAATTTATCATATCAAATATCGTCCTATCCAATATCAGTATAGTAGAATTTGTCATAACGGAATTTTCATTTCGTCCTATTAGTAACATATTAACTCTTATTATTAACATCTCATAGCTATAATAGGCCATATCATTGAGAGAATCTTCATATAGTTACCAATCAGAACAGAACACAACCATTACTCAAACATCCCCATCAAGCTCCCGAAACCAAAGTCAAGCCTCAGTTAGGTCCACCATCTCAATTTAAGTTAAAATCCCCGAGTACACCCGCATCTCATTCCTCTTAAAAACAAAACCCATAGATGTCCTCTTCAATTATCCCCTAAAAGCCTACAAGTTAAATCCTAGTCCAAGTTCATCAAATATATCTCCCAAAGCTCAGGTCAATGAGTCCGCTAAGAATCACCTTTCACAAGATCTCAAGCTCACAATCTCCCATTGCATCTAATCAGCTAGAACCCACATATTCTGAAATTATAATCCTCTAAGCAATCTTAGAACGAGCCCAATATTCCATATTCTTATCAAAACCTCTACCAAGTACACGATCAATCTAGGTGTCAATTCCCAAATTTGTTCATTCTCCCTATTCTCTTAAAATCCATCCGATCATTATCTCTACAAGTTCCCAAATCGCTCCAATACTCTTATCATACTTCCCATACGAATAAACACACTCATTTCTAATCCAACTCTAAAGAACCAATTCCTATTGCCATCATCACATAATTACATTCTCACATTCCGTATCCTCAATATTGCAAGTAAGGGTTCATTTCTTAAGCTACTCACATACTCAAAATGACATAAACACCTTACTCATCTAGGCTGGAAAGTCTGATCACTACTAACTGTCCTCACTCGTCGGATTCTACGTTAGAGCCAACTAGAAATAACCTGTAACATGACCCATCTAGTCTCCTCAACCGCACCTATACCCAAGTGGTTAACAACATTTATTACTCATCTAACTTACCAGAATATCTCCAAATCAAATCGTATCTCTACATTTCCCAAAAGGTCATAGAAATATCACCCATACACAACGCTAATTACCATTCAGAATCCCACTATAGCTGATGTGCGCATATTTCACAATATTTCATGCTTACATCTATTCCATTTTTATGCATATTTTATACTTTCGGTTTAGGGAAGAAGTGAATTTATGTAGTTTGAGTTCGTTTGCAAGATATAGAGGTCTACACAAGTTTTGGTTTGATTTCGCAGAAAACGGAGCATTTTGGAGTGAAAGAGAAGACATTGAAGAAGAGCTCGATCTCGAGCAGAAAAGACTCGATCTCGACAAGAGAACTCAATCTCGACATAGTGCTTGACATCGACCAAGCCACCCAAGGTCGACTGAAGGGAAAAAAGCTAGATCGAGACCGGAGAAATATCGACCACAATAAACCAAGTCGACTCGATATAATGCACTCGATATCGACATGTCCAATCAACATCGACTGGAGCAACAAACGCGTACGAGACGCGGATTGGGCTGGATCTTTGGAAGATTTTACTTAGCCACGAATATATCTATCATCTACCAAGATCTTCTATCCTTAAGGGTATATTCCAAGCATGTTAGGGAATATTACCTATTTTAATATTTTATTTTAGGATATAATTTAGTTTAGATATAATTTACCTTTACCAATCGTAGTAGGATTAAGACTCCAATCCTTGGCTAGCAAGGGTTGTGAGGCTATAAATAAAGCCCTAGGGGGCTGGTTTTAGTCATTCAACCAACCAACGATCATCCGATCACAAGAAGAGAAGAGAGGCGAGAATAGAAGTAGAGAGAGAGGGAGAGAGAAGAATTTGGTTGTAAGAGTGAAGTTTCCTTTCAAGTTTAATGTAAAGTTTATTTCTTTATTCAAAGATGTTTTCCCCAATGAGGATTGAGTAGTCGTCCTACTTCTAGGGTTGCGGTGAGCCCGGCGATAGCCATGTAAGTATGCTTGAGTTTCTTATTTGATTTGGCAATTTCATCTTCTACCCCGTGCTTAATCCTTATGAGAATTTAGGATCATTCCTTATTTACCTTATATGAAGCGAAAGTGGATTATACATGTGAATTTGGATAGTAATTAGGTTTTACCTGCGAAAGTTTACTAAACCCTAATTATGAAAAGGTAGAAACAATTAGGATTTTATGCGAAAGCCTCTATTTTCCTAATTGGTGAATATAAAAGCTTAATCTTTTATGTGATTAAAGTAATAATGCATGCATGGTTATTGCCGTGGTGAATCCCTACCTTTGGAGCTTTTAGTTATATAAAACAAAAACCCAAAAAAATATAGTCTTTCGTTTATTTTATTTTTTCTGTTTTCGTTTTGTTCACTGTCTGTGAATCAACTCGATCTCGACCCCCTGACTCGATATCGAGTGCACTGCATCGAGGGAACCCTAGTCGACAGTCTTTTGAATCGACTGGGATGCACTGATCTACTCGACATTGACATACCTGGTCGATATCGAGTGCTTCTGTTTTCTTTGTAGGTTTCACATATCGACATAAAGTGCTAGGAATCGACAGCCCTTGTTGATATCGACTACCCAACTCGATATCGAGGCTACTGGTCGACATTGCACAGGAATTCTAAAGACTATTCAAGAAACCGCTGAGCCGCCTCCTTGAGGATCTATCCTGATTCCCTACTACTACATCGGGAGGGAGTTGAATTTATTTGCGAAGGAAGGAATCGGTACGAAGTTTACATCTTTTATTCATTCCCCTCCTTAACAAAATTTGGCGTCGTTTCAGGGGAGGCTATCAATCGCGCCCTGTCTAGTCTTACTTACTTTTCTACCTAGTGCTGTTTTGAAGGTGTATGCGACGCGCTGTTCACACACTTGAGTTCGCTACTTTAGATGATCTGGAAGGCTTCCTTCATCTACAAGAAAGGGCTAAGAGGATCATGGCTAACGAAGAGACCATGCAACAAGAGTTCGAAAGGCTTAGAAAGGATGTTGAGGAGTTCAACACTGAGCACACTCAACATACGGAGGTGCAATAGCAAATGGCCGCTCGATATGAGCAAGAGGCCCAAGCCCGGAGAGAAACCCAAGAGCAACTATGCCATGTCCCGCAGAATGCCAAAGAATATATGCACCCAACTGTGGCGGTGCCTGAGTCTCTTATTGTTCTCCCTAACGTTTCTTTTGAAATTAAAACTACTTTTATAGTGAAGATTAGGAGACATGCCTTTGAGGGAAAGGGCTTCAAATGCCCTATGACACACATCGCTACTTATATTACCTTATGTGACACCATTGTTGACGGTGTCAATTTAGAAAATGTGCATCTTAAAGCTTTTAGATAGTCTGTTGCAGGAAAGGCACTACATTGGTTGGAAAGCTTGCCCCCACGATCTATCCGCACTTGGGGTGAAATTATAGATATCTTCCTCAACAAGTTCTTTCCACCATCCAAAACGACGCAGATTCGCCAAAAGATCATGTGCTAAAAGCAAAGACCAGGGGAGACGCTAGCGCAAGTCTGGGAGCACTACGAAGACCTGTTCAGATCCTACCCTACGCACGAGAAACTGTCATATGTTATCCAGGAGATCATCTATAATGCCCTGGACGTGCCAACAAGAGAGCGGATAAACACCTATATCGCTACATATAGCTTACGCCTAATCCAGCCTAGGAGACGATTGAAAGGCTAGTGGAGTTCGACAACACCTATGGGACTCCTGCGACACCTGATGCGAGGCCACCCCTATCCATGCCACTATATGAGCCTTCAATGGAGATGGATCCTGAGGTGAAGGATCGGTTCATGAAGGACCAGGTAAAGCGTCTTCAAAAACAAGTTAGGTTTCTTACTAATAACCAGGCTTGTTTAGAATGTGGATCACAGAAGCACAACACGACGGCTTGTCCCTACACGAAGCAAGTACAATTGATGGAGACCCACGATGAAGTAAAGTATGCGCGGGGGCCTAACTATGGAGGTTGTCAAGGGAATTGGGGGTATCAACAACCCCAACAACAATAATATCAACAACCCCCGCAATATAGAGCACCTGGCCATCTTGAGAGAGAAAGAAGGGATGATCTACAAATCATCCTAGACGAGATGAGGAGAAACCAAGCGGAGACAAAGCAATCCAACTATGCCATCAACACACAAATATTAAGTTCATGCCAGAAATCGTCTCGAAAGAATAAAATAAAATCGCTTACTCGAGGATGAAAATTTTCAAAATTTTCCGAATTTCAAAATCAAATCAGATATAAATAATTATTTACAAAAAATAATAATTTAAAATTTTCTGTTCTTTACATTATCCACCTCTAAAAAAAAGTCTCATCCCCGAGTCTAAAATCTTTTTTCGAAACCAACGAAGCCTTTCAAAAAACCTGAGTCACTTCTCCCTATGTCAACCAATCAGGTTTCAAGAACTCAAGAGGTGGCAACATCCACCTCTAAAGGCTAATCTCATATTCCACTTCCTAGTTTCATTCTTAAACTAAATCTTAGCATTCTCAGTTCAAGACATCAACACATCAAGTTCAAGGTCATATCTTATTCAAATACCTCACAACATCATATTTTAGAATATCACATGCTAACATATCATCATAGCCAACATCACACCGTCAAGATGCACCAATATCAAAGTATATCATCATGTCAGTTCATAGGAGGTCAATGCATCGAAATATCAACAAAACAAAACATTAGCGTTTAAGTTTCCGAAGCCTGGGTCAAGTCTAAACTAGGTTCACCAACTCAAACATGCTACAATCTCCAAATACAACCGCATCTCGCTTCCTTTAGAACCAAAACTTGTAGGCATCTTCCTTAATTACATTCACAAAATTCTCAAGGTCAAAATCTAGTCCCAATTCATCCACTATATACTTAAATTCTCAGGCCAATAAGTTCTCCAAGAATCATCTCACACAAAATTTCAAGCTCACAATCCCAATTTTCCATCTAGCCGAGTTAAGCCCCTATATGGAAACTCATAACTCTCTCAGAAATCATAAATCGAGTCCAATACTCCAAACTCTCGTCAGAACCTCTAACAAACGTGCCAGCAATGTAGGTGTCTTCTTCCAAATTCATTCATTCTACCTATGTCCTTAAGAATCCATCTGATCGACATCCCTACGAGAGAACTCCTAAATTGCTTCCGTACCCTCATCTCGCTTGCCATACCAATAAGCACACTCACTACCAATCCACCTCTAAGAACCAACTCCTACTGCTAACCTCTTACAAGAGAACTCTTAAACTCTACATCCTCATATTCAATGACAAAGGTTCATCTCCCAAGCTATTCATGCATCCCAAATAACATAAGCACCTCACTCAGCTACATCGAAAGGCCCTAACAGTATACAATCGTCTGCACCCCTGAGATTCTAAACCAGAGAGTCGACTAGTGATAATCCTGTAATCATAAAACATCAAGTTTCTCCTCATCTGCACCCATCCCCAAGTAGTCAATCACCCAATTGTTACCCAAGCAACTCATCAGAATATCTCTAAACCGAATCACATCTCCTCGGTTTCCAAGGGTCACAACATTTTCAGTTACTCTCAACACTAATTCATCACTCAAAATTCCACTATTTTCCCAAAATAGTCACAATCTCCCAAGACGTCTTATTCTAATTCCTTATTGTTGCACACTCCCAATTATCCTTAAAATACAATCCTCAACCAACGACAACTTACCTCTAATTGACCTTTATTTCCAATCATTTCCTCATAGAATCTCTATGTTATCCTTATCCGACCTTACCCAAGACATCATCATCGTATTGAATTTTCCACAATCCCTCAACTATTAGCATTCCCAACATCCTCCACCTGGACTAGTTCCCATATTCGCAATTCACAGTCTTTCTACCTATACACCCAAGCAAGCAAACTCATAACTACTACTAACGATGTCCTTTACTCATCTTAAGGCATTTCATCAAAGACTTATCATTCATTTCTTAATCACCTCACATTCGAATCAATTCCACACATATCAATTTCAATTCTTCCCTACGCTAAAATCTTCCAATCATGCCTCTAGAATTTCTCCAATTACAACACTAGCAAGCATCCTCAATATTACTCGAGCAATACCCAAGTACATATCTCACATTCTATTGCTTATCATAAGAACAACCTAGTCCCCAAGATTTACTAATCCTCGATCGTTCTAGTCACTCAAACCTTAACGATATCCATAATCCATTCCTCATCGAACTCGTTCCCACTTACAGTACGGATAACCTAAGTCCCAATTTCTACAACTCCTCAGGCAATCGTAGTTACTCAAACCTTATAACCATCCAAAACTAGTTCCTCGACCACATCGCATCCACTTCTAGTACGATAACCTATGTATCATCACATCCTTTCTATGAGAGTTCCTAAATCAAACATGCCCAGTCTACTCATATCTTCCCTCAAGGATGCCTAAACAAATTTACTCTATCCTTCATCTAAATTTACTGACCTATACTACAACCTTAATTCCGCAAATCTTACCATTCTCATCCTATGCCCCATCTAAGGCCTACCTAGAAGGCTCATCTGACAATTTCTGACCACCATCTTCTATGAGCCCTTAGAAACTCAATCGGTTCTGCCTAAACCAATGTCTCCTTCCTATGACTCTATCTTACCCCAACATCGGTCGAAAACTACGACTTCTAATTCACCTATCAGTCTCCAGAGTATACCGAAAAAGAAACCTTAAACCATATGAGAAGAAAGAAAAGTAAAAAGGAAAACGGGAAAGAAGAGGAAGGAAAAGAAAAGAGAAGAAAGAAGAGAAAGGAAAAGAAATGAGAAGAGAGAAGGGGAGAGAAAAGGAGAAGAAAGGAAAGGGAATGAAAGAAAAGAAAATCATCAAATAAAAAATCCAACATTAACACACATCCCACATGCAAAAGCAACCAGGTAATATTCACTAATAGATCAGATTATCAAATCACCAACATATCGAAATTCATCATCATACAAATCCTAGGACCATCACAAGACATCACTATCAACCATCACAAAAAAGATCAGTCGTACACACTAAGTCGTAGCTTGCTAGTACATCAACAACAATCAATGCATCGGAATCATATCACATCTAGGCCTATCGTACACAAACATCATTCTTAATCATCACGGGGAAGGTTAGTAGCTCGAATGGGGAAAGCCCCTTTCCTAAGGCATATCTATGGATCCATTGCGTACATGCCCTCCAATGCTCTTGATGATGTAGATTCTGGTACCGAGGGTTTTGGGCCAACTATGCTTCCACCGCGCTGCTCTGATGCTATCGAGCTTCTCATTCGCCTTTTTTCGTGTTGGCGTTTGTCGCCAGAAGATAACACAGAGGTGCTAAGCTAACGGATACATGGAAGAGATACAAGCGGATGACCTGAACATATACCCCACATACAATCAGACTACCAACCTAATTTCCCGTGGAAGATGCCGTCAACACGAAGAAGAAGGAATCGATGAGGGCATCAATCAAGGACAAAGAGGAGATAGGAGGAGAGGATAACAAAATAAAATTGATAGGCTCCCCCTGATTGTTAACTTCAGCTAGAAACAATTAGAGGGCGGAATAAAAAGAAGAGTGATCCAATCAATTTTGACAAGGAAGAGATTGCTCCCTAAGAATCGAATTTCCCACTATATAATAAAGAAGGATTCCCCGCTATCCCATTTGCACATAGATAAATGCACAACCTAAATATATCACGTAGATTTCACAACACATAACACTGAAGCAATCAACGAAAGCTAATCTGATCCCCTTCGAGGGAGATCGCCCTCGGACCCAATGTATATGATCATAGAAGCTATCTAGCACCTTCCTTTAGAGAGGGAACTGACCGGAGGGGGCACCTAACCTCTCAGTCTCTATATCCTACCCCGTTACTCCAACCACCGCAGTGCAAACTCTTTGGAGTCTTCTAGGCCCTCTGTAAAGTATAAAGATATGTTTTGCCTACCCTTTCCCAAGTCTACATCCAATAGGGATGGTCTATCGCCTTTTTACCCACAGGATTTCCCTTTTTCGATTTCCTCACTTTAAGTCAAGTTTATTAAGTTATGTTCATTATGTTAGCCCTATTAAATTCATCTTGCCCTTTAAAACTCTTCTAAATCCTTTGAAAACATTGGGCGGTTTTCAAAATCATACTCAAACCCATTTGTACTCGAATCGTGCAACCCAAGCTCTAATACCACCTTTGTAACAGCCCAAATATAAATAACCGGGTTACGTTTCGAATGATTGGATACCTTCATTCGGATCTTTCAATTCGAGTACGGGTTGAGTTTCAAAACAGATTATTAGTACGTAAAAGAAGGGATTTCGTACCGTAAATTCGCAAGAGGTCCATTGGGGACCATAACCTGTCTTACTTGACTAAGTCGCTCAAAGCCATTTTTTAGTTCAAACATAATAAAAGGAAATGGACGATACAAGTTGCCTCGGCAGAGCTGGGTGAAAAACAAAATAAATGAGTATAAACATCCAAAGCATCAAATCTGGTGGTAAATCAGTATCTTGATCAGCTGAACATACCAAAAGAAACCCTTGTCATGGAAGCACGGAACAAGCAAGGATCAAATACCTGAAACTATACCACGAGTCAAGGTCGAGCCACTCATGTGGGCCCTAAAGACCTCGCTGTGGACATATAATATGCATATACCTAAATAAAAGAATGATCTAATGCAGTGCGGGAATATTAAAAACACAAGCAACCTGACAGTTTATATATATACAGAAAGCGATTTAATGGATCCACACCGAATGCCAAGTGGCATATCCCTATATCTCTCAAACCCATACCTCAATCGGGGCGGGTATCTCTCTTATATCCGTACCTCAGCAGGGGTCGGATGTCCGCCTCAATCGGGGCCGGACGGCTCAGTCGGTGCAGCAGTATATCTCATGCCTCAGTCCACACCTCAGCCGGGGTTGAACATTCGGTCACTGCCATAGTCATATATATATATATATATATCATGAAATCATACTCTCGAATGACTCTATCAGGATAAACCCGATGGTACTAGGTTGTCCTATGACCCTAGCAAAGACTCTAAGACTAACAGATAACGACCGTTCTCTTTCAAACGCATAGAGAATAAGGATGCTCATTCATAAGTGCAAGTCCTAAACATTATGCATATGCAACACCTACACACTATATGTCACATAAGGCATGAGGTTCTAACTTGAGTAAGCCCTAGAGGACTTACCTAGAGAAGCGCGGAATCCAAAGCAATCACGGCAATAGCAGCAAGCCAATCAGGTCACAAATCACCTAACGAGTAATACATAATATGCATAAGTCTAAAGTTCTAAAGCATACGATGGCCATGACTTATATAGACAGAATGACTCAATCTCATAACACCATCATCCTCATTATCTCAAACATCTCATACCATCATATATCATCTCATTCTCGTTATCATCAACTCAGCATCTCATAATCTCAAGCTACCTCATAACATCAATTTTCGTAACCACTTCCATCATTCATCTCAAAGTTCCAATATATCATAACATGTTTCAAATTCATATTTTACTCATGTCTCCGCTCCTATAAAATCTCAAGCAAGTTCATAAACAAATTCACCAAGCCAAATTCTGAACAAATCAATTCACAAGTTTCTAAAAAAACCATTAAATAAAATAACACTTAGTCAAAATCCGACATTAACCAATTACACCGTTAAACCAATTTTACAAGGTCATATTATCAAAAGATTCCGGCACAAGTTAGTTTTACCTCTAAACCTTAAGCTAATCTCATAATATAGTATCACCAAAACAATTTATTCTAAAGTAATCAACATAACCAAATTTTGGCACTAGAGTCTTTAAATCTTTTAAACCAAATTTACATCATACTTACAATAACATATTATTAAAATAATTCCGACATAAGATAGTATATTTCAAAACCCTTATGTTAATGTCTTAAATAAATTCCGATACTAAATATTTTAAACAACCTATATCATTCAAAACTAACCATTTAATGTCAAAACTTATCAAATAAATTATCCACATAAATAAGTCTAATAAAATCAAATTAAATAACTAAATAAATATTTCAGAAAATATAAGCAAATAACTTAATAAAAATAAAGAATCAAAAAATCCATGGATTATTTAAATATCACTCTTAACATCAAAACATTATCAATTAATAAACAATTAGATAATTTCTAAAAATTAGATTTTAAATAACTCTTGATAAATATTTAAATAATTAGCTAATAAATAAAACAAAATAAATTATTAATAAGTAAATAATAATTTATATAACAATTATATAATATATAAAATAATTTAATAAAACCATAAAGCACAATCCAATCCGGCCAAAGCCCAGCAGCCCCGACCCAATACCGAGCCCCATTTTCGGACCAAACCCATACCCTTTAACCATTGAACCGAACCAAAAGAAAAAAAAATAAAATAAAAAGGTGAACCGGAACCAATAAACTAAAATTGAACCCATCTTAAATGAACCCGGCCCCATAAGGACACATCATCGCCTTTTACCTCAACTCGGGCGCCCGCCCTCTGATCCCCGGTTCATGCCCCCTCGCAGCTCCCACACCCTCACGCCCAGTGCTCTCTCGCTCGCCCATGTCCGACCTCGCTTGCGTTCCCCTGCTCGACCTAACCACCCTCTCACCCTCTCGCTCTGCCTTGCTCTCGTCCCCGCCCGGGAGCTCACTCGAAGAAATCCTCTCCACAAATGACCATGGCGGTCACCTCTCCTCCCTGAGTCCAAGTTGTATAGGCCTAAGGCTTCTAAACGCAAGGACAAACAAAAATGAAAGGATGTGGCTGCGAAAGGCTTATCAAGGGGATGAGGTTTCGATGCTTCGCCGGAGGCTCATCGGGCTCGTTCGAAAACCCGGATGGCTTGGTCAGAGGTTGTATGTTGGGGAGGTGTCCTTCGGCGACGTCAGGGCTCGTCGGTCTGAGAAAAGGAGGAGGGATTACAGAGCCGTGTTCAACCAAAAAGAGGTGAGTAGAACTAGGTGATGGTGAACAAGTGAAGGTGTTGAGGTGAGGAGTGATGGGATAGGTTGAGGAAAGTAAAAAGGGATGGGTTTATAGCTAGAATAGGGAGAGGATGGGTTGCAGGTTGAGGCGTGGAGTGAGGGAGATGGAGTGTGAAGGTGATAAAAAAGAGTCAAATTTAACACCCGAAAATAAACCCCCGAACCCGTTTTTCGATTTTAACCCGACGCGATTAAAATAAATTTTAAAATAAAAATTTAAACTCGAATTAAATAATGAAACCCAAAAATATTTCCAAGTCTTAGAATAATAAAGTGGGAATAAATTCATTTGAATCGAATATTAAGTTCATGCCGGAATTCGTCTCGAAAGAATAAAATAAAATCGCTTGCTCGAGGACGAAAATTTTCAAAATTTTCCGAATTTCAAAATCAAATAAGATATAAAAATTTTTTTACAAAAAATAATAATTTAAAATTTTCTGGTCTTTACACATCTTCTGCGAGCCAGTGGAGGTCGACGTCGACTGTGCTCTAGTCCATGTCGATTGCACCACAGAGACCCAGGTATGTCCTTCCTCGATTTCGATTCCATCTTTCCTATCTACCTTTGATGAACCATTTGAAGGATCCCAAGAAAAAGAAGAGCCACCAATGAAGTAGTCGGATGTCGTTGCCCATGGTGTTTCAAGGTCGCTTTTACCTTACAAGGTGAAGGCCATCCCCGACGATTTTGAGCAACCGATGTTCATGTTTAAGTATGGGGTCCTGGAAAAATGGCTTGAAGCTCTGCAAGATGAGGTCGATGTATCTCTTCCCACTCCACTGTTTTGCTGTGGTAGAGACACACAACCAAATCAAACTATAAAGCAGAAGAGGTACGATGATAAGGTACGCGAATTTTTTTTATGTCCTTTATGCAGGCCAACTGGGGCCAAAGAAGATGAATCGGTGGAGCCATGGAACATCCACTCGTGGAGATTTAAGCTTCTCCACCAAAGGATGCCCCCGGATGATATTCTACGCTTCCCACCACCGAAGGAACCACTAGACCCACCTATACCTCCGTACAAGGATGAGCCATGCGAAGGCTAAAAGGGAAGTAGGTCGAGTTAGAGACTTAAAATTTAGCGCTTACGGGAGGCAAGCCGCTATTTTATTTCTTTTTATTTTTATTAGTTGATAATAATTGTGCATAACCTTGGATTTTGGAGTTTTTTGGTCTGCATTACTCACTAATTTTTAGGGTGCCGAGCATAAAGAAGATGAACCAAGGAAAGACATATTCAGTAAAGCCAGTCGACATCGACCTGAATAGTCGACGTCGACTAAGGCTAGGCTCATCGACACCAGCAGCAATGGCCGACATCGACCACCCTAGCACTACAAAGGACAAGTGATAGCATTCGACATCGACTAGGCAAGTCGATATCGACTACCTGTGGATAGCCTACATCGACTTCAACCTTGGAGCAAGTTGCGCTCGACATCGACTGATCCTAGTCGATATCGACTACTGGCAACGGATAAAGGCACCTGTTATAACTCCTATTTCCATTCTAACCCGATCTTTTAAGTCTTCCTTAACACCAATCCCTTATTTTTGAGCTTATACTTTGAGGACAAAGTAATTTTTACGTATAGGGTGGGGGTAACAACTTACTGTGTGCTTCTGGTTTGAGGATTGTTTTTGGCGGTGTTATTTTTATTTTTTATTTTATCGCGTCATAAATTTATTGAGGGATATCACCCTTATGTGTTTTGAATGGAATATGTCACAAAAGCCTAGAAAATACTTTATGACGCAAAAGTGGATCTTGTTAGAGATATTGCAACTTATTTGCCTAGGACAGGAAATGCCATTCTTGGTTTGAGAAAGTTGGAGAGCCACCAAAAGAAGGTAACTTTGATGTTGTTTTTGATATTTGTGATGATAATATGATGATGGACTTTATTTTCCATATGAGCTTATTTTGATATTCCTAGCCCTACCTATGCTTATTTGCATCACAAAAGCCATATTATGAGCCTTACATTATTTTTGCTTCAAATGCTATACATATTGCCCATTTTCTACCTTATTTCGTATCCGGGGGTTATGTTGATAATGGAAGTCATTTTTGGAGATATTTTATGGTTGTTTGTTATCATTATTATTGGAGTTTGATGGCAGGATGATGATATTAATGGAAAATTTAATGAGTGAAAGAAAATCCGGCCACCTAGGAGTTAAGGATGATCAACCCTGCTTGCTTGAGATGTTAGTTCAGGCGAGATGGGATACAAAGGTGAGGAGTCTAAAGCACTAAGTATCCGGGGCCATACATGACACTCATGTTTGCGACTCGCGAGAAGGCAGTGCTAAGGTTAGAGAGGTAAAAGAAAATTAGTGAAAAAAGCAAAGAGTGAATAGAGAAAGGTGAGGAAAATCAAAGAAAGAAGGAATGTGGTAAGAAAGTTGTTGGAATATACTCCATTTCCCAGGATTATTAGCACCACATGGCCAAAATTAGCCCACCTTAAGCCTTTTACCCTCAACTTCTCTATGAGCCTAAAAGTCCGCTTGATTATTGTTGCATTTGTCATTGGAAATTGTGCTTTTATTTAACCCTCCTTTTCTGCGAAAGTTTTGAGGGAAAAGTATTGGTTGATGGAAAAGTGTTGTTGCGAGGATGGCATGAAGTTGTTAGCGGTAATATAAAAACAAGGTCTATGATGTTGAGAGTGTTTTGGCTTTATTTATGTGACGAGTTAAGAGTATTGCTTGAGGACAAGCAAGTCTATGTATGGGATGGTTTGATGGACTCCGTTTTAGGCATATTTTGCGTCATATTTTTAGTATTATTTGAGTCTTTTATGCATATTTTATATTGGGAATGTATGAAAATTGTGTAGTTGTTGAGTAATTGCAAGATATGGAGTCTACACAAAGTTTGGTGTGACTTTCATGTATATATAGCTGATTTGGAGAAGCTTGGACGCATTTTGGAGCTTAAAGAAAAGTCATGAAGACATTGGAGAAGCTAAGGAAGAGTGCAGGATGATGCAACTGGAGAAAACCCAACTTTTCGCCATTCATCATTTTAAATCAAGTTCTAATGCATTCATGAGAGTTGTAGTTCTCGATAGGAGCTTTCCAATGCATATTCATATGCATCAATCAGACAAATGAGGACTCAGGAAAGTGTGTTTCAAGACGGAGATGAATGCTGAAAGCTACCAGCAGTTCTTGATCTCGACCAACTTACTCGACGTCGACTCGAAATCCAGAGAAAGACGAGAGCATGTGGATGAATCCAAGTCTAAGGAGGATTGCTTAGCCATATTTTTATTCAATCTTTTCTATTTTAGATATTTATTTCCTTATGGGTATTTTTCAATTTACCCAAAGGAATTTAATTACATAAAGTTTAGATAAAAGATTTACTTTCATAATTAGATAGATTTTAGATATTCTATTTATCTTAGTATTAGAATTACTTTCCTTGGCTAGCAAGTATTAGTCTACTATAAATAAAGGCCCTAGGCCTAGGATTTTATTCATTCAAGCCAAGTCGTCGTCGGACGCAAGTAGTTAGGAGGAGAGCCGAAGGAAAAGATTGAAGGTTTTGTAAGTTTTAGTTTTAATTTAAATTAGTTGTTTTTATTATGTTTTGTTTCTAGTTTCCCTCTTCTAGGGTTGGGGTGATCCCAACGATAGGCATGCATTCTAAATAGATAAATCCATAATTTTGTGTGTTTATTATCATCATCAACTTCTATGCTTAACCCTTGGACGAGAGTTCAAGGAATTCATCTGGCAAACTTGGATAGTAATTAGGGTTTTTATTCGCGAGTTTATATATCGTAATTTAGAAAAGGTAGAAACGATTATGTTTATTTTCAAGAGTTGATTTACCTAAATTGTTGGAATTAGAGAAAGTTGATTCTTTGATATAAAGCATGCTCTTTTGTGTGATTCATGATTATACACATATGTTTATTATTGTGGTGATCCCTAACCATAGAAGTTTGCACCTTTATTTATTTTATTTCATTATTTTTTATCCTGCATAGTTACCCGACACCGACCACCATTCCCTCTCCATCCCTCGACATCGACTAAGTCTTAATCGACATCGACAGCAACCCCCGCCACCTTTTCCCGCTATTCCCTGAACCCCAAAACACCTAAACTAGAACCACTGACTTCTCTCCCGAGGATGAACCTGACTCCACTATCCTATAATAGGGTCTTGACTACAAATTCATTTGGTCGAGAAACCCTCTCATCAGTCAATCTCGGGGGTGCCTGGACAGGGTCGACATTGAGTTGGGTGTCGACATCAAGTGGGTTGATCGACATCAAATGGGGGTGTCGATATCGACTGGCTCTCCAGTGACTTTCTCCGTTGGCTCCGTTTCATCATTGTTTATTCGAATCTCCTTGCCATTCCTCAAGCGTATGGCGGTGATATGGCCTGCTGGTTGCTCTTTATGATTGGCCTGTGGTTGGCCTGGGAGCGCTCCGGCTTGTCGTGGAATGTTGGTCGCCAAGTACCTATCTCACCAAGCCTTGTGTTAATGCCATGTAACCCCATATTTAAACATTACAGTGTCCTCACTGTATAAAAACAAGGGTAAAGAAAGAAACTTACTAGAATAATGCGCAAAATCTCAAAATAGGTGGTTTGTTGTTGCAGTCGATATCGAGTACCAACAGTCGACATCGAGTGCATTCGTCTCCTTGCATCTGCTGAGAACCCCTCAGGAAGTCGACCTCGAGTGGTTTACTCGACATCGACCAAGGTTCATCGATTTCCCTTTCACTCGAGGTCTAGTGCCCCTCTGTCTCCTTACAAATCTAGTAGACGTCGACTGGGCTAGTCGACGTCGAGTGGACCTCCAGTTCTCTGAATTGCCTATAGCTATCAATGAAAAACCTTCCACGTAGTAAAGAAAATAAAAGAAAAACAAATTTAATTATAAAATAGCGGGATGCCTCCCGTAAGCGCTATGGTTTAAGTCGCTGGCTTGACATACTTCCCTTGTAAGCCTTAGCCTAGCTCATCCTTGTCCGGAGGTATAGGTGGATCTGGTGGTTCCTCCAGCGGTGGGAAGCGTGGAATATCATTCGGGGGCATCATATGGAGAAGCTTAAACCTCCACGAGTGAACGCTCGATGGCTTTACCCATTCGTCTCCCTGGCTCCAGTTAGCCTGCATAAAGGAAGACATAGAGAAGATCTACATACCTCATTATCATATCTCTTCCGCTTCATCGGTTGATTTGTTTACGCGGCTCCACCACAACAAAACGATGGAGTGGGAAGAGATATTTCCACCTCATCCTGTGGAGCTTTGTCTTCTTCATTGTGCCACTTTGCAAGGACCCCATACTTGAGCACAAACATCAGTTGCTCAAAATCATAAGGGATGGCCTTCACCTTGTAAGGTAAAAGCGACTTTGAAAGATCATGGGCAATGACATCCGGCTTCTTTATTAGTATCTCTTCTTCTTCTTGGGATCCTTCAAATGGTACATCAAAGGTAGATAGCAAAGATGGAATCAAAATCGGGGAAGGAGAAACCTGGGTTCCTGTGTTGCAGTCGACATCGACTGGTATCTCTGGATCAGTTCGTCCAGAGTGTGCATGTGTTGATTCCAGGCAGTCGACATCGACTAGAGGGTAGTCGACGTCGACCTCCACTGGCTCACAGAAGATGAAGCTGTTGTACCAATCTTCTTCTGCTGGACGTGGGTCAATTGGCTCGTAGGGAGGAGGGTATGGTCCTATAGAATGATAGGAAGCGTCAAGCCTTCGAATTAAATCTTCCAGCCGGGTTATTTCCCTTAATCGTGCCTCCTTCTGTGTGAGCCTATTTCGCCATCTCAATTCTTCGAGCCATCCTTCCCATTCTAATTCCTCTTCAAAATAGTCATATGCGCCTTGCATCATTGTACCTAAGCTTTGAAAACACAATCAAGAACACACAAATTAGTAGCAAAAGCTCAGCACATAGTGGGTACCGATGAGGTAGGTGGTAGTAGGGTATGTGATAGTAATAAGAAAAAAGGGATGGGCTACTTCTAAACCCTAAACACAACTAAACTAGGCGTGATTGATATCTCCCCGGCAACGACGCCAATTTGATGAAAGGGTTTCTCGACCAAATAAATTTATACTCAAGACCCCGCTATAGGATAGTGGAGTCAGGTTCGTCCTCAGAAGAGAAGTCAGCGGTTCTAGTTTAGTTGGTTTTGGGGTTGAGAAAATAGGGGGAAAAGGTGGTTGTCGATAAAGAATGGAGGGGTCGATGTCGAGGGGATGGGAGAAGAGTGGTGGTCGGTGTTGATAGGCTGTGCAGAGGAGAAATAACAAAATAAAACAATAAAGGTGCAAATTTCCAAGGTTAGGGATCACCGCAGTAATAAACATATGTGTAGAATCATGGATCACATAAAAGAGCATGCTTTATGTCAAAGAATCGACTTTCGCAAATTCCAACAATTTAGGTAATACATGCTCTTGCATCAAAACCTAATTGTTTCTACCTTCTCTTAATTTGGATTAGTCGGGTTTCGCAAATAAACCCTAATTACGATCCAAATTCGCAATCAATTCACATTCGCTTCATAATTGTAAATAAGGAATTTCCTCAACTCTCGCAAAGGATTAAACACATAGGTAGATGATGATAAAGACACACATAATTATGAATTCATAAATCAAACACACATATATATCATTGGGCTCACCCTAACCCTAGAAGATGGGATTTAGAAACAAAACATGCTAAAAGAAAATAACTTTAATATTAAATAAAAACTCAAACTTACAACCATTCAATCTTCTCTTTCCTCCTCCTCTCTCCACTCGGCCTCTCTCTCTCTCCTTCTTCTTTGCGTCCAAAGACGACTTGGCTTAGATGAATAAAATTCTAGGCCTAATGCCTTTATTTATAGTAGACTAATCCTTGTCCCCCAAGGAAAGTAATTCTAATCCTAAGATAAATAGAATATTTAAAATATATCTAATTAAGGAAGTAAATCTTTTATCTAAACTTTATCTAATTAAATTCCCTTGGGTAAATAGGAAAATACCCACAAGGAAAGTATCTATCTATAATAGAAAAGATAGAATTAAAAAATATGGCTAAGCAATCCTCCTTAGATTTGGATTCATCCGCATGCTCTCGTCTGTCTCTAGATTTTTGGTCGACGTCGAGTACGTTGGTCGAGATATATCGAGCATAGCTAGCAGCTTTCACCATTCTGCTCCATCATAAAATGCACTTTCCCAAGTCCTCGTTCGTCCGATTGACGCATATGAATATGCGTTGGATGAGAACTACAACTCTCATGAAGGCATTAGAACTTGATTCAAAATGAGCAATGGTGAAAAGTCGGGTTTTCTCCAGATGTACCATCATGTGCTCTTCCTTAGCTACTCCAATGACTTCATGGTTTTCCTTTAAGCTCCAAAGTGCGTCCAAACTCCTCCAAATAAGCTATAAATATCTGAAAATCACACCAAAATTTGTGTAGACTCCATATTTTGCAACGTTAAGCATAACTACACAAATTACATACTTCCCTAACCCAAAAGTATAAAAAATGCATAAAAATCGGAGAAAAAGTAAGTACAAAACATGGCCAAATAGGCACACATCAGATATCTAGGACTCTGCAGGAAGAAAGCAAGTTAACAGTCTTCTGAGTCGACCGAAAGGCACTGACCCACTTGAGATCGAGCACCTTAGTCGATATCTAGTGCCTTATGTTTCTTTTGCAGGTTTCATAGATCGACAACAAGCATTAGAAATCGACAGCCCCTCTCGATATCTACCTATCTTGTCGATATCAAGGCTGTTGGTTGACGTAGCATAGGAATTTCACAAGACTATTCAAGAACCACTAACTCGTCTCCTCGAGGATCGATCCTGATTCCCTACTACTGCATCGGGAGGGAGTCTAGAATTTTATTTGCTAGGGAAGGAATTGGTTCGAATTATATCTTTTATTTAAACGTCTAAGTTTCCCTCCTATAACAAATTTTGGCGACGTTGCCGGGGAGGCATCAATCGCGCCATGTCTAGTCTTACTAATCTTTCTACCTAGTGTTCTTATAAAGGTGTATACGACTTGTTGATCACACACCCGAATTCGCAACTTTAGACGATCCGGAGCGCTTCCTTCATCTACAAGAAAGGGCAAAAAGGATCATGGTGAATGAGGAAACCATACAATAAGAGATCGAGAGGCTTAGGAAGCAAGTTGAATAGTTCAACACCGAGCGCACTCAATATATGCAGGCACAATAATGAATGGCGGCTAGATATGACTAAGAGGTCCAAGCCCGCAAAGAAGCCCAGGAGTAATTACGCCAGATCCCATAGAATGCTAAGGAATATATGCACCCAACGGTGGGAGTGCCGGAATCTCCTATTATTCTCCCTAACTTGTCTTTTGAAATTAAAACTACTTTTATAGCGGAGATTAGGAGGCATACCTTTGAGGGAAAGGGCTCTGAATGCCCTATGGAACATATTACTACATATATTGACTTATGTGACACCATTGCTGACGGTGTCAATTTAGAATATGTGCGCCTAAAAGCTTTTAGATGGTCGCTTGCATGAAAGGCTCTACATTGGTTGAAAAGCTTTCCCTCGTGATCTATTCACATCTGGGGTGAACTTAGGGACATCTTCCTCAACAAGTTCTTTCCACCATCCAAGACGGTGCAGATTTGCCAAAGGATAATGGCCTTCAAGCAAAGACTAGGAGAGATGTTAGCACAAGTCATGGAATGCTATAAAGACCTGCTGAGATCCTGCCCTACGCATGGGCAACCGCCTTACGTTTTCTAGGATATCATCTACAATGCCCTGGACGTGCCTACAAGAGAATGGATCAACACCTATACCACCTACCGCTACCTAGAGCTTACACCTAATCAAGCCTGGGAGATGATTAAAAGGCTCGTGGAGTTCGAAAACACCTATGGGACTCCTGCGGCCCCCGATGCGAGGCCGCCCCCATCCACGCCACTATATGAGCCATCAAAGAAGGTGGATCCTGAGGTGAAGGATGATGTGCACGCAAATAGCCATATTTTTTATACACATTTAAGTCCATTTTATCATTCTTTTGCATGCATATTAATGGGAAAACATGAGATTAGTGTAGTGTATGCTTAATTGTCAAATATATGGGTCTGCACGAGTTTCTATGTGATTTCGCAGAAAACAGGACAAAAATGGACAGATTTGGAAGATCGGAAAAAGAACTCGAAGTCTTCTGGAGAGGTCAAAATCGAATGAAGGACCTCGACATCGAGTGCAGCAGAGAGGCAGAAATCGAGCAAGAAGGAAAGTAGAGCATGTCGACACACAGAGGTCGATATCGATGACCCATGGTCGATATCGAGTGCCTAGATCGAGCTAAATGATAGAAGTCGAGTGCCAATCCGAGGAGAAGAAGGAGAGCTCAAAATAAGATAAAAGAGAGGTTGATATCGATGTCCTTAGGTCGATATCGATGTTGTCCAGCAGAGAAGTCCGACTCAGATTTTGATAGAATTCTATCCGAAGCTTGCACGTCTATCCTAAAGTCGAGATTTCCTATCTTCAACGTCAGAGTTATCACTTGAGCTAGTTTTACCATAGAATTTTTAGTTGTTAGCAAAATTTGATATATAAATCTAGAGGTCGTTAGGGCTGAGTTTAATCATCCACACACGGAGAGAATTCAGTTTTCAATAGAGAGAATTCGTAGAGAGAGAGAGGAGGCCGAGTGAGGTTGGAGAGAAGCGAGAGCGGAGATTTGGCTTGGTTCGGTTGTAATCTTTCTTTCGGAGTTTTAATACAAAGTAGTTTTCTTTCAATAATGATGATGAGTTGCATGATGAGAAGCGGGTAGTCAACCAACTTCTAGGGTCGGGGTGAGCCCGACGGTAGCGATGTAGGGTAAGTGCATCAAAGGTATGACTTTTATGCGATTCTGTCTTCTATCCTATGCATGATCCTTTACGAAAGTTAGGGAGATTCATTATTTGCATTATTGAAGCGAAAGCCACTCATATTGTGAACTTGGATTACTCATGAATTGGATAGTAACTCTTAGAAACTATGCGAGAGCCTCTAATCACCTAAGTGTTGGTAACGAAAGTTATTTTACGGAAAGACATTAAATTTCATAACCTTAGCATCATACTTGCATTGTTATCGTTGTGGCATGAAACCCTGATCTTGGAAGCTTTTAGTTAATTGAATTTCATATAAAAGTTAAGTTTTGTTTCTGTTCATCTTTTCTTAACCATTCTACACTCTTCGGACACTTTTCCGACAATAGGTTACGCTTTGCAGTTTCTGTGACAAACATCGGAATCAACTTTAAAGGTCGATATCGAGGTCTAACGTAGATATCGAGGTCTGTCTCGACGTCGATCTATGTTGCTTTTGTCTTCTGCAGGAATTTGCTGGAAATCGATTAGAACTGAGGTCGATATCGACCAGACACATCGATATCGAGTGTCTTCTGAGGTCAAAAGCTTGATCGTGATTACAACAAAGGAAGCGCTGACATACCTCCTCGTGGATTCGATCCTGAATTACCCTACCACTGCATCGGGAGGGATTCTTGTATTATTTGGTTGATAAGGGAGTTAACATAGTTATGAATTATATTTTAATATTCGAATTGCACGATCCCGCCCTTACGAACAAATTGGCGCCGTTGCCGGGGAGGCAATCAATCGCCACCTAAGTTTTCTCACGATCTTTTAGAGCTTATTTTGCAAATTTATGCGACGTTCTGATCGCAGACCTATCCTGGAAACCATTGACACTACTAGAATTGTGAACATAGACATCGGGTATAAACCGATGTTAATCAAAAAAAAATTCGACGTGTTAGTGGGTGGTGTTAAAGATCCCAACTTTACCACATCGGTTTATAACCGATGTCTTTAAAAATTTATAACATCGTTTTTCTTTTTAATAATGACTTAAATACATGGATATAATTACTCTTTGATTGATTCATCTAATGTTAAACCATTATTATCTTTCATTTCAAGCCATTTGGAAGTATGTAGGGTAATACAAAATTTCAAATTAACATCGCTATTTTTTTATAAACCTGATGTCTTACATTGCTATACACATCGATTTATATATATCTAACGATGTAAGTGCTACATATACACATCTGTTTTTTTTTAATTTTCATATATGCTGGGTTTAGAAAGCAATTTATATCTTAATGGCCGACATATTTACAAACGTAGACATCGCTTTTCGCTCTCAGGTTTGATGTTTTTCATCAAATAAACCTACTAATCTATATTGTGACATTGGTTTGGCAAGCAGAAAATTAAACAATGCAAAAGACCATAATCAATACATTAAATAATGACAATAGAGTCGAATACTCTTGACAACAGGGCTAAATACAAAACAAAATACATCAATAGTTTCATTCTAAACTTGACATAATATCACTTGAAAATAATTAAAATAGAGTCTAGATGCAAGATGCACAATTCAAGGCCAAGATGCAACAATCTTCCTCTTCGTCATTCGTTGTTTATTCCTCCCGTTTAGACCTTTTGTTGCCACTTCTCTTCTCTAAATCTTGCTCAAATTAAGCATCCATCAGTCAATGAAGGGCAGATCTGAACTAATGTCTATAAAACACATGTAACCACCAATGAAGAGCATGAAAATTATCACAGATCATAAGTTCGGAATCTGGGTAAGATTACTAAGGCATAACTCTCTAAATAATTTAGATTAAGTTTGAAGGTGTATTTAGCTGACCTCAATCCACGACTTATAATGTAGTTCATTAATACCAAAATAAATCATACTGAGTTATTTCCAAAAAACAGAGCAGCTCTTACATGCAAAATGAACCACAAAGCATATTTGCATAATACACTATTCTGTCAAAGGGAATGGAAGATTTAATGTACATGATATTTAGAGCACAAAATTCTAAAATCCTCCAAAATGAAGAGGCTAACATGTACTTCTAGCTGATATAATAAACATTCAAAACAATAAAATATAGATTGGCAATCGAAAGCTTATAAGGTCAAGCACAAGACTAGACTGGCAGCTGAAAGCTTATAAGTTATTCATGTTATTGTCACATCTGAAGCAAATTTGTGTCAATGAGCAAGGAAAGAAACATGAACCGAACAACCCCTTTCAATTTTTGCATGGTTTATATACATTTCACCAAACAATGGAAAAACATTACATGGGAATCCAGAATTAAGAACATCAGATATAATAAAGATTCTTAATTAAAAGTGCACAAAAAATAGCAACAACAGAAATCAAGTAAAAACTCTAACAGTCATCCAGGCCAAAATAAGGCAGAAGATTATACCATGACAAAGACGGGTTAGCCACAATTATATAGCTTCCCTCCAGTTCAGTGACCTTAATCACCATCAAATACAAGCAATAGAATCTGATCCATAAAACAGTCCTCACATAGTTAAATCATGAAAAAGGATACATTAACACAAAACATTACCACCCATAATAGAATAACCGTGTATTTAGGAACATGTCAATAAAACATTGCATTTGTTTCATGGATCAGAGAAGAATCAATGAACTTATTAATAGCAAGCCTGAAACATCATCTTTCCGACATATCTAAATCAGCAATCCAAAGGCGCCAAATGAATGGACATCTCTTATTTCTCAAGCACTTGCAATCACATGAAAAGAGAAGTTGAAAACCAATGTAGTAGTTTCTTCACAACTGTCGTTAATTTGATCACAGACTATCAAACTAAGACATAATAGCGGAGCAGAAATATATGCAAGCGTAGTATCACCGAAAAGGCTTTTAGCTTTTGTTTCTTGCAGTCTCAAGTCGCATGGACTCAACAGTTTCAACAGCATGAAAAGTTGAATGAAATATTAGTGGCATAATCTTACCATAGCCATTTTGTGCTAGAAGACCCGGATTTACATTAAGATAAGCTTGCATTTACAACTATGGCATTACCTTAAAACCCACCTTTAGTGAAGATATTGTTGGACAACTGATCAATCACTTGATGTATGCAGTTGTACGAGTTACATCTCGGAATAGATGAATTGATCTGCCCATACAAAATTGCAACACTCTTTTGCTTTTTTCTACCAAAGACAGAAACAAACAACTACTCAATAAAATTTGTCCCAACTCTCATGGAGAAAGCACACAAAAGAGGTGAAATCATGTTTCAGTTTAGCTAGAGAGATACCTTGCTGATCTTGGGGGCATCCATGAGCTGAATTTCAGATTCCATTGGGCTTTTTAGCTCAAGTTCTCTCATGGCTTGTAGAACTAGAGCAGCTGCCTCTGCGGATGGAGTATAACACATGTATTCCGGGTCTGCAAAATAGGCGATAAATCCCACATTCATATAAGAAAACATGTCATAATCACTAGCTAGTATCACCGTTCATTTAAAAGAGAATTGCCTATAATAAATGAGAGGATTAGAGTTTGGGTCCTCCATAGGATCTCTTGCTGCAAATGATAGGATTAGAGTTACAGGGTTCATCTTCCACAAGCACTTCTGCAAATGGGTCTTCCACAAGCACTTCTACAGTCACTTTCTAGTAAACATGGATGCTAATTAGTTACCACTGGTAAATATTCTTAGACATATAAAATCCTTCACAGCAAGCTAAATTCAACAATTAGTCATTTATATATCCCATAGCAGACACCACACTCTAAAATTGACATCTAGCTAAAAAAACTCACGAGTTGCAATTTTTTATACCCTATTTTAAGTTTTAACAAAACTGTGCAACTGAATCTAACAATATAGAATAAGTAGCTCAGACCTGAAAGAGTAAAGATCCATTGACAGAACAATAAAACGATAGATCCATGAAACAAAACAAAAAACTAGAATAGATATAAAAAACCCTAAACCGTGGTTCAGTTGGAAAAGCATCATAAATACAACACAGGATTGGGATAAATCAGAAATCAACAATAGAACATCCAATTAACAATTAAAAAAAAGAGAGAAAAAAGAGGAATGAATTAATAGAGAAAAGTACTAAAAACGAACCCCATTGAAATCTCGAGGATGCAAAATCACGGTGAGCATCAGGAGAATGAGGAGCCACGATGAGCAGCTCTTCCCCATCTTCGATCTGGAAATGGAGATTCTGAGAACGGAGAGAGAGTATGGGGTAAGGTTTAGGGTTTCGGCGAACATCAAGAGAAATAGAAGATCTCAGATCTGGAGGGAGAGGAGAGTTGAGCGAAAGAGTGGGCCTTGAGATATCTCAGATCTGGTGAGAGGGTGGTAGGTTTGGGGTTTCGAGAGAACACCGAGAGAAATAGGAGATCTAGGAGATCTCATATCTGGAGAAAGAAGGGGAGGAGAAGTTGAGGTGAAAATAGGGATTGAGAAAGAGGAGTGGCAGCGGCGATGGCTACGGTGGCGGCGGTGGTGGCGGTGATGGGAGCGACGTTGGCAGCAGTGGCGGTGGCGAGAAGCTGAGGCCTGAGTGGAGTACATGGGTCTTGACTCATTGAGAGGTCTTAGATCTTGTCAGACTTAAGAGAGGAAGTGAGTGTACAGAGAGAGAGGCCAAGAGGGTACATAGGAATGATGGGCGGGGGCTCAAATTATTTTTAAAAGTATGGGGCGAGTGTTCAAATTATTTGAGAGATCTTAGATTTGGTTAAGTGTTTGGGAACGGGCTATTTTACCGCCTCAGATTTCATATTATTGGCGCGCTTTTGATTTTTTTTAAAATGACATTTTAACATTGTCCGCAAAATAAGATCGATGTATCTAGTCTCAGTAACATCGAAAATTTTTGAACAAGTGTTATAATTATTTTTAAAATCATGCGTTTTTCTGACCGATGTTAAAGACCCGATGTCTATGAACACAATTTTAGTAGTGTGACGAGCCTGAACATTTCTTTCATCTTCACAATAAGGCAATTCGAATCATGGCGGACAGCGAGACACAGGCTGAGACCATAGAGCGATTGAGGAAGGAGATTGAGGACCATAACGCTACAATCGCTACTGAGTGGGCTGTACACAAGCCCAAGAGCGACTCAATCAGTATCCACAGACGGCGATGCAATACATGCATCCACCGCTTCACGTTCCTGAATCCGCTATACTTATTCCTCCTTCCAATTATGAGATTAAAATTAACTTCCTTTCTGAAATTAAAAGAAATACTTTTGAAGGAAGACCTAATGAATGCCCACTGCAACACATCTCTACTTTTATGGACTTATGTGAAACAATTGCTGATGGAGTAAATTTAAAGTATGTGAGACTAAAATCTTTTAGATGGTCTTTGGCAGGGAAGGCATTACAATGGCTTGAGAGTTTGGCTCCACGCTCGCTGAGGACATGGGCAGAGGTGAAGGATGCATTCCTGAGATCATGCCCGTCGCATGCTGCGACAAAGGAACACGGCTTTCAAACAAAAGCCAAGTGAAACACTAGCACAGGTGTGGGAGCGCTTTAAGGACTTGCTGAGATCATGCCCGTCGCATGGGCAACTTCTATATGTCATCCAGAAGATATTCTACAACGTCCTTAATGCACTGAATAAGGAGAGGATCAATTTATATACCTCCTATCGGTACATTGAGCTTACACCAACGGAGGCATGAGAGACTATTGAGAGGCTTGTGAACTTTGTCAACACCTATGGGACTGCTGCGGCCTATGACTCAAGGCCTGCCCCATCGATGCCACTATATGAGTCTCCAAAGGAGATAGATCCTGATTTGCGGCAATAATTCCACAACGATCAGACATGCCGCCTTCAAAAGCAAGTCAGGTTCCTGAGCAACAATCAACCTTGTCAGGAATGTGGCTCAACAAGGCATATCACTAGTGCCTGTCCACATCTTGAGCAAGTGTCTATGGCGGAACAACATGAGGAAGCCAAATGGACGAGAGGCCCCTTTGGAGGGGGCAATCAGCAGTATTGGGGTGAACAAAGATTCTTTCAACAAAGGGATCCCCCACCATATAGAGCACCAGGAAACCCTGAGCGGGAGACAAGGAAGGATGACCTGCAGATCATTCTTTATGAGATGTGGAGGAACCAGGCTGAGTTCAAACAAGCCAACAACTCCGTCCATACTCAACTGCAGGGCATCAATTCTAAACTTGGGGAGATCGATGTTTGGAAGCGCAACATGGAGACCTAAATGGGTCAATTGGCGGAAGCAATACCCAAAGCGTTAGGATAATTCCCTAGATCAACTGTGCCCAATCAAAAGGGCAAGACCACTAGACACATAGCGGTGATGAATCTAAGGAGTGGGCGTCAATTACAAACGCCCGAGCAAAAAGCGGAGGAAAAGGAGCCAGAACAGACATCGATATCGACCCCCCTGTCGATATCGACCACGGTGACATCGATGTTGACCTTCCTGTCGATGTCGACCCTGATGCGAAATCACCACAGAAATCGACTCCTCCAATCAATGTCGACCCTACTGATGTCAATGTCGACCTAACTACATCCACGGGAAAGAAGAAGGTGTTGCCATTCCCAACTAAAAAGATGATTAAAGATCCGGCAGAAAAGAAATTTCAGCGGTTCGTGAAGATGCTTCAAGGAATCAATGTCTCAATACCATTCATAGAAGCACTTCATGAGATGCCATCTTATGTGAGGTTCCTTAAGGACATATTGGGTAAGAAGCGATCGCTTTCTGAGATCGCGGAGGAGTGCAACAGAATGGAGCTACCACAAAAGAGGGCAGACCCAGGTAGGTTTTCTATCGCTATAGGCTTAGGTCAATATCGCTTTAATGCTTTTGTTGATTTGGGCGCTAGCATTAGCATGCTGCCACTAACCATATGGCACAAGGTAAAGATAGGTCCTCTGGAGCCCGTGGATGCAAGATTATACATGTTGAATAATACGGTAGTGATTCCCACAGGATTGGTAACTGATGTGCCGGTACAAGTAGGTAAATTCTTTGTCCCTGCTGATTTCTTAGTTGTTGATATAGCAGAGGAGCCTTCTTGTCCAATTATTTTAGGTAGGCCATTCCTAGCGACCTTCGATGCCAAAATCAGCGTGAAGAAGGGATTGCTCTCATTTACAATCTGTGATGAAGTGATAGAGTATGCCTTAAACAAGACGGTGAACAATCAAGGGCCAATGGAAATTAAAGCAATCAATGGTGTCTACATTGCATGTGGAGAAGCCAAAGTAAGGAGTATGACACCGGAAGAGCTTGGAAAGAGGGCCATAGAAGCCCAAGTAGAGGATGTTGTGGCAATCTTGAACGAAAGTGCAAAAGAGAACATCGACATCGACCCAGGTAAGTCGATATCAACTAATAATGTTCAAGATTCTGTGTCAGGTCATAAGTATGGGGTCGACAGAGGAGGAGAAGGAACCTCGAAATCGGGTAGCAAGGTCGATATCGACCATGTCCTAAAGCCGAAATCGACCACCAATGAAGGAGAGAAAGGAGGAACGGAGAGCTCGATATCGATCTCTGATCATATCGAGCAGGAAGCCTCCAAATCGGCTGAACCTCCAGGAGTACAACAGAGCTCGATATCGAGTACTGAATATTGATGTTGACCTGAGCCACAGACAGATAAGAAGGTAAGTCAAGGTACGGATTCCTCCTGTTCCATTACAATTAAAGATTTATCATTATTTGGAAGAGGTGTGCCTTGGCATGTGTGCTTGTGTAGTGTATCCGATGATGATTCGAACCAATATGAGATAGAAGACAAGGTGTATGTCGCCAAATCAAAGGATCAATGGTTCCCTACTAGATTCAAAGATAAGAATTTGGGACCATTCACAGTGAATCAAATCCATCTAGGCGGAATGCAGCTGCGTGACAAGAAAGGAGTCCTATTTGATGCCCAAGCCACATGGGCTTTGCAAATGCCGCCTTGAGAGTGCAAAGGAAGAATTCGGCCTAGCCACTTTAAAATCTAGAGCTTGTAACATAGACTTAGTTTTGGTTTTAGACAATTTTGCTTTTGCTTTCGACAGTTTTGAGACACTTTATTATTATTGTTATGTTTTAGTTTTGTTTTTATTTTTAACAAGTTGCAGGAAAAAGGAAAAAGAGCAGAAACAGACATCGAAATCGATGTTAAAGATCGACATCGACCTTAAGGTCGATTTAGATGGGCTTGTGGTCGAGGTCGAATCACCCTGAAGGTTGAGCCAGAAATCGATGAAAGAGGTCGATTCCGATGTCGAAGTTCGATATCGGCCATCACTGCTGACTTCTTCGACTCTTGAAATTTGTGACGGTTTAGTAAGTTTTTCTTAACCCTAGTTCTAATACAGTGAGGACACTGTAAACTTTAAGTATGGGGTGGGGGAAGGGCTTACTTACATGTTTTAGCATATTTCATAAGTTATTGCATATTTTATTTATATAGTTCATGCATATTACATAGTTATTTTAACATATTGCATATAAGAATCGCATATCATAGCATATTTATATATTTCGAAAAAAAAAGAGAAAAAATGACCCCCATCAAAAATTGAAAATAAAGGAAAGAGTCATAGAAGTATAAAAAAGAGCTCTACGATGCAAAATTAGATTCATTAGAGATATAACATGAAATTGCCTAGTTAAGGGAAGTCCCAATAAAGTGCAAAAAGAAAAAATGAAAGAGAGGTAAAATTTGAAGTTGCTTTTGACATGTGCATGAAAGATGATGGAGGATTTTTTATGAAATTTCCATAAATATACAAGTTCATATCCTAGCCTTACCTATGCATATTTGCAAAAGTCACAAGTCATACATGAGCCTTATCATGATCATTATTGCTCCACATATATTACATATTGCCCATTTTATACCTTATACCCTATCCGGGGACAAGTTTGCGAATGGATGTCATCTTTGGAGTTGTTATATGGAGTTGTGCATATATATTTATGAAGTTGTTGGCAGGAATGAAAGTAAATTTTGAATTATGGAAAATTTAATGAGTGAGAAAAAAATCCGATCACCGCAGGAGATAAAGGTAGGTCGACCCTGCTTGTTGAGATGTTAGTTCAGTGAGATAGGACACAAGGTGAGGAGTCCGAAGTACTAAGTATCCGGGGCCATTCATGACATCCATGTTTGCGACTCGCGAGAAGGCAGTACCAAGGTTAGAGAGGTAAAAGCATTATAGAGAAAAAAGCATTGAGCGAAGAGCGAAAGGTGAGACATTATGAAGAAGGAATGTGGAATGTTTTGGAAAAAAAGTTTTATTTCCCCGGATTTAACACCACATGGCCAAATATTAGCCCACCTTTAACCTTTTACCAATGTACTTCTCTAAAGCTTGAAAAAGTCCTCTTGATTATTAATGCTATGTCGCTGAAAATGTTTCATATAAACCTCCTTTTATGAGTATGAAATTGCTTTATGCACAGGCATGGACTTCGTTGACATAAGTACCTTATCGAGGATGGCAATTGATTGTAGGGACATATGAAAAATGAATCTATGATGTTGAGGGTTTACTTTCTTCCCCTAAATGACCATTAAAGGTATTGTTTGAGGACAAGCAAGCTTAAGTATGGGGTGTTTAATGTGCGCGTAAATAGCCATATTTTCTATGCACATTTAAGTCCATTTTATCATTATTTTGCATGCATATTAATGAGAAAACATTATATTAGTGTAGTGTATGCTTAATTGTCAAATATATGGGTCTGCACGAGTTTCTATGTGATTTTGCAGAAAACAGGACAAAAATGGACAGATTTGGAAGAGCGGAAAAAGAACTCGAAGTCTTCTAGAGAGGTCAAAATCGACTGAAAGACCTCGACATCGAGTGCAGCAGTGAGGCAGAAATCGAGCAAGAAGGAAAGCAGAGCATATCAATACACAGAGGTTAATATCGATGACCCATGGTCGATATCGAGTGCCTAGATCGAGCTAAATGATAGAAGTCGAGTGACAATCCGAGGACATGAAAGAGAGCTCGAGATAAGATAAAAGAGAGGTCGATATCGATGTCCTTAGGTCGATATTGATGTTGTCCAGCAGAGAAGTCCGACTTAGATTTTGATAGAATTTTATCCGAAGCTTGCACGTCTATCCTAAAGTCGAGATTTCCTATCTTCAACGTCAGAGTTATCACTTGAGCTAGTTTTACCATAGAATTTTTAGTTTTTACTTATTTATGTTTTATCTTAGAGAATAAAGATAAGTTTCGAGTCTTTGGATAGCAAAGTTCGATATCTATATCTAGAGGCCGTTAGGGCTGAGTTTAATCATCCACACACGGAGAGAATTCAGTTTTCAATAGAGAGAATTCGTAGATAGAGAGAGAGGGGAGGCCGAGTGAGGTTGGAGAGAAGTGAGAGCGGAGATTTGGCTTGGTTCGGTTGTAATCTTTCTTTCGGAGTTTTAATACAAAGTAGTTTTCTTTCAATAATGATGATGAGTTGCATGATGAGAAGCGAGTAGCCAACCCACTTATAGGATCGAGGTGAGCCCGACGGTAGCAATGTAGGGTAAGTGCATCAAAGGTACGACTTTTATGCGATTCCGTCTTCTATCTTATGCATGATCCTTTACGAAAGTTAGGGAGATTCATTATTTCCATTATTGAAGCGAAAGCCACTCCTATTGTGAACTTGGATTACTCATGAATTGGATAGTAACTCTTAGGAACTATGCGAGAGCCTCTAATCACCTAAGTGTTGGTAACGAAAGTTATTTGACGGAAAGACATTAAATTTCATAACCTTAGCATCATACTTGCATTGTTATTTTTGTGGCATGAAACCCCAATCTTGGAAGCTTTTAGTTAATTGAATTTCATATAAAAGTTAAGTTTTGTTTCTGTTCATCTTTTCTTTACCATTCTACGCTCTTCGGACACTTTTCGGATAATAGGTTACGCTTTGCAGTTTCTGTGACAAACATCAGAATCGACTGTAAAGGTCGATATCGAGGTCTAACGTCGATATGGAGGTATGTCTCGACGTCGATCTGTGTTGCTTTTGTCTTCTGCAGGAATTTGCTGGAAATTGATCAGAACTGAGGTCGATATCGACCAGACACATCGATATCGAGTGTCTTCTGAGGTCGAAAGCTTGATCGTTATTACTACAAAGGAAGCGCAGACATACCTCCTCGTGGATTCGATCCTGAATTACCCTACCACTGCATCGGGAGGGATTCTTGTATTATTTGGTTGATAAGGGAGTTAGCATAGTTATGAAGTATTTTTGAATATTTGAATTGCACAATCCCGCCCTTACGAACAAGGGATCAATTCATGAAAGCTCACGTAAAGCTTCTCCAAAAGCAAGTTAGGTTTTTAACTAATAACCAAGGTTTTTTAGAATGTGGGTTACAGAAGCATAACACGACGGTTTGTCCCTACACGGAGCAAGTTCAAATGGCGGAGACCCATGAGGAGGTAAAGTTTGCACGGAGGCCTAACTATGTAGGAGTATATCAAGGAAATTGGGGATATCAACAACCCCAACATCAACAATATCAGCAACCCCCGCCCTATAAAGCACCTGGCCATCCGGAGAGGGAAAGAAGAGATGACTTACAACTCATCCTGGATGAAATAAGGAGAAACCAAGTGGAGAATAAACAATCCAACAAGGCCATCCACACTCAACTACATGGCATTAATGCAAGGCTTGGTAAGATAGATACATGGAGGAAGAGCGTAGAGACTAAACTAGGTCAATTGGCAGCCAACGTTTGACGACAAACCGGAGTGCTCGCAGACCAATTACAGGCCAATCCTTATGGGCAAACAATAGGCCACATCGCCACCATACACTTGAGGAAGGGCAAGGAAATTCAAAACAATCATGACAAAATGGAGCCAACGGAGAAAGTTACTGGAGAGCCAGTCAATATCGACCAACCCATGTCGAGATCGACTGACCCACTTGATGTCGAGCCCATTGTCGACGTCAACCCTATCGAGGCGTACCCGAGATCGACCATGGCACTCGATTTCGATACCCCTGTCGATGTCGACTAGTCATCTACAACACCTCGGGCCAATCCCGCTCCGACGAAGAAGAAGCCACTCCCCTTTTCCCTTCAAAGCACTAAGGGACCCTGCGGACCTGAAGTTTCAAATATTTGTGAAGCTTCTCCAAGGACTAAACGTTACCATACCATTCACAGAGGCCCTTCATGAGATGCCATCATACGTCTGGTTCCTAAAGGACATCTTGAGCAAGAAGTGATCAATCGCTGAGATCGCGGAGGAGTGTAGCAAAGTAGAATACATGGAGAAGAGAAGCTAGTGATCCGGGGAGATTTGCCATTACAATTGAGCTTGTCCAACATCGCTACAAGGCCTTGTGCGACTTAGGGGCTAGCGTGAGCCTCATGCATTTGTCCATATGGTCAAAAGTCAACATTGGAGCCTTGAAGCATGTGGATATAAAGCTTTATATGGCCGACAACAACTTCGTCAAGCCCACTGACATAATCGCTGAAGTCCCAGTAAAGGTGGGTAAGTTCTATGTACCCACGGATTTTATTGTGCTAGATATGGCGGAGGATCCTACATGCCCCATCATCCTAGGGAGGTTGTTCCTAGCTACGGCCGACACCAATATCAGCGCGAGAAAGGGACTATTACCATTCAAAATTGGAAATGAAGTCATAGAGTTCTCCTTCAACCCTACTACGAAGGAGGTGAACCAAATAGAAGTGAAGGCCTTACACGCGATAGGGAGAGTAATCCCTTGTGATGAGCCAACGGAGAGGACCTTGACCAATGAAAAACTAGAGGAGAGGGCCATGGAGGCCCAAATGGAGGAGCTTTTCGCTATTTGGCAACAAGCCGATGAAGAGGAGAAGACTGAGAGAGCAGTTGATATCGACACACACCAATCGATGTGGACTACATTGGAGCCAAATCGAATGCCAGAAGCACTCGAGATCGACCAAGGTCAGTCGACATCGACTGGACTTACTTGATATCGACTCTCCATGATCGACCACCCTCCATCGACTGCATCATCAGATAATAACCCACTCGATGTCGACCCCTGTACTCGATGTCGAGCACTCCCTCAGATCATGGACGAATCAAAGGTAAGACCAGGTAAAGATCCTCACCCTTTAGAGCTTAAATCTAACATCCCTATGAAAAGAGTACCCTTATTTGTATGCCTTACTAACATGATAGGAAAGCCAATAAGCGAATATAAAGCGGGTGACAAGGTGCTTATGGAGCAATGCAACATTTTGGGATGAAAGAGAAAGGATGGAAGAAAAAGAGGATTAGTGGCCATCGACAAGGTCTATCCAGGAAGGTTGGAGCTTATAGATAAAAAAAATGGGACAACATTCAAAGTAGAGCTTGAAAGCCCTGAAGAGGACGTATGAGCCATATGGTCCCTATATGTCCCGACTTGGATAGAAGAGCGGAAGAAATCAGCCCAGCGACTATAAAATCTAGAGCTTGTACATAGACTTTTATTTTGAATAGTTTGGTTTTTAGGATTTTTGAATTTTAGGTTTTGGGTTTTGAGAGTTTACTTTTAAGTTTTTCGGGGAAGACTAACAATTACAGGTATGACGAATCTGCAAAAGCACTCGATGTTGACCAAACTAGTCGATGTCGACAAAGGCAAATCGAGCAGACCAACTGTGATCGATCCGAGATCACCCTGGGTTGAATAAAGAGATCGAAGTCGACCAATCTAGTCGATATCGACTTCAGTACTCGATCTCGACCTACCCTGTAGACGTACCTGTTTTGAGCTGTTGCGACGTTTTCTAGTAAGTTCTCTTTAATTCCACTTCTTATTTTATTTTTACAGTGGGGACACAGTAAGATTTAAGTATGGGGTGGGGTAAAAGCATTCTTACATCTTTCGCTCAATTGCAATTTGTTAGTTCATAATTGTTAATTAAAGTCTTGTTTTTGCATACATGGTTAGATCTTATACATATTAGGAATCATATATACATATTTTTCCCATGAGCATAAAGTTTTCATAGAGATTTTTGAGGAAAAAAATACCCCCATTGAAAAAATTTGAAAAGTGTCATGGAAGTAGTTACAAGACTCGACGATGCAAAAGTAGATCCGTTAGAGATATAGCAATTAAATTGCCTAGTAAAGGGAAGTCTCAATGAAGTGCGATTTTTAGGGAAAACCATGAAAGGAGTAAAATTTGAAGTTGCTTTTGACATATGCATGATAAGAGGATAGAGGACTTTATTTTACATTCATACATTATTTACCCTAGCCATTACCCATGCTTATTGCCTTTACATCATATTCTAAGCCATATGTGCTTAATGTCATATTTGCTCCACAAGTTCTTAAATTGCCCATTTTTATACCTTTTTACCCATCAGAGAGATTATGTTATAGAATGGAAGTCATATTATGGAGTTATGGTTGATATGTTGTGAAGTTATTACAAAGTTGATGGCAGGAATTGTATATGGAAAATTTAATGAGAGATGATGTACATATTTAGTGTCCTTTTTATTACATCTTTTGACTTCATATTCAATTCCCAAATAAAAGGTGAAAAATAATAAAATTTGTGTAGAATGACCTAACGTGCAAGAAATAGAGTTTGCACAAGTTTTGGTCTAATTATGTAGGAATTGGAGCGGAATCGGAGTCAAAACGAAGAAGCCAAGTGAAGAGCACTCGATATCGAGTGAAGACCTCGACATGGACTCTGAGTGTCGAGATAGACCACAAAGACCAACACTGAAGAGCACTCGGTATCGAGTGAGGGTGTCGACATCGACTATGCCTCAGAAATCGAGTGAAGTAGAACCCGTCGAGCAGAAATAGAGTGGTCGATATCGACTGCCTTGGTCGATATCGACTAGACTTCGACACGGGTTGGACGCGCTTTTCGAGATGCGAATTTGAAGTCTTATCATCTAAGCCACGGATTATCATCTTAATTAGATGGATATACCTTGGGGATATTTCCTTTTTACCATAAAGGTTTATTTAGTTATTTTAGATATTTACCTTAAATAAAAGATCTATCCTACTTGTTTGGATAGAGTTTAGATAGAAGATAGGATCTACTTTCCTTGGATAGCGAGGATTAGTAGCCTATAAATAAATCCCTAGGGGGCTGGGTTTTAGAAATTCAATTCCACAAGATACAATCAATAGCAATAGAGTTAGAGTTAGAGAGAAGCTTTAGGGCTTGACGTTTGCGAAAGCCGACGTTGGATTGTAAGGTTTCGAAGTTTCAATTAATGCAAGTTTTCATTTTTCATCAATGGTGTCTTATGCAATGAAGAGTGAGTAGTTTCCCAAAGCTTCTAGGGTCGAGGTGAGCCCGACGTTAGCCATGCGTGTTTGAGATAAGTATTTGATGTTGATATCGTTGTGTCTATATCATCTCCTACAATTCTATGTTTAGTCCTTATCGCAAGAAAAGGGATTCAAGCTAACAACTTGAGTTATAAACATTAAATTGGTAGAGATAATTAGGTTTATTTGCAAGAGTATTGCTAATCGTTGGTGTACAGCGAAAGCTTGTCCCTCAGATGAGATAGCGCAATTGTCCGTCTTATTTGCCTTATTGCATGCATTGGTTAACGTTGTGGTAAACCTTAGCCCTAGGAGTTGCCTTTTATTTATTTGAATCATATAAAAATCTGTTCTTTATTCTGTTCATTGCTCCTCTTTCATCCTTTTCGTCTTCGGCCATCTTTGCCGACAAACTAACGTTTCTAAAAGACCAGTCGAAATCGACCAAACAGGTCGATATCAACCACTTTGCCCAGATCGACGGTTTTCTGTGTCGATCCCGATCTTCCTGCACCAACTATCTGAGGTCGATTTCGAGTACTCCACTCGATATCGACTGCCTTGTGTCGACTGGCAGTTTTCTGAGCCAGGTCGACTTATTTGCTGACATCAATATCGACCACTCTAGTCGATATCGACTGCCGTTTTTGTCTCTGCAGGTTTTCTGTTGCAGTAGAAATCGACAGCCTAGGTCAACGTCAAGTACTTTGCTCGAGATCGAGGCTTCTGGTCGACAAAAGACGTGAGCTTTCCAAGACTATCTAGGATCCCGCTGACACGATTCCTGGTAGATCAATCCTGACTACCCTTCTACTACAACGGGAGGAAATCTTGTAATTATTTGCATAGGCTAGGATTCGTTTTGCATCTATATTTCATATTTGTTCTCAAACTCGATTTTCTCCTATCAACAAGAGAAAAGAAAATCAATTCACCTAGGAGTTAGGGGGATCGACCCTACTTGCGGAGGATAAAATTCATGCGAGATGGGAAACCAGGTAAGGAGTCCGAAGTGCTAAGTATCTGGGGCCATTCATGAGACCCATGTTTGCGACTCACAAGAAGGCAGCGTTAAGGTTAGGGAGGTAAAAGGATATAAGTGAAAAAAGCAAAGATAATTATGAGGAAGAGGAATGTGGAAATCGCAAAGGAGAAAATGCATTAAAGAAAAAAAGTTTGAAAGTTTCTCCTCGGATTAAGCACCACATTACCAAATATATCCCATCACTATAACTTTTACTCGCTCTTCAGCATTGTGCATAAAAGTCCTCTTGATTATTAATGCTATGTTACAAATTGTGTTTTTGCATAACCCTCCTTTTGTGCGAGATGTTGCTTTTCATTCACATGCACGAATTTGATGGCATTAGTACCTTTGCGAGGATGGTAATTGATTGTAGGGTTATATGAGAATGGATCTACGATGTTGAGAGTTTAGTCCTTCCCCTGAATAACCATTGAAAGTATTGCTTGAGGACAAGCAAGCTTAAGTATGAGGTGTTTGATGTGCGCTTATTTCACCATGTTTCATGCTTACATTCATTCCATTTTTATGCATATTTTATACTTTCGGGTTAGGAAAGTAGTGAGTTTGTGTAGTTTGAGTTTATTTGCAAGATATAGAGGTCTACAAAAGTTTTAGTTTGATTTCGCAAAAAACGGAGCATTTTGGAGTGAAAACAAGACACTGGAGAAGAGCTCGATCTCGAGCAGAGGCACTCGATCTTGACCAGATGACTCAACATCAATTGAAGCACCCGAGGTCGACTGAAAGAAAAGAGCCAGGTCGATACTAAGGCAATGTCGACCAGAAATCAACCATGTTGACTCGACACGAAGCACTCGACATCGAGTGGTCCACTCGACATCGACTAGAGCCACAGACGTATAAGAGACGGGGATTGGGCTGCATCTTTGGGAGATTTACTTAGCCATGTGATTTATCTATTATCTACCAAGAGCTTCTATCATTAGGGGTATATTCCAAGCCTGTTAGGGAATATTACCTATTTTATTATTTTAATTTAGGATATAATTTAGTTTAGATAGAATTTCCTTTTACCAATCTTAGTAGGATTAGGACTCCAATCCTTGGCTAGCAAGGGTTGTGAGGCTATAAATAAGGCCATAGGGGCTGGTTTTAGGATCATTCAATCTACAAAGCCTTGAGCGATCAAGCAAAGAAGAGAAGTAGCGATTAGAGAGATAGAGAAGAAGGCGAAGTTTGATTGTACGATTAGAGTTTCTTTCTAAAGTTTAATGCAATTTTATTTCCTTTATTCAAAGATATTTTCCCCGATGAGGCGTGAGTAGCCGTCCTAGTTCTAGGGTCAGGGTGAGCCCGGCAATAGCCATGTAAGTAAACTTGAATTCCTTATTTTATTATGTAATTTCATCTTCTACCCCGCACTCAATACTTCATGAGAATTTAGGATCATTCCTTATTTACCTTATATGAAGCGAAAGTGGATTATATATGTGAATTTGGATAGTAATTAAGTTTTGCTTACGAAAGTTGACTGAACCCTAATTATGAAAATGATAGAAACAATTAGGTGTTTATGCGAAAGCCTCTATATTCCTAATTGATTGATGATAAAAACATAATATTTTATGAGATTTAAGTGTTAATGCATGCATGGTTATTGGCGTGGTGAATCCCTACCTTAGGAGCTTTTAGTTTATAAAGTTAAAAACACAAAAATATTGCTTTTCTTTCATTGCTTTTATTATTTTGTTTTCGTTATTTACTGTTTCAGTCTGCAAAACCACTCGATGTCGACCTACCCACTCAATATTGAGGACTCTGCATCGGAAGAAAGCAAGTCAACGGTCTTTTGAGTCGACCGAAATGCACTGACCCACTCGAGATCGACCACCTTAGTCGATAGCGAGTGCCTTCTGTTTCTTTTGCAGGTTTCATAAATTGACAGCAAGCACTAGGAATCGACAGCCCTGTCGATATTGACCTATCTAGTCGATATCGAGGCTTCTAGTCAATGTAGCGCATGGATTTCACAAGACTATTCTGGAACCGCTGACTCGCCTCCTCGAAGATCTATCCTGATTCCCTACTACTGCATCGGGAGGGAGTCTTGAATTTTATTTGCTAGGGAAGGAATTGGTTCGAATTATATCTTTTATTTACACATAGTTAGATTCCCCTCCTAACATAGAGCTTTTTCAACACCTCTAAAAACTTCTCATATTGCTTCTTAATCTGAGCTTGTGCCTTCCTTTGTGGAAATGGAAGCGGTGGCTTGTAAGGAAGAGGTGGGATATAGGGAAGCTCTTTCTCTGACTCTGAAGCTTTCTCGCCTTCAGTCTCAGCACTCTCTTGTGCTCCAGATGGCTCAAAAGACCTCGAATCTTCTAATTTCTTACCACTTCTTAGGAACACAGCAGAAATTTGTCCCTTAGGATTATCTTCTGTTCGCCCTGGAAACTGACAAGCGGCATTACCAAAAAAATAGGAAATAGCCATGGACACATAGCCAGGGACTGGCCACGAATGATCATGGTTAAACGGTTTAGCGATGGGCATAACCATGAATTTTACGTTCGTCGTAATTCATGGCTATATGCCTCATCGCTAATAGCCAGCTCTCAAATATCCATGGCTAATAGCCACGATCTGATAAGTCCGTGGCTATGTGCATGGCCGGTTAAGATCATGTTATTCGTGGTTATAGCGACGAAGTTACCCATAGTGTATTCGTGGCTGATTTCGTGGCTGATTTCGTAGCTTGGCACGTGAGGGATGTCTGGCATCTTTCGTGGCTGATTTCATGGCAACGATCATGGCCCCATTAGGTGGCTAAGTTCGTGGCTTTATTGTTGGCTATGGTCGTGGCTATTCCCGTGGCGGTATTTGTGGCTAAGTTCGTGACTTTATTACTGGTCATGCCCGTGGCCTTATTCGTTCTATGAGCTAGGAAATAAATTTAATATAATTTTACAAATCTGTCACACAAACGCATCCAAAATACAACCATAAATTACACCATTCAAAACACATCTAAAACACACTCAAAAGTTCAATAATACAACAAGTCTCAACATGCACGATTATGACAAGGACACCAAATAAAAGCATGGATTCAATCCAAATGAACGCAAGACACCAAAATGAGATGTCAGAGCACCTACGTAAAAAAAATGAGACAACGAACCTTTCTACAACCACCGCCTTCCCCTTGTCCCATACACAATGATAGCTTCTTCTTGTAGTATGTCAATGCAAGCCTTGGAAACTTGCACTTGTAGTCTTCTCATACTCGGTCTACCCCTCAACCAAATCTAAAAAATTTGTTAACTCAGTTGGAGATAACATACTACCTTCCCCTTCCCCACACACAACACAACAAAAATACAAATATAATTAGCTAGGGACATAACAATATCTTTCTACAACTTAACAATGCATTGTTTGATTTCTTTCAACAACCAAATCTCAAATCAGACAGTGTATCAAATTCAATTTCAGCATAGACATTCTAAAACAAAATTGAATTTCAGCATCAAATTAAAGTTGTAACAACCTGACAGGCTTAGATAACTACTTGGGCCTTCTAAAAGCTTTCAGAAGCCTTAACAATAAGTTTTATGTCCACACAAACTTCAGGTCTTGACTTCAACAACTTCATGAATTTGGCCACAACCATATGACGTTGATAAAAAATTCGTGGCTATTTCCTTTTTTGTAGTGCGGGCCTAGGAGTGTTGTTGGCATGTTGAGCTACTTGAGTTTCAAGCATTTTCTGTCCCCTAGTGAGATTCTGCACTTCTCCAGCTAGACTCTTAACAGTTCCCATAAGCTGCTCCATCATTATCTCTATCTTGTCCTTCTATGGTGGGGCTTTTTGTGGGAAACTAGGAGGCGGTCCTTCTGCAGCTTGCTTGTTAGCATAGGAAAACCCGGGGTGGTCCCTCGCTCGAGGGTTATAGTTGTTAAAGTTTCGGTTATACCCTTGACCCCTATTATAGTTATTGCCCATGTAGCCAACTTCCTCCTCTTGACTAGCATCACCTTGGGAGGCGTAGATCTGGCAAGCCGGAATAGTGTGATTCTAGGATCCACAAAATTGGCATGGCACCAGTCTAGAGCCCGCAACAATCACTTCCTTGGTAGACAAGTACTTCTCCATAACTGAGGCTAGACGTTTAATTTCAGCGGACAATACGCCATATCTAGCATCCTTATAAGTTTCAATATACACCTCATAGATCCCTGCACCCCTTTTGACAGTAGAGAGTGCCCAGGGTTGCGAGTATTTCCCACATCTCTTAGCCGTCTTCTTGATGAACACCCAAGCATCTTCAGCTCCCATTTCCAAAAATTCTCCTCCAGATGAGGAGTCAACAAGCACTCTAGTGTTGTCACTGACAGCTTTGTAGAAAATCTCCAATAGATTTAGCTTTGATATCTCATGGTGAGCACACTCAAACAAAAGGACTTTGAATCTCTCCCACGACGCATGGATGTTCTCCCCATCACCAACCATGAAAGAATTTATCTTCCACCTCATCTCAGCGGTCTTGGCTGGCAGGAAGAACTAATACAGGAACTCGGATTACAATTCCTCCTAAGTGGTGACAGTGCCAGCAGGGATAGAGTTGTATCAGTGTCTAGCTTTCCCTGCAAGTGAGAAGGAGAATGATCACAATAACAACTCTTCAAGAGTGACACCTTGAACTCTCACTGTATCTATCAATTCTTTGAAGGTGAATATGTGCTGATGGGGGCACTCCGCAGGAAGCCCATTGAACATAGTCGGCCTTATCATATTCAACAGTGCAGGCTTCAGCTCAAAACTAGTCGGTGTTAAAGCAGGAAGAACCACACCTAGTTGTGATAGATATTGAGCTAGATCCATCCGCTCTCCTAGGGTTGCTGGCCCTTGCGGTTGGTCGAGCTGTAATTGTTGATTGGCTAGTTGTTGTCGAAGGTCAGCATTTTCTTGATCTCTTTGAGCCATTTGCCGCTCCAGTTCTGCCAATCTGGCCAGAGCGTCAGCCATCGTTTTAGCTCTAGCAGCTTTCTATTCAGCTTTTCTTTTGTGGAATGTGCGTTCAGTTTCAGGATCGAAAGGCACGAGATTGCTAGTCGTCAAAAGACGATCAATACTAGCACCGATCCCCGGCAACGGCACCAAAAACTTGATAGGCTAAAAACCTACCCGCAAGTATACGAGTTCAGTTATAGTAATCAAGTTTTGTATCCATAAGGACCATTGGAGTATCGATTGCAATTTTGTAGAAAATCTCCAATAGATTCAGCTTTGATATCTCATGGTGAGCACACTCAAACAAAAGGTCTTTGAATCTCTCCCACGACTCATGGATGTTCTCCCCATCACCAACCATGAAAGAATTTATCTTTCGCCTCATCTCAGCAGTCTTGGCTGGCGGGAAGAACTAATACAGGAACTCGGATTACAATTCCTCCCAAGTGGTGACAGTGCCAGTAGGGATAGAGTTGTACCAGTGTCTAGCTTTCCCTGCAAGTGAGAAGGAGAATGATCGCAATAACAACTCTTCAAGAGTGACACCTTGAACTCTCACTGTATCCATCAATTCTTTAAAGGTGAATATGTGCTGATGGGGGTACTCCGCAGGAAGCCCATTAAACATATTCGGCCTTATCATATTCAACAGTGCAGGCTTCAGCTCAAAACTAGTGGGTGTTAAAGCAGGAAGAACAACACCTAGTTGTGATAGATATTGAGCTGGATCCATCCGCTCTCCTAGGGTTGCTGGCCTTTGCGGTTGGCCGAGCTGTAATTGTTGATTGGCTAGCTGTTGTCGAAGGTTAGCATTTTCTTGATCTCTTTGAGCCATTTGCCGCTCCAGTTCTGCCAATCTGGCCAGAGCGTCAGCCATCGTTTTAGCTCTACCAGCTTGCTATTCAGCTTTTCTTTTGTGGAATGTGCGTTCAAGTTCAGGATCGAAAGGCACTAGATTGCTAGTCGTCAAAAGACGATCAATACTAGCACCGATCCCCGGCAACGGCACCAAAAACTTGATAGGCTAAAAACCTACCCGCAAGTATACGAGTTCAGTTATAGTAATCAAGTTTTGTATCCACAAGGACCATAGGAGTATCGATTGAAATTTTGAGCTAGTTCAACCATGTTCAGAATAAACAATTAGATATGAGAGTGTTTGTGTGTAGCAATGTAACAAAATGTCAAACAATTTTCGAGAAGTATATACAGGGAAGGCATTCTAGGACTAAGTATTTACCAACAATGCATCATCAATAGGCATAAAATATTTTCTTGCTCGAGTGATTACGAAATCAAATTATGGAGGTAGGTTATCTAAGGTAATCGTGCATCCCCTTTCGGGTTTAGCGCGAATGTGCCTAAATCGTTTAGCAATTCTCCTTCCGGGCTCAAGCAACTGATATAGGCCCATTAAATTTGTAGAGTTTTAAATAATAATCACACTAACATCGCCTTTTGGCACCAAATAATATCAAAATTGCCCAGAGTATCTATGACAACCTATGAATCCTCAAGAAGTTTAGTTTCAATTTTGATCAATAAACTTCGGGTTTAATCGTGTAGTTCCGATGGATACTAATCAACTTTCGGTCACAAATCACCATCTAAATTCCAATTTAGGTTTCTCGTCTTTCGATTTCAAACCCTAAATCGGATCTAATCGACTCGCATCAATCAAAATAAGCACAACATGATTAAACCACAATTTAATTCAGAAATCATTCGAGAGATACTAAGAACAAGCCTATTTCCACATTGTCGGGACAATCCCAACCCTAGAACAAGAAATCTAGCAACTCATCGAAACATTCATGCTTGATTAAATCATATTTGGCAAGATAAACATCGGACAGCCAAAATAACAACGGAAAATTACCAAAATTTGACGAATCGAACAAACTTTCTTCAAGAATCTCCAATCTCCCAAGCTTCCAAATATGTCTCTACAAAGTCTGATTTTTGGCCTTTTTTCCAAAACGTCACCCCCTAAATAACTTTCAATATGAGTCTTTTATATTTGTTTTAAATAATCTCCAAACAAATTAAATAAACCGGAAATCTGAAAAGTTGGGTGTAACTGGCCCTGTGACGACTCGTGATGAGTCTGTCACGGGTCGTGACAGCCTGCAGAAGGTTACAAAACACATGGGCTTACTCGTCATGACTCGTGAAGGCCTCCCACGAGTCGTGGCAGCTTGCTGTAGCCGAACATTGCACAAACTCCCTTGCCCCGCTAGTCGTACTATATCACCTTGAGCTCCTATGAGTGTCTCACTTGCTTGTCTTTCAATCCCCTTTCATTAGATGCATGCACTTTAGCCCGAATCACCGACCCAAACCTACAAAATATGAACAAAGCTTGTGCAGATCTCGGAATCATAAATAATACACAAAACACATAAAAAGACAATAAAACTACTCTAAAATGATGCATGAAACTAACCTAAATGCACATGAATAATATACAAAACTAGATGCTATCAAGCTCTACGTACTGCAACCCTGCTGAATGGATTCTTCTTTTGAGTCTTCCATTGAGCGAAATTTCTCCCGATGGTTCTTGTTTGCATTAGCATAATTGGATGCAAAGTGGATTATACATTTAAATTGCAATATTTATGAGTTTTTAGGAATTGATTTGAAAGTTGATCTTCATAGCCTAAACACATTGAGAATTGAGTGCAAACACATTATTCCTGTGAGGTTGGATTTATATTTCCTTTGCCTATGGATCACTCATATGTGTGTTATGACGTTAAATTCACTTGATTTACTTTGCTACTTGTGCTTATGTTGTAGGTTTTGGTTATTGCTTGAGGACAAGCAAGTCAAAGTATGAGGTGTTTTGATGTCTAGGTTTTTAGTCATGTTTTATAGATTCTTTTCGAGTGAATTTGAGACTCTTTTATTAGTTTTTGTGTTGGGATTAGTGTTGTTTGATTAGATTTTCATATTTCGCGTGATATGGATGTCTACACAAGCTTTGGTTGTGTTATGTAGGTTTTTGGAGCTAATTTGGAGAATATTTGGTGCATGTAAGAGTTTGGAGGATGATCAACAACATATGAAAAAGCTAAGGAAGTGGAAGCGAGATCGAACGAAGTCGACAAGATGGAGCAACTGGAGACACTCTTTCTTTTTGCCATTTAACACTTTGAATCAGGTCTTGACATCTTCATCATGAGAGCTGTAGTCCTCAAATAGAGCTTTCCGACTCATATTCATATGCGTCAATCGAACAACTAAGGACTTCAGAAAGTGCATTTTAAGAACAACTAGCAAAGCTGAAAACATGCCATACAGAGGTCATACCGCCCCCCATACCGACCTAGGCAGCTCGGTACCGACCTGAAAAGCGGTAGTGCGAGAAGCGTATTATCACCAACAAAAGTCATACCGACCAAAATTTTCTCGGTACCGATCGGGTTGTGGGTTTGTATGGGTCGGTAAAACACGATTTTACACAGATATTTATCCCGATTTTAGACAAATTTAGATAGATTCTTTTAGATTCTATTTTTCTAAGATAGATTTAGAGTTTCTACTATAAATAAGACCCTTGGGTCAACCTATTATTCATCAAATTTTACAACAACTTTAAGGGAAACGTTTAAGGAGTTTGGAGAGCCACTGGGGGTTGTTTGTAAGGCGTGTTTGGGCGAAAGCTTGGGCACATTTTTGAAGGTTTTGTTGAGACGTTGTGGTTGTGATTGTCTTTTTTCAATGTTTACCATAACAATGTGTGAATAGTTCTCTTTTATTCTAGGTTGGGGTGAGCCCAATGGTAGTCTTATGTATTGAATGCGATGAATCTATGAATTGAGCGTTTTTTTATCTATTTTTATACCTTCATGCTTCATACCTAATGAGAGTCAGGGAAATTCCGTGTTTGCAATTTGATTAAAAGAGATAATTGTTAATTTGATAGTAATTAGGGTTTTGAAATGCGAGTTTGAATAACCTAATTAAGGAAAGGTAGGAAAGTTAATTAATTTAATGAAAGTTGATTGATTGCTTTGCTTGGTTGACGGAAGTTGACTCTTTTATAGATAAAAGTGTGATATTTGTGTGATTCGTTGTGTTTCCATGCATGATTATCATTACGGTGATCCCTATAGTCTAGAAGCTTTTTATTATTGATTTAATTCCGAAAATTCATAAACTTACCCCCCAAAATCCCTACTTTTCTCCTCTTTCTCCATTTCTATACCCTTCTAAGTAACTAAACAAAGGAACTGACTCTCTTCCATGGACGAGCCTGACTCCCTGTATTATAGCGGGGTCCTGTTATAAATTTATTCGCTTGCTAGGATAAATCAAGAAACCCTCTCAACATGTATCAATGCCATAAAAGGAATTTGGAAGGCCCCGTGAGAAATCGAGATGATTATTTCAGATGCCCTCAACTTATACAGAGCTTTCGACCAAGTCTTTTTCTCACATACTTTTAGGGAAGGAAACCGGGTAGCTGATAGGATGGTGCATATCAGACTCACTTCGCCTATGCTTGAGGAGCGCTTTCCAAGCTGAGATTGATGAATACACTTAAGGAGCCCTAAATCTCTGCTTGGTCAAAAATACAAAATAAAAAAGGAAAAATGACCAAGATTAATACCAATTATCACCCGAGAACCAAAAGTAACACGAACTTTAAAAATTACTAATTGGTATACAAACTATGTCCAATTAATCCGGTTTTGATACCATGGTTAAAATTCAAAAACGAAAAAACAATTTAAACTCAAAATATAATTAACAAAAAGTTTGAGAAAATTTTTTAAAATTGGGAAAAAGTAGTCCAATGTTCATCATCTTCCTCCAGCAACTAGAAGCATTGCGGCGCTCGCGACAACTGCAACTCGGCAAGAACTTCGACCTCGGCTCTACTTGAAAATTGCAAGGTGACGGAAGGGGAGGACATATAAGGATAGAGGAATCGAGATTGACGCATTCCGAAGGTCACTATTAGGCTCAGGAAGGATCCTTGAATCGGTTCATCCATGGTTGCTCACGCCTCGTCTTCTCTAGCCGGCAGATCCCTCACGCGTCTCAGAAACCCAAAGAAACCCAACACTTTCCCTTCCACTCTGCAACTGTAATTGCTCTCCCCTCCATGGATGTTATGAAGAAGACAAAAATTCCCAAACCACTAATGCAGTAATTAAAGTTAAGAACAAAAATCATATATCGAATTAAGCAAGGGTTTTTTAACTTTCATGGCTAATTTGAGAAACCCCTTCAAATGTCATATTTAGGGTTTGTGACAGTCCTTGCTCCAACCTTCAGGTCTCAATAGATGAATAACATAATGAGTTCCCTTTAATTTTACAATTTCTCTGAAACTTCTTATTAATTATATTTTAAGTCCAGATTATTTTTTCATTTGTAAATTTTAGCTATTGTGTTTTTTTTATAGTAGGCAAGAATTAGGAGCAATTACACAAGCTATAATCTGGCTCCTTGATCATCCTTAAGGGTGATGGTACAAAGTTCCCTATTAAAAGGGATAGTAGAGTTATTACAAATGATACCCTTCCGAGCTATAAAGTCGGCTACTTGATTCGCTTCTCGATAGCAATGTCTGTATTCAATAAGGTTAAAAGCAGATTCCAGTTGCTTGATCTCTTCAATGTGATGTATAATCTCCCATCTGACATTATTGCTGCTTGTGATGGCTTTAATGAGCTGTAGATTGTCCCCTTCTATTATTACTCTTCTAAGTCCTTTCCTAATTGATTGCTCCATACCTGTCTGAATAGCAATAGCTTCAGTTTGAATGACTGAGGCTTTGACAGTCTCCTTATAAAACATATCAATGACATGGCCTCGGGAGTCCCGAGCAACCCCTCCCACATGGCAAGCGCCTGTGGGATTAATAAAGCCATCCATATTGATTTTATAGACAACCCTTGGTGGTCTGCTCCATTTAGCTTTAGTTCTTTTATTTGTTCCTTTATTCTTATGATTTTCTTTTTCAATTTGGGTCCAATCATAGATGTTTGCAATGATTCTTCGAATGATATTTTCTATTGGGGCCGGAGCTTTATTCCTAAAGATAAATTCATTTTTGATTTCCCAAATAGTTTGCCAAATGAAGACTAGGTCCTCAAAATTCTTGTTTCCAAGACGGATTTCATCTAGATTAAAAGGATGGGATTCATTTATATTCATATGTTGGAAGTATTTTCCTGTTTGTAGCTAAAAATGGTCAATTACTTTCCAAGTGAATAGACAACTTCTCATTAAGTGTTCCGCATCTTCTTCCGCTTGATTGCAAAGACTACACTGGCTGGGAACTCAGTTAACATATTTATTAAGCCTTTGACTGGTAGGAAGACCATCTACCATTATTTTGCACATAAAGTTTCTTATTCTAGGAGGTAGATTTAGCTTCCAAATCTAGTTAAGATCTTTTGAAATTTGAGTTACGTTATTTGTCATGGGTTTGACCGATTTTGTAGTGAAATTTCCACTTGGGTCTAGCTTCCAGATAAGTTTGTCTAGCATATCCCAGTTTGGGATTTGTATATCTAGAATTTTACAAGAGACTTTCGGGGGGAAGAGACTATTTACTAGTGGAGTATTCCAACGTTTTTGTGAGTTAAAAAGTTGGTTTACTTTCATTTCTGGATCATGGTTCCCTCTAAATTGTTCAAGATCTTGATTTGGGACCCAAGGGTGAGACCAAACATTTATGTTATTTCCGTTCCCAATTAACCAAAGGAGACCTTTTTCAAATTTATTTCTTAAGGAAAGAAGTCGACCGAATTGCCATGTTGTTAAATGATTAGAGCGGTTTCTAATATTTTCCTTTTGAAGATACTTTTCGTTTATAACCTGAACCCATATATTTTTCTCATTTGTGTAGAGCTTCCAAAGGAGTTTCATTTGTGAGCTTATATTGAGTTCTTCTGCTTTCCTAATACCCAAGCCTCCTCGACATTTGCTTTTGCAGATGTTATCCCAACTTACAAGCGGTGTGTACCTTTCTGATTGTAGCTTATTCGAGAAGAATTTTTTGTTGATCTGGTCAATTTGTTCTAGGATTCCTTTTGGTAGAAGAAAATTTTGCATTAGGTAATTTGTTTTGGAGATAATATTTGATTGGATAAGCACCGCTCTTCCTGCTTGTGAGAGAATAGAAGCCTTCCATTTAGAGAGTTGTTTTTTTAGATTTTGGACAGCATCGTCAAAGACAAAGTTTCTTATTCTCCCATTTATAAGAGGAATACCTAAATACTTCTCAAGTGTTCTCGTGATGGGAACCCCCATATGTTGTGCAAGATCTCTTGCTAGAGTCTGGGATACATTTGCTGAACATTGAATTGAGCTTTTTGAAAAGTTTATGGTTAATCCTGACAGGTTTGAGTAGTTGTTTAGCATGTTTTGGATAGTATTAAGACTAGTGTGAGCTGCGTTTGCGAATATTAGAGTATCATCTGCAAATGTTAGGGTATGGGGGTAACATTTTTAGTTAATTTAATCCCTACTAGAGCATCTTCTAGTAAGGCTTCTTTGTGTAATTCTCTAGAGAGGTCTTCCATAACTAGTATAAATATGTAAGGGGCTAAAGGGTCACCTTGTCTAATCCCTCTGTTAGGTTTGAATTGATTTCCAAGGATGTTGTTTACAAGCACCGAGAAGGTGGTTGTTGTCAGGCATTTCATAATCCATCTTATCCATAAGCTATGGAATCCAAATTTGGTGAGAACCGCTTCAATATAGCTCCAGTTTATTTTATCATATGTTTTTTCCATGTTCAGTTTTAGGGCCATCCAGCCTGTTTTTCCTTTTTTCCGGTTGAAGCTGTGGAATATTTCATGTGCAATTAGAGTATTGTCTTGAATGGATCTACCTTCTACAAAAAGCTCCTTGAAATGGGTTAATTAATTTGGGGAGGATGGGTTTAAGTCTATTTGCTCGAATTTTTAAATGACTTTGTACACCGTATTGCAAAGACTAATTGGCCTATAATCATTTATATTTGTAGGATTGTCCGTTTTTGGAATAAGTGCAATAAAGGTATGATTTGACTCAGATAGTAGTTGCCTAGAAGGAAAGAAGGATTTGATAGCTTTGCAGCAGGGATGACAAGCTTAGCTATTGTGTTGATATTGGTTTAATGTAAGAGAGTTTGTATACAAATTAGTAATTTTTAAAGTTCGTATTATTTTTGGTTCAGAGGTGATAGTTAGTATTATTTTTTGGTTATTTTTCCAAAAAGAAAGATTAGTACTAGGGCTAAAAAGGTCATTGAATTATGTTGTCATAACTCAGCCTCCAGCACCATAATAGGCCACTAGTCCCATAACCAATTCATCACACCCTGCCTGGGTAGTATATCTTCAATTCAAGTAAGAGCTAAGAGCATCCACATCCATGGAACTCAATTCGGTTCCTTAACTCTTTTTTTTTTATTTTTCTCTTTCCTTAAGAAACTCAACTTAATTTTTTTACCCAAATCCCTACAACCCATTTATTATAAAATAAATAATATAAAATTAAAAACGACCCTACCACTTATCTCAAACCCCTCTCTTTCTCTTTTCGACCTTCTCAACTATGTCTCCCATATTCTTTTTTCTGTTTTTAAGGGTTTCTTACTTGCAAACTCATCACATCATCTATATAAAATACTAAAGCAGAGGCCTTTTCAGGCCTCTGGTGCGATCTCAGGTCCATGGAATTTTCTAGATTAAAACGGGATTATTTTTGCTTACGTGTCATTTTCTGAATGAAAGTGGTATTATATTTTTGGGCCACATCAATTAATAAATGAATATAGTTAGGTTAAAAGAAACTTATCTTTTTAGATCAAATAATCTATCCAATATAACTTTTAATTATGTTTTTTTATAAATATTCAACTTTTTATCTTAATTAGGTAGAACACTTATCTTTTTAAATAAAATAATCTTATCCAATATTATGAATTCCGTCAAATTATGATCAAATATAATATTAATATTTGATTAAATACTTTTGTGTATCTAGCAAATATAATATTAATATCTGATATAAATCTATGATTTTTAATAATGAATATAATTTTGTATAGTTGAATTTGATCAACTTCAACCTATATCATCTTAAAACAAATTTTCGTTTGAACGTGTATATATGGTTTAAGATAAGATAGACTAATATTTGAAAATATTTATAGTAGTGTTGATTAAGTTAAAGATAGATTTTTTTAGAAAGGTGGTTGATTAGGGTGAACTTCGTCGTTTTTCAAAGTTAAATAGAAATAGATCCCTTAAATAGCCACTAGATATTCTTATACGGTTTTTCTATCCTATGTCCTAAGGATATAGGATAGAAAAACCGATTCTTATATGGCATTACCTATGCTTGGAAATATATAGAGTATGACTTTTTAACATATTTTTAAAAAGCTAAAAATTATATAAAATATCATTTTAATTTTAATATCAACGTGTCATTTTATGTATTCACCTTAACTAATAATTAACTACAATTAATTTTTTTTTATCACTTGAACAATAAAAAATCTTATCATGAATATATACATACCTCATATCTTAATCAAAGGACAAAATATCATTATAAAGATCTTTTGATTTTGAGCTTTTTTAATAAATACCATTATCAAGTTATAATTTCAAGCAAATCGATCAATATATTAATTAATTTAATATTGTACGCACCTAAGCTAATTAATTTGAGTCATAAAGTTTTTAAAGATTTTCCCCTTGAATAAAATTTTTCATATATATATTGTAATAAATAAAATAATAACTTAATTTCAGTCATAAATTTTATGAAGGTACAAAATTTTATTTACCAAAATCACATATATATCATCATATGGGTTCACCCTAATTGCATTAACAATAACTTAAATAACTTAAATCAATAACCATTTTATGTCAATAAGATAAATTTTCATCTCATAATCTTTAAACCCTAATTGTACTTAATCTCATAAACTGAGATTTAGAATTAAAATAAACATTATTATAAGAAAAACTAGAAAAGGACTCATGACTTATAGTCACCTAAATATTATTAATAAAAATAACATAATAACTTGATAGATATGTTGACATTATTTTATGATTTTGTGTACTTTTTATTTTTTATCTTTAAAAAAATCCAGGTTTTGATTTATTTATTTAAGAAAATTAAGTATATTAATTTCAATCAAACATAATTTATTTATCTATTATATATATATATGTATGTATGTATGTATGTATGTATGTATGTGTGTGTATATATATATATATATATATATATATATATATATATATATATATATATATATATATATATATTGTATATTGATCTGAACTAAACATACTCTTAATTTAGTTTATTTTTATTAAAAAATACAAAGATATTATAACCTTCAAATGTCAAAAAGAAAATATTATATAAACATATTTTGTTTATTAAGAAACCGCACAACGGGCGGGTAGTAAGACTAGTTCTTTAATAAAACATCTCCATCCTTTATTATTTTATTATTAATCTCCCTTCTTTTTTATTATTTTGTTATTAAGTTCCTTATTTTTCTCATTTAAACACCAAACGTAGGTGCTCTATTAGGCCAAAACCCATTTTAGCCTTTTTGTTTTTGACCTATTTCTAAAAAAAATGCCAAATTTGGCTTCCTCTTTTGGAATGCCAAATCCTATTTATTTATTTATTCATTTATTTTTAAGTGTTTAATGTTTATGTAAATCTATAAATAATAAAATTATAAACCTACATATTTTATAGTTATGTTTTTTAATTAAAATTAAAAGTTGTTCTATTGTAAAGATATTTAAGAGTTCTTCAATATGACTATAATATTTGACATATTTGAATTATCATTGCCTAAATAATATTTTTAGAAAATAAAATTAATATTTTTTATTATAGATTCATCAAAATTATAGTAAAAAATAAATATTAAGTTGCTTAAAGTACTAAAGAAGAAAAAACAAGTACAAAATGAAACTACCAACTATAAGTTGCTTAAAGTACGAAAAGAAGAAAAAATAAGAACAAAATGAAACTACCAACTATTGAATCATGATCACATCTAATATTCTGGTAGATCTGCATTACTCTATTCATAACCATTTTCTGTTCCGAAGCCACAACTTTGATCATCTTCATGTATATAGTTTTCATTGCTAGTTCGAAAGTTACCACAGTCGGAATTTTCAATAGTTTCATTTGAAGAGTGAGATGATGATGATATTTGAGAACAATTCATTGTTGATTCAAATCGAAAGGATAAAGATAGAATCAAATGACGGAAATGAGATGTGAAAGTTCTAAATTATCTTACTACTTATAAGAAATTTAGGCTGTCAAAATTGGCCTACGGTGGGAACAGTAAAAACGTATAATAGACTAAAAGAGATTATTTTATAAAATATTCTATTCTAGTAGGTTATTTTCCCTAGCCATTATGGCTGGGGTAAATGCTGTTAGAAAGGGAGGGGAGAGGAATAAAAAAGTGGTGATAGATGCATGAGCAACAGCAACACCACCACCACCCATCTCTCTCCATTATTTTATAATGCCACCTTCCCCGTTTTGATTCCACATTCATTAGCGATCAGCCCACAAATTTCCACCAGATTCCGCTTGATTCTCCCTTCTCCCTCGTTTACATCTTTTCACGCACAGCAGCCGCCTTCCGTTTCACACCCTCTCTCTCTTTCTGGTACTTGTTTCCTCGTACAATGCCCTTTATTTTTTCCTGTTACAGTGCTTTCGTCTTCTAATTCGCCCGTATTAGGGCGTTGAATTTCGCTTTTGTTTGACGGGCATTTGTCAAAATCATACCCTATTTCTTGTTTGATTTTTTAGTTGTAAGTCTTGGCCGCCTTGCTAAACTCTATGTTCTCTCTGCATATGTTTCTTTTTTTTTTGTTGTGCGTTTGTTGGTGTGTTGCTGCCAAACACCCCCTTGTTTAGCTTATTTGTTTTGTGGGTGTGTGTGTGTATGGGGTTTCAGTTACCTGTTAATTGGGCTCGGGGGTTTCCAACTCTCCTTTCATGGCGGTTCAAGAAGGTGGCAAGTTAATTTTGGGAGTTGACTTGTGGTGGACCTGGAAATAGGTGAATGATTTTTGTTGTCTTCCGGGATTTTTCCATCTTGATAGTCTTTGTTTTTACTGGCCTGCAATCACTCCAAGATGAGGATCTTATTTTTTATCTAGTGAGGTTTTATTTCGTTATCCTTAACTGTTATGTCTGTTGTGTTTTGAGGTGGTATTTTATTGCAAGGAAGGCGGTCCATTTTCTCTTAGGAATGTCCCTAGGACGTTGACTTTATTGAATCTTAGATTAAGAATTTCTTAAGTTTTCTTTGTCTTTGGTGGAGCAAGATAGAATTATGCAACAGTGCAGCACCCAGAAGTTGTGTTCGGAAATGTTGATTGTTTGGTCACAATTCATAAAGGCTGCGTTATCGATATCAACAACTCTTTCTTTTTATGCTTAGTGTAGAGAACACACCAAAATGCTTATTAACAAGATCACTTTCATTTAGGTTCGCAATGTATACATGCATGGTGTACTTCGAAACCTTATATTGTTTTATGCTTTCTTATAATTATTGAGGCTAGGGTTTTGCTTTGATAAACAAATTTCCTGTGACAATTTCCATCATCCCCAACACTACGAGTACTCGTTGAGTAAACTCATAGCTTGAACTTCTCATATCTTACCTGTGAAAATTTGTCTTACAACTACCACTCCAAGTTGTGTTAGATTGCTGAGTTTTGTACATTGCTTGTTTAGTTGCACAATACCCTTTCTCACTATAGTAGGAAATTCCATTTGTGCTTATGCTTAGTTACGTCCTTGCCATTCTTGTTGTGAGATGTTACCTTTAATGCTAGAGTTTCGCTGTATTCTAATATCCTATTTCCCTTGAGAGGTATGTTCGAACATACAGTTCTTGTTGAAACGGTTCTGTGCTTTATGATTTGTTAACTACTTATACTGTGTTTTTTTACACTAGTGAAAAGTAACTGTTTGTTTGTACAATTGTACAGATTAAGAATGGTGAGCTTAAGACGGCGCAGGCTCTTGGGACTATGTTCAGGTATGGATACTTAAATTCTTGCTTGGATTTTTCTCTATCTAGTTTGGATACTTCTGCTGCTTCTTTCACTATTTTAAGACAATGTCTTTTGTTTTTCTGAGACACACGCCATGAAAATCTTGAATTGCAATAATCACTTGCAATAATGAGTATACTAATCATGCGGCTTTCACTCCTTTTTTTTGTCTCTTGGTCATAGGACTGCCAGATTCTGCTGTTGCTCCATGTCCTATGTATTTTGATGATGAAGGTGTTGCTCAATTCGGCACTCGCCCTGCAGTCCAGATCATTGCACATCTAATCTCTCCAACGAAGGAAAATGAAGAGGTATGCACCTGTAGAACTTATGGAATGAAAAGCTGGGGCTGCATAGCCACTCTTACTTTTTGTAGATGGTACCATATAAGTGAGGGTTTTAATGTATAAGTTGAAGCATAGTCCTTTGCCATTTCCAGCCTAGGAATTACTGCTCCCGTAACTTTGTCCAAAATTTTGAGTTATCTTTTGAACATAAGCCTATGAATATCTTACTTCAAAACATATTAAGAAGGAATTTATGTTTTGGAATTGAAATTGAGAATCAGAAGCTTAGCAACAATTATCTTTAGAATGTGTGGGTAAAACTCAAAATGGTTGTGATACGGTATCACATCATATCAAGGTAAACCCTAGTTGACCTGTGCCTAGTTAGCGCCTAGGTTGCCTAGAAAAAGAAAGTTTTGACATTTTCATTTTTGAGTTATCTGCCATTTGAGTTCTCGCTTTCTCTTTCTGGAATCTTTTGCTCCGTATTTCTGGAAGTACGCTCATCTATTAATCATGCACAACACTCTTGCTTAAGATAGAATGACTGGAATGAATCAAGATGCCCTTGTCTTTTGCTGGAAGGTGACAGCTTGATACGAGTTTTCATTGTAGCTTCTAATGTTTATGTGTTCATTTACAAAGCTTCTGTTGAATCTCTGTTCTTTCATGCTACAGATTGCTAATTCATCGACCGGACCAGATTCATTTAAAGGGCTAGCTTCTAACTCATCGGAGCACCAGAACGAACAAGGAGATGGCTATGGTTCTAACGTATCCAAACAACAGCATGACCAGCCATCTCCAGGTTCGTCTTTTTGTTTTCATGGACAAGGGAGTCTATGCAGTATGGATAACAAGGAACATGTTTTCTGTTTGTAGGTCAACAGCACAAACCTAGAAATCGAGATAGAAGGAAGCATGTGCGAGACCAAGAGCTTTCTCCGCTAAGAGGGGTATATTTTAAGAATATGAGGTGGCAAGCGGCAATCAAAGTCAATAAGAAGCAGGTTCATCTGGGAACATTGGAATCGCAAGAAGCTGCTGCTCGTGTGTACGATAGGTAGTTTTTGTTTGCTCCACTTTACATATTGAATGCCATATATGCCATGTTTTCCTGTAAGTATATTTCACCATATCGTGTAAGTTTCACTTTCAGAGGTTTATACTGCCTTGTACATCTGTATAGATTTGGAAGTTGCTATGTCATACCTTGGGAAATATTTCTTCTAGCCTTCTAGGTCATCTTGTCTCCGCAATCATTTTTGCACGTGAAGGCCATGGAACTTAATGAATGCATTCATCAGAATTTTAATACCAACCAGTGTATTTCTTTTTACCTAATTTCATTTCAGTTACCCATGAAAAAAACTGTGGTTGTAGAGCTATAAATATAAGGTTGTATTTAGGGTTCCAGAGTGTTGAAAATGCAATAGTGACACAGAACAGAATGATGACACTCTTTTTCCCTGGCCATTATAACTTGGAATGCTGTTTATGTAGTATATAAATTGGATTGGTAATGGATGTGTTAAAGCAATGATTAGGCTTCAAAGTGCATACATGGAAAGACATTTCCGGGTTAGATTCGAGTATTATTGTGTCATTGGCAGCCAACTGCGATATCACCTTGCTGTAGCCAGGTTTGAATGCTGACATTGTCTTTAACATGTGCTGTAGCCAGGTTTGAATACCGACATTGTCTTTAACATGTATGTAAACTTTCTTTCTTTCTTTTTTTTTCAGTAATATTTAAGTTGTATGATCAGGTAGCATCTTTACTGACACTAACTTGACCTAGGCTTACATATCTTCTGCGGTGTATTAATTGCTTCTTATACTAGCTCTTTATTTCAAAATTTCTATAATAATCGGTAATCTTGTATTCTGCTTGCCAGAGCTGCTTTTATCTGTGGGAGAGCACCAAATTTTGAGCTGCCCGAGGAGGATAAGCAACAGCTTAGGCAGCTGCAGTGGGATGAGTTCTTGCAAAAGACTAGAGTTGAATTATGTAACAAGAGTAGGTCATTCTGTTGCGACTCCTTGTTTGTTTCCGCTCTTTTCCTTCAGGAATTGCTGAAATTCTGCTCTTATATGAACCCTTTAGGGAGGAGGAAGCAGAGCCATGATGCTGGATCACAAGATGACTTCCAGAACGAAGCTGTCAAGGAACCGAAGGTACCTCTGCTTCCAAGGTAGCCGAGCTGGAATAACTCGCCTCTTTAATGGCTAATCGCATGTCAGTTTGTATTCCTCATTTCCTCATTTTCTATGCTCACTGGGGATATGCTGTCGATACCCTTGGCATTAGCTCTTGTCAGAAGCAGGATTCTATGGTATAGTTACAATAGTCTGAAGAAGTGAAGAGTTAACAGTATAGTTGGAAGCCTCATTTGCTTAAAGGCTATTTTTAGAAGTTACAACGTCGATCCACCTCTGCTTAGAGCAACTACAGATTCATTCATCTTTGAAAGGACGAGGCTAATATCTTAATCTTGGCTCTAAGAATCCATGTCCTTCACCAATCTTTCTTGCAGTTATGGGGTATGAGCAGAAACTGGTTCTTCTTGTTTCAGATTTATGATCACATTAATTTCTTGAAGTGGTAAATATATAGATGTGTACAATGTTCTAAAAGGAGCTAGGCAGCCACTAGGCGGAAGGTGGTTGTCTAGTGGCTAGGCGGCTAGGCGGGTGCTTAGGCGGCGGAATTATAACAAACTTGATTATTATCTTATATTTTAACGTATAACACATCTAGTAATTCATATAATGCAATAATAATTCATAATATTACTCATAAACCCAATTTTATGGTGTTTAACTAACACTAATGTAAATAAATGCAAAAATACGTATCACACTAACGACTCTAAACCTCATAAAATCCAAAATCATAGGTTTGACTCAAAAGTAAATACATCCCGACTTAAGGCAAGAAAAAACCTACATTGATGAATCACTTGCCTAAATACTAAAACTGAATAATCTATGATCTAGACGGGCCTATGCGGTATCTAGGCGGGTCTAGGCAGTGCCTAGGCGGGGTCTAAGCGGCACCTAGGTGGTGTCTAGGTGGATTTCCGCCTAGAGACCCGCCTAGGCTTAAATTACTAGGTGCCCTCCTGCCTAGCGGTTGAAGTTGCCTGATTTTTCATATGATCCGCCCTCGATCGAACACTGGCTCTCCATGGTTCGGTACATGCAATTCGATACAAATCCCGCTTCGAGAAATACCTGAAAAGCTAACTGGAATCAGTCAAAGCAAATTCCGATATTAGATATTTTAAATCACTTATAATTCTCTTAGAAAATTATTTTTCAAAAAATCTCATATAAAGTATAATACATAAATATAGATATTTTAAATCACTTAATAATAATAATGATAATAATAATAATAATAATAATAATAATTATTATTATTATTATTATTATTATTATTATTATTATTATTATTTTAGGGCACGTGATAAGGAGATCAGGCGATCCGGCGTTCCGACGAGGCCTGCGGCGAGGGGTTCCCTTTGGCGGGTCTAGGTGGCCGGAGCCTGCGTTCCTGGGGTCGGAAAGGCCTAGGCGAGGGCGCGGAGGTCCTCTTCTACGGGGTACGTTGTGTGTGAAGGTGCGGATCAGCAGGTTTGCTTTCTTCTCCTTGATGCGGTCTTGCTCTGGCTGTTCGGGTCGGCTCGGCGCCTGTTTTGAGTTTGTTTAGGGTCTGTTCGGTGCGTTCCTGCTGCGTCTATTTGGTTTGTCGTGCTGCGTCTCCTTGGTGTGTTGTGTGGTTTGATGTGCGCCTGTTCGGTGTTGATTGTTCAATGTTGTGAGTTTGTTTGAAGTGTTCAGTTTGCTGTTCGTTTTCGTTAGTTTGCTTTTGGTGTTAGGTGTGTTAGTTGTGGTCAGTAGGGTTATGCAGTGGGGTACTACTGTAGTAAGTAGGGTATGTTTGTTATTTTGTTTTGTTTTGTTTTGGATTGGTTCGGTGGTTTGGATGAAAGGTGTGGGAGGTGTTCCACCGGTGAGGGTTCATTGCCCCTTCGTTGGGTGTGATGGATGTAGAAATGGTAGTGGTAAGGGTCTCACTCCGGCTTATTTTATTAGGCACTTGCGGGATGTCCATCTTAGGGGCGATTTATTGCCCGGTTTCAAAGCGATTCTTGGGTCTAATCTTGCTATGTTTGGGCAGTTTGAGGCGGTTTTACAACAACTTGGTCTTTGGTTTTGCAGACATTGTTGTGTCACCCACACCGTGTCCAAGAATTGTGTCCATAACGGAGCTGTTGTTGAAGCTCCTTTGTTTGACGACGGTACTATTGCCTTCTTCATTCACGGGTTGCCCCGTCCTGTTATTGATGTTGGTAGCTCGTCGATTGATATGTCTCCAGTGGCTGTTCAGGGTGATCTTGTGCCGAATGTGGGATTTGATATCGCGTTATTGGAGAGGGTGTTTAGGGCTAACGTACATACGGTTAAGAATGTCTCATGGAAGTGTAGATTGGGCTTTGCAAGAGTCCTTAAGGATGCCCTTGATAGAGTTACGTCTGATCCGTCGAGTGTGTCGGCCTGGGTGTGTCTCTTTATTTTGCCTCTTTGTATCCTGCATAGGTACAGGCCCAAAACTAGCGCAGAAAATCGTTCGGGGCTGAAGAGGCGCTTGCAGATTGATAGTAGTTCCGAGGCTATTCGGGTGTGGAGAGAACCAAAGGGTATTCAACATCTTGTCTTTGATCTTTTGTCTGGTAATTTTGATGCCCCTTCTAGGGGTGGAGAGAGGTGTCATGACGAGCATGACATTAAGCAAGGCAAGAGGAAGATTGGTGATGGGCATTTCTCGGCAGCCATTCGCATTCTTACGTCCTCAGGTGTCGCTCCGCGGACGGGTGATACTCTTAGAGAGCTTACTGACAAACATCCGTCCTCTCCGGCACCGTACATGCCCCCTGAGCCTTTTGTTGGTGACCCCTTGCAGGTTTCTAGGAGTTTAGTTTTGGACAGAATAAGAAGTTTCTCAAAGGGTATGTCGTGTGGGAAAGATGGGTTACGTGCTCAACATTTGTTGGATGCTCTTAGTGGTGCAGCTGTAGCGATTGCTGAGGAGGTTTCTGATTCTATTACGAGTGTGGTTAATTTATTTCTCAGCGGGCGGTGTTCGCCTTCTTTGAGTGAATTTGTTGCAAGTGCCCCTCTCACACCTCTTCTTAAGCCGGGTGGGGGGATTCGACCATTGCTATTGGGTCTATCTGGCGGCGATTGGTGTCGAAAGTGGCTGCATCTTCGGCTGATAAAGCCCTTGGGCCTTATCTTGAAAATGCATAGTTTGGGGTGGGTGTTTCGGGTGGTGGAGAAGCGGTGTTGCATGCGGTTAACAGACTAGTAGAATCTCAGGGTTATGATAATAGCCTGACTATGCTTTTGGTTGATTTCAAGAATGCTTTCAATCTAGTTGACCGCAGTGCTATGATCAAGGAGGTTCATCATAGGTGTCCTTTTATCGCCCATTGGGTAGAGTTTTGATATGCTTGTCCCGCTCGTTTATATTACGGTGATCAGGTCCTCTATTCGTGTCAAGGAATTTAGCAGGGTGACCCTCTTGGACCTCTTCTTTTCTCGCTTACACTGCATCCGTTGATCTGTAAGGTTAAGGATAGTTGCGAGTTGAAGCTTAATGCTTGGTATCTTGATGATGGGACGTTGATTGGGGACACTTTGATGGTTAGCAGAGCATTGTCCATTATCCAAGAGGATGGCCCGACCCTAGGACTTCACCTTAATATTGATAAGACAAAAATATTTTCGCCGAGTGAGGACCCACGCTGTAAGGAAGTTGGAAATTTTCCTGAGCATATTTCGCGTCCTGTGGGAGGGGTTAAACTCTTTGGTGGTCCTGTTAGCTTGGATCCTTCCTTTTGTAATGAGGTGATGTTGAAGAGGGTTTTGAAAACCAATGCCCTGATGGAGGCCATCAGGAGATTGGAAGATCCTCAGTGTGAGTTATTGCTTTTGCGTGCTTGCTCGGGAGTCTCTCACCTCTACTTTGCGATGCGAACAAACCCGCCTTCTTGTTTCAAAGATGTGTAAGGTGTTTTTGATGATTTTTTGAGGGTGTCACTTGAACATATAGTGAAGCTTGGGGGTTCGGGCTTTGGCCCTCTGCAGTGGCGCCTTTCTACTATGCATATTGATTGCGGTGGGCTTGGAGTTTACACTGCTTCTGACACATTACATTATGCTTTTATTGCTTCTAGGCTCCAATCGCGTGTGCTGCAGGATGGTATTTTGCGGGCTTCTGGAGTGTTTGGTGATGGGTCTGCTTTCAGTTCAGCGACTTCTATGTGGAGTAATGTCATTGGTAAGGATGACTTGGACATATGTGTGATGCAGCCAACCCCCTGTCTAATGAAGAAATTGGCTAGTTGTTATTACAAACATGTCGACAAGCACCTCAAGATGGAGTTTGCTCTTACTAGGAGGCAAGAAGCTCTGATTGCAAACATGAAGCTTCCTATGGCCTAACAATGGCTAAAGGCTGCACCTATACCCGGTCTTCGTTAGGTTATGAACCCCGCCACCTTTCGGTCTATTATTAAGTATCGTCTTGGAATTGAGTTTTTCCAGGCTAGAGCCAAATGTCCTGCTTATGAGAAAGGCATTTTGGATCCGTGGGGAGATCATGCCCTTGCTTGTGTTGCTGACATCGGTGTTAAACACCGTCATAATATGGTGCGTGATGCTTTGTATGATGAGTGCTTGAAGGCTGGGATTTATGTGCATAAAGAAGCGTCTACTAGTATGGTTGATGATAAGGGAGGGGAGCTTCATCCGGCTGATATTTTGTTCTACAACTGGTTCCAGGGCAAATACACTTGTGTCGACATTACGGGTACTTCTATCTTTAGCAATTCTGGTCTTTCAGGGTTCATCCCAGGTAAAGCGGCCAGGGTGGTGGCAAAAAACAAAAGGAAGAAGTATGAGAAGGTTTGCAGAGACAAAGGGTATCACTTTATGCCGTTTTCCTTTTCTACTATTGGTGACTTAGGGGATGATGCCATAGGACTCCTCAAGCGGATATGTGGGGCTGCTAGAGGGCTATCTGGATATAGTAGGGATACTTGTCATGTTTTGACTAGGATTGCCTTTAGTATTCAGAAAGGTTGCAGAACTCAGCTTGTTAGCCGGTTCCCGTTCAATTTCATGTAATAACTAGTTACCATAATAATATTAATAATATTAATAATAATAATAATATCATTGTAAATTTGTTTAAATTTAATGTCATAACCAATAGTTATATTCAATTTTTTGAATTAAGCCCAATATTTAGTAAATAAATTTGAGTTAAGCCCAATAGTTATATTAGATTGAATTTAATATTTTGAATTAAGCCCAATGGTCAATGGTTAGTAAATATGATTTTGGTTGGGAAAATGAAAAAATTGAAAGGAAAAATGAAAAAAACGTGATTAGGCGGAAGGGAAAGAAGGGTGGAGAGCGCGTCACGTAAGCACAAAGTATTCTGAATTAAGTATATATACATATATATATATATAGTTAGTTAGTAAATAAATTTGAGTTAAGCCCAATAATTATATTAGATTGAATTTAATATTTTGAATTAATTCCAATGGTTAGTAAAAAGGGTTTTGGTTGGGAAAATAAAAAAAATGAAAGGAAAAATGAAAAAACGTGATTGGGCGGAAGGGAGAGAAGGGTGGAGAGCGCGCCACGTAAGCACAAACTATTCTGAATTAAGTATATATAATTATATTAGATTGAATTTAATATTTTGAATTAAGTCCAATGGTTAGTAAAAAGGGTTTTGGTTGGGAAAATAAAAAAAATGAAAGGAAAATTGAAAAAACGTGATTGGGCGGAAGGGAGAGAAGGGTGGAGAGCGCGCCACGTAAGCACAAACTATTCTGAATTAAGTATATATATGGTTAGTAAATTGGGTTTTCGTTGGGAAAATGAAAAAAAAATTGAAAGGAAAAATGAAAAAATGTGATTGGGTGGAAGGGAGAGAAGGGTGAAGAGCGTGTCACGTAAGCACAAAATATTCCGAATTAAGTATATATATATATATATATATATATATATATATATATATATATATATATATATATATATATATATATATATATATATATATATATATATATATACACGGATCGACTCCGATGAAAACAAAAAATTATGGTAAAAACCGTAAGGACTAATTTGATTGGTGGGAGATGGAATTAGGGATTTAAAGAAATAAGGGTAGTTCTGACTTTTCCTCAATTTACCTATGTCCGGCTTCCCTACTCTCGCTGTGTTGTTCTCTCTCCTCGCTCATCGTCCACTCCTTCTACGTTGAGCTCGACAAGCCCTGTTATCTCCAGTTCGACTCTACTACGACAAGTCCATTGCCAGCAAGCTCCGCTATGGCTCGATCCATCTCCTACTTGAGGGGGATTCAGGTCCAGAATTTATTCCTCTGGTTCGACGTGGACAAGATCAAGGTCGATTTGCCCCCTTCCGGCTCCATTTACTTCCAAGTCGGTTTGCTCAACAAGAAGCTCGATCGTGACCAGTTCCAGACTGTTCGTGATTGCGGGGGTGGCGCTGGCGCTTCCCATGTCGAATCCTTCAAAGACTTCTTCAAGGTAAATGCTCTCCCGGCATCCCTCTCACAATTAGGGTTTCTATATTCGTTTCTTTAAAATTGGAACCCTCATCACTTCATTAGTAATTTGATGTCTTTCTGTGTGTTCATTCCTGATCAAGTGAATTGAAACACTCGATTTCAGTAATTTGATGTCTTCTTGCCTTGAATTCATTGTGTTTTCCAGTTTTCATACCTATTCAAATCAGTTAATGTTTTTGGACCTGATGCGTGACGAAAGGGAAGCAATGCTTCAAATTCTTCGAAATTTTAATGTTTGTGTTGGCCTGCGCCTCTATTCTAATGCCTTCAAGAAATGATTATCATGAATGCTCCAAAAATTTCCCCCAAAATTACAGTTCATCAAACTAGACATGAATATCCCCCAAATTTTCACAAGAACCGGAAATTGAAGGGGATTGCTTGCATTTGTGACATTTATAATGGGTTTGATTGTATTTTCTAGATTTATTTTACTCAAGTTTTTATTTTATTTTATTTTCACATGATTAGGGAATAGAAGAGGAGAGGAGGTGAGGGACTGAAGGGATGAAGGTGTCTTCTCCTCTCCTTGCCTTCAAATTACAGAAAAAGAAAGCTTGACAGCTTTGGCAGTGGAGGCTGCAAAAAATGCTCTTCAGATGGCACAAGTTCATCCTGATGATATTGAATTGACATGATTTTATATATTGTGCACTTCAACTATAGAGGATCTATTCGATAGTGCACCTCAGGTAATAGCTGAAGCTGCACTAGTGAAGGCATATGTATAGGCATCAGAACTACATAAGTCCTTAATTCTGGTGTAGAAAGAAGTGCTTAGTTGGTCTCTTGTGATTACTTTTGCTTTTGGTTGCTCTCTAATTCTATGTGTAAGAATGGAAAATAACTCTTTTGGATTAAAAATAAGGATAGATTGTTGTCATTGGAAACAATTGAGATCATACTACAGCTAGACATTCCTAAAAAGGCTATTTATATCATTAATGATACATATAAAGGGCAGAGGGACATGCTCTGTAAAGACCAAATATATTTTTATATATATGATTATTATTTTAATTAAAATTACTTGAAATACGACTATTTTATTCGTATAAATGGAAGAAAACCTGTCCCCGAGCAAGGTCAATTTTTATAAATCCGTCCGACCTCATTTTAAATCTGGATTTTGACGGAATTGAATTCCGCTTTTTAGTATTCGAGAATTAGTTTTATTACCCGAAATGATTTAGATTTCAATTTAAATTCTTAGCATCGGGATTTCGTTTTACGAGCGGAATTGGAAATTTAGCGTCGGGATATCAAATTTGTTAGGCGAGTGGGGACCACTCTATTTTACCTTATTTTATTTATTTATATATATATTTATACTCTCTCTCTCCCCTTCCCTCCCGTTGCTAACAAATTGAGGTCCCCCTCCCCTGCTTTCACTCCTCTCTGCACACACCACCTTCCAGCCTCTCTGCACCAGCCCCTCCCTCCTATACCCAAACAAACACACCCCTATTTTTCTCATGTCCTATATATATACACACACCCTCATTCTCCTCTCACCTCACCCTCGTTTCACCACCAGAATGTCTCTCTTCCTCATCCCCTCTTCTGTCGAAAAACCCAGGAGGAAACACACAGAAAACCTCCCCTTTGCCGTAACCATTTCACCACCACGTTATCACCTTTCCTCCTCCAAACTCCCCCTCTAGGCAGCCAGCAACACCCTCTTCCATCTCCGGAGCTCAGGGGAAGCATCAGACGCCGCCGGAGCCGCCGTCGTGCCGCTGAAGTGCCCTTCCCTCTGTTCGGTTCAAGCCTCGGTAAAACACCTCCCCTCTCACATCTTCGCTTCTAACCTCAAAAATGGATCTTTTACTCGTTCCTCTTCCTTCCTAGGCAAGGAGGAGCCTCTTCCGGCCACGAGGACCCCCCCCCTCCGTCGGAGTCACACCCTCCCCTTTTTCTGTTTGCCTCGGTAAGTGGCTCTCGCTTCGTTTTGCCTTGACTGAGTGTAGAAGCTCGCCCCTAATCATCACATACTCCTCCTAGGTGCAACACAGCCTCCCCCTCTCCGTCGTTGAAGCCCAGCTCCGCTCGAGCGCTCTCTCCAACGTGGACCAACCCCCTCGGTAATCCTCTTCCTTCTCCTTTCCTTTTTGTTGTCGCTTTGTCCTTTCTGTGTCGTTGGTGGTCGGAATTCCATTTCGACCTCCGGGGTGGAAGCTGGAGGCCAACAGGCCGCCGGAGGCCAAGGATTCCCCTCCATCCTCTTCTGTCGCTCTTCGTCTCAGAACAGAGCTCTGTTCGTGAGGAAGGAGACAAAGTGGGATGTTGGGTTGGGCCTGTTTCTTCGGGTTTGGGCCTGACCCAGATCCGTAACCCGGGTATACCACTTCCCATCCGGATCTCCTACATTGGTTTGTTTCATGCTGGGCTGGGCCGGGTTTTTTGTTATGCCAAACGGGTTATATCGTTTTAAAACCCGGATCCCCTTTTTTTCCCTTGCCTTGGCTTACAGATCCGGACCCCATCCTCGCTTGGCTTTTAATTCGGGTTTGGGTTCTGGGTTCATGTTGGGTTGCTGGGCTGGGCCGGCAGGGTTGGGCCCTTATTCTGTTGCCTCATCTGAGTATATATATGATATATATAATCTGAGTGTATATATGATATATATATATATATATATGTATACATTATATAGTAACATATTTTATTCATCATTTATTATTATTATTATTATTATTATTATTATTATTATTATTATTATTATAAATCTGAATTTTATGAAAATAAAGTTTGAAAAGGGTTATATTATAAAATAATTTGTATAAGTACCTTTATGATTAAGTTAATATGTTTTAGTTGAGAACTTAAAATGATTTATTCATAAGCTTGGAGGTGTGTTATTTTAGTTAATTATATATTAGAGTAATTATTTAAAAAGGATTTTTTATGTTTTGGAAATATTATTTTTGGAATTTGGTTGGAAAACAAGGTGTTAGAAATTCTATAATAGCAACTTTGACCGGGTTTGACCTAGATTTGGATATTAGGATATTTTCTCGGAATCTAGTTATTTTCCTTTGTGATCATCTTGTGAAAAGGTTTCTATGTGTTAAATAGTAGAATAGTATCTTATGACGCTTTTATCGCTTATATATTAGGTGATTGTTGATATTGCTTGGATTCTGCTTCTACCGTGTCTCTTTGTTGTTCGGCTTATTTAGGTAAGTTCCTTTATGTGCTTACTCGGACTCGAAAGAGAATACCTGCTTGTGAATATATGACATACTAGGTGTTGCATAAGCATTAAAGCATGCCATGTAGTATCATGCTAGGATTGCACTTATGAATGAGCATTCGGTTACTTTGTGTGATTGAGAACAGAACGGCCGTTATCTGGGAGTCTTAGAGTTTTGCTAGGGTCATAGAGTAGCCCAGCTTCATCGAGTGCCCTGAGTCAGTTGTCGATATATGAGCATGATGATAGCCCAGCACCATCGGGCATGAGTATGATTTATGATATGATGATGAGACATGATATGACATGATATGCTATAGCATCGAACTGGCCAGTCTCTGCACTAACGGAAAGGGGTGTAGAGGTAGGAGAGGGATATGCCACTTGGCATTCTTTGGGCGCCTTTACAGTACTTTTCCGCATATTGTAAATTAGGATTGTGTTAGTGTGATGTAATTTCCGCATTGCATCGAAGCATCTTTATATTAGCGTAAGTGTATGTTTGCTTGCGGGACAGGGTGCGTTGGGGTCTCGGTCTGATCCCGCTCGCACTACTTGTTTTTAGGTATGATTGCTCTCTGTCTCTATGGCGTGGGAAACCCCCCCCCCCCCCGGGCGCTTGCAAAGAACCTGCCTAACCCCGCTAATTTGGCTATATGATTTCAGAATTTGTGTTTTGGTTTTGACCCGGCCTCGCCGTTGCAAGTTGTACTTTACTTCCGCTTTTACTAGTTTTGCAAACGAATTTCTGCGACATAGTCCTAGGACAGCTTGAAGATTCCACGTGGCCCTCCGGCTATTTTGGGGTTCGAAATCCCCACTTTAAAATACTAATCTTTGAGCTTTGAAACCCCGACCCGTACTCGAATTGCAAGATCTGAATGAAGGTACCCAACCTTCGAAACGTAACCCGGGTATCTATATCCGGGCCGTTACAAAGTTGGTATCAGAGCCAGGTTTTGCAATTTGGGTACCAAAGGGTCGAGTGTATGTTTTGACAACCCGCCCATGAATTTCAAAAGATTTGAAAGAGTTTCCAAGGGGCAAAATGAACTTAATATGTCTAACTCAAATGAACCTAATATGAACTTGGCCATAAAATGGAGTAAAATCAAACAATGGGGATAGAGTGGGTACAATGGCGTTAGACCATCCCTATTGGATATAGAGTGGGAACGGGTAGGCAAAATATAGCTTACTCTTTACAGATGGGCTTGGAATACTCCAAGGAATTGCACCGCGGCGGTTGGAGTGGCGAGTTAGGTAGAGGCCGCGAGGTACTTGCCCCTCCGGTCAGTCGCTCCTCGAAGAGCGACCTTAGATAGCTTGCCTTCAATTTCTAAGGAGATGGGCTGCCAAAAAATAAAAAATAAAAAGGCTCATCGTATCCAGAAGGCCCAATATCCAAACAAAACAAACACAATTACACAAATATGATTTTTGCTAGGATCGGATATTTTTTCTAGGATCGGTAGATCCTAGGTAGATTCTACCGATCCCACAGGATCCTAGGTAGATCCTAGCACGAAGGAGTCTACATGATCGATCCGAATCAAAACCTTGCCTAGAATCGTAGGATCGTAGGATCGTAAGATCCAGATCGGGAACCTAATAACCATGGTTGTATGTATATCAATTGGGCCTGAGGGCGATCTCCCTCGAAGGAGATCATTATAATCGTACTTGAGTGCTTCTGTGTTGAGTGGTAACTCTGGATATGCAGCAGTATGGTCGATACACGACATGGGACAGTCAGGCGTTGGGGCCCAGCATGTAGGGGCAGAGGACGACCTCGTCGAATCGTGGCCGATAGGGCAGATGATGACGCTCAGGATCTCGGGGGTGCGGAGATTCCAGCCCCCCAGCCAGAGGAGATACTGAGACAGATGGATAGGATGACATTGATCAAGATGCTGCGAGGACTTGTCGGAGATCCTCCACCGGATACACCTGGTATACAGATTCCCATCGAGCAGCCATTTGAGCCAGCTATAGAGATCTCCATTGGACAGCCAGTCGTACCAGCCCCCGTCGATGTGCGCCCTAAGAAGCACATCGACTGGATTCGATCTTTAGCACTCTGCAGCCCACCACACTTCTTGGGAGAGGACGGAGCGAACATCGAGGCATGGCTGAGATAGATCGATAACATATTTGACTTCATCGGCGCTCCTACTTCCGAGCGTCAGAGGTTGGCCGCAGGACTTCTGCGAGAGGACGCATTTCTTCGCTGGACCGTCTGTAAGATGGGCCAGGCAGAGTGGAGCTATGAGGAGTTTCAAGCACTGATGCTTCGGGAGTATTGTCCGCCAGGGACACAGATGGCTAGGGAGGTCACCTTCATGCGCGCTACTTACGACCCGTCCCGCCCTGTATCGGAGGTCATTCGCCAATTCAAGAGGGAGCTGATCTACTGCGCTCACCTCTTCCCCACTGACGAGAGTCGTATCCGCTTGCTGTCTATGAGGCTGCCGCCAGAGATTCTTCTACACACATCCAGTTTGGGAGCTGTTCCGTTTGACCGCTTTCTGGAGGTCGTGATGATGTATGAGCAGCAGAGGATCCTGACCACTACTGTATATGCCCCCTCTCACCCTAAGGCGAAGAGGCCGAGGCCCGCTGACACGAGATGGGTTGTGAGTTCCCGAGGAGCCTTCCGCGGAGGATTCAGATGAGGGATGTCGAGAGTTCTGCCACCCTCAGCACCACCAGTGGCTCGTCGAGGTGTTAGCGTCCGAAGCATCACATGCTATGGTTGTTCTGAGCCCGGTCATTACCAGAGAGATTGCTTTGATAGATCTACCAGATGTTACACTTGTGGAGGTATGGGACACAGAGCTGCTCATTGCCCCCAGGGTGGTAGGACCCCACCAGCTACACCTGCACCGAGACTTCCCGCCGCTCCTCAGCCCCCACTTTTGACTTATTCCCCGTGGCAGGGGAGAGGCAGCACAGCTGTTAGAGGTCGGCCCAGAGGACGTGGCAAAGGTTTAGTTAGAGGGGGCCGTGGGCCATCTGGGCCCGGGTCAGGCAGAGGATCGTCTTCCGCAAGACCGTCTGGGTCAGGTTATGGGAGAGGACAGACATCTGGAGCTTCTAGTTCTACATTGCCCCCACCGCCCCGCGTTTTCTAGATGAGAGTTGAGGATCGATCCGCTCCGAGTGCCTCAGGTACTATATTTCTCCTAGATGAGTGATTGAGTATTCTTTTTGACACGGGTGCCACACACTGCTTCATAGAAGAGTCGTGCATCTCTAGACTGAGCCTGAGCTGCACGAGGGGTCCGCCCTTGACTGTGGGTATGCCAGATGGGGCTAGGATTAGGACGACTCATCAGATCCTAGGTTGCCCCATCCGTATAGGAGAGCGAGAGTGGCCCGCCGATCTGATCGTGATGACCTTGAGGACCCATGACTTGATTCTTGGCATGGATTTCATGGACCACTATGGGGCGATCATCGACTTGTGGACGAGGGCCGTGTCGATTCTAGCAGAGGATGCCACCGAGCACCAGGTTTGGGGTATTGACCCCAAGAAGAATGGGGCGCTGATTAGCGCAGTTCGAGCAGCGAGACTTCTTGACCAGGGTTGTACGGGATATTGGTGTTATGCTTTGGAGGTGGATCGAGGCCGACCCACCATGTCTGAGGTACCCATAGTTCGAGACTTCACCGATGTCTTCCCCGATGAGTTACCCGGATTACCCCCGCAAAGAGAGGTCGACTTCGCCATCGAGTTGGAGCCGGGCACCAGGCCCATTTCCCGAGTACCCTATAGGATGGCACCCACAAAGATGGTCGAGATTAAGGCTTAGCTTGAGGAGTTAGCCGAAAAGGGCTACATTCGTCCAAGTGCATCGCCATGAGGAGCTCAGGTGCTGTTCGTCAAGAAGAAGGATGGTTCGTTGAGGTTGTGCATCGATTACCGCGAGTTGAACCGGGCGACGGTGAAGAACCGCTACCCGCCTCCGAGGATTGACGACATGATGGACCAGCTTCAGGGTGCAGTGATCTTTTCGAAGATCGACTTGAGATCGGGATATCATCAGCTCAGGGTGCGATCAGAGAACATCCAGAACACCACTTTTAGGATGCGGTATGGGCACTATGAGTTTGTGGTCATGCCTTTCGGGCTGACCAACGCGCCAGCAGCCTTCATGGAGCTTATGAACAGGGTGTTCATAGACTATCTGGACAGATTTGTTGTGGTATTCATCGATGACATCCTAGTATACTCGCGGAGCCACGAGGAGCATGAGCAGCATCTGAGGATTGTTCTGGAGACGTTGAAGAGGCATCAGCTGTTCGACAAGTACAGCAAGTGCGAGTTTTTTTGACAAGTACAGCAAGTGCGAGTTTTGGATTCCCTAGGTGACCTTCCTAGGTCATGTGATCTCAGCAGCTGGAGTCGCCGTGGATCCGGCGAAGATTGATGCTATCGTTGCTTGGGAGGTGCCCAAGAACGTTCGAGACATCCGTTCCTTCCTAGGGTTGGACAGCTACTACCGTCGCTTTGTTAAGGACTTCTCGAGGATCGCTCGACTGATGACACAGCTGACACGGAAGGACGTTCCTTTCATTTGGAGTGAGGAGTGCCAGGCCAGTTTTGAGCTTCTCAAGGAGAAGCTGACGACCACACCAGTATTAGCTCTACCTGATGGGACTGAGGACTTTGTGATCTATACAGATGCTTCGCGAGCTGGTTTGGGTTGCGTTCTGCATCAGAGGGATCGAGTTATTGCTTATGCTTCACGCCAGTTGAAGCCTGGAGAGGAGACTTACCCCACACATGATCTTGAGCTGGCAGCTGTAGTGCATGCTCTGAAGATCTAGAGACACTATCTGTATGGTACTTGATGCAAGGTGATGACGGATCACAAGAGCTTGAAGTACATCTTCACCCAGAAGGAGCTCAACATGAGACAGAGACGCTGGTTAGAGCTCCTGAAGGATTATGATTTGGAGATCATCTATCATCCCGAGAAGGCCAATGTGGTGGCCGATGCGCTCAGTCGGAAGACTCATCAGGAGGTGGTTATGGCCAGATTGACAGCGCAACGTAGATTGCAGGCAGAGTTGATGTCATGTGGCATAGAGGTATGGATTCAGCAAGAGAGGGGTCAGTTATCCTTCCTCGAGATTCACTCAGAGCTGACAGATGAGATTCGTAGAGGTCAGGCAGATTGCCCTGAGGTGGCAGCACTGAGAGAGTGGATGGCACAGGGACAAGCGGGAGAGCTTGCGGAGAGAGCCGATGGATTGTTGACTTTCCATAGCAGAGTGGTAATACCCTCTACGTTAGATCTGAGGCAGAGGATTATGCAGGAGGCCCATACCACCCCTTATTCGGTCCATCCAGGGACGAATAAGATGTACCAGGACTTGAGGAGATCCTACTGGTGGCAGAGGATGCGAGCAGATATTACAGATTTCGTCGCCAGATGTCAGATTTATCAGCAGGTCAAGATTGAGCATTAGAGGCCGTGTGGCTTGGTCAGATTGCTTTCAGTTCCCGAGTGGAAGTGGACAGATATCTCCATGGATTTCGTCACTGGATTGAGGAGAGATGTCAGAGGATTCGATGCTATTTGGGTCGTGGTCGACAGACTGACCAAGTCGGCCCATTTCATTGCCATCCAGGAGACATGGCCGATTTCGAGACTAGCAGATGAGTTCATCCGATAGATTGTGAGGCTCCACGGGGTCCCCGAGAGGATAGTTTCAGACAGAGATGGTCGTTTCACATCGAGGTTCTGGCAGCAGGTTCATGATGCTTTGGGGACTCGTTTGCGTTTCAGCACTGCTTATCATCCGCAGACGGACGGACAGAGTGAGCGGACGATCTAGACTCTAGAGGATATTTTGAGATCCTGCGTGTTAGAGTGGGGCGACCATCGGGTCAGATTCTTACCGTTGGTTGAGTTCTCGTACAACAACAACTACCATTCTTCGATCGAGATGGCACCATATGAGGCATTGTATGGGAGGCGCTGCAAGTCGCCAGTACGTTGGGACGAGCCCGTCGACACCACAGCTTCGTTGCCGGAGATGGTTCGAGAGACAGTCGACCAGGTCGGACGCATACGGGAGCATATGAGGGTCGCTCATGACCGGCAGAAGAAGTATGCAGATCGCAGGCGGACAGAGATCGAGTTTGAGGTTAGATCGCATGTATGGCTTAGAGTGTCACCGACTAGAGGAGTTCGCCGCTTTGGCATCAAGGGCAATTTGAGCCCTAGATTTGTGGGACCGTTTGAGATTCTCGAGAGGGTCGGCGAGGTCGCATACCGTTTAGCCCTACCCCCATCTTTAGCCGGAGTGCACGATGTGTTTCATGTGTCCCAGCTTCGGCAATATGTTCCAGACCCGAGCCATATCCTTGACCATTCCGATCTCCAGATAGAGCCCGGTCACACCTATGTAGAGAGCCCAATTAGGGTGCTTGACCGTCGAGTCAAGAAATTGAGGACCAAGGAGGTTCCTCTTCTTCTGGTCCAGTGGTCTAGGAGGAGTCCCGAGGAGGTGACTTGGGAGACGGAGGATAGCCTCCAGTCGAGTTATGGGAGTGTCATAGACGAGCTCTTAGCGTCTTATGTTGAGCCGAGTGTTGACCTATCCTTGACCTCGCGAGCTAGTGGTGAGCCTTAGTAGCCTTTTATTTTAGGGATGGGCATTTCTGTGATTTTGTGCTTATGATTTCTTTCTCTGTGCAGATTCTATGCTGAGATGATGTGGCTAGAGATCGGTTCTCATGGCTTGTGTGCTGATGTGCTTGATGTGACGTCCGTTGGGACTTGTGATGCTTTTGTAGGATGTCGAGATACTTTATGACTCGTAGTATGTTGAGACCTTGTCACCATTTTGGCACGTTTTGAGATACTAGCATCCCTCATGTTGTGTTTTAGACCGTTTATGCATTGAGCTGTTTGACTTGTTGAGACTATCTCTTTGATGTTTGAGACTTACCACGTGATGTGCGCAAATTGCCATATTTTCTATGCACATAAAAGTCCATTTTATTGTCTTTTGCATGCATATTAATGGGAAAACATGGGATTAGTGTAGTTTACGCTTAAATGTCAAATATATGGGTTTGCACGAGTTTCTATGTGATTTTGCAGAAAACAGGATAAAAATGGACGGATTGAAAGAGCGGAAAAAGAGCTCAAAGTCTTCTGAAGAGGTCGAAATCGACTGGGGACCTCGACATCGAGTGCATCAGAGACGTAGGAATCGAGCAGGAAATGAAATAGAGCACATCGACACAGAGAGGTCGATATCGACGTCTGGATGTCGATATCGATGCTTCCATATCGAGCCAAATTGATAGAAGTCGAGTGCCAGTTCGAGTAGGAGAAGGAGAAGCTCGAGATAAAGTTTTGAAGGGGTCGATATCGATGTCTAGGGTCGATATCGACCATGCCAGTAGAGGAATTCGACTTAGATTTTGATAGAATTTTATCCAAAACTTGCAACGTCTATCCAAAAGTCGAGATTTCTTATCTTCTACACCAGATCTATCATGAGGAGGCTGAGTTACCATGGAGTTTTAGTTTTTTACTTTGTTTTAGTTTCATCTTAGAGAATAAAGATAAGGTTTCGAGTCCTTGTCGACATCTATAAATAGAGGCCAATAGGGTTGAGTTTAGGCATTCAATTTTAGATTCAATTTAGATTCAAGTTAGCATCCAATAGCATCTAATTTACAAGACAATTCAGTTTCAATAGAGAGTAGAGAGAGAGAGGAGGCCGAGTGAAAGTTGTAAAGCGAGAGCGGAGTGGCTTGTTCGGTTGTACTTTCTTTCGAAATTTTAATTCAAAGTAGCTTTCTTTCAACAATAATGATGATGATGCGCATGATGAGGAGTGAGTAGTCAACCCACTTCTAGGGTCGGGGTGAGCCCGACGATAGCAATGTGAGGTAAGTGCATCAAAGGTATGACTTTTATGCGATTCCGTCTTCTACCCCATGCATGATCCTTTGTGAATGTTAGAGAGATTCATTATTTGCATTATTGAAGCAAAAGCCACTCATGTTGTGAACTTGAATTGCTCATGAATTGGATAGTAACTCTTAGGAACTATGCGAGAGCCTCTAATCACCTAAGTGTTGATAACGAAAGTTATTTGATGGAAAGGCATTAAATTTCATAACTTTAGCATAAAACTTGCATTGTTATCGTTGCGGCACGAAACCCCGACTTTGGAAGCCTTTTAATTAATTGAATTCTTTATAAAAGTCTTAAGTTTTGTTTCTGTTCATCTTCCTTTTCCCATTCTATTTTCTTCGGACTCTTTTCCGACAAATTGGTTACGAAAACAGTTTCTGTGACAAGCATCGAAATCGACTGTAAGGGTCGATATCGAGGTCTAACATCGATATCGAGGTCTGTCTCGACGTCGACTTTGCTGTTTTGTCTTCTGCAGGAACTGCGCTAGGAAATCGACCAGAACTGAGGTCGATATCGACCAGTATACTCGATATCGAGTGTCTTCTGAGGTCGGAAGCTTTGATCGTGAGTACAACAAGGGAAGCGCTGACATACCTCCTCGTGGATTCGATCTTGAATTACCCTACTACTACAAGGGAGGGGATTCTTGTATTATTTGTTTGGGACAGGGAGTTAGCCTAGTTGTGCATTGTTATATTTGAATTATTTGAATCTCCTACACTCCACCCCCGTAGCGAATACCACGTGAGAGGTGGTTGATATTATGGTAGTTATCTGTATATGAGTTGATGAGATTATGACTTTATGATCCTTGATGAGTTGGAAATGGTGATTGAATGACTTGGAACATAGGAAGGAAATATGGGATTAGCCCTTAGAGGTGGATGATTCCACCTCTCGCAATCTGAAATTTCATGATTAAGCGTGGGATATGAAAAACTTTGAGCAGTTTTAAAAAGGACCATTTTGGGTTTTATTAAAGTGATAAACGCTATCTACAGTTCCATGATTTCGAGGTCAAACTTTCCTTTTAAAATGCTTTTGAACCCTCCCGAGCCATATTTATATGCTTTTGAGTTATGATACGACCGAGAAGTCAGGGCAAGGATGGAATAAGGGCCCATATCCCATACTTGCTCCAACCAATTGGGAGTAGCATGATCACGTCAATGATACTGCGACAATCTCATATGGGTCCTTATGAGATACTTACGGGATCGGTGGCATGATTCTCGGACTCACCTCCTTCAAATTATTCCTGTTGCTTTAGAATGATTTTTAGTCTCGGGGACGAGACTTGTTTTTAGAGGTGGATGAATGTAAAGACCAAATATATTTTTATATTATATGATTATTATTTTAATTAAAATTACTTGAAATACGACTATTTTATTCGTATAAATGGAAGAAAACTTGTCCCCGAGCAAGGTCAATTTTTATAAATCCGTCCGACCTCATTTTAAATCTGGATTTTGACGGAATTGAATTCCGCTTTTGAGTATTCGAGAATTAGTTTTATTACCCAAAATGATTTAGATTTCAATTTAAATTCTTAGCGTCGGAATTTCGTTTTACGAGCGGAATTGGGAATTTAGCGTCGGGAATTCAAATTTGTTAGGCGAGTGGGGACCACTCTATTTTACCTTATTTTATTTATTTATTTATATATTTATACTCTCTCTCTCCCCTTCCCTCCCGTTGCTAACAGATTGAGTTCCCCCTCCCCTGCTTTCACTCCTCTCTGCACACACCACCCTCCAGCCTCTCTGCACTAGCCCCTCCCTCCTCACGGCTCACTACTCTCTCCTCTGCATACCCACACACACACCCCCTTTTTTCTCATGTCCTATATATATACACACACCCTCATTCTCCTCTCACCTCACCCTCATTTCACCACCATAATCTCTCTCTCCCTCATCCCCTCTACTGTCAAAAAACCCAGGAGGAAACCCACAGAAAACCTCCCCTTTGCCGTTACCATTTCACCACCAAGTTATCACCTTTCCTCCTCCAAACTCCCCCTCAAGGCAGCCAGCAACACCCTCTTCCATCTCCGGAGCTCAGGGGAAGATCGGACGCCGCCAAAGCCGCCGTCGTGCCGCTGAAGTGCCCTTCCCTCTGTTCGGTTCAAGCCTCGGTAAAACACCTCCCCTCTCACATCTTCGCTTCTAACCTCAAAAATGGATCTTTTACTCGTTCCTCTTCCTTCCTAGACAAGGAGGAGCCTCTTCCGGCCACGAGGACCCGCCCCCCCTCCCCCCCCCCCCGTCGGAGTCACACCCTCCCCTGTTTCTGTTTGCCTCGGTAAGTGGCTCTCGCTTCGTTTTGCCTTGACTGAGTGCAGAAGCTCGCCCCTAATCATCACATACTTCTCCTAGGTGCAACACAGCCTCCCCCTCTCCGTCGTTGAAGCCCAGCTCCGCTCGAGCGCTCTCTCCGGCGTGGACCAACCCCCTCGGTAATCCTCTTCCTTCTCTCTTCCTTCTTGTTGTCGCTTTGTCCTTTCTGTGTCGTTGGTGGTCGGAATGGAATTCCGACCTCCGGGGTGGAAGCTGGAGGCCAATAGGCCGCCTGAGGCCAGGGATTCCCCTCCCTCCTCTCCCGTCGCTCTTCATCTCAGAACAGAGCTCTGTTCGTGAGGAAGGAGACGAAGTGGGATGCTGGGTTGGGCCTGTTTCTTCGGGTTTAGGCCTGACCCAGATCCGTAACCTAGGTATACCACTTCCCATCCGGATCTCCTACATTGGTTTGTTTCAAGCTGGGTTGGGCCGGGTTTTTTGTTATGCCAAATGGGTTATATCGTTTTAAAACCCGGATCCCCTTTTTTTTCCCTTGCCTTGGCTTACAGATCCGGACCCCATCCTTGCTTGGCTTTTAATTCGGGTTTGGGGTCTGGGTTCATGTTGGGTTGTTGGGCTTGGCCGACCGGGTTAGGCCCTTATTCTGTGGCCTCATCTGAGTATATATATGATATATATATATATATATATATATATATATATGTATGTATGTATGTATGTATACATTATATAGTAACGTATTTTATTCATCATTTATTATTATTATTATTATTATTATTATTATTATTATAAATCTGAATTTTATGAAAATAAAGTTTGGAAAGGGTTATATTATAAAATGATTTGTATAAGTACCTTTATGATGAAGTTAATATGTTTTAGTTGGGAACTTAAAATGATTTATTCATAAGCTTGGAGGTGTGTTATTTTAGTTAATTATATATTAGAGTAATTATTTAAAAAAGGAGTTTCTATGTTTTGGAAATATTCTTTTGGGAATTTGGTTGGAAAACAAGGTGTTAGAAATTCTATAATAGCAACTTTGACCGGGTTTGACCTAGATTTGGATATTCGGATATTTTCTCGGAATCTAGTTATTTTCCTTTGGGATCATCTTGTGAAAAGGTTTCTAGGTGTTAAATAGTATAATAGTATCTTATGACGCTTTTATCGCTTATATATTAGGTGATTGTTGATATTGCTTGGATTCTGCTTCTACCGTGTCTCTTTGCTGTTCGGTCTATTCAAGTAAGTTCCTTTATGGGCTTACTCAGACTCGAAAGAGAATACCTGTTTGTGAATATATGACATACTAGGTATTGCATAAGCATTAAAGCATGCCATGTAGTATCATGCTAGGATTGCACTTATGAATGAGGATTCGGTTACTTTGTGTGATTGAGAACAGAACGGTCGTTAACCGGGAGTCTTAGAGTTTTGCTAGGGTCATAGGGTAGCCCAGCTTCATCGGGTGCCCTGGGTCAGTTGTCGATATATGAGCATGATGATAGCCCAGCACCATCGGGCATGAGTATGATTTATGATATGATGATGAGACATGATATGACATGATATGCTATAACATCGAACTGGCCAGTCTCTGCACTAACAGAAAGGGGTGCAGAGGTAGGAGAGGGATATGCCACTTGGCATTCTTTGGGCGCCTTTACAGTTCTTTTCCGCATATTGTAAATTAGGATCGTGTTAGTGTGATTTAATTTCCGAATTTCATCGAAGCATCTTTATATTAGCGTATGTGTATGTTTGCTTGCGGGACAGGGTGCGTTGGGGTCTCGGTCTGATCCCGCTCACACCACTTGTTTTTAGGTATGATTTCTCTCTGTCTCTATGGCGTGGGAAAATCCCCCGGGCACTTGCAAAGAACCTGCCTAACCCCGCTAATTTGGCTATACGATTTCAGAATTTGTGTTTTGGTTTTGACCCGGCCTCGCCGTGGCAAGTTGTACTTTACTTCCGCTTTCACTAGTTTTGCAAACGAATTTCCACGATATAGTCCTAGGACAGCTTGAAGATTCCACATGGCCCTCCGGCTATTTTGGGGTTCGAAATCTCCACTTTAAAATACTAATCTTTGAGCTTTGAAACCTCGACCCGTGCTCAAATTGCAAGATCCAAACGAAGGTATCCAACCTTCGAAACGTAACCCGGGTATCTATATTCGGGCCGTTAGATGCTCTACAGCCAGACATTGATGTCAACTGTTGTTTGTCTTGTTTTAATTTCATGCATGCTCTTACTGATACAAAACTAAATCCCTTGCAGGAGTTTTCAGTTATAATTGTTCTTTATACCATTGTTGTGATTGTTTGCATTTTATGAAGCAAGTTTGAAGAACTTTATTTTTCCACCTTTATTTTTCTTTCCTCAAATATTTACGCTGAAGCTAAGGCTGCAAACAAGGACTTGAAAGGGATGATTAAAATGGTTAAAATCAATCACATAGACGTGAGTTGTGTGACACAAGCTGATCCCTTTGATCTATTCTTAAGTCTTAACTAGATTGATAGAAAAAGGCCCAAGTTGATCTCATCAAACTAAAAAAAACCAGCTTAGATCAAAGTTAATCTTTGTAACTGATTTAACTATGAGTTAGATATAACTATGGGTTCAAGATTTAAAAATCTTGATCCTTTTTTAATTGGAAGCAATACATCATCATAAAAATTTGAACCTACTTAATAAACTAACATGAAATGTAAGACATCAAGATGTCACTTTTGGACTATATATAACGATGGGTTCAAGATTTAAAAATCTTGAACCTACTTTAAATGGAGGCAAAAAGACAATAATACACTATGAAAAAACTTGAACCTGCTTAATAAACTAACATGAAATGTAAGGCATCAAGATGTCACTTTAGGCTATATATAACTATAGGTTCAAGATTTAAAAATCTTGAACCTACTTTAAATGGAGGCAAAAAGACAATAATACACTATGAAAAAACTTGAACCTTCTTAATAAACTAACATGAAATGTAAGGCATCAAGATGTCACTTTAGCGCTATATATAATTACATGTTCAAGATTTTAAAATACTAAACCTACTTTAAATGAAGGCAATACACTATGAAAAAAAATTGAACCTACTCAATAAACCAACATGAAATGTACATAAGGCATCAAGATGTCACTTTAGGGCTATATATAACTATATGTTCAAGATTTAAAAATCTTGAACCTACTTTAAATGGAGGCAATAGACCACGAAAAAAATTTAATCATACTCATCAACATGACATGTAAGACAACAAGATGTCACTTTAGGGTTCAAGATTTAAAAATCTTGAACCTACTTTAAATAAGATCTTTTATTTAAAAATTTTGAACCAAATTAACCTACTTTAAATAAGGCAATACACCATAATAAAAACTTGAACCTACTTAATATGTTCAAAATTTGATTAAGTAGGTTCAAGATATTTTTTATAACACTAATTCAAAATTTTATACATATAGATTCAAGATTTTTATAATTATAGGTTTAAGATCTTAAAATTTCATATTTTATTAGGTAGGTTCAAGATTTTAGAATCTTGAACCAATATTTATAAAATCTTGAACACATGGTTAACTTGCCATCACAAAAATCTTAAACCTACCGTTAAAAAAAATTTAAACTTATAGTTATAAATTATTGAACCTGCCATTATAATAAATATTTAAATATTATAATAAACATTTGGTAAATATTTTGATATTATAATAAACTTATATTGACATCTTTCCGAACTAACAATTTGATAGGTAAGATAATATATAAAAATCTTGAACCATAGTTATAAAAAATCTTGAACCCGCAATTATAATAAATATTTTGATATTATAAATAGGTTCAAGTTTTTAAGATCTTGAACCCATGATTATAAAATAATATGTTAATATTTTTATTAAGTATGTTCCTTACTTTATAAAATCTCAGTTTAAACTTTTTATATTAGTAAAAACTAAAAATATATATATCATAAACCAAAAAAGTTTTATAATGAAGGTTAATTTTTTTTTAAATCTAAAAGAGTAAGGAAGACTGATATGGTAATTATTTTTTTAATGCATATTTAAATTGGTGTAATTCCAAAATTATAATGTCAGTGTTTTCAAAAAAAATACTATAAGTAAGATGTGATATAGTGTAACAGTTGCTGACATAAACATAATGGATGAATAGTCCAGTTGGTTGAAAGATCGTGAGCTGTGTGGTGATGTGGCTTCAACTTCCGAGTTCGATTCTCGGCGCGCAAACTCAATTTTTTTTTAATTACACAGGCGGGCACGATTTTATTTTCCCATGTTATTTGCACCGGCAGGCACGCTCTTTTTTTTAATTACACCGGGGCGTGTTTGTTATGTATAGTATCTCAACCAATCAAATTGCTCCTCACGGTTTTTACCGCAATTTTGGTTTTCACCGGAGCGCACCCCTATATATATATATATATAGTTAGTAAATAAATTTGAGTTAAGCCTAATAGTTATATTAGATTGAATTTAATATTTTGAATTAAGCTCAAAGGTTAGTAAATAGGGTTTTGGTTGGGAAAATGGAAAAAAAATGAAAGGAAAAATGAAAAAACGTGATTGGGCGGAAGGGAGATAAGGGTGGAGAGCATGCCACGTAAGCACAAAGTATTCTGCATTAAGTATATATATAGATACTAGTAGAATATCCGCGTCATGGTGCGATTTTTAATAAAATAAAAGGGGCATTTGCTAAACTAACCCTATTATCCGGAATCTTTGCATGAGTGACCCAATCCGATAAAAATTTGCTTAAAAGTGGATATCCGGTGGCAAGCTTCAGTGGTTGTAGGTAACCCAATGGGGGACAGCTGGACACGGATAGAAAAGCAGGAAAAGTGAGAGAGAGAGAGAGAGAGAGAGAGAGAGAGAGAGAGAGAGCTCTACTGAAAAGCGAAGACAAGTCAGAGAGAGAGATGGAGGAGGGAAAAAGTACACTTTGAATTTGCTGTTGCAGAGGACAGAAGAGAGAGAGAGAGAGAGAGAGGTGAAAAATAAAAGTGCAGTCTGAGAGGAGAGAGAGATCAGCGAGAGTGTCAGTGAGGGGGCATAAAAAGATACCTTCAATTAAATTTGAAGCTTCAGAGAAAACAATTGAAGTAGGAATGGGGCGAGGGTTTATTTGCAGAATTACGTGTAAGAAGTAAGTTTTAACTGGACGTCAATATCGACAAAACATGTCACATATTGCATTTAATTGGACAAATTTGCTCGGAGAAACAGATCAATACGGCATGCGGAATCGACTGGGGAAGATTTGTGCGAGAAGCAGATTCACTATAATGACATCTACTATGCTTTAATATTTACCCATAGTTTGATGCCATGATTTTGTTCTCTCATGTCGACACTACTATGCTTTAATGTGACCGGTCCAAGTGTAAGAGTCATAGTAAGGGTGAAATTGAGGGGGCAGAAATATACTTGTAATTAAATATTAAGTTTCAGAGAAAAACCATCGAAGAAGAAGGTGGGTGGGAGGTAATTTGTAGGTTGACGTGTAAGCTGTTAGCTTAAACTAGACAGTCAATGTAATACGACATGTCACATATTGAGATATACTGGACATAATATATGGGAGACAGATTCACTAGCATTAAACAAATACAACATCGGAGCAAACATTTAAAAGACAGTAGCAAATAGTAGAAAAATACACGACATTGAAATCAAAAATTACGGTAACAGGTAGCGAAAATGCGACTGCGTGGTGAATCTGCACCCATTCCACTCGAAGTGTGGGCGCATATCGCGGGCACGATGATCAGTTGTCTCCCTGCTCAGCGGGAAGTAGACCGAGAAAGTTCGGTCATTCCCATAACTGGACACACGAATGACCCTGCCGGACCAATACCCATCGTTGACGTGACAGTCGACATGGTCGTCGACTTCGTAGGCGTCATATGAAATATGAGGCGGACGGGGACGAATTCGTAAAACCGGTATGATTTCCTTCAGCAGGTCTCTTCTGTTGTTCCGTATGAGGGTCACATATTCCACCAACCAGTGGCTAGGATCCACTTTGCGTACAAGGGTCGTCTCGTAGAATGACCCGAGCATCCCAGCCTCACCGCCGACGATCTCTACCTTTTGATTTTGTCGGTATGGCGACGACATTGGTCCTGCATAAAAAAATAAAAATATGATAGTATAATCATACAAGTAGCACAAATCTAAACCAATGAAATGCTTGACAAACCTGCAACCTCATTCCCATCGTCCGAGCGGTCGGATGATATAACGATGGGCACTGGTCGGGGAGGGAGGCCAGATGAGGAAGCAAGGTGGTGTGATGAGGATGCCATTTCATTGAAGGGGTGTTTGAGAGGGGGTGAAATGGCAATGGGGATTTAACTTCACCGAATTTGGGTGAGTAGGGACACTGTTCAGCATGTGACCCTTAACATGGCAGTGTGTTGGTATATACATGACACGTGTCACTGTTGACATGACATAGAATGGTTTTGTACTGGACATATTGTCAGGGCGTTTTATTCAATGTTTGACTTTGGTATAAAATTGGGTTTCCCACTCACACTTCATACTCATTAAATGCAAATCCGTAGGAAAATGTAGCAATCAGCAATATTGAAACGATAAGAAGTTCAAACCAATGAATACAATTTCACCAAAAAAATCAAAGAGAGATGGACAGAAAAGCAAGGGGCATCCTGCAGAGGAGAGAGAAACTGTCAGATAAGACAGTGGATAAGACAGGGGGAGAGAGAGAGAGAGAGAGAGAGAGAGAGAGAGAGAGAGAGAGAGAGAGAGAGAGAGAGAGAGAGAGCGAGAGAGAGAGAGAGAGACCGTTTCCCACCCAGGCAATAGCGCCAAAAGGGAATAAGAGGGAGATGAGGGAGGAGGGGGAGAGTATAAACCCATTCAAGCGCCTGACACCTATTGGGGTTTACTGGACAGCCACCGACATCTGATAGAAAATGAGTAAGTATTCCTTCTTTTTAGGTTATGCGATACGTTTCTACATAAAATATATTCATCTTCCTGTAAAACTGAATATGTCCCCCTCTAACTAATAGAACAGGGGACAAATCGTTCGTTTGTATGACTGTAGTGTTTGGAGGATGGTGGGTATGTGAACAGGGCACTTGGGTCGTGGAGGGGTCCAGGAGCGAGAAGCTGTCCTGGTAGACGAAAGTATTGACTACGTCTCCCTGAAGAAACAAGTGATGGTCAAGTTTAATGTCGATGGGAGGAGGCATGACGTCCAGCTCACATATGCAAAGCCGCAAAAGGAAGGGTGCAGACGTTTTTCCATTGGGGATGACGAAGACCTGCAGCCTTCAAGTTTTTAAACGGTCTATCTGGAGAACGATCCTGGCCTATCGACCTCCATGTCTCCCTGATACGCAAGTTTGGTGGAGAAGTGGCCACTACAGAAGGATCCACAATGGCCCATTCAGTCGGGGGTGGGCCACCTGTGACCCAAGAAGATCACCCTCATACGGACCCCCACTTGGCAGGGGATGAAGAAGTGGAAGTTTTGGGAGCACAAGGTGTCCGGGGTGGTCCACCTTTTGCAATTCAGTATGTAGCTATCCCAGTTTGTACCTTTGGTTTGGTCTGCCCTACTTTGTTCTACTTTGTGTGGTTACCCCAATTTGTACCTTTGGTTTACATGACAGACAATGAACTTAGCATGACATATAATAAATTTGACATGACATCTTATAAATTTGACATGAGATTAAGACTAACTAACCAAGTCCACAAACCAATAACAATTGCAAAGTGAAATGTCTAAAACGAAACAACAACAGTCTAAAACGAACCAACAGAAATGTCTAAAACCAACCAATAAAAGTCTAAAACCAAACACAACAGTCTAAAACCAATCGGGAAGTACTTTTAAGAGTCGGATGGGGTGTAAGACGTCCGTGGAAGATGGGAGCACAAAGGAATTGGCGGTACACCGCAATGAAGTCATCGTCAAGGCCACGGAACTTGGTGTCGTCGGCCGCGAGGAGCTGCATAAAGCGGATAGCGTATGGACCACAGTCGCCCCTACATCACGACAACGAAACATGTTCACCCAACCTGCGACAATTGTTTATAATCGGAACAAGTGGAAATATCGACTTACGATTGTTTGTTTTGGGGAATCCCTTTCACCCTCTTGTATGCAAAGGGTTTCGGGACTTTGCTGACCCATTTAACCCGAAGTTCAGGATGGCTGTCCATCAGAATGGGGAGGAGGTGGGTCACCGGTTTTAGAAAGCCCGCCATGTGGCGCTTGGTGACTAGGTTGATGTCGGCATCGTAGACGTTCAATGTCCACTCCGCAAGATTGATCTCTAGCGCCACCCAGTGCTCGTTCTTGACATTCCAAGGCGCCAACAGCCGGTCGACAACGGCCCACTCTGTTGCAAACCTCTCCGGTGACTTGTCGTCGAAGTAGTGGGACAGCTTCTCGTCCCCCTTGACCACGTCAATGTTCCCCTTCGCATCCGCAAAATGCTTCTGCAGTAGATACCCCCAGAAGAAATCAAGGACGGCGACATCTTCATACTTGTCGTCGTCCTTGATGTCCTTGCGCATGAGGGCGCATGCCTGCTCGATATGCTGCATGCACGGAAAACCATTTATATGGAAGAGCATATGACGAGAAAAGTAATTCATAGAACCACGTTGTGGGAACCTAACCTCGGTGATTGGAGTACCATGAAGAACTCCCTATGCAGTAGGCTGCCTTCAACCGACCGGACAGGGTCAGTTCCGTCCTTCATTCAGGATGAAAACGCATCAATGTCTGCCCTCGTTGTCATGCCTAGGTCCACGGCATCCACTGCTTGCGATGCCTTCTTGCCCACATGTGGCTTCTTCGCTGGTTGCTTTACTTTCCCCGGGGAGAATGTATTAGGATGTAGACGGGTCCTCCTACCACGCCGTTGGAGGGGCACCTCAGCCTCAACATCAACCTGCACCCAGCACACCATAGTGCATATAACATGACAGATAGTTAAATTGACAGGACAGTCAAATGTCCACACCTCGCCGATGTTCAGAGTAGGTTTCTCCGACTGATTGTCCTCCTTGGTCGGCTGTATCTCCTCCTCGTCCTTGTACTTGTCCTTTTCCTTCACTGCTCCATGAACCTATCCACATGACATCAAATTAAATTGATAGAAACTGATATTTTCATGACATGTGCTGACATTAACATGACACCTTACAATCTTGACATGACAGTGATATATAATTACATGACACTCTATATGATGCCATGACACACCAAAAGCATTACCTCCTTCTTTGGCAGCACCTCCCCTTGCTCCTTCGACTCCCTAGTCCCCTTCCCCCTCAATGCCCTCTTCAAGTCTTCAATCGACTCCTCAAGCGTGGCCATCTTCGATCCTAACTCCGCAGTTATGCTCCTCGCCATGTCGTCCAACTTTTCCATTAATCTTGACTCGATGTCTAAGATGGCATCTTTTGTCTACGTACCCTCCCCTAATTCTGGTGTTGACCCAGGTGCTTCCTTTGGTTGTTCCTTCCGTGGGGGTTTCGCATTTGTTGCTAAGAACGCCCGGACAATGTCGTCGAAGAAGTGGTCCCGTTTATCGTGACCGTATCGAGCATCGCGGTACAAACGGGTAACTTCCTCCACTTCGTTGGGGATGAGAACCGGCCTCACAACGTCAGGGTCATCGAAATACCCGAGCTCCTCCTTAGCCTCCCGCAGTCGGGTGTCGATGGCGGAATACTCGAGGTTCCCTTCCTTAGACTCATATCGCAGACACCTAGGGTACAGCTTCTCATCTATGATGCTCGCACATTGGACGCCCACTAGAGGGAGGGCTTCGTACACCCAGATCTGCAAACAACGTTTATCCAGTACAAGGTCAATTGTTGTCCAGTATAAAGTATATGGATGACTAGTATTAATTCATTAGTCATCCAGTGAGGTTTGTGAACGAACCTGGAAGGCGAGGGGGAATCCCATCAGCATGTACGACGGACGTGGTGCAGTGGGGTTGCTGCCAGTGTGTTGGAGCTTCATCTCGATTGCATGGTTCAGGAACTCGTTCGTTCGCTCGTAGGAAAGCCGACCCCACGGATAGGCCAGGAACCTTTCAATGTCCGAGACGAGGTTGACCACCCACCCCTGAATGTAGTTTCAGGGTTCCTTCCCGAACAACACGCCCTCGACCAGCATCAGCAGGACAAATTTAAACTTTTTGGCTGACGATTTCTCATATGCCATTGCCACATGGAACATCACCTCGAACTCGGACATCTTCAACTTGGTAACTCCAAAGAAATCATACACTGCCGTCTCACACGCCGAGTTGTTCTCAGGTTCATCGACATAGCCGCAGTTGAGACTGGTGACAAGGGCGAACTCAGCTATTGAGAACCTCACGACCGCATCATGGATCTTGTACCACGTTTCATGCTTCTTCTTCGTCTTCAGTTGTCGTTGGAAAACGTAGTGTACAAGCTGCCCGGAGAACTGGACCCTTGTGCTTATGCCCAGTCTTGCAACGCCCCCCAACGGGTTGTCCATCAGGCGCTTCCACTAGGACTCGCTCAACCGGTTGTCAATGTTTACTAGGAGGGGCAATCAACAGTATTGGTTACATCGCGCTTTGAAGTGTCTGTCTTCCTCGACAGCGTACACAGCCTGCACAGACTTCAACAAGTGAGAAATGTTGCACCACGACAATCACAACTTACATTACTCAACGAAAGCCCATCATACCGCGCCGGAGGTTTGAGATGCAGGGTCGACAATCTTCTTTCCACTCCGCCGCTGTGACATTTTTGATATTTAGCAGATATCCTGCATGTTGGGAGACCAAATATCAGTAATCTTGAAATCAATTCGTGTCCCCCAACCCACAGTTCCCTTCTCATCAGTCCCACAAACATTGTAGAATTCAATATGTACATGACAGTTACTCATTCAGAACCTATGCATATCAAATATCAAGATTGAATGCACCCAATGGTTCAATATGTACATGACAGTTACTTATTCATCTTAAGATTGAATGCACACAGTGGTTCCATATTCATCCCTGCAGTCTATCTTACATGACACCAAAACATTTATACATGACACGTTAATATTTATACATGACACCTTATTATTTATACATGACAGTCGACTTATTCAATTTGTACATCTCTAAATTGCACACGAGTGTCAAAAATTTTCATCAGAAATCTCGACCTACTGACATTAATATTCAGTTCCCCTGCCCAATTTCAATCTACACATATGAAAACTCACCCTTTGTAACATTTCCCCTAACCCTAATTTCCCCATTTCGGCCAATTTTCCCCCTAAACTGAACGTATCTACAGCTACCCTACTCCTGAAAATTTGGATTCGACATAAACGTTCCCCAATTTCCCCTTTCCCAATAATTCCCTTCTCTCCGCACACCCCAGTTCCCAAACTTTCCACCCTTTGTTTTTAACTTGACGCCGGTTACTTCCTACATGACAGGGAAAATTGCGAACTGTCAACCCATTCGACCCCTTTATCCCATTTTCACACAATCAAAAACAGTTTAGGTTCTTCCAATCGGTTCCTCCCCTACGAATCCAAGCAATAGGTAATTAATCGACCGAGTTAGGGTTTACTTACTTCAAAATCGCCCTGTTCAATGTCGGCTCACCTTCTTCTTCTCCTCTCTTGCACTGCACTGTCGTCTTTTTCCTCTTCTTCCTTCTCTTTTTCTTTTCCTCAGGTTTGCATGAGCGACTGTTTCCCTCTCTCTCTTCCTCTTTTGTAAGCCCCCGTGGGACAGTTGATTTTACAGTTTTTTAATAAAACTGTCAAATTTTATCTTCCTCCCTCTCTCTCTCCTCATTAATTTCCCCCGGTTCCTCTCTCTCTCTCTCCACATTCACTCTCTCTCTCCTCTGTCCCGGTTGCATGACCACTTTTTAACCGGATGGAGTGCAAATTTTTTTGGGTAGAGGGTTAGCCTTTGCAATTGTTTTGGATAGTGGGTTATGGGCGCAAAGGTGGTCGGATAAGGGGCTAGATTGTGCAATTCCCTCAAAATAAAATTTGAATAATATAAGTGATGTACATATTTGCACCCCTTTTTATTGCATCTTTTGACTTCATATTTCATTCGATTTCCAAAGAAAAGGTTCAAAAGAATATAAACTTGTGTAAGAATGGGCTAAAATATAAAGAATAGAGTCTGAATAAGTTTTGAGCTAACCATGCAGGAATTCGAGCGAAATCGGAGTCAAAACAAAGAAGCCAAGTGAAGTTGAGCAGAGGTAGATATCGACCTTCAACATAGATATCGACCTTCAACATAGATATCGACCTTCAACATAGATATCGACCTTAAACATAGATATCGACCTTCAAACATAGATATCGACCTCTGACGTCGATATCGACCTTCAACATAGACATCGAATGGAGATGGACAAGTCGAGCAGAAACACAGACATCGATTTCGACCTCCAACGTCGATATCAACCTTATCTCGACAGAAGATAGATCCGATTTCGAGACTCGGATTATGAATTCTATCATCAAGGCCACGGATTATCTTGTTCTTCTAGATAGTTAGCAGCTGAATTTATCTTTTCCTTTAAAGTTTTATCAAAATAAAAGACCTATCCTAATTGTTTGGATAGAGTTCATAGTTTAGATAGAAGTTACAATCCTTGGCTAGCGAGGATTAGTAGCCTATAAATAAAGCCCTAGGGGGCTGGCATTCAATCATCAATTAACAATCAATCAACACATCCAATTACATTCAATAGAGTTAGAGAGAAGTTTTAGGGTTTGGCGTTTGCGAAAGCCGACGTTGAGTTGTAAAGCTTCGGAATTTATAGTTAAATGCAAGTTTCTTTCTTTCAATCAATGGTGAGTTCCATGATGAGGTGCGAGTAGTCCCCCAAAGCTCTTAGGGTCGGGGTGAGCCCGACGTTAGCCATGCGTACTCGAGGTAAGTGTTAGATGTTGATATCGTTGTGTCTATATCATCTCCTACGATTCTATGTTTAGTCCTAATCGAAAGAAAAGGGATTCATGCTAACAACTTGAGTTATAAACATAAAATTGGTAGAGATAATTAGGTTTATTTGCAAGAGTAATCCTAAGAGTTGGTGTACGGCGAAAGCTTGTCCCTCGGGTGAAATAGCGCAATTGTCCGTCTTATTTATCTTATCGCATGCTTTGGTTAACGTTGTGGTAAACCCTAATCCTAGGAGTTACCTTTTACATAGTTTATACACACAAAACCTTTGTTTATTTCTGGTCATCGCATCCTCATCCATCCTAAAGTCTTCGGCCTTTCTTCGCCGACAAAAGCTAACAACTTTGCAGGAGAAGACATCGATATCGACCACAGACATCGATATCGACCACTGAGTTCGTTGACAGTTTTCTGAGTCGACGACGATCATCACTGCGGAGTTACTGAACATCGATATCGACCCCTTAACGTCGATATCGACCACCTGTGTCGACTGGCAGTCTTCTGAGCCAGTCGATTCCGTCTGCTGACATCGATATCGACCTTCCCTAGTCGATATCGACTGCTTGTTTTTGTCTCTGCAGGTCTTCCGTTGCAGAAAGGATCGACAGCCGAGGTCGACATCGAGAACCAAGGTCGAAATCGAGGCTTCTAGTCGATGCAAGACGTGAGATTTCCAACGCTACTAGGATCCCGCTGACACGCCTCCTCGTGGATCGATCTTGACTACCCTTCCACTACAACGGGAGGAAGTCTTGTAATTATTTGCATAGGCTAGGAGTCGGTTTACATTTATACATCTTATTTTTTGTATTTGAGATACTCGACGTCCTCCTGCTTTAACAATAAGAAATTAATGTTATAAAATTTAATAAAAGTTGAGATAAAATAAGAAAGGAGTTGAATAAGTGAATAACACTCATAAAAATGATTACCATAAAAGTATTTTAGAAATCTTTTAGAAAAATATTTTTTAAAAATTTTCTCCTTTAAACCAACATTTATAAATACAGATATTTTAAATCACTCTCATTGATTTGTAAAATAAATATAAAAATCATAATAATAGTTAGATATAGATATAGATATTTTGAATTGAACCCATTGTTTTGAATTAAACCCGTTGTTTAGTTAATGGGTTATATATATATTAGATTTAATTCAATGTTTTGAAATAAACCAATAGTGAATGGGTTAAATTTAAAAGAGAATAATGTGATAGTTTAAAGAGATAAAGAGAAAAAAGAAATCTATATACATATACTAAAACCGATGCATAACGTCCTATGTGGCGCGTTGTGGTTGATACAAGAGAAAAAATCATATGTGGCGCATTGTGGTTGATCCTAGGGGAAAAAATTAATAAAATAATATGTTGTCATAGTTTATATAAAGTTATATATGCCACAATCTATCTATCTATATATTTTAGTTCATTGACAAAATATAAATAAAAAATATTTCATAGTCATACTTACCAAAAATATTAATAGATAAATATGTAATATTTATAAATAAAAGTTAAGATAAAAATAATAAAAAAAAAACTTTACCATTGGGGCAAATATAAATATTTGGGATACGTTTTGAAGGTTGGATACCTTCATTCGGATCTTGCAATCCAAGTACGAGTCGATGTTTAAAACCTCAAAAATGAGTGTTTTGAAAAAGGGGATTTCGTACCCCAAATCCAGCGAAGGACCGTTAGGTACCCAGACCCTGTCCTATAGACTAAATCGCTCAAATTCATTTTATAGTTCAAACTACTAAAAGCGAAAAATCGGGGTACAACTTGCCACGACAAAGCCGAGTCAAAACCAGAAACACGGAAACCTAAGTACAAAATCATCCAAGTCTAATGTATGGTGAACATTAGTCTCTCGGTCGGTATAACACCATAGGAAAATAACCTCATCATAGATCATCAAGCAATTAAGCAACTGCAAATATACCTATAAAATATATTACGGGGCAACGAATCAGACTAAGGCCCAGACATGTCTAGGTCCCACTACGGGCACATATATACGTTATACCTAGATAAAGATGCATCTAATGCATTGCAAAATTTAAACACACAAGTCATTCTTATCAAATATATATAAGTCATGCTTATTATATATATATATATATATATATATATATAATAAATATACCTTGTTCACAAATATTATTCGGTGAAATGTGAAACATTATTTGGTGAAATTTGAAGCATTATTCGGTAAAATGTGAAACATTCTACCGAATATTGTTGTGTTACAAATTATTCAGTGGAATTGGAACGTTTTCATCTAAGCTGAACGGAAAAAGAAAACATAACAGTATTCGGTAGAATGTTTCATATTTCACTGAATAATGCTTCAAATTTCACCGAATAATGTTTCACATTTCACCGAATAATATATATATATATATATATATATATATATATATATATATATATATATATATATATATATATATATATATATATATATATATATATATATATATATATATATATATATATATATTGTCCTGCATTAGAAGCATGATATTAGGACTAGCGTATATGTGTGCTTATATGTGGGGAACAACAAAGTGTGTGCCTCAATCTGATCCTATGCCCCCTTAACGTTTTTAGGTATATATGCATGACCCTACCTAGTGTTGTGTGCTATTTGTCGTGGGATGTTCATGGCGAATAGTTGGAAATGACTTGTCACTCGACCATCTAAAAGTGTAGTAGATTAACCACATAATAAACATGTTTTGACCCAGCTCTGTCGTGGCATCTTGTATGTACGCGATTGTTGGTTTAAGCAGAGTTGTTTTCCTGACTTAGTAGTTAGGACATGTACATGTGTGTTAACACCGGGTCTCCAACGGACCTCACGAGAACTTTGGGTATGAAATCCCCCTTTTAACAATAAACTTTCGAATTTTAATCTTTCAACCCATACTTGGTGCGCAAGATCCGAACGAAGGTATCCGACCTTCGAAACGTAACCCGGGTTAATAAACTCGGACCGTTACATTTCCCTCCTTCACCATCACCATACACCACCTTCCCGCTTTCATCATCGTCCTTACTTCACACAACACGAAGCTCCACCACCACGCTCCTCCTCCTCCCTCCAACCCATAGCAGCTGCACTCCGTCTCCCTTGACATCCACCAGCAGCCCAAGAAGCTCCCATCGTTGTAACGGCCCGGTCTTATGATACCCGAGTTATGTTTCGAGAGATGAAACCCCTCGTTGGATTTTGCGCTCCGAGTACAGGTTGAAGGTTTGAAAAAAACATTAATAGTTTAAAGGGGGATTTCGAACCCAAATTCGTGAAGTCCGTTGGAAACCTCGGTACCTGTCTTAAGACTAATCGCGAAAACCATTAAGCATGAAAACCAAAGCATAAATCTAAAACGATACATAGGGTGCCACGACAGAGCCAGGTCAAAACATAGTCCAGGTAATAAGAAATCTCAAAGGTCATAAGAGTGGTGAAGTCAGTATCTTAAGGTGCTCTCTCTCTCTCCGCCATGCAAAAGACTCACGCTGAAAGAGTCAAACATCATCAGCAATCACACATAATCAAATACCTAAAAAAAATAAAGTGGGCATAAGATCAGATCGAAGCCCGCATGGCTGATCCCCACATATAAATACACATGCACGCTATACCTAATAACATGCTTCTAATGCAGGACAGGAATATTAACACACAAGCATGCTCGCAATTATATAACATATGCAGAATATTAAATAGGGCCCTAGCACAGAATACCAAGTGGTATATCCCTCTCCTACCACCGCCCCCTTCCCGATATGGCAGAGACTAGCCAGCCCATGAATGCATTCCATTTCATTTTAATTAGATCAAGCCCGTATTAAAGCCCAACCCAAAGCATGCTTTGAAATAATCATCAAATATGTGGTCTTGCGAAAAGAAAGTAACAGTGTTGATAATAATAGAGGTGTAATGGTAAATATATTGTCAACGACTCGAATGAATTAGGACGAACCCGATGGGAATGGGCCATCCATGACCCTAGCAATGACTTTAGTTACTTCACAGATAACGGTCATTCTGTTTATAAATGCATAAGGAATCAGTATGGTCATACGTTAATGCAACCTAGCATGATACTACATGACACGCTATTATGAAATGCACCACCTACTACATCATGCACATATAAACAGGGAGAGGTCTGATCAATCTGAGGAAGCCCCGAGGGAACTTACCTAGCTAGCAGAACAATAAAAGAAGAACCCGCCAAGCAGCAAGCACAATCAGATAATATCACCAAGATACATAGCAAAATATGAGTCTACATCTAAGCTACTCAAGCATTCCAGGCACACTCATCATTCAATCAAATAAATAAGCACATCGCATTAGCCAATCCATCATGTTCAAACACTCACCGAATCATAACACCTCATAAGACCACAATAATCTCCAGAACTTACTCAGCCTATTTTGCATGCTCATAAGATCATATCCTCATATAACAGCTCGACATGTATATAATAGTTCATAAACATTACTCATATGATAGTACCTTACTTCTAAATCATGTCATTAGTCACATCACATATGCTATTAGTCACCCATATATGTTGTTAGTCAATCAATCATATCATCATACTAGTTAGTCACCGATCAAGTCTAATTCCCAAGTTAGGCTTGAAAACCGTTTCGAAAATCAAGTCATATTTTAGGATCTCCGACCTCGAAATACTCATGAAGTTCTCTTTTCCAAAACCCGAGTCAAGTCATTAGGTTAGTCGTTTAAATTCCCAAAATCGTCGAATATGGTTCTTGAAAACATTCGGCAAAGCTTAGGGAAATAAGGGTTTAAAGCTCTCGGCCAAGGGGTGTCTCGTTGCAGTGAAAAGGGCTTTTGCCACCGCGAATCATCCAAGCGAGCACCCCGCGAAAGACAGGGGTGTCGCGGCCGTGAGATGCCCACTCGCCCCCGCGAGAGCCTCGTGCTCGCGAGGGGTCTCGCGCTTGCGAAACATCCTTTCGCGGCCGCAAGACTAGGAGCCCTAGGGCACCCCAGGTGATCTCACTCGTCACGGCGAGTCAGAACCCTTAGGCCTTGTTCTGACTCACGGCCGCAAGATCCTTTTTATGACGGCGAGTCTGGGCCTGAATCGTCGATTCAAGCCTTTTTTCGGCCTCTTTGTTGTTGTTAGCACATTTACCTTTACCCAAACCTCACCACGACTTCCAAAACATGTAAGTACTCATTTTGAACGTAAAAATCGAGGGAAAGAGAGATGTCTCACCCAAAATCCTTCTTTCTCTTCTTTTCTTCCCCGGGTGGCTTGAGGGCGATTTTCCGGCTTGTTCCTCCTGGATCCACTTGTTGAGTGAGCTAGGGAGGTGCTAGGGAGGTTAAAGGTAATAACTTTGGAAGTGTGGAGGTGAAAGAAGTGGAAAAAGGATCTCTTACCTTTGCTAGACCAAGAATGAACCAAGGTGGCTCCGGGGCTTCGATCTCGGTCTTCTGGGCTGTTTAGTGGCTCCAAAATGGCTTCTTGGACACCAAGGGAGGATGAAGAAGCTGCTGGGGTGTTTGTATCTCAAGGGGAAAGAGAGGAGAGGTGGTGGGTGGAGCTTGGTGCTCTCGGCACAAGGAAGAAAGGAGGAAAGAGAGAGGCGGCGTTTGGTGGTGGTGGTGGTGAGGGTGGCCGGAGGTGGCGATGGTGGGAGGTGGAGGTGGTTATTTTTGGTGGTGGCAAGGAGGAGAGGAGAAGAGATGGATTGTGTTTTCTTTTGTGCTTCACTTTTTAGATAAAGTTTTTGTGTTTAGGTTTTGTGTTTGAATGAGAGTGAGTGTGGGACAAAATCAGATTTGAGGGGTATATGGGCTGATTTGGGAATTGGATGGGATGGTGGTGTCTAGGCATGGTGCTTATCTCATTCCAAATCAAGGGGGTGCAAATGAGTGGGAATGAAAAAGACAAATGTGGGTGTCTCCTCCATTTAAAGAAAGAATCTTGACCATCTAAATTCAAATTGGTCTCAAGCTCCAAGACCTAGGGTTTGGGGTAAGGGTGGGCCGGCTAGGCTAGGAGAGTGAGGGCGAGTGTCTTCGTCTGACGTTGCGAGCTCGAATCCGAGGTTAGTCCCAAAATTAGTTTTCGACGTTAGTTTCCCAATTCCCCCTATCTCTCTCAATTAGTTTTTAAAAATTTTATTTAGGTCGGAAATCGGTTCCATAAGTTTTAAATCCGAATTAGAGAATTTTTCATGAAATATCCGTTTTAAATTTGAATTTGAATTTCTTTTTTTTCCAGAAATTTAGGATTTGAAATTCCGAGTCTTTACAATCGCCACCATTGAGCCACCGAAGCTCCATCGCCTCCATTTGAGTGCAAACGATCTTCCGGTCTAAGAAGCCATCGAGAGCCTCTGACGATGCCCAGAACTCCGATTGAGAGCTCCGACTCTGCGAGCACCTCGGTGATCTATGACCTGTCTAGACTGTTATCTACTTGCTGCCTTACTTTTTTTATTCTGCTTCTTCAAGTAAGTCCTCTGGGGCTTACTCAAGTTAGAACCTCATACTTAATGTGTCATATAGTATGTAGGCATTATAATAGCATGTCATGTAGTCGCATGCCTAGGTTCTGCATTAATGGATGAGCATCTGTATTCTAAATGCGAATGTTAGAAATGGTCGCAAGTCGTGAGTCTAGAGTCATTGCTAGGGTCATAGAATGAGCCAACCACATCGGGTTCGTACCTCATCGAGTCATATGGGAATGATATGAGAAAGAATATCGAGCGTGATGAAATTGGCCTCTTTTGCCCCAACCTAGAGATGATTCTATTGTGGGTGCGTACTTGAGTTATTGGCATCCGTTGCCTCGGCCCATAGACCTTTATTTTTTGGGTACGTGATTGGCCTCCGTTGCCTCTGCCCACAGACGCCCTCGACGGGGTTATAGGTATGTGTATGATTAGAGGGATATGCCGCTTGACATTCTTTGGGCGCCTTACAATTTTTTTCTCTGCATATTATATATCTTCCAGCATGCTTGTGTGTTTAATATTTCCGCACTGCATTAGATCATCCTTTATTTAGGTATAGGCATATTATATGTCCTCAGTGATGTCTTTAGGGCCCGTATGAATGGCTCGACCTTGACTCGTGTTATAATTTCAAGTAATCGTTCCCTTTTTTGATTCGTGCTGTTATGGCAGGGGATACCCTATGGCGCATTTGGAGAGAGGGAGACTGACTATGGACTTCACCCTTTTTATATTTTGTACTTACATTTCCTTCGTATTTTGGTTTTGACCCGGCCCTGGCGTGGCAACTATGTATCGTTTTGAAATTGTTGCTTGTTTTAAACTTAAATCTGTTTTGCACAAACTAGACAATAGGACAAGTTCGGTCCCTAATGGACTTATCGCAGAATTTAGGGTAACACTTTGTTTTGAAACTCAACCCGTACTCGAATTGCGAGATCCGAATGAAGGTATCCAACCCTTCAAAACGTAACCCGGGTTCCTTAACTCGGGCCATTACAAAGGTGGTATTAGAGCTTGGGTTGTGCGATTCGACTACAAATGGGTTGTGAACTGCTTTTATAAATTGCCAATGATTTTAAAGGATTTTCAATGAATTTCAAAAAGGGCAAACTTAATTTAATGAACCTAACCCCCTAAAGTAAGAGATATGATGGGATAGTCGTGTGGGTAGAAAAGGCGATAGACCGTCCCTTATGGATCCGGGAATCGGTAGACTGACCTTAGCTTTACACTTTACAGAGGGCCTAGAAGACTCCAAAGAGTTTGCACCGCGGTGGTTGGAGTAGAGGGGTAGGATATAGAGGCCGAGAGGTTATTTGCCCCCTTTGGTCAGTTTCCCCTCGAAGGGCAGCTTCTAGGTAGCTTATGTGATTTATAAACTAGGCCTGAGGGCGATCCCCCTCGAAGGGGATCTCATTATATACTGTTGAATGCTCATGTGCTAGATGCCTCATTTAGATGTTCTTCTTTATATGTTGTTTTCTTTGGGTAATAATTTCTATTCAGCGTATTCTTAGGAGTACATTGAAATTTTATGGATAGGATGGCGGAATGTTCCTTTTATCGTATGGCCGGGAAATGTAGTTCTTATGGGGTGATCTTCCACATCCTTCATTCATTGGCATCATGATCCTTTCATTTTGCATTTTATCTTTTCCTACCTTCTGTCCATATTGTCAATTGATATTCTATTACTCTTTTTTTCCTCATATTAGTAAAATCTTTCATGGGAGATCGGGTTGGTAATCTCACTACATTCATGATTCTTATTCGAGTGCGTCGACCCCTTGAGTGCATGATGTAAGAGTTGGAATGTATGAGACTTGATGATATTTGCTAGAGTAAAATAGTACTTGAAAGGTGCAGTATTGGTATTAAAAATCTAAGGTACTAGGTTAGGAAAAAGCTGAGAGGTTAACTTAGTCAAATTAGAGGTGCTACCAAACCTTGCTTTGGGATACGTGCAAGGATTAGGAATCTAAATTTTTGTGATTGAGGATACGGAATGAGAGGATGACTCTTATAAGGTTTGTGGTGGAAGATAATTCTTTAGAGGTGGATTAGCGATGGGTATGCCTACGGATATGGAAAGTAAAATAAGGGTCTTGAAGCAATTTGGAAAATTTCCTCTTAAAGGTAATAAGGGAATGAACCGATAAAGATATAGGTAAAGGGAATGACTTCAGTAAGAAGGCCTAATTTGGTCGTGTGTGGGATAGAGGTGACCTTGAGGAATATCTATATATAGGGAAGGAATATTGTTGGGATAGAGATGATTTAGGGGCCACTTCGATCGTAAGTCCAATTGATGGATTTAGGAGGTTGAAAAATTTTAAGTGCGGAATATCGGGAACTATGTGAGTAAAAGATATTGAGGTGCTAATAGTTGTAGGCAATGAAAATTTGTGCTTGTGACATCTTAGGAGAATTGAATAAACAAGGCATGAAAATTTCGGAAAAGTTCGAATAGGACGGCATGTAAGGATCGTAATCGTTTGGGATGGTAGCAAAATTTTGAGCGATAGTTGGCGTTTCGAGTAAATATGCATGAAATTTGGGAAGTAAGGGAGATGCGATTTGGTTCATGAGTGCTTGTATGACTTGCTTAGGCAAAACTCGTGTGTGGATCAGTTGGGAAGAGATGCAGTTAAGGTTTTGCTAAAATATTCGAGATCGGGAGCTTTCAGATCTTTGTGTGAGTTTGGGATTTTAATGCTGAGAGAGGAAGAGATGAGGTTTTGGAATATTTGATCCCGATTGATGATAACTAGTTAAATTAGTAATTAAGTTTTAGGCGGGTGAATAGGAAAATCGGAATCGCAAGCTTGGGACCGTACGTGAGTAATTGGGGAACTTGATTGACTTGGGCAGTTAAATTCTTCATGATAAATTTTGGGTGAGTTGTAGGCGTTTCAACTTTTGAGGAATCGATGAGAACCTAGACGTTTGATTTTACCGGGAGTGTGACGCACTAAGACTTAGGATTCGAAACATGGCTTGAGTCTTCTTGATGATCATTTATGTCTTATTGAATACTTCTGTGCTATGTGTTAAGCCCATGCCTTCATTCCAGCAATCATGGACGACACTTGATACGGACCGCTCGAGCATGGAGGACCAGTACGTAGAGGACATGAACGACCCCCTCGCAGAGTAGTTGACGACGAGGATGATGTTGGAGTTTCGCCGCTTGAGAACGGCGGGGTCCCGATTCCCCCGCCAGAGGCTACACCTGGGTAGATTGATCGAGCTACACTTCAGGGGTGCTGAAGGAGATTCTTCGAGAGCCTCAACTAGTAACACCCAAGGCAAAGATCTCGATAGAGAGGCCAGCTACACCTGATGTGGATACGTGCCCCAAGAAGCGTGTCGACTGGGTTAAGTTATTAGGACAGTGCCACCCACCCCTCTTTTCTGGAGATGCCAGCGAGGACAAAGAGATGTGGTTTCGATAGCTTGATGGGATCCTTGACTTCATTGCTGCACCGGCGGAGGAGGCTTAGAGGCTATCCGCAGGGCTTCTGTAAAGGGACGCATTCGATCGATGGTCCGTGTGCAAGCCGAACCGGGCTGAGTGGACTTACGCTGACTTTCGAGCACTGATGCTGAGAGAGTATTGTCCAGCCGAAATGCAGACTGTGAGAGAAGTGGCATTCTATCGAGGGACATTTGATCCATCATTTTCTATTTTTGAGGTCGTCCGCTAGTTCAAGAAGGAGCTGGTGTATTGCGCACACCTTTGCCCCACCGATGAGAGTCGCATTTGACTGCTGTCTATGAGATTGTCACCCGATGTTCTTCTACACGCCTTGAGTTTAGGAGTTGTAACCTTTGAATGATTCTTAGAGGTTATTCTTCTGTACGATCAGCAGCGCATCCTCTCTGCTACTACATATACTTCCTCTCGTTATGAGGGGAAGAGACCTAGACTTGCTGAGACTAAATGGGACATGGGACCCAGAGGGGGAGTGATAGCATGCATTTAGATGGTCATAATAGGTTTCATTTAGCTTAGTTAAGATGCATATCATGCATGGTTCAAGCACAATTTGCATATTTGCCCTCTATGTTGGTGGAGTCGGAATCTATACGTTTTTATTGATTATTTCAGGTAACTGTGGATCCGAGGAGGAGACATGGGTTGATGAAACATTAGATGAGGATGTCTAGTTGATCGAGGAATCTTACATGAAGATCTAAAGAGGTCCTGAGAAGAAGAAGCGAGCCTAGACGAAGAGCAAGTCTGCAGAAGTTGTCGCCAGACATGCTGAACTTGCTTTACACTTTCTAGAGGCCTCAATTGTTCGATCGACTATTATGACCATGCGTTGGAAAGCTCTTTCAGAGAGCTACAACTTTTCTGTTGACGTCGAGAGCTGATTCAACTTGCATTTTCCGTGAAAGACTGATTCTACGGGCGCTGCCATATGGTGCGGGCGCTTCCATATGTTGCGGGCGCTGCAATATGCTGCGGCCGCAGCTGCCGCATATTCCAACAACAACGCGTTTAGAATTCAGCGACAGTTTTCTATCCAAAAACCATATTTATCTATCTTTGTCTTTTGGCCGACCTTGGACACGAAATTGAGGACAATTTTAAAGAGGGGCTTAGCCCTAGGTTTTCATTCATTCATTAGATTAGGATTCAAGACGATTTTAGTGGGAGATTGAGAGCGATATTCGTCATGGGCGGCTAAACTCTCTTCGTTCTATCTACGATTTGAAGCTTTGTTTGGATTGAGTTGTGAGTTTCTAAATCTTGTTCCTTATTTCTTATATTGAATGTTTCAACTTCTTTGTGTTTGAATGTTTGATTGTTTTATTCTATCTCGCCTGATCAACTTGGTAGAATCAGTTCAACTGCTAGGGTTTTGTAGATTCCTGATTGCGAACCTTAACCCAAGTAGCAAACTTGTCACTTTAGGGCTGATTGAACTAATTGGATAGGTAGGAAGTTGGATGTGTTGTTAAATCCCTCTTTAGGGACTGCAAATACCTTGGTTAATCTCTGAACTTAAAGCTATCAATTGGGTTAAATCCTTCTTTAGGGACTGTTCAATTGATAAGGGTTTCTAGGACTGATTGGACTAGTAACTATATTAGGTTGGGACAAGGGCATTCATAGGAAACCTAAAAGGACAAGAGGAAGTTACAATATCAATTCAACCAAATAAAGTGGATAGTTGTAGGTAGAGCGATCTTCTCTAAATTGTTTTGCATCAACTTGTTTATAGTTTATTTTGTTTTCTTTCTTATTTCAATCAACCCAAAACCCCCCTTTTCACTAATTGGTAAATACACATTGCAAAGGAATACTTGATTCTCTGTGGGATCGACCTCTTACTTACTTGATATACTAGTTTGTAGGTTTGAGTTTTATTTTGATACGGTTTACGCGACTAAAAACCGTCCGTCAGGGAGTCAGAGGAGGCATACTGAAGGTGCTGTCAACACCAGCTGCACCAATTGGGGAGGCTCGATTTAGGAACGTCACTTGTTATGGATGCTTTGAGAGGGGATACCACGTGAACAATTGTCCGAGAAAGAGGACGAGATGCTACACTTGCATGGGCCGAGGACATAGATCGAACCATTGTCCCCAGGGTGGAGGATCATCAACTGCACTTGCACGCGGTCTACATGGGCATGTACAGGCTTCCTCTAGGTCGGGATACGTGAGAGGGTAATCGACCGGAGGTCGAGATGGGGGTCTACCCCCACCACCCCGCCTTTATCAGATGAGCGCAGAGGAGTACCCCGCCCCTCCTACTGCAGGCAACGTGGTTCTACATGATTGACTCTGTCTTTAATTGTGTGCTTGATTGTGCCTATCTGATTGTCAGTTATACGCAAATTTCTATAAGTATATGATATGCTGATATTTTGATGTATTGATATCTTGAACAGAGAATGTTGAGATTGACTTGAGAATGACCTAGGAAGTAGAATATGGGATTAGCCCTTAGAGGTGGATGTTGCCACCTCTTGAGTTCGTTAAATCTGATTGACTGACATAGGGAGAAATTGACTTGAGTTTTGAAAGGCTTCGTTGATTTTAAGAAGGATTTTAGTCTGGGGGACGAGACTTGTTTTTAGAGGTGGATGATGTAAGGACTGAGATTTTTAAATATTATTCTTTTATAATTATATATTTATTCCGAATTAAAATCTATTTAACATTTTAGACTACGAAAATTTTTGAATAATCCCGTCCTTGAGCAAACGATTTATTTAAATTTCTTCGAAAAAATTCTGGCATACACTTGTTATTCAAATTTGAAAGCAAAGTTTTTCTGCTTTATCATTCTAAGGTTTGGAAATATTTTCAGGTTTCGTTATTTAATTCGGTTTCGAATATTTATTATAAATTTATTTTAATCGCATCGGATGAATGTCGGAAAGCGAGCTTTGGAATTTATTTCCGGGTATTAATATATTTTCCTCACATTTATTAACCTTCGCATCCTAGCCCACCCCCCCCCCCCACGCCTAGCCCCCCCCCCCCCCCCCCCCCCCCCCCACGCCTAGCCCCTTCACCGCCCCTAACCTTCCCCCTAACCTACTTCTAGTTGTTGTTCAGCTTCCCTCTCCTATAAATCCAACACCACCCCCGTCACCATCATTTCTGTTGCTTAATCTTACTCCATCCCTCCTTCTTCCATTCATCTATCACTACCATCCTACTGTTTCCCTCCTTCACCACCACCATACACCACCTTCCCGCTTTAATCATCATCCTTACTTCACACAACACGAAGCTCCACCACCACGCTCCTCCTCCTCCCTCCAAGCCACAACAACTGCACTCCATCTACCTTGACATCCACCAGCGCCTCAAGGAAGCCCAAGAAGCTCCCATTGCCACCACCGAGCCACCGAAGCTCCATCGTCTCCGTTCGAGTGCAAACGATCTTCCGGTCTGAGAAGCCATCGAGAGCCTCTGACAACACCCAAAACACCGGTCGAAAGCTCCGACTCCCCAAGCACCTTGGTGATCTGTGGCTTGTCTAGACTGCTATCTACTTACTGCCTTACTTTTGTTGTTTTGCTTCTTCAGGTAAGTCCTCCAGGGCTTACTAAAGATAGAACCCCATTCCTGATGTGTCATATAGTATGTAGGCATTATAATAGCATGTCATGTAGTAGCATCCCTAGGTTTTGCATTAACAAATGAGCATACGTATTCTGAATGTGATTGGTAGAAACGGATGTAAGTCGTGAGTCTAGAGTCATTGCTAGGGTCATAGGACGAGCCAGTCTCATGAGGTTCATACCTCATCGATTCATATGGGAATGATATGAGATAGAATATTGAGCATGATGAAATTAGCCTCCGTTGCCTCGGCCCATAGACGATTCTGTTATGGGTGCGTGCTTGAGTTATTGGCCTCCGTTGCCTCAGCCCAAAGACCGTTATGTTGTGGGTACGTAATTAGCCTCTGTTATAGGAGGGAAATTAGATATGTAAATAATGATATGTAATTCAAACCAATTCCTTCATTATCAAATAAAATTCAAGACTCCCTCCCAATGCAACAGTAGGGAATCAGGATCGATCCTCGAGGAGGTGAGTCAGCGGTTCCTAAATAGTCTTGTAAAGTTATTGTACCTGTCGACCAGAAGCCTCGATATCGACTAGATAGGTCGATATCGACATGGGCTGTCGATTCCTAGTGTCCTTAGTCGATCTGCAGAGCCTGCAACAGAAAACAAAGAACTCGATATCGACTAGGTAGGTCAATCTAGAGTGGGTCAGTGCTTCCCCGTCGAAATGAAAAACCCTTGACTTGATTCGTAACAGAAAAAAATAAGAAAACAGTAATAATAAAAGAAATAAAATAAAAGCAATATTTTTTGGGGTTTTTGCAAATATAAACTAAAAGCTCCTAAGGTAGGGATTCACCACGACAATAACCATGCATGCATATCTACTTAAATCACATAAAAAGATCATGTTTTTATCATCCTATGACAACTTTCGTTAATCAACAAATTAGGAATATAGAGGCTTTCACATAAATACCTAATTGTTTCTATTCTTTTCATAATTAGGGTTTAGTCAACTTTTGCAGGCAAAACCTAATTACTATCCAAATTCACATATAATCCACTTTCGCTTCATATAAGGTAAATAAGGAATGATCCTAAATTCTCATGAAGGATTGAGCGCGTGATAGAAGATGAAGGCACATAATCAAATAAGGAATTCAAGCATACTTACAAGGCTATTGCCGGGCTCACCCCGGCCCTAGAAGTAGGACGACTACTCACGCCTCATTGGGAAAATATTGTTGATTGAAATAAATAAACTTGCATTAAACTTCAAAAGAGCGTCAATCATACAACCAAACACCGCCTTCTCTCCGCTATCTCTCTCTCTCTCTCTCTACTCGGCTCTCCTTCTCTCTCCTTATGTTTGCTTGATTGCTCAAGAATAGAATGAATGAATGTCAGCCCCCTAGGGCTTTATTTATAGCCTCACAACCCTTTCTAGCCAAATATTGGAGTCCTAATCCTACTTAGATTGATAAAAGGAAATTCTATCTAAAAGTAAATTATATCCTAAAATAAATATATCTAAAAGGTAATATTCCCTAACATAATTGGAATATACCCCTAATGATAAAATATATTGGTAGAAGATAGATGTATCACGTGGCTAAGTAATCTCCCAAGGATTTGGCCCATCACGCGTCTTTTACGCGTCTGTTGCTCCAGTCGATGTCGAGTGGACTACTCGATGTCGAGTGCTTCAGATTGGTCGACATGGTTGAATTCTGGTCGACATTGCCTTAGTCTCGATCTGGCTCTTTTTCTTCAGTCGATCTTGGGTGCTTCAGTCGATGTCGAGACATGTTGTCGACATCGAGTGCCTTAGCTCAAGATCAAGCTCTTCTTCATTGTCTTGTTTTCACTCTAAAACGTTCCGTTTCCTGCAAAATTAAACCAAAACTTGTGTAGATCTCGATATCTTGAAAATAAACTCAAACTACACAAATTCACTACTTTCCCAACCCAAAAGTATAAAATATGCATAAGAAATGGAATAAATGTAAGCTTGGAACATGGTGAAATAAGCGCACATCAAACACCAAATACTTAAGCTTAATTATATCACTACTAGAAATCTGTTATTTAACATCGGTTAATAGTCGATGTCTTTCAAAAAAAAATCGATGTCTATGTGGGTGATGTAAAAAGTCAAAAGTTTTTCACATCGGTCATAGCCCGATGTCTATATAGTTTATAACATCGTTTATATTTTAAAATCCGATGTCTTTGTATGTTATAACATCAGGCTTTGGCCGATGTTAAACATTTGTTACTTTTAACATCACCCACATAAACATCGATATTATTTTTCGAAAGATTACCCGATGTTAAATGATATATTTGTAGTTTTTTTAATTACGATAACCTATGTGGGATTTGAACCAGCATCTTTGTGCTTGAGCACAACGCTCTACCAATTGAGCTAATAGGCTGAATGACAACAAAAAGTGATCGATAGGATCAAAGCAGCTGATTTGGTGTAAAAAACATGCTCACACAAATGCATTCTATCAATTGTTATATAGATCAGTAAATAAGGATGAAATCATTAAAAAAAAAAAAGCAGTGTACAGGAGTGTCTTCTTCAATAGAACTCAAACCACATTTTTGAACCAAAAGGTATGGACTAATATAGAAATAGAAAATCGACAATGAGGATCTACTAGTTTATGAGGGACTTACTTTCTATTTCATTTGGTGTGAAGCTTATATAGGTTTATCCCCTCCTCAATAACAGATTTCAATTTTTTTTTGACACTGGAGCACGACATCATGGTTTCACATTACATACACAGTCAATAATCTAGGACTCCCCTTATTATCTAAATCTCATAGAAACACCGCAAAGACTATAAGAAGAAACATAACTTTGAGATCATTGAGAATGAACGAGACACTGTCACATGGTTTACCTGGTTAATGGAATCCAAGCATTCCAGAGAAACAGTTCTTGCACCACCAACTTCGAGGATCATTGACAACCTACTAGAAAATTTGTACTGCAATTTGAAGAAAGAGAAAGGTTACTAAATTTTTATTTTTTCGGAAAAAGGCCCAGTCATAACTCATAACACTGAAGAAACACAAACCCAATCAGACCAAAGAATACGGATTTTTCATAATAAAAATTTTAAACATGCAACTGAAGCTAAACCAACCCAATATAGGATCCATCACCTCTTTAAACTCCCAAATTTAAAATTACCAGCCATTAATAAATAAACCAAACACGAAGGCTGTGCAAATCGGATAACCTGAATGAAAACTCATGGGTAAATAGCAAGAAGCTCATTCTTATTATTCCTACAATAAATTATAGCAGCAATAAGACGGAATATTACCGTAATTGCTAACTCCAATATGAATGTGTATCCCTTCAAACCGTTTTCACGCACTCTATTGTCAGCAACAACCAATGATGCTCCATCCAATGTCAATGCTGGAACATACCTGGTACAAAAGAACATATATGTGAAAAAAGACCCAGTTATCACTAACAAAAACTACAGCGTGGATACATGTGGGAAGCTTCATAAGTGAAACTTACGAACTGCAATTTGGGATTTCATGGGAAATCCTGCTCTCTATCAGTACCTAAAGAGCCGAGCACATGATTAGAAAATTGGGAGTGAAAAGAACTGAAGTTAATCATATGGATTTGAAAGGAAAAAAATAATCATTCTATAACAAGCAGATTCGAGCATGTAGAAAAATTGTCCATTTCAAGATAGCTATTCTCCTTGGACAGTCACTCTTTGGCTTACTCCTCATAAATAAGCCAGTTGCCACGCAACTGCGACAATTCTCTCACACTTCTCCATGATCTTGATCTTTATCAAGTACTGAAGTACATATCAAGTAACAACAAGGAACTAGGTAAACAAATATAAACCAACACTCCAAAGGAGTCTATAGATAATGGTATACAAAACAATGACCTATTTGACATCTCTAAATTCCATGGAAAACATAATTAAGGACCAATGATAATCATGGGTTAGATTCCTTAAGAAAAAAATCTTCATATATCAGTGTTAGTAAAGAACTCTCAAATCGTCCTAATTGAGGGCGGGGGGAACCCCTAAACAGAAGCTGGATATATTTTTTCTTCCCCGAGTTTACCTACTTTTACCACTCACCAGATATCAAGGATGACATAGCCAATAGACACTGATATAAAAGCACCCCATTCCCTTACTAGTGACTGTGCTCAAAACTAATGCGATCATATTTATTTACAGGATGCGTTGTTATAATCCATTAATTTGAACTCTTATCACTCTTGTCTCACATGCACTCTCTTTGGTTCAATAATAATTGCATCAAACTCTTATTCCAATCATTTTTTACACTTTTTAAATATAACAAGAACTCATAAGGAAAGCTATATATAAGGACAAGTAGTCAGAAGATATCTTTTAACAGTAGAAGATCTTCCAAAAATATAAGTATGAGTTATCATAAGAAGGAATTTTTCATTTATATTAATACCTATTGATAGCACCGAGTCTTGAACTGAATGAAACCCTTGGGAACCTTCAATCTAGCAAATATAAAACACAAATGGGACAAAACAAAACCTGTACAGGGAAAACGGAAAGACAAATAATTGAGATCTGCATAGAATGGATAATAAAGAACTCCCAGAAATCAAATTTCAAAATCACTTTTAAGTAAATGCAATAGCTTTTGATTTTGCAGGTCGCCTAAGTAAAATAAAAGTCAACTAAAGACTCAGGGAAAGGAAGCAAAGAAATTGACCACATTTCCCTTAAAGCAAGGTTCATTCTATTAATGATTCATTCAACTTATAAATACCAACTCCATATAAATTTATGTCAATACTCACCATTAGCATAAACATCAAGAGTAAAAAACAAATACAGAGTATTAGCTAGCATTTTAATTAAAAAATTATTTATATTAGCTAACATTTGAAATCAGGAATGTAACTGCATGATTCAGATAAAATAAATCAGGATATCATGCCCTCATTCGAAAAAAAGCAATCACCAATTAGACAACAATATCTCCCAATTAACAGAAATTCACAATCAAATTTGAATTGAAACGAAATAATGAAGCTAGGTTTGACAATCGAACTACAAACTCCAAATGAAAAAAAAAGGCAAAAAGGGCAGAATCAAATAAGGAGAAATTTCCAATGCTGTTGGTTCTGCCAACGACGAGAATGAACTTGGAAGAAAAAAAGCAAAAAGGCATATGATCTTGCATGACCTGATTTTACACTAGACCTGTTATATGGTTTCCGTTAGTTTTGAATGATGCTTACTTTCATCTATATATTTACCGATTCAAACTCATCATAAGAACAATGCCCATATGACTAGGAGATAAACATGTCCAGAATGAACAAAAAAAATACCTATTTAAAAAGAAAGGTACTATTTCCTGGGTATAACAGGGAATCTCATGGACATGAGTTGCAATTTTAATATTTTTACAATATACTTTAGATGACATACCGTTTACATTAACCATAAGAACCTCCCAAGCAAAAAATAGATCTATGGAAAGGGATATGCAGAAAACTCAATCTGGATTACCTATTCAGTGACTGTTTTAGCTCTTTGATGTTTTGTTGAGTCATCTCTCCTCTTGAAAAATAAAATACCTTTTCACTTAGTAGCTGCATAGAAATACCTAGTGTTACCCACATTAAAGATGGACATAATCATTGCGGAACAGTTAAACATAAGTATTGAGACATACTTTCAATATAACCATGCAATTTTCGCAAATAGGTTCACTTGTTTTAGCAGCTGCAATGAGGTCGGGGATAAAGCTCTGCCACCTAGCTGGCCAGTCATGCTTCAAGATCTGGTGTCCAGAACAAAACAGAAGTACGAGAAAATGTCATACAAACTTGTAGAAACAGAAGATAAATATACTTCTAAACTAAAAAGGTAAAACACATGAAGCCCCTATCAATTCCAGGATGATTGAAAGGAAAGCACATAGAAACTAGAAAGTGATTAGACTATAAACACAACTAAAATATTCTTCAACTACTAGAATGTAGATAATGTGAAACCCTTTCCTTCTCTCTTTTCAAGCACTCCTCGGCCTGATGAACCCAAACCAAGATGTCATTTGGAAAACAATCAAGCACACTAAACCCATTTGTAAAACATATATACATGGAATAAAAAGAAAAAGAAAAGCAAGAGGATGACAATAGAAACCTACTTTTAACATGTAATCTGGACAAGAATCTTCAAGGATCCAATTTGTAGCCTTCCTTTAATAGTACACAACAGTATCTTTCAACTTGTCTGCCTCAAAATCATTCTCATAAAAGTCCATTTGTCCCATTCCAATTTCAACAAAAATATCTAAAACTACCAAGATGCTAATTGAGTCTCAATTAATACTTGGAAATCTAATAGAGGAACTCAACCAGAAAGAAGATTAAAATCTGCAATAAGTCTTCTGCGCATCGAAAAACTACTATATTAGTTCATAACTTAATGGAGAAACCAAAAACGATAAACCTAATGGAGAGAAATCAACCAAAACGATAAACAAAAACCCTAAATTAGCAAACAGGAAATTAGAATGCCAACCTGACAATGCCTGTCACCTCCACGAATTGTTTCAGCCTCAAATCTATCGGCCCTCTGGTGCTGGCATCGACTTCCGTCTCCTGGTTGACGACAAGTTTAGAAACCCTAACCTTCGAGAGAGCGAGCAACAAAGGGCGGAGATCGAGATGAAGCCATAGAGAAAGCTCCTAGATCTGAAATTGGAAGAGGAAGAGGTATGGTTCATTTAACTAAGAGAGGGAGAGGCAGTGCAGACGTAGTGAGGACGGAGGTGAGGGATCCCTGCTAGCATATCAGATCTAAAGAGATAGAGAGAGTGACATCACCGCTGTAGAACGGATCGAGAAGTGAAAATGGGAGATACCAGAGACAAAGAGAGTCGGAGATGGGATGAAAGATGGAAGCCGGAGTATGGATCTGGCTGCCGGAGTTATTAGGGATCCCGAGTCCCGACCATCCATCGATGGTGAGTGAAGGTACGAGGAAGGCTTGAGTCTGAGAGAATGACCATCTAATGGGGAATTTTTCAAGTGGTGGGATTTGGGATTATTTAGAAACAATTCATTTATTTTTCTAAGTGTTGGGATTTTGGGTTTTAATTCTACAGAATTTTAGAAACAACCCTAGGTCCTATAAAATTTTCTAAGTGTTTGAGATTTTTATAGGAATTTAGTGTACGATTTTAAAATAGTTCAAATTTCATTTCCGTGCCTTTGAATTTTTTTTTGTAAAAGTAATTTTAACATCGATCAAAAAAATACGGTGATATCTTGTTTTCTTTCGACGTCTCAAATTTTAAGAACGATGTTAAAAAGGTTTTTAACATCACGTGTTTTTCTGACCGATGTTAATCCACCGATGTTAAATTTTGCTTGTCTTCAAGCAATACTTTCAATGGTCATTCAGGGGAAGGACTAAACTCTCAACATCATAGATCCATTCTCATATAACCCTACAATCAATTACCATCCTCGCAAACAGTGGCGGATCTACGGGGGGGCTCGGGGTGGCTGAAGCCCCCCGCTGGCCAAAATAGGGTTATATGTATATATTTTTATATCTGTTAATGTAATAATATATAAATCAGAAGTTGAATTAAAACACAAAGACAAACTAGCTCAGCGGATAGGACACGGAGTGAGTTGATGGGGGAGCGGGGACATCTCAGGTTCGAATCCCAGCACTTCCCTATTTTTTCCCTTTATTGCATCTGTTTTTTTTTAAAACGTCAATCCCTTTTTTCCCCTTACAACATTACATTTGACAGCAACAGAGAGAGCGACAGAACGAGCGAGCCGCCGGCAGAGCGACAGAGCGAGCAAGCGTGAGACCCTCTCCGAGCCGCCGGCCGCCGCTGCCACCTCCCCCTCCGCAGACCCGCCGGCGCCGCTGCCATCTCCACCTCCGGCCGAACGTGTGAAGGGGAAGCCTTCCCCTAGGCGGCGAGACGCACTCGGCACTCCGGTTTCGAAAATCGAATCGAAACAATCCTTCAATCTAAACATCGAAAGGTCAGTTATTTTTCTTCTCTTCCTTTTAATTTGATTGTTTGTAAGTTGAATGGATTGAGTGTGAATCAATTTTGATTAGAATTTGTGGAGTTGAGATTCGAGGAATGAGAATCAATTTGGGATTTTCGATTAGGGTTTGTGATTTGTGAGAAATAAATTTGTGTCTTTGTGATTTGTGATTTAAAAATTAAAATTGTGGTTTGTGGTTGTGGTGAGAAATAGATTTGTGAATTTGTTGTTTGTGATTCGGAATCGTGGTTTGTGATTGTGGTTGTGAGAGTGAATTTGTGAATTTGTTACTTTACAATGAATAACCACCACTAGAATTTTGTACATAATTTCAGAGTTGGTAAGTCATAAACTTGTGCTTGTGGGAGCAGTGGTTCTGCATATTTCAAAAAATTAATTAAATGATATTGTAGTTTAGCCGTAAAATTTTGAAGTTCAGTGTTACATTACAGTTGGTAATGTAGGTTCCTGAATCCAAAAAACAGTATAGTGGCGTTTTTAGTGTCATTCAACAAATAAACAAGACTGAAGGTGTCAAGGGTATATATAGGTACAATCTTAGACTCGAACATTTCAAAACATCATTTTTCGGAAAAAAAATTCAGCCCCCTCCTACAAAAATTCCTAGATCCGCCACTGCTCGCAAAGGTACTATTGCTTTCAAATTCGTGCATGTGAATGAAAAGCAACATCTTACACAAAAGGAGGGTTATGCAAAAACAATTTGTACCATAGCATTAATAATCAAGAGGAATTTTGAAGCGCATGGTGAAGCGAGGGTAAAAGGTATACTGGTGGGCTATATTTGGCAATGTTGTGCTAATTCGGGGAGAAATTTCCAAACTTTCTTTCTTTAATGCACTTTGTCCTTTGTGATTTTCACATTTTCCTCTTCCTCATAATGCTTTGCTTTTTTCGCTAATATTGCTTTTACCTCTCTAACCTTAATGTTGCCTTCTCGTGAGTCGCAAACATGGGTATCATGAATGGCCCCAGATACTTAGCACTTCAGACTCCTCACTTTATTGTCCTAGCTCGCGTGAATTTTGTCCTACGCAAGCAGGGTCGATCCACCTAACTCCTAGGTGACCGGATTTTCTTTCTCTCATTAAATTTTCCATTATAAATCTTCTGCCATCAACTTTATAATATCTTCACAACATATCAAACCATACAACAACTCCATAATATGACTTCTATTTCATAACATGATCTCCTGGATGGGTAAAAAGGTATAAAAATAGGCAATTTAAGAACTTGTGGAGCAAAATATGACATTAGCACATATGGCTTAGAATATGAAGTAAGGCAATAAGCATGGGTAATGGTAAGGGCAAATAATGATCGAATGGAAAATAAAGTCCTCCGTCCTCTTATCATGCATATGTCAAAAGCAACTTCAAATTTTTACCTCCTTCTATGGTTTTTTCTAAAAATCGCACTTCATTGAGACTTCTCTTTACTAGGCAATTTAATTGCTATATCTCTAACGGATCTACTTTTTCATTGTCGAGTTTTGTAACTACTTCCATGACACTTTAAAAAAAATTCAGTGGGGGTACTTTTTCTCTAAAATCCCTTTGGACTATAAACTTTATTTGCTCATAAAAGAAATATGTGTATATGATACCTAATATGTATAAGATCTAACCATGTATGCAAAAACAAGACTTAAAAAATATGAACTAAGATAAACTAACAAAATGCAATTGAGCGAGAGATGTAAGAATGCTTTTACCCCACCCCATAGTTAAATCTTACAGTTTCCCCACTGTAAAAATAAAATAAGAAGTGGAATCAAAGAGAACTTACTAGAAAACGTCGCAATGACTCAAACTAGGTTCGTCTACAAGGGTGGTCGAGATCGAGTAATGCAGTCGATATCGAACATGTTGGTCGACGTCGATCTCTGCTTCAACTCAGGGTGATCTCGACTCGATCACAGTTGCTCCTCGATTTGTCTTGGTCGACATCGACCTGTTTGGTCGACATCGAGGACCTTCGCAGCTCTGTCGTACCTGCAGTGGGTTAGTTCTTAAAAACTTACAGTTTCAAAACAAATTCAAAATCAAGAATCTAAAACCCTAAAACCAAACTATCCAAAATAAAGGTCTATGTACATGCTCTAGATTTTATAGTCGCTTTAAGATATAAAATGAGTTTTAAGGATTTATATATTTAAGTATATAAATATTAAATGGATGGAATATTATATTATATAATATTATGGCTTTCTAACTTTTGGAGGTTTCAAATATATTATTTGGACTTATATTCAAAAAAAGGAAAGTTGGAAAATATTTTCAAAGGTCGAAAATTGATTTGATAAATGAAAATTTATTTAATAAAATTAAAAAGAAGATTTTTGGAAATACCCTAACTTTGTCGGATTTGTTTTAAAATAATAATAAAATAAGTTGATATATGGAGTTATGTCTTATAAACGGATTTTGGGAAATCTTGGAAAATTGACTTACCTTGGTTTGACTTGATGAATAACTTGATAACTTGTGTGAGTATAAATTATGATATGTTGATATTTCTATGATAGGATATGATATAGGATATATGATGAGACAAAGCATGTTTTGATGGATTTTGATTGTTAAGTATGAATTGTGAGATGCAATGTTGATATATGCCCTTAAACATGAGATTATGATGTTTTGATATATTAAAGTTGGATATGACTTAGAGTATGAATATGACTTATATATATATGAGCCGACGATGCATGATTACTAAAAATGTTATATGATATGATAATGAGTTAAAGTATGATGAAATATTGAGATGAGATATTGATATGATGAGTTGAGATAATACATTGAGATGATGAGTTATATTGAGATATGAGATGAACAGATGGTGATGAGGAAATGATAATGATGAGATATGTGGAATTATGTGACATCGTGTGTGCTTGTATATTTAAATAGATAGACTTATGCTTCCATTATGACTACTAGGTGACTTTGAACCGTGTGATTGCTAAAATGTTGTTCTGCACCGCCGGGTAAGTTTCCTCGGAGCTTACTCAGATTGATCAGACCAATCCCTGCTTATATGTGCATGATGTACTAGGTGTTGCATTTCATAATAGCATGCGATGTAGTATCATACTAGGTTGCATTAACGTTTGAGCATACTTATTCTTTATGCATTTGTAAACAAAACGGTCGTCATAGGTGTTATGGGATGGGACCTTTTTCTTTATTTTTGTCATTTTTTCTAATTCATCTATTTACATATTACTAATCAAATACATAAATATATTTATAATAAAATTAGGTGATTAAGGGCGTGTTTGGCAGGGGTGCGGGGGGTGGAGAGGATGGGGATGGGATTTGGGGAAACTGATGTACATATTCAGTGTCTTTTTAGTTGCATGTTTTAACTTCATATTTCATTCGATTCCTAAAGTAAAAATTGAAAATAATGCAAATTTGTGTAGAATGAGCTAACGTACAAGAAATAGAGTATGCACAAGTTTTGGTCTAAATATGTAGGAATTGGAGCGGAATCGGAGTCAAAACGAAGAAGCCAAGTGAAGCTGAAAAGAGGTCAAAATCGACTTGACTGGTCGATATCGACTTAAGAACTCGACGCAGAACTGAGCGTCGAGACAGACCACTATAGAAGCACTCGACATAGACTCACTTGGTCAAGATCGAGTAGACATATCGACATCAACATGGCTTCAAAGATCAAGTGAAGTGAAGTTTGTCGAGCCAAAACAGAGAACTCGATATCGACCTGACTGGTCGATATCGAGTGAGAACCGACACGAATTAGACGCGCTTTTCGAGATACGGATTGGGAGTTCTATCCATTAACCACGATTCTATCCTTCTATGTAGATAGATTATGTCTTAGGGTTGTTTCCTTTTTACCCTAAGATATTTATTAGTTATTTAGATATTTACTTTAATAAAGATTTATCCTACTTGTTAAGGATAGATTTTAGATAGAAGATTAGAACTACTTTCCTTGGCTACCAAGGATTAGTAGGCTATAAATAAAGCCCTAGGGGGCTGGTTTTTATTCATTCAATCATAGAGATCATATCTCACAATAGCTAGAGAAGTAGAGAGTAGAGAGAAGCTTTTAGGGTTTGGCATTTGCGAAAGCCGACGTTGGATTGTAAGGTTTCGAAGGTTTCAATCAATGCAAGTTCTTTTCTTTCAATCAAAGATGTTTGTTGCGATGAAGAGCGAGTAGTTCCCCAAAGCTTCTAGGGTCGGGGTGAGCCCGACGTTAGCCATGCGTGTTTGAGGTAAGTACTTGATGTTGATATTGTTGTGTCTATATCATCTCCTACGATTCTATGTTTAATCCTTATCGCAAGAAAAGGGATTCATGCTAACAACTTGACTTATAAACATAAAATTGGTAGAGACAATTAGGTTTATTTGTAAGAGTATTCCTAATCGTTAGTGTACAATGAAAGCTTGTCCCTCGGATGAGATGGCGCAATTGTCCGTCTTATTTGCCTTATTGCATGCATTGGTTAACGTTGTGGTAAACCCTATCCCTAGTAGTTGCCTTTTTATATATTTTATTCAACCATAAAAATCTGTCTTTTCTGTTCATACTTCTTCTCCATCCTATTTGTCTTCGACCCTTCTTTGTCGACGCTAATCACTGCAGGAAACACTCGATTTCGACCAAACAGGTCGATATCGATCGCTTTGCCCTACGTCAACGGTCTTCTGTGTCGACGCACCTTGTTCCTGCCTTTGAGTGAGATTGATTTCGAGTGTCTTACTCGATATCGAGTACCTGTATCGACTGGCAGTCTTTTGAGCTAGGTCGACTTCGTTTACTAACATCGATATCGACCACCCTAGTCGATATCGACTGCTTGTTTTTGTCTTTGTAGGTTTTCTGTTGCAGTAGAAATCGATAGCCTAGGTCGGCGTCGAGTCCACTACTCGAGATCGAGGCTTCTGGTCGATCAAGACGTGAGCTTTCTAAGACTATCTAGGATCCCGCTGACACGCTTCCTCGTGGATCGATCCTAACTACCCTTCTACTATAGCGAGAGGAAGTCTTGTAATTATTTGCGTAGGCTAGGATTCAGTTTGTATCTATATTCTATATCTGTTTAACTCGATTTCCTTTTCTTAAAAAATTAGCGTCGTTGCCGGGGAAGCTATCAATCGCGCCCTAGTAGTATATCTCACGTCTTCTTTTCCTAGTTTTTCTTTATAGGTCTATGCAACGCACTGATCGCACGCTTGAATTCGATGGAGTAGAAGACCCCGAACGCTATATACTTCTAAGGTCCCGAGTTCAAAGAATCATGGCAGATCAAAAGACCTAGGCTCAACAGATTGAGCGTCTAAGGAAGCAAGTCGAGGACTTCACAACTAGAGAGGCGGCACTACGAGAGCGTGCTTATAGGGAGGAGAAAGCGAGAAGGCAAATTGAAGCCCAAATCACTGCCCTCCCTCTGAATGCCAAGCAATATATGCACCCTGTGCTCTCAGTGTCTAAATCGGCCATTCTTATCCCTCATTCTAATTTTGAAATTAAACCTAGCTTCTTGTTGTTGCAGGAGGTTTGATATGTCAAGTAATTACAATTTAAAGATATAAATAAATGTAAATCGACTCCTAGCCTATGCAAATAATTACAAGACTTCCTCCCGTTGTAGTGGAAGGGTAGTCAGGATCGATCCACGAGGAGGCGTGTCAGCGGGATCCTAGTAGCGTTGGAAATCTCAAGTCTGCGTCGACCAGTAGCCTCGATTTCGACCTTGGGCCTCGATGTCGACCTCGACTGTCGATGTTCTCTGCAACAGAAGACCTGCAAGGACAAAAACAAGTGCTCGATATCGACTGGTGGGGGTCGATATCGATGTCAGTCAACGAAATCGACTGGCTCAGAAGACTGCCAGTCGATACAGAAGGGTCGATTTCGACACAAGGGGTCGATATCGATGCCAGAAAAACTCCGCAGCGATGTTCGTCGTCGACTCAGAAAACTGTCGATCTATCAGTTTTGGTCGATATCGACGTCTGGGATCGATATCGATGTCTTCCTGCAGTGTGTTAGTTCTTCGTCGGCAAAGAAAAGCCGAAGACTTTAGGATGGAGAGAGAAGCAATGAATAGAAATAACAGAGGGTTTTTGTGTGTATAAACTATGTAAAAAGCAACTCTTAAGATTAGGGTTCACCACAACGTTAACCAATGCATGCGATAAGATAAATAAGACGGACAATTGTGCTATTTCACCCGAGGGACAAGCTTTCGCCGTACACCAACTCTTAGGATTACTCTTTCAAATAAACCTAATTGTCTCTACCAATTTTATGTTTATAACTCAAGTTGTTAGCATGAATCCCTTTTCTTTCGATTAGGACTAAACATAGAATCGTAGGAGGAGAGATAGACACAACGATATCAACATCAAATACTTACCTCAAGCGCGCATGGCTAACGTCGGGCTCACCCCGACCCTAAGAGCTTTGGGGAACTACTCGCTTCTCATCATGGAACTCATCGTCAATTGAAAGGAAGAAACTTGCATTAAACTAAACTTCGAAGCTTTACAACTCAACGTCAACTTTCGCAAACGTCAAACCCTAAAACTTCTCTCTAACTCTATTGTCTATTGTCTTTGTCTTGGGTTGTTCTATGATTGGATGGGATTATCTAACAAATCAGCCCCTAAGGCTTTATTTATAGGCTACTAATCCTTGCTATCCGAGGATTGTAACTCCTATCTAAACTATGAACTCTATCCGAACAATTAGGATAGGTATTTTATTTTGATAAAACTTAAATAACTTAAAGGTAAAAGATGAATAAAACTTCAGCTGTCCTCTATCTTGAAAGTATGAGATAAATCCGTGCCTCCTTGAAGATATAGTTCCAATCCGCATTCGAAATCGAGTCTACCTTCTGTCGAGATAAGGGGTCGATATCGACACCAGAGGTCGATATCGAGGTCTCTGTTCCTGCTCGACTTGTTCAGTTCTGGTCGATTTCTATGTTGAGGTCAATATGGGGGTCGATATCGACACTGGAGGTCGATATCTGGGTCTAAGGTCGATATCTACCTCTTCTCAGCTTCACTTGATGTCTATGTTGAGGTCGATATCTATGTTGAAGGTCGATATCTACCCCAGAGGTCGATATCTGGGTCTAAGGTCGATATCTACCTCTGCTCAGCTTCACTTGGCTCCTTCGTTTTGACTCCGTTTTCGCTCGAATTCCTGCATGGTTAGCTCAAAACTTGTGTAGACTCTATTTCTTGCATTTTAGCCCATTCTTACTCAAGTTTATATTCTTTTGAACCTTTTCTTTGGAAATCGAATGAAATAAGAAGTCAAAAGATGCAATAAAAGAAGGTGCAAATGTGTACATCAAAACACCCCATACTTAGACTTGCTTGTCCTCAAGCAATAACCAACACCTACAACACACCCTTCAAGTCTTCGCCCTTGTCAAAAGCAACATCATAAGCGGTAACAAAGCAAAGCAAGTGAATTTAACGTCATAGCACATATTTTGGCGATCCATAGGCGTGTGCAATTTTGATCCAACCTCACAGGGATAATGTGTTTGCACTCAACTCTCATGTGTTTAGGCTATGAAGATCAACTCTCAACTCAATTCCATATACAATCTCATAAACATTGCAATTTATAATAATCCACTTCGCAACCAATTATGAAAATGCAATAAGAACCATCAGGAGGACTTTCGCTCAATGGAAGACTTCAAAGAAGACTCCATTCGGCGGGGTTGTAATGGGGCTTGGTATGAAATAAAGGGTATGGAATTATTTGGCTATGTGGTGCTTTTATAATTCGGGAATCAAGACTCCTAAATCTCAACACTTGCAATACCCAAACCATAACTCTTCACAATAATGCTCTAAAGATGCATTCCATCAACCCCTTCTTCCAAGTTCTAATATACCTCTAAAAAATATAACATTTGTATGAATAAAAGACTTAAGGATTTTGGCTCATGCACTATATATAGATATCTTTTTTTTTTCGGATTTTTTTTTCGGAAATAATACTAAAGCTATGTGCATTTATATGGTGAGCCAAAAAATCCTTTTACAAAATATGACAAAATGTAAATATGTACCATCCTATAATTTCCTTGCTCAAAACTAGACATTATGCTCTTTTCTTTCCACAAGGCATTAGTCCAACCAATCTAAGTCTCAATTCCCAAATGGGGGTCAGGCTCAATTCGGCTAGGGATAATTTTGTGGAGTTTGCAATTTCAGGCTCAGGCTAATGTTCTGGCTTCAAGCAGGGATAATGCAGGGTAGGTAAAGAGAGGATAAAAATGGCTTAAAAGATGCCTCCATCATTTAATTCTCGTAAACATAAACATATATATGCATTGGTTTTGAATAACTATCACAACATTTAGAGATGCATAGGAAGAGTAAATTCACTCAAGAAAGCGGAGGGATTTTTGATGTTCTCCCTATAGGTCAAAATTCTCACAAGGACAATTTTTGTTGGATTTGCTTTCTAGCCTAGGATCATATGTGCTCAATTTCATCACAAGTTCGCAATCTACATAAAAATTTTAAAGACTTAGGCTAAACCATCCAAATATGCCATAGGGTTTACATGATCAAGTCAGCTATTGAGTTTTCATCATAGGACATCTAAGTAGGGTAAAGAAAACAAACTTAAAAAAATAAACATGCATTTTTTTGTATTTTTTGACATTTTATAAAAGTAAAACTAAAAATTTAAACATGAATGCAATGCGAAGAAGAAACCAAGTTAAGACCATAAGACATGTCTTTCCCCCACCCCATACTTAAAATATACAGTGTCCTCACTGTATTTAAAAAGAAGAACAAGGGTAGAGAGAAACTTACAGCGGATTCAGGTCGATTTCAGGTTTGGTCGATGCCAGAAGTCGATATCCAGGTCAGTGGTCGATGTCGACTGCATCTGTCGAATTCGAGGAAGAAAATGAAGACAAGGGCTGCCTGATTGGGATCGATATCGAGTATGATGGTCGATATCGACCTCTCTTTTTCGCTCCTGAGTCCTCGATGTCGACTCCAGGAGATGGCTTGACCCTGGGGGGGGTCGATTTCGACTGGCCTGGTCGATTTCGACTGCCTCTGCAGAAGCTTCTTTCCTTCTTCATCGTTCCTTTAGCTTGATAACCTGAAATCTTTGTTAGTAATATAGATAAAGCACGAATTATCTCAGTCTTAAAAGTTTCAAACAGCCAAAACTTAAGTCCTAAAAACCATCTATGCGAAATTTAAATGTTTTATGTACATGCTCTAGATTTTTGAGTCGCTAGGCCGACTTCTCCGTCAATTCTTCATGACCCTTTTATGTAGGGACCCTTTGAGCGTGAGCCTTCTCCTGGGTCATCTAGGTCCTTTTGGTAGTAGCGAAGTTCGGCGACCAAGGCTTCTTTGATGTTAGGTTCTTCTTTGGGCGCTTTTCTTCTCTTTCTTGACCTAACTTTAGCAATATAGGCAAACCATGGAGCTTTGACCCTCTCTTTAGTAGATTTATCAATAATTGGCTTAATTGATTTATCAATAATGGATGGAGGAGGGTTAGGAGTCATACTTGGGCTTACCTGTTTGGGCCCGAAACAGAAATCTTCGGGCTGAGGGGTGGTCGATTTCGACAAAGAAGGGTCGATTTCGAGTGCTGTGGTCGATATCGACATGTGGGGGTCGATATCGACTTCTGTGACCCCATACTTAAGCTCCTGGCAGCGATCCGGCATACTCGATTTCGACCAAGGGGGGTCGATTTCGATGCTTTTAGTCGATATCGACTGGTTCCAGTCGATGTCGACCCTGCTTGCTGTTTCTGTCCTCGCCAACAGAAATTTTCTAAGCTTTTCTTTGGCCGGCGAGAGGACTACTTGCTCCAGGTGCTTTGTTTCGCTCATGGTTGGGTTGAAAGAGAATTCTATCACCTCGTTCCCTATAGTAAAGGTTAGTAACCCTCGACGTACATTGATATTGGCATCAGCAGTAGCTAAGAAAGGCCTACCAAGTATAATAGGCACTACAGGATCTTCAGGCATCTCCAATACAATGAAATCAGTAGGCACAAAGAACTTATCTACCTTTACCGGAACGTCATCAACTATACCTGTGGGCCTGACGAATGAGTTGTCAGCCATATAGAGCTTCATGTCCACAGGTTCAAGGGCACCAATGTTCACCTTCTGCCAAATAGAGAGAGGCATGAGACTTACACTTGCCCCTAGGTCACATAGGGCTTTGTAACGATGTTGGCCAAGTCCTACGGTGATTGCAAACTTCCCTGGATCACTCTTCTTCTCAGGGAAGTCCATCTTCGAGCACTCCTCTGCGATCTCTGCCATGGATCTCTTCTTGCTCAGGATGTCTTTGAGGAATCGCACATAGGCGGGCATCTCACTTAGGGCTTCTGTTAGAGAGATAGTGATGTTGAGTCCTTGAAGTATCTTTATGAAGCGCCTAAACTTACCTTTGGTGGGATCCTCCAATGCTTTGGAAGGGAATGGCAACGTCTTCTTTGGAGTAGGGGCCAAAACGGAGGTCGAAGGGGCCTGCTGAACATCGATGTCGACTGGAGTTGGGTCGATATCGACTGGTAGGGTCGATTTCGACCTCTGTTGTGGCTCTGATGGCTCTGCAGTGTCATCGACGTCGATCAGGGGGTCGACATGGGGGTCGATTTCGACCTCTGGATCGACATCGACTGGTCTGTCGACGTCGACTGGGTCTGTTGCTTTCTCCTCCATTTCCGTCCGTGGCTTTTGTACTTTGGTGCCACTCCTTAATTGTATGGCTGCGATATGGCCCATCCCGGATTGTCCCTTAGGATTTGTGGTGGGTTGCCCAGGGAGTGTTCCGGACGGCCTAGGGATTTGTGCCGCCAATTGACCCAGTTGGGTCTCTACGTTCTTCTTCCAAATATCCATCTCTCCAATCCTTGTGGTAAGGTGATTGAGTTGAGAGTGGATTGCATTGTTGGATTGATCATTCTTAGCTTGGTTCCGCCTTATCTCGTCCAGTACTAGTTGAAGATCATCCTTCTTTTGGTCTCTCTCCGGGTGCCCAGGAGCTCTATAAGGCGGAGGGTCCCTAAGGTTAACCGGGTTCCTTTGTGGTTGATGGAACCTTTGGTCTCCCCAATATTGGTTATTGGGACCCCTCATGTAGCGCGCCTCTTGGTGATTCTCCGCTAGGTGTACTTGTTCGGCATGGGGGCACTCGATGGTGGTGTGCCGCTGCAATCCGCATTCGATGCAATCTTGGTTCGCTGAAAGGAACCTCACTTGCTTTTGGAGCTTTCTAAGTTGATCTCTATGGAATTGCTCCTTCACGTCCGGATCGATTACATTGGAGGGTTCATATAAGGGCATAGATGGGGCAGGCCTCGACGATGATGGTGCGTCAGAAACCTCATGAGTCCCATATGTGTTGTCGAACTCCACCAACCTCTCTATGGTCTCCCAAGCCTCTTGTGGGGCGAGTTCAAGGTAGCCATAGGCGGTGTAGGTGTTGATCCTCTCCTTTGTTGCAGCGTCAAGAGCATTGTAAATGATCTCCTGAATTACGTACGGTGGTTGGCCATGTGTCGGGCATGATCGTAGTAGGTCCTTAAACCTTTCCCAAACAGTCGCCAGAGCCTCACCAGGCTTTTGTTTGAAAGCCGTGATTTTCTGTCGGATCAACGCCGTCTTAGAAGGAGGGAAGAACTTGTTGAGGAATGCGTCCTTGACTTCATTCCAGGTGCGGAGTGATCTTGGGGCTAAACTTTCCAACCACTGCAATGCTTTACCTGTAAGAGACCATCGAAAGGCTTTTAGTTGGACATATTCAAGACTCCGTCCATCAGCAATTGTATCACAGAGGTCTAAGAAGGTTGATATATGTGCCATAGGGCATTCGTTAGGTTTTCCTTCATATTGGTGCCTTCTAATCTCAGTTAAGAAGTTAGGTTTTATTTCAAAATTAGAGGCAGGGATAACAATTGCCGATTCAGGCACTGTGAGAGTGGGGTGCATATATTGCTTGGCATTCCTAGGGAGGGCATTGATTTGGGCTTCTATTTGCCTTCGGCCTTCCTCCTCCCTATCCGCATGCTCCTTAAGTGTCGCCTCTCCAGTCGTTAGGTCCTCAACCTGTCTCCTTAGTTGTTCAATAAGTTTTGCTTGGTTCGCGTTTTCCACCATGATTCTTTGAGCTTGGGCCCTTAGATGGAAATAACGCTCAGGGTCGTCTACTCCTTCAAATTCAGGTGGGCGATCAGCGCGTCGCATACACCTGCAAGACCAAACTAGAAAAAGACGTGAGATAGACTACTAGGGCGCGATTGATTGCCTCCCCGGCAACGGCGCCAATTTGTTGTTGCAGGAGGTTTGATATGTCAAGTAATTACAAATATAAAGATGTAAATAAATGTAAATCGACTCCTAGCCTATGCAAATAATTACAAGACTTCCTCCCGTTGTAGTGGAAGGGTAGTCAGGATCGATCCACGAGGAGGCGTGTCAGCGGGATCCTAGTAGCGTTGGAAATCTCAAGTCTGCGTCGACCAGTAGCCTCGATTTCGACCTTGGGCCTCGATGTCGACCTCGACTGTCGATGTTCTCTGCAATAGAAGACCTGCAAGGACAAAAACAAGTGCTCGATATCGATTGGTGGGGGTCAATATCGATGTCAGTCAACGAAATCGACTGGCTCAGAAGACTGCCAGTCGATACAGAAGGGTCGATTTCGACACAAGGGGTCGATATCGATGCTAGAAAAACTCCGCAGCGATGTTCGTCGTCGACTCAGAAAACTGTCGATCTATCAGTTTTGGTCGATATCGACGTCTGGGGTCGATATCGATGTCTTCCTGCAGTGTGTTAGTTCTTCGTCGGCAAAGAAAGGCCGAAGACTTTAGGATGGAGAGAGAAGCAATGAATAGAAATAACAGAGGGTTTTTGTGTGTATAAACTATGTAAAAAGCAACTCTTAAGATTAGGGTTCACCACAACGTTAACCAATGCATGCGAAAAGATAAATAAGACGGACAATTGTGCTATTTCACCCGAGGGACAAGCTTTCGCCGTACACCAACTCTTAGGATTACTCTTTCAAATAAACCTAATTGTCTTTACCAATTTTATGTTTATAACTCAAGTTGTTAGCATGAATCCCTTTTCTTTCGATTAGGACTAAACATAGAATCGTAGGAGGAGAGATAGACACAACGATATCAACATCAAATACTTACCTCAAGCGCGCATGGCTAACATCGGGCTCACCCCGACCCTAAGAGCTTTGGGGAACTACTCGCTTCTCATCATGGAACTCATCGTCAATTGAAAGGAAGAAACTTGCATTAAACTAAACTTCGAAGCTTTACAACTCAACGTCAACTTTCGCAAACGTCAAACCCTAAAACTTCTCTCTAACTCTATTGTCTATTGTCTTTGTCTTGGGTTGTTCTATGATTGGATGGGATCATCTAACAAATCAGCCCCTAAGGCTTTATTTATAGGCTACTAATCCTTGCTATCCGAGGATTGTAACTCCTATCTAAACTATGAACTCTATCCGAACAATTAGGATAGGTATTTTATTTTGATAAAACTTAAATAACTTAAAGGTAAAAGATGAATAAAACTTCAGCTGTCCTCTATCTTGAAAGTATGAGATAAATCCGTGCCTCCTTGAAGATATAGTTCCAATCCGCATTCGAAATCGAGTCTACCTTCTGTCGAGATAAGGGGTCGATATCGACACTAGGGGTCGATATCGAGGTCTCTGTTCCTGCTCGACTTGTTCAGTTCTGGTCGATTTCTATGTTGAGGTCGATATGGGGGTCGATATCGACACTGGAGGTCGATATCTGGGTCTAAGGTCGATATCTACCTCTTCTCAGCTTCACTTGATGTCTATGTTGAGGTCGATATCTATGTTGAAGGTCGATATCTACCCCAGAGGTCGATATCTGGGTCTAAGGTCGATATCTACCTCTGCTCAGCTTCACTTGGCTTCTTCGTTTTGACTCCGTTTTCGCTCGAATTCCTGCATGGTTAGCTCAAAACTTGTGTAGACTCTATTTCTTGCATTTTAGCCCATTCTTACTCAAGTTTATATTCTTTTGAACCTTTTCTTTGGAAATCGAATGAAATAAGAAGTCAAAAGATGCAATAAAAAAAGGTGCAAATGTGTACATCACTTCTTAACTGAAATTAGGCGACGTCAATTTGAGGGAAAATCGAATGATTGTCCTCTAGAGCATATTTCTTTATTCTTTGATTTTTGTGATACAATTGTTGATGGACAAAGCCTTGAGTACGTTAAACTAAAGGCTTTTTGTTGGTCTCTCGCAGGGAAAGCACTAGCATGGTTGGAGAGCCTAGCCCCCAGATCGCTCCGCACGTGGGATGAAGTCAAGGATGCTTTTCTCAAAAAGTTCTTCCTACCATCCAAGACGGCGATCATACGCTAGAAGATCATGGCTTTCAAAAAGAAGCCTCATGAAACCCTGGCGCAAGTGTGGGAGCGATTCAAGGAGCTGCTGAGGTCCTGCCCTACACATGGGCAACCACCCTACGTCATCCAGGAGATCATCTACAACGCTTTGAACGTAGCTACTAAGGAGAGGATCAACACCTACACCTTATATGGGTATCTTGAGCTCCTACCACAACAGGCTTGGGATATTATAGAGAGGCTAGTAGAATTTGACAACACCTATGGGACTCCTGTGGCCTCTGACTCAAAGCCTGCCCCATCGATGCCACTCTATGAGCCCTCCATAGAGATTTATCCAGACGTCAAAGCGCAATTCATGCAAGATCAACTCAAGAAGCTCCAAAAGCAAGTCAAATTCCTCTCCGTCAGCCAACCCTGCGCTGAATGCCGCTCCAAAAGGCACATCACCACCGCTTGCCCCCACACGGAGCAAGTAGATCTAGCGGAGGCTCACCAAGAGGCGCGATACATAAGGAATCCCAATCGCCAGGGGTACCAAAACTGGAGAAATCAACCACCCCAATACAACCCCATGGATCCTCCGCCCTACCGGGCTCTAGGCCATCCGGAAAGAGAGCCACGACGAGATGATGTCCAACTCATCCTTGATGAGTTAAGGAGGAACCAAGCTGTGAGTCAACAATCTAGCAACGCTATCCAGAACCAACTTCAAGGGCTCAACGCCCGCATGAGGGAGATGGATACTTGGAAGAAGACCATTGAGACCCAACTGGATCAACTTGCGGCCCAAATTCCAAAGTCGCCCAGCAAGCTCCCTGGACAACCACAAGAAAATCCTAAGGGGCAAGCCGGGCACAAAGTCGCCATCAACCTAAGGAGTGGACGTCAATTGCACGAGCCACGGAGCGAAGGAGAAGTCGCTGAAGGCGCAGTTGATGTCGACACCCCAGTTGATATCAAGGGCCCTGTCGACGTCGAAAACACAGTCGATGTCGAGCCCACTGCGAAGCACACAATGGAGCCAGAGAAGAACTCGATATCGAGTGCCCCAGTCAATATCGACCCCCTACTCGATGTCAACTCCTTTGCAACTCATCAACACCTTTATACAACTCCGAGGTCGACCACCCATGTCAATATCGACCACTCTGATGTTAATGTCGACCAGTCCAGAAGGAAGAAATTGACCACCTCGCCTCCAAAGCCATCTAAAGCACTTCCTTATCCTTCCAAGGCGCTACAAGATCCAGCAGACACTAAATTCAGACGCTTCGTGAAGATCCTACAAGGTCTCAATCTCACCATCCCACTCACGAAAGCGCTAAATGAGATGCCTGCCTACATGAGATTCCTGAAGGACATCTTGTCCAAGAAAAGGTCTATATTAGAGATCGTCGGAGAATGTAATTCAATTGAGTTCCCTGAAAAGCGCGGTCATCCAGGCAAGTTTGCTGTGACGGTAGGGGTTGGTAAGCATCAATTCAAAGCCCTATGTGACCTTGGGGCTAGTGTTAGTTTGATGAACCTATCAATATGGCAACAAGTGGACGTACGAGCATTGGAGCCCGTCGACATGAAGCTCTATATGACGGACAACTCCTTCGTGAGACCAACTGGGGTTGTGGATGATGTCCCTGTCAAGGTGGGAAAGTTCTTCATACCCACGGACTTCATCGTGTTGGACATGCCAGAAGATCCTATTGTGCCTATCATCCTTGGTAGGCCATTCTTAGCAACAGCGGATTCCAACATCAATGTGAGGAATGGCACCCTTACATTCACAATCGGCATTGAGGTCGTTAAATTTCGCTTTAACCCTACGATGACCGAGAGAAAGTGGCTAGAACAAGTTTCCCTCTCACCTACAAAGGAGAAACTTCGGAAATTCTTGTTGGCGAGGACGAAAGCTGCAAAGAGAGTCGAAATCGACTGGACTTAGTCGAAATCGACCAGATCACTAGAAATCGACCACTCTGACTCGATATCGAGTGACACAGATGATCCACCGAGTTGCCAGGAGCTCAAGTATGGGGTCCCTGATGTCAACATCGACCACCACCATTCGACATCGACTTCCTCACTCGAAATCGACATACCTCTATCGAAATAGACTGACCCTCAGCCTGAAGATCGTTGTTTCTGGCACGAAAAGGTAAGCTCAGGTATGATCCCTAACCCTCCTCTGTCCATTACAGATGATTCAACTAATGGGAGGGTCAAAGCTCCATGGTTTGCCCATATTTCTAAAGTTAGGTCAAGAAAGAGAAGGAAAACGCTTAACAAAGAATCTAACAAAGAAGAAGCCTTGTTTGCCGAACTTAGCTACTATCAAAAGGACTTAGATGATCCGGGAGAAGGCACAAGCTTGAAGGGTCCCTACCTTAAAGGAGCGTGAAACATTGAGGAAGAAGTAGGCCTAGCGACTCAAAAATCTAGAGCGTATACTTAATACTTTTTTAATTTTCATATAGATGGTTTTTAGGTTTCAAATTTTGGATTTGGATTAAGAAACTTTGATATACCGTGGCTTTATTATTACAATCTAAAAAGAATTTCATGTTACAAAGCACAAGGAACGATGAAGAAGGAAAGAAGCTACTGTAAAAGCACTCGAAATCGACTAGGCCAGTCAAAATCGACTGTCTAGGGTCAAGCCGTCTCCTAGAGTCGACATCGATGACCCAGGAGCACAACATTGCACTTGATATTGAGCAAGCTACTCGATATCGACCACACCCTGGTGACCCTCGACTTCAACTTCTTCCTTGACATAGATAGATGCAGACGACATCGACCTACTGACTCGACATCGACTTCTAGCATCGACTTAACCTGAATCGACCTAAATCCGTAGGTTGCTCTGTGAGTTTCTCTCTTTACCCTCGTTTTTCTTTTAATACAGTGAGGACACTGTATATTTTAAGTATGGGGTGGGGATGAAACATTTCTTGTGGTCACAACTTGGCTTTCTTTTATTTTCTGCATTGCATTCATGTTTAATTTTATGTTCTTAGGTCTTTACTTTCATAAAAATACAAAAATCCAAAAAAAGTTAGAAAATGTAAAAAAGAAAAAAATGCATATTTACATTTTAAGTTTGTTTTAAACCCTACATAGATGTCCTATGATGAGAACTCAATAGCTGAATTGATCATATAAATCCTATGACATATTTGGATGGTTTAGCCTAAGTCCTTAAAATGGTTTTTTATGTAGATTATGAACTTGTGATGAAATTGAGCACATATGATCCTAGACTAAAAAGCAAATTGAATAACGTCCATAGACATCGGGTATAAACCGATGTTAATAAAAAAAAATTCGACGTGTTAGTGAGTGGTATTAAAGATCCCAACTTTACCACATCGGTTTTTAACCGATGTCTTTAATAATTTATAACATCGTTTTTCTTTTTTTATAATGACTTAAATACATGGATATAATTACTTTTTGATTGATTCATCTAATGTTAAACCATTATTATTTTTCATTTCTAGCCATTTGAAGGTACGTAGGGTAATACAAAAGTTCAGATTAACATCACTATTTTTTATAAACATGATGTTTTACATTGCTACACACATCGGTTTTGTATTATTCAATTTGTACATACTCTTTCTTCATTTGTAATTTGTGATATTATTTTATATAAATATAATATATCATATTGAATATTTGTAAAGTCGATCTTATTTATATATTTTCAAATCAGCTTTCACTTTGAAAATGATGTTTTGATTATTTACAACATCGTTTTATATATTTTTAACGATGTAAGTGCTACATATACACATCTATTTTTATTATAATTTTCATATATGCTGGGTTTAGAAATCGATCTATATCTTATTGGTCGATGTATTTACAAAGGTAGACATCGCCTTTTCTCTCAAGTTCGATGTGTTTCATCAAATACACCTACTAATCTATATTGTGACATTGTTTTGGCAAATAGAAAATTAAACAATGGAAAAGACCATAACCAATACATTAAATAACGACAATAGAGTCGAATACATGAAAACCGGGCTAAATACAAAACAAAATACATCAATAGTCGGATTCTAAGCTCGACATAAAAAGATATATATCACTTGAATATAAATTACATGAAGTCAAGAAATAATAGTTGAGCAGGGTTTTGCTAGTTTTCCCCCCTTTGATATCATTCTCTAGTGGGTTTTGGGAGTTGCTGATGTATGTTCCTAGTACTGTAATAGTGCTACTTAGCAATGCCTGACTATACAAGGCTTTATTGTTCCTTTCATCTACATATCAAAAAGGTTTAGATTAATCATTTTAGTTCCATATTTCTTTCATACCAAATGAGCATGGTATTCCCCAATTGCTTGGGTTTCTGACTTCTTCTTTTTGGATTCTTTTCTTCCTTTTCTTGTCCGCATTGGTTCTGTTGGAGCCCTGCTGAGGACAACAAGGTTCTTTTCAGCAGCATTCTGATCCCGGGTCAAGATGCATCTCAAATAAATTTGTAGAGAAACACAAGAGAAGTCTCCACAAGACAACCAAAGAAATCAGAGTTTCAGTAATGTACATATGTTCTCCTTTTTGTGTATTTTCTTTATGTTTTCTCCTGAAGATGGATATTAGATTCCACCAAATTATAAAGGAGATACAAGTAAACAGCACATATTTGATCACATAAACAATGTCCCAACGTCAGTTTAATTAGTCTAGTTTGTTTCTGAAGTATGTATCGGATCAAAGGTGAGAAGAGAAAACACCCTTTTTCCATTCCCAACCAAGTAATAATCATTGATCTTCCTAATTCTTCCCCACCATATAAAAGGTATTTCAAGGAATTTAAAGAATACATATTCGCAAGTTCAATTGGATGGCCAATTTTTTATCTTTTTCAGATGTTCGATTTTCATTCATTCCCTTCTGGAAAGGCTATGTTCGCAAAAACGTACCAGCAGGCAACCAAGGAGAAAAAAATAAGGAGATCAAGGATTGAAGGTACACACCTGGGTTTCAGATCTTGGTTTTTTTTTAGGATCATTTGAGATTTTTCCTTCTTTTTGTGTTGTTTTCTGATCTTTCCAATCGACTGATGGGTCCAGGCCATTTTTTGTTCTATGTGCATCCATTCATGCTGAAAGAAATAATGCAAGAAAAAGCTAGAATTGTTTTTCTTAGTGCTTAACTAGAATCTTCAAGGAGTTGGAGTTACTCAGCTCTTTGAAAATGTTTCTGATCCTTTTTCTTTGTTGTTTCTTCTTCAATCTTTCTTTATTTTCTTTCTTGTTTCCTGTAAAGATAAGGAGATTCTCAGTATAACTTTATTCATATTCATGAATTTGGCATCTAAGATCCGTCCAAGTCATTAAGGTTTCAAGTATACGGTTATCACACTTATCAAATTGAATCATAAGAGCAGAGAACTGGAAGAGCAAAATCCCCCAAATCAAGCACAAGTTCGTAAACGTACAATTTTTATTATTCAAAATATACGATATTAACCTGTTCATGCTCACTTATTTGACTTATGTGATCAGTTCATGTCATTGCGATCTCAATTAGAATGCATTTACACCTATCAATAAGATGCATAAACACATGTTCCTTAGCTCCATTCCATTTCTGTATGTTTGTCCATTTTTCTTCTTTTTTCCCCTCCACTTTCCTTTGTTGGATCTCTTTCAATCTAGTAGGTCTTTCTTGTTTTCCTTTGCACCTGCACTCACTGGACATAATCCGCCAGTCAGGTTCTTTCTTTTTCTCGTCAATTTTCCAATTCAGCTCAATAATATCAGAAAACAAATAAGAAACATGGGGCAGTTCATAATTAAAATCATAACTATTCTAGTATATCTCTATGTAGTATTCTGTATTCATTATTCAGACACAACAACAATTTCAGGTCAAAACCAGGAATCTTTTTAGTCATCTAATGAGCATTCCCAACTAATCTTATAATGTTTAATCTCAATCAGTTAGTTTGAACGAGCTGAGATTAGTCCCTTTTCTTCTCAGTTATATACTCAATAGAAAACATAAAATCAGATTTTAAGAGGCAAAACAATCACAAGCCTATCTGAATCGAGCAGTAAATTACAAAGTGACAGTAAATACAATGATAGTGGAGAGGAGGAAAGAAGCTTACATTGTACAAATCAATAAGAATTAAGAACCATGAGAGAGGAGGAAAGAAGTTTACATCTAGTTTCCAATTTCTGCATGATTTATGTATATTTCATCAAATAATGAAAAGACATTACACCATACTCCAGAATCAAGAACGTCTATATATTAAAGATTCTTAATTAAAAGTGCACAAAAAATAGCAACAACAGCAATGAAGTAAAAAATGAACCATATGCAATCATCTAGGCCAAAATATGGCAAAAGAGTATACCATGACAAAGACGGTTAGCCCCAAGTATATAGCTTCCCTCCACCCACTGGACACTCCAGTGGCCTTGATCACCATCAGATACAAGCAACAGAATCTGATCAAAAAAGCAGCCCTCACTTCTCAGTGCCTTCTCTTTGCTCTTCATTTTCACCACCTTTTTAAAGTACATAGAGACGTAATAAGCCAGAGCATATTAGTCTTTCTCCCAATGTTAAATTTAATGGAATCCCTCTATAGAGTGGACAATGTAAAAACTTAAAATCCAACCATACAGAATCCTTACTAATAAGGATCCACATAAGCCCACTACAAAAAGCTACCCGAATCTCATAAAAGGAACTTACAAGTTACCACAGTCAAGAAGCTATGCACATTTCAAGATATCCTTACTATTAGGGTTTGAAAAAATCTGCTCTTATGTAATCATTAGGCAAATAAGAAAAAATATACACTTCATTACTTTTCAAATATAAAAGGAAAATATGCACTGATCTCTTGAAAAAGGAAAATATGTACAGCACATAGAGTTAAATCATTAGCACATTAACACAAAACTATTTATTTCAACTGTAGTAAAGGATAATATAAATCAACTTACGTAATAGAACATCCATGTATTTAGGAACATGTCATAAAGTTATAAAACCCTGCAAAAGTGCAAGATTCATTTATTATAAATCGGATAAAAATCATGCCCACAAGGGAACAACTAGCACTTCTTAGACTTATAAAATCCTTCATAGTAAGCTAAATTCAATAATTAGTCATTCAGTTCTTTCCTTGTAAATACTATATGTATAATTATCTATTAGCAGATCTGGTATCCAAATCCGAGACCTATCAAACATGTTGGACCACATATGGGCTTAACAGCAAAGATTTTGGGCCAACACCCATCTTTATCAATCTTATATATATTAAATTTCATTACAAAAATCAGATTTGGAAATTTTGGGAACATCCAAATAGAAATAACAATAAATCCTTTGAATTAATACCCACATCTAACTCTTATACTCAAAAAAACATGAAAGAAAAAGAAATTTCAAAATGTCTCACTTATAACAATTATACTTACTTACTAAATAAAAGAAACCATAAAACCAAAATTATACCAGGGCATAAATATAGCAAATTAAGATCAAAAAAATCTTTTTTCAAAAAATTAGATCTACCAAATACTTATTATAAAAAAAATAGTAATAACACCCACTCCATAAAATTACATCAATTAAAATCATCAAAACAAATATTTCGAATCAATGACCACTTAATTACTAAAAAGGAATACCAAAAAATATCAAAATTGCTTAAAAAGCGGGTACATATAAAATTCTTTATTAAATGACAAACATAGGATATTGGAACATTAGAGGCATCAGAAAACCTAATATCTGGCAAGACTTAGCCTACATCCAAAAGAGAAATAATTTAGACATCCTTGCCCTATCTGAAACTAAAACAACAAACGCACCAATGGAAAATCTATATAAAAAATCTGGATTTAATAAGGCCCACCATATCGCATCAGATGGATCAAAAGGAGGAATGTGGATCCTTTTTAAAACCTCTGAATTTACAGACAATTTAGAAGAAATAACTAGATCAGTAACTATATAATGTATCTGGCAAATATTAACAACTTTAGATTTATTCTTAATTTTATTTATGCACCGTCAAATCAAAGTGACAAAAATAGCTTTTGGGATAAAATAATCACAGCAACACGACAATTTACATATCCATCCCTACTAATGGGAGACTTCAATGAAATAGAATTATCAAATGACAAAATAGGTGGAACAAACCCACAAAATAATAGATTCACCCGTATTCAACAAATTAATGAAGATCTAGACATTCATACTGTCCCCTATACTGGCAGTGCAGTTACCTGGAGAAAAAGACAAACCCCTATTGACAATATCTATGAACGTCTAGATAGAGTCATGATCCATACAGACATCTCTAAACAATTCCCCAACTTAAATGTACATAACCATCCTTTTACAAGCTCAGATCATTCCCTAATATCTATCTCAATAAGAACAAAATCAATCAGAGCAGGATCACCCTTTAAATTTGAAATGGCCTGGACAAACAATGAAAATTATAACAAACTTGTCAAATCAACCTAGGAAAATAAACTTAGTGGATCATTCATGTTTACACTACTACAAAAACAGAAGCTGCTCAAGAAAAATACAAAAATTTGGTGCAAATCACATCCAAATAATAATCTTAGACAGTTAAAAGACATTGAAGATCAACTCTTATTGTTACAAACCCAACAAATTACTGGAAACTATGATGATACTATAACAAACAAAAGACTAAGACTTCTAAATAAACGTGAAGCACTCATGAACTTTAATAACACCTTCTGGAAACAAAGATCTAAATCTAACTTCCTTAAATTTGGAGACAGGAATACCAAATACTACCAATCAATCTCTAAAATCAGAAATTCTAAAAACATCACCCGAAATTTTACAAATAAAAACGGATTAGTCATTAAAGACGAAAAACAAATCAGAGATGAAATAACGAATGAATTGGCTGAAAGATTTATTTCAAATAAACAAACAAACAATAAATATTTCCCAGACTTAATAAAACACACAATAACTGACTCAGAAAACTTAACCCTAACTCAACCATTCACAGATAAAGAAATCAAGGACACTTTATTCTCAATGAAAAAAGACAAATCTCCTGGCCCTGATGGATTCCCCCCAGAATTCTATAAAAATACTGGAACATTGTAGGAAGCCTGCTCTGCAAAGCTATCAAATCATTTTTTCATTCTGGCATTCTTCTTAATGAAGTAAACACAACATTCATTGCACTCATTCCAAAAATCGATAACCCCACCAATATTAACCATTATCGTCCCATTAGCCTCTGCAACACCATCTATAAAATTATATCAAAGCTCCTAGCTAACCGCTTAAAACCAATTTTACCTCGCATTATCAACCCTTTTCAAGGAGCTTTTTTTCAGGGTAGAAATATTCAGGATAACATCCTAATAGCCCACGAAGTCTTCCACTCCTTCCATAACAAAAAAGGGAAATACGGATGGATGGCAATTAAACTAGACATGGAAAAAGCCTATGATAAAATTAATTGGGACTACATACGCATCGTTCTGACTAAATTCGGATTTCATCAAAAATGGATAAACTGGACAATGACATGTCTAACTAAAACTAACTTTTCTGTCCTAGTCAATAACTTACCTGGCAAAACATTACAAACTTCTCAAGGTATACGACAGGGAGACCTCCTTGCACTATATATTTTTGTTATAGTTATGGAACTTCTAGCCAGAATGATACAACAAGAATCACTAGAAGTTGATCCGCTAATTGGAATCAAACTGACAAATAACAGTAATCCTATCCCTTTTCTCTCCTTTGCAGACGACACACTCATTTTTGGAAAAGCGAATGACCTAAGTCTCCACACAATAAAAAACCTTTTAAACAACTTTTGCAACATATCAGGCCTTTCTATAAACTACGATAAAAGCTCCTTACAAGTCTCTAAAAACATCTCCATTCAAAAAGCACAAAGTCTTGCTCAACAACTAAATATCCCTGTAACTAAAACATTAGAAAAATATCTAGGAATACCACTCATCAGCGGCAGAGTGAACAACAATGTCTTTGACGATGCCATCACAAACCTAAAAAAACAACTATCAAAATGGAAATCGAACACCCTATCTCAAGCAGGAAGATCTGTTCTCATTCAAGTCAACCTCAATTCTAAAACTAATTATCTTATGCAATCCTTCCTTCTTCCAAAAGGAATTCTTGACAAAATTGACGAAATCAACAAAAACTTCTTCTGGAATAAAGTTCAATCGGACAACTATCACCCACTAATTAGCTGGGAACGGTTATGTACCCCAAAAAGGGATGGTGGGCTAGGCTTTAATACATTTGAACAAATCAACCTAGGTATGCAAATGAAACTTCTTTGGAGGATAATAGCAAACCCTGACAATATCTGGTCAAAGGTCATCACTGAAAAATACCTATCAAAAGAACCATTAATGGAAAGAACGAAAACCAAAACCTCATGGCAATTTGGACGACTCTTAAACATTAGAGATACCTTTTCCAAAGGCTTACTTTGGCTAGTAGGTAATGGAAAAACCATTAATGTCTGGTCAGACATCTGGATAAACGCTCAGAAACTTGAAATGTTTAGAAATAACCATAACCCTAACCTAAAAGTCTGTGAATTATTCACAAACTCAAACAAATGGGATACTAAAAAACTAAACGACATATTCCCACCACACATTACTGAAATGATATCGAACATTTACATCCCCATAATTGATATCGCGGACAGACTAATCTGGATCTACAACAAAAATGGATCTTTTTCAGTAAAATCTACCTCTTCTCTCTTTAACACAAGAAACAACTATAATAGTTCTGGAGACTGGATTTGGAAACTAAATATCGCTCCAAATATCAAAAACATCATTTGGAAAACTACATTAGATATCCTACCTACCGCTGAGCACCTAAACAGATACATAAATAGGGTACCCAGTATCTGCTCTCTGTGCAACTATCAATCAGAGGACACAAATAACTTATTCTTTAACTGTCAAATCACCAGATCGCTAATCCAAAATTTAGGTATTAGATTACACAAAACCTTTAATATCCCCAACATAACTAATAACATCTCTGATGTAACGGCCCGGATATAAATATCCGGGATACGTTTCGAAGGTCGGATACCTTTGTTCGGATGTTGCAATTCAGGTACGGGTCAAGGTTTCAAACCTCTAATCAGTCGAAGTCTCAAAAATACAATTTAAACGAAAATAAAGCGGAAGTACGGTTTAGATACAAAAGCCACGGCAGAGCCGGGTCAAAACCAAAACAAGTGGGTGGTTGCCATTTGTCAAGTTAGACTATATTAGCCGGATTCTTCGATTCGCCAAAAGGTTTCCCCGTCATAGAAGCATGGAGCAACAAGAGAGGTACCTAACACTATCCATGAAGTCAGGCCTGGTGATCGCCTGCGGGTCCTCTGACCGCGCTGAGGCCACATAACATGCCTATGCCTAAATAAAAGATAAATAATGCGGTACAAGATTTAAATCACACTATCATGCCCCTAGTATATATAATATGCGGAAAAGAACTGTAAAGGGCCCAAGACAATGCCAAGTGGCATATCCCTCTCCTACCTCTGCACCCCTTCCCATTAGTGCAGAGACTGGCCAGTTCGTTGCTATAGCATAGCATATCCTCGTGGTGGTGCACTCACCCACGGTATCATCATCATAACATAAATTAAATATAAATTAAACATGCCCGATGGTGCTGGGCTATCATCATGCTCATATCGACTCGATAGACTCAGGGCACCCGATGGGGCTGGGCTACCCTATGACCCTAGCAAAGACTCTAGGACTATCACAGATAACGGCCGTTCTGTTTCAAACACACAAAGTAAACACATGCTCAGTTCAATGCAATCCTAGCATGATACTACATGGCATGCTTTAAGATGCAACAAAACTACACATTACATGACACATCAGGCAGGAGGTCCAGGTTACTGAGTAAGTCCCGTAGGATACTTACCTGTTGATGCAGAACAGCAAGATAACACAAGTAAGGGCCCAAATGCAAGTCCAAAGCAATCCAAAAGCCATACACACATATCATCAAGCCATTTCTATAAGCTACCAGACCAACATTCATACATACGAACCCGAGTTCTCAACATCCTCAAAACCGACCGATAGTAAAACCGTTTTCCAAAATCTTAAATCCAAAATTAAGTCAACTCATGTTCAAAATAATTTCTCAAATCATACTCGGCCAAATTCCGACATTAAACATTTAAGCCTTAAAACCAATTTCCCAAAATCATGTTATAAAACAATTCCGGCATGTTTCTCATTTCAAAACATTATAAATAAACTCCAATATTAAATCATCAAAATAATCCTATGTTCACAATTCATATTTATAAATCAAAACCAACAATTCACTTTTTAAAATTCCAACTCGCATATTCAATCCCTCATAAAATGCGTCATATATAAATAATCCAATTAATACTATTTTAAAACAATATAAACAATAAATAACGATTAATTTAAGAATTTATAATTATAACCAAAACCCAAAATAATAATAATATTCAAATAATTTAACACTTACTATCCATAAAAATTCAAACAATACCCATAATATATAACCTAAAATCAAATAATATCACTTTTAAAACCTTTTAAATATATTAAAATTCCAATATATATATATATATATATATATATCTATTTTCCCAATATCCAAAATAACAATTAATATACTATATCATATAAATATAATAACATAACACAATACTATAATTTAATACATAACATATATATACCACCGAAATAACTAAACAAAAACCCAACCCATATACACAACCCAAAACAATAGGCCAAAGCAGAATTAAAACCCAACCCAAATCCATCCCATGACCCGGATCCGGCCCATACCCGAAACCCATACCCAGAAGCTGAGTTAAATGAACCGGGAGAAAGGAGGAAAAATAAAAGGGCGAACCGGAAAAGAAAGAAAAGAGTGAACCGAGTGTTGAACCCGTCTCCTTCAAGGCAACAGAGGGGAGGCAGAGAGCGACGCCGGAAACGGAAGAAGGAGAGAATCCCAGGTCTCCGGCGGCTTATTTGAACCCAAAACCTCCCCCATTCTGTCCGTTATGAAATTCCGACCCCAACCCACAGTGATAGATTCAAACGCGAGGGAAGGAGAGGTAAAAGAGATGGATTACCGAGAGCGGATTTTCCGACGACGAGAGGCTCCAAGGGCGGCTCCGGCTTCATCGGTGGCGGAATCGAGCTGCTCTTGGGCTAGGACGAAAAGAGAGGTCATAAGGGCGAGTCCTTACCAGACATCGAAGCAAAGGAAGGAAAACTAGACTTCGCCGAACCTTATGCGCGAAACAGGGCCGAGGAAGAGGAAGACGGTGCTGGGCGGCGGCGGCGGCTTCTTTGGCGGCTCCTGGCTGCTGCTGTCTCGGGCTCGAGGTGGAAGGTGGGAAACCAGAAGAGGAGGAGCTGGGCCTTGCCCTCGGCAATAACAGAGGAGGCAACGGGTGCTCGGCTGCTGCGGTGCTCCTACGACGGTGATGGTGGTGCTGAGGCTGGGCAGGCGGCCAAAAGGGGCTGCTTTGGAGCCTCTGTTCTCATGGCAAAGAGAAGAGAGAGCTATAGGATGGGTTTGGGATTTATTATGAAATTGAAATGTGATGGGGAATAGGGAGATTTTGGTTTGTTTGGGCACAAAACAACAAATGCAAGCTGGTGAATTTCAGATTGTGAGGAGGGAGGGGGGACCGCAGAGAGAGAGAGAGAGAGAATAAGGAAAAGGTAAATTGAAAATATATGGAATTGGTCCACTAAAGAAATTAAATTAGCGGAATAGACTCGAAACCCACTCGCCCGATCAAATCCCGACTAATTCAAATATAAATAAGATTTAAATTACGAATCTCAATATAACGGAATTAAATAAATTTGATCAAACTCGGAGTTCGAAGGCGGAATTAAATCCGTTAAAATCTAAATTCTCAAAACGATGCCGGAATGTCTTTAAAATCAACTTACGCTCGAGGACGGGTTTTCCCACATTTTTACCGATTGAATAAAATAATAATTTATTTACTCAAAAATAATAATATAATAATATAAAATACATTCAGTCTTTACATTTATCCACCTTTAAAAACAAGTCTCGTCCCCAAGACTAAAATCATTTAAAGGAATGGGATGAAGTTCTAAATCGGTGAGTCCGAGGACCATGTCCAAGGATCTTGCAATCATCTCGGTTGCGTCTTCCGGGATTCTCACAACATCCTGGTCACGGTCGTGACATCTCCAATTGGTCTAGTCAAGTGTGTAATAAGCGCCCCTATCACATCCTCGCTTCGACCTTTCGGAAGTATCACAACTCTAAAAGCATTATAGCGTCCGACTAGGTCTTAGCAAGCAATCTATAAGCACCCCTATAAAATGCTTGTATCCACTTCGTGAGACGTCATAATGTAAATCCAGTTCATAAATTCTCAAAGCGTTTTGTAAATGGAAAGGTTGTCGTCCAAATCATTGAAACTCTCGATTTCTTTAAAACCCAAAGTTGGCCATTTTCAAAACCGTTCAAAATTTTCAAATTCAACGTTTAATCAAGCAACTTTACACTAAAACAAGTCAATTCCTTCCCAAATCAAGATTTGTCAAAATCTCCCAACAACCACATCAGTTTCTCGCATATTAGTCAATCAAATTCAGAAGGTAGGAGGTGGAGTCATCCACCTCTAAGGGCTAATCCCATATTCTCTTCCTAGTTTCCAAAATCGAATCAATCTATCAGTCTCAATTCAAGCAAGATGCATAAGCCATAAGAATGCATAACTATATAACCATCCAATCTCCAATCAACGCACCACACAACAAGTCTCAACATATACCAGAGTAGTGCCACAATGTCACATCAACATCTCCATATCATACTAAAGGTCGTAATATGCATCTCACAACATAAAAAAATCATAACAACGTCCCAACATCACACCAGAAATCATAAAAGTATCTCTCATCACAGAATCAATGAACCAAAACCCATTATCAACACATCAACACACAAGGTCAGGTTATTAAGATTCAGTAAAGAGGAAGGTCAATCAATATGTAAATTACCAAAACGTCAGCATACTCGTAAAACATCATCTCAACTCATACAATGTCATATAAAGAGCACTTAGCAATCACGCACCATTATCTCATATACAAAAGTCAGATTCATGCTCCAAGTCAATATTCATCATTTAACATCTCCTGATCATAATATAACATCATGCTCTCACATAGCAACATATCATCATCTCATGATTCATACAACACATCATAACATGCTTCTAGAACGACATAGTAGGATAGCAATGTATCATTATTGTTGTTGCAGGAAGATTGATATGTCAAGTAATTATAAATAATAAAGATGTAATAAATGTAATCCAACTCCTGGCCTAAGCAAATAATTACAAGACTTCCTCCCGTTGTAGTGGAAGGGTAGTCAGGATCGATCCACGAGGAGGCGTGTCAGCGGGATCCTAGTAGCTTTGGAAATCTCACGTCTGTGTCGACCAGAAGCCTCGATTTCGACCTTAGTACTCGATGTCGACCTCGGCTGTCGATGTTCTCTGCAACAGAAGACCTGCAGAGACAAAAACAAGTGGTCGATATCGACTGGTGGGGGTCGATATCGATGTCAGTCCACGAAATCGACTGGCTCAGAAGACTGCCAGTCGATACAGAAGGGTCGATATCGATGTCTTGTGTCGATATCGATGTCTGCAAAACTCCGCAGCGATGTTCGTCGTCGACTCAGAAAACTGTCGACGAACTCAGTGGTCGATATCGACGTCTGGGGTCGATATCGATGTCTCCCTGCAGTGAGTTAGTTCTTTGTCGGCAAAGAAAGGCCGAAGATTTAAGAATGGAGAGAGAAGCAATGAACAGAAATAAAACAGTGGGTTTCGATGAATATAAAATATGTAAAAAAACGACTCCTAGGATTAGGGTTTACCACAACGTTAACCAATGCATGCGATGAGATAAATAAGACGGACAATTGCGCTATTTCACCCGAGGGACAAGCTTTCGCCGTACACCAACTCTTAGGATTACTCTTTCAAATAAACCTAATTGTCTCTACCAATTTTATGTTTATAACTCAAGTTGTTAGCATGAATCCCTTTTCTTTCGATAAGGACTAAACATAGAATCATAGGAGGAGAGATAGACACAACGATATCAACATCAAATACTTACCTCAAGCGCGCATGGCTAACGTCGGGCTCACCCCGACCCTAAGAGCTTTGGGAAACTACTCGCTTCTCATCATGGAATTCGTCATCGTTTGAAAGGGAGAAACTTGCATTAAACTAAACTTCGAAGCTTTACAACTCAACGTCAACTTTCGCAAACGTCAAACCCTAAAACTTCTCTCTAACTTTAACTCTATTGTCTATGTCTTGTTAATTGATTGTATTGTTGGATGATCTAACAAGTCAGCCCCTAGGGCTTTATTTATAGGCTACTAATCCTCGCTATCCAAGGATTGTAACTCCTATCTAAACTAATAACTCTATCCGAACAATTAGGATAGGTCTTTTATTTTGATAAAACTTAAATGACTTAAAAGTAAAAGATGAATAAAACTTCAGCTGTCCTCTATCTTGAAAGTATGAGATAATCCCGTGCCTCCTTGAAGATATAGTGCCAATCCGCATTCGAAATCGAGTCTATCTTCTGTCGAGATAAGGGGTCGATATCGACACCAGAGGTCGATATCGAGGTCTCTGTTCCCGCTCGACTTGTTCAGCTCTGGTCGATTTCTATGTTGAGGTCGATATGGGGGTCGATATCGACACTGGGGGTCGATATCTGGGTCTAAGGTCGATATCTACCTCTTCTCAGCTTCACTTATTGAGGTCGATATCTATGTTGAAGGTCGATATCTACCCCAGAGGTCGATATCTGGGTCTAGGGTCGATATCTACCTCTTCTCAGCTTCACTTGGCTTCTCCGTTTTGACTCCGTTTTCGCTCGAATTCCTGCATGGTTAGCTCAAAACATGTGCAAACTCTATTTCTTGCATTTTAGCCCATTCTTACACAAGTTTATATTCTTTTGAACCTTTTTTTTTGGAAATCGAATGAAATACGAAGTCAAAAGATGCAATAAACAAAGGTGCAAATGTGTACATCAAAACACCCCATACTTAGACTTGCTTGTCCTCAAGCAATAACCAAGCAATAACCAACACCTACAACACATCCTTCAAGTCTTCGCCTTTGTCAAAAGCAACATCATAAGCAGTAGCAAAGCAAAGCAAGTGAATTTAACGTCATAGCACATATTTTGGCGATCCATAGGCATATGCAATTTTAATCCAACCTCACAGGGATAATGTATTTGCACTCAACTCTCATGTGTTTAGGCTATAAAGATCACTCTCAACTCAATTCCATATACAATCTCATAAACATTGCAATTTATAAAAATCCACTTCGCAACCAATTATGAAAATGCAATAAGAATCATCAGGAGGACTTTCGCTCAATGGAAGACTTCATAGAAGACTCCATTCGGCGGGGTTGTAATGGGGCTTGGTATGAAATAAAGGGTATGGAATTATTTGGCTATGTGGTGCTTTTCAAATTCGGGAATCAAGACTCCTAAATCTCAACACTTGCATTACCCAAACCATAGCTCTTCAATATAATGCTCTTAAAGATGCATTCCATCAACCCTTCTTCCAAGTTCTAATATACCTCTCAAAGATATAACATTCGTATGAATAAAAAACTTAAGGATTTTGGCTCATGCACTTTATATATATATATATATATATATATATATTTTTTCGGATTTTTTTTTTCTTTTTTTTTCGAACATAATACTAAAACTATGTGCATTTATATGGTGAGCCAAAACATCCTTTTACAAAATATGACAAAATGTAAATATGTACCATCCTATAATTTCCTCGCTCACAACTAGACATTATGCTCTTTTCTTTCTACAAGGCATTAGTTCCAACAAATCTAAGTCTCAATTCCCAAATGGGGGTCAGGCTCAATTCGGCTAGGGATAATTTTGTGGAGTTTGCAATTCAGGCTCAGGCTAATGTTCTGGCTTCAAGCAGGGATAATGCAGGGTAGGTAAAGAGAGGATAAAATTGGCTTAAAAGATGCCTCCATCATTTAATTCTCGTAAACATAAACATACATATGCATTGGTTTTGAATAACTATCACAACATTTAGAGATGCATAGGAAGAGTAAATTCACTCAAGAAAGCGGAGGGATTTTTGATGTTCTCCCTATAGGTCAAAATTCTCACAAGGACAATTTTTGTTGGATTTGCTTTTTAGCCTAGGATCATATGTGCTCAATTTCATCACAAGTTCACAATCTACATAAAAATTTTAAAGACTTAGGCTAAACCATCCAAATATGCCATAGGGTTTACATGATCAAGTCAGCTATTGAGTTTTCATCATAGGACATCTAAGTAGGGATTAAAGAAAAATAAACTTAAAAATAAACATGCATTTTTTTGTATTTTTGACATTTTTCTATTTTTTTTGGATTTTTGACATTTTATAAAAGTAAAACTTAAGAACAATAATTTAAACATGAATGCAATGCGAAGAAGAAACCAAGTTAAAACCATAAGACATGTCTTTCCCCCACCCCATACTTAAAATATACAGTGTCCTCACTGTATTAAAAAGAAAAACAAGGGTAGAGAGAGACTTACAGTGCAACCTGCGGCTTCAGGTTGATTTCAAGTGAGGTCGATCCCAGAAGTCGATATCTAGGTCAGTGGTCGATGTCGACTGCATCTGTCGAAGTCGAGGAAGAAAATGAAGACGAGGGCTGCCTGATTGGGGTCGATATCGAGTATTGGGGTCGATATCGACCTCTGCTTTTCGCTCCTGAGTCCTCGATGTCGACTCCAGGAGATGGCTTGACCCTGGGGGGGTCGATTTCGACTGGCCTGGTCGATTTCGACTGCCTCTGCAGAAGCTTCTTTTCCTCTTCGTCGTTCCTTTTGCTTGATAACCTGAAATCTTTGTTAGTAATATAGATAAAGCACGAATTATCTCAGTCTTAAAAGTTTCAAACAGCCAAAACTTAAGTCCTAAAAACCATCCATGTGAAATTTAAATGTTTTATGTACATGCTCTAGATTTTTGAGTCGCTAGGCCGACTTCTCCGTCAACTCTTCATGACCCTTTTATGTAGGGACCCTTCGAGCGTGAGCCTTCTCCTGGATCATCTAGGTGCTTTTGGTAGTAGCGAAGTTCGGCGACCAAGGCTTCTTCATCGTTAGGTTCTTCTTTGGGCGTTTTTCTTCTCTTTCTTGACCTAACTTTAGCAATATAGGCAAACCATGGAGCTTTGACCCTCTCTTTAGTAGAATTATCAATAATGGGTTTAATTGATTCATCAATAATGGACGGAGGAGGGTTAAGATTCATACCTGGGCTTACCTGTTTGGGCCCGAAACAGAAATCTTCGGGCTGAGGGGTGGTCGATTTCGACCAAGGAGGGTCGATGTCGAGTGCTGTGGTCGATGTCGACATGTGGGGGTCGATATCGACCTCTGTAACCCCATACTTAAGCTCTTGGCAGCGATCTGGCCTACTCGATTTCGACCCAGGGGGGTCGATTTCGATGTTTTTAGTCGATATCGACTGGTTCCAGTCGATGTCGACCCTGCTTGCTGTTTCCGTCCTCGCCAACAAAAATTTTCTAAGCTTCTCCTTAGCCGGCGAGAGGACTACTTGCTCCAGGTGCTTTGTTTCGCTCATGGTTGGGTTGAAAGAGAATTCTATCACCTCGTTCCCTATAGTAAAGGTTAGTAACCCTCGACGTACATTGATATTGGCATCAGCAGTAGCTAAGAAAGGCCTACCAAGTATAATAGGCACTACAGGATCTTCAGGCATCTCCAATACAATGAAATCAGTAGGCACAAAGAACTTACCTACCTTTACCGGAACGTCATCAACTATACCTGTGGGTCTGACGAATGAGTTGTCAGCCATATAAAGCTTCATGTCCACAGGTTCAAGTGCGCCAATGTTCACCTTTTGCCAAATAGAGAGAGGCATGAGACTTACACTTGCCCCTAGGTCACATAGGGCTTTATAGCGATGTTGGCCAATTCCCACGGTGATTGCGAACTTCCCTGGATCACTCTTCTTCTCAGGGAAGTCCATCTTCGAGCACTCCTCTGCGATCTCTGCCATGGATCTCTTCTTGCTCAGGATGTCTTTGAGGAATCATACATAGGCGGGCATCTCGCTTAGGGCTTCTGTTAGAGGGATAGTGATGTTGAGTCCTTGAAGTATCTTTATGAAGCGCCTAAACTTACCTTTGGTGGGATCCTCCAATGCTTTGGAAGGGAATGGCAACGTCTTCTTTGGAGTAGGGGCCAAAACGGAGGTCGGAGGGGCCTGCTGGACATCGATGTCGACTGGGCTCTGGTCGATATCGACTGGAATGGTCGATTTTGACCTCTGTTGTGGCTCTGATGGCTCTGCAGTGTCATCGACGTCGACCAGGGGGTCGACATGGGGGTCGATTTCGACCTCTGGGTCGACATCGACTGGTCTGTCGACGTCGACTGGGTCTGCTGCTTTCTCCTCCGTTTCCGTCCGTGGCTTGTGTACTTTGGTGCCACTCCTTAATTGTATGGCTGCGACATGGCCCGTCCTGGATTGTTCCTTAGGATTTGTAGTGGGTTGCCCAGGGAGTGTTCCGGACGGCCTAGGGATTTGTGCCGCCAATTGACCCAATTGGGTCTCTACGTTCTTCTTCCATATATCCATCTCCCCAATCCATGTGGTAAGGTGATTGAGTTGAGAGTGGATAGCATTGTTGGATTGATCATTCTTAGCTTGGTTCCGCCTTATCTCGTCCAACACAAGTTGAAGATCATCCTTCTTTTGGTCTCTCTCCGGGTGCCCAGGAGCTCTATAAGGCGGAGGGTCCCTAGGGTTGACCTGGTTCCTTTGTGGTTGATGGAACCTTTGGTCTCCCCAATATTGGTTGTTGGGGCCCCTCATGTAGCGCGCCTCTTTGTGAGTCTCCACTAGGTGTACTTGTTCGGCATGTGGGCACTCGATGGTGGTGTGCCGCTGCGATCCGCATTCGATGCAATCTTGGTTCGCTGAAAGGAACCTCACTTTCTTTTGGAGCTTTCGAAGTTGATCCCTATGAAATTGCTCCTTTACATCCGGATCGATTACATTGGAGGGTTCATATAAGGGCATAGATGGGGCAGGCCTCGACGATGATGGTGCGTCGGAAACCTCAGGAGTCCCATATGTATTGTCGAACTCCACCAACCTCTCTATGGTCTCCCAAGCCTCTTGTGGAGCGAGTTCAAGGTAGCCATAGGCGGTGTAGGTGTTGATCCTCTCCTTTGTTGCGGCGTCAAGAGCATTGTAAATGATCTCCTGAATTACATATGGTGGTTGGCCATGCGTCGGGCATGATCGTAGAAGGTCCTTGAACCTTTCCCAAACAGTCGCCAGAGCTTCACCAGGCTTTTGTTTGAAAGCCGTGATTTTCTGTCGGATCAACGCCGTCTTAGAAGGAGGAAAGAACTTGTTGAGAAACGCGTCCTTGACTTTATTCCAGGTGCGGAGTGATCTTGGGGCTAAGCTTTCCAACCACTACAATGCTTTCCCTGTAAGAGACCAGCGAAAGGCTTTTAGTTGGACATACTCAAGACTTCGTCCATCAGCAATAGTATCACAAAGGTCTAAGAAGGTAGAAATATGTGCCATAGGGCACTCATTAGGTTTTCCTTCATATTGATGCCTTCTTATTTCAGTCAGGAAGTTAGGTTTAATTTCAAAATTAGAGGCATGGATAAGAATTGCCGATTCAGGCACTGTGAGAGCGGGGTGCATATATTGCTTGGCATTCCTAGGGAGGGCATTGATTTGGGCTTCTATTTGCCTCCGGCCTTCCTCCTCCCTATCCGCGCGCTCCTTAAGTGCCGCCTCTCTGGTCGTTAGGTCCTCAACCTGCCTCCTTAGTTGTTCAATGAGTTCTGCTTGGTTCGCGTTTTCCGCCATGATTCTTTGAGCTTGGGCCCTTAGATGTAAATAACGCTCAGGGTCGTCTACTCCTTCAAATTCAGGTGGGCGATCAGCGCGTCGCATACACCTGCAAGGCCAAACTAGAAAAAGACGTGAGATAGACTACTAGGGCGCGATTGATTGCCTCCCCGGCAACGGCGCCAATTTGTTGTTGCAGGAAGATTGATATGTCAAGTAATTACAAATAATAAAGATGTAATAAATGTAATCCAACTCCTGGCCTAAGCAAATAATTACAAGACTTCCTCCCGTTGTAGTGGAAGGGTAGTCAGGATCGATCCACGAGGAGGCGTGTCAGCGGGATCCTAGTAGCTTTGGAAATCTCACGTCTGTGTCGACCAGAAGCCTCGATTTCGACCTTAGTACTCGATGTCGACCTCGGCTGTCGATGTTCTCTGCAACAGAAGACCTGCAGAGACAAAAACAAGTGGTCGATATCGACTGGTGGGGGTCGATATCGATGTCAGTCCACGAAATCGACTGGCTCAGAAGACTGCCAGTCGATACAGAAGGGTCGATATCGATGTCTTGTGTCGATATCGATGTCTGCAAAACTCCGCAGCGATGTTCGTCGTCGACTCAGAAAACTGTCGACGAACTCAGTGGTCGATATCGACGTCTGGGGTCGATATCGATGTCTCCCTGCAGTGAGTTAGTTCTTCGTCGGCAAAGAAAGGCCGAAGATTTAAGAATGGAGAGAGAAGCAATGAACAGAAATAAAACAGTGGGTTTCGATGAATATAAAATATGTAAAAAAACGACTCCTAGGATTAGGGTTTACCACAACGTTAACCAATGCATGCGATGAGATAAATAAGACGGACAATTGCGCTATTTCACCCGAGGGACAAGCTTTCGCCGTACACCAACTCTTAGGATTACTCTTTCAAATAAACCTAATTGTCTCTACCAATTTTATGTTTATAACTCAAGTTGTTAGCATGAATCCCTTTTCTTTCGATAAGGACTAAACATAGAATCGTAGGAGGAGAGATAGACACAATGATATCAACATCAAATACTTACCTCAAGCGCGCATGGCTAACGTCGGGCTCACCCCGACCCTAAGAGCTTTGGGAAACTACTCGCTTCTCATCATGGAATTTGTCATCGTTTGAAAGGGAGAAACTTGCATTAAACTAAACTTCGAAGCTTTACAACTCAACGTCAACTTTCGCAAACGTCAAACCCTAAAACTTCTCTCTAACTCTAACTCTATTGTCTATGTCTTGTTAATTGATTGTATTGTTGGATGTTCTAACAAGTCAGCCCCTAGGGCTTTATTTATAGGCTACTAATCCTCGCTATCCAAGGATTGTAACTCCTATCTAAACTAATAACTCTATCCGAACAATTAGGATAGGTCTTTTATTTTGATAAAACTTAAATGACTTAAAAGTAAAAGATGAATAAAACTTCAGCTATCCTCTATCTTGAAAGTATGAGATAATCCCGTGCCTCCTTGAAGATATAGTGCCAATCCACATTCGAAATCGAGTCTATCTTCTATCGAGATAAGGGGTCGATATCGACACCAGAGGTCGATATCGAGGTCTCTGTTCCTGCTCGACTTGTTCAGCTCTGGTCGATTTCTATGTTGAGGTCGATATGGGGGTCGATATCGACACTGGGGGTCGATATCTGGGTCTAAGGTCGATATCTACCTCTTCTCAGCTTCACTTGTTGAGGTCGATATATATGTTGAAGGTCGATATCTACCCCAGAGGTCGATATCTGGGTCTAGGGTCGATATCTACCTCTTCTCAGCTTCACTTGGCTTCTCCGTTTTGACTCCGTTTTCGCTCGAATTCCTGCATGGTTAGCTCAAAACATGTGCAAACTCTATTTCTTGCATTTTAGCCCATTCTTACACAAGTTTATATTCTTTTGAACCTTTTCTTTGGAAATCGAATGAAATACGAAGTCAAAAGATGCAATAAACAAAGGTGCAAATGTGTACATCAATTATATCATGATCATACTTGTTACTGCCAACTGGATTTCAATATTGCTTATCAACATGTAATATCAGGTCATATCAGGTTTATCATGGTCGCTATCTAACATCATGCCAGTTCATTTTAATAAAACGCATAATCAAGAAAGCTTTCACATCACTACCAGGCAAAATAAACGCAAACCCCGTTCGTTCGATTTCAATTCCTACATCAAAACCAGCCTCATCTAGATTCGCCAGCATCAGCTCAGGTAACATCCTCAAAAGAAGTCCTAATTCATTTCAATACCCTAATCTCGCCCCTCATTCCACCAAGAATTCTCACTAGCAATCCACCTCTAAGAATCCAACTACTATCTCTAACCTCACACTCGAGGGCCCTCTCATACTATATCCTTCATACTCTTTAATGTAAAGACCGAATGTATTTTATATTATTATATTAATATATTTGAGTAAATAGATTATAATTTTATTCGATCGGTAGAAAAGTGAGAAAACCCGTCCTCGAACATACGTTTGATTTTAAAAACATTCCGGCATCGTTTTGAGAATTTAGATTTTTCGGATTTAATTCCGCCTTCGAGCTCCGAGTTTTGATAAAATTAATTTAATTCCGTTATCTTGTAATTAGTAAATTAAATTTTAATTAAATCTGATTTAGTCGGGATTCGATCGGGCGAGCGGGTTTTGAGTCTTTCCGCTAATTTGAATTGGGTATTATTGGGACCACACATATTTTAATTTCTTTTCTTTTTCTTTTCTTTTCTCTCTCTCTCTCCCTCTCTCTCTCTCTCCCATGCCACTTCCGTGCTCACCTCCCACACAAACACAAATCAGAGCTTGGTCCCCCCCTTGCCTCACCCATTTGCAATTAACATTGCCCTGTTCCCCATCCCCATTCCCTCTCAGCCTCTCCTCCCTCCCTCTTTTGTGTCTGCAAACACCAACCCACACCCATTTCTCTGCAATTGACAGGAGAGCCCCAAACCCCTCAACTTTATCCCCTCCACACATCACCTCTTCTACTCCATTTCCTCCTCAACTTCTTTGTTTCACAAAAACCCAAGCTCCCTTCTCCCTCTTTAACCCCCCTGCTTCCCAGCCGCCTCCTTTACTCAACCTCGAGCTCGAGACACCATGGCGCCACCACCAGCGCCCCTGCTCCGAATCGAGCACCACCGAGGGCACCTTCGGTAGCCCCGCAACCTCCATTTCTTCTCTTTGTCGAGCCCAGTAGCGTCTCCACCCTCCCTCCGACGTCTGAAGCGAAGCGGAGCCCGAGCCGAGCAACAGCCCTGGAGACCGCCGCCGCACTCCTTCACTTCCTTCCCTTGTTCTCCGGTTAGTCTCGGTCAGCTTCGTTCCCTTCCCCTCTCCACTTCCAAATGAGCAAAAGACCCTCTTTTGACCTTCCTCTAACCTTCCTAGGCGGATCCCAGTGAAGAACCGGCCTCAACGCATCCGGACGTGCCTCCCCGAGCCAAGTTTCCGGCAAGACGAAGGCCCTCGGTGAGCACTTTCTCTCTCTCCTTTTCTTGCCGTTTTGAACCCATGAGTGTGGGTAGTAGGTGTCGGGTAGTCGGAGCCGGATTCGGAGTCGGAAATCACCGCCGGCCGCTCCACATCTTCTCCTCCCTTCCGCCATTTTCGAACGGAGTTGCTCTGCCTACTTACTCGACCCTCAAATGAAGAAGAAGGTAGGGCGTGGGCCCCACCATGCCACCTTGGCGCTGAGTCACCTTTGGGTCCCTCTTTTATTCTCTCTTCCGGGTTGGGCCTAACAACATGAACGGGCTTCCTTTTCCAGTTCGGGTTGGGCTTCAATTTTCGGGTCTGGGCCTCTCTCCTCTCTTTTCTTTTCTTTCTTTCCCTTCTGGAGCCGGGTACAGGGGATCCGGGTATGGTTGCGGGTCTGGGCTGGGTCTTGGTGTCGGGCAGGGCTTGAGTTTTGGGCTAGTTTTGGTGTGGGTTTTCCTAAGAGGGTTGGTTTTTATGTTATGCATAATTATATATGTTATGTTTATATATATGTACATATATACTTATATGTTGTATTGAGTATTATTCTGATTTTATGATTATATATATATATATATTTATATATTCTGGAATTATTAATATTTCTATTTTAAAAGGTTTTAAAAGTGTTATTATTGATATAGAGTTATAAATATATTTATGGATTATTTTTGGGATTATATGGATAGTAAGTGTAAAATATTTGAATATTATTATAGTTTTGGAATTTGGTTATAATTATAATATTCTGGAAATTTATCATTTTATATTGTGTTTGTTTTAAAATAATATTAATTGGATTATTTATATATGATGCTTTTATGAGGATTTAAATATGTAAATTGGGAATTTTAAAGTGAATTGTTGGCCTTGATTTATAAATATGATTTGTGAACATTGGTTTATTATGATGCTTTAATATTGGAATTTATTTGGATAATGTATTTGAAATAAGGAACATGCCGGAATGAGTTCTATAATATGATTTTTGGGAAATTGGTTTTAAGACTTAAATGTTTAATGTCGGAATTTGGATGAGCGATTTTAAAATAATTGTTGATTTTCTAAGTTGAGTTCTTTGAGAGATTGTTTTGAAAATGAGTTGAGGAAATGAGATGAACATGGAATGATAATTGAGAATTATGATGAGATAAGTTGGAATAATCTGAAATGAGATATGAAAAGAGATGTATGATAGTTAGGGGAGCCTTGTGTGAATTAGATAGACTTATGCATTTGTATGTTATTAGGTGATTGTGATATGTTGGACATTGCTTGCTATTGGTGACTCTTACTTGGATTCTTCTTCTGCCTTGTTCTCTGCTGTTCGGCTTATTCAGGTAAGTTCCTTTATGGGCTTACTCAGATTCGAAAGAGATTACCGGCTTGTGAATATATGACATACTAGGTGTTGCATAAGCATTAAAGCATGCCATGTAGTATCATGCTAGGTTGCACTCGTGATTGAGCATTCTATTTCTTTACGCGTATGAAACAGAACGGCCGTTATATGTGATAGTCCTAGAGTCTTTGCTAGGGTCATAGGGTAGCCCAGCCCCATCGGGTGCCCTGAGTCTATCGAGTCGATATGATATGATGATGAGATAGCCCAGCACCATCGGGCATGAGCATAAATTATGATATGGCAATATATGATATGACAAATGAGACATGATATGATAATGAGACACGATATGATGATGAGACATGATATGATGATGAGACATGATATGATGATGAAATATGATATGATGAGATATGATATGCTATAGCATCGAACTGGCCAGTCTCTGCACTAACGGAAAGGGGTGCAGAGGTAAGAGAGGGACATGCCACTTGGCATTCTTTGGGCGCCTTTACAGTTATTCTCGCATATTGTAAATTAGAATCATGCTAGTGTGATTTAATTTCCGCATCTGCATCATCTTTATTATTAGCGTATGTGTATGTTCGCTTGCTGGACAGAGCGTGTTGGGGCCTCGGTCTGACCCCGCTCGCACCCATTGTTTTTAGGTATGATTGCTCTCTGTTTATATGGCGTGGGGAAGTCCCTCGGCGATTGCAAAGAAATCTGTCTAACCCCGCTAATCTGGCCATACGACTTTAGAATTATGTTTTGGTTTTGACCCGGCCTTGCTGTGGCTTTTGTATCTAAATCATATTTCCACTTCAATTTCGTTTAAACTGAATTTATGAAACTTCGACTGATTAGAGGTTTGAAACCTCGACCCGTACCTGAATTGCAACATCCGAACGAAGGTATCCGACCTTCGAAACGTATCTCGGATATTTATATCCTGGCCGTTACATTTAAAGCCATTTCTTACACTTCCACACTTCCCAAGATTCACCTAAGAGCTCATTGAAACCATCAAGCATTACCTCTTAAAATTCCCGAACCCACTCGGTCCAACCTAAGTCAACCCCCTCTTCGGCAACTTGCCCCTCACCACCGTCGATCGTTCTAATCACTCAGAACCTTTCTCCACTTTCTGACCACTCTACCAAAAAGGACCCCACTCACATGTTCAAAGAAGAAGCAATCATGGACATTATTACACATAAGAACTACATCATATCAACTAACATTTATAACAACAACATCATTAGTCCATCATCAAACATTGCAACATGTATCAAAACTCTTAATTTACCGTCATGCTCGAAATTATCACATAACACCATATATGAATAAAGTCAATTCAAACTAGCAAGTTTCATCATAATCTTAGCTACTAAACAGTTCAGATTCTCGGCATTTGCAGTTCATACTATATAGAAAGGAATTTAGATCATGCTTAGCAACTCAGAATGGCATCACATCAGGTCATCATGGCACATTAGGATTGTAAGGCATCGAATCACATCATCATAGTCAACAGACAATCAAGCAACAGTCATCACATCAACAAGCAGCTTTCAACATCAAGTCAGTGCAATATCATCATCAACCAGCTCAGAAAGGGTTAGCAATTCGAATAGAGGACGCTCCCACCCGCAAGTCATATCGTACTCAATAATCGTAAACTTCGAATCAAGCTTGTTCCGTCGACATCGTCGATCCTGAGGCCCGTGGGTTATGGGCCTACGCTTCCGCTGCGCTGCTCTATCGCTAATCGACTTCCCGATCCCTTTTTCCATGCGGTCGCTCATCCAAGGTAACGCGTAGGAGTTTAAGTTAGCGGAGATAGGGGAGTGACAAGAGCGGACGATCCAACATTTCTTTCGGAGACAAAATGGACCAATTCTAAAGATGACACGACTAGAGACAAGACTCTGGCTCGGGAATAGTAATGATGCCTTTGTGGAGTCCATTAGGTTACAACTTGCGACAAACAGGCATGAATTCATTATGGAGCATATCAATCACTGAAATCCACACTAACATGTACCTACCTCGGGGCAACATTCGTATTCATATCAAAGACACAATCAAGTCCTACGCTGATGTATGTGAAACAAGCTAACATTCTAGTGTTCCATGGAAACAGATCTGCCAAGTAACTTCGAGCAAGATAGGCGGAACCAACAATGATCATATATGATTCGAAGTCAAGCGGAATTTAGTGAAGATAACGATCATCGTGCATATGAACAATGTAAAAGCATGGTATACAAATCAACAAATGAGTCAAAATATATCATGGCAAGGTATATGATAACAATCAGATGACGCGTCATACAAGGACACATAAGAGCAGCATAGTAACTATCACATCTAACAGCAATGATCACATATTAGGTCAAGCATGGCACGGAATCCTATGACGAGATCCATTTAGAGAGCATAGATCCTACATGATACTAGCGATACATAATGTGATACACGCATAATCAAGAGTCATTAAGAGGAGTTCAACATAATATTCACGAAACATGAGGCATCATCAAAAGTAATAAGAAGGACATCATGGGTGCTAGGTTATAATCATGCTAAGAAAGAACCATCATAGAATTCATATATGGTACGATAGCTGTCACATTATAGAACAAGCATGATATGAAATCATTCAGCAGGTCATATTGGAAGTCATAAGCTCCACATGATGCTAATAGCACACATCGAACATGAGTACAACTAGAGTAATTCAACTAGGTTCATTCCGATATTCATGCATCACGCAGGTGCAAAATCATGATATAGGGTGGTGCGTGATCATGCGAGGTGTCAAGTCATAGGTTCATGCAAGCACAAGGAGCCATCATAGAGTAATAGACATCTTTACCAGGTAAGCATGCTAGGTTTGATCATCACGGAAAGCTAGTCAATCATCGGATTCAACATTAAACTCATCAGGACGAGTGAAACATGTTAAGAGAACAGAAAGAGGAAAGAGCCACACTATCAGGTACCTAGTTCAAGAGTGAATCAACAATAACGTAGGCAAAGTAGAATTCGCACAAGTCACAACCAAGGGCCCAACATGTTACTAGTGGTTCAATATAACATATGGTATATACATGCACTTGACTGGTTAATACGACGGTATGCAAGAGTTCATTCAATCACATCTCAACGACATAGTGACACTGGAGGAAAACGCAACGAGGTATAGAGCAAGTCTAAGCAACATGGTGACATGACTAGAATATGGGGGCATGAGCTCGAATCAACACATAATATGACAAAACATGCATTCCTCAAGGTTCAATTATAACACATATTCTCCGTTCAACACAACTAACACACACAACATTAACTTGCAAAATAATCAACAATAGTTAATCTGACGAATTCGGAATAGATGGGCATGCTATAGATTCTTGTCACAAAATGAACGATAAGTATCGAGGCATCATCGGCTAGCATGCTAAAGAGCACATCTTATGAGACATTCATATAAGGAAGAGTCGATCACACTATCATGAACCTATTCACAGAGAGGGCATCAATTATACAACTTCATAGCATATGACATGTTTATTCGTGCCCTAGTATGACAATATAATATACTAAGTAGATCATGTCGGGATGATATGGATACGATAAATATAGTTCAACCTATACAATAGTCATTATGAACATTAAAGCACATAAGCATAATTCCACACTAAGGATCAATTGTAGGTCAAGGAGTAGTACCATATAGTATCACGCAATAATGGACAGAGCAATCAAGATAACCCGATAGAGATCCATAAGGGCAACATTGACTCTCCCTAACTGACTCATCACCCATCTTTCCCGTGAGACTCGGATACGACTTTTCGTGACAAGAGGACACTGATGGATTGTCATAAGAATCGATAAGGACAGCCTCGTAAATATCTCACTCTCTAACTCGGAATTTCATCAAGGCCGTCTTTCAATACTCTCACGGACAACCTTTATATTCAATCATGATTCCCGACACAATGTGTTTACCAACCCAATTCCCCATGGAAGACACTGACATCCGGGAGAGACTCGATAGAACCGTCAAGAGGTCAATATAGTGGAGGGGCTTTTTCACACAAGCTGGCTTAACCATAGGGGAAATAAGGGTACTCCCACTATCTCATTTGCACAGATCATTCAATATTCATTAAATAGTCAGAACATAACAATCAATCTTTAACATATCAAGCACTCAACATAGAATCAGTCAATGCCACATATAACGACCTCTTTGGAGTCTTCCCGACCCATCTGTATCGAACAAGCTAGTATTTCGCCTACCCATTCCCGACTACATCCAATAGGGATGATCTAGCGCCTTTTCTACCCACTCGATCCCTTATTAGTTGGTTCTCCTCTTTTATCATAAGCTAAGTTCATATTTAGTCCAATTGAGTTAGACATATTAAGTTCATTTTGCCCCTTTAAAACGCTTTCAAATCTTCGAAATCCGTGGGCGGTTTTCCAAAACATACACCCGACCCTTGCGTACCCGAATTGCATAACCTCGCTCTGATACCAACTTTGTAACGACCCGGATATAAATATCTGGGATACGTTTCGAAGGTCGGATACCTTCGTTCGGATGTTGCAATTCAGGTACGGGTCGAGGTTTCAAACCTCTAATCAGTCGAAGTCTCAAAAATACAATTTAAACGAAAATAAAGCGGATGTACGGTTTAGATACAAAAGCCACGGCAGAGCCGGGTCAAAACCAAAACAAGTGGGTGGTTGCCATTTGTCAAGTGAGACTATATTAGCCGGATTCTTCGATTCGCCAAAAGGTTTCCCCGTCATAGAAGCATGGAGAAACAAGAGCGGTACCTAACACTATCCACGAAGTCAGGCCTGGTGATCGCCTGCGGGTCCTCTGACCGCGCTGAGGCCACATAACATGCCTATGCCTAAATAAAAGATGACTAATGCGGTACAAGATTTAAATCACACTATCATGCCCCTAGTATATATAATATGCGGAAAAGAATTGTAAAGGGCCCAAGACAATGCCAAGTGGCATATCCCTCTCCTACCTCTGCACCCCTTCCCGTTAGTGCAGAGACTGGCCAGTTCGTTGCTATAGCATAGCATATCCTCGTGGTGGTGCACTCACCCACGGTATCATCATCATAACATAAATTAAATATAAATTAAACATGCCCGATGGTGCTGGGCTATCATCATGCTCATATCGACTCGATAGACTCAGGGCACCCGATGGGGCTGGGCTACCCTATGACCCTAGCAAAGACTCTAGGACTATCACAGATAACGGCCGTTCTGTTTCAAACACACAAAGTAAACACATGCTTAGTGCAATGCAATCCTAGCATGATACTACATGGCATGCTTTAAGATGCAACAAAACTACACATTACATGACACATCAGGCAGGAGGTCCAGGTTACTGAGTAAGTCCCGTAGGATACTTACCTGTTGATGCAGAACAGCAAGATAACACAAGTAAGGGCCCAAATGCAAGTCCAAAGCAATCCAAAAGCCATACACACCTATCATCAAGCCATTTCCATAAGCTACCAGACCAACATTCATACATACGAACCCGAGTTCTCAACATCCTCAAAACCGACCGATAGTAAAACCGTTTTCCAAAATCTTGAATCCAAAATTAAGTCAACTCATGTTCAAAATAATTTCTCAAATCATACTCGGCCAAATTCCGACATTAAACATTTAAGCCTTAAAACCAATTTCCCAAAATCATGTTATAAAATAATTCCGGCTTGTTTCTCATTTCAAAACATTATAAATAAACTCCAATATTAAATCATCAAAATAATCATATGTTCACAATTCATATTTATAAATCAAAACCAACAATTCACTTTTTGAAATTCCAACTCGCATATTCAATCCCTCATAAAATGCGTCATATATAAATAATCCAATTAATACTATTTTAAAAAAATATAAACAATAAATAACGATTAATTTAAGAATTTATAATTATAACCAAAACCCAAAATAATAATAATATTCAAATAATTTAACACTTACTATCCATAAAATTTCAAACAATACCCATAATATATAACCTAAAATCAAATAATATCACTTTTAAAACCTTTTAAATATATTAAAATTCCAATATATATATATATATATATATATATATATATATCTATTTTCCCAATATCCAAAATAACAATTAATATACTATATCATATAAATATAATAACATAACACAATACTATAATTTGATACATAACGTATATATATGTATATACCACCGAAATAACTAAACAAAAACCCAACCTATATACACAACCCAAAACAATAGGCCAAAGCAGAATTAAAACCCAGCCCAAATCCATCCCATGACCCGGATCCGGCCCATACCCGAAACCCATACCCAGAAGCTGAGTTAAATGAACCGGGAGAAAGGAGGAAAAATAAAAGGGCGAACCGTAAAAGAAAGAAAAGAGTGAACCGAGTGTTGAACCCGTCTCCTTCAAGGCAACAGCGGGGAGGCAGAGAGCGACGCCGGAAACGGAAGAAGGAGAGAATCCCAGGTCTCCGGCGGCTTCTTTGAACCCAAAACCTGCCCCATTCTGTCCGTTATGAAATTCCGACCCCAACCCACAGTCATAGATTCAAACGCGAGGGAAGGAGAGGTAAAAGAGATGGATTACCGAGAGCGGATTTTCCGACGACGAGAGGCTCCGAGGGCGGCTCCGGCTTCGTCGGTGGCGGAATCGAGCTGCTCCTGGGCTGGGACGAAAAGAGAGGTCATAAGGGCGAGTCCTTACCAGACATCGAAGCAAAGGAAGGAAAACTAGACTTCGCCGAACCTTATGCGCGAAACAGGGCCGAGGAAGAGGAAGACGGTGCTGGGCGGCGGCGGCGGCTTCTTTGGCGGCTCCTGGCTGCTGCTGTCTCGGGCTCGAGGTGGAAGGTGGGAAACCAGAAGAGGAGGAGCTGGGCCTGGCCCTCGGCAATAACAGAGGAGGCAACGGGTGCTCGGCTGCTGCGGTGCTCCTACGACGGTGATGGTGGTGCTGAGGCTGGGCAGGCGGCCAAAAGGGGCTGCTTTGGAGCCTCTGTTCTCACGGCAAAGAGAAAAGAGAGCTATAGGATGGGTTTGGGATTTTTTCTGAAATTGAAATGTGATGGGGAATAGGGAGATTTTGGTTTGTTTGGGCACAACAACAAATGCAAGCTGGTGAATTTCAGATTGTGAGGAGGGAGGGGGGACCGCAGAGAGAGAGAGAGAATAAGGAAAAGGTAAATTGAAAATATATGGAATTGGTCCACTAAAGAAATTAAATTAGCGGAATAGACTCGAAACCCGCTCGCCTGATCAAATCCCGACTAATTCAAATATAAATAAGATTTAAATTACGAATCTCAATATAACGGAATTAAATAAATTTTATCAAACTCGGAGTTCGAAGGCGGAATTAAATCCGTTAAAATCTATATTCTCAAAACGATGCCGGAATGTCTTTAAAATCAACTTACGCTCGAGGACGGGTTTTCCCACATTTTTACCGATTGAATAAAATAATCATTTATTTACTCAAAAATAATAATATAATAATATAAAATACATTCAGTCTTTACATCTGAAAACATCTTAAATATTAAGAGCCAAAATATAGACTTCACAGACCTCTGCCATCTATGGCACTCAATCTGGGAACTTCGAAATAAAATCATCTTTCAAAAAAATTCCAACACTAATATAGCATATACTCTCACTCAAACTATTGATATAATTCTCTGTTGGAAAAAAGAAGATTCAATAAAAAAGTCTTCTAAGCATAGTAGGCCCCGTCAAAAACTAAACTGGAAATATCCACCCAAAAATGCTGTAAAAATAAATGTTGATGCCTCTGTCAAAAATGGAATACAATCTCAGATTGGTTGTATAGCAAGAAACAATCTAGGACAAATAATTAGAATACATAAATGTAATGGTAAAACTTTCTCTGTTATCCAAATAGAGTGCTTTGCGATACTTGTAGGTATAAGATTGGCAGCAGAACTTGGTATAAACAGAGCAATCATCGAAGGCGACTGTGCAATCATCATCAATGCCATCAACCAGAAAATCAGCCCTCCATAGGAGATTACACAAATAGTAGAAGAGATTCAAATTCTAAGCAAAGACTTTGAACTCATCAAATTCCAACATTGCTACAGAGAGGCGAATAGTGCAGCAGACTTTATCGCAAAATCTCAACTGAGTTGTAACTCTATCCTTAACTATAGCTGTAATTTCCAAAACATCATCATGCTTGATGATCATGGATACTTAGAAGTATCCTAAACCTTGCCTACTGTAAAAAAATAAAAATTAGTTATTCAGATATCCCATAGCAGACACCACTCTCTAAAATTTGACATCTAAATAAAAAAATCACAAGAGTTGCAATTTTTTATACCCTTTAAATTTTAACAAAACTGTGCAAATGTTCATGAAAAGTTCGAAAATTAGATCCTACTAAACAACCATAATCTAGAAGGAATGGTGAGAGGGGAGGGTCATTTCACACTAAATGCATTTTATCATCTTCCCAAAAGAAGTCTGAATTCTTTTCAAGCAACTGAATCTAAGAATAAAGAATGAGAAGCTCGGACCTTTAAGAGTAAAGATCCACTGACAGAACAATAAAACAACAGATCCATGAAACAAAACGAAAAACTATAAGGAAATCAGAGGAATTAACAGAATAGTTAATTAACAATTAAAAAATCAACAACACAGGATCCAGATAAATAAGAAAATCAACAACAGAACCCTATCGACAATCAACAACAGAGGAATGAACAAATTAACAATTAAAAACAGAACATCCAATTAACAATTAAAAAAAGAGAGAGAAAAAGAGGAATGAATTAAAAGAAAAAAGTACGAAAAACGAACCCTATCGAAATCTCGAGGAGCCACGCCGGGGATGTAGAGGGAATGGGATGGAAAGAAAAAGAGGATGACGAGAGAGAAGATCCACGGTGAGAAGCTCTTCCCCATCTTCGATATGGAGACGGAGATTCCAAGAACGGAGAGAGAGTGGTAAGGTTTAGGGTTTCGGCGAACATCGGGAGAAAGAGAATATATCGGATCTGGAGGGAAAGGAGAGTTGAGCGAAAGAGTGGGCCTTGAGAGATCTCAGATCTGGTGAGAGAGTGGTAGGTTTGGGGTTTCGGGGGAACCTCGGGAGAAAGAGGAGATCTCAGATCTGGAGGGAGAGAGAGAGAGAGAGAAGAAGCTGAGGTGAAAGTAGGGATCGAGAAAGAGGAGTGGCGTCGGCGGTGGCGGTGATGCTGGCGACGTTGGCAGTAGTGGCGGCAGTGGCAATGGTGGTGGTGGTGAAGCTGGAGAGGGTGACTATTGGAGAGGAGTTGAGGACAAAGGGTCTTGATGATCTGGTGAGACTAAGCGCGTGTTTGTTTGGGGCTTTCACCAGGTTTCAGAGGTTTCAAAAAAATTTAAGCTCTGAATGGGGCGTTTGGTAGGAGCTTTCGGATGGGCTTCATGGAGTTCAAGTTGCAGGTTATTTTCTCCAATTTCATAAGCTTGGGGGTAGATGTAATTACAAATAATAAAGATGTAATAAACGTAAACCAACTCCTAGCCTAAGCAAATAATTATTACAAGACTTCCTCCCGTTGTAGTGGAAGGGTAGTAAGGATCGATCCACGAGGAGGCGTGTCAGCGGGATCCTAGTAGCTTTGGAAATCTCAAGTCTGCATCGACCAGAAGCCTCGATTTCGACCTTGGGCCTCGATGTCGACCTCGGCTGTCGATGTTCTCTGCAACAGAAGACCTGCAGAAACAAAAAACCAAGTGGTCGATATCGACTGGAAGGGGTCGATATCGATGTCAGTTCACGAAATCGACTGGCTCAGAAGACTGCCAGTCGACACAGAAGGGTCAATATCGATGCTCAGCAAACTTCGCAGCGATGTTCGTCGTCGACTCAGAAAACTATCGACGAACTCAGTGGTCGATATCGACGTCTGGGGTCGATATCGATGTCTTCCTGCAGTGAGTTAGTTCTTCGCCGGCAAAGAAAGGCCGAAGATTTGAGAATAGAGAGAGAAGCAATGAACAGAGATAAAACAAAGGGTTTATGTGAATTAAACTATGTAAAAAGCAACTCCTAGGATTAGGGTTTACCACAACGTTAACCAATGCATGCGATGAGATAAATAAGACGGACAATTGCGCTATTTCACCCGAGGGACAAGCTTTCGCCGTACACCAACTCTTAGGATTACTCTTGCAAATAAAACTAATTGTCTCTACCAATTTTATGTTTATAACTCAAGTTGTTAGCATGAATCCCTTTTCTTTCGATTAGGACTAAACATAGAATCGTAGGAGGAGAGATAGACACAGCGATATCGACATCAAATACTTACCTCAAGCGCGCATGGCTAACGTCGGGCTCACCCTGACCATAAGAGCTTTGAGGACTACTCACTTCTCATCATGGAACTCATTGTTGATTGAAAGGAAGAAACTTGCATTAAAATAAACTCCGAAGCTTTACAACTCAATGTCAACTTTCACAAACGTCAAACCCTAAAACTTCTCTCTAAATCTATTGAATGTAATTGAACTCTAAAAATTTGATTCGTTCTTGGATGATCTAACAAATCAGCCCCTAGGGCTTTATTTATAGGCTACTAATCCTTGCTATCCGAGGATTGTAACTCCTATCTAAACTATGAAATCTATCCGAACAATTAGGATAGGTCTTTTATTTTGATAAAACTTGAATAACTTAAAGGTAAAAGATAACTAAAACTTCAGCTGCCATCTATCTTGAAAGTATGAGATAATTCTGTGCCTCCTTGAAGATATAGTTCCAATCCGCATTCGAAATCGAGTCTATCTTCTGTCGAGATAAGGGGTCGATATCGACACCAGGGGGTCGATATCGAGGTCTATGTTCCTGCTCGACTTGTTTAGCTCTGGTTGATGTCTATGTTGAGGTCGATATGGGATTCGATATCGACACCAGGGGTCGATATCTGGGTCTAAGGTCGATATCTACCTCTGCTCAGCTTCACTTGGTTTCTCCGTTTTGACTCCGATTTCGTTCGAATTCCTGCATGGTTAGCTCAAAACTTGTGCAGACTCTATTTCTTGCATTTTAGCCCATTCTTACACAAGTTTATATTCTTTTGAACCTTTTCTTTGGAGATCGAATGAAATATGAAGTCAAACGATGCAATAAAAGAAGGTGCAAATGTGTACATCAAAACACCCCATACTTAGACTTGCTTGTCCTCAAGCAATAACCAAGCAATAACCAACACCTACAACACACCCTTCAAGTCTTCGCCTTTGTCAAAAGCAACATCATAAGCGGTAGCAAAGCAAAGCAAGTGAATTTAACGTCATAGCACATATTTAGGCGATCCATAGGCATATGCAATTTTGATCCAACCTCACAGGGATAATGTGTTTGCACTCAACTATCATGTGTTTAGGCTATGAAGATCAACTCTCAACTCAATTCCATATACAATCTCATAAACATTGCAATTTATAAAAATCCACTTCGCAACCAATTATGAAAATGCAATAAGAACTATCAGGAGGACTTTCGCTCAATGGAAGACTTCAAAGAAGACTCCATTCGGCGGGGTTATAATGGGGCTTGGTATGAAATAAAGGGTATGGAATTATTTGGCTATGTGGTGCTTTTATAATTCGGGAATCAAGACTCCTAAATCTCAACACTTGCAATATCCAAACCATAACTCTTCAATGTTGCACTTTCCAAGCTCAATCTCCTATAATGCTCTTTTCCAACTCATCTTTCCATAATATACTCTAAAGATGCACTAAAAGATGTAAACCATACTATCAACCCTTCTTTTGAACTCTAATATACCTCTCAAAAATATAACACTTGTATGAATAAAAGACTTAAGGATTTTGGCTCATGCACTGTGTATATACATCTCTCTCTTTTTTTTTTCCTTCTCTTTTTTTCCTTTTTCTTTTCTTCTTTTTTTTGACGAAAATAATAAATAATACTAAAAGAATATGTGCATTTATATGGTGAGCCAAACAATCCTTTTACAAAATATGACAAGATGAAAATATGCACCAACCCATAATTTCCTTTCTCAAAACTGGACATTATGCTCTTTTCTTTCCACAAGGCATTAGTCCAGCCAATCTAAGTCTCAATTCCCAAATGGGGGTCAGGCTCAATTCGGCTAGGGATAATTTTGTGGAGTTTGTAATTTCAGGCTCAGGCTAATATTCTGGCTTCAAGCAGGGATAATGCAGGGTAGGTAAAGAGAGGATAAAAATGGCTTAAAAGATGCCTCCATCATTTAATTCTCGTAAACATAAACATATTTATGTATTGGTTTTGAATAACTATCACAACATTTAGAGATGCATAGGAAGAGTAAATTCACTCAAGAAAGCGGAGGGATTTTGATGTTCTCCCTATAGGCCAAAATTCTCACTAGGACAATTTTTTGTTGGATTTGCTTTTTAGCCTAGGATCATATGTGCTCAATTTCATCACAAGTTCACAATCTACATAAAATTTTAAGGACTTAGGCTAAACATGCATTTTTTTAATTTTTGACATTTTTCTATTTTTTTTGTTTTTATTTTTTTTGACATTTTATAAAAGTAAAACTAAGAACAAAAATTTAAACATGAATGCAATGCGAAGAAGAAAACCAAGTTATGACCATAAGACATGTTTTTCCCCCCACCCCATACTTCAAATATACAGTGTCCTCACTGTATTAAAAAGAAGAATGAGGGTAGAGAGAAACTCACAGCGCAACCTGCAGATTCAGATTGATTCCAGATTTGGTCGATGCTAGAAGTCGATATCTAGGTCAGTGGTCGATGTCGACTGCATCTGTCGAAGTCGAGGAAGAAAATGAGGCTGCCAGGTTAGGGTCGATATCGAGGATTAGGGTCGATATCGACCTCTGCTTTTTTGCTCCTGAGTCCTCGATGTCGACTCCAGGAGGTGGCTTGACCCTGGGGGAGGTCGATTTCGACTGGCCTGGTCAATTTCGACTGCCTCTGCAGAAGCTTCTTTTCTTCTTCGTCGTTCCTTTTGCTTGATAACCTGAAGTCTTTGTTAGAAATATAGATAAAGCACGAATTATCTCAGTTTTAAAATTTTGAAAAAGCCAAAAATTAAATCCTAAAACCCATCTATGAAAAATTTAAAGGTTTTATGTACAAGCTCTAGAGTTTTGAGTCGCTAGGCCGACTTCTTCGTCAATTCTTCACGAGCCTTTTATGTAGGGACCCTTCGAGCTCGAACCTTCTCCTGGATCATCTAGGTCCTTTTGGTAGTAGCTAAGCTCGGCGACCAAGGCTTCTTTGATGTTAGGTTCTTCTTTGGGCGCTTTCCTTCTCTTTCTTGACCTAACTTTAGCAATATAGGCAAACCATGGAGCTTTGACCCTCTCTTTAGTAGAATTATCAACAATGGGCTTAATTGATTCATCAATAAGGGACAGAGGAGGGTTAGGAGTCATAACTGGGCTTACCTATTTGGGCTCGAAACAGAAATCTTCGGGCTGAGGGGTGGTCGATATCGATATGTGGGGGTCGATATCGACCTCTGTGACCCCATACTTAAGCTCCTGGCAATGATCTGGCATACTCGATTTTGACCAAGGGGGGTCGATTTCGATGTTTTTAGTCGATATCGACTGGTTCCAGTCGATGTCGACCCTGCTTGCTATTTCCATTCTCGCCAATAAAAATTTTCTAAGCTTCTCCTTAGCCGGCGAGAGGACTACTTGCTCCAGGTGCTTTATTTCGCTCATGGTTGGGTTGAAAGAGAATTCTATTACTTCGTTCCCTATAGTAAAGGTTAGTAATCCTCGACGTACATTGATATTGGCATCAGCAGTAGCTAAGAAAGGCCTACCAAGGATAATAGGCACTACAGGATCTTCAGGCATTTCCAATACAATGAAATCAGTAGGCACAAAGAACTTACCTACCTTTATTGGAACATTATCAACTATACCTGTGGGCCTGACGAATGAGTTGTCAGCCATATAGAGTTTCATGTCCACAGGTTCAAGGGCGCCAATGTTCACCTTTTGCCAAATAGAAAGGGGCATGAGACTTACACTTGCCCCTAGGTCACATAGGGCTTTGTAGCGATGTTGGCCAAGTCCCACGGTGATTGCAAACTTCCCTGGATCACTCTTCTTCTCAGGGAAGTCCATCTTTGAGCACTCCTCTGCGATCTCTGCCATGGATCTCTTCTTGCTCAGGATGTCTTTGAGGAATCGTACATAGGCGGGCATCTTGCTTAGGGCTTCTGTAAGAGGGATAGTAACGTTAAGCCCTTGAAGTATTTTTACAAAGCGCCTAAACTTACCTTTGGTGGGATCCTCCAATGCTTTGGAAGGGAATGGCAACGTCTTCTTTGGTGGAGGGGCCAAAACGGTGGTCGGAGGGGCTTGCTGGACATCGACATCGACTGGAATGGGGTAGATATCGACTGGGATGGTCGATTTTGACCTCTGTTGTGGCTCTGATGGCTCTGCAGTGACCTCGATATCGACCTGTGGGTCGACTTGGGGGTCGATATCGACCTTTGGGTCGACATCGACTGGTCTGTCGATGTCGACTGGATCTGCTGCTTTCTCCGATTCCGTTCGTGGCTTATGTACTTTGGTGCCACTCCTCAATTGTATGGCTGCGACATGGCCCATCCCGGATTGTCCCTTAGGATTTGAAGTGGGTTGCCCAGGGAGTGTTCCGGACGGTCTAGAGATTTGTGCCGCCAATTGACCCAGTTGGGTCTCTACGTTCCTTTTCCATATATCCATCTCCCCAATCCTTGTGGTAAGGTGATTGACTTGAGAATGGATGGCATTGTTGGATTGATCATTCTTAGCTTGATTCCTCCTTATCTCATCCAGTACTAGTTGAAGATCATCCTTCTTTTGGTCTCTCTCCGGGTGCTCAGGAGCTCTATAAGGCGGAGGGTCCCTAGGGTTAACCTGGTTCCTTTGTGGTTGATGGAACCTTTGGTCTCCCCAATATTGGTGATTGGGACCCCTCATGTAGCGCGCCTCTTGGTGAGTCTCCGCTAGGTGTACTTGTTCAGCATGAGGGCACTCGATGGTGGTGTGCCGCTGCGATCCACATTCAATGCAATCTTGGTTCGCTGAAAGGAACCTCACTTGCTTTTGGAGCTTTTGAAGTTGATCCCTATGAAATTGCTCCTTTACATCCGGATCGATTACATTGGAGGGTTCATATAATGGCATAGATGGGGCAGGCCTCGACGATGATGGTGTGTCAGAAGCCTCAGGAGTCCCATATGTATTGTCGAACTCCACCAACCTCTCTATGGTCTCTCAAGCCTCTTGTGGAGCGAGTTCAAGGTAGCCATAGGAGGTGTAGGTGTTGATTCTCTCCTTAGTTGCAGTGTCAAGAGCATTGTATATGATCTCCTGAATTACATATGGTGGTTGGCCATGCGTCGGGCATGATCGTAGTAGGTCTTTAAACCTTTCCCAAATAGTCGCCAGAGCCTCACCAGGCTTTTGTTTGAAAGCCGTGATTTTCTGTCGGATCAACGCCATCTTAGAAGGAGGAAACAACTTGTTGAGGAACGCATCTTTGACTTCATTCCAGGTGCGGAGCGATCTTGGGGCTAAGCTTTCCAACCACTGCAATGCTTTCCCTGTAAGAGACCATCGAAAGGCTTTTAGTTGGACATATTCAAGACTTCGTCCATCAGCAATAGTATCACAAAGGTCTAAGAAGGTTGAAATATGTTCCATAGGGCATTCGTTAGCTTTTCCTTCATATTGGTGCCTTCTAATCTCAGTTAGGAAGTTAGGTTTTATTTCAAAATTAGAGGCAGGGATAAGAATTGCCGATTCAGGCACTGTGAGAGCGGGGTGCATATATTGCTTGGCATTCCTAGGGAGGGCATTGATTTGGGCTTCTATTTGCCTCCGGCCTTCCTCCTTCCTATCCGCACGCTCCTTAAGTGCCACCTCTCTAGTCGTTAAGTCCTCAACCTGCTTCCGTAGTTGCTCAATAAGTTCAGCCTGGTTCGCGTTGTCCGCCATGATTCTTTGAGCTTGGGCCCTTAGATGGAAATAACGCTCAGGGTCGTCTACTCCTTCAAATTCAGGTGGGCGATCAGCGCATCGCATACACCTGCAAAAACAAGACTAGGTAGAGACGTGAGATAGACTACTAGGGTGCGATTGATTGCCTCCCCGGCAACGGCGCCAATTTGTTGTTGCAGGAGGATGATATGTCGAGTAATTACAAATAATAAAGATGTAATAAATGTAAACCAACTCCTAGCCTAAGCAAATAATTACAAGACTTTCTCCCGTTGTAGTGGAAGGGTAGTCAGGATCGATCCACGAGGAGGCGTGTCAGCAGGATCCTAGTAGCTTTGGAAATCTCAAGTCTGCGTCGACCAGAAGCCTCGATTTCGACCTTGGGCCTCGATGTCGACCTCGTCTGTCGATGTTCTCTGCAACAGAAGACCTGCAGAAACAAAAAACCAAGTGGTCGATATCGATTGGAAGGGGTCGATATCGATGTCAGTTCACGAAATCGATTGGCTCAGAAGACTGCCAGTCGACACAGAAGGGTCGATATCGATGCTCAGCAAACTCCGCAGCGATGTTCGTCGTCAACTCAGAAAACTGTCGACGAACTCAGTGGTCGATATCGACGTCTGGGGTCGATATCGATGTCTTCCTGCAGTGAGTTAGTTCTTCGCCGGCAAAGAAAGGCCGAAGATTTGAGAATAGAGAGAGAAGCAATGAACAGAGATAAAACAAAGGGTTTATGTGAATTGAACTATGTAAAAAACAACTCCTAGGATTAGGGTTTACCACAACGTTAACCAATGCATGCGATGAGATAAATAAGACGGACAATTGCGCTATTTCACCCGAGGGACAAGCTTTCGCCGTACACCAACTCTTAAGATTACTCTTGCAAATAAAACTAATTGTCTCTACCAATTTTATGTTTATAACTCAAGTTGTTAGCATGAATCCCTTTTCTTTCGATTAGGACTAAACATAGAATCGTAGGAGGAGAGATAGACACAACGATATCGACATCAAATACTTACCTCAAGCGCGCATGGCTAACGTCGGGCTCACCCCGACCCTAAGAGCTTTGGGGACTACTCACTTCTCATCATGGAACTCATTGTTGATTGAAAGGAAGAAACTTGCATTAAAATAAACTCCGAAGCTTTACAACTCAACGTCAACTTTCGCAAACGTCAAACCCTAAAACTTCTCTCTAACTCTATTGAATGTAATTGAACTCTAAAAATTTGATTCGTTCTTGGATGATCTAACAAATCAGCCCCTAGGGCTTTATTTATAGGCTACTAATCCTTTCTATCCGAGGATTGTAACTCCTATCTAAACTATGAAATCTATCCGAACAATTAGGATAGGTCTTTTATTTTGATAAAACTTGAATAACTTAAAGGTAAAAGATAACTAAAACTTCAACTGCCATCTATCTTGAAAGTATGAGAGAATTCCGTGCCTCCTTGAAGATACAGTTCCAATCCGCATTCGAAATCGAGTCTATCTTCTGTCGAGATAAGGGGTCGATATCGACACCAGGGGGTCGATATCGAGGTCTATGTTCCTGCTCGACTTGTTCAGCTCTGGTTGATGACTATGTTGAGGTCGATATGGGGGTCGATATCGACACCAGGGGTCGATATCTGGGTCTAAGGTCGATATCTACCTCTGCTCAGCTTCACTTGGTTTCTCCGTTTTGACTCCGATTTCGTTCGAATTCCTGCATGGTTAGCTCAAAACTTGTGCAGACTCTATTTCTTGCATTTTAGCCCATTCTTACACAAGTTTATATTCTTTTAAACCTTTTCTTTGGAGATCGAATGAAATATGAAGTCAAACGATGCAATAAAAGAAGGTGAAAATGTGTACATCAGCTTTCGAAAAGTTGTTCAATATTGCCCTCGCAGAGAAGCTCCCTCGCAGCAGGTACACCTCACTTTCAGGTCGTCGTTCTTTGCTTGCCCTCACTTTCAGGTACGCCTCCTCTTCTTCCTTGTTCCGTCGGCCTCCATCTTCATCATCCTTCTTCTTCTTCTTTGTGTTGACTGTTCTTGGTTGAGATTGATGAACGTTTGGCTTCCAGATCTCAAATCGAAAGGGTTAGGGTTTTGTGGAAACACTGAAATCGATTGGGGGTTTTATTGGGCAGAAATGGATTGATTGAAAATAACGATTGGGGGATTCAATTCGATGGGGTTAGGTATTGTCGGCCAATGGTTTAGGGTCTTGTATTGATTGAAATCGATAGAGAGTTAGGGTCTTGTATTGATTGAAATCGATAGAGAATTGTAATTGGCAAACAATCTAGGGTCTTATATTGATTGAAATCGAAAGGGTTAGGGTCTTGTATTGATTGAAATCGATAGAGAGTTGTAATTGGCAAACAATCTATCAATGAAAGCGATTGGGGAAGCCTGTGTGTTTTGAATGAAATCGATTGGGGAAGGTTGTGTTGTTTAGAATGAAATCGAGTGGATCCGGGAGGGTTCGAGGGGGTGGTTTCGGTAGGGTGCATTGGAGCAGATGCGCTGATCCCTCGAACTATATTATGCAAGCTTCCGTCGCCGGTACCAAATTCAGCAGTAAGGTCGTCGAAATCATCCCCCAAGTCATATTCGGTATCCACTTGTTGACTGTCAACACACCCAGTCATCTCACCAACGGCTGACAACGGCGTTGGAGGTGGCGCGTCCATCGAGGGAGCCACACAATGTTGCCCCGTGGCAACAGTCCCTCCATATATTTGGTCCCACATGTCCTCTATGTCGGGTGCGACTCCCCTCTTTCGGAATTTTTTGAAATTGCCATTCTCCTACAGACAAACAAAGCTAAAATGATCAACAACTACTCGGATGACATAAATCATATTCAACAGTAGCATTCTCCAATTAATATTCTAAAACATTCTCCATTGAGCTAATCATAATATTTTAGGTAATCATAAAATTTATATTGCGTCTACCTGAATTTTCTTCGTGCACCACTCCTTAGTTGCGGCGATTGTCCCACTAGCAGGGTCCCAACCAAGACCGGTCTCCCCATGTTTCAAGTCTTTCCATTCCCTCCACCGTTTTTGCATTTTAGTATGCTTGTTCTTGAGAGTTTATTTCCCACACTTCTTGCCTATAGCTTCCTGAAATTGGGTAGTAAGTTCAACCCAACTGAATAGCTGATCTCGACCATACTTGCGCTGATATGCGAGCATGAGATCCAGAAACTTTCGCAACAATTGCTCAGACCACACAAATGACTTGTCTTTTTCTTTTGGAGGAGGGTTGCTGCTCGACGACATGGTGAGCGTGACAAGCTGTATTGGAACCAACATATACACCAAATACAATTGCAACATCGTAACAACAATAAAAAAAAAAAGATTTCTAAGGATCGAGTATAGCATCATGATGAAAGGCTTTACCATCTTATTACTAACAAAATGTGACTATCATTTCCTACTCCCAAAGCCATAACATCTTGTAAATCAGTAGAAACTCAATAATTCAATACCCCTACATCCTAGAATGTTGGCACAGTTTATATCTATGTTAACATACCCAAGTTTTTCTCTTTGGCATTTCATCGAACATATGGTATGCATCCTTGAGTTACAAGCACAAGTCTAATATCTAACTATTCCACTCGACCAAGTATCTTAACTATTCCATCACTTTGTGCAACCAAGTAGAACAATTTGAGGACATGGAACTTAAGAAGTATAAATTATCAATTTCACAAGCAAGGCATCCATTGCAAACAAACTGATGGACAGCAAACAAACGACTGGACATGGAACTGAAGGACATCACTGATTAGAGAGGGGAGATAAGCAGAAGACTCGCAGGAGCTTACCTGGTGGTTGGGGAAAACGGCAACCGACTTCAAAGATCCGACGTGGCCTGCATCCTGACCCTAAACAAGTTTTTGTTACAAGCTGTTCGATTCAGGCTCATTCAACCACCATCCGGCCTCCCCTTTGATTTGAAATCAGAAATTGTAGCAGGAGGAACGAGGAATCACTTACCTTGGAGCAACCGGCCAGCAGACCCGACCTAGGGTTTTTAACGCCTCGGCTTGAGCTTCGATTCAACACAAAGAACAAATGAGGGCAATGAGTAATGTAACGGCCCAGATTTTAAAAATCCGGGTTACGTTTAGAGGGAAAAAGTACCCCTCTGCTAGATCTTGCAATCCAAGTACGAGCTGCTTATTTATCAACTTCAAGTTATAACCCTGTTTATGTCTTAAGAATCTAATGAAGAAAATAGGAATTTCAAACCCTCGAGACAGTCTAAAGAGATAAAACGAGAACCTGTCCTAATTCAACTAGTCAAAACTCGAAAGAGATAAAACGAGTTTAAATCAATATAATTATAACATGTTTCCAAATGATAAACTTAACCAAAACATTGGTAAAGTCAAGCCAGAATTGGTGAAGTCTTCTTAACACTCTCGTCCTGTGAGAAAACCCCGCCATAGAAGCAAATCAACAAGCAAAGGGAGCGGGTACCTAAAACTATACCACGAGTCAAGGTCGAGCCACTCATGCGGGACCGGAAGTCCTCGCTGAGGTCATATAATACGCTTATACCTAGAATAAAGGATGACTAATGCAGTACAAGATTTAAATCACACAAGCATGCTTTGACAGTTATACTATACAGAAAACTGTAAAGGGCCCAAGACAATGCCAAGTGGCATATTTCTCTCCTACCTCTGCACCCCTTCCCGTTAGTGCAGAGACTGGCCAGTTCGGTGCTATAGCATAGCAATTTCCTCGTGGTGGTGCACTCACCATGGCATCATCATATCATATCATATCATGTCATCTCATCTCTTGCCCGATGGTGCTGGGCTAATCATATCATATCATCTCATCTCTTGCCCGATGGTGCTGGGCTAATCATATCATGCTCATATCGACTCGATAGACTCAGGGCACCCGATGGGGCTGGGCTACCCTATGACCCTAGCAAAGACTCTAGGACTATCACAGATAACGGCCGTTCTGTTTCAAACGCATAAAGAATAGGGATGCTCATTCATAAGTGCAAGTCCTAAACATGATACTACATGGCATGCTTTTATGCATATGCAACACCTACATACTATATAACACATCAGGCATGAGGTCCAATCACTTGAGCAAGCCCCGGAGGACTTACCTGGAGTCTTCACATCCAATTAATCAGCAACCAAGCCACTTAGATAATCATCCATCGGGAAACAAGCTACTCAGATAATCATCCAATCACACTAGCAAGTAATAAGCACGGAACAACTCATCAATACATATTTAATCAACACACAAGCATGGTTCCAAGTCATCACAAGACTAAGTAGATAATATTTTATTCAAGTAATCTAGCATTCTCAACATGACCATCACTCTCAATTAACCTTGTTCTCATCAAGTATGAAACTTAGCTCAAGGTCTTACCAATAACATCACTCAAAACAGCTTACTTCAATTCAAGCTCAGGTTTTCCTTACACATTTCTCAAGTGATTCATCATCATCATTATATATCATCATATAACCTCTCATCATTTTTCATAGCCATTTCTATAAATCAACTCAAGATTCCATGTATCAATCGTGTTTTTAATTCATATGTGCATATCTCAATTACATACTTCATATATTTCATACCATAACTCACATAAGTGCTCAAGTAATTTCATTAATCAAATTATCAAGTCAACTCAAGTAAGTAATAAATTATCCAATCTCAATTAACTCAATGAAACCATAACTTCTCAACCATCAGAAAAAAGTCAACAATTTAGCTCATGTGAATTCTCATGTAATAAATCCTCTCAAACACAATCAATTAAGATGACAACTCATGAATCTCTACACTTAAGTCTACAAGCCTGACAAGTTCCCAAAACACCTCTTATATGATTTTAATAATCAAAGCTGATCATACTAATCTTAATCTATATCCATCATCACAAGTATCCACACAATTGGTTCATTCTATCATGATCATATGACATTAAAATAAAACACTCATTCCTAAAAGCATGTTCTCTATAAGAAGAATCCTACCTCATTTTCCATTTTATACACTTAACGAAGTTGTCTAAGGGGTACCCAGGTTGGTTATCCTATTAACAGATCTTCTAGGTGAAAAGTCAACACTTATCAAAGTCATACTATGTCTACTTTATTTAACTAATCAACCTACTCAACAAGGTCACAAGGCGTAATAACTACTAAGTCTTCAAGACGCATCTCTTTATCTAAGATTCCAACTTTACTTATCAAGACAAGTTATTAAATCACATCTCAAGGTAGTACTTACTCTAAATTGGTTTATAACTCAAATAATTTAAACTAGGATAAACAATAGGCCATTTATAAATTCATTTATCGCAAGCAAGATTAAACATAACAAGTCCGCAAGACACCTTTTACATGACCTTATATGCTTATTCATTAGTGAACTCAACTTATAATGTCTCCTATCACTTATTTGATTCATCAACCAAGTTATTAGATTTATCGTTCACAATATCCAAGTTGGAGTTACCAAATATACTATTAATCAAGCAAGGTAGAAAATCCATTTGCGGGTTCACATAAATGCCATTCAATTGGTTAACCAAAAGGACGACACTAAACAAACTTCAATATGTAACACAAATAACCCTAATGCATAAAACGCAAAAATTCCTTAAATCAATCAAATTTATCCAGCCATCTAAGTCACAATTCAAACTCAATTAGAATCCCACGGAAGGGTGAGAAGTAATAATCTAAAAGTCCGAACCAGCTCAAGGCAAGACCAAAGCCAAAAGGTTTTACCCAATCTCGGAGTTCAACTGGACTAGGGGTCGAGGGGGTCATGGGCATGAGCTCCGCTGGGGCGACGTCAGAGGGAATGAAGGCCAAGCCGACGGCCTGGACTTGGCGTCACTAGCATCTAGAGAGGGAGTCGAGGGAGTCGAGATCCATGGTGCACAGCGGAGTAGGGAGCTTCGTCGATGGCGCCTCCGGTCTGAGGGAGTCAACGTCGGTGCTGGGTCGAACACACAGGGGACCTCGCAGATCCAGTCCCGTCGTCGTTGATGTGGCAGAGAAGATTGAGATCTCTATTCTTTTGTGTTCATTCTCAAGTTGGATTACAAACCCATATATAGGCAAAGTAGAGAAAGAGTACATAAATGGGACGAGAGTTTAGGAAGGTGGAACATCCACAACTAGTGACTTTATAACAAGTCGAAATTTAAAATATGGTATTTCTAACCTATATCTTCAATGAATAGACCAAAAATCTTGAATTGATTTAATAATAGTTTTTCAAAATAATATAGATTAAAATATATACCCTAGAAATTTAAAACATGCCTCTATACCCTAGAAATACCGTACCTTTAAAATGAGTTGATTAGTATATTTAAAAAAAATGTAAAATCGTTTGTGAGTGAAATGGTTAATTTCATAAATGAGTTACATAATATCCAATTTAAATATAGAGGGGTTGGATCAATCCTATCGTCGGAAATCACTGCCAATTGGACTTAGATGAAATAGAAAAATCTCAAAACGAATTTTTTAATCGATGTCCTAAATTAGTGTATCTATAAACCGATTCTGGGAATGAAAAGTTGTGCCTAATTAAAATTCACATGTAATGCTATAAACTTAAGCATGGCATATATAGCTTGATGTAAATAATGGATGTTGTAGTCGCAAGATGGTGCAATTGTCACATCTACAATTTAATTAAGGGGGAATTTGTGAAATGTCCAAAAAACTGGTCCTAATTAGTGAAATGTCCACGTTTTGGGACAAATTAGTGAAATGTCCACAAATCTCACGCGCGCTGCACTTCTTCTCCCTCCTACGCGCTCCCTCTCTTGCCTCACCTGCTCGCCGATCGATCAACTCTCCGATCACATCAAAACCGCCTTTGATTTTTGACATGTCTGTGTCGATTCTGAAGTATACATTCAAATCTAGTAATCACTACATTTGAATCACAGAAAATTTGCGCCTTTCGGCGCAAATTTTCTTCGATTTTTGACGTGTTGGAGTTGATTTCTCACCATTGAAGGCGAAACTGGTGGTCGACGAAGAAAAACTGCGTTCGAAGGAGACAGCTGCTCAATTTCTCACCATTGAATTCTTCAATCGAACGAATTGCTCACTGGTATGCTTTCTAATTATCAATCGATCGAATCTTCTGTAAACTTATCTCTCTCTCTCTCTCGTCGCCAATTTACTACTTTCAGTTGTTTAGGTCTGGATTTGGTTTCGCATTCGCTTAATTGTGCCTTTCTTTTCTCTCATGATAGCTGATCAGATGCTCTGATTTGATTTCCTTTGTGCTTCAATTTGAGTTGGATTATTATGCATCTGGTGCACGGGAATCGGCCTATGATTGTCATTTGTCAATTGCTGCAATTAAGTGCTAAGTCTGGCGATTTGTGTTCAGCTGAGAATTTCTTTCTTCCACTCTTCTGTATAATAGGGATGTAATAGGTCTTCTGCGGATACTTTTCCTGAGAACGCGATTAGGGCTTCAATGGTTTCAGTGCTTTCTAATTGCTCACTGGTATGCTTTCTAATTATCAATCGATCGAAGATCGATTGATAAGGAAATTGATCTAATATTTTGCTGGTGCTTGATTTGCTAGTCTTTTTCCTTTTTCTTGATTTTGCTGGTGCTTGATTTTGGTTCAATTTCATGATTTTGTTGGTGCTTGATTTGCTGGTCTTTTTCTTGATTTTGCTCTTTCCACTGATCCCGTTCTTTGCTTGTATCAATTTCATGATTTGCTGGTCTTTTTCTTGATTTTGCTGGTGCTTGTATCAATTTCATGATTTTGCTCTTTCCACTGATATTTCATGGCTTCTGCTGACTTGCTTCTTTGCTTGCAGGATTTTGCAGGAAGTCGATCTTGGGGACATATTCTGAATCTTGCAGGAAGTTGACTGACTTGCGTTCAGTTTCTGTGAATAATGAAAACTTTGCCCAAGTGGCTGTGAGACAAAATCTATATCCACACCTTCAAACTAGTTCTGAAACCTTGCTCACCTAAATAGAAGAGTATCGGAAGGCGATCTTGGACGAGGAGAACCCTGATAAGTCAGTGTTGTGTCAGAAAGGTCCCAAGGTATGTTATATTCATTACTTTCGTTGATATCTTAGTTATCTATATCAGAGTTTTGACATTTTCAGTTACGATCCCCTTTCCCCCAAGTTATTCTTTTTTAAAATGGGAATGTCTAATTGTTTAGTTTTCTGGATTAGGTTCTTGGGAACCTGATTGAGAGTATCACTGGGGCTATTCTTATTGACACACGGCTCAATCTGGATGAAGTGTGGAAAATCTTATATTTAAAAGAAAGTACGCATCTATTGTAAAAATATTATATTTCAAAGAAAAAAGGATTTGTTGAGTACCAAACAGCAAAAGATCACTTGGTAGCTTTAATGTAGCTTGTCATCACTCATTTTAGTTGTTCTATGCATATGTATATAGTATGAACACCGTACATTTTAGTTTATGTAGTTTGTTATCTTCAAACCTGTAAAAAGGATTTGTTCTACTGGCAGCTTCAAAATATACTAAAGAAGTGTGATTTCTGCTAAAATAACTTAGGAGTTGTGCAAATCTGCAATTGTCCAGCTTCGTTTTCAATGTCCAGCTTCTTAGCAATTGTCCAGCTTCTAAGATCTGTGTTTTTCTGTGCTGAAATAAGGCGGATTTGTGTTATTTTACAATGATGATCGTGCATTTCTGAGCAATTGTCCAGCTTTTGCATTTTCCTCCTTGTATTACTTGCTTTTTGTTTCTTATTATTCCGCTTGGTCTTTCTTGATCAGATTGCATATCCGAGAAGGGAAGACGCTAATCCTACTAGTTTTAGTTCTGATGAAACACAAGCTCAATTCACTCACCTGTGCAAGGTTTCAATAACCCCCCACAACCTTAATTGCTGTTTATTGTCTATAAATAATTTCAATTGTTTGTTCACATTGTATATATTGGATTGAGATTGAGCTTTGTGGATTGGAAATTGAGACTGAGATGGGGAAATACTTGCCTTCTAGGTGTTCAATGTGTGATTGGTGCTATAGTTTTTGTTCTAGCTGTGCAACCTACAACCTATGTGCCTTATATTGGATCAGTTGGGTGTTTGTGTCCCGAGGGTAGATCAATAAGAGAACATCTTGATCTAATGAATGCCCTATTTCCAAATTTCAGCTCTATAGTATAGTCTTTTTTTATGCTTGCCTAGTGTGCTGACATGGTTTTTTTCCCTAGGTTTACTGATGCTTGACAGCACTTAGTTCAGATAAGAAGAAGACATGTAATATAGGTTCCAAAAATAGGAGATTATCCTTGCACAGCGAAGATGCTTTAGAGCTGAGCATTACATGGGACGATGCACAAGCCCTTTTTCTGATTGTTTTTCAGGGCAATCAACCCTGCCGAATTCCTCAGTGCTGGTTGTTGGCGCTGGAGGCTTAGGCTCACCATCTCTCTTTTACCTTGCAGCTTGTGGTGTTGGTAAGATTTCAATTCCTTTACTAAAGTTTTTTTTCTTTGTTACAGATGCTACTGGACATCGTTTTCATTTTCAACAGAGTCTCTTATATTGCTCAAAAGAAGCAGTCGATTAAAATAAATCAGGATGGAATAGAGGTACTTTTTCCTAAAACCAACATGTCTCATTCATTCATTTTCTTACTATTTCTTCAAGAAAGCATTCCACCAGGTGCAGGTCTTTCGAGAGTATTATCCTAAAATGGAGGAGGCGATCACCCTAGAATGTGTATGGGAAACAAATACATATGTGTTAGTTGAAAAGGCACACAAAATCGATGCTAAGCTCTCTGAAGAGCTTTTGGAAGAGGTTGAACCTCAAAAAAAACATGTCAAGCACTCAAGAAGCATTTTAGGATACAAAACTGTGAGTATCTTAGCTTGTCAATACATGATTTTCTTTCAGCAGGTCGGGATCGAGAGAGGAGGAGGACAGAGAAGGGCTTAAGGGAGCGATGGTAGGAGGCGAGTGAGAGGTCTGAGTGAATGAAAATCAGAGGCGGCAGGGGAGTAATTGGAGGCCCCGTTCAGATCTGAGAAGGAAGGAGATGGATAGGGGAGCTGATGCCATTGGAGAGCTCAGATCTAGGCGAACGAGAGTGCGAGAGAGCTTGTGAGGAAGGTAATGAATAGTAGCTGGCGGCACATAGGAAATAAAAGGGGTATTTATACTAGTCCAATTAGGGTTAGGGTTAATTTGGGAGAAATTATAAAACTATACCTCTATTTTTGTTTTTGACCGAATTCAAATATATGTCGGAATTACTCGAAAAAAAAATATGTATATATATATAATCATTTTGATTGAGGACGGAGATTTTAAAATTTTTCGATATCTTATAAATTTAATATTTAATTTAAATCATAAGTCTTAAAATAATATTTTAAAATTTCGGGTCTTTACATCATCCACCTCTAAAACAAGTATCGTCCTCGAGACTAAAATCCTTTTTAGAAGCTACAAACATTTTGAAAACTCAAGTCGGACCCTATGTTAGCCAACCAGATTTTCAAAGATTCAATAAACAGTTTATCCATCTCTGAGGGCTAATCCCGTATTCCACTTCCTAAGTTCATTTCTCATGCTTGTTTTCAACATCAAACTCAAGTACCAACATATCTAAAACATCATCATAGCAAGATTCATCATCATTTTAGATTTCAGCATTTCAAACTCAAGGTATCAACATATCATAATTCATCATACTATGAAATCTCGTTATCAACATATCACATCATCAGTAGGACATAAAATCATAGAAATCTGCACTTTGCTATCAATCAGAACTGAACAAAATCATCATCCTCACACATCGACACCAACCCGAAAGGGCACAAGCAAGCATCATGACGAGCACAAAATTGGGCGAATGGAATGCGCAACTCTAATTATTCTAGACGACCCACTCCTGATCACACCATAGACAGTTGTACAAGGGTGACGCGAGGCTTAAGCTGAATTCAAGGAAAGAGACACTAAGGGACAATTCGACTAACTCTTGACACGAAGATAGACTCGGATCGTATCTGGTAAGACTGAACGCAAGATTTTCGTTGATGCCCATGAGAAACCCTTAAGGTTATGATCGTATCACTCAAATCATCACGAACACATCATGTCATGAAACACGGAACGTGGTAATCTTGCACACTAACATGAACCTATTTCAGAAGGCAACGATGATACAATTCTAGCACTAGTGTCATATCATGTGGTAAGGTACAAGATAAATAACTTATCATCATGAGAGCAATATTGATATACATATTATCCTCAAGTTAAATCATCACTAATAGGGAATATCACACATATAATGACCAGGAATGCTATCAAAGTACAACATCCATACATACATAAGATAGATTTAACAATTTGTCACCCGAATATGACTAAATATATTTAGTACATGCTTGAGGGAATCCTATATGCTACTATAGTGTAAGGAGCTAACCAAAACATGTAAGAAATAGTATGAACATGTCTCAAGAGTCACAAAAGAAACATCATATAGTTCACTAGAAAGTCAAGGGCAAGTGTGTGCTTTATGCAATTGTGTCACCAAGTCGTACATCAATATACATTTCATACCATCATAACCTCAACATGGGAGATAGTATAGCATCAACAATCTTTAAGCAAAATGTGGTGCATATACATGCAAGTGCAATTTAAGGGGTGGTCATGCGAGCATACGAGACTTAATACTATTAATGCATAACGAGTATAGAAACACATCATGTGTCAAGTAAAAGTGAGCATGTACAATATTATGGCCTATGCATGGCTTCTATCCGAATAAAATAGGGTATGATGGTGTCAAAAGGTAACAAGGTAGCTCTAATGATGATATTCAAAATGTGTAAGCAATCATAATCTCATAAAATCACGTAACAAGGGCAAATATGCAGGATAGGTATACTATCAAAACCCTATTACATAAGTGACCATACAAATAATGTAAATAGTGCAAAGAATCAAATACCACATCAGTGGTGTGAGATTTCTACATGTTATCACTAACACATGACGATAGGTAAATGCACGAAATTATACTTTAACAACTAACAAGATGCTGCATAATGAGTCGGACTAATCATATCATAGGAATGATCATATAAGTAATATAGAGAGTGCAATAATCATGTAAGCCTATTCTCAAATACTAAATCACCAAATAGTATTTAATAACATGGCAAGGTGTAAGCATGTGGAGGTATGGTCTAACCACTAACAAGGCGATTCACAACCAGACAAAACAACTATATAACCATACCTCATGAATATAGGTGAAGTATAATCAAGAACGATGTAGGTCTAAAACGGTGGGGACTAAGCATAGATATATAGTGTATAATGTCATAGATATGCATACCAACTAGGATATAGATAGAAAAGGCACGACTGAGCTATCACGAGTCATGTAGTAATAGTAATCAATCACTTAGGGCATAAAACTCAATAATCATTTCTTTGAAAGTAGAGATCATGTGAGGAGTACTAGTAGCACACAACACAGTAGGGGGGCACATAGGTAGCATGTGACGACATACATTACAACAACGCATAGTAGGCCAAAATGATCATGCGAAAACCTACTAAGAGCATGAGAGATGTATGAGAAGGAAGTAATGCGACCATGATACAGTAGCGACTATCTCAATTTACACAACGGCAAGATGTGCACATACATGTCAGCAAGGCATAAATGCTACAACTAACTGGATGTAATCTCATATCAAGTCATGGATGCTTAAGTGTGGCTACCATCACAATCAAATAGTAGTTTCCAAGGGTGGCATATTATAGGAGAATAACACGCTGTATTTATCCAAAGATCATCACATGAATTTATATAGCTACAGTAGTGGGTGGTCATGCGACGTGTGAAGTCCTTAAAGTATAACAATCGTAGAGTTATAGCACAAGTGTGGGACAGCGGTGAGAGATATATAGCTAAACAAGACTTAGCACATAAAGCAATAAAATCATAACATAACTACATCGATATCATTTAATAAGTATAAACAGACAAGAGCAAATGATCATGTGATGAGAACATACAAATGATCATGTGATGAGAACATACAAGGATAGCAAGCTTACTATAAAGCTGTGATAGTAATAATAAAGGCTTGATACGAATGGGGCATACAGTCATAGCATATCTAATTTAATCATACCTAACATTCTTTAAGCATCAAAAGGGAAAGCGGTAACATGGAAGAATGGAAGGACTATCCTGAGTCTATGATGAAGAGTAATAAACAATAATGTGGAGAATAAGGTCATGTAATTCACAAGTCATGTATCATATATGACCCTAGCAACACCAGATGATCCACGTGTTCATAAACATAGGATATACATGTATAGGGGATAACATAGCAATGCATCAAAAATCAAACCAATCATATAACAAGACAAGGAAAACACAAAATGGGTACTATGGAAGGTAATACGATTCCAAAATAAGGTATATAAGGCATGGATGGATCAAGTGCAATAAGATAGGTATACCTATCAACGTAGGTGCAAGTAAAACAACCATATATCACAATAATAAATCACAACATGTAAATACAAACAAGACTACAATCATAACCAAATAGAAGTTTCTCAGGGCAACATCGACTCATCCTCACTGACTCCATAACCCATTTCGAAAGGAAGCCTAGTTGTTTCCTAAGAGAACAATATACTCTTGGGTGGACACCAACCATACGAAAGACCTTCAAATGAATTTTCCCCGAATGAACAAAAACGTCAAAAGAACTCTCGATACAAAAGATGACATCCAACAGATTTTTGAGAGTCACTCATCAAGACCCCTTTTTAGTATTGTACTCCCTCAAGACAATCAACACTCTAACTTATATACCAGTTCGCAATAAGTTAGACTCATGAGGTTCGAAATATATGTGACCAACATGGAAGGAATTTAGAAGAAACCAGAGCGACAAGGCAAGAGAAGAGTGTTGAAGAGAGACAAGAAGTCATCATGGCAATTCATCGAGGTTCTCAAAGATCGCACATAAAACTTCACTAATAATTTAAAAGAAGTCAATTAATAGGTCAACTTGCTATCTTAACGAATCTTACCATTAACAAGTTAGCTTGAATATAGAGTCTCTTCCCTTATAGATGAGGAAACCCTTTAATCAAGATTTAAAGTCAACATTTTAGAGATCTTTCATGTCTTTATTACTAAGCAAGTTACATCTATTCATCATTTCAACTTATAAAGGCCAAGTTGAACAAGTCTCCTTCCCTAACCAAATAAACAAGCAAGAATTTATGTTATGGGAATAAGAGACATGTAAGTTATCAATTATACAAGTCAGACAGTTATAGGATGACAAGTAGCCAAATATGCAATACATCATAGTTAACCATCATCGTTCATAAAAACAAGCTAAAGGTGCATGGCATAACTTCACAAAATCTCACAAAGTCACAACATATGAACGATAACACGTCAAGGGTAGGAGGGACAATGACATACCAATCACATAAATCCTATTTTATGAATAAGCAATTCATGTCTATTCATTGATTCACATGCATTTTAGTCAAGTTGTACACACATGATCCTCTTTTGAACAAATTTCGCATAAGAAAGCAATATCATTAGAATTCATCATGTAAGATATCACTAAATAGATCATAGAACAACATCATGCCAACATCTCAAGTAAGCACATAAGCGATGCATTTTGTGATACCTACAAGTATTCCATAGGCGTCCCCATGAAATACTTGTACAAGTATCACAAAATCGTAACAATGTTCTCACTAGATTCGACCAAGTACTTTACAAGCGTCCCTGTAAAGTACTTGTGTCGACTTTGTGAAAACATTATCGCTAAGCAAGAATCAACAACTTGTATCGAGAATCTGAATTTCATAAGTATTTCATATCAAGTCACTATGAACTCTTATAGTCAAAATATCATGACTCTCAAATCAACAAACATAACTTCTCAATTCTCAAACCATAAGTTTTCCCATCAACTAGAGTAAGATTCTCAAGCCTGAGCTCATAAGCTTCCACTCACCAATACGAAACATCAGTCATAACAGTGTAAATCCTTATAATCTCATCTCATGTCCTCATCAAACCAAGGCCAAAAGGCACCAATAATTTCCATCATAAGTGATATACGTAACAAACAAATATGTATAAGTCAAATGCATCAAGAATGACAACAATTGTCCAATCCAATTCATCACGTACCACACATTATATGCGCATAACAAGATCAAATCATGTTATAAGAATTACGTCAGATGTCATAACAAGGGAAACTCATATAAACAAATATCATACCAAGTCATCAAGAATAACACACATGAGTCGCCAAACTTCTCCCCCGAATTTACTTATCTCTAAAATCAATTACGAATTACCCAAACAAGATTCTAAATATGCCTTCCATGCCCATCCATAAAGTATAAAGCTAATGGTCTCTATCAATCCCAATCTATATCCGTAAGGGATAGCTATCGCCATGACTAACCAATCGAGTCCAGATTCTCACTTCTCAAGGTGGTTATCTTACTTATCCGTATTAAATTCATTTTGCCCTTTGAAAACATTCAAAACTCATGAAAACGGGCCATTTTATTTTCAAAACTCAAAATCACCAACTGTTTTACAACTCATTTGTACTCGGATTGCACAACCTGGCTCTAATACCAACTTTGTAACGACCCGGATTTTAAAAATCCGGGTTACATTTAGAGGGAAAAAGTACCCCTCTGCCAGATCTTGCAATCCAAGTACGAGCTGCTTATTTATCAACTTCAAGTTATAACCCTGTTTATGTCTTAAGAATCTAATGAAGAAAATAGGAATTTCAAACCCTCGAGACAGTCTAAAGAGATAAAACGAGAACCTGTCCTAATTCAACTAGTCAAAACTCGAAAGAGATAAAACGAGTTTAAATCAATATAATTACAACATGTTTCCAAATGACAAACTTAACCAAAACATTTGTAAAGTCAAGCCAGAATAGGTGAAGTCTTCTTAACACTCTCGTCCCGTGAGAAAACCCCGCCATAGAAGCAAATCAACAAGCTAAGGGAGCGGGTACCTGAAACTATACCACGAGTCAAGGTCGAGCCACTCATGCGGGACCGAAAGTCCTCGCTGAGGTCATATAATACGCTTATACCTAGAATAAAGGATGACTAATGCAGTACAAGATTTAAATCACACAAGCATGCTTTGACAGTTATAATATGCAGAAAACTCTAAAGGGCCCAAGACAATGCCAAGTGGCATATCCCTCTCCTACCTCTGCACCCTTCCCGTTAGTGCAGAGACTGGCCAGTTCGGTGCTATAGCATAGCAATTTCCTCGTGGTGGTGCACTCACCATGGCATCATCATATCATATCATGTCATCTCATCTCTTGCCCGATGGTGCTGGGCTAATTATATCATATCATCTCATCTCTTGCCCGATGGTGCTGGGCTAATCATATCATGCTCATATCGACTCGATAGACTCAGGGCACCCGATGGGGCTGGGCTACCCTATGACCCTAGCAAAGACTCTAGGACTATCACAGATAACAGCCGTTCTGTTTCAAACGCATAAAGAATAGGGATGCTCATTCATAAGTGCAAGTCCTAAACATGATACTACATGGCATGCTTTTATGCATATGCAACACCTACATACTATATAACACATCAGGCATGAGGTCCAATCACTTGAGCAAGCCCCGGAGGACTTACCTGGAGTCTTCACATCCAATTAATCAGCAACCAAGCCACTTAGATAATCATCCATCGGGAAACAAGCCACTCAGATAATCATCCAATCACACTAGCAAGTAATAAGCACGGAACAACTCATCAATACATATTTAATTGTAACGGCCCGAATATAGATACCCGGGTTACGTTTCGAAGGTTGGGTACCTTCGTTCGGATCTTGCAAGTCGAGTACAGGTCGGGGTTTTGAAATTCAAGATTAGTATTTTAAAGTGGGGATTTCGGACACCAAAATAGCCTGATGGCCACGCGGAGTCTTCGAGCCGTCCTAAATCTAAGTCGCGGAAATTCGTTTGCAAACGAAAGAATAAACGGAAGTAGAGTACAACTTGCCACGGCAAGGCCGGGTCAAAACCAAAACACATAATTATGAAATTGTAAGGCCGAGTTAGCGGGGTTAGACAGATTATTTGCACGCGCCCGGAGTTTCCCACGTCATAGAGACAAAGAGCAATTATACCTAAAAACAATTGGTGCGAGCGGGGTCAGACCGAGGCCCCAACACGCTCTGTCCAGCAAGCGAACATACACATACGCTAATAATAAGGATGATGTAGATGCGGAAATTAAATCACACTAGCATGATCCTAATTTGCAATATGCGAGAAATAACTGTAAAGGCGCCCAAAGAATGCCAAGTGGCATGTCCCTCTCCTACCTCTGCACCCCTTTCCGTTAGTGCAGAGACTGGCCAGTTCGATGTTATAGCATATCATATCTCATCATCATATCATGTCTCATCATCATATCATGTCTCATTATCATATCATATATTGTCATATCATAAATTATGCTCATGCCCGATGGTGCTGGGCTATCTCAACATCATATCATATCGACTCGATAGACTCAGGGCACCCGATGGGGCTGGGCTACCCTATGACCCTAGCAAAGACTCTAGGACTATCACAAATAACGGCCGTTCTGTTTCACACGCGTAAGGAAATAGAATGCTCAATCACAAGTGCAACCTAGCATGATACTACATGGCATGCTTTAATGCTTATGCAACACCTAGTATGTCATACATTCACAAGCCGGTAATCTCTTTCGAATCTGAGTAAGCCCATAAAGGAACTTACCTGAGTAAGCCGAACAGCAAAAGATACAGCAGAAGCAGAATCCAAGAATCAACAAACACCTAATATATAAGCGAATAAGGCGCCATGAGATATTATTCTACTAGTAACACATGGAAACTTTCCCCAAGCTAATCACAAAAGGAAATAACTAGATTCCGAGAAATTATCCGAATACCCAAATCTAGGTCAACCCGGTCAAAGTTGTTATGATAGAATTCTCTAATACATCGCTTTCCAACAAAATCCTCAAAAGAATAATTCCAAAACGTAGAAACTCCTTTTAAAACAATTACTTATAATATAATGTTAATTAAAATAATACCTCCCATTTTATAAGCAAATCCTTTTAATGTTCTCAATAATATATATTAAATTCACTTTATAATATAATACTTTCCAGATTTTTTTCATAAAACTCAGATTTATAATAATAATAAGAAGAAGAAGAATAATAATAACCTTAAATAATAAAAGAATAAAATACGTAATTATAGACATATATATATATATACTATATACAAGCCAACAAAATAAGGAGACCCAAACCCAGCCGGCCCAACTGTAGGAAACAGAAAGCAAAGCCCACCCATGAAGCCCAGAACCCGGATCCAAGTAAGGAAAAGGGAAGGGGAGGTCCGGATCCGGGTGTGTTGAAGGCAAAGGGGGAGGGGATCCGGATGAATATGATATAACCCGTTTTAGGGGTTAACCCGGCCCAAGAAACAGGCCCAATGCCTCCCTTTGTCTTCAACCTCGGCCAAACAGAGAAGCGGGAAAATGGACGGGGAAAGGGAGGAGAAGAACTCCGGCTAGGGAGCATCGTTCCGCTCCAAACTTCACCCACAGAATCGACGGGAAATTCCGACCAAGACCCACCCCGAAACGGAGAAACGACGCAAGGAAAAGGAGGAGAAAGAGGGCACTTACAGCCGCGACTCCAAGGGTCAAGCGCCGGCAGAGGTGGCGGATTCCGAGAGTAACGATGGAGGAGGGGCTTGCTCCGGCCTAGGATGACAGAAAGAGATATAAGAGAGTGACTTTTACGCAACTATAGGCCGAAACACAAAAGAATCGAAGGTCTTACCTTCTTGAACTCGAACAGGGGAGGGGATGGTGGTGCAGCTTCAGCGGCGGCTTCCTCGTGTCCGAAAGAGGCTCCTCTTGGCATAGGGAGGAAGAGGGATGAGTAAAAGGGTAGATTACAGTGGTTGAAGCGAAGAAGAGAAGAAGAACGAAGGGTTTACCGTTGCAACCGAAACAGGGGAGGAGGAGTCCTCCTTCGGTTCCGCTGGCGGCTCCGGCGGCGTCGTCGGGGCTCCTGGCTCCTGGAGTGGGTGGAGGATGCTGCTGGCTCACAGATGGAGGAAGGCTTGGAGGGGAAACGTGAAAATAGAGGAAGAAAGGGGGTAGCTTGGGGGAGGGATGGTTGCGGCTTATGGAGAGATTTGTGGGTTTCCTCCTAGAGGAAAGACAGGAAAATGAGGGTGAGGGAGAGAAATGAGAGTTGTGTATATATATATGGGGCTGTGTGTGCAGAGAGGGGGTGGTGCAAGGCAAGGCAGTGTGGGTTGTGAAGGGGAGAGCTGGTGCAGAGGGGGTGCCGTTACATTGCAGGGGAGGGGGGACCAATACAGTAGGCGGGTAGGGGGAGAGAGAGAGAGAAAGAATAGAAATAATATATATATATAATATAATTAATGATAAATGAGGTGGAAGGGTCCCATTCGCCTTACAAATTCGAATTCTCGACGTTAAGAATTTAAATTAAAACATTTCGAGTAAGAAATTAATTTTTACAATTCGAATACTCAAGAACGGAATTCGATTCCGAGTAAAATCTAATTTAAAATGAGGTCGGAAGGATTTATAAAATTGACCTTGCTCGGGGACAAGTTTTCTTCCAATCACACGAATAAAATAGTCATATTTCAAATAATTTTAACTAAAATAATAATTATATAATATGGAATAAATTTGGTCTTTACATTTATCCACCTCTAAAAACAAGTCTCGTCCCCGAGACTAAAATCATTCTAAAGAAATGGAAGGAATTTGAAAGAGGTGAGTCCGAGAATCATGCCTTCGATTCCGTAAGTATCTCATAAGGGCCCATATGAGATTCTCGCAGTATCTTTGACGTGATCATGCTACTCCCAATTGGTTGGAGCAAGTATGGGATATGGGCCCTTATCCCATCCCTGCCCCCGACTTCTCGGGCGTATCATAACTCAAAAGCATATAATATGGTTTGGGAGGATTCAAAAGCGTTTTAATGGAAAGTTTGACCTCAAAATCATGGAATTCTAGATAGCGTTTAATCTTTAATAAAACCCAAAATGGTCCTTTTCAAAACTGCTCAAAGTTTTCAAATCCGATGCAAATTCCAGAAATTTCAGATTGCGAGAGGTGGAATCATCCACCTCTAAGGGCTAATCCCATATTCTCTCCCTATGTTCCAAGTCATTCAATTACCAATTCTAACTCATCAAGAATCATAAAGTCATAATCAACCCAAGCATAGATAACTACCATAATATCAACCACCTCTCACGTGGTAAGTCTCAACATCAAGGAGATAGTCTCAACAAGTCAAACCGCTCATCGCAAAACGGTCTAAAACACAACATGAGGAATACTAATGTCTCAAAACGTGCCAAAAATGGCGACAAGGTCTAATCATACTACGAGTAAAGTATCTCAATATCCTATAAAAGTATCATAAGACCCAACGGACGTCACATCAAGCATATCATCACGCAAGCCACGAGAACCGATCTCTAGCCATATTATCTCAGCATAGAATCTGCACAGAGAAAGCAATCATAAGCACACAAAATCACAGAAATGCCCATTCCTAAAATAAAAGGCTACTAAGGCTCACCACTAGCTCACGAGGTCAAGGATAGGTCAACACTCGGCTCAACATAATATGCTAAGAGCTCGTCTATGACACTCCCATAGCTCGACCGAAGGCTATCCTCAGTCTCCCAAGTCGCCTCCTTGGGACTCCTCCTAGACCACTGGACCAGAAGAAGAGGAACCTCCTTGGTCATCAACTTCTTGACTCGACGGTCAAGTACCCTAACTGGGCTCTCTACATAGGTGTGGTCGGGCTCTATTCGGAGATCGGAATGGTCAAGGATATGACTCGGATCGGGGACGTATCGCCAAAGCTGGGACACATGGAACACATCGTGCACTCCGGCTAACGATGGGGGTAGGGCTAAACAGTATGCGACCTCACCGACCCTCTCGAGAATCTCAAACGGTCCCACAAATCTAGGGCTCAGCTTGCCCTTGATGCCAAAGCGGTGAACTCCTCTGGTCGGCGACACTCTAAGCCATACATGCGATCCAACCTCAAACTCGAGCTATGTCCGTCTCCGGTCCGCATACTTCTTCTGCCGGTCCTGAGCGACCCTCATATGCTCCCGTATGCGTCCGACCTGGTCGACTGTCTCACGAACCATCTGTGGCAATAAAGTTGTGGTGTCAGCGGGCTCGTCCCAACATATTGGCGACTTGCAGTGCCTCCCATACAGTGCCTCATAGGGTGCCATCACGATCGAAGAATGGTAGCTGTTGTTGTACGAGAACTCGACCAACGGTAAGAATCTGACCCAACGGTCGCCCCACTCCAACACGCAGGATCTCAGAATATCCTCTAGAGTCTAGATCGTCCGCTCACTCTATCCATCTGTCTGTGGATGATAAGCAGTGTTGAAACGCAAACGAGTCCCCAAAGCATCATGAATCTGCTGCCAGAATCTCGATGTGAAACGGCCATCTCTGTCAGAAACTATCCTCTCGGGAACCCCATGGAGTCTCACAATCTGTCGGATGAACTCGTCGGCTAGCCTCGCAACCGGCCATGTCTCCTGAATGGTGATGAAATGGGCCGACTTGGTCAGTCTGTCGACCACGACCCAGATAGCATCGAACCCTCGGACATCTCTCCTCAATCCAGTGACGAAATCCATGGAGATGTCCGTCCACTTCCACTCGGGAACGGGAAGTGATCTGACCAAGCCACACGGTCTCTGATGCTCAATCCTGACCTGCTGACAGATCTGACATCTGGCGACGAAATCTATAATATCCGCTCGCATCCGCTGCCACCAATAGGATCTCCTCAAATCCTGGTACATCTTATTCGTCCCTGGATGGACCGAATAAGGGGTGGTATGAGCCTCCTGCATAATCCTCTGCCTCAGATCTAACGTAGAGGGTACTACCACTCTGCTCTGAAAAGTCAGCAACCCATCGGCTCTCTCCATAAGCTCTCCAGCTCGTCCCTGTGCCATCCGCTCTCTCAGGGCTGCCACCTCGGGGCAATCTGCCTGTCCTCTGCGAATCTCATCGGTCAGCTCTGAGTGAATCTCGAGGAAGGATAGCTGACCCCTCTCTCGCTGAATCCATACCTCTATGCCACATGACAACAACTCTGCCTGCAATCTACGCTGTGCTGTCAGTCTGGCCACAGTCACCTCCTAATGAGTCTTCTGACTGAGCGCATCGGCCACCACATTGGCCTTCCCGGGATGATAGATGATCTCCTAATCATAATCCTTCAGGAGCTCTAAACAGCGTCTCTGCCTCATGTTGAGCTCCTTCTGGGTAAAGATGTACTTCAAGCTCTTGTGATCTGTCATCACCTTGCATGAAGTACCATACAGATAGTGTCTCCAGATCTTCAGAGCGTGCACTACAGCTGCCAGCTCAAAATCATGTGTGGGGTAGGTCTCCTCTCCAGGCTTCAACTGACGTGAAGCATAAGCGATAACTCGATCCCTCTGGTGCAGAACGCATCCCAGACCAGCTCGCGAAGCATCTGTATAGATCACGAAGTCCTCGGTCCCATCAAGTAGAGCCACAACTGGTGCGGTCGTCAGCTTCTCCTTGAGAAGCTCAAAACTGACCTGACACTCCTCACTCCAAACGAAAGAGACGTCCTTCCGCGTCACCTGTGTCATCGGTCGTGCGATCCTCGAGAAGTCTTGGGCACCTCCCAAGCAACGATGACATAAATCTTCGCCGGATCGATGGCGACTCCAGCTGCTGAGATCACATGACCTAAGAAGGTCACCTCAGGGATCCAAAACTCGCACTTGCTGTACTTGCCGAACAGCTGATGCCTCCTCAACGTCTCTAGAACAATCCTCAGATGCTGCTCATGCTCCTCGTGGCTCCGTGAGTACACTAAGATGTCATCGATGAATACCACGACAAATCTGTCCAGATAGTCTATGAACACCCTGTTCATAAGCTCCATAAAGGTCCCTGGCGCATTGGTCAGCCCGAAAGGCATGACCACAAACTCATAGTGCCCATACCGCGTCCTAAAGGCGGTCTTCTGGATGTCCTCTGATCGCACTCTGAGCTGATGATACCCCGATCTCAAGTCGATCTTCGAAAAGATCACTGCACCCTGAAGCTGGTCCATCAGGTCGTCAATCCTCAAAAGCGAGTAACGGTTCTTCACCGTCGCCCGGTTCAGCTCGCGGTAATCGATTCACAACCTCAACGAACCATCCTTCTTCTTGACGAACAACACCGGAGCTCCCCATGGTGATGCGCTCAGACGAAATAGCCGTTCCCGGCTAACTCCTCAAGCTGAGCCTTAAGCTCAGCCATCTCTGTGGGTGCCATCCTGTATGGTACTCGGGAAATGGGCCTGGTGCCCGGCTCCAACTCGATAGCGAAGTCGACCTCTCTCTGCGGAGGTAGTCCGGGTAACTCATCGGGGAAAACGTCGGTGAAGTCTCGAACAACGGGTACCTCAGACATGGCGGGTCGGCCTCAATCCACCTCCAAAGCATAACACCAATATCCCGTACAACCCTGGTCCAGAAGTCTCGCTGCCCGAACTGCGCTGATGAGTGCCCCGTTCCTCTTGGGGTCGCTACCCCAAACCTGGTGCTCGGTGCCATCCTCTGCTAGAATTGATACGGTCCTCGTCCGCAAGTCGATGATCGCCCCATAATGGTCTATGAAATCCATCCCAAGGATCAGGTCGTGGGTCCTCAAGGCCATCACGATCAGATCGGCGGGCCACTCTCGCTCTCCTATACGGATGGGGAAACCTAGGATCTCACGACTCGTCCTAATCCTAGCCCCATCCGGCATACCCACAGTTAGGGGCGGACCCCTCGTGCAGCTCAGGCTCAGCCTAGAGACGCACGACTCTGCTATGAAGCAGTGTGTGGCACCCGTGTCAAAAAGAATACTCAAACAGTCATCTCGGAGAAATATAGTACCTGAGGCACTCGGAGCGGATCGATCCTCGACTCTCATCTGAAAAACACGGGGCGGTGGGGGAAATGTAGAACCAGAAGCTCCAGATGTCTGTCCTCTCCCATAACCTGACCTAGACGGTCCTGCGGAAGATGATCCTCTGCCTGTCCCGGGCCCAGATGGCCCACGGCCTCCTCTAACTGAACCTCTGCCACGTCCTCCGGACTGTCCTCTAACAGCTGTGCTGCCTCTCCCCTGCCCCGAGGAGTAAGTCAGAAGCGGGGGCTGGGGAGCAGCGGGAAGTCTCGGCGCGAGTGTAGTTGGTGGGGACCTACCACCCTGGGGGCAACGTGCAGCTCTGTGTCCCATACCTCCACAAGTGTAACATCTGGTCGATCTATCAGGGCAATCACTCTGGTAATGACCGGGCTCAGAACAGCCATAACAGATGATGCTCCGGACGCTAGCACCTCAACTAGTCACTGGGTGTGCTGGGGGTGGCATAACTCTCGACATCCCTCCTCTGAATCCTCCGCGGAAGGCTCCTCGGAAGCTCGCATCCCATCTTGTGTCAGCGGGCCTCTTCGCCGCGGGGCGAAGGGGGGCATACACAGTAGTAGTCAAAATCCTCTGCTGCTCATACATCATCACGACCTCCAGAAAGCGATCGAACGGAACAGCTCCCAAACTAGATGCGTGTAGAAGGATCTCTGGCGGCAGCCTCATAAACAGCAAGCGGATACGACTCTCATCAGTGGGGCAGAGGTGAGCGCAGTAGATCAGCTCCCTCTTGAACTGGCGAATGACCTCCAATACAGAGCGGGATGGGTCGTAGGTAGCACGCATGAAAGTGACCTCCCTAGCTGTCTGTGTCCCTGGCGGACAATACTCCCGGAGCATCAGTGCTCGAAACTCCTCGTAGCTCCACTCTGCCTGGCCCATCTTACAGACGGTCCAGCGAAGAAATGCGTCGTCTCGCAGAAGTCCTGCGGCCAACCTCTGATGCTCGGAAGTAGGAGCGCCGATGAAGTCAAAGATGTTGTCGATCTGTCGAAGCCACGACTCGATATCTGCCCCGTCCTCTCCCGAGATGTGTGGTGGGCCACAATGAGCTAAAGATCGAACCCAGTCGATGTGCTTCTCGGGGCGCACATCGACGGGGGCTAGTGCGACTGGCTGTCCAACGGGGGTCTCTCTAACCGGCTCAGCGGGCGGCTCGACAGGGGTCTGTAGCTCAAGTGTATCTGGTGGAGGGTCTCCGACCAGCCCTCTCAGCATCTCAATCAGGGTCGCCCGATCCATCTGTCGCAGGATCTCCTCTGGCTGGGGGGCGGGGACCTCCTCACCCCCGAGATCCTGAACGTCATCGTTTGTCCTGTCAGCTACAACTCGACGAGGTCGTCCTCTGCCTCTGTGCACTGGGCCCCCACGCCCGACGGTCCCACGTCGTGTGTCGACCATGCTGCATACCCAGAACCATCACTCAGCACAGAAGCATTCAAGAATGTTTGCAATGATCTCCTTCGAGGGAGATCGCCCTCAGGCCCAATTGGTATAAATACACACGTCAATCTACCTAAGGTCGCTCTTCGAGGAGCGACCGACCGGAGGGGCAAATACCTCACGGCCTCTACCTAACTCACCACTCCAACCACCGTGGTGCAATTCCTTGGAGCCTTCTAAGCCCATCTGTAAAGAGTAAGCTATGTTTTGCCTACCCATTCCCGGTCTACATCCAATAGGGATGGTCTAACGCCATTCTACCCACTCGATCCCCATTTGTTGATTTTTACTCCATTTTAAGGCCAAGTTCATATTAGTTCATCTGTGTTAGACATATTAAGTTCATTTTGCCCCTTGAAACTCTTTCAAAACTTTTGAAATTCGTGGGCGGTTTTCAAAACATACACTCGACCCTTTGGTACCCAAATTGCAAAACCTCGCTCTGATACCAACTTTGTAACGACCCGAATATAGATACCCGGGTTACGTTTTAAAGGTTGGGTACCTTCGTTCGGATCTTGCAATTCGAGTACAGGTCGGGGTTTTGAAATTCAAGATTAGTATTTTAAAGTGGGGATTTCGGACCCCAAAATAGCCTGATGGCCACGCGGAGTCTTCGAGCCGTCCTAAATCTAAGTCGCGGAAATTCGTTTGCAAATGAAAGAATAAACGGAAGTAGAGTACAACTTGCCACGGCAAGGCCAGGTCAAAACCAAAACACATAATTATGAAATTGTAAGGCCGAGTTAGCGGGGTTAGACAGATTATTTGCACGCGCCCGGAGTTTCCCACGTCATAGAGACAAAGAGCAATTATACCTAAAAACAATTGGTGCGAGCGGGGTCAGACCGAGGCCCCAACACGCTCTGTCCAGCAAGCGAACATACACATACGCTAATAATAAGGATGATGCAGATGCGGAAATTAAATCACACTAGCATGATCCTAATTTGCAATATGCGAGAAATAACTATAAAGGCACCCAAAGAATGCCAAGTGGCATGTCCCTCTCCTACCTCTGCACCCCTTTTCGTTAGTGCAGAGACTGGCCAGTTCGATGCTATAGGATATCATATCTCATCATATCATATCTCATCATCATATCATGTCTCATCATCATATCATGTCTCATTGTCATATCATATATTGTCATATCATAAATTATGCTCATGCCCGATGGTGCTGGGCTATCTCATCATCATATCATATCGACTCGATAGACTCAGGGCACCCGATGGGGCTGGGCTACCCTATGACCCTAGCAAAGACTCTAGGACTATCACAGATAACGGCCGTTCTGTTTCATACGCGTAAGGAAATAGAATGCTCAATCACAAGTGCAACCTAGCATGATACTACATGGCATGCTTTAATGCTTATGCAACACCTAGTATGTCATACATTCACAAGCCGGTAATCTCTTTCTGATGAAACCATTCGGAAATAATTAGATAAAGATTCGGATGCGGATATAGCAAAAACGATATCCAAGGAGAACTAGGGTATAAAGAGGACGCGGACATAAGATAATGACACATGTCCATCATGCCCACCACCCACGATAACCACACGTGTCAATTCAATAATGACAAGTGTCAAAATAGGGGCCTCTGGCCAATCCCTATAAATAGGGAATTGAACAGAAGAAGCGGGGGACGGTATTTTGGAATCACGAGAGTAAGAAGGAGAAGAGAGAAGAGTTTGAACGAATCAGAAGTTAACCGCGGAGTCCACGTAGTAACCGCAGAGAATTCTGAAGTAAAGAGGGTAGAAAAGTAACATCCTAAACGTCCGCGACGAACAAAACACCTCAGGTGAATCTCCGCGGACAGGTATGAACCCTTAAATCCTAAAAATAAATGGATGAATTCCCATAAGAATATGTGGGGTTATGGTAGATTTCATGAACGCGAATAAAGCGCGGCCCAGGTTGAATAGCGAATAAATCGATTCACATGTCAGGTAAGCCCGTGAAATATAAAAATATATACTCGTGTCTAAACCCCCGGGGACCCATCGAAAGTGGGTCCCTTATATAATTTTCTTGGTAGTGTTTCATCACTGGCGCCGTCTGTGGGAACCCACTCACCCTGAGGGGTTCAGCTTTAATTTTTTTATTACATGAATTACATGTGTTTTAGATCAAGAACGCCGCATACCCGCGGTCCCGTTAGATGGCTTTCAAATCTGCAGGAAACACACAAGTTTCTGGAAAAATCCCCCGCTAAGAAGGGGGGTATGAGAAAGTATATCTAAGAATATAAGATAACCAACTTCCTGCCAAATCTTTTTACTAACAAACACCACAGTGACTCGTGACAGTCAGGAACCATGTACAGCAATGAAGACTCGGATGAAATGAGCCAAGGCATGATGCCAGAGCAAGAGGCCACCAGTATGTACAACCCGTCCGTCCATCAGACGGAGGAACAACAAGGCATGTGGACATCACCATATGTGCCCCACTATTACCCGGCGTACGCGCAGGAATACATACTGCCTGTTTACATGCCGCATGGAGTACAGCAAGAGCCGCATTATTACTTTCAGCAGGCGCCTGAGCCTCAACCTTATTATCAACCAGCCCCCGCGCCGCAATACTATTATCAACCAGCGCTGGAGCCTCAACACCAGTATCAATCGATCAACGAGCCGCGGCATTACCATGATTATGAAAACCCATACCAAGGCCAACACAAAACCCACATCCACAACCAGCAGTATGACGCGTATGGACAGCCAAACACAGCAGAGACAATCAATCTGAATCAGTATGGGAACCCAACGCCCGGAGCGTCAGGACATGGATTTGATCCCTTGCATCAGGGTGCGCAAGGGGTTGACAAGCGGCCCAATAAATATCGACGAGGAGAGCATTCAATGGACGTATCTACTTCCACCAATTCCGGCTCCACGCAAATGAAAATCGACGTCCCTGGCGCTTTGCCCTCTGTTTTCTCTCAGGACATTTGTCGAGCGCCCATGCCTAAGCGATGGAGGGATGTGAACCTCATGAAATACGATGGGACCACGGACCCAGAAGATCACATGTGTCATTTCATGACCGCAATGGGGATCAATGAGTACAATGATGCCATGTTATGTAGGAATTTCCCGTCTACCCTCACCAAGATTGCCCTAACCTAGTTCACTAACCTACCAAAGGGCTCAGTTAGCAGCTTCTCTGACTTGAACCGGATCTTCCAGTCCCACTTTGGGAGTGCGTGGTCGAGAAAAAAGACCATGTTAGACTTGAACTCAATCAAATGATGTACATAATTGTACTATTGTTTATTGCATCTTTTGACTTCATATTTCATTTGATTTCCGAACAAAAGTTTCAAAAGTATATGATCTCGTGTAAGAATGAGCTAAAGTGAAAGAAATAGAGTCTACACGAGTTTTGAGCTAACCATGCAGGAATTCGATGAAATCGGAGTCAAAACGAGCAAGCCAAGTGACGCTGAGAAGAGGTCGATATCGACTGGAGACATCGATATCGACCCTGGATTTCGACACGATTTCTGAGTGTCGAGATAACCACACAAACCAGACTAGAAGCCTCGATATCGACACACATGCATCGATATCGACCATCATCATAGACATCGACTGGAGTGGGACAAGTCGAGCAGAAACACAAGCCTCGATATCGACCTCTGGAGTCGATATCGACCCTACATCGACAGAAGATAAAATCCGATCTTTGAGGCTCGGATTGTGAAGTCTATCAACGAAGCCATGAGTTATCTCGTTCTTTTAGATATTAGCAGTTGTTTGTTATCTTTTCCTTTAAGTTTATCAAAATAAAAGACCTATCCTAGTTGTTCGGATAGAGTTATTAGTTTAGATAGAAGTTACAATCCTCGGATAGCGAGGATTAGTAGCCTATAAATAAAGCCTTAGGGGCTGATTTGTTAATCATCCAATCATAGACTCATCAAAAACAAGAGCAATAGGCAATAGATAGTTAGTTTATTTTGAGCTTTAAAGTTTCAAGCGCTTACGATAGTTGGCGTTGAGATTGTAAAGATTCGAAATTTTCCATTTATGCAAGTTATTTCAATTCAAGACATGTCTACGATCAACATGAGTGAGTAGTTCCCCTTTCTTCTAGGGTCGGGGTGAGCCCGACGATAGCCATGATGGTAAGGTAAGTATGTCGTTAAAGAATGTATCTTTTATCTCCTTCTACCTTGTTCTTCATCTTTAAATGCGAATTTAAGGAACTCATGTTGTAAAACTTGGGTAGTAATTAGGGTTTCTTTTCGAAAGATTATAAACTCAATTATGACTAAGGTAGACACCAATTAGGTTAAGTAATTGAAAAATCTCTTTTCCTATTGGTCGGTTTAGGTGAAAGCCTTTTCCTTTATGATAAAAGCATGCTTCTTTAGTTGATCCTTATTTCTACTATCATGGTTGTCGTCGCGGTAATCCTTGACTTTGGAAGATCTTTTCCTTTGAGTTTACATTAAAATTTGCCCGCCGTTCATTGAGTCATCGAAAAACCCAACACCTTTGCTTATTTCTGATCATTGCTTCCTTTCCACCCTTGATTCTTCGGCCTTTTCTTTGCCGACAAAACCGCTAACCCACTGCAGGAAAGACATCGATATCGACAGCAGAGGTCGATATCGACCAAACTGATAGATCGACGGTTTTCTGAGTCGATCTCGAGACTCCTGGGAATTTCTGCAAGCATCGATATCGACCACTTTGTGTCGAAATCGACCCCCTGTATCGACTGGCAGACTTCTGAGCCAGTCGATTTCGTGAACTAACCTCGATATCGACCCCCACCAGTCGATATCGACTACCGTTTTTTGTTTCTGCAGGTTTTCTGTTGCAGACGACATCGACAGCCAAGGTCGACATCGAGGTCTGACATTGAGATCGAGGCTTCTGGTCGAGTAGAAAGGACGTGTCTTCAATGCTACTAGGATCCCGCTGACTCGCTTCCTCGTGGATCGAACCTGATTCCCTACTACTATAGCGGGGAGTCTTGAATTTATTTGAAGAGGCTAAGAGTTGTATTGGTTTATATTTTCTTATATATTTCGATTCAATTCTCCCTACGTCAAATTTTGGCGCCGTTGCCGGGGAAGCTATCAATCGCGCCCTAGTAGTTTATTTTCACGGTTCTTTTTAGTGTTGTTTTATAGGTGTATGCGACGTACTGGTAACCAACCTGAATTTGAAGGACTAGACGAACCAGAACGCTTTCTCCACCTAAGATCTCGAGTCCAAAGAATCATGGCGGACAATGAGACCCAGGCACAACAAATTGAACGCTTAAGGAAGCAAGTAGAGGATTACGCTACCAGAGAAGCGGCACTAAGAGAGCGTGCTGACAGGGAAGAGGAGGCCAGGAGACGATATGAGATTCAAATCAACGCCCTCCCCCGGAATGCTAAGCAATACTTGCACCCATCGCTCACAGTGCCTGAATCGGCTATTCTAATCCCTACTTCTAATTTTGAAATTAAGCCAAACTTTTTAACTGAAATAAGAAGGCATCAATATGAAGGGAAACCTAACGAATGCCCTATGGCACATATATCAACCTTCTTAGACCTCTGTGATACAATTGCTGATGGACAAAGTCTTGAGTATGTTCAACTGAAAGCATTTCGCTGGTCTCTTACAGGAAAGGCATTGCAGTGGTTGGAAAGCTTAGCCCCAAGATCACTCCGCACCTGGAATGAAGTCAAGGACGCGTTTCTCAACAAGTTCTTTCCTCCTTCTAAGACGGCGCTGATCCGACAGAAAATCACGGCTTTCAAACAAAAGCCTGGTGAGGCTCTGGCAACTGTTTGGGAGAGGTATAAAGACCTCCTACGATCATGCCCGACGCATGGCCAACCACCGTACGTCATCCAGGAGATCATATACAATGCTCTTGACACTGCAACCAAGGAGAGGATCAACACATACACCGCCTATGGCTACCTTGAACTCGCTCCTCAAGAGGCTTGGGAAACCATTGAAAGGCTGGTGGAATTTGACAATACATATGGGACTCCTGAGGTTTCCGACGCACCATCATCGTCGAGGCCTGCCCCATCTATGCCATTGTACGAACCCTCTAAGGTGATCGATCCGGATGTAAAAGAACAATTTCATAGGGATCAACTTAAAAAGCTCCAGAAACAAGTGAGATTCCTATCGGCAAACCAGGATTGCATCGAATGTGGATCACAGCGACATACTACCATTGAGTGCCCCCATGCTGAGCAAGTGCAACTAGCGGAGACTCATGAGGAAGCCAACTTCATGAGGGGTCCCAATCGCCAATATTGGGGAGACCAAAGGTTCCAACAACCACAACGGAACCAGGTTAACCCTAGGGACCCCCCACTCTATAGAGCTCCTGGGCACCCTGAGAGAGACCAAAAGAAGGATGATCTTCAACTTGTATTGGACGAGATAAGGCGGAACCAAGCTAAGAATGATCAATCCAACCATGCTATCCACTCTCAACTCAATCACCTTACCACAAGGATTGGAGAGATGGACATTTGGAAGAAGAACGTAGAGACCCAACTGGGTCAATTGGCGGCACAAATCCCTAGACCGTCCGGAACATTCCCTGGGCAACCAACTACCAATCCTAAGGGGCAATCCGGGTCAGGACACATTGCAGCCATGCAACTGAGGAGTGGCACCAAAGTTCACAAGCCACAAAAGGCGACGGAGGAAGAAGTAACAGAGCCTGTCGACATCGACAACCCAGTCGATGTCGACCCTGAGGTCGATATCGACACCACTGTCGACCCCTTCGCCGACGTCGATGACACTGCAGCACCTGAGAGAGAACAACATAGGTCGAAATCGACCCTACCGGTCGATATCGACCACCCTCATGTCGACATCGAGGTTCAGCAGGCTCCTCCGACCACCGTTTTGGCTTCTCCGCCAAAGAAGACGCTACCCTTCCCTTCCAAAGCATTGAAGGACCCCACTCAAAGCAAGTTTAGGCGCTTTGTAAAGATTCTCCAAGGACTGAACATTACTATCCCTCTTACAGAAGCCCTAAGCGAGATGCCCGCCTATGTTCGATTCTTAAAAGACATCCTTAGCAAGAAGCGATCCATGGCAGAGATCGCAGAGGAATGCTCCAAGATGGATTTCCCTGAGAAGAGGAGCGATCCAGGGAAATTTGCAATCACCGTAGGACTTGGCCAACATCGCTACAAAGCCCTATGTGACCTAGGGGCAAGTGTAAGTCTCATGCCTCTTTCTATTTGGCAAAAGGTGAGCATTGGAGCACTTGAACCTGTGGATATGAAACTTTATATGGCTGATAATTCATTCGTCAGACCCACAGGTATAGTTGATGACGTCCCTGTAAAGGTAGGTAAATTCTTTGTGCCTACTGATTTCATTGTATTAGACATGCCTGAAGATCCTATTGTACCTATTATCCTTGGTAGGCCTTTCTTAGCTACTGCAGATGCTAATATTAATGTACGTAGAGGACTACTAACCTTTACTATAGGGAACGAAGTCATTGAATTCTCCTTCAACCCCACAATGAAGGAAGTTAATGGTATGGAAATCAAGTCGGTCTACACTAGCATCATGGATTGCAAAGAACCGACGGAAAGGGCCCTAACTCTTGAAGAGGCCCTAGCCCTAGCTGCAGAGGAGCTTACCGACGAGGATATTGAAGAGTTCTTGGCTACATGCACGAGTGATGAGGAAATATTCGACGATGCTCTATCCATGGAGCTCGAAGACGAAGTCGATATCGACGAAGACAGGTCGACATCGACCAATCCACTCGATATCGAGTGCCCTCAGTCGACATCGACACACTCAGTAAGTCAAGTTCTCCCTTTTTCTCTTACAGGCGAAATCGACCAGCCCATGTCGACAGAAGTGGCCGAAATCGACCAGCCCATGTCGACAGAAGAGGCCGAAATCGACCAGCCGAAATCGACAGACGAGGTCGAAATCGACCAGTCGATATCGACATCAGAAGTCGAAATCGACCTTTACCACTTGACGCCAAACAGCTCCGAAGCCAAGGTATGTGCTGAACTCTCAGTCGATATTGATTATTCCTACTCGCCCTCGACCTTCTTTCTGCAGGAATATTTTGAAGAGTCCAAATCAAAGTTAGCATCACTCTATGTTTGGTCCACACCGACTCCTATAACTGATTTAGGAACTTCTATCAAGAGAATTGAGACGGATTACCTTGGTGAGATCATGAAGACGGAAGAGGTAGAGCCAATCCTTATCCCACAAGGCCCCTCTCCGGTGCTTAAGCCTCTACCCGACACACTTAGGTATGAGTTTCTTGGTCCAAATTCTACTTTCCCTGTAATTATCAATGCTTCACTAACCACACAGGAAGTAGATAAGCTTATGGAAGTACTTCGTGCTCATCGTAAGGCTATTGGATACTCTCTTGAGGACATAAAAGGTATTTCACCTGCTACTTGTATGCATAGAATCCTCCTTAAGGATGATCATAAGGCATCTATAGAACACCAACGGAAGCTCAACCCCAACATGAGAGAGGTGGTGAAGAAGGAGATCATGCGCATGCTGGATGCAGGAATCATCTATGCCATCTCCGACAGCGAATGGGTGAGCCCAGTCCATGTGGTGCCTAAAAAGGGCGGAATGACCGTTGAGGAGAATGAGAAAGGCGAGCTTGTGCCAAAACGAATCACAACTAGTTGGCGAATGTGCATTGACTACAGGAAACTCAACAATGCCACTAGAAAGGATCACTTTCCCCTTCCTTTTATTGATCAAGTATTAGAGAGACTTGCCGCACATGATTATTTTTGTTACTTGGACGGATATTCTGGTTTTTGGCAGGTCCCCATTCATCCTGACGATCAAGAAAAGACCACATTCACTTGTCCCTATGGGACTTTTGCATATAAGAGAATGCCATTTGGGCTCTGCAATGCCCCTGCTACCTTTCAAAGATGTATGATGGCTATCTTCTCCGACATGATTGAGGACATCGTGGAGGTATTTATGGATGACTTCTCTGTTTATGGCACTACTTTCGATATTTGTCTTGCTAACCTTCGCAGGGTACTTGCACGATGTGAAGAGACAAACTTGGTTCTCAATTGGGAGAAGTGCCACTTTATGGTAAGGGAAGGTATTGTGCTAGGCCACAAAGTCTCTAAACGGGGAATTGAGGTAGACAGGGCAAAAATAGAACTCATTGAAAAATTACCACCACCTTCATCAATTAAAGACATAAGAAGCTTCCTTGGTCACGCGGGTTTCTATAGGAGGTTTATTCAAGATTTTTCTAAAATTGCCAAACCATTAACTAACCTACTAATGAAGGATGTTAAGTTTGCATTTTCTAGTGAATGTCTTGAAGCTTTCAACAGGTTGAAGGAGGCCCTCATATCCGCCCCAATCATTCAATCACCCGATTGGTCGCAACCTTTTGAGATCATGTGCGACGCAAGCGATTATGCCGTAGGTGCTGTTCTAGGACAAAGGAGAGACAAAAAGCTTCATGCCATCTACTATGCAAGCAAGACTCTAGATGCCGTTCAAACAAAGTACACCACGACGGAAAAGGAGTTCTTGGCGGTGGTCTTCGCTTTTGAGAAGTTCCGCTCATACCTAGTGGGCTCTAAGGTTATTGTTCATACTGACCATGCAGCTCTTAGGTACTTAATGGCAAAGAAGGATGCTAAACCTAGGCTCCTACGATGGGTGCTCTTACTACAAGAGTTCGACGTTGAGCTTAAAGATAAGAAAGGAAAGGAGAACTCCGTAGCCGATCATCTTTCACGGCTACCCATAGGGCTTCTGGAAGAGTCACATGACAACATACCAATCAATGACTCCCGCCCCGACGAGCACTTAATGAGGCAAGAGGTAAGTCGGGCAGAAGACCCACTCGATATCGACCCCAGCAGGTCGATATCGACTGCCCCAAAGGTAAGTCTTGCATCGATGTCGACCAATTTTGTTCACAGGTTGTCCATTGCAGAGGTCGAAATCGACCTCCAGACGTCGACATCGAGGACCCATATCGAGAAGCCCATGTCGACTAAGCCCGTCGATACCGACCAGTCGATATCGACCCCTGAAAGTCGATATCGACCACCTTCAAAACCCTCCGAAGGTGACGAAAAGGTAAGCTTCGGTGAGGATTTCTTCTTTACACCTCCTTCTAGTCCTATCCATGATCTATTTGCTGTAAGAAGGGCGAAGGTACCTTGGTATGCGGATTTTGCTAACTATATTGTAGGAGGCGAGATTCCTTCAAGCTTAACTTCGCAACAAAGGAAGAAGTTTTTGCACGACGTCAAACAATATTATTGGGATGAACCCTATTTATTCAAACAAGGGAAAGACCATATCTTTCGACGTTGTATCCCGGAGGACGAGGTGGAGAGCGTGATTCACCATTGTCATTCTCTCCCTACAGGAGGTCATGCTAAGGGATTCAAGACCGCGGCGAAAATTCTTCAATGTGGTTTTTATTGGCCTAACCTTTTCAAGGATGTGCAAAACTATGTAACCTCTTGTGATGAGTGTCAACGTGCAGGTAATATCACATGGAGGAATGAGACACCACTCACAGGCATTTTAAAGGTCGAACTCTTTGATGTATGGGGTATTGACTTCATGGGACCCTTCCCTGCTTCAGGCCCCTACAAATACATTCTAGTAGCGGTGGACTATGTCTCTAAATGGGTGGAGGCCGTAGCAACTAGGACCAACGACGCGAAGGTAGTCTCTAAGTTCATGAAAACTAACATCTTTCCTCGTTTTGGTGTTCCTAGAGTCCTTATTTCAGATGGTGGCTCGCATTTCATTGAGAGAGGCTTTGAAGCTCTTTTAGCTAAGTATGGGGTAAACCATAGGGTGGCAACACCCTATCACCCTCAAACTAGCGGTCAAGTAGAAGTCTCCAATCGCCAAATCAAAGCCATCTTGGAGAAGACGGTTTCCCGCTCAAGGAAAGATTGGTCGTCCAAACTGGATGATGCACTCTGGGCTTACCGAACGGCCTATAAAACACCGCTTCGCACAACTCCCTATAACTTGGTATATGGTAAGTCATGTCACTTGCCCGTTGAACTTGAGCATAAAGCAATGTGGGCTCTTAAGGAGCTTAACATGGATTTCGACGAAGCGGGAAAGAGGAGGTTCATTGACTTACAAGCCTTGGAAGAGTTGCGTCTAAAGGCATATGAGAATGCCGAAATCTACAAAGAGCGCACTAAGAAATGGCATGATAGGAAGTTGGTGCCAAAGACATATGAGGTAGGTGACAAGGTTCTTGTTTTCAATTCTAGGCTTCGCTTATTTCCAGGGAAACTAAGGACAAGATGGAGCGGACCGTTCAAGGTTCATAAAATATTCCCTCATGGAGCGGTGGAGTTATTTTGCGACGATGGATCAACCTTTAAGGTAAATGGCCACCGAGTAAAGAAATATTATGATAAGGAGGACCCAGAGGAAGAGATTCGCGCCACCTTGGCGTTGAACTAGCGCAAAAAGGGAAGTATGTCGAGCTAGCGACTTAAACTCAAGCGCTTCCGGGAGGCAACCCGTTCTTTTCCTTTTTCTTTTTCTTTTAGTTATTTTATTTTATATTTTTGAGATCATTCGTGGCTATTTTATCTAAAGTCAACAAAGAAATCCAGCCCAGAAGAGAGGTCGATTTCGACCTATATGGTCGATATCGATCAGCCGACAGAAGGAGTAACAGGACGTGTTAAACGGATGCTGACGGGGGTCGATATCGACCTCTAAGGTCGATATCGACTACAGATGGAGATAAGCCAGGTCAGAATTTAATTTCTTTCAGTTTTAAGTTTTGGGGTTTTCACCCCCTTTATACCCGACTTCGACACCCTCCTCCCCATTGTCGACACCCTAGCCGCCCCTCTCCTTCTTCATCCCTCTCCCTCCGATCACCCTCCCCACGGCCTCCCATCGCCGCAACCACCACACCCACCCACAACCACCACACCCTCCCTCGTCCTGTGCTGCAACTCCCACAGCCGCAAGTTTCTTCCTCCCTCCCTCGACCTAGCCCCCTCTCTCTCCATCGTTTTCAACCCTATTTGCCCAGATCTACACACCTCCGGCCAAGAATCGCCAGATCCGGCCGCCCCACGCCACCGGAGGACCCACCACAGCCACCAGCAGCCCCGACAACACACAGCATCCGGTCGATATCGACTGGAGACATCGATATCGACACCCCCTGTCGACAGTCGGTTTTCTTTCTCGTTTTTGCGGTTGCTTGCCTCTTTCTCTCCTAATTCCAACACTCTTCTGGTATGATTTTTCACCCTTCCTCTATCTTTTCTGATTTTTCATACTTAATTAGTTGATTTGGAAGAAATTTCATATTGGGTGTTTAGGGTTTGAACGTAGTTTGCGCGGGAAAGAGTATTTGTATGGCATGGAATATTTTTATATATATGTGGGGCTATGAATCTGAGTTTTGTTTATACATGGGCATGACATCTGAATTTTTTATATATTAGGGGGCAAATCTGATTTTTATATATACATGTGGGGCAATAATCTGAATTTTTCATAAGTTTGGGCTAGGAATCTGATTTTTATATATATATGGGCTGATTTTGTAAATCTGATTTTTTAAGGGGGTTTATATTCTGAATTTTTATATAATTAGAAATCTGATTTTTTTTTAAGGCAACATTTATTTATGCCATAAGGTTCTTTGGTGTTAAAACTTTAAGAAATTATGTACTTTCTTCCACTTAGACATTTACTTTTACAAAATTTCTAGCATAATTAGAACCTAAGTATGGGGTTCTCCCCATTTTAATCAAAGGGAATATTATCTTTAGTATTGGCTTCTTTTGCAGACGATGGTTAGAGCCAAGAACATCCCTCAGGACGCGCTCCGCATTGAGGATGATCAGCAGCGCTCCCTTGCTGAGGAGTTGATTCCCCGAGCCACTAGGGCACGATGGTACCATCTCCCCGACATGATCCAGCTAGGATTTCACCCAGGCGTTCAGGAGGCGTTTGAGAACGTCTCTCTACACAGGCTGATCGAGCCCCTGGAGGCGCACTACCCCGTTCTTACTGGGGAGTTTATGGCCACATTGGAGGTTCCCGAGCGCACTTCGACTAGCCGCCGAGTCATCTTCCAGCTCGGCAACAGGCGACACAGACTATCGCTCGAGGAGATGAGCGATATCTTTGGGTTCATCCACACTTCGGCCGCCTTCAGGGTCCACGACCCCAATGTCATCTGGAGTTACATATCAGGTATACCATACCCTGCCCCTACAGACTCCTTCACATCTAGGGTTGTGAGCCCACTTTTTAGGGTGATCTTGAGGATCCTGGCGAGTACCCTTTGGGCTAGACCTGAGCTCCGTCGCCCGACACACCGTGAGACGGAGACACTACGGAGGATGCTTTTCGAGGATGACCCTCTACCATACCTCCACTCCTGGCTCGAGCATATCGTAGACCGCAGACGAACGATCTCTACAGACATCTTGGACGGTGGCATGGTGGCCATCCTCGCTGAGGCTCTCGGCGTCCACACTGAACGGTACACGGCCTACCAGCTCACGTACCTAGACGCGGCGGTATTGCGACAGGGCGGAGTCATCGCAACAGGGGCCCAGGGATGGAGACACCCCCAAACGGGGATGCGCCTGCGACACGATTTCATGGATCTGCTGTATATCCCTGATTGGTACCAGTCTTGGACTGGGCAGCCATATCATACGGATATAGATCCGACCGCTGACCCCACCCTACGGAGGAGACCCCCGCTCTACAACCACGAGCCCGAGGTGGATGCTATGTCCTGGGACGCAGATCCCCATTCCGACGGAGCTGAGCAGCCCCCAGCCTACCAGGGTGACATGGATGGCAACGACGATGATGACGCCAGAGATGATGCGATTGGGGGAGGAGAGGGCCCGCAGGGGTCCCACCACAGCCACCACAGTCACCATAGCCACCATAGCTATGTACCTCCTCCTCCCTTCCAGCCTGCCTACACCACTGATTGGCAGGAAGACATGTCTGCCCGCTTTACCAGGCTGGAGCTCTCCGTCTCTGAGATGCGCGAGGAGCAGTGACGCTATGGGAGGTACCTCGAGGGTTTGGGCTCATATATGGGCTTTTCCTTCGATCCGCAGGCTGGATCATCCACTTTCCCACAGGCCGCCCCGACAGACTACTCAGGGGCAGCTCCTACACAGGGCTGGCCCTTGCTGTTGCCACCTCCCCCGCCCCCTGAGCAGTGATATACTTCTAGCGTAAGTGAGTGTGAGTGATCCTTCCCTTTACTTTATTTTTCTAATAGTGAGGACACTGTAATCTTTAAGTATGGGGTGGGGATTGAACTTGGACATTATAAACTGCTTTATCTGGTTGTGGTAGGGTTTAAAATTTGGCAAACTTGGCATGTATTTTATTTACATTCTACTTGTATGCATTGCATCATATTTAACATTTACGCATTTTAAAGTTTTTTTAGTTTGATTTTGTTGAGTCTATAAAATGTCAAAAATCCAAAAAAAATAGAAAAATGTCAAAAATCAAAAAAAAAATGCATGTTTATTTAAAGTTTATTTTTCTTTAATCCCTACTTAGATGTCCTATGATGAAAACTCAATAGCTGACTTGATCATGTAAACCCTATGGCATATTTGGATGGTTTAGCCTAAGTCTTTAAATTTTTATGTAGATTGTGAACTTGTGATGAAATTGAGCACATATGATCCTAGGCTAAAAAGCAAATCCAACAAAAATTGTCCTTGTGAGAATTTTGGCCTATAGGGAGAACATCAAAAATCCCTCCGCTTTCTTGAGTGAATTTACTCTTCCTATGCATCTCTAAATGTTGTGATAGTTATTCAAAACCAATGCATATATATGTTTATGTTTACGAGAATTAAATGATGGAGGCATCTTTTAAGCCAATATTATCCTCTCTTTACCTACCCTGCATTATCCCTGCTTGAAGCCAGAACATTAGCCTGAGCCTGAATTGCAAACTCCACAAAATTATCCCTAGCCGAATTGAGCCTGACCCCCATTTGGGAATTGAGACTTAGATTGGTTGGACTAATGCCTTGTGGAAAGAATAGAGCATAATGTCTAGTTGTAAGCAAGGAAATTATAGGATGGTACATATTTACATGTTGTCACATTTTGTAAAAGGATGTTTTGGCTCACCATATAAATGCACATAGTTATTTCAATTCGAAAAAAAAAAATATATGTATATATATATAAAGTGCATGAGCCAAAATCCTTAAAGTTTTATTCATACGAATGTTATACTTTTGAGAGGTGTATTAGAACTTGAAAGAAGGGTTGATGGAATGCATCTTTAAGAGCATTATATTGAAGAGTTATGGTTTGGGTAATGCAAGTGTTGAGATTTAGGAGTCTTGATTCCCGAATTTGAAAAGCACCACATAGCCAAATAATTCCATACCCTTTATTTCATACCAAGCCCCATTACAACCCCGCCGAATGGAGTCTTCTATGAAGTCTTCCATTGAGCGAAAGTCCTCCTGATGATTCTTATTGCATTTTCATAATTGGTTGCGAAGTGGATTTTTATAAATTGCAATGTTTATGAGATTGTATATGGAATTGAGTTGAGAGTGATCTTCATAGCCTAAACACATGAGAGTTGAGTGCAAACACATTATCCCTGTGAGGTTGGATTAAAATTGCATATGCCTATGGATCGCCAAAATATGTGCTATGACGTTAAATTCACTTGCTTTACTTTGCTACCACTTATGATGTTGCTTTTGACGAAGGCAAAGACTTGAAGGGTGTGTTGTAGGTGTTGGTTATTGCTCGGTTATTGCTTGAGGACAAGCAAGTCTAAGTATGGGGTGTTTTGATGTACATAATTGTACTATTGTTTATTGCATCTTTTGACTTCATATTTCATTTGATTTCCGAACAAAAGTTTCAAAAGTATATGATCTCGTGTAAGAATGAGCTAAAGTGAAAGAAATAGAGTCTACACGAGTTTTGAGCTAACCATGCAGGAATTCGATGAAATCGGAGTCAAAACGAGCAAGCCAAGTGACGCTGAGAAGAGGTCGATATCGACTGGAGACATCGATATCGACCCTGGATTTCGACACGATTTCTGAGTGTCGAGATAACCACACAAACCAGACTAGAAGCCTCGATATCGACACACATGCATCGATATCGACCATCATCATAGACATCGACTGGAGTGGGACAAGTCGAGCAGAAACACAAGCCTCGATATCGACCTCTGGAGTCGATATCGACCCTACATCGACAGAAGATAAAATCCGATCTTTGAGGCTCGGATTGTGAAGTCTATCAACGAAGCCATGAGTTATCTCGTTCTTTTAGATATTAGCAGTTGTTTGTTATCTTTTCCTTTAAGTTTATCAAAATAAAAGACCTATCCTAGTTGTTCGGATAGAGTTATTAGTTTAGATAGAAGTTACAATCCTCGGATAGCGAGGATTAGTAGCCTATAAATAAAGCCTTAGGGGCTGATTTGTTAATCATCCAATCATAGACTCATCAAAAACAAGAGCAATAGGCAATAGATAGTTAGTTTATTTTGAGCTTTAAAGTTTCAAGCGCTTACGATAGTTGGCGTTGAGATTGTAAAGATTCGAAATTTTCCATTTATGCAAGTTATTTCAATTCAAGACATGTCTACGATCAACATGAGTGAGTAGTTCCCCTTTCTTCTAGGGTCGGGGTGAGCCCGACGATAGCCATGATGGTAAGGTAAGTATGTCGTTAAAGAATGTATCTTTTATCTCCTTCTACCTTGTTCTTCATCTTTAAATGCGAATTTAAGGAACTCATGTTGTAAAACTTGGGTAGTAATTAGGGTTTCTTTTCGAAAGATTATAAACTCAATTATGACTAAGGTAGACACTAATTAGGTTAAGTAATTGAAAAATCTCTTTTCCTATTGGTCGGTTTAGGTGAAAGCCTTTTCCTTTATGATAAAAGCATGCTTCTTTAGTTGATCCTTATTTCTACTATCATGGTTGTCGTCGCGGTAATCCTTGACTTTGGAAGATCTTTTCCTTTGAGTTTACATTAAAATTTGCCCGCCGTTCGTTGAGTCATCGAAAAACCCAACACCTTTGCTTATTTCTGATCATTGCTTCCTTTCCACCCTTGATTCTTCGGCCTTTTCTTTGCCGACAAAACCGCTAACCCACTGCAGGAAAGACATCGATATCGACAGTAGAGGTCGATATCGACCAAACTGATAGATCGACGGTTTTCTGAGTCGATCTCGAGACTCCTGGGAATTTCTGCAAGCATCGATATCGACCACTTTGTGTCGAAATCGACCCCCTGTATCGACTGGCAGACTTCTGAGCCAGTCGATTTCGTGAACTAACCTCGATATCGACCCCCACCAGTCGATATCGACTACCGTTTTTTGTTTCTGCAGGTTTTCTGTTGCAGACGACATCGACAGCCAAGGTCGACATCGAGGTCTGACATCGAGATCGAGGCTTCTGGTCGAGTAGAAAGGACGTGTCTTCAACGCTACTAGGATCCCGCTGACTCGCTTCCTCGTGGATCGAACCTGATTCCCTACTACTATAGCGGGGAGTCTTGAATTTATTTGAAGAGGCTAAGAGTTGTATTGGTTTATATTTTCTTATATATTTCGATTCAATTCTCCCTACGTCATCAAACAAGGAGGAGATGAAACCCTGGGTCACTTCTTTGCCCGATTCACCAGTGTAGTTGTTCAAATCCCAAACTTCAATCATGAGTCCGCGACTATCATCCTCATGGGAAACCTAGCAGAGGGCGATATCAAGACTTACCTGTTCAGAAAGAAACCCAGGGATTATGATCAATTGAGAGATTTGGTGTCTAGCCAGATAGATGCAGAGGAAGCAGCCGCGTCGAGTTCAAGAGCAAATGGCGGGCATCAAGGCTTTTTCAGCAAGCTGGCAGGAAAGTTCAGGAAAGATAAGGGGGCAGCAAAACCGCCCAAACAACCATCGGCGGGGCACCACCGACAAAATGATGAGGTCCACCTCAATTCTAACAGGAGGGAGGAACATCGTCATCAGAGAAATGATCGAAGAGAAGGAGATGAATGCAACAGAACACATCAACCGCGGAGGGATGATTACCATGACCAGGAACACCATCCTCGAGAACACCCCCAGAATAGAAGGGACGATCGACACCCAGTCGAGCGTCACATGCAAGACGAGGAATATCCTCATCATCAAAACAGGAATCACAACCAGTACAGGGAGCGCGAGGAGGCACCTCAACCATATCGGGGGAGGGGCCGGGGACGTCGATGGCGACGAGGACGCCATAACAGTCCCCCACCCCCTCAGGGGTCAGTAAATCAGGCCCCCCGAGAGCAAGAAGGAAGGTTAAGGTCCGCGGTCGAGCGTATCCCAGAGCCCGAAGGATACATCGACACTCTGGCAGGAGGACCCTCTCTTTCAGGAGCTAGCAACCAGGAGAGGAAAAATTACGAATGAGAAGGAAAACAACCACCCTCTGCAACGAGCAGGCGAATTGCCCACACACCGCACGCGGAACTGGTGTTCTCAGCAGGAGACGCGGAAGATGTGAGAATGCCTCACTCCGACCCACTGGTCATACATGCTCAGATAGCAACCAAGACTGTCAAGAGGGTGTTCATTGACACAGGGTCGTCAGTTGATATACTCGCATGGGAGGCCTTTTTGCAACTTGGAGTCTCAGCAACGGCACTCAAGCCGTACTCAGGGACGTTGGTTGCTTTCTCTGGAGACGAAATACCAGTCGCAGGAACCATCGAACTGACGGTGGTGCTCGGATCGGCGCCAAGACGAAGGATGGAGAACATAGTTTTCACCATTGTACGAGTCCCGACGGTATACAATGCCTTGCTAGGAAGAGTATCACTCTACAAGTTCCAGATGGTGGTCTCAATCTACCATTTCTTGGCCAAGTTCCCTGTAATGGGAGGAGAAGTAGGAGAAGTTCGTGGACAACAACCAGAGAGTAGGAGCTGTTACCTAACCTCCCTATGAAAGAAAAAAGAAGTGATGCAGGTTGAAGAATATGCCGCGAGCACGACCGAAAAGAAGAAAGAGAACCCGCAGAAAGAGCTTGTGGAAGAGACCGATTAAGAGGGTACCTGTACTGAAGCAGAACTGGAGGTAAGACCCGCGGCTAGAGAAATTCCAACCGCTGATGAGAAACAGGTTCACTTCCCATTCCCTAACCCTGAAGAAAAAGTATATATGGGGCAAGCATTAGAGCCCGAAGAGAAGGAGCGCGTCATTAATATAATAGCAAGGTCGAGAGACATCTTTGCCTGGTTACCAAAAGATCTGTTGGGGGTTCCTCCGTCGATCGCCTTGCACACACTCAGGATAAAACATGACGCTAGACCGATTGCTCAGAAGAAGAGAAAGATGGCACCTGAAAAAGCCCTCACCGCAAAAGAAGAAACAGAAAAGTTACTGGATGCAGGCTTCATTGAAGAAGTAGAAGACTCTGAATGGCTGTCTAATGTGGTTCTGGTCAGAAAGTCAAATGGGAAGTGGCGTATGTGTGTTGATTTTTCTGATCTCAACAAATCGTGTCCCAAGGATAGCTACCCACTTCCATCAATTGATGAGTTGGTTGATGAAACCTCCGGGAATGCCGTCCTCAGTTTTCTGGACGCGTATTCAGGGTATAACCAAATCCGTATGGATCCGCTTGATAAGAAGGCCACAACCTTCATTACAAATCAGGGGATTTTCTGCTATCAGGTTATGCCGTTCGGACTGAGAAATGCAAGGGCCACATTCCAGAGGACTGTTGACAAGATCTTTCGATCCCAAATTGGGAGAAACGTATCAATCTATGTGGACGATATTGTGGTAAAAAGCTTGAGGGCAGAAGATCATGCGGCTGATCTACAGGAGACCTTTGACTCTCTAAGGCGCGGGGGATTGAATCTGAACGCGGAAAAGTGTGTTTTCGGCGTAGACTCCGGGAAATTTTTGGGATTCTTGGTTAGCCAGCGAGGAATAGATGTAAATCCTGAGAAGATTGCAGCGATTCAAGGCATGCGACCACCCAGAACGATCAAGGAAGTCCAGGCTCTCAACGGCGCTGTCAACTATCTCAGCCGATTCTGCTCTTGCCTCGCAGATAAATCTCTGCCTTTCTTTGCTCTGTTTAAAAAAAAAGGGGCCATCCAGTGGACGCCGGACCTGCAGCAAGCCTTCGAAGGGATGAAAGATTACCTGATGAAGTTGCCGACCCTACACCGACCAGAAAGACTTGAAGATCTACACCTCTACTTGGCCATCAGAAGTGCAACCATCAGTGCAGTACTCACCCGCGAAGAAAAGTATCCAGTTTACTACGTAAGCAGGGTCTTACAAGATGCTGAAACAAGATATGAACCGATCGAGAAAATGATTCTGTGCCTAGTATTTGCGGCAAGGAGACTACGGCCTTACTTCCAAGACCACCCAGTCCAGGTTTTGACTAACCTACCTTTAAGGCAAATCCTGCACTCCCCTTGCCTTTCAGGACGAATGACAAAATGGGCAGTGGAATTGTCGGAGTTTGACATCGACTACAAACCGCGGAAGGCAGCGCTGGCACAAACCCTGGCAGATTTTATCTGTGAGACGATTTTTGAAGAACGGGCATCATTTGAAGACGGGAGTTGGGTTTTGAAAGTTGATGGAGCAGTCAATCAAGCTGGTTGTGGAGCTGGTATAGCCTTAGTATCCCCCGAAGGGCAGGTAGCGAACTACGCTTATAAACTCACCTTCCAAGCACCAAACAACGAGGCTGAGTATGAAGCTCTCATAGCAGGCTTAGAAATAACCCTGTCACGAGGAGCAAGGAGCGTAACCGCGTACACAGACTCCGAGGTCTTGGCAAGGCAAATAGAAGGGGAATATGAGGCCAAAACAGGTTTGATGCCAAATTACTTGAGGAAGGTTCAAGCCTTGCGGAGAGCCTTTCTGAACTTCAAAATAACGGCAGTCCCAAGAGAAGAAAATCAGCAGGCAGACGCTCTGGCAAGGGTAGGCGCGGCAATGCCATCCAAGGTCGGCGCAGAATTCATGTTCGAAAGGAGAGAAGGCCGTGGACTTGTAAAAGAAGTTTTTTTCATCGAGACAAACGGAGAAAACGACTGGAGGACGCCAATAGCAGAATATCTGGAAAAAGGAATTCTCCCCACAGAGAAGCATGAGGCCAAACAAATCAAGATAAGAGCGGCAAGATTCACTGTCCGCGATGGAAAGCTTTACAAGAAAGGTTTTACGCAGCCTGATTTAACATGTGTAGCCATAGAAGAAGGAATGATGATTGTGCAGGAACTACACTCCAGAATATGTGCACATCACCAAGGTTGGAGAGCTTTGACAGTCAAGATCATGAGGACGGGATACTATTGGCCAACGATGAAGCAAGACGTTCAGGAATTCATCAAGAAGTGTGACGCGTGCCAAAAATATGGAAATGCTATCCATCAGTCCGCGGAAATGATGAAGGAAATCTATGGTGCATGCCCATTCTCTCTCTGGGGGATGGATATTCTGGGTCCATTTCCAACTGCGCCTGGCCAATTGAAATACGTGATCGTGATTGTGGACTACTTCACTAAGTGGGTGGAAGCAAAAGCAATGGGACTCATCACCGCTGAAAAGGTGAAGAAATTCTTGTGGAAGAACTTAGTATGCCGCTTCGGAGTCCCGGAGTCGATCATCACCGATCACGGACCTCAGTTCGACTGCGAAACCATCCGCAATTTCTGTGAAGACCTCCACATTAATCTCAAATTCTCATCTGTAGCACATCCTCAGACGAATTGGCAAGCAGAAGTCACCAATCGACAAATTTTGGAAGGCATACGGAAGAAATTGGGAACCACGGCCAAAGGGAGATGGGCGGAACTCCTTCCTTTAGTGCTATGGTCTCACAGGACATCCGCAAAGACGCCGACAGGGGAGACACCTTTTTCTCTGGTTTACGGTGTAGATGCAGTCATACCGATTGAGCGGATGATTCCATCGGCTCACGTTTCCGGATTCAAACCGCAGACCAACGAAGAAGCACTCGAAGTAGAGATGCATCTAAGAGAAGAACGCAGAATGATAGCAGACTTGAAAGCAGAAGAGTACAAAAGACGGGCTGCAAGGTACCACAACCAACGAGTTCGGCCGCGACAATTCCAAAAGGGAGACCTAGTCCTACGACGGGTATAGATCGGAGGAAAGCTGGATGCTAACTGGGAAGGTCCGTACGTAGTAGCTGACATCGTTCAAATTGGTGCATACAAGTTGAAGAATGAAAACGGAGAAATCCTAAACAAGACCCGGAACGCCGACTGTCTAAAAAAGTACTTTGTGTAAATTTTGAAACACTGTTTTTTGATTAAATAATCGCCCCCGTAGGAAGTCGAATGTGCGGTTAGCGGGCGTTTTCTATAAATTATCGGGTGACCAAAAGCCTTAAAAAACGCTTGAGCGTACTCCGCATCACTCCCTTGATTGAGACTCTTGATATCTCAAGGTCGAGTCAACGAGTGTAAAGACAGCTGACACTGGAGCTTACTCCGCGTCACTCCCTTGATTGAGACTCTTGATCTCTCAAGGTCGAGTCAACGAGCGTAAAGACAGCTGACGCTGGAGCTTACTCCGCGTCACTCCCTTGATTGAGACTCTTGATCTCTCAAGGTCGAGCCAACGAGCGTGAAGACAGCTGACGCTGGAGCTTACTCCGCGTCACTCCCTTGATTGAGACTCTTGATCTCTCAAGGTCGAGTCAACGAGCGTAAAGACAGCTGACGCTGGAGCTTACTCCGCGTCACTCCCTTGATTGAGACTCTTGATCTCTCAAGGTCGAGTCAACGAGCGTAAAGACAGCTGACGCTGGAGCTTACTCCGCGTCACTCCCTTGATTGAGACTCTTGATCTCTCAAGGTCGAGTCAATGAGCGTAAAGACAGCTGACGCTGGAGCTTACTCTGCGTCACTCCCTTGATTGAGACTCTTGATCTCTCAAGGTCGAGCCAACGAGCGTGAAGACAGCTGACGCTGGAGCTTACTCCGTGTCACTCCCTTGATTGAGACTCTTGATCATCAAGGTCGAGTCAACGAGCGTAAAGATAGCTGACGCTGGAGCTTACTCCGCGTCACTCCCTTGATTGAGACTCTTGATCTCTCAAGGTCGAGCCAACGAGCGTGAAGACAGCTGACGCTGGAGCTTACTCCGCGTCACTCCCTTGATTGAGACTCTTGATCTCTCAAGGTCAAGTCAACGAGTGTAAAGACAGCTGACGCTGGAGCTTACTCCGCGTCACTCCCTTGATTGAGACTCTTTATCTCTCAAGGTCGAGTCAACGAGCGTATAGACAGCTGACGCTGGAGCTTACTCCGCGTCACTCCCTTGGTCGAGACTCTTGATCTCTCAAAGTCAAGCCAACAAACGATGGGGACAGCTGACGCTGGAGCTTACTCCGCGTCACTCCTTTGGTCGAGACTCTTGATCTCTCAAAGTCAAGCCAACAAACGACGGGGACAGCTGACGCTGGAGCTTACTCCGCGTCACTCCCTTGGTCGAGACTCTTGATCTCTCAAAGTCAAACTAACAAACGACGGAGACAACTGACGCTGGAGCATACTCCGCGTCAATCCTTCGTTTGAGACTCTAGACCTCCCAAAGTCGAACCAACAAATATCAGACTCTTCCAAACGCCGGAGCTTTCTCCGCGTTGCTCCTTTGACCGAGATGCGCGACTCCTTGAAAATCAAATTAATTGGTGACAGAGTTTAATGTTATGATCATAATCTAAAAACTCTGAGGAGTACTACTACGAATAAGCGTCACAAGGGAAACATTCAATCCATCGATCCCATAACAAACATAAATAAATGAAAAAGACACATACAAACGTTACAGCAACTATATAAAAGATTTCACACATCTGGGAGGATGACCGACCTCGGAGGCGACATAACCCAACCATTCTCCACACAAATGGATCCCTCATCAAGCACACGAACGTCGAAGTAAACACCACCACGATGGCGGAAAACCATGACTGTCCCCATTCCTAGCCCTTGAGATGCAACGAAATCACTCCAACCACCAACAAGCCAAAATATCCCATAATCTCTTTTGACTATCTGAATTGGGGAATCCACAGCCGAGCCCAGGGATAAGAAGACTTGAGTTGGGTCTGTAACACCTGTCTCATACTCAAAAAGAGCAGGGAGCGACTGGGAGACAACAAAAACAAATAAGATATAAGGAAAAGAGTAATCCTTCTTAAAACGAAAAAGAAGCTAACTCACTCGTTCTTGCAGCTGATCCTCAAAATCCAAGGCTAAGTAAAAAGCCCAGGGAGTCTCACTCGATGCATCCATTTGGAAATAAGAAAATGCTGGAGAGGAAAACACAACTATGCCTCGCTTATATAAAGCTCCACAAAGGGAAGATAACGGAATGTATTTTTGAAAGATTCTTTCAGGATCCTCAAAAGAAGAGCACAACCATCACGGTCAAAGACTTACTGAAAGATATGACTTGAAAAGACAGGTCTGAATCACACGAAAATCGAGAAGAATCTTGGACACCGTTTTAAAACATTAAAACAAGAGGAATGATGAATACCACTTTTATTCGTTGCCCGCGAAAAAGAAAAATACGTATTGACAGAAACAACCTCCTCAGCTTACAAAACGAATGCAAAAATAACCAGTCACGGATAAGAGCCGTTAGTCAAAATACTCGCGTTCTCAAAAGGAGGATGGCCGACGATCTCATCCCCGTCCTACAAACCCATGATTTGGATTTCGAAACGAGCATTCCCTTTGTGGATAAAAACCATAGAGGATCCGACCGCGAGCCCATGAGACTCGATAAAATCTCCCCATCCTTGACGAAGCCAATACATCCCATAATCACCCTTATAAACACGAACTGGAAAATCGCATAAAAGATGAGATGAAAGGAAAACTTGCTCGGGAATAACACTCGTGAACTCTCCCTCAAAACGCATGGGCAAGAGCTGAAAACAAAAATAGAACAAAGGGTCAAATGCAAAGAATGGATGCTATCAATCAAGACCAGCATTCCGAAGAGGACTTACCAAGCGGAATGTTTGATCGACACGGTCAATCGATTGAAAGAAAGCCCATCTACCCGCACTAGAAACAGCCATAAGCACGATTAAAGTACAAAGAAAGCAGTTGTGAGATAATAAAAAAGAGGAAAAATAAAAGATACCCCCTATAAAAGCTGGGGAGGCAACACGCATGACCGCCATCTGGCATAAGATTCCTCTAAAGATAAAGAATAGGCTCATCAACCAAGATGGCAGAATAGTCACGAGAACTGCAGAAGCAAGCTCAGTGAAATGACTTGAAATTCAGGAACAACGGACAAAAAAAAAAAAATTTTAAATTAGGCGAAGTTCAGGCCTGAATCAAACACGCGGCCTAAGAGACGCCACGTGGAGAAACCCCATAATAAGAAGCTAAAACACGCGGCATGTTTGAACAAATATAAGAACCCCGTAAAATCTTGTAGGAATTACCATACGCAAAATAAAGAAATGGAATTCGAAAATCCTCTAAAAGCTTTTTACAGAGTAATCGTTACAGAAGAACAACTTCAATCTCTACGCCTCCCACTGATGTACGTCCTCCTAGAAGAGGATGCCCATCGCCTGGTGCATTTGTAGTCTCGATCCAACCGCGAGCATGAGGTCAAGGTCGAAGTAGACGCGGATGGAATTTACTGGTTCACATACGGATGGCCCGGATTTGTGGAAGCCAACAGGATAAGCGTTGGAGTTGCTCTGATTTTTGTATACCAGGGGGATTCAATCTTCGAGGTCTATGTCGCAAATCCAGACTGTGATTACAACGGAATAGAAGAACGCGGATGAAGAACAACTACAAGGACGCCAGCCTTGTAATCCCATTACTCTTAAAAAGTGTGTGTGTGTGTGTGTGTAAAAGAACGAAATGACATTCCAGCTAAATAAGGTCTAGAGATCATATAATGCTGTCTTTTTTAATAAAAAGAGTAGGTCCCTACATTAAGAACTTCAAAAGCGAAACATTTCCTTTATTCGCAAGCTAAACTCATACAGCGAATAGATTCTCTCAATTTATAAAAGACTCAGCATGAGTCGCTGGAAGAAACAGCCGAGGCACAACACTCAGCTTCGACACATTCTAGATCACGTCGCGGACAAACTTTAAAACGAGTGCGATCCATATAGAAAAAAGTCATCGATGATCCAACAGCAAATCCGTGATGAGCAACAAATCTATCCCATCTGCGATGAAGGTATAAACGACCATCAGATCCTCTATCCACTTCAACCTGAAGATTTTTAATGGCATAAGAAGCCAAGAAAATCCTCCGCGGAGGAGAAGATTTGAACTCCACCTTAAACTGAGGAGGAAGGGGTTGCCAAAAAGAAACACAAGTTAAAGGATTGAAGTTGAAGAAGGAGGAGGAAAAAGAAACATTTGAAACCAAGACTATCGAGAAAATCATACAAGCGAAGAAAGATGATCGATGCATTCCAAAGTTCTGAAAAACGCCCAAGGGTTAGAACTTCCAGGCGCCATGAATTCTTACCAAACGAACAACCACAGGCATAATGAACTAAAGACCCAAGCCAAGAGTTTTTTTTTAAAAAAATGGGGGAAGAAAAGAAAAAAGGCATATTCAAGCATGGCAAACAAGTGGCAAGAACTTTTCAGAAGACCGCAACACAAGTGGCCGAGTCGATAAAACGATAAGCAAGAGAAAGAAGAAAAGGAGATATTTGCTACGAAAGGATAATAATATACAAAAATACAACCCCATAAATGGGGTAGTAAGAGCCGTTGTCTGAACATAAAGGAACGCGGAATTGTTCGGTTACTACAAAAGTTAATTACAGAACTGGCCCGCGCCAGTGAAGTATAATAAGAAAAGAAAATTAATCCCTCCAATCCTCAAGGATTAGCGGCGACATCAACTTCTTCATCATCGGAATCCTCCTCATCCGAGACTTCCTCCCCTGCCATCTCTTCTGGAGTCAATCCCCAATCCGCTACCGACAAGCTCGCCTCAATTTTTTCCAAAGGAACGCCCGGATTAGCCTGCGAGCGGGCAACGCTTTGGTTGATACCAGCGAACATCCCCTTCCGGAAATAACTGAAGCACTTGTCCTTTAAGAGCTCTACTCCCTCTGGAGATCGAAGACATGGTTTAGCTATTGAGGAGAGGAAAGAAATGCCCGCGTCGGTTTTGAACCATTCGGAGGTCAAAAATTTAAGACCTGCAGGAGATTCCAACCACTGAAGCGCAACCTCCTGAGGAGCCTGAGATTGAAGCTTCTCCAATTCCTGCCTCACTAAAGCACGATCTTCTTCAACGATGGAATGCTCAAATTGAAGATCTCTTAGACGTGTTTCAGCTGTCTCCAGTTTCTCTTTCATTTGCGACGCGGACTGTTGAAACTCCTCTCCTTGGCGGCGTAAAGCGTCCGAATTCGAAAGCTCCGCGTCAAGCTTGGAGGACAAAGAACAATTTTGCTCCTTCAAAGCGGAGATTTTCTCGCCAGCGGCCTGCAGCTTCTCATGAAGTTCCGCGGATCGCTTCTTGAATTTTTCCACTGAAGAAGGGTCGCCAACAGTGTTTCCTAATGTCCTCAGCTTGTGGTTCAACACCTTCATCTCTGAGGCCTTCTTAGAAAGCTCCGCCTCATAAAAAGTCAGTCGCCTCTCCGAGTCGATTTGGAAACTCCTAACCTAAAGGAACCAAGAAAAGGTGAAAATAAGGAGACAAGGATTGAGCGATAACTTGACCGAAAATGAAAGATCCCAACGACAAACTTACCCACTCGGCTGCACGCTCGAACTGAAGGGAAAACTCATCCCACTCCAAGCGACGCACCCATGATCGTTCGTTCCGCGCAAATTTATCAGAACCACAAAGGCGAACGAGCTCGTCAACCCCGAAGCCGGGGATGCGGAATGCAGGCAAAGCATCATCCCCCTGAAGGAAAAGTGCCTCCTCTTCCCCGTTTCCAGAAGCACGTGATGAGCCCGCGGTTTTCTTCCTTTTCTGAGGACGAGAAGTGCCCGCTTCCGAAGGACAGGGACGTTTCTCACGGGCATCGGAAACCACGACCTCGGTTTCCACCATGGGGTCATTTGCTCTCTCCACATCCTCTACAGTTGTACCTTGGGAGGCAGCGAGCGGGCGAGGAACACGCTTGGCGGATTTCTTCTTCCTCGTCTTGCCGCTTTCTTGAACGTGATGGCGATCGGCCAAAGAACTCAAATCCATTAGGTCTGCCAAAAAGAAAACGAAAAGAAAAGGCGTAAAAAACTGCCCGCGAACTCACAAATCTTCTGAGAAGTATAAAATATATATATATATGATATATATGTGAAACGCTAAGAAAATCACAAAAATAAAAGATGGTAAAGACTAAAGCAGACACCTAATCGCGGATGAGGCAGACTCAACCCCGCCATCTCTAGTCGAAGAGCCGAAACCATCGATCGCCACGGTAACTTTGGCTCATGAACAAAAGAGTCTTTAAACTTATCTAGACGTGCAACCCATGGCTTTTTGACCGCGCTGAACCACCCGGGTACGGTCTTGAACTCAAGACAAACGCCGGCCTTGTCGCGAACAAGAAACCACTTATGTTTCCAATTCGGTTTGCTGGAAAGTCTCTCAATATAACTGCAACTGGAGTTACACTGATAGAACCGAGGATCTTGGGGCCCCCTCTTCAAGGAAAAGATGCTGAGCATTAGCTCTTTTGTCGGAGGCACTCCAATATCCATGCAACGCATCACAAAGCTGGCAAAAAAACATCCAACAATTCGGTACAACTTGCGCGGGGCTCAAATTGTACTCGGACAAGAAGGCGATGAACAGAGGGTGAAGAGGCAGGCGAAATCCTTGGGATAAACTCGCCGCGTATACTACCAAGCAGTCCTCATAAGCATCTAGGCACCCTCCACCCTCTGAGGGAAGACACAATTCCACGCCTGCTGGCCATGGAAATATTCGGGCTAAAGCCTCAACGCTTGAAAGGTCAAGCAAAGTTGTACATCCTCGCACCTCTTGGTTAGGAGAACGACGCGGACGAACTCTCTCGGAGATGACATGAGGACAAGGTTGAGGGTCACGAAGGGAGAACTCTCCCCGAAAGGAACAAGAAGCCAAGTCGTCAAGGGAATAGGACGGGAAGTCGAGATCGGTAAGAACATCCTTCGAGCGGACCCTTGCACACTTCTCAGCAAAACCAACGGGAGACTCGGCATAGGGGACCCACGACAACTCAGACTCCCGACCACTGGTTGACGGACGTGGACTAAGGGAAGCACACGCACCGGATTGAGCTTGAGTCTCCACATCCATTGGATGAACGTCATCCCCCTTCGAAGAAGAAGAAGAAGTTAAAAAAGGAGAGGAATAATAATCAGGGTCAGAGCGGTTCCGTCGTCACCTCACCTTAATCGGGTCGCCAAAAGGACCCACGCGGTCTGGGGAAGAAATGCTGGAGGAAGACGAGTTGGAAGAACTTTCTAAGTTGGAGGAGGAGCTCCCGCTAGAAGATGAAGAAGAAGGATCCAAAACGACCGCGGGAGGATTTCTTCCTGAAACCAAGGGGAAACCCTCTCTCCATCCTTCCTCCCTCTCAAACTCATCCGGTGCGTCCGGGTTCCCCTCAAAGTTAGCCATCCTTGAAGGAATTAAAAAGCTGATCTGAAAAGGAACCCGTACGCGGACCAAAAGATCAAAAAACCCAAAGAAACAGAACCGGAAAAAAGGGAAGGATCCAAACGGATTTAAGAGGGCGAAAACTAAAGTTTTTTAGCAAAAATAATAATGTTAACAATATCATTCAAGAATATTTCAAGGCTAAATTAAGAACTCTAGAACAAAGACAGAAATTACCTTGGAAGGACGAAGAACAACCGGAAAACTCAACCGAAAAATGAAGAACAACCGGAAAGCTCAACCGGAAAATGAAGAACAGCCGGAAAACTCAACTGAGAAGCGAAGAGACCAACGGGAAACTCTGAAAAAACGAGGAACTGAGTAAACACCATAAGCAGACAAATGATGAGAAGTGAAAAAGTAAAAACGGAACGGGGTAATTTATAAGAAAATTACCGACTCTTCAGTTCCCCACAAAGACGATATGGGCCGTGGTAAAGCCTTAGCGGGCCTGCGGCTATCTTTAAAACAGGCCCACTAACGCTGTTCAGAACAGGAAGTACGAAATTACCCCTTTAGAAAGGAAGGGAGGAACATATTTCCGCGGGTAAAGGTCGAATCGTCTCAAGCTCTCATGGAACTCAACCCGACCCGAGGAGCTGTGATGAAACCATGCGGAAATAATTAGATAAAGATTCGGACGCGGATATAGCGACAACGATATCCAAGGAGAACTAGGGTATAAGGAGGACGCGGACATAAGATAATGACACATGTCCATCATGCCCACCACCCACGATAACCACACGTGTCAATTCAATAATGACAAGTGTCAAAATAGGGGCCTCTAGCCAATCCCTATAAATAGGGAATTGAACAGAAGAAGCGGGGGACGGTATTTTGGAATCACGAGAGTAAGAAGGAGAATAGAGAAGAGTTTGAACGAATCAGAAGTTAACCGCGGAGTCCACGTAGTAACCGCAGAGAATTCTGAAGTAAAGGGTAGAAAAGTAACATCCTAAACGTCCGCGACGAACAAAACACCTCAGGTGAATCTCCGCGGACAGGTATGAACCCTTAAATCCTAAAAATAAATGGATGAATTCCCATAAGAATATGTGGGGATATGGTAGATTTCATGAACGCGAATAAAGCGCGGCCCAGGTTGAAGAGCGAATAAATCGATTCGCATGTCAGGTAAGCCCGTGAAATATAAAAATATATACTCGTGTCTAAACCCCCGGGGACCCATCGAAAGTGGGTCCCTTATATAATTTTCTTGGGAGTGTTTCATCACTTTCGAATCTGAGTAAGCCCATAAAGGAACTTACCTGAGTAAGCCGAACAGCAAAAGATACAGCAGAAGCAGAATCCAAGAATCAACAAACACCTAATATATAAGCGAATAAGGCGCCATGAGATATTATTCTACTAGTAACACATGGAAACTTTCCCCAAGCTAATCACAAAAGGAAATAACTAGATTCCGAGAAATTATCCGAATACCCAAATCTAGGTCAACCCGGTCAAAGTTGTTATGATAGAATTCTCTAATACATCGCTTTCCAACAAAATCCTCAAAAGAATAATTCCAAAATGTAGAAACTCTTTTTAAAACAATTACTTATAATATAATGTTAATTAAAATAATACATCCCATTTTATAAGCAAATCCTTTTAATGTTCTCAACTAATATATATTAAATTCACTTTATAATATAATACTTTCCAGATTTTTTTCATAAAACTCAGATTTATAATAATAATAATAATAATAATAATAATAACCTTAAATAATAAAAGAATAAAATACGTAATTATAGACATATATATATATACTATATACAAGCCAACAAAATAAGGAGACCCAAACCCAGCCGGCCCAACTGAAGGAAACAGAAAGCAAAGCCCACCCATGAAGCCCAGAACCCGGATCCAAGTAAGGCAAAGGGAAGAGGAGGTCCGAATCCGGGTGTGTTGAAGGCAAAGGGGGAGGGGATCCGGATGAATATGATATAACCCGTTTTAGGGGTTAACCCGGCCCAAGAAACAGGCCCAATGCCTCCCTTCGTCTTCAACCTCGGCCAAAAAGAGAAGCGGGAAAATGGACGGGGAAAGGGAGGAGAAGAACTCCGGCTAGGGAGCGTCATTCCGCTCCAAACTTCACCCACAGAATCGACGGGAAATTCCGACCAAGACCCACCCCAAAATGGAGAAACGACGCAAGGAAAAGGAGGAGAAAGAGGGCACTTACAGCCGCGACTCCAAGGGTCAAGCGCCGGCAGAGGTGGCGGATTCCGAGAGTAACGATGGAGGAGGGGCTTGCTTCGGCCTAGGATGACGGAAAGAGATATAAGAGAGTGACTTTTACGCAACTATAGGCCGAAACACAAAAGAATCGAAGGTCTTACCTTCTTGAACTCGAACAGGGGAGGGGATGGTGGTGCAGCTTCGGCGGCGGCTTCCTCGTGTCCGAAAGAGGCTCCTCTTGGCCTAGGGAGGAAGAGGGATGAGTAAAAGGGTAGATTACAGTGGTTGAAGCGAAGAAGAGAAGAAGAACGAAGGGTTTACTGTTGCAACCGAAACAGGGGAGGAGGAGTCCTCCTTCGGTTCCGCTGGCGGCTCCGGCGGCGTCATCGGGGCTCCTGGCTCCTGGAGTGGGTGGAGGATGCTGTTGGCTCACAGATGGAGGAAGGCTTGGAGGGGAAACGTAAAAATGGAGGAAGAAAGGGGGTAGCTTGGGGGAGGGATGGCTGTGGCTTATGGAGAGATTTGTGGGTTTCCTCCTGGAGGAAAGACAGGAAAATGAGGGTGAGGGAGAGAGATGAGAGTTGTGTATATATATGGGGCTGTATGTGCAGAGAGGGGGTGGTGCAAGGCAAGGCAGTGTGGGTTGTGAAGGGGAGAGCTGGTGCAGAGGGGGTGCCGTTACATTGCAGGGGAGGGGGACCAATACAGTAGGCGGGTAGGGAGAGAGAGAGAGAATAGAAATAATATATATATATATAATATAATTAATGATAAATGAGGTGGAAGGGTCCCATTCGCCTTACAAATTCGAATTCCCGATGTTAAGAATTTAAATTAAAACATTTCGAGTAAGAAATTATTTTTTACCATTCGAATACTCAAGAACGGAATTCGATTCCGAGTAAAATCTAATTTAAAATGAAGTCGGAAGGATTTATAAAATTGACCTTGCTCGGGGACAAGTTTTCTTCTAATCACACGAATAAAATAGTCATATTTCAAATAATTTTAACTAAAATAATAATTATATAATATGGAATAAATTTGGTCTTTACATTAATCAACACACAAGCATGGTTCCAAGTCATCACAAGACTAAGTAGATAATATTTTATTCAAGTAATCTAGCATTCTCAACATGACCATCACTCTCAATTAACCTTGTTCTCATCAAGTATGAAACTTAGCTCAAGGTCTTACCAATATCATCACTCAAAACAGCTTACTTCAATTCAAGCTCAGGTTTTCCTTACACATTTCTCAAGTGATTCATCATCATCATTATATATCATCATATAACCTCTCATCATTTTTCATAGCCATTTCTATAAATCAACTCAAGATTCCATGTATCAATCGTGTTTTTAATTCATATGTTCATATCTCAATTACATACTTCATATATTTCATACCATAACTCACATAAGTGCTCAAGTAATTTCATTAATCAAATTATCAAGTCAACTCAAGTAAGTAATAAATTATCCAATCTCAATTAACTCAATGAAACCATAACTTCTCAACCATCAGAAAAAAGTCAACAATTTAGCTCATGTGAATTCTCATGTAATAAATCCTCTCAAACACAATCAATTAAGATGACAACTCATGAATCTCTACACTTAAGTCTACAAGCCTGACAAGTTCCCAAAACACCTCTTATATGATTTTTATAATCAAAGCTGATCATACTAATCTTAATCTATATCCATCATCACAAGTATCCACACAATTGGTTCATTCTATCATGATCATATGACATTCAAATAAAACACTCATTCCTAAAAGCATGTTCTCTATAAGAAGAATCCTACCTCATTTTCCATTTTATACACTTAACGAAGTTGTCTAAGGGGTACCCAGTGTAACGGCCCGGATATAAATATCCGGGATACGTTTTGAAGGTCGGATACCTTCGTTCGGATGTTGCAATTCAGGCACGGGTCGAGGTTTCAAACCTCTAATCAGTCGAAGTTTCATAATTCAGTTTAAACGAAAGTGAAATGGAAATATGATTTAGATACAAAAGCCACGGCAAGGCCGGGTCAAAACCAAACATAATTCTAAAGTCGGATGGCCAGATTAGCGGGGTTAGACATATTTCTTTACAATCGCCGAGGGACTTTCCCACGCCATATAAACAGAGAGCAATCATACCTAAAAACAATGGGTGCGAGTGGGGTCAGACCGAGGCCCCAACACGCTCTGTCCAGCAAGCGAACATACACATACGCTAATAGTAAGGATGATGCAGATGCGGAAATTAAATCACACTAGCATGATCCTAATTTACAATATGCGAGAAATAACTGTAAAGGCGCCCAAAGAATGCCAAGTGGCATGTCCCTCTCCTACCTCTGCACCCCTTTCCGTTAGTGCAGAGACCGGCCGGTTCGATGCTATAGCATATCATATCTCATCATCATATCTCATCATCATAACATAAATTAAAATAAATAAATCATGCCCGATGGTGCTGGGCTATCATCATGCTCATATCGACTCGATAGACTCAGGGCACCCGATGGGGCTAGGCTACCCTATGACCCTAGCAAAGACTCTAGGACTATCACAGATACGGCCGTTCTGTTTCATACGCGTAAAGAAATAGAATGCTCAACCACAAGTGCAACCTAACATGATACTACATGGCATGCTTTAATGCTTATGCAACACCTAGTATGTCATACATTCACAAGCCGGTAATCTCTTTCGAATCTGAGTAAGCCCCATAAAGGAACTTACCTGAATAAGCCGAACAGCAGAGAGCAAGGCAGAGCAGAATCCAAGAAATGAATCACCGATAGCAAGCAATGTCCACATATCACAATCACCTAATAACATATAAATGCATAAGTCTATCTAATTCACACAAGGCGCCCCTAACTATCACACATCTTTTCTCATATCTTATTTCAGATTATTCCATCTCATTTCATCACAAACCATATCTCATTTCATGTTCATCTCATTTCCAAAACAATCTCTCAAAGAACCCAACTTAGAAAATCAAATAATTCTTTTTAAATCGTACTTAGCCAAAACCCGACATCACACATTTAAATCTTAAGGCCCATTTCCAAAATCATATAATAGAAATCGTTCCGGCATGTTTCTTATCTCAAAAACCATATATAAATAAATTCCAATATTAAATTATTAAAATAACTATAAGCTCACAAATCATATTTATAAATCCAGACCAACAATTTACTTTAAAATTCCCAACTTACATATTGAAATTCTCATAAAATGCATCAATCAAATACTCCAATTAATACCCTTTTTGAAAACAATACACAATACATAACGATTAATTTCCAGAATTTATAACCAAATTCCAAAATAATAATAATATTCAAATAAGGATATAACATATCGTAAAATCAACATATACAATTTAAATCCTTAACCAACTTATAAAATCATACCATTTAAAATAATTCCGACATAACTTTCTTTAAAAATCCAAATCTTAAAATCACCCTTATAAACATAATATAATAACTTATTTCAATTAAAATTACTTTTAAAATCCTCTAAAATATATTAAAATATTTCAGAATATATATATATATATATATATATATATATACATATATATATATATATATATATATATATATATATATATATATATATATATATATATATATATATATATATATATAACCATAACATTTAACATATATATAACAATACCGAAATTACAAATAACCACCCATATATCTATATATATATAATCCAATACATATACAACCCAGCCCAACCGAAAGAGCCCAGACCCGAAATAGGATCCGGCCCAGCCCAACCCACAACCCAAGCTCAACCGGACAAGGAAGAAAAGAAGAGCCCGACCCGGATTTAATGTGATATAACCCGGATGTGGAAACGGGTTAAACCCAGCCCACTGAAAAGAAGGGAAACAGGAGCCATCTTCAAGCTCCGGATGGCAGAGCGACGACGGAGAAGGGAGGAGAAAGGAGAAGGCACCCAGGCTCGCCGGAGCTCCGTTCCGACTCAGACCCACACCCAACTGACCAACACACTTCCCCGACCAAGACCCAACCAAAAGGAGAGAAACGACGTAAGGGAGGAAGGAGAGAGAGAAGGATTACCGAGCTTCGAAGACTCAACTCCAGGGAGTGCTCGAGGGCGGCTCCGGCTGCGTCGGCGACGATGGGGCTAGAGAGGCGCCCAGTGGTGCTCGATGGGGCTCATTCGGCTCTCGAAGGTGCTCGGGTTGCTGCTCAAGGCGTTCGAATGGGGCTCAGAGGTGCTCGGACAAAGGCAGGGGAGTTTGGCTCCGCTTGGTGGACAGGGGAGTCCTGGCTGTTGCTCGGAGAACGAAGGAGGAGAGGAGTAGCTGGGGTGCTCGATTTGAGCTCGAATTCGGTGGTGGTAGTGGTGGCCGACGAGGAGGACCAACCTGAGGTGGTTTTTGGTGGTGGGATGTTTGCGGATTTGGAAGAGGCAAAAGGGGGAATGTGGTGATGGTGGTATTGTGGTGCCGCAACCATGAGGAAGGTGGTGCTGGTGTTGGAGTCTCGGTGGAACAAAGGGAGAAATGGGAGTGGTGGTGTTGTGTGGTGGGGAGATTGAAATTGAAAACAAAAGACAGAGGGGAGATGGGTGTGCCTTGTTCTGCTGCAACCCAGGAAGAGAAAGCAAGGGGAGGGGACCATCCCTTAGACAATAACCGAGAGGGAGGGAGAGAGAGAGAGAAAGGAAAATGATAAAAAAGAATTGGTCCCCACAAGATATTTTGAATGCCCGACAAATATCTCGAAACCCGCTCGCCCGATCGAATCCCGACTAAATCAAATATTAAATTAAAATTTAATTCAAGATAAAATTCAATCAATACTCGTAGCTCAATTTAATTTTTTTTTTTTATTAACACTTGGTCTCGATGTCGAAAATCAAATCCCGTCAAAAATCCTAATTTAAATGATGCCGGAATAACTAAAATCCAAAACCTACGCTCGAGAACGGGTTTTTATTCCACTTTTACAAATTGAATAAAATAATAGTATATTTAATTAAAATAATATTAAAATAATATAAAAATATATTCGGCCTTTACATTCATCCACCTCTAAAAACAAGTCTCGTCCCCGAGACTAAAATCATTTTAAAGCAAAGGGAAGAAGTTTGAAATCGGTGAGTCCGAGGACCATGTCCAAGGATCTTGTAATCATCTCGGTTGCGTCTTCCGGGATTCTCACAACATCCCGGTCACAGTCGTGACATCTCCAATTGGTCTTGTCAAGTGTGTAATAAGCGCCCTTGTCACATCCTCGCTTCGACCTTTCGGAAGTATCACAACTCTAAAAGCATTATAGCGTCCGACTAGGTCTTAGCAAGCAATCTATAAGCGCCCCTATACAATGCTTGTATCCACTTCGTGAGACACCATAATGTAAATCCAGTTCGTACAAACCTCAAAGCGTTTTATAAATGGAAAGATTGTCATCCAAATCATTGAAATTCTCAATTCTTTAAAACCCCAAGTTGGCCATTTTTTAAAACCGCTCAAAATCTTCAAATTCAATTTCTAATCAAGCAACTTTACACCAAAACAAGTCAAATCCTTTCAAATCAAGATTTTGTCAAAACTCTTCCGAAAACCAAATCAGCTTCACACATACCAATCAATCAAATTCCGAGGGTAGGAGGTGGAGTCATCCACCTCTAAGGGCTAATCCCATATTCTCTTCCTAGTTTCCAGAATCGAATCAATCTATCAGTCTCAATTCAAGCAAGATGCATAAGCCATAAGAAATGCATAACTGTATAACCAACCAATCTCCAATCAACACATCATAAGGCAAGTCTCAACATATACCATCGCAATGCCACAAGGTCACATCACATCTCCAGATCATACCAAAGGTCATAAAAGCATTTCTCATCACAGAATTAATGAACCGAAACCCATTGTCAACACATCAACACATCAAGGTCAGGTTATTAAGATTCAGCAAAAGGAAAGGTCAGTCAATGTGTGAATCACCAAAACGTCATCATACTCGCAAAACATCATCTCAACTCATACAATGTCATATAACGATCACTTAGCAATCACACACCCTTATCTCATATATATAAGTCAGATTCATGATCCCAATCAATATTCATCATTTAACATCTCCTGATCATAATATAACATCATGCTCTCACATAGCAACATATCATTATTTCATGATTCATTCCACACATTATAACATGCTTTTAGAACAATATAGTAGGATAGCAATGGGTCCTTATATCATGAGTATAGTTGTCACTACCAATTATGATTCAATATTGCATATCAACATGTAATATCAGCCATATCAGGTTCATCATAGTCGCTATCTAACATCATGCCAAGTCATTTTAATAAATCACATAATCAAGAAAGCTTTCACATCATCACCAGGTAAAATAAACGCAAACCCCGCTCGCTCGATTTCAATTCCTACATCAAAACCAGCCTCATCTAGATTCACCAACATCAGCTCAGGTAACATCCTCAAAAGAAGTCCCAATTCATTTCAATACCCTAATCTCGCCCCTTATTCCACCAAGAACTCTCACTAGCAATCCACCTCTAAGAATCCAACTACTATCTCTAACCTCACACTCGAGGCCCTCTCATACTATATCTTCCCTACTCTTAAAAGCCATTTCTTACACTTCCACACTTCCCAAGAGTTCACAAGCATCATGCCCTGCTAACCGCACATTCCCTAGTAAAATTCCTCGACCACCGCCTATCCGACCTATTCCTAACCATACTCTTCCCGAACCCACTCGGTCCACCCTAAGTCAACACCCCTCTTTTGCAGCTTTTCCTTACCACCGTCGATCATTCTAATCACTCAAATCCTTTCTCCACTCTCTGACCGCTCACCCAAAAGGGCCTCACTCACATGTTCAAAGAAGAAGCAATCATGGACATTATTACACACAAGGATTACATCATATTAACTAACATTTATCAATAGCATCATTAAGCATTGCAACAAGTATCAAAAGTCCTCAATTACCGTCATGCTCAACAAGTACTGTAAAACATCATATATGAACCTAATCGAATCAAATTAGCAAGTTTCATCATAATCTTAGCTAATAACCAGTTCAGATTCTCGACATTTGCAGTTCACATTATAGGCAAGGAATTTAGATCATGCTTAGAAACTCGGAATAGCATCACATCAAGTCATCAAGGCACATTAGGATAATAAGGCACCGAATCATATATATCATCATAGACATTGGATAATCAGGCAATAATCATTACCAAGTCATCACATCAACACGAAATTTTCAACATCAAGTCAGTGCAAATCAACATCAACAAGCTCAGAAAGGGTTAGCAATTCGAATATAGAACGCTCCCACTTGCAAGTCATATCGTACTCAACAATCGCAATCCTCAAAACGAGCTTGTTCCGTCGACATTATCGATCCTGAGGCCCGTGGGTTATGGGCCCACGCTTCCGCTGCGCTGCTCTATCGCCATTCAACTTCCCGATCTCTTGTTCCATGCGGTCGCTCATCCAATGTAACGCGTACGAGTTTAAGTTAGCGGAGCTAAGGGAGTGACAAGGGCGGACGACCTAATGTTTCTTTCGGAGACGGAATAGACCAACGCTAAAGACGACATGACTAGAGACAAGACTCCGACTCGGGAATAGTAACGATGCCCTTAAGAAAGTCTATTAGGTTACGATTTTGACAAACACGCACGAGTTCATTATGGAGCATATCAATCACGTCAATCCACACTAACATGTACCTATCTCGGGGCAACATTCGTATTCATATCAAAGACACAATCAAGTCTTACGCTGATGTTTGTAAAACAAGCTAACATTCTAGTATTCCATGGAAACAGATATGCCTAGCATTCTTCAAGCAAGATAGACGGAACCAGCAATGATCATGATTTGAAGTCATGCGGAATTTAATGAAGATAACGAGCATCATGTATATGAACAATGTAGGAACAGGGTATACACATCAACAATTGAGTCCAAATATATCATGGCAATGTACATTATAACAATCAGATGAAGCGTCATACGAGAACACCTAAGAGTAGCATAGCAATTATCGCATATATGAATAATGTACAAGTTTGGTGCATGCATCATACGAGATCATATAAAGGGCAACATAGTAACTATCTCACAATGATCATATGTTAGGTCAAGCATGGCACGGAATCATATGACGAGATACATCTAGAGAGCATGGGTCCTATATGATACTAGCGATGTATAATGTGATACAAGCATAGTCAAGAGTCATTTAGAGGATTTCAACATAATATTCACGAAACATGAGGCATCATCAAAAGTACGAGAAGGACATCATGGGCGCTAGATTATAATCATGCTAAGTACGAACCATCATAGAGTACATATATGGTACAATAGTTGTCACATCATAGAGCAAGTACATCACGTGATCATTTAGCGGGTCATATTGGAGATCATAAGCCCTACATGATACTAATAGCACACATCGAACATGAGTAGAATTAAAGTAATTCAACTAGATTCGTTACGGTATTCATGCGTCATGTGTATGCAAAATCAGGATATAGAGTGGTGTGTGATCATGCGAGGTGTCGAGTCATAGGTTCATGCAAGCACAAGGAGCCATCATAGAGTAATAGTCATCTTTACCAGGTAAGCATGCTAGGTTGATCATCACGGAAAGCTAGTCGATCAACGGATTCAACATTAAACTCATCAGGACGAGTGAAACATGTTAAGAGAACAGAAAGATGAAAGAGCCACACTATCAGGTACCTAGTTCAAGAGTGAAGCAACAATAACGTAGGCAAAGTAGAACTCGCACAAGTCACAACCAAGGGCCCAACATGTTACTAGTGGTTCAATATAACATATAGTACATACATGCACTTGACTGGTTAATACGACGGTATGCAAGAGTTCACTCAATCACATCTCAACGACATAGTAGCACGGGAGGAAAACGCAACGAGGTATGGAGCGAGTTTAAGCAACATGGCTAGAATGTGAGGACGTGAGTTCAAATTGATGTATACTAGGATAGAACATGTATTTATCAAGACTCGCTTACACTAACATATTCTCACCTTAGCACAATTAACACATAACAATACTAGAATAATCAACAACAGTTAATCACATAATAGGTGGGCATGCTATAGATTCTTGTCACAGAATGAATGATAAGCATCGAGGCGTCATCGGCTAGCATGCTAAAGAGTACATCTTATGAGGCATTCATATAAAGAAGAGTCGATCACACTATCATGAACCTATTCAAGGGGAGTATATCAATTGTACAACTTCCTAACATATGACTTCTATAATCGTGCCCTAGTATGACGATGCAATATACTAAGTAAATCATGTCGGGATGATTTGGGTATGATAAATGTAGCTCGAACCCATACAATAGTCATTATGAACATTAAGGCACATAAGCACAATTTCAACTAAGGATCAAACTGTTGATCAAGGAGTAATGCATATAGAATCACATAACCATGGACAGAGCAATCAAGATAACCCGATAGAAGTCCATAAAGGGCAACATTGACTCTTCCCAACTGACTCATTACCCTCTTTCCCGTGGGACTCGGATATGAATTTTCCGTGACAAGAGGACACTGATGGATCGTCATAAGAATTGATAACGACAACCTCGTAAACATCTCACTCTCTAGCTCGGAATTTCATCAAGGACCGTCTCCCAATTCCCGTGGAAGACCGATATTCGAAGGGAGGACTCGATTGAATTGTCAAAAGGGTTCATAAGGAAAGGGACGGTTCCACAAAGGCTGAGCTTAACCATATAAGAAGAAGGGTACTCCCGCTATCCCGTTCGCACAGATCATTCAATATTCATCAAATAGTTAGGACATAACAATCAAATCTTTAGCATATCAAACACTCAACACAGAATCAGTCAGTGGCAATTACAATGATCTCCTTGAAGTCATCCCGACCCACCTGTAAAGAACAAGCTAGTATTTCGCCTACCCGTTTCCGACTACATCCAAAAGGGATGGTCTAACGCCGTTTCTACCCACTCGATCCCTTATTAGTCGGTTCTCCTCATTTATAACAAGTCAAGTTCATTACTTAGTCCAATTGAGTTAGACATATTAAGTTCATTTTGCCCCTTTAAAACGCTTTCAAATCTCCGAAATCCATGGGCGGTTTTCCAAAACATACGCTCCACCCTTGCGTACCCGAATTGCACAACCTGGCTCTGATACCAACTTTGTAACGGCCCGGATATAAATATCCGAGATACGTTTCGAAGGTCGGATACCTTCGTTCGGATGTTGCAATTCAGACACGGGTCGAGGTTTCAAACCTCTAATCAGTCGAAGTTTCATAATTCAGTTTAAACGAAAGTGAAATGGAAATATGATTTAGATACAAAAGCCACGGCAAGGCCGGGTAAAAACCAAACATAATTCTAAAGTCGGATGGCCAGATTATCTAATTCACACAAGGCATAAGTCTATCTAATTCACACAAGGCGCCCCTAACTATCATACATCTTTTCTCATATTTTATTTCAGATTATTCCATCTCATTTCATCACAAACCATATCTCATTTCATGTTCATCTCATTTCCAAAACAATCTCTCAAAGAACCCAACTTAGAAAATCAAATAATTCTTTTAAAATCGTACTTAGTCAAAACCCGACATCACACATTTAAATCTTAAGGCCCATTTCCAAAATCATATAATAGAAATCGTTCCGGCATGTTTCTTATCTCAAAAACCATATATAAATAAATTCCAATATTAAATTATTAAAATAACTCTAAGCTCACAAATCATATTTATAAATCCAGACCAACAATTTACTTTAAAATTCCCAACTTACATATTGAAATTCTCATAAAATGCATCAATCAAATACTCCAATTAATACCCTTTTTGAAAACAATACACAATACATAACGATTAATTTCCAGAATTTATAACCAAATTCCAAAATAATAATAATATTCAAATAAGGATATAACATATCGTAAAATCAACATATACAATTTAAATCCTTAACCAACTTATAAAATCATACCATTTAAAATAATTCCGACATAACTTTCTTTAAAAATCCAAATCTTAAAATCACCCTTATAAACATAATATAATAACTTATCTCAATTAAAATTACTTTTAAAATCCTCTAAAATATATTAAAATATTTCAGAATATATATATATATATATTTATATAACCATAACATTTAACATATATATAACAATACCGAAATTACAAATAACCACCCATATATCTATATATATATAATCCAATACATATACAACCCAGCCCAACCGAAAGAGCCCAGACCCGAAATAGGATCCGGCCCAGCCCAACCCACAACCCAAGCTCAACCGGACAAGGAAGAAAAGAAGAGCCCGACCCGGATTTAATGTGATATAACCCGGATGTGGAAACGGGTTAAACCCAGCCCACTGAAAAGAAGGGAAACAGGAGCCATCTTCAAGCTCCGGATGGCAGAGCGACGACGGAGAAGGGAGGAGAAAGGAGAAGGCACCCAGGCTCGCCGGAGCTCCGTTCCGACTCAGACCCACACCCAACTGACCAACACACTTCCCCGACCAAGACCCAACCAAAAGGAGAGAAACGACGTAAGGGAGGAAGGAGAGAGAGAAGGATTACCGAGCTTCGAAGACTCAACTCCGGGGAGTGCTCGAGGGCGGCTCCGGCTGCGTCGGCGACGATGGGGCTAGAGAGGCGCCCAGTGGTGCTCGATGGGGCTCATTCGGCTCTCGAAGGTGCTCGGGTTGCTGCTCAAGGCGTTCGAATGGGGCTCAGAGGTGCTCGGACGAAGGCAGGGGAGTTTGGCTCCGCTTGGTGGACAGGGGAGTCCTGGCTGTTGCTCGGAGAACGAAGGAGGAGAGGAGTAGTTGGGGTGCTCGGTTTGAGCTCGAATTCGGTGGTGGTAGTGGTGGCCGACGAGGAGGACCAACCTGAGGTGGTTTTTGGTGGTGGGATGTTTGCGGATTTGGAAGAGGCAAAAGGGGGAATGTGGTGATGGTGGTATTGTGGTGCCGCAACCATGAGGAAGGTGGTGCTGGTGTTGGAGTCTCGGTGGAATAGAGGGAGAAATGGGAGTGGTGGTGTTGTGTGGTGGGGAGATTGAAATTGAAAACAAAAGACAGAGGGGAGATGGGTGTGCCTTGTTCTGCTGCAACCCAGGAAGAGAAAGCAAGGGGAGGGGACCATCCCTTAGACAGTAACCGAGAGGGAGGGAGAGAGAGAGAGAAAGGAAAATGATAAAAAAGAATTGGTCCCCACAAGATATTTTGAATGCCCGACAAATATCTCGAAACCCGCTCGCCCGATCGAATCCCGACTAAATCAAATATTAAATTAAAATTTAATTCAAGATAAAATTCAATCAATACTCGTAGCTCAATTTAAATTTTTTTTTTTATTAACACTCGGTCTCGATGTCGAAAATCAAATCTCGTCAAAAATCCTAATTCAAATGATGCCGGAATAACTAAAATCCAAAACCTACGCTCAAGAACGGGTTTTTATTCCACTTTTACAAATTGAATAAAATAATAGTATATTTAATTAAAATAATATAAAAATATATTCGGCCTTTACACCCAGGTTAGTTATCCTATTAACAGATCTTCTAGGTGAAAAGTCAACACTTATCAAAGTCATACTATGTCTACTTTATTTAACTAATCAACCTACTCAACAAGGTCACAAGGCGTAATAACTACTAAGTCTTCAAGACGCATCTCTTTATCTAAGATTCCAACTTTACTTATCAAGGCAAGTTATTAAATCACATCTCAAGGTAGTACTTACTCTAAATTGGTTTATAACTCAAATAATTTAAACTAGGATAAACAATAGGCCATTTATAAATTCATTTATCGCAAGCAAGATTAAACATAACAAGTCCGCAAGACACCTTTTACATGACCTTATATGCTTATTCATTAGTGAACTCGACTTATAATGTCTCCTATCACTTATTTGATTCATCAACCAAGTTATTAGATTTATCGTTCACAATATCCAAGTTGGAGTTACCAAATATACTATTAATCAAGCAAGGTAGAAAATCCATTTGCGGGTTCACATAAATGCCATTCAATTGGTTAACCAAAAGGACGACACTAAACAAACTTCAATCTGTAACACAAATAGCCCTAATGCATAAAACGCAAAAATTCCTTAAATCAATCAAATTTATCCAGCCATCTAAGTCACAATTCAAACTCAATTAGAATCCCACGGAAGGGTGAGAAGTAATAATCTAAAAGTCCGAACCAGCTCAAGGCAAGACCAAAGCCAAAAGGTTTTACCCAATCTCGGAGTTCAACTGGACTAGGGGTCGAGGGGGTCATGGGCATGAGCTCCGCTGGGGCGACGTCGGAGGGAACGAAGGCCAAGCCGACGGCCTGGACTTGGCGTCACTAGCATCCAGAGAGGGAGTCGAGGGAGTCGAGATCCATGGTGCACAGTGGAGCAGGGAGCTTCGTCGATGGCGCCTCCGGTCTGAGGGAGTCAACGTCGGTGCTGGGTCGAACACACAGGGGACCTCGCAGATCCAGTCCCGTCGTCGTTGATGTGGGAGCAAGCGCCAAGAGAGAGATCGAGGTTCGGAGCTGAAGAAGACAAGGGCGGCCTCGGTGTCCTTTCAGCAGGTCGGGATCGAGAGAGGAGGAGGACAGAGAAGGGCTTAAGGGAGCGATGGTAGGAGGCGACTGGCGAGTGAGAGGTTTGAGTGAATGAAAATCAGAGGCGGCAGGGGAGTAATTGGAGGCCCCGTTCAGATCTGAGAAGGAAGGAGATGGATAGGGGAGCTGATGCCATTGGAGAGCTCAGATCTAGGCGAACGAGAGTGCGAAAGAGCTTGTGAGGAAGGTAATGAATAGTAGCTGGCGGCACATAGGAAATAAAAGGGGTATTTATACTAGTTCAATTAGGGTTAGGGTTAATTTGGGAGAAATTATAAAACTATACCTCTATTTTTGTTTTTAACCGAATTCAAATATATGTCGGAATTACTCGGAAAAAAAAAAGAATATGTATATATATATATAAAATCATTTTGATTGAGGACGGAGATTTTAAAAATTTTTGATATCTTATAAATTTAATATTTAATTTAAATCATAAGTCTTAAAATAATATTTTAAAATTTCGGGTCTTTACAAGTAAGGGATGAACAAATAAAAATGAGGGCATTAACGTCATTTTGCCCATAAATATATCTCCAACCCCTTATATCCACCAAACACCAATTAGGTTTTTTTCAAGGTTATTTTTTAAAAAAAAAAACTCCAACTCCCACACCTTCATAATACACCAAATAAACTCCAACTCCTAAAAAAAACCCAACCCCTAAAAAACCTCTGTTTTACCAAACACACGCTAAAGAGAAATTGTCAAGTGTGAGTGTACAGAGAGAGGCAATGATGGGCGGGTGTTCAAATTATTTTTTCTAAGTATAGTGCGGGTGTTCAAATTATTTGAGAGATTTTTCTAAGTATGGGGCGGGTGTTCAAATTATTTGAGGAAGTGTCAAGTGTTATTATAGGCGCGTTTTTGAGTTTTTTTAAAATGACATTTTAACATTGTCCGAAAAATAAAATCGATGTATCTAGTCTCAATAACATCGAAAATTTTTGAACCGGTGTTATAATTATTTTTAAAATCATGCGTTTTTCTAACCAATGTCAAAGACCCGATATCTATTAACACAATTCTAGTAGTGAAAATCCAACAAAAATTGTCCTATTGAGAATTTTGGCCTATAGGGAGAACATTAAAAATTCCTCTGCTTTCTTGAGTGTATTTACTCTTCCTATGCATCTCTAAATGTTGTGATAGTTATTCAAAGCCAATATATATATATATATGTTTAGGAGAATTATATGATGGAGGCATCTTTTAAGCCATTTTTATCCTCTCTTTACCTACCTTACATTATCTCTGCTTGAAGCCAGAACATTAGTCTGAGTCTTAAATTGCAAACTCCACAAAATTATCCCTAACCGAATTTAGCCTGACCCCCATTTGGGAATTGAGACTTAGATTGGTTAGAATAATGCATTATGGAAAGAAAGTGCATATTGTTTAGTTTTAAGCAAATAAAATTGATGGGTTGGTACATATTAGCATCTTGTCACATATTGTAAAACGATTTTTGGCTCCCCATATAAATGCACATTTTCTACATATTATTTATTTATTTTCGTGAAAAAAAAAAGAAAAAAAAAGAAATTATTATTTTTAGTGCATGTGCCAATTATTCCTTAGTTCTTTTATTTTTTTGCAAGATTTATATTTTTGAGAGGCATATTAGGGTTTGAAATAAGGTGGATGAGCATTATGAAAAGTGAGTTGGGTTGAGCATTATTTTGGGAGATATGGTTTGGATATAGTTGTGTTAAAGTTTAGGCGTCTTGATTCCCGAATTTTATAAGCACCATATAGCCAAATAATTCCATACCCTTTATTTCTTATCAAGCCCCATTACAACCCCGCCGAATGGAGTCTTTTTTGAAGTCTTCCATTGAGCGAAAGTCCTCCTGATGGTTCTTAATGCATTTACATAATTGGTTGCGAAGTGGATTATTATAAATTGAAATGTTTATGAGATTGTATATGGATCGAGTTGAGAGTTGATCTTCATAGCCTAAACACATTGAGAGTTGAGTGCAAACACATTATCCATGTGAGGTTGGATTAAAATTGCATATGCCTATGGATCGCTCATATATGTATGATGACGTTAAATTCACTTGCTTTGCTTTGTTACCATTCATGATGTTGCTTTTGACAAGGGCGAAGACTTGAAGGGTGTGTTGTAGGTGTTGGTTAATGCTTGGTTATTACTTGAGGACAAGCAAGTCTAAGTATGGGGTATTTTGATGTACATATTTAGTGTCTTTTTAGTTGCATGTTTTAACTTCATATTCCATTCGATTCCTAAAGTAAAGATTGAAAATAATGCAAATTTGTGTAGAATGAGATAACGTGCAAGAAATAGAGTCTGCACAAGTTTTGGTCTAAATATGTAGGAATGAGAGCGGAATCGAAGTCAAAACGAAGAAGTCAAGTGAAGCTGAAAGGAGGTCGAAATCGACTTGACTGGTCGATATCGACTTAAAAACTCGACGCAGAACTAAGCGTCGAGACATACCACAAAGGACCACTATAGAAGCACTCGACATAGACTCACTTGGTCGAGATCGAGTTGACATATCGACATCGACATGGCTCCAGAGATCGAGTGAAGTGAAGTTTGTCGAGCCAAAATAGAGAACTCGATATCGACGTGACTTGTCGATATCGAGTCGGAACCGACACGAATTGGACGCGCTTTTCGACATGAATTGCCTATTTATTCATAAGTTATTTATCATCTTTGTTCTTCATTGCTTTAATATTTGCACATGTTCTCTCTATTATTGATCATCTAGACAGAAACTGCATCTCTGCTAGCGATTTCTATCTCCAGATTGGTTTCTTTGCAGCAAGTGGGGAAATCGAGTACGTGAGGATATCGATTGCTCTACAGGATGATAACTTGTAGTTGGTATTGATTTGATGAAATTAGGGTTAGAAGCTCTACCACGGAAAACCTTTTAACTTCTAATTGCATTTAGTTAATATTGCTATCTGGCCATGTACTTAGGTAATTCATGCTATTCATGGTAGTGATACTTGAATAAGTGATTGACTATGCTAGATCAATCTATAAAAGCCAAGTCGGTATAGCTTCAAGAATAACAACTAGTACAATACCCGCGCCATGGCGCGATTTTGTAAAAAATATAAAAAAATTAATATTATAAAATATTAATAAAAGTTAGGATAAAAATCATAAAAATAATTACCATAAAAGTATCACGGAAATAATTTTATATATTTTTAAAAAAAAACTCATTTAAATTAGCATATATAAAAATTTATAGAAATTTTAAATCACTCTTATTGGTTAGAAAAATAATAAAAACATTGTAACTTTAAAAAAATAATATCATTGTAAATTTGGTATTAAGAATATATATGGATAGTTAGTAAATGTGTTAAAAATAAAAGAAAAAAATTAATTTAAAGAGATAAATGAAAGAAGAAGAAATAATTAAAGGAAAAAATATTTGATTGGTTTAAATAGCTAATTAAAAACACGGCAAGGATAACATAGGCTAAATTCTTATGTTTTAAGAATAAATATATAGATATAGGTATAGATATAAAGATTTACATATAGATTAATAGTAGGCATTAGATTGCATTAAAAAAATATTAGATATTTTAATTACTATAATATATATCATGTAATTAATATATAATGAAATAATACTATATAGTTCATATAGTTAATATTACCTTTACTAAAAAAAGTTTTGAATTAATCCCATTGGTTAACAATATATTATGAGATGATATTATGTTAATAATGTGTAAATAATATTAGATAGTTTAATTACCATAATTAAATGATATTGTGTAAATAATACCTTACAAAAATAACTTTGCGTGAGGGGACGACACGTGGCATAGGTGCTTTGGTTTTAATTAATATATAGATTGGTTAAAAATATATTATGAGATTGTAAAAGACCGAGATTTTGAAATGAATATTTTTATAATTATAAATTTAATTTTGATAAGAATTTATACAATTTCCGAGACTCCGAAAATTTTCAAAAATTTCCGTTCTCGAGCCAACGACTGATTTAAATTCTTTCGAATAATTCCGGCATAAACTCGTTGCTCAAATTTGAAAACGAAATAATTCCACTTTATTTTTCCCAAGGCTTAAAAATATTTTTGGGTTTCGTTATTTAATTCAGACTCGATTAATTATTTTAAGACGCATCGGGTTAAGGTCGGAAAGCGGGTTTCGGGGTTTATTACCGGGTATTATAGTTGACTTTCACCCCCTAGCCACCCTAAACCCCTACCACTAGCTAGGAGGTTCCCCCTTTCCCACACCACACCCGTCACCTATAGCCTCCTACCCCTTCCCTCCCACTCTTTTAAAATAAAATGTTGACAGCCTTAACCCCAATCCTCCTTTTTATTCAGTCTGAAATCCCCTCTCCTCCATCACTTCTTTCTGTTCATCACCACCATCACCATCCCCTTTCCTTTTGCTCCTCTCGGTTCCCAACCCCCATTCACCACAAGTATCACCACCACCAATGAGCCACTGCCCCAGAGGTTGCATCTGACCCCAGGCTGTTCAACCTCGACGTCCACCAGTGCCCCGAGGTGGCTCAGAAGGCTCCCGACGCCACCACCAAACTATCGAGGCTCCGTCGCCCCCGTTCGAACACAAACAACCTCCCGGTAAGCCGTTCTCCTTCGTTTCCGATCCAAACCACCATCGAGCCCTACCAACATACTCACTCACGTCCGTCACAGGTCCGAGAAGCCATCGAGAGCCTCTGACGACGCCCAGAACTCCGATCGAAGCTCCGACGTTCGCGAACACCTCGGTGAGCTTCGTACCTTTCCTTCCGTTAGCCGTTCATTCTTTTTCTTTATTCTTCGAGGTCGGGGAGGGAGTGCGTGAGCTGAGTGCGAGCGTGGTCGAGCTTGAGAGCTCCGACGAGCTCGGGAGAGTCAAGGCCGAGCGCTAGGCTGTGTGTGTGCGGGGAGGGCTGTGAGCACGAGCGAGGGCGGGTATGTGAGGCCGGGGAAGTGTGAGCCTGGTCAGGGAGGAGCGTCCGAGAGGGCAGGAGGGCGAGACGGGAGCTCGGGAGGCTGGAGCGCGGGAGCCGGCCTCGAGCGACGGCAACAGTTGCAGCACGAGCAACGCGGGCGGGAGCCGCTTTGAAATGAAGGAGACGAAGTGGGAGCGGGCCCCTCCTGCCCAGTCAGCCCATGGGGCCCACGTCTTTTTTATTTTTTTTTTCTGATGAATGGGTTCGGGTTTGGGCCGGAAAGGTGGATACGGGTTGGGCTACAGGTTGGGCTTAATTTGGTTGGGTATTTTGGGTTATAATTTATAGGATGGTTATAATTGTTATTTTAATTATTATTAAATTTATTTTTCCGATTTATTTATTTAATCAATTCATTATTTACTTATTTATTATAAGCTATTAAAAATCTGGATTATTTGAATAATTAACTAATTATATTATTTTAAGGATATAGTTCCACAATTTGTGAACTCTTTATTATTTACTAAATTATTCACTTATATTTTTCTGAAATTTTATTTTAATGTTATGTGGAATAAATTGGAGGATTTAATTTTCTATTTTAATATATATTTAAAGTTTTTTTTAAAAAAATATTATTTAGTTGCTTGATTATATTATTTTAATGGGTAAATGTTATTTAATTATTTTATGGATTGTGATCCTTTATATGGTCAAGTGATTGATTATCTTTCCTCGATTTATTTATTTAATTATTAAACTAAATTGTTGGGAATGATTTGTATGATTAAACTAATTCCTAAGTTTTGATATTTGAAATGGGTAATTTGGGATATTGGAATAATTCATGAAAATAAGAATGTGATGAGTTGACTAAGGATGATGATGATGATGATATTATGATCGCATTGAGAAAGATATCGGAATATGGTGATAATGATGAGATAGAAGGGTTATGTTATTATGTGTACCTTATATGTCTCATATGTAACCTGTGTGCTTGTGTTAATTAGACATAGACTTATTATATTATTTTATGAAATTTCTAGGTGATTTCTGATCTGTTGGATTGCTCACCCCTGCTGCCTTATTTTGCTGCTCTGCGTTTCCAAGTAAGTCCTCCGGGGCTTACTCAAGTTAGAACCTCATGCCTGATGTGTCATATAGTGTGTAGGTGTTGCATCCTGCATATTCATGTAGTATCATGCTTAGGCTGCACAAATTAATCGAGCATCCATATTCTCTTTGCGTATGGTAGAACGGCCGTTAAATTGTGAGTCCTAGAGTCATTTGCTAGGGTCATAGGACGGTCCAGTCCCATCGGGCTTAGTCCTCATCGAGTCAGACTGTTAAATTGACGAGCATGATTATTGATACGATTGATGATGTTATGATATTGAACGCGACCGGTTCCCGCACTAACGAGCATGGGTGCGGGAGTGTAAAACGCGGTTGGTTCCTGCACTAATGAGCATGGGTGCGGGAGTAGGAGAGGGACATGCCACTTGGCATTCTGTGCGGGATCCCATTTAATCGCTTTCTGCATATATATACAAACTGCTAGCATGCTTGAGTGTTTAATATTCTGTACTGCATTAGAGCATCCTTTATTTAGGTATAGGCATATTATATGTCCTCAGTGAGGTCTTCAGGGCCCGCATGAGTGGCTCGACCTTGACTTCGTGGTTAGTTTCAAGTACCCGTACCCTTACTTGATCATGTGTTGATGTGGCGGGGGATATCTCATGGCGCAGTGAGAGGGAGAGAAAGACCAACTTGGACTCCACGCTTTTGCTACTTATTTCCTCGTATTTGGTTTTGACCCAGCCCTGCCGTGGCAACTTGTATTATGTTATTTCCTTCCTTATGCTTTCGAACTTAAAACGTTTTGAGCGACTTAGGCAAGTAGGACAAGTTCGGAGGACCTAATAGCCCTATCGCGAATTTTAGGGTGCGAAATCCCTTCTTTGACCATTAAAACTTTGTTTTAAAACTCAACCCGTACTCGAATTGCAAGATCCGAACGAAGGTATCCAATCCTTCGAAACGTAACCCGAATATTTATATTTGGGCCGTTAGAGAGATGACATTATGTTAATAATGTGTAAATAATATTAGATAGTTTAATTACCATAATTAAATGATATTGCGTAAATAATACCTTACAAAAATAACTTTGCGTGAGGGGACGACACGTGGCATAGCTGCTTTGGTTTTAATTAATATATAGATGAAATCAATCCGAGAACCATGAACCCTAACCATTGTTAAGAATTGTAGGTGAAGCGCTTTATTCACATTGATATTACTCTAAAATCATTACTTCTCTTGCCTATTAACTTATTTCAATTGTTTGCTACAACTTTATTACTATTTGTTTAGAGAATCATGTTGAGAACCATGAATCAGTCTTCTATGTGGGATCAACTCCTTACTTGTCATCTAGATTATCTTTTTTTGTTTGTAGATGAATATACATTATTTATTTTTGAAGATTAATATTTTTTATAATTAAATTTGAAAATAATTATTATAATTTTATAATATTTTTACATTAAATTCGTGCATAGCACAAAGAATAGACTAGTATATAAACAACCATTATAAACATTATGCACACATTTTTCGTCGGATGGTTAGTTCTTCCCTTTTTGGCCTATATTTGTTCCCTCTTTTGGCGTCGGGTCGCTGCTTTGGCGTGGGTGTGTTTAGTTCCGAGTTGGGTTGCAGTTTCGGGCTTCCTATATGATCGAGAGGATCGTGGTTATGTTTGTGGTCTTCGAAGATCCCTCATCTAGGTGGGGGCAACGTCGGTGATCCGCACTTTCTTAGGTTTTGCCCTTTCCGGTAGTGGGTTACTGTTCTCTGCCTTCTCGGCGTCGTGACACCGTGTGAGTCGACGTGCTCTCCCATGTTCTCGGCATTCGTGGCTCGTCTTGGACCTCCTTGGACTCCTCCGCTGGCTGACGGCTTATATGGGTTCTTAGGGTTGTCTCTTTCATCTGTGTTTTTTGTGTGTCTATTATGTTGTATGTTGATGGTTAGTCCGTCTGCCGATTCGTCGGCCTTTCGAGTTTCAGGTCTGTTTGAACTCGAATTTTTACCTTATCAAAAAAAAATTATAAACATTATGCAGAATTAATATAATTGTGTGCGTGAAGTGGAGTAAGAGATAGTATCTATTTCATAATATTTTAGCGATTAAAGTTAGTCGTTTCAAACAAAAATTATTACCAATAATAAATTAAAAATAAGTACAAAATTATAAAAAAATAAAAATAAAAACTAATATTTTCTATAATTTTTATTATCTTTATTAGATCGTGTATTAATAATAAAAGTTATATAAACAAAAAATGCAGGTAATAAAACTAGTTACATACTAGTACAGTTCCCGTGCGTAACGCACGGTCCTTTGTTAAGAAAATTATTTTTATACAATATCACACACAATTTTCAATTAATCTTTTGATCTTATAGATGCAATTATATCTTATGCATTATACCCTCCTTTGTTTAACAATGAAAAGATACAGTATCAATTAAATAAACCGAAAACTAAGTTATAAATCATTAGCATGTCTTACACAATTAGCTGACCCCAAAATTTATTTATTATATTTATTTTCAATGAAGAAAAAATACAATAAAAATCTTGGAAATAAATAATATTTGTTATCCTAATAATAGTTGTTAAAACTATAATAATATGGTATATTAGTCCAATTTTTTTTTTTACAGTGGGCAAAAATTAGAAGGATGCTACAATGAACGTAGTATCCCTCCTTGATCATCCTGAAGGATGATGGAGTACAATTTAAATGTTATTTTAATAATGTACATAAATGAAATTGAATATCAAATTTCAAACATGCCTATTCAATTATTTTTTTAATCCTGCCAATTCAATTATCTAAAACCTTAATATTATCCATCATAATATTTTATTGATATGATTTTAAGTTCAAATTTATATATTTGATTTAATTACTATTTAATTGATGGGTTGTTCTGTTATTATAAAAAAATAAAATAAAACTTGACTTTTTACTATTCATGCATGCTTTTTTAGAATGATAAAAGCTATATAAAATATTAACTTTTTTTACATTTGTTTTTATAAATTCATACTTAATAGTAATAAGTATGAAATTATTTAAAAAGTTAAAATTTTATATAGTTTTAAACACCTAAAAAGCGTGTATGAATAGTAAAAAGTCAAGTTTTAATTAACAGAGGGAGTACTAAATAACCTTGATTTGAAAATATTTTGCCAAATCTAGCTATTTAAAATTTTTAAAACTGTTTTCCTTGGTTATACATTTATTGATGTAGAAATCTTTGCTAATTAAGGTTCTTAGTCTATATTAATGATAAACGTCAATTATGTCCCAATATAGAGAAGCAAATAATCAAATTAGTATAGCAAAAATTAGAGAGAAAAAACAAATTAGACCAAACCTCTATATCAGGAAACTAAATGCATGAGTTTTTGATGATACGATAAGAATAAATTTGTTAGTAAATTTAAATTCTAAAAGATTCTATAACTTTCAATATAATCTATTTTGTTGTAAATAAAAACCGGAGGTGTTTGAGAAGTGAAGAAAATATACAGTGAAATAATAAAGTTGAAAATTTATTAACAAAATCCATGATAGAAAAAATATCCGATAAAGTCCTATCAATTGAAAAATCAATTGCCAAAGTCTCAATCTCTGAAAATAGATCAGTAAAGTAATATATAAATATTTATTTACAACAATAATTCCCAAGTTATTGACTAAAAAATAAAAGTTTCAAGAGAAAATGTAACTTTGTTAAAATTTTAATTGTGTAAGCATAGTTATTGTTATTTAATCAAGTTTTTAATTCAACTTTTTTTTAGAGTTTAGATAATTACAAAATACTATTTACATTCATGTAGTGCAAGTTACACAAAATTCTTCAATAAAAACTTGCATAAACAATAAGGAAATTATTTCTTTTACTAAAAACAATTATTTCATTTTGAATAAATTTATGATCAAATATCGTGAAAATATATGGTTTTGTTGACACAAAACTATACTTTTCATTTTTAATACTCGTTATTTTTATCACTTTAGTTTCAACATCTTATAAGAAATTAGCATCTTAAGTCAAATAAAAGCAGTAGTCAATAAATAATTATGTTAAATTTCATGATCTAAATAATAATGCAAAATTATTATATATTTGAGTATGATACTCAAATAAATAAAGTTGAAAAATCTACACATCAAATCTTCCAAATAGAAAATGCATTAAAATATAAGATCAAAAGATTGTATGAGTATCAGTAACTAAATTATGAGAAATATTCATAACCATTCTAAAAAAATATTCAATGGATTTGGATAAACATAAAAATGTTTTAACTAATTATTTGAGGTGGGTCCAAAAGCAATAAAAATTTTGTTATATTATATATATAATTTATTAGATATATACTATTTAAAATCAATTGAAAAGATATTATAATTTGGAGTCGATAGATGTTAAAATTAATGAATTAGTTTTTTCATGCCATTTGTTTTCTCCCCTAGAAATAAGCAACATGATTATTTAAAATTTAAGCTGATAATAGTTATAATAATTTGTCAAACCACCGAATCAAATTATATGTTTGCCTAATTTAAACAACCTTATCAATTAAAAAACAAAAAAAACAACCATATCATTTAATCGTTTGTAAAGAAAAAGAAAATAAATAAATTTAAAAAAAAACACAAAATGACATGTCGATATATTGGTAAAATTATAGACTGCCACATATAATAAAAAAAAATATAAATTATAGAAGATATGTAGATAAGCAAATATGTAGAATATAGATGAGAAAAGTATTTGAGAAAATTAAATTAATAAAGTAAAATTTGTTTGTTAGAAAAATATGGTAACAATATCAAAACATGCATGGAAAAGAAACCATACCTTTATAACACTGATACCAAAATGTGATAATCCAACAAAAACATCTCAATATAGGCCAATTAGTCTATGCTCAACAACATATAAAATCATTGCAAAAATCCTGGCAGGCAGACTAAAAAAAATTATACCCAAAATCATTAACCCTCTACAAAGCGCTTTCTCATCGGGGCGATCCATACAAGATAACATCCTTATAGCAAACGAAATTTTCCATTCCTTCTCAAAGAAAAAAGGAAAAATAGGTTGGATGGCAGTCAAATTAGACATGGAAAAAGCCTTTGACCTCGTAGATTGGGAATTTTTACTATCTGTAATGACTAAATTCGGGTTTTCTGCTCGATTTGCGGGCTGGATAAAAGAGTGTATAACGACGGTTACGTACTCGGTGTTAGTTAACAATGAACCGACAGACTTATTTACACCCCAGAGAGGTCTCCGGCAGGGAGATCCGCTATCACCATATCTATTCTTGATCCTATCAGAAATTCTAGCCAGAGGGCTGCAGTCTGAATCCGCCAAACCGAAAAGTCATCTTGGAATTAAGATGACAAGAAGCGGAACCAAAATACCATACTTAGCCTTTGCTGATGACATTTTTATTTTTGCCTCAGCCACTAAAACGGCATGTGACCAAATCAATAAGGTTATTAGGAAGTTCTATTCTCTTTCTGGGCAAAGAGTTAACAGGCACAAATCGAACTTCCAAACCTCCTCTAACACTTCAACAACTCAAAAAAACACTATTCATAATGAACTAGAAATTCAATATACTACAAATTTGGGAAATTATCTAGGATGCCCTATTATCTGTGGCCGCACAACAAAAGATGATTTTAAAGAGTTACTAAGCACTACTAAAGCCCAACTGAATAAATGGAAGGCTAACTGTCTCTCGTAAGCGGGTCGATGTACATTGATTACAACAACACTCTCAGCAAAACCACTACACCTTATGCAGTGTTTCCTGCTACCCAAATCAGTACATGCGGAGTTGGATAGGATTAACAGGAACTTCTTATGGAACAAAGGTCCTTCTCATAAACCGCTTATAAGTTGGTTTGAGATCTGTAAAACAAAAGAAAATGGGGGCTTGGGCCTTTGCAAATCGGAGGATATGAATCAAGCACTTCAGTTGAAGTTGCTTTGGAAAATACTTGCGGAGCCTCATAACCCATGGGTTTCCATAATAACTGAAAAATACCTAAAAGGGAAAAATATACTGCAATACCATAAGAAAAGTGGCACCTCTTGGCAATGGACCCAATTAACCAAATTAATCCCGCTGTTTAAGGAAGGAATCCGATGGTCGATTGGAAATGGTGAAAACATTAATTTCTGGACTGACCACTGGATCGGGGACACCCCCCTCATTAACATAATATCTGACGTCCAGCAAGTTAACATTAATACCAAAATCCAACAGTTCTTGAAAAATGACAAAACCTGGGATTCAGGAAAACTACGTGACGCAGTAAAAGACATTTTACCCAATGATATAATAGAAACAATCCTCACAGTCCCGGTACCCAAACACATACACATCGACAGACTGTACTGGAAATGGAGCCGTAACGAATGGTTCTCTACTAGCTCCGCAATTCAAATGATTAATGCCATGAAAAATCATCAAAGGTCTAACATAAGCTGGATTTGGCATATGGATGCCCCATCCAAAATAAAAACTTTCATTTGGAAAATCACCAAGAATGGAGTGCCCACATCGGTAAGATTAGCATCTCGTGGATTTGGTGTCCCAACTAATTGCTCCCAATGTGACTCACACTATGAAGATTTCACTCACCTACTATGGTCCTGCCCGGTCTCGCGAGATGTGGTCACGTAGATGGATCCATCTCTATTTGTCACTATAAACACTAGCTTCACACAAGGAACTGACCTAAATGATACCATCCAGCAAATCAAAAATAAAATAGGGCTGGATCGTTTCACCAAGCTTGCCTTTGCTTGGTGGAGCATTTGGTACTTTCGCAACAAATCACTGTTTGACAACATCAAACCCGACCCAAGAAGTATCTTATCCTTTGCCAGAGAACAACGATTCATGTGGAAGTCGACAAAAAATCTTGATGACTGTGCAGAGATCCAACACACAGTGAATCAGCACCCATCAACAAGACCTGTACAAAAAAAAAAGAAAGGCTAAATGGGTTCCCCCCGAACCCGGAAATTGCAAATTGAATTTTGATGGTGCTATGTCATCAATAGGACATGGATCTTTCGGATACATCATCAGAAACTGTAAAGGTGAACCACTATATTATGGGGCCGGGCCTTCTCATTTTTCCTCCGTATCGGGCTCCGAAGGCTTGGGGCTCTGGATGGGTTTACAGGCGGCCCGTAAGCTGAACATAACAAGACTAGAGATCGAAGGAGACAACCTTACTATCATAAACAGCCTCAAAGGCGAAGGGCAGCCAACGGGTGACTCTGAAATGATTGTCTCTGACAGTCTAGTCACGCTTGGCTTCTTCAATTCCATTGTGATTCGTCATGTCTATCGGGAAGCTAACCGTGTTGCGGACCGTTTATCGCACCTAGATGTTGCTTTCCATAGCCCATTGGCTCCTGACGACTCCATGCTCCGTGATTTCATCCACTCGGATGCTCTTGGCCCCTAGGACTCGTCCTAGCAGCCAAATTCTTTTCGTTTAAAAAAAATACATTAATTAAAAAAAATTAATTAAAATTATAAGCATTAATTAATTTGTTTTAAATTGAAGGTGGGACCAATATGAAGTTGCCACATAAGCCTATGTTTAAGGAGAGTTTGCCACATGATTTGAGAAACAGTTGTTTTAGTATTATATATACTAGCGCAGATCCCATGCGTAACGCACGGGATTTGTAAAATATATTATATTTTTAGAATATATTATCATAATTTATTTACATATATATTAGATATATTGTAATATTATAATAATATGAAAATGATATAGCCAAATAATATAAATTTGGATAAAAAAAATATGCTTATATTATATCAATATATAATATATGTGGCAAAACGTCAATGTCTCACCTTCCTAACAGGATGGGATCTGAGATTTGAAATACCTGAGTTAGGCAAGATATAAAAATGTGGCCCTCTACTATTATTTTTCTGAAAATTTTATTTATCATTTCGTTCCATTATTTTATTTTATTTTATTTAGCTATTGTTTTATAGAAGAAATTTGGCCCAAAGGCCTCCATTTACAATTTGTCCTAGGGTTTTGCCTTTGCTAGTAAATGTCCAAAATATTTTCATAATCCCCTTTTTACCCTTGCCCTTTTTAATTTCCCATTTCCCTACCCTCGTTCTTAGATCCGAGCCTCGGCTTCCTCCTTCGCTCTTCCCTTCCTCGATCCTCGTCTGCTTCAGGCTTCCATGGCTTCTAGTGGTCCGATCTGAGGCGCCAGCGGAATGAGGTAGAGATCTGGACCACGGGAGTTGATTACAGAGAGCGCCAGCGGGAGGAGGGAGAGATCTGGTGCAGATTTCACAAGAGTTGTGCCTAGGCGCCGGTTCTCCTCCTCGACCTCCACGACATCTCCGGCGCCGAATTCGTCCGATCTGAGGCGCCAGCGGGAGGAGGGAGAGATCTGGACCACCAGAAGCCAACAAGGTCACCACTTCGCAAGTCACCACCGTTCCACCATGCCGTCTCCGTCTTGCCGCAAACGGTAGAACTTTCTAATTTTTTCGAAATTTTGCAGTTCGTATTGCACCTTTAGTTTCACTCCCTTGATGTCTATCCAATCTGAGAACAACTCCGAATTCCAGACTTTCAAACTTCAATTTCTTGCAGTTTAAAGTTGTAGCTTCCACCCTAACGGCCCCTAACCCTAGAAATTGGGAGTTTCCTATGGTTGATTTGCTCTAATAAATGTGAAATGTATGGATTTGACAGAGCAAATCAATTTGAAGTTCTCTTTATTGATGGTGTTGGTTGAGTCCTTCTCTATCTCCCTCGATTCCATTGGATTACTCATGGCAAATCAACTGTTGTGAAGGCTATATCTGGTGTTCAGGTATAAGATTACTCTTGGTGCTGTGACGGTTGCTCTCGCCGATTCGACTCGGTCTCGGCTTCAGATCGCTGTGGTGCACCGGTTCTCTCTCCGCCTCTCGTCTAGTCGTCTCTCGTGGTGATTTAGGGGCGATTTTGTGGATCTCCGGTGGCGCTTCGGTTGGTTGACGCCATGGGAATGAAGAAGATCTATAGTTTTGCTCGGGATTTTTGGTTGCTGAGTCTGGTCTTTGGTCTTTGTTTTTGAGAAATTTGAGCCGCTTAGTAGCTTACGCTTTTGACCGCCTGAACTGTTAAATTTGCAGATAGAGGGAGAGAGAAAGAGGAGGAAGCTTTGTTTTTTGCTGGAGCAAAGCAATGGCACAGAGCAATTGGGAAGCAGATAAGATGTGCGCTTCTTTCGAATCTTTTTTCTTCAAGATTCACAGTGTTTTAATCTTGTTCTTCTCAAAGGCTTATTCTTTTTCTGCTTGATTGCCGTGAAAATTGGCTTAATTGATGGGGACTGTTCGCTTCTCTTGAGATGCACAGTTCTAACCTACATTCTGGCACCAAATGTATAGTTCATTTTTATACTTGATTAATTTAAAGAGGAATTTGAGCAGGAAAATTTTGTAGACATGTATAACCTATGAAGTGCATATTATCAATTATTATAATCAAAGTTCTTGTTAATAATTTGCTTTTTTTAACAGTGGTGACAGTGGTGACATGTCACCACACACGTGTCACCACTATTAAAGAGTGGTGACAGTGACCCCGTAAAAAAAACTCTAAAAACGAAACTGTAATAAAAAAAATTTCATGTCACCACTGTCACCACTGTTAAAGAGTGGTGACAGTGACCCCGTAAAAAAACTCTAAAAACGAAACTGTAATCAAAAAAATTTCATGTCACCACACACGTGTCACCACTGTCACCACTGTTAAAGAGTGGTGACAGTGACCCCGTAAAAAAAAACTCTAAAAACGAAATTGTAATCAAAAAAATTTCATGTCACCACACACGTGTCACCACTGTCAAAGAGTGGTGACAGAGTGGTGACAGTGACCCCGTAAAAAAAACTCTAAAAACGAAACTGTAATAAAAAAAATTTCATGTCACCACACACGTGTCACCACTGTCACCACTCTCAAAGAGTGGTGATAGTGACCCCGTAAAAAAAACTCTAAAAACGAAACTGTAATCAAAAAAATTTCATGTCACCACACACGTGTCACCACTGTTAAAGAGTGGTTATAGTGACCCCGTAAAAAAAACTCTAAAAACGAAACTGTAATAAAAAAAATTTCATGTCACCACTGTTAAAGAGTGGTGACAGTGACCCCGTAAAAAAACTCTAAAAACGAAACTGTAATCAAAAAAATTTCATGTCACCACTGTCAAAGAGTGGTGACAGTGACCCCGTAAAAAAAACGAAACTGTAATCACAAAATTTACATGTCACCACACATGTGTCACCAAAAGTCAATGCCTTTGACCAATCAATGGTCAATGGTCAAATTAAAAAATGGGAAGGAGGAAAATGGGAAGGAAGGGCAAAATTGGAATTTTTGGACACCCTCCTAATTTATTCCCACTTTTGTCCTAGGGCTTAATTTTTGCCCAAAATATGGACACTTATCAAATTTTCCCTTGTTTTATATAAAAAAAAGCTCAATATGGGTGGTTTTAAATATTTTTTTATTTGTGTTTTTGGGTAATTATTCTTACAGAAAGGGTTTGTGAAAATCTAAATTTTATGTTTAAAATGTAAAGGTGCACAAGTGAGGAGAATAAAATATTAATAAAGTTTCGTTTATTCTAAAAAATATTATGAATAAATTAATTAGATTTATTAATTTAAAAATACATAAGATACAATTACTTTAATTTAATAAATAATTAAGTTGACCCAACCAAAAAAAATAATTAAGTTGAAATAATTATTTAAAGTAGAGAATCATAAAAAGAAAATCAAAGCATCTTGATTTTAGTAGTAATTTGTAACTAAATCAACTATTTCTAATAAAAGATTAAATAGAAATTAATAAAAAGCTATCAAAATGAGATAAGTACGTAATTTATTTTAATAATAAATAAATAATTTATTTATTGATTTAAACTAATTTTCAAAACAATCCCTAGCAATAAAATATTGTTCGGGGGTGTTTTGAAAATTAGTTAAATATCTAATCAATTGAAGATTAATATGGACTTTGTAATACATCAAAAAATTATCGAGTTAAAATTTTTTAAAATGTGACGTAGTATAAAATTATGGTTAAAGTAAACTACTATGAGATTTAGTTAAACAAAATGTATATCATAGTTGTTAGCATTGACTCAAAATATTTGATTTAAGTACTAATCATTTTTAGACTAAATATCCTAATTGAAATAAGAAAACAACCGGTAAAGATTTGATAATGAATAAAGATTTGTATTAAAAATATTTAGTTAAATTAATAAAAATAGAAGATTTAGATAATTAATAGAGATTTATAAAGATTTGGATAAATAATAAATTAATTGATTAATTTTAAATTAGTTTGATCATTTAGTTTAATTAATAAATTAGTTTGATTATTAAAATTTTAAATTGAGATAATTTTTTTAAATGAAAGGTGGGCCCAGACTTAATGAAAAAATGACACGTAGGATGATTGAACGAGAATCTGCCATGTTCTCAAACATCTGTTTTAGTATTATATATATTAGACTAGTCTTATTACCCGCCCGTTGTGCGGTTTCTTATTAAATAAAATGATGTTTAATTTATATTTTATTTAACAATAAACTAAATTAAGAGTATGTTAGTTCAGATCAATATACATATTATATTGAACAATCAATATATCAACATATATATATCTATATATAATAGATAAATAAATTATGTTTGATGAAATTAATACTTTAAATTTTCTTAAATAAATAAATCATAACCTTTGGAATTTTTTAAGATAAAAATAAAAAGTACACAAAATCATAGAATAATGTCAATATATCTGACAAATTATTATGTAATTTTTATTAATAATATTTAGGCCACAATCAATCATGAGTCCTATTCTAGTATTCCTTATAATAATCTTTATTTTAATTCTAAATATAAGTTTATGAGATTAAGTACGATTAGGGTTTAAAGATTATGATATGAAATTTTATCTTATTAATATAAAATAATCATTAATTTAAACTATTTATTTAAGTTATTGTCGATGCAATCAGGGTGAACCCATATGATGATATGTGATTTTGGTTAAAAAAAATTGTATCTTCAAAAAATTATGACTCAAATTAAGTTATTATTTTATTTATTACAATATTTTTCTTTTAATTTATTAAAAGATTTAGTAAATCAAGTATAATATTTATCTTTATGGAAACAATTATTCAACAGCAAAATCTTCAAAAACTTTATGACTCACATTAAGTAGCTTAGGTAGTAAAATATTAAATGAATTAATATATTGACTTGTTTGAATAATTTAGAGGAATACACATCTTTAAAAAAAATTACCACAAACCAAATTCAAAATAACTTGATAATGGTATTTTAAAAAAAATAGCTCAAAATCAAAAGATTTTAATATTTTACTACCTATTCTACGAATTTTTTTTTAAATATTCACTAAAAAATAATTAATTAACAAAATATTCATACTTTTAAAATATTTACAAAAATATTCATTTTTTGCAGGTTTGACAGAAAAACGCGGTATGAGACCGCGTTTTATTACAAAGGTGGAAAATGTGAAATTGGAGAAAAAGAAGAAAAAAAATTAACAAAAGAAACACGGTCTGAAACCGCGTTTCTATTTTAATTTAATTTAATTTGGGGTTGAATTTCGTAATTTTGCAAAAAAAAAATTACACTAGAGACGCGGGTTGAACCCGCGTCTCTCTGTTTTTTCTTTTTTTTTTTTACAGAAATTGAAAGAAGATGGAGAGATCGAAAGCGGCCATCTTCCTCCTGCCCATCTGAGTCTGAAATCCGAATCGGCCATCTTCCTCCTGCGCTCGGCTGCTCCGAGTCCGATCGAAGGTCATCTGAGTCCGACATCGAAGGCCTGCTGGGGAAGTAGGAGAGAGGAGGCGGGAGAGCACCGGGAGGCAGAGGGAGTCGGTCTGAGGTCGACGGCCAGAGAGCCCTGGGAGACGCTCGAGAGGGGGCTCCGCCGGTTCCTGCTAGAGATGGTACTCGATTCGCCGCCTGCTAGTGCTCGAGAGATCGACAGCAGCTCCTTCCTCCTCCTCCGGTGGCGGCAGCTCCTCCCTCCTCCTTCGGTGGTGGCGTGGCGCTCGACTTCCTCCTCCTGTTTCAATTTTGATTTCAGACTCGGAGTGCTCGACTTCCTCCTCCGGTGGCGCCGTGGCGGTGTGGCCTTCCATTTCACAGACCTCCAGTCCTCCTCTTCTTTCAATTTTTGTAAAAAAAAAAAGAAGAAAAAACAGAGAGACGCGGGTTCAACCCGCGTCTCTAGTGTAATTTTTTTTCCAAAATTACGAAATTCAACCCCAAATTTAATTAAATTAAAATAGAAACGCGGTTTGAAACCGCGTTTCTTTTGTTAATTTTTTTTTTCTTTTTCTCCAATTTCACGTTTTCCACCTTTGTAATAAAACGCGGTCTCACACCGCGTTTTTCTGCCAAACCTGCAAAAAATGAATATTTTTGTAAATATTTTAAAAATGTGAATATTTTGTTAATTAATTATTTTTTAGTGAATATTTTGAAAAAAAATTCCTATTCTACTTAATGTGATAAGATTTTATTTTTCAAATGATAAAAACTAATTGTAGTTATTAGTTAAGGTGGATACATAAGATGACAAGTGAATAAATAGATATATTCATCATCTGACGTGACTTAAATATATTGGATCATTATTAATTGTCTTATCAAAAACAATTGGGCCATATAATGCTTATAGCCTTACAAACTTTATATATTGTCTTTTGATCCTTATAAATTTGAAGTAAATATATAATACAAATTGTTAAACTAACCAAATAAAATATACGTGCATGGTTATATTAGTTGTTGCTAAGTTGTTATAATCTTAATTAATAATGTTATTATTAATTAATTGATCCTATATGGATTTTGTTAGCTAATAAAACGATTTCGTGAAATTAATATATATTAGCTCTGTTATTATGATACAATATAAATAAAGTAGATTTCATAATTGGCGTAATGTATTGTTGGAATTAAATAAAATTTGCCTGGTATGAACAATATTAGATAGATTTATCTACAACGATAAGTTTTCTACTTAATTAATATATAAGGTTGAATATTTATAAAAAACCTAATTAAGATATAAGGTTATATTGGATAGATTATTTAACCTAAAAAGACAAGTTTTTTTACCTAATTATTGACTTATTAATTGATTTGGCTAGAAAAGATAATACCATTTTAATCCAGAATATGACACGTATGAAAAATAACACCATTTTAATCCAGAAAATGTCAAGTATGCGAATCGCACCAGAGCCCGTTTCAGGTCTCTGTTTTAGTATTTTATATAGATATAGATAACATATGCTCTAAAAATATAACTTTCAAAACCTATGTTTTTAATGACATTTTTTTGTGTTATCTAAATAAAATTTTAAAAGTTATTATATGCTCTACGTAAACTGTGTTTAAAACAATACATGCGATATTTTCTTAATAATATATTTAAATATAAAATAATTATTTCAAAATAATCCAAACCTACTTTCCCCATAAAACATCAAGAGTTAAACTTGTAAACTATGTTGATATGAATTTAAACGATAGCATTCCGTATTCATTACCTAGGTCCCTAATACTCAACGTTAATCCAAGATTTCAAGTTCTAAGAATATTCACTTGAATTTATTTGTTTTTAATAAAATTGGTTGGAATACTAACAATTTTTTATGGCTATATGTTGTACGTAGTTTATATATTATGATTTTGATAATATTTTGTAACTTATAAGAGACGTTTACCATGGAAAAATATTAAGAAGTTGTAGATGTAGAATAATTAAATATTATATTTGTTTTAGATTACAAATTAAAGTTAAATAATATTTTACAAAAATAATATTTGATAGATTATTTGATTTAAAAAGATAAGTTTTTTACCTAATTATATTCATTTATTAATGGATGTGTCCCAGAAATATAATACCACTTTAATACAGAAAATGACACGTAGGCAAAAATAATCAGCTACAACGACCTCTGTTGCGATTTTGCATCTATGGAATTTTTTGGATTAAAACGGGATTATTTTTGCTTACGTGTCATATTCTGGATTAATATGGTGTTATCTTTTTTCGCCACATTAATTAATAAGCCAATATAATTTTGTCATCTCAATTAATGACCCCACTTATTTTTATAAATATTCAACCATATATCTTAATTAGTTAGAAAACTTATCTTTTTAGATCAAATAATCTATCCAATATTTGGTCAAAATTGAATACCAAATATCTATATATAAATATGTAGCATAACTTGATTAAAATAAATATAACATAAAAGCTATGATTTGTTATTATTTTTTGCATGTAGTTTTTTCATTGTTATAAAATATGTACGGAGCATTTGTTAATTTTTTTAATAATATTAAAATGAATGCAATGGGTATATTTTATTATAACTTTGGTTTTTCCGGTGTATTCAATAAAAAAAATCTAATCCGAATTATGTATACCCGGTAGGATTAGAAGAAGCATTATTAATAGACATTATAAAATTAATTTTCCGTTTTGAAATTCTAAGACTAAATTTTATAATACGTGAATACGAAGCTAGTAAAATCCAATATTATTTTTAAAAAATAATATTGGATAGATTATTTGATTTAGAAAGATAAGTTTTTTACCTAATTATATTCGTTTATTAATTGATGTGTCTCAAAAATATAATACCACTTTAATCCAGAAAATGACACGTAGGCAAAAATAATCCCGCTTTAATCAAGAAAATTCCATGGAAGCGAGATCGCACCAGAGACCGTTTCAGACATATGCTTTAGTATTTTATACTAGTTTTATTACCCGCCCGTTGTGCGGTTTCTTAATAAATTTTATTTTATTATATAAACCATTAAATTACTATTCCATGTAAGGTAAATATATAATTTTCAATTATGTTTTAATGTAAATATATGTTTGTGTCTTAATTAATTATGCATGTTCTCTTGTTTAAAAAAAGTTTAAAATCTATTTGTATACATATATATATAATACATATGAGAAAAAATTCTAGTACCCTATTTTCTTTATTATTTATTAAAAAAAGTTTCATCAGTTATTAAATATCACAATATCACAATTGTACAATATTTGTTTCAAATATATATATATATTACTCAATAAACTTACCAATTGACATTAATTTTGAAATGTTAATATCAAATGTTATCTTCCATTCAAATTCTATCATTTTAATGAAATATTCAATAAAATAAAAAATATATATACTATATATTGACTATGAAGTAGGATTTTCTTAAAATAGTTAAAAACTAGTCTTATTACCTGCCCGTTGTGCGGTTTCTTAATAAACAAAATGATATTTAATTTATTTATTTTTTTCTAAAATTTGAAGGTTATAATAGTTTGGTTGAAATCTTTGAATCTTTTAATAACAATAAACTAAATTAATAGTATGTTTAGTTTAAATGAATATACAACATATTATATATATATATTGAACAATCAACATATATATAATAAATAAATAAATTATGTTTGATTGAAATTAATATACTTCAAATTTTCTTAAATAAATAAATAATACATTTGTCAAATTATTATATAATACGGAGTATTTATTACTAATATTTAGGTGACAATCAATCATGGTTGCATTTGTTCTAAAGTGACCAAAATTTAATTTGATGGTGGTGTGTATATATATAAGCTTATTACCAAATATTGGATAGATTATTTAATTTAAAAAAATAATTTTTTTTACCTAATGAAGATATAAGTTTGAATATTTATATAATATATTCAGTTTCATCTAAAAAGATAGAAAGTTGGATAAAGATTTAATTGATCTAAACTGACCCAAATTTGATGGTGGTTTACATTGTTTTCTTTTATAAAATATTTTCATCGAATTTGACGGACCTTTGAAAAAAATTTCATCATATTTGACGGCATCGAATTTTATTGGAAATTTTACAAAGTAGATTTGTTAGAAAAATACTCCGTAATTTTTACCAAAAATGTGGAATTAGTTAGAGATAAGATGCATAGTAAATTTTGTGAAGAAAAAAATCTTTATTTAAAGATTGAAATAAACATATACTCCCTCCGTCTCAAAATACATGTCTTTTTAGTCCATATAATTTTGTCAAAAATACATGTCTTTTTATATTTAATCATTACACTTAGCCTACTTTTTACATCTAATCATTACACTTAACTTACTTTTTAATTCCCGTACTTAGTCTTAAAAAGACATATATTTTGAGATGAAAGGAGTATTTTTTTAAAATCAAATATATATTCTAACCGAACATATTATAAGATCATATTAATCCAGAATATAACACGTATATGATATTAATTGATATAGATAAAAAAGATAATACCATTTTAATCCGATATTCCATAATATGACATGTATACAATATTAACTCCAGTTTAATCCAGAAAATGTCACGTAGACGAATCGCACCAGAACCCGACAGGATTAGAAGAACATTGTTAACCTACATTGGAATTTGATTTAATGCAACTGTTGGTCTATCAAAAAAAATCTTATAATTAGATTTAATGATCATCTATTATAACAAATCTTAATAACTAAAGATAAAATAACTCAAGTAAAATATTTATAAAATAACTATTGATAAAATGATAGGTTTTTTTATCTACTTAATATATGTGGTTGACCATAAAATATAATTGATTTATCAACGATAAATGTTTGTAATAGATAAAATATTATTTTAAGTGGGTCTTCATTCTATTTTTTATTTTAAAAATTAATATATTTATTTTTTAAATGATCATTGATAATAAGAAAACAAAATAAGAAAACAAAACTTTTGAATGTGATACACGATATACCATCAAAATCTTATTGAATTTAATTAATAAATGAAATGGTTAAGATTACGATTAAAAACCAATCTTAATGTAAGATTGTTTAGTTTATAAAAATTAATTAAATTTTAAGCCACAAAATGTTAATCAAAATATAACTAACCTAATAAGAATATATTATCTAAATTGATTATATAATTATGTGTGTGGATATGTTTTCAACAATAAGTTTATTATGTGTGTAATATATATATTAATTGATTGATGTGGGTAAAAAATATAATACAATTTTAATCCAGAAAATGACACGTAAGTAAAAAATAATCCCGCTTTAATCCAGAAAATTCCACGTAAGCGAGATCGCATCAGAGGCCGTTTCAGGCCTCTGTTTTAGTATTTTATATAGATGGGTATTTTTATTTTTATTTTTTCTAAGAAATATTAAGTTACAATTTACAATGGCTTACTAAATTATTTTTATTGTATACATTCTCTGCCAACATAAATTTAAGAAATATTAAGTTACAATTTACAACGGTTTACTACATTTTTTTTATTATATATATATATGTGTGTATATATAACTTTTGCACCAATCCCTGACTTGTACTTTGCTTTAAAAAAAATCCCTGACTTGTTTACGTCAATTTGCTATGATATTATTAAGATAAGATTAATTTTTTTTAAGAGTCTTAATGTTATTCAGGTGATTATTTTAATTTGTTTATGATAATGATAATTTTACTATCAATCATAAATATTAGATAGATTATCATTATTTGATCTAAAAAGATAAGTTTTCTAACTAATTAAGATAAAATGTTGAATATTTATAAAAATAAGTGGGATCATTAATTGAGATAACAAAATTATATTGATTTGTTAATTGATGTGGCTCAAAAAGATAATATCATATTAATCTAGAATATGACACGTATGTAAAAATAATACCATTTTAATCCATAATATGACAAGTGTGTGAATTGCACCAGAAGCCGTTTCAGGCCTGTGATATTTTATATGGATTTTATATAGATATATAGATATAGATATGTATTGAATAATGAAAATTTGTCATTATACATAGTGAGTTAACATAATCAATTTTAATGACTAAATCTATCCCAAAATACTATCCAAAATTTCAAATCTATATTAATTGATCGAGAATTACCGAGATGAAAATTAAAAGAAATTTTCATGCAAGATGATTGCAATGCGTGCCGGTTTGGAAAAAAAAACGAAAAAGAACAAAGCAATTGATCAAATCTTATCTTTTTTCTTAGAATTCTAAACGTGAAAAAATTGTAAATATGTATTGAATAATGTTTTACAAAAATAATATTGGATAGATGATTTGATTTAAAAAGATAGGTTTTTTTACCTAATTATATTCGTTTATTAATTGATGTGGCCCAGAAATATAATACCACTTTAATCCAGAAAATGACACGCAAGCAAAAATAATCCCGCTTTAATCCAGAAAATTCCATGGACGCGAGATTGCACCAGAGGTCGTTTCAGGCCTCTGCTTTAGTATTTTATATATAGATAGATATAGATATATAGATATAGATATAGATTAGATATTGCGACATCAAAATTTAAGAGTTGAACATTGGACAGACCCTCTGTTCTCTCTCCTCCCTCCCTTTCCCTTCCTCTCCCTACCTGCTTCTCCCTCTGTTTCTTCTTTCTTTCAACTGTGATTCTTCTCTCTTACTGTCTTTCCTCTTCGGAGGAAAACAGTACTTGGTTCCACACAACTAACTTTAACCCCCTCAATCTTCATCCATGGCCTAACAGCCAATATCAGAATAAAAAACATGGATCGATTACAAAGCTTAACAACTATATTTGGCTTGATATATTGAGAATCTATATAAAACAAAGCTTAACTGCTACCAAGTTTAATTATGGAAGAAATAAATTGAGGCTTAACAGCCAAAACTACAATATCTCTCAATTTTTTGTATTCCATCTAGAATTCCGATCAATTCTTTCCTTAGTTTTTTCGAGTCAATTCAATAGTGAACCTGAGATCTTCCATAATAATTATCATATGCTAGATCATAACAATAAATTGTTTAGCTTTACTGTCTTCAATTGTACTCATCTTTATTGTTCAATGAAAGCTATAGAACTTTTTCTTAATTGGCTTAATTCTCTCTGTAACTCATTGGATCTGTGTCATATCTTACATATGTACTCCATCCTTTACTTTCCTAACATCAAGAAACAAGAGAATCTCTACTGTAAAAATTTTGCAACTTATGATATCAAATGGATGATTGATAATCAGATTCATAACATGGGATTACTCTATAACTGGTTAACCATTTTATTTTGCTTTATGCTTATTTACAGATGCTTCAAAATTCCTTCAATTGTTCACCCGTTTCAGATTTCTTCTCTTTATAAATGTTTTCTTAATTTGGTTTTAAGAAATAAAGTTTCTTCCTAGTATTACTTATTCAGGTTTGGCTTGTTTTGCCTTAATCATTCCTGTGTGCCGGCAATGAATTGCTATAGGGCAGCCTTTTATAAAATATCTACTAAAAATCATCACAAATATATTTACAGTAGTGCTTGCTTGACTTTTTCTCAATACAAATTACATCACAAATTACATTCTCAGTACAATTTACTTACTCTTAATATGCTTGGTATCGTAAATAGGTGGAGAATTCACTTTCAATTTGACCTCTATTACGGCCCTTTACCGGATAATTACCTACTTACTAAGCTTTTAATTCTCCCTCAATTTATGCATGTTTGCCACGCTATTCTTGATACTCCATCTGTCAAATTTTCTGAAATATAGCACTTGAACCTCATCTTTCTTTATATATCAATTATAAACCTCCCTTGCCGCACTTCTCCGATCCGTAAGGCACTCCTCCGGGACGCATCCTCTTCAAGCCATCAAGAGCTTCCCGGCGATGGCGATCCCAAGGCTTTTACCGTGATCTCCTACGACGAAATCGATCCCTTCATCACCGACGATGTCGAAAAGGTAACGAAATCTAAAACTCTTCAGCTAATCTTATGGTTTAACAGCCAAGGTAACAACATCATGATATATCGGAATCTAAATTTGTTCAGCTACCCGCTTCTTATCCTAATAGAGATTTATAATTCACAAGCCTTAACAGCTATTACCTACTCAAATATTGATTTAATCTCTATATATTTACATCCAGTCTTTCTTTGGCCGTCACGAACTCAATTCAACTCTGGTTTTACCATCTATATACTGATTGAACCTGGTATGAGGAATCCCCTTAATTTTTCTCGATTTCCCTTGTTCGACCTACAATCCCAATCAATACCTACAGCTTTTTCAATTCACTTCAAAGGTATTCCTATGACCTTCCTTATGAACTGTCACAGGCTAAATTATCACATTAACAGATTAATTTCTTTCAAGCTCTTTTATAATCGTTGTCTTACCCTTTATATTTACTCCATCATTCAATTTCTTTTCTTTACAAAAAAATGGATACTCTGCTGGAAATTATATTCCACATATGTCATCAATTTGATTGCTCTTAATCAAACTCATAGTATGAACCTGATTTACATTTGGGTACCAAAAATGCTCTGCACTCACATGAATTACAGTTCATTCAAATTTGGTTCACGTTTTGATGCTATTCAGATTTTTTCTTTTTATAATTTTGTTCTCACATTTGATTCAGAAGATAAAGGTTTTCCTTGGTGCAAAATATCCAACTTTTGTTTGGACTGGCTTGATCATTCTTGTGTGCTGATTGTGATATACTTCATTTGCCGTACCTCTGTAAGGGTTGTGTGGGTCTGCTTGTTTTTCACTTGTACAGGTATTCCAGAGAATATCCTTTGTTTTGTGATTCATAAGGATTGCAATTTGCCGGCTCGGATTGTAACAGAACTTATGTCAACTGCTGTCATGTTCTTGGGCATTTATATTTACTTTTATGATACCCTACTCAATAGTTGTAATACTTTGGCTACCGATTACATTACCAAGTCTCTTCAAACACTTTGGATCAAATTTGAATCTAAACAGCTTAACAGCGTTCTCTCTGGGTTAACACCCCTCTTCATTACCTTAACAAAGGTTGAATTCCACTACCGTAAAAACATTTGGATGGGCTACCAAGAGCTAATCAATCATGGTTTACATATTTACTGGAGCAAAAAATTCGATTTTACTAAGAGATCACCCCAAAATTGTATTCAAAATAGACTTGTGTCAAACAACAGAGATGGATTGATTACAAATAGAATTAAGGATAATGATCATGAACCTATTTGTAATATTCATTCCATGCGATTATACAATCTATGGCTCACAAAGCCAAAATATGTAAAAATAATTTTTAAATGACAAACATAGCATATTGGAACATTAGAGGGGTTCGAAAAATTAATCTTTGGGAAGACCTTGCCTACATTCGAAAAAGAAATAATCTAGATATTTTAGTTCTCACAGAAACAAAATCAAATGAAGGACCTAATGAATCACTCTATAAACGAGCAGGCTTCAATAACGCCGATTATATCCCTTCTAATAAAACCAAAGGTGGAATTTGGATCCTAATCAAAAACTCAAAATTTACAGAATCAATCAAAGAACTAACGAAAACAGATAATTATATTATATACCTTGGCAACATTAGCAACTTTAAATTCATAATCTGTTTCATTTATGCACCCTCCAATCAAAACTGAAAAAAACAGCTTCTGGACTGAACTAATAACAAATATTCAGAAACAATCTTTACCATGTATGATAATGGGTGACTTCAACGAAATTGAATCTGCTCAAGAAAAAATAGGTGGAGCACCACCATATATTAAAAGATTTTAAAGAATTGAACAGATCTCAGAGGAACTAGATATCCATACAATTCCCTATACTAGAAGCCCAATCACATGGAGAAAAGGAGGAAACCGTATAAATAATACCTATGAACGATTAGATAGAGTTATGATCCATACAGATATCTCAAATCAATTTCAAAATTTATCGGTACACAACTACCCCTTTACAACCTCTGACCACTCTTTAATATCCATATCTATTGGAACAAATAAATTAAGAGCTTCGAAATGTCCTGGACCAACAATGATAATTATAACAAATTAGTTAAATCAACTTGGGAAAATAAACTACACAGATCATTCATGTTCACATTACTACAAAAACAAAAACTACTAAAAAAAATACGAAAAATTGGTGTAAATCACACCCTAATAACAATTTCCGTCAAATAAAAGAAATTGAAGACCAACTCCTCCTTTTACAAACAAAGCAGACCATCGGAACTTCAAGTGACAATACAAACAACAAATACAACAGACTCTTAAACAAACGGGAAGCCCTTATGGAGTTCAATAACACTTTTTGGAAACAAAGAGTCAAATCAAACTTCTTGAAATTTGGAGACAGAAATACCAAATACTATCAATCCATAACAAAAATAAGAAATTTAAAAAATATTACTCGAAATTTTACAAATAAACATGGGACATTATTTGAAGACGAAGATCAAATAAGAGAAGAAATTACCAAAGAACTAGCCGAAAGATTCATCTTAAATAATCCGACAGGCAATAACAACACACACTTTCCTAACTTAATAAATCACACCATCACTAATTTCTGAAAACCTTGACTTAACAAAACCTTTCTCAGATAAAGAAATCAAGGACACCCTATTTTCAATGACAGATGACAAAAGTCCAGGCCCTGATGGCTTTCCACCAGAATTCTACAAAAAGTACTGGGACATTGTAGGTAACCTCCTATATAAGGCAATCAAATCATTTTTCCATTCTGGAATCCTCTTCAAGGAAGTAAACACAACTTTCATTGCTCTTATTCCGAAAATAGATACACCCTCTAACATTAACCACTATCGACCAATCAGTCTGTGCAACACTATCTATAAAATCATCTCAAATTTACTAGCTAATCGTTTGAAACCGATCTTACCGCGTATCATAAATCCTTTTCAAGGAGCATTTATACAAGGTAGAAATATCCAAGACAATATTCTAATTGCCCATGAAATTTTTCATTCTTTCCACAACAAAAAGGGGAAATTAGGATGGATGACTCTAAAACTTGACATGGAAAAAGCCTATGATAAAATAAACTGGAACTTTATTGAAACAATTTTAAATAAATTTGGTTTTGACCCTAAATGGATTAATTGGGTTATGACTTGCCTTACCAAAACAAGCTTTTCCGTCCTAGTCAACAACTTACCAGGACATACATTCCAAACGCAAAGAGGAATAAGACAAGGAGATCCCCTTGTACCTTATATTTTCGTAATAGTAATGGAACTACTGGCAAGAATGCTACAACAAGAATCCCTAGAATGTGATCCTTTAATTGGTAGTAAACTCACAAACAATAGCAGTCCTATCCCTTTCCTCTCCTTTGCTGATGATACACTAATCTTTGGATGTGCCGATGAACTAAGTCTATACACGATTAAAAATATCCTAAACAACTTTTCTAACTTATCTGGATTAACCATCAATTATAATAAAAGCTCCCTACAAGTCTCCAAAAATATACAACAAAATAAAGCACAGTCTCTCGCCCAACAACTAAATATTCCTATTACCAAAACAATGGAAAAATATATTGGAATACCACTCATTAGTGGAAGAGTTTGTAATGCTACCTTTGATGATGCTATACTAAGTCTCAAAAAACAACTCTCCAAATGGAAATCAAATACTCTCTCACAAGCCGGTAGATCAGTACTAATTCAAGCTAACCTCAACTCTAAAACAAATGATTTAATGCAATCTTTTCTTCTCCCTAAAGGAATTCTCAACAAAATTGATTAAATAAATAAAAATTTCTTTTGAAACAAACTTCAATCTGATAATTATCATCCATTAATCAGCTGGGAACACCTATGCACCCCCAAAAAGGACGGCGGATTAGGATTTAAATCTGCAGAAGAAATTAATATTGGAATGCAAATGAAACTCCTCTGGAGAATCATATCCAAACCTGACAATATCTGGTCTAAGGTAATCTCAGAAAAATACCTCTCAAAAGAATCGTTAATGGAAAGAGGAAAATTTAAAACCTCATGGCAATTTGAAAGACTTCTAAATATCAGAGACCTCTTCTCAAAAAGATTATTCTGGCTTGTAGGTAATGGAAAAAGTATAAATGTATGGACTGATATATGGGTAAATGAACAATATCTTGAAACATTCCGTGATAATCAAAACCCTAATCTAAAAGTCTGTGACATTTTCACTAAAAACAATTCGTGGGATATGAATAAATTGAATAATATCTTTCCCCCTAACATCGTCCAAATGATCAGCAACATACATATCACAGCTAGAAATATTCCTGACAAACTTATTTGGATCTATAATAACAATGGAAAATTTACAGTTAAATCCACTACTTCCCTTTTCAATACCAGTAACACAAATAAAATTAATGCAAACTGGATTTGGAAACTTAACGTCCCTCCAAATATAAAAAATTTTATTTGGAAGATTATCCTCGATATCTTACCTACCACTGCCCGTTTAAATAAATATATAAATAGAGTTCCCAACACTTGCTCTCTTTGCAACTCTGACATAGACTTCTCTGACCTTTGTTACTTATGGCACAACATATGGGAACTCAGAAACAATATAATCTTCCGAAATAACAAAAACAAAAACATCATCAACACGCTATACCAAACAATTAACAACATATCCTCCTGGAATAAAGAAAATAATAATTATATAAAACCTAAAATCAGTAGACATCAACATAAATTATTTTGGAATCACCCACCTCCTAACACGATCAAAATTAATGTAGATGCCTCAGTTAAAGTTAATCATGAAACTCAAATTGGTTGCATTTTGAGAAACAACTACGGTCAGGTAATTCATATATACAAAAGTAACATTACAAAATGCTCTATTATTTTAGCAGAAACTATGACTATATATGCAGGTATAAGACAGGCAAATGACTTGGGGATCAGAAGAATCATTATCGAAAGCAACAACGCAACCATCATCAATGCCATCAATCACATAATCAAAACCCCATGGGAGATAGCACAATTAATTGAAGAAATCAAGTCTCTAAAAGAAGACTTTGAATCAATCAACTTTCAACATTGCTACAGAGAGGCAAATCAGGCAGCCGATTTCCTTGCAAAATCTCCGTTAAATTGTAATATTATCCTAGGATATCACTGTTATAAGTTCCAAAACATCATCTTTTCAGATGATCATGTAGTACATCCAACTCTTTGCCTGTTAAAAAAAAAAAAAATTTAAGAGTTGGAGTATTTTAAACAACTACATTAAGCAGACGTACTATTCATACTCGAAGAAATGTTACCCGAATTCCCAGTTGAAAAAAGTAAGGCTTTGTTAGAAAATCAGACTTTTCTGCTCATACCCCCTTCTCTTCAGTCTTCCCCGTCGTCATGTGAACACACCAAAATCACCTTTCCTCTTTCTTCATCCCTTCCTCGTGTTCTCTTCTAGGCTTAGATCGCACCCCCTTCTCCTTCTCTCGTTGCTCGCTGCCGGCGGTGTAGTTATGGCCGACAGGGGGACCATCAACCCTGGAATTCGATTGGGTGAGTATTGGTTTCTTCTCAATTTATCCATCTCTAGTTTCTAATTCCCTCATGAAAGTTTAATTTTTTTTTTTGATTTTTGGTGATAATTTTGCTTAGTAAGTAATTTAACTCGAGTGAAACGGTCTCGGTTCACGAGCGTACTGTTTCTTGGTGATAATTTTGTTAGTGTGTAGCTTTGGAGTGAGGCTGTACACGAAGTAGGAAGGCAAATTTAATCATAAGGTGATTCAAGAGCTCAATGTTTGGATTTATTTGTGTTCTGCGACTGTGCTCGGTGAGAAATAAGCCAAGCAGCAGTTTAGGGCATCCTAATTTTTGGTCCTCTGTGATTCCTGGCTTCGATAACTAGCTTAATTTTGGAGCTGCTTGAGGCTTATGCTTTATGCAATCACTGTAGTGAATTTAATTTTGAAGGATGTGGAACTCATCTTCAGTTGCTGACTTGCTGAGATAAGCCCTACTTGGTTGGAACCTAAAATTTTGAGTTTGGACTGGTGGCTACTTGAGAAATATAACTGAAGTACCCTTTTGTTGCTAAGTTGGTAACTGTTCTGCTTGGTTCGATTCATGGGATATACCATTATTTAGGCAATGTCATGTAACTGTAGTAAGTCAAAAGGGAAAAAATTCCTTGTTGTGTGGGGAAAGCATGGCACCCTATCTCTTTAGAGTCATTTTTGTACACGTTCCTTATAAACCTTTTCATCTATTTGGACTTTTGAATGAAATCCAGCGTTCTAAAATTCACGCTTAGGCACTAGGTGGCACCTCACCTAGGAATTTTAATTCCTAGCCTGATAGCTAGGTGGGGGTTGGCCTAGGCAAGCGCTTAGACAATCTAGGAAGGCGCCTAGGCAGTCAAGGCAGGGGCCTAGGTGGGCTCGGCAGTCGGGGGGTGCCTAGGCGGCTAGAAAATTAGGGGTTTTAAGATAGCTTCATCAAAGTCTTATTCAATGCATTATTGTTAGTTTATTTGCTTTAGAGTTTGCCCGGACCATGATTTTGTGTTTATGGATGATATTATGAATTACTATTAGTCTATATGTTATGGACATGTGCTAATGGTTGAAATACAAGGATAATCAAGATCATTGTAATTCTGCCTAGGAAGCTGCCTAGCTGTTAGACGGCCACCCGCTGCCCAGAGCCTGCCCTATCTTCTTTTTGAACACAGATGAAATCCCTTATACGAGATGGAGGCTTTAGATATCAATTACTTTTTTCCCTTCAATTGGATAGTGTTTTATTGATTTATTTAAGTTTCTTTAAGTTAACTGTCAACTTCATGTTCCCTCGAAAACAACCTCTCCACTTTGATCAACCAAAGTTATGAGCTATCAATTTTAGCTTCCCTCAAAGATTCCCTCATCTTGAGCCTTGGGATATATCAAATAGGATTCTGATGGTTTAGTGTCATAAAGCAAACATCCTATTATTTTTACACAAACCTAAAAGGCTAAATGACAGATGAGGAATGTATTTTGTGAAAAGTCATTTTAAATGTAAACCAAAGTCCCACAAAAGTGTAAATATTATGGAAAGTATCCTAGCCATAAAATAAAAACTGTAAGCAACAACTTTTGCCTGAATGGGTATCTTATTTGATTAAGTTTCTTTAAGTTAAGTTGCAAGTGACAGTCCTTAGTCCCCACCAAAAAAGATTGTAATAGTTCTGTTTTACCTGTGTTTTGAAAACAAAACTAAAAGCCTAAACTGATAGGTATTTTTGACTGGCGGAATGTATTTTGTCAACAGTTGTTTTAAATGTTAACCAAAATCCCACAAAAGTGTAAATGTTATGCGAAATATGATAGCCATAAAAAATGAATTTACTGTAAGCCTATTTGGGTTACTAAATTAACATTTTTACTACCAAGGAACCATATTAACAAGATTTGAACATGCAGATATACAACAACTACAATTGGAAGCTCGTCACAGGTGGTTGCGTCCAGCTGAAATATGTGAGATTCTGAGGAATTATCAAAGGTTTCAGATTTCATCTGAACCTCCAACTAGACCACCAAGTATGATTAAGGGAAACCTAGCAGTTATACTTCTCAGTGATGATAATTTTTGCTTTTTTTTTTTGGATGTGTTCTATGCTATTGTATTTTATATGCTCATAGTGAGTCATGCTAGTTGATCTGATCCCATTGGTATGAATGCATAACAATTATGCTTCATTGTCGGAATTAAACTTTTTCCAACTAAGAATATATACACACACATCCTAATTTATTTCCATGCATATGAATGAAAGTAGATCAATGCTTCACTTTAAAATTGTTAGTTTGTTTGGCATAGAACTCACAAATGACATTCTCAAATTAATCTTTATGTTTTACTTTCTTTCTAAGGTGTCCTTTATTTACTTTGAGATTGTAAATTTGGATGGAAGAGAATTCTAATCATCTCATTCACAGGAAAATAAGAGGTATATTATACAAGAGTCTCAACAAGAGAGAGAGGAGGATATAAGTTATAACTACACCTAAGGAAGAAACTAAGTAATAAATGATTCAGCCTACCCAACTTCCAAGACTAATAAATATTTCTTTAAATAATAAACCTATCTAACTTTTGTAACTCTCCCCATCAAGATGGAGCATAGATGTTAATCATGCCTAGCTTGTTACATAGATATTCAACTCTAGTTCCGTTTAAAGCCTTTTTGAAAAGATCTCCCAGTTGTTCTCCGGTCTTCACATACATTGCTTTAATCAAGCCTTGTATCTCATTGTGCTTCATTGGTTCGTGAAAAACAGGATTGGCTGCAATATGTAGGGCTGCGTGATTATCGCAATATAACCTTGCAGGCAAATTTGTCTCAAGACCTAATTCAGTCAATAGATGATATATCCACTTAACCTCACATGCACCTTGTGCCATAGCTCTATATTCTGACTCTGCACTTGAACGAGAAACAACACTCTGCATCTTACTCTTCCATGACACTAGGTTTCCACCAACAAAAACACACTGACCTGATGTAGATCTTCGATTCATCCTTAGACCCCACTTAATCCGCATCTGTAAAGCAATCAATGTACGTGATTCTTATACAGAATGCCGCGTCCTGGAGCTCCTTTCAAGTAACACAAAATCCGTTCGATAGCTTCCCAATGATCAACCCATCACCTTCTTTTGTAACCTGCAGATTAGGAATAATGGGAGAGCTACAAGGTTTAGCCCCTAATTTCCCCGTTTCTGATAACAAATCAAGCATATATTTTCTTTGAGATAAGAAAATTCCTTTCTTCTTGTTACCTCAATGCCCAAGAAATATTTTAACATCCCCAAATCTTTAGTTTGAAATTGACTTTGAAGAAAGGCTTTCAGAGATAAAATACCTTATGGATCACTTCTAGTGATGACAATATCATCCACATATACCACCAATAACATGATGCCTAATTGAGATTGTTTATAGAAGACAGAGTGATCAGATTTGCTTTTGTGCATTCCAAACTTTTCAAGTGCTTCACTAAACTTTCCAAACCAAGCTCTAGGACATTGCTTTAAGCCATACATAGACTTGCGCAAACGGCAAACTTTCCCATGCCCCCCACCCCCCCGAGCAACAAAACCAGAAGGTTGCTTAATATAAACCTCTTCTTGGAGGTCTCCACGAAGAAAGACATTTTTTATGTCTAATTGATGTAGGGACCAACTGGAATTTGCAGCCATAGAAATCAGCAACATGGCAGATGTCAATTTAGCAACAGGAGAAAATTTGTTAGAATAATCGACCCCATAAGTTTGAGCATATCCTTTAGCCACTAGTCAGAGCCTTCAATCGAGCTATTGACCCATTAGGGTTAACCTTAACTGCAAACACCCATTTACACCCAATAGTCTTCTTTCATGTCGGTAAAGTCACCAAATCCCAAGTACTACGTACCATTCTCATCCAAAGCCTTCATTTCCTCCTTCATAGCCTCACACCAACTAGAGTGGTTTAAGGCTTCGTGGACAGTTTTAGGTACATAAATTGAGTCAAGAGATGCAACAAATGCACAAGTGGAGGATGACAGGTTATTATAGGTCACACAAGGAGAGATGGGATGGGTACATTGTCATTTACCTTTGCGAAGAGCAACGGGCATATCATTACCTGAATCGTGATCCGATGACGAAGACAATGTTGCCGCTAGACATGCATGTGTTGACGCCGAGAATAAACCTGAATGATAAGAGGCCTGCCTCGAGGAGGGACAGAAGAAGTGATGGTATAAATGAGCAAATCATCTTCTTCCTGCTCATGAACAAAAGGTGGAGAAAATGGTGTCTTCGAGGAAAGTGACATCAATAGACACAAGATACTTATTAAGACTCGGGCAATAACATCTATATCCCTTCTGCACGCGAGAGTAGCCCAGGAAAATGCATTTCAAGGATTTGGGATCCAATTTAGTGATATGAGGGCCAACATCCCGGACAAAACAAGTGCAACCAAATATTTTGGGTTCAATTGAGAACATGGATTTTGTAGGAAAGAGTGCACGGCAGGGAGTCTCACCATTAAGAACATAGGAGGGCATTCGATTTATGGGAAAACAAGTTGTAGAATCAGCATCAGCCCAAAACACATCAGCTCAAAACACTTTGGAAACTTTCATAATAAAAGTGCTCGTGTAGTTTCTAGCAAGTGCCGATTTTTTCGTTCAGCCACTCCATTTTGTGATGGTGTAGTATCAAGGTAAGATGTTTGATGTATAATGCCATTTCGAGTCATATAAGTTTGGAAAACCTCTTATAGGTATTTTTTGGTGTTGTCACTCCTCAAAGTTTGTACAGAGGTTTTAAATTGAGTCTTGATTTCGGCACAAAAGGATGAAAAATGAGAGAACAACTCAGATCAATTTTTCTTTAAGAATAACCAAGTTATACAAGAATAGTCATCAACAAAGGTGACAAAGTACCTAAACCCAGTTTTTGACACAAGAGGAAAATGACCCCAAACATCGGAATGAACTAATTCAAAAGGAGCATTTGCTCGTTTATTGATCCTAGGGCTCAAACTAGAACGATGATGTTTAGCAAAGTGGCAAGACTCACAATCCAATGAAGACAAACTGAATTTCTTTAACAAAGGAAGAGATGGATTACCCAACCAACAATGTGCTTCAAGTGGGGTAGCTACTCCAGAACAAGCTACTGATTTGGGAACTTGTGTATCAAGAATGTAGAGACCTCCTGATTCATGTCCTTTACCAATAATCTTCCTCGCCATAAGATCCTGAAACACACAATATTCATGAAAAAAAATAAGATACTACAATTGAGATTACAAGTGATTTTACTCTAAGAGGTTAAATGATAGGTTGGGCAAACTCAAGACAGAGGACACCCGAATTGATGGGGTTGGGGTAATGGTGCGAGAACCAACAATTCTAGAGAGTGACCTATCAGCCAAAGTAATAGTGGAGGTTTGGTAGTAGGGTTGGAAGGTAGAAAATAGGTTAGGGTTACCTGACATATGTTCTGTTGGACTTGAGTCAGTGATCCACTTTGAAGAGTAGGCAACAAGACCTGTGTTTGGATTACCTGACTTTGTGCTGGTTGTAATTGGAGTAGAGGAAGACTTTAGAGATTCCAGGCACTTGCAAAATTAAGCATACTCATTGGCAGAGATGATAATAGACGTCTCAGATGTTTTAGCACAAGGAGTATCAGCATATCCAGATTGAGTTCTCAAGTTTTTGTTCTGCAGTTTCCTAAAGTCACGCTTCATGTGACTAGGCTTGCGACAATTGTGACATATAATCCCTTCACGAGATCCTTGTTGCTGTCCATTCTCATTGCCTGAACAGGTGCAGAAGTGAAGGTCTCCGGATGAAACTCAGTGTGCAGAAGCCGACCGAAGGTATCTTGTAATGAGGGAATCTTGGATCCTGAGATTATTTGAGATTTTGTTCTCAAACTCAGCACGAAGACCAGCCAGGAAACTTATGACAACCATCTGCTGCCTTTGGGTTTTTTGTACCTTCACATTCGCGCTGAATGGTAACAACATTTTGAGCTCTGCATAAATCTTCTTGAAATCCATGAAGTACTTCGTGAGAGACCTATCTTGTTTCTTTGCACGATAGAAATCTTGACAAACCTCATAGGTGTGAGAGACGTTCCCTTGTCGAGAGTACATGAAGTCTAGATTATCCATTAGTTCTTTAACGAATTCACAATGATTGATCAAGCCAATTACCTCGCTATCAATCAAATTCCGAATCTGCAGGAATAAGCGAGCATCCTCCCTTAGCCATGCTTGTTTTGAATCGTCCTTGGGAGGATCATCACTCATATGAGCATCCTTGTCGATACTTCTTAGATACAAACGGACTGTCTTGCTCCAGTCCAAATAATTTGAACCAGTCAACTTATGGTCCATAATTTTGGACATTACATGCACCATTTCTGACACAAGGGTTGCTTTCTTCTCCTCCATTGAAGGCACAAAAGCTAAACTGACACAAACTGATCACACCGAAGGATACTTCTAGGAAGCTTGGAGTTGTCTGATTGAAGAGAATTCTAATCATCTCATTTATAGGAAAATAAGAGGTATATAATACAAGAGTCTCACCGGAAGAGAGAGAGGAGGATATAACTACACCTAAGGAAGAAACTTACTAATAAATGATTCAGCCTACCTAACTTCCAAGACTAATAAATAATATTTTAAATAATAAGCCTATCTAACTCCTGGAACAAGGTAAAACATAATTTTTACTCAGTTGAAACAACTTTATGGTTTATTTGGCATACAAGACCTAATAGCTGTCATGTTTTGAAAATTTGGTTTTATTTTGCTGAAAAATATCAACATGAGTTCAAGAATACACCATTCAAAGTTAGAGTGGTTAAAAAGAAATATCAACATGTAATTACTCATTTCATTTGGATTAGTTTGCTCATCCGGATCATGCCTTGAGTAATGATCATTCCTTTTTTCCTTGTTTGCAAGTTAACCCGTACTCTTGTTATAACATTATTTTGTGGTTCTTCTCCAAACACAAATATAATATTTTGCTCAAACAAGCTTGAGTGGTAGATGTGGAATCCATTTATAGGAGGGATTGCTTTTAAGTTTATTGTTCACATATGTTAGAAGATATTTTTCAGCATGGTGTTAATAATGCAATATTCCATTTTTCGTTTTCATAAGAGCATCCTCGTTCGTGAGCCCGGCCCGAGCCTTTAACTTACTTTTTCTTTGCCTCGTCAACTTAAGGGCCTCATTCCATTTTTTATTATTTACACTCTCATAGTTACTCTTTACTATTTACCTTTTTCATTACCCAATTATTATTATTATTAAATTTTAAAATGAAAAAAATATGCTTATTATTATTATTATTATTACTATTATAATTTATGTATTTATTTAATAAGAAAATGTTAACCGATTTTTTTTTTTCAATGTTAGATAAAGAACATATGTGTATTATTTATTCGAATTTTTTTCTCCTAAACATATGTAATATGAGTGTCTATGCGTAGATTAAATTAAATTACATTAAAAAATAATAGTTTATTATTTTTTTTAGTTTCTTATAATGTAGCAATTTAAAAAATATATATATACGAGTGCTGCCACACGGCGCCCAACCAGTGGAACACGTGGTAGCGCGTCAGATTTTTAGTTAACCCATGGGAAATGTGAAACGTAATGTTTAGTCTGATTGTGCGACTAAAGGACGTCGTTTTGGCCTCAATTTAGGCTTGCCGCACACCGTCACCTAACGTGCCCTCGATTTGTGTGTTATGAGCCCCTTTTCCCGGCCTCTTGCAGGCGAGCCTTTGCTTCTGGGCTCTTAGCCTTTTCCTTTTCCTTTTTTTTTTGCTGATTTTTCAAATTTAAGAGCCTATGGGCTCACCAATGGGCATACTCTAATGAGCTTTGTTAATTAGAGTTGAGTAATCCTGGTCATGTGAGTTTTGTTTCGTAAAGCTTCCTAACTTCATGTTTTTTTTACAGGTGGTTCACTATTTCTTTTTGACAGAAAGGTCTTAAGATACTTTCGCAAGGATGGTCACAATTGGAGAAAGAAGAAAGACGGAAAGACCATAAAAGAAGCTCATGAAAAACTAAAGGTAGAAGCAATAAGAATTATTGTGATCTGTTCTCCATGCAAACTATGTAATGTGTTTGATTTTATGTGTCCGAAAAAAGTTCATTCTACATTTAAAAAAAAACTTATTATGCATTATGTTTTTTTGTTCTCTATGATAATTCATCTATGTGAATCCGATTTTTCATTGTGATTTTTGGAATGGTTAATTGGTTAGCTGACTTATTTTAGGTTGGAAGCATTGATGTACTACACTGCTATTATGCACATGGTGAAGATCATGAAAACCTTCAAAGGCGCAGTTATTGGTTGCTTGAAGAGTACGTAAAAAAATTGAATTTGTGTTTCTAGGTGTAACATAATGCTATGAGCTTTTTGTTTTCATTACCTTCTAATTTTTCAACTGGCTTTGCCTTTTTCCTAATCTATTTTGAATCTTGATGATGTGCACTCAGCGGCGGATTCAAAATTTATTTTAGCGGGAGGCTAAAAAAATTTAAGAAATTTTTTTTGCATGTATGTATGAAAAAATAATTTTTTTGTTTGAATATATTGGAAAAACTTTAAATTTGTGATTTAAATATACATTTTTATGGAAGAATTAAAGAGAAAGAAGAAATTAAAAAAATTGAGAATTATATATATATATATATAAATATAGAAAATAATGTTTTTGTTAAAATATATTTTAGAGGACCTTAAATTTGTTACTCCCTCCGTCTTAAAATACATGTCTTTTTAGTACGGAGCACGGGAATTAAGAAGTATGTTAAATGTAATGATTAGATGTAAAAAGTAGGTTAAATGTAATGATTAGACTTGTATTTGTTTATTTTTTATTTTTAATTTGTGAGGAGGAGAGTAGGGGTGATGTAAAAATTAGAGTAATGATTAGATGTAAAAGTAGGTTAAGTGTAATGATTAAATTTAAAAAGACATGTATTTTTGACAAAATTTTATGGGCTAAAAAGACATGTATTTTGAGACGGAGGGAGTATTTAATTAGACATTTTTAGTAGAAGAAAACTGAGAGAATTAAAAATTATAAAAAGTGAGGCTAATGTGATTTGAACTCATGATCTCAAGCTAATAAATCCTTCTCCTTCCTAACTAAGCTAAGCTGACTTAGTGATTCATTACTCCTTTTACGCTCTTTTATCTAAAACATTAGTAAAAAATGCCCAAAAAATCCTGAAAATTTATTTATTTTTTACGTTTATTTTTCCGGGCGAGGTGGGGCTTCAGCCACCCCTGAGCCCCCTGTGGATCCACCAATGTGTGCACTAATGTGTTCAAATTCAGATGTATGCTCTTTGATATTCACATCATAAATGTTTGCACAAGATTAATATGAAACTACCACTTTTGAAGATGTAGAGCTTTTTTATTTACATTTAGAAGTTTTTTCAGTCCACATTGTCATTACTGGCTTAAGTATTTGCTACCTTTATTATTTTTAGGGGTTATTTACATTTATAAGTTTTTTTAAGTTCTTTTGCGCCCGATATATATAAAATACTCCCTCCACTAATAAAAGGATGTCATTTTATCCTTTTATACTTGTTATATATACACGGTTATGAGTTTTACTTCTCTATTCTTCTTGTTTGTCTATGTGTGTTCTTGCATGCTTGTCCTTTTTGTTCATGCATTGTCCGGTTTAGACACCGGAATAGGTATGGGTCATACGAAAACTCTCTCTCGACCTAGTTAGGGAACGAGAGCGTACAATGAGACCCCCAAGACCCTGCCCTAAGCGGGATACACTGGACTTTTTGTTGTTGAGGCAATAATCAAAGCCAAATTATGATGTTACTTATTGAAAATTGCATATATTGAGTCTTTTGATGATGTCTTTCTCCATTCATTGGCTCACCGTGAGGTTTGTTAAATTTATGAAAAAATTGAGAATGTTATATATTTTCTTAATAGGCTCAAGAGAGCTGGAATGACTTATTTTTACTAATGAAGGGAGCACTATTTTCCATAGGGAAATGCCTCTTCCATGGCCTAGCGCAACATGAAGATTTTAATCGCGGAACTTCAATATCTTTGCACTTGAATACTTCCCTACCCATTTAGTACTTTAGTAGTTTCCTTTGTATTTTCTATTTTTAATCTATACTCCCTCCGATCAACAATATAAGATGTTTCACTTTTTTGCACGGGAGGTAAAAACTATATTATATATATATATATATGTATGTATGTGTGTGTATATATAAATATATACAGTTTAGTGCTTATTAGTAATATATATTAAATTGTGAAAAAATTAATACAAAAATTAATATTTTATACCGTTTTTATTTTTTAACTCCTTAAAATACGTACAGAAAGGTAAAACATATTATATTGTTGATCGGAGGGAGTAATATTTTTCAAATTGATGAAAACATAGCTCCACCACCTATTTTATAGTGTAATTCTTATCATTAGTTGGAAGATTTTTGTACATTAAATCAAAATACGTTCATTTTTGTCTGTTCTTGATATTTCTTAGAAGGATGAGAAATATTCTTCATTTTATATATTTTTTCTCATTCTTTGGATCTAACCTTGTATGTTTTTGTTTTTGTTTTTAAATTTGACACCTGATAGCTGTTTGTATTTTGCAGGGACTTTATGCATATAGTATTTGTCCATTATTTGGAAATAAAGGTATCATACTTGTCCAATGTTGAAGATAAACCTTCATTTTCTGACACCATGTACATCTTTAACCAAGAAGAAATCCAAACATTGCGATTTTGATGCTTTTAACTGTAGAAAATTGGTCTATTTCCATTTCTGCAACAATGTAAAATTGTTCAATTTTTTGGTAGCTTTCTAAACGTAAAATGTTCCCGAGCTCTTTTGGCTACGAAATTTGGTCTATAACCATTTGTTGCCACAAAAAACATGCTCAAGCAGAATTACTTGTAAACTAAATGAAATTTATAGGTATCATTTTGAATCTTTGTTCAATATTCGGATCAGTTCAAATCTGAGAATCAGGATCTAAGACAATCACGTGCTTTGATCTATGTGATTAAATATTTAAGTAGCAAAGTAATCTATTTTCTTTTACTCATCGGATGATGAAATACTAACAACCTTCACCAAAATCTAGAAAGTTAATATGTGTTTTTGAGATGAATTGTTTAGAAACTATAAATGGAGAAATGTATGATGAAGCAGCAAGTTGCACAGTTGCAGTGAGAAATAAGAAATGTGAAGAAAGAGCTCTTTTGAACGATGAGACTTGGCCCTATTGAGTTTTATTGTTTTAAGCATCTTTGCAAAATGATGTAAGATGCTTTGGATGCCCTGTTGTGCAAGCAATGCAGCAAACCTTGAGCATTCATCAGAAAGATCAGTCATGAATAAGTACAGTAACTCTAATTAGTAAATTGTGACTTGTTTATCTAAAACGAGTTGACCATAGTTGAGCAAAGTTTAGTGGAACTGTTAAATAATAACAATTTTGAAGGATCATACGAAAAGGGTACTGACAACTGAATTCCAAAGAAATGTTTGTCTTGATGGAGATTTCATATGTTCCTATGAATCACTTGATGTTTGACAAGGTTGTGGTGTAAAAATTTCACAAGTTTGTGGTGTAAAAATTCCTTTATTTCATCTGTACAATGTTTGACAACCGCTGGATTTTCTCTACAACAGTTTAATTGTTGCCAACAGGAATAATGTTTATCTAAATATATCATGAGGTATATAATATTGTTGATAAATTTATTAGATTCCTCTAATTAATGCAATAACTCTAATTAGTAAATTGTGACTTGTAAAATTATTAGATTCCTCATGTAGTATTGATGTTAAAAGTAAATTCATTGTTATGATCTCTAGTTTCTAAGTAACACCTATTTTCTAAACTTTAACCCATAAGTTTCTCATTTATCTGTTTAGATTATTTGTACTATTCAATTGGTTGATCTATGTTCTCTCCTTTTAATTTTACTTTCTGTTTGGAGTTATCCTCGTTATGCGATATTCCTTCCATGCATATGGTTGAGATTCTCTTTTTATAATGTGGAGACTAATGCAACCTTCTGCTGGAATCTTTGGTTAGCAGCTTTAGAAGCTAGCCTTTTTTTAACCTATAATAGGTATATTTTCAATGGAGTGAGAAGTATGTACATTGATGCTCATCCCTGTTAGAATTAATTTCAGTTTTTTTTTTGATTTTTTGTTCTAATAATAAAGCAGGGTAACAAGAGTTCAGTTAGAGACACAGAATACATGATGTCAAATTCTCCAATGACTTGTTCATTGTCCAATAGCTACTCCACCAACAATGAGTCGTTTTCTGCAAATGCTGGGTCACCGAGTGCAACTAGTGCTCTTACTGCAGCTTTTGAAGATGTTGATTCCGGTAATTGCTTATTTTTCTTTTTTTTTTTCTTAGGAGAAACTTATTCATGATTTTCAATAGTGCAGTGGGTGAAAGGTGTCATTTTTTTTAGATGGAAGTGATAAAAGTAAGTTTATTTGTAAAAGTAATAAATTATGTTTATCATCTGAGGAAGGATAAGATTATAAAGCAGCAACTGATTAAGAGCAACTTCTCCACATAATGGAGCTACATGATTATAAGAAACAGCTAGATTGATAACCTTACATGAACTCCATTGGCATAAGCTTATGAGATAGAACTCCTATCTTACTTCCATGCATGATTTACCAAACTGTACATCACTTGGTGTTTATTACTGAATGTGATATGTACTAGAGCTCTAGAGAAATATATAAAGACAAGAGGATAAGACATGCCATAGTAATCACATCAAAGTGTGGAAACAATCACATACAACTAATTAATCCGTGTCTTTCCGAAACACCCTCTCGATTTGGTAAGGAAATGGGTGCGTATACTATGACTCCCCAAACCCTGCGTACCCAGGACTTATTGGGTAGATGTTGTTCCTCTGAGAATCCTTGCAAGAACATGAGCCTTCTGGGTAAAACTGTGTGTTCATATCTTATCAATTTGTTTATCATTTTTATTTTCGTGATATCTTTCTAAAAAACAACCTGTTCTTGAACATGCCTCATCCTTGCGTGCTTATTTTGTATACGTCCTTTCCTGTGCAACTGACTGCTAAATAAACAGTTCAAAACCACATTAACTCTACATGCACAACTTAATGACAGAAAACCTGAGTTGTTCTATAAGTGAATTGCACTAAAGGCCTATTGGGTCAGGATATTATACAAATCGAGCCAAACGAACTCTGAAGGATACATGTTTGGTAGCAACAGTGCACTATCTGAGAAATCAATCTTACCTCTTCTTCCAGTGGTACCAGTTAAATTACAATCTGCACAAAGCATATCTCCTGAAGTCCTGCTGTAACAATCCCAACATCTATAAAACTGTCACTGAGACACCCCCCCTCGCCCCCTCCCTCCCCACAAACCTTTTCCTTGGTCCAGGTCTTGTGCAACTTCTTCTCTTTCTTGGAGCAGTTTTGCTTAAGCTGTGGAGAAAAAATTGGGAGAGAATGAGAGGGAGTAAGCTGCATATGTGGCGACCTAGCAGCTTATCTTGTCTGGGTGGGTGCATGTGATCTTAAAAATACACCCTCTTAAAAAAAAAGCATGTTTTCCAAATCAAATGCACCGGATTAGGAGACATCAAAAAATTTTCAACCAAACCCCAACTAATCAGTTTCATTGTGGATGTATTTTTTCTATTATCCAGGTGATAATCTACAGTCGATTTCCAAATTTCATATAGACTTTGACTTCCAGCATAGAAGGGGTTTTCTTGATGACAAATCAGTTGCAACACTGAACAGCTCTAAAATTCCTCTTGTCCCACCAGGTGTGTATCTGTTGCTTTTGTTTACCATGTTTTCTTGTTGCATGGAACCTTCTCGTCCTTGCAAAACTCCTGAATAATTTATTATAGGCGGTGGGGTAACCTTCATACCATGAATAGTTGGTTCTGCAGGGAATCCAGTTTTAGTTGCTGAGCTTAGTTGTGATTCACAGTCTACAATACATGATCTGGAATCATGGGAGGAGGTGCTTGAAAAGTGTAACAGGGGCTCTGAACCTGGACTAGCGTATCCAGTAGGTTCTTCAACCCTTCTTACAGGCTTGGAATTCATTGGGCAAGAGAATGGTAAATTTGGGCAGCTGTTGGATAGGAACTTAGCATTCAGTTCAGTCTTTGAAGGTCCTGCAGCCGAAACCAACTGGCAGGTAATCTGTAAAATTATTTTGTTTCTCATTTATCTTAATGTTATTACTGAAACTTTCCATCCACTCTCTCTCTCTCTCTCTCTCTCTCTCTCTCTCTCTCTCTCTCTCTCTCTCTCTCTCTAACGTTCACCTGCAACTCCCTCTCCTGCACCGCCCGAGAAGCTTGCCGGTGATCGCCCGTCGCCCTCTGCCCTGCCCCAACCCTCCCCGCCGACGCCCTGTCCCGCTCTGCTCTGAAGCCCTTTGGCCGTCCCTCCTCGCCACTTGTCCCACCCTCCCATCCCGACATCTTCAACCCTCCTCACCGGTTTCGCCCACCTGTTTCCCCCGCTTCGGAGCCCTGCCCACCTTCCCACCCCGACCCCAACTTTCCATTCCGATCTCCCCCTCCCCCACCTCCACCCACCCATCCACCCCACCACCACACCCACCTCCATGGGGCCTTCTGCCATCCCTCATTCACCCCCGTCCCCAAATACATTACTCTATCAGCTAAAATAATACAATAACTAGTGTTTTCAATTATATTAAAAGGCATAACAATGTAAATGTAATACGGAGTATTATACAATTAACTAATCTACTAGAGAATGAGATCCCATCAGAACAAGATAATATAGGCAGGTTCCACATGCAAATCCACATAATTAGTTTGAAAAACTTCCACAGTTAAGAGTCTGTTTTAGTGCATTAATTCTGCAAGCAAAGAGAAGAGGAAACTTCACTTTCCTCGGAGCTTCCTTGATCTTCCTCCTCGGTCATGGTCTCCTCATTCACATGATGTTGAGGCACTGATGTCTTGATTATCCACTAGCAGCATTGCTCGAAGTAGAAGAGTTATCACTCCCCTGAAGCTACTGTCGCTGAGCAGCGAGCAGCTCAAATGCACATAGTTGCCCATCTTAAAGAATCTCCTTACAAAAGCCTCTCTTCTAGAACCAATCAGAAAAAGTGGAAAGTAAAGAACACAGTAAGATCTTCTGCAAAAAACGATCAGATATACGAGGAAAAAGAAAAATAAATATAAGCCATGAACATAATGATAAGTAGCGTTGATTGTACGCAGACTCGTAATAGGCAGACTCAATCTGACCCTAACATGCCCCGCAACAAACCCCAAATAGAATTATGGACAAAAATTACAACTACTGCCAAAATTGAATTTCTAAGCCGGCCTTGATTTTATTGTCAATCGAATTCATCAAGAAATCCAAAGTTGAAGGTTAGTATTGTGTTGCGGAAATTCCAAAATTTCGATGTGGAATGACTTACTTACATGACATGTCAAGATGAAGAAGAGGAAGTTATAAGCAGCAGCCAACCATACTTTTCTTGACATGAGCCTTGAATCCCTTGCTATCTATATGGACAAAGGATAAGCGAACACAACTCTCAACATGAACTGCAATAATATGATGAACCTTAGTTGTATTTTCGATTCAACACTCCCCAGGAAGCCCCTCTGCAGATTCGGTAAGATCACCCAGAAATACACCTGAAGCCAATCAAATAAAGCTTAATTAGCCGAAGGGGTGCAATGTTGTTATTTGAACTTGTTGTACGCAGACTCGTAATGGACAGGGTGTTAGTGAAATCTGAGGAATAAAAGTAAGCATTTACCTATTTGAATCTCACAATGTTAGGATACCTCAAAGATCTATGAATGCTAATCTCTCTCTGCACATTCTCAATTCTCATCTATCTACGGATTAAAAGTTTAATTTTTTGTAAGATTCTTCTCATGACAAAATACTTTTGAAAATCCCAGCAGATGAAAACAAGATTCAATTCAAGGCTATAAGTAGCGATGATTGTTTAGTACCTGTATGGACTTTGCGCATAGAAATGTGCATGTACCTGAGTGAGTGTGAGTCTGGCTCTTGTTCTCTTTCAAAGTTAGACTTCTCATAGTTGATCCTATGATTCCTATCAATTGCCATCAAAGATTTAACACAAATTAATTTATGTGGGCAAAAAAAAAAAAAAAAGTTAAAGAGCAACTTGCCTTCTCCAATCTTTTCAAAACTTTCAACATTTTTTTAAAAAAAAGCATAGCTATGAGAAAATATGAAATTATAAACATATAAACGTATGGAAAATATGAAATTATGAAATTATAAACAAAGAGCAACTTGCCTTCTCCAATCTTTTCAAAACTTTGCTTCCCATTTTTTCTTGCTTTCTGTGAGCTCCTTTATAAGTTTGCCACGTTAGCTCATCCATTTCTTCCTATGAACCATATCATGAAAAGCAAAAAAAGTAATGATTTCCTTCTCTTAATGTAAATGATCATATTATCACTTCATGGACTTCAAAAATTGGAGAAGTAATATTGAAGTTTAGGACAAAACAAATTCAGTGCTTGCTACTACATAATATAACTATCCACAGGAAAACGAGTGCTTGTACAAGGCATGACCAACATTAGCAAATCAAATACAAGTAAATAAGTAAAAGTAATGAGCAAGAGAAGAGTGTTGCCATTAACACAAATTTTAATTTAAATACAACCATAAAAAGGAAAAAGTATGAAACATAAGAACAATGGGTATGAGAGACTCACATCTAGAAGCAACCTTGGCATTTGACATCCTCAAACAATAAAGTCTGAAAATTTTACAATCAGAACAAAGATCGGGAATCGAGTAACAAGGAAAAGGAGTTGGGAGACTAAACGAGACACTTAAGCTTGTGCTCCTCAAGCTCAACCGGTGGATTCAATAGATCAACATTGTTTTGGAGATAGTATATTTCAAAATTCTTACCTAAAAAACCGATTAGAAACTCAAATCTTACAAGTAACTAAACTGAATCCTAGAAACTAGGCCCAATTCTTCCCCATTCCCACTATCCCCAAAATATACCCTAACCATACATAAATTCAAGTAAAACCTAGAAATCCCCTTTCAATAGGTTCTTATGACTTGAAATTAAAGGGTTTGAATAGATTACCTAACAACGGAAACGTCAGAGAACGTAAGAGGGCGGAGTGAACGCTAGTTCCGGTCTGCAGACCGAGGGCGTCAATGCCAATCCGACTTATAGATATCGAATCTTCACCTCTGACATAAGGAGAAGATGGAGGCGCGCAGAAGTAAGGAGAAGATGATGTTCACGCTTGGAATCTGGTTCTAATCTAAGAGAAACATCGCAATTTTTGGTGGATTTCCTGGTTTGTTTGTGAGGGCTAGAAGAGGTCGTGGGCCTTGAAAGGGCAGCGACTCAAAGGTGGAGGAGTGGGACGGGGGAGTTTGGCACCGCCAGTTTACTAAGGAGCCGGGAACGGGTGGTTCGACGGGTTACCCAAAGGCCGTGGGCTTTGGAGATGAGGATTTCGAGTTCTTCGGTAAGAAAGGAGGTCGAGGGGAGAGCTTCGAGTGGTCTTCAATGGAGGACGAAGATAAACATGGATGAGGAAGGAGTGAGGGCGGAAGTGGATGGATCTAGGGTTGAGAGTGAAATGGATGAATAGATTTTTTTTTTTTTTTTTGATTAGGTAAAAATTCGGATGGAAAATCCGATCCGAAAGCATCCAACAGAACGATTCGGACGGAAAACCCTATCCAAATGCATCCTGCCGGATGAGGTCCAGAAGACCTGAATGACGGTATAGCTCTGGCCCCTTGGTAGAGTAGCAAAGGTGTGCAACCTTATCCGCTACCCGGTTACCAATGCGGGGAATATGGGATGTACTGACGTTCTTTACTCCTTTGAGAAGAGCTTGGATATCGGACATAACCATTTCTATTTCCCAGGGACACCCAACCATTTTATTTAGGTAATCCGTGATAATTTTTGAGTCTCCTTCTATTATTAGATCCATAATCTTTAGTTCCTTGGCTTTTTCTACCCCTAGTCGTAGTGCTCGGGCTTCCGCCATGAGAGGGGATTGACCGCCAATGGTGCTACCTCCAAAGCTTATAGGATTTCCCTGCTAGTCTCTAATGATGTACCCAATTGAGCTATTTGAGTTCGATATAAATGATCCGTCAAAATTTAATTTGTATTTGCCCATAGGGGGTTTCCTCCAGCGGTAGCCTTTTTTGTTGTTTTTAGCGAGACCATTTTCCCCTTTCTGTTTTAGTAGATCTTCTGTGTCAGAAACGTTCCAATTGCTAGCTCTTTTCCAATTTTCAATATTATCTCCTATCATTTTCTTAATCCCCTTAGCGGAGGGGGTGTTGGCATTTCTGAAGATAGTTTGATTTCTGATAAACCAAATAGTCCACCATCTGATTGCTATATATTGTTTCCTGTCCATCGGAAGGGAGGAACAAAAGATTTGAAGAATTTGATTCATATCTCTATTCTCCGAAAGGAGAGAGTCAACTCGTTGAGCTAGGTCTCTGGGAAATTGTTGTTGGAAATTGTTGATAGGGCATTCTATGAACAGGTGGATATCATCTTCCTCACACTGGTTGCAGAAGATACATGTATTTGGCACCGCAACCCCCTTTTGAGATAAACGGCTGGCCGTGGCAAGGCCTTTTTGTTTTACCTTCCATAAAAAGTTTTTGACCTTTGGGGCTGCGTCAATTCTCCAGATCCATGAAAATTCGTCTGATGTTCTTTGTGTTGTGGATGTGATTAGGTTGTAGGCACTTGATGTGGTGAACCAACCCTTTTTAGCGGGCCACCAATACAATCTGTCTTCAAAGGGGGTGATCGGCAGAGGGATTTTCATAATTTCTTCGGCTAAAGAGAGTGGGAGAACGGAAATTAGCTTCTCTCTCCACCATTGTTTTCCTATGATGAATTCGCTAACAGAGTCATTTAGATTTATATTATGATGAGAGTCAACTCTATCGATGAGAGGTGTCGTTGTTACCCAATTGTCTTTCCAAAACTTGATTGATTTCCCATCCCCCACCAGCCAGATGAGCCCTGATTTAAACTTCGGAATCAGTGAGCTTAGTTTTGACCATTGCCAAGATGCATTGCCTTTTCTAGAGTGGGAGAGGATGTGACCCTCTTTTAAATATTTGTACTGTATAATTTTGACCCAATTGTTTTCTGGTTCCGCCAGGATTTTCCATAATAGTTTTAGTTGGAGAGCTTCATTCATGTCTCTGGTTTTCCGTAGTCCTAGTCCTCCTGCCGCTTTTGACTTACAAATTTTCTCCCAACTGATGAGTGGACTATGTTGTGCGTCTTTATTCCAGAAGAAAGTTCTGTTGATTTGATCTAGTTGTTTATGGACCGCCACTGGGAGCATAAAGCTCTGCATCGAATATAAAGGTTTTGATGACAGGTTAGATGCTATAAGGGTTGCTCTGCCTTGTTGTGATAGGGCATTTGCACGCCATTTGCTTAGCTGATCTTTTGATTTGCATATAATTTCTCCAAATGTTTCCTTGGTAACCCTCCCATTTATGATTGGACAACCCAAGTATTTTTCCAAATTCCGCTCTAGGGGTATATTAAGAATTCCTTCTAGGTCTCTAGCTCTTGATCTAATAATTCCCGGTGTGGTTTGAAAAGACGATTTATGGTAGTTTACTTTTTGCCCAGAATATTTGCAGTAGTCTTCAATTATTTCTTTAACTTTTGTACATGCTACATTGCTTCCTTTGGAAAATATTATTATATCATCCGCAAAGGCTAGAAAAGGGATGCAAGGTCCCGAGTGGCCAAATCTAAAACCGACGCTTTTGTGATTAGATTCTGCCTCCGTCGAAAGTTTTCGAGCTAGGACTTCTGCACCCAGGAGGAAGAGAAAAGGGGAGAGGGGGTCCCCTTGTCTCAAACCCCTCGTTGGTTTGAACAGGTCTGTTGGTCCATTGTTTACTAATACAGAGAAAGATACTGTAGTCACACATTCCATAATGATGTCTACAAATTTTTGGTGGAAGCCAAATATCTGGAGCACTGATTTCGTAAATTGCCAGTCTACTCTGTCATATGCTTTCTCCATATCGAGTTTTATTGCAGTCCAGCCCTTAGATCCCTTCCTAGTGCGGAAGGAGTGCAAGATTTCATGTGCTATTAGGATGTTGTCTTGTATTGCTCTATCGGATACGAAAGCTCCTTGAAGTGGATGGATAAGCTTTCCCATGATTATTTTCAGCCGTTCAGTTATTATTTTAGAAATAATCTTGTATAACGTGGAGCATAGACTAATCGGTCGATAATGTGTAGTCATAGAGGGATTGTCATTTTTTGGTATTAAGGAGATAAATGTGTGGTTGATTTGTTTTAATAAGTTGCCTGAGTGGAAGAAAGCTTTTATAGCCCTGATGATATCAGATCCCACAATGTCCCAATATTTTTATAGAACTCCACCGTCATACCATCCGGACCGGGAGATTTGTTGCAACCCAAAGAAAAGACCGCTTTTTTGATTTCGCTATTCGTAGGTTGCCGAATAAGAAAAATGTTTTCCTCTTCTGTAATATTCGGGTTGATTGTTGAAAGGTATTCTTCTAGTTGGGCGGTTGTGTAAGTTTGTTCACTACTAAAACGTTTTTCAAAATCTTTTTGTATTTCTTTTTTAATGTTTTCATCACCTATGACTTGGGTTCCTTCCGCGGACATAATTGTTCTAATAATCTTCCGATTTCTTCTTCCTGTAGCTACCCTATGAAAATAGGAGGAGTTAGTATCTGCTAGTTTCAGGTGCTTTGATTTAGCTCTTTCGTTCCAGTAAGTTTTGTGGAAGAGGAGTAGATTTTCTCTCTTTGCTAGGAGATTATGTTCTTTTGCATATATATTTGGGGTTTGGCTAGTAAGATGGTTAGATTGTAGCTCTATTAACGCCTCCTCTACCTCTTGAAGTTGGCGAAAGATATTTCCAAATGTTTTCTTATTCCATAATTTGGCTTTTTGTTTAAGGATTTTTGATTTATGGATGATTTGGAACATCGCTGAGCCTGCGCATGAAGCTCTCCATGCTTGTTTGACTATATTTCGAAAGTCTTTTCTCTTTAGCCAGATGTTTTCGAATTTAAATGGGGGTGGTTTGAAAGTAGTGTCTTTAGAGAGGGTAATTGAAATGGGGCAGTGATCTGATTTTGAGAATGCACCATTTTTCGTTACCAATTCTGGGAACATGTCGATAATTTCATGATGGACTAAAACCCTATCTAGTTTTTCCCAAATGTTATTTGGGGCTCCTTGTTTCTTTCTCCATGTAAATGGATTACCAATGGAGGGAATCTCTACCAAGGAGCACACATCTTTGAATTCCATTATTCGCTGGAATCTACCCGGTAAAGTCTCTGCACCACCACACTTATCCGATGTTTGGCTAATTTCATTTAGGTCTCCCATAACTAAGCAGGGGAGGTTACTTTGGGTAATTAGATTGCATAGGTTTCTCCAAAAATCCTCTTTTTCTGCAGGGTTGGATGAATAGATGAGGAAAGGGGTATACGGGGGTAGGTTGTAGATAGAATTAGGGATTTTATTTTTTTTTAAAAAAAATTACAAGTTTTAGCCATGACAAACTCTGCCGTTGCTACAACTTGTGGCTAATTTTTTTTTCCACCTAACAGCCACGACAAATCCGTGCCGTTGCTACCAAGCGTGGTAAATTTGTTTTTTTTTTAGTGTCCCAACCCAAGTGCATCTTCTTTGCGGTTTGGTTCATGGAATATTAGGACCCTTACGGGTAAGTCGATTGAGCTGGTCAAGTTTATGAAGGACATGAGGGTAGACATTGCGTGTATTTAGGAGACAAAGTGGGTGGGGAGTAAGGCTCTTCAGGTCGATGGGTGGAAGTTGTGGTACTCAGGTCTTGGCAAGAAGATGAACGGGGTTGACATCTTGGTCGGAGAGCTTTGGAAAGATCGGGTGGTGCATGTTGAGCGAGTGAATGACCGTTTGATGTCGATTAAGCTAGTGTTGGAAGTCTCCTTTCTGCATGTGATTAGTGCCTACGCCCCCAAATAGGCCGGGGTGTTAGGAGAAGAGGTTATTTTGGGAGGCTTTGGATACCCTGGTTAGAGGTGATTTCAACGCTCACATCGGCAAGGGCAATGACAGGTTCAAAGAGGTGAATGGAGGTTTTGGCTTCGGAGATAGAAATGATGGTGGGACTGCGTTGTTGGGGTTCTCTATTGCGTTCGGAAGTGTCATAGGCAACTCGTGGTTTCGGAAAAGAGATGAACACTTAGTTGACTTTGAGGCGCGTGGTCGCGTCCGAAAGAGAAACCACAACTTGGTGGAGAAAATTAGGTGGTGGTGACTTTCGAGAACAAACGGGCCGCAACTGAAAGATGAGGTTTGGCAAGTGGCAGAGCCTGAGGGGATTGGAGATTTGCAGGGCAATGCAGATGCGATGTGGAGCTGCATGACTGGTTGTATTTGCAGAGTAGGCCGCTAGGTGTTAGGGGTGTCTCGAGGGGGCCTAGGGCCTTGTAGAGGCGTAGCATGGTGGAGTGAGGAGGTGAAGGCTAAACAATTAGCGTTCCAAAGATGGTTGCACAGAGACATTGGCGACAACTGTGTGGAGCTCAGATTCAGGTACAATGTCGCTAAGATGGAGGCCAAGCGAGCGGTTGTAAGGCTAAAGACAAATCCTTTGAGAATTTGTACAAGACGCTAGACGAGAAAGGAGGGGAGTGGGTTCTTTATCGCTTAGCCCGACATAGAGAAAGGTTGAGCAGAGATATCGACAATGTCAGATGTGTCAGAGATGAGAGTGGCCAGGTGTTGGTTGATGATGAGCGGATTAAGGAAAGATGGAAGAGGTACTTCTCAGAATTGCTCAATGAGGATTGCAACTCTTCGGATGGGAGTCCTAGTCCTTCTTATCACAGGTCGATTATGGCTTTTACCGACGCATTTTGATTGAGGAGGTGAAGGGAGATGTATGTAAATTGAAGAGCAATAGAGCATTTGACCCAAATGATATACCGGGGGACGTTTGGAAATGTTTAGGAGCCAGAGGTATGGTCTGGTTTGGCTAACATCTCTTTTCAATGTTATCATTCGATGAGCTAAGATGCCTTCGGAATGGAGACTCAGTAAATTGGTCCCGGTCCACAAGAACAAAGGGGATGTACAGAGCTGCAGTAAGTACAGAGGTATCAAGCTGCTGAGTCACACGATGAAGCTCTGGAAGAGAGTTATAGAGGCGAGACTTAGGAGACTTGTTCAGGTCTTAGAGAACCAATTTGGCTTCATGCCTGGCAGATGAGCCTTAGAAGCTATTCACTTGTTGAGGTGTTTGATCGAGATGCATAGAGTTAGGAAAAAGAATCTACATATGGCCTTCATTGATATAGAAAAGGCTTACGACAGGGTTCCGAGAGAGTTGCTTTGGAGATGCTTGGTTGAGAAGGGAGTGCCGGGGACGTATATCGAAGTTATCAGAGACATGTATGATGGTACTCTGACTAGCGTTAGGACGTCGAGTGGAGATTCATATTTCTTTCGGGTTTGAGTGGGGCTTCATCAAGGTCAACTTTTAGTCCGCTTCTCTGTTATGGATACTCTTTCTGCTCTGCTCCAAGAAGAGGCCCCTTGGTGCATGCTGTTTACAGACGAAAGTGTTAGTTGACAACTCGAGACCGGGTTTGGCTCGCAGACTAGATAACTGGTGAGTAGTGCTGGAGTTTAAGGGTTTTAGATTGAGTAGGACCAAGACCGAATACGTTGAGTTTCGTTTTGGAGAGGTCAGAGATCCTGACGCGTCATTGGCTTTGGGGGATGATATAGTCCCTAAGAAAGAGTTTTTCAAGTACCTAGGATCATACGTTCAAAGCGATGGGGGAGTCGACATGGATACGGGGTGGCTTAGATGGAGAAGAGCTTCAGGGGTGCTTTGTGACAAGAAAGTCCCGGTTAAACTGAAAGAGAAATTCTACAAGGTGGTTGTGAGACCGACCTTATTTTATGGCTCCGAGTGTTGGCCATTCACTAAAGTTCAAGAGCAGAAGTTGTGAGTGGCAGAGATGAGAATGTTGCGTTGGATGAGTGAACATACGAGACTTGACAGAATTAGGAATGTTGATATTAGAAGGAAAGTTGGAGTTGCGAGTATTGTAGACAAACTGCGGGAGTTCAGGTTGCGTTGGTTTGGGGATGTCCATAGGAGACCTAGATCAGCAACAATTCGGAGGTGTGAGATTTTGGATTCGGGGGTGTGAGATATTGGATCTATCTGTAGGGGGAGAGGTAGAACGAAGAAGAGCTCGATGGAGGTCATCCGTCAAGACCTCAATTTACTGAGGAGTTTCCAAAAGACCCAGAACGAAAGGTGACAAGAATCCCAAGGAAATATGTCACACAATATGAAAATGAGCCAGAAAAGATGCATAACAGAGGACAGAACAGAAGCAAAGACAAATGGACACAACATCACACCCCCTAACTCTAAACATCTGTAGCCCAAATGCAACTCCGAACCTTTCAGAGGATATGGCTTTGAATAGAGACCATCGGAGAAGTTGCATTCGGTCTACATATGTTTAGAGTTAGGGGGTGTGATGTTGTGTCCATTTGTCTTTGCTTGTGTTCTGTTTTTCTGTTATGCATCTTTTCTGGCTTCTTTTCATACTTTGTGTCCTGTTTCCTTGGGGTTCTTGTCTTCTTTCGTTCTGGGTCTTTCGAAAACACTCTTTTGACTCATTCGGGGAAATAGTGCGTACATCTTGACCCCAAACCCTGCTTTATTGCGAGATATATTGGGTTGTTGTTGTTGTTATTTATGCCAATAAATTAATCTGCTATGTGGTATATTCCAAAATGTTTTACTCAAAAGTAGCCTGATGAGAAAATATGATAGCATCATAATGGCCAGCAATGTTTGCTGCAAATGTTGTAGGTCTGACTATTTTCCACATGAAAAACAGGTGGGAATTTGGAGCCAATACTTCTTTCAATATAAAAAAGAACTTTGCTGACAGCCAAGAAATACCTAAGCACCTTCAAGATAAAGTTCTCAAAACCATTGAAAGTACCTGATACTTCTCGATAAATGGTAAATTTGTATAATTGCGTAACATAGTTACAAAAGGTGAGATCCAAACTACTGGCTCTCTGGTAAAGGGACCATACAGGGCCGATAACCCAAAAAACTTTCTCCATATACATCCACGTCCTACTCTAAAAAAAGAAACCACTTTCACTCTTCAACCAAAATCCTCCCTAACGACTACCTCAAAATTCCCCTAATCCTTCCTTTCTCCCTTAGTGTTTTGCCTTTACACTCAAGGGAGATTCTCATTTTACATGATTCAATAATTTACATAGCGCATTCACTAGCTACAAACAGAGATCCTCTAAATATAGCTCTATTTCTGGTTAACCATGTGAAATAAACCAAGGCACATAGTGCCATCAGTTTAGCTTGGAAGCAGCTGATCTTTCTTGCATTTGCACCTTCAGCCGAGAACCATGTGAACCATGCAGCAATACTCCTCTCACGATGTGCAGCTCCTAACCACCCCCACACCATATCCTGTACCTCCTTAATTCTTCTGCATTCAAACCAACGATGGTTTTCCGTTTCCTCGACTTCCTTACACAGCACACAAGCTGCAGCTCTTCTTCCCTTCCAGTGTTTCACCTTTTGGCCCGTTTGTAGTCTCCACTTGAAGGCCAGCCAGACTATAAATGACCATCTCCTACATTGCACCCCTTGCCAAATCATTCCTCCCCAGTCAACCTCACCTGATACTTCTCTTTCACACAGTGAAAGCAACTTCACTAATGGCTATAAATTCAAATTCCAGTTTCAACGGAATTATTCCTGCAGAAGTGAGTGATTGGCTGATATATTATGTATATAACTTCTTATACGAAACATTTGTTGGCTCATATGATCCTTTTCTTTCAGACATCATCATTTTTCAAAATTCCTTGCTGAGAATGCTTGCTTCTGTAAGCTCTATTGTCCAAATAGATCTTCCATATAAAATCCCTTTTTTTTTAACCCCAAAAAAGCCATCCCACACCTCCCTCCTCCACATTACAGTGAAAAAGCTTTACGCAATTTTTACGCCGTTTTTATCCTTTTCAACTATAACAGGTTTTGTCTAAAGCTTCGAGATAAACAAGTCAAATTTGATAAAAGAGACTATGTAACCTAGATGCTCTATGTTTTGATGATATCCTTCTTTTCATGCTGTTGTTGTTTGATTGAAGCTTCTGCATTTGCTTACTCTCTTATTTTTTTGGAAGTATTTATTATTGAATGAACTAGGTCTAACCTGTTGTCTGTATAGTGGCTATCCAACACAAGTTTTTTTGCAGGCCTTACTGCCTTCAGGAAGGACTTGGTTCTTGTAATATATTTTTACTGGCTAATTTCATGTTGCTGAAGAATGATATCAACGCAAAATATGGTTTTCCATGCAGAAAAACATTCAGTTAGAGCTTTCCAGTACAGAGCTTCAGGTTAACCCTGGAATGGAGGAACATTTGAAATCTAATTCCTCAATTTTGAAGCAGTCCTTACTGGGTAGCCTGCAGCCAGATGAAGGCCTGCAGAAAGTTGACAGCTTCACTAAGTGGATGAGCAAGGAACTAGGAGAAGGTGGGGATTTGCAGTTGGGATCACCTTCTAACATTTCATGGTGTAACAATGCTCCTGATGAATCTTCTATCAGTCGTCAACTAGAGCTAGATAGTTATTCATTGAGCCCCTCAATCTCCCAAGATCAACTTTTCAGCATAGTGGACTTCTCACCCAATCGGGCTTATACTGATTGCGAAACTGAGGTGACCATCTTTGTTTCATATGCATTCATATTATTTTTTTATTCTGTGATTCTTGATACAACATAAAATAAATGCAATGATGGATTCCCTTCACCACTTTAACAGGTAATTGTCACTGGAAAGTTTTTGAAGAGCCAACAAGAGATAGCTAAATATAATTGGTCTTGCATGTTTGGAGAGGTGGAGGTTCCAGCTGAGATTTTAGCTGACTGTGTTCTTTCTTGCTATGCTCCTCCACACAATGTTGGGCGCGTTCCTTTCTATGTGACCTGTTCAAACAGGTTGGCATGTAGTGAAGTGAGAGAATTTGAATTTCAAGATAGGCAGGATATTGTTGGAACAGAAACTCGTGGTAGTAGCCTAGATGAGAGACTCTACAGGCAGCTGGAGATTTTGTTATCTCTAAGATCTGACAGGGTGTCAGCTTCTTCTTATGGAGACAATTCTGAAAAACAGCAAATAATAAGCAAAATAAGCTTGTTAATGGATGACGAGGCAAGTTCTGCATTCTGGGTAGCACCATCAGAGCATATTTCTGGTTCAAGTAAAACACTGAAGGATAATTTGTATTTTTGGCTGTGTGAAAAAATTAATGAAGATGGAAAAGGTCCTAATGTACTGGATAAAGAGGGACAAGGGGTGCTACATTTAGCAGCTGCTCTTGGTTATGATTGGGTCATACAGCCAGTTCTAACTGCTGGTGTCAATATTAACTTCCGTGATGTTAATGGATGGACTGCCCTTCACTGGGCGGCTTTCTGTGGCAGGTAATATTAAGTGTACCTTGTCTCCTTTCCCTATGTCTGTTGTTTTTTAGCCTTAAGCATTCTGCTTTTAACCTTAATTTAAAAGCATGAGGTATGTACTTGCAGCATCTGTAATGTTCTTGACCCTTCACGTAATCTTTTTAGATAGTTCCAGACCCATTTATGGAGAAATACATTTTCTAGGCTGCTGAAGATAATGGGCGAATTTTTTTTTTTTTTTTTTTTGCTTCAGAAGCTATGCCAAATGTTGTAGTTTTCAGAAGAGAATCATGGACTGAACTAGTTTATATCGTTCTTTTTGACTAAATCAAGTCATTATAATGTTTTAGGCCCTTCATAATCTACTTCCTCAGTTCTCTTCACAAGTCGTACTTACTCCAGCTTTATTTGTCTTTATTTAAATTTTCACAGTTATTAAGGACGTTTAATATGGAAAGAAGTGTTTCTTTTTCAATGATGTGTTTTGAATGCAATGTTAAAAGAGACTCAATTGGTGAAGAATTTAATACCTCTGATTGGAAATAGCTGTCGTTTATAGTGTAGTTTTTGATCTAAAATGTGTCGTTATAGGTTTTCTAGGAAAACAACAACAACCCAGTATATCCCGCTATTAAGCAGGGTCTGGGGTCAGTGCGTACATCTTGACCCCCCAGACCCTGCTTAATCGCGGGATATACTGGGTTGTTGTTGTGTTATAAGATTTTTTTTTATTGAAGTTTGCTTTTGTTAACGATTTATTGCTCAGATTGTTAAAAATATTTTGGGCATTTGATAGAGTGTTCAAATAGATGTAAACTTTAAAATATTTAGGTAAACTAATTTTTTCCTTTAAATTTGAACTAAAAACTAAAACAAGAGTTATTCTTGATCTGAGGGAGTAGACAGGAAGAAAAGTTCTTTGGAAATACAAATTAAGAATCGTGGAGGCGGGAGAGTAGTAAAGGTGACCCAAACTATGTTTGGAAGGTTAAAGAATAAAATGCATCTATTATGAACAAATATTTTAAACCTAGAATGACAAATATTGTGAACCATAGGTAGTATTGTACCCAAGTTGTAATCGTAGACACTAGACAGCATAAACATTTTAGCTTCTGATATCATATAGGTGTGTAATGCTTGTTACTTAATGGTGACATATTATCAATATTTTCTCATGTATCTGATTGTTAGTAAGAGTAGAGCAAATATCATATATGTGGGTAATTTCTGCTTGGGATCTCCTGGGAACAAAATCTGTCATTGCTCATTTTGATGTGATTTTGTATGATCTGCATTGTATTTGGTGATTATCATAATGTCAATGTGCTTTGAATGTGCCTGCTTTAGATGAGATTTAATTCAATTCAGGCAGTGTCTTACTTTGAGATGATCATTCGTGTGCATGACAGAGAAAAGACAGTTGCCCTGCTTGTTGCACTGGGTGCTGCACCTGGGGCATTAACTGATCCATCACCAGAGTCTCCTCTGAGCAGGACTCCGGCTGATCTAGCATCAACTAATGGATACAAAGGAATATCCGGGTTCCTTGCAGAGTCGTCCTTAACAACTCATCTTGCTTCTCTGAAAATGAGTGACCAAAAAGTGGTTGTTTCAACAGAAGATGCAGTTAGAAGAGCAGTCCAGGTAATCTCAGAGAGATCAGCGACTCCAGCTTATGAGGATTATGCATCGTTAAAGGATTCACTGGCAGCAGTCTGCAATGCAACTCAAGCTGCTGGTCGTATACATCAAGTTTACAGGATGAAATCTTTTCAGCAAAAGCAAATGGGTCAGTCTGAAGATGATGAATTTGGGCTGACAGATGAGCTTATTTCATCACTCGTGTCATCAAGGACGCAAAAGGCAGGACAGTATAATGAGCAAATCCATTCTGCTGCAGTACAAATACAGAAAAAATACCGTGGTTGGAAAAAGAGAAAAGAATTTTTGATCATCCGCCAAAGGGTTGTCAAAATCCAGGTGTTATACTGCTTTCCTTTTCTGTCTTCCGCAAAATGAAGGGTTCTCTAGTCTTACTTTTGGTCGCTATTGCACAATCTTTAAAAAAAAAAACTTTTGACCTAAACAACACTTTTATTTTATTATTGTGCATTATATCTAATTCTATCTTTCTATTCTTGCAAGGCTCATATTAGGGGGTATCAGGTGAGGAGACGATATAGAGCTGTCATATGGTCTGTTGGGATCTTGGAAAAGGTCATCCTTCGGTGGAGACGCAAAGGCAGTGGTCTGCGTGGATTTCGTTCTGGCACACAAATAAAGGAACCTAGCACTAGCGCACAGGGTATACCCAAGGTAGAGGATGATTATGATTTCCTGAAGGAAGGAAGAAAACAAACTGAAGAGAGGTTGCAAAAAGCACTTGTTAGAGTCAAGTCCATGGTGCAGTATCCTGAGGCACGAGCACAGTATAGACGGCTGCTTACATTAGTGGAGGATTTCCAAAAGAACCAGGTACTGATCAGCTTGTACTTCTCTAAATCGGGCATTCTAGATACTGCATAGGAGTTGGTGCCTTGGTGGTACTGACTGGTACATTTGAGTTGGAGAATTAGTAGGGTGTTTCTGTAGCAAGATTGTAAGCATAAGTTGATTTGAAGGTGGAAATCTTTTGGATGCGTGAGGATCTGTCAAAGAGAGTTTATTTAAATACCTAATTAGCATAGTATCCTGCAAGGAAAGCTATCATTAACATATTTAGGGCGTGTTTTATTTTTCCTGAAGTATGAGTTTTGGTTCCTCCATTATTAGCCTTAGATTATTTGCCTGTTAATAGTGTTAAGTGGCTCTTGAATCATTTTCCCAGCAGTGCATACCAATTACTACTACATGTTTTGCTCAGCTGTTTCTTAAGCTTCAATGTTAGAATAAGGTTGAATCGAGGTTGGATGTGTGAGAGGAAAGCTGTTATTTAGATATTCAGGGCTTTGGTTATCCCTTTCCAATTCACAACTCTGATCCTAGCTTCTTGATAGGCTTTCCAGATCGCCGTGACCAGGCCTTGTCTTGAAGTACTTTCTCTGCTCATTGCCTGTTTTCAAAAGCAGAAGCCGTTGAGGTTATAGAAAAGCATCACTTAAAAAAGTTGTAATGAGTTTCAGACTAGGGTTACGAAGTTGTCTATAAGTTGAATGAAGCTGCACATTTGTTCCCCACTCCCCCAATTCCCGGGACCTCCTTGTTGAGTTGTTTGTTTTGTCCATTTAACAGGAGCAGCAGAAGGTGTTCAATAGGATACTGGATAGCCCAGGAGGTACTCCAATGGACGGTGAAGAAGACATGATCGACGTTGATAGCCTACTTGACGACGAGAGCTTCATGGCTATAGCATTTGACTGAGGCATGCACATCATATCCTGTTTGTTCTATTGCCGTAAGTTGACAAGGGCTTGGAAGTGGTCCATGGATTATAGTGATTATACTTGTTTGCATACTATCCGCATGTAAATATGAAACAGCAAATTGTATTAAAATTGAAGACTGATTTGCAGAAATACTATAGTTTACTTTGGATTCAATACCTTTGTATTTTGACTTTACAGTGAAACATGTTAGCATAATATTCTAAAATTATATTTTATTATCTATAAAAGACTATTAAAAATAGTTGAATTTTATTTAAATGTCCATTTAGAATGGTAAATTAGGTAAATGTCCCCTTTAAAATGGCAATTAGGTAAATGTCCATGATTTTTTGTTCGTAATACCCAAAATACCCTCGTTTTAACTTAAATCCCATCAAACCGGAGACGTTCTGATATTACTATGAGATTCTTTCCGACTCGACCACCCCGACATGGTTATCTCATCCCCTTTCACCTCTCTCTCTCTCATTATGCTTGCCCTTCCATTAAAATTTTTGATTTCACGCTCAATCAATGATGCAATTTGATTAGGTTTGTTTTCAATCTCTTAAAACTCTCAATTTGATTAGGTTTGTTTTGAATCCTTCTTATTTTCGTTTGTTACATATTGTTATGTGGTTATTTTGTTGTTATTTTTTAGATTGGTGCCAATTAATCAACCATGTTTATGGTGACATTAAGTCATAGCTGTTTAGTTCTAGTGTTATATGTAACATTTGGTGATAGTGTTATTTGTGTATTTTTTAGCTAATAATTCTCAACTCGTTATTCATTGTGATCCATTATCTCGATTCAAATATCTTGTCCCTCCTCATCAATGTTTTTGCGGTTGTGCACTGACGTGCGCATAGTTGACCATGTTTTGTGCTTACTTTTATTTCGAATTCTATCATTTATATGCATTATGGGCTGGAAATGCTATGCATTTGTGTAAGATATGCTTATTTGCAAGAAATAGATATCTACACAAGTTTTGGTTCAATTTTGCAGAATTCGGAACGAAATCGAAGCAAATGCAAGGAAGAGACGAGCTGAAGGAGAGTTCGACGTCGACCAACACCCCTCGACGTTGACTAAGCAAAATGAAGAATCAAGCTACTGGATTGGAAGGAAGATCGTTGAAATTGAACACACATGTCGACCACTGCTCGTGATCGAGTGCCACAGAGGAGCCCTCGATGTCGACCTCTCCACTCGATGTCGACTAGCCTGACGCGCAGAAGACACGGATTTTAGCCCGACCTCTCCATTTTGTCGATATTTGCATACATATTGGTTGGGAAAGCATAAGATTAGTGTAGTTTATGCTTATTTGCAAAATATAGAGGTCTACACGAGTTTTTATGTGATTTCGTAGAAATCGAGAAAAAAATGGATCAATTTGGAAAAGAGAAGAAGAGCGGAAAAAGAACTCGAAGTCTACTGAAGAGTCGAAATCGACCTAAAGACTCGACATCGAGTGAAACAGAGCACCAGAAATCGAGCAGATGAAAAACAGAGCATGTCGACATGAAGAGGTCGATATCGATGTCCAATGGTCGATATCGAGTGGCCGAGATCGAGCATAAAGATAGAAGTCGAGTGCCAATCCGAGGTCGAGTAAAACTGCTCGAGATAGAGAAAGGAAGAGGTCGATATCGAGGTCCCAGGTCGATATCGACTGCTACTGCAGGCAGATCCGACGCTGTTTTTGATGGAATTCTATTCGAAGCTTTGCATCTATCCTAAAGTCGAGATCTTCTATCATACACCACCAGACATGTTATCCCTTATGGTGAATTTGTTATTTACCTAAGGAGTTTTAGTTTTTTACTTTATTTAAGTTTTATCTTAGGAATAAAGATAGGTTTTCGAATCCTTGGATAGCGAGGTTTGAGATCTATAATTAGAGGCCATTAGGGTTGAGTTTAATCATTCAATTACAGCAAAAACACATAGTTACAGTAGAGAATAGAGAGAGAGAGCCGAGTGAGTTGGAGGGAAGCGAGAGCGGAGATTTGGTTTTGTTCGGTGTACTCTTTCTTCTTGCAATTTCAATACAAGTAGTTTGTTTTCAACAATGATGATGAGTTCAATGAGGATGAGACGCGAGTAGTTAAACCACTTCTAGGGTCGGGGTGAGCCCGATGATAGCAATGTAAGTTAGTGCATCAAAGGTATGATTTTTATGCGATTCCGTCTTCTATCCTATGCATGATTCTTTACGAGAGTTGAGGAGATTCATTATTCGCATTATTAAAGCGAAAGTCAATCATATTGTGAATTTGAATTTGTCATAAAATTGGATAGTAACTCTTAGGTTTTATGTGAGAGCCTCTAATCACCTAATAGTTTGTAACGAAAATTATTTGACGGAAATGCATCATCTTTAAAAAATTTGGCCTAATACTTGCATGATTATCGTTGGGGCATGAATCCCCGACCTTGGAAGCTTTTAGTTTATTGAAGTTAATAAATCTGTGTTTTTTATTCTATCCACCTTTCCATCATCATTCTACGTTCTCCGGACATCTTTTCCGACGCAAATAGGTTACATTACAGTTACTGTTGAAGACTCGATTTCGACTGTAGAGGTCGATATCGAGTGCTGACATCGATATCGAGTGAACAACTCGACGTCGACTTATTGCTTTTGTCTTCTGCAGGAACTTAGTTGGAAATCGACCAGAACTGATGTTGATATCGACCAGTCTACTCGATATCGAGTGGTCTTCTGGAGTTGAAACTTGATCGTGATTGCAAGCTTATGAAGCGCTGACATACCTCCTCGTGGATTCGATCCTGAATTACCCTACCACTGCATCAAGAGGGATTCTTGTATTTTATTTGCTTGGACATGGGAGTCGGTTTAGTTTGAGATTATATTGATATTTTATTTTAGCGATCCCTCCCCTTACGAACAAATTGGCGCCGTTGCCGGGGAGGAAATCAATCGCACCCTAAGCTTTTCTCACAATCTTCCTTTAGTGCCGATTTTGCAGGTTTATGCGACGCTCTAATCGCGAACCTTTTCTTCATCTTCGCAACAAAGCTATCAGAATCATGGGGGAGAACGAGACACATGCTCAAATCATTGAGCGGTTGAGGAAGGAGATAGAGGACCACAATACTACGATCGCTGCTGAAAGGGCCGCCGCTGCTGCAGAGCGAGCCCGCGCTGATAGAGAGGAGGATGCGCGCAGATTAGCCCAGGAGAGGCTCAATCAGTATCCACAAACGGCGATGCAATACATGCATCCGCCGCTTCATGTTTCTGAATCTGCTATTTTAATTCCTCCATCTAACTATGAGATAAAGATTAACTTCCTGTCTGAAATTAAAAGAAATACTTTTGAAGGAAGAACTAATGAATGCCCCTTGCAACATATTTCTACTTTTATGGATTTATGTGGGACTATTGCTGATGGTGTGAACTTAGAGTATGTTAGACTAAAGTCTTTTCGATGGTCTCTTGCAGGGAACACATTACAATGGCTAGAGAGTTTGGCTCTACACTCGTTGAGGACATGGGCAGAGGTGAAGGATGCGTTCCTAAACAAGTTTTTTCCTCCATAAAAAACGACGATGCTGCGACAAAGGATCACGGCTTTCAAACAAAAGCCCGGTGAGACGTTGGCACAGGCGTGGGAGCGCTTTAAGGACTTGCTGAGATCATGCCCGACACATGGGCAATTACCATATGTCATCCAGGAGATCTTCTACAACTTCCTCGATGGGCCGAATAAGGAGAGAATCAACTCATACACCTCCTATCGGTACATTGAGCTCACACCAACGGAGGCTTGGGAGACAATTGGGAGGCTAGTCAACTTTGATAATACTTATGGGACTGCTGCGGCCTATGACTCAAAGCATGCCCCATCTATGCCACTTTATGAGCCTCCAAAGAAGATTGATCCTGATGTGCGGCAACAATTCCACAATGATCAAACACGCCGCCTTCAAAAGCAAGTTAGGTTCCTCACAAATAATCAACCTTGTCAAGAATGTGGCTCAACAAGGCACAACACTAGTGCCTGCCCACATCTTGAGCAAGTTAGCATGGCGGAGCAACACGAGGATGCTAAGTGGACGAGAGGCCCCTATGGAGGGGGCAATCAACAGTATTGGGAGATCAACGATTCTATCAATCACAACATCAACAAAGGGATCCCCCACCTTTAGAGCTGACAAAATCTGACCCGACCCGAAAACCCGACCCGACTCACCCGAACCCAAACCCGACCGAAACCCGAAAATCTAGAGTCATCCGTAACCCGAACCCGAGACCGAACCCGATCCGAACCTGACCCGACTCGAAAAAGACCTGAACACAGATAAATCCGACCCGACCCAAACCTGACCTGACTTTGAACCCGACCCGACTCTGAACCCGACCTGACTCTCAACCCGAACCGACTTTGAATCCATATTCCATAATTTGTACTCCCTCCGTTAATTAAAACTTGACGTTTTACTATTCACCCACACTTTTTGAGGTGTTAAAAACTATATAAAAGATTAACTTTTTTAATATATTTTTTAATAATTTCATACTTGTTACTATTAAGTATGAATTTATAAAAATAAATTTTTAAAAAAGTTAATATTTCATATAGTTTTTATCATTCTAAAAAAGCGTGCATTAATAGTAAACGACAAGTTTTAATTAACAGAGGGAGTATGAATTATGATACATGATTATTTTTTTTTGCGGAAAGAATTATTTATATCCAAATCAATAATTTTTAGTTGTTATTTTATTTTTATCTATATTACTATATTTTGATAGAATTAATTATTTATATCTAGATTTGTTAAAAACTAATAATAATAATGAAAAAAAACTAATGGGCTAAAAGCTAAAAATGAAATGGGCATTGAAAATGATATGAGTCAATAATATAGTAAAACCACAAATAAGCCCATTTGCAACTTGCTAGTTAAAATAAGGTTAAATCCTAAATGTACAATTAATTTGATTTAATTATAGCACTGATCAATTGGTTTAAATGTTTAAAAAAGACGATGTTACCGAATACCGAATTTCCGATTATGACTTTTTTGAAAATCGGTCGACGACCTATGAGTCAATGACAATGAGTGTATTCAACCGAGTCAAAATTACATATTCAAGTATTCAACCGATTCAAAATTATTTATTTTAAATAAATTACATATTTAAGTATTCAACCGAGTTAAAATAATTTATTTTAAGTAAATTACATATTTAAGTATTCAACCGAGTCTAAATCAACCTAATTATCCAAACGGGTCGAATATGATTCGACCGAAAACTCAAACCAACTATACGACTATACTCACTTTGATTCGAAACTCAAATGAGACTGACCCGCCTCTTGACCCGAAACCCGAACGAGCCCGACCCGCTTTGACCCGAACCCGAATGGACATGACCCGATTTAACCCGAAACCCGACCAATCTAAAATTCATTATGATCGAACCCAACCCGACCAGTACTCGACCATAAATTTTACCCGAACTGACCCGACCCGTCTGTGACCCGACCCGAGCAAGCCTGACCCGAACGACCGAATTGCCAGCTCTACCCACCTTATAGAGCACCAGGGCACCCTGAGTGCGAACCAAGGAAGGATGACCTGCAGATCATTCTTGATGAGATGCGGAGGAACCACGCTGAATTCAAACAAGCCAATAACTCCGTCCATACTCAGCTGCAGAGCATCAACTCTAGGCTCAGGGAGATCGACGTTTGGAAGCGGAACATGGAGACCCAAATGGGTCAATTGGCGGAAAAAATACCCAAACCGTCAGGATCACTTCCTGAATCTACTGTGCCCAATTTAAAGGGCAAAACTACTAGACATATAGTGACCATGAATCTAAGGAGTGGGCGTCAATTGCAAACACCCGAGCAAAAAGCGGAGGAGAATGCCCCAGAAGAGACATCGATATCAACACCCCCAATCGATATCGACCAAGGTGAAGTCGATGTCGAGCCTCCTGTACTCGATGTCGACACATATGCTGAAATTCACCAGAAATTGACTCATCCAGTCGATATCGACCACCATCCAGTTGATGTCGACTCAACTCCGGCCGTAGTAAAGAAGAAGGTGTTGCCATTCCCAAAGAAAGCTTTTAAAGATTCAACGGAAAAGAAGTTCCAGCGCTTTGTGAAGATGCTTCAAGGGCTCAATGTTTCAATTCCATTCACCGAAGCACTTCATGAGATGCCATCTTATGTAAGGTTTCTTAAGGATATACTAGGTAAGAAGCGATCAATTGCTGAGATCGCAGAGGAGTGCAATAGGTTGGAACTACCAGAGATGCGGGGGGACCCAGGTAAGTTTTCTATCTCTATAGGCTTAGGTCAATATCGCTTTAATGCTTTATGTGATTTAGGCGCAAGTCATGCCACTAACCATATGGCGTAAGATAAAGATAGGTCCCCTAGAGCCTGTGGATGCAAAGCTTTTCATGGCGAACAACACGGTAGTGATTCCAACAGGGATAGTAAAATGATGTGCCAGTGCAAGTGGGTAAGTTCTTTGTCCCTGGTGATTTTCTAGTTGTTGATATGGCAGAGGACCCTGCCTATCCAATTATTTTAGGAAGGCCATTCTTAGCAACCGTGGATGCGAACATTAGCGTGAGGAAAGGATTGCTCTCATTCCCCATTAGTGATGAGGTGATAGAGTACGCCTTCAACAAAACGGTAAGGAAGAATGAAGGGCCTATGGAGATAATGTCAATCAAGGGTGTCTACATCACATGCGGGGAAGCAAAGGTAAGAAATATGATGCCTGAAGAGCTTGAAAAGAGGGCCATAGAAGCCCAAGTGGAGGAAGTCGAGGCAATCTTGAACGAAGGAGCCAAAAAGCCACTCGAAATCGACCCAGGTAAGTCGATATCGACTAACATAGTTCAAGATTTTGTGCCAGGTTATAAGTATGGGGTTGACGTAGCAGAAGAGAGCTCGAAATCGAGCACAGTGGTCGAAATCGACCAGGACCCTAAGCCAAAATCGACTACCCCAGAAGTTAAAAGTGGAAAAGGAACCTCGATATCGAGGTCAAAAGGTCAAAATCGATTAGATCATATCGAACAGAAATCCCCCACATCGACAGGACCACCAGGAGTTGAACAGAGGTCGATATCGAGTGATGTTGATCGATATCGACTAGACTCAGAGGCAGAAAAGGTAAGCCAAGGTACGGATTCCTCATTTTCTATTTCAATTAAGGATTTATCTCTATTTGGAAGAGGTTTGCCTTGGTATGTACGCTTGTGTAGGGTATCCAATGATGATCCAAGGAACTATGAAGTAGGAGATACGGTGTATGTCTCTAAGTCAAAAGATCATTGGTTCCCTATTCGATTTAAGACGAAGAGGATGGGTCCCTTTACTGTGAACCAGATCCATCCAGGCGGGATGCATCTGAGAGATAAGAACGGAGTGCTGTTTGAGGCCCAGGCTACATGGGCTCTGCAGATGCCGCCTTGAGAGCTTAAAGAAGAAGTCGGCCTAGCGACTATAAAGTTTAGAGCTTGTAAAAGACAATTAGTTTAGGTTTTGGACATTTCTTTGGGTTTGTTTTGGGACATTATTTATCTTTGGTTTTAGTTTTTTATTTTCTAACGAGTTTTAGGAAAGAGAAGGAATGCAAAAAGAAAGATCGAAATCGAGTAAAATGCTCGATATCGACCAAAAGGGTCGATTTAGAGAGCTGTGGTCGACATGATCACCCTAAAGCTTTGAACTAGTAGAAATCGAGTGAAACTGGTTGATATCGACCGGTTCACCCGAAATCAACCTCACCTGCAGACGTCTTCAACTCCTGATTTTCGTGAATTTTTAGTAAGTTTCTTTCTTAACCCTAGTTCTTATACAGTGAGGACACTGTAATCTTTAAGTATGGGGTGGGGGAAAAGCTTACTTGCATATTTTTAGCATTTTTTTAAAATTTTCATAGTTTTTGCATAGTTTTTACATGTTTATGCATACTCATACATAGTTAATTTAGTCACTTTTATCTTTATGCACATTATTTATCTTTTATCATATTTAATTTTCGAAAAAAAATGACCCCCATCAAAATTTTTGAAAATAAAGAAAAGAGTGATGGAAGCTTTTATTGAACTCGACGATGCAAAATTAGATTCATTAGAGATATAACATGAAATTGCCTAGTTGAGGGAAGTCACAATGAAGTGCAATTTTTTAGAGAAAACCATGAAAGTGAGGTAAAATTTGAAGTTGCTTTTGACATGTGCATGATAAGATGATGGAGGACTTTATAATTGCTATACATATGCTCAAGTTCATATCCTAGCCTTACCTATGCATATTTGCAATTACACAAGCTATATATGAGCCTTATATCATCATTATTGCTCCACATATATTACATATTGCCTATTTTATACCTTAAACCCTATCCGGGGACAATGTTGAGAATGAATGTCATCTTTGGAGTTGTTATATGGAGTTTGTGCATATTATGAAGTTGTTAGCAGGAATGAAAGAAATTTGAAATATGGAAAATTTAATGAGTGAGAAAAAATCCGATCACCTCAGGAGATAAAGGTAGGTCGACTCTGCTCGTTGAGATGTTAGTTCAGCGAGATGGGACATAAGGTGAGGAGTCCAAAGTACTAAGTGTCTGGGGCCATTCATTATACCCATGTTTGCGACTCGCAAGAAGGTAGTACTCAGGTTAGAGAGATAAAATCATTATAGTGTAAAAAAGCATTGAGCGAAGAGTGAAAGGTGAGAAATATTATGAAGAAGGAATGTGGAATGAAGAATGAAAGAAAGTTTATTTCCCCGGATTTAACACCACATGGCCAAAAATTAGCCCACCTTTAGCCTTTTACCAATCTACTTCTCATAAGCTTGCAAAAGTCCTCTTGATTATTAATGCTATGTTATACAAAATTGTTTTATGCGTATAACCCTCCTTTTGTGAGTATGATGTTGCTTTTATTCACAGGCATGGATATTGTTGACATAAGTACCTTTTCGAGGATGACAATTGAGTGTAGGGACATATAAGAATGAATCTATGATGTTGGGGTTTACTTTTTTCCCCTGAATGACCATTAAAAGTATTGCTTGGGGACAAGCAAGTTTTAGTATGGGGTGTTTGATGTGCGCGCAAATTGCCATATTTTCTATGCACATTTATGTCCATTTTGTCGATATTTGCATACATATTGGTTGGGAAAGCATAAGATTAGTGTAGTTTATGCTTATTTGCAAAATATAGAGGTCTACACGAGTTTTTATGTGATTTTGCAGAAATTGAGACAAAAATGGATCAACTTGGACAAGAGAAGAAGAGCGGAAAAAGAACTCGAAGTCTACTAAAGAGTCGAAATCGACCTAAAGACTCGACATCGAGTGAAACAGAGCACCAGAAATCAAGCAGAGGAAAAACAGAACATGTCGACATGAAGAGGTCGATATCGATGTCCAATGGTCGATATCGAGTGGCCGAGATTGAGCATAAAGATAGAAGTTGAGTGCCAATCCGAGGTCGAGTAGAACTGCTCGAGATAGAGAAAGGAAGAGGTCGATATCGAGGTCCCATGTCGATATCGATTGCTGCTGCAGACAGATCCGATGCTGTTTTTGATGGAATTCTATCCGAAGCTTTGCATCTATCCTAAAGTTGAGATCTTCTATCATATACCACCAGACATGTTATCCCTTATGGTGAATTTGTTATTTACCTAAGGAGATTTAGTTTTTTACTTTATTTAAGTTTTATCTTAGGAATAAAAATAGGTTTTCGAATCCTTGGATAGCGAGGTTTGAGATCTATAATTAGAGGCCATTAGGGCTGAATTTAATCATTCAATTACAGCAAAAACACATAGTTATATTAGAGAATAGAGAGAGAGAGAGCCGAGTGAGTTGGAGGGAAGCGAGAGCGGAGATTTGGCTTTGTTCGGTGTACTCTTTCTTCTTGCAATTTCAATACAAGTAGTTTCTTTTCAACAATGATGATGAGTTCAATGATGATGAGACGCGAGTCGTCAACCCACTTCTAGGATTAGGGTGAGCCCGATGATAGCAATGTAAGCTAGTGCATCAAAGGTATGATTTTTATGCGATTTCGTCTTCTATCCTATGCATGATCCTTTGCGAGAGTTGAGGAGATTCATTATTCACATTATTGAAGCGAAAACCAATAATTTTGTGAATTTGGATTTGTCATGAAATTGGATAGTAACTCTTAGGTTTTATGCGAGAGCCTCTAATCACCTAATAGTTGGTAACGAAAGTTATTTGACTGAAATGCATCATCTTTCATAAATTTGGCCTAATACTTGCATGATTATCGTTGTGGCATGAATCCCCGACCTTGGAAGCTTTTAGCTTATTGAAGTTAACAAATCTGTGTTTTTTATTCTGTCCACCTTTCCATCATCATTCTATGTTCTTCGGACATCTTTTCTGATGCAAATAGGTTACATTACAGTTACTGTTGAAGACTCGATTTCGACTGCAGAGGTCTATGTCGACTGCTGACATCGATATCGAGTGAACAACTCAACGTCGACTTGTTGCTTTTGTCTTCTATAGGAACTTAGCTTGAAATCGACCAGAACTGAGGTCGATATCGACCAGAACTGAGGTTGATATCGACCAGTCTACTCGATATCGAGTGGTCTTCTGGAGTCAAAACTTGATCGTGATTGCAAGCTTAGGAAGCGCTGACATACCTCCTCGTGTATTCGATCCTGAATTACCCTACCACTACATCGGGAGGGATTCTTGTATTTTATTTTCTTGGACAAGGGAGTCGGTTTAGTTTGAGATTATATTGATATTTTATTTTAGCAATCCCTCCCCTTACGAACAATATATATATATATATATATATATATATATATATATATATATATATATATATATATATATATATATATATTATCATCGTCAAAAGTACTAATATTCATCTGCTTATACTAAATCTCCACAAGTCATGCTATCAGTTACACATATCATAACGTTAGTCAAACGATCAAATCATCATGCTAGTTAGTCAACAAACAAGTTGGATTCCCAAATTGGTTTCAAAACCATTTCAAAATTCGAGTTAAGCAGTTAAGAATTTCGACCTTGAAAAAGCTTGCAAAATTCCTTTTCAATTTATTTATTAAATCATTTTCCAACCTTAAAATTATTTTCCAAATTCCTTTTTAAACTTCAAGTCTCAAATAGTATATTTTAAATCCCAAATAATTTTATATAATATTTTAAATATCATTTATTAAATACTTTCGTAAAATATTTCCAAATCCTTTAAAGTCCCAACCATTTTTTTATTTAATAAAACCAACCCTATTTCAAATCTCCAAAATAATATTATATATTTTAATCCTCAAATAATATTATAATATTTTAAATACCATTAAATAATTAATTAAATAAATAAACGGATAAATCCGAACCGAACCAAACCCAACCGAACTGAACCGAACCTATAATTATATACTCCCAATCGGTTCAACAAAACACATAATACTCCCTCCGTTCGGCAAAACTTGTCATTTTAGCTTATTTCACAAGTTTTAAGGCAATTAACAAATGTACTAATTTACCCTCAATTATTACCCTCCTTTTTTACTTTATCGAAAACTACAACTAACAAACCATCAATCATATCAAGGGCATTTTTATAAAGTGAATGGCAAAATACCTACAATGACAAGTTTTTTTGAACAAAAATAACACCCTAAAATGACAAGTTTTGCCGAACGGAGGGAGTATAATATAAGGAGGTGGGGCCCACAAGGGTCATCCCCTTCCTCCGATTAAAATCTCCTGCCTCGCCCGAGCTTGCGCCTGGTTCAGCGTCCGCTCACCCAAGCTCGCTCTCAGCATCTCGCTCCCACTGGCCAGGCTCGGCTCGATCGCTCCGGGCTCAACCTTGACTCAAACTCTCGCTCGCACACCCCCATTTTCGCTCCCTGTGCGCTCTCATGCTCACCTCTCGCACTCACAGCACCGCGCTCGTCCTCGCCGGTCCTCAAGCTCATCGGAGCTCTTGAGCTCTCCCGACTTCCTGCATTCAGCTCTCTCTCACTCATCCCGACTACTCTAAGCGGAAAAGGAAGGACGGAATTGAAACAAGGGAGGGAACGAAGCTATGGAAGCTCACCGAGGTGATTTTGCAGAGATCAGAGCTTCGATTGGAGTCCTGGGCATCATCAGAGGATCACGATGCTTCACCGGACTTGTGTTGGACATGGGTGAGCGTGATGGTGGAGCTCGAGAATGGTTTGGGTCGGAAACGAAGGAGAACAGCTTACCGGAACGTTATTCGCGCTCGAACAGGGGAGGTGGAGCTCCGGTGGTTCGGCGGCGGCCCTGGGTGGCTCCGGAGTGGCGCTGGACATCGATGGAGGTGCAGGCTAGTGCTGCTGCTGTTTCCATTCAAGAAATAAGGAGGGACGAGGTGATCGACGGTGGTTGCGGTGGTAATTGAGATGGTGATGGTGGCTGCGGGTGATGGTGAGGAGGAGATGGTGGTGGTGATGTGTTCGTCACGGGGGTTGCGGGGTGTGTATGTAAAATAGGAGAATAAAATAAAGCACAACTAGACTATCTCCCTGTCCCAAACAAATAATACAAGAATCCCCTCCCTTGTAGTAGTAGGGTAATTCAGGATCGAATCCACGAGGAGGTAGGTCAGCGCTTCCTTTGTTGTACTCACGATCAAGGCTTTCGACCTCAGTAGACACTCGATATCGAGTATACTGGTCGATATCGACCTTAGTTCTGGTCGATTTCCTAGCGCAGTTCCTGCAGAAGACAAAACAGCAAGTCGACGTCGAGCAGAGACCTCGATATCGATGTTAGTCCTCGATATCGACCCTTAAGGTCGATTTCGATGCTTGTCACAGAAACTGTTTTTTTGTAACCAATTTGTCGGAAAAGGATCCGAAGAAAATAGAATGGAGAGGGAAGATGAACAGAAACAAAACTAAGACTTTTATGAAGAATTTAATTAATTAAAAGGCTTCCAAAGTCGGGGTTTCATGCCACAACGATAACAATGCAAGTTTCATGCTAAAGATATGAACTTTTATGTCTTTCCGTCAAATAACTTTCGTTATCAACACTTAGGTGATTAGAGGCTTTCGCATAATTCCTAAGAGTTACTATCCAATTCATGAGTAATTCAAGTTCGCAATATGAGTGGCTTTCGCTTCAATAATGCAAATAATGAATCTCCCTAACTTTCGCAAAGGATCATGCATGGGGTAGAAGACGGAATCGCATAAAAGTCATACATTTGATGCACTTACCTCACATTGCTATCGTCGGGCTCACCCCGACCCTAGAAGTGGGTTGACTACTCGCTCCTCATCATGCACATCATCATCATTGTTATTGAAAGAAAGCTACTTTGAATTAAAACTCCGAAAGAAAGTACAACCGAACAAGCCACTCCGCTCTCGCTTTTACAACTCCACTCGGCCTCCTCTCTCTCTCTCTATTCTCTATTGCAACTGAATTGTGTCTAAAACGGAATTCGGAATACCTAAACTCAGCCCTATTGGCTTCTATTTGTAGATGTCGATAAGGACTCGAAACCTTATCTTTATTCTCTATGATAAATTAAAACAAAGTAAAAACTAAAACTTCATGGTGAAATCAGCCTCCTCATGATAAATCTGATGTTGATGATAGGAAATCTCGACCTTTGGATAGATATTGCAAGCATTGGATATAATTCTATCGAAATCGGAGTCGAATTCCTCTGCTGGCATGGTCGATATCGACCCTTGCACCTCGATATCGACCCCTGCAAAATCTTATCTCGAGCTTCTCCTTCTCCTACTCGAACTGGCACTCGACTTCTATCAACTTGGTCGATCTGGCAGCATCGATATCGACCCCCAGACGTCGATATCGACCTCTTCTGTGTCGAAATGCTCTGTTTCCTTTTCTGCTCGATTCCTATGTCTCTGATGTACTCGATGTCGAGGTCTTCAGTCGATTTCGACCTCTTCAGAAGACTTCGAGTTCTTTTTCCGCTCTTCTGAATTCATCCATTTTCATCTGTTTTCTGCGAAATCACATGGAAACTCGTGCAAACCCATATATTTGATATTTAAGCATAAACTACACCATTCCCATGTTTTCCCATTAATGTGCATGCAAAAAACAACAAAATGAATTCATATGTGCATAGAAAATATGGCAATTTGCGCGCACATCATGATGTGAAGTGGTGAAGGAGGTGATGGTGAGCTGATGGTGCAGGCGCGAGGAGAGGGAGCAGGGACGGTGATGGTGAATGACGGTGATGACGGTGATGGTGAGCAGGTGAAGGTGACGAGGTGAAATGGGCAGGTGATGGGTTTGGGTTGCACGGTAAGGTGAGGGAGTTGGTGGGGATTGAGTGTTGAATTGGCTAATCAATACTCGAAAATAAATTCCGAATACGTGAATTTCAAAACCCGCAATTAGTTCCCAAATGTTAGTTTCCCCGAATTCCGCTTTCTCGATCAATTAGATTTTTAAAACCGAAAAAGGAGATCGCCATCTGATTTTATTTTAAATTCTCGAGGTGAAAGGACGGAATCGTTTTTCAAATTTCAAATTCAGGTTAGAGTCCGCTCTATGAGTTTTAAATCCGAGTTAAATTCATTTTTAATTTTTTTTTTTTGAAAAATCAGGATTTGAAAATCCGAGCCTTTACATCATCCACCTCTAAAAACAAGTCTCGTCCTTAAGACTAAAATCATTTTAAAACTGGGGATGAGTTTGAATTTGGTAAGTCCAAGGATCATGACATTGATCTCGTAAGTACCTCATAAGTGCTCCCATGAGATCTCACATTATCGTTGCCGTGATCATAATATCCCCAATAGATCGTAGCAACAATGTGATATGGGCCCCTAACACATCCTTACTTCAACTTCTCGGCCATATCATAACTTAAAAAGCATCATAGCGTCCCACTAGGTCTTAGCAAACAATTTACATGTTCCCCCATAAAATACTTGTATCACTTTCATGGAGCATTATAATGAAAAGCTCGAATTGTTTTAATTTTCTCAAAAATCCAAATTTACCCTTTATAAAGCATCGTTCTAAAACTTCAAGTTCGACATTAGCCAAAAGCATTCCCGACTTCCCAATCATCCTACCATCCACCTCTAAAGGCTAATCTCATATTCTCTTCCTCGGTTCCACGTCAAAATCAGGTTCTAATAATCCAGTTTCATCATTTCCAACATTTCGATTTCAAGACATCATAAAATATCACCATCATATAGCACATTCAATAGCATGCCACAGTTTCATCGATAATAATCACGCATCATAACACATATAGCACATCATCACCCATAGAAGGATTCATCACATCACATCATAGAAGTTGCACATCATAACACTCAGTTAAATCACATCATACCTGCACTATTTGTCAGAGTCATACAAGTATCGTCACACGCCAGCATTCCACCAAGCTCAAGGAGGAACTATGTTAGTACTAATACCTCACTATTGTCTATGGAAATTCATCAGAGAATCAACATCGTCTATAGCATATAAATTTCACAACATTCAGTCCCAAATATTGCATATCCATAGATAACATCCGTGAGAACACTTGCCTATAATTACCAACTATAAAAAGACACGACCACTATCCATAACCTTCACATATGATCACATCCGAGAGAGGAATTACCGGTAATTGTAGTCAGTGTTGGTGTCAGTGTCTTCTCCATAGTCGCTAGCCAGAGCCATGCGAGAGGCAAGGATTGTCTCCAGTGGGAGTCTGTGGGGGAAATTTAGAGTGCAGGGGAGAATGACGAAGGTCGTTGGTGAGGGGAGAAAGATAGACGGCGACGGTCTCCATCGGAGAGAGAGATTGAGAGAGCGCAGAGATCTAACAGAGGTCAGGGAAGATAAAGCGCGATGGTGGTTCTCACAAAGGGTTTGAACGGAGAAAGGCGAAGTGGTGGTGCTGTCAGCGGCGGAGGCTCGACAGTTAGCAGTAGGACAAAAGGCGGTGGTGTAAATCTTGGATGAGGTAACTAGTAGTAAGGAGTCAAGGAGGACAGTAGTGTCGGCTTAGGGATTTGGCAAAAAGATGGAGATAGGCAAGGAGAAGGCGACATAGTGGTGCTGTTGGAGGCATAAGTCCGGCGACGTGGTGGTGTTTTTGGAAGCGTAAGTACAGCGACAACAACAGTTTTGTGAGATCTAGGGTTTGTTGGGAGCCTCCTTTGTCCTCTAGTTTGGTGGCAGCCGTAGCAAGGGCTATAGTGGCGGCAGTGGCAGTAGTGTTGGTGGTGGTTACATCTATAGGCGAACTGAGATAGTGAGAGTTGGGAGAAAGAGAGGTTTGGTCAATCTGTTCACATAAGAATGGGAATGGGTTCGGTCAATCTGTTCACAAAAGAATGGGAATAGCTCCTATTTTCACTAAGTGTGGGCCAGTGTCTTAAGTTTTTTTACCATGTTGATTATCTATCGTAGTGGTCAATTAAGACAAGTAAACAATCATAACATATAACGAATAAGAGTAATAAATATCCAAATATGCATAAACCATAACTATAAAATAGTATTGAAACAACCCTCACATGTCTCTAACCAATGCATAAAAATAAGCAAAACTATAAAGAAGGTTTAGCCGAGCATGGCTTACCTGAATAAGGGAAAAGAGAGAGATGAGTGTGTGATAGAGTGTTGTGTTTTGAATGTGTGAATTGGGGGCTGAGGAGAGTTCTATTTATAGGCATAGAAGAGCTAAAAAAACTGAGAACTTAAGGTAGAAGAAAAGCCTAATGGATAGATTTGCAACCGGAGAAAATCTTCCACAATCTTTGTCGGTGGGCGCCAACAGCGATCAGTGGGTGGCGATCCACTGTAGCTTTATGGATGTCTCTGTCTAAGCACTGGAGTCGACGGGTGCCGATCTCTGTGGTTATCCTTTTATGTTCTTCTTGTCTTGTCTTGCTCATTTCTCCTTCTGTCTTCTTCCTTGATCCTTCCTTATGCTTCTTAAGCTTTATATCTTACATTTCCTCTGTCTTCTTTAGCTTAATCCTTAGAAATCTACATAAATAGGCATAAAATGCGTAGATTCCAAAACTTTGCAACTTTCAAAGCAATGATCGTACTTTATTATAAAAACCTAACTAAATACAACCTAAATGACTTAAGAATGACCTAAAACACCTATTCAAATCATGCATTATGAGTATGATTGAAATCTGTCAAAACATAACCCATGTGAGAATTTTTTATCCTTATCTAAGTATTTGTTATTTCATTATATGTCTACCTCTTGATATTGACTCTCCTTATATTGACTTCGTTATCTATTTTTGACTTACCGGGTCTACGAGTGAAACCCATGGGTATGGTATGCGCAAAACGTTGTTGGAACTGTCCACTATAAAAGGAAGCTTGACATTGAGTAATTAGGGTCATTCATGACACCCATAATTGTGACTCACACCAAAAAGAAGTTCAAGTGCACTTGCCAAGTAAGTTGAGGTATTGAGTAACCGGGGCCATAACATGACACCCATGTTTGTGACTCGAGTCAAAAGATACCAAATCCGAAAGCAAAAATAAAGAATAAACGAAAAAAAAAAAACAAAAAAACAAAAAATATATATAAAGAAGAATTAGAGCCAAATTACGTATTGTTTTTAATGTTTTGCCACCAGTGATGCCATTACGGTGGAGATTTAGTCATATCGTTCTGAATTCCATGAGCTTAATGCATTATGGAATGAGTTGAGAGTTTGAACTTAAATGCCTAAACAAATGAGAGCAATAGAAACAGAAATTCCCAGCGAGGTTTGATGAATGTCTACTTATGTGCTTTGATCACTAAATACATGCTATGATGTTTATTCACTTGATCTTTTGTTTAATTAAATTTGAGCTTTCATTTAATGGAGGCTGGTGCATGAAAGATGAACTCGTCGGTATAGGTTTCTTTTTATTATTCGTTCGAGGACTATCGAAGCTTAAGTGCGGGAGAGTTTGATAATGCATATATTGATAGGCATTATAGGATAGTTTTAGTTGCATTTAAACATAATATAGTCATGATTTATAATTAATTTCACATTATACTCTTTTAGTGATGAAGTTCAGAAACTACGTTATTTTAGTGGATTTATGCAGATTCGTAGACCGAAGTGGTGGAGAGTTTGGGAGAGATCAAAAGGGAGAAAATAAGCTAGAGGAATAGAGAAAGAAGAAATTGGAATGAGGAAGACGATAGCCAAGGCATGAGGTAACCAAGGAGCTGAGAACGCAGCTTTCGTGATGCAATGCAAATGGTGATGACTCCTGGTGACATTGAGGACAACGTTTAGGTGGCCTTTGATGGTCCGATCACTCGTGCAAAGGCCAAGAAGATGCAAAATGCTAACAAGACACTTATCATTCGTTGCCAAGGAGCTATGGAGCAAGGATTCAAGCCACCTTGGGTCGCTTTGCCCAAAACCAGACAACCAGTCCAAAAGTTGAGCTTAAGAACTCAGTCCAAGCTCATGAAGGTGAGGCCCGACCCACCATGAAGGCCCATTTCGTGCCTCCTCATAGGGCTGGCGGAAAATTCAGATTTTTAGACTATTTTTATTTTATTTATGTCATATTAGATAAATAAGGTAAAAAGGAAAGTCTATCTACTTAGATTCTTCCTTAACCACTAAGGTTTGACTTTTCAAACTAAATCTAGGGTTTTAATTAATTATTATTATTTTTAGTCAGCCATGCTGATCCTTTGCAAGGTGAGGATGGCTTATCAATTTCTATTTAACATATGTTCGAATTTTTAGGAAAAATCAGAGTGAAAATTATATTGAGGAACCCCTTTGGCTAAAGGGTTCTTCAATCTTCAATCCAAATACATTGCTTTATACATTTAGATTGTTGTTCTTCATCATCCATACAATTACTTTTCGAAACCCTAATCTCAATCACAACCCAAGAACACAAACACAAAATCTGCAGAAAATCGTCGGTGAAACAAAGGAGGCACTGTCGCAGAAGAGGAGAGAAACACCATCGCTGAAGCCTCACACCAGCACAGGTGGCGGCCGCCCCTGCCCTTGCAGCGGCCGCTGCCATCCCGCGGCGTCCCCCTCTGCGTTCAGGCGCTCCGTTGCTGCCTTTATTTTCTGTCGCAATTTCCTGTTTCCAAGTTTGCTGAAATTTGACCAAGTTTAAATCTGTCGCTATATCAGATTTTAATCACTTGCTTAATTTGTTCCAAAATCAGGAGATATCGAAGAGCATTGCAAGATCGGGAAAATATACGGCATGGTTCTTGATCTTGAGCCCACAGGCGAATGATCGGGGATTCCAAACGTATCAAGTGGTATCGGATTCTCAGGTTTATGCAAGTTCTTTACTCTCTTGATTTCTTTTTGAGTGATTTATTTTCGTGCCATCTTTTTCACCATTCCCGCTGCATAAATTTTAGTTCTTTATTATTCACCCTACAAATTGGCACTTTATTTTAGTTATTTACTTGTTGGATCTTTAATTTGGAAGATATTGAGTTCTTGATTGCAAGTTTTGATTTTTATTCCTTTTTGCTACATATCATGCCTTTGAATGTGATTCTTGGATTAAAGCATTATATGAACTTGCACCACTAAAGAACCCTAATTTTCCAGATTTTTAGCCTATTTCTCTTATTTTCTTTATTTTTGCTTACTTTTGGACATCGTAGCTTAGAATTTTTTTTATTTTTGTTGTTTCTGTCGCATTACAGTAGCTTCCAGCAGCGTTTTTGTTAGTAAAAAAAAACAGAAAAAAAGAGCCGAGAGCTTAAAAAAAAAGAGCATTCATCTTACCTTTGTTTGAGTTAGTAACTCATTGCATCTTGTTCTTTCTTTTATTTAGCTACTTGTTCGATGATCTAATTGCTTTTAAGCATCAAAAAAGAACCCCTTGTGTGATTTTGTGCTGTGCCGACACAGGAGCCTTGGTCACACCCCTCTTTGTCTGAACCGTGTTGCAACCGTCAGATAATAGTTGACGGAGTGTGTGCACTTGCTTACCCTTGTGATTGCATCGCCTCTAGCGCTACATATTGTTATATTTTCGAGCATCACATTGTAGCTATTATTATCTACACTTGAGCCGCTTGTTTATACTTGCGATCCTTGCTATCCGACTTGTGGCTGATTTCTTTTGCAATTTAATCTCTACTTGCTATCTTCAATATTGCAAAATTCTGTGTCAAGGGAAGATTACTTGAATTGAGTGCCTTGTTTTTCTCGCCTCTTTGATTTCTAAAACTGAATCACTCTTAGGATCAAAAGGGCTTGCATTACTTGGTTTCTGTTCTTTGCTCCGTTTACTTGTTGCTCTTCTGATATTGTAGGAACATGTCAAATGGAAACGACCCAAATTCTTCCCCTACCCCTCCTGCACCACTTACTGCGGCAGACGTACAGTCCATCATTGCGACTGAACTTGCCCAATTAACCAATCGCTTGGCCATTGAAAGGGCCCAGGACCGTGCAAGCTTTTCGGCCAAGATCGATCAAGCCATTGATCGAAGACTTGAGGAAAGGAAACAGAGTGAGGCTTCTGGATCTACACCTCCCTCAGGTGGTAAGCCACCTCCTACAGGTCATACACCTCCCTCGAGTAATCCACCCCCGTCTGGTCAATTACACTTTAAACTGCGTTCTGCTACGCCTAACCCTTTTACAGGAGAGAATGACAATGATCCGTTATCTGGCTTTAACGGTAATGATGTACACCGAGACCATACCCCCCCTCGGCATCAGCAACATGGGCGGCAACAGCAGTACCAACCACCTCACCAGGCTCACGCCAATCCTCTATTCGTTAGAGCCAACTGGGACGACAGTCGTAGCAATGCCGATCTGAACGACATGCCCCACTTGGAGGACGCTTACCAAGAGGTAGATCCTAACTTGGATGATTTAACTAACCCTAATTTTGGTCGTCCTAGATTTGACAATGCACATGCTATCCAAAGGCGCGATGTTAAAATAAAATTGGAAACTTTTGATGGTACTAATAATCCTCAAGCTTATCTTATTTGGGAAGATTATACTAACTATGTTTTGGAACATCTGCGCTATGAGGAAACAGAGAAGTTGGAAGTTGTTATATTACATTTGACAGGTATGGCTCGCACTTGGTGGTTCCGCACTCGTGAGATCCGCCGTCGTCAAGGTAAGCAACCTGTTGAAACTTGGCCCCAACTTCGCTATCTGTTGAAGAAACGCCACGTGCCTGAGGAATACACAGAAACAATGAGGATGCGCCTAGCTTCTTGCCGCCAAGGAGCTCGCTCACCCATGGAATACAAAGACGAGCTTGAACGACTCACTCATCAGGCTAATGTTTATCTTACTGAACGTGCCTTATGTACTCAATTTCTTGCTGGGCTTAATATCTCTATTAAAAATCCTTTGGCTATTCATTCTATTAGGGATATTAACACTTTATCTCATAAGGCACAGCTTCTGTATGAGCAGCAGCAGCAACAGCAAAGGACCAGGATCGATCAAGCCTCCCAAGGTCGCAGGTTTGTTCCCATCCCTTCTTCTAGTCAACACAGAGTTTCTTCTAACCCGCTTATACAGCAAACGGGAGTTTCCGACTCACCTACATAGGGTTTTGAGGTCCAATCTAGAAGAGTTGTTGCACCACCTCCTAAAGAGCGCACAAAGGAGCTCCGCTGCTTCCATTGCGGGGGTTCTGGCCATGTGTCTCGTGACTGTCCTCAGAAAAAGAAGGTCCTCCTCAATGATTTGGGAGACCACTACTATGAGGATGAGATTCAGGTAGACCCCATAACTTCAGGTGAAGTGGAGGAGGACTCAGCTAATGTGGATATTGATCCTACAAGGTTTCAGGAGGCTCTTTGCCTTGTCAACCGCCGAGTTCTACACATCTAGGAGGCTCCCATGGCTGATCAAAGGGAGAACATCTGCCACACAAAGTGTGTGGTGCGCGAGGCTACCTTGAATGTCATCATCGATGGAGGAAGTTGTTGCAACCTCATCAATGAAAAGGTAGTGGATTATCTTCATTTGACTACTACTCCTAGGGCTACTCATTATGGTCTTACTGGTATTACTGATGATGGTTCTAATATTATGGTTACTAAACAATGCTTAGTTTCTTTGTCTATTGGTTCCTATCATGATCAAATTTTATGTGATGTCACTAGGATGGATTGTAGTCATATCTTACTTGGTCGTCCTTGGCTTTATGATCGTTCTGTGTTGCATGATGGTCGTGCGAGTACCTATTCTTTCACTTTTGATGGGAGGAGAGTTACTCTCCTACCCTTGTCTCCTCAAGCTGTTTTGAAGAAACAGGTACGCAAGCAACAACACCAGGACACTCAAAAGGAGGCCCAGAAATAAGCTGCTGCCCGCGAGGAGGAACTCGCTGCATCCAATGCAGTGGCCGCTGCACCACAGGCGGCGGCCGCCGCACTTGATCCCGCGGCCGCAGCTTCTGCATCATCGTCTTCACCTTCTTCCACTTTGGCGAAGGCCCCATCTACTTCCATTAAGGGCTCTGTTGAACAGAGGACACTTCTTTATCAACCCCAGCAGGAGATGGTTCTTGGGAATGACTCCGCCGACGATTTGAGGACAAATCGTGTTCAAGTGGAGGAGAATGATGCAATGCAAATGGTGATGACTCCTGGTGACATTGAGGACAACATTAAGGTGGCCTTTGATGGTCCGATCACTCGTGCAAAGGCCAAGAAGATGCAAAATGCTAACAAGACACTTATCATTCGTTGCCAAGGAGCTATGGAGCAAGGATTCAAGCCACCTTGGGTCGCTTTGCCCAAAACCAGACCACCAGTCCAAAAGTTGAGCTTAAGACCTCAGTCCAAGCTCATGAAGGCGAGGCCCGACCCACCATGAAGGCCCATTTCGTGAAAATTCAGATTTTTAGACTAGTTTTATTTTATTTATGTCATATTAGATAAATAAGGTAAAAAGGAAAGTCTATCTACTTAGATTCTTCCTTAACCACTAAGGTTTGACTTTTCAAACTAAATCTAGGGTTTTAATTAATTATTATTATTTTTAGTCAGCCATGCTGATCCTTTGCAAGGTGAGGATGGCTTATCAATTTCTATTTAACGTACGTTCGAATTTTTAGGAAAAATCAAATTGAAAATTATATTGAGGAACCCCTTTGGCTAAAGGGTTCTTCAATCTTCAATCTAAATACATTGCTTTATACATTTAGATTGTTGTTCTTCATCATCCATACAATTACTTTTCGAAACCCTAATCTCAATCACAACCCAAGAACACAAACACAAAATCTGCAGAAAACCGTCGCTGAAACAAAGGAGGCACTGTCGCAGAAGAGGAGAGAAACACCGTCGCTGAAGCCTCACACCAGCACAGGCGGCGGCCGCCCTTGCCCTTGTAGCGGCCGCTGCCATCCCGCGGCGTCCCTCGCTGCGTTCAGGCGCTCCGTCGCTGCCTTTATTTTCTGTCGCTATTTCCTGTTTCCAAGTTTGCTGAAATTTGACCAAGTTTAAATCTGTCGCTATATCAGATTTTAATCACTTGCTTAATTTGTTCCAAAATCAGGAGATATCGAAGAGCATTGCAAGATCGGGAAAATATACGGCGTGGTTCTTGATCTTGAGCCCACAGGCGAAGGATCGGGGATTCCAAACGTATCTTTTCGCCATGGTGAGAGACCCCATTCGCCACGACAAAAGGCCTTGGTCGTCGTGGCACTACTAGAATACTGCAATTAGACATCATGTCATTTAAGTCTGTCAAGAAATCAACGGATGTTAAATCTATCTATTATATCGAATATTTTTTTATGATGTCTAAAATAGTTTACACAATGGTCAAATATGTGGACAGATGTGAAACTATTAGTTCGAAAAACAACCAAAATGCGCGATATAAGGAAAAAAGGTGGGATCCAAACATTTAGAAAAAAAAATTGGAGCCGGGCTTCCAAATTTTGGAGGTGATGTTAACACTTGAAAAAAAATTAGACTTTCTTCTTTCCTTTTTCCAATAACTTCTAACACTTCGAAAAAATCTAACCCTTTTTTTTTGACTTTCCTAAAATTTATAACACTTTAAATATTTCTATCTTCTTCTCTCTCCCCTCACATTGAATCAGCTCTAATCCACTAACCCTCAGTCTACCTCTCTCTAGATTCGAGCCACGTACCAAACCCCTAATTCATCTTCTCCTATCTCTGGATCCAAGCTTCCGCTAGCTTGCTCCGACGACCGTCGTTCAGTGCTGTCTTCCTCCTCCGACCATCATATCTCAAAAGAATCGCAAAAATGGATGGGAGTTGAAACCCTAAATCGCCGCAAGGTATCCGACATTCCGACCTATAGCGCCCGTTTCATTTATTTTCCATCTTCATTCTCCTTTGGTTTCTTGTTTATTTTTATATTGAATCATCTCTAAGCCTCTAACCCTCGGTCTACCTCTCTCGAGATTCGAGCCACGTATCAAACCCCAAACTCATCGCCGACAAGGTCCGATATTCCAACCTATTTGTTTGGTTTCATTTGTATTCCATCTTCATTCTCCTTTGGTTTCTTATTTATTTTCACGAATCCCTAACCCAACCCTATATGTGTTTTCTTAGAAGAAGGCTCTGAGAAGAAGGATTTGAAATGGCGATACAGTGTTCGACTGCTCCCTAACCCACAAGGTGCTCGTCTCTTATGTGCTTTAATTTCTTATCCCCTTTCTAATTTCCTTGTAGTTCAGTATAGCTATTTCATCACTGTTTCAATCTGTGAAAGAGCCACTAGGGTGGTATCTCGATCTTGAAATTTGTGCTCCATATCTTTAGAAACACTTACGATTGGTTGAAATGTAACATTTATCTGTTTATTCCTTAACAATCTTCACCTTGTAACTCGACTCTGTTCACCTGTACTATCTTCCCCTTATCCTGAATTTTGTTTATTTAATTTTAAGAAAGGGTAAGGCCTTTAATGTAACGGCCCAAATATAAATATTCGGGTTACGTTTCGAAGGATGGATACCTTCGTTCGGATCTTGCAATCCAAGTACGGGTCGAGGTTTCAAACCTCAAAAGTTAGTGTTTTGAAAGAGGGGATTTCATACCCCAAGTCTAGCGAAGGGCCATTGGGTACCCAAAACCTATCTTATTTGTCTATGTTGCGCAAAACCATTTGAAGATCAAAATGGAAAGCAACGAAAATTAGGGTACAACTTGCCATGGCATAGCGAGGTCAAAACCAAATAAACGAGTATAAATCATTCAAGTATGTAAGTTTGGTGATAGTTTGTCTCTCAGTCAGCAGTGCGCTAAATTAGAGATAAACCCTCCATGGAAGCATACAACAAGCAAACATCATATCCCTGAAAGTAACCACAATGTTAGGCTAAAAGACGCATGCGGACCCTAACGACCACACTGTGGATATAAAGCATGCTAAGCCTAAATAATGGATGTGTCTAATGCAGTGTGGTAATTTAAATCACACAAGTATCCTGATAGTTTATATATAGATATATAGAAAGCAATTAAATGGATCCATACAGAATGCAAAGACCCTAGCAAAGACTCTAGGACACACAGATAACGACCGTTCTCTTTTCAAACGCATAAAAAAGATGGATGCTCATTCATTAGTGCAGATCCTAAGCATTGTACTACATGGTATGCTTTTATGCATATGCAATACCTATACACTATATGACACAGCAGGCATCAGGTCTGGTCACTGAGTAAGGTCTCGTAAGAAACTTACCTGGAGTTGCATAATAAACATATAAGTCTACATTCAAGCACACAAGCACAAATAACTCTATATAAGTTCACATAATCGAAAGTCTCATCATCATACTTCCATTCCATCATCATACAACTCATCTCATACTTATCTCATCATAAGTCATCACATCATCTCGTCATAACTCATCATCATTTCCATATAATCTCATCGTAACTCATTAAGTTCCATCTCAACATATCATCTCAATATCTCATAACCATATCATATCTTATCATATATAACCTCATAGCATATAGCAACATACAACATCATCTCATACATAGATCATATTCATACTCACATCATCAAATAACATATCGTACTCTCATTCATATTCAGGAACATATATCAACATATCATGATTTCGTAATTAGTAATGCATCTCAATACATCGTGCTTCTCAATCATCAATTTAAGACCTCAACATAAATCATGCCTTAACACATATTCATATCATAAAATTTTATAACATGCTTTCATAAAACAATATATCATAATCTCGTGATCATCATATAAACATCTCAGAATTATATCATCATTTCATATTTGAATTCACACTTCATATCATGCTTCATAATCCACATATAACACATCATCATAATTTAACAATTGTAGCATCATCATAACATGCTTTACATAATTTACACTCATACAAGTCATCAAGCATTCATTAAGTTAGGCAAGGTAAGTCAATTTCCCTAGATTTTCCAAAATTCTTAATATCTCAAGTTAGATCAAATCATCATTCAAAATAACTTCTTCTAGTGATACTTGACCCAAAAATCAATTTACAGAACATTACTCTTCAAATAAGCTTATTTTATTATTTTATCAAAACAATTCCAACAAAGTTAGGGTATTTTAAAAAATCATGTCTTCACGTAATTAAAACAATTTCCAACCCTTGAAAACATTTCATTTTTTTTCAATTTCCATTCCAATAATATATTTTAAATCCTAACAATTTAAAAGGCCATAATATTTTATAATATAATATTCCATTGATTTAATAATTAATTAATATGTAAATCAACTAAGCATAAAATAGATGTCTTAACCTTAATATATATATATATATATATATATATATATATATATATATATATATATATATATATATATATATATATATATGATCACAATTTACCCAAAAGGCCCAGTCGGATTTTAAAGCCCAACTCAATACCCAACACCAAATCTGATTTGTGTTTTAAGTGAACCCAACCCGGATCTGTCTTTGATTAATTAAAAGCACCTGAACCGGTTTAACTTATAATAAAACAAAACCTACCCAAACTGGCACTGTTCATTTTCTTCCCCCCAATCCCCTGTTCGAACCTCAGAGAAAAAAAGGAAAGGAAGAGTTTCTGGCCGGCGGAGACTGGTGGCTCCGACCACCTTCTTGACACCAATGGAGCATGAATCAGCAAGAAAGGGAAGGAAAAAGAAGGTGCTCACCGGGGGGTTCGAACTCGCCGAAATACCTCATTGGGGCTTGATTGGGCTTTGCTGTAGAGGTAATTAAGCAGCTCGTCCTAGGACAAAGGTAAGAGGTGTAAAGGTAAAGCTTAATGCAATCAAGTATAAGCTTCTGTGGGTCAAGAAATGACCTTTACCCTGGCGATGGCTCGAGGATGAGTCGATTTCAAATGGATGAGAATGATGTCATCCTCAAGTGGAAGAAGAAGGCTCCACCATGGGAGTCGTTTGTAACGACCCAGACTTATGATACTCGAGTTACGTTTCGAGGGATGAAACCCCTCGTGGGATCTTGCTTTCCAAGTGTTAAAGCTTGAAACCCAAAGGATTAGTATTTTTAAAGTGGGATTTTGTACCCAAATCCCGTGAAGTTCATGGGAGACCCGGGGTAAAATCCATGTATCTGTCCTATGGCCTAAGTCGTGAAAACCATTTAGCATTCAAACTACGCAGTCTAAAACCGAATATATTGGGGTGCCACGGCAGAGCCGTGTCAAAACGAAATCTAGGTATCGTAAATCTCCAAAATTGATCATAGTTGGGTGAAGTCAGTCTCAAAAATCTCTCTGTCAGCCATGTAAAATATCCTGCGATCATAGAGTCAATCATCATCAAACACACATATCACATACCTAAAAATATTAAGGTGGCATAGGATCAGATCGAGAACCGCACTTGGCTGGTCCCCACATATAAGCACACATATACGCTATACCTAATATCATGCTTCTAATGTAGGACAGGAATATTAACACACAAGCATGCCTAATATCATGCCATTCGTCATTCACATATGCCATTAGTCATACATACATGCCATTAGTCAAACAATCATAACATCATGTTAGTTAGTCATAGATCAAGTCTATTTCCCAAGTTAGTCTTGAAAACTATTTCGAAATCCGAGTCAAATAGTTAGGACTTTCGACCTTTGAAAATGCCCATTTAGTTCATTTTCCAAAACCTGAGATTAGGTCAGCAAGTCAGTCATTTGAATACCCAAAATGTCAAATCCGGCTTTTGAAAACTTTCGGCATGGTCCCTGATAACTCCACTCCCTTGATGAAAATCGGAATAAGTTTCAAAGGCCTTGACAGTCTGTTTGTGTCAAAGGTCTTGAAGCTTTAACAATATTGATGAAACACAAAACCTGTTCTATGTGATATTATGTTCGAATATTATTTTATGTTATTATATGCTTCCATTATATTATTATATATACACTAACCTTTCAGGAAGTATTTTCGAATATTATTTCCTTCCTTATGTTGTAAATTGAGAAGATTCAAATCGGAAGATCATGGCCTCCGAAAGTTTCCAAAGATAGAAGATCCAGCTCAAGCCATGATCCTCTCTAGCCGTTGGTGAAGATCCTTAGGTGCCGATTTGTTTCAATAAAAAGAAAGGAAGAAGAAGACAGCGACACCGGATGAACACAAGCTTTCATACACTCAAGTCTTCAAGCGAGATATGTCTTCTTCGTGTGCTCTCTGCTAGTCCTTAAGAGTCTGTTATTTCATTTCAAAGCATTTGAGAGTTACACTGTGAGCTTATAGGATATATTTCAAGAGAGTGTTATACTCAAGAGTTTGTAACTCGGGAAGTAGACACTAGGCGATTGATTCACTAAGTGTAAGAGGATTGTACTAGATAGCATAGAGAGGTGGGGCTCTTCTAGATTGGTCTAGGACTCCAAGGGAACGTGAGTTGACTAGATTGCAATTGTATAGGAGAGAGGCTTCTCGGTGAGCTACTAGGATCCTAAGTCTTGTGAATCAATAAAAGCCGGTTGAATCCTAGGGTTGTGGAAGAACCCTAGGCGGGGACGTAGGCCAAGTTCGTGCCGAAACTCGTAAACAATTCATCGAGTCCTTTACTTATTGCTTTACCTTATTTTCGCACTTGGTTCGACTGTTTAACTTTGTGATTCAGGTTTTCAGAGAAAAGACTAAGTCTAATCTCAAAGGATTTTGCACGAGCTTCAAAAGTCTTGAGAATCTGCGAAAAACCGACATACTCTATTCAACCCCCCCTTCTAGAGTATTTCTATATTACTTTGTTTTACATTATCGAACCTTCAATTGGTATCAGAGCTTTACTCACTGCTTTTGATCTAACAATCTTGTGAGTTTTCGATCATGTGTGGTGAAGCAAGCGGAGGATTTGCACAAGGAAGGTCTACCAGCAGACCACCACTCTTTGTAGGAAACAACTTTGTCCACTGGAGATCATTGATGAAGATGTTCATCATAGACCAAGATCTGGAACTTTGGAACATTATAGAGAATGGGCCAAATATTCCAGAGAAAGACGGACCAAATGGAACCAAAGTCGCAAAGAAGGAGTCTGAATACATCCAAGCGGATCTTGAACTCGTCTCCAAAAACTACAGGGCTATTAACTTACTTTATTGTGGTCTTAGCACTGATGAGTTTAACCGTATTTCATCTTGTAGGTCAGCTAAAGAGATTTGGGACAAGCTGGTCGTCACCTATGAGGGAACCAGCCAAGTGAAGGACACCAAGACCAGCATCTTCCTTCGAAAGTATGAACTTTTCAAGATGAAGCCTGATGAGTCTATCAAGGTCATGTTCACACGATTCACAGAAATCACCAACAACCTTGACTCTCTCGGCAAGAGCTTTACAAACGTTGAGAAAGTAAGGAAGATATTAAGGTGTCTCCCAAAAGAAAAATGGGGTCCTAAAGTAAGAGCTATAGAGGAAGCCCAAGACCTCACTACTCTGCCTCTTGACGACCTGCTTGGGAAATTGATCTCGCATGAGATGATCCTTAATGAAGACGATGGAGAACTTCCAGCAAGCACTAAGAATTTGGCGCTCAAATCTAAGAAGGATGACAACAAAGATGAATCTGATTCCGAAGATGAGGATGACGATGAGGATGATCCTTTTGCTCTTATCACAAGAGGCCTTGCTCGAATCCTCAAAATGAAGAAACAATTCAACAACAAGGATGGATCAGAGTCTTCTAAATTCCGAGGTAAGTCTCTGTTGTTGCAGGAGGCTTAATATGTCAAGTAATTACAAATAATAAAGATGTAATAAATGTAATCCAACTCCTGGCCTAAGCAAATAATTACAAGACTTCCTCCCGTTGTAGTGGAAGGGTAGTCAGGATCGATCCACGAGGAGGCGTGTCAGCGGGATCCTAGTAGCTTCGGAAATCTCAAGTCTGTGTCGACCAGTAGCCTCGATTTCGACCTAGGACCTCGATGTCGACCTTGGCTGTCGATGTTCTCTGCAACAGAAGACCTGCAGAGACAAAAACAAGTGGTCGATATCGACTGGTGGGGGTCGATATCGATGTCAGTCCACGAAATCGACTGGCTCAGAAGACTGCAAGTCGACACAGGGGGTCGATTTCGACACAAGGGGGTCGATATCGATGCTTGCAGAAGTTTCCCAGGAGTCTTGAGATCGACTCAGAAAACCGTCGATCTATCAGTTTTGGTCGATATCGACCTCTGCTGTCGATATCGATGTCTCCCTGCAGTGGGTTAGTTCTTTGTCGGCAAAGAAAAGGCCGAAGAATTAAGGATGGAAAGAGAAGGAATGAATAGAAATAACAGAGGGTTTTTGTGTGTATAAACTATGTAAAAAGGCAACTCCTAGGATTAGGGTTTACCACAACGTTAACCAATGCATGCGATAAGATAAATAAGACGGACAATTGTGCTATTTCTCCCGAGGGACGAGCTTTCGCCGTACACCAACTCTTAGGATTACTCTTTCAAATAAACCTAATTGTCTCTACTAATTTTATGTTTATAACTCAAGTTGTTAGCATGAATCCCTTTTCTTTCGATTAGGACTAAACATAGAATTGTAGGAGGAGAGATAGACACAACGATATCAACATCAAATACTTACCTCAAGCGCGCATGGCTAACGTCGGGCTCACCCCGACCCTAAGAGCTTTGGGGAACTACTCGCTTCTCATCATGGAACTCATCGTCATTTGAAAGGAAGAAACTTGCATTAAAATAAACCTCGAAGCTTTACAACTCAACGTCAACTTTCGCAAACGTCAAACCCTAAAACTTCTCTCTAACTCTAACTCTATTGTCTATGTCTTGGGTGATTCGATTATTCTCGTTGATGATCTAACAAATCAGCCCCTAGGGCTTTATTTATAGGCTACTAATCCTCGCTATCCAAGGATTGTAACTCCTATCTAAACTAATAACTCTATCCGAACAATTAGGATAGGTCTTTTATTTTGATAAAACTTAAAGGAACTTAAAGGTAAAAGATAAATAACTCTTCAGCTGCCATCTATGTTGTGAGATAATCCCGTGCCTCCTTGAAGATATAGTGCCAATCCGCATTCGAAATCGAGTCTATCTTCTGTCGAGATAAGGGGTCGATATCGACACCAGAGGTCGATATCGAGATCTCTGTTCCTGCTCGACTTGTTCAGCTCTGGTCGATTTCTATGTTGAGGTCGATATGGGGGTCGATATCGACACCGGGGGTCGATATCTGGGTCTAAGGTCGATATCTGGGTCTAGGGTCGATATCTACCTCTGCTCAGCTTCACTTGGCTTCTCCGTTTTGACTCCGTTTTCGCTCGAATTCCTGCATGGTTAGCTCAAAACTTGTGCAAACCCTATTTCTTTCATTTTAGCCCATTCTTACATAAGTTTATATTCTTTTGAACCTTTTCTTTGGAGATCGAATGAAATATGAAGTCAAAAGATGCAATAAAAGAAGGTGCAAATGTGTACATCAAAACACCCCATACTTAGACTTGCTTGTCCTCAAGCAATAACCAAGCAATAACCAACACCTACAACACATCCTTCAAGTCTTCGCCTTTGTCAAAAGCAACATCATAAGCGGTAGCAAAGCAAAGCAAGTGAATTTAACGTCATAGCACATATTTTGGTGATCCATAGGCATATGCGATTTTGATCCAACCTCACAGGGATAATGTGTTTGCACTCAACTCTCATGTGTTTAGGCTATGGGAATCAACTCTCAACTCAATTCCATATACAATCTCATTAACATTGCAATTTATAATAATCCACTTCGCAACCAATTATGAAAATGCAATAAGAATCATCAGGAGGACTTTCGCTCAATGGAAGACTTCATAGAAGACTCCATTCGGCGGGGTTGTAATGGGGCTTGGTATGAAATAAAGGGTATGGAATTATTTGGCTATGTGGTGCTTTTATAATTCGGGAATCAAGACTCCTAAATCTCAACACTTGCAATACCCAAACCATAACTCTTCACAATAATGCTCTAAAGATGCATTCCATCAACCCTTCTTCCATGTTCTAATATACCTCTCAAAAATATAACATTTGTATGAATAAAAGACTTAAGGATTTTGGCTCATGCACTATATATAGATATCTTTCTTTTTTCTTTTTTCGAAAGTGTTAAGTAAATATGTGCATTTATAGGTTGAGCCATAAACCCTTTTACAAAATATGACAAAATGTAAATATGTACCATCCTACAATTTCCTTTCTCGAAACTGGATATTATGTTCTTTTCTTTCCACAAGGCATTAGTCCAACCAATCTAAGTCTCAATTCCCAAATGGGGGTCAGACTCAATTCGGCTAGGGATAATTTTGTGGAGTTTGCAATTTCAGGCTCAGGCTAATGTTCTGGCTTCAAGCAGGGATAATGCAGGGTAGGTAAAGAGAGGATAAAAATGGCTTAAAAGATGCCTCCATCATTTAATTCTCGTAAACATAATCATATATATGCATTGGTTTTGAATAACTATCACAACATTTAGAGATGCATAGGAAGAGTAAATTCACTCAAGAAAGCGGAGGGATTTTTGATGTTCTCCCTATAGGTCAAAATTCTCACAAGGACAATTTTTGTTGGATTTGCTTTTTAGCCTAGGATCATATGTGCTCAATTTCATCACAAGTTCACAATCTACATAAAAATTTTAAGACTTAGGCTAAACCATCCAAATATGCCATAGGATTTACATGATCAAGTCAGCTATTGAGTTTTCATCATAGGACATCTAAGTAGGGTTAGAAAATACACTTAAAAAATAAACATGCATTTTTTTTTGTATTTTGACATTTTTCTTGTTTTTTGGATTTTTGACATTTTATAAAAGTAAAACTAAGGACAAAAATTTAAACATGAATGCAATGCGAAGAAGAAACCAAGTTAAGACCATAAGACATGTCTTTGTCCCACCCCATACTTAAAATATACAGTGTCCTCACTGTATTAAAAAGAAGAACAAGGGTAGAGAGAAACTCATAGCGCAGCCTGCGGATTCAGGTTGATTTCAGGTTCGGTCGATGCCAGAAGTCGATATCCAGGTCAGAGGTCGATGTCGACTGCATCTTTCAAAGTCGATGAAGAAGATGAAGACAAAGGCTTCCTGATTGGGGTCGATATCGAGTATTAGGGTCGATATCGACCTCTGCTTTTTGCTCCTGAGTCCTCGATGTCGACTCCAGGAGATGGCTTGACCCTGGGGGGGTCGATTTCGACTGGCCTGGTCGATTTCGACTGTCTCTGCAGAAGCTTCTTTTCTTCTTCGTCGTTCCTTTTGCTTGATAACCTGAAATCTTCGTTAGAAATATAGATAAAGCACGAATTATCTCAGTTTTAAAAGTTTCAAAACAGCCAAAAATTAAATCCTAAAAACCATCTATGCGAAATTTAAATGTTTTATGTACATGCTCTAGATTTTTGAGTCGCTAGGCCGACTTCTCCATCAATTCTTCACGAGCCTTTTGTGTAGGGACCCTTTGAGCTTAAGCGTTCTCCTGGATCATCTAGGTCCTTTTGATAGCATCTAAGTTCGGCGACCAAGGCTTCTTCATCATTAGGTTCTTCTTTGGGCGCTTTTCTTCTCTTTCTTGACCTAACTTTAGCAATATAGGCAAACCATGGAGCTTTGACCCTCTCTTTAGTAGAATTATCAATAATCGGCTTAATTGATTTATCAATAATGGACGGAGGAGGGTTAGGAGTCATACCTGGGCTTACCTGTTTGGGCCCGAAACAGAAATCTTCGGGCTGAGGGGTGGTCGATGTCGACCAAGGTGGGTCGATTTCGAGTGCTGTGGTCGATATCGATGTGTGGGGGTCGATATCGACCTCTGTGACCCCATACTTAAGCTCCTGGCAGCGATCTGGCATACTCGATTTCGACCAAGGGGGGTCGATTTCGATGCCTTTAGTCGATATCGACTGGTTCCAGTCGATGTCGACCCTGCTTGCTGTTTCCGTCCTTGCCAACAAAAATTTTCTAAGCTTTTCCTTAGCCGGTGAGAGGACTACTTGCTCCAGGTGCTTTGTTTCGCTCATGGTCGGGTTGAAAGAGAATTCTATTACTTCGTTCCCTATAGTAAAGGTTAGTAATCCTCGACGTACATTGATATTGGCATCTGCAGTAGCTAAGAATGGTCTACCAAGGATAATAGGCACTACAGGATCTTCAGGCATCTCCAATACAATGAAATCAGTAGGCACAAAGAACTTACCTACCTTTACCGGAATGTCATCAACTATACCTGTGGGTCTGACGAATGAGTTGTCAGCCATATAGAGCTTCATGTCCACAGGTTCAAGTGCACCAATGTTCACCTTCTGCCAAATAGAGAGAGGCATGAGACTTACACTTGCCCCTAGGTCACATAGGGCTTTATAACGATGTTGGCAAAGTCCCACAGTGATTGCAAACTTCCCTGGATCACTCTTCTTCTCAGGGAAGTCCATCTTTGAGCACTCCTCTGCGATCTCTACCATGGATCTCTTCTTGCTCAGGATGTCTTTGAGGAATCGCACATAGGCGTGCATCTCGCTTAGGGCTTCTGTTAGAGGGATAGTGATGTTGAGTCCTTGAAGTATCTTTATGAAGCACCTAAACTTACCTTTGGTGGGATCCTCCAATGCTTTGGAAGGGAATGGCAACGTCTTCTTTGGTGGGGGGGCCAAAACGGTGGTCGGAGGGGCCTGTTGGACATCGACATTGGCTGGAATGTGGTCGATATCGACTGGGATGGTCGATTTCGACCTCTGTTGAGGCTCTGATGGCTCTGCAGTGTCACCGACATCGACCAGGGGGTCGACATGGTGGTCGATATCGACCTCTGGGTCGACATCGACTGGTCTGTCGACGTCGACTGGGTCTGTTGCTTTCTCCTCCGTATCCGTCCGTGGCTTTTGTACTTTGGTGCCACTCCTTAATTGTATGGCTGCGACATGGCCCGTCCCGGATTATCCCTTAGGATTTGTGGTGGGTTGCCCAGGGAGTGTTCCGAACGACCTAGGGATTTGTGCCGCCAATTGACCCAGTTGGGTCTCTACGTTCTTCTTCCAAATATCCATCTCCCCAATCCTTGTGGTAAGGTGATTGAGTTGAGAGTGGATAGCATTGTTGGATTGATCGTTCTTAGCTTGGTTCCGCCTTATCTCGTCCAACACAAGTTGAAGATCATCCTTCTTTTGGTCTCTCTCCGGGTGCCCAGGAGCTCTATAAGGCAGAGGGTCCCTAGGGTTAACCGGGTTCCTTTGTGGTTGATGGAACCTTTGGTCTCCCCAATATTGGTTGTTGGGACCCCTCATGTAGCGCGCCTCTTGGTGAGTCTCTGCTAGGTGTACTTGTTCGGCATGTGGGCACTCGATGGTGGTGTGTCGCTGCGATCCGCATTCGATGCAATCTTGGTTCGCTGAAAGGAACCTCACTTGCTTTTGGAGCTTTCTAAGTTGATCTCTATGGAATTGCTCCTTCACGTCCGGATCGATTACATTGGAGGGTTCATATAAGGGCATAGATGGGGCAGGCCTCGATGATGATGATGTGTCGGAAGCCTCAGGAGTCCCATATGTGTTGTCGAACTCCACCAACCTCTCTATGGTTTCCCAAGCCTCTTGTGGGGCGAGTTCAAGGTAGCCATAGGAGGTGTAGGTGTTGATCCTCTCCTTAGTTGCAGCGTCAAGAGCATTGTATATGATCTCCTAAATTACATATGGTGGTTGGCCATGCGTCGGGCATGATCGTAGGAGGTCCTTAAACCTTTCCCAAACAGTCGCCAGAGCCTCACCAGGCTTTTGTTTGAAAGCCGTGATTTTCTGTCGGATCAACGCCGTCTTAGAAGGAGGAAAGAACTTGTTGAGGAACGCGTCCTTGACTTCATTCCATGTGCGAAGTGATCTTGGGGCTAAGCTTTCCAACCACTGCAATGCTTTACCTGTAAGAGACCATCGAAAGGCTTTTAGTTGGACATATTCAAGACTTCGTCCATCAGCAATAGTATCACAAAGGTCTAAGAAGGTAGAAATATGTGCCATAGGGCACTCGTTAGGTTTTCCTTCATATTGGTGCCTTCTAATCTCAGTTAAGAAGTTAGGTTTTATTTCAAAATTAGAGGCAGGGATAAGAATTGCCGATTCAGGCACTGTGAGAGCGGGGTGCATATATTGCTTGGCATTCCTAGGGAGGGCATTGATTTGGACTTCTATTTGCCTTCGGCCTTCCTTCTCCCTATCCGCACGCTCCTTAAGTGCCGCCTCTCTAGTCGTTAGGTCCTCAACCTGCCTCCTTAGTTGTTCAATAAGTTCTGCTTGGTTCGCGTTTTCCGCCATGATTCTTTGAGCTTGGGCCCTTAGATGGAAATAACCCTCAGGGTCGTCTACTCCTTCAAATTCAGGTGGGCGATCAGCGCGTCGCATACACCTGCAAAGCCAATCTAGATAAAGACGTGAGATAGACTACTAGGGCGCGATTGATTGCCTCCCCGGCAACGGCGCCAATTTGTTGTTGCAGGAGGCTTAATATGTCAAGTAATTACAAATAATAAAGATGTAATAAATGTAATCCAACTCCTGGCCTAAGCAAATAATTACAAGACTTCCTCCCGTTGTAGTGGAAGGGTAGTCAGGATCGATCCACGAGGGGGCGTGTCAGCGGGATCCTAGTAGCTTCGGAAATCTCAAGTCTGTGTCGACCAGTAGCCTCGATTTCGACCTAGGACCTCGATGTCGACCTCGGCTGTCGATGTTCTCTGCAACAGAAGACCTGCAGACACAAAAACAAGTGGTCGATATCGACTGGTGGGGGTCGATATCGATGTCAGTCCACGAAATCGACTGGCTCAGAAGACTGCCAGTCGACACAGGGGGTCGATTTCGACACAAGGGGGTCGATATCGATGCTTGTAGAAGTTTCCCAGGAGTCTTGAGATCGACTCAAAAAACCATCGATCTATCAGTTTTAATCGATATCGACCTATGCTGTCGATATCGATGTCTCCCTGCAGTGGGTTAGTTCTTTGTCGGCAAAGAAAAGGCCGAAGAATTAAGGATGGAAAGAGAAGCAATGAATAGAAATAACAGAGGGTTTTTGTGTGTATAAACTATGTAAAAAGGCAACTCCTAGGATTAGGGTTTACCACAACGTTAACCAATGCATGCGATAAGATAAATAAGACGGACAATTGTGCTATTTCTCCCGAGGGACGAGCTTTCGCCGTACACCAACTCTTAGGATTACTCTTTCAAATGAACCTAATTGTCTCTACTAATTTTATGTTTATAACTCAAGTTGTTAGCATGAATCCCTTTTCTTTCGATTAGGACTAAACATAGAATTGTAGGAGGAGAGATAGACACAACGATATCAACATCAAATACTTACCTCAAGCGCGCATGGCTAACGTCGGGCTCACCCCGACCCTAAGAGCTTTGGGGAACTACTCGCTTCTCATCATGGAACTCATCGTCATTTGAAAGGAAGAAACTTGCCTTAAAATAAACCTCGAAGCTTTACAACTCAACGTCAACTTTCGCAAACGTCAAACCCTAAAACTTCTCTCTAACTCCAACTCTATTGTCTATGTCTTGGGTGATTCGATTGTTCTCGTTGATGATCTAACAAATCAGCCCCTAGGGCTTTATTTATAGGCTACTAATCCTCGCTATCCAAGGATTGTAACTCCTATCTAAACTAATAACTCTATCCGAACAATTAGGATAGGTCTTTTATTTTGATAAAACTTAAAGGAACTTAAAGGTAAAAGATAAATAACTCTTCAGCTGCCATCTATGTTGTGAGATAATCCCGTGCCTCCTTGAAGATATAGTGCCAATCCGCATTCGAAATCGAGTCTATCTTCTGTCGAGATAAGGGGTCGATATCGACACCAGAGGTCGATATCGAGGTCTCTGTTCCTGCTCGACTTGTTCAGCTCTGGTCGATTTCTATGTTGAGGTCAATATGGGGGTCGATATCGACACCGGGGGTCGATATCTGGGTCTAAGGTCGATATCTGGGTCTAGGGTCGATATCTACCTCTGCTCAGCTTCACTTGGCTTCTCCGTTTTGACTCCGTTTTCGCTCGAATTCCTGCATGGTTAGCTCAAAACTTGTGCAAACCCTATTTCTTGCATTTTAGCCCATTCTTACACAAGTTTATATTCTTTTGAACCTTTTCTTTGGAGATCGAATGAAATATGAAGTCAAAAGATGCAATAAAAGAAGGTGCAAATGTGTACATCAGTCTCAATACAACAAAAATGATAAGAAGACTAAACCGTTGTCTTGTTTTGAATGTGGTGAAACAGATCATCTTGTGAAAGATTGCCCTCAAAAGACGAAGAGCCAGTCCAAGAAGGGTGATAGATGGAAAAAGAAAGCCATGGTGGCAACTTGGAGCGATTCTGACTCCGACTCCGACGATGAGAAGGCCAATGTCTGTCTTATGGCATCAGGAGATGAATCTCACGATGAGAAGCTTAAGGTAACCATAAGAGAACTTATGGAAAGTCCAAAAGAGGTATTATCGGAATTCCTTTCTAATATGATTGCCAATGAAGAGAAACTTATTGCCCAAACTAACACTTTTATTAAGAGAACTGTGGACCAGGAAAGAACTATTGAGGATATGTCTATGAGGGTCAAAAGTCTTGAAGCTTCTTATTCAGGTCTTGACATTAAATTCAAGACTCTTGACTCAGAGAAATCTGAACTCAAGCAAGATCTCTCGTCTCTGAGAAGTGAACATCATGACTTAGAGAACGAGAAGATCTCCCTGAATAATAAGATTCAAGACCAACAGACAACCCTCATAAGTTTTACCAAATCCAAAGGCACTCTTGATAGGATGTTGGGTGAGCAACAAAGTTCTCTAAACAAAAGTGGTATTGGTTACAATCCAAGGTTTTTAAAGAAGCAGCACATTACCACCTTTGTAAAGGCAAAAGGAAGCAGAACCTCTCCTATATGTCACCATTGTGCTCGAAAGGGACATGTAAAAGAGACTTTCCCCTATAGAAGAAAGGATCCATATATCATTCGTAATACATTCCCTGTTCATTTGAGAAAAGAACGGATAACACAAGTTTGGGTCCCAAAAGGCAATATTTTACCAAATATGGTTTATCCCAATAATGGATCCAAATTTGCTTATTGGTCTAGCCACAAAGGTTGATGTTTGTTTTGCAGGAGATCACCAAGGTGAAGGAGCAAAAATGGATTATTGATAGTGGATGCTCGAGGCATATGAGTGGGAAGAGTTCTCTCTTTCATGATCTAAAGGAGCAATCCACAGGAACAATCACTCTTGGTGACAAAGGAAAGTGTGACATCATTGGTATTGGTAGCGTTGGGAGTGATTCCAACCATAGTATTAAAAATGTATATCTTGTGAATGGTTTAAAGTATAATTTGCTTAGTGTTTCTCAATTATGTGATAGTGGCAATAATGTCAGATTTAACAAGAAAAGATGTCTAGTGTGCAGAGAAGATACAGGTGAAGTTATACTAACTGCATATCGTTACAACAATATATACGCTGTGAATGCTGATCAAGTGGCACAAGGAAGCTTAACCTGTCTAAAAGCTTTGACGGACGATCCAAAGCTTTGGCACAGGAGACTCGGTCATGTGAGTCCACATACACTACAGAAGCTTGTGTCCAAAGGGCTTGTAAGAGGACTACCTGAGATGGACTTCAAAGGTATTGATATGTGCAATGCATGCACGCGAGGTAAACAAACACGTAGCTCTTTCAAACCCAAAAAGGTTGTAAGTTCTTCTAGACCCCTTGAACTTTTACATATGGATTTATGTGGTCCTATGCAAGTCAAATCTCCCAATGGTAAAAAGTACATGCTTGTTGTTGTTGATGATTTTTCTAGATATACTTGGGTTGCATTTTTAAAAGAAAAATCAGAGGCCTTATTTGAGTTTTCAAAACTTTGTAAGGAGTTGCAAACTTTAAGAAACGAGCCCATAGTGTCAATTCGAAGTGATCATGGTAGGGAGTTTGATCAACTTCAGTTTGATTTGTTTTGTGCTAAATATGGCATCTCCCATAACTTTTCTGCTCCTAGGACACCTCAACAAAATGGGGTTGTGGAACGAAAGAACCGCACCCTAGAGGATATGGCCAGGACTATGCTTTTAGAAAATGCATTACCTAAAACCTATTGGGCTGAAGCTGTTAACACAGCTAACTATATTTTGAATCGCTGTCTTATTCGTTCCATCTTAAAGAAAACTCCTTATGAACTTTTCAAAGGCCGCAAACCACTTATATCTTATTTTAAACCCTTTGGCTGTACTTGCATTGTTCATAACAATGGAAAAGATAACCTTGGGAAATTTGATGCGCGTAGTGATGAAGGTATATTTCTTGGCTACTCCACAAGTAGCAAAGCTTATAGAATCTTCAATAAAAGGACCCAGTTAGTTGAAGAAAGTATACATGTTATATTTGATGAATGCAATGACGGTTCTTTGAGTGAAAGTGTTGCAGATATAGATCTTAACATCCATGCGGAGAACGAGGAAGGTGATGATGCTGCTACCAAGAACACAGAGAAGAGGAACATGCAGGAACAGATTCTCAACACTGAAGAATTGGCCCAAGGTGTTGAAGATTCGTCCAAAGCCCTTGGTGTCCAATCCAACAATGTTGAAATGTCAGAAACTGCTGAAACTGAACCTAACAGGACTATGGAGTCAGATGTACCACAAATCAATCCTGCTGGTGTGACGAATCAAGGAGCTGAGAATAGCAAAATAAAATTCAAATACTCCTCATCACACTCATTAAAGGATATCATTTCTGACCGTACTTCTAGTGTTCAAACTCGTTCTAAACTTAAAGATCTTTGTGCTTTTCACGCGTTTGTCTCTCTTATAGAACCCAAGAAGGTAGATGAGGCCCTTCAAGAGCCAGATTGGATCATTGCTATGCAAAGTGAGCTTAACGAATTGGAAAGGAACAAAGTCTGGACCTTGAAGCCTAGGCCAAAGCATCAATCAGTCATTGGCACACGATGGGTATTTCGAAACAAGCTAGATGAGAATGGTAAGATTGTGAGGAACAAGGCAAGGCTTGTTACTCAAGGCTACAATCAAGAGGAAGGTATTGACTACGAGGAGACCTTTGCTCCCGTAGCCAGGCTTGAAGCCATTCGTATATTATTAGCATTTGCATCTTTTATGAGCATAAAGCTATATCAAATGAATGTCAAGTGTGCTTTTCTCAATGGTTTCTTAGAAGAAGAAGTTTATGTGGCTCAACCCCCAGGTTTTGAAAGTTTGGAATTTCCTAATCACGTTTATAAACTTGACAAAGTGCTTTATGGTTTGAAACAAGCCCCAAGAGCTTGGTATGAGCGCTTTTCAAAATATCTTTCAGAAAATGATTTTAAAAGGGGGTTGATCGACAAGACTCTTTTTATCAAGACCAAAGGAAAGGACATTTTGGTTATTCAAATTTATGTTGATGATATATTATTTGGTGCTACTAACACATCTTTGTGCAAGGAATTTTCTGACATCATGTGCAGCGAATTTGAGATGAGCTTGATGGGTGAACTCAACTTCTTTTTGGGATTACAAGTTCATCAATCCAAGAAAGGGATCTTTGTCAACCAAAGCAAGTACACTAAGGATCTCTTGAAGAAGTTCAAGATGGATCAATCCAAAGCAGCCAAGACTCCCATGAGCTCAACATTATCCCTAGATCAAGACAAGACTGGGAAGAGTGTCAATCAAAAGGAGTATCGGGGAATGATTGGATCTTTACTATATCTTACAGCTAGTAGACCTGACATCATGTTAAGTGTTTGCATGTGTGCTAGGTTTCAAGCTGATCCTAAAGAATCTCACCTCGTGGCTGTGAAGAGGATCTTTCGATATCTCAATGGCACTAAGGAGCTTGGACTATGGTACCCAAATCAAAAGGATTTCACATTAATCGGGTATTCTGATGCAGATTTTGCAGGCTATAAGGTGGATAGGAAGAGCACATCAGGATGTTGCCAATTCTTAGGAGCATCTTTAATCAGTTGGCATTCTAAGAAACAAAACTCAGTTGCCCTATCCACTGCAGACGCCGAATACATAGCAGCTGGAGCATGCTGCTCCCAAATCCTTTGGATAGCTCAACAAATGCGAGATCTTGGCATCAACCTCAAAGGCATTCCCATTAAGTGTGACAATACAAGTGCCATCTCCATTACAAAGAATCCTGTTTAGCATTCAAGGACCAAACATATTGATGTAAGACATCATTTCATTAGAGACCACGTCGAAAAAGGTGATGTGTCCATTTCCTTTATTTCAACTGATTATCAATGGGCTGACATTTTTACTAAGCCTTTGGCAGAGGACAGGTTCACCTTCATTAGACGAGAGATCGGGATGCTTAACAAGGATGCACTTTCATAGGGGGAGCTTTCCCTTTACGAAAGATAAATTCTACTTAGTGTCAAGACCCTTGAGTTTTATGTCAAGGTTTGTGAACTGAATGATAGAAAACAGATATCGGATCGTATATATTTGGTTAATATCTTTTTAGATATTTGATTAAGTATTATTTTCATCGGATTTCAAAATAATTTATTTATGTCACATATTTTATCCGTAGAGATATTTTTGGAACAAAATATTTTCGGTTATTTCCCTCCTATTCTAAAATGGTTGAGAGAAGATTTGAATTTTGAATTGAAATATTTTTCAAATTGGCAATGTTATCATTACTTACATTAGAACCCCAAACCCCGTCCCATCACTCAAATCTCTCCTATTTAAAACCCAAACCCCTCTCGATTACCTCATAACCTCAGAACTACCCAAAACTCTTCCAATTCTCCCTCTCCAATCTCTCAAACTATCCTGAAACCCTAGCCGAATACCTCCATGGCTCCCAAATCAAAGAAAGCTTCCACACCCAAAAGACTTGGCGCCACCCCCAAGGGACGTCAGGTCACTGCTATTTCTCCTTCACCTGAACCCACTCCTCAATCCATCGTCCCTGCTGTTGTCCAGAGCACCATTGCTGAGAGCACGACTACAGTAACCAAGGGCTCTAAAAAACGCTCTGCTAAGAAGCCTCTCAACGCGAAGCAGAAAGGGAAAAAGAAGGTCATCGCTGAGGAGGTGGATGAGGAAGAAGAAGAGGAGGATCTTGATGCTATTCTGGAAAGGGATGCAGCCAAGGAAGCCGAAGAAGAATCTTTAAGGAAGAAAAAGGCCGAGGAGGAGGCCGAGCTTGCAAGGAAGTTGGTCGAGGAGGAAGCTGAGAGAACCCGGAAGGAAGCCAAGGCGGAGGCTCTCAAGGAGGTTCCTTCTGAAGAGGATCCTGAGGAAGAGGACGAGGAGCAAGACGAATCCGGAGAGGACGAGGATACCGATGGAGACAACGCTGAAAGGTCCGGTGAGGACTTGGGGTCAGAGGAAGAAGAGGAAGAGGAGCCCGAGCATGCTCCCTCTCCTTCTCCTCCTCCTCCTCCCCCATCTCCAAAGAAGCGGAAAGCCTCTACAGCCAAGCCTCCTTCTCCCAAGCGCACCAGGAAGGGCACCCTCAGAAGCCTTGAGGCGCCTGCCAAGAGGTCTGCTCCAACACAGGCTAGAAGGAAGAACGCTGATCCTCCCGCTCTCATTCAGGTAAATCAATCCCTCCCCTCTTCATGGTTTGAAAATGCTGAAATGGCTGGTAAGTGGGTAGATGAGTTTCGAACTCGTAGGATCTGCTGTTCTGATTTTTTAGATATTGCGTTCTTTGAAGCTTTGAATTTACCGTGCATTGCTATTCTTAAAAAATCCCCAGCCTGGACCCTTCTCAATCTTGAAACCGTCTATTATCCCCAACTCACTCGCCTGTTCTATATAAATCTCAAAGCCAAACACACTGACGATGGTTGGTTCTTGGAATCTGTCGTCAAGGGAGTTAGAATCTCTTTCAACTCCTTTGACTTCGCTGATTTCCTTGGCCTTCCTAGCCCTTGTCCACCCTCTCAAGAAAAACCCTCTAAAGAAGACTGCATTACCCTTGCCCGATCCAAATATCTTCTACCCGAGGCATCTACCAACACCTCAAAGCAGCTAACCCACTCATCCCTTACCCTAGAGGCAAAGATCATATTTAACATCATTGTGCGTTGCCTCTTACCCCGTCTAAACTCCGGCTCTCTCCTGACCGACAATGCCATGATCCTACTTTACCGAATCCTCAATGGCCTTGATCTTGATCTGGCCAACACCATTTTAGGATCCATGGCTTACACTAGAAAAGCCAGGAAAGGAACTCCCCTCCCCTTCGCTACCCTTTTGACCCAAATCTTCGAAGCTTTTGGAATCGATTTTAAAAATGAAGAACAGCAGCGTCATATGGGTAAGTTTGACTCCAAGAGCCTTGAAAAGATTGGCATCACTCGGTCCCCCCAAGGGACTTGGAATCTTGCCTCTCCTTCAAAAGCTCTTCCTACTGCCTCAGCCGTTGATGAACGCATGGACAACCTGGAGTTGGGCTTGGAGGAAGTTCGCCTGGATATCAAGGAGCTGCACAAGGAGTTTATGACGGAGATGAGCGGGGTAACCAAGCTGTTGCATGGTCTATGGTCGTGGCTCACTGATGATGTTCTGGACGATGAAGCTTAACCCTATCCTACCCTACCCTAACCCCAAATCTGAAACATTGCTGGTTTTTGGAAACTGTTTCAAAACTTTTGGTGACTGTTTTACCTCCTCCCTTTGTTGAAAGACAAAAAGGGGAAGATGATCTGTGGTGGTGTTAGAATTTTTAAAACTTTTTAAAACTGTTGCGATTTAAAGGTCTTGGAAGACCTTGGTTTTATTTTCAGTTGGATGGTCTTCTTGCTTTAAAATTTTGATCCAACATTTGTCTAACCCATGCAGGTACTTAGTCCGATTTTACTTATATTATATATGCTTGACTAAGTTGCAGGGATGCACAGGTTTTGTCTTTCATCAAGGGGGAGATTGATAACTCCACTCCCTTGATGAAAATCGGAATAAGTTTCAAAGGCCTTGACAGTCTGTTTGTGTCAAAGGTCTTGAAGCTTTAACAGTATTGATGAAACACAAAACCTGTTCTATGTGATATTATGTTCGAATATTATTTTATGTTATTATATGCTTCCATTATATTATTATATATACACTAACCTTTCAGGAAGTATTTTCGAATATTATTTCCTTCCTTATGTTGTAAATTGAGAAGATTCGAATCGGAAGATCATGGCCTCCGAAAGTTTCCAAAGATAGAAGATCCAGCTCAAGCCATGATCCTCTCTAGCCGTTGGTGAAGATCCTTAGGCGCCGATTTGTTTCAATAAAAAGAAAGGAAGAAGAAGACAGCGACACCGGTTGAACAAAAGCTTTCATACACTCAAGCCTTCAAGCGAGATCTGTCTTCTTCATGTGCTCTCTGCTAGTCCTTAAAAGTCTGTTATTTCATTTCAAAGCATTTGAGAGTTACACTGTGAGCTTATAGGATATATTTCGAGAGAGTGTTATACTCAAGAGTTTGGGAAGTAGACACTAGGCGATTGATTCACTAAGTGTAAGAGGATTGTACTAGATAGCATAGAGAGGTGGGGCTCTTCTAGATTGGTCTAGGACTCCAAGGGAACGTGAGTTGACTAGATTGCAATTGTATAGGAGAGAGGCTTCTCGGTGAGCTACTAGGATCCTAAGTCTTGTGAATCAATAAAAGCCGGTTGAATCCTAGGGTTGTGGAAGAACCCTAGGCGGGGACATAGGCCAAGTTCGTGCCGAACCTCGTAAATAATTCATCGAGTCCTTTACTTATTGCTTTACCTTATTTCCGCACTTGGTTCGACTGTTTAACTTTGTGATTCAGGTTTTCAGAGAAAAGACTAAGTCTAATCTCAAAGGATTTTGCACGAGCTTCAAAAGTCTTGAGAATCTGCGAAAAACCGGCATACTCTATTCGACCCCTCCTTCTAGAGTATTTCTATATTACTTTGTTTTACATTATCGAACCTTCAGTCCCCAAGTTAACAAGTCAAGTTTTTGACCAAGGGGTGTTTCGCTGCGGCGAATGGGGTTTACACCAGCGCGGGACATGCCCAGTGAGCACCTCATGAGACACAGGGGTTCACGGCCGTGAGCTAGGCACTCGCCGCCCCGAAGGCTCCGCTCCCGTGAGAGGGGAGTCTCGCCCCTGCGAAGGGCCTCGCACCCGCGAAAGCTACTTTCACGACCGCAAAGCTGGGGAGCCTCAAGGGCTTCCCTGAGATCCTACTAGTCATGTAGAAAGGGCTTATTGACCACATTGAGACAAAACCCATAGGGCTCTGTTCTGACTCGTGACCACGAGTTCTTACTCGCGGCAGCAAGTATGGGCCTCTAATCTCGGTTTTGAGCCTCGTTCAGGCCTTGTTTATTGTTGTTAGTCATCCCCATTTTTCCCGAATCTTACCCCAACCCACAGACATGTATTAGACACCCTTTGACATGTGGGAAATGAGAAAAAGAGGGATTGCTCACCCAAACTTCTTCTTTCTTCTTCGGTTTGGCTCGGGAGGTGATTTGTTGCTTGCTTCAGCTAGATCTTCTCATTGGGGTGGCTGGAAAGGTAGTAGAGGGGTTAAAGGAGGGAACTTTGGAGGTTTAGAGGTGAAAGGAAAAGGAAGAGAGCTTCTTACCCTTCTAGAACCGAAAATGGACAAGAGAGGCTCTGGGCTTCATTCTTGAACTTCTAGGGTTGTTGGGTGGCTCCAATTGACCTTGTGGACTCCGAGTAAGGATGAGGGAGCTGCTGGAAGTGCTAGCTCACAACATGGAGGAGAGGAGAGGTGATGGGGAGTGTTTGAGGCTTGCGGCAAATAAGAGATGGGGGAGGAGAGAGTGACGGTGGTGGTGGTTGTGTGGTGTTTGAGGTGACCAGAGGTGGTGGTGGTGTGGTGGTGGCGCCGGATGCAAGAGGAAGGGGAGAAGAGATGGAAGAGAAAAGGTGTTCTTAAGGCTTTTGTGTTTTGTTTTACCCAACTTGGGATGAGTGTTGTGTTTGAGGGTTTTGGTGTTTGAGTGGGGTGAGGTTGGGTCAATGCTTCATATTTTTATGTAGATATAGGGCTGATTTGATGGTGTAGATGGATAAGAATGGGTTTGTCTCTTACACAAAGAAGGGGGTGCAAGAAAAGAGATGGAAAAAGGAGAATGTGTGTGCTTCTCCAGATTGGGAAAATGGCATCTTCCTTTTGAATTCAAGCACTACAAGCCAAGCAGGGGGTTTCCTTGGGTTGGTTGGGTGAGGACGTTTTAGGGCGGGTTCCTTTAAATCCCGACACGTGAGCTTCGGATCCCGAGATTAGTTCCCGAGGTTAGTTTCCCAAGTTCCTGCTCTCTCGATCAATTAGTATTTTTGAAAATTTGAGGAAGAATGTTGCCATCTTAAGTTAGTTTCCAAAATTTGAGTTTAGGTCGAAAATCCATTCCATAACTCTAAAGTCGAGCTGTTAGGTTTGAGGATGAGTTTTCCTCAAAATTTTTGATTTTAATCCTTTTTAATTTACTTTATCTGAAAATCATGATTTGGAAACCCGTGTCTTTACATCATCCACCTCTAAAAACCAGTCTTGTCCTCTAGATAAATATATTTTTTTTTCCAAAATCCATGGTTTTCAAATCCAAATTAGTCGAAGCATTACCAACCTCCCAAATCATCCTACCAACCAACTACAAGGGCTAATCCCATATTCTCTCCCTATGTTCCAAGTCGGAATCAAATTCTATCATTTCTGACATCAAGGCATCATATATTATAACAATCATATCATGCATTCCATTATATGTCACACTCATGTCAAGGATAGTTACATACCATAACATATCTAGCACATCATCACATATTGTCAGGGCTTATCACATCATAGAACCAAGGATCTATATACAACTATCATGCTTGAGCACACAATCAAAGAGATACTACCAATAAATCCTTAATCTAACTAGTCGAAACTCACCGCACTCGCGAGGTCAAGGAAATATCTACACTCGACTCGACATAGAACGCAAGCAACTCTTCTAAGATGTCCTCGTAGCTAGCTCTAATGCTCTCTTTTGTCTCCCACGAAGCCTCCTCAGGGCTCCTCCTGGACCACGAAACTAAAAGCAAAGGAACCTCCCTGTTCCTAAGCTTCTTGACACGACGGTCAAGAACCCTCACCGGACGCTGTACGAAGGTTGTCGGGCTCAATCCGAAGGTCAGAATAGTCAAGGATGTGGCTAGGGTCAGGGATGTAGCATCAAAGCTGGGATACGTGGAAAATGTCGTGCACACCGGCCAAGGATGGAGGTAAGGCTAAATGATACGCTACCTCTCCGACTTTATTTAGAATCTCAAATGGACCAATGTACCTCAGACTCAGCTTGCCCTTGACGCCAAAACGTTGGATCCCTCTGGTAGGCGAAACTTTCAGCCACATATACGAACCAACATCAAACTCAATCTCAGTCCTCCGTCTGTCTACATATTTTTTTGGCAATCTTGGGCGAGTCTCATGTACTCCCGAATGCGACCCACCTGATCTACTATCTCTTGGACTAACTCTGGTAGGGACGATACTGTATCCGCGGGCTCCTCCCAGGAAACTGGTGACTTGCATTGCCTCCCGTACAATGCCTCATACGGAGCCATCTCAATCGATGTGTGGTAGATGTTCTTGTACGGAATCTCCAAAGGTATGAATCTGACCCATCTACCACCCCACTCTAGAAAATAGGACCACAACATGTCCTCCAAGGTCTAAATCTTCCTCTCACTCTGTTCGTCTGTCTGAGGATGAAAAGTTGTACTGAAGTGTAATCTGGTCGTTAAGGCCTCCTGAACCTAATGCCAAAACCTTAAAGTGAGGCGTCCATCTCTATCAAACACGATCCTCTCAAGTACCCCATGAAGCCTCACTATCCGACGAATGAACTCCTCAACTAATCGTGATGCTGGCCATGTCTCTTATATCGCAATGAAATGAGCCGACTTGGTCAACCTATTGACCACAACCCAGATGGAATCAAAACATCGAACATCCCGTCTCAGTCCTGTGACAAAGTCCATGGAGATGTTTGTCCACTTCCGCTCGAGAACTTGAAGTGATCTAAAAAGTCCTCTTTGTCTTTGGTGCTCGATCCGAACCTGCTGACAAACCTGACATCTAGCTACAAAATCTGTAATGTCTACACACATCCTCTTCCACCAATAACTTCTTCTTAAATCCTAATACCTCTTATCCATCCCTGGGTGGACTGAATAAGGAGTGGTGTGAGTATCCTACATGATCCTTTGCCTCTGATCTGATGTAGACGACACCACAACTCTGCCCTGAAATGTCAGCATCCTGGCTGCTCTCTTTACAAGCACTCCGGCTCGGCCCTGAGCCATCCTCTCTCAGAATTGTGATCTCCGGATAATCTTTCTGACATCTACGAATCTCCTCTATCCCATCTGGTAGTCCTAAAACTGGAGCGGTCATCAACTTCTCTTTCTGAAGCTCAAAACTGGCCTGACACTCTACACTCCACTCGAACAGAACATCCTTCTGTAATAGTTGTGTCATCGGCCTCGCAATACTCGAAAATCCTTGGACGAATCTCCGATGGTAGCTGGCTAGCCCTAGAACTGAACGCATATCTCTGACATTCTTGGGTACCTCCTAACCAACGATGGCATCAATCTTCAGCGGGTCCACGACAACTCCCTCTGCTGAGATCACATGCCCTAAGAAAGCAACCTTTGTGAGCCAAAAGTCACACTTGTTATACTTCATATACAGCTGATGTCTCCTCAACTTCTCCAAGACAATCCATAGGTGCTCCTCCTGCTCCTCTCGACTCCTCGAGTACACCAGTATATCATCTATAAAGACGACGATGAATCTGTCCAAGTAGTCATTGAACACGCAGTTCATGAGCACCAAAAAGGTTACATGCACATTGGTTAGGCCAAAAGGTATGACCACAAACTCATAGTATTCATAACGAGTCCTGAATATTGTCTTCTGCAGATCCTCTGGCTTCACTGTTAGCTGATGGTAACCGGATCTCAAATCAATCTTCGACAATCCTACTGCTCTCTAAAGCTGGTTAAGCAGATCATCGATCCTCGGAAGTGGGTAACAGTTCTTCACCATCGCTCGGTTCAGCTCCCGATAGTCTATACATAACCTCAACGAGCCATCTTTCTTCTTGATGAACAACACAGGCGCTTCCCAAGGCGACGCACTCGGCCGAATATAGCCCTTCTCGGCTAGCTCATCCAACTGATCCTTCACCTTTGCCATCTTCTTCGGGGCCATGCGCTATGGGACTCGAGGTATGGGCCTCATGCCCGGCTCTAAATCGATTGTAAAATCAACCTCTCTCTGCGGGGGAAGTCCGGGTAGCTCCTCAAGAAACACATATGCAAAGTCTTTGATGATAGGCACGTTTGACATGTGAGGTCGCTCCCGATCCACTCTAAAGTGTAACACCAATACTAGATGTAGCCCTGGTCTAGAAGTCTAGTTGGCTTTGACTACGATGATGAGCACCCTGTTCCTCTTGGGGTCGCTCTCCCAAACCTGATGCTAGGTCCCGTCATCTGCCAAGATGGATACTGTCCTCATCCCCGGGTTGATAATCACCCCAGAGCGGTCCATTAAATCCATGCCAAGAATGAGGTCCTCGAGACTCAGCGGGATCACAATCAGGTAGGCGGGCCACTCACGCTCACCAATACGGATGGGGCACCCTACGATCTCTCGACTCATCCTAATCTTGGCCCCATCTGGCAGACCAATAGTAAGGGATAAACCACTCATGCAACTCAGGCTTAACCTCACAACACACGCCTCCGCTATAAGTAGTGAGTACCACTAGTGTCAAACAATATAGATAAGCACTCATCATAGAACAAGATCGTACCTACGGAAGTATGAGCTGAGTGGTCGTCAGCCCTTATATAGAACACGTGGGGTGGTGAGGGTAATGCTTGTCCTGAGCCTCTCGAACTCTGTCCATGCTCAAACCCAGACCTAGATGGTCCTACCGATGACGATCCTCTACCCTGACCTGGCCTTGAAGGCCCTTTGCCTCCACCTCCTGAACCTCCTATACCTCTACCTCCTCTAGCTCCGCCTCGACCTCTAGCAACAATAACTCCTTGCCCCTGACTCTGGGGGATATGTCAGAAGTGGTGGTTAAGGAGCCGTCGGAAGTCTCAGTGGTTGTGCGGTGATGTGCGCTTATTTGACCATGTTTCGTGCTTACATTTATTCAATTTCTTATGCATATTTTATACTTTTAGTCTAAGAAAGTAGTGAATTTGTGTAGTTTGAGTTTATTTGCAAGATAAAGAGGTCTACACAAGTTTTGCTTTAATTTCGTAGGAAATGGAACATTTTAGAGCGATTACAAGACACTTGAGAAGCTCTAGACATAGAGCAAGTTACTCGATGTCAATTAATTGCCTCGACATCGACTAAGCATCCGAGGTCGACTAAAGAAAAAGTGAAGGTGAGAAAGTAGGGCAAGAGAATGCAATGTTGACCGAAATCAACCATGTCGACCGATATAAGGCACTCGACATCGAGTAGTCCACTCGACATCGACCGGAGCAACAGATGCGTGATGGGCCTGATCCATGGGGATTGCTTAGCCATGTGATTTATTTATCATCTTCCAAGATCTTTTATCCTTGTGGGTATATTCCAATCTAAGTAGGATTAGGACTCATATCCTTGGCTAGCAAGAAAAGTGAGGTTATAAATAAAGCCCTAGGGGTTGGTTTTAGGAATCATCAAATACAAAAGCAATTATACAACCACAAAGAATAAGAGAAAGCCGAGTAGAGAGTAGGAGAGTGAGAAGAAGGGGATTGGTTGTACGCTTTTGAAAATTTTAATGCAAGTTTATTTCTTTTGTTCAATCATATTTTCCCCAACGATGAGTCAGTAGTCGTTCTACTTCTAGGGTCGGGCTGAGCTCGGCAATAGCCATGTAGATATGCTTCAATCCCTAATTTGATTATGTGCTTTCATCTTCTATCACACGCTTAATCCTTCATGAGAATTTAGGATAATTCCTTATTTACCTTATGTGAAGCGAAAGTAGATTATATGTGAATTTGGATAGTAATTAGGATTTGTTTGCAAAAGTTGACTAAACCCTAATTATGAAGAGGATAGAAACAATTAGGTATTTATGCAAAAGCCTCTATATCCCTATTTGTTGATTAACAAAAGTTGTCATATGATGATAAAGACATAATCTTTTATGTGATTTAAGTGTTTATACATGCATGGTTATTGTCGTGGTAAATCCATACCTTGGAAGATTTTAGTTTTATATAAGTTAACCACAAAAATTGGTTTTTTTATCACACATGAGATCGACCATATCACTCAATATCGAGCCCCCTGCAACTGAAGAACTTGAGTCGACAGTTTTTTGTGTCGATAAGAGAAATCTGATGAGTTGATATCGACCTCTTTAGTCGACACCGACCTCTCTGTTTGTTTTGAAGGCTTTTTAGATCAAGAAGGCAATAGGAATCAACAGTTCCTATCGATATCGACCAAACCAGTCGATATCAAGGCTTCTGGTCGACGTATACAGGAACTTCGCAAGACAATTCAGGAACCGATGACTCGCCTTCTCGAGGATCGATCCTGATTCCCTACTACTGCATCGGGAGGGAGTCTTGAAATTTATTTGCTACAAAAGGGAGTTGCTTAGACTTAAGTTTTATTTACATATTTATTTTGATAATCAATTCCCGTATTTCTAAGATACGGGCAGATCTATCTCCCATAGTGTCGCAAATAAACCAGATAGACGAACGGTCAGGGTAAGAAGCTTTGTAATGACCTCTCTCAAAGCATCCATGGCAAGTAATACTCCTCACTCACACATATCCTCCATATGGTGTAGAAACTGGTGGCGGGGGTACTCTCGGTGCAACTCTGTGTTATCCTCCTTTGAATCCTCCTCCATAACCTCCTCTCCTGAGTCTATCGTCTCCTCGAGCATCTACTGATCTTGCTCTCTTCGCCTCAGAATGAGAAGTGGAGTACATAGTCTCAGACAAAATCCTCTACTGATCGTACAGCAAGATGACCTCCAAGAATCTATCGAAGCTGACAGCTCCCAAGCTAGACACGTGTAGAAGTACGGCAGATGGCAACCTCATCGACAACATACGAAGCGGCTCTCATTTGATGGGCACAAGTGAGCACAATATACCAGCTCCTTCTTGAAATGACGGATGACCTCAGAGATGGAAGCTAATCGGTCGTAAGAGCCTCGCAGAAAGGACACGTCTCGTGCCATCGACATCCCAAGAGGGCAGTACTCTCTCAGCATCAGGGCTCTAAAAGCATTGTCTTTCCACTCAGCTTGGTCCGGCTTGTGTAAAGACCAGTGGTCGAATGCATCCTTCCGCAGAAGGCCTGCAGTGAGTCTTTATCTCTCAGAAGTGGGAACAACAACGTGGTCAAACAACCCATCCATCTCGTGGAACCACCTCTCGACATCGCCGTCGATCTCTCCAGCCAATATCAACGGGCGACACTGTGCTAGCATCATGACCCAGTCGATGCGCTTCTCGGGGCGCACATCAACCACAAGATTGGCTGGCTACTGAACTGGAACATCCGGTGTTAGTGCATTAGATTGAGCCCTTCCTCGTAGCTCGCTCAGAATCTCATGAAGTGCTGCCTCTATTTGTGCGATCGCGGTATCGCGTGGAACTGGAGCTCAATCATCAGCTGGCGATAGTGAAGCCAGCTCCTCAGTGTGATCATCAACAACTCTATCCTCAACGTGATTGTTAGTAACTTGCTCCTCGGTGCGATCAACAACGACTCGACGAGGGGGACGTCCCTTGTTATGACGTGCCCTACTCCCACTGACCCTCGTCGTGTGCGTACCATAATTACTGCACAGAGGGGGGGGGGGGTTAAGTTTAACACTCAGCACATAAGCACTCAATGAAATTAATATGATCCCCTTCGAGGGGGATCGCCCTCAGGCCCAATTGATAAGCATAGAGACTATCCATGCTGCCCTTCGAGGGACAGTCAACCAGAAGGGGAAAATACCTCTCGGTCTCCTAACCAAGCTACTCCAACCTCTTCGGCATACTCCTTGAAGTCTTCTAGGCCCATCTGTAAATAGAAAGCTAGTATTTTTTCTATCGTCCCCCCAGTTCCTCATCCTTAAGAGATGGTCTATCGCTTGGGTCTCTACCCATGAGTTTCTCCTCTTTGGTTAGTATAGGTTTAGGTCTAATTAAATTCATTTTTCCCTTTTGAAATCCTTTTTGAAAACCATTTGAAATCATTGGGCGGTCTTCTAAAATCCTTCAACCCACACTTGGATTACGAAAACCTAGGATCTAATACCACCTTTCTAACGGTCCGGGCTTATGATGCCTGAGTTACGTTTCGAGGGATGAAACCCCTCGTGGGATCTTGTATTCCAAGTATAGGTTGATTTTTAGAAATCAAAGGATTACTATTTTTAAAGCGGGATGTCGTACCCACATCTCGTGAGGTCCATTGGAGACCCGGGGTAAAACCCTTAAACCTCTCCTATGGCCTAAGTTGTGAAAACCATTTAGCATTCAAACCAAGTAGTCTAAAACAAAATTCATAGGGGTGCCCCGGTAGAGCCGGGTCAAAACAAAATCTAGGTATCGTAAATCTCAAAAGGTGATCATAGTTGGGTGAAGTCAGAGTCTCAGAACTCTCTCTCTCCGCCATGCAAAATGTCTCGTGATCATAGAGTCAATCATCATCACACGCACACACGTATCACATACTTCAAAATATAAAGGGGGCATAAAATCAAATCGAGGTCCACACGTGGCTGGTCCCCATATATAAGCACACATATACGCTATACCTAATATCATGCATCTAATGTAGGACAAGAATATAAGCTATACCGACTCGATTTGAGGACGAATTGAAGATAAGAGGGGGAGAATGATGCAATCAAGGATGCGATTATGTGGGTCAAACAATGACCTTGACCCTGACGACGACTCGAGGACGATTCGATTTCAAATACAGGAAAATGATGTCAACCTCAAGAGGAAGAAGAAGGCTCCACCATGGGATACATTTTATTTTTAGTAACTCCTATGTTACTAAAAATATGGTTTGGAAAGTCTATCCTTTAGGCTTTCTTAATTATCATATTTTATTATTTTTCTAGTTAGGATAAGTTATAGCTAGTTAGGATAAAGTTTGGCAAAGAAACCATTAGCTTCTAAGGAAGCCGACCAAATCTTAGTGATTTTCCTATTTAAATGCTTTCAATCATTCAATAAAATCAGATTGAATAAAATTGGACAAACCCTTGGCTAAGCGGAAGAGGGGAGGGGGCGCTCAGATGTGTCTTGATGTGCGCTCAATTTGCCATGTTTTGCATCTACTTTTACTCCGGTTTCTGTCTATATTTTATACTTTTATATTGGGAAAGCATGCGATTTGTGTATTTTATGTTTATTTGCAATATATGGAGGTCTACACAAGTTTTTGTTTAATTTTTCAGAAATCGAGCGCACTTTGGAGCTTAAAGGAAAGTCGTGAAGACATTGGAGAAGCTAAGGAAGAGCACAGGATGGTGCAGCTGGAGAAAACACCACTTTTCACCATTCATAATTTTGAACCAAGTTCTGATGTCTTCATGACAGTTGTATCCCTCGAAAAGAGCTTTCCAACGCATATTCATATGCGTCAATCTAACAAACGAGGACTCAGGAAAGTGCGTTTAAAAACGGAGCAGAATGCTGAAAGCTGACAGTGCACTCGAAATCGACCAAGATGACCAGGAATCGACCAAGGTGGTCGATATCGAGTGAGCACCCACTCGAAATTCACCCCAGAGCCGATATCGAGGGAAGATCACGAAGCGATGAGGTCGATATCGACCCATCTGGTCGATATCGAGTGACATGTAGAAATCGACCCGACGCAGATTTCGAGTCCTAATCCGAATGGAAGTTGCTTGCACATGAAGTAAAAGATATTTTATCAATTTTATCTACTTTCTATCCTAATGGGTTGAACAATTAATTACCTAAGGATTTATCTATTTTACCAATTTAGATTTATTTCCTTTTATCTAGAATTATATCTTTAGATAGATTTAGATAGATTGCTCTCTTAGAATAGCTAGGATTGAGCCCTATAAATAAAGCCCTAGGGGCTGGTTTTTCAATCATTCAAGCCAAGTCGTCTTCGGACGCAAGTAGTTAGGAGGAGAGCCTATAGTGAAGATTGAAAGTTTTGTAAGTTCTAGTTTTGATTTAAAATTAGTTGTTTATTTTCATTTTTTGTTTCTAATTCCCCTCTTCTAGGGTTGGGGTGAGCCCAACGATAGGCATGTGTTCTTAATCGATGAATTCATAATTGTGTGTGTTTCTATCATCATCTACCTCTATGCTTAACCCTTGGATGAAAGTTCAAGGAATTCATGTTGCAAACTTGGATAGTAATTAGGGTTTTTATTCGCGAGTTTATTAATCCTAATTAAGAAAAGGTAGAAACAATTAGGTTTATTTTCGAGAGTTGATTTACCTAAATTGTTGATATTAGTGAAAGTTGATTATTTGATGTAAAGCATGCTCTTTTATGTTATTCGTGATTTACACATATGTTTATTGTTGTGGTGATCCCTAACCTTGGAAGTTTGCTCTTTTATTATTCTATTTTTGTTATTTTAAAGTTTTTGCACAGCCACTCGACATCAAACCACCGCTCCCCTCTCCATCACTCGACATCGACCAACTCTTAGCTGACATCGACAGCAACCTTACACCTTTTCTCGCTATTCCCGAACCCCGAAATGCTAAACTAGAACCGCTGACTTCTCTCCTGAGGACGAACCTGACTCCCCTATACTATAGCGGGGGTCTTGACTATAAATTATTTGGTCGAGAAACCCTATCGTGAAATTGGCACCGTTGTCGGGGAGATATCAATCACGCCTAGTTTAGTTTTATTTAAAGTTTAGGAGTAGTTCATCCCTTATTTCTTACCATATCACATACCCTACCACCACCTACCTCATCGGTACCCACTAGGTGCCGAGCTTTTGCTACTAATTGTGTTCTTTATTGTGATTTCAAAGGTTAGGTACAAAGATGCAAGAAGTATACGATCTCGAATGGGAAAGATGGTTCGAAGATTTGAGACGGTGAAATAGGCTCGCACAAGAGGAGGCACGATTAAGGGAAATAGCCCAGCTAGAAGAGTTGATCCGAAGGCTTGAGGCTTCCTATCATTCTCCTCCCGACAAGCCAATTGATCTGCCTCCAACAGAAGAAGACTGGCTTGATTACGTCCCCTTCTATGAGCTAGTCGACATCGACTACCCTTCAGTCGATATCGACCACCTGGACTCAATGTATATGCATTCTGGAGGAACTGATCCAAAGACAACAGTCGATGTCGAGTGCACCTCACTCAATATCGACCGAACACTCGATATCGACTGTACTTCAGTCGAAATCGACTGTCCCACAGAATTTCATGTATGTCTTTCCCCGATTTCGATTACATCTTTATTGCATATCTTTGATGAACCATTTGAAGGATCCCAAGAAAAGGAAGATCTATAAATGAAGAGGCCGGATCTCATTGCCCAAGGTGCTTCAAGGTCGCTTTTACCCTACAAGGTGAAGGCTATCCCCGACGATTTTGAGCAATCCATGTTCATGTTCAAGTATGGGGTCCTCGCAAAGTGGCATAAAGCTCCGCCGAATGAGGAGGAAATATCTCTTCCAACTCCACCGTTTTGCTGTGGTGGAGATGCGCAACAATATCAACACATGAAGCGAAAGAGGTATGAATGTGAGGTATGTGATGTACATATTTGTACCTCTTTTATTTGCATCTTTTGACTTCATATTTCATTTGATTTCCAAATTTAAGGTTGAAAATAATGTAAACTTGTGTAAGAATGGGCGAAAGTGCAAGAAATAGAGTTTGCACAAGTTTTGAGCTAATCATGTAGGAATTTGAGCGAAATCGGAGTCAATGAAGAAACCAAGGAGAGCAGAGAAGAGGTCGAAATTGACCCAGAAGGTCGATATCGACTACAGAGCATCGACACAGAACTGAGTGTCAAGACAGACCATGCACAACAGAGAAAAACACTCGATATTGACCTCTATACATCGACATCGACCTAAACCCAAGAATCGAGAAAAGCTGAGCTCGTCGAGCAGAAACAGAGACATCGAAATTGACCTTCCTGGTCGATATCGACTATACTTCGACACGGGTTTGACATGCTTTTCGAGACGTGGATTGGCAATTCTATCTTCAAGGAGCACGAATTATCTTATAACCATAGAAAGATGGCAGCTGAAGTTTTACCTACTTTTTACCTTAGAGATTTATCAAAGTTGTTAGAGTTTTATCAAAATAAAAGACCTATCCTAATTGTTTGGATAGAGTTCATAGTTTAGACAGAAGTTACAATCCTTGGGTAGCGAGGGTTAGTAGCTATAAAGCCCTAGGGGGCTGACATTCAATCATCCAATTTTAGAGTTCAATTACATTCAATAGAGTTAGAAGAAGCTTTAGGGTTTGGCGTTTGCAAGAGCCGACGTTGAGTTGTAAAATTTTGAAGTTTTTAATCCATTTTGCCTTTCAATCAATGATGAGTTCTACGATGAGGTGCGAGTAGTCTTCCAAAGCTTATAGGGTCAGGGTGAGCCCGGCATTAGCCATGCGTGCCTGAGGTAAGTGTTAGATGTTGATATCGTTGTGTCTATATCATCTCCTACGATTCTATGTTTAGTCCTAATCGAAAGAAAAGGGATTCATGCTAACAACTTGACTTATAAACAGTAATCCTATGATTCTATGTTTGGTAGAGACTATTAGGTTTATTTGCAAGAGTAATCCTATGAGTTGTTGTACAACGAAAGCTTGTCCCTCGGGTGAAATAGCGCAATTGTCCGTCTTATTTATCTTATCGCATGCATTGGTTAACGTTGTGGTAAACCCTAATCCTAGGAGTTGCTTTTTTTATATAGTTTATATTCATCAAAACATTGTCTTTATTTTTCATCGCATCCTCATTCATCCTTCAGTCTTCGACCTTTCTTTGCTGACAAAAAGTTAACAACTTTGCAGGAGAAGACATCGATATCGACCACCAACATCGATATCGACCACTGAGTTTCGTCGACAGTCTTCTGAGTCAACGACGATCATCTCTGCCGAGTTACTGAGATCGATAATGACCCCTCAACCTAGATATCGACCACCTGTGTCGACTGGTAGTCTTCTGAGCCAGTCGATTTCGTCTACTAACATCGATATCGACCTCCCTAGTCGATATTGACTGCTTGTTTTTGTCTCTGCAGGTCTTCTGTTGCAGAGAAGACTGACAGCCGAGGTCGACATCGAGCACCAAGGTCAAGGTCGAGATCGAGGCTTCTGGTCGACGAAAGACGTGAGATTTCCAACGCTACTAGGATCCCGCTAACACGCCTCCTCGTGGATCGATCCTGACTACCCTTCCACTACAACGGGAGGATGTCTTGTAATTATATTTGCATAGGCTAGGATTCGGATTCACATTTACATATCTTTATATTTGTACTTAGGAACTCGATTTCCTCCTAACAACAAAATTGGCGTCGTTGCAGGGGAGGCAATCAATCGCGCCCTAGTAGTCTATCTCACGTTTCTATCTAGTTTGGCCTTGCAGGTGTATGCGACGCGCTGATCGCCCACCTGAATTTGAAGGAGTAGATGACCCTGAACGCTATTTCCATCTAAGAGCCCAAGCTCAAAGAATCATGGTAGACAACGCGAACCAGGCTGAGCTAATTGAGCAACTAAGGAAGCAAGTGGAGGACTTAACAACTAGAGAGGCGATCCTTAAAGAGCGTGCAGATAGGGAGGAGGAAGGCCGGAGGCAAATAGAAGCCCAAATCAATGCCCTTCCTCGGAATGCCAAGCAATACATGCACCCCGCGCTCACAGTGCATGAATCGGTGATTCTTATACCTGCCTCTAATTTTGAAATTAAACCTAACTTCCTTACTGAAATAAGAAGGCATCAATATGAAGGAAAACCTAATAAATGCCTTATGACATATATATCAACCTTCTTAGATCTCTGTGATGCTATTGCCGATGGACAGAGTGTTGAATATGTCCAACTAAAAGCTTTCCGTTGGTCGCTTACAGGTAAAGCATTGCATTGGTTGGAGAGCTTAGCCCCAAGATCGCTCCGCACCTGGAATGAAGTCAAGGATGCATTCCTCAACAAATTCTTCCCTCCATCCAAGATGGCGTTGATCCGACAGAAAATCACGACTTTCAAACAAAAGCCTGGTGAGGCTCTGGCAGCAGTTTGGGAAAGGTTTAAGGATCTACTGCGATTATGCCCGACACATGGCCAACCACCGTACGTGATTCAGGAGATTATATACAATGATCTTGATGCTGCAACCAAGGAGAGGATCAACACTTACACCCCCTCTGGCTACCTTGAACTCGCTCCACAAGAGGCTTGGGACACCATAGAAAGGTTAGTGGAGTTCGACAACACATATGGGACTCCTGAGGCTTCCGACACATCATAATCGTCGAGGCCTACCCCATCTATGCCATTATATGAACCTTCCAAGGCAATCGATCCGGACATGAAGGAGCAATTCCATAGAGATCAACTTCGAAAGCTCCAAATGCAAGTGAGGTTCCTTTCAGCGAACCAAGATTGTATCGAATGCGGATCGCAGCGGCACACCACCATCGAGTGCCCCCATGCTGAACAAGTACAACTAGTGGAGACTCACCATGAGGCGTGCTACATGAGGAATCGCAATTGCCAGGGGTACCAAAACTGGGGAAATCAACCACCCCAATACAACCCTAGGGATCCTCCGCCTTATAAAGCTCCTGGGCACCCGGAGAGGGACCAACGGAAGGATGATCTACAACTTGTGCTGGATGAGATAAGGCGGAACCAAGCTAAGAATGATCAGTCCAACAATGCAATCCATTCTCAACTCAATCACCTTACCACAAGGATTGGGGAGATGGATATTTGGAAAAAGAATGTAGAGACCCAACTGGGTCAATTGGCGGCACAAATCCCTAGACCATTAGGAACGTTCCCTGGGCAACCAACTAAAAATCCTAAGGGGCAATCTGGGATGGGCCATGTCGCAGCCATGCAATTAAGGAGTTGCAACAAAGTACAAAAGCCACGAACGGAAGCGGAGGAGAAAGCAGCAGATCCAGTCGACATCGACAGCCCAGTCAATGTCGAGGCAGATGTCGATGTCGACCCTAAGGTCGACCCACTGGTTGACGTCGAGGCCACTGCAGAGCCATCAGAGCCATAACAGAGGTCGACATCGACCCTCCCGGTCGATATCGACCAAGTCCCAGTCGATGTCGATGTCCAGCAGGCCCCTCCGACCACCGTTTTGGCCCCTTCGCCAAAGAAGACGTTGCCATTCCCATCCAAAGCATTGTAGGATCCCACCAAAGGTAAGTTGAGGCGCTTTGTAAAGATTCTTCAAAGTCTTAACGTTACCATTCCTCTTACAGAAGCCCTAAGCGAGATGCCCGCCTATGTGCGATTCCTCAAAGACATCCTTAGCAAGAAGAGATCCATGGCAGAGATCGCAGAGGAGTGCTCAAAGATGAACTTCCCTGAGAAGAGGAGTGATCCAGGGAAGTTTGCAATCACCGTGGGGCTTGGCCAACATCGCTACAAGGCCCCATGTGACCTAGGGGCAAGCGTAAGTCTTATGCCTCTTTCTATTTAGCAAAAGGTAAACATTGGAGCACTTGAACCTGTGGACATGAAACTCTATATGGCTGACAACTCATTCGTCAGGCCCACAGGTATAGTTGATGACGTCCCAATAAAGGTAGGTAAGTTATTTGTTCCTACTGATTTCATTATATTGGAGATGCTTGAAGATCCTATTGTACCTATCATCCTTGGTAGGCCTTTCTTAGCTACTGCTGATGCCAATATCAATGTACGTCAAAGATTACTAACCTTTACTACAGGGAACGAAGTAATAGAGTTCTCTTTCAACCCGACCATGAGCGAAACAAAACATCTAGAGCAAGTTGTCCTCTCACCCGCTAAGGAGAAGCTTCGAAAATTTTTGTTGGCGAGGACGGAAACAACAAGCAGGGTCGACATCGACTGGAACTAGTCTATATCGACTAAAAACATCGAAATCGACCCCCCTTGGTTAAAATCGAGTTAGCCAAATTGTGGCCAGGAGCTTAAGTATGGGGTCCCTAACGTCGATATCGACCTCAACATGTCGACATCGACTAAAGCTCTCGAAATCGACCCACCTTGGTGGAAATCGACCACCCATCAGCCCGAAGATTTCTGTTTCGGGCCCGAACAAGTAAGCCCAGGTATGACTCCCAACCCTCCTCTGTCCCTTATTGATAAATCAATTAAGCCAATTATTGATAATTCAACTAATGAGAGGGTCAAAGCTCCATGGTTTGCCTATATTGAAAAAGTTAGGTCAAGAAAGAGAAGGAAAGCACCCAATAAAGAAGAACCTAACAATGAAGAAGCCTTGGTCGCCGAAATTAGATACTACCAAAAGGACCTAGATGATCCAGGAGAAGGCTCGAGCTTGAAGGGTCCCTACATTAAAGGCTCATGATGAATTGACGGAGAAGTCGGCCTAGCGACTCAAAACTCTAGAGCATGTACATAAAACCTTTAAATTTTTCATAGATGGTTTTTAGGATTTTTGGATTTTTAAACTTTTAAAACTGAGATAATTCATGGCTTTATCTATAAATCTAACCAAGATTTCAGGTTGTTAAGCAAAAGGAATGACGAAGAAGAAAAGAAGCTTCTGTAGAGGCAGTCAAAATCGACCCCCAGGGTCAAGCCATCTCCTGGAGTCGACATCGAGGACTCAGGAGCAGAAAGCAATGGTCGATATCGACCATAATCATCGATATTGACCAACACCTGGCAGCCCTCGACTTCACCTTCTTCCTCGACTTCGACAGATGCGGTCGACATCGACCACTGACATAGATACCGACTTCTGGCATCGACCAAACCTGAAATCAACCTAAATCCGTAGGTTGCGCTGTGAGTTTCTCTCTACCCTTGTTCTTCTTTTAATACAATGAGGACACTGTATATTTTAAGTATGGGGTGGGGGAAAGACATGTCTTATGGTCATAACTTGGTTTTCTTCTTCGCATTGCATTCATGTTTAAATTTTTGTTCTTAGTTTTACTTTTCTGAAAAATGTCAAAAAATCCAAAAAAATAGAAAAATGTCAAAAATACCAAAAAAATGCATGTTTACTTTTTTAGTTTGTTTTTAAACCCTACTTAGACATCCTATGATGAAAACTCAATAGCTGACTCGATCATGTAAATCCTATGGCATATTTGGATGGTTTAGCCTAAGTCCTTCAAATTTTTATGTAGATTGTGAACTTGTGATGAAATTGAGCACATATGATCCTAGGCTACAAAAGTAAATCCAACAAAAATTGTCCTTGTGAGAATTTTGGCCTATAGGGAGAATATAAAAAATCCCTCTGCTTTCTTGAGATAATTTACTCTTCCTATGCATCTCTAAATGTTGTGATAGTTATTCAAAGCCAATGCATAAATATGTCTATGTTTACGAGAATTAAATGATGGAGGCATCTTTTAAGCCATTTTTATCCTATCTTTACCTACCCTACATTATCTCTGCTTGAAGTCGGAAAATTTGCCTGAGCCTTATATTGCAAACTCCACAAAATTATCCCTAGCCGAATTGAGCCTGACCCCCATTTGGGAATTGAGATTTAGAATGGCTGGACTAATGCCTTGTGGAAAGAAAAGTGCATATTGTCCAGTTTTGAGCAAGGAAATTATGGGATGGTACATATTTGCATCTTGTAATATTTTGTAAAAGGAATTTTGGCTCACCATATAAAAGCACATATTTTTTAGTATTTATTTATTATTTTCGTCCAAAAAAAAAATAAAAAAAATCCGAAAAAAAGAGATAAATGTATACATAGTGCATGAGCCAAAGTCCTTAAGTCCTTTATTTATTTCATACAAGTGTTATATTTTTGAGAGGCATATTAGAGTTTGAAAGAAGGGTTGACATTATGGTCTACATCTTTAGAGCTTATTAGAGCATATTATGGATAGATGAGTTTGGAAAGAGCATTATGGGAGATTGAGCTTGGAAAATGCAACATTGATAAGAGTTATGGTTTGGATATTGTAAGTGTTGAGATTTATGAGTCTTGATTCCTGAATTATGTAAGCACCACATAGCCTATAATTCCATACCCTTTTATTTCATACCAAGCCCCATTACAATCCCGCCGAATGGAGTCTTCTTTGAAGTCTTCCATTGAGCGAAAGTCCTCCTGATAGTTCTTATTGCATTTTCATAATTGGTTGCGAAGTGGATTTTTATAAATTGCAATGTTTATGAGTTTGTATATGGAATTGAGTTGAGAGTTGATCTTCATAGCCTAAACACATGAGAGTTGAGTGCAAACACATTATCCCTGTGAGGTTGGATCAAAACTGCATATGCCTATGGATCGCCTAAATATGTGCTATGCCGTTAAATTCACTTGCTTTTCTTTCCTACCGCTTATGATGTTGCTTTTGACAAGGGCAAAGACTTGAAGGGTGTGTTGTAGGTGTTGGTTATTGCTTGAGGACAAGCAAGTCTAAGTATGGGGTGTTTTGATGTACATATTTGTACCTCTTTTATTTGCATCTTTTGACTTCATATTTCATTTGATTTCCAAATTTAAGGTTGAAAATAATGTAAACTTGTGTAAGAATGGGCGAGAGTGCAAGAAATAGAGTCTGCACAAGTTTTGAGCTAATCATCGAGGAATTTGAGCGAAATCGGAGTCAACGAAGAAACCAAGGAGAGCAGAGAAGAGGTCGAAATCGACCCAGAAGGTCGATATCGACTACAGAGCATCGACATAGAACTGAGTGTCAAGACAGACCATGCACAACAGAGAAAAACACTCGATATCGACCTCTATACATCGATATCGACCTGAACCCAGGAATCGAGAGAAGCTGAGCTCGTCGAGCAGAAACAGAGACATCGAAATCGACCTTCCTGGTCGATATTGACCATACTTTGACACGGGTTTGACACGCTTTTCGAGACGCGGATTGGCAATTCTATCTTCAAGGAGCACGGATTATCTTTTAACTATAGATAGATGGCAGCTGAAGTTTTACCTTCTTTTTACCTTAGATTTATCAATGTTTTTAGAGTTTTATCAAAATAAAGACCTATCCTAATTGTTTGGATAGAGTTCATAGTTTAGACAGAAGTTACAATCCTTGGCTAGCGAGGGTTAGTAGCTATAAATAAAGCCCTAGGGGGCTGGCATTCAATCATCCAATTTTAGAGTTCAATTACATTCAATAGAGTTAGAAGAAGCTTTAGGGTTTGGCGTTTGCAAGACCCGACGTTGAGTTGTAAAGTTTCGGAGTTTTTAATGCAATTTCCCTTTCAATCAATGATGAATTCTACGATGAGGTGCGAGTAGTCTTCCAAAGCTTCTAGGGTCAAGGTGAGCCTGACATTAGCCATGCGTGCCTGAGGTAAGTGTTAGATGTTGATATCGTTGTGTCTATATCATCTCCTACGATTCTATGTTTATTCCTAATCGAAAGAAAAGGGATTCATGCTAACAACTTGAGTTATAAACATAAAATTGGTAGAGACAATTAGGTTTATTTATAAGAGTAATCCTAAGAGTTGGTGTACAGCGAAAGCTTGTCCCTCGGGTGACATAGCGCTATTGTCCGTCTTATTTATCTTATCGCATGCATTGGTTAACGTTGTGGTAAACCCTAATCCTAGGAGTTGCTTTTTATATAGTTTATATTCATCAAAACATTGTCTTTATTCTGTTCATTGCATCCTCATTCATCCTTAAGTCTTCGGCCTTTCTTTGCCGATAAAAAGCTAACAACTTTGCAGGAGAAGACATCGATATCGACCACTAACATCGATATCGACCACCAAGTTTCATCGACAGTCTTCTGAGTCGACGACGACCATCCCTGCTGAGTTACTGAGATCGATATCGACCCCTCAACCTCGATATCAACCACCTGTGTTGACTGGCAGTCTTCTGAGCTAGTCAATTTCGTCTGCTAACATCGATATCGACCTCCCTAGTTATCGACTGCTTGTTTTTGTCTCTACAGGTCTTCTGTTGCAGAGAAGAGCAACAGCCGAGGTCGACATCAAGCACCAAGGTCGAGATCGAGGCTTCTGGTTGACAAAAGTCATGAGATTTCCAACGCTACTAAGATCCCACTGACACGCCTCCTCGTGGATCGATCCTGACTACCCTTCCATTACAACGGGAGGAAGTCTTGTAATTATTTGCATAGGCTAGGATTCAGATTCACATTTACATATCTTTATATTTGTACTTAAGCACTCGATTTCCTCTGACTATCAGTATGTAAGCTTTCTTTATGTCTTCCCTTATGCAGGCTAGTTGGGGCACATGAAGATGAATGGGTGAAGCCATAGAGCGTTCACTCGGGGAAGTTTAAAGTTCTCCATATGATGCCCCCGGATGACATTCTGTGCTTCCCGCCACCGGAGGAACCACCAGATCCACCTATACCTCCGGACAAGGATGAGCTAGGCTAATGCTTAAAGGGAAGTAGGTCGAGCTAGCGACTTAAACCCTAGCGCTTACGAGAGGCAACCCGCTATTTTTTATATTTTTTTTCTTTTTCTTTACTTTATAGTTTTATATCTCTTTTACTTCGTGCAAGGTATCTTTTGTTGATATTTTTAGACAGGTCAGAAAATAGAATCGAGCAGGAATTTCGACCGGAACTGGTTGATATCGAGTCAACCTACTTGATTTCGACCCCTGTGATTTCGACCAGAAAATGAAGAGGAGGAGAAGCAGGTTGATATCGACTGCATGGACTCGATATCGAGTCCATTGGTCGATATCGACCCAATCCACCCGATTTCGACCACTTGTACACTCAGAATTCGATTGATTACAGTTGATATCAAGCCAAACCACTCGATATCGACTCTTGGCAATCGATTACAGCCTGATTTCGACCCTACAACACATTATTCGATGAGTTCCTTCCTATACCCTTGTTTTTATACACTGAGGACACTGTAATGTTTAAGTATGGGGTGGGGGAAAAGATTACTTGCATATTTTTAATCATTTTTTAGCGTATTTTAAATTTTTTTAGCATAGTTATACATACTTCTCCAATTGCATCATACATGGTTACTTTGGATATTTCTATCTATATGCATCATATTCTATCTATATTCATCAAGTTCATCATGTTTATTTTCCAAAGTCTAAAAAATCACCCCCATCAATTTTTTTTTAAAAGAATAAGTGTCATGGAAGCTTTTATTGAACTTGACGATGCAAAAGTAGATTCATTAGAGATATAACATGAAATTGTCTAGTTAAGGGAAGTCACAATGAAGTGCAATTTTTTAGAGAAAACCATGAAAGAGAGGTAAAATTTGAAGTTGCTTTTGACATATGCATGATAAGATGATGGAGGACTTTATAAGTTCCATACATGTGCTCAGTTTCATATCCTAGCCTTACCTATGCATATTTGCAATTAAACAAGTCATATATTAGCCTTACATTATTATTGCTCTAAAATACATTACATATTGCCCATTTTATATACCTTATACCCTATCCGGGGATAATGTTGAGAATGGAAGTCATCTTTGGAGTTGTTATATGGAGCTTGTGCATTATTATGAAGTTGTTGGCAGGAATGAAAGAAATTTTGAATTATGGAAAATTTAATGAGTGAGAAAAAATCCGATCACCTCAAGAGATAAAGGTAGGTCGACCCTGCTCCTTGAGATGTTAGTTCGGCGAGATGGGACACAAGGTGAGGAGTCCGAAGTACTAAGTATCTGGGGCCATTCATGACACCCATGTTTGCGAATCGCGAGAAGGCAGTACTAAGGTTAGAGAGGTAAAAGCATTATAGTGAAAAAAGCATTGAGCGAAGAGTGAAAGGTGAGAAATATTATGAAGAAGGAATGTGGAATGAAAGTTTGGAAAGAAAGTTTATTTTCCCGGATTTAACACCACATGGCCAAAAATTAGTCCACCTTTAGCCTTTTACCAATCTACTCTTCCATAAGCTTGAAAAAGTCCTTTTGATTATCAATGCTTTGTCGCCTGAAATTGTTTTATGCATATAACCTTCCTTTTGTGGGTATGATGTTGCTTTTAATCACAGACATGGAATTGTTGACATTTGTACCTTTTTGAGGATGACGATTGATTGTAGGGACATATAACAATGAATCTATGATGTTGAGGGTTTAGTTACTTCCCCTGTATGACCATTAAAAGTATTGCTTGAGGACAAGCAAGCTTAAGTATGGGGTCTTGATGTGCGCTCAATTTGCCATGTTTTGCATCTACTTTTACTTCGGTTTTTATCTATATTTTATACTTTTATATTGGGAAAGGATCAGATTTGTGTAGTTTATGTTTATTTTCAATATATGAAGGTCTACACAAGTTTTTGTTTAATTTTGCGAAAATCGGATGCACTTTGGAGCTTCAAGGAAAGTCATGAAGACATTGGAGAAGCTAAGGAAGAGCATAGGATGGCGCAGCTAGAGAAAACGCCACTTTTCACCATTCATAATTTTGAATAAAGTTCTGATGTCTTCATGATAGTTGTAGCCCTCGAAAATATCTTTCCAACGCATATTCATATGCGTCAATCCGATGAACGAGGACTCGGAAAAGTGCGTTTCAAAACGGAGCAGAATGCTGAAAGCTGACAGTGCGCTCGAAATCGACCAAGATGACCAGGAATCGACCAAGGTGGTTGATATCGAGTGCCACCACTCGATATCGAGTGAACACCCACTCGAAATTCACCCTAGAGCCGACATCGTGGAAAGATCACGAAGAGATGAGGTCGATATCGACCCATCTGGTCGATATCGAGTGACATGCAGAAATCGACCTGACGCAGATTTCGAGTCGTAATCCGAATGGAAGTTGCTTGCACATGAAGTAAAAGATATTTTATCAATTTTATCTACTTTCTATCCTAATGGGTTGAACAATTAATTACTCGCGTTTCCTATATACACTGCATATTAACGTCGAATCCAACATTTTTACAACGACGAATTCGACGTTGTACAACGTTAGATCCCACGTTGTTGCTCTACTTTTCATTTCACATGGAAAAAAAATTCAGACGTTATAAAAACGTCGAATTCAACGTTGTCCATAACGTCAAATTGGACGTTGCAGTATGAAAGCCCAATGGGTTCCATCGAGCTTAGGTTGAGAAGTGCAACGTCCCATTGTACGTTGCTATACAACGTTATATTAAACGTTGTTCATTCCATGGGTACGGTTTTCTTACTGCTACCTTGGATCGGGGCCGGTAGATACAACGGTGTCGGCAACACTATTGGTTCTTGGTCACAGATTCGGAAAGGAGAGACGTTCTTCTTCGATGGCGGTCGACGGGTATGTTAGTGGAGCTTGTTGCGAATTTGGGAAGTTTCGATGGCAGTCGGCGAAATCCAGAGAAACTTTATGGTTAATTATAGAAAATCGCCATTAAATATAGAACTTTGCAGAAAAGGCACCATTCCCAATTTGTTTTTATATAAATCACCTATAATCATAATTTTCTTTAAAAAAGAACCCCAAGACCCTTTTAAATGTTAAAAAAAATAATTATTTACTTTAGACTTAAATAATTTCATTAAACATATATTGTAACAAGGAATACTTTCTCATTCACATGATATAAATTTTATCTTAATGTCACCTAAATAATATTATAAGTTTTAACTTATCTTATTTTCCACCTTTATTCCTATGACCCAGTTCAATCAAGTATCAAATTGACGGAGATTGTGGAATACTAATTGTCAAACCTCAACTAGTTAGTTAACTAAATATTTTTATTTTCAAACATTATATGAAATATATACCTTAGAAATACATACTAGCATATCAAGTTCGAGTTCAACGATACATGGAAAATACACAACTTGTAAAATAAAAAATATTTTGTGATCTAGTTCAACAATACGTGGACAATGCATAACTTAAAAAAAACGGGAATATCTTCAATAAGAACACAATATAGAAGGATTTTCGGATTAGCTAATAACAATATAAACACAATGTAGAAACATTTTCGGATTAATTACATAATCTAATTTTCAAATTAACTATGGAATATACTAACAATATAAACCCAAATATAAAAACAGAATATAAAATCAATGTAGGAAAATGATAGCAAAAGAAAGGAATTTAAGTAAAATCATATAAATATATAATAGAAAAGCACTAAAATTTAAAATCCATAATATATATATATTTATATATATTCGTAACTAACTTCCCTCATATCCAATAATTCACAATAAATGAAATGATCCTACTTTAAAAAATTTGAAACTTCCGTGCTAACTAAAATCCATAATATATTATATTAATTCATAACGAACTTCCCTCATATCCAATAATCCAAAATAAATGAAATGATCACAAAACAATACAAGTGTACATGTACTGACCAGATGAAAAAACCCAATTTTGAGAAGGAGTACGCGCCTTGTCACACGCCCCTCTTCTTCTCTCACCCCAACCCTAAAGCGAAACCCAAATCTGGAAAAGCTTAAAAAAAAAACTGCAATCCCAGGCTCAAGCTCCTCCTTTAAACCCTATTTGCCTCAAAAAATCAACTGTAAAGGCCTGAAATTCTGGATCTGGCATAATAATTGTACTAAACAAGATGAAAAAGAGGGGTTTTCATCAGATCTAAGGATACGCTTCTCCTGCTTTGTCACTTCGGGGCTATGGAGATCTCCTCCTCAACAGCTCTACTGTCTCAGAGGCTCCTACTCCCGTAACAACTGCGCCCTCCTGCAGTTCCGATTGGATGGGTGCCTGTACTCTGCGTACTCGTCTCCCCTAGTGTGTCGCTCTAGAAGTCCTCTTCCAGAATGGTTCGAGTTTCTTGGTCGGTCAGACTCTAATCCTTGGGGTCTGATCTGCTATCATTACAACTCTCGTCTCAAACGACCGATTATCCATCACAGGTATGACTTATCCCTCCTAAACCTTTTGCCTAAAATCCAGAACCTTTCTAAAATGCATACATTTGATGTGATTTGGAGATTAATTGCTTACTATAAAAATCGACTTCAAAACAAATTTAATGCTCTCTTATGTTCTTATTTCTCCTCTCCTCTTCTCCTGCTATCTCTTTCTTCCAAAAACTCAGTTCACCACATTTATTGGAGTTCCTGCTGCTCTGTCATGGCCAATCACCAACCACCCAACAAAGGGAAGGGGGTTCTCGATGAGGATTCCCCGACACCCAACAAAGGGAAAGGGATTCTCTTTGAAGATTCCCCGACACCCACAACACCCAACAATCAAGGGAAGCCCTCGAGCAACACCCACAAACCAAACACTCCCTCCAAGTCACACAAGTGTGATAAGGGCAAAGGGAAACTAAATCTAAACTCCATCTTTGATCAACTCAAACAATACCAGCCCAAATATAGGTTTGCTACTGAAGCTATTCTCTATGGTCGGGCATTCGGTGCCCCCATTGAGTTTACCAAACTTGAATCAAAGCTCACCAATGACTGGAGGGGGATCTCAGGTGACCTTGAGATCCTTAGCATGCCCAACCACTGGTTTGAAGCCCGTTTTTCTGTGCCCAGTGACCTCATTGGGGTGTGGGAAGCTCGACCTTTTCATGTTGCTAGCCAACTGATTATCCTACGACCATGGAAGCCTTCTTTTGACCCACTCACCGAAAATACAACCTCCCTTGATATGTGGGTCAGGATCACATCTATCCTTGAGTTTTACAAAAAAACCAGGAGCCATTGAAACCATAATTAGACACAACCATTTTGGTGAATTTATTAAGGCTGATACAACAGTTGAAGCTAATGCAAGGTATGCTCGTGTTTGTGTGTCAATCTTGACATTGCACACAAAGTTTCAAACACAATACTCATTCCTGTTAACCATAACCAAGTGTCTGCCCATATTGTTTGGTTTGAAGAGTTTCCAGAAGGTTGTGGCAATTGTGGAGGCCAAGACCACCTCTTCAATCAATGTCCTTTGTTCATCCCTAAACCAAAGAAAATCCAAGTGACAATTAAAAAACCCAGCATGTTTCCCTCTTCTGCTAGCTGCTCTGCTGAGGGTGATGGTTGGGCTACTGTTGGCAAGAAAGGCAAAATCCTCAAACTTCCAAATCCAATCCATGCCTTTAACAACAAACCCTATATTTCTGGTAGGGGAGGGGTCTCTGTTGCTTTTGAGGCCCTCTCTAACTCCTCTACTTCCTCCAGGGATTCAAAAACACCCTCTGACCCAACCAAGGATGCTGCTGCTCCAACTAACCACCCCTTGGTTGCACCAGCTGAGAATATCTCCCCTACTGAACCCACCTTGGGTGTTTCTGCTGCTCTTGTTACCTGCTTTGCTCCACCAGCTCCCCTGGCAGGCCCCTCTGGTAGCCCACTTCTTGCTGCTGGCTTTAGTGGGGCATCGGGGTTCTTGGTGCCTGCTCAGCAGGTGCTCAGTGAAGCTTTGGTAGAACCAAATAAAATGACTGCATCGGCTCAACCTTGCACTGCAGCAGGAACCTTGGACAACAAACCCTCTAATGATGACAACATGGGGCCTGTTTTCCCACTCCCTGACCCTGGACCCTTCTTTGAAATTGGTGAAGATGTGGACTCTAGTATCCTATCCTGCCTCAACTATGAGCCTGAAGAAGTGGACCCTCTTGATTTTGAGATTGAGGATTGCCTTGCTAATGACCCTATGGTGGATGGTAATTATGTGGAACCTCAGGAGGATTATGATCTGATTTCTGAGCCATCCTTCCACTCCATTCACTCTAACTCCACTGTAATTAAGCTACTGTCCACTATGGAAGTGCCACCCAAGGATGGATCCACATCTGATTCACATAAGAGAAGGATTCCAGGGGGGGATGAAGATACAGCCAGCTCCAACCTGAAGAGGAGCAAGAACTTCAACTAGTTGCCTATGAAGTCTACATTTTTGCTTAGAATTGGTGCCCTTTAGCTGCTGCCATGGGTCTGCAGTACCAGATTTAACCCCTATCTTCAAAATCCACCCACTTTTGCTTTTGACTATCCCACCAATTCTTGGCAAAAATCTGGCATCCTTTTGTTATATCTACTATTGTGCCTATGTTTTATCAAAAAATGTTGCAAAACCACTTTCAAGTGGCTATCCGATCTCTATCTGTGTTGTATGCTAGAACATGTGAGCTTATGTTTTGTCTTTAGCAGCTTCTGTTATCCTCTAGATCTGTATTGTGATGTTGGGATTACTCATCTAGAACTTGAGCATGATATATCACACTCTTTGCCCCTATGTTTCGGGTATGATATATCCTACTGTAATATCTACAAATATTATAAATATCATGAATCTCTATATTATATGCTATGTGTCCTTTTCTATTTCCAAACCCATGAATCATAGAGTACTCTCTGGGTTTTCTGTATGGGCCTGCATTGCATTAAGGATTTCACTAGTAACAACTATTTATGTTTCCTGCTCATGCATGAAAATCAGAAGAACTGTATATCCTTATTGCCACAATCTAACTGTGCTCGAGAGACTCTTTCACTTGAGCTCAATACTGTCATGTCCTTACTGCAGGTACTGCTTGCTGGTTTCTCAGGAGTTTGGTACTCCTACATCCCCTACTCTGCCAAAGACACAAAGCTTGTTAAGGCTCGACACTTCAGTACACTTGTAACTGATATACAGGAAACAACACTCATTCTTGGTTTTTGGTATTACCATGCTTACATAAAATCTGCAAAATATTGTAATTATACCAAAACTGTTTGTAACTATGTTTGGCTATCCCTTGATCTTAGGATTGCCAGTATGCCCTTCATTGTTATTAACATTCAAAACTCTTACCCCTTTAGGGTTCTCTTACGATATAATAACAAGGACAAACACGCTCCAATAAATGATATCCCAAGTCAACATATAACATTATGCATAAACTTAAGTAACTTGGTCTGCCCAAGTATACCCAACCTACGGATGAACATAATCAATCTAAATGACTCACACACAACATGGAGAACAACATTTGCCACAAACAACAAGGAATTTATCCATATTAAGCTACCTAGGCTTGGCAAGATGAGAATTTTCCCATGTTATACAACAAAGTTTAACACTAGAGTGAACCTTAAAAACAAACCCTTCTTTTTCAAGTTATCCAATGAAATTTAGTTTTTGGAATATTAGAGGTTTAGGTAGGAAAAACATTTGGACACAGATAGACTCCACGTGTAAAACGGACCATATCAAAATTCTAGCTTTAGCAGAAACCAAGCTTCAACAACCACCTCCTGAAAACTGTTGGAGGAAACCTGGATTTGATAATATATATTTCTGCCCTTATTCGGGGCTCTCTTGAGGTCTCTGCCTCCTTTGGAAGGAATCACACCTCATAAATGAAATCTTTTCGATCACAGCTTCGGATGACAGAGTCATTCAACCTAAATATAAAAACCTCACTCTGAACATAACCATTGTAATTTTCTTTGTGTATGCGCCACCCCATGAACGAGACAAGGATGATTTTTGGAACTCACTATCATCAACTATAAGTGCCATAAACGATCCCATAATTATCATAGGGGACCTAAACGAAATCCTTGTTCCCGAAGATAAATTAGGCGGGGTTGTAGTTCCTCGCTTAGATACTCCAGACTGACAAGCCTTATTGACACACATAACCTCTTTGATCCTCCCACAATTGGTAACAAATTTACGTGGCGTAAGCGTTCTCAAGGAAATGACAATATATACGAAAAACTTGACAGAGCCATAATTAGCCATAGTCTTCTACAACAATTCCCAAACTTATACACTAAAAATCATGCTTTTCTAGGATCTGACCACACACAAATCACACTAGACCTAGGGGACAATCAAAGGCCAAAACTACAACCATTGAAGTTCGAAATGGCATGGACCACAAGATCTGACTTTGAGGGCTTGGTTAGGAAATCCTGGCGGGTTGATACACCTGGTTCACATATGTACAAACTAATTAAAAAGTTACAAGAAGTGAAAAAGAAAATTACGGCTTGGTGCAAGGTTACGATTGGCAATATTTACCAGCAGTTAAGTGAGGTGGAAAATGAACTACAAAATCTACAATCACAGTTGTGCATCTCATATGACCGCAATTTGGACAGTAAGATCAAAAGATTGTCTATTAAGCACTCTGCACTTATATGCTTTCAAAATAAATACTGGGCCAAACGGGCAAAACGAACACACGTAGCTGCAACAGATGCTAACACAAAATACTTTCATAGGACGGCGTAATAGAAACATCATTAAGGAGATATGCGCGGCTGATGGAACCACAGTGACTACGAAAAAAGAAATAAGAGATATTATTAAATTGGATTTTGTAAATCGTTATGCGCAACACCATAGACAAAGACTTCTTAGCACTTTAATATCAAACATTCGAAGTGAAATCACAAATGACTATAATGAATGGCTTACTAGGCCAATCACAAACTCTGAAATAAAAAATGCGGTATTTGGATTAGCAAATGACAAATCACCAGGACCTGACGGATTCCCCGCTGGATTCTTTAAAAAATATTGGCACATTGTGGGACCTTCAATTATCAAGGCAGTCAAAGGTTTCTTCCTTAGTGGCAGAATACTTAAACAGATTAATCACACATTTATAGCTTTAATACCTAAATGTGATGACCCAAAAACACCTTCTCAGTATAGGCCAATAAGCTTATGCTCGACAACGTATAAGATTATATCCAAAATTTTAGCTTCAAGACTAAAGAAGATTATTCCCAAAATAATCAACCCACTGCAAAGTGCATTCACATCAGGAAGATCAATACAAGAGAATATCCTTTTCGCAAATGAAATTTTCCACTCCTTTTCTAAAAAGAAGGGTCAATCGGGTTGGATGGCGGTTAAGCTTGATATGGAAAAGGCCTTCGACCTGGTTGATTGGAACTTCCTCATAACTATCATGGATAAATTTGGATTCACGCAACGATTCACGAGATGGATAAAGGAATGCATAGGAACGGTGACCTATTCTGTACTAGTAAATAATGAACACACATAACTATTTACACCGGAGAGAGGTCTCTGACAGGGAGACCCACTTTCACCTTACTTGTTCCTCCTACTTTCCGAAGTCCTAGCTAGAGGCCTCTATGAGGAATTTGCTAGGCCTAGTAGCCACATAGGTATCTCTTTAACACGACGGGGGACGAGAATACCATTTCTGGCTTTTGCAGATGATATAGTCATCTTTGTAAACGCCTCATTAACAGCATGTAACCAAATAAACAAAGTAATCAAAGAATATTCTTCCTTATCTGGACAAGTAGTTAACAGACATAAATCACATTTTCAAGCTACTGTTAACCTAACAAACTCGCAGAAAAACTATATCCAAAATGAACTAGAAATATCATACACAAATGATTTGGGTGCATATCTTGGCTGCCCCATTATTTCTGGTCGAACAACAAATACCACATTCAAAGACATTCTACATACAACCAAAGCACAATTACATAAATGGAAAGCCAACTGCCTCTCACAAGCTGGGAGATGCACGCTAATAAAATCAACATTATTGGCAAAACCCTTACACATAATGCAATGTTTTCTATTACCCAAAACGGTGCATACTGAACTAGATAAAATAAACCGCAACTTCTTATGGAATAAGGGACCTAAGAATAACCTCTCATTAATTGGTACGAAGTATGTAAATCAAAATCATATGGGGGGCTGGGTCTTCGGAACTCAGAAGATATGAACAAGGCACTACAGTTAAAACTAATATGGAAAATCCTATCCGAACCAAAGAATATTTGGGTCTCGCTGATCACAGAAAAATATCTCAAAACTGATCACATTCTATCCTATACGAGAAAAGGAAGTGCCTCTTGGCAATGGATACAACTCACAAAACTCCTACCATTATTTAAGGAAGTGATCCTTTGGTCCATCGGAAATGGTAAGAGCATAAATTTTTCAATGGATCACTGGATTGCGGAGTCACCTCTAATCACTAAAGCATGAATTGACCAAACTGTGGACACAAACACACCAATCTCATATTTCCTCCGAGAAGACCACTGTTGGGATATTAACAAGCTAACCAATGCAACAAAACATATCCTTTCCCATGACATAATACAGGCTATACAGGCAACACCCATCCCAAGAAATATCCACACTGATAGACTCTACTGGAAATGGAGCAAAAATGGTTAATTTTCTGTTAACTCCGCTATAAACATGATCAACTACAAGAAATGGCACCGAAAGGAGGACACAACATGGATATGGAATCTTGACATGCCTCCAAAAATCAAAACATTCCTATGGAAAATAATGAAAAACGGGGTCCCTACCTCTGCCAGACTTGCGTCTCGTGGAGTTTGAATCCCGACCAATTGTCCGCAATGTGATCCTAACTATGAGGACCTCCATCACCTCCTTAGGGACTGCCCAATCTCAAGAACGACCATTATAAACATGGACCCCTCTGTGATGATGGTCATGAATAGGCTCTTCATCCAAGGAGTTGACATAAATGATAGTATCCAAGAAGTCAAAAATGAAATAGGTATATCTCGATTTAATAAGCTAGCCTTCTCTTGGTGGGGTGTATGGTATTTTCGTAACAAATCTCTATTTAACCACATCAAACCTTCAATTTCAACCATAACAACATTTATAAAAGACAAAATCTTCCTGTGGAGTCATTCGACTTCTCAGAAAGAAGAAACTAAAGACAAACAACAACAAATTACCAATGCTACAACCATAAAGGACAAAAAAAAAGAAGAACATCAAGATGGATTCCACCAAAAATTAATGAATACAAACTTAACTTTGATGGAGCCTTATCTACATCTACTAAAGGATCCTACGGATTCATCATAAGAGACCATAACGGCACTCCAGTACTACTCGGTTCTGGACCCTCAACTATTTCATCCATAGTGGGATCCGAGGGATTCGCTCTTTGGAAAGGAATCCTATCTGCCCGGGACCTACACATTGCTAATCTGATAATTGAAGGTGATAATCTCACCATCATTAACAGCCTTCGAGGCGTCGGATTGCCTTCAGGAGATTCGGAAATGATTGTCTCTGATACTCTAATCTCCTTAGGCTTCTTCCAAACATTTGAGATTCGTCATGTGTATCGGGAAGCAAATCGGGTTGCAGACCGCCTATCGAATCTGGATTTCGCTTTCTTAGGATCTACTCTGTCTGACGATTCTACGTTGCGCAACTTCGTCCGTCTGGACGCTCTTGGTATATAGATTTTCCCCTATTGCCAAATTTTTTTCAGTTAAAAAAAAAATGAAATGATCATACTTCAAAAAATTTTAAACTTTCGTACTAACTATTAAAAAATTGGAATTGGGTAAAGTGGAATTTTTGTATTGGTTTTCATATGGATCTTTTAAAAAAAAGATTTTTTTGTTGATTTAAAAAATCAGCTAATTAAATTTAAAAATTATTATTTATATTATTCTTAATAGTAAGATAAATACTCTGTCAATCACTTAAATGTAAAAATGGAATTGGGTAAATTATTGTTTATATTTTAAACTGACTAAAAACTTTTTTTTTTTATGTATAAGACACGTCAATTCATGATATCATAGTTTTAGTCACATGTCATCCTATATGTCTATCTAAATTGATTAGTACAATTAATTTTTTTATATATAAATATTTAACAATATACCGCATGTAGTTATAAAACTTATCTTGAGTTATGTTATAAATATTTTACTTTTAAAGTATTTATCTTTAGCCATTATAATTTATTATTTTAGTTATTGATATTTTTTCAGCAGTTTTAAGTTTAAACTACTTTTTATAATTATCATCAAAATTGGTTGGTTAGATTTAGTTGGTTTGATTTCATCTGAATATATTAAATTCGGATCATGATAATTTATGGGTACGTGGATTAATTCTTCAATTCTTCTTAACAAATGAACGATGATTGATGAAGTTAGACTTTTTATTAGGCAGCCTAATTTTACAATTATTTTTTAAAATTAAAATAATTATTTTTATATTTTAACATAATTTTTGAAGAAGCTAAAAATTATATTATAAAAATTATATTATAATTTTTTAATATAATTAAATAATCTATATAAATAATATTATATACACTAAAAAAAAGACTTGGAGTCCACATGTTGATCTTTAGTCGAATTCGTTTATGTGTTATTTTTTAGTGTAATCAGACTAGACTTGTCAAAACGTGACCCGACCCGAAAACCCGACCCGAACGCTCAGTAAAATTTGGGTCAGGACCCGAAAAGTTTGACCCGGGAATTTTTTCTGAACCGAACCCGAAAACCCGGTAATTTTCTGGGTCATTTGGGTTTAGACCCGGTGACCCGAGTGACCCGGTAATTTTAACCTGATTGACCCGATTGACCCGGTGACCCGGTGAACCGATTGACCCGATTGATTTATAATTATATATGATTAATTTTTTTTATGGAGATTCCAATTTATTACATTTTATAATTACAATCACTTAATCTTTCATTTCCAAATCAACTTTTATATTTATATTTATTTATATTTTTTATTACTAATTGCATGAAATTATTTTTTAAAAAATATTTAAAAATTTTGATATTTTACGTATTTTTAATTTTTATTAAAAATTATGAGAAATAATAAAACTTAAATATTATAATTACAAGCACTAGAAATAATAAAACTTAAATATTATAATTATCGCAAAATTATCAAATCATGATTTTTTATTTAAAAAAGAAAAAATTGACAAACCCGAAATCGACCCGTTTTGACCCGAAACCGGGTCAAACCCGAGTTCAAATCAACCTGGATCTACCCGGGACCCGTTTTACCCAGAACCCATTTTACCCGACACCCGAAATGACCCGACCCGAACCCGACCCGAATGACCCGATTGACAGGTCTAAATCAGACCCATATCTTTTAACCACATTAATTAATAATTTTATATCTTTAGCCACATAAATTAATCAATTAATAATTTTATATTTTTAAGTCACCTCATTTAACAAGGTCCACTTAAATTAACAAGAAAATTTAAAAAAAAAAGAATATCGTTTCTATTATATATATAAAATAAATTATTATTTTTCATATATATAATATCCTTACAAGTAATTATTTATTTAATATAAATGAGATTTTTAATCTCTCCATTGATGATTTAATCTAAATTATTAAAATAAATGGAACATACTAGCAACTGAGTATTTATTAAATATAAAAGATTTATCATCTATCTATTATTGATCTAAGATATTCCTTAATTAATATAAAAGCCATAAACTTTAATTAAATTATTCTATCATATGTCTTATATACATTTGTTTTCATAGTTATATTGATATATGATCATATATGATAAAGTTTGACTATGTTTTACTACTAAACCAAACAATGGACAACTCTAAAATTATGAGTTTATATTAGTGAATGTTTTTTTTATATATTTTTAAATCAAATTTTTTTATAATATAAATAGTTATCCGTATCTTTTAAGAAAACCATTTTTAAATTTACATTTATTAGTGGGATCACAGATGAAAGTTGAATTATTAAATAATAATATAATAGGATAGATTATTTTATTATTTTATTATTTTATACATTTTTATTAGTTGCAACACAATTTTCTTTATTTTTATCTTTAAATTTATTAATGATTTTATTTATTTAATTAATATATTTTAATAGATTGTATATTGATTTACCAGAAATTTTTCAATCAAGTTATTTTTAATCTTCATCATTTAATAAAAAATCAAAGATAACCTATATAATAAAATAATATTTATTAAAATACCACGTAGCACGCGGGTAATAAGACTAGTTATTTATTAAAAATAACCCAACTAACCTATTTTCTTTATTATTGTCTAAAAAACAGATGAATTCTTGCAAACTGAATATCGATTTGGGATATTTGCGCAAATTGGCCTCTGAATAGATAGATTTGAAGGGCAGTTTGACATTTGAAAAATTATGTTGGACTAAAAACGTAACTATATATAAATTTGGGTAAAAAATATAAAAAAAGAAAGTCATTCTTCATCGTCTTCTATCTTCCTCGTTGAGTTGCCATGCCGTACGCCGTCAACTATCTACATTTGTGTAGCTGCCGTCTCCCAACCACCGGAATTACCTTTTGATGCCCTCCCGTTGCCAGTAAACCTCCGCAACCGTGCTTGTCACTCCTTTCCGAATCTGCATATCCCCCAAACATTGGTGTCACCATCACCGTCGTACATTGTGTACAAGCATCAATTGGTAGAGGAAGAAGGCGATTTGCTGCCAGCAAGCACCACCGTCGCCGATGTCGACTCCGCCGATTGTCTGCAGACCGGCCAGGAAGAAGGCGAAGACCAACGTCCTTTTGGACGTTTTTCCTGTACAATTTTTTTTCATCGTTTGAGACATGACGCGTTCGGCCCGTCTAGCAACGTGGAATTCGACGTTGATGTCTGGCCCGGCCCGGCCAGCCCTAGTCTATCATTATAACGTTGTATACTCCAAAATACAACATCTAATTGGACGTTGTAGTCTAAAGAAATTTGCAACGTCGAATCCGACGTTTATTAACAGACTTAATCCGCGGATTTGCGGTGTATATATGGACACCCTTAATTACCCTAAGGATTTATCTATTTTACCAATTTAGATTTATTTCTTTTTATCTAGAATTATATCTTTAGATAGATTTAGATAGATTGCTCTCTTAGAATAGCTAGGATTGAGCCCTATAAATAAAGCCCTAAGGGCTGGTTTTTCAATCATTCAAGCCAAGTCGTCTTCGGACGCAAGTAGTTAGGAGGAGAGCCTAGAGTGAAGATTGAAGGTTTTGTAAGTTCTAGTTTTAATTTAAAATTAGTTGTTTATTTTCATGCTTTGTTTCTAATTCCCCTCTTCTAGGGTTGGGGTGAGCCCAACGATATGCATGTGTTCTTAATCGATGAATTGATAATTGTGTGTGTTTCTATCATCATCTACCTCTATGCTTAACACTTGGATGAAAGTTCAAGGAATTCATGTTGCAAACTTGGATAGTAATTAGGGTTTTTATTCGCGAGTTTATTAATCCTAATTAAGAAAAGGTAGAAACAATTAGGTTTATTTTTGAGAGTTGATTTACCTAAATTGTTGGTATTAGTGAAAGTTGATTATTTGATGTAAAGCATGCTCTTTTATGTTATTCGTGATTTACACATATGTTTATTGTTGTGGTGATCGCTAACCTTGGAAGTTTGCTCTTTTATTATTCTATTTTTGTTATTTTAAAGTTTTTGTGCAGCCACTCGACATCAAACCACTGCTCCCCTCTCCATCCCTCGACATCAACCAACTCTTAGCTGACGTCGACATCAACCTTACACCTTTCCCGCTATTCTCAAACTCTGAAATGCTAAACTAGAACCGCTGACTTCTCTCTTGAGGACAAACCTGACTCCCCTATACTATAGCGGGGGTCTTGACTATAAATTATTTGGTCGAGAAACCCTCTCATCATGTCTCAGAGTACTCAACTGTTGTGCATAAAGGAGACAAGGAGTTGTGCTTGATGTACATATTTGTACCTATTTTATTCGCAAATTTTGACTTCTTATTTCATTCGATTCCTCAAATAAAGGTTGAAAATAAGATGAATTTGTGTAGAATGAGCTAACGTGCAAGAAATAGAGTCTGCACAAGTTTTGGTCTGAATATGTAGGAATTGGAGCGGAATCGGAGTCAAAACGAAAAAGCCAAGTGAAGTTGAGAAGAGGTTGATATCGACTACAAACATCGATATCGACTACAGTCATCGACACAACTTCTGAGTGTTGAGATAGACCACATAGACCAACCAAGAAGGCACTCGATATCGATCACCTAACATCGATATCGACCATAACATAGAAATCGAGTGGAGAAGGACCTGTCGAGCAGAAACAGAGAGGTCGATATCGACCTTTCTGGTCGATATCGACCATACTTTGACAGAGGATAGACACGTTTTTCGAGACTCGAATTGGAGATTCTATCTTGTAAGGCCCGAATTATCTTGTAATACTTTAGAGACTACAACAGAGATTATTTACCTTTTACCTTAAAGATTTACTTAGTTGTTTTAGAGTTTTATCAAAATAAAAGATCTATCCTACTTGTTGGGATAGAGTTTAGAGATTAGATAGAAGATACCATCCTTGGATAGCTAGGATTGGTAATCTACAAATAAAGCCCTAGGGACTGGTTTTTTTATTGATTCAAGCAAGAGAGACAATAGCATTAACCAATAAAGTTAGAGTTTTAGGTTTTGAGCTTTAAGGTTTCGGCGCTTGCGATAGTTGGCGGTGAGATTGTAAAGATTCAAGTTTTTCCATTAATGCAAGTTTGTTTCCATTCAATTCCAAGCATGTCTACTTTCAACATGAGCGAGTAGTTGCCCTTTCTTCTAGGGTTGGGGTGAGCCCGACGATTGCCATGGTGGTAAGGTTTGTATGTCGCTAAAGAAGGTATCTTGTATCTCGCTCTACCTTGTGCTTCATCTTTAAATGAGAATTTATGGAATTCATGTTGTGAAACTTGGGTAGTAATTAGGGTTTCTATTCGAAAGACTATAAACTCAATTAAGACAAAGGTAGACGGAAATGAGGTTAATTTATTGCAAGATATCTTTTCCTATTTGCCGGTTTAGGTGAAAGCCTTCTCCTTTATGATAAAAGCATGCATCCTTATCAGTTTCTTACTTATTCTATCATGGTTGTCATCGCGGTAATCCCTGGCTTTAGAAGATCTTTTCTTTCTTAAGTTTACATCTTATTTGCCTGTCGTTCGTTGAGTTATCGAAATACCCAACACCCCTGGTTTATTTCTGATCATTGCTCCTTTGCCATCCTTGTGTCTTTGGCCTTTCTTTGCCGACCAAAGAAATAACCTTTCTGCAGGACAACATCGATATCGACCCCATCATCGGTATCGACCACTGTGCCAGATCGACGGTCTTTTGTGTCGATCTCGAGTCTCCTGAGTTCCTGCTGCTGAAGTCGATATCGACCCCCAACGTCGAAATCGACCACACTGTGTCGACTGGCAGTCTTCTGAGCTAGTCGATTTTGTTTACTAACATCGATATCGACCTTTTCTAGTCGATATCGACTGCCGTTTTTGTCTCTGCAAGTCTTCTGTTGCGGAAAGCATCGGCAGCCAAGGTCGACATCGAGGTCTGTGCTCGAGATCGAGGCTTCTGGTTGAACATTCAGGACGTGTCTTCAACGCTACTACGATCCCGCTGACTCGCTTCCTCATGGATCGAACCTGATTCCCTACTACTATAATGGGGAGTCTTGAATTTATTTGAAGAGGCTAAGAGTTGTATTGCATTATATTTTATTATATATTTTGATTAAATTCTCCCCACGTCAATGCTGGTTGGCTTTTTTAGTTGTGAAAACAAGGGCACTTGGGAGGTGCTTGGTGGTGCTAATCTGGTGCTCTAAACGGCATTTGATAGTGCTCAGGGAGGAGCTTGATGTTTGACTGTCAGATCTATGGAGGTAAAGTAGAGCAACATGTAAAGGGAGCTTGGTTTTCATTGTAAAATAGGGGAGAGAAGCAGAGAAAAAGAAGTGGGTGTTTGTGAGGCTGAGAGGGGTGCAGAATAAGATGGAGATAGAGGGGATTCAATTTATGAAATTGAAATGAAATAGGCGTGGTTTGTATTTTGATGTACATATTTAGTACCTGTTTTAATGCATCTTATAACTTCATATTTCATTCAATTCCCAAAGAAAAGGTTGAAAAATATTATAAATTTGTGAAGAATGAGCTAACGTGCAAGAAATAGTGTCTGCACAAGTTTTGGTCTAAATATGTTGGTGTCGATAGCAGGAGGAAGTTCGAGTTCTTAAATACAAATAATAAAGATGTATATATAAACCGACTCCTAGCCTATGCAAATAATTACAAGACTTCCTCCCGTTGTAGTGAAAGGGTAGTCAGGATCGATCCACGAAGAGGCGTGTTAGGGGATCCTAGTAGCGTTGGAAATCTCACGTCTTACGTCGACCAGAAGCCTCGATTTTGACCTTGGAGCTCGATGTCGAACTCGGCTGTCGATCCTCTCTGCAACAGAAGACATGCAGAGACAAAAACAAGCAGTTGATATCGACAGGGGAGGTCGATATCGATGTTAACAGAGGGAATCGACTTGCTCAGAAGACTGCCAGTCGACTCAGGTGGTCGATATCGATGCTGGGGGGTCGATATCGATGTTCAGTAAACTCCGCAGTATTGATCGTCATCGACTCAGAAAACTGTCGACGAACTCAGTAGTCGATATCGACGTCTGTGGTCGATATCGATGTCTTCCTGCAGTGGGTTAGTTCTTCGTCGGCAAAGAAAGGCCGAAGACTTTAGGATGGATGAGGGAGCGATGATCAGAAATAAGACAGAGGTTTTTGATGAATTAACTATATAAAAAGCAACTCCTAGGATTAGGGTTTACCACAACCTTAACCAATGTATGCGATAAGATAAATAAGACGGACAATTGCGCTATTTCACCCGAGGGACAAGCTTTCGCCGTACACCAACTCTTAGGATTACTCTTGCAAATAAACCTAATTGTCTCTACAAATTTTATGTTTATATCTCAAGTTGTTAGCATGAATCCCTTTTCTTTCGATTAGGACTAAATATAGAATCAACATCTAACACTTACCTTGAACACGCATGGCTAACGTCGGGCTCACCCCGACCCTAAGAGCTTTGGGGGACTACTCGCTTCTCATCATGGAACTCATCATTGATTGAAAGACAGAAACTTGCATTAAAATATCAACTCCGAAGCTTTACAAATCAACGTCGGCTCTCGCAAACGCCAAACCCTAAAACTTCTCTCTAACTCTATTGCTATTGATTCTATTGATTGATGATTGAAAGATTGTTGAAAAGATCATTGAATGCCAACCCCCTAGGGCTTTATTTATAGGCTACTAATCCTCGCTATCCAAGGATTGTAACTTCTATCTAAACTATGAACTCTATCCGAATAATTAGGATAGGTCTTTTATTTTGATAAAACATAAACTAACTTGATAAAACTTTAAAGGAAAAGATAAATAAGTCTTCAGCTACCATCTATCTTAAAAGTATGAGATGATTCGTGGCTTTGATGATAGAATTCATAATCCGAGTCTCGAAATCGGATATATCTTTTGTCGAGGTAAGGTCGATATCGACACCAGAGGTCGATATCAATGTCTGTGTTTCTTCTTGACTTGTCCAGCTTCACTCGATGTCTATGATGAGGTCGATATCGATGTAGTAGGTCGATATCGATGTCCTCTTGGTTGGTATGTGTGGTCTATCTCGACACTCAGAAGGCGTGTCGACAACTAGGGTCGATATCGATGTCTTCAGGTCGATATTGACCTCTGCTCAGCTTTACTTGGCTTCTTAGTTTTGACTCCGATTTCATCGAATTCCTGCATGGTTAGCTTAAAACTCCTACATACTCTATTTCTTGTACTTTAGCCCATTCTTACACAAGTTTTTATCCTTTTGAACATTTTCTTTGGAAATCGAATGAAATATGAAGTCAAAAGATGCAATAAAAAGAAGTACAAATATGTACATCAAAACACCCCATACTTAGACTTGCTTGTCCTCAAGGAATAACCAAGCAATAACCAACACCTACAATACATCCTTCAAGTCTTCGCCCTTGTCAAAAGCAACATCATAAGCGGTAGCAAAGCAAAGTATGTGAATTTAACGTCATAGCACATATTTAGGTGATCCATAGGCATATGCAATTTTGATCCAACCTCACAGGGATAATGTGTTTGCACTCAACTCTCATGTGTTTAGGCTATGAAGATCAACTCTCAACTCAATTCCATATACAATCTCGTAAACATTGTAATTTATAAAAATCCACTTCGCAACCAATTGTGAAAACGCGATAAGCAATTAAGGGTATGGAATTAAGGGTATGGAATTATTTGGCTATGTGGTGCTTTTGTAATTCGGGAATCAAGACCCCTAAATTTCAACACTTACAATATCCAAACCATAACTCTTCAATGTTGCACTTTCCAAGCTCAATCTCCTATAATGCTCTTTCCCAACTCATCTTTATATAATATGCTCTAAAGATGCACTAAAAGATGTAAACTATACTATCAAACCTTCTTTCAAACTTCAATATACCTCTAAAAAATATAATACTTGTATGAGTAAAGGACTTAAGGATTTTGGCTCATGCACTATATATATAGCCCCAATTTTTTTTTGACGAAAATAATAAATAAAAATATGTGCATTTATATAGTGAGCCAAAAAATCCTTTTACAAAATATGACAAAATGCAAATATGCACCAACCCATAATTTCCTTGCTCGAAACTGGACATTATGCTCTTTTCTTTCCACAAGGCATTAGTCCAGCCAATCTAAGTCTCAATTGCCAAATGAGGGTCAGGCTCAATTTGGCTAGGGATAATTTTGTGGAGTTTGCAATTTCAGGCTCAGGCAAATATTCTGGCTTCAAGCAGGGATAATGGAGGGTAGGTAAAGAGAGGATAAAAATGGCTTAAAAGATGCCTCCATCATTTAATTCTCGTAAACATAGACATATTTATGTATTGGTTTTGAATAACTATCACAATATCTAGAGATGCATAGGAAGAGTAAATTCACTCAAGAAAGCGGAGGGATTTTTGATGTTCTCCCTATATGCCAAAATTCTCACTAGGATAATTTTTGTTGGATTTGCTTTTTAGCCTAGGATCATATGTGCTCAATTTCATCACAAGTTCACAATCTACATAAAAATTTAAGGACTTAGGCTAAACCATCCAAATATGCTATAGGATTTACATGATCAAGTCAGCTATTGAGTTTTCATCATAGGACATGTAAGTAGGGTTTAAAAACAAACTTAAAAATAAACATGCATTTTTTTGTATTTTTGACATTTTTCTATTTTTTTTTATTTTGACATTTTATAAATGTAAAACTAAGACCAAAAACTTAAACATGAATGCAATGCGAAGAAGAAAACCAAGTTATGACCATAAGACATGTTTTTCCCCCACCCCATACTTAAAATATACAGTGTCCTCACTGTACTAAAAAAGAAGAACAAGGGTAGAGAGAAACTCACAGTGCAACTTACGGATTTAGGTCGATTTCAGGTTTGGTCGATGCCAGAGGTCGATATCGGGTACTGTGGTCGATGTCGACTGCATCTGTCGAAGTCGAGGAAGAAGGTGATGTCAAGGGCCGCCAGGTGGTGGACGATATCGAGTATAATGGTCAATATCGACCTCTCTTTATCGCTCCTGAGTCCTCGATGTGGACTCCAGGAGGTGGCTTGACCCTAGGGTGGTCGATTTCGACTGCCTCTGCAGAAGCTGCTTTTCTTCTTCGTCATTCCATTTGCTTAGAAACCTGAAATCTTTGTTAGAAATATAGATAAAGCATGAATTACCTCAGTTTTAAAAGTTCAAAATCCAAAATTTAAAACCCTAAAAACCATCTATGCGAAAAATGTAAAGGTTTTATGTACATGCTCTAGAGTTTTGAGTCGCTAGGCTGACTTCTCCGTCAATTCTTCATGAGCCTTTTATGTAGGGACCCTTCGAGCTTGAGCCTTCTCCTGGATCATCTAGGTCCTTTTCGTAGTATCTAAGCTCGGCGACCAAGGCTTCTTTGATGTTAGGTTCTTCTTTGGGCGCTTTCCTTCTCTTTCTTGACCTAACTTTAGCAATATAGGCAAACCATGGAGCTTTGACCCTCTCTTTAGTAGAATTATCAATAATTGGCTTACTTGATTTATCAATAAAGGACATAGAAGGGTTGGGAGTCATACCTGGGCTTACCTGTTTGGACCCGAAACATAAATCTTCGGGCTGAGGGGTAGTCGATTTCGACCAAGGAGGGTGGATTTCGATTGAGTTGGTCGATACCGACATGTAGGGGTCGATGTTGACCTCTGTGACCCCATACTTGAGCTCCTGGCAACAATCTAGCATACTCGATTTCGACCAAGGGGGGTCGATTTCGATGTTTTTAGTCGATATCGACTGGTTCCAGTCGATGTCGACCCTGCTTGCTGTTTCCGTCCTCGCCAATAAAATTTTTCTAAGCTTCTCCTTAGCTGGCGAGAGGACAACTTGCTCCAGGTGCATCGTTTCGCTCATGGTTGGGTTGAAAGAGAATTCTATTACTTCGTTCCCTATAGTAAAGGTTAGTAATCCTTGACGTACATTGATATTGGCATCAGCAGTAGCTAAGAAAGGCCTACCAACGATAATAGGCACTACAGGATCTTCAGGCATTTCCAATACAATGAAATCAGTAGGCATAAAGAACTTACCTACCTTTACCGGAACGTCATCAACCATACCTATGGGCCTGACGAATGAATTGTCAGCCATATAGAGTTTCATGTCCACAAGTTCAAGTGCGCCAATGTTCACCTTTTGCCAAATAGAGAGAGGCATGAGACTTACGCTTGCCCCTAGGTCACATAGGGCTTTGTAGCGATGTTGGCCAAGTCCCACGGTGATTGCAAACTTCCCTGGATCACTCCTCTTCTCAGGGAAGTCCATCTTTGAGCATTCCTCTGCGATCTCTGCCATGGATCTCTTCTTGCTAAGGATGTCTTTCAGGAATCGTACATAGGCGGGCATCTCGCTTAGGGCTTCTGTAAGAGGGATGGTAACATTAAGACCTTGAAGAATTTTTACAAAGCGCCTAAACTTACCTTTTGTGGGATCCTCCAATGCTTTGGATGGGAATGGCAACGTCTTCTTTGGCGTAGGGCCAAAATGGAAGTCGGAGGGGCCTGTTGGATATCGGTGTCGACTGGGCACTGGTCGATATCGACTGGAATGGTCGATTTTGACCTCTTTTGTGGCTCTAATGGCTCTGTAGTGGCCTCGACATCGACCTGGGTGTCGACCTGGGGGTCGATATCGACCTCGTTCTCGACATCGACTGGGCTGTCAATGTCGACTAGATCTGCTGCTTTCTCCAATTCCGTTCGTGGCTTTTGTATTTTGTTGCCACTTCTTAATTGCATGGCTGTGATATGGCCCATCCCGGATTGCCCCTTAGGATTTGTAGTGGGTTGCCCAGGGAATGTTCCGGACGGTCTAGGGATTTGTGCCGCCAATTGACCCAGTTGGGTCTCCACGTTCTTTTTCCAAATATCCATCTCCCCAATCCTTGTGGTAAGGTGATTGAGTTGAGAATGGATGGCATTGTTGGATTGATCATTCTTAGCCTGATTCCGCCTGATTTCATCCAGCACAAGTTGTAGATCATCCTTCTTTTGGTCTCTCTCTGGGTGCCCAGGAGCTCTATAAGGCGGGGGGTCCCAAGGGTTAATCGGGTTCCTTTGTGGTTGATGGAACCTTTGGTCTCCCCAATATTTGTGATTGGGACCCCTCATGTAGCGCGCCTACTGGTGAGTCTCCGCTAGATGCACTTGTTCAGCATGGGGGCACTCGATGGTGGTGTGCCGCTGTGATCCGCATTCAATGCAATCTTGGTTCGCTGAAAGGAACCTTACTTGCTTTTGGAGCTTTCGAAGTTGATCTCTATGGAATTGCTCCTTCACGTCTGGATCGATTACATTGGAGGGTTCATATAAGGGCATAGATGGGGCAGGCCTCGACGATGATGATGTGTCGGAAGCCTCAAGAGTCCCATATGTATTGTCGAATTCCACCAACCTCTCTATGGTTTCCCAAGCCTCTTGTGGAGCGAGTTCAAGGTAGCCATAGGCGGTGTAAGTGTTGATCCTCTCCTTGGTGGCAGCATCAAGAGCATTGTATATGATCTCCTGAATTACGTACGGTGGTTGGCCATGCGTCGGGCATGATCGTAGTAGGTCTTTAAACCTTTCCCAAACAGTCGCCAGAGCCTCACCAGGCTTTTGTTTGAAAGCCGTGATTTTCTGTCGGATCAATGCCGTCTTAGAAGGAGGGAAGAACTTGTTGAGGAACGCGTCCTTGACTTTATTCTAGGGCAGAGCGATCTTGGGGCTAAGCTCTCCAACCACTGCAATGCTTTTCCTGTAAGAAACCAGCGGAAGGCTTTTAGTTAGACATACTCAAGACTTTGTCCATCAGCAATTGTATCACAAAGGTCTAAGAAGGTCGATATATGTGCCATAGGGCATTCATTAGGTCTTCCTTCATATTGATGCCTTCTTATTTCAGTTAGGAAGTTATGTTTAATTTCAAAATTAGAGGCAGGGATAAGAATCGCCGATTCAGGCACTGTGAGCGCGGGGTGCATATATTGCTTGGCATTCCGAGGGAGGGCATTGATTTGGGCTTCTATTTGCCTCTGGCCTTCCTCCTCCCTATCCGCACGCTCCTTAAGTGCCGCCTCTCTAGTTGTTAAGTCCTCGACCTGCTTCTTTAGTTGCTCAATTAGTTCAGCCTGGTTGGCATTGTCTGCCATGATTCTTTGAGCTTGGGCTCTTAGATGGATGTAGCGTTCAGGGTCGTCTACTCCTTTAAATTCAGGTGGACGATCAGCGTGTCGCATACACCTGCAAAACCAAACTAGGTAGAGACGTGAGATAGACTACTAGGGCACGATTGATTGCCTCCCCGGTAACGGCGCCAATTTGTCGATAGCAGGAGGAAGTTCGAGTTCTTAAATACAAATAATAAAGATGTATATGTAAACCGACTCCTAGCCTATGCAAATAATTACAAGACTTCCTCCCGTTGTAGTGGAAGGGTAGTCAGGATCGATCCACAAGGAGGCGTGTCAGCGGGATCCTAGTAGCATTGGAAATCTCACGTCTTAAGTCGACCAGAAGCCTCGATTTCGACCTTGGAGCTCGATGTCGACCTCGGCTGTCGATCCTCTCTGCAACAGAAGACCTGCAGAGACAAAAACAAGCAGTCGATATCGATAGGGGAGGTCGATATCGATGTTAACAGAGGGAATCGACTTGCTCAGAAGACTGCCAGTCGACTCAGGTGGTCGATATCGATGCTGGGGGGTCGATATCGATGTTCAGTAAACTCCGCAGTATTGATCGTCATCGACTTAGAAAACTGTCGATGAACTCAGTGGTCGATATCGACGTTTGTGGTCGATATCGATGTCTTCCTGCAGTGGGTTAGTTCTTCGTCGGCAAAGAAAGGTCGAAGACTTTAGGATGGATGAGGGAGCGATGATCAGAAATAAGACAGAGGTTTTTGATGAATTAACTATATAAAAAGCAACTCCTAGTATTAGGGTTTACCACAACGTTAACCAATGTATGCGATAAGATAAATAAGACGGACAATTGCGCTATTTCACCCGAGGGACAAGCTTTCGCCGTACACCAACTCTTAGGATTACTCTTGCAAATAAACCTAATTGTCTCTACAAATTTTATGTTTATAACTCAAGTTGTTAGCATGAATCCCTTTTCTTTCGATTAGGACTAAATATAGAATCGTAGGAGATGATATAGACACAACGATATCAACATCTAACACTTACCTTGAACACGCATGGCTAACGTCGGGCTTACCCCGACCCTAAGAGCTTTGGGGGACTACTCGCTTCTCATCATGGAACTCATCATTGATTGAAAGACAGAAACTTGCATTAAAATATCAACTCCGAAGCTTTACAAATCAACGTCGGCTCTCGCAAACGCCAAACCCTAAAACTTCTCTCTAACTCTATTGCTATTGATTCTATTGATTGATGATTGAAAGATTGTTGAAAAGATCATTGAATGCCAGCCCCCTAGGGCTTTATTTATAGGCTACTAATCCTCGCTATCCAAGGATTGTAACTTCTATCTAAACTATGAACTCTATCCGAACAATTAGGATATGTCTTTTCTTTTGATAAAACATAAACTAACTTGATAAAACTTTAAAGGAAAAGATAAATAAGTCTTCAGCTGCCATCTATCTTAAAAGTATGAGATGATTCGTGGCTTTGATGATAGAATTCATATTCCGAGTCTCGAAATCGGATTTATCTTCTGTCGAGGTAAGGTCGATATCGATACCAAAGGTCGATATCGATGTCTGTGTTTCTGCTCGACTTATCCAGCTTCACTCGATGTCTATGATGAGGTCGATATCGATGTCCTCTTGGTTGGTCTGTGTGGTCTATCTCGACACTCAGAAGGCGTGTCGACAACTAGGGTCGATATCGATGTCTTCAGGTCGATATCGACCTCTGCTCAGCTTTACTTGGCTTCTTAGTTTTGACTCCGATTTCATCGAATTCCTGCATGGTTAGCTCAAAACTCGTGCAGACTCTATTTCTTGTACTTTAGCCCATTCTTTCACAAGTTTTTATCCTTTTGAACATTTTCTTTGGAAATCGAATGAAATATGAAGTCAAAAGATGCAATAAAAAGAAGTACAAATATGTACATCAGTAGGAATTGGAACAAAATTGGAGTCAAAACGAAGAAACCAAGTAAAGCAGAGAAGAGGTCGATATTGACCAGATAGGTCGATATCGACTAAAGCATCGACACAGACTCTGAGTGTCAAGACCGACCAAGAAAAACCAGCAGAAGAAAAGCACTCGATATCGACTACTTGAGGTCGATATCGACCAAGACTTAGAAATCGAGTGGAGTTGAGCCCGTCGAGCAGAAACAGAGAGGTCAATATCGACTACTCTAGTCGATATCGACTGGACTTCGACACGGGTTAGACGCGCTTTTCGAGATGCAGATTGGGAATCTTATCAACTAAAGCCCGAATCACCTTGTAATATTAGATAGATTACACCTTAGGGTTATTTCCTTTTTACCTTAAAGGTTTAGTTAGTTATTTTCTTTATTTACTAAAATAAAAGATCTATCCTAGTTGTTTGGATAGAGTTTAGATAGAAGAGAGAAGATACTATCCTTGGATAGTAAGGATTAGTAGCCTATAAATAAAGCCCTAGGGGGCTGACATTCATTCATTCAATTATACAACAACAATAGCAATAGAGTAGAGTTAGAGAGAAGCTTTAGGGTTTGACGTTTGCGAAAGCCGGCGTTGAGTTGTAAAGTTTCGGAGTTATTAATGCAAGTTATCCTTTTTAAATAAATGATGTTTCTTACAATGAAGAGCGAGTAGTTTCCCAAAGCTTCTAGGGTCGGGGTGAGCCCGACGTTAGCCATGTTTACCTAAGGTAAGTATTTGATGTTGATATTGTTGTGTTTATATCATCTCCTACGATTCTATGTTTAGTCCTTATCGAAAGAAAAGGGATTCATGCTAACAACTTGAGTTATAAACATAAAATTGGTAGAGACAATTAGGTTTATTTGCAAGAGTAATCCTAAGAGTTGGTGTACAGCGAAAGCTTGTCCCTTGGGTGAAATAGCACAATTGTCCGTCTTATTTGCCTTATCGCATGCATTGGTTAACGTTTTTAGTAAACCCAAACCCTAGGAGTTACCTTTTATATCTTTTATTTACATAAAAATCCTATCTTTATTCTGTCCATTGCTTCCTTCTTCATCATTATTTCTTCGGCCTTTCTTCGCGGACAAAAACTAACGTTTCTGCAGAACCACTCGATATCGACCTATCTAGTCGATATCGACCACATTGCCCAGATCGATGGTCTTCTGTGTCATTCTCGATCTTCCTGCATGAACTTGTTGAGGTCGATTTCGAGTCAACTACTCGATATCGAATGCCCCTTGTGGACTAGCAGTTTTCTAAGGTAATCGATTTCTGCCACTGACATCGATATCGACCACCCTATTCGATATCGACTGTCGCTTTTGTCTTTGCAATTCTTCTATTACAGTAGGAATCGACACCCAAGGTTGACGTCGAGTGCTGTGCTCGAGATCGAGGCTTCTGGTCGATAAAAGACGTGAGCTTTCAAGACTATCTAGGATCCCGTTGACCTGCTTCCTCGTGGATCGATCCTGACTACCCTTCCACTACAATGGGAGGAAATCTTGTAATTATTTGCATAGGCTAGCTAGGATTCAGTTTGCCTCTATATATTTTATATATTTTTTCAAACTCGACATTCCTCCTACTAACAAATTGGCATCGTTGCCGGGGAAGCAACCAATCGCGCCCTAGTAGTCTATCTCACGTCTCTTTCTAGATTTGCTTTGCAGGTGTATGTAGCGCGCTGATCGCACGCCTGAATTCGAAGGAGTAGACGACCCTAAACGCTATCTCCATCTAAGGTCCCGAGCTCAAAGAATCATGGCAGACAACGAGACCCAGGCTGAGCTGATTGAGCAACTTAGGAAGCAAGTCGAGGACTTAACAACTAGAGAGGCGGCACTCAAAGAGCATGCAGACAGGGAGGAGGAAGCAAGGAGGCAAATAGAAGCAGAAATCAACGCCCTCCCTCAGAATGCCAAACAATACATGAACCCTGTGCTCTCTGTGCCTGAATCCACTATTCTCATCCCTCCATCTAATTTTGAGATTAAACCTAACTTCTTAACTGAAATTAGGCGACATCAATTTTAGGGGAAACCTAACAATTGTCCTCTAGTCATATATCTTTATTCCTCGATTTGTGTGATACTATTGCTGATGGACAAAGCCTTGAATATGTTAAACTAAAGGCTTTTCGTTGGTCCCTCGTGGGGAAAGCTCTAGCATGGTTAGAGAGCCTAGCCTCCAGATCGCTCCGCACATGGGATGAGGTCAAGGATGCTTTTCTCAAAAAATTCTTCCCACCATCCAAGACCGCGGTGATACGCCAGAAGATCATGGCTTTCAAACAAAGGCCACATGAAACCCTGGCGCAAGTGTGAGAGCAGTTTAAGGAGCTGCTGAGGTCTTGCCCCATGCATGGGCAACCACCCTACGTCTTCCAGGATATAATCTACAACGCCCTGGACGTAGTATTTAAGGAGAGAATCAACACCTATACCTCCTATGGGTATCTCGAGCTCCTACCACAACAAGCTTGTGATACTATAGAGAGGTTGGTCGAATTTGACAACACCTATGGGACTCCTGCGGCCTCCGACTCAAGGCCTGCCCTATCTATGCCACTCTATGAGCCATCCAAGGAGATTGATCCCGACGTCAGAGATCAATTCATGCAAGATCAACTCAGGAGGTTGCAAAAGCAAGTCAAATTCCTCTCTGCCAACCAACCCTGCACCGAATGTGGCTCCGTCAGGCATATCACCACTGAATGCCCCCATACGGAGCAAGTACAACTAGAGGAGACTCATCAAGAGGCGCGCTACATGAGGAATCCCAATCGCCAAGAGTACCAAAACTGGGGAAATCAACCATTTTCGTTGAGGAAGGGATCGTGCAATTCAAATATTCAAATTAAACTCTAATTATGCTAACTCCATGTCCCAAACAAATAATACAAGAATCCTTCCAGATGTAGTGGTAGGGTAATTCAGGATCGAATCCATGAGGAGGTATGTCAGCGCTTCCCTTGTTATAATCACGATCAAGCTTTCGACCTCAGAAGACACTCGATATCGATGTGTCTGGTCGATATCGACCTCAGTTCTAGTCGATTTCCAGTAGAGTTCCTGCAGAAGACAAAAGCAACAAAGTCGACGTCGAGACAGACCTCGATATCGACGTTAGACCTCGATATCGACCTTTACAGTCGATTTCGATGTTTGTCACAGAAACTGTTTTGCGTAACCTATTGTCGAAAAAGTGTCGAAGAACCTAGAATGGTAAAGAAGGATGATCAGAAATCAAAACTTAACTTTTATATGAATTCAATTAATTAAAAGCTTCCAAAGTCAGGGTTTCATGCCACAACGATAACAATGCAAGTTTGATGCTAAAGTTATGAAATTTAATGCCTTTTCGTCAAATAACTTTCGTTACCAACACTTAGGTGATTAGAGGCTCTCGCATAGTTCCTAAGAGTTACTATCCAATTCATGAGTAATCCAAGTTCACAATATGAGTGGCTTTCGCTTCAATAATGCAAATAATGAATCTCCCTAACTTTCGCAAGGAATCATGCATATGATAGAAGACGGAATCGCATAAAAGTCATACCTTTCATGCACTTACCCTACATCGCTATCATCGGGCTCACCCCGACTCTAGAAGTGGGTTGACTACTGATGTACATATTTGTACCTCTTTTTATTGCATTATTTGACTTCTTATTTCATTCGTTTTCCAAAGAAAAGGTTCAAAAGAATATAAACTTGTGTAAGAATGGGCTAAAGTGAAAGAAATAGAGTCTGCACGAGTTTTGAGCTAACCATGCAGGAATTCGACGAAATCGGAGTCAAAACGGAGAAACCAAGTGAAGCTGAGGAAGAGGTAGATATCGACCTTCAACATAGATATCGACCTTCGACATCGATATCGACCCTCATATCGACCTCAACATAGACATCGAGTGGAGCTGGACAAGTCGAGCAGGAACAGAGACCTCGATATCGACCTCTGTGGTTGATATCGACCCCTTATCTCGATAGAAGATAGACTCGATTTCGAGATGCGGATTGGAACTATATCTTCAAGGAGGCACGGAATTATCTCATACTTTCAAGATAGATGGCAGCTGAAGACTTATTTATCTTTTACCTTTAAGTTTTTATCAAAATAAAAGACCTATCCAAATTGTTCGGATATAGTTCATAGTTTAGATAGGATTTACAATCCTTGGATAGCAAGGATTAGTAGCCTATAAATAAAGCCCTAGGGGGCTGGCATTCAATCATCCAATCTTTTAATCATCAAGTAAGACAATCAATAGAGTTAGAGTTAGAGAGAAGTTTTAGGGTTTGACATTTGCGAAAGTTGACGTTGAGTTGTAAAGCTTCGGAGTTTATATTTTAATGCAAGTTTGCGTGCATATCAAACACCCCATAGTTAAGCTTGCTTGTCCCCAAGCAATACTTTTAATGGTCATTCAGGGGAAGAAAGTAAACCGTCAACATCATAGATTCATTTTTCATATGACCCTACAATCAATTTCCATCCTCGATAAGGTACTTATGTCAACCAAGTCCATGCCTGTGCATAAAGCAATTTCATACTCATAAAAGGAGGTTTTATATGCAAAAACAATTTCAGCGACATAGCATTAATAATCAAGAGCACTTTTGCAAGCTTGTGAGAAGTAGATTGGTAAAAGGCTAAAGGTGGGCTAATATTTGTCCATGTGGTGTTAAATCCGGGGAAACATACTTTCTTTCCAAAATATTCCACATTCCTTCTTCATAATGTCTCACCTTTCACTCATCGCTCAATGCTTTTATTCAATATAATGCTTTTACCTCTCTAACCTTAGCACTGCATTCTCGTGAGTCGCAAACATGGGTGTCATAAATGGTTCCCGGATACTTATTACTTCGGACTCCTCACCTTGTGTCCCATCTCGCTGAACTAACATCTCAACGAGCAGGGTCGACCTACCTTTATCTCCTGAGGTGGTCGGATTTTTTCTCGCTTATTAAATTTTCCATAATTCCTAAATTCTTTCATTCATGCCAACAACTTCATAAATATATTGCAGAACTCCATATAATAACTCCAAAGATGACATCCATTCTCAAACTTGTCCCCGGATAGGGTATAAGGTATAAAATGGGCAATATGTGATATATGCGTGGAGCAATAATGATCATGATAAGGCTTATGTATGGCTTGTGAGTTTTGCAAATATGCATAGGTAAGGCTAGGATATGAATTTGTATATGTAAGCACTTGTATGGAATTTCATAAAGTCCTCTATCATCTTATCATGCACATGCCAAAAGCAACTTCAAATTTTTCATCTCCTTTATTTTTTTCTTTTTGCACTTCATTGGGACTTCCCTCAACTAGGCAATTTCATGTTATATCTCTAATGGATCTAATTTTGCATCATAGAGCTCTTTTTTATACTTCCATGACACTTTCTTTTATACTTCAATTTTTGATTGGGGTCATTTTTCTCTTTTTTTTTTCGAAATAAAATATAAACTAAGTATGTATTAAGATAAATATGCAAATCTAAACTAAGTATGAATATGCATAAAACATGTAAGTAAGCTTTTCCCTCACCCCATACTTAAAATTTACAATGTCCTCACTGTATTAGAACTAGAGTTAAGAAGAAAAATACTACACCGTCACAAATTTCAGGAGTCGAAGAAGACAGCAGGCATGGTCGATATCGACCTTTCAACATCCACATCGATGTTTCTCATCGATTTCTGGCTCCAGCTTCAGGGTGATCCGGCCTCGACCACAAGCCCATCTAAATCGACCATAAGGTCGATGTCGATCTCAAACATCGATTTCGATGTCTCTTATGTGTTCTTTTCTCTTTCTTGCAACTTGTTAACAAAAAAACCAAAACAAAACATATAAAACAATAAAGTGTCTCAAACCAAAGTCAAATTGTCTAAAACCAAAACTAAGTCGTTGTTACATGCTCTAGACTTTTAAGTCGCTAGGCCGACTTCTTCCTTTCGCGCTTCTCAAGGCGGCGTCTGTAGAGCCCATGTGGCTTGGGCCTTAAATATTACTCCTTTCTTGTCACGCAGCTGCATTCCACCGGGATGGATTTGATTCACCGTGAATGGTCCCAAATTATTATGTTTGAATCTCGTAGGTAACCAATGGCCCTTGGATTTGGCAACATAAAACTTGTCTCCTATCTCATATTGGCTCGAATCATCATCGGATACCCTACATAAATGCACATGCCAAGGCACACCTCTTCCAAATAATGATAAATCTTTAATTGTAATGGAACAGGAAGAATCCTTACCTTGACTTACCTTCTTATCTGTCTGTGGCTCAGGTCGACATCGATGTTCAGTCCTCGATATCGAGGTCTGTTGTACTTCTAGGCGATTAGTCGATTTGGAGTGTTTCTGCTCGATATGACCAGGTCGATTTCGACCCTCAGTGGTCGATATCGAGGTCTCTGTTCCTCCCTCCTCAGCTTCAATGGTGTTCGATTTTGGCTCTAGGGTATGGTCGATATCGACCTTCATCCCTGATTCCGATGTTCCTTCTCCTTCGACCCCATACTTATGACCTGACATAGAATCTTGAACATCATTAGTCGATATCGACTTACCTGGGTCGATTTCGATGTTCTGTTTGGCCCCTTCGTTCAAGATTGCCACAACCTCCTCCACTGGGGCTTCTATGGCCCTCTTCTCAAGCTCTTCCGGTGTCATACTCCTTACTTTGGCCTCTCCGCATGCAATGTAGACACCATTGATGGCTTTTATCTCCATTGGCCCTTGATTTTTCAACGTCTTGTTGAAGGCATACTCTATCACCTCGTCACTAATTGTGAATGAGAGCAATCCTTTCTTCACGCTAATGTTGGCATCGACAGTTGCTAGGAATGGCCTACCTAAAATAATGGGACAAGCAGGGTCCTCCGCTATATCAACAACTAAGAAATCAGCAGGGACAAAGAATTTACCTACTTTACCATCCCTGTTGGAATTACTACCGTATTGTTTGCCATGTACAACCTTGCATCCACGGGCTCCAGAGGACCTATCTTTACCTTGTGCCAAATGGTTAGTGGCATCATGCTAACGCTAGCGCCTAAGTCAACTAAAGCATTAAATTTGAATTGACCTAAACCTATAGCGATAGAAAACTTACCTGGGTCCGCCCGCTTTTGTGGTAGCTCTAACTTGTTGCACTCCTCTGCGATCTCAAAAAGTGATCGCTTCTTACCCAATATGTCCTGGAGAAACCTTACATAGGATGGCATCTCATGAAGTGCTTCTGTGAATGGTATAGAGACATTGAGTCCCTGAAGCATCTTCACGAACCGTTGGAACTTCTTTTCCGCTGGGTCCTTAATCACCTTTCTAGTTGGGAATGGCAACACCTTCTTCCTTCCCGCGACTGTAGTTAGGTCGACATCGACATCAGTAGGGTCGACATTGACTGGAGGAGTCGATTTCTGTGGTGACTCGGCATCTAGGGCTGGGCAAAATTTGGATCAGACCGGAATCGGACCAAAAATTACGGTCTTTGGAATGGACCGGGATATTACGGTCCGGTCCACGGTCCAAGAAATTCTTATTTCTAGTTTTCGGTCCAAACCCGGGATCGGACCAGAAATTCCAGTCCGGGCCGGAATTGGACCAGATTTCTTATCATTAAAAAAAGAAGATGAGGTGAATGTGTGTGAGGCATGCCTCTCTCTCCGTTTCACTTTTAGATCTAGATTTTTTTTGTATATTTTGACAAATTAATGTCGATTTTAGTATAGCTTTGGAGAAATCATAAATATTTTAGACTAAGATTGAAGAATCTTATCCCGATTTTAAATCTAGGGTTAAGAAATTTCAATATAGGGTAAAGTTCCGATCCAACCGGTCTTTGCGGTCTGCGGACCATAAGTTCCGATCCCGGTCCGATCCGTGGTCCAAGTTGTTGGAGATTATGGTCCACCGGTCTTGGACCAGACCGGAATCTTCGGTCCAGTGCGGTCCGGTCCAGACCGGAAGCCCAACCCTACCATCAGGGTCGACATCCACTGGAAGGTCGATTTCGATGTCACCTTGGTCGATATCGACAGGGGGGTCGATATCGATGTCTGTTCTGGCTCATTTTCCTCCGCTTTTTGCTCGGGCGTTTGTAATTGATGCCCACTCCTTAGGTTCACTGCCACAATATGTCCAGTGGTTTTGCCCTTTTGGTTTGGCACAGTGGATCCAGGGAATGATCCTGACGCTTTGGGTATTGCTTCCGCCAATTGACCCATTTGGGTCTCCATGTTGCATTTCCAAACATCGATCTCCCCAAGTCTAGAATTAACGCCCTACAGCTGAGTATGGACGGAGTTGTTGGCTTGTTTGAACTCAGCATGGTTCCTCTGCATCTCATCAAGAATGATTTGCAGGTCATCCTTCCTTGTCTCCAGCTCAGGGTGCCCTGGTGCTCTATATGGTGGGGGATCCCTTTGTTGATAGAACCTTTGATCGCCTCAATATGGTTGATTGCCCCCTCCATAGGAGCCTCTCGTCCACTTGGCTTCCTCATGTTGTTCCGCCATGGATACTTGCTCAGTATGTGGACAAGCACTAGTGTTATGCCTTGTTGAGCCACATTCCTGACAAGTTTGATTGTTGCTTAGGAACCTAACTTGATTTTGAAGGCGGCGCATCTGATCGTTGTGGAAGTGTTGCCGCACATCAGGATCTATCTCCCTTGGAGGCTCATATAGTGGCATTGACGGGGCAGGCCTTGCATCATAGGCCGCAACAGCCCCATAGGTGTTATCAAAGTTCACGAGCCTCTCAATGGTCTCCCAGGCCTTCGATGGTGTAAGCTCAATGTACCGATAAGAGGTATATGAATTGATCCTCTCCTTATTCAGCATATCAAGGGCATTGTAATATATCTCCTAGATGATATATGGAAGTTGCCCATGCGTCGGGCATGATCTCAGCAAGTCCTTAAATCGCTCCCACGTCTGTGCTAGTGTTTCACCTGGCTTTTGTTTGAAAGCCATGATCCTTTGTCGTAGCATCGCCATTTTAGAAGGTGGAAAGAACTTATTCAGGAATGCATCCTTCACCTCCGCCCATGCCCTCAGCGAGCGTGGGGGCAAACTCTCAAGCCATTGTAATGCCTTCCCTGCCAAAGACCATTGAAAAGATTTTAGTCTCACATACTCTAAATTTACTCCATCAGTAACTATTTCACATAAATCCATAAAAGTAGAGATGTGTTGCAGGGGCATTCATTAGGTCTTCCTTCAAAAGTATTTCTTTTTATTTTAGAAAGGAAGTTAATTTTAATTTCATAATTGGAGTGAGGAATTAAGATAGCAGATTCAGGAACGTGAAGCAGCAGATGCATGTATTGCGTCGCCGTCTGTGGGTACTGATTGAGCCGCTCTTGGGCTTGTCTGCGTGCATCCTCCTCCCTATCAGCACGGGCTCGCTCTGCAGTAGTGGCGGCCCTCTCAGCATCGATTGTGGCATTATGATCCTCGATTTCCTTCCTCAACTGATCTATGGTCTCAGCCTACGTCTCGTTGTCAGCCATGATGCGACTTGCTTTGTTGTGAAGATGGATGAAACGTTCAGGCTCGGCTATAGTTTCCAGGATAGGTCCGCGATCAGAACGTCGCATAAACCTGCAAAATAAACTCTAAAAGATCGTGAGAAAACTTAGGGGGCGATTGATTGCCTCCCCGGCAACGGCGCCAATTTGTTCGTTGAGGAAGGGATCATGCAATTCAAATATTCAAATTAAACTCTAACTACGCTAACTCTCTATCCCAAGCAAATAATACAAGAATCCCTCTCGATGTAGTGGAAGGGTAATGCAGGATCGAATCCATGAGGAGGTATGTGAGCACTTACCTTGTTGTAATCACGATCAAGCTTTCGACCTCAGAAAACACTCGATATCGATGTGTCTGGTCGATATCGACCTCAGTTCTGGTCGATTTCCAGTAGAGTTCCTACAGAAGACAAAAGCAGCAAAGTCGATGTCGAGACAGACCTCGATATCAACGTTAGACCTCGATATCGACCTTTACATTCGATTCCGATGTTTGTCACAGAAACTGTTTTGCGTAACCTATTGTCGAAAAAGTGTCCGAAGAACGTAGAATGGTAAAGAAGGATGATCAAAAATCAAAACTTAACTTTTATATGAATTCCATTAATTAAATGCTTCCAAAGTCGGGGTTTCATGCCACAATGATAACAATGCAAGTTTGATGCTAAAGTTATGAAATTTAATGCCTTTCCCTCAAATAACTTTTGTTACCAACACTTAGGTGATTAGAGGCTCTCACATAGTTCCTAAGAGTTACTATCCAATTCATGAGTAATCCAAGTTCACTATATGAGTGGCTTTCGCTTCAATAATTCAAATAATGAATCTCTCTAACTTTCGCAAGGAATCATACATAGGATAGAAGACGGAATCGCATAAAAGTCATACCTTTGATGCACTTACCCTACATCGCTATCGTCGGTCTCACCCCGACCCTAGAAGTGGGTTGACTACTCGCTTCTCATCGTGCAACTCATCATCATCATTGAATGAAAACTACTTTGTATTTGCAAAAGAAAGAAATTATAACCGAACAAGCCAAATCTCCGCTCTCGCTTCCACCAAACTCTCTCGGCCTCCTCTCTCTCTCTCCACTAATTCTCTGTGTTCTATGTGTTTGAATAACTAAAATTGGATGTGTGTGGATGCCTAAACTCAGCCCTAACGGCCTCTAGATATAGATATCGAACTTTGCTATCCAAAGACTCGAAACTTTATCTTTATTCTCTAAGATAAAACTTAAATAAAGTAAAAACTAAAAATTCTATGGTAAAACTAGCTAAAGTGATAGCTCTGACGTTGAAGATAAGAAATCTCGACTTTAAGATCGACGTGCAAGCATTGGATAGAATTCTATCAAAATCTGAGTCGGATTCCTCTGCTGGGCAACATCGATATAGACCTTCAAACGTCGATATAGACCTTTGTGAAACTCTATCTCGAGCTCTCCTTCTCCTACTCGAATTAGCACTCGACTTCTATCATTTATATCGATCTGGCCACTCGATATCGACCTTCAATCCTCGATATCGACCTCTCTGGTGTCCACATGCTTTGTTCTTTTCTTGCTCGATTCCTATGTCTCTGCTTTACTCAATGTCGAGGTCTTCAGTCGATTTCGACCACTTCAGAAGACTTCGAGTTCTTTTTCCACTCTTTCAAATCTATCCATTTTTATCCTGTTTTGTGCGAAATCACATAGAAACTCGTGCAGACCCGTATATTTGATAATAAAGCATAAACTACACTAATCCCATGTTTTCCCACTAATATGCATGCAAAAGAATGATAAAATGGACTTATATGTGCATAAAAAATATGGCAATTTGCGAGCACATCAAACCAACCCAATATAACTCTAGGGATCCTCCGCCTTCTAGAGCTCCGGGCCATCCGGAGAGAGAACCTCGACGAGATGATGTCCAACTCATTCTCGAAGAGTTAAGGAGGAACCAGGCCGCAAGTCAACAATCCAGCAACGCTATCCAAAACCAACTTCAGGGCCTCAACGCCCAAATGGGGGAGATGGATACTTGGAAGAAGACGATTGAGACCCAACTGGGTCAATTGGCGGCCCAAATCCCAAAGCCACCCGGCAAACTCCTTGGACAACCACAAGAAAATCCAAGGGGGCAAGCCGGGCACATAGCCGCTATCAATCTAAGGAGTGGACGCACATTGCCCGAGCCAAGGAGCGAAGGAGAAGTCACTGGAGACGCAGTCGATATCGAGGGCCCTGTCGACGTCGAACCTACAGTCGATGTCGAGTCCACTGCGAAGCATAGAACGGAGCTAGAGAGGCACTCGATATCGAGTGACCACGTCGATATCGACCAACCCTTCGATGTCGACCCCTCTAGAAATCGACCACAACTTCAGACTCCCCCGAGGTCGACCAAACCAGTCGATATCGACCACCGTGATGTCGATGTCGACCTGTCCAGAAAGAAGAAATTGACCACTTTGCCTCCAAAGCCATCCAAAACTTTACCCTATCCTTCCAAGGCGCTGTGGGATCTAGGAGACACTAAATTCAGACGCTTCGTGAAGATCTTACAAGGTCTAAATCACACCATACCACTCATGGAAGCGCTCAATGAGATGCCTGCATATATGAGGTTTTTGAAGGACATCCTTTCCAAAAAGAGGTCCATCCTAGAGATCGCTGGCGAATGCAATTCAATTGAGTTCCCTGAGAAGTGCGGCGATGCAGGCAAGTTCGTAGTAACGGTAGGGGTTGGTAACCATCAATTCAAAGCCCTTTGTGATCTTGGGGCTAGTGTTAGTTTGATGGCCCTATCAATATGGCAGCAAGTGGGCGTAGGAGCATTGGAGCCCGTCAACATGAAGCTTTACATGGCAGACAACTCCTTTGTTAGACAAACTGGGGTTGTAGATGATGTCCTTGTCAAGGTGGGAAAGTTCTTCATACCCACGGACTTCATCGTGTTGGACATGCCGAAGGATCCTATTATATGCCTATCATCCTTGGTAGGCCATTCTTAGCAACTGCGGATGCCAACATCAATATGAGGAATGTCACCCTGATAGACGGTTTTTAGTCGTGTAAACCGTATCAAAATAAAACTCAAACCTACAAACTAGCATAGCAAGTAAGTAAGAGGTCGATCCCACAAAGAATCAAGTATTCCTTTGCAATGTGTATTTACCAATTAGTGAAACGGGGGATTTTTGGGTGATTGAAATAAGAAAGAAAACAAAATAAACTATAAACAAGTTGATGCAAAACAATTTAGAGAAGATCGCTCTACCTACAACTATCCACTTTATTTGGTTGAATTGATATTGTAACTTCCTCTTGTCCTTTTAGTTTTCCTATGAATGCCATTGTCCCGACCTAATATAGTTACTAGTCCAATCAGTCCTAGAAACCCTTATCAATTGTACAGTCCCTAAAGAAGGATTTAACCCAATTGATAGCTTTAAGTTCAGAGATTAACCAAGGTATTTGCAGTCCCTAAAGAGGGATTTAACAACACATCCAACTTCCTACCTATCCAATTACTTCAATCAGCCCTAAAGGGACAAGTTTGCTACTTGGGTTAAGGTTCGCAATCAGGAATCTACAAAACCCTAGCAATTAAATTGATTCTACCAAGTTGATCAGGCAAGATAGAATAAAACAATCAAACATTCAAGCACAAAAAAGTCAAAACATTCAATATAGGAAATAAGGAATAAGATTTAGAAACTCACAACTCAATCCAAACAAAGCTTCAAATCATAAGTAGAACGAAGAGAGTTTAGCCGCTCATGGTGAACATCGCTCTCAATCTCCCACTGAAATCGTCTTGAATCCTAATCTAATGAATGAATGGAAACCTAGGGCTAAGCCCTCTCTCAATTTCATGCCCTTTTCGTGTCCAAGTCGGCCAAAAAGACAAAGATAGAATAAATAGGGTTTTGAATAGAAAGCACATCGCTGAACTCTGAAACGCGTCGCTCTGGGCAAATGCGGCGGCCGCGGCATATTGTTGCGCCCGCAACATATGGCAGCGCCCGCTGCATCAGTCTTTTACGGAAAATTCAGGTCAAACCAGCTCTCGACGTTCACAGAAAAGTCGTAGCTCTTTGAAAGAGCTTTCCAACGCATGGTCATAATAGTCAATCGGACAACCGAGGCCTCCAGAAAATTCAAAAGAAGTTCAGCATGTCTGGCGACAACTTCTGCAAACTTGTTCTTCGTTTAGGCTCGCTTCTTCTTCTCAGGACCTCTTTAGATCTTCATGTAAGCTTCCTCGATCAACCAGACATCCTCATCTAATGCTTTATCAACCCATGTCTCCTCCTTGAATCCACAGTTACCTGAAATAATCAATAAAAACGTGTAGATTCCGACTCCACCACCATAGAGAGCAAATATACAAATTATACTTAACCCATGCATGATATGCATCATAACTAAGCTAAATGCAACCTATTATGACCATCTAAATGCATTCTATCACACCCTTACATTCACAATCGGCAAGGTCATGGAGTTTCGCTTCAACCCTACAATGAGCGAAATAAAGCAACTAGAACAAGTTGTCCTATCACCGGCTAAGAAGAAGCTTCGTAAGTTTTTATTGGCGAGGACGGAGACAGCAAGGAGACTCGACGTCGACTGGAATCAGTCGAAATGCACTAGACTACTCGGAATGGCCCATAACAACTCGATATCGAGTGAGCCAGATGATTGTCAGGAGCTTATGTATAGGGTTTCTGACGTCGACATCGACCATCACCTTTCGACATCGACTACTACAGTCGAAATCGACCAATCTTTGTCGAAGTCGACTGCCCCTCAGCCCGAAGATCACTGTTTCAGGCCCGAACAGGTAAGCCCAGGCATGATCCCTAACCCTCCTCTGTCCATAAATAATGATTCAACTAATGGGAGGATCATAGCTCCATGGTTTGCCCATCTTGCAAAAGTTAGGTCAAGGAAGAGAAGAAAAGAATTCAATAAAGAGCCTAACGAAGAAGAAGCCTTGGTTGCCGAACTTAGATACTATCAAAAGGACCTAGATGATCCAGGAGAAGGCACAAGATTGAAGGGTCCCTACCTTAAAGGTTCATGAAGCATTGACGGAGAAGTCGGCCTAGCGACTCAAAAATCTAGAGCTTGTAAATAAAACTTTGATTTTTTTTCTTCATAGATGGTTTTTAGGGATTTGAATTTTGGATTTTTACACTTTTAAAACTGTGATAATTCGTGGTTTTATCTATTATTTTATCAAATATTTCAGGTTGCCAAGCAAAAGGAACAACGAAGAAGAAAAGAAGCTTCTGTAGAGGCGTCGAAATCGACCACCCTAGAGTCGAGCCACCTCCTGGAGTCAACATCGATGACCCAGGAGCCAAAAGGAGCACTCGATATCGACCAAGCTAGTCGATATCGACCAGATCCAGGCGACCCTTGACTTCAATTTCTTCCTCGACTTCGCCAGATGCAGTCGACATCGACTACTTTACTCGACATCGACTTCTGGCATCGACCAACCTGAAATCGACCTGAATCCCCAGATTGCGCTGTGTGTTTCTCTCTACCCTTGTTTTTCTTTTAATACAGTGAGGACACTGTATATTTTAAGTATGGGGTGGGTAAAAACATGTCTTATAGTCACAACTTGGCTTTCTTCTTTGCATTGCATTCATGTTTAAGTTTTTGTTCTTAGTTTTTACTTTCATAAAAACACAAAAATCCAAAAAAAATAAAAAAATGTCAAAAATACAAAAAAATGCATGTTTACTTTTTTTAACCCTACTTAGATGTCATATGATGAAAACTCAATAGCTGACTTGATCATGTAAATCCTATGGCATATTTGGATGATTTAGCCTAAGTCCTTAAAATGGTGTTATGTATATTGTGAACTTGTGATGAAATTGAGCACATATGATCCTAGGCTAAAAAGCAAATCCAACAAAAATTGTCCTAGTGAGAATTTTGGTCTATAGGGAGAACATAAAAAATATCTCTGCTTTCTTGAGTGTATTTACTCTTCCTATGCATCGCTAAATATTGTGATAGTTATTCAAAGCCAATACATACATATGTTTATGTTTACGAGAATTAAATGATGGAGGCATCTTTTAAGTCATTTTTATCCTCTCTTTACCTACCCTGCATTATCTCTCCTTGAAGCCAGAATATTAGCCTGAGCCTTATATTGCAAACTTCACAAAATTATCCCTAGCCGAATTGAGCCTGACCCCATTTGGGAATTAAGACTTAGATTAGTTAGAATAATGCATTGTGGAAAGAAAGTGCATATTGTCTAGTTTTGAGCAACGAAATTAAGGGTTGGTATATACTTGCATCTTGTCACACTTTGTAAGAGGATTTTTAGCTCACCATATAAATGCACCGTTATTTTGTTATTAATTTCGTTCAAAAAAAATATAGTTACATAGTGCATGAGCCAATTAATCCTAAGTTCTTTTATCTTTTATACAAGATTTATATTGTTGAGAGCATATTAGGGTTTGAAATAAGGTTGATGACCATTATGGAAAAGGAAGTTTGGATGATCATCATTGTAGAGATATGATTTGGATATAGTAGTGATAAGGTTTAGGAGTCTTGATTCCCGAATTTTATAAGCACCACATAGCCAAATAAATTCATACCCCTTTATTTCTTTCCAAGCCCTATTACAACCCTGCCGAATGGAGTTTTCTTTGAAGTCTTCCATTGAGCGAAAGTCCTCCTGATGGTTCTTATTGAATTTTCATAATTGTTTGCGAAGTGGATTATTATAAATTGCAATGTTTATGAGTTTGTATATGGAATTGAGTTGAGCGTTGATCTTCATAGCCTAAACACATGAGAGTTGAGTGCAAACACATTATCCATGTGAGGTTCGATAAAAAATTGCATATGCCTATGAATCGCTCATATATGTGCTATGACTTTAAATTCACTTGCTTTGCTTTGCTACCACTTATGATGTTGCTTTTGACAAGGGCGAAGACTTGAAGGGTCTGTTGTAGGTGTTAGTTATTGCTTGGTTATTGCTTGAGGACAAGCAAGGCTACGTATAGGGTGTTTTTATGTACATATTTAGTACCCTTTTTATTGCATCTTTTGACGTCATATTTCATTCAATTCCCAAAGAAAAGGTTGAAAAATATTATAAATTTGTGTAGAATGAGCTAACGTGCAAGAAATAGAGTCTGCACAAGTTTTGGTCTAAATATGTAGGAATTGGAATGAAATTAGATTCAAAACAAAGAAACCAAGTGAGGCAGAGAAGAGGTCGATATCAACCAGATAAGTCGATATCGACTGAAGCATCGACACAGACTCTGAGTTTCGAGACCGATCAAGAAACACCAGTAGCATAAAAGCACTCGATATCGACTACCTGAGGTCGATATGGACCAAGACCCAGAAATGCAGTGGAGCTGAGCCCGTCGAGCAGAAACAGAGAGGTCAATATCGACTACTCTGTTCGAGATCGACTGGACTTCGACACGGGTTAGACGCGCTTTTCGAGACACAGATTGGGAATCTTATCAACTAAAGCCCGAATTATCTTGTAATATTAGATAGATTACACCTTAGGGTTATTTCCTTTTTACCTTAAAGGTTTAGTTAGTTATTTTCTTTATTTACCAAAATAAAAGATCTATCCTACTTATTTGGATAGAGTTTAAATAAAAGATAGAAGATACTATCCTTGGATAGCAAGGACTAATACCCTATAAATAAATCCCTAAGGGGCTGGCATTCATTCATTCATTCAATTATACAACAACAATAGCAATAGAGTAGAGTTAGAGAGAAGCTTTAGGGTTTGGCGTTTGCGAGAGCCGACGTTGAGTTGTAAATTTTGGGAGTTATTAATGCAAGTTTTCCTTTTTAAATCAATGATGTTTCCTACAATGAAGAGCGAGTAGTTTTCCAAAGCTTCTAGGGTCGGGGTGAGCCTGACGTTAGCCATGTGTGCCTAAGGTAAGTATTTAATGTTGATATCGTTGTGTTTATATCATCTCCTACGATTCTATGTTTAGTCCTTATCGAAGAAAAAAGGATTCATGCTAACAACTTGTGTTATAAACATAAAATTGGTAGAGACAATTAGGTTTATTTGCAAGAGTAATCCTAAGAGTTGGTGTATAGCGAAAGCTTGTCCCTTGGGTGAAATATCGCAATTGTCCGTCTTATTTGCCTTATCGCATGCATTGGTTAACGTTGTGGTAAACCCTAACCCTAGGAGTTACCTTTTATATCTTTTATTCACATAAAAATCTTGTCTTTATTCTGTCCATTGCTTCCTTCTTCATCCTTCTTTCTTCGGCCTTTCTTTGCCGACAAAAACTAACGTTTTTGCAGGAACCACTCAATATCGACCTATCTAATCGATATCGACCACATTGCCTAGATCGACGGTCTTCTGTGTCGATCTCGATCTTCCTGCACGAACTTGCTGAGGTCGATTTCGAGTCAACTACTCGATATCGACTGCCCCTTGTCGACTGGCAGTTTTCTGAGCCAGTCAATTTCTGCCGCTGACATCGATATCGACCACCCTAGTCGATATCGACTGCCGTTTTTGTCTCTGCAGGTCTTCTGTTACAGTAGGAATCGACAACCAAGGTCGACGTCGAGTGCTGTGCTCGAGATCGAGGCTTCTAGTCGACAAAAGACGTGAGCTTTCAAGACTATCCAGGATCCCACTGCCCCGCTTCCTCGTGGATCGATCCTGACTACCCTTCCACTATAACGGGAGGAAGTCTTGTAATTATTTGCATAGGCTAGGATTCAGTTTGCATCTATATATTTTATATTTGTTTTCAAACTTGACATTCCTCCTACTAACATATTTGGTTGGCAGCTAGCCACGAATGGGGAAACAAAGGTGGGTGAGGGGTAGATGGATGGTGGTGTTGTCTACCCAACAATGGTAAAGAAGTGCTAGATAAGAGGAAGAAGGCAATTGAAAAAAGATAATTGAAAAAATGGGGAAAACAAAGTGGTCCCAAAAACCAGTTCAAAACACCCAGAAAATAAATCCCGAAACCTGCTCTCTCGACCTTATCTCGACTCATTTTAAAATAAATTTTTAAATCCTCAAATACGAAATAATAATTTTCATTTGTCTCTAAAATAGACATGATTCACGAAATATTTCCACTCGACTCGACATAAGAAGCGAAATAAATTCGTTATAATCAAATTCAAATTTATGTCTGAATGTGCTTCAGAAGAACTAAAATAAAATTATTCTGCTTAAGGAAGGAATTTTTAAAAACTTTCTAAAATCTTAGAATTCAATTCTCAATTAAATCAATATTAAATCAAAATTAATTCTTAATTTACAAAATATTATTTTAAAATTTCGAGTCTTTATATCATCCATCTCTAAAAACAAGTTTCGTCCTCGAGACTAAAATCATTTTTAAAACCAAAGGAGTTTTTTTTTTTCAAAATCCACGTCAATTCTTCCTATGTTAGTCAAACAGATTTCCCACATTCCATCATAACTACATCCACCGCTAGGGGCTAATCCCATATTCTCTTACCAGGTTTCATCTTTTAGAATCAATTTCAACTATCAATCTCAAGATATAATCAAGCTCAATATCAATTATCTCAAATTGTCTTAGGATCTCATATATCAAAATAATCAATCCAAGCTATCAAGTTTCATCATGCTAACAAGCATATCAAGGGTGGTATCCTACCAGTATCATGCAAGCAAGGCATTACACATCAACAGGCTCATCGCCAATCATATCACATCGTCATATATTCTGCACATAACTATCAATCATATAAGCACAACGACATAGAGATAAACATCAAAGAAAATATCTTAAAACAAGGCACCAGGGTATACGCATCACTAGGTCAAAAGGTCAAGGTAATGTCTACACTAGGCTCCACGTAAGACACGAGTAGCTCATCTGAAGTATCTCTATAACTGGCCCGATTACTCTCATTAGGACGCTCTACCAATGAATGGTCGGCCTTAACAGGGAGGTCCATATTGTCAAGAATGTGGCTAAGATTTGGAAGCATAATGACGAAATTGAGATACAAGAAATACATCGTGCACTCTAACTAAAGACGGGGATACAGCTAAGCGTTAAGCTACCTCTTCAGAACCTTAGATGGATCAACAAACCTAGGGCTCGGTTTGCTTATGGTGTCAAAATGTCTGGCCCCTCGAGTGGCAATACTCTCAGCCATACGTGTGCTCCCACATCGAAGATAATCTCGGTCGTCATCTTGTCAAACTGGCGACTTACAGCGCCTTTCGTACAATGCCTCGTAAGAAGCCATCTCGATCGACAAAATGGTAGCCATTGCCGCATGAGAACTCGACCAATGGCAGATATCTAACCCATCTGTCTGCAGATGGAATGTAGTGTTGTACTGTAGTCTAGCCCTCAGAGCCTCGTGAACATGTTGCCAGAATTCCGAAGCGAACCGTCCATTTCAGTCGGGAACTATCCTCTCAGGAACTCCATGGAGCCTCACAATCTATTGAATGAACTCCTCAACTAGCCTCAAAACATGCGAAGTCACTTGAATAGCGATGAAGTACGCCTCTCGCATATTCCTCTACCTGAAGTCCTAGGGCCGGTGGGTTATGGGCCCACCACGCTTCCGCCACGCCGCTCTAGTGCTAACCAACTAACCGTTCTCTTCTCCATGTCATCGCTCATCAAAAGTAGTGCAAGGTTTTTATGTTAACGGGGATAGGGGAGAGACAAAAGCGGACAACTTGGATTCCCTATGGAATAAAACACAGACCAAGACTAATAACAACGAGACTAAAAGACAAGATCCCAACTTGAGAATGACAATGGTGCCCTCATAGAATTCTATGAGGTTATAATTGTGGCAAGCAAAACACATATCAATCAATCATGAAGCTTACTAGTCACATCAATACACACTAACATGTACCTATCTCTATGAATAATGACAACACACATTGGTAACAAGGAACATGATCGAATTCTACACGGACGTACATAAGAGGCAATCTAGCCACCTATCATTCCTCAAGTCATATACAAGCTCGTCATATTAAGAATCATGTATGCATGAATTCAACAATAGATCTGTTTGGTACAAGCCAAACAAAACATAGTAATGTAACGGGTATCACATGTATGGTTGACTACTCATGTTCAACAAAATCCCAGAACATCATATATACATGTCATCATAATTAATCCAAGTCTATTATCGTATAAATTATGGAACCATAAAATGTTTGTAAATCCCTTTTTATCAAATCATATAGCATCATATAAGAATTTAAATCACATATATAAAATAACCCAAACCGGGTTTAAACCAAACTCGAGTCAACTCCCAAAGAAAGGAGAGAACTGGCTCTGGCCAAAAGCCTAGACCTGGTTTTCACCACAGTAAAATCCAATTCTTTGTCCCTCGTGAGTGATGCCTCTCGCTATCATGAAAAGCTCCATTCTATTCCTTTGTTCCTAGTTCTTGTTCGCCGCGGCAAAACATGCAATTGTGAGCTTACTTTTGATCTAAACTCGATCCTTTCTTTCCCAACTACTCCCATCCTTTCCGACACCCTCTCTTGACCGCAAAAAACATTTAAAATAATAATTCCGAATATTAATATAACTAGAAATTAGATAAACTCTTAAACATGCCATAGCACTATAAAAAGGAACATATAAGGGGGACACATTAACTATCACATCATACATCAATGAGATCAATATGATAGGATAAGTATGTCATGTAATCATATGATGAGCTATAATCGTAAAGCATGTCCTACATGATTCTTGATGTAGGGAGAATTGAATCGAACTATATAATTAAATATAAACAATGCAACCCTTAGCCTTTTCAAAGATATTTAAGACTCCCTGCTATAGTAGTAGGGAATCAGGTTCGATCCTCGAGGAAGCGAGTCAGCGAGATTCTAGTAGAGCTTGAAATCACGTTCTGAATGTCGACCAGAAGCCTCAATCTCGAGTAAAAGACTCGATGTCGACCTAGGCTGTCGATTCCTACTGCAACAGAAAACCTACAGAGACAAAAAAGGCAATTGATATCGACTAGGGTGGTCGATATCAATGTCAGTAGATGAGGTCGCCTTGGATAAAAAAACTACCAGTCGACACAGGGCAGTCGATATCGAGTAGGGCACTCGAAATCGACCTCAGCAACAGGAACAAATGGATTCGACATAACAAACGTCGACCTAGGGCAAAGCAGTCGATATCGACTAGAGTGGAGAGTGGTCGAAATCGACTGGTTCCTGCAGAAAGATTAGTTTTTATCTGCGAAGAAAGGCCAAAGAAAGTAGGATGGAAAAGGAGCAATGATTAGCAAATAATAGTGGGTTGTTGGGTTTTTCGATAACTAACCGAACGACAGGCAATAGTGATGTAAACAAAGAAAGAAAAGATCTTCCAAAGCCAGAGATTACCGCGACGAAAATGATGATAGTAGAAGTAAGGAATCAATAAAGATGTATGCTTTTATCATAAAGAAGAAGGCTTTCACCTAAACCCGACAAATAGAAAAAGATATATTGCAATAAATTAACCTAATTTGCGTCTACCTTTTTCATAATTGAGTTTATAATCTTTTGAATAGAAATCCTAATTACTACCCAAGTTTTACAACATGAGTTCCTTAAATTCGCATTTAAAGATGAAGCACAAGGTTGAGCAAGATAAAAGATACCTTCTTGAGCGACATACAAACCTTACCACCATGGCTATTGTCGGGCTCACCTCGAACCTAGAAGAAAGGGTGACTACTCACTCATGTTGAATAAAGACATGCTTGAAAGAAAATAACTTTGCATTGAAGAGAAAACTTGAATCTTTACAATCTCAACGCCAGCTATCGTAAGCGCCGAAACCCTAAAGCTCAATACCTAAAACTATTACTTTGAATGCTTAATGCTTTGTGTCTTGCTTCCTTGAATGAATAAAAACCAGCCCCCTAAGGCTTTATTTATAGGCTACTAATCCTTGCTAGTCAAGGAAAGTAGATCAAACCTTCTATCTAAAATTCTATCCCATCATAGATAGGATGAAACATTATTATGGTAAAACTATAAAATAACTAATAAATACTTTAGGGTAAAAAGGAAATATCCCTAAGGTATATTCTATCTATTTAAGAAGATAATCCGTGGCTTATATGATAGATCTTCAAATCAGCGTCTTGAAAAGTGCGTCCAATCGGTGATGCATTCTAGTCGATATCGACCAGCCAGGTCGAAATCGACCTCTCTGTATATGCTTGATAAATTCTACATCACTCGATCTCTAGTAGGGGTGGGGCGGGACGGGACGGGATGGGGGTCGTCCCGCGTCTCGTCCCGCGTAATTTTTGCAGGACGGGACCGGGACGGGATTATATATATATATATATATATATATATATATATATATATATATATATATATAGACCCACACACTATACACTATATGTGTATATGTATATATACAGTATGTATACAGAGATATATAGTCTTCAAAAAAACAAAGATTTATACAGTATATATATAGACCCACACATTCTATATATGTACACAATATGTATACAAGCCTATGTAAGTGTATGCATGTTACTATATTTGCAAGTTTATATTTATATACAGTATGTATATGCAAATATATTTATATACAGTATGTATATTATAATAATAATAATAATAATAATAATAATAATAATAATAATAATAATAATAATAATAATAATAATAATATGCGGGACGGGACGGGATTTGCGGGTAAGGATTCATCATCCCGCGTCCCGTCCCACGTAGTTTTTGCGGGACGGGACCGGGACGGGATTCACTATTTTTTTTCGAATCCCGCCGGGATCGGGACGGGACCGGGACGGCCCCGGGATTTGCGGGATTTGTGCCCACCCCTAATCTCTAGTGCCATGTCGATGTCGACACCATCACTCGATATCGAGTGGTCTTTGTGTTGGTCTTTGTGGTCTGTCTCGACACTCAGAGTCCATGTCGAGGTCTTAAGTCGATATCGACCAGTCCTGTAGATTTCGACTTCTTTTCAGCTTTACTTGGCTTCTTTGTTTTGACTCTGATTCCGCTCCGATTCCTACATATTTAGACCAAAACTTGTGCAGACTCTATTTTTTGCACGTTAGCTCATTCTACACAAATTTATATTATTTTTCACATTTACTTTAGGAATTGAATGAAATATGAAGTCAAAAGATGCGAATAGAAAGGTTACAAATATGTACATCAAAATACCCCATACTTAGGCTTGCTTGTCCTCAAGCAATAACCAAGCAATAACCAACAACACACCATTCAAGTCATTGCCCTTGTCAAAAGCAACATCATGAATGGTAGCAAAGCAAGTGAATTTAACGTCATAGCACATATTTGAGCGATCCATAGGCATATGCAATTTTGATCCAACCTCACAAGGATAATGTGTTTGCACTCAACTCTCATGTGTTTAGGCTATGAAGATCAACTCTCAACTCAATTTCATATACATACTCATAAACATTGAAATTTATAATAATCCACTTCGCAACCAATTATGTAAATGCAATAAGAATCATCAGGAGGACCTTCGCTCAATGGAAGACTTCAAAGAAGACTCCATTCGACGGGGTTGTAATGGGGCTTGGTATAAAATAAAGGGTATGGAATTATTTGGCTATGTGTTGCTTATAAAATTCGGGAATCAAGACTCCTAAACTTTATCACTACTATATCCAAACCATATCTTTACAATAATGCTCAACCAGTCTTGCTTTCCATAATGCTCATCAACCTTCCTTCAAACCCTAATATGCTCTCAAAAGTATAAATCTTGTATAAAATAAAAGAACTAAGGAATAATTGGCTCATGCACTAATATAACAAAAAAAAATTCTTTTTTCGGAATTTTTTTGCATGAAAATAGATAAATAATAAAAAGAATGTGCATTTATATGGTGAGACTAAAATCCTTTTACAATGTATGCCAAGATGCAAATATCTACCAACCCATAATTTCTCCTTTGCTCAAAACTAAACAATATGCACTTTCTTTCCACAATGCATTATTCTAACCAATTTAAGTCTCAATTCCCAAATGAGGGTCAGACTCAATTCGGCTAGGGATAATTTTGTGGAGTTTGCAATATAAGGCTCAGGCTAATGTTCTGGCTTCAAGCAGAGATAATGCAGGGTAGGTACAGAGAGGATAAAAATGGCTTAAAAGATGCCTCCATCATTTAATTCTCATAAACATAAACATGTATATGTATTGGATTTGAATAACTATCACAGCATTTAGAGATGCATAGGAAGAGTAAATACACTCAAGAAAGCAGAGGGATTTTTAATGTTCTCCCCATAGCACAAAATTCTCACTAGGACAATTTTTGTTGGATTTGCTTTTTAGCCTAGGATTATATGTGCTCGATTTCATCACAAGTTCACAATCTACATACAAACCATTTTAAGCACTTATGCTAAACCATCCAAATATGCCATAGGATTTACATGATCAAGTCAGCTATTGAGTTCACATCATAGGACGTCTAAGTAGGGTTTCAAAAATAAACTCAAAAAGGTAAACATGCATTTTTTTGTATTTTTTGACATTTTCTATTTTTTTTTTGGATTTTCACATTTTTTTAGAAAAGTAATAAACTAAGAAACATAAACCTTAAAACATAAAAATTACAATCCAAGTTTAACAGTTTTAACCACAACTAGATAGCAAAGTTATAATGTCCAATTTTATTCCCACCCCATACTTAAAGATGACAGTGTCCTCACTGTTGAAAAACAATGTAAAAGGGAAGAATAACACTCTCTCACTTACGCTCAAGAATCACTCCTCAGGAGGCGGAGGTGGCGGTAGAAGCATGAGCCAGTCCTGTGAAGCTGACGACCCAGGATAGTAGGATGGGCCACCCTGCTGCAAGGTAGAGCTGCCGGGATCATGCTGCTGGCCGAAACCAAAGCCAAAGGCAGAGCCGAATCCCTCTAAGATCATGCTAAAATATCGATGCTCATCGCGAACCTCGTGCAGAACTTGGTACATCTAGCCATTCTCCAACTCTAGCCTGGAGAGGCGTCTGGTCACATCCTCCTGCCACTTAGTAGCATAGGTAGGCTGAAAGGGCGGAGGGGCTGGAACGTAGCTGTGGTGGGACCCTTGCGGGCCATCACCACCACCAACAACATCATCTACATCATCATCATCATCAGCGTAGCCTCCCTGATAAGCTGGGGGCTGCTGTGCCCCAACGGAGTGTGGGTCGGCCTCCCACGACATAGCGGCCATCTCTGACTCATGGTTGTAAAGCGGTGGTCTCTTCCTCTGCGTCGGGTCAGTAGTAGGATCTATGACCAATCCAAGACTGGTACCAATCTGGGACATACAACAGATTCATGTAGTCATAACGGAGAGGCATCCCCGTTTGGGGGTGCCTCCATCCAGCTCGTCCTGCTACAATAACGCCTCACTGTCGCAGTATACTAGCATATATATATATGAGCTCATATGCAGTATACCTTTCGACGCATACGCCCAAGGCATGGGCTAGGACAACAACCATGCCGCCGTCTAGGATCTCGTCATTCGTAGTGCGACGGCGCTCCACGATGTGCTCGAGCCATGCATATAGGATATGCAATGGCTCGTCCTCAAATAACATCCTCCGCAGTGTCTCCATCTCGTGATGCGTGGGGCGGCAGAGCTCAGGTCTCGCCCAGATGGTACTCGCCAGAATGCGGAGAATGACTCTAAAGAGTGGGCTGGCGACCCTGGTGGTGACGAAATCCATGGGAGTAGGGTATGGGATCCCAGAGATGTAGGTCCAAATGACATTCGGATCCTTGATCCTGAAGTGCGCCAGTGTGTAAGCAAACCCAAAAAGGTTGCTCATCTCCTCGATGGTAAAACGGTACAGCCTGTTGTCATGTCGAAAGGAAACTCGGTAGGTAGAGGACACACGATCTGGTATCTCCAAGTAGCCATAAACTCCCCAGTCAGGACGGGGTAGTGTGCGTTCATGTCGCCTATGAGCCTCTCCAAAGAGACATACTCCAATGCCTCCTGGACTCTAGTGTGGAACCCCAACTACACCATGTCTACATAATGGTACCATCGGGCTCTGTGAGCTCGGTCACTAAAGCTGATAGCTAAGGCCATCTTGTCATCATCTGGGATGTGATGGGAGTCTCTAACAACATTCTTGCCTCGCACCATTTTCTGCAAAGAAAACATTGTCCAAGATAATGACCTTTTTCAAACAATATAAAGTAACCCCATACTTAGGTTCAGAAACAAGCCTAAAAATTTGCAATATTAACATCGGCTAATTTTAGTGCTAAATCTTGAAATTTTAAATTCAATGCTCAAAATAAAGATTAATAATCAATTTTTAAACATTAAAAATAAGGATTATATAAAGAACTTCAAGAAATTCCATAAACTTATCAAATTCATAAATCAAATTTCTTGAATATTTAGCACCTATCCAAACCTAATCAAATCTCAAATATACCCATCATAAATAAAAAATCAAATCCAACACAAGCCCTAAATCATACAATTTCAATTTCCCGCGCAAAAATATTCAAACCCTAAAATCGTTCATAAACACCCAATATGCAACTTCAACCCTAAATTCAACAAATATAAATCCAAAGCTATAAATAAGGATGCAGAGAAGAGATTCATACCAGAAGAGTGCTTGAAATTGGGTGAAAAGAGGTGAAATTGAAAGAGAACGGTCGACGAGAAAAGCCGAATCTGCAAGCTCGGTTAATTTCGAGTAACCCGGTCGAAATCCGGTCGATCTAGGTAGTTGTCGAGTTATTGTCACTGCTACAGGATCACCTGAGTTGTGAAGGTGGCCGAATTTGGTGAGTTACCATCGGATCTGATGGGTTATGGGCAAGAAGGAGCAAGGGGGCGCGAGAGAAGAAAACGAAATGGATGAGGTGTGTATCTGTCGGGATTTGGGGCAAGGGAGATGAAGGGACGCTGGATCTGAGAAGAGAGAGGGAGGCTGAGGGTGATGGATGGGGACGGTGCCAGTTTGGGTAGCAGAGAGAGAGAAGCAAGAGAGAGAGAAGCGGCTGAGAGATGAAGCTAGGGCTAGGGTTGTCGATGTGAGGGTAAAAGTCGAAGTCGGCTTAATTAATATTATTTTTTCTTTTTCTTTTTTTTTAAAAAAACTTACCTGTGAAATTTACCTGTCTCCGGATGCAGTCGAAATCGACCAAAGTGGTCGATATCGACTTCTGTTTCTGAGTCGACTGAGTCTAGTCGACCTGTGGGTTCTTCTCTCAGCCTGTCGGTTTCGACTTCTCATGTCGATATTGACCTCTCCTTCTGAGTTCTCAATATTCTGGTTTACTTATATAGCCACGAAAATATCTAAAAGAAAATAAAATAATCTAAAGAAAACATTGAAAAAGAAAGTAACGGGTCGCTCCCGGAAGCGCTTGAGTTTAAGTCGCTTGCTTGACATACTTCCCTTTTTGCGCTAGTTCAATGCCAGGGTGGCGCGAATCTCTTCTTCTGGGTCTTCTTTGTCATAATACCTCTTTACCCGGTGACCATTTACCTTAAAGGTGGAGCCATCGTCGCTAAGTAACTCCACCGCTTCATGAGGGAAAATTTACTGAACCGTGAAGGGTCCACTCCATCTTGTCCTTAGTTTCCCTGAAAATAAGAGGAGTCTAGAGTTAAAAAGAAGGACTTTGTCACCTAACTCATATGTATTTGGCACCAATTTCCTATCATGCCACTTCTTTGTGCGCTCTTTATGGATTTTGGCATTCTCATATGCCTTTAGGCGCAACTCCTCCAAGGCTTGCAAGTTAATGAACCTTCTTTTCCCGACTTCGTCGAAATCCATCTTGAGCTCTTTGAGAGCACATATCGCCTTATGCTCAAGTTCGACGGGCAAATGACATTACTTTCCATATTCCAAGTTGTAGGGAGTTGTGTGAAGTGGCATCTTATAGGCCGTTCGGTAGGCCCAAAGCGCATCATTTGGATGACAAATCCTTCCTTGAGCGGGAGACCGTCTTTCCTAGGATGGCTTTGATTTGGAGATTGGAGGCTTCTACTTGACCGCTGGTTTGGGGATGATAGGGCATTGCCACCCTATGTGTTATCCCATACTTGGCTAAAAGTGCTTCAAAGCCTCTCTCAATGAAATGCGAGCCACCATCTGAAATAAGAAATTTAGGAACACCAAAGCGAGGAAAGATGTTAGTTTTCATAAATTTAGAGACTACCTTCGCATCATTTGTCCTAGTTGCAATGTCCTCAACCCATTTGGAGACATAATCCACCGCTACTAGAATGTATTTGTAGGGGCCTGAGGCAGGGAATGGTCCGACGAAGTCAATACACTATACATCAAAGAGCTCTACTTTATTAATTTCTGTGAGCGGTGTCTCATTCCTCCATGTGATGTTTCCTACACGTCGACACGCATCACAAGAGGTTACATAGATTTTCACATCTTTGAAAAGGTTAGGTCAATAAAAAACCACATTGAAGAATTTCCGCAACGGTCTTGAATCCTTTAGCATGGCCTCCTGTAAGGAGAGAATGAAAATGGCGAATCATGCTCTTCACCTCTTCGTCCGGGATACAACGTCGAAAGATATGGTATTTTCCCTGCTTGAACAAGTAGGGTTCATCCCAATAATATTGCTTGACGTCGTGCAAAAACTTCTTCTTCGCCTGCGAAGTTAAGCCTGATGGTATCTCGCCTCCTACAATATCGGTAGCAAAATCCACATACCACGGTATCTTTGCCCCTCTTACAGCAAATAGATCATGAATAGGACTAGAGGGACGAGTAAAGAAGAAATCCTCACCGGAGCTTACCTTTTTGTCACCTTCGGAGTCACTGAAAGGTGGTCGATTTTGACCTGGTGGAGTCGATTTCGACTGGTCTGCATCGACTTTGTCAGTCGATATGGGCTGCTCGAGATTGGTACTCAATGTCGACTTCATGTGGTTGATTTTGACCTCTTCTATCGGCAACCTGTTATCAGAGTTAGTCGACATCGATATAGAACTCACCTCATGGGCAGTCGATATCGACTTGGTTTGGTCGATATCGAGTGGACCTTCTGCCTGTTTCACTTTTTGCTTCATCAAGTGCTCATCAGGGCGGGAGTCATCAATTGACATGTTGTCCTTTTACTCATCTAGAAGCCCTTTTGGTAGCCGTGAGAGATGATCGGCTACGGAGTTCTCCGTTCCTTTCTTATCCTTAAGCTCAACGTCGAACTCTTGGAGTAGGAGCAACCACCGTAGGAGCCTAGGTTTAGCATCCTTCTTCGCCATCAAGTACCTAAGAGCTGCATCGTCAGTATGAACAATTACCTAAGACCCCCCTAGGTATAAGTGGAACTTCTCAAAAGAGAAGACCACCGCCAAGAACTCTTTCTCTGTCGTGGTGTACTTTGTTTGAATGGCATCAAGAGTCTTGCTTGCATAGTAGATGGCATGGAGCTTCTTGTATCTCTTTTGTCTTAGGACAGCTCCTACGGCATAATTGCTCGCGTCGCACATGATCTCAAATGGTTGCGACCAATCTGGCGATTGAATGATAGGGGCGGATATAAGAGCTTCCTTCAACATGTTGAAAGCTTCAAGACATTCACTAGAAGACACAAACTTAACCTCCTTCATTAGTAGGTTAGTTAAAGGTTTGGCAATCTTTAAATAATCTTGAATATACCTCCTATAGAAACCTGCGTGACCAAGGAAGTTTCTTATGTCCTTACTAGATGACGGTGGGGGCAACTTCTAAATAAGCTCTATCTTTGCCCTATCCACCTCAATTCCCCTTTTTGAAACTTTATGGCCTAGCACAATCCCTTATCTTACCATAAAGTGTCACTTTTCCCAATTGAGAACCAAATTTGTCTTCTCACATCGCGCAAGTACCCTACGAAGGTTAGCAAGACAAACATCAAAAGTAGTGCTATAGACAGAGAAATCATCCATAAATACCTCCACAATATCCTCTATCATGTTAGAGAAGATGGCCATCATACATCTTTCAAAGGTAGCGGTGGCATTGTAGAGCCCAAATGGCATCCTCCTATATGCAAAAGTCCCATAGGGACATGTGAAAGTTGTCTTCTCTTGATCATCAGGATGAATAGGGACCTGCCAAAAGCCAGAATATCAGGTAACAAAAATAATCATGTTCAGCAAGTCTTTCCAATACCTGGTCCATGAATGGAAGGGGAAAATGATTCTTTCTAGTGGCGTTGTTGAGCTTTCTATAATCAATACACATTCACCAACTAGTTGTGATTCGCTTTGGCACAAGCTCTCCCTTCTCATTCTCCTCAAAGGTCATTCCACCCTTTTTAGGCACCACATGGACTGGGCTCGCCCATTCGCTTTCGGAGATGGCATAGATGATTCCTGCATCCAGCATGCGCATGATCTCCTTCTTCACCACCTCTCTCATGTTGGGGTTAAGCTTCTGTTGATGTTCTATAGATGCCTTATGATCATCCTCTAGGAGGATTCTATGCATACATGTAGTGGTTGAAATACCTTTGATGTCCTCAAGAGAGTACCCAATTGCAGTTTGAGGAGTGCGAAGGACTTCCATAAGCTTGTCTACTTCCTGCTTGGTTAGTGCAGCATTAATAATCACAGGAAAAATAGAATTAGGACCAAGAAAGTCATACCTAAGTGTGTCGGGTAGAGGCTTCAGCACAGGAGAAGGTCCTTGTGGAATAAGGACTGGCTCTACTGCCTCAGTCTTCATGATCTCACCTAGGTAATCTGTTTCAATTCTCTTGATTGAAGCTCCTAAATCAGCTACAGGAGTTGGCGTGGACCAAGCATATAGCGATGCCAACGTTGATTTGGACACTTTGTAGTAACTCTGCAGAAAAGAAGTCGAGGTCGAGTGGGATAAATCGATATTGACTGAGATTTCAGAATATACATTGGCCTCTGAGTTGTCCGATGTCGAGGGGAATTGGTCGATTTCGACTTCTGATGTTGATATGGGCTGGCCAATTTCGACCTCTTCTGTCGATATGGGGTGGTCGATTTCGACCCCTTCTATCGACGAAGGTGCCTCGATATCGCCTGAAAAGGAGGAAGAACATACCTGACTTTCTGAGTGAGTCGATGTCGACAGAGGGTACTCGATTTCAAATTCTTCTTCGAACTCCATGGACAAAGCACCGTCAAAGATCTCCTTATCACTCGTGCATGTAGCCAGGAACTCCTCAATTTTCTCATCGGTGAGCTCTTCTGCAGCTATGGCTAGGGCTTCCTCATGAGTTAGGGCCCTTTCCGTCGGTTCTTTGCAATCCAGGACATTGGTGTGCGCGTAGACTGACTTGATCTCCATTCCATTAACCTCCTTCATTGTGAGGTTGAAGGAGAACTCTATCACTTCGTTCCCTATAGTAAAGGTGATGTACATATTTATATCTCCTTTTATTGCATCATTTGACTTCATATTTCATTCGATTTCCAAAGAAAAGGTTCAAAAGAATATAAACTTGTGTAAGTATGGGCTAAAATGCAAGAAATAGGGTCTGCACGAGTTTTGAGCTAACCATGCAGGAATTCGAGCGAAATCGGAGTCAAAATGGAGAAACCAAGTGAAGCTGAGCAGAGGTAGAAATCGACCTCCAGCCTAGATATCGACCTCTGGTGTCGATATCGACCCCCATATCGACCTCAATATAGACATTGAGTGGAACTGAACAAGTCAAGCAGGAACAGAGACCTCGATATCGACCCCCTAATGTCGATATCGACCCCTTATCTCGACAGAAGATAGATTTGACTTCGAGATGAGGATGGGAAACTTTATCTTCAAGGAGGCACGGAATTATCTTGCACTTTTAAGATAGATGACAGCTAAAGACTTAGTTATCTTTTACCTTCAAGTTTTTATCAAAATAAAAGACCTATCCTAATTGTTTGGATAGAGTTCATAGTTTAGATAGGAGTTACAATCCTTGGATAGCGAGGATTAGTAGCCTATAAATAAAGCCCTAGGGGGCTGGCATTCAATCATCCAAGAACGAATCCAATTTTGAAGAGTTCAATTACATACAATAGAATTAGAGAGAAGTTTTAGGGTTTGACGTTTGCGAAAGTTGACGTTGAGTTGTAAAGCTTCGGAGTTTATTTTAATGCAAGTTTCTTCTTTTCAATCAACAATGAGTTCCATGATGAGAAGCGAGTAGTTCCCCAACGCTCTTAGGGTAGGGGTGAGCCCGATGTTAGCCATGCGCGCTTGAGGTAAGTATTTGATGTTGATATCGTTGTGTCTATCTCTCCTCCTATGATTCTATGTTTAGTCCTAATCGAAAGAAAAGGGATTCATGCTAACAACTTGAGTTATAAACATGAAATTGGTAGAGACAATTAGGTTTATTTGCAAGAATAATCCTAAGAGTTGGTGTACGGCGAAAGCTTGTCCCTCGGGTGAAATAGCGCAATTGTCCGTCTTATTTATCTTATCGCATGCATTGGTTAACGTTGTGGTAAACCCTAATCCTAGGAGTTGTTTCTTTTACATAGTTTAATTCACATAAACCACTGTTATTTCTGTTCATCCCTTCTCATCCATTCTCAAATCTTCGGCCTTTCTTTGTCGACGAAGAACTAACCCACTGTAGGAAGACATCGATATCGACACCAGACGTCGATATCGACCACTGAGTTTCGTCGACAGTTTTCTGAGTCGACGACAATCATCACTGCGGGGTTGTTGAACATTGATATCGACCCCAGACGTCGATATCAACCCTACTGTGTCGACTGCCAGTCTTCTGAGCCAGTCGATTTCGTGAACTGACATCGATATCGACCCTACTGTGTCGACTGGCAGTCTTCTGAGCCAGTCGATTTCGTGACTGACATCGATATTGACCCTTTTCAGTCGATATCGACCACTTGTTTTTGTCTCTGCAGGTCTTCTTTTGCAGAGAACATCGACAGCCGAGGTCGACATCGAGCCCCAAGGTCGAAATGGAGGCTTCTGGTCGACGCAGACTTGAGATTTCCAAAGCTACTAGGATCCCGCTGACACGCCTCCTTGTGGATCGATCCTGACTAGCCTTCCACTACAACGGGAGGAAGTCTTGTAATTATTTGCTTAGGCTAGGAGTCGGTTTACATTTATTTACATCTTTATATTTGTATTTAAGATACTCGACCTTCCTCCTGCAATAACAAATTGGTGCCGTTGCCGTGGAGGCAATCAATCGCGCCCTAGTAGTCTATCTCACGTCTCTACCTAGTTTGGTTCTGCAGGTGTATGCGACGCGCTGATCCCCCTCCTGAATTTGAAGGAGTAGATGACCCTGAGCGTTATTTCCATCTAAGGGCCCAAGATCACAGAATCATGGCGGACAACGCGAACCAGGCTGAACTTATTGAGCAACTAGGGAAGCAGGCTGAGGACCTAACGACTAGAGAGGCGGCACTTAAGGAGCGTGCGGATAGGGAGGAGGAAGGCCGGAGGCAAATAGAAGCCCAAATCAATGCCCTCCCTAGGTATTCCAAGCAATATATGCACCCCGCTCTCACAGTGCCTGAATCGGCAATTCTTATCCCTGCCTCTAATTTTGAAATAAAACCTAACTTCCTAACTGAGATTAGAAGGCACCAATATGAAGGAAAACCTAACGAGTGCCCTATGTCACATATTTCAACCTTCTTAGACCGTTGTGATACTATTGCTGATGGACGAAGTCTTGAATATGTCCAACTAAAAGCCTTTCGATGGTCTCTTACGGGAAAAGCATTGCAGTGGTTGGAAAGCTTTGCCCCAAGATCGCTCCACACCTGGAATGAAGTCAAGGACGCGTTCCTCAACAAGTTCTTTCCTCCTTCTAAGACGGCGTTGATCCGACAGAAAATCACGGCTTTCAAACAAAAGCCTGGTGAGGCTCTGGCGACTGTTTGGGAAAGGTTTAAGGACCTACTACGATCATGCCCGACGCATGGCCAACCACCGTACGTAATTCAGGAGATCATATACAATGCTCTTGATGCTGCCTGATGTACATATTTGTACTTCTTTTTATTGCATCTTTTAACTTCATATTTCATTCGATTTCCAAAGAAAAGTTTCAAAAGAATATAAACTTGTGTAAGAATGGGCTAAAGTATAAGAAATAGAGTCTGCACGATTTTTGAGCTAACCATGCAGGAATTCGATGAAATCGGAGTCAAAACGAAGAAGCCTAGTGAAGCTGAGAAGAGGTCGATATCGACTGGAGACATCGATATCGACCCTAGATTTTGACACGACTTCTGAGTGTTGAGATAAGCCACACAGACCAGACAAGAAAGCCTCGATATCGACATACAAGCATCGATATCGACCATCGCCATAGACATCGACTGGAGCTGGACAAGTCGAGCAGAAACACAAGCATCGATATCGACCTCTGGTGTCGACATCGACCCTACCTCGACAGAAGATAAATCCGATTTTAAGACTCGGATTGTGAAGTGTATCATCAAAGCCATGAGTTATCTCTTTCTTTTAGATATTAGCAGCTGTTTATTATCTTTTCCTTTAAGTTTTTATCAAAATAAAAGACCTATCCTAATTATTCGGATAGAGTCCATAGTTTAGATAGGAGTTACAATCCTCAGATAGCAAGGATTAGTAGCCTATAAATAAAGCCCTAAGGTTTGATTTGTGAGAGCATCCAATCCAAGAAACAATCATCAATCAAGACAATAGAGTTAGAGTTAGAGAGAAGTTTTAGGGTTTGACGTTTGCGAAAGTTGACGTTGAGTTGTAAAGCTTCGGAGTTTATTTTAATGCAAGTTTCTTCTTTTCAATCAACAATGAGTTCCATGATGAGAACCGAGTAGTTCCCCAAAGCTCTTAGGGTCGGGGTGAGCTCGACGTTAGCCATGCGCGCTTGAGGTAAGTATTTGATGTCGATATCGTTGTGTCTATCTCTCCTCCTACGATTCTATGTTTAGTCCTAATCGAAAGAAAAGGGATTCATGCTAACAACTTGAGTTATAAACATAAAATTGGTAGAGACAATTACGTTTATTTGCAAGAGTAATCCTAAGAGTTGGTGTACGGCGAAAGCTTGTCCCTCGGGAGAAATAGCGCAATTGTCCGTCTTATTTATCTTATCGCATGCATTGGTTAACGTTGTAGTAAACCCTAATCCTAGGAGTTGCTTTTACATATTTTATACACCCAAAACCCTCTGCTTTATTTCTGTTCATTGCTTCTCTCTCCATTCTCAATTCTTCGGCTTTTCTTTGCCGACGGAACAACTAACTCACTGCAGGAAGAAATCGATATCGACAACAGAGGTCGATATCGACCAAACTGATAGATCGACGGTTTTCTGAGTCGATCTCGAGACTCCTGGGAAACTTCTGCAAGCATCGATATCGACCCCCTTGTGTCGAAATCGACCCCTCTGTATCGACTGGCAGACTCCTGAGCCAGTCGATTTCGTGGACTAACATCGATATCGACCCCCACAAATCGATATCGACCACTTATTTTTGTTTCTACAAGTCTTCTGTTGCAGAGAACGTCGACAGCCGAGGTCGACATCGAGCTCCAAGGTCGAAATCGAGGCTTCTGGTCGACGCAGACTTGAGATTTCCAAAGCTACTAGGATCCCGCTGACACGCCTCCTCGTGGATCGATCCTGACTACCCTTCCACTGCAACGGGAGGAAGTCTTGTAATTATTTGCTTAAGCTAGGAGTCGGTTTACATTTATTTACATCTTATTATTTGTACTCGACCTACCTCTCTTAACACTGCCACTAAGGAGAGGATTAACACCTACACCTCCTATGGCTGACTTGAACTCGCTCCACAAGAGGCTTGGGAGACCATAGAGAGGTTGGTGGAGTTCGACAATACATATGGGACTCCTGAGGCTTCCGACACATCATCATCGTCCAGGCCTGCCCCATCTATGCCCTTATATAAACCCTCCAATGTAATCGATCCGGACGTAAAGGAGCAATTTCATAGAGATCAACTTCGAAAGCTCCAAAAGCAAGTGAGGTTCCTTTCAGCGAACCAAGATTGCATTGAATGTGGATCGCAGCGGCACACCACCATCGAGTGCCCCCATGTTGAACAAGTACACCTAGCGGAGACTCACCAGAAGGCGCGCTACATGACGGGTCCCAATCACCAATATTGGGGAGACCAAAGGTTCCATCAACCACAAAGGAACCAGGTTAACCCTAGGGACCCTCCGCCTTATAGAGCTCCTGGGCACCCGGAGAGAAACCAAAAGAAGGATGATCTTCAACTTGTGCTAGATGAGATAAGGAGGAATCAAGCTAAGAATGATCAGTCCAACAATGCCATCCATTCTCAACTCAATCACCTTACCACAAGGATTGGGGAGATTGATATATGGAAAAGGAACGTAGAGACCCAACTGGGTCTATTGGCGGCACAAATCCCTAGACTGTCCGGAACACTCCCTGGGCAACCCACTACAAATTCTAAGGGACAATCCGGGACGGGCCATGTCGCAGCAATACAATTGAGGAGTGGCAACAAAGTACAAAAGCCACAAACGGAATCAGAGAAAGCAGCAGATCCAGTCGACATCGACAGACCAGTCGATGTCGAGGATGAGGTCGATATCGACCCCCAGGTCGATATCGAGGTTACTGCAGAGCCATCAGAGCCACAAAAGAGGTCAAAATCGACCATTCCAGTCGATATCGACCCGAGCTCAGTCGACATCGATGTCCAGCAGACCCCTCCGACCACCGTTTTGGCCCCTCCGCCAAAGAAGACATTGCCATTCCCATCCAAAGCATTGGAGGATCCCACCAAAGGTAAGTTTAGGCGCTTTTTAAAAATTCTTCAAGGTCTTAACATTACTATCTCTCTTACAGAAGCCCTAAGCGAGATGCCCGCCTATGTTCGATTCCTGAAAGACGTCCTGAGCAAGAAGAGATCCATGGCAGAGATCGCAGAGGAGTGCTCAAAGATGGACTTCCCTGAGAAGAAGAGTGATCCAGGGAAGTTTGAAATCACCGTGGGACTTGGCCAACATCGTTATAAAGCCTTATGTAACCTAGGGGCAAGTGTAAGTCTCATCCCCTTTTTATTTGGCAAAAGGTGAACATTGGCGCCCTTGAACCTGTGGACATGAAAATTTATATGGCCGACAACTCATTCGTCAGACCCACAAGTATAGTTGATGACGTTCCGGTAAAGGTAGGTAAGTTCTTTGTGCCTACTGATTTCATTGTATTAGAGATGCCTGAAGACCATGTAGTGCCTATTATACTTGGTAGGCCTTTCTTAGCTACTGCTGATGCCAATATCAATGTAAATCGAGGGTTACTAACCTTTACTATAGGGAACGAAGTAATAGAATTCTCTTTCAACCCGACCATGAGCGAAACAAAGCACCTGGAGCAAGTAGTCCTCTCGCCGGCTAAAGAAAAGCTTAGAAAATTTTTGTTGGCGAGGACGGAAACAGCAAGCAGAGTCGACATCGACTGAAACCAGTCGATATCGACTAAAAACATCGAAATCGACCCCCCTTGGTCGAAAGCGAGTATGCCAGATCATTGCCAGGAGCTTAAGTATGGGGTCACAGAGGTCGATATCGACCCCCACATATCGATATCGACCACAGCACTCGAAATCGACTCTCCTTGGTCAAAATCGACCACCCCTCAGCCCGAAGATTTCTGTTTCGGGCCCAAACAGGTAAGCCCAGGTATGACTCCTAACCCTCCTCTATCCGCTATTGATAAATCAATTAAGCCAATTATTGATAATTCTACTAAAGAGAGGGTCAGAGCTCCATGGTTTGCCTATATTGCTAAAGTTAGGTCAAGAAAGAGAAAGAAAGCGCCCAAAGAAGAACTTAACATCAAAGAAGCCTTGGTCGCCGAACTTAGATACTACCAAAAGGACCTAGATGATCCAGGAGAAGGCTCACGCTTGAAGGGTCCCTACATAAAAGGGTCATAAAGCATTGACGGAGAAGTCGGCCTAGCGACTCAAAAATCTAGAGCGTGTACATAAACCCTTTAAATTTCACATAGATGGTTTTTAGGTTTTAACTTTTGGCTTTTTGAAACTTTTAAAACTGAGATAATTCGTGCTTTATCTATATTTCTAACAAAGATTTCAGGTTATCAAGCAAAATGAACGACGAAGAAGAAAAGAAACTTCTGCAGAGGCAGTCGAAATCGACCCCCTCCCCCCCCAGGGTCAAGCCATCTCCTGGAGTTGACATCGAGGACTCAGGAGCGAAAAAGAGAGGTCGATATCGACCCTAATACTCGATATCGACCCCAATCAGGCAGCCCTTGTCTTTATTTTCTTCCTCGACTTCGACAGATGCAGTCGACACCGACCACTGACCTAGATATCGACTTCTGGCATCGACCTAAATCCGCAGGTTGCGCTGTGAGTTTCTCTCTACCCTTGTTCTTCCTTTTAATACAGTGAGGACACCGTATATTTTAAGTATAGGGTGGGGGAAAGACATGTCTTATGGTACTTGGTTTTCTTCTTCGCATTGCATTCATGTTTAAATTTTTGTTCTTAGTTTTTATAAAATGTCGAAAAATGTCAGAATCCAAAAAAAATAGAAAAATGTCAAAAATACAAAAAAAAATGCATGTTTATTTTTAAGTCTGTTTTTAACCCTACTTAGATGTCCTATGATAAAAACTCAATAGCTGACTTGATCATGTAAATCCTATGGCATATTTGGATGGTTTAGCCTAAGTCCTTAAAATTTTTATGTAGATTGTGAACTTGTGATGAAATTGAGCACATATGATCCTAGGCTAAAAAGCAAATCCAACAAAAATTGTCCTTGTGAGAATTTTGGCCTATAGGGAGAACATAAAAAATTCCTCCGCTTTCTTGAGTGAATTGACACTTCCTATGCATCTCTAAATGTTGTGATAGTTATTCAAAACCAATTCATATATATGTTTATGTTCACGAGAATTAAATGATCGAGGCATCTTTTAAGCCATTTTAATCCTCTCTTTACCTACCCTGCATTATCCCTGCTTGAAGCCAGAATATTAGCCTGAGCCTGAAATTACAAACTCCACAAAATTATTCCTAGCCGAATTGAGCCTGACCCCCATTTGGGAATTGAGACTTGGATTGGCTGGACTAATGCCTTGTGGAAAGAAAAGAGCATAATGTCCAGTTTTGAGCAAGGAAATTATGGGTTGGTGCATATTTACATTTTGTCATATTTTGTAAAAGGATTTTTTGACTCACCATATAAATGCACCTATTCTTTCCGAAAAAAAAAATTCCGAAAAAATAGAGATGTATATATATAGTGCATGAGCCAAAATCCTTAAGTCTTTAATTCATACAAGTGTTATATTTTTTAGAGGTATATTAGAACTTGGAAGAAGGTTTGATAGTATGGTTTACATCTTTTAGTGCATCTTTAGAGCATATTATATAAAGATGAGTTGGAAAAGAGCATTATAGGAGATTGAGCTTGGAAAGTGCAACATTGAAGAGTTATGGTTTGGATATTGCAAGTGTTGAGATTTAGGAGTCTTGATTCCCGAATTATAAAAGCACCACATAGCCAAATAATTCCATACCCTTATATTTCATATCAAGCCCCATTACAACCCCGCCGAATGGAGTCTTCTTTGAAGTCTTCCATTGAGCGAAAGTCCTCCTGATGGTTCTTATTGCATTTGCATAATTGGTTGCGAAGTGGATTGTTATAAATTGCAATGTTTATGAGATTGTATATGGAATTGAGTTGAGAGTTGATCTTCATAGCCTAAACACATGAGAGTTGAGTGCAAACACATTATCCCTGTGAGGTTGGATCAAAATTGCATATGGCTATGGATCACCAAAATATGTGCTATAACGTTAAATTCACTCGCTTTGCTTTGCTACCGGTTATGATGTTGCTTTTGACAAGGGCGAAGACTTGAAGGGTGTGTTGTAGGTGTTGGTTATTGCTTGAGGACAAGCAAGTCTAAGTATGGGGTGTTTTGATGTACATATTTATATCTCCTTTTATTGCATCATTTGACTTCATATTTCATTCGATTTCCAAAGAAAAGGTTCAAAAGAATATAAACTTGTGTAAGTACGGGCTAAAATTCAAGAAATAGGGTCTGCACGAGTTTTGAGCTAACCATGCAGGAATTCGAGCGAAATCGAAGTCAAAACGGAGAAACCAAGTGAAGCTGAGCAGAGATAGAAATAGACCTCCAGCCTAGATATCGACCTCTTGTGTCGATATCGACCCCCATATCGACCTCAACATAGACATCGAGTGGATCTGAACAAGTCGAGCAGGAACGGAGACCTCGATATCAACCCCCTAGTGTCGATATCGACCCCTTATCTCGACAGAAGATAGATTTGACTTCGAGATGCGGATTGGAAACTTTATCTTCAAGGAGGCACGGAATTATCTTACACTTTTAAGATAGATGACAGCTGAAGACTTAGTTATCTTTTACCTTAAAGTTTTTATTAAAATAAAAGACCTATCCTGATTGTTTGGATAGAGTTCATAGTATAGATAGGAGTTACAATCCTTGGATAGCGAGGATTAGTAGCCTATAAATAAAGCCCTAGGGGGCTGGCATTCAATCATCCAAGAACGAATCCAATTTTGAAGAGTTCAATTACAGACAATAGAATTAGATGGAAGTTTTAGGGTTTGACGTTTGCGAAAGTTGACGTTGAGTTGTAAAGCTTCAGAGTTTATTTTAATGCAAGTTTCTTTTTTCAATCAACAATGAGTTCCATGATGAGAAGCAAGTAGTTCCCCAAAGCTCTTAGGGTCGGGGTGAGCCCGACGTTAGCCATGCGTGCTTGAGGTAAGTATTTGATGTTGATATCGTTGTGTCTATCTCTCCTCCTATGATTCTATGTTTAGTCCTAATCGAAAGAAAAGGGATTCATGCTAACAACTTGAGTTATAAACATAAAATTGGTAGAGACAATTAGGTTTATTTGCAAGAGTAATCCTAAGAGTTGGTGTACGGCGAAAGCTTGTCCCTCGGGTGAAATAGCGCAATTGTCCGTCTTATTTATCTTATCGCATGCACTGGTTAACGTTGTGGTAAACCCTAATCCTAGGAGTTGTTTCTTTTACATAGTTTCATTCATATAAACCATTGTTATTTCTGTTCATCCCTTCTCATCCATTCTCAAATCTTCGGCCTTTCTTTGCCGAAGAAGAACTAACCCACTGCAGGAAGACATCGATATCGACACCAGATGTCGATATCGACCACTGAGTTTCGTCGACAGTTTTCTGAGTGGATGACGATCATCACTGCGGGGTTGCTGGACATCGATATCGACCCCAGACATCGATATCGACCCTACTATGTCAACTGGCAGTTTTCTGAGCCAGTCGATTTCGTGAACTAACATCGATATTGACCCTACTGTGTCGACTGGCAGTCTTTTGAGCCAGTCGATTTCGTGACTGACATCGATATCGACCCTTTCCAGTCGATATCGACCACTTGTTTTTGTCACTACAGGTCTTCTGTTGCAGAGAACATCCACAGTCGAGGTCGACATCGAGCCCCAAGGTCAAAATCGAGGCTTCTGGTCGACGCAGACTTGAGATTTCCAAAGCTACTAGGATCCCGCTGACACGCCTCCTCGTGGATCGATCCTGACTACCCTTCCACTACAATGGGAGGAAGTCTTGTAATTATTTTCTTAGGCTAGGAGTCGGTTTACATTTATACACTTATTATTTGTAATTTGAGAACTCGGCTTACCTCCTCAACAAAAGGTTAGTAATCTCCATCGCACATTGATATTGGCATCTGCAGTAGCTAAGAAAGGCCTACCAAGGATGATAGGTATAATAGGATCCTCGGGCATATCCAATACAATGAAATCAGTAGGCACAAAGAACTCACCTACCTTTACCGGAGCGTCATCAACTATACCTGTGGGCCAGACGAATGAGTTATCAACCATGTAGAGCGTCATGTCCACAGGTTCAAGTGCTTCGATGTTCACCCTTTGCCAAATAGAAAGAGGCATAAGACTTACGCTTGCTCGTAGGTCACATAGGGCATTGTAGCGATGTTGGCCAAGTCTCACGGTGATTGCAAACTTCCTTGGATCACTCTTCTTCTCCGGGAAGTCCATCTTTGAGCACTCCTCTGCGATCTCTGCCATGGACCGAAGGATGTCCTTGAGGAATCGAACAAAGGCGGGCATCTTCCTTAGGGCCTCTGTGAGTGGGATAGTGATGTTAAGACCTTGGAGGATCTTCACAGAGCGCCTAAACTTACCTTAATTGGGGTCCTTCAATGCTTTGGAAGGGAAAGGCAACGTCTTCTTTGGCGGAGGGGCCAAAACGGTCGTCGGAGGTGCTTTCGAGGTGTCGATATCGACTGGAGTGTGGTCGATATCGACTGGATCACTCGACATCAAGTGGGGTTATCACATGATTCTTGATGTAGGGAGAATTAAATCGAAATATATAATTAAATATAAACAATGGAACTCTTAGCCTTTTCAAAGATATTCAAGACTCTCCGCTATAGTAGTAGGGAATCAGGTTCGATCCTCAAGGAAGCGAGTCAGCGGGATCCTAGTAGAGCCTGAAATCACATTCTGAATGTCGACCAGAAGCCTCGATCTCGAGTAAAAGACTCGACGTCGACCTAGGATGTCGATTCCAACTGCAACAGTAAACCTGCAGAGACAAAAAGGGTAGTCGATATCGACTATTGTGGTCGATATCGATGTCAGTAGACGAAGTCGACCTAGCTCAGAAAACTACCAGTCAACACAGGGCAGTCGATATCGAGTAGGGCACTCGAAATCGACCTCAGCAACAGGAACAAAGTGAGTCGACATAGCAAACGTCGACCTAGGGCAAAGCGGTCGATGTCGACTATAGTGGTCAAAATCGACTGGTTCCTGCAGAAAGATTAGTTTTTGTCGGCAAAGAAAGGTCAATGATAGTAGGATGGATAAGGAGCAATGATAAGCAAATAACAGTGGGTTGTTAGGTTTTTGATAACTCAACGAATGACAGACAATAATGATGTAAACAAAGAAAGAAAAGATCTTCCAAAGGCAAAGATTACCGCGACGACAACCATGATAGTAGAAGTAAGGAATCGATAAAGATGCATGCTTTTATCATAAAGGAGAAGGCTTTCACCTAAACCCGGCAAATAGGAAAAGATACCTTGCAATAAATTAACCTAATTTCCGTCTACCTTTGTCATAATTGAGTTTATAATCTTTCGAATAGAAACCCTAATTACTACCTAAGTTTTACAACATGAGTTCCTTAAATTCGTGTTTAAAGAAGAAGCACAAGGTAGAGCGAGATAAAAGATACCTTCTTTAGCAACATACAAACCTTACCACCATGGCTATCGTCGGGCTCACCCCGACCCTAGAAGAAAGGGCGACTACTCGCTCATGTTGAATGAAGACATGCTTAAAAAGCAATAACTTTGCATTGAAGAGAAAACTTGAATCTTTACAATCTCAACGCCAACTATCGTAAGCGCCAAAACCCTAAAGCTCAAAACCTAAAACTATTAGTTTGAATGCTTAATGCTTGGTGTCTTGCTTCCTTGAATGAATAAAAACCAGCCCCCTATGGCTTTATTTATAGGCTACTAATCCTTGCTAGCCAAAGAAAGTAGATCTAATCTTGTATCTAAAATTCCATCCCATCATAGATAGGATGAAACATTATTATGGTAAAACTCTAAAATAACTAATAAATACTTTAGGGTAAAAAGGAAATATCCCTAAGGTATATTCTATCTACATAAGAAGATAATTCGTGGCTTATATGATAGATCTTCAAATCCGCGTCACGAAAAGCGCATCTAATCTGTGTTGCATTCTAGCCGATATCAACCAGCCAGGTCGAAATCGACCTCTTTGTTTCTGCTTGGCAGATTCTACTTCACTCGATCTCTAGTGTCATGTCGATGTCGACACCATCACTCAATATCGAGTGGTCTCTGTGTTGGTCTTTGTATTCTGTCTCGACACTCAGACTCCATGTCGAGGTCTTCAGTCGATATCGACGAGTCCTGTCGATTTTGACTTCTTTTCAGCTTTACTTGGCTTCTTCGTTTTGACTCTGATTCCACTCCAATTCCTACATATTTGGACCAAAACTTGTGCAGACTCTATTTCTTGCACGTTAGCTCATTCTACATAAATTTATATTATTTTTCAACTTTACTTTAAGAATTGAATGAAATATGAAGTCAAAAGAAGTGAATAGAAACGTTACAAGCGTAAAGGGTCTCCGATTTTGAAGTCCGGAATATTTGCTTTTATCACACTTATGCTACTCAGCCCTAATATTCCGGTTTTTATTATTTAGATCTGTGATATTAGCCTTTTACCCATTAAATTTTTTTTCTTTCAAGCGTAAAGGTCCTAATATCACGGATATAAAAGATCCTTGATATTACATTTATGTGATAAAATCAACATTTTGTACTAGTAAAATCAATTCTAACTGGTCTTGACGTGACATAAGTATAGCCAAAGATGATTACTAAGGAACACATTCAACATCAGATCATATTTCATGTATATATGCGCATTTCATCATGTCGTAGTATGTAACATGCAAGGTGGCACCCAATTACTAATTAACACAAGACTCGTAATTATATGTGCTCTGATAGAGCATTATTAGTATTGCATAATAGATTGCATTTAGCATAGTTTGGGTGTAAATATTGCATATTTTAGTTGCATTTACATGATTACTTGTTGAGTTGGAAGATGCGGAATCTACACAATATTATGGTTTACTTCAAGAATCGCAGATTCAAGATAGAAGGAACTTGAGGAAAGTTCAAAGAAGTAAAGGAGATTGCATTATCAGCTAGAGATAATCACGTGGAAAGAAGCAGAAGAAATCGCTAGCCGTCCCGCGGCTCGAAGACTTCTCGAAGGATTTCGCTGATTGCCAGGCCACCCCGTCGCCTGAGCCAGCCGCCCCGCGGCCTGTGCAGAAACGCCGAATCAGTTTTAAAGTTTAAATAGGGTTTTTATTATTACTTTTGGTCGAGCCTTTGTAGCACTTTAAAAGACATTTCTAGGTTATTTTACTATTCACCTTATGCACTTTGGAGAATTGTTGAGAGCACGTTGAACATGAGCAACTAAACTCTCAAAGGTTTCGCCTACAGTTTGGATCTTTGATTGTTGAATTGTGAGTTTCTTAATCTAGTTCTTATTCCTATTTGAATGTTTTGGCTTCCTTGCGCTTAATTATTTAGATGTGTTTTATTCTCGCTGGCCTGATCAATTAGTTAGAGTAGATTCATTCAATTGCTAGGGTTTTGTAGATTCCTCATAGCGAACCTTAACCCAAGTGGCAATCATATCCCTTTAGGACACGTAGGATTAATTGGATGTGTAGGAAGTTGAATATATGTTAAATATCGACTCGTAGCTTGATATTGCATATACCTTGGTTAATTCATAGTCTTAATGCTATCTCTAGGTTAAATCTTAACCGTGTTAGGGTTATTTAGAGATAAGGATTACTAGGACTCGTAGGACTAGTAATTTACCTAAGATCTGGACAAGGACATTGATAGGAAAAGAAAAGAACTAGAGGCTGAAACAAGGATCAAATTCATCAATTAAAGTGACAAATTGTAGGTGAACCTATTTCTCTCTATTGCATTCTACAACTTTTATTACCTTGTTTACTTGTTTCCGCTTTGACAAAAGGCGGATCTTTTTCTCACCAAACAAACTCTCTTTTGCTGTTAATTGCGATTAAATTGATATTTGAAGTTAATAGATTTCCCTGTGGATCGACCTCTTTCTTACCAACTATACTAGTTGTGAGTTTGAGTATTCTTTGGCAGGAATAACGACAGGTTTTCCTCTTGTCATGCTCAACAAGATAAGCATAGATTGACGATAAATCCTAAGCAAAATTATAATGTGTGAACCTGGGCATGACTCTAACTCTAACAGGGGGTGCATAAACAGATGAGGTACAAGCTACCAGAATACAATAGGCATCACAAGAGCATTATATGGTAAGAGCAACAATTTATATGAGACACACACACAAGCATGCCACTAATCACATTATGTTTGATACAAGGTTGTTGAGGCATAGCATGACAACTCAATTTGCAACATCTAACATGCTTAGAAAGCAATAGGATCACATAAGGGGACATAGGAAGGCTATCATAACTTATGACAAGAGTAATTGAATGATGATACAATTTATGCATAGGATTATATATGCAAGTCATATTTCTAAGGGCTTAGATTTCACATGATACTAGCAGTGCATGACAAGTCATAGATATATGAAAATAAGGTGCATAACTTCACATAATGGCATGGGGAGTCATAGAAAGGTAATTATGCGATACAAGCTACTAAGGTGTCACCCGAGAGCGAAAAAAAGGGAGGGAGATCCTTATCGGGCTTTTCTCGTGGGAACAGGGGAGAGAAGGCGGTGATGGCTCCATGCTCGGCTTCGTGGCTTGATGGCAACGTCGGAGTGAAGGGGCTCTTCGGGGTTTCCTAAGAGAGACACAAGCCCAGTGATGGAGGGTGCTCAGCTTGGTGGCTAGGAAATAGGGCATTCGGGGAAGCTCTCCACTTCGAAAGTCAGGGAGCTCAAGGGGGGCTCAAATGTGTCTCGAAGTGCTCAACTACTAGGCATAAGGAGAGAAGGAGATGTGTTGCTTGGCTCTTTGGGCTGTGAAAACAGAGGCTCTCATGAGGTGCTTGGTGGCTCTCAGCTGGTGCTCAAAACGGCGCTCGGGAGTGCCCAAGGAGGAGCTCGATGTGTGACTGCCGGATCTTTGGAGGTGAAGTAGAGCAAGATGTAAAGGGAGCTTGGGTTTCACTGTAAAACAGGGGAGAGCTTGGGTTCAGAATCAGATGGAGATAGAGGGGATTCAATTTATGAAATTGAAATCAAACAGCTGTGGGTTGTATTTGGTTGGTAGCTAGCCAGGAATGGGGAAACAAAGGTGGACGAGCGGTAGATGGAGGGAGGTGTTTTCTTGCCAAAAAATGGTAAAGAAGTGCTGGAGATGAGGTGCTTTATATTGTTTTTGGTGATGCTCCAAATAGGGTTGGGAGGAAGAAGACAATTGAAAAAAAAATGGGAAAACAAAGTGGTCCCGAAAACCCATTTGAAAACACCTAGAAAATAAATCCCGAAACCCGCTCTCTCCACCTTATCTCGACTCATTTTAAAATAAATTTTTAAATTCTCAAATCCAAAATAATAATTTTTATTGGTCGCTAAAATAGAGGAGATTCACAAAATATTTCCACTCGACTCAGTATAAGAAGTGAAATAAATTCGTTTATAATCAAATTCAAATTTATGTCGGAATTTGCTTCGGAAGAACTAAAATAAAATTATTCTGCTCGAGGATGGAATTTTTCAAAATTTTGTGAAAACTTAGAATTCATATCCCAATTAAATCAATATTAAATTAAAATTAATTCTTAATTTATAAAATAATATTTTCAAATTCAAGTCTTTACATATATTTAAGCCTTGTAGAAACATTGGAAACCCATTCACCTATCTTTTTAGTTGAGTTGTCTTTTCTATTAGTTTTTCGTTGTTTTTGTATTTTGAGATAGTTGTGCTCGTTTATAACATTTAGTGATGTATGATAATTTATTAACTGAACATTGTGAATCAGTTAACCCCTCGTTTGTTTTTTGGTAGATAAAGGTGTTAACTCGTTTGTTTTTTGGTAGATAAAGGTAATGATTACCCTAATGAATATAGTCTATATTTAAGTTAAGATTCATTGATCACTATTCTAATCATTCTCCTTTTTCTCCCATTTTTCATACAAATTTGTTACCCTTCTATTCCCTAATTTGAAAGAGGGTAACTAATACCTCTAGTATGGGCTAATAATCCCCCACCCTCTCCTTCAAACTCACAAAAAATGATAATCATATACATTTTATATGTAAAATTTAATAACTTACACTAGTACAAAATCATGATTTTAGCCCGTGGTCTATTACCCCGGATCTCGTTTTTATGGGGTATAATGGCAAAATTGGCATATTGTCATTTAATTTTTTTTATTAAAATAAATATACCCCGGACCATATAAAAATATCCGGGCTATATTATCTTGGGTTATTATCTAAACTATATTATATAGCCCGGGCGTTTTTTTTTTGAAGAAATTCGGGCTATATACCTTTTTACCCCGTGAAGAATAGCTACATATACCCCATAGACTTTACCATTGGGGTATATAACTATTTTACCCCACAAAAAATTACCCGGGTATATATCTTTTAAATATCCGGGGTATAATATTATTTCTTTAATTTGGAAATTAAATTAGTCACCCAGCAATCGGATGAACAGATCGAAGCTCGAGAGCGAAATTCATCTCCCTCCTTGTAGCTCCGACTTCGCCCCTCCGACCTGCGATTCTCCTCACCGTCTCCGGCCTCACCCAACCGCCTCCATCACCGGACCCTCCTCCTTCGCTGACTCCTTTACCATCTGCTCTCTTCGCCGCCATCCCGTTCGCAACTGGTCATCCTCTCCATCTCCTCTCTTCGGCGCCATCCTTTGCCTCCATCTGTCGCCATCCTTCGCCTCCATCCGTCGCGTCGTCCACTCCTCCGCCATCCTCTTCCTAAACAAAACCCCTACATTGTAGATCTATGAAACCCTAAATCGAAGGCCGACTCCGACGCTTTGGCCATACAAATTGAAGAGGAATCCGACTCATTGAGACACTTTGGCAGATAGAGTAAAGGTATATTGTCCATTCAAGTAGCACATTCTTAGATTCATTCGATTGTCTGCCGTGTTCATTTGATTTTCTGCTGCTGCTCGTCCCTTGCTCTTAGATTCATTCGATTTTCAAAACCCTAATCCGGATTACTTTGCTTAGCCTTAACACATTTGGAATTGCTTTGCCGTTCGCTTCCACCGTTTATTGCTCACTAAATCAGGACTGCGTGTTGTTCACCGTGCAATTCTTCCCCAAAAAAGCCCCTAAAGTCCCAAACAGAGTCCCACCGAAACCCTAAATCTTCTTCAGCAGGTAATTTTGTTTTTCTGTTGTTGAATAAATTACAAGATAAAAAAGACCGTGATTATGTTTTTCTGCTGTTGAATATTGTGTTGTTAGTGTTGTTTACCTGTTGAACATATTAGGATATCAAATTTGTGAATGCATTGACCTTGTTGGATGGAAGATCCAAGTTTGTTAATTCCATTGTATGTAAAGATTTTTATTCAGTTTTATATATCTCCATTTATTAAAAAGGATAAACATTAGTTAGTTTAATATCTCCATTTATTAAATCTACTGTATGTAAAGCTTTTTATTTAGTTTAATATCTCTATTTATTTTGCTTTTTATTTAGTTTAAAACTGATTGATCCTAGCTTTTTATTCCATAGCAATAGTGGGTAATATCTCCATTTATTCAGTTTACATCAACATGAATATTGTTATTTTATAAGGGTTCTACAACATAACTAGCAGTTATTAACAAAGATAAACATTTTTCCTAAATCTTCTTTAGGAGGTAATTTTGTTTTTCTATTGTTGAATAGATTACAACATAAAAGAAAACCCATTTTTTATGTCTTTCATTAGATTTTAGATGAGTAAATTTATATTGGACTAAATAAAATGCATCTATCACATGTCTTTTGTGGTGGAGGAGGTTAATAGATATTTTTCAACTTGATTGATTCTAGGGCTTATAGATGATTGATGCTAGGCTTACATTTGTGTCTTTGTCATATGAGGAGTGTAAAATTGATTGATTATGTCCTTATAATGGGTATTCATGTCTTTAAGAGGACTTACAGTTATATGATTATTCTGTTGGTAGTATTGTTTACCTGTTGAATATATAGGATTCCAAATTTGTGAATACATTGACCTTATTGGATGCAAGATCCAAGTTTGTTAATTCCATTGTACGTAAAGATTTTTATTCAGCTTCATATATCTCCATTTATCAGTACCTTAGATTTTTTTTACCCATCTAGATTCCCTTTCTAACAAAAATCTTATTCTTTGAGTCCTGGACTGTATCCAACTATTGTCTAATCTAATCATCTAAAACCCTTTATTTTTTGTAGTCTCTTAAAGTCTTTTTTTTAATGCTAATTATTCAATTTCCTCCAACTTTAGTGTTTTGTCCTTTAATTACTACCTTTCCCAATTAAAATGTGAAATAAAAAGCAATCCTATTTTCTGGTTGTTTGTTATATTCTGACCTCTCATAATTTTACTGATTCTCCTTTTCCATTTTATCTTTGCTCCTTATCTTCTAGTAAGTGCAATGTCATTAATGAGATAATGCTGGTAATGATGACTCCAAATGAACTTGTGATTTCAATTAAGGTTTCTAAATTAGTATAAATCATGTAAGTAGCGAACGTGATTTTTATTATAAAAATCAATTTAGTGGAAGAAACTTTCAACATCAAAATATGGTTAGATGGTTAAAAAAAGGCGGGTTGGAATGATATAAAAGCTTAAAAATTAACCATATAGGATTCCAAATTTAGGACTAAACAGAAAGCCAATCATTCAGGAACAAAACCAATTTGATCAGATATGTAGTCTTTGGTCTTATATATTGTTTTGGGACTTATTGAGCTTTTTTTTATCTTGCAGCAGCAAAGACACTTCAGTTGCTCTTAGTAATTAGCGTAAGTGATTTGCTTTCTATATTCGACTAAGAACTCTTATGCATGATAAAACAGTCTCCAAAGCTATTTCCTATTGTGCAAACAGGACATTCACTTCGAGCTGTTGTGTTGGCAGCGCTTGTGTTAGGGATCTATGTATATTGTATCCAAAGAAAGAAGATGAAAAAGGCTTTACTACTTGCTGATAAAGATTGATACTTTGTTCGGAGTGAAGATGCTTACATGATACTTTGTTCGGAGTTCCATCAATTGGTTGAGTTGTAAAAAGAGAGGATAGTTTATATGTATTTCTTGTGTTTTCTTAGGAGTTTCTACTGGCTGTTCATTTGCGTGGGTTAAAATTAAATTTAGAAATTTTTATTTTTTTTAATTTAAGAGGGACTTTATAGCCCGGATCTTTATATCCGGGTTATAAAGTCCCTTTTTTATAGTTATAAATTCTGACTTTATACCCCGGACCAATGATGCTATATACCCCGAGCGTTTATTTCAATATCATTTTAGGGATTTTTCTTCACATAATATAGCCCGGATGTATATAGAATATACCCCGGATATGTATAGAATATAGCCCGGGTGTTCATTTTAATATCATTTTGGGGATTTTTTCAGCCTAATATACCCCGGATTAATTTGTTTTAGATCCGGGCTATAAAAGTAATTCCATTTTTTACCCCAACCAACCTGAAGTCCGGATGAAGAAATTGTCAAATCTGGGGTATATAACCCCAAACGCCCGGGGTAAAAAGCCTTTTTTGTACTAGTGTTACCTGTACATTCCCCTCTTATATAAACAAACGAGCCCTAAATGTATTATTGCTCAGGTGGTTGTTTGTGATAGTTGTGCTTGTTTATCACATTTATGCCAGTTTTAAACTTTCTAGAAGTTGGTAACCGTGGTTAAAATACATACTAATTAACGATGTAGTTTTAGTGTGTTGAAATATGTGTTTATATGTGTTGTAGAACTAATCACTTAAGTTTAAGAATAGCTATTTTTTGACACATTACCTAATAAATTGTATTTCATATTAGTTCTTTTTTTATTTTTTAAAATTTTGTTCAACTAAAACGCAGGTGTGCTTTTATTTAAATAAAAAAAGAGAACATCAAAACAACCACCTCTACACCCACAAAGACAGCTTACTCTGTAATTTTTTTTTTTTAAAAAAAAAACAAAAACAACTTGAAATGCAAAACAGGAAGAAGTAGCATCTATTGATGCAGTGCAATTGTCGATGACTCCTGGTGACATTGAGGACAACATGAAGGTTCCTTTCGATGGTCCGATCACTCGTGCAAGGGCCAAGAGGATTCAAGATGCAACCAAAGCTCTTCTTGTCCGTTACCAAGGAACGATGGAGCAAGGGTTCAGGCCACCCTGGGTCACTCTGCTCAAGACTACACCACCGACACAAGAGATGAGCTTCCGTCCCCAAACCAAGCTCATGCAAACTCGCAACTACCCACCTTGAACTCGGCATGGGCTCTTGTCGAATGGGCCTAGAAACTTGGCCGAGTAACTTTGGTTGGGCCTAGGAGTTGTTTTACCCACTTAATTAATTAATGTTATTTTATGCTATTAGATTAATAATGTGGAAGGCTATATCTCTTCTAGATAAAGTCTTGTCCACCAAGTTTTAGAATTATATCTTCTTAGATTTACTTTTATCTTTAGGTTAATTTTATCTATCTTTATCAACCTAAATTCTATCTTGTATGATTAGAATTGGGTGTTAGTTTTCTATTTAACTAAACTTATGAACTTTGAATTATTTAGATTGAATAGAATTGAGGAACCCCTTTATGGATTAAAGGGTTCTTCGATTTCAGTCCCCAAAGCCTTTATGCTCTCGTGTTCTAAGTCTTTAGGCATCACAATCACCATCACCGTCAACCTCTGGCAATCGGCCATATCCAAATACAACCTAAACCTTAAATCCAACTATCACAAGAAGGAGCCTGTTCTTGACGTCGCTCATGGCAGCCTCGCTCCCAACGAGCCCGGCGTCTTCGGCTCCTGCTCCTGCGCGCACAGGCGCTCGCGCGTCCAGGCATCCAGGACTTCCGCTCTCGTGATCGTGCTCGCTAGCTCCGTGTCTTCGCTCGCCCCTGCTCTCGCTCCCTGCGAGCGAAGCCCCGACCCGCGCTCCCCTGTCTCACATGCCCTGAGGCCCAGCGCATGCGTGCCCGAGACCCAGCGTGCGCACCTTTCTCTTCCTCGCGTCCCTTGCTTCCTTGTCACTGCTATTTCATTAGTTTAAATTTAGTTAATTTATTTCCATTGCCGCCGCTTTTAGAGTTGGTTGAACTATTCTAAATCTTTGTCGGTTGCTTTAATTAGCTTCTAATTAGTTTAGTTAAGTTGTTAATCAAGAGATATTGGAAGAGCATTGCAAGATCGGGCAAATATACGGCGTGGTTCTTGATCTGGAGCCCACAGGCGAAGGATCGGGAATTCCAAACGTATCAAGTGGTATCGGATTCTCAGGTTTATGCAAGTTCTTTACTCTCTTGATTCCTTTTTGAGTGATTTATTTTCGTGCCATCTTTCTCACCATTCCCGCTGCATATATTTTATTTCTTTCTTATTCACCCTCAAAATTGGCACTTTATTTTAGTTATTTTCTTGTTGGATCTATAATTTGGAAGATATTGAGTTCTTGATTGCAAGTTTTGATTTTTTTTTATTCCTTTTTGCTACATATCATGCCTATGAATGTGATTCTTGGATTAAAGCATTATATGAACTTGCACCACTAAAGAACCCTAATTTTTCAGATTTTTAGCCAATTTCTCTTTTTTATTATTTTTTTGCTTACTTTTAGATCATCGTAGCTTTGATATTTTCTTTTCTCCTTAGTTCCGTCTCCTTTACAGCCTATTACAGCGACACTTTAGTCAAAAAAAAAAAAAAACAGAAAAACCGAGAGCTTGAAAAAAAAAAAGCATTCATCTTTACCTTTGATTGAGTTAGTAACTCATTGCATCTTGTTCTTTCCTTTTGCTACGTGTTAGATGATCTAATTGGTTTTAAGCATCACGAAAGAACCCCCTTGTGTGATTTTGTGTTGTGCCGACACAGGGGCCTTGGTCACACCCTTCTTTTTCTGAACCGTGTTGCAACCGTCAGATAATACTTGACGGAGTGTGTGCACTTGCTTACCCTTGTGATTGCATCGTATCTATTGCTACATATTATTATATTTTCGAGCATCACATTGTAGCTATTATTTTTCTTCTACATTAGCCGCTTGTTCATACTTGTGTTCCTTGCTATCCGACTTGTGGCTGATTTCTTTTGCAATTTAATCTCTACTTGCTATCTTCAATATTGCAAAATTCTGTGTCCAGGGAAGATTACTTGAATTGAGTGCCTTGTTTTCTCGCCTATTTGATTTCTACAACTGAATCACTCTTAGGATCAAAAGGGCTTGCATTACTTGGTTTCTGGTCTTTGCTCCGTTTACTTGTTGCTCTTCTGATATTATAGGAACATGTCAAACGGAAACGACCCAAATTCTTTCCCTACCCCTCCTGAACCACTCACTGCAGCGGACGTACGGTCCATCATTGCGACTGAAGTTGCCCAATTAGCCAATCGCTTGGCCATTGAAAAGGCCCAGGACCGTGCTGAACTTTCGGCTCAGATCGACCAAGCCATTGATCGGAGACTTGAGGAAAGGAAACGGAATGAGGCTTCTGGATCTACACCTCCCTCGGGTGGTAAGTCGCCTCCTACAGGTCATACACCTCCCTCAGGTAATACCCCACCATCAGGTAATCCACCCCCATCTGGTCAACTACATTTTAAATTGCGATCTGCTACGCCTAACCCTTTTGCAGGAGAGAATGACAATGACCCGTTATCTGGCTTTAACGGTAATGATGTACGCCGAGACCATACCCCCCCTCGGCATCAGCAATATGGACGGCAACAGCAGTATCAACCACCTCACCAGGCTCACGCCAATCCTCTGTTCGTCAGGGCCAACTGGGACGACAGTCGTAGCAATGCTGATCTGAACGACATGCCCCACTTGGAGGACGCATACCATGAGGTAGATCCTAACTTTGATGATTTACCTAACCCTAATTTTGGTCGTCCTAGATTTGATAATGCACAGGCTATCCAAAGGCGCGATGTTAAAATAAAATTGGAAACATTTGATGGTACTAATAATCCTGAAGCTTATCTTGTTTGGGAAGATTATACTAACTATGTTTTGGAACATCTGCGCTATGAGCAAACAGAGAAGTTGGAAGTTGTTATATTATATTTGACAGGTATGGCTCGCACTTGGTGGTTCCGCACTCGTGAGATCCGCCGTCGTCAAGGTAAGCAACCTGTTGAAACTTGGCCCCAACTTCGCTACCTATTGAAGAAACGCCACGTGCCTGAGGAATACACAGACACCATGAGGATTCGTCTAGCCTCTTGCCGCCAAGGAGCTCGCTCACCCATGGAATACAGAGACGAGCTTGAACGACTCGCTCATCAGGCTAATGTTTATCTTACTGAGCGTGCTTTATGTACTCAATTTCTTGCTGGGCTTAATATCTCTATTAAAAATCCTTTGGCTATTCATTCTATTAGGGATATTAACACTTTATCTCATAAGGCACAGCTTTTGTATGAGCAGCAACAACAGCAACTGCAGAGGACCAGGATCGATCAGGCCTCCCAAGGTCGCAGGTTTGTTCCCTTGGCTTCTTCTAGTCAATCCAGACCTTCTACTAACCCTTCTATGCAGCAAAAGGGAGTTCCCAACTCACCTCAACAGGGTTATCAGGTTGAAACTAGAAGAATTGCTGCACCATCTAAGGAACGCACCAAAGACATCCGCTGCTTCACTTGTGGTGGTTCTGGACATGTCTCTCGCGAATGCCCTCAGAAAAGGAAGGTTCTTCTCAATGATTTAGGAGACCATTACTATGAGAAGGAGACTGTCGAGGACCATGTAATTTCGAGTGAAGTGGAGGAGGACCAGCCGATTGAGCCTAACGACGAAATAGACCCCAGTGACTTCCAAGAGACTCTTTGTCTTGGCAATCGTCGGGTCCTACACATCCAGGAAGCTCCCATGGCTGATCAAAGGGAGAACATTTTCCACACCAAGTGTGTGGTTAGCAAGGCTACCTTAAGCGTCATAGTCGACGGTGGGAGTTGCTGCAACCTCATCAATGAAAAGGTAGTGTATTTCTTACACTTGACTACTACTCCTAGGGCTACTCACTATGGTTTAAATGGCATAACTGATGATGGATCTGATATTATGGTAACTAAACAATGCTTAGTGTCATTTTCTATTGGCTCATATCATGATCAAGTCTTATGTGATGTTGCTCGAATGGATTGTAGTCATATTTTGCTAGGTCGTCCTTGGTTATATGATCGTTCTGTTATACATGATGGTCGTGCGAATACATATTCCTTCACTTTTGATGGGAGAAGAGTCACTCTCCTACCCCATTCGCCTCAAGCTGTGTTGCAGGAACAGGTTCGCAAGAAACAACAGCAGGACGCTCAAAAGGAGGCCCATCGGAAGGGGAAGCAACATGCGGCCCAGACAACCGCACCCGCGGCCTCCAAGGCCGCACCCGCGGCCACCTCGGTGCCTACCCCCTCTCCTTCTGCATCACCACATCCCTCTCATACCCCACTTCAGGGCTCTGTTGAATGACGTTCTTTGGTCTCTCAACCTCAGAAAGAGACTGTCTCCTGGAATGCTCATCGACCTCATATCCTTTTGATCATGAAAGAAGTCTTACTTAATACTGTGGATTTGAGTCATATTCCTGCACCTATTGCTGATCTTTTGCAGGACTATTTAGATGTCCTTCCAGCTGATCTGCCACAAGGATTGCCGCCTATTCGTGGGATTGAACATCAGATTGATTTCGTCCCTGGCGCAGCCTTGCCTAATCGTGCCGCCTATAGGGCTAGTCCAGAGGAAACTAAGGAGCTGCAATGCCAAGTCACGGAGCTGATGGATAAGGGCTTCGTTCGAGAAAGCCTCTCCCCTTGTGCCGTGCCTGTCATCTTGGTTCCTAAGAAGGATGGCTCTTGGCGCATGTGTGTTGATTGCAGGGCAATCAACCAAATAACGGTTAAGTATCGTCACCCTATTCCTCGCTTAGATGATATGCTTGATGAATTGTATGGTGCATGTATTTTCTCTAAAATTGATCTTAGAAGTGGCTATCATCAAATTCGGATGAAACAGGGAGATGAATGGAAAACGGCTTTTAAGACTAAGTATGGTTTATATGAATGGTTAGTAATGCCTTTTGGGTTGACGAATGCTCCTTCTACTTTTATGAGGCTTATGAACCATGTGCTTAGACGTTACTTAGGCAAATTTGTCGTTGTTTATTTTGACGATATCTTAATTTATAGCAAGAATATGCATGATCACCTTAGTCATTTAAAATTGGTATTTGACTGTCTCCGAAAAGAAAAACTATATGCCAATTTGAAAAAGTGCTCCTTTGCTTCTGCATCTACTATTTTCCTTGGATTTGTTGTTTCTGCTTCTGGTTTAAAGGTAGATGAGGAGAAGGTTCGTGCTATTCAAGAGTGGGCCGAGCCACATACCCCCACTCATGTCCGCTCATTCTTGGGCCTTGCTGGCTTCTATCGACGCTTCGTCAAGGACTTCAGCACCATTGCCGCCCCCCTACATGAGATGACCAAGAAGGATGTGATGTTTCGATGGACAGACGCACATCAGAGGGCATTCGATGCTCTCAAGGATCGTCTCACCCATGCTCCAGTGCTGCAATTACCTGACTTCGCACAACCGTTCGAGCTCGAGTGTGATGCTTCTGGCACTGGCATTGGTGGGGTACTGCTACAGAATAGGCGCCCTATTGCCTATTTCAGCGAGAAGTTGGGCCCCGCTGAGGTCAACTATTCTACCTACGACAAGGAACTGTTCGCCCTGGTTCGATGCTTACAGACATGGCAGCACTACCTTTGGCCTAAGGAGTTTGTGATTCATTCGGATCATGAAGATCTGAAGTACCTCAAAGGTCAAGCAGTGCTCAACAGGCGACTTGCTCGTTGGGTGGAGTTTCTGGAGACCTTTTCCTATGTGGTTCACCACAAGAAGGGAAAGGATAATGTGGTAGCTGACGCGCTATCACGAAGGTATGTCCTCCTAAACCATATGGATGCACATGTTTTGGGTTTTGCTTTGATAAAGGAACTGTAGGCCTCTGATGGTTCCTTTAAAACTATTTATGCTCAATGTGTGTCCAAGGGTGAAGTTGATTCTTATTTTCTTGATAATGGTTATTTATTTAAGATGGGCAAGCTTTGTATCCCATCTTCTTCTATTAGACGACTGTTAACTCAAGAAATACATGAATCTAGGGGACATGGAGGTTTCGACAAAACCTTAGCTGGACTTAAGGAACATTACTTTTGGCCTAAAATGTCTAATTATGTGCTTAGATTTGTCAAAAGTTGTGTCACATGTGCTAAGGCTAAATCAAAATCTAATGCTAATGGTCTATATCAACCTTTGCCTATATCGAATGCACCCTGGGAAGATGTGTCTATGGATTTCATTGTAGGATTGCCTAGAACTTCGAAGGGTCATGATTCTATTTTTGTTGTTGTAGACAGATTCTCAAAAATGGCTCATTTCATACCTTGTCACAAAACTGATGATGCTATTCATGTTGCTCATTTATTCTTTAAAGATGTTGTTCGCCTACATGGATTGCCTTTATCTATAGTTTCTGATCGTGACTCTAAATTCTTAAGCTGTTTTTGGAAAACTTTATGGTCTAAGTTGGGTACAAAACTATTATTTTCTACTTCTTGTCACCCCCAAACTGATGGCCAAACTGAGGTTACAAATAGAACTCTTGGGGCTCTCCTTAGAGTCATGCTGCGAACTAACCTCCGGAGGTGGGAAGACTGCCTACCATTTGTTGAGTTTGCTTATAACAGGTCTAGGCATTCAGCAACCAAGCAGACTCCATTTGAGGTTGTCTATGGCCGAAACCCACTCACCCCAGTGGACATGATGCCACGACCTCTCAAGGAGAAGGAGAGCATGGATGCAGCTAAGCAAGTGGACTTCATCAAGCGCTTGCATGAGCGTACCAAGGCGCAGCTGGAAAGAAAGACTGCACAATATAAGGCAGCGAAGGACAAGCATCGCAAGGATGTGCAGTTCAACGTTGGTGATCTGGTATGGCTGCATCTCAGGAAGGAAAGGTTTCCGCAACAACGGAAATCTAAGCTGGACCCCAAGGGAGATGGACCATTTCGAGTGGTTCAGAAGATGGGTCCTAATGCATACAAGCTAGATCTCCCTGCCGACAAGTACAGTGTTCATTCTACCTTCAACGTCGCTGATCTATCCTTGTTCATACCTGACGATGACTCTGACGACGATTTGAGGACAAATCGAACTCAAGTGGAGGAGAATGATGCAGTGCAATTGTCGATGACTCCTGGTGACATTGAGGACAACATGAAGGTTCATTTCGATGGTCCGATCACTCGTGCAAGGGCCAAGAGGATTCAAGATGCAACCAAAGCTCTTCTTGTCCGTTACCAAGGAACGATGGAGCAAGGGTTCAGGCCACCCTGGGTCACTCTGCTCAAGACTACACCACCGGCACAAGAGATGAGCTTCCGTCCCCAAACCAAGCTCATGTAAACTCGCAACCACCCACCTTGAACTCGGCATGGGCTCTTGTCGAATGGGCCTAGAAACTTGGCCGAGTAACTTTGGTTGGGCCTAGGAGTTGTTTTACCCACTTAATTAATTAATGTTATTTTATGCTATTAGATTAATAATGTGGAAGACTATATCTCTTCTAGATAAAGTCTTGTCCACCATGTTTTAGAATTATATCTTCTTAGATATACTTTTATCTTTAGGTTAATTTTATCTATCTTTATCATCCTAAATTCTATCTTATATGATTAGAATTGGGTGTTAGTTTTCTATTTAACTAAACTTATGAACTTTGAATTATTTAGATTGAATAGAATTGAGGAACCCCTTTATGGATTAAAGGGTTCTTCGATTTCAGTCCCCAAAGCCTTTATGCTCTCGTGTTCTAAGTCTTTAGGCATCACAATCACCATCACCGTCAACCTCTGGCAATCAGCCATATCCAAATACAACCTAAACCTTAAATCCAACTATCACAAGAAGGAGCCTGTTCTTGGCGTCGCTCACGGCAGCCTCGCTCCCAGCGAGCCCGGCGTCTTCGGCTCCTGCTCCTGCGCGCACAGGCGCTCGCGCGACCAGGCATCCAGGACTTCCGCTCTCGTGATCGTGCTCGCTAGCTCCGTGTCTTCGCTCGCCCCTGCTCTCGCTCCCTGCGAGCGAAGCCCCGACCCGCGCTCCCCTGTCTCACTTGCCCTGAGGCCCAGCGCATGCGTGCCCGAGACCCAGCGCGCGCACCTTTCTCTTCCTCGCGTCCCTTGCTTCCTTGTCGCTGCTATTTCATTAGTTTAAATTTAGTTAATTTATTTCCATTGCCGCCGCTTTTAGAGTTGGTTGAACTATTCTAAATCTTTGTCGGTTGCTTTAATTAGCTTCTAATTAGTTTAGTTAAGTTGTTAATCAAGAGATATTGGAAGAGCATTGCAAGATCGGGCAAATATACGGCGTGGTTCTTGATCTGGAGCCCACATGCGAAGGATCGGGAATTCCAAACGTATCATCTATACATAGCTCAGCTCTACTGTAGCTTTCTTCACCTTTAAATACTCCCTTTCCCAAATTTTCTCCTCTCTCTCAACCCCTTTTTATTGCTCAGGTTAGCTTACTCTCACTCTCTTGTTTCTATGTTCATCTTGTAACACCTTCAATTATGTAAATTGAATGCATTTCTATTTTTGTTTATTGTCAGATTAATATGTTTTAAATCTGTTCTTAGTCACAATGTGGCTTCTGTTGTAGCCAATTTTTTATTTCCTTCTTAAGCTTGTCAGGGATTTGGGAAGCTTAGAGGTGTTTTTGATAAGCAAATCTATTAGCTTTTCACTGATTTAGGTTGCATTTGTTGAATCTAGGTTTGTTTTTGAAGCCCCCAATCAAGCTAATTTGGATCCTTGCCCTAAGGCAAGCTACTTATCAATCAAGCTAGATCTGCTAAAAATTCTGTTTCTATGGCTACTATAAAATGGATTTGATTACAAATTGCATGAGAGAATGATTTTGTTTATGGGAGATTTCAATTCAAATCCTCAATGGCAATTTAGTGAATTAGCGCGTGTTTGGCAAAAATCAGGTTTTTTAGGAGTTGGGTATTTTTTAGGAGGTGGAGTTTATTTTGTGTATTATGGAGGTGTGAGAATTGGAGAATTTTTTTTAAAAAATAATCTTGTTAAAAAGATGAATGTTGTTTGGTGGTTATAAGGTTTGGAAGTTGTATTTATGTTAAAATGTCTAAAATACCCGAAGCTTAGGGGAGGAAGGTGTGAAAAAAAGAGGGCAAAAGGGAAAAAAATTGGAGCACCTCCTAAATAAACTCCCCAAAGCTATCCTCTCACAGCTTCCAAAATCAGAGAAATTAAACTCCAGCTCCAACTCCATAACCTCCGACCAAAGATGCATCCAAATATGGAGGAGAAGAGTTTCCAATTTTTTTTCATCTCTAAAACCTCTTGGAAGACGCTTTCAAACACGCCCTTAGTCTTTTCATTAAACATTTAGTGACAAAACATTGTAATAAACGAGCACAACTATCTCCCCTATTTTTATTAAACATTAAGTGACTAAACATTATGACTAAACATTGTGAATCAGTTCAATGAATTAGTCTTTTCATTCTTTTCTTCTCCTTTCACATTCATTGGATTTCTCCCTTATTTTTATGATATATGAATGAGTTGTTCTATGTTTATGATAGTTTCATGAATTAAGGCAGAGGATAAAATCCTTCCAATACCGGAATTAGTTTATATAATCAGTTGTTTGTATGATTCATTATATAATTAGTTTTGCTATATTTTATTGATCTATGATTAATGTACTTCAATTCCTTTGTGTCTTGTGATAGGAGGATTTAATTATTGCTGGTCTAAGTGCATCTGTTCAATTGAAGTGGAGGTGATTGCTTCTGTTGATTGTACTTTCTCCTAGTATAAGCAAACCGAAGGTAAGATTTCTATGATCTGTGTGCTCATTTATGGTTAAACTTTTACATATCTACCACTTAAGATTATTGAAGTCAATTGTACTTGGATATATGAGCCCCTCAAATGAAAATATTGCTATATGAACACCAAAATTAATCTAGTTGTTAGAAATCTTCTTTATGATAGTTTAAAGAATGAATAAACAAAACCCGAGAGGATGAGCCTTAAGGAGGGTTTAATTATTGTTGAACTAAGTGCATCTGGGCAATTGAAGTGGAGGTGATTGCTTTTGTTGATTGTACTTTCTCCTGGTATAAGCCAATCGAAAGTAAGATTTCTAGGATTTCTGTGCTCATTTGTGGTTAACCTTGTACATATCTACCACTTAAGATTCTTGAAGTCAATTGTACTTTGATATATATGCCACTGTTTGCTGTTGTATTTCCTTCTGTTGATTATTTTCTTTTTGATCATATTTATTTTGGAGGACTTTTGTATATTTTGGAGTTAATTCATTAATGGATTTGTAATTTCAATCCCCACAAAGAATAATGAAGTTCCAAGGAAGCAGTTAGGTGTGTGGTGTGGTGTGGGATTACACTTTACACTTTAAAAAACTCTTTAATTAATTAACAGAGTTGGAGAATGAATTCAATTAACTCCCTCCCATAAATTCAAATCAAAAGTTTCATAATTAAGAGGTAATCAATATATATGTATATGACTGTGGCAGTAAGTTGCAGTGCCCTTTCCAAATATTTATTGGATCATTAACTTACCATTTCCGATAAAAACCTCTTCTATTTTTGCCCCTATTTCATACTTCACATATGCCACTTTTAGCTGCACATGATGCAGATTAAAATTACAAATTGGAGTAAAAATAGAGTATGCCTTTTGAGCTGTTAGTGAAAAAAAAAATCAAAACAAGGGCATGCAACTATCATAATTAAACCAACTGCCACTTTTAACTGCACATGATGCAGATTAAAATTACGAATTACATTAAAAACATAGTCTGCCTTTTGGTTCTGCTAGCTGTTGCATTTTCTAGCCATTATTTGCAGAATTTTTAACTCAAATAAGTTTAGAACGTATAAACCATTTTCTTTTCTACTTTTTTATATGGGGACATTGGTGTATAGAAAATGGAAATTATATATCATCCAAATGTGAAATCTTTTCTTTCTTCATGAATTATGCAATCATTCTTCATGAATATATCAACTTAAATTTTATGTTCCTTTAAGTATGATATTGTTTCTATTCTAGTTTGTATTTCTTTGTATAGAATTTCAGCCATGGATAAATCATGGATATATGAGGATAGGTGTAGTAAAAAGTATGAAATGAGGTTGAAATACTTTCTTACCCTTGCTAAGAAAAAAATTAATAACACTAAGAAAGTCCCATGTCCTTGTTCAAAATAAGTCAATTATAAGAGACGGTTATTTAAAGTCGTGAGAGAGCATTGCCATCGATTTGGCTTCAGTTTGGGGTACACCAACTGGATTTATGATGTACATATTACTGTCCTTTTTATCACATTTTTTGACTTCATATTTCATTCAATTCTGATTCTTCATCCACCGATTCAGAAAATGCTCAAGCAAAGAAATGGTTGAAAAATAGTGCAAAATTGTGTATAATGAGCTAACGTGCAAGAAATAGAGTCTGCACATGTTTTGGTCTAAATATGTAGGAATTGGAGAAAAATCGGAGACAAAACGAAGAAGCCAAGAGAAACTGAAAAGAGGTCGAAATCGACTAGACTGGTCGATATCGACTGAAGACCTCGACATAGACTCTGAGTGTCAAGACAGACCAAGAGACCAACACTGAAGAGAACTCGATATCGAGTGCCTGGATCAATATCGACTATGCCCTAGAGATCGAGTGGAACTGAGCTCGTTGAGTAGAAACGAAGAGGTTGATTTTGATCTGACTGATCGATATCGACTAGATTTCAACACGGATTGGACGCGCTTTTCGAGATGCGGATTGCAAGTCTATAATGAAGGCGACGGTTTATCTTCATAATTAGATAAGATTATGTCTTAAGGGTGATTTCCTTTTTACCCTAAGATCTTTATTAGTTGTTTTAGATATTTAGTTAAATAAAAAATTTATCCTACTTGTTGGGATAGAGTTTAGATAGAAGATATGATCTACTTTCCTTGGCTAGTAAGGATTAGTAGCCTATAAATAAAGCCCTAGGGGGCTGGTTTTTAGGCATTCAATTCCAATTCAACAACAGAGATCATATCTCACAATAGCAATAGAGTTAGAGAGAAGTCTTAAGGTTTGGCGTTTGCGAGAGCCAACGTTGAGTTGTAAAGCTTCAAAGGTTTAAGTTTAATGCAAGTTTTCTTTTTTCAATCAAAGGTGTTTGTTGCAATGAAGAGTGAGTAGTCGTCCCACTTCTAGGGTCGGGGTGAGCCCGACAGTAGCCATGTAAGTACGCTTATTCTATATTTGATTATGCGATCTCTTCTTTTTACCCCGCGCTCAATCCTTTATGCGAGATTAGGATCATTCCTTATTTACCTTATATGAAGCGAAAGTGAATTATACATGTAAATTTGGATAGTAATTAGGGTTAGCCTGCGAAAGTTGACATCAACCCTAATTATGAAAAGGTAGAAACAATTAGGTTTTTATGCGAAAGCCTCTATATTCCTAATTGGTGTTGAGAAAATCTTAATATTTTATGTGAATTAATTCATAATACATGCATGGTTACCGTTGTGGTGAATCCCTATCCTAGAAGACCTTTTAGTTTATTGTGTTAAAACCCTAACATATGCTGTCTTTATTTCTGTTTTCTTATTTTACTGTTTTTCTGCATTCGACATTGTCTAAGGAGCCACTCGATATCGATCGTATTAGTCAATATCGACCACCCTACATCGAGCAACTCTACGTCGACAGTCTTCTGAGTCGACAGGAACTACTAATTCACTCGATTTCGACCATTCCAGTCGCTATCGAGTTCTTCTGTTGTTTTTTCTTCTTCGTAGGTTCTTTCCAGATCGACGTCACCACTAGGAATCGATTGCCCCTATCGATATCGACCTCCCAACTCGATATCGAGGCTCCTGGTCGACTTGCGCATATTTCCCAGAGACTATCCAGGCACCGCTGACCCGCTTCCTCGTGGATCAATCCTGATTCCCTTCCACTATAACGGGAGGAAGTCTTGAATTTTATTTGCATGCATAGAGGATTGGTTTGCACTTGTATTTATATTTGTTTTAATTCAATTCTTCCTCCTAACAAATTTTGGCGCCGTTGCCGGGGAGGCTATCAATCGCGCCCTGTTTAGTCTATCTCACCTCTTTTCTTAGTGTTTTCTTGAAGGTTTGTGAGACGCGCTAATCACACGCCTAAGTTTGAAGCTTTAGATGATCTGGAACACTTCCTTCGTCTACAAGAACGTGCAATGAGGATCATGGCCAACGAGGAAACAATGCAACAAGAGCTCGAAAGGCTCCGAAAGCAAGTGGAGGGTTTTGACACCGAGCACACACAACATACCCAAGCTCGGCAAAGATTAGCCGCTCGTTACGAGCAAGAAGCCAGAGCTCGCCAGAAAGCCCAAGAACTTCTTCGCCAGATCCCACAGAATGCAAATGAATATATGCACCCCACCGTGGCGGTGCTTGGGTCTTATATCATTCTCCCTAACGTTGCTTTTGAAATTAAAACTACTTTTATTGAAGATATTAGGAGACATGCCTTTGAGGGAAAAGGATCTGAATGCCCTATGGCACACATTACTACATATATTGATCTATGCGACACCATTGCTGACGGTGTCAAACTTGAATATGTGCGCCTAAAAGCTTTTCGATGGTCTCTTGCAGGAAAGGCGCTACATTGGCTGGAGAGCTTGCTGCCACGATCTATCTGCACATGGGCTGAACTTAAGGAAATCTTCCTCAACAAGTTCTTTCCACCATCAAAGACGACATAAATTCGCTAGAAAATCATGTCCTACAAGTAGAGACCAGGGGAGACGCTGGCGCAAGTCTGGGAGCGCTACAAGGATTTGCTGAGGTCCTGCCCTACTCATGGGCAACCACCATATGTCATTCAGAAGATCATCTTCAATGTCCTGGACGTGCAAACACGCGAGAGGATCAACACCTACACCACCTATCGTTACCTCGAGCTTACCCCTACTCAAGCATGGGATACGATTGAAAGGCTAGTGGAGGTCGACAACACTTATGGGACTCCTGCGGCACTTGATGCTAGGCCGCCCCCATCTATGCCACTATATGAGCCTTCCAAGGAGTTAGATCCTGAGGTGAAGGACCAATTCATGAAAGACCAGGTAAGGCAACTTGAAAAACAAGTTAGGTTTCTATCTAACTACCAAGCTTGTTTAGAATGTGGGTCACAGAAACACAACACGACGGCTTGTCCTTGCACGGAGCAAGTTCAATTGGCGGAGACCCACGACGAGTCATGTATGCACAGGGGCCCAACTATGGAGGCAACCAAGGGAATTGGGGTTATCAACAACCCCATTACCAATAACATCAGCAACCCCCTCCATACAGAGCACCTGGCCATCCCGACAGAGAAAGGAGGGATGATCTACAACTCATCCTAGACGAGATGAGGCGGAACCAAGCGGAGACAAAGAAATCCAACAATGCCATCCAAACATCATTACACGGCATTAACTCTAGGCTTGACGAAATTGATACATGGAGGAAAGGCGTTGAGACCCAACTGGGTCAATTGGCGACATCTACTCCACGTCAACTCGGAGGGCTCCTTGGCCAACCACAGGCCAATCCAAAGGGGTAGCCATCGGGCCACATCGCCGTCATTCACTTAAGGAATGGCAAGGAGATACCCATCAACCTCGGAGAAACGGAGCCTGCGGAGAAACTCCCTGGAGAGCCAGTCGATATCTACCACCCCTAGTCGATATCGACTCCGCCACTTGATGTCGAACCACCTGTTGACGTCGACCCTGTCCAGACACACCCGAGATCGACCACTGCAGTCGATACCGAAACCCTCCAGTCGATGTCGACCCTTCATCATCACTACCTCGGGCTAATCCCGCTCTGCCGAAAAAGAAGCCATTGCCCTATCCCTGCAAATCTTCAAGGGATCCAGCGGACGCGAAGTTCCAACGCTTTGTGAAGGTTCTCCAAGGCCTTCATGTTACAATTCCATTCACGGAGGCCCTTCATGAGATGCCATCATACGTCCGCTTCCTTCAGGATATCTTGAGTAAGAAGCAATCAATTGCTGAGATCGCAGAGGGATGCAGCAAGGTGGACTGCCTAGAGAAGAGGAGTGATCCTGGTAGATTCGCCATCACCATTGGGCTTGGCCAACATCGTTACAAGGCCTTGTGCGACCTAGGGGCTAGTGTGATCCTCAAGCCTTTTTCCATCTGGTTGGTCAAAGCTCAACATTGGAGCCTTAGAGCCAGTTGATATGAAGCTATACATGGCCGATAATAATTTTGTAAGGCCCACATGCATCATCGATGACATCCCAGTCAAGGTGGGTAAGTTCTTTGTGTCCACTGATTTTATTGTGCTTGATATGGAGGAGGATCCTACTTGCCCAATCATCTTAGGGAGGTCGTTCCTAGCTATGGCCGATGCCAATATCAGCGTGCGAAAGGGACTATAGTCATTCACTATTGGCAATGAGGTCATCGAATTCTCCTTCAACCCTACAATGAAAGAGGTGAATCAAATGGAGGTCAAGGCAATGCATGCAATAGGGAGAGTAATCCCTTGCGATGAACCAACAGAGAGAGCCTTGACCGACGAGGAGCTAGAGGAAAGGGCCATGGAGGCCCAAATGGAGGAGCTTTTGGATATTTGGCACCATGCCGACGACAGTGAAGAGCTTGACAAAGCACTCGATATCGACATAACCGAGTAGATATCGAGTACAAAGGAGCCAAACCGAGTGCCAGAGGCTAAGTATGAGGTCGACACAGCAGTCGAAATCAACCAGGGCTTGTCGATATCGACTGGGCCCACTCGAGATTGACTCCCCCTACTCGACCTGCCTCCATCAACTGACGTGGGGAGAATTGAATCGAAATATATAATAAAATATAAACCAATACAACTCTTAGCCTCTTCAAATAAATTCAAGACTCCCCGCTATAGTAGTAGGGAATCAGGTTCGATCCACGAGGAAGCGAGTCAGCGGGATCCTAGTAGCGTTGAAGACACGTCCTTTCTACTCGACCAGAAACCTCGATCTCGATGTCAGACCTCGATGTCGACCTTGGCTGTCGATGTCGTCTGCAACAGAAAACCTGCAGAAACAAAAACGGTAGTCGATATCGACTGGTGGGGGTCGATATCGAGGTTAGTTCACGAAATCGACTGGCTCAGAAGTCTGCCAGTCGATTCAGGGGGTCGATTTCGACACAAAGTGGTCGATATCGATGCTTGCAGAAGTTCCCAGGAGTCTCGAGATCGACTCAGAAAACCGTCGATCTATCAGTTTTGGTCGATATCGACCTCTTCTGTCGATATCGATGTCTTTCCTGCAGTGGGTTAGTGGTTTTGTCGGCAAAGAAAAGACCGAAGAATCAAGGATGAAAAGGAAGCAATGATCAGAAATAAGCAAAGGTGTTGGGTTTTTCGATGACTCAACGAACGGCGGGCAAATTTTAATGTAAACTCAAAGGAAAAGATCTTCCAAGGTCAAGGATTACCGCGACGACAACCATGATAGTAGAAATAAGGATCAACTAAAGATGCATGCTTTTATCATAAAGGAAAAGGCTTTCACCTAAACCGACCAATAGGAAAAGAGATTTTTCAATTACTTAACCTAATTGGTGTCTACCTTAGTCATAATTGAGTTTATAATCTTTCGAAAAGAAACCCTAATTACTACCCAAGTTTTACAACATGAGTTCCTTAAATTCGCATTTAAAGATGAAGAACAAGGTAGAAGGGGATAAAAGATACATTCTTTAACGACATACTTACCTTACCATCATGGCTATCGTCGGGCTCACCCCGACCCTAGAAGAAAGGGGGACTACTCACTCATGTTGATCGTAGACATGTCTTGAATTGAAATAACTTGCATAAATGGAAAATTTCGAATCTTTACAATCTCAACGCCAACTATCGTAAGCGCTTGAAACTTTAAAGCTCAAAAAAACTAACTATCTATTGTCTATTGTTCTTGTCTTTGATCATTCTATGATTGGAGGATTAACAAATTAGCCTCTAAGGCTTTATTTATAGGCTACTAATCCTCGCTATCCGAGGATTGTAACTTCTATCTAAACTAATAACTCTATCCGAACAACTAGGATAGGTCTTTTATTCTGATAAAACTTAAAGGAAAAGATAACAAACAACTACTAATATCTAAAAGAACGAGATAACTCATGGCTTTGATGATAGACTTCACAATCCGAGCCTCAAAAATCGGATTTATCTTCTGTCGATGTAGGGTCGATATCGACTCCAGAGGTCGATATCGAGGCTTGTGTCTCTGCTCGACTTGTCCCACTCCAGTCGATGTCTATGACGATGGTCGATATCGATGCACGTGTGTCGATATCGAGGCTTCTAGTCTGGTTTGTGTGGTTATCTCGACACACAGAAGTCGTGTCGAAATCTAGGGTCGATATCGATGTCTCCAGTCGATATCGACCTCTTCTCAGCTTCACTTGGCTTGCTCGTTTTCACTCCGATTTCATCGAATTCCTGCATGGTTAGCTCAAAACTCGTGTAGACTCTATTTCTTACACTTTAGCTCATTCTTACACGAGATCATATGCTTTTGAAACTTTTGTTCGGAAATTAAATGAAATATGAAGTCAAAAGATGCAATAAACAATAGTACAATTATGTACATCAAAACACCCCATACTTAGACTTGCTTGTCCTCAAGCAATAACCAAGCAATAACCAACACCTACAACACACCCTTCAAGTCTTTGCCTTTGTCAAAAGCAACATCATAAGCGGTAGCAAAGTAAAGCAAGTGAATTTAACGTCATAGCACATATTTTGGCGATCCATAGGCATATGCAATTTTAATCCAACCTCACAGGGATAATGTGTTTGCACTCAACTCTCATGTGTTTAGGCTATGAAGATCACTCTCAACTCAATTCCATATACAATCTCATAAACATTGCAATTTATAAGAAATCCACTTCGCAACCAATTATGAAAATGCAATAAGAATCATCAGGAGGACTTTCGCTCAATGGAAAACTTCATAGAAGACTCCATTCGGCGGGGTTGTAATGGGGCTTGGTATGAAATAAAGGGTATGGAATTATTTGGCTATGTGGTGCTTTTCAAATTCGGGAATCAAGACTCCTAAATCTCAACACTTGCATTATCCAAACCATAACTCTTCAATATAATGCTCTTAAAGATGCATTCCATCAACCCTTCTTCCAAGTTCTAATACACCTCTCAAAAGTATAACATTCGTATGAATAAAAACTTAAGGATTTTGGCTCATGCACTTTATATATATACATATATTTTTTTTTTTCGGATTTTTTTTTTCGAACATAATACTAAACTATGTGCATTTATATGGTGAGCCAAAACATCCTTTTACAAAATATGACAAAATGTAAATATGTACCATCCTATAATTTCCTTGCTTACAACTAAACATTATGCTCTATTCTTTCCACAAGGCATTAGTCCAACCAATCTAAGTCTCAATTCCTAAATGGGGGTCAGGCTCAATTCGGCTAGGGATAATTTTGTGGAGTTTGCAATTCAGGCTCAGGCTAATGTTCTGGCTTCAAGCAGGGATAATACAGGGTAGGTAAAGAGAGGATAAAATTGGCTTAAAAGATGCCTCCATCATTTAATTCTCGTAAACATAAACATATATATGCATTGGTTTTGAATAACTATCACAACATTTAGAGATGCATAGGAAGAGTAAATTCACTCAAGAAAGCGGAGGGATTTTTGATGTTCTCCCTATAGGCCAAAATTCTCACAAGGACAATTTTTGTTGGATTTGCTTTTTAGCCTAGGATCATATGTGCTCAATTTCATCACAAGTTCACAATCTACATAAAAATTTTAAAGACTTAGGCTAAACCATCCAAATATGCCATAGGGTTTACATGATCAAGTCAGCTATTGAGTTTTCATCATAGGACATCTAAGTAGGGATTAAAGAAAAATAAACTTAAAAATAAACATGCTTTTTTTTTTTGTATTTTTGACATTTTTCTATTTTTTGGATTTTTGACATTTTATAGACTCAACAAAATCAAACTAAACGGTTGAGAACTTAAACTTTAAAATGCATAAATGTTAAATATGATGCAATGCATACAAGTAGAATGTAAATAAAATACATGCCAAGTTTGCCAAATTTTAAACCCTACCACAACCAGATAAAGCAGTTTATAATGTCCAAGTTCAATCCCCACCCCATACTTAAAGATTACAGTGTCCTCACTGTTAGAAAAATAAAGTAAAGGGAAGGATCACTCACTTACGCTAGATGTATATCACTGCTCAGGGGGCGGGGGAGGTGGCAACAGCAAGGGCCAGCCCTGTGTAGGAGCTGCCCCTGAGTAGTATGTCGGGGCGGCCTGTGGGAAAGTGGAAGATCCAGCCTGCGGATCGAAGGAAAAGCCCATATATGAGTCCAAACCCTCGAGGTACCTCCCATAGCGTCGCTGCTCCTCGCGCATCTCAGAGACGGAGAGCTCCAGCCTAGTAAAGCGGGCAGACATGTCTTCCTGCCAATCAGTGGTGTAGGCAGGCTGGAAGGGAGGAGGAGGTGGAGGTACATAGCTGTGGTGGCTATGGTGACTGTGGTGGGACCCCTGCGGGCCCTCTCCTCCCCCAACCGCATCATCTCTGGCGTCATCATCGTCGTTGCCATCCATGTCACCCTGGTAGGCTGGGGGCTGCTCAGCTCCGTCGGAATGGGGATCTGCGTCCCAGGACATAGCATCCACCTCTGGCTCGTGGTTGTAGAGCGGGGGTCTCCTCCGTAGGGTGGGGTCAGCGGTCGGATCTATATCCGTATGATATGGTTGCCCAGTCCAAGACTGGTACCAATCAGGGATATACAGCAGATCCATGAAATCGTGTCGCAGGCGCATCCCCGTTTGGGGGTGTCTCCATCCCTGGGCCCCTGGTGTGATGACTCCGCCCTGTCGCAATACCGCCGCGTCTAGGTACGTGAGCTGGTAGGCCGTGTACCGTTCAGTGTGGACGCAGAGAGCCTCAGCGAGGATGGCCACCATGCCACCGTCCAAGATGTCTGTAGAGACCGTTCGTCTGCGGTCTACGATATGCTCAAGCCAGGAGTGGAGGTATGGTAGAGGGTCATCCTCGAAAAGCATCCTCCGTAGTGTCTCCGTCTCACGGTGTGTCGGGCGACGGAGCTCAGGCCTGGCCCAAAGGGTACTCGCCAGGATCCTCAAGATCACCCTAAAAAGTGGGCTCACAACCCTAGATGTGAAGGAGTCTGTAGGGGCAGGGTAGGGTATACCTGATATGTAACTCCAGATGACATTGGGGTCGTGGACCCTGAAGGCGGCCGAAGTGTGGATGAACCCAAAGATATCGCTCATCTCCTCGAGCGATAGTCTGTGTCGCCTGTTACCGAGCTGGAAGATGACTCGGCGGCTAGTCGAAGTGCGCTCGGGAACCTCCAATGTGGCCATAAACTCCCCAGTGAGAACGGGGTAGTGCGCCTCAAGGGGCTCGATCAGCCTGTGTAGAGAGACGTTCTCAAACGCCTCCTGAACGCCTGGGTGAAATCCTAGCTGGATTATGTCAGGGAGATGGTACCATCGTGCCATGGTGGCTCGGGGAATCAACTCCTCAGCAAGGGAGCGTTGCTGATCATCCTCAATGCGGAGCGCGTCCTGAGGGATGTTCTTGGCTCTAACCATCGTCTGCAAAAGAAGCCAATACCAAAGACAATATTCCCTTTGATTAAAATGGGGAGAACCCCATACTTAGGTTCTAATTATGCTAGAAATTTTGTAAAGGTAAATGTCTACATGGAAGAAAGTACACAATTTCTTAAAGTTTTAAACTAAGGAACCTTATGACATAAATAAGTTTTGCCTAAAAAAAATCAGATTTCAAACTATATAAAAAATCAGAATATAAACCCCCTAAAAAATCCGATTTACAAAATCAGCCCATATATATATAAAATTCAGATTCCTAGCCCAAACTTATGAAAAATTCAGATTATTGCCCCACATGAATTTATAAAAGTCAGATTTCTCCCTAATATATATATAAATCAGATTTCATGCCCATGTATAAACAAAACTCAGATTCATAGACCCACATATATATATAAAAAAAATTTCATGCCATACAAATACTTTTTCCCGCGCAATCTACGTTCAAAACCTAAACACCCAATATGAAATTTCTTCCCAATCAACTAATTAAATATGAAAAATCAGAAAAAAAAAATAGAGGAAGGGTGAAAAATCATACCAGAAGAGTGTTGGAATTAGGAGAGAAAGAGGCAAGCAACCGCAAAATCGAGAGAGAAAACCGACTGTCGACGGGGGGTGTCGATATCGATGCCCAGGGTCGAAATCGACCGGATGCTGTGTGTTGTCGGGGCTGCTGGTGGCTGTGGTGGGTCCTCCGGTGGCGTGGGGCGGCCGGATCTGGCGATTCTTGGCCGGAGACGTGTAGATCTGGGCGAAGAGGGTTGAAAACGAGGGAGAGAGAGGGGGCTAGGTCGAGGAAGAGAGGAAGGGATCTTGCGGCGGCGGGTGTTGCTGCACAGGACGAGGAAGGGTGTGGTGACAGTGGGTGGGTGTGGTGGTTGCGGCGATGGGAGGCCGTGGGGAGGGTGATCGGAGGGAGAGGGATGAAGAAGAAGAGGGACGGCTAGGGTGTCGACAATGGGAGGAGGGTGTCGAAGTCGGGTATAAAGGGGATGAAAACCCCAAAAATTAAAAACTGAAAGAAATTAAATTCTGACCTGGCTTACCTCCATCTGTAGTCGATATCGACCTTAGAGGTCGATATCGACCCCCCGTCTGCATCCGTTTAACACGTCCTGTTACTCCTTCTGTCGGCTGATCGATATCGACCATATAGGTCGATATCGACCTCTCTTCTGGGCTGGATTTCTTTGTTGACTTTAGATAAAATAGCCACGAATGATCTAAAAAATATAACATAAACAAAAAACTAAAAAAGGAAAGAAAAAGGAAAAGAACGGGTTGCCTCCCGGAAGCGCTTGAGTTTAAGTCGCTAGCTCGACATATTTCCCGTTTTGCGCTAGTTCAACGCCAAGGTGGCGCGAATCTCTTCCTTTGGGTCCTCCTTGTCATAATATTTCTTTACTCGGTGGCCATTTACCTTAAAGGTTGATCCATCGTCGCAAAATAACTCCACCGCTCCATGAGGGAATACTTTATGAACCTTGAAAGGTCCGCTCCATCTTGTCCTTAGTTTCCCTGGAAATAAGCGAAGCCTAGAATTTAAAACAAGGACCTTGTCACCTACCTCATATGTTTTTGGCACCAACTTCCTATCATGCCATTTCTTAGTGCGCTCTTTGTAGATTTCGGCATTCTCATATGCCTTTAGGCGCAACTCTTCCAAGGCTTGTAAATCAATGAACCTCCTCTTTCCCGCTTCGTCAAAATCCATGTTAAGCTCCTCAAGAGCCCACATTGCTTTATGCTCAAGTTCAACGGGCAAGTGACAGGACTTACCATATACCAAGTTATAGGGAGTTGTGCGAAGCGGTGTTTTATAGGCCGTTCGTAGGCCCAGAGCGCATCATCCAGTTTGGACGACCAATCTTTCCTTGAGCGGGAAACCGTCTTCTCCAAGATGGCTTTGATTTGGCGATTGGAGACTTCTACTTGACCGCTAGTTTGAGGGTGATAGGGTGTTGCCACCCTATGGTTTACCCCATACTTAGCTAAAAGAGCTTCAAAGCCTCTCTCAATAAAATGCGAGCCACCATCTGAAATAAGGACTCTAGGAACACCAAAACGAGGAAAGATGTTAGTTTTCATAAACTTAGAGACTACCTTCGCGTCGTTGGTCCTAGTTGCTACAGCCTCCACCCATTTAGAGACATAGTCCACCGCTACTAGAATGTATTTGTAGGGGCCTGAAGCAGGGAAGGGTCCCATGAAGTCAATACCCCATACATCAAAGAGTTCGACCTCTAAAATGCCTGTGAGTGGTGTCTCATTCCTCCATGTGATATTACCTGCATGTTGACACTCATCACAAGAAGTTACATAGTTTTGCACATCCTTGAAAAGGTTAGGCCAATAAAAACCACATTGAAGAATTTTCGCCGCGGTCTTGAATCCCTTAGCATGACCTCCTGTAGGGAGAGAATGACAATGGTGAATCACGCTCTCTACCTCGTCCTCCGGGATACAACGTCGAAAGATATGGTCTTTCCCCTGTTTGAATAAATAGGGTTCATCCCAATAATATTGTTTGACGTCGTGCAAAAACTTCTTCTTTTGTTGCGAAGTTAAGCTTGAAGGAATCTCGCCTCCTACAATATAGTTAGCAAAATCCGCATACCAAGGTATCTTCGCCTTTCTTACAGCAAATAGATCATGGATAGGACTAGAAGGAGGTGTAAAGAAGAAATCCTCACCGAAGCTTACCTTTTCGTCACCTTCGGAGGGCTTTGAAGGTGGTCGATATCGACTTTCAGGGGTCGATATCGACTGGTCGGTATCGACAGGCTTAGTCGACATGGGCTTCTCGATATGGGTCCTCGATGTCGACGTCTGGAGGTCGATTTCGACCTCTGCAATGGACAACCTGTGATCAAAATTGGTCGACATCGATGCAAGATTTACCTTTGGGGCAGTCGATATCGACCTGCTGGGGTCCATATCGAGTGGTTCTTCTGCCCGACTTACCTCTTGCCTCATTAAGTGCTCGTCAGGGCGGGAGTCATTGATTGGTATGTTGTCATGTGACTCTTCCAGAAGCCCTAAGGGTAGCCGTGAAAGATGATCGGCTACGGAGTTCTCCGTTCCTTTCTTATCTTTAAGCTCAACGTCGAACTCTTGTAGTAAGAGCACCCATCGTAGGAGCCTAGGTTTAGCATCCTTCTTTGCCATTAAGTACCTAAGAGCTGCATGGTCAGTATGGATAATAACCTTAGAGCCCACTAGGTATGAGCGGAACTTCTCAAAAGCGAAGACCACCGCCAAGAACTCCTTTTCCGTCGTTGTGTACTTTGTTTGAACGGCATCCAGAGTCTTGCTTGCATAGTAGATGGCATGAAGCTTTTTGTCTCTCCTTTGTCCCAGGACAGCACCTACGGCATAATCGCTTGCGTCGCACATGATCTCAAAAGGTTGCGACCAATCGGGTGATTGAATGATTGGGGCGGATATGAGGGCCTCCTTCAACCTGTTGAAAGCTTCAAGACAATCACTAGAAAATGCAAACTTAACATCCTTCATTAGTAGGTTAGTTAATGGTTTGGCAATTTTAGAAAAATCTTGAATAAACCTCCTATAGAAACCTGCGTGACCAAGGAAGCTTCTTATGTCTTTAATTGATGAAGGTGGTGGCAATTTTTCAATGAGTTCTATTTTTGCCCTGTCCACCTCAATTCCCCGTTTAGAGACTTTGTGGCCTAGCACAATCCCTTCCCTTACCATAAAGTGGCACTTTTCCCAATTGAGAACCAAGTTTGTCTCTTCACATCGTGCAAGTACCCTGCGAAGGTTAGCAAGACAAACATCGAAAGTAGTGCCATAAACAAAGAAGTCATCCATAAATACCTCCACGATGTCCTCAATCATGTCGGAGAAGATAGCCATCATACATCTTTGAAAGGTAGCAGGGGCATTGCAGAGCCCAAATGGCATTCTCCTATATGCAAAAGTCCCATAGGGACAAGTGAAGGTGGTCTTTTCTTGATCGTCAGGATGAATGGGGACCTTCCAAAAACCAGAATATCCGTCCAGGTAACAAAAATAATCATGTTCGGCAAGTCTCTCTAATACTTGATCAATAAAAGGAAGGGGAAAGTGATCCTTTCTAGTGGCATTGTTGAGTTTCCTGTAGTCAATGCACATTCGCCAACTAGTTGTGATTCGCTTTGGCACAAGCTCGCCTTTCTCATTCTCCTCAACGGTCATTCTGCCCTTTTTAGGCACCACATGGACTGGGCTCACCCATTCGCTGTCGGAGATGGCATAGATGATTCCTGCATCCAGCATGCGCATGATCTCCTTCTTCACCACCTCTCTCATGTTGGGGTTGAGCTTCCGTTGGTGTTCTATAGATGCCTTATGATCATCCTCAAGGAGGATTCTATGCATACACGTAGCAGGAGAAATACCTTTTATGTCCTCAAGAGAGTATCCAATAGCCTTACGATGAGCACGAAGTACTTCCATAAGCTTATCTACTTCCTGTGTGGTTAGTGAAGCATTGATAATTACAGGGAAAGTAGAATTTGGACCAAGAAACTCATACCTAAGTGTGTTGGGTAGAGGCTTAAGCACCGGAGAGGGGCCTTGTGGGATAAAGATTGGCTCTACCTCCTCCGTCTTCATAATCTCACCAAGGTAATCCGTCTCAATTCTCTTGATAGAAGTTCCTAAATCAGTTATAGGAGTCGGTGTGGACCAAACATAGAGTGATGCTAACTTTGATTTGGACTCTTCAAAATATTCCTGCAGAAAGAAGGTCGAGGGCGAGTAGGAATAATCAATATCGACTGAGAGTTCAGCACATACCTCGGCTTCAGAGCTGTTTGGCGTCAAGTGGTAAAGGTCGATTTCGACTTCTGATGTCGATATCGACTGGTCGATCTCGACCTCTTCTGTCGATTTCGGCTGGTCGATTTCGGCCAATTCTGTCGACATGGGCTGGTCGATTTCGCCTGTAAGAGAAGAAGGGAGAACTTGACTTACTGAGTGTGTCGATGTCGACTGAGGGCACTCGATATCCAGTGGATTGGTCGATGTCGACCTGTCTTCGTCGATATCGACTTCGTCTTCGAGCTCCATGGATAGAGCATCGTCGAATATTTCCTCATCACTCGTGCATGTAGCCAGGAACTCTTCAATATCCTCGTCGGTAAGCTCCTCTGCAGCTAGGGCCAGGGCCTCTTCAGGAGTTAGGGCCCTTTCCGTCGGTTCTTTGCAATCCATGATGCTAGTGTAGACCGACTTGATTTCCATACCATTAACTTCCTTCATTGTGGGGTTGAAGGAGAATTCAATGACTTCGTTCCCTATAGTAAAGGTTAGTAATCCTCTACGTACATTAATATTGGCATCCGCAGTAGCTAAGAAAGGCCTACCAAGGATGATAGGTACAATAGGATCTTCATGCATGTCCAATACAATGAAATCAGTGGGCACAAAGAATTTACCTACCTTTACAGGGACGTCATCAACTATACCTGTGGGTCTGACGAATGAATTATCAGCCATATAAAGTTTCATATCCACAGGTTCAAGTGCTCCAATGCTCACCTTTTGCCAAATAGAGAGAGGCATGAGACTTACACTTGCCCCTAGGTCACATAGGGCTTTGTAGCGATGTTGGCCAAGTCCCACGGTGATTGCAAATTTCCCTGGATCGCTCCTCTTCTCGGGGAAATCCATCTTGGAGCATTCCTCTGCGATCTCTGCCATGGATCGCTTCTTGCTAAGGATGTCTTTTAAGAATCGAACATAGGCGGGCATCTCGCTTAGGGCTTCTGTAAGAGGGATAGTAATGTTCAGTCCTTGGAGAATCTTTATAAAGCGCCTAAACTTGCTTTGAGTGGGGTCCTTCAATGCTTTGGAAGGGAAGGGTAGCGTCTTCTTTGGCGGAGAAGTCAAAACGGTGGTCGGAGGAGCCTGCTGAACCTCGATGTCGACAGAAGGGTGGTCGATATCGACCGGTAGGGTCGATTTCGACCTATGTTGTTCTCTCTCAGGTGCTGCAGTGTCATCGACGTCGGCGAAGGGGTCGACAGTGGTGTCGATATCGACCTCAGGGTCGACATCGACTGGATTGTCGATGTCGACAAGCTCTGTTACTTCTTCCTCCGTCGCTTTTTGTGGCTTGTGAAATTTGGTGCCACTCCTTAGTGGCATGGCTGCAATGTGTCCTGACCCGGATTGCCCCTTAGGATTGGTAGTTGGTTGCCCAGGGAATGTTCCGGACGGCCTGGGGATTTGCGCCGCCAATTGACCCAGTTGGGTCTCTACGTTCTTCTTCCAAATGTCCATCTCTCCAATCCTTGTGGTAAGGTGATTGAGTTGAGAGTGGATAGCATGGTTGGATTGATCATTCTTAGCTTGGTTCCGCCTTATCTCGTCCAATACAAGTTGAAGATCATCCTTCTTTTGGTCTCTCTCAGGGTGCCCAGGAGCTCTATAGAGTGGGGGGTCCCTAGGGTTAACCTGGTTCCGTTGTGGTTGTTGGAACCTTTGGTTTGGTCTCCCCAATATTGGCGATTGGGACCCCTCATGAAGTTGGCTTCCTCATGAGTCTCCGCTAGTTGCACTTGCTCAGCATGGGGGCACTCAATGGTAGTATGTCGCTGTGATCCACATTCGATGCAATCCTGGTTTGCCGATAGGAATCTCACTTGTTTCTGGAGCTTTCTAAGTTGATCCCTATGAAATTGTTCTTTTACATCCGGATCGATCACCTTAGAGGGTTCGTACAATGGCATAGATGGGGCAGGCCTCGACGATGATGGTGCGTCGGAAGCCTCAGGAGTCCCATATGTATTGTCAAATTCCACCAGCCTTTCAATGGTTTCCCAAGCCTCTTGAGGAGCGAGTTCAAGGTAGCCATAGGCGGTGTATGTGTTGATCCTCTCCTTGGTTGCAGCGTCAAGAGCATTGTATATGATCTCCTGGATGACGTACGGTGGTTGGCCATGCGTCGGGCATGATCGTAGGAGGTCCTTATACCTCTCCCAAACAGTTGCCAGAGCCTCACCAGGCTTTTGTTTGAAAGCCGTGATTTTCTGTCGGATCAGCGCCGTCTTAGAAGGAGGAAAGAACTTGTTGAGAAACGCGTCCTTGACTTCATTCCAAGTGCGGAGCGATCTTGGGGCTAAGCTTTCCAACCACTGCAATGCTTTTCCTGTAAGAGACCAGCGAAATGCTTTCAGTTGAACATACTCATGACTTTGTCCATCAGCAATTGTATCACAGAGGTCTAAGAAGGTTGATATATGTGCCATAGGGCATTCGTTAGGTTTCCCTTCATATTGATGCCTTCTTATTTCAGTTAAAAAGTTTGGCTTAATTTCAAAATTAGAAGTAGGGATTAGAATAGCCGATTCAGGCACTGTGAGCGATGGGTGCAAGTATTGCTTAGCATTCCGGGGGAGGGCGTTGATTTGAATCTCATATCGTCTCCTGGCTTCCTCCTCCCTGTCAGCACGCTCTCTTAGTGCCGCTTCTATGGTAGCGTAATCCTCTACTTGCTTCCTTAAGCATTCAATTTGTTGTGCCTGGGTCTCGTTGTCCGCCATGATTCTTTGGACTCGAGATCTTAGGTGGAGAAAGCGTTCTGGTTCGTCTAGTCCTTCAAATTCAGGTTGGTCACCAGTACGTCGCATACACCTATAAAACAACACTAAAAAGAACCGTGAAAATAAACTACTAGGGCGCGATTGATAGCTTCCCCGGCAACGGCGCCAAAATTTAACGTGGGGAGAATTGAATCGAAATATATAATAAAATATAAACCAATACAACTCTTAGCCTCTTCAAATAAATTCAAGACTCCCCGCTATAGTAGTAGGGAATCAGGTTCGATCCACGAGGAAGCGAGTCAGCGGGATCCTAGTAGCGTTGAAGACACGTCCTTTCTACTCGACCAGAAACCTCGATCTCGATGTCAGACCTCGATGTCGACCTTGGCTGTCGATGTCGTCTGCAACAGAAAACCTGCAGAAACAAAAACGGTAGTCGATATCGACTGGTGGGGGTCGATATCGAGGTTAGTTCACGAAATCGACTGGCTCAAAAGTCTGCCAGTCGATTCAGGGGGTCGATTTCGACACAAAGTGGTCGATATCGATGCTTGCAGAAGTTCCCAGGAGTCTCGAGATCGACTCAGAAAACCGTCGATCTATCAGTTTTGGTCGATATCGACCTCTTCTGTCGATATCGATGTCTTTCCTGCAGTGGGTTAGTGGTTTTATCGGCAAAGAAAAGACCGAAGAATCAAGGATGGAAAGGAAGCAATGATCAGAAATAAGCAAAGGTGTTGGGTTTTATCGATGACTCAACGAACGGCGGGCAAATTTTAATGTAAACTCAAAGGAAAAGATCTTCCAAGGTCAAGGATTACCGCGACGACAACCATGATAGTAGAAATAAGGATCAACTAAAGATGCATGCTTTTATCATAAAGGAAAAGGCTTTCACCTAAACCGACCAATAGGAAAAGAGATTTTTCAATTACTTAACCTAATTGGTGTCTACCTTAGTCATAATTGAGTTTATAATCTTTCGAAAAGAAACCCTAATTACTACCCAAGTTTTACAACATGAGTTCCTTAAATTCGCATTTAAAGATGAAGAACAAGGTAGAAGGGGATAAAAGATACATTCTTTAACGACATACTTACCTTACCATCATGGCTATCGTCGGGCTCACCCCGACCCTAGAAGAAAGGGGGACTACTCACTCATGTTGATCGTAGACATGTCTTGAATTGAAATAACTTGCATAAATGGAAAATTTCGAATCTTTACAATCTCAACGCCAACTATCGTAAGCGCTTGAAACTTTAAAGCTCAAAAAAACTAACTATCTATTGTCTATTGTTCTTGTCTTTGATCATTCTATGATTGGATGATTAACAAATTAGCCTCTAAGGCTTTATTTATAGGCTACTAATCCTCGCTATCCGAGGATTGTAACTTCTATCTAAACTAATAACTCTATCCGAACAACTAGGATAGGTCTTTTATTCTGATAAAACTTAAAGGAAAAGATAACAAACAACTGCTAATATCTAAAAGAACGAGATAACTCATGGCTTTGATGATAGATTTCACAATCCGAGCCTCAAAAATCGGATTTATCTTCTGTCGATGTAGGGTCGATATCGACTCCAGAGGTCGATATCGAGGCTTGTGTCTCTGCTCGACTTGTCCCACTCCAGTCGATGTCTATGACGATGGTCGATATCGATGCACGTGTGTCGATATCGAGGCTTCTAGTCTGGTTTGTGTGGTTATCTCGACACTCAAAAGTCGTGTCGAAATCCAGGGTCGATATCGATGTCTCCAGTCGATATCGACCTCTTCTCAGCTTCACTTGGCTTGCTCGTTTTGACTCCGATTTCATCGAATTCCTGCATGGTTAGCTCAAAACTCGTGTAGACTCTATTTCTTACACTTTAGCTCATTCTTACACGAGATCATATGCTTTTGAAACTTTTGTTCGGAAATTAAATGAAATATGAAGTCAAAAGATGCAATAAACAATAGTACAATTATGTACATCATCAACTGAGAAGACAGAAGTCGATATCGACCCCTCTACTCGATATCGAGTGATACCAGAGAGCAAAACGGACTCGAAGGTAAGTCCAGGTAAGAATCCTCCACCGTTAGAGATAAATTCTAATATCCCTATGAAGCGAGTATCCTTGTTTGTATGCCTAACTAACATGATAGGTAAGCCGATAAAAAAATACAAGGCAGGCGACAAGGTGCTTATTGAGCAACGCAACGCCTTGGGATGCAAAAGAAAGGATGGAAGGAAGGGGTCGTTAATGACGATCTATAAGGTCTATCTAGGAAGGTTGGAGCTCAAAGACAAGAAAGGGACGTGTTCAAAGTAGAGCTTGAAAGCCCTGAAGAGGACATGAGAGCGATATGGTCCATAAATGTGCCACCTTGGATAGAAGCACGAAAGAAGTCAGCCTAGCGACTATAAAGTCTAGAGCTTGTACCTAAAACCTTTTAAATTTCCGCAGAGATGGTTTTTAGGTTTCAGATTTGGAATTTTGGATTCTGAGACTTTGATATGTCGTGGCTATATCTATTATTGCACTAACAATTTCAGGTTTCATAGCAAAAGGAACGACAGAGAAGAAAAGAAGCTTCTGCAGAGGTAGTCGAAATCGACCAAATCAGTCAAAATCGACCCCCTATGGTCGAGTCATCTCATGGAGTCTACATCGATGACTCAAGAGAGTAACACATCACTCGATATCGACCAGGCTAGTCGATATCGACCTGATTTTGGTGGCCCTCGACTTCAACTTCTTCCTCGACATCGACAGATGCAGTCGACATCGACCTGCTTACTCAAAATCGACTTCTGGCATCGACTTAACCTAAAATCGACCTAAATCCGTAGGTTGCTCTGTAAGTTTCTCTCTACCCTTGTATTTCTTTTAATATAGTGAGAACACTATATATTTTAAGTATAGGGTGGGTGTGAAACATGTCTTATGGTCACAACTTGGCTTTCTTTTTCGCATTGCATTCATGTATAAGTTTTTCTTCTTAGTTTTTACTTTCATAAATTCAAAAATCCAAAAAAAAATTAGAAAATGTCAAAAATACAAAAAAAAATGCATGTTTACCTTTTTAAGTTTGTTTTTAAACCCTACTTAGATGTCCTATGATGAGAACTCAATAGCTGACTTGATCATGTAAATCCTATGGCATATTTGGATGGTTTAACCTATGTCCATACAATGGTTGTTATGTAGATTGTGAACTTATGATGAAATTGAGCACATATGATCCTAAGCTAAAAAGAAAAATCCGACAAAAATTGTCCGAGTGAGAATTTTGGCCTATAGGGAGAACATCAAAAATCCCTCTGCTTTCTTGAGTGTATTTACTCTTCCTATTCATCTCTAAATGTTGTGATAGTTATTCAAAGCCAATGCATATATATCTTTATGTTTACGAGAATTAAATGATGGAGACATCTTTTAAACCATTTTTATCCTCTCTTTACCTACCCTGCATTATCTCTGCTTGATGCCAGAATATTAACCTGGGCCTTATATTATAAATTCCACAAAATTATCCCTAGCCGAATTGAGCCTGACCCTCATTTGGGAATTGAGACTTAGATTGGTTAGAATAATGCCTTGTGGAAAGAAAATGCATATTTCTAGTTTTGATTAAATAGAATTATGGGATGGTACATATTTGAATCTTTTCAGACATTTTAGAAGAATTGTTTCGGCTCACCATATAAATGCACATAAAAACAATTCAAAAAAATAAAAAATATTATTATAGCGCATGAGACAAATATTCTTTACTTCTTGTATGAGAAAAAAAATGACTCCTTCCTCTTGCGAAGAACGCGCCGGACGCGCCTGCCCTTCTCTCTCTTTTGTGAGATCTGAAAATCCCAATTTGTCCAAACCTAAACCAAGAAACCTAGGTTTCGAGAATTTGATTCCTCATCTACCCCCCTCTGAAACCCTGCACCCTTGGTCCGGGGTTGAAGATGGTTCCAACCCCTGTCAATTTATTGTTGCCAGTAGTCTTTGCGGGTGCTGGGTTGGCAATCTCTCGATCAATAAACTGGTCACTACGATTTGGGGGTTTGTTTCTTGGCCAATCCTATGTCCTAATTTCTTTGGATTGGGAACCCGATCTGTGTTCCTGAAGGCGCATATGAAGATATTTGTTGAGCCCCAGTCGAATCGGCCTCCGCCGTGGCCAAATCCGAGGTGTACGGCTCTTCTTTGCGCATTGTCTCTGATGGGCGTTGGCGTTCTCCCTTATGGCCATGTCTGGGTGGTGGTGCCTCCTCTCTGCATCACGCATTGACGTGGGGAGAATTGAATCGAAATATATAGTAAAATATAAAGCAATACAACTCTTAGCCTCTTCAAATAAATTCAAGACTCCCCGCTATAGTAGTAGGGAATCAGGTTCGATCCACGACGAAGCGAGTCAGCGGGATCCTAGTAGCGTTGAAGACACGTCCTTTATGTTCGACCAGAAGCCTCGATCTCGATGTCAGACCTCGATGTCAACCTTGGCTGTCGATGCTCTTTGCAACAGAAGACCTGCAGAAACAAAAACTATAGTCGATATCGACTGGTGGGGGTCGATATCGATGTTAGTCCACGAAATCGACTGGCTCAGAAGTTTGCCAGTCGATACAGAGTGGTCGATTTCGACACAAGGGGGTCGATATCGATGCTTGTAGAAGTTTCACAGGAGTCTCGATCGACTCAGAAAACTGTCGATCTATCAGTTTGGTCGATATCGACCTCTGTTGTCGATATCGATGCTTTCCTGCAGTGAGTTAGTTGTTTTGTCGGCAAAGAAAGGGCCGAAGATTTAAGAATGGGAAGGAAGCAATGATCAGAAATAAGCAAAGGTGTTGGGTTTTTCGATGACTCAACGAACGGCGGGCAAATTTGAATGTAAACTTAATAAAGGAAAAGTCTTCCAAAGCCAAGGCTTACCGTGACGACAACCATGATAGAAGAAGTAAGAATCAACTAAAGATGCATGCTTTCATCATAAAGGAAAAGGCTTTCACCTAAACCGACAAATAGGAAAAGAGATTTTGCAATTACTTAACCTAATTTGTGTCTACCTTTGTCATAATTGAGTTTATAATCTTTCGAATAGAAACCCTAATTACTACCCAAGTTTTACAACATGAGTTCCTTAAATTCGCATTTAAAGATGAAGCACAAGGTAGAGGGAGATAAAAGATACATTTTTTAGCGACGTACTTACCTTACCATCATGGCTATCGTCGGGCTCACCCCGACCCTAGAAGAAAGGGCGACTACTCGCTCATGTTGATTGTAGACATGTCTTGAATTGAAATAACTTGCATAAATGGAAAATTTCGAATCTTTACAATCTCAACGCCAACTATCATAAGCGCTTGAAACTTTAAAGCTCAAAAACTCTAACTATCTATTGTCTATTGTCTTTGTCTTGCTTCTTGGATTGGATGATCTAACAAATCAGCCCCTAGGCCTTTATTTATAGGCAACTAATCCTCGCTATCCGAGGATTGAAACTTCTATCTAAACTATGAACTCTATCCGAACAATTAGGATAGGTCTTTTATTTTGATAAAACTTATAGGAAAAAATAATAAACAGCTGCTAATATCTAGAAAGACGAGATAACTCATGGCTTTGATGATAGACTTCACAATCCGAGTCTCAAAATCGGATTTATCTTCTGTCGAGGTAGGGTCGATATCGACACCAGATGTCGATATCGATGCTTGTGTTTCTGCTCGACTTGTCCAGCTCCAGTCGATGTCCATGACGATGGTCGATATCGATGCTTGTATGTCGATATCGAGGCTTTCTTGTCTGGTCTGTGTGGCCTATCTCGACACTCAGAAGTCGTGTCGAAATCTAGGGTCGATATCGATGTCTCCAGTCGATATCGACCTCTTCTCAGCTTCACTTGGCCTCTTCATTTTGACTCCGATTTCATCGAATTCCTGCATGGTTAGCTCAAAACTCGTGCAGACTCTATTTCTTATACTTTAGCCCATTCGTACACAAGTTTATATACTTTTGAAACTTTTCTTTGGAAATCGAATGAAATATGAAGTCAAAAGATGCAATAAACAAAGGTACAAATATGTACATCAAAACACCCCATACTTAGACTTGCTTGTCCTCAAGCAATAACCAAGCAATAACCAACACCTACAACACATCCTTCAAGTCTTCGCCTTTGTCAAAAGCAACATCATAAGCGGTAGGAAAGCAAAGCAAGTGAATTTAACGTCATAGCACATATTTTGGCGATCCATAGGCATATGCAATTTTGATCCAACCTCACAGGGATAATGTGTTTGCACTCAACTCTCATGTGTTTAGGCTATGAAGATCAACTCTTAACTCAATTCCATATACAATCACATAAACATTGCAATTTATAATAATCCACTATGCAACCAATTATGAAAATGCAATAAGAATCATCAGGAGGACTTTCGCTCAATGGAAGACTTCAAAGAAGACTCCATTCGGCGGGGTTGTAATGGGGCTTGGTATAAAATAAAATGGTATGGAGTTATTTGGCTATGTGGTGCTTTTATAATTCGGGAATCAAGACTCCTAAATCTCAACACTTGCAATTACCCAAACCATAACTCTTCAATGTAAGCTCAATCTCTATAATGCTCTTTCCCAACTTATCTTTCCATAATATGCTCTAAAAATGCACTTAAAGATGTAAACCATACTATCAACCCTTCTTCCAAGTTCTAATATACCTCTAAAAAATATAACACTTGTATGAATAAAAGACTTAAGGATTTTGGCTCATGCACTATATATACATCTCTCTTCTTTTTTTTTTGGATTTTTTTTTCGGAAATAATAAATAAATACTAAAGCTATGTGCATTTATATGGTGAGCCATAAATCCTTTTACAAAATATGACAAAACGTAAATATGCACCAACCCATAATTTTCTTGCTCAAAACTGGACATTATGCACTTTTCTTTCCACAAGGCATTAGTCCAGCCAATCTAAGTCTCAATTCCCAAATGGGGGTCAGGCTCAATTCGGCTAGGGATAATTTTGTGGAGTTTGCAATTTCAGGCTCAGGTTAATGTTCTGGCTTCAAGCAGGGATAATGCAGGGTAGGTAAAGAGATGATAAATATGGCTTAAAAGATACCTCCATCATTTAATTCTCGTAAACATAAACATATATATGCATTGGTTTTGAATAACTATCACAACATTTAGAGATGCATAGGAAGAGTAAATTCACTAAAGAAAGTGGAGGGATTTTTTATGTTCTCCCTATAGGTCAAAATTCTCACAAGGATAATTTTTGTTGGATTTGCTTTTTAGCCTAGGATCATATGTGCTCAATTTCATCACAAGTTCACAATCTACATAAAAATTTAAAGACTTAGGCTAAACCATCCAAATATGCCATAGGGTTTACATGATCAAGTCAGCTATTGAGTTTTCATCATAGGACATCTAAGTAGGGTTAAAAAAACAAAATAAAAATAAACATGCATTTTTTTTGTATTTTTGACATTTTTCTATATTTTTTTTAGATTTTGACATTTTATAGACTTAACAAACTAAAAGATTAAGGTCTTAATCTTTAAAATGCATAAATGCTTAAATATGATGCAATGCATACAAATAGAGTAGAAAGTAAATAAAATACAAGCCAAGTTCGCCAAGTTTTAAACCCTACCACAACCAAGTAAAGCAGCTTATAATGTCCAAGTTCAATCCCCACCCCATACTTAAAGATTACAGTGTCCTCACTGTTAGAAAAGTAAAGTAGAGGGAAGGAATCACTCACGCTCACTTACTCTCAACACATATCACTGCTCCCGAGGCGGAGGAGGTGGCAACAGCAAGGGCCAGTCCTGCGTAGGAGCTGACCCTGAGTAGTAGGTCACGGCGCCCTGCGGGAATGTGGAAGGTCCAGCCTGCTGATCGAAGGAAAAGCCCATATATGAGCCCAAGCCCTCGAGGAACCTCCCATAGCGTCACTGCTCCTCGCGCATCTCAGTAACGGAGAGCTCCAGCCTAGTAAAGCGGGCAGTCATGTCGTCCTGCCAATCAGTAGTATAGGCGGGCTGGAAGGGGGGAGGTGGTGGAGGCACATAGCTATGGTGGTTGTGATGGCTGTGATGGCTGTGGTGGGACCCTTGCGGGCCCTCTCCTCCTCCAACTGCATCATCCCTGGCGTCATCATCATCGTCGCCATCCATGCCCCCCTGGTAGGCTGGGGGCTGCTCTGCTCCGTCGGAATGGGGGTCAGCGTCCCAAGACATAGCGTCCACTTCCGGCTCATGGTTGTAGAGTGGGGGTCTCCTCCGTAAGGTGGGGTCAACAGATGGATCTATATCCGTATGATATGGCTGCCCAGTCCAAGACTGGTACTAGTTTGGGATATATAGAAGATCCATAAAATCGTGGCGCAGGCGCATCCGTGTCTAGGGGTGTCTCCATCCCTGTGCTCCTGGTGCGATGACTCCGCCCTGGCGCAATACTGCAGCGTCTAGGTACGTGAGCTGGTAGGCCGTGTACCTATCAGTGTGGACGCCTAGTCCCTCGGCGAGGATGGCCACCATGCCACCGTCTATAATGTCTGTAGAGACCGTGCGTCTGCGGTCTATGATATGCTCGAGCTAGGCGTGGAGGTATGGTAGAGGGTCATCCTCGAAGAGCATCCTCTACAGAGTCTCCGTCTCACGGTGTGTGGGGCGACGGAGCTCAGGCCTGGCCCAAAGGGTACTCGCCAGGACCCTCAAGATGACCCTAAAAAGAGGACTTACAACCCTAGAGGTGAAGGAGTCAGTAGGAGCAGGGTAGGGTATACCTGATATGTAGCTCCAGATGACGTTGGGGTCCTGGACCCTGAAGGCGGCTGGAGTGTGGATGAACCCAAAAATGTTGCTCATCTCCTCGAGCGATAGTCTGTGTCGCCTGTTGCCGAGCTGGAAGATGACTCGGCGGCTGGTCGGGGTGCGGTCGGGGACCTCCAATGTGGCCATAAACTCTCCAGTCAGAACGGGGTAGTGTGCCTCCAGTGGCTCAATCATCCTATGTAGAGAGACGTTCTCAAACGCCTCCTGAACGCCTGTGTGGAATCCTAGCTGGATCATGTCAGGGATATGGTACCATCTTGCCCTGGTGGCTCGGGCAATCAAATCCTCATCTAGGGAACGCTGCTGATCATCCTCAATGCGGAGCGTGTCCTGAGGGATGTTCTTGGCTCTCACCATCGTTTGCAAAAGAAACCATTTCCAAAGATAATTCCCCTCTGTATAAATTAGGGGGAACCCCATACTTAGGTTCCATATTATGCTAGAAATTATGTAAAGGTAAATTGTCTAAGTGAAAGTGGTAATATGTTCTAAAAAGAAAGTTCCTAAGGATGGCAATTTATATAAACATAATTTCTTGAATTTGTAATACTAAGGAACCTAATGACTTATAGAATTTTGGCCCACATATATAAAAAAATCAGATTTTAATCCCTAAAAAAATCAGAATTTAAACTCCTAAATAAATCAGAAATTCAGCTCTTGTAAAAGAAATCGGAATTTAAACTCGAAAATAAATTAGAATTTCAGCTTGTAAAAAAATCAGAATATAAACCCCAAAATAAATCAGAATTTAAACTACTAAAAAAAATATTCCAGAATCAGCCCTTATATAAAAAAAATTAAGATTCATAGCCCATACTTATGGAAAATTCCGATTATTGCCCCACATAAATTAAAAATTAGATCTTACCCCCTATATACATATAAAAATCAGATTCATGCCCTACATAAATTAAAAAATCAGATCAATGCCCCACAGATATACGATTACTCTTTCCCGCGCAATTAACGTTCAAACCTTAAACACCCAATATGTAATTTCTTCCTTAAATCAACTAATTAATCATGCAAATCTGAAAAAATATAGATGAAGGGTAAGAAATCATACCAGAAGAGTGTCGGAATTAGGGGGAGAAAGAGGCAACAACCGCAAAATTCAAGAAAACGAAAACTGTTGTCGAACAGGAGACGTCGAAATCAGTGCCTGGGGGTCGAAATCGACCGGATCTGGGCGATGTCGGGGCTGCTGGTGGCGCGGTGGGCTCTCCGGTGGCTTGGGGTGGCCGGATCTGGTGTTTTTTGGCCTCTTGTGGGTAGATCTGGGTGCTGTCGGCTTGAAAAAGAGGGAGAGAGAGAGCTAGGGCGAGAAGAGAAAGAGAGGACGAGGGCTTGCGGGGTTGGATCTGGTGAACTGTTGTGGTGGGCTGTTGTGATGGGGATGACAGTGCGGGGTACGGCAGTGAGGAGGGCGACCAGAGCGGTGCAGGAAAGAGATGAAGAAGAGAGATGAAGAAGAGAGAGCGGCGGCTGGGTAGGGTATCGAAAAGGGGAGGGGGTGTCGAAGTCGGGGGATATAAAAGGGTAAAAAAACCAAAAATTAAAAGCCGAAAAGAAATTAAAATATGACCTGGCACTTACCTCCATCTATAGTCGATATCGACTTAGAGGTCGATATCGACCCCCCTTCTGCATCCGTGTTGTTCTGCCTGCTGCTCACTAATGTCGGCCTGTCGATATCGATCATATAGGTCGATATCGACCTCTCTTCTGGACTGGTTTTCCTTGTTGACTTTAGATAGAATAGCCACGAATGATCTAAAAAAATATACAATAGACTAAAAACTAAAAGAGAAAGAAAAGGAAAAGGACGGGTTGTCTCCCGGAAGCGCTTGAGTTTAAGTCGCTAGCTCGACATATTTCCCTTTTTGCGCTAGTTCAACGCCAAGGTGGCGCGAATCTCTTCTTCCGGGTCCTCCTTGTCATAATATTTCTTTACTCGGTGGCCATTTACCTTAAAGGTGGATCCATCGTCGCAAAGTAACTCTACCGCTCCATGAGGGAATATTTTATGAACCTTGAAAGGTCCGCTCCATCTTGTCCTTAGTTTCCCTGGAAATAAGCGAAGTCTAGAATTGAAAACAAGGACTTTGTCACCTACCTCATATATTTTTGGCACCAACTTCCTATCATGCCATTTCTTAGTGCGCTCCTTGTAGATTTTGCCATTCTCATATGCCTTTAGGCGCAACTCCTCCAAGGCTTGTAAGTCAATGAACCTTCTATTTCCCGCTTCATCGAAATCCATATTAAGCTCCTTAAGAGCCCACATTGCTTTATGCTCAAGTTCAACGGGCAAGTGACATGACTTACCATATACCAAGTTATAGGGAGTTGTGCGAAGTGGTGTCTTATAGGCCGTTCGGTAGGCCCAGAGCGCATCATCCAGTTTGGACGACCAATCCTTCCTCGAGCGGGAGACCGTCTTCTCCAAGATGGCTTTGATTTAGCGATTGGAGACTTCTACTTTGCCGCTGGCTTGAGGGTGATAGGGTGTTGCCACCCTATGGTTTACCCCATACTTAGCTAAAAGAGCTTCAAAGCCTCTCTCAATAAAATGCGAGCCACCATCTGAAATAAGAACTCTAGGAACACCAGAGCGAGGAAAGATGTTAGTTTTCATAAACTTAGAGACTACCTTCACGTCGTTGGTCCTAGTTGCCATGGCCTCCACCCATTTAGAGACATAGTCCACCGCTACTAGAATGTATTTGTAGGGGCCTGAAGCAGGGAATGGTCCCATGAAGTCAGTGCCCCATACATCAAAGAGTTCTACCTCTAGAATGCCTGTGAGTGGTGTCTCCTTCCTCCATGTGATATTACCTGCACGTTGACACTCATCACAAGAGGTTACATAGTTTTGCACATCCTTGAAAAGGTTAGGCCAATAAAAACCACATTGAAGAATTTTCGCCGCGGTCTTGAATCCTTTAGCATGGCCTCCTCTAGGGAGAGAATGACAATAGTGAATCACGCTCTCTACCTCGTCCTCCGGGATACAACGTCGAAAGATATGGTCTTTCCTCTGTTTGAATAAGTAGGGTTCATCCCAATAGTATTGTTTGACGTCGTGCAAAAACTTCTTCTTTTGTTGCGAAGTTAAGCCTGAAGGAATCTCGCCTCCTGCAATATAGTTAGCAAAATCCACATACCAAGGTACCTTCGCCCTTCTTATAGCAAATAAATCATGGATAGGACTGGAAGGAGGTGTAAAGAAGAAATTCTCACCGAAGCTTACCTCTTCGTCACCTTCGGAGGGTTTTGAAGGTGGTCGATATCGACCTGTAGGGGTCGATATCGACTGGGCGGCATCGACAGGTTCAGTCGATATGGGCTGCTCGATATGGGTCCTCGATGTCGACGTCTGGAGGTCAATTTCGACCTCTGCAGTGCACAACCTGTGATCAAAACTGGTCGACATCGATGCAAGTATTACCTTCGGGGCAGTCGATATCGACCTGTGGGGGTCGATATCGAGTCGATCTTCTGCCTGTCTTACCTCTTGCCTCATTAGGTGCTCGTCAGGGCGGGAGTCATTGATTTGTATGTTGTCAAGTGACTCTTCCAGAAGCCCTATGGGTAGCCGTGAAAGATGATCGGCTACGGAGTTCTCCGTTCCTTTCTTATCTTTAAGCTCAACGTTGAACTCTTGTAGTAAGAGCACCCATCGTAGGAGCCTAGGTTTAGCATCCTTCTTCGCCATTAAGTACCTAAGAGCTGCATGGTCAGTATGAACAATTACTTTAGAACCCACTAGGTATGAGCGGAACTTCTCAAAAGCGAAGACCACTGCCAAGAACTCCTTTTCCGTCGTGGTGTACTTTGTTTGAACGGCATCAAGAGTCTTGCTTGCATAGTAGATGGCGTGAAACTTTTTGTCTCTCCTTTGTCCTAGGACAGCACCTACAACATAATCTCTTGCGCCGCACATGATCTCAAAGGGTTGCGACCAATCGGGCGATTCAATGATTGGGGCGGATATAAGGGCCTCCTTTAACCTATTGAAAGCATCAAGACAATCACTAGAAAATGCAAACTTAACATCCTTCATTAGTAGGTTAGTTAAAGGTTTGGCAATCTTAGAAAAATCTTGAATAAACCTGCTATAGAAACCTGCGTGACCAAGGAAGCTTCTTATGTCCTTAATTGATGAAGGTGGTGGCAATTTTTCAATGAGCTCTATCTTTGCCCTGTCCACCTCAATTCCCCGTTTAGAGACTTTGTGGCCTAGCACAATCCCTTCCCTTACCATAAAGTGGCACTTTTCCGAATTGAGAACCAAGTTTGTCTCTTCACATCGTGCAAGTACCCTGCGAAGGTTAGCAAGACAAACATCGAAAGTAGTGCCATAAATAGAGAAATCATCCATAAATACATCCACGATGTCCTCAATCATGTTGTAGAAGATGGCCATCATACATCTTTGAAAGGTAGCAGGGGCATTGCAGAGCCCAAATGGCATTCTCCTATATGCAAAAGTCCCATAGGGACAAGTGAAGGTGGTCTTCTCCTGATCGTCAGGATGAATAGGGACCTGCCAAAAGCCAGAATATCCATCCAGGTAACAAAAATAATCATGTTCGGCGTGTCTCTCTAATACCTGGTCAATGAATGGAAGGGGAAAGTGATCCTTTCTAGTGGCATTGTTGAGTTTCCTATAATCAATACACATTCGCCAACTAGTTGTGATTCGCTTTGGCACAAGCTCACCCTTCTCATTCTCCTCAACGGTCATTCCACCCTTCTTAGGCACCACATGGACTGGGCTCACCCATTCGCTGTTGGAGATGGCATAGATGATTCCTGCATCCAGCATGCGCATGATCTCCTTCTTCACTACCTCTCTCATGTTGGGTTGAGCTTCCGTTGGTGTTCTATAGATGCCTTATGATCATCCTCAAGGAGGATTCTATGCATACAAGTAGCGGGTGAAATACCTTTGATGTCCTCAAGAGAATATCCAATAGCCTTATGATGAGCACGAAGTACTTCCATAAGCTTATCTACTTCCTGTGTGGTTAGTGAAGCATTGATAATTACAGGGAAAGTAGAATTTGGACCAAGAAACTCATACCTAAGTGTGTCGGGTAAAGGCTTAAGCACCGGAGAAGGGCCTTGTGGGATAAGGATTGGCTCTACCTCCTCTGTCTTCATAATCTCACCAAGGTAATCCGTCTCAATTCTCTTGATTGAAGTTCCCAAATCAGCGATAGGGGTTGTCGTGGACCAAACATAGAGTGATGCCATCTTTGATTGGGAGTCTTCAAAATATTCCTGCAGAAAAGAAGTCGAGGGCGAGTAGGAATAGTCAATATCGACTGAGAGTTCAGCACATACCTCGGCCTCGGAGCTGTTTGACAACAAGTGGTAAGGGTCGATTTCGACCTCTGATGTCGATATCGGCTGGTCGATTTCGACCTCTTCAGTCGACATGGGCTGGTCGATTTCGCCTGTAAAAGAAGAAGAGAGAACTTGACTTTCTGAGTGTATCGATGTCGACTGAGGGCACTCGATATCGAGTGATTTGGTCGATGTCGACCTCTTCTCGTCGATATCGACCTCTTCTTCGAGCTCCATAGATAAAGCATCATCGAATATTTCCTCATCACTCGTGCATGTAGCCAGGAACTCCTCGATGTCCTTGTCGGTAAGCTCCTCTGCAGCTAGGGCTAGGGCCTCCTCAGGAGTTAGGGCCCTTTCCATCGGTTTTTTGCAATCCATGATGCTAGTGTAGACCGAATTGATTTCCATACCATTAACTTCCTTCATTGTAGGGTTGAAGGAGAATTCAATTACTTCGTTCCCTATAGTAAAGGTTAGTAATCCTCTACGTACATTAATATTTGCATCAGCAGTAGCTAAAAAAGGCCTACCAAGGATGATAGGTACAATAGGATCTTCAGGCATGTCCAATACAATGAAATCAGTAGGCACAAAGAATTTACCTACCTTTACAGGGACGTCATCAACGATTCCTGTGGGTCTGATGAATGAATTATCAGCCATATAAAGCTTCATATCCACAGGTTCAAGTGCTCCGATGTTCACCTTTTGCCAAATAGAGAGAGGCATAAGACTTACACTTGCCCTTAGGTCACATAGGGCTTTGTAGCGATGTTGGCCAAATCCCACGGTGATTGCAAACTTCCCTGGATCACTCCTCTTCTCAGGGAAATCCATCTTTGAGCACTCCTCTGCGATCTCTGCCATGGACCGCTTCTTGCTAAGGATGTCTTTTAGAAATCGAACATAGGCGGGCATCTCGCTTAGGGCTTATGTAAGAGGGATAGTAATGTTAAGTCCTTGGAGAATCTTTACAAAACGCCTAAACTTACCTTGAGTGGGGTCCTTCAATGCTTTAGAAGGGAGGGGCAATGTTTTCTTTGGCGGAGAAGCCAAAACGGTGGTCGGAGGAGTTTGCTGAACAACGATGTCGACTGGAGGTTGGTCGATGTCGATAGGAAGGGTCGATTTCGACCTCTGTTGTGATCTCTCAGGCTCTGCAGTGACGTCGACGTCGACCAGGGGGTCGACATGGGTGTCGATATCGACCTCAGGGTCGACATCGACTGGTTTGTCGATGTCGACAGGTTATGTTGTTTCTTCCTCCGTTGCCGTTTGTGGTTTATGAAATTTGGTGCCACTCCTTAGTTGCATGGATGCAATGTGTCCTGACCCGGATTGCCCCTTAGGATTGGTAGTTGGTTGCCCAGGGAATGTTCCGGGCGGTCTAGGGATTTGTGCCGCCAATTGACCCAGTTGGGTCTCTACGTTCTTCTTCCAAATATCCATCTCCCCAATCCTTGTGCTAAGGTGATTGAGTTGAGAGTGGATAGCATTGTTGGATTGATCATTCTTAGCTTGGTTCCGCCTTATCTCGTCCAATACAAGTTGAAGATCATCCTTCTTTTGGTCTCTCTCCGGGTGCCCAGGAGCTCTATAGAGTGGGGGGTCCCTAGGGTTAACCTGGTTCCTTTGTGGTTGTTGGAACCTTTGGTCTCCCCAATATTGGCGATTGGGACCCCACATGAAGTTGGCTTCCTCATGAGTCTCCGCCAGTTGCACTTGCTCAGCATGGGGGCACTCAATGGTAGTGTGTCGCTGCGATCCACATTCGATGCAATCCTGGTTTGCCGAAAGGAATCTTACTTGTTTTTGGAGCTTTCTAAGTTGATCCCTATGAAATTGTTCTTTTACATCCGGATCGATCACCTTAGAGGGTTCGTACAATGGCATAGATGGGGCAGGCCTCGACGATGATGGTGCGTCAGAAGCCTCAGGAGTCCCATACGTATTGTCAAATTCCACCAACCTTTCAATGGTTTCCCAAGCCTCTTGTGGAGCGAGTTCAAGGTAGCCATAGGCGGTGTAAGTATTGATCCTCTCCTTGGTGGCAGCATCAAGAGCATTGTATATGATCTCCTGAATTACGTACGGTGGTTGGCCATGCGTCGGGCATGATCGTAGAAGGTCCTTAAACCTTTCCCAAACAGTTGCCAGAGCCTCACCAGGCTTTTGTTTGAAAGCCGTGATTTTCTGTCGGATCAACGCCGTCTTAGAAGGAGGAAAGAACTTGTTGAGAAACGCGTCCTTGACTTCATTCCAGGTGCGGAGCGATCTTGGGGCTAAGCTCTCCAACCACTGCAATTCTTTTCCTGTAAGAGACCAGCGAAAGGCTTTTAGTTGGACATACTCAAGACTTTTTCCATCAGCAATTGTATCACAGAGGTCTAAGAAGGTTGACATATGTGCCATAGGGCATTCGTTAGGTTTCCCTTCATATTGATGCCTTCTTATTTCAGTTAAAAAATTTGGTTTAATTTCAAAATTAGAAGTAGGGATTAGAATAGCCGATTCAGGCACTGTGAGCGATGGGTGCATGTATTGGTTTGCATTCCGGCGGAGGGCGTTGATTTGAGTCTCATATCGCCTCGTGGCTTCCTCCTCTCTGTCAGCACGCTCCCTTAGTGCCGCTTCTCTGGTAGTGAAATCCTCTACTTGCTTCCTTAAGCGTTCAATTTGTTGTGCTTGGGTCTCGTTGTCCGCCATGATTCTTTGAACTCGAGACCTTAGGTGGAGAAAGCGTTCTGGTTCGTCTAGTCCTTCAAATTCAGTTTGGTTACCAGTACGTCGCATACACCTATAAAATAACACTAAAAAGAACCGTGAAAATAAACTACTAGGGCACGATTGATAGCTTCCCCGGCAACGACGCCAAAATTTGACGTAGGGAGAATTGAATCGAAATATATAATAAAATATAAAGCAATACAACTCTTAGCATGTTCAAATAAATTCAAGACTCCCCGCTATAGTAGTAGGGAATAAGGTTCGATCCACGAGGAAGCGAGTCAGCGGGATCCTAGTAACGTTGAAGACACGTCCTTTATGTTCGACCAGAAGCCTCGATCTCGATGTCAGACCTCGATGTCGACCTTGGCTGTCGATGCTCTCTGCAACAGAAGACCTGCAGAAACAAAAACTGTAGTCGATATCGACTGGTGGGGGTCGATATCGATGTTAGTCCACGAAATCGACTGGCTCAGAAGTCTGCCAGTCGATACAGAGGGGTCGATTTCGACACAAGGGGGTCGATATCGATGCTTGCAGAAGTTTCCCAGGAGTCTCGAGATCGACTTAGAAAACTGTCGATCTATCAGTTTGGTCGATATCGACCTCTGTTGTCGATATCGATGCTTTCCTGCAGTGAGTTAGTTGTTTTGTCGGCAAAGAAAGGGCCGAAGATTTAAGAATGGGAAGGAAGCAATGATCAGAAATAAGCAAAGGTGTTGGGTTTTTCGATGACTCAACGAACGGCGGGCAAATTTGAATGTAAACTTAATAAAGTAAAAGTCTTCCAAAGCCAAGGCTTACCACGACGACAACCATGATAGAAGAAGTAAGAATCAACTAAAGATGCATGCTTTCATCATAAAGGAAAAGGCTTTCACCTAAACCGACAAATAGGAAAAGAGATTTTGTAATTACTTAACCTAATCTGTGTCTACCTTTGTCATAATTGAGTTTATAATCTTTCGAATAGAAACCCTAATTACTACCCAAGTTTTACAACATGAGTTCCTTAAATTCGCATTTAAAGATGAAGCACAAGGTAGATGGAGATAAAAGATACATTTTTTAGCGACGTACTTACCTTACCATCATGGCTATCGTCGGGCTCACCCCGACCCTAGAAGAAAGGGCGACTACTCGCTCATGTTGATTGTAGACATGTCTTGAATTGAAATAACTTGCATAAATGGAAAATTTCGAATCTTTACAATCTCAACGCCAACTATCGTAAGCGCTTGAAACTTTAAAGCTCAAAAACTCTAACTATCTATTGTCTATTGTCTTTGTCTTGCTTCTTAGATTGGATGATCTAACAAATCAGCCCCTAGGCCTTTATTTATAGGCAACTAATCCTCGCTATCCGAGGATTGAAACTTCTATCTAAACTATGAACTCTATCCGAACAATTAGGATAGGTCTTTTATTTTGATAAAACTTATAGGAAAAAATAATAAACAGCTGCTAATATCTAGAAAGACGAGATAACTCATGGCTTTGATGATAGACTTCACAATCCGAGTCTCAAAATCGGATTTATCTTCTGTCGAGGTAGGGTCGATATCGACACCAGAGGTCGATATCGATGCTTGTGTTTCTGCTCGACTTGTCCAGCTCCAGTCGATGTCCATGACGATGGTCGATATCGATGCTTGTATGTCGATATCGAGGCTTTCTTGTCTGGTCTGTGTGGCCTATCTCGACACTCAGAAGTCGTGTCGAAATCTAGGGTCGATATCGATGTCTCCAGTCGATATCGACCTCTTCTCAGCTTCACTTGGCTTCTTCATTTTGACTCCGATTTCATCGAATTCCTGCATGGTTAGCTCAAAACTCGTGCAGACTCTATTTCTTGTACTTTAGCCCATTCGTACACAAGTTTATATACTTTTGAAACTTTTCTTTGGAAATCGAATGAAATATGAAGTCAAAAGATACAATAAACAAAGGTACAAATATGTACATCACGCATCCTTCCTGGTGGCCGGATCTCTTATCCGGTGTGGTTCGTTCCCTCTCTCTCTCTTTTTCAGATCCTCTTGTTTGGAGCTGTGGTGAGGATCGGTTCATCCCCTCTTCCTCTCGGCTCTCCTTCCTTTATTTCCCTTTGATAATCTATCTATTGGCTAACCATATATGCCTAATTGTGTCTCTTTTGTTGACATCTGAGATTGATAAAAGGAAAAAATTAATGGGAACAGATGATCCTGTCTCCCCAATGAGTACCCCCCGTAAAGGTTTGACACAGCCGGAGGGCTATAAACTTCCTGAGGTGCATCTCGACCTCGATGATGGAAAAAAGAATAAGAAATTCAAATCTAGCACTAGGAAGATGTTCTGGTGGCTCGTAAACAACTGGATACCGCTGATCTCGTGGCTAGGACCTATGATGGAAAGCAGATCGGCTATCTTTCGTACCTCTCGGTTCTTGGCTCTCTGTGGCTTACCAATGGTGGCCATGGTGATCCGGAGTCGGTTCAGGTATGTGTGAAAATTCACATTGGATAAGTTACTGTCTACCACTATTACAGTTGATCGGTTTGATATGCAATGTGTTATTGTGGAGACCTCCCGAAAGGGAAAACAAAACTTGATTGGCAACAAAGAGGCTGAGGATTTCTTATTCTCCAGTGATGCCGACGTAAAGAGAAGGTGCAATAGGGCATCACTTGGCATTCATTTGATTAAACGAATCATCGGTTCAAAAATGAAACAGAAAAGAATTTTCAAAGTAAATGCAATGCTTTTTTTCATTTGGCATATACTATTTATGCTTATTGGTCTATCATTCTTCTATGGGTGGTCATTGGACTTGTATTAATGTGCATAACACTGTGGAAGAAAATTTTTTATGTGTTGTGGCTACCGTTTACCAACTCTGATGATGTGAAGAAGGGTATGGCAGCAATGGTTTTTCTTGGGGTTGTTCTGCATTTCACTAAGGGTTTTCATGCTTCCTTGGATCACAAAGCCAGGCCAAATTGGGATCGTTTTCCTTTGAGTGCTCCCTCTGCCGCTCCTGATACATCTCTCTTAGAGTTTTATCAGTTGAGGTTGGCAAGGATGAAAGAGCTTTCTAAGTGTGAACTCTGGTGGTGTTTGAAAAGTCCTGGAAAAACTAATGGTGTGCTATCCTTGCTGAAGGGTTTATCGATTAAACATTACAGGAAAACGGTTGACCGGAGAAATCTAACCTGTAGCATGGTGTACTGTATGTTTAGCTTGTTACCCTGTTTGATAACTACTATGCGACTATGGCGAGTTGGGAACTTTGTCTGTCAAGTTTACGGGTTTAAGGTGGCATCCCTGGGATGTAAGAATTGGTGTAATTGTTATTTAGTCTGGCTATTGTTATGGCAGCCGATATGTATGAATGACTATAATCTTGTGTTGGGCATATTAAGTTTTTCTGGCCTAGTTGAGTACTCTAAATGTTGGACTAGGCTTCTTGGTGATATCAAATGTGTTAATCTTGAGATTTGGTTTTTAAAAACATGTCTACAATGGGAGCTTGATGCTTCTCAATGTATGGATAACCGGCAGAACTTACAGGTGTTATCCTCTCCGGGTATACTATTGGTTAAGCATCTAATGAATCGAAGATTATGCATATTGACTAGTTCTTATTACCTTATTTATTGTAAATTTGTTTTGCGTGGGTTGTGTTATACACTACGCTCTTGGGTGCAACCTTGTATTCGTGAAATTGGGTCAACTGAAATTAGCTACTGTGTGATTATTGAAAATTCAGTCACTTCCCCCAAGTATGTATCCTTTCAGGTCAAGCATGAGATGACCTGTGTTGGCTTCCCTTCAATCGGGTGTATCATATATATTAATCAAGGTGTCTCATTTCCAGGTCCAGCTCAACATTGCAATGTAAGTATTATTTTAGAAAGAGCTAAAATGAAGATTATTGTTAAAACATCTATGACTAAACTCTCTCTTGTGAAACAAATTACAGGTGTCATGTGGTATTGTCGATCGATTATCATCACCTATTGCTCAAATGTGAATAGAATTGTACGAAAGTCCGTTTGGACTAAAGATAAAAGAGAAACATTAGGAAAGGCCATAACACACAAGATTTATTCGATTACAGAACAAAGTCAGGGTAAATACAAGCAAATGAGAATCAAACTTGTGGAAAATAAACCTCTAACTACCTACAAAAATGTGAATAAGTTGTCTCTGTCAGAAGCATTGCACCCTCGGCTTCCGATGGACCGGGTAATCAAATAATGAAAGCGTGTTTCTGGAATATCAGAGGTATAGGAAAGTCGAATATTTGGACAGACCTTAAAGCCATGCGAATAAATGAGCACATCTCGCTAATGGCAATTGCAGAGATTAGAACAAATAAAATTCCTCAGGAAAAGAATTGGAAATCGTGTGGATACAATAATGATATCTGGTCTGTAGGGAATGATAGAACGGGAGGAATAGGACTCCTTTGGAATGAGAACGTTCTTCAAAATGAATCAATTGAGGTCGATGTGGTGCTACCAAGAGTAATTCGGGTTAAATACTCATGCTTAGATAAAAACTTCACAGGAATAATATTTTTTGTCTATACACCCCCCCACGAGTCGGACAAAGATGTCTTCTGAAATGAATTCTCGAATATTATACCGAGTGAACCCCTACCATGCTTAGTAATAGGGGATATGAATAAAATTAGTAGCAGCAGTGAAAAACTCGGGTGAGTAGCGAATAGTCAAGCGAGATATCTTAGAATAAATCAATTCAAAAATCAATGCAATCTGCTTGAGATCCCATCCTGGGGCAATCAATTTACTTGGAGGAAAAAGAGAGAAGGGGAGGATAATATCTAGGAAAAATTAGATCGAGTACTGGTTCAACACGAGTTTCTGGAAACCTTCCCTGATCTACCAACATTCAAGGGAGCCTTTACAGGGTCTGACCAATGTCCCATTTCTATTTGCCTAGCTTCTGGAAGAGAATTTACACCCCTACCGTTTAAATTCGAAAACATGTGGCTACAGAGAAAGGACTTCAAGAACGTTGTCAAACAAGCTTGGAGAGTTAGGTGTACGGGCTGAGCAATGTACAGATTAATGTACAAAACAAAGTTTCTGAAAGGAAATGCTAAAGTGTGGAACAAAAACTCCTTTGGGAATGTCTTTCGTCAAATTCAAACTGTGGAAAAAGAACTGATTAGTATCCAACCAAATACTATATCCAGAACGGGTAAGGATTATTTCATCGAAAAACAACTGATCAGGAAAAAAGAGCAACTATTAAAATTCCAAAAAGAATATTGGGGGCAGAGAGAAAAATCAAAACATCTCAAGCTCACTGACTCAAACACAACATACTTTCATAATTTGGATTTAGTGACTATGTTATAAACTTAATCATGGAATGTGTAACAACTATTTCATTTTCTATATTTGTTAATAATGGACCTACGGAGGTGTTTAAACCTTCTAGAGGATTAAGACAAGGCGACCCCATGTCTCCGTTTCTGTTCATTCTTGGTGCAGAAGTGCTCGCTAAAAAACTAATAGCAGAGTCCAATCTCAACCACTCTAGCATTGGCTTCAGGTTTGGTCCATCTGGACCAAGAATCCCGTTTTTGGCGTTTGCTGATAATATCATCATCTTCACAAAAGGCAACATTGCAGCATGTGAAAAAGTAAGGAAAATTGTTGATTATTACTGTCAATTGTCAGGACAGAAAGTAAACTACAACAAATCTGCATTTCAAGGTTCTCCAGGGATACCTGCATCGCGAATAGCAACTATTGAAGGATGTCTAAGTATATCAAAGCACGTTAAACTGGACAAATATCTGGGGTGTCCAATTGTTGATGGTAGAACAAACAAAAGCACCTTTGAAGAAATCATTGGCAAAACAACTAATCAATTATCAAAATGGAGAGCCGATTCACTATCTCAACATGGGAGGTCGGTGTTAATAAATTCAAATTTAGCTTCTAAACCATTGTTCGCTATGCAAAGCTTCATACTTCCGGTGACAATTCACTCAGCATTAGACAAAATCAATAGGACCTTCTTCTGGAACAAAGTCCTCCAATACAAACCCCTTATAGGATGGGACAAAGTATGTAGACTAAAAGCAAAAGGAGGAATGGGATTAAGAAAAACAAAGGAAATGAATGAGGCACTACAAATGAAACTTATTTGGAAAATAATTGCTGAACCAGATAATTGTTGGGTCAAAATTATCAACCATAAGTATCTAAAGTCATCGCCAATACTTAAATTTGAGAAGAAAGGAAATGCCTCATGGCAATGGACGCAACTGAGAAAACTTATTAAGCCCTTTAAGGAAGGCCTAGCATGGTCAGTCGACGATGGGAAAACAATCAAGTTCTAGCATGACAAGTGGGCTCCGGTTAAGAATATTCATAATGCTTGTCTCGACCCGACAAAAATCAACTGGGAAGAAACTGTTGATCAGTACATTCGAAATGGGGCATGGAACCTGGAAAAACTTAGAACGATAATGCCAAATGACATTGCGCAGCAGATAGCACAGATTCCCCTCCCAATAAATCAAATACAGGACATAATGTATTGGTGGCCGGACAGAAAACGGTGGTTTACGACGTCTAGTGCGTATAAACTTAATACAAGAACAACAGAGCTTAATAATGATAATAATTCATGGATCTGGAACTTGAACGTTCCACCTAAAATTAATAATTTCATATGGAAAGTCTGTCATAATGGACTCCCAACAGCTGTCCGTCTCGCCAGAAGAGGAATAGCAATACCACCTTATTGTACCTTGTGCAATCACCATGAAGAAGACACTACTCACCTATTGTTTGAATGCAGATATTCTCTCTGCTGTTCAAGCTTATCACCTAGAGTGAAATCAGAAATTTCAGACAATATCAATCTATCGAGAAATGTCGAGGCATTAATGACAAAATTAGACAGACTACTTGATACACAACAAAAACAGAAACTGGTATTCCATTGGTGGACCATCTGGATTATTCGTAATAAACTGATTTTCCAACAACAAAAAGTGCCAAATGCAAGAGGATTTGAAAAACATGTCGACTCATATATTAATGAATGGAGTAAAGCAGGAAAGTACAACGAAGAGGATAACAACAAAATACAACAGCGAGTAAATACCTCTAAGGAAAATGTGAGTATTAGGAAGAAGGAAAAATGGAAAAAACCACCAAATGGGAAATTGAAACTAAATTTCGATGGTTCCGCCTCCGGCCAACGATAAAGCTCGATAGGCTACATCATTCATGACAGCACAGGGAATTCAGTAGCAATGGGAAGTAAACTAATTGGACACCAATTCCCTTTAATGTCCGAAGCCATGGCTTTGAGAGTGGGCGTTCTGAGGGCTCTCGAGATGAAAATTCCCAAAATTATAATTGAAGGAGATTCACTGACCATCATCAATCATTTACAGTCTAGAATCAAATGTCCATGGGAAATTGAACTAATTATGTCAGATATTAGCGCTCTACTTACGGGGTTTTACGAAGTCTCGTTTTCACACGTTCTTCGTAACGGCAATTGCGTGGCAGATAAGATTGCACACCTAGCTCATATTGCCCCCATCCCTTCTCTATACACTGACACATGTCTTATTGACCTCATCCGAAAGGATGCTGTCGGATAGCGGTTCGCATCCGAATTATTACTTAATCAAAAAAAAATATTCCTTACTTCTTTTATTTTATACAAGATTTATATTTTTGAGAGCATATTAGGGTTTGAAGAAGGTTGATGAGCATTATGGAAAATAAGTTTGGGGAAGTACATTATTGTAGAGATATGGTTTGGATATAGTTGTGTTAAAGTTTAGGAGTCTTGATTCCCGAATTTGATTCCATACCCTTTATTTCTTACCAAGCCCCATTACTACCCCGCCGAATGGAGTCTTCTTTGAAGTATTCCATTGAGCGAAAGTCCTCCTGATGATTCTTATTGCATTTTCATAATTGGTTGCGAAGTGGATTATTATAAATTGCAATGTTTAGGAGATTGTATATGGAATTGAGTTGAGAGTTGATATTCATAGCCTAAACACATGAGAGTTGAGTGCAAACACATTATCCCTATGAGGTTGGATCAAAATTGCATATGCCTATGGATCGCTCAAATATGTGGTATGACGTTAAATTTAATTGCTTTGCTTTACTACCATTATGATATTGCTTTTGACAAAGGCGAAGACTTGAAGGATGTGTTGTAGGTGTTCGTTATTGCTTGGTTATTGCTTGATGACAAGCAAGTCTAAGTATGGGGTGTTTTGATGTACATATTTATATCTCCTTTTATTGCATCATTTGACTTCATATTTCATTCGATTTCCAAAGAAAAGGTTGAAAAATAGTGCAAATTTGTGTAGAATGAGCTAACGTGCAAGAAATAGAGTCTGCATAAGTTTTGGTCTAAATATGTAGGAATTGGAGCGAAATCGGAGTCAAAACGAAGAAGCCAAGAGAAGCTGAAAAGAGGTCAAAATCGACTAAACTGGTCGATATCGATTGAAGACCTAGACATAGACTCTGAGTGTCGAGACAGACAAAGATACCAACACTGAAGACAACTCGATATCGAGTGCCTGTATCAATATCGACAATGCCCTAGAGATCGAGTGAAACTGAGCTCGTCGAGCAGAAATGAAGAGGTTGATTTTGACCTGACTAGTCGATATCGACTAGATTTCAACACGGATTGGAAGCTCTTTTTGAGAAACGGATTGCAAGTCTATCATGAAGGCCACGGTTTATCTTCATAATTACATAAGATTATGTCTTAAAGGTGATTTCCTTTTTACCCTAAGATCATTATTAGTTGTTTTAGATATTTACTTAAATAAAAGATTTATCCTACTTGTTGGGATAGAGTTTAGATAGAAGATAGGATCTACTTTCCTTGGCTAGCAAGGATTAGTAGCCTATAAATAAAGCCCTAAGGGGTTTGGTTTTTAGGCATTCAATTCCAATTCAACAACAGAGATCATATATCACAATAGCAATAGAGTTAGAGAGAAGTCTTAGGGTTTGGCGTTTGCGAGATCCGGCGTTGAGTTGTAATGATTCGAAGGTTTAAGTTTAATGCAAGTTTTCTTCTTTCAATCAAAGGTGTTTGTTGCAATGAAGATCGAGTAGTCTTCCTAGTTCTAGGGTCGGGGTGAGCCCGACAGTAGCCATGTAAGTACGCTTATTCTATATTTGATTATACGATCTCTTCTTCTACCCTGCGCTCAATCCTTTATGCGAGTTTAGGATCATTCTTTATTTACCTTATATGAAGCAAAAGTAGATTGTACATGTGAATTTGGATAGTAATTAGGTTTCTATGTGAAAGCCTCTATATTCCTAATTGGTGTTGAGAAAAGCTTAATCTTTTATGTGAATTAGGTCATAATACATGCATGGTTACCGTCGTGGTGAATCCCTATAATGGAAGCCCTTTTAGTTTATTGAGTTAAAACCCTAAAATTTGTTGTCTTTATTTCTGTCTTCTTATTTTACTTTTTTTCTGCATTTGACATTGTCTAAGGAGCCACTCGATATCGACCGTATCAGTCGATATCGACCACCCTGCATGAGCAACTCTACGTCGACAATCTTCTGGGTCGACAGGAACTATTGATCTACTCGATTTCAACTATTCCAGTCGATATCGAGTTCTTTTGTTGTTTTCTCTTCTTCGCAGGTTCTTCCTAGATCGACGTCACTGCTAGGAATTGACTGCCCCTATCGATATTGACCTCCCAACTCGATATCGAGGCTTCTGGTCGACTTGCTCATATTTCCCAAAGACTATCCTGGCACCGTTGACCCGCCTCCTCGTAGATCGATCCTGATTCCCTTCCACTACAATGGGAGGAAGTCTTGAATTTTATTTGCACGGATAGAGGATTGGTTTGCACTTATATTTATATTTGTTTATGTCAATTCTTCCTCCTAACAATTTGGCATGGAGAACCTGCAGCCCCTTCGTGCGAGATTACACTTACTAAAGGAAAATCGACTTAGTTCCCCCAATTTATATATGAAACTGTGGAGATGTGTGAAGCTGCATTTACTAGTGACGATGATTTCGATGAGGAATCCACTGAGATTAGGAAGTTCATTGAGGATGCTCAAAGAACCTTATTTGAAAGATCTACAACTTTGATGTTGAAGGTTTTTCCAAAATCAACCTCTAACATGGCCGAAAAATATCACCTTTGTAGTTGTTCATTGTTTGGACGAGATTACCTATCTTTCCATATTTATTTTATCATCTAAGCATTATATTTATTTAGGAATAATATAAATTAGAATAATATCTATTAGTTGACTTTCCAATTAATTGATGTTATCTCTAATTAGTTTTTATCTTTATTTGCCATAATAAATAAGGTTATTAAGGAAATTCTATCTTTTAGGTTTCCTTGCTCACCATGTAGATTGATTTCTATCATATTTTTTAGACAAGATTTTATTTCCTTATTTATTATAGTTAATTCAGCCAAATCTATCATTTGCATAGGATCTAGTTGGCCACTCTATAGGATTTCTAGGGTTTCAATTATTATAAATACCCCATTAAGTGGATGAATAAAAAGATGGAACAAAATTATTTAATAAAAAAAAATCAAATTTAGAGGGTTCTCTTAGGAGAAGAAGCGAGTTCCCTTGTGTGGGATAGGATTCGATGGGTTGTTCCTAACTTGTTTTGTCTTGCGTGTGTCGATCCTCGTTGGTGGGTTGGTGCTACAACATGCTTGGTGTGTATCGATCATCGTTGAAGGATTGGTGCTATCCATCATATGTTGGTGTGTGTCGATTCTCTTCGTTATTCATGTGCTATCGAGCATCCACGATCATCGTTGAAGGATTGGTGATGAGTCCTCGATTCCGTGGGTTGTAAAAGTTCGTATTCGATCATTCGGTTTGGTTCTCGATTTCAAAGATTTGAGGGTCTTGTTCTTGTTTTGTTGGGTTATCCTTATTATCTATCTATTATATTTGGTCTACTTCTTTTTCTTTTTGTTCTAGTTCTTGTTGTTTTCTTGAGTCTTTTCTTGTTCTTGTGTCCTTCTTTCAAATCTGTCCATTTGTTCTTCTAGTTCTTATTTGTTAAGTCATTGATGTCAAAGATTGGGCCATCCTACAATTAAACCCCTTATCATTGGGTTTAAGTATCTCCCTCATGAAGCTCCGCAGAGTGGGAACACCGAACTGCGTCACCAAATCTCGTCATCTCTCGTTTTTATTATTCGATAACTTGTTCGGTTTTTATTTATGTTCTATGTTTTTAAAATCAAAACTGTTTTAACACACACATATATATATATATATATCGCACAATGCATATCATGTCAGTGATATATATTCCCGATGTTTGTTAGTTTGTTGACAAGTATTGACGGAGGGAAAACCTGTCGTTGATCCGTCAAAGTAAAACTCAAACTTATAACTAGTATAACAATAAGCAAGAGGTCGATCCCACAGGGAAATTTCCTATTGAGGTGTGATTCAGATGCTAACTGAGTAACCAAATGGGGGGTTTGTGAGAATGCAAAATGATCCGCCTTTTATCCAAGCGGATTTATGAAAGCAAAAGTAAATGAGTTGGATTCAGACAATGATGAGAAGTAGTTCTACCTACAATTTTCCACTTTGTTTGGTTGAAGCGATCCTTGTAACATCTTCTCGTCCTATTAAATTTCCTATGAATGCCCTTGTCCCGACCTAATATAGTTACTAGTCCAATCAGTCCTATAAACCCTTATCAATCGAACAGTCCTTAAAGAAGGATTTAACCCAATTGATAGCTTTAAGTTCAGAGATTAGCCAAGGTATTTGCAGTCCCTAAAGAGGGATTTAACAACACATCCAACTTCCTACTTGTCCAATTAGTTCAATTAGCCCTAAAGAGATAAGTTTGCTACTTGGGTTAATGTTCACAATCAGGAATCTACAGAACCCTAGCAATTGAATTGATTCTAACTAGTTGCGCGAGCTAGATAGAATAAAACAATCAAGCAATCAAAGCACAAGGAAGTCGAAGCATTCAATAGCGGAATTCAGTTCTATTGGTGGCTTATCAGAGTAGCAGTCAAATGGATCAACGCATCTACCATTATTCACTATAGTGCAGGAGACATCTTTTACTTGCTCTGTAGCCTCAGCAATAGGCTCTGGACCTGATTCATCAATGGGCGAGCTAGGGATGATCTCGTCAGATGAAGGATCTTCTTCCTCTATCTTCTTAGTTTGATCTTCAACAATGACCTTAAGAGGTGCAACAAAGGTCTCAACGATTTGAGATACTGGAGGAAGTGACTCATTATGCGCACATTGATAATCCATGTTGCAGAAAAATTCCCACATCTCCAAGAGTCCCATATCTAATAAACCTCCATCACTCATGAGCTCAGCAAGACTCCGTGTCTCAGAAGTCATGCCATCAAAGATGCATAGAAGCACTTCCCTTAAACTAGCTTGATATCCCCATGAATAAACATCGTTAATGTACTCCTGTCTCAGAAGCAAGACTCCGTGTCTCCTGCAGTCTGATGAAGTATTGATGAAAACTCTCTCCGTGTAACTGCAATAACCTCACCTTCAACATATGTTAATAGCATGGGTATGGATCATATAAGATGATCCACACCAAGATTAGCAACAAAAAACACACAAATAATAATTAAATATCCCCGGCAACGGCGCCAAATTTGACGGAGGGAAAATCTGTCGTTGATCCATCAAAATAAAACTCAAACTTATAACTAGTATAGCAATAAGCACGAGGTTGATCCCACAGGGAAATTTCCTATTCAGTTGTGATTCAGATGCTAATTGAGTAACCAAATGGGGGGTTTTATGAATGCAAAAGATTCGCCTTTCGTCAAAGCGGATTTATGAAAGCAAAAGTAAATGAATTGGATTCGGACAATGATGAGAAGTAGTTCTACCTAAAATTTTCCACTCTATTTGGTTGAAATGATCCTTGTAACTTCTTCTCGTCCTATTAAGTTTCCTAAGAATGCCCTTGTCCCGACCTAATATAGTAACTAGTCCAATCAATCCTAGAAACCCTTATCAATCGAACAGTCCATAAAAAGGATTTAACCCAATTGATAGCTTAAAGTTCAGAGATTAGCCAAGGTAGTTGCAGTCCCTAAAGAGGGATTTAACAACACATCCAACTTCCTACTTGTCCAATTAGTTCAATCAGCCCTAAAGGTTCACAATCAGCAATCTACTAAACCCTAGCAATTGAATTGATCTAACAAGTTGGCCAGATAAGATAGAACAAAACAATAATTCAATAAGCGCAAAGAAGTTGAAGCATTCAATCAAGGAATTAAGGAACGAGAATTAGAAACTCGCAATCAATCCAAATAAAGCTTCAAATCGTAGGCAGAACAGATGAGTTTAGTTCCTCATGAAAAACATCGCTCAATCTCTAATTGTCTGATAGAACGTGGAATAGAAATGAAGTTCTTGAAAACTAATAACAATTGGCCTTAAAAAGTCCAAGTCGAACCAAAACGAGATAACAAACACTAGGGTTCCACTAATCAAAACGCGGCACTCATATGTCCGATGCGGCGGCCGCGGCATAGGTGCTGCGGCCGCTGCATGCGTGCTCAAATCCACTCGCCGCTCCAGCTCCTTGGAGCGGCCGCTGCATGTATGCTGCGGCCGCGGCATTCATCCCGCTGCATATCTCGCTGCCAGAAGCCGGGCAGCTACAATCTCTTGTTTTTTCTCTTCATTCCTTAATTCTTGTATTCCACTCCAAGGTATTGCATCTCTCAATGATCTTCGAATCCATCTCTGCAATATAACCACAATTTCGCGCAGAATCCGAATTCTTCCAAAATAATCACCAGATGCAATTTAGCTACAAATTAAGAACTAAATGCAACCTAACTAGCCTAAAAATGCCTATAATGCCTATCTAAGATATGCATTATCAAATTCCACCACACTTAACATTTGCTTGTCCTCAAGCAATGATAGAATGAACATAAATCAATGCATCCCACAGGAAATCCCTTCAAGTCTCAACCTCATCAAAAAGAAACATTATAGCAAGTGCAACCACTAACCAAGCAAACAAACGTCATAGCATGTATTCCAGTGATCAAAGCCTAGAAGTAGAACTCATCCAACCTCACCAGAATATGTGTTTCACTCATGCTCTCATGTGTTCAGGCTTTAAAGTAAAACTCTCAACTCAATCCAAAATGCACTAAGATCGTAGACATTGACCACAACATCACCAAATTTCCACTGAATTGCCATTACTTGCGGGACTCAATAAAGAAAAAGAATAAGCAAAATGTGACTCTTATTTTTCTTTTTGTTTTTTTCTATTTATTTTCCTGTTTTGGTGCTTTCCTTACGCGAGGCACAAACATGGGTGTCATGAATGGCCCCGGTCTATCAACACCTCAACTTACTAAAATGAAGTCCACTTGAACATCTTTTGACGCGAGTTGCAAACATGGGTGTCATGAATGAACCCGGTTACTCAATGATCAAGCTTCCTTTCTTAGTGGATAGTTTCCCAACACCGTTTCGCACGAATTATACCCATGGGTGTCATACATAGACCCGGCTACTAAGTGTATCACCCATTGCCATTTTATTTCCCTAAATATGCACAAACTAGAACAAAAAGACTCAAGATATAAACATAAACTCCGCAAGCAACAACTATGTGAGTCGGTCTAGAAAATTAGATACTGAAGTCAATGCCAAGAGGTAGCAACACAAGGAGAGTAAATCACACAATTGAGCAAAAAAATTATAAATGATTCCTAATAAGGCTAACATTCTCACAAGGGTCATGTTCATAGGGTTTCAATCATACTTTAGCTCAATCATACATGCTCAATTATGTTTGCAAGCTCATGCTTCATATAAAATCAAGAATATAGACAAGGCCAAAACATCCAGAACTCCATGGGATTTATATGATCATGCTGAAATTTAAATTAGAGGACAAACTAAGCCAGATGGGTATTTGAATAACACATATGGATGTAATGCATGATGTTTTTGGATTTTTTTTTTGCATAAGTGAACAGAAAATGTAAATATGAACTGATTCAAAATAAAATGTGTGCAGAAATTTAAACATGATCTAACTAAATGCACTATATATACTAAATTCAACTATATAAACTAAATTTCCTCCCCCCACACTTAAACCTTTCATTGTCCTCAATGAAATATCAAAGACAACAAAACTAAATCAAATAAACGCGAGGTGAGGGTAAAGGAAACTAACCGCTCACTGAGGCGGCGGCTGGTAGGGTGGAAACTAGGGCCACCCCAAGCTATAGTAGTACTCATGTTGCCTCCGCATATCCTCTATAAAAGAGGTCATATCACGAACATTGCGACCCAAGTCGCTGAGCTCGAACTGAAAGGAGTCCTAGCGAATAGAAAGCTGGCGCATCTGTGCAAACATATCCTCACGCCAAGTGGACTCAACATAAGAGGAACTAGGCCCAGCAGAAGGGCCTGCAGCAAACTGAGCACCACCCCCATGATAGTCAGGCATAGGGTGATCATGTGCATCCACCTGCTCCTCCTCCTCATCAGCAGCATCATCATCATCATCCGCATCAGCCAACAGGTAGAAGGCATCATCAGTAGGGCCATAAGGAAGGAACCTAGGTAGCCCCAGTCTGTGGACTCCCCCTAGTCCTGCCTTCCATATAAAACCACTCGCCTCTGAGCCCTCAAGCAAGTAGGCCCTCCGCAGCTGCTCCTCTGTGTAAGTGAACCCACCAGACATAGGGACCCCGCTCTGAGTGTGATCAATGAAACGTCGGGCGATCAGACTGATCATGCCTCCTAGCCCCACTCTACCTGACGTCTTCCTCTGAATCTACAGACAGTTGTCGAGAAATATCTCAACCCAGTTCGGAATGATGTGGGACTGGGGAGAAAAACTCCACAACCAGGGTAAGTCTCCAGCTGGCACCTTGTTCACATCACCCTGGCCACTGAAAGCCATTGCCAGGACCTTGTGAACTACCCTCGGGCATGGATGGACGAACTTATAGTTATACTCTCCTCGATGTCCATCAAAAGCGGAGCCCATCGCTGCATACCAAAAATCGTGTATCTGTTGATCTAGCACGTGAGTAGCCCAATCCTGGATGGGCTCCTGAGTAATACCAACATCCGTCCTCAATTGAGCAAAAGTGCAAAAATGAACCTGGTCCAACAGATGGAACTGAACACGATCATCAGACACCTCGAGCGTAGCTAGAAACTCCTTGGCCAACTCAGGATAGGTGGGAGCACTATAATTTAGAAAGGCACCTAGGCCCCCATGAGTAAGCATCTGCTGAGTAACCTCTAGCACCCCCAACCTCTGTAATGTCGGAATATCGAAGAACTTCGTTTGCACGAACCTCTTCGAATCAAAACTCTCCCAAATCTTCCTCTGTCCTCTAGATAGGTTTCTCAATTGACAAACCATATTCAATAGATCTCAAATCCGCAATAAGCAACAATCAACAAATCAGAGGCGCAAACCAACACAAAGCTTAAGTCCACAAGAAGCAATCAAACAAACCCGATCCTCCAAACTAACCACAAGTCTCAATAGCACAAATCACCCAAAAACCGAGCACCAAGCAAGCAAAGTGCAAAGTGGAGGAACCGGAACAAAAGCTACAAGCAAACCTGGTGGCTTAGGGGGATGCGGCGGCTGCTGCGATAGGCGGTGGACGCAGCTAGTTGCGGCGGGCGTGACTTTTGGCGGCGGCCGCAGCACGTGAGGGTGGTTGTGTCCTTCAACTGATCGACAATGGCGGCCCAAGGGAGCTCGGATCTAATCCTGATTCGGCGCTGGGGTGAAGGTGGACGGTGAAGGTCGGTTGGGGGTTGATTTGAAGAAGGTGAGAGGTTTGTTGGGGGTTGATTTGAAAAAGGTGATAGGTTTGTGGAGAGGATGAAGGTTGGAGATGGAGGAGTGGTGATGGAAGGTTGAAGATGACAATAGTGAAGAGGGTTTGGGATTTTGAAAAGGACAAGGGTGATGGGAATATGAAAGTGACGGCAAGAGAAACTAGGTAGGGTAAGAAAAAGAGAGGTTTCGGTTTTTTTTTTTAAGAATTCAGAAAAAGGGAACAAAGGATCATGGGCCTGTTATGCGGCGGCCGCTGCAATTGGCATGTTGCTGCAGGTGGGATGCGGCAGCTACGTCATTAAGCTGCGGCCGCTGCATGTGTGCATGTAGCAGCCTTCTCTTCTTTGATTTGAACGACTCCAATTCCGCTTTTTCGTGAGTTGTTAGTCAAATTTCCAAACAAAACAAAAGCAAAATTTCCAAACAAAACAAAAGCAAAACAACAAGAAAAACCATCTAAGGATGATTAAATGAAAAGGAAAGAAAAACTTACCTCGTGTTGCCTCCCAAGAATCGCCTTTGTTTCAAGTCGTTGGCTCGACATTGTGGGTAAGCTTAAGACTCTCATCAGACATAGTCAAAGCCCTCAGTAACCTGTCAAACTCTTGCGCACAACTACCAAACAAGCATGCACAACATACAAATAAATTGAAACTAAATAATAAAGAATTTAAGAACCGTTTTGACTTATTGTATTCCTGAGCTTGATTACCCACAGACGGTATATAATACCACCAATTCAGTTCTATTGGTGGCTTATCAAAGTAGCAGTCAAATGGATCAACACATCTACCATTATTCACTATAGTGCAGGAGACATCTTTTACTTGCTCTATAGCCTCAGCAATAGGCTCTGGACCTGATTCATCAATGGGCGAGCTAGGGATGATTTCGTCAGATGAAGTGTCTTCTTCCTCTATCTTCTTAGTTTGATCTTCAACAATGACCTCAAGAGGTGCAACAGAGGTCTCAACGATTTGAGATACTGGAGGAAGTGACTCATTCTGAGCACATTGATAATCCATGTTGCAGAAAAATTCTCACATCTCCAAGAGTCCCATATCTAATAAACCTCCATCACTCATGCGCTCAGCAAGACTCCGTGTCTCAGAAGTCATGCCATCAAAGATGCATAGAAGCACTTCCCTTAAACTAGCTTGATATCCCCATGAATAAACATCGTTAATGTACTCCTGCAGTCTGATGAAGTATTGATGAAAACTCTCTCCGTGTAACTGCAATAACCTTACCTTCAACATATGTTAGTAGCATGAGTATGGACCATATAAGATGTGTCACACCAAGATTTGCAACAAAAACACACAATAATAAATAAATATCCCCGACAACGGCACCAAATGTGACGGAGGGAAAACCTGTCGTTGATCCGTCAAAGTAAAACTCAAACTTATAACTAGTATAGCAATAAGCAAGAGGTCGATCCCACAGGGAAATTTCCTATTCGGGTGTGATTCAGATGGTAATTGAGTAACCAAATGGGGGGTTTGTGAGAATGCAAAATGATCCGCCTTTTATCAAAGCGGATTTATGAAAGCAAAAGTAAATGAGTTGGATTCAGACAATGATGAGAAGTAGTTCTACCTACAATTTTCCACTTTATTTGGTTGAAGCGATCCTTGTAACTTCTTCTCGTCTTATTAAGTTTCCTATGAATGCCCTTGTCCCGACCTAATATAGTTACTAGTCTAATCCATCCTAGAAACCCTTATCAATCGAACAGTCCATAAAGAAGGATTTAACCCAATTGATAGCTTTAAGTTCAGAGATTAGCCAAGGTATTTGCAGTCCCTAAAGAGTGATTTAACAACACATCCAACTTCCTACTTGTCCAATTAGTTCAATCAGCTCTAAGGGATAAGTTTGCTACTTGGGTTAAGGTTCAGAATCAGGAATCTACAAAACCCTAGCAATTGAATTGATCTAACAAGTTGGCCAGACCAGATAGAACAAAACATTAATTCAATGAGCGCAAAGAAGTTGAAGCATTAAATCAAGGAATTAAGGAACGAGAATTAGAAACTCACAATCAATCCAAATAAAGCTTCAAATTTAGGCAGAACAGATGAATTTCGTTCCTCGTGGAAAACATCGCTCAATCTCTAATTGTCTGATAGAACGTGGAATAGAAATGAAGTTCTTGAAAACTAATAACAATTGGCCTTAAAAAGTCTAAGCCGAACCAAAACGAGATAACAAACACTAGGGTTCCACTAATCGAAACGCGACACTCAGATGTCCGATGCGGCGGTCGCAGCATATGTGCTGCGGCCGCTGCACGCGTGCTCAAATCCACTCGCCGCTCCAGCTCTTTGCTGCGGCCGCTGTATGTATGTTGCGGCCGCGGCATTCATCCCGCTGCATATCTCGCTGCCAGAAGCCGGGAATCTCCAATCTCTTGTTTCTCCACTTCATTCCTTGCTTCTTGTATTCCACTCCAAGGTATTGCATCTCTCAATGATCTTCGAATCCAGCTCTGCAATATAACCACAATTTCGCGCAGAATCCGAATTCTTCCAAAATAATCACCAGTTGCAATTTAGCTACAAATTAAGAACTAAATGCATAAAGGTTTACTATGTAAAGCTTCATATGCCCTAACGGCATGGGACAATGAAATGCAGATGAGGAGAGAGATCAAAACACAAAAAACTAACAAACAGAATCGTATTGATCAATCAAAACCAGTTTACCAACAAATTACATCAAAAACCAAAATAGAGAAATAAAGACGATATCCTCAACTAGGGCACGAGTCAACAAGGTTAGAATTGAAGGGCAATTGAGCATTAAATCTCACAAGCTCAAGGTCTCTCTATGTTGGGATATAAAGGGAGCTCTTCTTACAATCAGGAGCGGGAGGGATTCGAAACCCTAGTAGAGCTCAAAGACACGGAAGCTGATGGATTTTCTCTCTCGTCCCTGCGTTTAGGGTTTCCATAACCCTTGTAAAGGAAGGCATAAAGTGATGCGACAACATCGAGATCTAACGACCACAAATGCTCAAAGCATGGGCTGAGTTTGCCAACTGGGTCGGGCTCGAACTAAGATCAGATTTGGGCCAAAGCCCAAATCCAATACCATTAGATCCAAAGCCTTCATATCCTACACTTATACATATTATAAACACTTAGAATTACACAAGAGACATTAGGAGATGAGCCTAACAATTGCCCTTATATTTCTAAGTTTACACATATCGTAAAACTACCTTGTTATGATGTAAACTGGGTTTACTCATTTTTATATCATCGACTAGACATACTCCTTCTCAGCATTAGTTGGGCTTTTTCAACTGTAGGAACTCCCTATATAAGATAAACTTATCAGTGGTTACAATCTTAATACCAAAATCTGCAGGGTTGATTTTGCCATTAATTTGATTGACAAGAAGAAGATTTTTAGCTACCAAGATCCGAATGAAATGGTTTCTAATGTCAATTTGCTTAGTCCTTTCATGGTAGACAGGATCTTTGCACAGGTTGAGTGCACTCTGACTGTCCACGTGCAACACAGCCTTACAAGGTTTCCTTTCTACCTCCTCGAGTATATTCTAGAGCCAAATAGCTTCCTTGGAAGCTTCAGTTGCAGCAATGTACTCTACATCTATAGAGGACAGAGCAACAATTGGCTGCAATTGAGCCTTCAAAGAGATGCAATTTCCACACCAGGTATACATAAAGGAGGTAGTGGATTTCCTGTTGTCTTTGTTGCCTGCATAGTTAGAGTCCACAAAACCAAATATCTTAGAGGGAGAAGTGTGCAAACCATTGACTAGACAGATGTCCAGTGTTCCTGCGATATATTTCAAAAGAAACTTCATGATTGTCCAGTGTTTCTATGAGGGATTGGACATGTACTTGCTGAGTACACTTACTACAAAAGCTATGTCAAGTCTAGTACAAATCATTGAATACATAATAGATCCCACTGCAGCATCATAAGTTATTTATATTCCTCATATAGTCTTCCTTCTCCTTCCTTAGTGGCACCTTAGACCTTTTGAGATCAAGGTGCCCTCCTAAAGGTATAGGAGTAGGCTTGACATTTAAGAAATAGAACCTTTTAAGGACCTTAATTAGATAGTTCTTTTGTGACAAAAATATTTGATTTTTTGCTCTATCTCTAGTTAATCATTATGCCAAGAATTTTCAGAGCTGGGCCCAAATCCTTCATGTCAAAAGATTTCAGAAGTGAAGCCTTAACATCAGTTATTTTGCCTTAGACTTGCAGATATTGAGAATATCATCAACGTAAAGGAAGACATACAAGGGAGACACAGATTTAGCACCTAGCAAGTATAAACATGGATCATAGCAACTGATTTTAAAGCCAAGTTTGATCATGCAATTATCAAATTTTTTTGTTCTATTGCCTAGGAGACTGTTCTAAACCATACAAAGATTTCTTAAGCAAGCAAACATGATTAGGTTTAGACTTGTCCTTAAATCCTTTAGGTTGTCTCATATAGATTTGTTCATCTAAATCACCATGAAGGAAAGCAATTTTATTATCCATTTGTTCATTTCATAGTCATAAACATTAGCAACAACAAGCAATAATCTCAGAGTTTTATAGTTGAAAAAAGGTGCAAAAATATCATTGTAGTCAATCCTAGGTTTATGTGTAAAGCCCTTGGCTACCAACCTTGCCTTGCAGGTAGGTTGGTCACATGGCTTCACACCGTTTTTGAGTTTATAAACCCATTTACAACCAATTAACCTAGCCTTGTTTAGTTTAGGGACAAGAATCCATGTTTTATTAGTCATCGTGGAGTTATTTCTTCTTTCATAGCAAGCAACAATTTATCAGAATTTGCACATTTCATAGCGTGCTCAAACAATTCAGGAGTATAAGCATCAACAACCTCAGCAACCACAAATGCCAAATCTTCCTCATTATTAAAATATTTCCTATTAGGAATTTTTCCCCTAGGTGATTTGTCTCTTATTAACTGATAGTTGGTCAAGTCAGGTACTTCCTCAAAATTATCAAGCTCATGACCAGTTTTAGAAGAAGCATAGGACAGAGAATCATCAACATCACCTAAAGGATCAATAAATTAATCATCGAAGGAAGAAGGGGTAGAAGCAGAAGAATGAAGGTGAGAAGCATAAGAGGTAGATGAGCTTACCCCCCCCCCCCCACCTGATTGTTGAGGTACATCTTCAGTACTTGAGTGAGCCATGGTGCTCAAAATTTTGATCATTTGTGCCATTGCTATTGCTGGAGTGTGATTCAGAGGAATCATGAGGGATTCCAAAATCAAATTCATTCTCAGAAGCCGCACCATGGGAGGTGGGAACATAGAACTGAGATGCAGGGGTTGATGTACATATTTGTAGCTCTTTTTATTGCATCGTTTGACTTCATATTTCATTTGATTTCCAAAGAAAAGTTTCAAAAGTATATAAACTTGTGTAAGAATGGGCTGAAATGCAAGAAATAGGGTCTGCACAAGTTTTGAGCTAACCATGCAGGAATTCAAGCGAAATCGGAGTCAAAACGGAGAAGCCAAGTGAAGCTGAGCAGAGGTAGAAATCGACCTTTAACATAGATATCGACCTCTGGCGTCGATATCGACCATCGTCATAGACATCGAGTGGAGTTGTCAAGTCGAGCAGGAACAGAGACCTCGATATCGACCTCTGGTGTCGATATCGACCCCTTATCTCGACAGAAGATAGACTCGAGTTCGAGATGCGGATTGGGAACTTTAACTTCAAGCAGGCACGGAATTATCTTACACTTTCAAGATAGATAGCAGCTGGAGGTTTATTTACTTATAAGTTTTTATCAAAATTAGTTTAAAGTTTTATCAAAATAAAAGACCTATCCTAAATTGTTTGGATAGAGTTCATAGTTTAGATAGAAGTTACAATCCTCGGATAGCAAGGATTAGTAGTCTATAAATAAAGCCCTAGGGGGCTGGCATCCAATCATCCAAGAAACAACCATCGAATCTTGATGTACATATTTGTACCTTTGTTTATTGCATCTTTTGACTTAATATTTCATTCGATTTTCAAAGAAAAGTTTCAAAAGTATATAAACTTGTGTAAGAATGAGCTAAAGTATAAGAAATAGAGTCTGCACGAGTTTTGAGCTAACCATGCAGGAATTCGATGAAATCGGAGTCAAAACGAACAAGCCAAGTGAAGCTGAGAAGAGGTCGATATCGACTGGAGACATCGATATCGACCCTAGATTTCGACACGACTTCTGAGTGTCGAGATAGGCCACACAGACCAGACAAGAAAGCCTAGATATCGATATACATGCATCGATATCGACCATCGTCATAGACATCGACTGGAGCTGGACAAGTCGAGCAGAAACACAAGCATCGATATCGACCTCTGGTGTCGATATCGACCCTACCTCGACAGAAGATAAATCCGATTTTGAGACTCGGATTGTGAAGTCTATCATCAAAGCCATGAGTTATCTTGTTCTTTTAGATATTAGCAGCTGTTTATTATCTTTTCCTTTAAGTTTTTATCAAAATAAAAGACCTATCCTAATTGTTCGGATAGAGTCCATAGTTTAGATAGGAGTTACAATCCTTGGATAGCGAGGATTAGTAGCCTATAAATAAAGCCCTAGGGGCTGATTTGTTAGATCATCCAATCATCGAATCTATCATCCAATCCAAGTAAGACAAACAATAGAGTTAAAGTTAGAGAGAAGTTTTAGGGTTTGACGTTTGCGAAAGTTGACGTTGAGTTGTAAAGCTTCGGAGTTTATTTTAATGCAAGTTTATTTCCTTCAATCAAAAATGAGTTCCATGATGAGAAGCGAGTAGTTCCCCAAAGCTCTTAGGGTCGGGGTGAGCCCGACGTTAGCCATGCGCGCGTGAGGTAAGTATTTGATGTTGATATCGTTGTGTCTATCTCTCCTCCTACGATTCTATGTTTAGTCCTAATCGAAAGAAAAGGGATTCATGCTAACAACTTGAGTTATAAATATAAAATTGGTAGAGACAATTAGGTTTATTTGCAAGAGTAATACTAAGAGTTGGTGTACGGCGAAAGTTTGTCCCTCGGGTGAAATAGCGCAATTGTCCGTCTTATTTATCTTATCGCATGCATTGGTTAACGTTGGGGTAAACACTAATCCTAGGAGTTGCTTTTACATAGTTTATACACACAAAACCCACTGTTATTTCTTTTCATTGCTTCTCTCTCCATTCTCAATTCTTCGGCCTTTCTTTTCCAACGAAGAACTAACACACTGCAGGAAGACATCGATATCGACCCCAGACGTCGATATCGACCACTGAGTAACGTCGACAGTTTTCTGAGTCGACGATGATCATCACTGCGGAGGTTGTTGAACATCGATATCAACACCAGACATCGATATCGACCCTTCTGTATCGACTGGCAGACTTCTGAGCCAGTCGATTTCGTGGACTGACATCGATATCGACCCTTTCCAGTCGATATCGACCACTTGTTTTTGTCTCTGCAGGTCTTTTGTTGCAGAGAACATCGACAGCTGAGGTCGATATCGAGCTCCAAGGTCGAAATCGAGGCTTCTGGTCGACGCAGACTTGAGATTTCCAAAGCTACTAGGATCCCGCTGACATGCCTCCTCGTGGATCGATCCTGACTACCCTTCCACTACAACGGGAGGAAGTCTTGTAATTATTAGCATAGGCTAGGAGTCGGGTTTACATTTATACATATTTTATATTTGTATTTGAGATACTAGACCTTCCTCCTGCAACAACAGGGGTTAGTTCATGATCAATAGAATTTGTATGCAACATTTTAAAATGAAACTCAGTCTCAGTGAATTTGACATCTCTTCTAATAATTACTTTGTAACCTCCAAGTTGGATCACAAGTAATTTATATCCCTTCACACCCTCAAGATAGCCCAAAATCACACACTTTAGAGATCTTGGTTGCAGCTTACCTATGCTCTGATGAGCATAGGCAGTGCATCCAAAAGGTCTCATGTGTGAGAGATTTGGCTTCGTTCAATACCACATCTCATGAGGGGTCTTGAAACCAATTGCAGCTGATGGTGATCTGTTGATCAAAAAAGCAGTAGTGGCTACAGCTTCTGGAGGAATCTCCGTTGAATATCGATCATTAATGACAAATTTCCAACATTTTTCATTTATCGGAATGGCCTTCATTTTGACTTTCCACATAGCAAAGTCTGTAGTCCCATGAAAGGGCTTGATACAGTATGATTTATCATACATGAGTTTGAGTGAAGTACTTGAGAAAACAGTGAACAAATTAGTAGATATCTAAGCAAAGTGAGCACTCAAACCCTACAGCTAAGGGTTTTAATCTCTAATCAGATATAAAATAAGCAGCGAGCACTCAAATCCTACAGCATGCAAGCTAAGGATTTGAATCTCAATTGTGTACGAATGATCCCAAGCTAGACAGATTGAGAGTTGCAAGCTTGGATCTATCAATGTCACAAATAGAATCTTAGGAGACTGGTAGGGGAGTTTTATGAATAAAAATATCTTCAACAACTTCTCGCTATGTCTCATATTTGTTCGAATCTAAGTCACAAAGGCTCATATTCAAGTAAACAAACGCGAGACGTTTGAGATTCTCAAAACCCTAGACCTGGAGTTCTCAGAAAATGCTCAAACTCAACAGATCTGAGCAAGGGGAGAGCTAAGCTCCATAAAACTTCAACGGATCTAAAGGATTTTTGAGAAAACCTCAAGGCCTTTGTAGATCTGGAGTCGCCGAGGATGAAGATCCTCGAAAACTACAACAGATGCAAACGGTTCTCAAGATCGGAGCCTAAGGAGATCGAAAACCTCAAAAGCTTCAACGAATCTGAGAAACATGAAAAACCCCTAACTTGGCTGTCATACCAATTTGAAATGCGGATGAAGAGAGAGATCAAAACACAAAAAACCAACAAACAGAACATGTATTGATCAATCAAAACTAGTTTAAAAATGAGTTTAAATTAAAAACCAAAATAGAGAAATAAAGACGATAGCCTCAACTAGGACACTAATCACCAAGTTTAGAACTGAAGGGAAATCGAGCTTCAAATCTAACAAGCTCAAGGTCTCTTTGTGTTTGGATATGAAGGGAGCTCTTCCTACACTCAAGAGTTCAAGAGATTCCAAACCCTAGCAGAGCTCAGAGGCAAGGAAGCTCACAGAGTTTCTCTCTCTTCCCTGTGTTTAGGTTTCCGAAACCCTTATAAAGCAAGGCATAAGGTGATACGGCAACGTCGAGCTCCAACGGCCATAAATGCTCAAAGCATGGGCTGAGTGAGCCAACTTGGCCGGGCTTGGATTGAGATCAAATTTGGGCCAAAGCCCAAATCCAATACCATCATATCCAAAGCCTTCATATCATACACTTATACATATTACAAACACTTAGAATTACACAAGAGACTTTAGGAGATGAGCCTAAGAGATAAGAACTCATTCAGGAAAAATTACCTAATAAAAATAAGTGTACCCTAAGAATCTAATTTAAAATTTAGCTAAAGCAATAAAATTAAGGAAATATATTTTCTAAAACATGAATCTTATCCTTTGACCCAAGGGCATATGATAGAAAAATCGATACTGTAATTTTGAGTAATTGCCTACTTGGGTGAATCAATAATCTTTTCTTTTGATGCCCTTAAGACCTAAAATTAAGGGGATAATCTCTCCGAAGATTTGTGATCAATCTCCATCTAAATTTAGTCCTTCCATAATAAATCATATGCAAGTAGAAATGGCCATTTAATTAGCCCTTCACTTCTCAACCCCTAGCCTTGAAACTTTGACAACGAATTTAGATCACCTCACGTGAAAATCCTAAACAAATAATAGCCAATTATCTTTAATCTCATTGTCTACCCATTTTTAGAAATCCCAGCTTTGAGCATTCCATATATTAATCTTCATCAATAATTGTTGCTAGAATATCAATCTCTTCCTTCTTCCTCCACACCAATCAATAAAAACCCTAACTTGAACCTGGGCGCGTCTAACATTCTTCGAGGAGGAAGAGGAAGAAGCAAAAGATGTCGTTCACTGGAACCTTAGACAAATGCAAGACTTGTGACAAAAAGGTCTATATCGTAGACTTGGTATCCGCAGATGGTGTTGCTTATCACAAGAATTGCTTCAAATGCAACCATTGCAACGGAAAGCTAGTGGTACGAAATTGTGATTTGTTACATCAATTTTACATATGTTAACGATATTCAATTGAATGGTATATATACTATGTTATCTTTTTATATGATCAAATGTTTGTCTAATTAACATACTGTTGGTATTTTATGATGAATATTTAGTTGGGCAGATTCTCCTCCATAGATGGGGTCTTGTATTGCACCCCACACTTTGAGCAGCTCTTCAGGGAGGGAAAGTTTCAACAATGTAATCTTTTTCTTCATTTAAAAATAATGTTTCTTTTTACCATTATATCCATTTTTTATACATTTAATTTACTACATATAAACAGATGTATTTCTTCGCATCAATTGTTTTTTGTTCTAAATCATTTTACTTCTTATCAACAGCCAGAAAGCCAACTGAGCAGGTGAATAATCCCTTTTTACTAATTCTTTTCTTATTTTCAACTTAATTGTTTGATTAAAAAAATTAAATTACACAATTTGAAAATTTGGTTGTTGGTGGTCAGGGACAAGCAAAAACTACAAGCAAGCTATCTTCGGTGTTCTCCGGCACCCAAGACAAGTGCTCTGTTTGCAAGAAGACAGTTTATCCACTTGAGAAGGTTAAATTTAATTTTATCATTTTCACCTCATACTTCCTTTTCAGAAAATGCATGTGAATTTAATTCCCAATTCACTCAAATCTACAGATTTGTTAGCCAGATTCTCAATTTAATCTCAATTCTATAATATGTTTGATATTGGATGTATTTAATTAATTAGGTTGAATTAGTTTGTATTCCAAATTTCTATTTGTAAAAGATGGCTTGTTTATTTTTCTTGAATCTGAAATAAATTAGGTGTATGAATGTCGGCCAACTCATTGGGTTATTAAAATTTATTGCAAGCCATATAATACTATTTGAGTTTTAGATCGGGCCAAGTCAATATATAACACTCAAGTCCAAGCCACATTTGTTTTCTTGATCGAGATCAGTGGTGATTAATGTTACATTTGAAAATGTGATGAAATGTTGAAATATATATATATATATATATATATATATATATATATATATATATATATATATATATATATATATATATATATATATATATATATATATATATATATATATATATATATATATATATGTATGTATGTAGATTACGGTGGAGGCGGCTGACTACCACAAGACATGCTTTAGATGTGCAAAAGGAGGTTGCTTTTTGTCACCCTCAAACTACGCAGCCTTGGATGGATACGTCTACTGCAAACCCCACTTCGCTCAACTCTTCAAGGAGAAGGGCTCCTACAGCTCCTTCACCAAGAGCATCGAGAAGAAGGGTGAGGGTGAAGGAACTGAGGATCCAACTCCCGATGACGCTGGGGAATCCGATGAGCAGAAAGCCCAAGAGTAGGTGGCCAGAGTTGATGGTGCACGTATACACATGAGGGCAATGTTTCAAAATTTAAAATAAAAAAAAAGGGGTTAATATTTATTGATAAATGTAATGTATGTATGCTACAAATGGATCTTCTTTCATTCCCATGTTGTAAAAATCCTAGTTAGGGTTTTGTTTTGATTGCCTTATTTCCCTTGCAGGGAAGGTTACATTTTTGGAGTAAGGTTTTTGTGTGTTTAATTGTGCAAAACCGAGCTGTATTGTCTTTTAAAAAAAGATTATATTTTAATGAGTATATATACACAAACGTAATTTGTAGATCATAAATGTAATTTCAGAATATTGTGTTCTCGTGCGCGGGACGGAGCACACTGGTGGACGTTGAATGTCATGGTTCAAATCTCCATATAATAATAACTCAAAATCAAACACCTAAATAGTTGTATTAGTACTGAGTAGAAGTCGATCCTACAGAGAGTGCATGCGACTATCTAAATGTGATTGCCAACGAAGGAATAAAGTAATAATTCAATACGAAAGAAAGCAATAAGAAACTAAACTAGCAATGATTGATTGGTGAATAATAACGATGATGAATATAGTTTCACTCACATCGCAACAATGGTAATTCCATGATCATTGGGCTGCTATGATAATACAACGTACTGGTTATGCAAACTACTCTAGGGTACGTCGGCTTAACCACAAAATTTGACAGGCCGAACCATTGCCGATAACACCATATCTAACTCTCTGAACTCTAGCATGGGAGCCGAGTAGCAATTATTCCTTAACACCGAGCAAATAAATATCATCTCTCTCGTCTCCTCGACTTCACTCCTGGTTGTCAACATAAGCATCGCTTCCACTAAAAGATAACCTTTACATGTCAATTCTCATATAACATCAAGAGTCCCTACCCGTTTAATGCAAGATGTGTTGGCTACTGTGATGGATGAAGGTCCACAATAGGGGATTGAAGCTATAACCCTTATCATGATCCAAATCTATCTTAGTCAATGTTATTAAAATCCAGATTCTAAATCGGATCGGTAAAAAGGTGTAAGGATCGAATCGTAGGATCGAATCGTAGGATCGTAAGATCCCACTGCATGGATAAATTTTTTTAAAATGAAGTTAATATGTTTAATATTAGATAAGTATTATGTTAAATCATAAAAAATACACATAATAATTGTAAAATTTTAAAAATAAACTAAATATAATATAGATTAACTAAATATATTATAAATTTCTTAGATTTAAAGTGTAAATATTAGAAATTTCATACACAAACATTTTATATGATCGTTAGAATCTCAAAAAAAAAGATCGAGTTCGTTTTTTCATTTTTGGATCATATGATCACTGGAATTGTAGGATCGAATCGAGATTTTAACAACATTGATCATAGTGACCAAGTACAATAAATCAACATCGCATAAACCATATTGGAACAAAGAGAATTCAAATAATCTTAACGCATAGTAAAACAGAACAACCCTCACATATCCTTAACCATGTGTTGAAATGTAAGTAAAACTATAGCAAGATTAGCCGAGCATGGCTTAACTCGAGCAAAATAAGAAAAGATGCAAACTAAATTGTCTTTTGGAATTGTGTTCTTCATCTTCTCTCCTTTAAAACCCTAGAATGAATGGGTATTTATAGGCCTCAAAATAGGCTGAAACCCTAGATTTGGCGTGCAAGCATTGGCCTAAAAGATAGAATCAAATCTTCGTTGGATAAGCACTCGAAGATTCGAGTTTATTTGCATCGGTGGGCGCTGCTCATCATTGGCAAGCTCTGCTTTCAGCGGGCGCCTATCCTATATCCGCGAGCGCCAGTAGCCACGTGCGCCGGTCCTTCTCTCGCAGGCGCCACCTCTGCGTTCTTCGTGTTTTCCTCATGTCTTCTCTTCGATTCTCCGTAAATTATTCTTCTTCTCTTCTTCTTTTCATTCCAACCATTCTAAGTGTTTCCTGCAGCTTCAGAGCTCCAACATTGGGCTCTTACACCATCTCTCGAGTCTGGATTCATAAATCTACAAAATGTCCCATCATCTTCTGGATTAATGTACAATTGACTTCATAAATCTTAAGTGGTGGATATGTAAAAGGTTAACCACAAATAAGCACACAAATCCTAGAGATCTTACCTTTGGTTTGCTTATACCAGGAGAAAGTACAATCAATAGAAGCAATCACCTCCACTTCAATTGAACAGATGCACTTAGTTCAGCAATAATTAAACCCTTCTATCATAAGACACAAATGAATTGAAGTACATTAATCATCGTTGCGGCAAAATGTCCCAGGAGCTTCTGGATTTGGCATCGAGCGTGCGCTGGTCGGCTTCCTTTTGCTTTAACATGAAAGGAGGATGGTAGGGAAGTGTATTGGCTTGTCAAATATGGTAAGGAAGGGTGTGTTTGAGGGTGATATGGATTTGAATGTGGAAGTGAGGAGGGAGTGTGGAAGGGGAAGAAGAGAGATTATTTTGGATAGGAGTGAGTGAAACCTGATTTTTTAATGTGGAAATAGGGTGTGGGAGGTCTGATTTCTTGAGATGCCAAAGGGATAAACATAGGAGGTGGCTTGCTATTTTAAGGGGGTGCAATGGTGAAGGAGAAGGAAATAAGAATGTGGGTGTCTAGCCCAAAGGGGAAAGGGTGAAGGTGAGTGGATGGGATTTGATTTGGATCAGCCTTGGTCAATGATTTGGCTGACAATTCTTCTCCTCAAGGGGGTAGAACAAGACAAGGTAGAAGGAGGTAAAACATGGAGGTGATCCCAAACACGAAACAAGGAGGGAAAATCGAATCCCGCTCTTTCGACCATATCCCGCCTAACTCGAGCTAACCCACAAACAAGGATAATGTGAAATCCCAAGGGTGTGTTAACCTCTGGGAGGGAAAAGAATAATTAATTAAAATCACAAATTTTCGAAGTTATGCCGGAACCTGTTTTTAAGATGTTTTAATTCATGGTTGTTTAAATTGAGGACGAGAGCTTGAAAATCTCCAAATCTTAGAAACCAACCGATTATTAAATACAAATTCGATTATAATATTATTTAAAATTGGAGGTCTTTACATTGACATTTATATCACAAATCTTCATCGGATATGCCAAAGTAAATAAGAATCATCAAGAGGTCTTTTCATTTGGTCATAATGGGGCTTGGTATGAAAATAAGAGTATAAAGTTTTTTTTTGGCCATGTGGTGCTTAAAATCCGGAAACTACGATTCCTAAAATGCCAACATTAACAAAAAACTCTCAAATTACATCAAGCTCTCCAGCAATTTAGCAAAAAACATTCTCAACCATTTCATTTTATCCAACTCTCATATAAAAATTGATAACTAAGTAGACCTGTCAAAACACAACCCGACCCGGTCGACCCGACCCGAACGCCCCAAAAAATTTCGACCCGAACCCGAGAATTTCGACCCGGAAATTTTTTCCAACCCAAACCCGAAAACCCGAAAATTTTCTAGGTAATCTGGGTTTCGACCTGGTGACCCGATTGACCCGGTAATTTTGACCCGATTTACCCATTTGACCCGGTGACCCAATTGACCCGGTTGATTTATAATTATATATGATTAAATTTTTTTATGGAGATTCTAATTTATTACATTTTATAATTACAATCACTTGATATTTCATTTTCAAATCAACTTTTATATTTATTTGTATTGTGTAATACTCCGTCCGATCGATAGTATTTGATTTTTTATTTTTCAACTGACTTTTTTAAGAAGATAAAAATTCTAAAAAATATTAAAACATTAAAACAATTCTATTCTTATTACTAATTGCATTAAATTATTTTTAAAAAATTATATGAAAAATTGATATTTTATATATTATTACATTTTATTAAAAATTACGAGAAATAATAAAAATCAAATATTTTAGATCAAATATAGTATATAATTACAAGCACCAGAACTTATGAACAACGTCTTTAACTTTAGAATTTTAAATTTATCGCAAAATTATCAAATCGTGATTTTTTTAAATCTAAAAAAGAAAAAATTGATCAACCCGAAATCGACCCGAAATGACCCGAAAACCCGGTCAAACCCGTATTATCCGGGACCCGAAAATAACCGAAACCCGTATTACCCGGGACCCGTATTACCCAGGACCCGAAGTGACCTGACCCGAACCCGACCCGAATGACCCGTTTGACAGGTCTATAACTAAGGCTCTATATTGGTCATGTAGGGTTACCTTATTTCGGCTATGCCTCTTCAAATCTATGTATATGTGTATTTTTTTCTTTTTTTTTTTCTTTTTTTCCCTTTAGAGCCATCTAATTTTAGTACAATGCGAGGAAATAAGAACATACTACTACATAACATTTTTCTCCTAAATCTTTCAACAATATACACTAACCATAACTTCTCTTCTCTTCTCAACTTGATTCACCATTCACTAACTGTAATCCTAATTCCCGGATGCGTTGATTTAGGGGAGAATTGATATAAAGTATAAATAATATAGTCAACCCTAGCCTCTCAAATAAATTCAAGACTCCCCCGCGGTAGTGGGTGGGTCAGGATCGATCCACGAGGAATCGTGTCAACGGATCCGAAGTAATTCGCGCAAACGTTCTGCAGTAGTCGACCAGGAGCTCTCGACATCGACTTGTTCAGTCGATCTTGATCAAGGCGGTCGATCTCGAGTGGTATTGTATCTGCAATCACAAACAGAAGGCAGTCGACATCGACCAGTTCACTCGATGTCGAGTTAGTAGCAGAGATCGATTGATACAGAAAATCATTGATCGATCAAAGGTAGTCCATATCAACCTATGCAGTCGATCTCGACCTCTCTAATAGTAACCACTTTTGTGGGCAAAGAACGACCGAATAATGCAAGGATGTAAAGGAAGATGTGGACAAAAAAAATAAAGGTTGTCGAGTTTTTCAATTACTCAACGAACGACAAAAGCAACAAATTAAAAGGGTTTAAACAAAAACAAAAAGGGACTTCTAAGGCTAGGATCACCACAACATTAACCACACATGCATGATATAGAGTAAGATGTAAACCTCTGATTTGTGTTAAAGGAATGGCTAAGATTATTTATAATTACTTAATTTTTCAATATTAAAAAACCGAAAAACACTTGTCCATAGCCCGGTGTGCGCGTGCTCCCACCTTCCATCCTAATCCAAAACTAAAAAAGAAAAAGACTAATTCTCTAGAAACCCATCGTATATACAAAGAGGATAGAGAAATCAAGAGGGGAGTGTAAAGGCCGAGATTTTTAAATATTATTTTTATAATTATAGATTCTATTCTGATTTAAAATTTATTTAATTTCTAACACTCCGAAAATATTTTAAAAATTTTCGTCCTCGAGCAAGCAATTTATTTTATTCTTTCGAGACGAATTCCGGCATGAAACTGTTATTCGATTTGAAAAGGAATTTATTCCGCCTTATTATTTCGAGGCTTGAAAATATTTTTGGGTTCATTATTTAATTCGAATTTGAATGATTATTTTAATTTTATTTTAATCGCGTCGGAATAAGGTCGAAAAGCGGGTTTGAGGATTTATTTTCGGGTATTTAATTTGACTTTTTCCACAATTAATACGCTTCAAATCTAAGCCACCCTAACCCCCCTACTCTTAGCTGAGTTATTCCGCTCTCCTCATAAGTCAACCTCTACACACTCCTCCCACTCATTTGTCACCACCATCCTAGTGCACTGCACACCACCCCCAGCTCCTCTTTCTTGTCTTCCTAGCGCCACCACCACACAACCCTCCATTTTCCTATAATTGTAGTTGTCATCACCCATCCCCACCCTTCTTCAAACACCATCATGCAACCTCCCGCTGAGCTCGCCAACACCACCTCCATCTCCCTCCCTTTTTCTCTTCCTCCTTCCCTTGCCGCCAACTACACGAAGCCAAGCCTCCAGCAGAGCACCTCCCCTATTCTATTCAAATCGGCCCATACTTCATGCCCTCATTTCCTTCGTGACCAGCGGCAGCTCCCTGACGACCGAGAACGAGCCTGAGCTCACCCACCCTCCGTTACCGCAGCCTCACCTTTCCTCTGTTTTGAAACAGATTGTCGAGCCCAGCAGTCTCCTCTTCTCGGCTCCTTCTTCATGTCCAGCACCCCGAGCAGCAGCAGCTAGCATCACCCTCTCCGACAACCCCGCTCCTTTTGAAAACGTCGGTCCAAGAAGAGAGCCAAGCGTGAGTCGAGTCTCCGAATGAACTTCGACGAACCGCCGACGATCATCGAGCCTCTAGGTGAGCACTCCTAAAACTCACTTCAACCCTCATTTCTTTTCGAATCCCTGCCTTGGGTGAGAGCGGGTCGAGAGCAGTCGGTGAGGTCGAGCGAGAGAGTGGTAAGCAAGCGAGAGCGTAAGATGAGAGAGCTGTGAGAGCGCAACAAGGGCGAGAGAGAGTGCAGTAAGGATGAGGCCGGTTAAGCGGGCGGTATACGCTCGACGAGTCGGGGCTCGAATCCGGGAGGCAGAGCAGGGGAGACGGGAGGTAGGAGAAGAAGAGGTGGGTCCCACCCCTTTCTCTCCCGTGTGACCCGCTTCATTTTATATATATATATATATATTATATATATATATATATATTCTTTTCTGATTGGTTTCAGAATAAGAAGGAGGAAGAGAGTGGGCTGGGCTAGGGGAGAAACGGGCTGGCAAGTTTTGGGCCCGAGTGCTTCTTCTTATTTTGTTTTGGGCCGGGTTTATTGTAATTTTAATCTATTTTATTTGATTTATTTCATTTGTTATATTAACTTGTTACATTAAATTATTTTAATTATTATGATTGATTATTATAATGGTATATATTAAGTTATGATGTTAGTTTATCTTACTAGTTATGTGGGGATTTATTAAAATGATTTAATATGTTAATTTATGATAGGAAATCATTATACCTTAGCGTTCTAGATTATTTTAGCAAAGTGGCGAAATTCATTTATGATAGGAAATTCATTTTGAAATTAAATATATATAATCGTGAATTATTAGAACATTAGAATAACGATTTCGAAACAAACTAACTTGTGTCAGATTGTTATGATAACATAAGATTACAAGTTTGGTTTAAAGGTTAATGTTTTATAATTTGATTTGACTAAGTATGACTTTAAGGGATTGTTTGGATATCGAATTGTCTTGATTTGAGAAATTCTTTTGAATATGAGTGGAGACTTAACTTGGGATTTAAGTGTTTTGAGAAACATTGGAAAAATGACTTACTTGATTTAACTTAGTGAACTACTTGATGGATCTCACTTGTGGATTATGTGGATTATGTTATGATATGAATATGTTGCAAGGATGATTACTATTTGAAATCTCGAGTTGATGATTAGGAAGCATGATGAGATGTTATAAGAGATGTTGTGTGATGATATACCTGAAATGTTATATAAGATGAGATGTGATGAGATATGAAAGTTGAGATAAGATTGAATGAATGAGATGATATGATCTGACCCGAGATGAGTTGTGTAACGGCCCGGAAAATAAGGATCTTCTTTTCCCTATTTTTCCCTCTCTTGGGCCTAGGAAAGAAAACCTAATTATCTGAGTTATGTTTAAGAAGGCAAGGTTACCTTCCAACTAGATCTTACAACCCGAGCACGAGTCGTAAGTTTTGCAATAAAAAGAAGCAAGGTTTTGAAATAGGGATTTCAAACCCTTAAAGATCGTAGGTCGAGTGGGGACCAAGTACATGCCTTAGTCTAATCGTGAAATCGAGCGGAAACGGAAGTAAGGTTTAAATCAAAATATAATCCAAAAGAGTGCCACGGCAGATTTGGGTCAAAACGATGCAAAAGAGTTTGAAAGAGAGAAAGTTTAATGGTCTCTCAAGCTCTCGATCTAACGCCAAAAGTCCGAACCCGCCGAGCATCCATATAAGCAAAGATAGCGGCTAATGGTTACCTGAAAACCCTAGGCGCCACCGTCGCTGAAGAAGGAGAGAACCGTCGCACCCTTACACCCAACCATAGGCGGCGGCCGCCCCTCCTTGCAGCGGCCACTGCCTCCACCGCCGCCTCGTCGCCGCAGGCCCGCGGCCATCCTGCTGCCTCCATTGCTGCATCAGCCGCTGCACCTTTTCCGTCGTTGTTCCTTTGTCTTTTGGTGTTGGTTGTTTATTCTCACTTGTTTCTGCCGTAATAGATCAAAACCTTTAGTGTAATTAATTGTAAACATCAAGAGAAATCAAGGAGTATTGCAAGATCGAGCCGTCAACAAGTTGGTGTTCTTGATTCGAAGCCCACAGGCGAAGGATCGGGAATAGCAACGCATCAGTTTTCCCATTTCTAACTTGCCAACACAAGCCCGAGTAGAACTCTTCTTTGATCTCGATCAATTTTGCCCATTTCCAGGATGTGTTCTTTTTCATTTTGTAATCTCATATATTCTTCTCTTTCATATACTTTTCTCTAATGATTTTTACCCATTCATTTTGAGGTTCTGCGAGGATGTTCTAGAGTAATTTCATCTACAGAGGCCTTTTTCATATCCATCGATTTATGGAGGCCTAAGCCACTATCACATTTTGGTCTACAAATTTTATCCTACCCAATGAGAGGTTCTGCTTAGGATCTTTGCTCTAGGAAAAATATATGTTAATCCGATCAAGATCATTGTGGATATTCCTTAGGAGCATGAAATTTTGCATAACATAGCTAGGTTTCGTTGCCAGATTTACCTTAAGCAAGACCGCTCTTCCTTGTTGGGATAGCTCATTCGCTCTCCATTTTGATAGTTGGTTATTTGATTTTCCTAAAATTTCTTCAAATGTATGCTTATTTACTCTACCATTCATGATCAAGCATCCGATATATTTCTCTAGAGCTATTTGGTTAATAATATGTAATATGGATTGATTTCTTTGCCGTTGGTCGTTATTTAATCCTTTTTTCGATTGGCAAGCCTCCTAAGTCGCTTTTGAGAAAATCATAATATTGTCAGCGAGGGAGAGAAAAGGCATTGAAGGGCCACTTCTAGAAATCTTGACTCCAATAGTATTTCAGGATATTTTGCTTTTTCGTTGTAGCTTTCTTGCAAGGACTACGATTCTTATAATGAAAAGGTAGGGTGAGATAGGATAACCTTGACTAAGCCCCCTACAAGGAATGAAAGTGTTCCTTGATTAATCATTCACCAAAACGGAGAACGACGCCGTCTCGATGCATTCCTTGATCTAGCCACAAAAGCGCTGACAAAAGCCGAATGTTGTCAGAATGGCCATTAGAAATTCCTAATTCACTTTTTCATATGCTTTCTCCATGTCTTGTTTGATAGCGATCCATTCATCCCGACCTTTCCTAGACCGAAAGGAGTGGAATATTTCATGTGCAATGAGTACATTATCCCGAATCGCTCTGTTTGAAATAAAAGCCCCTTGTAGAGGGTGGATTAGTCTCCCCAACACAACTTATACTCTATTTGTGATGATTTTCGCAATGGCCTTGTAGAGGGTCGAGCATTGGATGATAGGTCTATAATTGTTCGTTGTTCGTAGGTTGTCACATTTAGGGATGTGATTGATGAACATTTGGTTTATTTGTTTTAATATTTTTCCTAAACGAAAAAAAGCCTTAATGGTTTTAATAATAGACGATCCCATAATGTCCCAATAACGTTGGTAGAACTCAACTGTTATGCTATTAGGACTAGGGGACTTACCTTTTCCAATGGAGAAAAAGGCATTTTTAACCTCGTTATTTGTGATCAATTTTTTAAGAAGTTCATTTCCTTCATGAGTGATTTCTGTGTCTATTAGTTCGAGGTATTCCTGTAGTTTTTGGTAATTTATCCTTTCTTCCTTAAATCTTTTTTCAAAGTTCAAGAGAAATTATTTCCTGATGTTCTCTTTCCCTATAATCATTGTTTCATCTTGAGTTATAATCTCTCTAATAAGTTTCCTATTTCTGCAACCTGTGACTACTTTGTGATGGTAGCCAGAGTTTATGTCTGAAAGTTTTAAGTGTTTTGCCTTCGCCCTCTGACTCCAATATAGTTTGTGGTATTGTAGGAGTTTATTCTTTTTATTAGCCAGCCTCAACTTGAGGTTAATGGACTCCTAGATTGTGGTTGGTTGTTTCCTTATTTGTAGGTTTACAAGTTTTTCTTCTATTTTCTTGAGTTGTCTAAAAATATTACCAAACGTCAATTTGTTCCACTCTTTTGTTAATCTTTTTAATAATTGGGTTTTCTTTGTTACTTAGAGTATGTAGGAACAAAAAAACTACAATTTCCAAGATTTTACTACAATATTTTGATAATCTTTTCTCTGGGTCCACATTTTTTCAAATTTGAAGGGTCTTGCCTTTTTCATTCGATCCATTCTTAAGTCAATCAAGATTGGACAATGATTAGATGAGGACAAAGCACAGTTTTTAGAGACCAGATTCAGGAACCATTGAAGAATCTTGTCTTGAACTAGCGTCTTATCAAGTCTCTCATAAATGTTATTTATATCAGTTTTATTTTTTCTCCAAGTGAATTCATTTCCGAGCATTAGAACATCGATGAGCTCACACTGGTCCTTGAATTCTAGTGGTGGAGGGTAAGTCATCGTTTCATCACGCCAAAGAATAATTCCCAAACAAATAAACTAGTATAGTATGCAAGTAAGGGGTTGAACCCACAGAGAACCAAGTATTTCAATTTCAATGTGTATGACTGGGCAAAAATGGTCGTTGTTCCCTATCAAAAATAATATTAATAACCCAAACTAACAAACTAGTATAGTAAGTAAGAGGTCGAACCCATAGAGAGATATTGTCTAAGCGTGTTCTTATGCTAACTAAAATAAATAAATAATAAGATTGAGAAGTGGAAAGTAATGCAAAGAAAGTAAACGGAAGAATGATTGTGAATTCGTTACTGGTGCAGGTAGAATCTCACGTGTTCTACACCCCAAATCTGAATTCTATACCTTCAACTAATAACTAGTATTAGCAGCAAGTACAAGTCGATCCCACAGAGAGTGCGTGTGACTTTGGTTGAGCGTATTGAGCAAGGAAGCATTTCGTATTGAGATTGAGAGTAGTAATGCACAAAAGAAAAATAAATAAAATAAAGATTACAAAATAATATGAGAGAAGTATATAGTTTAACTTATATTCGCAACATTGGTAGTTCCATGATCATCGAGTTGCTTGGTTTTGCTTTCATATCCTCGTGTCGGTTTGTGCACTGATGTACATAATTGTACCTTTGTTTATTGCATCTTTTGACTTCATATTTCATTTGATTTCCGAACAAAAGTTTCAAAAGCATATGATCTCGTGTAAGAATGAGCTAAATGTAAGAAATAGAGTCCACGAGTTTTGAGCTAACTATGCAGGAATTCGATGAAATCGGAGTCAAAACGGGCAAGCCGAGTGAAGCTGAGAAGAGGTCGATATCGACTGGAAACATCGATATCGACCCTGGATTTCGACACGACTTCTGAGTGTCGAGATAACCACACAAACCAGACTAGAAGCCTCGATATCGACACACATGCATCGATATCGACCATCGTCATAGACATCGACTGGAGTTGGACAAGTCGAGCAGAAACACAAGCATCGATATCGACCTCTGGTGTCGATATCGACCCTACCTCGACAGAAGATAAATCCGATTTTGAGGCTCGGATTGTGAAGCCTATCATCGAAGCCATGAGTTATCTCGTTCTTTTAGATATTAGCAGTTGTTTGTTATCTTTTCCTTTAAGTTTTATCAAAATAAAAGACCTATCCTAAATTGCTCGGATAGAGTTAATAGTTTAGATAGAAGTTACAATCCTCGGATAGCGAGGATTAGTAGCCTATAAATAAAGCCTTAGGGGCTGATTTGTTAGGCATCCAATCATAGAATCATCGAAGACAAGGACAATAGACAATAGATAGTTAGGTTTTTTGAGCTTTAAAGTTTCAAGCGCTTACGATAGTTGGCGTTGAGATTGTAAAGATTCGAAATTTTCCATTTATGCAAGTTATTTCAATTCAAGACATGTCTACGATTGATGTGCGCGCAAATTGCCATATTTTCTATGCACATATGAATTCATTTTGTTGTCTTTTGCATGCACATTAGTGGGAAAACATGGGAATGGTGTAGTTTATGCTTAAATGTCAAATATATGGGTTTGCACGAGTTTCCATGTGATTTCGCAGAAAACAGGATGAAAATGGATGAATTCGGAAGAGCGGAAAAGGAACTCGAAGTCTTCTAAAGAGGTCGAAATCGAGCAAAGACCTCGACATCGAGTACATCGAGGCATAGGAATCGAGCAGAAAGGAAACAGAGCATCTCGACACAGAAGAGGTCGATATCGACGTCTGGAGGTCGATATCGATGCTGCCAGATCGACCAAGTTGATAGAAGTCGAGTAGGAGAAGGAGAAGCTCGAGATAAGATTTTGGAGGGGTCGATATCGAGTGGAAGGGTCGATATCGACCATGCCAGCAGAGGAATTCGACTCCGATTTTGATAGAATTTTATCCAATGCTTGCAATATCTATCCAAAGGTCGAGATTTCCTATCATCCACATCAGGTTTATCATGAGGAGGCTGGTTTCACCATAAAGTTTTAGCTTTTTTATTTTTTCTTTATTTATCATAGAAAATAAAGATAAGGTTTCGAGTCCTTATCGTCATCTACAAATAGAAGCCAATAGGGCTGAGTTTAGGTATTCAATTCATCATTCAATATTCAGAGATTTCGAATTCAGTTGCAAGAGAGAGAGAGAGAGAGAGTGGCCGAGTGGAGTTGTAAAGCGAGAGCGGAGTGGCTTGTTCGGTTGTACTTCCTTTCGGAATTTTAATTCAAAGTAGCTTTCTTTCAATAACAATGATGATGATGTGCATGATGAGGAGCGAGTAGTCAACCCACTTCTAGGGTCGGGGTGAGCCCGACGATAGCAATGTGAGGTAAGTGCATCAAAGGTATACTTTTATGCGATTCCGTCTTCTACTCCATGCATGATCCTTTGCGAAAGTTAGGGAGATTCATTATTTGCATTATTGAAGCGAAAGCCACTCATATTGCGAACTTGAATTACTCATGAATTGGATAGTAACTCTTAGGAATTATACGAGAGCCTCTAATCACCTAAGTGTTGATAACGAAAGTTATTTGACGGAAAGACATTAAAGTTCATATCTTTAGCATGAAACTTGCATTGTTATCGTTGTGGCATAAAACCCCGACTTTGGAAGCTTTTTAATTCATTAAATTCTTCATAAAAGTTTTAGTTTTGCTTCTGTTCATCTTCCCTCTCCATTCTATTTTCTTCGGATCCTTTTCCGACAAATTGGTTACAAAAACAGTTTCTGTGACAACCGTCGAAATCGACCTTAAGGGTCGATATCGAGTACTAACATCGATATCGAGGTCTCTGCTCGACGTCGACTTGCTATTTTGTCTTCTGCTGGAACTGCACCAGGAAATTGACCAGAACTGAGGTCGATATCGACCAGTATACTCGATATCGAGTGTCTGCTGAGGTCGAAAGCATTGATCGTGAGTACAACGAAGGAAGCGCTGACCTACCTCCTCGTGGATTCGATCCTGAATTACCCTACTACTACAAGGGAGGGGATTCTTGTATTATTTGTTTGGGACAGGGAGATAGTCTAGTTGTGCTTTATTTGACTCTTCTATTTTACATACATACACCTACCCCGCAACCCCCGTAGCGAACAAATTGGCGCCGTTGCCGGGGAGGCAATCAATCGCCACCTAGGTTAACCACGATCTTTTTCTAAGCTTATTTTGCAGGTTTATGCGACGTTCTGATCGCGGACCTATCCTGGAACCAATTGACGAGCCTGAACGTTTCTACCATCTTCGCAACAAAGCAATTCGCATCATGGCTGACAACGAGACGCAGGCTGAGATCATAGAGCGGTTGAGAAAGGAAATCGAGGACCACAATGCTACAATCGCAGCTGAAAGGGCCGCTGCTGCTGCTGAGCGAGCCCGTGCTGATAGGGAGGAGGATGCGCGCCGACAAGCCCAAGAGCGGCTAAATCAGTATCCACAGACGGCGATGCAATACATGCATCCGCCGCTTCATGTTCCTGAATCTGCCATTATAATTCCTCACTCCAATTATGAACAGAAAATTAACTTCCTATCTGAGATTAAAAGAAATACCTTTGAAGGAAGACATAATGAATGCCCCCTGCAACACATCTCTACTTTTATGGACTTATGTGAAACAGTTGCTGATGGAGTAAACTTAGAGTATGTGCGACTAAAATCTTTTCGATGGTCTTTGGCAGGAAAGGCATTACAATGGCTTGAAAGTTTTGCTCCACGATCGCTAAGGACATGGGCGGAAGTGAAAGATGCATTCTTGAACAAATTCTTCCCACCTTCTAAAACGGCGATGCTACGACAAAGGATCACGACTTTCAAACAAAAGCCAGGTGAAACCCTAGCACAAGCGTGGGAGCGCTTCAAAGACTTGCTGAGATCATGCCCGACGCATGGGCAACTTCCATATGTCATCCAAGAGATTTTTTATAACGCCCTTGATGCGCCGAATAAGGAGAGGATCAATTCATATACCTCCTATCGGTACATTGAGCTTACACCAACGGAGGCATGGGAGACCATTGAGAGGCTTGTGAACTTTGACAACACCTATGGGGCTGCTGCGGCCTATGATGCAAGGCCTGCCCCATCTATGCCACTATATGAGCCTCCAAGGGAGATAGATCCTGAAGTACGGCAACAATTCCATAACGATCAAACACGCCGCCTTCAAAAGCAAGTAAGGTTCCTGAGCAACAATCAACCTTGTCAGGAGTGTGGTTCAATAAGGCATAACACCAGTGCCTGTCCACATACTGAGCAAGTATCCATGGCGGAACAACATGAGGAGGTCAAATGGACGAGAGGCCCCTATGGAGGGGGCAATCAACAAAATTGGGGTGATCAAAGGTTCTATCAAAGGGATCCCCCAACCTATAGGGCACCAGGGCACCCTGAGCGGGAGACTAAGAAAGATGACCTGCAAATCATCCTTGATGAGATGCGGAGGAACCACGCTGAATTCAAACAAGCCAATAACTCCGTCCATACTCAGCTGCAGGGCATAAATTCTAGACTTGGGGAGATCGACGTTTGGAAGCGCAACATGGAGACTCAAATGAGTCAATTGGCGGAAGCAATGCCCAAAGCGTCCGGATCACTCCCTGGATCCACTGTGCCCAACCAAAAGGGCAAAACTACAGGTCATATCGCGGCAGTAAACCTAAGGAGTGGGCGTCAATTACAAACGCCCGAGCGAAAAGTGGAGGAGAAGGAGCCAGAACAGACGTCGATATCGACCCCCCCTGTCGATATCGACCAAGGTGACATCGATGTCGACCCTCCTGTCGATGTCGACCCTAATTCTGCGTCACCACAGAAATCGACTCTTCCAGTCGATATCGACCCCACTGCTGCCGATATCGACCTCACTACAGCCGCAGAAAGGAAGAAGGTGTTGCCATTCCCAACTAGAAAAGTGACTAAGGACCCAGCGGAAAAGAAGTTCCAACGGTTCGTGAAGATGCTCCAAGGGCTTAATGTCTCTATACCATTCACAGAGGCACTTCACGAGATGCCCTCTTATGTGAGGTTCCTTAAAGACATCTTGGGTAAGAAGCGATCGCTCTCTGAGATCGCAGAGGAATGCAACAGGTTGGAGCTACCACAAAAGCGGGCGGACCCAGGTAAGTTTTCTATCGCTATAGGTCTAGGTCAATTCAAATTTAATGCTTTAGTTGACTTGGGCGCTAGCGTTAGCATGATGCCACTAACCATTTGGCACAAGGTAAAGATAGGTCCTCTGGAGCCCGTGGATGCAAGATTATACATGGCTAACAATACCGTAGTTATTCCAACTGGGATAGTGACAGATGTGCCAGTACAAGTAGGCAAATTCTTTGTCCCCGCTGATTTCCTAGTTGTTGACATAGCGGAGGACCCTGCTTGTCCAATTATTTTAGGTAGGCCATTCCTAGCAACCGTCGATGCCAACATTAGCGTGAAGAAAGGATTACTCTCACTCACAATTAGTGATGAAGTAATAGAGTATTCCTTCAACAAGACGGTGCAAAGTCAAGGGCCAATGGAGATAAAAGCCATCAAAGAAGCCCAAGTAGAGGAAGTTGAAGCAATCTTGAACGAAGGAGCTCAACAGGACATCGAAATCGACCCAAGTAAGTCGATATCGACCACTATTGTTCAAGATTCTGTGACAGGTCATAAGTATGGGGTCGACGGAGGAAAAGAGGAAGCATCGAAATCGGGGTCAAGGGTCGATATCGACCACACCCTATCGAAATCGACCACCATCAGCGCTGAGAAGAGAGGCGAGGAGACCTCGATATCGACCTCTGAGGGTCGAAATCGACCTGATCATATCGAGTCAAAACTCCCCAAATCGACTGATCCTACAGGTGTACAACAGGGGTCGATATCGACCTCTGCACATCGACATCGACCTGAGCCACAGACGGAGAAGAAGGTAAGTCAAGGTACGGATTCCTCTTGTTCAATTACAATAAAGGACTTATCATTATTTGGAAGAGGTGTGCCTTGGCATGTGCGTTTATGTAGGGTATCCGAAGATAGTTCAAGCCAATATGAGATAGGAGACAAGGTCTATGTTGCCAAATCTAAAGACCATTGGTTCCCTACAAGATTCAAGGATAAGAGCTTAGGTCCATTCACGGTGAATCAAATCAATCCCGGGGGAATGCAGCTGCGGGACAAGAAAGGAGTGATATTTGAGGCCCAAGCCACATGGGCTCTGCAGATGCCACCTTGAGAAGTGCAAAGGAAGAAGTCGGCCTAGCGACTTAAAAATCTAGAGCTTGTAACAAAGACTTAGTTTTGATTTTAAGACAGCTTTTGTTTTGGTTTTAGACACTTTATTGTTTTGCATATTGTGTGTTTAGTTTTCAAATTGCAGGAGAGAGAAAAGCACACAGAAAGGCATCGAAATCGATGTCGGACATCGAAATCGACCTCAAGGTCGACATGGATAGGGTTTGTGATCGAGGCCGAATCACCCCGATGCCCGAGCAGAAATCAAAGAGACATCGATATCGATATAAAGGGTCGATATCGACCTTCTTCAACTGCTGTCTTCTTCAACTCCTGAAATTTGTGACGGTTTAGTAAGTCTTCTTCTTAACCCTAGTTCTAATACAGTGAGGACACTGTAAATTTTAAGTATGGGGTGGGGGGAAAGGCTTATTTGCATATTCATGCTTAGTTTAGGGTTGCATATTTATTTTTATTTTTTTTTTGCATAAAAATAAAATAAAATAAAATAAAAAAAAATGACCCCCATCAAAAATTTTGAAAAAAAGAGAGTCATGGAAGTATAAAAAAGAGCTCTATGATGCAAAATTAGATTCATTAGAGATATAACATGAGATTGCCTAGTTAAGGGAAGTCCCAATGAAGTGCAAATTTTTTGAGAAAATCATAAAGGAGATGAAAATTGAAGTTGCTTTTGACATATGCATGATAAGATGATGGAGGATTTTTTATAAAAATTCCATACAAGCAAAGTTCATATCCTAGCCTTACCTACGCATATTCACAAAGCCATATATGAGACTTCTTATGATAATTAATGCTCCACATATACATATTGTCCATTTTTTACCTTATACCCTATCCGGGGACAAAGTTTTTTTGAATGGATGACATCTTTGGAGTTATATGGAGTTGTGCATTTATAAAGTTGTTGGCAGGAATGATACAATATGGAAAATTTAATGAGCGAGAAAAAATCCGATCACCTCAGGAGATAAAGGTAGGTCGACCCTGCTCGCTGAGATAATAGTTCGGCGAGATGGGACACAAAGGTGAAGAGTCCGAAGTACTAAGTATCCGGGGCCATTCATGACACCCATGTTTGCGACTCGCGAGAAGGCAGTGCTAAGGTTAGAGAGGTAAAAGCATTAAAGTGAAAAAAGCATTGAACGATGAGTGAAAGGTGAGACATTATGAAGGAGGAATGTGGAGTATTTTGGAAAGAAAGTGTATTTCCCCGGATTTAACACCACATGGCCAAATATTAGCCCACCTTTAGCCTTTTACCAATCCACTTCTCACAAGCTTGAAAAAAGTCCTCTTGATTATTAATGCAATGGCGCTAGAATTATTTTTGCATATTACCTCCTTTATAAGTATGAAATTGCTTTTATGCACAGGCATGGACTTGGTTGACATAAGTACCTTCTCGAGGATGGCAATTGATTGTAGGGACATATGAAAAATGAATCTATGATGTAGAGAGTTTACTTTCTTCCCCTGAATGACCATTAAGAGTATTGCTTGGGGACAAGCAAGCTTAAGTATGGGGTGTTTGATGTGCGCGCAAATTGCCATATTTTCTATGCACATATGAATTCATTTTGTTGTCTTTTGCATGCACATTAGTGGGAAAACATGGGAATGGTGTAGTTTATGCTTAAATGTCAAATATATGGGTTTGCACGAGTTTCCATGTGATTTCGCAGAAAACAGGATGAAAATGGATGAATTCGGAAGAGCGGAAAAGGAACTCGAAGTCTTCTGAAGAGGTCGAAATCGAGCAAAGACCTCGACATCGAGTACATCGAGGCATAGGAATCGAGCAGAAAGGAAACAGAGCATCTCGACACAGAAGAGGTCGATATCGACGTCTGGAGGTCGATATCGATGCTGCCAGATCGACCAAGTTGATAGAAGTCGAGTAGGAGAAGGAGAAGCTCGAGATAAGATTTTGGAGGGGTCGATATCGAGTGGAAGGGTCGATATCGACCATGCCAGCAGAGGAATTCGACTCCGATTTTGATAGAATTTTATCCAATGCTTGCAATATCTATCCAAAGGTCGAGATTTCCTATCATCCACATCAGGTTTATCATGAGGAGGCTGGTTTCACCATAAAGTTTTAGCTTTTTTATTTTTTCTTTATTTATCATAGAAAATAAAGATAAGGTTTCGAGTCCTTATCGTCATCTACAAATAGAAGCCAATAGGGCTGAGTTTAGGTATTCAATTCATCATTCAATATTCAGAGATTTCGAATTCAGTTGCAAGAGAGAGAGAGAGAGAGAGTGGCCGAGTGGAGTTGTAAAGCGAGAGCGGAGTGGCTTGTTCGGTTGTACTTCCTTTCGGAATTTTAATTCAAAGTAGCTTTCTTTCAATAACAATGATGATGATGTGCATGATGAGGAGCGAGTAGTCAACCCACTTCTAGGGTCGGGGTGAGCCCGACGATAGCAATGTGAGGTAAGTGCATCAAAGGTATACTTTTATGCGATTCCGTCTTCTACTCCATGCATGATCCTTTGCGAAAGTTAGGGAGATTCATTATTTGCATTATTGAAGCGAAAGCCACTCATATTGCGAACTTGAATTACTCATGAATTGGATAGTAACTCTTAGGAATTATACGAGAGCCTCTAATCACCTAAGTGTTGATAACGAAAGTTATTTGACAGAAAGACATTAAAGTTCATATCTTTAGCATGAAACTTGCATTGTTATCGTTGTGGCATAAAACCCCGACTTTGGAAGCTTTTTAATTCATTAAATTCTTCATAAAAGTTTTAGTTTTGCTTCTGTTCATCTTCCCTCTCCATTCTATTTTCTTCGGATCCTTTTCCGACAAATTGGTTACAAAAACAGTTTCTGTGACAACCGTCGAAATCGACCTTAAGGGTCGATATCGAGTACTAACATCGATATCGAGGTCTCTGCTCGACGTCGACTTGCTATTTTGTCTTCTGCTGGAACTGCACCAGGAAATTGACCAGAACTGAGGTCGATATCGACCAGTATACTCGATATCGAGTGTCTGCTGAGGTCGAAAGCATTGATCGTGAGTACAACGAAGGAAGCGCTGACCTACCTCCTCGTGGATTCGATCCTGAATTACCCTACTACTACAAGGGAGGGGATTCTTGTATTATTTGTTTGGGACAGGGAGATAGTCTAGTTGTGCTTTATTTGACTCTTCTATTTTACATACATACACCTACCCCGCAACCCCCGTAGCGAACAACGATCAACATGAGTGAGTAGTTCCCCTTTCTTCTAGGGTCGGGGTGAGCCCGACGATAGCCATGATGGTAAGGTAAGTACGTCGTTAAAGAATGTATCTTTTGTCTCCTTCTACCTTGTTCTTCATCTTTAAATGCGAATTTAAGGAACTCATGTTGTAAAACTTGGGTAGGAATTAGGGTTTCTATTTGAAAGATTATAAACTCAATTATGACTAAGGTAGACACCAATTAGGTTAAGTAATTGAAAAATCTCTTTTCCTATTGGTCGGTTTAGGTGAAAGCCTTTTCCTTTATGATAAAAGCATGCATCTTTAGTTGATCCTTATTTCTACTATCATGGTTGTCGTCGCGGTAATCCTTGACTTTGGAAGACTTTTTCCTTTATTGAGATTACATTAAAATTTGCCCGCCGTTCGTTGAGTCATCGAAAAACCCAACACCTTTGCTTATTTCTGATCATTGCTTCCTCCCCATCCTTGATTCTTCGGCCTTTTCTTTGCCGACAAAACCACTAACTCACTGCAGAAAAGACATCGATATCGACAGCAGAGGTCGATATCGACCAAAACTGATAGATCGACGGTTTTCTGAGTCGATCTCGAGACTCCTGGGAAACTTCTACAAGCATCGATATCGACCACCTTGTGTCGAAATCGACCCCCTGTATCGACTGGCAGACTTCTGAGCCAGTCGATTTCGTGAACTAACCTCGATATCGACCCCCACCAGTCGATATCGACTACAGTTTTTGTTTCTGCAGGTTTTCTGTTGCAGACGACATCGACAGCCAAGGTCGACATCGAGGTCTGACATCGAGATCGAGGCTTCTGGTCGAACATAAAGGACGTGTCTTCAATGCTACTAGGATCCCGCTAACTCGCTTCCTCGTGGATCGAACCTGATTCCCTACTACTATAGCGGGGAGTCTTGAATTTATTTGAAGAGGCTAAGAGTTGTATTGGTTTATATTTTATTATATATTTCGATTCAATTCTCCCCACGTCATGCACAGAATTGAATAGCTTCCTTATTCGATCACCACTAATTCCCTAAACCCTTGCATGGTGTTCTAGAAGCAATATATCCCAAATCACATTAGAATATAATTTATATAATTCTCGCATATTCGACGAGTCACCTAGTTGTCAACTGATGTGCGCTTATTTCACCATGTTTCATGCTTACATCTATTCCATTTTCATGCATATGTTATTCTTTGAGGTTGGAAAAGTAGAGAATTTGTTTAGTATGAGTTCATTTGCAAGATATAGAGGTCTACACAAGTTTTGGTTTGATTTTGCATAAAACGGTGCATTCTAGAGAAGAAACAAGACAAAGGAGAAAAGCACAAAAGAGTTCGATCTCGAGCAGACAACTTGATCTCGATACAAGAACTCGACATCGACCAATGAACCCGAGATCGACTAAGGAGAAAAGAAGCAGATCGAGCCAAAGCCATGTCGACCACAACAAACCAACTCGACTCGACATAGATCACTCGATATCGACCTGTCCACTCGACATCGACTGGTGTGACAGACGTTTGAGAAACGCGGATTGGGCCAAATCTTTGGAGGATATTGCTTAGCTATGAAGACATCTATCATCTACCAAGATTCATCTATCTTAGGGGTATATTCCAAGCATGTTAAGGAATATTACCTATTTTAATTTATGATAAAATTTAGTTTAGATAAACTTTCCATATACCAATCTTAGTAGGATTAGGACTCCAATCCTTGGCTAACAAGGGTTAGGAGGCTATAAATAAAGCCCTAGGGGGCTAGCTTTATTCATTCAACCACCTTCTCTCTCTATCTCTCTCGCCTCTTCTTCTTCTCTTTTTGTTTATGATCGGATGATTGTTGGTTGGTTGAATGAGTAAAAATTTCTTTTCACTCATTAAATTTTCCATTAAAAATTTCTAGGTGACCGGATTTTCTTTTCACTCATTAAATTTTCCATTAAAAATTTCTGCCATCAACTTTATAATATCTTCACAACATATCAACCATATAACAACTCCATAACATGACTTCCATTCTATAACATAATCTCCCGAATGGGTAAAAAGGTATAAAAATGGGCAATTTAAGAACTTGTGGAGCAATTTATGACATTGAGCATGTATGACTTTGAATATGAAGTAAAGGCAATAAGCATGGGTAATGGTTAGGGTGAATAATGAAGCATGAATGGAAAATAAAGTCCTCCGTCCTCTTATCATGCATATGTCAAAAGCAAATTCAAGTTTTACTCCTTTCATGGTTTTCCCTTAAAATCACACTTCATTGAGACTTCCTTTTACTAGACAATTTAATTGTTATATCTCTAATAGATCTACTTTTGCATCGTTGAGCTTTGTAACTAATTCCATGACACTTTTCAATTTTTCAATGAGGGTACTTCTCCTCAAAATCTAAATAAAAACATTATCCTTATATGAGAGATATGTCTATGATGCAAATATGTAAGAGCTAACCATGTGTGGAATAAACAAGACTTTATTCATTAAACTAACAATTGAGAAATTGAAATAAGGTAAGTATGCTTTTACCCCACCCCATACTTAAGATCCTACAGTGTTCTCACTGTAAAAACAAAATAAGAAGTGGAAATAAAGAGAACTTACTAAAAAATGTCGCAGCGGCTCAAATCATGTACGTCTGCAGGGGAGGTCGAGATCGAGTGATGGTGTCGATATTGACTAGGTATGTCGATATCAGTCTTTCGCTTCGACTCAGACACTATGAATCGCTCCTTTGGATTCCCTTGGTCGATATCGAACTATCTAGTCGATATCGAGTGCACTTGTTCTCTTCTCTTCTCTGCATGTTTTCACAGATCGACGCAGACACTATGAATCGACTGCCCCAGTCGATATCGACTCCCCCAGTTGATACGGACTCCCCATCTCGATATTGAGGCTAATAGTCGATTTGCTCCAAGTTCTAAAGACTATTCAGAGCCGGATTGGCCATCTTTCAAGCTGAATTGACGATTGTCTCCTTGAATGAAGTTGTACCCACTTAAAATATCTTTCCAAGAAGTGCTCATATGCTTCAATCGGAATTTTCTACAGCCAGAACGAGCCAAAATACCGAGGTATCGCCAAACAATTTTCACAAATGAAAGTTGATGTTCAACTCCGAAGACAAACCTTTGTTGGAAAAAAGAGTCGAGCTCATGGGCGACTACGATCACATCATCCTCCTCCCCTTGAAAAGGATTCGTCCTCGAATCCGTGATGGAAACTATCGACTTCCTCGGACATGTTTCTTCTTCCTTGAACAGATCTTGAATCCCCGCTTCTTCTTGAATCATGAAAGGCAACTAACACGGAATGAACGAGGTCGCATCCAACCATTTACTCGACATGGAATTCAGAAAGCTAGGCATGTTGTTGGCATTCGTTTCTCCCTCATGGAAAGTGGAACCTTGGGAACTTGGATGATTTCCTCATCTTTCTTAAGCTCGGGGTTAACCTTCGCAATCTCAATCAGAACATCCTTGGACTTGCCTTCTTTAATCTAAAGTGTCTCACCCATGGCCGTAGAGGATGTCATCTTTAAAGTGGGAGGTGAGGCTGTTGTTGGCTTCGATAGCATCGACCCTAATGAGTTGACGAGTTTTCGAATTTCCTTTACTTGTTGCATTGAATCTTCCGCGAGCTTGCAGATCTCTTGCCAAGGTGGTTCAACCTTCTTCTTATACCGAGCCTCATCCTCTTGAGCCCTTCTCTTTCGATATCTTCTCCGGAGCTCTTGATCAACTACATCATATGTAGCACCATCCATGTCTCTCCAATAAAGATACCTATGATCATAGGCTCGAATAGCCCATCGGATGTACTCTTTGGACAAAGGATTGGAACTCGTTTTCTTGAACATTTTTACCCAAAAGCTTAAGGAACCCTTTTCTTTGCTCTGATACCACTTGAAGTGCTCAGGTCCGGGCTCGAGCAAAAGGACTTGTGACGAGGGTTCCGAGAAGTGGGGAAGTTATCGGCAGTTTCTAAAGCAACAGGTCTGTCGTCAAAGAATGACGATTTCCTGTCGATTGGCTTGGCTCCTGAGGGCTTGCGAGTACTACTTTTGTATACCTTGAAGTCGCAGTCGTGTATTAGGGCAGATCTCATCAATCGGAGGTCAGACGAAGCGGGAATCAATGTTTTACCGAGACGTCGCTTGGGCAGAGACGATTCTGAAAGAGGCTCGTTTGAGAGGGATTGAGAGGCCTTTTTGGAGTGACGTTTTGGGGGTGATTTGAGGGTGATGATGGGGCTGTGGAAGGCCTTAGAATTGTGGTAAGGTAGGGGATGGGGTGTGAGGGATATGTGATGCAAGATCGCTCTCGGTCTCGCACTCCGAGCTCTCTCCAACACTCGATCTTCTATACTTTCGGCCTCGCACTCCTAGTGTTTTCAACCCTTTGATTCCGTCGTCTCTCACTAAGAAATCTCTTTCAGCCTCTCATCGAAGGTTTTGTTCCTGACCTCTCACCTAAGAACGAGATTCTTGACCCGAATCACTAGAAGCAAAAAGCTCACTTTTCTCCAAATTCAACTTCCCCCAAAAGAAGTTCTTACATCCCTTTATATAGGAAAATATTGATGATATCAAAAATAAAAGAAATTAAAATAAATCGATAAACTACTGACCGATAATATGAAAGGGTTTCTGAGATTTATGACGGAGAGATGGACAACCATAATGGGGAAAATGAATGGTCTTGGCTGACATCAAAGAGATGTGAGTTCAGAAGAATCTCTAAAGCCCCGTCATTGAATCCGACTTTATTGAATGCATTCCGTCTTCATTTATTTTATTTCCGACAAGCTGCTAGATTTTCGAACTACTTCAAAGATCCCAGATTTCGGCCATCTTTCAAGCTGAATTGATGATTGTATGCTTGAATAAAGTTGTATCCACTTAAAATATCTTTGCAACAAGTGCTCATTTGCTTCAACCGAAATTTTCTACAGCCAGAACGAGCCAAAATACCGAGGTATCACCAAACAGTTTTCACAAATAAAAGTTGATGTTCAACTCCGAAGACAAACCTTTGTAGGAAAAAAGAGTCGAGCTCATGGGCGACTACAATCACATCATCCTCCTCCCCTTGAAAAGGATTCGTCCTCGAATCCGTGATGGAAACTAGTGACTTTCTCGGACATGTTTCTTCTTCCTTGAACAGATTTTGAATCCTCTCTTCTTCTTGAATCATGAAAGGCAAGTAACACAGAATGAACATGGTCATATCCAACCACTTACTCGACATGGAATTCAGAAAGCTAGGCATGTTGTTAGCATTCGTTTCTCCTTCATGGAAAGCGGAACCTTGGGAACTTGGATGATTTCCTCATCTTTCTTAAGCTCGGGGTTGACCTTCGGAATCTCAATCAGAACATACTTGGACTTGCCTTCTTTAATCTCAAGTGACTCACCCATGGCCGTAGAGGATGTCATCTTTAAAGTGGGAGGTGAGGCTATTGTGGGCTTCAAAAGCGTCGACCCTAATGAGTTGACGAGTTTTCGAATTTCCTTAACTTGTTGCATTGAATCTTCCGCGAGCTTGCGGATCTCTTGCCAAGGTAGTTCAACCTTCTTCTTACACCGAGCCTCATCCTATCGAGCCCTTCTCTTTTGATATCTTTTCCGGAGCTCTTGATCAACTACACCATATGTAGCACCATCCATGTGTCTCCAATGAAGATACCGATCATTATAGGCTCGAATAGCCCATCAAGTGTACTCTTCGGATAAAGGCTTGGAACTCGTTTTCTTGAATATTTTTACCCAAAAGCTTAAGGAACCCTTGTCGTGGCTCTGATACCACTTAACGTGCTTGGGTCCGGGCTCGAGCAAAGGACCAGCGATGAGGGTTCCGAGAAGTCGGGAAGTTGTCGGCAGTTTCTAAAGCAACAAGTCTATTGACGAAGAATAATGATTTTCCGTCAATTGGCTTGGCTCCTGAGGGCGTGCGAGTACTACTTTTGTAGATCCTGAAGTCGCGGTCGCGTATTAGGGTAGATCTCATCAATCGAAGGTCAGAAAAAGTAGGAAACAGTGTTTTACCAAGACGTCGCCTGAGTAAAGATGATTCTGAACGAGGCTCGTTTGAGAGGGATTGAGAGGCCTTTTGGAGTGACGTTTTGGGGGTGATTTGAGGGTGACGATGGGGTTGTGGAAGGCCTTAGAATGATGGTAAGGTAGGGGATAGGGTGTGAGGGATACGGGATGCAAGATCGCTCTCGGCCTCGCACTCCGAGCTCTCTCCAGCACTCGATCTTCCACACTCTCGGACTCGCACTCCGAGTGTTTCGGACCCTTTGATTCCATCGTCTCTCACTGAGGAATCTCCTTCAGCCTCTCACCGAAGGTTTTGTCCCCGGCTTCTCACCTAAGAACGAGATTCTTGACCCGAATCACTGGAAGCAAAAAGCTCACTTTTCTCCAAATTTAACTTCCCCCAAAAGAAGTTCTTACATCCCTTTATATAGGAAAATATTGATACTTTGAAAAATAAAAGAAATTAAAATAAACCGATAAACTAATGACGGATAATACGAAAGGGTTTCCGAGATTTATGATGGAGAGATGGACAACCATAATGGGAAAAATGAATGGTCTTGGCTGTCATCAAAGAGATGTGAGTTTGGAAGAATATCTAAACCCTCGTCATTCAATCTGACTTTATTGAATGCATTCCGTCTTCATTAATTTCATTTCCAACAAGCTGCTAGATTTTTGGACCGCTTCAAAGATCCCAGATTTTGGCCATCTTTCAAGCTGAACTGACGATGGTATCCTTGAATAAAGTTGTAGCCACTTAAAATATCTTTCTAACAAGTGCTCGTCTGCTTCAATCGAAATTTTCAACAACTAGAACGAGCCAAAATACCGAAGACAAACCTTTGTAGGAAAAAAGAGTCGAGCTCATGGGCGACTACGATCACATCACTCCTTTCCCATGAATCGTCTGAGTCCTTTTATTCCTGGGTGGTCGGAAAGAGCGAGTGCAGTGAGGTCGGCGAGATCGAGGTTGAGAGTGTGAGAACGAGCTCCGAGCGAGCTACCAGAGCAAGAAAGGAGGGCGGATCTGAGCGTGGGTACGAGCAGAGGAAGTGAGAGTCGGGTGCGAGGGAGGGGAAGCGGGTGAGAAATGGAGGAATGCGAGGTGGAGCTGGGTGAGCGTGAGCGAGAGAAGGGCGGCTGGGCAGGGGAGGCGAGGTCGGGGATGAAGAGGGGTCTTCAGGCCGGTTCACCCTTTTATTTTTTTTCCCTTGAACCGGTTCATTTTGTTTTAAAAATCTGGGTTTGGGTTTGGTCTTGGATCCGAGTGGGCTAAGTTTTCTTGGACCTCTATTTTGGTTTGGTTTGGGCCGACTGGATTAATAGTGTTTACTTGTTTTATTTACTTACTTTATATATGTTATATATTATTTATAAAATTGTTAGTTAATTATTATTAAAATTATTTTGAGTTATTTATTTATTTGATTATTCCTTATTATCTATTTTAAGTTATTTAAAAAATCCGATTTTAAGTGTTTATGTAATTGTTTATTGATATTGTTTTGATGTTGTGGGTGATATTCAAATAATCCATGAATTTGTTGATTCCTTATTTTTATTTAATTGCTTATATTTTTTATAAAATATTTATATAGTTATTTAATTTGATTTGTTGAGAATTGTTTATGTGAATAATTGATTTGTTATGTTTTGACATTTAAATGGTTAGTTTTGAATGATATAGGTTGTGCAAGATATTCTTAAGTTTTAGAATTTAATTAGATAATGATTTTTGAAAAAGAAATATGCTGGGATTATTTTAATAATAACATAATTTTGGGAAATTGGTTTAAGGATTCAAATGTTTAATATCGGGATATGGCTAAGTATGATTTTAAAAGAATTGTTTAATATCGAGATTTGGCTAAGTATGATTTTAAAAGAATTGTTTGACTATTAAAGTAACTTCTTGGAAATTTAAGGGCTTTTGAAGAACTTTGAATTGATTTAGTTGACTTGATAATTTGATTAATGAAATTACTTGAGCATTTATGCGAGTTATGACATGAAATATATGAATATATGAGTGAAAAGCGTGATTTGAGAGGTTGGAAATTTGAGATGATTTATGGAAATGAGAATGGAATTGTGATGATATGAGATGTTAAGTTAAGTAAGATGAACGATGATGATGATGATGATGATGTTGATATAAATAAGATGTGATGATGAGAATATGCCCAAGTTATGGAAACGAGATGAGAAATTGAATTGAGACATTAATGTTGATGATGATGGGATGATTAACTTATATATGTTTTATATGAATCTTATATGTGTTATTTGATATGCTTTGTGTAAATTAGACTTAGACTTATTATGTTACTTATCTTCTAAGTGATCTCTAATCTGTCTGGATTTGCTTGATTGTTACTTGCACTCGATGATACGGTAGGCTTTTTGGTAGTAAGTGCCATTGGACTCTGACGGAGGGAAAACCTGTCGTTGATCCGTCAAAGTAAAACTCAAACTTATAACTAGTATAGCAATAAGCACGAGGTCGATCCCACAGGGAAATTTCCTATTCAGTTGTGATTCAGATGCTAATTGAGTAACCAAATGGGGGGTTTTATGAATGCAAAAGATCCGCCTTTCGTCAAAGCGGATATCTGAAAGCAAAAGTAAATGAATTGGATTCAGACAATGATGAGAAGTAGTTCTACCTACAATTTTCCACTCTATTTGGTTGAAACGATCCTTGTAACTTCTTCTCGTCCTATTAAGTTTCCTAAGAATGCCCTTGTCCCGACCTAATATAGTTAATAGTCCAATCAGTCCTAGAAACTCTTATCAATCGAACAGTCCCTAAATAAGGATTTAACCCAATTGATAGCTTTAAGTTTAGAGATTAGCCAAGGTATTTGCAGTCCCTAAAGAGGGATTTAACAACACATCCAACTTCCTACTTGTCCAATTAGTTCAATCAGCCCTAAAGAGATAAGTTTGCTACTTTGATTAAGGTTCACAATCAGGAATCTACAGAACCCTAGCAATTGAATTGATTCTAACTAGTTGCGCGGGCTAGATAGAATAAAACAATCAAGCAATCAAAGCACAAGGAAGTCAAAGCATTCAATAGCGGAATTAAGGAACGAGAATTAGAAAATAAAGCTTCAAATTATAGGCAGAACAGATGAGTTTAGTTCCTCATGGAAAATATCTTTCAATCTCTAATTGTCTGATACAACGTGGAATAGAATAGCAGTGGAAACCTAGGGCTAAGCCCTCTCTAAAATCGTCCACCTCGGCCAAAAGACAATTAGATAGATGAATAGGGTTTGGATAGATAAAACGTCACTGCTCAAAACGCGTCGCTGCTGGAACATGCGGCGGCCGCAGCACTAATGCGGCGGCCGCTGCATATGGCGGCGCCCTCTGCATCAGCCTTTTACGGAAAATGCAGGTCGAATCAGCTCTAGATGTCAACATGAAAGTTGTAGCTCTCTGAAAGAGGTTTCCAACTCATGGTCATAATAGTCGATCGGACAAGCGAGGCCTCCAGAAAGTGCAAAACAAGTTCAGCATGTCTCGCGACAACTTCTGCAGACTTGCTCTTCGTCTAGGCTTGCTTCTTCTTCTTAGGACCTCTTTAGATCTTCATGTAAGATTCCTCGATCAACTAGACAATCCTCATCTAATGCTTCATCAACCCATGTCTCCTCCTCGGATCCATAGTTACCTGAAATAATCAATAAAAACGTGTAGATTCCGACTCCACCAACATAGAGAGCAAATATGCAAATTGTGCGTAAATCATGCATGATATGCATCTTAACTAAGCTAAATGAAACCTATTATGACCATCTAAATGCATGCTATCAAACTCCCCCACACTTAAGCTTCACTAGTCCTCGAGCGAACAATATAAAAGCAACCTATACCTACACTTTCCTTCTTCATGCATTTGCCCAAATCAAAAGCAACACCAATTTTAAATGAACACAAGACCAAGTGAATAAACATCATAGCATGTATTTAGCGATCAAGGCATAGAAGTAGAAATCATCCATCCTCACCAGGAATATGTGTTTCGCTCATACTTTCATGAGTTTAGGCTTTAAGGTTCAACCCTCAACTCAATCCAAAATGCACTAAGCTTATAGACATTGACCACAATATCACCAAATCTCCACCGAATTGCCATTACTTGCGGGACACAATAAAGAAAATAAACAAAATGTGACTCTTTTTTTTCTTTTCTTCTTTTTCTTTTCTTTCTTTCTTTTTCTATTTATTTTCTTGCCTTGGTGTCTTCCTTACGCGAGGCGCAAACATGGGTGTCATGAATGGCCCCGGTCTATCAACACCTCAACCTACTTAAGTAAAGTCTACTTGAACATCTTTTGACGCGAGTTGGAAACATGGGTGTCATGAATGAACCTGGTTACTCAATGATCAAGCTTTCTTTCATAGTAGGTAGTTTTCAACACCGTTTTGCGCGAATCATACCCATGAGTGTCATGCGTAGACCCGGTTACAAAGTGTATCAACCACTGCCACTTTATTTCCCTAAATATGCACAAATTGAAACAAAAGACTCAAACTATAAACATAAACTCCGCAAGCAACAAACATGCGAGTCGGTCTTGAAAATAGATACTAAAGTCAATGCCAAGAGGTAGCAACACAAGGAGAGTAAATCACACAATGGAAAAAAAGAATTATAAATGATTCCAAATAAGGGTAAACATTCTCACAAGGGTCATGTTCATGTAGGATTTCAATCATACTCAAGCTTAACCATACATGCTCAATTACATCACAAAATCATGCTTCATAAGAAAACATTTTAAGGTGATCAGGCTAAGCAAATCAAATTCAACGTAGGATTTACAGGTTTATGCAATAAGAATGTAGAGTTTCGCTAACTAAGGTGGGTATTTGAAATCTATGTATATGCAATGCATGATTTTTTTTTGAAATGCAATATATGAATAAAAATAACTATGAAGACATAAATAAACATGATATGCAAACTCTATCTATATGCAATGCAATCCCTCCCCAACACTTAAACCTTTCATTGTCCTCAATGAAACATAAAAGACAACAAAAACAATAAATCATAGAGGGAGAGATGAATGAAATCAAAATGTGGTGGAAGAGTAGACCCATGAACAAATAGCAGGCAGATAAGTCACATCTGAGCATTGCGGTGGCCGCAGCCTATTTCGTGCGACCTTTCCTGAAAACTTTGTCTATCCAAAACTAAAAGCAATTATCTAATGCCTAATGAAAAACCTAATTTATTGAAAAGAAAACTAGCTAACTAGGAATTGAAATAACTAAATTAGAAAACTTACCTCAGGTTGCCTCCCGAGAAGCGCCTTTGTTTCATGTCGTTGGCTCGACGTTGTGGGTAAGCTTAAGACTCTAATCAGACATAGTCAAAGCCCTCAGTAACCTGTGGAACTCTTGCGCACAACTACCAAACAAGCATGCACTACATACAAATAAATTGAAACTAAATAATAATGAATTTAAGAATTGTTTCGACTTATTGTATTCCTGAGCTCGACTACCCACAGAGGGTATATAATACCACCAATTCAGTTCTATTGGTGGCTTATCAGAGTAGCAGTCAAATGGATCAACGCATCTACCAATATTCACTATAGTGTAGGAGATATTTTTTACTTGCTCTATAGCCTCAGCAATAGGCTCTGGACCTGATTCATCAATGGGCGAGCTAGGGATGATCTCGTCAGATGAAGTACCTTCTTCCTCTATCTTCTTAGTTTGATCTTCAACAATGACCTCAAGAGGTGCAACATAGGTCTCAACGATTTGAGATACTAGAGGAAGTGACTCATTCTGCGCACATTGATAATCCATGTTGCAGAAAAATTCCCACATCTCCAAGAGTCCCATATCTAATAAACCTCCATCACTCATGCGCTCAGCAAGACTCCGTGTCTCCTGCAGTCTGATGAAGTATTGATGAAAAATCTCTCAGTGTAACTGCAATAACCTCACCTTCAACATATGTTAGTAGCACGGGTATGGATCATATAAGATGATCCACACCAAGATTAGCAACAAAAACACACAAGAATAATTAAATCTCCCCGGCAACGGCGCCAAATTTGACGGAGGGAAAACCTGTCGTTGATCCGTCAAAGTAAAACTCAAACTTATAACTAGTATAGCAATAAGCACGAGGTCGATCCCACAGGGAAATTTCCTATTCAGTTATGATTCAGATGCTAATTGAGTAACCAAATGGGGGGTTTTATGAATGCAAAAGATCCGCCTTTCGTCAAAGCGGATTTATGAAAGCAAAAGTAAATGAATTGGATTCAAGCAATGATGAGAAGTAGTTCTACCTACCATTTTCCACTCTATTTGGTTGAAACGATCCTTGTAACTTCTTCTCGTCCTATTAAGTTTCCTAAGAATGCCCTTGTCCCGACCTAATATAGTTAATAGTCCAATCAGTCCTAGAAACTCTTATCAATCGAACAGTCCCTAAATAAGGATTTAACCCAATTGATAGCTTTAAGTTTAGAGATTAGCCAAGGTATTTGCAGTCCCTAAAGAGGGATTTAACAACACATCCAACTTCCTACTTGTCCAATTAGTTCAATCAGCCCTAAAGAGATAAGTTTGCTACTTTGATTAAGGTTCACAATCAGGAATCTACAGAACCCTAGCAATTGAATTGATTCTAACTAGTTGCGCGGGCTAGATAGAATAAAATAATCAAGCAATCAAAGCACAAGGAAGTCAAAGCATTCAATAGCAGAATTAAGGAACGAGAATTAAAAACTCACAATCAATCCAAATAAAGCTTCAAATTATAGGCAGAACAGATGAGTTTAGTTCCTCATGGAAAACATCGTTCAATCTCTAATTGTCTGATACAACGTGGAATAGCATAGCAGTGGAAACCTAGGGCTAAGCCCTCTCTAAAATCGTCCACCTCGGCCAAAAGACAATTCGATAGATAAATAGGGTTTGGATAGATAAAACTTCGCTGCTCAAAATGCGTCGCTGCTGGAACATGCGGCGGCGGCTGCATATGGCGGCGCCCGGTGCATCAGCCTTTTACGGAAATTGTAGGTTGAATTAGCTCTTTATGTCAACATGAAAGTCGTAGCTCTCTGAAAGAGCTTTCCAACGTATGGTCATAATAGTCGATCGAACAACCGAGGGCTCCAGAAAGTGCAAAACAAGTTCAGCATGTCTGGCGACAACTTCTGCAGACTTGCTCTTCGTCTAGGCTCGCTTCTTCTTCTCAGGACCTCTTTGGAACTTCATGTAAGATTCCTCGATCAACTAGAAAATCCTCATCAACCCATGTCTCCTCCTCGGATCCACAGTTACCTGAAATAATCAATAAAGAATGTGTAGATTCCGACTCCACCAACATAGAGAGCAAATATGCAAATTGTGCTTAAACCATGCATGATATGCATCTTAACTAAGATAAATGAAACCTATTATGACCATCTAAATGCATGCTATTAGACTTTTTGAGCTTTAGGCCTTATATAATTGTCGTTGCTTGCCTTCCTTTCATAGTTAGTAGGCTCATTACGTGGGGTTGGCCTGCACCGTAGGGGGAGGTAGCTCCTTTGATGGTGAGTAGCTATAGGATTTCTTAGGAGTCTAGAGGGACATGCTATTTGGCATTTCTTGTAACTGGTGCGCTTCTTTATCTATTTCTGCATTTACTTATCCGCATGCTTATCTGTTTAATATCCGTTTTGCATTACGCATTTAATCATAGGAATAGGATGCTTATTATATACCTCTAAGAGTGTGTTTACACACGTGCAGGAGTGGCCTAAAGATTGACCCAGAGTATTACTTAGTTAGGTTAAATAAGATGGTTAGGAGAGTCTATCCTTAGGCTTTCTTAATTATCATCTTTTTATGATTTATCTAATTAGGATTTTATTTATATTATTATATTAGAATTAGGTCAGCCAAGTCTATCCTTTTGTAAAGGATGGCTGGCCACATATTAGGGTTTATAGAAATTAGGATTCTATTTAAACGTTCTTTGTTATTCAATAAAAATCAAATTGGAATAAATATTGAAGAAACCTTTTTGGCTAAAAAGGTTCTTCAATTCCCCAATCCAAAAGATTTTGCCTTCAAGTTATTGTTCGATCAATCATCCGATACCAAACCCTAATCCCCAAACACAACCCATAAACAACAAACACAATTACTGCAGAGAAACGTCGCAAAGGGGGAATTCCATAAATAGCTCCAACTAACATAGGAGTTACTAAATATGGAAAGAACTAATAATAATAATAATAATAATAATAATAATAATAATAATAATAATAATAATAATAATAATAATTAAAAATATCAATGTCTTCTTTCTTCAAGCTATGGTGGCGCCTTCTTCTTCCTTTTGAGGACGACAGTCTTTGCCATCAATAGCCCTCGAATCGGTCTTGAGAGCTCGCCTGGATCAAGATCATTGTTTGACCCACAGAAAGCCAACTTGAACCGCATCAAAAACAATTAAATTTTGGAAGGACAAATGTGTGGGTATCAATGGGAAGCTTAGGGATAAATGCATTCGGGACCATGTACGTTAACGAATAACAAACAATTAGCGACTTTATAAAACCAAATAGAACATGTTACAAAGAAAGATTAGCATATGTACTCCCAATAGATATGGTTGACAAAATTATTGAAGTTCACATTTCTATAACGGAATTTGAAGATAGATTATACTGGTATCCAAATAGATATGAGTGGTTTTCTACTGCTAGCACTCTAGACCACATTACGAAAACCAAAAGCGGAAATCCTAACCACGCTGAATGGATTTGGAAAATCGACTGTCCACCGAAGATCAAAAACTTTCTCTGGAAGAATTTCTTTAATGGGACAACAACGAAAACTAGACTACAAAGTAAAGGATGACTTCGATCGATCGTGCATAGTGTTTTGGCCTTTTGACTGGTCTCCAAGAAACTCTGAAGCGAGTCTTCTCTTGCATCGAGGTTGAGGGAGACAACTTAAAGGTTATCAATGCTTTGATGTGGATTTGACGATGTCCTTGGGTGATTGAGCCAGAGGTCTCGGATGCGCTGGGTTTATGTCGTGCTTTTGAATGCATCTCCTTCTCTCACTCATTTCGTGAGCGGACGACATGCTTGCTCACTTTGGTTTCTCCTCGCAGTCCGTGGACGTCAATGTTCCGACTTAGTGTACTGACGTCGTCCGATATGACGCTCTGGGTCGATGGTTTAACTACCACTAACCCCTCCAAATTCTTGCCTTAAAAAAAAAAGGCATGGCACGGCTGACGGCTCCACCTTCACCTACCTACCCGGCTGCCACCCCCAGCAAGAGAGTCAAGAAGAAAAAGAAAGCATCGAATTTCTTCTTAATATAAGACAATCCACACACACTACACAACCTTTGCCCGAAGAAGAAAGAAGAACAAGGGGAGGATGGCGCCCACACCTAAAATAGCTCCGTCGATGCTTTCCTCTGATTTCGCCAATTTGGCCTCTGAAGCTCAACGTATGCTTCTTTCTGGCGCTGACTGGCTCCATATGGATATCATGGTACGCTTCACCACCCCCCACCCCACCCAAACCCCCCATTCCGATTTTGAATTTTCGATTTACTCTTTTCCCTGCTGTTTTCTAGCAATTTCTGCTCAATTTCTACTGAAATATGCCTATGCCTTGCTTTTGTTTGTTCGATATCATGTTTTGTTCGCTAAATTCAATCCCTAGCTTTCTTGCCCCTTTATCAGTTTATCGCCGCTTCTTCCTACGATCTTTATCCTTGGGAATCTATAAAAGAATTACTTAACTTACTGCCGTTGGATTTCATGAATTTTGCAAAGTGCATCCAGGATTGAACAAACAAGCTACATATGATATGCGATGAAAACAATAATACAAATCCACCAGCCTAGTCCTGAACGCAAGAGTCCTTCCTTGTTATGCCACATTTCCATTGTTGGTCGTTGTCTTCACACACTGGTCAAACATTCTCAAGTTTTGATCCTAGAATTATTAGTCCCATCTTCTGGAATCCTCTCAGGGAATGCCGCTGGTAATTCGGTGCCAACTCTGCCAAATAATTGATAATTTTGAGGGATTAGGAAAGAGAAGAACTGTGGGACATGTCCCATTGCCCTAGAAACAAACATCCGTATGGGCCCCATCCATATTTGGTTATGCCATGTAGGTTCAGTTGTTTTTCCAAAGATTATCATCTTCTTCTTTATTGGATATTTGGTTATATATGAAGGACAAGAGGTAGAATAAAGATTAAATTGTGCAAATACAAAGAAATGATGCATAGAAAACAGCAAACGATGAACTTCTGTCATTTTTTCTTCCGAAAAAGTTTTAAAGACCTGCTAACAGTGCTAAGATTATGTTTAAGGTTATGTCTTACCAATTTTTCTCAGAAGAAAGTTTTATCTCCTATTCTCCTCTTTCCAAGAATGCATGGGATTAATAATTGGGCTTTTCTTTCTACTAGTGATGTCTTAGCCCTAAGAAAAAGGAAAATTTTGACATAAAAACACGGAAAACTCCGATCAGGGACAGAAACCTTTAAGAAATCTAGTGTCCTGTGTCATAATAATATATTTTTAGGCACCACCTTTCTCTTTGTTTGGTATAGTTAAGAGATCATTAGTAATATTTGAAAAGAAATTTCATATATGTTGGCAAAAAGAAATGTGCAAGAGAGTGTCAACCTGTATATAATATATAAAAAACCAACTACTGTGGAGAGTGGAGACTATTGATGTTTCCTTGACAAGCTCAACGACTAGGAATGTTAATGGTTACAGCTTGGTACTAGACAAGCTTAGCATCTTTGTACACCAAGCTTTCATGAATGGCTGTATAATATAGCTACATTTGCCAATGTTATTATGATAATATGTTTTATATACCCAAAGTTAAAATTGGTAGAACTTTTGGAAAAGATTAGATTTTTCTGTTTAATGGGTAAACAATCCAGTATTCCAGTGACATTCACCATTGAGGCTGTTAACAACAGCAAACATTTTTTTCCTTTTCTGTCAGGGGTATATACTGATGGATCATATTATCTGTCTCATAAAACTAACATTTACCGACAAGTAAAACATCTCTCAACTAAAACTGACAGAATGAAATCACTTTTTATTTTGGAAATCTTGCAGTGAATACTGTTTTCTTGTTTGTTTACACCTTATTTCATTACAGTTTTGTTCATTATAAAAGAAACCCATGTCCAGAACACCACATTTTAGTCTTTTTAATCAGTGACATGCCTTTTTTTTCTGTTTATTTTTCTTCAATGTCTTTTTAATTGTGAAAGATCATTAAATCAGAGCTCATTAAAGATGGCAAGCTCCTAAATTTGTTTCTCGGTTACTAAAGAGTATTTTATAATCAATCTCTTTCATGATGGTTCCTCTATTTTTTTTATAAATTAAATAAAATGCCGCGTCTTTCAGAAGAAAGTAAATTTTTATCCACTTACATTTTATCTACTTTTGCAGGACGGGTACGTCGTCAGTCCCATAATGTAAATGTATCAACTTGTTTGACCTAGTTTTTGTTCATTACGAGCTTCTTTTTGCCTTACTGAATCACTTCATATTAGAGGTAATGTTTGATTTATGGAATCATAATAGAAAGAGATGCAAGCTGTTATGGGATATGGCTCTGGATTCTTATCATAATTCAGAGTAATAACGTGGGATATGGGTGAGGAAAATTATTTTGCCCCACGCTAACTTTTTCTTTTTCTTTTTTTCTTATTAATTTTGAAGGCACTTTGTTCCAAACCTTACAATTGGTGCTCCAGTCATTGAGAGTTTAAGAAAGCACACAAAGTAATAAATTATTCCCCGAATTCATCTGCTTAGCGCAAGTTCTTGCCTCTGAAAAGCTTCTTATGCTAACCTATTTATATATTATTCTGTTTGTTGAATGATTTCAGAGCATATTTGGATTGCCATCTGATGGTTACTGATCCCTTTGCATATGTTGAACCACTAAGTAAGGCTGGTGCTTCTGGCTTTACATTTCATGTTGAGACAAACAGAGGTATGATATCACATATTTTGATCATTTGTAATTTGCTTTATCTTTCCTTTTGTACAAATTTATGTTGATAGAATGGCTTGTAATGCAGATGACTGGCAAGAACTTGTCAACCAGATCAAGTCAAAAGGTATGCGACCTGGTGTAGCACTAAAGCCTGCGACACTTGTTGAAGAAGTCTATCCGTTGGTAATCTACTATTTTTCATTAACATTCTTAATTTGTAACTTCCTGTAATATTTTGGCTGTTGATTGGGTGAATTTAGATATTGAAAAGATCTTTGTTTCTCATTGTTTTTGATGTTCTATTTTTCAGCTAGAGGGGGGAAATCCCGTGGAAATGGTTCTTGTTATGACTGTTGAACCTGGATTTGGTGGACAGAAGTTCATGCCAGAAACGATGGAGAAGGTTTGTGATGGTTCTTCTCCAAGTAGATGTTTGCAGACAGGACTTGTAATATGATTACCTTGACTGAACTCTTAAAACTTTTTCTTTTTTTTTTTACTTTTTTTTTCTTTTTTTTTTTTGTATATCTTAGGTGCGATTGTTGAGGAAGAAGTATCCATCCCTTGATATTGAGGTAGTTTTTTCATGAATTGCCATGGAGTGAAATAATTTATATTAAGGAGGAGAAATATATTAAGATGGTATAGAACCGGGGATTGTCCTGTGCATTGATGAAGATTCCTGCCAATATGTTGTGCAGGTGGATGGAGGCCTTGGGCCATCAACCATTGATGCAGCAGCTTCAGCAGGCGCTAACTGCATTGTGGCTGGAAGTTCAGTGTTTGGAGCACCTGTGCCAGCTGATGTCATCTCCTTGATGAGAAAACGCGTTGAAGAAGCGAATGCCATCTAACATGGTGTTTATGAGTTATTGAGTGCGGGTAATACACCTACTTACTCCATCTATAATCTTTCTAGACATTCTAATTCACAAGAGTGACAAAACCACTTCTCAAGGTTGCTTTGGTTTGGTGCCTAGACTTCCGGTGTTTTGGAAAAATGCTTAAAATAATACCAACATTACATACAATAAGATGATTTCAGAGGACAAAATTAGGAAGTTGCATCACAGATTGGATTGTACCCGGGATTGTACCGGTGGCGCAATGCGCCCTGATGGTAAATATCTTGTGTCATTTCTATGTGCCAGTTTTTGTGTTTAGCTAAAATTTCATGAATTGTGCAACTAGGTACAAATGGTTGCGCAAATAGTGTAATTTTGCTAAAATCTTTGCTGCCTAATTTTTGTTCCCTCGTACAAACATTTTAATGGTAAACCAACTTTTCGGTTTCCCTCCCATCTCCCTCCAAATATAAGATTCGTTTTCCCCTAAAAACTGGTAACTTTCGGGTCCCACATTTTTTGCCGCCCCCTTAAAAAAACTAAAACAAATACAAACAGAAAACACACAAACACAAGAAAAAGAATCAACAAAATTGTTTTAGCCCCGTTTGTTTGTCGAATGCATTTTAACGTGGTCGTCAATGGAGAATAAGCCCTGCGCAGACAAATCGAACACCATTGGCGACCCCCCACACAAAAATCAAGACATAACATCAGTCAACATCGATGAAATCGTCACTAGGGTCGATTGTTTTATTGACTCCCTTTCATCCTCGCCCGATAGGCTTGATCACAACTCTGCAGTTTCCAACACCATCGAGGTCTATGCCAATCTTGTACGGCCAGAGATGGAGAGTTACATCTTTGGATCAATCAAGATAGGCCAGGACTCCTACAAGGATGGAGTCCTCATAGAATCGATGCGCAGGATCGCCAAGCTAACAAACCTACCTGCAGAGTTCTCCAAGGGAGAATGCTCGTTAAGTCAAACCATTTCACTCTTTCAGCGCACAATGGCGTTGATGGAGGAAGAGCTTCGTGGCATTCTAGACGAGTACACCATTGACCCCACGAAGGGGTCTTCGTCCGACCTTCACGATCTATCAAGCAGGCCTCCTCAAGAAGATGACTTCCCTGGTGTCCCAAGCGAGGCCATATCTCGCATGAGGGTCATAGCCACCGTCATGGCATCTGCTGGGTACGAGACAGAGTGTTGCCAGGTGTACACTGTCCTTCGTCGCAACGCTTTCAAGGCTGCCATGAAAAGGCAGGGCTTCCAAAAGCTAAGCGCCGAGCAAACACAAAAGATGACTTGGGATCATCTTGAGTCCCACATCAACCGATGGACTCAGGTGGTTAAACACACCTCCAATGTCCTCTTCCCCAAGGAGTTGGAGCTTTGTAGTCATGTATTCGCCGACTACCCTATTGTCGGTGAAGGGATCATGACGAACCTAGCTAGAGCCATTATCATTCTCTTCCTCAGCTTTGTCGAGGAAGCAATTTTCACGACGAAGCTCACATCTGAGATGTTGTTCAAGGTTCTTGAAATACACGATGCTGTAACAGAGCTTGTGATGGCCATGGAGAGTGCCACAAGGTCCAAGGAGAATGCCTATGACTTGATGTCTGAGATTTTGGCAGTGCGACACAAGCTGGGGGAAGCTGTGGTGGGCATATTCAAAGACCTCGAAAACTCAGTAAGAAATGATGTGGCGAAGAACCCTGTCCCGAATGGGGCGGTGCACCCGCTAACACGCTACACCATGAACTATGTTAGGTATGCTGTTGATTTCAAGGACACTCTAGAATTGGTTTTTAAAGAAAATAGAAGATCATCGGATGATTCGTTCCACAAGGGATCAAAGGCGATGCCATCACAAGGTAGCGAAGAATTAGCTGAGTCAGAGGAGTGTATCAAGGGCCAGAAAATTAGCAAGATTTCGCCATTTGCTGCACAATTGGTGAGCATTATGGAGATACTGGATGCAAATTTAGACGTCAAGTCGAAGTTGTACAAGGACCCTTCCTTGAGATGCATATTCTTGATGAACAATGGAAGATACATGCTCCAGAAGATAAAGGAGTCACCGGAGATGAGAGAGCTTGTAGGGGGGATATCAAGCCGAAAGAGGTCAACAGAGTTGAGGGCATATCACAAGAACTACCAGAGGGAAACATGGAGCAAAGTCCTGCAATGTCTAACCCATGAAGGGCTTCAAGTACATGGAAAAATGAACAAGCCTCTTTTGAAGGAAAGGCTCAAGAGCTTCAACCAGTTGTTCGATGAGATTCACAAGACGCAAAGCGCGTGGGTGGTGAGTGATGAGCAGTTGCAATCGGAGCTAAGGGTGTCCATTTCGGCAGTAATGATTCCTGCTTATCGGTCTTTCTTTGCTCAATATTTAGCACCAGGAAAACACATGGATAAATATGTTAAGTATCAACCAGAAGATATAGAGGTTACCATTGAAAAGCTATTTGATGGCAATCCCACTTCCATGAGGATAAGGCGATAAAGGTTTTATCTTGGATTGGATGACCCATCCCCATGTATTCAGATTTTATTTCTTCATTTTTGGTCATAGACTATGGATGCAGATCTACGTATAACAATGGTGTTTTTTTAACTCTTTTATTTCACTTATTTTTGTTTCCATCATTAAGATAAAAACTTTCCTTGGAATAGGGATGATGATGGGTCGGGTGGTGGATAGATAGATCCTCATTTCACCCGATCCACCATGGGTGGACCATCAACCCACCCGACCCCCATCCATATCCACTTCACCCAACACCCATCAGGTGAGCGGGTGAGATGAGTGAACTATGATTGGTTTTTTGCCTATTTGTTTTTGTCTTTTTTCGTCTAATTCAAAAGATAAATTGTAAAAAAAATAAGTCTTAAATAATATTATGTCTTACAACATACATAAAAAGACAATACTTGAAGATAAGTAATGTATCTTTAACATTATATACAAAATTACTCATAAAACATTATATTAGAATTATTTTCACTCGAGGTTCGATGTAGAATTGTATATAATGTTAGCGATTTAGGTTTAAAAAAGGAAAAAAAATAAATTTATATGTTTTTATTCATAAATAAAAATAATAAAATAAATAAATATTATGGGTCTGGTGGTGAGTCGGTTGCGGGTGACAAAAATCATCACCCGCATTCAGCCCGACTCATCACCCACCCACCCATCATCCACTTTCCACCCACTTTTTTTTCGGGTTTTCACCCACTATTTTGGATAGATGATTCAGATTCGAGTCGGGTGCGGGTGAAATTGTCATCCTTACTTGGACCTCAAACACTAGTATCTTTATAGCTTTTATTTATGATTTAATAGGAGTGTTGCTATTTTGCTACAATAAAAAAAATAGGTAGGATATTTTATTGTTTATTAAATACTCCGTAACAAACTAGTACATGTCCACCTCACGTAAGCAAGCTTCAATTAGAACAATTATAAAAACGAAAATTATGTTTACCGCAGGGTTGAATTTCCGTTTAGTGCATGGTCAAGTGGTCGCAACGACTAAATTTTATTTGGTTGTTACGACCAATTTTTTTTTATATACAAAATACATATGGTTACAACGAATATAATTCATATAGTCGCAATGACCCGTTGTAACATGGTCGCAACGATCGATTGCAATTTGGTTTTTGTCGTTGCGACCAACACTTTTTTTTAAAATCAAGCATTGATCATCAATGAACTTGGTAGCAAGGCAGTAATGGTGGGTCCAATCCCAACATCAATCTCTTTGCTTAGATTAACTAAGCAACCCACGTATGGATCCACAAAAGAGTCGCTCTACAAATGGGCAAACAAAACAATAATTGGTCGTTGACTTTTGGTCCTAGATGCCAACTTCGTTTCTTTACAGTGGAGATCCCACGGCTTGGATATGGTGGACGGTGGGAGGCGAAATGAGTGAAACTGAAATGGAATAAACATTCCATTGCTTGTTGGAGATGGTAGTTGCGAGCAGTTTTGGGTCTCAACAGCGTTGTTCCAAAGTGAGGGAGATAAGTGGGTAGGGTTATGAGGTATGAGGGGTAAATTGTTACGTCCATAAAGGTATTTTGGTCATACTCTAAACACGTTTTCAACATGTTCTAAAAGTAGACCCCAAAAACCTGTCCTACCTAACTACCAGTCCTCGTCATTACCATCACTTGCAAATTTGGCCTTCGTCTACCTCAGTCTTAGCCTGTAATCATCCCTTACAATTTCGAATTGCGTCCACCCCAACCCCAGCCTGTACCCGGTCCATTGATTTATAGAGGGCCGATGTGTATTTCTTTCATCCAGCCTTTTCGCTTGGATGAGTCGCTACCCAAATCTCCGCCTTCAACACCGGCCCAACTGTCGCCACCCTTTTTCGGCTTCTGCCTCCCCCTCCATCCTTGACCCTTTTCTGGACTGAGATGTCTCATTGCACTGTTTGCTCCATCTTCCTTCAACTCTATTCACGGTTGATCCACACTTCGGTCATTTACTTGGGCCCAATGCCTGGTTTCTTTGGGCCTAAATCTTGGTTTCCTTGGATCCAAGGGTCTTTAATTTTAAAACTAAATGAAGATATTGTATTGTTCCCTGCCGTGCTTTGTCATATCAGCCATCATAAATGATCTAACCTTGTACGACAAGCATGGTAAATAAAAAAAAATTGATGGATATGATGAGCTCCTTCCCATAAATGGATAGGCTAAGGTCCATGATTGTTGATGTTTAGGAGAACATTTCTTCCTTCAGTCATACCTATTTTTTTTAAACTATTATCGGAGATCTGGTGGAAGTGGGTGGCTTTCAATTGATTCCTACTTCAAACAATTGGTTTGAGCTTCAATTCAATATGTCGGAGTATAGGGAAAAAGTTTAGAGTGGAAGGCCCTACCATGTATAAGGCCAACTTATTGTTCTTTGACCATGGTGCTCGGAGTTCGATCCCTTGACAGAGCCACTTACCACAACAATCAGCAAATCGCGACTTTCAACAACTTGTCACAGATAAAGGAGAAATGGGTCGGTAACTTTAAGGCTCAAGAGCCTCAAGACCAATGAATCGGTTAGTCACCCATACTCTCCCCTTGAGTCTTTTATTTATTTTTATTTTTATTTTTATTTTTTTATTTTATTGTTTTCATTCACCGAGGACAATGAAAAGTTTAGGTGTGGGGGAAAAATGGTTTATCTTAAGTCTAGTTTTTGCATTTTAGAGCATATTTCAAATTTTGTATGCATTTCATGTTTATTTTCAGCACTTTATTATGCATTAGAAAATCAAATGAAAAATTGAAAAATTGACAAACATACCAAAAATATCATCCATATTTGCATTAAATTGTGTCATTATTCAAATACTCATCTATCTTAGTCTTTGAAATATTTTTTATAAAAATATTAATCATTTAAGTTCCATATATAGTTTGGATTAATTAACCTTAAAAATTTAGTTTTTAAATGAAACATATTAAGTGGACATAACTGAGCATGTACGATCTAAGTTTCTAGGCACGATTGAAATCCAACAAAAACTTGTTCTAGTGAGAATTTTTAGCCTTATAGGGTTTATATACACTCCCTTTGCTTTTATTGTGTGATTTACTCTTCTTGTGCATTAATCTCTGAGTATTGACATAGTTATTTATTATTGAGATCCGCTATAGTACACTGTTTTGCATTGGTAGGGTAAAGGTACTAGGGTGCTCAAAGTGTATGGTGTTATTTCCTTGATGACCGAGCTGAAGGGGAGGTTACAACTTACCAATTTTTGAGGTGTGTGTTCGACTTCTGATAGTCGTGGCTTAAAGAGACAGGATCCACACAAGAAGATTGTCCTCTACACCTTTACGTCTCTATAAGGATGTGAGCCTTACTCACTTTCTGATGCGTGGTTATTTCCGATCCTTCGCTTGTGAGGCTTAGATCGACTCCAACGACTTGTGCTTGCGGATCTTGCAATGTCTAAAGTCTGATCTTGACCCGTTCTTGATGAATCTTGATTGACTCTTGCACCCACAAACCGTACCTAGGGTTCTCTAATGAAGCCAAGCCCTAGGGAAGGCAATTCCGAGCGGCGCCTAGGCTTTAGGCTAGGGTTTTGGGCGCCGGCCCTTGCCTTGGTTTAGGGTTAGGGTTTCTTGTTTGGGTGTGAATCTTGAGTGATGAATCTTGAAGGTTTTGATGTGAATTTCAGATTTGAGAATGATTACAAAATAGAAGAAGAGGGTAGGTTTGGTTGAAGGAGAAGATAACACTTAGCCAAGTGCTCTTCTCTAAATTTCATCGTGATGTTCTAAATGAAAATACAAAGCTTAAATAAAATTTGATGGTAGACGAGATTGACCTCCTAGGCAAAGGAGAAACCCTAGCCAACTCATCTTTATCTATCTAAAATTTAATAAAAGAAATCTAAGATAATAACAACCTAATCTATCTATCTAAAATACATAAAGATAGATAAAATATTGTTTTCTTAATGAGTAAAGAGATAAATATCTCCTCACTTTTTATTTACCTAAATAACATAAATAAATAAAAATAGAAATAGATAACCTTAGGACAACAAGGAGAATCGGCCAGCCCCTTAGGTGGCTAGGTCTCGGGCCTTGATCAATGTGGAATGAGGTCATCCTTCTCATTTCAAAAATATAAAACATAAGGTACCTTATCCTACTTGAGACAACCTCCACAAAATCCAAACCCTAAACACTCTTCACTCTCTCATCCTCTCTTATTCCTCCTTGCCGCCACCACACACCACCACCACTACCACCAGCTCCCACCGTCACCACCACCGGCCACCCTCACCACCACCACTGCCACCAAACACCGCCCCTCCCTCTCCTCTTTTCCTCCTTGTGTTGTGAGCCCTAGACCTCTCCCATCACCTCTCCTTTCTTCCTCCTTGAAAGCCAATCATTCCATCAACTCATTTATCCTCCCTTGGTGTCCAAGAAGTCATTTGGAGCAGCTCAACAGCCTGGAGAAACAAGATCCAAGCCCCCAAGCCTCCTTTGGGCCATTTTCGAGTCCAGAAGGGTAAGAAGCGTTTTCCTTTCTCTTTTGACCTCCAAGAACCCAAAGTTTTCTCTTTTAACCTCCTACTAACTTCCCCAGCTCACCCAACAGGCGGATCTAGAAGAAACGGAAGGAAAATCGCACTTCGAGCCACTCGAGAGAAGAAAAGTGAAGAAGAGAAGAGTCGGGTGAGAAATCCTTTCAAATCTTTGAGTTTTACGTTCAATCCTTCTGCTAACATGTTTTTGGAAACCTAGGAAAAAATTGGGAAAATAGGGAAGAGCTAACAACATCAAACAAGTCCGGAAAAGAGGCTAGAATCCAAGATTCAGCCCCGAAATCGCCGCCTCGAGCATGAACTCACGACCACGAGTTAGAACACTGCCCTAAGGGTTCTAGCTCGCAGCCATGAGAATGAGCATCGCGTTGGCGAGAGAGCCCTCTGGGGAGCCCTAGGAGGGGACCCCAGACTCGCGTCCGCGACCGAGGGTTCGCGGGCGCGAGATGACTCGCAGGCGTGAAGCTCTCACGGGCGCGAAGCTCTCACAGGCGCGATAGTGCTTCTCGTGGCTGCGAAACCCCTCTTTCCATGGGGTGCTCGCTGGGACCCTTCGCTGCGGTGAGAGTCACTTTTGCCGCAGCGAGTTACCCCTGGCTGATTGTTTTGGACACGTTTCCTCAATGTTTTGGCAAACATTTTCGCAATCTGTCTTCAACGATTTTGAGGCTTTCAAGGACTAACCTAACGACTTGACTCAGAGTTTGGAAAAAGAATTTCACAAGTGTTTCAAGGTCGGACATTCTAAAACGATTAACTTGGTTTTCAAAACTGCTTTTGAGACTAACTTGGGAACTTGATATGATCGGTGACTAACTAGCATGTTGATATGATTGACTGACTAATGACATGATTGTGTGAACTAATGACATGTGTGAATGACTAACGACATGGTGAGATATTAGATTTATGTTATCATCTGACCTATACTGCATGGATTATAAAATGTTGAGATGTGTAAGCGGATATGATATTCTAAGCATGCGGATGTGGCTAAGTGAAAGATGGAGAATGATGTTGTCTTATGGAATGTTGTGATATGATGAGTGGTTGACCATTTCAATGTGTTACTTTTCTTATTGAAAGATGTATGCTTTTAGTGCTTGAATGATCAGATTTAGACTTATATATGTTCCGCTATGTATCTAGGTGATATTGTTTGATTGTGCGTGTTGCTTGTCGAGTTCTACTTTTGCTGTTTTGCTAGCCAGGTAAGTCTCTTCGGAGCTTACTCAGAATTGAGCAGACCTGCCTGCTTAAATGTGCATGATGTACTAGGTGCTTGCATATCATGATCAGCATGCCATGTAGTATCAAGATAAGTTGCATTAACGTATACACATACTTATTCTTTATGCATTTGTAAACAGAATGACCGTTATCTGTGAAGTATTTAGAGTCTTTGCTAGGGTCATAGGATGGCCCAGTCTTATCGAGTTTCATCCTGAGTTGTTCGAGTCATGAGAAGATGGTTTAACCACACTTTACTATTATCCGCATTACCCGTACTACAAAAAATAATGAAATTTGCCACCCTTGGTAGCTTCGGCAAGCATGTGCGGCGGCAATTGGTACCCTTTTGCCACGGCATTAGCTACGGTAAGCGTTACATCCCAAATTTGCCACGCTATCTAGCTTTGGCAGGGGTTTGCCATGGCAATTGGTACCCTTTTGCCACCGATGGTAGCTTCGGCAAGGGTTGCCATGGCTAATTTCACCATATTAGCAACGGTAGAGCGATGCCATCGCAAAAAATACTCCTTCAAAAAAGAAGAAAACAACCGAGTCGTGTAATTCCTTTACCTAGCCATATGAACCCATTGAAACCCTCATAAGCATCGCCACCCTAGGCGCCTCTTCTCCATATCGCTCGTCAGAGGCAGATCCTCAAGCCACCGGTAGGGAACTCGTGCTCGTTCTCGTTTCCATTCATCTCCGTCATTCTCCTTCTCCTCTCCGACCTCCACCCGTGTCCTCTCTCTCCTAGTGTAACCAGACTTCTCTCAAACCCCCACCTGTGTCCTCTTTCTCCTTTTGCCCTAGCCGCAATATTGTCATCGGTCTACACTGTCTTTCTCTTTCTCCCTTTTTTGGCAGTCAATTAGAGACGAAGATGTGGACCGCACCCTATCGCCTGCTTTCGATTCTTCAAGCTTCGGTTCAAACCAACGAATTAACCCTAGATAAGGTTAGTAATGCTTTCGAATCTTCATTCTTCATAAATTTGTTTTGCTACGATTCAATTGGTTTGTACTAGATTGTTTTTCTAGGGTTCTTAGGTTTATATGAGTTTCCAATTTCTAACCTCTTTCTTGGGTTCAATGCATTGAAGGCCTGAACTTGGGTGGCTCTAAAAGGAGAATGGATTGAGTAACTGAGGTTTTGCAGGTGATAAATTCGCAAATTCACTACTCACAGAGAGAGAGGAGTCAAGTGTGGTATATGGCTTTGCTTTGTAGTTGTTTAGTTCTCTGCACATGGTTGCGTAATATCATCCATAATTTCAAATATCTCATCTCTCTATTGTCGCTTTTGTTATTTGTATCCTTTACAGGTAATCATCCTCTACACAAACTGGTGAGCAAGTCCTTCGAGAGCATGGTATGCAAGATTTGAAGGTAATAATTACTTTTTGTTTAATTACATGATGGAACCAAATTGGGATATTTTGTGCGTGGCAAGGTTAGTGGAATATGGAAAATGGATAAAAGTGAGTTAATGCTTTATTTGGTATTTTGTTTCCTGAGTTGATGTCTTTTGTGGAGCAGAAAACATTGTCTAGATGGAAGAGGACAGTTTGCACTTTAGAAGGGGAACAAGCAACTGTTGAACTTCTAGAGGATTGGGTATCCATGGTTCACACCCAGTGGCTTTGATATTGTGTTTATGCAAGGTACCTTTCCAGCTTTCTTTTCATTCCACTCAATCGCTCCACATATTTATTTATATATTTATGGTTTCCATGGTAACATTGTATGTGTATATGTATGCCTCTCTCCACGCAGCAAACAAGAAAGTTGTAGGACATGGCTTCTGGTGATTTTTGATTAGACAAAGCGCTTCGTTTTCAGTAGAGATTCCAGTCGCATTAGAGAGACGACCTCTAAAAAGTAAAAACTACCGAGCACATAAGATGTGAGTTGTATTTTTTTGGTGACTTTGTGAGTTGTGCTTAAGTTATATTCCAATGTAAATGCAAGCCTTTTGAATTGAGTAAATTGTCTCCTTAACCCTCTATTTTATTTAAAGTGTTTTTTTCATCCATTTGAATTTCCTTGCTAATATTCTCATTCCCATGGTTGAACTGTTGAACATATGAAATCTTCTTTGTTTCAGACTCTATTTGCTAGCCGTTACAAGGAGGACAAGCTTATTTGCTTATTCTCAATTTCTCAAAGGTAAAATATGTAAAATCTCTCACCTTTTTTTTCTTCCCATTGCATCGGCTATAGATTGGGCTATAAATGGATATATATAGAGAGAGTTATTGATCTTGGTATTTTATTTTTAATTAGTTAACTTATATTACATATTAGGAGATGAATATATGTAGAGATTAAATATCATATTTACATGGAAACTATATTTTCTTACGCTTAGATGGTTTCAACTTGGATAAGACTAGCTTTAAGGAGGATGTCCACTGGTTGCTACCTGATAGTAATTTGATTGATCTTTTTTTCTTTCCGTAAATGTCTTTATGAATGTGGAATGAAGTCCTACTTTGTGCTGAGACATTTGGTTAATTTCAGCCTGGCGGGTGTTCAAGATGAAATCTAGTTTTTAAGCCGCAAGTCTTAAGATTTTGTTAATTTTGAAATTTGTACTGCTTTTATCAAGTAAGAGAGCATGCTGCAGGAGTTTTGGCTGGCCTGATGAAGGGTGGTGATGAAAATCTAGCAACTGAATTTCGTAATAGAACATTTAAGGAGGCAAGCCTTATCTGGCAATGTAGTCTTTGAGGTAAATATGTATAAATAATATAAATTTATATAATTAATGTAAATTTTATTATATATGTAAATTTGTAAATTAGGTAAATTTGTATAATTAATGTAGATTTATATAATTATGTATTTTTTTTATTAGGTAAAAATTCGAAGGTCAGACAGGCCTGACTCTTCGAGAGGCCGACAAAGTCGGCAGACGGCGAACCGTCTAACAGAACAAACTAAAAACAGAAATACAGAAAACAAGCGTAAAGAACCAAACAGAAATAAACTCTACTACAAAACGTTCCAAGAAGACCAAACACCCTAAAAGCTGAGGAAGTCGCCGAAGAATGCAGCCAAGCACCACCGAACAGTAGCACCGCGGGCCAGTAGTATAGCAGGACACTATCTCCTGTGGGTAGTGCAGGCGAACTCCAAGGAAACTCTATCCCGGATACGAAGTCGCCCTGAGCGCACCACCTCGACCCCAGCCAGACCCGACTACAACCTCCATGCCCCCCTCAACCAAGCAGAAGATCTCCTAGAAACATCGGAAGTAGAGCCGCAAAATGCTCGAAACAAAGCGCCCACAAGCTTTCACCTACAAAATATCGACAAGCCCTTGCGATATTTTATCAAACCCTTTCGGGTGGATTTACTCAAACTCTTACGGGAATTTGATCCCTTTCGGGTGGATTTACTCAAACCCTTGCAGGTAATTTCTCGGATCTTTTCGGGATAAAGAATTATTATCTATTTATTTTTTAAAAAATTTCACTTGACCTTGGCGTGCAAGGCAAAAGGAAGCCCTTGCACGCCAAGCAAAAAAATTCAGAACAGTGAAGGATGTGACAGGGAGACGAGACTTGCACAACAAGGAGGAGCGATGGACAGGCTCGTCGGTGGCCGGAGAGACGCCAACCGGAGTCAAACCAGACAAACACAGAGACGAAGGGGGGATTTGGATAGAATCAATATGCCGAGATAGAGTCCAAAACAGGCGGAGGCGGAGCAGCCATCAGACCCCCAAATCGAAAGACCGAAGAGGGGGAAGCGAAGACAGCAAACCGGCCTGGAAAGAGGAAGTGGAAGACGGTGGAAGAAACCACCACCACCAGGATACTCTACGGTCAACGCCGGATTGGAAACGAAATGGCTAATCAGCCCAACCAAACCCCAAAATCGACACCAGGAAGGAGCCGAAATCGAGACAAGGGGGGAGAGGAAGAGACTAGACAGTATCGGCACTGCCGGAACCGCAGAAGCCACTGACGGCGGAGGCCCGGTGGGACACTAGCCGGGAACACCCGAGAAACCGGCCAAAGAACAAAGGGAAGGAGAAAGGAGGGATTCCACTGAAAACGGGATCAGAAGAGGCTAATTGCACAAAGATTAGAAATTTATTGTCAAAGAAGAAGATGAAGGACGTTTAGAAGGGAGGGAGTTTGCTCAAAATTGGAAACACAGATTAGAGGTGCTCAAAATTGGGTACACAGATGGGAGTTTCTCTCTCATAAGAGAGAGGAACTCCCCAAGGGACTTATATAATTATGTATATGTAAATTTGTATAAATTAATAAAATTTTATTAATAGGTAAATTGTATGTGTATTATTTTTTTTAAAAAAAATTATGGGACTTTTTAGCCCGGGTCTGAAGAATCCGGGCTAAAAAGCAGGTTTTTTAAAATTTTCCGTAAATAAATTAGCTACGGCAGCTTGCCGTGGCAAACGTGTTGTCTTTCATAGGGTAGAATCGCCGTCTCTTAGCCACGACTCTTTGCCGAAGCTATTTTTTTTTTGCTACGGCTCTTTGCCGAAGCTACCAAAATTTGCGACCCCCAAATTCGTCACGCCCCCATTTGCCGTTGCTTGGCCGATGCTAGCATTCTTTTGCCACGGGAAATTGCCGAAGCAAATTTCATTTTTTTTGTAGTGTTCTTTTCTATTTAAAAGACCACATATATGATGATTTGAAATGTATGATATGGGTTGGGCGCCAATACGGGCATGATCCTATTAATGAAATGGAATGCATTCATGAGCTTGTCAGTCTCTACCCTATCGGTAAAGGGGTTGGTGGTAGGAAGAGGGACATGCCACTTGTCATTTTTTGCTAGGGCCGTAATTATATTTTGCATACCTATATAAACTGCAACACTACTAGAATTCTTTTAACGGATATTGGGCCTTTTATATCGGTCAGAAAAATACCTGATGTTAAAAATAGATATAACATCATTTTGGAAATTATCGATGTTATTGAGAATTGATACTTTGGTTATACTTTTTTGGACAATGTTAAAACTTCATTTTAAAAAAATTTCGAAAGTGCGCGTATAACACTTAGTTAAAATTTGAGGCGGTAAAAGAAGGAGTGCTAAGCGCTTCTACCAGTCCCAACACTTAAAAAAAAGTGTGATTCCACTTTATAAAATTTTCAATCACTACTTCCCTCCAACACTTGAAAATTTTCACCCTTAAACTCAAATTTTCCAAAATTAAAATTTGAAATCCCTAGATGCTAGTTCATCCTTGTACTATTATCCATTCTCCTGATTTATTTTCTATGGTCTCTCTCTACCTTCTCTCGAACTGGAACTCCTACGCTCATCCCTGGCGAATCCCGGCCTCATGGTCTCCTTCCTCTCCCCCTCCCATGTCTATGCTCCCATCCCCGTAACCTCCCTCCACGTGCTGATGAAGACGGTGAAGAAAAAGGCAGGAGCCTTACCTGTGCGATTGAGCCTGATGATGAGATGAGCCAACTACATCCCATTCGGAGATCCGGTTAAGTCTTTTGATTTTTTCTCCTCCTTGTTTGGCTTTTCTGGGTATCTTCGAATTTTTAAAAACCTTTGGGCAATTTTTGTCTCTCAATGTTGATGTTCGTTAGGAGATGGTAGCTGCAATGGCGGATCCTTGTTTGCGAAGGTAGATTTGGGTAAGTTTTCAATTATTTTGTTAGATATGGTCCTCCTCCTCTTTTTTCTTAGTTTGGTTCTTGTCCTTGATTTTTTTGGAAAGACAGATGAAATAATTGCATGCCTTTTTCTTTGTTGAAGAGTATCCTACTTGTTCACTTGTAATAGGTATAACATTCCAACTTTAAAACCCAATGCATATAAAAAAACGCAGCTGTAAGAAATCTTTATAACACATTTTTGAAGAATTAAGGGTCCGTTTGTTATAAGATTAGGAAAAGGAAAGGGTAAATAAATTGACAATGTGTAATGTAGATATACAAGAAGTGAATTGAGGAGGAGGATTCTCTTATTTTGAGAGTTTATAAGTGGAAGAGAGGGTTTTTGTTACCCACATCCAAAATTGGTATTGAATATAGGAAAATGAAACAAATTTTATATGGAAAATAAAAGAAGGATTTATAATCTATCGTGAAAGATTGACTTGTAGTGTGATTATGTTTTCCAAACATTAAAGATATTATTTATATAATAGGATCCATGGCTGATTGTGTGGTGCTAAATGTGATTGGCTGCTGTAATTTCACATTTTTGCTTTGTTGATTTAGTAGTTCTTAGACGATGACAGCGGCTATGTTTAATCCTAAATAGTCTCTCCACTTCTTGTTGATAGGAATATAGGGCATATATACATTATATGACAGCTCAAGCTGAATGTGCTTGATGTGCATAATCTCAAAACATGCAAATTAGTAGAGATATTTGTAAAGTAAATAGTTTAATGCATGAACTAGTATGAATTTAATGGTAAACCTACTTGCTTTCCTAGATGAAATTGATGGTACATGAAAGGGCTGCTGTTTTTTGAAGGTTGGTCAAGTCACCTTTGATCCAAATGTTTTTAAGTGCTTGATATTCTTGTACTTGATAGCTTTTGAACGCACCTAATAGGCCCCTCCTAATCACACTACACTCTTGAGTATAATTTGCATTATCATCTTTATGTCTTTTTCCAGCTTCCTTTGAACTAATATTATATTACACTTTGTTCATCTATATAACATAAAAGAAAATTCAGGATAATCTTACCTAATATGTCTTTATTTGTGATTTGGTTTGCAAATCTTCTGGAGCTCAAATCTCTCTGTCTTAGACTCCTAGTTGTGGTACTTAACACACTTCGATCACACAACTTATATGGAATTTATTTGGCTAAAGTCTTTCATTTGGGGTTGTGTTATCAGATGCTTTTGTTTTGGGTTGTTTATCAAGATGCTCCTGTTTTGGGTTGTGTTATGACTCCACTATTTGTATTGCCTTCTTGTTGAACCAAACTGCTTTAGATTCGCAGAATGGTGGATGGGGTGCAGGTGTTTCCAATTGTCAAGCTGATGGTAACAACCAAGGGAAGCCAAAGTCATTGAGTAGAGGTATATTTACTTCTGTTATGGTGGATTTAGAGGAGGTATATTTTGTTTTGTTAGTGATGTTTTGTAATATTTGATTTGATTATCTCTTGTGGACAATCAGGAGACGAAATGTCTACTTGTAGTTCTCTTCACATCAAGAACTCATCTGCTCAAATTAGAGTCATGGATAGAAAGATGTGGTGAGTAGTTATTATTTGTTGATTCCGTTCCCTGTTATTGTATGATGGACTCACAAGTTCTGAAATTGCCTTCCTATTCTTTTATGTCAATAACAAAGGACACTTTAGATAGTATGAATCTTCTTGGACTTCATGTTGTGGGTTGATCATATATTGGTGCTTTTAGTATTGTTGAGATGCGGTTTAGTTCAAGTGTTCTTGCCATTGTTAGAGCTGGTGAACATGTTCTTATAACAAACCCTTTTTCTTTATTGTTTAATACTAGAGTAGGATCAACTTATTGATTTCTCTTCAAATTCGTGACATTGCTTTTGTTTTTCTGATGATTTTTTGGATTGTCCTATATTCCTTAGCTAGCTCTATCTCCCCAACGTCTTTGTTTGTCAACATTACAACTGGAACCGCCTACCAAGAACTTAACTTCTTGACTTCCACGCTTGCTCTTTGTTTGGGTGTCTATCTCAGGAAAGTTTCATGTTGGTTTGTGCTTATATCCAGGTCGAGTTTTTGAAGCTAGTTGGGTCTAGTGATATCTCGGGTGCTTTGAAGATTGCTTGCTCTTACTTAGGATCTCTAGCAGCAAATGATTAGACATCACTCAAGCCCTTGAAGGAGATAGTCCTAGCATTTATTAGACCCACAAAAGATGCATCCATTAAAACAAAGAAAGACTTATTGTGAAAAAAGATGTTCCTCAAGCAAAACAAAGAAAGATGTTCCTCAAGCAAAACAAAGAAAGACTTATTGTGAAAAAAGATTTCATGGTATGTTTCATTTGGAGTCATCATTACCAGCATTATGTCATTAATGACATTAAACTTATTACACTTACTAGAAGATAAGGAGAAAAGATAAAATGGAAAAGGGGAATTAGTAAAAATATGAGAGGACAGAAGAATATAACAAATAACCAGGAAATTGGATTGCTTTTTATTTCACCTTTTAATTGTGAAGGGTAGTAATTAAAGAATAAAACACTGAAGTTGGACAAAATTGAATAATTAGCATTCAAAAAAAGACTTTAAGAGACTACAAAAAATAAAGGTTTTTAAATGATTAGATTAGACAATAGTTGGACACAGTCAAGGACTCAAGGAAGAAGATTTTCATTAGAAAGGGAATCTAGATGGGTCAAAAAAAATATCTAAACGTAATGATAAAGGACTCAAGGAAGAAGATTTTCATTAGAAAGGGAATCTTTACTTGCCTTAGGTCTAATTAGACTTAAGGCAAGTACAGGGGACTTACATCGGGGATTCCAACAGTCCCTTTCGGTTTTGGGTGCGAAATCCCACTTTGAAAATACTAATATTTGGTTTCAAACCTTCAGCCTGTACTCGGGGCGCAAGATCCCAACGAGGGGTTTCATCCCTCGAAATGCAACCCGAGTATCATAATCCCGGGCTGTTATATCGACTTAGCCCTAGCACAAGTGACACAACTTTTGACAAATCTAAGCACATAATTAGTCATTTTCGGCCAAAAGTAGTGTTCTTTTAATCCCGTTAAGGTCTTTTCTATGCCGCCATGGCCCCTAGATGCATGAACCTTTAAGGTGAGAAGTTTCAAAATTGATGATGTTGAGACACAAAGCTTGCCCGATCTAAACAAATAGCAATTGTCTACAAAATAGGACTCAAACTCACCCTTAGACACACAATGATCATCGATGGATTTAAAGAAAGGATCATGTTCATAAGGTTCTTTAATCAAAGCAAAACCAAGTATATGTGCATCACAATGGTTCAAGAGCACGTACCGGCGTGATAGAGCGTCGGCTACCACATTATCCTTACCTTTCTTATGGTGCATAACATAAAAGAAAGTCTCCAAGAACTCCACCCACCTAGCTAGGCGTCAGCTCACCATGGTTTACCCTTTGAGGTACTTGAGAGCTTCGTGATCCGAGTGAATGACGAACTCCTTTGGCCATAGACAATAAACAAGGGCAAGCAACTCCTTATCGTAGGTGGTGTAGTTGAGCTCCACATGGCCTAATTTCTCGCTGAAATAGGCAATGGGTCGGCGGTTCTGGAGGAGAACACCACCAATTCCTGTGTTGGACGCGTCACACTCGAGCTCGAAGGTTTTGGAGAAGTCTGGAAGCTGGAGCACGGGTGCATGGGTGAGACGTTCCTTGAGGGCATCGAAAGCCCTTTGATGAGTGTCATTCCGGTGAAACGCCACATCCTTCTTGGTAAGCTCATGGAGTGGTGCGGCTATGATGCTGAAATCTTTGACAAAGCGGATGTAGAACCCCGCAAGACTTGGGAAAGATCCCACATAGGTCAGGGTTGACGACTACGGCCCCTCCTTAATAGCTCAAACCTTCTTGGTATCCACCTTTAGACTGTCCTTGGACACAAAAAAACCAAGGAAAATGGTAGATTCTGATGCAAAAAACACACTTTTTAAGGTTAGCATAAAGTTTCTCCTTTCGAAGATAATAAAAAACAGCTTTTAAGTGTTGAACATGGTCATCTGGGTTCTTGCTATAAATTCAGATATCGTCAAAATAGACAACGAAAAACTTCCCTAAGTATTTCCTAAGCACGTGGTTCATAAGCCTCATGAAAGTAGAAGGGGCATTAGTTAGACCAAAAGGCATTACAATCCATTCATATAATCCATACTTAGTTTTTAACGTCGTTTTCCATTCATCCACTTGTTTCATCGTAATTTGATGATAGCCACTCCTAAGGTCAATTTTCGAAAATAAGCAAGCACCATGGAGTTCATCTAACATATCATCCAAACGAGGTATAGGGTTACGATACTTAACCGTGATTTGGTTGATTGCTCGGCAATCTGCACACATTCACCAAGATCCATCCTTTTTGGGTACCAAAATGATCGGGACTACGCAAGGACTGAGGCTCTCTTGGGGGAACCCTTTCTCCATTAGCTCGGAGACTTGGCGATGTAACTCTTTTGCTTCCTCGGGGCTAGCTCAGTATACCGCTCGGTTGGACAAGGAAGCACTGGGTACAAAGTCGATTTAGTGCTCTATCCCACAGACGAGAGGCAAGCCATGGGGTAGCTCTTCGGGCATCACATCTATGTAATCATACAACAAATGAGAGATAGGAGCACGAACCATATCTAAAGTAATGGAATTGATTAAAACTTCCTTTCGAAGTAAAAGGATATATGGTCGATGGGTGTCCCAAGTGATCATCAAGGGCTGCATCGTGTGAGCCCTTTTCTCCACGGATCCCTTTAGGGAAGAAGATGGCATCTTCGTGGATGAAAAAGGAGTGGGTGCTCCTGCAAAGGTCGTGGGCGCCGCTGCAATGGTCTCAGGGGCGGGAAATCCAATAGGTGACGCAGTGGGGGCCGTGGGCATGACTTTTCCAGTATGTGCGTCCAAGCTACTGGTGGCTTCTTTTCATGCAGTAGCCTCTTTTTTGGCTTGTTTTTGGCGCTTTCGTACCCGATCCTTCAAAACAGCTTGAGGGAAAAGGGGTAGGAGGGTAACTCTCTTCCCGTCATAGTTAAAAGCATAGGTATTTAAGCGACCATCATGAATAACTTGCCTATCATATAACCAAGGTCGGCCTAAGAGAATCTGACTACAATCCATTTTAGCAACAATACACAACACTTGATCATGATAAGAACCAATTTGAAAGAAAACCAAGCATTGTTTAATAGCAAGAGTGTCGGAGTTACTGTCCGTTATGCCGTTGAGGCCATAGTGTGTTGCTCGAGGTGTAGTGGCAAGATGGAGGTACTCGACCACTTTCTCGTTGATCAAGTTACAACAACTCCCTCCATCAATGATGATCGTGAGTGTGGCTTCCCAGACCACACACTTGGTGTGAAAGATGATCTCCCGTTGATCCGCCGCCGGAGCTTCTTGAAGTGTAAGAACACGCCGATTGACCAAGCATAGAGCATCCTCGAAAGTGTTGGGATTGATGTCGATGTTTTCCTCATGAGACACATGTGCCAACTCCTCCACTTTGGCTGAACCTAGGGGATTTTCGAAAGCTTTCTCCTCATAGTAGAAATCTCCCATGTCATTGAGCAACTCCTTTTTCTTTTGAGGACAATTCCAGGCAATGTGATTGGAACTATTGCAAGTGAAGCATCGTTGCTCTCGTGATTGAGCATAAGGAGATGGGGCGGCAACCCTTCTTGTTTGAACTTCAAACCCTTCTTTAGGTGAGTCGGAGACTCCCTTGGGCTGCGAAGAAGAGTGAGGAGTAACTTTAGATGAATTCGAAGAGAAAGGTGCAGGAACAAACCTTCGACCAAATGAGGATTGGCTGAATCACGTTGCCTCCTTTTGTTGTTCATATAAAAGCTGTGCTTTGTGACAAAGAGTATTAATATCTCTAAAACCATGAATAGATAAAGGATTGCATATAAAGACATTAAAACCAACAAGAAATTGTCTACAAAGAGATCTTTCGGTAAGGAAAACATTCGCTTGATGAGAAATCCTCTCAATCTCATCCCTGAACTCCATAGGAGTCCGAGGCGAAGTAGGGATAGTTCCGTCCTCTTAGACTCCACATGTTCTTCGGGTACGTGCCTCTTTTTCAAGAGGTAACATAGTTGAGGACATGTCTCCATCGGTTGCTTACCTTGTCTTCGACGGATGTCCCTAGTGTGGAACCACCACGAACGAGCTCAACCTGTAATGTTAAGAGTAACTACCTCCAGTTTTTCCATTTCATCATAACGGAGATGGTTGAGGACGTAGTCGGTGTGAGTCTCCCAAGCAATGTAAGCCTCCGGATCATTGGCGCCATCAAAGGTGTCGAACTTGACCTTAACGTCTCGGCGTTGTGCGGCTAGCTCAATGGTTCGATTCATGTGTGGGCGACCAAAGTTAGGGGTTGGAATATCGTTAAAAGGATGGTCGATCTCTTGGAAAGGATCCTCAAAGATGGGAAATCAATCCAAATCCCTATTGTTCCGCTACGCATCCCAACCGTCAAAGACCGAGTGGTCTTGAATGGGTGTTTGAATGGGCCTAGGCTAGCGGCCTTGTTGCAGTGGTGGGTTAGACACCCCTTGGTGGCCTTGTTTTGCTGCAAAAGACACTAAAGGCTCCTCCTCGGGCTCGCCGGGAAAAAGGGTTAGTTGATAGTTGTTAGGAGGGGAATTGACTAATTAAAATATGTAGATAAATTTGAACCAAAGAAACTCTCTTTTTTCGCAAATAAATTCAAGACTCCCTCCCAATGTAGCAATAGGGAATTAGGATCGATCCTCTAGGAGGCGAGTCAGCGGTTCCTAAATAGTCTTTATGAAATTCCTGCGCTGTGTCAACCAGAAGCCTCGATATCGAGTTGATAAATCGATATCGACAAGGGATGTTGATTCGTTTAGGGGAGGTGCGATTCAAATATTCAATTATATATCTCAACTATGCTAACTCCCTGTTCAATTAAATAAATACAAGAATCCCTCCCGATGCAGTGGTAGGGTAATTCAGGATCGAATCCACGAGGAGGTATGTCAGCGCTTCCCTTGTTGTAATCACGATCAAGCTTTTGACCTCAGGAGACACTCCATATCTAGGTGTCTGGTCGATATCGACCTCAGTTCTGGTCGATTTTCCAGTGATTTCCTGTAGAAGACAAAAGCAAACACAGTCGACATTGAGACATACCTTGATATCGATGTTAGTGCTCGATATCGACCTTGCCAGTCGATTTCGATGTTTGTCACATAAACTGTAATACGTAACCTATGTGTCGGAAAAGTGTCCGAAGAGTGTAGAATGGTGAAGAAACTATGGACGGAAATAAAAACTCAACCTTTTATATTAATTCAATTAACTAAAAGCTTCCAAAGTCAGGGATTCATGTCACAACGATAACAATGCAAGTATGATGCTAAAGTTATGAAATTTAATGGCTTTCCATCAAATATCTTACGTTACCAACACTTAGGTGATTAGAGGCTCTCGCATAATTCCTAACAGTTACTATCCAATTCATGAGTAATCTAAGTTCACAATATGATTGGCTTTCGCTTCAATAATGCAAATAACGAATCTCCCTAATTTTCGCGAAGGATCATGCATAGGATAGAAGATGGAATAGCATAAAAATCATACCTTTGATGCACTTACCCTACATTGCTATCGTCGGGCTCACCCCGACCCTAGAAGTGGGTTGACTACTAGCGCTCCATCGTTGAACTCATCATCATCATGTAAAAAAAATACTTTGAATTGACTTCGAAAGAAAGATTACACCAACCAAAGCCACTCTGCTCTCGCTTACACAACTCACTCGGCCTCTCTCTCTCTCTCTCCTAATTCTCTGCGTTCTATAATGTAAAATTGATTGCTTGGATGATTAAACTCAGCCCTAACGACCTCTAGATATAGATCTCAAATCTTGCTAGCCAAGGATTCGATAACTTATCTTTATTCTCTAAGATAAAACTTAATAAAGTAAAAACTAAAAATTCTATGGTAAAACATCTAAATGATGAAGTCTGGTGCATTGAATAGAAGATCTCGGCTTTAGGATAGACGTGCAAGCTTCGGATAGAATTCTATCAAAATCTGAGTCGGACTTCTCTGTTGGATAACATCGATATCGACCTTCATCATCGATATTTACCTTTCTTTATCTCTTATCTCGATCACTCCTTCTCCTCGGATCGACACTCAACTTCTATCAATATGCTCGATCTGGGCCACTCGATATCGACCATCAGACATCGATATCGACCTCTTCTGCGTCGACATGCTTTGTTGTTCCTCTGCTCGATTCCTGCCTCTCTGCTGTACTCGATGTCGAGGTTCAGAATCGATTTCGACCTCTTCAGAAGACTTCGAGTTCTTTTTCCGCTCTTCCAAATCTGTCCATTTTCGCCCTGTTTTCTGCAAAATTACATAGAAACTCGTGCAGACCCATATATTTGACAATTATGCAAAAAGTACACTAATCTCATGATTTCCCACTAATATGCATGCGAAATAATTATAAAATGGAATTAAATGTGCATAGAAAATATGGCAATTTGCGCGCACATCAAACACCCCATACTTAAGCTTGCTTGTCCCCAAGCAATACTTTTAATGGTCATTCAGGGGAAGAAAGTAAACCCTCAACATCATAGATTCATTTTTCATATGTCCCTACAATCAATTGCCATCCTCGATAAGGTACTTATGTCAACCAAATCCATGCCTGTGCATAAAAGCAATTTCATACTCATAAAAGGAGGTTTATATGCAAAACAATTTCAGCGACATAGCATTAATAATCAAGAGGAATTTTGCAAGCTATAGAGAAGTAGATTGGTAAAAGGCTAAAGGTGGACTAATATTTGGCCATGTGGTGTTAAATCCGGGGAAATAAAACTTTCTTTCCAAAATATTCCACATTCCATCTTCATAATGTATCTCACCTTTCACTCATCGCTCAATGCTTTTTTTTTTCAATTATAATGCTTTTACCTCTCTAACCTTAGCACTGCCTTCTCGCGAGTCGCAAACATGGGTGTCATGAATGGCCCCGGATACTTAGTACTTCGGACTCCTCACCTTGTGTCCCATCTCGCTGAACTAACATCTCAACGAGCAGGGTCGACCTACCTTTATCTTCTGAGGTGATCGGATTTTTTCTCACTCATTAAATTTTCCATAATTTAAAATTGTGTTTCATTCCTGCCAACAACTTCAATAATAGACACAAACTCCATATAACAACTCCAAAGATGATATCCATTCTCAAACTTGTCCCCGGATAGAGTATAAGGTATAAAAAATGGGCAATATGATATATATGTGGAGCAAAAATGATAATGATATAGTAAGGCTCATATATGGCTTATGACTTTTGCAAATATACATAGGTATGAACTTGTAAACATATGTATGGAAATATCTTAAAGTCCTCCATCATCTTAACATGCACATGTCAAAAGCAACTTCAAATTTTTCCTCCTTAATGTTTTTTTCTTTTTGCACTTCGTTGGGACTTCCCTTAACTAGTCAATTTCATGTTATATCTCTAATGAATCTAATTTTGCATCGTCGAGCTCTTTTTTATACTTCCATGACTCTTTTCTTTATTTTCAATTTTTGATGGGGATCATTTTTTCTTTTTTTTTTTCGAAAATAAACTTGATGCAATGCTTAAAGATAAATATGCAATTCTAAATAACTATGTATGACAATGCATAAACTATGCAATAACTATGAAAAATGCTCAAAATATGCAAGTAAGCCTTTCCCTCACCCCATACTTAAAGATTACAGTGTCCTCACTATATTAGAACTAGGGTTAAGAAATAAACTTACTAAAACGTCACAAATTTCAGGAGTTGAAGAAGACTGCAGTGATGGTCGATATCGACCTGCAACATCGAAATTGATCTCTTTCATCGATTTCTGGCTCAGGCTTCGGGGTGATCCGGCCTCAACCACAAGCCCCTCGGAATCGACCTTAAGGCCGATATTGAGCTTCAACATCGATTTCGATGTGTCTTTTGCTCTCTTTCTCTTTCCTGCAACTTGTTAGAAAACTAAAACCAAACAAGACAATAATGTAAAATGTCTCAAAACAAAACCAAAAGATTTTCCAAAACCAAAACTAAGTGTCTTTTACAAGCTCTAGACTTTAAAGTCGCTAGGCCGACTTCTTCCTTTGTGCTCTCAAGGCGGCATCTGCAGAGCCCATGCGGCTTGGGCCTCAAACAACACTCCTTTCTTGTCACGCAGCTGCATTCCGCCTGGATGGATTTGATTCACCGTTAAAGGTCCCATCATCTTATCTTTGAATCTAGTAGGGAACCATTGATCTTTTGATTTGGTGACATAAACTTTATCTCCTACTTCATATTGGTTCGAATCATCATCGGATACCCTACACAAGCGCACATGCCGAGGCTCACCTCTTTCAAATAATGATAAATCTTTAATTGAGATGGAACAGGAGGAATTCGTACCCTGACTTACCTTCTTCTTTGTCTGTGGCTCAGGTCGACATCGATCATCAGTCGTCGATATCTAGCTCTGTTGTGCTCCTCGAGGTTCAGTCGATTTGGAGGTTTTCTGCTCGACATGATCAGGTCGATTTCGATCTTCAGAGATCGATATCGAGGTCTTTGCTCCTCCTTTCTCAGCTTCTATGGTGGTATATTTCGGTATATGGGCATGGTCGATATCGACCTTCATCCTCAATTTCGAGGTTCCTTCTCCTCCGTCGACCCCATACTTATGACCTGGCACAGAATCTTGAACTATGTTAGTCGACATCGACTTACCTGGGTCGATGTCGATGTTATTTCTGGCTCCTTCGTTCAAGATTGCCACGACCTCCTCCACTTGGGCTTCTATGGCCCTCTTTTCAAGCTCTTCCGGTGTCATACTCCTTACCTTGGCTTCTCCACATGTGATGTAGACACCATTGATGGCCTTAATCTCCATTGGCCCTGATTGTTCACCGTCTCGTTGAAGGCATATTCTATCACCTCGTCACTAATTGTGAATGAGAGCAATCCTTTCTTCACGCTGATGTTGGCATCGACGGTCGCTAGGAATGGCCTACCTAAAATAATTTGACAAGCAGGGTCCTCCATTATATCAACAACTAAGAAATCAGCAGGGACAAAGAATTTACCTACTTGTACTGGCACATCAGTTACCATCCCTGGTGGAATCACTACCGTATTGTTTGCCATGTATAGTTTTGCATCCACGGGCTCCAGAGGACCTATCTTTACCTTGTGCCATATGGTTAGTGGCATCATGCTAACGCTAGCACCCAAATCAACTAAAGCATTAAAGCGATATCGACCTAAGCCTATAGCGATAGAAAACTTACCTGGGTCCGCCCGCTTTTGTGGTAGCTCTAATCTGTTGCACTCCTCTGCGATCTTAGAAAGCGATCGCTTCTTACCCAATATGTCCATAAGGAACCTTACATAGGACGACATCTCATGAAGTGCTTCTGTGAATGGGATTGAAACATTGAGTCCTTGAAGCATCTTCACGAACCGCTGGAACTTCTTTTGCGCCGGGTCCTTAATCACCTTCTTTGATGGGAATGGCAATACCTTCTTATTCCCTGCGGCTGGAGTTAGGTCGACATTGACTGGATGGGGGTCGACATCGACTGGAGGAGTCGATTTCTGTGGTGACTCAGATTCAATGTCGACATCGACTACAGAAGGGTCGACATCGACGTCACCTTGGTCGATATCGACAGGGGGGTCGATATCGATCTTCCATCTGGGGCCTTGTCCTCCGCTTTTTGCTCGGGCGTTTGTGCTTGATGCCCACTCCTTAGATTCATCGCCGCTATGTGTCCAGTCTTCCAAATGTCTATCAAGAATGATCTGCAGGTCATCATTCCTTGTTTCCCGCTCAGGGTGCCATGGTGCTCTATATGGTGGGGGATCCCTTTGTTGATAGAATCTTTGATCTCCCCAATATTGTTGATTGCCCCCTCCATAGGAGCCTCTCGTCCATTTGGCTTCCTCAAGTTGTTCCACCATAGACACTTGCTCAATATGTGGACATGCACTAGTGTTATGCCTTGTTGAACCACATTACTGACAAGTTTGATTGTTGCTCAGGAACATGACTTGCTTTTGAAGGCGGCGTGTTTGATCATTGTGGAATTGTTGCCGCACATCAGGATCTATCTTCTTTGGAGGCTCATATAGTGGCATAGATGGGGCAGGCCTTGAGTCATAGGCCACAGCAGTCCCATAGGTGTTTTCGAAGTTGACTAGCTTCTCAATCGTCTCCCAGGCCTCCGTTGGTGTGAGCTCAATGTATCGATAGTAGGTATAAGAATTGATCCTCTCCTTATTCGGTGCATCAAGGGAATTGTAGAATATCTCCTGGATGACATACAAAAGTTGCCCATGCATCGGGCATGACCTCAACAAGTCCTTAAAACGCTCCCACGCCTGTGCCAATGTTTCACCTGGCTTTTGTTTGAAAACCGTGATCCTTTGTCGCAGCATCGCCGTCTTAGAGGGGGGAAATAATTTGTTTAGGAATGCATCCTTCACCTCTGCCCATGTCCTCTGCCAAACTTTCTAGCCATTGCAATGCCTTCCCTGCTAAAGACCATCGAAAAGACTTTAGTCTCACATACTCTAGATTTACACCATCAGCAATAGTTTCACATAAATCCATGAAAGTAGAGATGTGTTGCAGTGGGCATTCATTTGGTCTTCCTTCAAAGGTGTTTCTTTTAATTTCAGATAGGAAGTTTATTTTAATTTCATAATTTGAAGGAGGGATAAGTATAGCGGATTCAGGAACATGAAGCGGCAGATGCATGTATTGCATCGCCGTCTGTGGATACTGATTGAGCCGCTCTTGGGCTTGTCTGCACGCATCCTCCTTCCTATCAGTACGGGCTTGATCTACAACAGCGGCGGCCCTCTCAGCAGCGATTGTAGCGTTATGGTCCTCAATCTCTTTCCTCAACCGCTCTATATTCTCAGCCTGCGTCTCATTGTCAGCCATGATTTGAATAGATTTGTTGCGAAGATGGAAGAAACGACCATCAGACATCGATATCGACCATCAGACATCGATATCGACCTCTGCTGTGTCGACATGCTCTGTTTCTCTTCTGTTGGATTCTTGGTTACCCTATTCCACTTGATGTCGAGGTTCATAGTCGATTTCGACCTCTTTATAAGACTTCGAGTTCTTTTTCCGCTCTTCCATATCTGTCCATTTTCGCCCTGTTTTCTGCGAAATCACATAGAAACTCTTGCAGACCCATATAATTGACAATTATGCATAAACTACACTAATCTCATGATTTCCCACTAATATGCATGCGAAATGATTATAAAATGGACTTAAATGTGCATAGAAAATATGGCAATTTGCGCACACATCAACTGTCGATTCCTAGTGATTGCAGTCAATCTTTGAAACCTGCAGAATAAAAAGAAGGCACTCAATATCGATTAGGTATGTCGATGTCGAGTAGATCAGTATGTTCCAGTCGACTCAGAAGACCGTCGACTTACTTTCCTTCGATGCAGTGTACCCGATATCGAGTAAGGTGGTCGATCTCGAGTTGTTTCGAGACAGTAAACATAAAATAAAGTATGAACAAAAATAATAAAGAAAGAAAAAAAAACAGATTTTTTGTGGGTTTTTCTTAATATAACTAAAAGCTCCTAAGGTAGGGATTCACCACGATAATAACCATGCATGCATTATTACTTTAATCACATAAAAGATTATGTTTTTTTTTATCATCAATCAATTAGGAATATAGAGGCTTTCGCATAAAAACCTAATTGTTTCCATCCTTTTCATAATTAGGGTTTAGTCAAATTTCGCAGGCAAAACCTAATCACTATCCAAATTCACATGTATAATCCACTTTCGCTTCATATAAGGTAAATAAGGAATGATCCTAAATTTTGATGAAGGATTGAGCGCGGGGTAGAAGATGAAATCGTAAAATCAAATAAGGAATTCAAGCATACTTACATGGCCATTGTCGTACTCACCCCGACCATAGAAGTAAGACGACTACTCACTCCTCATCGGGGAAAACATCGTTGAATAAAGGAATAAACTTTACATTAAACTTTAAAACTGCAATCGTACAACCACCGCTTCTCTCTAGCTCTCTCTCCTACTCGCTACTTCTCTCTTTGCTCGATCGAATGATCGTTGGATTCAATAAAACCAGCCCCCCTAGGGCTTTATTTATAGCTTCACAACCCTTGCTAGCCAAGGATTGGATCCTACTTAGATTGGTAAAAGGAAAGTTTATCTAAACTAAATTATATCCTAAAATAAAATAATAAACTAGGTAATATTCCCTAACATGCTTGGAATATACCCCTAATGATAGAAGATCTTGGTAGATGATAGAATATCTCATGGCTAAGTAAATCTCCCAAAGATCTGGCCCAATCCGTGTTTCATACGCGTCTGTTGCTCCAGTCTATGTCGAGTGGACCACTCGATGTCGAGTGCCTCATGTCGAGTCGACATGGTTGATTTCTGTCGAGTGGACCACTCGATGTCGAGTGCCTCATGTCGGGTGCATATGTCGATATCGAGTGATTGTGTCGAGATCGAGTGCTTCTGCTTGAGATCGAACTCTTCTCTAGTGTCTTGTTTCCACTTTAAAATGCTCTGTTTCATGCGAAATCAAACCAAAACTTGTGTAGACCTCTATATCTTGCAAATAAACTCAAACTACACAAATTCACTACTTTCCCAACACAAAAGTATAAAATATGCATAAAAACGGACTAAATGTAAGCATGAAACATGGTGAAATAAGCGCACATCAAACACCCCATACTTAAGCTTGCTTGTCCTCAAGCAATATTTTCATTGGTTATTCAGGGGAAGGACTAAACTCTCAACATCGTAGATCCATTCTCATATATCCCTACAATCAATTACAATCCTTGCAAAGGTACTAATGTCTTCAAATCTATGCCTGTGAAGAAAAGCAGCATCTCGCACAAAAGCAGCATCTCCTCATAACGATCTTTGCTTTTTTTTTTCACTAATATGTTTTTACCTCTCTAACCTTGACGCTGTTGTCTTTCGAGTCGCAATCATAGGTGTCATGAATGGTCCCAGATACATAGTGCTTCAGACTCCTCACCTTGTGTCCCATCTCACATTAATTTTATCCTCCGCAAGTAGGGTCGATTCACCTAACTCCTAGGTGATCGGATTTTCTTTTCAGTCATTAAAATTTCCATTAAAAATTCCCGCCATTAACTTTATAATATCTTCACGACATATCAACTATATAACCTCTCCATAATATGACTTCCATTCTATAACATAATCTCCCGGATGGGTAAAAAGGTATAAAAATGGGCAATTTAAGAAGTTATGGAGCAAATATGACATTAAGCACATATGGCTTAGAATATGATGTAAAGGCTATAAGCATAGGTAATAGTTAGGGTGAATAATGCATGAATGGAAAATAATGTCCCCCGTTCTCTTATCATGCATATGTCAAAAGCAACTTCAAATTTTACTCCTTTCATGGTTTTCTCTAAAAATTGCACTTCATTGAGACTTCCCTTTACTAGGCAATTTAAATGTCATATCTCTAACGGATCTACTTTTTCATCGTCGAGTCTTGTAACTACTTCCATGACAATTTTTTCAATTTTCACCGGGGGTAATTTTTCTCAAAAATCTCTATGAATTATAAACTTTATACTCATCAGAGAAATATGTATATATGATGCCTAATATGTAAGAACTAACCATGTATGCAAAAACAAGACTTTACAATTAAAATAACAAATATGTTATTGAGCGACAGATGTAAGTATGCTTTTACCCCACCCCATACGTAAATCTTACAGTGTCCCCACTGTAAAATAAAATTAGAGGTGGAATTAAAGATAACTTACTAGAAAACGTCGTAACGGCTCAAATCAGGTACGACTGCAGGGGAGGTCAAGAATGAGTAGGTGTGTCGATATCGACTGAGTCTGTCGACTTCGATCTTTTACTTCAACACAGGGTGATCTCGGCTCGATCACAATTGCTCTACTCGATATGCATTGGTCGATATCGACCAGTATTGTCGACATCGAGTGCTTTTGCAGCTCTGTCATACCTGCGATTGTTAGTTTCCACCCGAAAATACAAAAACTTACAAATTCAAAGTTTTAAAACAAATCCAAAATAAAAAAACCCTAAACTATCTAAAAATTGAAAGACTATTTACAAGCTCTAGATTTTATAGTCGCTAAGCCGACTTCTTCCGCTCTTTTATCCAAGGTGGAACATATAGGGACCATATGGCTCACACGTCCTCTTCAGGGCTCTCAAGCTCCACTTTGAACATTGTCCCTTTCTTGTCTTTAAGCTCCAAACTCCCTAGATAGACCTTGTGGATGGTTGCTGATCCTCTTTTTCTTTCATCCTTTCGCTTGCATCCCATAATGTTGCATTGTTCCATAAGCACCTTGTTGCTCACCTTATATTCACTTATTGGCTTTCTTGTCATGCTAGTAAGGCATACAAACAAGGATACTCTTTTCATAGGGATATTAGATTTGAGCTCTAAAGGATGAGGATCTTTACTAGGACTTACCTTCGATTCGTTTGGGCTCTGAGGGATTGGTCGACATCGAGTACAGGGGTCAACATCGAGTGTGTTTTCTTTTAGAGGTGTAGTCGATGGAGGTACGTCGATCAGGGGGAGTCGATCTCGAGTAGGTCCAGTCGATATAAACTGACCTTGGTCGATCTCGAGGCTTTCTTCAAAGTCGACCCTATACTTGGCTACTGGTGTCAGATTTGGCTCCTTTGTGGTCGACATCGACTGGTAGGTGTCGACATCGGCTGCTTTATCAGGCTCCTCTTCTTCATCGGCTTGGTTTCAAATATCCAAAAGCTCCTCCATTTGGGCCTCCATGGCCCTCTCCTCTAGTTTTTAATGGGTCAAGGTTCTCTCCGTTGGTTCAACACAAGGGATTACTCTCCCTATCGCATTTAAGGCCTTAATTTCCATTTGGTATTCCTCCTTCATAGTAGGGTTGAAGGAGAACTTGATGACTTCGTTTCCAATTGTGAATGACAAAAGTCCCTTCCTCACGCCGATATTGGCGTCAGTCGTAGCTAGGAACGACCTCCCTAGGATGATGAGGCATGTAGGATCCTCCACCATATCTAGCACAATAAAATATGTGGGTACATAGAACTTACCCACCTTTACTGTGACGTCATCAATTATGGATGTGGGCTTCACAAAGTTGTTGTCGGCCATATATAGTTTCATATCCACCGGCTCCGAGGCTCCAATGTTGACCTTTGACCATATGGACAAAGGCATGAGGCTCATGCTAGCCCCTAAGTCGCACAAGGCCTTGTAGCGATGTTGGCCAAGCCCAATAGTAATGGCAAATCTCCCTGGATCACTTCTCTTCTCTGGGTAGTCTACTTTGCTGCACTTCTCTGCGATCTCAGTGATTGATCGCTTCTTGCTCAAGATGTCCTTTAGGAACCGAACGTATGATGGCATCTCATGAAGGGTCTCCGTGAATGGTATGGTAACATTTAGGCCTTGTAGTACCTTCACAAAACATTGAAACTTCACGTTCGCAAGGTCCCTTAGTGCTTTAGAAGGAAAAGAAGTGGCTTCTTCTTAGGCGAAGCGGGATTGGCCCAAGGTGGTGTAGTTGACTGGTTGACATCGATAGGGGTATCGACATCGACTGTTGTGGTCGATCCTGAGTGTGCCTGGATAGGGTCGACGTCGACTAGGGTGTCAACATCCAGTGGGTCAGTCGACATCGACTGAGGTTGGTCGATATCGACTGGCTCTCCAGTAACTTTCTCCATTGGCTCCGTTTTGTCATGATTAAGTTAGATCTCTTTTCCATTCCTTAAGCGTATGGTGGCGATGTGGCCTGCTAGTTACGCCTAAGGATTGGCACGAGGTTGGCCTTGGAGTGCTCCGGCTTGTCATGGAACGTTGGCCACCAATTTACCCAGTTGGGTCTCCACACTTTTCCTCCATGTATCTATCTCACCAAGACTTGCGTTAATGCCATGTAGTTGTGTGTGGATGGCATTGTTGGATTGTTTGTTCTCCACTTGGTTTCTCCTCATTTCATCCAGGATGAGTTGTAAGTCATCCCTTCTTTCTGTTTCCGGATAGCCAGATGCTTTATAGGGCGGGGGTTGTTGATATTGTTGATGTTGGGGTTATTGATATCCTCAATTTCCTTGATAGCCGCCTCCTTATTTAGGCCCCCGCGCAAACTTTACCTCCTCATCGGTCTCCGCCAATCGTACTTGTTCCGTGTAGGGACAAGCCGTCGTGTTATGCTTGTGTTACCCACATTCTCAACAAGCTTGGTTATTAGTTAAAAACCTAACTTGCTTTTGGAAATGGTTTACATGGTCTTTCATGAATTGATCCTTCACCTCAAGAAGTACCTTCTTTGATGGCTCAAATAAGGTCATGGATGGGGGCAGCCTCGCATCGGGGATCGCAGGAGTCCGATAGGAGTTTTCGAACTCCACGAGGCTTTCAATCATCTCGCGGGCTTGATTAGGTGTAAGCTCTAGGTAGCGATAGGTGGTATAGGTGTTTATCCGCTCTCATGTAGGCACGTCTAGGGAATTATAGATGATCTCCTAGATAACATATGGTGGTTGCCCATGCGTAGGGTAGGATCTCAGCAGGACTTTATAGCTCTCCTAGACTTGTGTTAGAGTCTCTCCTGGTCTCTGCTTGAAGGCCATTATCCTCTAGCAAATTTGCACCATCTGGGATGGTGCAAAGAACTTATTGAAGAAGATGTCCCTATGTTCATCCCAGGTGCGAATAGATCATGGGGGCTAGCTTTCCAACCAATGTAGAGCCTTTTCTGCAAGAGACCATCTAAAAGCTTTAAGGCGCACATATTTTAAATTGTCACCGTCAGCAATGGTGTCACACGAGTCAATATATGTAGTAATGTGCGCCATAGGGCATTCAGAGCCCTTTCCCTCAAAAGTATTTCTCCTAATCTCCGCTATAAAAGTAGTTTTAATTTCAAAAGACATTTTAGGGAGAATAATAAGAGATTCCGGCACGGCCAGCGTTGGGTGCATATATGCTTTGGCATTCTCTGGGATCTGGCGTAATTGCTCTTGGGCTTCTCGGTGGGCTTAGGCCTCTTGCTCATATCTAGCGGCCATTCGTTGCTGAGCTTGTGTATGTTGAGTGCACTCGGTCTCGAACCCCTCAACTTGCTTTCTAAGCCTCTCGAGCTTTTGTTGCATAGTTTCCTCGTTTGCCATTATCCTTTTAGCCATTTCTTTTAGACGTAGGAAGTGTTCTGGATGGTCTAAAGCAGTTAATTCGGGTGTCCAATCAGCGTGTTGTATACACCTTCAAAACAACACTGGGTAGCAATATTAGTAGGACTAGACAGGGCGCGATTGATAGCCTCCCTGACAATGGCACCAAAATTTATTAGGAGGGGAATTAACTAAATAAAATATGTAGATAAATTAAAACCAAAGCAACTCTCTTTCTTCGCAAATAAATTCAAGACTTCCTCCCGATGTAGCAGTGGGGAATCAGGATCGATCCTCGAGGAGGCAAGTCAGCGATTCCTGAATAGTTTTTGTGAAATTCTAGTGATGTGTTGACTAGAAGCCTCAATATCGAGTTGATAGGTCGATATCGACAGGGGCTGTCGATTCCTAGTGATTGCAGTCGATATGTGAAACCTGCAGAGGAAAAAGAAGGCACTCGATATCGACTAGGTATGTCGATGTCGAGTAGATCAGTACGTTCCAGTTGATATCAAGTCAGGTGGTCAATCTCGAGTTGTTTCGCATACAGTAAACAAAAAATAAAGTACAAACAGAAATAATAAAGAATGAAATAAAAGACAGATATTTTTTGTGGGTTTTTCTTAATATAACTAAAAGCTCCTAAGGTAGGGATTCACCAACACAATAACCATGCATGCATTATTACTTTAATCACATAAAAGATTATGTTTTTATCATCAATCAATTAGGAATAGAAAGGCTTTCGCATAAAAACCTAATTGTTTCCATCCTTTTGATGATTAGGGTTTAGTCAACTTTCGTGGGCAAAACCTAAGCCCTATCCAAATTCACATGTATAATCCAATTTCGCTTCACATAAGGTAAATAACGAATGATCCTAAATTTTTGTGAAGGATTGAACAAGGGGTAAAAGATGAAATCGCAAAATCAAATAAGGAATTCAAGCATACTTACATGGCTATTTTCGGGCTCACCCCGACCCTAGAAGTAAGACGACTACTCACTCCTCATCGGGGAAAACATCGTTGAATAAAGGAATAAACATTGCATTAAACTTTAAAACTTTAATCGTACAACCACCGCTTCTCTCTATCTCTCTCTCCTACTCGCTACTTCTCTCAACCCTTGCTAGCCAAGGATTGGAGTCCTAATCCTACTTAGATTGGTAAAAGGGAAGTTGATCTAAACTAAATTATATCCTAAAATAAAATAATAAAAATTGTAATATTCCCTAACATGCTTGGAATATATCCCTAATGATAGAGGATCTTGGTAGATGATAGAATATCTCGTTTCTAAGTAAATCTCCCAGAGCTCCGGCCCAATCCGCGTTTCATACGCTGTTTCTCCAGTAGATGTCGAGTGGACCACTCGATGTCGAGTGCCTCGTGTCGAGTCGACATGGTTGATTTCTGGTCGACATTGCCTTAGTCTCGATTTGGCTCTTTTCCTTTAGTCGACCTCAGGTGCATATGTCGATATCGAGTGACTGTGTCGAGATCGAGTGCATCTGCTCGAGATCGAGCTCTTCTCCAGTGTCTTGTTTCCACTCTAAAATGCTCCGTTTGCTGCAAAATCAAACCAAAACTGGTGTAGACCTCTATATCTTGCAAATAAACTTAAACTACATAAATTCACTACTTTCCCAACCTAAAAGTTTAAAATATGCATATAAACGGACTAAATGTAAGCATGAAACATGGTGAAATAAGAGCACATCAACAATTACGTTATAAAAATCGAATTTTCTTCTAAATGACCCTTACCATGTCTTTTTGGGTGTGGTGAAGATGTACTATCCAACTGAATTTCAGCAAGCTAGTGGTCTACCAAACCCATCAAGATGTTGCATAATTTGGCGTTGTTGGATGTGAACATCGCCTCTAACTTCTTATCGAGTGCCTTCGTAGCGGTGTCGATGATGAATCACATTTGTGCATCCGTAATAGTACCCGGTGGTGGAGGGGAACTAGAATTGGAGGAGTTGTTGGAATCGTCGGCCATGTTCCTAAAAGCAAGTAGCAAACATAAGTAGTTCGAACAATAAGCAACGAAACAAGCAATGCAAGATTTTGATCCTATGAGTGACCCAAGTGTTTTGAAGAACTAAATGCGATGAAAACAAGGCACTATATTCAATAATCTCCTTTGGACGCAGAACTTTACAATGTCAAAAGTAGCAAGATAATGCCACAATTTGGCAAAAAAAAAATTTCAGCAACCAACGAGTAAGCAAGGAGATGCAAGCAATGAACAAGCGGCTAGAATGAAAAATCGCAAATATGGAGGGATTGCAATAAGAATTACAATGTGATGCCTAAAAATTCAGCAAGTAGTAATGATAATAGAGAGAAATCACAAGGGCAATCAAGTTCACACACTCCGATAACTATTATCTAGCGGTTGCAACACGGTTCGAATAAAGATGGGTATGACCAAGGCTCCGGTGTTAGCATGGAACAAAATCACACAAGAAAGGGTTCTTTGAGGTGCTTCAAACCAATTAGATAATCAAACATGTAGCAAATATGCAATAGAAGCAAGATAAATGGAATGAGTTACTAACTCAATGCAAAAAGACTGCTAGTACTCTACAAATAAAAATTGCGAAATCTGATATTTTTTTTTGAAGAATGTCGAACTTGTATATCAGAGGAGCTCTTGACAGTGATGTGCAAAAAAAAAATTAAAACAAAAGCAACGATGATCTAAAAGCAAGCGAAATTAAAGAACTAGGGCAAATAGCTAAACATGATGGAAAAGTAGGGTTCTTTTATGGTACAAGTTCAACAATAAGCAATCATCCAAGAACTTCATCATAGGCATGATGTATAGCAACATAAAGGCAATGACACTTGCAACTAAGAACTCAACATCTTCCAAGTTATAGATCCAAACAAGATAATCACTAAACTAGTGCCAATTATAAGTTTTTGATTGCAAAAATAATGAGTTATAAGAGCAAGCAAATCGGCAAAGAACACTTGCATTAACCTTGTCTCTAAACACCAGTTGATGCATGGTTGTTTCCGATCCTTCGCTTGTGGGGCTTAGATCGATTGCAATGACTTGTGGTAGCGGATCTTCCAATGTCTAAAGGCTGATCTTGATACATTGTTGATGAATCTTGATCGACTCTTGCACCCACAAACCACACCTAGGGTTCTCTAGTGAAGCCAAGCCCTAGGGAAGGCAATGTTGAGCGGCGCCTAGGCTTTAGGCTAGGGTTTTGGGCGCCGGCCCTTGCCTTGGTTTAGGGTTAGGGTTTTTTGTTTGGGTGTGAATCTTGATTGATGAAACTTGAAGGTTTTGATGGTGAATTTCAGATTTGCAAATGACTGCAAAATGGAAGAAGAGCATAGGTTTGGTTGAAGAAGAAGAGAGCACTTAGCCACATGCTCTTCTCTAAATTTCAACGTGATGTTCTAAATGAAAATACAAAGCTTAAATAAAGTTTGATGGTAGATGAGATTGGCATCTTATGCAAAGGAGAAACCCTAGCCAACTCATCTTTATCTATCTAAAATTTAATAAAAGAAATCTAAGATAATACTAACCTAATCTATCTATCTAAAATAAATAATGATAGATAAAATATTGTTTTCTTAATGAGCAAGGAGATAAATATATCCTCATATTTTATTTACCTAAATAACATATAAATAAATAAATAGAAATAGATAGCCTTAGGACAACAAGGAGAATCGGCCAGCCCATTAGGTGGCTAGGTCTCGGCCCTTCATCAATGTGGAATGAGGTCGACGACTAAGACCTTGAATCGATGGTTGAGCCTTGAGCAATGTGACCCATGTTGGCCGAAGTCCTTGGTCCATGGTTGCACCAAATCTAACAAGAAGAGCCGTTGTTGCATCTTGAATCATCTTGTCCCTAGCTATAGTGATTGGGCCATCAAATGGAACTCTCATCTTGTCGTCTATGTCGTCCGGAGTCATGGGATTTTTGGTGCTATCATTTTCAAGGTTATACTAGAGACTAGTCTCGGTTGTAGCCTAAGGTCCGATCTAATCTATTTTGTACATATTTAATTTTAGCAATATATTTACCTTTAAAATAAAAAAAGTATCATATGATTGAGGTGAAATTTCTCTTAGCCACATTTTATCCATACCTTAGTTTGAAGCCAATTTGAGCCTTAGCCTATTTCTTGTGATAGCTCCACAAAAATACAATTTCTCCCTAGCCGATAATGAGCCTAACCCTCTGGGAATTAGGATTAGAGTTGGTGATGAATTTATGGTTTGGAGAAAAGGAAAAAGCTAGTAGCTTATGCATTATTGTCAAAATGTTTCAACAACAGTTGTAATGATATGTGCTTGATTTCCTTACATTTTGTGCTTCATAGATGGCTCTATAGAAAAAAAAAAGAAAAAAAATTGAAAAAGAAAAGAAAAAGAAAAAAAATATATAGAAAAATATTATGAATATTTCGCGAGGAGCATAGCCAAAATAAGGTAACCTTCTTGCCAATAAGGAGTCTTAGTCATTTTATTTGTGAGAGTTGGATAAAAATATGAGTTAAGAAAGTTTATGCTTAAAGATTGTGGAAGCTTATGCTATTTTTGAGTGTTTTTTTTGTCTATGGTGGAATTATATGGAAAAATGTCTTAGTTCCCGGAATTAAAAAGTGCCACATAGCCAAATATGCTCATTGCCTTTATTTTTATACCAAGCCCCATTACAACCCCGCCGAATGGATTCTTCTTTGAAGTCTTCCATTGATCGAAAGTTCTAATGATTTTTCTTATTTGTTTTGAAGTATTGGGTGGAGATAATATTATATAAATGTCAATATCTAAAATGATTTTTGTATAAAGAATTGAGTTGAGAGTTGTTCTATAAGCCTAAACACATGAGAGTGAGTGAAACACATATGCCCTGTGAGGTTGGATGGATAAAGCATGCGAGCTACTTGATCACACATGTACATGCTAGGGCGTTTGTATACTTTACCATTGTTTACACTTGATTAAGATGTTATTTTTAAAAGAAAGATAATTTATGAAGGACTTTGTTTGTGAGATAAAATGATTATCTTTTGAAATTGATAGCTCCCTTGATGAAATACATATGTTATACTATGGTACTTATCTTGCAGGTTGATATTACAGCAACTTTATACAAATTAGAGTTATACATTGTTGATCATGTAATTTGATTAGATTTAAATATTGTTTTAAATCTAATTCTCTGTTCATTTTAGATAAATTATTAGGGATTATATATATATTTGTATTGGAGAATTTATCTGTAACACATGTTACAAATGCAAGATTGAACTGACCGAGATTCTAGCAACTAGAAGATCTCAGCAGCGGTCTGATTTTCTGGAGATTCCAGCAACAAAAAATCTCAGATCTCTCTAGCAAGATTTGAAGAAATCCTCAGCAATTCAAAATTAAAGAGAACGTTAAGTTGTTGAGAGTTTCTTGGTGTGAGATCAGTAGTAAACAAAAAAGAAGAGCGTGGCTATAATGGAGAAGGACGATATGCTCATCAAGACAGAAATTCACCAAGTCTTCTCTGCAAATCTTTAGCGCTCTCCAGTGTTCATTGCGATCTACTGTTCAATTGTTCTTCCTTCTCTTATTTGTAATTCCTTTATTTTTTGAGAGTTAGGAAGATCGTGAGCTTCATGATATAAGTTTTTCCCTGTTATACTAAGAGTATCATATACTTAAACGTATCACACTTCGGTGTGAAAAGGGGACTTTTATTTCTCTGTATCTTAGGTTGACTAGATAGAAGAAAGGTAGGCTTCAGGTGTTAGAAGAGAGAAAGTTCTTCTAGGTTGTATCTAGGACTCATAAGGAAAGAGGAATAAAAGTTGTTTGAATCCTATTAGTTGGATAACCCTAGGCAGAGACGTAGGATGGTTAAGAGTCGAACTTCGTAAGCAATTCACGTGTTTAATATCTTTATTTCCGCATTTATTTTTAACAGTTTGTTTTCGTAAGATAAACAGATCACTACAGCTTTCTCAAGATCCTGGAAGTTTTGTTCAAGACCTTGAGGTTGAATTCAAGACCTTGAAAGTTGTGTTAAAGCCCTTGAAGTTGCTGCAGCAGGAGTCTTTGCGAAAATCTACCATACTCTATTCAAGCCCCCCTTCTACAGTATTTGTCTTATTGTTATTTATATTCAGTACTTGTTTCTTCAATTTGTATCAGAGCTTCACTCACATTTAATCGATTTAACAATCTGTGAGATCGATCATGAGTACTGTAGGTGAAGGAGGATTCACATAAGGACGATCTACAAATCGTCCACCTCCCTTATGTGGAGACAACTTTGTGCATTGGAGGTCCCTGATGCAAATGTTCGTTATTGATCAAGACAAGGAGCTTTGGGAACTTATCAAGAAAGGACCTCACGTGCCAAAGAAAACCACTGCTGTTGGAGAAGTTGCTAAAAATGAAAACGAATTCAATCAAACGGACTTGGAGAAAGTGGCCAAGAATTACAAGGCCATGAACTTGCTTTATTGTGGTTTAAATGCTGATGAATTTAACCGTGTTTCTTCTTGCAGGAGTGTTAAAGAAATCTGGGATAAGTTAGTAGTAACTTATGAAGGAACAAGCCAGGTAAAGGAAACAAAGATAAGTATTTACTTGCATCAATATGAACTATTTAAAATATTGCCTACAAAAACAGTGAAGGTGATGTTCACAAGATTCACACAGATTGTGAACAACCTGGATTCTCTCGGCAAAATCTTCACTAACGAAGAAAAGGTAAGAAAGATTTTGAGGAGCTTACCTAAAGCTAAATGGGGACCAAAAGTTACCGCAATAGAGGAAGAACAAAATCTGTCTACTTTACCTCTGGATGATCTTCTCGGGAAATTAATTACCCATGAGATGATACTTGGTGAAGAAGATGGAGAAGTAGCCTCTACTGTGAAGAACTTGGCTCTGAAAGCTAAAAGGGAAGAAGCCACCTCAGATGACGACGAAAGTGAAGATGAAGAGGATCCCTTTGCACTCATTACAAGAGGGCTAGCAAGAATACTCAAAATGAAGAAGCAGTTCGCCAATCAGGATTACAGTGGCTCCTTCAAATACAAAGGTAAGTCCTACAATGCTAATAAAAAGTCTAAACCAATGGCTTGCTTCGAGTGTGGTGATACAGAACACTTAGTCAAGGATTATCCACTAAAGAAGAAGAATAAGCATAAAAAGGACAACCGAAAGAAGAAGGCTATGATGGCTGCATGGAGTGATTTCGACTCCCCAAGAGATTCTGAATCCGAAAACGAGCAGGCTAATCTATGCTTGATGACTGATCAGGAAGAGACACCAAAGAAATCTTGGAACCAATGTAAGAGATTTAATTTCAATTCCTATTGCAGTGCTTTTTGAATTTCTTCAAAACCTGATTTTAAATGAAGAGCATTTTGTATATGAAACTAACACCTTGAATGAGAGACTCTTAGAACATGAAAAAGGTTTGAATGATATGTCGATGGAAATGAAAATTCTCAAAACTTCTCAGTCATCCAATTTTTAATTCAGAATGAGAATGAAAGGGCAGTAAAGTCAAGGCCCTGGAGACAGAAAATGTTGTCTTGAAGAAAGATCACTCTTCTCTAAATCTTTATACCAAGGAGATAGAGAAAGAGAATATCTCGTTGGCTGAAAAGTGTAGAGACCAGCAGGCATCACTCATATGTTTTACCCAGTCCAAGGCCAATCTCGACAGGATGTTAGGTGAGCACCAATCATCCCTAAACAAAAGTGGTATAGGATATAGCAAAAATTTTCCAAAAAAGACTTCTACCACTTTTGTGAAAGCTAAAGGACATTGGCGCTCACCCACATGTCATTTTTGTTGCAGGAAGGGTCATGTTAAGACTACTTGTCCTTATCGTAGAAATGATCCTTATATAATTCGTAACACTTTTCCATTATGCTTAAGAGAACAGGTAAAGCAAATTTGGGTTCTTAAAGGGACTAGACCACCAAACATGGTTGATCATGATTATGAATCGAAATTTGTGAAATGGTCTAGCCAGAGGTTGAATTTGGTTGTTGTGCAGGATATCACAAAGACCAAAGAACACAAGTGGATATTAGACAGTGGTTGCTCAAGGCATATGAGTGGTAAAAGCTCACTATTCTCCGATTTGAAGAAGCAATCATTTGGCACAATCACTCTTGGTGATAAAGGAAAATGTAATATAATTTGTATATGTAAGATTGGTAAGGATCCATCTAATTATATTGATAATGTTTATCTTGTGGATGGATTAAGATATAATCTTCTTAGTATTTCTTAACTTTGTGACTAGGGCAATATTATTTTGTTTGACTCCGAGAAGTGCTTAGTTAAAGATAAGAAAACCGGTAATATTGTGTTCACTGCCCCTCGTTGTAACAATGTATATTCTATGAGCACTAACCAAGTTGCAGGACAAAGCTTAAAGTGTCTCAAGGACTTGACTGAGGATCCAAGGCTTTGGCATAGACGTCTTGGCCATGTCAGCATGCACACGATGAACAAACTACGATCAAGGGACTTGGTTCGTGGTCTTCCCAATTTAAACTTCAAGGTAGATGAGCTATGTAACGCATGCTCACTGTTCCTAGTGAAGGGGAGGTGAGACTCGCTTAAACAAAATATTCAAATAACTATCACAACTATGCCTACTCTCTTTTCAAACAAATAAATACAAGAATCCCTCCCGATGTAGTGGTAGGGTAATTCAGGATCGAATCCACGAGGAGGTATGTCAGCGCTTCCTAAGTTGCAATCACGATCAAGCTTTCGACCTCCGGAGACATTCAATATCGAGGTGTCTGGTCGATATCGACCTCAGTTATGGTCGATTTCCAATGAGTTTCCTGCAAAAGACAAAAGCAAACACAGTCGACGTCAAGAGAGACCTCGATATCGATGTTAGTGCTCGATATCGACTTTGCCAGTCGATTTCGATGTCTGTTACAAAAACTGTAATGCGTAACCTATGTGTCGGAAAAGTAGTCCGAAGATTGTAGAACGGTAAAGGAAGTATGGACAGAAATAAAAAAACTCAACTTTTTATGTAAATTCGATTAACGATAATCTTCCAAGGTCGGAGATTCATGCCACAACGATAACGATGCAAGTATGATGCTAAAGTTATAAAATTTAACGTCTTTCCGTCAAATAACTTTTGTTACCAACACTTAGGTGATTAGAGGCTCTCGCATAATTCCTAAGAGTAACTATCCAATTCATGAGTAATCCAAGTTCACAATATGATTGGCTTTCGCTTCAATAATGCAAATAATGAATCTCCCTAACTTTCGCAAAGCATCATGCATAGGATAGAAGACGGAATCGCATAAAAATCATACCTTTGATGCACTTACCCTACATTGCTATCGTCGGGCTCATCCCGACCCTAGAAGTGGGTTGACTACTCGCTTCTCATCGTTGAACTCATCATCATCATGTAAAAGAAAACACTTTGTATTGAACTAAAGAGAAATTACAACGAAACAAAGCCAAAGCTCCGCTCTCCCTTCTCTCCAACCTCACTCGGCCTCTCTCTCTCTACAAATTCTCTGCGTAACTATGTCTTTGAATGACTAAAATTGAATGAATAAACTCAGCCCTAATGGCCTCTAGATATAGATCTCAAATCTTGCTACCCAAGGATTCAAAAACTTATCTTTATTCTCTAATATAAAACTTAATAAGTAAAATCTAAAAACTCCATGGTAAAATAACGTAAAAGATGTAGTCTGGTGTAGAAGATAGAAGATCTCGATTTTAGGATAGACGTGCAAGCTTCGGATAGAATTCTATCAAAATCTGAGTCGGACTTCTCTGTCGGCAACATCGATATCGACCTTGGTCATCGATATCGACCTCTGTTTATCTCTATCTCGAGCAGTCCTTCTTCTCATCGGATTGGCACTAGACTTCTATCAATATGCTCGATTTAGGCCACTCGATATCGACCTTCAAACATCGATATCGACCTCTGTTGTGTCGACATGCTCTTTTTCTTCCTCTGCTCGATTCTTGGTGCTCTGCATCACTCGATGTCGAGGTTCATAGTCGATTTCGACATCTCCAGAAGACTTCGAGTTCTTATCTCTACTCTTTTTCTCTTGTCCAAATCTGTCCATTTTCATTTCTGTTTTCTGCGAAATCACATAGAAACTCGTGCATACCCATATATTTGACAATAATGCATACACTACACTAGTCTTATGATTTCCCACTAATATGCAATGCAAATGATGATAAAATGAACTTAAATGTGCATAGAAAATATGGCAATTTGCGCGCACATCAAACACCCCATACTTAAGCTTGCTTGTCCCCAAGCAATACTTTTAATGGTCATTCAAGGGAAGAAAGTGAATCCTCAACATCATAGATTCATTCTCATATATCCCTACAATCATTTTCCATCCTTGAAAAGGTACTTATGTCAACCAAATCCATGCATGTGCATAAAAGCGACATCATACTCATAAAAGGAGGTTTATATGCATAAAAACAATTTCGTAACATAGCATTGATAATCAAGAGGACTTTTGCAAGCTATAGAGAAGTAGATTGGTAAAAGGCTAAAGGTGGGCTAATATTTGGCCATGTGGTGTTAAATTCGGGGAAATAAACTTTCTTTCCAAAACTTTCCACATTCCTTCTTCATAATGTTTCTCACCTTTCACTCATCACTCAATGCTTTTTTCCTTCTTATAATGCTTTTACCTCTCTAACCTTAGCACTGCCTTCTCGCGAGTCGCAAACATGGGTGTCATGAATGGCCTCAGATACTTAGTACTTCGGACTCCTCACCTTGTGTCCCATCTGGCCGAACTAACATCTCAACGAGCAGGGTTAACCTACCTTTATCTCCTGAGGTGATTGGATTTTTTCTCACTCATTAAATTTTCCATAATTCAAAATTGTTTCATTCCTGGAAACAACTTCAATATAATGCACAAACTCTATATAACAACTCCAAAGATGACATCCATTCTCAAACTTGTCCCCGGATAGGGTATAAGGTATAAAAAATGGGAAATATATAATATATGTGGAGCAATAATAATAATGATATAGTAAGGCTCATAATTGGCTTGTGACTTTTGCAAATATGCATAGGTAAGGCTAGGATATGAACTTTGTAAGCACTTGTATGGAAAATTTTTAAGTCCTCCATCATCTTATCATGCACATGTCAAAAGCAACTTCAAGTTTTTCCTCTCCTTCATGGTTTTTTTCTTAAAATCCGCACTTCATTGTGACTTCCCTTATCTAGGCAATTTCATGTTATATCTCTAATGAATCTAATTTTGCATCATAGAGTTCCTTTTTTATGCTTCCATTACTCTTTTCTTTATTTTCAAAAATTTTTGATGGGGGTTATTTTTTTTCTTTTTTTTTTCGGAATTAAAAACTAAGTATGCATAAAAGATAAATATGATATGCTTAAAGATAAATATGCAAAAACATGTACCAAAGTATGCAAAAACTATGAAAAATATGCAAGTAAGCCTTTCCCCCACCCCATACTTAAAGATTACAGTGTCCTCACTGTATTAGAACTAGGGTTAAGAAAGAAAACTTACTAAAACGTCACGAATTTCAGGAGTCGAAGAAGGCAGCAGGGATGGTCGATATCGACCTTTAACATCGAAATCGATGTCTTTCCTCGATTTTCGGGCTCAAGTTTTAGGGTGATCCGGCCTCGACCACAAGCCCCTCGGAATCGACCTTTAGGTCGATATCGAGCGTTGCACTCGATTTCGATGTTTGTTTTGCACTCTTTCATTTTTCCTGCAACTTGTTAGAAAACTATAACTAAAATATGCATAATGATGCCTAATGTAAAGTCTCAAAACAAAGTAAAAACTGATGTCCAAAACCAAAAATTAAGTGTCTTCGTTACAACCTCTAGACTTTAAAGTCGCTAGGCCGACTTCTTCCTTTACGCTCTCAAGGCGGCATCTGCAAAGCCCATGTGGCTTGGGCCTCAAACAACACTCCTTTTTTGTCTCTCAACTACATTTTGCCTGGATGGATTTGATTTACCGTGAATGGTCCCATCCTCTTGTCTTTGAATCTATTAGGGAACCAATGATCTTTTGATTTTGCGACATAAACCTTGTCTCCTATCTCATAATGGCTCGGATCATCATCGGATACCCTACACAATCGCACATGCCAAGGCACACCTCTTCCAAATAATGATAAATCCTTAATTGAGATGGAAAAGGAGGAATCCGTACCTTGACTTACCTTCTCGACCTTTATGCTCGATTTTGAGGTCCCTTCTCCTCCGTCGACCCCATACTTATAACCTGGCACAGAATCTTGAACTTTGTTAGTCGATATCAACTTACCTGGGTCGATGTCGATGTTCTTTTTGGCTCCTTCGTTCAAGATTGCCATGACCTCCTCCACTAGGGCTTCTATGGCCCTCTTTTCAAGCTCTTCCAGTGTCATAATCTTTACCTTAGCTTCCCCACATGAGATGTAGACACCATTGATAGCCTTTATCTCCACTGGCCGTTCATGTTTCTTTACCATCATGTTAAAGGCGTACTCTATCACTTCGTCACTGATTGTGAACGAGAGCAATCCTTTCTTCACGCTTATATTGGCATCGACGGTTGCTAGGAATGGCCTACCTAAAATAATTGGACAAGTAGGGTCCTCTGCCCTATCAACAACTAAGAAATCAGCAGGGACAAAGAATTTACCTACTTACACCAGCACATCATCAACCATCCCTGTTGGAATCACTACCGTGTTGTTCGCCATGTATAACTTTGCATCCATGGGCTCCAGAGGACCTATCTTAATCTTGTGCCATATGGTTAATGGCATCATGCTAACGCTAGCGCCCAAATCAACTAAAGTATTAAAGCGATATTGACCTAAGCCTATAGCGATAGAAAACTTACCTGGGTCCGCCCGCTTCTGTGGTAGTTCCAATCTGTTGCACTCCTCTACGATCTCAGAAAGCGATCGTTTCTTACCCAATATGTCCCTAAGGAACCTTACATCAGATGGCATCTCATAAAGTGCTTCGGTGAATGGAATTGAGACATTAAGTCATTGAAGCATCTTCATGAACCGCTGGAACTTCTTTTCCACTAGGTCCTTAATCACCTTCTTTGATGGGAATGGCAACACCTTCTTCTTTTCTGTGGTGACTCATCAGTAGTGTCGACATCGACTACAGTAGGGTCGATATCGACGTCACCATGGTCGATATCGACGGGGGGGTCGATATCAACGTCTGTTCTAGGGCCTTCTCCTCCACTTTTTGCTCGGGCGTTTGCAATTGACGCCCACTCTTTAAGTTCATGGTCGCTATGTGTCCAGTAGTTTTGCCCTTTTGATTGGGCACAGTTGATCAAGGCAACGATCCTAACGCTTTGGGTAATGCTTTCGCCAATTGACCCATTTGGGTCTCCATGTTGGCCTTCCAAACGTCTATCTCCCCATGTCTAGAGTTGATGCCCTGCAGTTGAGTATGGACGGAGTTATTAGCTTGTTTGAACTCAGTGTGGTTCCTCTGCATCTCAACAAGAATGATCTGCAGGTAATCCTTCCTTGTTTCCTGCTCTGGGTACCCTGGTGTTCTATATGGTAGGGGATCCCTTTGTTGATAGAATCTTTGATCTCCCCAATATTGTTAATTGCCCCCTCCATAGGGGCCTCTCGTCCATTTGGCTTCCTCATGTTGTTCCGCCATAGATACTTGCTTAAGATGTGGACAGGCACTAGTGTTATGCCTTGTTGAGCCACATTCTTCATAAGGTTGATTGTTGCTAAGGAACCTGACTTGCTTTTGAAGGCGGCGTGTTTGATCATTGTGGAATTGTTGCCGCACATCAGGATTAATCTCCTTTGGAGACTCATAAAGTGTCATAGATGGGGCAGGCCTTGAGTCATAGGCCGCAGCAGTCCCATAGGTGTTGTCGAAGTTGACTAGCCTCTCAATCGTCTCCCAGACCTCCGTTGGTGTAAGCTCAATGTACCGATATGAGGTATATGAATTGATCCTCTCCTTATTCGGCGCATCAAGGGAGTTGTAGAAGATCTCCTGGATGACATATGGAAGTTGCCCATGCATCGTGCATGATCTCAGCAAGTCCTTAAATCGCTCACATGCATGTGCCAATGTTTCACTTGGCTTTTGTTTCAAAGTCGTGATCCTTTGCCGCAACATCGCCGTTTTAGATGGTGGAAAGAACTTGTTTAGGAACGCATCCTTCACCTCTGCCCATGTCCTTAGCGAGCGTGGAGCCAAACTCTCTAGCCATTGCAATGCCTTCCCTGCCAAAGATCATCGGAAAGTCTTTAGTCTAACATACTCTAAATTTACACCATCAGCAATAGTTTCACATAAGTCCATAAAAGTAGAGATATGTTGCAATGGGCATTCATTGGGTCTTCCTCCAAAATTATTTCTTTTTATCTTAGATAGGATGTTAATTTTCATTTCATAATTCGAAGGAGGGATTAAAATAGCGGATTCAGGAACATGTAGCGGCGGATGCATGTATTGCATTGCCGTTTGTGGATACTGATTGAGCCGCTCTTGGGCTTGTCTACGCGCATCCTCCTCCCTATCAGCACGGGCTCGCTCTGCAGCAGCGGCGGCTCTTTCAGCAGCGATTGTAGCATTATGATCCTCAATTTCTTTCCTTAACCGCTCTATGGTCTCAGCCTGTGTCTCGTTATCCGCCATGATTTGAATAGCTTTGTTTCGAAGATGAAAGAAACGTTCAGGCTCATCAAGACTTTCCAGGATAGGTCCGCGATCAGTGTGTCGCATAAACCTGCAAAATAAGCACTAAAAGTAGATCGTGAGAAAACTTAGGTGGCGATTGATTGCCTCCCTGGCAACGGTGCCAATTTGTTCGTAGGGAGGGGAAAGTGAGACTCTCTTAAACAAAATATTCAAATAACTATCACAACTATTCCATCTCCCTTTTCAAATAAATAAATACAAGAATCCCGCCCGATGTAGTGGTAGGGTAATTCGGGATCGAATCCACAAGGAGGTATGTCAACGCTTCCTTAGTTGCAATCACGATCAAGCTTTCGACCACAGGAGACATTCAATATCGAGGTGTCTGGTCGATATCGACCTTAGTTCTGGTCGATTTTCAGTGAGTTTCCTACAGAAGACAAAAGCAAACACAGTCGACGTCGAGAGAGACCTCGATATCGATGTTAGTGCTCGATATCAACCTTGCCAATCGATTTCGATGTCTGTTACAGAAACTGTAATGCGTAACCTATGTGTCGAAAAAGTAGTCCGAAGATTGTAGAATGGTAAAGGAACTGTGGATAGAAACAAAAAACTCAACTTTTAATGTAAATTCGATTAACTAAAATCTTCCAAGGTCGGGGATTCATGCCACAACGATAACGATGCAAGTATGATGCTAAAGTTATGAAATTTAATGTCTTTCCGTCAAATAACTTTTGTTACCAACACTTAGATGATTAGAGGCTCTCGCATAATTCCTAAGAGTTACTATCCAATTCATGAGTAATCCAAGTTCACAATATGATTGGATTTCGCTTCAATAATGCAAATAATGAATCTCCCTAACTTTCGCAAAGGATCATGCATAGGATAGAAGACGAAATCGCATAAAAATCATACCTTTGATGCACTTACCCTACATTGCTATCGTCGGGTTCACCCCGACCCTAGAAGTGGGTTGACTACTCGCTTCTCATCGTTGAACTTATCATCATCATGTAAAAGAAAACACTTTGTATTGAACTAAAGAGAAATTACAATCCAACAAAGTTAAATATCTGCTCTCGCTCCTCTCCAACATCACTCGACCTCTCTCTCTCTCTCTACAAATTCTCTGCGTAACTATGTGTTTGAATGACTGAAATTGAATGAATAAAATCAGCCCTCGTGGCCTCTAGATATAAATCTCAAATCTTGCTAGCCAAGGATTCGAAAACTTATCTTTATTCTCTAAGATAAAACTTAATAAGTATAAACTAAAAACTCCATGGTAAAATAACATAAAAGATGTAGTCTGGTGTAGAAGATAGAAGATCTCGACTTTAGGATAGATGTGCAAGCTTCGAATAGAATTCTATCAAAATCTGAGTTGGACTTCTCTGCTGTCAACATCGATATCGACCTTGGTCATCGATATCGACCTCTGTTTATCTCTATCTCGACCAGTACTTCTTCTCCTCGGATTGGCACTCAACTTCTATCAATATGCTCGACTTAGGCCACTCGATATCGACCTTCAGACATCGATATCGACCTCTGTTGTGTCGACATGATCTGTTTCTTCCTCTGCTCGATTCCTAGTGCTTTGTATCACTCGATGTCGAGGTTCATAGTCGATTTCGACCTCTTCAGAAGACTTTGAGTTCTTTTTCGCTCTTTTTCTCTTGTCTAAATCTGTCCATTTTCATCTCCGTTTTCTGCCAAATCACATACAAACTCGTGCAGACCCATATATTTGACAATAATGCATAAACTACACTAATATTAGGATCTCCCACTAATATGCAATGCAAATGATGATAAAATGGACTTAAATGTGCATAAAAAATATGGCAATTTGCGCGCACATCACTCACGAGGTAAGCAAACTCGAGGGTCATTCAAATCCAAAAAGGTAGTAAGTAACTCTTGACCGATTGAAATGTTACATATATGTGGTCCTATGCATGTTAAATCTCCCAAAGGTAAGCAATATATCCTTGTCATTGTTGATGATTACTCTCGGTTTACTTGGGTTTCCGTTTTAAAAGAAAAATCGGAAGCTTTGTATGAGTTTTCGAAACTTTGCAAAGAATTACAGGCTTTGAAAAACCTACCGATTGTTTCAATTAGAATTGATTATGGGCGCGAATTCGATCAACTTAAATTTGATTTGTTTTGTTCAAAATATGGGATTTCTCACAATTTTTCGGCTCCTAGGACACCTCAACAAAACGGGGTTGTGGAACGAAAGAATCGCACCTTGGAGGATATGTCTAGGACTATGCTTTTAGAAAATGCTTTAGCAAAATCCTTTTGGGATGAAGCAATTAACACGGCAAATTATATTTTTAATAGATGTTTAATTCGTCCCATCTTAAAGAAAACCCCATATGAACTTTTCTATGGGAGAAAACCTAGTGTTTCTTATTTCAAATCTTTTGGGTGCAAATGTTTTGTTCACAACAATGGCAAAGATAATCTTGGGAAGTTTGATGCACGTAGCGATGAAGGTATCTTTCTTGGTTACTCTTTAAATAGAAAAGCTTATTGTGTTTATAATAAACGCAACAAGGTTGTTGAGGAAAGTATCCATGTTATATTTGATGAAAGCAATAATGGTGTGTTGAGTGATAGCTTTGCAGACATAAATTTGAATCAACATGAGGATCAAGGCTCCGATGTAGACGAAGAAAAGGAAAAATCACAAAGACGAAACATGCAAGAGCTAATTCAAGACACTTAAGAGCAGACTCAAGATCTTGACATCTAAATGCAGGACCTTGAACAGAGATTCCAAGGCCTTGATTTAGGAAATTCTGAGCAGGATCCAGTTATTGAAAGAGAACCTCAAGGTCTTGGAGAAGCTTCAGCGTCTTAAGAGCCCAATTGTCGGAGATTTCAACAGTCTTCTTCACATCCTTTGGAGAACATCATTTCTGATCCACAATCCGGTATTCAAACTCGATCTAAAATAAGAAATTTATGTGCTTTTTATGCGTTTGTTTCCCTCGTAGAACCAAAGAATCCAAAGGAAGCACTTCAAGACCCGGATTGGATCATGGCAATGCAAAGTGAGCTTAATGAGTTTGAAAGAAACAAAGTTTGGACGCTTACTCCAAGACCCAAGCATCAATCCTTCATTGGCACTAGATGGGTCTTTCGAAATAAGTTAGACGAGGATGGAAAGATAACTCGCAATAAAGCTAGACTCGTCGCACAAGGATATAATCAAGAAGAAGGTATTGACTATGAGGAGACTTTTGCTCCCATAGCAAGGTTAGAAGCTATTCATATGTTACTTGCTTTTGCATCTTATATGGGTATTAAACTTTTTCAAATGGATGTTAAATGTGCTTTTCTAAACGGTATTTTAGAAGAGGAAATGTATGTTGCACAACCTCCTGGTTTTGAAAATGAGGATTTTCCAAATCATGTTTACAAGTTGGACAAGGCACTTTATGGTCTCAAACAAGCCCCTAGGGCATGGTATGAGAGAGTGTCCAAATATCTCCTTGAAAATGGTTTTAAACGTGGTTCGATTGACAAGACTTTGTTTATCAAAACTCGAGATAATGATTTATTAGTTGTTCAAATTTATATAGATGATATATTATTTGGTGCTACTAACAGTTCTCTTTGCAAGGAGTTTTCTGACATTATGTGCAGTGAATTTGAAATGAGCCTTATGGGAGAATGGACGTTCTTTCTTGGACTACAAGTCTATCAAGCAAAGAAAGGGATTTTCTTAAATCAAGGCAAATATACAAGGGATCTACTGAAAAAATACAAGATGGATCAATCAAAGGTTGCCAAGACCCCAATGAGCTCAACGCTATCCTTAGACCAAGATAAGAATGGTAAGAGTGTGAACCAAAAGGAGTATCGAGGTATGATTGGTTCACTTCTCTATCTCACCACAAGTCGATCGGATATTATGTTTAGTGTACGTATGTGTGCAAGGTTTCAGGCTGATCCAAAAGAATCGTATCTCATTGCGGTTAAGAGGATTTTTCGCTACTTAAATGGAACTTGATAGAGCATTATTAGTATTGCATAATAGATTACATTTAACATAGTTTGGGTGTAAATATTGCATATTTTAGTTGCATTTACATGATTACTTATTGAGTTTAAAGATGCAGAATCTACACAATGTTATGGTTTATTTCAGGAATCACAGATTCAAGGTAGAATGAATTTGAGGAGAGTTAAAAGAAGTAAAAGATTATGGCATTATCAGCTAGACGAAATCACGAGCTGAGAAGCGGAAGAAATCGCAAGCCGCTCCGCAGCTGAGCTAGCCGCCCCTCAGATCAAAGACTTCTCGAAGGATTTCGCTGATCGCCTGGCCACCCTGTCGCCTTAGCTAGCCGCCCCGCGGCCCATGCAGAAACGCCGAATCAACTCTAAATTTTAATTACGGTTTTTATTATTATTTTTGGCCGATTCTTTGAAGGCCTTTAAAAGACATTTCTAGGTTATTCTACTATTCACCTTACGCACTTTTAGAGCATTATTGAGAGAACGCTTAAGCATGAGCAACTAAACTCTCAAAGGTTTCGCCTACAGTTTGGATCTTTGATTGTTGAATTGTAAGTTTCTTAATCTAGTTCTTATTCCTATTTGAATGTTTTGGCTTCCTTGCACTTAATTCTTTGAATGTGTTTTATTCTCTCTGGCCTGATCAACTAGTTTGAGTAAATTCATTCAATTGCTAGGGTTTTGTAGATTCCTCATAGCGAACCTTAACCCAAGTGGCAATCATATCCCTTTAGGACTCGTAGGACTAATTGGATGTGTAGGAAGTTGAAAATATGTTAAATATCGACTCGTAGCTTGATATTGCATATACCTTGGTTAATTCATAGTCTTAATGCTATCTCTAGGTTAAATCTTAATTAAGTGTGTTAGGATTATATAGAGATAAGGATTACTAGGACTCGTAGGACTAGTAATTTACCTAAGATCTGGACAAGGGCATTGATAGGAAAAGAAAAGAACTAGAGGCTGAAACAAGGATCAAATTCATCAATAGAAGTGACAAATTATAGGTGAACCTAATTCTCTCGACTGCATTCTACAACCCACTTATTTTGTTTGCTTCTTCCCGCATTGACAAAAGGCGAATCTTTTTCTCACCAAAATCTCTTTTGCTATTACTTGCGATTAAATTAATACTTGGTGTTATTAGATTTCCCTGTGGATCGACCTCTTTCTTACCAGTTGTACTAGTTGTGAGTTTGGGTATTCTTTGGCAGGAACAACGACGGGTTTTCCTCTTGTCAAATTTGGCATTGTTGCCCATCTAATCAATCTTGGCTTGGCCTCTTTCTTCGTCAAAAGGTAACAAAGCACTGCAAGGTTAGTATACACAATAACTTTTGTACCAAGAAAATAAGATATAAATTTCTCCAGGGCAAAAACAATAGCAAGAAGTTCCTTCTCTATGGTTGAGTAGTTCTTTTGGGCGCCATTCAATGTCAGAGATGCATAGTAGATCACATGAGAGCTCTTCCCCTCTTTTTGTCCAAGCACGGATCCCACGGCGTAGTCAATAGCGTCACACATCAATTCGAAGGGTTGAGACCAATTTGGCGCTTGTATAATTGGGGCACTAGTAAGACAAGTCTTCAACTCATCAAACGTCGTCCTGCACTTCTCGTCAAAAGCAAAGGTGACCTCCTTCTTTAGTAGCTCGTACAAGGGTGAGGTGATCATTGAGAAAGCCTTAATGAACCTGCGGTAGAATCCTACATGGCCTAAAAAGGAACGCACTTCACACACATTAGTAGCTTAAGGCAATGATTGAATGATATCCACCTTCGCCTTATCATCCTCAATCCCTTTATGTGAGACAATGTGACCTAAAACAATGTCCTCCTCAACCATAAAGTGACACTTCTCTGAATTGAGCAGTAAGTTAGTGTCAACACACCTTCTAAGCAGAAGTGCCAAATGGTTTAAGCAAGCATCAAAACTATCACCATGTAGAGTAAAGTCATCCATAAAAACCTTAATGAATTGCTCTACATATTCAGAAAAAATGCTTACCATACACCATTGGAATGTCCCAGGAGAGTTGCACAAGCCAAAAGGCATCCTGCGATATGCAAAAGTGCCAAACGGACAAGTGAATGTCGTCTTCTCTTGATCCTCTAGTGCAATGGCTATCTAAAAGTACCCTGAATATCCATCTAAAAAGCAATAATATGGATGACCAACGAGCTGTTCAAGCATCTGATCAATAAAAGGTAAGGGAAAGTGATCTTTTTGAGTTACCGCATTCAGCTTGCGATAATCGATACAAACTCTCCAGCCTAATTGGACTCTGGTGGAGACCAACTCACCTTCTTTGTTCTCAACCACTGTTATGCCCCCCTTCTTTGGTACTACCTGCGTTGGACTAACCCATTGACTATCAGAGATGGGATAGATCAAAACTATCCTACATACAAGTATCAATGACATCTACAAAGCACAAGGAAGGATCGTCAGAAGGGAATTTCATTGCATCATATATATTGTATTCAACCTTCTCACCATCAAATTCCATAGTCAATGAGCCAGAATACACATCAATTTTTGTCTTAGCGGTCTTCAAAAAGGGCCTTCCTAAGAGAATAGGGGCCTCTTGCTTACCATGCTCCATATCTAAGACAAAAAAGTCAGCAGGAAAGATCAAGTTGTCAACCATGACCAAAACATCCTCTACTATTCCTCTAGGATAAGCATTTGAGCGGTCTGCTAGTTGGATCACCACTCTAGTTTCATGCAAAGGTCCTAAGCCTAATGATTCATACAGAGAATAAGGTAAGACATTAATAGATGCACCTAAGTCTAACAAAGCTTTATCAAACTTAGTCTCGCCTATCACACATGGGATCGTCAACATGTCAGGGTCGCTACATTTCTTAGACATACGCTTTTGAAACACAGCAGACACATGTTCACTTACCTTAATCTTCTGCTTCCCCTTCAACTTCTGATTCCTCTTTATGGTGCAAAGCTCCTTAAGAAATTTAGCATATCAAGGAATACTTTTAATCAATTTGAGTAAGGGAATGTTTACCTCGCACTTACTGAATGTCTCAAAGATCTCTTTGTCATTCTCAAGCCTCCTTGTATCTCTAAGAGCTTCAGGAAAAGGAGGAACAGATTTGTAAGAATTTAAAGGAGGGAATTCAGGCCTTATATATGAATTGGAAGGTTCGTCAGGGGCAAGGCCGCGGGGCGGCTCGCCAAAATCTGCTTCTCCAGAATCGCCTTGGCCGCGGGGCGGCTCAGGGGGGCCGCGGGGCGGCCGGCGATTCCGAAGCTCTTCTTCTCCTATGCCTTTATGCAGCTCAAATTCTCCATGGTTTTCGTCATTCGGGTGAGTAGTAATCAGTTCATTACAACTTCTTAGCGTTATTGCGCTGACGTTCTCCTTAGGATTCACCACCGTTTGAGATGGTAGCTTTCCTGAGTCCTTAGCCTGCAATTCACTCAGCGATTGAGCCAATTGGCCTACCTGCTTCTCAAGATTCTTTGAGTGCTCAACCTGGCTCATGAATATCCTAGTGAGGGTCTTGATAGGGTCCTTAGTTGATTGATCCCCTGCGGGAGGTGCTCTCTACCTAGAATCGAATTATTGCTGAGGCCTCTGTTGGTGTCCCCCTTTTGGATTGAAAGGGGCCTCAGTTGCTAATTGCTCAATGTTACTGATGGCCTTTTTGAGAAAGTTCAGCTTTATAGCAGGGAAGTACTTGTCTAAGAAAAACCGTTTCATCTCTGTCTAGATAGTAATGCTCCCTGCAGGCAAATAGTAAAACCAATCATTAGCTGAAACTTTTAATGTGAAAGGAAAAGCTCCACCAAATGTTTGTTGGGATCCTCGCCACTCAACCCATGGAACTTAGGCAGAAATTGGATCCATTAGGCCTTGAACTCGAACTTGGTCCCATCAGCAAGTGCTGAAAACTGCACCGCCAATGGTTGTGTTTGCAGATTCGGTGCGGTGAGTTGCCTTAAGGTTTGATTCGCATTTTCCAACACGTTGTCACCCGTCTCTACAGTCCCTTCAGCTTCTTGATCAAAAGGTAATTCGCTAGAGTTGTTGCGAACCTCTCGCCTTAGGTTGGAAAGAGTCCTCTCGATCTCTGAATCAAAAGAAAGTAAAGATGGATTAGTAGCACGGGTGCGGACCATAAACGTGGTCCACACCAAGGATAGCGATTAAACAACACAAGAAATTAAAAATAATTCCCCGGCAACGGCGCCAAATTGGTCTCAACCCTTCGAATTGATGTGTGACGCTAGTGACTACGCTTTGGGAGCCGTGCTTGGACAAAAAGAGGGGAAGAGCTCTCATTTGATCTACTATGCATCTCTGACGTTGAATTGCGCACAAAGGAACTACTCAACCACAGCGAAGGAACTTCTTGCTATTGTTTTTGCCCTTGAGAAATTTAGATCTTATTTGCTTGGTACAAAAGTTATTGTGTATACTGACCATGCAGCGCTTCGTTACCTTTTGACTAAGAAAGAGGCCAAGCCAAGATTGATTAGATGGATCTTGCTTTTAAGCGAGTTTGACATCGAAATCAGGGACAAAAAGGGTTCTGAGAACCTTGTTGCAGATTATTTAAGTCGTATATTGCAGGGAAAGAATGGGCAAGACGAGCAATCACCTATCCTAGGGAGTTTTCCTGATGAAGAATTATTTGAAGTGTTCACCGTCTCCAGCCGCCCCGTCGCCAACCAGGCCGCCCTGCGGCCACCTGTCGCCGGCCGTCCCGCGGCTGACCCTGGCTGCCTCGCGGCCTTTGCAGATTCTGAGATTGAACTTCTTCTGAATGTAAGCTCTTTTCCCCGTCCTTGGTTCGCTAATTTGGCAAACCTTTTAGTATCGCAGGAGTTTCCACCCAACTTTTCCAAGGCTCAAAAGGACAAGATACGCCATGATGCCCGCTTCTACGTTTGGGATGATCCATACATATGGAAGCATTGCGCTGACCAAGTGATACGTCGGTGTCTTCCTGACGACGAGGTATAATCTGTCCTTAATTTCTGTCACTCACATGAATGTGGTGGGCACTTTGGACCACAAAAGACAGCAAGAAAGGTACTTGAGGTAGGGTTCTTTTGGCCGCATATATTTCGTGATTCATATGCTTTTTGCAAATCTTGTGATCGCTGTCAAAGAGTTGGGAATCTTTCTAAGAGGAATGAGATGCCTCAAACTCGCATGATATTTTGTGAGATTTTTTATGTTTGGGGCATTGACTTCATGGGACCATTCCCTAACTCGTTTGGAAACATGTATATTTTGCTTGCGGTGGACTACGTCTCCAAGTGGGTATAGGCGAAGGCCACCAGGACTGATTATTCAAAAGTTGTTGCAGGTCTCCTCAAAGAGCTATTCTCTAGATTCGGAGTGCCGAAAGCATTGATAAGTGATAAAGGGACTCATTTCTGCAATAAGACGGTAAGTGCCCTATTAAAAAAATATCATGTTACGCAGAAGGTGTCTACTGCATACCACCCCCAGACTAATGGGCAAGCTGAGGTGTCTAATCACGAGATTAAGACTATCTTGGAGAAGATTGTTGCCCCAAACAGGAAGGATTGGAGTGTAAGACTTGATGATGCTCTATGGGCTTATCGAACGGCTTACAAGACTCCCATTGGGATGTCTCCATTTCGATTAGTTTATGGAAAGGCTTGCCATCTTCCTATTGAGCTAGAACATAAGGCATATTGGGCAGTGAAACAATGCAACATGCAAATGGATGAAGTTGGGGAGTTCAGGAAACTCCAGCTGCAGGAGTTGGAAGAGTTGAGATTTGATTCCTATGACAACTTCGTCACCTATAAGGAGATGACTAAGGCATGGCACGACAAACATATTTTGCGAAAGGACCTCAAAGTTGGGGACAAGGTCCTTCTATTCCAATCGCGCCTTCAACTCTTCCAAGGTAAGCTTCGCTCTAGATGGGCAGGGCCATATGTGATTACTAATGTCTTTTCTCATAGTGCAGTAGAGCTACTCAATGAGAGGAATGGAGACATTTTCAACGTAAATGGTCATCGCGTGAAGCCATATTATAAGAACTTTGTCAAAGAGGATAGTGATGAGTTGGTTCGCCATGAACAAAGCACTGAGGATCACTAGGGAGTCATGACGTCCAGCCTACGACGTTAACTAAAGGCGCTGCTTGGGAGGCAACCCATAGTAAGTAGTTGAGATGTTCTTTTCTTATTGCATTTAGTTATTTTCTTTTAGTTTAGTTTTGGTGGTTTGGCATACTAACCCCGCAGGGTAAAAAAAAAAAGAGATGAGTAGAAAAGGGGCAGGCCGCCCTGTCGTCAGCCAGGCCCCCCGGCGGCCGCGACAGCGAGCGAAACTCTCTTCGCAATCTTTGGTCGCCCTGTCTCCATACCAGGCCACCCCGCGGCCCTTGACGAAGGACAAAAAATTTTGGAGACCCGTGTGGGCCCCACTTTCTACCCCTTTTAACCCTATCCACTCCTTTATCATCATCTATCCTTATCAAAACCACCCCCACGCCTCACCATCTTCATCTAACTTCTCCTTCTTCAACCTCTAAAATAAAACCCAAACCTCCATTAAAGCTCTCTCTCAAGCTTCCAACCTTCATAAAAATCACCCCTTTCTCCAATATCTTCCATTATACACCTATATCTTTCACAAATCCACACACATTCTCCTTATTCTTCCTAGATCTAAACCAAAAACACCCCATTCGAAGGATCTTCAATGTTTTTGGGAGAAATCCACCGCGGAGGGAAGATTTGGAGACGTCGAAGACCAGATCCGATGTCGGAGTTTCAGATCCGATGGTTTTCCGAGGCCACCCCATCGCCAGACCAGCTGCCTCACGGCCACCTGTCGCCGACCGCCCTGTCGCCAGCCTTGCCGCCCAGCGGCCACCTGTCACCGGCCGCACCGTCGCCTACGCTTGCCGCCCCGTGGCTACTGTAGAAACTTCCATTTTCGTGAGTTCTCGATTCACACTCTTTCTTAAGTTAATTTCTTAGCTTTAAGCGAACATGTCTAGACCCCATGGGATGAGTAGGAGTCAGAAGGAGAAGTTGAATGCGCTGAATACTAGAAATTTCTTTCAAACAAAGTTTTTACACGAACCTACCCTTCGGATGTTAGATATGGATGTATGTACTAGGCAATTGTTAGAGCATGGGGGTTTAGGAAATTTCTTAGACAAGAATGCTCCGACTTATGTGGGTTTAGTTAAGGAGTTCTTAGCTAATTTAAGTGTGCGGTCGACATCCATCGAGTTTAGGTTGTTTGGGCGGGAGTTCACGAGGACAAAGGAGAGAGTGGGACAGATTTTTTCGAGTTACAGATGCACCAACCGCAGGTTAGTTTGATGTATCAAAAGGAGAGGGGCCTATTGAATTTTGGCTTGCGGCGACTAGGGTGCCTTTTGAGGCCAAGAAGGGCTATTATAACTCGAGTATTAGGCACCCTGCACTACGGCTGATCCATAAGTTTTTAGCCAACACTTTCTTTGCCCAGGCTGAGGTCAACAAGATCTCACTTCGGGACATGTCATATTTGTGGTGTCTGACGCCGGAGAGCCTAGTTGTCCCAGGTTGGGTGGATTTGTTCCTTTTCAACTTCAGGGACATCATAGACAAGCGCAAGACGGTGACGATTAGCTTTGGGGGTCTCATCACTCTCATAGCACGGGATTGTATCGATTTGAGCGTTGTCCCTGATGTTCTGCAAGGTTCATTTTTGTATGATGAGGCTCAGCTGAGGAAAAATGGCCATTTGGAGAGAAGAGCGCCGATGTGGGTCTAGAGGACAGGCCATCTTGGGGCGATTCAGTTGAGATTACCATGGCCACTTCCTTTTGGTCCTACTGCAGCCGATTTTTTTATGGGCGATGAGGATGAGGATGATGGAGATGATGTTGCTCAGGACGATGATGGTGGTGTTCCTGAGGTGCATATGGATATAGAAGGTGGGGGTGCTGGACATTCTGGCACAGCTGGAGTAGGTGCTGGTCCAGGTTATTATGAGCTAGAGTAGAGCATGATGGCGATGTCTCTTTGACAGGATACTATGTGGGAGAATCAACAGCAGATGGCTCTCCTCTAGGACACCATGTGGCCGTATCAGCAGATGATCTCTCTTCGTCAGGATGCTATGTGGGGTCATTAGTAGCAGTTGTATGTTGACATGGGAGACATCCGTCGGGATGTTCGTGGACTGACGACTAGCATGGCGGATAAGTGTGAGAGCCGGGCAGAGATGCGGCGCTTACAGAAGCAGATGCTACACAAGCAGCAGGCTGCATGGGAGGCTCAGCAGCTGCAGAGATAGAGACAAGAGGAGTTCTTTCGATTTGGCTACCCTTAGTTCCCACCTTACCCGCCACCACCACCTCAGTAGTGAGCATGTTAGTTTTTCTTTTTCTTTTCTTTACCCTTTTAGTTTATTTTGATGTTTTCCCCATTGAGGACAATGTCAAAATTAGGTGTGGAGGGAAGAATTGCATGACATGTTATGTTTGTATTTTATCTTTATGCTGCATTTTGACTTTAAATTGCATGTTGAAATATTTTAGTTGATGTTAGTTTATGTTGTTCGCAAAAAAAAATCCAAAAATTATATAATTTATGTAATTATATTTATGCATTAGTTAGAATATTATATCTTATTTTCCCATATGGATGCCACTTGTCCTCTAATTTATCTATTGAGACTTATGCCCCATGATGTGCTTGGATTGTTGAAACCTTTGATATATGATTTTCACACTATTTGGGGAGCATAATTGGTTAATGATTGAGCACATAAGATCTTTGATTTTGGGTGATTTTGAAGTTCTAGACATGACCTGGTGAGTTATCTTGGCCTATTCAGGACTGCGCTTAATTTAGTCCTCTTGCTTGTTGAGTGTACTCTCTTTAATTGCTTCCTCTTTGGCTTGCATTTAGATATCTTATTCAAGGTTGCACATTATGATTTCTGCACATGACTTAAAGATGATTGAGGCACCTTTATTAGCCATATTTGACTCTATTCCCACCTTACATATTATCCTCTGCTTGAAGCCAATTTTAGCCTAATTGCCTATTCTTTTGTAGCTCCACAAGATTGTTACATAGCCAATTATAGCCTGACCCCATCCAGGAATTAGGAATAGTTGGTGAATATTCATATTGTGGATGATGGTTTGAGTGGTGGATTGTATGTTTGGAGTAACTTTATGAGATGTTTGATTCTTACTAGTAGTTTACACATTAGTTGGGACCTAAGGAGGATAAAATTCACTTAGGGGTAAAAGTCAAGGAAAATCATTTGATATAGCATGAAAAAGAACATATGGAAAAAAAAGAAAAAAAATTGCAAAAGAAAAAAAAAAGAATAAGAGAATGAGCTGAGTATGGTTTGTGAAGTTTTGTGCTTGAGATTGGGGTTGTATACATTGTAGAGTTATGGTATGAGCTTGTGAGTAGTATTGTGATTTGGTGGCTTCCTTAGTTCCTGGATTATGAGCACCATATGGCCTAAATTATTTCCATACCTTATGTTTTCTACCTTGGCCCCATTACAACCCAACTGAAAGACCTCATGATTTTTGTTGTGTGTAGAGTCACCAGCGGTGGAGAGCTAGAACACTGGTGCAAGACTATTGTAGCTAAGCTTTTACTTTTGAGCGTAAAAATTTAACCCTAAACACTTGAGCGATAGTGAAACACATATTCCTTGTGAGGTTTAGAATGGATATGGTTGCTTGATTTCATTGATTATTGCAATTATGTGCTATGATGTTGTTAATCTATTGTGTTTGCTAGTTTTTCCTACACTTAAAGAATATTGGGGTTGATACATGAATTGCTAATCTATGGGGCTGCAGAGTTGATTTTTCTATTGCTTGAGGACAAGCAAAGGTTCAAGTGTGGGGGAATTTGATAGAGCATTATTAGTATTGCATAATAGATTACATTTAGCATAGTGTGGGTGTAAATTATGCATATTTTAGTTGCATATACATGATTACTTGTTGAGTCGAAAGATGCGGAATCTACACAATGTTATGGTTTATTTCGGGAATCGCAGATTCAAGGTGGAATGAATTTGAGGAGAGTTAAAAGAAGTAAAAGATTATGGCATTATCAGCTAGAGGAAATCACGAGCTGAGAAGCGGAAGAAATCACTAGCCGCCCCGTGGCCAGAAGACTTCTCAAAGGATTTCGCTGATCGCCTGGCCGCCCCGTCACCTGAGGTAGCCGCCCCGCGGTCCGTGCAGAAACGCCGAATCAACTCTAAATTTTAATTAGGGTTTTTATTATTATTTTTGGCCGGTTCTTTGAAGGCCTTTAAAAGACATTTCTAGGTTATTCTACTATTCACCTTATGCACTTTTAGCGAATTATTGAGAGAACGCTTAAGCATGAGCAACTAAACTCTCGAAGGTTTCGCCTACACTTTGGATCTTTGATTGTTGAATTGTGAGTTTCTTAATCTAGTTCTTATTGCTATTTGAATGTTTTGGCTTCCTTGTGCTTAATTCTTTGAATGTGTTTTATTCTCTCTGGCCTGATCAACTAGTTAGAGTAGATTCTTTCAATTGCTAGGGTTTTGTAGATTCCTCGTAGTGAACCTTAACCCAAGTGGCAATCATATCCCTTTAGGACTCGTAGGACTAATTGGATATGTAGGAAGTTGAATATGTGTTAAATATCGACTCGTAGCTTGATATTGCATATACCTTGGTTAATTCATAGTCTTAATGCTATCTCTAGGTTAAATCTTAACCGTGTTAGGACTATTTAGAGATAAGGATTACTAGGACTCGTAGGACTAGTAATTTACCTATGATCTGGACAAGGGCATTGATAGGAAAAGAAAAGAACTAGAGGCTGAAACAAGGATCAAATTCATCAATTGAAGTGACAAATTGTAGGTGAACCTAATTCTCTCGACTGCATTCTGCAACCCATCTATTTTGTGTACTTCTTCCCGCTTTGACAAAAGGCGGATCTTTTTCTCACCAAACACTCTTTTTCTATTACTTGCGATTAAATTGATACTTGGAGTTATTAGATTTCCCTGTGGATCGACCTCTTTCTTACCAACTATACTAGTTGTGAGTTTGAGTATTCTTTGGCACGAACAACAATAGGTTTTCCTCTTGTCAGAACCCAAGACCTTGGTCTTTGGTATCCTAAGCAAAGCAATTTTCACCTCATCGGCTATTCAGATGCAGATTTTGCAGGATATAAAGTCGATAGAAAAAGCACCTCTGGATGTTGTCAACTATTAGGATCATCCCTAATAAATTGGCACTCGAAGAAGCAAAATTCTGTTGCACTGTCAACCAAAGAAGCTGAATACATAGTTGCTGGAGCATGCTGCTCACAAGTATTATGGATTGCTCAACAGTTGCGAGATCTTGGTTTTGATCTAAAAGGTATTTCTGTTAAATATGACAATACTAGTGCTATATCTATCACTAAAAATCATGTGCAGCATTCTCGAACCAAGCACATCGATGTAAGACATCATTTTATTCGAGATCATGTTGAAAAAGGTGACGTATACATATCCTTTATCTCTACATATTTGCAACTTGCTGATATTTTTACCAAACCATTGCCTGATGAGAGATTTATTTTCATTCGATTAGATCTTGGTATGCTAAACAAGGATGCCTTGTTTTAGGGGGAGCATAAATGAATGAGAATTCAAGGCCTTGAAAACTCATTTCAAGACCTTGAAGATCTATTTCGTATTAAAATTATTGGATCAATTCTTACGGCTATTATTTTTCTAAATTCTGGCCGTTAAGATTTTTTTTACCCTAATTTAACAAGATTTTATCGTTTCAATTTTTTCCATCTTGGAAACAGATTTTTTTTGGGTCAAATATTTTCATATCTTTTCAAATCAGTTATTTGATTTTTAATTTATTTTTTTACCGATACTTATCCTTCTTTTTAAAAACCGTACTTCTCCCCTTTCTAGAACCATCTTGTGGTGTTTTGTCTTCCTTCCCCCTCTTTATTACAACGTCTCCTGTCACTTCCCTCACACGGCTCAACACTCCACTATCTCTCTTGCTCTATTTCCCATCTTCTCTCCCCTCTCCAGAAGTTCAATCAACCATCTTCATGGCTCCACAAATGGCTACTGGAAATCCTGGATCCTCGAGTAGAGGAAAGCGCCCCGCTACCAGAAGGCACAAGGAAATCGAGGAGGAGGAAACCATGAGTGTTCACTCATGCTCATCTGAAGATGCTTCATCCCGAACCTAGACGCAGATGCCCATGTCTACTCAGATACAGATGCCCACGCCCAGTTTACTACCGTCCTGGTTCCGGAACTTCGAAGTTGCAAGTAAGTGGCTTGACCCTTTCAGTTCTCGAAAGCTTTGCCTGTGTGATTTTGTCGATCCCTCTTTCCTTGAGTCTCTTCATTTTCCTTGCATCCTTCTTCTCAAAGGTACTGCCTTGTGGCCTATTCTGAATCTCAGAGATGTTCATTACCCTCGCCTCACACGTCTCTTCTTTGTCAATCCGACTTTCAAGAGAGATCGTGGTAAACTAACCCTAAACAGCACCGTCTGCAACACCAAAATAGAACTTACCCCAAGAGTGATTGCCGACATCTTTGGTCTTCCCAAAGATATTTCCACTTCTAGACACCCTTCCCGTGCTGAGTGCATCTCCAAGGCCAAAGAAATGTTCTTTTTTCCATCTTCATCATCAAACACCTCTCGCCAACAGACCCATAATGTCCTGAACTTAGAAGCCAAAATCATTTTCACCATCCTTGCTAGGTGTGTCATCCCTCGCTCCCACTTCAGGGAACTGGTCACCGATCAGCTTCTCTCTCTTGTCTTTTTAGTAATGTCCGGCTATGAGATAGATGTTCCCAATCTAATCCTAAACCACATGATCCACTCTATTTCCTCTACACGTGAAATTCCTCTGCCTTACGGAAATCTCCTCCCCCACATATTCAAATACTTTCGCCTTGACACCTCCTTTGAGGAAAAGGCAGTTCATTCGGGCAAAGTGGACGTGAACCTATTCCAAAGGATTGGGATTGTCAAAGTTGCTGAAGACTTTTACAAATTGAAGGGCGACCTGTCTGCCGAGGAAATAGCAGCCACCCCTGGACTTCAACTTCAACTGAAATCGACTCCTTCATCCTCCTTGTCTGAGGAACGTCTGGAGGAGTTGGAACTGGGTTTGGATGCACTGCAGAGGGACATGATCGACATGCAATTTGAGCTGACAGACAGGATAGATTAGACGCATGAACTTTTTGCCATGGTGAATTCAAAGATTAACAACATGTTCCATATGAACGCACTGACCTTCACTTGCATTGGTAACATTCTCCCGCTTGTTGATGACGCTGCAGAGCTGTGCAAAGCAAATGACTCCAATGTCATATTCAATTGTGAGCAATCTGTGCGCAACAGGAAGATTCTTCGCCTAGTGGTTCCTGAGCCTTCTGTCATTACTGTCAAAGCATATGATGTGATCAAGCGCTATCGCTGAGTGGAGCAGACAAGGGTTGATGAGATGGTCAAGGATCAAAAGGTCAATCAAGCTCAAAGGCGCTGGAAGAGAAAAGTTGAGAATGACATGGAAGCAAGGAAGCGTGAGAAGAATGGAGAAGACACTGGCTATGGGAAGTGGCGAGATGAATGATTTCAAGACCTTGTTTTTGCTGGATGTTTTGAACTCGTTTTATGTTATTTTAAACTAATCTGCCTATCTTTTGAACTTGGTTTTTAACCTGTTTGTGACTCTCCCTTGTCGAAAGACTAAAAGGGGGAGACTTATTTTGCAGTATGATCAGTTTGTTTGCTTAAAATGGTTTTCAAAATTATGCTATGATGATCCAACATAGTTGTTGCTCTATAATTTTGCTGATATGCTGTTTATGATGGACTAATCTGCAGGATTCTCAAAACTCCAATTTTTTTGTCTTTCATCAAGGGGGAGATTGATAGCTCCCTTGATGAAATACATATGTTATACTATGGTCATTATCTTGCAGGTTGATGAAAGACAAAGGTTTTGATATTACAGCAGCTTTATACAAATTAGAGTTATACATTGATGATCATGTAATTTCAATAGATTTAAAGATTGTTTTAAATCTAATTCTCGGTTGATTTTAGATAAATTATTATGGATTATATATATCTGTGTATTGGAGAATTTATCTGCAGTACAGGTTACAAATGCAAAATCGAACTGACCGAGATTTTAGTAACTAGAAGATCTCAGCAAAGAAAACTCAAAGATCTGATGATCGATGCCCACCGCTATTAATCGGCACCCGCCGATGACTTCCCAGTGAAGTCGGCTCCCTCCGATACTCACTGGCGCCCCCGCCAACTCTAAAACCCCAAAAAGATATGATTTTGCTTTAAAAATCTGATCCCAAATCAGATTTATCTTCGAGAATCGATTAAGGAAGTTGAAATTCTATCTTTTTACATTCAAATTTTCCTCTCTCTTTGAGAATTCGATCATATACATCATAATTCTATCTTTTTCTTTCAAAAGATATTCAAATTAACCCATAAATATATTACATCCCCATTCAATCCACCTCATCCTAAAATCTTTTGAGTTTTCAATGCATCCAATGAGATCAAAGCATTATAGAGGGTCTTATTTGAGGAAGGAAAGGCGGAGATTGAAAGTTAATTCATTGGATTTCAAAGGCAAATTAAAGGAACATCAAGCCCAAATCATCAGCGCCCGCTGATCACCCAGCGGCGCCCGCCGATCCAACAATAGGTTGTTTTCTTCGAGTTCTCACTCGAAGCTCGGTGAGATTGCCCTTGTTCTTTCAATTTATAGCCTAACGTGGTGACTAAAATTAATTAAATGATTGAGCTTGAAAACATGAGTTTAAGTCGTGAAGTGAAGTTTGCCACAGTTTGCACGCGCTTCGAGGACGCGGATTACAAGATCTATCAACTAGCCACGGTTTATCATATCTTTTTAAGGTAGATTATGTCTTAGGGTTTTTGTCTTTTTAACCTAAGATATTTACTAGTTATTTAGTTATTTACTTTAAAAAAGATTTATCCTACTTGTTTGGGATAGAATTTTAGATAGAAGTTTTAGTAGGATTAGAACTACTCCCCTTGGCTAGCAAGGATTAGTAGGTTATAAATAAAGCCCTAGGGGCTGCTCTTTTATTCATTCAATCACAGAGATCATATCTCATAATAGAGTTAGAGAATAGAGAGAAGCTTTAGGGTTTGGTGTTTGCGAAAGCCAGCGTTGAGTTGTAAAGTTTCGAAGTTTCAATCAATGCAAGTTTCTTCTTTATATCAATGGTGTTTGTTGCGATGAAGTGCGAGTAGTTCCCCAAAGCTTCTAGGGTCGGGGTGAGCCCGACGTTAGCCATGCATGTTTAAGGTAAGTACTTGATGTTGATATCGTTGTGTCTTGATCATCTCCTACGATTCTATGTTTAGTCCTTATCGCAAGAAAAGGGATTCACGTTAACAAATTTAGTTATAAACATAAAAATGGTAGAGACAAGTAGGTTTATTTGCAAGAGTATTCCTAATTGTTCATGTACGGCGAAAGCTTGTCCCTCGGGTGAGATAGCGCATTTGTCCATCTTATTTACCTTACGCATACATTGGTTAACGTTGTGGTAAACTCTAGCCTTAGGAGTTGCTTTTTATATATTTTAAACATAAAAACATGCCTTTTCTGTTCATAGTCCTTCATCCATCCTATTTGTCTTCGGCCTTCTTCGCTGACAAAAACTAACCTTTCTGCAGTAACCACTCGATATCGACATCTGAGGTCGATATCGACACATCTGTTCTACGTCGACGTTTGCTGTGTCGACGCACTTTGTTCCTGTTGCTGAACTCAATATCGAGTAATCTACTCGAGATCGAGTGCCATGTGTTGACTGGTAGTTTTCTGAGCCAGGTCGATGTGTGCTATTGACATCGATATCGACACCCCTGGTCGATATCGACTGCTTGTTTTTGTCTCTGCAGGTCTTCTGTTGCAGTAGAAATCGATCGCCCAGGTTGACGTCGAGTACCCTACTCGAGATCGAGGCTTCTGGTCGAGACGTGAGCTTTCAAAGTTTATCTAGGATCCCGCTGACACGCTTCTTCGTGGATCGATCCTAATTCCCTACCACTACAGTGGGGAGTCTTGAATTTATTTGAAGAGGTTAAGGGTGGTATTGTTTTATATTATATTATATATTTCATATTCAATTCTCCCTACATCAAAATATGGCACCGTTGCCGGGGAAGCTATCAATCACGCCCTAGTAGTCTATTCTCACGTTATTTTGAAGTTTTGATTTATAGGTGTATGCGACGCGCTAATCGCACACCTGAATTCGAAGGTCCTTAGTACAAAGAATCATGGCAAACCAACAGACCCAAGCTCAACAGATTGAGCATCTAAGAAAGCAAGTCAATGACTTCACAACTAGAGAGTCGGCACAATGAGAGCGTGCTCACATGGAGGAGGAAGCGAGAAGGCAATATGAAGCCCAAATCAACGCCCTCCCTTAGAATGCCAATCAATACATACACCCTGTGCTCTCAGTGCCTGAATCGGCCATTCTTATCCCTCCCTCCAATTTTGAAATTAAACCTAGCTTCTTAACTGAAATTAGGCGTCATCAATTTGAGGGAAAACCTAATGATTTCCCTCTAGAGCATATAACTCATTTCCTCGATCTTTGTGATATTATTGCTGATGGACAAAGCCTTAAATATGTAAACTAAAGGCTTTTTGTTGGTCTCTTGCAAGGAAAGCACTAGCATGGTTAGAGAGCCTAGCCCCGATATCGCTCCACACGTGGAATGAAGTCAAGGATGCCTTTCTAAACAAATTCTTTCCACAATACAAGATGGCGGTTATACATCAGAAGATCATGGCTTTCAAACAAAAGCCTCATGAAACCTAGGCGCAAGTGTGGGAGCGATTCAAAGAGCTTTTAAGGTCCTGCCCTACGCATGGGAACCCACCCTATGTCATCCAGGAGATCATCTACAAAGCCCTGGACGTAGCGACTAAGGAGAGGATCAACACCTCACCTCCTATGGGTATCTTGAGCTCCTATCACAATAAGCTTAGGATACCATAGAGAGGTTGTTAGAATTTAACAACACCTATGGGACACCTGTGGCCTCCGACTTAAGGCCTGCCCCATCGATGCCACTCTATGAGCCCTCCAAGGAGATTGATCCTGACGTCAAAGCATTATTCATGCAAGATCAACTCGGGAGGCTCCGAAAGCAAGTCAAATTCCTCTCCGCCAACGAACCCTGCATTGAATGCGGCTCCAAGAGGCACGTCACCACTACTTGCCCCCACATGGAGAAAGTTGATCTAGCGGAGACTCATCAGGAGGTGAGGTATATGAGGAATCCCTATTGCCAGGGGTACCAAAACTGGGGAAATCAACCACCCCAATACCACCATACGGATCCTCTACCTTACCGAACTCCAGGCCACCCGAAAAGAGAGCCACGAAGAGATGATGTCCAGCTCATCCTTATGAGATGAGGCAGAACCATGCAGAGAACAAAGGAGTGATCAACCATCTTACCGCTCACATGGGGGAGATGGACGTTTGGAAGAAGAGCATTGAGACCCAACTGGGTCAACTAGCGGCCCAAATTCAAAAGCCACCCAGCAAGTTCCCTGGACAACCACAAAGCAAGGGAGAAGCCGCTGATGACGTAGTCGATGTTGACACACCAGTCGATGTCTAAGGCCCTGTCGACGTCGACACCTCTGTCGATGTTGAGCCCACTGCAAGGCCCACAATAAATCCGGTGAGGCACTCGATATTGAGTGCACCAGCAGATATCGACCCCCAACTCGACGTCGACACCTCTAGAGATCGACCACAGCTTTAGACACTCCCAAGGTCGACCAACCATATCGATATCGACCACCCTGATATCGATATCGACCAACCCAGAAAGCAAAAGTCGACCCCTTTGGATCCAAAGCCATCTAAAGCACTTCTTTATCCTTCCAAGGCCCTGCAAGATCCGGCGGACACCAAGTTTAGGCGCTTCGTGAAGATCCTACAAGGACTCAACCTCACCATCCCACTCACGGAAGCACTAAACGAGATGCCGACATATATGAGGTTCTTGAAGGATATCCTGTCAAATAACAGGTTCATCCTAGAGATCGCCGGCGAATGCAATTCCATTGAGTTCCCTGAAAAGCGCAGCAATCCAGGCAAGTTTGCAGTAATGGTAGGGGTAGGTAAACATCAAATTAAGGCCCTTTGTGATCTTCGGGCTAGTGTTAGTTTTATGCCCCTATCGATATGGCAACATGTGGGCATAGGAGCATTAGAGCCCGTCGACATGAAGTTATACATGGCAGAAAACTCCTTCATGAGACCAATAGGGGTTGTGAATGATGTCCCTTTCAAGGTGGGAAAGTTCTCCATACCCACAGACTTCATCGTGTTGGACATGCCCAAAGATCTCATAGTGTCTATCATCCTTGGCAGGCCATTCTTAGCGACAACGGATGCCAACATCAATGTGAGGAATGGCACCCTTACATTCACAATCGGTAATGAGGTCGTCGAATTTCGCTTCAACCCTACGATGAGCAAGACAAAGTGGCTAGAAGAAGTTGCCCTCTCACCAGCAAAGGAGAAGCTTCGCAAATTTTTCTTGGCGAGGACGAAAGCTGAAAAGAGAGTCGAAATCGACTTCACCTAGTCGAAATCGACCAATATACTTGATATCGACCCCCCTGACTCGATGTCGAGTGACTTTGATGATCGACCTAGTTGCCAGGAGCTTAAGTGTGGGGTCCCCACTACCAATGTCGGCCACACCTACTCACTCGAGATCGATACTACCCTGTCGAGATAGACTGACCCTCAGCCCGAATATCTCTATTTCAGGCCCGAAAATGTAAGCTCAGGTATGATCCCTAACCCTCCTTTGTTCATTACAGATAATTCAACTAAGGGGAGGGTCAAAGCTCCATGGTTTGCACATATTTTAAAAGTTAGGTCACGAAAGAGAAGGAAAGCACTCAATAAAGAACCTAATGAAGAAGAAGCCTTGGTTGCCGAGCTTAGCTACTATCAAAAGGTCCTAGATGATCCAGGAGAAGGAACAAAGCTCGAAGGGACCCTACCTTAAAGGGTCGTAAAGCATTGACAGAGAAGTCGGCCTAGCGACTCAAAAATCTAGAGCGTGTACATAAACTTTTAAATTTCCCGCATAGATGGTTTTTAGGATTTTTAATTTTGGATTTTAGATTTTGAAAACTTTGATATATTGTGGCTTTATCTATCTAAGAAGAATTTCAGGTTACAAAGCACAAGGGACGACGAAGAAGAGGAGTAGTCTCTGCAGAGGCACTCAAAATCGCCTAGGCTAGTCGAATCGACTGCCTGAGGGTCGAGCCATCTCTTAGAGTCGACATCGATGACTCAGGAGGCAAACACTGCACTCGATATTGAGTAGGCCCCTCGATATCGACCACACCCAAGCGACCCTCGACTTCAACTTCTTCCTTGACATGGACAGATGCAGTCGACATCGACTACCTTACTCGACATCGACTACTAGCCTCGACCTAACCTGAAATCGACTTCCATCCGTAGGTTGCTCTGTGAGTTTCTCTCTTCACCCTTGTTTTTCTTTCAATACAGTGAGGACACTCTATATTTTAAGTATAGGGTGGGGATGAAACATGTCTTATGGTCACATCTTGGCTTTTGTCTATTTGTTTTGCATTCATGTTTAAAGTTTTTGTAGTTTATAAAAATACAAAAAAATCCAAAAAAATAGAAAATGTCAAAAGGAACAAAAAAAAATGCATATTTACCTTATTTAGTTTTTAAACCCTACTTAGATGTTCTATGATGAAAACTCAATAGCTAAATTGATCATGTAAATCCTATGGCATATTTGGAAGGTTTAGCCTAAGTCCTTAAAATTGTTTTTATGTAGATTGTGAACTTGTGATGAAATTGAGCACATATGATCCAAGGCTAAAAAACAAATCCAACAAAATTGTCCTAGTGAGAATTTTGCCCTATAGGGAGAACATTAAAAATCCCTCTGCTTTCTTGAGTGTATTTACTCTTCCTATGCATCTCTAAATGTTGTGATAGTTATTCAAAGTCAATGCATATATATGTTTATGTTTATGAGAATTAAATAATGGAGGCATCTTTTAAGCCATTTTTTATCCTCTCTTTACCTACCCTGGATTATCTGTGCATGAAGCCAGAATATTTGCTTGAGCCTTATATTGCAAACTCCATAAAATTATCCCTAGCCAAATTGAGTCTGACCCCTGATGTGCGCGCAAATTGCCATATTTTCTATGCACATATGAATTCATTTTATTGTCTTTTGCATGCGCATTTATGGGAAAACATGGGAATGGTGTAGTTTATGCTTAAATGTCAAATATATGGGTTTGCACGAGTTTCCATGTAATTTCGCAGAAAACAGGATGAAAATGGATGAATTCAGAAGAGCGGAAAAAGAACTCGAAGTCTTCTGAAGAGGTCGACATCGACTGAAGACCTCGACATCGAGTACATCAGAGACATAGGAATCGAGCAGAAAAGGAAACAGAGCATTTCGACACAGAAGAGGTCGATATCGACTTCTGGGGGTCGATATCGATGCTGCCAGATCGACCAAGTTGATAGAAGTCGAGTAGGAGAAGGAGAAGCTCGAGATAAGATTTTGGAGGGGTCGATATCGAGGTCCAAGGGTCGATATCGACCATGCCAGCAGAGGAATTCGACTCCGATTTCGATAGAATTATATCCAATGCTTGCAATATCTATCCAAAGGTCGAGGTTTCCTATCATCAACACCAGATCTATCATGAGGAGGCTGATTTCACCATGAAGTTTTAGCTTTTACTTTGTTTTAATTTATCATAGAGAATAAAGATGAGGTTTCGAGTCCTTATCGACATCTACAAATAGAAGCCAATAGGGCTGAGTTTAGGGATCCCGTTTTAGACACAATTCAGTTGCAATAGAAAATAGAGAGAGAGAGAGGAGGCCGAGTGGAGTTGTAAAGCGAGAGCGGAGTGACTTGTTCGGTTGTACTTTTTTTCGGAATTTTAATTCAAAGTAGCTTTCTTTCAATAACAATGATGATGATGTGCATGATGAGGAGCGAGTAGTCAACCCACTTCTAGGGTCGGGGTGAGCTCGACGATAGCAATGTGAGGTAAGTGCATCAAAGGTATGACTTTTATGCGATTCCGTCTTCTACCCCATGCATGATCCTTTGCGAAAGTTAGGGAGATTCATTTTTTGCATTATTGAAGCGAAAGCCACTCATATTGCGAACTTGAATTACTCATGAATCGGATAGTAACTCTTAGAAATTATGCGAAAGCCCCTAATCACCTAAGTGTTGATAAAGAAAGTTATTTGACGGAAAGACATTAAAGTTCATATCTTTAGCATGAAACTTGCATTGTTATCGTTGTGGCATGAAACCCCGACTTTGGAAGCTTTTTAATTAATTAAATTCTTCATAAAAGTCTTAGTTTTGTTTCTGTTCATCTTCCCTCTCCATTCTATTTTCTTCGGATCCTTTTCCGACAAATTGGTTACAAAAACAGTTTCTGTGACAAGCATCGAAATCGACCATAAGGGTCGATATCGAGGTCTAACATCGATATCGAGGTCTCTGCTCGACGTCGACTTGCTGTTTTGTCTTTTGCAGGAACTGCGATAGGAAATCGACCAGAACTGAGGTCGATATCGACCTGTATACTCGATATCGAGTGTCTGCTGAGGTCGAAAGCCTTGATCGTGAGTACAACAAAGGAAGCGCTGACCTACCTCCTCGTGGATTCGATCCTGAATTACCCTACTACTACAAGGGAGGGGATTCTTGTATTATTTGTTTGGGACAGGGAGATAGTCTAGTTGTGCTTTATTTTATTCTCCTACTTTACATACACACCCCGCTCCCCCGAGTGAACAACCCCATTTGGGAATTGAGACTTAGATTGGTTAGAATAATGCATTGTCGAAAGAAAATGCATATGTTTAGTTTCAAGAAATGAAAATTTATGGGTGGGTATATATTTGCATCTTGTCACATATTGTAAAAGGATTTTGGCTCACCATATAAATGCACATATTATTTATATTATTTACTTAGTTTTCGTTAAAAAACCGAAAAAAAAAAGAAGAAAAAAACTATTATTAATTTATTATATTAGTGCATGAGCCAATTATTCCTTAGCTTTTATTTCTTACAAGATTTATATTTTTGAGAGGTTTATTAGGGTTTGAAAGATGGTTGATGAGCATCATGGAAAGTAAATTAGGAAAGCGCGTCATTTTAGGAGATATGGTTTGGTTGAGTTGTGTTAGAGTTTAGGAATCTTGATTCCCGAATTTTAATAAACACCACATAGCCAAATAATTCCATACTCTTTATTTCATACCAAGCCCCATTACAACCCCGTCGAATGGAGTCTTCTTTGAAGTCTTCCATTGAGTGAAAGTCCTCCTAATGATTCTTGTTGCATTTACATAATTGGTTGCGAAGTGGATTATTATAAATTGCAATGTTTATGAGTTTGTATATGGAATCGAGTTGAGAGTTGAACTTCATAGCCTAAACACATTGAGAGTTGAGTGAAACACTTTATCCCTGTGAGGTTGGATTAAAATGGCATATGCCTATGGATCGCTCATATATGTGTGATGACGTTATATTCGCTTGCTTTGCTTTGCTACCACTTATGATGTTGCTTTTGACAAGGGCGAAGACTTGAAGGGTGTGTTGTAGATGTTGGTTATTGCTTGGTTATTGCTTGAGGACAAGAAAGTCTAAGTATGGGGTGTTTTTATGTACATATTTAGTGTCTTTTTATTCCCATATTTTGACTTCATATTCCATTCGATTCCTAAAGAAAAGGTTGAAAATAATGTAAATTTGTGTAGAATGAGCTAACGTGCAAGAAATAGAGTCTGCACAAGCTTTGGTCTAAATATGTAGGAACTGGAGGGGGAATGGGAGTCAAAACGAGAAAGCTAAGCCAATCAAAGAAGAGGTCGATATCGACCAAACAGGTCAAAATCGACTGGAGAATTCGACGTGGACACTGAGCGTCGAGACAGACCACACAGACCCACTGAAGACCACTCGACATGACCTGGAGATCGAGTAGATAGCTTGACATCGAGTGCACTCCAGAGCTCGAGTGAAGTGAAGTTTGTCGAGCCAAAACAGAGACCTCGATATCGACTCACCTGGTCGATATCGAGTGGAATTTGCCACGGTTTCATACGCTTCGAGGACGTGGATTGCAAGATCTATCAACTAGCCACGGTTTATCATATCTTTTTAAGATAGATTATGTCTTAGAGTTATTGCCTTTTTACCCTAAGATATTTATTAGTATTTAGTAATTTACTTTAATAAAGATTTATCCTACTTGTTAGGGATATAATTTTAAATAGAAGTTGTAGTAGGATTAGAACTACTCTCTTTGGCTAACAAGGATTAGCAGGCTATAAATAAAGACCTAGGGGCTGGTCTTTATTCATTCAATCACTGAGATCATATCTCACAATAGAGTTAGATAATAGAAAGAAGCTTTAGGGTTTGGCGTTTGCGAAAGCCAGCGTTGAGTTGTAAACTTTCGAAGTTTCTTCTTTACATTAATGGTGTTTGTTACGATGAAGTGCGAGTAGTTCCCCAAAGCTTCTAGGGCCGGAGTGAGCCCGACGTTACCCAAGCGTGTTTGAGGTAAGTACTTGATGTTGATATCGTTGTGTCTTGGTCATCTCCTACGATTCTATGTTTAGTCCTTATCGCAAGAAAAGGGATTCACGTTAACAACTTGAGTTATAAACATAAAATTGGTAGAGATAATTAGGTTTATTTGCAAAAGTAATCCTAATCGTTGGTGTACGATGAAAGCTTGTCCCTCGGGTGAGATAGCGCAATTGTCCGTCTTATTTACCTTACGCATGCATTGGTTGACGTTGTGGTAAACCCAGCCTTAGGAGTTGCTTTTTATATATTTTAAACATAAAACATGCCTTTTATGTTCATACTCCTTCATCCATCCTATTTATCTTCGGCCTTCTTTACCGACAAAAACTATCCTTTTTGCAGGAACCACTCGATATTGACATCTGATGTCGATATCGACACATCTGTTTAACGTTGACATTTGTTGTGTCAACGCACTTTGTTCATGTTGTTGAACTCGATATCGAGTAATCTACTCGAGATCGAGTGCTCTGTGTCAACTGGCAGTTTTCTGAGCCATGTCGACGTCTGCTACTGACATCGATATCGAAACCCCAGGTCGATATCGACTACTTGTTTTTGTCTTTGTATATCTTTTGTTGAAGTAGAAATCGATAGCCCACGTCGACGTCGAATACCCTACTCGAGATTGAGGCTTCTGGTCGATCAAGACGTGAGCTTTCAAAGACTATCTAGGGTCCCGCTGACACGCTTCCTCGTGGATCGATCCTGATTCCCTACCACTACAGCGGGGAGTCTTGAATTTATTTGAAGAGGCTAAGGGTTGAATTGTTTTATATTATATTATATATTTCATATTCAATTCTCATGTTCGTAAGGGGAGGGATCGCTAAAATAAAATATCAAACTAGTTTCAAACTAAACCGACTCCCTTGTCCAAGCAAATAAAATACAAGAATCCCTCCCGATGTAGTGGTAGGGTAATTCAGGATCGAATCCACGAGGAGGTATGTCAGCGCTTCCTAATCTTGCAATCACGATCAAGTTTCGACTCTAGAAAACCGCTCGATATCGAGTTGACTGGTCGATATCGACCTCAGTTATGGTCGATTTCCAACTAAGTTCCTCAAGAAGACAAAAGCAAAGTCGACGTCGAGTTGGGTACTCCAAATCGATGTCAGCACTCGATATCGACCTCTTCATCTCGACATGCTCTGTTCTCTGCTCTACTCGATTTCTGGTGCTCTGTTTCACTTGATATCGAGTCTTTAGGTCGATTTTGACTCTTCAGTGGACTTCGAGTTCTTTTTTCAGTCTTCTTCTCTTGTCCAGATTGATCCATTTTCATCTCGATTTCTGCGAAATAACATAAAAACTCGTGTAGACCTCTATATTTGACAAATAAGCATAAGCTACACTAATTTTATGATTTCCCGGCCAATATGCATGCAAATATCGACAAAATGGACATAAATGTGCATAGAAAATATGGCAATTTGCGCGCACATCAAACACCCCATACTTAAGCTTGCTTGTCCCCAAGAAATACTTTTAATGGTCATTCAGGGGAAGAAAGTAAACCTCAACATCATAGATTCATTCTTATATGTCCCTACACTCAATTGCCATCCTCGAAAATGTCAACAGTATCCATGCCTGTGAATAAAAGCAATATCATACTCACAAAAGGAGGGTTATACGCATAAAACAATTTTGTATAACATAGCATTAATAATCAAGAGGACTTTTGCAAGCTTATGAGAAGTAGATTGGTAAAAGGCTAAAGGTGTGCTAATTTTTGGCCATGTGGTGTTAAATTCGGGGAAATAAACTTTCTTTCCAAAACATTCCACATTCCTTCTTCATAATATTTCTCACCTTTCACTCTTCGCTCAATGCTTTTTTCACTATAATGCTTTTACCTCTCTAACCTTAGTACCGCCTTCTCGCGAGTCACAAACATAGTTGTCATGAATGGCCCCGGATACTTAGTACTTCGGACTCCTCACCTTGTGTCCCATCTCGCTGAACTAACATCTCTACGAGCAGGGTCGACCTACCTTTATATCATGAGGTGATCGGATTTTTTCTCTCATTAAATTTTCCATAATTCAAAATTTGTTTCATTCCTGCCAACCACTTCAATAATAATATGCACAAACTCCATATAACAACTCCAAAGATGACATCCATTCTCAAGATTGTCCCCGGATAGGGTTTAAGGTATAAAATAGGCAATATGTGATATAGTGGAGCAATAATGATAATGTAAGGCTCATATATGGCTTGTGTAATTGCAAATATGCATATGTAAGGCTAGGATATGAAATTGAGCACATGTATGGAAAATATAAAGTCCTCCATCATCTTATCATGCACATGTCAAAAGCAACTTCAAATTTTACCATACTTTCATGGTTTCCTCTAAAAAATTGCACTTCATTGTGACTTCCCTCAACTAGGCAATTTCATGTTATATATCCAATGAATCTACTTTTGCATCGTCGAGTTCAATAAAAGCTTCCATGACTATTTTCTTTATTTTCAAAATTTTTGATGGGGTCATTTTTTTTTTCAAAAATTAAATATGCTAAAAGATAAATAATGTTTAAAGATAAATATGTAAAAGTATGCATAAACTATAAAGAAATATGCAAAAACTATGAAAAAATTTAAAATATGCTAAAAAAAATGCTAAAAATAAGCAAGTAAGTCTTTCCCCCACCCCATACTTAAAGATTACAGTGTCCTCACTGTATAAGAACTAGGGTTAAGAAAGAGACTCACTAAAAATTCACGAAAATCAGGATTTGAAGACGTCTGCAGGTGCGGTCCATTTCGGGTGGACCAGTCAATATCGACCTGTCTCACTCGATTCCTGGGTGGTTCAAAGCTTCAAGGTGATCCAGTCGACCACAACTCCTCTAAATTGACCTTTTTGGTCGATATCGAGCATTTTACTCGATTTCGATGTCTTTTATGCGCTCTTCCTCTTTCTTGAAACTCGTTAGAAAACAAAAAAAAAAAGCAAAAAGTAAAACAAATAACAATGTCTCAAAAACAAACAAAAAGTGTCCAAACTAAAAAAACTAATTGTCTTTTCCAAGCTCTAGACTTTATAGTTGCTAGGCCGACTTCTCCTCTACTCTCTCAAGGCGGCATCTACAGAGCCCATGTAGCCTGGGCCTCAAATAAAACTCCATTCTTATCTCGCAGTTGCATCCCGCTTGGATGGATATGGTTTACAGTGAAAGGTCCCATCCTCTTCATTTTGAATCTAGTCGGGAACCAATGATCTTTTGACTTAGAGACATACACCGTATCTCCTACTTCATAGTTCCTTGGATCATCATTGAATACCCTGCACAAGCGAACATACCAAGGCAAACCACTTCCAAAAAGTGATAAATCTTTAATTGAAATGTAAAGAGAGGAATTCATACCTTGGCTTACCTTTTCCTTCTCTGAGTCTAGTCGATATCGATCAACTTCACTCGATATCGACCTCTGTTCAGCTCCTGGAGGTTCTATCAATGTGGAGGATTTCTGCTCGATATGATCAGGTCGATTTTGACCTTGTGGACTCGATATCGAGGTTCTTTTTCCACTTTCAACTTCTGGGGCAGTCGATTTCGGCTTAGGGTTATGGTCGATTTCGATCACTGTGCTCGATTTCGAGCTATCTTCTGCTACGTCGACCCCATACTTATAACCTGACATAGAATCTTGAACTATGTTAGTCGATATCGACTTACCTGGGTCGATTTCGAGTGGATTTTTGGCTCCTTCGTTCAAGATTGCCTCGACTTCCTCGACTTGGGCTTCGGTGGCCCTCTTTTCAAGCTCCTATGGTGTCATATTTCTTACCTTTGCTTCCCCGCATGTGATGTAGACACCCTTGATTGACTTTATCTCCATAGGCCCTTCATTCTTCCTCACCATTTTGTTGAAAGCGTACTCTATCACCTTATCACTAATGGTGAATGAGGTCCTTTCCTCACGCTAATGTTCGCATCCACAGTTGCTAAGAATGGCCTTCCTAAAATAATTAGACAGGCAGGGTCCTCTTCCATATCAACAACTAGAAAATCGGAAGGGACAAAGAACTTACCCACTTGCACTTGCACATCATCTACCATCCATGTTGGAATCACTACCATGTTGTTCGCCATGAAAAGCTTTGCATCAACAGACTCTAGGGTACCTATCTTTATCTTGTGTCATATGGTTAGTGGCATCATGTTAACACTAGTGCCTAAATCACATAAAGCATTAAAGCGATATTGACCTAGGCCTATAGCGATATAAAACTTACCTGGGTCTTCCCTCTTATCTAGTAGCTCCAATCTGTTGCACTCCTCTGCTATCTCAGCGATTGATTGCTTCTTACCTAGTATATCTTTAAGGAACCTCACATATGATGGCATCTCATGAAGTGCTTTGGTGAATGGAATTGAAACATTAAGCCCTTAAAGCATCGTCACAAAGCGCTGGAACTTCTTTTCCGCTGGGTCATTAAAAGCTTTCTTTGGGAATGGTAACACCTTCTTCTTTACTGCGGCCGGAGTTGAGTCGACATCGACTGGATGGTGGTCGATATCGACTAGACGAGTCGATTTTTGGTGAAGTTCAACATCTGTGTCGACATCGAGTACAGGAGGCTCGACATCAACTTCACCTTGGTCGATATCGATTCGGGGTGTCGATATCGATGTCTCTTCTGGGGCATTCTCCTCTGCTTTTTGCTCGGGCGTTTGCAATTGACGCCCACTTCTTAGATTCATGGCCGCTATATGTCCAGTAGTTTTGCCCTTTAGATTGGGCATAGTAGATCCAGACAGCGATCCTGACGGTTTGGGTATTTGTTCCGCCAATTGACCCATTTAGGTCTCCATGTTCCGCTTCCAAACGTCGATCTCCCCGAGCCTAGAGTTGATGCCCTACAGCTGAGTATGGATGGAGTTATTGGCTTGTTTGAACTCGGCGTGGTTCCTCCGCATCTCATCAAGAATGATCTGCAGGTCATCCTTCCTTGGTTCGCGCTCAGGGTGCCCTAGTGCTTTATAAGGTGGGGGATCCCTTTGTTGATGTTGCGATTGATAGAACCGTTGATCTCCCAAGTATTGTTGATTGCCCCCTCCATAGGGGCCTCTCTTCCAATTAGCTTCCTCATGTTGCTCCGCCATGGTAACTTGCTCAAGATGTGGGCAGGCACTAGTGTTGTGCCTTGTTGAGCCACATTCTTGACAAGGTTGATTGTTTGTGAGGAACCTAACTTGCTTTTGAAGGCGGCGTGATTGATCGTTGTGGAATTGTTGCCACATATCAAGATCAATCTCCTTTGGAGGCTCATAAAGTGGCATAGATGAGGCAGGCGTTGAGTCGTAGGCCCCAACAGTCTCACAAGTGTTATCAAAGTTGACTAGCCTCTCAATTGTTTCCCAGGCCTCCGTTGGTGTGAGCTCAATGTACCGATAGGAGGTGTAAGAGTTGATTCTCTCCTTATTCGGCCCATCAAGGGAGTTGTAGAAGATCTCCTGGATGACATATGGTAATTGCCCATGCGTAGGGCATGATCTCAGCAAGTCCTTAACACGCTCTCACGCATGTGCCAATGTCTCACCAGGCTTTTGTTTGAAAGCCATGATCCTTTGCCGCAGCATCGCCATTTTTTATGGAGGAAAGAACATGTTTAGGAACGCATCCTTCACCTCTGCCCATGTCCTCAGCGAGCGTGGAGCCAAACTCTCTAGCCATTGTAATTCCTTCCCTGCAAGAGACCATCGAAAAGACTTTAGTCTAACATACTCTAAGTTCACACCATCAGGAATAGTCTCACATAAATCCATAAAAGTAGAAATATGTTGCAAGGGGCATTCATTAGTTCTTACTTCAAAAGTATTTCTTTTAATTTCAGATAGGAAGTTAATCTTAATCTCATAGTTAGAAGAATGAATTAAAATAGCAGATTCAGGAACATGAAGCGGCGTATGCATGTATTGCATCGCCGTCTATGGATACTGATTGAGCCTCTCCTGGGCTTATCTACGCGCATCCTCCTCTCTATCAGCACGGGCTCGCTCTGCAGCAGTGGCAGCCCTTTCAGCAGCGATTGTAGTATTGTGGTCCTCCATCTCCTTCCTCGACCGCTCAATCATATGAGCATGTGTCTCGTTCTCCCCCATGATTCTAATAGCCTTGTTGCGAAGATGGAGAAACCGTTCGGGCTCATCTATGCTTTCCAGGAGAGGTTCACGATTAGAGCATCGCATAAACCTGCTAAATCAGCACTAAAAGAATATCGTCAGAAAAGCTTAAGGCGCGATTGATTGCCTCCCCGGAAACGGCGCCAATTTGTTCTTAAGGGGAGGAGATCCGCTAAAATAAAATCTCAAACTAAACCGACTCTCTTATCCAAGCAAATAAAATACAAGAATCCCTCCCGATGTAGTGGTAGGGTAATTCAGGATCGAATCCACGAGGAGGTATGTCAGCGCTTCCTAAGCTTGCAATCACGATCAAGTTTCGACTCTAGAAGACCACACGATATCGAGTAGACTGGTCGATATTGACATCAGTTATGGTCGATTTCCAACTAAGTTCCTGCAGAAGACAGAATCAAAGTCGACGTTGAGTTGGGTACTCGAAATCGATGTCAGCACTCGATATCGACCTCTTCATGTGGACATGCTTTTTCGCTCTTCTTCTCTTGTCCAGATTGATCCATTTTCATCTCGATCTCTGCGAAATAACATAAAAACTCGTGTAGACCTCTATATTTGACAAATAATCATAAGCTACACTAATCTTATGATTTCCCAACCATTATGCATAAAAATATCGACAAAATGGACATAAATGTGCATAGAAAATATGGAAATTTGCACGCACATCATCTCCCTACATCAATCCCCAGATTATCAAGGAGAAAACTCTCAAGAGGTCAACATAAAAGACCCCGTAATAGACCCTGAGATGGGATAGAAGCTCGTGGTGCACATATATAAGAGGCTCGGAGATCTAGAATCTTCTATTACGAAGAATGATTTGAAGACTTTTCATCTCGAGTACCTCCAGCACAACAATCACCAAATCACGGCTTTCAACAACCTGTCACAGATAATTGATAAATGGGTCGACTAATTTAAGGCTCGAGAGCCTCAAGATCAATGAATCGGTTAGTCACCCATACTCTCTCCTTGAGTCTTTTATTTTATTTTATTTTATTCTTTTCATTCATTGCGGATAATGAAAAGTTTAAGTGTGGGAGAGAATGATTTATCTTAAGTCTAGTTTTTTCATTTTAGAACATATTTCAAAATGTTGTATGCATTTCATGTTTATTTTCAGCACTTTATTATGCATCAGAAAATGAAAAGAAAAAATGAAAAAATGGCAATATAATCAACCTTAGCCTCTCAAATGAAAAAATAACATTCATATTTGTATTAAATTGTGTTATTATTCAAATACTGATGTAGGGGAGAATTGATATAAAATATAAAAATATAATCAACCCAAGCCTCTCAAATAAATTCAAGACTCCCCCGTTGTAGTGGAAGGGTTAGGATCGATCCACGAGGAAGCGTGTCAGCGGATCTGAAGTAGTCTAAAAACCACATTCTGTATTAACCAGTGTTAAGAACGAAATTGATTAAATAAAAGATGTAAACTTTGAACTGATTCATTCCTTTGCAAATAAATTCAAGACTCCCTCCCGATGTAGGAGTAGGGAATCAGGATCGATCCTCGAGGAGGCAAGTTAGCGGTTTCATAAATAGTCTTTAGAATTCCTGAACAGTGTCGACCAATAGACTCGATATCGAGTTGGGAAGTCGATATCTGATGTGCGCGCAAATAGCCATATTTTCTATGCACATTTAAGCCCATTTTATCATTCATTTGCATGCATATTAGTGGGAAATCATGGGATTAGTGTAGTTTATGCATTATTGTCAAATATATGGATCTGCTTGAGTTTCTATGTGATTTCGCAGAAAACAGGACAAAAATGGACAAATTTAGAAAAGCGGAAAAAGAACTCGAGGTCTTCTGAAGAGGTAGAAATCGACTGAAGAACCTCGACATTGAGAACAGCAGAGAGGCAGAAATCGAGCAGAGAAGAAGTAGAGCATGTCGACACAAACAAGGTCGATATCGATGTCACATGGTCGATATCGAGGGCCTAGATCGAGCTAAATGATAGAAGTCGCGTGTCAGTACGAGGAGAAGAAGGAGTGCTCAAGATAGAGTTAAACCGAGGTCGATATCGATGTCTAAGGTCGATATCGATGTTGCCAGCAGAGAAGTCCGACTCAGATTTTGATAGAATTCTATCCGAAGCTTGCACGTCTATCCAAAAGTCGAGATTTCCTATCTTCAACGTCAGAGTTATCACATGAGATGTTTTACCATAGAATTTTTAGTTTTACTTATTTAAGTTTTATCTTACAGAATAGAGATAAGTTTTCGAGTCTTTGGATAGCAAAGTTCGATATCTATATCTAGAGGCCATTAGGGCTGAGTTTAAACATCGAAGCAATCAGTTTTACATTATAGAACGCAGAGAATTTGTAGAGAGAGAGAGAGAGAGGAGGCCGAGTGAGGTTGGAGAGAAGCGAGAGCGGAATTGGCTTTGTTCGGTTGTAATTTCTTTTTTTTGCAATACATAGTAGTTTTCTTTTCAAAAAGATGATGATGAGTGCAATGATGAGAAGCGAGTAGTCAACCCACTTCTAGGGTCGGGGTGAGCCCGACGATAGGAATGTAGGATACGTGCCTCAAAGGTATGATTTTTATGCGATTCCGTCTTCTATCCTATGCATGATCCTTTGCGAAAGTTAGGGAGATTCATTATATGCATTATTGAAGCGAAAGCCAATCATATTGTGAACTTGGATTACTCATAAATTGGATAGTAACTCTTAGGAATTATGCGAGAGCCTCTAATCACCTAAGTGTTGGTAACGAAAGTTATTTGACGGAAAGACATTAAATTTCATAACTTTAGCATCAAACTTGCATTGTTATCGTTGTGGCGTTAATCCCTGACTTTGGAAGCATTTAGTTTATTGAATTTCATATAAAAGTTGAGTTTTGTTTCTGTTCATCTTTTCTTAACCATTCTTCGCTCTTCGGACACTTTTCCCACAATAGGTTACGAATTACAGTTTCTGTGACAAACATCGAAATTGACTGGGTAAGGTCGATATCGATCACCAACGTCGATATCGAGGTTTGTCTCGATGTCAATCTGTGTTGCTTTTGTCTTCTGCAGGAATTTCCTGGAAATCGACCAGAACTGAGGTCGATATCGACCAGACAACCTCGATATCGAGTGTCTTCTGAGGTCAAAAGCTTGATCGTGATTGCAACAAGGGAAGCGCTGACATACCTCCTCGTGGATTCGATCTTGAATTACCCTACCACTGCATTGGGAGGGATTCTTGTATTATTTGGTTGAACAGGGAGTTAGTATAATTGAGATATATTTGAATATTTGAATCGCACCTCCCGTAAGCGAACAAAATTAGCGCCGTTGCTGAGGAGGCAATCAATCGCCACCTAAGTTTTCTCACGATCTTTTAGAGCTTATTTTGCATGTTTATGCGACGTTCTGATTGCGGACCTATCCTGGAATCCGTTGACGAGCCTGAACGTTTCTTCCATCTTCGTAACAGAGCAATTCAAATCATGGCGGACAACGAGACACAGGCTGAGACCATAGAGCGATTGAGGAAGGAGATTGAGGACCATAATGCTACAATCGCTGCTGAGAGGGCTGCCGCTGCTGCAGAGCGAGCCCGTGCTGATAGGGAGGAGGATGCGCGTGGACAAGCCCAACAGTGGCTAAATCAGTATCCACAGACGGTGATGCAATACATGCATCCGCCACTTCACGTTCCTGAATCCGCTATACTTGTTCCTCCTTCAAACTATGAAATTAAAATAAACTTCCTTTCTGAAATTAAAAGAAACACCTTTGAAGGAAGACCTAATGAATGCCCACTGTAACACATCTCTACATTTATGGATTTATGTGAAACAATTGCTGATGGTGTAAATTTAGAGTATATGAGACTGAAATCTTTTCGATGGTCTTTGGCAGGGAAGGCATTGCAATGGCTTGAGAGTTTGGCTCCACGCTCACTGAGGACATGGGCAGAGGTGAAGGACGCATTCCTAAACAAATTATTTCCTCCCTCTAAGACGGCAATGCTGCGACAAAGGATCACGACTTTCAAACAAAAGCCAGGTGAAACATTGGCATAGGCGTGGGAGCGATTTAAGGACTTGCTGAGATCATTCCCAACGCATGGGCAACTTCCATATGTCATCCAGGAGATATTCTACAATTCCCTTGATGCGCCGAATAAGGAGAGGATCAATTCATATACCCCTTATCGGTACATTGAGCTCACACCAACGGAGGCCTGGGAGACAATTGAGAGGCTCGTGAACTTTGATAACACTTATGGGACTGCTGCGGCCTATGACTCAAGGCCTACCCCATCAATGCCACTATATGAACCTCCAAAGGAGATTGATCCTGATGTGCAGCAACAATTCTACAACGATCAGACACGCCGCCTTCAAAAGCAAGTTAGGTTCCTGAGCAACAATCAACCTTGTCAAGAATGTGGTTCAACAAGGCATAACACTAGTGCCTGTCCACATACTAAGCAAGTATCCATGGCGGAACAACATGAGGAAGCCAAGTGGACGAGAGGCTCCTATGGAGGGGGCAATGAACCATATTGGGGAGATCAAAGGTTCTATCAACAAAGGGATCCCCTACCATATAGAGCACCAGGGCACCCTGAGCGGGAAACAAGGAAGGATGACCTGCATATCATTCTTGATGAGATGCGGATGAACCATGCTGAGTTCAAACAAGCCAACAACTCCGTTCATACTCAGCTGAAGGGCATCAATTCTAGACTTGGGGAGATCGACGTTTGGAAGCGCAACATGGAGACCCAAATGGGTCAATTGGCGAAGGCAATACCTAAAGCGTCAGGATCATTCCCTGGATCAATTGTGCCCAACCAAAAGGACAAGAATGTTCTTCATAACCTATGGAGGGGGCAATGAACCATATTGGGGACATCAAAGGTTCTATCAACAAAGGGATCCCCTACCATATAGAGCACCAGGGCACCCTGAGCGGGAAACAAGGAAGGTTGACCTGCATATCATTCTTGATGAGATGCGGATGAACCATGCTGAGTTCAAACAAGCCAACAACTCCGTTCATACTCAACTGAAGGGCATCAATTCTAGACTTGGGGAGATCGACGTTTGGAAGCGCAACATGGAGACCCAAATGGGTCAATTGGCGAAGGCAATACCTAAAGCGTCAGGATCATTCCCTGGATCAACTGTGCCCAACCAAAAGGACAAGACCACTGGGCACATAGCGGCGATGAATCTAAGGAGTGGGCGTCAATAACAAATGCCCGAGCAAAAAGCGGAGGAGAAGGCCCTAGAAGGAACATCGATATCGACCACCCCTGTTGATATCAACCATGGTGACATCGATGTCGACCATTCTGTCGATGTTGACCCTGATGATCAGTCACCACAGAAATCGACTCCTCTAGTCGATGTCGACCCCCATCCTGTTGATGTCGATCTCACTCCAGCCGCAGGGAATAAGAAGGTGTTGCCATTCCCAACAAAAAAGATGATTAAGGACCCAGCAGAAAAGAAGTTCCAGCGGTTCGTGAAGATGCTTCAAGGACTCTATTTCTCAATACCATTCACCGAAGCACTTCATGAGATGTTGTCCAATGTAAGGTTCCTAAAGGACATATTGGGTAAGAAGCGATCGCTTTCTGAGATCGCAGAGGAGTGCAATAGATTGGAGCTACCACAAAAGCAGGCGGACCCAGGTAAGTTTTCTATCGCTATAGGCTTAGGTCGATTCAAATTTAATGCTTTAGTTGATTTATGCGCTAGCGTTAGCATGATGCCACTAACCATATGGCACAAGGTAAAGATAGGTCCTCTGGAGCCCGTGGATGCAAGGTTATACATGGCAAATAATACGTAGTGATTCCAACAGGATTGGTAACTGATGTGCCAGTACAAGTAGGTAAATTCTTTGTCCCTGCTGATTTCTTAGTTGTTGATATAACGGGGGACCCTGCTTGTCCCATTATTTTAGGTAGGCCATTCCTAGAAACCGTCGATGCCAATATAAGCATGAAGAAAGGATTACTCTCATTTACAATCAGCGATGAGGTGATAGAGTATGCCTTCAACAAGACGGTGAGGAACAATGAAGGGCCAATGGAGATAAAAGCCATCAATGGTGTCTACATCGCATGTGGAGAAGCCAAGATAAGGAGTATGACATCGGAAAAGCTTGAAAAGAGGGCCATAGAAGCCCAAGTGGAGGAGGTTGTGGCAATCTTGAACGAAGGAGCCAAACAGAGCATCGAAATCGACCCAGGTAAGTCGATATCGACTAACATAGTTCAAGATTCTGTGCCAGGTCATAAGTATGGGGTCGACGAAGGAGGAGAAGGAACCTCAAAATTGGGCATGAAGGTCGATATCGACCATGCTCATATGCCGAAATCGACCACCACAGGCGCTGAGAAAGGAGAAGCAAAGAGCTCGATATCGATCTCTGATGGTCGAAATCGACCTGAACATATCGAGCAGAAAGCCTCCAAATCGACTGAACCTCCAGGAGCACAACAGAGCTCGATATCGACCACTGATGATCGATGTCGACCTCAGCCATAGACAGAGAAGAAGGTAAGTCAAGGTACGGATTCCTCCTGTTCCATCTCAATTAGAGATTTATCATTATTTGGAAGAGGTGTGCCTTGGCATGTGCGCTTGTGTAGGGTATTTGATGATGATTCGAGCCAATATGAGATAGGAGACAAGGTATTTGTCGTAAAATCAAAGGATCAATGGTTCCCTACTAGATTCAAAGACAAGATGATGGGACATTTCACGGTGAATCAAATCCATCCAGGCGGAATGCAGCTGCATGACAAGAAAGGAGTGTTATTTGAGGCCCAAGCCACATGGTCTTTGCAGATGCCGCCTTCAGAACGCGAAGGAAGAAGTCGGCATAGCGACTTTAAAGTCTAGAGCTTGTAACGAAGACACTTAGTTTTTGGTTTTGGACAGTTTTTACTTTATATTACTTTGCATTGTTTTTGTTTTGGTTTTAGTTTGTTTAACAAGTTGCAGGAAATTTCATCATAGAGAAAAGTGAGTTTAGTTGTGCATTATTTGTGAGATATTGTTTGGTTGTGTTGTGTTGAGATTTCGGAGTCTTGATTCCCGAATGTTATTAAGCACCACATGGCCAAATAATTTCATACCCTTTATTTCTTACCAAGCCCCATTACAGCCCTGCCGAATGGAGTCTTCTTTGAAGTCTTCCATTGAGCGAAAGCCCTTCTGATGGTTCTTGTTTGCATTTACATAATTGGTTGCGAAGTGGATTATTATAAATTGCAATGTTTATGAGTTTGTGTATGGAATTGAGTTGAGAGTTGTTCTTCATAACCTAAACACATTGAGAGTTGAGTGTAAACACATTATCCCTGTGAGGTTGGATTTAAAATTGCCTATGCCTATGGATCGCTCATATATGTGTGATGACGTTAAATTCACTTGTTTTGCTTTGCTACCACTTATGATGTTGCTTTTGACAAGGGGGATGACTTGAAGGATGTGTTGTAGGTATTGGTCATTACTTGGTTATTGCTTGAGGACAAGCAAGTGAAAGTATGGGGTATTTTGATGTACATATTTCTAGCCATTTTATATGTATATTTTGACTTCATATTCCATTCAATTCATAAATTATAGATTGAGAATAATGAGAACTTGTGTAGTATGAGCTAACGTGCAAGAAATAGAGTCTGCAAATGTTTTGATTTAAATGTGTAAAAATTGGAGCGGAATCGAAGTCATAACAAGAAGCCAAGAACCGTTGAAGGGCAGTCGAGATCGACTAGAGTACTCGAGATCGACTAGATCAAGTGGCGCAGAGACTAAGTACCCAGAGCCAAGAAAACACAACCTACTGGAGAGACACTCGACACAACCCTAGATCGAGTGAACCACTCGATATCAACATGATGCCCGAGCTTGAGTGAAAGCAATAGAAGTCGAGCAAATAGAAGGCACTCGACATCGACTGGTCAGGTCGAGGTCGACTAAAGATTCACGCGGTTCAGACACGGTTTGAAGAATCCGAATTGAGGAGATATTATTAAAGCCATGATTTATCTTAGGTTTTGGATAGATTACTTCCTAGAAGAACTTTCCTTTTTACCCTAGGATTTTTATTAATTACCTTAATAATGTTTTATCCTTTTTTATATTGGATAGAATTTAGATAGAGTAGTTTTACTAGGATTGGGTTGCAAGGATTGAGAGGCTATAAATACCACCCTAGGGAGCTGGTTTTTTCCATTTAATTTCAGAGATTCAATCTCACTAGCAAAGTAGTAGTTTTAGGGTTTTAGAGTTTCGAGAAGCTTCAAGGTTTTGGCGATTGCGAAAGCCGACGTTGGGATTGTAAAGACTTCAAGTTTTCTTTTAATACAAGTTATTTCCTTTTATTCAAAGATGTCTTCTTCAACCATGAGTGAGTAGTCACTTAAGATCTTAAGATCGAGGTGAGCCTGATGTTAGCCATGTGTGCTTGATGTAAGTATTGATGTTGACATTTGTTGCATCTTGCTCATCTCCTACTCTTTTGTGTTTAGTCCTTATCGCAAGAAAAATGATTCATGCTAACAACTTGGTTATAAACATAAAATTGGTAGAGTGATGCGTTGTAATCTCTAACGACTCGTTTAGTTCGGATCTTACGACGTCTTAAGTTGAATCTTGACTCGACTTTGAGGGATCTTGACAAAGAACCAAGAACTTGACAACAAGAAGTAGTAGAAACAAGAGGAATCTCACGGAAAGCCTTCGGCAGAGGCTATCGCAGAAGCTCCCGGGCAAGGCCGCGGGGGCGGCGGCCAGCGGAGCCGTTCCTATCGTCGATCTAAGAATCTATGGGTTATGGTCCACGAAAGCCACACCTTTATACGCCCGATCTTGCAAATTCTTTGATGACTCTTGTATCCCGTTCCTTCTTGACACCGAATTTGATAGTGCCCAACTCAATCGGCATGAGATGCACCGTCTATATGACTAGATGTGGACTTGTTAATTAATTAAAGGCTGTTAATTATCCTTCAATTAATTCAACAACTAACTGATGGTGGAGGCGCACTACAACAGAGCTTTGTGAATTGCGGCACTAGCGATCAACAATTGCGGCAGCCCGCACCATTGCAATCAAACAACATACGTAGGTTGACTTCACGTAGGATGACTTCACAAAGGTTTTAATTGCAATGTAAATAATTTTGGATCGGAATAATCAAAGCATAAGAATGGAATGCGAGTGAAGATGCCGATCAGCGCGTGTTTGAGATAAGAGATTAGGGTTGAAGAAGAGAAAGCACTTACCCAGTGCTTTTCTTTTAATTTCAACTAGTACAGTACCCGTCCCATGACGCGATTTTGTAAAAAATATAAAAAAATTAATATTATAAAATATTAATAAAAGTTAGGATAAAATCATAAAAATAATTACCATAAAAGTATCACGGAAATAATTTTATATATTTTTTAAAAAAAAACTCATTTAAATTAGCATATATAAAAATTTATAGAAATTTTAAATCACTCTTATTGGTTAGAAAAATAATAAAAACATTGTAACTTTTAAAAAAAATATCATTGTAAATTTGGTATTAAGAATATATATGGATAGTTAGTAAATGTGTTAAAAATAAAAGAAAAAAATTAATTTAAAGAGATAAATGAAAGAAGAAGAAATAATTAAAGGAAAAAATAATTGATTGGTTTAAATAGCTAATTAAAAACACGGCAAGGTTAACATAGGCTAAAACTCTTATGTTTTAAGAATAAATATATAGATATAGGTATAGATATAAAGATTTACATATAGATTAATAGTAGGCATTAGATTGCATTCAAAAAAAAATATTAGATATTTTAATTACTATAATATATATCATGTAACTAATATATAATGAAATAATATTACATAGTTCATATAGTTAATATTACCTTTACTAAAAAAAAGTTTTGAATTAATCTCATTGGTTAAAAATATATTATGAGATGATATTATGTTAATAATGTGTAAATAATATTAGATAGTTTAATCACCATAATTAAATGATATTGTGTAAATAATACCTTACAAAAATAACTTTGCGTGAGGGGACGACATGTGGCATAGGTGCTTTGGTTTTAATTAATATATAGTTTGGTTAAAAATATATTATGAGATGATATTATGTTAATAATGTGTAAATAATATTAGATAGTTTAATTACCATAATTAAATGAAATTGTGTAAATAATACCTTACAAAAATAATTTTGCGTGAGGGGACGACACGTGGCATAGGTGCTTTGGTTTTAATTAATATATAGATGACCCCTTACCACTGGTAAGGGAGAGGTAACGGGTGAGCTGCCTGGTGGCTTGCCGCCTGTCTTACCCGGTTCGCGTCCTTTGCAGGCTAGGGCTCGGACCCGTAGGGATTAGTCGACAACCTCGGAACCCCCACGTCACAAAAAAAAAAACGTGCCAACTCATCTTTATCTATCTAGGATTAATTAAAATAAAACCTAAGATAAAGACTAATAATTCTATCTATCTAAAATTTCCAAAAATAGATATGGATTTTATTTATCTAACTAGTAAATAAAAATAGATAAATATATATATAATAAATGCTCCAAATGAAACCGGCCAGCCCTTGATGTCGACCTCAAGGCCCTCGACGTTGATCCGTCATCAAGGTGGAATGAGGTTGCAAACTAAGATCTTGAGTTGACGGTTGAGCTTTGAGCCATGTGAGCTCTCATCTTGAATCGTCTTGTCGTCCGGAGTCATCGGATCTTGATTGCTATCATTCTCCTCCACTTGAACACGATTAGTCCTCGAATCGTCGTCGGAAGTGTCATCTAGAATAAATAAGGAAAAATCAGGGACATTCAGTCGGAGCGAGTCCCGAGCCAACTTGAAGTGAAAAGGTTGAATGGTGAGAGCCCTTTTCTCCACGGTTCCTTTAAGGCTAGACAATCGAGTCTTCAATGCAGGAGAAGACGTAGGAACAACTATCGAGGTCGTGGGCACAGGTGACTGGGCCGCGGGTGCGGTAAAACCAGTAGCTTGGAATTTGGGGGCCGCGGGCGCGGCTTTTTCAGTAGGTGGCCCCGAGCTATTGGGCACCTCTCTTCGTGTCGTGGCTTCCATTTAGGCTTGTTGTTGGCACTTTTGTGCCTGATCCTTCAAAATAACTTGAGGAGAAAGGGGTAGGAGAGTAACTCTCCTCCCATCATAGTTAAAGACATAGGTATTTAAGCGACCATCGTGAATTACTTGCCTATCATACAACCAAGGTCGGCCTAAAAGAATATGTCTACAATCCATTTTTGCAACATCAAACAATACTTGATCACAATATGAACCAATTTGAAAAGAAACCAAACATTGTTTAGTAACTAGAGTGTCGGAGTTACCGTCGGTGATGTCGTTAAGGTCGTAGTGTATAGCTCAAGGTATAGTAGCAAGATGGAGGTAATCAACGACCTTCTCATTGATCAAGTTAGAACACCTCCCTCCATCAATGATTACCGTGAGTGTGGCTTCCCGAACCACACACTTCCATGTGTGATAAGCCAAATCCACACTCATGAAACCCACGAAAGCAATGGAAATGAAAAAGTTGGTCATGATCAATATCCAATAGGAATGCCGCTTCTACAAAGGGTTTCATATACCTTAGCACAAGCAACAGTCCCCATTGCTCTTGAGTCTCGACGAAAGGTGTAAGGTTAAGATCAATATCCGGTGGGCTATGGATGAGCTATAGCAAGCATATCATCCCAAACACAAAGGATAAACTTCCAAATCCACAATCATCAGATTTTTGCTGCACAACTGATGAATCATCATGTTGCTGCTGTATAACCAAGATGCTAGCAATTCGGGTTAGATTACAATGCACCCATCTAGTATTCCACACACTAGGAACGTTAATCACAATTTCAAATTAAAGTGCACAATTAAGATTAAAAAGTGCATAATTACGTTCAAAAAGTGCATAACTAAAATTATAATGTGCATGAATAATTTGTAATTGTTGTGTTCTTGTCTATTATGTAACCTACGTGGGATTCGAACCACATCTTTGTGAATACACACATTTACTTTAGTACAAACATATATATCAACGGCGTTTGAAAAACGCCATAAAATACTTTCCATGACGTTTTTAAACGCCATCCCCAAACGCCGTTGAAGGTGACGCCATGCTTTTGGTTCTAATTTAATGGCGTTTTATAAACGCCATAAAATCCACGGCGTTTTTCAAACGCCATGGATGAATACACATATTTTTTTAAATAAAATTGGAAAATATAATCCATAGCGTTTAGAAAACGCCATGGATTAGTTTGTATTTATAAAAAAAGAAATTGGGAATTAAAATCCCTCTTAATTTTTCTGTATAAATCCCTGAGCCTCCATGCCATCACACACCAATCCAATATACTAACATAACCAATCTAATTTTTACAAGAACTCATTCAAACTCTAATTTTTACACAATTCTCTAAGATAAGTTAGCAATAAGAGTATCTCTCTATCCCCTAAACACAATTCTCATAATGACAACCATCTGCCTGCCAGTATACAAGGAAAAGGAAAGACAAAGCAGCATACCAATGCAAAGAAAACTAGAATTAAAATACAGGTGGAGGTGTCTCACGTTAGGTCTTTCCAGATTTGGTCCTGCTTCAACACTGGTAATATAAGAGTAGCATTCATAATTTTGGCTACTGCCACAGCATTGCATATCTGCAAACAAAATTAAACTAATGTCAATTTCTGAAAGCAGCTTAATATAATGATTCAACATCCATTAAAAGTTCCAACAAATAGTATACAATACATAAGTACTAGAAAGTGACAAAAACACAGAACTATAAGCAAAATTATAAAAAAAGCACCATGATAGATGCAAGAGCATATGAATATAGTTAAAATGTCAATGAACCCTTTGATATGCTACGGATAAAATCATAATTACACTTAGAACTTGTGAATTATGCACTCCAATTGAAAATAAAATGAAACAAGAGGAATCTAAAAAGACAAATGTAGCAAGAGAAAAGTAAAAAAAAAAAAAAAAAAGAAGGATCATACATGAATTCTTTGTTGATTTAGTCCACCCTTGGCATGAATAGATATGTATCCATTGGTTTCATTCTTTGAAGGAAGATCTGCAAGTAACCAATAACTAATTTAGATTACCAAGAGTGAGTACTCTGGCAATGGACTTAACATTGTCACCCATGATAAATGCATGCTACATGTGTCAAGCAATATATCAAGTACATCAACTATCTCATATAGTTAGAGACCCATAAGCCAATTCTAGCGACTCACTATGTCAAATTTGAGACACACTAGAGACTTACTCGTGGACATTAAAGAACAATGCCATCCTTCTTGCATACATATGGAGCATTCTGCTAAGAAAACATAGCAAGCATCATGTATCCACATCAAACAGCCGACAAAGAAGAAAAGATGGCTATATATATATATATGAATTCTACTTTCTAGCTAGAACTGGTTCCATTGTAGCAATAACGAAAAGAGACAACTACCATAGAGTAAGCTATTTTTAGAGAGTTATAAACAAATTGTACGACTTTGTACTAATTCCACCTGAATTATTGCACTCCTCTGGTTTCCTAGATAATGAATAAACAAGAAGGAAAACACTATAATTATATAAATCCTCTAAGATAATAGACTAATCCAGATCTACCAAGTGATCACTAACTGATTAAAAAGAATCAGACAAGAAAATTACTTTGATTCCACATTTAATATAACTCAACCAATAAACGAGGGCTAGAAAGAGTGCATGATGACATATATATAATCTCCCAAATATGGGCATCAAAGAGTTGACTTAGTAGTAATTAAATCCCATTTTTAAGCTGCCGACTTTAAGAATCAATTATCAGTAGGCTCTAGACTAGCTAGTAATTCAAGTCATAAGAATTCATAATTTTGCCATGACATAGTCAATTTCATCAAGTCAAATAAAAAGTGGGTATGAAGAATAGTATGAGAACTTTACATTGTTATTTAAGTATACAAAACACTAATCAGGCATGACTGAAGAAGATTTTTCATAATCCGATCTCGCAATATAATCATCATATATTAAAAAATTAGAAAGGATAATTTGTGTATTATTTTTTATTTATAATTTGTTATATCTTCGATGGCGCAATATAATCATGAGATGCATACCGTTGGTTACTTGGATTTATATCATCCTTGCCCTGCTTTCTGCTAATAAATGTCTTATAGTGAAATTTTGGTATCAATCTAACATAACCCTACAATGGAAAAACAGAAGGGAAGTTAGAACTTATAAGTAACACACAACCTAACATTGTCCTTCAATTTATGTTCACAGTGAAGCTGATAGGATTGCAAGAAGCCAACACCTTAATAGCTAAACATATATTTCTTCAATGTACATGACCAATGCCTAACCTTGAAGCTCATTACAAAGAAATCTAAGCCTATCAAATGGATCACAAACAAGACAATTCACTCTCCCACTGATTTTCCAACACAAAAGATTTAAAAATCAATTACCCAACAGAAACCAACAATAATTTCTTTCTTGAACCAAAAATTGCACAATTGTACACCTGTACATATATATATATAAAGGGCAGGCAATCAGTAAACAAGGAATGGAATAGTTTAGATATAAAATGAAGACATCAAAAGCTATCTACCTAGTGCATTGATACTAAGCTACTGATCTAAAAACAAGTCTTGTGGATCTTTCACTACCAGATTCCACATTCCTAACTATCTTTCTTTCTCTCGCTATCTCTCCATGAAATTTAAAAGGCCCAGACAAATCTTCGACAAAGAAAGAAACAAAAAATAAAGACATATTAAAAAATAAACTAATAAAGTGAAGATCCAGATGAAAAAGGTGGGGGAAAGGGTGTTCGACATACCAACAAAAGAAGAGAGAGTTAAGGGTATGAGTGGAGAGTAACATTACGGTGGCTCCCGACGATGACGAATTCGGGTATGAGATGGTTGATTTGGCCTGATTTGGAGGCGAACGGCGACAAGGTCACAACAGTGTCCGGGGGAATTGACGGTCACTCGCGTGGGGGCTCCTTCTACTCAACAACGAAAGCAAGCATATAGAGGGACACGGAAAGGGGATCAGAAGAGGTATAGGGTGGTATAAATCTCCATGGGTGAATGAAATGGGAGAAGAAGGTGCGAGAGACCTCAAAGAAGAAGCCAGATCGACGAGGCTAAGGGAACGGGATATGGCCTGGGATATGAGCGAATGAGATGTGAGGGGAGGAGGGAGAAATCGCATATCTGGGAATGAACTGGGAGAGCGGCGACGGAGATTAGGGTTGTATGTTTTAGGAACTTACAAATTTCGGCTGAAATTTTAGGCGAAAAAAATTCCCCCAAATTCCATGGCGTTTATAAACGCCATACAATTTACAAAATTCAACTATAATTTCATGGCGTTCATCAAACGCCATATAAAAACAACATTCTATAAAAGTATGGCGTTTTGTTTTAAAATGCCATTAAAGACACTTTTCATGGCATTTCAATAAAAACGTCATTATTTAAGTGTCATTGATAAGCACATTTGTAGTACACTCATTCCTATTGTACCCCCAATTGGTTTTTGATGCCCTAGTTCCACTCATGCTTCCAAACAGTTATCAAGAGGGTTACATTGGTCATTAGCTACACATGTGCATATTTAGCAATGAAGACTCCATATCACGGAAATACGCACACATGAACCTACCTTATCTGTCCCCAAACCGGGTCGGATTTCAGGCTACAAGGCTGCAAGGGAAACACTGACACAGTTCAAATCACCAATGAAGATTTGCTAAGCAACACATGTCCATACACATTTAAACTTTATATAAATAATGTAGTAAGCTAGGTCATAGACAGATGACATTGAACCAATTTGACAATTGATGCGAAAGGTTCATCAACATAAAGTGCTTATTAACCCATGCTGCTAACTTCTAATGCTATCCTACACACAACAACACAAAATTGAGGAGCACGTATAAGAGTTATCAACAACTCATATTATGCGACAAGTCACCACCAACAAAACCTTCATCAAGTCAAGGTTTTAGCATCTCGCTCAATTCAGAACTTTCAGCATCTCCAATCATTCAGCAGCTCGTGCAATTGCCCCCAGTAAAATAAAACAATCATCACGTATTCACAAATTGACCTTTCAATTGAATCTGCGACATACTCAAGTGAGTCACTTAGAGCACCCACATTGGGGTGTTTAAAGAAGAAAAATAAAGAACTTAACAATAAAATAATAAAGGAGGGAGATGTTTTATTAAGGAATGATGTGATGGGTTCGCTACTAAAGCATCTGCATCCATGGAACCCAATTCGGTTCCTTATTTCTCCTTTTTATTTTTCTCTCTCCTTAAGAAACCCAACTTAATTTTTTACTCACATCCCTAGAACCCATTTTATTATAAACTAAATAATATAAAATTAAAAATAACTTCACCACTTACCCCAAACCCTCTCTTTCTCTTTCCTACCCTCTCACCTATGTCTCTCATCTTCTTTCTTTCTTTAATTTTTAAGGGTTTCTTACTAGTAAACCCATCACATCGTTCTTTAACAAAACATCTCTCTCCTTCATTATTTTATTGTTAAGTTCCTTATTTTTCTCTTTTAAACACTCTAATGTGGGTGCTCTCCCTTAAAAACCAAAGAAAGAAAAAAGGTGGGAGGCATATGTGAGAGGGTAGGAAAGAGAAAGAGAGAGGTTTTAGATGAGTGGTGGGGCTATTTTTAATTTTATATTATTTAGTTTATAATAAAATGGGTTATAGGGATGTGGGTAAAAAATAATTTGGGTTTCTTAAGGAGAGAGAAAAATAAAAAGAAGAGTTAAGGAACCAAATTGGGTTCCATGGATGCGGATGCTCTTAATGATGCCAGCAATATCAGTTTGTTATCATCATGTATCAGATTTTCCTGAAAGTGAAAAAGGATTACATTACAATGTACATAAAGCTTTAAATATACAGTGCACCACAAGTCTATACATGCTCAGAAAATCAAAGCAGAAAGAGGTTCATGAATTCAAACCCTCCAAATACAAGAACAGATGTCCGATTTGATTTAGAAACCATCGAATTGAAACCCTTAACCCTCTAAATACGAGAATAGATGTCTAATTTTAGGAAACAAACGCCAAATCGACAAACCCCAATTTTGATGTATAGGTTCGCGAATTCCATCACATGAGACCGAGTACACAGAAAATCAAAGGAGAAAGAGGGGAAAGTGCTTTCTACCGACGAATCGATCAGAGAAAGAGGGAAGGAACCTGATGCGTAGAGCCCTTGCTTGGTGGCGGTGGTCGAAAGAGGGGGGGAGGGGGAGCGCCTGGTGGCGGCAGCGGTCGAAAAGCCTGGTCGGACGAAAGCCTAGTCGGCCATGGGAGCGTATCTTCCTCATCCTCTTCCAACGAGGATATTCGGCAACCAGGAGGAGAGGAGGAAGATGAAGGCGGCCATGGGAGCGGATCTGAGATGATGAAGAAGAACGACATAGATCTAAGATGATGAAGAAGAGAAGTGCGTATTTTATTTTTTCAGTTCAGTCTTTTTTTTTAATAGAGTCAGTTCGATTTTTTTTAAATCAGACCTGGATGTGGTCCGGCTCTTCTCCACTAAAAGATAAAATTTTACACCTTAAACAATTTTACATCTTAAGGTCATTTTATACTTTAACCTCTCCCTATATATATATATATATATATATATATATATATATATATATTCTGCCTTTTGAAATCACAAAACATATATGAATTTTAACTTATTTTATAATGCTTTTTTTATTTGAGGGATAGATCCCGTTCCGTCCCGTCCTGCGAAAGGCAATTCCTATCCGAGATAAAAAAAAATAGTGAATCTATTCGGGTCCCATATTCCATAAAAATTACTAGGGGTGGGCGCGGGACGGGACCGGGATGGAATTCACAACTTTTTTCAATTCGCGCGCGGGCTTTGTCCCTCGCGGGACGAGCCCTGTCCCTCAAATAAAAAACATTATAAAATATCTAAATTTCTATATATTTTGTGGTTTTCAAATGCGTAACATATATTTTTGGGACAGACCCTCAACTATTTTTTTTAAATCCCACTGGGATCGGAACGCGTCCAAGATGGGACCAGAAAGGGCTCGGGATTTGTGGGATTTGTTCCCACCCCTAAAAATCCCACCGGGGTCAAGGTACATGAATTCAAACCTTTGTTAGACAAGGTGAAGAGATTAGTCGCTAGCTGGACTACTCGGAAGTTGTCCTATGCTGGTAGGTTACAATTGATTAAATCGATTGTGGGAGGAGTTTTAAATAGCTGGAGCCAAGTCCTGCTTATTCCTAGAGGGGTGATAGATGAGATTGATAAGCTATGTAAGCAGTATCTGTGGAGTGGGAATCAGGAGAGCTCGAAATGCCTTGTTGCTTGGAGCGAGGTAACTAGACCTCTCCGGGAAGGAGGTTTAGATATCCATGAAATTTTATCATGGAACAAAAGCATTTTTGCCAAGCTGCTTATGGACATTGTTATTCAGAAAGAGAGCATCTAGCTGGACTGGGCTATGTGCAATGGAGTGGGAGAGACAAATATTTGGCAGCTGCAGAGTGGGGTTCATGACTTTTGGGCATGGAAAAACTTAATCCAGATTAAGGATGAACTGAGACTGCTGCTGTCATTAAGTGAGGGTGCTGATGTTTGCCTTGATCCAGTTTTAAAATTGGATGGTAGCTTCTCTTGTGCCAACATGTATGAAATGATCAGAACTAGAGAAGAAGTGGTTGGTTGGGGAGAAATGATATGGAAGGGTGCCCAGAGGAGAAAATGGGGTTTCATAGTGTGGCTTGTAGCAAAGAAAAGGCTTAGAACAGGTGCACGAGTGAAACACTGGAGTGGGCAGGATGCTGTCGGGTGCGCGTTCTGTAAGGCCAAGGAGGAGACGGAAAATCACCTTTGGTTTGACTGCACCATGGTGAAGGAGACTCAACGCCTTGTATGGAGATGGGTGGGGATCTCGCATGAGGAAAGGGATGTGAAGGGCTGGCTAGCTTGGTTTGCAAGAGAACCTGAGCGTGTGCAGGCGTCGGTTCCGTTCCAAGGCAAGTTGATGACCTTCTCAGCAATCATATACTACACATGGATGGCGCGGAATAGGATTGTCTATCAGCAGGCTACACTTCAACCAGAAAAGTGCGCTACGCAAATTATTGAAGCTTGTAAAGGGAGAATTTCGGTTAGGTGTAAATGCAAAACCGTGACAGAAAAGAGATGGAAGAAGTATATACTTAGATAGGTGGACGAGTTAGGGGATAGGATTAGGAGAGTTAGAGAAGGTTATTTTGGGTATACTTTTGTGCAGGTTAGGCCCTACGTGCCCTTGACATCTCATATTTTTTTACACTAGACCCTCAGTATGGTCTACGTCTTTTGTAACGCCGTTACAAATTTCTGCAATATATTTACCTCTTCAGCTAAAAATTACACGGGATATGATATGATACGACCCCGTCCCGCGCCCACTAGGGAAGGAGGGATCCAGCGCTGTTGACTCGAGAGAGAGAGGTGAGTGGGACTGAGTGAAGGTGGGTTGGTTGTGTTTGTTTACTAGGAGTGCCTAGTGGCCCTAGTATATCGTTGTTTAAGGGAGGAAAGGGGATATCGGGAATGAGAGGCTGCCCCTTCTTCCTTGTGGAAACGCTGTTTGGGAAAGCACCCGCAACTCGACAACCCACTCTGTTGCTGTCTCCCCGACTACTTCCCCTTAACTAACTGCCCCATCCTCCCTCCGCCGCCGCCTCCGCCTCCGCCTCCGCCTCCGCCGATATGGGCAACTGTGGCACCCGAGAGGAATCCGCTGTCGTTGCTCATGCCCAAGGTTTGTTTAACCTACCTCTTTTCTTCCACCCAGCCCCCAGGGCTTTCTAAATTCCGATTCCTGTCGATTTCACTCCCCTATGCTTGTGTTGTGATTCCCTCCGATTTGATTATGCAGTTCAGCATCTCCACTTGCCCGCCTCCGACAAGAAGCATCACCACGCTCGATCCGTCTCAGATCTGAGCGATCCATCCACCCCTCGAATTATGGAGGACTCCAGGCGCAATGTTGGCCTCTACACCGATGTCATCGCTTTCTCCCTCTACGAGCTAGAAACCATCACCAAGAGCTTCCGCTCCGACTACATTCTCGGCGAAGGTGGCTTCGGTACTGTCTATAAAGGCTACATTGATGAAAATGTCAGAGTCGGCCTTAAATCTCTTCCTGTTGCCGTCAAGGTTCTTAACAAGGAGGGTCTTCAGGGCCACCGCGAATGGCTTGTGCGTTCGCTTCTCCTTCTCCTCTCACCTCTTTTTTTTTCTTTTTTTTTTTCCTTTTTCTTTCAACTTAATTCTCTGCCCTAACTAACAATTGAAATCTCTATCTCCAGACCGAGGTGAATTTTCTTGGACAGTTACGGCATCCGAATCTGGTCAAGTTGATTGGATATTGTTGCGAGGATGACCACAGGTTACTTGTGTATGAGTTCATGTTCCGTGGAAGCCTTGAAAATCACTTGTTTCGAAGTATGCATTCCCTTCCTCTTTTCCCTATTTTCTTAATTTGCTTTAGTTTCCGGTGCTAAACTGTGTAAGTAAATCATATCAAGGAACCATGGATTCAAGTGACTCCTTCCACTTCCATTAATTTACTGATATATTCTCCTTTTGATGACCAACCAGTCATGTAGTCTTTCCTATTAAATGATGAAATCACTATCATAATGTTGATAGTTGACCCTTCAATTCTTTAGCATTTCTTTAGCAGCAGAAATCTAAGCTATTGGTCAATCTTTTCAACCAAATAAGTTGTTAAGCTGGTTGTTGCAAATATCCCCTTTAGGCTTATGTGAACTGAATTTGGCTCTTTTTTTCATGCACATTCAGAGGCAGCGGTTCCACTATCATGGTCAACCAGGATGATGATTGCACTTGGAGCAGCCAAAGGGCTTGCTTTCCTTCACAATGCTGAAAGGCCTGTAATCTATCGTGATTTTAAGACGTCCAATATCCTTCTGGACTCTGTGAGTATATTTCCCTGAATTAGGATCTTCTTAGTTTTTCTATGGGTCTATTTTACATCCATATACAAGTTTACTGCAAAATTTAAGTAAAATTATGTACTAAATCTATGGCATAAAATTTCCTTATGATGTGCACCAGCACAAACATTGTTAGTATCTTCTTCTCCCACGTAAATCAGAACTGCAAACTATGCAATATTCATAAGGAACTTATGCAAACTATGCAATATTCATAAGGAACTTATTGTCTATGTGTTGAACAATACTTTCTAATAATGTAGGTAATCTTATTCATGTTTTCTATTGGTGAATTTTCAATAGGACTATACTGCAAAGCTATCTGATTTCGGGCTTGCCAAAGCTGGGCCGCAAGGTGATGAAACTCACGTTTCCACTCGTGTAATGGGCACCTATGGATATGCTGCCCCAGAATATGTAATGACGGGTATGTATACAGGATTTCAAAATCCTGAAACCAATATCTTTACTTGCTGAAGGGTGTCCGTTTTTGTTTGGAAATATCTTTTTGTTTAAACGGAATATTGTCTTCTGGTTCTTACTTCTTACATAGGTTGAAAGAAGTCCTTTGTGTAATGAAATATATTATGCTGTTGAAATAGAAATATCAAATATCTAAACCAAAGGCACTGTAAATTGTCTTGTTACTTATCATAATTTGTTTGGTTGAATCTGTTAAGAAAATAGATATGTATTCTTGATAACAAATTCAAAATGCTCCTTCTGGGCATCAGTTGGAATCAGAAGCATTTTGAGTATCAATTTCACATGATGAATGAAACTTAAACTTTGTGTACTATGCTCAGCTGATTATTCAAGTATTGCTATCGTTGGTCAATGAGATTACCTGTGTAGATCAACAATGAATGATGTAAAGCAAGACTTCCATTTGAGATCCTTTAACAACAGGGATGGTGCCTTAGTATGCACTTGTTCCTGATAAATTATGGTTTAACTGAAGTTGTAACTCATTAAATGCATTTAGCATTATTTTATGACCATTTTCTTCTGTTCTTATAAAATAGCAGACAAGAGGAATTAGAATGTATCATCACCCTTTAAAAAGTGAACAAGGGAAATCAAATGAAAGTGTGGTTTTTTTCCTCCAAAAGACCTTGCTTTATGAATTCTAAATCCCATTTATTTTCATTCTTCAAGGCTTCAGATTTTTTTTTCCAATTGGGGTTTGGTCACCTCTTTGATACTATTATTTTAATTCATGGAATGGATTGGTATGGTAGAAGCTCTTCTGAATGCTGGAATAGCTTTCCTCCTATTCTTGTGTGGCGTTTGGTAGATAGATTTAGTGCTTGTTTGGTTTGTGATCAGATTAGTGGTAAGTACACTATTCAAGGAAATAGGATAGAGTATTTTTGCTTGGTTGAATTTTTTCCTTGTAAAAAAACCCAGGAATATATCTTCTTGAGAGTTTATTTGTTTGTAAAACACAAGTATAATAATGTAGGGGGACTAGGTAAGATTTTTTTATCCATTCTCTCCACTATTAAATCTCATATTTACCCCCACAATATAAAACCTCCCATTTATTTCATTTTTTAACCAAAAATGTTTTCTGAAATCTATGGAAGTGCAATTGATGGAAAGAACACTTCCATCAATTAAATTCCAATGCAATATTTCCTACATTCAATCAAACAAGCACTAAGAAGAGTAGCCAAATTGTATCTGTTGCAAGGATTTCATTACAAGATTGAGAGTTGTAGGAGAATGGATGCTGCTCAGATTTCTCCATTTTATATACGTCTTTAATTGTTTCCATTTGAACTGATATGGCAAGAATTATTTCTATTATTCATTCTGTTAGCCTACAGTGGGAGGCATCCATTCTTGGGATTTTTCTTTCCTGCACTGGCAAAATAATTTAAAACCCTTGGATATAATGTAGAATAATTAGGTTTATTTCAAACTGGCAATGCCTCGTTGATATTCCGGTTCTTCCTCTTTTCATATATTTTTTTTTTCATGTGAGTCTAGAAATAGTGGGCTAGATTGGATGTTCCTCTACAAACCATGAAATTACATGCAAGTGACTCAGTGATCTCTGTTGGAGCTTGGATAAGCTCAAAATGTTTGGTGCTGCAGTTTTATATTAATTGAAATGTGAAGTATAGTTGCTTGATTTCACAAGACCTTATATTTCCTGTCCTGCTATAGAAAGCAAATGTAGTCCTAAAGGAACAGTACTCCATAGTAATAAAGGTATTGTTTCCATGTCACCTTAGCTTTTGGATCTTGCTGCAGTGCTGCACCTTCATTATGTGGTCAGATGTGCTAAAACTAATACTATATCTATATCGTAAGGTGCATTTTGTCTATTAGTTTTGATTTTTGCTTGCTTGAACAATGAAGGTGGTTCGGAGTTATGTTTTTGGCTATGCAGTACAGCATGGTTTATCCGGTGGAGAAGCAATGTGATAGAGTTCAATACTTCAATGATTTATAGAATTAGTTGCAATCTAGTTTATTGATAGACTAAAGGAGAAAGGGCCATCTGGAGAAAGGAGAACCATGTTCAATTTGTCAAACCACCAGCAGATTTGCATACTGAAAGAATAGAAGGTGAAGTATTTATCACTTTAGAGTTACTGTAACAGTACGGAGAATGGACTTCAGGTTCATGGGAGGCAGTGGAGCTCATATTAAGAAAACAAATCCGACAGGAGAGTGGGCATTCAACAGACAACAGAAGAGTTGATGCAAGTTAGTAGGAGTAGAATCCAAGTCTACCATTTTTGTATTCCTATACGGTGCATTTTATCCATAATAGTCCATAAGCTGTTACATAACTTGTTATAAAAAAGATGGAAAGAAATTTCACACTTCTCCTTGAAAGGAGGTTAGAAAGTGTAATAGCTATACAAATAACCCCAGTTCAATTGCAATATAGAATAAGGGAATTCTATTAATGCAGCAACACGTCTTTTTTGGTTTTGGGAATTTGACTTGATAACGCTAACTTTCGCATAATACCCAATTTGCCTGATATGCTTTTCAATCGCTGCTAATGCACCTTTGTGAATCTGTTGCTTTTGACGTTTTGCTTCACTCATACCGGGTTATGCACAAATTGAACAGGTCATCTCACTGCCAGAAGTGACGTATACAGCTTTGGGGTGGTTCTACTGGAGCTATTGACAGGGAGGAAATCTGTTGATAAGACCAGGCCAGGCAGGGAGCAGAACTTGGTGGATTGGGCTCGACCAAAACTCAACGACAAGAGGAAACTGCTGCAAATAATAGACCCCAGATTGGAGAACCAATACTCAATACGAGCTGCACAGAAGGCCTGTAGTTTAGCATACTATTGTCTGAGCCAGAACCCAAAGGCTAGGCCCTTGATGAGTGATGTAGTAGAAACTCTGGAACCCTTGCAGGGGTGTGGTGATTCTGGCAGCGAAATGTTACAATATTCTTTGTCGCCATCCCTCGGAACCTCGGTGAGTAGTCATGGTGTTCCGTTTGCAATGAGGGGATTATCAAACTACAGAATGCCACGTGGGTTTGCTGGGAATGTGGGTCCCCGAGTGAGGTGTCAACCTTCAGATCCCAACTGTTCTCCAGGTGCCCCTGCACCATGCAAAGTTAGATGATCAAAGTTGTCTTGCTGTACACTACTAGTCTTTTTTTTTCGAGCTTTTGTTCGACCCTGTGATGTGAACATGAGATAGCCATATAAAAAGCAAATGGCAATTGCTTGTTCCAAACCTGAGCTGATGTGCATTTGACAATGTGGGTTTTATGTACATGGTTTTGTGGTGATCGGAAGCTTTGTTTTGTATTGGCCTCCGCAAGTTAGTTTTTGTTTTTTATTTTTTTCCCAAGGTTGTGGTTTGAAACAAACATATGGGGCCAGTACAACTAGCATTGCTTGACCCTGTTGATTTCAAGTTTGTTTATTGTTAGATCTTGGTTTTATTTACATGATGATGCTTGAATTTTCCATAAATATTTGTCTCGTTAAAAACATGGTGGTGCTATGATTTGTTTTCAAGGTTGATCTAAAGAATAGCGGTTAGTCCCACGCAATAGACTGTCAGGTAGTAGCTTAACAATCAAATATCGGAATTTTCGTCTGGTACCCCTGAGATAAGGTCAAATTCGCCGAGTGTACGAAAGTTTTACATATTTCGCGAAATGTCCCTGAGGTTTGTAATGTTTTCGCGCTGTGCCCTCGGGTGGCTTTTACATACAAACGTTAACACTCCGTTAAATAATAAGACTTTCGTCTTCTTCGAAAGGTTCACGCCATTCATGATAGAGAGGGGCAATGAGTGAGGAGCCGACTACAAGACTCAACGTTGGTGGGTGACATACGCTAGGAGAGATGAGGCTGACGCTGACGACTACGACTTCTTGAGGTAAGTCTCTCGATCTTTTCAATTTCAACTTTGGGATACAGAGTTTGAAGGTTTAGGAGTTTCCCGATTTGAGATTTTTTTGGGGGATTATCGTTTTAGGATCTTTGAACTGGAGTTTGTTGGTTGCTTGTATTGATCAATTATATGACAATTTGTGATATGTAGTTGAGTTCAATTCTCTTCGCAATTTCGAGTTTTATTGTTTTAGGGTTTTGGGGATTTAGGGCTTTATGGATTTTTGGCTTTAGATCAATTATACATTGTTTTGCTGAGATATTATATGTTGGCATGGAAAAGGATGGTTAGTTAGTTCTAGGGGAAATACGAGGCCATGGTCTTTTGAGAGTAGATGGAACTGAAGAAGATGAGATGAAATGAAGATAACAAACTTGGCCATTCTATGTACCAGCCGCAAACCTGCAACATGATCAGAGTATCTTTGTTGGTCATATTTATGCAATCACTACTAGAACGCAAAGAACAAAGTAATTAATTACTAGGATTTCCTTAGCTTCTTGTGGTCTCATGTTGTTTGTGTTGGTTGATATGTGATAATATTACTGAAATCTAACAACTCCTTCATTCAACAACTGAAATCTATAATGTTTTACACTTTATTTCTGTCATGTTTATCGCAGTTTAGAAACGGAAATCTGTCATGTTGCTAAAACTGAAATTATTGCAATTCACAAACTTAAACTAAAATCTGTCATGTTTTTGTAAGTTATGTTTAATATACTGAGTGTGTTTTTTCTTTTGAATGAATTGATTGCTTGCTTAGATCTATGTAATGTCGTGTATTCAATTGAGTGTGTCAAGGAGACGGATCTATATAATGTTGTTTATGCCTCATTGAATATAGAACATGTTAGCCTCTTGCTTTGAAAATTTTGGCTTATTAGTTCAACCGGTAAAGCAATGTGCTTAGGCACAAGATGTGGGTTCAAATCCCACATAAGCCATACATACATAGTATTAGCCTCTTGCTTTGAAAATTTTGACAGAGCTTTTGTAGCGTAGGTCTTTAACAACTCTAAATCATTATATTAGTCTATGTAGGAGTCGAACCCACATCTTGTGCATAAGCACATGCTCTACCGTTTGAGCTAATAGACTTTTAAACAAGCTTCATTTCAATAAGAACATGCTCTATCAGATTCTATTATCTATAGATAACCATCTTGTATTTAGTTTTTAAAATTTTAGTTCATGTAACTCAATTTCTAAAATTTTAGTTTTGTAATTTTAATTGAGCAACACTGAAATTTTAGTTGTGTAATTCTGTTTCTGAAATTCAGTCATGTAATTCAGTTTCTGAAATTAAGTTTCTACAATTTAGTGTCTGTAATTCAAGTTCTTAAATTTAGTTTCTATAAATCAATTTTTGAATTCACTTGTGTCATTTAATTTACGTAATTTAGTTTTTTACATCTTACGTTCAGTAATTTAGTTTATGAAATTCTTTTTTCTAGAATTATGTTTCTATTTCAATGTTACATTAAAGTAAGATTGCAACTTGAGGGAATGTTCAAACTTATATATCATGAATGTTCAATACGATTTACCCTTCTTTTTTTTTTCATTTCTAAACCTTCCTTTCTAAATCTTGCATAGGCTAATTACACCAGAATAAGTTATGCATAAAAAACTTCAATTAGACTTAGAGTTGTCGCTTAGTTTCCCAAGCCATCACGGTTATCCCAAGCATGGTTGATGATTGATGTGCGCTCAAATTACCATATTTTTCATCTACTTTTACTTCGATTTTTGTCTATATTTTCATGCATATTGGTTAGGAAAGCATAAGATTAGTGTATTTTATGTTTATTTGCCAATTATGGAGGTCTACACGAGTTTTTGTGTTATTTCGCAGAAATCGAGGCAAAATTGGAGCGATTTGGAGAAGAGAAGAAAAGCTGAAAAATCACTCGAAGTCTACTGAGGAGTCAAAATCGACCAAATGACTCGACATCGAGTGGTACTAAAGAGCAGAAATCGAGGCAGAAAGAAGAACAACTCTACTCGACTCAGACTAGTCGATATCTACTTAATCTGGTCGATATCGAGTGCTAGAAATCGGGTAAAGTGATAGAGATCGAGTGCAGAATCTGAGGTCGAGTAGAGCTGGCTCAAGATAGAAGAAGAGTGGTCGATATCGACTGAAGCTGGTCGATATCGAGTGACATTGCAGAAAGATCCGACGGTTTTGATAAAATCTTATCCGAAGTGGTTTACTTCTACATTAAGTCGGAGATATTTTATCTAAATTTCAGACATTATATCCTTTAGGGTGAATTCATATTTACCTAAAGTGATTTTATTTATTTACTTTAGTTAGTTTTATCTTAGGAATAAGATGGATTTTCTTATCCTTGGATAGCAAGGTTTGAAATCTATAATTAGAGCCATTAGGGCTGAGTTTTTCATTCATTCAAAATACAATCCAAGCATACAATCGAAGAGAAAACGTTTTTAATTCAGTAGAGAGAGAGAAGGCCGAGTGAAGGAGAGAGAAGCGAGAGCGGAAGTTTGCTTTGTTCGGTTGTAATCTTTCGACGTTAGTAATTTCAATTCAAGTTTATTTTCCAACAATGATGATGATGTTTATGCTACGAAGCGCGAGTAGTTCTCTTAATTCTAGGTTCGGGGTGAGCCAGACAATAGCCATGTAAGTTTATGCATCAAAGGTATGATTTTTATGCGATCCCGTTTTCTATCCTATATGCATGATTCTTCTACGAAAGTAGTAGGTGATCCTTATTTGCATTATTGAAGTGAAAGGCATCTTATTGTGAATTTGGATTAATTATAACATTGGATAGTAACACTTAGACATGGCCACGGGTCACGGGTCGGGCGGGTCGACCCGTGACCCACCGGGTCAATGACCCGCCGGGTCGGTGACCCGCCCGGTCAATGACCCACCGGGTTAGAGTCAAAGGGTCGAACGGTTGGCCACGGGTCGACATTTGAAAATGTAGACGTTGTATGTGGGCCCCACTTGAACGGTTATTTTTTTTAAAAAAAATTTAGCTGTTGGTCGGCTTCAACATAGGTCCGAGCCTATAAATAGGCACCCCCTCATCTCCAATTCATTTTACTTAAACATCCCATCACTCAACTTACATTTTATTGATTCATTCTCATCAATCGTCGTAAACTCGTAATGGCCGACCGTAGCGGATCCTCGAGCTCCTCGTTGTTCAATCATTTCAACAAGGTTGTCCAAGCCCTGGGGAAGATCGAAGTGAAGTGTCGTTATTGTGGTCATAAGTACAAGATAACGAACAATTTGGGTTATGACAATTTGAAGAATCATCTAGCGAAGAAGCATCCGAAAAAAGTTAACGAAGCATCGGGATCGTCGGGTAATTAGAGATTTAGTATTGTGTTGTGTGAAGTTTATGATGTTATGAAAATATGAACTTATGAAGAATTAAATAAAGTAGGAACTAGGAAGTAAGTTAGTGTTTTATGTTGTAATGCCATGTATGAAGGCATGAAGCACCGAGCGCGATCTCGACCGAGACAATGAATCCAGTATGGGTTTGTAATCGTTGTTCGGTTTGTAATAAACTTGTGTTTTATGTGTGTATTAATTGATTTTTTTAACTAATCCAACATGTAAACTAATAAACCTAAATAAATATTTTTCACCTACAAAATAACAAATAAATAAATAAACTCACAATTTACATAAGAAAATAACAAATTTTTTTAAAAAAGAAAACAACCTAATACAATTATACAAATATTCATTGTTATTGTTAATTTGATAAGTGAAAAACTAAAAACAAATTAAAACATGGCCACCAACGGTCAGATTTGGGAGAAAAAAAGGAAGATCCAACGGTCGGATTTCAAATCCCAAAGGCCGACCCGCTGGGTCGACCGTTGCACCTGATGGGTCGACCGTTCGACCCGGCGCCTAATTCACTATAAATAGTACCCCTTCCCTCCCATTTTCATCACACCATCTCATCATCTCTTCTAATCTCATCTCACACTCTCTAATCGCTCTCTAATCACTCTCTAATCGCTCGATAATCGAGGAAGTTGGAAGTTGGTGGTTAACGAGTCAAGAATTCCGAGAATTCGGCGCTTCGCATCACCAAATCCTACTTCTTTCATCTCCTTCTTAATTTCTTCATTATTCCGTCTTTTATCTTAATTACATATTCATATTATTTTTAACAAATATCTAATCCACTTTTATTGAAAATGTTTACCAGAGGTCGAAGGAGTGTTAGCGGAGCCCCGTCCTCAAGCAAGGGGAGCGGATCGGGATCGGGTAGCCAACCGGAGCCTATCCTTCGACGTAGCGCCTCCGTGTTCGGAGCTGGAACGAGCGGATCCCGACGGTGTATAAGCACAAGAAGGGGAACGGATATGGAAACTACGGACGCCATATAGAATCAAAGCATCCGGAGAAACTCGGCTTGGCGAAAGGTCAAACTCAACTTTCCGGGTACGCAACTACTTCCTCTCAACCCCCTGGTCTATGGAGTTATGATTACGCTAGTTGTAGTGATAACTTTGCTGAAATGATAGCGGCTGAAGGTTTAGCTTATAACTTTGCACAACGATTATGTTTTAACAACTTTATTACGGAAAATGTTCAACCCGCTTGGCAATCTATGAGTCGAAACAAGGTTAAGAGGAAAATGATCAAAAGGTATAACATCCGTAAAGCTGAATTAATTGAATATTTTGAAAAATTTAGCGATTTACATGGTTCGATTTGTAGTGATATTTGGACTGACCATTGGCAACACCACTCATATATGGGTATCACATGCCATTGGGTGGATGAACGGTTCATTTTACACAAACGAGTTTTGGTTTTTCGAGTTTTTGACGACCCACACACGGCTCGTAACATAGCACAAGTCCTTTTAAACGTTTTACAAGAGTATAAATTGACTCAAAGAGTTTTTTCAATCGGTTTTGACAGCGCATCCGCCAACACTGCTTCTATCCCAAAGTTAACCCTATATTGTCAGCCCAGGATAGGGGGGAGATTTTTTCATATTTGTTGTGCACCTCATATTTTAAACTTATGTGTTCAAGATACTTTAGATTATTTACAAACCGTTATTGAACCTATTTGATATGTTTTGCGGGCACTGTGGCGAAGCAAACAGCTTCGCCACCAATGGCACCAGTTTTGCCAAGCAAACCACGTGCGCCCGAAGAACTTCCCCCGGGATGTTAGCACTCGGTGAAACTCGACGTACAAAATGATTTATGATCTTATCAATACAGGGAACTTCTTTCTTCTTTTGCCACCCAACACATCGAAGGTTCAAACGTTTTTGGGGATGTGTGGGTGACTGCTCGAGATGTGATTGAGGTTTTCAAAGTTTTCCATGACGCAACAGAAACTTTTAGTCATGCTTACATTCCTACGTCTAGTGTTTTCTGTTTTGTCGCTATGAACATTGCCATCGCAATTTAAGACGGGCTTCAAGTGCAATGCATTCATGACGCTGTTTCCACCATGTGGGAGAAATGGTTGTCGTATTACAAAATTATACCTGATATTTTCCTTGTAGCCTGTCGTTTCGACCCGAGATACAAATTAACTGGGCTTCAAAAGTTTTTAGAAAACTATTTTCCTACGATCAACATCGAAAATTATCTTGAATGCAATGTTTCAAGTATAGTTGCTAGAGTTAGGGGAATACTTGAAGATTTATACACTCATTTTTCTACAGGCACTCTAGCGCCTAATCACCCTCCTCCTACGCCTTCCAGCTCGAGCAGCTCTTCTCGCATTAGCATTACCGCTCGAACTAAGGCCCTTGCCAGAGATATTTTTGGCTCAATGAGGTCGAGGTCTTCGTCGAGCCCGTACTCGGAGCTCGACGAATATTTGTCTACTAACTTTGAATTTCGCAGTGATGAAGATGAAGATTTCGATATTTTAGAATGGTGGGGCCGAGTGGAAAGACAACGCTTTCCAACCTTGCAGGTGATCGCCAGAAAAATACTTGGAGCCCCTTGCTCCACCGTCGTTGTGGAGCAATTATTCAGCCGAGGTGGACAAATTCTAACCGAGAAGAGATCTAGATTGCTCCCCGAAAACCTCTAAGCACAAGTATGCCTCGCCGATTGGAAGAGGGCAGAGATGAGAGTTCAGAGAAACCTCTTATCCACCGACACAGACCCTGATGATGGAATATACTCGGAATCGGTCGGGACATCCATGGACAGTGGAGTCGTCGATGCCGAACGACAGTCCGTCGCCGACGAATAGCCGAATAGGTAAGCGGGGTTCAGACAACAGGTAAAAGAACTACGTGGGCTTTGATTCCTCTCCCCATGGAGGATACGTAGGCAATTGGGAAACCGATTCAAGCCCTTCTTCCCTCCTTTTTTTCCCCAACTTGAACATCACAGAACCGTTCATCGCAAAGTCGAAATACATTCAAATCGGGTCTGACCCGGTGGGTCACACGGTTCCTACTTTCCCCTTCCCCATGGCCAAACCCGGCGGGTCGACCCGTCGACCCGTCGATCCACCGAGTGACCCAAACTCGTAGACTCGTTGGATTCCCGGGTTGGGGTTTGGGTCCTACCCCCCGGGTTCTCGACCTGGCGGGTCCGACCCGTCGACTCGGCGGGTCGGACCCGTGGGCACGTCTAGTGACACTTAGGGTTTATGCGAGAGCCTGTAAATCACCTAATTCTTAGTAACGAAAGTTATTTGACGAAAAAGGCATAATCTTTCATGAATTTGGCATAGGCTTATATGGTTATCGTTGTGGCATGAGATCCCCGATCTTGGAGGTTTTTAGTTTATTGAGTTTATAAAACCTGTGATTTTATTCTGTTCATCCTTCCTACATCATCCTCATATTCTTCGGACGCTTTTCCGACACAAATTGGTTACGTTTTAGCTTTCTGCAAAGACTCGATTTTGACTTCTGTGGTTGATATCGAGTGACTGACCCGATATCGAGTTTCCTACTCGACGTCGACTGTCTGTGTCTATTTTGCAGGAAGTATACTGGAAATCGACTGGAACTATAGTCGATATCGACTGATCTACTCGATATCGAGTGGTCTTCTGAGTCGAAATTGAACGTGATTGCAAGCTTAGGAACCGCTGTGACATACCTCCTTGTGGATTCGATCCTGAATACCCTACTACTACATCGGAAGGGTTTCTTGTAATTTATTTGCTTGGACAGGGAGTTGGTTTATTCATATTTATATTTATTCAACTAGTTTCCCTCCTAACAATGAGCACTCTATCAAGCTTGCTGAAGTATTACCATTTTGAAAATGCGAGAAATAAAAAGCTTGCTGATTTTTCATTTAGCCAAAATTAGAGACAAGGAGCATATATAACATGTAGATTATGAAATAACCTATGTGGGATTTAAATCCACGTGTAGATTATGAAATAGCCCGATCTTGTTCAAAAAAACCAGCAAACTATGATAGCAAAAACATGCACTTTTGATAGCAAAATATGACAGCAAACATCCAGCTACAAAGCAAGCAAAAAAGCCATTTTTTACCAAACATGACAGCAAAAAAAAAACAACAAAATATGACAGAAAACACAAAGGATAAGCTCTTGAATCTAAAATTGAGGGTTAATTTGGATTCCCCACCCCCCTATAAGAATAGCTTAAACTTTCTTTGTGATCTTACTTACATATACACGTTACTAACACATGCATGTATTTATTTTTAAAGGTCATGTCAAATTAGGTGAAGTGTTTTGTGAGAAAGACTTCTAGGTCATTTTATTTGGAACCTAGTTTGTTTACAGATGGTCGACCGACATACCAAATGATAAGCTCTGAATCTAAAATCCCACTAACAGTCTATACAAGTTTACAACTTTCCATTTGTCCTTCAAGTGAAAACTTTGACAACCCTAGGATAGAGGTTACTTATTAATGTGAAAGTGCAAGCAAAGATCCCTCGTGAGGTTTTTTTGTCAAATTTTCCCCAATTTGTGGATGATTGTGCACTCATCTTGCAATTTCAATCAAAATGAAACCTCATTCAATGGAGAACTACATTGTTATTTGTTAGCCTTTACTAATTCTTCTGATTAGTAGCTACCTAACCAATGAATCGAAATCCATCCTAGTGAATCAGATTAGGGGAAAACCATCCTAGTGAATTAGATTAGGGCGAGAATCGAAACGCTATTTGATATTGAATCAACAAAAAACAGGTACAATCGACATTAAAATCCATTGAATGGAGGGGCATGACGCGACCTGCAATTCTCTTAAATTCATTTACTTTTATTTTATTTAGTGGATGGAGGGGCATGACGCGAAAAAATTACAAACCTCAGGGGCATTTCACGAATTATGTAGAACTTTCTTAAATTCGACGAATTTGACCTTACCTTAAGGGCACCAGGTGAAAATTCCAACCAAATATTAATTTGAGGCAACAAATCAAAGTCACAAACATAACATGTGAATAAATTCGAATTAGAAAGCAAATAAAGATAAACTTGATAAAAATTACAATGAATGATACTGTAAAAATCGGATATATATAAACTAGTGTAATGTTCACTTTCGTGTATAAGATGAATATGTTAACATAATATTATAAAATTGTATAAGTTATTTATAAAGTTTTATTAAAAATATAACAAGTGCAAAACATTTGAATTTGCATTTTCTTTTAAAAAACCCATACATGTACTGTTAGCACAATGTATATATTGTTAGCAAAAAGGCTTAAAAGAAGCATATAAAACTTCCAGAAATTAATTCATTGCTCACAGTTATAATAAGGAACAAACAACAAACTTATTATAGCAAATCAAAAAGTGTCAATATTTATATTTTACAGATAGATCACATTACCCTGTTTGCATTGTTGACAAGGCCTAATTAAGCTGAAGCAAAAAGTGCTAGTACTCTTATTTTTTAAAATATACACTTACTAGTGTTTCATAATGTTTTAGATCTAACCGGATCACATAAAAGACCGCTGTAATCATTTGTAAAACTGACCCAAGTAGGAGTTTCCACGAGTAAATACGGTGTGCTTTCAGCCTTAGTATATTTTATTTGGCATGCCCGGAATGCCTTAATTTTTTATCACAACAAGATTCCTTATGAGGTTTTATCTCGTTTGATATGTACACATGTTTATCGTGTGCTTTATAGAATTATAGTCTTTTTTCCCATGATGTTGTAGCCGGTTTATAAGGCCCTTTTGGTTTGTTTGATAGGAGTGCTCTGCTTTCAAGGATATCTTTCACCTTGTGAGCAGGCTAACGTTGTAGTTTGATTCGTAACCACCAGTTTCTCCTGGTGGTTTCTATTAATATTATTTACCTTTACGTAAAAAAAAAAAGAGATTCCCGTCCTTTTCCCCCAAAGGTCCAAGTTTACTAATTTGGGATTCCCTCGTCCGATGTGGTCAAGGACCTTGTGAGGTTTGGACGCCTAGTTCGGTGGCCAACATGGCAAGATAATCCAAATCCAGCATAGAACACTACCAAGTAGTGTGTTTTCAACAGCAAAGATGTGCACACGATGGTTGATTGCATAGCGCTCTGGAGAGAGATTACATTCCATATCGGCAAAGGAAACCTAAAACTGGCCTATTATCTAGGATAGGGAGTGATGGCCAGTGTGTGTGTGGGGGAGGGCATGGAGGTGCGGGCCCCGCCCCCTCTAGTGCAAAAACAAAAAAATTTAAAACAACGTTCTTTTGTGGGTTTTTTTTTTCAATTTCAAATTTAGCGTTTACAGAGAGGCACGGGAGAAAACTTGGGTAGTGCGAATGCGAACGACGGACGAGAGCGATTCTCTTGACTCGCGAGGGTGAAGGTTGCTGGTTCCAGGCCTCCGACCACTGGTTTCGAGATGCAAGCGGTGACTAGCAGGGGTGGCGCCGTGGCGGGCTTGGTGGCTGAAGTGCTATTGTATTGCTGACTGTGAAGCGGAACAGGTAGAACGTGTAAGTTTCCCTTTCACTACTTCAATTAATTCGAGATTTTATATATGTTTGTATAATTTATTAAATTGATTTTGTTGAAATGTTGAATTGATTTAGAGAATTGAAATGGATTTGTTAGATTAGGGTTTGAGATTGGAGGATTGAAATATGAATTGGGGGTTTTCGTTAATTTATTCGAGATTTTATGAATGTTTATGTATTTTATTGAATTGATTTTGTTGAAATGTTGAATTCAATTGCAGAATTGAAATGGATTGGTTAGATTAGAGTTTTAGATTTAAAGATTGAAATATGAATTGAGGGTTTTTGTTAATTAATTCGAGATTTTATGAATGTTTATGTATTTTATTGAATTAATTTTGTTGAAATGTTGAATTGATTTGGAGAATTGAAATGAATTAGTTAGATTAGGGTTTGTAAAGACCGAAATTTTTTAAATATTATTCTTATAATTATAGATTTTATTCCAATTTCAAATTTGTTTGATTTCTAAGACTGAAAATGTTTGAATAATTTCGTCTTGAAGCAAACGATTTATTTGAATTCTTTCGAATGAATTCCGGCATGAACTTGTTGTTGAATTTGAAATGAATTTATTTCCGCTTTATCCTTCCGAGGCTTAGAAATATTTTTGGGTTTCGTTATTTAATTCGGGTTTGAATGATTATTTTAAATTAATTTTAATCGTGTTGGGTTAAGGTTGGAAAGCGGATTTCGGGATTTATTCCCGGGTATTTAATTGATTTTATACACTTAGACACTCAAATTCACACACCCACTCCCTCACCTCTACACCGGCCTCACCCCTACACCCCCGACCATCTGTTAAAAGCCCATCCCACCCCTCTTCATTTTCAACCACCCTGTCACCACCATCCCTCCATTCTCTTTTCATGCTTCACCATCACCACTCCTCCATTCTCCTACACTCTTCAACGTCACAACTTCCATACACTACAACCCCTGCTCACGACACCACCTCCTACAAACGCCACCAGCATCATCACGTCATCACCCCTGCCCACGACGCCTCCAAGCCCCGGGCCTCTGTTTCCTTTTCGAAGCTTAGCACCACCAAGCCACTAGCCTCCCCTCCATTCGAGCAAGCAACAGAAGTAGCTAGGAGCACCACCGAAGCCTAGGAACTCCGACAACACAAGGCCTAGCCGCTCGAATGCCATCCTCCCATGTTTTCGTGATCCAAGGTCGGTAAGTTTTGATCTCCTATTTTCAAATGAAACCCCATGAAAGAACACCTTTAACCTTCCTTCACTCCTCCTAGGCCTACCCCGAGGCTCCTCAATCGAGCCTTCGAAAAGCTCCAACGAAGCTCCTTTTACCCATTGAACCCAACCCACTTGGTGAGCTTTGCTCCTTTCTTTCCTTGGATATGTCGTCACTTTCACGTTCCTTGTGGTTGGGGAAGAGAGTCGGAGAGGATGAGAGTGGGCTGGAATGGGAACGAGGCAACTCCAGCTAGCACGAACTGCCAGCACAACGAGGAAGACGACGTGCCGCGGGCACGACACTATTCACTTGGCCGGTTTTGTTAAAATTATTTAATTAATTATATATTAGACTATTTACTTAATAATTATTTATTTATTTATTTATTCTTTTACTTAATTAGTTCTATTATTTATTTATTTGGTTAATTATTTTGGATATATTTATTTGTTTAAAGGTTGATAATATGTGTTGATATTTAAATTAGTTGGTTTCAAATATATGATTTAAATATTTCTCGAGTATTGGAATTTATTTAAAACCTTAGTATAAGAATTTTTAAAATAATACTCCCTCTGTTAATTAAAACTTGTCGTTTACTATTCATGCACGCTTTTTTAGAATGATAAAAACTATATGAAATATTAACTTTTTTTAAATTTGTTTTTATAAATTCATACTTAATAGTAACAAATATGAAATTATTTAAAATATGTATTAAAAAATTTAATATTTTATATAGTTTTTAACACCTCAAAAAGCGTACGTGAATAGTAAAACGTCAAGTTTTAATTAACGGAGGGGGTATAAGGAATGTCGAGATTAAATTATTAGGATATTTTGGAAGTAGTTTTTAAGGTTAAATATTTTATGATTTGGAAATGGGCTAAGAACGGATTTGAGGTTACTTGTTTTGACTGATAACTTGACTTGTGAAATTATATGAATTAACTGCAAGTAAATACGAATTTGAAGCATGATTTGAGACGTTGTAAATTCGAGATGAATTATGGAAATGAGAATGGAATAAGATGATATAAGACGTTTGAGTTAAGTTGAGATAAATGATGATGATGATGAGGATGATGATGATGATGATGATGACGACGACGACGACGACGACGACGATGTTATGACTAATTATCGATGGATAGATTCTGCGAAGTGGTAAATGGGTCCTCTATGCTTTAGACTTATATTCTGCATTTATTAAAATTGTTAGGTGATCCGTGACATGATGGGCTTGCCTATTGATGGTTTATTGTTTTGTTGATATGCTACTCTAGGCAAGTTCTTCGGGGCTTACTCGAGTTAGAACCTCATGCCTGATGTTTCATATAGTATGTAGGCATTTTAATAGCATGTCATGTAGTAGCAAGCCTAGGTTTTTGCATTTATGGATGAGCATCTATATTCTGAATGCGAATGTTAGAAACGGTCGTAAGTGATGAGTCCTAGAGTCGTTCCTAGGGTCATAGGACAACCCAGTCTCATCGGGTTTGTCCTGATTGAGTCATCTGAGAGAATGATTTCATGATTTATATATATGAGTGCAGTGGTGACCGAGTGTCTAGCCCCGGCTGTGGTGCGGACTCAGGCATGAGATATACTGCAGCACCGACCGGGTCATCCGACCCCAATTGAGGTGGACATCCGACCTCAGCTGAGGTACGGACATAAGAGAGATACTCACCCCGATTGAGGCATGGGTTTTAAGAGATTGGGACATGCCACTTGACATTCTATGTGGGCCCATTTACTGCATTTTTGTCATTATATATAAACTGTCAACATGCTTGCGTGTTTAATATTCCAGTATTACATTAGATCATTCTCATCTAGGCTTTGAGCATATTATATGTCCTCAGCGAGGTCTTCAGGACCCGCATAAGTGGCTCGACCTTGACTTTGTGGTATAGTTTCAAGTACCCATTTCCTTGCTTGATCTGGTGCTATTTTGGCGGGGATACTCTATGGCGCAGTTAGAGAGAGAGAGAGAGATTGACTATGGACTCCACACTTTTACTAATTTATATTTCCTTCGTACTTTGGTTTTGATCCAGCTTTGTCATAGGAACTGTGTATCAATTTATGTTTCTTACGCAACTTAGAAGTAGGACAGGTAATGGTCCCCAAATGGACCTATCGCGAATTGAGGGTACACAATTGTTGATAGGAGGAAATCGAGTTCTTCAAACAAATATATGAAATATATGCAAACCGAATCCTAGCCTATGCAAATAATTACAAGACTTTCTCCCGCTGTAGTAGAAGGGTAGTCAGATCGATCTACGAGCAAGAAGGTCAGCGAGATCCTAGTAGCGTTGGAAAGCTCACGTCTTTGGTTGACCAGAAGCCTCGATCTCGACCTTGGTGGTCGATTTCAACCTTGGCTGTCGATTCTTTCTACAACAGAAAACCTGCAGAGACAGAAACAAGCAGTTGATATCGACTAGGGAGGTCGATATCGATGTTAGTGCAGAAATCGATTGGCTCAGAAGACTTCCAGTCGACACAGAATGGTCGATATCGAGGATGGGGGTCGATATCGACTTCAGCAGTTCGTGCAGGATGATCGACGTCGACACAGAAGACCATCGACGAAGGCACAGTGGTCGATATCGATGTCTTGGGGTCGATATCGATGTTGGTTCCTACAAAGTTGTTAGCTTTGTCGGCAAAGAAAGGCCGAAGAACGTAGGATGAATAAGGGAGCAATGGACAGAATAAAGACAGTGTTTTTATGTGTATAAACTATAAAAAGCAACTCCTAGGATTAGGGTTACCATAACGTTAAGCAATGCATGCGATAAGGTAAATAAGACGGACAATTGCTCTATTTCACCCGAGGAACGAGCTTTCGCTGTACACCAACTCTTAGGATTACTCTTGCAAAGATAATGCAGGGTAGGTAAAGAGAGGATAAAAATGACTTAAAAGATACCTCCATCATTTAATTCTCGTAAACATAAACATATATATGCATTGACTTTGAATAACTATCACAACGTTTAGAGATGCATAGGAAGAGTAAATACACTAAAGAAAGCAAATAGATTTTTGACGTTCTCCCTATAGGCCAAAATTATCACTAGGACAATATTTGTTGGATTTGCTTTTTATCCTAGGATCATATGTGCTCAATTTCATCACAAGTTCACAATCTACATAAAAACTTTTTAAGGACTTAGGCTAAACCATCCAAATATTCCATAGAATTTACATGATCAAGTCAGCTATTGAGTTCTTATTATTGGACATCTAAGTAGGGTTTTAAAACAAACTTATAAAAGTAAACATGCATTTTTTTTAATTTTTTTGACATTTTTCTATTTTTTTTTGAATTTTGACATTTTTATGAAAGTAAAAACTAAAAACAAAAACTTAAACATGAATGCAATGCAAAGAATAAAACCAAGTTATGACCATAAGACACGTTTCTACCCCACCCCATACTTAAAATATATAGTGTCCTCACTGTATTAAAAGAAGAACAAGGGTAGAGAGAAACTCACAATGCAACCTACCAATTCAGGTTAATTTCAGGTCAGGTCGATGCCAGAAGTCGATGTCGAGGTTAGTGGTCGATGTCGACTGCATCTGTCGAAGTAGAGGAAGAAGGTGAAGTTGAGAGCTGCCAGATTGTGGTCGATATCGAGTATAATGTTCGATATTGACTTCTCCTTTTTTGCTCCTGAGTCCTCGATGTCGACTCCAGGAGATGGCTCGACCCTGGGGTGGTCGATTTCGACTAGCCTGGTCGATTTCGACTGCCTCTGCAGAAGCTTCTTTTCTTCTTCGTTGTTTCTTTTGCTTGGCAACTTGAAATCTTTGTTAGAATTATAGACAAAACCACGAATTATCACAGTTTCAAAAGTTTAAGAATCCAAAAATCAAAACCCTAAAAACCTTCTATGAAAGAAAATAAAAGTTTTAGTTACAAGCTCTAGATTTTTGAGTCGCTAGGCCGACTTCTCCATCAATAAGTCATGAGCCTTTAATGTAGGTACCCTTCCAGCTTAAGCCTTCTCCTGGATCATCTAGGTCCTTGTGATAATAGCTAAGTTCGGCAACCAAGGCTTCTTCTTTGTTAGGTTCTTCTTTATTGGGCGCTTTCCTTCTCTTTCTTGACCTAACTTTTACAAGATGGGCAAACCACGAAGCTTTAACCCTCCCATTAGTTGAATTGTCAATAATGGACAGAGGAGGGTTAGGCATCATACCTGGGCTTACCTGTTTGCACCCGAAATAGAAATCTTCGGGCTGAGGGGAGATCGATTTCGATATAGGATGGTCGATTTCGAGTTCTGTAGTCGATGTCGACATGTGGTGGTCGATGTCGACGTCAGGGACCCCATACTTAAGCTCCTAGCAATCATTTGGCTCACTCGATATCGATGTGGTGTGGTCGATTTCGAGGATTTCAGTCGATATCGACTGGTTCCAGTCGATGTCGACCCTGCTTGTTGTTTCCGTCCTCGCCAACAAAAATTTACGAAGCTTCTCCTTAGCCGGTGAGAGAACAACTTGTTCCAGCTGCTTTGTTTCCCTCATTGTAGGGTTGAAGCGAAACTCCACGACCTCGTTGCTGATTGTGAATGTAAGGGTGCCATTCCTCACATTGATGTTGTCATCCGATGTTGCTAAGAATGGCCTACCAAGGATGATAGGCACAATATGATCTTCCGGCATGTCCAACACGATGAAGTCCCTGGGTATGAAGAACTTTCCCACCTTGACAAGGACATCATCCACAACCCCAGTTGGTCTCACAAAGGAGTTGTCCTCCATGTAAAGCTTCATGTCGACGGGCTCCAATGCTCTTAAGCCCACTTGCTTCCATATTGATAGAGGCATCAAACTAACACTAGCACCAAGATCACAGAGGGCTTTGAATTGATGCTTACCAACCCCTACCATCACCGCAAACTTGCCTGGATCGCCTCGCTTCTCAAGGAACTCAATTGAATTGCATTCGCCGGCGATCTCTAGGATGGACCTCTTTTTGGACAAGATGTCCTTCAAGAACCTCATGTATGCAGGCATCTCATTGAGCGCTTCCGTGAGTGGTGTGGTGAGATTTAGACCTTGTAAGATCTTCACGAAGCGTCTAAACTTAGTGTCTCTTGGATCCCGCAACGCCTTGGAAGGAAAAGGTAGAGTTTTGGATGGCTTTGTAGGTGAATTGGTCGATTTCTGCTTTCTGGACAGGTCGATATTGACATCAGGGGGGTCGATATCGACTGGTTGGGTCGACCTTGGGAGTGTCTGAAGCTGTGGTCGATTTCTAGAGGGGTCGACATAGGTAGGGTGGTCGATATCGACCTCATCACTCGATATCGAGTGCCTCTCTAGCTCCGTTCTGTGCATCGCAGTGGGCTCGACATCGACTGTGGGTTCGATGTCGACAAGGCCCTTAATATCGACCTCGGGGTCGACATCGACTGTATCTCCAGCGACTTCTCCTACGCTCCTCGGCTCGGGCAATGTACGTTCACTCCTTAGATTGATAGTGGCAATGTGCCCGGCTTGCCCCCTTGGATTTTCTTGTGGTTGTCCAGGGAGTTTGCCTGGTGGCTTTGGGATTTGGGACGCCAGTTGACCCAATTGGGTCTCAACCGTCTTCTTCCAAGTATCCATCTCCCCCATTCGGGCGTTTAGGCCCTGAAGTTAGTTCTGGATAGCGCTGCTAGATTGTTGATTTACAGCCTGGTTCCTCTTTAATTCCTCAAGAATGAGTTGGACATCATCCCTTCGTGGTTCTCTCTCCGGATGACCTGGAGCTCTATAAGGCGGAGGATCCCTGGGTTTGTACTGGGGTGGTTGATTTCCCCAGTTTTAATACCCCTGAAATTTGGGATTCCTCATGTAGCGCGCCTCCTGGTGTGTCTTCGCTAGTTGTACTTGCTCCATATGGGGCATTCAGTGGTGATATGCCTGACGGAGCCACATTCGGCACAGGGCTGGTTAGCGGAAAGGAATTTGACTTGTTTCTGCAACCTCCTGAGTTGATCGTGCATGAATTGATGTTTGACGTCGGGATCAATCTCATTGGAGGGCTCACAGAGTGTCATAGATGGGGCAGGCCTTGAGTCGGAGGCCACAGGAGTCCCATAGGTGTTGTCAAATTCGACCAACATCTCTATAGTATCCCAAGCTTGTTGTGGTATGAGCTCGAGCTACCCATAGGAGGTATAGGTGTTGATCCTCTCCTTAGTTGCTACGTCCAGGGCATTGTAGATGATCTGCTGGATGACGTAGGGTGGTTGCCCATGCGTAGGGCAAGACCTCAGTAGCTCCTTGAAGCGCTCCCATGCTTGTGCCAATGACTCGCCTGGCTTCTGTTTAAAAGCCGTAATCCTTTGGTGCATCATCGCGGTCTTTGATGGTGGGAAACATATATTGAGGAAGGCATCCTTGACCTCGTCCCACGTGCGGAGCGATCTGGGGGCTAGACTCTCCAACCATGCTAGAGCTTTCCATGCGAGAGACCAACAAAAAGCCTTTAGTTTAACATATTCAAGGCTTTTTCCATCAGCAATAGTATTACACAAATTGAGGAATAGAGATATATGATCTAGAGGACAATCGTTAGGTTTCCCCTCAGTTTGACATCGCCTAATTTCAGTTAAGAAGCTAGGTTTAATTTCAAAAGTAGAGTGGGGGATAAGAATAGCCGATTCAGGCATTGAGAGCACAGGGTGCATGTATTGCTTGGCATTCTGAGGGAGGACGTTGATTTGGGCTTCGATTTGCCTTCGGCCTCCCTCCTCTCTGTCTGCACGCTCTTTAAGTGTCGCCTCTCTAGTTGTTAAGTCCTCGACTTGCTTCCTTAGTTGCTCAATTAGCTCAGCCTGGGTCTCATTGTCTGCCATGATTCTTTGAGCTTGGGCCCTTAGATGAAGATAGCATTTAGGGTCGTCTACTCCTTCGAATTCAGGTGGGCGATCAGCGCGTTGCATACACCTGCAAAGCAAAACTAGATAAAAACGTGAGATAGACTACTAGAGCGCGATTGATAGCCTCCCCGACAATGGCAAAATTTGTTGATAGGAGGAAATTGAGTTCTTCAAACAAATATATGGAATATATGCAAACTGAATCCTAGCCTATGCAAATAATTACAAGACTTCCTCCCTTTGTAGTAGAAGGGTAGTAAGGATCGATCCACGAGGAAGCAGGTCAGCGGGATCCTAGTAGCGTTGGAAAGCTCACGTATTTGGTCGACCAGAAGCCTCGATCTCGACCTTGGTGCTCGATTTCGACCTTGGCTGTCGATCCTTTCTGCAACAGAAGACCTGCAGAGACAAAAACAAGCAGCTGATATCGATTAGATAGGTCGATATCGATGTTAGTGCAGAAATCAACTGGTTCAGAAGACTGCTAGTCGACACAGGATGGTCGATATCGAGGATGGGGGTTGATATCGACTTCAGCAGTTCATGCAGGATGATCGACGTCGACATAGAAGACCGTCGACGAAGGCACAGTGGTGGATATCGATGTCTTGGGGTCGATATTGATGTTGGTTCCTGCAAAGTTGTTAGCTTTGTCGGCAAAGAAAGGCCGAAGAACGTAGGATGAATAAGGGAGCAATGGACAGAATAAAGACAGTGTTTTTATGTGTATAAACTATAAAAAGCAACTCCTAGGATTAGGGTTACCATAACGTTAAGCAATGCATGCGATAAGGTAAATAAGACGGATAATTGCTCTATTTCACCCGAGGGACGAGCTTTCGCTGTACACCAACTCTTAGGATTACTCTTGCAAATAAACCTAATTGTCTCTATCAATTTTATGTTTATAACTCAAGCTATTAACATGAATCCCTTTTCTTTCGATTAGGACTAAACATAGAATCGTAGGAGATGATATAGACACAATGATATCAACATCTAACACTTACCTCAGGCACGCATGGCTAACGTGGGGCTCACCCCGACCCTAGAAGCTTTGGGAGAGTACTCGCACCTCATCACAGGAAACATCATTGATTGAAAGGAAATTTGCATTAATAACTTCGAAACTTTACAACTCAACGTCGGCTCTCGCAAACGCCAAACCCTAAAGCTTCTCTCTAACTCTAACTCTATTGCTATTGTGTGTGTGTAATTGAATGATTGAATGCCAGCCCCCTAGGGCATTATTTACAGGCTACTAATCCTTGCTAGCCAAGGATTGTATCTTCTATCTAAACTATAAACTCTATCCAAACAAGTAGGATATACCTTTTATTTTAGGTAAATATCTAAACAACTTAATAAAGCTTTAAGGTAAAAAAACAAATAAACCTCAGTTGTAATCTATCTAAATCTGTATATAATACGTGGCTCTTGAAGATAGAATAGCAATCCGCGTGTTGAAAAGCGTGTCCAACCCGTGTCGAAGTATGGTCGATATCGACGAGATAGGTCGATTTTGACCTCTCTGTTTCTACTCGAAGGGCTCAGCTCCACTCGATTTTTGGGACTTTGGTCGATATCGATGTCAGGTGATTGATATCGAGTGCTTTTCTTCTGTTGGATGATGGTCTGTCTTGACACTCAGGTCTGTGTCGATGTCTGTAGTCGATATCGACCATATAGGTCGATTTCGACCTCTTCTCTGCTTCACTTGGTTTCTTCATTTTGACTCAAATTTCGCTCGAATTCCTACATAATTAGATCAAAACTTGTGCAGACTCTATTTCTTACACGTTAGCTCATTCTACACAAATTTGCATTATTTTCATACTTTATTTGAGGAATCGAATGAAATATGAAGTCAAAAGATGCAAATAAAATGGGTACAAATATGTACATCAAAACACCCCATACTTAGACTTGCTTGTCCTCAAGCGATAAGCAAGCAATAACCGACACGTACAATACACCCTTCAAGTCTTCGCCCTTGTCAAAAGTAACATCATAAGTGGTAGCAAAGCAAAGCATGTGAATTTAACGCCATAGCACATATTTGAGCGATCCATAGGCATATGCAATTTTGATCCAACCTCACAGGGATAATGTGTTTGCACTCAACTTTCATGTGTTTAGGCTATGAAGATCAACTCTCAACTCAATTCCATATACAATCTCATAAACATTGCATTTTATAATAATTCAATTCGCAACCAATTATAAAATGCAATAAGAACCATCAGGAGGACTTTCGCTCAATGGAAGACGTCAAAGAAGACTCCATTCGGCGGGGTTGTAATGGGGCTTGGTATGAAATAAAAGGTATGGCATTATTTGGCTATGTGGTGCTTATGAAATTCGGGAATCAAGACTCCTAAACCTCAATACTTACAATATCCAAACCATAACTCTGACAATGTTGCACTTTCCAAACTCATCATCCATAATGCTCATCAACCCTTCTTTCAAATCCTTAATATTCTCTCAAAAATATAAACCTTGTATGAAATAAGTAAAGAACTAAGGAATTTGGATCATGCACAACATATATATCTCTTTTTTTTTCACTTTTTTTCCTTTGAAGAAAATTACATAAATAAAATAAAGGAAAGGTGCATTTATATGGTGAGCCAAAAATCCTTTTACAAAATATGACAAGATGCAAATATATACCAACCCAATATTTCCTTTGCTCAAAACTAGATAATATGCACTTTCTTTCCACATTGCATTAACCTAACCAATCTAAGTCTTAATTCCCAAATGGGGGTCAGGCTCAATTCGGCTAGGGATAATTTTGTGGAGTTTGCAATATAAGGCTCAGGCTAATATTCTGGCTTCAAGCAGAGATAATGCAGGGTAGGTAAAGAGAGGATAAAAATGACTTAAAAGGTACCTCCATCATTTAATTCTCCTAAACATAAACATATATATGCATTGGCTTTGAATAGCTATCACAACGTTTAGAGATGCATAGGAAGAGTAAATACACTCAAGAAAGCAGATAGATTTTTGACGTTCTCCCTATAGGCCAAAATTCTCACTAGGACAATATTTGTTGGATTTGCTTTTTAGCCTAGGATCATATGTGCTCAATTTCATCACAAGTTCACAATCTACATAAATTTTTTTTAAGGAATTAGGCTAAACCATCCAAATATTCCATTGAATTTACATGATCAAGTCAGCTATTGAGTTCTTATCATTGGACATCTAAGTAGGGTTTTAAAACAAACTTAAAAAAGTAAACATGCATTTTTTTTGATTTTTTTGACATTTTTCTATTTTTTTTTTAATTTTTACATTTTTATAAAAGTAAAAACTAAAAATAAAAACTTAAACATGAATGCAATGCAAAGAATAAAACCAAGTTATGACCATAAGACACGTTTCTACCCCACCCCATACTTAAAATATATAGTGTCCTCACTGTATTAAAAGAAGAACAATGGTAGAGAGAAACTCACAGTGCAACCTACGAATTCAGGTTAATTTCAGGTCAGGTCGATGCCAGAAGTCGATGTTGAGGTTAGTGGTCGATGTCGACTGCATCTGTCGAAGTAGAGGAAGAAGGTGAAGTTGAGAGCTGCCAGATTGTGGTCGATATCGAGTATAATGTTCGATATTGACTTCTCCTTTTTTGCTCCTGAGTCCTCGATGTCGACTCCAGGAGATGGCTCGACCCTGGGGTGGTCGATTTCGACTAGCCTGGTCGATTTCGACTGCCTCTGCAGAAGCTTCTTTTCTTCTTCGTTGTTTCTTTTGCTTGGCAACTTGAAATCTTTGTTAGAATTATATACAAAACCACGAATTATCACAGTTTCAAAAGTTTAAGAATCCAAAAATCCAAACCCTAAAAACCTTCTATGAAAGAAAATAAAAGTTTTAGTTACAAGCTCTAGATTTTTGAGTCGCTAGGCCAACTTCTCCATCAATAAGTCATGAGCCTTTAATGTAGGTACCCTTCCAGCTTAAGCCTTCTCCTGGATCATCTAGGTCCTTGTGATAATAGCTAAGTTCGGCAACCAAGGCTTCTTCTTTGTTAGGTTCTTCTTTATTGGGCGCTTTCCTTCTCTTTCTTGACCTAACTTTTACAAGATGGGCAAACCATGAAGCTTTAACCCTCCCATTAGTTGAATTGTCAATAATGGACAGAGGAGGGTTAGGCATCATACCTGGGCTTACCTGTTTGCACCTGAAACAGAAATCTTCGGGCTGAGGGGAGATCGATTTCGATATAGGATGGTCGATTTCGAGTTCTGTAGTCGATGTCGACATGTGGTGGTCGATGTCGACGTCAGGGACCCCATACTTAAGCTCCTAGCAATCATTTGGCTCACTCGATATCGATGTGGTGTGGTCGATTTCGAGGATTTCAGTCGATATCGACTGGTTCCAGTCGATGTCGACCCTGCTTTCTGTTTCCGTCCTCGCCAACAAAAATTTACGAAGCTTCTCCTTAGCCGGTGAGAGAACAACTTGTTCCAGCTGCTTTGTTTCCCTCATTGTAGGGTTGAAGCGAAACTCCACGACCTCGTTGCTGATTGTGAATGTAAGGGTGCCATTCCTCACATTGATGTTGTCATCCGATGTTGCTAAGAATGGCCTACCAAGGATGATAGGCACAATATGATCTTCCGGCATGTCCAACACGATGAAGTCCCTGGGTATGAAGAACTTTCCCACCATGACAAGGACATCATCCACAACCCCAGTTGGTCTCACAAAGGAGTTGTCCTCCATGTAAAGCTTCATGTCGACGGGCTCCAATGCTCTTAAGCCCACTTGCTTCCATATTGATAGAGGCATCAAACTAACACTAGCACCAAGATCACAGAGGGCTTTGAATTGATGCTTACCAACCCCTACCGTCACCGCAAACTTGCCTGGATCGCCTCGCTTCTCAAGGAACTCAATTGAATTGCATTCGCCGGCGATCTCTAGGATGGACCTCTTGTTGGACAAGATGTCCTTCAGGAACCTCATGTATGCAGGCATCTCATTGAGCGCTTCCATGAGTGGTGTGGTGAGATTTAGACCTTGTAAGATCTTCACGAAGCGTCTAAACTTGGTGTCTCCTGGATCCCGCAGCGCCTTGGAAGGAAAGGGTAGAGTTTTGGATGGCTTTGTAGGTGAAGTGGTCGATTTCTGCTTTCTGGACAAGTCGATATCGACATCAGGGGGGTCGATATCGACTGGTTGGGTCGACCTTGGGAGTGTCTGAAGCTGTGGTCGATTTCCAGAGGGGTCGACATAGGTAGGGTGGTCGATATCGACCTCATCACTCGATATCGAGTGCCTCTCTGGCTCCGTTCTGTGCATCGCAGTGGGCTCGACATCGACTGTGGGTTCGATGTCGACAAGGCCCTTAATATCGACCTGGGGGTCGACATCGACTGTATCTCCAGCGACTTCTCCTACGCTCCTCGGCTCGGGCAATGTACGTCCACTCCTTAGATTGATAGTGGCAATGTGCCCGGCTTGCCCCCTTGGATTTTCTTGTGGTTGTCCAGGGAGTTTGCCTGGTGGCTTTGGGATTTGGGCCGCCAGTTGACCCAATTGGGTCTCAACCGTCTTCTTCCAAGTATCCATCTCCCCTATTCGGGCGTTTAGGCCCTGAAGTTGGTTCTGGATAGCGCTGCTAGATTGTTAATTTACAGCCTGGTTCCTCTTTAATTCCTCAAGAATGAGTTGGACATCATCCCTTCGTGGTTCTCTCTCCGGATGACCTAGAGCTCTATAAGGCGGAGGATCCCTGGGGTTGTACTGGGGTGGTTGATTTCCCCAGTTTTAATACCCTTGAAATTTGGGATTCCTCATGTAGCGCGCCTCCTGGTGTGTCTTCGCTAGTTGTACTTGCTCCATATGGGGCATTCAGTGGTGATATGCCTGACGGAGCCACGTTCGGCACAGGGCTGGTTAGCGGAAAGGAATTTGACTTGTTTCTACAACCTCCTGAGTTGATCGTGCATGAATTGATGTTTGACGTCGGGATCAATCTCATTGGAGGGCTCACAGAGTGTCATAGATGGGGCAGGCCTTGAGTCGGAAGCCACAGGTGTCCCATAGGTGTTGTCAAATTCGACCAACATCTCTATAGTATCCCAAGCTTGTTGTGGTATGAGCTCGAGCTATCCATAGGAGGTATAGGTGTTGATCCTCTCCTTAGTTGCTACGTCCAGGGCATTGTAGATGATCTGCTGGATGACGTAGGGTGGTTGCCCATGCGTAGGGCAAGACCTCAGTAGCTCCTTGAAGCGCTCCCATGCTTGCGCCAATGACTCGCCTGGCTTCTGTTTAAAAGTCGTAATCCTCTGGTGCATCATCGCAGTCTTTGATGGTGGGAAACATTTATTGAGGAAGGCATCCTTGACCTCGTCCCACGTGCGGAGCGATCTGGGGGCTAGACTCTCCAACCATGCTAGAGCTTTCCATGCGCGAGACCAACAAAAAGCCTTTAGTTTAACATATTCAAGGCTTTGTCCATCAGAAATAGTATTACACAAATTGAGGAATAGAGATATATGATCTAGAGGACAATCGTTAGGTTTCCCCTCAAATTGACGTCGCCTAATTTCAGTTAAGAAGCTAGGTTTAATTTCGAAAGTAGAGTGGGGGATAAGAATAGCCGATTTAGGCATTGAGAGCACAGGGTGCATGTATTGCTTGGCATTCTGAGGGAGGACGTTGATTTGGGCTTCGATTTGCCTTCGGCCTTCCTCCTCTCTGTCTGCACGCTCTTTAAGTGTCGCCTCTCTAGTTGTTAAGTCCTCGACTTGCTTCCTTAGTTGCTCAATTAGCTCAGCCTGGGTCTCATTGTCTACCATGATTCTTTGAGCTTGGGCCCTTAGATGAAGATAGCATTCAGGGTCGTCTACTCCTTCAAATTCAGGTGGGCGATCAGCGCGTCACATACACCTGCAAAGCAAAACTAGATAAAAACGTGAGATAGACTACTAGAGCGCGATTGATAGCCTCCCCGACAATGGCAAAATTTGTTGATAGGAGGAAATTGAGTTCTTCAAACAAATATATGAAATATATGCAAACTGAATCCTAGCCTATGCAAATAATTACAAGACTTCCTCCCTTTGTAGTAGAAGGGTAGTCAGGATCGATCCATGAGAAAGCAGGTCAGCGGGATCCTAGTAGTGTTGGAAAGCTCACGTATTTGGTCGACCAGAAGCCTCGATCTCGACCTTGGTGCTCGATTTCGACCTTGGCTGTCGATCCTTTCTGCAACAGAAGACCTGCAGAGACAAAAACAAGCAGCCGATATCGACTAGGGAGGTCGATATCGATGTTAGTGCATAAATCAACTGGTTCAGAAGACTGCTAGTCGACACAGGATGGTCGATATCGAGGATGGGGGTTGATATCGACTTCAGCAGTTCATGCAGGATGATCGACGTCGACACAGAAGACCGTCGACGAAGGCACAGTGGTCGATATCGATGTCTTGGGGTCGATATTGATGTTGGTTCCTGCAAAGTTGTTAGCTTTGTCGGCAAAGAAAGGCCGAAGAACGTAGGATGAATAAGGGAGCAATGGACAGAATAAAGACAGTGTTTTTATGTGTATAAACTATAAAAAGCAACTCCTAGGATTAGGGTTACCATAACGTTAAGCAATGCATGCGATAAGGTAAATAAGACGGATAATTGCTCTATTTCACCCGAGGGACGAGCTTTCGCTGTACACCAACTCTTAGGATTACTCTTGCAAATAAACCTAATTGTCTCTATCAATTTTATGTTTATAACTCAAGCTGTTAACATGAATCCCTTTTCTTTCGATTAGGAGTAAACATAGAATCGTAGGAGATGATATAGACACAATGATATCAACATCTAACACTTACCTCAGGCACGCATGGCTAACGTGGGGCCCACCCCGACCCTAGAAGCTTTGGGAGAGTACTCGCACCTCATCGCAGGAAACATCATTGATTGAAAGGAAATTTGCATTAATAACTTCGAAACTTTACAACTCAACGTCGGCTCTCGCAAACACCAAACCCTAATGCTTCTCTCTAACTCTAACTCTATTGCTATTGTGTGTGTGTAATTGAATGATTGAATGCCAGCCCCCTAGGGCATTATTTATAGGCTACTAATCCTTGCTAGCCAAGGATTGTATCTTCTATCTAAACTATAAACTCTATCCAAACAAGTAGGATATATCTTTTATTTTAGGTAAATATCTAAACAATTTAATAAAGCTTTAAGGTAAAAAAACAAATAAACCTCAGTTGTAATCTATCTAAATCTGTATATTATCTGTGGCTCTTGAAGATAGAATAACAATCTGCGTGTTGAAAAGCGTGTCCAACCCGTGTCGAAGTATGGTCGATATCGACCAGATAGGTCGATTTTGACCTCTCTATTTCTACTCGACGGGCTCAGCTCCACTCGATTTTTGGGACATTGCTCGATATCGATGTCAGGTGATTGATATCGAGTGCTTTTCTTCTGTTGAATGATGGTCTGTCTCGACACTCAGGTCTGTGTCGATGTCTGTAGTCGATATCGACCATATAGGTCGATTTCGACCTCTTCTCTGCTTCACTTTGTTTCTTCGTTTTGACTCAAATTTCGCTCGGATTCCTACATAATTAGATCAAAACTTGTGCAGACTCTATTTCTTGCACGTTACCTCATTCTACCCAAATTTGCATTATTTTCATCCTTTATTTGAGGAATCGAATGAAATATGAAGTCAAAAGATGCAAATAAAATGGGTACAAATATGTACATCAGCAATCCCTTCATTTAGTATTAACACTTTGTTTTGAAACTCAACCCGTACTCAAATTGCAAGATCCGAACGAAGGTATCCAATCCTTCGAAATGTAACTCGGGTTCCTTAACTCGGGCCGTTGCAGGGTTTGAGATTTAAAGATTGAAATATAAATTGGGGGGTTTTTGTGAATGTTTATACACTTTATGAATGTTTATAAAAGCTCGAGATTTTATGAATGTTTATACACTTTATTGAATTAATTTTGTTGAAATATTGAATTGATTTGGAGAATTAAAATAGATTTTGGTAGATTAGGGTTTGAGATTTGAGGATTGAAATATGAATCGAGGGTTTTTGTTAATTAATTCGAGCTTTTATGAATGTTTATACACTTTATTGAATTGATTTTTTTTAAATGTTGAATATATTTGGAGAATTTACATAAATTTGTTAGATTAGGTTTTAAGATTTGAAGATTGAAATACGAATTGGGCGGGGGGGGGGGGGGGGGGGTTTGTTCATTTTATTATTTGTGTCTTGGTTAATTTGTTATTTGTGCTTCATTGACTCTTATAAAAATTTACTAGCAATTTTTATGGGTTGAATGCTTAAATGAACCGAACAAACACATCTCTTCCAAGGAGGGGGCTTGTGTATACCAGGGATCACCAAGCTTCGTGAGATTGACAAACACAAGGCAAACCAAGCAGAAACCAAACCAAATTGCAATCGATAAGCTCAAGCTTCAATCGATCAGCTTGCACTAAATGTGTTTCACACAACTAAGTTTTTGATTCATGAATGAATAACGTGAGTTTCTCAAAGGATGGCAGCCCTACTTATAACCCTAAGGGCTGAAATTAAAAGAATAAAATATAATAAAGAGTTTTTAAGTAAGTCCAAAAAATACAAAAAATAGCTTAAGTAACTTGCTCTCCAAGGAGCTTGCTAAAAATAGTATCTAATAAGACAAGGAAATCCGGCCACAGTACTAAGAGGACTCGACCATGCTCATGGAAGAACACACATAGGCTTCCAATGGCTCCTCTAGCAATTGTGCTGCGCTTGATGATAAAACATGGATCACAAACAAGAATGTATCTCTTTGAAGCTTCTTTGCACGAGCTCGAGTCATAAGTCCATCACCAAGTATGATAGGTGTATCCGGATGTGTCTTGGATGGTTCTGCATCAACCTCCCCTTCTTAGAAAGGATTCGACCATGAATCCAAGTCCTCATCAACGACAAGATAAGGAATGAGATCAGCAACGCTGAATGAAGCGCTCACACCATAGTCTCCTGGAAGCTCCAATTTGTAGGCATTGTCACCAATCCGTTGAAGCACCTTGAAAGGTCCATCTCTTTTTGGTGAGAGCTTGCTCTTCCGTTGCTTCGGGAACCTCTCCTTTTGTAAGTGCACCCACACGAGATCTCTAGGGTTGAAGACTATATGTCGTCGCCCCTTATTGGCATTGTTTGCATTATATTCGGCCTTCTCCTCTAGCTTTAGCCGTGTATGCTCATGCAACTCCTTGATGAATTCGACATGTTTCCCTGCATCAAAAGACTCCTTTCCCCTCATAGGATATGGGGTAAGATCTAGTGGGTTAGTGCCACAACTTTCTTCGTCAGTAATGGTATCATATAAGTCAATGTAAGTAGTTATGTGCGTCATAGGGCATTCGGAGCCCTTTCCCTCAAAAGCATGTATCCTGATCTCCGCTATAAAAGTAGTTTTTATCTCAAAAGAAACGTTAGGGAGAACAATAGGAGACTCAGGCACCGCCATAGTTGGGTGCATATACTCTTTGGCATTCTGTAGGATGTGGCGTATTTGCTCTTGGGCTTCTCGGCGATCTTGGGCCCCTTGTTCGTAGCGAGCGGCCATTCTTTGTCGCGCTTGAGTATGTTGTTCGCGCTTGGTTTCGAACCCCTCAACTTGCTTTCTAAGCCTTTTGAGCTTTTGTTGCATCATTTCTTCGTTAGCCATGATCCTTTTAGCTCTTTCTTATAGACAAAGGAAACGTTCTAGATCGTCTAAAGTAGCGAATTTAGGCGTGCGATCAGCGCGTCGCATACACCTTCAAAACAGCACTAGGTAAAGAAGTAAGTAAGACTAGACAGGGCGCGATTGATAGCCTCCCCGACAATGACGCCAAAATTTGTTAGGAGGGGAATCTACTATGTATATAAAAGATGTAAATTCAAACCGATTCCTTCCTTCATGAATAAATTCAAGACTCCCTCCTAATGTAGCATTAGGGAATCAGGATCGATCCTCAAGGAGTCGGGTCAGCGGTTTCATGAATATTCTTTAAGATTCCTGCACAGGGTAGACCAGTAGCCTCGATATTGACCAGTTATGTCGATTCCTAGTGTCTAGGATCGATCTGTGAAACCTGCAGAGAAGAATATAGAATAGAGGCACTCGATATCGACTGATTATATCGATCTTGAGTTGATGAGTGCACTTCGGTTGACTCAGAAGACTGTCGACGTGGGATCTCTCGATGTAGTCCACTCGATATCAAGTGGGTAGGTCGAGATCGAGTGGGTTCACAGGCAGAAAACAGTAACGAAATAGAAAACAGAAAATAATAAAAGAAATAAAGAAACACAATATTTTTGTGTTTTTTATTTATATAACTAAGAAGCTCCTAAGGTAGGGATTCAACACAACAATAACCATGCACGCATTATTACTTTAATCACATCAAAGATTAAGCTTTTGTCATCACTAATTAGAAATATAGAGACTTTCGCATAAAAACCTAAATGTTTTCTACCTTTTCATAATTCGGGTGTAGTAAACTTTCGCATGCAAAACCTAATTATTATCCCAATTCACATGTATAATCCACTTTCTCTTTATATAAACTAAATAAGAAATGATCCTAAATTCGCATAAAGGATTGAGTGCGGGGTAGAAGATGAAATCGCATAATCAAATAGGGAATTCAAGCATACTTACATGGCTATTGTCGGACTCACCCCGACCCTAGAAGTAGGATGACTACTCACTCCTCATCAGGAAAAACATTATTGCATAAAAATAAGAACTTCGCATTAAACTTGGAAGGAAAACTTTAATCGTACAACCACCGCCGTCTCTCTCCACTATCTCTCTCTACTCTCTCGTATATTCCTTCTCTCCTTCTCTGTGTTGATTGATTGTTTGTGGATTGAATGAATAAAGCCAGCCCCCTAGGGCTTTATTTATGGCCTACTAACCCTTGCTAGCCAAGGATTGAAGTTCTAATCCTACTAAGATTGGTAAAGGTAAATTCTATCTAAACTAAATTATATCCTAAAATAAAATATTAAGTAGGTAATATTCTCTAACATTCTTGGAATATACCCCTAAGATAGATGAATCTTAGTAGATGATAGATATCTTTATGACTAAGCAAAATCTTCCAAGGATCCGGCCCAATTTGCGTTTTGTATGCGTCTGTTGCTCCAATCGATGTCGAGTGGACATGTCGATATCGAGTGACTTGTGTCGAGTCGACTTGGTTCATTGTGGTCGACATGGCTTTGGTCTCAATCTACATCTTTTCTCCTCAGTTGACCACAGGTGGGTTGGTCGATGTCGAGTACTTATTTCGACATCGAGTGTTTATCTCGAGATTGAGTCCTTTTCTTCTCGAGATCGAGCTCTTCTTACAAATGAACTCACACTACATAAATTCGCTACTTTCCCAACCCGAAAGTATAAAATATGCATGAAAAAGGAATGAATGTAAGCATGAAACATGGTGAAATATGCACACATCATGCCTTTAAGCATTCGATACATCTCTTAAGGCAATCTTCTACATCTCTAAGCATATGAGGCCAATAAAAATGTGTCCTAAGTGTATGATAAGTCTTATCTCTCCCAAAATGACCCATTAATCCTCCACTATGGGCTTCATTCACAAGAAATAAACTTAGAGAACACCTAGGTATGCACACTTGATCGATCCTAAATAACAATCCCTAAAAAATATCGAATTTCTCAGCGGCCCCTTCTGATTCACAATTCTTAAAAATCTCCCCAAAATCTTCATCATTCTTATACAATTTCTTAATGTAGACAAAGCCTAGAACTCTAGAATCCAAAGTGGTTACTAAAGTATGTCTCCTAGATAAAGCATCAGCAACCACATTATCTTTGCCTTTCTTATACTTAATCACATAAGGAAATGTCTCAATGAATTCCATCCACCTACCATGTCTCCTATCTAGTTTATCTTGACTCTTAAAATGCCTCAAAGATTCATGATAAGTCCTCAAAATAAACTCTCTAGGCCAAAGATAGTGGGACTATGTCATAAGTACTCTAAATAATGCATATTATTCCTTATCATAAGTAGAGTAGTTTAGACATGAACCTTTCAATTTCTTGGAGAAGAATGCATTAGGCTTACCTTCTTGCATAAGGACTCCTCCAATCCTAACTCTGCTAGCATAGCATTCCACCTCAAAAGTTGAGTAAAATCCGACAATGCAAGCAAAGGAGCCTGCGTGAGCTTCTTCCTTGAAATTTTCGAACCAAAAGTGACCATATCAGCGTCACCTTTCCTTATCCACCAAAAATGTGTGGTTATAGCTCAAATGTGTCCCAAAAATGTTTATATGGTGTATATGTCATAATGGGAGCTTTGTGCGTGAAAAACATTCCGTCAAATTTTCGGACCACAAGTGACCATATCGGCGTCACCTTTCTTTATCCACCAAAATTGTGTTGTTTTCGCTCAAATGCATCCCAAACATGTTTATATGGTGTATATGTCATAATGGGAACTTTATGCTCGAAAAGCTTTCTGTGAAATTTTCGGAACAAAAGTGACCATATCGGCGTCACTATTCTTTATCCACCAAAACTGTGTGGTTTTCGCTCAAATGTTTACCAAACATGTTTATATGGTGTATAGGTCATTATGGGAGCTTTGTGCGCGAAAAGCTTTCCGTGAAATTTTTGGACCATTATTTACCATATCGGCGTCACCCTTCTTTATCCACCAAAACTGTGTTGTTTTCGCTCAAATATGTACCGAACATGTTTATATAAAGCATAGTTCATAATGGGAGCATTGTACGCAAAAAGCTTTCCATGAAATTTTCGGACCAAAAGTGACCATATCGGCATCACTTTTGTTTATCCAATAAAACTGTGTGGTTTTGGCTCAAATGTGTCCCAAACATGTTTATATGGTGTATATGTCATAATGGGAGCTTTGTGCGCGAAAAGCTTTCCGTGAACTTTTCGGGCCAAAAGTGACCATATCGGCGTCACCTTTCTTTAACCAATAAAACTGTGTGCTTTTCGCTCAAATGTGTCCCAAAAATGTTTATGTGGTGTATATCTCATATTGGGAGCATTGTTCGCGAAAAGCTTTCCGTGAAATTTTCGGACCAAAAGTGACCATATCGGCGTCACCTTTCTTTATCCACCAAAACTGTGTGGTTTTCGCTCAAATGTGTCCAAAAAATGTTTATATGGTGTATATGTCATAATGGGAGCTTCGTGCGCGAAAATCTTTCCGTCAAATTTTCGGACAACAAGTGACCATATCGGCGTCACCTTTCTTTATCCACCAATACTGTGTGGTTTTCGCTCAAATGTGTCTCAAACATGTTTATATGGTGTATATGTCATAATGGGAGCTTTGTGCGCGAAAAACTTTCAGTGAATTTTTCGGACCAAAAGTGACCATATCAGGCTCACCTTTCTTTATCCACCAAAACTGTGTGGTTTTTGCTCAACTGTTTAAAAAACATGTTTATATGGTGTATCGATCATAATGTGAGCTTTGTACGCGAAAATCTTTCCGTGAAATTTTCGGACCACAAGTGACCATATCGGCGTCACCTTTCTTTATCCACCAAAATTGTGTGGTTTTCGCTCTAACATGTACCAAACATGTTTATATGGTGTATAGGTTATAATGTGAGCTTTGTGCGCGAAAAGCTTTCCGTGAAATTTTCGGACCAAAAGTGACCATATCGACGATACCTTTCTTTATCCACCAAAACTGTGTGGTTTTCGCTCAAATGTGTCCCAAACATGTTAATATGGTGTATATGTCATAATGGGAGCTTTGTGCGCGAAAAGCTTTCCGTCAAATTTTCGGACCAAAAGTGACCATATCGGCTTCACCTTTCTTTATCCACCAAAATTGTGTAGTTTTCGCTCAAATTTGTCCCAAACATGTTTATATGGTGTATATGTTATAATCGGAGCTTTGTGTGCGAAAATCTTTCCGTGAAATTTTCGGACCAAAAGTGACCAAATCGGCGTCACCTTTTTTTATCCACCAAAATTGTGTGGTTTTCGCTCTAATATGTACCAAACATGTCTATATGGTGTATAGGTTATAATGGGAGCTTTGTGTGCGAAAAGCTTTTCCGTGAAATTTTCGGACCAAAAGTGACTATATCGGCGTCACCTTTCTTTATCCACCAAAATTGTGTGGTTTTCGCTCTAATATGTACCAAACATGTTTATATGGTGTATAGGTTGTAATGGGAGCTTTGTGTGCGAAAAACTTTCCGTGAAATTTTCGGACCAAAAGTGACCATATCGGCGTCACCTTTCTTTATCCACCAAAATTGTGTGGTTTTCGCTCAAATGTGTCCCAAAATTGTTTATATGGTGTATATGTCATAATGGGAGCTTTGTCCGCGAAAATCTTTCCGTCAAATTTTCTGACCACAACTGTCCATATCGGCGTCACCTTTCTTTATCCACCAATAGAGTGTGGTTTTCGCTCATATGTGTCCCAAACATGTTTATATGGTGTATATGTCATAATGGGAGCTTTGTGCGCGAAAAGCTTTCCGTGAATTTTTCGGACCAAAAGTGACCATATTGGCGTCACCTTTCTTTATCCACCAATAATGTGTAGTTTTCGCTCAAATGTGTCCCAAACATGTTTATATGGTATATATGTCATAATGGGAGCTTTGTGCGCGAAAAGCTTTCCGTGAAATTTTCGGACCAAAAGTGACCATATCGGCGTCACCTTTCTTTATCCATCAAAATGGTGTGGTTTTCGCTCTAATATGTACCAAACATGTTTACATGGTGTATAGGTCATAATGGGAGCTTTTTGTGCGAAAAGCTTTCCGTGAAATTTTCGGACCAAAATTGACCATATCGGCGACACCTTTCGTTATCCACCAAAATTGTGTGGTTTTCGCTCTAATATGTACTAAACATGTTTATATGGTTTATAGGTTATAATGGGAGCTTTGTGTGCGAAAAGCTTTCCGTGAAATTTCCCGGACCAAAAGTGACCATATCGGCGTCGACTTTCTTTATCCACCAAAATTGTGTGGTTTTCGCTCTAATATGTACCAAACATGTTTATATGGTTTATAGGTTATAATGGGAGCTTTGTGTGCGAAAAGCTTTCCGTGAAATTTCCTGGACCAAAAGTGACCTTATCGGCGTCGCCTTTCTTTATCCACCAAAATTGTGTGGTTTTCGCTCTAATATGTACCAAACATGTCTATATGGTGTATAGGTTATAATGGGAGCTTTGTGTGCGAAAAGCTTTTCCGTGAAATTTTCGGACCAAAAGTGACTATATCGGCGTCACCTTTCTTTATCCACCAAAATTGTGTGGTTTTCACTCTAATATGTACCAAACATGTTTATATGGTTTATAGGTTATAATGGGAGCTTTGTGTGTGAAAAGCTTTCCGTGAAATTTCCTGGACCAAAAGTGACCATATCGGCGTCGCCTTTCTTTATCCACCAAAATTGTGTGGTTTTCACTCTAATATGTACCATTCATGTCTATATGGTGTATAGGTTATAATGGGAGCTTTGTGTGCGAAAAGCTTTTCCGTGAAATTTTCGAACCAAAAGTGACCATATCGGCGTGACCTTTCTTTATCCACCAAAATTGTGTGGTTTTCGCTCTAATATGTACCAAACATGTATATATATTGTGTATATGTCATAATGGGAGCTTTACGCGCGAAAAGCTTTCCGTGAAATTGTCGGACCAAAAGTGACCATATCGGCGTCACCTTTCTTTATCCACCAAAATTGTGTGGTTTTCGCTCAAATGTGTCCCAAACATGTTTATATGGCGTATATGTCATAATGCGAGCTTTTGCACAATAACGGATTCTAGCTATTCTTCTTTGTGCGCGAAAAGCTTTCCGTCAAATTTCGGACCAAAATTGATCATATCGGCGTCACCTTTCTTTATCCACCAAAACTGTGTGGTAGTCGCTCAAATTTGTCCCAAACATGTGTATATGGTGTATATGTTATAATCGGAGCTTTGTGTGCGAAAAGCTTTCCGTGAAATGTTCGGACCAAAAGTGACCATATCGGCGTCACCTTTCTTTATCCACCAAAATTGTGTGGTTTTCACTCTAATATGTATCAAACATGTTTATATGGTGTATATGTCATAATGTGAGCTTTGTGCGCGAAAAGCTTTCCGTGAAATTTTCGGAACAAAAGTGAACATATCGGCGTCACCTTTCTTTATCCACCAAAATTGTGTGGTTTTCGCTCTAATATGTACGAAACATGTTTATATGGTGTATAGGTTGTTCTGGGAGCTTTGTGTGCGAAAAGCTTTTCGTGAAATTTTCGGAACAAAAGTGACCATATCGGCGTCACCTTTCTTTATCCACCAAAACTGTGTGGTTTTCGCTCAAATGTGTCCCAAACATGTTTATATGGTGTATATGTCATATTGGGAGCTTTTTGCGCGAAAAGCTTTCTGTGAAATTTTTGGACCGAAAGTGACCATATCGGCGTCACATTTCTTTATCAACCAAAACTGTGTGGTTTTCGCTCAAATGTGTCCCAAAAATGTTTATATGGTGTATATCTCATATTGGGAGCTTTGTGCGCGAAAAGCTTTCCATGAAATTTTCGGACCAAAAGTGAACACATCGGCGTCACCTTTCTCTATCCACCAAAACTGTGTGGTTTTCGCTCAAATGTGTCCCAAACATGTTTATATGGTGTATATGTCATAATGGGAGCTTTGTGCGCGAAAAGCTTTCCGTGGAATTTTCGGACCAAAAGTGACCATATCGGCGTTACCTTTCTTTATCCACCAAAACTGTGTGGTTTTTGCTCAAATGTGTCCCAAACATGTTTATATGGTGTATATGTCATAATGGGAGCTTTGTGCGCGAAAAGCTTTCCATGAAATTTTCGGACCAAAAGTGACCATATCGGCGTCACCTTTCTTTATCCACCAAAATTGTGTGATTTTCGCTCAAATGTGTCCCAAACATGTTTATATGGCGTATATGTCATAATGCGAGCTTTGTGCGCGAAGAGCTTTCCGTCAAATTTCGGACCAAAAGTGATCAAATCGGCGTCACCTTTCTTTATCCACCAAACTGTGTGGTTTTCGCTCAAATTTGTCCCAAACATGTTTATATGGTGTATATGTTATAATCGGAGCTTTATGTGCGAAAAGCTTTCCGTGAAATTTTCGGACCAAAAGTGACCATATCGGCGTCACCTTTCTTTATCCTCCAAAATTGTGTGGTTTTCGCTCTAATATGTATCAAACATGTTTATATGGTGTATATGTCATAATGAGAGCTTTGTGCGCGAACAGCTTTCCGTGAAATTTTCGGACCAAAAGTGACCATATCGGCGTCACCTTTCTTTATCCACCAAAATTGTGTGGTTTTCGCTCTAATATGTACGAAACATGTTTATATGGTGTATAGGTTGTAATGGGAGCTTTGTGTGCGAAAAGCTTTCCGTGAAATTTTCGGACCAAAAGTGACCATATCGGCGACACCTTTCTTTATCCACCAAAACTTTATGGTTTTCGCTCAAATGTGTCCCAAAGATGTTTATATGGTGTATATGTCTTAATGGGAGCTTTGTGCGCGAAAAACATTCCGTGATATTTTCGGACCAAAAGTGACTATATCGGCGTCACCTTTCTTTATCCACCAAACTGTGTGGTTTTCGCTCAAATTTGTCCCAAACATGTTTATATGGTGTATATGTTATAATCGGAGCTTTGTGTGCGATAAGCTTTCCGTAAAATTTTCGGACCAAAAGTGACCATATCGGCGTCACCTTTCTTTATCCACCAAAATTGTGTGGTTTTCGCTCTAATATGTATCAAACATGTTTATATGGTGTATATGTCATTATGGGAGCTTTGTACGCGAAAAGCTTTCCGTGAAATTTTCGGACCAAAAGGGACCATATTGGCGTCACCTTTCTTTATCCACCAAAATTATGTGGTTTTCGCTCTAATATGTACGAAACATGTTTATATGGTGTATAGGTTGTAATGGGAGCTTTGTGTGCGAAAAGCTTGCCGTGAAATTTTCGGACCAAAAGTGACCATATCGGCGTCACCTTTCTTTATCCACCAAAATTGTGTGGTTTTCGCTCAAATGTATCCCAAAAATGTTTATATGGTGTATATGTCATAATGGGAGCTTTGTCCGCGAAAATCTATCCGTCAAATTTTCTGACCACAAGGGTCCATATCGGCGTCACCTTTCTTTATCCACCAATACTGTGTAGTTTTCGCTCATATGTGTCCCAAAATATGTTTATATGGTGTATATGTCATAATGGGAGCTTTGTGCGCGAAAAGCTTTCCGTGAATTTTTCGGACCAAAAGTGACCATATCGGCGTCACCTTTCTTTATTTACAAAAACTGTGTGGTTTTTGCTAAATTGTTTACAAAACATGTTTATATGGTGTATAGGTCATAATGGGAGCTTTGTGAGCGAAAATATTTCCGTCAAATTTTCGGACCACAAGTGACCATATCGGCGTCACCTTTCTTTATCCACCAATAATGTGTGGTTTTCGCTCAAATGTGTCCCAAACATGTTTACATGGTGTATAGGTTATAATGGGAGCTTTTTGTGCGAAAAGCTTTCCGTGAAATTTTCGGACCAAAAGTGACCATATCGGCGACACCTTTCTTTATCCACCAAAATTGTGTGGTTTTCGCTCTAATATGTACCAAACATGTTTATATGGTTTATAGGTTATAATGAGAGCTATGTGTGCGAAAAGCTTTCCGTGAAATTTTCCGGACCAAAAGTGACCATATCGGCGTCGCCTTTCTTTATCCACCAAAATTGTGTGGTTTTCGCTCTAATATGTACCAAACATGTTTATATGGTTTACAGGTTATAATGGGAGCTTTGTGTGCGAAAAGCTTTCCGTGAAATTTCCCGGACCAAAAGTGACCTTATCGGCGTTGCCTTTCTTTATCCACTAAAATTGTGTGGTTTTCGATCTAATATGTACCAAACATGTCTATATGGTGTATAGGTTATAATGGGAGCTTTGTGTGCGAAATGTTTTTCCGTGAAATTTTCGGACCAAAAGTGACCATATCGGCGTCACCTTTCTTTATCCACCAAAATTGTGTGGTTTTCGCTCTAATATGTACCAAACATGTTTATATGGTTTATAGGTTATAATGGGAGCTTTGTGTGCGAAAAGCTTTTCCGTGAATTTTCGGACCAAAAGTGACCATATCGGCGTCACCTTTCTTTATCCACCAAAATTGTGTGGTTTTCGCTCTAATATGTACCAAACATGTTTATATGGTGTATATGTCATAATGGGAGCTTTATGCGCGAAAAGCTTTCCGTGAAATTTTCGGACCAAAAGTGACCATATCGGCGTCACCTTTCTTTATCCACCAAAATTGTGTGGTTTTCGCTCAAATGTGTCCCAAACATGTTTATATGGCGTATATTTCATAATGCGAGCTTTGTGCGCGAAAAGCTTTCCGTCAAATTTCGGACCAAAAGTGATCATATCGGCGTCAACTTTCTTTATCCACAAAAACTGTGTGGTTTTCGCTCAAATGTGTCCCAAACATGTTTATATGGTGTATATATGTCATAATGGGAGCTTTTTGCGCGAAAAGCTTTCTGTGAAATTTTTGGACCGAAAGTGACCATATCGGCGTCACATTTCTTTATCAACCAAAACTGTGTGGTTTTCGCTCAAATGTGTCCCAAAAATGTTTATATGGTGTATATCTCATATTGAGAGCTTTGTGCGCGAAAAGCTTTCCATGAAATTTTCGGACCAAAAGTGACCACATCGGCGTCACCTTTCTCTATCCTCCAAAACTGTGTGGTTTTCGCTCAAATGTGTCCCAAACATGTTTATATGGTGTATATGTCATAATGGGAGCTTTGTGCGCGAAAAGCTTTCCGTGAAATTTTCGGACCAAAAGTGACCATATCGGCGTCACCTTTCTTTATCCACCAAAACTGTGTGGTTTTTGCTCAAATGTGTCCCAAACATGTTTATATGGTGTATATGTCATAATGGGAGCTTTGTTCGCGAAAAGCTTTCCGTGAATTTTTCGGACCAAAAGTGACCATATCGGCGTCACCTTTCTTTACCACCAAAATTGTGTGGTTTTCTCTCTAATAGGTACCAAACATGTTTAGATGGTGTATAGGTTACAATGGGAGCTTTGTGGGCGAAAAGCTTTCCGTGAAATTTTCGGACCAAAAGTGACCAAATCGGCGTCACCTTTCTTTATCCACCAAAACTGTGTGGTTTTCGCTCAAATGTGTCCCAAAAATGTTTATATGGTGTATATCTCATATTGGGAGCTTTGTGCGCGAAAAGCTTTCCGTGAAATTTTCGGACCAAAAGTGACCATATCTACGTCACCTTTCTTTATCCACCAAAACTGTGTGGTTTTCGCTCAAATGTGTCCCAAAAATGTTTATATGGTCTATATGTCATAATGGGAGCTTTGTCCGCGAAAATCTTTCCGTTAAATTTTCAGACCACAAGTGACCATATCGGCGTCACCTTTATTTATCCACCAATATTGTGTGGTTTTCAGTCAAATGTGTCCCAAACATGTTTATATGGTGTATAGGTTATAATGTGAGCTTTGTGCGCGAAAAGTTTTCCGTGAAATTTTCGGACCAAAAGTGTCCATATCGGCGTCACCTTTCTTTATCCACCAAAACGGTGTGGTTTTCGCTCAAATGTGTCCCAAAAATGTTTATATGGTGTATATGTCATAATCGGAGCTTAGTCCGCGAAAATCTTTCCGTCAAATTTTCGGACCACAAGTGACCATATCGGCGTCACCTTTCTTTATCCACCAATATTGTGTGGTTTTCGCTCAAATGTGTCCCAAATATGTTTATATGGTGTATATGTTATAATGGGAGCTTTGTGCGCGAAAAGCTTTCCGTGAATTTTTCGGACCAAAAGTGACCATATCGGCGTCACCTTTCTTTATCCACCAAAATTGTGTGGTTTTCGCTCTAATAGGTACCAAACATGTTTATATGGTGCATAAGTTACAATGGGAGCTTTGTGCGCGAAAAGCTTTCGGTGAAATTTTCGGACCAAAAGTGACCATATCGGCGACACCTTTATTTATCCACCATAACTGTGTGGTTTTCGCTCAAATGTGTCCCAAACATGTTAATATGGTGTATTGGTCATAACAGGAGCTTTGTGCGCGAAAATCTTTCCGTAAAATTTTCGGACCACAAGTGACCACATCGTCGTCACCTTTCTTTATCCACCAATAATGTGTGGTTTTCGCTCAAATGTGTCCCAAACATGTTTATATGGTATATATGTCATAATGGGAGCTTTGTGCGCGAAAAGCTTTCCGTGAAATTTTCGGACCAAAAGTGACCATATCGGCGTCACCTTTCTTTATCCACCAAAATTGTGTGGTTTTCGCTCTAATAAGTACCAAACATGTTTACATGGTGTATAGGTTATAATGGGAGCTTTTTGTGCGAAAAGCTTTCCGTGAAATTTTCGGACCAAAAGTGACCATATCGGCGACACCTTTCTTTATCCACCAAAATTGTGTGGTTTTCGCTCTAATATGTACCAATCATGTATATGGTTTACAGGTTATAATGGGAGCTTTGTGTGCGAAAAGCTTTACGTGAAATTTCCCGGACCAAAAGTGACCATATCGGCGTCGCCTTTCTTTATCCACCAAAATTGTGTGGTTTTCGCTCTAATATGTACCATACATGTCTATATGGTGTATAGGTTATAATGGGAGCTTTGTGTGCGAAAAACTTTTCCGTGAAATTTTCGGACCAAAAGTGACCATATCGGCGTCACCTTTCTTTATCCACCAAAATTGTGTTGTTTTCGCTCTAATATGTACCAAACATGTTTATATGGTGTATATGTAATAATGGGTGCTTTATGAGCGAAAAGCTTTCCGTGAAATTTTCGGACCAAAAGTGACCATATCGGCGTCACCTTTCTTTATCCACCAAAATTGTGTGGTTTTCGCTCAAATGTATCCCAAACATGTTTATATGGCGTATATATCATAATGCGAGCTTTGTGCGCGAAAAGCTTTCCGTCAAATTTCGGACCAAAAGTGATCATATCGGCGTCACCTTTCTTTATCCACCAAAATTGTGTGGTTTTCGCTCAAATTTGTCCCAAATATGTTTATATGATTTATATGTTATAATCGGAGGTTTGTGTGCGAAAAACTTTCCGTGAAATTTTCGGACCAAAAGTGACCATATCGGCGTCACCTTTCTTTATCCACCAAAATTGTGTAATTTTCACTCTAATATGTATCAAACATGTTTATATGGTGTATATGTCATAATGGGAGCTTTGTGCGCGAAAAGCTTTCCGTGAAATTTTCGGAACAAAAGTGACCATATCGGCGTCACCTTTCTTTATGCACCAAAATTGTGTGGTTTTCGCTCTATTATGTACGAAACATGTTTATATGGTGTATAGGTTGAAATGGGAGCTTTGTGTGCGAAAAGCTTTCCGTGAAATTTTCGGACCAAAAGTGACCATATCGGCGTCACCTTTCTTTATCAACCAAAACTGTGTGGTTTTCGCTCAAATGTGTCCCAAACATATTTATATGGTGTATATGTCATATTGGGAGCTTTTTGCGCGAAAAGCTTTCTGTGAAATTTTTGGACCGAAAGTGACCATATCGGCGTCAAATTTCTTTATCAACCAAAACTGTGTGGTTTTCGCTCAAATGTGTCCCAAAAATGTTTATATGGTGTATATCTCATATTGGGAGCTTTGTGCGCGAAAAGCTTTCCATGAAATTTTTGGACCAAAAGTGACCACATCGCCGTCACCTTTCCCTATCCTCCAAAACTGTGTGGTTTTCGCTCAAATGTGTCCCAAACATGTTTATATGGTGTATATGTCATAATGGGAGTTTTGTGCGGGAAAAGCTTTCCGTGAAATTTTCGGACCAAAAGTGACCATATCGGCGTCACCTCTCTTTATCCACCAAAACTGTGTGGTTTTTGCTCAAATGTGTCCCAAACATGTTTATATGGTGTATATGTCATAATGGGAGCTTTGTGCGCGAAAAGCTTTCCGTGAATTTTTCGGACCAAAAGTGACCATATCGGCATCACTTTTCTTTACCACCAAAATTGTGTGTTTTTCGCTCTAGTAGGTACCAAACATGTTTATATGGTGTATAGGTTACACTGGGAGCTTTGTGGGCGAAAAGCTTTCCCTTAAATTTTCGGACCAAAAGTGACCATATCGACGACACCTTTCTTTATCCACCATAACTGTGTGGTTTTCTCTCAAATGTGTCCCAAACATGTTAATATGGTGTATATGTTATAATGGGATCTTTGTGCGCGAAAACTTTCCGTCAAATTTTCGGAACAAAAGTGACCATATCGGCGTCACCTTTCTTTATCCACCAAAACTGTGTGGTTTTCGCTCAAATGTGTCCCAAAAATGTTTATATGGTGTATATCTCATATTGGGAGCTTTGTGCGCGAAAAGCTTTCCGTGAAATTTTTGGACCAAAAGTGACCATATCGACGTCACCTTTCTTTATACACCAAAACTGTGTGGTTTTCGCTCAAATGTGTCCCAAAAATGTTTATATGGTCTATATGTCATAATGGGAGCTTTGTCCGCGAAAATCTTTCCGTCAAATTTTCAGACCACTAGTGACCATATCGGCATCACCTTTATTTATCCACCAATATTGTTTGGTTTTCGGTCAAATGTGTCCCAAACATGTTTATATGGTGTATAGGTTATAATGTGAGCTTTGTGCGCGAAAAGTTTTCCGTGAAATTTTCGGACAAAAAGTGACCATATCGGCGTCACCTTTCTTTATCCACCATAACGGTGTGGTTTTCGCTCAAATGTGTCCCAAAAATGTTTATATGGTGTATATGTCATAATGGGAGCTTTGTCCACGAAAATCTTTCCATCAAATTTTCGGACCACAAGTGACCATATCGGCGTCACCTTTCTTTATCCACCAATACTGTGTGGTTTTCGCTCAAATGTGTTCCAAACATGTTTATATGGTGTATATGTCATAAAGCTTTGTGCGCGAAAAGCTTTCCGTGAATTTTTCGGACCAAAAGTGACCATATCGGCGACACCTTTATTTATCCACCATAACTGTGTGGTTTTCGCTCAAATGTGTCCCAAACATGTTTATATGGTGTATATTTCATAATGGGAGCTTTGTCCGCGAAAAGTTTTCCGTGAATGTTTCGGACCAAAAGTGACCATAGCGGCATCACCTTTCTTTATCCACCAAAACGGTGTGGTTTTCGCTCAAATGTGTCCCAATAATGTTTATATGGTGTGTATGTCATAATGGGAGCTTTGTCCGCGAAAATCTTTCCGTCAAATTTTCGGACCACAAGTAACCACATCGGCGTCACCTTTCTTTATCCACCAATACTGTGTGGTTTTCGCTCAAATGTGTCCCAAACATGTTTATATGGTGTATATGTTATAATGGGAGCTTTGTGCGCGAAAAGCTTTCCGTGAATTTTTCGGTCCAAAAGTGACCATATCGGCGTTACCTTTCTTTATCCACCAAAATTGTGTGGTTTTCGCTCTAATAGGTACCAAACATGTTTATAAGGTGTATAAGTTACAATGGGAGCTTTGTGCGCGAAAAGCTTTCCGTGAAATTTTCGGACCAAAAGTGACCATATCGGCGACACCTTTATTTATCGACCATAACTGTGTGGTTTTCGCTCAAATGTGTCCCAAACATGTTAATATGGTGTATATGTCATAATGGGAGCTTTGTGCGCGAAAAGCTTTCCGTCAAATTTTCGGACCAAAAGTGACTTTCTCGGCGTCAACTTTCTCTATCCACCAAAACTGTGTGGTTTTCGCTCAAATGTGTCCCAAACATGATTATATGGTGTATATGTCATATTGGGAGCTTTGTGCGCGAATAGCTTTCCGTGAAATTTTCGGGCCAAAAGTGACCATATCGGCGTCACCTTTCTTTATCCACCAAAACTGTGTGGTTTTCGCTCAAATGTGTCCCAAAAATGTTTATATGGTCTATATGTCATAATGGGAGCTTTGTGCGCGAAAATCTTTTTGTCAAATTTTCGGACCACAAGTGACGATAGCGGCGTCACCTTTCTTTATCCACAAATACTGTGTGGTTTTCGCTCAAAATGTGTCCCAAACATGTTTATGTGGTGTATATGTTATAATGAGAGCTTTGTGCGCGAAAATCTTTCCGTCAAATTTTCATACCACAAGTGACCATATCGGCGTCACCTTTCTATATCCACCAATATATTTTGGTTTTCGGTCAAATGTGTCCCAAACATGTTTATATGGTGTAAAGGTTATAATGTGAGCTTTGTGCGCGAAAAGTTTTCCGTGAAATTTTTGGACCAAAAGTGACCATATCGGCGTCACCTTTCTTTATCCACCAAAACTGTGTGGTTTTTGCTCTAATATGTACCAAACATGTTTATATGGTGTATAGGTTATAATGGGAGCTTTGTGCGCGAAAAGCTTTCCGTGAAATTTTTGGACCAAAAGTGACCATATCGGCGTCACCTTTCTTTATCCACCAAATCTGTGTGGTTTTCGCTCAAATGTGTCCCAAACATGTTTATATGGTGTATATGTCATATTGTGAGTTTTGTGCGCTAAAAGCTTTCCGTGAAATTTTCGGAACAAAAGTGACCATATCGGCGTCACCTTTCTTTATCCATCAAAACTGTGCGGTTTTCCCTCCAATGTGTCCCAAAAATGTTTATATGGTGTATATGTCATAATGGGAGCTTTGCCCGCAAAAATCTTTCCGTCAAATTTCCGCACCACAATTGACCATATCGGCATCACCTTTCTCTATCCACCAAAACTGTGTGGTTTTCGGTCAAATGTGTCCCAAAAATGTTTATATGGTTTATATGTCATATTGGGAGCTTTGTGCGCGAAAAGTTTTCCGTGAAATTTTCGGACCAAAAGTGACCATATCGGCTTCATCTTTCTCTATCCACCAAAACTGTGTGGTTTTCGCTCAGATGTGTCCCAAAAATGTTTATATGGTGTATATCTCATATTGGCAGCTTTGTGCGCGAAAAGCTTTGCGTTTAAAATTTTCGGACCAAAAGTGACCATATCGGCGTCACCTTTCTTTATCCACCAAAACTGTGTTGTTTTCGCTCAAATCTGTCCCAAAAATGTTTATATGGTGTATATGTCATAATGGGAGCTTTGTGCACGAAAAGCTTTCCGTCAAATTTTCGGACCAAAAGTGACCATATCGGCGTCACCTTTCTTTATCCACCAAAACTGTGTGGTTTTTGCTCAAATGTGTCCCAAACGTGTTTATATGGTGTATATGTCATAATGGGAGCTTTGTGCGCGAAAAGCTTTCCGTGAATTTTTCGGACCAAAAGTGACCATATCGGCGTCACTTTTCTTTACGACCAAAATTGTGTGGTTTTCGCTCTAGTAGATACCAAACATGTTTATATGGTGTATAGGTTACAATGGGAGCTTTGTGGGCGAAAAGCTTTCCCTTAAATTTTCGGACCAAAAGTGACCATATCGGCGACACCTTTTTTTTTATCCACCATAACTGTGTGGTTTTGCTCAAATGTGTCCCAAACATGTTAATATGGTGTATATGTCATAATGGGATCTTTGTGCGCGAAAACTTTTTGTCAAATTTTCGGAACAAAAGTGACCACATCGGCATCACATTTCTTTATCCACCAAAACTGTGTGGTTTTCCCTCAAATGTGTCCCAAAAATGTTTATATGGTGTATATCTCATATTCAGAGCTTTGTGCGTGAAAAGCTTTCCGTGAAATTTTTGGACCAAAAGTGACCATATCGGCGTCACCTTTCTTTATCCACCAAAACTGTGTGGTTTTCGCTCAAATGTGTCCCAAAAATGTTTATATGGTGTATATGTCATAATGGGAGCTTTGTCCGCGAAAGCTTTCCGTGAATTTTTCAGACCAAAAGTAACCATATCGGCGTCACCTTTCTTTATCCACCAAAACTGTGTGGTTTTTGCTCAAATGTTTACAAAACATGTTTATATGGTGTATAGGTCATAATGGGAGCTTTGTGTGCGAAAATCTTTCCGTCAAATTTTCGGACCAAAAATGACCATATCGGGGTTAACTTTCTTTATCAACCAAAAGTATGTGGTTTTCGCTCTAATATGTAACAAACATGTTTATATAGTGTATAGGTTATAATGGGAGCTTTGTGCGCGAAAAGCTTTCCGTGAAATTTTCGGACCAAAAGTGACCATATCGGTGTCACCTTTCTTTATCCACCAAAACTGTGTGGTTTTCGCTCAAATGTGGCCCAAACATGTGTGTTTGGTGTATATGTCATAATGGGAGCTTTGTGCGGGAAAAGTTTTCCATTAAATTTTCGGACCAAAAGTGACCATATCGGCATCACATTTCTTTATCCACCAAAACTGTGTGGTTTTCACTCAAATGTTTCTCAAAAATGTTTATATGGTGTATATCTCATATTGGGAGCTTTGTGCTCGAAAATCTTTTCGTGAAATTTTCGGACCAAAAGTGACCATATCGGCGTCACCTTTCTTTATCCACCAAAATTGTGTGGTTTTCGCTCAAATGTGTCCCAAACATGTTTATGTGGTGTATATATGTCATAATGGGAGCTTTGTGCAGGAAAAGCTTTCCGTGAAATTTTCGTACCAAAAGTGACCATATCGGCATCACATTTCTTTATCCACCAAAACTGTGTGGTTTTCGCTCAAATGTGTCCCAAAAATGTTTATATGGTGTATATGTCATAATGGGAGCTTTGTGCGAGAAAAACTTTCCGTGAAATTTTCGGACCAAAAGTGACCATATCGGCATCACATTTCTTTATCCGCCAAAACTGTATGGTTTTCGCTCAAATGTGTCCCAAAAATGTTTATATGGTGTATATCTCATATTGAGAGCTTTGTGCGTGAAAAGCTTTCCGTGAAATTTTTGGACCAAAAGTGACCATATCGGTGTCACCTTTCTTTATCCACCAAAACTGTGTGGTTTTCGCTCAAATGTGTACCAACCATGTTTATATGGTGTATATATCATAACGGGAGCTTTGTGCGCGAAAAGATTTCCGTGAAATTTTCAGACCAAAAGTGACCATATCGGGTTCACCTTTCTTTATCCACCAAAACTGTGTGGTTTTCGCTCAAATGTGTCCCAAAAATGTTTATATGGTATATATCTCATATTTTGAGCTTCGTGCGCGAAAAGCTTTCCGTGAAATTTTCGGACCAAAAGTGACCATATCGGCGTCACCTTTCTTTATCCACCAAAACTGTGTGGTTTTCGCTCAAATGTGTCCCAAAAATGTTTATATGGTGTATATGTCATAATGGGAGCTTTGTCCGCGAAAAGCTTTCCGTGAATTTTTCAGACCAAAAGTAACCATATCGGTGTCACCTTTCTTTATCAACCAAAACTGTGTGGTTTTTGCTCAAATGCTTACAAAACATGTTTATATGGTGTATATGTCATAATGTGAGCTTTATGCGCGAAAAGCTTTCCGTGAAATTTTCGGACCAAAAGTGACCATATCAGCGTCACGTTTCTTTATCCACCAAAACTGTGTGGTATTCGCTCAAATGTGTCCCAAAAATGTTTATATGGTGTATATGTCATAATGGGAGCTTTGTGCGGGAAAAGCTTTCCGTGAAATTTTCGGACCAAAAGTGACCATATCGGCATCACATTTCTTTATCCACCAAAACTGGGTGGTTTTCGCTCAAATATGTCCCAAAAATGTGTATATGGTGTATATCTCATATTGAGAGCTTTGTGCGTGAAAAGCTTTCCGTGAAATTTTTGGACCAAAAGTGACCATATCGGCGTCACCTTTTTTCATCCACCAAAACTGTGTGGTTTTCGCTCAAATGTGTCCCAAACATGTTTATATGGTGTATATGTTATAATGGGAGCTTTGTGCGCGAAAAGCTTTCCGTGAATTTTTCGATCCAAAAGTGACCATATCGGCGTTACCTTTCTTTATCCACCAAAATTGTGTGGTTTTCGCTCTAATAGGTACCAAACATGTTTATAAGGTGTATAAGTTACAATGGGAACTTTGTGCGCGAAAAGCTTTCCGTGAAATTTTCGGACCAAAAGTGACCATATCGGCGACACCTTTATTAATCCACCATAACTGTGTGGTTTTCGCTCAAATGTGTCCCAAACATGTTAATATGGTGTATATGTCATAATGAGAGCTTTGTGCGCGAAAAGCTTTCCGTCAAATTTTCGGACCAAAAGTGACTTTCTCGGCGTCAACTTTCTCTATCCACCAAAACTGTGTGGTTTTCGCTCAAATGTGTCCCAAACATGATTATATGGTGTATATGTCATATTGGGAGCTTTGTGCGCGAATAGCTTTCCGTGAAATTTTCGGGCCAAAAGTGACCATATCGGCGTCACCTTTCTTTATCCACCAAAACTGTGTGGTTTTCGCTCAAATGTGTCCCAAAAATGTTTATATGGTCTATATGTCATAATGGGAGCTTTGTGCGCGAAAATCTTTTTGTCAAATTTTCGGACCACAAGTGACGATAGCGGCGTCACCTTTCTTTATCCACAAATACTGTGTGGTTTTCGCTCAAAATGTGTCCCAAACATGTTTATGTGGTGTATATGTTATAATGAGAGCTTTGTGCGCGAAAATCTTTCCGTCAAATTTTCATACCACAAGTGACCATATCGGCGTCACCTTTCTATATCCACCAATATATTTTGGTTTTCGATCAAATGTGTCCCAAACATGTTTATATGGTGTAAAGGTTATAATGTGAGCTTTGTGCGCGAAAAGTTTTCCGTGAAATTTTTGGACCAAAAGTGACCATATCGGCGTCACCTTTCTTTATCCACCAAAACTGTGTGGTTTTTGCTCTAATATGTACCAAACATGTTTATATGGTGTATAGGTTATAATGGGAGCTTTGTGCGCGAAAAGCTTTCCGTGAAATTTTTGGACCAAAAGTGACCATATCGGCGTCACCTTTCTTTATCCACCAAATCTGTGTGGTTTTCGCTCAAATGTGTCCCAAACATGTTTATATGGTGTATATGTCATATTGGGAGTTTTGTGCGCTAAAAGCTTTCCGTGAAATTTTCGGAACAAAAGTGACCATATCGGCGTCACCTTTCTTTATCCATCAAAACTGTGCGGTTTTCCCTCCAATGTGTCCCAAAAATGTTTATATGGTGTATATGTCATAATGGGAGCTTTGTCCGCAAAAATCTTTCCGTCAAATTTCCGCACCACAATTGACCATATCGGCATCACCTTTCTCTATCCACCAAAACTGTGTGGTTTTCGGTCAAATGTGTCCCAAAAATGTTTATATGGTTTATATGTCATATTGGGAGCTTTGTGCGCGAAAAGTTTTCCGTGAAATTTTCGGACCAAAAGTGACCATATCGGCTTCATCTTTCTCTATAAACCAAAACTGTGTGGTTTTCGCTCAGATGTGTCCCAAAAATGTTTATATGGTGTATATCTCATATTGGCAGCTTTGTGCGCGAAAAGCTTTGCGTTTAAAATTTTCGGACCAAAAGTGACCATATCGGCGTCACCTTTCTTTATCCACCAAAACTGTGTTGTTTTCGCTCAAATCTGTCCCAAAAATGTTTATATGGTGTATATGTCATAATGGGAGCTTTGTGCACGAAAAGCTTTCCGTCAAATTTTCGGACCAAAAGTGACCATATCGGCGTCACCTTTCTTTATCCACCAAAACTGTGTGGTTTTTGCTCAAATGTGTCCCAAACGTGTTTATATGGTGTATATGTCATAATGGGAGCTTTGTGCGCGAAAAGCTTTCCGTGAATTTTTCGGACCAAAAATGACCATATCGGCGTCACTTTTCTTTACGACCAAAATTGTGTGGTTTTCGCTCTAGTAGATACCAAACATGTTTATATGGTGTATAGGTTACAATGGGAGCTTTGTGGGCGAAAAGCTTTCCCTTAAATTTTCGGACCAAAAGTGACCATATCGGCGACACCTTTTTTTTATCCACCATAACTGTGTGGTTTTGCTCAAATGTGTCCCAAACATGTTAATATGGTGTATATGTCATAATGGGATCTTTGTGCGCGAAAACTTTTTGTCAAATTTTCGGAACAAAAGTGACCACATCGGCATCACATTTCTTTATCCACCAAAACTGTGTGGTTTTCCCTCAAATGTGTCCCAAAAATGTTTATATGGTGTATATCTCATATTCAGAGCTTTGTGCGTGAAAAGCTTTCCGTGAAATTTTTGGACCAAAAGTGACCATATCGGCGTCACCTTTCTTTATCCACCAAAACTGTGTGGTTTTCGCTCAAATGTGTCCCAAAAATGTTTATATGGTGTATATGTCATAATGGGAGCTTTGTCCGCGAAAGCTTTCCGTGAATTTTTCAGACCAAAAGTAACCATATCGGCGCCACCTTTCTTTATCCACCAAAACTGTGTGGTTTTTGCTCAAATGTTTACAAAACATGTTTATATGGTGTATAGGTCATAATGGGAGCTTTGTGTGCGAAAATCTTTCCGTCAAATTTTCGGACCAAAAATGACCATATCGGGGTTAACTTTCTTTATCCACCAAAAGTATGTGGTTTTCGCTCTAATATGTAACAAACATGTTTATATAGTGTATAGGTTATAATGGGAGCTTTGTGCGCGAAAAGCTTTCCGTGAAATTTTCGGACCAAAAGTGACCATATCGGTGTCACCTTTCTTTATCCACCAAAACTGTGTGGTTTTCGCTCAAATGTGGCCCAAACATGTGTGTTTGGTGTATATGTCATAATGGGATCTTTGTGCGGGAAAAGTTTTCCATTAAATTTTCGGACCAAAAGTGACCATATCGGCATGACATTTCTTTATCCACCAAAACTGTGTGGTTTTCACTCAAATGTTTCTCAAAAATGTTTATATGGTGTATATCTCATATTGGGAGCTTTGTGCTCGAAAATCTTTTCGTGAAATTTTCGGACCAAAAGTGACCATATCGGCGTCACCTTTCTTTATCCACCAAAATTGTGTGGTTTTCGCTCAAATGTGTCCCAAACATGTTTATGTGGTGTATATATGTCATAATGGGAGCTTTGTGCAGGAAAAGCTTTCCGTGAAATTTTCGTACCAAAAGTGACCATATCGGCATCACATTTCTTTATCCACCAAAACTGTGTGGTTTTCGCTCAAATGTGTCCCAAAAATGTTTATATGGTGTATATGTCATAATGGGAGCTTTGTGCGAGAAAAACTTTCCGTGAAATTTTCGGACCAAAAGTGACCATATCGGCATCACATTTCTTTATCCGCCAAAACTGTATGGTTTTCGCTCAAATGTGTCCCAAAAATGTTAATATGGTGTATATCTCATATTGAGAGCTTTGTGCGTGAAAAGCTTTCCGTGAAATTTTTGGACCAAAAGTGACCATATCGGTGTCACCTTTCTTTATCCACCAAAACTGTGTGGTTTTCGCTCAAATGTGTACCAACCATGTTTATATGGTGTATATATCATAACGGGAGCTTTGTGCGCGAAAAGATTTCCGTGAAATTTTCAGACCAAAAGTGACCATATCGGGTTCACCTTTCTTTATCCACCAAAACTGTGTGGTTTTCCCTCAAATGTGTCCCAAAAATGTTTATATGGTATATATCTCATATTGTGAGCTTCGTGCGCGAAAAGCTTTCCGTGAAATTTTCGGACCAAAAGTGACCATATCGGCGTCACCTTTCTTTATCCACCAAAACTGTGTGGTTTTCGCTCAAATGTGTCCCAAAAATGTTTATATGGTGTATATGTCATAATGGGAGCTTTGTCCGCGAAAAGCTTTCCGTGAATTTTTCAGACCAAAAGTAACCATATCGGCGTCACCTTTCTTTATCAACCAAAACTGTGTGCTTTTTGCTCAAATGCTTACAAAACATGTTTATATGTTGTATATGTCATAATGTGAGCTTTATGCGCGAAAAGCTTTCCGTGAAATTTTCGGACCAAAAGTGACCATATCAGCGTCACGTTTCTTTATCCACCAAAACTGTGTGGTATTCGCTCAAATGTGTCCCAAAAATGTTTATATGGTGTATATGTCATAATGGGAGCTTTGTGCGGGAAAAGCTTTCCGTGAAATTTTCGGACCAAAAGTGACCATATCGGCATCACATTTCTTTATCCACCAAAACTGGGTGGTTTTCGCTCAAATATGTCCCAAAAATGTGTATATGGTGTATATCTCATATTGAGAGCTTTGTGCGTGAAAAGCTTTCCGTGAAATTTTTGGACCAAAAGTGACCATATCGGCGTCACCTTTTTTCATCCACCAAAACTGTGTGGTTTTCGCTCAAATGTGTCCCAAACATGTTTATATGGTGTATATGTTTTAATGGGATCTTTGTGCGCGAAAAGATTTCCGTGAAATTTTCGGACCAAAATTGACCATATCGGCGTCACCTTTCTTTATCCACCAAAACTGTGTGGTTTTCGCTCAAATGTGTCCCAAAAATGTTTATATGGTGTATATCTCATATTGGGAGCTTTGTTTGCGAAAAGCTATCCGTGAAATTTTCGGACCAAAACTGAACATATCGGCGTCACCTTTCTTTATCCACAAAAATTGTGTGGTTTTCGCTCAAATGTCTCCAAAAAATGTTTATATGGTGTATATGTCATAATGGGAGCTTTGTCCGCGAAAAGCTTTCCATGAATTTTTCAGACCAAAAGTGACCATATCGGTGTCACCTTTCTTTATCCACCAAAACTGTGTGGTTTTCGCTCAAATGTGTCCCAAAAATGTTTATATGGTATATATCTCATATTGGGAGCTTCGTGCGCGAAAAGTTTTCCATTAAATTTTCGGACCAAAAGTGACCATATCGGCATCACATTTCTTTATCCACCAAAACTGGGTGGTTTTCGCTCAAATGTGTCCCAAACATGTTTATATGGTGTATATGTAATAACGTGAGATCTGTGCGCGAAAAGCTTTCCGTGAAATTTTTGGACCAAAAGTGACCATATCGGCGTCAACTTTCTTTATCCACCAAAACTGTGTGGTTTTCACTCAAATGTGTCCCAAACATGTTTATGTGGTGTATATGTCATAATGGGAGCTTTGTGCAGGAAAAGCTTTCCGTGAAATTTTCGGACCCAAAGTGACCATATCGGCATCACATTTTTTTATCCACCAAAACTGTGTGGTTTTCGCACAAATGTGTCCCAAAAATGTTTATATGGTGTATATGTCATAATGGGAGCTTTGTCCGCGAAAGCTTTCCGTGAATTTTTCAGACCAAAAGTAACCATATCGGCGTCACCTTTCTTTATCCACCAAAACTGTGTGGTTTTTGCTCAAATGTTTACAAAACATGTTTATATGGTGTATAGGTCATAATGGGAGCTTTGTGTGCGAAAATCTTTCCGTCAAATTTTCGGACCAAAAGTGGCCATATCGGGGTTACCTTTCTTTATCCACCAAAAGAATGTGGTTTTCGCTCTAATATGTACCAAACATGTTTATATGGTGTATAAGTTATAATGGGAGCTTTGTGCGCGAAAAGCTTTCCGTGAAATTTACGGACCAAAAGTGACCATATCGGTGTCACCTTTCTTTATCCACCAAAACTGTGTGGTTTTCGCTCAAATGTGTCCCAAAAATGTTTATATGGTATATATCTCATATTGGGAGCTTCGTGCGCGAAAAGTTTTCCATTAAATTTTCGGACCAAAAGTGACCATATCGGCATCACATTTCTTTATCCACCAAAACTGTGTGGTTTTCGCTCAAATGTTTCTAAAAAATGTTTATATGGTGTGTATCTCATATTGGGAGCTTTGTGCTCGAAAAGCTTTCCGTGAAATTTTCGGACCAAAAGTGACCATATCGGCGTCACCTTTCATTATCCACCAAAACTGTGTGGTTTTTGCTCAAATGCTTACAAAACATGTTTATATGGTGTATAGGTCATAATGGGAGCTTTGTGTGCGAAAATCATTCCGTCAAATTTTCGGACCACAAGTGACCATATCGGCGTCACCTTTCTTTATCCACCAATACTGTGTGGTTTTCGCTCAAATATGTCCCAAACATGTTTATATGGTGTATATATCATAATGGGAGCTTTGTGCGCGAAAAGATTTCCGTGAAATTTTCAGACCAAAAGTGACCATATCGGGTTCACCTTTCTTTATCCACCAAAACTGTGTGGTTTTCGCTCAAATGTGTCCCAATAATGTTTATATGGTATATATCTCATATTGGGAGCTTCGTGCGCGAAAAGCTTTCCGTGAAATTTTCGGACCAAAAGTGACCATATCGGCGTCACCTTTCTTTATCCACCAAAACTGTGTGGTTTTCGCTCAAATGTGTCCCAAAAATGTTTATATGGTGTATATGTCATAATGGGAGCTTTATCCGCGAAAAGCTTTCCGTGAATTTTTCAGACCAAAAGTAACCATATCGGCGTCTCCTTTCTTTATCCACCAAAACTGTGTGGTTTTTGCTCAAATGCTTACAAAACATGTTTATATGGTGTATAGGTCATAATGGGAGCTTTATGTGCGAAAATCATTCCGTCAAATTTTCGGACCACAAGTGACCATATCGGCGTCACCTTTTTTTATCCACCAATACTGTGTGGTTTTCGCTCAAATATGTCCCAAACATGTTTATATGGTGTATATGTCATAATGTGAGCTTTGTGCGCGAAAAGCTTTCCGTGAAATTTTCGGACCGACAGTGAGCATATCGGGTTCACCTTTCTTTATCCACCAAAACTGTGTGGTTTTCGCTCAAATGTGTCCCAAAAATGTTTATATGGTATATATCTCATATTGGGAGCTTCGTGCGCGAAAAGTTTTCCATTAAATTTTCGGACCAAAAGTGACCATATCGGCATCACATTTCTTTATCCACCAAAACTGGGTGGTTTTCGCTCAAATATGTCCCAAAAATGTGTATATGGTGTATATCTCATATTGAGAGCTTTGTGCGTGAAAAGCTTTCCGTGAAATTTTTGGACCAAAAGTGACCATATCGGCGTCACCTTTTACTATCCACCAAAACTGTGTGGTTTTCGCTCAAATGTGTCCCAAACATGTTTATATGGTGTATATGTTTTAATGGGATCTTTGTGCGCGAAAAGATTTCCGTGAAATTTTCGGACCAAAATTGACCATATCGGCGTCACCTTTCTTTATCCACCAAAATTGTGTGGTTTTCGCTCAAATGTGTCCCAAAAATTTTATATGGTATATATCTCATATTGGGAGCTTTGTGCGCGAAAAGATTTCTGTGAAATTTTCGGACCAAAAGAGACCATATCGGCGTTACTTTTCTTTATCCACCAAAAGTGTGTGTTTTTCGCTCTAACATGTACCAAAAATGTTATATGGTGTATAGGTTATAATGGGAGCTTTGTGCGCGAAAAGCTTTCCGTCAAATTTTCGGACCAAAAGTGACCTTATTGGCATCACCTTACTTTATTTACCAAAACTTTGTGGTTTTCGCTCAAATGTGTCTCAAAAATGTTTATATGGTGTATATCTCATAATGGGAGCTTTGTCCGCGAAAAGCTTTCCGTGAATTTTTCAGACGAAAAGTGACCATATCGGCGTCACCTTTCTTTATCCACCAAAACTGTGTGGTTTTTGCTTAAATGTTTACAAAACATGTTTATATGGTGTATAGGTCATAATGGGAGCTTTGTGCGCAAAAATCTTTACTTCTAATTTTCGGACCACAAGTGACCATATCGGCGTCACCTTTCTTTATCCACCAATAACGTGTGGTTTTCTCTCAAATGTGTTCCAAAAATGTTTATATGGTGTATATGTCATAATGGGAGCTTTGTGCGAGAAAAACTTTCCGCGAAATTTTCAGACCAAAAGTGACCATATCGGCATCACATTTCTTTATCCGCCAAAACTGTGTGGTTTTCGCTCAAATGTGTCCCAAAAATGTTTATATCGTGTATATCTCATATTAAGAGCTTTGTGCGAGAAAAACATTCCGCGAAATTTTCAGACCAAAAGTGACCATATCGGCATCACATTTCTTTATCCGCCAAAACTGTGTGGTTTTCGCTCAAATGTGTCCCAAAAATGTTTATATCGTGTATATCTCATATTGAGAGCTTTGTGCGTGAAAAGCTTTCCGTGAAATTTTTGGACCAAAAGTGACCTTATCGGCGTCAACTTTCTTTATCCACCAAAACTGTGTGGTTTTTGCTTAAATGTTTACAAAACATGTTTATATGTTGTATAGGTCATAATGGGAGCTTTGTGCGCGAAAATCTTTCCGTCACATTTTTGGACCACAAATGACCAAAATAACTAGTTAGAGTAGGCATGAAGGAGCTAAATCAAATATGTTTTTTTATACATATATTTTTAAAGCACTTACCTAAGTTTAAATTTTTTTGTTCGGCGTCACCTTTCTTTATCCACCAATACTGTGTGGTTTTCGCTCAAATGTGTCCCAAACATGTTTATATGGTGTATATGTCATAATGTGTGCTTTATGCGCGAAAAGCTTTCCGTGAAATTTTCGGACCAAAAGTGACCATATCGGCGTCACCTTTCTTTATCCACCAAAAGTGTGTGTTTTTCGCTCGAACATGCACCAAACATGTTTATATGATGTATAGGTTGTAAAGGGAGCTTTGTGCGTGAAAAGCTTTCCGTCAAATATTCGGACCAAAAGTGACCTTATTGGCGTCATCTTACTTTATTTACCAAAACTGTGTGGTTTTCGCTCAAATGTGTCCCAAACATGTTAATATGGTGTATATGTCATAATGGGAACTTTGTGCGTGAAAAGCTTTCCGTGAAATTTACAGACCAAAAGTGACCATATCGGCGTCACCTTTTTTTATCCACCAAAACTGTGTGGTTTTCGCTCAAATGTGTCCCAAACATGTTTATGTGGTGTATATGTCATAATGGGAGCTTTGTGCGGGAAAAGCTTTCCGTGAAATTTTCGGACCAAAAGTGACCATATCGGCATCACATTTCTTTATCCACCAAAACTGTGTGGTTTTCGCTCAAATGTGTCCCAAAAAAGTTTATATGGTGTATATCTCATATTGGGAGCTTTGTGCGCGAAAAGCTTTCCGTGAAATTTTCGGACCAAAATTGACCATATCGGTGTCACCTTTCTTTATCCCCCAAAACTGTGTGGTTTTTGCTCAAATGTCTCCCAAAAATGTTTATATGGTGTATATGTCATAATGGGAGCTTTGTACGCGAAAAGCTTTCCGTAAATTTTTCAGACCAAAAGTGACCATGTCAGAGTCACCTTTCTTTATCCACCAAAACTATGTGGTTTTTACTTAAATGTTTACAAAACATGTTTATATGGTGTATAGGTCATAATGGGAGCTTTGTGCGCGAAAATCTTTCCGTCAAATTTTCGGCCCACAAGTGACCATATCGGCGTCACCTTTCTTTATCCACCAATACTGTGTGGTTTTCGCTCAGATGTGTCCTAAACATGTTTATGGTGTATATGTCATAATGTGAACTTTGTGCGCGATAATCTTTCCGTCAAATTTTCGGCCCACAAGTGACCATATCGGCGTCACCTTTCTTTATCCACCAATAATGTGTGGTTTTCGCTCAAATGTGTCCCAAACATGTTTATATGGTGTATATGTAATAACGTGAGATCTGTGCGCGAAAAGCTTTCCGTGAAATTTTTGGACCAAAAGTGACCATATCGGCGTCAACTTTCTTTATCCACCAAAACTGTGTGGTTTTCACTCAAATGTGTTCCAAACATGTTTATGTGGTGTATATGTCATAATGGGAGCTTTGTGCAGGAAAAGCTTTCCGTGAAATTTTCGGACTCAAAGTGACCACATTGGCATAACATTTCTTTATCCACCAAAACTGTGTGGTTTTCGCACAAATGTGTCCCAAAAATGTTTATATGGTGTATATGTCATAATGGGAGCTTTGTCCGCGAAAGCTTTCCGTGAATTTTTAAGACCAAAAGTAACCATATCGGCGTCACCTTTCTTTATCCACCAAAACTGTGTGGTTTTTGCTCAAATGTTTACGAAACATGTTTATATGGTGTATAGGTCATAATGAGAGCTTTGTGTGCGAAAATCTTTCCGTCAAATTTTCGGACCAAAAGTGGCCATATCGGGGTTACCTTTCTTTATCCACCAAAAGAATGTGGTTTTCGCTCTAATATGTACCAAACATGTTTATATGGTGTATAAGTTATAATGGGAGCTTTGTGCGCGAAAAGCTTTCCGTGAAATTTTCGGACCAAAAGTGACCATATCGGTGTCACCTTTCTTTATCCACCAAAACTGTGTGGTTTTCGCTCAAATGTGTCCCAAAAATGTTTATATGGTATATATCTCATATTGGGAGCTTCATGCGCGAAAAGTTTTCCATTAAATTTTCGGACCAAAAGTGACCATATCGGCATCACATTTCTTTATCCACCAAAACTGTGTTGTTTTCGCTCAAATGTTTCTAAAAAATGTTTATATGGTGTATATCTCATATTGGGAGCTTTGTGCTCGAAAAGCTTTCCGTGAAATTTTCGGACCAAAAGTGACCATATCGGCGTCACCTTTCTTTATCCACCAAAACTGTGTGGTTTTTGCTCAAATGCTTACAAAACATGTTTATATGGTGTATAGGTCATAATGGGAGCTTTGTGTGCGAAAATCATTCCGTCAAATTTTCGGACCACAAGTGATTATATCGGCGTCACCTTTCTTTATCCACCAATACTGTGTGGTTTTCGCTCAAATATGTCCCAAACATGTTTATATGGTGTATATATCATAATGGGAGCTTTGTGCGCGAAAAGATTTCCGTGAAATTTTCAGACCAAAAGTGACCATATCGGGTTCGCCTTTCTTTATCCACCAAAACTGTGTGGTTTTCGCTCAAATGTGTCCCAAAAATGTTTATATGGTATATATCTCATATTGGGAGCTTCGTGCGCGAAAAGCTTTCCGTGAAATTTTCGGACCAAAAGTGACCATATCGGCGTCACCTTTCTTTATCCACCAAAACTGTGTGGTTTTCGCTCAAATGTGTCCCAAAAATGTTTATATGGTGTATATGTCATAATGGGAGCTTTATCCGCGAAAAGCTTTCCGTGAATTTTTCAGACCAAAAGTAACCATATCGGCGTCTCCTTTCTTTATCCACCAAAACTGTGTGGTTTTTGCTCAAATGCTTACAAAACATGTTTATATGGTGTATAGGTCATAATGGGAGCTTTGTGTGCGAAAATCATTCCGTCAAATTTTCGGACCACAAGTGACCATATCGGCGTCACCTTTCTTTATCCACCAATACTGTGTGGTTTTCGCTCAAATATGTCCCAAACATGTTTATATGGTGTATATGTCATAATGTGAGCTTGGTGCGCGAAAAGCTTTCCGTGAAATTTTCGGACCGACAGTGACCATATCGGCGTCACGTTTCTTTATCTACCAAAACTGTGTGGTATTCGCTCAAATGTGTCCCAAAAATGTTTATATGGTGTATATGTCATAATGGGAGCTTTGTTCGGGAAAAGCTTTCCGTGAAATTTTCGGACCAAAAGTGACCATATCGGCATCACATTTCTTTATCCACCAAAACTGGGTGGTTTTCGCTCAAATATGTCCCAAAAATGTGTATATGGTGTATATCTCATATTGAGAGCTTTGTGCGTGAAAAGCTTTCCGTGAAATTTTTGGACCAAAAGTGACAATATCGCCGTCACCTTTTTTCATCCACCAAAACTGTGTGGTTTTCGCTCAAATGTGTCCCAAACATGTTTATATGGTGTATATGTTTTAATGGGATCTTTGTGCGCGAAAAGATTTCCGTGAAATTTTCGGACCAAAATTGACCATATCGGCGTCACCTTTCTTTATCCACCAAAATTGTGTGGATTTCGCTCAAATGTGTCCCAAAAATGTTTATATGGTATATATCTCATATTGGGAGCTTTGTGCGCGAAAAGATTTCTGTGAAATTTTCGGACCAAAAGAGACCATATCGGCGTCACTTTTCTTTATCCACCAAAAGTGTGTGTTTTTCGCTCTAACATGTACCAAAAATGTTATATGGTGTATAGGTTATAATGGGAGCTTTGTGCGCGAAAAGCTTTCCGTCAAATTTTCGGACCAAAAGTGACCTTATTGGCATCACCTTACTTTATTTACCAAAACTTTGTGGTTTTCGCTCAAATGTGTCTCAAAAATGTTTATATGGTGTATATCTCATAATGGGAGCTTTGTCCGCGAAAAGATTTCCGTGAATTTTTCAGACCAAAAGTGACCATATCGGCGTCACCTTTCTTTATCCACCAAAACTGTGTGGTTTTTGCTTAAATGTTTACAAAACATGTTTATATGGTGTATAGGTCATAATGGGAGCTTTGTGCGCAAAAATCTTTACGTCTAATTTTCGGACAACAAGTGACCATATCGGCGTCACCTTTCTTTATCCACCAATAACGTGTGGTTTTCTCTCAAATGTGTTCCAAAAATGTTTATATGGTGTATATGTCATAATGGGAGCTTTGTGCGAGAAAAACTTTCCGCGAAATTTTCAGACCAAAAGTGACCATATCGGCATCACATTTCTTTATCCGCCAAAACTGTGTGGTTTTCGCTCAAATGTGTCCCAAAAATGTTTATATCGTGTATATCTCATATTAAGAGCTTTGTGCGAGAAAAACATTCCGCGAAATTTTCAGACCAAAAGTGACCATATCGGCATCACATTTCTTTATCCTCCAAAACTGTGTGGTTTTCGCTCAAATGTGACCCAAAAATGTTTATATGGTGTATATCTCATATTGGGAGCTTTGTGTGCGAAAAGCTTTCAGTGAAATTTTCGGACCAAAAGTGAACACATCGTCGTCACCTTTCTTTAACCACCAAAACTGTGTAGTTTTCGCTCAAATGTTTACAAAACATGTTTATATGGTGTATAGGTCAAAATGGGAGCTTTGTGCGCGAAAATTTTTCCGTCAAATTTTCGGACCAAAAGTGACCATATCGGCGTCACCTTTCTTTATCCACCCATACTGTGTGGTTTTCGCTCAAATGTGTCCCAAACATGTTTATATGGTGTATATGTCATAATGGGAGCTTTGTGGGCGAAAAGCTTTCCGTGAAATTTTCGGACCAAAAGTGACTATTCCGGCGTCACCTTTCTTTATCCACCAAAATTGTGTGGTTTTCGCTCTAATATGTACCAAACATGTTTATATGGTCTATAGGTTATAATGGGAGCTTTTTGCGAGAAACGCTTTCCGTGAAATTTTCTGACCAAAAGTTACGATATCGGCGACACCTTTTTTTATCCACTAAAAATGTGTGGTTTTAGCTCAAATGTGTCCCGAAAATGTTTATATGGTGTATATGTCATAATGGGTGCTTTGTGCGCGAAAAACTTGCCGTCAAATTTTCGGACCAAAAGTGACCTTATCGGCGTCACCTTTCTTTATGCACCAAAACTGTGTGGTTTTCGCCCAGATGTGTCCCAAACATGTTTATATGGTGTATATGTCATAATGGGAGCTTTGTGCGCGAAAAGCTTTCCATGAAATTTTCGGACCAAAAGTGACCATATCGGCGTCACATTTCTTTATCCACCAAAACTGTGTGGTTTTCGCTCAAATGTGTCCCAAAAATGTTTATATGGTGTATATCTCATATTGGGAGCTTTGTGCGCGAAAAGCTTTCCGTGAAATTTTCGGACCAAAAGTGACCACATCGTCGTCACCTTTCTTTATCCACCAAAACTGTGTGGTTTTCGCTCAAATGTGTCCCAAACATGTTTATATGGTGTATATGTCATAATGGGAGCTTTGTGCGCGAAAAGCTTTCCGTCAAATTATCGGACCAAAAGTGACCTTATCGGCGTCACCTTTCTTTATCCACCAAAACTGTGTGGTTTTCGCCCAAATGTGTCCCAAACATGTTTATATGGTGTATATGTCATAATGGGAGCTTTGTGCGCGAAAAGCATTCCGTGAAATTTTCGGACCAAAAGTGACCATTCCGGCGTCACCTTTCTTTATCCACCAAAATTGTGTGGTTTTCGCTCTAATATGTACCAAACATGTTTATATGGTCTATAGTTTATAATGGGAGCTTTGTGCTCGAAAAGCTTTCCGTGAAATTTTCGGACCAAAAGTGACCATATCGGCGACACCTTTCTTTATCCACCAAAACTGTGTGGTTTTCGATCAAATGTGTCCCAAACATGTTTATGTGGTGTATATGTTATAATGAGAGCTTTGTGCGCGAAAAGCTTTCTGTGAAGTTTTCGGACCAAAAGTGACCATATCGGTGTCACCTTTCTTTATCGACCAAAAGTGTGGTTTTCGCTAAAATGTGTCCCAAAAATGTTTATATGGTGTATATCTCATATTGGGAGCTTTGTTCGCGAAAAGCTTTCCGTGAAATTATCGGACCAAAAGTGACCATATCGGCGTCACCTTTCGTTATCCACCAAAACTCTGTGGTTTTCGCTCAAATGTGTCCCAAAAATGTTTATGTGGTGTATATGTCATAATGGGAGCTTTGTGCTCGAAAAGCTTTCCGTGAAATTTTCGGACCAAAAGTGACCATATCGGCGACACCTTTCTTTATCCACCAAAACTGTGTGGTTTTCGATCAAATGTGTCCCAAACATGTTTATGTGGTGTATATGTTATAATGAGAGCTTTGTGCGCGAAAAGCTTTCTGTGAAGTTTTCGGACCAAAAGTGACCATATCGGTGTCACCTTTCTTTATCGACCAAAAGTGTGGTTTTCGCTAAAATGTGTCCCAAAAATGTTTATATGGTGTATATCTCATATTGGGAGCTTTGTTCGGGAAAAGCTTTCCGTGAAATTATCGGACCAAAAGTGACCATATCGGCGTCACCTTTCGTTATCCACCAAAACTCTGTGGTTTTCGCTCAAATGTGTCCCAAAAATGTTTATGTGGTGTATATGTCATAATGGGAGCTTTGTCCGGGAAAAGCTTTCAGTGAAATTTTCGGACCAAAATTGACCATATTGGCGTCAACTTTATTTATCCACCAAAACTGTGTGGTTTTCGCTTAAATGTATCCCAAAAATGTTTATATGGTGTATATGTCATAATGGGATCTTTGTCCGCGAAAAGTTTTCCGTGAATTTTTCAGACCAAAAGTGACATTATCGGCGTCACCTTTCTTTATCCACCAAAACTGTGTGGTTTTTGCTTAAATGTTTACAAAACATGTTTATATGTTGTATAGGTCATAATGGGAGCTTTGTGCGCGAAAATCGTTCCGTCAAATCTTCGGACCACAAGTGACCATATCGGCGTCACCTTTCTTTATCCACCATTACTGTGTGGTTTTCGCTCAAATGTGTCCCAAACATGTTTATATGGTGTATATGTCATAATGTGAGCTTTGTGCGCGAAAAGCTTTCCGTGAAATTTTCGGACCAAAAGTGACCTTATCGGCGTCACCGTTCTTTATTTACCGAAACTGTGTGGTTTTCGCTCAAATGTGTCCCAAAAATGTTTATATGGTGTATATCTCATATTGGGAGCTTTGTGCACGAAAAGCTTTCAGTGAAATTTTCGGACCAAAAGTGAACACATCGTCGTCACCTTTCTTTATCCACCAAAACTGTGTAGTTTTTGCTCAAATGTTTACAAAACATGTTTATATGGTGTATAGGACAAAATGGGAGCTTTGTGCGCGAAAATTTTTCCGTCAAATTTTCGGACCAAAAGTGACCATATCGGCGACACCTTTCTTTATCCACCAAAACTGTGTGGTTTTCGATCAAATGTGTCCCAAACATGTTTATGTGGTGTATATGTTATAATGAGAGCTTTGTGCGCGAAAAGCTTTCTGTGAAGTTTTCGGACCAAAAGTGACCATATCGGTGTCACCTTTCTTTATCGACCAAAAGTGTGGTTTTCGCTAAAATGTGTCCCAAAAATGTTTATATGGTGTATATCTCATATTGGGAGCTTTGTTCGCGAAAAGCTTTCCGTGAAATTATCGGACCAAAAGTGACCATATCGGCGTCACCTTTCGTTATCCACCAAAACTCTATGGTTTTCGCTCAAATGTGTCCCAAAAATGTTTATGTGGTGTATATGTCATAATGGGAGCTTTGTGCGGGAAAAGCTTTCCGTGAAATTTTCGGACCAAAAGTGACCATATCAGCATCACATTTCGTAATCCACCAAAACTGTGTGGTTATCGATCAAATGTGTCCCAACAATGTTTATATGGTGTATATCTCATATTGGGAGCTTTGTGCACGAAAAGCTTTCCGTGAAATTTTCGGACCAAAATTGACCATATCGGCGTCACCTTTCTTTATCCACCAAAACTATGTGGTTTTCGCTCAAATGTCTCCCAAAAATGTTTATATGGTGTATATGTCATAATGGGATCTTTGTCCGCGAAAAGCTTTCCGTGAATTTTTCAGACCAAAAGTGACCATATCGGCGTCACCTTTCTTTATCCACCAAAACTGTGTGGTTTTTGCTTAAATGTTTACAAAACATGTTTATATGGTGTATAGGTCATAATAGGAGCTTTGTGCGCGAAAATATTTCCGTCAAATTTTCGGACCAAAAGTGACTATATCGGCGTCACCTTTCTTTATCTACCCATACTGTGTGGTTTTCGCTCAAATGTGTCCCAAACATGTTTATATGGTGTATATGTCATAATTGGAGCTTTTTGCGCGAAAAGCTTTCAGTGAAATTTTCGGACCAAAAGTGACCATTCCGGCGTCACCTTTCTTTATCCACCAAAATTGTGTGGTTTTCGCTCTAATATGTACCAAACATGTTTATATGGTCTGTTGGTTATAATGGGAGCTTTGTGCGAGAAAAGCTTTCCGTGAAATTTTCCGACCAAAAGTTACGATATCGGCGACACCTTTCTTTATCCACTAAAAATGTGTGGTTTTAGCTCAAATGTGTCCCGAACATGTTTATATGGTGTATATGTCATAATGGGAGCTTTGTGCGCGAAAATCTTTCCGTGAAATTTTCGAACCAAAAGTGACCATATCGGCGTCACCTTTCTTTATCCACCAAAACAGTGTGGTTTTCGCTCAAATGTGTCCCAAACATGTTTATGTGGTGTATATGTTATAATGAGAGCTTTGTGCGCGAAAAGCTTTTTGTGAAATTTTCGGACCAAAAGAGACCACATCGGCGTCACCTTTCTTGATCCACCAAAAGTGTGGTTTTCGAAAAAATGTGTCCCAAAAATGTTTATATGGTGTATATCTCATATTGGGAGCTTTGTTCGCGAAAAGCTTTTAGTGAAATTTTCGGACCAAAAGTGAACACATCGTCGTCACCTTTCTTTATCCACCAAAACTGTGTAGTTTTCGCTCAAATGTTTACAAAACATGTTTATATGGTGTATAGGTCAAAATGGGAGCTTTGTGCGCGAAAATTTTTCCGTCAAATTTTCGGACCGAAAGTGACCATATCGGCGTCACCTTTCTTTATCCACCCATACTGTGTGGTTTTCGCTCAAATGTGTCCCAAACATGTTTATATGGTGTATATGTCATAATGGGAGCTTTGTGGGCGAAAAGCTTTCCGTGAAATTTTCGGACCAAAAGTGACCATTCCGGCGTCACCTTTCTTTATCCACCAAAATTGTGTGGTTTTCGGTCTAATATGTACCAAACATGTTTATATGGTCTATAGGTTATAATGGGAGCTTTGTGCGAGAAACGCTTTCCGTGAAATTTTCTGTCCATAAGTTACGATATCGGCGACACCTTTCTTTATCCACTAAAAATGTATGGTTTTAGCTCAAATGTGTCCCGAAAATGTTTATATGGTGTATATGTCATAATGGGAGCTTTGTGCGCGAAAAGCTTTCCGTCAAATTTTCGGACCAAAAGTGACCTTATTGGCGTCACCTTTCTTTATCCACCAAAACTGTGTGGTTTTCGCCCAAATGTGTCCCAACCATGTTTATATGGTGTATATGTCATAATGGGTGCTTTGTGCGCGAAAAGATTTCCATGAAATTTTCGGACCAAAAGTGACCATATCGGCGTCACATTTCTTTATCCACCAAAACTGTGTGGTTTTCGCTCAAATGTGTCCCAAAAATGTTTATATGGTGTATATCTCATATTGAGAGCTTTGTGCGCGAAAAGCTTTCCGTGAAATTTTCGGACCAAAAGTGACCACATCGTCGTCACCTTTCTTTATCCACCAAAACTGTGTGGTTTTCGCTCAAATGATTCCCAAACATGTTTATATGGTGTATATGTCATAATGAGAGCTTTGTCCGCGAAAAGTTTTCCGTGAATTTTTCGGACCAAAAGTGACCATATCGGCATCACCTTTCTTTATCCACCAAAACTGTGTAGTTTTTGCTCAAATGTTTACAAAACATATTTATATGGTGTATAGGTCAAAATGTGAGCTTTGTGCGCGAAAATCTTTCCGTCAAATTTTCGGACCAAAAGTGACCATATCGGCGTCACCTTTCTTTATCCACCCATACTGTGTGGTTTTCGCTCAAATGTGTCCCAAACATGTTTATATGGTGTATATGTCATAATGGGAGCTTTGTGCGCGAAAAGCTTTCCGTGAAATTCTCGGACCAAAAGTGACCATTCTGGCGTCACCTTTCTTTATCCACCAAAATTGTGTGGTTTTCGCTCTAATATGTACCAAACATGTTTATATAGTCTATAGTTTATAATGGGAGGTTTGTGCTCGAAAAGCTTTCCGTGAAATTTTCGGACCAAAAGTGACCATATCGGCGACACCTTTCTTTATCCACCAAAACTGTGTGGTTTTCGATCAAATGTGTCCCAAACATGTTTATGTGGTGTATATGTTATAATGAGAGCTTTGTGCGCGAAAAGCTTTCTGTGAAGTTTTCGGACCAAAAGTGACCATATCGGTGTCACCTTTCTTTATCGACCAAAAGTGTGGTTTTCGCTAAAATGTGTCCCAAAAATGTTTATATGGTGTATATCTCATATTGGGAGCTTTGTTCGCGAAAAGCTTTCCGTGAAATTATCGGACCAAAAGTGACCATATCGTCGTCACCTTTCTTTATCCACCAAAACTGTGTAGTTTTCGCTCAAATGTTTACAAAACATGTTTATATGGTGTATAGGTCAAAATGGGAGCTTTGTGCGCGAAAATTTTTCCGTCAAATTTTCGGACCAAAAGTGACCATATCGGCGTCACCTTTCTTTATCCACCCATACTGTGTGGTTTTCGCTCAAATGTGTCCCAAACATGTTTATATGGTGTATATGTCATAATGGGAGCTTTGTGGGCGAAAAGCTTTCCGTGAAATTTTCGGACCAAAAGTGACCATTCCGGCGTCACCTTTCTTTATCCACCAAAATTGTGTGGTTTTCGGTCTAATATGTACCAAACATGTTTTTTTGGTCTATAGGTTATAATGGGAGCTTTGTGCGAGAAACGCTTTCCGTGAAATTTTCTGTCCATAAGTTACGATATCGGCGACACCTTTCTTTATCCACTAAAAATGTATGGTTTTAGCTCAAATGTGTCCCGAAAATGTTTATATGGTGTATATGTCATAATGGGAGCTTTGTGCGCGAAAAGCTTTCCGTCAAATTTTCGGACCAAAAGTGACCTTATTGGCGTCACCTTTCTTTATCCACCAAAACTGTGTGGTTTTCGCCCAAATGTGTCCCAAACATGTTTATATGGTGTATATGTCATAATGGGAGCTTTGTGCGCGAAAAGCTTTCCATGAAATTTTCGGACCAAAAGTGACCATAATGGCGTCACCTTTCTTTATCCACCCATACTGTGTGGTTTTCGCTCAAATGTGTCCCAAACATGTTTATATGGTGTATATGTCATAATGGGAGCTTTGTGGGCGAAAAGCTTTCCGTGAAATTTTCGGACCAAAAGTGACCATTCCGGCGTCACCTTTCTTTATCCACCAAAATTGTGTGGTTTTCGGTCTAATATGTACCAAACATGTTTATATGGTCTATAGGTTATAATGGGAGCTTTGTGCGAGAAACGCTTTCCGTGAAATTTTCTGACCATAATTTACGATATCGGCGACACCTTTCTTTATACACTAAAAATGTATGCTTTTAGCTCAAATGTGTCCCGAAAATGTTTATATGGTGTATATGTCATAATGGGAGCTTTGTGCGCGAAAAGCTTTCCGTCAAATTTTCGGACCAAAAGTGACCTTATTGGCTTCACCTTTCTTTATCCACCAAAACTGTGTGGTTTTCGCCCAAATGTGTCCCAAACATGTTTATATGGTGTATATGTCATAATGGGAGCTTTGTGCGCGAAAAGCTTTCCATGAAATTTTCGGACCAAAAGTGACCATATCGGCGTCACATTTCTTTATCCACCAAAACTGTGTGGTTTTCGCTCAAATGTGTCCCAAAAATGTTTATATGGTGTATATCTCATATTGGGAGCTTTCTGCGCGAAAAGCTTTCCGTGAAATTTTCGGACCAAAATTGACCATATCGGCGTCACCTTTCTTTATCCACCAAAACTGTGTGGTTTTCGCTCAAATGTCTCCCAAAAATGTTTATATGGTGTATATGTCATAATGGGATCTTTGTCCGCGAAAAGCTTTCCGTGAATTTTTCAGACCAAGAGTGACCATATCGGCGTCACCTTTCGTTATCCACCAAAACTCTGTGGTTTTCGCTCAAATGTGTCCCAAAAATGTTTATGTGGTGTATATGTCATAATGGGAGCTTTGTGCGGGAAAAGCTTTCAGTGAAATTTTCGGACCAAAATTGACCATATTGGCGTCAACTTTATTTATCCACCAAAACTGTGTGGTTTTCGCTTAAATGTATCCCAAAAATGTTTATATGGTGTATATGTCATAATGGGATCTTTGTCCGCAAAAAGTTTTCCGTGAATTTTTCAGACCAAAAGTGACATTATCGGCGTCACCTTTCTTTATCCACCAAAACTGTGTGGTTTTTGCTTAAATGTTTACAAAACATGTTTATATGCTGTATAGGTCATAATGGGAGCTTTGTGCGCGAAAATCGTTCCGTCAAATCTTCGGACCACAAGTGACCATATCGGCGCCACCTTTCTTTATCCACAAATACTGTGTGGTTTTCGCTCAAATGTGTCCCAAACATGTTTATATGGTGTATATGTCATAATGCGAGCTTTGTGCGCGAAAAGCTTTCCGTGAAATTTTCGGACCAAAAGTGACCTTATCGGCGTCACCGTTCTTTATTTACCGAAACTGTGTGGTTTTCGCTCAAATGTGTCCCAAAAATGTTTATATGGTGTATATCTCATATTGGGAGCTTTGTGCGCGAAAAGCTTTCAGTGAAATTTTCGGACCAAAAGTGAACACATCGTCGTCACCTTTCTTTATCCACCAAAACTGTGTAGTTTTCGCTCAAATGTTTACAAAACATGTTTATATGGTGTATAGGTCAAAATGGGAGCTTTGTGCGCGAAAATTTTTCCGTCAAATTTTCGGACCAAAAGTGACCATATCGGCGTCACCTTTCTTTATCCACCCATACTGTGTGGTTTTCGCTCAAATGTGTCCCAAACATGTTTATATGGTGTATATGTCATAATGGGAGCTTTGTGGGCGAAAAGCTTTCTGTGAAATTTTCGGACCAAAAGTGACCATTCCGGCGTCACCTTTCTTTATCCACCAAAATTGTGTGGTTTTCGGTCTAATATGTACCAAACATGTTTTTATGGTCTATAGGTTATAATGGGAGCTTTGTGCGAGAAACGCTTTCCGTGAAATTTTCTGTCCATAAGTTACGATATCGGCGACACCTTTCTTTATCCACTAAAAATGTATGGTTTTAGCTCAAATGTGTCCCGAAAATGTTTATATGGTGTATATGTCATAATGGGAGCTTTGTGCGCGAAAACCTTTCCGTCAAATTTTCGGACCAAAAGTGACCTTATTGCCCGTCACCTTTCTTCATCCACCAAAACTGTGTGGTTTTCGCCCAAATGTGTCCCAAACATGTTTATATGGTGTATATGTCATAATGGGAGCTTTGTGCGCGAAAAGCTTTCCAGGAAATTTTCGGACCAAAAGTGACCATATCGGCGTCACCTTTCTTTATCCACCCATACTGTGTGGTTTTCGCTCAAATGTGTCCCAAACATGTTTATATGGTGTATATGTCATAATGGGAGCTTTGTGGGCGAAAAGCTTTCCGTGAAATTTTCGGACCAAAAGTGACCATTCCGGCGTCACCTTTCTTTATCCACCAAAATTGTGTGGTTTTCGGTCTAATATGTACCAAACGTGTTTATATGGTCTATAGGTTATAATGGGAGCTTTGTGCGAGAAACGCTTTCCGTGAAATTTTCTGACCATAATTTACGATATCGGCGACACCTTTCTTTATCCACTAAAAATGTATGGTTTTAGCTCAAATGTGTCCCGAAAATGTTTATATGGTGTATATGTCATAATGGGAGCTTTGTGCGCGAAAAGCTTTCCGTCAAATTTTCGGACCAAAAGTGACCTTATTGGCGTCACCTTTCTTTATCCACCAAAACTGTGTGGTTTTCGCCCAAATGTGTCCCAAACATGTTTATATGGTGTATATGTCATAATGGGAGCTTTGTGCGCGAAAAGCTTTCCATGAAATTTTCGGACCAAAAGTGACCATATCGGCGTCACATTTCTTTATCCACCAAAACTGTGTGGTTTTCGCTCAAATGTGTCCCAAAAATGTTTATATGGTGTATATCTCATATTGGGAGCTTTGTGCGCGAAAAGCTTTCCGTGAAATTTTCGGACCAAAATTGACCATATCGGCATCACCTTTCTTTATCCACCAAAACTGTGTGGTTTTCGCTCAAATGTCTCCCAAAAATGTTTATATGGTGTATATGTCATAATGGGATCTTTGTCCGCGAAAAGGTTTCCGTGAATTTTTCAGACCAAGAGTGACCATATCGGCGTCACCTTTCGTTATCCACCAAAACTCTGTGGTTTTCGCTCAAATGTGTCCCAAAAATGTTTATGTGGTGTATATGTCATAATGGGAGCTTTGTGCGGGAAAAGCTTTCAGTGAAATTTTCGGACCAAAATTGACCATATTGGCGTCAACTTTATTTATCCACCAAAACTGTGTGGTTTTCGCTTAAATGTATCCCAAAAATGTTTATATGGTGTATATGTCATAATGGGATCTTTGTCCGCAAAAAGTTTTCCGTGAATTTTTCAGACCAAAAGTGACATTATCGGCGTCACCTTTCTTTATCCACCAAAACTGTGTGGTTTTTGCTTAAATGTTTACAAAACATGTTTATATGCTGTATAGGTCATAATGGGAGCTTTGTGCGCGAAAATCGTTCCGTCAAATCTTCGGACCACAAGTGACCATATCGGCGTCACCTTTCTTTATCCACCAATACTGTGTGGTTTTCGCTCAAATGTGTCCCAAACATGTTTATATGGTGTATATGTCATAATGTGAGCTTTGTGCGCGAAAAGCTTTCCGTGAAATTTTCGGACCAAAAGTGACCTTATCGGCGTCACCGTTATTTATTTACCGAAACTGTGTGGTTTTCGCTCAAATGTGTCCCAAAAATGTTTATATGGTGTATATGTCATATTGGGAGCTTTGTGCGCGAAAAGCTTTCAGTGAAATTTTCGGACCAAAAGTGAACACATCGTCGTCACCTTTCTTTATCCACCAAAACTGTGTGGTTTTCTCCCACATGTGTCCCAAACATGTTTATATGGTGTATATGTCATAATGGGAGCTTTGTGCGCGAAAAGCTTTCCAGGAAATTTTCGGACCAAAAGTGACCATATCGGCGTCACCTTTCTTTATCCACCCATACTGTGTGGTTTTCGCTCAAATGTGTCCCAAACATGTTTATATGGTGTATATGTCATAATGGGAGCTTTGTGGGCGAAAAGTTTTCCGTGAAATTTTCGGACCAAAAGTGACCATTCCGGCGTCACCTTTCTTTATCCACCAAAATTGTGTGGTTTTCGGTCTAATATGTACCAAACATGTTTATATGGTCTATAGCTTATAATGGGAGCTTTGTGCGAGAAACGCTTTCCGTGAAATTTTCGGACCAAAAGTGACCATATCGGCGTCACATTTCTTTATCCACCAAAACTGTGTGGTTTTCGCTCAAATGTGTCCCAAAAATGTTTATATGGTGTATATCTCATATTGGGAGCTTTGTGCGCGAAAAGCTTTCCGTGAAATTTTCGGACCAAAAGTGACCACATCGTCGTCACCTTTCTTTATCCACCAAAACTGTGTGGTTTTCGCTCAAATGTGTCCCAAACATGTTTATATGGTGTATATGTCATAATGAGAGCTTTGTGCGCGAAAAGTTTTCCGTGAATTTTTCGGACCAAAAGTGACCATATCGGCATCACCTTTCTTTATCCACCAAAACTGTGTAGTTTTTGCTCAAATTTTTACAAAACATATTTATATGGTGTATAGGTCAAAATGTGAGCTTTGTGCGCGAAAATCTTTCCGTCAAATTTTCGGACCAAAAGTGACCATATCGGCGTCACCTTTCTTTATCCACCCATACTGTGTGGTTTTCGCTCAAATGTGTCCCAAACATGTTTATATGGTGTATATGTCATAATGGGAGCTTTGTGCGCGAGAAGCTTTCCGTGAAATTCTCGGACCAAAAGTGACCATTCCGGCGTCACCTTTCTTTATCCACCAAAATTGTGTGGTTTTCGCTCTAATATGTACCAAACATGTTTATATGGTCTATAGTTTATAATGGGAGCTTTGTGCTCGAAAAGCTTTCCGTGAAATTTTCGGACCAAAAGTGACCATATCGGCGACACCTTTCTTTATCCACCAAAACTGTGTGGTTTTCGATCAAATGTGTCCCAAACATGTTTATGTGGTGTATATGTTATAATGAGAGCTTTGTGCGCGAAAAGCTTTCTGTGAAGTTTTCGGACCAAAAGTGACCATATCGGTGTCACCTTTCTTTATCGACCAAAAGTGTGGTTTTCGCTAAAATGTGTCCCAAAAATGTTTATATGGTGTATATCTCATATTGGGAGCTTTGTTCGCGAAAAGCTTTCCGTGAAATTATCGGACCAAAAGTGACCATATCGGCGTCACCTTTCGTTATCCACCAAAACTCTGTGGTTTTCGCTCAAATGTGTCCCAAAAATGTTTATGTGGTGTATATGTCATAATGGGTGCTTTGTGCGGGAAAAGCTTTCCGTGAAATTTTCGGACCAAAAGTGACCATATCAGCATCACATTTCTTTATCCACCAAAACTTTGTGGTTTTCGATCAAATGTGTCCCAAAAATGTTTATATGGTGTATATCTCATATTGGGAGCTTTGTGCGCGAAAAGCTTTCCGTGAAATTTTCGGACCAAAATTGACCTTATCGGCGTCACCTTTCTTTATCCACCAAAACTGTGTGGTTTTCGCTCAAATGTCTCCCAAAAATGTTTATATGGTGTATATGTCATAATGGGATCTTTGTCCGCGAAAAGCTTTCCGTGAATTTTTCAGACCAAAAGTGACCATATCGGCGTCACCTTTCGTTATCCACCAAAACTCTGTGGTTTTCGCTCAAATGTATCCCAAAAATGTTTATGTGGTGTATATGTCATAATGGGAGCTTTGTGCGGGAAAAGCTTTCAGTGAAATTTTCGGACCAAAATTGACCATATTGGCGTCAACTTTATTTATCCACCAAAACTGTGTGGTTTTCGCTTAAATGTATCCCAAAAATGTTTATATGGTGTATATGTCATAATGGGATCTTTGTCCGCGAAAAGATTTCCGTGAATTTTTCAGACCAAAAGTGACATTATCGGCGTCACCTTTCTTTATCCACCAAAACTGTGTGGTTTTTGCTTAAATGTTTACAAAACATGTTTATATGCTGTATAGGTCATAATGGGAGCTTTGTGCGCGAAAATCGTTCCGTCAAATCTTCGGACCACAAGTGACCATATCGGCGTCAACTTTCTTTATCCACCAATACTGTGTGGTTTTCGCTCAAATGTGTCCCAAACATGTTTATATGGTGTATTTGTCATAATGTGAGCTTTGTGCGCGAAAAGCTTTCCGTGAAATTTTCGGACCAAAAGTGACCTTATCGGCGTCACCGTTCTTTATTTACCGAAACTGTGTGGTTTTCGCTCAAATGTGTCCCAAAAATGTTTATATGGTGTATATCTCATATTGGGAGCTTTGTGCGCGAAAAGCTTTCAGTGAAATTTTCGGACCAAAAGTGAACACATCGTCGTCACCTTTCTTTATCCACCAAAACTGTGTAGTTTTCGCTCAAATGTTTACAAAACATGTTTATATGGTGTATAGGTCAAAATGGGAGCTTTGTGCGCGAAAATTTTTCCGTCAAATTTTCGGACCAAAAGTGACCATATCGGCGTCACCTTTCTTTATCCACCCATACTGTGTGGTTTTCGCTCAAATGTGTCCCAAACATGTTTATATGGTGTATATGTCATAATGGGAGCTTTGTGGGCGAAAAGCTTTCCGTGAAATATTCGGACCAAAGTGACCATTCCGGCGTCACCTTTCTTTATCCACCAAAATTGTGTGGTTTTCGGTCTAATATGTACCAAACATGTTTATATGGTCTATAGGTTATAATGGGAGCTTTGTGCGAGAAACGCTTTCCGTGAAATTTTCTGTCCATAAGTTACGATATCGGCGACACCTTTCTTTATCCACTAAAAATGTATGGTTTTAGCTCAAATGTGTCCCGAAAATGTTTATATGGTGTATATGTCATAATGGGAGCTTTGTGCGCGAAAAGCTTTCCGTCAAATTTTCGGACCAAAAGTGACCTTTATTGGCGTCACCTTTCTTTATCCACCAAAACTGTGTGGTTTTCGCCCAAATGTGTCCCAAACATGTTTATATGGTGTATATGTCATAATGGGAGCTTTGTGCGCGAAAAGCTTTCCATGAAATTTTCGGACCAAAAGTGACCATATCGGCGTCACATTTCTTTATCCACCAAAACTGTGTGGTTTTCGCCCAAATGTGTCCCAAAAATGTTTATATGGTGTATATCTCATATTGAGAGCTTTGTGCGCGAAAAGCTTTCCGTGAAATTTTCGGACCAAAAGTGACCACATCGTCGTCACCTTTCTTTATCCACCAAAACTGTGTGGTTTTCGCTCAAATGTGTCCCAAACATGTTTATATGGTGTATATGTCATAATGAGAGCTTTGTCCGCGAAAAGTTTTCCGTGAATTTTTCGCACCAAAAGTGACCATATCGGCATCACCTTTCTTTATCCACCAAAACTGTGTAGTTTTTGCTCAAATGTTTACAAAACATATTTATATGGTGTATAGGTCAAAATGTGAGCTTTGTGCGCGAAAATCTTTCCGTCAAATTTTCGGACCAAAAGTGACCATATCGGCGTCACCTTTCTTTATCCACCCATACTGTGTGGTTTTCGCTCAAATGTGTCCCAAACATGTTTATATGGTGTATATGTCATAATGGGAGCTTTGTGCGCGAAAAGCTTTCCGTGAAATTCTCGGACCAAAAGTGACCATTCCGGCGTCACCTTTCTTTATCCACCAAAATTGTGTGGTTTTCGCTCTAATATGTACCAAACATGTTTATATGGTCTATAGTTTATAATGGGAGCTTTGTGCTCGAAAAGCTTTCCGTGAAATTTTCGGACCAAAAGTGACCATATCGGCGACACCTTTCTTTATCCACCAAAACTGTGTGTTTTTCGATCAAATGCGTCCCAAACATGTTTATGTGGTGTATATGTTATAATGAGAGCTTTGTGCGCGAAAAGCTTTCTGTGAAGTTTTCGGACCAAAAGTGACCATATCGGTGTCACCTTTCTTTATCGACCAAAAGTGTGGTTTTCGCTAAAATGTGTCCCAAAAATGATTATATGGTGTATATCTCATATTGGGAGCTTTGTTCGCGAAAAGCTTTCCGTGAAATTATCGGACCAAAAGTGACCATATCGGCGTCACCTTTCGTTATCCACCAAAACTCTGTGGTTTTCGCTCAAATGTGTCCCAAAAATGTTTATGTGGTGTATATGTCATAATGGGAGCTTTGTGCGGGAAAAGCTTTCCGTGAAATTTTCGGACCAAAAGTGACCATATAAGCATCACATTTCGTAATCCACCAAAACTGTGTGGTTTTCGATCAAATGTGTCCCAACAATGTTTATATGGTGTATATCTCATATTGGGAGCTTTGTGCACGAAAAGCTTTCCGTGAAATTTTCGGACCAAAATTGACCATATCGGCGTCACCTTTCTTTATCCACCAAAACTATGTGGTTTTCGCTCAAATGTCTCCCAAAAATGTTTATATGGTGTATATGTCATAATGGGATCTTTGTCCGCGAAAAGCTTTCCGTGAATTTTTCAGACCAAAAGTGACCATATCGGCGTCACGTTTCTTTATCCACCAAAACTGTGTGGTTTTTGCTTAAATGTTTACAAAACATGTTTATATGGTGTATAGGTCATAATAGGAGCTTTGTGCGCGAAAATATTTCCGTCAAATTTTCGGACCAAAAGTGACTATATCGGCGTCACCTTTCTTTATCTACCCATACTGTGTGGTTTTCGCTCAAATGTGTCCCAAACATGTTTATATGGTGTATATGTCATAATTGGAGCTTTTTGCGCGAAAAGCTTTCAGTGAAATTTTCGGACCAAAAGTGACCATTCCGGCGTCACCTTTCTTTATCCACCAAAATTGTGTGGTTTTCGCTCTAATATGTACCAAACATGTTTATATGGTCTGTAGGTTATAATGGGAGCTTTGGGCAAGAAAAGCTTTCCGTGAAATTTTCCGACCAAAAGTTACGATATCGGCGACAACTTTCTTTATCCACTAAAAATGTGTGGTTTTAGCTCAAATGTGTCCCGAACATGTTTATATGGTGTATATGTCATAATGGGAGCTTTGTGCGCGAAAATCTTTCCGTGAAATTTTCGAACCAAAAGTGACCATATCGGCGTCACCTTTCTTTATGCACCAAAACTGTGTGGTTTTCGCTCAAATGTGTCCCAAACATGTTTATGTGGTGTATATGTTATAATGAGAGCTTTGTGCGCGAAAAGCTTTCTGTGAAATTTTCGGACCAAAAGTGACCATATCGGCGTCACCTTTCTTGATCCACCAAAAGTGTGGTTTTCGCAAAAATGTGTCCCAAAAATGTTTATATGGTGTATATCTCATATTGGGAGCTTTGTTCGCGAAAAGCTTTCCGTGAAATTATCGGACCAAAAGTGACCATATCGGCGTCACCTTTCTTTATCCACCAAAACTGTGTGGTTTTCGCCCAAATGTGTCCCAAACATGTTTATATGGTGTATATGTCATAATGGGAGCTTTGTACGTGAAAAGCTTTCCGTGAAATTTTCGGACGAAAAGTGACCATTCCGGCGTCACCTTTCTTTATCCACCAAAATTGTGTGGTTTTCGCTCTAATATGTACCAAACATGTTTATATGGTCTATAGGTTATAATGGGAGCTTTGTGCGCGAAAAGCTTTGCAAGAAATTTTCCGACCAAAAGTGACGATATCGGCGACACCTTTCTTTATCCACCAAAACTGTGTGGTTTTAGCTCAAATGTGTCCCAAAAATGTTTATATGGTATATATCTCATATTGGGAGCTTTGTGCGCGAAAATCTTTCCGTGAAATTTTCGGACCAAAAGTGACCATATCGGCGTTACCTTTGTTTATCCACCAAAACTGTGTGGTTTTCGCTCAAATGTGTCCCAAAAATGTTTATATGGTGTATATGTCATAATGGGAGCTTCGTCCGCGAAAAGCTTTCCGTGAATTTTTCAGATCAAAAGTGACCATATCGGCGTCACCTTTCTTTATCCACCAAAACTGTGTGGTTTTTGCTTAAATGTTTACAAAACATGTTTATATGGTGTATAGGTCATAATGAGAGAAAATCTTTCCGTCAAATTTTCGGACCACTAGTGACCATATCGGCGTCAACTTTCTTTATCCACCAATACTGTGTGGTTTTCGCTCAAATGTGTCCCAAACATGTTTATATGGTGTATATGTCATAATGTGAGCTTTGTGCGCGAAAAGCTTTCCGTGAAATTTTCGGACCAAAAGTGACCATATCGGCGTCACCTTTCTTTATCCACCAACAGTGTGTGTTTTTCGCTCTAACATGCACCAAACATGTTTATATGGTGTATAGGTTATAATGGGAGCTTTGTGCGCGAAAAGCTTTCCGTCAAATTTTCAGACCAAAAGTGACCTTATCAGCGTCACCTTTCTTTATTTACCGAAACTGTGTGGTTTTCGCTCAAATGTGTCCCAAACATGTTTATATGGGGTATATGTCATAATGGGAACTTTGTGCGTGAAAAGCTTTCCGTGAATTTTTCGGACCAAAAGTGACCATATCGGCGTCACCTTTCTTTATCCACCAAAACTGTGTGGTTTTCGCTCAAATGTGTCCCAAAAATGTTTATATGGTGTATATCTCATATTGAGAGCTTTGTGCGTGAAAAGCTTTCCGTGAAATTTTTGGGCCAAAAGTGACCATATCGGCGTCACCTTTCTTTATCTACCAAAACTGTGTGGTTTTCGCTCAAATGTGTCCCAAACATGTTTATGTGGTGTACATATTATAATGAGAGCTTTGTGTGCGAAAAGCTTTCTGTGAAATATTCGGACCAAAAGTGACCATATCGGCGTCACCTTTCTTTATCCACCAAAACTGTGGGGTTTTCGCCCAAATGTGTCCCAAACATGTTTATATGGTGTATATCTCATATTCGGAGCTTTGTTCGCGAAAAGCTTTCCGTGAAATTTTCGGACCAAAAGTGACCTTATCGGCGTCACCTTTCTTTATCCACCAAAACTGTGTGGTTTTTGCCCAAATGTGTCCCAAACATGTTTATATGGTGTGTATCTCATATTGAGAGCTTTGTGCGTGAAAAACTTTCCGTGAAATTTTTGGACGAAAAGTGACCATTCCGGCGTCACCTTTCTTTATCCACCAAAATTGTGTGGTTTTCGCTCTAATATGTACCAAACATGTTTATATGGTCTATAGGTTATAATGGGAGCTTTGTGCGCGAAAAGCTTTCCATGAAATTTTCCAACCAAAAGTGACGATATCGGCGACACCTTTCTTTATCCACCAAAACTGTTCGGTTTTAGATCAAATGTGTCCAAAAAATGTTTATATGGTATATATCTCATATTGGGAGCTTTGTGCACGAAAATCTTTCCGTGAAATTTTCGGACCAAAAGTGACCATATCGGCGTCACCTATCTTTATCCACCAAAACTGTGTGGTTTTCGCTCAAATGTGTCCCAAACATGTTTATGAGGTGTATATGTCATAATGGGAGCTTTGTGCGGGAAAAGCTTTCCGTGAAATTATCGGACCAAAAGTGACCATATCGGCGTCACCTTTCTTTATCCACCAAAACTGTGTGGTTTTCGCTTAAATGTTTACAAAACATGTTTATATGGTGTATATCTCATAATGGGAGCTTTGTGCGCGAAAATCTTTCCGTCAAAATTTCGGACAAAAAGTGACCACATCGTCGTCACCTTTCTTTATCCACCAAGATTGTGTGGTTTTCGCTCAAATGTGTCCCAAACATATTTATATGGTGTATATGTCATAATGTGAGCTTTGTCCTCGAAAAGTTTTCCGTGAATTTTTCGGACCAAAAGTGACCATATCGGCGTCACCTTTCTTTATCCACCAAAACTGTGTAGTTTTTGCTCAAATGTTTACAAAACATGTTTATATGGTGTATAGGTCAAAATGGGAGCTTTGTGCGCGAAAATATTTCCGTCAAATTTTCGGACCAAAAGTGACCATATCGACGTCACCTCTCTTTATCTACCCATACTGTGTGGTTTTCACTCAAATGTGTCCCAAACATGTTTATATAGTGTATATGTCATAATGGGAGCTTTGTGCACGAAAAGCTTTGAGTGAAATTTTCGGACCAAAAGTAACTATTCCGGCGTCACCTTTCTTTATCCACCAAAATTGTGTGGTTTTCGCTCTAATATATACCAAACATTTTTATATGGTCTATAGGTTATAATGGGAGATTTGTGCGAGAAAACCTTTCCGTGAAATTTTCCGACCAAAAGTTACGATATCGGCGACACTTTTCTTTATCCACTAAAAATGTGTGGTTTTAGCTGAAATGTGTCCGGAACATGTTTATATGGTGTATATTTCATAATGGGAGCTTTGTGCGCGAAAAGCTTTCCGTCAAATTTTTGGTCCAAAAGTGACCTTATCGGCGTCACCTTTCTTTATCCACCAAAACTGTGTGGTTTTCGCCCAAATGTGTCCCAAACATGTTTATATGGTGTATATGTCATAATGGGAGCTTTGTGCGCGAAAAGCTTTCCGTGAAATTTTCGGACCAAAAGTGACCACATCGTCGTCACCTTTCTTTATCCACCAAAACTGTGTGGTTTTTGCTCAAATATGTCCCAAACATGTTTATATGGTGTATATGTCATAATGGGAGCTTTGTCTGCGAAAAGTTTTCCGTGCATTTTTCGGACCAAAAGTGACCATATCGGCGTCACCTTTCTTTATCCACCAAAACTGTGTAGTTTTTGCTGAAATGTTTACAAAACATGTGTATATGGTGTATAGGTCAAAATAGGAGCTTTGTGCGCGAAAAGCTTTTCGTCAAATTTTCGGACAAAAAATGGCCATATCGGCGTCACATTTCTTTATCCACCAAAATTGTGTGGTTTTCGCTCAAATATATCCCAAAAATGTTTATATGGTGTATATCCCATATTGGGAGGTTTGTGCGCGAAAAGCTTTCCGTGAAATTTTCGGACCAAAAGTGACCATATCGGCGTCACGTTTCTTTATCCACCCATACTGTGTGGTTTTCGCTCAAATGTGTCCCAAACATGTTTGTATGGTGTATATGTCGTAATGGGAGTTTTGTGCGCGAAAAGCTTTCCGTGAAATTTTCGGACCAAAAGTGACCATTCCGGCGTCACCTTTCTTTATCCACCCATATTGTGTGGTTTTCGCTCTAATATGTACCAAACATGTTTATATGGTCTATCAGTTATAATGGGAGCTTTGTGCGCGAAAAGCTTTCCATGAAATTTTCCGACCAAAAGTGACGATATCGGCGACACCTTTATTTATCCACCAAAACTGTGTGGTTTTAGCTCAAATGTGTCCCAAACATGTTTATATGGTGTATATGTCATAATGGGAGCTTTGTGCGTGTAAAGCTTTCCGTCAAATTTTCGGACCAAAAGTGACCTTATCGGCGTCACCTTTCTTTATCCACCAAAACTGTGTGGTTTTTGCCCAAATGTGTCCCAAACATGTTTATATGGTGTATATGTCATAATTGGAGCTTTGTCCGGGAAAAGTTTTCCGTGAATTTTTCAGACCAAAAGTGACCATATCGGCGTCACCTTTTTTTATCCACCAAAACTGTGTAGTTTTTGTTCAAATGTTTACAAAACATGTTTATATGGTGTATAGGTCAAAATAGGAGCTTTGTGCGCGAAAAGCTTTCCGTCAAATTTTCGGACCGAAAATGACCATATCGGCGTCACATTTCTTTATCCACCAAAATTGTGTGGTTTTTGCTCAAATGTATCCCAAAAATGTTTATATGGTGTATATCTCATATTGGGAGCTTTGTGCGCGAAAAGCTTTCCGTGAAATTTTCGGACCAAAAGTGACCACATCGTCGTCACCTTTCTTTATCCACCAAAACTGTGTGGTTTTTGCTCAAATGTGTCCCAAACATGTTTATATGGTGTATATGTCATAATGGGAGCTTTGTCCGCGAAAAGTTTTACGTGAATTTTTCGGACCAAAAGTGACCATATCGGCGTCACCTTTCTTTATCCACCAAAACTGTGTAGTTTTTGTTCAAATGTTTATAAAACATGTTTATATGGTGTATAGGTCAAAATAGGAGCTTTGTGCGCGAAAATCTTTCCGTCAAATTTTCGGACCAAAAGTGAAAATATCGGCGTCACCTTTCTTTATCCACCCATACTCTGTGGTTTTCGCTCAAATGTGTCCCAAACATGTTTATATGGTGTATATGTCATAATGGGAGCTTTGTGCGCGAAAAGCTTTCCGTGAAATTTTCGGACCAAAAGTGGCCACATCGTCGTCACCTTTCTTTATCCACCAAAACTGTGTGGTTTTTGCTCAAATGTGTCCCAAATATGTTTATATGGTGTATATGTCATAATGGGAGCTTTGTCCGCGAAAAGTTTTCCGTGCATTTTTCGGACCAAAAGTGACCATATCTGCATCACCTTTCTTTATCCACCAAAACTGTGTAGTTTTTGCTCAAATGTTTACAAAACATGTTTATATGGTGTATAGGTCAAAATAGGAGCTTTGTGCGCGAAAAGCTTTCCGTCAAATTTTCGGACAAAAAATGGCCATATCGGCGTCACATTTCTTTATCCACCAAAATTGTGTGGTTTTCGCTCAAATGTATCCCAAAAATGTTTATATGGTGTATATCCCATATTGCGAGGTTTGTGCGCGAAAAGCTTTCCGTGAAATTTTCGGACCAAAAGTGACCATATCGGCGTCACGTTTCTTTATCCACCCATACTGTGCGGTTTTCGCTCAAATGTGTCCCAAACATGTTTATATGGTGTATATGTCATAATGGGAGCTTTGTGCGCGAAAAGCTTTCCGTGAAATTTTCGGACCAAAAGTGACCATTCCGGCGTCACCTTTCTTTATCCACCAAAATTGTGTGGTTTTCGCTCTAATATGTACCAAACATGTTTATATGGTCTATAGGTTATAATGGGAGCTTTGTGCGCGAAAAGCTTTCCATGAAATTTTCCGACCAAAAGTGACGATATCGGCGACACCTTTATTTATCCACCAAAACTGTGTGGTTTTAGCTCAAATGTGTCCCAAACATGTTTATATGGTGTATATGTCATAATGGGAGCTTTGTGCGTGAAAAGCTTTCCGTCAAATTTTCGGACCAAAAGTGACCTTATCGGCGTCACGTTTCTTTATCCACCAAAACTGTGTGGTTTTTGCTCAAATGTGTCCCAAACATATTTATATGGTGTATATGTCATAATGGGAGCTTTGTCCGCGAAAAGTTTTCCGTGAATTTTTCGGACCAAAAGTGACCATATCGGCGTCACCTTTCTTTATCCACCAAAACTGTGTAGTTTTTGCTCAAATGTTTACAAAACATGTTTATATGGTGTATAGGTCAAAATAGGAGCTTTGTGCGCGAAAATCTTTCCGTCAAATTTTCGGACCAAAAGTGACCATATCGGCGTCACCTTTCTTTATCCACCCATACTCTGTGGTTTTCGCTCAAATGTGTCCCAAACATGTTTATATGGTGTATATGTCATAATGGGAGCTTTGTTCGCGAAAAGCTTTCCGTGAAATTTCCGGACCAAAAGTGACCATTCCGGCGTCACCTTTCTTTATCCACCAAAATTGTGTGGTTTTCGCTCTAATATGTACCAAACATGTTTATATGGTGTATATGTCATAATGGGAGCTTTGTGCGCGAAAAGATTTTCGTCAAATTTTCGGACCAAAAGTGACCTTATCGGCGACACCTTTCTTTATCCACCAAAACTGTGTGGTTTTAGCTCAAATGTGTCCCAAACATGTTTATATGGTGTATATGTCATAATGGGAGCTTTGTGCGCGAACAGCTTTCCGTGAAATTTTCGGTCCAAAAGTGACCATATCGGCGTCACCTTTCTTTATCCACCAAAACTGTGTGGTTTTCGCTCAAATGTGTCCCAAAAATGTTTATATGGTGTATATCTCATATTGGGAGCTTTGTGCGTGAAAAGCTTTCCGTGAAATTTTCGGACCAAAAGTGACCATATCGGCGTCACCTTTCTTTATCTACCAAAACTGTGAAGTTTTTGCTCAAATGTTTACAAAACATGTTTATATGGTGTATAGGTCAAAATGGGAGCTTTGTGCGCGAAAATTTTTCCGTCAAATTTTCGGACCAAAAGTGACCATATTGACGTTACCTGTCTTTATCCACCTATACTGTGTGGTTTTCGCTAAAATGTGTCCCAAACATGTTTATATGGTGTATATGTCATAATGGGAGCTTTGTGCACGAAAAGCTTTCAGTGAAATTTTCGGACCAAAAGTGACCATTCCGGCGTCACCTTTCTTTATCCACCAAAATTGTGTGGATTTCGCTCTAATATGTACCAAACATTTTTATATGGTCTATAGGTTATAATGGGAGCTTTGTGCGAGAAAAGCTTTCCGTGAAATTTTCCGACCAAAAGTTACGATATCGGCGACACGTTTCTTTATCCACTAAAAATATGTGGTTTTAGCTGAAATGTGTCCCGAACATGTTTATATGGTGTATATGTCATAATGGGAGCTTTGTGCGCGAAAAGCTTTCCGTCAAATTTTCGGAGCAAAAGTGACCTTATCGGCGTCACCTTTCTTTATCCACCAAAACTGTGTGGTTTTTGCTTAAATGTTTACAAAACATGTTTATATGCTGTATAGGTCATAATGGGAGCTTTGTGCGCGAAAATCGTTCCGTCAAATCTTCGGACCACAAGTGACCATATCGGCGTCACCTTTCTTTATCCACCAAAACTGTGTGGTTTTCGCTCAAATGTGTCCCAAACATATTTATATGGTGTATATGTCATATTGGGAGCTTTTTGCGCGAAAAGCTTTCTGTGAAATTTTCGGACCAAAAGTGACCATTCCGGCGTCACCTTTCTTTATCCACCAAAATTGTGTGGTTTTCGCTCTAATATATACCAAACATTTTTATATGGTCTATAGGTTATAATGGGAGCTTTGTGCGAGAAAACCTTTCCGTGAAATTTTCCGACCAAAAGTTACGATATCGGCGACACCTTTCTTTATCCACTAAAAATGTGTGGTTTTAGCTGAAATGTGTCCCGAACATGTTTATATGGTGTATATGTCATAATGGGAGCTTTGTGCGCGAAAAGCTTTCCGTCAAATTTTCGGACCAAAAGTGACCTTATCGGCGTCACCTTCTTTATCCACCAAAACTGTGTGGTTTTCGCCCAAATGTGTCCCAAACATGTTTATATGGTGTATGTGTCATAATGGGAGCTTTGTGCGCGAAAAGCTTTCCGTGAAATTTTCGGACCAAAAGTGACCATATCGGCGTCACATTTCTTTATCCACCAAAACTGTTTGGTTTTCGCTCAAATGTGTCCCAAAAATGTTTATATGGTGTATATCTCATATTGGGAGCTTTGTGCGCGAAAAGCTTTCCGTGAAATTTTCGGACCAAAAGTGACCATATCGGCGTCACCTTTCTTTATCTACCAAAACTGTGAAGTTTTTGCTCAAATGTTTACAAAACATGTTTATATGGTGTATAGGTCAAAATGGGAGCTTTGTGCGCGAAAATTTTTCCGTCAAATTTTCGGACCAAAAGTGACCATATTGACGTTACCTGTCTTTATCCACCTATACTGTGTGGTTTTCGCTAAAATGTGTCCCAAACATGTTTATATGGTGTATATGTCATAATGGGAGCTTTGTGCACGAAAAGCTTTCAGTGAAATTTTCGGACCAAAAGTGACCATTCCGGCGTCACCTTTCTTTATCCACCAAAATTGTGTGGATTTCGCTCTAATATGTACCAAACATTTTTATATGGTCTATAGGTTATAATGGGAGCTTTGTGCGAGAAAAGCTTTCCGTGAAATTTTCCGACCAAAAGTTACGATATCGGCGACACGTTTCTTTATCCACTAAAAATATGTGGTTTTAGCTGAAATGTGTCCCGAACATGTTTATATGGTGTATATGTCATAATGGGAGCTTTGTGCGCGAAAAGCTTTCCGTCAAATTTTCGGAGCAAAAGTGACCTTATCGGCGTCACCTTTCTTTATCCACCAAAACTGTGTGGTTTTTGCTTAAATGTTTACAAAACATGTTTATATGCTGTATAGGTCATAATGGGAGCTTTGTGCGCGAAAATCGTTCCGTCAAATCTTCGGACCACAAGTGACCATATCGGCGTCACCTTTCTTTATCCACCAAAACTGTGTGGTTTTCGCTCAAATGTGTCCCAAACATATTTATATGGTGTATATGTCATATTGGGAGCTTTTTGCGCGAAAAGCTTTCTGTGAAATTTTTGGACCGAAAGTGACCATATCGGCGTCAAATTTCTTTATCAACCAAAACTGTGTGGTTTTCGCTCAAATGTGTCCCAAAAATGTTTATATGGTGTATATCTCATATTGGGAGCTTTGTACGCGAAAAGCTTTCCGTGAAATTTTCGGACCGAAAGTGACCACATCGTCGTCACCTTTCTTTATCCACCAAAACTGCGTGGTTTTCGCTCAAATGTGTCCCAAACATGTTTATATGGTGTATATGTCATAATGGGAGGTTTGTGCGCGAAAAGCTTTCCGTGAAATTTTCGGACCAAAAGTGACCATTCCGGCGTCACCTTTCTTTATCCACCAAAATTGTGTGGTTTTCGCTCTAATATGTACCAAACATGTTTATACGGTCTATAGGTTATAATGGGAGCTTTGTGCGCGAAAAGCTTTCCATGAAATTTTCCGACCAAAAGTGACGATATCGGCGACACCTTTATTTATCCACCAAAACTGTGAGGTTTTAGCTTAAATGTGTCCTAAACATGTTTATATGGTGTATATGTCATAATGGGAGCTTTGTGCGCGAACAGCTTTCCGTCAAAATTTTCGGTCCAAAAGTGACCATATCGGCGTCACCTTTCTTTATCCACCAAAACTGTGTGGTTTTCGCTCAAATGTGTCCCAAAAATGTTTATATGGTGTATATCTCATATTGGGAGCTTTGTGCGTGAAAAGCTTTCCGTGAAATTTTCGGACCAAAAGTGACCATATCGGTGTCACCTTTCTTTATCTACCAAAACTGTTTAGTTTTTGCTCAAATGTTTACAAAACATGTTTATATAGTGTATAGGTCAAAATGGGAGCTTTGTGCGCGAAAGTCTTTCCGTCAAATTTTCGGCCCAAAAGTGACCATATCGGCGTCACCTTTCTTTATCCACCCATACTGTGTGGTTTTCGCTCAAATGTGTCCCAAACATGTTTATATGGTGTATATGTCATAATGGGAGCTTTGTGCGCGAAAAGCTTTCAGTGAAATTTTCGGACCAAAAGTGACCATTCCGGCGTCACCTTTCTTTATCCACCAAAATTGTGTGGTTTTCGCTCTAATATATACCAAACATTTTTATATGGTCTATAGGTTATAATGGGAGCTTTGTGCGAGAAAACCTTTCCGTGAAATTTTCCGACCAAAAGTTACGATATCGGCGACACCTTTCTTTATCCACTAAAAATGTGTGGTTTTAGCTGAAATGTGTCCCGAACATGTTTATATGGTGTATATGTCATAATGGGAGCTTTGTGCGCGAAAAGCTTTCCGTCAAATTTTCGGACCAAAAGTGACCTTATCGGCGTCACCTTCTTTATCCACCAAAACTGTGTGGTTTTCGCCCAAATGTGTCCCAAACATGTTTATATGGTGTATGTGTCATAATGGGAGCTTTGTGCGCGAAAAGCTTTCCGTGAAATTTTCGGACCAAAAGTGACCATATCGGCGTCACATTTCTTTATCCACCAAAACTGTGTGGTTTTCGCTCAAATGTGTCCCAAAAATGTTTATATGGTGTATATCTCATATTGGGAGCTTTGTGCGCGAAAAGCTTTCCGTGAAATTTTCGGACCAAAAGTGACCATATCGGCGTCACCTTTCTTTATCTACCAAAACTGTGAAGTTTTTGCTCAAATGTTTACAAAACATGTTTATATGGTGTATAGGTCAAAATGGGAGCTTTGTGCGCGAAAATTTTTCCGTCAAATTTTCGGACCAAAAGTGACCATATTGACGTTACCTGTCTTTATCCACCTATACTGTGTGGTTTTCGCTAAAATGTGTCCCAAACATGTTTATATGGTGTATATGTCATAATGGGAGCTTTGTGCACGAAAAGCTTTCAGTGAAATTTTCGGACCAAAAGTGACCATTCCGGCGTCACCTTTCTTTATCCACCAAAATTGTGTGGATTTCGCTCTAATATGTACCAAACATTTTTATATGGTCTATAGGTTATAATGGGAGCTTTGTGCGAGAAAAGCTTTCCGTGAAATTTTCCGACCAAAAGTTACGATATCGGCTACACGTTTCTTTATCCACTAAAAATATGTGGTTTTAGCTGAAATGTGTCCCGAACATGTTTATATGGTGTATATGTCATAATGGGAGCTTTGTGCGCGAAAAGCTTTCCGTCAAATTTTCGGAGCAAAAGTGACCTTATCGGCGTCACCTTTCTTTATCCACCAAAACTGTGTGGTTTTCGCCCAAATGTGTCCCAAACAAGTTTATATGGTGTATATGTCATAATGGGAGCTTTGTGCGCGAAAAGCTTTCCGTCAAATTTTCGGACCAAAAGTGACCATATCGGCGTCACCTTTCTTTATCCACCAAAACTGTGTGGTTTTCGCTCAAATGTGTCCCAAACATATTTATATGGTGTATATGTCATATTGGGAGCTTTTTGCGCGAAAAGCTTTCTGTGAAATTTTTGGACCGAAAGTGACCATATCGGCGTCAAATTTCTTTATCAACCAAAACTGTGTGGTTTTCGCTCAAATGTGTCCCAAAAATGTTTATATGGTGTATATCTCATATTGGGAGCTTTGTGCGCGAAAAGCTTTCCGTGAAATTTTCGGACCAAAAGTGACCATATCGGCGTCACCTTTCTTTATCTACCAAAACTGTGAAGTTTTTGCTCAAATGTTTACAAAACATGTTTATATGGTGTATAGGTCAAAATGGGAGCTTTGTGCGCGAAAATTTTTCCGTCAAATTTTCGGACCAAAAGTGACCATATTGACGTTACCTGTCTTTATCCACCTATACTGTGTGGTTTTCGCTAAAATGTGTCCCAAACATGTTTATATGGTGTATATGTCATAATGGGAGCTTTGTGCACGAAAAGCTTTCAGTGAAATTTTCGGACCAAAAGTGACCATTCCGGCGTCACCTTTCTTTATCCACCAAAATTGTGTGGATTTCGCTCTAATATGTACCAAACATTTTTATATGGTCTATAGGTTATAATGGGAGCTTTGTGCGAGAAAAGCTTTCCGTGAAATTTTCCGACCAAAAGTTACGATATCGGCGACACGTTTCTTTATCCACTAAAAATATGTGGTTTTAGCTGAAATGTGTCCCGAACATGTTTATATGGTGTATATGTCATAATGGGAGCTTTGTGCGCGAAAATCTTTCCGTCAAATTTTCGGAGCAAAAGTGACCTTATCGGCGTCACCTTTCTTTATCCACCAAAACTGTGTGGTTTTTGCTTAAATGTTTACAAAACATGTTTATATGCTGTATAGGTCATAATGGGAGCTTTGTGCGCGAAAATCGTTCCGTCAAATCTTCGGACCACAAGTGACCATATCGGCGTCACCTTTCTTTATCCACCAAAACTGTGTGGTTTTCGCTCAAATGTGTCCCAAACATATTTATATGGTGTATATGTCATATTGGGAGCTTTTTGCGCGAAAAGCTTTCTGTGAAATTTTTGGACCGAAAGTGACCATATCGGCCTCAAATTTCTTTATCAACCAAAACTGTGTGGTTTTCGCTCAAATGTGTCCCAAAAATGTTTATATGGTGTATATCTCATATTGGGAGCTTTGTACGCGAAAAGCTTTCCGTGAAATTTTCGGACCGAAAGTGACCACATCGTCGTCACCTTTCTTTATCCACCAAAACTGCGTGGTTTTCGCTCAAATGTGTCCCAAACATGTTTATATGGTGTATATGTCATAATGGGAGGTTTGTGCGCGAAAAGCATTCCGTGAAATTTTCGGACCAAAAGTGACCATTCCGGCGTCACCTTTCTTTATCCACCAAAATTGTGTGGTTTTCGCTCTAATATGTACCAAACATGTTTATACGGTCTATAGGTTATAATGGGAGCTTTGTGCGCGAAAAGCTTTCCATGAAATTTTCCGACCAAAAGTGACGATATCGGCGACACCTTTATTTATCCACCAAAACTGTGAGGTTTTAGCTTAAATGTGTCCTAAACATGTTTATATGGTGTATATGTCATAATGGGAGCTTTGTGCGCGAACAGCTTTCCGTGAAATTTTCGGTCCAAAAGTGACCATATCGGCGTCACCTTTCTTTATCCACCAAAACTGTGTGGTTTTCGCTCAAATGTGTCCCAAAAATGTTTATATGGTGTATATCTCATATTGGGAGCTTTGTGCGTGAAAAGCTTTCCGTGAAATTTTCGGACCAAAAGTGACCATATCGGTGTCACCTTTCTTTATCTACCAAAACTGTTTAGTTTTTGCTCAAATGTTTACAAAACATGTTTATATAGTGTATAGGTCAAAATGGGAGCTTTGTGCGCGAAAGTCTTTCCGTCAAATTTTCGGCCCAAAAGTGACCATATCGGCGTCACCTTTCTTTATCCACCCATACTGTGTGGTTTTCGCTCAAATGTGTCCCAAACATGTTTATATGGTGTATATGTCATAATGGGAGCTTTGTGCGCGAAAAGCTTTCAGTGAAATTTTTGGACCAAAAGTGACCATTCCGGCGTCACCTTTCTTTATCCACCAAAATTGTGTGGTTTTCGCTCTAATATATACCAAACATTTTTATATGGTCTATAGGTTATAATGGGAGCTTTGTGCGAGAAAACCTTTCCGTGAAATTTTCCGACCAAAAGTTACGATATCGGTGACACCTTTCTTTATCCACTAAAAATGTGTGGTTTTAGCTGAAATGTGTCCCGAACATGTTTATATGGTGTATATGTCATAATGGGAGCTTTGTGCGCGAAAAGCTTTCCGTCAAATTTTCGGACCAAAAGTGACCTTATCGGCGTCACCTTCTTTATCCACCAAAACTGTGTGGTTTTCGCCCAAATGTGTCCCAAACATGTTTATATGGTGTATGTGTCATAATGGGAGCTTTGTGCGCGAAAAGCTTTCCGTGAAATTTTCGGACCAAAAGTGACCATATCGGCGTCACATTTCTTTATCCACCAAAACTGTGTGGTTTTCGCTCAAATGTGTCCCAAAAATGTTTATATGGTGTATATCTCATATTGGGAGCTTTGTGCGCGAAAAGCTTTCCGTGAAATTTTCGGACCAAAAGTGACCATATCGGCGTCACCTTTCTTTATCTACCAAAACTGTGAAGTTTTTGCTCAAATGTTTACAAAACATGTTTATATGGTGTATAGGTCAAAATGGGAGCTTTGTGCGCGAAAATTTTTCCGTCAAATTTTCGGACCAAAAGTGACCATATTGACGTTACCTGTCTTTATCCACCTATACTGTGTGGTTTTCGCTAAAATGTGTCCCAAACATGTTTATATGGTGTATATGTCATAATGGGAGCTTTGTGCACGAAAAGCTTTCAGTGAAATTTTCGGACCAAAAGTGACCATTCCGGCGTCACCTTTCTTTATCCACCAAAATTGTGTGGATTTCGCTCTAATATGTACCAAACATTTTTATATGGTCTATAGGTTATAATGGGAGCTTTGTGCGAGAAAAGCTTTCCGTGAAATTTTCCGACCAAAAGTTACGATATCGGCGACACGTTTCTTTATCCACTAAAAATATGTGGTTTTAGCTGAAATGTGTCCCGAACATGTTTATATGGTGTATATGTCATAATGGGAGCTTTGTGCGCGAAAAGCTTTCCGTCAAATTTTCGGAGCAAAAGTGACCTTATCGGCGTCACCTTTCTTTATCCACCAAAACTGTGTGGTTTTCGCCCAAATGTGTCCCAAACAAGTTTATATGGTGTATATGTCATAATGGGAGCTTTGTGCGCGAAAAGCTTTCCGTCAAATTTTCGGACCAAAAGTGACCATATCGGCGTCACCTTTCTTTATCCACCAAAACTGTGTGGTTTTCGCTCAAATGTGTCCCAAACATATTTATATGGTGTATATGTCATATTGGGAGCTTTTTGCGCGAAAAGCTTTCTGTGAAATTTTTGGACCGAAAGTGACCATATCGGCGTCAAATTTCTTTATCAACCAAAACTGTGTGGTTTTCGCTCAAATGTGTCCCAAAAATGTTTATATGGTGTATATGTCATAATGGGAGGTTTGTGCGCGAAAAGCTTTCCGTGAAATTTTCGGACCAAAAGTGACCATTCCGGCGTCACCTTTCTTTATCCACCAAAATTGTGTGGTTTTCGCTCTAATATGTACCAAACATGTTTATACGGTCTATAGGTTATAATGGGAGCTTTGTGCGCGAAAAGCTTTCCATGAAATTTTCCGACCAAAAGTGACGATATCGGCGACACCTTTATTTATCCACCAAAACTGTGAGGTTTTAGCTTAAATGTGTCCTAAACATGTTTATATGGTGTATATGTCATAATGGGAGCTTTGTGCGCGAAAAGCTTTCCTTCAAATTTTCGGACCAAAAGTGACCTTATCGGCGTCACCTTTCTTTATCCACCAAAACTATGTGGTTTTAGCTCAAATGTGTCCCAAACATGTTTATATGGTGTATATGTCATAATGGGAGCTTTGTGCGCGAAAAGCTTTCCGTGAAATTTTCGGACCAAAAGTGACCATATCGCCGTCACATTTCTTTATCCACCAAAACTTTGTGCTTTGTGCTCAAATGTGTCCCAAAAATGTTTATATGGTGTATATCTCATACTGAGAGCTTTGTGCGCGAAAAGCTTTCCTTCAAATTTTCGGACCAAAAGTGACCTTATCGGCGTCACCTTTCTTTATCCACCAAAACTATGTGGTTTTAGCTCAAATGTGTCCCAAACATGTTTATATGGTGTATATGTCATAATGGGAGCTTTGTGCGCGAAAAGTTTTCCGTGAAATTTTCGGACCAAAAGTGACCATATCGCCGTCACATTTCTTTATCCACCAAAAATTTGTGCTTTTCGCTCAAATGTGTACCAAAAATGTTTATATGCTGTATATCTCATACTGAGAGCTTTGTGCGCGAAAAGCTTACCGTGAAATTTTCGGACCAAAATTGACCACATCGTCGTCATCTTTCTTTATCCACCAAAACTGTGTGGTTTTCGCTCAAATGTGTCCCAAAAATGTTTATATGGTGTATATCTCATATTGGGAGCTTTGTGCGCGAAAAGCTTTCCGTGAAATTTTCGGACCAAAAGTGACCATATCGTCGTCACCTTTCTTTATCCACCAAAACTGTGTAGTTTTTGCTCAAATGTTTACAAAACATGTTTATATGGTGTATAGGTCAAAATGGGAGCTTTGTGCGTGAAAATTTTTCCGTCAAATTTTCGGACCAAAAGTGACCATATCGGCGTTACCTTTCTTTATCCACCCATATTGTGTGGTTTTCGCTAAAATGTGTCCCAAACATGTTTATATGGTGTATATGTCATAATGGGAGCTTTGTGCATGAAAAGTTTTCAGTGAAATTTTTGGACCAAAAGTGACCATTCCGGCGTCACCTTTCTTTATCCACCAAAATTGTGTGGTTTTCGCTCTAATATGTACCAAACATTTTTATATGGTCTATAGGTTATAATGGGAGCTTTGTGCGAGAAAAGCTTTCCGTGAATTTTTCCGACCAAAAGTTACGATATCGGCGACACCTTTCTTTATCCACTAAAAATGTGTGGTTTTGGCTGAAATGTGTCCCGAACATGTTTATATGGTGTATATGTCATAATGGGAGCTTTGTGCGCGAAAAGCTTTACGTCAAATTTCCGGACCAAAAGTGACCTTATCGGCGTCACCGTTCTTTATCCACCAAAACTGTGTGGTTTTCGCCCAAATGTGTCCCAAACATGTTTATATGGTGTATATGTCATAATGGGAGCTTTGTGCGCGAAAAGCTTTCCGTGAAATTTTCGGACCAATAGTGACCATCTCGGCGTCACATTTCTTTATCCACCAAAACTGTGTGGTTTACGCTCAAATGTGTCCCAAAAATGTTTATATGGTGTATATCTCATATTGGGAGCTTTGTGCGCGAAAAGCTTTCCGTGAAATTTTCGGACCAAAAGTGACCATTCCGGCGTCACCTTTCTTTATCCACCAAAATTGTGTGGTTTTCGCTCTAATATGTACCATACATGTTTATATGGTCTATAGGTTATAATTGTAGCTTTGTGCGCGAAAAGCTTTCCATGAAATTTTCCGACCAAAAGTGACGATATCGGCGACACCTTTATTTATCCACCAAAACTGTGAGGTTTTAGCTCAAATGTGTCCCAAACATGTTTATATGGTGTATATGTCATAATGGGAGCTTTGTGCGCGAAAAGCTTTCCGTCAAATTTTCGGACCAAAAGTGACCTTATCGGCGTCACCTTTCTTTATCCACCAAAACTATGTGGTTTTAGCTCAAATGTGTCCCAAACATGTTTATATGGTGTATATGTCATAATGGGAGCTTTGTGCGCGAAAAGCTTTCCGTGAAATTTTCGGACCAAAAGTGACCATTCCGGCGTCACCTTTCTTTATCCACCAAAATTGTGTGGTTTTCGCTCTAATATGTACCATACATGTTTATATGGTCTATAGGTTATAATGGTAGCTTTGTGCGCGAAAAGCTTTCCATGAAATTTTCCGACCAAAAGTGACGATATCGGCGACACCTTTATTTATCCACCAAAACTGTGAGGTTTTAGCTCAAATGTGTCCCAAACATGTTTATATGGTGTATATGTCATAATGGGAGCTTTGTGCGCGAAAAGCTTTCCGTCAAATTTTCGGACCAAAAGTGACCTTATCGGCGTCACCTTTCTTTATCCACCAAAACTATGTGGTTTTAGCTCAAATGTGTCCCAAACATGTTTATATGGTGTATATGTCATAATGGGAGCTTTGTGCGCGAAAAGCTTTCTGTGAAATTTTCGGACCAAAAGTGACCATATCGCCGTCATATTTCTTTATCCACCAAAACTTTGTGCTTTTCACTCAAATGTGTCCCAAAAATGTTTATATGGTGTATATCTCATATTGGGAGCTTTGTGCGCGAAAGCTTTCTGTGAAATTTTCGGACCAAAAGTGACCACATCGTCGTCACCTTTCTTTATCCACCAAAACTGTGTGGTTTCGCTCAATTGTGTCCCAAACATGTTTATATGGTGTATATGTCATAATGTGAGCTTTGTCCTCGAAAAGTTTTCCGTGAATTTTTCGGACCAAAAGTGACCATATCCGCGTCACCTTTCTTTATCAACCAAAACTCTTTAGTTTTTGCTCAAATGTTTACAAAACATGTTTATATGGTGTTTAGGTCAAAATGGGAGCTTTGTGCGCGAAAATCTTTCCGTCAAATTTTCGGACCAAAAGTGACCATATAGGCGTCACCTTTCTTTATCCACCCATACTGTGTTGTTTTCGCTCAAATGTGTCCCAAACATGTTTATATGGTGTATATGTCATAATGGGAGCTTTGTGCACGAAAAGCTTTCAGTGAAATTTTCGGACCAAAAGTGACCATTCCGGCGTCACCTTTCTTTATCCACCAAAATTGTGTGGATTTCGCTCTAATATGTACCAAACATTTTTATATGGTCTATAGGTTATAATGGGAGCTTTGTGCGAGAAAAGCTTTCCGTGAAATTTTCCGACCAAAAGTTACGATATCGGCGACACGTTTCTTTATCCACTAAAAATATGTGGTTTTAGCTGAAATGTGTCCCGAACATGTTTATATGGTGTATATGTCATAATGGGAGCTTTGTGCGCGAAAATCTTTCCGTCAAATTTTCGGAGCAAAAGTGACCTTATCGGCGTCACCTTTCTTTATCCACCAAAACTGTGTGGTTTTTGCTTAAATGTTTACAAAACATGTTTATATGCTGTATAGGTCATAATGGGAGCTTTGTGCGCGAAAATCGTTCCGTCAAATCTTCGGACCACAAGTGACCATATCGGCGTCACCTTTCTTTATCCACCAAAACTGTGTGGTTTTCGCTCAAATGTGTCCCAAACATATTTATATGGTGTATATGTCATATTGGGAGCTTTTTGCGCGAAAAGCTTTCTGTGAAATTTTTGGACCGAAAGTGACCATATCGGCGTCAAATTTCTTTATCAACCAAAACTGTGTGGTTTTCGCTCAAATGTGTCCCAAAAATGTTTATATGGTGTATATCTCATATTGGGAGCTTTGTACGCGAAAAGCTTTCCGTGAAATTTTCGGACCGAAAGTGACCACATCGTCGTCACCTTTCTTTATCCACCAAAACTGCGTGGTTTTCGCTCAAATGTGTCCCAAACATGTTTATATGGTGTATATGTCATAATGGGAGGTTTGTGCGCGAAAAGCATTCCGTGAAATTTTCGGACCAAAAGTGACCATTCCGGCGTCACCTTTCTTTATCCACCAAAATTGTGTGGTTTTCGCTCTAATATGTACCAAACATGTTTATACGGTCTATAGGTTATAATGGGAGCTTTGTGCGCGAAAAGCTTTCCATGAAATTTTCCGACCAAAAGTGACGATATCGGCGACACCTTTATTTATCCACCAAAACTGTGAGGTTTTAGCTTAAATGTGTCCTAAACATGTTTATATGGTGTATATGTCATAATGGGAGCTTTGTGCGCGAACAGCTTTCCGTGAAATTTTCGGTCCAAAAGTGACCATATCGGCGTCACCTTTCTTTATCCACCAAAACTGTGTGGTTTTCGCTCAAATGTGTCCCAAAAATGTTTATATGGTGTATATCTCATATTGGGAGCTTTGTGCGTGAAAAGCTTTCCGTGAAATTTTCGGACCAAAAGTGACCATATCGGTGTCACCTTTCTTTATCTACCAAAACTGTTTAGTTTTTGCTCAAATGTTTACAAAACATGTTTATATAGTGTATAGGTCAAAATGGGAGCTTTGTGCGCGAAAGTCTTTCCGTCAAATTTTCGGCCCAAAAGTGACCATATCGGCGTCACCTTTCTTTATCCACCCATACTGTGTGGTTTTCGCTCAAATGTGTCCCAAACATGTTTATATGGTGTATATGTCATAATGGGAGCTTTGTGCGCGAAAAGCTTTCAGTGAAATTTTTGGACCAAAAGTGACCATTCCGGCGTCACCTTTCTTTATCCACCAAAATTGTGTGGTTTTCGCTCTAATATATACCAAACATTTTTATATGGTCTATAGGTTATAATGGGAGCTTTGTGCGAGAAAACCTTTCCGTGAAATTTTCCGACCAAAAGTTACGATATCGGTGACACCTTTCTTTATCCACTAAAAATGTGTGGTTTTAGCTGAAATGTGTCCCGAACATGTTTATATGGTGTATATGTCATAATGGGAGCTTTGTGCGCGAAAAGCTTTCCGTCAAATTTTCGGACCAAAAGTGACCTTATCGGCGTCACCTTCTTTATCCACCAAAACTGTGTGGTTTTCGCCCAAATGTGTCCCAAACATGTTTATATGGTGTATGTGTCATAATGGGAGCTTTGTGCGCGAAAAGCTTTCCGTGAAATTTTCGGACCAAAAGTGACCATATCGGCGTCACATTTCTTTATCCACCAAAACTGTGTGGTTTTCGCTCAAATGTGTCCCAAAAATGTTTATATGGTGTATATCTCATATTGGGAGCTTTGTGCGCGAAAAGCTTTCCGTGAAATTTTCGGACCAAAAGTGACCATATCGGCGTCACCTTTCTTTATCTACCAAAACTGTGAAGTTTTTGCTCAAATGTTTACAAAACATGTTTATATGGTGTATAGGTCAAAATGGGAGCTTTGTGCGCGAAAATTTTTCCGTCAAATTTTCGGACCAAAAGTGACCATATTGACGTTACCTGTCTTTATCCACCTATACTGTGTGGTTTTCGCTAAAATGTGTCCCAAACATGTTTATATGGTGTATATGTCATAATGGGAGCTTTGTGCACGAAAAGCTTTCAGTGAAATTTTCGGACCAAAAGTGACCATTCCGGCGTCACCTTTCTTTATCCACCAAAATTGTGTGGATTTCGCTCTAATATGTACCAAACATTTTTATATGGTCTATAGGTTATAATGGGAGCTTTGTGCGAGAAAAGCTTTCCGTGAAATTTTCCGACCAAAAGTTACGATATCGGCGACACGTTTCTTTATCCACTAAAAATATGTGGTTTTAGCTGAAATGTGTCCCGAACATGTTTATATGGTGTATATGTCATAATGGGAGCTTTGTGCGCGAAAAGCTTTCCGTCAAATTTTCGGAGCAAAAGTGACCTTATCGGCGTCACCTTTCTTTATCCACCAAAACTGTGTGGTTTTCGCCCAAATGTGTCCCAAACAAGTTTATATGGTGTATATGTCATAATGGGAGCTTTGTGCGCGAAAAGCTTTCCGTCAAATTTTCGGACCAAAAGTGACCATATCGGCGTCACCTTTCTTTATCCACCAAAACTGTGTGGTTTTCGCTCAAATGTGTCCCAAACATATTTATATGGTGTATATGTCATATTGGGAGCTTTTTGCGCGAAAAGCTTTCTGTGAAATTTTTGGACCGAAAGTGACCATATCGGCGTCAAATTTCTTTATCAACCAAAACTGTGTGGTTTTCGCTCAAATGTGTCCCAAAAATGTTTATATGGTGTATATCTCATATTGGGAGCTTTGTACGCGAAAAGCTTTCCCTGAAATTTTCGGACCGAAAGTGACCACATCGTCGTCACCTTTCTTTATCCACCAAAACTGCGTGGTTTTCGCTCAAATGTGTCCCAAACATGTTTATATGGTGTATATGTCATAATGGGAGGTTTGTGCGCGAAAAGCTTTCCGTGAAATTTTCGGACCAAAAGTGACCATTCCGGCGTCACCTTTCTTTATCCACCAAAATTGTGTGGTTTTCGCTCTAATATGTACCAAACATGTTTATACGGTCTATAGGTTATAATGGGAGCTTTGTGCGCGAAAAGCTTTCCATGAAATTTTCCGACCAAAAGTGACGATATCGGCGACACCTTTATTTATCCACCAAAACTGTGAGGTTTTAGCTTAAATGTGTCCTAAACATGTTTATATGGTGTATATGTCATAATGGGAGCTTTGTGCGCGAAAAGCTTTCCTTCAAATTTTCGGACCAAAAGTGACCTTATCGGCGTCACCTTTCTTTATCCACCAAAACTATGTGGTTTTAGCTCAAATGTGTCCCAAACATGTTTATATGGTGTATATGTCATAATGGGAGCTTTGTGCGCGAAAAGCTTTCCGTGAAATTTTCGGACCAAAAGTGACCATATCGCCGTCACATTTCTTTATCCACCAAAACTTTGTGCTTTGTGCTCAAATGTGTCCCAAAAATGTTTATATGGTGTATATCTCATACTGAGAGCTTTGTGCGCGAAAAGCTTTCCTTCAAATTTTCGGACCAAAAGTGACCTTATCGGCGTCACCTTTCTTTATCCACCAAAACTATGTGGTTTTAGCTCAAATGTGTCCCAAACATGTTTATATGGTGTATATGTCATAATGGGAGCTTTGTGCGCGAAAAGTTTTCCGTGAAATTTTCGGACCAAAAGTGACCATATCGCCGTCACATTTCTTTATCCACCAAAAATTTGTGCTTTTCGCTCAAATGTGTACCAAAAATGTTTATATGCTGTATATCTCATACTGAGAGCTTTGTGCGCGAAAAGCTTACCGTGAAATTTTCGGACCAAAATTGACCACATCGTCGTCATCTTTCTTTATCCACCAAAACTGTGTGGTTTTCGCTCAAATGTGTCCCAAAAATGTTTATATGGTGTATATCTCATATTGGGAGCTTTGTGCGCGAAAAGCTTTCCGTGAAATTTTCGGACCAAAAGTGACCATATCGTCGTCACCTTTCTTTATCCACCAAAACTGTGTAGTTTTTGCTCAAATGTTTACAAAACATGTTTATATGGTGTATAGGTCAAAATGGGAGCTTTGTGCGTGAAAATTTTTCCGTCAAATTTTCGGACCAAAAGTGACCATATCGGCGTTACCTTTCTTTATCCACCCATATTGTGTGGTTTTCGCTAAAATGTGTCCCAAACATGTTTATATGGTGTATATGTCATAATGGGAGCTTTGTGCATGAAAAGTTTTCAGTGAAATTTTTGGACCAAAAGTGACCATTCCGGCGTCACCTTTCTTTATCCACCAAAATTGTGTGGTTTTCGCTCTAATATGTACCAAACATTTTTATATGGTCTATAGGTTATAATGGGAGCTTTGTGCGAGAAAAGCTTTCCGTGAATTTTTCCGACCAAAAGTTACGATATCGGCGACACCTTTCTTTATCCACTAAAAATGTGTGGTTTTGGCTGAAATGTGTCCCGAACATGTTTATATGGTGTATATGTCATAATGGGAGCTTTGTGCGCGAAAAGCTTTACGTCAAATTTCCGGACCAAAAGTGACCTTATCGGCGTCACCGTTCTTTATCCACCAAAACTGTGTGGTTTTCGCCCAAATGTGTCCCAAACATGTTTATATGGTGTATATGTCATAATGGGAGCTTTGTGCGCGAAAAGCTTTCCGTGAAATTTTCGGACCAATAGTGACCATCTCGGCGTCACATTTCTTTATCCACCAAAACTGTGTGGTTTACGCTCAAATGTGTCCCAAAAATGTTTATATGGTGTATATCTCATATTGGGAGCTTTGTGCGCGAAAAGCTTTCCGTGAAATTTTCGGACCAAAAGTGACCATTCCGGCGTCACCTTTCTTTATCCACCAAAATTGTGTGGTTTTCGCTCTAATATGTACCATACATGTTTATATGGTCTATAGGTTATAATTGTAGCTTTGTGCGCGAAAAGCTTTCCATGAAATTTTCCGACCAAAAGTGACGATATCGGCGACACCTTTATTTATCCACCAAAACTGTGAGGTTTTAGCTCAAATGTGTCCCAAACATGTTTATATGGTGTATATGTCATAATGGGAGCTTTGTGCGCGAAAAGCTTTCCGTCAAATTTTCGGACCAAAAGTGACCTTATCGGCGTCACCTTTCTTTATCCACCAAAACTATGTGGTTTTAGCTCAAATGTGTCCCAAACATGTTTATATGGTGTATATGTCATAATGGGAGCTTTGTGCGCGAAAAGCTTTCCGTGAAATTTTCGGACCAAAAGTGACCATTCCGGCGTCACCTTTCTTTATCCACCAAAATTGTGTGGTTTTCGCTCTAATATGTACCATACATGTTTATATGGTCTATAGGTTATAATGGTAGCTTTGTGCGCGAAAAGCTTTCCATGAAATTTTCCGACCAAAAGTGACGATATCGGCGACACCTTTATTTATCCACCAAAACTGTGAGGTTTTAGCTCAAATGTGTCCCAAACATGTTTATATGGTGTATATGTCATAATGGGAGCTTTGTGCGCGAAAAGCTTTCCGTCAAATTTTCGGACCAAAAGTGACCTTATCGGCGTCACCTTTCTTTATCCACCAAAACTATGTGGTTTTAGCTCAAATGTGTCCCAAACATGTTTATATGGTGTATATGTCATAATGGGAGCTTTGTGCGCGAAAAGCTTTCTGTGAAATTTTCGGACCAAAAGTGACCATATCGCCGTCATATTTCTTTATCCACCAAAACTTTGTGCTTTTCACTCAAATGTGTCCCAAAAATGTTTATATGGTGTATATCTCATATTGGGAGCTTTGTGCGCGAAAGCTTTCTGTGAAATTTTCGGACCAAAAGTGACCACATCGTCGTCACCTTTCTTTATCCACCAAAACTGTGTGGTTTCGCTCAATTGTGTCCCAAACATGTTTATATGGTGTATATGTCATAATGTGAGCTTTGTCCTCGAAAAGTTTTCCGTGAATTTTTCGGACCAAAAGTGACCATATCCGCGTCACCTTTCTTTATCAACCAAAACTCTTTAGTTTTTGCTCAAATGTTTACAAAACATGTTTATATGGTGTTTAGGTCAAAATGGGAGCTTTGTGCGCGAAAATCTTTCCGTCAAATTTTCGGACCAAAAGTGACCATATAGGCGTCACCTTTCTTTATCCACCCATACTGTGTTGTTTTCGCTCAAATGTGTCCCAAACATGTTTATATGGTGTATATGTCATAATGGGAGCTTTGTGCGCGAAAAACTTTCAGTGAAATTTTCGGACCAAAAGTGACCATTCCGGCGTCACCTTTCTTTATCCACCAAAATTTTGTGGTTTTCGCTCTAATATGTTCCAAACATTTTTATATGGTCTATGGGTTATAATGGGAGCTTTGTGCGAGAAAAGCTTTCCGTGAAATTTTCCGACCAAAAGTTACGATATCGGCGACACCTTTCTTTATCCACTAAAAATGTGTGGTTTTAGCTGATATGTGTCCCGAACATGTTTATATGGTGTATACGTCATAATGGGAGCTTTGTGCGCGAAAAGCTTTCCGTCAAATTTTCGGACCAAAAGTGTCCTTATCGGCGTCACCTTTCTTTATCCACCAAAACTGTGTGGTTTTCGCCCAAATGTGTCCCAAACATGTTTATATGGTGTATATGTCATAATGAGAGCTTTGTGCGCGAAAAGCTTTCCGTGAAATTTTCGGACCAAAAGTGACCATATCGGTGTCACATTTTTTTATCCACCAAAACTGTGTGGTTTCGCTCAAATGTGTCCCAAAAATGTTTATATGGTGTATATCTCATATTGGGAGCTTTGTGCACGAAAAGCATCCCGTGAAATTTTCGGACCAAAAGTGACCATATCGGCGTCACATTTCTTTATCCACAAAAACTGTGTAGTTTTTGCTCAAATGTTTACAAAAAATGTTTATATGGTGTATAGGTCAAAATGGGAGCTTTGTGCGCGAAAATCTTTCCGTCAAATTTTCGGACCAAAAGTGACCATATCGGCGTATCCTTTCTTTATCCACCCATACTGTGTGGTTTTCGCTCAAATGTGTCCTAAACATGTTTATATGGTGTATATGTCATAATGGGAGCTTTGTGCGCGAAAAGCTTTCAGTGAAATTTTTGGACCAAAAGTGACCATTCCGGCGTCACCTTTCTTTATCCACCAAAATTGTGTGGTTTTCGCTCTAATATGTACCAAACATGTTTATATGGTCTATAGGTTATAATGGGAGCTTTGTGCGCGAAAAGCTTTCCATGAAATTTTCCGACCAAAAGTGACGATATCGGCGACACCTTTATTTATCCACCAAAACTGTGAGGTTTTAGCTCAAATGTGTCCCAAACATGTTTATATGGTGTATATGTCATAATGGGAGCTTTGTGCGCAAAAAGCTTTCCGTCAAATTATCGGACCAAAAGTGACCTTATCGGCGTCACCTTTCTTTATCCACCAAAACTGTGTGGTTTTCGCTCAAATGTGTCCCAAACATGTTTAGATGGTGTATATGTCATAATGGGAGCTTTGTGCGCGAAAAACTTTCCGTGAAATTTTCGGACCAAAAGTGACCACATCGTCATCACCTTTCTTTATCCACCAAAACTGTGTGGTTTTTGCTCAAATGTGTCCCAAACATGTTTATATGGTGTATATGTCATAATGGGAGCTTTGTCCGCGAAAAGTTTTTCGTGTATTTTTCGGACCAAAAGTGACCATATCGGCGTCACCTTTCTTTATCCACCAAAACTGTGTAGTTTTTGCTCAAATGTTTACAAAACACGTTTATATGGTAATAGGTCAAAATAGGAGCTTTGTGCGCGGAAAGCTTTCCGTCAAATTTTGGGACCAAAAATGACCATATCGGCGTCACATTTCTTTATCCACCAAAACTATGTGGTTTTCGCTCAAATGTGTCCCAAAAATGTTTATATGGTGTATATCTCATATTAGGAGCTTTGTGCGCGAAAAGCTTTCGGTGAAATTTTCGGACCAAAAGTGACCACATCGTCGTAACCTTTCTTTATCCAACAAAACTGTGTGGTTTTTGCTCAAATGGGCCCCAAACATGTTTATATGGTGTATATGTCATCATGGGAGCTTTGTCCGCGAAAAGTTTTCCGTGAATTTTTCGGTCCAAAAGTGACCATATCGGCGTCACCTTTCTTTATCCACCAAAACTGTGTAGTTTTTGCTCAAATGTTTACAAAACATGTTTATATGGTGTATAGGTCAAAATAGGAGCTTTGTCCGCGAAAATCTTTCCATCAAATTTTCGGACCAAAAGTGACCATATCGGCGTCACCTTTCTTTATCCACCCATACAGTGTGGTTTTCGCTCAAATGTGTCCAAAACATGTTTATATGGTGTATATGTCATAATGGGAGCTTTGTGCGCGAAAAGCTTTCCGTGAAATTTTCGGACCAAAAGTGACCATTCCGGCGTCACCTTTCTTTATCCACCAAAATTGTGTGGTTTTCGCTCTAATATGTACCAATAATGTTTATATGGTCTATAGGTTATAATGGGAGCTTTGTGCGCGAAAAGCTTTCCGCCAAATTTTTGGACCAAAAGTGACCATATCGGCGTCACATTTCTTTATCCACCAAAACTGTGTGGGTTTCGCTCAAATGTGTCCCAAAAATGTTAATCTGGTGTATATATCATATTGGGAGCTTTGTGCGCGAAAAGTTTTCCGTGAAATTTTCGGACCAAAAGTTACCACATCGTCGTCACCTTTCTTTATCCACCAAAACTGTGTGGTTTTTGTTCAAATGTGTCCCAAACATGTTTATATGGTGTATATGTCATAATAGGAGCTTTGTCCGCGAAAAGTTTTCCGTGAATTTTCCGACCAAAAGTTACGATATCGGCGACACCTTTCTTTATCCACTAAATATGTGTGGTTTTAGCTGATATGTGTCCCGAACATGTTTATATGGTGTATATGTCATAATGGGAGCTTTTTGCGCGAAAAGCTTTCCGTCAAATTTTCGAACCAAAAGTGACCTTATCGGCGTCACCTTTCTTTATCCACCAAAACTGTGTGGTTTTCGCCCAAATGTGTCCCAAACTTCTTTATATGGTGTATATGTCATAATGGGAGCTTTGTCCGCGAAAAGTTTTCCGTGAATTTTTCGAACCAAAAGTGACCATATCGGCGTCACCTTTCTTTATCCACCAAAACTGTGTAGTTTTTGCTCAAATGTTTATAAAACATGTTTATATGGTGTATAGGTCAAAATAGGAGCTTTGTGCGCGAAAAGCTTTCCGTCAAAGTTTCGGACCAAAAATGACAATATCGGCGTCACATTTCTTTATCCACCAAAACTGTGTGGTTTTCGCTCAAATGTGTCCCAAAAATGTTTATATGGTGTATATGTCATATTGGGAGCTTTGTGCGCGAAAAGCTTTCCGTGAAATTTTCGGACCAAAAGTGACCATATCGGCGTCACATTTCTTTATCCACCAAAACTATATGGTTTTTGCTCAAATGTGTCCCAAACATGTTTATATGGTGTATATGTCATAATGAGAGCTTTGTCCGCGAAAAGTTTTCCGTGAATTTTTCGGACCAAAATTGACCATTCCGGCGTCTCCTTTCTTTATTCACCAAAATTGTGTGGTTTTCGCTCTAATATGTACCAAACATGTTTATATGGTCTATAGGTTATAATGGGAGCTTTGTGCGCGAAAAGCTTTCCATGAAATTTTCCGACCAAAAGTGACGATATCGGCGACACCTTTATTTATCCACAAAAACTGTGGTTTTAGCTCAAATGTGTCTCAAACATGTTTATATGGTGTATATGTCATAATGGGAGCTTTGAGCGCGAAAAGCTTTCCGCCAAATTTTCGGACCAAAAGTGACCTTATCGGCGTCACCTTTCTTTATCCACCAAAACTATGTGGTTTTAGCTCAAATGTGTTCCAAATATGTTTATATGGTGTATATGTCATAATGGGAGCTTTGTGCGCGAAAAGCTTTCCGTGAAATTTTCGGAACAAAAGTGACCATATCGGCGTCACATTTCTCTATCCACCAAAACTTTGTACTATTCGCTCAAATGGGCCCCAAACATGTTTATATGGTGTATATGTCATAATGGGAGCTTTGTGCGCGAAAAGCTTTCCGTGAAATTTTCGGACGAAAAGTGACCATTCCGGCGTCACCTTTCTTTATCCACCAAAATTGTGTTGTTTTCGCTCTAATCTGTACCAAACATGTTTATATAGTCTATAGGTTATAATGGGAGCTTTCTACGCGAAAAGCTTTCCATGAAATTTTCCGACCAAAAGTGACGATATCGGCGACACCTTTCTTTATCCACCAAAACTGTGTGGTTTTATCTCAAATGTGTCCCAAACATGTTTATATGGTGTATATGTCATAATGTGAGTTTTGTGCGCGAAAAGCTTTCCGATTAATTTTCGGACCAAAAGTGACCTTATCGGTGTCACCTTTCTTTATCCACCAAAATAGTGTGGTTTTTGCTCAAATGTTTACAAAACATGTTTATATGGTGTATAGGTCATAATGGGAGCTTTGTGCGCGAAAATCTTTCCGTCAAATTTTCGGACCATAAGTGACCATATCGGCGTCACCTTTCTTTATCCACCAATACTGTGTGATTTTCCCTCAAATGTGTCCAAAAGATGTTTATATGGTGTATATGTCATAATGGAAGCTTTGTGCGCGAAAAGCTTTCCGTGAAATTTTCTGACGAAAAGTGACCATATCGGCGTCACATTTCTTTATCCACCAAAACTGTGTGGTTTTCGCTCAAATGTGTCCCAAAAATGTTTATATGGTGTATATCTCATATTGGGAGCTTTGTGCGCGAAAAGCTTTCCGTGAAATTTTCGGACCAAAAGTGACCATATCGGCGTCACATTTCTTTATCCACCAAAACTGTGTGGTTTTTGCTCATATGTGTCCCAAACATGTTTATATGGTGTATATGTCATAATGAGAGCTTTGTCCGCGAAAAGTTTTCCGTGAATTTTTCGGACCAAAATTGACCATTCCGGCGTCACCTTTCTTTATCCACCAAAATTGTGTGGTTTTCGCTCTAATATGTACCAATAATGTTTATATTGTCTATAGTTTATAATGGGAGCTTTGTGCGCGAAAAGCTTTCCATGAAATTTTCCGACCAAAAGTGACGATATCGGCGACACCTTTATTTATCCACAAAAACTGTGGTTTTAGCTCAAATGTGTCTCAAACATGTTTATATGGTGTATATGTCATAATGGGAGCTTTGAGCGCGAAAAGCTTTCCGCCAAATTTTCGGACCAAAAGTGACCTTATCGGCGTCACCTTTCTTTATCCACCAAAACTATGTGGTTTTAGCTCAAATGTGTTCCAAATATGTTTATATGGTGTATATGTCATAATGGGAGCTTTGTGCGCGAAAAGCTTTCCGTGAAATTTTCGGAACAAAAGTGACCATATCGGCGTCACATTTCTCTATCCACCAAAACTTTGTACTATTCGCTCAAATGGGCCCCAAACATGTTTATATGGTGTATATGTCATAATGGGAGCTTTGTGCGCGAAAAGCTTTCCGTGAAATTTTCGGACGAAAAGTGACCATTCCGGCGTCACCTTTCTTTATCCACCAAAATTGTGTTGTTTTCGCTCTAATCTGTACCAAACATGTTTATATAGTCTATAGGTTATAATGGGAGCTTTCTACGCGAAAAGCTTTCCATGAAATTTTCCGACCAAAAGTGACGATATCGGCGACACCTTTCTTTATCCACCAAAACTGTGTGGTTTTATCTCAAATGTGTCCCAAACATGTTTATATGGTGTATATGTCATAATGTGAGTTTTGTGCGCGAAAAGCTTTCCGATTAATTTTCGGACCAAAAGTGACCTTATCGGTGTCACCTTTCTTTATCCACCAAAATAGTGTGGTTTTTGCTCAAATGTTTACAAAACATGTTTATATGGTGTATAGGTCATAATGGGAGCTTTGTGCGCGAAAATCTTTCCGTCAAATTTTCGGACCATAAGTGACCATATCGGCGTCACCTTTCTTTATCCACCAATACTGTGTGATTTTCCCTCAAATGTGTCCAAAAGATGTTTATATGGTGTATATGTCATAATGGAAGCTTTGTGCGCGAAAAGCTTTCCGTGAAATTTTCTGACGAAAAGTGACCATATCGGCGTCACATTTCTTTATCCACCAAAACTGTGTGGTTTTCGCTCAAATGTGTCCCAAAAATGTTTATATGGTGTATATCTCATATTGGGAGCTTTGTGCGCGAAAAGCTTTCCGTGAAATTTTCGGACCAAAAGTGACCATATCGGCGTCACATTTCTTTATCCACCAAAACTGTGTGGTTTTTGCTCATATGTGTCCCAAACATGTTTATATGGTGTATATGTCATAATGAGAGCTTTGTCCGCGAAAAGTTTTCCGTGAATTTTTCGGACCAAAATTGACCATTCCGGCGTCACCTTTCTTTATCCACCAAAATTGTGTGGTTTTCGCTCTAATATGTACCAATAATGTTTATATTGTCTATAGTTTATAATGGGAGCTTTGTGCGCGAAAAGCTTTCCATGAAATTTTCCGACCAAAAGTGACGATATCCGCGACACCTTTATTTATCCACAAAAACTGTGGTTTTAGCTCAAATGTGTCTCAAACATGTTTATATGGTGTATATGTCATAATGGGAGCTTTGTGCGCGAAAAGCTTTCCGCCAAATTTTCGGACCAAAAGTGACCATGTCGGCGTCACATTTCTTTATCCACCAAAACTGTGTGGGTTTCGCTCAAATGTGTCCCAAAAATGTTAATCTGGTGTATATATCATATTGGGAACTTTGTGCGCGAAAAGCTTTCCGTGAAATTTTCGGACCAAAAGTTACCACATCGTCGTCACCTTTCTTTATCCACCAAAACTGTGTGGTTTTTGTTCAAATCTGTCCCAAACATGTTTATATGGTGTATATGTCATAATGGGAGCTTTGTCCGCGAAAAGTTTTCCGTGAATTTTTCGAACCAAAAGTGACCATATCGGCGTCACCTTTCTTTATCCACCAAAACTGTGTAGTTTTTGCTCAAATGTTTATAAAACATGTTTATATGGTGTATAGGTCGAAATAGGAGCTTTGTGCGCGAAAAGCTTTCCGTCAAAGTTTCGGACCAAAAATGACAATATCGGCGTCACATTTCTTTATCCACCAAAACAGTGTGGTTTTCGCTCAAATGTGTCCCAAAAATGTTTACATGGTGTATATCTCATATTGGGAGCTTTGTGCGCGAAAAGCTTTCCGTGAAATTTTCGGACCAAAAGTGACCATATCGGCGTCACATTTCTTTATCCACCAAAACTGTGTGGTTTTTGCTCAAATGTGTCCCAAACATGTTTATATGGTGTATATGTCATAATGAGAGCTTTGTCCGCGAAAAGTTTTCCGTGAATTTTTCGGACCAAAATTGACCATTCCGGCGTCACCTTTCTTTATCCACCAAAATTGTGTGGTTTTCGCTCTAATATGTACCAAACATGTTTATATGGTCTATAGGTTATAATGGGAGCTTTGTGCGCGAAAAGCTTTCCATGAAATTTTCCGACCAAAAGTGACGATATCTGCGACACCTTTATTTATCCACAAAAATTGTGGTTTTAGCTCAAATGTGTCTCAAACATGTTTATATGGTGTATATGTCATAATGGGAGCTTTGTTCGCGAAAAGCTTTCTACCAAATTTTCGGACCAAAGGTGACCTTATCGGCGTCACCTTTCTTTATCCACCAAAACTATGTGGTTTTAGCTCAAATGTGTCCCAAACATGTTTATATGGATCATATGTCATAATGGGAGCTTTGTGCGCGAAAAGCTTTCTGTGAAATTTTCGGAACAAAAGTGACCATATCGGCGTCACATTTCTCTATCCACCAAAACTTTGTACTATTCGCTCAAATGTGTCCCAAAAATGTTTATATGGTGTATATCTCATATTGGGAGCTTTGTGCGCGAAAAGCTTTCCAATAAATTATCGGACCAAAAGTGACCATATCGGCGTCACCTTTCTTTATCCACCAAAACTGTGTGGTTTTCGCCCAAATGTGTCCCAAACTTGTTTATATGGTGTATATCTCATATTCGGAGCTTTGTTCGCGAAAAGCTTTCCGTGAAATTTTCGGACCAAAAGTGACCTTATCGGCGTCACCTTTCTTTATCCACCAAAACTGTGTGGTTTTCGCCCAAATGTGTCCCAAACATGTTTACATGGTGTATATGTCATAATGGGAGCTTTGTGCGCGAAAAGCTTTCCGTGAAATTTTCGGACGAAAAGTGACCATTCCGGCGTCACCTTTCTTTATCCACCAAAATTGTGTTGTTTTCGCTCTAATCTGTACCAAACATGTTTATATAGTCTATAGGTTATAATGGGAGCTTTGTACGCGAAAAGCTTTCCATGAAATTTTTCGACCAAAAGTGACGATATCGGCGACACCTTTCTTTATCCACCAAAACTGTGTGGTTTTATCTCAGATGTGTCCCAAACATGTTTATATGGTGAATATGTCATAATGGGAGTTTTGTGCGCGAAAAGCTTTCCGATTAATTTTCGGACCAAAAGTGACCTTATCGGCGTCACCTTTCTTTATCCACCAAAACAGTGTGGTTTTTGCTCAAATGTTTACAAAACTTGTTTATATGGTGTATAGGTCATAATGGGAGCTTTGTGTGCGAAAATCTTTCCGTCAAATTTTCGGACCACAAGTGACCATATCGGCGTCACCTTTCTTTATCCACCAATATTGTGTGGTTTTCCCTCAAATGTGTCCAAAAGATGTTTATATGGTGTATATGTCATAATGGAAGCTTTGTGCGCGAAAAGCTTTCCGTGAAATTTTCTGACGAAAAGTGACCATATCGGCGTCACATTTCTTTATCCACCAAAACTGTGTGGTTTTCGCTCAAATGTGTCCCAAAAATGTTTATATGGTGTATATCTCATATTGGGAGCTTTGTGCGCGAAAAGCTTTCCGTGAAATTTTCGGACCAAAAGTGACCATATCGGCGTCACATTTCTTTATCCACCAAAACTGTGTGGTTTTTCCTCAAATGTGTCCCAAACATGTTTATATGGTGTATATGTCATAATTAGAGCTTTGTCCGCGAAAAGTTTTCCGTGAATTTTTCGGACCAAAATTGACTATTCCGGCGTCACCTTTCTTTATCCACCAAAATTGTGTGGTTTTCGCTCTAATATGTACCAAACATGTTTATATGGTCTATAGGTTATAATGGGAGCTTTGTGCGCGAAAAGCTTTCCATGAAATTTTCCGACCAAATGTGACGATATCTGCGACACCTTTATTTATCCACAAAAACTGTGGTTTTAGCTCAAATGTGTCTCAAACATGTTTATATGGTGTATATGTCATAATGGGAGCTTTGTGCGCGAAAAGCTTTCCGCCAAATTTTCGGACCAAAAGTGACCATATCGGCGTCACATTTCTTTATCCACCAAAACTGTGTGAGTTTCGCTCAAATGTGTCCCAAAAATGTTAATCCGGTGTATATATCATATTGGGAGCTTTGTGCGCGAAAAGCTTTCCGTGAAATTTTCGGACCAAAAGTTACCACATCGTCGTCACCTTTCTTTATCCACCAAAACTGTGTGGTTTTTGTTCAAATTTGTCCCAAACATGTTTATATGGTGTATATGTCATAATGGGAGCTTTGTCCGCGAAAAATTTTCCGTGAATTTTCCGACCAAAAGTTACGATATCGGCGACACCTTTCTTTATCCACTAAAAATGTGTGGTTTTAGCTGAAATGTGTCTCGAACATGTTTATATGGTGTATATGTCATAATGGGAGCTTTGTGCGCGAAAAGCTTTCCGTCAAATTTTCGAACCAAAAGTGACCTTATCGGCGTCACCTTTCTTTATCAACCAAAACTGTGTGGTTTTCTCCCAAATGTGTCCCAAACTTGTTTATATGGTGTATATGTCATAATGGGAGCTTTGTCCGCGAAAAGTTTTCCGTGAATTTTTCGAACCAAAAGTGACCATATCGGCGTCACCTTTCTTTATCCACCAAAACTGTGTAGTTTTTGCTCAAATGTTTATAATACATGTTTATATGGTGTATAGGTCAAAATAGGAGTTTTGTGTGCGAAAAGCTTTCCGTCAAAGTTTCGGACCAAAAATGACAATATCGGCGTCACATTTCTTTATCCACCAAAACTGTGTGGTTTTCGCTCAAATGTGTCCCAAAAATGTTTATATGGTGTATATCTCATATTGGGAGCTTTGTGCGCGAAAAGCTTTCCGTGAAATTTTCGGACCAAAAGTGACCATATCGGCGTCACATTTCTTTATCCACCAAAACTGTGTGGTTTTTGCTCAAATGTGTCCCAAACATGTTTATATGGTGTATATGTCATAATGAGAGCTTTGTCCGCGAAAAGTTTTCCGTGAATTTTTCGGACAAAAATTGACCATTCCGGCGTCACCTTTCTTTATCCACCAAAATTGTGTGGTTTTCGCTCTAATATGTACCAAACATGTTTATATGGTCTATAGGTTATAATGGGAGCTTTGTGCGCGAAAAGCTTTCCATGAAATTTGCCGACCAAAAGTGACGATATCTGCGACACCTTTATTTATCCACAAAAACTGTGGTTTTAGCTCAAATGTGTCTCAAACATGTTTATATGGTGTATATGTCATAATGGGAGCTTTGTCCGCGAAAAGCTTTCCGCCAAATTTTCGGACCAAAAGTGACCTTATCGGCGTCACCTTTATTTATCCACCAAAACTATGTGGTTTTAGCTCAAATGTGTCCCAAACATGTTTATATGGTGTATATGTCATAATGGGAGCTTTGTGCGCGAAAAGCTTTCCGTGAAATTTTCGGAACAAAAGTGACCATATCGGCCTCACATTTCTCTATCCACCAAAAATTTGTACTATTCGCTCAAATGTGTCCCAAAAATGTTTATATGGTGTATATCTCATATTGGGAGCTTTGTGCGCGAAAAGCTTTCCGTGAAATTATCGGACCAAAAGTGACCATATCGGCGTCACCTTTTTTTATCCACCAAAACTGTGTGGTTTTCGCCCAAATGTGTCCCAAACTTGTTTATATGGTGTATATCTCATATTCGGAGCTTTTTTCGCGAAAAGCTTTCCATGAAATTTTCGGACCAAAAGTGACCTTATCGGCGTCACCTTTCTTTATCCACCAAAACTGTGTGGTTTTCGCCCAAATGTGTCCCAAACATGTTTACATGGTCTATATGTCATAATGGGAGCTTTGTGCGCGAAAAGCTTTCCGTGAAATTTTCGGACCAAAAGTGACCTTATCGGCGTCACCTTTCTTTATCCACCAAAACAGTGTGGTTTTTGCTCAAATGTTTACAAAACATGTTTATATGGTGTATAGGTCATAATGGGAGCTTTGTGTGCGAAAATCTTTCCGTCAAATTTTCGGACCACAAGTGACCATATCGGCGTCACCTTTCTTTATCCACCAATACTGTGTGGTTTTCCCTCAAATGTGTCCAAAAGATGTTTATATGGTGTATATGTCATAATGGAAGCTTTGTGCGCGAAAAGCTTTCCGTGAAATTTTCTGACGAAAAGTGACCATATCGGCGTCACATTTCTTTATCCACCAAAACTGTGTCGTTTTCGCTCAAATGTGTCCCAAAAATGTTTATATGGTGTATATCTCATATTGGGAGCTTTGTGCGCGAAAAGCTTTCCGTGAAATTTTCGGACCAAAAGTGACCATATCGGCGTCACATTTCTTTATCCACCAAAACTGTGTGGTTTTTCCTCAAATGTGTCCCAAACATGTTTATATGGTGTATATGTCATAATTAGAGCTTTGTCCGCGAAAAGTTTTCCGTGAATTTTTCGGACCAAAATTGACTATTCCGGCGTCACCTTTCTTTATCCACCAAAATTGTGTGGTTTTCGCTCTAATATGTACCAAACATGTTTATATGGTCTATAGGTTATAATGGGAGCTTTGTGCGCGAAAAGCTTTCCATGAAATTTTCCGACCAAAAGTGACGATATCTGCGACACCTTTATTTATCCACAAAAACTGTGGTTTTAGCTCAAATGTGTCTCAAACATGTTTATATGGTGTATATGTCATAATGGGAGCTTTGTGCGCGAAAAGCTTTCCGCCAAATTTTCGGACCAAAAGTGACCATATCGGCGTCACATTTCTTTATCCACCAAAACTGTGTGAGTTTCGCTCAAATGTGTCCCAAAAATGTTAATCTGGTGTATATATCATATTGGGAGCTTTGTGCGCGAAAAGCTTTCCGTGAAATTTTCGGACCAAAAGTTACCACATCGTCGTCACCTTTCTTTATCCACCAAAACTGTGTGGTTTTTGTTCAAATTTGTCCCAAACATGTTTATATGGTGTATATGTCATAATGGGAGCTTTGTCCGCGAAAAATTTTCCGTGAATTTTCCGACCAAAAGTTACGATATCGGCGACCTCTTTCTTTATCCACTAAAAATGTGTGGTTTTAGCTGAAATGTGTCTCGAACATGTTTATATGGTGTATATGTCATAATGGGAGCTTTGTGCGCGAAAAGCTTTCCGTCAAATTTTCGAACCAAAAGTGACCTTATCGGCGTCACCTTTCTTTATCCACCAAAACTGTGTGGTTTTCTCCCAAATGTGTCCCAAACTTGTTTATATGGTGTATATGTCATAATGGGAGCTTTGTCCGCGAAAAGTTTTCCGTGAATTTTTCGAACCAAAAGTGACCATATCGGCGTCACCTTTCTTTATCCACCAAAACTGTGTAGTTTTTGCTCAAATGTTTATAAAACATGTTTATATGGTGTATAGGTCAAAATAGGAGTTTTGTGCGCGAAAAGCTTTCCGTCAAAGTTTCGGACCAAAAATGACAATATCGGCGTCACATTTCTTTATCCACCAAAACTGTGTGGTTTTCGCTCAAATGTGTCCCAAAAATGTTTATATGGTGTATATCTCATATTGGGAGCTTTGTGCGCGAAAAGCTTTCCGTGAAATTTTCGGACCAAAAGTGACCATATCGGCGTCACATTTCTTTATCCACCAAAACTGTGTGGTTTTTGCTCAAATGTGTCCCAAACATGTTTATATGGTGTATATGTCATAATGCGAGCTTTGTCCGCGAAAAGTTTTCCGTGAATTTTTCGGACAAAAATTGACCATTCCGGCGTCACCTTTCTTTATCCACCAAAATTGTGTGGTTTTCGCTCTAATATGTACCAAACATGTTTATATGGTCTATAGGTTATAATGGGAGCTTTGTGCGCGAAAAGCTTTCCATGAAATTTGCCGACCAAAAGTGACGATATCTGCGACACCTTTATTTATCCACAAAAACTGTGGTTTTAGCTCAAATGTGTCTCAAACATGTTTATATGGTGTATATGTCATAATGGGAGCTTTGTCCGCGAAAAGCTTTCCGCCAAATTTTCGGACCAAAAGTGACCTTATCGGCGTCACCTTTATTTATCCACCAAAACTATGTGGTTTTAGCTCAAATGTGTCCCAAACATGTTTATATGGTGTATATGTCATAATGGGAACTTTGTGCGCGAAAAGCTTTCCGTGAAATTTTCGGAACAAAAGTGACCATATCGGCCTCACATTTCTCTATCCACCAAAAATTTGTACTATTCGCTCAAATGTGTCCCAAAAATGTTTATATGGTGTATATCTCATATTGGGAGCTTTGTGCGCGAAAAGCTTTCCGTGAAATTATCGGACCAAAAGTGACCATATCGGCGTCACCTTTCTTTATCCACCAAAACTGTGTGGTTTTCGCCCAAATGTGTCCCAAACTTGTTTATATGGTGTATATCTCATATTCGGAGCTTTTTTCGCGAAAAGCTTTCCATGAAATTTTCGGACCAAAAGTGACCTTATCGGCGTCACCTTTCTTTATCCACCAAAACTGTGTGGTTTTCGCCCAAATGTGTCCCAAACATGTTTACATGGTGTATATGTCATAATGGGAGCTTTGTGCGCGAAAAGCTTTCCGTGAAATTTTCGGACTAAAAGTGACCATATCAGCGTCACATTTCTTTATCCACCAAAACTGTGTGGTTTTTGCTCAAATGTGTCCCAAACATGTTTATATGGTGTATATGTCATAATGAGAGCTTTGTCCGCGAAAAGTTTTCCGTGAATTTTTCGGACCAAAATTGACCATTCCGGCGTCACCTTTCTTTATCCACCAAAATTGTGTGGTTTTCGCTCTAATATGTACCAATATGTTTATATGGTCTATAGGTTATAATGGGAGCTTTGTGCGCGAAAAGCTTTCCATGAAATTTGCCGACCAAAAGTGACGATATCTGCGACACCTTTATTTATCCACAAAAACTGTGGTTTTAGCTCAAATGTGTCTCAAACATGTTTATATGGTGTATATGTCATAATGGGAGCTTTGTTTGCGAAAAGCTTTCCGCCAAATTTTCGGACCAAAAGTGACCTTATCGGCGTCACCTTTATTTATCCACCAAAACTATGTGGTTTTAGCTCAAATGTGTCCCAAACATGTTTATATGGTGTATATGTCATAATGGGAGCTTTGTGCGCGAAAAGCTTTCCGTGAAATTTTCGGAACAAAAGTGACCATATCGGCGTCACATTTCTCTATCCACCAAAAATTTGTACTATTCGCTCAAATGTGTCCCAAAAATGTTTATATGGTGTATATCTCATATTGGGAGCTTTGTGCGCGAAAAGCTTTCCGTGAAATTATCGGACCAAAAGTGACCATATCGGCGTCACCTTTCTTTATCCACCAAAACTGTGTGGTTTTCGCCCAAATGTGTCCAAAACTTGTTTATATGGTGTATATCTCATATTCAGAGCTTTTTTCGCGAAAAGCTTTCCGTGAAATTTTCGGACCAAAAGTGACCTTATCGGCGTCACCTTTCTTTATCCACCAAAACTATGTGGTTTTCGCCCAAATGTGTCCCAAACATGTTTACATGGTGTATATGTCATAATGGGAGCTTTGTGCGCGAAAAGCTTTCCGTGAAATTTTCGGACGAAAAGTGACCATTCCGGCGTCACCTTTCTTTATCCACCAAAATTGTGTTGTTTTCGCTCTAATCTGTACCAAACATGTTTATATAGTCTATAGGTTATATCGGGAGCTTTGTACGCGAAAAGCTTTCCATGAAATTTTCCGACCAAAAGTGACGATATCGGCGACACCTTTCTTTATCCACCAAAACTGTGTGGTTTTATCTCAAATGTGTCCCAAACATGTTTATATGGTGTATATGTCATAATGGGAGCTTTGAGCACGAAAATCTTTCCGTCAAATTTTTGGACCACAAGTGACCATATCGGCGTCACCTTTCTTTATCCACCAATACTGTGTGGTTTTCCCTCAAATGTGTCCAAAAGATGTTTATATGGTGTATATGTCATAATGGAAGCTTTGTGCGCGAAAAGCTTTCCGTGAAATTTTCGGACGAAAAGTGACCATATCGGCGTCACCTTTCTTTATCCACCAAAACTGTGTGATTTTCGCTCAAATGTGTCCCAAACATGTTTATATGGTGTATATGTCATAATGGGAGCTTTGTGCGCGAAAAGCTTTCCGATTAATTTTCGGACCAAAAGTGACCTTATCGGCGTCACCTTTCTTTATCTACCAAAACAGTGTGGTTTTTGCTCAAATGTTTACAAAACATGTTTATATGGTGTATAGGTCATAATGTGAGCTTTGTGCGCGAAAATCTTTCCGTCAAATTTTCGGACCACAAGTGACCATATCGGCGTCACCTTTCTCTATCCACCAATACTGTGTGGTTTTCCCTCAAATGTGTCCAAAAGATGTTTATATGGTGTATATGTCATAATGGAAGCTTTGTGCGCAAAAAGCTTTCCGTGAAATTTTCTGACGAAAAGTGACCATATCGGCGTCACCTTTCTTTATCCACCAAAACTGTGTGGTTTTCGCTCAAAGGTGTCCCAAAAATGTTTATATGGTGTATATCTCATATTCAGAGCTTTGTTCGCGAAAAGCTTTCTGTGAAATTTTCAGACCAAAAGTGACCATATCGGCGTCACCTTTCTTTATCCACCAAAACTGTGTGATTTTCGCCCAAATGTGTCCCAAACATGTTTATATGGTGTATATGTTATAATGGGAGCTTTGTGCGCGAAAAGCTTTCCGTGAAATTTTCGGACGAAAAGTGACCATTCCGGCGTCACCTTTCTTAATCCACCAAAATTGTGTGGTTTTCGCTCTAATATGTACCAAACATGTTTATATGGTCTATAGGTTATAATGGGAGCTTTGTACGCGAAAAGCTTTCCATGAAATTTTCCGACCAAAAGTGACGATATCGGCGACACCTTTCTTTATCCACCAAAACTGTGTGGTTTTATCTCAAATGTGTCCCAAACATGTTTATATGGTGTATATGTCATAATGGGAGCTTTGTGCACGAAAAGCATTCCGATTAATTTTCGGACCAAAAGTGACCTTATCGGCGTCACCTTTCCTTATCCACCAAAACAGTGTGGTTTTTGCTCAAATGTTTACAAAACATGTTTATATGGTGTATAGGTCATAATGGGAGCTTTGTGCGCCAAAATCTTTACGTCAAATTTTCTGACCACAAGTGACCATATCGGCGTCACCTTTCTTTATCCACCAATACTGTGTGGTTTTCCCTCAAATGTGCCCAAAAATGTTTATATGGTGTATATCTCATATTCGGAGCTTTGTTCGCGAAAAGCTTTCTGTGAAATTTTCAGACCAAAAATGACCATATCGGCGTCACCTTTCTTTATCCACCAAAACTGTGTGATTTTCGCCCAAATGGGTCCCAAACATGTTTATATGGTCTATAGGTTATAATGGGAGCTTTGTGCGCGAAAAGATTTCGATGAAATTTTGCAACCAAAAGTGACGATATCGGCGACACCTTTATTTATCCACCAAAAATGTGTGGTTTTAGCTCAAATGTGTCCCAAACATGTTTATATGGTGTATATGTCATAATGGGAGCTTTGTGCGCGAAAAGCATTCCGTCAAATTTTCGGACCAAAAGTGACCTTATCGGCGTCACCTTTCTTTATCCACCAATACTGTGTGGTTTTAGCTCAAATGTGTCCCAAACATGTTTAAATGGTGTATATCTCATAATGGGAGCTTTGCGCGCGAAAAGCTTTCCGTGAATTTTTCGGATCAAAAGCGACCATATCGTCGTCACCTTTCTTTATCCACCAAAACTGTTTGGTTTTTGCTCAAATGTTTACAAAACATGTTTTTATGGTGTATATGTTAAAATGGGAGCTTTGTGCACGAAAATCTTTCCGTGAAATTTTCGGACCACAAGTGACCATATAGGCGTCACCTTTCTTTATCCACCAAAACTGTGTGGTTTTCACCCAAATGTATCCCAAACAATTTTATATAGTGTATATGTCATAATGGGAGCTTTGTGCGCGAAAAGCTTTCCGTGAAATTTTCTGACGAAAAGTGACCATATCGGCGTCACCTTTCTTTATCCACCAAAACTGTGTGGTTTTCGCTCAAATGTGTCCCAAAAATGTTTATATGGTGTATATCTCATATTCGGAGCTTTGTTCGCGAAAAGCTTTCTGTGAAATTTTCAGTCCAAAAGTGACCGTATCGGCGTCACCTTTCTTTATCCACCAAAACTGTTTGATTTTCGCCCAAATGTGTCCCAAACATGTTTATATGGTGTATATGTCATAATGGGAGCTTTGTGCGCGAAAAGCTTTCCGTGAAATTTTCGGACGAAAAGTGACCATTCCGGCGTCACCTTTCTTTATCCACCAAAATTGTGTGGTTTTCGCTCTAATATGTACCAAACATGTTTATATGGTCTATAGGTTATAATGTGAGCTTTGTACGCGAAAAGCTTTCCATGAAATTTTCCGACCAAAAGTGACGATATCGGCGACACCTTTCTTTATCCACCAAAACTGTGTGGTTTTATCTCAAATGTGTCCCAAACATGTTTATATGGTGTATATGTCATAATGGGAGCTTTGTGCACGAAAAGCTTTCCGATTAATTTTCGGACCAAAAGTGACCTTATCGGCGTCACCTTTCTTTATCCACCAAAACAGTGTGGTTTTTGATCAAATGTTTACAAAACATGTTTATATGGTGTATAGGTCATAATGGGAGCTTTGTGCGCGAAAATCTTTCCGTCAAATTTTCGGACCACAAGTGACCATATCGGCGTCACCTTTCTTTATCCACCAATACTGTGTGGTTTTCCCTCAAATGTGTCCAAAAGATGTTTATATGGTGTATATGTCATAATGGAAGCTTTGTGCGCGAAAAGCTTTCCGTGAAATTTTCGGACGAAAAGTGACCATATCGGCGTCACCTTTCTTTATCCACCAAAACTGTGTGGTTTTCGCTCAAATGTGTCCCAAAAATGTTTATATGGTGTATATCTCATATTCGGAGCTTTGTTCGCGAAAAGCTTTCTGTGAAATTTTCAGACCAAAAGTGACCATATCGGCGTCACCTTTCTTTATCCACCAAAACTGTGTGATTTTCGCCCAAATGTGTCCCAAACATGTTTATATGGTGTATATGTCATAATGGGAGCTTTGAGCGCAAAAAGCTTTCAGAGAAATTTTCGGACCAAAAGTGACCATTCCGGCGTCACCTTTCTTTATCCACCAAAATTGTGTGGTTTTCGCTCTAATATGTACCAAACATGTTTATATGGTCTATAGGTTATAATGGGAGCTTTGTGCGAGAGAAGCTTTCCGTGAAATTTTCCGACCAAAAGTGACGATATCGGCGACAACTTTCTTTATCCACTAAAAATGTGGGGTTTTAGCTGAAATGTGTCCCGAACATGTTTATATGGTGTATATGTCATAATGGGAGCTTTGTGCGCGAAAAGCTTTCCGTGAAATTTTCGGACCAAAAGTGACCATATCGGCGTGACATTTCTTTATCCACCAAAACTGTGTGGTTTTCGCTCAAATGTGTCCCAAAAATGTTTATATGGTGTATATCTCATATTGGGAGCTTTGTGCGCGAAAAGCTTTTCGTGAAATTTTCGGACCAAAAGTGACCATATCGGCGTCACCTTTCTTTATCCACCAAAACTGTGTGGTTTTCGCTCAAATGTGTCCCAAACATGTTTATATGGTGTATATGTCATAATGGGAGCTTTGTGCGCGAAAAGCTTTCCGTGAAATTTTCGGACCAAAAGTGACCATTCCGGCGTCACCATTCTTTATCCACCAAAATTGTGTGGTTTTCGCTCTAATATGTACCAAACATGTTTATATGGTCTATAGGTTATAATGGGAGCTTTGTGCGCGAAAAGCTTTCCATGAAATTTTCCGACCAAAAGTGACGATATCGGCGCACCTTTCTTTATCCACCAAAACTGTGTGGTTTTAGCTCAAATGTGTCTCAAACATGTTTATATGGTGTATATGTCATAATGGGAGCTTTGTGCGCGAAAAGCTTTCCGTCAAATTTTCGGACCAAAAGTGACCTTATCGGCGTCACCTTTCTTTATCCACCAAAACTATGTGGTTTTAGCTCAAATTGTCCCAAACTTGTTTATATGGTGTATATCTCATAATGGGAGCTTTGCGAATCCGTAGCTATAATCACTACCAAAAACACAGGAAATAGCCACGGGTTTTTAGCCACGTTGTATAGTCGTTGCTAAATCCGTAGCTGATAGCCACGACTATAGCTACAGCCTGACAAGCCGTAGCTATAATAGCGTCGAATGAAAATATTTGTGGCAAACCCCGTGGCTAGGGATGAAGGAATAATTTTGTGTCCAAAATGTTGTGGTTTTTAGCCATGAATATAAGTGCCGTGGCTGGTGTCATGGCTGGTTGCCACGACTTTGGCCACAGTCACATGTTCCGTGGCCGAATTCGATGCCATTTTTGGCGAGTCTTACCTGACGCGTCAATGTAGCCACGAATTTAGCCACGAATCATATCCGTTGCTGTACTCATGGCTAAGAATGTGAGGCAATTAGCAATATATGACCAGAGTTGGAGGTGAACAGCCACGAATTTAGCCACTGTTGAATTATCCGTGGCTGTATTCGACGCTAACAAAGACGCCCATTATTTTTTTTGGTGTATCCGAATTGAGGAAATTCACAAAAAGGGTCAAAAGATATATATTCACTCAATCTGAATATGGTCAAGCCCAAATTAAATATCAATTTGTAAGCCCAAAATCTCACAAAAAAAAGGTAGGGCCAAAAGATATGGTCAAGCCCAATTTTAGAGAGTCAAAGCCCAAAAAGGGTCAAGCCCATTAGTATTAGTCAAAGCCCCAGGAATATGGAAGCCCCAATTAATAGCCCTCGACGTATAAAGGAGCCCATTCTTAGTAGCCACGGATACGACCGTGGCTAAATCCGTGGCTATTTTCAGTTAAGGTCATTCAATGCAAATCGTACTTTCTACTTCAATTCGGTCACTTTTACTGGAGGGTGAAAGCAAACTGCTCGCACAGAGCAAGTTATCGTCTTCTCTCCACAGTGCAATGGAGGATTGGTGGGTTTGAAGAGCCATTTTTTAAGAGAGGTACGTGTCACATATATATAAATTATATTATATATTTAATATATTATGAATGTATATACATAGATATTTATATATTATGTGTGCTATGTGAGATATATTTAACTAATTATACATAGGTATTTAAATGGGAATTTGAAGAGTGTATAGATCTACATCATTACTTAGTTGTATTTTGATTTTTTGGAATTTTTAATTAGACTTTTAATAGTATATAATTTAACACTTAAATGGTTAATTAGTTGTATAGATCTACATCATTACTTATAAGTTGTATAGATCTAAATAATTTGAAAATTTGGAGAGTGTAAAAGTGTTTGTGTTTATGGAATTTGTGTATATATATTTGATTTTTAAATAATATAGACTTTTAAGAGTAATGTAATTAACACTTAAAATTGTTACTATAGATCCACATAATTACTAGCTTATATAGTTGTATAGATCTAAGTAGTTGTGTATAGATCTACTTATTATTATATATAATGTACAATAATTTGTATAAAGTTGAATATAATTTTATTTATAGTACTTAGTTTATATATTTTACATATGTACAGAAATTGAATTGGGGAAGTGCAATATGGATGATCGAGCGTGGATGTATGAAGGATTAAACGATGAATACTTCAAAGGGGTGGATGAGTTTATTAAGTTTGCATTGGAGCATCCACTTTATGTCGATGAAGGCAGGATTAAATGTCCCTGTAGGCGATGCATTAATTGCAAATGGTACAGAGTAGATGAGGTTAATAGTCATTTATATCATCGTGGGTTTATGAGTGATTATCATCGCTGGACAGCACATGGTGAAACTATCGCGCCTTCAAACCCGCAATTGTCTATGTATGATCAGTTAACGGGAGAACAAAGGATGGTGTTTGACATTGCAGGTCCGAATTTTGTTGTATATATCATATATCTGTTTTAATGTTCGATGGAAATGATGTTGAATATCCAGTTCAAGAATTTAAATCATGGGGTTTTCGAAATTGCAGGTCCGAGCTTTGTTCCGCCTCCTCGTTTGTTTAATGTTGACGGAAATGATGGTGAATTCCAAGAAGCTAATCATGGTGAAGACATGATAACAGACGAGGTTGATCTCTTAGCAAGACAATTTGTAGAAGTGCTCAAAGCCGCCGATGCCCCGGTGTTTGAAGGTTGTACTTCACATACGCAATTATCCTTTGTGAGTCGACTTATGAGCTTGAAGTGTGAATATAATGTCTCCCAACCACTCTTCAATGGATTCATGCAATTGTTTGATGAAGTGTTTCCTTCTAACCATAAGATTCCCACTAGTTACTATGAAACTGAGAAGGTGGTTCGATGTTTGGGTCTGCCAGTGGAAAGAATAGCCATGTGCCCTAATGGTTGTATGTTGTATTGGAAGAATGATTCCAATGAAGAATCGTGTAGGTTTTGTGGGCATGCAAGATATAAAGTTGCGAGTAACGGAAGACGCACTCCACACCAAGTGTTATTCTACTTACCTCTAACTCCGAGACTTCAGAGATTATATGCTTCTGAGGTGACAGCTAGCCACATGACTTAGCATGCAGAACATGTAACAAAAGAGGGAATGATGTCTCATCCGTCAGATGGAGATGCTTGGAAAAGGTTAGACACAAAGCATCCTGATTTTGCTTTAGAAGCTCGTAATATTCGTTTGGGTTTATGCACTGATGGCTTTAATACCTTCAACAAAAGTGGACAGATTTATTCTTCTTGGCCGGTTATTGTTACTCCTTACAATCTTCCACCTCATATGTGCATGAAAACGGAGCATATGTTTATGTCATTGATAGTGCCAGGACCGAAAAACCCGAAGAAGTTGATTGATGTTTGCCTCCAACCTCTCATTGATGAGTTGATGCACTTGTGGGAGGTCGGTGTACCTACTTATGATGTCTCGAGGAGAGAGAACTTCATTATGCGTGCAGCTCTACTTTGGACAATAAGTGATTTCCCAGCATATGCTATTTTGTCGGGATGGAGCACTGCCGGTTTGATGGCTTGTCCGATTTGTATGGAATCAGGATCTGATTGTTTTCGGCTGAAAAATGGAAGGAAGGCTACCTGGTTTGATTGCCATAGAAAATTTTTAGACATTGACCATTCCTTTCGTAGAAATAAGAAGGACTTCTATCGAGGGCATGCAGAGACAGCGTTGCCACCGCCAATGCTAACGGGGGAGCAGATGTGGGAGCGGGTATGTCAGTTGCCAACGGTCATTGATGATCCTTTTCACACGTCACCAGACTATGGGATTTCGCATAAGTGGACTAAGCAGAGCATTTTCTGGAGACTTCCGTATTGGAAGGAGCTTCTCCTCCGTCACAATCTCGATGTTATGCACATTGAGAAAAATGTGTTTGATAATGTCTATAACACCGTGATGGATATCCCTAGTAAGACGAAGGACAACTTGAATGCACGGAAGGATCTTCGCCAGTATTGTCATCGACCTGAGCTGGAGGTAGCTGATGACCACAGAGGCGCAAAACCTAAAGCAATTTATACCTTATCACGAGAGGCGAAGCAAAAGGTGGGTCAATGGTTGAGATCTGTGAAGTTTCCGGATGGCTGGGTCAATGGTTGAGATCTGTGAAGTTTCCGGATGGCTATGCTTGTAATATGGGAAGATGTGTTATGAGTGATGATTGCACTCTCACTGGGATGAAGAGCCATGACTGTCACGTGTTTATGGAGAGACTCTTGCCGATTGCTTTCAAAGAGTTATTGCCACCAACCGTTTGGGGTCCTTTAACTGAGTTGAGCATCTTCTTCCAGACTATTTGTTCATCGAGCTTGTCCGTTACTAGGATGGAACAGTTGAAGCGCATGATTCCTATATTGGCATGTAAGTTAGAGCGTATCTTTCCTCCATCCTTTTTTGACTCCATGGAGCACCTCATTGTTCATTTACCGTATGAGGCACAAATAGGCGGCCCAGTGCAGTATCGATGGATGTACCCTTTCGAGCGGTTTTTATATCATCTAAAACGGAAGATCGTCCAAAAGAGTAATGTTGAAGCGTCAATCGTGATGGCATATTTAAGGGAGGAAATAGCATATTTCTCGGTTCACTACTTTCCTTCGCATGTTCCTTCGAAATTGAGGAGAGTCGCGAGAAATGATGTCTCCGAAGGTGAGGATTATGCCTTCTCCATTTTTAATCACCCTGGTGCGGGTCGTGGCAAGGAGAGAACAAGGTGGTTGAATGAAGATAATGAGTGGAAGGCCGCACACACGTACGTGTTGGTCAATTGTCCGGAAGTACAACCATACCTCGAGTAAATAACATTTCTTATCAATTAGTTATATATTTTCGATTTTATATATGTCATCATGCATCTTGTATACGTATATATGGAAATTCAAACATGTAGGCTATTCGTGGCTTCAATGGGGGGAGATGCATGCAGAGATGACACCATTGAACAACTATTTGCGGATTGGTTTAAACAATATGTGAGGATAAATATACTTTGTATATAAACATATATTATATATAACTCGATCGTTTCTTACCATATTAATTGTATTTTGTTTTGAAGGCCATGGATAGAAACAATGGAATTGTTCCAAATACTCTCTTGTGGAGTTTGGCATGGGGTCCAAATGTGGAAGCAAAAAGTTGGGGTCGATACGTTATCAACGGCTACAAGTTCGAGACTCTACAACAAGGTGTTGGAAAGATGATAATGAATAGTGGGGTATGTGTTCGAGGCTCAAACTATGCGAATGCGGAGTCAGATTTCTTTGGTCTCCTTGAAGAAATCATCGGGCTGGAGTACCTAAGTACAAATGATTACCCGCTTAAGGTAGTCCTTTTCAAGTGCAAATGGTTCGATCCAACGACACGCGGAACACAAGTTCATCCGGTCTATCAATTTGTTGAAGTCAATCAAAAATTTTTTGATCAGCGGTACGAGCCTTTTGTACTCGCACAACAAGCTGTGCAGGTTTACTACCTTCAATATCCAGGAGCCCCACGTGAGCGAATGGATTGGTATCATGTCTGCAAGACAAGGCCTCGACACAAGATAGAAGAGAGATGGGTATCCACGACCCCAACAGATGCAGCTACTGCATACCAGTCAGACGAAGTGAACCACGCTCAATACTCCATTGACATCGAATTAGAAGACTCACCCAATTCCTTGCGAGATCCCTCCGGTGCATATGATGTCTGTGATGACTACGATGGAGATGCCTATGAGGATGAGGTTCCTGCTGATGGAGATGCCTTTGATGAGGGTGAGGTTCCTGCTAATGGAGATGCCTCGATCTCCGATGAGGATGAGGTTCCTGCTGATGGAGATGCCTCCGATGAGGATGAGATTTCTGCTGATGATGAAGACTCCGAATAGACACACACTGCTTATGAAGACAGACATGGACATCAAACAGGCCTAACAACGCAGATTTTCCTATATGTATGCACCATCAATATTTTTTTTGTCATGTATATGGACCTGTGAGGGAATCGAACCCACATCACTGTGCATGCACAACGCTCTTCCAAATTGAGCTAACAGGCCGCACAACGCAGATTTGCAATTATGCATTTGTATGCCTATCTTCTTTTTCAAAATGCCAAGCTTTCACATTCTTAGTGTCTCTAGGAAAGAGGCTGACAATATTCACCAACCTATACATTATATATATTCCTTTAACAGCAGCTAATGGACAGAATATTAACACACACAAATGGAATTTAGACACAAAGCAATTAGTTGATCAATCAGGTAAGCATTTTCCAATGACTGTCCGATTATCACATAATTATATATTCAACAACAAGAATTTGTTGTACTCTACAACTCAATTGAAAATAAATAACCACGAATGCAAAATAGGAGCAAATTACCTAAACCAAGCACGATGTACAAATTAAACTCTAATCCAAGCTTTTAACCGAAACCCTATGTCAATTTAAAACTGAATTCCACTTAGCAGTGCAACAACAGTTCAACAAACATGCAGCAGTGAGACGAAATTTTCAATTTCATCAATCACGTTAACATAATAGACACGAAATTTGGCATTGCAGTGCATCTACACCGTAAATCAGAGTTGGGCAACACAATAAATTGCATAAAGAAAGATGCAAATGAAACAGAAGAAGGAAGGAACCACACTTCCATAGCCAAATCTCAGAAATCAACCGCCAGAGCAGCATACAGAGATGAAAGGAAACAAAGATGAAAGGTTTGAAGAATTGGATTTAGAGATGAGACATCTACCCAAGCTCGATTCAAATGAAACACAGATGAAAGGCCTTGGTGAAGAAATCTGCCAATGTGCTCTCCGAATCGTCTTCAGAAGCAGGCCTTCTTGGGAATCTCGAATCTCAACTCGCTGATCTCAAACAACAACTTGAGAAGTTGGATGCCCTCCTCTGCAGTTCTGAGAGGCTGACTCCTGCTCACCAAAACCGAAGTGCTCATCTGCTTAAGTGGCTGGGATTCTCCTTTGTCTCCGGATATTCGAATGTGCTTACCTTCGCCGACGATTTGAGGAACCCTAACTCATCTCCTCGCCATGACACAAGCCGATTATAGATGGGCCTTTTTTTTTACCCGAAATATGATGGGCCTTTTTTTAACCCGGCCCACACCCTAATTCAGAAACCCTCCCTCCCAATTTCCAGGACGCGGGCGAGGGAAATCCAAAATTTTCAATTACCCGGCAAATGAAAGGTTTCGACTATTCCCAAACCCTAACTCTCTCATTCTCTCGCCTCCTCAGAAAACCTAACTCTCTAAATCTCTCAATCTCTGATTCTCTCATCTCTAGCCTCCTCTCTCGCTCTATGTCCATGAAACCGTAATTGAATCTCTCAATCTCTCAATCTCCAGCTCTCATCTCTCCAGAAACCCTCTCTCAATCTCTCAATCTCTCAATCTCACAAATTGCGAAGATGAGGGGAGGCTTAAGGAGATCTTCTCGCCATGACACAAGCCGACCACCACTAGCTCTGGACACGGCACGGACAAGACCACCAGTAGCCGCCGCCACTGGCTCTACTCCGGCGCCCTCTCCCGCCAATGCCTCCCAACCCGTTATTTCACCTGCTACATCTCTGGTGCCCTCATCGACTAGATCCCCGGCCAGGGTAAAGTCAAGGGCCACCACTCGAGTGACCTCTCCTACCAGGGGCTCCAAACGTGCAAGCGCAGCGACCTCCTCCTCCCAAGATGTTGAACCCAACCAAGCTCTTGCAACATCCCGTCCCTCTGGCAGGCCCTCCAAACGGGCGAACGTAGCATCCACAACCCACAACCCCCCCTCCCGAGCCTCCCAACCCTCTGCCTCCCAAGGGACTGAAACCACTCAACCCTCCGCCTCCCATTGTACTGAAACCACCCAACCCTCCACCTCCCAATGTACTGAATCCACCCAAGCGCTTGCTACCTCCCAGCCCTCTGCCTCTCAAGCTCCTGGAACCTCTCGTGGTTTGCCGGCTTCTCCATCTCCATCGCCGGTTTGTGAAGGGGGCTCGTCATTTGAGACAGAAGACCACGCCAGAGAAAATGAGGAAGCCCCAGAGATTGTCGAAGGACAAGAAGACGAGGAAGACGCCAGAGAAAATGAGGAAGAAGCCCAAGAAAATGAGGAAGAAGCCCAACGGTGGAACAGACCAGTCTCCTTTTCACTGGTCAATGGATCGTAAGTCAACTTCGTATATATTTTGTTTTGCCTAATTATGCTTGATTTAGTTTTGCTAGCTAAGATTTGGTTTGCTTGCTAAGAGAGATTCTGCAATTATGTGTATAATATACATGTTGTAATGGAACATTGAATGCATGTTTTAAATAAATTGAACATCGATAATTGCTTGGTAAAAGAGATTATGTGTTGGTGATTACAGAAAATAGAGTGGATTTATAATTGCTTTCATCTGTTTTGTATGCCTTGCTGGAACTTTGAATACCTGGTTTGAACTTCTGTCTGTGTTGAAGGAGTAAGAACTGAAATTTCTTGCTCCATTAGAGAACTTAGGGTGCATTCTGAAATTATTTAATCTATGGTCATGGAACATAGAGTGCTTTTGTTAATTATATGTTTGTGTCTTTGCTGAGTTTCATGGGTAAGCATGATTGCATTTCTCAAGCTTTAAGCATGGTGAATTATTATTTCATTTCTCAATCCAATTCTGTCTGTTTAAGCATACTAATTTTTGTTACAAGTTTAATGGTTAACCATGGTTAAGTATGAGTTCAATTATGAAGCCAACTGTGTCTATTTTTTCATGCTAATTCTTGTTACCAGTTTCATGGTCAAGCCAACTCTGTATATTTTTCTCAAGCCAACTATATTGATAACATTTTTTTTATGTTTTTGGGTTTTATGTGAAGCTTTGATTCCACAAATCCTGCGTATGGTGTCATGCTCCAAGTTATTCATTCATATTTCGATGGACCCTACCTAAGGTGGGGTGATGTTCCTGAAACAACAATAGAGTTATGGTGGGGAATGTTCAAGGTAAAAAAAATTTCATTACTTGTGCTAACATTCAGTGCTTAAGTGTGAATTGTTTACAATTTCACTTCTTTGTTCCATATGTCCAGAAGCGAACACGATGGGATGAAAACCTTTTCTCAGAAGCAGTTGTGTACAAGGCTTTCAAAACAAAGGGAGGGGACCACCTTAGGAACGTATTTGGGAAGGCTCGCAATGGAAAAACAAAGAAGCCTACATGGGTGAAGCAAGTGATATGGGCCCAAATGGTGGAGAAATGGGCAAAAGAGGATAAATTTCGCCGTCAATCTGAAGTTAACAAGAAAAACAGAGCCATTGCAACAGAGAAAGGGACTCCAATTTTTAGTGGTGGATCGGTTTCGACAACTGTAATCAAGGATCGACTGGTATGTTAAAATTAAATAAGTTATTGTTGTTTTCCCATTTCATATAGTTTTAATCACTCTTACAGTCATTATTTATCATCTATTTCGTTTGCATATGTGCACTAATTAAATGTATATATTTACTTGCAGAGGCTGGAGCTTGGAAAAGATCCAACTCCAAAGGAAACATTTGAAAAGTGCCATAGGAGAAAAGATGGATCTTGGGCCGGTGCTCAATGCCAAGAAACGGTGGTAAGTAACAACTTCAATCGTCCCTTTATGTTATGTACTTGTTATGTGAATAGTCTTTATGTCTTTGTTTGGTATCTTGCTATACTTGGGTATTTTTTATGCTGCTGTATGGGTTCTGAGTGCATCAGCTTCCAATATGTGATTATTATGTGTAGGTACTCGTATATATTTTATGTGTTGGTGATTGGGTTGTTGTATATGTTATTGAGCATGTATGTTTTATTAAATTGGTTACTATATGTCTGTTTTTTTAAGGGTCAGTTTGCAGGAAATTGGTTGTGATTATTATGTGTAGGTACGTACTGGTACATATTTTGTGTGTTGGTGATTGGGTTATGTTGTCTATGTTATTCAGCATGTATGTTTTATGAAATTGGTTAGTATATATGTGTTTTTTAAGGGTCAGTTTGCAGGAAGTTTGTGATTGGGTTGGGTTGTCTACGTTATTGAGCATGTATATTGTCTCCTGTTGTGAATGTCTGATAAATTGGTTTTCTTGGGTTGCATTAAACATTTTACACCTTAATATGATGATGTGATCTAATTTTAATGTTGTTGATGCTGCTTTCTTTACATTGTTTTCCTATTGTGCTCTACTAATGTCTGATAAATTGGTTCTGTTGTGCTCTTCTAATGTCTGATAAATTACTTGTAACACCATCGAACCTGCTGCTGCTTTGTTTACATTGCTTCTGGTTTTGTTATATTGCATTTAACATCTTGGTCATGTTCTTTGGCTAAGAAAAGTTCGACCATTTGGTAGAAGAAGAGGTTGATGATGCTGTCTCTAAGAATGCATCCCACTCGGTTGACATGAATGCTTTGTGGCTCAAGGCGACAGGAGGTGCGAAGAAAGGTCGGGTTCTGGGCATGGGATCGGAGGCACCAGCTATGTTGCACTCAAAGCCGAATCCAGAATCTGTTGCACCAGCTGTTGCATCTGCTGGTGATGCCCCTTTGAAGGAATATGTCATCTCTGAACTTTCAAGCATGAAGCAAGACTTGAGGAATGAAATGGTGGAGTTAGGGGATCAGGTGCAGAGCCAGGTGACCACAAACCTAAGGGAAGAAATGTCGTCATTTGGAGATCGAGTGCAGGAACAAGTCAGCTCAAGTGTCCGACAAGATATGGTAGCTATTGGGGAGCAACTAATGGACGAGACTAGGAGGGCCAATGAAGCTTGGCAGGAGAAGCTCCTCAGCACCATGATGCAATTCTGTAAGGGCTAAGGCAAATCAAAGTAAGTTGTGTGTTTCTGTTTTGGGTTCCCACGTACTGTCTTCAGACTTAGTCGTATTTGCACTTGTCGTGCTGTTGATCGAACTTGCGGGTTTGTTTAATTTGGTTGTGTTGTGGATGGTTGATTTAGTCGTATTTTCACTTGTCGTGCTATGCCCGTGGCTATGGTGTATAGGCCATAATGTGAGCTTTGTGCGCAAAAATCTTTCCATCAAATTTTTGGACCACAAGTAACCATACCGGCGTCACCTTTCTTTATCCACCAAAACTGTGTGGTTTTCGGTCAAATGTGTCCCAAAAATGTTTATATGGTGTATAGGTCATAATGTGAGCTTTGTGCGTGGAAATCTTTCCGTCAAATTTTCGGACCACAAGTGACCATATCGGCGTCACCTTTCTTTATCCACCAAAACTGTGTGGTTTTCCCTCAAATGTGTCCCAAACATGGTTATATGGTGTATATGTCACAATGGGAGCTTTGTGCGCGAAAAGCTTTCCGTCATATTTTCAGACCAAAAGTTACCACATCGGCGTCACCTTTCTTTATCCACCAATAATGTGTGGTTTTAGCTCAAATGTGTCCCAAAAAAGTTTATATGGTGTATATGTCATAATGGGAGTATTGTGCGCGAAAAGCTTTCCGTGAATTTATTCGGACCAAAAGTGACGATATCGGCGTCGCCTTTCTTTAACCACCAAAACTGTGTGGTTTTCGCTCAAATGTGTCCCAAAAATGTTTACATGGTGTATATGTCATAATGGAAGATTTGTGCGCGAAAAGCTTTCCGTGAAATTTCGGACCAAAAGTGACCATATCGGTGTCACATTTTGTTATCTACCAAAACTGTGTGGTTTTTCGTTCAAATGTGTCCCAAAAATGTTTATATGGTGTATATGTCATAATGGGAGCTTTGTGCGCGAAAATCTTTCCGTCAAATTTTCGGAACACATGTGACCATATCGGAGTCACCTTCCTTTATCCACCAATACTGTGTGGTTTTCGCTCAAATGTGGCCCAAACATGTTTATATGGTGTATATGTCATAATAGGAGCTTTGTGCGCGAAAAGCTTTCCGTGAAATTTTCGGACCAAAAGTGACCATATCGGCATCACCCTTGTTTATCCACAAATACTGTCGTTTTCGTTCAAATGTGACCCAAAAATGTTTATATGGTGTATATGTCATAATGTGAGCTATGTGCGCGAAATGTTTTCCGTGAATTTTTCGGACCAAAAGTGACCATATCGGCGTCACCTTTCTTTATCCACCAAAACTGTGTGGTTTTCGTTCAAATGTGTCCCAAAAATGTTTATATGGTGTATAGGTCATAATGGGAGCTTGGTGCGGGGAAATCTTTCCGTCAAATTTTCGGACCACAAGTGACCATATCGGCGTCACCTTTCTTTTTTACCAAAACTGTGTGGTTTTCGCTCAAATGTGGCCCAACCATGTTTATATGGTGTATATGTCATAATGGAAGCTTTGTGCGCGAAAAGCTTCCCGTGAAATTTTCGGACCAAAAGTGACCATATCGGCGTCACCTTTCTTTATCCACCAAAACTGTGTGGTTTTCCCTCAAATGTGTCTCAAACATGGTTATATGGTGTATATGTCACAATGGGAGCTTTATGCGCGAAAAGCTTTCCGTCATATTTTCAGACCAAAAGTTACCACATCGGCGTCACCTTCCTTTATCCACCAATAATGTGTGGTTTTAGCTCAAATGTGTCCCAAAAAAGTTTATATGGTGTATATGTCATAATGGGAGTATTGTGCGCGAAAAGCTTTCCGTGAATTTTTCGGACCAAAAGTGACGATATCGGCGTCGCCTTTCTTTAACCACCAAAACTGTGTGGTTTTCGCTCAAATGTGTTCCAAAAATGTTTACATGGTATATGTCATAATGGAAGATTTGTGCGCGAAAAGCTTTCCGTGAAATTTCGGACCAAAAGTGACCATATCGGCGTCACATTTTGTTATCTACCAAAACTGTGTGGTTTTTCGTTCAAATGTGTCCCAAAAATGTTTATATGGTGTATATGTCATAATGGGAGCTTTGTGCGCGAAAATCTTTCCGTCAAATTTTCGGAACACATGTGACCATATCGGCGTCACCTTCCTTTATCCACCAATACTGTGTGGTTTTCGCTCAAATGTGGCCCAAACATGTTTATATGGTGTATATGTCATAATAGGAGCTTTGTGCGCGAAAAGCTTTCCGTGAAATTTTCGGACCAAAAGTGACCATATCGGCGTCACCCTTGTTTATCCACAAATACTGTGTCGTTTTCGCTCAAATGTGACCTAAAAATGTTTATATGGTGTATATGTCATAATGGGAGCTATGTGCGCGAAATGTTTTCCGTGAATTTTTCGGACCAAAAGTGACCATATCGGCGTCACCTTTCTTTATCCACCAAAACTGTGTGGTTTTCGGTCAAATGTGTCCCAAAAATGTTTATATGGTGTATAGGTCGTAATGGGAGCTTTGTGCGCGGAAATCTTTCCGTCAAATTTTCGGACCACAAGTGACCATATCGGCGTCACCTTTCTTTTTTACCAAAACTGTGTGGTTTTCGCTCAAATGTGGCCCAACCATGTTTATATGGTGTATATGTCATAATGGAAGCTTTGTGCGCGAAAAGCTTCCCGTGAAATTTTCGGACCAAAAGTGACCATATCGGCGTAACCTTTCTTTATCCACCAAAACTATGTGGTTTTCCCTCAAATGTGTCCCAAACATGGTTATATGGTGTATATGTCACAATGGGAGCTTTGTGCGCGAAAAGCTTTCCGTCATATTTTCAGACCAAAAGTTACCACATCGGCGTCACCTTTCTTTATCCACCAATAATGTGTGGTTTTAGCTCAAATGTGTCCGAAAAAAGTTTATACGGTGTATATGTCATAATGGGAGTATTGTGTGTGAAAAGCTTTCCGTGAATTTTTCGGACCAAAAGTGACGATATCGGCGTCGCCTTTCTTTAACCACCAAAACTGTGTGGTTTTCGCTCAAATGTGTCCCAAAAATGTTTACATGGTTTATATGTCATAATGGAAGATTTGTGCGCGAAAAGCTTTCCGTGAAATTTCGGACCAAAAGTGACCATATCGGCGTCACATTTTGTTATCTACCAAAACTGTGTGGTTTTTCGTTCAAATGTGTCCCAAAAATGTTTATATGGTGTATATGTCATAATGGGAGCTTTGTGCGCGAAAATCTTTCTGTCAAATTTTCGGAACACATGTGACCATATCGGCGTCACCTTCCTTTATCCACCAATACTGTGTGGTTTTCGCTCAAATGTGGCCCAAACATGTTTATATGGTGTATATGTCATAATAGGAGCTTTGTGCGCGAAAAGCTTTCCGTGAAATTTTCGGACCAAAAGTGACCATATCGGCGTCACCCTTGTTTATCCCCAAATACTGTGTCGTTTTCGCTCAAATGTGACCCAAAAATGTTTATATGGTGTATATGTCATAATGGGAGCTATGTGCGCGAAATGTTTTCCGTGAATTTTTCGGACCTAAAGTGACCATATCGGCGTCACCTTTCTTTATCCACCAAAACTGTGTGGTTTTCGTTCAAATGTGTCCCAAAAATGTTTATATGGTGTATAGGTCATAATGAGAGCTTTGTGCGCGGAAATCTTTCCGTCAAATTTTCGGACCACAAGTGACCATATCGGCGTCACCTTTCTTTTTTACCAAAACTGTGTGGTTTTCGCTCAAATGTGGCCCAACCATGTTTATATGGTGTATATGTCATAATGGAAGCTTTGTGCGCGAAAAGCTTCCCGTGAAATTTTCGGACCAAAAGTGACCATATCGGCGTCACCTTTCTTTATCCACCAAAACTGTGTGGCTTTCCCTCAAATGTGTCCCAAACATGGTTATATGGTGTATATGTCCCAATGGGAGCTTTGTGCGCGAAAAGCTTTCCGTCATATTTTCAGACCAAAAGTTACCACATCGGCGTCACCTTTCTTTATCCACCAATAATGTGTGGTTTTAGCTCAAATGTGTCCCAAAAAAGTTTATATGGTGTATATGTCTTAATGGGAGTATTGTGCGCGAAAAGCTTTCCGTGAATTTTTCGGACCAAAAGTGACGATATCGGCGTCGCCTTTCTTTAACAACCAAAACTGTGTGGTTTTCGCTCAAATGTGTCCCAAAAATGTTTACATGGTGTATATGTCATAATGGAAGATTTGTGCGCGAAAAGCTTTCCGTGAAATTTCGGACCAAAAGTGACGATATCGGCTTCGCCTTTCTTTAACAAACAAAACTGTGTGGTTTTCGCTCAAATGTGTCCCAAAAATGTTTACATGGTGTATATGTCATAATGGAAGATTTGTGCGCGAAAAGCTTTCCGTGAAATTTCGGACCAAAAGTGACCATATCGGCGTCACATTTTGTTATCTACCAAAACTGTGTGGTTTTTCGTTCAAATGTGTCCCAAAAATGTTTATATGGTGTATTTGTCATAATGGGAGCTTTGTGCGCGAAAATCATTCCGTCAAATTTTCGGAACACATGTGACCATATCGGCGTCACCTTCCTTTATCCACCAATACTGTGTGGTTTTCGCTCAAATGTGGCCCAAACATGTTTATATGGTGTATATGTCATAATAGGAGCTTTGTGCGCGAAAAGCTTTCCGTGAAATTTTCGGACCAAAAGTGACCATATCGGCGTCACCCTTGTTTATCCACAAATACTGTGTCGTTTTCGCTCAAATGTGACCTAAAAATGTTTATATGGTGCATATGTCATAATGGGAGCTATGTGCGCGAAATGTTTTCCGTGAATTTTTCGGACCAAAAGTGACCATATCGGCGTCACCTTTCTTTATCCACCAAAACTGTGTGGTTTTCGGTCAAATGTGTCCCAAAAATGTTTATATGGTGTATAGGTCGTAATGGGAGTTTTGTGCGCGGAAATCTTTCCGTCAAATTTTCGGACCACAAGTGACCATATCGACGTCACCTTTCTTTATCCACCAAAACTGTGTGGTTTTCCCTCAAATGTGTCCCAAACATGGTTATATGGTGTATATGTCACAATGGGAGCTTTGTGCGCGAAAAGCTTTCTGTCATATTTTCGGACCAAAAGTTACCATATCGGCGTCACCTTTCTTTATCAACCAATAATGTGTGGTTTTAGCTCAAATGTGTCCCAAACAAGTTTATATGGTGTATATGTCATAATGGGAGTATTGTGCGCGAAAAGCTTTCCGTGAATTTTTCGGACCAAAAGTGACCATATCGGCGTCGCCTTTCTTTAACCACCAAAACTGTGTGCTTTTCGCTCAAATGTGTCCCAAAAATGTTTATATGGTGTATATGTCATAATGGGAGCTTTGTGCGCGAAAAGCTTTCCGTGAAATTTTCGGACCAAAAGTGACCATATCGGCGTCGCCTTTCTTTAACCACCAAAACTGTGTGGTTTTCGCTCAAATGTATCCCAAAAATGTTTACATGGTGTAAATGTCATAATGGGAGATTTGTGCGCGAAAAGCTTCCCGTGAAATTTCAGAGCAAAAGTGACCATATCGTCGTCACCTTTTGTTATCCACCAAAACTGTGTGGTTTTCGTTCAAATGTGTCCCAAAAATGTTTATATGGTGTATAAGTCATAATGGAAGCTTTGTGCGCGAAAATCTTTCCGTCAAATTTTCGGAACACATGTGACCATATCGGCGTCACCTTTCTTTATCCACCAATACTGTGTGGTTTTCGCTCAAATGTGGCCCAAACATGTTTATATGGTGTATATGTCATAATGGGAGCTTTGTGCGCGAAAAGCATTCCGTGAAAATTTCGGACCAAAAGTGACCATATCGGCGTCACCCTTGTTTATCCACCAATACTGTGTCGTTTTCGCTCAAATGTGTCCCAAAAATGTTTATATAGTATATATGTCATAATGGGAGCTATGTGCGCGAAAAGCTCTCCGTGAAATTTTCGGAGCAAAAGTCACCATATCAGCGTCACCTTTTGTTATCCACCAAAACTGTGTGGTTTTCTATCATATGTGTCCCAAAAATGATTATATGGTGTATATGTCATAATGGGAGCTTTGTGCGCGAAAATCTTTCCGTCAAAATTTCGGACCAATAGTGACCATATCGGCGTCACCTTTCTTTATTCACCAGAAATGTGTTGTTTTTGCTCAAATGTTTACCAAACATGTTTATATGGTGTATAGATCATAATGTGAGCTTTGTGCGCGAAAATCTTTCCATCAAATTTTCGGACCACAAGTGACCATATCGGCGTCACCTTTCTTTATCCACCAAAACTGTGTGGTTTTCGGTCAAATGTGTCCCAAAAATGTTTATATGGTGTATAGGTCGTAATGTGAGCTTTGTGCGCGGAAATCTTTCCGTCAAATTTTCGGACCACAAGTGACCATATCGACGTCACCTTTCTTTATCCACCAAAATTGTGTGGTTTTCCCTCAAATGTGTCCCAAACATGGTTATATGGTGTATATGTCACAATGGGAGCTTTGTGCGCGAAAAGCTTTCTCTCATATTTTCGGACCAAAAGTTACCATATCGGCGTCACCTTTCTTTATCAACCAATAATGTGTGGTTTTAGCTCAAATGTGTCCCAAACAAGTTTATATGGTGTATATGTCATAATGGGAGTATTGTGCGCGAAAAGCTTTCCGTGAATTTTTCGGACCAAAAGTGACCATATCGGCGTCGCCTTTCTTTAACCACCAAAACTGTGTGCTTTTCTCTCAAATGTATCCCAAAAATGTTTATATGGTGTATATGTCATAATGGGAGCTTTGTGCGCGAAAAGCTTTCTGTCATATTTTCGGACCAAAAGTTACCATATCGGCGTCACCTTTCTTTATCAACCAATAATGTGTGGTTTTAGCTCAAATGTGTCCCAAACAAGTTTATATGGTGTATATGTCATAAAGGGAGTATTGTGCGCGAAAAGCTTTCCATCAAATTTTCGGACCAAAAGTGACCATATCGGCGTCACCTTTCTTTATCCACTAAAACTGTGTGGTTTTCGGTCAAATGTGTCCCAAAAATGTTTATATGGTGTATAGGTCGTAATGGGAGCTTTGTGCGTGGAAATCTTTCCGTCAAATTTTCGGACCACAAGTGACCATATCGACGTCACCTTTCTTTATCCACCAAAATTGTGTGGTTTTCCCTCAAATGTGTCCCAAACATGGTTATATGGTGTATATGTCACAATGGGAGCTTTGTGCGCGAAAAGCTTTCTCTCATATTTTCGGACCAAAAGTTACCATATCGGTGTCACCTTTCTTTATCAACCAATAATGTGTGGTTTTAGCTCAAATGTGTCCCAAACAAGTTTATATGGTGTATATGTCATAATGGGAGTATTGTGCGCGAAAAGCTTTCCGTGAATTTTTCGGACCAAAAGTGACCATATCGGCGTCGCCTTTCTTTAACCACCAAAACTGTGTGCTTTTCTCTCAAATGTATCCCAAAAATGTTTATATGGTGTATATGTCATAATGGGAGCTTTGTGCGCGAAAAGCTTTCTGTCATATTTTCGGACCAAAAGTTACCATATCGGCGTCACCTTTCTTTATCAACCAATAATGTGTGGTTTTAGCTCAAATGTGTCCCAAACAAGTTTATATGGTGTATATGTCATAAAGGGAGTATTGTGCGCGAAAAGCTTTCCGTGAATTTTTCGGACCAAAAGTGACCATATCGGCGTCACCTTTCTTTATCCACTAAAACTGTGTGGTTTTCGGTCAAATGTGTCCCAAAAATGTTTATATGGTGTATAGGTCGTAATGGGTGCTATGTGCGCGGAAATCTTTCCGTCAAATTTTCGGACCACAAGTGACCATATCGACGTCACCTTTCTTTATCCACCAAAACTGTGTGGTTTTCCCTCAAATGTGTCCCAAACATGGTTATATGGTGTATATGTCACAATGGGAGCTTTGGGCGCGAAAAGCTTTCTGTCATATTTTCGGACCAAAAGTTACTATATCGGCGTCACCTTTCTTTATCAACCAATAATGTGTGGTTTTAGCTCAAATGTGTCCCAAACAAGTTTATATGGTGTATATGTCATAAAGGGAGTATTGTGCGCGAAAAGCTTTCCGTGAATTTTTCGGACCAAAAGTGACCATATCGGCGTCGCCTTTCTTTAACCACCAAAACTGTGTGCTTTTCGCTCAAATGTGTCCCAAAAATGTTTATATGGTGTATATGTCATAATGGGAGCTTTGTGCGCGAAAAGCTTTCCGTGAAATTTTCGGACCAAAAGTGACCATATCGGCGTCGCCTTTCATTAACCACCAAAACTGTGTGGTTTTCGCTCAGATGTATCCCAAAAATGTTTACATGGTGTAAATGTCATAATGGAAGCTTTGTGCGCGAAAATCATTCCGTCAAATTTTCGGAACACATGTGACCATATCGGCGTCACCTTTCTTTATCCACCAATACTGTGTGGTTTTCGCTCAAATGTGGCCCAAACATGTTTATATGGTGTATATGTCATAATGGGAGCTTTGTGCGCGAAAAGCTTTCCGTGAAAATTTCGGACCAAAAGTGACCATATCGGCGTCACCCTTGTTTATCCACCAATACTGTGTCGTTTTCGCTCAAATGTGTCCCAAAAATGTTTACATAGTATATATGTCATAATGGGAGCTATGTGCGCGAAAAGCTCTCCGTGAAATTTTCGGAGCAAAAGTCACCATATCAGCGTCACCTTTTGTTATCCACCAAAACTGTGTGGTTTTCTATCATATGTGTCCCAAAAATGATTATATGGTGTATATGTCATAATGTGAGCTTTGTGCGCGAAAATCTTTCCGTCAAAATTTCGGACCAATAGTGACCATATCGGCGTCACCTTTCTTTATTCACCAAAAATGTGTGGTTTTTGCTCAAATGTTTACCAAACATGTTTATATGGTGTATAGATCATAATGTGAGCTTTGTGCGCGAAAATCTTTCCATCAAATTTTCGGACCACAAGTGACCATATCGGCGTCACCTTTCTTTATCCACCAAAACTGTGTGGTTTTCGGTCAAATGTGTCCCAAAAATGTTTATATGGTGTATAGGTCGTAATGGGAGCTTTGTGCGCGGAAATCTTTCCGTCAAATTTTCGGACCACAAGTGACCATATCGACGTCACCTTTCTTTATCCACCAAAATTGTGTGGTTTTCCCTCAAATGTGTCCCAAACATGGTTATATGGTGTATATGTCACAATGGGAGCTTTGTGCGCGAAAAGCTTTCTCTCATATTTTCGAACCAAAAGTTACCATATCGGCGTCACCTTTCTTTATCAACCAATAATGTGTGGTTTTAGCTCAAATGTGTCCCAAACAAGTTTATATGGTGTATATGTCATAATGGGAGTATTGTGCGCGAAAAGCTTTCCGTGAATTTTTCGGACCAAAAGTGACCATATCGGCGTCGCCTTTCTTTAACCACCAAAACTGTGTGCTTTTCTCTCAAATGTATCCCAAAAATGTTTATATGGTGTATATGTCATAATGGGAGCTTTGTGCGCGAAAAGCTTTCTGTCATATTTTCGGACCAAAAGTTACCATATCGGCGTCACCTTTCTTTATCAACCAATAATGTGTGGTGTTAGCTCAAATGTGTCCCAAACAAGTTTATATGGTGTATATGTCATAAAGGGAGTATTGTGCGCGAAAAGCTTTCCGTGAATTTTTCGGACCAAAAGTGACCATATCGGCGTCACCTTTCTTTATCCACTAAAACTGTGTGGTTTTCGGTCAAATGTGTCCCAAAAATGTTTATATGGTGTATAGGTCGTAATGGGTGCTATGTGCGCGGAAATCTTTCTGTCAAATTTTCGGACCACAAGTGACCATATCGACGTCACCTTTCTTTATCCACCAAAACTGTGTGGTTTTCCCTCAAATGTGTCCCAAACATGGTTATATGGTGTATATGTCACAATGGGAGCTTTGGGCGCGAAAAGCTTTCTGTCATATTTTCGGACCAAAAGTTACTATATCGGCGTCACCTTTCTTTATCAACCAATAATGTGTGGTTTTAGCTCAAATGTGTCCCAAACAAGTTTATATGGTGTATATGTCATAAAGGGAGTATTGTGCGCGAAAAGCTTTCCGTGAATTTTTCGGACCAAAAGTGACCATATCGGCGTCGCCTTTCTTTAACCACCAAAACTGTGTGCTTTTCGCTCAAATGTGTCCCAAAAATGTTTATATGGTGTATATGTCATAATGGGAGCTTTGTGCGCGAAAAACTTTCCGTGAAATTTTCGGACCAAAAGTGACCATATCGGCATCGCCTTTCATTAACCACCAAAACTGTGTGGTTTTCGCTCAGATGTATCCCAAAAATGTTTACATGGTGTAAATGTCATAATGGAAGCTTTGTGCGCGAAAATCTTTCCGTCAAATTTTCGGAACACATGTGACCATATCGGCGTCACCTTTCTTTATCCACCAATACTGTGTGGTTTTCGCTCAAATGTGGCCCAAACATGTTTATATGGTGTATATGTCATAATGGGAGCTTTGTGCGCGAAAAGCTTTCCGTGAAAATTTCGGACCAAAAGTGACCATATCGGCGTCACCCTTGTTTATCCACCAATACTGTGTCGTTTTCGCTCAAATGTGTCCCAAAAATGTTTATATAGTATATATGTCATAATGGGAGCTATGTGCGCGAAAAGCTCTCCGTGAAATTTTCGGAGCAAAAGTCACCATATCAGCGTCACCTTTTGTTATCCACCAAAACTGTGTGGTTTTCTATCATATGTGTCCCAAAAATGATTATATGGTGTATATGTCATAATGTGAGCTTTGTGCGCGAAAATCTTTCCGTCAAAATTTCGGACCAATAGTGACCATATCGGCGTCACCTTTCTTTATTCACCAAAAATGTGTGGTTTTTGCTCAAATGTTTACCAAACATGTTTATATGGTGTATAGATCATAATGTGAGCTTTGTGCGCGAAAATCTTTCCATCAAATTTTCGGACCACAAGTGACCATATCGGCGTCACCTTTCTTTATCCACCAAAACTGTGTGGTTTTCGGTCAAATGTGTCCCAAAAATGTTTATATGGTGTATAGGTCGTAATGGGAGCTTTGTGCGCGGAAATCTTTCCGTCAAATTTTCGGACCACAAGTGACCATATCGACGTCACCTTTCTTTATCCACCAAAATTGTGTGGTTTTCCCTCAAATGTGTCCCAAACATGGTTATATGGTGTATATGTCACAATGGGAGCTTTGTGCGCGAAAAGCTTTCTCTCATATTTTCGGACCAAAAGTTACCATATCGGCGTCACCTTTCTTTATCAACCAATAATGTGTGGTTTTAGCTCAAATGTGTCCCAAACAAGTTTATATGGTGTATATGTCATAATGGGAGTATTGTGCGCGAAAAGCTTTCCGTGAATTTTTCGGACCAAAAGTGACCATATCGGCGTCGCCTTTCTTTAACCACCAAAACTGTGTGCTTTTCTCTCAAATGTATCCCAAAAATGTTTATATGGTGTATATGTCATAATGGGAGCTTTGTGCGCGAAAAGCTTTCTGTCATATTTTCAGACCAAAAGTTACCATATCGGCGTCACCTTTCTTTATCAACCAATAATGTGTGGTTTTAGCTCAAATGTGTCCCAAACAAGTTTATATGGTGTATATGTCATAAAGGGAGTATTGTGCGCGAAAAGCTTTCCGTGAATTTTTCGGACCAAAAGTGACCATATCGGCGTCACCTTTCTTTATCCACTAAAACTGTGTGGTTTTCGGTCAAATGTGTCCCAAAAATGTTTATATGGTGTATAGGTCGTAATGGGTGCTATGTGCGCGGAAATCTTTCCGTCAAATTTTCGGACCACAAGTGACCATATCGACGTCACCTTTCTTTATCCACCAAAACTGTGTGGTTTTCCCTCAAATGTGTCCCAAACATGGTTATATGGTGTATATGTCACAATGGGAGCTTTGGGCGCGAAAAGCTTTCTGTCATATTTTCGGACCAAAAGTTACTATATCGGCGTCACCTTTCTTTATCAACCAATAATGTGTGGTTTTAGCTCAAATGTGTCCCAAACAAGTTTATATGGTGTATATGTCATAAAGGGAGTATTGTGCGCGAAAAGCTTTCCGTGAATTTTTCGGACCAAAAGTGACCATATCGGCGTCGCCTTTCTTTAACCACCAAAACTGTGTGCTTTTCGCTCAAATGTGTCCCAAAAATGTTTATATGGTGTATATGTCATAATGGGAGCTTTGTGCGCGAAAAGCTTTCCGTGAAATTTTCGGACCAAAAGTGACCATATCGGCGTCGCCTTTCATTAACCACCAAAACTGTGTGGTTTTCGCTCAGATGTATCCCAAAAATGTTTACATGGTGTAAATGTCATAATGGGAGATTTGTGCGCGAAAAGCTTCCCGTGAAATTTCGGAGCAAAAGTGACCATATCGGCGTCACCTTTTGTTATCCACCAAAACTGTGTGGTTTTCGTTCAAATGTGTCCCAAAAATGTTTATATGGTGTATATGTCATAATGGAAGCTTTGTGCGCGAAAATCTTTCCGTCAAATTTTCGGAACACATGTGACCATATCGGCGTCACCTTTCTTTATCCACCAATACTGTGTGGTTTTCGCTCAAATGTGGCCCAAACATGTTTATATGGTGTATATGTCATAATGGGAGCTTTGTGCGCGAAAACCTTTCCGTGAAATTTTCGGACCAAAAGTGACCATATCGGCGTCACCCTTGTTTATCCACCAATACTGTGTCGTTTTCGCTCAAATGTGTCCCAAAAATGTTTATATAGTGTATATGTCATAATGGGAGCTTTGTGCGCGAAAAGCTCTCCGTGAAATTTGCGGAGCAAAAGTCACCATATCAGCGTCACCTTTTGTTATCCACCAAAACTGTGTGGTTTTCCATCATATGTGTCCGAAAAATGATTATATGGTGTATATGTCATAATGTGAGCTTTGTGCGCGAAAATCTTTCCGTCAAAATTTCGGAACAAAAGTGACCATATCGGCGTCACCTTTCTTTATTCACCAAAAATGTGTGGTTTTTGCTCAAATGTTTACCAAACATGTTTATATGGTGTATAGATCATAATGTGAGCTTTGTGCGCGAAAATCTTTCCATCAAATTTTCGGACCACAAGTGACCATATTGGCATCACCTTTCTTTATCCACCAAAACTGTGTGGTTTTCGGTCAAATGTGTCCCAAAAATGTTTATATGGTGTATAGGTCGTAATGGGAGCTTTGTGCGCGGAAATCTTTCCGTCAAATTTTCGGACCACAAGTGACCATATCGACGTCACCTTTCTTTATCCACCAAAACTGTGTGGTTTTCCCTCAAATGTGTCCCAAACATGGTTATATGGTGTATATGTCACAATGAGAGCTTTGTGCGCGAAAAGCTTTCCGTCATATTTTCGGACCAAAAGTTACCACATCGGCGTCACCTTTCTTTATCCACCAATAATGTGTGGTTTTAGCTCAAATGTGTCCCAAACAAGTTTATATGGTGTATATGTCATAATGGGAGTATTGTGCGCGAAAAGCTTTTCGTGAATTTTTCGGACCAAAAGTGACGATATCGGCGTCGCCTTTCTTTAACCACCAAAACTGTGTGGTTTTCGCTCAAATGTGTCCCAAAAATGTTTACATGGTGTATATATCATAATGGAAGATTTGTGCGGGAAAAGCTTTCCGTGAAATTTCGGACCAAAAGTGACCATATCGGCGTCACCTTTTGTTATCTACCAAAACTGTGTGGTTTTTGTTCAAATGTGTCCCAAAAATGTTTATATGGTGTATATGTCATAGTGGGAGCTTTGTGCGCGAAAATCTTTCCGTCACATTTTCGGAACACATGTGACCATATCGGCGTCACATTTCTTTCTCAACCAATAATGTGTGGTTTTCGCTCAAATGTGTCCCAAACAAGTTTATATGGTGTATATGTCATAATGGGAGTATTGTGCGCGAAAAGCTTTTCGTGAATTTTTCGGACCAAAAGTAACCATGTCGGCGTCGCCTTTCTTTAACCACCAAAACTGTGTGCTTTTCGCTCAAATGTGTCCCAAAAATGATATATGGTGTGTATGTCATAATGGGAGCTTTGTGCGCGAAAAGCTTTCCGTGAAATTTTCGGACTAAAAGTGACCATATCGGCGTCACCTTTCTTTATCCACCAAAACTGTGTGGTTTTCCCTCAAAAATGTCCCAAAAATGTTTACACGGTGTATATCTCATAATGGGAGATTTGTGCGCGAAAAGCTTTTCGTGAAATTTTCGGACCAAAAGTGACCATATCGGCGTCACCTTTTGTTATCCACCAAAACTATGTGGTTTTCGGTCAAATGTGTCCCAAAAATGTGTATATGGTGTATATGTCATAATGGGAGCTTTGTGCGCGAAAAGCTTTCCGTCAAATTTTCGGACCAAAAGTGACGATATCGGCGTCGCCTTTCTTTAACCACCAAAACTGTGTGGTTTTAGCTCAAATGTGTCCCAAAAATGTTTATATGGTGTATATATCATAATGGAAGATTTGTGCGCGAAAAGCTTTCCGTGAAATTTCGGACCAAAAGTGACCATATCGGCGTCACCTTTTGTTATCTACCAAAACTGTGTGGTTTTCGTTCAAATGTGTCCCAAAAATGTTTATATGGTGTATATGTCATAATGGGAGCTTTGTGCGCGAAAATCTTTCCGTCACATTTTCGGAGCACATGTGACCATATCGGCGTCACCTTTCTTTATCAACCAATAATGTGTGGTTTTAGCTCAAATGTGTCCCAAACAAGTTTATATGGTGTATATGTCATAATGGGAGTATTGTGCGCGAAAAGTTTTCCGTGAATTTTTCGGACCAAAAGTGACCATATCGGCGTCGCCTTTCTTTAACCACCAAAACTGTGTGCTTTTCGCTCAAATGTGTCCCAAAAATGTTTATATGGTGTATATGTCATAATGGGAGCTTTGTGCGCGAAAAGCTTTCCGTGAAATTTTCGGACTAAAAGTGACCATATCGGCGTCACCTTTCTTTATCCACCAAAACTGTGTGGTTTTCCCTCAAAAAATGTCCCAAAAATGTTTACACGGTGTATATGTCATAATGGGAGATTTGTGCGCGAAAAGCTTTTCGTGAAATTTTCGGACCAAAAGTGACCATATCGGCGTCACCTTTTGTTATCCACCAAAACTATGTGGTTTTCGGTCAAATGTGTCCCAAAAATGTTTATATGGTGTATATGTCATAATGGGAGCTTTGTGCGCGAAAAGCTTTCTGTCAAATTTTCGGACCAAAAGTGACCATACAATGTCAACTTTTGTTATTCGCCAAAACTGTGTGGTTATCGTTCAAATGTGTACAAAAAATGTTGATATGGTGTATATGTCATAATGGGAGCTTTGTGCGCGAAAATCTTTCCGTCAAATTTTCGGATTACAAGTGACAATATCGGCGTCACCTTTCTTCATCCACCAATACTGTGTGGTTTTCGCTCAAATATGTCCCCAAAATGTTTATATTGTGTATTGTCATAATGGGAGCTTTGTGCGTGAAAAGCTTTTCGTGAAATTTCCGGACCAAAAGTGACCATATCGGCGTCACCTTTTGTTATCCACCAAAACTAAGTAGTTTTCGTTCAAATGTTTCCCAAAAATGTTTACATGGTGTATATGTCATAATGGGAGATTTGTGCGCGAATAGCTTTCCGGTAAATTTTCGGACCATAAGTGATCATATACGTGTCACCTTTTGTTATCCACCAAAACTTTGGGGTTTTCGTTCAAATGTGTCCCAAAAATGTTTATATGGTGTATATGTCATAATGTGAGCTTTGTGCGCGAAAATCTTTCCGTCAAATTTTCGGACCACATGTGACCATATCGGCGTCACATTTCTTTATCCACCAATGTTGTGCGGTTTTCGCTCAAATGGGTCCCAAACATGTTTATATGGTGTATATGTCATAATGTGAGCTTTGTGTGCGAAAAGCATTCCGTAAAATTTTCGGACCAAAAGTGACCATATCGGCGTCACCTTTCTTTATCCACCAAAACTGTGTGGTTTTCGCTCAAATGTGTCCCAAAAATGTTTATATGGTGTATATGTCATAATGGGAGCTTTGTGCGCGAAAATCTTTCCGTCAAATTTTCAGACCACAAGTGACCATATCGGCGTCACCTTTCTTTATCCACCAATACTGTGTGGTTTTCTCTCAAATGTGTCCCAAAAATGTTTATATGGTGTATATGTCATAATGTGAGCTTTGTGCGCGAAAAGCTTTCCGTCAAATTTTCGGACCAAAAGTGACCATATCAGCGTCACCTTTTGTTATCCACCAAAACTATGTGGTTTTCGGTCAAATGTGTCCCAAAAATGTTTATATGGTGTATATGTCATAATGGGAGCTTTGTGCGCGAAAAGCTTTCCGTCAAATTTTCGGACCAAAAGTGACCATACAATGTCACCTTTTGTTATCCACCAAAACTGTGTGGTTATCGTTCAAATGTGTCCCAAAAATGTTGATATGGTGTATATGTCATAATGGGAGCTTTGTGCGCGAAAATCTTTCCGTCAAATTTTCGGACCACAAGTGACAATATCGGCGTCCCCTTTCTTTATCCACCAATACTGTCTGCTTTTCGCTCAAATATGTCCCAAAAATGTTTATATGGTGTATTGTCATAATGGGAGATTTGATCGCGAATAGCTTTCCGTGAAATTTTCGAACCATAAGTGATCATATACGTGTCACCTTTTGTTATCCACCAAAACTGTGGGGTTTTCGTTCAAATGTGTCCCAAAAATGTTTATATGGTGTATATGTCATAATGGGAACTTTGTGCGCGAAAATCTTTCCGTCAAATTTTCGGACCACATGTGACCATATCGGCGTCACATTTCTTTATCCACCAATGTTGTGTGGTTTTCGCTCAAATGGGTCCCAAACATGTTTATATGGTGTATATGTCATAATGGGAGCTTTGTGGGCGAAAAGCTATCCGTGAAATTTTCAGACCAAAAGTGACGATATCGCCGTCACCTTTCTTTATCCACCAAAACTATGTGGTTTTCGGTCAAATGTGACACAAACATGTTTATATGGTGTATATGTCATAATGGGAGCTTTGTGCGCGAAAAGATTTCCGTCAAATTTTCCTACCAACAGTGACCATATCGGCGTCACCTTTCTTTATCCACCAATATTGTGTGGTTTTCGCTCAAATGTGTCCCAAAAATGTTTATATGGTGTATATGTCATAATGGGAGCTTTGTGCGCGAAAATCTTTCCGTCAAATTTTCAGACCACAAGTGACCATATCGGCGTCACCTTTCTTTATCCACCAATACTGTGTGGTTTTCTCTCAAATGTGTCCCAAAAATGTTTATATGGTGTATATGTCATAATGTGAGCTTTGTGCGCGAAAAGCTTTCCGTCAAATTTTCGGACCAAAAGTGACCATATCAGCGTCACCTTTTGTTATCCACCAAAACTATGTGGTTTTCGGTCAAATGTGTCCCAAAAATGTTTATATGGTGTATATGTCATAATGGGAGCTTTGTGCGCGAAAAGCTTTCCGTCAAATTTTCGGACCAAAAGTGACCATACAATGTCACCTTTTGTTATCCACCAAAACTGTGTGGTTATCGTTCAAATGTGTCCCAAAAATGTTGATATGGTGTATATGTCATAATGGGAGCTTTGTGCGCGAAAATCTTTCCGTCAAATTTTCGGACCACAAGTGACAATATCGGCGTCCCCTTTCTTTATCCACCAATACTGTCTGCTTTTCGCTCAAATATGTCCCAAAAATGTTTATATGGTGTATTGTCATAATGGGAGATTTGATCGCGAATAGCTTTCCGTGAAATTTTCGAACCATAAGTGATCATATACGTGTCACCTTTTGTTATCCACCAAAACTGTGGGGTTTTCGTTCAAATGTGTCCCAAAAATGTTTATATGGTGTATATGTCATAATGGGAACTTTGTGCGCGAAAATCTTTCCGTCAAATTTTCGGACCACATGTGACCATATCGGCGTCACATTTCTTTATCCACCAATGTTGTGTGGTTTTCGCTCAAATGGGTCCCAAACATGTTTATATGGTGTATATGTCATAATGGGAGCTTTGTGGGCGAAAAGCTATCCGTGAAATTTTCAGACCAAAAGTGACGATATCGCCGTCACCTTTCTTTATCCACCAAAACTATGTGGTTTTCGGTCAAATGTGACACAAACATGTTTATATGGTGTATATGTCATAATGGGAGCTTTGTGCGCGAAAAGATTTCCGTCAAATTTTCCTACCAACAGTGACCATATCGGCGTCACCTTTCTTTATCCACCAATATTGTGTGGTTTTCGCTCAAATGTGTCCCAAAAATGTTTATATGGTGTATATGTCATAATGGGAGCTTTGTGCGCGAAAATCTTTCCGTCAAATTTTCAGACCACAAGTGACCATATCGGCGTCACCTTTCTTTATCCACCAATACTGTGTGGTTTTCTCTCAAATGTGTCCCAAAAATGTTTATATGGTGTATATGTCATAATGTGAGCTTTGTGCGCGAAAAGCTTTCCGTCAAATTTTCGGACCAAAAGTGACCATATCAGCGTCACCTTTTGTTATCCACCAAAACTATGTGGTTTTCGGTCAAATGTGTCCCAAAAATGTTTATATGGTGTATATGTCATAATGGGAGCTTTGTGCGCGAAAAGCTTTCCGTCAAATTTTCGGACCAAAAGTGACCATACAATGTCACCTTTTGTTATCCACCAAAACTGTGTGGTTATCGTTCAAATGTGTCCCAAAAATGTTGATATGGTGTATATGTCATAATGGGAGCTTTGTGCGCGAAAATCTTTCCGTCAAATTTTCGGACCACAAGTGACAATATCGGCGTCCCCTTTCTTTATCCACCAATACTGTCTGCTTTTCGCTCAAATATGTCCCAAAAATGTTTATATGGTGTATTGTCATAATGGGAGATTTGATCGCGAATAGCTTTCCGTGAAATTTTCGAACCATAAGTGATCATATACGTGTCACCTTTTGTTATCCACCAAAACTGTGGGGTTTTCGTTCAAATGTGTCCCAAAAATGTTTATATGGTGTATATGTCATAATGGGAACTTTGTGCGCGAAAATCTTTCCGTCAAATTTTCGGACCACATGTGACCATATCGGCGTCACATTTCTTTATCCACCAATGTTGTGTGGTTTTCGCTCAAATGGGTCCCAAACATGTTTATATGGTGTATATGTCATAATGGGAGCTTTGTGGGCGAAAAGCTATCCGTGAAATTTTCAGACCAAAAGTGACGATATCGCCGTCACCTTTCTTTATCCACCAAAACTATGTGGTTTTCGGTCAAATGTGACACAAACATGTTTATATGGTGTATATGTCATAATGGGAGCTTTGTGCGCGAAAAGATTTCCGTCAAATTTTCCTACCAACAGTGACCATATCGGCGTCACCTTTCTTTATCCACCAATATTGTGTGGTTTTCGCTCAAATGTGTCCCAAAAATGTTTATATGGTGTATATGTCATAATGGGAGATTTGTGCGCGAATAGCTTTCCAGTAAATTTTCGGACCATAAGTGATCATATACGTGTCACCTTTTGTTATCCACCAAAACTTTGGGGTTTTCGTTCAAATGTGTCCCAAAAATGTTTATATGGTGTATATGTCATAATGTGAGCTTTGTGCGCGAAAATCTTTCCGTCAAATTTTCGGACCACATGTGACCATATCGGCGTCACATTTCTTTATCCACCAATGTTGTGCGGTTTTCGCTCAAATGGGTCCCAAACATGTTTATATGGTGTATATGTCATAATGTGAGCTTTGTGTGCGAAAAGCATTCCGTAAAATTTTCGGACCAAAAGTGACCATATCGGCGTCACCTTTCTTTATCCACCAAAACTGTGTGGTTTTCGCTCAAATGTGTCCCAAAAATGTTTATATGGTGTATATGTCATAATGGGAGCTTTGTGCGCGAAAATCTTTCCGTCAAATTTTCAGACCACAAGTGACCATATCGGCGTCACCTTTCTTTATCCACCAATACTGTGTGGTTTTCTCTCAAATGTGTCCCAAAAATGTTTATATGGTGTATATGTCATAATGTGAGCTTTGTGCGCGAAAAGCTTTCCGTCAAATTTTCGGACCAAAAGTGACCATATCAGCGTCACCTTTTGTTATCCACCAAAACTATGTGGTTTTCGGTCAAATGTGTCCCAAAAATGTTTATATGGTGTATATGTCATAATGGGAGCTTTGTGCGCGAAAAGCTTTCCGTCAAATTTTCGGACCAAAAGTGACCATACAATGTCACCTTTTGTTATCCACCAAACTGTGTGGTTATCGTTCAAATGTGTCCCAAAAATGTTGATATGGTGTATATGTCATAATGGGAGCTTTGTGCGCGAAAATCTTTCCGTCAAATTTTCGGACCACAAGTGACAATATCGGCGTCCCCTTTCTTTATCCACCAATACTGTGTGCTTTTCGCTCAAAATTGTCCCAAAAATGTTTATATGGTGTATTGTCATAATGGGAGATTTGATCGCGAATAGCTTTCCGTGAAATTTTCGAACCATAAGTGATCATATACGTGTCACCTTTTGTTATCCACCAAAACTGTGGGGTTTTCGTTCAAATGTGTCCCAAAAATGTTTATATGGTGTATATGTCATAATGGGAACTTTGTGCGCGAAAATCTTTCCGTCAAATTTTCGGACCACATGTGACCATATCGGCGTCACATTTCTTTATCCACCAATGTTGTGTGGTTTTCGCTCAAATGGGTCCCAAACATGTTTATATGGTGTATATGTCATAATGGGAGCTTTGTGGGCGAAAAGCTATCCGTGAAATTTTCAGACCAAAAGTGACGATATCGCCGTCACCTTTCTTTATCCACCAAAACTATGTGGTTTTCGGTCAAATGTGACACAAACATGTTTATATGGTGTATATGTCATAATGGGAGCTTTGTGCGCGAAAAGATTTCCGTCAAATTTTCCTACCAACAGTGACCATATCGGCGTCACCTTTCTTTATCCACCAATATTGTGTGGTTTTCGCTCAAATGTGTCCCAAAAATGTTTATATGGTGTATATGTCATAATGGGAGCTTTGTGCGCGAAAAGCTTGGCGTGAAATTTTCGGACCAAAAGTGACCATATCGACGTCACCTTTTCTTATCCACCAAAACTATGTAGTTTTCGTTCAAATGTGTCCCAAAAATGTTTACATGGTGTATATGTCATAATGGGAAATTTGTGCGCGAATAGCTTTCCGTGAAATTTTCGGACCATAAGTGATCATATACGTGTCACCTTTTGTTATCCACCAAAACTATGTGGTTTTCGGTCAAATGTGACACAAACATGTTTATATGGTGTATATGTCATAATGGGAGCTTTGTGCGCGAAAATCTTTCTGTCAAATTTTCAGACCGAAAGTGACCATATCGGCGTCACCTTTCTTTATCCACCAATACTGTGTGGTTTTCTCTCAAATGTGTCCCAAAAATGTTTATATGGTGTATATGTCATAATGGGAGCTTTGTGCGCGAAAAGCTTTCCGTCAAATTTTCGGACCAAAAGTGACCATATCGGCGTCACCTTTTGTTATCCACCAAAACTATGTGGTTTTCGGTCAAATGAGTCCCAAAAATGTTTATATGGTGTATATGTCATAATGGGAGCTTTGTGCGCGAAAAGCTTTCCGTCAAATTTTCGGACCAAAAGTGACCATACAATGTCACCTTTGGTTATCCACCAAAACTGTGTGGTTATCGTTCAAATGTGTCCCAAAAATGTTGATATGGTGTATATGTCATAATGGGAGCTTTGTGCGCGAAAATCTTTACGTCAAATTTTCGGACCACAAGTGACAATATCGGCGTCCCCTTTCTTTATCCACCAATACTGTGTGGTTTTCGCTCAAATATGTCCCAAAAATGTTTATATGGTGTATTGTCATAATGGGAGCTTTGTGCGCGAAAAGCTTGGCGTGAAATTTTCGGACCAAAAGTGACCATATCGGCGTCACCTTTTGTTATCCACCAAAACTATGTAGTTTTCGTTCTAATGTGTCCCAAAAATGTTTACATGCTGTATATGTCATAATGGGAGATTTGTGCGCGAATAGCTTTCGTGAAATTTTCGGACCATAAGTGATCATATACGTGTCACCTTTTGTTATCCACCAAAACTGTGGGGTTTTCGTTAAAATGTGTCCCAAAAATGTTTATATGATGTATATGTCATAATGGGAACTTTGTGCGCGAAAATCTTTCCGTCAAATTTTCGGACCACATGTGACCATATCGGCGTCACATTTCTTTATCAACCAATTCTGTGTGGTTTTCGCTCAAATGGGTCCCAAACATGTTTATATGGTGTATATGTCATAATGGGAGCTTTGTGGGCGAAAAGCTTTCCGTGAAATTTTCGGACCAATAGTGACGATATCGCCGTCACCTTTCTTTATACACCAAAACTATGTGGTTTTCGGTCAAATGTGACACAAACATGTTTATATGATGTATATGTCATAATGGGAGCTTTGTGCGCGAAAAGCTTTCCGTCAAATTTTCGTACTAAAAGTGACCATATCGGCGTCACCTTTCTTTATCCACCAATATTGTGTGATTTTCGCTCAAATGTGTCCCAAAAATGTTTATATTGTGTATTGTCATAATGGGAGCTTTGTGCGCGAAATGCTTGGCGTGAAATTTTCGGACCAAAAGTGACCATATCGGCGTCACCTTTTGTTATCCACCAAAACTATGTAGTTTTCGTTCAAATGTGTCCCAAAAATGTTTACATGGTGTATATGTCATAATGGGAGATTTGTGCGCGAATAGCTTTCCGTGAAATTTTCGGACCATAAGTGATCATATACGTGTCACCTTTTGTTATCCACCAAAACTATGTGGTTTTTGGTCAAATGTGACACAAACATGTTTATATGGTGTATATGTCATAATGGGAGCTTTGTGCGCGAAAATCTTTCCGTCAAATTTTCGGAACACATGTGACCATATCGGCGTCACCTTTCTTTATTCACCAATACTGTGTGGTTTTCGCTCAAATGTGTCCCAAACATGTTTATATGGTGTATATGTAATAATGTGAGCTTTGTGTGCGAAAAGCTTTCCGTGAAATTTTAGGACCAAAAGTGCCATATCGGCGTCACCTTTCTTTATCCACCAAAAATGTGTGGTTTTTGCTCAAATGTGTCCCAAAAATGTTTATATGGTGTATATGTCATAATGGGAGCTTTGTGCACGAAAATCTTTCCGTCAAATTTTCAGACCACAAGTGACCATATCGGTGTCACCTTTCTTTATCCACCAATACTGTGTGGTTTTCTCTCAAATGTTCCCCAAAATGTTTATATGGTGTATATGTCATAATGGGAGCTTTGTGCGCGAAAAGCTTTTCGTCAAATTTTCGGACCAAAAGTGACCATACAATGTCACCTTTTGTTATCCACCAAAACTGTGTGGTTATCGTTCAAATGTGTCCCAAAAATGTTCATATGGTGTATACGTCATAATGGGAGCTTTGTGCGCGAAAATCTTTACGTCAAATTTTCGGACCACAAGTGACAATATCGGCGTCCCCTTTCTTTATCCACCAATACTGTGTGGTTTTCGCTCAAATATGTCCCAAAAATGTTTATATGGTGTATTGTCATAATGGGAGCTTTGTGCGCGAAAAGCTTGGCGTGAAATTTTCGGACCAAAAGTGACCATATCGGCGTCACCTTTTGTTATCCACCAAAACTATGTAGTTTTCGTTCAAATGTGTCCCAAAAATGTTTACATGCTGTATATGTCATAATGGGAGATTTGTGCGCGAATAGCTTTCGTGAAATTTTCGGACCATAAGTGATCATATACGTGTCACCTTTTGTTATCCACCAAAACTGTGGGGTTTTCGTTAAAATGTGTCCCAAAAATGTTTATATGATGTATATGTCATAATGGGAACTTTGTGCGCGAAAATCTTTCCGTCAAATTTTCGGACCACATGTGACCATATCGGCGTCACATTTCTTTATCAACCAATTCTGTGTGGTTTTCGCTCAAATGGGTCCCAAACATTTTATATGGTGTATATGTCATAATGGGAGCTTTGTGGGCGAAAAGCTTTCCGTGAAATTTTCGGACCAATAGTGACGATATCGCCGTCACCTTTCTTTATACACCAAAACTATGTGGTTTTCGGTCAAATGTGACACAAACATGTTTATATGATGTATATGTCATAATGGGAGATTTGTGCGCGAAAAGCTTTCCGTCAAATTTTCGTACCAAAAGTGACCATATCGGCGTCACCTTTCTTTATCCACCAATATTGTGTGATTTTCGCTCAAATGTGTCCCAAAAATGTTTATATGGTGTCTTGTCATAATGGGAGCTTTGTGCGCGAAATGCTTGGCGTGAAATTTTCGGACCAAAAGTGACCATATCGGCGTCACCTTTTGTTATCCACCAAAACTATGTAGTTTTCGTTCAAATGTGTCCCAAAAATGTTTACATGGTGTATATGTCATAATGGGAGATTTGTGCGCGAATAGCTTTCCGTGAAATTTTCGGACCATAAGTGATCATATACGTGTCACCTTTTGTTATCCACCAAAACTATGTGGTTTTTGGTCAAATGTGACACAAACATGTTTATATGGTGTATATGTCATAATGGGAGCTTTGTGCGCGAAAATCTTTCCGTCAAATTTTCGGAACACATGTGACCATATCGGCGTCACCTTTCTTTATTCACCAATACTGTGTGGTTTTCGCTCAAATGTGTCCCAAACATGTTTATATGGTGTATATGTAATAATGTGAGCTTTGTGTGCGAAAAGCTTTCCGTGAAATTTTCGGACCAAAAGTGCCATATCGGCGTCACCTTTCTTTATCCACCAAAAATGTGTGGTTTTTGCTCAAATGTGTCCCAAAAATGTTTATATGGTGTATATGTCATAATGGGAGCTTTGTGCACGAAAATCTTTCCGTCAAATTTTCAGACCACAAGTGACCATATCGGCGTCACCTTTCTTTATCCACCAATACTGTGTGGTTTTCTCTCAAATGTGTCCCCAAAATGTTTATATGGTGTATATGTCATAATGGGAGCTTTGTGCGCGAAAAGCTTTCCGTCAAATTTTCGGACCAAAAGTGACCATACAATGTCACCTTTTGTTATCCACCAAAACTGTGTGGTTATCGTTCAAATGTGTCCCAAAAATGTTCATATGGTGTATACGTCATAATGGGAGCTTTGTGCGTGAAAATCTTTACGTCAAATTTTCGGACCACAAGTGACAATATCGGCGTCCCCTTTCTTTATCCACCAATACTGTGTGGTTTTCGCTCAAATATGTCCCAAAAATGTTTATATGGTGTATTGTCATAATGGGAGCTTTGTGCGCGAAAAGCTTGGCGTGAAATTTTCGGACCGAAAGTGACCATATTGGCGTAAACTTTTGTTATCCACCAAAACTATGTAGTTTTCGTTCAAATGTGTCCCAAAAATGTTTACATGGTGTATATGTCATAATGGGAGATTTGTGCGCGAATAGCTTTTCGTGAAATTTTTGGACCATAAGTGATCATATACGTGTCACCTTTTGTTATCCACCAAAACTGTGGGGTTTTCGTTCAAATGTGTCCCAAAAATGTTTATATTGTGTATATGTCATAATGGGAGCTTTGTGCGCGAAAATCTTTACGTCAAATTTTCGGACCACAAGTGACAATATCGGCGTCCTCTTTCTTTATCCACCAATACTGTGTGGTTTTCGCTCAAATATGTCCCAAAAATGTTTATATGGTGTATTGTCATAATGGGAGCTTTGTGCGCGAAAAGCTTGGCGTGAAATTTTCGGACCAAAAGTGAACATATCGGCGTCACCTTTTGTTATCCACCAAAACTATGTAGTTTTCGTTCAAATGTGTCCCAAAAATGTTTACATGGTGTATATGTCATAATGGGAGATTTGTGCGCGAATAGCTTTCCGTGAAATTTTCGGACCATAAGTGATCATATACGTGTCACCTTTTGTTATCCACCAAAACTATGTGGTTTTCGGTCAAATGTGACACAAACATGTTTATATGGTGTATATGTCATAATGGGAGCTTTGTGCGCGAAAATCTTTCCGTCAAATTTTCGGAACACATGTGACCATATCGGCGTCACCTTTCTTTATTCACCAATACTGTGTGGTTTTCGCTCAAATGTGTCCCAAACATGTTTATATGGTGTATATGTAATAATGTGAGCTTTGTGTGCGAAAAGCTTTCCGTGAAATTTTCGGACCAAAAGTGACCATATCGGCGTCACCTTTCTTTATCCATCAAAAATGTGTGGTTTTCGCTCAAATGTGTCCCAAAAATGTTTATATGGTGTATATGTCATAATGGGAGCTTTGTGCGCGAAAATCTTTCCGTCAAATTTTCAGACCACAAGTGACCATATCGGCGTCACCTTTCTTTATCCACCAATACTGTGTGGTTTTCTCTCAAATGTGTCCCAAAAATGTTTATATGGTGTATATGTCATAATGGGAGCTTTGTGCGCGAAAAGCTTTCCGTCAAATTTTCGGACCAAAAGTGACCATACAATGTCACCTTTTGTTATCCACCAAAACTGTGTGGTTATCGTTCAAATGTGTCCCAAAAATGTTCATATGGTGTATATGTCATAATGGGAGCTTTGTGCGCGAAAATCTTTACGTCAAATTTTCGGACCACAAGTGACAATATCGGCGTCCCCTTTCTTTATCCACCAATACTGTGTGGTTTTCGCTCAAATATGTCCCAAAAATGTTTATATGGTGTATTGTCATAATGGGAGCTTTGTGCGCGAAAAGCTTGGCGTGAAATTTTCGGACCGAAAGTGACCATATTGGCGTAAACTTTTGTTATCCACCAAAACTATGTAGTTTTCGTTCAAATGTGTCCCAAAAATGTTTACATGGTGTACATGTCATAATGGGAGATTTGTGCGCGAATAGCTTTTCGTGAAATTTTTGGACCATAAGTGATCATATACGTGTCACCTTTTGTTATCCACCAAAACTGTGGGGTTTTCGTTCAAATGTGTCCCAAAAATGTTTATATTGTGTATATGTCATAATGGGAACTTTGTGCGCGAGAATCTTTCCATCAAATTTTCGGACCACATGTGACCATATCGGCGTCACATTTCTTTATCCACCAATGTTGTGTGGTTTTCTCTCAAATGGGTCCCAAACATGTTTATATGGTGTTTATGTCATAATGGGAGCTTTGTGGGCGAAAAGCTTTGCGTGAAATTTTCGGACCAAAAGTGACGATATCGCCGTCACCTTTCTTTATCCACCAAAACTATGTGGTTTTCGGTCAAATGTGACACAAACATGTTTATATGGTGTATATGTCATAATGGGAGCTTTGTGCGCGAAAAGATTTCCGTCAAATTTTCCTACCAACAGTGACCATATCGGCGTCACCTTTCTTTATCCACCAATATTGTGTGGTTTTCGCTCAAATGTGTCCCAAAAATGTTTATATGGTGTATATGTCATAATGGGAGCTTTGTGCGCGAAAAGCTTGGCGTGAAATTTTCGGACCAAAAGTGACCATATCGACGTCACCTTTTCTTATCCACCAAAACTATGTAGTTTTCGTTCAAATGTGTCCCAAAAATGTTTACATGGTGTATATGTCATAATGGGAAATTTGTGCGCGAATAGCTTTCCGTGAAATTTTCGGACCATAAGTGATCATATACGTGTCACCTTTTGTTATCCACCAAAACTATGTGGTTTTCGGTCAAATGTGACACAAACATGTTTATATGGTGTATATGTCATAATGGGAGCTTTGTGCGCGAAAATCTTTCTGTCAAATTTTCAGACCACAAGTGACCATATCGGCGTCACCTTTCTTTATCCACCAATACTGTGTGGTTTTCTCTCAAATGTGTCCCAAAAATGTTTATATGGTGTATATGTCATAATGGGAGCTTTGTGCGCGAAAAGCTTTCCGTCAAATTTTCGGACCAAAAGTGACCATATCGGCGTCACCTTTTGTTATCCACCAAAACTATGTGGTTTTCGGTCAAATGAGTCCCAAAAATGTTTATATGGTGTATATGTCATAATGGGAGCTTTGTGCGCGAAAAGCTTTCCGTCAAATTTTCGGACCAAAAGTGACCATACAATGTCACCTTTGGTTATCCACCAAAACTGTGTGGTTATCGTTCAAATGTGTCCCAAAAATGTTGATATGGTGTATATGTCATAATGGGAGCTTTGTGCGCGAAAATCTTTACGTCAAATTTTCGGACCACAAGTGACAATATCGGCGTCCCCTTTCTTTATCCACCAATACTGTGTGGTTTTCGCTCAAATATGTCCCAAAAATGTTTATATGGTGTATTGTCATAATGGGAGCTTTGTGCGCGAAAAGCATGGCGTGAAATTTTCGGACCAAAAGTGACCATATCGGCGTCACCTTTTGTTATCCACCAAAACTATGTAGTTTTCGTTCTAATGTGTCCCAAAAATGTTTACATGCTGTATATGTCATAATGGGAGATTTGTGCGCGAATAGCTTTCGTGAAATTTTCGGACCATAAGTGATCATATACGTGTCACCTTTTGTTATCCACCAAAACTGTGGGGTTTTCGTTAAAATGTGTCCCAAAAATGTTTATATGATGTATATGTCATAATGGGAACTTTGTGCGCGAAAATCTTTCCGTCAAATTTTCGGACCACATTTGACCATATCGGCGTCACATTTCTTTATCAACCAATTCTGTGTGGTTTTCGCTCAAATGGGTCCCAAACATGTTTATATGGTGTATATGTCATAATGGGAGCTTTGTGGGCGAAAAGCTTTCCGTGAAATTTTCGGACCAATAGTGACGATATCGCCGTCACCTTTCTTTATACACCAAAACTATGTGGTTTTCGGTCAAATGTGACACAAACATGTTTATATGATGTATATGTCATAATGGGAGCTTTGTGCGCGAAAAGCTTTCCGTCAAATTTTCGTACTAAAAGTGACCATATCGGCGTCACCTTTCTTTATCCACCAATATTGTGTGATTTTCGCTCAAATGTGTCCCAAAAATGTTTATATTGTGTATTGTCATAATGGGAGCTTTGTGCGCGAAATGCTTGGCGTGAAATTTTCGGACCAAAAGTGACCATATCGGCGTCACCTTTTGTTATCCACCAAAACTATGTAGTTTTCGTTCAAATGTGTCCCAAAAATGTTTACATGGTGTATATGTCATAATGGGAGATTTGTGCGCGAATAGCTTTCCGTGAAATTTTCGGACCATAAGTGATCATATACGTGTCACCTTTTGTTATCCACCAAAACTATGTGGTTTTTGGTCAAATGTGACACAAACATGTTTATATGGTGTATATGTCATAATGGGAGCTTTGTGCGCGAAAATCTTTCCGTCAAATTTTCGGAACACATGTGACCATATCGGCGTCACCTTTCTTTATTCACCAATACTGTGTGGTTTTCGCTCAAATGTGTCCCAAACATGTTTATATGGTGTATATGTAATAATGTGAGCTTTGTGTGCGAAAAGCTTTCCGTGAAATTTTAGGACCAAAAGTGCCATATCGGCGTCACCTTTCTTTATCCACCAAAAATGTGTGGTTTTTGCTCAAATGTGTCCCAAAAATGTTTATATGGTGTATATGTCATAATGGGAGCTTTGTGCACGAAAATCTTTCCGTCAAATTTTCAGACCACAAGTGACCATATCGGTGTCACCTTTCTTTATCCACCAATACTGTGTGGTTTTCTCTCAAATGTTCCCCAAAATGTTTATATGGTGTATATGTCATAATGGGAGCTTTGTGCGCGAAAAGCTTTTCGTCAAATTTTCGGACCAAAAGTGACCATACAATGTCACCTTTTGTTATCCACCAAAACTGTGTGGTTATCGTTCAAATGTGTCCCAAAAATGTTCATATGGTGTATACGTCATAATGGGAGCTTTGTGCGCGAAAATCTTTACGTCAAATTTTCGGACCACAAGTGACAATATCGGCGTCCCCTTTCTTTATCCACCAATACTGTGTGGTTTTCGCTCAAATATGTCCCAAAAATGTTTATATGGTGTATTGTCATAATGGGAGCTTTGTGCGCGAAAAGCTTGGCGTGAAATTTTCGGACCAAAAGTGACCATATCGGCGTCACCTTTTGTTATCCACCAAAACTATGTAGTTTTCGTTCAAATGTGTCCCAAAAATGTTTACATGCTGTATATGTCATAATGGGAGATTTGTGCGCGAATAGCTTTCGTGAAATTTTCGGACCATAAGTGATCATATACGTGTCACCTTTTGTTATCCACCAAAATTGTGGGGTTTTCGTTAAAATGTGTCCCAAAAATGTTTATATGATGTATATGTCATAATGGGAACTTTGTGCGCGAAAATCTTTCCGTCAAATTTTCGGACCACATGTGACCATATCGGCGTCACATTTCTTTATCAACCAATTCTGTGTGGTTTTCGCTCAAATGGGTCCCAAACATGTTTATATGGTGTATATGTCATAATGGGAGCTTTGTGGGCGAAAAGCTTTCCGTGAAATTTTCGGACCAATAGTGACGATATCGCCGTCACCTTTCTTTATACACCAAAACTATGTGGTTTTCGGTCAAATGTGACACAAACATGTTTATATGATGTATATGTCATAATGGGAGCTTTGTGCGCGAAAAGCTTTCCGTCAAATTTTCGTACCAAAAGTGACCATATCGGCGTCACCTTTCTTTATCCACCAATATTGTGTGATTTTCGCTCAAATGTGTCCCAAAAATGTTTATATGGTGTCTTGTCATAATGGGAGCTTTGTGCGCGAAATGCTTGGCGTGAAATTTTCGGACCAAAAGTGACCATATCGGCGTCACCTTTTGTTATCCACCAAAACTATGTAGTTTTCGTTCAAATGTGTCCCAAAAATGTTTACATGGTGTATATGTCATAATGGGAGATTTGTGCGCGAATAGCTTTCCGTGAAATTTTCGGACCATAAGTGATCATATACGTGTCACCTTTTGTTATCCACCAAAACTATGTGGTTTTTGGTCAAATGTGACACAAACATGTTTATATGGTGTATATGTCATAATGGGAGCTTTGTGCGCGAAAATCTTTCCGTCAAATTTTCGGAACACATGTGACCATATCGGCGTCACCTTTCTTTATTCACCAATACTGTGTGGTTTTCGCTCAAATGTGTCCCAAACATGTTTATATGGTGTATATGTAATAATGTGAGCTTTGTGTGCGAAAAGCTTTCCGTGAAATTTTCGGACCAAAAGTGCCATATCGGCGTCACCTTTCTTTATCCACCAAAAATGTGTGGTTTTTGCTCAAATGTGTCCCAAAAATGTTTATATGGTGTATATGTCATAATGGGAGCTTTGTGCACGAAAATCTTTCCGTCAAATTTTCAGACCACAAGTGACCATATCGGCGTCACCTTTCTTTATCCACCAATACTGTGTGGTTTTCTCTCAAATGTGTCCCCAAAATGTTTATATGGTGTATATGTCATAATGGGAGCTTTGTGCGCGAAAAGCTTTCCGTCAAATTTTCGGACCAAAAGTGACCATACAATGTCACCTTTTGTTATCCACCAAAACTGTGTGGTTATCGTTCAAATGTGTCCCAAAAATGTTCATATGGTGTATACGTCATAATGGGAGCTTTGTGCGCGAAAATCTTTACGTCAAATTTTCGGACCACAAGTGACAATATCGGCGTCCCCTTTCTTTATCCACCAATACTGTGTGGTTTTCGATCAAATATGTCCCAAAAATGTTTATATGGTGTATTGTCATAATGGGAGCTTTGTGCGCGAAAAGCTTGGCGTGAAATTTTCGGACCGAAAGTGACCATATTGGCGTAAACTTTTGTTATCCACCAAAACTATGTAGTTTTCGTTCAAATGTGTCCCAAAAATGTTTACATGGTGTATATGTCATAATGGGAGATTTGTGCGCGAATAGCTTTTCGTGAAATTTTTGGACCATTAGTGATCATATACGTGTCACCTTTTGTTATCCACCAAAACTGTGGGGTTTTCGTTCAAATGTGTCCCAAAAATGTTTATATTGTGTATATGTCATAATGGGAGCTTTGTGCGCGAAAATCTTTACGTCAAATTTTCGGACCACAAGTGACAATATCGGCGTCCTCTTTCTTTATCCACCAATACTGTGTGGTTTTCGCTCAAATATGTCCCAAAAATGTTTATATGGTGTATTGTCATAATGGGAGCTTTGTGCGCGAAAAGCTTGGCGTGAAATTTTCGGACCAAAAGTGAACATATCGGCGTCACCTTTTGTTATCCACCAAAACTATGTAGTTTTCGTTCAAATGTGTCCCAAAAATGTTTACATGGTGTATATGTCATAATGGGAGATTTGTGCGCGAATAGCTTTCCGTGAAATTTTCGGACCATAAGTGATCATATACGTGTCACCTTTTGTTATCCACCAAAACTATGTGGTTTTCGGTCAAATGTGACACAAACATGTTTATATGGTGTATATGTCATAATGGGAGCTTTGTGCGCGAAAATCTTTCCGTCAAATTTTCGGAACACATGTGACCATATCGGCGTCACCTTTCTTTATTCACCAATACTGTGTGGTTTTCGCTCAAATGTGTCCCAAACATGTTTATATGGTGTATATGTAATAATGTGAGCTTTGTGTGCGAAAAGCTTTCCGTGAAATTTTCGGACCAAAAGTGACCATATCGGCGTCACCTTTCTTTATCCATCAAAAATGTGTGGTTTTCGCTCAAATGTGTCCCAAAAATGTTTATATGGTGTATATGTCATAATGGGAGCTTTGTGCGCGAAAATCTTTCCGTCAAATTTTCAGACCACAAGTGACCATATCGGCGTCACCTTTCTTTATCCACCAATACTGTGTGGTTTTCTCTCAAATGTGTCCCAAAAATGTTTATATGGTGTATATGTCATAATGGGAGCTTTGTGCGCGAAAAGCTTTCCGTCAAATTTTCGGACCAAAAGTGACCATACAATGTCACCTTTTGTTATCCACCAAAACTGTGTGGTTATCGTTCAAATGTGTCCCAAAAATGTTCATATGGTGTATATGTCATAATGGGAGCTTTGTGCGCGAAAATCTTTACGTCAAATTTTCGGACCACATGTGACAATATCGGCGTCCCCTTTCTTTATCCACCAATACTGTGTGGTTTTCGCTCAAATATGTCCCAAAAATGTTTATATGGTGTATTGTCATAATGGGAGCTTTGTGCGCGAAAAGCTTGGCGTGAAATTTTCGGACCGAAAGTGACCATATTGGCGTAAACTTTTGTTATCCACCAAAACTATGTAGTTTTCGTTCAAATGTGTCCCAAAAATGTTTACATGGTGTACATGTCATAATGGGAGATTTGTGCGCGAATAGCTTTTCGTGAAATTTTTGGACCATAAGTGATCATATACGTGTCACCTTTTGTTATCCACCAAAACTGTGGGGTTTTCGTTCAAATGTGTCCCAAAAATGTTTATATTGTGTATATGTCATAATGGGAACTTTGTGCGCGAGAATCTTTCCATCAAATTTTCGGACCACATGTGACCATATCGGCGTCACATTTCTTTATCCACCAATGTTGTGTGGTTTTCTCTCAAATGGGTCCCAAACATGTTTATATGGTGTTTATGTCATAATGGGAGCTTTGTGGGCGAAAAGCTTTGCGTGAAATTTTCGGACCAAAAGTGACGATATCGCCGTCACCTTTCTTTATCCACCAAAACTATGTGGTTTTTGGTCAAATGTGACACAAACATGTTTATATGGTGTATATGCCATAATGGGAGCTTTGTGCGCGAAAAGCTTTCCGTCAAATTTTTGTACCAAAAGTGACCATATCGGCGTCACCTTTCTTTATCCCCCAATATTGTGTGGTTTTCGCTCAAATGTGTCCCAAAAATGTTTATATGGTGTATATGTCATAATGGGAGATTTGTGCGCGAAAAGCTTTTCGTGAAATTTTCGGACCAAAAGTGACCATATCGGCGTCACCTTTTGTTATCCACCAAAACTATGTGGTTTTCGATCAAATGTGTCCCAAAAATGTTTATATGGTGTATATGTCATAATCGGAGCTTTGTGCGCGAAAAGCTTTCCGTCAAATTTTCGGACCAAAAGTGACCATACAATGTCACCTTTTGTTATCCACCAAAACTGTGTGGTTATCGTTCAAATGTGTCCCAAAAATGTTGATATGGTGTATATGTCATAATGGGAGCTTTGTGCGCGAAAATCTTTCCGTCAAATTTTCGGACCACAAGTGAAAATATCGGCGTCCCCTTTCTTTATCCACCAATACAGTGTGGTTTTCGCTCAAATATGTCCCAAAAATGTTTATATTGTGTATTGTCATAATGGGAGCTTTGTGCGCGAAAAGCTTGGCATGAAATTTTCGGACCAAAAGTGTCCATATCGGCGTCACCTTTTGTTATCCACCAAAACTATGTAGTTTTCGTTCAAATGTGTCACAAAAATGTTTACAAGGTGTATATGTCATAATGGGAGATTTGTGCGCGAACAGCTTTCCGTGAAATTTTCGGACCATAAGTGATCATATACGTGTCACCTTTTGTTATCCACCAAAACTATGTGGTTTTCGGTCAAATGTACCACAAACATGTTTATATGGTGTATATGTCATAATGGGAGCTTTGTGCGCGAAAATCTTTCCGTCAAATTTTCGGAACACATGTGACCATATCGGCGTCACCTTTCTTTATTCACCAATACTGTGTGGTTTTCGCTCAAATGTGTCCCAAACATGTTTATATGGTGTATATGTAATAATGGGAGCTTTGTGTGCGAAAAGCTTTCCGTGAAATTTTCGGACGAAAAGTGACCATATCGGCGTCACCTTTCTTTATCCACCAAAACTGTGTGGTTTTCGTTCAAATGTGTCCCAAACATGTTTATATGGTGTATATGTAATAATGGGAGCTTTGTGTGCGAAAAGCTTTCCGTTAAATTTTCGGACCAAAAGTGACCATATCGGCGTCACCTTTCTTTATCCACAAAAACTGTGTAGTTTTCGCTCAAATGTGTCCCAAAAATGTTGATATGGTGTATATGTCATAATGAGAGCTTTGTGCGCGAAAATCTTTCCGTCAAATTTTCAGACCACAAGTGACCATATCGGCGTCACCTTTCTTTATCCACCAATACTATGTGGTTTTCTCTCAAATGTGTCCCAAAAATGTTTATATGGTGTATATGTCATAATGGGAGCTTTGTGCGCGAAAAGCTTTCCATCAAATTTTCGGACCAAAAGTGACCATACAATGTCACCTTTTGTTATCAACCAAAACTGTGTGGTTATCGTTCAAATGTGTCCCAAAATGTTGATATGGTGTATATGTCATAATGGGAGCTTTGTGCGCGAAAATCTTTCCGTCAAATTTTCGGACAACAAGTGACAATATCGGCGTCCCCTTTCTTTATCCACCAATACTGTGTGGTTTTCGCTCAAATATGTCCCAAAAATGTTTATATGGTATATTGTCATAATGGGAGCTTTGTGCGCGAAAAGCTTGGCGTGAAATTTTCGGACCAAAAGTGACCATATCGGCGTCACCTTTTGTTATCCACCAAAACTATGTAGTTTTCGTTCAAATGTGTCCCAAAAATGTTTACATGGTGTATATGTCATAATGGGAGATTTGTGCGCGAATAGCTTTTCGTGAAATTTTTGGACCATAAGTGATCATATACGTGTCACCTTTTGTTATCCACCAAAACTGTGGGGTTTTCGTTCAAATGTGTCCCAAAAATGTTTATATTGTGTATATGTCATAATGGGAGCTTTGTGCGTGAGAATCTTTCCATCAAATTTTCGGACCACATGTGACCATATCGGCGTCACATTTCTTTATCCACCAATGTTGTGTGGTTTTCGCTCAAATGTGTCCCAAAAATGTTTATATGGTGTATATGTCATAATGGGAGATTTGTGCGCGAAAAGCTTTTCGTGAAATTTTCGGACCAAAAGTGACCATATCGGCGTCACCTTTTGTTATCCACCAAAACTATGTGGTTTTCGATCAAATGTGTCCCAAAAATGTTTATATGGTGTATATGTCATAATCGGAGCTTTGTGCGCGAAAAGCTTTCCGTCAAATTTTCGGACCAAAAGTGACCATACAATGTCACCTTTTGTTATCCACCAAAACTGTGTGGTTATCGTTCAAATGTGTCCCAAAAATGTTGATATGGTGTATATGTCATAATGGGAGCTTTGTGCGCGAAAATCTTTCCGTCAAATTTTCGGACCACAAGTGAAAATATCGGCGTCCCCTTTCTTTATCCACCAATACAGTGTGGTTTTCGCTCAAATATGTCCCAAAAATGTTTATATTGTGTATTGTCATAATGGGAGCTTTGTGCGCGAAAAGCTTGGCATGAAATTTTCGGACCAAAAGTGTCCATATCGGCGTCACCTTTTGTTATCCACCAAAACTATGTAGTTTTCGTTCAAATGTGTCACAAAAATGTTTACAAGGTGTATATGTCATAATGGGAGATTTGTGCGCGAACAGCTTTCCGTGAAATTTTCGGACCATAAGTGATCATATACGTGTCACCTTTTGTTATCCACCAAAACTATGTGGTTTTCGGTCAAATGTACCACAAACATGTTTATATGGTGTATATGTCATAATGGGAGCTTTGTGCGCGAAAATCTTTCCGTCAAATTTTCGGAACACATGTGACCATATCGGCGTCACCTTTCTTTATTCACCAATACTGTGTGGTTTTCGCTCAAATGTGTCCCAAACATGTTTATATGGTGTATATGTAATAATGGGAGCTTTGTGTGCGAAAAGCTTTCCGTGAAATTTTCGGACGAAAAGTGACCATATCGGCGTCACCTTTCTTTATCCACCAAAACTGTGTGGTTTTCGTTCAAATGTGTCCCAAACATGTTTATATGGTGTATATGTAATAATGGGAGCTTTGTGTGCGAAAAGCTTTCCGTTAAATTTTCGGACCAAAAGTGACCATATCGGCGTCACCTTTCTTTATCCACAAAAACTGTGTAGTTTTCGCTCAAATGTGTCCCAAAAATGTTGATATGGTGTATATGTCATAATGAGAGCTTTGTGCGCGAAAATCTTTCCGTCAAATTTTCAGACCACAAGTGACCATATCGGCGTCACCTTTCTTTATCCACCAATACTATGTGGTTTTCTCTCAAATGTGTCCCAAAAATGTTTATATGGTGTATATGTCATAATGGGAGCTTTGTGCGCGAAAAGCTTTCCATCAAATTTTCGGACCAAAAGTGACCATACAATGTCACCTTTTGTTATCAACCAAAACTGTGTGGTTATCGTTCAAATGTGTCCCAAAATGTTGATATGGTGTATATGTCATAATGGGAGCTTTGTGCGCGAAAATCTTTCCGTCAAATTTTCGGACAACAAGTGACAATATCGGCGTCCCCTTTCTTTATCCACCAATACTGTGTGGTTTTCGCTCAAATATGTCCCAAAAATGTTTATATGGTATATTGTCATAATGGGAGCTTTGTGCGCGAAAAGCTTGGCGTGAAATTTTCGGACCAAAAGTGACCATATCGGCGTCACCTTTTGTTATCCACCAAAACTATGTAGTTTTCGTTCAAATGTGTCCCAAAAATGTTTACATGGTGTATATGTCATAATGGGAGATTTGTGCGCGAATAGCTTTTCGTGAAATTTTTGGACCATAAGTGATCATATACGTGTCACCTTTTGTTATCCACCAAAACTGTGGGGTTTTCGTTCAAATGTGTCCCAAAAATGTTTATATTGTGTATATGTCATAATGGGAGCTTTGTGCGTGAGAATCTTTCCATCAAATTTTCGGACCACATGTGACCATATCGGCGTCACATTTCTTTATCCACCAATGTTGTGTGGTTTTCGCTCAAATGGGTCCCAAACATGTTTATATGGTGTATATGTCATAATGGGAGCTTTGTGGGCGAAAAGCTTTCTGTGAAATTTTCGGACCAAAAGTGACGATATCGCCGTCACCTTTCTTTATCCACCAAAACTATGTGGTTTTTGGTTAAATGTGACACAAACATGTTTATATGGTGTATTTGCCATAATGGGAGCTTTGTGCGCGAAAAGCTTTCCGTCAAATTTTTGTACCAAAAGTGACCATATCGGCGTCACCTTTCTTTATCCCCCAATATTGTGTGGTTTTCGCTCAAATGTGTCCCAAAAATGTTTATATGGTGTATATGTCATAATGGGAGCTTTGTGCGCGAAAAGCTTTCCGTGAAATTTTCGGACTAAAAGTGACCATATCGGCGTCACCTTTCTTTATCCACCAAAACTGTGTGGTTTTCCCTCAAAAATGTCCCAAAAATGTTTACACGGTGTATATGACATAATGGGAGATTTGTGCGCGAAAAGCTTTTCGTGAAATTTTCGGACCAAAAGTGACCATATCGGCGTCACCTTTTGTTATCCACCAAAACTATGTGGTTTTCGGTCAAATGTGTCCCAAAAATGTTTATATGGTGTATATGTCATAATGGAAGCTTTGTGCGCGAAAAGCTTTCCGTCAAATTTTCGGACCAACAGTGACCATACAATGTCACCTTTTGTTATCCACCAAAACTGTGTGGTTATCGTTCAAATGTGTCCCAAAAATGTTGATATGGTGTATATGTCATAATGCGAGCTTTGTGCGCGAAAATCTTTCCGTCAAATTTTCGGACCACAAGTGACAATATCGGCGTCCCCTTTCTTTATCCACCAATACTGTGTGGTTTTCGCACAAATATGTCCCAAAAATGTTGATATTGTGTATTGTCATAATGGGAGCTTTGTGCGCGAAAAGCTTGGCCTGAAATTTTCGGACCAAAAGTGACCATATCGGCGTCACCTTTTGTTATCCACCAAAACTATGTAGTTTTCGTTCAAATGTGTCCCAAAAATGTTTACAAGGTGTAAATGTCATAATGGGAGATTTGTGCGCGAATAGCTTTCCGTGAAATTTTCGGACCATAAGTGATCATATACGTGTCACCTTTTGTTATCCACCAAAACTTTGGGGTTTTCGTTCAAATGTGTCCCAAAAATGTTTATATGGTGTATATGTCATAATGTGAGCTTTGTGCGCGAAAATCTTTCCGTCAAATTTTCTGACCACATGTGACCATATCGGCGTCACATTTCTTTATCCACCAATGTTGTGCGGTTTTCGCTCAAATGGGTCCCAAACATGTTTATATGGTGTATATGTCATAATGGGAGCTTTGTGGGCAAAAAGCATTCCGTGAAATTTTCGGACCAAAAGTGACGATATCGCCGTCACCTTTCTTTATCCACCAAAACTATGTGGTTTTCGGTCAAATGTGACACAAACATGTTTATATGGTGTATATGTCATAATGGGAGCTTTGTGCGCGAAAAGCTTTCCGTCAAATTTTCCTACCAAAAGTGACCATATCGGCGTCACCTTTCTTTATCCACGAATATTGTGTGGTTTTCGCTCAAAAGTGTCCCAAAAATGTTTATATGGTGTATTGTCATAATGGGAGCTTTGTGCGCGAAAAGCTTGGCGTGAAATTTTCGGACCAAAAGTGACCATATAGGCGTCACCTTTTGTTATCCACCAAAACTATGTAGTTTTCGTTCAAATGTGTCCCAAAAATGTTTACATGGTGTATATGTCATAATGGGAGATTTGTGCGCGAATAGCTTTCCGTGAAATTTTCGGACCATAAGTGATCATATACGTGTCACCTTTTGTTATCCACCAAAACTATGTGGTTTTGGGTCAAATGTGACACAAACATGTTTATATGGTGTATATGTCATAATGGGAGCTTTGTGCGCGAAAATCTTTCTGTCAAATTTTCGGAACACATGTGACCATATCGGCGTCACCTTTCTTTATTCACCAATAATGTGTGATTTTCGCTCAAATGTGTCCCAAACATGTTTATATTGTGTATATGTAATAATGGGAGCTTTGTGTGCGAAAAGCTTTCTGTAAAATTTTCGGACCAAAAGTGACCATATCGGCGTCACCTTTCTTTATCCACCAAAACTGTGTGGTTTTCGCTCAAATGTGTCCCCAAAATGTTTATATGGTGTATATGTCATAATGGGAGCTTTGAGCGCGAAAATCTTTCCGTCAAATTTTCAGACCACAAGTGACCATATCGGCGTCACCTTTCTTTATCCACCAATACTGTGTGGTTTTCTCTCAAATGTGTCCCAAAAATGTTTATATGGTGTATATGTCATAATAGGAGCTTTGTGCGCGAAAAGCTTTCCGTCAAATTTTCGGACCAAAAGTGACCATATCGGCGTCACCTTTTGTTATCCACCAAAACTATGTGGTTTTCGGTCAAATGTGTCCCAAAAATGTTTATATGGTGTATATGTCATAATGGGAGCTTTGTGCGCGAAAAGCTTTCCGTCAAATTTTCGGACCAAAAGTGACCATACAATGTCACCTTTTGTTATCCACCAAAACTGTGTGGTTATCGTTCAAATGTGTCCCAAAAATGTTGATATGGTGTATATGTCATAATGGGAGCTCTGTGCGCGAAAATCTTTCCGTCAAATATTCGGACCACAAGTGACAATATCGGCGTCCCCTTTCTTTATCCACCAATACTGTGTGCTTTTCGCTCAAATATGTCCGAAAAATGTTTATATGGTGTATGGTCATAATGGGAGCTTTGTGCGCGAAAAGCTTGGCGTGAAATATTCGGACCAAAAGTGACCATATCGGCGTCACCTTTTGTTATCCACCAAAACTATGTAGTTTTCGTTCAAATGTGTCCCAAAAATGTTTACATGGTGTATATGTCATAATGGGGAGATTTGTGCGCGAATAGCTTTCCGTGAAATTTTCGGACCATAAGTGAACATATACGTGTCACCTTTTGTTATCCACCAAAACTGTGGGGTTTTCGTTCAAATGTGTCCCAAAAATGTTTATATGGTGTATATGTCATAATGGGAACTTTGTGCGCGAAAATCTTTGCGTCAAATTTTCGGACCACATGTGACCATATCGGCGTCACATTTCTTTATCCACCAATTCTGTGTGGTTTTCGCTCAAATGGGTCCCAAACATGTTTATATGGTGTATATGTCATAATGGGAGCTTTGTGGGCGAAAAGCTTTCCGTGAAATTTTCGGACCAAAAGTGACGATAACGCCGCCACCTTTCTTTATACACCAAAACTATGTGGTTTCGGTCAAATGTGACACAAACATGTTTATATGGTGTATATGTCATAATGGGAGCTTTGTGCGCGAAAAGCTTTCCGTCAAATTTTCGTACCAAAAGTGACCATATCGGGGTCACCTTTCTTTATCCACCAATATTGTGTGATTTTCGCTCAAATGTGTCCCAAAAATGTTTATATGGTGTATTGTCATAGTGGGAGCTTTGTGCGCGAAAAGCTTGGCGTGAAATTTTCGGACCAAAAGTGACCATATCGGCGTCACCTTTTGTTATCCACCAAAACTATGTAGTTTTCGTTCAAATGTGTCCCAAAAATGTTTACATGGTGTATATGTCATAATGGGAGATTTGTGCGCGAATAGCTTTCCGTGAAATTTTCGGACCATAAGTGATCATATACGTGTCACCTTTTGTTATCCACCAAAACTATGTGGTTTTCGTTCAAATGTGACACAAACATGTTTATATGGTGTATATGTCATAATGGGAGCTTTGTGCGCGAAAAGCTTTCCGTCAAATTTTCGGACCAAAAGTGCCATACAATGTCACCTTTTGTTATCCACCAAAACTGTGTGGTTATCGTTCAAATGTGTCCCAAAAATGTTGATATGGTGTATATGTCATAATGGGAGCTTTGTGCGCGAAAATCTTTCCGTCAAATTTTCGGACAACAAGTGACAATATCGGCGTCCCCTTTCTTTATCCACCAATACTGTGTGGTTTTCGCTCAAATATGTCCCAAAAATGTTTATATGGTATATTGTCATAATGGGAGCTTTGTGCGCGAAAAGCTTGGCGTGAAATTTTCGGACCAAAAGTGACCATATCGGCGTCACCTTTTGTTATCCACGAAAACTATGTAGTTTTCGTTCAAATGTGTCCCAAAAATGTTTACATGGTGTATATGTCATAATGGGAGATTTGTGCGCGAATAGCTTTTCGTGAAATTTTTGGACCATAAGTGATCATATACGTGTCACCTTTTGTTATCCACCAAAACTGTGGGGTTTTCGTTCAAATGTGTCCCAAAAATGTTTATATTGTGTATATGTCATAATGGGAGCTTTGTGCGTGAGAATCTTTCCATCAAATTTTCGGACCACATGTGACCATATCGGCGTCACATTTCTTTATCCACCAATGTTGTGTGGTTTTCGCTCAAATGGGTCCCAAACATGTTTATATGGTGTATATGTCATAATGGGAGCTTTGTGGGCGAAAAGCTTTCTGTGAAATTTTCGGACCAAAAGTGACGATATCGCCGTCACCTTTCTTTATCCACCAAAACTATGTGGTTTTTGGTCAAATGTGACACAAACATGTTTATATGGTGTATTTGCCATAATGGGAGCTTTGTGCGCGAAAAGCTTTCCGTCAAATTTTTGTACCAAAAGTGACCATATCGGCGTCACCTTTCTTTATCCCCCAATATTGTGTGGTTTTCGCTCAAATGTGTCCCAAAAATGTTTATATGGTGTATATGTCATAATGGGAGCTTTGTGCGCGAAAAGCTTTCCGTGAAATTTTCGGACTAAAAGTGACCATATCGGCGTCACCTTTCTTTATCCACCAAAACTGTGTGGTTTTCCCTCAAAAATGTCCCAAAAATGTTTACACGGTGTATATGACATAATGGGAGATTTGTGCGCGAAAAGCTTTTCGTGAAATTTTCGGACCAAAAGTGACCATATCGGCGTCACCTTTTGTTATCCACCAAAACTATGTGGTTTTCGCTCAAATGTGTCCCAAAAATGTTTATATGGTGTATATGTCATAATGGAAGCTTTGTGCGCGAAAAGCTTTCCGTCAAATTTTCGGACCAACAGTGACCATACAATGTCACCTTTTGTTATCCACCAAAACTGTGTGGTTATCGTTCAAATGTGTCCCAAAAATGTTGATATGGTGTATATGTCATAATGCGAGCTTTGTGCGCGAAAATCTTTCCGTCAAATTTTCGGACCACAAGTGACAATATCGGCGTCCCCTTTCTTTATCCACCAATACTGTGTGGTTTTCGCACAAATATGTCCCAAAAATGTTGATATTGTGTATTGTCATAATGGGAGCTTTGTGCGCGAAAAGCTTGGCCTGAAATTTTCGGACCAAAAGTGACCATATCGGCGTCACCTTTTGTTATCCACCAAAACTATGTAGTTTTCGTTCAAATGTGTCCCAAAAATGTTTACAAGGTGTATATGTCATAATGGGAGATTTGTGCGCGAATAGCTTTCCGTGAAATTTTCGGACCATAAGTGATCATATACGTGTCACCTTTTGTTATCCACCAAAACTTTGGGGTTTTCGTTCAAATGTGTCCCAAAAATGTTTATATGGTGTATATGTCATAATGTGAGCTTTGTGCGCGAAAATCTTTCCGTCAAATTTTCGGACCACATGTGACCATATCGGCGTCACATTTCTTTATCCACCAATGTTGTGCGGTTTTCGCTCAAATGGGTCCCAAACATGTTTATATGGTGTATATGTCATAATGGGAGCTTTGTGGGCAAAAAGCTTTCCGTGAAATTTTCGGACCAAAAGTGACGATATCGCCGTCACCTTTCTTTATCCACCAAAACTATGTGGTTTTCGGTCAAATGTGACACAAACATGTTTATATGGTGTATATGTCATAATGGGAGCTTTGTGCGCGAAAAGCTTTCCGTCAAATTTTCCTACCAAAAGTGACCATATCGGCGTCACCTTTCTTTATCCACGAATATTGTGTGGTTTTCGCTCAAAAGTGTCCCAAAAATGTTTATATGGTGTATTGTCATAATGGGAGCTTTGTGCGCGAAAAGCTTGGCGTGAAATTTTCGGTCCAAAAGTGACCATATAGGCGTCACCTTTTGTTATCCACCAAAACTATGTAGTTTTCGTTCAAATGTGTCCCAAAAATGTTTACATGGTGTATATGTCATAATGGGAGATTTGTGCGCGAATAGCTTTCCGTGAAATTTTCGGACCATAAGTGATCATATACGTGTCACCTTTTGTTATCCACCAAAACTATGTGGTTTTGGGTCAAATGTGACACAAACATGTTTATATGGTGTATATGTCATAATGGGAGCTTTGTGCGCGAAAATCTTTCTGTCAAATTTTCGGAACACATGTGACCATATCGGCGTCACCTTTCTTTATTCACCAATAATGTGTGGTTTTCGCTCAAATGTGTCCCAAACATGTTTATATTGTGTATATGTAATAATGGGAGCTTTGTGTGCGAAAAGCTTTCTGTAAAATTTTCGGACCAAAAGTGACCATATCGGCGTCACCTTTCTTTATCCACCAAAACTGTGTGGTTTTCGCTCAAATGTGTCCCCAAAATGTTTATATGGTGTATATGTCATAATGGGAGCTTTGAGCGCGAAAATCTTTCCGTCAAATTTTCAGACCACAAGTGACCATATCGGCGTCACCTTTCTTTATCCACCAATACTGTGTGGTTTTCTCTCAAATGTGTCCCAAAAATGTTTATATGGTGTATATGTCATAATGGGAGCTTTGTGCGCGAAAAGCTTTCCGTCAAATTTTCGGACCAAAAGTGCCATACAATGTCACCTTTTGTTATCCACCAAAACTGTGTGGTTATCGTTCAAATGTGTCCCAAAAATGTTGATATGGTGTATATGTCATAATGGGAGCTCTGTGCGCGAAAATCTTTCCGTCAAATTTTCGGACCACAAGTGACAATATCGGCGTCCACTTTCTTTATCCACCAATACTGTGTGATTTTCGCTCCAATATGTCCGAAAAATGTTTATATGGTGTATTGTCATAATGGGAGCTTTGTGCGCGAAAAGCTTGGCGTGAAATTTTCGGACCAAAAGTGACCATATCGGCGTAATCTTTTGTTATCCACCAAAACTATGTAGTTTTCGTTCAAATGTGTCCCAAAAATGTTTACATGGTGTATATGTCATAATGGGAGATTTGTGCGCGAACAGCTTTCCGTAAAATTTTCGGACCATAAGTTATCATATACGTGTCACCTTTTGTTATCCACCAAAACTATGTGGTTTTCGGTCAAATGTGTCCCAAAAATGTTTATATGGTGTATATGTCATAATGTGAGCTTTGTGCGCGAAAAGCTTTCCGTCAAATTTTCGGACCAAAAGTGCCATACAATGTCACCTTTTGTTATCCACCAAAACTGTGTGGTTATCGTTCAAATGTGTCCCAAAAATGTTGATATGGTGTATATGTCATAATGGGAGCTCTGTGCGCGAAAATCTTTCCGTCAAATTTTCGGACCACAAGTGACAATATCGGCGTCCCCTTTCTTTATCCACCAATACTGTGTGATTTTTGCTCCAATATGTCCGAAAAATGTTTATATGGTGTATTGTCATAATGGGAGCTTTGTGCGCGAAAAGCTTGGCGTGAAATTTTCGGACCAAAAGTGACCATATCGGCGTAATCTTTTGTTATCCACCAAAACTATGTAGTTTTCGTTCAAATGTGTCCCAAAAATGTTTACATGGTGTATATGTCATAATGGGAGATTTGTGCGCGAATAGCTTTCCGTAAAATTTTCGGACCATAAGTTATCATATACGTGTCACCTTTTGTTATCCACCAAAACTATGTGGTTTTCGGTCAAATGTGACACAAACATGTTTATATGGTGTATATGTCATAATGGGAGCTTTGTGCGCGAAAATCTTTCCGTCAAATTTTCGGAACACATGTGACCATATCGGCGTCACCTTTCTTTATCCACCAATAATGTGTGGTTTTCGCTCAAATGTGTCCCAAACATGTTTATATGGTGTATATGTCATAATGGGAGCTTTGTGTGCGAAAAGCTTTCCGTAAAATTTTCGGACCAAAAGTGACCATATCGGCATCACCTTTCTTTATCCACCAAAACTGTGTGGTTTTCTCTCAAATGTGTCCCAAAAATGTTTATATGGTGTATATGTCATAATGGGAGCTTTGTGCGCGAAAATCTTTCCATCAAATTTTCAGACCACTAGTGACCATATCGGCGTCACCTTTGGTTATCCACCAATACTGTGTGGTTTTCTCTCAAATGTGTCCCATAAATGTTTATATGGTGTATATGACATAATGGGAGCTTTGTGCGCGAAAAGCTTGGCGTGAAATTTTCGGACCAAAAGTGACCATATCGGCGTCACCTTTTGTTATCCACCAAAACTATGTAGTTTTCGTTCAAATGTGTCCCAAAAATGTTTACGTGGTGTATATGTCATAATGGGAGATTTGTGCGCGAAAATCTTTCCGTGAAATTTTCGGACCACAAGTGATCATATACGTGTCACCTTTTGTTATCCACCAAAACTATGTGGTTTTCGTTCAAATGTGACACAAACATGTTTATATGGTGTATATGTCATAATGGGAGCTTTGTGCGCGAAAATCTTTCCGTCAAATTTTCGGAACACATGTGACCATATCGGCGTCACCTTTCTTTATTCACCAATAATGTGTGGTTTTCGCTCAAATGTGTCCCAAACATGTTTATATGGTGTATATGTAATAATGGGAGCTTTGTGTGCGAAAAGCTTTCCGTAAAATTTTCGGACCAAAAGTGACCATATCGGCGTCGCCTTTCTTTATCCACCAAAACTGTGTGGTTTTCCCTCAAATGTGTCCCAAAAAGATTTATATGGTGTATATTTCATAATGGGAGCTTTGTGCGCGAAAATCTTTCCGTCAAATTTTCAGACCACAAGTGACCATATCGGCGTCACCTTTCTTTATCCACCAATACTGTGTGGTTTTCTCTCAAATGTGTCCCAAAAATGTTTATATGGTGTATATGTCATAATGAGAGCTTTGTGCGCGAAAATCTTTCCGTGAAATTTTAGGACCAAAAGTGACCATATCGGCGTCACCTTTCTTTATCCACCAATACTGTGTGGTTTTCGCTCAAATGTGTCCCAAAAATGTTTATATGGTGTATATGTCATAATCGGAGCTTTGTGCGCGAAAATCTTTCCGTCAAATTTTCGGACCACAAGTGACAATATCGGCGTCCCCTTTCTTTATCCACCAAAACTGTGTGGTTTTCCCTCAAATGTGTCCCAAAAATGTTTATATGGTGTATATTTCATAATGGGAGATTTGTGCGTGAAAATCTTTCCGTCAAATTTTCAGACCACAAGTGACCATATTGGCGTCACCTTTCTTTATCCACCAATATTGTGTGATTTTCGCTCAAATGTGTCCCAAAAATGTTTATATGGTGTTTTGTCATAATGGGAGCTTTGTGCGCGAAAAGCTTGGCGTGAAATTTTCGGACCAAAAGTGACCATATCGGCTCACCTTTTGTTATTCACCAAAACTATGTAGTTTTCGTTCAAATGTGTCCCAAAAAATGTTTACATGGTGTATATGTCATAATGGGAGATTTGTGCGCGAATAGCTTTCCGTGAAATTTTCGGACCATAAGTGATCATATACGTGTCACATTTTGTTATCCACCAAAACTGTGGAGTTTTCGTTCAAATGTGTCCCAAAAATGTTTATATGGTGTATATGTCATAATCGGAACTTTGTGCGCGAAAATCTTTCCGTCAAATATTCGGACCACATGTGACCATATCGGCGTCACATTTCTTTATCCACCAATGCTGTGTGGTTTTCGCTCAAATGTGTCCCAAACATGTTTATATGGTGTATATGTAATAATGGGAGCTTTGTGTGCGAAAAGCTTTCCGTTAAATTTTCGGACCAAAAGTGACCATATGGGCGTCACCTTTCTTTATCCACCAAAATTTTATGGTTTTCGCTCCAATATGTACCAAACATGTTTATATGGTGTACAAGTTAAAATTGGAGCTTTGTGCGCGAAAAGCTTTCCGTTAAAATTTTCAGACCAAAAGTGACCATATCGGCGACACCTTTCTTTATCTACCAAAACTGTGTGGTTTTCGCTCAAATGTGTCCAAAACATGTTTTTATGGTGTATATGTTATAATATGAGCTTTGTGCGCGAAATGCTTTCCGTCAAATTTTTGGACCAAAAGTGACCATATCGGCATCACCTTTCCTATCCACCAAAACTATGTGGTTTTCGCTCAAATATGTCCCAAAAATGTTTATATGGTGTATATGTCATAATGGGAGCTTTGTGCACGAAAAGCTTGGAATGAAATTTTCGGACCAAAAGTGACCATATCGGCGTCACCTTTTGTTATCCACCAAAACTATGTAGTTTCGTTCAAATGTGTCCCAAAAATGTTTATATAATGTATATGTCATAATGGGAGCTTTGTGCGCGAAAATCTTTCCGTCAAATTTTCGGAACACATGTGACCATATCGGCGTCACCTTTCTTTATTCACCAATACTGTGTGGTTTCGCTCAAATGTGTCCCAAACATGTTTATATGGTGTATATGTAATAATGGGAGCTTTGTGTGCGAAAAGCTTTCCGTTAAATTTTCGGACCAAAAGTGACCATATCGGCGTCACCTTTCTTTATCCACCAAAACTGTGTGGTTTTCGCTCAAATGTGTCCCAAAAATGTTTATATGGTGTATATGTCATAATGGGAGCTTTGTGCGCGAAAATCTTTCCGTCAAATTTTCAGACCACAAGTGACAATATCGGCGTCACCTTTCTTTATCCACCAATACTGTGTGGTTTTCTCTCAAATGTGTCCCAAAAATGTTTATATGGTGTATATGTCATAATGGGAGCTTTGTGCGCGAAAAGCTTTCCGTGAAATTTTCGGACCACAAGTGACAATATCGGCGTCCCCTTTCTTTATCCACCAATACTGTGTGGTTTTCGCTCAAATATGTCCCAAAAATGTTTATATGGTGTATTGTCATAATGGGAGCTTTGTGGGCGAATAGCTTTCCGTGAAATTTTCGGACCAAAAGTGACGATATCGCCGTCACCTTTCTTTATCCACCAAAACTATGTGGTCTTCGGTCAAATGTGACACAAACATGTTTATATGGTGTATATATATGTCATAATGGGAGCTTTGTGCGCGAAAAGCTTTCCGTCAAATTTTCGTACCAAAAGTGACCATATCGGCGTCACCTTTCTTTATCCACCAATATTGTGTGATTTTCGCTCAAATGTGTCCCAAAAATGTTTATATGGTGTATTGTCATAATGGGAGCTTTGTGCGCGAAAAGCTTGGCGTGAAATTTTCGGACCAAAAGTGACCATATCGGCGTCACCTTTTGTTATCCACCAAAATTATGTAGTTTTCGTTCAAATGTGTCCCAAAAATGTTTACATGGTGTATATGTCATAATGGGAGATTTGTGCGCGAATAGCTTTCCGTGAAATTTTCGGACCATAAGTGATCATATACGTGTCACCTTTTGTTATCCACAAAAACTATGTGGTTTTCGGTCAAATGTGACACAAACATGTTTATATGGTGTATATGTCATAATTGGAGCTTTGTGCGCGAAAATCTTTCCGTCAAATTTTCGGAACACATGTGACCATATCAGCGTCACCTTTCTTTATTCACCAATACTGTGTGGTTTTCGCTCAAATGTGTCCCAAACATGTTTATATGGTGTATATGTAATAATCGGAGCTTTGTGTGCGAAAAGCTTTCCGTGAAATTTTCGGACCAAAAGTGACCATATCGGCGTCACCTTTTGTTATCCACCAAAACTATGTAGTTTTCGTTCAAATGTGTCCCAAAAATGTTTACATGGTGTATATGTCATAATGGGAGATTTGTGCGCGAATAGCTTTCCGTGAAATTTTCGGACCATAAGTGATCATATACGTGTCACCTTTTGTTATCCACCAAAACTATGTGGTTTTCGGTCAAATGTGACACAAACATGTTTATATGGTGTATATGTCATAATGAGAGCTTTGTGCGCGAAAATCTTTCCGTCAAATTTTCGGAACACATGTGACCATATCAGCGTCACCTTTCTTTATTCACCAATACTGTGTGGTTTTCGCTCAAATGTGTCCCAAACATGTTTATATGGTGTATATGTAATAATGGGAGCTTTGTGTGCGAAAAGCTTTCCGTGAAATTTTTGGACCAAAAGTGACCATATCGGCGTCACCTTACTTTATCCACCAAAACTGTGTGGTTTTCGCTCAAATGTGTCCCAAAAATGTTTATATGGTGTATATGTCATAATGGGAGCTTTGTGCGCGAAAATCTTTCCGTGAAATTTTAGGACCAAAAGTGACCATATCGGCGTCACCTTTCTTTATCCACCAATACTGTGTGGTTTTCGCTCAAATGTGTCCCAAACAAGTTTATATGGTGTATATGTCATAAGTGATCTTTATGCGCGAAAAGCTGTCCGCGAATTTTTCGGACCAAAAGTGACCATATCGGCGTCACCTTTCTTTATCCACCAAAATTTTATGGTTTTCGCTCCAATATGTACCAAACATGTTTATATGGTGTACAGGTTAAAATTGGAGCTTTGTGCGCGAAAAGCTTTCCGTTAAAATTTTCAGACCAAAAGTGAACATATCGGCGACACCTTTCTTTATCTACCAAAACTGTGTGCTTTTTGCTCAAATGTGTCCAAAACATGTTTATATGGTGTATATGTTATAATATGAGCTTTTGCGCGAAAAGCTTTCCGTCAATTTTTCGGACCAAAAGTGACCATATCGGCATCACCTTTCTTTATCCACCAAAACTATGTGGTTTTCGCTCAAATATGTCCCAAAAATGTTTATATGGTGTATATGTCATAATGGGAGCTTTGTGCGCGAAAATCTTTCCGTCAAATTTTCGGACCACAAGTGACCATATCGGCATCACCTTTCTTTATCCACCAATACTGTGTGGTTTTCGCTCAAATGTGTCCCAAACAAGTTTATATGGTCTATATGTCATAATGGGATCTTTATGCGCGAAAAGATGTCCGTGAATTTTTCGGACCAAAAGTGACCATATCGGCGTCACCTTTTTTTATCCACCAAAACTGTGTGGTTTTCGCTCAAATGTGTCCCAAAAATGTTTATATGATGTATATGTCATAATGAGAGCTTTGTGCGCGAAAATCTTTCCGTCAAATTTTCGGACCACAAGTGACCATATTGGCATCACCTTTCTTTATCCACCAATACTGTGTGGTTTTCGCTCAAATGTGTCCCAAACAAGTTTATATGGTCTATATGTCATAATGGGTTCTTTATGCGCGAAAAGATGTCCGTGAATTTTTCGGACCAAAAGTGACCATATCCGCGTCACCTTACTTTATCCACCAATATTGTGTGGTTTTCGCTCAAATGTATCCCAAACATGTTTATATGGTGTATATGTCATAATGGGAGCTTTGTGCGCGAAAAACTTTCCGTCAAATTTTCGGACCAAAAGTGACCATATCGGCGTCACCTTTCTGTATCCACCAAAATTTTGTGGTTTTCCCTCAAATATGTACCAAACATGTTTATATGGTGTATAAGTTAAAATTGGAGCTTTTTGCGCGAAAAGATTTCCGTTAAAATTTTCAGACCAAAAGTGACCATATCGGCGACACCTTTCTTTATCCACCAAAACTGTGTGGTTTTCGCCCAAATGTGTCCCAAACATGTTTATATGGTGTATATGTCATAATGGGAGCTTTTTGCGCGAAAAGCTTTACGTCAAATTTTCGGACCAAAAGTGACCTTATCGACCTCACCTTTTTTATCCACCGAAACTGTGTTGTTTTCGCTAAAATGTGTCCCAAACATGTTTATATGCTATACATGTCATAATGGGAGCTTTGTGCGCGAAAAGGTTTCCGTGAAATTTTCGGACCAAAAGTGACCATATCGGCGTCAACTTTGTTTATCCACCAAAACTCTGTTGTTTTCGCTCAAATATGTACCATAAATGTTTATATGGTGTATATAGGTCATAATGATAGCTTTGTGCGCGAAAGCTTTCCGTGTTATTTTATGACCAAAATTGACCATATCGGCGGCACCTTTTTTATCCACCAAAACTGTGTGGTTTTCACTCAAATGTGTCCCAAAAATGTTTATATGGTGTAGATTTCATAATGGGAGCTTTGTGCGCGAAAATCTTTCCGTTAAATTTTCGGACCACAAGTGACCATATTGGCGTCACCTTTATTTATCCACCAATACTGTGTGGTTTTCGCTCAAATGTGTCTCAAACATGTTTATATGGTGTATATGTCATAATGCGAGCTTTGTACGTGAAAAGCTTTCCGTCAAATATTCGGACCAAAAGTGACCATATCGGCCTCACCTTTCTTTATCCGCCAAAGCTGTTCTGTTTTCGCTCAATTGTGTCCCAAACATGTTTATATGGTATATATGTCATAATTGGAGCATTGTGCACGAAAACCTTTCGTGAAATTTTTGGACCAAAAGTGACCATATCGGCGTCAACATTGTTTATCCACCAAAACTGTGTTGTTTTCGCTCAAATATGTACCAAAAATGTTTATATGGTGTATATGTCATAATGGGAACTTTGTGTGCGAAAAGCTTTCCGAGAAATTTTCGGAACAAAAGTGACCATTTCGGCGTCACCTTTTTTTATCCACCAAAACTGTGTGGTTTTCACTCAAATGTGTCCCAAAAATGTTTATATGGTGTATATGTCATAATGGGAGCTTTGTGCGCGAAAAGCTTTCCAAGAAATTTTCGGAACAAAAGTGACCACATCGGCGTCACCTCTTTTATCCACCAAAAATGTGTGGTTTTCTCTCAAATGTGTCCCAAAAATGTTTATATGATGTATATTTCATAATGGGAGCTTTGTGCCCGAAAATCTTTCCGTCAAATTTTCGGACCACAAGTTACCATATTGGCGTCACCTTTCTTTATCCACCAATACTGTGTGGTTTCGCTCAAATGTGTCCGAAACATGTTTATATGGTGTATATGTCATAATGCGAGCTTTGTGCGTGAAAAGCTTTCCGTCAAATTTTCGGACCAAAAGTGACCATATCGGCCTCACCTTTCTTTATCCGCCAAAAATGTGTGGTTTTCGCTCAAATGTGTCCCAAACATGTTTATATGGTATATATGTCATAATTGGAGATTTGTGCGCGAAAACCTTTCCGTGAAATTTCCGGACGAAAAGTGACCATACCGGCGTCAACATTGTTTATCCACCAAAATTGTGTTCTTTTCGCTCAAATATGTACCAAAAATGTTTATATGGTGTATATGTCATAATGGGAGCTTTGTGCGCGAAAAGCATTCCGTGAAATTTTCGGACCAAAAGTGACCATATCGGCGTCACCTTTCTTTATCCACCAAAACTGTGTGGTTTTCGCTCATATGTGTCCCAAAAATGTTTATATGGTGTATATCTCATAATGAGAGCTTTGTGCGTGAAAAGCTTTCGGTGAAATTTTCGGACCAAAAGTGACCATATCGGCGTTACCTTTCTTCATTCAACAAAACTGTGTGGTTTTCGCTCAAATGTGTCCCAACCATGTTTATATGGTGGATACGTCATAATGGGAGCTTTGTGCGCGACAATCTTTCCGTGAAATTTTCGGACCAAAAGTGACCATATCGGCGTCAAATTTGTTTATCCACCAAAACTGTGTTGTTTTCGCTCAAATGTATCCCAAACCTGTTTATATGGTGTATATGTCATAATGGGAACTTTGTGACCGAAAAGCTTTTCGTGAGATTTTCGGACCAAAAGTGACCATATCGGCGTCACATTTCTTTATCCACCAATATTGTGTGGTTTTCGCTCAAATGTATCCCAAACATGTTTATATGGTGTATATGTCATAATGGGAGCTTTGTGCGCGAAAAACTTTCCGTCAAATTTTCGGACCAAAAGTGACCATATCGGCGTCACCTTTCTGTATCCACCAAAATTTTGTGGTTTTCCCTCAAATATGTACCAAACATGTTTATATGGTGTATAAGTTAAAATTGGAGCTTTTTGCGCGAAAAGATTTCCGTTAAAATTTTCAGACCAAAAGTGACCATATCGGCGACACCTTTCTTTATCCACCAAAACTGTGTGGTTTTCGCTCAAATGTGTCCCAAACATGTTTATATGGTGTATATGTCATAATGGGAGCTTTTTGCGCGAAAAGCTTTACGTCAAATTTTCGGACCAAAAGTGACCTTATCGACCTCACCTTTTTTATCCACCGAAACTGTGTTGTTTTCGCTAAAATGTGTCCCAAACATGTTTATATGCTATACATGTCATAATGGGAGCTTTGTGCGCGAAAAGGTTTCCGTGAAATTTTCGGACCAAAAGTGACCATATCGGCGTCAACTTTGTTTATCCACCAAAACTCTGTTGTTTTCGCTCAAATATGTACCATAAATGTTTATATGGTGTATATAGGTCATAATGATAGCTTTGTGCGCGAAAGCTTTCCGTGTTATTTTATGACCAAAATTGACCATATCGGCGGCACCTTTTTTATCCACCAAAACTGTGTGGTTTTCACTCAAATGTGTCCCAAAAATGTTTATATGGTGTAGATTTCATAATGGGAGCTTTGTGCGCGAAAATCTTTCCGTTAAATTTTCGGACCACAAGTGACCATATTGGCGTCACCTTTCTTTATCCACCAATACTGTGTGGTTTTCGCTCAAATGTGTCTCAAACATGTTTATATGGTGTATATGTCATAATGCGAGCTTTGTACGTGAAAAGCTTTCCGTCAAATATTCGGACCAAAAGTGACCATATCGGCCTCACCTTTCTTTATCCGCCAAAGCTGTTCTGTTTTCGCTCAATTGTGTCCCAAACATGTTTATATGGTATATATGTCATAATTGGAGCATTGTGCACGAAAACCTTTCGTGAAATTTTTGGACCAAAAGTGACCATATCGGCGTCAACATTGTTTATCCACCAAAACTGTGTTGTTTTCGCTCAAATATGTACCAAAAATGTTTATATGGTGTATATGTCATAATGGGAACTTTGTGTGCGAAAAGCTTTCCGAGAAATTTTCGGAACAAAAGTGACCATTTCGGCGTCACCTTTTTTTATCCACCAAAACTGTGTGGTTTTCACTCAAATGTGTCCCAAAAATGTTTATATGGTGTATATGTCATAATGGGAGCTTTGTGCGCGAAAAGCTTTCCAAGAAATTTTCGGAACAAAAGTGACCACATCGGCGTCACCTCTTTTATCCACCAAAAATGTGTGGTTTTCTCTCAAATGTGTCCCAAAAATGTTTATATGATGTATATTTCATAATGGGAGCTTTGTGCCCGAAAATCTTTCCGTCAAATTTTCGGACCACAAGTTACCATATTGGCGTCACCTTTCTTTATCCACCAATACTGTGTGGTTTCGCTCAAATGTGTCCGAAACATGTTTATATGGTGTATATGTCATAATGCGAGCTTTGTGCGTGAAAAGCTTTCCGTCAAATTTTCGGACCAAAAGTGACCATATCGGCCTCACCTTTCTTTATCCGCCAAAAATGTGTGGTTTTCGCTCAAATGTGTCCCAAACATGTTTATATGGTATATATGTCATAATTGGAGATTTGTGCGCGAAAACCTTTCCGTGAAATTTCCGGACGAAAAGTGACCATACCGGCGTCAACATTGTTTATCCACCAAAATCGTGTTCTTTTCGCTCAAATATGTACCAAAAATGTTTATATGGTGTATATGTCATAATGGGAGCTTTGTGCGCGAAAAGCATTCCGTGAAATTTTCGGACCAAAAGTGACCATATCGGCGTCACCTTTCTTTATCCACCAAAACTGTGTGGTTTTCGCTCATATGTGTCCCAAAAATGTTTATATGGTGTATATCTCATAATGAGAGCTTTGTGCGTGAAAAGCTTTCGGTGAAATTTTCGGACCAAAAGTGACCATATCGGCGTTACCTTTCTTCATTCAACAAAACTGTGTGGTTTTCGCTCAAATGTGTCCCAACCATGTTTATATGGTGGATACGTCATAATGGGAGCTTTGTGCGCGACAATCTTTCCGTGAAATTTTCGGACCAAAAGTGACCATATCGGCGTCAAATTTGTTTATCCACCAAAACTGTGTTGTTTTCGCTCAAATGTATCCCAAACCTGTTTATATGGTGTATATGTCATAATGGGAACTTTGTGACCGAAAAGCTTTTCGTGAGATTTTCGGACCAAAAGTGACCATATCGGCGTCACATTTCTTTATCCACCAATATTGTGTGGTTTTCGCTCAAATGTGTCCCAAACATGTTTATATGGTGTATATGTCATAATGGGAGCTTTGTGCGCGAAAAGCTTTCCGTGAAATTTTCGGACCAAAAGTGACCATATCGGCGTCACCTTTTGTTATCCACCAAAAATATGTAGTTTTCGTTCAAATGTGTCCCAAAAATGTTTATATGGTGTATATATCATAATGGGAGCTTTGTGCGCGAAAAGCTTTACGTCAAATTTTCGGACCAAAAGTGACCATATCGGCGTCACCTTTCTTTATCCACCGAAACTGTGTCGTTTTCGCTCAAATGTGTCCCAAACATGTTTACATGGTATATATGTCATAATGGGAGCTTTGTGCGCGTAAAGCTTTCCGTGAAATTTTCGGACCAAAAGTGACCATATCGGCGTCAACTTTGTTTATCCACCAAAACTCTGTTGTTTTCGCTCAAATATGTACCATAAGTGTTTATATTGTGTATATGTCATAATGAGAGCTTTGTGCGCGAAAATTTTTTCGTGAAATTTTCGAACCAAAATTGACCATATCGGCGTCACCTTTCTTTATCCTCCAAAATTGTGTGGTTTTCGCTCAAATGTATCTCAAACATGTTTATATGGTGTATATGTCATAATGGGAACTTTGTGCGCGAAAAGATTTTCGTGAGATTTTCGGACCAAAATTTACCATATAAGAGTCACCTTTCTTTATCCACCAAAAACTGTCTGGTTTTTGCTCAAATGTGTCCCAAACATGTTTATATGGTGTATATGTCATAATGGGAGCCTTGTGCGCGAAAAGCTTTCTGTGAAATTTTCGGACCAAAAGTGACCATATCGCGTCACCTTTCTTTATCCACCAAAATTGTGTAGTTTTTGCTCAAATGTTTACCAAATATGTTTATTTGGTGTATATGTCATAATGAGAGCTTTGTGCGCGAAAGCTTTCCGTGATATTTTATGAACAAAAGTGACCACATCGGCGTCACCTTTCTTTATCCACCAAAACTGTGTGGTTTTCGCTCAAATGTGTCCCAAACATATTTATATGGTGTATTTGTCATAATGTGAGCCTTGTGCGCGAAAAGCTTTCTGTGAAATTTTTGGACCAAAAGTGACCATATCGACGTTACCTTTTTTTATCTACCAAAACTGTGTGTTTTTCGATCAAATGTGTCCCAAAAATGTTTATATGTTGTATATCTCATAATGGGAGCTTTGTGCGCGAAAAGCTTTCCGTGAAATTTTCGGAACAAAAGTGACCATATCGGCGTCACCTTATTTATCCACCAAAACTGTGTGGTTTTCGCTCAAATGTGTCCCAAAAATGTTTATATGGTGTATATGTCATAATGTGAGCTTTGTGCGCGAAAATCTTTCCGTCAAATTTTCGGACCACAAGTGACCATATTGGCGTCACCTTTCTTTATCCACCAATACTGTGTGGTTTTCGCTCAAATGTGTCCCAAACATGTTTATATGGTGTATATGTCATAATGAGAGCTTTGTGCGCGAAAATCTTTCCGTGAAATTTTCGGACCAAAAGTGACCATATCGGCGTCAAATTTGTTTATCCACCAAAACTTTATTGTTTTCGCTCAAATATATCCCAAACATGTTTATATGGTGTATATGTCATAATGGGAACATTGTGCGCGAAAAGTTTTTCGTGAGATTTTCGGACCAAAAGTGACCATATCGGCGTCACATTTCTTTATCCACCAATATTGTGTGGTTTTCGCTCAAATGTGTCCCAAACAAGTTTATATGGTCTATATGTCATAATGGGATCTTTATGCGCGAAAAGATGTCCATGAATTTTTCGGACCAAAAGTGACCATATCCGCGTCACCTTACTTTATCCACCAATATTGTGTGGTTTTCGCTCAAATGTATCCCAAACATGTTTATATGGTGTATATATCATAATGGGAGCTTTGTGCGCGAAAAACTTTCCGTCAAATTTTCGGACCAAAAGTGACCATATCGGCGTCACCTTTCTGTATCCACCAAAATTTTGTGGTTTTCGCTCAAATATGTACCAAACATGTTTATATGGTGTATAAGTTAAAATTGGAGCTTTTTGCGCGAAAAGATTTCCGTTAAAATTTTCAGACCAAAAGTGACCATATCGGCGACACCTTTCTTTATCCACCAAAACTGTGTGGTTTTCGCTCAAATGTGTCCCAAACATGTTTATATGGTGTATATGTCATAATGGGAGCTTTTTGAGCGAAAAGCTTTACGTCAAATTTTCGGACCAAAAGTGACCTTATCGACCTCACCTTTTTTATCCACCGAAACTGTGTTGTTTTCGCTAAAATGTGTCCCAAACATGTTTATATACTATACATGTCATAATGGGAGCTTTGTGCGCGAAAAGGTTTCCGTGAAATTTTCGGACCAAAAGTGACCATATCGGCGTCAACTTTGTTTATCCACCAAAACTCTGTTGTTTTCGCTCAAATATGTACCATAAATGTTTATATGGTGTATATAGGTCATAATGATAGCTTTGTGCGCGAAAGCTTTCCGTGTTATTTTATGACCAAAATTTACCATATCGGCGGCACCTTTTTTATCCACCAAAACTGTGTGGTTTTCACTCAAATGTGTCCCAAAAATGTTTATATGGTGTAGATTTCATAATGGGAGCTTTGTGCGCGAAAATCTTTCCGTTAAATTTTCGGACCACAAGTGACCATATTGGCGTCACCTTTCTTTATCCACCAATACTGTGTGGTTTTCGCTCAAATGTGTCTCAAACATGTTTATATGGTGTATATGTCATAATGCGAGCTTTGTACGTGAAAAGCTTTCCGTCAAATATTCGGACCAAAAGTGACCATATCGGCCTCACCTTTCTTTATCCGCCAAAGCTGTTCTGTTTTCGCTCAATTGTGTCCCAAACATGTTTATATGGTATATATGTCATAATTGGAGCATTGTGCACGAAAACCTTTCGTGAAATTTTTAGACCAAAAGTGAACATATCGGCGTCAACATTGTTTATCCACCAAAACTGTGTTGTTTTCGCTCAAATATGTACCAAAAATGTTTATATGGTGTATATGTCATAATGGGAACTTTGTGCGCGAAAAGAATTTCGTGAGATTTTCGGAATAAAAGTGACCATATCGGCGTCACCTTTCTTTATCCACCAAGACTGTGTGGTTTTCGCTCAAATTTGTTCCAAAAATGATTATACGGTGTCTCATAATGGGAGCTTTGTGTGCGAAAAGCTTTCCGTGAAATTTTCGGACCAAAAGTGACCATTTCGGCGTCACCTTTTTTTATCCACCAAAACTGTGTGGTTTTCGCTCAAATGTGTCCCAAAAATGTTTATATGGTGTATATGTCATAATGGGAGCTTTGTGCGCGAAAAGCTTTCCGAGAAATTTTCGGAACAAAAGTGACCACATCGGCGTCACCTCTTTTATCCACCAAAACTGTGTGGTTTTCTCTCAAATGTGTCCCAAAAATGTTTATATGGTGTATATTTCATAATGGGAGCTTTGTGCCCGAAAATCTTTCCGTCAAATTTTCGGACCACAAGTTACCATATTGGCGTCACCTTTCTTTATCCACCAATACTGTGTGGTTTTCGCTCAAATGTGTCCGAAACATGTTTATATGGTGTATATGTCATAATGGGAGCTTTGTGCGTGAAAAGCTTTCCGTCAAATTTTCGGACCAAAAGTGACCATATCGGCCTCACCTTTCTTTATCCGCCAAAAAAGTGTGGTTTTCGCTCAAATGTGTTCCAAACATGTTTATATGGTATATATGTCATAATTGGAGATTTGTGCGGGAAAACCTTTCCGTGAAATTTTCGGACGAAAAGTGACCATACCAGCGTCAACATTGTTTATCCACCAAAATTGTGTTCTTTTCGCTCAAATATGTACCAAAAATGTTTATATGGTGTATATGTCATAATGGGAGCTTTGTGCGCGAAAAGCTTTCCGTGAAATTTTCGGACCAAAAGTGACCATATCGGCGTCACCTTTCTTTATCCACCAAAACTGTGTGGTTTTCGCTCATATGTGTCCCAAAAATGTTTATATGGTGTATATCTCATAATGGGAGCTTTGTGCGCGAAAATCTTTCCGTCAAATTTTCGGACCACAAGTGACCATATTGGCGTCACCTTTCTTTATCCACCAATACTGTGTGGTTTTCGCTCAAATGTTTCCCAAACATGTTTATATGGTGTATATGTCATAATGGGAGCTTTGTGCGCGAAAATCTTTCCGTGAAATTTCCGGACGAAAAGTGACCATACCGGCGTCAACATTGTTTATCCACCAAAATTGTGTTCTTTTCGCTCAAATATGTACCAAAAATGTTTATATGTTGTATATCTCATAATGAGAGCTTTGTGCGCGAAAAGCTTTCCGTGAAATTTTCGGACCAAAAGTGACCATATCGGCGTCACCTTTCTTTATCCACCAAAACTGTGTGGTTTTCGCTCATATGTGTCCCAAAAATGTTTATATGGTGTATATCTCATAATGGGAGCTTTGTGCGCGAAAATCTTTCCGTCAAATTTTCGGACCACAAGTGACCATATTGGCGTCACCTTTCTTTATCCACCAATACTGTGTGGTTTTCGCTCAAATGTTTCCCAAACATGTTTATATGGTGTATATGTCATAATGGGAGCTTTGTGCGCGAAAATCTTTCCGTGAAATTTCCGGACGAAAAGTGACCATACCGGCGTCAACATTGTTTATCCACCAAAATTGTGTTCTTTTCGCTCAAATATGTACCAAAAATGTTTATATGTTGTATATCTCATAATGGGAGCTTTGTGCGCGAAAAGCTTTCCGTGAAATTTTCGGACCAAAAGTGACCATATCGGCGTCACCTTATTTATCCACCAAAACTGTGTGGTTTTCGCTCAAATGTGTCCCAAAAATGTTTATATGGTGTATATGTCATAATGTGAGCTTTGTGCGCGAAAATCTTTCCGTCAAATTTTCGGACCACAAGTGACCATATTGGCGTCACCTTTCTTTATCCACCAATACTGTGTGGTTTTCGCTCAAATGTGTCCCAAACATGTTTATATGGTGTATATGTCATAATGGGAGCTTTGTGCGCGAAAATCTTTCCGTGAAATTTTCGGACCAAAAGTGACCATATCGGCGTCACCTTTCTTTATCCTCCAAAATTGTGTGGTTTTCGCTCAAATGTATCTCAAACATGTTTATATGGTGTATATGTCATAATGGGAACTTTGTGCGCGAAAAGATTTTCGTGAGATTTTCGGACCAAAATTTACCATATAAGAGTCACCTTTCTTTATCCACCAAAAACTGTCTGGTTTTTGCTCAAATGTGTCCCAAACATGTTTATATGGTGTATATGTCATAATGGGAGCCTTGTGCGCGAAAAGCTTTCTGTGAAATTTTCGGACCAAAAGTGACCATATCGCGTCACCTTTCTTTATCCACCAAAATTGTGTAGTTTTTGCTCAAATGTTTACCAAACATGTTTATTTGGTGTATATGTCATAATGAGAGCTTTGTGCGCGAAAGCTTTCCGTGATATTTTATGAACAAAAGTGACCATATCGGCGTCACCTTTCTTTATCCACCAAAACTGTGTGGTTTTCGCTCAAATGTGTCCCAAACATATTTATATGGTGTATTTGTCATAATGTGAGCCTTGTGCGCGAAAAGCTTTCTGTGAAATTTTTGGACCAAAAGTGACCATATCGGCGTTACCTTTTTTTATCTACCAAAACTGTGTGTTTTTCGATCAAATGTGTCCCAAAAATGTTTATATGTTGTATATCTCATAATGGGAGCTTTGTGCGCGAAAAGCTTTCCGTGAAATTTTCGGACCAAAAGTGACCATATCGGCGTCACCTTATTTATCCACCAAAACTGTGTGGTTTTCGCTCAAATGTGTCCCAAAAATGTTTATATGGTGTATATGTCAAAATGTGAGCTTTGTGCGCGAAAATCTTTCCGTCAAATTTTCGGACCACAAGTGACCATATTGGCGTCACCTTTCTTTATCCACCAATACTGTGTGGTTTTCGCTCAAATGTGTCCCAAACATGTTTATATGGTGTATATGTCATAATGGGAGCTTTGTGCGCGAAAATCTTTCCGTGAAATTTTCGGACCAAAAGTGACCATATCGGCGTCAAATTTGTTTATCCACCAAAACTTTATTGTTTTCGCTCAAATATATCCCAAACATGTTTATATGGTGTATATGTCATAATGGGAACTTTTTGCGCGAAAAGTTTTTCGTGAGATTTTCGGATCAAAAGTGACCATATCGGCGTCACATTTCTTTATCCACCAATATTGTGTGGTTTTCGCTCAAATGTGTCCCAAACATGTTTATATGGTCTATATGTCATAATGGGATCTTTGTGCGCGAAAAGATTTCCGTGAAATTTTCGGACCAAAAGTGACCATATCGGCGTCACCTTTCTTTATCCACCAAAATTTTATGGTTTTCTCTCCAATATGTACCAAACATGTTTATATGGTGTATAAGTTATAATTGGAGATTTGTGCGCGAAAAGCTTTCCGTTAAAATTTTCAGAACAAAAGTGACCATATCGGCGACACCTTTCTTTATCCACCAAAACTATGTGGTTTTCGCTCAAATGTGTCAGAACATGTTTATATGGTGTATATGTCATAATGGGAGCTTTGTGCGCGAAAAGCTTTACGTCAAATTTTCAGACCAAAAGTGACCATATCGGCGTCACCTTTCTTTATCCACCGAAACTGTGTGGTTTTCGCTCAAATGTGTCCCAAACATGTTTACATGGTATATATGTCATAATGGGAGCTTTGTGCGCGTAAAGCTTTCCGTGAAATTTTCGGACCAAAAGTGACCATATCGGCGCCAACTTTGTTTATCCACCAAAACTCTGTTGTTTTCGCTCAAATATGTACCATAAATGTTTATATTGTGTATATGTCATAATGAGAGCTTTGTGCGCGAAAATTTTTCCGTGAAATTTTCGAACCAAAATGGACCATATCGGCGTCACCTTTCTTTATCCACCAAAACTGTGTGGTTTTCGCTCATATGTGTCCCAAAAATGTTTATATGGTGTATATCTCATAATGGGAGCTTTGTGCGCGAAAATCTTTCCGTCAAATTTTCGGACCACAAGTGACCATATTGGCGTCACCTTTCTTTATCCACCAATACTGTGTGGTTTTCGCTCAAATGTTTCCCAAACATGTTTATATGGTGTATATGTCATAATGGGAGCTTTGTGCGCGAAAATCTTTCCGTGAAATTTCCGGACGAAAAGTGACCATACCGGCGTCAACATTGTTTATCCACCAAAATTGTGTTCTTTTCGCTCAAATATGTACCAAAAATGTTTATATGTTGTATATCTCATAATGGGAGCTTTGTGCGCGAAAAGCTTTCCGTGAAATTTTCGGACCAAAAGTGACCATATCGGCGTCACCTTTCTTTATCCACCAAAACTGTGTGGTTTTCGCTCATATGTGTCCCAAAAATGTTTATATGGTGTATATCTCATAATGGGAGCTTTGTGCGCGAAAATCTTTCCGTCAAATTTTCGGACCACAAGTGACCATATTGGCGTCACCTTTCTTTATCCACCAATACTGTGTGGTTTTCGCTCAAATGTTTCCCAAACATGTTTATATGGTGTATATGTCATAATGGGAGCTTTGTGCGCGAAAATCTTTCCGTGAAATTTCCGGACGAAAAGTGACCATACCGGCGTCAACATTGTTTATCCACCAAAATTGTGTTCTTTTCGCTCAAATATGTACCAAAAATGTTTATATGTTGTATATCTCATAATGGGAGCTTTGTGCGCGAAAAGCTTTCCGTGAAATTTTCGGACCAAAAGTGACCATATCGGCGTCACCTTATTTATCCACCAAAACTGTGTGGTTTTCGCTCAAATGTGTCCCAAAAATGTTTATATGGTGTATATGTCATAATGTGAGCTTTGTGCGCGAAAATCTTTCCGTCAAATTTTCGGACCACAAGTGACCATATTGGCGTCACCTTTCTTTATCCACCAATACTGTGTGGTTTTCGCTCAAATGTGTCCCAAACATGTTTATATGGTGTATATGTCATAATGGGAGCTTTGTGCGCGAAAATCTTTCCGTGAAATTTTCGGACCAAAAGTGACCATATCGGCGTCACCTTTCTTTATCCTCCAAAATTGTGTGGTTTTCGCTCAAATGTATCTCAAACATGTTTATATGGTGTATATGTCATAATGGGAACTTTGTGCGCGAAAAGATTTTCGTGAGATTTTCAGACCAAAATTTACCATATAAGTGTCACCTTTCTTTATCCACCAAAAACTGTCTGGTTTTTGCTCAAATGTGTCCCAAACATGTTTATATGGTGTATATGTCATAATGGGAGCCTTGTGCGCGAAAAGCTTTCTGTGAAATTTTCGGACCAAAAGTGACCATATCGCGTCACCTTTCTTTATCCACCAAAATTGTGTAGTTTTTGCTCAAATGTTTACCAAACATGTTTATTTGGTGTATATGTCATAATGAGAGCTTTGTGCGCGAAAGCTTTCCGTGATATTTTATGAACAAAAGTGACCATATCGGCGTCACCTTTCTTTATCCACCAAAACTGTGTGGTTTTCGCTCAAATGTGTCCCAAACATATTTATATGGTGTATTTGTCATAATGTGAGCCTTGTGCGCGAAAAGCTTTCTGTGAAATTTTTGGACCAAAAGTGACCATATCGGCGTTACCTTTTTTTATCTACCAAAACTGTGTGTTTTTCGATCAAATGTGTCCCAAAAATGTTTATATGTTGTATATCTCATAATGGGAGCTTTGTGCGCGAAAAGCTTTCCGTGAAATTTTCGGACCAAAAGTGACCATATCGGCGTCACCTTATTTATCCACCAAAACTGTGTGGTTTTCGCTCAAATGTGTCCCAAAAATGTTTATATGGTGTATATGTCAAAATGTGAGCTTTGTGCGCGAAAATCTTTCCGTCAAATTTTCGGACCACAAGTGACCATATTGGCGTCACCTTTCTTTATCCACCAATACTGTGTGGTTTTCGCTCAAATGTGTCCCAAACATGTTTATATGGTGTATATGTCATAATGGGAGCTTTGTGCGCGAAAATCTTTCCGTGAAATTTTCGGACCAAAAGTGACCATATCGGCGTCAAATTTGTTTATCCACCAAAACTTTATTGTTTTCGCTCAAATATATCCCAAACATGTTTATATGGTGTATATGTCATAATGGGAACTTTTTGCGCGAAAAGTTTTTCGTGAGATTTTCGGATCAAAAGTGACCATATCGGCGTCACATTTCTTTATCCACCAATATTGTGTGGTTTTCGCTCAAATGTGTCCCAAACATGTTTATATGGTCTATATGTCATAATGGGATCTTTGTGCGCGAAAAGATTTCCGTGAAATTTTAGGACCAAAAGTGACCATATCGGCGTCACCTTTCTTTATCCACCAAAATTTTATGGTTTTCTCTCCAATATGTACCAAACATGTTTATATGGTGTATAAGTTATAATTGGAGATTTGTGCGCGAAAAGCTTTCCGTTAAAATTTTCAGAACAAAAGTGACCATATCGGCGACACCTTTCTTTATCCACCAAAACTATGTGGTTTTCGCTCAAATGTGTCAGAACATGTTTATATGGTGTATATGTCATAATGGGAGCTTTGTGCGCGAAAAGCTTTACGTCAAATTTTCAGACCAAAAGTGACCATATCGGCGTCACCTTTCTTTATCCACCGAAACTGTGTGGTTTTCGCTCAAATGTGTCCCAAACATGTTTACATGGTATATATGTCATAATGGGAGCTTTGTGCGCGTAAAGCTTTCCGTGAAATTTTCGGACCAAAAGTGACCATATCGGCGCCAACTTTGTTTATCCACCAAAACTCTGTTGTTTTCGCTCAAATATGTACCATAAATGTTTATATTGTGTATATGTCATAATGAGAGCTTTGTGCGCGAAAATTTTTCCGTGAAATTTTCGAACCAAAATGGACCATATCGGCGTCACCTTTCTTTATCCTCCAAAATTGTGTGGTTTTCGCTCAAATGTATCTCAAACATGTTTATATGGTGTATATGTCATAATGGGAACTTTGTGCGCGAAAAGATTTTCGTGAGATTTTCGGACCAAAATTTACCATATAAGAGTCACCTTTCTTTATCCACCAAAAACTGTCTGGTTTTTGCTCAAAATGGGAGCCTTGTGCGCGAAAAGCTTTCTGTGAAATTTTCGGACCAAAAGTGACCATATCGCGTCACCTTTCTTTTTCCACCAAAATTGTGTAGTTTTTGCTCAAATGTTTACCAAACATGTTTATTTGGTGTATATGTCATAATGAGAGCTTTGTGCGCGAAAGCTTTCCGTGATATTTTATGAACAAAAGTGACCATATCGGCGTCACCTTTCTTTATCCACCAAAACTGTGTGGTTTTCGCTCAAATGTGTCCCAAACATGTTTATATGGTCTATATGTCATAATGGGATCTTTGTGCGCGAAAAGATTTCCGTGAAATTTTCGGACCAAAAGTGACCATATCGGCGTCACCTTTCTTTATCCACCAAAATTTTATGGTTTTCTCTCCAATATGTACCAAACATGTTTATATGGTGTATAAGTTATAATTGGAGATTTGTGCGCGAAAAGCTTTCCGTTAAAATTTTCAGAACAAAAGTGACCATATCGGCGACACCTTTCTTTATCCACCAAAACTATGTGGTTTTCGCTCAAATGTGTCCCAAACATGTTTATATGGTGTATATGTCATAATGGGAGCTTTGTGCGCGAAAATCTTTACGTCAAATTTTTGGACCAAAAGTGACCATATCTGCGTCACCTTTCTTTATCCACCGAAACTGTGTGGTTTTCTCTCAAATGTGTCCCAAACATGTTTACATCGTATATATGTCATAATGGGAGCTTTGTGCGCGTAAAGCTTTCCGTGAAATTTTCGGACCAAAAGTGACCATATCGGCGTCAACTTTGTTTATCCACCAAAACTCTGTTGTTTTCGCTCAAATATGTACCATAAATATTTATATGGTGTATATGTCATAATGAGAGCTTTGTGCGCGAAAATTTTTCCGTGAAAATTTCGGACCAAAACTGACCATATCGGCGTCACCTTTCTTTATCCTCCAAAATTGTGTGGTTTTCGCTCAAATGTATCTCAAACATGTTTATATGGTGTATATGTCATAATGGGAACGTTGTGCGCGAAAAGATTTTCGTGAGATTTTCGGACCAAAATTTACCATATAAGAGTCACCTTTCTTTATCCACCAAAAACTGTCTGGTTTTTGCTCAAATGTCTCCCAAACATGTTTATATGGTGTATATGTCATAATGGGAGCTTTGTGCGCGAAAATGTTTCTGTGAAATTTTCGGACCAAAATTGCCATATCGGCGTCACCTTTCTTTATCCTCCAAAACTGTGTGGTTTTCGCTCAAATGTATCCCAAACATGTTTATATGGTGTATATGTCATAATGGGAACTTTGCGCGCGAAAAGATTTTCGTGAGATTTTCGGAATAAAAGTAACCATATCAAATTCACCTTTCTTTATCCACCAAAACTTTCTGGTTTTTGCTCAAATGTGTCCCAAACATGTTTATAGGGTGTATATGTCATAATGGGAACCTTGTGCGCGAAAAGCTTTCTGTGAAATTTTCGGACCAAAAGTGACCATATCGCGTCACCTTTCTTTATCCACCAAAATTGTGTAGTTTTTGCTCAAATGTTTACCAAACATGTTTATTTGGTGTATATGTCATAATGAGAGCTTTGTGCGCGAAAGCTTTCCGTGATATTTTATGAACAAAAGTGACCATATCGGCGTCACCTTTCTTTATCCACCAAAACTGTGTGGTTTTCGCTCAAATATGTCCCAAACATATTTATATGGTGTATTTGTCATAATGTGAGCCTTGTGCGCGAAAAGCTTTATGTGAAATTTTTGGACCAAAAGTGACCATATCGGCGTTGCCTTTTTTTATCTACCAAAACTGTGTGTTTTTCGATCAAATGTGTCCCAAAAATGTTTATATGTTGTATATCTCATAATGGGAGCTTTGTGCGCGAAAAGCTTTCCGTGAAATTTTCGGACCAAAAGTGACCATATCGGCGTCACCTTATTTATCCACCAAAACTGTGTGGTTTTCGCTCAAATGTGTCCCAAAAATGTTTATATGGTGTATATGTCATAATGTGAGCTTTGTGCGCGAAAATCTTTCCGTCAAATTTTCGGACCACAAGTGACCATATTGGCGTCACCTTTCTTTATCCACCAACACTGTGTGGTTTTCGCTCAAATGTGTCTCAAACATGTTTATATGGTGTATATGTCATAATGCGAGCTTTGTACGTGAAAAGCTTTCCGTCAAATATTCGGACCAAAAGTGACCATATCGGCCTCACCTTTCTTTATCCGCCAAAGCTGTTCTGTTTTCGCTCAATTGTGTCCCAAACATGTTTATATGGTATATATGTATTAATTGGAGCATTGTGCGCGAAAACCTTTCGTGAAATTTTTGGACCAAAAGTGACCATATCGGCGTCAACATTGTTTATCCACCAAAACTGTGTTGTTTTCGCTCAAATATGTACCAAAAATGTTTATATCGTGTATATGTCATAATGGGAACTTTGTGCGCGAAAAGATTTTCGTGAGATTTTCGGAATAAAAGTGACCATATCGGCGTCACCTTTCTTTATCCACCAAAACTGTGTGGTTTTCGCTCAAATGTGTCCCAAAAATGATTATACGATGTATATCTCATAATGGGAGCTTTGTGTGCGAAAAGCTTTCCGAGAAATTTTCGGAACAAAAGTGACCACATCGGCGTCACCTCTTTTATCCACCAAAACTGTGTGGTTTTCTCTCAAATGTGTCCCAAAAATGTTTATATGGTGTATATTTCATAATGGGAGCTTTGTGCCCGAAAATCTTTCCATCAAATTTTCGGACCACAAGTGACCATATCGGCCTCACCTTTCTTTATCCGCCAAAAATGTGTGGTTTTCGCTCAAATGTGTCCCAAACATGTTTATATGGTATATATGTCATAATTGGAGATTTGTGCGCGAAAACCTTTCCGTGAAATTTCCGGACGAAAAGTGACCATACCGGCGTCAACATTGTTTATCCACCAAAATTGTGTTCTTTTCGCTCAAATATGTACCAAAAATGTTTATATGGTGTATATGTCATAATGGGAGCTTTGTGCGCGAAAAGCTTTCGGTGAAATTTTCGGACCAAAAGTGACCATATCGGCGTCACCTTTCTTTATCCACCAAAACTGTGTGGTTTTCGCTCAAATGTGTCCTAAAAATGTTTATATGGTGTATATCTCATAATGTGAGCTTTGTGCGTGAAAAGCTTTCGGTGAAATTTTCGGACCAAAAGTGACCATATTGGCGTTACCTTTCTTCATCCAACAAAACTGTGTGGTTTTCGCTCAAATGTATCCCAACCATGTTTATATGGTGGATATGTCATAATGGGAGCTTTGTGCGCGACAATCTTTCCGTGAAATTTTCGGACCAAAAGTGACCATATCGGCGTCAAATTTGTTTATCCACCAAAACTGTGTTGTTTTCGCTCAAATGTATCCCAAACCTGTTTATATGGTGTATATGTCATAATGGGAACTTTTTGACCGAAAAGCTTTTCGTGAGATTTTCGGACCAAAAGTGACCATATCGGCGTCACCTTTCTTTATCCACCAATATTGTGTGGTTTTCGCTCAAATGTGTCCCAAACATGTTTATATGGTGTATATGTCATAATGGGAGCTTTGTGTGCGAAAAGCTTTCCGTGAAATTTTCGGACCAAAAGTGACCATATCGGCGTCACCTTTTGTTATCCACCAAAACTATGTAGTTTTCGTTCAAATGTGTCCCAAAAATGTTTATATGGTGTATATGTCAAAATGGGAGCTTTGTGCGTGAAAAGCTTTCCGTTCAAATTTTCAGACCAAAAGTGACCATATCGGCGACACCTTTCTTTATCCACCAAAACTATGTGGTTTTCGCTCAAATGTGTCAGAACATGTTTATATGGTGTATATGTCATAATGGGAGCTTTGTGCGCGAAAAGCTTTACGTCAAATTTTCAGACCAAAAGTGACCATATCGGCGTCACCTTTCTTTATCCACCGAAACTGTGTGGTTTTCGCTCAAATGTGTCCCAAACATGTTTACATGGTATATATGTCATAATGGGAGCTTTGTGCGCGTAAAGCTTTCCGTGAAATTTTCGGACCAAAAGTGACCATATCGGCGCCAACTTTGTTTATCCACCAAAACTCTGTTGTTTTCGCTCAAATATGTACCATAAATGTTTATATTGTGTATATGTCATAATGAGAGCTTTGTGCGCGAAAATTTTTCCGTGAAATTTTCGAACCAAAATGGACCATATCGGCGTCACCTTTCTTTATCCTCCAAAATTGTGTGGTTTTCGCTCAAATGTATCTCAAACATGTTTATATGGTGTATATGTCATAATGGGAACTTTGTGCGCGAAAAGATTTTCGTGAGATTTTCGGACCAAAATTTACCATATAAGAGTCACCTTTCTTTATCCACCAAAAACTGTCTGGTTTTTGCTCAAAATGGGAGCCTTGTGCGCGAAAAGCTTTCTGTGAAATTTTCGGACCAAAAGTGACCATATCGCGTCACCTTTCTTTTTCCACCAAAATTGTGTAGTTTTTGCTCAAATGTTTACCAAACATGTTTATTTGGTGTATATGTCATAATCAGAGCTTTGTGCGCGAAAGCTTTCCGTGATATTTTATGAACAAAAGTGACCATATCGGCGTCACCTTTCTTTATCCACCAAAACTGTGTGGTTTTCGCTCAAATGTGTCCCAAACATATTTATATGGTGTATTTGTCATAATGTGAGCCTTGTGCGCGAAAAGTTTTCTGTGAAATTTTTGGACCAAAAGTGACCATATCGGCGTTACCTTTTTTTATCTACCAAAACTGTGTGTTTTTTGATCAAATGTGTCCCAAAAATGTTTATATGTTGTATATCTCATAATGGGAGCTTTGTGCGTGAAAAGCTTTCCGTGAAATTTTCGGACCAAAAGTGACCATATCGGCGTCACCTTATTTATCCACCAAAACTGTGTGGTTTTCGCTCAAATGTGTCCCAAAAATGTTTATATGGTGTATATGTCATAATGTGAGCTTTGTGCGCGAAAATCTTTCCGTCAAATTTTCGGACCACAAGTGACCATATTGGCGTCACCTTTCTTTATCCACCAATACTGTGTGGTTTTCGCTCAAATGTGTCCCAAACATGTTTATATGGTGTATATTGATGGGAGCTTTGTGCGCGAAAATCTTTCCGTGAAATTTTCGGACCAAAAGTGACCATATCGGCGTCAAATTTGTTTATCCACCAAAACTTTATTGTTTTCGCTCAAATATATCCCAAACATGTTTATATGGTGTATATGTCATAATGGGAACTTTGTGCGCGAATAGTTTTTCGTGAGATTTTCGGACCAAAAGTGACCATATCGGCGTCACCTTTCTTTATCCACCAATATTGTGTGGTTTTCGCTCAAATGTGTCCCAAACATGTTTATATGGTGTATATGTCATAATGGGAGATTTGTGCGCGAAAAGCTTTCCGTGAAATTTTCGGACCAAAAGTGACCATATTGGCGTCACCTTTCTTTATCCACCAAAATTTTATGGTTTTCTCTCCAATATGTACCAAACATGTTTATATGGTGTATAAGCTATAATTGGAGATTTGTGCGCGAAAAGCTTTCCGTTAAAATTTTCAGAACAAAAGTGACCATATCGGCGACACCTTTCTTTATCCACCAAAACTATGTGGTTTCGCTCAAATGTGTCCCAAACATGTTTATATGGTGTATATGTCATAATGGGAGCTTTGTGCGCGAAAAGCTTTACGTCAAATTTTCGGACCAAAAGTGACCATATCGGCGTCACCTTTCTTTATCCACCAAAACTGTGTGGTTTTCGCTCAAATTTGTCCCAAACATGTTTACATGGTATATATGTCATAATGGGAGCTTTGTGCGCGTAAAGCTTTCCGTGAAATTTTCGGACCAAAAGTGACCATATCGGCGTCAACTTTGTTTATCCACCAAAACTCTGTTGTTTTCGCTCAAATATGTACCATAAATGTTTATATGGTGTATATGTCATAATGAGAGCTTTGTGCGCGAAAATTTTTCCGTGAAAATTTCGGACCAAAACTGACCATATCGGCGTCACCTTTCTTTATCCTCCAAAATTGTGTGGTTTTCGCTCAAATGTATCTCAAACATGTTTATATGGTGTATATGTTATAATGGGAACTTTGTGCGCGAAAAGATTTTCGTGAGATTTTCGGACCAAAATTTACCATATAAGAGTCACCTTTCTTTATCCACCAAAAACTGTCTGGTTTTTGCTCAAATATCTCCCAAACATGTTTATATGGTGTATATGTCATAATGGGAGCTTTGTGCGCGAAAATTTTTCGGTGAAATTTTCGGACCAAAATTGCCATATCGGCGTCACCTTTCTTTATCCTCCAAAACTGTGTGGTTTTCGCTCAAATGTATCCCAAACATGTTTATATGGTGTATATGTCATAATGGGAACTTTGCGCGCGAAAAGATTTTCGTGAGATTTTCGGAATAAAAGTAACCATATCAAATTCACCTTTCTTTATCCACCAAAACTTTCTGGTTTTTGCTCAAATGTGTCCCAAACATGTTTATATGGTGTATATGTCATAATGGGAGCCTTGTGCACGAAAAGCTTTCTGTGAAATTTTCGGACCAAAAGTGACCATATCGCGTCACCTTTCTTTATCCACCAAAATTGTGTAGTTTTTGCAAAAATGTTTACAAAACATGTTTATATGGTGTATAGGTCATAATGAGAGCTTTGTACGCGAAAGCTTTCCGTGATATTTTATGAACAAAAGTGACCATATCGGCGTCACCTTTCTTTATCCACCAAAACTGTGTGGTTTTCGCTCAAATGTGTCCTAAACATATTTATATGGTGTATTTGTCATAATGTGAGCCTTGTGCGCGAAAAGCTTTCTGTGAAATTTTTGTACCAAAAGTGACCATATCGGCGTTACCTTTTTTTATCTACCAAAACTGTGTGTTTTTCGATCAAATGTGTCCCAAAAATGTTTATATGTTGTATATCTCATAATGGGAGCTTTGTGCGCGAAAAGCTTTCCGTGAAATTTTCGAACCAAAAGTGACCATATCGGCGTCACCTTATTTATCCACCAAAACTGTGTGGTTTTCGCTCAAATGTGTCCCAAAAATGTTTATATGGTGTATATGTCATAATGTGAGCTTTATGCGCGAAAATCTTTCCGTCAAATTTTCGGACCACAAGTGACCATATTGGCATCACCTTTCTTTATCCACCAATATTGTGTGGTTTTCGCCCAAATGTGTCCCAAACATGTTTATACGGTGTATATGTCATAATGGGAGCTTCGTGCGCGAAAATCTTTCCGTGAAATTTTCGGACCAAAAGTGACCATATCGGCGTCAAATTTGTTTATCCACCAAAACATTGTTGTTTTCGCTCAAATATATCCCAAACATGTTTATATGGTGTATATGTCATAATGGGAACTTTGTGCGTGAAACGTTTTTCGTGAGATTTTCGGACCAAAAGTGACCATATCGGCGTCACCTTTCTTTATCCACCAATATTGTGTGGTTTTCGCTCAAATGTGTCTCAAACATGTTTATATGGTGTATATGTCATAATGGGAGCTTTGTGCGCGAAAAGCTTTCCGTAAAATTTTCGGACCAAAAGTGACCATATCGGCGTCACCTTTCTTTATCCACCAAAATTTTATGGTTTTCGCTCCAATATGTACTAAACATGTTTATATGGTGTAAAAGTTATAATTGGAGATGTGTGCGCGAAAAGCTTTCCGTTAAAATTTTCAGAACAAAAGTGACCATATCGGCGACACCTTTCTTTATCCACCTAAATTGTGTGGTTTTCACTCAAATGTATCCCAAACATGTTTATATGGTATATATGTCATAATGGGAGCTTTGTGCGCGAAAAGGTTTACGTCAAATTTTCGGACCAAAAGTGACCACATCGGCTTCACCTTTCGCTCAAATGTGTCCCAAATATGTTTATATGGTATATATGTCATAATGGGAGCTTTGTGCGCGAAAAGCTTTCCGTGAAATACTCGGACCAAAAGTGACCATATCGGCATCACCTTTCTTTATCTACCAAAACTGTCTGGTTTTTGCTTAAATTATCCCAAACATGTTTATATGGTGTATATGTCATAATGGGAGCCTTGTGCAAAGCTTTCTGTGAAATTTCCGGACCAAACGTGACCATATCGCGTCACCTTTCTTTATCCACAAAAATTTTGTGGTTTTCGCTCAAATGTGTCCCAAACATGTTTATATGGTGTATAGGTCATAATGGGAGCTTTGTGCGCGAAAAGCTTTCCGTGAAATTTTCGGACCAAAAGTGACCATATGGACGTCACCTTTCTTTATCCATCAAAACTGTGTGGTTTTCGCTCAAATGTGTCCCAAACATGTTTATATGGTGTATAGGTCATAATGGGTTCTTTGTGCGCGAAAAGATTTCCGTGAAATTTTCGGACCAAAAGTGACCATATCGGCGTCATCTTACTTTATCCACCAAAACTGTGTTGTTTTTGCTCAAATGTTTACTAAACATGTTTATAGGATGTATAGGTCATAATGGGAGCTTTGTGCGCGAAAACCTTTCCGTTAAATTTTCGGACCCAAAGTGACTATATCGGCGTCACCTTACTTTATCCACCAAAAATGTGTTGTTTTTGCTCAAATGTTTCTCAAACACGTTTATATGGTGTATAGGTCATAATGGGAGCTTTGTGCGCGAAAAGATTTCCGTTAAATTTTCGGACCAAAAGTGACAATATCGGCGTCACCTTTCTTTATCCACCAAAATTGTGTGGTTTTCGCTCAAAAGTGTCCCAGACTCGTTTATATGGTGTAAAGGTCATAATGGGAGCTTTGTGCGCGAAAAGGTTTCCGTTATATTTTCGGACCAAAAGTTACCATATCGGCGTCACCTTTCTTTATCCTCCAAAACTGTGTGGTTTTCCCTCAAATGTATCCCAAACATGTTTATATGGTGTATATGTCACAATGGGAGCTTTGTGCACGAAAATCTTTCCGTCATATTTTCGGAACAAAAGTGACCATATCGGTGTCACATTTCTTTATCCGCCAAAATTGTGTGGTTTTCGCTCAAATGTGTCCCAAACATGTTTGTATAGTGTATAGGTCATAAAGGGAGCTTTGTGCGCGTAAAGCTTTCCGTGAAATTTTCGGACCAAAAGTGACCACATCGACGACACCTTTATTTATCCACCAAAAATGTGTTGTTTTTGCTCAAATGTGTCCCAAACATGTTTATATGGTGTATATGTCATAATGGGGGCTTTGTGCGCGAAAAGCTTTCCGTCATATTTTCGGACCAAAAGTGACCATATCGGCGTCACCTTTTTTATACACCAAAAGTGTGTGGTTTTCGCTCAAATGTGTCCCAAATATGTTTATATGGTGTATAGGTCATAATGGGTGCTTTGTGCGCGAAAACCTTTCCGTGAAATTTTCGTACCAAAAGTGACCATATCGGCGTCATCTTTCTTTATCCACCTAAATTGTGTTGTTTTTGCTCAAATGTTTACTAAACATGTTTATCGGATGTATAGGTCATAATGGGAGCTTTGTGCGCGAAAACCTTTCCGTGAAATTTTCGGACCAAAAGTGACTAGATCGGCGTTAACTTAATTTATCCACCAAAATTGTTGTTTTTGTTCAAATGTTTACGAAACATGTTTATATGTTGTATAGGTCAAAATGAGAGCTTTGTGTGCGAAAACCTTTCCGTGAAATTGTCGGACCAAAAGTGACCAAATCGGCGTCATCTTACTTTATCCACCTAAACTGTGTTGATTTTGCTCAAATTTTTACTAAACATGTTTATAGTGTGTATAGGTCATAATGGGAGCTTTGTGCGCGAAAACCTTTCCGTGAAATTTTCGGACCAAAAGTGACTATATCGGCGTTACCTTACTTTATCCACCAAATGTTTACGAAACATGTTTATATGGCGTATAGGTCAAAATGGGATCTTTGTGTGCGAAAATCTTTCCGTGAAATTTTCGGACCAAAAGTGACCATATCGGAGTCACCTTTCTTTTTCCACCAAAACTGTGTGGTTTGCGCTCAAATGTGTCCCAAATATGTTTATATGGTGTATATGTCCCAATGGGAGCTTTGTGCGTGAAAAGCTTTCCGTCATATTTTCGGACCAAAAGTGACAATATCGGTGTCACCTTTCTTTATCCACCAAAACTGTGTTGTTTTTGATCAAATGTTTACCAAACACGTTTATATGGTGTATAGGTCATAATGTGAGTTTTGTGCGCGAAAAGCTTTCCGTGAAATTTTCGGACCAAAAATGACCATATCGGCGTCACCTTTCTTTATCCACCAAAAATGTGTTATTTTTGCTCAAAGTTTCTCAAACACGTTTATATGGTGTATTGGTCATAATGGGAGCTTTGTGCGCGAAAAGTTTTCCGTGAAATTTTTTGACCAAAAGTGACCATATCGGCGTCACCTTTCTTTATCCACCAAAACTATGTGGTTTTCACTCAAATGTGTCCCAGACACGTTTATATGGTGTATAGGTCATAATGGGAGCTTTGTGCGCGAAAAACTTTCCGTGAAATTTTCGGACCAAAAGTGACCATATCGGCGTCACCTTTCTTTATCGACCAAAACTGTGTGGTTTTCGCTCAAATGTGTCCCTAACATGTTTATATGGTGTATATGTCACAATGGGAGCTTTGTGCGCGAAAACTTTCCGTCATATTTTCGGACCAAAAGTTACCATATCGGCGTCACCTCTCTTTATCCACCAAAACTATGTGGTTTTCGCTCAAATGTGTCCCAAACACGTTTACATGGTGTATAGGTCATAATGGGAACATTTTGCGCGAAAAGCTTTACGTGAAATTTTCGGACCAAAAGTGACCATATCGACGACACCTTTATTTATCCACCAAAAATGTGTTGGTTTCGCTCAAATGTGTCCCAAACATGTTTATATGGTGTATATGTCACAATAGCTTTGTGCGCGAAAAGCTTTCCATCATATTTTCGGACCAAAAGTGACCATATCGGCGTCACCTTTCTTTATCCACCAAAACTGTGTGGTTTTCGCTCAAACGTGTCCCAAACATGTTTATATGGTGTATAGGTCATAATTGGTGCTTTGTGCGCGAAAACCTTTCCGTGAAATTGTCGGACCAAAAGTGACCAAATCGGTGTCATCTTACTTTATCCACCTAAACTGTGTTGATTTTGCTCAAATTTTTACTAAACATGTTTATAGTGTGTATAGGTCATAATGGGAGCTTTGTGCGCGAAAACCTTTCCGTGAAATTTTCGGACCAAAAGTGACTATATCGGCGTTACCTTACTTTATCCACCAAAATTGTTGTTTTTGTTCAAATGTTTACGAAACATGTTTATATGTTGTATAGGTCAAAATGAGAGCTTTGTGTGCGAAAACCTTTCCGTGAAATTGTCGGACCAAAAGTGACCAAATCGGCGTCATCTTACTTTATCCACCTAAACTGTGTTGATTTTGCTCAAATTTTTACTAAACATGTTTATAGTGTGTATAGGTCATAATGGGAGCTTTGTGCGCGAAAACCTTTCCGTGAAATTTTCGGACCAAAAGTGACTATATCGGCGTTACCTTACTTTATCCACCAAATGTTTACGAAACATGTTTATATGGCGTATAGGTCAAAATGGGATCTTTGTGTGCGAAAATCTTTCCGTGAAATTTTCGGACCAAAAGTGACCATATCGGAGTCACCTTTCTTTTTCCACCAAAACTGTGTGGTTTGCGCTCAAATGTGTCCCAAATATGTTTATATGGTGTATATGTCCCAATGGGAGCTTTGTGCGTGAAAAGCTTTCCGTCATATTTTCGGACCAAAAGTGACCATATCGTCCTCACCTTTCTTTATCCATCAAAACTGTGTTGTTTTTGATCAAATGTTTACCAAACACGTTTATATGGTGTATAGGTCATAATGGGAGCTTTGTGCGCGAAAAGCTTTATGTGAAATTTTCGGACAAAAAGTGACCATATCGGCGTCACCTTTCTTTATCCACCAAATCTGTGTGGTTTTCGCTCAAATGTGTCCATAACACGTTTACATGGTGTGAAGGTCATAATGGGAGCTTTGTGCGCGAAAACCTTTCCGTGAAATTTTCGGACCAAAAGTGACCATATAGGCGTCACCTTTCTTTATCCACCAAAATTGTGTGGTAATCGCTCAAATGTGTCCCAAACATGTTTATATGTTGTATATGTCACAATGGGAGCTTTGTGCGTGAAAAGCTTTCCGTCATATTTTCGGACCAAAAGTGACAATATCGGTGTCACCTTTCTTTATCCACCAAAACTGTGTTGTTTTTGATCAAATGTTTACCAAACACGTTTATATGGTGTATAGGTCATAATGTGAGTTTTGTGCGCGAAAAGCTTTCCGTGAAATTTTCGGACCAAAAATGACCATATCGGCGTCACCTTTCTTTATCCACCAAAAATGTGCTGTTTTTGCTCAAAGTTTCTCAAACACGTTTATATGGTGTATTGGTCATAATGGGAGCTTTGTGCGCGAAAAGCTTTCCGTGAAATTTTTTGTCCAAAAGTGACCATATCGGCGTCATCTTTCTTTATCCACCAAAACTATGTGGTTTTCACTCAAATGTGTCCCATACACGTTTATATGGTGTATAGGTCATAATGGGAGCTTTGTGCGCGAAAAACGTTCCGTGAAATTTTCGGACCAAAAGTGACCATATCGGCGTCACCTTTCTTTATCGACCAAAACTGTGTGGTTTTCGCTCAAATGTGTCCCTAACATGTTTATATGGTGTATATGTCACAATGGGAGCTTTGTGCGCGAAAACTTTCCGTCATATTTTCGGACCAAAAGTTACCATATCGGCGTCACCTCTCTTTATCCACCAAAACTATGTGGTTTTCGCTCAAATGTGTCCCAAACACGTTTACATGGTGTATAGGTCATAATGGGAACATTTTGCGCGAAAAGCTTTACGTGAAATTTTCGGACCAAAAGTGACCATCTCGGCGACACCTTTATTTATCCACCAAAAATGTGTTGGTTTCGCTCAAATGTGTCCCAAACATGTTTATATGGTGTATATGTCACAATAGCTTTGTGCGCGAAAAGCTTTCCATCATATTTTCGGACCAAAAGTGACCATATCGGCGTCACCTTTCTTTATCCACCAAAACTGTGTGGTTTTCGCTCAAACGTGTCCCAAACATGTTTATATGGTGTATAGGTCATAATTGGTGCTTTGTGCGCGAAAACCTTTCCGTGAAATTGTCGGACCAAAAGTGACCAAATCGGTGTCATCTTACTTTATCCACCTAAACTGTGTTGATTTTGCTCAAATTTTTACTAAACATGTTTATAGTGTGTATAGGTCATAATGGGAGCTTTGTGCGCGAAAACCTTTCCGTGAAATTTTCGGACCAAAAGTGACTATATCGGCGTTACCTTACTTTATCCACCAAATGTTTACGAAACATGTTTATATGGCGTATAGGTCAAAATGGGAGCTTTGTGTGCGAAAATCTTTCCGTGAAATTTTCGGACCAAAAGTGACCATATCGGAGTCACCTTTCTTTTTCCACCAAAACTGTGTGGTTTGCGCTCAAATGTGTCCCAAATATGTTTATATGGTGTATATGTCCCAATGGGAGCTTTGTGCGTGAAAAGCTTTCCGTCATATTTTCGGACCAAAAGTTACAATATCGGTGTCACCTTTCTTTATCCACCAAAACTGTGTTGTTTTTGATCAAATGTTTACCAAACACGTTTATATGGTGTATAGGTCATAATGTGAGTTTTGTGCGCGAAAAGCTTTCCGTGAAATTTTCGGACCAAAAATTACCATATCAGCGTCACCTTTCTTTATCCATCAAAAATGTGTTGTTTTTGCTCAAAGTTTCTCAAACACGTTTATATGGTGTATTGGTCATAATGGGAGCTTTGTGCGCGAAAAGCTTTCCGTGAAATTTTTGGACCAAAAGTGACCATATCGGCGTCACCTTTCTTTATCCACCTAAACTGTGTGGTTTTCACTCAAATGTGTCCCTGACACGTTTATATGGTGTATAGGTCATAATCGGAGCTTTGTGCGCGAAAAACTTTCCGTGAAATTTTCGGACCAAAAGTGACCATATCGGCGTCACCTTTCTTTATCCACCAAAACTGTGTGGTTTTCGCTCAAATGTGTCCCTAACATGTTTATATGGTGTATATGTCACAATGGGAGCTTTGTGCGCGAAAACTTTCCGTCATATTTTCGGACCAAAAGTTACCATATCGGCGTCACCTTACTTTATCCACCAAAACTATGTGGTTTTCGCTCAAATGTGTCCCAAACACGTTTACATGGTGTATAGGTCATAATGGGAACATTTTGCGCGAAAGGCTTTACGTGAAATTTTCGGACCAAAAGTGACCATATCGGCGACACCTTTACTTATCCACCAAAAATGTGTTGGTTTTGCTCAAATGTGTCCCAAACATGTTTATATGGTGTATATGTCACAATAGCTTTGTGCGCGAAAAGTTTTCCATCATATTTTCGGACCAAAAGTGACCATATCGGCGTCACCTTTCTTTATCCACCAAAAATGTGTTGTTTTTGCTCAAAGTTTCTCAAACACGTTTATATGGTGTATTGGTCATAATGGGAGCTTTGTGCGCGAAAAGCTTTCCGTGAAATTTTTGTACCAAAAGTGACCATATCGGCATCACCTTTCTTTATCCACCAAAACTGTGTGGTTTTCACTCAAATGTGTCCCAGACACGTTTATATGGTGTATAGGTCATAATGGGAGCTTTGTGCGCGAAAAACTTTCCGTGAAATTTTCGGACCAAAAGTGACCATATCGGCGTCACCTTTCTTTATCCACCAAAACTGTGTGGTTTTCGCTCAAATGTGTCCCTAACATGTTTATATGGTGTATATGTCACAATGGGAGCTTTGTGCGCGAAAACTTTCCGTCATATTTTCGGACCAAAAGTTACCATATCGGCGTCACCTTTCTTTATCCACCAAAACTATGTGGTTTTCGCTCAAATGTGTCCCATACACGTTTACATGGTGTATAGGTCATAATGGGAACATTTTGCGCGAAAAGCTTTACGTGAAATTTTCGGACCAAAAGTGACCATATCGGCGACACCTTTATTTTTTCTCCAAAAATGTGTTGGTTTTGCTCAAATGTGTCCCAAACATGTTTATATGGTGTATATGTCACAATAGCTTTGTGCGCGAAAAGCTTTCCATCATATTTTCGGACCAAAAGTGACCATATCGGCGTCACCTTTCTTTATCCACCAAAACTGTGTGGTTTTCGCTTAAACGTGTCCCAAACATGTTTATATGGTGTATAGGTCATAATTGGTGCTTTGTGCGCGAAAACCTTTCCGTGAAATTGTCGGACCAAAAGTGACCAAATCGGTGTCATCTTACTTTATCCACCTAAACTGTGTTGATTTTGCTCAAATTTTTACTAAACATGTTTATAGTGTGTATAGGTCATAATGGGAGCTTTGTGCGCGAAAACCTTTCCGTCAAATTTTCGGAACAAAAGTGACTATATCAGCGTTACCTTACTTTATCCACCAAATGTTTACGAAACATGTTTATATGGCGTATAGGTCAAAATGGGAGCTTTGTGTGCGAAAATCTTTCCGTGAAATTTTCGGACCAAAAGTGACCATATGGGAGTCACCTTTCTTTTTCCACCAAAACTGTGTGGTTTGCGCTCAAATGTGTCCCAAATATGTTTATATGGTGTATATGTCCCAATGGGAGCTTTGTGCGTGAAAAGCTTTCCGTCATATTTTCGGACCAAAAGTGACCATATCGTCCTCACCTTTCTTTATCCACCAAAACTATGTTGTTTTTGATCAAATGTTTACCAAACACATTTATATGGTGTATAGGTCATAATGGGAGCTTTGTGCGCGAAAAGCTTTATGTGAAATTTTCGGTCCAAAAGTGACCATATCGGCGTCACCTTTCTTTATCCACCAAAATTGTGTGGTTTTCGCTCAAATGTGTCCCAAACATGTTTATATGGTGTATATGTCACAATGGGAGCTTTGTGCGTGAAAAGCTTTCCGTCATATTTTCGGACCAAAAGTGACAATATCGGTGTCACATTTCTTTATCCACCAAAACTGTGTTGTTTTTGATCAAATGTTTACCAAACACGTTTATATGGTGTATAGGTCATAATGTGAGTTTTGTGCGCGAAAAGCTTTCCGTGAAATTTTTTGACCAAAAGTGACCATATCAGCGTCACCTTTCTTTATCCACCAAAACTGTGTGGTTTTCACTCAAATGTGTCCCAGACACGTTTATATGGTGTATAGGTCATAATGGGAGCATTGTGCGTGAAAAGGTTTCCGAGAAATTTTCGGACCAAAAGTGACCATATCGGCGTCACCTTTCTTTATCCACCAAAACTGTGTGGTTTTCGCTCAAATGTGTCCCTAACATGTTTATATGGTGTATATGTCACAATGGGAGCTTTGTGCGCGAAAACTTTCCGTCATATTTTCGGACCAAAAGTTACCATATCGGCGTCACCTTTCTTTATCCACCAAAACTGTGTGGTTTTCGCTCAAATGTGTCCCAAACACGTTTACATCGTGTATAGGTCATAATGGGAACATTTTGCGCGAAAAGCTTTACGTGAAATTTTCGGACCAAAAGTGACCATATCGGCGACACCTTTATTTATCCACCAAAAATGTGTTGGTTTTGCTCAAATGTGTCCCAAACATGTTTATATGGTGTATAGGTCATAATGGGTGCTTTGTGCGAGAAAACCTTTCCCTGAAATTTTCGGACCAAAAGTGACCATATCGGTGTCATCTTACTTTATCCACCAAAACTGTGTTGTTTTTGCTCAAATGTTTACAAAACATGTTTATAGGACGTATAGGTCATAATGAGAGCTTTGTGCGCGAAAACCTTTCCGTGAAATTTTCGGACCAAAGTGACTATATCGGCGTCACCTTACGTTATCCACCAAAACTGTGTTGTTTTTGCTCAAATGTTTACGAAACATGTTTATATGGTGTATTGGTCAAAATGGGAGCTTTGTGTGCGAAAATCTTTCCGTGAAATTTTCGGACCAAAAGTGACCATATCGGAGTTATCTTTCTTTATCCACCAAAACTGTGTGGTTTTCGCTCAAATGTGTCCTAAATATGTTTATATGGTGTATATGTCACAATGGGAGCTTTTTGCGTGAAAAGCTTTCCGTCATATTTTCAGTCCAAAAGTGACCATAACGGTGTCACCTTTCTTTATCCACCAAAACTGTGTTGTTTTTGATCAAATGTTTACCAAACACATTCATATGGTGTATAGTTCATAATGGAAGCTTTGTGCGCGAAAAGCTTTCCGTGAAATTTTCGGACCAAAAATGACCATATCGGCCCTTACTTTATCCACAAAAAATGTGTTGTTTTTGCTGAAATGTTTCCCAAACACGTTTATATGGTGTATAGGTCATAATGGGAGCTTTGTGCGCGAAAAGATTTCCGTGAAATTTTCGGACCAAAAGTGCCCATATTGGCGTAACCTTTCTTTATCCACCAAAAATGTGTTGTTTTTGCTCAAATGTTTCTCAAACACGTTTATATGGTTTATAGGTCATAATGGGAGCTTTGTGCGCGAAAAGCTTTCCGTGAAATTTTCGGACCAAAAGTGACCATATCGGCGTCACCTTTCTTTATCCACCAAAACTGTGTGGTTTTCGCTCAAATGTGTTCCAAACACGTTTATATGGTGTATAGGTCATAATGGGAGCTTTGTGCGCGAAAAGCTTTCCGTGTAATTTTCGGACCAAAAGTGACCATATCGGCGTCACCTTTCTTTATCCACCAAAATTGTGTGGTTTTCGCTCAAATGTGTCCCAAACATGTTTAGATGGTGTATATGTCACAATGGGAGCTTTGTGCGCGAAAAGCTTTCCGTCAAATTTTCGGACCAAAAGTTACCATATCGGCGACACCTTTATTTATCTACCAAAAAATGTGTTGGTTTTGCTCAAATGTGTCCCAAACATGTTTATATGGTGTATATATCACAATGGCAGCTTTGTGTGCGAAAACCTTTCCGTGAAATTTTCGGACCAAAAGTGACCATATCGACGTCATCTTACTTTATCCACCAAAACTGTGTTGTTTTTGCTCAAATGTTTACTAAACATGTTTATAGGATGTATAGGTCATAATGTGAGCTTTATGCGCGAAAACCTTTCCGTGAAATTTTCGGACCAAAAGTGACTATATCGGCGTCACCTTACTTTATCCACTAAAACTGTGTTGTTTTTCTTCAAATGTTTACGAAACATGTTTATATAGTGTATAGGTAAAAATGGGAGCTTTGTGTGCGAAAATCTTTCCGTGAAATTTTCAGACCAAAAGTGACCATATCGGAGTCACCTTTCTTTGTCCACCAAAACTGTGTGGTTTTCCATCAAATGTGTCCTAAATATGTTTATATGGTGTATATGTCACAATGAGAGTTTTGTGCGTGAAAAGCTTTCTGTCATATTTTCGGACCAAATGTGACCATAACAGTGTCACCTTTCTTTATCCACCAAAACTGTGTTGTTATTGATCCAATGTTTACCAAAGACGTTTATATGGTGTATAAGTAATAATGGGAGCTTTGTGCGCGAAAAGCATTCCGTGAAATTTTCGGAACAAAAATGACCATATCGGCTTCACCTTTCTTTATCCACCAAAAATGTTTTGTTTTTGCTCTAATGTTTCTCAAACACGTTTATATGGGGTATAGGACATAATGGGAGCTTTGTGCGCGAAAAGCTTTCTGTGAAATTTTCGAACCAAAAGTGACCATATCGGCGTCACCTTTCTTTATCCACTAAAACTGTGTGGTTTTCGCTCAAATGTGTCCCAGACACGTTTATATGGTGTATAGGTCATAATGGGAGCTTTGCGCGCGAAAAGCTTTCCGTGAAATTTTCGGACCAAAAGTGACCATATCGGCGTCACCTTTTTTTATCCACCAAAACTGTGTGGTTTTCGCTCAAATGTGTCTCAAACATGTTTATATGGTGTATATGTCACAATGTGAGCTTTGTGCGCGAAAACTTTCCTTCATATGTTCGGACCAAAAGATACCATATCGGCGTCACCTTTCTTTATCCACCAAAACTGTGTGGTTTTCGCTCAAATGTGTCCCAGACACGTTTATATGGTGTATAGGGCATAATGGGAGCTTTGTGCGCGAAAAGATTTCCGTGAAATTTTCAGACCAAAAGTGACCATATCGGCGACACCTTTATTTATCCACAAAAAATGTGTTGGTTTTGCTCAAACGTTTACCAAACACGTTTATATGGTGTATAGGTCATAATGGGAGCTTTGTGCGCGAAAAGATTTCGGTGAAATTTTCGGACCAAAAGTGACCATATCGTCGTCACCTTTCTTTATCCACCAAAACTGTGTGGTTTTCGCTCAAATGTGTCCCAGACACGTTTATATGGTGTATAGGTTATAATGGGAGCTTTGTGCGCGAAAACTTTCTGTCATATTTTCGGACCAAAAGTGACCATATCGGCGTCACCTTTCTTTATCCACCAAAACTGTGTGGTTTTCGCTCAAATGTGTCCCAAAAATGTTTATATGGTGTATAAGTCACAATGGGAGCTTTGTGCGCGAAAAGCTTTCTGTGAAATTTTCGGATCAAAAGTGACCATATTGGCGTAACCTTTCTTTATCCACCAAAACTGTGTTGTTTTTGCTCAAATGTTTCTCAAACACGTTTATATGGTGTATACGTCATAATGGGAGCTTTGTGCGCGAAAAGCTTTCCGTGAAATTTTCGGACCAAAAGTGACCATATGGACGTCACCTTTCCTTATCCATCAAAACTGTGTGGTTTTCGCTCAAATGTGTCCGAAACATGTTTATATGGTGTATATGTCACAATGGGAGCTTTGTGCGCGATAAGCTTTCCGTGAAAATTTTGGAACAAAAGTGCCCATATTGGCGTAACCTTTCTTTATCCACCAAAAATGGGTTGTTTTTGCTCAAATGTTTCTCAAACACGTTTATATGGTGTATAGGTCATAATGGGAGCTTTGTGCGCGAAAAGCTTTCTGTGAAATTTTGGGACCAAAAGTGACCATATCGGCGTCACCTTTCTTTATCCACCAAAACTGTGTGGTTTTCGCTCAAATGTGTCCCAAACACGTTTATATGGTGTATAGGTCATAATGGGAGCTTTGTGCGCGAAAAGCTTTCCGTGAAATTTTCGGACCAAAAGTGACCATATCGATGTCACCTTTCTTTATCCACAAAAACTATGTGGTTTTCGCTCAAATGTGTCCCAAACATGTTTATATGGTGTATACGTCACAATGGGAGCTTTGTGCGCGAAAACTTTCCGTCATATTTTCGGACCAAAAGTGACCATATCGGTGTCACCTTTCTTTATCCACCAAAACTGTGTTGTTTTTGTTCAAATGTTTACCAAACACGGTTATATGGTGTATAGGTCATAATGGGAGCTTTGTGCGCGAAAAGCTTTCCGTGAAATTTTCGGACCAAAAATGACCATATCGGCGTCACCTTTCTTTATCCACCAAAAATGTGTTGTTTTTGCTCAAATGTTTCTCAAACTCGTTTATATGGTGTATAGGTCATAATGGGAGCTTTGTCCGCGAAAAGATTTCTGTGAAATTTTAGGACCCAAAGTGACCATATCGGCGTCACCTTTCTTTATCCACCAAAACTGTGTGGTTTTCGCAAAAATGTGTCCCAGACACGTTTATATGGTGTATAGGTCATAATGGGAGCTTTGTGCGCGAAAAGTTTTCCGTGAAATTTTCGGACCAAAAAGTGACCATAATGGCGTCACCTTTCTTTATCCACCAAACTGTGTGGTTTTCGCTCAAATGTGTCCCAGACACGTTTATATGGTGTATAGGTCATAATGGGAGCTTTGTGCGCGAAAAGCTTTCCGTGAAATTTTCGGACCAAAAGTGACCATATCGGTGTCACCTTTCTTTATCCACCAAAACTGTGTGGTTTTCGCTCAAATGTGTCCCAAACATGTTTATATGGTGTATACGTCACAATGGGAGCTTTGTGCGCGAAAACTTTCTGTAATATTTTCGGACCAAAAGTGACCATATCGGTGTCACCTTTCTTTATCCACTAAAACTGTGTTGTTTTTAATCAAACGTTTACCAAACACGTTTATATGGTGTATAGGTCATAATGGGAGCTTTGTGCGCGAAAAGATTTCGGTGAAATTTTCGGACCAAAAGTGACCATATCGTCGTCACCTTTCTTTATCCACCAAAACTTTGTGGTTTTCGCTCAAATGTGTCCCAGACACGTTTATATGGTGTATAGGTCATAATGGGAGCTTTGTGCGCGAAAACTTTCCGTCATATTTTCGGACCAAAAGTGACCATATCGGTGTCACCTTTCTTTATCCACCAAAACTGTGTGGTTTTCGCTCAAATGTGTCCCAAAAATGTTTATATGGTGTATAAGTCACAATGGGAGCTTTGTGCGCGAAAAGCTTTCTGTGAAATTTTCGGATCAAAAGTGACCATATTGGCGTAACCTTTCTTTATCCACCAAAACTGTGTTGTTTTTGCTCAAATGTTTCTCAAACACGTTTATATGGTGTATAGGTCATAATGGGAGTTTTGTGCGCGAAAAGCATTCCGTGAAATTTTCGGACCAAAAGTGACCATATGGACGTCACCTTTCTTTATCCATCAAAACTGTGTGGTTTTCGCTCAAATGTGTCCCAAACATGTTTATATGGTGTATATGTCACAATGGGAGCTTTGTGCGCGAAAAGCTTTCCGTGAAAATTTCGGAACAAAAGTGCCCATATTGGCGTAACCTTTCTTTATCCACCAAAAATGTGCTGTTTTTGCTCAAATGTTTCTCAAACACGTTTATATGGTGTATAGGTCATAATGGGAGCTTTGTGCGCGGAAAGCTTTCTGTGAAATTTTCGGACCAAAAGTGACCATATCGGCGTCACCTTTCTTTATCCACCAAAACTGTGTGGTTTTCGCTCAAATGTGTCCCAAACACGTTTATATGGTGTATAGGTCATAATGGGAGCTTTGTGCGCGAAAAGCTTGCGCGAAAACTTTCCGTCATATTTTCGGACCAAAAGTGACCATATCGGCGTCACCTTTCTTTATCGACCAAAACTGTGTGGTTTTCGCTCAAATGTGTCCCAAAAATATTTATATGGTGTATAAGTCACAATGGGAGCTTTGTGCGCGAAAAGCTTTCTGTGAAATTTTCGGATCAAAAGTGACCATATTGGCGTAACCTTTCTTTATCCACCAAAACTGTGTTGTTTTTGCTCAAATGTTTCTCAAACACGTTTATATGGTGTATAGGTCATAATGGGAGCTTTGTGCGCGAAAATCTTTCCGTGAAATTTTCGGACCAAAAGTGACCATATGGACGTCACCTTTCTTTATCCATCAAAACTGTGTGGTTTTCGCTCAAATGTGTCCCAAACATGTTTATATGGTGTATATGTCACAATGGGAGCTTTGTGCGCGAAAAGCTTTCCGTGAAAATTTCGGAACAAAAGTGCCCATATTGGCGTAACCTTTCTTTATCCACCAAAAATGTGTTGTTTTTGCTCAAATGTTTCTCAAACACGTTTATATGGTGTATAGGTCATAATGAGAGCTTTGTGCGCGAAAAGCTTTCTGTGAAATTTTCGGACCAAAAGTGACCATATCGGCGTCACCTTTCTTTATCCATCAAAACTGTGTGGTTTTCGCTCAAATGTGTCCCAAACATGTTTATATGGTGTATACGTCACAATGGGAGCTTTGTGCGTGTTGAAGGGTTTATTTTCAGTCAAATAAATTTATAAGATCGAAACCACGCTATAGTATAGTAGGGTCAAGTTCGTTCGGAGGGAGAATGTCAGTGACTCAATTCTAGTTACCAAAGAGCAAGAAATAGCAAGAAGAGATGGAAAATTATAGAATTATGGGGGTTTGTGGGCTGCTGGAATTTTTACGAAATATCAATAATAATAAAAGTCTAGGGCATAAGGATCACCACAACGATAATCATGCAAGCATTGCAATGAATCATATAAAAATCATGTTTTTATCTATTAAATAGGTCAATTTTCATCAACCCTAGCAAAGCAATCAATTTATTTTCACAAATTAATAAACTTTACTAACAATCTTAATTAGGTTATCAAACTTTCATTCAAAACCCTAATTATTATCCAATTCACAATTCAATCTTTCAATTCAATTGCAAAAAGGAATTTCCCCAATTTTCATTGAGTACTTAAGCATATAAATAGATAAGAACCAATCAATTTACCAATTCATAGCAAAATCGCAAGCATAACTATAGTTGGGATCACCCCAACCCTAGAAAAGGCGACTACTCACGCATATTCATGGTGAATAATTCAAAATTCATGAAATAACTAAAAATCAGAAATTTAAATTGAATAAAAACCTGAGAATAATGTCAACAATGCGTCCCAAAAGCCTTACAAAACGTTCCTCAACTTTCGCCGAAGAAATCGCTTCAAAAAGCTCTCAAATCCGCTCACAAACGCTCCTAAACGAGTGCTGAGAATTCTAACGTAGGCTGAAAATTCGGTATGAAGAAGAGAGAGAGCTTCTCCAAACCCTAAAAATCCTATATATACTTAGTATTCCATAAACCTAATTAGGAAATAACAAATATATGAATTTTATCTAAATTCTATCTAAGGAAAATAGGTAAAAATAATTAAATCCGGGTAAATAAGCTCCGCTGGGACCTATACCGAAGCGGAAGACCTCGGTACTGACCCCCCTAGGGTCGGTATGGCCACTGTTGCTCATCTCGTCTTGCTTGTCCAGATCAGGCCTCGGTACCGACCCAGGTGGGGTCGGTATAGGGTCGGTACGGCTCGGAAAAATGCTTATATCTCCTTCGTTTGAACTCCGATTGCTTCCGTTCTTTTTCCTATGCGCTCCAAATTCTTTTCCGCTTCTTTTCATAGTTAAAAGTTTCTTCAAAAACAGCTTCTAAAATTCTGTAAAACACACAAAAGCTAGTGAAGACATCTATTTCTCATAAAATATGAAAACACATGCAAAAGACCTTAAACCCAATGCAAAACCCTATGAAAATGACTCAAATTGACATCAAAACATATGGGAAAATATAACTAAATACGTGCACATCAAAATACCCCATACTTAAACTTGCTTGTCCTCAAGCAATAACCAAACTATGACCAAAACCCTTAACATGCCTTCGAGTCTTCGCCTTAGTCAAAAGCAACATCAATTTAGCATAGTGCAAATAAGAACAAGCATTGAACCATCATCACATATATTTAGATTACCTTAGGCAAAGCAATTAGAATCCAACCACTCAAGGGGAATAAGGTGTTTTCACTCCCTTTCAAATGTGTTTAGGCTTGAAATACATCTCTCAACTCAATCCTTTATAACATTAAGCTACATAGAAATTGCAATTAATATCACCAATCGATTCACCGAGATGTCAAAACATGCATTAACCATCAAGAGGACTTTGGCTCAATGGCCTTCAAAGAAGGACTCATTCGGCCTGGTTGTAACTTGGCTTGGTAAGAAAATAAAGGTAGGAATCATTTAGGCTATGTGGTGCTTAATGAAATTCGGGAATCAAGACTCCTAAATTTCCAACACAACTCAACCAAACCATAACTCTCAATCATATGAATCAACCAAACTCTCCAACTCATCTTAATGAAGAACACAACTTCTCACACTTAAATAACCTCTCAACAATATGAAGCTTGCAAAAGTAAAGGAAATAAGGTAAATTTGGCTCATGCACTTTATTCACAAACATATAAACACAAACTATACTTGTTCTCTTCTTCTTCTCTTTTTTCTGATTTTTTTTATTTTGAAAAAGAAAAATAACATAATAAAAATAATAGTCCATTTATAGGGTGAGCCAAAAATCCTTTTACATAATATGCATAGCAAGATAAAAATATCAAACCAACCCATAACTCAATAAGCTCGAAAATCCTTCTCACTTGAACTCAAACACAAGCTCATTCCTTCCATAAACCATCATTCCAACCAACTCTAAGTCTTAATTCCCAAATGGGGGTCAGGCTCAATTTGGCTGAGGATAATTTTGTGGAGTTACAAGAATAGGCTATAAGGCTCAAAGTGGTTACAAGCAAAGGAAACATATATAAGGTAGGTAAAAGAGGATAAAAAAATGGCTAATAAAGAGTGCCTCTATCATTTGATTAAATGATGCAATGACTAGCTATCTCATATTGGTTTCAAGACTTAGATATGCATCGCAATATCAAGAGGTAATGTATAAGGAGAGTAATACACACATCAAAAAGAAGGGAAAAATATATAAAGTACAATTCCCAATAGGCCAAGTAACTCACTAGGACATGTTGGATTCCAATCACCTAAATCCTAAAGTCATATATGCTCAATTTCATTTGCAAGTCAAACTTGACATAAAAATATTTTGTGCGACTTAGGCTAAACCATCCGAACTATGCCTTAGGATATTACATGATCAAGCTCAATTATTAGATTTCATCATAGGACATCTAAGTTAGGGTATAAACTCACTAAAACATAAGACAAAATGAAGATAAACATGCATTTTTTTCTTTCTTTTTCGACACCTTTTTTTTTTCGGAACTAAAATATGAGAAAAGCAAGACTCGAGTGACTAAAATATGACAAAAGACTCAAATGCATAAGAAAAACTTAAACATGAATGCATAACATAATCCAACTTAATCCAACTAAGGTAAAATGTAACACATAAACATAAATATAATACAAAACACCTAAACATAGTTTCTGAATCCCCCACCCCATACTTAAAAATAGATAGTGTCCCCACTGTCAAAAGAAAAATCAAAGTAAAAGGAAAAAGACTCAGAAACTCACAATGAAATTCAGAAGCTGCTGAAGACAATCATAAACTCTACGGAGAAGGTGGTGGTGGTAATCGATGATGTGGAAAAAAAGAAGATTCCCAAGCCATGAAGGAATACTGGTGCGTTTCATGCTTGTCCATCCTCTTGTTCAAGCGTGCAAACTCCTCCATAAGAGCACCCTGCCCATTCTGTAGGGCTTCCTAGCCCAGTCTCAGAGATCTAAGCTCATCCATGACGTCAGTAAGGCTAGGAGAATACTGAGGCGCAGAACTGCTCGGGCCAGCCCCGTCAGAAAAGGGATGGCTACTAGGCCTAGTGTCATGATCCATATAATTAGTGTCGTGCTCTTGCTGCCTATGCTCAGGGTAGGATCCTTGCCCAAAGGATCCAAAACCGTCAAATAAACTAGGTGGAGGCACCACCAAGGCAAAAGTGTTGTCCGGGCGGGGGTATCTCGATGGTCTCTATCGTCTCAAAGGATCATTCAGAATATCCTCTGGAGTAGGTGAAGGTTCAGAAGCCCAAGTGATAATCCAGTTAGGGACGTACAACAAGTCCATATTCGGCTTGGTAATCTCCACCTCGTGATCATAAAAAACTGACAGAAACTTGTTTCCGTTGCGCTTGATCACATTAGCACCAATCAAGTATGCAGTGTCAATCATCAGAATGGGCACAGCCTTGTATCTGGTGAAGTCAACCTCAAGGCGCCTGGCCAACAGCGTTACCAGGCCTCCATACCAGATGCATATAAAATCACCATCATGCAGAATAGAATGCATTACCCATATATGTAACCATAAGCTCTACATAGACTATATGAATAGAGAAAACAATATAGACAATATAGTCATCATGTAAGGTCACTATATTGCAACACATAATCATAAAACCATATACTCATAAAGGTAACATAAGTAATGCAAAACTCAATATGTACAAACCAACCATGACAACCCCATACTTAAGTTCAAAACAAGTCAAATAAATATACAATAGACATATAACTTGTTTGCAATGTCAAATCATGCAAGGGAATAGATTTTATGCTAGAATAGAAGAAGCTAATCAACTAAAAAGCATAAAAATCAAATCCAAAATCAAAGCCTGAAACGGATCGCAATGAAATTCTAAAATTCAATTATCGCACAATCCATAAAGAATTTGACATTGCCATGAACATGAAAGTAACTCTAAATCAACCCAACAACACAACCATATCTTCAATTTTGACCAATTTGGCTTTCGGCAAAAAGCCCCAAATTCCGCTCCTAAATCAAACCCTAGGTCTCAATCTCAACCCAAATCATCAAATCAATCAAAATAATTGAAAGAAATAAGTTTAGGGTTAGAAATCATACCACAACCAAGTTGAATGAAGAAGAAAAATCGGGATTTCGAAGGTATAACGAGCCAAGAAGGTCGAACAGCGAATTTTGGTGAAGTGGTTCGGTGGGGGCTCGCTTGGGCTCGAACCAGGGTAGTTCAGGGGTCAGGGGGTGCGCCAGGGGATGGGGGTTCGAGATGGGGTGGTGGTGTGGCCGGAGGTGGGCTGTGGTGGCCGTGGGTGGCGCCGAGAAAGGTCGGGCTGGCTTCGAAACCGAGGGCTCGGTGTGCAGTGGAAGGAGAGCTCGGTGTGCGCTGCTGGAGGCTCGAACGAGGGCGCAGCCGAGCCCAGGGGGTGCGCCACGGGATGGGTGTTCGAGCTGGCTGGGTGGGTGCGGCCAGAGATGGCTCAGCGGGGCTCGGGCAAATCGAAGAGAGAAGAGGAGCTGTTGGCCTGGTAACGCTGTGCACAGTGGAAGGAGAGAAAGAAAGAGGAGAGAAGAAAAAAGAAAAAGAAAGGAAAGGAAAAGGAAAGAAAAAGAAAAGAAAGAAAAAGGAATAAAAGAAAAAGGTAAAATAAAAAAGAATTAAATTTTTTTTTTTCGGGTGGGGGTCGGTACCGAGGGAAGGGGGGTCGGTATGGCCTCGGTATGCCTACTGGAATTTCTCGGATTTCCGAGATTCTCTTACCTGTCCGTCAGGAGGGTCGGTACCGACCCTAGGGGCCTCGGTACGGCCTCGGTACAGCTACTGGAATTTCTCGGTTTTCCGAGATTCACTTACCCGTCCGTCAGGAGGGTCGGTACCGACCCTAGGGGCCTCGGTACGGCCTCGGTACAGCTACTGTTGAGCTTCCTTTTCCGTTTTTCGCCCGTTTTCGCAGTGGTTCCCTCCTAAGACCTGCATGGTTAGTGCAATACGCTCCACCCCAACTGTCCTACCTATCCTAAAATTTAAAAACTAAAAATAAAACTTAGAAAGAAAAAGAAATAAAGCGGGTTGCCTCCCGTAAGCGCTACCTTTAACGTCATTAGCTTGACGTGGTTACCTCATCTTCATTCCAATGTTGTAAGAGCCCAAGTAACTCTTATTTCTTCCTTCGGATCCACTCTATCATAGTACTTCTTGAGTCGGTGACCATTGACCTTGAATATGGCTCCTCCTTCGTCAATTAGATCCACCGCTCCATGGGGATAGATATGATGAACCACGAATGGTCCGCTCCATCGTGATCTAAGCTTCCCTGGGAACAAACGCAATCTAGAATTGAAAAGAAGAACCTTATCACCTACCTCATATGTCTTTGGTACCAACTTCTTGTCATGCCACTTCTTGGTGCGCTCTTTGTAGATTTCGGCGTTTTGATAAGCCTTGAGCCTCAACTCCTCCAACTCTTGCAAGTCCATGAATCTCTTTGCTCCGGCCGCATCGAGGTCCATGTTGAGTTCCTTAAGAGCCCATAATGCTTTATGCTCAAGCTCGACGGGCAAATGACAAGACTTACCGTAAACCAAGTTGTAGGGAGTTGTGCGCAATGGTGTCTTGTACGCTGTCCTATAAGCCCAAAGTGCATCATCTAGCTTAGATGACCAATCCTTTCGTGAGCGCGACACCGTCTTCTCTAGGATGCTCTTTATTTGCCGATTTGAAACCTCCACTTGGCCGCTAGTTTGAGGGTGATAAGGTGTTGCCACCCTATGAGTCACCCCATATATAGCCAAAAGAGCCTCGAAGCCCCTTTCTATGAAATGAGATCCTCCATCGCTAATAAGAACCCTTGGGACTCCAAACCTGGGAAATATGTTAGTCTTCATAAATTTAGCTACAACTTTAGAATCATTAGTACGTGTAGCTATTGCCTCAACCCATTTAGAAACATAATCGACAGCTACCAAGATATATTTATATGGCCCTGATGAAGGGAAGGGCCCTATAAAATCAATACCCCGTACGTCGAAAAGTTCAACCTCAAGGATTCCGGTGAGAGGGTTCTCATGTCTCCAAGTAATATTCCCCGCTCTTTGGCATTCATCGCAACCTTCAATGTAAGCATGTACGTCCTTGAACAAGGTAGGCCAATAGAAGCCACTTTGAAGAATCTTCGCCGTGGTCTTGAAGCTCTTTGCGTGGCCACCCATCGGAAGGGTGTGACAATGGTTGATGATGCTCTCAATCTCTTCCTCTGGCACACAACGTCTAAAGATATGGTCACTTCCTTGCTTGAACAAGTAAGGCTCATCCCAATAGTATTGCTTGACGTCGTGGAGGAACTTCTTCTTGGCTTGCGAAGTCAAATCCTTAGGGATTTCTCCCCCTACAATATAATTAGCAAAATCCGCGAACCAAGGGGTCCTCGACCCTCTAATAGCACAAATATGATGAGAACTAGGAGAAGAAGGAGGGGTGTAAAAGGAGTCCTTACCGGAACTTACCGACTCGTTCCTCATGCGGTTTTCGTCCGGCCTGGAGTCATTGATTGGAACTTGATTTTCGGACTCCATGAGGTGGTCCAAGGGCAACCTAGACAGATGGACAGCTACCATGTTCTCTGCTCCTTTCTTGTCCCTAATGTCACAATCGAATTCCTGCAACAAAAGCATCCAACGAAGGAGCCTAGGCTTGGCATCCTTTTTAGTCATCAAATATCTTACCGCAGCATGATCCGTATAGACAATGACTTTAGAACCTACTAAATATGTGAGAAACTTTTCAAAAGCAAATACCACGGCGAGGAATTCCTTCTCCGTCGTGGTGTACTTACTCTGCGCTTCGTCAAGTGTCTTACTTGCATAGTAGATGGCATGAAGCTTCTTGTCCTTCCTTTGCCCAAGCACAGCACCTACGGCATAGTCACTAGCATCACACATGATCTCAAAGGGTAGGTTCCAATCGGGTGATTGCATAATAGGAGCGGAGACAAGGGCTTCTCTCAATTTGTTGAACGCTTCAAGACACTCAGCAGAAAACTCAAAAGCTACATCCTTCATAAGCAAGTTAGTTAAAGGTTTAGCAATTTTTGAGACGTCTTGAATGAATCTCCTATAAAAGCCTGCATGTCCTAGAATGCTCCTAATATCTTTCACATTGGAGGGAGGAGGTAGTTTCTCAATCAATTCAATTTTAGCACGATCTACCTCAATTCCCCTATTTGAAACCAAATGTCCTAAAACAATTCCCTCTTGAACCATAAAGTGACATTTTTCCCAATTAAGCACCAAATTAGTTTTTTCACATCTTTCTAGCACCCTACTCAAGTTGGCAAGACATGAATCAAAAGAAGAATCATAAACAGAAAAATCATCCATAAACACTTCTACTATATCCTCAATCATCTCAGAAAAAATAGCCATCATACACCTTTGAAAAGTTGCAGGGGCATTACAGAGCCCAAATGGCATCCTCTTGTAAGCAAAAGTTCCATAAGGACAAGTAAAAGTTGTCTTCTCCTGATCATCCGGATGAATGGGAATCTGCCAAAAACCACTATAGCCATCCAAATAGCAAAAATAATTGTGTTGTGCTAGACGCTCAAGAACTTGATCAATAAAAGGAAGAGGAAAATGATCTTTCCTAGTAGCACTATTCAACTTCCTATAATCAATGCACATGCGCCATTTAGTAGTGGTCCTAGTAGGTACTAACTCACCTTTCTCATTTTCTATCACAGTCATTCCCCCTTTCTTAGGGACAACATGAACCGGGCTCACCCATTTACTGTCAGAAATAGCATAAATAATTCCAGCATCTAACATTTTCAAAATTTCAGATTTGACTACTTCTTGCATATTTGGGTTAAGCCTACGCTGACGTTCTATGGTCGGCTTATGATCATCCTCCATGAATATTCGATGCATGCATAAAGAAGGTGAAATTCCAATGATATCATCCAAAGAATAACCAATAGCCTTCCTATAGGTTCTAAGCACATCAAGTAACTTTTCTACTTCTTCCTCATTCAATTTCGAATTAATGATCACAGGAAAAGTAGAATTAGGACCCAAGAAAACATACCTCAAACCTTCCGGAAGTGGCTTAAGCTCTGGGGAAGGCTCGATTGGAACAAGTTTGGGCTCTTCCTCATCCGTCCTCAATATTGCTTCTAGGACCTCTAAAGAATAAATTTCTTCTTGATCCGCCAGAAGACCTGGGACTGGGCTTGCAGACTCAAGACAATCAAAATAGCTTACCTCTACCATGTCCGTGGTTTCCTTCATCGTTGGATTGAAGCGAATCTCAACGATGTCCTCCCCAATCTCAAATGTTAGGAGTCCCTTCCTAACATCAATTATTGCTCCAGCGGTGGCTAAGAAGGGCCTTCCAAGAATGATAGGCACCACTGGATCCTCTGGCATATCCATAACAATAAAATCAGTGGGGACGAAAAACTTACCTACCCGGACAGGCACATCATAAATCACCCCAGTTGGTGATACAACCGCTCCATTTGCCATGGATACTCTCATGTTGACCGGCTCTAGGGCTCCCAAGCTTGTCTTAGACCATATCGAAAGGGGGAGAAGGCTTACACTTGCACCTAAATCACACAAAGCCTTGAAACGGTAAGATCCTACACCAATAGTAATGGCAAACTTACCTGGATCTCCAAGTTTCTCAGGGAGCTTCACTGAATGGACCTCGTCAGCAAGCTCAGACATGGATCTCTTCTTAGCTAAGATGTCTTTCAAAAACTTAGTGTAAGCTGGCATCTCACTCAAAGCGTCAGTGAAAGGAATAGATATATTCAAACTGTGAAGCATCTTCACAAACTTTTGAAACATACCTTCCGCTGTGTCCTTTACCTTTTTCGGAGGGTATGGGAGCACCTTCATCGGATTCGGGGCTGAAATAGGCCTTGCAGAAGAACCCGTCGCTGCTGAGGGGGTCGGTACCGAGGCTGTGGGGGTCGGTACGGCCTCTGTACGACTACTGGAATTAGGAGAAACGGGAGAAGAAGAGATCGTACCTGCTGGGGGGGTCGGTACCGAGGCTGTGGGGGTCGGTACGGCCTCGGTATGGACACTGGAATTAGGAGAAACGGGAGAAGAAGAGATCGTACCTGCTGGGGGGGGGGTCGGTACCGAGGCTGTGGGGGTCGGTACGGCCTCGGTACGGACACTGTTGTCCCTGTTTTCTTCCTCGTTTGGCGTGCTTTCTCGACCAAGCACCTCCTTTCCACTTCTTAGGTGTATTGCAGCTATTTGCCCCCTAGGGTTCTCGTCGGTGCGGCCGGGGAGCTTCCCTTGAGGCCGTGGGATTTGTGCCGCGAGATTACCTAGTTGGGACTCGACTCCCTTCTTCCATGTTTCTAACTCTCCTAGTTGTGCATGAACTCCCTTAAATTGGGAATTCACATCGGCACGAAGCCCATTGAATCCTTCCTTAAGCTCTTGTACCCATGATGGTGGTTCTTGATACCCAGGGGGCCTATATGGGGGAACCCTTTGATCTTGTTGCGGAGGAGGTTGACTCCCTTGTCCTTGTCCATAGTTACCCCAATTAGGGTAATTGTTGTTCCTCCCTGCGTAATTGTTATTTTGATTCCCCGCATAATTATTATTATTATTGGGGTTCCTATAAGGAGCCCTCATATAACTCACCTCTTCGTAGTGTTCCGCCCTTTGTACCTGGCTAATATTATTGCAATCTATAGTATTATGAGCTAGAGAACCGCATTCTAAACAAGGTTGATTTCTAGATAGAAAACTTACTTGTTTCTTGAGGCGTCGGGTCTCATCCTCATGGAATTGCCTACGCACATCTGGGTCAATTTAATCAGCAGGCTCATAAAGTTTCTTACCTGACAGTCTCGCCACTGGGGTGCCATACATAGCGTCGTACTCCGTTAGCTTGCCCAATAGAGCCCATGCATCAGTTGGATTCATCTCGAGGAACCCACAATCGGTGTGTAGGTTCAATCGAGTCTTAGTCTCCGCATTGATGCCTTGGAAGAAGATTTCTTGGAGGACATACTCAGGTTGCCCGTGGGTAGGGCATTATCTCTGCAACTCCTTGAATCTCTCCCAAGTCTCAAAAAATGTCTCTCCTGGCAATTGGTAAAAGGAGGTGATTTTCTTCCTAAGCTCCGTTGTCTTTGCCGGTGGAAAGAACTTTTTCATGAACAAGTCATACAAAGCCTTCCATGTAGTGATGGACCTAGGCGCCAAACTCTCCAACCAATTCAGAGCCTTTCCTGAAAGAGACCATTTAAATGCCTTTAGTTGCACATATTCCAACGATACATCATCAGCAGCAATTGTATCGCATAGATCAATAAAGTTCTTAATATGAAGCATAGGGCATTCATGAGCTTTGCCCTCAAATTGAGATCTTTTAATTAAAGAAATGAAGTGGGATTTAATCTCAAAATTTCGCTCAATCTCGGGGAGGACGATTGCAGATTCGGGCACCCTCAGTTCTGGGTGCATGTATTGCTTTGCATTCCTTGGGATAGCATCCAACTGCTGTTGCAGACGAGCAGTCGCTTCCCTTTCTCTCGCTGCAACCTCCCTTTCTCTTTTTGCAGTAAGCCGAAATTGCTCCATCTGACGACGGAGGTCAGCCATCTGCGCAGCAACGTCAACATTGTTTCTTGTGTTGTCTCCCATTGTCCTGGCTTCTCGTAGTCTGCGATGGAAAGAGCGTTCCGGTTCGAGATCGATAGCAAAATCAAAATCAAGCCGACGTCGCCCCGATGGCATAAACTGAAACCAAAAACAAAAACAAAGACACCACAATTAAAAACAAAGGGGATGGGCTATTCCCAAACCCTAATAGTAACTAAAACTTTGACACAATTGAAATCTCCCCGGCAACGGCGCCAATTTGTTGAAGGGTTTATTTTCAATCAAATAAATTTAAAGATCAAAACCCCGCTATAGTATAGTAGGGTCAAGTTCGTTCGCAGGGAGAAAGTCAGTGACTCAATTCTAGTTACCAAAGAGCAAGAAATAGCAAGAAGAGATGGAAAATTATAGAATTATGGGGGTTTCTGGGCTGCTGGAATTTTTAAGAAATATCAATAATAATAAAAGTCTAGGGCATAAGGATCACCACAACGATAATCATGCAAGCATTGCAATGAATCATATAAAAATCATGTTTTTATCTATTAAATAGGTCAATTTGCATCAACCCTAGCAAAGCAATCAATTTATTTTCACAAATTAATAAACTTTACTAACAATCTTAATTAGGTTATCAAACATTCATTCAAAACCCTAATTATTATCCAATTCACAATTCAATCTTTCAATTCAATTGCAAAAAGGAATTTCCCCAATTTTCATTGAGTACTTAAGCATATAAATAGATAAGAACCAATCAATTTACCAATTCATAGCAAAATCGCAAGCATAACTATCGTTGGGATCACCCCAACCCTAGAAAAGGCGACTACTCACGCATATTCATGGTGAATAATTCAAAATTCATGAAAAAACTAAAAATCAGAAATTTAAATTGAATAAAAACCTGAGAATAATGTCAACAATGCGTCCCAAAAGCCTTACAAAACGTTCCTCAACTTTCTCCGAAGAAATCGCTTCAAAAAGCTCTCAAATCCGCTCACAAACGCTCCTAAACGAGTGCTGAGAATTCTAACGTAGGCTGAAAATTCGGTATGAAGAAGAGAGAGAGCTTCTCCAAACCCTAAAAATCCTATATATACTTAGTATCCCATAAACCTAATTAGGAAATAACAAATATATGAATTTTATCTAAATTCTATCTAAGGAAAATAGGTAAAAATAATTAAATCCGGGTAAATAAGCTCCGCTGGGACCTATACCAAAGCGGAAGACCTCGGTACCGACCCCCCCTAGGGTCGGTATGGCCACTGTTGCTCATCTCGTCTTGCTTGTTCAGATCAGGCCTCGGTACCGACCCAGGTGGGGTCGGTACAGGGTCGGTACGGCTCGGAAAAATGCTTATATCTCCTTCGTTTGAACTCCGATTGCTTCCGTTCCTTTTCCTATGCGCTCCAAATTCTTTTCCGCTTCTTTTCATAGTTAAAAGTTTCTTCAAAAACAGCTTCTAAAATTCTGTAAAACACACAAAAGCTAGTGAAGACATCTATTTCTCATAAAATATGAAAACACATGCAAAACACCTTAAACCCAATGCAAAACCCTATGAAAATGACTCAAATTGACATCAAAACATATGGGAAAATATAACTAAATACGTGCACATCAGTGCGCGAAAACTTTCCGTCATATTTTCGGACCAAAAGTGACCATATCGGTGTCACCTTTCTTTATCCACCAAAACTGTGTTGTTTTTTTCAAATGTTTACCAAACATGTTTATATGGTGTATAGGTCATAATGGGAGCTTTGTGCGCGAAAAGCTTTCCGTGAAATTTTCGGACAAAAAATGACCATATCGGCGTCACCTTTCTTTATCCACCAAAAATGTGTTGTTTTTGCTCAAATGTTTCTCAAACTCGTTTATATGGTGTATAGGTCATAATGGGAGCTTTGTCCGCGAAAAGATTTCCGTGAAATTTTCGGACCAAAAGTGACCATATCGGCGTCACCTTTCTTTATCCACCAAAAAAAACTGTGTGGTTTTCGCAAAAATGTGTCCCAGACACGTTTATATGGTGTATAGGTCATAATGGGAGCTTTGTGCGCGAAAAGCTTTCCGTGAAATTTTCGGACCAAAAGTGACCATATCGGTGTCACCTTTCTTTATCCACCAAAACTGTGTGGTTTTCGCTCAAATGTGTCCCAAACATGTTTATATGGTGTATACGTCACAATGGGAGCTTTGAGCGCGAAAACTTTCCGTCATATTTTCGGACCAAAAGTGACCATATCGGTGTCACCTTTCTTTATCCACCAAAACTTTGTTGTTTTTGATCAAATGTTTACGAAACACGTTTATATGGTGTATAGGTCATAATGTGAGCTTTGTGCGCGAAAAGATTTCGGTGAAATTTTCGGACCAAAAGTGACCATATCGTCGTCACCTTTCTTTATCCACCAAAACTGTGTGGTTTTCGCTCAAATGTGTCCCAGACACGTTTATATGGTGTATAGGTCATAATGGGAGCTTTGTGCGCGAAAACTTTCCGTCATATTTTCGGACCAAAAGTGACCATATCGGCGTCACCTTTCTTTATCCACCAAAACTGTGTGGTTTTCGCTCAAATGTGTCCCAAAAATGTTTATATGGTGTATAAGTCACAATGGGAGCTTTGTGCGCAAAAAGCTTTCTGTGAAATTTTCGGATCAAAAGTGACCATATTGGCGTAACCTTTCTTTATCCACCAAAACTGTGTTATTTTTGCTCAAATGTTTCTCAAACACGTTTATATGGTGTATACGTCATCATGGGAGCTTTGTGCGCGAAAAGGATTCCGTGAAATTTTCGGACCAAAAGTGACCATATGGACGTCACCTTTCTTTATCCATAAAAACTGTGTTGTTTTCGCTCAAATGTGTCCCAAACAAGTTTATATGGTGTATATGTCACAATGGGAGCTTTGTGCGCGAAAAGCTTTCCGTGAAAATTTCGGAACAAAAGTGCCCATATTGGCGTAACCTTTCTTTATCCACCAAAAATGTGTTGTTTTTGCTCAAATGTTTCTCAAACACGTTTATATGGTGTGTAGGTCATAATGGGAGCTTTGTGCGCGAAAAGCTTTGCGTGAAATTTTCGGACGAAACGTGACCATATCGGCGTCACCTTTCTTTATCCACCAAAACTGTGTGGTTTTCGCACAAATGTGTCCCAGACACGTTTATATGGTGTATAGGTCATAATGGGAGCTTTGTGCGGGAAAAGCTTTCCGTGAAATTTTCGGACCAAAAGTGACCATATCGGTGTCACCTTTCTTTATCCACCAAAACTGTGTTGTTTTTGTTCAAATGTTTACCAAACATGTTTATATGGTGTATAGGTCATAATGGGAGCTTTGTGCGCGAAAAGCTTTCCGTGAAATTTTCGGACAAAAAATGACCATATCGGCGTCACCTTTCTTTATCCACCAAAAATGTGTTGTTTTTGCTCAAATGTTTCTCAAACTCGTTTATATGGTGTATAGTTCATAATGGGAGCTTTGTCCGCGAAAAGATTTCCGTGAAATTTTCGGACCAAAAGTGACCATATCGGCGTCACCTTTCTTTATCCACCAAAACTGTGTGGTTTTCGCAAAAATGTGTCCCAGACACGTTTATATGGTGTATAGGTCATAATGGGAGCTTTGTGCGCGAAAAGCTTTCCGTGAAATTTTCGGACCAAAAGTGACCATATCGGTGTCACCTTTCTTTATCCACCAAAACTGTGTGGTTTTCGCTCAAATGTGTCCCAAACATGTTTATATGGTGTATACGTCACAATGGGAGCTTTGAGCGCGAAAACTTTCCGTCATATTTTCGGACCAAAAGTGACCATATCGGTGTCACCTTTCTTTATCCACCAAAACTTTGTTGTTTTTGATCAAATGTTTACCAAACACGTTTATATGGTGTATAGGTCATAATGGGAGCTTTGTGCGCGAAAAGATTTCGGTGAAATTTTCGGACCAAAAGTGACCATATCGTCGTCACCTTTCTTTATCCACCAAAACTGTGTGGTTTTCGCTCAAATGTGTCCCAGACACGTTTATATAGTGTATAGGTCATAATGGGAGCTTTGTGCGCGAAAACTTTCCGTCATATTTTCGGACCAAAAGTGACCATATCGGCGTCACCTTTCTTTATCCACCAAAACTGTGTGGTTTTCGCTCAAATGTGTCCCAAAAATGTTTATATGGTGTATAAGTCACAATGGGAGCTTTGTGCGCGAAAAGCTTTCTGTGAAATTTTCGGATCAAAAGTGACCATATTGGCGTAACCTTTCTTTATCCACCAAAACTGTGTTGTTTTTGCTCAAATGTTTCTCAAACACGTTTATATGGTGTATAGGTCATCATGGGAGCTTTGTGCGCGAAAAGCTTTCCGTGAAATTTTCAGACCAAAAGTGACCATATTGACGTCACCTTTCTTTATCCATAAAAACTATGTTGTTTTCGCTCAAATGTGTCCCAAACAAGTTTATATGGTGTATATGTCACAATGGGAGCTTTGTGCGCGAAAAGCTTTCCGTGAAAATTTCGGAACAAAAGTGCCCATATTGGCGTAACCTTTCTTTATCCACCAAAAATGTGTTGTTTTTGCTCAAATGTTTCTCAAACACGTTTATATCGTGTGTAGGTCATAATGGGAGCTTTGTGCGCGAAAAGCTTTGCGTGAAATTTTCGGACGAAACGTGACCATATCGGCGTCACCTTTCTTTATCCACCAAAACTGTGTGGTTTTCGCACAAATGTGTCCCAGACACGTTTATATGGTGTATAGGTCATAATGGGAGCTTTGTGCGGGAAAAGCTTTCCGTGAAATTTTCGGACCAAAAGTGACCATATCGGTGTCACCTTTCTTTATCCACCAAAACTGTGTTGTTTTTGTTCAAATGTTTACCAAACATGTTTATATGGTGTATAGGTCATAATGGGAGCTTTGTGCGCGAAAAGCTTTCCGTGAAATTTTCGGACAAAAAATGACCATATCGGCGTCACCTTTCTTTATCCACCAAAAATGTGTTGTTTTTGCTCAAATGTTTCTCAAACTCGTTTATATGGTGTATAGGTCATAATGGGAGCTTTGTCCGCGAAAAGATTTCCGTGAAATTTTCGTACCAAAAGTGACCATATCGGCGTCACCTTTCTTTATCCACCAAAACTGTGTGGTTTTCGCAAAAATGTGTCCCAGACACGTTTATATGGTGTATAGGTCATAATGGGAGCTTTGTGCGCGAAAAGCTTTCCGTGAAATTTTCGGACCAAAAGTGACCATATCGGTGTCACCTTTCTTTATCCACCAAAACTGTGTGGTTTTCGCTAAATGTGTCCCAAACATGTTTATATGGTGTATACGTCACAATGGGAGCTTTGAGCGCGAAAACTTTCCGTCATATTTTCGGACCAAAAGTGACCATATCGGTGTCACCTTTCTTTATCCACCAAAACTTTGTTGTTTTTGGTCAAATGTTTACCAAACACGTTTATATGGTGTATAGGTCATAATGGGAGCTTTGTGCGCGAAAAGATTTCGGTGAAATTTTTGGACCAAAAGTGACCATATCGTCGTCACCTTTCTTTATCCACCAAAACTGTGTGGTTTTCGCTCAAATGTGTCCCAGACACGTTTATATGGTGTATAGGTCATAATGGGAGCTTTGTGCGCGAAAACTTTCCGTCATATTTTCGGACCAAAAGTGACCATATCGGCGTCACCTTTCTTTATCCACCAAAACTGTGTGGTTTTCGCTCAAATGTGTCCCAAAAATGTTTATATGGTGTATAAGTCACAATGGGAGCTTTGTGCGCGAAAAGCTTTCTGTGAAATTTTCGGATCAAAAGTGACCATATTGGCGTAACCTTTCTTTAGCCACCAAAACTGTGTTATTTTTGCTCAAATGTTTCTCAAACACGTTTATATGGTGTATAGGTCATCATGGGAGCTTTGTGCGCGAAAAGCTTTCCGTGAAATTTTCGGACCAAAAGTGACCATATGGACGTCACCTTTCTTTATCCATAAAAACTGTGTTGTTTTCGCTCAAATGTGTCCCAAACAAGTTTATATGGTGTATATGTCACAATGGGAGCATTGTGCGCGAAAAGCTTTCCGTGAAAATTTCGGAACAAAAGTGCCCATATTGGCGTAACCTTTCTTTATCCACCAAAAATGTGTTGTTTTTGCTCAAATGTTTCTCAAACACGTTTATATGGTGTGTAGGTCATAATGGGAGCTTTGTGCGCGAAAAGCTTTGCGTGAAATTTTCGGACGAAACGTGACCATATCGGCGTCACCTTTCTTTATCCACCAAAACTGTGTGGTTTTCGCACAAATGTGTCCCAGACACGTTTATATGGTGTATAGGTCATAATGGGAGCTTTGTGCGGGAAAAGCTTTCCGTGAAATTTTCGGACCAAAAGTGACCATATCGGTGTCACCTTTCTTTATCCACCAAAACTGTGTTGTTTTTGTTCAAATGTTTACCAAACATGTTTATATGGTGTATAGGTCATAATGGGAGCTTTGTGCGCGAAAAGCTTTCCGTGAAATTTTCGGACAAAAAATGACCATATCGGCGTCACCTTTCTTTATCCACCAAAAATGTGTTGTTTTTGCTCAAATGTTTCTCAAACTCGTTTATATGGTGTATAGTTCATAATGGGAGCTTTGTCCGCGAAAAGATTTCCGTGAAATTTTCGGACCAAAAGTGACCATATCGGCGTCACCTTTCTTTATCCACCAAAACTGTGTGGTTTTCGCAAAAATGTGTCCCAGACACGTTTATATGGTGTATAGGTCATAATGGGAGCTTTGCGCGCGAAAAGCTTTCCGTGAAATTTTCGGACCAAAAGTGACCATATCGGTGTCACCTTTCTTTATCCACCAAAACTGTGTGGTTTTCGCTCAAATGTGTCCCAAACATGTTTATATGGTGTATACGTCACAATAGGAGCTTTGAGCGCGAAAACTTTCCGTCATATTTTCGGACCAAAAGTGACCATATCGGTGTCACCTTTCTTTATCCACCAAAACTTTGTTGTTTTTGATCAAATGTTTACCAAACACGTTTATATGGTGTATAGGTCATAATGGGAGCTTTGTGCGCGAAAAGATTTCGGTGAAATTTTCGGACCAAAAGTGACCATATCGTCGTCACCTTTCTTTATCCACCAAAACTGTGTGGTTTTCGCTCAAATGTGTCCCAGACACGTTTATATGGTGTATAGGTCATAATGGGAGCTTTGTGCGCGAAAACTTTCCGTCATATTTTCGGACCAAAAGTGACCATATCGGCGTCACCTTTCTTTATCCACCAAAACTGTGTGGTTTTCGCTCAAATGTGTCCCAAAAATGTTTATATGGTGTATAAGTCACAATGGGAGCTTTGTGCGCGAAAAGCTTTCTGTGAAATTTTCGGATCAAAAGTGACCATATTGGCGTAACCTTTCTTTATCCACCAAAACTGTGTTGTTTTTTCTCAAATGTTTCTCAAACACGTTTATATGGTGTATAGGTCATCATGGGAGCTTTGTGCGCGAAAAGCTTTCCGTGAAATTTTCGGACCAAAAGTGACCATATGGACGTCACCTTTCTTTATCCATAAAAACTGTGTTGTTTTCGCTCAAATGTGTCCCAAACAAGTTTATATGGTGTATATGTCACAATGGGAGCTTTGTGCGCGAAAAGCTTTCCGTGAAAATTTCGGAACAAAAGTGCCCATATTGGCGTAACCTTTCTTTATCCACCAAAAATGTGTTGTTTTTGCTCAAATGTTTCTCAAACACGTTTATATGGTGTGTAGGTCATAATGGGAGCATTGTGCGCGAAAAGCTTTGCGTGAAATTTTCGGACGAAACGTGACCATATCGGCGTCACCTTTCTTTATCCACCAAAACTGTGTGGTTTTCGCACAAATGTGTCCCAGACACGTTTATATGGTGTATAGGTCATAATGGGAGCTTTGTGCGGGAAAAGCTTTCCGTGAAATTTTTGGACCAAAAGTGACCATATCGGTGTCACCTTTCTTTATCCACCAAAACTGTGTTGTTTTTGTTCAAATGTTTACCAAACATGTTTATATGGTGTATAGGTCATAATGGGAGCTTTGTGCGCGAAAAGCTTTCCGTGAAATTTTCGGACAAAAAATGACCATATCGGCGTCACCTTTCTTTATCCACCAAAAATGTGTTGTTTTTGCTCAAATGTTTCTCAAACTCGTTTATATGGTGTATAGTTCATAATGGGAGCTTTGTCCGCGAAAAGATTTCCGTGAAATTTTCGGACCAAAAGTGACCATATCGGCGTCACCTTTCTTTATCCACCAAAACTGTGTGGTTTTCGCAAAAATGTGTCCCAGACACGTTTATATGGTGTATAGGTCATAATGGGAGCTTTGTGCGCGAAAAGCTTTCCGTGAAATTTTCGGACCAAAAGTGACCATATCGGTGTCACCTTTCTTTATCCACCAAAACTGTGTGGTTTTCGCTCAAATGTGTCCCAAACATGTTTATATGGTGTATACGTCACAATAGGAGCTTTGAGCGCGAAAACTTTCCGTCATATTTTCGGACCAAAAGTGACCATATCGGTGTCACCTTTCTTTATCCACCAAAACTTTGTTGTTTTTGATCAAATGTTTACCAAACACGTTTATATGGTGTATAGGTCATAATGGGAGCTTTGTGCGCGAAAAGATTTCGGTGAAATTTTCGGACCAAAAGTGACCATATCGTCGTCACCTTTCTTTATCCACCAAAACTGTGTGGTTTTCGCTCAAATGTGTCCCAGACACGTTTATATGGTGTATAGGTCATAATGGGAGCTTTGTGCGCGAAAACTTTCCGTCATATTTTCGGACCAAAAGTGACCATATCGGCGTCACCTTTCTTTATCCACCAAAACTGTGTGGTTTTCGCTCAAATGTGTCCCAAAAATGTTTATATGGTGTATAAGTCACAATGGGAGCTTTGTGCGCGAAAAGCTTTCTGTGAAATTTTCGGATCAAAAGTGACCATATTGGCGTAACCTTTCTTTATCCACCAAAACTGTGTTGTTTTTGCTCAAATGTTTCTCAAACACGTTTATATGGTGTATAGGTCATCATGGGAGCTTTGTGCGCGAAAAGCTTTCCGTGAAATTTTCGGACCAAAAGTGACCATATGGACGTCACCTTTCTTTATCCATAAAAACTATGTTGTTTTCGCTCAAATGTGTCCCAAACAAGTTTATATGGTGTATATGTCACAATGGGAGCTTTGTGCGCGAAAAGCTTTCCGTGAAAATTTCGGAACAAAAGTGCCCATATTGGCGTAACCTTTCTTTATCCACCAAAAATGTGTTGTTTTTGCTCAAATGTTTGTCAAACACGTTTATATCGTGTGTAGGTCATAATGGGAGCTTTGTGCGCGAAAAGCTTTGCGTGAAATTTTCGGACGAAACGTGACCATATCGGCGTCACCTTTTGTTTATCCACCAAAACTGTGTGGTTTTCGCACAAATGTGTCCCAGACACGTTTATATGGTGTATAGGTCATAATGGGAGCTTTGTGCGGGAAAAGCTTTCCGTGAAATTTTCGGACCAAAAGTGACCATATCGGTGTCACCTTTCTTTATCCACCAAAACTGTGTTGTTTTTGTTCAAATGTTTACCAAACATGTTTATATGGTGTATAGGTCATAATGGGAGCTTTGTGCGCGAAAAGCTTTCCGTGAAATTTTCGGACAAAAAATGACCATATCGGCGTCACCTTTCTTTATCCACCAAAAATGTGTTGTTTTTGCTCAAATGTTTCTCAAACTCGTTTATATGGTGTATAGGTCATAATGGGAGCTTTGTCCGCGAAAAGATTTCCGTGAAATTTTCGGACCAAAAGTGACCATATCGGCGTCACCTTTCTTTATCCACCAAAACTGTGTGGTTTTCGCAAAAATGTGTCCCAGACACGTTTATATGGTGTATAGGTCATAATGGGAGCTTTGTGCGCGAAAAGCATTCCGTGAAATTTTCGGACCAAAAGTGACCATATCGGTGTCACCTTTCTTTATCCACCAAAACTGTGTGGTTTTCGCTCAAATGTATCCCAAACATGTTTATATGGTGTATACGTCACAATGGGAGCTTTGAGCGCGAAAACTTTCCGTCATATTTTCGGACCAAAAGTGACCATATCGGTGTCACCTTTCTTTATCCACCAAAACTTTGTTGTTTTTGTTCAAATGTTTACCAAACACGTTTATATGGTGTATAGGTCATAATGGGAGCTTTGTGCGCGAAAAGATTTCGGTGAAATTTTCGGACCAAAAGTGACCATATGGACGTCACCTTTCTTTATCCATAAAAACTATGTTGTTTTCGCTCAAATGTGTCCCAAACAAGTTTATATGGTGTATATGTCACAATGGGAGCTTTGTGCGCGAAAAGCTTTCCGTGAAAATTTCGGAACAAAAGTGCCCATATTGGCGTAACCTTTCTTTATCCACCAAAAATGTGTTGTTTTTGCTCAAATGTTTGTCAAACACGTTTATATCGTGTGTAGGTCATAATGGGAGCTTTGTGCGCGAAAAGCTTTGCGTGAAATTTTCGGACGAAACGTGACCATATCGGCGTCACCTTTCTTTATCCACCAAAACTGTGTGGTTTTCGCACAAATGTGTCCCAGACACGTTTATATGGTGTATAGGTCATAATGGGAGCTTTGTGCGGGAAAAGCTTTCCGTGAAATTTTCGGACCAAAAGTGACCATATCGGTGTCACCTTTCTTTATCCACCAAAACTGTGTTGTTTTTGTTCAAATGTTTACCAAACATGTTTATATGGTGTATAGGTCATAATGGGAGCTTTGTGCGCGAAAAGCTTTCCGTGAAATTTTCGGACAAAAAATGACCATATCGGCGTCACCTTTCTTTATCCACCAAAAATGTGTTGTTTTTGCTCAAATGTTTCTCAAACTCGTTTATATGGTGTATAGGTCATAATGGGAGCTTTGTCCGCGAAAAGATTTCCGTGAAATTTTCGGACCAAAAGTGACCATATCGGCGTCACCTTTCTTTATCCACCAAAACTGTGTGGTTTTCGCAAAAATGTGTCCCAGACACGTTTATATGGTGTATAGGTCATAATGGGAGCTTTGTGCGCGAAAAGCTTTCCGTGAAATTTTCGGACCAAAAGTGACCATATCGGTGTCACCTTTCTTTATCCACCAAAACTGTGTGGTTTTCGCTCAAATGTATCCCAAACATGTTTATATGGTGTATACGTCACAATGGGAGCTTTGAGCGCGAAAACTTTCCGTCATATTTTCGGACCAAAAGTGACCATATCGGTGTCACCTTTCTTTATCCACCAAAACTTTGTTGTTTTTGTTCAAATGTTTACCAAACACGTTTATATGGTGTATAGGTCATAATGGGAGCTTTGTGCGCGAAAAGATTTCGGTGAAATTTTCGGACCAAAAGTGACCATATCGTCGTCACCTTTCTTTATCCACCAAAACTGTGTGGTTTTCGCTCAAATGTGTCCCAGACACGTTTATATGGTGTATAGGTCATAATGGGAGCTTTGTGCGCGAAAACTTTCCGTCATATTTTCGGACCAAAAGTGACCATATCGGCGTCACCTTTCTTTATCCACCAAAACTGTGTGGTTTTCGCTCAAATGTGTCCCAAAAATGTTTATATGGTGTATAAGTCACAATGGGAGCTTTGTGCGCGAAAAGCTTTCTGTTAAATTTTCGGATCAAAAGTGACCATATTGGCGTAACCTTTCTTTATCCACCAAAACTGTGTTGTTTTTGCTCAAATGTTTCTCAAACACGTTTATATGGTGTATAGGTCATCATGGGAGCTTTGTGCGCGAAAAGCTTTCCGTGAAATTTTCGGACCAAAAGTTACCATATGGACGTCACCTTTCTTTATCCATAAAAACTGTGTTGTTTTCGCTCAAATGTGTCCCAAACAAGTTTATATGGTGTATATGTCACAATGGGAGCTTTGTGCGCGAAAAGCTTTCCGTGAAAATTTCGGAACAAAAGTGCCCATATTGGTGTAACCTTTCTTTATCCACCAAAAATGTGTTGTTTTTGCTCAAATGTTTCTCAAACACGTTTATATGGTGTGTAGGTCATAATGGGAGCTTTGTGCGCGAAAAGCTTTGCGTGAAATTTTCGGACGAAACGTGACCATATCGGCGTCACCTTTCTTTATCCACCAAAACTGTGTGGTTTTCGCACAAATGTGTCCCAGACACGTTTATATGGTGTATAGGTCATAATGGGAGCTTTGTGCGGGAAAAGCTTTCCGTGAAATTTTCGGACCAAAAGTGACCATATCGGTGTCACCTTTCTTTATCCACCAAAACTGTGTGGTTTTCGCTCAAATGTGTCCCAAACATGTTTATATGGTGTATACGTCACAATGGGAGCTTTGTGCGCGAAAACTTTCTGTAATATTTTCGGACCAAAAGTGACCATATCGATGTCACCTTTCTTTATCCACCAAAACTGTGTTGTTTTTAATCAAACGTTACCAGACACGTTTATATGGTGTATAGGACATAATGGGAGCTTTGTGCGCGAAAAGATTTCGGTGAAATTTTCGCACCAAAAGTGACCATATCGTCGTCACCTTTCTTTATCCACCAAAACTGTGTGGTTTTCGCTCAAATGTGTCCCAGACACGTTTATATGGTGTATAGGTCGTAATGGGAGCTTTGTGCGCGATAACTTTCCGTCATATTTTCGGACCAAAAGTGACCATATCGGCGTCACCTTTCTTTATCCACCAAAACTGTGTGGTTTTTGCTCAAATGTGTCCCAAAAATGTTTATATGGTGTATAAGTCACAATGGGAGGTTTGTGCGCGAAAAGCTTTCTGTGAAATTTTCGGATCAAAAGTGACCATATTGGCGTAACCTTTCTTTATCCACCAAAACTGTGTTGTTTTTGCTCAAATGTTTCTCAAACACGTTTATATGGTGTATAGGTCATAATGGGAGCTTTGTGCGCGAAAAGCTTTCCGTGAAATTTTCGGACCAAAAGTGACCATATCGGTGTCACCTTTCTTTATCCACCAAAACTGTGTTGTTTTTGTTCAAATGTTTACCAAACATGTTTATATGGTGTATAGGTCATAATGGGAGCTTTGTGCGCGAAAAGCTTTCCGTGAAATTTTCGGACAAAAAATGACCATATCGGCGTCACCTTTCTTTATCCACCAAAAATGTGTTGTTTTTGCTCAAATGTTTCTCAAACTCGTTTATATGGTGTATAGGTCATAATGGGAGCTTTGTCCGCGAAAAGATTTCCGTGAAATTTTCGTACCAAAAGTGACCATATCGGCGTCACCTTTCTTTATCCACCAAAACTGTGTGGTTTTCGCAAAAATGTGTCCCAGACACGTTTATATGGTGTATAGGTCATAATGGGAGCTTTGTGCGCGAAAAGCTTTCCGTGAAATTTTCGGACCAAAAGTGACCATATCGATGTCACCTTTCTTTATCCACCAAAACTGTGTGGTTTTCGCTCAAATGTGTCTCAAACATGTTTATATGGTGTATACGTCACAATGGGAGCTTCGTGCGCGAAAACTTTCCGTCATATTTTCGGACCAAAAGTGACCATATCGGTGTGACCTTTCTTTATCCACCAAAACTGTGTTGTTTTTGTTCAAATGTTTACCAAACACGTTTATATGGTGTATAGGTTATAATGGGAGCTTTGTGCGCGAAAAGCTTTCCGTGAAATTTTCGGACCAAAAATGACCATATCGGCGTCACCTTTCTTTATCCACCAAAAAGGTGTTGTTTTTGCTCAAATGTTTCTCAAACTCGTTTATATGGTGTATAGGTCATAATGGGAGCTTTGTCCGCGAAAAGATTTCCGTGAAATTTTCGGACCAAAAGTGACCATATCGGCGTCACCTTTCTTTATCCACCAAAACTGTGTGGTTTTCGCTCAAATGTGTCCCAGACACGTTTATATGGTGTATAGATCATAATGGGAGCTTTGTGCGCGAAAAGCTTTCCGTGAAATTTTCGGACCAAAAGTGACCATATCGCTGTCACCTTTCTTTATCCACCAAAACTGTGTGGTTTTCGCTCAAATGTGTCCCAAACATGTTTATATGGTGTATACGTCACAATGGGAGCTTTGTGCGCGAAAACTTTCCGTCATATTTTCGGACCAAAAGTGACCATATCGGTGTCACCTTTCTTTATCCACCAAAACTGTGTTGTTTTTTATCAAATGTTTACCAAACACGTGTATATGGTGTATAGGTCATAATGGGAGCTTTGTGCGCGAAAAGATTTCGGTGAAATTTTCGGACCAAAAGTGACCATATCGTCGTCACCTTTCTTTATCCACCAAAACTGTGTGGTTTTCGCTCAAATGTGTCCCAGACACGTTTATATGGTGTATAGGTCATAATGGGAGCTTTGTGCGTGATGAAGGGTTTATTTCAATCAAATAAATTTATAAGATCGAAACCCCACTATAGTATAGTAGGGTCAAGTTCGTCCATAGGGAGAAAGTCAGTGACTCAATTCTAGTTACAAAAGAGCAAGAAATAGCAAGAAAAGATGGAAAATTATAGAATTTTGGGGGTTTGTGGGCTGCTGGAATTTTTAGGAAAAATCAATAATAATAAAAGTCTAGGGCATAGAGATCACCACAACGATAATCGTACTAGCATTGCAATGGATCATATAAAAATCATGTTTTTATCTATTAAAGAGGTCAACTTGCATCAACCCTGGCAAAGCAATCAATTTATTTTCACAAATTAATAAACTTTACTATCAATCATAATTAGGTTATCAAACTTGCGTTCAAGACCCTAATTAGTATCCAATTCACAATTCAATCTTTCAATTTAATTGCAAAAAAGGAATTTTCCCCAACTTTCATTAGGTACTTAAGCACATAAAATAGATAAAACCAATTAATTCATCAATTCATAGCAAAATTGCAAGCATAGCTATCGTTGGGATCACCCCAACCCTAGAAAAGGCGACTACTCACGCATATTCATGGTGAATAACTCAAAATTCATGAAAAGACTGAAAATCAGAAATTTAAATTGAATAAAAACCTGAGAATAATGTCAACAATGCGTCCCAAAAGCCTTAAAAAACGTTCCTCAACTTTCGCCGAAGAAATCGCTTCAAAAAGCTCTCAAATCCGCTCACAAACGCTCCTAAACGAGTGCTGAGAATTCTAACGTAGGCTGAAAATTCGGTATGAAGAAGAGAGAGCTCCTCCAAACCCTAAAAATCCTATATATACTTAATATCCCATAAACCTAATTAGGAAATAACAAATATATGAATTTTATCTAAATTCTATCTAAGGAAAATAGGTAAAAATAATTAAATCCGGGTAAATAAGCTCCGCTGGGACCTATTCCGAAGCGGAAGACCTCGGTACCGACCCCCCCTAGGGTCGGTATGGCCACTGTTGCTCATCTCGTCTTGCTTGTCCAGATCAGGCCTCAGTACCGACCCAGATGGGGTCGGTACAGGGTCGGTACGGCTCGGAAAAATGCTTATATCTCCTTCGTTTGAACTCCGATTGCTTCTGTTCTTTTTCCTATGCGCTCCAAATTCTTTTCCGCTTCTTTTAATAGTTAAAAGTTTCTTCAAAAACAGCTCCCAAAATTCTGTAAAACACACAAAAGCTAGTGAAGACATCTATTTCTCATAAAATATGAAAACACATGCAAAAGACATTAAACCCAATGCAAAACCCTATGAAAATGACTCAAATTGACATCAAAACATATGGGAAAATATAACTAAACACATGCACATCAAAATACCCCATACTTAAATTTGCTTGTCCTCAAGCAATAACCAAACTATGACCAAAACCCTTAACATGCCTTCGAGTCTTCGCCTTAGTCAAAAGCAACATCAATTTAGCATAGTGCAAATAAGAACAAGCATTGAACCATCATCACATATATTTAGATTACCTTAGGCAAAGCAATTAGAATCCAACCACTCAAGGGGAATAATGTGTTTTCACTCCCTTTCAAATGTGTTTAGGCTTGAAATACATCTCTCAACTCAATCCTTTATAACATTAAGCTACATAGAAATTGCAATTAATATCACCAATCGATTCACCGAGATGTCAAAACATGCATTAACCATCAAGAGGACTTTGGCTCAATGGCCTTCAAAGAAGGACTCATTCGGCCGGGTTGTAACTTGGCTTGGGAAGAAAATAAAGGTAGGAATCATTTAGGCTATGTGGTGCTAGAAATCCGGGAACCAAAGACTCCTAAATTTCTAACTCAACTCATCCAAACAATTCCATCATATAATAACACTTCCAAACTCATCTAATATAGCACAACCCTTCAAAAATCCCCAAACTATCCAATGCATTTCACATAAGGATAAATTTGGCTTATCCATTATTAACATCCGAACTCATCTAAGATGGCACACTTCTTTAATAACCCCACAATATCCAATATATCTCACATAAAATAAATAAAGATAAATTTGGCTCATGCACAACTTCTCTTTCTTTCTTTTTTTTTTCGGAACTCATGTGCATTTATTTATTTTTGGAGCCAAAAATACCTTTTACAATAGATCAAGTGGCGAGAAAATAAAATACCCACCCAAAAATGTGTCCCACACTTAAACCAAATCATATGTCTCTACTCCTCAAACATCAATCTTTACCAATCACTAAGTCCTAATTCCCGGATAAGGAGGTAAGACTAATCATTGGCTAGGATAGATTTTGTAGAGCTATAAAAATAGGCTATAAGGCTCAAAGTGGTTACAAGCAAAGGAAACATATATAAGGTAGGTAAAAGAGGATATAAAGTGGTTAATAAAGAGTGCCTCTATCATTTGATCAAATTATGCAATGACTAGCTATCTCATATTGGTTTCAAGACTTAGATATACACCGCAATATCAAGAGGTAATGTATAAGGAGTGTAATACACACATAAAAAAGAAGGGAAAAATATATAAAGCACAATTCCCAATAGGCCAAGTAACTCATTAGGACATGTTGGATTCCATATCCAATCACCTAAATCCTAAAGTCATATATGCTCAATTTCATTTGCAAGTCAAACTTGACATAAAAATATTTTGTGCGACTTAGGCTAAACCATCCGAACTATGCCTTAGGATATTACATGATCAAGCTCAATTATTAGATTTCATCATTGGACATCTATGTTAAGGTATAAACTCACTAAAACAAAACAAAAATAACCATGCATTTTTTCTTTCTTTTACGACACAAATTTTTTTATTTTTTTATTTTTTTTTTGAAACTAAAATATGACAAAAGCAAGACTCAAGTGACTAAAATATGACAAAAGACTCAAATGCATAAAAAAAACTTAAACATGAATGCATAACATAATCTAACTAAGGTAAAATGTAACACATAAACATAAATATAATACAAAACACCTAAACATAGTTTCTGAATCCCCCACCACATACTTAAAAATAGACAGTGTCCCCACTGTCAAAAGAAAAATCAAAGTAAAAGGGAAAAGACTCAGAAACTCACAAAGGAATTCAGAAGCTGCTGAAGACATTCATAAACTCTACGGAGAAGGTGGTGGTGGTAATCGATGATGTGGAAAGAAAGAAGATGCCCAAGCCATGAAGGAATACTGGTGCGTTTCATGCTTGTCCATCCTCTTGTTCAAGCGTGTAAACTCCTCCATAAGAGCACCCTGCCCATTCTGTAGGGCTTCCTGGCCCAGTCTCAGAGATCTAAGTTCATCCATGACGTCAGTAAGGCTAGGAGAATACTGAGGCGCAGATCTGCTCGGGCCAGCCCCGTCAGAAAAGGGGCGGCTACTAGGCCTAGTGTCATGATCCATATAGTCAGTGTCGTGCTCTTGCTGCCTATGCTCATGGTAGGATCCTTGCCCAAAGGATCCAAAACCGTCAAATAAAATAGGTGGAGGCACCACCAAGGCAAAAGTGTTGTCTGGGCGGGGGTATCTCGATGGTCTCTGTCGTCTCAAAGGATCATTCAGAATATCCTCTGAAGTCGGTGAAGGTTCAGAAGCCCAAGTGATAATCCAGTTAGGGACGTACAACAAGTCCATATTCGGCTTGGTAATCTCCACCTCGTGATCATAAAAAACTGACAGAAGCTTGTCTCCGTTGCGCTTGATCAAATTAGCACCAATCAAGTACGCAGTGTCAATCATCAGAGTAGGCACATCCTTGTATCTGGTGAAGTCAACCTCAAGGCGCCTGGCCAACAGCGCCACCAGGCCTCCATACCAGATTTCTTCCGTGCGTGCTCTATAGGCCAAGACATGCATAATGAACTCAAACCCCAAGTTCAGGGGTGTCTGCATCTCAAATAGTACCCCTCTCAAACAAGTCACCTCAGTTCTAGTGGGTCTAGATAATTCCTTCTTGGCCCATATAGTGCTACCAAAAATTCATAAAATAATACGGAAAAGAGGGTTCGCAATGTCCTTACCCTGAAGTGCTCCTCGAGAAGGCCAATAGGGATTGCCCGTAATTAGAGTCCAAGTCTGAAGGGCCTTGTAGCTGAGATGATTGTATGATGCCATTGGGTTAGGAAATCCCAACAATGCATTAAATTGCTGCAAAGTGAAGGAGTGTTGAACATTCCCCACCTGGAATGTAATAGGGCCCACAAAATCTGGGCTAGCCATATCGCTTGCCAATGTAGCCGTGAACTCTGCAGTAAGAGCGGGGTAGTGGTGGTGGACACGATCCAGAAGACTAGTGGCGCCTAAGTAAGAGAAGGCCTCCAATAAGTCATCATGTACCCCAAGGCGCTCTCCATCATCAGGGCTATACCATCGGGCCTTCAGATTGCCCTTCTTGTGGAACTCCTTGTAATCCTTCTTCAAACGGGAGTCGGAGATGATGACATTATCCAACAGAACTGTAGCGGATGACTCCCTAGCCCTCTTGCTACGTTGACGACTGAACATTTTCCTAGACAAGACAAACCAATTGAAAACTAAAATCCTTTCTAGAACAGTGAAACCAAACCAAATCAGCTAAACTCAAAAGAAGCTAACATCTAACCATGCAAATTAAGAATGATAATATGCACTAGAAAAACATATAAACACATAAAGCCCGAGTGCATATAAATAGCCAAGCGCAAGAGATACCACCTAAAGAAATAATTGCATATAAACAATATAAAATAAGCTCCGATGCATATAAAATCACCATCATGCAGAATAGAATGCATTACCCATATATGTAACCATAAGCTCTACATAGACTATATGAATAGGGAAAACAATATAGACAATATAGTCATCATGTAAGGTCACTATATTGCAACACCTAATCATAAAACCATATACTCATGAAGGTAACATAAGTAATGCAAAACTCAATATGCACAAACCAACTATGACAACCCCATACTTAAGTTTAAAACAAGTCAAATAAATATACAATAGACATATAACTTGTTTGCAATGTCAAATCATGCAAGGGAATAGATTTTATGCTAGAATAGAAGAAGCTAATCAACCAAAAAGCATAAAAATCAAATCCAAAATCAAATCCTGAAACGGATCGCAATGAAATTCTAAAATTCAATTAGCGCACAATCCATAAAGAATATGACATTGCCATGAACATGAAAGTAACTCTAAATCAACCCAACAACACAACCATGTCATCAATTTTGACCAATTTGGCTTTCGGCAAAAAGCCCCAAATTCCGCTCCTAAATCAAACCCTAGGTTTCATTCTCAACCTAAATCATCAAATCAATCTAAATAATTGAAATAAACAAGTTTAGGGTAAGAAATCATACCACAACCAAGTTGAATGAAGAAGAAAAATCGGGATTTCGAAGGTATAACGAGCCAAAAAGGTCGAACAGCGAATTTTGGCAAAGTGGTTCGGTGGGGAGGTTACAGGGCTCGAACCGGGGTGAGTTTGGGCTCAGGGGGTGCGCCACGGAGGGGGGTTTCGAGCGGCGGTGGTGGCTTGGCCGGAGGTGGCTCGGTGTGGTGGTGGGTAGCTCCGAGAGAGAGAGGGGCTGCTGCGGGGTGGGGTTCGAAACCGGGGTGGGGTGTGGGGAATGGGGCCTCGGTGTGGGCTGCTGGGGGCTCGAACCAGGGTGCAGCTGACCCCAGGGGGTGCGCCACGGAGGGGGGTGTCGAGCGGCGGTGGTGGCTTGGCCGGAGGTGGCTCGGTGTGGTGGTGGGTGGCTCCGAGAGAGAGGGTGGCTGAGGTAACGAGGCAGGAGAGAAAGAAAGAGGAGAGAAGAGAAAAAAAGAAAGAATGAAAAGAAAAAGGAAAGAAAAAGAAAAGAAAGAAAAAGGAATAAAAGAAAAAGGTAAAATAAAAAAGAATTAATTAAATTTTTTTTTTCGGGTGGGGGTTGGTACCGAGGGAAGGGGGGTCGGTATGGCCTCGGTATGCCTACTGGAATTTCTCTGTTTTCCGAGATTCACTTACCTGTCCGTCAGGAGGGTCGGTACCGACCCTAGGGGCCTCGGTACGGCCTCGGTACAGCTGCTATTGAGCTTCCTTTTCCGTTTTTCGCCCGTTTTCGCAGTGGTTCCCTCCTAAGACCTGCATGGTTAGTGCAATACGCTCCACCCCAACTGTCCTACCTATCCTGAAATTTAAAAACTAAAAATAAAACTTAGAAAGAAAAAGAAATAAAGCGGGTTGCCTCCAATAAGCGCTACCTTTAACGTCGTTAGCTTGACGTGGTTACCTCATCTTCATTCCAATGTGGTGAGAGCCCAAGTAACTCTTATTTCTTCCTCCGGATCCACTCTATCATAGTACTTCTTGAGTCGGTGACCATTGACCTTGAATATGGCTCCTTTTTCATCAACTAGATCCACCGCTCCATGGGGATAGATATGATGAACCACGAATGGTCCACTCCATCGTGATCTAAGCTTCCCTGGGAACAAACGCAATCTAGAATTGAAAAGAAGAACCTTATCACCTACCTCATATGTCTTTGGTACCAACTTCTTGTCATGCCACTTCTTGGTGCGCTCTTTGTAGATTTCGGCGTTTTGATAAGCCTTGAGCCTCAACTCCTCCAACTCTTGCAAGTCCATGAATCTCTTTGCTCCGGCCGCGTCGAGGTCCATGTTGAGCTCCTTAAGAGCCCATAATGCTTTATGCTCATGCTCGACGGGCAAATGACAGGACTTACCGTAAACCAAGTTGTAGGGAGTTGTGCGCAATGGTGTCTTGTACGCTGTCCCATAAGCCCACAACGCATCATCTAGCTTAGATGCCCAATCCTTCCTCGAGCGTGACACCGTCTTCTCTAAGATACTCTTGATTTGTCGATTGAAAACCTCAACTTGGCCACTAGTTTGGGGGTGGTAAGGTGTTGCCACCCTATGAGACACCCCATACTTAGCCAAAAGAGCTTCAAAGCCCCTCTCTATGAAGTGAGATCCTCCATCGCTAATAAGAACTCATGGGACACCAAAACGGGGAAAAATATTAGTCTTCATAAATCTAGCTACAACTTTAGAATCATTAGTACGAGTGGCTATACCTTCAACCCATTTAGAAACATAATCTACCGCTACCAAAATATATTTATAGGGCCCTGATGAAGGGAAGGGCCCCATAAAATCAATACCCCAAACGTCAAAAAGTTCAACCTCTAGGATACCGGTAAGAGGGTTCTCATGCCTCCAAGTGATGTTCCCCGCTCTTTGGCACTCATCGCAACTTTCAATGTAAGCATGCACATCTTTGAACAAAGTAGGCCAATAGAAGCCACTTTGAAGAATCTTTGCCGTGGTCTTGAAACTCTTTGCGTGGCCGCCCGTTGGAAGGGTGTGACAGTGCTTGATTATGTTCTCAATCTCTTCATCCGGTACACAACGTCTAAAGATGTGGTCGCTCCCCTGCTTGAATAAGTAGGGATCATCCCAATAGTATTGCTTGACGTCGTGGAGGAACTTCTTCTTGGCTTACGAAGTCAAATCCTTAGGGATTTCTCCCCCTACAATATAATTAGCAAAATCCGCGAACCAAGGGGTCCTCGACCCTCTAATAGCACAAATATGATGAGAACTGGGAGAAGAAGGAGGGGTATAAAAGGAGTCCCCACCGGAACTTACCGAATCGTTTCTCATGAGGTTTTCGTCCGGCCTGGAGTCATTGATTGGAACTTGATTTTCGGACTCCATGAGGTAGTCCAAGGGCAACCTAGACAAATGGTCAGCCACCAAGTTCTCTACTCCTTTCTTGTCCCTAATGTCACAATCGAATTCCTGCAACAAAAGCATCTAACGAAGGAGCCTAGGCTTGGCATCCTTTGTAGTCATCAAATATCTTACCGCAGCATGATCCGTATAGACAATGACTTTAGAACCTACTAAATAAGTACGAAACTTTTCAAAGGCAAATACCATGGCGAGGAATTCCTTCTCCGTCGTGGTGTACTTACTCTACGCTTCGTCAAGTGACTTACTTGCATAGTAGATGGCATGAAGCTTCTTGTCCTTCCTTTGCCCAAGCACAGAACCTACGGCATAGTCACTAGCATCACACATGATCTCAAAGGGTAGGTTCCAATCGGGCGATTGCATAATAGGAGCGGAGACAAGGGCTTCTCTCAATTTGTTGAACGCTTCAAGACACTCAGCAGAAAACTCAAAAGCTAGATCCTTCATAAGCAAGTTAGTTAAAGGTTTAGCAATTTTTGAGAAGTCTTGAATGAATCTCCTATAAAAGCTTGCATGTCCTAGAAAGCTCCTAATATCTTTCACATTGGAGGGAGGAGGTAGTTTCTCAATCAATTCAATTTTAGCACGATCTACCTCAATTCCCCTATTTGAAACCAAATGCCCTAAAACAATTCCCTCTTGAACCATAAAGTGACATTTTTCCCAATTAAGCACCAAATTAGTTTCTTCACATCTTTCTAGCACCCTACTCAAGTTGGCAAGACATGAATCAAAAGAAGAACCATAAACAGAAAAATCATCCATAAACACTTCTACTATATCCTCAATCATCTCAGAAAAAATAGCCATCATACACCTTTGAAAAGTTGCAGGGGCATTACAGAGCCCAAATGGCATCCTCCTGTAAGCAAAAGTTCCATAAGGACAAGTAAAAGTGGTCTTCTCTTGATCATCCGGATGAATAGGAATCTGCCAAAAACCACTATAGCCATCCAAATAGCAAAAATAATCGTGCTGGGCTAGACGCTCAAGAACTTGATCAATAAAAGGAAGAGGAAAATGATCTTTCCTAGTAGCACTATTCAACTTCCTATAATCAATGCACATGCACCATTTAGTAGTGGTCCTAGTGGGTACCAACTCACCTTTCTCATTCTCTATCACAGTCATTCCCCCTTTCTTAGGGACAACATGAACCGGGCTCACCCATTTACTGTCAGAAATAGCATAAATAATTCCAGCATCTAACATTTTCAAAATTTCAGATTTGACTACTTCTTGCATATTTGGGTTAAGCCTACGCTGACGTTCTATGGTCGGCTTATGATCATCCTCCATGAATATTCGATGCATGCATAAAGAAGGTGAAATTCCAATGATATCATCCAAAGAATAACCAATAGCCTTCCTATAGGTCCTAAGCACATCAAGTAATTTATCAACTTCTTCCTCATTCAATTTCGCATTAATGATCACAGGAAGAGTGGAATTGGGTCCCAAGAAAACATACCTCAAACCTTCTGGAAGCGGCTTAAGCTCTAGAGAAGACTCAATTGGAATAAGATTGGGCTCTTCCTCTTCCGTCTTCAATATCGCTTCCAGAACCTCCAAAGAATACACTTCCTCCTGACCTGCCAGAAGACCTGGGACTGGGCCTGCAGACTCAAGACAATCAAAATCGCTTACCTCTACCATGTCCGTGGTTTCCTTCATCGTTGGATTGAAGCGAAACTCAACGATGTCCTTCCCAATCTCAAATGTTAGGAGTCCCTTCCTAACATCAATTATTGCTCCAGCGGTGGCTAAGAAGGGCCTTCCAAGAATGATAGACACCACTGGATCCTCTGGCATATCCATAACAATAAAATCAGTGGGGACGAAAAACATACCTACACGGACAGGCACATCATCAATCACCCCAGTTGGTGATACAACAGCTCCATTTGCCATGGATACTCTCATGTTGACCGGCTCTAGGGCTCCCAAGCTTGTCTTAGACCATATCAAAAGGGGGAGAAGGCTTACACTTGCACCTAAATCACACAAAGCCTTGAAACGGTAAGATCCTACACCAATAGTAATGGCAAACTTACCTGGATCTCCAAGTTTCTCAGGGAGCTTCACTGAACGGACCTCGTCACCAAGCTCAGACATGGATCTCTTCTTAGCTAAGATGTCTTTCAAAAACATAGTGTAAGCTGGCATCTCACTCAAAGCGACAGTGAAAGGAATAGATATATTCAAACTCTGAAGCATCTTCACAAACTTTTGAAACTTACCTTCCGCTGTGTCCTTTACCTTTTTCGGAGGATATGGGAGCACTTTCATCGGATTCGGGGCTGAAATAGGCCCTGCAGAAGAATCCGTCGCTGCTGGGGGGGTCGGTACCGAGGCTGTGGGGGTCGGTACGGCCTCGGTATGGACACTGTTGTCCCCGTTTTCTTCCTCGTTTGGCGTGCTTTCTCGACCAGGCACCTCCTTTCCACTTCTTAGGTGTATTGCAGCTATTTGCCCCCTAGGGTTCTCGTCGGTGCGGCCTGGGAGCTTCCCTTGAGGCCGTGGGATTTGTGCCGCGAGATTACCTAGTTAGGACTCCACTCCCTTCTTCCAAGTTTCTAACTTTCCTAGTTGTGCATGAACTCCCTTAAATTGGGAATTCACATCGGCACGAAGCCCATTGAATCTTTCCTTAAGCTCTTGTACCCATGATGGTGGTTCTTGATACCCAGGGGGCCTATATGGGGGAACCCTTTGATCTTGTTGCGGAGGAGGTTGACTCCCTTGTCCTTGTCCATAGTTACCCCAATTAGGGTAATTTTTGTTCCTCCCTACATAATTGTTATTTTGATTCCCGCATAATTATTATTATTATTAGGGTTCCTATAAGGAGCCCTCATATAACTCACCTCTTCGTAGTGTTCTGCCCTTTGTACCTGGCTAATATTATTGCAATCTAAAGTATTATGAGCTAGAGAACCTCAATCTAAACAAGGTTGATTTCTAGATAGAAAACTTACTTGTTTCTTGAGGCGTCGGGTCTCATCCTCATGGAATTGCCTACGCACATCTGGGTCAATTTCATTAGCAGGCTCATAAAGTTTCTTACCTGACGGTCTCGCCACTGGGGTGCCATACATAGCGTCGTTTTCCGTTAGCTTGTCCAATAGAGCCCATGCATCAGTTGGATTCATCTCGAGGAACCCACAATCGGTGTGTAGGTTCAATCGACTCTTAGTCTCCGCATTGATGCCTTGGAAGAAGATTTCTTGGAGGACATACTCAGGTTGCCCGTGGGTAGGGCATTGTCTCTGCAACTCCTTGAATCTCTCCCAAGTCTCCAAAAATGTCTCTCCTGGCAATTGGTTAAAGGAGGTGATTTTCTTCCTAAGCTTCGTTGTCTTTGCCGGTGGAAAGAACTTTGTCATGAACAAGTCATACAAAGCCTTCCATGTAGTGATGGACCTAGGCGCCAAACTCTCCAACCAATTCAGAGCCTTTCCTGAAAGAGACCATTTAAATGCCTTTAGTTGCACATATTCCAACGATACATCATCCGCAGCAATTGTATCGCATAAATCAATAAAGTTCTTAATATGAAGCATAGGGCATTCATGAGCTTTGCCCTCAAATTGAGATCTTTTAATTAAAGAAATAAAGTGGGATTTAATCTCAAAATTTCGCTCAATCTCGGGGAGGACCATTGCAGATTCGGGCACCCTCAGTTCTGGGTGCATGTATTGCTTTGCATTCCTTGGGATAGCATCCAACTGCTATTGCAGACGAGCAGTCGCATCCCTTTCTATCGCTGCAGCCTCCCTTTCTCTTTCTGCAGTGAGCCGAAATTGCTCCATCTGACGACGGAGGTCAGCCATCTGCGCAGCAACGTCAACATTGTTTCCTGTGTTGTCTCCCATTGTCCTGGCTTCTCGTAGTCTGCGATGGAAAGAGCGTTCCTATTCGGGATCGATAGCAAAATCAAAATCAAGCCGACGTCGCCCCGATGGCATAAACTGAAACCAAAAACAAAAACAAAGACACCACAATTAAAAGCAAAGGGGATGGGCTATTCCCAAACCCTAATAGTAACTAAAACTTTGACACAATTGAAATCTCCCCGGCAACGGCGCCAATTTGATGAAGGGTTTATTTCAATCAAATAAATTTATAAGATCTAAACCCCGCTATAGTATAGTAGGGTCAAGTTCGTCCACAGGGAGAAAGTCAGTGACTCAATTCTAGTTACCAAAGAGCAAGAAATAGCAAGAAAAGATGGAAAATTATAGAATTTTGGGGGTTTGTGGGCTGCTGGAATTTTTAGGAAAAATCAATAATAATAAAAGTCTAGGGCATAGAGATCACCACAACGATAATCGTACTAGCATTGCAATGGATCATATAAAAATCATGTTTTTATCTATTAAAAAGGTCAACTTGCATCAACCCTAGCAAAGCAATCAATTTATTTTCACAAATTAATAAACTTTACTATCAATCATAATTAGGTTATCAAACTTGCGTTCAAGACCCTAATTACTATCCAATTCACAATTCAATCTTTCAATTTAATTGCAAAAAGGAATTTTCCCCAACTTTCATTAGGTACTTAAGCACATAAAATAGATAAAACCAATTAATTCATCAATTCATAGCAAAATTGCAAGCATAGCTATCGTTGGGATCACCCCAACCCTAGAAAAGGCGACTACTCACGCATATTCATGGTGAATAACTCAAAATTCATGAAAAGACTGAAAATCAGAAATTTAAATTGAATAAAAACCTGAGAATAATGTCAACAATGCGTCCCAAAAGCCTTAAAAAACGTTCCTCAACTTTCGCCGAAGAAATCGCTTCAAAAAGCTCTCAAATCCGCTCACAAACGCTCCTAAACGAGTGCTGAGAATTCTAACGTAGGCTGAAAATTCGGTATGAAGAAGAGAGAGCTCCTCCAAACCCTAAAAATCCTATATATACTTAATATCCCATAAACCTAATTAGGAAATAACAAATATATGAATTTTATCTAAATTCTATCTAAGGAAAATAGGTAAAAATAATTAAATCCGGGTAAATAAGCTCCGCTGGGACCTATTCCGAAGCGGAAGACCTCGGTACCGACCCCCCCTAGGGTCGGTATGGCCACTGTTGCTCATCTCGTCTTGCTTGTCCAGATCAGGCCTCAGTACCGACCCAGATGGGGTCGGTACAGGGTCGGTACGGCTCGGAAAAATGCTTATATCTCCTTCGTTTGAACTCCGATTGCTTCTGTTCTTTTTCCTATGCGCTCCAAATTCTTTTCCGCTTCTTTTAATAGTTAAAAGTTTCTTCAAAAACAGCTCCCAAAATTCTGTAAAACACACAAAAGCTAGTGAAGACATCTATTTCTCATAAAATATGAAAACACATGCAAAAGACATTAAACCCAATGCAAAACCCTATGAAAATGACTCAAATTGACATCAAAACATATGGGAAAATATAACTAAACACATGCACATCAAAATACCCCATACTTAAATTTGCTTGTCCTCAAGCAATAACCAAACTATGACCAAAACCCTTAACATGCCTTCGAGTCTTCGCCTTAGTCAAAAGCAACATCAATTTAGCATAGTGCAAATAAGAACAAGCATTGAACCATCATCACATATATTTAGATTACCTTAGGCAAAGCAATTAGAATCCAACCACTCAAGGGGAATAATGTGTTTTCACTCCCTTTCAAATGTGTTTAGGCTTGAAATACATCTCTCAACTCAATCCTTTATAACATTAAGCTACATAGAAATTGCAATTAATATCACCAATCGATTCACCGAGATGTCAAAACATGCATTAACCATCAAGAGGACTTTGGCTCAATGGCCTTCAAAGAAGGACTCATTCGGCCGGGTTGTAACTTGGCTTGGGAAGAAAATAAAGGTAGGAATCATTTAGGCTATGTGGTGCTAGAAATCCGGGAACCAAAGACTCCTAAATTTCTAACTCAACTCATCCAAACAATTCCATCATATAATAACACTTCCAAACTCATCTAATATAGCACAACCCTTCAAAAATCCCCAAACTATCCAATGCATTTCACATAAGGATAAATTTGGCTTATCCATTATTAACATCCGAACTCATCTAAGATGGCACACTTCTTTAATAACCCCACAATATCCAATATATCTCACATAAAATAAATAAAGATAAATTTGGCTCATGCACAACTTCTCTTTCTTTCTTTTTTTTTTCGGAACTCATGTGCATTTATTTATTTTTGGAGCCAAAAATACCTTTTACAATAGATCAAGTGGCGAGAAAATAAAATACCCACCCAAAAATGTGTCCCACACTTAAACCAAATCATATGTCTCTACTCCTCAAACATCAATCTTTACCAATCACTAAGTCCTAATTCCCGGATAAGGAGGTAAGACTAATCATTGGCTAGGATAGATTTTGTAGAGCTATAAAAATAGGCTATAAGGCTCAAAGTGGTTACAAGCAAAGGAAACATATATAAGGTAGGTAAAAGAGGATATAAAGTGGTTAATAAAGAGTGCCTCTATCATTTGATCAAATTATGCAATGACTAGCTATCTCATATTGGTTTCAAGACTTAGATATACACCGCAATATCAAGAGGTAATGTATAAGGAGTGTAATACACACATAAAAAAGAAGGGAAAAATATATAAAGCACAATTCCCAATAGGCCAAGTAACTCATTAGGACATGTTGGATTCCATATCCAATCACCTAAATCCTAAAGTCATATATGCTCAATTTCATTTGCAAGTCAAACTTGACATAAAAATATTTTGTGCGACTTAGGCTAAACCATCCGAACTATGCCTTAGGATATTACATGATCAAGCTCAATTATTAGATTTCATCATTGGACATCTATGTTAAGGTATAAACTCACTAAAACAAAACAAAAATAACCATGCATTTTTTCTTTCTTTTACGACACAAATTTTTTTATTTTTTTATTTTTTTTTTGAAACTAAAATATGACAAAAGCAAGACTCAAGTGACTAAAATATGACAAAAGACTCAAATGCATAAAAAAAACTTAAACATGAATGCATAACATAATCTAACTAAGGTAAAATGTAACACATAAACATAAATATAATACAAAACACCTAAACATAGTTTCTGAATCCCCCACCACATACTTAAAAATAGACAGTGTCCCCACTGTCAAAAGAAAAATCAAAGTAAAAGGGAAAAGACTCAGAAACTCACAAAGGAATTCAGAAGCTGCTGAAGACATTCATAAACTCTACGGAGAAGGTGGTGGTGGTAATCGATGATGTGGAAAGAAAGAAGATGCCCAAGCCATGAAGGAATACTGGTGCGTTTCATGCTTGTCCATCCTCTTGTTCAAGCGTGTAAACTCCTCCATAAGAGCACCCTGCCCATTCTGTAGGGCTTCCTGGCCCAGTCTCAGAGATCTAAGTTCATCCATGACGTCAGTAAGGCTAGGAGAATACTGAGGCGCAGATCTGCTCGGGCCAGCCCCGTCAGAAAAGGGGCGGCTACTAGGCCTAGTGTCATGATCCATATAGTCAGTGTCGTGCTCTTGCTGCCTATGCTCATGGTAGGATCCTTGCCCAAAGGATCCAAAACCGTCAAATAAAATAGGTGGAGGCACCACCAAGGCAAAAGTGTTGTCTGGGCGGGGGTATCTCGATGGTCTCTGTCGTCTCAAAGGATCATTCAGAATATCCTCTGAAGTCGGTGAAGGTTCAGAAGCCCAAGTGATAATCCAGTTAGGGACGTACAACAAGTCCATATTCGGCTTGGTAATCTCCACCTCGTGATCATAAAAAACTGACAGAAGCTTGTCTCCGTTGCGCTTGATCAAATTAGCACCAATCAAGTACGCAGTGTCAATCATCAGAGTAGGCACATCCTTGTATCTGGTGAAGTCAACCTCAAGGCGCCTGGCCAACAGCGCCACCAGGCCTCCATACCAGATTTCTTCCGTGCGTGCTCTATAGGCCAAGACATGCATAATGAACTCAAACCCCAAGTTCAGGGGTGTCTGCATCTCAAATAGTACCCCTCTCAAACAAGTCACCTCAGTTCTAGTGGGTCTAGATAATTCCTTCTTGGCCCATATAGTGCTACCAAAAATTCATAAAATAATACGGAAAAGAGGGTTCGCAATGTCCTTACCCTGAAGTGCTCCTCGAGAAGGCCAATAGGGATTGCCCGTAATTAGAGTCCAAGTCTGAAGGGCCTTGTAGCTGAGATGATTGTATGATGCCATTGGGTTAGGAAATCCCAACAATGCATTAAATTGCTGCAAAGTGAAGGAGTGTTGAACATTCCCCACCTGGAATGTAATAGGGCCCACAAAATCTGGGCTAGCCATATCGCTTGCCAATGTAGCCGTGAACTCTGCAGTAAGAGCGGGGTAGTGGTGGTGGACACGATCCAGAAGACTAGTGGCGCCTAAGTAAGAGAAGGCCTCCAATAAGTCATCATGTACCCCAAGGCGCTCTCCATCATCAGGGCTATACCATCGGGCCTTCAGATTGCCCTTCTTGTGGAACTCCTTGTAATCCTTCTTCAAACGGGAGTCGGAGATGATGACATTATCCAACAGAACTGTAGCGGATGACTCCCTAGCCCTCTTGCTACGTTGACGACTGAACATTTTCCTAGACAAGACAAACCAATTGAAAACTAAAATCCTTTCTAGAACAGTGAAACCAAACCAAATCAGCTAAACTCAAAAGAAGCTAACATCTAACCATGCAAATTAAGAATGATAATATGCACTAGAAAAACATATAAACACATAAAGCCCGAGTGCATATAAATAGCCAAGCGCAAGAGATACCACCTAAAGAAATAATTGCATATAAACAATATAAAATAAGCTCCGATGCATATAAAATCACCATCATGCAGAATAGAATGCATTACCCATATATGTAACCATAAGCTCTACATAGACTATATGAATAGGGAAAACAATATAGACAATATAGTCATCATGTAAGGTCACTATATTGCAACACCTAATCATAAAACCATATACTCATGAAGGTAACATAAGTAATGCAAAACTCAATATGCACAAACCAACTATGACAACCCCATACTTAAGTTTAAAACAAGTCAAATAAATATACAATAGACATATAACTTGTTTGCAATGTCAAATCATGCAAGGGAATAGATTTTATGCTAGAATAGAAGAAGCTAATCAACCAAAAAGCATAAAAATCAAATCCAAAATCAAATCCTGAAACGGATCGCAATGAAATTCTAAAATTCAATTAGCGCACAATCCATAAAGAATATGACATTGCCATGAACATGAAAGTAACTCTAAATCAACCCAACAACACAACCATGTCATCAATTTTGACCAATTTGGCTTTCGGCAAAAAGCCCCAAATTCCGCTCCTAAATCAAACCCTAGGTTTCATTCTCAACCTAAATCATCAAATCAATCTAAATAATTGAAATAAACAAGTTTAGGGTAAGAAATCATACCACAACCAAGTTGAATGAAGAAGAAAAATCGGGATTTCGAAGGTATAACGAGCCAAAAAGGTCGAACAGCGAATTTTGGCAAAGTGGTTCGGTGGGGAGGTTACAGGGCTCGAACCGGGGTGAGTTTGGGCTCAGGGGGTGCGCCACGGAGGGGGGTTTCGAGCGGCGGTGGTGGCTTGGCCGGAGGTGGCTCGGTGTGGTGGTGGGTAGCTCCGAGAGAGAGAGGGGCTGCTGCGGGGTGGGGTTCGAAACCGGGGTGGGGTGTGGGGAATGGGGCCTCGGTGTGGGCTGCTGGGGGCTCGAACCAGGGTGCAGCTGACCCCAGGGGGTGCGCCACGGAGGGGGGTGTCGAGCGGCGGTGGTGGCTTGGCCGGAGGTGGCTCGGTGTGGTGGTGGGTGGCTCCGAGAGAGAGGGTGGCTGAGGTAACGAGGCAGGAGAGAAAGAAAGAGGAGAGAAGAGAAAAAAAGAAAGAATGAAAAGAAAAAGGAAAGAAAAAGAAAAGAAAGAAAAAGGAATAAAAGAAAAAGGTAAAATAAAAAAGAATTAATTAAATTTTTTTTTTCGGGTGGGGGTTGGTACCGAGGGAAGGGGGGTCGGTATGGCCTCGGTATGCCTACTGGAATTTCTCTGTTTTCCGAGATTCACTTACCTGTCCGTCAGGAGGGTCGGTACCGACCCTAGGGGCCTCGGTACGGCCTCGGTACAGCTGCTATTGAGCTTCCTTTTCCGTTTTTCGCCCGTTTTCGCAGTGGTTCCCTCCTAAGACCTGCATGGTTAGTGCAATACGCTCCACCCCAACTGTCCTACCTATCCTGAAATTTAAAAACTAAAAATAAAACTTAGAAAGAAAAAGAAATAAAGCGGGTTGCCTCCAATAAGCGCTACCTTTAACGTCGTTAGCTTGACGTGGTTACCTCATCTTCATTCCAATGTGGTGAGAGCCCAAGTAACTCTTATTTCTTCCTCCGGATCCACTCTATCATAGTACTTCTTGAGTCGGTGACCATTGACCTTGAATATGGCTCCTTTTTCATCAACTAGATCCACCGCTCCATGGGGATAGATATGATGAACCACGAATGGTCCACTCCATCGTGATCTAAGCTTCCCTGGGAACAAACGCAATCTAGAATTGAAAAGAAGAACCTTATCACCTACCTCATATGTCTTTGGTACCAACTTCTTGTCATGCCACTTCTTGGTGCGCTCTTTGTAGATTTCGGCGTTTTGATAAGCCTTGAGCCTCAACTCCTCCAACTCTTGCAAGTCCATGAATCTCTTTGCTCCGGCCGCGTCGAGGTCCATGTTGAGCTCCTTAAGAGCCCATAATGCTTTATGCTCATGCTCGACGGGCAAATGACAGGACTTACCGTAAACCAAGTTGTAGGGAGTTGTGCGCAATGGTGTCTTGTACGCTGTCCCATAAGCCCACAACGCATCATCTAGCTTAGATGCCCAATCCTTCCTCGAGCGTGACACCGTCTTCTCTAAGATACTCTTGATTTGTCGATTGAAAACCTCAACTTGGCCACTAGTTTGGGGGTGGTAAGGTGTTGCCACCCTATGAGACACCCCATACTTAGCCAAAAGAGCTTCAAAGCCCCTCTCTATGAAGTGAGATCCTCCATCGCTAATAAGAACTCATGGGACACCAAAACGGGGAAAAATATTAGTCTTCATAAATCTAGCTACAACTTTAGAATCATTAGTACGAGTGGCTATACCTTCAACCCATTTAGAAACATAATCTACCGCTACCAAAATATATTTATAGGGCCCTGATGAAGGGAAGGGCCCCATAAAATCAATACCCCAAACGTCAAAAAGTTCAACCTCTAGGATACCGGTAAGAGGGTTCTCATGCCTCCAAGTGATGTTCCCCGCTCTTTGGCACTCATCGCAACTTTCAATGTAAGCATGCACATCTTTGAACAAAGTAGGCCAATAGAAGCCACTTTGAAGAATCTTTGCCGTGGTCTTGAAACTCTTTGCGTGGCCGCCCGTTGGAAGGGTGTGACAGTGCTTGATTATGTTCTCAATCTCTTCATCCGGTACACAACGTCTAAAGATGTGGTCGCTCCCCTGCTTGAATAAGTAGGGATCATCCCAATAGTATTGCTTGACGTCGTGGAGGAACTTCTTCTTGGCTTACGAAGTCAAATCCTTAGGGATTTCTCCCCCTACAATATAATTAGCAAAATCCGCGAACCAAGGGGTCCTCGACCCTCTAATAGCACAAATATGATGAGAACTGGGAGAAGAAGGAGGGGTATAAAAGGAGTCCCCACCGGAACTTACCGAATCGTTTCTCATGAGGTTTTCGTCCGGCCTGGAGTCATTGATTGGAACTTGATTTTCGGACTCCATGAGGTAGTCCAAGGGCAACCTAGACAAATGGTCAGCCACCAAGTTCTCTACTCCTTTCTTGTCCCTAATGTCACAATCGAATTCCTGCAACAAAAGCATCTAACGAAGGAGCCTAGGCTTGGCATCCTTTGTAGTCATCAAATATCTTACCGCAGCATGATCCGTATAGACAATGACTTTAGAACCTACTAAATAAGTACGAAACTTTTCAAAGGCAAATACCATGGCGAGGAATTCCTTCTCCGTCGTGGTGTACTTACTCTACGCTTCGTCAAGTGACTTACTTGCATAGTAGATGGCATGAAGCTTCTTGTCCTTCCTTTGCCCAAGCACAGAACCTACGGCATAGTCACTAGCATCACACATGATCTCAAAGGGTAGGTTCCAATCGGGCGATTGCATAATAGGAGCGGAGACAAGGGCTTCTCTCAATTTGTTGAACGCTTCAAGACACTCAGCAGAAAACTCAAAAGCTAGATCCTTCATAAGCAAGTTAGTTAAAGGTTTAGCAATTTTTGAGAAGTCTTGAATGAATCTCCTATAAAAGCTTGCATGTCCTAGAAAGCTCCTAATATCTTTCACATTGGAGGGAGGAGGTAGTTTCTCAATCAATTCAATTTTAGCACGATCTACCTCAATTCCCCTATTTGAAACCAAATGCCCTAAAACAATTCCCTCTTGAACCATAAAGTGACATTTTTCCCAATTAAGCACCAAATTAGTTTCTTCACATCTTTCTAGCACCCTACTCAAGTTGGCAAGACATGAATCAAAAGAAGAACCATAAACAGAAAAATCATCCATAAACACTTCTACTATATCCTCAATCATCTCAGAAAAAATAGCCATCATACACCTTTGAAAAGTTGCAGGGGCATTACAGAGCCCAAATGGCATCCTCCTGTAAGCAAAAGTTCCATAAGGACAAGTAAAAGTGGTCTTCTCTTGATCATCCGGATGAATAGGAATCTGCCAAAAACCACTATAGCCATCCAAATAGCAAAAATAATCGTGCTGGGCTAGACGCTCAAGAACTTGATCAATAAAAGGAAGAGGAAAATGATCTTTCCTAGTAGCACTATTCAACTTCCTATAATCAATGCACATGCACCATTTAGTAGTGGTCCTAGTGGGTACCAACTCACCTTTCTCATTCTCTATCACAGTCATTCCCCCTTTCTTAGGGACAACATGAACCGGGCTCACCCATTTACTGTCAGAAATAGCATAAATAATTCCAGCATCTAACATTTTCAAAATTTCAGATTTGACTACTTCTTGCATATTTGGGTTAAGCCTACGCTGACGTTCTATGGTCGGCTTATGATCATCCTCCATGAATATTCGATGCATGCATAAAGAAGGTGAAATTCCAATGATATCATCCAAAGAATAACCAATAGCCTTCCTATAGGTCCTAAGCACATCAAGTAATTTATCAACTTCTTCCTCATTCAATTTCGCATTAATGATCACAGGAAGAGTGGAATTGGGTCCCAAGAAAACATACCTCAAACCTTCTGGAAGCGGCTTAAGCTCTAGAGAAGACTCAATTGGAATAAGATTGGGCTCTTCCTCTTCCGTCTTCAATATCGCTTCCAGAACCTCCAAAGAATACACTTCCTCCTGACCTGCCAGAAGACCTGGGACTGGGCCTGCAGACTCAAGACAATCAAAATCGCTTACCTCTACCATGTCCGTGGTTTCCTTCATCGTTGGATTGAAGCGAAACTCAACGATGTCCTTCCCAATCTCAAATGTTAGGAGTCCCTTCCTAACATCAATTATTGCTCCAGCGGTGGCTAAGAAGGGCCTTCCAAGAATGATAGACACCACTGGATCCTCTGGCATATCCATAACAATAAAATCAGTGGGGACGAAAAACATACCTACACGGACAGGCACATCATCAATCACCCCAGTTGGTGATACAACAGCTCCATTTGCCATGGATACTCTCATGTTGACCGACTCTAGGGCTCCCAAGCTTGTCTTAGACCATATCAAAAGGGGGAGAAGGCTTACACTTGCACCTAAATCACACAAAGCCTTGAAACGGTAAGATCCTACACCAATAGTAATGGCAAACTTACCTGGATCTCCAAGTTTCTCAGGGAGCTTCACTGAACGGACCTCGTCACCAAGCTCAGACATGGATCTCTTCTTAGCTAAGATGTCTTTCAAAAACATAGTGTAAGCTGGCATCTCACTCAAAGCGACAGTGAAAGGAATAGATATATTCAAACTCTGAAGCATCTTCACAAACTTTTGAAACTTACCTTCCGCTGTGTCCTTTACCTTTTTCGGAGGATATGGGAGCACTTTCATCGGATTCGGGGCTGAAATAGGCCCTGCAGAAGAATCCGTCGCTGCTGGGGGGGTCGGTACCGAGGCTGTGGGGGTCGGTACGGCCTCGGTATGGACACTGTTGTCCCCGTTTTCTTCCTCGTTTGGCGTGCTTTCTCGACCAGGCACCTCCTTTCCACTTCTTAGGTGTATTGCAGCTATTTGCCCCCTAGGGTTCTCGTCGGTGCGGCCTGGGAGCTTCCCTTGAGGCCGTGGGATTTGTGCCGCGAGATTACCTAGTTAGGACTCCACTCCCTTCTTCCAAGTTTCTAACTTTCCTAGTTGTGCATGAACTCCCTTAAATTGGGAATTCACATCGGCACGAAGCCCATTGAATCCTTCCTTAAGCTCTTGTACCCATGATGGTGGTTCTTGATACCCAGGGGGCCTATATGGGGGAACCCTTTGATCTTGTTGCGGAGGAGGTTGACTCCCTTGTCCTTGTCCATAGTTACCCCAATTAGGGTAATTTTTGTTCCTCCCTACATAATTGTTATTTTGATTCCCGCATAATTATTATTATTATTAGGGTTCCTATAAGGAGCCCTCATATAACTCACCTCTTCGTAGTGTTCTGCCCTTTGTACCTGGCTAATATTATTGCAATCTAAAGTATTATGAGCTAGAGAACCTCAATCTAAACAAGGTTGATTTCTAGATAGAAAACTTACTTGTTTCTTGAGGCGTCGGGTCTCATCCTCATGGAATTGCCTACGCACATCTGGGTCAATTTCATTAGCAGGCTCATAAAGTTTCTTACCTGACGGTCTCGCCACTGGGGTGCCATACATAGCGTCGTTTTCCGTTAGCTTGTCCAATAGAGCCCATGCATCAGTTGGATTCATCTCGAGGAACCCACAATCGGTGTGTAGGTTCAATCGACTCTTAGTCTCCGCATTGATGCCTTGGAAGAAGATTTCTTGGAGGACATACTCAGGTTGCCCGTGGGTAGGGCATTGTCTCTGCAACTCCTTGAATCTCTCCCAAGTCTCCAAAAATGTCTCTCCTGGCAATTGGTTAAAGGAGGTGATTTTCTTCCTAAGCTTCGTTGTCTTTGCCGGTGGAAAGAACTTTGTCATGAACAAGTCATACAAAGCCTTCCATGTAGTGATGGACCTAGGCGCCAAACTCTCCAACCAATTCAGAGCCTTTCCTGAAAGAGACCATTTAAATGCCTTTAGTTGCACATATTCCAACGATACATCATCCGCAGCAATTGTATCGCATAAATCAATAAAGTTCTTAATATGAAGCATAGGGCATTCATGAGCTTTGCCCTCAAATTGAGATCTTTTAATTAAAGAAATAAAGTGGGATTTAATCTCAAAATTTCGCTCAATCTCGGGGAGGACCATTGCAGATTCGGGCACCCTCAGTTCTGGGTGCATGTATTGCTTTGCATTCCTTGGGATAGCATCCAACTGCTATTGCAGACGAGCAGTCGCATCCCTTTCTATCGCTGCAGCCTCCCTTTCTCTTTCTGCAGTGAGCCGAAATTGCTCCATCTGACGACGGAGGTCAGCCATCTGCGCAGCAACGTCAACATTGTTTCCTGTGTTGTCTCCCATTGTCCTGGCTTCTCGTAGTCTGCGATGGAAAGAGCGTTCCTATTCGGGATCGATAGCAAAATCAAAATCAAGCCGACGTCGCCCCGATGGCATAAACTGAAACCAAAAACAAAAACAAAGACACCACAATTAAAAGCAAAGGGGATGGGCTATTCCCAAACCCTAATAGTAACTAAAACTTTGACACAATTGAAATCTCCCCGGCAACGGCGCCAATTTGATGAAGGGTTTATTTCAATCAAATAAATTTATAAGATCTAAACCCCGCTATAGTATAGTAGGGTCAAGTTCGTCCACAGGGAGAAAGTCAGTGACTCAATTCTAGTTACCAAAGAGCAAGAAATAGCAAGAAAAGATGGAAAATTATAGAATTTTGGGGGTTTGTGGGCTGCTGGAATTTTTAGGAAAAATCAATAATAATAAAAGTCTAGGGCATAGAGATCACCACAACGATAATCGTACTAGCATTGCAATGGATCATATAAAAATCATGTTTTTATCTATTAAAAAGGTCAACTTGCATCAACCCTAGCAAAGCAATCAATTTATTTTCACAAATTAATAAACTTTACTATCAATCATAATTAGGTTATCAAACTTGCGTTCAAGACCCTAATTACTATCCAATTCACAATTCAATCTTTCAATTTAATTGCAAAAAGGAATTTTCCCCAACTTTCATTAGGTACTTAAGCACATAAAATAGATAAAACCAATTAATTCATCAATTCATAGCAAAATTGCAAGCATAGCTATCGTTGGGATCACCCCAACCCTAGAAAAGGCGACTACTCACGCATATTCATGGTGAATAACTCAAAATTCATGAAAAGACTGAAAATCAGAAATTTAAATTGAATAAAAACCTGAGAATAATGTCAACAATGCGTCCCAAAAGCCTTAAAAAACGTTCCTCAACTTTCGCCGAAGAAATCGCTTCAAAAAGCTCTCAAATCCGCTCACAAACGCTCCTAAACGAGTGCTGAGAATTCTAACGTAGGCTGAAAATTCGGTATGAAGAAGAGAGAGCTCCTCCAAACCCTAAAAATCCTATATATACTTAATATCCCATAAACCTAATTAGGAAATAACAAATATATGAATTTTATCTAAATTCTATCTAAGGAAAATAGGTAAAAATAATTAAATCCGGGTAAATAAGCTCCGCTGGGACCTATTCCGAAGCGGAAGACCTCGGTACCGACCCCCCCTAGGGTCGGTATGGCCACTGTTGCTCATCTCGTCTTGCTTGTCCAGATCAGGCCTCAGTACCGACCCAGATGGGGTCGGTACAGGGTCGGTACGGCTCGGAAAAATGCTTATATCTCCTTCGTTTGAACTCCGATTGCTTCTGTTCTTTTTCCTATGCGCTCCAAATTCTTTTCCGCTTCTTTTAATAGTTAAAAGTTTCTTCAAAAACAGCTCCCAAAATTCTGTAAAACACACAAAAGCTAGTGAAGACATCTATTTCTCATAAAATATGAAAACACATGCAAAAGACATTAAACCCAATGCAAAACCCTATGAAAATGACTCAAATTGACATCAAAACATATGGGAAAATATAACTAAACACATGCACATCAAAATACCCCATACTTAAATTTGCTTGTCCTCAAGCAATAACCAAACTATGACCAAAACCCTTAACATGCCTTCGAGTCTTCGCCTTAGTCAAAAGCAACATCAATTTAGCATAGTGCAAATAAGAACAAGCATTGAACCATCATCACATATATTTAGATTACCTTAGGCAAAGCAATTAGAATCCAACCACTCAAGGGGAATAATGTGTTTTCACTCCCTTTCAAATGTGTTTAGGCTTGAAATACATCTCTCAACTCAATCCTTTATAACATTAAGCTACATAGAAATTGCAATTAATATCACCAATCGATTCACCGAGATGTCAAAACATGCATTAACCATCAAGAGGACTTTGGCTCAATGGCCTTCAAAGAAGGACTCATTCGGCCGGGTTGTAACTTGGCTTGGGAAGAAAATAAAGGTAGGAATCATTTAGGCTATGTGGTGCTAGAAATCCGGGAACCAAAGACTCCTAAATTTCTAACTCAACTCATCCAAACAATTCCATCATATAATAACACTTCCAAACTCATCTAATATAGCACAACCCTTCAAAAATCCCCAAACTATCCAATGCATTTCACATAAGGATAAATTTAGCCACTGTTGCTCATCTCGTCTTGCTTGTCCAGATCAGGCCTCAGTACCGACCCAGATGGGGTCGGTACAGGGTCGGTACGGCTCGGAAAAATGCTTATATCTCCTTCGTTTGAACTCCGATTGCTTCTGTTCTTTTTCCTATGCGCTCCAAATTCTTTTCCGCTTCTTTTCATATTTAAAAGTTTCTTCAAAAACAGCTCCCAAAATTCTGTAAAACACACAAAAGCTAGTGAAGACATCTATTTCTCATAAAATATGAAAACACATGCAAAAGACATTAAACCCAATGCAAAACCCTATGAAAATGACTCAAATTGACATCAAAACATATGGGAAAATATAACTAAACACATCACATCAGTGCGCGAAAACTTTCCGTCATATTTTCGGACCAAAAGTGACCATATCGGCGTCACCTTTCTTTATCCACCAAAACTGTGTGGTTTTCGCTCAAATGTGTCCCAAAACTGTTTATATGGTGTATAAGTCACAATGGGAGCTTTGTGCGCGAAAAGCTTTCTGTGAAATTTTCGGATCAAAAGTGACCATATTAGCGTAACCTTTCTTTATCCACCAAAACTGTGTTGTTTTTGCTCAAATGCTTCTCAAACACGTTTATATGGTGTATAGCTCATAATGGGAGCTTTCTGCGCGAAAAGCTTTCCGTGAAATTTTCGGACCAAAAGTGACCATATCGACATCACCTTTCTTTATCCATCAAAACTGTGTGGATTTTGCTCAAATGTGTCCCAAACATGTTTATATGGTGTATATGTCACAATGGGAGCTTTGTGCGCGAAAAGCTTTCCGTGAAAATTTCGGAACAAAAGTGCCCATATTGGCGTAACCTTTCTTTATCCACCTAAAATGTGTTGTTTTTGCTCAAATGTTTCTCAAACACGTTTATATGGTGTATAGGTCATAATGGGAGCTTTGTGCGCGAAAAGCTTTCCGTGAAATTTTCGGACCAAAAGTGACCATATCGGTGTCACCTTTCTTTATCCACAAAAACTGTGTGGTTTTCGCTCAAATGTGTCCCAAACACGTTTATATGGTGTATAGGTCATAATGGGAGCTTTGTGCGCGAAAAGCATTCCGTGAAATTTTCGGACCAAAAGTGACCATATCGGCGTAACCTTTCTTTATCCACCAAAAATGTGTTGTTTTTGCTCAAATGTTTCTCAAACACGTTTATATGGTGTATAGGTCATAATGGGAGCTTTGTGCGCGAAAAGCTTTCCGTGAAATTTTCGGACCAAAAGTGACCATGTCGGTGTCACCTTTCTTTATCCACCAAAACTGTGTGGTTTTCGCTCAAATGTGTCCCAAACATGTTTATATGGTGTATGCGTCACAATGGGAGCTTTGTGCGCGAAAACTTTCCGTCATATTTTCGGACCAAAAGTGACCATATCGGTGTCACCTTTCTTTATCCACCAAAACTGTGTTGTTTTTGATCAAATGTTTACCAAACACGTTTATATGGTGTATAGGTCATAATTGGAGGTTTGTGCGCGAAAAGATTTCGGTGAAATTTTCGGACCAAAAGTGACCATATCGTCGTAACCTTTCTTTATCCACCAAAACTGTGTGGTTTTCTCTCAAATGTGTCCCAGACACGTTTATATGGTGTATAGGTCATAATGGGAGCTTTGTGCGCGAAAACTTTCCGTCATATTTTCGGACCAAAAGTGACCATATCGGCGTCACCTTTCTTTATCCACCAAAACTGTGTGGTTTTCGCTCAAATGTGTCCCAAAAATGTTTATATGGTGTATAAGTCACAATGGGAGCTTTGTGCACGAAAAGCTTTCTGTGAAATTTTCGGATCAAAAGTGACCATATTGGCGTAACCTTTCTTTATCCACCAAAACTGTGTTGTTTTTGCTCAAATGTTTCTCAAACACGTTTATATGGTGTATAGGTCATAATGGGAGCTTTGTGCGCGAAAAGCTTTCCGTGAAATTTTCGGACCAAAAGTGACCATATGGACGTCACCTTTCTTTATCCATCAAAACTGTGTGGTTTTCGCTCAAATGTGTCCCAAACATGTTTATATGGTGTATATGTCACAATGGGAGCTTTGTGCGCGAAAAGCTTTCCGTGAAAATTTCGGAACAAAAGTGCCCATATTGGCGTAACATTTCTTTATCCACCAAAAATGTGTTGTTTTTTCTCAAATGTTTCTCAAACACGTTTATATGGTGTATAGGTTATAATGGGAGCTTTGTGCGCGAAAAGCTTTCCGTGAAATTTTCGGACCAAAAGTGACCATATCGGCGTCACCTTTCTTTATCCACCAAAACTGTGTGGTTTTCGCTCAAATGTGTCCCAAACACGTTTATATGGTGTATATGTCACAATGGGAGCTTTGTGCGCGAAAAGCTTTCCGTGAAAATTTCGGAACAAAAGTGCCCATATTGGCGTAACCTTTCTTTATCCACCAAAAATGTGTTGTTTTTGCTCAAATGTTTCTCAAACACGTTTATATGGTGTATAGGTCATAATGGGAGCTTTGTGCGCGAAAAGCTTTCCGTGAAATTTTCGGACCAAAAGTGACCATATCGGCGTCACCTTTCTTTATCCACCAAAATTGTGTGGTTTTCGCTCAAATGTGTCCCAAACATGTTTATATGGTGTATATGTCACAATGGGAGCTTTGTGCGCGAAAACTTTCCGTCATATTTTCGGACTAAAAGTTACCATATCGGCGTCACCTTTCTTTATTCACCAAAACTGTGTGGTTTTCGCTCAAATGTGTCCCAAACACGTTTGCATGGTGTATAGGTCATAATGGGACCTTTGTGCGCGAAAAGCTTTCCGTGAAATTTTCGGAACAAAAGTGACCATATTGGCGTAACCTTTCTTTATCCACCAAAAATGTGTTGTTTTTGCTCAAATGTTTCTCAAACACGTTTATATGGTGTAAAGGTCATAATGGGAGCTTTGTGCGCGAAAACTTTCCGTCATATTTTTGGACTAAAAGTTACCATATCGGCGTCACCTTTCTTTATCCACCAAAATTGTGTGGTTTTCGCTCAAATGTGTCCCAAACATGTTATTTGGTGTATATGTCACAATGGGAGCTTTGTGCGCGAAAACTTTCCGTCATATTTTCGGACTAAAATTTACCATATCGGCGTCTCCTTTCTTTATTCACCAAAACTGTGTGGTTTTCGCTCAAATGTGTCCCAAACATGTTTACATGGTGTATAGGTCATAATGGGACCTTTGTGCGCGAAAAGCTTTCCGTGAAATTTTCGGACCAAAAGTGACCATATCGGCGACACCATTATTTTCCACAAAAAATGTGTTGGTTTTGCTCAAATGTGTCCCAAACATGTTTATATGGTGTATATGTCACAATGGGAGATTTGTGCGCGAAAAGCTTTCCGTCATATTTTCAGACCAATAGTGACCACATCGGCGTCACCTTTCTTTATCAAACAAAACTGTGTGGTTTTCGCTCAAATGTGTCCTAAACATGTTTATATGGTGTATAGGTCATAATGGGTTCTTTGTGCGCGAAAACCATTCTGTGAAATTTTCGGACCAAAATGACCATATCGACGTCATCTTACTTTATCCACCAAAACAGTGTTGTTTTTGCTCAAATGTTTACTAAACATGTTTATAGGATGTATAGGTCATAATGGGAGCTTTGTGTGCGAAAAGCTTTCCGTGAAATTTTTGGACCAAAAGTGACCATATCGGAGTCATCTTTCTTTATCCACCAAAACTGTGTGGTTTTCGCTCAAATGTGTCCTAAATATGTTTATATGGTGTATATGTCACAATGGGAGCTTTGTGCGCGAAAAGCTTTCCGTGAAATTTTCGAACCAAAAATAAACATATCGGCGTCACCTTTCTTTATCCACCAAAATTGTGTGGTTTTCGCTCAGATGTGTCCCAAACATATTTATATGGTGTATATGTCACCATGAGAGCTTTGTGCGCGAAAACTTTCCGTCATATTTTCGGACTAAAAGTTACTATATCGGCGTCACCTTTCTTTATTCACCAAAACTGTGTGGTTTTCGCTCAAATGTGTCCCAAACACGTTTACATGGTGTACAGGTCATAATGGGACCTTTGTGCGCGAATGGCTTTCCGTGAAATTTTCGGAACAAAAGTGCCCATATTAGCGTAACCTTTCTTTATCCACAAAAAATGTGTTGTTTTTGCTCAAATGTTTCTCAAACACGTTTATATGGTGTATAGGTCATAATGGGAGCTTTGTGCGCGAAAAGCTTTCCGTGAAATTTTCGGACCAAAAGTGACCATATCGGCGTCACCTTTCTCTATCCACCAAAATTGTGTGGTTTTCGCTCAAATGTGTCCCAAACATGTTTATATGGTGTATATGTCACAATGGGAGCTTTGTGCGCGAAAAGCTTTCCGTCATATTTTCGGACCAATAGTGACCATATCGGCGTCACCTTTCTTTATCCAACAAAACTGTGTGGTTTTCGCTCAAATGTGTCCCAAACATGTTTATATGGTGTATAGGTCATAATGGGTGCTTTGTGCGCGAAAACCTTTCCGTGAAATTTTCGGACCAAAATGATCATATCGACGTCATCTTACTTTATCCATCAAAACTGTGTTGTTTTTGCTCAAATGTTTACGAAACATGTTTATATGGTGTATAGGTCAAAATGGGAGCTTTGTGTGCGAAAAGCTTTCCGTGAAATTTTCGGACCAAAAGTGACCATATCGGAGTCATCTTTCTTTATCCACCAAAACTGTGTGGTTTTCGCTCAAATGTGTCCTAAATATGTTTATATGGTGTATATGTCACAATGGGAGCTTTGTGCGCGAAAATCTTTCCGTGAAATTTTCGAACCAAAAATGACCATATCGGCGTCACCTTTCTTTATCCACCAAAATTGTGTGGTTTTTGCTCAGATGTGTCCCAAACATGTTTATATGGTGTATATGTCACAATGGGAGCTTTGTGCGCGAAAACTTTCCGTCATATTTTCGGACTAAAAGTTACTATATCGGCGTCACCTTTCTTTATTCACCAAAACTGTGTGGTTTTCGCTCAAATGTGTCCCAAACACGTTTACATGGTGTATAGGTCATAATGGGACCTTTGTGCGCGAATGGCTTTCCGTGAAATTTTCGGAACAAAAGTGCCGATATTAGCGTAACCTTTCTTTATCCACAAAAAATGTGTTGTTTTTGCTCAAATGTTTCTCAAACACGTTTATATGGTGTATAGGTCATAATGGGAGCTTTGTGCGCGAAAAGCTTTCCGTGAAATTTTCGGACCAAAAGTGACCATATCGGCGTCACCTTTCTTTATCCACCAAAATTGTGTGGTTTTCGCTCAAATATGTCCCAAACATGTTTATATGGTGTAGGTGTCACAGTGGGAGCTTTGTGCGCGAAAACTTTCCGTCATATTTTCGGACTAAAAGTTACCATATCGGCGTCACATTTCTTTATTCACCAAAACTGTGTGGTTTTCAATCAAATGTGTCCCAAACACGTTTACATGGTGTATAGGTCATAATGGGACCTTTGTGCGCGAAAAGCTTTCCGTGAAATTTTCGGAACAAAAGTGCCCATATTGGCGTAACCTTTCTTTATCCACCAAAAATGTGTTGGTTTTGCTCAAATGTTTCTCAAACACGTTTATATGGTGTATAGGTCATAATGGGAGCTTTGTGCGCAAAAACTTTCCGTGAAATTTTCGGACTAAAAGTGACCATATCGGCGTCACCTTTCTTTATCCACCAAAATTGTGTGGTTTTCGCTCAAATGTGTCCCAAACATGTTTATATGGTGTATATGTCACAATGAGAGCTTTGTGCGCGAAAACTTTCTGTCATATTTTCTGACTAAAAGTTACCATATCGGCGTCACCTTTCTTTATTCACCAAAACTAAGTGGTTTCGCTCAAATGTGTCCGAAACATGTTTACATGGTGTATAGGTCATAATGGGACATTTTCGGACCAAAAGTGACCATATCGGCGTCATCTTACTTTATCCACCTAAATTGTGTTGTTTTTGCTCAAATGTTTACTAAACATGTTTATAGGATTTAGAGGTCATAATAGGAGCTTTGTGCGCGAAAACCTTTCCGTGAAATTTTGGGACCAAAAGTGACTATATCGGCGTTACCTTACTTTGTCCACCAAAATTGTTGTTTTTGCTCAAATGATTACTAAACATGTTTATATGGTGTATAGGTCAAAATGAGAGCTTTGTGTGCGAAAAGCTTTCCGTCAAATTTTCGGACCAAAAGTGACCATATCGGCGTCACCTTTCTTTATCCACCAAAACTGTGTGGTTTTCGCTTAAATGTGTCCCAAACATGTTTATATGGTGTATATGTCACAATGGGAGCTTTGTGCGCGAAAAGCTTTCCGTCATATTTTCGGACCAAAAGTTACCATATCGGCTTCACCTTTCTTTATCTACCAAAACTGTGTGGTTTTCGCTCAAATGTGTCCCAAACATGTTTATATGTTGTATATGTCACAATGGGAGCTTTGTCCGTGAAAAGCTTTCCGTCATATTTTCGGACCAAAAGTGACCATATCGGCGTCATCTTACTTTATCCACCTAAATTGTGTTGTTTTTGCTCAAATGTTTATTAAACATGTTTATAGGATTTATAGGTCATAATAGGAGCTTTGTGCGCGAAAACATTCCGTGAAATTTTTGGACCAAAAGTGACTATATCGGCGTTACCTTACTTTGTCCACCAAAATTGTTGTTTTTGCTCAAATGTTTACTAAACATGTTTATATGGTGTATAGGTCAAAATGAGAGCTTTGTGTGCGAAAAGCTTTCCGTGAAATTTTTGGACCAAAAGTTACCATATCGGCAACACCTTTATTTATCCACCAGAAATGTGTTGTTTTTTCTCGAATGTGTCCGATACATGTTTATATGGTGTATATGTCACAATGGGAGCTTTGTACGCGAAAAGCTTTCCGTCATATTTTCGGACCAAAAGTTACCATATCGGCGTCACCTTTCTTTATCAACCAAAACTGTGTGGTTTTCGCTCAAATGTGTCCCAAACATGTTTATATGGTGTATATGTCATAATGGGAGCTTTGTGCGCGAAAAGCTTTCCGTGAAATTTTCGGACCAAAAGTGACCATATTGGCGTCACCTTTCTTTATCCATCAAAATTGTGTGGTTTTCGCTCAAATGTGTCCCAAACATGTTTATATGGTGTATATGTCACAATGGGAGCTTTGTGCGCGAAAACTTTCCGTCATATTTTCGGACCAAAAGTGACCATATCGGCGTCAACTTTCTTTATCCACCAAAACTATGTGGTTTTCGCTCAAATTTGTTCTAAATATGTTTATATGGTGTATATGTCACAATGGGAGCTTTGTGCGTGAAAAGCTTTCCGTCATATTTTCGGACCAAAAGTGACTATATCGGTGTCACCTTTCTTTATACACCAAAAATGTGTTGTTTTTTATCAAATGTTTACCAAACACGTTTATATGGTGTATAGGTCATAATGGGAGCTTCGTGCGCGAAAAGCTTTCCGTGAAATTTTCGGACCAAAAATGACCATATCGGCGTCACCTTTTATTATCCACCAAAAATGTGTTGCTTTTGCTCAACTGTTTCTTAAACACGTTTATATGGTGTATAGGTCATAATGGGAGCTTTGTGCGCGAAAAGATCTCCGTTAAATTTTCGGACCAAAAGTGACCATATCGGCGTCACCTTTCTTTATCCACCAAAAATTGTGTGGTTTTTGCTCAAATGTGTCCCAGACATGGTATATGGTGTATAGGTCATAATGGGAGCTTTGTGTGGGGAAAGCTTTCCGTCATATTTTCGAACCAAAAGTTACCATATCGGCGTCACCTTTCTTTATCCACCAAAACAGTATGGTTTTCGCTCAAATGTGTCCCAAACATATTTATATTGTGTATATGTCACAATGGGAGCTTTGTGCGCGAAAAGCTTTCCGTGAAATTTTCGGAACAAAAGTGACCATATTAGCGTAACCTTTCTTTATTTAACAAAAATTTGTAGTTTTTGCTCAAATGTTTCTCAAACACGTTTATATGGTGTATAGGTCATAATGGGAGCTTTGTGCGCGAAAAGCTTTCCGTGAAATTTTCGGACCAAAAGTGACCATATCGGCGTCACCTTTCTTTATCCACCAAAACTGTGTGGTTTTCGCTCAAATGTGTCCCAAACACGTTTATATGGTGTATAGGTCATAATGGGAGCTTTGTGCGCGAAAAGCTTTCCGTGAAATTTTCGGACCAAAAGTGACCATATCGGCGTCACCTTTCTTTGTCCACCAAAATTGTGTGGTTTTCGCTCAAATGTGTCCCAAACATATTTAAATGGTGTATATGTCACAATGGGAGCTTTGTGCGCGAAAACTTTCCGTCATATTTTCGGACCAAAACTTACCATATCGGCGTCACCTTTCTTTATCCACCAAAACTGTGTGGTTTTCGCTCAAATGTGTCCCAAACACGTTTACATGGTGTATAGGTCATAATCAGAGCTTTGTGCGCAAAAAGCTTTCCGTGAAATTTTCGGACCAAAAGTGACCATATCGGCGTCACCTTTCTTTATCCACCAAAACTGTGTGGTTTTCGCTCAAATGTGGTGTATATGTTATGAAATCATTTTGCATTTGGGTCGGGTAGGTTATGCGGGTGGGTCGGCCTTGTTTTGGAGTATTATAGACTGGGATAGTGGGGGTAATAGGTTAATTTAATCCGGGAATTTTATTTCCTGGGCCTATCACTTGTAAGGTGTGAGCTGGAATCTTTGTTGCTGGGCCTTACCCTTCTTGTGCCTCCCCTATTTGTAAAGTAAGTCCGAAATTCACTAGGCCTTCTCTTATTGCAAAAATTGCTATTCATTAATAGGAATTTATGTAATTTTTGGGGGTCCTTATGGTTGGTTTTCTGACTTACTTTATAAATAGGGATAAATAGGGGTTTTTATTAGGGGTAATTATAGGGATATGACATGGGAATGGTAGAAGTAACTGGGTGAAGTATAGTCATCTTTTACGGAAGACCCCTTGTATGGTCTTTCTTCTTGTTACTCCTTGGCTTTTGCCGCTATCTATATATTTACCGCTTCAGACCAAAACTGTGTGGTTTTCGCTCAAATGTGTCCCGAACATGTTTATATGGTGTATATGTCACAATGGGAGCTTTGTGCGCGAAAAGCTTTACGTCATATTTTCGGACCAAAAGTTACCATATCGGCATCACCTTTCTTTATCCACAAAAAATGTGTGGTTTTCGCTCAAATGTTTCCCAAACATGTTTATATGGTGTATAGGTCATAATGGATGCTTTATGCGCGAAAACCTTTCCGTGAAAGTTACGGACAAAAAGTGACCATATCGGCGTCATCTTACTTTATCCACCGAAATTGTGCTGTTTTTCATCAAATGTTTACTAAACATGTTTATAGGATGTATAGGTCATAATGAGAGCTTTGTGCGCGAAAACCTTTCCGTGAAATTTTCGGACCAAAAGTGACCGTATCGGCGTCATCTTACTTTCTCCACCTAAAATGTGTTGTTCTTGCTCAAATGTTTACTAAACATGTTTATAGGATGTATAGGTGATAATGGGAGCTTTGTGCGCGAAAACCTTTCCGTGAAATTTTCGGACCAAAAGTGACTATATCGGCGTTACCTTACTTTATCCACCAAAACTGTCTTGTTTTTGCTCAAATGTTTACGAAATGTTTATATGGTGTATAGGTCAAAATGGGAGATTTGTGTGCGAAAAGCTTTCCGTGAAATTTTCGGACCAAAAGTGACTATATCGGCGACACCTTTATTTATCCACCAAAAATGTGTTATTTTTGCTCAAATGTGTCCCAAACATGTTTATATGATGTATATGTCAAAATTGGAGCTTTGTGCGCGAAAAGCTTTCCGTCATATTTTCGAACCAAAAGTGACCATATCGGCGTCACCTTTCTTTATCCACCAAAACTGTGTGGTTTTCGCTCAAATGTGTCCCAGACATGTTTATATGGTGTATAGGTCATAATGGGTGCTTTGTGCGCGAAAACCTTTCCGTGAATTTTTTGGACAAAAAGTGACCATATCGGCGTCATCTTACTTTATCCACCTAAACTGTGTTGTTTTTGCTCAAATGTTTACTAAACATGATTATAGGATGTATAGGTCATAATGGGAGCTTTGTGCGCGAAAACCTTTCCGTGAAATTTTCGGACCAAAAGTGACTAAATCGGCGTTACCTTATTATCCACCAAAACTATGTTGTTTTTGCTCAAATGTTTACGAAACATGTTTATATGGTGTATAGGTAAAAATGGGAGCTTTATGTGTGAAAATCTTTCCGTGAAATTTTCGGACCAAAAGTGACCATATCGGAGTCACCTTTCTTTATATGGTGTATATGTCACAATGGGAGCCTTGTGCCTGAAAAGCTTTCCGTCATATTTTCGGACCAAAAGTGACCATATCGGCGTCACCTTTCTTTATCCACCAAAAATGTGTTGTTTTTGATCAAATGTTTACCAAACACGTTTATATGGTGTATAAGTCATCATGGAAGCTTTGTGCGCGAAAAGTTTTCCGTGAAATTTTCGGAACAAAAGCGACCACATTGGCGTAACCTTTCTTTATCCACCAAAAATGTGTTGTTTTTGATCAAATGTTTACCAAACACGTTTATATGGTGTATAAGTCATAATGGAAGCTTTGTGCGCGAAAAGCTTTCCGTGAAATTTTCGGAACAAAAGTGACCACATTGGCGTAACCTTTCTTTATCCACCAAAAATGTGTTGATTTTGCTCAAATGTTTCCCAAACATGTTTACAGGGTGTATAGGTCATAATGAGAGCTTTGTGCGCGAAAAGCTTTCCGTGAAATTTTCGGAACAAAAGTGACCATATCGGCGTCACCTTTCTTTATCCAGCAAAATTGTGTGGTTTTCGCTCAAATGTGTCCTAAATATGTTTACATGGTGTATAGGTCATAATGGGAGCTTTGTGCGCGAAAAGCTTTCCGTGAAATTTTCGGACCAAAAGTGACCATATCGGCGTCACCTTTCTTTATCTACCAAAACTGTGTGGTTTTCGCTCAAATGTGTCCCAAACACGTTTATATGGTGTATAGGTCATAATGGGAGCTTTGTGCGCGAAAAGCTTTTCGTGAAATTTTCGGACCAAAAGTGACCGTATCGGCGTCACCTTTCTTTATCCACCAAAACTGGGTGGTTTTCGCTCAAATGTGTCCCAAACTTGTTTATATGGTGTATATGTCACAATGGGAGCTTTGTGCGCGAAAAGCTTTCCGTCATATTTTCGGACCAAAAGTTACCATATCAGCGTCACCTTTCGTTATCCACCAAAACTGTGTGGTTTTCGCTCAAATGTGTCCCAAACATGTTTATATGGTGTATATGTCACAATGGGAGCTTTGTGCGCGAAAACCTTTCCGTCATATTTTTGGACCAAAAGTTACCATAGCGGCGTCATCTTTCTTTATCCACCAAAACTGTGTGGTTTTCGCTCAAATGTGTCCCAAACATGTTTATATGGTGTATATGTCACAATTGGAGTTTTGTGCGCGAAAAGCTTTCCGTGAAATTGTTGGAACAAAAGTGACCACATTGGCGTAACCTTTCTTTATCCACCAAAAATGTGTTGTTTTTGCTCAAATATTTCCCAAACATGTTTACATGGTGTATAGGTCATTATGAGAGCTTTGTGCGCGAAAAGCTTTCCGTGAAATTTTCGAACCAAAAGTGACCATATCGGCGTCACCATTTTTTATCCACCAAAACTGTGTGGTTTTCGCTCAAATGTGTCCCAAATATGCTTACATGGTGTATAGGTCATAATGGGAGCTTTTTGCGCGAAAAGCTTTCCGTGAAATTTTCGGACCAAAATTGACCATATCGGAGTCACCTTTCTTTATCCACCAAAACTGGGTGGTTTTCGCTCAAATGTGTCCCAAACTTGTTTATATGGTGTATATGTCACAATGGGAGCCTTGTGCCTGAAAAGCTTTTCGTCATATTTTCGGACCAAAAGTGACCATATCGGCGTCACCTTTCTTTATCCACCAAAAATGTGTTGTTTTTGATCAAATGTTTACCAAACACGTTTATATGGTGTATAAGTCATCATGGAAGCTTTGTGCGCGAAAAGCTTTCCGTGAAATTTTCGGAACAAAAGCGACCACATTGGCGTAACCTTTCTTTATCCACCAAAAATGTGTTGTTTTTGATCAAATGTTTACCAAACACGTTTATATGGTGTATAAGTCATAATGGAAGCTTTGTGCGCGAAAAGCTTTCCGTGAAATTTTCGGAACAAAAGTGACCACATTGGCGTAACCTTTCTTTATCCACCAAAAATGTGTTGATTTTGCTCAAATGTTTCCCAAACATGTTTACAGGGTGTATAGGTCATAATGAGAGCTTTGTGCGCGAAAAGCTTTCCGTGAAATTTTCGGAACAAAAGTGACCATATCGGCGTCAACTTTCTTTATCCAGCAAAATTGTGTGGTATTCGCTCAAATGTGTCCTAAATATGTTTACATGGTGTATAGGTCATAATGGGAGCTTTGTGCGCGAAAAGCTTTCCGTGAAATTTTCGGACCAAAAGTGACCATATCGGCGTCACCTTTCTTTATCTACCAAAACTGTGTGGTTTTCGCTCAAATGTGTCCCAAACACGTTTATATGGTGTATAGGTCATAATGGGAGCTTTGTGCGCGAAAAGCTTTTCGTGAAATTTTCGGACCAAAAGTGACCGTATCGGCGTCACCTTTCTTTATCCACCAAAACTGGGTGGTTTTCGCTCAAATGTTTCCCAAACTTGTTTATATGGTGTATATGTCACAATGGGAGCTTTGTGCGCGAAAAGCTTTCCGTCATATTTTCGGACCAAAAGTTACCATATCAGCGTCACCTTTCGTTATCCACCAAAACTGTGTGGTTTTCGCTCAAATGTGTCCCAAACATGTTTATATGGTGTATATGTCACAATGGGAGCTTTTTGCGCGAAAACCTTTCCGTCATATTTTTGGACCAAAAGTTACCATAGCGGCGTCATCTTTCTTTATCCACCAAAACTGTGTGGTTTTCGCTCAAATGTGTTCCAAACATGTTTATATGGTGTATATGTCACAATTGGAGTTTTGTGCGCGAAAAGCTTTCCGTGAAATTGTTGGAACAAAAGTGACCACATTGGCGTAACCTTTCTTTATCAACCAAAAATGTGTTGTTTTTGCTCAAATGTTTCCCAAACATGTTTACATGGTGTATAGGTCATTATGAGAGCTTTGTGCGCGAAAAGCTTTCCGTGAAATTTTCGAACCAAAAGTGACCATATCGGCGTCACCATTCTTTATCCACCAAAACTGTGTGGTTTTCGCTCAAATGTGTCCCAAATATGCTTACATGGTGTATAGGTCATAATGGGAGCTTTTTGCGCGAAAAGCTTTCCGTGAAATTTTCGGACCAAAATTGACCATATCGGAGTCACCTTTCTTTATCCACCAAAACTGGGTGGTTTTCGCTCAAATGTGTCCCAAACTTGTTTATATGGTGTATATGTCACAATGGGAGCCTTGTGCCTGAAAAGCTTTTCGTCATATTTTCGGACCAAAAGTGACCATATCGGCGTCACCTTTCTTTATCCACCAAAAATGTGTTGTTTTTGATCAAATGTTTACCAAACACGTTTATATGGTGTATAAGTCATCATGGAAGCTTTGTGCGCGAAAAGCTTTCCGTGAAATTTTCGGAACAAAAGCGACCACATTGGCGTAACCTTTCTTTATCCACCAAAAATGTGTTGTTTTTGATCAAATGTTTACCAAACACGTTTATATGGTGTATAAGTCATAATGGAAGCTTTGTGCGCGAAAAGCATTCCGTGAAATTTTCGGAACAAAAGTGACCACATTGGCGTAACCTTTCTTTATCCACCAAAAATGTGTTGATTTTGCTCAAATGTTTCCCAAACATGTTTACAGGGTGTATAGGTCATAATGAGAGCTTTGTGCGCGAAAAGCTTTCCGTGAAATTTTCGGAACAAAAGTGACCATATCGGCGTCACCTTTCTTTATCCAGCAAAATTGTATGGTTTTCGCTCAAATGTGTCCTAAATATGTTTACATGGTGTATAGGTCATAATGGGAGCTTTGTGCGCGAAAAGCTTTCCGTGAAATTTTCGGACCAAAAGTGACCATATCGGCGTCACCTTTCTTTATCTACCAAAACTGTGTGGTTTTCGCTCAAATGTGTCCCAAACACGTTTATATGGTGTATAGGTCATAATGGGAGCTTTGTGCGCGAAAAGCTTTTCGTGAAATTTTCGGACCAAAAGTGACCGTATCGGCGTCACCTTTCTTTATCCACCAAAACTGGGTGGTTTTCGCTCAAATGTTTCCCAAACATGTTTATATGGTGTATATGTCACAATGGGAGCTTTGTGCGCGAAAACCTTTCCGTCATATTTTTGGACCAAAAGTTACCATAGCGGCGTCATCTTTCTTTATCCACCAAAACTGTGTGGTTTTCGATCAAATGTGTCCCAAACATGTTTATATGGTGTATATGTCACAATTGGAGTTTTGTGCGCGAAAAGCTTTCCGTGAAATTGTTGGAACAAAAGTGACCACATTGGCGTAACCTTTCTTTATCCACCAAAAATGTGTTGTTTTTGCTCAAATGTTTCCCAAACATGTTTACATGGTGTATAGGTCATTATGAGAGCTTTGTGCGCGAAAAGCTTTCCGTGAAATTTTCGAACCAAAAGTGACCATATCGGCGTCACCATTCTTTATCCACCAAAACTGTGTGGTTTTCGCTCAAATGTGTCCCAAATATGTTTACATGGTGTATAGGTCATAATGGGAGCTTTTTGCACGAAAAGCTTTCCGTGAAATTTTCGGACCAAAATTGACCATATCGGAGTCACCTTTCTTTATCCACCAAAACTGGGTGGTTTTCGCTCAAATGTGTCCCAAACTTGTTTATATGGTGTATATGTCACAATGGGAGCTTTGTGCGCGAAAAGCTATCCGTCATATTTTCGGACCAAAAGTTACCATATCGGCGTCACCTTTCTTTATCCACAAAAACTGTGTTGTTTTTGATCAAATGTTTACCAAACACGTTTATATGGTGTATATGTCATAATGAGAGCTTTGTACGCGAAAAGCTTTCCGTGAAATTTTCGGACCAAAAATGACCATATCGACGTCACCTTTCTTTATCCACCAAAAATGTGTTGTTTTTGCTCAAATGTTTCTCAAACACATTTATATGGTGTATAGGTCATAATGGGAGCTTTGTGCCCGAAAAGCTTTCCCGTAAATTTTCGGACCAAAAGTGACCATATCGGCGTCACCTTTCTTTATGCACCAAAACTGTGTGGTTTTCGCTCAAATGTGTCCCAAACACGTTTACATGGTGTATAGGTCATAATAAGATCTTTGTGCGCAAAAAGCTTTCCGTGAAATTTTCGGACCAAAAGTGACCATATCGGCGTCACCTTGCTTTATCCACCAAAACTGTGTGGTTTTCGCTCAAATGTGTCCCAAACACGTTTATATGGTGTATATGTCACAATGGGAGCTTTGTGCGCGAAAATCTTTCCGTCATATTTTCGGACCAAAAGTTACCATATCGGCGTAACCTTTCTTTATCCACCAAAACTGTGTGGTTTTCGCTCAAATGTGTCCCAAACATTTTTATATGGTGTATATGTCACAATGGGAGCTTTGTGCGCGAAAATCTTTCCGTCATATTTTCGGACCAAAAGTGACCATATCGGCGTCACATTTCTTTATCCACCAAAATTGTGTGGTTTTCGCTCAAATGTGTCCCAAACATGTTTATATATTGTATAGGTCATAATGGGATCTTTGTGCGCGAAAAGCTTTCCGTGAAATTTTCGGAATAAAATTGACCATATCGGCGACACCTTTATTTATCCACAAAAAATGTGTTGTTTTTGCTCAAATGTGGCCCAAACATGTTTATATGGTGTATATGTCATAATGAGAGCTTTGTACGCGAAAAGCTTTCCGTGAAATTTTCGGACCAAAAATGACCATATCGGCGTCACCTTTCTTTATCCACCAAAAATGTGTTGTTTTTGCTCAAATGTTTCTCAAACACATTTATATGGTGTATAGGTCATAATGGGAGCTTTGTGCCCGAAAAGCTTTCCCTGAAATTTTCGGACCAAAAGAGACCATATCGGCGTCACCTTTCTTTATCCACCAAAACTGTGTGGTTTTCGCTCAAATGTGTCCCAAACACGTTTACATGGTGTATAGGTCATAATGAGATCTTTGTGCGCAAAAAGCTTTCCGTGAAATTTTCGGACCAAAAGTGACCATATCGGCGTCACCTTTCTTTATCCACCAAAACTGTGTGGTTTTCGCTCAAATGTGTCCCAAACACGTTTATATGGTGTATATGTCACAATGGGAGCTTTGTGCGCGAAAACCTTTCCGTCATATTTTCGGACCAAAAGTTACCATATCGATGTAACCTTTCTTTATCCACCAAAACTGTGTGGTTTTCGCTCAAATGTGTCCCAAACATTTTTATATGGTGTATATGTCACAATGGGAGCTTTGTGCGCGAAAATCTTTCCGTCATATTTTCGGACCAAAAGTGACCATATCGGCGTCACATTTCTTTATCCACCAAAATTGTGTGGTTTTCGCTCAAATGTGTCCCAAACATGTTTATATATTGTATAGGTCATAATGGGAGCTTTGACCATATCGGCGACACCTTTATTTAACCACCAAAAATGTGTTGTTTTTGCTCAAATGTGGCCCAAACATGTTTATATGGTGTATATGTCACAATGGGAGCTTTGTGCGCGAAAAGCTTTCAGTCATTTTTTCGGACCAAAAGTGAAAATTTCGGCATTACCTTTCTTTATCCACCAAAACTGTGTGGTTTTCGATCAAATGTATCCCAAACATGTTTATATGGTGTATATGTCACAATGGGAGCTTTGTGCGCGAAAAGCTTTCCGTCATTTTTTCGGACCAAAAGTGAAAATATCGGCGTCACCTTTCTTTATCCACCAAAACTGTTTGGTTTTCGATCAAATGTATCTCAAACACGTTTATATGGTGTATAGGTCATAAGGGGAGCTTTGTGCGCGAAAAGCTTTCCGTGAAATTTTCGGACCAAAAGTGACCATATCGGTGTAACCTTTCTTTATCCACCAAAACTGTGTGCTTTTCGCTCAAATGTGTCCCAAACACGTTTACTTGGTGTATAGGTCATAATGGGAGCTTTGTGCGCGAAAAGCTTTCCGTGATATTTTCGGATAAAAAATGACTATATCGGCGTCACCTTTCTTTATCCACCAAAAATGTGTTGTTTTTGCTCAAATGTGTCCCAAACACGTTTATATGGTGTATAGGTCATAATTGGAGCTTTGTGCGCGAAAAGCTTTCCGTGAAATTTTCGGACCAAAAGTGACCATATTGGCGTCACATTTCTTTATCCACCAAAATTGTGTGGTTTTCGCTCAAATGTGTCCCAAACATGTTTATATGGTGTATATGTCACAATGGGAGCTTTGTGCGCGAAAAGCTTTCGGTCATATTTTCGGACAAAAAGTGACCATATCGGCGTCACCTTTCCTTATCCACCAAAACTGTGTGGTTTTCGCTCAAATGTGTCCCAAACATGTTTATATGGTGTATATGTCACAATGGGAGCTTTGTGCGCGAAAAGCTTTCCGTCATATTTTCGGAACAAAAGTTACTATATCGACGTCACCTTTCTTTATCCACCAAAACTGTGTGGTTTTCGCTCAAATGTTTCCCAAACATGTTTATATATTGTATAGGTCATAATGGGAGCTTTGTGCGCGAAAAGCTTTCCGAGAAATTTTCGGACCAAAAGTGACCATATCGGCGACACCTTTATTTATCCACCAAAAATGTGTTGCTTTTGCTCAAATGTGTCCCAAACATGTTTATATGGTGTATATCTCACAATGGAAGCTTTGTGCGCAAAAAGCTTTCCGTCATTTTTTCGGACCAAAAGTGACCATATCGGCGTCACCTTTCTTTATCCACCAAAACTGTGTTATAAAAGACTCTCTTTTTTTTCTGGGAGATTTTAGTGCGATTTAGCTGTGTGCCCCGTGCCTCTTGCAGGCGGCGGCGGCGGCGCCGGCCACTATTGGCCGTCTCATTCTATACTCGAAATGGCGAAGGGGAAAGGTAAAAAGAGTGCTTCGGTGAGCTTTGATTTTGATAAAAAACGTTTGATTGAGAGAGAGCTTCACGATACTTTGTTCAAATCGGGGGTGGGGAGGGCTAGGGTTCCTGAGGTGGTTGACGGTGGCAAGGACCCTGGTTGCGCTCAGGTCCCTACTAAGGACCCGGTTTCAACTTTAGGAGGTCTGGATCTGGGGGTTGGTGGCCCTGGGAGCTCGTCCTCGGTGGCTGGTCCCTCTTCAACCCAGGGGCTTCCTTCTAGCGGGGCTTCTCCAACTTTGACGGTTCCGAATGTAAAAGAGGATGTGAGGGGTGGGTCATCGGTTACTCATTCTGCTCGCTCTGGCCAGCCCCTCTCACTACTAGAATACTGCAATTAGACAACATGTCATTTAAGTCTGTCAATAAATCAACAGATGTTAAATTTATCTATTACATCGATAATTTTTTTAGTGATGTCTAAAACGGTTTACACAATGGTCAAATATGTGGACAGATGTGAAACTATTAGTTCGGGAAAAAACCAAAACGCGCGGTATAAGGATAAAAGGCGGGATTCAAACACTTAGAAAAAATTTGGAGCCCAGGCTTTCAAATTTTGGAGGTAATGTTAACACTTAGAAAAAAAATGGCTTTTTTCTACCTTTTTTTTATGACTTGGAAAAAATCTGACCTTTATTTCACCTTTCTTAAAATTTATAACATTTATTTTTCTATCTTTTCTCTCTCCCCTCACATTCACTCAGCTGAGCTTCTCTCTCCCCTCACAATCGAGCCACATTCCAAACCCCCAAATCACCGTCTCCTCTCTCCATATCCAAGCTTCGGCCGATAGTGAGCTCCGGCGACCGTCGTTCAGTGCTGCCTTCCTCCTCCGGCCATCATCTGTCAAACGAATCGCGAAAATGGATGGGGGTTGAAACCCTAAATCGGCGATAAGGTATTTGACATTCCGACCTATAGCGCGCTGTGCATTTGTTTTCCATCTTCATTATCCTTTGCTTTCTGGGTTATTTTCACATTCAATCAGCTCTAAGCCTATAACCCTCGGTCTTCCTCTCTCCAGATACGAGCCACCCACCAAACCCCCAAATCATCACCGACAAGGTATCGGACATTTCAACCTATTTGTTTGGTTTGATTTGTTTTCCATCTTCATTCTCCTTTGGTTTATTGTTTATTTTCATGAATCCTTAACCCAACCCTATATGTGTTGTCTCAGAGGAAGACAACTCTTAGGAGAAGGCTTTCAAACAAGGTGCTCCTCTCTTATGTGCTTTGTTTTTGTCTCTCATGTTTTCTGTTCTTAAAATTTCTGTCCAATAATTATGCAATGGTAAACTAAACTACCATTTCTACTGCCAAAAAACCCTAAACATCGAGAGAAAAAATAAAACACCAAGTTCATTTATGACAGATAAGTGGTATTCATAAGGTGTCCTTGCTGTGTGTGTTAGCTTAAGAGAGTTATCCCACTCAAGTGTTGAATTCCTAGCACTGAATCCATACCACTCACAAGCAACAACCTATATTATAAAGAGAGTTATCCCACTCGAAAGTTTATATCAAAATCAATCAATCACCCGTTCGTCTAATAATTTTAGTGTTATCTAATAACCTGAGAGTTTAGTTCAAATCATATTTGAGAGATGAAGTTGATTGCGAGTGAAGAGTATATCTTTTAATGTATTATATAAATACAATACTCAATTAACGTATAAAGTAGGCGAGAACTATTGAACCAAATTAGCTATCAAAAAATAAATCTGAACAATTTCATCTGAGTGGGTGTATTTAAATGTACCCTATCTTAAGAAGAGGAAATCGTTTTCTCTCTTGGTCTTCTCTTTTCTTTTGTTTGTGTTGTTTTCAGGGTGTCTTCGTCTGACTATTAGATACTGCTTGTATGGAACTTTATCACTCAGAAGCAACTTATTGCCAATATAGGCTGATGCTCTAAGGTAAGCCCAATATATAAACACATTTGTTTACCAAGTTCCACCAAAATTTAGAGATGGAATGTAAATTGGAAGGCTAAAACAACCATGTGATTAATTACAATGGATACTTCACTAATTTAGCCTACAAGAGGATGAACAATATAAAAGATACCAAAGAGGGGAAAAGGGAATAAGGGTGGGCACAACTAGGCAAAGGAGTGACAGAGAGGGAACAGAAAAAGCAGCAGCCCCATTGAAAGCACAAATAAACATAACTCTCTTTATGATATACGTTGATCTTCCTTCTGGATACTTGTTCTATTTTAGTCCTCTCACCCACCTACAATTTTGCACTTGGTTAAATCACAGCTGATAATATCTTTCACATTGCGATTATGCTTATTTTTTATTATTGTTATTCAATTTTACAGATAGCTTCCCCTTTCCTAAAACCCTAAAATTTCTACTTTATACAGGGAGGAATTAGGGTCTGATTGCTTCACACATTTGGTGTTTCTTCTGGATTGTTGCTTCTCCTCCATTTGAGATATCAGGTAAATGTCACCTCTCTGCTGTGTGAATTGGAATTTTTTTTTCAAGTAATGAACTGGAATTTATTGGTAATTTGTTGTCCTCTCTCTGCTCATTTTTTTTTGCAAGTAGTCAACGTGTGTAATTCAATAGTGCTTCTATTTTGAATGAATAGCTATTGCATGCACAAATCATCTGTAAATATTATTCCATTTCTAATAGTTTGCTGGTATTTACTATTTGTTTAACATCATTCATATTTTTAATGATAGTAGATGAGTGAAAAATATTCAAGTTTTATATCTATAGAATTTTATCAAGAATCTTTTCATGTGTTTTGTGAATAATATTCAAGTTTTATATAGAGTCTTCCCCTAAATTGTTCATATAAATTTTAATCTTAAATTAGATTAATCATGAATTATGCAATCATTTTTAATATAACCTATATCAACTTCAATTTTGTGTTCCTTTAATTATGACATTGTTTCTATTCTTGTTTGCATTTGTTTGTATACAATTTCAGCCATTGATAAATCATGGATATATGAGGATAGGTGTAGTCAAAAGTATGAAATGGGGTTGAAAGACTTCCTCACCTTTGCTGAGACAAATACTAACAACGCTAAGAAAGTCCCATGTCCTTGTTCAAAATGTGTTAATTTTAAGAAACGGTCATTTAAAGTCGTTAGAGTGCATTGTCATCGATTTGGCTTCAGTTTGGGGTACACTAACTGGATTTGGCATGGAGAACCTGCTGCCCCCACGTGCGAGATTCCACCTACTGAAGGAAAATCATTGAGTTTAGGATCTGAAACTGCGGAGATGTGTGAAGCTGCCTTTACAAGTGAGGATGAGTTCGAGGAGGAATCCATTGAGTTTAGGAAGTTCGTTGAGGATGCTCAAAGACCCTTATTTGAAGGAAGTCCCCGCACCAAATTAGATGCACTAGTTAAACTTCACACCCTTAATGCTAAATTTGCAATGAGTGACACTTGTTTCAATGAAATACTTGAGACGGTGTCCTCCTTTCTTCCATATGGAAATGTGTTACCGCAAACTTTGTACGAGTCAAAGAAAACATTGAACAAGTTAGGGCTTGAAAATAAAAAAAATACATGCATGTCCTAATGACTGCATACTATATAGGAAGGAGTACGCTGATGCTAATTCTTGCCCTCAATGTGGCCTCTCTCGTTGGAAGCTGACAAGAGATGAGATTGAGAAGGAGGGGCAACCAGCAAAGGTGTTGTGGTATTTTCCCATTATCCCGAGAATTTGTCGTTGGTTTAAGTCCACTGAAATTTCTGAGCTGCTCACATGGCATGATGATAATCGGAGTACAGATGGCTTCATGCGACATCCAGTGGATTCCCCTGCTTGGAAGTTGGTTGATTACAAGTGGCCTGAATTTGGTCAAGAATCGAGAAATTTGAGGATGGGGTTGGCAGCGGATGGTATCAATCCATATAGCAATATGAGCAGTAGATATAGCTGTTGGCCTGTACTTTTGGTCACATATAACCTTCCTCCGTGGTTATGTATGAAAAGAAAGTTTATAATGTTGTGTTTGCTCATTTCTGGCCCTAGGCAGCATAGAATTGATATAGTTGTCTACTTGGAGCCTCTAATTGAAGACTTGCAAGAACTCTGGAATGGGATCAGTGTGTATGATGCACATCTGAAGGAATACTTTACGCTTAGAGCTATGCTATTTTGTAGAATCAACGACTTCCCAGCCTTCGGAAATTTATCGGGTGCAACCACTAAGGGGTACAAGGCATGTCCGATCTGCGGTGATAATACAACTGCCACATATCTTCCGAATAGTAGGAAGATGTCATATGGAGGTCACCGTAAGTATCTCCATCGTCATCATCCTTATCGGAGGCAACGAAAGGCGTTTAATAATGAACAAGAGTTGGAAGATGAACCTCTCCCACAGTCTGGTCAGGATGTGTTAAACGCCGTCGAGAAGATCAACTATGTGTTTGGGAAGAACAAAAAGAAGAAAAACTTGGATGGGGAAGCTTCTTGCTGGAAGAAGAAGTCCATATTTTTCAATTTGGAGTATTGGTCGTGGTTGCATGTTCGCCATTGTCTCGATGTAATGCACATCGAGAAGAATGTGGCAGAAAGTTTCATTGGGACTTTATTGAACATGCCTTTCAAGTCAAAAGATAGTGCTGCTGCTCGACAAGATATGGTTGATATGGGGTTGCGACTTGAATTAGGGCCACAAATTGGGGAGAAGAAGACGTACATACCTGCTGCCCCCTTTACATTGTCAAGGGCCGAGAAGGTGACAATGTTGACTTCATTACTCCGCATGAAAGTTCCAAGTGGACATTCATCAAACATTAGAAATTTGGTGTCGATGGGTGATTTGAAGTTGTATGGGCTGAAGTCGCACGACTGTCATATATTGATGCAACAACTGCTTCCTGTGGCCATTCGGTCGGTGCTACCAAAGCGTGTTAGGATCACTATAATGAGAATGTGTTTCTTTTTCAACTCTTTGTGCACTAAGGTGATTGACGTGGCAAAGTTGGAGAAGCTTCAATCAGATTTGGTGCTAACATTGTGTGAGATCGAGAAGATATTCCCTTTCTCTTTTTTAGATATAATGCTTCATCTGACCGTGCATCTAGTAAGAGAGGTTCGATTATGTGGCCTTGTATGTTATAGGTGGATGTATCCTTTCGAACGATACATGAAGGTGTTGAAGGGGTATGTGCGCAATCGTTTACATCCCGAGGGTTGTATAGTTGAGAGCTACATTGCTGAAGAATCAGCCGAGTTTTGGGGTGAGTTTAGGCAAGATTGTGGACCAATTGGACTGCCTAAGGACATACGTGCCGAAGGTCCACTTTCATCACCGACTTTGAAGCAGTTGGTTGAGGATGAACGAGATGAGGCCCACCTTCATGTGTTATCCAATAACGATGAGGTGGATCCATATAAAATGTAAGTATGCATGATTTCAATTATTAAGTATTTCTGTTACTTGTGCTTAAAACACATTAACAGATGCACTTTAACTGAAGGATGCATAAACCACGGAGAAAGTCGAAGAAAGTGAAGAAGTTGTTTACGCCTGATGAGTTACCACCCCAAGTGCCAAGGTCTTGCCAACTCTTATACAAATACGCCAAGTCTACAATGAAAGAAACTGGCATGTCTATAACTGGAGTGGTAGATCCAAATTGTTTTGGTGTTAAGAAGGAGCTCATTGTCTTGAGAGAGAATGTGATTGATCTATTGGAGCTGAACTGGCTTGGAAGTGGAGTGTTAGAGGCGTATATGGCGTATGAGCTCTTTTAGTTTTTTTCCATCTCTTAATATTTTATATGAAGTACGTTATCATGTTTCAACTTGAGTAATCATTTTTCATGCAACTAACATGTAGGTACCTATATACTATTGTCTGTGCACATGAAGAGCAGTCATTGTTTGCATTTGTTGATTCTGGAGCAACTGCTACGTGCACGAGACCGAGTTTCATTCCTTATCTAGTCAAGAGGTTAAAAGAAGGGACGTCGGACCACATTTTCATGATACCATACAATCCAGGGTAAGTAGTAAATCTCATGACATTTGATATGCATTCCTGATTTGATAAATGTTGCAGTGTACTCTTGTGACATGAATTACGTATTTGTATCTCTGATGATGTTTGATATGCATGTTTCCGGATTTCATACATGTTGCAATGTTAGTTTCTGAAATCTGCTGTTGAAATATTGGGTTCTGACTGTTTTCTGCTGTTGAAATATTTCTATCTCAGTGGCATTGTTTGTAAGGCTGCTTACATATATATGTGTATATACACCGTTTATCTTGTAGGAAACATTGGCTTCTGACTGTTATCTGGGGGAATGACATCTATACCATAGATTCCATGCCGAGACCATCTCCTTACAAAGATTGGGAAAAGGCTGTGAAGAGGTATATGTTATTATTTAGTTACATGAGATCTTCAATCCTTTCCCTCTCCTTTAGGTGTTATGAATTATTCCCACCAACTCTGTTCTAGTCATATCGATTTGAATGTAAACAAATTGCTTTGATGATTCACACGCAGTGTTGTTAAACAATTTCAAGATGAAACTGAACCCAACCATACCAACAAACTGAGGGTCACACACCTTAATGTAAGTCAACTTGAAGTATGATCATGATATCTTAGTTTAAAGTTAGCTAATTATGATATATATGGGAATGAAATATATTATCTTCATGAACTCATTAATCGTATTCACTATTATAGGGTGCACCAGTGCAGCCGGGTGGGTACGAGTGTGGGTACTATGTGATGAGATACATGAGAGACATTATAAATGATCAGAAGATGTGTTTTCTGACAAAGGTAAAAATAACATGGCCTTATTTTTTTAATTGGGTGTGTGCAATTTTATATTAACTATAATGGCTTTATCTTTCCATCTCTTTAGTGGGCTGCATCAAGGAACCGGCCGTCGTACACTCAAGAAGAAATCGATGAAGTTCGAGTTGAAGCTGCTCAGTATATCCAATCTTTGCTATAGGTTAATGAAGCTTCTAGGGCTGCTCAATAAATGTGCCACGTACTACTCGTTGATTAATTGAAAATGCAGGTGAATCATGTTTTTTTTCGGTCTTATGCTTTAAAACATTTATGGTATGAATGTTGGTGCATCATACACTGATCGATTTAGGCGGTCGTACTAGCTAGGCTTGCCTGTTTTTTTGAGATGTTGCCTAGCTAGCTATAGGTAATGTATGTCGTCGATATGTGGCCTAGCCGTTTGCCTGTTTTTGAGATGTTGTGGCTAGCCCATTTTGTGGCTATGAATAGTGGCGGCGTATTTTGTAAATGTTACAATATGATGCTAGTGTATATGTACATATTTTTATTAAAGGACCTATCATTTTGAAGAACAAACAAAATGCGATGTTCTATCGACAAAAGCGTGTTGTGTATCCAAAAAAAAACATCGGCTTAAATATGAAAATAGTAGTGCATTAGAACATTTAACATCATATCCGTCTATTGAAACATTTGTCAGTATAATTATACACATCAGTTTATTCATTTAAATCAATGTGCAAAACCAGTTTTAACATTAAAATGATATATGAACTGATATATTTGTCAAAGTAACATCGTTATGTACAAAATAAACCGATGTGTCGTAGGAGCAACTACGTCATTTTATTTTGAAAACACTAATATAAATGTGTGAGACAACATCTTTTGTGTATACAGCCACAATAGTGCATTATTTTAGAACAATATAATATCACATATAATGACCATGAAATTAATACACAGAGAATGAATACTCTAAATGCGATGTCGATAATATGGAAATACATCGGTTTTGCCTATATTTCATGTGGTCGGTTAACATAAAACAATATAAAATCATAAATTATATATCGAACATGATTATCGAACATAAAACAATATAAAATCATAAATTTCTTTATCCACCAAAATTATATATCGAACATGTCCCAAACATGTTTATATGGTGTATTTGTCACAATGGGAGCTTTGTGCGCGAAAATCTTTCCGTCATATTTTCGGACCAAAAGTGACCATATGGGCGTCACATTTCTTTATCCACCAAAATTGTGTGGTTTCGCTCAAATGTGTCCCAAACATGTTTATATATTGTATAGGTCATAATGGGAGCTTTGTGCGCGAAAAGCTTTCCGTGAAATTTTTGGAACAAAAGTGGTCATATCGGCGACACCTTTATTTATCCACAAAAAATGTGTTGTTTTTGCTCAAATGTGTCCCAAACATGTTTATATGGTGTATATGTCACAATGGGAGCTTTGTGCTCGAAAAGCTTTCCTTCATTTTGTCGGACCAAAAGTGAAAATATCGACGTCACCTTTCTTTATCCACCAAAACTGTGTGCTTTTCGCTCAAATGTATCCCAAACACGTTTACATGGTGTATAGGTCATAATGGGAGCTTTGTCCACGAAAAGCTTTCCGTGAAATTTTCGGACCAAAAGTGACCATATCGGCGTCACCTTTCTTTATCCACCAAAACTGTGTGCTTTTCGCTCAAATGTGTCCCAAACACGTTTACATGGTGTATAGGTCATAATGGCAGCTTTGTGCGCGAAAAGCTTTCCGTGAAATTTTCGGACCAGAAGTGACCATATCGGCGTCACCTTTCTTTATCCACCAAAACTGTGTGGTTTTCGCTCAAATGTGTCCCAAACATGTTTATATGGTGTATATGTCACAATTGGAGCTTTGTGCGCGAAAAGCTTTCCGTTAAATTTTCAGACCAAAAGTGACCATATCGACGTCACCTTACTTTATCCACCAAAACTGTGTGGTTTTCGCTCAGATGTGTCCAAAACATGTTTATATGGTGTATATGTCACAATGGGAGCTTTGTGCGCGAAAAGCTTTCCGTCATATTTTCGGACCAAAAGTTACCATATCGGCGTCACCTTTCTTTATCCACCAAAACTGTGTGGTTTTCGCTCAAATGTGTCCCAAACATGTTTATATGGTGTATATACAGTGGGAGCTTTGTGCGCGAAAATCTTTCCGTCATATTTTCGGACCAAAAGTGACCATATCGTCGTCACATTTCTTTATCCACCAAAATTGTGTGGTTTTCGCTCAAATGTGTCCCAAACATGTTTATATATTGTATAGGTCATAATGGGAGTTTTGTGCGCGAAAAGCTTTCCGAGAAATTTTCGGACCAAAAGTGACCATATCGGCGACACCTTTTTTTATCCACCAAAAATGTGTTGTTTTTGCTCAAATGTGTCCCAAACATGTGTTTATATGGTGTATATGTCACAATGGGAGCTTTGTGCACGAAAAGCTTTCCGTCATTTTTTCGGACCAAAAGTTACCATATCGGCGTCACCTTTCTTTATCAACCAAAACTGTGTTATTTTTTATCAAATGTTTACTAAACACGTTTATATGGTGTATAGGTCATAATGGGAGCTTTGTGCGCGAAAAGCTTTCCGTGAAATTTTCGGAACAAAAGTGACCATATTGGCGTAACCTTTCTTTATCCACCAAAAATGTGTTGTTTTTACTCAAATGTTTCCCAAACATGTTTATATGGTGTATAGGTCATAATGAGAGCTTTGTGCTCGAAAAGCTTTCCGTGAAATTTTCGGACCAAATGTGACCATATTTGCGTCACCTTTCTTTATCCACCAAAACTGTGTGGTTTTCGCTCAAATGTGTCCCAAACATGTTTATATAGTGTATATGTCACAATGGGAACTTTGTGCGCGAAAAGCTTTTCGTCATATTTTCAGACCAAAAGTGAACATATCGGCGTCACATTTCTTTATCCACCAAAATTGTGTGGTTTTCGCTCAAATGTGTCCTAAACATGTTTATATATTGTATAGGTCATCATGGGAGCCTTGTGCCCGAAAATCTTTCCGTGGAATTTTCGGACCAAAAGTGACCATATCGGCGACACCTTTATTTATCCACCACAAATGTGTTGTTTTTGCTCAAATGTGTCTCAAACATGTTTATATGGTTTATATGTCACAATGGGAGCTTTGTGCGCGAAAAGCTTTCCGTGAAATTTTCGGAACAAAAGTGACAATATTGGCGTAACCTTTCTTTATCCACCAAAAATGTGTTGTTTTTGCTCACATGTTTCTCAAACACATTTATATGGTGTATAGGTCGTAATGGGAGATTTGTGCGCAAAAAGCTTTCCGTGAAATTTTCGGACCAAAAGTGACCATATCGGCGTCACATTTCTTTATCCACCAAAATTGTGTGTTTTCGCTCAAATGTGTCCCAAACATGTTTATATATTGTATAGGTAATAATGGGAGTTTTGTGCGCGAAAAGCTTTCCGTGAAATTTTCGGAACAAAAGTTGTCATATCGGCGACACCTTTATTTATCCACAAAAAATGTGTTGTTTTTGCTCAAATGTTTCCCAAACATGTTTATATGGTGTATATGTCACAATGGGAGCTTTGTGCTCGAAAAGCTTTCCTTCATTTTGTCGGACCAAAAGTGAAAATATCGACGTCACCTTTCTTTATCCACCAAAACTGTGTGCTTTTCGCTCAAATGTATCCCAAACACGTTTACATGGTGTATAGGTCATAATGGGAGCTTTGTGCGCGAAAAGCTTTTCGTGAAATTTTCGGACCAAAAGTGACCATATCGGCGTCACCTTTCTTTATCCACCAAAACTGTGTGCTTTTCGCTCAAATGTGTCCCAAACACGTTTACATGGTGTATAGGTCATAATGGCAGCTTTGTGCGCGAAAAGCTTTCCGTGAAATTTTCGGACCAAAAGTGACCATATCGGCGTCACCTTTCTTTATCCACCAAAACTGTGCGGTTTTCGCTCAAATGTGTCCCAAACATTTTTATATGGTGTATATGTCACAATTGGAGCTTTGTGCGCGAAAAGTATTCCGTTAAATTTTCAGACCAAAAGTGACCATATCGGCGTCACCTTACTTTATCCACCAAAACTGTGTGGTTTTCGCTCAAATGTGTCCCAATCATGTTTATATGGTGTATATGTCACAATGGGAGCTTTGTGCGCGAAAAGCTTTCCGTCATATTTTCGGACCAAAAGTTACCATATCGACGTCACCTTTCTTTATCCACCAAAACTGTGTGGTTTTCGCTCAAATGTGTCCCAAACATGTTTATATGGTGTATATACAGTGGGAGCTTTGTGCGCGAAAATCTTTCCGTCATATTTTCGGACCAAAAGTGACCATATCGTCGTCACATTTCTTTATCCACCAAAATTGTGAGGTTTTCGCTCAAATGTGTCCCAAACATGTTTATATATTGTATAGGTCATAATGGGAGTTTTGTGCGCGAAAAGCTTTCCGAGAAATTTTCGGACCAAAAGTGACCATATCGGCGACACCTTTTTTTATCCACCAAAAATGTGTTGTTTTTGCTCAAATGTGTCCCAAACATGTGTTTATATGGTGTATATGTCACAATGGGAGCTTTGTGCACGAAAAGCTTTCCGTCATTTTTTCGGACCAAAAGTTACCATATCGGCGTCACCTTTCTTTATCCACCAAAACTGTGTTATTTTTTATCAAATGTTTACTAAACACGTTTATATGGTGTATAGGTCATAATGGGAGCTTTGTACGCGAAAAGCTTTCCGTGAAATTTTCGGAACAAAAGTGACCATATTGGCGTAACCTTTCTTCATCCACCAAAAATGTGTTGTTTTTACTCAAATGTTTCCCAAACATGTTTATATGGTGTATAGGTCATAATGAGAGCTTTGTGCTCGAAAAGATTTCCGTGAAATTTTCGGACCAAATGTGACCATATTTGCGTCACCTTTCTTTATCCACCAAAACTGTGTGGTTTTCGCTCAAATGTGTCCCAAACATGTTTATATAGTGTATATGTCACAATGGGAACTTTGTGCGCGAAAAGCTTTTCGTCATATTTTCAGACCAAAAGTGAACATATCGGCGTCACATTTCTTTATCCACCAAAATTGTGTGGTTTTCGCTCAAATGTGTCCTAAACATGTTTATATATTGTATAGGTCATCATGGGAGCCTTGTGCGCGAAAATCTATCCGTGGAATTTTCGGACCAAAAGTGACCATATCGGCGACACCTTTATTTATCCACCACAAATGTGTTGTTTTTGCTCAAATGTGTCCCAAACATGTTTATATGATGTATATGTCACAATGGGAGCTTTGTGCGCGAAAAGCTTTCCGTGAAATTTTCGGATCAAAAGTGACAATATTGGCGTAACCTTTCTTTATCCACCAAAAATGTGTTGTTTTTGCTCACATGTTTCTCAAACACGTTTATATGGTGTATAGGTCATAATGGGAGATTTGTGCGCAAAAAGCTTTCCGTGAAATTTTCGGACCAAAATTGACCATATCGGCGTCACCTTTCTTTATCGACCAAAATTGTGTTGTTTTTGCTCAAATGTTTACCAAACACGTTTATATGGTGTATAGGTCATAATGGGAGCTTTGTGCGCGAAAAGCTTTCCGTGAAATTTTCGGACAAAAAATGACTATATCGGCATCACCTTTCTTTATCCACCAAAAATGTGTTGTTTTTGCTCAAATGTTTCTCAAACACGTTTATATAGTGTATAGGTCATAATTGGAGCTTAGTGCGCGAAAAGCTTTCCGTGAAATTTTCGGACCAAAAGTGACCATATCGGCGTCACCTTTCTTTATCCACCAAAACTGTGTGGTTTTCGCTCAAATGTGTCCCAAACACGTGTATATGGTGTATTGGTCATAATAGGAGCTTTGTGCGCGAAAAGCTTTTCGAGAAATTTTCGGACCAAAAGTGACCATATCGACGTCACCTTTCCTTATCCACCAAAAATGTGTGGTTTTCGCACAAATGTGTCCCAAACATGTTTATATGGTGTATATGTCACAATGGGAGCTTTGTGCGCGAAAAGCTGTCCGTCATATTTTCGGACCAAAAGTTACCATATCGGCGTCACCTTTCTTTATCCACCAAAACTGTGTGGTTTTCGCTCAAATGTGTCCCAAACATGTTTATATGGTGTATATGTCACAATGGGAGCTTTGTGCGCGAAAATCTTTCCGTCATATTTTCGGACCAAAAGTGACCATATCGGCGTCACATTTCTTTATCCACCAAAATTGTGTGTTTTCGCTCAAATGTGTCCCAAACATGTTTATATATTGTATAGGTCATAATGGGAGCTTCGTGCGCGAAAAGCTTTCCGTGACATTTTCGGAACAAAAGTGGTCATATCGGCGACACCTTTACTTATCCACAAAAAATGTGTTGCTTTTGCTCAAATGTGTCCCAAACATGTTTATATGGTGTATATGTCACAATGGGAGCTTTGTGCGCGAAAAGCTTTCCTTCATATTTTCGGACCAAAAGTGACCATATCGGCGTCACCTTTCTTTATCCACCAAAACTGTGTTATTTTTGATCAAATGTTTACTAAACACATTTATATGGTGTATAGGTCATAATGGGAGCTTTGTGCGCGAAAAGCTTTCCGTGAAATTTTCGGACCAAAAGTGACCATATCGGCGTCACCTTTCTTTATCCACCAAAAATGTGTTGTTTTTGCTCAAATGTATCCCAAAGATGTTTATATGGTGTATAGTTCATAATGGGAGCTTTGTGCTGGAAATGCTTTCCGTGAAATTTTCGGACCAAATGTGACCATATCGGCGTCACCTTTCGTTATCCACCAAAACTGTGTGGTTTTCGCTCAAATGTGTCCCAAACATGTTTATATGGTGTATATGTCACAATGGGAGCTTTGTGCGCGAAAAGCTTTCCGTCATATTTTCGGAACAAAAGTTACTATATCGGCGTCACCTTTCTTTATCTACCAAAACTGTGTGGTTTTCGCTCAAATGTTTCCCAAACATGTTTATATATTGTATAGGTCATAATGGGAGCTTTGTGCGCGAAAAGATTTCCGAGAAATTTTCGGACCAACAGTGACCATATCGGCGACACCTTTATTTATCCACCAAAAATGTGTTGTTTTTGCACAAATGTGTCCCAAACATGTTTATATGGTGTATATGTCACAATGGGAGCTTTGTGCGCGAAAAGCTTTCCGTCATTTTTTCGGACCAAAAGTGACCATATCGGCGTCACCTTTCTTTATCCACCAAAACTGTGTTATTTTTGATCAAATGTTTACTAAACACGTTTATATGGTGTATAGGTCATAATGGGAGCTTTGTGCGCGAAAAGCTTTCCGTGAAATTTTCGTAAAAAAGTGACCATATGAGAGTTACCTTTCTTTATCCACCAAAACTGTGTGTTTTTCGCTCAAATGTGTCCCAAATATGTTTATATGGTGTATATATCACAATGGGACCAAAAGTGACCATATCGGCGTCACCTTTCTTTATCCACCAAAACTGTGTTGTTTTTGATCAAATGTTTACCAAACACGTTTATATGGTGTATAGGTCATAATGGGAGCTTTGTGCGCGAAAAGCTTTCCGTGAAATTTTCGGACAAAAAATGACTATATCGGCGTCACCTTTCTTTATCCACCAAAAATGTGTTGTTTTTGCTCAAATGTTTCTCAAACACGTTTATATAGTGTATAGGTCATAATTGGAGCTTTGTGCGCGAAAAGCTTTCCGTGAAATTTTCGGACCAAAAGTGACCATATCGGCGTCACCTTTCTTTATCCACCAAAACTGTGTGGTTTTCGCTCAAATGTGTCCCAAACACGTGTATATGGTGTATTGGTCATAATAGGAGCTTTGTGCGCGAAAAGCTTTTCGAGAAATTTTCGGACCAAAAGTGACCATATCGGCGTCACCTTTCCTTATCCACCAAAAATGTGTGGTTTTCGCACAAATGTGTCCCAAACATGTTTATATGGTGTATATGTCACAATGGGAGCTTTGTGCGCGAAAAGCTGTCCGTCATATTTTCGGACCAAAAGTTACCATATCGGCGTCACCTTTCTTTATCCACCAAAACTGTGTGGTTTTCGCTCAAATGTGTCCCAAACATGTTTATATGGTGTATATGTCACAATGGGAGCTTTGTGCGCGAAAATCTTTCCGTCATATTTTCGGACCAAAAGTGACCATATCGGCGTCACATTTCTTTATCCACCAAAATTGTGTGTTTTCGCTCAAATGTGTCCCAAACATGTTTATATATTGTATAGGTCATAATGGGAGCTTCGTGCGCGAAAAGCTTTCCGTGACATTTTCGGAACAAAAGTGGTCATATCGGCGACACCTTTACTTATCCACAAAAAATGTGTTGCTTTTGCTCAAATGTGTCCCAAACATGTTTATATGGTGTATATGTCACAATGGGAGCTTTGTGCGCGAAAAGCTTTCCTTCATATTTTCGGACCAAAAGTGACCATATCGGCGTCACCTTTCTTTATCCACCAAAACTGTGTTATTTTTGATCAAATGTTTACTAAACACATTTATATGGTGTATAGGTCATAATGGGAGCTTTGTGCGCGAAAAGCTTTCCGTGAAATTTTCGGACAAAAAATGACTATATCGGCGTCACCTTTCTTTATCCACCAAAAATGTGTTGTTTTTGCTCAAATGTTTCTCAAACACGTTTATATAGTGTATAGGTCATAATTGGAGCTTTGTGCGCGAAAAGCTTTCCGTGAAATTTTCGGACCAAAAGTGACCATATCGGCGTCACCTTTCTTTATCCACCAAAACTGTGTGGTTTTCGCTCAAATGTGTCCCAAACACGTGTATATGGTGTATTGGTCATAATAGGAGCTTTGTGCGCGAAAAGCTTTTCGAGAAATTTTCGGACAAAAAGTGACCATATCGGCGTCACCTCTCCTTATCCACCAAAAGTGTGTTGTTTTTGCTCAAATGTGTCCCAAACACGTATATATAGTGTATAGGTCATAATGGGAGCTTTCTGCGCGAAAAGCTTTCCGTCATATTTTCGGACCAAAAGTTACCATATCGGCATCACCTTTCTTTATCCACCAAAACTGTGTGGTTTTCGCTCAAATGTGTCCCAAACATGTTTATATGGTGTATATGTCACAATGGGAGCTTTGTGCGCGAAAATCTTTCCGTCATATTTTCGGACCAAAAGTGACCATATCGGCGTCACATTTCTTTATCCACCAAAATTGTGTGTTTTCGCTCAAATGTGTCCCAAACATGTTTATATATTGTATAGGTCATAATGGGAGCTTCGTGCGCGAAAAGCTTTCCGTGAAATTTTCGGAACAAAAGTGGTCATATCGGCGACACCTTTATTTATCCACAAAAAATGTGTTGTTTTTGCTCAAATGTGTCCCAAACATGTTTATATGGTGTATATGTCACAATGGGAGCTTTGTGCGCGAAAAGCTTTCCTTCATATTTTCGGACCAAAAGTGACCATATCGGCGTCACCTTTCTTTATCCACCAAAACTGTGTGGTTTTCGCTCAAATGAGTCCCAAACACGTGTATATGGTGTATTGGTCATAATAGGAGCTTTGTGCGCGAAAAGCTTTTCGAGAAATTTTCGGACAAAAAGTGACCATATCGGCGTCACCTCTCCTTATCCACCAAAAGTGTGTTGTTTTTGCTCAAATGTGTCCCAAACACGTATATATAGTGTATAGGTCATAATGGGAGCTTTCTGCGCGAAAAGCTTTCCGTCATATTTTCGGACCAAAAGTTACCATATCGGCATCACCTTTCTTTATCCACCAAAACTGTGTGGTTTTCGCTCAAATGTGTCCCAAACATGTTTATATGGTGTATATGTCACAATGGGAGCTTTGTGCGCGAAAATCTTTCCGTCATATTTTCGGACCAAAAGTGACCATATCGGCGTCACATTTCTTTATCCACCAAAATTGTGTGTTTTCGCTCAAATGTGTCCCAAACATGTTTATATATTGTATAGGTCATAATGGGAGCTTCGTGCGCGAAAAGCTTTCCGTGAAATTTTCGGAACAAAAGTGGTCATATCGGCGACACCTTTATTTATCCACAAAAAATGTGTTGTTTTTGCTCAAATGTGTCCCAAACATGTTTATATGGTGTATATGTCACAATGGGAGCTTTGTGCGCGAAAAGCTTTCCTTCATATTTTCGGACCAAAAGTGACCATATCGGCGTCACCTTTCTTTATCCACCAAAACTGTGTTATTTTTGATCAAATGTTTACTAAACACATTTATATGGTGTATAGGTCATAATGGGAGCTTTGTGCGCGAAAAGCATTCCGTGAAATTTTCGGACCAAAAGTGACCATATCAGCGTCACCTTTCTTTATCCCCCAAAAATGTGTTGTTTTTGCTCAAATGTATCCCAAAGATGTTTATATGGTGTATAGGTCATAATGGGAGCTTTGTGCTCGAAATGCTTTCCGTGAAATTTTCGGACCAAATGTGACCATATCGGCATCACCTTTCTTTATCCACCAAAAATGTGTGGTTTTCGCTCAAATGTGTCCCAAACATGTTTATATGGTGTATATATCACAATGGGAGCTTTGTGCGCGAAAAGCTTTCCGTCATATTTTCGGAACAAAAGTTACTATATCGGCGTCACCTTTCTTTATCCACCAAAACTGTGTGGTTTTCGCTCAAATGTTTCCCAAACATGTTTATATATTGTATAGGTCATAATGGGAGCTTTGTGCGCGAAAAGATTTCCGAGAAATTTTCGGACCAAAAGTGACCATATCGGCGACACCTTTATTTATCCACCAAAAATGTGTTGTTTTTGCACAAATGTGTCCCAAACATGTTTATATGGTGTATATGTCACAATGGGAGCTTTGTGCGCGAAAAGCTTTCCGTCATTTTTTTGGACCAAAAGTGACCATATCGGCGACACCTTTCTTTATCCACCAAAACTGTGTGGTTTTCGCTCAAATGTGTCCCAAACATGTTTATATTGTGTATAGGTCATAATGGGAGCTTTATGCGCGAAAAGTTTTCCGTGAAATTTTTGGACCAAAAGTGACCATATCGGCGACACCTTTATTTATCCACAAAAAATGTGTTGTTTTTGCACAAATGTGTCCCAAACATGTTTATATGGTGTATATGTCACAATGGGAGCTTTGTGCGCTAAAAGCTTTCCGTCATTTTTTCGGACCAAAAGTGACCATATCGGCGTCACCTTTCTTTATCCACCAAAACTGTGTGGTTTTCGCTCAAATGTGTCCCAAACACGTGTATATGGTGTATTGGTCATAATAGGAGCTTTGTGCGCGAAAAGCTTTTCGAGAAATTTTCGGACAAAAAGTGACCATATCGGCGTCACCTTTCCTTATCCACCAAAAGTGTGTTGTTTTTGCTCAAATGTGTCCTAAACACATTTATATAGTGTATAGGTCATAATGGGAGCTTTGTGCGCGAAAAGCTTTCCGTCATATTTTCGGACCAAAAGTTACCATATCGGCGTCACCTTTCTTTATCCACCAAAACTGTGTGGTTTTCGCTCAAATGTGTCCCAAACATGTTTATATAGTGTATATGTCACAATGGGAGCATTGTGCGCGAAAATCTTTCTGTCATATTTTCGGACCAAAAGTGACCATATCGGCGTCACATTTCTTTATCCACCAAAATTGTGTGTTTTCGCTCAAATGTGTCCCAAACATGTTTATATATTGTATAGGTCATAATGGGAGCTTCGTGCGCGAAAAGCTTTCCGTGAAATTTTCGGAACAAAAGTGGTCATATCGGAGACACCTTTAATTATCCACAAAAAATGTGTTGTTTTTGCTCAAATGTGTCCCAAACATGTTTATATGGTGTATATGTCACAATGGGAGCTTTGTGCGCGAAAAGCTTTCCTTCATATTTTCGGACCAAAAGTGACCATATCGGCGTCACCTTTCTTTATCCACCAAAACTGTGTTATTTTTGATCAAATGTTTACTAAACACATTTATATGGTGTATAGGTCATAATGGGAGCTTTGTGCGCGAAAAGCTTTCCGTGAAATTTTCGGACCAAAAGTGACCATATTGGCGTCACCTTTCTTTATCCACCAAAAATGTGTTGTTTTTGCTCAAATGTATCCCAAAGATGTTTATATGGTGTATAGGTCATAATGGGAGCTTTGTGCTGGAAATGCTTTCCGTGAAATTTTCGGACCAAATGTCACCATATCGGCGTCACCTTTCTTTATCCACCAAAACTGTGTGGTTTTCGCTCAAATGTGTCCCAAACATGTTTATATGGTGTATATGTCACAATGGGAGCTTTGTGCGCGAAAAGCTTTCCGTCATATTTTCGGAACAAAAGTTACTATATCGACGTCACCTTTCTTTATCCACCAAAACTGTGTGGTTTTCGCTCAAATATTTCCCAAACATGTTTATATATTGTATAGGTCATAATGGGAGCTTTGTGCGCGAAAAGATTTCCGAGAAATTTTCGGATCAAAAGTGACCATATCGGCGACACCTTTATTTATCCACAAAAAATGTGTTGTTTTTGCACAAATGTGTCCCAAACATGTTTATATGGTGTATATGTCACAATGGGAGCTTTGTGCGCTAAAAGCTTTCCGTCATTTTTTCGGACCAAAAGTGACCATATCGGCGTCACCTTTCTTTATCCACCAAAACTGTGTGGTTTTCGCTCAAATGTGTCCCAAACACGTGTATATGGTGTATTGGTCATAATAGGAGCTTTGTGCGCGAAAAGCTTTTCGAGAAATTTTCGGACAAAAAGTGACCATATCGGCGTCACCTTTCCTTATCCACCAAAAGTGTGTTGTTTTTGCTCAAATGTGTCCTTAACACGTTTATATAGTGTATAGGTCATAATGGGAGCTTTGTGCGTGAAAAGCTTTCCGTCATATTTTCGGACCAAAAGTTACCATATCGGCGTCACCTTTCTTTATCCACCAAAACTGTGTGGTTTTCGCTCAAATGTGTCCCTAACATGTTTATATGGTGTATATGTCACAATGGGAGCATTGTGCGCGAAAATCTTTCCGTCATATTTTCGGACCAAAAGTGACCATCTCGGCGTCACATTTCTTTATCCACCAAAATTGTGTGTTTTCGCTCAAATGTGTCCCAAACATGTTTATATATTGTATAGGTCATAATGGGAGCTTCGTGCGCGAAAAGCTTTCCGTGAAATTTTCGGAACAAAAGTGGTCATATCGGAGACACCTTTATTTATCCATAAAAAATGTGTTGTTTTTGCTCAAATGTGTCCCAAACATGTTTATATGGTGTATATGTCACAATGGGAGCTTTGTGCGCGAAAAGCTTTCCTTCATATTTTCGGACCAAAAGTGACCATATCGGCGTCACCTTTCTTTATCCACCAAAACTGTGTTATTTTTGATCAAATGTTTACTAAACACATTTATTTCGTGTATAGGTCATAATGGGAGCTTTGTGCGCGAAAAGCTTTCCGTGAAATTTTCGGACCAAAAGTGACCATATTGGCGTCACCTTTCTTTATCCACCAAAAATGTGTTGTTTTTGCTCAAATGTATCCCAAAAATGTTTATATGGTGTATAGGTCATAATGGGAGCTTTGTGCTGGAAATGCTTTCCGTGAAATTTTCGGACCAAATGTCACCATATCGGCGTCACCTTTCCTTATCCACCAAAACTGTGTGGTTTTCGCTCAAATGTGTCCCAAACATGTTTATATGGTGTATATGTCACAATGGGAGCTTTGTGCGCGAAAAGCTTTCCGTCATATTTTCGGAACAAAAGTTACTATATCGACGTCACCTTTCTTTATCCACCAAAACTGTGTGGTTTTCGCTCAAATGTTTCCCAAACATGTTTATATATTGTATAGGTCATAATGGGAGCTTTGTGCGCGAAAAGATTTCCGAGAAATTTTCGGACCAAAAGTGACCATATCGGCGACACCTTTATTTATCCACCAAAAATGTGTTGTTTTTGCACAAATGTGTCCCAAACATGTTTATATGGTGTATATGTCACAATGGGAGCTTTGTGCGCTAAAAGCTTTCCGTCATTTTTTCGGACCAAAAGTGACCATATCGGCGTCACCTTTCTTTATCCACCAAAACTGTGTTATTTTTTACCAAATGTTTACTAAACACGTTTATATGGTGTATAGGTCATAATGGGAGCTTTGTGCGCGAAAAGCTTTCCGTGAAATTTTCGGAAAAAAGTGACCATATGAGAGTCACCTTTCTTTATCCACCAAAACTGTGTGTTTTCGCTCAAATGTGTCCCAAATATGTTTATATGCAGTATATATCACAATGGGACCAAAAGTGACCATATCGGCGTCACCTTTCTTTATCCACCAAAACTGTGTTGTTTTTGATCAAATGTTTACCAAACACGTTTATATGGTGTATAGGTCATAATGGGAGCTTTGTGCGCGAAAAGCTTTCCGTGAAATTTTCGGATAAAAAATGACTATATCGGCGTCACCTTTCTTTATCCACCAAAAATGTGTTGTTTTTGCTCAAATGTTTCTCAAACACGTTTATATAGTGTATAGGTCATAATTGGAGCTTTGTGCGCGAAAAGCTTTCCGTGAAATTTTCGGACCAAAAGTGACCATATCGGCGTCACATTTCTTTATCCACCAAAACTGTGTGGTTTTCGCTCGAATGTGTCCCAAACACGTGTATATGGTGTATTGGTCATAATAGGAGCTTTGTGCGCGAAAAGCTTTTCGAGAAATTTTCGGACAAAAAGTGACCATATCGGCGTCACCTTTCCTTATCCACCAAAACTGTGTGGTTTTCGCTCAAATGTGTCCCAAACATGTTTATATGGTGTATATGTCACAATGGGAGCTTTGTGCGCGAAAAGCTTTCCGTCATATTTTCGGAACAAAAGTTACTATATCGACGTCACCTTTCTTTATCCACCAAAACTGTGTGGTTTTCGCTCAAATGTTTCCCAAACATGTTTATATATTGTATAGGTCATAATGGGAGCTTTGTGCGCGAAAAGATTTCTGAGAAATTTTCGGACCAAAAGTGACCATATCGGCGACACCTTTATTTATCCACCAAAAATGTGTTGTTTTTGCACAAATGTGTCCCAAACATGTTTATATGGTGTATATGTCACAATGGGAGCTTTGTGCGCTAAAAGCTTTCCGTCATTTTTTCGGACCAAAAGTGACCATATCGGCGTCACCTTTCTTTATCCACCAAAACTGTGTTATTTTTGACCAAATGTTTACTAAACACGTTTATATGGTGTATAGGTCATAATGGGAGCTTTGTGCGCGAAAAGCTTTCCGTGAAATTTTCGGAAAAAAGTGACCATATGAGAGTCACCTTTCTTTATCCACCAAAACTGTGTGTTTTCGCTCAAATGTGTCCCAAATATGTTTATATGCAGTATATATCACAATGGGACCAAAAGTGACCATATCGGCGTCACCTTTCTTTATCCACCAAAACTGTGTTGTTTTTGATCAAATGTTTACCAAACACGTTTATATGGTGTATAGGTCATAATGGGAGCTTTGTGCGCGAAAAGCTTTCCGTGAAATTTTCGGATAAAAAATGACTATATCGGCGTCACCTTTCTTTATCCACCAAAAATGTGTTGTTTTTGCTCAAATGTTTCTCAAACACGTTTATATAGTGTATAGGTCATAATTTGAGCTTTGTGCGCGAAAAGCTTTCCGTGAAATTTTCGGACCAAAAGTGACCATATCGGCGTCACATTTCTTTATCCACCAAAACTGTGTGGTTTTCGCTCGAATGTGTCCCAAACACGTGTATATGGTGTATTGGTCATAATAGGAGCTTTGTGCGCGAAAAGCTTTTCGAGAAATTTTCGGACAAAAAGTGACCATATCGGCGTCACCTTTCCTTATCCACCAAAAGTGTGTTGTTTTTGCTCAAATGTGTCCCAAACACGTTTATATAGTGTATAGGTCATAATGGGAGCTTTGTGCGCGAAAAGCTTTCCGTCATATTTTCGGACCAAAAGTTACCATATCGGCGTCACCTTTCTTTATCCACCAAAACTGTGTGGTTTTCGCTCAAATGTGTCCCACACATGTTTATATGGTGTATATGTCACAATGGGAGCTTTGTGCGCGAAAATCTTTCCGTCATATTTTCGGACCAAAAGTGACCATATCGGCGTCACATTTCTTTATCCACCAAAATTGTGTGTTTTCGCTCAAATGTGTCCCAAACATGTTTATATATTGTATAGGTCATAATGGGAGCTTCGTGCGCGAAAAGCTTTTCGTGAAATTTTCGGAACAAAAGTGGTCATATCGGCGACACCTTTATTTATCCACAAAAAATGTGTTGTTTTTACTCAAATGTGTCCCAAACATGTTTATATGGTGTATATGTACAAATGGGAGTTTTGTGCGCGAAAAGCTTTCCTTCATATTTTCGGACCAAAAGTGACCATATCGGCGTCACCTTTCTTTATCCACCAAAACTGTGTTATTTTTGATCAAATGTTTACTAAACACATTTATATGGTGTATAGGTCATAATGGGAGCTTTGTGCGCGAAAAGCTTTCCGTGAAATTTTCGGACCAAAAGTGACCATATCGGCGTCACCTTTCCTTATCCACCAAAAATGTGTTGTTTTTGCTCAAATGTATCCCAAAGATGTTTATATGGTGTATAGGTCATAATGGGAGCTTTGTGCTGGAAATGCTTTCCGTGAAATTTTCGGACCAAATGTCACCTTATCGGCGTCACCTTTCTTTATCCACCAAAACTGTGTTATTTTTGATCAAATGTTTACTAAACACATTTATATGATGTATAGGTCATAATGGGAGCTTTGTGCGCGAAAAGCTTTCCGTGAAATTTTCGGACCAAAAGTGACCATATCGGCGTCACCTTTCCTTATCCACCAAAAATGTGTGGTTTTCGCTCAAATGTGTCCCAAACATGTTTATATGGTGTATATGTCACAATGGGAGCTTTGTGCGCGAAAAGCTTTCCGTCATATTTTCGGAACAAAAGTTACTATATCGGCGTCACCTTTCTTTATCCCCCAAAACTGTGTGGTTTTCGCTCAAATGTTTCCCAAACATGTTTATATATTGTATAGGTCATAATGGGAGCTTTGTGCGCGAAAAGCTTTCCGAGAAATTTTCGGACCAAAAGTGACCATATCGGCGACACCTTTATTTATCCACCAAAAATGTGTTGTTTTTTCTCAAATGTGTCCCAAACATGTTTATATGGTGTATGTGTCACAATGGGAGCTTTGTGCGCGAAAAGCTTTCCGTCATTTTTTCGGACCAAAAGTGACCATATCGGCGTCACCTTTCTTTATCCACCAAAATTGTGTTGTTTTTGCTCAAATGTTTACGAAACATGTTTATATGGTGTATAGGTCAAAATGGGAGCTTTGTGTGCGAAAAGCTTTCCGTGAAATTTTCGGAAAAAAGTGACCATATGAGAGTCACCTTTCTTTATCCACCAAAACTGTGTGTTCTTCGCTCAAATGTGTCCCAAATATTTTTATATGGTGTATATATCACAATGAGACCAAAAGTGACCATATCGGCATCACCTTTCTTTATCCACCAAAACTGTGTTGTTTTTGCTCAAATGTTTCTCAAACACGTTTATATAGTGTATAGGTCATAATTGGAGCTTTGTGCGCGAAAAGCTTTCCGTGAATTTTTCGGACCAAAATTGACCATATCGGCGTCACCTTTCTTTATCCACCAAAACTGTGTGGTTTTCGCTCAAATGTATCCCAAACACGTGTATATGGTGTATTGGTCATAATAGGAGCTTTGTGCGCGAAAAGTTTTCGAGAAATTTTCGGACCAAAAGTGACCATATCGGCGTCACCTTTCCTTATCCACCAAAAGTGTGTGGTTTTCGCACAAATGTGTCCCAAACATGTTTATATGGTGTATAGGTCACAATGGGAGCTTTGTGCGCGAAAAGCTTTCCGTCATATTTTCGGACCAAAAGTTACCATATCGGCGTCACCTTTCTTTATCCACCAAAACTGTGTGGTTTTCGCTCAAATGTGTCCCAAACATGTTTATATGGTGTATATGTCACAATGGGAGCTTTGTGCGCGAAAATCTTTCCGTCATATTTTCGGACCAAAAGTGACCATATCGGCGTCACATTTCTTTATCCACCAAAATTGTGTGTTTTCGCTCAAATGTTTCCCAAACATGTTTATATATTGTATAGGTCATAATGGGAGCTTCGTGCGCGAAAAGCTTTCCGTGAAATTTTCGGAACAAAAGTGGTCATATCGGCGACACCTTTATTTATCCACAAAAAATGTGTTGTTTTTGCTCAAATGTGTCCCAAACATGTTTATATGGTGTATATGTCACAATGGGAGCTTTGTGCGCGAAAAGCTTTCCTTCATATTTTCGGACCAAAAGTGACCATATCGGCGTCACCTTTCTTTATCCACCAAAACTTTGTGGTTTTCGCTCAAATGTGTCCTAAACATGTTAATATGGTGTATATGTGACAATGGGAGCTTTGTGCGCGAAAAGCTTTCCGTCTTATTTTCGGACCAAAAGTGACCATATCGGCGTCACCTTTCTTTATCCACCAAAAATGTGTTGTTTTTGCTCAAATGTATCCCAAAGATGTTTATATGGTGTATAGGTCATAATGGGAGCTTTGTGGTGGAAATGATTTCCGTGATATTTTCGGACCAAATGTAACCATATCGGCGTCACCTTTCTTTATCCACCAAAACTGTGTGGTTTTCGCTCAAATGTGTCCCAAACATGTTTATATGGTGTATATGTCACAATGGGAGCTTTGTGCGCGAAAAGCTTTCCGTCATATTTTCGGAACAAAAGTTACCATATCGGCGTCACCTTTCTTTATCCACCAAAACTGTGTGGTTTTCGCTCAAATGTTTCCCAATCATGTTTATATATTGTATAGGTCATAATGGAAGCTTTGTGCGCGAAAAGCTTTCCGAGAAATTTTCGGACCAAAAGTGACCATATCGGCGTCACCTTTCTTTATCCACCAAAACTGTGTGGTTTTCGCTCAAATGTTTCCCAATCATGTTTATATATTGTATAGGTCATAATTGGAGCTTTGTGCGCGAAAAGCTTTCCGTGAAATTTTCGGACCAAAAGTGACCATATCGGCGGCACCTTTCTTTATCCACCAAAACTGTGTGGTTTTCGCTCAAATGTGTCCCAAACACGTGTATATGGTGTATTGGTCATAATACGAGCTTTGTGCGCGAAAAGCTTTTCGAGAAATTTTCGGACCAAAAGTGACCATATCAGCGTCACCTTTCCTTATCCATCAAAAGTGTGTGGTTTTCGCACAAATGTGTCCCAAACATGTTTATATGGTGTATATGTCACAATGGGAGCTTTGTGCGCGAAAAGCTTTCCGTCATATTTTCGGACCAAAAGTTACCATATCGGCGTCACCTTTCTTTATCCACCAAAACTGTGTGGTTTTCGCTCAAATGTGTCCCAAACATGTTTATATGGTGTATATGTCACAATGGGAGCTTTGTGCGCAAAAATCTTTCCGTCATATTTTCGGACCAAAAGTGACCATATCGGCGTCACATTTCTTTATCCACCAAAATTGTGTGTTTTCGCTCAAATGTGTCCCAAACATGTTTATATATTGTATAGGTCATAATGGGAGCTTTGTGAGCGAAATGCTTTCCGTGAAATTTTCGGAACAAAAGTGGTCATATCGGCGACACCTTTATTTATCCACAAAAAATGTGTTGTTTTTGCTCAAATGTGTCCCAAACATGTTTATACGGTGTATATGTCACAATGGGAGCTTTGTGCACGAAAAGCTTTCCGTCATTTTTTCGGACCAAAAGTGACCATATCGGCGTCACCTTTCTTTATCCACCAAAACTGTGTGGTTTTCGATCAAATGTATCCCAAACATGTTTATATGGTGTATATGTCACAATGGAAGCTTTGTGCGCGAAAAGCTTTCCTTCATTTTGTCGGACCAAAAGTGAAAATATCGACGTCACCTTTCTTTATCCACCAAAACTGTGTGCTTTTCGCTCAAATGTATCCCAAACACGTTTACATGGTGTATAGGTCATAATGGGAGCTTTGTGCGCGAAAAGCTTTCCGTGAAATTTTCGGACCAAAAGTGACCATATCGGCGTCACCTTTCTTTATCCACCAAAACTGTGTGCTTTTCGCTCAAATGTGTCCCAAACACGTTTACATGGTGTATAGGTCATAATGGCAGCTTTGTGCGCGAAAAGCTTTCCGTGAAATTTTCGGACCAAAAGTGACCATATCGGCATCACCTTTCTTTATCCACCAAAACTGTGTGGTTTTCGCTCAAATGTGTCCCAAACATGTTTATATGGTGTATATGTCACAATTGGAGCTTTGTGCGCGAAAAGCTTTCCGTTAAATTTTCAGACCAAAAGTGACCATATCGACGTCACCTTACTTTATCCACCAAAACTGTGTGGTTTTCGCTCAAATGTGTCCCAAACATGTTTATATGGTGTATATGTCACAATGGGAGCTTTGTGCGCGAAAAGCTTTCCGTCATATTTTCGGACCAAAATTTACCATATCGGCGTCACCTTTCTTTATCCACCAAAACTGTGTGGTTTTCGCTCAAATGTGTCCCAAACATGTTTATATAGTGTATATATCACAGTGGGAGCTTTGTGCGCGAAAATCTTTCCGTCATATTTTCGGACCAAAAGTGACCATATCGGCGTCACATTTCTTTATCCACCAAAATTGTGTGGTTTTCGCTCAAATGTGTCCCAAACATGTTTATATATTGTATAGGTCATAATGGGAGCTTTGTGCACGAAAAGCTTTCCGAGAAATTTTCGGACCAAAAGTGACCATATCGGCGACACCTTTATTTATCCACCAAAAATGTGTTGTTTTTGCTCAAATGTGTTCCAAACATGTTTATATGGTGTATATGTCACAAAGGCAACTTTGTGCGCGAAAAGCTTTCCGTCATTTTTTCGGACCAAAAGTGACCATATCGGCGTCACCTTTCTTTATCCACCAAAACTGTGTTATTTTTGATCAAATGTTTACTAAACACGTTTATATGGTGTATAGGTCATAATGGGAGGTTTGTGCGCGAAAAGTTTTCCGTGAAATTTTCGGACCAAAAGTGACCATATCGGCGTCACCTTTCTTTATCCACCAAAAATGTGTTGTTTTTGCTCAAATGTTTCTCAAACACGTTTATATAGTGTATAGGTCATAATTGGAGCTTTGTGCGCGAAAAGCTTTCCGAGAAATTTTCGGACCAAAAGTGACCATATCGGCGTCACCTTTCTTTATCCACCTAAACTATGTGGTTTTCGCTCAAATGTGTCCCAAACACGTGTATATGGTGTATATGTCACAATTGGAGCTTTGTGCGCGAAAAGCTTTCCGTTAAATTTTCAGACCAAAAGTGACCATATCGACGTCACCTTACTTTATCCACCAAAACTGTGTGGTTTTCGCTCAAATGTGTCCCAAACATGTTTATATGGTGTATATGTCACAATGGGAGCTTTGTGCGCGAAAAGCTTTCCGTCATATTTTCGGACCAAAATTTACCATATCGGCGTCACCTTTCTTTATCCACCAAAACTGTGTGGTTTTCGCTCAAATGTGTCCCAAACATGTTTATATAGTGTATATATCACAGTGGGAGCTTTGTGCGCGAAAATCTTTCCGTCATATTTTCGGACCAAAAGTGACCATATCGGCGTCACATTTCTTTATCCACCAAAATTGTGTGGTTTTCGCTCAAATGTGTCCCAAACATGTTTATATATTGTATAGGTCATAATGGGAGCTTTGTGCACGAAAAGCTTTCCGAGAAATTTTCGGACCAAAAGTGACCATATCGGCGACACCTTTATTTATCCACCAAAAATGTGTTGTTTTTGCTCAAATGTGTTCCAAACATGTTTATATGGTGTATATGTCACAAAGGCAACTTTGTGCGCGAAAAGCTTTCCGTCATTTTTTCGGACCAAAAGTGACCATATCGGCGTCACCTTTCTTTATCCACCAAAACTGTGTTATTTTTGATCAAATGTTTACTAAACACGTTTATATGGTGTATAGGTCATAATGGGAGGTTTGTGCGCGAAAAGTTTTCCGTGAAATTTTCGGACCAAAAGTGACCATATCGGCGTCACCTTTCTTTATCCACCAAAAATGTGTTGTTTTTGCTCAAATGTTTCTCAAACACGTTTATATAGTGTATAGGTCATAATTGGAGCTTTGTGCGCGAAAAGCTTTCCGAGAAATTTTCGGACCAAAAGTGACCATATCGGCGTCACCTTTCTTTATCCACCTAAACTATGTGGTTTTCGCTCAAATGTGTCCCAAACACGTGTATATGGTGTATTGGTCATAATAGGAGCTTTGTGCGCGAAAAGCTTTTCGAGAAATTTTCGGACCAAAAGTGACCATATCGGCGTCACCTTTCCTTATCCACCAAAAGTGTGTGGTTTTCGCACAAATGTGTCCCAAACATGTTTATATGGTGTATATGTCACAATGGGAGCTTTATGCGCGAAAAGCTTTCCGTCATATTTTCGGACCAAAAGTTACCATATCGGCGTCACCTTTCTTTATCCACCAAAACTGTGTGGTTTTCGCTCAAATGTGTCCCAAACATGTTTATATGGTGTATATGTCACAATGGGAGCTTTGTGCGCGAAAATCTTTCCGTCATATTTTCAGACCAAAAGTGACCATATCGGCGTCACATTTCTTTATCCACCAAAATTTTGTGTTTTCGCTCAAATGTGTCCCAAAAATGTTTATATATTGTATAGGTCATAATGGGAGCTTTGTGCGCGAAAAGCTTTCCGTGAAATTTTCGGAACAAAAGTGGTCATATCGGCGACACCTTTATTTATCCACAAAAAATGTGTTGTTTTTGCTCAAATGTGTCCCAAACATGTTTATATGGTGTATATGTCACAATGGGAGCTTTGTGCGCGAAAAGCTTTCCTTCATTTTGTCGGACCAAAAGTGAAAATATCGACGTCACCTTTCTTTATCCACCAAAACTGTGTGCTTTTCGCTCAAATGTATCCCAAACACGTTTACATGGTGTATAGGTCATAATGGGAGCTTTGTGCGCGAAAAGCTTTCCGTGATATTTTCGGACCAAAAGTGACCATATCGGCGTCACCTTTCTTTATACACCAAAACTGTGTGGTTTTCGCTCAAATGTGTCCCAAACATGTTTATATGGTGTATATATCACAGTGGGAGCTTTGTGCGCGAAAATCTTTCCATCATATTTTCGGACCAAAAGTGACCATATCGGCGTCACATTTCTTTATCCACCAAAATTGTGTGGTTTTCGCTCAAATGTGTCCCAAACATGTTTATATATTGTATAGGTCACAATGGCAACTTTGTGCGCGAAAAGCTTTCCGTCATTTTTTCGGACCAAAAGTGACCATATCGGCGTCACCTTTCTCTATCCACCAAAACTGTGTTATTTTTGATCAAATGTTTACTAAACACGTTTATATGGTGTATAGGTCATAATGGGAGCTTTGTGCGCGAAAAGCTTTCCGTGAAATTTTCGGACCAAATGTGACCATATCGGCGTCACCTTTCTTTATCCACCAAAAATGTGTTGTTTTTGCTCAAATGTTTCTCAAACACGTTTATATAGTGTATAGGTCATAATTGGAGCTTTGTGCGCGAAAAGCTTTCCGTGAAATTTTCGGACCAAAAGTGACCATATCGGCGTCACCTTTCTTTATCCACCAAAACTGTGTGGTTTTCGCTCAAATGTGTCCCAAACACGTGTATATGGTGTATTGGTCATAATAGGAGCTTTGTGCGCGAAAAGCTTTTCGAGAAATTTTCGGACCAAAAGTGACCATATCGGCGTCACCTTTCCTTATCCACCAAAAGTGTGTGGTTTTCGCACAAATGTGTCCCAAACATGTTTATATGGTGTATATGTCACAATGGGAGCTTTTGTGCGCGAAAAGCTTTCCTTCATTTTGTCGGACCAAAAGTGAAAATATCGACGTCACCTTTCTTTATCCACCAAAACTGTGTGCTTTTCGCTCAAATGTATCCCAAACACGTTTACATGGTGTATAGGTCATAATGGGAGCTTTGTGCGCGAAAAGCTTTCCGTGAAATTTTCGGACCAAAAGTGACCATATCGGCGTCACCTTTCTTTATCCACCAAAACTGTGTGGTTTTCGCTCAAATGTGTCCCAAACATGTTTATATGGTGTATATATCACAGTGGGAGCTTTGTGCGCGAAAATCTTTCCGTCATATTTTCGGACCAAAAGTGACCATATCGGTGTCACATTTCTTTATCCACCAAAATTGTGTGGTTTTCGCTCAAATGTGTCCTAAACATGTTTATATATTGTATAGGTCACAATGGCAACTTTGTGCGCGAAAAGCTTTCCGTCATTTTTTCGGACCAAAAGTGACCATATCGGCGTCACCTTTCTCTATCCACCAAAACTGTGTTATTTTTGATCAAATGTTTACTAAACACGTTTATATGGTGTATAGGTCATAATGGGAGCTTTGTGCGCGAAAAGCTTTCCGTGAAATTTTCGGACCAAAAGTGACCATATCGGCGTCAGCTTTCTTTATCCACCAAAAATGTGTTGTTTTTGCTCAAATGTTTCTCAAACACGTTTATATAGTGTATAGGTCATAATTGGAGCTTTGTGCGCGAAAACTGTGTGGTTTTCGCTCAAATGTGTCCTAAACACGTGTATATGGTGTATTGGTCATAATAGGAGCTTTGTGCGCGAAAAGCTTTTCGAGAAACTTTCGGACCAAAAGTGACCATATCGGCGTCACCTTTCTTTATCCACCAAAACTGTGTGGTTTTCGCTCAAATGTGTCCCAAACATGTTTATATTGTGTATATGTCACAATGGGAGCTTTGTGCGCGAAAATCTTTCCGTCATATTTTCAGACCAAAAGTGACCATATCGGCATCACATTTCTTGATCCACCAAAATTGTGTGTTTTCGCTCAAATGTGTCCCAAAAATGTTTATATATTGTATAGGTCATAATGGGAGCTTTGTGCGCGAAAAGCTTTCCGTGAAATTTTCGGAACAAAAGTGGTCATATCGGCGACACCTTTATTTATCCACAAAAAATGTGTTGTTTTTGCTCAAATGTGTCCCAAACATGTTTATATGGTGTATATGTCACAATGGGAGCTTTGTGCGCGAAAAGCTTTCCTTCATTTTGTCGGACCAAAAGTGAAAATATCGACGTCACCTTTCTTTATCCACCAAAACTGTGTGCTTTTCGCTCAAATGTATCCCAAACACGTTTACATGGTGTATAGGTCATAATGGGAGCTTTGTGCGCGAAAAGCTTTCCGTGAAATTTTCGGACCAAAAGTGACCATATCGGCGTCACCTTTCTTTATCCACCAAAACTATGTGGTTTTCGCTCAAATGTGTCCCAAACACGTGTATATGGTGTATTGGTCATAATAGGAGCTTTGTGCGCGAAAAGCTTTTCGAGAAATTTTCGGACCAAAAGTGACCATATCGGCGTCACCTTTCCTTATCCACCAAAAGTGTGTGGTTTTCGCACAAATGTGTCCCAAACATGTTTATATGGTGTATATGTCACAATGGGAGCTTTTGTGCGCGAAAAGCTTTCCTTCATTTTGTCGGACCAAAAGTGAAAATATCGACGTCACCTTTCTTTATCCACCAAAACTGTGTGCTTTTCGCTCAAATGTATCCCAAACACGTTTACATGGTGTATAGGTCATAATGGGAGCTTTGTGCGCGAAAAGCTTTCCGTGAAATTTTCGAACCAAAAGTGACCATATCGGCGTCACCTTTCTTTATCCACCAAAACTGTGTGGTTTTCGCTCAAATGTGTCCCAAACATGTTTATATGGTGTATATATCATAGTGGGAGCTTTGTGCGCGAAAATCTTTCCGTCATATTTTCGTACCAAAAGTGACCATATCGGCGTCACATTTCTTTATCCACCAAAATTGTGTGGTTTTCGCTCAAATGTGTCCCAAACATGTTTATATATTGTATAGGTCACAATGGCAACTTTGTGCGCGAAAAGCTTTCCGTCATTTTTTCGGACCAAAAGTGACCATATCGGCGTCACCTTTCTCTATCCACCAAAACTGTGTTATTTTTGATCAAATGTTTACTAAACACGTTTATATGGTGTATAGGTCATAATGGGAGCTTTGTGCGCGAAAAGCTTTCCGTGAAATTTTCGGACCAAAAGTGACCATATCGGCGTCACCTTTCTTTAGCCACCAAAAATGTGTTGTTTTTGCTCAAATGTTTCTCAAACACGTTTATATAGTGTATAGGTCATAATTGGAGCTTTGTGCGCGAAAAGCTTTCCGTGAAATTTTCGGACCAAAAGTGACCATATCGGCATCACCTTTCTTTATCCACCAAAACTGTGTGGTTTTCGCTCAAATGTGTCCCAAACACGTGTATATGGTGTATTGGTCATAATAGGAGCTTTGTGCGCGAAAAGCTTTTCGAGAAATTTTCGGACCAAAAGTGACCATATCGGCGTCACCTTTCCTTATCCACCAAAAGTGTGTGGTTTTCGCTCAAATGTGTCCCAAACATGTTTATATGGTGTATATGTCACAATGGGAGCTTTGTGCGCGAAAATCTTTCCGTCATATTTTCAGACCAAAAGTGACCATATCGGCGTCACATTTCTTTATCCACCAAAATTGTGTGTTTTCGCTCAAATGTGTCCCAAAAATGTTTATATATTGTATAGGTCATAATGGGAGCTTTGTGCGCGAAAAGCTTTCCGTGAAATTTTCGGAACAAAAGTGGTCATATCGGCGACACCTTTATTTATCCACAAAAAATGTGTTGTTTTTGCTCAAATGTGTCCCAAACATGTTTATATGGTGTATATGTCACAATGGGAGCTTTGTGCGCGAAAAGCTTTCCTTCATTTTGTCGGACCAAAAGTGAAAATATCGACGTCACCTTTCTTTATCCACCAAAACTGTGTGCTTTTCGCTCAAATGTATCCCAAACACGTTTACATGGTGTATAGGTCATAATGGGAGCTTTGTGCGCGAAAAGCTTTCCGTGAAATTTTCGGACCAAAAGTGACCATATCGGCGTCACCTTTCTTTATCCACTAAAACTGTGTGGTTTTCGCTCAAATGTGTCCCAAACATGTTTATATGGTGTATATATCACAGTGGGAGCTTTGTGCGCGAAAATCTTTCCGTCATATTTTCGGACCAAAAGTGACCATATCGGCGTCACATTTCTTTATCCACCAAAATTGTGTGGTTTTCGCTCAAATGTGTCCCAAACATGTTTATATATTGTATAGGTCACAATGGCAACTTTGTGCGCGAAAAGCTTTCCGTCATTTTTTCGGACCAAAAGTGACCATATCGGCGTCACCTTTCTCTATCCACCAAAACTGTGTTATTTTTGATCAAATGTTTACTAAACACGTTTATATGGTGTATAGGTCATAATGGGAGCTTTGTGCGCGAAAAGCTTTCCGTGAAAATTTCGGAACAAAAGTGACCATATTGGCGTAACCTTTCTTTATCCACCAAAAATGTGTTGTTTTTACTCAAATATTTCCCAAACATGTTTATATGGTGTATAGGTCATAATGAGAGCTTTGTGCTCGAAAAGCTTTCCGTGAAATTTTCGGACCAAATGTGACCATATTTGCGTCACCTTTCTTTATCCACCAAAACTGTGTGGTTTTCGCTCAAATGTGTCCCAAACATGTTTATATAGTGTATATGTCACAATGGGAACTTTGTGCGCGAAAAGATTTTCGTCATATTTTCAGACCAAAAGTGAACATATCGGCGTCACATTTCTTTATCCACAAAAATTGTGTGGTTTTCGCTCAAATGTGTCCTAAACATGTTTATATATTGTATAGGTCATCATGGGAGCTTTGTGCGCGAAAATCTTTCTGTGGAATTTTCGGCCCAAAAGTGACCATATCGGCGACACCTTTATTTATCCACCACAAATGTGTTGTTTTTGCTCAAATGTGTCCCAAACATGTTTATATGGTGTATATGTCACAATGGGAGGTTTGTGCGCGAAAAGCTTTCCGTGAAATTTTCGGAACAAAAGTGACAATATTGGCGTTACCTTTCTTTATCCACCAAAAATGTGTTGTTTTTGCTCAAATGTTTCTCAAACACGTTTATATGGTGTATAGGTAATAATGGGAGCTTTGTGCGCAAAAAGCTTTCCGTGAAATTTTCGGACCAAAAGTGACCATATCGGCGTCACCTTTCTTTATCCACCAAAATTGTGTTGTTTTTGCTCAAATGTTTACGAAACATGTTTATATGGTGTATGATGAAACCACGCGGAAATAACAAGGAATTGGACGCGGATATAAGAGAAATGGTCCCCAAGGAGAGCCAGGATATAAGGTAGACGCGGACATAAAGTGATGACACATGTCCACCATGCCCACCATCCACAACAATCACACGTGTCAGCCCAATGACGACACGTGTCAAAGAAAGGAGTCTTGGCCGAGCCATATAAATAGGGAAGTGAACACAAAATAAGTGGTGGGAGGAAGAGAGAATTGGTAAACTGACCGCGTGAAATTAAGAGGAAAAAGAGATACAGAAAGGGAAGAAACCTAGATTTCCGCAACGAATTGGACTCCTCTGCTCAATCTCCGCGGACAGGTAAGAATCCTCTCGATATAAGATAAATGGATGAACTCACAGGAAAATAGGCGGGATCATAATTAAATCCTATAAATTAGAAGTAAAAGCGCGGCCCAGGTTAAGAAGCGAATGAATATATTCGCGTGTTAGGTAAGCCCGTGTAACGTCACTAATATTAACTCGTGTCCAGATCCCCAGGGGCCCACCGGAAGTGGGTCCCATGTATGATTTTCTTGGGGGCGCTTCATCACTGGCGCCGTCTGTGGGAACCCACTCACCCTGAGGGGTTCAATTTTGGGTTTATATTAAAACAACCTACGCGTGCTTTAAGTCTAAAACGTCGCCTACCCGCGGTCCCGACTAGACAGCCTTCTAATTTACGAGGGACGCGCGGGCCTCTTGGAAAAACCCCCACAAAAGGGGGAAGTAAGAAGATGATTGACTAAAAGCATAAGATAACAAACGCCCTGTCGAACACTTTTACTAACAAAACTGTAAGTGGTACAAGTCGAACAGGAAATATGTATAACAACGAAGACTCGGATGAAATGAGCCAAAGCACGATGCCAGAACAAGAGGCCACCAGCACGTACAATCCATCCGTACTGCAATCAGGGGAACAACATAGCATGTGGGCATCACCATTCGTGACCCCTTATTTCCCGACATACGTGCCCGAATACATACCGCTTGTGTACGTGCCACATGCGATGCAGCAAGAACCGCATTATTACTTCCCGCAAGTTCCCGAGCCTCAACCTTATTATCAGCCGGCCCCCGCGACGCAATACTATTATCAACCGGCATCAGGGCCACAACACCAGCACCAGCCGGTAAACGAGCCGCGGCATTACCATGATTATGAAAACATATATCGAAGCCAGCCCGGGACTCACAACCAGCCCCATGACATGCACGGACATCCAGACGCGGCGGAAACAATCAATTTGAATCTGTATGGGAACCCAGCACCTGGAGCATCAGGATATGGATTCGATCCCCTGCATCAGGACGCGCAAAGAGTCAATGCGCGACCGAGCAAACATCGACGAGGAGAGCATTCAACTGACGTGTCGACTTCCACCAAGTCCGGCTCAACACAAATGAAAGTGGACGTCCCAGACACTCTTCCCTCCGTTTTTACTCAAGATATTTGCCGAGCACCGGTTCCCAAACGATGGAGGGATGTGAATCTCATGAAATACGATGGAACCACAGATCCAGAAGATCATATGTGTCATTTCATGACGGCGATGGGGATCAACGAATACAATGATGCCATGTTATGTCGGACATTCCCGTCAACCCTCACCAAGATCGCCTTACCCTGGTTCACCAACTTACCAAAGGGTTCAGTTAGCAATTTCTCTGACTTGAACCGGATCTTCCAATCTCACTTCGGAAGCGCACGGTCAAGAAAGAAAACCATGCTAGATTTGAACTCGATCAAGCAGGGAGGGGATGAAACCCTGGGTCACTTCTTCGCCCGGTTCACCAGTGTGGTCGTCCAAATCCCAAATTTCAATCATGAATCCGCAACTATCATCCTCATGGGCAATCTGGCGGAGGGTGATTTCAAAACTTACCTGTTCAGAAAGAAACCCAGAAGCTATGATCAGTTAAGAGACCTGGTGTCTCGACAGATAGATGCAGAAGAAGCAGCCGCGTCAAGTTCGAGAGCCAACGGCGGACATCAAGGCTTTTTCAGCAAACTGGCAGGCAAATTCAGAAAAGATAAAGGGGCGGCAAAACCTCCCAAACAACCATCCGCGGGGCACCACCAACAGAATGATGAAGTCCACTTCAATTCAGAGAGGAGAGGAGAGCATCGTCATCAAAGAAATGATCGAAGAGAAGGAGACGACCGCAATAGAAGCCATCAACCACGGAGGGAGGACTACCATGATCGAGAGAACCGACCTCGGGAACACCACCAGAATAGAAGGGACGATCGGCACCTGGTAGAACGTCACATGCAGGGCGAGGAGTATCTTTGTCATCAAAATAGAGATCCTGACCGATACAGAGAGCGTGAGGAGGCACCACAGCCGTATCGAGGGAGAGGCCGAGGACGACGATGGCAAAGAGGACGTCATAACGGACCCCCGCCCCCCCTCAAGGGTCAGTAAATCAGGCTCCCCGCGGGCAAGACGGAAGATTGAGGTCCGCGGTCGAGCGTATTCCAGAACCCGAAGGATGCATCGACACCCTAGCTGGAGGACCCTCTCTGTCGGGAGCTAGTAACCAGGAGAGGAGAAATTATGAGCGAGAAGGAAAACAACCACCTTCCGCGAAAAGTAGACGAATTGCTCACACACCGCACGCAGAGATGGTATTCACGGCAGGAGACGCGGAAGATGTGAGGATGCCTCACTCCGACCCGCTGGTTATACATGCTCAGATAGCAACCAAGATTGTCAAAAGGGTGTTCATTGACACGGGATCATCGGTTGATATACTCGCATGGGAAGCCTTTCTACAACTCGGAGTCTCGGCAACAGCACTCAAGCCATATTCAGGAACGTTAGTCGCTTTCTCCGGAGATGAAATACCAGTTGCAGGGACCATAGAACTGACGGTAGTGCTCGGATCCGCTCCAAGACGAAGGATGGAAAACATAGTTTTTACTGTCGTGCGGGTCCCAACAGTGTACAACGCCCTGCTAGGAAGAGTCTCACTCTACAAATTTCAGATGGTGGTCTCTATCTACCATTTTTTGGCCAAGTTCCCTGTAATAGGAGGAGAAGTAGGTAAGGTCCGTGGACAACAACCAGAAAGCCGAAGCTGTTATTTAACCTCCCTCAGAAAGAAAAGAGAAGTGATGCAGATTGAAGTATACGCCGCGAGCACAACTGAAAAGAGAGTAGAAGACTCGCAAAGGGAGCTTGTAGAAGAAACCAATCAAGGGAGTACTGGTACTGAAGCAGAATTGGAGGTAAGACCCGCGGCACGAGAAATTCCAACCGCTGACGAGAGGCAGGTCCACTCCCCATTCTCCAACCCGGGAGAGAGAGTATATATGGGGCAAGCATTAGAGCCCAAAGAGAAACAGCGAGTCCTCGACATAATTGCAAGGTCGAGGGACATTTTCGCCTGGTCGCCGAAAGATCTACTGGGGGTCCCTCCGTCCATCGCCCTGCACACACTCAGAATAAGACATGATGCTAGGCCAATTGCTCAGAAGAAGAGAAAGATGGCGCCTGAAAAAGCTCTCGCGGCGAAAGAAGAAACAGAAAAGTTACTGGATGCCGGTTTCATTGAGGAAGTAGAAGACTCCGAATGGCTGTCCAACGTGGTTCTGGGTAGAAAGTCGAATGGGAAGTGGCGTATGTGCGTTGATTTTTCGGACCTCAACAAATCATGTCCCAAAGATAGTTACCCCCTTCCCTCAATTGATGAGTTGGTTGATGAAACTTCCGGGAACGCTGTCCTTAGTTTCTTGGACGCATATTCAGGATATAACCAGATCCGCATGGATCCCCTCGATAAGAAGGCCACAACCTTTATTACCAATCAGGGAATTTTCTGTTACAAGGTTATGCCGTTCGGGTTAAGAAATGCAGGGGCCACGTTCCAGAGGACTGTTGACAAGATTTTTCGAGCTCAGGCCGGGAGAAACGTATCGATCTACGTAGATGATATCGTGGTGAAAAGCTTGAAAGCAGAGGATCACGCCGCTGATCTGCAGGAGACCTTCGACTCTCTGAGACGCGGAGGGTTAAACTTGAACGCGGAAAAATGTGTTTTCGGTGTTGATTCTGGAAAATTTTTGGGATTCCTGGTCAGCCAGCGAGGGATAGATGTTAACCCTGAAAAGATCACGGCAATTCAAGGGATGCGACCGCCCAGAACGATCAAAGAAGTCCAAGCTCTCAACGGCGCGGTCAACTATCTCAGCCGATTCTGCTCTTGTCTCACGGATAAATCTCTGCCTTTCTTCGCTCTGCTAAAGAAGAAAGGACCAATTCAGTGGACACCGGACTTGCAACAGGCATTCGAAGGTTTGAAAGATTATCTGACGAAGCTGCCAACCTTACACCGACCCGAAAGGCTTGAAAACCTATACCTCTACTTAGCTGTCAGGAGTGCAACCATCAGTGCAGTACTCACCCGTGAAGAGAGATACCCAATTTATTACATAAGCAGAGTCTTGCAAGATGCTGAGACGAGATATGAACCGATCGAGAAAATGATTCTGTGTTTAGTGTTCGCGGCGAGGAGACTACGGCCTTACTTCCAGGACCACTCAGTCCAGGTCTTAACCAACCTTCCTTTGAGGCAAATCCTGCACTCCCCATGCCTCTCAGGACGAATGACGAAATGGGCAGTGGAATTGTCGGAGTTCGATATTGACTACAAACCGCGGAAGGCAGCGCTGGCACAAACACTGGCAGATTTCATATGTGAAACAAGTTTTGAAGAACAAGCATCGTTCGAAGAAGGGAGTTGGGTTTTGAGAGTTGATGGGGCGGTTAATCAAGCAGGAAGTGGAGCAGGAATAGCTTTGGTATCCCCTGAAGGGCGGATAGCAAACTACGCTTATAAGCTTGCCTTCCAAACGACGAACAACGAAGCTGAGTATGAAGCCCTCATAGCGGGTTTGGAAATAATGCTGTCAAGAGGAGCTAGGAGTGTGATTGCATATACAGACTCTGAGGTCTTGGCAAGACAGATAGGAGGGGACTATGAAGCTAAAACGGGCTTGATGCCAGACTATCTGAGAAAAGTCCTGGCTTTGCGAAAGGCTTTCTTGAATTTCAAAATAACGGCCGTCCCGAGGGAAGAAAATCAGCAGGCAGACGCTCTGGCAAGGGTTGGCGCGGCAATGCCAAGGTCGGTGCGGAATTCATGTTCGAAAAGAGAGAAAGACGTGGGATAATGAAAGAAGTTTTCTTCGTCGAAACAAATGGAGAAAACGACTGGAGAACACCCGTGGCAGAATATCTGGAAAAAGGAATTCTTCCCACAGAGAAACATAAGGCTAAGCAAATCAAGATGAGGGCAGCAAGATTCACTATCCGCGAAGGACGACTATACAAAAAAGGTTTCGCGCAGCCAGACCTGACATGTGCACACCACCAAGGTTGGAGATGATGATTGTACGGGAGCTACACTCTGGTGTATGTGCACACCACCAAGGTTGGAGAGCACTGGTAGTTAAGATCATAAGGACAGGGTACTACTGGCCAACAATGAAGCAAGATGCTCAGGAATTTGTCAAAAAGTGTGACGCTTGCCAAAAATATGGAAATGCTATCCATCAGCCCGCGGAAACTATGAAAGAAATTCATACTGCCTGCCCTTTCTCCCTGTGGGGAGTGGACATTTTGGGACCATTCCCAACCGCGCCAGGCCAGCTGAAATACGTGATCGTGATCGTGGACTACTTCACCAAGTGGGTAGAGGCGGAAGCCATGGGACTCATCACGGCTGAAAAGGTAAAAAAATTCTTATGGAAGAATCTGATCTGCCGCTTCGAGGTCCCGGAATCAATCATCACTGATCACGGTCCCCAGTTCGACTGCGAAACCATCCGAAGTTTTTGTAGGGATCTCAAAATCAATCTCAAATTCTCATCTGTAGCGCACCCTCAAACGAACGGACAAGCAGAGGTCACCAATCGGCAAATCCTTCCTTTAATGCTGTGGTCTCACAGAACCTCCACGAAGACGCCAACAGGAGAGACGCCCTTTTCTCTGGTCTATGGTGTTGATGCGGTCATACCGGTCGAGCGGATGATTCCGTCGGCACGTGTATCCGATTTCAATTCACAGACCAATAAAGAAGTGCTTGAAGTGGAAATGCATCTGAGGGAAGAACGAAGAATGATGGCCGCCTTGAAAGCAGAAGAATACAAAAGACGCGCTGCAAAGTACCACGACCAGAAGGTCCGCCCTCGACAATTCCAGAAGGGAGATCTAGTTCTATGACTGATGCAGACAGGAGGAAAGCTGGATGCCAACTGGGAAGGCCCGTACATAATAGCCGACGTCATTCAAGCTGGCGCCTACAAGTTGAAGAATGAAAATGGAGAAATCCTAAACAAGACCTGGAACGCCAATTGTCTGAAAAAGTACTTTGTGTAAATCTTGGAACACTGTCCTTTGGTTTAATTATCGCCCCCGCAGGTAGTTAGATAAGCGGTTAGCGGGCGTTTTCTATAAATTACTAAGAATGACCATTAACCTCGGATGACGCAGGAGCTCACTCTGCGTCGCTCCCTTGATCGAGACTCCTGATCTCTCAAGGTCGAGTTAACAAACGAGAAGATCGATGACGCAGGAGCTCACTCCGCGTCACTCCCTTGATCGAGACTCCTGATCTCTCAAGGTCGAGTTAACAAACGAGAAGATCGATGACGCAGGAGCTCACTCCGCGTCACTCCCTTGATCGAGACTCCTGATCTCTCAAGGTCGAGTTAACAAACGAGAAGATCAATGACGCAGGAGCTCACTCCGCGTCACTCCCTTGATCGAGACTCCTGATCTCTCAAGGTCGAGTTAACAAACGAGAAGATCGATGACGCAGGAGCTCACTCCGCGTCACTCCCTTGATCGAGACTCCTGATCTCTCAAGGTCGAGTTAACAAACAAGAAGATCGATGATGCAGGAGCTCACTCCGCGTCACTCCCTTGATCAAGACTCCTGATCTCTCAAGGTCGAGTTAACAAACGAGAAGATCGATGACACAGGAGCTCACTCCGCGTCACTCCCTTGATCGAGACTCCTGATCTCTCAAGGTCGAGTTAACAAACGAGAAGATCGATGACGCAGGAGCTCACTCCGCGTCACTCCCTTGATCGAGACTCCTGATCTCTCAAGGTCGAGTTAACAAACAAGAAGATCGATGACGCAGGAGCTCACTCCGCGTCACTCCCTTGATCAAGACTCCTGATCTCTCAAGGTCGAGTTAACAAACGAGAAGATCGATGACGCAGGAGCTCACTCCGCGTCACTCCCTTGATCGAGACTCCTGATCTCTCAAGGTCGAGTTGACAAACGAGAAGATCGATGACGCAGGAACTCACTCCGCGTCACTCCCTTGATCGAGACTCCTGATCTCTCAAGGTCGAGTTAACAAACGAGAAGATCGATGACGCAGGAGCTCACTCCGCGTCGCTCCCTTGATCGAGACTCCTGATCTCTCAAGGTCGAGTTAACAAACGAGAAGATCGATGACGCAGGAGCTCACTCCGCGTCACTCCCTTGATCGAGACTCCTGATCTCTCAAGGTCGAGTTAACAAACGAGAAGATCGATGACGCAGGAGCTCACTCCGCGTCACTCCCTTGATCGAGACTCCTGATCTCTCAAGGTCGAGTTAACAAACGAGAAGATCGATGACGCAGGAGCTCACTCCGCGTCACTCCCTTGATCGAGACTCCTGATCTCTCAAGGTCGAGTTAACAAACGAGAAGATCGATGACGCAGGAGTTCACTCCGCGTCACTCCCTTGATCGAGACTCCTGATCTCTCAAGGTCGAGTTAACAAACGAGAAGATCGATGACGCAGGAGCTCACTCCGCGTCACTCCCTTGATCGAGACTCCTGATCTCTCAAGGTCGAGTTAACAAACGAGAAGATCGATGACGCAGGAGCTCACTCTGCGTCACTCCCTTGATCGAGACTCCTGATCTCTCAAGGTCGAGTTAACAAACGAGAAGATCGATGACGCAGGAGCTCACTCCGCGTCACTCCCTTGATCGAGACTCCTGATCTCTCAAGGTCGAGTTAACAAACGAGAAGGTCGATGACGCAGGAGCTCACTCCGCGTCACTCCCTTGATCGAGACTCCTAATATCTCAAGGACAAGCTAATGGACAAAAAGATTTAGGAAACCCCGACACTCAGTCATTTTGATATTTCTCGTTTCAACACTCTTATTTATTACAGGACCTCCTTTCACTTGATAATCTAAACACATAATAAGGAACGCCCCTCTCTCAAGGGGAACCGCCATAACCCTCGTCTTCTGAAGTATTTTCCCTTGAAGGCACGTAAGTGGCCTTGAAGCGCGCGTCGCCCAGATACTTGAATACGACGCCGCCTCCCACGCGAACATTCCTGGACCGGGTGAATGCTCTCCATCCTTGCGTGAGCCAGAGCGCCCCTGCTTCGTCTCTTTCAACCAAGATGCGCGTTCCCCTCCTTCCTAGCCCGTTGGTTAGGACGATTCTCTCAACACCAAAAAGACCATATTCCTCTTCAAAACACTCCGGTAGGGGCTGGTGTTTAAATGGATAAAATGATTAATCGAAAGTAAAGACAAGAACGTTTAGTAAGGGAGTTTTTTAGAAAAATGTTACCGTTCTTTGTAAAAAAGAAGCGTCCTGAATCAATCGAATGAAATCCCTCGAGCGACCTCCACCTGATGCCATGCTTTCCCTAGAACTGTTGTGTTTTATGTGCTTCCTTATGGAGAGTGTGCCTTGAAGAGATCCTTGATCCCAGTCTTATAGAAAAACTGTGAGCCACTGTTCACTCGCATGACCAGTTTTTTATTAATTCACGAAACCCGAGTATCCTCTCCGAAACGTCGCTTCCTAAAGTTCCTCGAGAAGAAGGATCGATCAGTGAAAGAGAAACAGCTTTATTAATCTCCCAACTTTATTAATTTCCTTCCCGAGGAAGAAAAATCGATCAGCGAAGAAAAAAACAGCTTTATTAATTTCCTTCCCGAGAAGGAGAATCAGTTAGCATAGGAAAAACAGCTTTATCCATCCTCGGGCACATCAACTCTTGCAGGCTCACTTTTTAGGTTTTGGCGCCTTGACGTTTTCGAGGGTCATTGTGGGTTTCTAATGGGTTAATCGCCTTGGGCGAACCCACGTTCGTTGGACCTAACTTCTTTTAACCGACGCGTGTCGGATTTGGAATTTATGAAACAAGGGAATCGATAACGCTGAAGCTCGTTCCGCGTCACTCCCTTGATAGAGACTCTTGATCGCTCAAGGTCGAGGCAAACGAGCAAGAAGGATGATGACACTGGAGCTTATTCCGCGTCGATCTCTCTACTAGGACCCATGATTGCTCAAGGGAGACTCAATAAGAGTAAGAACAATGAGCATCGGAAATTTTCCCGCGTCTCACCTCCGACCAGGATACGCGACTCTTCAAAAATCAAAATAATTGCAAGCATAGTTTAATACCGTGATCGTAGGTCTGAGTACTCAGAGGAGTACAACCGCAATCAAGCGTTACAAAGAAAACAAACGCTCTCCTTAGTCCCGTCACACACATAGAATAAGGAGAACGCGAACACATGATACAACAAATTGCAAAAGAGATTTCAAGCATCCGGAAGGACAACCGGCCTTGGAGGTGACATGACCCAACCATTCTCCGCACAAATGGATTCCTCGTCAAGCACACGAACATCGAAGTAGACACCGCCACGATGGCGAAGTACCATGACAGTCCCCATTCCTAGCCCTTGCGACGCAAGGAAATCACTCCAACCATTGACAAGCCAAAAGATCCCATAGTCCTTTTTGACTACTTGGATCGGAAAATCCACAGTTGAGTTCAGGGATAAAAAGACTTGGGTTGGGTTGATAACGCCTGTCTCGTCTTCAAAGAAAGCAGGCAACGACTGGGAAACAACGAAACAAATAAGACGTGAAGAAAAGAAGTAAATTTTCTCAAGGAAAAAGAAAGAGAAGAAGAACACGACTCACACGTTCCAACAACTGCTCTTCAAAATCTAGGGCTAAGTAAAAAGCCCAAGGGTTTGCATTTGATGCCTCCATTTAAAAATCAAAAAGACACTAGGGGAGAAAACGCCTTTGTCCCTCTCATATATAGCCTCACAAAGCGAAGAAGATGGAATATATTCTTGAAAGAATCTTTCAGAATCCTCGAAAAGAGAGCACAACCGCCACAGGACTTAGGCTGACTAAAGCCATGAACCGAAAAGACAAGTCTGAATCATACGAAGACCAAGAAGAATCTTGGGCATAATCACTTTTTATTCACAACGAGAGGAAATACATGCCAATAAAGCTAACCACCTCGGCTTACAAAAAAGAGAAATGCGAGAAAAAACCAGTCATGGATAGAAACCGTTGGTTAAAACGTTAGCAGGCTCGAAAGAAGAATAACCTACGATCTCATCCCCATCCTCCAAACCCATGATTTGGACTTCGAAATGTGCATTCCCCTTGTGGATAAAGACCATAGAGGATCCAACCATAAGCCCGTGAGATTCAATGAAATCTCTCCATCCGCGGCAAAGCCAAAACATCCCATAATCACCCTTGTGAACGCAAACCGGAAAATCGCGTAAAAGGTGGGATGAAAGGAATATTTGTTCAGGGATAACACCCGCAAATTCACCCTCGAAACGCATAGGCAAGAGCTGGAAATGAAAGAGAACAAAAGTCAAAAAACAAGGAACGAATGATGTTAAAACACGTGTTCCCAAAGAGAATTTACCAAGCGGAATGTCTAGTTAAGACGATCAATAGGCTGAAAAAAGGCCCACCTATCCGATCTAGGGGCAGCCATGAACACAATCGGAGAATCGAGGAGGCGATTGCAAAATAGTGAAAAAAGAAAAAGTGGGGATACCCCCTATAAGAGCCTAAAAAGAGCAGCATGCATGACTACCATCTGGCGCAAGATTCCTCTAAAAATTAAAGAGGTGCGAGCTCGCCAACCAAGGCGACAGAGTAGTCACGAGAGCTGCAGAAGTGAATTCAACGAAACGACTCGACCTCCAGGAGTAACAGACAAAACAAAGGCCTGGCGAAGCTCAGACCTAAAACGGACACGCGGCCTGAAGAACACCACGTAGAAGAAAAGGATGACGAGCTGAAACACGCGGCACGTTTTATTGAATATAAGAACCCCGTGAGATCCTGCAGAGATTATCATACATGGAACAAATAAATGGAGTTCGAAAACCCACCAAAAGCCTTTTACAGAGTTATCATTACAGAAGAACAACTTCAATCCCTACGCCTCCCACTGATGTACGTCCTCCTAGAGGAGGATGCGCATCGCTCGGTGCATCTGTGGTCTCGGTCCAACCGCGAGCATGAAGTCAAGGTCGAGGTGGACGCAGACGGAATCTATTGGTTCACCGACGGATGGCCCGGATTCGTAGAAGCTAACAGGATAAACGTTGGGGTAGCTCTGATCTTCGTGTACCAGGGGGATTCGATCTTCGAGGTATACGTTGCAAACCCTGACTGTGATTACAACGGAGTAGAGAGACGCGGATAAAGAACCACCACGAGGGCAACCAGCATTGTGACCCCAATGCCTTTTAAAATGTCTATGTAAAAGAACGGAATAACGTTCTAATTAAATAAAACCTAGAAATCGTATGATGCTATCTGTTACGAAATAATAAAATTGGATCTCCACGATCCAGAGTTTCAAGAGCAAGACCCTCTCTTTTATTCACGAAATAAACTCGAACAGCGGGCGGATTCTCCCAATTTATAAACGGCTCAACATGAGTCGCTGGAAGAAACGGCTGGAACATAGTCCTCGATTCCAGCACATTCTAAATCACGCCGCGGACAAACTTTAAAACAAGCGCGACCTACGTAGAAAAAAGTCATCGATGACCCAACAATGAAGCCGTGTCGAGTAACGAATCTATCCCAGCCACGACGGAGGTATAAGCGACCATCCGATCCCCTTTCCACCTCAACCTGAAGATTCTTAATGGCATGAGAAGTCAAGAAAATCTTCCGCGGAGGAGGATATCTGAACTCCTCCTCGAATTGATTAGGGAGAGGCTGTCAAAGAGAAACATAAGTCAGATAGTTGAAGTTAAAGAAAAAAAGGGTGGAAAGAAACATTTTGAAAACCGATGCTGTAGAAAAACCCTACGAGTGAAGAAAGATGATCGACGCTTCCCAAAGTGCAGAAAAACGCCCAAGAATTAGAAATCCCAGGCGCCATGAATCCTCATCAGAGGGAAGAACCCCGATTATAAAGGACTAAAGACGCGACTCAAGAGTATTCAAGCATGGCAGACAAGTGGCGAGAAACTTTCAACAATCGCAACACAAGTGGCTAAACCAACCAACATGATGATTACTAAAAAAGAGTAATTATATACAAGAGCATAACCTCGCGGGTGAGTCAGAAGGAAACATTGTTTGAACTTAAAAAACGCAAAGATAGCTTAGTCACCACAAGAGTTGATTACAAAATTGGACGATGTCCACAAAGACTGATAAAATCAAGAAAATTGCCCCCCTAAAGCCTCAGGGGTCAGCAACGACGTCAACTTCTTCATCGTCAGAACCATCCTCATCCGAGAGTTCCTCTCCTGCCATCTCTTCTGGGGTCAATCCCCAATCCGCGGCCGATAAGCTTGCCTCGAACTTTTCCAAAGGAACGCCGGGGTTAGCCCGCGAGCGGACGACGCTCTGGTTAATGCCGGCAGACATTCCTTTTCGAAAGTAACTAAAACACTTGTCCTTTAAAAGCTCCACACCCTCAGGAGATCGAAGGCATGGCTTTGCTATTGAAGAGAGGAAGGAAGTACCCGCCTCGGTTTTGAACCACTCAGAAGTCAAAAACTTAAGACCTTCAGGGGATCCCAGCCATCGGAGCGCAACCTCTTGAGGAGCCTGGGACTGGAGCTTCTCCAACTCCTGCTTTATCAGGGCGCGATCTTCTTCAACAATGGAATGCTCCACTTGAAGCTCTCTAAGACGTGCCTCGAGTGTCTCCAGTTCCTTCTTCATCTGTTCCGCGGATTGACGAGATTCTTCCCCTTGACGACGTAGAACATCCGAGTTCGAAAGTTCCGCATCAAGCTTAGAGGACAATGTGGAATTCTGCTCCCTCAAAGTAGAATTCTGCTCCCTCAAAGTAGAGAGCTCCTCAATAGCGGCCTGCAACTTTTCATGAAGTTCCACGGCCCGCTTCTTAAACTTCTCCACCGAGGAAGGGTCCTCCACGGTATTACCTAGCGTCCTCAACTTGTGACTCAACGCTTTTACCTCAGCGGCCTTCTTAGAAAGCTCCGACTCAAGGGACACCAGCCGCCTCTCTGAATCAATCTGGAAACTCCTAACCTAAAAGGAACCAAGAAAGAAGTAAAAATAAAAGAAGCAAGAATCGAACAAAAACCTAATTAAACCTAAAAAGGTTCCCCCCACGGACTTACCCACTCAGCCGCACGCTCAAATTGTAGAGAAAAGTCATCCGACTCCAAGCGCCGCACCCATGATCGTTCATTCCGCGCAAACTTTTCTGAACCGCGGAGACGAACTAAATCATCGACCCCGAAGCCGGGGATGCGAAAAGCGGGCAAAGCATCATCCCCTTGGAGAAAAAGTGCCTCCTCCTCCCCGCTACCAGAGGCGCGAGACGAACCCACGGCCTTCCTTTTCTTTTGGGGGCGAGAAGTGTCCCCACCCGAAGGGGCAGGACGTTTCTCGCGGACATCTGAAGCCGCAACCTCAGTTTCCACCACAGGTTCGCTAACCCTATCCGCGTCCTCAACCGCCACTCCTTGAGGCGCAACAGGCGGGCGGGGGGCACGCTTGGCTGACTTCTTCTTCCTCACCTTTCCGCTTTCCTGAACAGAGTGGCGGTCGGCTAGGGAACTCAAATCCATCAAATCTGCGCAAAAGAAAGCAAAAGACAAGGTATGAATAACTATTCGCAGAACACGCAAGTCCTTTTCAAAAAGAAGAAAAATAAGAGCGTGTGAGTGGTACAAACGAAACGTTAAGATAATCCCAAAAAATGAAAATAAAAAAAAAGACTAAGGCAAACACCTAATCGCGGATGAGGCAGACTCAACCCTGCCATCTCGAGGCGAAGAGCCGAAACCATCGATCGCCATGGTAACTTTGGCTCATGAACGAAGGAATCTTTAAACTTATCTAAATGGGAGACCCATGGCTTCTTGACTGCGCTGAACCAACCGGGAACAGTCTTAAATTCAAGGCAAACGCCAGCCTTGTCGCGAACCAAAAACCACTTATGCTTCCAGTTCGGCTTGCTGGAAAGCCTCTCGATATAACTGCAGCTGGAGTTGCACTGGTAGAACCTAGGATCTTGAGGCTCTTTCTTCAAAGAAAAAATGCTAAGCATCAATTCTTTCGTGGGAAGCACACCGATATCCTTGCAGCGCATCACAAAACTGGCAAAAAACATCCAACAGTTTGGAACGACTTGTGCGGGGCTCAAATTGTACTCGGACAAGAAAGCTATGAACAAAGGGTGAAGAGGCAAGCGAAATCCTTGGGATAAACTCGCCGCGTAAACAACCAAGCAATCCTCGTAAGCGTCTAAACACCCTCCGCCTTCCGAAGGAAGACACAACTCCACGCCTGCTGGCCATGGAAATATCCGGGCCAAGGCTTCAACACTTGAGAGATCAAGCAACGTTGCGCATCCTCGCACCTCTTGAACCGGAGAACGACGCGGACGAACCCTCTCGGAAATAACAGGAGGGCAGGGTTGAGGGTCGCGAAGAGAGAACTCTCCCCTAAAGGAACAAGAACCCAAATCGTCAAGGGAATAAGACGGGAATTCAAGGTCGCTGAGAACATCCTTCGAACGAACTCTTGCACACTTCTCAGCAAAGCCAACAGGGGACTCCGCATAAGGAACCCAAGACAACTCAGATTCCCGACCGCTAGTTGATGGACGTGGACTGAAAGAGGCATCCGCGTCGGTTGGAGCTTGAGTCTCCACATCCTTTGGATGAACGTCATCCCCCTTCGAAGAAGAAGAAGTTAAAAAAGGAGAGGAATAATAATCAGGATCAGAGCTGTTCCGTCGTCGCCTCACCTTAATTGGATCACCAAAAGGACCCACGCGGTCTGGAGAAGAGATACTGGAAGAAGACGAGTCAGAGGAACTTCCTAAATCGGAGGATGAACTCTCGCTAGACGAAGACGAAGAATCCAACACGACCGCGGGAATATCCTCTCCTGGGTTCGAAGGAAGATCCTCTCTCCATCCTTCCTCCCTCTCAAACTCGTCCAGTACGTCCGGGTTCCCCTCAAAGTTAGCCATCCTTCAAGAGATTAGAAAGCTGATCTGAAAAGGAACCCGTACGCGGACCAAAAAGATCAAAAAACCCCAAAGAAACAAAACCGAAAAAAGGGGGAAAGATCCAAACAGATTCAAGAAAAGAAAACAAGGAGGGAAGAGAAAACTGAGCTAAAGATTCTCTAACAAAGATGATAATATTTAAACAAGCGGCATGCAAGAACAGATCAAGAACCCAAGAATGGAAATTGAAGTTACCTTAGAAAATGAAGAACGAACGATCGGAAAACTCAACGGAAATGAAGAACAACCGGAAAACTCAACGAAAAGGCGAAGAACAGCCGGAAAACCAACCTGGAACCCCGAAAGATGAGAAACAAAGCGAAAGACACAAACAAACAAAAGATGTGAAGTGAAAAAAGTAAAAACGGAACGGGGTAATTTATAAGGAAATTACCGACTCTTCAGTTCCCTCCAAAATAATATGGGCCGTAGAAAACCCTTGGCGGGCCCAAAGTTACCTATTAACCGGCCCATTAAGGCTCCTCAAAGACGTGGGGCGCGGATTATCCCCTACGAAAAGGAAAAAGGGATGTATTTCCGCGGGAAAAATCGAATCGTTTTAAGCTCTCCTGGAACTCAACCCGACCCGAGGAGCTGTGATGAAACCACGTGTCAGCCCAATGACGACACGTGTCAAAGAAAGGAGTCCTGGCCGAGCCATATAAATAGGGAAGTCAACAGAAGAGAAGTGGTGGGAGGAAGAGAGAATTGGTAAACTGACCGCGTGAAATTAAGAGGAAAAAGAGATACAAAAAGGGAAGAAACCTAGATTTCCGCAACGAATTAGACACCTCTGCTCAATCTCCGCGGACAGGTAAGAATCCTCACGATATAAGATAAATGGATGAACTCCCAGGAAAATAGGCGGGATCATAATTAAATCCTATAAATTAGAAGTAAAAGCGCGGTCCAGGTTAAGAAGCGAATGAATATATTCGCGTGTCAGGTAAGCCCGTGTAACGTCACTAATATTAACTCGTGTCCAGATCCCCAGGGGCCCACCGAAAGTGGGTCCCATGTATGATTTTCTTGGGGGCGCTTCATCAGTGTATAGGTCAAAATGGGAGCTTTGTGTGCGAAAAGCTTTCCGTGAAATTTTCGGAAAAAAGTGACCATATGAGAGTCACCTTTCTTTATCCACAAAAACTGTGTGTTTTTCGCTCAAATGTGTCCCAAATATGTTTATATGGTGTATATATCACAATGGGACCAAAAGTGACCATATCGGCGTCACCTTTCTTTATCCACCAAAACTGTGTTGTTTTTGATCAAATGTTTACCAAACACGTTTATATGGTGTATAGGTCATAATGGGAGCTTTGTGCGCGAAAAGCTTTCCGTGAAATTTTCGGACAAAAAATGACTATATCAGCGTCACCTTTCTTTGTCCACCAAAAGTGTGTTGTTTTTGCTCAAATGTTTCTCAAACACGTTTATATAGTGTATAGGTCATAATTGGAGCTTTGTGCGCGAAAAGCTTTCCGTGAAATTTTCGGACCAAAAGTGACCATATCGGCGTCACCTTTCTTTATTCACCAAAACTGTGTGGTTTTCGCTCAAATGTGTCCCAAACACGTGTATATGGCGTATTGGTCATAATAGAAGCTTTGTGCGCGAAAAGCTTTTCGAGAAATTTTCGGACCAAAAGTGACCATATCGGCGTCACCTTTCCTTATCCACCAAAAGTGTGTGGTTTTCGCACAAATGTGTCCCAAACATGTTTATATGGTGTATATGTCACAATGGGAGCTTTGTGCGTGAAAAGCTTTCCGTCATATTTTCGGACCAATAGTGACCATATCGGCGTCACCTTTCTTTATCCACCAAAACTGTGTTGTTTTTGATCAAATGTTTACCAAACACGTTTATATGGTGAATAGGTCATAATGTGAGCTTTGTGCGCGAAAAACATTCCGTGAAATTTTCGGACCAAAAATTACTATATCAGCGTCACCTTTCTTTATCCACCAAAAATGTGTTGTTTTTGCTCAAATGTTTCTCAAACTCGTTTATATAGTGTATAGGTCATAATTGGAGCTTTGAGCGCGAAAAGGTTTCCGTGAAATTTTTGGACCAAAAGTGACCATATCGGCGTCACCTTTCTTTATCCACCAAAACTATGTGGTTTTCGCTCAAATGTGTCCCAAACATGTTTATATGGTGTATATGTCACAATGGGAGCTTTGTGCGCGAAAAGCTTTCCGTCATATTTTCGGACCAAAAGTTACCATATCGGCGTCACCTTTCTTTATCCACCAAAACTGTGTGGTTTTCGCTCAAATGTGTCCCAAACATGTTTATATGGTGTATATGTCACAATGGGAGCTTTGTACCCGAAAAGCTTTCCGTCATATTTTCGGACCAATAGTGACCATATCGGCGTCACCTTTCTTCATCCACCAAAACTGTGTGGTTTTCGCTCAAATGTGTCCCAAACATGTTTATATGGTGTATAGGTCATAAAGGGTGCTATGTGTGCGAAAACCTTGCCTTGAATTTTCGGACCAAAAGTGACCATATCGGCGTCATCTTACTTTATCCACGTAAACTGTGTTGTTTTTGCTCAAATGTTTACTAAACATGTTTATAGGATGTATAGGTCATAATATGAGCTTTGTGCGCGAAAACCTTTCCGTGAAATTTTCGGACCAAAAGTGACTATATCGGCGTCACCTTACTTTATCCACCAAAACTGTGTTGTTTTTGCTCAAATGTTTACGAAACATGTTTATATGGTGTATAGGTCAAAATGGGAGCTTTCTGTGCGAAAAGCTTTCCGTGAAATTTTCGGACCAAAAGTGACCATATCGGAGTCACCTTTCTTTATCCACCAAATCTGTGTGGTTTTCGCTCAAATGTGTCCCAAATATGTTCATATGGTGTATATGTCACAATGGGAGCTTTGTGCGTGAAAAGCTTTCCCTCATATTTTCGGAACTAAAGTGACCATATCGGCGTCACATTTATTTATCCACAAAAATTGTGTTGTATTTGATCAAATGTTTACCAAACACGATTATATGGTGTATAGGTCATAAAGGGAGCTTTGTGCGCGAAAAGCTTTCCGTGAAATTTTCGGACCAAAAGTGACCATATTAGAGTCACCTTTCTTTATCCACCAAAACAGTGTGGTTTTCACTCAAATGTGTCCCAAATATGTTTATATGGTGTATATATCACAATGGGAGCTTTGTGCGTGAAAAGCTTTCCGTCATATTTTCGGACCAATAATGACCATATCGGCGTCACCTTTCTTTATCCACCAAAACTGTGTTGTTTTTGATCAAATGTTTACCAAACACGTTTATATGGTGTATAGGTAATAATGTGAGCTTTGTGCGCGAAAAACATTCCGTGAAATTTTCGGACCAAAAATGACTATATCAGCATCACCTTTCTTTATCCACCAAAAATGTGTTGTTTTTGCTCAAATGTTTCTCAAACTCGTTTATATAGTGTATAGGTCATAATTGGAGCTTTGTGCGCGAAAACCTTTCCGTGAAATTTTCGGACCAAAAGTGACCATATCGGCGTCACCTTTCTTTATCCACCCAAACTGTTTGGTTTTCGCTCAAATGTGTCCCAAACACGTTCATATGGTATATAGGTCACAATGGGAGCTTTGTGCGCGAAAAGGTTTCCGTGAAATTTTCGGACCAAAAGTGACCATATCGGCGTCACCTTTCTTTATCCACCAAAACTGTGTGGTTTTCGCTCAAATGTGTCCCAAACCTGTTTATATGGTGTATATGTCACAATGGGAGCTTTGTGCGCGAAAAGCTTTCCGTCATATTTTCGGACCAAAAGTTACCATATCGGCGTCACCTTTCTTTATCCACCAAAACTCTGTGGTTTTCGCTCAAATTTTTCCCAAACATGTTTATATGGTGTATATGTCACAATGGGAGCTTTGTACCCGAAAAGCTTTCCATCATATTTTCAGACCAATAGTGACCATATCGGCGTCACCTTTCTTCATCCACCAAAACCGTGTGGTTTTCCCTCAAATGTGTCCCAAACATGTTTATATGGTGTATAGGTCATAATGGGTGCTATGTGCGCGAAAAACTTTCCTTGAAATTTTTGGACCAAAAGTGACCATATCGGCGTCATCTTACTTTATCCACCTAAACTGTGTTGTTTTTGCTCAAATGTTTACTAAACATGTTTATAGGATGTATAGGTCATAATGGGAGCTTTGTGCGCGAAAACCTTTCCGTGAAATTTTCAGACCAAAAGTGACTATATCGGCGTCACCTTACTTTATCCACCAAAACTGTGTTGTTTTTGCTCAAATGTTTACGAAACATGTTTATATGGTGTATAGGTCAAAATGGGAGCATTATGTGCGAAAAGCTTTCCGTGAAATTTTCGGACCAAAAGTGACCATATCGGAGTCACCTTTCTTCATCCACCAAATCTGTGTGGTTTTCGCTCAAATGTGTCCCAAATATGTTCATATGGTGTATATGTCACAATGGGAGCTTTGTGCGTGAAAAGCTTTCCGTCATATTTTCGAACTAAAAGTGACCATATCGGCGTCACATTTATTTATCCACAAAAATTGTGTTGTTTTTGATCAAATGTTTACCAAACACGTTTATATGGTGTATAGGTCATAAAGGGAGCTTTGTGCGCGAAAAGCTTTCCGTGAAATTTTCGGACCAAAAGTGACCATATTAGAGTCACCTTTCTTTATCCACCAAAACTGTGTGGTTTTCACTCAAATGTGTCCCAGCTATGTTTATATGGTGTATATGTCACAATGGGAGCTTTGTGCGTGAAAAGCTTTCCGTCATATTTTCGGACCAATAATGACCATATCGGCGTCACCTTTCTTTATCCACCAAAACTGTGTGGTTTTCGCTCAAATGTGTCCCAAACACGTGTATATGGTGTATAGGTCATAATAGGAGCTTTGTGCGCGAAAAGCTTTTCGAGAAATTTTCGGACCAAAAGTGACCATATCGGCGTCACCTTTCCTTATCCACCAAAAGTGTGTGGTTTTCGCACAAATGTGTCCCAAACATGTTTATATGGTGTATATGTCACAATGGGAGCTTTTTGCGCGAAAAGCTTTCCGTCATATTTTCGGACCAAAAGTTACCATATCGGCGTCACCTTTCTTTATCCACCAAAACTGTGTGGTTTTCACTCAAATGTGTCCCAAATATGTTTATATGGTGTATATATCACAATGGGAGCTTTGTGCGTGAAAAGCTTTCCGTCATATTTTCGGACCAATAGTGACCATATCGGCGTCACCTTTCTTTATCCACCAAAACTGTGTTGTTTTTGGTCAAATGTTTACCAAACACGTTTATATGGTGTATAGGTCATAATGTGAGCTTTGTGCGCGAAAAACATTCCGTGAAATTTTCGGACCAAAAATGACTATATCAGCGTCACCTTTCTTTATCCACCAAAAATGTGTTGTTTTTGCTCAAATGTTTCTCAAACTCGTTTATATAGTGTATAGGTCATAATTGGAGCTTTGTGCGCGAAAAGCTTTCCGTGAAATTTTCGGACCAAAAGTGACCATATCGGCATCACCTTTCTTTATCCACCAAATATGTTTGGTTTTCGCTCAAATGTGTCCCAAACACGTTCATATGGTGTATAGGTCATAATGGGAGCTTTGTGCGCGAAAAGGTTTCCGTGAAATTTTCGGACCAAAAGTGACCATATCGGCGTCACCTTTCTTTATCCACCAACACTGTGTGGTTTTCGCTCAAATGTGTCCCAAACATGTTTATATGGTGTATATGTCACAATGGGAGCTTTGTGCGCGAAAAGCTTTCCGTCATATTTTCGGACCAAAAGTTACCATATCGGCGTCACCTTTCTTTATCCACCAAAACTGTGTGGTTTTCGCTCAAATGTGTCCCAAACATGTTTATATGGTGTATATGTCACAATGGGAGCTTTGTACTCGAAAAGCTTTCCGTCATATTTTCGGACCAATAGTGACCATATCGGCGTCACCTTTCTTCATCCACCAAAACTGTGTGGTTTTCGCTCAAATGTATCCCAAACATGTTTATATGGTGTATAGGTCATAATGGGTGCTATGTGCGCGAAAACCTTTCCTTGAAATTTTCGGACCAAAAGTGACCATATCGGTGTCATCTTACTTTATCCACCAAAACTGTGTTGTTTTTGCTCAAATGTTTACGAAACATGTTTATATGGTGAATAGGTCAAAATGTGAGCTTTGTGTGCGAAAAGCTTTCCGTGAAATTTTCGGACCAAAAGTGACCATATCGGAGTCACCTTTCTTTATCCACCAAATCTGTGTGGTTTTCGCTCAAATGTGTCCCAAATATGTTCATATGGTGTATATGTCACAATGGGAGCTTTGTGCGTGAAAAAGCTTTCCGTCATATTTTCGGACCAAAAGTGACCATATCGGCGTCACATTTATTTATACACAAAAATTGTGTTGTTTTTTATCAAATGTTTACCAAACACGTTTATATGGTGTATAGGTCATAAAGGGAGCTTTGTGCGCGAAAAGCTTTCCGTGAAATTTTCGGACCAAAAGTGACCATATTAGAGTCACCTTTCTTTATCCGCCAAAACTGTGTGGTTTTCACTCAAATGTGTCCCAAATATGTTTATATGGTGTATATATCACAATGGGAGCTTTGTGCGTGAAATGCTTTCCGTCATATTTTCGGACCAATAATGACCATATCGGCGTCACCTTTCTTTATCCACCAAAACTGTGTTGTTTTTGATCAAATGTTTACCAAACACGTTTATATGGTGTATAGGTCATAATGTGAGCTTTGTGCGCGAAAAACATTCCGTGAAATTTTCGGACCAAAAATGACTATATCAGCGTCACCTTTCTTCATCCACCAAAACATCTCTCCGTTCGGTAGGATTTTCGTGGCCCAAGTGTGTTGTTTTTGCACAAATGTTTCTCAAACTCGTTTATATAGTGTATAGGTCATAATTGGAGCTTTGTGCGCGAAAAGCTTTCCGTGAAATTTTCGGACCAAAAGTGACCATATCGGCGTCACCTTTCTTTATCCACCAAAACTGCTTGGTTTTCGCTCAAATGTGTCCCAAACACGTTCATATGGTGTATAGGTCATAATGGGAGCTTTGTGCGCGAAAAGGTTTCCGTGAAATTTTCGGACCAAAAGTGACCATATTGGCGTCACCTTTCTTTATCCCACAAAACTGTGTGGTTTTCGCTCAAATGTGTCCCAAACCTGTTTATATGGTGTATATGTCACAATGTGAGCTTTGTGCGCGAAAAGTTTTCCGTGATATTTTCGGACCAAAAGTTAGCATATCGGCGTCACCTTTCTTTATCCACCAAAATTGTGTGGTTTTCGCTCAAATGTGTCCCAAACATGTTTATATGGTGTATATGTCACAATGGGAGCTTTGAATCCGAAAAGCTTTTCGTCATATTTTCGGACCAATAGTGACCATATCGGCGTCACCTTTCTTCATCCACCAAAACTGTGTGGTTTTCGCTCAAATGTGTCCCAAACATGTTTATATGGTGTATAGGTCATAATGGGTGCTATGTGCGCGAAAACCTTTCCTTGAAATTTTCGGACCAAAAGTGACCATATCGGCGTCATCTTACTTTATCCACCTAAACTGTGTTGTTTTTGCTCAAATGTTTATTAAACATGTTTATAGGATGTATATGTCATAATGGGAGCTTTGTGCGCGAAAACCTTTCCGTGAAATTTTCGGACCAAAAGTGACTATATCGGCGTCACCTTACTTTATCCAACAAAATTGTGTTGTTTTTGCTCAAATGTTTACGAAACATGTTTATATGGTGTATAGGTCAAAATGGGAGCTTTGTGTGCGAAAAGCTTTCCATGAAATTTTCGGACCAAAAGTGACCATATCGGAGTCACCTTTCTTTATCCACCAAATCTGTGTGGTTTTCGCTCAAATGTGTCCCAAATATGTTCACATGGTGTATATGTCACAATGGGAGCTTTGTGCGTCAAAAGCTTTCCGTCATATTTTCGGACCAAAAATGACCATATCGGCGTCACATTTATTTATCCACAAAAATTGTGTTGTTTTTGATCAAATGTTTACCAAACACGTTTATATGGTGTATAGGTCATAAAGGGAGCTTTGTGTGCGAAAAGCTTTCCGTGAAATTTTCGGACCAAAAATGACCATATCGGCGTCACCTTTTTTTATCCACAAAAAATGTGTTTATTTTGCTCAAATGTTTCTAAAACACGTTTATATGGTGTATAGGTCATAATGGGAGCTTTGTGCGCGAAAAGTTTTCCGTGAAATTTTCGGACCAAAAGTGACCATATCGGCGTCACCATTCTTTAACCACCAAATCTGTGTGGTTTTCGCTCAAATGTGTCTCAAACATGTTTATATGGTGTATATGTCACAATGGGAGCTTTGTGCGCGAAAAGCTTTCCGTTAAATTTTGAGACCAAAAGTGACCATATCGGCGTCACCTTACTTTATCCACTAATATTGTGTGGTTTTCGCTCAAATGTGTCCCAAACATGTTTATATGGTATATATGTCACAATGGGAGCTTTATGCGCGAAAAGCTTTCCGTGAAATTTTCAGAACAAAAGTGACCATATTGGCGTAACCTTTCTTTATACACCAAAAATGTGTTGTTTTTGCTCAAATGTATCCCAAAGATGTTTATATGGTGTATAGGTCATAATGGGAGCTTTGTGCTCGAACTACTTTCCGTGAAATTTTCGGACCAAATGTGACCATATCGGCGTCACCTTTCTTTATCTACAAAAAATATGTGGATTTCGCTCAAATGTGTCCCAAACATTATTATATGGTGTATATGTCACAATGTGAGCTTTGTGCGCCAAAAGCTTTCCGTCATATTTTCGGACCAAAAGTTACCATATCGGCGTCGCCTTTCTTTATCCACCGAAACTGTGTGGTTTTCTCTCAAATGTGTCCCAAACATGTTTATATGGTGTATATGTCACAATGGGAGCTTTGTGGGCGAAAAGCTTTCCGTCATATTTTCGGACCAAAAGTGACCATATCGGCGTCACCATTCTTTAACCACCAAATCTGTGTGGTTTTCGCTCAAATGTGTCTCAAACATGTTTATATGGTGTATATGTCACAATGGGAGCTTTGTGCGCGAAAAGCTTTCCGTTAAATTTTGAGACCAAAAGTGACCATATCGGCGTCACCTTACTTTATCCACTAATACTGTGTGGTTTTCGCTCAAATGTGTCCCAAACATGTTTATATGGTGTATATGTCACAATGGGAGCTTTATGCGCGAAAAGCTTTCCGTGAAATTTTCAGAACAAAAGTGACCATATTGGCGTAACCTTTCTTTATACACCAAAAATGTGTTGTTTTTGCTCAAATGTATCCCAAAGATGTTTATATGGTGTATAGGTCATAATGGGAGCTTTGTGCTCGAACTACTTTCCGTGAAATTTTCGGACCAAATGTGACCATATCGGCGTCACCTTTCTTTATCTACAAAAAATATGTGGATTTCGCTCAAATGTGTCCCAAACATTTTTATATGGTGTATATGTCACAATGTGAGCTTTGTGCGCCAAAAGCTTTCCGTCATATTTTCGGACCAAAAGTTACCATATCGGCGTCACCTTTCTTTATCCACCGAAACTGTGTGGTTTTCTCTCAAATGTGTCCCAAACATGTTTATATGGTGTATATGTCACAATGGGAGCTTTGTGGGCGAAAAGCTTTCCGTCATATTTTCGGACCAAAAGTTACCATATCGGCGTCACCTTTCTTTATCCACCAAATCTATGTGGTTTTTGCTCAAATTAATGTGTCCCAATCATATTTATATGGTGTATATGTCACAATGGGAGCTTTGTGAGCGAAAAGCTTTCCGTTAAATTTTCGGAACAAAAGTGACCTTGTTGGCGTAACCTTTCTTTATCCACCAAAAATGTGTTGTTTTTGCTCAAATATTTCCCAAACATGTTTATATGTTGTATAGGTCATAATGAGTGTTTTGTGCTCGAAAAGCTTTCCGTGAAATTTTCGGACCAAATGTGACCATATCGGTGTCACCTTTCTTTATCCACCAAAACTGTGTGGTTTTCGCTCAAATGTGTCCCAAACATGTTTATATGGTGTATATGTCACAATGGGAGCTTTGTGCAAAAAGCTTTCCGTCAAATTTTCAGACCAAAAGTGACCATATTGGCGTCACCTTACTTTATCAACCAAAACTGTGTGGTTTTCGCTCAAATGTGTACCAAACATGTTTATATAGTGTATATGTCACAATGGGAGCTTTGTGTGCGAAAAGCTTTTCGTCATATTTTCAGACCAAAGGTTACCATATCGGCGTCACCTTTCTTTATCCACCAAAACTGTGTAGTTTTCGCTCAAATGTGTCCCAAACATGTTTATATGGTGTATATGTCACAATGTGAGCTTTGTGCGCCAAAAGCTTTACGTCATATTTTGGGACCAAAAGTTACCATATCGGCGTCACCTTTCTTTATCCACCAAAACTGTGTGCTTTTCGCTCAAATTAATGTGTCCCAATCATGTTTATATGGTGTATATGTCACAATGGGAGCTTTGTGCGCGAAAAGCTTTCCGTGAAATTTTCGAAACAAAAGTGACCATATTGGCGTAACCTTTCTTTATCCACCAAAAATGTGTTGTTTTTGCTCAAATGTTTCCCAAACATGTTTAATGGTGTATATGTCACAATGTGAGCTTTGTGCGCGAAAAGCTTTCTGTCATATTTTCGGACCAAAAGTTACTATATCGGCATCACCTTTCTTTATCCACCAAAACTGTGTGGTTTTCACTCAAATGTGTCCCAAACATGTTTATATGGTGTATATGTGACAATTGGAGCTTTGTGCGCGAAAAGCTTTCCGTTAAATTTTCAGACCAAAAGTGACCATATCGGCGTCACCTTACTTTATCCACCAAAACTGTGTGGTTTTCGCTCAAATGTGTCCCAAACATGTTTATATGGTGTATATGTCACAATGGGAGCTTTGTGCGAGAAAAGCTTTCCGTCATATTTTCGGAACAAAAGTTACCATATCGGCGTCACCTTGCTTTATCCACCAAAACTGTGTGGATTTCGCTCAAATGTGTCCCAAACATGTTTATATGGTGTATAGGTCATAATGGGAGCTTTGTGCGCGAAAAGCTTTCCGAGAAATTTTCGGACCAAAATTGACCATATCGGCGACACCTTTATTTATCCACCAAAAATGTGTTGTTTTTTCTCAAATGTGTCCCAAACATGTTTATATGTTGTATATGTCACAATGGGAGCTTTGTGCGCGAAAAGCTTTCCGTCATTTTTTCGGACCAAAAGTGACCATATCGGCGTCACCTTTCTTTCTCCACCAAAACTGTGTTATTTTTGATCAAATGTTTACTAAACACGTTTATATGGTGTATAGGTCATAATGGGAGCTTTGTGCGCGAAAAGCTTTACGTGAAATTTTCGGAACAAAAGTAAACATATTGGCGTAACCTTTCTTTATCCACCAAAAATGTGTTCTTTTTACTCAAATGTTTCCCAAACATGTTTATATGGTGTGTAGGTCATAATGAGAGCTTTGTGCTCGAAAAGCTTTCTGTGAAATTTTCGGACCAAATGTGACCATATTTGCGTCACCTTTCTTTATCCACCAAAACTGTGTGGTTTTCGCTCAAATGTGTCCCAAACATGTTTATATAGTGTATATGTCACAATGGGAACTTTGTGCGCGAAAAGCTTTCCGTCATATTTTCAGATCAAAAGTGACCATATCGGCGTCACATTTCTATATCCACCAAAATTGTGTGGTTTTCGCTCAAATGTGTCCTAAACATGTTTATATATTGCATAGGTCATCATGGGAGCTTTGTGCCCGAAAATCATTCCGTGGAATTTTCGGACCGAAAGTGACCATATCGGCGACACCTTTATTTATCCACCACAAATGTGTTGTTTTTGCTCAAATGTGTCTCAAACATGTTTATATGGTGTATATGTCACAATGGGAGCTTTGTGCGGGAAAAGCTTTCCGTGAAATTTTCAGAACAAAAGTGACAATATTGGCGTAACCTTTCTTTATCCATAAAAAATGTGTTGTTTTTGCTCAAATGTTTCTCAAACACGTTTATATGGTGTATAGGTCATAATGGGAGCTTTGTGCGCAAAAAGCTCTCCGAGAAATTTTCGGACCAAAAGTGACCATATCGGCGTCACCTTTCTTTATCCACCAAAATTGTGTTCTTTTTGCTCAAATGTTTACGAAACATGTTTATATGGTGTATAGGTCAAAATGGGAGCTTTGGGTGCGAAAAGCTTTCCGTGAAATTTTCGGAAAAAAGTGACCATATCAGAGTCACCTTTCTTTATCCACCAAAACTGTGTGTTTTTCGCTCAAATGTGTCCCCAATATGTTTATATGGTGTATATATCACAATGGGACCAAAAGTGACCATATCGGCGTCACCTTTCTTTATCCACCAAAACTGTGTTGTTTTTGATCAAATGTTAACCAAACACGTTTATATGGTGTATAGGTCATAATGGGAGCTTTGTGCGCGAAAAGCTTTCCGTGAAATTTTCGGACAAAAAATGACTATATCAGCGTCACCTTTCTTTATCCACCAAAAATGTGTTGTTTTTGCTCAAATGTTTCTCAAACACGTTTATATAGTGTATAGGTCATAATTGGAGCTTTGTGCGCGAAAAGCTTTTCGAGAAATTTTCGGACCAAAAGTGACCATATCGGCATCACCTTTCCCTATCCACCAAAAGTGTGTGGTTTTCGCACAAATGTGTCCCAAACATGTTTATATGGTGTATATGTCAAAATGGGAGCTTTGTGCGCGAAAACCTTTCCGTCATATTTTCGGACCAAAAGTTACCATATCGGCGTCACCTTTCTTTATCCACCAAAACTGGGTTGTTTTTGCTCAAATGTTTACGAAACATGTTTATATGGTGTGTAGGTCAAAATGGGAGCTTTGTGTGCGAAAAGCTTTCCGTGAAATTTTCGGACCAAAAGTGACCATATTAGAGTCACCTTTCTTTATCCACCAAAACTGTGTGGTTTTCACTCAAATGTGTCCCAAATATGTTTATATGGTGTATATATCACAATGGGAGCTTTGTGCGTGAAAAGCTTTCCGTCATATTTTCGGACCAATAGTGACCATATCGGCGTCACCTTTCTTTATCCACCAAAACTGTGTTGTTTTTTATCAAATGTTTACCAAACACGTTTATGTGGTGTATAGGTCATAATGTGAGCTTTGTGCGCGAAAAACATTCCGTGAAATTTTCGGACCAAAAATGACTATATGAGCGTCACCTTTCTTTATCCACCAAAAATGTGTTGTTTTTGCTCAAATGTTTCTCAAACTCGTTTATATAGTGTATAGGTCATAATTGGAGCTTTGTGCGCGAAAAGCTTTCCGTGAAATTTTCGGACCAAAAGTGACCATATCGGCGTCACCTTTCTTTATCCACCAAAACTGTGTGGTTTTCGCTCAAATGTGCCCCAAACACGTTCATATGGTGTATAGGTCATAATGGGAGCTTTGTGCGCGAAAAGCTTTTCGTGAAATTTTCGGACCAAAAGTGACCATATCGGCGTCACCTTTACCCACCAAAACTGTGTGGTTTTCGCTCAAATGTGTCCCAAATATGTTTATATGGTGTATATGTCACAATGGGAGCTTTGTGCGCGAAAAACTTTCCGTCATATTTTCGGACCAAAAGTTACCATATCGGCGTCACCTTTCTTTATCCACCAAAACTGTGTTGTTTTCGCTCAAATGTGTCCCAAACATGTTTATATGGTGTATATGTCACAATGGGAGCTTTGTACCCGAAAAGCTTTCCGTCATATTTTGGGACCAATAGTGACCATATCGGCGTCACCTTTCTTCATCCACCAAAACTGTGTGGTTTTCGCTCAAATGTGTCCCAAACATGTTTATATGGTGTATAGGTCATAATGGGTGCTATGTGCGCGAAAACCTTTCCTTGAAATTTTAGGACCAAAAGTGACCATATCGGCGTCATCTTACTTTATCCACCTAAACTGTGTTGTTTTTGCTCAAATGTTTACTAAACATATTTATAGGATGTATAGGTCATAATTGGAGCTTTGTGCGCGAAAACCTTTCCGTGAAATTTTCGGACCAAAAGTGACTATATGGGCGTCACCTTACTTTATCCACCAAAACTGTGTTGTTTTTGCTCAAATGTTTACGAAACATGTTTATATGGTGTATAGGTCAAAATGGGAGCTTTGTGTGCGAAAAGCTTTCCGTGAAATTTTCGGACCAAAAGTGACCATATCAGAGTCACCTTTCTTTATCCACCAAATCTGTGTGGTTTTCGCTCAAATGTGTCCCAAATATGTTCATATGGTGTATATGTCACAATGGGAGCTTTGTTCGTGAAAAGCTTTCCGTCATATTTTCGGACCAAAAGTGACCATATCGGCGTCACATTTATTTATCCAGAAAAATTGTGTTGTTTTTGATCAAATGTTTACCAAACACGTTTATATGGTGTATAGGTCATAAAGGGAGCTTTGTGCGCGAAAAGCTTTCCGTGAAATTTTCGGACAAAAAATGACCATATCGGCGTCACCTTTTTTTATCCACCAAAAATGTGTTGTTTTTGCTCAAATGTTTCTCAAACACGTTTATATGGTGTATAGGTCATAATGGGAGCTTTGTGCGCGAAAAGATTTCCGTGAAATATTCGGACCAAAAGTGACCATATCGGAGTCACCATTCTTTATCCACCAAAACTATGTGGTTTTCGCTCAAATGTGTCCCAAACACGTTTACATGGTGTATAGGTCATAATGGGAGCTTTGTGCGCGAAAAGCATTCCGTGAAATTTTCGGACCAAAAGTGACCATATCGGCGTCACCATTCTTTATCCACCAAAACTGTGTGGTTTTCGCTCAAATGTGTCTCAAACATGTTTATATGGTGTATATGTCACAATGGGAGCTTTGTGCGCGAAAAGCTTTCCGTTAAATTTTAAGACCAAAAGTGACCATATCGGCGTCACCTTACTTTATCCACTAATACTGTGTGGTTTTCGCTCAAATGTGTCCCAAACATGTTTATATGGTGTATATGTCACAATGGGAGCTTTATGCGCGAAAAGCTTTACGTGAAATTTTCGGACCAAATGTGACCATATCGGCGTCACCTTTTTTATCTACCAAAAATATGTGGTTTTCGCTCAAATGTGTCCCAAACATGTTTATATGGTGTATATTTCACAATGGGAGCTTTGTGCGCGAAAAGCTTTCCGTCATATTTTCGGACCAAAAGTTACCATATCGGCGTCACCTTTCTTTATCCACCAAATCTGTGTGGTTTTCGCTCAAATTAATGTGTCCCAATCATGTTTATATGGTGTATATGTCACAATGGGAGCTTTGTGCGCGAAAAGCTTTCCGTGAAATTTTCGGAACAAAAGTGACCATATTGGCGTAACCTTTCTTTATCCACCAAAAATGTGTTGTTTTTGCTCAAATGCTTCCCAAACATGTTGATATGGTGTATAGGTCATAATGAGAGTTTTGTGCTCGAAAAGCTTTCCGTGAAATTTTCAGACCAAATGTGACCATATCGGCGTCACCTTTCTTTATCCACCAAAACTGTGTGGTTTTCGCTCAAATGTGTCCCAAACATGTTTATATGGTGTATATGTCACAATGGGAGCTTTGTGCAAAAAGCTTTCCGTCAAATTTTCAGACCAAAAGTGACCATATTGGCGTCACCTTACTTTATCAACCAAAACTGTGTGGTTTTCGCTCAAATTTGTCCCAAACATGTTTATATGGTGTATATATGTCACAATGGGAGCTTTGTGTGCGAAAAGCTTTTCGTCATATTTTCAGACCAAAGGTTACCATAACGGCGTCACCTTTCTTTATCCACCAAATCTGTGTGGTTTTCGCTCAAATGTGTCCCAAACATATATATATATGGTGTATATGTCACAATGTGAGCTTTGTGCGCCAAAAGCTTTCCGTCATATTTTGGGAACAAAAGTTACCATATCGGCGTCACGTTTCTTTATCCACCAAATATGTGTGGTTTTCTCTCAATTGTGTCCCAAATATGTTTATATGGTGTATATGTCACAATGGGAGCTTTGCGCGCGAAAAGCTTTCTGTCATATTTCGGACCAAAAGTTACCATATCGGCGTCACCTTTCTTTATCCACCAAAACTGTGTGGTTTTCGCTCAAATTAATGTGTCCCAATCATGTTTATATGGTGTATATGTCACAATGGGAGCTTTGTGCGCGAAAAGCTTTCCGTGAAATTTTCGGAACAAAAGTGACCATATTGGCGTAACCTTTCTTTATCCACCAAAAATGTGTTGTTTTTGCTCAATTGTGTCCCAAACATGTTTATATGGTGTATATGTCACAATGGGAGCTTTGTACCCGAAAAGCTTTCCGTCATATTTTCGGACCAAAAGTGACCATATCGGCGTCACCTTTCTTTATCCACCAAAACTGTGTGGTTTTCGCTCAAATGTGTCCCAAACATGTTTATATAGTGTATAGGTCATAATGGGAGCTTTGTGCGCGAAAAGCTTTCCGTGAAATTTTCGAACCAAAAGTGACCATATCGGCGACACCTTTATTTATCCACCAAATATGTGTTGGTTTTGCTCAAATGTGTACCAAACATGTTTATATAGTGTATATGTCACAATGGGAGCTTTGTGCGCGAAAAGCTTTCCGTCATATTTTCGGACCAAAAGTGACCATATCGGCGTCACCTTTCTTTATCCACCAAAACTGTGTGGTTTTCGCTCAAATGTGTCCCAAACATGTTTATATGGTGTATATGTCATAATGGGAGCTTTGTGCGCGAAAAGCTTTTCGATTAATTTTCGAACCAAAAGTGACCTTATCGGCGTCACCTTTCTTTATCCACCAAAACAGTGTGGTTTTCGCTCAAATGTGTCCCAAACATGTTTATATGGTGTATAGGTCATAATGGGTGCTTTGTGCGCGAAAACCTTTCCGTGAAATTTTCGGACCAAAAGTGACGATATTGGCGTCATCTTACTTTATCCACCTAAACTGTGTTGTTTTGTCTCAAATGTTTACTAAACATGTTTATAGGATGTATAGGTCATAATGGGAGCTTTGTGCGCGAAAAACTTTCCGTGAAATTTTCGGACCAAAAGTGACTATATCGGCGTCACCTTACATTATCCACCAAAACTGTGTTGTTTTTGCTCAAATGTTTATGAAACATGTTCATATGGTGTATAGGTCAAAATGGGAGCTTTGTGTGCGAAAAGCTTTCCGTGAAATTTTCGGACCAAAAGTGACCATATCGGAGTCACCTTTCGTTATCCACCAAAACTGTGTGGTTTTCTTTCAAATGTGTCCCAAATATGTTTATATGGTGTATATGTCACAATGGGAGCTTTGTGCGTGAAAAGCTTTCCGTCATATTTTCGGACCAAAAGTGACCATATCGGCGTCACCTTTCATTATCCACCAAAACTGTATTGTTTTTTATCAAATGTTTACCAAACACGTTTATATGGTGTATAGGTTATAATGGGAGCTTTGTGCGCGACAATCTTTCCGTGAAATTTTCTGACCAAAAATGACAATATCGGCGTCACCTTTCTTTATCCACCAAAAATGTCTTGTTTTTGCTCAAATGTTTCCTAAACACGTTTATATGGTGTATATGTCATAATGGGACCTTTGTGCGCGAAAAACTTTCCGTGAAATTTTCGGACCAAAAGTGACCATATCGGCGTCACCTTTCTTTATCCACCAAAACTGTGTGGTTTTCGCTCAAATGTGTCCCAAACATGCTTACATGGTGTATAGGTCATAATGGGAGCTTTGTGCGCGAAAAGCTATCCGTGAAATTTTCGGACCAAAAGTGACCATATCGGCGTCACCTTTCTTTAACCACCAAAATTCTGTGCTTTTCGCTCAAAAGTGTCCCAAACATGTTTATATGGTGTATATGTCACAATAGGAGCTTTGTGCGCGAAAGGCTTTCCGTTAAATTTTCAGACCAAAAGTGGCCATATTGGCGTCACCTTACTTTATCCACCAAAACTGTGTGGTTTTCGCTCAAATATGTCCCTAACATGTTTATATAGTGTATATGTCACAATGGGAGCTTTGTGGGCGAAAAGCTTTCCGTGAAATTTTCGGAACAAAAGTGACCACATTGGCGTAACCTTTCTTTATCCACCAAAAATGTGTTGTTTTGCTCAAATGTATCCAAAACATGTTTATATGGTGTGTAGGTCATAATGGGAGCTTTGTGCTCGAAATGCTTTCCGTGAAATTTTCACACCAAAAGTGACCATATTAGCGTCACCTAACTTTATCCACCAAAACTGTGTTGTTTTCGCTCAAATGTGTCCCAAACATGTTTATATGGTGTATATGTCACAATGTGAGCTTTGTGCGCAAAAAGCTTTCTGTGAAATTTTCAGAACAAAAGTGACCATATTGGCGTAACCTATCTTTATCCACCAAAAATGTGTTGTTTTTGCTCAAATGTTTCTCAAACACGTTTATATGGTGTATAGGTCATAATGGGAGCTTTGTGCGCGAAAAGCTTTCCGTGAAATTTTCGGACCAAAAGTGACAATATCGGCGTCACCTTTCTTTATCCACCAAAACTGTGTGGTTTTCTCTCAAATGTGTCCCAAACACGTTTATATGGTGTATAGGTCATAATGTGAGCTTTGTGCGCGAAAATCTTTTCCGTGAAATTTTCAGACCAAAAGCAACCAATCGGAGTCACCTTTCTTTATCCACCAAAACTGTGTGGTTTTCGCTCAAATGTGTCCCAAACACGTTAATATGGTGAATAGGTCATAATGGGAGCTTTGTGCGCGAAAAGCTTTCCGTGAAATTTTCGGAACAAAAGTGACCATATTGGCGTCACCTTACTTTATCCACCAAAACTGTTTGGTTTTCGCTCATATGTGTCCCAAACAAGTTTATATGGTGTATATGTCACAACGGGAGCTTTGTGCGCGAAAAGCTTTCCGTCATATTTTCGGACCAAAAGTTACCATATCGGCGTCACCCTTCTTTATCTACCAAAACTGCGTGGTTTTCTCTGAAATGTGTCCCAAACATGTTTATATGGTGTATAGGTCATAATGGGTGCTTTGTGTGCGAAAACCTTTCCGTGAAATTTTCGGACCAAAAGTGACCATATCGGCGTCATCTTACTTTATCCACCAAAACTGTTTTGTTTTTGCTCAAATGATTACTAAACATGTTTATAGGATGTATAGCTCATAATGGGAGCTTTGTGCGCGAAAACCTTTCCGTGCAGTTTTCGGGCCAAAAGTGACTATATCGGCGTCACCTTTCTTTATCCACCAAAACTGTGTTGTTTTTGCTCAAATGTTTACGCAACATGTTTATATGGTGTATAGGTCAAAATGGAAGCTTTGTGTACGAAAAGCTTTTCCGTGAAATTTTCGGACCAAAAGTGACCAATCGGAGTCACCTTTTTTTATCCACCAAAACTGTGTGCTTTTCGCTCAAATATGTTTATATGGTGTATATGTCACAATGGGAGCTTTATGCGTGAAAAGCTTTCCGTCATATTTTCGGACCAAAAGTGACCATATCGGCGTCACCTTTCTTTATCCACAAAAACTTTGTTGTTTTTTAGCAAATGTTAACCAAACACGTTTATATGGTGTATAGGTCATAATGGGAGCTTTGTGCGCGAAAAGCTTTCCGTGAAATTTTCGGACCAAAAATGACCATATCGGCGTCACCTTTCTTTATCCACAAAAACTTTGTTGTTTTTGATCAAATGTTAACCAAAAACGTTTATATGGTGTATAGGTCATAATGGGAGCTTTGTGCGCGAAATGCTTTCCGTAAAATTTTCGGACCAAAAATGTCCATATCGGCGTCACCTTTCTTTATCCACCAAAAATGTGTTGTTTTTGCTCAAATGTTTCTCAAACACGTTTATATGGTGTATAGGTCATAATGGGAGCTTTGTGCGCGAAAAGCTTTCCGTGAAATTTTCGGACCAAAAGTGACCATATCGGCGTCACCTTTCTTTATCCACCACCGTGTGGTTTTCGCTTAAATGTGTCCCAAACACGTTTATATGGTGTATAGGTCATAATGGGAGCTTTGTGCGCGAAAAGCTTTCCGTGAAATTTTCGGACCAAAAGTGACCATATCGGCGTCACCTTTCATTATCCACCAAAACTGTGTGGTTTTGGCTCATCTGTGTCCCAAACATGTTTATATGGTGTATATGTCACAATGGGAGCTTTGTGCGCGAAATGCTTTCCGTCATATTTTCGGACCAAAAGTTACCATATCGGCGTCACCTTTCTTTATCCACAAAAACTGTGTGGTTTTCGCTCAAATGTGTCCCAAACATGTTTATATGGTGTATATGTCACAATGGGAGCTTTGTGGGCGAAAAGCTTTCCGTGAAATTTTCGGAACAAAAGTGACCACATTGGCGTAACCTTTCTTTATCCACCAAAAATGTGTTGTTTTGCTCAAATGTATCCAAAACATGTTTATATGGTGTGTAGGTCATAATGGGAGCTTTGTGCTCGAAATGCTTTCCGCGAAATTTTCAGACCAAAAGTGACCATATTAGCGTCACCTAACTTTATCCACCAAAACTGTGTTGTTTTCGCTCAAATGTGTCCCAAACATGTTTATATGGTGTATATGTCACAATGTGAGCTTTGTGCGCGAAAAGCTTTCTGTGAAATTTTCAGAACAAAAGTGACCATATTGGCGTAACCTATCTTTATCCACCAAAAATGTGTTGTTTTTGCTCAAATGTTTCTCAAACACGTTTATATGGTGTATAGGTCATAATGGGAGCTTTGTGCGCGAAAAGCTTTCCGTGAAATTTTCGGACCAAAAGTGACCATATCGGCGTCACCTTTCTTTATCCACCAAAACTGTGTGGTTTTCTCTCAAATGTGTCCCAAACACGTTTATATGGTGTATAGGTCATAATGTGAGCTTTGTGCGCGAAAAGCTTTTCCGTGAAATTTTCAGACCAAAAGCAACCAATCGGAGTCACCTTTCTTTATCCACCAAAACTGTGTGGTTTTCGCTCAAATGTGTCCCAAACACGTTAATATGGTGAATAGGTCATAATGGGAGCTTTGTGCGCGAAAAGCTTTCCGTGAAATTTTCGGAACAAAAGTGACCATATTGGCGTCACCTTACTTTATCCACCAAAACTGTTTGGTTTTCGCTCATATGTGTCCCAAACAAGTTTATATGGTGTATATGTCACAACGGGAGCTTTGTGCGCGAAAAGCTTTCCGTCATATTTTCGGACCAAAAGTTACCATATCGGCGTCACCCTTCTTTATCTACCAAAACTGCGTGGTTTTCTCTGAAATGTGTCCCAAACATGTTTATATGGTGTATAGGTCATAATGGGTGCTTTGTGTGCGAAAACCTTTCCGTGAAATTTTCGGACCAAAAGTGACCATATCGGCGTCATCTTACTTTATCCACCAAAACTGTTTTGTTTTTGCTCAAATGATTACTAAACATGTTTATAGGATGTATAGCTCATAATGGGAGCTTTGTGCGCGAAAACCTTTCCGTGCAGTTTTCGGGCCAAAATTGACTATATCGGCGTCACCTTTCTTTATCCACCAAAACTGTGTTGTTTTTGCTCATATGTTTACGCAACATGTTTATATGGTGTATAGGTCAAAATGGGAGCTTTGTGTACGAAAAGCTTTTCCGTGAAATTTTCGGACCAAAAGTGACCAATCGGAGTCACCTTTTTTTATCCACCAAAACTGTGTGCTTTTCGCTCAAATATGTTTATATGGTGTATATGTCACAATGGGAGCTTTATGCGTGAAAAGCTTTCCGTCATATTTTCGGACCAAAAGTGACCATATCGGCGTCACCTTTCTTTATCCACAAAAACTTTGTTGTTTTTTAGCAAATGTTAACCAAACACGTTTATATGGTGTATAGGTCATAATGGGAGCTTTGTGCGCGAAAAGCTTTCCGTGAAATTTTCGGACCAAAAATGACCATATCGGCGTCACCTTTCTTTATCCACAAAAACTTTGTTGTTTTTGATCAAATGTTAACCAAACACGTTTATATGGTGTATAGGTCATAATGGGAGCTTTGTGCGCGAAATGCTTTCCGTAAAATTTTCGGACCAAAAATGTCCATATCGGCGTCACCTTTCTTTATCCACCAAAAATGTGTTGCTTTTGCTCAAATGTTTCTCAAACACGTTTATATGGTGTATAGGTCATAATGGGAGCTTTGTGCGCGAAAAGCTTTCCGTGAAATTTTCGGACCAAAAGTGACCATATCGGCGTCACCTTTCTTTATCCACCACCGTGTGGTTTTCGCTTAAATGTGTCCCAAACACGTTTATATGGTGTATAGGTCATAATGGGAGCTTTGTGCGCGAAAAGCTTTCCGTGAAATTTTCGGACCAAAAGTGACCATATCGGCGTCACCTTTCTTTATCCACAAAAACTGTGTGGTTTTGGCTCATCTGTGTCCCAAACATGTTTATATGGTGTATATGTCACAATGGGAGCTTTGTGCGCGAAATGCTTTCCGTCATATTTTCGGACCAAAAGTTACCATATCGGCGTCACCTTTCTTTATCCACAAAAACTGTGTGGTTTTTGCTCAATTGTGTCCCAAACATGTTTATATGGTGTATATGTCACAATGGGAGCTTTATACCCGAAAAGCTTTCCGTCATATTTTCGGACCAAAAGATACCATATCGGCGCCACCTTTCTTTATCCACCAAAACTGTGTGGTTTTCGCTCAAATGTGTCCCAAACATGTTTATATGGTGTATAGTTCATAATGGGCACTTTGTGCGCGAAAACCTTTCCGTGAAATTTTCAGACCAAAAGTGACCATATCGGAGTCACCTTTCTTTATCCACCAAGACTGTGTTGTTTTTGATCAATTGTCTCCCAAACACGTTTATATGGTGTATAGGTCATAATGGGAGCTTTGTGCGTGAAAAGCTTTTCGTGAAATTTTCAGACCAAAACTGACCATATCTGCGTCACCAATCTTTATCCACAAAAACTTTGTTGTTTTTGATCAAATGTTAACCAAACACGTTTATATGGTGTATAGGTCATAATGGGAGCTTTGTGCGCGAAAAGCTTTCCGTGAAATTTTCGGACCAAAAATGACCATATCGGCGTCACCTTTCTTTATCCACCAAGACTGTGTTGTTTTTGATCAAATGTCTCCCAAACACGTTTATATGGTGTATAGGTCATAATGGGAGCTTTGTGCGTGAAAAGCTTTCCGTGAAATTTTCGGACCAAAACTGACCATATCGGCGTCACCAATCTTTATCCAAATAAACTTTGTTGTTTTTGATCAAATGTTAACCAAACACGTTTATATGGTGTATAGGTCATAATGGGAGCTTTGTGCGCGAAAAGCTTTCCGTGAAATTTTCGGACCAAAAACGACCATATCGGCGTCACCTTTCTTTATCCAGCAAAACTGTGTGGTTTTCGCTCAAATGTTTCCCAAACATGTTTATATGGTGAATAGGTCATAATGGGAGCTTTGTACGCGAAAAGCTTTTCCGTGAAATTTTCGGACCAAAGTGACCAATCGGAGTCACCTTTCTTTATCCACCAAAACTGTGTGGTTTTTGCTCAAATGTGTCCCAAACACGTTTATATTGTGTATAGGTCATAATGGGAGCTTTGTGCGTGAAAAGCTTTCCGTGAAATTTTCGGACCAAAAGTGACCATATTGGCCTCACATTACTTTATCTACCAAAACTGTGTGGTTTTCGCTCAAATGTGTCCCAAGTATGTTTATATGGTGTATATGTCACAATGGGAGCTTTGTGCGCGAAGAGCTTTCCGTCATATTTTCGGACCAAAAGTTACCATATCGGCATCACCTTTCTTTATCCACCAAAACTGTGTGGTTTTCGCTCAAATGTGTCCCAAACATGTTTATATGGTGTATAGGTCATAATGGGTGCTGTGTGCGCGAAAATCTTTCCGTGAAATTTTCGGACAAAAAATGACCATATCGGCGTCACCTCTCTTTATCCACCAAAAATGTGTTGTTTTTGCTCAAATGTTTCTCAAACACGTTTATATGGTGTATAGGTCATAATGGGAGCTTTGTGCGCGAAAAGCTTTCCGTGAAATTTTCGGACCAAAAGTTACCATATCGGCGTCACCTTTCTTTATCCACAAAAACTTTGTTGTTTTTGATCAAATGTTAACCAAACACGTTTATATGGTTTATAGGTCATAATGGGAGCTTTGTGCGCGAAAAGCTTTCCGTGAAATTTTCGGACCAAAAATGACCATATCGGCGTCACCTTTCTTTAACCACAAAAACTTTGTTGTTTTTGATCAAAAGTTAACCAAACACGTTTATATGGTGTATAGGTCATAATGGGAGCTTTGTGCGTGAAAAGCTTTCCGTGAAATTTTCGGACCAAAACTGACCATATCGGCGTCACCAATCTTTATCCAAAAAAACATTGTTGTTTTTGATCAAATGTTAACCAAACACGTTTATATGGTGTATAGGTCATAATGGGAGCTTTGTGCGCGAAAAGCTTTCCGTGAAATTTTCGGACCAAAAATGACCATATCGGCGTCACCTTTCTTTATCCACCAAGACTGTGTTGTTTTTGATCAAATGTCTCCCAAACACGTTTATATGGTGTATAGGTCATAATGGGAGCTTTGTGCGTGAAAAGCTTTCCGTGATATTTTCGGACCAAAACTGACCATATCGGCGTCACCAATCTTTATCCAAAAAAACTTTGTTGTTTTTGATCAAATGTTAACCAAACACGTTTATAGGGTGTATAGGTCATAATGGGAGCTTTGTGCGCGAAAAGCTTTCCGTGAAATTTTCGGACTAAAAATGACCATATCGGCGTCACCTTTCTTTATCCAGCAAAACTGTGTGGTTTTCGCTCAAATGTTTCCCAAACATGTTTATATGGTGAATAGGTCATAATGGGAGCTTTGTACGCGAAAAGCTTTTCCGTGAAATTTTCGGACCAAAAGTTACCAATCGGAGTCACCTTTCTTTATCCACCAAAACTGTGTGGTTTTCGCTCAAATTTGTCCCAAACACGTTTATATGGTGTATAGGTCATAATGGGAGCTTTGTGCGTGAAAAGCTTTCCGTGAAATTTTCGGACCAAAAGTGACCATATCGGCCTCACCTTACTTTATCTACCAAAACTGTGTGGTTTTCGCTCAAATGTGTCCCAAGTATGTTTATATGGTGTATATGTCACAATGGGAGCTTTGTGCGCGAAGAGCTTTCCGTCATATTTTCGGACCAAAAGTTACCATATCGGCATCACCTTTCTTTATCCACCAAAACTGTGTGGTTTTCGCTCAAATGTGTCCCAAACATGTTTATATGGTGTATAGGTCATAATGGGTGCTGTGTGCGCGAAAATCTTTCCGTGAAATTTTCGGACAAAAAATGACCATATCGGCGTCACCTTTCTTTATCCACCAAAAATGTGTTGTTTTTGCTCAAATGTTTCTCAAACACGTTTATATGGTGTATAGGTCATAATGGGAGCTTTGTGCGCGAAAAGCTTTCCGTGAAATTTTCGGACCAAAAGTGACCATATTGGCGTCACCTTTCTTTATCCACCAAAACTGTGTGGTTTTGGCTCAACTGTGTCCCAAACATGTTTATATGGTGTATATGTCACAATGGGAGCTTTGTGCGCGAAAAGCTTTCCGTCATATTTTTGGACCAAAAGTTACCATATCGGCGTCACCTTTCTTTATCCACAAAAACTGTGTGGCTTTTGCTCAATTGTGTCCCAAACATGTGTATATGGTGTATATGTCACAATGGGAGCTTTATACCCGAAAAGCTTTCCGTCATATTTTCGGACCAAAAGATACCATATCGGCGCCACCTTTCTTTATCCACCAAAACTGTGTGGTTTTAGCTCAAATGTGTCCCAAACATGTTTATATGGTGTATAGTTCATAATGGGCACTTTGTGCACGAAAACCTTTCCGTGAAATTTTCGGACCAAAAGTGACCATATCGGAGTCACCTTTCTTTATCCACCAAAACTGTGTGGTTTTCGCTCAAATGTGTCCCAAACACGTTTATATGGTGTATAGGTCATAATGGGAGCTTTGTGCGTGAAAAGCTTTCCGAGAAATTTTCGGACCAAAAGTGACCATATCGGCGTCACCTTTCTTTATCCACCAAAAATGTGTTGTTTTTGCTCAAATGTTTCTCAAATACGTTTATATGGTGTATAGGTCATAATGGGAGCTTTGTGCGCGAAAAGCTTTCCGTGAAATTTTCGGACCAAAAGTGACCATATCGGCGTCACCTTTCTTTATCCACAAAAACTTTGTTGTTTTTGATCAAATGTTAACCAAACACGTTTATATGGTGTATAGGTCATAATGGGAGTTTTGTGCGCGAAAAGCTTTCCGTGAAATTTTCGGACCAAAAATGACCATATCGGCGTCACCTTTCTTTATCCACAAAAACATTGTTGTTTTTGATCAAATGTTAACCAAACACGTTTATATGGTGTATAGGTCATAATGGGAGCTTTGTGCGCGAAAAGCTTTCCGTGAAATTTTCGGACCAAAAATGACCATATCGTCGTCACCTTTCTTTATCCACCAAAAATGTGTTGTTTTTGCTCAAATGTTTCTCAAACACGTTTATATGGTGTATAGGTCATCATGGGAGCTTTGTGCGCGAAAAACTTTCCGTGAAATTTTCGGACCAAAAGTGACCATATCGGCGTCACCTTTCTTTATCCACCACTGTGTGGTTTTCGCTCAAATGTGTCCCAAGTATGTTTATATGGTGTATATGTCACAATGGGAGCTTTGTGCGCGAAGAGCTTTCCGTCATATTTTCGGACCAAAAGTTACCATATCGGCATCACCTTTCTTTATCCACCAAAACTGTGTGGTTTTCGCTCAAATGTGTCCCAAACATGTTTATATGGTGTATAGGTCATAATGGGTGCTGTGTGCGCGAAAATCTTTTCGTGAAATTTTCGGACAAAAAATGACCATATCGGCGTCACCTTTCTTTATCCACCAAAAATGTGTTGTTTTTGCTCAAATGTTTCTCAAACACGTTTATATGGTGTATAGGTCATAATGGGAGCTTTGTGCGCGAAAAGCTTTCCGTGAAATTTTCGGACCAAAAGTGACCATATCGGCGTCACCTTTCTTTATCCACAAAAACTTTGTTGTTTTTGATCAAATGTTAACCAAACACGTTTATATGGTGTATAGGTCATAATGGGAGTTTTGTGCGCGAAAAGCTTTCCGTGAAATTTTCGGACCAAAAATGACCATATCGGCGTCACCTTTCTTTATCCACAAAAACATTGTTGTTTTTGATCAAATGTTAACCAAACACGTTTATATGGTGTATAGGTCATAATGGGAGCTTTGTGCGCGAAAAGCTTTCCGTGAAATTTTCGGACCAAAAATGACCATATCGTCGTCACCTTTCTTTATCCACCAAAAATGTGTTGTTTTTGCTCAAATGTTTCTCAAACACGTTTATATGGTGTATAGGTCATCATGGGAGCTTTGTGCGCGAAAAACTTTCCGTGAAATTTTCGGACCAAAAGTGACCATATCGGCGTCACCTTTCTTTATCCACCACTGTGTGGTTTTCGCTTAAATGTGTCCCAAACACGTTTATATGGTGTATAGGTCATAATGGGAGCTTTGTGCGCGAAAAGCTTTACGTCATATTTTTGGAACAAAAGTTACCATATCGGCGTCACCTTTCTTTATCCACCAAAACTGTGTGGTTTTCGCTCAAATGTGTCCCAAACATGTTTATATGGTGTATAGTTCATAATGGGCACTTTGTGCGCGAAAACCTTTCCGTGAAATTTTCGGACCAAAAGTGACCATATCGGAGTCACCTTTCTTTATCCACCACTGTGTGGTTTTCGCTTAAATGTGTCCCAAACACGTTTATATGGTGTATAGGTCATAATGGGAGCTTTGTGCGCGAAAAGCTTTACGTCATATTTTTGGAACAAAAGTTACCATATCGGCGTCACCTTTCTTTATCCACCAAAACTGTGTGGTTTTCGCTCAAATGTGTCCCAAACATGTTTATATGGTGTATAGGTCATAATGGGTGCTGTGTGCGCGAAACTCTTTCCGTGAAATTTTCGGACAAAAAATGACCATATCGGCGTCACCTTTCTTTATCCACCAAAAATGTGTTGTTTTTGCTCAAATGTTTCTCAAACACGTTTATATGGTGTATAGGTCATAATGGGAGCTTTGTGCGTGAAAAGCTTTCCGTGAAATTTTCGGACCAAAAGTTACCATATCGGCGTCACCTTTCTTTATCCACAAAAACTTTGTTGTTTTTGATCAAATGTTAACCAAACACGTTTATATGGTTTATAGGTCATAATGGGAGCTTTGTGCGCGAAAAGCTTTCCGTGAAATTTTCGGACCAAAAATGACCATATCGGCGTCACCTTTCTTTATCCACAAAAACTTTGTTGTTTTTGATCAAATGTTAACCAAACACGTTTATATGGTGTATAGGTCATAATGGGAGCTTTGTGCGTGAAAAGCTTTCCGTGAAATTTTCGGACCAAAACTGACCATATCGGCGTCACCAATCTTTATCCAAAAAAACTTTGTTGTTTTTGATCAAATGTTAACCAAACACGTTTATATGGTGTATAGGTCATAATGGGAGCTTTGTGCGCGAAATGCTTTCCGTGAAATTTTCGGACCAAAAATGACCATATCGTCGTCACCTTTCTTTATCCACCAAAAATGTGTTGTTTTTGCTCAAATGTTTCTCAAACACGTTTATATGGTGTATAGGTCATCATGGGAGCTTTCTGCGCGAAAAGCTTTCCGTGAAATTTTCGGACCAAAAGTGACCATATCGTCGTCACCTTTCTTTATCCACCACTGTGTGGTTTTCGCTTAAATGTGTCCCAAACACGTTTATATGGTGTATAGGTCATAATGGGAGCTTTGTGCGCGAAAAGCTTTACGTCATATTTTTGGAACAAAAGTTACCATATCGGCGTCACCTTTCTTTATCCACCAAAACTGTGTGGTTTTCGCTCAAATGTGTCCCAAACATGTTTATATGGTGTATAGTTCATAATGGGCACTTTGTGCGCGAAACCTTTCCGTGAAATTTTCGGACCAAAAGTGACCATATCGGAGTCACCTTTCTTTATCCACCAAGACTGTGTTGTTTTTGATCAATTGTCTCCCAAACACGTTTATATGGTGTATAGGTCATAATGGGAGCTTTGTGCGTGAAAAGCTTTTCGTGAAATTTTCGGACCAAAACTGACCATATCTGCGTCACCAATCTTTATCCACAAAAACTTTGTTGTTTTTGATCAAATGTTAACCAAACACGTTTATATGGTGTATAGGTCATAATGGGAGCTTTGTGCGTGAAAAGCTTTCCGTGAAATTTTCGGACAAAAAATGACCATATCGGCGTCACCATTCTTTATCCACCAAGACTGTGTTGTTTTTGATCAAATGTCTCCCAAACACGTTTATATGGTGTATAGGTCATAATGGGAGATTTGTGCGTGAAAAGCTTTCCGTGAAATTTTCGGACCAAAACTGACCATATCGGGGTCACCAATCTTTATCCAAATAAACTTTGTTGTTTTTGATCAAATGTTAACCAAACACGTTTATATGGTGTATAGGTCATAATGGGAGCTTTGTGCGCGAAAAGCTTTCCGTGAAATTTTTGGACCAAAAATGACCATATCGGCGTCTACTTTCTTTATCCAGCAAAACTGTGTGGTTTTCGCTCAAATGTTTCCCAAACAAGTTTATATGGTGAATAGGTCATAATGGGAGCTTTGTACGCGAAAAGCTTTTCCGTGAAATTTTCTGACCAAAAGTGACCAATCGGAGTCACCTTTCTTTATCCACCAAAACTGTGTGGTTTTCGCTCAAATGTGTCCCAAACACGTTTATATGGTGTATAGGTCATAATGGGAGCTTTGTGCGTGAAAAGCTTTCCGTGAAATTTTCGGACCAAAAGTGACCATATTGGCCTCACATTACTTTATCTACCAAAACTGTGTGGTTTTCGCTCAAATGTGTCCCAAGTATGTTTATATGGTGTATATGTCACAATGGGAGCTTTGTGCGCGAAGAGCTTTCCGTCATATTTTCGGACCAAAAGTTACCATATCGGCATCACCTTTCTTTATCCACCAAAACTGTGTGGTTTTCGCTCAAATGTGTCCCAAACATGTTTATATGGTGTATAGGTCATAATGGGTGCTGTGTGCGCGAAACTCTTTCCGTGAAATTTTCGGACAAAAAATGACCATATCGGCGTCACCTTTCTTTATCCACCAAAAATGTGTTGTTTTTGCTCAAATGTTTCTCAAACACGTTTATATGGTGTATAGGTCATAATGGGAGCTTTGTGCGTGAAAAGCTTTCCGTGAAATTTTCGGACCAAAAGTTACCATATCGGCGTCACCTTTCTTTATCCACAAAAACTTTGTTGTTTTTGATCAAATGTTAACCAAACACGTTTATATGGTTTATAGGTCATAATGGGAGCTTTGTGCGCAAAAAGCTTTCCGTGAAATTTTCAGACCAAAACTGACCATATCTGCGTCACCAATCTTTATCCACAAAAACTTTGTTGTTTTTGATCAAATGTTAACCAAACACGTTTATATGGTGTATAGGTCATAATGGGAGCTTTGTGCGCGAAAAGCTTTCCGTGAAATTTTCGGACCAAAAATGACCATATCGGCGTCACCTTTCTTTATCCACCAAGACTGTGTTGTTTTTGATCAAATGTCTCCCAAACACGTTTATATGGTGTATAGGTCATAATGGGAGCTTTGTGCGTGAAAAGCTTTCCGTGAAATTTTCGGACCAAAACTGACCATATCGGCGTCACCAATCTTTATCCAAATAAACTTTGTTGTTTTTGATCAAATGTTAACCAAACACGTTTATATGGTGTATAGGTCATAATGGGAGCTTTGTGCGCGAAAAGCTTTCCGTGAAATTTTCGGACCAAAAACGACCATATCGGCGTCACCTTTCTTTATCCAGCAAAACTGTGTGGTTTTCGCTCAAATGTTTCCCAAACATGTTTATATGGTGAATAGGTCATAATGGGAGCTTTGTACGCGAAAAGCTTTTCCGTGAAATTTTCGGACCAAAGTGACCAATCGGAGTCACCTTTCTTTATCCACCAAAACTGTGTGGTTTTTGCTCAAATGTGTCCCAAACACGTTTATATTGTGTATAGGTCATAATGGGAGCTTTGTGCGTGAAAAGCTTTCCGTGAAATTTTCGGACCAAAAGTGACCATATTGGCCTCACATTACTTTATCTACCAAAACTGTGTGGTTTTCGCTCAAATGTGTCCCAAGTATGTTTATATGGTGTATATGTCACAATGGGAGCTTTGTGCGCGAAGAGCTTTCCGTCATATTTTCGGACCAAAAGTTACCATATCGGCATCACCTTTCTTTATCCACCAAAACTGTGTGGTTTTCGCTCAAATGTGTCCCAAACATGTTTATATGGTGTATAGGTCATAATGGGTGCTGTGTGCGCGAAAATCTTTCCGTGAAATTTTCGGACAAAAAATGACCATATCGGCGTCACCTCTCTTTATCCACCAAAAATGTGTTGTTTTTGCTCAAATGTTTCTCAAACACGTTTATATGGTGTATAGGTCATAATGGGAGCTTTGTGCGCGAAAAGCTTTCCGTGAAATTTTCGGACCAAAAGTTACCATATCGGCGTCACCTTTCTTTATCCACAAAAACTTTGTTGTTTTTGATCAAATGTTAACCAAACACGTTTATATGGTTTATAGGTCATAATGGGAGCTTTGTGCGCGAAAAGCTTTCCGTGAAATTTTCGGACCAAAAATGACCATATCGGCGTCACCTTTCTTTAACCACAAAAACTTTGTTGTTTTTGATCAAAAGTTAACCAAACACGTTTATATGGTGTATAGGTCATAATGGGAGCTTTGTGCGTGAAAAGCTTTCCGTGAAATTTTCGGACCAAAACTGACCATATCGGCGTCACCAATCTTTATCCAAAAAAACTTTGTTGTTTTTGATCAAATGTTAACCAAACACGTTTATATGGTGTATAGGTCATAATGGGAGCTTTGTGCGCGAAAAGCTTTCCGTGAAATTTTCGGACCAAAAATGACCATATCGGCGTCACCTTTCTTTATCCACCAAGACTGTGTTGTTTTTGATCAAATGTCTCCCAAACACGTTTATATGGTGTATAGGTCATAATGGGAGCTTTGTGCGTGAAAAGCTTTCCGTGATATTTTCGGACCAAAACTGACCATATCGGCGTCACCAATCTTTATCCAAAAAAACTTTGTTGTTTTTGATCAAATGTTAACCAAACACGTTTATAGGGTGTATAGGTCATAATGGGAGCTTTGTGCGCGAAAAGCTTTCCGTGAAATTTTCGGACCAAAAATGACCATATCGGCGTCACCTTTCTTTATCCAGCAAAACTGTGTGGTTTTCGCTCAAATGTTTCCCAAACATGTTTATATGGTGAATAGGTCATAATGGGAGCTTTGTACGCGAAAAGCTTTTCCGTGAAATTTTCGGACCAAAAGTTACCAATCGGAGTCACCTTTCTTTATCCACCAAAACTGTGTGGTTTTCGCTCAAATTTGTCCCAAACACGTTTATATGGTGTATAGGTCATAATGGGAGCTTTGTGCGTGAAAAGCTTTCCGTGAAATTTTCGGACCAAAAGTGACCATATCGGCCTCACCTTACTTTATCTACCAAAACTGTGTGGTTTTCGCTCAAATGTGTCCCAAGTATGTTTATATGGTGTATATGTCACAATGGGAGCTTTGTGCGCGAAGAGCTTTCCGTCATATTTTCGGACCAAAAGTTACCATATCGGCATCACCTTTCTTTATCCACCAAAACTGTGTGGTTTTCGCTCAAATGTGTCCCAAACATGTTTATATGGTGTATAGGTCATAATGGGTGCTGTGTGCGCGAAAATCTTTCCGTGAAATTTTCGGACAAAAAATGACCATATCGGCGTCACCTTTCTTTATCCACCAAAAATGTGTTGTTTTTGCTCAAATGTTTCTCAAACACGTTTATATGGTGTATAGGTCATAATGGGAGCTTTGTGCGCGAAAAGCTTTCCGTGAAATTTTCGGACCAAAAGTGACCATATTGGCGTCACCTTTCTTTATCCACCAAAACTGTGTGGTTTTGGCTCAACTGTGTCCCAAACATGTTTATATGGTGTATATGTCACAATGGGAGCTTTGTGCGCGAAAAGCTTTCCGTCATATTTTTGGACCAAAAGTTACCATATCGGCGTCACCTTTCTTTATCCACAAAAACTGTGTGGCTTTTGCTCAATTGTGTCCCAAACATGTGTATATGGTGTATATGTCACAATGGGAGCTTTATACCCGAAAAGCTTTCCGTCATATTTCCGGACCAAAAGATACCATATCGGCGCCACCTTTCTTTATCCACCAAAACTGTGTGGTTTTAGCTCAAATGTGTCCCAAACATGTTTATATGGTGTATAGTTCATAATGGGCACTTTGTGCACGAAAACCTTTCCGTGAAATTTTCGGACCAAAAGTGACCATATCGGAGTCACCTTTCTTTATCCACCAAAACTGTGTGGTTTTCGCTCAAATGTGTCCCAAACACGTTTATATGGTGCATAGGTCATAATGGGAGCTTTGTGCGTGAAAAGCTTTACGAGAAATTTTCGGACCAAAAGTGACCATATCGGCGTCACCTTTCTTTATCCACCAAAAATGTGTTGTTTTTGCTCAAATGTTTCTCAAATACGTTTATATGGTGTATAGGTCATAATGGGAGCTTTGTGCGCGAAAAGCTTTCCGTGAAATTTTCGGACCAAAAGTGACCATATCGGCGTCACCTTTCTTTATCCACAAAAACTTTGTTGTTTTTGATCAAATGTTAACCAAACACGTTTATATGGTGTATAGGTCATAATGGGAGTTTTGTGCGCGAAAAGCTTTCCGTGAAATTTTCGGACCAAAAATGACCATATCGGCGTCACCTTTCTTTATCCACAAAAACATTGTTGTTTTTGATCAAATGTTAACCAAACACGTTTATATGGTGTATAGGTCATAATGGGAGCTTTGTGCGCGAAAAGCTTTCCGTGAAATTTTCGGACCAAAAATGACCATATCGTCGTCACCTTTCTTTATCCACCAAAAATGTGTTGTTTTTGCTCAAATGTTTCTCAAACACGTTTATATGGTGTATAGGTCATCATGGGAGCTTTGTGCGCGAAAAACTTTCCGTGAAATTTTCGGACCAAAAGTGACCATATCGGCGTCACCTTTCTTTATCCACCACTGTGTGGTTTTCGCTCAAATGTGTCCCAAGTATGTTTATATGGTGTATATGTCACAATGGGAGCTTTGTGCGCGAAGAGCTTTCCGTCATATTTTCGGACCAAAAGTTACCATATCGGCATCACCTTTCTTTATCCACCAAAACTGTGTGGTTTTCGCTCAAATGTGTCCCAAACATGTTTATATGGTGTATAGGTCATAATGGGTGCTGTGTGCGCGAAAATCTTTTCGTGAAATTTTCGGACAAAAAATGACCATATCGGCGTCACCTTTCTTTATCCACCAAAAATGTGTTGTTTTTGCTCAAATGTTTCTCAAACACGTTTATATGGTGTATAGGTCATAATGGGAGCTTTGTGCGCGAAAAGCTTTCCGTGAAATTTTCGGACCAAAAGTGACCATATCGGCGTCACCTTTCTTTATCCACAAAAACTTTGTTGTTTTTGATCAAATGTTAACCAAACACGTTTATATGGTGTATAGGTCATAATGGGAGTTTTGTGCGCGAAAAGCTTTCCGTGAAATTTTCGGACCAAAAATGACCATATCGGCGTCACCTTTCTTTATCCACAAAAACATTGTTGTTTTTGATCAAATGTTAACCAAACACGTTTATATGGTGTATAGGTCATAATGGGAGCTTTGTGCGCGAAAAGCTTTCCGTGAAATTTTCGGACCAAAAATGACCATATCGTCGTCACCTTTCTTTATCCACCAAAAATGTGTTGTTTTTGCTCAAATGTTTCTCAAACACGTTTATATGGTGTATAGGTCATCATGGGAGCTTTGTGCGCGAAAAACTTTCCGTGAAATTTTCGGACCAAAAGTGACCATATCGGCGTCACCTTTCTTTATCCACCACTGTGTGGTTTTCGCTTAAATGTGTCCCAAACACGTTTATATGGTGTATAGGTCATAATGGGAGCTTTGTGCGCGAAAAGCTTTACGTCATATTTTTGGAACAAAAGTTACCATATCGGCGTCACCTTTCTTTATCCACCAAAACTGTGTGGTTTTCGCTCAAATGTGTCCCAAACATGTTTATATGGTGTATAGTTCATAATGGGCACTTTGTGCGCGAAAACCTTTCCGTGAAATTTTCGGACCAAAAGTGACCATATCGGAGTCACCTTTCTTTATCCACCACTGTGTGGTTTTCGCTTAAATGTGTCCCAAACACGTTTATATGGTGTATAGGTCATAATGGGAGCTTTGTGCGCGAAAAGCTTTACGTCATATTTTTGGAACAAAAGTTACCATATCGGCGTCACCTTTCTTTATCCACCAAAACTGTGTGGTTTTCGCTCAAATGTGTCCCAAACATGTTTATATGGTGTATAGGTCATAATGGGTGCTGTGTGCGCGAAACTCTTTCCGTGAAATTTTCGGACAAAAAATGACCATATCGGCGTCACCTTTCTTTATCCACCAAAAATGTGTTGTTTTTGCTCAAATGTTTCTCAAACACGTTTATATGGTGTATAGGTCATAATGGGAGCTTTGTGCGTGAAAAGCTTTCCGTGAAATTTTCGGACCAAAAGTTACCATATCGGCGTCACCTTTCTTTATCCACAAAAACTTTGTTGTTTTTGATCAAATGTTAACCAAACACGTTTATATGGTTTATAGGTCATAATGGGAGCTTTGTGCGCGAAAAGCTTTCCGTGAAATTTTCGGACCAAAAATGACCATATCGGCGTCACCTTTCTTTATCCACAAAAACTTTGTTGTTTTTGATCAAATGTTAACCAAACACGTTTATATGGTGTATAGGTCATAATGGGAGCTTTGTGCGTGAAAAGCTTTCCGTGAAATTTTCGGACCAAAACTGACCATATCGGCGTCACCAATCTTTATCCAAAAAAACTTTGTTGTTTTTGATCAAATGTTAACCAAACACGTTTATATGGTGTATAGGTCATAATGGGAGCTTTGTGCGCGAAATGCTTTCCGTGAAATTTTCGGACCAAAAATGACCATATCGTCGTCACCTTTCTTTATCCACCAAAAATGTGTTGTTTTTGCTCAAATGTTTCTCAAACACGTTTATATGGTGTATAGGTCATCATGGGAGCTTTGTGCGCGAAAAGCTTTCCGTGAAATTTTCGGACCAAAAGTGACCATATCGTCGTCACCTTTCTTTATCCACCACTGTGTGGTTTTCGCTTAAATGTGTCCCAAACACGTTTATATGGTGTATAGGTCATAATGGGAGCTTTGTGCGCGAAAAGCTTTACGTCATATTTTTGGAACAAAAGTTACCATATCGGCGTCACCTTTCTTTATCCACCAAAACTGTGTGGTTTTCGCTCAAATGTGTCCCAAACATGTTTATATGGTGTATAGTTCATAATGGGCACTTTGTGCGCGAAACCTTTCCGTGAAATTTTCGGACCAAAAGTGACCATATCGGAGTCACCTTTCTTTATCCACCAAGACTGTGTTGTTTTTGATCAATTGTCTCCCAAACACGTTTATATGGTGTATAGGTCATAATGGGAGCTTTGTGCGTGAAAAGCTTTTCGTGAAATTTTCGGACCAAAACTGACCATATCTGCGTCACCAATCTTTATCCACAAAAACTTTGTTGTTTTTGATCAAATGTTAACCAAACACGTTTATATGGTGTATAGGTCATAATGGGAGCTTTGTGCGTGAAAAGCTTTCCGTGAAATTTTCGGACAAAAAATGACCATATCGGCGTCACCATTCTTTATCCACCAAGACTGTGTTGTTTTTGATCAAATGTCTCCCAAACACGTTTATATGGTGTATAGGTCATAATGGGAGATTTGTGCGTGAAAAGCTTTCCGTGAAATTTTCGGACCAAAACTGACCATATCGGCGTCACCAATCTTTATCCAAATAAACTTTGTTGTTTTTGATCAAATGTTAACCAAACACGTTTATATGGTGTATAGGTCATAATGGGAGCATTGTGCGCGAAAAGCTTTCCGTGAAATTTTTGGACCAAAAATGACCATATCGGCGTCTACTTTCTTTATCCAGCAAAACTGTGTGGTTTTCGCTCAAATGTTTCCCAAACAAGTTTATATGGTGAATAGGTCATAATGGGAGCTTTGTACGCGAAAAGCTTTTCCGTGAAATTTTCTGACCAAAAGTGACCAATCGGAGTCACCTTTCTTTATCCACCAAAACTGTGTGGTTTTCGCTCAAATGTGTCCCAAACACGTTTATATGGTGTATAGGTCATAATGGGAGCTTTGTGCGTGAAAAGCTTTCCGTGAAATTTTCGGACCAAAAGTGACCATATTGGCCTCACATTACTTTATCTACCAAAACTGTGTGGTTTTCGCTCAAATGTGTCCCAAGTATGTTTATATGGTGTATATGTCACAATGGGAGCTTTGTGCGCGAAGAGCTTTCCGTCATATTTTCGGACCAAAAGTTACCATATCGGCATCACCTTTCTTTATCCACCAAAACTGTGTGGTTTTCGCTCAAATGTGTCCCAAACATGTTTATATGGTGTATAGGTCATAATGGGTGCTGTGTGCGCGAAACTCTTTCCGTGAAATTTTCGGACAAAAAATGACCATATCGGCGTCACCTTTCTTTATCCACCAAAAATGTGTTGTTTTTGCTCAAATGTTTCTCAAACACGTTTATATGGTGTATAGGTCATAATGGGAGCTTTGTGCGTGAAAAGCTTTCCGTGAAATTTTCGGACCAAAAGTTACCATATCGGCGTCACCTTTCTTTATCCACAAAAACTTTGTTGTTTTTGATCAAATGTTAACCAAACACGTTTATATGGTTTATAGGTCATAATGGGAGCTTTGTGCGCGAAAAGCTTTCCGTGAAATTTTCGGACCAAAAATGACCATATCGGCGTCACCTTTCTTTATCCACAAAAACTTTGTTGTTTTTGATCAAATGTTAACCAAACACGTTTATATGGTGTATAGGTCATAATGGGAGCTTTGTGCGTGAAAAGCTTTCCGTGAAATTTTCGGACCAAAACTGACCATATCGGCGTCACCAATCTTTATCCAAAAAAACTTTGTTGTTTTTGATCAAATGTTAACCAAACACGTTTATATGGTGTATAGGTCATAATGGGAGCTTTGTGCGCGAAATGCTTTCCGTGAAATTTTCGGACCAAAAATGACCATATCGTCGTCACCTTTCTTTATCCACCAAAAATGTGTTGTTTTTGCTCAAATGTTTCTCAAACACGTTTATATGGTGTATAGGTCATCATGGGAGCTTTGTGCGCGAAAAGCTTTCCGTGAAATTTTCGGACCAAAAGTGACCATATCGTCGTCACCTTTCTTTATCCACCACTGTGTGGTTTTCGCTTAAATGTGTCCCAAACACGTTTATATGGTGTATAGGTCATAATGGGAGCTTTGTGCGCGAAAAGCTTTACGTCATATTTTTGGAACAAAAGTTACCATATCGGCGTCACCTTTCTTTATCCACCAAAACTGTGTGGTTTTCGCTCAAATGTGTCCCAAACATGTTTATATGGTGTATAGTTCATAATGGGCACTTTGTGCGCGAAACCTTTCCGTGAAATTTTCGGACCAAAAGTGACCATATCGGAGTCACCTTTCTTTATCCACCAAGACTGTGTTGTTTTTGATCAATTGTCTCCCAAACACGTTTATATGGTGTATAGGTCATAATGGGAGCTTTGTGCGTGAAAAGCTTTTCGTGAAATTTTCGGACCAAAACTGACCATATCTGCGTCACCAATCTTTATCCACAAAAACTTTGTTGTTTTTGATCAAATGTTAACCAAACACGTTTATATGGTGTATAGGTCATAATGGGAGCTTTGTGCGTGAAAAGCTTTCCGTGAAATTTTCGGACAAAAAATGACCATATCGGCGTCACCATTCTTTATCCACCAAGACTGTGTTGTTTTTGATCAAATGTCTCCCAAACACGTTTATATGGTTTATAGGTCATAATGGGAGATTTGTGCGTGAAAAGCTTTCCGTGAAATTTTCGGACCAAAACTGACCATATCGGCGTCACCAATCTTTATCCAAATAAACTTTGTTGTTTTTGATCAAATGTTAACCAAACACGTTTATATGGTGTATAGGTCATAATGGGAGCTTTGTGCGCGAAAAGCTTTCCGTGAAATTTTTGGACCAAAAATGACCATATCGGCGTCACCTTTCTTTATCCAGCAAAACTGTGTGGTTTTCGCTCAAATGTTTCCCAAACAAGTTTATATGGTGAATAGGTCATAATGGGAGCTTTGTACGCGAAAAGCTTTTCCGTGAAATTTTCTGACCAAAAGTGACCAATCGGAGTCACCTTTCTTTATCCACCAAAACTGTGTGGTTTTCACTCAAATGTGTCCCAAACACGTTTATATGGTGTATAGGTCATAATGGGAGCTTTGTGCGTGAAAAGCTTTCCGTGAAATTTTCGGACCAAAAGTGACCATATTGGCCTCACATTACATTATCTACCAAAACTGTGTGGTTTTCGCTCAAATGTGTCCCAAGTATGTTTATATGGTGTATATGTCACAATGGGAGCTTTGTGCGCGAAGAGCTTTCCGTCATATTTTCGGACCAAAAGTTACCATATCGGCATCACCTTTCTTTATCCACCAAAACTGTGTGGTTTTCGCTCAAATGTGTCCCAAACATGTTTATATGGTGTATAGGTCATAATGGGTGCTGTGTGCGCGAAACTCTTTCCGTGAAATTTTCGGACAAAAAATGACCATATCGGCGTCACCTTTCTTTATCCACCAAAAATGTGTTGTTTTTGCTCAAATGTTTCTCAAACACGTTTATATGGTGTATAGGTCATAATGGGAGCTTTGTGCGTGAAAAGCTTTCCGTGAAATTTTCGGACCAATAGTTACCATATCGGCGTCACCTTTCTTTATCCACAAAAACTTTGTTGTTTTTGATCAAATGTTAACCAAACACGATTATATGGTTTATAGGTCATAATGGGAGCTTTGTGCGCGAAAAGCTTTCCGTGAAATTTTCGGACCAAAAATGACCATATCGGCGTCACCTTTCTTTATCCACAAAAACTTTGTTGTTTTTGATCAAATGTTAACCAAACACGTTTATATGGTGTATAGGTCATAATGGGAGCTTTGTGCGTGAAAAGCTTTCCGTGAAATTTTCGGACCAAAACTGACCATATCGGCGTCACCAATCTTTATCCAAAAAAACTTTGTTGTTTTTGATCAAATGTTAACCAAACACGTTTATATGGTGTATAGGTCATAATGGGAGCTTTGTGCGCGAAATGCTTTCCGTGAAATTTTCGGACCAAAAATGACCATATCGGCGTCACCTTTCTTTATCCACCAAGACTGTGTTGTTTTCTCTCAAATGTGTCCCAAACACGTTTATATGGTGTATAGGTCATAATGTGAGCTTTGTGCGCGAAAAGCTTTTCCGTGAAATTTTCAGACCAAAAGCAACCAATCGGAGTCACCTTTCTTTATCCACCAAAACTGTGTGGTTTTCGCTCAAATGTGTCCCAAACACGTTAATATGGTGAATAGGTCATAATGGGAGCTTTGTGCGCGAAAAGCTTTCCGTGAAATTTTCGGAACAAAAGTGACCATATTGGCGTCACCTTACTTTATCCACCAAAACTGTTTGGTTTTCGCTCATATGTGTCCCAAACAAGTTTATATGGTGTATATGTCACAACGGGAGCTTTGTGCGCGAAAAGTTTTCCGTCATATTTTCGGACCAAAAGTTACCATATCGGCGTCACCCTTCTTTATCTACCAAAACTGCGTGGTTTTCTCTGAAATGTGTCCCAAACATGTTTATATGGTGTATAGGTCATAATGGGTGCTTTGTGTGCGAAAACCTTTCCGTGAAATTTTCGGACCAAAAGTGACCATATCGGCGTCATCTTACTTTATCCACCAAAACTGTTTTGTTTTTGCTCAAATGATTACTAAACATGTTTATAGGATGTATAGCTCATAATGGGAGCTTTGTGCGCGAAAACCTTTCCGTGCAGTTTTCGGGCCAAAAGTGACTATATCGGCGTCACCTTTCTTTATCCACCAAAACTGTGTTGTTTTTGCTCAAATGTTTACGCAACATGTTTATATGGTGTATAGGTCAAAATGGGAGCTTTGTGTACGAAAAGCTTTTCCGTGAAATTTTCGGACCAAAAGTGACCAATCGGAGTCACCTTTCTTTATCCACCAAAACTGTGTGCTTTTCGCTCAAATATGTCCCAAATATGTTTATATGGTGTATATGTCACAATGGGAGCTTTGTGCGTGAAAAGCTTTCCGTCATATTTTCGGACCAAAAGTGACCATATCGGCGTCACCTTTCTTTATCCACAAAAACTTTGTTGTTTTTTAGCAAATGTTAACCAAACACGTTTATATGGTGTATAGGTCATAATGGGAGCTTTGTGCGCGAAAAGCTTTCCGTGAAATTTTCGGACCAAAAATGACCATATCGGCGTCACCTTTCTTTATCCACAAAAACTTTGTTGTTTTTGATCAAATGTTAACCAAACACGTTTATATGGTGTATAGGTCATAATGGGAGCTTTGTGCGCGAAATGCTTTCCGTGAAATTTTCGGACCAAAAATGTCCATATCGGCGTCACCTTTCTTTATCCACCAAAAATGTGTTGTTTTTGCTCAAATGTTTCTCAAACACGTTTATATGGTGTATAGGTCATAATGGGAGCTTTGTGCGCGAAAAGCTTTCCGTGAAATTTTCGGACCAAAAGTGACCATATCGGCGTCACCTTTCTTTATACACCACCGTGTGGTTTTCGCTTAAATGTGTCCCAAACACGTTTATATGGTGTATAGGTCATAATGGGAGCTTTGTGCGCGAAAAGCTTTCCGTGAAATTTTCGGACCAAAAGTGACCATATCGGCGTCACCTTTCATTATCCACCAAAACTGTGTGGTTTTGGCTCAACTGTGTCCCAAACATGTTTATATGGTGTATATGTCACAATGGGAGCTTTGTGCGCGAAAAGCTTTCCGTCATATTTTCGGACCAAAAGTTACCATATCGGCGTCACCTTTCTTTATCCACAAAAACTGTGTGGTTTTTGCTCAATTGTGTCCCAAACATGTTTATATGGTGTATATGTCACAATGGGAGCTTTATACCCGAAAAGCTTTCCGTCATATTTTCGGACCAAAAGATACCATATCGGCGCCACCTTTCTTTATCCACCAAAACTGTGTGGTTTTCGCTCAAATGTGTCCCAAACATGTTTATATGGTGTATAGTTCATAATGGGCACTTTGTGCGCGAAAACCTTTCCGTGAAATTTTCAGACCAAAAGTGACCATATCGGAGTCACCTTTCTTTATCCACCAAGACTGTGTTGTTTTTGATCAATTGTCTCCCAAACACGTTTATATGGTGTATAGGTCATAATGGGAGCTTTGTGCGTGAAAAGCTTTTCGTGAATTTTTCGGACCAAAACTGACCATATCTGCGTCACCAATCTTTATCCACAAAAACTTTGTTGTTTTTGATCAAATGTTAACCAAACACGTTTATATGGTGTATAGGTCATAATGGCAGCTTTGTGCGCGAAAAGCTTTCCGTGAAATTTTCGGACCAAAAGTTACCATATCGGCGTCACCTTTCTTTATCCACAAAAACTTTGTTGTTTTTGATCAAATGTTAACCAAACACGTTTATATGGTTTATAGGTCATAATGGGAGCTTTGTGCGCGAAAAGCTTTCCGTGAAATTTTCGGACCAAAAATGACCATATCGGCGTCACCTTTCTTTATCCACAAAAACTTTGTTGTTTTTGATCAAATGTTAACCAAACACGTTTATATGGTGTATAGGTCATAATGGGAGCATTGTGCGTGAAAAGCTTTCCGTGAAATTTTCGGACCAAAACTGACCATATCGGCGTCACCAATCTTTATCCAAAAAAACTTTGTTGTTTTTGATCAAATGTTAACCAAACACGTTTATATGGTGTATAGGTCATAATGGGAGCTTTGTGCGCGAAAAGCTTTCCGTGAAATTTTCGGACCAAAAATGACCATATCGGCGTCACCTTTCTTTATCCACCAAGACTGTGTTGTTTTTGATCAAATGTCTCCCAAACACGTTTATATGGTGTATAGGTCATAATGGGAGCTTTGTGCGTGAAAAGCTTTCCGTGAAATTTTCGGACCAAAACTGACCATATCGGCGTCACCAATCTTTATCCAAAAAAACATTGTTGTTTTTGATCAAATGTTAACCAAACACGTTTATAGGGTGTATAGGTCATAATGGGAGCTTTGTGCGCGAAAAGCTTTCCGTGAAATTTTCGGACCAAAAATGACCATATCGGCGTCACCTTTCTTTATCCACCAAAACTGTGTGGTTTTCGCTCAAATGTGTCCCAAACACGTTTATATGGTGTATAGGTCATAATGGGAGCTTTGTGCGTGAAAAGCTTTCCGTGAAATTTTCGGACCAAAAGTGACCATATCGGCATCACCTTTCTTTATCCACCAAAACTGTGTGGTTTTCGCTCAAATGTGTCCCAAGTATGTTTATATGGTGTATATGTCACAATGGGAGCTTTGTGCGCGAAGAGCTTTCCGTCATATTTTCGGACAAAAAATGACCATATCGGCGTCACCTTTCTTTATCCACCAAAAATGTGTTGTTTTTGCTCAAATGTTTCTCAAACACGTTTATATGGTGTATAGGTCATAATGGGAGCTTTGTGCGCGAAAAGCTTTCCGTGAAATTTTCGGACCAAAAGTTACCATATCGGCGTCACCTTTCTTTATCCACAAAAACTTTGTTGTTTTTGATCAAATGTTAACCAAACACGTTTATATGGTTTATAGGTCATAATGGGAGCTTTGTGCGCGAAAAGCTTTCCGTGAAATTTTCGGACCAAAAATGACCATATCGGCGTCACCTTTCTTTATCCACAAAAACTTTGTTGTTTTTGATCAAATGTTAACCAAACACGTTTATATGGTGTATAGGTCATAATGGGAGCTTTGTGCGTGAAAAGCTTTCCGTGAAATTTTCGGACCAAAACTGACCATATCGGCGTCACCAATCTTTATCCAAAAAAACTTTGTTGTTTTTGATCAAATGTTAACCAAACACGTTTATATGGTGTATAGGTCATAATGGGAGCTTTGTGCGCGAAAAGCTTTCCGTGAAATTTTCGGACCAAAAATGACCATATCGGCGTCACCTTTCTTTATCCACCAAGACTGTGTTGTTTTTGATCAAATGTCTCCCAAACACGTTTATATGGTGTATAGGTCATAATGGGAGCTTTGTGCGTGAAAAGCTTTCCGTGAAATTTTCGGACCAAAACTGACCATATCGGCGTCACCAATCTTTATCCAAAAAAACTTTGTTGTTTTTGATCAAATGTTAACCAAACACGTTTATAGGGTGTATAGGTCATAATGGGAGCTTTGTGCGCGAAAAGCTTTCCGTGAAATTTTTGGACCAAAAATGACCATATCGGCGTCACCTTTCTTTATCCAGCAAAACTGTGTGGTTTTCGCTCAAATGTTTCCCAAACATGTTTATATGGTGAATAGGTCATAATGGGAGCTTTGTACGCGAAAAGTTTTTCCGTGAAATTTTCGGACCAAAAGTGACCAATCGGAGTCACCTTTCTTTATCCACCAAAACTGTGTGGTTTTCGCTCAAATGTGTCCCAAACACGTTTATATGGTGTATAGGTCATAATGGGAGCTTTGTGCGTGAAAAGCTTTCCGTGAAATTTTCGGACCAAAAGTGACCATATTGGCCTCACCTTACTTTATCTACCAAAACTGTGTGGTTTTCGCTCAAATGTGTCCCAAGTATGTTTATATGGTGTATATGTCACAATGGGAGCTTTGTGCGCGAAGAGCTTTCCGTCATATTTTCGGACCAAAAGTTACCATATCGGCATCACCTTTCTTTATCCACCAAAACTGTGTGGTTTTCGCTCAAATGTGTCCCAAACATGTTTATATGGTGTATAGGTCATAATGGGTGCTGTGTGCGCGAAACTCTTTCCGTGAAATTTTCGGACAAAAAATGACCATATCGGCGTCACCTTTCTTTATCCACCAAAAATGTGTTGTTTTTGCTCAAATGTTTCTCAAACACGTATATATGGTGTATAGGTCATAATGGGAGCTTTGTGCGCGAAAAGCTTTCCGTGAAATTTTCGGACCTAAAAGTGACCATATCGGCGTCACCTTTCTTTATCCACAAAAACTTTGTTTTTTTTGATCAAATGTTAACCAAACACGTTTATATGGTTTATAGGTCATAATGGGAGCTTTGTGCGCGAAAAGCTTTCCGTGAAATTTTCGGACCAAAAATGACCATATCGGCGTCACCTTTCTTTATCCACAAAAACTTTGTTGTTTTTGATCAAATGTTAACCAAACACGTTTATATGGTGTATAGGTCATAATGGGAGCTTTGTGCGTGAAAAGCTTTCCGTGAAATTTTCGGACCAAAACTGACCATATCGGCGTCACCAATCTTTATCCAAAAAAACTTTGTTGTTTTTGATCAAATGTTAACCAAACACGTTTATATGGTGTATAGGTCATAATGGGAGCTTTGTGCGCGAAATGCTTTCCGTGAAATTTTCGGACCAAAAATGACCATATCGGCGTCACCTTTCTTTATCCACCAAGACTGTGTTGTTTTTGATCAAATGTCTCCCAAACACGTTTATATGGTGTATAGGTCATAATGGGACCTTTGTGCGTGAAAAGCTTTCCGTGAAATTTTCGGACCAAAACTGACCATATCGGCGTCACCAATCTTTATCCAAAAAAACTTTGTTGTTTTTGATCAAATGTTAACCAAACACGTTTATAGGGTGTATAGGTCATAATGGGAGCTTTGTGCGCGAAAAGCTTTCCGTGAAATTTTCGGACCAAAAATGACCATATCGGCGTCACCTTTCTTTATCCAGCAAAACTGTGTGGTTTTCGCTCAAATGTTTCCCAAACATGTTTATATGGTGAATAGGTCATAATGGGAGCTTTGTACGCGAAAAGCTTTTCCGTGAAGTTTTCGGACCAAAAGTGACCAATCGGAGTCACCTTTCTTTATCCACCAAAACTGTGTGGTTTTCGCTCAAATGTGTCCCAAACACGTTTATATGGTGTATAGGTCATAATGGGAGCTTTGTGCGTGAAAAGCTTTCCGTGAAATTTTCGGACCAAAAGTGACCATATTGGCCTCACCTTACTTTATCTATCAAAACTGTGTGGTTTTCGCTCAAATGTGTCCCAAGTATGTTTATATGGTGTATATGTCACAATGGGAGCTTTGTGCGCGAAGAGCTTTCCGTCATATTTTCGGACCAAAAGTTACCATATCGGCATCACCTTTCTTTATCCACCAAAACTGTGTGGTTTTCGCTCAAATGTGTCCCAAACATGTTTATATGGTGTATAGGTCATAATGGGTGCTGTGTGCGCGAAAATCTTTCCGTGAAATTTTCGGACAAAAAATGACCATATCGGCGTCACCTTTCTTTATCCACCAAAAATGTGTAGTTTTTGCTCAAATGTTTCTCAAACACGTTTATATGGTGTATAGGTCATAATGGGAGCTTTGTGCGCGAAAAGCTTTCCGTGAAATTTTCGGACCAAAAGTGACCATATCGGCGTCACCTTTCTTTATCCACAAGAACTTTGTTGTTTTTGATCAAATGTTAACCAAACACGTTTATATGGTGTATAGGTCATAATGGGAGCTTTGTGCGCGAAAAGCTTTCCGTGAAATTTTCGGACCAAAAATGACCATATCGGCGTCACCTTTCTTTATCCACAAAAACTTTGTTGTTTTTGATCAAATGTTAACCAAACACGTTTATATGGTGTATAGGTCATAATGGGAGCTTTGTGCGCGAAAAGCTTTCCGTGAAATTTTCGGACCAAAAATGACCATATCGTCGATACCTTTCTTTATCCACCAAAAATGTGTTGTTTTTGCTCAAATGTTTCACAAACACGTTTATATGGTTTATAGGTCATCATGGGAGCTTTGTGCGCGAAAAGATTTCCGTGAAATTTTCAGACCAAAAGTGACCATATCGGCGTCACCTTTCTTTATCCACCACTGTGTGGTTTTCGCTTAAATGTGTCCCAAACACGTTTATATGGTGTATAGGTCATAATGGGAGCTTTGTGCGTGAAAAGCTTTCCGTGAAATTTTCGGACCAAAAGTGACCATATTGGCCTCACATTACTTTATCTACCAAAACTGTGTGGTTTTCGCTCAAATGTGTCCCAAATATGTTTATATGGTGTATATGTCACAATGGGAGCTTTGTGCGCGAAGAGCTTTCCGTCATATTTTCGGACCAAAAGTTACCATATCGGCATCACCTTTCTTTATCCACCAAAACTGTGTGGTTTTCGCTCAAATGTGTCCCAAACATGTTTATATGGTGTATAGGTCATAATGGGTGCTGTGTGCGCGAAAATCTTTCCGTGAAATTTTCGGACAAAAAATGACCATATCGGCGTCACCTTTCTTTATCCACCAAAAATGTGTTGTTTTTGCTCAAATGTTTCTCAAACACGTTTATATGGTGTATAGGTCATAATGGGAGCTTTGTGCGCGAAAAGCTTTCCGTGAAATTTTCGGACCAAAAGTGACCATATCGGCGTCACCTTTCTTTATCCACAAAAACTTTGTTGTTTTTGATCAAATGTTAACCAAACACGTTTATATGGTGTATAGGTCATAATGGGAGTTTTGTGCGCGAAAAGCTTTCCGTGAAATTTTCGGACCAAAAATGACCATATCGGCGTCACCTTTCTTTATCCACAAAAACATTGTTGTTTTTGATCAAATGTTAACCAAACACGTTTATATGGTGTATAGGTCATAATGGGAGCTTTGTGCGCGAAAAGCTTTCCGTGAAATTTTCGGACCAAAAATGACCATATCGTCGTCACCTTTCTTTATCCACAAAAAATGTGTTGTTTTTGCTCAAATGTTTCTCAAACACGTTTATATGGTGTATAGGTCATCATGGGAGCTTTGTGCGCGAAAAGCTTTCCGTGAAATTTTCGGACCAAAAGTGACCATATCGGCGTCACCTTTCTTTATCCACCACTGTGTGGTTTTCGCTTAAATGTGTCCCAAACACGTTTATATGGTGTATAGGTCATAATGGGAGCTTTGTGCGCGAAAAGCTTTACGTCATATTTTTGGAACAAAAGTTACCATATCGGCGTCACCTTTCTTTATCCACCAAAACTGTGTGGTTTTCGCTCAAATGTGTCCCAAACATGTTTATATGGTGTATAGTTCATAATGGGCACTTTGTGCGCGAAAACCTTTCCGTGAAATTTTCGGACCAAAAGTTACCATATCGGCGTCACCTTTCTTTATCCACAAAAACTTTGTTGTTTTTGATCAAATGTTAACCAAACACGTTTATATGGTTTATAGGTCATAATGGGAGCTTTGTGCGCGAAAAGCTTTCCGTGAAATTTTCGGACCAAAAATGACCATATCGGCGTCACCTTTCTTTATCCACAAAAACATTGTTGTTTTTTATCAAATGTTAACCAAACACGTTTATATGGTGTATAGGTCATAATGGGAGCTTTGTGCGTGAAAAGCTTTCCGTGAAATTTTCGGACCAAAACTGACCATATCGGCGTCACCAATCTTTATCCAAAAAAACTTTGTTGTTTTTTATCAAATGTTAACCAAACACGTTTATATGGTGTATAGGTCATAATGGGAGCTTTGTGCGCGAAATGCTTTCCGTGAAATTTTCGGACCAAAAATGACCATATCGGCGTCACCTTTCTTTATCCACCAAGACTGTGTTGTTTTTGATTAAAATGTCTCCCAAACACGTTTATATGGTGTATAGGTCATAATGGGAGCTTTGTGCGTGAAAAGCTTTCCGTGAAATTTTCGGACCAAAACTGACCATATCGGCGTCACCAATCTTTATCCAAATAAACTTTGTTGTTTTTGATCAAATGTTAAACAAACACGTTTATATGGTGTATAGGTCATAATGGGAGCTTTGTGCGCGAAAAGCTTTCCGTGAAATTTTCGGACCAAAAATGACCATATCGGCGTCACCTTTCTTTATCCAGCAAAACTGTGTGGTTTTCGCTCAAATGTTTCCCAAACATGTTTATATGGTGAATAGGTCATAATGGGAGCTTTGTACGCGAAAAGCTTTTCCGTGAAATTTTCGGACCAAAAGTGACCAATCGGAGTCACCTTTCTTTATCCACCAAGACTGTGTGGTTTTCGCTCAAATGTGTCCCAAACACGTTTATATGGTGTATAGGTCATAATGGGAGCTTTGTGCGGGAAAAGCTTTCCGTGAAATTTTCGGACCAAAAGTGACCATATTGGCCTCACATTACTTTATCTACCAAAACTGTGTGGTTTTCGCTCAAATGTGTCCCAAGTATGTTTATATGGTGTATATGTCACAATGGGAGCTTTGTGCGCGAAGAGCTTTTCGTCATATTTTCGGACCAAAAGTTACCATATCGGCATCACCTTTCTTTATCCACCAAAACTGTGTGGTTTTCGCTCAAATGTGTCCCAAACATGTTTATATGGTGTATAGGTCATAATGGGTGCTGTGTGCGCGAAAATCTTTCCGTGAAATTTTCGGACAAAAAATGACCATATCGGCGTCACCTTTCTTTATCCACCAAAAATGTGTTGTTTTTGCTCAAATGTTTCTCAAACACGTTTATATGGTGTATAGGTCATAATGCGAGCTTTGTGCGCGAAAAGCTTTCCGTGAAATTTTCGGACCAAAAGTTACCATATCGGCGTCACCTTTCTTTATCCACAAAAACTTTGTTGTTTTTGATCAAATGTTAACCAAACACGTTTATATGGTTTATAGGTCATAATGGGAGCTTTGTGCGCGAAAAGCTTTCCGTGAAATTTTCGGACCAAAAATGACCATATCGGCGTCACCTTTCTTTATCCACAAAAACATTGTTGTTTTTGATCAAATGTTAACCAAACACGTTTATATGGTGTATAGGTCATAATGGGAGCTTTGTGCGTGAAAAGCTTTCCGTGAAATTTTCGGACCAAAACTGACCATATCGGCGTCACCAATCTTTATCCAAAAAAACTTTGTTGTTTTTGATCAAATGTTAACCAAACACGTTTATATGGTGTATAGGTCATAATGGGAGCTTTGTGCGCGAAATGCTTTCCGTGAAATTTTCGGACCAAAAATGACCATATCGGCGTCACCTTTCTTTATCCACCAAGACTGTGTTGTTTTTGATCAAATGTCTCCCAAACACGTTTATATGGTGTATAGGTTATAATGGGAGCTTTGTGCGTGAAAAGCTTTCCGTGAAATTTTCGGACCAAAACTGACCATATCGGCGTCACCAATCTTTATCCAAATAAACTTTGTTGTTTTTGATCAAATGTTAACCAAACACGTTTATATGGTGTATAGGTCATAATGGGAGCTTTGTGCGCGAAAAGCTTTCCGTGAAATTTTCGGACCAAAAATGACCATATCGGCGTCACCTTTCTTTATCCAGCAAAACTGTGTGGTTTTCGCTCAAATGTTTCCCAAACATGTTTATATGGTGAATAGGTCCTAATGGGAGCTTTGTACGCGAAAAGCTTTTCCGTGAAATTTTCGGACCAAAAGTGACCAATCGGAGTCACCTTTCTTTATCCACCAAAACTGTGTGGTTTTCGCTCAAATGTGTCCCAAACACGTTTATATGGTGTATAGGTCATAATGGGAGCTCTGTGCGGGAAAAGCTTTCCGTGAAATTTTCGGACCAAAAGTGACCATATTGGCCTCACATTACTTTATCTACCAAAACTGTGTGGTTTTCGCTCAAATGTGTCCCAAGTATGTTTATATGGTGTATATGTCACAATGGGAGCTTTGTGCGCGAAGAGCTTTTCGTCATATTTTCGGACCAAAAGTTACCATATCGGCATCACCTTTCTTTATCCACCAAAACTGTGTGGTTTTCGCTCAAATGTGTCCCAAACATGTTTATATGGTGTATAGGTCATAATGGGTGCTGTGTGCGCGAAAATCTTTCCGTGAAATTTTCGGACAAAAAATGACCATATCGGCGTCACCTTTCTTTATCCACCAAAAATGTGTTGTTTTTGCTCAAATGTTTCTCAAACACGTTTATATGGTGTATAGGTCATAATGGGAGCTTTGTGCGCGAAAAGCTTTCCGTGAAATTTTCGGACCAAAAGTTACCATATCGGCGTCACCTTTCTTTATCCACAAAAACTTTGTTGTTTTTGATCAAATGTTAACCAAACACGTTTATATGGTTTATAGGTCATAATGGGAGCTTTGTGCGCGAAAAGCTTTCCGTGAAATTTTCGGACCAAAAATGACCATATCGGCGTCACCTTTCTTTATCCACAAAAACATTGTTGTTTTTGATCAAATGTTAACCAAACACGTTTATATGGTGTATAGGTCATAATGGGAGCTTTGTGCGTGAAAAGCTTTCCGTGAAATTTTCGGACCAAAACTGACCATATCGGCGTCACCAATCTTTATCCAAAAAAACTTTGTTGTTTTTTATCAAATGTTAACCAAACACGTTTATATGGTGTATAGGTCATAATGGGAGCTTTGTGCGCAAAATGCTTTCCGTGAAATTTTCGGACCAAAAATGACCATATCGGCGTCACCTTTCTTTATCCACCAAGACTGTGTTGTTTTTGATCAAATGTCTCCCAAACACGTTTATATGGTGTATAGGTCATAATGGGAGCTTTGTGCGTGAAAAGCTTTCCGTGAAATTTTCGGACCAAAACTGACCATATCGGCGTCACCAATCTTTATCCAAAAAAACTTTGTTGTTTTTGATCAAATGTTAACCAAACACGTTTATATGGTGTATAGGTCATAATGGGAGTTTTGTGCGCGAAAAGCTTTCCGTGAAATTTTCGGACCAAAAATGACCATATCGGCGTCACCTTTCTTTATCCACAAAAACATTGTTGTTTTTGATCAAATGTTAACCAAACACGTTTATATGGTGTATAGGTCATAATGGGAGCTTTGTGCGTGAAAAGCTTTCCGTGAAATTTTCGGACCAAAACTGACCATATCGGCGTCACCAATCTTTATCCAAAAAAACTTTGTTGTTTTTGATCAAATGTTAACCAAACACGTTTATATGGTGTATAGGTCATAATGGGAGCTTTGTGCGCGAAATGCTTTCCGTGAAATTTTCGGACCAAAAATGACCATATCGGCGTCACCTTTCTTTATCCACCAAGACTGTGTTGTTTTTGATCAAATGTCTCCCAAACACGTTTATATGGTGTATAGGTTATAATGGGAGCTTTGTGCGTGAAAAGCTTTCCGTGAAATTTTCGGACCAAAACTGACCATATCGGCGTCACCAATCTTTATCCAAATAAACTTTGTTGTTTTTGATCAAATGTTAACCAAACACGTTTATATGGTGTATAGGTCATAATGGGAGCTTTGTGCGCGAAAAGCTTTCCGTGAAATTTTCGGACCAAAAATGACCATATCGGCGTCACCTTTCTTTATCCAGCAAAACTGTGTGGTTTTCGCTGAAATGTTTCCCAAACATGTTTATATGGTGAATAGGTCATAATGGGAGCTTTGTACGCGAAAAGCTTTTCCGTGAAATTTTCGGACCAAAAGTGACCAATCGGAGTCACCTTTCTTTATCCACCAAAACTGTGTGGTTTTCGCTCAAATGTGTCCCAAACACGTTTATATGGTGTATAGGTCATAATGGGAGCTTTGTGCGGGAAAAGCTTTCCGTGAAATTTTCGGACCAAAAGTGACCATATTGGCCTCACATTACTTTATCTACCAAAACTGTGTGGTTTTCGCTCAAATGTGTCCCAAGTATGTTTATATGGTGTATATGTCACAATGGGAGCTTTGTGCGCGAAGAGCTTTTCGTCATATTTTCGGACCAAAAGTTACCATATCGGCATCACCTTTCTTTATCCACCAAAACTGTGTGGTTTTCGCTCAAATGTGTCCCAAACATGTTTATATGGTGTATAGGTCATAATGGGTGCTGTGTGCGCGAAAATCTTTCCGTGAAATTTTCGGACAAAAAATGACCATATCGGCGTCACCTTTCTTTATCCACCAAAAATGTGTTGTTTTTGCTCAAATGTTTCTCAAACACGTTTATATGGTGTATAGGTCATAATGGGAGCTTTGTGCGCGAAAAGCTTTCCGTGAAATTTTCGGACCAAAAGTTACCATATCGGCGTCACCTTTCTTTATCCACAAAAACTTTGTTGTTTTTGATCAAATGTTAACCAAACACGTTTATATGGTTTATAGGTCATAATGGGAGCTTTGTGCGCGAAAAGCTTTCCGTGAAATTTTCGGACCAAAAATGACCATATCGGCGTCACCTTTCTTTATCCACAAAAACATTGTTGTTTTTGATCAAATGTTAACCAAACACGTTTATATGGTGTATAGGTCATAATGGGAGCTTTGTGCGTGAAAAGCTTTCCGTGAAATTTTCGGACCAAAACTGACCATATCGGCGTCACCAATCTTTATCCAAAAAAACTTTGTTGTTTTTGATCAAATGTTAACCAAACACGTTTATATGGTGTATAGGTCATAATGGGAGCTTTGTGCGCGAAATGCTTTCCGTGAAATTTTCGGACCAAAAATGACCATATCGGCGTCACCTTTCTTTATCCACCAAGACTGTGTTGTTTTTGATCAAATGTCTCCCAAACACGTTTATATGGTGTATAGGTCATAATGGTAGCTTTGTGCGTGAAAAGCTTTCCGTGAAATTTTCGGACCAAAACTGACCATATCGGCGTCACCAATCTTTATCCAAATAAACTTTGTTGTTTTTGATCAAATGTTAACCAAACACGTTTATATGGTGTATAGGTCATAATGGGAGCTTTGTGCGCGAAAAGCTTTCCGTGAAATTTTCGGACCAAAAATGACCATATCGGCGTCACCTTTCTTTATCCAGCAAAACTGTGTGGTTTTCGCTCAAATGTTTCCCAAACATGTTTAAATGGTGAATAGGTCATAATGGGAGCTTTGTACGCGAAAAGCTTTTCCGTGAAATTTTCGGACCAAAAGTGACCAATCGGAGTCACCTTTCTTTATCCACCAAAACTGTGTGGTTTTCGCTCAAATGTGTCCCAAACACGTTTATATGGTGTATAGGTCATAATGGGAGCTTTGTGCGTGAAAAGCTTTCCGTGAAATTTTCGGACCAAAAGTGACCATATTGGCCTCACATTACTTTATCTACCAAAACTGTGTGGTTTTCGCTCAAATGTGTCCCAAGTATGTTTATATGGTGTATATGTCACAATGGGAGCTTTGTGCGCGAAGAGCTTTCCGTCATATTTTCGGACCAAAAGTTACCATATCGGCATCACCTTTCTTTATCCACCAAAACTGTGTGGTTTTCGCTCAAATGTGTCCCAAACATGTTTATATGGTGTATAGGTCATAATGGGTGCTGTGTGCGCGAAAATCTTTCCGTGAAATTTTCGGACAAAAAATGACCATATCGGCGTCACCTTTCTTTATCTACCAAAAATGTGTTGTTTTTGCTCAAATGTTTCTCAAACACGTTTATATGGTGTATATGTCATAATGGGAGCTTTGTGCGCGAAAAGCTTTCCGTGAAATTTTCGGACCAAAAGTTACCATATCGGCGTCACCTTTCTTTATCCACAAAAACTTTGTTGTTTTTGATCAAATGTTAACCAAACACGTTTATATGGTTTATAGGTCATAATGGGAGCTTTGTGCGCGAAAAGCTTTCCGTGAAATTTTCGGACCAAAAATGACCATATCGGCGTCACCTTTCTTTATCCACAAAAACATTGTTATTTTTGATCAAATGTTAACCAAACACGTTTATATGGTGTATAGGTCATAATGGGAGCTTTGTGCGTGAAAAGCTTTCCGTGAAATTTTCGGACCAAAACTGACCATATCGGCGTCACCAATCTTTATCCAAAAAAACTTTGTTGTTTTTGATCAAATGTTAACCAAACACGTTTATATGGTGTATAGGTCATAATGGGAGCTTTGTGCGCGAAATGCTTTCCGTGAAATTTTCGGACCAAAAATGACCATATCGGCGTCACCTTTCTTTATCCACCAAGACTGTGTTGTTTTTGATCAAATGTCTCCCAAACACGTTTATATGGTGTATAGGTCATAATGGGAGCTTTGTGCGTGAAAAGCTTTCCGTGAAATTTTCGGACCAAAACTGACCATATCGGCGTCACCAATCTTTATCCAAAAAAATTTGTTGTTTTTGATCAAATGTTAACCAAACACGTTTATATGGTGTATAGGTCATAATGGGAGCTTTGTGCGCGAAATGCTTTCCGTGAAATTTTCGGACCAAAAATGACCATATCGGCGTCACCTTTCTTTATCCACCAAGACTGTGTTGTTTTTTATCAAATGTCTCCCAAACACGTTTATATGGTGTATAGGTCATAATGGGAGCTTTGTGCGTGAAAAGCTTTCCGTGAAATTTTCGGACCAAAACTGACCATATCGGCGTCACCAATCTTTATCCAAAAAAACTTTGTTGTTTTTGATCAAATGTTAACCAAACACGTTTATTGGGTGTATAGGTCATAATGGGAGCTTTGTGCGCGAAAAGCTTTCCGTGAAATTTTCGGACCAAAAATGACCATATCGGCGTCACCTTTCTTTATCCAGCAAAACTGTGTGGTTTTCGCTCAAATGTTTCCCAAACATGTTTATATGGTGAATAGGTCATAATGGGAGCTTTGTACGCGAAAAGCTTTTCCGTGAAATTTTCGGACCAAAAGTGACCAATCGGAGTCACCTTTCTTTATCCACCAAAACTGTGTGGTTTTCGCTCAAATGTGTCCCAAACACGTTTATATGGTGTATAGGTCATAATGGGAGCTTTGTGCGTGGAAAGCTTTCCGTGAAATTTTCGGACCAAATGTGACCATATTGGCCTCACCTTACTTTATCTACCAAAACTGTGTGGTTTTCGCTCAAATGTATCCCAAGTATGTTTATATGGTGTATATGTCACAATGTGAGCTTTGTGCGCGAGGAGCTTTCCGTCATATTTTCGGACCGAAAGTTACCATATCGGCATCACCTTTCTTTATCCACCAAAACTGTGTGGTTTTCGCTCAAATGTGTCCCAAACATGTTTATATGGTGTATAGGTCATAATGGTTGCTGTGTGCGCGAAAATCTTTCCGTGAAATTTTCGGACAAAAAATGACCATATCAGCGTCACCTTTCTTTATCCACCAAAAATGTGTTGTTTTTGCTCAAATGTTTCTCAAACACGTTTATATGGTGTATAGGTCATAATGGGAGCTTTGTGCGCGAAAAGCTTTCCGTGAAATTTTCGGACCAAAAGTGACCATATCGGCGTCACCTTTCTTTATCCACAAAAACTTTGTTGTTTTTGATCAAATGTTAACCAAACACGTTTATATGGTGTATAGGTCATAATGGGAGCTTTGTGCGTGAAAAGCTTTCCGTGAAATTTTCGGACCAAAACTGACCATATCGGCGTCACCAATCTTTATCCAAAAAAACTTTGTTGTTTTTTATCAAATGTTAACCAAACACGTTTATATGGTGTATAGGTCATAATGGGAGCTTTGTGCGCAAAATGCTTTCCGTGAAATTTTCGGACCAAAAATGACCATATCGGCGTCACCTTTCTTTATCCACCAAGACTGTGTTGTTTTTGATCAAATGTCTCCCAAACACGTTTATATGGTGTATAGGTCATAATGGGAGCTTTGTGCGTGAAAAGCTTTCCGTGAAATTTTCGGACCAAAACTGACCATATCGGCGTCACCAATCTTTATCCAAAAAAACTTTGTTGTTTTTGATCAAATGTTAACCAAACACGTTTATATGGTGTATAGGTCATAATGGGAGTTTTGTGCGCGAAAAGCTTTCCGTGAAATTTTCGGACCAAAAATGACCATATCGGCGTCACCTTTCTTTATCCACAAAAACATTGTTGTTTTTGATCAAATGTTAACCAAACACGTTTATATGGTGTATAGGTCATAATGGGAGCTTTGTGCGTGAAAAGCTTTCCGTGAAATTTTCGGACCAAAACTGACCATATCGGCGTCACCAATCTTTATCCAAAAAAACTTTGTTGTTTTTGATCAAATGTTAACCAAACACGTTTATATGGTGTATAGGTCATAATGGGAGCTTTGTGCGCGAAATGCTTTCCGTGAAATTTTCGGACCAAAAATGACCATATCGGCGTCACCTTTCTTTATCCACCAAGACTGTGTTGTTTTTGATCAAATGTCTCCCAAACACGTTTATATGGTGTATAGGTCATAATGGGAGCTTTGTGCGTGAAAAGCTTTCCGTGAAATTTTCGGACCAAAACTGACCATATCGGCGTCACCAATCTTTATCCAAATAAACTTTGTTGTTTTTGATCAAATGTTAACCAAACACGTTTATATGGTGTATAGGTCATAATGGGAGCTTTGTGCGCGAAAAGCTTTCCGTGAAATTTTCGGACCAAAAATGACCATATCGGCGTCACCTTTCTTTATCCAGCAAAACTGTGTGGTTTTCGCTCAAATGTTTCCCAAACATGTTTATATGGTGAATAGGTCATAATGGGAGCTTTGTACGCGAAAAGCTTTTCCGTGAAATTTTCGGACCAAAAGTGACCAATCGGAGTCACCTTTCTTTATCCACCAAAACTGTGTGGTTTTCGCTCAAATGTGTCCCAAACACGTTTATATGGTGTATAGGTCATAATGGGAGCTTTGTGCGGGAAAAGCTTTCCGTGAAATTTTCGGACCAAAAGTGACCATATTGGCCTCACATTACTTTATCTACCAAAACTGTGTGGTTTTCGCTCAAATGTGTCCCAAGTATGTTTATATGGTGTATATGTCACAATGGGAGCTTTGTGCGCGAAGAGCTTTTCGTCATATTTTCGGACCAAAAGTTACCATATCGGCATCACCTTTCTTTATCCACCAAAACTGTGTGGTTTTCGCTCAAATGTGTCCCAAACATGTTTATATGGTGTATAGGTCATAATGGGTGCTGTGTGCGCGAAAATCTTTCCGTGAAATTTTCGGACAAAAAATGACCATATCGGCGTCACCTTTCTTTATCCACCAAAAATGTGTTGTTTTTGCTCAAATGTTTCTCAAACACGTTTATATGGTGTATAGGTCATAATGGGAGCTTTGTGCGCGAAAAGCTTTCCGTGAAATTTTCGGACCAAAAGTTACCATATCGGCGTCACCTTTCTTTATCCACAAAAACTTTGTTGTTTTTGATCAAATGTTAACCAAACACGTTTATATGGTTTATAGGTCATAATGGGAGCTTTGTGCGCGAAAAACTTTCCGTGAAATTTTCGGACCAAAAATGACCATATCGGCGTCACCTTTCTTTATCCACAAAAACATTGTTGTTTTTGATCAAATGTTAACCAAACACGTTTATATGGTGTATAGGTCATAATGGGAGCTTTGTGCGTGAAAAGCTTTCCGTGAAATTTTCGGACCAAAACTGACCATATCGGCGTCACCAATCTTTATCCAAAAAAACTTTGTTGTTTTTGATCAAATGTTAACCAAACACGTTTATATGGTGTATAGGTCATAATGGGAGCTTTGTGCGCGAAATGCTTTCCGTGAAATTTTCGGACCAAAAATGACCATATCGGCGTCACCTTTCTTTATCCACCAAGACTGTGTTGTTTTTGATCAAATGTCTCCCAAACACGTTTATATGGTGTATAGGTCATAATGGTAGCTTTGTGCGTGAAAAGCTTTCCGTGAAATTTTCGGACCAAAACTGACCATATCGGCGTCACCAATCTTTATCCAAATAAACTTTGTTGTTTTTGATCAAATGTTAACCAAACACGTTTATATGGTGTATAGGTCATAATGGGAGCTTTGTGCGCGAAAAGCTTTCCGTGAAATTTTCGGACCAAAAATGACCATATCGGCGTCACCTTTCTTTATCCAGCAAAACTGTGTGGTTTTCGCTCAAATGTTTCCCAAACATGTTTAAATGGTGAATAGGTCATAATGGGAGCTTTGTACGCGAAAAGCTTTTCCGTGAAATTTTCGGACCAAAAGTGACCAATCGGAGTCACCTTTCTTTATCCACCAAAACTGTGTGGTTTTCGCTCAAATGTGTCCCAAACACGTTTATATGGTGTATAGGTCATAATGGGAGCTTTGTGCGTGAAAAGCTTTCCGTGAAATTTTCGGACCAAAAGTGACCATATTGGCCTCACATTACTTTATCTACCAAAACTGTGTGGTTTTCGCTCAAATGTGTCCCAAGTATGTTTATATGGTGTATATGTCACAATGGGAGCTTTGTGCGCGAAGAGCTTTCCGTCATATTTTCGGACCAAAAGTTACCATATCGGCATCACCTTTCTTTATCCACCAAAACTGTGTGGTTTTCGCTCAAATGTGTCCCAAACATGTTTATATGGTGTATAGGTCATAATGGGTGCTGTGTGCGCGAAAATCTTTCCGTGAAATTTTCGGACAAAAAATGACCATATCGGCGTCACCTTTCTTTATCTACCAAAAATGTGTTGTTTTTGCTCAAATGTTTCTCAAACACGTTTATATGGTGTATATGTCATAATGGGAGCTTTGTGCGCGAAAAGCTTTCCGTGAAATTTTCGGACCAAAAGTTACCATATCGGCGTCACCTTTCTTTATCCACAAAAACTTTGTTGTTTTTGATCAAATGTTAACCAAACACGTTTATATGGTTTATAGGTCATAATGGGAGCTTTGTGCGCGAAAAGCTTTCCGTGAAATTTTCGGACCAAAAATGACCATATCGGCGTCACCTTTCTTTATCCACAAAAACATTGTTATTTTTGATCAAATGTTAACCAAACACGTTTATATGGTGTATAGGTCATAATGGGAGCTTTGTGCGTGAAAAGCTTTCCGTGAAATTTTCGGACCAAAACTGACCATATCGGCGTCACCAATCTTTATCCAAAAAAACTTTGTTGTTTTTGATCAAATGTTAACCAAACACGTTTATATGGTGTATAGGTCATAATGGGAGCTTTGTGCGCGAAATGCTTTCCGTGAAATTTTCGGACCAAAAATGACCATATCGGCGTCACCTTTCTTTATCCACCAAGACTGTGTTGTTTTTGATCAAATGTCTCCCAAACACGTTTATATGGTGTATAGGTCATAATGGGAGCTTTGTGCGTGAAAAGCTTTCCGTGAAATTTTCGGACCAAAACTGACCATATCGGCGTCACCAATCTTTATCCAAAAAAATTTGTTGTTTTTGATCAAATGTTAACCAAACACGTTTATATGGTGTATAGGTCATAATGGGAGCTTTGTGCGCGAAATGCTTTCCGTGAAATTTTCGGACCAAAAATGACCATATCGGCGTCACCTTTCTTTATCCACCAAGACTGTGTTGTTTTTTATCAAATGTCTCCCAAACACGTTTATATGGTGTATAGGTCATAATGGGAGCTTTGTGCGTGAAAAGCTTTCCGTGAAATTTTCGGACCAAAACTGACCATATCGGCGTCACCAATCTTTATCCAAAAAAACTTTGTTGTTTTTGATCAAATGTTAACCAAACACGTTTATTGGGTGTATAGGTCATAATGGGAGCTTTGTGCGCGAAAAGCTTTCCGTGAAATTTTCGGACCAAAAATGACCATATCGGCGTCACCTTTCTTTATCCAGCAAAACTGTGTGGTTTTCGCTCAAATGTTTCCCAAACATGTTTATATGGTGAATAGGTCATAATGGGAGCTTTGTACGCGAAAAGCTTTTCCGTGAAATTTTCGGACCAAAAGTGACCAATCGGAGTCACCTTTCTTTATCCACCAAAACTGTGTGGTTTTCGCTCAAATGTGTCCCAAACACGTTTATATGGTGTATAGGTCATAATGGGAGCTTTGTGCGTGGAAAGCTTTCCGTGAAATTTTCGGACCAAATGTGACCATATTGGCCTCACCTTACTTTATCTACCAAAACTGTGTGGTTTTCGCTCAAATGTATCCCAAGTATGTTTATATGGTGTATATGTCACAATGTGAGCTTTGTGCGCGAGGAGCTTTCCGTCATATTTTCGGACCGAAAGTTACCATATCGGCATCACCTTTCTTTATCCACCAAAACTGTGTGGTTTTCGCTCAAATGTGTCCCAAACATGTTTATATGGTGTATAGGTCATAATGGTTGCTGTGTGCGCGAAAATCTTTCCGTGAAATTTTCGGACAAAAAATGACCATATCAGCGTCACCTTTCTTTATCCACCAAAAATGTGTTGTTTTTGCTCAAATGTTTCTCAAACACGTTTATATGGTGTATAGGTCATAATGGGAGCTTTGTGCGCGAAAAGCTTTCCGTGAAATTTTCGGACCAAAAGTGACCATATCGGCGTCACCTTTCTTTATCCACAAAAACTTTGTTGTTTTTGATCAAATGTTAACCAAACACGTTTATATGGTGTATAGGTCATAATGGGAGCTTTGTGCGCGAAAAGCTTTCCGTGAAATTTTCGGACCAAAAATGACCATATCGGCGTCACCTTTCTTTATCCACTAAAACTTTGTTGTTTTTGATCAAATGTTAACCAAACACGTTTATATGGTGTATAGGTCATAATGGGAGCTTTGTGCGCGAAAAGCTTTCCGTGAAATTTTCGGACCAAAAATGACCATATCGTCGTCACCTTTCTTTATCCACCAAAAATGTGTTGTTTTTGCTCAAATGTTTCTCAAACACGTTTATATGGTGTATAGGTCATCATGGGAGCTTTGTGCGCGAAAAGCTTTCCGTGAAATTTTCGGACCAAAAGTGACCATATCGGCGTCACCTTTCTTTATCCACCACTGTGTGGTTTTCGCTTAAATGTGTCCCAAACACGTTTATATGGTGTATAGGTCATAATGGGAGCTTTGTGCGCGAAAAGCTTTCCGTGAAATTTTCGGACCAAAAGTGACCATATCGGCGTCACCTTTCTTTATCCACCAAAACTGTGTGGTTTTGGCTCAACTGTGTCCCAAACATGTTTATATGGTGTATATGTCACAATGGGAGCTTTGTGCGCGAAAAGCTTTCCGTCATATTTTTGGACCAAAAGTTACCATATCGGCGTCACCTTTCTTTATCCACAAAAACTGTGTGGTTTTTGCTCAATTGTGTCCCAAACATGTTTATATGGTGTATATGTCACAATCGGAGCTTTATACCCGAAAAGCTTTCCGTCATATTTTCGGACCAAAAGATACCATATCGGCGCCACCTTTCTTTATCTACCAAAACTGTGTGGTTTTAGCTCAAATGTGTCCCAAACATGTTTATATGGTGTATAGTTCATAATGGGCACTTTGTGCGCGAAAACCTTTCCGTGAAATTTTCAGACCAAAAGTGACAATATCGGAGTCACCTTTCTTTATCCACCAAGACTGTGTTGTTTTTGATCAAATGTCTCCCAAACACGTTTATATGGTGTATAGATCATAATGGGAGCTTTGTGCGTGAAAAGCTTTCCGTGAAATTTTCGGACCAAAACTGACCATATCGGCGTCACCTTTCTTTATCCAGCAAAACTGTGTGGTTTTCGCTCAAATTTTTCCCAAACATGTTTATATGGTGAATAGGTCATAATGGGAGCTTTGTACGCGAAAAGCTTTTCCGTGAAATTTTCAGACCAAAAGTGACCAATCGGAGTCACCTTTCTTTATCCACAAAAACTTTGTGGTTTTCGCTCAAATGTGTCCCAAACACGTTTATATGGTGTATAGGTCATAATGGGAGCTTTGTGCGCGAAAATCTTTCCGTGAAATTTTTGGACCAAAAGTGACCATATTGGCCTCACCTTACTTTATCCACCAAAACTGTGTGGTTTTCGCTCAAATGTGTCCCAAGTATGTTTATATGGTGTATATGTCACAATGGGAGCTTTGTGCGCGAAAAGCTTTCCGTGAAATTTTCGGACCAAAACTGACCATATCGGCGTCACCAATCTTTATCCAAAAAAAACTTTGTTGTTTTTGATCAAATGTTAACCAAACACGTTTATATGGTGTATAGGTTATAATGGGAGCTTTGTGCGCGAAATGCTTTCCGTGAAATTTTCGGACCAAAAATGACCATATCGGCGTCACCTTTCTTTATCCACCAAGACTGTGTTGTTTTTGATCAAATGTCTCCCAAACACGTTTATATGGTGTATAGGTCATAATGGGAGCTTTGTGCGTGAAAAGCTTTCCGTGAAATTTTCGGACCAAAACTGACCATATCGGCGTCACCAATCTTTATCCAAAAAAACTTTGTTGTTTTTGATCAAATGTTAACCAAACACGTTTATAGGGTGTATAGGTCATAATGGGAGCTTTGTGCGCGAAAAGCTTTTCCGTGAAATTTTCGGACCAAAAGTGACCAATCGGAGTCACCTTTCTTTATCCACCAAAACTGTGTGGTTTTCGCTCAAATGTGTCCCAAACACGTTTATATGGTGTATAGGTCATAATGGGAGCTTTGTGCGTGGAAAGCTTTCCGTGAAATTTTCGGACCAAAAGTGACCATATTGGCCTCACCTTACTTTATCTACCAAAACTGTGTGGTTTTCGCTCAAATGTGTCCCAAGTATGTTTATATGGTGTATATGTCACAATGGGAGCTTTGTGCGCGAAGAGCTTTCCGTCATATTTTCGGACCAAAAGTTACCATATCGGCATCACCTTTCTTTATCCACCAAAACTGTGTGGTTTTCGCTCAAATGTGTCCCAAACATGTTTATATGGTGTATAGGTCATAATGGGTGCTGTGTGCGCGAAAATCTTTCCGTGAAATTTTCGGACAAAAAATGACCATATCGGCGTCACCTTTCTTTATCCACCAAAAATGTGTTGTTTTTGCTCAAATGTTTCTCAAACACGTATATATGGTGTATAGGTCATAATGGGAGCTTTGTGCGCGAAAAGCTTTCCGTGAAATTTTCGGACCAAAAGTGACCATATCGGCGTCACCTTTCTTTATCCACAAAAACTTTGTTGTTTTAGATCAAATGTTTCTCAAACACGTTTATATGGTGTATAGGTCATCATGGGAGCTTTGTGCGCGAAAAGCTTTCCGTGAAATTTTCGGACCAAAAGTGACCATATCGGCGTCACCTTTCTTTATCCACCACTGTGTGGTTTTCGCTTAAATGTGTCCCAAACACGTTTATATGGTGTATAGGTCATAATGGGAGCTTTGTGCGCGAAAAGCTTTCCGTGAAATTTTCGGACCAAAAGTGACCATATCGGCGTCACCTTTCTTTATCCACCAAAACTGTGTGGTTTTGGCTCAACTGTGTCCCAAACATGTTTATATGGTGTATATGTCACAATGGGAGCTTTGTGCGCGAAAAGCTTTCCGTCATATTTTTGGACCAAAAGTTACCATATCGGCGTCACCTTTCTTTATCCACAAAAACTGTGTGGTTTTTGCTCAATTGTGTCCCAAACATGTTTATATGGTGTATATGTCACAATCGGAGCTTTATACCCGAAAAGCTTTCCGTCATATTTTCGGACCAAAAGATACCATATCGGCGCCACCTTTCTTTATCTACCAAAACTGTGTGGTTTTAGCTCAAATGTGTCCCAAACATGTTTATATGGTGTATAGTTCATAATGGGCACTTTGTGCGCGAAAACCTTTCCGTGAAATTTTCAGACCAAAAGTGACAATATCGGAGTCACCTTTCTTTATCCACCAAGACTGTGTTGTTTTTGATCAAATGTCTCCCAAACACGTTTATATGGTGTATAGATCATAATGGGAGCTTTGTGCGTGAAAAGCTTTCCGTGAAATTTTCGGACCAAAACTGACCATATCGGCGTCACCTTTCTTTATCCAGCAAAACTGTGTGGTTTTCGCTCAAATTTTTCCCAAACATGTTTATATGGTGAATAGGTCATAATGGGAGCTTTGTACGCGAAAAGCTTTTCCGTGAAATTTTCAGACCAAAAGTGACCAATCGGAGTCACCTTTCTTTATCCACAAAAACTTTGTGGTTTTCGCTCAAATGTGTCCCAAACACGTTTATATGGTGTATAGGTCATAATGGGAGCTTTGTGCGCGAAAATCTTTCCGTGAAATTTTTGGACCAAAAGTGACCATATTGGCCTCACCTTACTTTATCCACCAAAACTGTGTGGTTTTCGCTCAAATGTGTCCCAAGTATGTTTATATGGTGTATATGTCACAATGGGAGCTTTGTGCGCGAAAAGCTTTCCGTGAAATTTTCGGACCAAAACTGACCATATCGGCGTCACCAATCTTTATCCAAAAAAACTTTGTTGTTTTTGATCAAATGTTAACCAAACACGTTTATATGGTGTATAGGTCATAATGGGAGCTTTGTGCGCGAAATGCTTTCCGTGAAATTTTCGGACCAAAAATGACCATATCGGCGTCACCTTTCTTTATCCACCAAGACTGTGTTGTTTTTGATCAAATGTCTCCCAAACACGTTTATATGGTGTATAGGTCATAATGGGAGCTTTGTGCGTGAAAAGCTTTCCGTGAAATTTTCGGACCAAAACTGACCATATCGGCGTCACCAATCTTTATCCAAAAAAACTTTGTTGTTTTTGATCAAATGTTAACCAAACACGTTTATAGGGTGTATAGGTCATAATGGGAGCTTTGTGCGCGAAAAGCTTTTCCGTGAAATTTTCGGACCAAAAGTGACCAATCGGAGTCACCTTTCTTTATCCACCAAAACTGTGTGGTTTTCGCTCAAATGTGTCCCAAACACGTTTATATGGTGTATAGGTCATAATGGGAGCTTTGTGCGTGGAAAGCTTTCCGTGAAATTTTCGGACCAAAAGTGACCATATTGGCCTCACCTTACTTTATCTACCAAAACTGTGTGGTTTTCGCTCAAATGTGTCCCAAATATGTTTATATGGTGTATATGTCACAATGGGAGCTTTGTGCGCGAAGAGCTTTCCGTCATATTTTCGGACCAAAAGTTACCATATCGGCATCACCTTTCTTTATCCACCAAAACTGTGTGGTTTTCGCTCAAATGTGTCCCAAACATGTTTATATGGTGTATAGGTCATAATGGGTGCTGTGTGCGCGAAAATCTTTCCGTGAAATTTTCGGACAAAAAATGACCATATCGGCGTCACCTTTCTTTATCCACCAAAAATGTGTTGTTTTTGCTCAAATGTTTCTCAAACACGTATATATGGTGTATAGGTCATAATGGGAGCTTTGTGCGCGAAAAGCTTTCCGTGAAATTTTCGGACCAAAAGTGACCATATCGGCGTCACCTTTCTTTATCCACAAAAACTTTGTTGTTTTAGATCAAATGTTAACCAAACACGTTTATATGGTGTATAGGTCATAATGGGAGCTTTGTGCGCGAAAAGCTTTCCGTGAAATTTTCAGACCAAAAATGACCATATCGGCGTCACCTTTCGTTATCCACAAAAACTTTGTTGTTTTTGATCAAATGTTAACCAAACACGTTTATATGGTGTATAGGTCATAATGGGAGCTTTGTGCGCGAAAAGCTTTCCGTGAAATTTTCGGACCAAAAATGACCATATCGTCGTCACCTTTCTTTATCCACCAAAAATGTGTTGTTTTTGCTCAAATGTTTCTCAAACACGTTTATATGGTGTATAGGTCATCATGGGAGCTTTGTGCGCGAAAAGCTTTCCGTGAAATTTTCGGACCAAAAGTGACCATATCGGCGTCACCTTTCTTTATCCACCACTGTGTGGTTTTCGCTTAAATGTGTCCCAAACACGTTTATATGGTGTATAGGTCATAATGGGAGCTTTGTGCGCGAAAAGCTTTCCGTGAAATTTTCGGACCAAAAGTGACCATATCGGCGTCACCTTTCTTTATCCACCAAAACTGTGTGGTTTTGGCTCAACTGTGTCCCAAACATGTTTATATGGTGTATATGTCACAATGGGAGCTTTGTGCGCGAAAAGCTTTCCGTCATATTTTTGGACCAAAAGTTACCATATCGGCGTCACCTTTCTTTATCCACAAAAACTGTGTGGTTTTTGCTCAATTGTGTCCCAAACATGTTTATATGGTGTATATGTCACAATGGGAGCTTTATACCCGAAAAGCTTTCCGTCATATTGTCGGACCAAAAGATACCATATCGGCGCCACCTTTCTTTATCCACCAAAACTGTGTGGTTTTAGCTCAAATGTGTCCCAAACATGTTTATATGGTGTATAGTTCATAATGGGCACTTTGTGCACGAAAACCTTTCCGTGAAATTTTCAGACCAAAAGTGACAATATCGGAGTCACCTTTCTTTATCCACCAAGACTGTGTTGTTTTTGATCAAATGTCTCCCAAACACGTTTATATGGTGTATAGATCATAATGGGAGCTTTGTGCATGAAAAGCTTTCCGTGAAATTTTCGGACCAAAACTGACCATATCGGCGTCACCTTTCTTTATCCAGCAAAACTGTGTGGTTTTCGCTCAAATGTTTCCCAAACATGTTTATATGGTGAATAGGTCATAATGGGAGCTTTGTGCGCGAATAGCTTTCCGTGAAATTTTCGGACCAAAAGTGACCATATCGGCGTCACCTTTCTTTTTCAACCAAAACTGTGTGGTTTCCGCTCAAATGTGCCCCAAACACGTTTACATGGTGTATAGATCATAATGGGAGCTTTGTGCGCGAAAAGCTTTCCGTGAAATTTTTGGAAGAAAAGTGACCATATCGGCGTCACCTTTCTTTATCCACCACTGTGTGGTTTTCGCTTAAATGTGTCCCAAACACGTTTATATGGTGTATAGGTCATAATGGGAGCTTTGTGCGCGAAAAGCTTTCCGTAAAATTTTCGGACCAAAAGTGACCATATCGGCGTCACCTTTCTTTATCCACCAAAACTGTGTGGTTTTGGCTCAACTGTGTCCCAAACATGTTTATATGGTGTATATGTCACAATGGGAGCTTTGTGCGCGAAAAGCTTTCCGTCCTATTTTCGGACCAAAAGTTACCATATCGGCGTCACCTTTCCTTATCCACAAAAACTGTGTGGTTTTTGCTCAATTGTGTCCCAAGCATGTTTATATGGTGTATATGTCACAATGGGAGCTTTATACCCGAAAAGCTTTCCGTCATATTTTCGGACCAAAAGATACCATATCGGCGCCACCTTTCTTTATCCACCAAAACTGTGTGGTTTTCGCTCAAATGTGTCCCAAACATGTTTATATGTTGTATAGTTCATAATGAGCACTTTGTGCGCGAAAACCTTTCCGTGAAATTTTCGGACCAAAAGTGACCATATCGGAGTCACCTTTCTTTATCCACCAAGACTGTGTTGTTTTTGATCAAATGTCTCCCAAACACGTTTATATGGTGTATAGGTCATAATGTGATCTTTGTGCGTGAAAAGCTTTCCGTGAAATTTTCTGACCAAAACTGACCATATCGGCGTCACCGATCTTTATCCACAAAAACTTTGTTGTTTTTGATCAAATGTTAACCAAACACGTTTATATGGTGTATAGGTCATAATGGGAGCTTGTGCGCGAAAAGCTTTCCGTGAATTTTTCGGACCAAAAATGACCATATCGGCGTCACCTTTCTTTATCCAGCAAAACTGTGTGGTTTTCGCTCAAATGTTTCCCAAACATGTTTATATGGTGAATAGGTCATAATGGGAGCTTTGTACGCGAAAAGCTTTTCCGTGAAATTTTCAGGCCAAAAGTGACCAATCGGAGTCACCTTTCTTTATCCACCAAAACTGTGTGGTTTTCGCTCAAATGTGTCCCAAACACGTTTATATGGTGTATAGGTCATAATGGGAGCTTTGTGCGCGAAAAGCTTTCCGTGAAATTTTCGGACCAAAAGTGACCATATTGGCCTCACCTTACTTTATCCACCAAAACTGTGTGGTTTTCGCTCAAATGTGTCCCAAGTATGTTTATATGGTGTATATGTCACAATGGGAGCTTTGTGCGCGAAAAGCTTTCCGTCATATTTTCGGACCAAAAGTTACCATATCGGCATCACCTTTCTTTATCCACCAAAACTGTGTGGTTTTCGCTCAAATGTGTCCCAAACATGTTTATATGGTGTATAGGTCATAATGGGTGCTGTGTGCGCGAAAATCTTTCCGTGAAATTTTCGGACAAAAAATGACCATATCGGCGTCACCTTTCTTTATCCACCAAAAATGTGTTGTTTTTGCTCAAATGTTTCTCAAACACGTTTATATGGTGTATAGGTCATAATGGGAGCTTTGTGCGCGAATAGCTTTCCGTGAAATTTTCGGACCAAAAGTGACCATATCGGCGTCACCTTTCTTTTTCCACCAAAACTGTGTGGTTTTAGCTCAAATGTGTCCCAAACATGTTTATATGGTGTATAGTTCATAATGGGCACTTTGTGCGCGAAAACCTTTCCGTGAAATTTTCGGACCAAAAGTGACAATATCGGAGTTACCTTTCTTTATCCACCAAGACTGTGTTGTTTTTGATCAAATGTCTCCCAAACACGTTTATATGGTGTATAGATCATAATGGGAGCTTTGTGCGTGAAAAGCTTTCCGTGAAATTTTCGGACCAAAACTGACCATATCGGCGTCACCAATCTTTATCCACAAAAACTTTGTTGTTTTTGATCAAATGTTAACCAAACACGTTTATATGGTGTATAGGTCATAATGTGAGCTTTGTGCGCGAAAAGCTTTCCGTGAAATTTTCGGACCAAAAGTGACCATATCGGCGCTACCTTTCTTTATCCACCAAAACTGTGTGGTTTTGGCTCAACTGTGTCCCAAACATGTTTATATGGTGTATATGTCACAATGGGAGCTTTGTGCGCGAAAAGCTTTCCGTCATATTTTTGGACCAAAAGTTACCATATCGGCGTCACCTTTCTTTATCCACAAAAACTGTGTGGTTTTTGCTCAATTGTGTCCCAAACATGTTTATATGGTGTATATGTCACAATGGGAGCTTTATACCCGAAAAGCTTTCCGTCATATTTTCGGACCAAAAGATACCATATCGGCGCCACCTTTCTTTATCCACCAAAACTGTGTGGTTTTAGCTCAAATGTGTCCCAAACATGTTTATATGGTGTATAGTTCATAATGGGCACTTTGTGCGCGAAAACCTTTCCGTGAAATTTTCGGACCAAAAGTGACAATATCGGAGTCACCTTTCTTTATCCACCAAGACTGTGTTGTTTTTGATCAAATGTCTCCCAAACACGTTTATATGGTGTATAGATCATAATGGGAGCTTTGTGCGTGAAAAGCTTTCCGTGAAATTTTCGGACCAAAACTGACCATATCGGCGTCACCAATCTTTATCCACAAAAACTTTGTTGTTTTTGATCAAATGTTAACCAAACACGTTTATATGGTGTATAGGTCATAATGGGAGCTTTGTGCGCGAAAAGCTTTCCGTGAAATTTTCGGACCAAAAGTGACCATATCGGCGTCACCTTTCTTTATCCACCAAAACTGTGTGGTTTTGGCTCAACTGTGTCCCAAACATGTTTATATGGTGTATATGTCACAATGGGAGCTTTGTGCGCGAAAAGCTTTCCGTCATATTTTTGGACCAAAAGTTACCATATCGGCGTCACCTTTCTTTATCCACAAAAACTGTGTGGTTTTTGCTCAATTGTGTCCCAAACATGTTTATATGGTGTATATGTCACAATGGGAGCTTTATACCCGAAAAGCTTTCCGTCATATTTTCTGACCAAAAGATACCATATCGGCGCCACCTTTCTTTATCCACCAAAACTGTGTGGTTTTAGCTCAAATGTGTCCCAAACATGTTTATATGGTGTATAGTTCATAATGGGCACTTTGTGCGCGAAAACCTTTCCGTGAAATTTTCGGACCAATAGTGACAATATCGGAGTCACCTTTCTTTATCCACCAAGACTGTGTTGTTTTTGATCAAATGTCTCCCAAACACGTTTATATGGTGTATAGATCATAATGGGAGCTTTGTGCGTGAAAAGCTTTCCGTGAAATTTTCGGACCAAAACTGACCATATCGGCGTCACCAATCTTTATCCACAAAAACTTTGTTGTTTTTGATCAAATGTTAACCAAACACGTTTATATGGTGTATAGGTCATAATGGGAGCTTTGTGCGCGAAAAGCTTTCCGTGAAATTTTCGGACCAAAAATGACAATATCGGCGTCACCTTTCTTTATCCAACAAAACTGTGTGGTTTTCGCTCAAATGTTTCCCAAAGATGTTTATATGGTGAATAGGTCATAATGGGAGCTTTGTACGCGAAAAGCTTTTCCGTGAAATTTTCGGACCAAAAGTGACCAATCGGAGTCACCTTTCTTTATCCACCAAAACTGTGTGGTTTTCGCTCAAATGTGTCCCAAACAAGTTTATATGGTGTATAGGTCATAATGGGAGCTTTGTGCGCGAAAAGCTTTCCGTGAAATTTTCGGACCAAAAGTGACCATATTGGCCTCACCTTACTTTATCCACCAAAACTGTGTGGTTTTCGCTCAAATGTGTCCCAAGTATGTTTATATGGTGTATATGTCACAATGGGAGCTTTGTGCGCGAAAAGCTTTCCGTCATATTTTCGGACCAAAAGTTACCATATCGGCATCACCTTTCTTTATCCACCAAAACTGTGTGGTTTTCGCTCAAATGTGTCCCAAACATGTTTATATGGTGTATAGGTCATAATGGGTGCTGTGTGCGCGAAAATCTTTCCGTGAAATTTTCGGACAAAAAATGACCATATCGGCGTCACCTTTCTTTATCCACCAAAAATGTGTTGTTTTTGCTGAAATGTTTCTCAAACACGTTTATATGGTGTATAGGTCATAATGGGAGCTTTGTGCGCGAATAGCTTTCCGTGAAATTTTCGGACCAAAAGTGACCATATCGGCGTCACCTTTCTTTTTCCACCAAAACTGTGTGGTTTTAGCTCAAATGTGTCCCAAACATGTTTATATGGTGTATAGTTCATAATGGGCACTTTGTGCGCGAAAACCTTTCCGTGAAATTTTCGGACCAAAAGTGACACTATCGGAGTCACCTTTCTTTATCCACCAAGACTGTGTTGTTTTTGATCAAATGTCTCCCAAACACGTTTATATGGTGTATAGATCATAATGGGAGCTTTGTGCGTGAAAAGCTTTCCGTGAAATTTTCGGACCAAAACTGACCATATCGGCGTCACCAATCTTTATCCACAAAAACTTTGTTGTTTTTGATCAAATGTTAACCAAACACGTTTATATGGTGTATAGGTCATAATGTGAGCTTTGTGCGCGAAAAGCTTTCCGTGAAATTTTCGGACCAAAAGTGACCATATCGGCGTCACCTTTCTTTATCCACCAAAACTGTGTGGTTTTGGCTCAACTGTGTCCCAAACATGTTTATATGGTGTATATGTCACAATGGGAGCTTTGTGCGCGAAAAGCTTTCCGTCATATTTTTGGACCAAAAGTTACCATATCGGCGTCACCTTTCTTTATCCACAAAAACTGTGTGGTTTTTGCTCAATTGTGTCCCAAACATGTTTATATGGTGTATATGTCACAATGGGAGCTTTATACCCGAAAAGCTTTCCGTCATATTTTCGGACCAAAAGATACCATATCGGCGCCACCTTTCTTTATCCACCAAAACTGTGTGGTTTTAGCTAAAATGTGTCCCAAACATGTTTATATGGTGTATAGTTCATAATGGGCACTTTGTGCGCGAAAACCTTTCCGTGAAATTTTCGGACCAAAAGTGACAATATCGGAGTCAACTTTCTTTACCACCAAGACTGTGTTGTTTTTGATCAAATGTCTCCCAAACACGTTTATATGGTGTATAGATCATAATGGGAGCTTTGTGCGTGAAAAGCTTTCCGTGAAATTTTCGGACCAAAACTGACCATATCGGCGTCACCAATCTTTATCCATAAAAACTTTGTTGTTTTTGTTCAAATGTTAACCAAACACGTTTATATGGTGTATAGGTCATAATGGGAGCTTTGTGCGCGAAAAGCTTTCCGTGAAATTTTCGTACCAAAAGTGACCATATCGGCGTCACCTTTCTTTATCCACCAAAACTGTGTGGTTTTGGCTCAACTGTGTCCCAAACATGTTTATATGGTGTATATGTCACAATGGGAGCTTTGTGCGCGAAAAGCTTTCCGTCATATTTTTGGACCAAAAGTTACCATATCGGCGTCACCTTTCTTTATCCGCAAAAACTGTGTGGTTTTTGCTCAATTGTGTCCCAAACATGTTTATATGGTGTATATGTCACAATGGGAGCTTTATACCCGAAAAGCTTTCCGTCATATTTTCGGACCAAAAGATACCATATCGGCGCCACCTTTCTTTATCCACCAAAACTGTGTGGTTTTAGCTCAAATGTGTCCCAAACATGTTTATATGGTGTATAGTTCATAATGGGCACTTTGTGCGCGAAAACCTTTCCGTGAAATTTTCGGGCCAAAAGTGACAATATCGGAGTCACCTTTCTTTATCCACCAAGACTGTGTTGTTTTTGATCAAATGTCTCCCAAACACGTTTATATGGTGTATATATCATAATGGGAGTTTTGTGCGTGAAAAGCTTTCCGTGAAATTTTCGGACCAAAACTGACCATATCGGCGTCACCAATCTTTATCCACAAAAACTTTGTTGTTTTTGATCAAATGTTAACCAAACACGTTTATATGGTGTATAGGTCATAATGGGAGCTTTGTGCGCGAAAAGCTTTCCGTGAAATTTTCGGACCAAAAATGACCATATCGGCGTCACCTTTCTTTATCCAGCAAAACTGTGTGGTTTTCGCTCAAATGTTTCCCAAAGATGTTTATATGGTGAATAGGTCATAATGGGAGCTTTGTACGCGAAAAGCTTTTCCGTGAAATTTTCGGACCAAAAGTGACCAATCGGAGTCACCTTTCTTTATCCACCAAAACTGTGTGGTTTTCGCTCAAATGTGTCCCAAACACGTTTATATGGTGTATAGGTCATAATGGGAGCTTTGTGCGCGAAAAGCTTTCCGTGAAATTTTCGGACCAAAAGTGACCATATTGGCCTCACCTTACTTTATCCACCAAAACTGTGTGGTTTTCGCTCAAATGTGTCCCAAGTATGTTTATATGGTGTATATGTCACAATGGGAGCTTTGTGCGCGAAAAGCTTTCCGTCATATTTTCGGACCAAAAGTTACCATATCGGCATCACCTTTCTTTATCCACCAAAACTGTGTGGTTTTCGCTCAAATGTGTCCCAAACATGTTTATATGGTGTATAGGTCATAATGGGTGCTGTGTGCGCGAAAATCTTTCCGTGAAATTTTCGGACAAAAAATGACCATATCGGCGTCACCTTTCTTTATCCACCAAAAATGTGTTGTTTTTGCTGAAATGTTTCTCAAACACGTTTATATGGTGTATAGGTCATAATGGGAGCTTTGTGCGCGAATAGCTTTCCGTGAAATTTTCGGACCAAAAGTGACCATATCGGCGTCACCTTTCTTTTTCCACCAAAACTGTGTGGTTTTAGCTCAAATGTGTCCCAAACATGTTTATATGGTGTATAGTTCATAATGGGCACTTTGTGCGCGAAAACCTTTCCGTGAAATTTTCGGACCAAAAGTGACACTATCGGAGTCACCTTTCTTTATCCACCAAGACTGTGTTGTTTTTGATCAAATGTCTCCCAAACACGTTTATATGGTGTATAGATCATAATGGGAGCTTTGTGCGTGAAAAGCTTTCCGTGAAATTTTCGGACCAAAACTGACCATATCGGCGTCACCAATCTTTATCCACAAAAACTTTGTTGTTTTTGATCAAATGTTAACCAAACACGTTTATATGGTGTATAGGTCATAATGTGAGCTTTGTGCGCGAAAAGCTTTCCGTGAAATTTTCGGACCAAAAGTGACCATATCGGCGTCACCTTTCTTTATCCACCAAAACTGTGTGGTTTTGGCTCAACTGTGTCCCAAACATGTTTATATGGTGTATATGTCACAATGGGAGCTTTGTGCGCGAAAAGCTTTCCGTCATATTTTTGGACCAAAAGTTACCATATCGGCGTCACCTTTCTTTATCCACAAAAACTGTGTGGTTTTTGCTCAATTGTGTCCCAAACATGTTTATATGGTGTATATGTCACAATGGGAGCTTTATACCCGAAAAGCTTTCCGTCATATTTTCGGACCAAAAGATACCATATCGGCGCCACCTTTCTTTATCCACCAAAACTGTGTGGTTTTAGCTCAAATGTGTCCCAAACATGTTTATATGGTGTATAGTTCATAATGGGCACTTTGTGCGCGAAAACCTTTCCGTGAAATTTTCGGGCCAAAAGTGACAATATCGGAGTCACCTTTCTTTATCCACCAAGACTGTGTTGTTTTTGATCAAATGTCTCCCAAACACGTTTATATGGTGTATATATCATAATGGGAGTTTTGTGCGTGAAAAGCTTTCCGTGAAATTTTCGGACCAAAACTGACCATATCGGCGTCACCAATCTTTATCCACAAAAACTTTGTTGTTTTTGATCAAATGTTAACCAAACACGTTTATATGGTGTATAGGTCATAATGGGAGCTTTGTGCGCGAAAAGCTTTCCGTGAAATTTTCGGACCAAAAATGACCATATCGGCGTCACCTTTCTTTATCCAGCAAAACTGTGTGGTTTTCGCTCAAATGTTTCCCAAAGATGTTTATATGGTGAATAGGTCATAATGGGAGCTTTGTACGCGAAAAGCTTTTCCGTGAAATTTTCGGACCAAAAGTGACCAATCGGAGTCACCTTTCTTTATCCACCAAAACTGTGTGGTTTTCGCTCAAATGTGTCCCAAACACGTTTATATGGTGTATAGGTCATAATGGGAGCTTTGTGCGCGAAAAGCTTTCCGTGAAATTTTCGGACCAAAAGTGACCATATTGGCCTCACCTTACTTTATCCACCAAAACTGTGTGGTTTTCGCTCAAATGTGTCCCAAGTATGTTTATATGGTGTATATGTCACAATGGGAGCTTTGTGCGCGAAAAGCTTTCCGTCATATTTTCGGACCAAAAGTTACCATATCGGCATCACCTTTCTTTATCCACCAAAACTGTGTGGTTTTCGCTCAAATGTGTCCCAAACATGTTTATATGGTGTATAGGTCATAATGGGTGCTGTGTGCGCGAAAATCTTTCCGTGAAATTTTCGGACAAAAAATGACCATATCGGCGTCACCTTTCTTTATCCACCAAAAATGTGTTGTTTTTGCTGAAATGTTTCTCAAACACGTTTATATGGTGTATAGGTCATAATGGGAGCTTTGTGCGCGAATAGCTTTCCGTGAAATTTTCGGACCAAAAGTGACCATATCGGCGTCACCTTTCTTTTTCCACCAAAACTGTGTGGTTTTAGCTCAAATGTGTCCCAAACATGTTTATATGGTGTATAGTTCATAATGGGCACTTTGTGCGCGAAAACCTTTCCGTGAAATTTTCGGACCAAAAGTGACACTATCGGAGTCACCTTTCTTTATCCACCAAGACTGTGTTGTTTTTGATCAAATGTCTCCCAAACACGTTTATATGGTGTATAGATCATAATGGGAGCTTTGTGCGTGAAAAGCTTTCCGTGAAATTTTCGGACCAAAACTGACCATATCGGCGTCACCAATCTTTATCCACAAAAACTTTGTTGTTTTTGATCAAATGTTAACCAAACACGTTTATATGGTGTATAGGTCATAATGTGAGCTTTGTGCGCGAAAAGCTTTCCGTGAAATTTTCGGACCAAAAGTGACCATATCGGCGTCACCTTTCTTTATCCACCAAAACTGTGTGGTTTTGGCTCAACTGTGTCCCAAACATGTTTATATGGTGTATATGTCACAATGGGAGCTTTGTGCGCGAAAAGCTTTCCGTCATATTTTTGGACCAAAAGTTACCATATCGGCGTCACCTTTCTTTATCCACAAAAACTGTGTGGTTTTTGCTCAATTGTGTCCCAAACATGTTTATATGGTGTATATGTCACAATGGGAGCTTTATACCCGAAAAGCTTTCCGTCATATTTTCGGACCAAAAGATACCATATCGGCGCCACCTTTCTTTATCCACCAAAACTGTGTGGTTTTAGCTCAAATGTGTCCCAAACATGTTTATATGGTGTATAGTTCATAATGGGCACTTTGTGCGCGAAAACCTTTCCGTGAAATTTTCGGACCAAAAGTGACAATATCGGAGTCAACTTTCTTTATCCACCAAGACTGTGTTGTTTTTGATCAAATGTCTCCCAAACACGTTTATATGGTGTATAGATCATAATGGGAGCTTTGTGCGTGAAAAGCTTTCCGTGAAATTTTCGGACCAAAACTGACCATATCGGCGTCACCAATCTTTATCCATAAAAACTTTGTTGTTTTTGTTCAAATGTTAACCAAACACGTTTATATGGTGTATAGGTCATAATGGGAGCTTTGTGCGCGAAAAGCTTTCCGTGAAATTTTCGGACCAAAAGTGACCATATCGGCGTCACCTTTCTTTATCCACCAAAACTGTGTGGTTTTGGCTCAACTGTGTCCCAAACATGTTTATATGGTGTATATGTCACAATGGGAGCTTTGTGCGCGAAAAGCTTTCCGTCATATTTTTGGACCAAAAGTTACCATATCGGCGTCACCTTTCTTTATCCGCAAAAACTGTGTGGTTTTTGCTCAATTGTGTCCCAAACATGTTTATATGGTGTATATGTCACAATGGGAGCTTTATACCCGAAAAGCTTTCCGTCATATTTTCGGACCAAAAGATACCATATCGGCGCCACCTTTCTTTATCCACCAAAACTGTGTGGTTTTAGCTCAAATGTGTCCCAAACATGTTTATATGGTGTATAGTTCATAATGGGCACTTTGTGCGCGAAAACCTTTCCGTGAAATTTTCGGGCCAAAAGTGACAATATCGGAGTCACCTTTCTTTATCCACCAAGACTGTGTTGTTTTTGATCAAATGTCTCCCAAACACGTTTATATGGTGTATATATCATAATGGGAGTTTTGTGCGTGAAAAGCTTTCCGTGAAATTTTCGGACCAAAACTGACCATATCGGCGTCACCAATCTTTATCCACAAAAACTTTGTTGTTTTTGATCAAATGTTAACCAAACACGTTTATATGGTGTATAGGTCATAATGGGAGCTTTGTGCGCGAAAAGCTTTCCGTGAAATTTTCGGACCAAAAATGACCATATCGGCGTCACCTTTCTTTATCCAGCAAAACTGTGTGGTTTTCGCTCAAATGTTTCCCAAAGATGTTTATATGGTGAATAGGTCATAATGGGAGCTTTGTACGCGAAAAGCTTTTCCGTGAAATTTTCGGACCAAAAGTGACCAATCGGAGTCACCTTTCTTTATCCACCAAAACTGTGTGGTTTTCGCTCAAATGTGTCCCAAACACGTTTATATGGTGTATAGGTCATAATGGGAGCTTTGTGCGCGAAAAGCTTTCCGTGAAATTTTCGGACCAAAAGTGACCATATTGGCCTCACCTTACTTTATCCACCAAAACTGTGTGGTTTTCGCTCAAATGTGTCCCAAGTATGTTTATATGGTGTATATGTCACAATGGGAGCTTTGTGCGCGAAAAGCTTTTCGTCATATTTTCGGACCAAAAGTTACCATATCGGCATCACCTTTCTTTATCCACCAAAACTGTGTGGTTTTCGCTCAAATGTGTCCCAAACATGTTTATATGGTGTATAGGTCATAATGGGTGCTGTGTGCGCGAAAATCTTTCCGTGAAATTTTCGGACAAAAAATGACCATATCGGCGTCACCTTTCTTTATCCACCAAAAATGTGTTGTTTTTGCTCAAATGTTTCTCAAACACGTTTATATGGTGTATAGGTCATAATGGGAGCTTTGTGCGCGAATAGCTTTCCGTGAAATTTTCGGACCAAAAGTGACCATATCGGCGTCACCTTTCTTTTTCCACCAAAACTGTGTGGTTTTAGCTCAAATGTGTCCCAAACATGTTTATATGGTGTATAGTTCATAATGGGCACTTTGTGCGCGAAAACCTTTCCGTGAAATTTTCGGACCAAAAGTGACAATATCGGAGTCACCTTTCTTTATCCACCAAGACTGTGTTGTTTTTGATCAAATGTCTCCCAAACACGTTTATATGGTGTATAGATCATAATGGGAGCTTTGTGCGTGAAAAGCTTTCCGTGAAATTTTCGGACCAAAACTGACCATATCGGCGTCACCAATCTTTATCCACAAAAACTTTGTTGTTTTTGATCAAATGATAACCAAACACGTTTATATGGTGTATAGGTCATAATGTGAGCTTTGTGCGCGAAAAGCTTTCCGTGAAATTTTCGGACCAAAAGTGACCATATCGGCGTCACCTTTCTTTATCCACCAAAACTGTGTGGTTTTGGCTCAACTGTGTCCCAAACATGTTTATATGGTGTATATGTCACAATGGGAGCTTTGTGCGCGAAAAGCTTTCCGTCATATTTTTGGACCAAAAGTTACCATATCGGCGTCACCTTTCTTTATCCACAAAAACTGTGTGGTTTTTGCTCAATTGTGTCCCAAACATGTTTATATGGTGTATATGTCACAATGGGAGCTTTATACCCGAAAAGCTTTCCGTCATATTTTCGGACCAAAAGATACCATATCGGCGCCACCTTTCTTTATCCACCAAAACTGTGTGGTTTTAGCTCAAATGTGTCCCAAACATGTTTATATGGTGTATAGTTCATAATGGGCACTTTGTGCGCGAAAACCTTTCCGTGAAATTTTCGGACCAAAAGTGACAATATCGGAGTCACCTTTCTTTATCCACCAAGACTGTGTTGTTTTTGATCAAATGTCTCCCAAACACGTTTATATGGTGTATAGATCATAATGGGAGCTTTGTGCGTGAAAAGCTTTCCGTGAAATTTTCGGACCAAAACTGACCATATCGGCGTCACCAATCTTTATCCACAAAAACTTTGTTGTTTTTGATCAAATGTTAACCAAACACGTTTATATGGTGTATAGGTCATAATGGGAGCTTTGTGCGCGAAAAGCTTTCCGTGAAATTTTCGGACCAAAAATGACCATATCGGCGTCACCATTCTTTATCCAGCAAAACTGTGTGGTTTTCGCTCAAATGTTTCCCAAAGATGTTTATATGGTGAATAGGTCATAATGGGAGCTTTGTACGCGAAAAGCTTTACCGTGAAATTTTCGGACCAAAAGTGACCAATCGGAGTCACCTTTCTTTATCCACCAAAACTGTGTGGTTTTCGCTCAAATGTGTCCCAAACACGTTTATATGGTGTATAGGTCATAATGGGAGCTTTGTGCGCGAAAAGCTTTCCGTGAAATTTTCGGACCAAAAGTGACCATATTGGCCTCACCTTACTTTATCCACCAAAACTGTGTGGTTTTCGCTCAAATGTGTCCCAAGTATGTTTATATGGTGTATATGTCACAATGGGAGCTTTGTGCGTGAAAAGCTTTCCGTGAAATTTTCGGACCAAAACTGACCATATCGGCGTCACCAATCTTTATCCACAAAAACATTGTTGTTTTTGATCAAATGTTAACCAAACACGTTTATATGGTGTATAGGTCATAATGTGAGCTTTGTGCGCGAAAAGCTTTCCGTGAAATTTTCGGACCAAAAGTGACCATATCGGCGTCACCTTTCTTTATCCACCAAAACTGTGTGGTTTTGGCTCAACTGTGTCCCAAACATGTTTATATGGTGTATATGTCACAATGGGAGCTTTGTGCGCGAAAAGCTTTCCGTCATATTTTTGGACCAAAAGTTACCATATCGGCGTCACCTTTCTTTATCCACAAAAACTGTGTGGTTTTTGCTCAATTGTGTCCCAAACATGTTTATATGGTGTATATGTCACAATGGGAGCTTTATACCCGAAAAGCTTTCCGTCATATTTTCGGACCAAAAGATACCATATCGGCGCCACCTTTCTTTATCCACCAAAACTGTGTGGTTTTAGCTCAAATGTGTGCCAAACATGTTTATATGGTGTATAGTTCATAATGGGCACTTTGTGCGCGAAAACATTTCCGTGAAATTTTCGGACCAAAAGTGACAATATCGGAGTCACCTTTCTTTATCCACCAAGATTGTGTTGTTTTTGATCAAATGTCTCCCAAACACGTTTATATGGTGTATAGATCATAATGGGAGCTTTGTGCGTGAAAAGCTTTCCGTGAAATTTTCGGACCAAAACTGACCATATCGGCGTCACCAATCTTTATCCATAAAAACTTTGTGGTTTTCGCTTAAATGTTAACCAAACACGTTTATATGGTGTATAGGTCATAATGGGAGCTTTGTGCGCGAATAGCTTTCCGTGAAATTTTCGGACCAAAAGTGACCATATCGGCGTCACCTTTCTTTATCCACCAAAACTGTGTGGTTTTGGCTCAACTGTGTCCGAAACATGTTTATATGGTGTATATGTCACAATGGGAGCTTTGTGCGCGAAAAGCTTTCCGTCCTATTTTCGGACCAAAAGTTACCATATCGGCGTCACCTTTCCTTATCCACAAAAACTGTGTGGTTTTTGCTCAATTGTGTCCCAAGCATGTTTATATGGTGTATATGTCACAATGGGAGCTTTATACCCGAAAAGCTTTCCGTCATATTTTCGGACCAAAAGATACCATATCGGCGCCACCTTTCTTTATCCACCAAAACAGTGTGGTTTTCGCTCAAATGTGTCCCAAACATGTTTATATGGTGTATAGTTCATAATGAGCACTTTGTGCACGAAAACCTTTCCGTGAAATTTTCGGACCAAAAGTGACCATATCGGAGTCACCTTTCTTTATCCACCAAGACTGTGTTGTTTTTGATCAAATGTCTCCCAAACACGTTTATATGGTGTATAGGTCATAATGTGATCTTTGTGCGTGAAAAGCTTTCCGTGAAATTTTCGGACCAAAACTGACCATATCGGCGTCACCACTCTTTATCCACAAAAACTTTGTTGTTTTTGATCAAATGTTAACCAAACACGTTTATGTGGTGTATAAGTCATAATGGGAGCTTTGTGCGCGAAAATCTTTCCGTGAAATTTTCGGACCAAAAATGACCATATCGGCGTCACCTTTCTTTATCCACCAAGACTGTGTTGTTTTTGATCAAATGTCTCCCAAACACGTTTATATGGTGTATAGGTCATAATGGGAGCTTTGTGCGTGAAAAGCTTTCCGTGAAATTTTCGGACCAAAACTGACCATATGGGCGTCACCAATCTTTATCCACAAAAACTTTGTTGTTTTTGATCAAATGTTAACCAAACACGTTTATATGGTGTATAGGTCATAATGGGAGCTTTGTGCGCGAAAAGCTTTCCGTGAAATTTTCGGACCAAAAATGACCATATCGGCGTCACGTTTCTTTATCCAGCAAAACTGTGTGGTTTTCGCTCAAATGTTTCCCAAACATGTTTATATGGTGAATAGGTCATAATGGGAGCTTTGTACGCGAAAAGCTTTTTCGTGAAATTTTCAGGCCAAAAGTGAGCAATCGGAGTCACCTTTCTTTATCCACCAAAACTGTGTGGTTTTCGCTCAAATGTGTCCCAAACACGTTTATATGGTGTATAGGTCATAATGGGAGCTTTGTGCGCGAAAAGCTTTCCGTGAAATTTTCGGACCAAAAGTGACCATATTGGCCTCACCTTACGTTATCCACCAAAACTGTGTGGTTTTCGCTCAAATGTGTCCCAAGTATGTTTATATGGTGTATATGTCACAATGGGAGCTTTGTGCGCGAAAAGCTTTCCGTCATATTTTCGGACCAAAAGTTACCATATCGGCATCACCTTTCTTTATCCACCAAAACTGTGTGGTTTTCGCTCAAATGTGTCCCAAACATGTTTATATGGTGTATAGGTCATAATGGGTGCTGTGTGCGCGAAAATCTTTCCGTGAAATTTTCGGACAAAAAATGACCATATCGGCGTCACCTTTCTTTATCCACCAAAAATGTGTTGTTTTTGCTCAAATGTTTCTCAAACACGTTTATATGGTGTATAGGTCATAATGGGAGCTTTGTGCGCGAATAGCTTTCCGTGAAATTTTCGGACCAAAAGTGACCATATCGGCGTCACCTTTCTTTTTCCACCAAAACTGTGTGGTTTTCGCTCAAATGTGTCCCAAACACGTTTACATGGTGTATAGATCATAATGGGAGCTTTGTGCGCGAAAAGCTTTCCGTGTAATTTTCGGACCAAAAGTGACCATATCGGTGTCACCTTTATTTAACCACCAAAACTGTGTGGATTTCGCTCAAATGTGTCCCAAACATGTTTATATGGTGTATATGTCACAATGGGAGCTTTGTGCGCGAAAAGCTTTCCGTTAAATTTTCAGACCAAAAGTGACCATATCGGCGTCACCTTACTTTATCCACAAAAACTGTGTGGTTTTCGCTCAAATGTGTCCATAACATGTTTATATGGTGTATATGTCACAATGGGAGCTTTGTGGGCGAAAAGCTTTCCGTGAAATTTTCGGAACAAAAGTGACCAATCGGAGTCACCTTTCTTTATCCACCAAAACTGTGTGGTTTTCGCTCAAATGTGTCCCAAACACGTTTATATGGTGTATAGGTCATAATGGGAGCTTTGTGCGCGAAAAGCTTTCCGTGAAATTTTCGGACCAAAATTGACCATATTGGCCTCACCTTACTTTATCCACCAAAACTGTGTGGTTTTCGCTCAAATGTGTCCCAAGTATGTTTATATGGTGTATATGTCACAATGGGAGCTTTGTGCGCGAAAAGCTTTCCGTCATATTTTCGGACCAAAAGTTACCATATCGGCATCACCTTTCTTTATCCACCAAAACTGTGTGGTTTTCGCTCAAATGTGTCCCAAACATGTTTATATGGTGTATAGGTCATAATGGGTGCTGTGTGCGCGAAAATCTTTCCGTGAAATTTTCGGACAAAAAATGACCATATCGGCGTCACCTTTCTTTATCCACCAAAAATGTGTTGTTTTTGCTCAAATGTTTCTCAAACACGTTTATATGGTGTATAGGTCATAATGGGAGCTTTGTGCGCGAATAGCTTTCCGTGAAATTTTCGGACCAAAAGTGACCATATCGGCGTCACCTTTCTTTTTCCACCAAAACTGTGTGGTTTTCGCTCAAATGTGTCCCAAACACGTTTACATGGTGTATAGATCATAATGGGAGCTTTGTGCGTGAAAAGCTTTCCGTGAAATTTTCGGACCAAAAGTGACCATATCGGCGTGACCTTTATTTAACCACCAAAACTGTGTGGATTTCGCTCAAATGTGTCCCAAACATGTTTATATGGTGTATATGTCACAATGGGAGCTTTGTGCGCGAAAAGCTTTCCGTTAAATTTTCAGACCAAAAGTGACCATATCGGCGTCACCTTACTTTATCCACAAAAACTGTGTGCTTTTCGCTCAAATGTGTCCATAACATGTTTATATGGTGTATATATTACAATGGGAGCTTTGTGGGCGAAAAGCTTTCCGTGAAATTTTCGGAACAAAAGTGACCATATTGGCGTCACCTTTCTTTATCCACCAAAACTGTGTGGTTTTCGCTCAAATGTGTCCCAAACATGTTTATATGGTGTATATGTCACAATGTGAGCTTTGTGCGCGAAAAGCTTTCCGTCATATTTTCGGACCAAAAGTTACCATATCGGCGTCACCTTTCTTTATCCACCAAAACTGTGTGGTTTTCGCTCAAATGTGTCCCAAACATGTTTATATGGTGTATATGTCACGATGGGAGCTTTGTGCGCGAAAATCTTTCCGTCATATTTTCGGACCAAAAGTGACCATATCGGCGTCATATTACTTTATCCACCAAAATTGTGTGGTTTTCGCTCAAATGTGTCCCAAACAATTTTATTTGGTGTATAGGTAATAATGGGTGCTTTGTGCGCGAAAACCTTTCCGTGAAATTTTTGGACCAAAAGTGACTATATCGGCGTCATCTTACTTTATCCACCTAAATTGTGTTGTTTTTGCTCAAATGTTTACTAAACATGTTTATAGGATGTATAGGTCATAATGGGAGCTTTATGCGCGAAAACCTTTCCGTGAAATTTTCGAACCAAAAGTGACTATATCAGCGTCACCTTACTTTATCCACAAAAACTGTGTTGTTTTTGCTCAAATGTTTACGAAACATGTTTATATGGTGTATAGGTCAATATGGGAGCTTTATGTGCGAAAGCTTTCCGTGAAATTTTCGGACCAAAAGTGACCATATCGGAGTCACCTTTCGTTATCCACCAAAATTGTGTGGTTTTCGTTCAAATGTGTCTCAAATATTTTTATATGGTGTATATGTCAAAATGGGAGCTTTGTGCGAGAAAAGCTTTCCGTCATATTTTCGGACCAAAAGTTACCATATCGGCGTCACCTTTCTTTATCCACCAAAACTGTGTGGTTTTCTCTCAAATGTGTCCCAAACATGTTTATATGGTGTATATGTCACAATGGGAGCTTTGTGCGTGAAAAGCTTTCCGTCATATTTTCGGACCAAAAGTTACCATATCGGCATAAACTTTCTTTATCCACGAAAACTATGTGGTTTTCTCTCAAATGTGTCCCAAACAATTTTATATGGTGTATATGTTTCAACAGGAGCTTTGTGCGCGAAAATCTTTCCGTCATATTTTCGGACCAAAAGTGACCATATCGGCGACACCTTTCTTTATCCACCAAAACTGTGTGGTTTTCGCTCAAATGTGTCCCAAACATGTTTATATTGTGTATAGGTCATAATGGGAGCTTTATGCGCGAAAAGTTTTCCGTGAAATTTTTGGACCAAAAGTGACCATATCTGCGACACCTTTATTTATCCACCAAAAATGTGTTGTTTTTGCTCAAATGTGTCCCAAACATGTTTATATGGTTTATATGTCACAACGTGAGCTTTGTTCGCGAAAAGCTTTCCGTCATATTTTCGGACCAAAAGTGACCATATCGTCGTCACCTTTCTTTATCCACCAAAACTGTGTGGTTTTCGCTCAAATGTGTCCCAAACATGTTTATATGGTGTATAGGTCATAATGGGTGCTTTGTGCGCGAAAACCGTTCCGTGAAATTTTCGGACCAAAAGTGACCATATCGGCATCATCTTACTTTATCCACCAAAAGAGTGTTGTTTTTGCTCAAATGTTTACTAAACATGTTTATAGGATGTATAGGTCATAATAGGAGCTTTGTGCGCGAAATCCTTTCCGTGAAATTTTCGGACAAAAAATGACCATATCGGCGTCACCTTTCTTTATCCACCAAAAATCTGTTGTTTTTGCTCAAATGTTTCTCAAACACGTTTATATGGTGTATAGGTCATAATGGGAGCTTTGTGCGCGAAAAGCATTCCGTGAAATTTTCGGACCAAAAGTGACCATATCGGCATCACCTTTCTTTATCCACCAAAACTGTGTGGTTTTCGCTCAAATATGTCCCAAACACGTTTATATGGTGTATAGGTCATAATGGGAGCTTTGTGCGCGAAAAGCTTTTCCGTGAAATTTTCGGACCAAAAGTAACCAATCGGAGTCACCTTTCTTTATCCACCAAAACTGTGTGGTTTTCGCTCAAATGTGTCCATAACATGTTTATATGGTGTATATGTCACAATGGGAGCTTTGTGGGCGAAAAGCTTTCCGTGAAATTTTCGGAACAAAAGTGACCATATTGGCGTCTCCTTTCTTTATCCACCAAAACTGTGTGGTTTTCGCTCAAATGTGTCCCAAACATGTTTATATGGTGTATATGTCACAATGTGAGCTTTGTGCGCGAAAAGCTTTCCGTCATATTTTCGGACCAAAAGTTACCATATCGGCGTCACCTTTCTTTATCCACCAAAACTGTGTGGTTTTCGCTCAAATGTGTCCCAAACATGTTTATATGGTGTATATGTCACGATGGGAGCTTTGTGCATGAAAATCTTTCCGTCATATTTTCGGACCAAAAGTGACCATATCGGCGTCATATTACTTTATCCACCAAAATTGTGTGGTTTTCGTTCAAATGTGTCCCAAACATGTTTATTTGGTGTATAGGTAATAATGGGTGCTTTGTGCGCGAAAACCTTTCCGTGAAATTTTTGGACCAAAAGTGACTATATCGGCGTCATCTTACTTTTATCCACCTAAATTGTGTTGTTTTTGCTCAAATGTTTACTAAACATGTTTATAGGATGTATAGGTCATAACGGGAGCTTTATGCGCGAAAACCTTTCCGTGAAATTTTCGAACCAAAAGTGACTATATCAGCGTCACCTTACTTTATCCACCAAAACTGTGTTGTTTTTGCTCAAATGTTTACGAGACATGTTTATATGGTGTATAGGTCAATATGGGAGCTTTATGTGCGAAAGCTTTCCGTGAAATTTTCGGACCAAAAGTGACCATATCGGAGTCACCTTTCGTTATCCACCAAAATTGTGTGGTTTTCGTTCAAATGTGTCTCAAATATGTTTATATGGTGTATATGTCACAATGGGAGCTTTGTGTGTGAAAAGCTTTCCGTCATATTTTCGGAGCAAAAGTTACCATATCGGCATCACCTTTCTTTATCCACCAAAAATGTGTGGTTTTCACTCAAATGTGTCCCAAACATGTTTATATGGTGTATATGTCAAAATGGGAGCTTTGTGCGCGAAAAGCTTTTCCGTGAAATTTTCGGACCAAAAGTAACCAATCGGAGTCACCTTTCTTTATCCACCAAAACTGTGTGGTTTTCGCTCAAATGTGTCCCAAACACGTTTATATGGTGAATAGGTCATAATGGGAGCTTTGTGCACGAAAAGCTTTCCGTGAAATTTTCGGAACAAAAGTGACCATATTTGCGTCACCTTACTTTATCCACCAAAACTGTTTGGTTTTCGCTCATATGTGTCCCAAACAAGTTTATATGGTGTATATGTCACAATGAGACCTTTGTGCGTGAAAAGCTTTCCGTCATATTTTCGGACCAAAAGTTACCATATCGGCGTCACCTTTCTTTATCTACCAAAACTGTGTGGTTTTCGCTCAAATGTGTCCCAAACATGTTTATATGGTGTATAGGTCATAATGGGTGCTTTGTGCGCGAAAAGCTTTCCGTGAAATTTTCGGACCAAAAGTAACCATATCGGCGTCACCTTTCTTTATCCACCAAAACTGTGTGGTTTTCGCTCAAATATGTCCCAAACACGTTTATATGGTGTATAGGTCAAAATGGGAGCTTTGTGCGCGAAAAGCTTTTCCGTGAAATTTTCGGACCAAAAGTAACCAATCGGAGTCACCTTTCTTTATCCACCAAAACTGTGTGGTTTTCGCTCAAATGTATCCCAAACACGTTTATATGGTGAATAGGTCATAATGGGAGCTTTGTGCGCGAAAAGCTTTCCGTGAAATTTTCGGAACAAAAGTGACCATATTGGCGTCACCTTACTTTATCCACCAAAACTGTTTGGTTTTCGCTCATATGTGTCCCAAACAAGTTTATATGGTGTATATGTCACAATGAGACCTTTGTGCGCGAAAAGCTTTCCGTCATATTTTCGGACCAAAAGTTACCATATCGGCGTCACCTTTCTTTATCTACCAAAACTGTGTGGTTTTTGCTCAAATGTGTCCCAAACATGTTTATATGGTGTATAGGTCATAATGGGTGCTTTGTGCGCGAAAAGCTTTCCGTGAAATTTTCGGACCAAAAGTGACCATATCGGCGTCATCTTACTTTATCCACAAAAACTGTTTTGTTTTTGCTCAAATGTTTACTAAACATGTTTATAGGATGTATAGCTCATAATGGGAGATTTTGTGTGCGAAAACCTTTCCGTGAAATTTTCGGACCAAAAGTGACTATATCGGCGTCACCTTTCTTTATCCCCCAAAACTGTGTTGTTTTTGCTCAAATGTTTACGAAACATGTTTATATGGTGTATAGGTCAAAATGGGAGCTTTGTGTGCGAAAAGCTTTTCCGTGAAATTTTCGGACCAAAAGTGACCAATCGGAGTCACCTTTCTTTATCCACCAAAACTGTGTGCTTTTCGCTCAAATGTGTCCCAAATATGTTTATATGGTGTATATGTCATAATGGGAGCTTTGTGCGTGAAAAGCTTTCCGTCATATTTTCGGACCAAAAGTGATGATATCGGCGTCACCTTTCTTTATCCACCAAAACTTTGTTGTTTTTGATCAAATGTTAACCAAACACGTTTATATGGTGTATAGGTCATAATGGGAGCTTTGTGCGCGAAAAGCTTTCCGTGAAATTTTCGGACCAAAAATGACCATATCGGCGTCACCTTTCTTTATCCACAAAAAATGTGTTGTTTTTGCTCAAATGTTTCTCAAACACGTTTATATGGTGTATAGGTCATAATGGGAGCTTTGTGCGCGAAAAGCTTTCCGTGAAATTTTCGGACCAAAAGTGACCATATCGGCGTCACCTTTCTTTATCCACCAATGTGTAGTTTTCGCTCAAATGTGTCCCAAACACGTTTATATGGTGTATAGGTCATAATGGGAGCTTTGTGCGCGAATAGCTTTCCGTGAAATTTTCAGACCAAAAGTGACCATATCGGCGTCACCTTTTTTTATCCACCAAAACTGTGTGGTTTTGGCTGAATTGTGTCCCAAAAATGTTTATATGGTGTATATGTCACAATGGGAGCTTTGTGCGCGAAAAGCTTTCCGTCATATATTCGGACCAAAAGTTACCATATCGGCGTCACCTTTCTTTATCCACAAAAACTATGTGGTTTTTACTCAATTGTGTCCCAATCAAGTTTATATGGTGTATACGTCACAATGGGAGCTTTATACCCGAAAAGCTTTCCGTCATATTTTCGGACCAAAAGACACCATATCGGCGCCACCTTTCTTTATCCACCAAAACTGTGTGGTTTTCGCTCAAATGTGTCCCAAACATGTTCATATGGTGTATAGTTCATAATGGGCGCTTTGTGCGCGAAAACCTTTCCGTGAAATTTTCGGTCCAAAAGTGACCATATCGGAGTCACCTTTCTTTATCCACCAGGACTGTGTGGTTTTCGCTCAAATGTGTCCCAAATATGTTTATATGGTGTATATGTCACAATGGGAGCTTTGTGCGTGAAAAGCTTTCCGTCATATTTTCGGACCAAAACTGACCATATCGGCGTCACCTTTCTTTATCCACCAAAACTGTGTTGTTTTTTTTATCAAATGTTTACCAAACACGTTTATATGGTGTATAGGTCATAATGGGAGCTTTGTGCGCGAAAAGCTTTCCGTGAAATTTTCGGACCAAAAGTGACCTTATCGGCGTCACCTTTCTTTATCCGCCAAAAATGTGTTGTTTTTGCTCAAATGTTTCTCAAAGACGTTTATATGGTGTATAGGTCATAATGGGAGCTTTGTGCGCGAAAAGCTTTCCGTGAAATTTTCGGACCAAAAGTGACCATATCGGAGTCACCTTTCTTTATCCACCACAACTGTGTAGTTTTCGCTCAAATGTGTCCCAAACACGTTTATATGGTGTATAGGTCATAATGGGAGCTTTGTGCGCGAAAAGCTTTCCGTGAAATTTTCGGACCAAAAGTGACCATATCGGCGTCACCTTTCTTTATCCACCAAAAATGTGTTGTTTTTGCTCAAATGTTTCTCAAACACGTTTATATGGTGTATAGGTCATAATGGGAGCTTTGTGCGCGAAAAGCTTTCCGTGAAATTTTCGGACCAAAAGTGACCATATCGGCGTCACCTTTCTTTATCCACCACTGTGTGGTTTTCGCTCAAATGTGTCCCAAACACGTTTATATGGTGTATAGGTCATAATGGGAGCTTTTTGCGCGAAAAGCATTCCGTGAAATTTTCGGACCAAAAGTGACCATATCGGAGTCACCTTTCTTTATCCACCAGGACTGTGTGGTTTTCGCTCAAATGTGTCCCAAATATGTTTATATGGTGTATATGTCACAATGGGAGCTTTGTGCGTGAAAAGCTTTCCGTCATATTTTCGGACCAAAACTGACCATATCGGCGTCACCTTTCTTTATCCACCAAAACTGTGTTGTTTTTTATCAAATGTTTACCAAACACGTTTATATTGTGTATAGGTCATAATGGGAGCTTTGTGCGCGAAAAGCTTTCTGTGAAATTTTCGGACCAAAAGTGACCTTATCGGCGTCACATTTCTTTATCCACCAAAAATGTGTTGTTTTTGTTCAAATGTTTTTCAAACACGTTTATATGGTGTATAGGTCATAATGGGAGGTTTGTGCGCGAAAAGCTTTCCGTGAAATTTTCGGACCAAAAGTGACCATATCGGAGTCACCTTTCTTTATCCACCAAAACTGTGTGGTTTTCGCTCAAATGTGTCCCAAATATGTTTATATGGTGTATATGTCACAATGGGAGCTTTGTGCGTGAAAAGCTTTCCGTCATATTTTCGGACCAAAATGTGACCATATCGGCGTCACCTTTCCTTATCCACCAAAACTGTGTTGTTTTTTATCAAATGTTTACCAAACACGTTTATATGGTGTATAGGTCATAATGGGAGCTTTGTGCGCGAAAAGCTTTCCGTGAAATTTTCGGACAAAAAATGACCATATCGGCGTCACCTTTCTTTATCCACCAAAAATCTGTTGTTTTTGCTCAAATGTTTCTCAAACACGTTTATATGGTGTATAGGTCATAATGGGAGCTTTGTGCGCGAAAAGCTTTCCGTGAAATTTTCGGACCAAAAGTGACCATATCGGCGTCACCTTTCTTTATCCACCAAAACTGTGTGGTTTTCGCTCAAATATGTCCCAAACACGTTTATATGGTGTATAGGTCATAATGGGAGCTTTGTGCACGAAAAGCTTTTCCGTGAAATTTTCGGACCAAAAGTAACCAATCGGAGTCACCTTTCTTTATCCACCAAAATTGTGTGGTTTTCGCTCAAATGTGTCCCAAACACGTTTATATGGTGAATAGGTCATAATGGGAGCTTTGTGCGCGAAAAGCTTTCCGTGAAATTTTCGGAACAAAAGTGACCATATTGGCGTCACCTTACTTTATCCACCAAAACTGTTTGGTTTTCGCTCATATGTGTCCCAAAAAAGTTTATATGGTGTATATGTCACCATGAGACCTTTGTGCGCGAAAAGCTTTCCGTCATATTTTCGGACCAAAAGTTACCATATCGTTGTCACCTTTCTTTATCTACCAAAACTGTGTGGTTTTCGCTCAAATGTGTCCCAAACATGTTTATATGGTGTATAGGTCATAATGGGTGCTTTGTGCGCGAAAACCTTTCCGTGAAATTTTCGGACCAAAAGTGACCATATCGGCGTCATCTTACTTTAACCACCAAAACTGTTTTGTTTTTGCTCAAATGTTTACTAAACATGTTTATAGGATGTATAGCTCATAATGGGAGCTTTGTGCGCGAAAACCTTTCCGTGAAATTTTCGGACCAAAAGTGACTACATCGGCGTCACCTTTCTTTATCCCCCAAAACTGTGTTGTTTTTGCTCAAATGTTTACGAAACATGTTTATATGGTGTATAGGTCAAAATGGGAGCTTTGTGTGCGAAAAGCTTTTCCGTGAAATTTTCGGACCAAAAGTGACCAATCGGAGTCACCTTTCTTTATCCACCAAAACTGGGTGCTTTTCGCTCAAATGTGTCCCAAATATGTTTATATGGTGTATATGTCACAATGGGAGCTTTGTGCGTGAAAAGCTTTCCGTCATATTTTCGGAACAAAAGTGACCATATCGGCGTCACCTTTCTTTATCCACCAAAACTTTGTTGTTTTTGATCAAATGTTAACCAAACACATTTATATGGTGTATAGGTCATAATGGGAGTTTTGTGCGCGAAAAGCTTTCCGTGAAATTTTCGGACAAAAAATGACCATATCGGCGTCACCTTTCTTTATGCACCAAAAATGTGTTGTTTTTGCTCAAATGTTTTTCAAACACGTTTATATGGTGTATAGGTCATAATGGGAGCTTTGTGCGCGAAAAGCTTTCCGTGAAATTTTCGGACCAAAAGTGACCATATCGGCGTGACCTTTCTTTATCCACCACTGTGTGGCTTTCGCTCAAATGTGTCCCAAACACGTTTATATGGTGTATAGGTCATAATGGGAGCTTTGTGCGCGAATAGCTTTCCGTGAAATTTTCGGACCAAAAGTGACCATATCGGCGTCACCTTTCTTTATCAAACCAAAACTGTGTGGTTTTGGCTGAACTGTGTCCCAAACATGTTTATATGGTGTATATGTCACAATGGGAGCTTTGTGCGCGAAAAGCTTTCCGTCATATATTCGGACCAAAAGTTACCATATCGGCGTCACCTTTCTTTATCCACAAAAACTGTGTGGTTTTTGCTCAATTGTGTCCCAAACATGTTTATATGGTGTATACGTCACAATGGGAGCTTTATACCCGAAAAGCTTTCCGTCATATTTTCGGACCAAAAGACACCATATCGGCGCCACCTTTCTTTATCCACCAAAACTGTGTGGTTTTCGCTCAAATGTGTCCCAAACATGTTCATATGGTGTATATGTCACAATGGGAGCTTTGTGCGTGAAAAGCTTTCCGTCATTTTTTCGGACCAAAACTGACCATATCGGCGTCACCTTTCTTTATCCACCAAAACTGTGTTGTTTTTTTATCAAATGTTTACCAAACACGTTTATATGGTGTATAGGTCATAATGGGAGCTTTGTGTGCGAAAACCTTTCCGTGAAATTTTCGGACCAAAAGTGACCATATCGGAGTCACCTTTCTTTATCCACCAAGACTGTGTGGTTTTCGCTCAAATGTGTCCCAAATATGTTTATATGGTGTATATGTCACAATGGGAGTTTTGTGCGTGAAAAGCTTTCCGTCATATTTTCGGACCAAAACTGACCATATCGGCGTCACCTTTCTTTATCCACCAAAACTGTGTTGTTTTTTATCAAATGTTTACCAAACACGTTTATATGGTGTATAGGTCATAATGGGAGCTTTGTGCGCGAAAAGCTTTCCGTGAAATTTTCGGACCAAAAGTGACCTTATCGGCGTCACCTTTCTTTATCCACCAAAAATGTGTTGTTTTTGCTCAAATGTTTCTTAAACACGTTTATATGGTGTATAGGTCATAATGGGAGCATTGTGCGCGAAAAGCTTTCCGTGGAATTTTCGGACCAAAAGTGACCATATCGGAGTCACCTTTCTTTATCCACCACAACTGTGTAGTTTTCGCTCAAATGTGTCCCAAACACGTTTATATGGTGTATAGGTCATAATGGGAGCTTTGTGCGCGAAAAGCTTTTCCGTGAAATTTTCGGACCAAAAGTGACCAATCGGAGTCACCTTTGTTTATCCACCAAAACTGTGTGGTTTTCACTCAATTGTGTCCCAAACACGTTTATATGGCGTATAGGTCATAATGGGAGCATTGTGCGCGAAAAGCTTTCCGTGAAATTTTCGGACCAAAAGTGACCATATTGGCCTCACCTTACTTTATCCACCAAAACTGTGTGGTTTTCGCTCAAATGTGTCCCAAATATGTTTATATGGTGTATATGTCACAATGGGGGCTTTGTGCGCGAAAAGCTTTTTGTCATATTTTATGACCAAAAGTTACCATATCGGCATCACCTTTGTTTATCCACCAAAACTGTGTGGTTTTCACTCAAATGTGTCCCAAACATGTTTATATGGTTTATAAGTCATAATGGGTGCTGTGTGCGCGAAAATCTTTCCGTGAAATTTTCGGACCAAAAATGACCATATCGGCGTCACCTTTCTTTATCCACCAAAAATGTGTTGTTTTTGCTCAAATGTTTCTCAAACACGTTTATATGGTGTATAGGTCATAATGGGAGCTTTGTGCGCGAATAGCTTTCCATGAAATTTTCGGACCAAAAGTGACCATATCGACGTCACCTTTTTTTATCCACCAAAACTGTGTGGTTTTCGCTCAAATGTGTCCCAAACACGTTTATATGGTGTATAGGTCATAATGGGAGCTTTGTGCGCGAAAAGCTTTCCGTGAAATTTTCGGAACAAAAGTGACCATATTGGCGTCACCTTTCTTTATCCATCACTGTATGGTTTTCGCTTAAATGTGTCCCAAACACGTTTATATGGTGTATAGGTCATAATGGGAGCTTTGTGCGCGAAAAGCTTTCCGTGAAGTTTTCGGACCAAAAGTGACCATATCGGCGTCATCTTTCTTTATCCACCAAAACTGTGTGGTTTTGGCTCAAATGTGTCCCAAACATGTTTATATGGTGTATATGTCACAATGGGAGCTTTGTGCGCGAAAAGCTTTCCGTCGTATTTTCAGACCAAAAGTTACCATAACGGCGTCACCTCTCTTTATCCACCAAAACTGTGTGGTTTTCGCTCAGATGTGTCCCAAACATGTTTATATGGTGTATAGTTCATACTGGGCGCTTTGTGCGCGAAACCCTTTCCGTGAAATTTCGGACCAAAAGTGACCATATCGGAGTCACCTTTCTTTATCCACCAAGACTGTGTGGTTTTCGCTCAAAAATGTCCCAAATATGTTTATATGGTGTATATGTAACAATGGGAGCTTTGCGCATGAAAAGCTTTCCATCATATTTTCGGACCAAAACTGACCATATCGGCGTCACCTTTCTTTATCCACCCAAACTGTGTTGTTTTTGATCAAATGTTTACAAAACACGTTTATATGGTGTATAGGTCATATGGGAGCTTTGTGAGCGAAAAGCTTTCCGTGAAATTTTCGGATCAAAAATGACCATATCGGAGTCACCTTTCTTTATCCACCAAAACTGTGTGGTTTTCGCTCAAATATGTCCCAAACACGTTTATATGGTGTATAGGTCATAATGGGAGCTTCGTGCGCGAAAAGCTTTTCCGTGAAATTTTCGGACCAAAAGTGACCAATCGGAGTCAGTTTTCTTTATCCACCAAAACTGTGTGGTTTTCGCTCAAATGTGTACCAAACACGTTTATATGGTGTATAGGTCATAATGGGAGCTTTGTGCGCGAAAACCTTTCCGTGAAATTTTCGGACCAAAAGTGACGATATTGGCGTCACCTTACTTTATCCACCAAAACTATGTGGCTTTCGCTCAAATGTGTCCCAAAAATGTTTATATGGTGTATATTTCACAATGGGAGCTTTGTGCGCGAAAAGCTTTCCGTCATATTTTCGGACCAAAAGTTACCATATCGGCGTCACCTTTCTTTATCCACCAAATTTGTGTGGTTTTCGCTCAAATGTGTCCCAAACATGTTTATATAGTGTATAGGTCATAATGGGTGCTTTGTGAGCGAAAACCTTTCCGTGAAATTTTTGGAACAAAAGTGACCATATCGGCGTCATCTTACTTTATCCACCAAAACTGTGTTGTTTTTGCTCAAATGTTTACGAAACATGTTTATAGGATGTATAGCTCATAATGGGAGCTTTGTGCGCGAAAACCTTTCCGTGAAATTTTCGGACCAAAAGTGACTATATCGGCGTCACCTTACTTTATCCACGAAAACTGTGTGGTTTTCGCTCAAATGTGTCCCAAACACGTTTATATGGTGTATAGGTCATAATGGGAGCTTTGTGCGCGAAAAGCTTTCCGTGAAATTTTTGGACCAAAAGTGACCATATCGGCGTCACCTTTCTTTATCCACGAAAACTGTGTGGTTTTGGCTCAAATGTGTCCCAAACATGTTTATATGGTGTATATGTCACAATGGGAGCTTTGTGTGCGAAAAGCTTTCCGTCATATTTTCGGACCAAAAGTTAACATATCGGCGTCACCTTTCTTTATCCACCAAAACTGTGTGGTTTTCGCTCAAATGTGTCCCAAACATGTTTATATGTTGTATAGTTCATAATGGGCGCTTTGTGCGCGAAAACCTTTCCGTGAAATTTTCGGACCAAAAGTGACCATATCGGAGTCACCTTTCTTTATCCACCAAGACTGTGTGGTTTTCGCTCAATTGCGTCCCAAATATGTTTATATGGTGTATATGTCACAATGGGAGTTTTGTGTGTGAAAAGCTTTCCGTCATATTTTCGGACCAAAACTGACCATATCGGTGTCACCTTTCGTTATCCACCAAAACTGTGTGGTTTTCGCTCAAATGTGTCCCAAACATATTTAGATGGTGTATATGTCACAATGGGAGCTTTATGCGCGAAAAGCTTTCCGTGAAATTTTCGGACCAAAAGTGACCATATCGGCGTCACCTTTCTTTATCCACCAAAACTGTGTGGTTTTCGCTCAAATGTGACCCAAACATGTTTATATGGTGTATATGTCACAATGGGAGCTTTGTGCGCGAAAAGCTTTCCGTCATATTTTCGGACCAAAAGTTACCATATCGGCGTCACCTTTTTTTATCCACAAAAACTATGTGGTTTTCGCTCAATTGTGTCCCAAACATGTTTATATGGTGTATATGTCACAATGGGAGCTTTGTACCCGAAAATCTTTCCGTCATATTTTCGGACCAAAAGTGACCATATCGGCGTCACCTTTCTTTATCCACCAAAACTGTGTGGTTTTCGATCAAATATGTCCCAAACATGTTTATATGGTGTATAGGTCATAATGGGCGCTTTGTGCGCGAAAACCTTTCTTGGAAATTTTCGGACCAAAAGTGACCATATCGTCGTCATCTTACTTCATCCACCTAAACTGTGTTGTTTTTGCTTAAATGCTTACTAAACATGTTTATAGGATGTATAGGTCATAATGGGAGCTTTGTGCGCGAAAACCTTTCCGTGAAATTTTCGGACCAAAATTGACTATATCGGCGTCACCTTACTTTATCCACCAAAACTGTGTTGTTTTTGCTCAAATGTTTACTAAACATGTTTATAGGATGTATAGCTTATAATGGGAGCTTTGTGCGCGAAAACCTTTCCGTGAAATTTTCGGACCAAAAGTGACTATATCGGCGTCACCTTACTTTATCCACCAAAACTGTGTTGTTTTTGCTCAAATGTTTACGAAACATGTTTATATGGTGTATAGGTCAAAATGAGAGCTTTGTGTGCGAAAAGCTTTTCCGTGAAATTTTCGAACCAAAAGTGACCAATCGGAGTCACGTATATTTATCCACCAAAACTGTTTGGTTTTCGCTCAAATGTGTCCCAAATATGTTTATACGGTGTATATGTCACAATGGGAGCTTTGTGCGTGAAAAGCTTTCCGTCATATTTTCGGACCAAAAGTGACCATATCGGCGTCACCTTTCTTTATCCACCAAAACTTTGTTGTTTTTGATCAAATGTTAACCAAACACGTTTATATGGTGTATAGGTCATAAAGGGAGCTTTGTGCGGGAAAAGTTTTCCGTCATATTTTCGGAACAAAAGTGACCATATCGGCGTCACCTTTCTTTATCCACCAAAACTGTGTGGTTTTCGCTCAAATGTGTCCCAAACATGTTTATATTGTGTATAGGTCATAATGGGAGCTTTGTGCGCGAAAAGCTTTCCGTGAAATTTTCGGACCAAAAGTGACCATATCGGCGTCACCTTTCTTTATCCACCAAAACTGTGTGGTTTTCGCTCAAATGTGTACGAAACATGTTTATATGGTGTAAAGTTCATAATGGGCGCTTTATGCGTGAAAACCTTTCCGTGAAATTTTCGGACCAAAAGTGACCATATCGGAGTCACCTTTCTTTATCCACCAAGACTGTGTGGTTTTCGCTCAAATGTGTCCCAAATATGTTTATATGGTGTATATGTCACAATGGGAGCTTTGTGCGTGAAAAGCTTTCCGTCATATTTTCGGACCAAAACTGACCATATCGGCGTCACCTTTCTTTATCCACCAAAACTGTGTTGTTTTTTATCAAATGCTTACCAAACACGTTTATATGGTGTACAGGTCATAATGGGAGCTTTGTGAGCGAAAAGCTTTCCGTGAAATTTTCGGACCAAAAGTTACCATATCGGCGTCACCTTTCTTTATCCACCAAAACTGTGTGGTTTTTGCTCAAATGTATCCCAAACAATTTTATATGGTTGTATAGGTCATAATGTGAGATTTGTGCTCGAAAAGCTTTCCGTGAAATTTTCGGACCAAATGTGACCATATCGGCGTCACCTTTCTTTATCCACGAAAACTGTGTGGTTTTCGCTCAAATTTGTCCCAAACATGTTTATATGGTGTATATGTCACAATGGGAGCTTTGTGCAAAAACATTTCCGTCAAATTTTCAGACCAAAAGTGACCATATTGGCGTCACCTTACTTTATCCACCAAAACTTTGTGGTTTTCGCTCAAATGTGTCCCAAACATGTTTATATGGTGTATATGTCACAATGGGAGCTTTGTGCGCGAAAAGCTTTCCGTCATATTTTCAGACCAAAAGTTACCATATCGGCGTCACCTTTCTTTATCCACCAAGACTGTGGGGTTTTCGCTCAAATGTGTCCCAAATACGTTTATATGGTGTATATGTCACAATGGGAGCTTTGTGCGCGAAAAGCTTTCCGTGAAATTTTCGGACCAAAAGTGACCATATCGGCGTCACCTTTCTTTATCCACTAAAACTGTGTGGTTTTCGCTCAAATTGTGTCCCAAACATGTTTATATGGTGTATATGTCACAATGAGAGCTTTGTGCGCGAAAAGCTTTCCGTCATATTTTCGGACCAAAAGTTACCATATCGGCGTCACCTTTTTTTATCCACAAAAACTATGTGGTTTTCGCTCAATTGTGTCCCAAACATGTTTATATGGTGTATATGTCACAATGGGAGCTTTGTACCCGAAAAGTTTTCCGTCATATTTTCGGACCAAAAGTGACCATATCGGCGTCACCTTTCTTTATCCACCAAAACTGTGTGGTTTTCGCTCAAATGTGTCCCAAACATGTTTATATTGTGTATAGGTCATAATGGGAGCTTTGTGCGCGAAAAGCTTTCCGTGAAATTTTCGGACCAAAAGTGACCATATCGGCGTCACCTTTCTTTATCCACCAAAACTGTGTGGTTTTCGCTCAAATGTGTACGAAACATGTTTATATGGTGTAAAGTTCATAATGGGCGCTTTATGCGTGAAAACCTTTCCGTGAAATTTTCGGACCAAAAGTGACCATATCGGAGTCACCTTTCTTTATCCACCAAGACTGTGTGGTTTTCGCTCAAATGTGTCCCAAATATGTTTATATGGTGTATATGTCACAATGGGAGCTTTGTGCGTGAAAAGCTTTCCGTCATATTTTCGGACCAAAACTGACCATATCGGCGTCACCTTTCTTTATCCACCAAAACTGTGTTGTTTTTTATCAAATGCTTACCAAACACGTTTATATGGTGTACAGGTCATAATGGGAGCTTTGTGAGCGAAAAGCTTTCCGTGAAATTTTCGGACCAAAAGTTACCATATCGGCGTCACCTTTCTTTATCCACCAAAACTGTGTGGTTTTTGCTCAAATGTATCCCAAACAATTTTATATGGTGTATAGGTCATAATGTGAGATTTGTGCTCGAAAAGCTTTCCGTGAAATTTTCGGACCAAATGTGACCATATCGGCGTCACCTTTCTTTATCCACGAAAACTGTGTGGTTTTCGCTCAAATTTGTCCTAAACATGTTTATATGGTGTATATGTCACAATGGGAGCTTTGTGCAAAAACATTTCCGTCAAATTTTCAGACCAAAAGTGACCATATTGGCGTCACCTTACTTTATCCACCAAAACTTTGTGGTTTTCGCTCAAATGTGTCCCAAACATGTTTATATGGTGTATATGTCACAATGGGAGCTTTGTGCGCGAAAAGCTTTCCGTCATATTTTCGGACCAAAAGTTACCATTTCGGCGTCACCTTTCTTTATCCACCAAGACTGTGGGGTTTTCGCTCAAATGTGTCCCAAATACGTTTATATGGTGTATATGTCACAATGGGAGCTTTGTGCGCGAAAAGCTTTCCGTGAAATTTTCGGACCAAAAGTGACCATATCGGCGTCACCTTTCTTTATCCACTAAAACTGTGTGGTTTTCGCTCAAATTGTGTCCCAAACATGTTTATATGGTGTGTATGTCACAATGAGAGCTTTGTGCGCGAAAAGCTTTCCGTCATATTTTCGGACCAAAAGTTACCATATCGGCGTCACCTTTTTTTATCCACAAAAACTATGTGGTTTTCGCTCAATTGTGTCCCAAACATGTTTATATGGTGTATATGTCACAATGGGAGCTTTGTACCCGAAAAGTTTTCCGTCATATTTTCGGACCAAAAGTGACCATATCGGCGTCACCTTTCTTTATCCACCACTGTGTGGTTTTCGCTCAAATGTGTCCCAAACACGTTTATATTGTGTATAGGTCATAATGGGAGCTTTGTGCGCGAAAAGCTTTCCGTGAAATTTTCGGACCAAAAGTGACCATATCGGCGTCATCTTACTTCATAGGTGAAATTTTCGGACCAAAAGTGACCATATCGGCGTCACCTTTCTTTATCCACTAAAACTGTGTGGTTTTCGCTCAAATTGTGTCCCAAACATGTTTATATGGTGTATATGTCACAATGAGAGCTTTGTGCGCGAAAAGCTTTCCGTCATATTTTCGGACCAAAAGTTACCATATCGGCGTAACCTTTTTTTATCCACAAAAACTATGTGGTTTTCGCTCAATTGTGTCCCAAACATGTTTATATGGTGTTTATGTCACAATGGGAGCTTTGTACCCGAAAATCTTTCCGTCATATTTTCGGACCAAAAGTGACCATATCGGCGTCACCTTTCTTTATCCACCAAAACTGTGTGGTTTTCGCTCAAATGTGTCACAAATATGTTTATATGGTGTATAGGTCATAATGGGCGCTTTGTGCGCGAAAACCTTTCTTTGAAATTTTCGGACTAAAGGTGACCATATCGTCGTCATCTTACTTCATCCACCTAAACTGTGTTGTTTTTGCTTAAATGCTTACTAAACATGTTTATAGGATGTATAGGTCATAATGGGAGCTTTGTGCGCGAAAACCTTTCCGTGATATTTTCGGACCAAAATTGACTATATCGGCGTCACCTTACTTTATCCACCAAAACTGTGTTGTTTTTGCTCAAATGTTTACTAAACATGTTTATAGGATGTATAGCTTATAATGGGAGCTTTGTGCGCGAAAACCTTTCCGTGAAATTTTCGGACCAAAAGTGACTATATCGGCGTCACCTTACTTTATCCACCGAAACTTTGTTGTTTTTGCTCAAATGTTTACGAAACATGTTTATATGGTGTATAGGTCAAAATGGGAGCTTTGTGTGCGAAAAGCTTTTCCGTGAAATTTTCGAACCAAAAGTGACCAATCGGAGTCACGTTTCTTTATCCACCCAAACTGTGTGGTTTTCGCTCAAATGTGTCCCAAATATGTTTATATGGTGTATATGTCACAATGGGAGCTTTGTGCATGAAAAGCTTTCCGTCATATTTTCGGACCAAAAGTGACCATATCGGCGTCACCTTTCTTTATCCACCAAAACTTTGTTGTTTTTGATCAAATGTTAACCAAACACGTTTATATGGTGTATAGGTCATAATGGGAGCTTTGTGCGCGAAAAGCTTTCCGTGAAATTTTCGGACCAAAAGTGACCATATCAGCGTCACCTTTCTTTATCCACCACTGTGTGGTTTTCGCTCAAATGTGTCCCAAACACGTTTATATGGTGTATAGGTCATAATGGGAGCTTTGTGCGCGAAAAGCTTTCTGTGAAATTTTCGGACCAAAAGTGACCATATCGGCGTCACCTTTCTTTATCCACCAAAACTGTGTGGTTTTCGCTCAAATGTGTACCAAACATGTTTATATGGTGTAAAGTTCATAATGGGCGCTTTGTGGGTGAAAACCTTTTCGTGAAATTTTCGAAGCAAAAGTGACCATATCGGAGTCACCTTTCTTTATCCACCAAGACAGTGTGGTTTTCGCTCAAATGTGTCCCAAATATCTTTATATGGTGTATATGTCACAATGGGAGCTTTGTGCGTGAAAAGCTTTCCGTCATATTTTCGGACCAAAACTGACCATATCGGCGTCACCTTTCTTTATCCACCAAAACTGTGTTGTTTTTTATCAAATGTTTACCAAACACGTTTATATGGTGTATAGGTCATAATGGGAGCTTTGTGCGCGAAAAGCTTTCCGTGAAATTTTTCGGACCAAAAGTGACCATATCGGCGTCACCTTTCTTTATCCACCAAAACTGTGTGGTTTTTGCTCAAATGTATCCCAAACAATTTTATATGGTGTATAGGTCATAATGTGAGATTTGTGCTCGCAAAGCTTTCCGTGAAATTTTCGGACCAAATGTGACCATATCGGCGACACCTTTCTTTATCTACGAAAACTGTGTGGTTTTCGCTCAAATTTGTCCCAAACATGTTTATATGGTGTATATGTCACAATAGGAGCTTTGTGCAAAAAGATTTCCGTCAAATTTTCAGACCAAAAGTGACCATATTGGCGTCACCTTACTTTATCCACCAAAACTTTGTGGTTTTCGCTCAAATGTGTCCCAAACATGTTTATATGGTGTATATGTCACAATGGGAGCTTTGTGCGCGAAAAGCTTTCCGTCATATTTTCGGACCAAAAGTTACCATATCGGAGTCACCTTTCTTTATCCACCAAGACTGTGGGGTTTTCGCTCAAATTTGTCCCAAATACGTTTATATGGTGTATATGTCACAATGGGAGCTTTGTGCGCGAAAAGCTTTCCGTGAAATTTTCGGACCAAAAGTGACCATATCGGCGTCACCTTTCTTTATCCACTAAAACTGTGTGGTTTTCGCTCAAATTGTGTCTCAAACACGTTTATATGGTGTATATGTCACAATGGGAGCTTTGTGCGCGAAAAGCTTTCCGTCATATTTTCGGACCAAAAGTTACCATATCGGCGTCACCTTTTTTTATCCACAAAAACTATGTGGTTTTCGCTCAATTGTGTCCCAAACATGTTTATATGGTGTATATGTCACAATGGGAGCTTTGTACCCGAAAAGCTTTCCGTCATATTTTCGGACCAAAAGTGACCATATCGGCGTCACCTTTCTTTATCCACTAAAACTGTGTGGTTTTCGCTCAAATGTGTCCCAAACATGTTTATATGGTGTATAGGTCATAATGGGCGCTTTGTGCGCGAAAACCTTTCCGTGAAATTTTCGGACCAAAAGTGACCATATCGGCGTCATCTTACTTCATCCACCTAAACTGTGTTGTTTTTGCTTAAATGTGTACTAAACATGTTTATAGGATGTATAGGTCATAATGGGAGCTTTGTGCGCGAAAACCTTTCCGTCAAATTTTTGGACCAAAATTGACTATATGGGCGTCACCTTACTTTATCCACCAAAACTGTGTTGTTTTTGCTCAAATGTTTACGAAACATGTTTATATGGTGTATAGGTCAAAATGGGAGCTTTGTGTGCGAAAAGCTTTTCCGTGAAATTTTCGGACCAAAAGTGACCAATCGGAGTCACCTTTCTTTATCCACCAAAACTGTGTGGTTTTCGCTCAAATGTGTCCCAAATATGTTTATATGGTGTATATGTCAAAATGGGAGCTTTGTGCGTGAAAAGCTTTCCGTCATATTTTCGGACCACAAGTGACCATATCGGCGTCACCTTTCTTTATCCACCAAAACTTTGTTGTTTTGATCAAATGTTAACCAAACACGTTTATATGGTGTATAGGTCATAATGGGAGCTTTGTGCGCGAAAAGCTTTCCGTGAAATTTTCGGACCAAAAATGACCATATCGGCGTCACCTTTATTTATCCACCAAAAATGTGTTGTTTTTGCTCAAATGTTTCTCAAACACGTTTATATGGTGTATAGGTCAGAATGGGAGCTTTGTGCGCGAAAAGCTTTCCATGAAATTTTCGGACCAAAAGTGACCATATCGGCGTCAACTTTCTTTATCCACCAAAATTGTGTGGTTTTGGCTCAAATGTGTCCCAAACATGTTTATATGGTGTATACGTCACAATGGGAGCTTTGTGCGCGAAAAGCTTTCCGTCATATTTTCGGACCAAAAGATACCATATCGGCGTCACCTTTCTTTATCCACAAAAACTGTGTGGTTTTCGCTCAAATGTGTCCCAAACATGTTTATATGGTGTATAGTTCATAATGGTCGCTTTGTGCGCGAAAACTTTCCGTGAAATTTTCGGACCAAAAGTGACCATATCGGAGTCACCTTTCTTTATCCACCAAGACTGTGTGGTTTTCGCTCAAATGTGTCCCAAATACGTTTATATGGTGTATATGTCACAATGGCAGCTTTGTGCGTGAAAAGCTTTCCGTCATATTTTCGGACCAAAACTGACCATATCGGCGTCACCTTTCTTTATCCACCAAAACTGTGTTGTTTCTTTTATCAAATGTTTACCAAACACGTTTATATGGTGTATAGGTCATAATGGGAGCTTTCTGCGCGAAAAGATTTCCGTGAAATTTTCGGACCAAAAGTGACCATATCGGCGTCACCTTTCTTTATCCACTAAAACTGTGTGGTTTTCGCTCAAAGGTGTCCGAAACACGTTTACATGGTGTTTAGGTCATAATGGGAGCTTTGTGCGCGAAAAGCTTTCCGTGAAATTTTCGGACCAAAAGTGACCATATCGGCGTCACCTTTCTTTATCCACCAAAATTGTGTGGTTTTCGCTTAAATGTGTCCCAAACACGTTTACATGGTGTTTAGGTCATAATGGGAGCTTTTTGCACGAAAAGCTTTCCGTGAAATTTTCGGACCAAAAGTGACCATATCAGCGTCACCTTTCTTTATCCACCAAAACTGTGTGGTTTTCGCTCAAATGTGTCCCAAACATGTTTATATGGTGTATACGTCACAATGGGAGCTTTGTGCGCGAAAAGCTTTCCGTCATATTTTCGGACCAAAAGATACCATATCGGCGTCACCTTTCTTTACCCACCAAAACTGTGTGGTTTTCGCTCAAATATGTCCCAAACATGTTTATATGGTGTATAGTTCAGAATGGTCGCTTTGTGCGTGAAAACCTTTCCGTGAAATTTTCGGACCAAAAGTGACCATATCGGAGTCACCTTTCTTTATCCACCAAGACTGTGTGGTTTTCGCTCAAATGTGTCCCAAATACGTTTATATGGTGTATATGTCACAATGGGAGCTTTGTGCGTGAAAAGCTTTCCGTCATATTTTCGGACCAAAACTGACCATATCGGCGTCACCTTTCTTTATCCACCAAAACTGTGTTGTTTTTGATCAAATGTTTACCAAACACGTTTATATGGTGTATAGGTCATAATGGGAGCTTTGTGCGCGAAACGCTTTCCGTGAAATTTTCGGACCAAAAGTGACCATATCGGCGTCACCTTTCTTTATCCACCAAAATTGTGTGGTTTTCGCTTAAATGTGTCCCAAACACGTTTATATGGTGTATAGGTCATAATGGGAGCTTTGTGCACGAAAAGATTTCCGTGAAATTTTCGGACCAAAAGTGACCATATCGGCGTCATCTTACTTCATCCACCTAAACTGTGTTGTTTTTGCTTAAATGTGTACTAAACATGTTTATAGGATGTATAGGTCATAATGGGAGCTTTGTGCGCGAAAACCTTTCCGTCAAATTTTTGGACCAAAATTGACTATATGGGCGTCACCTTACTTTATCCACCAAAACTGTGTTGTTTTTGCTCAAATGTTTACGAAACATGTTTATATGGTGTATAGGTCAAAATGGGAGCTTTGTGTGCGAAAAGCTTTTCCGTGAAATTTTCGGACCAAAAGTGACCAATCGGAGTCACCTTTCTTTATCCACCAAAACTGTGTGGTTTTCGCTCAAATGTGTCCCAAATATGTTTATATGGTGTATATGTCAAAATGGGAGCTTTGTGCGTGAAAAGCTTTCCGTCATATTTTCGGACCACAAGTGACCATATCGGCGTCACCTTTCTTTATCCACCAAAACTTTGTTGTTTTGATCAAATGTTAACCAAACACGTTTATATGGTGTATAGGTCATAATGGGAGCTTTGTGCGCGAAAAGCTTTCCGTGAAATTTTCGGACCAAAAATGACCATATCGGCGTCACCTTTATTTATCCACCAAAAATGTGTTGTTTTTGCTCAAATGTTTCTCAAACACGTTTATATGGTGTATAGGTCAGAATGGGAGCTTTGTGCGCGAAAAGCTTTCCATGAAATTTTCGGACCAAAAGTGACCATATCGGCGTCAACTTTCTTTATCCACCAAAATTGTGTGGTTTTGGCTCAAATGTGTCCCAAACATGTTTATATGGTGTATACGTCACAATGGGAGCTTTGTGCGCGAAAAGCTTTCCGTCATATTTTCGGACCAAAAGATACCATATCGGCGTCACCTTTCTTTATCCACAAAAACTGTGTGGTTTTCGCTCAAATGTGTCCCAAACATGTTTATATGGTGTATAGTTCATAATGGTCGCTTTGTGCGCGAAAACTTTCCGTGAAATTTTCGGACCAAAAGTGACCATATCGGAGTCACCTTTCTTTATCCACCAAGACTGTGTGGTTTTCGCTCAAATGTGTCCCAAATACGTTTATATGGTGTATATGTCACAATGGCAGCTTTGTGCGTGAAAAGCTTTCCGTCATATTTTCGGACCAAAACTGACCATATCGGCGTCACCTTTCTTTATCCACCAAAACTGTGTTGTTTCTTTTATCAAATGTTTACCAAACACGTTTATATGGTGTATAGGTCATAATGGGAGCTTTCTGCGCGAAAAGATTTCCGTGAAATTTTCGGACCAAAAGTGACCATATCGGCGTCACCTTTCTTTATCCACTAAAACTGTGTGGTTTTCGCTCAAAGGTGTCCGAAACACGTTTACATGGTGTTTAGGTCATAATGGGAGCTTTGTGCGCGAAAAGCTTTCCGTGAAATTTTCGGACCAAAAGTGACCATATCGGCGTCACCTTTCTTTATCCACCAAAATTGTGTGGTTTTCGCTTTAATGTGTCCCAAACACGTTTACATGGTGTTTAGGTCATAATGGGAGCTTTTTGCACGAAAAGTTTTCCGTGAAATTTTCGGACCAAAAGTGACCATATCAGCGTCACCTTTCTTTATCCACCAAAACTGTGTGGTTTTCGCTCAAATGTGTCCCAAACATGTTTATATGGTGTATACGTCACAATGGGAGCTTTGTGCGCGAAAAGCTTTCCGTCATATTTTCGGACCAAAAGATACCATATCGGCGTCACCTTTCTTTACCCACCAAAACTGTGTGGTTTTCGCTCAAATATGTCCCAAACATGTTTATATGGTGTATAGTTCAGAATGGTCGCTTTGTGCGTGAAAACCTTTCCGTGAAATTTTCGGACCAAAAGTGACCATATCGGAGTCACCTTTCTTTATCCACCAAGACTGTGTCGTTTTCGCTCAAATGTGTCCCAAATACGTTTATATGGTGTATATGTCACAATGGGAGCTTTGTGCGTGAAAAGCTTTCCGTCATATTTTCGGACCAAAACTGACCATATCGGCGTCACCTTTCTTTATCCACCAAAACTGTGTTGTTTTTGATCAAATGTTTACCAAACACGTTTATATGGTGTATAGGTCATAATGGGAGCTTTGTGCGCGAAACGCTTTCCGTGAAATTTTCGGACCAAAAGTGACCATATCGGCGTCACCTTTCTTTATCCACCAAAATTGTGTGGTTTTCGCTTAAATGTGTCCCAAACACGTTTATATGGTGTATAGGTCATAATGGGAGCTTTGTGCACGAAAAGATTTCCGTGAAATTTTCGGACCAAAAGTGACCATATCGGCGTCATCTTACTTCATCCACCTAAACTGTGTTGTTTTTGCTTAAATGTGTACTAAACATGTTTATAGGATGTATAGGTCATAATGGGAGCTTTGTGCGCGAAAACCTTTCCGTCAAATTTTTGGACCAAAATTGACTATATGGGCGTCACCTTACTTTATCCACCAAAACTGTGTTGTTTTTGCTCAAATGTTTACGAAACATGTTTATATGGTGTATAGGTCAAAATGGGAGCTTTGTGTGCGAAAAGCTTTTCCGTGAAATTTTCGGACCAAAAGTGACCAATCGGAGTCACCTTTCTTTATCCACCAAAACTGTGTGGTTTTCGCTCAAATGTGTCCCAAATATGTTTATATGGTGTATATGTCAAAATGGGAGCTTTGTGCGTGAAAAGCTTTCCGTCATATTTTCGGACCACAAGTGACCATATCGGCGTCACCTTTCTTTATCCACCAAAACTTTGTTGTTTTGATCAAATGTTAACCAAACACGTTTATATGGTGTATAGGTCATAATGGGAGCTTTGTGCGCGAAAAGCTTTCCGTGAAATTTTCGGACCAAAAATGACCATATCGGCGTCACCTTTATTTATCCACCAAAAATGTGTTGTTTTTGCTCAAATGTTTCTCAAACACGTTTATATGGTGTATAGGTCAGAATGGGAGCTTTGTGCGCGAAAAGCTTTCCATGAAATTTTCGGACCAAAAGTGACCATATCGGCGTCAACTTTCTTTATCCACCAAAATTGTGTGGTTTTGGCTCAAATGTGTCCCAAACATGTTTATATGGTGTATACGTCACAATGGGAGCTTTGTGCGCGAAAAGCTTTCCGTCATATTTTCGGACCAAAAGATACCATATCGGCGTCACCTTTCTTTATCCACAAAAACTGTGTGGTTTTCGCTCAAATGTGTCCCAAACATGTTTATATGGTGTATAGTTCATAATGGTCGCTTTGTGCGCGAAAACTTTCCGTGAAATTTTCGGACCAAAAGTGACCATATCGGAGTCACCTTTCTTTATCCACCAAGACTGTGTGGTTTTCGCTCAAATGTGTCCCAAATACGTTTATATGGTGTATATGTCACAATGGGAGCTTTGTGCGTGAAAAGCTTTCCGTCATATTTTCGGACCAAAACTGACCATATCGGCGTCACCTTTCTTTATCCACCAAAACTGTGTTGTTTTTTTTATCAAATGTTTACCAAACACGTTTATATGGTGTATAGGTCATAATGGGAGCTTTCTGCGCGAAAAGATTTCCGTGAAATTTTCGGACCAAAAGTGACAATATCGGCGTCACCTTTCTTTATCCACTAAAACTGTGTGGTTTTCGCTCAAAGGTGTCCGAAACACGTTTACATGGTGTTTAGGTCATAATGGGAGCTTTGTGCGCGAAAAGCTTTCCGTGAAATTTTCGGACCAAAAGTGACCATATCGGCGTCACCTTTCTTTATCCACCAAAATTGTGTGGTTTTCGCTTAAATGTGTCCCAAACACGTTTACATGGTGTTTAGGTCATAATGGGAGCTTTTTGCACGAAAAGCTTTCCGTGAAATTTTCGGACCAAAAGTGACCATATCAGCGTCACCTTTCTTTATCCACCAAAACTGTGTGGTTTTCGCTCAAATGTGTCCCAAACATGTTTATATGGTGTATACGTCACAATGGGAGCTTTGTGCGCGAAAAGCTTTCCGTCATATTTTCGGACCAAAAGATACCATATCGGCGTCACCTTTCTTTACCCACCAAAACTGTGTGGTTTTCGCTCAAATATGTCCCAAACATGTTTATATGGTGTATAGTTCAGAATGGTCGCTTTGTGCGTGAAAACCTTTCCGTGAAATTTTCGGACCAAAAGTGACCATATCGGAGTCACCTTTCTTTATCCACCAAGACTGTGTCGTTTTCGCTCAAATGTGTCCCAAATACGTTTATATGGTGTATATGTCACAATGGGAGCTTTGTGCGTGAAAAGCTTTCCGTCATATTTTCGGACCAAAACTGACCATATCGGCGTCACCTTTCTTTATCCACCAAAACTGTGTTGTTTTTGATCAAATGTTTACCAAACACGTTTATATGGTGTATAGGTCATAATGGGAGCTTTGTGCGCGAAACGCTTTCCGTGAAATTTTCGGACCAAAAGTGACCATATCGGCGTCACCTTTCTTTATCCACCAAAATTGTGTGGTTTTCGCTTAAATGTGTCCCAAACACGTTTATATGGTGTATAGGTCATAATGGGAGCTTTGTGCACGAAAAGATTTCCGTGAAATTTTCGGACCAAAAGTGACCATATCGGCGTCATCTTACTTCATCCACCTAAACTGTGTTGTTTTTGCTTAAATGTGTACTAAACATGTTTATAGGATGTATAGGTCATAATGGGAGCTTTGTGCGCGAAAACCTTTCCGTCAAATTTTTGGACCAAAATTGACTATATGGGCGTCACCTTACTTTATCCACCAAAACTGTGTTGTTTTTGCTCAAATGTTTACGAAACATGTTTATATGGTGTATAGGTCAAAATGGGAGCTTTGTGTGCGAAAAGCTTTTCCGTGAAATTTTCGGACCAAAAGTGACCAATCGGAGTCACCTTTCTTTATCCACCAAAACTGTGTGGTTTTCGCTCAAATGTGTCCCAAATATGTTTATATGGTGTATATGTCAAAATGGGAGCTTTGTGCGTGAAAAGCTTTCCGTCATATTTTCGGACCACAAGTGACCATATCGGCGTCACCTTTCTTTATCCACCAAAACTTTGTTGTTTTGATCAAATGTTAACCAAACACGTTTATATGGTGTATAGGTCATAATGGGAGCTTTGTGCGCGAAAAGCTTTCCGTGAAATTTTCGGACCAAAAATGACCATATCGGCGTCACCTTTATTTATCCACCAAAAATGTGTTGTTTTTGCTCAAATGTTTCTCAAACACGTTTATATGGTGTATAGGTCAGAATGGGAGCTTTGTGCGCGAAAAGCTTTCCATGAAATTTTCGGACCAAAAGTGACCATATCGGCGTCAACTTTCTTTATCCACCAAAATTGTGTGGTTTTGGCTCAAATGTGTCCCAAACATGTTTATATGGTGTATACGTCACAATGGGAGCTTTGTGCGCGAAAAGCTTTCCGTCATATTTTCGGACCAAAAGATACCATATCGGCGTCACCTTTCTTTATCCACAAAAACTGTGTGGTTTTCGCTCAAATGTGTCCCAAACATGTTTATATGGTGTATAGTTCATAATGGTCGCTTTGTGCGCGAAAACTTTCCGTGAAATTTTCGGACCAAAAGTGACCATATCGGAGTCACCTTTCTTTATCCACCAAGACTGTGTGGTTTTCGCTCAAATGTGTCCCAAATACGTTTATATGGTGTATATGTCACAATGGGAGCTTTGTGCGTGAAAAGCTTTCCGTCATATTTTCGGACCAAAACTGACCATATCGGCGTCACCTTTCTTTATCCACCAAAACTGTGTTGTTTTTTTTATCAAATGTTTACCAAACACGTTTATATGGTGTATAGGTCATAATGGGAGCTTTCTGCGCGAAAAGATTTCCGTGAAATTTTCGGACCAAAAGTGACAATATCGGCGTCACCTTTCTTTATCCACTAAAACTGTGTGGTTTTCGCTCAAAGGTGTCCGAAACACGTTTACATGGTGTTTAGGTCATAATGGGAGCTTTGTGCGCGAAAAGCTTTCCGTGAAATTTTCGGACCAAAAGTGACCATATCGGCGTCACCTTTCTTTATCCACCAAAATTGTGTGGTTTTCGCTTAAATGTGTCCCAAACACGTTTACATGGTGTTTAGGTCATAATGGGAGCTTTTTGCACGAAAAGCTTTCCGTGAAATTTTCGGACCAAAAGTGACCATATCAGCGTCACCTTTCTTTATCCACCAAAACTGTGTGGTTTTCGCTCAAATGTGTCCCAAACATGTTTATATGGTGTATACGTCACAATGGGAGCTTTGTGCGCGAAAAGCTTTCCGTCATATTTTCGGACCAAAAGATACCATATCGGCGTCACCTTTCTTTACCCACCAAAACTGTGTGGTTTTCGCTCAAATATGTCCCAAACATGTTTATATGGTGTATAGTTCAGAATGGTCGCTTTGTGCGTGAAAACCTTTCCGTGAAATTTTCGGACCAAAAGTGACCATATCGGAGTCACCTTTCTTTATCCACCAAGACTGTGTGGTTTTCGCTCAAATGTGTCCCAAATACGTTTATATGGTGTATATGTCACAATGGGAGCTTTGTGCGTGAAAAGCTTTCCGTCATATTTTCGGACCAAAACTGACCATATCGGCGTCACCTTTCTTTATCCACCAAAACTGTGTTGTTTTTGATCAAATGTTTACCAAACACGTTTATATGGTGTATAGGTCATAATGGGAGCTTTGTGCGCGAAACGCTTTCCGTGAAATTTTCGGACCAAAAGTGACCATATCGGCGTCACCTTTCTTTATCCACCAAAATTGTGTGGTTTTCGCTTAAATGTGTCCCAAACACGTTTATATGGTGTATAGGTCATAATGGGAGCTTTGTGCACGAAAAGATTTCCGTGAAATTTTCGGACCAAAAGTGACCATATCGGCGTCACCTTTCTTTATCCACTAAAACTGTGTGGTTTTCGCTCAAAGGTGTCCCAAACACGTTTACATGGTGTTTAGGTCATAATGGGAGCTTTGTGCGCGAAAAGCTTTCCGTGAAATTTTCGGACCAAACGTGACCATATCGGCGTCACCTTTCTTTATCCACCAAAACTGTGTGGTTTTCGCTCAAATGTGTCCCAAACATGTTTATATGGTGTAAAGTTCATAATGGGCGCTTTGTGCGTGAAAACCTTTCCGTGAAATTTTCGGACCAAAAGTGACCATATCGTTGTCACCTTTCTTTATCCACCAAGACTGTGTGGTTTTCGCTCAAATGTGTCCCAAATATGTTTATATGGTGTATATGTCACAATGGGAGCTTTGTGCGTGAAAAGCTTTCCGTCATATTTTCGGACCAAAACTGACCATATCGGCGTCACCTTTCTTTTCCACCAAAACTGTGTGGTTTTTACTAAAATGTATCCCAAACAATTTTATATGGTGTATAGGTCATAATGTGAGATTTGTGCTCGAAAAGCTTTCCGTGAAATTTTCGGACCAAATGTGACCATATCGGCGTCACCTTTCTTTATCCACGAAAACTGTGTGGTTTTCGATCAAATTTGTCCCAAACATGTTTATATGGTGTATATGTCACAATGGGAGCTTTGTGCAAAAAGATTTCCGTCAAATTTTCAGACCAAAAGTGACCATATTGGCGTCACCATACTTTTTCCACCAAAACATTGTGGTTTTCGCTCAAATGTGTCCCAAACATGTTTATATGGTGTATATGTCACAAAGGGAGCTTTGTGCGCGAAAAGCTTTCCGTCATATTTTCGGACCAAAAGTTACCATATCGGCGTCACCTTTCTTTATCCACCAAGACTGTGGGCTTTTCGCTCAAATGTGTCCCAAATACGTTTATATGGTGTATATGTCACAATGGGAGCTTTGTTCGCGAAAAGCTTTCCGTGAAATTTTCGGACCAAAAGTGACCATATCGGCGTCACCTTTCTTTATCCACTAAAACTGTGTTGTTTTGGCTCAAATGTGTCCCAAACATGTTTATATGGTGTATATGTCACAATGGGAGCTTTGTGCGCGAAAAACTTTCCGTCATATTTTCGGACCAAAAGTTACCATATCGGCGTCACCTTTTTTTATCCACAAAAACTATGTGGTTTTCGCTCAATTGTATCCCAAACATGTTTATATGCTGTATATGTCACAATGGGAGCTTTGTACCCGAAAAGCTTTCCGTCATATTTTCGGACCAAAAGTGACCATATCGGCGTCACCTTTTTTTATCCACCAAAACTGTGTGGTTTTCAATCAAATGTGTCCGAAACATGTTTATAGGATGTATAGGTCATCATGGGAGCTTTGTGCGCGAAAACCTTTCCGTCAAATTTTCGGACCAAAAGTGACTATATCGGCGTCACCTTACTTTATCCACCAAAACTGTGTTGTTTTTGCACAAATGTTTACGAAACATGTTTATATGGTGTATAGGTCAAAATGGGAGCTTTGTGTGCGAAAAGTTTTTCAGTGAAATTTTCGGGCCAAAAGTGACCAATCGGAGTCACCTTTCTTTATCCACCAAAACTGTGTGGTTTTCGCTCAAATGTGTCCCAAATATGTTTATATGGTGTATATGTCACAATGGGAGCTTTGTGCGTGAAAAGCTTTCCGTCATATTTTCGGACCAAAAGTGACCATATCGGCGTCACCTTTCTTTATCCACCAAAACTTTGTTGTTTTGATCAAATGTTAACCAAACATGTTTATATTGTGTATAGGTCATAATGGGAGCTTTGTGCGCGAAAAGCTTTCCGTGAAATTTTCGGACCAAAAATGACCATATCGGCATCACCTTTCTTTATCCACCAAAAATGTGTTGTTTTTGCTCAAATGTTTCTCAAACACGTTTATATGGTGTATAGGTCATAATGGGAGCTCTGTGCGCGAAAAGCTTTCCGTGAAATTTTCGGACCAAAAGTGACCATATCGGCGTCAACTTTCTTTATCCACCAAAATTGTCTGTTTTTTGCTCAAATGTGTCCCAAACATGTTTATATGGTGTATAAGTCACAATGGGAGCTTTGTGCGCGAAAAGCTTTCCGTCATATTTTCGGACCAAAAGATACCATATCGGCGTCACCTTTCTTTATCCACCAAAACAGTGTGGTTTTCGCTCAAATGTGTCCCAAACATGTTTATATGGTGTATAGTTCATAATGGTCGCTTTGTGCGCGAAAACCTTTCCGTGAAATTTTCGGACCAAAAGTGACCATATCGGAGTCACCTTTCTTTATCCACCGAGACTGTGTGGTTTTCGCTCAAATGTGTCCCAAATACGTTTATATGGTGTATATGTCACAATGGGAGCTTTGTGCGTGAAAAGCTTTCCGTCATATTTTCGGACCAAAACTGACCATATCGGCGTCACCTTTCTTTATCCACCAAAACTATGTTGTTTTTGATCAAATGTTTACCAAACACGTTTATATGGTGTATATGTCCTAATGGGAGCTTTGTGCGAGCAACGCTTTCCGTGAAATTTTCGGACCAAAAATGACCATATCGGCGTCACCTTTCTTTATCCACCAAAAATGTGTTGTTTTAGCTCAAATGTTACTCAAACACGTTTATATGGTGTATAGGTCATAATGGGAGCTTTCTGGGCGAAAAGATTTCCGTGAAATTTTCGGACCAAAAGTGACCATATCGGCGTCACCTTTCTTTATCCACCGAAACTGTGTGGTTCTCGCTCAAATGTGTCCCAAACATGTTTATATGGTGTATATGTCACAATGGGAGCTTTGTGCGCGAAAAGCTTTCCGTAAAATTTTCGGAACAAAAGTGACCATATCGGCGTCACCTTTCATTATCCACCAAAAATGTGTTGTTTTTGCTCAAATGTATCCCAAACATGTTTATATGGTGTATATGTCATAATGGGAGATTTGTGCTCGAAAAGCTTTCCATGAAATTTTCGGACCAAATGTGACCATATCGGCGTCACCTTTCTTTATCCACCAAAACTGTGGGGTTTTCGGTCAAATGTGTCCCAAACATGTTTATATGGTGTATATGTCACAATGGGAGCTTTGTGCGCGAAAAGCTCTCCGTGAAATTTTCGGACCAAAAGTGACCATATCGGCGTCACCTTTCTTTATCCACTAAAACTGTGTGGCTTTCGCTCAAATGTGTCCCAAACATGTTTATATGGTGTATATGTCACAATGGGAGCTTTGTACGCGAAAAACTTTTCGTCATATTTTCAGACCAAAAGTTATCATATCGGCGTCACCTTTCTTTAACCACCAAAACTGTGGGGTTTTCGCTCAAATCTGTCCCAAACATGTTTATATGGTATATACGTCACAATGGGAGCTTTGTGCGCGATAAGCTTTCCGTGAAATTTTCGGACCAAAGTGACCATATCGGCGTCACCTTTCTTTATCCACTAAAACTGTGTGGTTTTCACTCAAATGTGTCCCAAACATGTTTATATGGTGTATATGTCACAATGGGAGCTTTGTGCGCGAAAAGCTTTCCGTCATATTTTCGGACCAAAAGTTACCATATCGGCGTCACCTTTTTTTATCCACAAAAACTATGTGGTTTTCGCTCAATTGTGTCCCAAACATGTTTATATGGTGTATAGTTCATAATGGTCGCTTTGTGCGCGAAAACCATTCCGTGAAATTTTCGGACCAAAAGTGACCAATCGGAGTCACCTTTCTTTATCCACCAAAACTGTGTGGTTTTCGCTCAAATGTGTCCCAAATATGTTTATATGGTGTATATGTCACAATGGGAGCTTTGTGCGTGAAAAGCTTTCCGTCATATTTTCGGACCAAAAGTGACCATATCGGCGTCACCTTTCTTTATCCACCAAAACTTTGTTGTTTTGATCAAATGTTAACCAAACACGTTTATATGGTGTATAGGTCATAATGGGAGCTTTGTGCGCGAAAAGCTTTCCGTGAAATTTTCGGACCAAAAATGACCATATCGGCGTCACCTTTCTTTATCCACCAAAAATGTGTTTGTTTTTGCTCAAATGTTTCTCAAACACGTTTATATGGTGTATAGGTCATAATGGGAGCTTTTTGCGCGAAAAGCTTTCCGTGAAATTTTCGGACCAAAAGTGACCATATCGGCGTCAACTTTCTTTATCCACCAAAACTGTGTGGTTTTGTCTCAAATGTGTCCCAAACATGTTTATATGGTGTATACGTCACAATGGGAGCTTTGTGCGTGAAAAGCTATCCGTCATATTTTCGGACCAAAAGATACCATATCGGCGTCACCTTTCTTTATCCACCAAAACTGTTTGGTTTTCGCTCAAATGTGTCCCAAACATGTTTATATGGTGTATAGTAAATAATGGTCGCTTTGTGCGCGAAAACCTTTCCGTGAAATTTTCGCACCAAAAGTGACCATATCGGAGTCACCTTTCATTATCCACCAAGACTGTGTGGTTTTCGCTCAAATGTGTCCCAAATACGTTTATATGGTGTATATGTCACAATGGGAGCTTTATCCGTGAAAAGCTTTCCGTCATATTTTCGGACCAAAACTGACTATATCGGCGTCACCTTACTTTATCCACCAAAACTTTGTGGTTTTCACTCAAATGTGTCCCAAACATGTTTATATGGTGTATATGTCACAATGGGAGCTTTGTGCGCGAGAAGCTTTCCGTCATATTTTCGGACCAAAAGTTACCATATCGGCGTCACCTTTCTTTATCCACCAAAACTGTGGGGTTTTCGCTCAAATGTGTCCCAAACATGTTTATATGGTGTATATGTCACAATGGCAGCTTTGTGCGCGAAAAGCTTTCCGTGAAATTTTCGGACCAAAAGTGACCATATCGGCGTCACCTTTCTTTATCCACTAAAACTGTGTGGTTTTCGCTCAAATGTGTCCCAAACATGTTTATATGGTGTATATGTCACAATGAGAGCTTTGTGCGCGAAAAGCTTTCCGTCATATTTTCGGACCAAAAGTTACCATATCGGCGTCACCTTTTTTTATTCACAAAAACTATGTTGTTTTCGCTCAATTATGTCCCAAACATGTTTATATGGTGTATATGTCACAATGGGAGCTTTGTACCCGAAAAGCTTTACGTCATATTTTCGGACCAAGAGTGACCATATCGGCGTCACCTTTCTTTATCCACCAAAACTGTGTGGTTTTCGCTCAAATGTGTCCCAAACATGTTTATATAGTGTATAGGTCATAATGGGCGCTTTGTGCGCGAAAACCTTTCCGTGAAATTTTCGGACCAAAAGTGACCATATCGGCGTCATCTTACTTCATCCACCTAAACTGTGTTGTTTTTGCTCAAATGTTTACGAAAGATGTTTATATGGTGTATAGGTCAAAATGGGAGCTTTGTGTGCGAAAAGCTTTTCCGTGAAATTTTCGGACCAAAAATTACCATATCGGCGTCACCTTTCTTTATCCACCAAAAATGTGTTTGTTTTTGCTCAAATGTTTCTCAAACACGTTTATATGGTGTATAGGCCATAATGGGAGCTTTGTGCGGGAAAAACTTTCCGTGAAATTTTCGGACCAAAAGTGACCATATCGGCGTCAACTTTCTTTATCCACCAAAACTGTGTGGTTTTGGCTCAAATGTGTCCCAAACATGTTTATATGGTGTATACGTCACAATGGGAGCTTTGTGCGCGATAAGCTTTCCGTCATATTTTCGGACCAAAAGATACCATATCGGCGTCACCTTTCTTTATCCACCAAAACTGTGTGGTTTTCGCTCAAATGTGTCCCAAACATGTTTATATGGTGTATAGTTCATAATGGTCGCTTTGTGCGCGAAAACCTTTCCGTGAAATTTTTGGACCAAAAGTGACCATATCGGAGTCACCTTTCTTTATCCACCAAGACTGTGTGGTTTTCGCTCAAATGTGTCCCAAATACGTTTATATGGTGTATATGTCAGAATGGGAGCTTTATGCGTGAAAAGCTTTCCGTCATATTTTCGGACCAAAACTGAATATATCGCCGTCACCTTTCTTTATCCACCAAAACTTTGTGGTTTTCGCTCAAATGTGTCCCAAACATGTTTATATGGTGTATATGTCACAATGGGAGCTTTGTGCGCGAAAAGCTTTCCGTCATATTTTCGGACCAAAAGTTACCATATCGGCGTCACCTTTCTTTATCCACCAAAACTGTGTGGTTTTCGCTCAATTGTGTCCCAAACATGTTTATATGGTGTATATGTCACAATGGGAGCTTTGTACCCGAAAAGTTTTCGGTGAAATTTTCGGACAAAAAATGACCATATCGGCGTCACCTTTCTTTATCCACCAAAAATGTGTTGTTTTAGCTCAAATGTTTCTCAAACACGTTTATATAGTGTATAGGTCATAATGGGAGCTTTCTGCGCGAGAAGCTTTCCGTGAAATTTTCGGACCAAAAGTGACCATATCGGCGTCACCTTTCTTTATCCACTAAAACTGTGTGGTTTTCGCCCAAATGTGTCCCAAACACGTTTACATGGTGTATAGGTCATAATGGGAGCTTTGTGCGCGAAAATCTTTCCGTGAAATTTTCGGACCAAAAGTGACCATATCGGCGTCACCTTTCTTTATCCACCAAAACTGTGTGGTTTTCGCTCAAATATGTCCCAAACATGTTTATATGGTGTATATGTCACAATGGGAGCTTTGTGCGCGAAAAGCTTTCCGTCATATTTTCGGACCAAAAGTTACCATATCGGTGTCACCTTTCTTTATCCACAAAAACTGTGTGGTTTTCGCTCAATTGTGTCCCAAACATGTTTATATGGTGTATATGTCACAATGGGAGCTTTGTACCCGAAAAGCTTTCCGTCATATTTTCGGACCAAATGTGACCATATCGGTGTCACCTTTCTTTATCCACCAATACTGTGTGGTTTTCGCTCAAATATGTCCCAAACATGTTTATGTGGTGTATAGGTCATAATGGGCGCTTTGTGCGCGAAAACCTTTCCGTGAAATTTTCGGACCAAAAGTGATCATATCGGCGTCATCTTACTTTATCCACCTAAACTGTGTTGTTTTTGCTTAAATGTTTACTAAACATGTTTATAGGATGTATAGGTCATAATGGGAACTTTGTGCGCGAAAACCTTTCCGTGAAATTTTCGGACCAAAAGTGACTATATCGGCGTCACCTTACTTTATCCACCAAAACTGTGTTGTTTTTGGTCAAATGTTTACAAAACGTGTTTATATGGTGTATATGTCAAAATGAGAGCTTAGTGTGCGAAAAGCTTTCGGTGAAATTTTCGGACGAAAAGTGACCATATCGGAGTCACCTTTCTTTATCCACCAAAACTGTGTGATTTTCGCTCAAATGTGTCCCAAATATGTTTATATGGTGTATATGTCATAATGGGAGCTTTGTGTGTGAAAAGCTTTCCGTCATATTTTCGGACCAAAACTGACCATATCGGAGTCACCTTTCTTTATCCACCAAAACTGTGTGGTTTTCGCTCAAATGTGTCCCAAATATGTTTATATGGTGTATATGTCACAATGAGAGCTTTGTGCGTGAAAAGCTTTCCGTCATATATTCGGACCAAAACTGACCATATCGGCGTCACCTTTCTTTATCCACCAAAACTGTGTTGTTTTTTATCAAATGTTTACCAAACACGTTTATATGGTGTATAGGTCATAATGGGAGCGTTGTGCGCGAAAATCTTTCCGTGAAATTTTCGGACCAAAAATGACCATATCGGCGTCACCTTTCTTTATCCACCAAAAATTTGTTGTTTTTGCTCAAATGTTTCTCAAACTCGTTTGCATGGTGTTTAGGTCATAATGGGAGCTTTCTGCACGAGAAGCTTTCCGTGAAATTTTCGGACCAAAAGTGACCATATCGGCGTCAACTTTCTTTATCCACCAAAACTGTGTGGTTTTGGCTCAAATGTGTCCCAAACATGTTTATATGGTGTATACGTCACAATGGGAGCTTTGTGCGCGAAAAGCTTTCCGTCATATTTTCGGACCAAAAGATACCATATCGACGTCACCTTTCTTTATCCACCAAAACTGTGTGGTTTTCGCTCAAATGTGTCCCAAACATGTTTATATGGTGTATAGTAAATAATGGTCGCTTTGTGCGCGAAAACCTTTCCGTGAAATTTTCGCACCAAAAGTGACCATATCGGAGTCACCTTTCATTATCCACCAAGACTGTGTGGTTTTCGCTCAAATGTGTCCCAAATACGTTTATATGGTGTATATGTCACAATGGGAGCTTTATGCGTGAAAAGCTTTCCGTCATATTTTCGGACCAAAACTGACTATATCGGCGTCACCTTACTTTATCCACCAAAACTTTGTGGTTTTCACTCAAATGTGTCCCAAACATGTTTATATGGTGTATATGTCACAATGGGAGCTTTGTCCGCGAAAAGCTTTCCGTCATATTTTCGGACCAAAAGTTACCATATCGGCGTCACCTTTCTTTATCCACCAAAACTGTGGGGTTTTCGCTCAAATGTGTCCCAAACATGTTTATATGGTGTATATGTCACAATGGGAGCTTTGTGCGCGAAAAGCTTTCCGTGAAATTTTCGGACCAAAAGTTACCATATCGGCGTCACCTTTCTTTATCCACCAAAACTGTGTGGTTTTCGCTCAATTATGTCCCAAACATGTTTATATGGTTTATATGTCACAATGGGAGCTTTGAACCCGAAAAGCTTTCCGTGAAATTTTCGGACAAAAAATGACTATATTGGCGTCACCTTTCTTTATCCACCAAAACTTGGTGGTTTTCGCTCAAATTTGTCCCAAACATGTTTATATGGTGTATATGTGACAATGGGAGCTTTGTGCGCGAAAAGGTTTCCGTCATATTTTCGGACCAAAAGTTACCATATCGGTGTCACCTTTCTTTATCCACAAAAATTGTGTGGTTTTCGCTCAATTGTGTCCCAAACATGTTTATATGGTGCATATGTCACAATGGGAGCTTTGTACCCGAAAAGCTTTCCGTCATATTTTCGGACCAAAAGTTACCATATCGGTGTCACCTTTCTTTATCCACAAAAACTGTGTGGTTTTCGCTCAATTGTGTCCCAAACATGTTTATATGGTGTATATGTCACAATGGGAGCTTTGTACCCGAAAAGCTTTCCGTCATATTTTCGGACCAAATGTGACCATATCGGCGTCACCTTTCTTTATCCACCAATACTGTGTGGTTTTCGCTCAAATATGTCCCAAACATGTTTATGTGGTGTATAGGTCATAATGGGCGCTTTGTGCGCGAAAACCTTTTCGTGAAATTTTCGGACCAAAAGTGATCATATCGGCGTCATCTTACTTTATCCACCTAAACTGTGTTGTTTTTGCTTAAATGTTTACTAAACATGTTTATAGGATGTATAGGTCATAATGGGAACTTTGTGCGCGAAAACCATTCCGTGAAATTTTCGGACAAAAAGTGACTATATCGGCGTCACCTTACTTTATCCACCAAAACTGTGTTGTTTTTGGTCAAATGTTTACAAAACGTGTTTATATGGTGTATATGTCAAAATGGGAGCTTTGTGTGCGAAAAGCTTTCGGTGAAATTTTCGGACGAAAAGTGACCATATCGGAGTCACCTTTCTTTATCCACCAAAACTGTGTGATTTTCGCTCAAATGTGTCCCAAATATGTTTATATGGTGTATATGTCATAATGGGAGCTTTGTGTGTGAAAAGCTTTCCGTCATATTTTCGGACCAAAACTGACCATATCGGAGTCACCTTTCTTTATCCACCAAAACTGTGTGGTTTTCGCTCAAATGTGTCCCAAATATGTTTATATGGTGTATATGTCACAATGAGAGCTTTGTGCGTGAAAAGCTTTCCGTCATATATTCGGACCAAAACTGACCATATCGGCGTCACCTTTCTTTATCCACCAAAACTGTGTTGTTTTTTTATCAAATGTTTACCAAACACGTTTATATGGTGTATAGGTCATAATGGGAGCGTTGTGCGCGAAAATCTTTCCGTGAAATTTTCAGACCAAAAATGACCATATCGGCGTCACCTTTCTGTATCCACCAAAAATTTGTTGTTTTTGCTCAAATGTTTCTCAAACTCGTTTGCATGGTGTTTAGGTCATAATGGGAGCTTTCTGCACGAGAAGCTTTCCGTGAAATTTTCGGACCAAAAGTGACCATATCGGCGTCAACTTTCTTTATCCACCAAAACTGTGTGGTTTTGGCTCAAATGTGTCCCAAACATGTTTATATGGTGTATACGTCACAATGGGAGCTTTGTGCGCGAAAAGCTTTCCGTCATATTTTCGGACCAAAAGATACCATATCGACGTCACCTTTCTTTATCCACCAAAACTGTGTGGTTTTCGATCAAATGTGTTCCAAACATGTTTATATGGTGTATAGTTCATAATGGTCGCTTTGTGCGCGAAAACCATTCCGTGAAATTTTCGGACCAAAAGTGACCATATCGGAGCCACCTTTCTTTATCCACCAAAAATGTGTTGTTTTAGCTCAAATGTTTCTCAAACACGTTTATATGGTGTATAGGTCTTAATAGGAGCTTTCTGCGCGAAAAGATTTCCGTGAAATTTTCGGATCAAAAGTGACCATATCGGCGTCAACTTTCTTTATCCACCAAAACTGTGTGGTTTTGTCTCAAATGTGTCCCAAACATGTTTATATGGTGTATACGTCACAATGGGAGCTTTGTGCGTGAAAAGCTATCCGTCATATTTTCGGACCAAAAGATACCATATCGGCGTCACCTTTCTTTATCCACCAAAACTGTGTGGTTTTCGCTCAAATGTGTCCCAAACATATTTATATGGTGTATAGTAAATAATGGTCGCTTTGTGCGCGAAAACCTTTCCGTGAAATTTTCGCACCAAAAGTGACCATATCGGAGTCACCTTTCATTATCCACCAAGACTGTGTGGTTTTCGCTCAAATGTGTCCCAAATACGTTTATATGGTGTATATGTCACAATGGGAGCTTTATGCGTGAAAAGCTTTCCGTCATATTTTCGGACCAAATCTGACTATATCGGCGTCACCATACTTTATCCACCAAAACTTTGTGGTTTTCACTCAAATGTGTCCCAAACATGTTTATATGGTGTATATGTCACAATGGGAGCTTTGTGCGCGAAAAGCTTTCCGTCATATTTTCGGACCAAAAGTTACCATATCGGCGTCACCTTTCTTTATCCACCAAAACTGTGGGGTTTTCGCTCAAATGTGTCCCAAACATGTTTATATGGTGTATATGTCACAATGGGAGCTTTGTGCGCGAAAAGCTTTCCGTGAAATTTTCGGACCAAAAGTTACCATATCGGCGTCACCTTTCTTTATCCACCAAAACTGTGTGGTTTTCGCTCAATTATGTCCCAAACATGTTTATATGGTTTATATGTCACAATGGGAGCTTTGTACCCGAAAAGCTTTCCGTGAAATTTTCGGACAAAAAATGACTATATCGGCGTCACCTTTCTTTATCCACCAAAACTGTGTGGTTTTCGCTCAAATATGTCACAAACATGTTTATATGGTGTATATGTCACAATGGGAGCTTTGTGCGCGAAAAGGTTTCCGTCATATTTTCGGACCAAAAGTTACCATATCGGTGTCACCTTTCTTTATCCACAAAAATTGTGTGGTTTTCGCTCAATTGTGTCCCAAACATGTTTATATGGTGCATATGTCACAATGGGAGCTTTGTACCCGAAAAGCTTTCCGTCATATTTTCGGACCAAATGTGACCATATCGGCGTCACCTTTCTTTATCCACCAAAATTGTGTGGTTTCGCTCAAATATGTCCCAAACATGTTTATATGGTGTATAGGTCATAATGGGCGCTTTGTGCGCGAAAACCATTCCGTGAAATTTTCGGACCAAAACTGATCATATCGGCGTCATCTTACTTTATCCACCTAAACTGTGTTCTTTTTGCTTAAAGGTTTACTAAACATGTTTATAGGATGTATAGGTCATAATGGGAGCTTTGTGCGCGAAAACCTTTCCGTGAAATTTTCGGACCAAAAGTGACTATATCGGCGTCACCTTACTTTATCCACCAAAACTGTGTTGTTTTTGGTCAAATGTTTACGAAACGTATTCATATGGTGTATATGTCAAAATGGGACCTTTGTGTGCGAAAAACTTTCCGTGAAATTTTCGGACCAAAAGTGACCATATCGGAGTCACCTTTCATTATCCACCAAAACTGTGTAGGTTTCGCTCAAATGTGTCCCAAATATGTTTATATGGTGTAAATGTCACAATGGGAGCTTTGTGCGTGAAAAGCTTTCCGTCATATTTTCGGACCAAAACTGACCATATCGGTGTCTCCTTTCTTTATCCACCAAAACTGTGTTGTTTTTGATCAAATGTTTACCAAACACGTTTATATGGTGTATAGGTCATAATGGGAGCGTTGTGCGCGAAAATCTTTCCGTTAAATTTTCGGACAAAAATGACCATATCGACGTCACATTTCTTTATCCAACAAAAATGTGTTGTTTTAGATCAAATGTTTCTCAAACACGTTTATATGGTGTATAGGTCATAATGGGAGCTTTCTGCACGAAATGCTTTCCGTCAAATTTTCGGACCAAAAGTGACCATATCGGCGTCACCTTTCTTTATCCACTACAACTGTGTAGTTTTCGCTGAAATGTATCCCAAACACGTTTACATGGTGTATACGTCACAATGGGAGATTTGTGCTTGAAAAGCTTTCCGTGAAATTTTCGGACCAAAAGTGACCATATCGGCGTCACCTTTCTTTATCCACCAAAACTGTGTGGTTTTCGCTCAAATATCTCCCAAACATGTTTATATGGTGTATATGTCACAATGGGAGCTTTGTGCACGAAAAGCTTTCCGTCATATTTTCGGACCAAAAGTTACGATATCGGTGTCACCTTTCTTTATCCACAAAAACTGTGTGGTTTTCGCTCAATTGTGTCCCAAACATGCTTATATGGTGTATATGTCACAATGGGAGCTTTGTACCCGAAAAGCTTTGCGTCATATTTTCGGACCAAATGTGACCATATCGGCGTCACCTTTCTTTATCCACCAAAACTGTGTGGTTTTCGCTCAAATATGTCCCAAACATGTTTATATGGTGTATAGGTCATAATGGGCGCTTTGTGCGCGAAAACCTTTCCGTGAAATTTTCGGACCAAAAGTGATCATATCGGCGTCATCTTACTTTATCCACCTAAACTGTGTTGTTTTTCTTAAATGTTTACTAAACATGTTTATAGGATGTATAGGTCATAATGCGAGCTTTGTGCGCGAAAACCTTTCCGTGAAATTTTTGGACCAAAAGTGACTATATCGGCGTCACCTTACTTTATCCACCAAAACTGTGTTGTTTTTTTGTCAAATGTTTACGAAACGTGTTTATATGGTGTATATGTCAAAATGGGAGCTTTGTGTGCGAAAAGCATTCCGTGAAATTTTCGGACCAAAAGTGACCATATCGGAGTCACCTTTCTTTATCCACCAAAACTGTGTGGTTTTCGCTCAAATGTGTCCCAAACATGTTTATATGGTGTATATGTCACAATGGGAGCTTTGTGCGCGAAAAGCTTTCCGTCATATTTTCGGACCAAAAGTTACCATATCGGTGTCACCTTTCTTTATCCACAAAAACTTTGTGGTTTTCGCTCAATTGTGTCCCAAACATGTTTATATGGTGTATATGTCACAATGGGAGCTCTGTACCCGAAAAGCTTTCCGACATATTTTCGGACCAAATGTGACCATATCGGCGTCACCTTTCTTTATCCACCAAAACTGTGTGGTTTTCGCGCAAATATGTCCCAAACATGTTTATATGGTGTATAGGTCATAATGGGAGCTTTGTGCGCGAAAACCTTTCCGTGAAATTTTCGGACCAAAAGTGACTATATCGGCGTCACCTTACTTTATCCACCAAAACTGTGTTGTTTTTGGTCAAATGTTTACGAAACGTGTTTATATGGTGTATATGTCAAAATGGGAGCTTTGTGTGCGAAAAGCTTTCCGTGAAATTTTCGGACCAAAAGTGACCATATCGGAGTCACCTTTCTTTATCCACCAAAACTGTGTGGTTTTCGCTCAAATGTGTCCCAAATATGTTTATATGGTGTATATGTCACAATGGGAGGTTTGTGCGTGAAAAGCTTTACGTCATATTTTCCGACCAAAACTGACCATATCGGCGTCAACTTTCTTTATCCACCAAAACTGTGTTATTTTTGATCAAATGTTTACCAAACACGTTTATATGGTGTATAGGTCATAATGGGAGCGTTGTGCGCGAAAATCTTTCCGTGAAATTTTCGGACAAAAAATGACCATATCGGTGTCACCTTTCTTTATCCACCAAAAATGTGTTGTTTTTGCTCAAATGTTTCTCAAACTCGTTTATATGGTGTATAGGTCATAATGGGAGCTTTGTGCGCGAAAAGCTTTCCGTGAAATTTTCGGACCAAAAGTGACCATATCGGCGTCATCTTACTTTATCCACCTAAACTGTGTTGTTTTTGCTTAAATGTTTGCTGAACATGTTTATAGGATGTATAGGTCATAATGGGAGCTTTGTGCGCGAAAACCTTTCTGTGAAATTTTCGGACCAAAAGTGACTATATCGGCGTCACCTTACTTTATCACTACTAGAAAAATGTAATTAAACATCTGTTGTCAATAGATGTCTTTCAAAAAAATTTCCGATCTTACTGTGCGTGTAGTAAAAGATCAAAATTTTCACATCTGTTTTAAGCAGATGTCTTTTTTTGGTTAAAACATCTGTTTTATTTTGAATATATATATAAATCAACCCCTTAATTTTGTTTATCACATATTCACTTGTTGATAAATATCCTTGATTTTTCATTTATAAGATTTTGAAGATGTCGACACTAAGCCTAAATTTTACATTTACATCACTATTTTTAAAATAATCGATGTATTAAAACCAAATAGACATCTTTTTTATTATATAATTTATATTGATTAAGCATATACTAATTTCATATATATGATTTGTGATTTTTTTATTGTTTTAAAATAATCTATCGCATGAAATATGTACATAACTGATGTATTAATATGATATATACATCGGTTTTTATTTTTATAACGATGTTATTGTTATTAATATATATTAGTTAATGTTAGTATTTTAATGTAAAATCATGTGTTATACATTGATTTAGTTTAATAGGACGATGTCTATAATGATATCGACGTCCATTTTTTTTGTAATAGTTTGATTTCAAATGTATGAAATCAGTCCATTTTTCATTTATAATCTGATGTCTTTTAGTTTGATACACAACATATTTGCTTTTCATTTATAATCTGATATCTTTTAGTTTGATACACAACACATTTGCTCGATATAAGACATAATTTTTCTTTTGAAAATGAAAAGATCGTACTTTGATTAACTTATAATCAATTAACCTACAAAAATTGAAGTCATCAAAAGCATACATGTTCCTAAGAGGTCCATCATACAAGAACGACACAACCAAGAACAAAAAGCTAATTTGACAAACAACGAATAATGTAGGAATGAATGGAAAGGGAATTGAACTCCCTGAATTCTGGTGTCTCTATGGACTTATCAAGTTGTAGCCGAGTCGAGGTCCCCTGTTGATGTGGACCTTCAGTTGCAACATTTCGTCACTCTTCGGTTGCATATCGAGGCCAAGATGCAACAACCTTCCTCTTCATCTTTCGCTGCCTCTTTCTCTCGTTTAGACCTTATGTTGTCATTGCTCTTCACTGAATCTTGCTCAAGAGTGGCTCAAGGAGATTCGACATCAAGCACTCTCACTCTCGTTTAGACCTTCTCTGAATCTTGCTCAAAAGATCCCTGAAAAATGCACATAATGAAAGTGCCAGTTCAAACTAAACTATAGATCTTTGAAAGTGCCACTTCTTTTACAAATGGTGATCTTTTTATCATTTTCTGCTATGATAGATCTTTGAAAGATGCACATAATGAAAGTGTCACTTCAAGCTAAACTATAGAAAATACGAAGTACGTTACCTGTTCCCAAGATTGACAAGTCTAGTATATCCAGAACCAAACATAGAGCTCATGATACCTTTATTAGCATGTTTTACCTCGGTTAATCTGCACATCCAAAAAAAAGAGAGCTCATGATACCTGTATTATTCTGTTTTTTAACGAATAGTTTCATGACAATATGCCTATAAATACTGAAAGGTACCATCTCATACCATTGACATTTCAATTCTAATTCTGTGCAGTAAAATTGAAAGAAAAAAGAAAGCCTTCTGTATATATCCATAAACAAGATGTTTATGATATTTTTAATACAACAGGTCCATTACCGCCAACTGAACAAGTTTACAACTAAATTTAATACCTTAATGATCAGAAACATAATCTTTGAGTAAGAGAGAAATTTTACCATCTTCGACTGTGTCCTCATAGCTCCAATCCCATTAAAAAGACCTAAATACCAGACTCCAAGAGATATCTGCCCAAGAATCCAAGTCAGTATCTAAAGCTGCTTCAGTAAAAAAATAGCCAGACTAGGTAAACAAGAAAAGCAGTGTCTGTATTTATGTAGATTATGATTTTGTATATACGATTCAAGTCCAGAAAATCTTATCATGATTAGAATTCCTTATTACCTGCTCATTCATCAATGCCACCTTTATTTTTTCCTGCATAGGGTAGCAATGCTCTTTATTTTGGGAACCTTGTATTTCACCTATGGATCCATTTGAGATAGCTCATAGAACTACAACATCAAAAGATCAACATTATTGCTACTTATTCAACCAGAAAAATATTAAAGACTTAAATTAGTTCAAAGGGATAAATGATGAAGCTACTCCGACTATGTTGTATTGTTTTAATAAGGAAAAGAAAAAAAACTTCAGTTAATTCGATGTCAAGTATTAGGAAAAGAAGCTGCACTTCACCTAAACTACTCGAGAAATTGTCCAAGAAATCAGGGACTGGGAGACTGCCATCTCGGAAACATATGAGAGGCAATGTACTCTTAGGAACCTTCGAAATATGGTTTAAATCCTGCAAACAATATTCCACAGGCAGCAATCGAACAGCAAGGGAACAACAAGTGCACAAGAATCGAACAACAACAATCGAAAAAACACAAACAAGAGCAATTGAATAGCAAAGGAACAAGAACATCAGCAATCAAAAGAACAGTAAGGAATTGAAATCAAAATCGAAATAAAACACATACCGTAATGGCTCAAAATCAAAATAAATCACAATGAAGACATAAAAATAGAACAATAAATAACAGCTTTCAGAAATTGAAAGATAAAGTCTCAGTTTTAATAAATCTGCATGACCAAACAAATTGCTTCAGAAATCAGAACATTGCTACAGCAACTCAAAAACAGCAAGAAGGAAACGAATTGAACAAACAGATTGCTTCAACAACTCAGCAAATTCAGAAACATCAACAAAATTACAAAATCAGCAATCCACATGAATCTGTAGTCCTTGTAGGGTCCATTTCTTTAGCCAGCATTATTACATCTGATGTCGCATGTCTTGATTAGCAAGAGATATAGCGAGTATAACATAATTGGACTACATGAAAATAAGAAATCAAAGCCAAATTTTAATTGAGAGTTCAATCATTCTCTCAATCTGAATTCCTTACGGGTCCAAGGTTAAAAGATTACATCATGATGTGCGCGCAAATTGCCATATTTTCTATGCACATATGAATTCATTTTATTGTCTTTTGCATGCGCATTAATGGGAAAACATGGGAATGATGTAGTTTATGCTTAAATGTCAAATATATGGGTTTGCACGAGTTTCCATGTGATTTCGCAGAAAACAGGATGAAAATGGATGAATTCAAAAGAGCGGAAAAAGAACTCGAAGTCTTCTGAAGAGGTCGACATCGACTGAAGACCTCGACATCGAGTACATCAGAGACATAGGAATCGAGCAGAAAAGGAAACAGAGCATTTCGACACAGAAGACCTCGATATCGACCCTTATGGTCGATATCAATGCTGCCAGATCGACCAAGTTGATAGAAGTCGAGTAGGAGAAGGAGAAGCTCGAGATAAGATTTTGGAGGGGTCGATATCGAGGTCCAAGGGTCGATATCGACCATGCCAGCAGAGGAATTCGACTCCGATTTCGATGGAATTATATCCAATGCTTGCAATATCTATCCAAAGGTCGAGGTTTCCTATCATCAACACCAGATCTATCATGAGGAGGCTGATTTCACCATGAAGTTTTAGCTTTTACTTGTTTTTAATTTATCATAGAGAATAAAGATGAGGTTTCGAGTCCTTATCGACATCTACAAATAGAAGCCAATAGGGCTGAGTTTAGGGATCCCGTTTTAGACACAATTCAGTTGCAATAGAGAATAGAAAGAGAGAGAGGAGGCCGAGCGGAGTTGTAAAGCGAGAGCGGAGTGGCTTGTTCGGTTGTACTTTCTTTCGGAAATTTAATTCAAAGTAGCTTTCTTTCAATAACAATGATGATGATGTGCATGATGAGGAGCGAGTAGTCAACCCACTTCTAGGGTCGGGGCGAGCCCGACGATAGCAATGTGAGGTAAGTGCATCAAAGGTATGACTTTTATGCGATTCCGTCTTCTACCCCATGCATGATCCTTTGCGAAAGTTAGGGAGATTCAATTTTTGCATTATTGAAGCGAAAGCCACTCATATTGCGAACTTGAATTACTCATGAATCGGATAGTAACTCTTAGGAATTATGCGAAAGCCCCTAATCACCTAAGTGTTGATAACGAAAGTTATTTGACGGAAAGACCTTAAAGTTCATATCTTTAGCATGAAACTTGCATTGTTAACGTTATGGCATGAAACCCCGACTTTGGAAGCTTTTTAATTAATTAAATTCTTCATAAAAGTCTTAGTTTTGTTTCTGTTCATCTTCCCTCTCCATTCTATTTTCTTCGGATCCTTTTCCGACAAATTGGTTACAAAAACGGTTTCTGTGACAAGCATCGAAATCGACCATAAGGGTCGATATCGAGGTCTAACATCGATATCGAGGTCTCTGCTCGACGTCGACTTACTGTTTTGTCTTCTGCAGGAACTGCGCTAGGAAACGACCAGAACTGAGGTCGATATCGACCTGTATACTCGATATCGAGTGTCTGCTGAGGTCGAAAGCCTTGATCGTGAGTACAACAAAGGAAGCGCTGACCTACCTCCTCGTGGATTCGATCCTGAATTACCCTACTACTACAAGGGAGGGGATTCTTGTATTATTTGTTTGGGACAGGGAGATAGCCTAGTTGTGCTTTATTTTATTCTCCTACTTTACATACACACCCCGCACCCCCGAGTGAACACATCACCACATGGAAAATCAACAACACTTAGACTACAAGTAAAGATAGAGCAAGCATTCATTGAGTGATCTAACTTATGATCTTCAAATCAAGGTTAGCATATAATTAAGCATATAGAATCCACGTTACCAGTGCATTTTCAAACAAACTCCAGATATCATCAGTAAAGGCGGAATACGAAAACAGTACCTTCTAAGAAGCTGGTTGATTTCTATGGAGAGTGCCTCCAACTCCAATTGATGGCTTATCTTCTCATCAAGACTCCAGGATTTCTCCTCCTACTCGATTCTCACTGATTTCGCCAGTGATTTGCAGTGTGTGTTGAATGTCAGGTAAGAACTTGCTCCCAATGCCCTGTAACGAACACAAAATTGGTGGAAACTCAAAGAAAATGTTTATATAACCCACAAAGAAACCCGAAACTGAAGCCCTATCTCAATCCTGGAAGAATAAGTCCAGATTTCAAACTGACAAACCCCAAACAAGTTGAAATCAACGAACTGGGAAAACTAAGAAGCATAGAACTCACAAATTCGAACAAATCAAACGATTAAACAACTCAATGCAATTGAACAAAGTAACAGGAGAAGGAGAGTAGCGTCCTACCATAAAGGCAGTCGGTGATGAAGCGTTGGTCCTAATGGTGGTCGGTGACGCATCTATCGTTTAAGAGGTTGAGCCGCAGAGAGAGATAGAGTGAGAGAGTAACAAAGGAAGATCGAGAGAGGATTAGATCTGATGAAGGGAGACACCGACGGAAGTAGACGAGGAGGAGAACACCAGCGGCGTGAGGGGGAGCACCTCTCCAACGATGAAGACGATTGACAGAGAGAGAGAGAGAGCAAACGAGTAGATAGCAGTGACGACGGCGAGGGAGTCAAGGGAGAGGTGGGGTTGCTGTTGTCTCCGGCAGGGTCTCAATTAGATCTGGAGAGTGAGAGGGGAGGAAGAGCACTCACAGATCTTGGACAATTCCTTCTCGATCTTAGATCTGTAATCTTCGATGATCCTTCAGAGGTTCTACGGGCTTCTCCTTCTCCATCTTAAATTTGTAGTCAAGGAGAAAGAGAAAAAGGGATTGATTTGTCTGAGAATGAGAACGAAGAAGAGGTACGGTGACATCTAGAAGAGGATGAGAGAGAGTTGGGAAAAAGGAGAGTCTTGGACTATTTTCAATAAGCATGGGCGGGTGTTAGAAAAAATTTTTAAGTATGGGCGGGTGTTTAAAAAAATTTCTAAGTATAGGCGGGCATTCAAACACTTGGAAAACATCATCCGGCGCGCGTTTCAATTTTTTTTAAATTAATCATTTAACATCTGTTAAAAAATTCGACTGTCGTCTTAAGTTTTTTTAACATCACAAATTTATTATTTGATGTAATAAATTAATTTAACATCGGTTGCTTTTTTTACAGACTTAAATCACATGATGTATAATTGCAGTATTCTAGTAGTGTATCCACCAAAACTGTGTTGTTTTTGCTCAAATGTTTACTAAACATGTTTATAGGATGTATAGCTGATAAAGGGAGCTTTATGCGCGAAAACCTTTCCGTGAAATTTTCGGACAAAAAGTGACTATATCGGCGTCACCTTACTTTATCCACCAAAACTGTGTTGTTTTTGCTCAAATGTTTACGAAACATGTTTATATGGTGTATAGGTCAAAATGGGAGCTTTGTGTGCGAAAAGCTTTTCCGTGGAATTTTCGGACCAAAAGTGACCAATCGGAATCACCTTTCTTTATCCACCAAAACTGTGTGGTTTTCGCTCAAATGTGTCCCAAATATTTTTATATGGTGTATATGTCACAATGGGAGCTTTGTGCGCGAAAAGCTTTCCGTGAAATTTTCGGACCAAAAATGACCATATCGGCGTCACCTTTCTTTATCCACCAAAAATGTGTTGTTTTTGCTCAAATGTTTCTCAAACACGTTTATATGGTGCAGGTCATAATGGGAGCTTTGTGCGCGAAAAGTTTTTCGTGAAATTTTCGGACCAAAAGTGACCATATCGGCGTCACCTTTCTTTATCCACCACTGCTTGGTTTTCGCTCAAATGTGTCCCAAACACGTTTATATGGTGTATAGGTCATAATAAGAGCTTTGTGCACGAAAAGCTTTCCGTCAAATTTTCGGACCAACAGTAACCATATCGGCGTCACCTTTCTTTATCCACCAAAACTGTGTGGTTTTGGCTCAAATGTGTCCCAAACATGTTTATATGGTGTATATGTCACAATGGGAGCTTTGTGCGCGAAAAGCTTTCCGTCATATTTTCGGACCAAAAGATACCATATCGGCGTCACCTTTCTTTATCCACCAAAACTGTGTGGTTTTCGCTCAAATGTGTCCCAAACATGTTTATATGGTGTATAGTTCATAATGGTCGCTTTGTGCGCGAAAACCTTTCCGTGAAATTTTTGGACCAAAAGTGACCATATCGGAGTCACCTTTCTTTATCCACCAAGACTGTGGGACGCTCAAATGTGTCCCAAATATGTTTATATGGTGTATATGTCACAATGGGAGCTTTGTGCGTGAAAAGCTTTCCGTCATATTTTCGGACCAAAATTGACCATATTGGCGTCACCTTTCTTTATCCACCAAAACTGTGTTATTTTTTATCAAATGTTTACCAAACACGTTTATATGGTGTATAGGTCATAATGGGAGCTTTGTGCGCGAAAAGCTTTCCGTGAAATTTTTGGACCAAAAATGACCATATCGGCGTCACCTTTCTTTATCCACCAAAACATTGTGGTTTTCGCTCAAATGTGTCCCAAACACGTTTACATGGTGTATAGGTCATAATGGGAAATTTGTGCGCAAAAAGCTTTCCGTAAAATTTTCAGACCAAAAGTGACCATATCGGCGTCACCTTTCTTTATCCACCAAACTGTGTGGTTTTTGCTCAAATGTATACTAAACATGTTTATAGGATGTATAGGTCATAATGGGAGCTTTGTGCGCGAAAACCTTTCCGTGAAATTTTCGGACCAAAAGTGACCATATCGGCGTCACCTTTCTTTATCCACCAAAACTTTGTGGTTTTCGCTCAAATGTGTCCCAAACACGTTTACATGGTGTATAGGTCAAAATGGGAGCTTTGTGTGCGAAAAGCTTTCCGTGAAATTTTCGGACCAAAAATGACCATATCGGAGTCACCTTTCTTTATCCACCAAAACTGTGTTGTTTTCGCTCAAATATGTCCCAAATATGTTTATATGGTGTATATGTCACAATGGGAGCTTTGTGCGTGAAATGCTTTCCGTCATATTTTCGGACAAAAACTGACCAAATCGGCGTCACCTTTCTTTATCCACCAAAACTGTGTTGTTTTTTTTATCAAATGTTTACCCAACACATTTATATGGTGTATATGTCATAATGGGAGCGTTGTGCGCAAAAAGCTTTCCGTTAAATTTTCGAACCAAAATGACCATATCGGCGTCACCTTTCTTTATACACAAAAAATGTGTTGTTTTTGCTCAAATGTTTCTCAAACTCGTTTATATGGTGTATAGGTCATAATGGGAGCTTTGTGCGCGAAAAACTTTCCGTGAAATTTTCGGACCAAAAGTGACCATATCGGCGTCACCTTTCTTTATCCACCAAAACTTTGTGGTTTTCGCTCAAATGTGTCCCAAACACGTTTACATGGTGTATAGGTCATAATGGGAGATTTGTGCGCGAAAAGTTTTCCGTGAAATTTTCGGACCAAAAGTGACCATATCGGCGTCACCTTTCTTTATCCACCAAACTGTGTGGTTTTCGCTCAAATGTGTCCCAAACATGTTTATATGGAGTATATGTCACAATGGGATCTTTGTGCGCGAAAAGCTTTCCGCAAAATTTTCAGAACAAAAGTGAACATACTGGCATAACCTTTCTTTATCCACCAAAAATGTGTTGTTTTTGCTCAAATGTATCCCAAACATGTTTATATGGTGTATAGGTCATAATGGGAGATTTGTGCTCGAAAAGCTTTCCGTGAAATTTTCGGACCAAATGTGACCATATCGGCGTCACCTTTCTTTATCCACCAAAACTGTGTGGTTTTCGCTCAAATGTGTCCCAAACATGTTTATTTGGTGTATATGTCACAATGGGAGCTTTGTGCGTGAAAAGCTTTCCGTCATATTTTCGGACAAAAAGTGACCATATCGGCGTCACCTTTCTTTATCCACCAAAACTGTGTGGTTTTCGCTCAAATGTGTCCCAAACATGTTTATATGGTGTATATGTCACAATGGGAGCTTTGTGCGCGAAAAGCATTCCGTGAAATTTTCGGAACCAAAGTGACCATATTGGCGTAACCTTTCTATATCCACCAAAAATGTGTTGTTTTTGCTCAAATGTATCCCAAACATGTTTATATGGTGTATGGGTCATAATGGGAGATTTGTGCTCGAAAAGCTTTCCGTGAAATTTTCGGACCAAAAGTGACTATATCGGCGTCACCTTAGTTTATCCACCAAAATTGTGTTGTTTTTGCTCAAATGTTTACGAAACATGTTTATATGGTGTATAGGTCAAAATGGGTGCTTTGTGTGTGAAAAGCTTTCCGTGAAAATTTCGGACCAAAAGTGACCATATCGGAGTCACCTTTCTTTATCCATCAAAACTGTGTGGTTTTCGCTCAAATGTGTCCCAAATATGTTTATATGGTGTATATGTCACAATGGGAGCTTTGTGCGTGAAAAGCTTTCCGTCATATTTTCGGACAGAAACTGACCATATCGGCGTCACCTTTCTTTATCCACCAAAATTGTGTTGTTTTTGATCAAATGTTTACCAAACACGTTTATATGGTGTATAGGTCATAATGGGAGCTTTGTGCGCGAAAAGCTTTCCGTGAAATTTTTGGACCAAAAATGACCATATCGGCGTCACCTTTCTTTATCCACCAAAAATGTGTTGTTTTAGCTCAAATGTTTCTGAAATACGTTTATATGGTGTATATGTCATAATGGGAGCTTTCTGCGCGAAAAGCTTTCCGTGAAATTTTCGGACCAAAAGTGGCCATATCGGCGTCACCTTTCTTTATCCACTAAAACTGTGTGGTTTTCTCTTAAATGTGTCCCAAACAGGTTTACATGGTGTATAGGTCATAATGGGAGCTTTGTGCGCGGAAAGCTTTCCGTGAAATTTTCGGACCAAAAGTGACCATATCGGCGTCACCTTTCTTTATCCACCAAAACTGTGTGGTTTTCGATCAAATGTGTCACAAACATGTTTATATGGTGTATGTGTCACAATGGGAGCTTTGTGCGTGAAAAGCTTTCTGTAAAATTTTCGGAACAAAAGTGACCATATTGGCGTAACCTTTCTTTATCCACCAAAAATGTGTTGTTTTTGCTCAAATGTATCCCAAACATGTTTATATGGTGTATATGTCACAATGGGAGCTTTGTGCAAAAAGCTTTCCGTCAAATTTTCATACCAAAAGTGACCATATTGGCGTCACCTTACTTTATCCACCAAAACTTTGTGGTTTTCGCTCAAATGTGTCCCAAACATGTTTATATGGTGTATATGTCACAATGGGAGCTTTGTGCGTGAAATGCTTTCCGTCATATTTTCGGACCAAAAGTTACCATATCCGCGTCACCATTCTTTATCTACCAAAACTGTGTGGTTTTCGCTCAAATGTGTCCCAAACATGTTTATATGGTGTATATGTCACAATGGGAGCTTTGTGCGCAAAAAGCTTTCCGTGAAATTTTCGGACCTAAAGTGACCATATCGGCGTCACCTTTCTTTATCCACCAAAACTGTGTGGTTTTCGCTCAAATATGTCCCAAACATGTTTATATGGTGTATATGTCACAATGGGAGCTTTGTACCCGAAAAGCTTTCCGTCATATTTTCGAACCAAAAGTTACCATATCGGTGTCACCTTTCTTTATCCACAAAATCTCTGTGGTTTTCGCTCAATTGTGTCCCAAACATGTTTATATGGTGTATATGTCACAATGGGAGCTTTGTACCCGAAAAGCTTTCCGTCATATTTTCGGACCAAATGTGACCATATCGGCGTCACTTTTCTTTATCCACCAAAACTGTGTGGTTTTCGCTCAAATATGTCCTAAACATGTTTATATGGTGTATAGGTCATAATGGGCGCTTTTTGCGCAAAAACATTTCCGTGAAATTTTCGGACCAAACGTAAACATATCGGCGTCATCTTACTTTATCCACCTAAACTGTTTTGTTTTTGCTTAAATGTTTACTAAACATGTTTATAGGATGTATAGGTCATAATGGGAGCTTTGTGCGCAAAAACCTTTCCGTGAAATTTTCGGACCAAAAGTGACTATATCGGCGTCACCTTACTTTATCCACCAAAACTGTGTTGTTTATGCTCAAATGTTTACGAAACGTGTTTATATGGTTTATATGTCAAAATGGGAGCTTTGTGTGCGAAAAGCTTTCCGTGAAATTTTCGGACCAAAAATGACCATATCGGAGTCACCTTTCTTTATCCACCAAAACTGTGTGGTTTTCGCTCAAATATGTCCCAAATATGTTTATATGGTGTATATGTCACAATGGGAGCTTTGTGCGTGAAATGCTTTCCGTCATATTTTCGGACCTAAACTGACCATATCGGCGTCACCTTTCTTTATCCACCAAAACTGTGTTGTTTATTTTATCAAATGTTTACCCAACACGTTTATATGGTGTATAGGTCATAATGGGAGCGATGTGCGCGAAAAGCTTTCCGTGAAATTTTCGAACCAAAATGACCATATCGGCGTCACCTTTCTTTATACACCAAAAATGTGTTGTTTTTGCTCAAATGTTTCTCAAACTCGTTTATATGGTGTATAGGTCATAATGGGAGCTTTGTGCGCGAAAAGCTTTCCGTGAAATTTTCCGACCAAAAGTGACCATATCGGCGTCACCTTTCTTTATCCACCAAAACATTGTGGTTTTCGCTCAAATGTGTCCCAAACACGTTTACATGGTGTATAGGTCATAATGGGAGCTTTGTGCGCGAAAAGCTTTCCGTGAAATTTTCGGACTAAAAGTGACCATATCGGCGTCACCTTTCTTTATCCACCAAACTGTGTGGTTTTCGCTCAAATGTGTCCCAAACATGTTTATATGGTGTATATGTCACAATGGGATCTTTGTGCGCGAAAAGCTTTCCGCAAAATATTCAGAACAAAAGTGACCATACTGGCATAACCTTTCTTTATCCACCAAAAATGTGTTGTTTTTGCTTAAATGTATCCCAAACATGTTTATATGGTGTATAGGTCATAATGGGAGATTTGTGCTCGAAAAACTTTCCTTGAAATTTTCGGCCCAAATGTGACCATATCGGCGTCACCTTTCTTTATCCACCAAAACTGTGTGGTTTTTGCTCAAATGTGTCCCAAACTTGTTTATATGGTGTATATGTCACAATGGGAGCTTTGTCCGCGAAAAGCTTTCCGTCATATTTTCGGACCAAAAGTGACCATATCGGCGTCACCTTTCTTTATCCACCAAAACTGTGTGGTTTTCGCTCAAATGTGTCCCAAACATGTTTATATGGTGTATATGTCACAATGGGAGCTTTGTGCGCAAAAGGCTTTCCGTGAAATTTTCGGAACCAAAGTGACCATACTGGCGTAACCTTTCTTTATCCACAAAAAATGTGTTGTTTTTGCTCAAATGTATCCCAAACATGTTTATATGGTGTATAGGTCATAATGGGAGATTTGTGCTCGAAAAGCTTTCCGTGAAATTTTCGGACCAAAAGTGACTATATCGGCGTCACCTTAGTTTATCCACAAAAACTGTGTTGTTTTTGCTCAAATGTTTACGAAACATGTTTATATGGTGTATAGGTCAAAATGGGTGCTTTGTGTGTGAAAAGCTTTCCGTGAAAATTTCGGACCAAAAGTGACCATATCGGAGTCACCTTTCTTTATCCATCAAAACTGTGTGGTTTTCGCTCAAATGTGTCCCAAATATGTTTATATGGTGTATATGTCACAATGGGAGCTTTGTGCGTGAAAAGCTTTCCGTCATATTTTCGGACAGAAACTGACCATATCGGTGTCACCTTTCTTTATCCACCAAAATTGTGTTGTTTTTGATCAAATGTTTACCAAACACGTTTATATGGTGTATAGGTCATAATGGGAGCTTTGTGCGCGAAAAGCTTTCCGTGAAAATTTCGGACCAAAAGTGACCATATCGGCGTCACCTTTCTTTATCCACCAAAACTTTGTGGTTTTCGCTCAAATGTGTCCCAAACACGTTTACATGGTGTATAGGTCATAATGGGAGCTTTGTGCGCGAAAAGCTTTCCGTGAAATTTTCGGACCAAAAGTGACCATATCGGCGTCACATTTCTTTATCCACCAAACTGTGTGGTTTTCGCTCAAATGTGTCCCAAACATGTTTATATGGTGTATATATCACAATGGGATCTTTGTGCGCGAAAAGCTTTCTGCAAAATATTCAGAACAAAAGTGAACATACTGGCATAACCTTTCTTTATCCACCAAAAATGTGTTGTTTTTGCTCAAATGTATCCCAAACATGTTTATATGGTTTATAGGTCATAATGGGAGATTTGTGCTCGAAAAGCTTTTCTTGAAATTTTCGGACCAAATGTGACCATATCGGCGTCACCTTTCTTTATCCACCAAAACTGTGTGGTTTTTGCTCAAATGTGTCCCAAACATGTTTATATGGTGTATATGTCACAATGGGAGCTTTGTGCACGAAAAGCTTTCCGTCATATTTTCGGACCAAAAGTGACCATATCGGCGTCACCTTTCTTTATCCACCAAAACTGTGTGGTTTTCGCTCAAATATTTACGAAACATGTTTATATGGTGTATAGGTCAAAATGGGTGCTTTGTGTGTGAAAAGCTTTCTGTGAAAATTTCGGACCAAAAGTGACCATATCGGAGTCACCTTTCTTTATCCATCAAAACTGTGTGGTTTTCGCTCAAATGTGTCCCAAATATGTTTATATGGTGTATATGTCACAATGGGAGCTTTGTGCGTGAAAAGCTTTTCGTCATTTTTTCGGACAGAAACTGACCATATCGGCGTCACCTTTCTTTATCCACAAAAATTGTGTTGTTTTTGATCAAATGTTTACCAAACACGTTTATATGGTGTATAGGTCATAATGGGAGCTTTGTGCGCGAAAAGCTTTCCGTGAAATTTTTGGACCAAAAATGACCATATCGGCGTCACCTTTCTTTATCCACCAAAAATGTGTTGTTTTAGCTCAAATGTTTCTCAAACACGTTTATATGGTGTATATGTCATAATGGGAGCTTTCTGCGCGAAAAGCTTTCCGTGAAATTTTCGGACCAAAAGTGGCCATTTCGGCGTCACCTTTCTTTATCCACTAAAACTGTGTGGTTTTCGCTCAAATGTGTCCCAAACAGGTTTACATGGTGTATAGGTCATAATGGGAGCTTTGTGCGCGAAAAGCTTTTCGTGAAATTTTCGGACCGAAAGTGACCATATCGGCGTCACCATTCTTTATCCACCAAAACTGTGTGGTTTTCGCTCAAATGTGTCCCAAACATGTTTATATGGTGTATGTGTCACAATGGGAGCTTTGTGCAGGAAAAGCTTTTTGTAAAATTTTTGGAACAAAAGTGACCATATTGGTGTAACCTTTCTTTATCCACAAAAAATGTGTTGTTTTTGATCAAATGTATCCCAAACATGTTAATATGGTGTATAGGTCATAATGGGAGATTTGTGCTCGAAATGCTTTCCGTGAAATTTTCACACCAAATGTGACCATATCGGCGTCACCTTTCTTTATCCACCAAAACTGTGTGGTTTTCGCTCAAATGTGTCCCAAACATGTTTATATGGTGTATATGTCACAATGGGAGCTTTGTGCAAAAAGCTTTCCGTCAAATTTTCATACCAAAAGTGACCATATTGGCGTCACCTTACTTTATCCACCAAAACTTTGTGGTTTTCGCTCAAATGTGTCCCAAACATGTTTATATGGTGTATATGTCACAATGGGAGCTGTGTGCGTGAAATGATTTCCGTCATATTTTCGGACCAAAAGTTACCATATCCGCGTCACCTTTCTTTATCCACCAAAACTGTGTGGTTTTCGCTCAAATATGTCCCAAACATGTTTATATGGTGTATATGTCACAATGGGAGCTTTGTGCGCGAAAAGCTTTCCGTCATATTTTCGAACCAAAAGTTACCATATCGGTGTCACCTTTCTTTATCCACAAAAACTGTGTGGTTTTCGCTCAATTGTGTCCCAAACATGTTTATATGGTGTATATGTCACAATGGGATCTTTGTGCGCGAAAAGCTTTCCTCAAAATTTTCGGAACAAAAGTGAACATACTGGCATAACCTTTCTTTATCCACCAAAAATGTGTTGTTTTTGCTCAAATGTATTCCAAACATGTTTATATGGTGTATATGTCACAATGGGAGCTTTGTGCAAAAAGCTTTCCGTCAAATTTTCATACCAAAAGTGACCATATTGGCGTCACCTTACTTTATCCACCAAAACTTTGTGGTTTTCGCTCAAATGTGTCCCAAACATGTTTATATGGTGTATATGTCCCAATGGGAGCTTTGTGCGCGAAATGTTTTCCGTCATATTTTCGGACCAAAAGTTACCATATCCGCGTCACCTTTCTTTATCCACCAAAACTGTGTGGTTTTCGCTCAAATGTGTCCCAAACATGTTTATATGGTGTATATGTCACAATGGGAGCTTTGTGCGCTAAAAGCTTTCCGTGAAATTTTCGGACCTAAAGTGACCATATCGGCGTCACCTTTCTTTATCCACCAAAACTGTGTGGTTTTCGCTCAATTGTGTCCCAAACATGTTTATATAGTGTATATGTCACAATGGGAGCTTTGTACCCGAAAAGCTTTCCGTCATATTTTCGAACAAAATGTGACCATATCGGCATCACTTTTCTTTATCCACCAAAACTGTGTGGTTTTCGCTCAAATATGTCCTAAACATGTTTATATGGTGTATAGGTCATAATGGGCGCTTTTTGCGCAAAAACCTTTCCGTGAAATTTTCGGACCAAACGTGACCATATCGGCATCATCTTACTTTATCCACCTAAACTGTTTTGTTTTTGCTTAAATGTTTACTAAACATGTTTATAGGATGTATAGGTCATAATGGGAGCTTTGTGCGCGAAAACCTTTCCGTGAAATTTTCGGACCAAAAGTGACTATATCGGCGTCACCTTACTTTATCCACCAAAACTGTGTTGTTTTTGCTCAAATGTTTACGAAACGTGTTTATATGGTGTATATGTCAAAATGGGAGCTTTGTGTGCGAAAAGCTTTCCGTGAAATTTTCGGACAAAACATGACCATATCGGAGTCACCTTTCTTTATCTACCAAAACTGTGTGGTTTTCGCTCAAATATGTCCCAAATATGTTTATATGGTATATATGTCACAATGGGAGCTTTGTGCGTGAAATGCTTTCCGTCATATTTTCGGACCAAAACAGACCATATCGGCGTCACCTTTCTTTATCCACCAAAACTGTGTTGTTTTTTTATCAAATGTTTACCCAACACGTTTATATGGTGTATAGGTCATAATGGGAGCGATGTGCGCGAAAAGCTTTCCGTGAAATTTTCGAACCAAAATGACCATATCGGCGTCACCTTTCTTTATACACCAAAAATGTGTTGTTTTTGCTCAAATGTTTCTCAAACTCGTTTATATGGTGTATAGGTCATAATGGGAGCTTTGTGCGCGAAAAGCTTTCCGTGAAATTTTCGGACCAAAAGTGACCATATCAGCGTCACCTTTCTTTATCCACCAAAACTTTGTGGTTTTCGCTCAAATGTGTCCCAAACATGTTTACATGGTGTATATGTCATAATGGGAGCTCTGTGCGCGAAAAGCTTTCCGTGAAATTTTCGGACCAAAAGTGACCATATCAGCGTCACCTTTCTTTATCCACAAACTGTGTGGTTTTCGCTCAAATGTGTCCCAAACATGTTTATATGGTGTATATGTCACAATGGGAGCTTTGTGCACGAAAAGCTTTCCGTCATATTTTCGGACCAAAAGTGACCATATCGGCGTCACCTTTCTTTATCCACCAAAACTGTGTGGTTTTCGCTCAAATGTTTACGAAACATGTTTATATGGTGTATAGGTCAAAATGGGTGCTTTGTGTGTGAAAAGCTTTCCGTGAAAATTTCGGACCAAAAGTGACCATATCGGAGTCACCTTTCTTTATCCATCAATACTGTGTGGTTTTCGCTCAAATGTGTCCCAAATATGTTTATATGGTGTATATATCACAATGGGAGCTTTGTGCGTGAAAAGCTTTCCGTCATATTTTCGGACAAAAACTGACCATATCGGCGTCACCTTTCTTTATCCACCAAAATTGTGTTGTTTTTGATCAAATGTTTACCAAACACGTTTATATGGTGTATAGGTCATAATGGGAGCTTTGTGCGCGAAAAGCTTTCCGTGAAATTTTTGGACCAAAAATGACCATATCGGCGTCACCTTTCTTTATCCACCAAAAATGTGTTGTTTTAGCTCAAATGTTTCTCAAACACGTTTATATGGTGTATATGTCATAATGGGAGCTTTCTGCGCGAAAATCTTTCCGTGAAATTTTCGGACCGAAAGTGGCCATTTCGGCGTCACCTTTCTTTATCCACTAAAACTGTGTGGTTTTCGCTAAAATGTGTCCCAAACAGGTTTACATGGTGTATTGGTCATAATGGGAGCTTTGTGCGCGAAAAGCTTTCCGTGAAATTTTCGGACCGAAAGTGACCATATCGGCGTCACCTTTCTTTATCCACCAAAACTGTGTGGTTTTCGCTCAAATGTGTCCCAAACATGTTTATATGGTGTATGTGTCACAATGGGAGCTTTGTGCACGAAAAGCTTTCTGTAAAATTTTCGGAACAAAAGTGACCATACTGGCAACCTTTCTTTATCCACCAAAAATGTGTTGTTTTTGCTCAAATGTATCCCAAACATGTTAATATGGTGTATAGGTCATAATGGGAGATTTGTGCTCGAAATGCTTTCCGTGAAATTTTCAGACCAAATGTGACCATATCAGCGTCACCTTTCTTTATCCACCAAAACTGTGTGGTTTTCGCTCAAATGTGTCCCAAACATGTTTATATGGTGTATATGTCACAATGGGAGCTTTGTGCAAAAAGCTTTCCGTCAAATTTTCATACCAAAAGTGACCATATCGGCGTCACCTTACTTTATCCACCAAAACTTTGTGGTTTTCGCTCAAATGTGTCCCAAACATGTTTATATGGTGTATATGTCACAATGGGTGCTTTGTGCGCGAAAAGCTTTCCGTGAAATTTTCGGAACCAAAGTGATAATATTGGCGTAACCTTTCTTTATCCACAAAAAATGTGTTGTTTTTCGCTAAAATGTATCCCAAACATGTTATTATGGTGTATAGGTCATAATGGGAGATTTGTGCTCGAAATGCTTTCCGTGAAATTTTCAGACCAAATGTGACCATATCGGCGTCACCTTTCTTTATCCACCAAAACTGTGTGGTTTTCGCTCAAATGTGTCCCAAACATGTTTATATGGTGTATATGTCACAATGGGAGCTTTGTGCAAAAAGCTTTCCGTCAAATTTTCATACCAAAAGTGACCATATCGGCGTCACCTTACTTTATCCACCAAAACTTTGTGGTTTTCGCTCAAATGTGTCCCAAACATGTTTATATGGTGTATATGTCACAATGGGTGCTTTGTGCGCGAAAAGCTTTCCGTGAAATTTTCGGAACCAAAGTGACAATATTGGCGTAACCTTTCTTTATCCACAAAAAATGTGTTGTTTTTGCTCAAATGTATCCCAAACATGTTTATATGGTGTATAGGTCATAATGGGAGATTTGTGCTCGAAAAGCTTTCCGTGAAATTTTCGGACAAAAAGTGACTATATCGGCGTCACCTTAGTTTATCCACCAAAACTGTTATGTTTTTGCTCAAATGTTTACGAAACATGTTTATATGGTGTACAGGTCAAAATGGGTGCTTTGTGTGTGAAAAGCTTTCCGTGAAAATTTCGGACCAAAAGTGACCATATCGGAGTCACCTTTCTTTATCCATCAAAACTGTGTGGTTTTCGCTCAAATGTGTCCCAAATATGTTTATATGGTGTATATGTCACAATGGGAGCTTTGTGCGTGAAAAGCTTTCCGTCATATTTTCGGACAGAAACTGACCATATCGGCGTCACCTTTCTTTATCCACCAAAATTGTGTTGTTTTTGATCAAATGTTTACCAAACACGTTTATATGGTGTATAGGTCATAATGGGAGCTTTGTGCGCGAAAAGCTTTCCGTGAAATTTTTGGACCAAAAATGACCATATCGGCGTCACCTTTCTTTATCCACCAAAAATGTGTTGTTTTAGCTCAAATGTTTCTCAAACACGTTTATATGGTGTATATGTCATAATGGGAGCTTTTTGCGCGAAAATCTTTCCGTGAAATTTTCGGACCGAAAGTGGCCATTTCGGCGTCACCTTTCTTTATCAACTAAAACTGTGTGGTTTTCGCTAAAATGTGTCCCAAACAGGTTTACATGGTGTATAGGTCATAATGGGAGCTTTGTGCGCGAAAAGCTTTCCGTGAAATTTTCGGACCGAAAGTGACCATATCGGCGTCACCTTTCTTTATCCACCAAAACTGTGTGGTTTTCGCTCAAATGTGTCCCAAACATGTTTATATGGTGTATGTGTCACAATGGGAGCTTTGTGCACGAAAAGCTTTCTGTAAAATTTTCGGAACAAAAGTGACCATACTGGCATAACCTTTCTTTATCCACCAAAAATGTGTTGTTTTTGCTCAAATGTATCCCAAACATGATAATATGGTGTATAGGTCATAATGGGAGATTTGTGCTCGAAATGCTTTCCGTGAAATTTTCAGACCAAATGTGACCATATCGGCGTCACCTTTCTTTATCCACCAAAACTGTGTGGTTTTCGCTCAAATGTGTCCCAAACATGTTTATATGGTGTATATGTCACAATGGGAGCTTTGTGCAAAAAGCTTTCCGTCAAATTTTCATACCAAAAGTGACCATATCGGCGTCACCTTACTTTATCCACCAAAACTTTGTGGTTTTCGCTCAAATGTGTCCCAAACATTTTTATATGGTGTATATGTCACAATGGGTGCTTTGTGCGCGAAAAGCTTTCCGTGAAATTTTCGGAACCAAAGTGACAATATTGGCGTAACCTTTCTTTATCCACAAAAAATGTGTTGTTTTTGCTCAAATGTATCCCAAACATGTTTATATGGTGTATAGGTCATAATGGGAGATTTGTGCTCGAAAAGCTTTCCGTGAAATTTTCGGACAAAAAGTGACTATATCGGCGTCACCTTAGTTTATCCAACAAAACTGTTATGTTTTTGCTCAAATGTTTACGAAACATGTTTATATGGTGTACAGGTCAAAATGGGAGCTTTGTGTGTGAAAAGCTTTCCGTGAAAATTTCGGACCAAAAGTGACCATATTGGAGTCACCTTTCTTTATCCATCAAAACTGTGTGGTTTTCGCTCAAATGTGTCCCAAATATTTTTATATGGTGTATATGTCACAATGGGAGCTTTGTGCGTGAAAAGCTTTTCGTCATATTTTCGGACAGAAACTGACCATATCGGCGTCACCTTTCTTTATCCACCAAAATTGTGTTGTTTTTTTATCAAATGTTTACCAAATACGTTTATATGGTGTATAGGTCATAATGGGAGCTTTGTGCGCGAAAAGCTTTCCGTGAAATTTTCGGACCAAAAGTGACCATATCCGCGTCACCTTTCTTTATCCACCAAAACTATGTGGTTTTCGCTCAAATATGTCCCAAACATGTTTATATGGTGTATATGTCAAAATGGGAGCTCTGTGCGCGAAAAGCTTTCCGTGAAATTTTCGGACCAAAAGTGACCATATCAGCGTCACCTTTCTTTATCCACCAAACTGTGTGGTTTTCCCTCAAATGTGTCCCAATCATGTTTATATGGTGTATATGTCACAATGGGAGCTTTGTGCACGAAAAGCTTTCCGTCATATTTTCGGACCAAAAGTGACCATATCGGCGTCACCTTTCTTTATCCACCAAAACTGTGTGGTTTTCGCTCAAATGTTTACGAAACATGTTTATATGGTGTATAGGTCAAAATGGGTGCTTTGTGTGTGAAAAGCTTTCCGTGAAAATTTCGGACCAAAAGTGACCATATCGGCGTCACCTTTCTTTATCCACCAAAACTGTGTGGTTTTCGCTCAATTGTGTCCCAAACATGTTTATATAGTGTATATGTCACAATGGGAGCTTTGTACCCGAAAAGCTTCCCGTCATATTTTCGGACAAAATGTGACCATATCGGCGTCACTTTTCTTTATCCCCCAAAACTGTGTGGTTTTCGCTCAAATATGTCCTAAACATGTTTATATGGTGTATAGGTCATAATGGGCGCTTTTTGCGCAAAAACCTTTCCGTGAAATTTTCGGACCAAACGTGACCATATCGGCGTCATCTTACTTTATCCACCTAAACTGTTTTGTTTTTGCTTAAATGTTTACTAAACATGTTTATAGGATGTATAGGTCATAATGGGAGATTTGTGCGCGAAAACCTTTCCGTGAAATTTTCGGAGCAAAAGTGACAATATCGGCGTCACCTTACTTTATCCACCAAAACTGTGTTGTTTTTGCTCAAATGTTTACGAAACGTGTTTATATGGTGTATATGTCAAAATGGGAGCTTTGTGTGCGAAAAGCTTTCCGTGAAATTTTCGGACCAAAAATGACCATATCGGAGTCACCTTTCTTTATCCACCAAAACTGTGTGGTTTTCGCTCAAATATGTCCCAAATATGTTTATATGATGTATATGTCACAATGGGAGCTTTGTGCGTGAAATGCTTTCCGTCATATTTTCGGACCAAAACTGACCATATCGGCGTCACCTTTCTTTATCCACCAAAACTGTGTTGTTTATTTTATCAAATGTTTACCCAACACGTTTATATGGTGTATAGGTCATAATGGGAGCGATGTGCGCGAAAAGCTTTCCGTAAAATTTTCGAACCAAAATGACCATATTTGCGTCACCTTTCTTTATACACCAAAAATGTGTTGTTTTTGCTCAAATGTTTCTCAAACTCGTTTATATGGTGTATAGGTCATAATGGGAGCTTTGTGCGCGAAAAGCTTTCCGTGAAATTTTCGGACCAAAAGTGAACATATCGGCGTCACCTTTCTTTATCCACCAAAACTTTGTGGTTTTCGCTCAAATGTGTCCCAAACACGTTTACATGGTGTATAGGTCATAATGGGAGCTTTGTGCGCGAAAAGCTTTCCGTGAAATTTTCGGACCAAAAGTGACCATATCAGCGTCACCTTTCTTTATCCACCAAACTGTGTGGTTTTCGCTCAAATGTGTCCCAAACATGTTTATATGGTGTATATGTCACAATGGGATCTTTGTGCACGAAAAGCTTTCCGCAAAATATACAGAACAAAAGTGAACATACTGGCATAACCTTTCTTTATCCACCAAAAATGTGTTGTTTTTGCTCAAATGTATCCCAAACATGTTTATATGGTGTATAGGTCATAATGGGAGATTTGTGCTCGAAAAGCTTTCCTTGAAATTTTCGGACCAAATGTGACCATATCGGCGTCACCTTTCTTTATCTACCAAAACTGTGTGGTTTTCGCTCAAATGTGTCCCAAACATGTTTATATGGTGTATATGTCACAATGGGAGCTTTGCGCGCGAAAAGCTTTCCGTGAAATTTTCGGAACCAAAGTGACAATATTGGCGTAACCTTTCTTTATCCACCAAAAATGTGTTGTTTTTGCTCAAATGTATCCCAAACATGTTTATATGGTGTATAGGTCATAATGGGAGATTTGTGCTCGAAAAGCATTCCGTGAAATTTTCGGACAAAAAGTGACTATATCGGCGTCACCTTAGTTTATCCACAAAAACTGTGTTGTTTTTGCTCAAATGTTTACGAAACATGTTTATATGGTATATAGGTCAAAATGGGAGCTTTGTGTGTGAAAAGCTTTCCGTGAAAATTTCGGACCAAAAGTGACCATATTGGAGTCACCTTTCTTTATCCATCAAAATTGTGTGGTTTTCGCTCAAATGTGTCCCAAATATGTTTATATGGTGTATATGTCACAATGGGAGCTTTGTGCGTGAAAAGCTTTTCGTCATATTTTCGGACAGAAACTGACCATATCGGCGTCACCTTTCTTTATACACCAAAAATGTGTTGTTTTTTATCAAATGTTTACCAAACACGTTTATATGGTGTATAGGTCATAATGGGAGCTTTGTGCGCGAAAAGCTTTCCGTGATATTTTCGGACCAAAAGTGACCATCTCCGCGTCACCTTTCTTTATCCACCAAAACTATGTGGTTTTCGCTCAAATATGTCCCAAACATGTTTATATGGTGTATATGTCACAATGGGAACTTTGTGCGCGAAAAGCTTTCGTTAAATTTTCAGACCAAAAGTGACCATATCGGCGTCACCTTACTTTATCTACCAAAACTGTGTGGTTTTCGCTCAAATGTGTCCCAAACATGTTTATATGGTGTATATGCTACAATGGGATCTTTGTGCGCGAAAAGCTTTCCTCAAAATTTTCGGAACAAAAGTGAACATACTGGCATAACCTTTCTTTATCCACCAAAAATGTGTTGTTTTTGCTCAAATGTATTCCAAACATGTTTATATGGTGTATATGTCATAATGGGAGATTTGTGCTCGAAAAGCTTTCCGTGAAATTTTCGGACCAAATGTGACCATATCGGCGTCACCTTTCTTTATCCACCAAAACTGTGTGGTTTTCGCTCAAATGTGTCCCAAACATGTTTATATGGTCTATATGTAACAATGGAAGCTTTGTGCAAAAAGCTTTCCGTCAAATTTTCAGACAGAAAGTGACCATATTGGCGTCACCTTACTTTATCCACCAAAACTTTGTGGTTTTCGCTCAAATATGTCCCAAATATGTTTATATGGTGTATATGTCACAATGGGAGCTTTGTGCGTGAAATGCTTTCCGTCATATTTTCGGACCAAAACTGACCATATCGGCGTCACCTTTCTTTATCCACCAAAACTGTGTTGTTTTTTTATCAAATGTTTACTTAACACGTTTATATGGTGTATAGGTCATAATGGGAGCGATGTGCGCGAAAAGCTTTCCGTGAAATTTTCGAACCAAAATGACCATATCGGCGTCACCTTTCTTTATACACCAAAAATGTGTTGTTTTTGCTCAAATGTTTCTCAAACTCGTTTATATGGTGTATAGGTCATAATGGGAGCTTTGTGCGCGAAAAGATTTCCTTGAAATTTTCGGACCAAAAGTGACCATATCCGCGTCACCTTTCTTTATCCACCAAAACTATGTGGTTTTCGCTCAAATATGTCCCAAACATGTTTATATGGTGTATATGTCACAATGGGAACTTTGTGCGCGAAAAGCTTTCGTTAAATTTTCAGACCAAAAGTGACCATATCGGCGTCACCTTACTTTATCCACCAAAACTGTGTGGTTTTCGCTCAAATGTGTCCCAAACATGTTTATATGGTGTATATGTCACAATGGGATCTTTGTGCGTGAAAAGCTTTTCGTCATATTTTCGGACAGAAACTGACCATATCGGCGTCACCTTTCTTTATACACCAAAAATGTGTTGTTTTTTATCAAATGTTTACCAAACACGTTTATATGGTGTATAGGTCATAATGGGAGCTTTGTGCGCGAAAAGCTTTCCGTGAAATTTTCGGACCAAAAGTGACCATCTCCGCGTCACCTTTCTTTATCCACCAAAACTATGTGGTTTTCGCTCAAATATGTCCCAAACATGTTTATATGGTGTATATGTCACAATGGGAACTTTGTGCGCGAAAAGCTTTCGTTAAATTTTCAGACCAAAAGTGACCATATCGGCGTCACCTTACTTTATCTACCAAAACTGTGTGGTTTTCGCTCAAATGTGTCCCAAACATGTTTATATGGTGTATATGCTACAATGGGATCTTTGTGCGCGAAAAGCTTTCCTCAAAATTTTCGGAACAAAAGTGAACATACTGGCATAACCTTTCTTTATCCACCAAAAATGTGTTGTTTTTGCTCAAATGTATTCCAAACATGTTTATATGGTGTATATGTCATAATGGGAGATTTGTGCTCGAAAAGCTTTCCGTGAAATTTTCGGACCAAATGTGACCATATCGGCGTCACCTTTCTTTATCCACCAAAACTGTGTGGTTTTCGCTCAAATGTGTCCCAAACATGTTTATATGGTCTATATGTAACAATGGAAGCTTTGTGCAAAAAGCTTTCCGTCAAATTTTCAGACAGAAAGTGACCATATTGGCGTCACCTTACTTTATCCACCAAAACTTTGTGGTTTTCGCTCAAATATGTCCCAAATATGTTTATATGGTGTATATGTCACAATGGGAGCTTTGTGCGTGAAATGCTTTCCGTCATATTTTCGGACCAAAACTGACCATATCGGCGTCACCTTTCTTTATCCACCAAAACTGTGTTGTTTTTTTATCAAATGTTTACTTAACACGTTTATATGGTGTATAGGTCATAATGGGAGCGATGTGCGCGAAAAGCTTTCCGTGAAATTTTCGAACCAAAATGACCATATCGGCGTCACCTTTCTTTATACACCAAAAATGTGTTGTTTTTGCTCAAATGTTTCTCAAACTCGTTTATATGGTGTATAGGTCATAATGGGAGCTTTGTGCGCGAAAAGATTTCCTTGAAATTTTCGGACCAAAAGTGACCATATCCGCGTCACCTTTCTTTATCCACCAAAACTATGTGGTTTTCGCTCAAATATGTCCCAAACATGTTTATATGGTGTATATGTCACAATGGGAACTTTGTGCGCGAAAAGCTTTCGTTAAATTTTCAGACCAAAAGTGACCATATCGGCGTCACCTTACTTTATCCACCAAAACTGTGTGGTTTTCGCTCAAATGTGTCCCAAACATGTTTATATGGTGTATATGTCACAATGGGATCTTTGTGCGCGAAAAGCTTTCCTCAAAATTTTCGGAACAAAAGTGAACATACTGGCATAACCTTTCTTTATCCACCAAAAATGTGTTGTTTTTGCTCAAATGTATTCCAAACATGTTTATATGGTGTATATGTCATAATGGGAGATTTGTGCTCGAAAAGCTTTCCGTGAAATTTTCGGACCAAATGTGACCATATCGGCGTCACCTTACTTTATCCACCAAAACTTTGTGGTTTTCGCTCAAATATATCCCAAATATGTTTATATGGTGTATATGTCACAATGGGAGCTTTGTGCGTGAAATGCTTTCCGACATATTTTCGGACCAAAACTGACCATATCGGCGTCACCTTTCTTTATCCACCAAAACTGTGTTGTTTTTTTTATCAAATGTTTACCCAACACGTTTATATGGTGTATAGGTCATAATGGGAGCGATGTGCGCGAAAAGCTTTCCGTGAAATTTTCGAACCAAAATGACCATATCGGCGTCACCTTTCTTTATACACCAAAAATGTGTTGTTTTTGCTCAAATGTTTCTCAAACTCGTTTATATGGTGTATAGGTCATAATGGGAGCTTTGTGCGCGAAAAGCTTTCCATGAAATTTTCGGACCAAAAGTGACCATATCGACGTCACCTTTCTTTATCCACCAAAACATTGTGGTTTTCGCTCAAATGTGTCCCAAACACGTTTACATGGTGTATAGGTCATAATGGGAGCTCTGTGCGCGAAAAGCTTTCCGTGAAATTTTCGGACCAAAAGTGACCATATCGGCGTCACCTTTCTTTATCCACCAAACTGTGTGGTTTTCGCTCAAATGTGTCCCAAACATGTTTATATGGTGTATATGTCACAATGGGATCTTTGTGCGCGAAAAGCTTTCCGCAAAATATTCAGAACAAAAGTGAACATACTGGCATAACCTTTCTTTATCCACCAAAAATGTGTTGTTTTTGCTCAAATGTATCCCAAACATGTTTATATGGTGTATAGGTCATAATGGGAGATTTGTGGTCGAAAAGCTTTCCTTGAAATTTTCGGACCAAATGTGACCATATCGGCGTCACCTTTCTTTATCCACCAAAACTGTGTGGTTTTCGCTCAAATGTGTCCCAAACATGTTTATATGGTGTATATGTCAAAATGGGAGCTTTGTGCGCGAAAAGCTTTCCGTCATATTTTAGGACCAAAAGTGACCATATCGGCGTCACCTTTCTTTATCCACCAAAACTGTGTGGTTTTCGCTCAAATGTGTCCCAAACATGTTTATATGGTGTATATGTCACAATGGGAGCTTTGTGCGCGAAAAGCTTTCCGTGAAATTTTCGGAACCAAAGTGACCATATTGGCGTAACCTTTCTTTATCCACCAAAAATGTGTTGTTTTTGCTCAAATGTATCCCAAACATGTTTATATGGTGTATAGGACATAATGGGAGATTTGTGCTCGAAAAGCTTTCCGTGAAATTTTCGGACAAAAAGTGACTATATCGGCGTCACCTTAGTTTATCCACCAAAACTGTGTTGTTTTTGCTCAAATGTTTACGAAACATGTTTATATGGTGTATAGGTCAAAATGGGAGCTTTGTGTGTGAAAAGCTTTCCGTGAAAATTTCGGACCAAAAGTGACCATATTGGAGTCACCTTTCTTTATCCATCAAAACTGTGTGGTTTTCGCTCATATGTGTCCCAATTATGTTTATATGGTGTATATGTCACAATGGGCGCTTTGTGCGTGAAAAGCTTTTCGTCATATTTTCGAACAGAAACTGACCATATCGGCGTCACCTTTCTTTATCCACCAAAATTGTGTTGTTTTTTATCAAATGTTTACCAAACACGTTTATATGGTGTATAGGTCATAATGGGAGCTTTGTGCGCGAAAAGCTTTCCGTGAAATTTTCGGACCAAAAGTGACCATATCCGCGTCACCTTTCTTTATCCACCAAAACTATGTGGTTTTCGCTCAAATATGTCCCACACTTGTTTATATGGTGTATATGTCACAATGGGAACTTTGTGCGCGAAAAGCCTTCTGTTAAATTTTCAGACCAAAAGTGACCATATCGGCGTCACCTTACTTCATCCACCAAAACTGTGTGGTTTTCGCTCAAATGTGTCCCAAACATGTTTATATGGTGTAAATGTCACAATGGGATCTTTGTGCGCGAAAAGCTTTCCTCAAAATTTTCGGAACAAAAGTGAACATACTGGCATAACCTTTCTTTATCCACCAAAAATGTGTTGTTTTTGCTCAAATGTATTCCAAACATGTTTATATGGTGTATATGTCATAATGGGAGATTTGTGCTCCAAAAGCTTTCCGTGAAATTTTGGGACCAAATGTGACCATATCGGCGTCACCTTACTTTATCCACCAAAACTGTGTGGTTTTCGCTCAAATGTGTCCCAAACATGTTTATATGGTGTATATGTCACAATGGGATCTTTGTGCGCGAAAAGCTTTCCTCAAAATTTTCGGAACAAAAGTGAACATACTGGCATAACCTTTCTTTATCCACCAAAAATGTGTTGTTTTTGCTCAAATGTATTCCAAACATGTTTAAATGGTGTATATGTCATAATGGGAGATTTGTGCTCGAAAAGCTTTCCGTGAAATTTTCGGACCAAATGTGACCATATCGGCGTCACCTTACTTTATCCACCAAAACTTGGTGGTTTTCGCTCAAATATGTCCCAAATATGTTTATATGGTGTATATGTCACAATGGGAGCTTTGTGCGAGAAATGCTTTCCGTCATATTTTCGGACCAAAACTGACCTTATCGGCGTCACCTTTCTTTATCCACCAAAACTGTGTTGTTTTTTTTTATCAAATGTTTACCCAACACGTTTATATGGTGTATAGGTCATAATGGGAGCGATGTGCGCGAAAAGCTTTCCGTGAAATTTTCGAACCAAAATGACCATATCGGCGTCACCTTTCTTTATACACCAAAAATGTGTTGTTTTTGCTCAAATGTTTCTCAAACTCGTTTATATGGTGTATAGGTCATAATGGGAGCTTTGTGCGCGAAAAGCTTTCCGTGAAATTTTCGGACCAAAAGTGACCATATCGACGTCACCTTTCTTTATCCACCAAAACTTTGTGGTTTTCGCTCAAATGTGTCCCAAACACGTTTACATGGTGTATAGGTCATAATGGGAGCTCTGTGCGCGAAAAGCTTTCCGTGAAATTTTCGGACCAAAAGTGACCATATCGGCGTCACCTTTCTTTATCCACCAAACTGTGTGGTTTTCGCTCAAATGTGTCCCAAACATGTTTATATGGTGTATATGTCACAATGGAGTCTTTGTGCGCGAAAAGCTTTCCGCAAAATTTTCAGAACAAAAGTGAACATACTGGCATAACCTTTCTTTATCCACCAAAAATGTGTTGTTTTTGCTCAAATGTATCCCAAACATGTTTATATGGTGTATAGGTCATAATGGGAGATTTGTGCTCGAAAAGCTTTCCTTGAAATTTTCGGACCAAATGCGACCATATCGGCGTCACCTTTCTTTATCCACCAAAACTGTGTGGTTTTCGCTCAAATGTGTCCCAAACAAGTTTATATGGTGTATATGTCACAATGGGAGCTTTGTGCGCGAAAAGCTTTCCGTCATATTTTAGGACCAAAAGTGACCATATCGGCGTCACCTTTCTTTATCCACCAAAACTGTGTGGTTTTCGCTCAAATGTGTCCCAAACATGTTTATATGGTGTATATGTCACAATGGGAGCTTTGTGCGCGAAAAGCTTTCCGTCATATTTTAGGACCAAAAGTGACCATATCGGCGTCACCTTTCTTTATCCACCAAAACTGTGTGGTTTTCGCTCAAATGTGTCCCAAACATGTTTATATGGTGTATATGTCACAATGGGAGCTTTGTGCGCGAAAAGCTTTCCGTGAAATTTTCGGAACCAAAGTGACCATATTGGCGTAACCTTTCTTTATCCACCAAAAATGTGTTGTTTTTGCTCAAATGTATCCCAAACATGTTTATATGGTGTATAGGACATAATGGGAGATTTGTGCTCGAAAAGCTTTCCGTGAAATTTTCGGACAAAAAGTGACTATATCGGCGTCACCTTAGTTTATCCACCAAAACTGTGTTGTTTTTGCTCAAATGTTTACGAAACATGTTTATATGGTGTATAGGTCAAAATGGGAGCTTTGTGTGTGAAAAGCTTTCCGTGAAAATTTCGGACCAAAAGTGACCATATTGGAGTCACCTTTCTTTATCCATCAAAACTGTGTGGTTTTCGCTCATATGTGTCCCAATTATGTTTATATGGTGTATATGTCACAATGGGCGCTTTGTGCGTGAAAAGCTTTTCGTCATATTTTCGGACAGAAACTGACCATATCGGCGTCACCTTTCTTTATCCACCAAAATTGTGTTGTTTTTTATCAAATGTTTACCAAACACGTTTATATGGTGTATAGGTCATAATGGGAGCTTTGTGCGCGAAAAGCTTTCCGTGAAATTTTCGGACCAAAAGTGACCATATCCGCGTCACCTTTCTTTATCCACCAAAACTATGTGGTTTTCGCTCAAATATGTCCCACACATGTTTATATGGTGTATATGTCACAATGGGAACTTTGTGCGCGAAAAGCCTTCTGTTAAATTTTCAGACCAAAAGTGACCATATCGGCGTCACCTTACTTCATCCACCAAAACTGTGTGGTTTTCGCTCAAATGTGTCCCAAACATGTTTATATGGTGTAAATGTCACAATGGGATCTTTGTGCGCGAAAAGCTTTCCTCAAAATTTTCGGAACAAAAGTGAACATACTGGCATAACCTTTCTTTATCCACCAAAAATGTGTTGTTTTTGCTCAAATGTATTCCAAACATGTTTATATGGTGTATATGTCATAATGGGAGATTTGTGCTCCAAAAGCTTTCCGTGAAATTTTGGGACCAAATGTGACCATATCGGCGTCACCTTACTTTATCCACCAAAACTGTGTGGTTTTCGCTCAAATGTGTCCCAAACATGTTTATATGGTGTATATGTCACAATGGGATCTTTGTGCGCGAAAAGCTTTCCTCAAAATTTTCGGAACAAAAGTGAACATACTGGCATAACCTTTCTTTATCCACCAAAAATGTGTTGTTTTTGCTCAAATGTATTCCAAACATGTTTAAATGGTGTATATGTCATAATGGGAGATTTGTGCTCGAAAAGCTTTCCGTGAAATTTTCGGACCAAATGTGACCATATCGGCGTCACCTTACTTTATCCACCAAAACTTGGTGGTTTTCGCTCAAATATGTCCCAAATATGTTTATATGGTGTATATGTCACAATGGGAGCTTTGTGCGAGAAATGCTTTCCGTCATATTTTCGGACCAAAACTGACCTTATCGGCGTCACCTTTCTTTATCCACCAAAACTGTGTTGTTTTTTTTTATCAAATGTTTACCCAACACGTTTATATGGTGTATAGGTCATAATGGGAGCGATGTGCGCGAAAAGCTTTCCGTGAAATTTTCGAACCAAAATGACCATATCGGCGTCACCTTTCTTTATACACCAAAAATGTGTTGTTTTTGCTCAAATGTTTCTCAAACTCGTTTATATGGTGTATAGGTCATAATGGGAGCTTTGTGCGCGAAAAGCTTTCCGTGAAATTTTCGGACCAAAAGTGACCATATCGACGTCACCTTTCTTTATCCACCAAAACTTTGTGGTTTTCGCTCAAATGTGTCCCAAACACGTTTACATGGTGTATAGGTCATAATGGGAGCTCTGTGCGCGAAAAGCTTTCCGTGAAATTTTCGGACCAAAAGTGACCATATCGGCGTCACCTTTCTTTATCCACCAAACTGTGTGGTTTTCGCTCAAATGTGTCCCAAACATGTTTATATGGTGTATATGTCACAATGGAGTCTTTGTGCGCGAAAAGCTTTCCGCAAAATTTTCAGAACAAAAGTGAACATACTGGCATAACCTTTCTTTATCCACCAAAAATGTGTTGTTTTTGCTCAAATGTATCCCAAACATGTTTATATGGTGTATAGGTCATAATGGGAGATTTGTGCTCGAAAAGCTTTCCTTGAAATTTTCGGACCAAATGCGACCATATCGGCGTCACCTTTCTTTATCCACCAAAACTGTGTGGTTTTCGCTCAAATGTGTCCCAAACATGTTTATATGGTGTATATGTCACAATGGGAGCTTTGTGCGCGAAAAGCTTTCCGTCATATTTTAGGACCAAAAGTGACCATATCGGCGTCACCTTTCTTTATCCACCAAAACTGTGTGGTTTTCGCTCAAATGTGTCCCAAACATGTTTATATGGTGTATATGTCACAATGGGAGCTTTGTGCGCGAAAAGCTTTCCGTGAAATTTTCGGAACCAAAGTGACCATATTGGCGTAACCTTTCTTTATCCACCAAAAATGTGTTGTTTTTGCTCAAATGTATCCCAAACATGTTTATATGGTGTATAGGACATAATGGGAGATTTGTGCTCGAAAAGCTTTCCGTGAAATTTTCGGACAAAAAGTGACTATATCGGCGTCACCTTAGTTTATCCACCAAAACTGTGTTGTTTTTGCTCAAATGTTTACGAAACATGTTTATATGGTGTATAGGTCAAAATGGGAGCTTTGTGTGTGAAAAGCTTTCCGTGAAAATTTCGGACCAAAAGTGACCATATTGGAGTCACCTTTCTTTATCCATCAAAACTGTGTGGTTTTCGCTCAAATGTGTCCCAAATATGTTTATATGGTGTATATGTCACAATGGGAGCTTTGTGCGTGAAAAGCTTTTCGTCATATTTTCGGACAGAAACTGACCATATCGGCGTCACCTTTCTTTATCAACCAAAATTGTGTTGTTTTATATCAAATGTTTACCAAACACGTTTATATGGTGTATAGGTCATAATGTGAGCTTTGTGCGCGAAAAGCTTTCCGTGAAATTTTCGGACCAAAAGTGACCATATCCGCGTCACCTTTCTTTATCCACCAAAACTATGTGGTTTTCGCTCAAATATGTCCCACACATGTTTATATGGTGTATATGTCACAATGGGAACTTTGTGCGCGAAAAGCTTTCTGTTAAATTTTCAGACCAAAAGTGACCATATCGGCGTCACCTTACTTCATCCACCAAAACTGTGTGGTTTTCGCTCAAATGTGTCCCAAACATGTTTATATGGTGTATATGTCACAATGGGATCTTTGTGCGCGAAAAGCTTTCCTCAAAATTTTCGGAACAAAAGTGAACATACTGGCATAACCTTTCTTTATCCACCAAAAATGTGTTGTTTTTGCTCAAATGTATTCCAAACATGTTTATATGGTGTATATGTCATAATGGGAGATTTGTGCTCGAAAAGCTTTCCGTGAAATTTTGGGACCAAATGTGACCATATCGGCGTCACCTTTCTTTATCCACCAAAACTGTGTGGTTTTCGCTCAAATGTGTCCCACACATGTTTATATGGTGTATATGTAACAATTGAAGCTTTGTGCAAAAAGCTTTCCGTCAAATTTTCAGACAGAAAGTGACCATATTGGCGTCACCTTACTTTATCCACTAAAACTTTGTGGTTTTCGCTCAAATGTGTCCCAAACATGTTTATGTGGTGTATATGTCACAATGGGAGCTTTGTGCGCGAAAAGCTTTCCGTCATATTTTCGGACCAAAAGTGACCATATCGGCGTCACCTTTCTTTATCCACCAAAACTGTTTGGTTTTCGCTCAAATGTGTCCCAAACATGTTTATATGGTGTATATGTCACAATGGGAGCTTTGTGAGCGAAAAGCTTTCCGTAAAATTTTCGAAACCAAAGTGACCATATTGGCGTGACCTTTCTTTATCCACCAAAAAATGTGTTGTTTTTGCCCAAAATGTATCCCAAACATTTTTATATGGTGTATAGGTCATAATGGGAGATTTGTGCTCGAAAAGCTTTCCGTGAAATTTTCGGACCAATAGTGACTATATCGGCGTCACCTTAGTTTATCCACCAAAACTGTTTTGTTTTTGCTCAAATGTTTACGAAACATGTTTATATGGTGTATAGGTCAAAATGGGAGCTTTGTGTGCGAAAAGCTTTCCGTGAAAATTTCGGACCAAAAGTTGAACATATCGGAGTCACCTTTCTTTATCCACCAAAACTGTGTGGTTTTCGATCAAATGTGTCCCAAATATGTTTATATGGTGTATATGTCACGATGGGAGCATTGTGCGCGAAAAGCTTTCCGTTAAATTTTCAGACCAAAAGTGACCATATCGGCGTCACCTTACCAAAACTGTGTGGTTTTCGCTCAAATGTGTCCCAAACATGTTTATATGGTGTATATGTCACAATGGGAGCTTGGTGCGCGAAAAGCTTTCCGTAAAATTTTCGGAACAAAAGTGACCATATTGGCGTAACCTTTCTTTATCCACCAAAAATGTGTTGTTTTTGCTCAAATGTATCCCAAACATGTTTATATGGTGTATAGGTCATAATGGGAGATTTGTGCTCGAAAAGCTTTCTGTGAAATTTTCGGAACAAATGTGACCATATCGGTGTCACCTTTCTTTATCCACCAAAACAGTGTGGTTTTCACTCAAATGTGTCCCAAACATGTTTATATGGTGTATATGTCACAATGGGAGCTTTGTGCAAAAAGCTTTCCATCAAATTTTCAGACCAAAAGTGACCATATGGGCGTCACCTTACTTTATCCACCAAATCTTTGTGGTTTTCGCTCAAATGTGTCCCAAACATGTTTATATGGTGTATATGTCACAATGAGAGCTTTGGGCGTGAAAAGTTTTCCGTCATGTTATCGGACTAAAAGTTACCATATCGGCGTCACCTTTTTTATCGACCAAAACTGTGTGGTTTTCGCTCAAATGTGTCCCCAACATGTTTATATTGTGTATATGTCACAATGAAAGCTTTGTGCGTGAAAAGCTTTCCGTGAAATTTTCGGACCAATAGTGACCATATCGGCGTCACCTTTCTTTATCCACAAAAACGGAGTGGTTTTCGCTCAAATGTGTCCCAAACATGTTTATATGGTGTATGGGAGCTTTGTGCATGAAAAGCTTTCCGTCATATTTTCGGATCAAAAGTTACCATATCGACATCACCTTTCTTTATCCACAAAAACTGTGTGGTTTTCGCTCAATTGTGTCCCAAACAAGTTTATATGGTGTATATGTCACAATGGGATCTTTGTCCCCGAAAAGCATTCCGTCATATTTTCGGACCAAAAGTGACCATATCGGCGTCATCTTATTTTATCCACCTAAACTGTGTTGTTTTTGCTTAAATGTTTACGAAACATGTTTATAGGATGTATAGGTCGTAATGGGAGCTTTGTGCTCGAAAACCTTTCCGTGAAATTTTCGGACCAAAAGTGACAATATCGGCGTCACCTTACTTTATCAACCAAAACTGTGTTGTTTTTGCTCAAATGTTTACGAAACATGTTTATATGGTGTATAGGTCAAAATGGGAGCTTTAGGTGCGAAAAGCTTTCCGAGAAATTTTCAGACCAAAAGTGACCATATCGGAGTCACCTTTCTTTATCCCCCAAAACTGTGTCGTTTTCGCTCAAATGTGTCCCAAATATGTTTATATGGTGTATATGTCATAATGGGAGCTTTGTGCGTGAAAAGCTTTCCGTCATATTTTCGGACCAAAACTGACCATATCGGCGTCACCTTTCTTTATCCACCAAAACTGTGTTGTTTTTTTATCAAATATTTACCAAACGCGTTTATATGGTGTATAGGTCATAATGGGAGCTTTGTGCGCGAAAAGCTTTCCGTGAAATTTTCGGACCAAAAATGACCATATCGGCGTCACCTTTCTTTATCCACCAAAACTGTGTGGTTGTCGCTCAAATGTGTCCCAAACATGATTACATGGTGTATAGGTCATAATGGGAGCTTTGTGCGCAAAAAGCTTTCCGTGAAACTTTCGGACCAAAAGTGACCATATCGGCGTTACCTTTTTTATCCACCAAAACTGTGTGGTTTTCGCTCAAATGTGTCCCAAACATGTTTATATTGTGTATATGTCACAATGGGAGCTTTGTGCGCGAAAAGCTTTACGTCATATTTTCGAACCAAAAGTTACCATATCGGTGTCACCTTTCTTTATCCACAAAAACTGTGTGGTTTTCGCTCAATTGTGTCCCAAACATGTTTATATGGTGTATAGGTCATAATGGGCGCTTTTTGCGCAAAAACCTTTCTGTAAAATTTTCGGACCAAACGTGACCATATCGGCGTCATCTTACTTTATCCACCTAAACTGTGTTGTTTTTGCTTAAATGTTTACCAAATTTGTTTATAGGATGTATAGGTCATAATGGGAGCTTTGTGCGCGAAAACCTTTCCGTGAAATTTTCGGACCAAAAGTGACTATATCGGCGTCACCTTACTTTATCCACCAAAACTGTGTTGTTTTTGCTCAAATGTTTCCGAAACGTGTTTATATGGTGTATATGTCAAAATGGGAGCTTTGTGTGCGAAAATCTTTCCGTGAAATTTTCGGACCAAAAATGACCATATCGGAGTCACCTTTCTTTATCCACCAAAACTCTGTGGTTTTCGTTCAAATATGTCCCAAATATGTTTATATGGTGTATATGTCACAATGGGAGCTTTGTGCGTGAAATGTTTTTCGTCATATTTTCGGACCAAAACTGACCATATCGGCGTCACCTTTCTTTATCCACCAAAACTGTGTTGTTTTTTTTATCAAATGTTTACCAAAAACGTTTATATGGTGTATAGGTAATAATGTGAGCGTTGTGCGCGAAAAGCTTTCCGTGAAATTTTCGAACCAAAATGACCATATCGGCGTCACCTTTCTTTATACACCGAAAATGTATTGTTTTTGCTCAAATGTTTCTCAAACTCGTTTATATGGTGTATAGGTCATAATGGGAGCTTTGTGCGTGAAAAGCTTTCCGTGAAATTTTCGGACCAAAAGTGACCATATCGGCGTCACCTTTCTTTATCCACCAAAACTTTGTGGTTTTTGCTCAAATGTGTCCCAAACACGTTTACATGGTGTATAGGTCATAATGGGAGCTTTGTGCGCGAAAAGCTTTCCGTGAAATTTTCGGACCAAAAGTGACCATATCGGCGTCACCTTTCTTTATCCCCCAAAACTGTGTGGTTTTCACTCAAATGTGTCCCAATCATGTTTATATGGTGTATATGTCACAATGGGAGCTTTGTGCGCGAAAAGCTTTCCGTCATATTTTCGGACCAAAAGTGACCATATCGGCGTCACCTTTCTTTATCCACCAAAACTGTGTGGTTTTCATTCAAATGTGTCCCAAACATGTTTATATGGTGTATATGTCACAATGGGAGCTTCGTGTGCGAAAAGCTTTCCGTGAAATTTTCGGACCAAAATTGACCATATCGGCGTCACCTTTCTTTATCCGCCAAAACTGTGTGGTTTTCGCTCAAATGTGTCCCAAGCATGTTTATATGGTGTATATGTCACAATGTGAGGTTTGTGCGCGAAAAGCTTTCCGTCATATTTTCGGACCAAAAGTTACCATATCGACGTCACCTTTATTTATCCACCAAAACTGTGTGGGTTTCGCTCAAATGTGTCCCAAACATATTTATATGGTGTATATGTCTCAATGGGAGCTTTGTGCGAGAAAAGCTTTCCGTCATATTTTCGGACCAAAAGTTACCATATAGGCGTCACCTTTCTTTATCCACAAAAACTGTGTGGTTTTCGCTCTATTGTGTACCAAACATGTTTATACGGTGTATATGTCACAATGGGAGCTTTGTACCCGAAAAGCTTTTCGTCATATTTTCGGACCAAATGTGACCATATCGGCGTCACTTTTCTTTATCCACCAAAACTGTGTGGTTTTCGCTCAAATATGCCCCAAACATGTTTATATGGTGTATAGGTCATAATGGGCGCTTTTTGCGCAAAAACCTTTCCGTGAAATTTTCGGACGAAACGTGACCATATCGGCGTCACCTTACTTTATCCACCAAAACTGTGTTGTTTTTGCTCAAATGTTTCCGAAACGTGTTTATATGGTGTATATGTAAAAATGGGAGCTTTGTGTGCGAAAAGCTTTCCGTGAAATTTTCGGACCAAAAATGACCATATCGGAGTGACCTTTCTTTATCCACCAAAACTGTATGGTTTTCGCTCAAATATGTCCCAAATATGTTTATATGGTGTATATGTCACAATGGGAGCTTTGTGCGTGAAATGCTTTCCGTCATATTTTCGGAATTAAACTGACCATATCGGCGTCACCTTTCTTTATCCACCAAAACTGTGTTGTTTTTTTTATCAAATGTTTACCAAACACGTTTATATGGTGTATAGGTCATCATGGGAGCGTTGTGCGCGAAAAGCTTTCCATAAAATTTTCGAACCAAAATGACCATATCGGCGTCACCTTTCTTAATACACCAAAAATGTGTTGTTTTTGCTCAAATGTTTCTCAAACTCGTTTATATGGTGTATAGGTCATAATGGGAGCTTTGTGCGCGAAAAGCTTTCCGTGAAATTTTCGGACCAAAAGTGACCATATCGGCGTCACCTTTCTTTATCCACCAAAACTTTGTGGTTTTTGCTGAAATGTGTCCCAAACACGTTTACATGGTGTATAGGTCATAATGGGAGCTTTGTCAGCGAAAAGCTTTCCGTGAAATTTTCGGACCAAAACTGACCATATCGGCGTCACCTTTCTTTATCCCCCAAAATTGTGTGGTTTTCGCTCAAATGTGTCCCAAACATGTTTATACGGTGTATATGTCACAATGGGAGCTTTGCGCGCGAAAAGCTTTCCGTCATATTTTCGACCGAAAGTGACCATATCGGCGTCACCTTTCTTTATCCACCAAAACTGTGTGGTTTTCATTCAAATGTGTCCCAAACATGTTTATATGGTGTATATGTAACAATGGGAGCTTTGTGTGCGAAAAGCTTTTCGTGAAATTTTCGGACCAAAATTGACCATATCGGCGTCACGTTTCTTTATCCACCAAAACTGTGTGGTTTTCGCTCAAATGTGTCCCAAACATGTTTATATGGTGTATATGTCCCAATGTGAGGTTTGTGCGCGAAAAGCTTTCCGTCATATTTTCGGACCAAAAGTGACCATATCGGCGTCACCTTTCTTTATCCACCAAAACTGTGTGGTTTTCGCTCAAATGTGTCCCAAACATGTTTATATGGTGTATATGTCACAATGTGAGGTTTGTGCGCGAAAAGCTTTCCGTCATATTTTCGGACCAAAAGTTACCATATCGGTGTCACCTTTCTTTATCCACCAAAACTGTGTGGTTTTCGCTCAAATGTGTCCTCAACATGTTTATATGGTGTATATGTCACAATGGGAGCTTTGTGCGCGGAAAGCTTTCCGTGAAATTTTAGGACAAAAAGTGACCATATCGGCGTCACCTTTCTTTATTCACCAAAACTGTGGTTTTCGCTCAAATGTGTCCCAAACATGTTTATATGGTATATATGTCACAATGGGAGCTTTGTGCGCGAAAAGCTTTCCGTCATATTTTCGGACCAAAAGTTACCATATAGGCGTCACCTTTCTTTATCCACAAAAACTGTGTGGTTTTCGCTCAATTGTGTACCAAACATGTTTATATTGTGTATATGTCACAATGGGAGCTTTGTACCCGAAAAGCTTTCCGTCATATTTTCGGACCAAAAGTGACCATATCGGCGTCACCTTTCTTTATCCACCAAAACTGTGTGGTTTTCATTCAAATGTGTCCCAAACATGTTTATATGGTGTATACGTCACAATGGGAACTTTGTGTGCGAAAAGCTTTCCGTGAAATTTTCGGACCAAAATTGACCATATCGGCGTCACCTTTCTTTATCCACCAAAACTGTGTGGTTTTCGCTAAAATGTGTCCCAAACATGTTTATCTTGTGTATATGTCACATTGCGAGGTTTGTGCGCGAAAAGCTTTCCGTCATATTTTCGGACCAAAAGTGACCATATCGGCGTAACCTTTCTTTATCCACCAAAACTGTGTGGTTTTCGCTCAAATGTGTCCCAAACATGTTTATATGGTGTATATGTCACAATGTGAGGTTTGTGCGCGAAAAGCTTTCCGTCATATTTTCGGACCAAAAGTGACCATATCGGCGTCACCTTTCTTTATCCACCAAAACTGTGTGGTTGTCGCTCAAATGTGTCCCAAACATGTTTATATGGTGTATATGTCACAATGTGAGGTTTGTGCGCGAAAAGCTTTCCGTCATATTTTCGGACCAAAAGTTACCATATCGGCGTCACCTTTCTTTATCCACCAAAACTGTGTGGTTTTCGCTCAAATGTGTCCCCGTCATGTTTATATGGTGTATATGTCACAATGGGAGCTTTGTGCGCGGAAAGCTTTCCGTGAAATTTTAGGACCAAAAGTGACCATATCGGCGTCACCTTTCTTTATCCACCAAAACTGTGGTTTTCGCTCAAATGTGTCCCAAACATGTTTATATGGTGTATATGTCACAATGGGAGCTTTGTGCGCGAAAAGCTTTCCGTCATATTTTCGGACCAAAAGTTACCATATAGGCGTCACCTTTCTTTATCCACAAAAACTGTGTGGTTTTCGCTCAATTGTGTACCAAACATGTTTATATGGTGTATTTGTCACAATGGGAGCTTTTTACCCGAAAAGATTTCCGACATATTTTCGGACCAAAAGTGACCATATCGGCGTCACCTTTCTTTATCCACCAAAACTGTGTGGTTTTCATTCAAATGTGTCCCAAACATGTTTATATGGTGTATATGTCACAATGGGAGCTTTGTGCGCGAAAAGCTTTCCGTGAAATTTTCGGACCAAAATTGACCATATCGGCGACACCTTTCTTTATCCACCAAAACTGTGTGGTTTTTGCTCAAATGTGTCCCAAACATGTTTATATGGTGTATATGTCACAATGTGAGGTTTGTGCGCGAAAAGCTTTCCGTCATATTTTCGGACCAAAAGTGACCATATCGGCGTCACCTTTCTTTATCCACCAAAACTGTGTGGTTTTCATTCAAATGTGTCCCAAACATGTTTATATGGTGTATATGTCACAATGGGAGCTTTGTGTGCGAAAAGCTTTCCGTGAAATTTTCGGACCAAAATTGACCATATCGGCGTCACCTTTTTTTATCCACCAAAACTGTGTGGTTTTCGCTCAAATGTGTCCCAAACATGTTTATATGGTGTATATGTCACAATGTGAGGTTTGTGCGCGAAAAGCATTCCGTCATATTTTCGGACCAAAAGTTACCATATCGGCGTCACCTTTCTTTATCCACCAAAACTGTGTGGTTTTCGCTCAAATGTGTCCCCAACATGTTTATATGGTGTATATGTCACAATGGGAGCTTTGTGCGCGGAAACCTATCCGTGAAATTTTTGGACCAAAAGTGACCATATCGGCGTCACCTTTCTTTATCCACCAAAACTGTGGTTTTCGCTCAAATGTGTCCCAAACATGTTTATATGGTATATATGTCACAATGGGAGCTTTGTGCGCGAAAAGCTTTCCGTCATATTTTCGGACCAAAAGTTACCATATAGGCGTCACCTTTCTTTATCCACAAAAACTGTGTGGTTTTCGCTCAATTGTGTACCAAACATGTTTATATGGTGTATATGTCACAATGGGAGCTTTGTACCCGAAAAGCTTTCCGTCATATTTTCGGACCAAAAGTGACCATATCGGCGTCACCTTTCTTTATCCACCAAAACTGTGTGGTTTTCATTCAAATGTGTCCCAAACATGTTTATATGGTGTATATGTCAAAATATGAGCTTTGTGCGCGAAAAGCTTTCCGTGAAATTTTTGGACCAAAATTGACCATATCGGCGTCACCTTTCTTTATCTACCAAAACTGTGTGGTTTTCGCTCAAATTTGTCCCAAACATGTTTATATGGTGTATATGTCACAATGTGAGGTTTGTGCGCGAAAAGCTTTCCGTCATATTTTCGGACCAAAAGTGACCATATCGGCGTCACCTTTCTTTATCCACCAAAACTGTGTGGTTTTCATTCAAATGTGTCCCAAACATGTTTATATGGTGTATACGTCACAATGGGAGCTTTGCGTGCGAAAAGCTTTCAGTGAAATTTTCGGACCAAAATTGACCATATCGGCGTCACCTTTCTTTATCCACCAAAACTGTGTGGTTTTCGCTCAAATGTTTCCCAAACATGTTTATCTTGTGTATATGTCACATTGCGAGGTTTGTGCGCGAAAAGCTTTCTGTCATATTTTCGGACCAAAAGTGACCATATCGGCGTCACCTTTCTTTATCCACCAAAACTGTGTGGTTTTCGCTCAAATGTGTCCCAAACATGTTTATATGGTGTATATGTCACAATGTGAGGTTTGTGCGCGAAAAGCTTTCCGTCATATTTTCGGACCAAAAGTTACCATATCGGCGTCACCTTTCTTTATCCACCAAAACTGTGTGGTTTTCGCTCAAATGTGTCCCCAACATGTTTATATGGTGTATATGTCACAATGCGAGCTTTGTGCGCGGAAAGCTTTCCGTGAAATTTTAGGACCAAAAGTGACCATATCGGCGTCACCTTTCTTTATCCACCAAAACTGTGTGGTTTTCGCTCAAATGTGTCCCAAACATGTTTATATGGTGTATATGTCACAATGGGAGCTTTGTGCGCGAAAAGCTTTCCGTCATATTTTCGGTCCAAAAGTTACCATATAGGCGTCACCTTTCTTTATCCACAAAAACTGTGTGGTTTTCGCTCAATTGTGTACCAAACATGTTTATATGGTGTATTTGTCACAATGGGAGCTTTGTACCCGAAAAGCTTTCCGTCATATTTTCGGACCAAAAGTGACCATATCGGCGTCACCTTTCTTTATCCACCAAAACTGTGTGGTTTTCATTCAAATGTGTCCCAAACATGTTTATATGGTGTATATGTCACAATAGGAGCTTTGTGCGCGAAAAGCTTTCCGTGAAATTTTCGGACCAAAATTGACCATATCGGCGTCACCTTTCTTTATCCACCAAAACTGTGTGGTTTTCGCTCAAATGTGTCCCAAACATGTTTATATGGTGTATATGTCACAATGTGAGGTTTGTGCGCGAAAAGCTTTCCGTCATATTTTCGGACCAAAAGTGACCATATCGGCGTCACCTTTCTTTATCCACCAAAACTGTGTTGTTTTCATTCAAATGTGTCCCAAACATGTTTATATGGTGTATATGTCACAATGGGAGCTTTGTGTGCGAAAAGCTTTCCGTGAAATTTTCGGACCAAAATTGACCATATCGGCGTCACGTTTCTTTATCCACCAAAACTGTGTGGTTTTCGCTCAAATGTGTCCCAAACATGTTTATATGGTGTATATGTCACAATGTGAGGTTTGTGCGCGAAAAGCTTTCCGTCATATTTTCGGACCAAAAGTTACCATATCGGCGTCACCTTTTTTTATCCACCAAAATGTGTGGTTTTCGCTCAAATGTGTCCCCAACATGTTTATATGGTGTATATGTCACAATGGGAGCTTTGTGCGCGGAAAGCTTTCCGTGAAATTTTAGGACCAAAAGTGACCATATCGGCGTCACCTTTCTTTATCCACCAAAACTGTGGTTTTCGCTCAAATGTGTCCCAAACATGTTTATATGGTATATATGTCACAATGGGAGCTTTGTGCGCGAAAAGCTTTCCGTCATATTTTCGGACCAAAAGTTACCATATAGGCGTCACCTTTCTTTATCCACAAAAACTGTGTGGTTTTCGCTCAATTGTGTACCAAACATGTTTATATGGTGTATATGTCACAATGGGAGCTTTGTACCCAAAAAGCTTTCCGTCATATTTTCGGACCAAAAGTGACCATATCGGCGTCACCTTTCTTTATCAACCAAAACTGTGTGGTTTTCATTCAAATGTGTCCCAAACATGTTTATATGGTGTATATGTCACAATAGGAGCTTTGTGCGCGAAAAGCTTTCCGTGAAATTTTCGGACCAAAATTGACCATATCGGCGTCACCTTTCTTTATCCACCAAAACTGTGTGGTTTTCGCTCAAATGTGTCCCAAACATGTTTATATGGTGTATATGTCACAATGTGAGGTTTGTGCGCGAAAAGCTTTCCGTCATATTTTCGGACCAAAAGTGACCATATCGGCGTCACCTTTCTTTATCCACCAAAACTGTGTTGTTTTCATTCAAATGTGTCCCAAACATGTTTATATGGTGTATATGTCACAATGGGAGCTTTGTGTGCGAAAAGCTTTCCGTGAAATTTTCGGACCAAAATTGACCATATCGGCGTCACCTTTCTTTATCCACCAAAACTGTGTGGTTTTCGCTCAAATGTGTCCCAAACATGTTTATATGGTGTATATGTCACAATGTGAGGTTTGTGCGCGAAAAGCTTTCCGTCATATTTTCGGACCAAAAGTGACCATATCGGCGTCACCTTTCTTTATCCACCAAAACTGTGTTGTTTTCATTCAAATGTGTCCCAAACATGTTTATATGGTGTATATGTCACAATGGGAGCTTTGTGTGCGAAAAGCTTTCCGTGAAATTTTCGGACCAAAATTGACCATATCGGCGTCACCTTTCTTTATCCACCAAAACTGTGTGGTTTTCGCTCAAATGTGTCCCAAACATGTTTATATGGTGTATATGTCACAATGTGAGGTTTGTGCGCGAAAAGTTTTCCGTCATATTTTCGGACCAAAAGTGACCATATCGGCGTCACCTTTCTTTATCCGCCAAAACTGTGTGGTTTTCGCTCAAATGTGTTCCAAACATGTTTATATGGTGTATATGTCACAATGGGAGCTTCGTGCGCGAAAAGCTTTCCGTCATATTTTCGGACCAAAAGTGACCATATCGGCGTCACCTTTCTTTATCCACCAAAACTGTGTGGTTTTCATTCAAATGTGTCCCAAACATGTTTATATGGTGTATATGTCACAATGGGAGCTTTGTGCGCGAAAAGCTTTCCGTGAAATTTTCGGACCAAAATTGACCATATCGACGTCACCTTTCTTTATCCACCAAAACTGTGTGGTTTTCGCTCAAATGTGTCCCAAACATGTTTATATGGTGTATATGTCACAATGTGAGGTTTGTGCGCGAAAAGCTTTCCGTCATATTTTCGGACCAAAAGTGACCATATCGGCGTCACCTTTCTTTATCCACCAAAACTGTGTGGTTTTCATTCAAATGTGTCCCAAACATGTTTATATGGTGTATATGTCACAATGGGAGCTTTGTGCGCGAAAAGATTTCCGTGAAATTTTCGGACCAAAATTGACCATATCGGCCCCGTCACCTTTCTTTATCCACCAAAACTGTGTGGTTTTCGCTCAAATGTGTCCCAAACATGTTTATATGGTGTATATGTCACAATGTGAGGTTTGTGCGCGAAAAGATTTCCGTCATATTTTCGGACCAAAAGTGACCATATCGGCGTCACCTTTCTTTATCCGCCAAAACTGTGTGGTTTTCGCTCAAATGTGTTCCAAACATGTTTATATGGTGTATATGTCACAATGGGAGCTTTGTGCGCGAAAAGCTTTCCGTCATATTTTCGGACCAAAAGTGACCATATCGGCGTCACCTTTCTTTATCCACCAAAACTGTGTGGTTTTCATTCAAATGTGTCCCAAACATGTTTATATGGTGTATATGTCACAATGGGAGCTTTGTGCGCGAAAAGCTTTCCGTGAAATTTTCGGACCAAAATTGACCATATCGACGTCACCTTTCTTTATCCACCAAAACTGTGTGGTTTTCGCTCAAATGTGTCCCAAACATGTTTATATGGTGTATATGTCACAATGTGAGGTTTGTGCGCGAAAAGCTTTCCGTCATATTTTCGGACCAAAAGTGACCATATCGGCGTCACCTTTCTTTATCCACCAAAACTGTGTGGTTTACATTCAAATGTGTCCCAAACATTTTTATATGGTGTATATGTCACAATGGGAGCTTTGTGCGCGACAAGATTTCCGTGAAATTTTCGGACCAAAATTGACCATATCGGCGTCACCTTTCTTTATCCACCAAAACTGTGTGGTTTTCGCTCAAATGTGTCCCAAACATGTTTATATGGTGTATATGTCACAATGTGAGGTTTGTGCGCGAAAAGTTTTCCGTCATATTTTCGGACCAAAAGTGACCATATCGGCGTCACCTTTCTTTATCCGCCAAAACTGTGTGGTTTTCGCTCAAATGTGTTCCAAACATGTTTATATGGTGTATATGTCACAATGGGAGCTTTGTGCGCGAAAAGCTTTCCTTCATATTTTCGGACCAAAAGTGACCATATCGGCGTCACCTTTCTTTATCCACCAAAACTGTGTGGTTTTCGCTCAAATGTGTCCCAAACATGTTTATATGGTGTATATGTCACAATGGGAGCTTTGTGCGCGAAAAGCTTTCCGTGAAATTTTCGGACCAAAATTGACCATATCGACCTCACCTTTCTTTATCCACCAAAACTGTGTGGTTTTCGCTCAAATGTGTCCCAAACATGTTTATATGGTGTATATGTCACAATGTGAGGTTTGTGCGCGAAAAGCTTTCCGTCATATTTTCGGACCAAAAGTGACCATATCGGCGTCACCTTTCTTTATCCGCCAAAACTGTGTGGTTTTCGCTCAAATGTGTTCCAAACATGTTTATATGGTGTATATGTCACAATGAGAGCTTTGTGCGCGAAAAGCTTTCCGTCATATTTTCGGACCAAAAGTGACCATATCGGTGCCACCTTTCTTTATACACCAAAACTGTGTGGTTTTCATTCAAATGTGTCTCAAACATGTTTATATGGTGTATATGTCACAATGGGAGCTTTGTGCGCGAAAAGCTATCCGTGAAATTTTCGGACCAAAATTGACCATATCGGCGTCACCTTTCTTTATCTTCCAAAACTGTGTGGTTTTCGCTCAAATGTGTTCCAAACATGTTTATATGGTGTATATGTCACAATGGGAGCTTTGTGCGCGAAAAGCTTTCCGTGAAATTTTCGTACCAAAATTGACCATATCGACGTCACCTTTCTTTATCCACCAAAACTGTGTGGTTTTCGCTCAAATGTGTCCCAAACATGTTTATATGGTGTATATGTCACAATGTGAGGTTTGTGCGCGAAAAGATTTCCGTCATATTTTCGGACCAAAAGTGACCACATCGGCGTCACCTTTCTTTATCCGCCAAAACTGTGTGGTTTTCGCTCAAATGTGTTCCAAACATGTTTATATGGTGTATATGTCACAATGGGAGATTTGTGCGCGAAAAGCATTCCGACATATTTTCGGACCAAAAGTTACCATATAGGCGTCACCTTTCTTTATCCACAAAAACTGTGTGGTTTTCGCTCAATTGTGTACCAAACATGTTTATATGGTGTATATGTCACAATGGGAGCTTTGTACCCGAAAAGCTTTCCGTCATATTTTCGGACCAAAAGTGACCATATCGGTGCCACCTTTCTTTATCCACCAAAACTGTGTGGTTTTCATTCAAATGTTTCTCAAACATGTTTATATGGTGTATATGTCACAATGGGAGCTTTGTGCGCGAAAAGCTTTCCGTGAAATTTTCGGACCAAAATTGACCATATCGGCGTCACCTTTCTTTATCTTCCAAAACTGTGTGGTTTTCGCTCAAATGTGTCCCAAACATGTTTATATGGTGTATATGTCACAATGGGAGCTTTGTGCGCGAAAAGCTTTCCGTAAAATTTTCGGACCAAAATTGACCATATCGGCGTCACCTTTCTTTATCCACCAAAATTGTGTGGTTTTCGCTCAAATGTGTCCCAAACATGTTTATATGGTGTATATGTCACAATGTGAGGTTTGTGCGCGAAAAGCTTTCCGTCATATTTTCGGACCAAAAGTGACCATATCGGCGTCACCTTTCTTTATCCACCAAAACTGTGTGGTTTTCATTCAAATGTATCCCAAACATGTTTATATGGTGTATATGTCACAATGGGAGCTTTGTGCGCGAAAAGCTTTCCGTGAAATTTTCGGACCAAAATTGACCATATCAGCGTCACCTTTCTTTATCTTCCAAAACTGTGTTGTTTTCGCTCAATTGTTTCCCAAACATGTTTATATGGTGTATATGTCACAATGGGAGCTTTGTGCGCGAAAAGCTTTCCGTGAAATTTTCGGACCAAAATTGACCATATCGGCGTCACCTTTCTTTATCCACCAAAACTGTGTGGTTTTCGCTCAAATGTGTCCCAAACATGTTTATATGGTGTATATGTCACAATGTGAGGTTTGTGCGCGAAAAGCTTTCCGTCATATTTTCGGACCAAAAGTGACCATATCGGCGTCACCTTTCTTTATCCACCAAAACTGTGTGGTTTTCATTCAAATGTGTCCCAAACATGTTTATATGGTGTATATGTCACAATGGGAGCTTTGTGCGCGAAAAGCTTTCCGTGAAATTTTCGGACCAAAATTGACCATATCGGCGTCACCTTTCTTTATCCACCAAAATTGTGTGGTTTTCGCTCAAATATGTCCCAAACATGTTTATATGGTGTATATGTCACAATGTGAGGTTTGTGCGCGAAAAGCTTTCCGTCATATTTTCGGACTAAAAGTGACCATATCGGCGTTACCTTTCTTTATCCACCAAAACTGTGTGGTTTTCATTCAAATGTATCCCAAACATGTTTATATGGTGTATATGTCACAATGGGAGCTTTGTGTGCGAAAAGCTTTCCGTGAAATTTTCGGACCAAAATTGACCATATCGGCGTCACCTTTCTTTATCTTCCAAAACTGTGTTGTTTTCGCTCAAATGTTTCCCAAACATGTTTATATGGTGTATATGTCACAATGGGAGCTTTGTGCGCGAAAAGCTTTCCGTGAAATTTTCGGACCAAAATTGACCATATCGGCGTCACCTTTCTTTATCCACCAAAACTGTGTGGTTTTCGCTCAAATGTGTCCCAAACATGTTTATATGGTGTATATGTCACAATGTGAGGTTTGTGCGCGAAAAGCTTTCCGTCATATTTTCGGACCAAAAGTGACCATATCGGCGTCACCTTTCTTTATCCTCCAAAACTGTGTGGTTTTCATTCAAATGTGTCCCAAACATGTTTATATGGTGTATATGTCACAATGGGAGCTTTGTGCGCGAAAAGCTTTCCGTGAAATTTTCGGACCAAAATTGAACATATCGGCGTCACCTTTCTTTATCCACCAAAACTGTGTGGTTTTCGCTCAAATGTGTCCCAAACATGTTTATATGGTGTATATGTCACAATGTGAGGTTTGTGCGCGAAAAGTTTTCCGTCATATTTTCGGACCAAAAGTGACCATATCGGCGTCACCTTTCTTTATCCGACAAAACTGTGTGGTTTTCGCTCAAATGTGTTCCAAACATGTTTATATGGTGTATATGTCACAATGGGAGCTTTGTGCGCGAAAAGTAGTTTTAAGTCCGTCGCATATTTCGCCATTTTCTCATAGGGTACTGTACACGAAAATATATCGAAATCTTAAACAATTCAAAATGGCAGAGCCTCAACTTAAATGACTCTGTAACTTGGTAGATACAAGTTTTATATTGTATTTATTGAATCGGAGACCAATATTCCATGTTTTAAGTCCGTCGCATATTTCGCAATTTTCTCATAGGGTACTATACACGAAAATATATCGAAATCTTAAGCAATCCAAAATGCCAGAGACTCAACTCTAATGACTCTGTAACTTGGTAGATACAAGTTTTATATTGTATTTATTGAATCGGAGACCAATATTCCATGTTTTAAGTCCGTCGCATATTTCGCAATTTTCTCATAGGGTACTGTACACGAAAATATATCGAAACCTTAAGCAATCCAAAATGGCAGAGCCTCAACTCTAATGACTATGTAACTTGTTAGATACAAGTTTTATAATGTATTTATTGAATCGGAGACCAATATTCCATGTTTTAAGTCCGTCGCATATTTCGCCATTTTCTCATAAGGTACTGTACACGAAAATATATCGAAATCTTAAGCAATCCAAAATGGCAGAGCCTCAACTCTAATGACTCTGTAACTTGGTAGATACAAGTTTTATAATGTATTTATTTATCAGGAGACCAATATTCCCTGTTTTAAGTCCGTCGCATATTTCGCCATTTTCTCATAGGGACACGAAAATATATCGAAATCTTAAGCTATCCAAAATAGCAGAGCCTCAACTCTAATGGCTTTGTAACTTGGTAGATACAAGTTTTATAATGTATTTATTGATCCGGAGACCAATATTCCCTGTTTTAAGTCCGTCGCATATTTCGCCATTTTCTCATAGGGTACTGTACACGAAAATATATCGAAATCTTAAGCAATCCAAAATGGCAGAGCCTCAACTCTAATGGCTTTGTAACTTGGTAGATACAAGTTTTATAATGTATTTATTGATCCGGAGACCAATATTCCCTGTTTTAAGTCCGTCGCATAATTCGCCATTTTCTCATAGGGTACTCTACACGAAAATTTATCGAAATCTTAAGCTATCCAAAATGGCAGAGCCTCAACTCTAATGACTCTGTAACTTGGTAGATACATGTTTAATGTTGTATTTATTGAACCGGAGACCAATATTCCCTGTTTTAAGTCCGTTGCATATTTCGCCATTTTCTCATAGGGTACTGTACACTAAAATATATCGAAATCTTAAGCTATCCAAAATAGCAGAGCCTCAACTCTAATGGCTTTGTAACTTGGTAGATACAAGTTTTATAATGTATTTATGGATCCGGAGACCAATATTCCCTGTTTTAACTATGTCGCATATTTCGCCATTTTCTCATAGGATACTCTACACGAAAATATATCGAAATCTTAGGCAATCCAAAATGGCAGAGCCCCAACTCTAATGACTTTGTAACTTGGTAGATACATGTTTTATATTGTATTTATTGAATCGGATACCAATATTCCATGTTTTAAGTCCGTCGCATATTTCGCCATTTTCTCATAGGGTACTGTACACGAAAATATATCGAAATCTTAAGCTATCGAAAATGGCAGAGCATCAACTCTAATGACTCTGTAACTTGGTAGATACAAGTTTTATATTGTATTTATTGAATCGGAGACCAATATTCCATGTTTTAAGTCCGTCGCATATTTCGCCATTTTCTCATAGGGTACTGTACACGAAAATATATCGAAATATTAAGCAATCCAAAATGGAAGAGCCTCAACTCTAATTACTCTGTAACTTGGTAGATACAAGTTTTATATTGTATTTATTGAATCGGAGACCAATATTCCATGTTTTAAGTCCGTCGCATATTTCGCCATTTTCTCATAGGGTACTGTACACGAAAATATATCGAAATCTTAAGCAATCCAAAATGGCAGAGCCTCAACTCTAATGACTCTGTAACTTGGTAGATACAAGTTTTATATTGTATTTATTGAATCGGAGACCAATATTCCATGTTTTAAATCCGTCGCATATTTCGCCATTTTCTCATAGGGTACTCTACACGAAAATATATCGAAATCTTAAGCTATCCAAAATGGCAGAGCCTCAACTCTAATGACTCTGTAACTTGGTAGATACAAGTTTTATATTGTATTTATTGAATCGGAGACCAATATTCCATGTTTTAGTTCCGTCGAATATTTCGCCATTTTCTCATAGGGTACAGTACACGAAAATATATCGAAATCTTAAGCTATCCAAAATTGCAGAGCCTCAACTCTAATGACTCTGTAACTTTGTAGATACAAGTTTTATGTTGTATTTATTGAATCGGAGACCAATATTCCATGTTTTAAGTCCGTCGCATATTTTGCCATTTTCTAATAGGGTACTGTACACGAAAATATATCGAAATCTTAAGCTATCCAAAATGGCAGAGCCTCAACTCTAATGACTCTGTAACTTGGTAGATGCAAGTTTTATATAGTATTTATTGAATCGGAGACCAATATTCCATGTTTTAAGTCCGTCGCATATTTCGCCATTTTCTCATAGGGTACTGTACACGAAAATATATCGAAATCTTAAGCTATCCAAAATGGCAGAGCCTCAACTCAAATGACTCTGTAACTTGGTAGATACAAGTTTTATATTGTATTTATTGAATCGGGGACCAATATTCCATGTTTTAAGTCCGTCGCATATTTCGCAATTTTCTCATAGGGTACTGTACACGAAAATATATCGAAATCTTAAGCTATCCAAAATGGCAGAGCCTTAACTCTAATGACTCTGTAACTTGGTAGATACAAGTTTTATATTGTATTTATTGAATCGGAGACCAATATTCCATGTTTTAAGTCCGTCGCATATTTCGCCATTTTCTCATAGGGTACTGTACACGAAAATATATCGAAATCTTAAGCAATCCAAAATGGCAGAGCCTCAACTCTAATGACTCTGCAAATTGGTAGATACAAGTTTTAAATTGTATTTATTGAATCGGAGACCAATATTTCATGTTTTAAGTCCGTCGCATATTTCGCCATTTTCTCATAGGGTACTGTACACGAAAATATATCGAAATCTTAAACAATTCAAAATGGCAGAGCCTCAACTTAAATGACTCTGTAACTTGGTAGATACAAGTTTTATATTGTATTTATTGAATCGGAGACCAATATTCCATGTTTTAAGTCCGTCGCATATTTCGCAATTTTCTCATAGGGTACTATACACGAAAATATATCGAAATCTTAAGCAATCCAAAATGCCAGAGACTCAACTCTAATGACTCTGTAACTTGGTAGATACAAGTTTTATATTGTATTTATTGAATCGGAGACCAATATTCCATGTTTTAAGTCCGTCGCATATTTCGCAATTTTCTCATAGGGTACTGTACACGAAAATATATCGAAACCTTAAGCAATCCAAAATGGCAGAGCCTCAACTCTAATGACTATGTAACTTGTTAGATACAAGTTTTATAATGTATTTATTGAATCGGAGACCAATATTCCATGTTTTAAGTCCGTCGCATATTTCGCCATTTTCTCATAAGGTACTGTACACGAAAATATATCGAAATCTTAAGCAATCCAAAATGGCAGAGCCTCAACTCTAATGACTCTGTAACTTGGTAGATACAAGTTTTATAATGTATTTATTTATCAGGAGACCAATATTCCCTGTTTTAAGTCCGTCGCATATTTCGCCATTTTCTCATAGGGACACGAAAATATATCGAAATCTTAAGCTATCCAAAATAGCAGAGCCTCAACTCTAATGGCTTTGTAACTTGGTAGATACAAGTTTTATAATGTATTTATTGATCCGGAGACCAATATTCCCTGTTTTAAGTCCGTCGCATATTTCGCCATTTTCTCATAGGGTACTGTACACGAAAATATATCGAAATCTTAAGCAATCCAAAATGGCAGAGCCTCAACTCTAATGGCTTTGTAACTTGGTAGATACAAGTTTTATAATGTATTTATTGATCCGGAGACCAATATTCCCTGTTTTAAGTCCGTCGCATAATTCGCCATTTTCTCATAGGGTACTCTACACGAAAATTTATCGAAATCTTAAGCTATCCAAAATGGCAGAGCCTCAACTCTAATGACTCTGTAACTTGGTAGATACATGTTTAATGTTGTATTTATTGAACCGGAGACCAATATTCCCTGTTTTAAGTCCGTTGCATATTTCGCCATTTTCTCATAGGGTACTGTACACTAAAATATATCGAAATCTTAAGCTATCCAAAATAGCAGAGCCTCAACTCTAATGGCTTTGTAACTTGGTAGATACAAGTTTTATAATGTATTTATGGATCCGGAGACCAATATTCCCTGTTTTAACTATGTCGCATATTTCGCCATTTTCTCATAGGATACTCTACACGAAAATATATCGAAATCTTAAGCAATCCAAAATGGCAGAGCCCCAACTCTAATGACTTTGTAACTTGGTAGATACATGTTTTATATTGTATTTATTGAATCGGATACCAATATTCCATGTTTTAAGTCCGTCGCATATTTCGCCATTTTCTCATAGGGTACTGTACACGAAAATATATCGAAATCTTAAGCTATCGAAAATGGCAGAGCATCAACTCTAATGACTCTGTAACTTGGTAGATACAAGTTTTATATTGTATTTATTGAATCGGAGACCAATATTCCATGTTTTAAGTCCGTCGCATATTTCGCCATTTTCTCATAGGGTACTGTACACGAAAATATATCGAAATATTAAGCAATCCAAAATGGAAGAGCCTCAACTCTAATTACTCTGTAACTTGGTAGATACAAGTTTTATATTGTATTTATTGAATCGGAGACCAATATTCCATGTTTTAAGTCCGTCGCATATTTCGCCATTTTCTCATAGGGTACTGTACACGAAAATATATCGAAATCTTAAGCAATCCAAAATGGCAGAGCCTCAACTCTAATGACTCTGTAACTTGGTAGATACAAGTTTTATATTGTATTTATTGAATCGGAGACCAATATTCCATGTTTTAAATCCGTCGCATATTTCGCCATTTTCTCATAGGGTACTCTACACGAAAATATATCGAAATCTTAAGCTATCCAAAATGGCAGAGCCTCAACTCTAATGACTCTGTAACTTGGTAGATACAAGTTTTATATTGTATTTATTGAATCGGAGACCAATATTCCATGTTTTAGTTCCGTCGAATATTTCGCCATTTTCTCATAGGGTACAGTACACGAAAATATATCGAAATCTTAAGCTATCCAAAATTGCAGAGCCTCAACTCTAATGACTCTGTAACTTTGTAGATACAAGTTTTATGTTGTATTTATTGAATCGGAGACCAATATTCCATGTTTTAAGTCCGTCGCATATTTTGCCATTTTCTAATAGGGTACTGTACACGAAAATATATCGAAATCTTAAGCTATCCAAAATGGCAGAGCCTCAACTCTAATGACTCTGTAACTTGGTAGATACAAGTTTTATATTGTATTTATTGAATCGGAGACCAATATTCCCTGTTTTAAGTCCTTCGCATATTTCGCCATTTTCTCAGAGGGTACCGTACACGAAAATATATCGAAATCTTAAGCAATCCAAAATGGCAGAGCCCCAACTCTAATGACTCTGTAACTTGGTAGATACATGTTTTATATTGTATTTATTGAATCGGATACCAATATTCCAAGTTTTAAGTCCGTCGCATATTTCGCCGTTTTCTCATAGGGTACTGTACACGAAAATATATCGAAATCTTAAGCAATCCAAAATGGCAGAGCCTCAACTCTAATGACTCTGTAACTTGGTAGATACAAGTTTTATATTGTATTTATTGAATCGGAGACCAATATTCCATGTTTTAAATCCGTCGCATATTTCGCCATTTTCTCATAGGGTACTCTACACGAAAATATATCGAAATCTTAAGCTATCCAAAATGGCAGAGCCTCAACTCTAATGACTCTGTAACTTGGTAGATACAAGTTTTATATTGTATTTATTGAATCGGAGACCAATATTCCATGTTTTAGTTCCGTCGAATATTTCGCCATTTTCTCATAGGGTACAGTACACGAAAATGTATCGAAATCTTAAGCTATCCAAAATTGCAGAGCCTCAACACTAATGACTCTGTAACTTGGTAGATACAAGTTTTATGTTGTATTTATTGAATCGGAGACCAATATTCCCTATTTTAAGTCCGTCGCATATTTCTCCATTTTCTCATAGGGTACTGTACACGAAAATATATCGAAATCTTAAGCAATCCAAAATGGCAGAGCCTCAACTCAAATGACTTTGTAACTTGGTAGATAGAAGTTTTATATTGTATTTATTGAATCGGATACCAATATTCCATGTTTTAAGTCCGTCGCAAATTTCGCCATTTTCTCTTAGGGTACTGTACACGAAAATATATCGAAATCTTAAGCTATCCAAAATGGCAGAGCCTCAACTCTAATGACTCTGTAACTTGGTAGATACAAGTTTTATGTTGTATTTATTCAATCGGAGACCAATATTCCATGTTTTAAGTCCGTCGCATATTTTGCCATTTTTTAATAGGGTACTGTACACGAAAATATATCAAAATCTTATACTATCCAAAATGGCAGAGCCTCAACTATAATGACTCTGTAACTTGGTAGATACAAGTTTTATATTGTATTTATTGAATCGGAGACCAATATTCCATGTTTTAAGTCCGTCGCATATTTCGCCATTTTCTCATATGGTACTGTACACGAAAATATATCGAAATCTTAAGCAATCCAAAATGGCAGAGCCCCAACTCTAATGACTCTGTAACTTGGTAGATACATGTTTTATATTGTATTTATTGAATCGGATACCAATATTCCATGTTTTAAGTCCGTCGCATATTTAGCCATTTTCTCATAGGGTACTGTACACGAAAATATATCGAAATCTTAAGCTATCGAAAATGGCAGAGCATCAACTCTAATGACTCTGTAACTTGGTAGATACAAGTTTTATATTGTATTCATTGAATCGGAGACCAATATTCCATGTTTTAAGTCTGTCGCATATTTCGCCATTTTGTCATATGGTACTGTACACGAAAATATATCGAAATCTTAAGTTATCCAAAATGGCAGAGCCTCAACTCTAATGACTCTGTAACTTGGTAGATACAAGTTTTATGTTGTATTTATTGAACCGGAGACCAATATTCCCTGTTTTAAGTCCGTCGCATATTTCGCCATTTTCTCATAGGGTACTGTACACGAAAATATATCGAAATATTAAGCAATCCAAAATGGCAGAGCCTCAACTCCAATTACTCTGTAACTTGGTAGATACAAGTTTTATATTGTATTTATTGAATCGGAGACCAATATTCCCTGTTTTAAGTCCGTCGCATATTTCGCCATTTTCTCATAGGGTACTGTACACGAAAATATATCGAAATGTTAAGCAATCCAAAATGGCAGAGCCTCAACTCTAATGACTCTGTAACTTTGTAGATACAAGTTTTATATTGTATTTATTGAATCGGAGACCAATATTCCATGTTTTAAATCCGTCGCATATTTCGCCATTTTCTCATAGGGTACTCTACACGAAAATATATCGAAATCTTAAGCTATCCAAAATGGCAGAGCCTCAACTCTAATGACTCTGTAACTTGGTAGATACAAGTTTTATGTTGTATTTATTGAATCGGAGACCAATATTCCATGTTTTAAATCCGTCGCATATTTCGCCATTTTCTCATAGGGTACTCTACACGAAAATATATCGAAATCTTAAGCTATCCAAAATGGCAGAGCATCAACTCTAATGACTCTGTAACTTGGTAGATACAAGTTTTATATTGTATTTATTGAATCGGAGACCAATATTCCATTTTTTAAGTCCGTCGCATATTTCGCCATTTTCTCATAGGGTACTGTACACGAAAATATATCGAAATCTTAAGCTATCCAAAATGGCAGAGCCTCAACTCTAATGGCTTTGTAACTTGGTAGATACAAGTTTTATAATGTATTTATTGATCCGGAGACCAATATTCCCTGTTTTAAGTCCGTCGCATATTTCGCCATTTTCTCATAGGGTACTGTACACGAAAATATATCGAAATCTTAAGCAATCCAAAATGGCAGAGCCTCAACTCTAATGGCTTTGTAACTTGGTAGATACAAGTTTTATAATGTATTTATTGATCCGGAGACCAATATTCCCTGTTTTAAGTCCGTCGCATATTTCGCCATTACTTTAGTAATGAATTGAAAACTGAAAGAAAATATTCCATGTTTTAAGTCCGTCGCATATTTCGCCATTTTCTCATATGGTACTGTACACGAAAATATATCGAAATCTTAAGGTATCCAAAATAGCAGAGCCTCAACTCTAATGGCTTTGTAACTTGGTAGATACAAGTTTTATAATGTATTTATTGATCCGGAGACCAATATTCCCTGTTTTAAGTCCGTCGCATATTTCGCCATTTTCTCATAGGGTACTGTACACGAAAATATATCGAAATCTTAAGCAATCCAAAATGGCAGAGCCTCAACTCTAATGGCTTTGTAACTTGGTAGATACTAGTTTTATAATGTATTTATTGATCCGGAGACCAATATTCCCTGTTTTAAGTCCGTCGCATATTTTGCCATTTTCTCATAGGGTATTGTACACGAAAATATATCGAAATCTTAAGCTATCCAAAATGGCAGAGCCTCAACTCTAATGACTCTATAACTTGGTAGATACAAGTTTTATATTGTATTTATTGAATCGGAGACCAATATTCCCTGTTTTAAGTCCGTCGCATATTTCGCCATTTTCTCAGAGGGTACCGTACACGAAAATATATCGAAATCTTAAGCAATCCAAAATGGCATAGCCCCAACTCTAATGACTCTGTAACTTGGTAAATACAACTTTTATATTGAATTTATTGAATCGGATACCAATATTCCATGTTTTAAGTCCGTCGCTTATTTCGCCATTTTCTCATAGGGTACTGTACACGAAAATATATCGAAATCTTAAGCAATTCAAAATGGCAGAGCCTCAACTCTAATGGCTTTGTAACTTGGTAGATACAAGTTTTATAATGTATTTATTGATCCGGAGACCAATATTCCCTTGTTTAAATCCGTCGCATATTTTGCTATTTTCTCATAGGGTACTCTACACGAAAATATATCGAAATCTTAAGCTATCCAAAATGGCAGAGCCTCAACTCTAATGACTCTATAACTTGGTAGATACATGTTTTATGTTGTATTTATTGATCCGGAGACCAATATTCCCTGTTTTAAGTCCGTCGCATATTTCGCCATTTTCTCATAGGGTACTGTACACGAAAATATATCGAAATCTTAAGCTATCCAAAATAGCAGAGCATCAACTCTAATGGCTTTGTAACTTGGTAGATACAAGTTTTATAATGTATTTATTGATCCGGAGACCAATATTCCATGTTTTAAGTCCGTCGCATATTTCGCCATTTTCTCATAGGGTACTGTACACGAAAATATATCGAAATCTTAAGCAATTCAAAATGGCAGAGCCTCAACTCTAATGGCTTTGTAACTTGGTAGATACAAGTTTTATAATGTATTTATTGATCCGGAGACCAATATTCCCTGTTTTAAGTCCGTCGCATATTTCGCCATTTTCTCATAAGGTACTTTACACGAAAATATATCGAAATATTAAGCTATCCAAAATGGCAGAGCCTCAACTCTAATTACTCTGTAACTTGGTAGATAGAAGTTTTATATTGTATTTATTGAATCGGAGACCAATATTCCATGTTTTAAGTCCGTCGCATATTTCGCCATTTTCTCATAGGGTACTGTACACGAAAATATATCGAAATCTTAAGCTATCGAAAATGGCAGAGCCTCAACTCTAATGACTCTGTAACTTGGTAGATACAAGTTTTATGTTGTATTTATTGAACCGGAGACCAATATTCCATGTTTTAAGTCCGTCGCATATTTCGCCATTTTCTCATATGGTACTGTACACGAAAATATATCGAAATCTTAAGGTATCCAAAATGGCAGAGCCTCAACTCTAATGACTCTGTAACTTTGTAGATACAAGTTTTATGTTGTATTTATTGAATCGGAGACCAATATTCCCTGTTCTAAGTCCGTCGCATATTTCGCCATTTTCTCATAGGGTACTGTACACGAAAATATATCGAAATATTAAGCAATCCAAAATGGAAGAGCCTCAACTCTAATTACTCTGTAACTTGGTAGATACAAGTTTTATATTGTATTTATTGAATCGGAGACCAATATTCCATGTTTTAAGTCCGTCGCATATTTCGCCATTTTCTCATATGGTACTTTACACGAAAATATATCGAAATCTTAAGGTATCCAAAATGGCAGAGCCTCAACTCTAATGACTCTGTAACTTGGTAGATACAAGTTTTATGTTGTATTTATTGAACCGGAGACCAATATTCCATGTTTTAAGTCCGTCGCATATTTCGCCATTTTCTCATATGGTACTGTACACGAAAATATATCGAAATCTTAAGGTATCCAAAATGGCAGAGCCTCAACTCTAATGACTCTGTAACTTTGTAGATACAAGTTTTATGTTGTATTTATTGAATCGGAGACCAATATTCCCTGTTCTAAGTCCGTCGCATATTTCGCCATTTTCTCATAGGGTACTGTACACGAAAATATATCGAAATATTAAGCAATCCAAAATGGAAGAGCCTCAACTCTAATTACTCTGTAACTTGGTAGATACAAGTTTTATATTTTATTTATTGAATCGGAGACCAATATTCCATGTTTTAAGTCCGTCGCATATTTCACCATTTTCTCATAGGGTACTGTACACGAAAATATATCCAAATCTTAAGCAATCCAAAATGGCAGAGCCTCAACTCTAATGACTCTGTAACTTGGTAGATACAAGTTTTATATTGTATTTATTGAATCGGAGACCAATATTCCATGTTTTAAATCCGTCGCATATTTCGCCATTTTCTCATAGGGTACTCTACACGAAAATATATCGAAATCTTAAGCTATCCAAAATAGCAGAGCATCAACTCTAATGGCTTTGTAACTTGGTAGATACAAGTTTTATAATGTATTTATTGATCCGGAGACCAATATTCCCTTGTTTAAATCCGTCGCATATTTTGCTATTTTCTCATAGGGTACTCTACACGAAAATATATCGAAATCTTAAGCTATCCAAAATGGCAGAGCCTCAACTCTAATGACTCTATAACTTGGTAGATACATGTTTTATGTTGTATTTATTGATCCGGAGACCAATATTCCCTGTTTTAAGTCCGTCGCATATTTCGCCATTTTCTCATAGGGTACTGTACACGAAAATATATCGAAATCTTAAGCTATCCAAAATAGCAGAGCATCAACTCTAATGGCTTTGTAACTTGGTAGATACAAGTTTTATAATGTATTTATTGATCCGGAGACCAATATTCCATGTTTTAAGTCCGTCGCATATTTCGCCATTTTCTCATAGGGTACTGTACACGAAAATATATCGAAATCTTAAGCAATTCAAAATGGCAGAGCCTCAACTCTAATGGCTTTGTAACTTGGTAGATACAAGTTTTATAATGTATTTATTGATCCGGAGACCAATATTCCCTTGTTTAAATCCGTCGCATATTTTGCTATTTTCTCATAGGGTACTCTACACGAAAATATATCTAAATCTTAAGCTATCCAAAATGGCAGAGCCTCAACTCTAATGACTCTATAACTTGGTAGATACATGTTTTATGTTGTATTTATTGATCCGGAGACCAATATTCCCTGTTTTAAGTCCGTCGCATATTTCGCCATTTTCTCATAGGGTACTGTACACGAAAATATATCGAAATCTTAAGCTATCCAAAATAGCAGAGCATCAACTCTAATGGCTTTGTAACTTGGTAGATACAAGTTTTATAATGTATTTATTGATCCGGAGACCAATATTCCATGTTTTAAGTCCGTCGCATATTTCGCCATTTTCTCATAGGGTACTGTACACGAAAATATATCGAAATCTTAAGCAATTCAAAATGGCAGAGCCTCAACTCTAATGGCTTTGTAACTTGGTAGATACAAGTTTTATAATGTATTTATTGATCCGGAGACCAATATTCCCTGTTTTAAGTCCGTCGCATATTTCGCCATTTTCTCATAGGGTACTTTACACGAAAATATATCGAAATATTAAGCTATCCAAAATGGCAGAGCCTCAACTCTAATTACTCTGTAACTTGGTAGATACAAGTTTTATATTGTATTTATTGAATCGGAGACCAATATTCCATGTTTTAAGTCCGTCGCATATTTCGCCATTTTCTCATAGGGTACTGTACACGAAAATATATCGAAATCTTAAGCTATCGAAAATGGCAGAGCCTCAACTCTAATGACTCTGTAACTTGGTAGATACAAGTTTTATGTTGTATTTATTGAACCGGAGACCAATATTCCATGTTTTAAGTCCGTCGCATATTTCGCCATTTTCTCATATGGTACTGTACACGAAAATATATCGAAATCTTAAGGTATCCAAAATGGCAGAGCCTCAACTCTAATGACTCTGTAACTTTGTAGATACAAGTTTTATGTTGTATTTATTGAATCGGAGACCAATATTCCCTGTTCTAAGTCCGTCGCATATTTCGCCATTTTCTCATAGGGTACTGTACACGAAAATATATCGAAATATTAAGCAATCCAAAATGGAAGAGCCTCAACTCTAATTACTCTGTAACTTGGTAGATACAAGTTTTATATTGTATTTATTGAATCGGAGACCAATATTCCATGTTTTAAGTCCGTCGCATATTTCGCCATTTTCTCATATGGTACTTTACACGAAAATATATCGAAATCTTAAGGTATCCAAAATGGCAGAGCCTCAACTCTAATGACTCTGTAACTTGGTAGATACAAGTTTTATGTTGTATTTATTGAACCGGAGACCAATATTCCATGTTTTAAGTCCGTCGCATATTTCGCCATTTTCTCATATGGTACTGTACACGAAAATATATCGAAATCTTAAGGTATCCAAAATGGCAGAGCCTCAACTCTAATGACTCTGTAACTTTGTAGATACAAGTTTTATGTTGTATTTATTGAATCGGAGACCAATATTCCCTGTTCTAAGTCCGTCGCATATTTCGCCATTTTCTCATAGGGTACTGTACACGAAAATATATCGAAATATTAAGCAATCCAAAATGGAAGAGCCTCAACTCTAATTACTCTGTAACTTGGTCATCATCAAACCTGGGTTAAATTTGGTATCAGAGCCATTAGAAGTATTATTCTAAACCTTAAATCATATTTCTTTTTACTGTTTAAATTACCGTTCATATTAACACTATTTACGTGTGCGTGCTTGGTTTAATCGTAAAACCGTTTGGTCAGCCCTTGGTTATGGGTGGTCCCGGTCGATGGTCCCACGCCAACTATAGTGTTAAACACTGAATTAGTAATGATAAGCAGTTAATAGAAATATGGCTTTACAGTTTAGACGAATGCTTTCTAGGGGTTCTAGTTCTAACAATAACCCTGTTGTGCATAGTAATGAAAATTTGTATACAAATGATGAAAACAATATGGTTGATTGGTCCATTCCTCATCAGAATATAGAGTCAATTTATAGAATTGGAATTATAGACTTTAAAACAGCTTTTAGTGTAAGAAGTCATGAAGAAACTATTAGTCTTAGTAAAGAACAACAATCTTTACAACTTTTATCTTCTTTATCACTAAGAAAATATCAAACAAAAGGGTACAGATATATTCATCTAGGTTTGATACAAGTTGCTCTAAAACCGTTAGCCAGAAAAGGAATTGATACTCCTATTTTCATAGCCTTAAGAGATGATAGACTTAAATCTTACAAAGACTCGTTAATAGCTATAATTCAGACAAATATATGTAATGGCCCAGTCTATTTCAATTGTTCACCTAATTTTCATGTTGATCTTACAGACCCTAGGGTTACTCAGACGTTAACTTTAGATGTAAAAATCCTAAAAGATAATTTTAAACAATTATCAAAGAATTTTGCTATAATATATAGAGTTCATTATAGACTTTTAACTTCTTTAACAGATCCGAGATGTTTAATCCCTCCTGTTCCAAAAGGAGAAACAACTTTACTTCAGTTAGAAGCTGAAAAATCTACAATATTTACTCCTAAACTTATTAAATGGGATGATATAACTATTCCAACTACTTTAGAACTTGAACATGATTGTCCTCCAGAAAATTTAGAGAAAAAGGATGTTTCAGAAATAACTGAAAGTTCAGATGGTAAAGTTCTTCTTAAATTCAATCTTAGTAGAAGTTATTCAACGTTACCAAGACTAAGAAATAATTTAGAACCGAGGAGTTCTTTTTCAGACTCTTTCTATACTGCCAGAAGTAATAATTATAGTAGAAGAAATAAGAGTATAGATTTAGGAAACACAGATTTAGAAAATACAGAAGTAATCCTAGACTTCAGTAGTCCTATACCTAATCAGGTTACAGAACCTATAGACCAAACTCAATCTTCTCCTACTAATAGTGAAATGAACAGATACTCTTCAATAAATGTTATTATCAACTCTGTCTTCACAATAGACAAAGATTATCTTAGAACTGATTTTAATTCAAGAAAAAATAGAGAAAAAAGAAATTGGTTCTTAAGTTTCGAAGAAAGTTATAAAAATAAAATTAGAGAAATTTGGTATGAAGAAATGGAAAAAATTCAAAGTAATATTCCTTTCTTTAGTTGGTTCAAACACTACCTTAAGAAAAATGGTATAGAACAACCTTTTAATTATAAGTCCATAGAAGTACAAACTAGACTTACTAAAACGTGGAATATTTTACCAGAAGGAATAGTTCATTCAATTCACCCTCCTCTAAAAGGAATAAAAATCAAAACTGAAGAAGGAGAATTAACAGGTGAACCATTTAAAAATGGTAGGATTGGCACTTCAGACAATAGAACATCTACCTTAGAAGATGTTAAAAAAATTTTTCAACAAAATAATTATTCTAATCAGCTTCTTCATACTATAGCCACCCAAGTAGAACTTGTGCATGAGAAAATAGCTGGTGAAGAACCTAAGTTCCCTAGGAATATTTCTAGACCTCATTTTCAGATTCAAGGAATTCCAAAAGAATCTCTAAAAAATATCTCACTAAGTTCACCCTTAACTCTAATTGATAAAATAAATAAAAAATTAGATAAAGACAAACAAATACAATGTATAAATGAACAAAATGATAAATCTTCAGACTCAGACTCTAATTATCCTACTACTGAAGAATCTACAGGTTCAGAAAATTCAAACGACGAAAAGATAATTCATAATATTGAAACTAATTTTTATGATGAACCTTTAGAAATAAATAAGTTAAGAAAAAATAGAAAAGGATTTCAAGGGCATAGAAGAATTAATAGAAATATGGATACTAGAAACTTTTACTCTAGACCTACTCCTCCAGATATTCAATATGAAGAAAGATCCAAGTTTAGATCTACTGATTATAATGGACAAAGTATCTATGAGTGGAATATAGATGGAAAATCTGAAGGAGAAATCCTAAACACATTACAAGAAATGGGAATGGCTAACATAGCCTATAAATGTTCAGATAAAACTGACCAAGTCTGTGTATCCTTAATTGTTACAGGATTTACAGGACAATTAAAAAATTGGTGGGATAATGCCCTTACTTTTCAACAAAAAGAAGAAATCTTAAACTATAAAAATGATTTAGGAGAAGAAGAACCAGTAAATCAATTAATTTACACAATTAGTATGCACTTTATTGGAAATCCTAAAGAAGAGCTCCAAGCTAATAGAGAAATACTAAATAACTTAAAGTGTAAAACACTCAGTGATTACAGATGGTATAAAGATGTATTTCTTTCATATGTATTCAAAAGATCAGACTGTAATAAAGGATATTGGAAGGAACACTTCGTTGCTGGTCTACCTTCCTTATTCGCCCAAAGAATTAATCAAAAAATAAAAGAAGAATTACAATCTGAAGAAATTCCCTGGAAAGATATAACATATGGACAGTTAACTGCGTTTGTTAAAAAAGAAGGATTAGCATTATGTTCAGAACTTAAATTACAGGCTAAATACGGAAAAGACAAGGGATCACGAAGAAAAGAATTAGGAAATTTCTGCCAAGACTTTGGATTAGAAAAAATTGGTGATCCTCCTAGTAAAAGAAAACAATTTAAAAGATCTGATAAAAAACAAAGTTTTAGAAAATCTAGATTTAATAAACAAAATAATAAAAAATCTGATAAACCAAGGGAAAAGAAAATTATCTGTTATAAGTGTGGAAAACCTGGACATAAAGCAAATCAATGCAATCTTAGACAAAAGATTTCAGAAGTTTGCAAAGAAGATGCAGAATTAAAAGACAAACTAGTTAAAATACTTATTAAAGAATCATCAGAAGAAGAAGGTCATGAATCATCAGACTCTGATGACTCTGGATCCACTCAATTTTGTTATGTTATAACAAAAGAAAAAGAAAATGAAGCATTATTTCAACTTATAGATAAACTTGAAGATCCAGCTATAAAACAAGAATATTTTATCAAATTAAAAAATTTAATTTTCAAAGAACAAAAAACTCTTCCCGAAGAACCGTTTAGTCTATCAAAAATGATCAGTAAAAGACCATCTTCAAGTATATTTTCATCTATAACAACTAAAGACCTTCAAGCTGAAGTTAACAATTTAAAAAGAGAAGTTAATGCTCTACAAGAACAACTCATTTTAAATGAAGCCAAAGACTTGGAATTAGAAACTAGAATTGCTCATCTTGAATTAAACAAACATGAAGGAGATGAACAAACTTCATCAGACTCATCTTCTAACATCAGATCTAAAGAAAATGTTTCTAAAGAAGAAATTAATATTAATGATGATACTTTTATAAATGTTATTGAACAAATAAATTTTCAAAAATGGTATGTTTATGTAACCATAAAAGTAGAAGATTTCGTACTTAATACTATAGCCCTTTTAGACAGCGGAGCAGACCTTAATTGTATTTGCGAAGGGATTATTCCCTCAAAACATTATCATAAAACTACAGAAAAATTACATAATGCAAATGGTGCAAGAATGAAACTTAATTATAAAATACCTAGTGCATCTGTATGTAACAATGGATATTGTTTTAAAAATACTTTTATAATGGTAAAAGACTTAACACAAGAAGTTATATTAGGAACACCCTTTCTAACACAGATCTATCCCTTTAAAGTTAATAGACATGGTGTTCATACTAAAGTAATGGGAACTAAATTAACATTTAAGTTCCTTAATCCCATTAGACACTCAGAAGTTACCTTACTTCAAACTTCATCTATAATAAAAAATATAAATCTTATTACAAAAAAGTCATCATTAATCAACTCGTTAACTAAAGAAATCTACAGTCTTAAAATTGAAGAGAAACTTGTAAATCCTAATTTACAATTAAAAATAAAAGAACTTGAAGAACTCTTTATAAAATCAGTTTGTTCAGATTCCCCAACAGCCTTTTGGGAAAGAAAAAGACATCAAGTATCCTTACCTTATGAGAAAGAATTTAAAGAAATTAATATTCCTACTAAGGCTAGACCAATACAAATGAATTTAGAATTATTAAATTACTGTAAAGAAGAAATAAAGTCCCTTTTAAACAAAAAATTAATTAGAGAATCAAAGTCTCCTTGGAGTTGTGCAGCTTTTTATGTTAATAATCAAGCAGAAAAGGAAAGAGGAACACCTCGTTTAGTTATAAACTATAAACCACTTAATAAAGCTTTACAATGGATAAGATATCCTATTCCAAATAAGAGAGATTTACTTAACAGACTTTATGATTCTAATATATATTCAAAATTTGATATGAAAAGTGGATTTTGGCAAATACAAATAATAGAAGAAGATAGATATAAAACAGCCTTTACAGTTCCTTTTGGACATTACGAATGGAATGTAATGCCATTTGGATTAAAAAATGCACCATCAGAATTTCAAAAAATAATGAATGATATATTTAATCCATACTCTAAATTTATAATAGTCTATATTGACGATGTTTTAATATTCTCTAAAACCATAGAAGAACATTTTAAACATCTAAATACTTTTTTATATATTATTAAGAAAAATGGCCTAGCAGTCTCAGCCCCAAAAATAAAATTATTCCAAACCAAAATAAGATTTTTAGGACATAACATTTATCAACAAACAATAAGACCAATCAACAGAAGTATAGAATTCGCCAATAAATTTCCAGATGAAATAAAAGATAAAACACAACTTCAAAGATTCTTAGGATGTTTAAACTATATTTCAGATTTTTTCCCTAACCTAAGACAAATGTGTACCCTTTTATTTCAAAGATTAAAGAAAAACCCTAATCCTTGGACAGAAGAACATACTAAAATTGTACGAATGATAAAAGAAAAGGTTAAAACCCTTCCATGTACAAATATTCCTCATCCTTCTGCTTTCATGATAGTTGAAACAGATGCGTCAGAAATAGGCTTCGGAGGAATATTAAAACAAAGACTACAAGATCAAACTAAAGAAACCTTAGTAAGATATTATTCTGGTGTTTGGTCTGGACCACAAAAGAATTACAGTACTGTTAAAAAAGAAGTTCTTTCTATAGTTTTATGTATTTCTAAATTCCAAGATGATCTTTATAATAAAAAATTCTTACTTAGAGTCGATTGTAAATCGGCTAAAGAGATTTTACAAAAGGATGTGCAAAATTTAGTTTCTAAACAAATTTTTGCCAGATGGCAAGCCATAGTCTCAGTATTTGATTTTGAAATAGAATTTATTAAAGGAGAAAAGAATTCTTTACCTGATTTTCTTACAAGAGAATTTTTACAGGGAAAACAGCACAATGAAATTTATTTATAAAACATGGAAGGAGAAGATTGAACAAGATTTATGGATTCCCGCAGTACAAGATGTGATAGACATTTCAATCCTCCATGGCTATCCTAATCAAGAAATGATTGATTTTCTTAAAAAATTAAAATTAGAAGCCAGAAAGAGATTAAATAAAATTCCATTCTGATAAATATTTCCATTATCAACTGCCTTCTTACAAAAGAATTTATACAGATTTTTAAATGAAGACTATCATCATTAATCCTCATTTCAAGCCATTGAGAGAAAAGATAGAGCAAGAGTTACAAATACCATTTCTCCGTACAATGCTCAGACTATCTATATTACGTGGAGATCCAGATTTTAATCTAATAGTGGTTATTGACCAAAGATTACAAATTGCAGATAAGAGATTTCGGAGTATTCCATTCTAATGGAATCCAGTAGCAGAAAACAGATCCCACAAGATTATGAGCTTGTTCCTACAAGTTCAGCAATTGTCCCAACTCAAAATCAGTTCCAATCTCTTTCAGAATTTCCTCCTCTCTCATATCAAGAAGCTCTTTTTAGTCCAAAAACTCCTGCTAAGGCAATTCCCAAAAGAGACACTCCTTATTTCAGATATGTTACAAAACAAAATCCCATACAAGAAGTCTACCTTACCCCAGAACATGAAGTCCTTTCACAAACACAAATAGAACCTTTTATTACCAAACTCTTCCCTACAGACTTCCAATGGTTTCCAGATGATTTAAGAAAGACTAGAAGATTCTATGAGCTCATCCTCATAGACTCTGGTTCTGCTGAAATCATCCACAGAATGTGTGAGTCGGATACAAAAAAGATCAACTTCTCTAAAATAAAGATTCTTCAAGTCCTCACTGTTTCCGACTGGAGTAGCCCTTGGGATCTTAAACCCTTTACAGTTCCTCAAGCCCTTCCTGGCTACTCTTACATAGACTACAAAAATGCTTGGTATTACACATTATTGCTAAGACCTTATAGTCATTCTTGGTTCATCTTCTTTGACAGAAGATGCAATGACAATATTCCAGTATGGTTCTATCATTGGTGGTATCACTTTGGTGCTATTGATGATATTTACCCAGATCTCGCAAGAGTTACTTATGATTATTATTGTAAGCATTCTCTAAATAAACCTTTTACCAGACCTCTTAGGTTTCACAAAGATACTGGTTTAGCATGGATTTTTTGCTGGACCTATGAGACCATCCAAATCCTCCCAAAACCATTCCCCCTAACATTATGCAGGAAATACAAAATCAGATGGTGGGAAAAGTTTGATCTCAATGTTCTCACCATACCAAAGATACAAGAAATCCTGTCCAAGAAAAAACCAAAGCCCCAAAGCCCAATACCACAAACAAATAGCCCAATATCTCCACAACAGTCTCCAGTAAATTGCCCTGCTGATCAATTAAAGCAATGGCAAGAATTCCAGGCCTTCCAAAAATACCTAGCATCACAAAATGTACAACCAGCAGCATCCACCTCACAAAATAGTCCGCCCATAAAAGATGATCCTGCACAAGATGCTCAAGACCCATATGATTTTTAGTTTATATGTAATTTTTTTTTTATGTAATTTTTTTAAAAAAAAAAAAAAAAAAAAAAAAAAAAGTTGAATGAGGAGTATTTGTAAGTATTGTATACGCATATGGTGTAATAAGTAAATCTACTAGACCACTGAAGCCATCAAGAGAAGAAAGACGACACATACTGGTGGAAAGAAGAGCCGACAACAGACACTATTCCCCGTCACTATTCACTGTCACTATTCCCCGTCACTATTCACTGTCACTATTCACTATTCACTATTTCAACTTTTACTATTCACTCGTATTATTCATAAAGAGCCAAAGAGACATCTCCCGCTATTGTCGCGGGAAGGAAGACTTCACCAAGAGAACCATCACATGCCTACAGTTGAACCACAACAGACGTATGCAATGACGTCAAATGCAGATCAACTCTTGCCTATATAAAGAAGGATACAGGTTGAGGAAAGGCATCGAAATTCAGAGTGCTCTTCCACATCTCAAAAAACCCTCTCAAGTCTGTCTCAAAAATATTTTCTTTCAGTTTTCAAGTTGTTCTAAGTTGAAGAAAAGTTTGAATATTTGTAAGTCTTTCTTATTTTCTCATAAATTGTTTGTATTCAATAGTTCCAAAATTATATAAAAGTTATAATTTGTGGTTATTTTTTGAGTTTATTACCTTTTTTTTAAAAAATTCGTTACTATCATCATCAAACCTGGGTTAAATTTACACCCAGGTTTGATGATGATAGTAACGAATTTTTTTAAAAAAAAGTAATAAACTCAAAAAATAACCACAAATTATAACTTTTATATAATTTTGGAACTATTGAATACAAACAATTTATGAGAAAATAAGAAAGACTTACAAATATTCAAACTTTTCTTCAACTTAGAACAACTTGAAAACTGAAAGAAAATATTTTTGAGACAGACTTGAGAGGGTTTTTTGAGATGTGGAAGAGCACTCTGAATTTCGATGCCTTTCCTCAACCTGTATCCTTCTTTATATAGGCAAGAGTTGATCTGCATTTGACGTCATTGCATACGTCTGTTGTGGTTCAACTGTAGGCATGTGATGGTTCTCTTGGTGAAGTCTTCCTTCCCGCGACAATAGCGGGAGATGTCTCTTTGGCTCTTTATGAATAATACGAGTGAATAGTAAAAGTTGAAATAGTGAATAGTGAATAGTGACAGTGAATAGTGACGGGGAATAGTGACAGTGAATAGTGACGGGGAATAGTGTCTGTTGTCGGCTCTTCTTTCCACCAGTATGTGTCGTCTTTCTTCTCTTGATGGCTTCAGTGGTCTAGTAGATTTACTTATTACACCATATGCGTATACAATACTTACAAATACTCCTCATTCAACTTTTTTTTTTTTTTTTTTTTTTTTTTAAAAAAAATTACATAAAAAAAAAATTACATATAAACTAAAAATCATATGGGTCTTGAGCATCTTGTGCAGGATCATCTTTTATGGGCGGACTATTTTGTGAGGTGGATGCTGCTGGTTGTACATTTTGTGATGCTAGGTATTTTTGGAAGGCCTGGAATTCTTGCCATTGCTTTAATTGATCAGCAGGGCAATTTACTGGAGACTGTTGTGGAGATATTGGGCTATTTGTTTGTGGTATTGGGCTTTGGGGCTTTGGTTTTTTCTTGGACAGGATTTCTTGTATCTTTGGTATGGTGAGAACATTGAGATCAAACTTTTCCCACCATCTGATTTTGTATTTCCTGCATAATGTTAGGGGGAATGGTTTTGGGAGGATTTGGATGGTCTCATAGGTCCAGCAAAAAATCCATGCTAAACCAGTATCTTTGTGAAACCTAAGAGGTCTGGTAAAAGGTTTATTTAGAGAATGCTTACAATAATAATCATAAGTAACTCTTGCGAGATCTGGGTAAATATCATCAATAGCACCAAAGTGATACCACCAATGATAGAACCATACTGGAATATTGTCATTGCATCTTCTGTCAAAGAAGATGAACCAAGAATGACTATAAGGTCTTAGCAATAATGTGTAATACCAAGCATTTTTGTAGTCTATGTAAGAGTAGCCAGGAAGGGCTTGAGGAACTGTAAAGGGTTTAAGATCCCAAGGGCTACTCCAGTCGGAAACAGTGAGGACTTGAAGAATCTTTATTTTAGAGAAGTTGATCTTTTTTGTATCCGACTCACACATTCTGTGGATGATTTCAGCAGAACCAGAGTCTATGAGGATGAGCTCATAGAATCTTCTAGTCTTTCTTAAATCATCTGGAAACCATTGGAAGTCTGTAGGGAAGAGTTTGGTAATAAAAGGTTCTATTTGTGTTTGTGAAAGGACTTCATGTTCTGGGGTAAGGTAGACTTCTTGTATGGGATTTTGTTTTGTAACATATCTGAAATAAGGAGTGTCTCTTTTGGGAATTGCCTTAGCAGGAGTTTTTGGACTAAAAAGAGCTTCTTGATATGAGAGAGGAGGAAATTCTGAAAGAGATTGGAACTGATTTTGAGTTGGGACAATTGCTGAACTTGTAGGAACAAGCTCATAATCTTGTGGGATCTGTTTTCTGCTACTGGATTCCATTAGAATGGAATACTCCGAAATCTCTTATCTGCAATTTGTAATCTTTGGTCAATAACCACTATTAGATTAAAATCTGGATCTCCACGTAATATAGATAGTCTGAGCATTGTACGGAGAAATGGTATTTGTAACTCTTGCTCTATCTTTTCTCTCAATGGCTTGAAATGAGGATTAATGATGATAGTCTTCATTTAAAAATCTGTATAAATTCTTTTGTAAGAAGGCAGTTGATAATGGAAATATTTATCAGAATGGAATTTTATTTAATCTCTTTCTGGCTTCTAATTTTAATTTTTTAAGAAAATCAATCATTTCTTGATTAGGATAGCCATGGAGGATTGAAATGTCTATCACATCTTGTACTGCGGGAATCCATAAATCTTGTTCAATCTTCTCCTTCCATGTTTTATAAATAAATTTCATTGTGCTGTTTTCCCTGTAAAAATTCTCTTGTAAGAAAATCAGGTAAAGAATTCTTTTCTCCTTTAATAAATTCTATTTCAAAATCAAATACTGAGACTATGGCTTGCCATCTGGCAAAAATTTGTTTAGAAACTAAATTTTGCACATCCTTTTGTAAAATCTCTTTAGCCGATTTACAATCGACTCTAAGTAAGAATTTTTTATTATAAAGATCATCTTGGAATTTAGAAATACATAAAACTATAGAAAGAACTTCTTTTTTAACAGTACTGTAATTCTTTTGTGGTCCAGACCAAACACCAGAATAATATCTTACTAAGGTTTCTTTAGTTTGATCTTGTAGTCTTTGTTTTAATATTCCTCCGAAGCCTATTTCTGACGCATCTGTTTCAACTATCATGAAAGCAGAAGGATGAGGAATATTTGTACATGGAAGGGTTTTAACCTTTTCTTTTATCATTCGTACAATTTTAGTATGTTCTTCTGTCCAAGGATTAGGGTTTTTCTTTAATCTTTGAAATAAAAGGGTACACATTTGTCTTAGGTTAGGGAAAAAATCTGAAATATAGTTTAAACATCCTAAGAATCTTTGAAGTTGTGTTTTATCTTTTATTTCATCTGGAAATTTATTGGCGAATTCTATACTTCTGTTGATTGGTCTTATTGTTTGTTGATAAATGTTATGTCCTAAAAATCTTATTTTGGTTTGGAATAATTTTATTTTTGGGGCTGAGACTGCTAGGCCATTTTTCTTAATAATATATAAAAAAGTATTTAGATGTTTAAAATGTTCTTCTATGGTTTTAGAGAATATTAAAACATCGTCAATATAGACTATTATAAATTTAGAGTATGGATTAAATATATCATTCATTATTTTTTGAAATTCTGATGGTGCATTTTTTAATCCAAATGGCATTACATTCCATTCGTAATGTCCAAAAGGAACTGTAAAGGCTGTTTTATATCTATCTTCTTCTATTATTTGTATTTGCCAAAATCCACTTTTCATATCAAATTTTGAATATATATTAGAATCATAAAGTCTGTTAAGTAAATCTCTCTTATTTGGAATAGGATATCTTATCCATTGTAAAGCTTTATTAAGTGGTTTATAGTTTATAACTAAACGAGGTGTTCCTCTTTCCTTTTCTGCTTGATTATTAACATAAAAAGCTGCACAACTCCAAGGAGACTTTGATTCTCTAATTAATTTTTTGTTTAAAAGGGACTTTATTTCTTCTTTACAGTAATTTAATAATTCTAAATTCATTTGTATTGGTCTAGCCTTAGTAGGAATATTAATTTCTTTAAATTCTTTCTCATAAGGTAAGGATACTTGATGTCTTTTTCTTTCCCAAAAGGCTGTTGGGGAATCTGAACAAACTGATTTTATAAAGAGTTCTTCAAGTTCTTTTATTTTTAATTGTAAATTAGGATTTACAAGTTTCTCTTCAATTTTAAGACTGTAGATTTCTTTAGTTAACGAGTTGATTAATGATGACTTTTTTGTAATAAGATTTATATTTTTTATTATAGATGAAGTTTGAAGTAAGGTAACTTCTGAGTGTCTAATGGGATTAAGGAACTTAAATGTTAATTTAGTTCCCATTACTTTAGTATGAACACCATGTCTATTAACTTTAAAGGGATAGATCTGTGTTAGAAAGGGTGTTCCTAATATAACTTCTTGTGTTAAGTCTTTTACCATTATAAAAGTATTTTTAAAACAATATCCATTGTTACATACAGATGCACTAGGTATTTTATAATTAAGTTTCATTCTTGCACCATTTGCATTATGTAATTTTTCTGTAGTTTTATGATAATGTTTTGAGGGAATAATCCCTTCGCAAATACAATTAAGGTCTGCTCCGCTGTCTAAAAGGGCTATAGTATTAAGTACGAAATCTTCTACTTTTATGGTTACATAAACATACCATTTTTGAAAATTTATTTGTTCAATAACATTTATAAAAGTATCATCATTAATATTAATTTCTTCTTTAGAAACATTTTCTTTAGATCTGATGTTAGAAGATGAGTCTGATGAAGTTTGTTCATCTCCTTCATGTTTGTTTAATTCAAGATGAGCAATTCTAGTTTCTAATTCCAAGTCTTTGGCTTCATTTAAAATGAGTTGTTCTTGTAGAGCATTAACTTCTCTTTTTAAATTGTTAACTTCAGCTTGAAGGTCTTTAGTTGTTATAGATGAAAATATACTTGAAGATGGTCTTTTACTGATCATTTTTGATAGACTAAACGGTTCTTCGGGAAGAGTTTTTTGTTCTTTGAAAATTAAATTTTTTAATTTGATAAAATATTCTTGTTTTATAGCTGGATCTTCAAGTTTATCTATAAGTTGAAATAATGCTTCATTTTCTTTTTCTTTTGTTATAACATAACAAAATTGAGTGGATCCAGAGTCATCAGAGTCTGATGATTCATGACCTTCTTCTTCTGATGATTCTTTAATAAGTATTTTAACTAGTTTGTCTTTTAATTCTGCATCTTCTTTGCAAACTTCTGAAATCTTTTGTCTAAGATTGCATTGATTTGCTTTATGTCCAGGTTTTCCACACTTATAACAGATAATTTTCTTTTCCCTTGGTTTATCAGATTTTTTATTATTTTGTTTATTAAATCTAGATTTTCTAAAACTTTGTTTTTTATCAGATCTTTTAAATTGTTTTCTTTTACTAGGAGGATCACCAATTTTTTCTAATCCAAAGTCTTGGCAGAAATTTCCTAATTCTTTTCTTCGTGATCCCTTGTCTTTTCCGTATTTAGCCTGTAATTTAAGTTCTGAACATAATGCTAATCCTTCTTTTTTAACAAACGCAGTTAACTGTCCATATGTTATATCTTTCCAGGGAATTTCTTCAGATTGTAATTCTTCTTTTATTTTTTGATTAATTCTTTGGGCGAATAAGGAAGGTAGACCAGCAACGAAGTGTTCCTTCCAATATCCTTTATTACAGTCTGATCTTTTGAATACATATGAAAGAAATACATCTTTATACCATCTGTAATCACTGAGTGTTTTACACTTTAAGTTATTTAGTATTTCTCTATTAGCTTGGAGCTCTTCTTTAGGATTTCCAATAAAGTGCATACTAATTGTGTAAATTAATTGATTTACTGGTTCTTCTTCTCCTAAATCATTTTTATAGTTTAAGATTTCTTCTTTTTGTTGAAAAGTAAGGGCATTATCCCACCAATTTTTTAATTGTCCTGTAAATCCTGTAACAATTAAGGATACACAGACTTGGTCAGTTTTATCTGAACATTTATAGGCTATGTTAGCCATTCCCATTTCTTGTAATGTGTTTAGGATTTCTCCTTCAGATTTTCCATCTATATTCCACTCATAGATACTTTGTCCATTATAATCAGTAGATCTAAACTTGGATCTTTCTTCATATTGAATATCTGGAGGAGTAGGTCTAGAGTAAAAGTTTCTAGTATCCATATTTCTATTAATTCTTCTATGCCCTTGAAATCCTTTTCTATTTTTTCTTAACTTATTTATTTCTAAAGGTTCATCATAAAAATTAGTTTCAATATTATGAATTATCTTTTCGTCGTTTGAATTTTCTGAACCTGTAGATTCTTCAGTAGTAGGATAATTAGAGTCTGAGTCTGAAGATTTATCATTTTGTTCATTTATACATTGTATTTGTTTGTCTTTATCTAATTTTTTATTTATTTTATCAATTAGAGTTAAGGGTGAACTTAGTGAGATATTTTTTAGAGATTCTTTTGGAATTCCTTGAATCTGAAAATGAGGTCTAGAAATATTCCTAGGGAACTTAGGTTCTTCACCAGCTATTTTCTCATGCACAAGTTCTACTTGGGTGGCTATAGTATGAAGAAGCTGATTAGAATAATTATTTTGTTGAAAAATTTTTTTAACATCTTCTAAGGTAGATGTTCTATTGTCTGAAGTGCCAATCCTACCATTTTTAAATGGTTCACCTGTTAATTCTCCTTCTTCAGTTTTGATTTTTATTCCTTTTAGAGGAGGGTGAATTGAATGAACTATTCCTTCTGGTAAAATATTCCACGTTTTAGTAAGTCTAGTTTGTACTTCTATGGACTTATAATTAAAAGGTTGTTCTATACCATTTTTCTTAAGGTAGTGTTTGAACCAACTAAAGAAAGGAATATTACTTTGAATTTTTTCCATTTCTTCATACCAAATTTCTCTAATTTTATTTTTATAACTTTCTTCGAAACTTAAGAACCAATTTCTTTTTTCTCTATTTTTTCTTGAATTAAAATCAGTTCTAAGATAATCTTTGTCTATTGTGAAGACAGAGTTGATAATAACATTTATTGAAGAGTATCTGTTCATTTCACTATTAGTAGGAGAAGATTGAGTTTGGTCTATAGGTTCTGTAACCTGATTAGGTATAGGACTACTGAAGTCTAGGATTACTTCTGTATTTTCTAAATCTGTGTTTCCTAAATCTATACTCTTATTTCTTCTACTATAATTATTACTTCTGGCAGTATAGAAAGAGTCTGAAAAAGAACTCCTCGGTTCTAAATTATTTCTTAGTCTTGGTAACGTTGAATAACTTCTACTAAGATTGAATTTAAGAAGAACTTTACCATCTGAACTTTCAGTTATTTCTGAAACATCCTTTTTCTCTAAATTTTCTGGAGGACAATCATGTTCAAGTTCTAAAGTAGTTGGAATAGTTATATCATCCCATTTAATAAGTTTAGGAGTAAATATTGTAGATTTTTCAGCTTCTAACTGAAGTAAAGTTGTTTCTCCTTTTGGAACAGGAGGGATTAAACATCTCGGATCTGTTAAAGAAGTTAAAAGTCTATAATGAACTCTATATATTATAGCAAAATTCTTTGATAATTGTTTAAAATTATCTTTTAGGATTTTTACATCTAAAGTTAACGTCTGAGTAACCCTAGGGTCTGTAAGATCAACATGAAAATTAGGTGAACAATTGAAATAGACTGGGCCATTACATATATTTGTCTGAATTATAGCTATTAACGAGTCTTTGTAAGATTTAAGTCTATCATCTCTTAAGGCTATGAAAATAGGAGTATCAATTCCTTTTCTGGCTAACGGTTTTAGAGCAACTTGTATCAAACCTAGATGAATATATCTGTACCCTTTTGTTTGATATTTTCTTAGTGATAAAGAAGATAAAAGTTGTAAAGATTGTTGTTCTTTACTAAGACTAATAGTTTCTTCATGACTTCTTACACTAAAAGCTGTTTTAAAGTCTATAATTCCAATTCTATAAATTGACTCTATATTCTGATGAGGAATGGACCAATCAACCATATTGTTTTCATCATTTGTATACAAATTTTCATTACTATGCACAACAGGGTTATTGTTAGAACTAGAACCCCTAGAAAGCATTCGTCTAAACTGTAAAGCCATATTTCTATTAACTGCTTATCATTACTAATTCAGTGTTTAACACTATAGTTGGCGTGGGACCATCGACCGGGACCACCCATAACCAAGGGCTGACCAAACGGTTTTACGATTAAACCAAGCACGCACACGTAAATAGTGTTAATATGAACGGTAATTTAAACAGTAAAAATACTCTTATTTCTTCTACTATAATTATTACTTCTGGCAGTATAGAAAGAGTCTGAAAAAGAACTCCTCGGTTCTAAATTATTTCTTAGTCTTGGTAACGTTGAATAACTTCTACTAAGATTGAATTTAAGAAGAACTTTACCATCTGAACTTTCAGTTATTTCTGAAACATCCTTTTTCTCTAAATTTTCTGGAGGACAATCATGTTCAAGTTCTAAAGTAGTTGGAATAGTTATATCATCCCATTTAATAAGTTTAGGAGTAAATATTGTAGATTTTTCAGCTTCTAACTGAAGTAAAGTTGTTTCTCCTTTTGGAACAGGAGGGATTAAACATCTCGGATCTGTTAAAGAAGTTAAAAGTCTATAATGAACTCTATATATTATAGCAAAATTCTTTGATAATTGTTTAAAATTATCTTTTAGGATTTTTACATCTAAAGTTAACGTCTGAGTAACCCTAGGGTCTGTAAGATCAACATGAAAATTAGGTGAACAATTGAAATAGACTGGGCCATTACATATATTTGTCTGAATTATAGCTATTAACGAGTCTTTGTAAGATTTAAGTCTATCATCTCTTAAGGCTATGAAAATAGGAGTATCAATTCCTTTTCTGGCTAACGGTTTTAGAGCAACTTGTATCAAACCTAGATGAATATATCTGTACCCTTTTGTTTGATATTTTCTTAGTGATAAAGAAGATAAAAGTTGTAAAGATTGTTGTTCTTTACTAAGACTAATAGTTTCTTCATGACTTCTTACACTAAAAGCTGTTTTAAAGTCTATAATTCCAATTCTATAAATTGACTCTATATTCTGATGAGGAATGGACCAATCAACCATATTGTTTTCATCATTTGTATACAAATTTTTTCGAGCCAAAAGTGACCATATAGGCGTCACCCTTCTATGCCCAATCAAAATTACTCTGTTTTCGCTCAAATTTGTCCAAAACATGTTTATATTGTGTATAGATGATAATTAGGGCTTTTTGGGCGAAAAGCTTTTTCGAGCCAAAAGTGACCATATAGGCGTCACCCTTCTATGCCCAATCAAAACTACTCTGTTTTCGCTCAAATTTGTCCCAAACATGTTTATATTGTGTATAGACGATAATGGGAGCTTTTTCGGCGAAAAGCTTTCCGTGACTTTTTCGAGCCAAAAGTTACCATATCGGCGTCACCCTTCTATGCCCAATCAAAATTACTCTGTTTTCGCTCAAATTTGTCCAAAACATGTTTATATTGTGTATAGATGATAATTAGGGCTTTTTGGGCGAAAAGCTTTCCGTGACTTTTTCGAGCCAAAAGTAATCATATCGGCGTCAGCCTTCTATGCCCAATCAAAACTACTATGTTTTCGCTCAAATTTGTCCAAAACATGTTTATATTGTGTATAGATGATAATGGGAGCTTTTTGGGCGAAAAGCTTTCCGTGACTTTTTCGAGCCAAAAGTGACCATATCGGCGTCACCCTTCTATGCCCAATCAAAACAACTCTGTTTTCGCTCAAATTTGTCCAAAACATGTTTATATTGTGTATAGATGATAATGGGAGCTTTTTGGGCGAAAAGCTTTCCGTGACTTTTTCGAGCCAAAAGTGATCATATCGGCGTCACCCTTCTATGCCCAATCAAAACTACTATGTTTTCGCTCAAATTTGTCCAAAACATGTTTATATTGTGTATAGATGATAATGGGAGCTTTTTGGGCGAAAAGCTTTCCGTGACTTTTTCGAGCCAAAAGTGACCATATCGGCGTCACCCTTCTATGCCCAATCAAAACTACTCTGTTTTCGCTCAAATTTGTCCAAAATATGTTTATATTTTGTATAGATGATAATGGGAGCTTTTTGGGCGAAAAGCTTTCCGTGACTTTTTCGAGCCAAAAGTGATCATATCGGCGTCACACTTCTATGCCCAATCAAAACTACTATGTTTTCGCTCAAATTTGTCCAAAACATGTTTATATTGTGTATAGATGATAATGGGAGCTTTTTGGGCGAAAAGCTTTCCGTGACTTTTTCGAGCCAAAAGTGACCATATAGGCGTCACCCTTCTATGCCCAATCAAAACTACTCTGTTTTCGCTCAAATTTGTCCCAAACATGTTTATATTGTGTATAGACGATAATGGGAGCTTTTTCGGCGAAAAGCTTTCCGTGACTTTTTCGAGCCAAAAGTTACCATATCGGCGTCACCCTTCTATGCCCAATCAAAATTACTCTGTTTTCGCTCAAATTTGTCCAAAACATGTTTATATTGTGTATAGATGATAATGGGAGCTTTTTGGGCGAAAAGCTTTCCGTGACTTTTTCGAGCCAAATGTGATCATATCGGTGTCACTCTTCTATGCCTAATCAAAACTACTCTGTTTTCGTTCAAATTTGTCCCAAACATGTTTATATTGTGTATATATGATAATGGGAGCTTTTGGGGCGAAAAGCTTTCCGTGACTTTTTCGAGCCAAAAGTGATCATATCGGCGTCAGCCTTCTATGCCCAATCAAAACTACTATGTTTTCGCTCAAATTTGTCCAAAACATGTTTATATTGTGTATAGATGATAATGGGAGGTTTTTGGGTGAAAAGCTTTCCGTGACTTTTTCGAGCCAAAAGTGACCATATCGGCGTCACCCTTCTATGCCCAATCAAAACTACTATGTTTTCGCTCAAATTTGTCCAAAACATGTTTATATTGTGTATAGATGATAATGGGAGCTTTTTGGGCGAAAAGCTTTCCGTGACTTTTTCGAGCCAAAAGTGATCATATCGGCGTCACCCTTCTATGCCCAATCAAAACTACTATGTTTTCGCTCAAATTTGTCCAAAACATGTTTATATTGTGTATAGATGATAATGGGAGCTTTTTGGGCGAAAAGCTTTCCGTGACTTTTTCGAGCCAAAAGTGATCATATCGGCATCACCCTTCTATGCCCAATCAAAACTACTATGTTTTCGCTCAAATTTGTCCAAAACATGTTTATATTGTGTATAGATGATAATGGGAGCTTTTTGGGCGAAAAGCTTTCCGTGACTTTTTCGAGCCAAAAGTGACCATATAGGCGTCACCCTTCTATGCCCAATCAAAACTACTCTGTTTTCGCTCAAATTTGTCCCAAACATGTTTATATTGTGTATAGACGATAATGGGAGCTTTTTCGGCGAAAAGCTTTCCGTGACTTTTTCGAGCCAAAAGTTACCATATCGGCGTCACCCTTCTATGCCCAATCAAAATTACTCTGTTTTCGCTCAAATTTGTCCAAAACATGTTTATATTGTGTATAGATGATAATGGGAGCTTTTTGGGCGAAAAGCTTTCCGTGACTTTTTCGAGCCAAAAGTGATCATATCGGTGTCACTCTTCTATGCCTAATCAAAACTACTCTGTTTTCGCTCATGTGTGGTTTTCGCTCAAATGTTTCTCAAAAATGTTTATATGGTGTTTATGTCATAATGTGAGCTTTGTGCGCGAAAAGCTTTCCGTGAAATTTTCGGACCAAAAGTGACCATATCGGCGTCACCTTTCTTTATCCACCAAACCGGGGTGGTTTTCGCTCAAATGTGTCCCAAACATGTTTATATGGTGTTTAGGTCATAATGGGAGCTTTGTGCGCGAAAAGCTTTCCGTGAAATTTTCGGACCAAAAGTGACCATATCGGCGTCACCTTTCTTTATCCACCAAACCTGTGTGGTTTTCGCTCAAATGTGTCCCAAACATGTTTATATGGTGTTTAGGTCATAATGGGAGCTTTGTGCGCGAAAAGCTTTCCGTGAAATTTTCAGAACAAAAGTGACCATATCGGCGTCACCAACTTTATCCACCAAATATGTGTGGTTTTCGCTCAAATGTGTCCCAAACATGTTTTTATGGTGTTTAAGTCATAATGTGAGCTTTGGGCTCGAAAATCTTTCCGTGAAATTTTCGGACCAAAAGTGACCATATCGGCGTCACCTTTCTTTATCCACCTAAACTGTGTTGTTTTCGCTCAAATGTTTCCCAAAAATGTTTATATGGTGTTTATGTCATAATGTGAGCTTTGTGCGCGAAAAGCTTTCCGTGAAATTGTCGGACCAAAAGTGACCATATCGGCGTCACCTTTCTTTATCCACCAAACCTGTGTGGTTTTCGCTCAAATGTGTCCCAAACATGTTTATATGGTGTTTAGGTCATAATGGGAGGTTTGTGCGCGAAAAGCTTTCCGTGAAATTTTCGGACCAAAAGTGACCATATCGGCGTCACCTTTCTTTATCCATCAAACCTGTGTGGTTTTCGCTCAAATGTGTCCCAAACATGTTTATATGGTGTTTAGGTCATAATGGGAGTTTTGTGCGCGAAAAGCTTTCCGTGAAATTTTCAGAACAAAAGTGACCATATCGGCGTCACCTTTCTTTATCCACCAAACCTGTGTGGTTTTCGCTCAAATGTGTCCCAAACATGTTTATATGGTGTTTAGATTATAATGGGAGCTTTATGCGCGAAAAGCTTTCCGTGAAATTTTCGGACCAAAAGTGATCATATCGGCGTCACCTTTCTTTATCCACCAAAACTGTGTGGTTTTCGTTCAAATGTGTCCTAAACATGTTTATATAGTGATTAGGTCATTATGAGAGCTTTGTGCGCGAAAAACTTTCCGTGAAATTTTCGGATCAAAAGTGACCATATCGGCGTCACCTTTCTTTATCCACCAAACCTGAATGGTTTTCACTCTAATGTTTCCCAAACATCTTATATGGTGTTTAGGTCATAATGGGAGGTTTGTGCGCGAAAAGCTTTCCGTGAAATTTTCGGACCAAAAGTGACCATATCGGCGTCACTTTTCTTTATCCACCAAATATGTGTGGTTTTCGCTCAAATGTGTCCCAAACATGTTTTTATGGTGTTTAGGTCATAATGGGAGCTTTGGGCGCGAAAATCTTTCCGTGAAATTTTCGGACCAAAAGTGACCATATCGGCGTCACCTTTCTTTATCCACCAAACCTTTGTTGTTTTCGCTCAAATGTGTCTCAAACATGTTTATATGGTGTTTAGGTCATAATGTGAGCTTTGTGCGCGAAAAGCTCTCTGTGAAATTTTCGGACCAAAACTGACCATATCGGCGTCACCTTTCTTTATCCACCAAACCTGTGTGGTTTTCGCTCAAATGTGTCCCAAACATGTTTTTATGGTGTTTAGGTCATAATGGGAGCTTTGGGCGCGAAAAGCTCTCCGTGAAATTTTCGGACCAAAAGTGACCACATCGGCGTCACCTTTCTTTATCCACCAAAACTGTGTTGTTTTCGCTCAAATGGTGTTTAGGTCATAATGGGAGCTTTGGGCGCGAAAATCTTTCCGTGAAATTTTCGGACCAAAAGTGACCATATCGGCGTCACCTTTCTTTATCCACCAAAACTGTGTTGTTTTCGCTCAAATGTTTCCCAAAAATGTTTATATGGTGTTTATGTCATAATGTGAGCTTTGTGCACGAAAAGCTTTCCATGAAATTTTTGGACCAAAAGTGACCATATCGGCGTCACCTTTCTTTATCCACCAAACCTGTGTTGTTTTCGCTCAAATGTGTCTCAAACATGTTTATATGGTGTTTAGGTCATAATGTGAGCTTTGTGCGCGAAAAGCTCTCTGTGAAATTTTCGGACCAAAAGTGACCATATCGGCGTCACCTTTCTTTATCCACCAAACCTGTGTGGTTTTCGCTCAAATGTGTCCCAAACATGTTTATATGGTGTTTAGGTCATAATGGGAGCTTTGTGCGCGAAAAGCTTTCCGTGAAATTTTCAGAACAAAAGTGACCATATCGGCGTCACCAACTTTATCCACCAAATATGTGTGGTTTTCGCTCAAATGTGTCCCAAACATGTTTTTATGGTGTTTAAGTCATAATGTGAGCTTTGGGCTCGAAAATCTTTCCGTGAAATTTTCGGACCAAAAGTGACCATATCGGCGTCACCTTTCTTTATCCACCTAAACTGTGTTGTTTTCGCTCAAATGTTTCCCAAAAATGTTTATATGGTGTTTATGTCATAATGTGAGCTTTGTGCGCGAAAAGCTTTCCGTGAAATTGTCGGACCAAAAGTGACCATATCGGCGTCACCTTTCTTTATCCACCAAACCTGTGTGGTTTTCGCTCAAATGTGTCCCAAACATGTTTATATGGTGTTTAGGTCATAATGGGAGGTTTGTGCGCGAAAAGCTTTCCGTGAAATTTTCGGACCAAAAGTGACCATATCGGCGTCACCTTTCTTTATCCATCAAACCTGTGTGGTTTTCGCTCAAATGTGTCCCAAACATGTTTATATGGTGTTTAGGTCATAATGGGAGTTTTGTGCGCGAAAAGCTTTCCGTGAAATTTTCAGAACAAAAGTGACCATATCGGCGTCACCTTTCTTTATCCACCAAACCTGTGTGGTTTTCGCTCAAATGTGTCCCAAACATGTTTATATGGTGTTTAGATTATAATGGGAGCTTTATGCGCGAAAAGCTTTCCGTGAAATTTTCGGACCAAAAGTGATCATATCGGCGTCACCTTTCTTTATCCACCAAAACTGTGTGGTTTTCGTTCAAATGTGTCCTAAACATGTTTATATAGTGATTAGGTCATTATGAGAGCTTTGTGCGCGAAAATCTTTCCGTGAAATTTTCGGACCAAAAGTGACCATATGGGCGTCACCTTTCTTTATCCACCAAACCTGTATGGTTTTCACTCAAATGTTTCCCAAACATCTTTATATGGTGTTTAGGTCATAATGGGAGCTTTGTGCGCGAAAAGCTTTCCGTGAAATTTTCGGACCAAAAGTGACCATATCGGCGTCACCTTTCTTTATCCACCAAACCTGTGTTGTTTTCGCTCAAATGTGTCCCAAACATGTTTTTATGGTGTTTAGGTCATAATGAGAGCTTTGGGCGCGAAAATCTTTCCGTGAAATTTTCAGACCAAAAGTGACCATATCGGCGTCATGTTTCTTTATCCACCAAAACTGTGTTGTTTTCGCTCAAATATTTCCCAAAAATGTTTATATGGTGTTTATGTCATAATGTGAGCTTTGTGCACGAAAAGCTTTCCGTGAAATTTTCGGACCAAAAGTGACCATATCGGCGTCACCTTTCTTTATCCACCAAACCTTTGTTGTTTTCGCTCAAATGTGTCTCAAACATGTTTATATGGTGTTTAGGTCATAATGTGAGCTTTGTGCGCGAAAAGCTCTCTGTGAAATTTTCGGACCAAAAGTGACCATATCGGCGTCACCTTTCTTTATCCACCAAACCTGTGTGGTTTTCGCTCAAATGTGTCCCAAACATGTTTTTGAGGTGTTTAGGTCATAATGGGAGCTTTGGGCGCGAAAATCTTTCCGTGAAATTTTCGGACCAAAAGTGACCATATCGGCGTCACCTTTCTTTATCCACCAAAACTGTGTTGTTTTCGCTCAAATGTGTCTCAAACATGTTTATATGGTGTTTAGGTCATAATGTGAGCTTTGTGCGCGAAAAGCTCTCCGTGAAATTTTCGGACCAAAAGTGACCATATCGGCGTCACCTTTCTTTATCCACCAAACCTGTGTGGTTTTCGCTCAAATGTGTCCCAAACATATTTTTATGGTGTTTAGGTCATAATGGGAGCTTTGGACGCGAAAATCTTTCCGTGAAATTTTCGGACCAAAAGTGACCATATCGGCGTCACCTTTCTTTATCCACCAAACCTGTGTGGTTTTCGCTCAAATGTGTCCCAAACATGTTTTATATGGTGTTTAGGTCATAATGGGAGCTTTGTGCGCGAAAAGCTTTCCGTGAAATTTTCGGACCAAAAGTGACCATATCGGCGTCACCTTTCTTTATCCACCAAAACTGTGTGGTTTTCGCTCAAATGTGTCCCAAACATGTTTATATGGTGTTTAGGTCATAATGGGAGCTTTGTGCACGAAAAGCTTTCCATGAAATTTTTGGACAAAAAGTGACCATATCGGCGTCACCTTTCTTTATCCACCAAACCTGTGTTGTTTTCGCTCAAATGTGTCTCAAACATGTTTATATGGTGTTTAGGTCATAATGTGAGCTTTGTGCGCGAAAAGCTCTCTGTGAAATTTTCGGACCAAAAGTGACCATATCGGCGTCACCTTTCTTTATCCACCAAACATGTGTGGTTTTCGCTCAAATGTGTCCCAAACATGTTTTTATGGTGTTTAGGTCATAATGGGAGCTTTGGGCGCGAAAATCTTTCCGTGAAATTTTCGGACCAAAAGTGACCATATGGGCGTCACCTTTCTTTATCCACCAAACCTGTATGGTTATCACTCAAATGTTTCCCAAACATCTTTATATGGTGTTTAGGTCATAATGGGAGCTTTGTGCGCGAAAAGCTTTCCGTGAAATTTTCGGACCAAAAGTGACCATATCGGCGTCACCTTTCTTTATCCACCAAACCTGTGTGGTTTTCGCTCAAATGTGTCCCAAACATGTTTATATGGTGCTTAGGTCATAATGGGAGCATTGTGCGCGAAAATCTTTCCGTGAAATTTTCGGACCAAAAGTGACCATATCGGCGTCACCTTTCTTTATCCACCAAGCCTGTGTTGTTTTCGCTCAAATGAGTCCCAAACATGTTTATATGGTGTTTAGGTCATAATGTGAGCTTTGTGCGCGAAAAGCTCTCCGTGAAATTTTCGGACCAAAAGTGACCACATCGGCGTCACCTTTCTTTATCCACCAAACCTGTATGGTTTTCGCTCAAATGTGTCCCAAACATGTTTTTATGGTGTTTAGGTTATAATGGGAGCTTTGTGCGCGAAAAGCTTTCCGTGAAATTTTCGGACCAAAAGTGACCATATCGGCGTCACCTTTCTTTATCCACCAAAACTGTGTGGTTTTCGTTCAAATGTGTACTAAACATGTTTATATGGTGATTAGGTCATTATGAGAGCTTTGTGCGCGAAAAGCTTTCCGTGAAATTTTCGGATCAAAAGTGACCATATCGGCGTCACCTTTCTTTATCCACCAAACCTGTATGGTTTTCACTCAAATGTTTCCCAAACATCTTTATATGGTGTTTAGGTCATAATGGGAGCTTTGTGCGCGAAAATCTTTCCGTGACATTTTCGGACCAAAAGTGACCATATCGGCGTCACCTTTCTTTATCCACCAAATATGTGTGGTTTTCGCTCAAATGTGTCCCAAACATGTTTTTATGGTGTTTGGTCATAATGGGAGCTTTGGGCGCGAAAATCTTTCCGTGAAATTTTCGGACTAAAAGTGACCATATCGGCGTCACCTTTCTTTATCCACCAAACCTGTGTGGTTTTCGCTCAAATGTGTCCCAAACATGTTTATATGGTGTTTAGGTCATAATGGGAGCTTTGTGCGCGAAAATCTTTCCGTGAAATTTTCGGACCAAAAGTGACCATATCGGCGTCACTTTTCTTTATCCACCAAATATGTGTGGTTTTCGCTCAAATGTGTCCCAAACATGTTTTTATGGTGTTTAGGTCATAATGGGAGCTTTGGGCGCGAAAATCTTTCCGTGAAATTTTCGGACCAAAAGTGACCATATCGGCGTCACCTTTCTTTATCCACCAAAACTGTGTTGTTTTCGCTCAAATGTTTCCCAAAAATGTTTATATGGTGTTTATGTCATAATGTGAGCATTGTGCACGAAAAGCTTTCCGTGAAATTTTCGGACCAAAAGTGACCATATCGGCGTCACCTTTCTTTATCCTCCAAACCTGTGTTGTTTTCGCTCAAATGTGTCTCAAACATGTTTATATGGTGTTTAGGTCATAATGTGAGCTTTGTGCGCGAAAAGCTCTCTGTGAAATTTTCGGACCAAAAGTGACCATATCGGCGTCACCTTTCTTTATCCACCAAACATGTGTGGTTTTCGCTCAAATGTGTCCCAAACATGTTTTTATGGTGTTTAGGTCATAATGGGAGCTTTGGGCGCGAAAATCTTTCCGTGAAATTTTCGGACCAAAAGTGACCATATGGGCGTCACCTTTCTTTATCCACCAAACCTGTATGGTTTTCACTCAAATGTTTCCCAAACATCTTTATATGGTGTTTAGGTCATAATGGGAGCTTTGTGCGCGAAAAGCTTTCCGTGAAATTTTCGGACCAAAAGTGACCATATCGGCGTCACCTTTCTTTATCCACCAAACCTGTGTTGTTTTCGCTCAAATGTGTCCCAAACATGTTTTTATGGTGTTTAGGTCATAATGGGAGCTTTGGGCGCGAAAATCTTTCCGTGAAATTTTCAGACCAAAAGTGACCATATCGGCGTCATCTTTCTTTATCCACCAAAACTGTGTTGTTTTCGCTCAAATATTTCCCAAAAATGTTTATATGGTGTTTATGTCATAATGTGAGCTTTGTGCACGAAAAGCTTTCCGTGAAATTTTCGGACCAAAAGTGACCATATCGGCGTCACCTTTCTTTATCCACCAAACCTTTGTTGTTTTCGCTCAAATGTGTCTCAAACATGTTTATATGGTGTTTAGGTCATAATGTGAGCTTTGTGCGCGAAAAGCTCTCTGTGAAATTTTCGGACCAAAAGTGACCATATCGGCGTCACCTTTCTTTATCCACCAAACCTGTGTGGTTTTCGCTCAAATGTGTCCCAAACATGTTTTTATGGTGTTTAGGTCATAATGGGAGCTTTGGGCGCGAAAATCTTTCCGTGAAATTTTCGGACCAAAAGTGACCATATCGGCGTCACCTTTCTTTATCCACCAAAACTGTGTTGTTTTCGCTCAAATGTGTCTCAAACATGTTTATATGGTGTTTAGGTCATAATGTGAGCTTTGTGCGCGAAAAGCTCTCCGTGAAATTTTCGGACCAAAAGTGACCATATCGGCGTCACCTTTCTTTATCCACCAAACCTGTGTGGTTTTCGCTCAAATGTGTTCCAAACATATTTTTATGGTGTTTAGGTCATAATGGGAGCTTTGGACGCGAAAATCTTTCCGTGAAATTTTCGGACCAAAAGTGACCATATCGGCGTCACCTTTCTTTATCCACCAAACCTGTGTGGTTTTCGCTCAAATGTGTCCCAAACATGTTTTATATGGTGTTTAGGTCATAATGGGAGCTTTGTGCGCGAAAAGCTTTCCGTGAAATTTTCGGACCAAAAGTGACCATATCGGCGTCACCTTTCTTTATCCACCAAAACTGTGTGGTTTTCGCTCAAATGTGTCCCAAACATGTTTATATGGTGTTTAGGTCATAATGGGAGCTTTGTGCACGAAAAGCTTTCCATGAAATTTTTGGACAAAAAGTGACCATATCGGCGTCACCTTTCTTTATCCACCAAACCTGTGTTGTTTTCGCTCAAATGTGTCTCAAACATGTTTATATGGTGTTTAGGTCATAATGTGAGCTTTGTGCGCGAAAAGCTCTCTGTGAAATTTTCGGACCAAAAGTGACCATATCGGCGTCACCTTTCTTTATCCACCAAACATGTGTGGTTTTCGCTCAAATGTGTCCCAAACATGTTTTTATGGTGTTTAGGTCATAATGGGAGCTTTGGGCGCGAAAATCTTTCCGTGAAATTTTCGGACCAAAAGTGACCATATGGGCGTCACCTTTCTTTATCCACCAAACCTGTATGGTTATCACTCAAATGTTTCCCAAACATCTTTATATGGTGTTTAGGTCATAATGGGAGGTTTGTGCGCGAAAAGCTTTCCGTGAAATTTTCGGACCAAAAGTGACCATATCGGCGTCACCTTTCTTTATCCACCAAACCTGTGTGGTTTTCGCTCAAATGTGTCCCAAACATGTTTATATGGTGCTTAGGTCATAATGGGAGCATTGTGCGCGAAAATCTTTCCGTGAAATTTTCGGACCAAAAGTGACCATATCGGCGTCACCTTTCTTTATCCACCAAGCCTGTGTTGTTTTCGCTCAAATGAGTCCCAAACATGTTTATATGGTGTTTAGGTCATAATGTGAGCTTTGTGCGCGAAAAGCTCTCCGTGAAATTTTCGGACCAAAAGTGACCACATCGGCGTCACCTTTCTTTATCCACCAAACCTGTATGGTTTTCGCTCAAATGTGTCCCAAACATGTTTTTATGGTGTTTAGGTTATAATGGGAGCTTTGTGCGCGAAAAGCTTTCCGTGAAATTTTCGGACCAAAAGTGACCATATCGGCGTCACCTTTCTTTATCCACCAAAACTGTGTGGTTTTCGTTCAAATGTGTACTAAACATGTTTATATGGTGATTAGGTCATTATGAGAGCTTTGTGCGCGAAAAGCTTTCCGTGAAATTTTCGGATCAAAAGTGACCATATCGTCGTCACCTTTCTTTATCCACCAAACCTGTATGGTTTTCACTCAAATGTTTCCCAAACATCTTTATATGGTGTTTAGGTCATAATGGGAGCTTTGTGCGCGAAAATCTTTCCGTGACATTTTCGGACCAAAAGTGACCATATCGGCGTCACCTTTCTTTATCCACCAAATATGTGTGGTTTTCGCTCAAATGTGTCCCAAACATGTTTTTATGGTGTTTGGTCATAATGGGAGCTTTGGGCGCGAAAATCTTTCCGTGAAATTTTCGGACTAAAAGTGACCATATCGGCGTCACCTTTCTTTATCCACCAAACCTGTGTGGTTTTCGCTCAAATGTGTCCCAAACATGTTTATATGGTGTTTAGGTCATAATGGGAGCTTTGTGCGCGAAAAGCTTTCCGTGAAATTTTCGGACCAAAAGTGACCATATCGGCGTCACTTTTCTTTATCCACCAAATATGTGTGGTTTTCGCTCAAATGTGTCCCAAACATGTTTTTATGGTGTTTAGGTCATAATGGGAGCTTTGGGCGCGAAAATCTTTCCGTGAAATTTTCGGACCAAAAGTGACCATATCGGCGTCACCTTTCTTTATCCACCAAAACTGTGTTGTTTTCGCTCAAATGTTTCCCAAAAATGTTTATATGGTGTTTATGTCATAATGTGAGCATTGTGCACGAAAAGCTTTCCGTGAAATTTTCGGACCAAAAGTGACCATATCGGCGTCACCTTTCTTTATCCTCCAAACCTGTGTTGTTTTCGCTCAAATGTGTCTCAAAAATGTTTATATGGTGTTTAGGTCATAATGTGAGCTTTGTGCGCGAAAAGCTCTCTGTGAAATTTTCGGACCAAAAGTGACCATATCGGCGTCACCTTTCTTTATCCACCAAACATGTGTGGTTTTCGCTCAAATGTGTCCCAAACATGTTTTTATGGTGTTTAGGTCATAATGTGAGCTTTGTGCGCGAAAATCTCTCCGTGAAATTTTCGGACCAAAAGTGACCATATCGGCGTCACCTTTCTTTATCCACCAAACCTGTGTGGTTTTCGCTCAAATGTGTCCCAAACATATTTTTATGGTGTTTAGGTCATAATGGGAGCTTTGGACGCGAAAATCTTTCCGTGAAATTTTCGGACCAAAAGTGACCATATCGGCGTCACCTTTCTTTATCCACCAAACCTGTGTGGTTTTCGCTCAAATGTGTCCCAAACATGTTTTATATGGTGTTTAGGTCATAATGGGAGCTTTGTGCGCGAAAAGCTTTCCGTGAAATTTTCGGACCAAAAGTGACCATATCGGCGTCATCTTTCTTTATCCACCAAAACTGTGTGGTTTTCGCTCAAATGTGTCCCAAACATGTTTATATGGTGTTTAGGTCATAATGGGAGCTTTGTGCACGAAAAGCTTTCCGTGAAATTTTCGGACCAAAAGTGACCATATCGGCGTCACCTTTCTTTATCCACCAAACCTTTGTTGTTTTCGCTCAAATGTGTCTCAAACATGTTTATATGGTGTTTAGGTCATAATGTGAGCTTTGTGCGCGAAAAGCTCTCTGTGAAATTTTCGGACCAAAAGTGACCATATCGGCGTCACCTTTCTTTATCCACCAAACCTGTGTGGTTTTCGCTCAAATGTGTCCCAAACATGTTTTTATGGTGTTTAGGTCATAATGGGAGCTTTGGGCGCGAAAATCTTTCCGTGAAATTTTCGGACCAAAAGTGACCATATCGGCGTCACCTTTCTTTATCCACCAAAACTGTGTTGTTTTCGCTCAAATGTGTCTCAAACATGTTTATATGGTGTTTAGGTCATAATGTGAGCTTTGTGCGCGAAAAGCTCTCCGTGAAATTTTCGGACCAAAAGTGACCATATCGGCGTCACCTTTCTTTATCCACCAAACCTGTGTGGTTTTCGCTCAAATGTGTCCCAAACATATTTTTATGGTGTTTAGGTCATAATGGGAGCTTTGGACGCGAAAATCTTTCCGTGAAATTTTCGGACCAAAAGTGACCATATCGGCGTCACCTTTCTTTATCCACCAAACCTGTGTGGTTTTCGCTCAAATGTGTCCCAAACATGTTTTATATGGTGTTTAGGTCATAATGGGAGCTTTGTGCGCGAAAAGCTTTCCGTGAAATTTTCGGACCAAAAGTGACCATATCGGCGTCACCTTTCTTTATCCACCAAAACTGTGTGGTTTTCGCTCAAATGTGTCCCAAACATGTTTATATGGTGTTTAGGTCATAATGGGAGCTTTGTGCACGAAAAGCTTTCCATGAAATTTTTGGACAAAAAGTGACCATATCGGCGTCACCTTTCTTTATCCACCAAACCTGTGTTGTTTTCGCTCAAATGTGTCTCAAACATGTTTATATGGTGTTTAGGTCATAATGTGAGCTTTGTGCGCGAAAAGCTCTCTGTGAAATTTTCGGACCAAAAGTGACCATATCGGCGTCACCTTTCTTTATCCACCAAACATGTGTGGTTTTCGCTCAAATGTGTCCCAAACATGTTTTTATGGTGTTTAGGTCATAATGGGAGCTTTGGGCGCGAAAATCTTTCCGTGAAATTTTCGGACCAAAAGTGACCATATGGGCGTCACCTTTCTTTATCCACCAAACCTGTATGGTTATCACTCAAATGTTTCCCAAACATCTTTATATGGTGTTTAGGTCATAATGGGAGCTTTGTGCGCGAAAAGCTTTCCGTGAAATTTTCGGACCAAAAGTGACCATATCGGCGTCACCTTTCTTTATCCACCAAACCTGTGTGGTTTTCGCTCAAATGTGTCCCAAACATGTTTATATGGTGCTTAGGTCATAATGGGAGCATTGTGCGCGAAAATCTTTCCGTGAAATTTTCGGACCAAAAGTGACCATATCGGCGTCACCTTTCTTTATCCACCAAGCCTGTGTTGTTTTCGCTCAAATGAGTCCCAAACATGTTTATATGGTGTTTAGGTCATAATGTGAGCTTTGTGCGCGAAAAGCTCTCCGTGAAATTTTCGGACCAAAAGTGACCACATCGGCGTCACCTTTCTTTATCCACCAAACCTGTATGGTTTTCGCTCAAATGTGTCCCAAACATGTTTTTATGGTGTTTAGGTTATAATGGGAGCTTTGTGCGCGAAAAGCTTTCCGTGAAATTTTCGGACCAAAAGTGACCATATCGGCGTCACCTTTCTTTATCCACCAAAACTGTGTGGTTTTCGTTCAAATGTGTACTAAACATGTTTATATGGTGATTAGGTCATTATGAGAGCTTTGTGCGCGAAAAGCTTTCCGTGAAATTTTCGGATCAAAAGTGACCATATCGGCGTCACCTTTCTTTATCCACCAAACCTGTATGGTTTTCACTCAAATGTTTCCCAAACATCTTTATATGGTGTTTAGGTCATAATGGGAGCTTTGTGCGCGAAAATCTTTCCGTGACATTTTCGGACCAAAAGTGACCATATCGGCGTCACCTTTCTTTATCCACCAAATATGTGTGGTTTTCGCTCAAATGTGTCCCAAACATGTTTTTATGGTGTTTGGTCATAATGGGAGCTTTGGGCGCGAAAATCTTTCCGTGAAATTTTCGGACTAAAAGTGACCATATCGGCGTCACCTTTCTTTATCCACCAAACCTGTGTGGTTTTCGCTCAAATGTGTCCCAAACATGTTTATATGGTGTTTAGGTCATAATGGGAGCTTTGTGCGCGAAAAGCTTTCCGTGAAATTTTCGGACCAAAAGTGACCATATCGGCGTCACTTTTCTTTATCCACCAAATATGTGTGGTTTTCGCTCAAATGTGTCCCAAACATGTTTTTATGGTGTTTAGGTCATAATGGGAGCTTTGGGCGCGAAAATCTTTCCGTGAAATTTTCGGACCAAAAGTGACCATATCGGCGTCACCTTTCTTTATCCACCAAAACTGTGTTGTTTTCGCTCAAATGTTTCCCAAAAATGTTTATATGGTGTTTATGTCATAATGTGAGCATTGTGCACGAAAAGCTTTCCGTGAAATTTTCGGACCAAAAGTGACCATATCGGCGTCACCTTTCTTTATCCTCCAAACCTGTGTTGTTTTCGCTCAAATGTGTCTCAAACATGTTTATATGGTGTTTAGGTCATAATGTGAGCTTTGTGCGCGAAAAGCTCTCTGTGAAATTTTCGGACCAAAAGTGTCCATATCGGCGTCACCTTTCTTTATCCACCAAACCTGTGTGGTTTTCGCTCAAATGTGTCCCAAATATGTTTTTATGGTGTTTAGGTCATAATGGGAGCTTTGGGCGCGAAAATCTTTCCGTGAAATTTTCAGACCAAAAGTGACCATTTCGGCGTCACCTTTCTTTATCCACCAAACCGGTGTGGTTTTCACTCAAATGTGTCCCAAACATGTTTATATGGTGTTTAGGTCATAATGTGAGCTTTGTGCGCGAAAAGCTCTCCGTGAAATTTTCGGACCAAAAGTGACCATATCGGCGTCACCTTTCTTTATCCAGCAAAACTGTGTGGTTTCGCTCAAATGTGTCCCAAACATGTTTATATGGTGTTTAGGTCATAATGGGAGCTTTGTGCGTGAAAAGCTTTCCGTGAAATCTTCGGACCAAAAGTGACCATATCGGTGTCACCTTTCTTTATCCACCAAACCTGTGTGGTTTTCGCTCAAATGTGTCCCAAACGTGTTTATATGGTGTTTAGGTCATAATGGGAGCTTTGTGCGCGAAAAGCTTTCCGTGAAATTTTCAGAACAAAAGTGACCATATCGGCATCACCTTTCTTTATCCACCAAACCTGTGTGGTTTTCGCTCAAATGTGTCCCAAACATGTTTATATGGTGTTTAGGTCATAATGGGAGCTTTGTGCGCGAAAAGCTTTCCGTGAAATTTTCGGACCAAAAGTGACCATATCGGCGTCACCTTTCTTTATCCACCAAAACTGTGTGGTTTTCGTTCAAATGTGTCCTAAAAATGTTTATATGGTGATTAAGTCATTATGGGAGCTTTGTGCGCGAAAAGCTTTCCGTGAAATTTTCGGATCAAAAGTAACCATATCGGCGTCACCTTTCTTTATCCACCAAACCTGTGTTGTTTTCGCTCAAATGTGTCCCAAACATGTTTATATTGTGTTTAGGTCATAATGTGAGCTTTGTGCGCGAAAAGCTTTCCGTGAAATTTTCGGACCAAAAGTGACCATATCGGCGTCACCTTTCTTTATCCACCAAACCTGTGTGGTTTTCGCTCAAATGTGTCCCAAACATGTTTATATGGTGTTTAGGTCATAATGGGAGCTTTGTGCGCGAAAAGCTTTCCGTGAAATTTTTGGACCAAAAGTGACCATATCGGCGTCACCTTTCTTTATCCACCAAACCTGTGTGGTTTTCGCTCAAATGTGTCCCAAACATGTTTATATGGTGTTTAGGTCATAATGGGAGCTTTGTGCGCGAAAAGCTTTCCGTGAAATTTTCGGAACAAAAGTGACCGTATCGGCGTCACCTTACTTTATCTACCAAAACTGTGTGGTTTTCGCTCAAATGTGTCCCAAACATGTTTATATGGTGTATATGCTACAATGGGATCTTTGTGCGCGAAAAGCTTTCCTCAAAATTTTCGGAACAAAAGTGAACATACTGGCATAACCTTTCTTTATCCACCAAAAATGTGTTGTTTTTGCTCAAATGTATTCCAAACATGTTTATATGGTGTATATGTCATAATGGGAGATTTGTGCTCGAAAAGCTTTCCGTGAAATTTTCGGACCAAATGTGACCATATCGGCGTCACCTTTCTTTATCCACCAAAACTGTGTGGTTTTCGCTCAAATGTGTCCCAAACATGTTTATATGGTCTATATGTAACAATGGAAGCTTTGTGCAAAAAGCTTTCCGTCAAATTTTCAGACAGAAAGTGACCATATTGGCGTCACCTTACTTTATCCACCAAAACTTTGTGGTTTTCGCTCAAATATGTCCCAAATATGTTTATATGGTGTATATGTCACAATGGGAGCTTTGTGCGTGAAATGCTTTCCGTCATATTTTCGGACCAAAACTGACCATATCGGCGTCACCTTTCTTTATCCACCAAAACTGTGTTGTTTTTTTATCAAATGTTTACTTAACACGTTTATATGGTGTATAGGTCATAATGGGAGCGATGTGCGCGAAAAGCTTTCCGTGAAATTTTCGAACCAAAATGACCATATCGGCGTCACCTTTCTTTATACACCAAAAATGTGTTGTTTTTGCTCAAATGTTTCTCAAACTCGTTTATATGGTGTATAGGTCATAATGGGAGCTTTGTGCGCGAAAAGATTTCCTTGAAATTTTCGGACCAAAAGTGACCATATCCGCGTCACCTTTCTTTATCCACCAAAACTATGTGGTTTTCGCTCAAATATGTCCCAAACATGTTTATATGGTGTATATGTCACAATGGGAACTTTGTGCGCGAAAAGCTTTCGTTAAATTTTCAGACCAAAAGTGACCATATCGGCGTCACCTTACTTTATCCACCAAAACTGTGTGGTTTTCGCTCAAATGTGTCCCAAACATGTTTATATGGTGTATATGTCACAATGGGATCTTTGTGCGTGAAAAGCTTTTCGTCATATTTTCGGACAGAAACTGACCATATCGGCGTCACCTTTCTTTATACACCAAAAATGTGTTGTTTTTTATCAAATGTTTACCAAACACGTTTATATGGTGTATAGGTCATAATGGGAGCTTTGTGCGCGAAAAGCTTTCCGTGAAATTTTCGGACCAAAAGTGACCATCTCCGCGTCACCTTTCTTTATCCACCAAAACTATGTGGTTTTCGCTCAAATATGTCCCAAACATGTTTATATGGTGTATATGTCACAATGGGAACTTTGTGCGCGAAAAGCTTTCGTTAAATTTTCAGACCAAAAGTGACCATATCGGCGTCACCTTACTTTATCTACCAAAACTGTGTGGTTTTCGCTCAAATGTGTCCCAAACATGTTTATATGGTGTATATGCTACAATGGGATCTTTGTGCGCGAAAAGCTTTCCTCAAAATTTTCGGAACAAAAGTGAACATACTGGCATAACCTTTCTTTATCCACCAAAAATGTGTTGTTTTTGCTCAAATGTATTCCAAACATGTTTATATGGTGTATATGTCATAATGGGAGATTTGTGCTCGAAAAGCTTTCCGTGAAATTTTCGGACCAAATGTGACCATATCGGCGTCACCTTTCTTTATCCACCAAAACTGTGTGGTTTTCGCTCAAATGTGTCCCAAACATGTTTATATGGTCTATATGTAACAATGGAAGCTTTGTGCAAAAAGCTTTCCGTCAAATTTTCAGACAGAAAGTGACCATATTGGCGTCACCTTACTTTATCCACCAAAACTTTGTGGTTTTCGCTCAAATATGTCCCAAATATGTTTATATGGTGTATATGTCACAATGGGAGCTTTGTGCGTGAAATGCTTTCCGTCATATTTTCGGACCAAAACTGACCATATCGGCGTCACCTTTCTTTATCCACCAAAACTGTGTTGTTTTTTTATCAAATGTTTACTTAACACGTTTATATGGTGTATAGGTCATAATGGGAGCGATGTGCGCGAAAAGCTTTCCGTGAAATTTTCGAACCAAAATGACCATATCGGCGTCACCTTTCTTTATACACCAAAAATGTGTTGTTTTTGCTCAAATGTTTCTCAAACTCGTTTATATGGTGTATAGGTCATAATGGGAGCTTTGTGCGCGAAAAGATTTCCTTGAAATTTTCGGACCAAAAGTGACCATATCCGCGTCACCTTTCTTTATCCACCAAAACTATGTGGTTTTCGCTCAAATATGTCCCAAACATGTTTATATGGTGTATATGTCACAATGGGAACTTTGTGCGCGAAAAGCTTTCGTTAAATTTTCAGACCAAAAGTGACCATATCGGCGTCACCTTACTTTATCCACCAAAACTGTGTGGTTTTCGCTCAAATGTGTCCCAAACATGTTTATATGGTGTATATGTCACAATGGGATCTTTGTGCGCGAAAAGCTTTCCTCAAAATTTTCGGAACAAAAGTGAACATACTGGCATAACCTTTCTTTATCCACCAAAAATGTGTTGTTTTTGCTCAAATGTATTCCAAACATGTTTATATGGTGTATATGTCATAATGGGAGATTTGTGCTCGAAAAGCTTTCCGTGAAATTTTCGGACCAAATGTGACCATATCGGCGTCACCTTACTTTATCCACCAAAACTTTGTGGTTTTCGCTCAAATATATCCCAAATATGTTTATATGGTGTATATGTCACAATGGGAGCTTTGTGCGTGAAATGCTTTCCGACATATTTTCGGACCAAAACTGACCATATCGGCGTCACCTTTCTTTATCCACCAAAACTGTGTTGTTTTTTTTATCAAATGTTTACCCAACACGTTTATATGGTGTATAGGTCATAATGGGAGCGATGTGCGCGAAAAGCTTTCCGTGAAATTTTCGAACCAAAATGACCATATCGGCGTCACCTTTCTTTATACACCAAAAATGTGTTGTTTTTGCTCAAATGTTTCTCAAACTCGTTTATATGGTGTATAGGTCATAATGGGAGCTTTGTGCGCGAAAAGCTTTCCATGAAATTTTCGGACCAAAAGTGACCATATCGACGTCACCTTTCTTTATCCACCAAAACATTGTGGTTTTCGCTCAAATGTGTCCCAAACACGTTTACATGGTGTATAGGTCATAATGGGAGCTCTGTGCGCGAAAAGCTTTCCGTGAAATTTTCGGACCAAAAGTGACCATATCGGCGTCACCTTTCTTTATCCACCAAACTGTGTGGTTTTCGCTCAAATGTGTCCCAAACATGTTTATATGGTGTATATGTCACAATGGGATCTTTGTGCGCGAAAAGCTTTCCGCAAAATATTCAGAACAAAAGTGAACATACTGGCATAACCTTTCTTTATCCACCAAAAATGTGTTGTTTTTTGCTCAAATGTATCCCAAACATGTTTATATGGTGTATAGGTCATAATGGGAGATTTGTGGTCGAAAAGCTTTCCTTGAAATTTTCGGACCAAATGTGACCATATCGGCGTCACCTTTCTTTATCCACCAAAACTGTGTGGTTTTCGCTCAAATGTGTCCCAAACATGTTTATATAGTGTATATGTCACAATGTGAGGTTTGTGCGCGAAAAGCTTTCCGTCATATTTTCGGACCAAAAGTGACCATATCGGCGTCACCTTTCTTTATCCACCAAAACTGTGTGGTTTTCATTCAAATGTGTTCCAAACATGTTTATATGGTGTATATGTCACAATGGGAGCTTTGTGCGCGAAAAACTTTCCGTGAAATTTTCGGACCAAAATTGACCATATCGGCGTCACCTTTCTTTATCCACCAAAACTGTGTGGTTTTCGCTCAAATGTGTCCCAAACATGTTTATATGGTGTATATGTCACAATGTGAGGTTTGTGCGCGAAAAGTTTTCCGTCATATTTTCGGACCAAAAGTGACCATATCGGCGTCACCTTTCTTTATCCGCCAAAACTGTGTGGTTTTCGCTCAAATGTGTTCCAAACATGTTTATATGGTGTATATGTCACAATGGGAGCTTTGTGCGCGAAAAGCTTTCCGTGAAATTTTCGGACCAAAATTGACCATATCGGCGTCACCTTTCTTTATCTTCCAAAACTGTGTGGTTTTCGCTCAAATGTGTCCCAAACATGTTTATATGGTGTATATGTCACAATGGGAGCTTTGTGCGCGAAAAGCTTTCCGTGAAATTTTCGTACCAAAATTGACCATATCGACGTCACCTTTCTTTATCCACCAAAACTGTGTGGTTTTCGCTCAAATGTGTCCCAAACATGTTTATATGGTGTATATGTCACAATGTGAGGTTTGTGCGCGAAAAGCTTTCCGTCATATTTTCGGACCAAAAGTGACCATACCGGCGTCACCTTTCTTTATCCGCCAAAACTGTGTGGTTTTCGCTCAAATGTGTTCCAAACATGTTTATATGGTGTATATGTCACAATGAGAGCTTTGTGCGCGAAAAGCTTTCCGTCATATTTTCGGACCAAAAGTTACCATATAGGCGTCACCTTTCTTTATCCACAAAAACTGTGTGGTTTTCGCTCAATTGTGTACCAAACATGTTTATATGGTGTATATGTCACAATGGGAGCTTTGTACCCGAAAAGCTTTCCGTCATATTTTCGGACCAAAAGTGACCATATCGGCGCCACCTTTCTTTATCCACCAAAACTGTGTGGTTTTCATTCAAATGTGTCCCAAACATGTTTATATGGTGTATATGACACAATGGGAGCTTTGTGTGCAAAAAACTTTCCGTGAAATTTTCGGACCAAAATTGACCATATCGGCGTCACCTTTCTTTATCCACCAAAACTGTGTGGTTTTCGCTCAAATGTGTCCCAAACATGTTTATATGGTGTATATGTCACAATGTGAGGTTTGTGCGCGAAAAGCTTTCCGTCATATTTTCGGACCAAAAGTGACCATATCGGCGTCACCTTTCTTTATCCACCAAAACTGTGTGGTTTTCATTCAAATGTGTCCCAAACATGTTTATATGTTGTATATGTCACAATGGGAGCTTTGTGCGCAAAAAGCTTTCCGTGAAATTTTCGGACCAAAATTGACCATATCGGCGTCACCTTTCTTTATCCACCAAAACTGTGTGGTTTTCGCTCAAATGTGTCCCAAACATGTTTATATGGTGTATACGTCACAATGTGAGGTTTGTGCGCGAAAAGCTTTCCGTCATATTTTCGGACCAAAAGTGACCATATCGGCGTCACCTTTCTTTATCCCCCAAAACTGTGTGGTTTTCGCTCAAATGTGTTCCAAACATGTTTATATGGTGTATATGTCACAATGGGAGCTTTGTGCGCGAAAAGCTTTCCGTCATATTTTCGGACCAAAAGTGACCATATCGGCGTCACCTTTCTTTATCCACCAAAACTGTGTGGTTTTCATTCAAATGTGTCCCAAACATGTTTATATGGTGTATATGTCACAATGGGAGCTTTGTGCGCAAAAAGCTTTCCGTGAAATTTTCGGACCAAAATTGACCATATCGGCGTCACCTTTCTTTATCTTCCAAAACTGTGTGCTTTTCGCTCAAATGTGTCCCAAACATGTTTATATGGTGTATATGTCACAATGGGAGCTTTGTGCGCGAAAAGCTTTCCGTGAAATTTTCGGACCAAAATTGACCATATCGGCGTCACCTTTCTTTATCCACCAAAACTGTGTGGTTTTCATTCAAATGTGTCCCAAACATGTTTATATGGTGTATATGTCACAATGGGAGCTTTGTGCGCGAAAAGCTTTCCGTGAAATTATCGGACCAAAATTGACCATATCGGCGGCACCTTTCTTTATCCACCAAAACTGTGTGGTTTTCGCTCAAATGTGTCCCAAACATGTTTATATGGTCTATATGTCACAATGTGAGGTTTGTGCGCGAAAAGCTTTCCGTCATATTTTCGGACCAAAAGTGACCATATCGGCGTCACCTTTCTTTATCCGCCAAAACTGTGTGGTTTTCGCTCAAATGTGTTCCAAACATGTTTATATGGTGTATACGTCACAATGAGAGCTTTGTGCGCGAAAAGCTTTCCGTCATATTTTCGGACCAAAAGTTACCATATAGGCGTCACCTTTCTTTATCCACAAAAACTGTGTGGTTTTCGCTCAATTGTGTACCAAACATGTTTATATGGTGTATATGTCACAATGGGAGCTTTGTACCCGAAAAGCTTTCCGTCATATTTTCGGACCAAAAGTGACCATATCGGCGCCACCTTTCTTTATCCACCAAAACTGTGTGGTTTTCATTCAAATGTGTCCCAAATATGTTTATATGGTGTATACGACACAATGGGAGCTTTCTGTGCAAAAAACTTTCCGTGAAATTTTCGGACCAAAATTGACCATATCGGCGTCACCTTTCTTTATCCACCAAAACTGTGTGGTTTTCGCTCAAATGTGTCCCAAACATGTTTATATGGTGTATATGTCACAATGTGAGGTTTGTGCGCGAAAAGCTTTCCGTCATATTTTCGGACCAAAAGTGACCATATCGGCGTCACCTTTCTTTATCCACCAAAACTGTGTGGTTTTCATTCAAATGTGTCCCAAACATGTTTATATGGTGTATATGTCACAATGGGAGCTTTGTGCGCAAAAAGCTTTCCGTGAAATTTTCGGACCAAAATTGACCATATCAGCGTCACCTTTCTTTATCCACCAAAACTGTGTGGTTTTCGCTCAAATGTGTCCCAAACATGTTTATATGGTGTATATGTCACAATGTGAGGTTTGTGCGCGAAAAGCTTTCCGTCATATTTTCGGACCAAAAGTGACCATATCGGCGTCACCTTTCTTTATCCCCCAAAACTGTGTGGTTTTCGCTCAAATGTGTTCCAAACATGTTTATATGGTGTATATGTCACAATGGGAGCTTTGTGCGCGAAAAGCTTTCCGTCATATTTTCGGAACAAAAGTGACCATATCGGCGTCACCTTTCTTTATCCACCAAAACTGTGTGGTTTTCATTCAAATGTGTCCCAAACATGTTTATATGGTGTATATGTCACAATGGGAGCTTTGTGCGCAAAAAGCTTTCCGTGAAATTTTCGGACCAAAATTGACCATATCGCCGTCACCTTTCTTTAACGACCAAAACTTTGTGGTTTTCGCTCAAATGTGTCCCAAACATGTTTATATGGTGTATATGTCACAATGTGAGGTTTGTGCGCGAAAAGCTTTCCATCATATTTTCGGACCAAAAGTGACCATATCGGCGTCACCTTTCTTTATCCCCCAAAACTGTGTGGTTTTCGCTCAAATGTTTTCCAAACATGTTTATATGGTGTATATGTCACAATGGGAGCTTTGTGCGCGAAAAGCTTTCCGTCATATTTTCGGACCAAAAGTGACCATATCGGCGTCACCTTTCTTTATCCACCAAAACTGTGTGGTTTTCATTCAAATGTGTCCCAAACATGTTTATATGGTGTATATGTCACAATGGGAGCTTTGTGTGCGAAAAGCTTTCCGTGAAATTTTCGGACCAAAATTGACCATATCGGCGTCACGTTTCTTTATCCACCAAAACTGTGTGGTTTTCGCTCAAATGTGTCCCAAACATGTTTATATGGTGTATATGTCACAATGTGAGGTTTGTGCGCGAAAAGCTTTCCGTCATATTTTCGGACCAAAAGTTACCATATCGGCGTCACCTTTTTTTATCCACCAAAATGTGTGGTTTTCGCTCAAATGTGTCCCCAACATGTTTATATGGTGTATATGTCACAATGGGAGCTTTGTGCGCGGAAAGCTTTCCGTGAAATTTTAGGACCAAAAGTGACCATATCGGCGTCACCTTTCTTTATCCACCAAAACTGTGGTTTTCGCTCAAATGTGTCCCAAACATGTTTATATGGTATATATGTCACAATGGGAGCTTTGTGCGCGAAAAGCTTTCCGTCATATTTTCGGACCAAAAGTTACCATATAGGCGTCACCTTTCTTTATCCACAAAAACTGTGTGGTTTTCGCTCAATTGTGTACCAAACATGTTTATATGGTGTATATGTCACAATGGGAGCTTTGTACCCAAAAAGCTTTCCGTCATATTTTCGGACCAAAAGTGACCATATCGGCGTCACCTTTCTTTATCAACCAAAACTGTGTGGTTTTCATTCAAATGTGTCCCAAACATGTTTATATGGTGTATATGTCAAAATGGGAGCTTTGTGCGCGAAAAGCTTTCCGTGAAATTTTCGGACCAAAATTGACCATATCGGCGTCACCTTTCTTTATCTACCAAAACTGTGTGGTTTTGGCTCAAATTTGTCCCAAACATGTTTATATTGGTGTATATGTCACAATGTGAGGTTTGTGCGCGAAAAGCTTTCCGTCATATTTTCGGACCAAAAGTGACCATATCGGCGTCACCTTTCTTTATCCACCAAAACTGTGTGGTTTTCATTCAAATGTGTCCCAAACATGTTTATATGGTGTATATGTTACAATGGGAGCTTTGTGTGCGAAAAGCTTTCCGTGAAATTTTCGGACCAAAATTGACCATATCGGCGTCACCTTTCTTTATCCACCAAAACTGTGTGGTTTTCGCTCAAATGTGTCCCAAACATGTTTATATTGTGTATATGTCACAATGCGAGGTTTGTGTGCGAAAAGCTTTCCGTCATATTTTCGGACCAAAAGTTACCATATCGGCGTCACCTTTCTTTATCCACCAAAACTGTGTGGTTTTCGCTCAAATGTGTCCCCAACATGTTTATATGGTGTATATGTCACAATGGGAGCTTGCGCCAAAAGCATTCCGTGAAATTTTCGGACCAAAATTGACCATATCGGCGTCACTTTTCTTTATCCACAAAAACTGTGTGGTTTTCGCTCAATTGTGTACCAAATATGTTTATATGGTGTATATGTCACAATGGGAGCTTTGTACCCAAAAAGCTTTCCGTCATATTTTCGGACCCAAAGTGACCATATCGGCGTCACCTTTCTTTATCCACCAAAACTGTGGTTTTCGCTCAAATGTGTCCCAAACATGTTTATATGGTATATATGTCACAATGGGAGCTTTGTGCGCGAAAAGCTTTCCGTCATATTTTCGGACCAAAAGTTACCATATAGGCGTCACCTTTCTTTATCCACAAAAACTGTGTGGTTTTCGCTCAATTGTGTACCAAACATGTTTATATGGTGTATATGTCACAATGGGAGCTTTGTACCCAAAAAGCTTTCCGTCATATTTTCGGACCAAAAGTGACCATATCGGCGTCACCTTTCTTTATCCACCAAAACTGTGTGGTTTTCATTCAAATGTGTCCCAAACATGTTTATATGGTGTATATGTCAAAATGGGAGCTTTGTGCGCGAAAAGCTTTCCGTGAAATTTTCAGACCAAAATTGACCATATCGGCGTCACCTTTCTTTATCTACCAAAACTGTGTGGTTTTGGCTCAAATTTGTCCCAAACATGTTTATATTGGTGTATATGTCACAATGTGAGGTTTGTGCGCGAAAAGCTTTCCGTCATATTTTCGGACCAAAAGTGACCATATCGGCGTCACCTTTCTTTATCCACCAAAACTGTGTGGTTTTCATTCAAATGTGTCCCAAACATGTTTATATGGTGTATATGTTACAATGGGAGCTTTGTGTGCGAAAAGCTTTCCGTGAAATTTTCGGACCAAAAGTTACCATATAGGCGTCACCTTTCTTTATCCACAAAAACTGTGTGGTTTTCGCTCAATTGTGTACCAAACATGTTTATATGGTGTATATGTCATGAAGAAACTATTAGTCTTAGTAAAGAACAACAATCTTTACAACTTTTATCTTCTTTATCACTAAGAAAATATCAAACAAAAGGGTACAGATATATTCATCTAGGTTTGATACAAGTTGCTCTAAAACCGTTAGCCAGAAAAGGAATTGATACTCCTATTTTCATAGCCTTAAGAGATGATAGACTTAAATCTTACAAAGACTCGTTAATAGCTATAATTCAGACAAATATATGTAATGGCCCAGTCTATTTCAATTGTTCACCTAATTTTCATGTTGATCTTACAGACCCTAGGGTTACTCAGACGTTAACTTTAGATGTAAAAATCCTAAAAGATAATTTTAAACAATTATCAAAGAATTTTGCTATAATATATAGAGTTCATTATAGACTTTTAACTTCTTTAACAGATCCGAGATGTTTAATCCCTCCTGTTCCAAAAGGAGAAACAACTTTACTTCAGTTAGAAGCTGAAAAATCTACAATATTTACTCCTAAACTTATTAAATGGGATGATATAACTATTCCAACTACTTTAGAACTTGAACATGATTGTCCTCCAGAAAATTTAGAGAAAAAGGATGTTTCAGAAATAACTGAAAGTTCAGATGGTAAAGTTCTTCTTAAATTCAATCTTAGTAGAAGTTATTCAACGTTACCAAGACTAAGAAATAATTTAGAACCGAGGAGTTCTTTTTCAGACTCTTTCTATACTGCCAGAAGTAATAATTATAGTAGAAGAAATAAGAGTATAGATTTAGGAAACACAGATTTAGAAAATACAGAAGTAATCCTAGACTTCAGTAGTCCTATACCTAATCAGGTTACAGAACCTATAGACCAAACTCAATCTTCTCCTACTAATAGTGAAATGAACAGATACTCTTCAATAAATGTTATTATCAACTCTGTCTTCACAATAGACAAAGATTATCTTAGAACTGATTTTAATTCAAGAAAAAATAGAGAAAAAAGAAATTGGTTCTTAAGTTTCGAAGAAAGTTATAAAAATAAAATTAGAGAAATTTGGTATGAAGAAATGGAAAAAATTCAAAGTAATATTCCTTTCTTTAGTTGGTTCAAACACTACCTTAAGAAAAATGGTATAGAACAACCTTTTAATTATAAGTCCATAGAAGTACAAACTAGACTTACTAAAACGTGGAATATTTTACCAGAAGGAATAGTTCATTCAATTCACCCTCCTCTAAAAGGAATAAAAATCAAAACTGAAGAAGGAGAATTAACAGGTGAACCATTTAAAAATGGTAGGATTGGCACTTCAGACAATAGAACATCTACCTTAGAAGATGTTAAAAAAATTTTTCAACAAAATAATTATTCTAATCAGCTTCTTCATACTATAGCCACCCAAGTAGAACTTGTGCATGAGAAAATAGCTGGTGAAGAACCTAAGTTCCCTAGGAATATTTCTAGACCTCATTTTCAGATTCAAGGAATTCCAAAAGAATCTCTAAAAAATATCTCACTAAGTTCACCCTTAACTCTAATTGATAAAATAAATAAAAAATTAGATAAAGACAAACAAATACAATGTATAAATGAACAAAATGATAAATCTTCAGACTCAGACTCTAATTATCCTACTACTGAAGAATCTACAGGTTCAGAAAATTCAAACGACGAAAAGATAATTCATAATATTGAAACTAATTTTTATGATGAACCTTTAGAAATAAATAAGTTAAGAAAAAATAGAAAAGGATTTCAAGGGCATAGAAGAATTAATAGAAATATGGATACTAGAAACTTTTACTCTAGACCTACTCCTCCAGATATTCAATATGAAGAAAGATCCAAGTTTAGATCTACTGATTATAATGGACAAAGTATCTATGAGTGGAATATAGATGGAAAATCTGAAGGAGAAATCCTAAACACATTACAAGAAATGGGAATGGCTAACATAGCCTATAAATGTTCAGATAAAACTGACCAAGTCTGTGTATCCTTAATTGTTACAGGATTTACAGGACAATTAAAAAATTGGTGGGATAATGCCCTTACTTTTCAACAAAAAGAAGAAATCTTAAACTATAAAAATGATTTAGGAGAAGAAGAACCAGTAAATCAATTAATTTACACAATTAGTATGCACTTTATTGGAAATCCTAAAGAAGAGCTCCAAGCTAATAGAGAAATACTAAATAACTTAAAGTGTAAAACACTCAGTGATTACAGATGGTATAAAGATGTATTTCTTTCATATGTATTCAAAAGATCAGACTGTAATAAAGGATATTGGAAGGAACACTTCGTTGCTGGTCTACCTTCCTTATTCGCCCAAAGAATTAATCAAAAAATAAAAGAAGAATTACAATCTGAAGAAATTCCCTGGAAAGATATAACATATGGACAGTTAACTGCGTTTGTTAAAAAAGAAGGATTAGCATTATGTTCAGAACTTAAATTACAGGCTAAATACGGAAAAGACAAGGGATCACGAAGAAAAGAATTAGGAAATTTCTGCCAAGACTTTGGATTAGAAAAAATTGGTGATCCTCCTAGTAAAAGAAAACAATTTAAAAGATCTGATAAAAAACAAAGTTTTAGAAAATCTAGATTTAATAAACAAAATAATAAAAAATCTGATAAACCAAGGGAAAAGAAAATTATCTGTTATAAGTGTGGAAAACCTGGACATAAAGCAAATCAATGCAATCTTAGACAAAAGATTTCAGAAGTTTGCAAAGAAGATGCAGAATTAAAAGACAAACTAGTTAAAATACTTATTAAAGAATCATCAGAAGAAGAAGGTCATGAATCATCAGACTCTGATGACTCTGGATCCACTCAATTTTGTTATGTTATAACAAAAGAAAAAGAAAATGAAGCATTATTTCAACTTATAGATAAACTTGAAGATCCAGCTATAAAACAAGAATATTTTATCAAATTAAAAAATTTAATTTTCAAAGAACAAAAAACTCTTCCCGAAGAACCGTTTAGTCTATCAAAAATGATCAGTAAAAGACCATCTTCAAGTATATTTTCATCTATAACAACTAAAGACCTTCAAGCTGAAGTTAACAATTTAAAAAGAGAAGTTAATGCTCTACAAGAACAACTCATTTTAAATGAAGCCAAAGACTTGGAATTAGAAACTAGAATTGCTCATCTTGAATTAAACAAACATGAAGGAGATGAACAAACTTCATCAGACTCATCTTCTAACATCAGATCTAAAGAAAATGTTTCTAAAGAAGAAATTAATATTAATGATGATACTTTTATAAATGTTATTGAACAAATAAATTTTCAAAAATGGTATGTTTATGTAACCATAAAAGTAGAAGATTTCGTACTTAATACTATAGCCCTTTTAGACAGCGGAGCAGACCTTAATTGTATTTGCGAAGGGATTATTCCCTCAAAACATTATCATAAAACTACAGAAAAATTACATAATGCAAATGGTGCAAGAATGAAACTTAATTATAAAATACCTAGTGCATCTGTATGTAACAATGGATATTGTTTTAAAAATACTTTTATAATGGTAAAAGACTTAACACAAGAAGTTATATTAGGAACACCCTTTCTAACACAGATCTATCCCTTTAAAGTTAATAGACATGGTGTTCATACTAAAGTAATGGGAACTAAATTAACATTTAAGTTCCTTAATCCCATTAGACACTCAGAAGTTACCTTACTTCAAACTTCATCTATAATAAAAAATATAAATCTTATTACAAAAAAGTCATCATTAATCAACTCGTTAACTAAAGAAATCTACAGTCTTAAAATTGAAGAGAAACTTGTAAATCCTAATTTACAATTAAAAATAAAAGAACTTGAAGAACTCTTTATAAAATCAGTTTGTTCAGATTCCCCAACAGCCTTTTGGGAAAGAAAAAGACATCAAGTATCCTTACCTTATGAGAAAGAATTTAAAGAAATTAATATTCCTACTAAGGCTAGACCAATACAAATGAATTTAGAATTATTAAATTACTGTAAAGAAGAAATAAAGTCCCTTTTAAACAAAAAATTAATTAGAGAATCAAAGTCTCCTTGGAGTTGTGCAGCTTTTTATGTTAATAATCAAGCAGAAAAGGAAAGAGGAACACCTCGTTTAGTTATAAACTATAAACCACTTAATAAAGCTTTACAATGGATAAGATATCCTATTCCAAATAAGAGAGATTTACTTAACAGACTTTATGATTCTAATATATATTCAAAATTTGATATGAAAAGTGGATTTTGGCAAATACAAATAATAGAAGAAGATAGATATAAAACAGCCTTTACAGTTCCTTTTGGACATTACGAATGGAATGTAATGCCATTTGGATTAAAAAATGCACCATCAGAATTTCAAAAAATAATGAATGATATATTTAATCCATACTCTAAATTTATAATAGTCTATATTGACGATGTTTTAATATTCTCTAAAACCATAGAAGAACATTTTAAACATCTAAATACTTTTTTATATATTATTAAGAAAAATGGCCTAGCAGTCTCAGCCCCAAAAATAAAATTATTCCAAACCAAAATAAGATTTTTAGGACATAACATTTATCAACAAACAATAAGACCAATCAACAGAAGTATAGAATTCGCCAATAAATTTCCAGATGAAATAAAAGATAAAACACAACTTCAAAGATTCTTAGGATGTTTAAACTATATTTCAGATTTTTTCCCTAACCTAAGACAAATGTGTACCCTTTTATTTCAAAGATTAAAGAAAAACCCTAATCCTTGGACAGAAGAACATACTAAAATTGTACGAATGATAAAAGAAAAGGTTAAAACCCTTCCATGTACAAATATTCCTCATCCTTCTGCTTTCATGATAGTTGAAACAGATGCGTCAGAAATAGGCTTCGGAGGAATATTAAAACAAAGACTACAAGATCAAACTAAAGAAACCTTAGTAAGATATTATTCTGGTGTTTGGTCTGGACCACAAAAGAATTACAGTACTGTTAAAAAAGAAGTTCTTTCTATAGTTTTATGTATTTCTAAATTCCAAGATGATCTTTATAATAAAAAATTCTTACTTAGAGTCGATTGTAAATCGGCTAAAGAGATTTTACAAAAGGATGTGCAAAATTTAGTTTCTAAACAAATTTTTGCCAGATGGCAAGCCATAGTCTCAGTATTTGATTTTGAAATAGAATTTATTAAAGGAGAAAAGAATTCTTTACCTGATTTTCTTACAAGAGAATTTTTACAGGGAAAACAGCACAATGAAATTTATTTATAAAACATGGAAGGAGAAGATTGAACAAGATTTATGGATTCCCGCAGTACAAGATGTGATAGACATTTCAATCCTCCATGGCTATCCTAATCAAGAAATGATTGATTTTCTTAAAAAATTAAAATTAGAAGCCAGAAAGAGATTAAATAAAATTCCATTCTGATAAATATTTCCATTATCAACTGCCTTCTTACAAAAGAATTTATACAGATTTTTAAATGAAGACTATCATCATTAATCCTCATTTCAAGCCATTGAGAGAAAAGATAGAGCAAGAGTTACAAATACCATTTCTCCGTACAATGCTCAGACTATCTATATTACGTGGAGATCCAGATTTTAATCTAATAGTGGTTATTGACCAAAGATTACAAATTGCAGATAAGAGATTTCGGAGTATTCCATTCTAATGGAATCCAGTAGCAGAAAACAGATCCCACAAGATTATGAGCTTGTTCCTACAAGTTCAGCAATTGTCCCAACTCAAAATCAGTTCCAATCTCTTTCAGAATTTCCTCCTCTCTCATATCAAGAAGCTCTTTTTAGTCCAAAAACTCCTGCTAAGGCAATTCCCAAAAGAGACACTCCTTATTTCAGATATGTTACAAAACAAAATCCCATACAAGAAGTCTACCTTACCCCAGAACATGAAGTCCTTTCACAAACACAAATAGAACCTTTTATTACCAAACTCTTCCCTACAGACTTCCAATGGTTTCCAGATGATTTAAGAAAGACTAGAAGATTCTATGAGCTCATCCTCATAGACTCTGGTTCTGCTGAAATCATCCACAGAATGTGTGAGTCGGATACAAAAAAGATCAACTTCTCTAAAATAAAGATTCTTCAAGTCCTCACTGTTTCCGACTGGAGTAGCCCTTGGGATCTTAAACCCTTTACAGTTCCTCAAGCCCTTCCTGGCTACTCTTACATAGACTACAAAAATGCTTGGTATTACACATTATTGCTAAGACCTTATAGTCATTCTTGGTTCATCTTCTTTGACAGAAGATGCAATGACAATATTCCAGTATGGTTCTATCATTGGTGGTATCACTTTGGTGCTATTGATGATATTTACCCAGATCTCGCAAGAGTTACTTATGATTATTATTGTAAGCATTCTCTAAATAAACCTTTTACCAGACCTCTTAGGTTTCACAAAGATACTGGTTTAGCATGGATTTTTTGCTGGACCTATGAGACCATCCAAATCCTCCCAAAACCATTCCCCCTAACATTATGCAGGAAATACAAAATCAGATGGTGGGAAAAGTTTGATCTCAATGTTCTCACCATACCAAAGATACAAGAAATCCTGTCCAAGAAAAAACCAAAGCCCCAAAGCCCAATACCACAAACAAATAGCCCAATATCTCCACAACAGTCTCCAGTAAATTGCCCTGCTGATCAATTAAAGCAATGGCAAGAATTCCAGGCCTTCCAAAAATACCTAGCATCACAAAATGTACAACCAGCAGCATCCACCTCACAAAATAGTCCGCCCATAAAAGATGATCCTGCACAAGATGCTCAAGACCCATATGATTTTTAGTTTATATGTAATTTTTTTTTTATGTAATTTTTTTTAAAAAAAAAAAAAAAAAAAAAAAAAAAGTTGAATGAGGAGTATTTGTAAGTATTGTATACGCATATGGTGTAATAAGTAAATCTACTAGACCACTGAAGCCATCAAGAGAAGAAAGACGACACATACTGGTGGAAAGAAGAGCCGACAACAGACACTATTCCCCGTCACTATTCACTGTCACTATTCCCCGTCACTATTCACTGTCACTATTCACTATTCACTATTTCAACTTTTACTATTCACTCGTATTATTCATAAAGAGCCAAAGAGACATCTCCCGCTATTGTCGCGGGAAGGAAGACTTCACCAAGAGAACCATCACATGCCTACAGTTGAACCACAACAGACGTATGCAATGACGTCAAATGCAGATCAACTCTTGCCTATATAAAGAAGGATACAGGTTGAGGAAAGGCATCGAAATTCAGAGTGCTCTTCCACATCTCAAAAAACCCTCTCAAGTCTGTCTCAAAAATATTTTCTTTCAGTTTTCAAGTTGTTCTAAGTTGAAGAAAAGTTTGAATATTTGTAAGTCTTTCTTATTTTCTCATAAATTGTTTGTATTCAATAGTTCCAAAATTATATAAAAGTTATAATTTGTGGTTATTTTTTGAGTTTATTACCTTTTTTTAAAAAATTCGTTACTATCATCATCAAACCTGGGTTAAATTTGGTATCAGAGCCATTACCAAGAAATAATTTAGAACCGAGGAGTTCTTTTTCAGACTCTTTCTATACTGCCAGAAGTAATAATTATAGTAGAAGAAATAAGAGTATAGATTTAGGAAACACAGATTTAGAAAATACAGAAGTAATCCTAGACTTCAGTAGTCCTATACCTAATCAGGTTACAGAACCTATAGACCAAACTCAATCTTCTCCTACTAATAGTGAAATGAACAGATACTCTTCAATAAATGTTATTATCAACTCTGTCTTCACAATAGACAAAGATTATCTTAGAACTGATTTTAATTCAAGAAAAAATAGAGAAAAAAGAAATTGGTTCTTAAGTTTCGAAGAAAGTTATAAAAATAAAATTAGAGAAATTTGGTATGAAGAAATGGAAAAAATTCAAAGTAATATTCCTTTCTTTAGTTGGTTCAAACACTACCTTAAGAAAAATGGTATAGAACAACCTTTTAATTATAAGTCCATAGAAGTACAAACTAGACTTACTAAAACGTGGAATATTTTACCAGAAGGAATAGTTCATTCAATTCACCCTCCTCTAAAAGGAATAAAAATCAAAACTGAAGAAGGAGAATTAACAGGTGAACCATTTAAAAATGGTAGGATTGGCACTTCAGACAATAGAACATCTACCTTAGAAGATGTTAAAAAAATTTTTCAACAAAATAATTATTCTAATCAGCTTCTTCATACTATAGCCACCCAAGTAGAACTTGTGCATGAGAAAATAGCTGGTGAAGAACCTAAGTTCCCTAGGAATATTTCTAGACCTCATTTTCAGATTCAAGGAATTCCAAAAGAATCTCTAAAAAATATCTCACTAAGTTCACCCTTAACTCTAATTGATAAAATAAATAAAAAATTAGATAAAGACAAACAAATACAATGTATAAATGAACAAAATGATAAATCTTCAGACTCAGACTCTAATTATCCTACTACTGAAGAATCTACAGGTTCAGAAAATTCAAACGACGAAAAGATAATTCATAATATTGAAACTAATTTTTATGATGAACCTTTAGAAATAAATAAGTTAAGAAAAAATAGAAAAGGATTTCAAGGGCATAGAAGAATTAATAGAAATATGGATACTAGAAACTTTTACTCTAGACCTACTCCTCCAGATATTCAATATGAAGAAAGATCCAAGTTTAGATCTACTGATTATAATGGACAAAGTATCTATGAGTGGAATATAGATGGAAAATCTGAAGGAGAAATCCTAAACACATTACAAGAAATGGGAATGGCTAACATAGCCTATAAATGTTCAGATAAAACTGACCAAGTCTGTGTATCCTTAATTGTTACAGGATTTACAGGACAATTAAAAAATTGGTGGGATAATGCCCTTACTTTTCAACAAAAAGAAGAAATCTTAAACTATAAAAATGATTTAGGAGAAGAAGAACCAGTAAATCAATTAATTTACACAATTAGTATGCACTTTATTGGAAATCCTAAAGAAGAGCTCCAAGCTAATAGAGAAATACTAAATAACTTAAAGTGTAAAACACTCAGTGATTACAGATGGTATAAAGATGTATTTCTTTCATATGTATTCAAAAGATCAGACTGTAATAAAGGATATTGGAAGGAACACTTCGTTGCTGGTCTACCTTCCTTATTCGCCCAAAGAATTAATCAAAAAATAAAAGAAGAATTACAATCTGAAGAAATTCCCTGGAAAGATATAACATATGGACAGTTAACTGCGTTTGTTAAAAAAGAAGGATTAGCATTATGTTCAGAACTTAAATTACAGGCTAAATACGGAAAAGACAAGGGATCACGAAGAAAAGAATTAGGAAATTTCTGCCAAGACTTTGGATTAGAAAAAATTGGTGATCCTCCTAGTAAAAGAAAACAATTTAAAAGATCTGATAAAAAACAAAGTTTTAGAAAATCTAGATTTAATAAACAAAATAATAAAAAATCTGATAAACCAAGGGAAAAGAAAATTATCTGTTATAAGTGTGGAAAACCTGGACATAAAGCAAATCAATGCAATCTTAGACAAAAGATTTCAGAAGTTTGCAAAGAAGATGCAGAATTAAAAGACAAACTAGTTAAAATACTTATTAAAGAATCATCAGAAGAAGAAGGTCATGAATCATCAGACTCTGATGACTCTGGATCCACTCAATTTTGTTATGTTATAACAAAAGAAAAAGAAAATGAAGCATTATTTCAACTTATAGATAAACTTGAAGATCCAGCTATAAAACAAGAATATTTTATCAAATTAAAAAATTTAATTTTCAAAGAACAAAAAACTCTTCCCGAAGAACCGTTTAGTCTATCAAAAATGATCAGTAAAAGACCATCTTCAAGTATATTTTCATCTATAACAACTAAAGACCTTCAAGCTGAAGTTAACAATTTAAAAAGAGAAGTTAATGCTCTACAAGAACAACTCATTTTAAATGAAGCCAAAGACTTGGAATTAGAAACTAGAATTGCTCATCTTGAATTAAACAAACATGAAGGAGATGAACAAACTTCATCAGACTCATCTTCTAACATCAGATCTAAAGAAAATGTTTCTAAAGAAGAAATTAATATTAATGATGATACTTTTATAAATGTTATTGAACAAATAAATTTTCAAAAATGGTATGTTTATGTAACCATAAAAGTAGAAGATTTCGTATTTAATACTATAGCCCTTTTAGACAGCGGAGCAGACCTTAATTGTATTTGCGAAGGGATTATTCCCTCAAAACATTATCATAAAACTACAGAAAAATTACATAATGCAAATGGTGCAAGAATGAAACTTAATTATAAAATACCTAGTGCATCTGTATGTAACAATGGATATTGTTTTAAAAATACTTTTATAATGGTAAAAGACTTAACACAAGAAGTTATATTAGGAACACCCTTTCTAACACAGATCTATCCCTTTAAAGTTAATAGACATGGTGTTCATACTAAAGTAATGGGAACTAAATTAACATTTAAGTTCCTTAATCCCATTAGACACTCAGAAGTTACCTTACTTCAAACTTCATCTATAATAAAAAATATAAATCTTATTACAAAAAAGTCATCATTAATCAACTCGTTAACTAAAGAAATCTACAGTCTTAAAATTGAAGAGAAACTTGTAAATCCTAATTTACAATTAAAAATAAAAGAACTTGAAGAACTCTTTATAAAATCAGTTTGTTCAGATTCCCCAACAGCCTTTTGGGAAAGAAAAAGACATCAAGTATCCTTACCTTATGAGAAAGAATTTAAAGAAATTAATATTCCTACTAAGGCTAGACCAATACAAATGAATTTAGAATTATTAAATTACTGTAAAGAAGAAATAAAGTCCCTTTTAAACAAAAAATTAATTAGAGAATCAAAGTCTCCTTGGAGTTGTGCAGCTTTTTATGTTAATAATCAAGCAGAAAAGGAAAGAGGAACACCTCGTTTAGTTATAAACTATAAACCACTTAATAAAGCTTTACAATGGATAAGATATCCTATTCCAAATAAGAGAGATTTACTTAACAGACTTTATGATTCTAATATATATTCAAAATTTGATATGAAAAGTGGATTTTGGCAAATACAAATAATAGAAGAAGATAGATATAAAACAGCCTTTACAGTTCCTTTTGGACATTACGAATGGAATGTAATGCCATTTGGATTAAAAAATGCACCATCAGAATTTCAAAAAATAATGAATGATATATTTAATCCATACTCTAAATTTATAATAGTCTATATTGACGATGTTTTAATATTCTCTAAAACCATAGAAGAACATTTTAAACATCTAAATACTTTTTTATATATTATTAAGAAAAATGGCCTAGCAGTCTCAGCCCCAAAAATAAAATTATTCCAAACCAAAATAAGATTTTTAGGACATAACATTTATCAACAAACAATAAGACCAATCAACAGAAGTATAGAATTCGCCAATAAATTTCCAGATGAAATAAAAGATAAAACACAACTTCAAAGATTCTTAGGATGTTTAAACTATATTTCAGATTTTTTCCCTAACCTAAGACAAATGTGTACCCTTTTATTTCAAAGATTAAAGAAAAACCCTAATCCTTGGACAGAAGAACATACTAAAATTGTACGAATGATAAAAGAAAAGGTTAAAACCCTTCCATGTACAAATATTCCTCATCCTTCTGCTTTCATGATAGTTGAAACAGATGCGTCAGAAATAGGCTTCGGAGGAATATTAAAACAAAGACTACAAGATCAAACTAAAGAAACCTTAGTAAGATATTATTCTGGTGTTTGGTCTGGACCACAAAAGAATTACAGTACTGTTAAAAAAGAAGTTCTTTCTATAGTTTTATGTATTTCTAAATTCCAAGATGATCTTTATAATAAAAAATTCTTACTTAGAGTCGATTGTAAATCGGCTAAAGAGATTTTACAAAAGGATGTGCAAAATTTAGTTTCTAAACAAATTTTTGCCAGATGGCAAGCCATAGTCTCAGTATTTGATTTTGAAATAGAATTTATTAAAGGAGAAAAGAATTCTTTACCTGATTTTCTTACAAGAGAATTTTTACAGGGAAAACAGCACAATGAAATTTATTTATAAAACATGGAAGGAGAAGATTGAACAAGATTTATGGATTCCCGCAGTACAAGATGTGATAGACATTTCAATCCTCCATGGCTATCCTAATCAAGAAATGATTGATTTTCTTAAAAAATTAAAATTAGAAGCCAGAAAGAGATTAAATAAAATTCCATTCTGATAAATATTTCCATTATCAACTGCCTTCTTACAAAAGAATTTATACAGATTTTTAAATGAAGACTATCATCATTAATCCTCATTTCAAGCCATTGAGAGAAAAGATAGAGCAAGAGTTACAAATACCATTTCTCCGTACAATGCTCAGACTATCTATATTACGTGGAGATCCAGATTTTAATCTAATAGTGGTTATTGACCAAAGATTACAAATTGCAGATAAGAGATTTCGGAGTATTCCATTCTAATGGAATCCAGTAGCAGAAAACAGATCCCACAACATTATGAGCTTGTTCCTACAAGTTCAGCAATTGTCCCAACTCAAAATCAGTTCCAATCTCTTTCAGAATTTCCTCCTCTCTCATATCAAGAAGCTCTTTTTAGTCCAAAAACTCCTGCTAAGGCAATTCCCAAAAGAGACACTCCTTATTTCAGATATGTTACAAAACAAAATCCCATACAAGAAGTCTACCTTACCCCAGAACATGAAGTCCTTTCACAAACACAAATAGAACCTTTTATTACCAAACTCTTCCCTACAGACTTCCAATGGTTTCCAGATGATTTAAGAAAGACTAGAAGATTCTATGAGCTCATCCTCATAGACTCTGGTTCTGCTGAAATCATCCACAGAATGTGTGAGTCGGATACAAAAAAGATCAACTTCTCTAAAATAAAGATTCTTCAAGTCCTCACTGTTTCCGACTGGAGTAGCCCTTGGGATCTTAAACCCTTTACAGTTCCTCAAGCCCTTCCTGGCTACTCTTACATAGACTACAAAAATGCTTGGTATTACACATTATTGCTAAGACCTTATAGTCATTCTTGGTTCATCTTCTTTGACAGAAGATGCAATGACAATATTCCAGTATGGTTCTATCATTGGTGGTATCACTTTGGTGCTATTGATGATATTTACCCAGATCTCGCAAGAGTTACTTATGATTATTATTGTAAGCATTCTCTAAATAAACCTTTTACCAGACCTCTTAGGTTTCACAAAGATACTGGTTTAGCATGGATTTTTTGCTGGACCTATGAGACCATCCAAATCCTCCCAAAACCATTCCCCCTAACATTATGCAGGAAATACAAAATCAGATGGTGGGAAAAGTTTGATCTCAATGTTCTCACCATACCAAAGATACAAGAAATCCTGTCCAAGAAAAAACCAAAGCCCCAAAGCCCAATACCACAAACAAATAGCCCAATATCTCCACAACAGTCTCCAGTAAATTGCCCTGCTGATCAATTAAAGCAATGGCAAGAATTCCAGGCCTTCCAAAAATACCTAGCATCACAAAATGTACAACCAGCAGCATCCACCTCACAAAATAGTCCGCCCATAAAAGATGATCCTGCACAAGATGCTCAAGACCCATATGATTTTTAGTTTATATGTAATTTTTTTTTTTTTATGTAATTTTTTTAAAAAAAAAAAAAAAAAAAAAAAAAAAGTTGAATGAGGAGTATTTGTAAGTATTGTATACGCATATGGTGTAATAAGTAAATCTACTAGACCACTGAAGCCATCAAGAGAAGAAAGACGACACATACTGGTGGAAAGAAGAGCCGACAACAGACACTATTCCCCGTCACTATTCACTGTCACTATTCCCCGTCACTATTCACTGTCACTATTCACTATTTCAACTTTTACTATTCACTCGTATTATTCATAAAGAGCCAAAGAGACATCTCCCGCTATTGTCGCGGGAAGGAAGACTTCACCAAGAGAACCATCACATGCCTACAGTTGAACCACAACAGACGTATGCAATGACGTCAAATGCAGATCAACTCTTGCCTATATAAAGAAGGATACAGGTTGAGGAAAGGCATCGAAATTCAGAGTGCTCTTCCACATCTCAAAAAACCCTCTCAAGTCTGTCTCAAAAATATTTTCTTTCAGTTTTCAAGTTGTTCTAAGTTGAAGAAAAGTTTGAATATTTGTAAGTCTTTCTTATTTTCTCATAAATTGTTTGTATTCAATAGTTCCAAAATTATATAAAAGTTATAATTTGTGGTTATTTTTTGAGTTTATTACCTTTTTTTAAAAAATTCGTTACTATCATCATCAAACCTGGGTTAAATTTGGTATCCAAATTTAACCCAGGTTTGATGATGATAGTAACGAATTTTTTAAAAAAAGGTAATAAACTCAAAAAATAACCACAAATTATAACTTTTATATAATTTTGGAACTATTGAATACAAACAATTTATGAGAAAATAAGAAAGACTTACAAATATTCAAACTTTTCTTCAACTTAGAACAACTTGAAAACTGAAAGAAAATATTTTTGAGACAGACTTGAGAGGGTTTTTTGAGATGTGGAAGAGCACTCTCAATTTCGATGCCTTTCCTCAACCTGTATCCTTCTTTATATAGGCAAGAGTTGATCTGCATTTGACGTCATTGCATACGTCTGTTGTGGTTCAACTGTAGGCATGTGATGGTTCTCTTGGTGAAGTCTTCCTTCCCGCGACAATAGCGGGAGATGTCTCTTTGGCTCTTTATGAATAATACGAGTGAATAGTAAAAGTTGAAATAGTGAATAGTGAATAGTGACAGTGAATAGTGACGGGGAATAGTGACAGTGAATAGTGACGGGGAATAGTGTCTGTTGTCGGCTCTTCTTTCCACCAGTATGTGTCGTCTTTCTTCTCTTGATGGCTTCAGTGGTCTAGTAGATTTACTTATTACACCATATGCGTATACAATACTTACAAATACTCCTCATTCAACTTTTTTTTTTTTTTTTTTTTTTTTTTAAAAAAATTACATAAAAAAAAAATTACATATAAACTAAAAATCATATGGGTCTTGAGCATCTTGTGCAGGATCATCTTTTATGGGCGGACTATTTTGTGAGGTGGATGCTGCTGGTTGTACATTTTGTGATGCTAGGTATTTTTGGAAGGCCTGGAATTCTTGCCATTGCTTTAATTGATCAGCAGGGCAATTTACTGGAGACTGTTGTGGAGATATTGGGCTATTTGTTTGTGGTATTGGGCTTTGGGGCTTTGGTTTTTTCTTGGACAGGATTTCTTGTATCTTTGGTATGGTGAGAACATTGAGATCAAACTTTTCCCACCATCTGATTTTGTATTTCCTGCATAATGTTAGGGGGAATGGTTTTGGGAGGATTTGGATGGTCTCATAGGTCCAGCAAAAAATCCATGCTAAACCAGTATCTTTGTGAAACCTAAGAGGTCTGGTAAAAGGTTTATTTAGAGAATGCTTACAATAATAATCATAAGTAACTCTTGCGAGATCTGGGTAAATATCATCAATAGCACCAAAGTGATACCACCAATGATAGAACCATACTGGAATATTGTCATTGCATCTTCTGTCAAAGAAGATGAACCAAGAATGACTATAAGGTCTTAGCAATAATGTGTAATACCAAGCATTTTTGTAGTCTATGTAAGAGTAGCCAGGAAGGGCTTGAGGAACTGTAAAGGGTTTAAGATCCCAAGGGCTACTCCAGTCGGAAACAGTGAGGACTTGAAGAATCTTTATTTTAGAGAAGTTGATCTTTTTTGTATCCGACTCACACATTCTGTGGATGATTTCAGCAGAACCAGAGTCTATGAGGATGAGCTCATAGAATCTTCTAGTCTTTCTTAAATCATCTGGAAACCATTGGAAGTCTGTAGGGAAGAGTTTGGTAATAAAAGGTTCTATTTGTGTTTGTGAAAGGACTTCATGTTCTGGGGTAAGGTAGACTTCTTGTATGGGATTTTGTTTTGTAACATATCTGAAATAAGGAGTGTCTCTTTTGGGAATTGCCTTAGCAGGAGTTTTTGGACTAAAAAGAGCTTCTTGATATGAGAGAGGAGGAAATTCTGAAAGAGATTGGAACTGATTTTGAGTTGGGACAATTGCTGAACTTGTAGGAACAAGCTCATAATCTTGTGGGATCTGTTTTCTGCTACTGGATTCCATTAGAATGGAATACTCCGAAATCTCTTATCTGCAATTTGTAATCTTTGGTCAATAACCACTATTAGATTAAAATCTGGATCTCCACGTAATATAGATAGTCTGAGCATTGTACGGAGAAATGGTATTTGTAACTCTTGCTCTATCTTTTCTCTCAATGGCTTGAAATGAGGATTAATGATGATAGTCTTCATTTAAAAATCTGTATAAATTCTTTTGTAAGAAGGCAGTTGATAATGGAAATATTTATCAGAATGGAATTTTATTTAATCTCTTTCTGGCTTCTAATTTTAATTTTTTAAGAAAATCAATCATTTCTTGATTAGGATAGCCATGGAGGATTGAAATGTCTATCACATCTTGTACTGCGGGAATCCATAAATCTTGTTCAATCTTCTCCTTCCATGTTTTATAAATAAATTTCATTGTGCTGTTTTCCCTGTAAAAATTCTCTTGTAAGAAAATCAGGTAAAGAATTCTTTTCTCCTTTAATAAATTCTATTTCAAAATCAAATACTGAGACTATGGCTTGCCATCTGGCAAAAATTTGTTTAGAAACTAAATTTTGCACATCCTTTTGTAAAATCTCTTTAGCCGATTTACAATCGACTCTAAGTAAGAATTTTTTATTATAAAGATCATCTTGGAATTTAGAAATACATAAAACTATAGAAAGAACTTCTTTTTTAACAGTACTGTAATTCTTTTGTGGTCCAGACCAAACACCAGAATAATATCTTACTAAGGTTTCTTTAGTTTGATCTTGTAGTCTTTGTTTTAATATTCCTCCGAAGCCTATTTCTGACGCATCTGTTTCAACTATCATGAAAGCAGAAGGATGAGGAATATTTGTACATGGAAGGGTTTTAACCTTTTCTTTTATCATTCGTACAATTTTAGTATGTTCTTCTGTCCAAGGATTAGGGTTTTTCTTTAATCTTTGAAATAAAAGGGTACACATTTGTCTTAGGTTAGGGAAAAAATCTGAAATATAGTTTAAACATCCTAAGAATCTTTGAAGTTGTGTTTTATCTTTTATTTCATCTGGAAATTTATTGGCGAATTCTATACTTCTGTTGATTGGTCTTATTGTTTGTTGATAAATGTTATGTCCTAAAAATCTTATTTTGGTTTGGAATAATTTTATTTTTGGGGCTGAGACTGCTAGGCCATTTTTCTTAATAATATATAAAAAAGTATTTAGATGTTTAAAATGTTCTTCTATGGTTTTAGAGAATATTAAAACATCGTCAATATAGACTATTATAAATTTAGAGTATGGATTAAATATATCATTCATTATTTTTTGAAATTCTGATGGTGCATTTTTTAATCCAAATGGCATTACATTCCATTCGTAATGTCCAAAAGGAACTGTAAAGGCTGTTTTATATCTATCTTCTTCTATTATTTGTATTTGCCAAAATCCACTTTTCATATCAAATTTTGAATATATATTAGAATCATAAAGTCTGTTAAGTAAATCTCTCTTATTTGGAATAGGATATCTTATCCATTGAAAGCTTTATTAAGTGGTTTATAGTTTATAACTAAACGAGGTGTTCCTCTTTCCTTTTCTGCTTGATTATTAACATAAAAAGCTGCACAACTCCAAGGAGACTTTGATTCTCTAATTAATTTTTTGTTTAAAAGGGACTTTATTTCTTCTTTACAGTAATTTAATAATTCTAAATTCATTTGTATTGGTCTAGCCTTAGTAGGAATATTAATTTCTTTAAATTCTTTCTCATAAGGTAAAGATACTTGATGTCTTTTTCTTTCCCAAAAGGCTGTTGGGGAATCTGAACAAACTGATTTTATAAAGAGTTCTTCAAGTTCTTTTATTTTTAATTGTAAATTAGGATTTACAAGTTTCTCTTCAATTTTAAGACTGTAGATTTCTTTAGTTAACGAGTTGATTAATGATGACTTTTTTGTAATAAGATTTATATTTTTTATTATAGATGAAGTTTGAAGTAAGGTAACTTCTGAGTGTCTAATGGGATTAAGGAACTTAAATGTTAATTTAGTTCCCATTACTTTAGTATGAACACCATGTCTATTAACTTTAAAGGGATAGATCTGTGTTAGAAAGGGTGTTCCTAATATAACTTCTTGTGTTAAGTCTTTTACCATTATAAAAGTATTTTTAAAACAATATCCATTGTTACATACAGATGCACTAGGTATTTTATAATTAAGTTTCATTCTTGCACCATTTGCATTATGTAATTTTTCTGTAGTTTTATGATAATGTTTTGAGGGAATAATCCCTTCGCAAATACAATTAAGGTCTGCTCCGCTGTCTAAAAGGGCTATAGTATTAAGTACGAAATCTTCTACTTTTATGGTTACATAAACATACCATTTTTGAAAATTTATTTGTTCAATAACATTTATAAAAGTATCATCATTAATATTAATTTCTTCTTTAGAAACATTTTCTTTAGATCTGATGTTAGAAGATGAGTCTGATGAAGTTTGTTCATCTCCTTCATGTTTGTTTAATTCAAGATGAGCAATTCTAGTTTCTAATTCCAAGTCTTTGGCTTCATTTAAAATGAGTTGTTCTTGTAGAGCATTAACTTCTCTTTTTAAATTGTTAACTTCAGCTTGAAGGTCTTTAGTTGTTATAGATGAAAATATACTTGAAGATGGTCTTTTACTGATCATTTTTGATAGACTAAACGGTTCTTCGGGAAGAGTTTTTTGTTCTTTGAAAATTAAATTTTTTAATTTGATAAAATATTCTTGTTTTATAGCTGGATCTTCAAGTTTATCTATAAGTTGAAATAATGCTTCATTTTCTTTTTCTTTTGTTATAACATAACAAAATTGAGTGGATCCAGAGTCATCAGAGTCTGATGATTCATGACCTTCTTCTTCTGATGATTCTTTAATAAGTATTTTAACTAGTTTGTCTTTTAATTCTGCATCTTCTTTGCAAACTTCTGAAATCTTTTGTCTAAGATTGCATTGATTTGCTTTATGTCCAGGTTTTCCACACTTATAACAGATAATTTTCTTTTCCCTTGGTTTATCAGATTTTTTATTATTTTGTTTATTAAATCTAGATTTTCTAAAACTTTGTTTTTTATCAGATCTTTTAAATTGTTTTCTTTTACTAGGAGGATCACCAATTTTTTCTAATCCAAAGTCTTGGCAGAAATTTCCTAATTCTTTTCTTCGTGATCCCTTGTCTTTTCCGTATTTAGCCTGTAATTTAAGTTCTGAACATAATGCTAATCCTTCTTTTTTAACAAACGCAGTTAACTGTCCATATGTTATATCTTTCCAGGGAATTTCTTCAGATTGTAATTCTTCTTTTATTTTTTGATTAATTCTTTGGGCGAATAAGGAAGGTAGACCAGCAACGAAGTGTTCCTTCCAATATCCTTTATTACAGTCTGATCTTTTGAATACATATGAAAGAAATACATCTTTATACCATCTGTAATCACTGAGTGTTTTACACTTTAAGTTATTTAGTATTTCTCTATTAGCTTGGAGCTCTTCTTTAGGATTTCCAATAAAGTGCATACTAATTGTGTAAATTAATTGATTTACTGGTTCTTCTTCTCCTAAATCATTTTTATAGTTTAAGATTTCTTCTTTTTGTTGAAAAGTAAGGGCATTATCCCACCAATTTTTTAATTGTCCTGTAAATCCTGTAACAATTAAGGATACACAGACTTGGTCAGTTTTATCTGAACATTTATAGGCTATGTTAGCCATTCCCATTTCTTGTAATGTGTTTAGGATTTCTCCTTCAGATTTTCCATCTATATTCCACTCATAGATACTTTGTCCATTATAATCAGTAGATCTAAACTTGGATCTTTCTTCATATTGAATATCTGGAGGAGTAGGTCTAGAGTAAAAGTTTCTAGTATCCATATTTCTATTAATTCTTCTATGCCCTTGAAATCCTTTTCTATTTTTTCTTAACTTATTTATTTCTAAAGGTTCATCATAAAAATTAGTTTCAATATTATGAATTATCTTTTCGTCGTTTGAATTTTCTGAACCTGTAGATTCTTCAGTAGTAGGATAATTAGAGTCTGAGTCTGAAGATTTATCATTTTGTTCATTTATACATTGTATTTGTTTGTCTTTATCTAATTTTTTATTTATTTTATCAATTAGAGTTAAGGGTGAACTTAGTGAGATATTTTTTAGAGATTCTTTTGGAATTCCTTGAATCTGAAAATGAGGTCTAGAAATATTCCTAGGGAACTTAGGTTCTTCACCAGCTATTTTCTCATGCACAAGTTCTACTTGGGTGGCTATAGTATGAAGAAGCTGATTAGAATAATTATTTTGTTGAAAAATTTTTTTAACATCTTCTAAGGTAGATGTTCTATTGTCTGAAGTGCCAATCCTACCATTTTTAAATGGTTCACCTGTTAATTCTCCTTCTTCAGTTTTGATTTTTATTCCTTTTAGAGGAGGGTGAATTGAATGAACTATTCCTTCTGGTAAAATATTCCACGTTTTAGTAAGTCTAGTTTGTACTTCTATGGACTTATAATTAAAAGGTTGTTCTATACCATTTTTCTTAAGGTAGTGTTTGAACCAACTAAAGAAAGGAATATTACTTTGAATTTTTTCCATTTCTTCATACCAAATTTCTCTAATTTTATTTTTATAACTTTCTTCGAAACTTAAGAACCAATTTCTTTTTTCTCTATTTTTTCTTGAATTAAAATCAGTTCTAAGATAATCTTTGTCTATTGTGAAGACAGAGTTGATAATAACATTTATTGAAGAGTATCTGTTCATTTCACTATTAGTAGGAGAAGATTGAGTTTGGTCTATAGGTTCTGTAACCTGATTAGGTATAGGACTACTGAAGTCTAGGATTACTTCTGTATTTTCTAAATCTGTGTTTCCTAAATCTATACTCTTATTTCTTCTACTATAATTATTACTTCTGGCAGTATAGAAAGAGTCTGAAAAAGAACTCCTCGGTTCTAAATTATTTCTTAGTCTTGGTAACGTTGAATAACTTCTACTAAGATTGAATTTAAGAAGAACTTTACCATCTGAACTTTCAGTTATTTCTGAAACATCCTTTTTCTCTAAATTTTCTGGAGGACAATCATGTTCAAGTTCTAAAGTAGTTGGAATAGTTATATCATCCCATTTAATAAGTTTAGGAGTAAATATTGTAGATTTTTCAGCTTCTAACTGAAGTAAAGTTGTTTCTCCTTTTGGAACAGGAGGGATTAAACATCTCGGATCTGTTAAAGAAGTTAAAAGTCTATAATGAACTCTATATATTATAGCAAAATTCTTTGATAATTGTTTAAAATTATCTTTTAGGATTTTTACATCTAAAGTTAACGTCTGAGTAACCCTAGGGTCTGTAAGATCAACATGAAAATTAGGTGAACAATTGAAATAGACTGGGCCATTACATATATTTGTCTGAATTATAGCTATTAACGAGTCTTTGTAAGATTTAAGTCTATCATCTCTTAAGGCTATGAAAATAGGAGTATCAATTCCTTTTCTGGCTAACGGTTTTAGAGCAACTTGTATCAAACCTAGATGAATATATCTGTACCCTTTTGTTTGATATTTTCTTAGTGATAAAGAAGATAAAAGTTGTAAAGATTGTTGTTCTTTACTAAGACTAATAGTTTCTTCATGACTTCTTACACTAAAAGCTGTTTTAAAGTCTATAATTCCAATTCTATAAATTGACTCTATATTCTGATGAGGAATGGACCAATCAACCATATTGTTTTCATCATTTGTATACAAATTTTCATTACTATGCACAACAGGGTTATTGTTAGAACTAGAACCCCTAGAAAGCATTCGTCTAAACTGTAAAGCCATATTTCTATTAACTGCTTATCATTACTAATTCAGTGTTTAACACTATAGTTGGCGTGGGACCATCGACCGGGACCACCCATAACCAAGGGCTGACCAAACGGTTTTACGATTAAACCAAGCACGCACACGTAAATAGTGTTAATATGAACGGTAATTTAAACAGTAAAAAGAAATATGATTTAAGGTTTAGAATAATACTTCTAATGGCTCTGATACCAAGACTGTGTGGTTTTCATTCAAATGTGTCCCAAACATGTTTATATGGTGTATATGTCACAATGGGAGCTTTGTGCGCGAAAAGCTTTCCGTGAAATTTTCGGACCAAAATTGACCATATCGACGTCACCTTTCTTTATCCACCAAAACTGTGTGGTTTTCGCTCAAATGTGTCCCAAACATGTTTATATGGTGTATATGTCACAATGTGAGGTTTGTGCGCGAAAAGCTTTCCGTCATATTTTCGGACCAAAAGTGACCATATCGGCGTCACCTTTCTTTATCCACCAAAACTGTGTGGTTTTCATTCAAATGTGTCCCAAACATGTTTATATGGTGTATATGTCACAATGGGAGCTTTGTGCGCTAAAAGATTTCCGTGAAATTTTCGGACCAAAATTGACCATATCGGCCCCGTCACCTTTCTTTATCCACCAAAACTGTGTGGTTTTCGCTCAAATGTGTCCCAAACATGTTTATATGGTGTATATGTCACAATGTGAGGTTTGTGCGCGAAAAGATTTCCGTCATATTTTCGGACCAAAAGTGACCATATCGGCGTCACCTTTCTTTATCCGCCAAAACTGTGTGGTTTTCGCTCAATTGTGTTCCAAACATGTTTATATGGTGTATATGTCACAATGGGAGCTTTGTGCGCGAAAAGCTTTCCGTCATATTTTCGGACCAAAAGTGACCATATCGGCGTCACCTTTCTTTATCCACCAAAACTGTGTGGTTTTCATTCAAATGTGTCCCAAACATGTTTATATGGTGTATATGTCACAATGGGAGCTTTGTGCGCGAAAAGCTTTCCGTGAAATTTTCGGACCAAATTGACCATATCGACGTCACCTTTCTTTATCCACCAAAACTGTGTGGTTTTCGCTCAAATGTGTCCCAAACATGTTTATATGGTGTATATGTCACAATGGGAGCTTTGTACGCGAAAAGCTTTCCGTGAAATTTTCGGACCAAAATTGACCATATCGGCGTCACCTTTCTTTATCCACCAAAACTGTGTGGTTTTCGCTCAAATGTGTCCCAAAGATGTTTATATGTTGTATATGTCACAATATGAGGTTTGTGCGCGAAAAGATTTCCGTGAAATTTTCGGACCAAAAGTGACCATATCGGCGTCACCTTTCTTCATCCACCAAAACTGTGTGGTTTTCATTCAAATGTGTCCCAAACATGTTTATATGGTGTATATGTCACAATGGAAGCTTTGTGCGCGAAAAGCTTTCCGTGAAATTTTCGGACCAAAATTGACCATATCGGCGTCACCTTTCTTTATCCGCCAAAACTGTGTGGTTTTCGCTCAAATGTGTTCCAAACATGTTTATATGGTGTATATGTCACAATGGGAGCTTTGTGCGCGAAAAGCTTTCCGTCATATTTTCGGACCAAAAGTGACCATATCGGCGTCACCTTTCTTTATCCACCAAAACTGTGTGGTTTTCGCTCAAATGTGTCCCAAACATGTTTATATGGTGTATATGTCACAATGGGAGCTTTGTGCGCGAAAAGCTTTCCGTGAAATTTTCGGACCAAAATTGATCATATCGACCTCACCTTTCTTTATCCGCCAAAACTGTGTGGTTTTCGCTCAAATGTGTCCCAAACATGTTTATATGGTGTATATGTCACAATGTGAGGTTTGTGCGCGAAACGCTTTCCGTCATATTTTCGGACCAAAAGTGACCATATCGGCGTCACCTTTCTTTATCCGCCAAAACTGTGTGGTTTTCGCTCAAATGTGTTCCAAACATGTTTATATGGTGTATATGTCACAATGAGAGCTTTGTGCGCGAAAAGCTTTCCGTAATATTTTCGGACCAAAAGTTACCATATAGGCGTCACCTTTCTTTATCCACAAAAACTGTGTGGTTTTCGCTCAATTGTGTACCAAACATGTTTATATGGTGTATATGTCACAATGGGAGCTTTGTACCCGAAAAGCTTTCCGTCATATTTTCGGACCAAAAGTGACCATATCGGCGCCACCTTTCTTTATCCACCAAAACTGTGTGGTTTTCATTCAAATGTGTCCCAAACATGTTTATATGGTGTATATGACACAATGGGAGCTTTGTGTGCAAAAAACTTTCCGTGAAATTTTCGGACCAAAATTGACCATATCGGCGTCACCTTTCTTTATCCACCAAAACTGTGTGGTTTTCGCTCAAATGTGTCCCAAACATGTTTATATGGTGTATATGTCACAATGTGAGGTTTGTGCGCGAAAAGCTTTCCGTCATATTTTCGGACCAAAAGTGACCATATCGGCGTCACCTTTCTTTATCCACCAAAACTGTGTGGTTTTCATTCAAATGTGTCCCAAACATGTTTATATGGTGTATATGTCACAATGGGAGCTTTGTGCGCAAAAAGCTTTCCGTGAAATTTTCGGACCAAAATTGACCATATCGGCGTCACCTTTCTTTATCCACCAAAACTGTGTGGTTTTCGCTCAAATGTGTCCCAAACATGTTTATATGGTGTATATGTCACAATGTGAGGTTTGTGCGCGAAAAGCTTTCCGTCATATTTTCGGACCAAAAGTGACCATATCGGCATCACCTTTCTTTATCCCCCAAAACTGTGTGGTTTTCGCTCAAATGTGTTCCAAACATGTTTATATGGTGTATATGTCACAATGGGAGCTTTGTGCGCGAAAAGCTTTCCGTCATATTTTCGGACCAAAAGTGACCATATCGGCGTCACCTTTCTTTATCCACCAAAACTGTGTGGTTTTCATTCAAATGTGTCCCAAACATGTTTATATGGTGTATATGTCACAATGGGAGCTTTGTGCGCGAAAAGCTTTCCGTGAAATTTTCGGACCAAAATTGACCATATCGGCGTCACCTTTCTTTATCTTCCAAAACTGTGTGCTTTTCGCTCAAATGTGTCCCAAACATGTTTATATGGTGTATATGTCACAATGGGAGCTTTGTGCGCGAAAAGCTTTCCGTGAAATTTTCGGACCAAAATTGACCATATCGGCGTCACCTTTCTTTATCCACCAAAACTGTGTGGTTTTCGCTCAAATGTGTCCCAAACATGTTTATATGGTGTATATGTCACAATGTGAGGTTTGTGCGCGAAAAGCTTTCCGTCATATTTTCGGACCAAAAGTGACCATATCGGCGTCACCTTTCTTGATCCACCAAAACTGTGTGGTTTTCATTCAAATGTGTCCCAAACATGTTTATATGGTGTATATGTCACAATGGGAGCTTTGTGCGCGAAAAGCTTTCCGTGAAATTATCGGACCAAAATTGACCATATCGGCGGCACCTTTCTTTATCCACCAAAACTGTGTGGTTTTCGCTCAAATGTGTCCCAAACATGTTTATATGGTCTATATGTCACAATGTGAGGTTTGTGCGCGAAAAGCTTTCCGTCATATTTTCGGACCAAAAGTGACCATATCGGCGTCACCTTTCTTTATCCGCCAAAACTGTGTGGTTTTCGCTCAAATGTGTTCCAAACATGTTTATATGGTGTATATGTCACAATGAGAGCTTTGTGCGCGAAAAGCTTTCCGTCATATTTTCGGACCAAAAGTTACCATATAGGCGTCACCTTTCTTTATCCAAAAAAACTGTGTGGTTTTCGCTCAATTGTGTACCAAACATGTTTATATGGTGTATATGTCACAATGGGAGCTTTGTACCCGAAAAGCTTTCCGTCATATTTTCGGACCAAAAGTGACCATATCGGCGCCACCTTTCTTTATCCACCAAAACTGTGTGGTTTTCATTCAAATGTGTCCCAAACATGTTTATATGGTGTATATGACACAATGGGAGCTTTGTGTGCAAAAAACTTTCCGTGAAATTTTCGGACCAAAATTGACCATATCGGCGTCACCTTTCTTTATCCACCAAAACTGTGTGGTTTTCGCTCAAATGTGTCCCAAACATGTTTATATGGTGTATATGTCACAATGTGAGGTTTGTGCGCGAAAAGCTTTCCGTCATATTTTCGGACCAAAAGTGACCTATCGGCGTCACCTTTCTTTTCCGCCAAAACTGTGTGGTTTTCGCTCAAATGTGTTCCAAACATGTTTATATGGTGTATATGTCACAATGGGAGCTTTGTGCGCGAAAAGCTTTCCGTCATATTTTCGGACCAAAAGTGACCATATCGGCGTCGCCTTTCTTTATCCACCAAAACTGTGTGATTTTCATTCAAATGTGTCCCAAACATTTTATATGGTGTATATGTCACTATGGGAGCTTTGTGCGCGAAAAGCTTTCCGTGAAATTTTCGGACCAAAATTGACCATATCGACCTCACCTTTCTTTATCCACCAAAACTGTGTGGTTTTCGCTCAAATGTGGTCCAAACATGTTTATATGGTGTATATGTCACAATGGGAGCTTTGTGCGCGAAAAGCTTTCCGTGAAATTTTCGGACCAAAATTGACCATATCGGCATCACCTTTCTTTATCTTCCAAAACTGTGTGGTTTTCGCTCAAATGTGTCCCAAACATGTTTATATGGTGTATATGTCACAATGGGAGCTTTGTGCGCGAAAAGCTTTCCGTGAAATTTTCGGACCAAAATTGACCATATCGACGTCACCTTTCTTTATCCACCAAAACTGTGTGGTTTTCGCTCAAATGTGTCCCAAACATGTTTATATGGTGTATATGTCACAATGTGAGGTTTGTGCGCGAAAAGCTTTCCGTCATATTTTCGGACCAAAAGTGACCATATCGGCGTCACCTTTCTTTATCCACCAAAACTGTGTGGTTTTCATTCAAATGTGTCCCAAACATGTTTATATGGTGTATATGTCACAATGGGAGCTTTGTGCGCGAAAAGATTTCCGTGAAATTTTCGGACCAAAATTGACCATATCGGCGTCACCTTTCTTTATCCACCAAAACTGTGTGGTTTTCGCTCAAATGTGTCCCAAACATGTTTATATGGTGTATATGTTACAATGTGAGGTTTGTGCGCGAAAAGATTTCCGTCATATTTTCGGACCAAAAGTGACCATATCGGCGTCACCTTTCTTTATCCGCCAAAACTGTGTGGTTTTCGCTCAAATGTGTTCCAAACATGTTTATATGGTGTATATGTCACAAAGGGAGCTTTGTGCGCGAAAAGCTTTCCGTCATATTTTCGGACCAAAAGTGACCATATCGGCGTCACCTTTCTTTATCCACCAAAACTGTGTGGTTTTCATTCAAATGTGTCCCAAACATGTTTATATGGTGTATATGTCACAATGGGAGCTTTGTGCGCGAAAAGCTTTCCGTGAAATTTTCGGACCAAAATTGACCATATCGACGTCACCTTTCTTTATCCACCAAAACTGTGTGGTTTTCGCTCAAATGTGTCCCAAACATGTTTATATGGTGTATATGTCACAATGTGAGGTTTGTGCGCGAAAAGTTTTCCGTCATATTTTCGGACCAAAAGTGACCATATCGGCGTCACCTTTCTTTATCCGCCAAAACTGTGTGGTTTTCGCTCAAATGTGTTCCAAACATGTTTATATGGTGTATATGTCACAATGGGAGCTTTGTGCGCGAAAAGCTTTCCGTCATATTTTCGGACCAAAAGTGACCATATCGGCGTCACCTTTCTTTATCCACCAAAACAGTGTGGTTTTCGCTCAAATGTGTCCCAAACATGTTTATATGGTGTATATGTCACAATGGGAGCTTTGTGCGCGAAAAGCTTTCCGTGAAATTTTCGGACCAAAATTGACCATATCGACCTCAACTTTCTTTATCCACCAAAACTGTGTGGTTTTCGCTCAAATGTGTCCCAAACATGTTTATATGGTGTATATGACACAATGTGAGGTTTGTGCGCGAAAAGCTTTCCGTCATATTTTCGGACCAAAAGTGACCATATCGGCGTCACCTTTCTTTATCCGCCAAAACTGTGTGGTTTTCGCTCAAATGTGTTCCAAACATGTTTATATGGTGTATATGTCACAATGAGAGCTTTGTGCGCGAAAAGCTTTCCGTCATATTTTCGGACCAAAAGTGACCATATCGGTGCCACCTTTCTTTATACACCAAAACTGTGTGGTTTTCATTCAAATGTGTCTCAAACATGTTTATATGGTGTATATGTCACAATGGGAGCTTTGTGCGCGAAAAGCTTTCCGTGAAATTTTCGGACCAAAATTGACCATATCGGCGTCACCTTTCTTTATCTTCCAAAACTGTGTGGTTTTCGCACAAATGTGTCCCAAACATGTTTATATGGTGTATATGTCACAATGGGAGCTTTGTGCGCGAAAAGCTTTCCGTGAAATTTTCGTACCAAAATTGACCATATCGACGTCACCTTTCTTTATCCACCAAAACTGTGTGGTTTTCGCTCAAATGTGTCCCAAACATGTTTATATGGTGTATATGTCACAATGTGAGGTTTGTGCGCGAAAAGATTTCCTTCATATTTTCGGACCAAAAGTGACCATATCGGCGTCACCTTTCTTTATCCGCCAAAACTGTGTGGTTTTCGCTCAAATGTGTTCCAAACATGTTTATATGGTGTATATGTCACAATGGGAGCTTTGTGCGCGAAAAGCTTTCCGTCATATTTTCGGACCAAAAGTGACCATATCGGCGTCACCTTTCTTTATCCACCAAAACAGTGTGGTTTTCGCTCAAATGTGTCCCAAACATGTTTATATGGTGTATATGTCACAATGGGAGCTTTGTGCGCGAAAAGCTTTCCGTGAAATTTTCGGACCAAAATTGACCATATCGACCTCACCTTTCTTTATCCACCAAAACTGTGTGGTTTTCGCTCAAATGTGTCCCAAACATGTTTATATGGTGTATATGTCACAATGTGAGGTTTGTGCGCGAAAAGCTTTCCGTCATATTTTCGGACCAAAAGTGACCATATCGGCGTCACCTTTCTTTATCCGCCAAAACTGTGTGGTTTTCGCTCAAATGTGTTCCAAACATGTTTATATGGTGTATATGTCACAATGAGAGCTTTGTGCGCGAAAAGCTTTCCGTCATATTTTCGGACCAAAAGTGACCATATCGGTGCCACCTTTCTTTATACACCAAAACTGTGTGGTTTTCATTCAAATGTGTCTCAAACATGTTTATATGGTGTATATGTCACAATGGGAGCTTTGTGCGCGAAAAGCTTTCCGTGAAATTTTCGGACCAAAATTGACCATATCGGCGTCACCTTTCTTTATCTTCCAAAACTGTGTGGTTTTCGCTCAAATGTGTCCCAAACATGTTTATATGGTGTAAATGTCACAATGGGAGCTTTGTGCGCGAAAAGCTTTCCGTGAAATTTTCGTACCAAAATTCACCATATCGACGTCACCTTTCTTTATCCACCAAAACTGTGTGGTTTTCGCTCAAATGTGTCCCAAACATGTTTATATGGTGTATATGTCACAATGTGAGGTTTGTGCGCGAAAAGATTTCCTTCATATTTTCGGACCAAAAGTGACCATATCGGCGTCACCTTTCTTTATCCGCCAAAACTGTGTGGTTTTCGCTCAAATGTGTTCCAAACATGTTTATATGGTGTATATGTCACAATGGGAGATTTGTGCGCGAAAAGCTTTCCGACATATTTTCGGACCAAAAGTTACCATATAGGCGTCACCTTTCTTTATCCACAAAAACTGTGTGGTTTTCGCTCAATTGTGTACCAAACATGTTTATATGGTGTATATGTCACAATGGGAGCTTTGTACCCGAAAAGCTTTCCGTCATATTTTCGGACCAAAAGTGACCATATCGGTGCCACCTTTCTTTATCCACCAAAACTGTGTGGTTTTCATTCAAATGTGTCTCAAACATGTTTATATGGTGTATATGTCACAATGGGAGCTTTGTGCGCGAAAAGCTTTCCGTGAAATTTTCGGACCAAAATTGACCATATCGGCGTCACCTTTCTTTATCTTCCAAAACTGTGTGGTTTTCGCTCAAATGTGTCCCAAACATGTTTATATGGTGTATATGTCACAATGGGAGCTTTGTGCGCGAAAAGCTTTCCGTAAAATTTTCGGACCAAAATTGACCATATCGGCGTCACCTTTCTTTATCCACCAAAATTGTGTGGTTTTCGCTCAAATGTGTCCCAAACATGTTTATATGGTGTATATGTCACAATGTGAGGTTTGTGGCGAAAAGCTTTCCGTCATATTTTCGGACCAAAAGTGACCATATCGGCGTCACCTTTCTTTATCCACCAACTCTGTGTGGTTTTCATTCAAATGTATCCCAAACATGTTTATATGGTGTATATGTCACAATGGGAGCTTTGTGCGCGAAAAGCTTTCCGTGAAATTTTCGGACCAAAATTGACCATATCGGCGTCACCTTTCTTTATCTTCCAAAACTGTGTTGTTTTCGCTCAAATGTTTCCCAAACATGTTTATATGCTGTATATGTCACAATGGGAGCTTTGTGCGCGAAAAGCTTTCCGTGAAATTTTCGGACCAAAATTGACCATATCAGCGTCACCTTTCTTTATCCACCAAAACTGTGTGGTTTTCGCTCAAATGTGTCCCAAACATGTTTATATAGTGTATATGTCACAATGTGAGGTTTGTGCGCGAAAAGCTTTCCGTCATATTTTCGGACCAAAAGTGACCATATCGGCGTCACCTTTCTTTATCCACCAAAACAGTGTGGTTTTCATTCAAATGTGTTCCAAACATGTTTATATGGTGTATATGTCACAATGGGAGCTTTGTGCGCGAAAAACTTTCCGTGAAATTTTCGGACCAAAATTGACCATATCGGCGTCACCTTTCTTTATCCACCAAAACTGTGTGGTTTTCGCACAAATGTGTCCCAAACATGTTTATATAGTGTATATGTCACAATGTGAGGTTTGTGCGCGAAAAGCTTTCCGTCATATTTTCGGACCAAAAGTGACCATATCGGCGTCACCTTTCTTTATCCACCAAAACTGTGTGGTTTTCATTCAAATGTGTTCCAAACATGTTTATATGGTGTATATGTCACAATGGGAGCTTTGTGCGCGAAAAACTTTCCGTGAAATTTTCGGACCAAAATTGACCATATCGGCGTCACCTTTCTTTATCCACCAAAACTGTGTGGTTTTCGCTCAAATGTGTCCCAAACATGTTTATATGGTGTATATGTCACAATGTGAGGTTTGTGCGCGAAAAGTTTTCCGTCATATTTTCGGACCAAAAGTGACCATATCGGCGTCACCTTTCTTTATCCGCCAAAACTGTGTGGTTTTCGCTCAAATGTGTTCCAAACATGTTTATATGGTGTATATGTCACAATGGGAGCTTTGTGCGCGAAAAGCTTTCCGTCATATTTTCGGACCAAAAGTGACCATATCGGCGTCACCTTTCTTTATCCACCAAAACAGTGTGGTTTTCGCTCAAATGTGTCCCAAACATGTTTATATGGTGTATATGTCACAATGGGAGCTTTGTGCGCGAAAAGCTTTCCGTGAAATTTTCGGACCAAAATTGACCATATCGACCTCAACTTTCTTTATCCACCAAAACTGTGTGGTTTTCGCTCAAATGTGTCCCAAACATGTTTATATGGTGTATATGACACAATGTGAGGTTTGTGCGCGAAAAGCTTTCCGTCATATTTTCGGACCAAAAGTGACCATATCGGCGTCACCTTTCTTTATCCGCCAAAACTGTGTGGTTTTCGCTCAAATGTGTTCCAAACATGTTTATATGGTGTATATGTCACAATGAGAGCTTTGTGCGCGAAAAGCTTTCCGTCATATTTTCGGACCAAAAGTGACCATATCGGTGCCACCTTTCTTTATACACCAAAACTGTGTGGTTTTCATTCAAATGTGTCTCAAACATGTTTATATGGTGTATATGTCACAATGGGAGCTTTGTGCGCGAAAAGCTTTCCGTGAAATTTTCGGACCAAAATTGACCATATCGGCGTCACCTTTCTTTATCTTCCAAAACTGTGTGGTTTTCGCACAAATGTGTCCCAAACATGTTTATATGGTGTATATGTCACAATGGGAGCTTTGTGCGCGAAACGCTTTCCGTGAAATTTTCGTACCAAAATTGACCATATCGACGTCACCTTTCTTTATCCACCAAAACTGTGTGGTTTTCGCTCAAATGTGTCCCAAACATGTTTATATGGTGTATATGTCACAATGTGAGGTTTGTGCGCGAAAAGATTTCCTTCATATTTTCGGACCAAAAGTGACCATATCGGCGTCACCTTTCTTTATCCGCCAAAACTGTGTGGTTTTCGCTCAAATGTGTTCCAAACATGTTTATATGGTGTATATGTCACAATGGGAGCTTTGTGCGCGAAAAGCTTTCCGTCATATTTTCGGACCAAAAGTGACCATATCGGCGTCACCTTTCTTTATCCACAAAAACAGTGTGGTTTTCGCTCAAATGTGTCCCAAACATGTTTATATGGTGTATATGTCACAATGGGAGCTTTGTGCGCGAAAAGCTTTCCGTGAAATTTTCGGACCAAAATTGACCATATCGACCTCACCTTTCTTTATCCACCAAAACTGTGTGGTTTTCGCTCAAATGTGTCCCAAACATGTTTATATGGTGTATATGTCACAATGTGAGGTTTGTGCGCGAAAAGCTTTCCGTCATATTTTCGGACCAAAAGTGACCATATCGGCGTCACCTTTCTTTATCCGCCAAAACTGTGTGGTTTTCGCTCAAATGTGTTCCAAACATGTTTATATGGTGTATATGTCACAATGAGAGCTTTGTGCGCGAAAAGCTTTCCGTCATATTTTCGGACCAAAAGTGACCATATCGGTGCCACCTTTCTTTATACACCAAAACTGTGTGGTTTTCATTCAAATGTGTCTCAAACATGTTTATATGGTGTATATGTCACAATGGGAGCTTTGTGCGCGAAAAGCTTTCCGTGAAATTTTCGGACCAAAATTGACCATATCGGCGTCACCTTTCTTTATCTTCCAAAACTGTGTGGTTTTCGCTCAAATGTGTCCCAAACATGTTTATATGGTGTAATTGTCACAATGGGAGCTTTGTGCGCGAAAAGCTTTCCGTGAAATTTTCGTACCAAAATTGACCATATCGACGTCACCTTTCTTTATCCACCAAAACTGTGTGGTTTTCGCTCAAATGTGTCCCAAACATGTTTATATGATGTATATGTCACAATGTGAGGTTTGTGCGCGAAAAGATTTCCTTCATATTTTCGGACCAAAAGTGACCATATCGGCGTCACCTTTCTTTATCCGCCAAAACTGTGTGGTTTTCGCTCAAATGTGTTCCAAACATGTTTATATGGTGTATATGTCACAATGGGAGATTTGTGCGCGAAAAGCTTTCCGACATATTTTCGGACCAAAAGTTACCATATAGGCGTCACCTTTCTTTATCCACAAAAACTGTGTGGTTTTCGCTCAATTGTGTACCAAACATGTTTATATGGTGTATATGTCACAATGGGAGCTTTGTACCCGAAAAGCTTTCCGTCATATTTTCGGACCAAAAGTGACCATATCGGTGCCACCTTTCTTTATCCACCAAAACTGTGTGGTTTTCATTCAAATGTGTCTCAAACATGTTTATATGGTGTATATGTCACAATGGGAGCTTTGTGCGCGAAAAGCTTTCCGTGAAATTTTCGGACCAAAATTGACCATATCGGCGTCACCTTTCTTTATCTTCCAAAACTGTGTGGTTTTCGCTCAAATGTGTCCCAAACATGTTTATATGGTGTATATGTCACAATGGGAGCTTTGTGCGCGAAAAGCTTTCCGTAAAATTTTCGGACCAAAATTGACCATATCGGCGTCACCTTTCTTTATCCACCAAAATTGTGTGGTTTTCGCTCAAATGTGTCCCAAACATGTTTATATGGTGTATATGTCACAATGTGAGGTTTGTGCGCGAAAAGCTTTCCGTCATATTTTCGGACCAAAAGTGACCATATCGGCGTCACCTTTCTTTATCCACCAACTCTGTGTGGTTTTCATTCAAATGTATCCCAAACATGTTTATATGGTGTATATGTCACAATGGGAGCTTTGTGCGCGAAAAGCTTTCCGTGAAATTTTCGGACCAAAATTGACCATATCGGCGTCACCTTTCTTTATCTTCCAAAACTGTGTTGTTTTCGCTCAAATGTTTCCCAAACATGTTTATATGCTGTATATGTCACAATGGGAGCTTTGTGCGCGAAAAGCTTTCCGTGAAATTTTCGGACCAAAATTGACCATATCGGCGTCACCTTTCTTTATCCACCAAAACTGTGTGGTTTTCGCTCAAATGTGTCCCAAACATGTTTATATAGTGTATATGTCACAATGTGAGGTTTGTGCGCGAAAAGCTTTCCGTCATATTTTCGGACCAAAAGTGACCATATCGGCGTCACCTTTCTTTATCCACCAAAACAGTGTGGTTTTCATTCAAATGTGTTCCAAACATGTTTATATGGTGTATATGTCACAATGGGAGCTTTGTGCGCGAAAAACTTTCCGTGAAATTTTCGGACCAAAATTGACCATATCGGCGTCACCTTTCTTTATCCACCAAAACTGTGTGGTTTTCGCACAAATGTGTCCCAAACATGTTTATATAGTGTATATGTCACAATGTGAGGTTTGTGCGCGAAAAGCTTTCCGTCATATTTTCGGACCAAAAGTGACCATATCGGCGTCACCTTTCTTTATCCACCAAAACTGTGTGGTTTTCATTCAAATGTGTTCCAAACATGTTTATATGGTGTATATGTCACAATGGGAGCTTTGTGCGCGAAAAACTTTCCGTGAAATTTTCGGACCAAAATTGACCATATCGGCGTCACCTTTCTTTATCCACCAAAACTGTGTGGTTTTCGCTCAAATGTGTCCCAAACATGTTTATATGGTGTATATGTCACAATGTGAGGTTTGTGCGCGAAAAGTTTTCCGTCATATTTTCGGACCAAAAGTGACCATATCGGCGTCACCTTTCTTTATCCGCCAAAACTGTGTGGTTTTCGCTCAAATGTGTTCCAAACATGTTTATATGGTGTATATGTCACAATGGGAGCTTTGTGCGCGAAAAGCTTTCCGTGAAATTTTCGGACCAAAATTGACCATATCGGCGTCACCTTTCTTTATCTTCCAAAACTGTGTGGTTTTCGCTCAAATGTGTCCCAAACATGTTTATATGGTGTATATGTCACAATGGGAGCTTTGTGCGCGAAAAGCTTTCCGTGAAATTTTCGTACCAAAATTGACCATATCGACGTCACCTTTCTTTATCCACCAAAACTGTGTGGTTTTCGCTCAAATGTGTCCCAAACATGTTTATATGGTGTATATGTCACAATGTGAGGTTTGTGCGCGAAAAGCTTTCCGTCATATTTTCGGACCAAAAGTGACCATACCGGCGTCACCTTTCTTTATCCGCCAAAACTGTGTGGTTTTCGCTCAAATGTGTTCCAAACATGTTTATATGGTGTATATGTCACAATGAGAGCTTTGTGCGCGAAAAGCTTTCCGTCATATTTTCGGACCAAAAGTTACCATATAGGCGTCACCTTTCTTTATCCACAAAAACTGTGTGGTTTTCGCTCAATTGTGTACCAAACATGTTTATATGGTGTATATGTCACAATGGGAGCTTTGTACCCGAAAAGCTTTCCGTCATATTTTCGGACCAAAAGTGACCATATCGGCGCCACCTTTCTTTATCCACCAAAACTGTGTGGTTTTCATTCAAATGTGTCCCAAACATGTTTATATGGTGTATATGACACAATGGGAGCTTTGTGTGCAAAAAACTTTCCGTGAAATTTTCGGACCAAAATTGACCATATCGGCGTCACCTTTCTTTATCCACCAAAACTGTGTGGTTTTCGCTCAAATGTGTCCCAAACATGTTTATATGGTGTATATGTCACAATGTGAGGTTTGTGCGCGAAAAGCTTTCCGTCATATTTTCGGACCAAAAGTGACCATATCGGCGTCACCTTTCTTTATCCACCAAAACTGTGTGGTTTTCATTCAAATGTGTCCCAAACATGTTTATATGTTGTATATGTCACAATGGGAGCTTTGTGCGCAAAAAGCTTTCCGTGAAATTTTCGGACCAAAATTGACCATATCGGCGTCACCTTTCTTTATCCACCAAAACTGTGTGGTTTTCGCTCAAATGTGTCCCAAACATGTTTATATGGTGTATACGTCACAATGTGAGGTTTGTGCGCGAAAAGCTTTCCGTCATATTTTCGGACCAAAAGTGACCATATCGGCGTCACCTTTCTTTATCCCCCAAAACTGTGTGGTTTTCGCTCAAATGTGTTCCAAACATGTTTATATGGTGTATATGTCACAATGGGAGCTTTGTGCGCGAAAAGCTTTCCGTCATATTTTCGGACCAAAAGTGACCATATCGGCGTCACCTTTCTTTATCCACCAAAACTGTGTGGTTTTCATTCAAATGTGTCCCAAACATGTTTATATGGTGTATATGTCACAATGGGAGCTTTGTGCGCAAAAAGCTTTCCGTGAAATTTTCGGACCAAAATTGACCATATCGGCGTCACCTTTCTTTATCTTCCAAAACTGTGTGCTTTTCGCTCAAATGTGTCCCAAACATGTTTATATGGTGTATATGTCACAATGGGAGCTTTGTGCGCGAAAAGCTTTCCGTGAAATTTTCGGACCAAAATTGACCATATCGGCGTCACCTTTCTTTATCCACCAAAACTGTGTGGTTTTCGCTCAAATGTGTCCCAAACATGTTTATATGGTGTATATGTCACAATGTGAGGTTTGTGCGCGAAAAGCTTTCCGTCATATTTTCGGACCAAAAGTGACCATATCGGCGTCACCTTTCTTTATCCACCAAAACTGTGTGGTTTTCATTCAAATGTGTCCCAAACATGTTTATATGGTGTATATGTCACAATGGGAGCTTTGTGCGCGAAAAGCTTTCCGTGAAATTATCGGACCAAAATTGACCATATCGGCGGCACCTTTCTTTATCCACCAAAACTGTGTGGTTTTCGCTCAAATGTGTCCCAAACATGTTTATATGGTCTATATGTCACAATGTGAGGTTTGTGCGCGAAAAGCTTTCCGTCATATTTTCGGACCAAAAGTGACCATATCGGCGTCACCTTTCTTTATCCGCCAAAACTGTGTGGTTTTCGCTCAAATGTGTTCCAAACATGTTTATATGGTGTATACGTCACAATGAGAGCTTTGTGCGCGAAAAGCTTTCCGTCATATTTTCGGACCAAAAGTTACCATATAGGCGTCACCTTTCTTTATCCACAAAAACTGTGTGGTTTTCGCTCAATTGTGTACCAAACATGTTTATATGGTGTATATGTCACAATGGGAGCTTTGTACCCGAAAAGCTTTCCGTCATATTTTCGGACCAAAAGTGACCATATCGGCGCCACCTTTCTTTATCCACCAAAACTGTGTGGTTTTCATTCAAATGTGTCCCAAATATGTTTATATGGTGTATACGACACAATGGGAGCTTTCTGTGCAAAAAACTTTCCGTGAAATTTTCGGACCAAAATTGACCATATCGGCGTCACCTTTCTTTATCCACCAAAACTGTGTGGTTTTCGCTCAAATGTGTCCCAAACATGTTTATATGGTGTATATGTCACAATGTGAGGTTTGTGCGCGAAAAGCTTTCCGTCATATTTTCGGACCAAAAGTGACCATATCGGCGTCACCTTTCTTTATCCACCAAAACTGTGTGGTTTTCATTCAAATGTGTCCCAAACATGTTTATATGGTGTATATGTCACAATGGGAGCTTTGTGCGCAAAAAGCTTTCCGTGAAATTTTCGGACCAAAATTGACCATATCAGCGTCACCTTTCTTTATCCACCAAAACTGTGTGGTTTTCGCTCAAATGTGTCCCAAACATGTTTATATGGTGTATATGTCACAATGTGAGGTTTGTGCGCGAAAAGCTTTCCGTCATATTTTCGGACCAAAAGTGACCATATCGGCGTCACCTTTCTTTATCCCCCAAAACTGTGTGGTTTTCGCTCAAATGTGTTCCAAACATGTTTATATGGTGTATATGTCACAATGGGAGCTTTGTGCGCGAAAAGCTTTCCGTCATATTTTCGGAACAAAAGTGACCATATCGGCGTCACCTTTCTTTATCCACCAAAACTGTGTGGTTTTCATTCAAATGTGTCCCAAACATGTTTATATGGTGTATATGTCACAATGGGAGCTTTGTGCGCAAAAAGCTTTCCGTGAAATTTTCGGACCAAAATTGACCATATCGCCGTCACCTTTCTTTAACGACCAAAACTTTGTGGTTTTCGCTCAAATGTGTCCCAAACATGTTTATATGGTGTATATGTCACAATGTGAGGTTTGTGCGCGAAAAGCTTTCCATCATATTTTCGGACCAAAAGTGACCATATCGGCGTCACCTTTCTTTATCCCCCAAAACTGTGTGGTTTTCGCTCAAATGTTTTCCAAACATGTTTATATGGTGTATATGTCACAATGGGAGCTTTGTGCGCGAAAAGCTTTCCGTCATATTTTCGGACCAAAAGTGACCATATCGGCGTCACCTTTCTTTATCCACCAAAACTGTGTGGTTTTCATTCAAATGTGTCCCAAACATGTTTATATGGTGTATATGTCACAATGGGAGCTTTGTGCGCGAAAAGCTTTCCGTGAAATTTTCGGACCAAAATTGACCATATCGGCGTCACCTTTCTTTATCTTCCAAAACTGTGTGGTTTTCGCTCAAATGTGTCCCAAACATGTTTATATGGTGTATATGTCACAATGTGAGGTTTGTGCGCGAAAAGCTTTCCGTCATATTTTCGGACCAAAAGTGACCATATCGGCGTCACCTTTCTTTATCCCCCAAAACTGTGTGGTTTTCGCTCAAATGTGTTCCAAACATGTTTATATGGTGTATATGTCACAATGGGAGCTTTGTGCGCGAAAAGCTTTCCGTCATATTTTCGGAACAAAAGTGACCATATCGGCGTCACCTTTCTTTATCCGCCAAAACTGTGTGGTTTTCGCTCAAATGTGTTCCAAACATGTTTATATGGTGTATATGTCACAATGGGAGATTTGTGCGCGAAAAGCTTTCCGACATATTTTCGGACCAAAAGTTACCATATAGGCGTCACCTTTCTTTATCCACAAAAACTGTGTGGTTTTCGCTGAATTGTGTGCCAAACATGTTTATATGGTGTATATGTCACAATGGGAGGTTTGTACCCGAAAAGCTTTCCGTCATATTTTCGGACCAAAAGTGACCATATCGGCGTCACCTTTCTTTATCCACCAAAACTGTGTGGTTTTCATTCAAATGTGTCCCAAACATGTTTATATGGTGTATATGTCACAATGGGAGCTTTGTGCGCAAAAAGCTTTCCGTGAAATTTTCAGACCAAAATTGACCATATCAGCGTCACCTTTCTTTATCCACCAAAACTGTGTGGTTTTCGCTCAAATGTGTCCCAAACATGTTTATATGGTGTATATGTCACAATGTGAGGTTTGTGCGCGAAAAGCTTTCCGTCATATTTTCGGACCAAAAGTGACCATATCGGCGTCACCTTTCTTTATCCCCCAAAACTGTGTGGTTTTCGCTCAAATGTGTTCCAAACATGTTTATATGGTGTATATGTCACAATGGGAGCTTTGTGCGCGAAAAGCTTTCCGTCATATTTTCGGAACAAAAGTGACCATATCGGCGTCACCTTTCTTTATCCGCCAAAACTGTGTGGTTTTCGCTCAAATGTGTTCCAAACATGTTTATATGGTGTATATGTCACAATGGGAGATTTGTGCGCGAAAAGCTTTCCGACATATTTTCGGACCAAAAGTTACCATATAGGCGTCACCTTTCTTTATCCACAAAAACTGTGTGGTTTTCGCTCAATTGTGTACCAAACATGTTTATATGGTGTATATGTCACAATGGGAGCTTTGTACCCGAAAAGCTTTCCGTCATATTTTCGGAACAAAAGTGACCATATCGGCGTCACCTTTCTTTATCCACCAAAACTGTGTGGTTTTCATTCAAATGTGTCCCAAACATGTTTATATGGTGTATATGTCACAATGTGAGGTTTGTGCGCGAAAAGCTTTCCGTCATATTTTCGGACCAAAAGTGACCATATCGGCGTCACCTTTCTTTATCCCCCAAAACTGTGTGGTTTTCGCTCAAATGTGTTCCAAACATGTTTATATGGTGTATATGTCACAATGGGAGCTTTGTGCGCGAAAAGCTTTCCGTCATATTTTCGGAACAAAAGTGACCATATCGGCGTCACCTTTCTTTATCCACCAAAACTGTGTGGTTTTCATTCAAATGTGTCCCAAACATGTTTATATGGTGTATATGTCACAATGGGAGCTTTGTGCGCAAAAAGCTTTCCGTGAAATTTTCGGACCAAAATTGACCATATCGCCGTCACCTTTCTTTAACGACCAAAACTTTGTGGTTTTCGCTCAAATGTGTCCCAAACATGTTTATATGGTGTATATGTCACAATGTGAGGTTTGTGCGCGAAAAGCTTTCCATCATATTTTCGGACCAAAAGTGACCATATCGGCGTCACCTTTCTTTATCCCCCAAAACTGTGTGGTTTTCGCTCAAATGTTTTCCAAACATGTTTATATGGTGTATATGTCACAATGGGAGCTTTGTGCGCGAAAAGCTTTCCGTCATATTTTCGGACCAAAAGTGACCATATCGGCGTCACCTTTCTTTATCCACCAAAACTGTGTGGTTTTCATTCAAATGTGTCCCAAACATGTTTATATGGTGTATATGTCACAATGGGAGCTTTGTGCGCGAAAAGCTTTCCGTGAAATTTTCGGACCAAAATTGACCATATCGGCGTCACCTTTCTTTATCTTCCAAAACTGTGTGGTTTTCGCTCAAATGTGTCCCAAACATGTTTATATGGTGTATATGTCACAATGTGAGGTTTGTGCGCGAAAAGCTTTCCGTCATATTTTCGGACCAAAAGTGACCATATCGGCGTCACCTTTCTTTATCCCCCAAAACTGTGTGGTTTTCGCTCAAATGTGTTCCAAACATGTTTATATGGTGTATATGTCACAATGGGAGCTTTGTGCGCGAAAAGCTTTCCGTCATATTTTCGGAACAAAAGTGACCATATCGGCGTCACCTTTCTTTATCCGCCAAAACTGTGTGGTTTTCGCTCAAATGTGTTCCAAACATGTTTATATGGTGTATATGTCACAATGGGAGATTTGTGCGCGAAAAGCTTTCCGACATATTTTCGGACCAAAAGTTACCATATAGGCGTCACCTTTCTTTATCCACAAAAACTGTGTGGTTTTCGCTGAATTGTGTGCCAAACATGTTTATATGGTGTATATGTCACAATGGGAGGTTTGTACCCGAAAAGCTTTCCGTCATATTTTCGGACCAAAAGTGACCATATCGGCGTCACCTTTCTTTATCCACCAAAACTGTGTGGTTTTCATTCAAATGTGTCCCAAACATGTTTATATGGTGTATATGTCACAATGGGAGCTTTGTGCGCAAAAAGCTTTCCGTGAAATTTTCAGACCAAAATTGACCATATCAGCGTCACCTTTCTTTATCCACCAAAACTGTGTGGTTTTCGCTCAAATGTGTCCCAAACATGTTTATATGGTGTATATGTCACAATGTGAGGTTTGTGCGCGAAAAGCTTTCCGTCATATTTTCGGACCAAAAGTGACCATATCGGCGTCACCTTTCTTTATCCCCCAAAACTGTGTGGTTTTCGCTCAAATGTGTTCCAAACATGTTTATATGGTGTATATGTCACAATGGGAGCTTTGTGCGCGAAAAGCTTTCCGTCATATTTTCGGAACAAAAGTGACCATATCGGCGTCACCTTTCTTTATCCGCCAAAACTGTGTGGTTTTCGCTCAAATGTGTTCCAAACATGTTTATATGGTGTATATGTCACAATGGGAGATTTGTGCGCGAAAAGCTTTCCGACATATTTTCGGACCAAAAGTTACCATATAGGCGTCACCTTTCTTTATCCACAAAAACTGTGTGGTTTTCGCTCAATTGTGTACCAAACATGTTTATATGGTGTATATGTCACAATGGGAGCTTTGTACCCGAAAAGCTTTCCGTCATATTTTCGGACCAAAAGTGACCATATCGGTGCCACCTTTCTTTATCCACCAAAACTGTGTGGTTTTCATTCAAATGTGTCTCAAACATGTTTATATGGTGTATATGTCACAATGTGAGGTTTGTGCGCGAAAAGCTTTCCGTCATATTTTCGGACCAAAAGTGACCATATCGGCGTCACCTTTCTTTATCCACCAACTCTGTGTGGTTTTCATTCAAATGTATCCCAAACATGTTTATATGGTGTATATGTCACAATGGGAGCTTTGTGCGCGAAAAGCTTTCCGTGAAATTTTCGGACCAAAATTGACCATATCGGCGTCACCTTTCTTTATCTTCCAAAACTGTGTTGTTTTCGCTCAAATGTTTCCCAAACATGTTTATATGCTGTATATGTCACAATGGGAGCTTTGTGCGCGAAAAGCTTTCCGTGAAATTTTCGGACCAAAATTGACCATATCGGCGTCACCTTTCTTTATCCACCAAAACTGTGTGGTTTTCGCTCAAATGTGTCCCAAACATGTTTATATAGTGTATATGTCACAATGTGAGGTTTGTGCGCGAAAAGCTTTCCGTCATATTTTCGGACCAAAAGTGACCATATCGGCGTCACCTTTCTTTATCCACCAAAACTGTGTGGTTTTCATTCAAATGTGTCCCAAACATGTTTATATGGTGTATATGTCACAATGGGAGCTTTGTGCGCGAAAAACTTTCCGTGAAATTTTCGGACCAAAATTGACCATATCGGCGTCACCTTTCTTTATCCACCAAAACTGTGTGGTTTTCGCTCAAATGTGTCCCAAACATGTTTATATGGTGTATATGTCACAATGTGAGGTTTGTGCGCGAAAAGTTTTCCGTCATATTTTCGGACCAAAAGTGACCATATCGGCGTCACCTTTCTTTATCCGCCAAAACTGTGTGGTTTTCGCTCAAATGTGTTCCAAACATGTTTATATGGTGTATATGTCACAATGGGAGCTTTGTGCGCGAAAAGCTTTCCGTGAAATTTTCGGACCAAAATTGACCATATCGGCGTCACCTTTCTTTATCTTCCAAAACTGTGTGGTTTTCGCTCAAATGTGTCCCAAACATGTTTATATGGTGTATATGTCACAATGGGAGCTTTGTGCGCGAAAAGCTTTCCGTGAAATTTTCGTACCAAAATTGACCATATCGACGTCACCTTTCTTTATCCACCAAAACTGTGTGGTTTTCGCTCAAATGTGTCCCAAACATGTTTATATGGTGTATATGTCACAATGTGAGGTTTGTGCGCGAAAAGCTTTCCGTCATATTTTCGGACCAAAAGTGACCATACCGGCGTCACCTTTCTTTATCCGCCAAAACTGTGTGGTTTTCGCTCAAATGTGTTCCAAACATGTTTATATGGTGTATATGTCACAATGGGAGCTTTGTGCGCGAAAAGCTTTCCGTCATATTTTCGTACCAAAAGTTACCATATAGGCGTCACCTTTCTTTATCCACAAAAACTGTGTGGTTTTCGCTCAATTGTGTACCAAACATGTTTATATGGTGTATATGTCACAATGGGAGCTTTGTACCCGAAAAGCTTTCCGTCATATTTTCGGACCAAAAGTGACCATATCGGCGCCACCTTTCTTTATCCACCAAAACTGTGTGGTTTTCATTCAAATGTGTCCCAAACATGTTTATATGGTGTATATGACACAATGGGAGCTTTGTGTGCAAAAAACTTTCCGTGAAATTTTCGGACCAAAATTGACCATATCGGCGTCACCTTTCTTTATCCACCAAAACTGTGTGGTTTTCGCTCAAATGTGTCCCAAACATGTTTATATGGTGTATATGTCACAATGTGAGGTTTGTGCGCGAAAAGCTTTCCGTCATATTTTCGGACCAAAAGTGACCATATCGGCGTCACCTTTCTTTATCCACCAAAACTGTGTGGTTTTCATTCAAATGTGTCCCAAACATGTTTATATGGTGTATATGTCACAATGGGAGCTTTGTGCGCAAAAAGCTTTCCGTGAAATTTTCGGACCAAAATTGACCATATCGGCGTCACCTTTCTTTATCCACCAAAACTGTGTGGTTTTCGCTCAAATGTGTCCCAAACATGTTTATATGGTGTATATGTCACAATGTGAGGTTTGTGCGCGAAAAGCTTTCCGTCATATTTTCGGACCAAAAGTGACCATATCGGCGTCACCTTTCTTTATCCCCCAAAACTGTGTGGTTTTCGCTCAAATGTGTTCCAAACATGTTTATATGGTGTATATGTCACAATGGGAGCTTTGTGCGCGAAAAGCTTTCCGTCATATTTTCGGACCAAAAGTGACCATATCGGCGTCACCTTTCTTTATCCACCAAAACTGTGTGGTTTTCATTCAAATGTGTCCCAAACATGTTTATATGGTGTATATGTCACAATGGGAGCTTTGTGCGCAAAAAGCTTTCCGTGAAATTTTCGGACCAAAATTGACCATATCGGCGTCACCTTTCTTTATCTTCCAAAACTGTGTGCTTTTCGCTCAAATGTGTCCCAAACATGTTTATATGGTGTATATGTCACAATGGGAGCTTTGTGCGCGAAAAGCTTTCCGTGAAATTTTCGGACCAAAATTGACCATATCGGCGTCACCTTTCTTTATCCACCAAAACTGTGTGGTTTTCGCTCAAATGTGTCCCAAACATGTTTATATGGTGTATATGTCACAATGTGAGGTTTGTGCGCGAAAAGTTTTCCGTCATATTTTCGGACCAAAAGTGACCATATCGGCGTCACCTTTCTTTATCCACCAAAACTGTGTGGTTTTCATTCAAATGTGTCCCAAACATGTTTATATGGTGTATATGTCACAATGGGAGCTTTGTGCGCGAAAAGCTTTCCGTGAAATTATCGGACCAAAATTGACCATATCGGCGTCACCTTTCATTATCCACCAAAACTGTGTGGTTTTCGCTCAAATGTGTCCCAAACATGTTTATATGGTGTATATGTCACAATGTGAGGTTTGTGCGCGAAAAGCTTTCCGTCATATTTTCGGACCAAAAGTGACCATATCGGCGTCACCTTTCTTTATCCACCAAAACTGTGTGGTTTTCATTCAAATGTGTCCCAAACATGTTTATATGGTGTATATGTCACAATGTGAGGTTTGTGCGCGAAAAGCTTTCCGTCATATTTTCGGACCAAAAGTGACCATATCGGCGTCACCTTTCTTTATCCACCAAAACTGTGTGGTTTTCGCTCAAATGTGTCCCAAACATGTTTATATGGTCTATATGTCACAATGTGAGGTTTGTGCGCGAAAAGCTTTCCGTCATATTTTCGGACCAAAAGTGACCATATCGGCGTCACCTTTCTTTATCCGCCAAAACTGTGTGGTTTTCGCTCAAATGTGTTCCAAACATGTTTATATGGTGTATACGTCACAATGAGAGCTTTGTGCGCGAAAAGCTTTCCGTCATATTTTCGGACCAAAAGTTACCATATAGGCGTCACCTTTCTTTATCCACAAAAACTGTGTGGTTTTCGCTCAATTGTGTACCAAACATGTTTATATGGTGTATATGTCACAATGGGAGCTTTGTACCCTAAAAGCTTTCCGTCATATTTTCGGACCAAAAGTGACCATATCGGCGCCACCTTTCTTTATCCACCAAAACTGTGTGGTTTTCATTCAAATGTGTCCCAAACATGTTTATATGGTGTATATGACACAATGGGAGCTTTCTGTGCAAAAAACTTTCCGTGAAATTTTCGGACCAAAATTGACCATATCGGCGTCACCTTTCTTTATCCACCAAAACTGTGTGGTTTTCGCTCAAATATGTCCCAAACATGTTTATATGGTGTATATGTCACAATGTGAGGTTTGTGCGCGAAAAGCTTTCCGTCATATTTTCGGACCAAAAGTGACCATATCGGCGTCACCTTTCTTTATCCACCAAAACTGTGTGGTTTTCATTCAAATGTGTCCCAAACATGTTTATATTGTGTATATGTCACAATGGGAGCTTTGTGCGCAAAAAGCTTTCCGTGAAATTTTCGGACCAAAATTGACCATATCAGCGTCACCTTTCTTTATCCACCAAAACTGTGTGGTTTTCGCTCAAATGTGTCCCAAACATGTTTATATGGTGTATATGTCACAATGTGAGGTTTGTGCGCGAAAAGCTTTCCGTCATATTTTCGGACCAAAAGTGACCATATCGGCGTCACCTTTCTTTATCCCCCAAAACTGTGTGGTTTTCGCTCAAATGTGTTCCAAACATGTTTATATGGTGTATATGTCACAATGGGAGCTTTGTGCGCGAAAAGCTTTCCGTCATATTTTCGGAACAAAAGTGACCATATCGGCGTCACCTTTCTTTATCCACCAAAACTGTGTGGTTTTCATTCAAATGTGTCCCAAACATGTTTATATGGTGTATATGTCACAATGGGAGCTTTGTGCGCAAAAAGCTTTCCGTGAAATTTTCGGACCAAAATTGACCATATCGCCGTCACCTTTCTTTAACCACCAAAACTGTGTGGTTTTCGCTCAAATGTGTCCCAAACATGTTTATATGGTGTATATGTCACAATGTGAGGTTTGTGCGCGAAAAGCTTTCGATCATATTTTCGGACCAAAAGTGACCATATCGGCGTCACCTTTCTTTATCCCCCAAAACTGTGTGGTTTTCGCTCAAATGTGTTCCAAACATGTTTATATGGTGTATATGTCACAATGGGAGCTTTGTGCGCGAAAAGCTTTCCGTCATATTTTCGGAACAAAAGTGACCATATCGGCGTCACCTTTCTTTATCCACCAAAACTGTGTGGTTTTCATTCAAATGTGTCCCAAACATGTTTATATGGTGTATATGTCACAATGGGAGCTTTGTGCGCAAAAAGCTTTCCGTGAAATTTTCGGACCAAAATTGACCATATCGCCGTCACCTTTCTTTAACCACCAAAACTGTGTGGTTTTCGCTCAAATGTGTCCCAAACATGTTTATATGGTGTATATGTCACAATGGGAGCTTTGTACCCTAAAAGCTTTCCGTCATATTTTCGGACCAAAAGTGACCATATCGGCGCCACCTTTCTTTATCCACCAAAACTTTGTGGTTTTCATTCAAATGTGTCCCAAACATGTTTATATGGTGTATATGACACAATGGGAGCTTTCTGTGCAAAAAACTTTCCGTGAAATTTTCGGACCAAAATTGACCATATCGGCGTCACCTTTCTTTATCCACCAAAACTGTGTGGTTTTCGCTCAAATGTGTCCCAAACATGTTTATATGGTGTATATGTCACAATGTGAGGTTTGTGCGCGAAAAGCTTTCCGTCATATTTTCGGACCAAAAGTGACCATATCGGCGTCACCTTTCTTTATCCACCAAAACTGTGTGGTTTTCATTCAAATGTGTCCCAAACATGTTTATATTGTGTATATGTCACAATGGGAGCTTTGTGCGCAAAAAGCTTTCCGTGAAATTTTCGGACCAAAATTGACCATATCAGCGTCACCTTTCTTTATCCACCAAAACTGTGTGGTTTTCGCTCAAATGTGTCCCAAACATGTTTATATGGTGTATATGTCACAATGTGAGGTTTGTGCGCGAAAAGCTTTCCGTCATATTTTCGGACCAAAAGTGACCATATCGGCGTCACCTTTCTTTATCCCCCAAAACTGTGTGGTTTTCGCTCAAATGTGTTCCAAACATGTTTATATGGTGTATATGTCACAATGGGAGCTTTGTGCGCGAAAAGCTTTCCGTCATATTTTCGGAACAAAAGTGACCATATCGGCGTCACCATTCTTTATCCACCAAAACTGTGTGGTTTTCATTCAAATGTGTCCCAAACATGTTTATATGGTGTATATGTCACAATGGGAGCTTTGTGCGCAAAAAGCTTTCCGTGAAATTTTCGGACCAAAATTGACCATATCGCCGTCACCTTTCTTTAACCACCAAAACTGTGTGGTTTTCGCTCAAATGTGTCCCAAACATGTTTATATGGTGTATATGTCACAATGTGAGGTTTGTGCGCGAAAAGCTTTCCATCATATTTTCGGACCAAAAGTGACCATATCGGCGTCACCTTTCTTTATCCCCCAAAACTGTGTGGTTTTCGCTCAAATGTTTTCCAAACATGTTTATATGGTGTATATGTCACAATGGGAGCTTTGTGCGCGAAAAGCTTTCCGTCATATTTTCGGACCAAAAGTGACCATATCGGCGTCACCTTTCTTTATCCACCAAAACTGTGTGGTTTTCATTCAAATGTGTCCCAAACATGTTTATATGGTGTATATGTCACAATGGGAGCTTTGTGCACGAAAAGCTTTCCGTGAAATTTTCGGACCAAAATTGACCATATCGGCGTCACCTTTCTTTATCTTCCAAAACTGTGTGGTTTTCGCTCAAATGTGTCCCAAACATGTTTATATGGTGTATATGTCACAATGGGAGCTTTGTGCGCGAAAAGCTTTCCGTGAAATTTTCGGACCAAAATTGACCATATCGGCGTCATTTTCTGGATAAGTCGAACTATTAGAAGAAAATGGAAAAGGAAGACCGAGTGGGATCAAAGAAACTAGCGGACTGATCACTAAATAGATACAAATAGGCGCAAATTCTCTTTATCCACCAAAACTGTGTGGTTTTCGCTCAAATGTGTCCCAAACATGTTTATATGGTGTATATGTCACAATGTGAGGTTTGTGCGCGAAAAGCTTTCCGTCATATTTTCGGACCAAAAGTGACCATATCGGCGTCACCTTTCTTTATCCACCAAAACTGTGTGGTTTTCATTCAAATGTGTCCCAAACATGTTTATATGGTGTATATGTCACAATGGGAGCTTTGTGCGCGAAAAGCTTTCCGTGAAATTATCGGACCAAAATTGACCATATCGGCGGCACCTTTCTTTATCCACCAAAACTGTGTGGTTTTCGCTCAAATGTGTCCCAAACATGTTTATATGGTCTATATGTCACAATGTGAGGTTTGTGCGCGAAAAGCTTTCCGTCATATTTTCGGACCAAAAGTGACCATATCGGCGTCACCTTTCTTTATCCGCCAAAACTGTGTGGTTTTCGCTCAAATGTGTTCCAAACATGTTTATATGGTGTATATGTCACAATGAGAGCTTTGTGCGCGAAAAGCTTTCCGTCATATTTTCGGACCAAAAGTTACCATATAGGCGTCACCTTTCTTTATCCACAAAAACTGTGTGGTTTTCGCTCAATTGTGTACCAAACATGTTTATATGGTGTATATGTCACAATGGGAGCTTTGTACCCGAAAAGCTTTCCGTCATATTTTCGGACCAAAAGTGACCATATCGGCGCCACCTTTCTTTATCCACCAAAACTGTGTGGTTTTCATTCAAATGTGTCCCAAACATGTTGATATGATGTATATGACACAATGGGAGCTTTGTGTGCAAAAAACTTTCCGTGAAATTTTCGGACCAAAATTGACCATATCGGCGTCACCTTTCTTTATCCACCAAAACTGTGTGGTTTTCGCTCAAATGTGTTCCAAACATGTTTATATGGTGTATATGTCACAATGGGAGCTTTGTGCGCGAAAAGCTTTCCGTCATATTTTCGGAACAAAAGTGACCATATCGGCGTCACCTTTCTTTATCCACCAAAACTGTGTGGTTTTCATTCAAATGTGTCCCAAACATGTTTATATGGTGTATATGTCACAATGGGAGCTTTGTGCGCAAAAAGCTTTCCGTGAAATTTTCGGACCAAAATTGACCATATCGGCGTCACCTTTCTTTAACCACCAAAACTGTGTGGTTTTCGCTCAAATGTGTCCCAAAAATGTTTATATGGTGTATATGTCACAATGTGAGGTTTGTGCGCGAAAAGCTTTCCGTCATATTTTCGGACCAAAAGTGACCATATCAGCGTCACCTTTCTTTATCCCCCAAAACTGTGTGGTTTTCGCTCAAATGTTTTCCAAACATGTTTATATGGTGTATATGTCACAATGGGAGCTTTGTGCGCGAAAAGCTTTCCGTCATATTTTCGGACCAAAAGTGACCATATGGGCGTCTCCTTTCTTTATCCACCAAAACTGTGTGGTTTTCATTCAAATGTGTCCCAAACATGTTTATATGGTGTATATGTCACAATGGGAGCTTTGTGCGGGAAAAGCTTTCCGTGAAATTTTCGGACCAAAATTGACCATATCGGCGTCACCTTTCTTTATCTTCCAAAACTGTGTGCTTTTCGCTCAAATGTGTCCCAAACATGTTTATATGGTGTATATGTCACAATGGGAGCTTTGTGCGCGAAAAGCTTTCCGTGAAATTTTCGAACCAAAATTGACCATATCGGCGTCACCTTTCTTTATCCACCAAAACTGTGTGGTTTTCGCTCAAATGTGTCCCAAACATGTTTATATGGTGTATATGTCACAATGTGAGGTTTGTGCGCGAAAAGCTTTCCGTCATATTTTCGGACCAAAAGTGACCATATCGGCGTCACCTTTCTTTATCCACCAAAACTGTGTGGTTTTCATTCAAATGTGTCCCAAACATGTTTATATGGTGTATATGTCACAATGGGAGCTTTGTGCGCGAAAAGCATTCCGTGAAATTATCGGACCAAAATTGACCATATCGGCGGCACCTTTCTTTATCCACCAAAACTGTGTGGTTTTCGCTCAAATGTGTCCCAAACATGTTTATATGGTGTATATGTCACAATGTGAGGTTTGTGCGCGAAAAGCTTTCCGTCATATTTTCGGACCAAAAGTGACCATATCGGCGTCACCTTTCTTTATCCGCCAAAACTGTGTGGTTTTCGCTCAAATGTGTTCCAAACATGTTTATATGGTGTATATGTCACAATGAGAGCTTTGTGCGCGAAAAGCTTTCCGTCATATTTTCGGACCAAAAGTTACCATATAGGCGTCACCTTTCTTTATCCACAAAAACTGTGTGGTTTTCGCTCAATTGTGTACCAAACATGTTTATATGGTGTATATGTCACAATGGGAGCTTTGTACCCGAAAAGCTTTCCGTCATATTTTCGGACCAAAAGTGACCATATCGGCGCCACCTTTCTTTATCCACCAAAACTGTGTGGTTTTCATTCAAATGTGTCCCAAACATGTTTATATGGTGTATATGACACAATGGGAGCTTTGTGTGCAAAAAACTTTCCGTGAAATTTTCGGACCAAAATTGACCATATCGGCGTCACCTTTCTTTATCCACCAAAACTGTGTGGTTTTCGCTCAAATGTGTCCCAAACATGTTTATATGGTGTATATGTCACAATGTGAGGTTTGTGCGCGAAAAGCTTTCCGTCATATTTTCGGACCAAAAGTGACCATATCGGCGTCACCTTTCTTTATCCACCAAAACTGTGTGGTTTTCATTCAAATGTGTCCCAAACATGTTTATATGGTGTATATGTCACAATGGGAGCTTTGTGCGCGAAAAGCTTTCCGTGAAATTTTCGGACCAAAATTGACCATATCGGCGTCACCTTTCTTTATCCACCAAAACTGTGTGGTTTTCGCTCAAATGTGTCCCAAACATGTTTATATGGTGTATATGTCACAATGTGAGGTTTGTGCGCGAAAAGCTTTCCGTCATATTTTCGGACCAAAAGTGACCATATCGGCGTCACCTTTCTTTATCCGCCAAAACTGTGTGGTTTTCGCTCAAATGTGTTCCAAACATGTTTATATGGTGTATATGTCACAATGAGAGCTTTGTGCGCGAAAAGCTTTCCGTCATATTTTCGGACCAAAAGTTACCATATAGGCGTCACCTTTCTTTATCCACAAAAACTGTGTGGTTTTCGCTCAATTGTGTACCAAACATGTTTATATGGTGTATATGTCACAATGGGAGCTTTGTACCCGAAAAGCTTTCCGTCATATTTTCGGACCAAAAGTGACCATATCGGCGCCACCTTTTTTATCCACCAAAACTGTGTGGTTTTCATTCAAATGTGTCCCAAACATGTTTATATGGTGTATATGACACAATGGGAGCTTTGTGTGCAAAAAACTTTCCGTGAAATTTTCGGACCAAAATTGACCATATCGGCGTCACCTTTCTTTATCCACCAAAACTGTGTGGTTTTCGCTCAAATGTGTCCCAAACATGTTTATATGGTGTATATGTCACAATGTGAGGTTTGTGCGCGAAAAGCTTTCCGTCATATTTTCGGACCAAAAGTGACCATATCGGCGTCACCTTTCTTTATCCCCCAAAACTGTGTGGTTTTCGCTCAAATGTGTCCCAAACATGTTTATATGGTGTATATGTCACAATGTGAGGTTTGTGCGCGAAAAGCTTTCCGTCATATTTTCGGACCAAAAGTGACCATATCGGCGTCACCTTTCTTTATCCGCCAAAACTGTGTGGTTTTCGCTCAAATGTGTTCCAAACATGTTTATATGGTGTATATGTCACAATGAGAGCTTTGTGCGCGAAAAGCTTTCCGTCATATTTTCGGACCAAAAGTTACCATATAGGCGTCACCTTTCTTTATCCACAAAAACTGTGTGGTTTTCGCTCAATTGTGTACCAAACATGTTTATATGGTGTATATGTCACAATGGGAGCTTTGTACCCGAAAAGCTTTCCGTCATATTTTCGGACCAAAAGTGACCATATCGGCGCCACCTTTTTTATCCACCAAAACTGTGTGGTTTTCATTCAAATGTGTCCCAAACATGTTTATATGGTGTATATGACACAATGGGAGCTTTGTGTGCAAAAAACTTTCCGTGAAATTTTCGGACCAAAATTGACCATATCGGCGTCACCTTTCTTTATCCACCAAAACTGTGTGGTTTTCGCTCAAATGTGTCCCAAACATGTTTATATGGTGTATATGTCACAATGTGAGGTTTGTGCGCGAAAAGCTTTCCGTCATATTTTCGGACCAAAAGTGACCATATCGGCGTCACCTTTCTTTATCCACCAAAACTGTGTGGTTTTCATTCAAATGTGTCCCAAACATGTTTATATGGTGTATATGTCACAATGGGAGCTTTGTGCGCGAAAAGCTTTCCGTGAAATTTTCGGACCAAAATTGACCATATCGGCGTCACCTTTCTTTATCCACCAAAACTGTGTGGTTTTCGCTCAAATGTGTCCCAAACATGTTTATATGGTGTATATGTCACAATGTGAGGTTTGTGCGCGAAAAGCTTTCCGTCATATTTTCGGACCAAAAGTGACCATATCGGCGTCACCTTTCTTTATCCACCAAAACTGTGTGGTTTTCATTCAAATGTGTCCCAAACATGTTTATATGGTGTATATGTCACAATGGGAGCTTTGTGCGCGAAAAGCATTCCGTGAAATTATCGGACCAAAATTGACCATATCGGCGGCACCTTTCTTTATCCACCAAAACTGTGTGGTTTTCCCTCAAATGTGTCCCAAACATGTTTATATGGTGTATATGTCACAATGTGAGGTTTGTGCGCGAAAAGCTTTCCGTCATATTTTCGGACCAAAAGTGACCATATCGGCGTCACCTTTCTTTATCCGCCAAAACTGTGTGGTTTTCGCTCAAATGTGTTCCAAACATGTTTATATGGTGTATATGTCACAATGAGAGCTTTGTGCGCGAAAAGCTTTCCGTCATATTTTCGGACCAAAAGTTACCATATAGGCGTCACCTTTCTTTATCCACAAAAACTGTGTGGTTTTCGCTCAATTGTGTACCAAACATGTTTATATGGTGTATATGTCACAATGGGAGCTTTGTACCCGAAAAGCTTTCCGTCATATTTTCGGACCAAAAGTGACCATATCGGCGCCACCTTTTTTATCCACCAAAACTGTGTGGTTTTCATTCAAATGTGTCCCAAACATGTTTATATGGTGTATATGACACAATGGGAGCTTTGTGTGCAAAAAACTTTCCGTGAAATTTTCGGACCAAAATTGACCATATCGGCGTCACCTTTCTTTATCCACCAAAACTGTGTGGTTTTCGCTCAAATGTGTCCCAAACATGTTTATATGGTGTATATGTCACAATGTGAGGTTTGTGCGCGAAAAGCTTTCCGTCATATTTTCGGACCAAAAGTGACCATATCGGCGTCACCTTTCTTTATCCCCCAAAACTGTGTGGTTTTCGCTCAAATGTGTCCCAAACATGTTTATATGGTGTATATGTCACAATGTGAGGTTTGTGCGCGAAAAGCTTTCCGTCATATTTTCGGACCAAAAGTGACCATATCGGCGTCACCTTTCTTTATCCGCCAAAACTGTGTGGTTTTCGCTCAAATGTGTTCCAAACATGTTTATATGGTGTATATGTCACAATGAGAGCTTTGTGCGCGAAAAGCTTTCCGTCATATTTTCGGACCAAAAGTTACCATATAGGCGTCACCTTTCTTTATCCACAAAAACTGTGTGGTTTTCGCTCAATTGTGTACCAAACATGTTTATATGGTGTATATGTCACAATGGGAGCTTTGTACCCGAAAAGCTTTCCGTCATATTTTCGGACCAAAAGTGACCATATCGGCGCCACCTTTTTTATCCACCAAAACTGTGTGGTTTTCATTCAAATGTGTCCCAAACATGTTTATATGGTGTATATGACACAATGGGAGCTTTGTGTGCAAAAAACTTTCCGTGAAATTTTCGGACCAAAATTGACCATATCGGCGTCACCTTTCTTTATCCACCAAAACTGTGTGGTTTTCGCTCAAATGTGTCCCAAACATGTTTATATGGTGTATATGTCACAATGTGAGGTTTGTGCGCGAAAAGCTTTCCGTCATATTTTCGGACCAAAAGTGACCATATCGGCGTCACCTTTCTTTATCCACCAAAACTGTGTGGTTTTCATTCAAATGTGTCCCAAACATGTTTATATGGTGTATATGTCACAATGGGAGCTTTGTGCGCAAAAAGCTTTCCGTGAAATTTTCGGACCAAAATTGACCATATCGGCGTCACCTTTCTTTATCCACCAAAACTGTGTGGTTTTCGCTCAAATGTGTCCCAAACATGTTTATATGGTGTATATGTCACAATGTGAGGTTTGTGCGCGAAAAGCTTTCCGTCATATTTTCGGACCAAAAGTGACCATATCGGCGTCACCTTTCTTTATCCCCCAAAACTGTGTGGTTTTCGCTCAAATGTGTCCCAAACATGTTTATATGGTGTATATGTCACAATGTGAGGTTTGTGCGCGAAAAGCTTTCCGTCATATTTTCGGACCAAAAGTGACCATATCGGCGTCACCTTTCTTTATCCACCAAAACTGTGTGGTTTTCATTCAAATGTGTCCCAAAAATGTTTATATGGTGTATATGTCACAATGGGAGCTTTGTGCGCAAAAAGCTTTCCGTGAAATTTTCGGACCAAAATTGACCATATCGGCGTCACCTTTCTTTATCCACCAAAACTGTGTGGTTTTCGCTCAAATGTGTCCCAAACATGTTTATATGGTGTATATGACACAATGTGAGGTTTGTGCGCGAAAAGCTTTCCGTCATATTTTCGGACCAAAAGTGACCATATCGGCGTCACCTTTCTTTATCCCCCAAAACTGTGTGGTTTTCGCTCAAATGTGTTCCAAACATGTTTATATGGTGTATATGTCACAATGGGAGCTTTGTGCGCGAAAAGCTTTCCGTCATATTTTCGGACCAAAAGTGACCATATCGGCGTCACCTTTCTTTATCCACCAAAACTGTGTGGTTTTCATTCAAATGTGTCCCAAACATGTTTATATGGTGTATATGTCACAATGGGAGCTTTGTGCGCGAAAAGCTTTCCGTGAAATTTTCGGACCAAAATTGACCATATCGGCGTCACCTTTCTTTATCTTCCAAAACTGTGTGCTTTTCGCTCAAATGTGTCCCAAACATGTTTATATGGTGTATATGTCACAATGGGAGCTTTGTGCGCGAAAACTTTCCGTCATATTTTCGGACCAAAAGTGACCATATCGGCGTCACCTTTCTTTATCCACCAAAACTGTGTGGTTTTCATTCAAATGTGTCCCAAACATGTTTATATGGTGTATATGTCACAATGGGAGCTTTGTGCGCGAAAAGCTTTCCGTCATATTTTCGGACCAAAAGTGACCATATCGTCGTAACCTTTCTTTATCCACCAAAACTGTGTGGTTTTCTCTCAAATGTGTCCCAGACACGTTTATATGGTGTATAGGTCATAATGGGAGCTTTGTGCGCGAAAACTTTCCGTCATATTTTCGGACCAAAAGTGACCATATCGGCGTCACCTTTCTTTATCCACCAAAACTGTGTGGTTTTCATTCAAATGTGTCCCAAACATGTTTATATGGTGTATATGTCACAATGGGAGCTTTGTGCGCGAAAAGCTTTCCATGAAATTATCGGACCAAAATTGACCATATCGGCGGCACCTTTCTTTATCCACCAAAACTGTGTGGTTTTCGCTCAAATGTGTCCCAAACATGTTTATATGGTGTATATGTCACAATGTGAGGTTTGTGCGCGAAATGTTTTCCGTCATATTTTCGGACCAAAAGTGACCATATCGGCGTCACCTTTCTTTATCCGCCAAAACTGTGTGGTTTTCGCTCAAATGTGTTCCAAACATGTTTATATGGTGTATATGTCACAATGGGAGCTTTGTGCGCGAAAAGCTTTCCGTGAAATTTTCGGACCAAAATTGACCATATCGACGTCACCTTTCTTTATCCACCAAAACTGTGTGGTTTTCGCTCAAATGTGTCCCAAACATGTTTATATGGTGTATATGTCACAATGTGAGGTTTGTGCGCGAAAAGCTTTCCGTCATATTTTCGGACCAAAAGTGACCATATCGGCGTCACCTTTCTTTATCCGCCAAAACTGTGTGGTTTTCGCTCAAATGTGTTCCAAACATGTTTATATGGTGTATATGTCACAATGAGAGCTTTGTGCGCGGAAAGCTTTCCGTCATATTTTCGGACCAAAAGTTACCATATAGGCGTCACCTTTCTTTATCCACAAAAACTGTGTGGTTTTCGCTCATTTGTGTACCAAACATGTTTATATGGTGTATATGTCACAATGAGAGCTTTGTACCCGAAAAGCTTTCCGTCATATTTTCGGACCAAAAGTGACCATATCGGCGCCACCTTTCTTTATCCACCAAAACTGTGTGGTTTTCATTCAAATGTGTCCCAAACATGTTTATATGGTGTATATGACACAATGGGAGCTTTGTGTGCAAAAAACATTCCATGAAATTTTCGGACCAAAATTGACCATATCGGCGTCACCTTTCTTTATCCACCAAAACTGTGTGGTTTTCGCTCAAATGTGTCCCAAACATGTTTATATGGTGTATATGTCACAATGTGAGGTTTGTGCGCGAAAAGCTTTCCATCATATTTTCGGACCAAAAGTGACCATATCGGCGTCACCTTTCTTTATCCACCAAAACTGTGTGGTTTTCATTCAAATATGTCCCAAACATGTTTATATGGTGTATATGTCACAATGGGAGCTTTGTGCGCAAAAAGCTTTCCGTGAAATTTTCGGACCAAAATTGACCATATCGGCGTCACCTTTCTTTATCCACCAAAACTGTGTGGTTTTCGCTCAAATGTGTCCCAAACATGTTTATATGGTGTATATGTCACAGTGTGAGGTTTGTGCGCGAAAAGCTTTCCGTCATATTTTCGGACCAAAAGTGACCATATCGGCGTCACCTTTCTTTATCCACCAAAACTGTGTGGTTTTCATTCAAATGTGTCCCAAACATGTTTATATGGTGTATATGTCACAATGGGAGCTTTGTGCGCAAAAAGCTTTCCGTGAAATTTTCGGACCAAAATTGACCATATCGGCGTCACCTTTCTTTATCCCCCAAAACTGTGTGGTTTTCGTTCAAATGTGTCCCAAACATGTTTATATGGTGTATATGTCACAATGTGAGGTTTGTGCGCGAAAAGCTTTCCGTCATATTTTCGGACCAAAAGTGACCATATCGGCGTCACCTTTCTTTATCCCCCAAAACTGTGTGGTTTTCGCTCAAATGTGTTCCAAACATGTTTATATGGTGTATATGTCACAATGTGAGGTTTGTGCGCGAAAAGCTTTCCGTCATATTTTCGGACCAAAAGTGACCATATCGGCGTCCCCTTTCTTTATCCGCCAAAACTGTGTGGTTTTCGCTCAAATGTGTTCCAAACATGATTATATGGTGTATATGTCACAATGAGAGCTTTGTGCGCGAAAAGCTTTCCGTCATATTTTCGGACCAAAAGTTACCATATAGGCGTCACCTTTCCTTATCCACAAAAACTGTGTGGTTTCGCTCAATTGTGTACCAAACATGTTTATATGGTGTATATGTCACAATGGGAGCTTTCTACCCGAAAAGCTTTCCATCATATTTTCGGACCAAAAGTGACCATATCGGCGCCACCTTTCTTTATCCACCAAAACTGTGTGGTTTTCATTCAAATGTGTCCCAAACATGTTTATATGGTGTATATGACACAATGGGAGCTTTGTGTGCAAAAAACTTTCCGTGAAATTTTCGGACCAAAATTGACCATTTCGGCGTCACCTTTCTTTATCCACCAAAACTGTGTGGTTTTCGCTCAAATGTGTCCCAAACATGTTTATATGGTGTATATGTCACAAATTGAGGTTTGTGCGCGAAAAGCTTTCCGTCATATTTTCGGACCAAAAGTGACCATATCGGCGTCACCTTTCTTTATCCGCCAAAACTGTGTGGTTTTCGCTCAAATGTGTTCCAAACATGTTTATATGGTGTATATGTCACAATGAGAGCTTTGTGCGCGAAAAGCTTTCCGTCATATTTTCGGACCAAAAGTGACCATATCGGCGCCACCTTTCTTTATCCACCAAAACTGTGTGGTTTTCATTCAAATGTGTCCCAAACATGTTTATATGGTGTATATGACACAATGGGAGCTTTGTGTGCAAAAAACATTCCGTGAAATTTTCGGACCAAAATTGACCATATCGGCGTCACCTTTCTTTATCCTCCAAAACTGTGTGGTTTTCGCTCAAATGTGTCCCAAACATGTTTATATGGTGTATATGACACAATGTGAGCTTTGTGTGCAAAAAACTTTCCGTGAAATTTTCGGACCAAAATTGACCATATCGGCGTCACCTTTCTTTATCCACCAAAACTGTGTGGTTTTCGCTCAAATGTGTCCCAAACATGTTTATATGGTGTATATGTCACAATGCGAGCTTTGTGCGCAAAATGCTTTCCGTGAAATTTTCGGACCAAAAGTGACCATATCGGCGTCACCTTTCTTTATCCACCAAAACTGTGTGGTTTTCATTCAAATATGTCCCAAACATGTTTATATGGTGTATATGTCACAATGGGAGGTTTGTTCGCGAAAAGCTTTCCGTCATATTTTCGGACCAAAATTGACCATATCGGCGTCACCTTTCTTTATCCACCAAAAGTGTGTGGTTTTCATTCAAATGTGTCCCAAACATGTTTATATGGTGTATATGTCACAATGGGAGCTTTGTGCGCGAAAAGCTTTCCGTCATATTTTCGGACCAAAAGTGACCATATCGGCGTCACCTTTCTTTATCCACCAAAACTGTGTGGTTTTCGCTCAAATGTGTCCCAAACATGTTTATATGGTGTATATGTCACAATGGGAGCTTTGTGCGCAAAAAGCTTTCCGTGAAATTTTCGGACCAAAAGTGACCATATCGGCGTCACCTTTGTTTATCCCCCAAAACTGTGTGGTTTTCGCTCAAATGTGTTCCAAACATGTTTATATGGTGTATATGTCACAATGGGAGCTTTGTGCGCGAAAAGCTTTCCGTCATATTTTCGGACCAAAAGTGACCATATCTGCGTCACCTTTCTTTATCCGCCAAAACTGTGTGGTTTTCGCTCAAATGTGTCCCAAACATGTTTATATGGTGTATATGTCACAATGGGAGCTTTGTGCGCGAAAAGCTTTCCGTGAAATTTTCAGACCAAAATTGACCATATCGACGTCACCTTTCTTTATCCACCAAAACTGTGTGGTTTTCGCTCAAATGTGTCCCAAACATGTTTATATGGTGTATATGTCACAATGTGAGGTTTGTGCGCGAAAAGCTTTCCGTCATATTTTCGGACCAAAAGTGACCATATCGGCGTCACCTTTCTTTATCCGCCAAAACTGTGTGGTTTTCGCTCAAATGTATTCCAAACATGTTTATATGGTGTATATGTCACAATGAGAGCTTTGTGCGCGAAAAGCATTCCGTCATATTTTCGGACCAAAAGTTACCATATAGGCGTCACCTTTCTTTATCCACAAAAACTGTGTGGTTTTCGCTCAATTGTGTACCAAACATGTTTATATGGTGTATATGTCACAATGGGAGCTTTGTACCCGAAAATCTTTCCGTCATATTTTCGGACCAAAAGTGACCATATCGGCGCCACCTTTCTTTATCCACCAAAACTGTGTGGTTTTCATTCAAATGTGTCCCAAACATGTTTATATGGTGTATATGTCACAATGTGAGGTTTGTGCGCGAAAAGCTTTCCGTCATATTTTCGGACCAAAAGTGACCATATCGGCGTCACCTTTCTTTATCCACCAAAACTGTGTGGTTTTCATTCAAATTTGTCCCAAACATGTTTATATGGTGTATATGTCACAATGGGAGCTTTGTGCGCAAAAAGCTTTCCGTGAAATTTTCGGACCAAAATTGACCATATCGGCGTCACCTTTCTTTATCCACCAAAACTGTGTGGTTTTCGCTCAAATGTGTCCCAAACATGTTTATATGGTGTATATGTCACAATGTGAGGTTTGTGCGCGAAAAGCTTTCCGTCATATTTTCGGACCAAAAGTGACCATATCGGCGTCACCTTTCTTTATCCGCCAAAACTGTGTGGTTTTCGCTCAAATGTGTTCCAAACATGTTTATATGGTGTATATGTCACAATGGGAGCTTTGTGCGCGAAAAGCTTTCCGTGAAATTTTCAGACCAAAATTGACCATATCGACGTCACCTTTCTTTATCCACCAAAACTGTGTGGTTTTCGCTCAAATGTGTCCCAAACATGTTTATATGGTGTATATGTCACAATGTGAGGTTTGTGCGCGAAAAGCTTTCCGTCATATTTTCGGACCAAAAGTGACCATATCGGCGTCACCTTTCTTTATCCGCCAAAACTGTGTGGTTTTCGCTCAAATGTGTTCCAAACATGTTTATATGGTGTATATGTCACAATGAGAGCTTTGTGCGCGAAAAGCTTTCCGTCATATTTTCGGACCAAAAGTTACCATATAGGCGTCACCTTTCTTTATCCACCAAAACTGTGTGGTTTTCATTCAAATGTGTCCCAAACATGTTTATATGGTGTATATGTCACAATGGGAGCTTTGTGCGCAAAAAGCTTTCCGTGAAATTTTCGGACCAAAATTGACCATATCGGCGTCACCTTTCTTTATCCACCAAAACTGTGTGGTTTTCGCTCAAATGTGTCCCAAACATGTTTATATGGTGTATATGTCACAATGTGAGGTTTGTGCGCGAAAAGCTTTCCGTCATATTTTCGGACCAAAAGTGACCATATCGGCGTCACCTTTCTTTATCCACCAAAACTGTGTGGTTTTCATTCAAATGTGTCCCAAACATGTTTATATGGTGTATATGTCACAATGGGAGCTTTGTGCGCGAAAAGCTTTCCGTGAAATTTTCAGACCAAAATTGACCATATCGACGTCACCTTTCTTTATCCACCAAAACTGTGTGGTTTTCGCTCAAATGTGTCCCAAACATGTTTATATGGTGTATATGTCACAATGTGAGGTTTGTGCGCGAAAAGCTTTCCGTCATATTTTCGAACCAAAAGTGACCATATCGGCGTCACCTTTCTTTATCCGCCAAAACTGTGTGGTTTTCGCTCAAATGTGTTCCAAACATGTTTATATGGTGTATATGTCACAATGAGAGCTTTGTGCACGAAAAGCTTTCCGTCATATTTTCGGACCAAAAGTTACCATATAGGCGTCACCTTTCTTTATCCACAAAAACTGTGTGGTTTTCGCTCAATTGTGTACCAAACATGTTTATATGGTGTATATGTCACAATGGGAGCTTTGTACCCGAAAAGCTTTCCGTCATATTTTCGGACCAAAAGTGACCATATCGGCGCCACCTTTCTTTATCCACCAAAACTGTGTGGTTTTCATTCAAATGTGTCCCAAACATGTTTATATGGTGTATATGACACAATGGGAGCTTTGTGTGCAAAAAACTTTCCGTGAAATTTTCGGACCAAAATTGACCATATCGGCGTCACCTTTCTTTATCCACCAAAACTGTGTGGTTTTCGCTCAAATGTGTCCCAAACATGTTTATATGGTGTATATGTCACAATGTGAGGTTTGTGCGCGAAAAGCTTTCCGTCATATTTTCGGACCAAAAGTGACCATATCGGCGTCACCTTTCTTTATCCACCAAAACTGTGTGGTTTTCATTCAAATATGTCCCAAACATGTTTATATGGTGTATATGTCACAATGGGAGCTTTGTGCGCAAAAAGCTTTCTGTGAAATTTTCGGACCAAAATTGACCATATCGGCGTCACCTTTCTTTATCCACCAAAACTGTGTGGTTTTCGCTCAAATGTGTCCCAAACATGTTTATATGGTGTATATGTCACAATGTGAGGTTTGTGCGCGAAAAGCTTTCCGTCATATTTTCGGACCAAAAGTGACCATATCAGCGTCACCTTTCTTTATCCACCAAAACTGTGTGGTTTTCATTCAAATGTGTCCCAAACATGTTTATATGGTGTATATGTCACAATGGGAGCTTTGTGCGCAAAAAGCTTTCCGTGAAATTTTCGGACCAAAATTGACCATATCGGCGTCACCTTTCTTTATCAACCAAAACTGTGTGGTTTTCGCTCAAATGTGTCCCAAACATGTTTATATGGTGTATATGTCACAATGTGAGTTTTGTGCGCGAAAAGCTTTCCGTCATATTTTCGGACGAAAAGTGACCATATCGGCGTCACCTTTCTTTATCGCCCAAAACTGTGTGGTTTTCGCTCAAATGTGTTCCAAACATGTTTATATGGTGTATATGTCACAATGGGAGCTTTGTGCGCGAAAAGCTTTCCGTCATATTTTCGGACCAAAAGTGACCATATCGGCGTCACCTTTCTTTATCCACCAAAACTGTGTGGTTTTCATTCAAATGTGTCCCAAACATGTTTATATGGTGTATATGTCACAATGGGAGCTTTGTGCGCGAAAAGCTTTCCGTGAAATTTTCGGACCAAAATTGACCATATCGACGTCACCTTTCTTTATCCACCAAAACTGTGTGGTTTTCGCTCAAATGTGTCCCAAACATGTTTATATGGTGTATATGTCACAATGTGAGGTTTGTGCGCGAAAAGCTTTCCGTCATATTTTCGGACCAAAAGTGACCATATCGGCGTCACCTTTCTTTATCCGCCAAAATTGTGTGGTTTTCGCTCAAATGTGTTCCAAACATGTTTATATGGTGTATATGTCACAATGAGAGCTTTGTGCACGAAAAGCTTTCCGTCATATTTTCGGACCAAAATTGACCATATCGACGTCACCTTTCTTTATCCACAAAAACTGTGTGGTTTTCGCTCAATTGTGTACCAAACATGTTTATATGGTGTATATGTCACAATGGGAGCTTTGTACCCGAAAAGCTTTCCGTCATATTTTCGGACCAAAAGTGACCATATCGGCGCCACCTTTCTTTATCCACCAAAACTGTGTGCTTTTCATTCAAATGTGTCCCAAACATGTTTATATGGTGTATATTACACAATGGGAGCTTTGTGTGCAAAAAACTTTCCGTGAAATTTTCGGACCAAAATTGACCATATCGGCGCCACCTTTCTTTATCCACCAAAACTGTGTGGTTTTCGCTCAAATGTGTCCCAAACATGTTTATATGGTGTATATGTCACAATGTGAGGTTTGTGCGCGAAAAGCTTTCCGTCATATTTTCGGACCAAAAGTGACCATATCGGCGTCACCTTTCTTTATCCACCAAAACTGTGTGGTTTTCATTCAAATATGTCCCAAACATGTTTATATGGTGTATATGTCACAATGGGAGCTTTGTGCGCAAAAAGCTTTCCGTGAAATTTTCGGACCAAAATTGACCATATCGGCGTCACCTTTCTTTATCCACCAAAACTGTGTGGTTTTCGCTCAAATGTGTCCCAAACATGTTTATATGGTGTATATGTCACATTGTGAGGTTTGTGCGCGAAAAGCTTTCCGTCATATTTTCGGACCAAAAGTGACCATATCGGCGTCACCTTTCTTTATCCACCAAAACTGTGTGGTTTTCATTCAAATGTGTCCCAAACATGTTTATATGGTGTATATGTCACAATGGGAGCTTTGTGCGCAAAAAGCTTTCCGTGAAATTTTCGGACCAAAATTGACCATATCGGCGTCACCTTTCTTTATCCACCAAAACTGTGTGGTTTTCGCTCAAATGTGTCCCAAACATGTTTATATGTTGTATATGTCACAATGTGAGGTTTGTGTGCGAAAAGCTTTCCGTCATATTTTCGGACCAAAAGTGACCATATCGGCGTCACCTTTCTTTATCCCCCAAAACTGTGTGGTTTTCGCTCAAATGTGTTCCAAACATGTTTATATGGTGTATATGTCACAATGTGAGGTTTGTGCGCGAAAAGCTTTCCGTCATATTTTCGGACCAAAAGTGACCATTTCGGCGTCACCTTTCTTTATCCGCCAAAACTGTGTGGTTTTCGCTCAAATGTGTTCCAAACATGTTTATATGGTGTATATGTCACAATGAGAGCTTTGTGCGCGAAAAGCTTTCCGTCATATTTTCGGACCAAAAGTTACCATATAGGCGTCACCTTTCTTTATCCACAAAAACTGTGTGGTTTTCGCTCAATTGTGTACCAAACATGTTTATATGGTCTATATGTCACAATGGGAGCTTTCTACCCGAAAAGCTTTCCGTCATATTTTCGGACCAAAAGTGACCATATCGGCGCCACCTTTCTTTATCCACCAAAACTGTGTGGTTTTCATTCAAATGTGTCCCAAACATGTTTATATGGTGTATATGACACAATGGGAGCTTTGTGTGAAAAAAACTTTCCGTGAAATTTTCGGACCAAAATTGACCATTTCGGCGTCACCTTTCTTTATCCACCAAAACTGTGTGGTTTTCGCTCAAATGTGTCCCAAACATGTTTATATGGTGTATATGTCACAATGTGAGGTTTGTGCGCGAAAAGCTTTCCGTCATATTTTCGGACCAAAAGTGACCATATCGGCGTCACCTTTCTTTATCCACCAAAACTGTGTGGTTTTCATTCAAATGTGTCCCAAACATGTTTATATGGTGTATATGTCACAATGGGAGCTTTGTGCGCAAAAAGCTTTCCGTGAAATTTTCGGACCAAAATTGACCATATCGGCGTCACCTTTCTTTATCCACCAAAACTGTGTGGTTTTCGCTCAAATGTGTCCCAAACATGTTTATATGTTGTATATGTCACAATGTGAGGTTTGTGTGCGAAAAGCTTTCCGTCATATTTTCGGACCAAAAGTGACCATATCGGCGTCACCTTTCTTTATCCCCCAAAACTGTGTGGTTTTCGCTCAAATGTGTTCCAAACATGTTTATATGGTGTATATGTCACAATGTGAGGTTTGTGCGCGAAAAGCTTTCCGTCATATTTTCGGACCAAAAGTGACCATTTCGGCGTCACCTTTCTTTATCCGCCAAAACTGTGTGGTTTTCGCTCAAATGTGTTCCAAACATGTTTATATGGTGTATATGTCACAATGAGAGCTTTGTGCGCGAAAAGCTTTCCGTCATATTTTCGGACCAAAAGTTACCATATAGGCGTCACCTTTCTTTATCCACAAAAACTGTGTGGTTTTCGCTCAATTGTGTACCAAACATGTTTATATGGTCTATATGTCACAATGGGAGCTTTCTACCCGAAAAGCTTTCCGTCATATTTTCGGACCAAAAGTGACCATATCGGCGCCACCTTTCTTTATCCACCAAAACTGTGTGGTTTTCATTCAAATGTGTCCCAAACATGTTTATATGGTGTATATGACACAATGGGAGCTTTGTGTGAAAAAAACTTTCCGTGAAATTTTCGGACCAAAATTGACCATTTCGGCGTCACCTTTCTTTATCCACCAAAACTGTGTGGTTTTCGCTCAAATGTGTCCCAAACATGTTTATATGGTGTATATGTCACAATGTGAGGTTTGTGCGCGAAAAGCTTTCCGTCATATTTTCGGACCAAAAGTGACCATATCGGCGTCACCTTTCTTTATCGCCCAAAACTGTGTGGTTTTCGCTCAAATGTGTTCCAAACATGTTTATATGGTGTATATGTCACAATGAGAGCTTTGTGCGCGAAAAGCTTTCCGTCATATTTTCGGACCAAAAGTTACCATATAGGCGTCACCTTTCTTTATCCACAAAAACTGTGTGGTTTTCGCTCAATTGTGTACCAAACATGTTTATATGGTGTATATGTCACAATGGGAGCTTTGTACTCGAAAAGCTTTCCGTCATATTTTCGGACCAAAAGTGACCATATCGGCGCCACCTTTCTTTATCCACCAAAACTGTGTGGTTTTCATTCAAATGTGTCCCAAACATGTTTATATGGTGTATATGACACAATGGGAGCTTTGTGTGCAAAAAACTTTCCGTGAAATTTTCGGACCAAAATTGACCATATCGGCGTCACCTTTCTTTATCCACCAAAACTGTGTGGTTTTCGCTCAAATGTGTCCCAAACATGTTTATATGGTGTATATGTCACAATGTGAGGTTTGTGCGCGAAAAGCTTTCCGTCATATTTTCGGACCAAAAGTGACCATATCGGCGTCACCTTTCTTTATCCACCAAAACTGTGTGGTTTTCATTCAAATATGTCCCAAACATGTTTATATGGTGTATATGTCACAATGGGAGCTTTGTGCGCAAAAAGCTTTCCGTGAAATTTTCGGACCAAAATTGACCATATCGGCGTCACCTTTCTTTATCCACCAAAACTGTGTGGTTTTCACTCAAATGTGTCCCAAACATATTTATATGGTGTATATGTCACAATGTGAGGATTGTGTGCGAAAAGCTTTCCGTCATATTTTCGGACCAAAAGTGACCATATCGGCGTCACCTTTCTTTATCCACCAAAACTGTGTGGTTTTCATTCAAATGTGTCCCAAACATGTTTATATGGTGTATATGTCACAATGGGAGCATTGTGCGCAAAAAGCTTTCCGTGAAATTTTCGGACCAAAATTGACCATATCGGCGTCACCTTTCTTTATCCACCAAAACTGTGTGGTTTTCATTCAAATATGTCCCAAACATGTTTATATGGTGTATATGTCACAATGGGAGCTTTGTGCGCAAAAAGCTTTCCGTGAAATTTTCGGACCAAAATTGACCATATCGGCGTCACCTTTCTTTATCCACCAAAACTGTGTGGTTTTCGCTCAAATGTGTCCCAAACATGTTTATATGGTGTATATGTCACAATGTGAGGTTTGTGCGCGAAAAGCTTTCCGTCATATTTTCGGACCAAAAGTGACCATATCGGCGTCACCTTTCTTTATCCACCAAAACTGTGTGGTTTTTCATTCAAATGTGTCCCAAACATGTTTATATGGTGTATATGTCACAATGGGAGCTTTGTGCGCAAAAAGCTTTCCGTGAAATTTTCGGACCAAAATTGACCATATCGGCGTCACCTTTCTTTATCCACCAAAACTGTGTGGTTTTCGCTCAAATGTGTCCCAAACATGTTTATATGGTGTATATGTCACAATGTGAGGTTTGTGCGCGAAAAGCTTTCCGTCATATTTTCGGACCAAAAGTGACCATATCGGCGTCACCTTTCTTTATCCCCCAAAACTGTGTGGTTTTCGCTCAAATGTGTTCCAAACATGTTTATATGGTGTATATGTCACAATGTGAGGTTTGTGCGCGAAAAGCTTTCCGTCATATTTTCGGACCAAAAGTGACCATTTCGGCGTCACCTTTCTTTATCCGCCAAAACTGTGTGGTTTTCGCTCAAATGTGTTCCAAACATGTTTATATGGTGTATATGTCACAATGAGAGCTTTGTGCGCGAAAAACTTTCCGTCATATTTTCGGACCAAAAGTTACCATATAGGCGTCACCTTTCTTTATCCACAAAAACTGTGTGGTTTTCGCTCAATTGTGTACCAAACATGTTTATATGGTCTATATGTCACAATGGGAGCTTTCTACCCGAAAAGCTTTCCGTCAAATTTTCGGACCAAAAGTGACCATATCGGCGCCACCTTTCTTTATCCACCAAAACTGTGTGGTTTTCATTCAAATGTGTCCCAAACATGTTTATATGGTGTATATGACACAATGGGAGCTTTGTGTGCAAAAAACATTCCGTGAAATTTTCGGACCAAAATTGACCATTTCGGCGTCACCTTTCTTTATCCACCAAAACTGTGTGGTTTTCGCTCAAATGTGTCCCAAACATGTTCATATGGTGTATATGTCACAATGTGAGGTTTGTGCGCGAAAAGCTTTCCGTCATATTTTCGGACCAAAAGTGACCATATCGGCGTCACCTTTCTTTATCCGCCAAAACTGTGTGGTTTTCGCTCAAATGTGTTCCAAACATGTTTATATGGTGTATATGTCACAATGAGAACTTTGTGCGCGAAAAGCTTTCCGTCATATTTTCGGACCAAAAGTTACCATATAGGCGTCACCTTTCTTTATCCACAAAAACTGTGTGGTTTTCGCTCAAATGTGTCCCAAACATGTTTATATGGTGTATATGTCACAATGTGAGGTTTGTGTGCGAAAAGCTTTCCGTCATATTTTCGGACCAAAAGTGACCATATCGGCGTCACCTTTCTTTATCCACCAAAACTGTGTGGTTTTCATTCAAATGTGTCCCAAACATGTTTATATGGTGTATATGTCACAATGGGAGCTTTGTGCGCAAAAAGCTTTCCGTGAAATTTTCGGACCAAAATTGACCATATCGGCGTCACCTTTCTTTATCCACCAAAACTGTGTGGTTTTCGCACAAATGTGTCCCAAACATGTTTATATGGTGTATATGTCACAATGTGAGGTTTGTGCGCGAAAAGCTTTCCGTCATATTTTCGGACCAAAAGTGACCATATCGGCGTCACCTTTCTTTATCCCCCAAAACTGTGTGGTTTTCGCTCAAATGTGTTCCAAACATGTTTATATGGTGTATATGTCACAATGGGAGCTTTGTGCGCGAAAAGCTTTCCGTCATATTTTCGGACCAAAAGTGACCATATCGGCGTCACCTTTCTTTATCCACCAAAACTGGGTGGTTTTCATTCAAATGTGTCCCAAACATGTTTATATGGTGTATATGACACAATGGGAGCTTTGTGTGCAAAAAACTTTCCGTGAAATTTTCGGACCAAAATTGACCATATCGGCGTCACCTTTCTTTATCCACCAAAACTGTGTGGTTTTCGCTCAAATGTGTCCCAAACATGTTTATATGGTGTATATGTCACAATGTGAGGTTTGTGCGCGAAAAGCTTTCCGTCATATTTTCGGACCAAAAGTGACCATATCGGCGTCACCTTTCTTTATCCACCAAAACTGTGTGGTTTTCATTCAAATATGTCCCAAACATGTTTATATGGTGTATATGTCACAATGGGAGCTTTGCGCGCAAAAAGCTTTCCGTGAAATTTTCGGACCAAAATTGACCATATCGGCGTCACCTTTCTTTATCCACTAAAACTGTGTGGTTTTCGCTCAAATGTGTCCCAAACATGTTTATATGGTGTATATGTCACAATGTGAGGTTTGTGCGCGAAAAGCTTTCCGTCATATTTTCGGACCAAAAGTGACCATATCGGCGTCACCTTTCTTTATCCACCAAAACTGTGTGGTTTTCATTCAAATGTGTCCCAAACATGTTTATATGGTGTATATGTCACAATGGGAGCTTTGTGCGCAAAAAGCTTTCCGTGAAATTTTCGGACCAAAATTGACCATATCGGCGTCACCTTTCTTTATCCACCAAAACTGTGTGGTTTTCGCTGAAATGTGTCCCAAACATGTTTATATGGTGTATATGTCACAAAGTGAGGTTTGTGCGCGAAAAGCTTTCCGTCATATTTTCGGACCAAAAGTGACCATATCGGCGTCACCTTTCTTTATCCCCCAAAACTGTGTGGTTTTCGCTCAAATGTGTTCCGAACATGTTTATATGGTGTATATGTCACAATGGGAGCTTTGTGCGCGAAGAGCTTTCCGTCATATTCTCGGACCAAAAGTGACCATATCGGCGTCACCTTTCTTTATCCACCAAAACTGTGTGGTTTTCATTCAAATGTGTCCCAAACATGTTTATATGGTGTATATGTCACAATGGGAGCTTTGTGCGCGAAAAGCTTTCCGTGAAATTTTCGGACCAAAATTGACCATATCGGCATCACCTTTCTTTATCTTCCAAAACTGTGTGGTTTTCGCTCAAATGTGTCCCAAACATGTTTATATGGTGTATATGTCACAATGGGAGCTTTGTGCGCGAAAAGCTTTCCGTGAAATTTTCGGACCAAAATTGACCATATCGGCGTCACCTTTCTTTATCCACCAAAACTGTGTGGTTTTCGCTCAAATGTGTCCCAAACATGTTTATATGGTGTATATGTCACAATGTGAGGTTTGTGCGCGAAAAGCTTTCCGTCATATTTTCGGACCAAAAGTGACCATATCGGCGTCACCTTTCTTTATCCACCAAAACTGTGTGGTTTTCATTCAAATGTGTCCCAAACATGTTTATATGGTGTATATGTCACAATGGGAGCTTTGTGCGCGAAAAGCTTTCCGTGAAATTTTCGGACCAAAATTGACCATATCGGCGTCACCTTTCTTTATCCACCAAAACTGTGCGGTTTTCGCTCAAATGTGTCCCAAACATGTTTATATGGTGTATATGTCACAATGTGAGGTTTGTGCGCGAAAAGTTTTCCGTCATATTTTCGGACCAAAAGTGACCATATCGGCATCACCTTTCTTTATCCGCCAAAACTGTGTGGTTTTCGCTCAAATGTGTTCCAAACATGTTTATATGGTGTATATGTCACAATAGGACTTTGTGCGCGAAAAGCTTTCCGTCATATTTTCGGACCAAAAGTGACCATATCGGCGTCACCTTTCTTTATCCACCAAAACTGTGTGGTTTTCATTCAAATGTGTCCCAAACATGTTTGTATGGTGTATATGTCACAATGGGAGCTTTGTGCGCGAAAAGCTTTCCGTGAAATTTTCGGACCAAAATTGACCATATCGGCGTCACCTTTCTTTATCCACCAAAACTGTGTGGTTTTCATTCAAATATGTCCCAACACATGTTTATATGGTGTATATGTCACAATGGGAGCTTTGTGCGCGAAAAGCTTTCCGTGAAAATTTTCGGACCAAAATTGACCATATCGGCGTCACCTTTCTTTATCCACCAAAACTGTGTGGTTTTCGCTCAAATGTGTCCCAAACATGTTTATATGGTGTATATGTCACAAATTGAGGTTTGTGCGCGAAAAGCTTTCCGTGAAATTTTCGGACCAAAATTGACCATATCGGCGTCACCTTTCTTTATCCACCAAAACTGTGTGGTTTTCGCTCAAATGTGTCCCAAAAATGTTTATATGGTGTATATGTCACAATGTGAGGTTTGTGCGCGAAAAACTTTCCGTCATATTTTCGGACCAAAAGTGACCATATCGGCGTCACCTTTCTTTATCCACCAAAACTGTGTGGTTTTCATTCAAATGTGTCCCAAACATGTTTATATGGTGTATATGTCACAATGGGAGCTTCGTGCGCGAAAAGCTTTCCGTGAAATTTTCGGACCAAAATTGACCATATCGGCGTCACCTTTCTTTATCCACCAAAACTGTGCGGTTTTCGCTCAAATGTGTCCCAAACATGTTTATATGGTGTATATGTCACAATGTGAGGTTTGTGCGCGAAAAGTTTTCCGTCATATTTTCGGACCAAAAGTGACCATATCGGCATCACCTTTCTTTATCCGCCAAAACTGTGTGGTTTTCGCTCAAATGTGTTCCAAACATGTTTATATGGTGTATATGTCACAATAGGACTTTGTGCGCGAAAAGCTTTCCGTCATATTTTCGGACCAAAAGTGACCATATCGGCGTCACCTTTCTTTATCCACCAAAACTGTGTGGTTTTCATTCAAATGTGTCCCAAACATGTTTGTATGGTGTATATGTCACAATGGGAGCTTTGTGCGCGAAAAGCTTTCCGTGAAATTTTCGGACCAAAATTGACCATATCGGCGTCACCTTTCTTTATCCACCAAAACTGTGTGGTTTTCATTCAAATATGTCCCAACACATGTTTATATGGTGTATATGTCACAATGGGAGCTTTGTGCGCGAAAAGCTTTCCGTGAAAATTTTCGGACCAAAATTGACCATATCGGCGTCACCTTTCTTTATCCACCAAAACTGTGTGGTTTTCGCTCAAATGTGTCCCAAACATGTTTATATGGTGTATATGTCACAAATTGAGGTTTGTGCGCGAAAAGCTTTCCGTGAAATTTTCGGACCAAAATTGACCATATCGGCGTCACCTTTCTTTATCCACCAAAACTGTGTGGTTTTCGCTCAAATGTGTCCCAAAAATGTTTATATGGTGTATATGTCACAATGTGAGGTTTGTGCGCGAAAAACTTTCCGTCATATTTTCGGACCAAAAGTGACCATATCGGCGTCACCTTTCTTTATCCACCAAAACTGTGTGGTTTTCATTCAAATGTGTCCCAAACATGTTTATATGGTGTATATGTCACAATCGGAGCTTTGTGCGCAAAAAGCTTTCCGTGAAATTTTCGGACCAAAATTGACCATATCGGCGTCACCTTTCTTTATCCACCAAAACTGTGTGGTTTTCGCTCAAATGTGTCCCAAACATGTTTATATGGTGTATATGTCACAATGTAAGGTTTGTGCGCGAAAAGCTTTCCGTCATATTTTCGGACCAAAAGTGACCATATCGGCGTCACCTTTCTTTATCCCCCAAAACTGTGTGGTTTTCGCTCAAATGTGTTCCAAACATGTTTATATGGTGTATATGTCACAATGGGAGCTTTGTGCGCGAAAAGCTTTCCGTCATATTTTCGGACCAAAAGTGACCATATCGGCGTCACCTTTCTTTATCCACCAAAACTGTGTGGTTTTCATTCAAATGTGTCCCAAACATGTTTATATGGTGTATATGACACAATGGGAGCTTTGTGTGCAAAAAACTTTCCGTGAAATTTTCGGACCAAAATTGACCATATCGGCGTCACCTTTCTTTATCCACCAAAACTGTGTGGTTTTCGCTCAAATGTGTCCCAAACATGTTTATATGGTGTATATGTCAAAATGTGAGGTTTGTGCGCGAAAAGCTTTCCGTCATATTTTCGGACCAAAAGTGACCATATCGGCGTCACCTTTCTTTATCCACCAAAACTGTGTGGTTTTCATTCAAATGTGTCCCAAACATGTTTATATGGTGTATATGTCACAATGGGAGCTTTGTGCGCAAAAAGCTTTCCGTGAAATTTTCGGACCAAAATTGACCATATCGGCGTCACCTTTCTTTATCCACCAAAACTGTGTGGTTTTCGCTCAAATGTGTCCCAAACATGTTTATATGGTGTATATGTCACAATGTGAGGTTTGTGCGCGAAAAGCTTTCTGTCATATTTTCGGACCAAAAGTGACCATATCGGTGTCACCTTTCTTTATCCACCAAAACTGTGTGGTTTTCATTCAAATGTGTCCCAAACATGTTTATATGGTGTATATGTCACAATGGGAGCTTTGTGCGCGAAAAGCTTTCCGTGATATTTTCGGACCAAAATTGACCATATCGGCGTCACCTTTCTTTATCTTCCAAAACTGTGTGGTTTTCGCTCAAATGTGTCCCAAACATGTTTATATGGTGTATATGTCACAATGTGAGCTTTGTGCGCGAAAAGCTTTCCGTGAAATTTTCGGACCAAAATTGACCATATCGACGTCACCTTTCTTTATCCACCAAAACTGTGTGGTTTTCGCTCAAATGTGTCCCAAACATGTTTATATGGTGTATATGTCACAATGTGAGGTTTGTGCGCGAAAAGCTTTCCGTCATATTTTCGGACCAAAAGTGACCATATCGGCGTCACCTTTCATTATCCACCAAAACTGTGTGGTTTTCATTCAAATGTGTCCCAAACATGTTTATATGGTGTATATGTCACAATGGGAGCTTTGTGCGCGAAAAGCATTCCGTGAAATTTTCGCACCAAAATTGACCATATCGGCGTCACCTTTCTTTATCTTCCAAAACTGTGTGGTTTTCGCTCAAATGTGTCCCAAACATGTTTATATGGTGTATATGTGACAATGTGAGCTTTGTGCGCGAAAAGCTTTCCGTGAAATTTTCGGACCAAAATTGACCATATCGGCGTCACCTTTCTTTATCCACCAAAACTGTGTGGTTTTCGCTCAAATGTGTGCCAAACATGTTTATATGGTGTATATGTCACAATGTGAGGTTTGTGCGCGAAAAGCTTTCCGTCATATTTTTGGACCAAAAGTGACCATATCGGCGTCACCTTTCTTTATCCACCAAAACTGTGTGGTTTTCATTCAAATGTGTCCCAAACATGTTTATATGGTGTATATGTCACAATGGGAGCTTTGTGCGCGAAAAGCTTTCCGTGAAATTTTCGGACCAAAATTGACCATATCGGCGTCACCTTTCTTTATCCACCAAAACTGTGTGGTTTTCGCTCAAATGTGTCCCAAACATGTTTATATGGTGTATATGTCACAATGTGAGGTTTGTGCGCGAAAAGTTTTCCGTCATATTTTCGGACCAAAAGTGACCATATCGGCGTCACCTTTCTTTATCCGCCAAAACTGTGTGGTTTTCGCTCAAATGTGTTCCAAACATGTTTATATGGTGTATATGTCACAATGGGAGCTTTGTGCGCGAAAAGCTTTCCGTCATATTTTCGGACCAAAAGTGACCATATCGGCGTCACCTTTCTTTATCCACCAAAACTGTGTGGTTTTCATTCAAATGTGTCCCAAACATGTTTATATGGTGTATATGTCACAATGGGAGCTTTGTGCGCGAAAAGCTTTCCGTGAAATTTTCGGACCGAAATTGACCATATCAACGTCACCTTTCTTTATCCACCAAAACTGTGTGGTTTTCGCTCAAATGTGTCCCAAACATGTTTATATGGTGTATATGTCACAATGTGAGGTTTGTGCGCGAAAAGCTTTCCGTCATATTTTCGGACCAAAAGTTACCATATAGGCGTCACCTTTCTTTATCCACAAAAACTGTGTGGTTTTCGCTCAATTGTGTACCAAACATGTTTATATGGTGTATATGTCACAATGGGAGCTTTGTACCCGAAAAGCTTTCCGTCATATTTTCGGACCAAAAGTGACCATATCGGCGCCACCTTTCTTTATCCACTAAAACTGTGTGGTTTTCATTCAAATGTGTCCCAAACATGTTTATATGGTGTATATGTCACAATGTGAGGTTTGTGCGCGAAAAGCTTTCCGTCATATTTTCGGACCAAAAGTGACCATATCGGCGTCACCTTTCTTTATCCACCAAAACTGTGTGGTTTTCATTCAAATATGTCCCAAACATGTTTATATGGTGTATATGTCACAATGGGAGCTTTGTGCGCAAAAAGCTTTCCGTGAAATTTTCGGACCAAAATTGACCATATCGGCGTCACCTTTCTTTATCCACCAAAACTGTGTGGTTTTCGCTCAAATGTGTACCAAACATGTTTATATGGTGTATATGTCACAATGGGAGCTTTGTACCCGAAAAGCTTTCCGTCATATTTTCGGACCAAAAGTGACCATATCGGCGCCACCTTTCTTTATCCACCAAAACTGTGTGGTTTTCATTCAAATGTGTCCCAAACATGTTTATATGGTGTATATGTCACAATGGGAGCTTTGTGTGCAAAAAACTTTCCGTGAAATTTTCGGACCAAAATTGACCATATCGGCGTCACCTTTCTTTATCCACCAAAACTGTGTGGTTTTCGCTCAAATGTGTCCCAAACATGTTTATATGGTGTATATGTCACAATGTGAGGTTTGTGCGCGAAAAGCTTTCCGTCATATTTTCGGACCAAAAGTGACCATATCGGCGTCACCTTTCTTTATCCACCAAAACTGTGTGGTTTTCATTCATATGTGTCCCAAACATGTTTATATGGTGTATATGTCACAATGGGAGCTTTGTGCGCGAAAAGCTTTCCGTGAAATTTTCGGACCAAAATTGACCATATCGGCGTCACCTTTCTTTATCTTCCAAAACTGTGTGGTTTTCGCTCAAATGTGTCCCAAACATGTTTATATGGTGTATATGTCACAATGTGAGCTTTGTGCGCGAAAAGCTTTCCGTGAAATTTTCGGACCAAAATTGACCATATCGACGTCACCTTTCTTTATCCACCAAAACTGTGTGGTTTTCGCTCAAATGTGTCCCAAACATGTTTATATGGTGTATATGTCACAATGTGAGGTTTGTGCGCGAAAAGCTTTCCGTCATATTTTCGGACCAAAAGTGACCATATCGGCGTCACCTTTCTTTATCCACCAAAACTGTGTGGTTTTCATTCAAATGTGTCCCAAACATGTTTATATGGTGTATATGTCACAATGGGAGCTTTGTGCGCGAAAAGCTTTCCGTGAAATTTTCGCACCAAAATTGACCATATCGGCGTCACCTTTCTTTATCTTCCAAAACTGTGTGGTTTTCGCTCAAATGTGTCCCAAACATGTTTATATGGTGTATATGTGACAATGTGAGCTTTGTGCGCGAAAGACTTTCCGTGAAATTTTCGGACCAAAATTGACCATATCGGCGTCACCTTTCTTTATCCACCAAAACTGTGTGGTTTTCGCTCAAATGTGTGCCAAACATGTTTATATGGTGTATATGTCACAATGTGAGGTTTGTGCGCGAAAAGCTTTCCGTCATATTTTCGGACCAAAAGTGACCATATCGGCGTCACCTTTCTTTATCCACCAAAACTGTGTGGTTTTCATTCAAATGTGTCCCAAACATGTTTATATGGTGTATATGTCACAATGGGAGCTTTGTGCGCGAAAAGCTTTCCGTGAAATTTTCGGGCCAAAATTGACCATATCGGCGTCACCTTTCTTTATCCACCAAAACTGTGTGGTTTTCGCTCAAATGTGTCCCAAACATGTTTATATGGTGTATATGTCACAATGTGAGGTTTGTGCGCGAAAAGTTTTCCGTCATATTTTCGGACCAAAAGTGACCAGATCGGCGTCACCTTTCTTTATCCGCCAAAACTGTGTGGTTTTCGCTCAAATGTGTTCCAAACATGTTTATATGGTGTATATGTCACAATGGGAGCTTTGTGCGTGAAAAGCTTTCCGTCATATTTTCGGACAAAAAGTGACCATATCGGCGTCACCTTTCTTTATCCACCAAAACTGTGTGGTTTTCATTCAAATGTGTCCCAAACATGTTTATATGGTGTATATGTCACAATGGGAGCTTTGTGCGCGAAAAGCTTTCCGTGAAATTTTCGGACCGAAATTGACCATATCAACGTCACCTTTCTTTATCCACCAAAATTGTGTGGTTTTCGCTCAAATGTGTCCCAAACATGTTTATATGGTGTATATGTCACAATGTGAGGTTTGTGCGCGATAAGCTTTCCGTCATATTTTCGGACCAAAAGTTACCATATAGGCGTCACCTTTCTTTATCCACAAAAACTGTGTGGTTTTCGCTCAATTGTGTACCAAACATGTTTATATGGTGTATATGTCACAATGGGAGCTTTGTACCCGAAAAGCTTTCCGTCATATTTTCGGACCAAAAGTGACCATATCGGCGCCACCTTTCTTTATCCACCAAAACTGTGTGGTTTTCATTCAAATGTGTCCCAAACATGTTTATATGGTGTATATGTCACAATGTGAGGTTTGTGCGGGAAAAGCTTTCCGTCATATTTTCGGACCAAAAGTGACCATATCGGCGTCACCTTTCTTTATCCACCAAAACTGTGTGGTTTTCATTCAAATATGTCCCAAACATGTTTATATGGTGTATATGTCACAATGGGAGCTTTGTGCGCAAAAAGCTTTCCGTGAAATTTTCGGACCAAAATTGACCATATGGGCGTCACCTTTCTTTATCCACCAAAACTGTGTGGTTTTCGCTCAAATGTGTACCAAACATGTTTATATGGTGTATATGTCACAATGGGAGCTTTGTACCCGAAAAGCTTTCCGTCATATTTTCGGACCAAAAGTGACCATATCGGCGCCACCTTTCTTTATCCACCAAAACTGTGTGGTTTTCATTCAAATGTGTCCCAAACATGTTTATATGGTGTATATGTCACAATGGGAGCTTTGTGTGCAAAAAACTTTCCGTGAAATTTTCGGACCAAAATTGACCATATCGGCGTCACCTTTCTTTATCCACCAAAACTGTGTGGTTTTCGCTCAAATGTGTCCCAAACATGTTTATATGGTGTATATGTCACAATGTGAGGTTTGTGCGCGAAAAGCTTTCCGTCATATTTTCGGACCAAAAGTGACCATATCGGCGTCACCTTTCTTTATCCACCAAAACTGTGTGGTTTTCATTCAAATGTGTCCCAAACATGTTTATATGGTGTATATGTCACAATGGGAGCTTTGTGCGCAAAAAGCTTTCCGTGAAATTTTCGGACCAAAATTGACCATATCGGCGTCACCTTTCTTTATCCACCAAAACTGTGTGGTTTTCGCTCAAATGTGTCTCAAACATGTTTATATGGTGTATATGTCACAATGTGAGGTTTGTGCGCGAAAAGCTTTCCGTCATATTTTCGGACCAAAAGTGACCATATCGGCGTCACCTTTCTTTATCCACCAAAACTGTGTGGTTTTCATTCAAATGTGTCCCAAACATGTTTATATGGTGTATATGTCACAATGGGAGCTATGTGCGCAAAAAGCTTTCCGTGAAATTTTCGGACCAAAATTGACCATATCGGCGTCACCTTTCTTTATCCACCAAAACTGTGTGGTTTTCGCTCAAATGTGTCCCAAACATGTTTATATGGTGTATATGTCACAATGTGAGGTTTGTGCGCGAAAAGCTTTCCGTCATATTTTCGGACCAAAAGTGACCATATCGGCGTCACCTTTCTTTATCCCCCAAAACTGTGTGGTTTTCGCTCAAATGTGTTCCAAACATGTTTATATGGTGTATATGTCACAATGGGAGCTTTGTGCGCGAAAAGCTTTCCGTCATATTTTCGGACCAAAAGTGACCATATCGGCGTCACCTTTCTTTATCCACCAAAACTGTGTGGTTTTCATTCAAATGTGTCCCAAACATGTTTATATGGTGTATATGTCACAATGGGAGCTTTGTGTGCAAAAAACTTTCCGTGAAATTTTCGGACCAAAATTGACCATATCGGCGTCACCTTTCTTTATCCACCAAAACTGTGTGGTTTTCGCTCAAATGTGTCCCAAACATGTTTATATGGTGTATATGTCACAATGTGAGGTTTGTGCGCGAAAAGCTTTCCGTCATATTTTCGGACCAAAAGTGACCATATCGGCGTCACCTTTCTTTATCCACCAAAACTGTGTGGTTTTCATTCAAATGTGTCCCAAACATGTTTATATGGTGTATATGTCACAATGGGAGCTTTGTGCGCAAAAAGCTTTCCGTGAAATTTTCGGACCAAAATTGACCATATCGGCGTCACCTTTCTTTATCCACCAAAACTATGTGGTTTTCGCTCAAATGTGTCCCAAACATGTTTATATGGTGTATATGTCACAATGTGAGGTTTGTGCGCGAAAAGCTTTCCGTCATATTTTCGTACCAAAAGTGACCATATCGGCGTCACCTTTCTTTATCCACCAAAACTGTGTGGTTTTCATTCAAATGTGTCCCAAACATGTTTATATGGTGTATATGTCACAATGGGAGCTTTGTGCGCAAAAAGCTTTCCGTGAAATTTTCGGACCAAAATTGACCATATCGGCGTCACCTTTCTTTATCCACCAAAACTGTGTGGTTTTCGCTCAAATGTGTCCCAAACATGTTTATATGGTGTATATGTCACAATGTGAGGTTTGTGCGCGAAAAGCTTTCCGTCATATTTTCGGATCAAAAGTGACCATATCGGCGTCACCTTTCTTTATCCCCCAAAACTGTGTGGTTTTCGCTCAAATGTGTTCCAAACATGTTTATATGGTGTATATGTCACAATGGGAGCTTTGTGCGCGAAAAGCTTTCCGTCATATTTTCGGACCAAAAGTGACCATATCGGCGTCACCTTTCTTTATCCACCAAAACTGTGTGGTTTTCATTCAAATGTGTCCCAAACATGTTTATATGGTGTATATGACACAATGGGAGCTTTGTGTGCAAAAAACTTTCCGTGAAATTTTCGGACCAAAATTGACCATATCGGCGTCACCTTTCTTTATCCACCAAAACTGTGTGGTTTTCGCTCAAATGTGTCCCAAACATGTTTATATGGTGTATATGTCACAATGTGAGGTTTGTGCGCGAAAAGCTTTCCGTCATATTTTCGGACCAAAAGTGACCATATCGGCGTCACCTTTCTTTATCCACCAAAACTGTGTGGTTTTCATTCAAATATGTCCCAAACATGTTTATATGGTGTATATGTCACAATGGGAGCTTTGTGCGCAAAAAGCTTTCCGTGAAATTTTCGGACCAAAATTGACCATATCGGCGTCACCTTTCTTTATCCACCAAAACTGTGTGGTTTTCGCTCAAATGTGTCCCAAACATGTTTATATGGTGTATATGTCACAATGTGAGGTTTGTGCGCGAAAAGCTTTCCGTCATATTTTCGGACCAAAAGTGACCATATCGGCGTCACCTTTCTTTATCCACCAAAACTGTGTGGTTTTCATTAAAATGTGTCCCAAACATGTTTATATGGTGTATATGTCACAATGGGAGCTTTGTGCGCAAAAAGCTTTCCGTGAAATTTTCGGACCAAAATTGACCATATCGGCGTCACCTTTCTTTATCCACCAAAACTGTGTGGTTTTCGCTCAAATGTGTCCCAAACATGTTTATATGGTGTATATGTCACAATGTGAGGTTTGTGCGCGAAAAGCTTTCCGTCATATTTTCGGACCAAAAGTGACCATATCGGCGTCACCTTTCTTTATCCCCCAAAACTGTGTGGTTTTCGCTCAAATGTGTTCCAAACATGTTTATATGGTGTATATGTCACAATGGGAGCTTTGTGCGCGAAAAGCTTTCCGTCATATTTTCGGACAAAAAGTGACCATATCGGCGTCACCTTTCCCTATCCACCAAAACTGTGTGGTTTTCATTCAAATGTGTACCAAACATGTTTATATGGTGTATATGTCACAATGGGAGCTTTGTGCGCGAAAAGCTTTCCGTGAAATTTTCGGACCAAAATTGACCATATCGGCGTCACCTTTCTTTATCTTCCAAAACTGTGTGGTTTTCGCTCAAATGTGTCCCAAACATGTTTATATGGTGTATATGTCACAATGGGAGCTTTGTGCGCGAAAAGCTTTCCGTGAAATTTTCGGACCAAAATTGACCATATCGGCGTCACCTTTCTTTATCCACCAAAACTGTGTGGTTTTCGCTCAAATGTGTCCCAAACATGTTTATATGGTGTATATGTCACAATGTGAGGTTTGTGCGCGAAAAGCTTTCCGTCATATTTTCGGACCAAAAGTGACCATATCGGCGTCACCTTTCTTTATCCACCAAAACTGTGTGGTTTTCATTCAAATGTGTCCCAAACATGTTTATATGGTGTATATGTCACAATGGGAGCTTTGTGCGCGAAAAGCTTTCCGTGAAATTTTCGGACCAAAATTGACCATATCGGCGTCACCTTTCTTTATCCACCAAAACTGTGTGGTTTTCGCTCAAATGTGTCCCAAACATGTTTATATGGTGTATATGTCACAATGTGAGGTTTGTGCGCGAAAAGTTTTCCGTCATATTTTCGGACCAAAAGTGACCATATCGGCGTCACCTTTCTTTATCCGCCAAAACTGTGTGGTTTTCGCTCAAATGTGTCCCAAACATGTTTATATGGTGTATATGTCACAATGTGAGGTTTGTGCGCGAAAAGCTTTCCGTCATATTTTCGGACCAAAAGTAACCATATCGGCGTCACCATTCTTTATCCACCAAAACTGTGTGGTTTTCATTCAAATGTGTCCCAAACATGTTTATATGGTGTATATGTCACAATGGGAGCTTTGTGCGCGAAAAGCTTTCCGTGAAATTTTCGGACCAAAATTGACCATATCGACGTCACCTTTCTTTATCCACCAAAACTGTGTGGTTTTCGCTCAAATGTGTCCCAAACATGTTTATATGGTGTATATGTCACAATGTGAGGTTTGTGCGCGAAAAGCTTTCCGTCATATTTTCGGACCAAAAGTTACCATATAGGCGTCACCTTTCTTTATCCACAAAAACTGTGTGGTTTTCGCTCAATTGTGTACCAAACATGTTTATATGGTGTATATGTCACAATGGGAGCTTTGTACCCGAAAAGCTTTCCTTCATATTTTCGGACCAAAAGTGACCATATCGGCGCCACCTTTCTTTATCCACCAAAACTGTGTGGTTTTCATTCTAATGTGTCCCAAACATTTTTATATGGTGTATATGTCACAATGTGAGGTTTGTGCGCGAAAAGCTTTCCGTCATATTTTCGGACCAAAAGTGACCATATCGGCGTCACCTTTCTTTATCCACCAAAACTGTGTGGTGTTCATTCAAATATGTCCCAAACATGTTTATATGGTGTATATGTCACAATGGGAGCTTTGTGCGCAAAAAGCTTTCCGTGAAATTTTCGGACCAAAATTGACCATATCGGCGTCACCTTTCTTTATCCACCAAAACTGTGTGGTTTTCGCTCAAATGTGTACCAAACATGTTTATATGGTGTATATGTCACAATGGGAGCTTTGTACCCGAAAAGCTTTCCGTCATATTTTCGGACCAAAAGTGACCATATCGGCGCCACCTTTCTTTATCCACCAAAACTGTGTGGTTTTCATTCAAATGTGTCCCAAACATGTTTATATGGTGTATATGTCACAATGGGAGCTTTGTGTGCAAAAAACTTTCCGTGAAATTTTCGGACCAAAATTGACCATATCGGCGTCACCTTTCTTTATCCACCAAAACTGTGTGGTTTTCGCTCAAATGTGTCCCAAACATGTTTATATGGTGTATATGTCACAATGTGAGGTTTGTGCGCGAAAAGCTTTCCGTCATATTTTCGGACCAAAAGTGACCATATCGGCGTCACCTTTCTTTATCCACCAAAACTGTGTGGTTTTCATTCAAATGTGTCCCAAACATGTTTATATGGTGTATATGTCACAATGGGAGCTTTGTGCGCAAAAAGCTTTCCGTGAAATTTTCGGACCAAAATTGACCATATCGGCGTCACCTTTCTTTATCCACCAAAACTGTGTGGTTTTCGCTCAAATGTGTCCCAAACATGTTTATATGGTGTATATGTCACAATGTGAGGTTTGTGCGCGAAAAGCTTTCCGTCATATTTTCGGACCAAAAGTGACCATATCGGCGTCACCTTTCTTTATCCCCCAAAACTGTGTGGTTTTCGCACAAATGTGTTCCAAACATGTTTATATGGTGTATATGTCACAATGGGAGCTTTGTGCGCGAAAAGCTTTCCGTCATATTTTCGGACCAAAAGTGACCATATCGGCGTCACCTTTCTTTATCCACCAAAACTGTGTGGTTTTCATTCAAATGTGTCCCAAACATGTTTATATGGTGTATATGTCACAATGGGAGCTTTGTGCGCAAAAAGCTTTCCGTGAAATTTTCGGACCAAAATTGACCATATCGACGTCACCTTTCTTTATCCACCAAAACTGTGTGGTTTTCGCTCAAATGTGTCCCAAACATGTTTATATGGTGTATATGTCACAATGTGAGGTTTGTGCGCAAAAAGCTTTCCGTCATATTTTCGGACCAAAAGTGACCATATCGGCGTCACCTTTCTTTATCCGCCAAAACTGTGTGGTTTTCGCTCAAATGTGTTCCAAACATGTTTATATGGTGTATATGTCACAATGAGAGCTTTGTGCGCGAAAAGCTTTCCGTCATATTTTCGGACCAAAAGTTACCATATAGGCGTCACATTTCTTTATCCACAAAAACTGTGTGGTTTTCGCTCAATTGTGTACCAAACATGTTTATATGGTGTATATGTCACAATGGGAGCTTTGTACCCGAAAAGCTTTCCTTCATATTTTCGGACCAAAAGTGACCATATCGGCGCCACCTTTCTTTATCCACCAAAACTGTGTGGTTTTCATTCTAATGTGTCCCAAACATTTTTATATGGTGTATATGTCACAATGTGAGGTTTGTGCGCGAAAAGCTTTCCGTCATATTTTCGGACCAAAAGTGACCATATCGGCGTCACCTTTCTTTATCCACCAAAACTGTGTGGTGTTCATTCAAATATGTCCCAAACATGTTTATATGGTGTATATGTCACAATGGGAGCTTTGTGCGCAAAAAGCTTTCCGTGAAATTTTCGGACCAAAATTGACCATATCGGCGTCACCTTTCTTTATCCACCAAAACTGTGTGGTTTTCGCTCAAATGTGTACCAAACATGTTTATATGGTGTATATGTCACAATGGGAGCTTTGTACCCGAAAAGCTTTCCGTCATATTTTCGGACCAAAAGTGACCATATCGGCGCCACCTTTCTTTATCCACCAAAACTGTGTGGTTTTCATTCAAATGTGTCCCAAACATGTTTATATGGTGTATATGTCACAATGGGAGCTTTGTGTGCAAAAAACTTTCCGTGAAATTTTCGGACCAAAATTGACCATATCGGCGTCACCTTTCTTTATCCACCAAAACTGTGTGGTTTTCGCTCAAATGTGTCCCAAACATGTTTATATGGTGTATATGTCACAATGTGAGGTTTGTGCGCGAAAAGCTTTCCGTCATATTTTCGGACCAAAAGTGACCATATCGGCGTCACCTTTCTTTATCCACCAAAACTGTGTGGTTTTCATTCAAATGTGTCCCAAACATGTTTATATGGTGTATATGTCACAATGGGAGCTTTGTGCGCAAAAAGCTTTCCGTGAAATTTTCGGACCAAAATTGACCATATCGGCGTCACCTTTCTTTATCCACCAAAACTGTGTGGTTTTCGCTCAAATGTGTCCCAAACATGTTTATATGGTGTATATGTCACAATGTGAGGTTTGTGCGCGAAAAGCTTTCCGTCATATTTTCGGACCAAAAGTGACCATATCGGCGTCACCTTTCTTTATCCCCCAAAACTGTGTGGTTTTCGCACAAATGTGTTCCAAACATGTTTATATGGTGTATATGTCACAATGGGAGCTTTGTGCGCGAAAAGCTTTCCGTCATATTTTCGGACCAAAAGTGACCATATCGGCGTCACCTTTCTTTATCCACCAAAACTGTGTGGTTTTCATTCAAATGTGTCCCAAACATGTTTATATGGTGTATATGTCACAATGGGAGCTTTGTGCGCAAAAAGCTTTCCGTGAAATTTTCGGACCAAAATTGACCATATCGACGTCACCTTTCTTTATCCACCAAAACTGTGTGGTTTTCGCTCAAATGTGTCCCAAACATGTTTATATGGTGTATATGTCACAATGTGAGGTTTGTGCGCAAAAAGCTTTCCGTCATATTTTCGGACCAAAAGTGACCATATCGGCGTCACCTTTCTTTATCCGCCAAAACTGTGTGGTTTTCGCTCAAATGTGTTCCAAACATGTTTATATGGTGTATATGTCACAATGAGAGCTTTGTGCGCGAAAAGCTTTCCGTCATATTTTCGGACCAAAAGTTACCATATAGGCGTCACATTTCTTTATCCACAAAAACTGTGTGGTTTTCGCTCAATTGTGTCCCAACACATGTTTATATGGCGTATATGTCACAATGGGAGCTTTGTGCGCGAAAAGCTTTCCGTGAAATTTTCGGACCAAAATTGACCATATCGGAGTCACCTTTCTTTATCCACCAAAACTGTGTGGTTTTCGCTCAAATGTGTCCCAAACATGTTTATATGGTGTAAATGTCACAAATTGAGGTTTGTGCGCGAAAAGCTTTCCGTCATATTTTCGGACCAAAAGTGAACATATCGGCGTCACCTTTCTTTATCCACCAAAACTGTGTGGTTTTCATTCAAATGTGTCCCAAACTTGTTTATATGGTGTATATATCACAATGGGAGCTTTGTGTGCGAAAAGCTTTCCGTGAAATTTTCGGACCAAAATTGACCATATCGGCGTCACCTTTCTTTATCCACCAAAACTGTGTGGTTTTCGCTCAAATGTGTCCCAAACATGTTTATATGGTGTATATGTCACAATGTGAGGTTTGTGCGCGAAAAGCTTTCCGTCATATTTTCGGACCAAAAGTTACCATATAGGCGTCACTTTTCTTTATCCACAAAAACTGTGTGGTTTTTGCTCAATTTTGTACTAAACATGTTTATATGGTGTATATGTCACAATGGGAGCTTTGTACCCGAAAAGCTTTCCGTCATATTTTCGGACCAAAAGTGACCATATCGGCGTCACCTTTCTCTATCCACCAAAACTGTGTGGTTTTCATTCAAATGTGTCCCAAACATGTTTATATGGTGTATATGTCACAATGGGAGCTTTGTGCGCGAAAAGCTTTCCGTGAAATTTTCGGACCAAAATTGACCATATCGGCATCACCTTTCTTTATCCACCAAAACTGTGTGGTTTTCGCTCAAATGTGTCCCAAACATGTTTATATGGTGTATATGTCACAATGTGAGGTTTGTGCGCGAAAAGCTTTCCGTCATATTTTCGGACCAAAAGTGACCATATCGGCGTCACCTTTCTTTATCCACCAAAACTGTGTGGTTTTCATTCAAATGTGTCCCAAACATGTTTATATGGTGTATATGTCACAATGGGAGCTTTGTGCGCGAAAAGCTTTCCGTGAAATTTTCGGACCAAAATTGACCATATCGGCGTCACCTTTCTTTATCCACCAAAACTGTGTGGTTTTCGCTCAAATGTGTCCCAAACATGTTTATATGGTGTATATGTCACAATGTGAGGTTTGTGCGCGAAAAGTTTTCCGTCATATTTTCGGACCAAAAGTGACCATATCGGCGTCACCTTTCTTTATCCGCCAAAACTGTGTGGTTTTCGCTCAAATGTGTTCCAAACATGTTTATATGGTGTATATGTCACAATGGGAGCTTTGTGCGCGAAAAGCTTTCCGTCATATTTTCGGACCAAAAGTAACCATATCGGCGTCACCTTTCTTTATCCACCAAAACTGTGTGGTTTTCATTCAAATGTGTCCCAAACATGTTTATATGGTGTATATGTCACAATGGGAGCTTTGTGCGCGAAAAGCTTTCCGTGAAATTTTCGGACCAAAATTGACCATATCGACGTCACCTTTCTTTATCCACCAAAACTGTGTGGTTTTCGCTCAAATGTGTCCCAAACATGTTTATATGGTGTATATGTCACAATGTGAGGTTTGTGCGCGAAAAGCTTTCCGTCATATTTTCGGACCAAAAGTTACCATATAGGCGTCACCTTTCTTTATCCACAAAAACTGTGTGGTTTTCGCTCAATTGTGTACCAAACATGTTTATATGGTGTATATGTCACAATGGGAGCTTTGTACCCGAAAAGCTTTCCGTCATATTTTCGGACCAAAAGTGACCATATCGGCGCCACCTTTCTTTATCCACCAAAACTGTGTGGTTTTCATTCTAATGTGTCCCAAACATTTTTATATGGTGTATATGTCACAATGTGAGGTTTGTGCGCGAAAAGCTTTCCGTCATATTTTCGGACCAAAAGTGACCATATCGGCGTCACCTTTCTTTATCCACCAAAACTGTGTGGTTTTCATTCAAATATGTCCCAAACATGTTTATATGGTGTATATGTCACAATGGGAGCTTTGTGCGCAAAAAGCTTTCCGTGAAATTTTCGGACCAAAATTGACCATATCGGCGTCACCTTTCTTTATCCACCAAAACTGTGTGGTTTTCGCTCAAATGTGTACCAAACATGTTTATATGGTGTATATGTCACAATGGGAGCTTTGTACCCGAAAAGCTTTCCGTCATATTTTCGGACCAAAAGTGACCATATCGGCGCCACCTTTCTTTATCCACCAAAACTGTGTGGTTTTCATTCAAATGTGTCCCAAACATGTTTATATGGTGTATATGTCACAATGGGAGCTTTGTGTGCAAAAAACTTTCCGTGAAATTTTCGGACCAAAATTGACCATATCGGCGTCACCTTTCTTTATCCACCAAAACTGTGTGGTTTTCGCTCAAATGTGTCCCAAACATGTTTATATGGTGTATATGTCACAATGTGAGGTTTGTGCGCGAAAAGCTTTCCGTCATATTTTCGGACCAAAAGTGACCATATCGGCGTCACCTTTCTTTATCCACCAAAACTGTGTGGTTTTCATTCAAATGTGTCCCAAACATGTTTATATGGTGTATATGTCACAATGGGAGCTTTGTGCGCAAAAAGCTTTCCGTGAAATTTTCGGACCAAAATTGACCATATCGGCGTCACCTTTCTTTATCCACCAAAACTGTGTGGTTTTCGCTCAAATGTGTCCCAAACATGTTTATATGGTGTATATGTCACAATGTGAGGTTTGTGCGCGAAAAGCTTTCCGTCATATTTTCGGACCAAAAGTGACCATATCGGCGTCACCTTTCTTTATCCCCCAAAACTGTGTGGTTTTCGCACAAATGTGTTCCAAACATGTTTATATGGTGTATATGTCACAATGGGAGCTTTGTGCGCGAAAAGCTTTCCGTCATATTTTCGGACCAAAAGTGACCATATCGGCGTCACCTTTCTTTATCCACCAAAACTGTGTGGTTTTCATTCAAATGTGTCCCAAACATGTTTATATGGTGTATATGTCACAATGGGAGCTTTGTGCGCAAAAAGCTTTCCGTGAAATTTTCGGACCAAAATTGACCATATCGACGTCACCTTTCTTTATCCACCAAAACTGTGTGGTTTTCGCTCAAATGTGTCCCAAACATGTTTATATGGTGTATATGTCACAATGTGAGGTTTGTGCGCAAAAAGCTTTCCGTCATATTTTCGGACCAAAAGTGACCATATCGGCGTCACCTTTCTTTATCCGCCAAAACTGTGTGGTTTTCGCTCAAATGTGTTCCAAACATGTTTATATGGTGTATATGTCACAATGAGAGCTTTGTGCGCGAAAAGCTTTCCGTCATATTTTCGGACCAAAAGTTACCATATAGGCTTCACCTTTCTTTATCCACAAAAACTGTGTGGTTTTCGCTCAATTGTGTCCCAACACATGTTTATATGGTGTATATGTCACAATGGGAGCTTTGTGCGCGAAAAGCTTTCCGTGAAATTTTCGGACCAAAATTCACCATATCGGAGTCACCTTTCTTTATCCACCAAAACTGTGTGGTTTTCGCTCAAATGTGTCCCAAACATGTTTATATGGTTTAAATGTCACAAATTGAGGTTTGTGCGCGAAAAGCTTTCCGTCATATTTTCGGACCAAAAGTGAACATATCGGCGTCACCTTTCTTTATCCACCAAAACTGTGTGGTTTTCATTCAAATGTGTCCCAAACTTGTTTATATGGTGTATATATCACAATGGGAGCTTTGTGTGCGAAAAGCTTTCCGTGAAATTTTCGGACCAAAATTGACCATATCGGCGTCACCTTTCTTTATCCACCAAAAATGTGTGGTTTTCGCTCAAATGTGTCCCAAACATGTTTATATGGTGTATATGTCACAATGTGAGGTTTGTGCGCGAAAAGCTTTCCGTCATATTTTCGGACCAAAAGTTACCATATAGGCGTCACCTTTCTTTATCCACAAAAACTGTGTGGTTTTTGCTCAATTGTGTACTAAACATGTTTATATGGTGTATATGTCACAATGGGAGCTTTGTACCCGAAAAGCTTTCCGTCATATTTTCGGACCAAAAGTGACCATATCGGCGTCACCTTTCTCTATCCACCAAAACTGTGTGGTTTTCATTCAAATGTGTCCCAAACATGTTTATATGGTGTATATGTCACAATGGGAGCTTTGTGCGCGAAAAGCTTTCCGTGAAATGTTCGGACCAAAATTGACCATATCAGCATCACCTTTCTTTATCCACCAAAACTGTGTGGTTTTCGCTCAAATGTGTCCCAAACATGTTTATATGGTGTATATGTCACAATGTGAGGTTTGTGCGCGAAAAGCTTTCCGTCATATTTTCGGACCAAAAGTGACCATATCGGCGTCACCTTTCTTTATCCACCAAAACTGTGTGGTTTTCATTCAAATGTGTCCCAAACATGTTTATATGGTGTATATGTCACAATGGGAGCTTTGTGCGCGAAAAGCTTTCCGTGAAATTTTCGGACCAAAATTGACCATATCGGCGTCACCTTTCTTTATCCACCAAAACTGTGTGGTTTTCGCTCAAATGTGTCCCAAACATGTTTATATAGTGTATATGTCACAATGTGAGGTTTGTGCGCGAAAAGTTTTCCGTCATATTTTCGGACCAAAAGTGACCATATCGGCGTCACCTTTCTTTATCCGCCAAAACTGTGTGGTTTTCGCTCAAATGTGTTCCAAACATGTTTATATGGTGTATATGTCACAATGGGAGCTTTGTGCGCGAAAAGCTTTCCGTCATATTTTCGGACCAAAAGTAACCATATCGGCGTCACCTTTCTTTATCCACCAAAACTGTGTGGTTTTCATTCAAATGTGTCCCAAACATGTTTATATGGTGTATATGTCACAATGGGAGCTTTGTGCGCGAAAAGCTTTCCGTGAAATTTTCGGACCAAAATTGACCATATCGACGTCACCTTTCTTTATCCACCAAAACTGTGTGGTTTTCGCTCAAATGTGTCCCAAACATGTTTATATGGTGTATATGTCACAATGTGAGGTTTGTGCGCGAAAAGCTTTCCGTCATATTTTCGGACCAAAAGTTACCATATAGGCGTCACCTTTCTTTATCCACAAAAACTGTGTGGTTTTTGCTCAATTGTGTACCAAACATGTTTATATGGTGTATATGTCACAATGGGAGCTTTGTACCCGAAAAGCTTTCCGTCATATTTTCGGACCAAAAGTGACCATATCGGCGTCACCTTTCTCTATCCACCAAAACTGTGTGGTTTTCATTCAAATGTGTCCCAAACATGTTTATATGGTGTATATGTCACAATGGGAGCTTTGTGCGCGAAAAGCTTTCCGTGAAATTTTCGGACCAAAATTGACCATATCGGCGTCACCTTTCTTTATCTTCCAAAACTGTGTGGTTTTCGCTCAAATGTGTCCCAAACATGTTTATATGGTGTATATGTCACAATGGGAGCTTTGTGCGCGAAAAGCTTTCCGTGAAATTTTCGGACCAAAATTGACCATATCGGCATCACCTTTCTTTATCCACCAAAACTGTGTGGTTTTCGCTCAAATGTGTCCCAAACATGTTTATATGGTGTATATGTCACAATGGGAGCTTTGTGCGCGAAAAGCTTTCCGTGAAATTTTCGGACCAAAATTGACCATATCGGCGTCACCTTTCTTTATCCACCAAAACTGTGTGGTTTTCATTCAAATATGTCCCAAACATGTTTATATGGTGTATATGTCACAATGGGAGCTTTGTGCGCAAAAAGCTTTCCGTGAAATTTTCGGACCAAAATTGACCATATCGGCGTCACCTTTCTTTATCCACCAAAACTGTGTGGTTTTCGCTCAAATGTGTACCAAACATGTTTATATGGTGTATATGTCACAATGGGAGCTTTGTACCCGAAAATCTTTCCGTCATATTTTCGGACCAAAAGTGACCATATCGGCGCCACCTTTCTTTATCCACCAAAACTGTGTGGTTTTCATTCAAATGTGTCCCAAACATGTTTATATGGTGTATATGTCACAATGGGAGCTTTGTGTGCAAAAAACTTTCCGTGAAATTTTCGGACCAAAATTGACCATATCGGCGTCACCTTTCTTTATCCACCAAAACTGTGTGGTTTTCGCTCAAATGTGTCCCAAACATGTTTATATGGTGTATATGTCACAATGTGAGGTTTGTGCGCGAAAAGCATTCCGTCATATTTTCGGACCAAAAGTGACCATATCGGCGTCACCTTTCTTTATCCACCAAAACTGTGTGGTTTTCATTCAAATGTGTCCCAAACATGTTTATATGGTGTATATGTCACAATGGGAGCTTTGTGCGCAAAAAGCTTTCGGTGAAATTTTCGGACCAAAATTGACCATATCGGCGTCACCTTTCTTTATCCACCAAAACTGTGTGGTTTTCGCTCAAATGTGTCCCAAACATGTTTATATGGTGTATATGTCACAATGTGAGGTTTGTGCGCGAAAAGCTTTCCGTCATATTTTCGGACCAAAAGTGACCATATCGGCGTCACCTTTCTTTATCCCCTAAAACTGTGTGGTTTTCGCACAAATGTGTTCCAAACATGTTTATATGGTGTATATGTCACAATGGGAGCTTTGTGCGCGAAAAGCTTTCCGTCATATTTTCGGACCAAAAGTGACCATATCGGCGTCACCTTTCTTTATCCACCAAAACTGTGTGGTTTTCATTCAAATGTGTCCCAAACATGTTTATATGGTGTATATGTCACAATGGGAGCTTTGTGCGCAAAAAGCTTTCCGTGAAATTTTCGGACCAAAATTGACCATATCGACGTCACCTTTCTTTATCCACCAAAACTGTGTGGTTTTCGCTCAAATGTGTCCCAAACATGTTTATATGGTGTATATGTCACAATGTGAGGTTTGTGCGCAAAAAGCTTTCCGTCATATTTTCGGACCAAAAGTGACCATATCGGCGTCACCTTTCTTTATCCGCCAAAACTGTGTGGTTTTCGCTCAAATGTGTTCCAAACATGTTTATATGGTGTATATGTCACAATGAGAGCTTTGTGCGCGAAAAGCTTTCCGTCATATTTTCGGACCAAAAGTTACCATATAGGCGTCACCTTTCTTTATCCACGAAAACTGTGTGGTTTTCGCTCAATTGTGTCCCAACACATGTTTATATGGTGTATATGTCACAATGGGAGCTTTGTGCGCGAAAAGCTTTCCGTGAAATTTTCGGACCAAAATTGACCATATCGGAGTCACCTTTCTTTATCCACCAAAACTGTGTGGTTTTCGCTCAAATGTGTCCCAAACATGTTTATATGGTGTAAATGTCACAAATTGAGGTTTGTGCGCGAAAAGCTTTCCGTCATATTTTCCGACCAAAAGTGAACATATCGGCGTCACCTTTCTTTATCCACCAAAACTGTGTGGTTTTCATTCAAATGTGTCCCAAACATGTTTATATGGTGTATATATCACAATGGGAGCTTTGTGTGCGAAAAGCTTTCCGTGAAATTTTCGGACCAAAATTGACCATATCGGCGTCACCTTTCTTTATCCACCAAAACTGTGTGGTTTTCGCTCAAATGTGTCCCAAACATGTTTATACGGTGTATATGTCACAATGTGAGGTTTGTGCGCGAAAAGCTTTCCGTCATATTTTCGGACCAAAAGTTACCATATAGGCGTCATCTTTCTTTATCCACAAAAACTGTGTGGTTTTTGCTCAATTGTGTACCAAACATGTTTATATGGTGTATATGTCACAATGGGAGCTTTGTACCCGAAAAGCTTTCCGTCATATTTTCGGACCAAAAGTGACCATATCGGCGTCACCTTTCTTTATCCACCAAAACTGTGTGGTTTTCATTCAAATGTGTCCCAACACATGTTTATATGGTGTATATGTCACAATGGGAGCTTTGTGCGCGAAAAGCTTTCCTTGAAATTTTCGGACCAAAATTGACCATATCGGCGTCACCTTTCTTTATCCACCAAAACTGTGTGGTTTTTGCTCAAATGTGTCCCAAACATGTTTATATGGTGTATATGTCACAATGGGAGCTTTGTGTGCGAAAAGCGTTCCGTGAAATTTTCGGACCAAAATTGACCATATCGGCGTCACCTTTCTTTATCCGCCAAAACTGTGTGGTTTTCGCTCAAATGTGTTCCAAACATGTTTATATGGTGTATATGTCACAATGGGAGCTTTGTGCGCGAAAAGCTTTCCGTCATATTTTCGGACCAAAAGTTACCATATAGGCGTCACCTTTCTTTATCCACAAAAACTATGTGGTTTTTGCTCAATTGTGTACCAAACATGTTTATATGGTGTATATGTCACAATGGGAGCTTTGTACCCGAAAAGCTTTCCGTCATATTTTCGGACCAAAAGTGACCATATCGGCGTCACCTTTCTTTATCCACCAAAACTGTGTGGTTTTCATTCAAATGTGTCCCAACACATGTTTATATGGTGTATATGTCACAATGGGAGCTTTGTGCGCGAAAAGCTTTCCGTGAAATTTTCGGACCAAAATTGACCATATCGGCGTCACCTTTCTTTATCCACCAAAACTGTGTGGTTTTCGCTGAAATGTGTCCCAAACATGTTTATATGGTGTATATGTCACAAATTGAGGTTTGTGCGCGAAAAGCTTTCCGTGAAATTTTCAGACCAAAATTGACCATATCGGCGTCACCTTACTTTATCCACCAAAACTGTGTGGTTTTTGCTCAAATGTGTCCCAAACATGTTTATATGGTGTATATGTCACAATGTGAGGTTTGTGCGCGAAAAGCTTTCCGTCATATTTTCGGACCAAAAGTGACCATATCGGCGTCACCTTTCTTTATCCACCAAAACTGTGTGGTTTTCATTCAAATGTGTCCCAAACATGTTTATATGGTGTATATGTCACAATGGGAGCTTTGTGCGCGAAAAGCTTTCCGTGAAATTTTCGGACCAAAATTGACCATATCGGAGTCACCTTTCTTTATCCACCAAAACTGTGTGGTTTTCGCTCAAATGTGTTCCAAACATGTTTATATGGTGTATATGTCACAATGAGAGCTTTGTGCGCGAAAAGCTTTCCGTCATATTTTCGGACCAAAAGTTACCATATAGGCGTCACCTTTCTTTATCCACAAAAACTGTGTGGTTTTCGCTCAATTGTGTCCCAACACATGTTTATATAGTGTATATGTCACAATGGGAGCTTTGTGCGCGAAAAGATTTCCGTGAAATTTTCGGACCAAAATTGACCATATCGGAGTCACCTTTCTTTATCCACCAAAACTGTGTGGTTTTCGCTCAAATGTGTCCCAAACATGTTTATATGGTGTAAATGTCACAAACTGGGGTTTGTGCGCGAAAAGCTTTCCGTCATATTTTCGGACCAAAAGTGAACATATCGGCGTCACCTTTCTTTATCCACCAAAACTGTGTGGTTTTCATTCAAATGTGTCCCAAACATGTTTATATGGTGTATATATCACAATGGGAGCTTTGTGTGCGAAAAGCTTTCCGTGAAATTTTCGGACCAAAATTGACCATATCGGCGTCACCTTTCTTTATCCACCAAAACTATGTGGTTTTCGCTCAAATGTGTCCCAAACATGTTTATATGGTGTATATGTCACAATGTGAGGTTTGTGCGCGAAAAGCTTTCCGTCATATTTTCGGACCAAAAGTTACCATATAGGCGTCACCTTTCTTTATCCACAAAAACTGTGTGGTTTTTGCTCAATTGTGTACCAAACATGTTTATATGGTGTATATGTCACAATGGGAGCTTTGTACCCGAAAAGCTTTCCGTCATATTTTCGGACCAAAAGTGACCATATTGGCGTCACCTTTCTTTATCCACCAAAACTGTGTGGTTTTCATTCAAATGTGTCCCAACACATGTTTATATGGTGTATATGTCACAATGGGAGCTTTGTGCGCGAAAAGCTTTCCGTGAAATTTTCGGACCAAAATTGACCATATCGGCGTCACCTTTCTTTATCCACCAAAACTGTGTGGTTTTTGCTCAAATGTGTCCCAAACATGTTTATATGGTGTATATGTCACAATGGGAGCTTTGTGTGCGAAAAGCTTTCCGTGAAATTTTCGGACCAAAATTGACCATATCGGCGTCACCTTTCTTTATCCGCCAAAACTGTGTGGTTTTCGCTCAAATGTGTTCCAAACATGTTTATATGGTGTATATGTCACAATGGGAGCTTTGTGCGCGAAAAGCTTTCCGTCATATTTTCGGACCAAAAGTTACCATATAGGCGTCACCTTTCTTTATCCACAAAAACTGTGTGGTTTTTGCTCAATTGTGTACCAAACATGTTTATATGGTGTATATGTCACAATGGGAGCTTTGTACCCGAAAAGCTTTCCGTCATATTTTCGGAACAAAAGTGACCATATCGGCGTCACCTTTCTTTATCCACCAAAACTGTGTGGTTTTCATTCAAATGTGTCCCAACACATGTTTATATGGTGTATATGTCACAATGGGAGCTTTGTGCGCGAAAAGCTTTCCGTGAAATTTTCGGACCAAAATTGACCATATAGGCGTCACCTTTCTTTATCCACCAAAACTGTGTGGTTTTCGCTCAAATGTGTCCCAAACATGTTTATATGGTGTATATGTCACAATGTGAGGTTTGTGCGCGAAAAGCTTTCCGTCATATTTTCGGACCAAAAGTTACCATATAGGCGTCACCTTTCTTTATCCACAAAAACTGTGTGGTTTTTGCTCAATTGTGTACCAAACATGTTTATATGGTGTATATGTCACAATGGGAGCTTTGTACCCGAAAAGCTTTCCGTCATATTTTCGGACCAAAAGTGACCATATCGGCGTCACCTTTCTTTATCCACCAAAACTGTGTGGTTTTCATTCAAATGTGTCCCAACACATGTTTATATGGTGTATATGTCACAATGGGAGCTTTGTGCGCGAAAAGCTTTTCGTGAAATTTTCGGACCAAAATTGACCATATCGGCGTCACCTTTCTTTATCCACCAAAACTGTGTGGTTTTTGCTCAAATGTGTCCCAAACATGTTTATATGGTGTATATGTCACAATGGGAGCTTTGTGTGCGAAAAGCTTTCCGTGAAATTTTCGGACCAAAATTGACCATATCGGCGTCACCTTTCTTTATCCGCCAAAACTGTGTGGTTTTCGCTCAAATGTGTTCCAAACATGTTTATATGGTGTATATGTCACAATGGGAGCTTTGTGCGCGAAAAGCTTTCCGTCATATTTTCGGACCAAAAGTTACCATATAGGCGTCACCTTTCTTTATCCACAAAAACTGTGTGGTTTTTGCTCAATTGTGTACCAAACATGTTTATATGGTGTATATGTCACAATGGGAGCTTTGTACCCGAAAAGCTTTCCGTCATATTTTCGGACCAAAAGTGACCATATCGGCGTCACCTTTCTTTATCCACCAAAACTGTGTGGTTTTCATTCAAATGTGTCCCAACACATGTTTATATGGTGTATATGTCACAATGGGAGCTTTGTGCGCGAAAAGCTTTCCGTGAAATTTTCGGACCAAAATTGACCATATCGGCGTCACCTTTCTTTATCCACCAAAACTGTGTGGTTTTTGCTCAAATGTGTCCCAAACATGTTTATATGGTGTATATGTCACAATGGGAGCTTTGTGTGTGAAAAGCTTTCCGTGAAATTTTCGGACCAAAATTGACCATATCGGCGTCACCTTTCTTTATCCGCCAAAACTGTGTGGTTTTCGCTCAAATGTGTTCCAAACATGTTTATATGGTGTATATGTCACAATGGGAGCTTTGTGCGCGAAAAGCTTTCCGTCATATTTTCGGACCAAAAGTTACCATATAGGCGTCACCTTTCTTTATCCACAAAAACTGTGTGGTTTTTGCTCAATTGTGTACCAAACATGTTTATATGGTGTATATGTCACAATGGGAGCTTTGTACCCGAAAAGCTTTCCGTCATATTTTCGGACCAAAAGTGACCATATCGGCGTCACCTTTCTTTATCCACCAAAACTGTGTGGTTTTCATTCAAATGTGTCCCAACACATGTTTATATGGTGTATATGTCACAATGGGAGCTTTGTGCGCGAAAAGCTTTCCGTGAAATTTTCGGACCAAAATTGACCATATCGGAGTCACCTTTCTTTATCCACCAAAACTGTGTGGTTTTTGCTCAAATGTGTTCCAAACATGTTTATATGGTGTATATGTCACAATGAGAGCTTTGTGCGCGAAAAGCTTTCCGTCATATTTTCGGACCAAAAGTTACCATATAGGCGTCACCTTTCTTTATCCACAAAAACTGTGTGGTTTTCGCTCAATTGTGTCCCAACACATGTTTATATGGTGTATATGTCACAATGGGAGCTTTGTGCGCGAAAAGCTTTCCGTGAAATTTTCGGACCAAAATTGACCATATCGGAGTCACCTTTCTTTATCCACCAAAACTGTGTGGTTTTCGCTCAAATGTGTCCCAAACATGTTTATATGGTGTATATATCACAATGGGAGCTTTGTGTGCGAAAAGCTTTCCGTGAAATTTTCGGACCAAAATTGACCATATCGGCGTCACCTTTCTTTATCCACCAAAACTGTGTGGTTTTCGCTCAAATGTGTCCCAAACATGTTTATATGGTGTATATGTCACAATGTGAGGTTTGTGCGCGAAAAGCTTTCCGTCATATTTTCGGACCAAAAGTTACCATATAGGCGTCACCTTTCTTTATCCACAAAAACTGTGTGGTTTTTGCTCAATTGTGTACCAAACATGTTTATATGGTGTATATGTCACAATGGGAGCTTTGTACCCGAAAAGCTTTCCGTCATATTTTCGGACCAAAAGTGACCATATCGGCGTCACCTTTCTTTATCCACCAAAACTGTGTGGTTTTCATTCAAATGTGTCCCAACACATGTTTATATGGTGTATATGTCACAATGGGAGCTTTGTGCGCGAAAAGCTTTCCGTGAAATTTTCGGACCAAAATTGACCATATCGGCGTCACCTTTCTTTATCCACCAAAACTGTGTGGTTTTTGCTCAAATGTGTCCCAAACATGTTTATATGGTGTATATGTCACAATGGGAGCTTTGTGTGCGAAAAGCTTTCCGTGAAATTTTCGGACCAAAATTGACCATATCGGCGTCACCTTTCTTTATCCGCCAAAACTGTGTGGTTTTCGCTCAAATGTGTTCCAAACATGTTTATATGGTGTATATGTCACAATGGGAGCTTTGTGCGCGAAAAGCTTTCCGTCATATTTTCGGACCAAAAGTTACCATATAGGCGTCACCTTTCTTTATCCACAAAAACTGTGTGGTTTTTGCTCAATTGTGTACCAAACATGTTTATATGGTGTATATGTCACAATGGGAGCTTTGTACCCGAAAAGCTTTCCGTCATATTTTCGGACCAAAAGTGACCATATCGGCGTCACCTTTCTTTATCCACCAAAACTGTGTGGTTTTCATTCAAATGTGTCCCAACACATGTTTATATGGTGTATATGTCACAATGGGAGCTTTGTGCGCGAAAAGCTTTCCGTGAAATTTTCGGACCAAAATTGACCATATCGGCGTCACCTTTCTTTATCCACCAAAACTGTGTGGTTTTCGCTCAAATGTGTCCCAAACATGTTTATATGGTGTATATGTCACAAATTGAGGTTTGTGCGCGAAAAGCTTTCCGTGAAATTTTCAGACCAAAATTGACCATATCGGCGTCACCATACTTTATCCACCAAAACTGTGTGGTTTTTGCTCAAATGTGTCCCAAACATGTTTATATGGTGTATATGTCACAATGTGAGGTTTGTGCGCGAAAAGCTTTCCGTCATATTTTCGGACCAAAAGTGAACATATCAGCGTCACCTTTCTTTATCCACCAAAACTGTGTGGTTTTCATTCAAATGTGTCCCAAACATGTTTATATGGTGTATATGTCACAATGGGAGCTTTGTGTGCGAAAAGCTTTCCGTGAAATTTTCGGACCAAAATTGACCATATCGGCGTCACCTTTCTTTATCCACCAAAACTGTGTGGTTTTCGCTCAAATGTGTCCCAAACATTTTTATATGGTGTATATGTCACAATGTGAGGTTTGTGCGCGAAAAGCTTTCCGTCATATTTTCGGACCAAAAGTGACCATATCGGCGTCACCTTTCTTTATCCACGAAAACTGTGTGGTTTTTCATTCAAATGTGTCCCAAACATGTTTATATGGTGTATATGGGGAGCTTTGTGCGCGAAAAGCTTTCCTTTAAATTTTCGGACCAAAATTGACCATATCGACGTCACCTTTCTTTATCCACCAAAACTGTGTGGTTTTCGCTCAATTTTGTACCAAACATGTTTATATGGTGTATATGTCACAATGGGAGCTTTGTACCCGAAAAGCTTTCCGTCATATTTTCGGACCAAAAGTGACCATATCGGCGTCACCTTTCTTTATCCACCAAAACTGTGTGGTTTTCATTCAAATGTGTCCCAAACATGTTTATATGGTGTATATGTCACAATGTGAGCTTTGTGCGCAAAAAGCTTTCCGTGAAATTTTCGGACCAAAATTGACCATATCGACGTCACCTTTCTTTATCCACCAAAACTGTGTGGTTTTCGCTCAAATGTGTCCCAAACATGTTTATATGGTGTATATGTCACAATGTGAGGTTTGTGCGCGAAAAGCTTTCCGTCATATTTTCGGACCAAAAGTGACCATATCGGCGTCACCTTTCTTTATCCGCCAAAACTGTGTGGTTTTGCTCAAATGTGTTCCAAACATGTTTATATGGTGTATATGTCACAATGGGAGCTTTGTGCGCGAAAAGCTTTCCGTCATATTTTCGGACCAAAAGTGACCATATCGGCGTCACCTTTCTTTATCCACCAAAACTGTGTGGTTTTCATTCAAATGTGTCCCAAACATGTTTATATGGTGTATATGTCACAATGGGAGCTTTGTGCGCGAAAAGCTTTCCGTCATATTTTCGGACCAAAAGTTACCATATAGGCGTCACCTTTCTTTATCCACAAAAACTGTGTGGTTTTCGCTCAATTGTGTACCAAACATGTTTATATGGTGTATATGTCACAATGGGAGCTTTGTACCCGAAAAGCTTTCCGTCATATTTTCGGACCAAAAGTGACCATATCGGCGTCACCTTTCTTTATCCACCAAAACTGTGTGGTTTTCATTCAAATGTGTCCCAAACATGTTTATATGGTGTATATGTCACAATGGGAGCTTTGTGCGCGAAAAGCTTTCCGTCATATTTTCGGACCAAAAGTTACCATATAGGCGTCACCTTTCTTTATCCACAAAAACTGTGTGGTTTTCACTCAATTGTGTACCAAACATGTTTATATGGTGTATATGTCACAATGGGAGCTTTGTACCCGAAAAGCTTTCCGTCATATTTTCGGACAAAAAGTGACCATATCGGCGTCACCTTTCTTTATCCACCAAAACTGTGTGGTTTTCATTCAAATGTGTCCCAAACATGTTTATATGGTGTATATGTCACAATGGGAGCTTTGTGCGCGAAAATCTTTCCGTGAAATTTTCGGACCAAAATTGACCATATCGGCGTCACCTTTCTTTATCCACCAAAACTGTGTGGTTTTCGCTCAAATGTGTCCCCAACATGTTTATATGGTGTATATGTCACAATGTGAGGTTTGTGCGCGAAAAGCTTTCCGTCATATTTTCGGACCAAAAGTTACCATATCGGCGTCACCTTTCTTTATCCACCAAAACTGTGTGGTTTTCGCTCAAATGTGTCCCCAACATGTTCATATGGTGTATATGTCACAATAGGTGCTTTGTGCGCGAAAAGCTTTCCGTCATATTTTCGGACCAAAAGTTACCATATAGGCGTCACCTTTCTTTATCCACAAAAACTGTGTGGTTTTCGCTCAATTTTGTACCAAACATGTTTATATGGTGTATATGTCACAATGGGAGCTTTGTACTCGAAAAGCTTTCCGTCATATTTTCGGACAAAAAGTGACCATATCGGCGTCACCTTTCTTTATCCACCAAAACTGTGTGGTTTTCATTCAAATGTGTCCCAAACATGTTTATATGGTGTATATGTCACAATGGGAGCTTTGTGCGCGAAAAGCTTTCCGTGAAATTTTCGGACCAAAATTGACCATATCGGCGTCACCTTTCTTTATCCACCAAAACTGTGTGGTTTTCGCTCAAATTTGTCCCAAACATGTTTATATGGTGTATATGTCACAATGTGATGTTTGTGCGCGAAAAGCTTTCAGTCATATTTTCGGACCAAAAGTGACCATATCGGCGTCACCTTTCTTTATCCACCAAAACTGTGTGGTTTTCGCTCAAATTTGTCCCAAACATGTTTATATGGTGTATATGTCACAATATGATGTTTGTGCGCGAAAAGCTTTCAGTCATATTTTCGGACCAAAAGTGACCATATCGGCGTCACCTTTCTTTATCCACCAAAACTGTGTGGTTTTCATTCAAATGTGTCCCAAACATGTTTATATGGTGTATATGTCACAATGGGAGCTTTGTGCGCGAAAAGCTTTCCGTGAAATTTTCGGACCAAAATTGACCATATCGGCGTCACCTTTCTTTATCCACCAAAACTGTGTGGTTTTCGCTCAAATATGTCCTAAACTTGTTTATATGGTGTATATGTCACAATGTGAGGTTTGTGCGCGAAAAGCTTTCCGTCATATTTTCGGACCAAAAGTTACCATATCGGAGTCACCTTTCTTTATCCACCAAAACTGTGTGGTTTTCGCTCAAATGTGTCCCCAACATGTTCATATGGTGTATATGTCACAATGGGAGCTTTGTGCGCGAAAAGCTTTCCGTCATATTTTCGGACCAAAAGTTACCATATAGGCGTCACCTTTCTTTATCCACAAAAACTGTGTGGTTTTCGCTCAATTTTGTACCAAACATGTTTATATGGTGTATATGTCACAATGGGAGCTTTGTACCCGAAAAGCTTTCCGTCATATTTTCGGACAAAAAGTGACCATATCGGCGTCACCTTTCTTTATCCACCAAAACTGTGTGGTTTTCATTCAAATGTGTCCCAAACATGTTTATATGGTGTATATGTCACAATGGGAGCTTTGTGCGCGAAAAGCTTTCCGTGAAATTTTCGGACCAAAATTGACCATATCGGCGTCACCTTTCTTTATCCACCAAAACTGTGTGGTTTTCGCTCAATTGTGTACCAAACATGTTTATATGGTGTATATGTCACAATGGGAGCTTTGTACCCGAAAAGCTTTCCGTCATATTTTCGGACAAAAAGTGACCATATCGGCGTCACCTTTCTTTATCCACCAAAACTGTGTGGTTTTCATTCAAATGTGTCCCAAACATGTTTATATGGTGTATATGTCACAATGGGAGCTTTGTGCGCGAAAAGCTTTCCGTGAAATTTTCGGACCAAAATTGACCATATCGGCGTCACCTTTCTTTATCCACCAAAACTGTGTGGTTTTCGCTCAAATATGTCCTAAACCTGTTTATATGGTGTATATGTCAAAATGTGAGGTTTGTGCGCGAAAAGCTTTCCGTCATATTTTCGGACCAAAAGTGACCATATCGGCGTCACCTTTCTTTATCCGCCAAAACTGTGTGGTTTTCGCTCAAATTTGTTCCAAACATGTTTATATGGTGTATATGTCACAATGGGAGCTTTGTGCGCGAAAAGCTTTCCGTCATATTTTCGGACCAAAAGTGACCATATCGGCGTCACCTTTCTTTATCCACCAAAAATGTGTGGTTTTCATTCAAATGTGTCCCAAACATGTTTATATGGTGTATATGTCACAATGGGAGCTTTGTGCGCGAAAAGCTTTCCGTGAAATTTTCGGACCAAAATTGACCATATCGGCGTCACCTTTCTTTATCCACCAAAACTGTGTGGTTTTCGCTCAAATGTGTCCCAAACATGTTTAAATGGTGTATATGTCACAATGTGAGCTTTGTGCGCAAAAAGCTTTCCGTGAAATTTTCGGACCAAAATTGATCATATCGGCGTCACCTTTCTTTATCCACCAAAACTGTGTGGTTTTCGCTCAAATGTGTCCCAAACATGTTTATATGGTGTATATGTCACAATGTGAGGTTTGTGCGCGAAAAGCTTTCCGTCATATTTTCGGACCAAAAGTGACCATATCGGCGTCACCTTTCTTTATCCGCCAAAACTGTGTGGTTTTGCTCAAATGTGTTCCAAACATGTTTATATGGTGTATATGTCACAATGGGAGCTTTGTGCGCGAAAAACTTTCCGTCATATTTTCGGACCAAAAGTGACCATATCGGCGTCACCTTTCTTTATCCACCAAAACTGTGTGGTTTTTATTCAAATGTGTCCCAAACATGTTTATATGGTGTATATGTCACAATGGGAGCTTTGTGCGCGAAAAGCTTTCCGTCATATTTTCGGACCAAAAGTTACCATATAGGCGTCACCTTTCTTTATCCACAAAAACTGTGTGGTTTTCGCTCAATTTTGTACCAAACATGTTTATATGGTGTATATGTCACAATGGGAGCTTTGTACCCGAAAAGCTTTCCGTCATATTTTCGGACAAAAAGTGACCATATCGGCGTCACCTTTCTTTATCCACCAAAACTGTGTGGTTTTCATTCAAATGTGTCCCAAACATGTTTATATGGTGTATATGTCACAATGGGAGCTTTGTGCGCGAAAAGCTTTCCGTGAAATTTTCGGACCAAAATTGACCATATCGGCGTCACCTTTCTTTATCCACCAAAACTGTGTGGTTTTCGCTCAAATTTGTCCCAAACATGTTTATATGGTGTATATGTCACAATGTGATGTTTGTGCGCGAAAAGCTTTCAGTCATATTTTCGGACCAAAAGTGACCATATCGGCGTCACCTTTCTTTATCCACCAAAATTGTGTGGTTTTCATTCAAATGTGTCCCAAACATGTTTATATGGTGTATATGTCACAATGGGAGCTTTGTGCGCGAAAAGCTTTCCGTGAAATTTTCGGACCAAAATTGACCATATCGGCGTCACCTTTCTTTACCCACCAAAACTGTGTGGTTTTCGCTCAATTGTGTACCAAACATGTTTATATGGTGTATATGTCACAATGGGAGCTTTGTACCCGAAAAGCTTTCCGTCATATTTTCGGACAAAAAGTGACCATATCGGCGTCACCTTTCTTTATCCACCAAAACTGTGTGGTTTTCATTCAAATGTGTCCCAAACATGTTTATATGGTGTATAGGTCACAATGGGAGCTTTGTGCGCGAAAAGCTTTCCGTGAAATTTTCGGACCAAAATTGACCATATCGGCGTCACCTTTCTTTATCCACCAAAACTGTGTGGTTTTCGCTCAAATATGTCCTAAACCTGTTTATATGGTGTATATGTCACAATGTGAGGTTTGTGCGCGAAAAGCTTTCCGTCATATTTTCGGACCAAAAGTGACCATATCGGCGTCACCTTTCTTTATCCGCCAAAACTGTGTGGTTTTCGCTCAAATTTGTTCCAAACATGTTTATATGGTGTATATGTCACAATGGGAGCTTTGTGCGCGAAAAGCTTTCCGTCATATTTTCGGACCAAAAGTGACCATATCGGCGTCACCTTTCTTTATCCACCAAAAATGTGTGGTTTTCATTCAAATGTGTCCCAAACATGTTTATATGGTGTATATGTCACAATGGGAGCTTTGTGCGCGAAAAGCTTTCCGTGAAATTTTCGGACCAAAATTGACCATATCGGCGTCACCTTTCTTTATCCACCAAAACTGTGTGGTTTTTGCTCAAATGTGTCCCAAACATGTTTAAATGGTGTATATGTCACAATGTGAGCTTTGTGCGCAAAAAGCTTTCCGTGAAATTTTCGGACCAAAATTGACCATATCGGCGTCACCTTTCTTTATCCACCAAAACTGTGTGGTTTTCGCTCAAATGTGTCCCAAACATGTTTATATGGTGTATATGTCACAATGTGAGGTTTGTGCGCGAAAAGCTTTCCGTCATATTTTCGGACCAAAAGTGACCATATCGGCGTCACCTTTCTTTATCCACCAAAACTGTGTGGTTTTGCTCAAATGTGTTCCAAACATGTTTATATGGTGTATATGTCACAATGGGAGCTTTGTGCGCGAAAAGCTTTCCGTCATATTTTCGGACCAAAAGTGACCATATCGGCGTCACCTTTCTTTATCCACCAAAACTGTGTGGTTTTTATTCAAATGTGTCCCAAACATGTTTATATGGTGTATATGTCACAATGGGAGCTTTGTGCGCGAAAAGCTTTCCGTCATATTTTCGGACCAAAAGTTACCATATAGGCGTCACCTTTCTTTATCCACAAAAACTGTGTGGTTTTCGCTCAATTGTGTACCAAACATGTTTATATGGTGTATATGTCACAATGGGAGCTTTGTACCCGAAAAGCTTTCCGTCATATTTTCGGACCAAAAGTGACCATATCGGCGTCACCTTTCTTTATCCACCAAAACTGTGTGGTTTTCATTCAAATGTGTCCCAACACATGTTTATATGGTGTATATGTCACAATGGGAGCTTTGTGCGCGAAAAGCTTTCCGTGAAATTTTCGGACCAAAATTGACCATATCGGCGTCACCTTTCTTTATCCACCAAAACTGTGTGGTTTTCGCTCAAATGTGTCCCAAACATGTTTATATGGTGTATATGTCACAATGGGAGCTTTGTGCGCGAAAAGCTTTCCGTCATATTTTCGGACCAAAAGTGACCATATCGGCGTCACCTTTCTTTATCCACCAAAACTGTGTGGTTTTTATTCAAATGTGTCCCAAACATGTTTATATGGTGTATATGTCACAAATTGAGGTTTGTGCGCGAAAAGCTTTCCGTCATATTTTCGGACCAAAAGTGACCATATCGGCATCACCTTTCTTTATCCACCAAAAATGTGTGGTTGTCATTCAAATGTGTCCCAAACATGTTTATATGGTGTATATGTTACAAATTGAGGTTTGTGCGCGAAAAGCTTTCCGTGAAATTTTCGGACCAAAATTGACCATATCGGCGTCACCTTTCTTTATCCAACAAAACTGTGTGGTTTTCGCTCAAATGTGTCCCAAACATGTTTATATGGTGTATATGTCACAATGTGAGCTTTGTGCGCAAAAAGCTTTCCGTGAAATTTTCGGACCAAAATTGACCATATCGGCGTCACCTTTCTTTATCCACCAAAACTGTGTGGTTTTCGCTCAAATGTGTCCCAAACATGTTTATATGGTGTATATGTCACAATGTGAGGTTTGTGCGCGAAAAGCTTTCCGTCATAATTTCGGACCAAAAGTGACCATATCGGCGTCACCTTTCTTTATCCACCAAAACTGTGTGGTTTTCGCTCAAATGTGTCCCAAACATGTTTATATGGTGTATATGTCACAATGTGAGGTTTGTGCGCGAAAAGATTTCCGTCATATTTTCGGACCAAAAGTTACCATATCGGCGTCACCTTTCTTTATCCACCAAAACTGTGTGGTTTTCGCTCAAATGTGTCCCCAACATGTTCATATGGTGTATATGTCACAATGGGAGCTTTGTGCGCGAAAAGTTTTCCGTCATATTTTCGGACCAAAAGTTACCATATAGGCGTCACCTTTCTTTATCCACAAAAACTGTGTGGTTTTCGCTCAATTGTGTACCAAACATGTTTATATGGTGTATATGTCACAATGGGAGCTTTGTACCCGAAAAGCTTTCCGTCATATTTTCGGACCAAAAGTGACCATATCGGCGTCACCTTTCTTTATCCACCAAAACTGTGTGGTTTTCATTCAAATGTGTCCCAACACATGTTTATATGGTGTATATGTCACAATGGGAGCTTTGTGCGCGAAAAGCTTTCCGTGAAATTTTCGGACCAAAATTGACCATATCGGCGTCACCTTTCTTTATCCACCAAAACTGTGTGGTTTTCGCTCAAATGTGTCCCAAACATTTTTATATGGTGTATATGTCACAAATTGAGGTTTGTGCGCGAAAAGCGTTCCGTCATATTTTCGGACCAAAAGTGACCATATCGGCGTCACCTTTCTTTATCCACCAAAACTGTGTGGTTTTCATTCAAATGTGTCCCAAACATGTTTATATGGTGTATATGTCACAATGGGAGCTTTGTGTGCGAAAAGCTTTCCGTGAAATTTTCGGACCAAAATTGGCCATATCGGCGTCACCTTTCTTTATCCACCAAAACTGTGTGGTTTTCGCTCAAATGTGTCCCAAACATGTTTATATGGTGTATATGTCACAATGTGAGGTTTGTGCGCGAAAAGCTTTCCGTCATATTTTCGGACCAAAAGTTACCATATCGGCGTCACCTTTCTTTATCCACCAAAACTGTGTGGTTTTCGCTCAAATGTGTCCCCAACATGTTCATATGGTGTATATGTCACAATGGGAGCTTTGTGCGCGAAAAGCTTTCCGTCATATTTTCGGACCAAAAGTTACCATATAGGCGTCACCTTTCTTTATCCACAAAAACTGTGTGGTTTTCGCTCAATTGTGTACCAAACATGCTTATATGGTGTATATGTCACAATGGGAGCTTTGTACCCGAAAAGCTTTCCGTCATATTTTCGGACAAAAAGTGACCATATCGGCGTCACCTTTCTTTATCCACCAAAACTGTGTGGTTTTCGCTCAAATGTGTCCCAAACATGTTTATATGGTGTATATGTCACAATGTGAGGTCTGTGCGCGAAAAGCTTTCCGTCATATTTTCGGACCAAAAGTGACCATATCGGCGTCACCTTTCTTTATCCACCAAAACTGTGTGGTTTTCGCTCAAATGTGTCCCAAACATGTTTATATGGTGTATATGTCACAATGTGAGGTTTGTGCGCGAAAAGCTTTCCGTCATATTTTCGGACCAAAAGTTACCATATCGGCGTCACCTTTCTTTATCCACCAAAACTGTGTGGTTTTCGCTCAAATGTGTCCCCAACATGTTCATATGGTGTATATGTCACAATGGGAGCTTTGTGCGCGAAAAGTTTTCCGTCATATTTTCGGACCAAAAGTTACCATATAGGCGTCACCTTTCTTTATCCACAAAAACTGTGTGGTTTTCGCTCAATTGTGTACCAAACATGTTTATATGGTGTATATGTCACAATGGGAGCTTTGTACCCGAAAAGCTTTCCGTCATATTTTCGGACCAAAAGTGACCATATCGGCGTCACCTTTCTTTATCCACCAAAACTGTGTGGTTTTCATTCAAATGTGTCCCAACACATGTTTATATGGTGTATATGTCACAATGGGAGCTTTGTGCGCGAAAAGCTTTCCGTGAAATTTTCGGACCAAAATTGACCATATCGGCGTCACCTTTCTTTATCCACCAAAACTGTGTGGTTTTCGCTCAAATGTGTCCCAAACATTTTTATATGGTGTATATGTCACAAATTGAGGTTTGTGCGCGAAAAGCTTTCCGTCATATTTTCGGCCAAAAGTGACCATATCGGCGTCACCTTTCTTTATCCACCAAAATTGTGTGGTTTTCATTCAAATGTGTCCCAAACATGTTTATATGGTGTATATGTCACAATGGGAGCTTTGTGTGCGAAAAGCTTTCCGTGAAATTTTCGGACCAAAATTGGCCATATCGGCGTCACCTTTCTTTATCCACCAAAACTGTGTGGTTTTCGCTCAAATGTGTCCCAAACATGTTTATATGGTGTATATGTCACATGTGAGGTTTGTGCGCGAAAAGCTTTCCGTCATATTTTCGGACCAAAAGTGACCATATCGGCGTCACCTTTCTTTATCCACCAAAACTGTGTGGTTTTCATTCAAATGTGTCCCAAACATGTTTATATGGTGTATATGTCACAATGGGAGCTTTGTGTGCGAAAAGCTTTCCGTGAAATTTTCGGACCAAAATTGGCCATATCGGCGTCACCTTTCTTTATCCACCAAAACTGTGTGGTTTTCGCTCAAATGTGTCCCAAACATGTTTATATGGTGTATATGTCACAATGTGAGGTTTGTGCGCGAAAAGCTTTCCGTCATATTTTCGGACCAAAAGTTACCATATCGGCGTCACCTTTCTTTATCCACCAAAACTGTGTGGTTTTCGCTCAAATGTGTCCCCAACATGTTCATATGGTGTATATGTCACAATGGGAGCTTTGTGCGCGAAAAGCTTTCCGTCATATTTTCGGACCAAAAGTTACCATATAGGCGTCACCTTTCTTTATCCACAAAAACTGTGTGGTTTTCGCTCAATTGTGTACCAAACATGCTTATATGGTGTATATGTCACAATGGGAGCTTTGTACCCGAAAAACTTTCCGTCATATTTTCGGACAAAAAGTGACCATATCGGCGTCACCTTTCTTTATCCACCAAAACTGTGTGGTTTTCGCTCAAATGTGTCCCAAACATGTTTATATGGTGTATATGTCACAATGTGAGGTCTGTGCGCGAAAAGCTTTCCGTCATATTTTCGGACCAAAAGTGACCATATCGGCGTCACCTTTCTTTATCCACCAAAACTGTGTGGTTTTCGCTCAAATGTGTCCCAAACATGTTTATATGGTGTATATGTCACAATGTGAGGTTTGTGCGCGAAAAGCTTTCCGTCATATTTTCGGACCAAAAGTTACCATATCGGCGTCACCTTTCTTTATCCACCAAAACTGTGTGGTTTTCGCTCAAATGTGTCCCCAAAATGTTCATATGGTGTATATGTCACAATGGGAGCTTTGTGCGCGAAAAGTTTTCCGTCATATTTTCGGACCAAAAGTTACCATATAGGCGTCACCTTTCTTTATCCACAAAAACTGTGTGGTTTTCGCTCAATTGTGTACCAAACATGTTTATATGGTGTATATGTCACAATGGGAGCTTTGTACCCGAAAAGCTTTCCGTCATATTTTCGGACCAAAAGTGACCATATCGGCGTCACCTTTCTTTATCCACCAAAACTGTGTGGTTTTCATTCAAATGTGTCCCACCACATGTTTATATGGTGTATATGTCACAATGGGAGCTTTGTGCGCGAAAAGCTTTCCGTGAAATTTTCGGACCAAAATTGACCATATCGGCGTCACCTTTCTTTATCCACCAAAACTGTGTGGTTTTCGCTCAAATGTGTCCCAAACATTTTTATATGGTGTATATGTCACAAATTGAGGTTTGTGCGCGAAAAGCTTTCCGTCATATTTTCGGCCAAAAGTGACCATATCGGCGTCACCTTTCTTTATCCACCAAAATTGTGTGGTTTTCATTCAAATGTGTCCCAAACATGTTTATATGGTGTATATGTCACAATGGGAGCTTTGTGTGCGAAAAGCTTTCCGTGAAATTTTCGGACCAAAATTGGCCATATCGGCGTCACCTTTCTTTATCCACCAAAACTGTGTGGTTTTCGCTCAAATGTGTCCCAAACATGTTTATATGGTGTATATGTCACATGTGAGGTTTGTGCGCGAAAAGCTCTCCGTCATATTTTCGGACCAAAAGTTACCATATCGGCGTCACCTTTCTTTATCCACCAAAACTGTGTGGTTTTCGCTCAAATGTGTCCCCAACATGTTCATATGGTGTATATGTCACAATGGGAGCTTTGTGCGCGAAAAGCTTTCCGTCATATTTTCGGACCAAAAGTTACCATATAGGCGTCACCTTTCTTTATCCACAAAAACTGTGTGGTTTTCGCTCAATTGTGTACCAAACATGTTTATATGGTGTATATGTCACAATGGGAGCTTTGTACCCGAAAAGCTTTCCGTCATATTTTCGGACAAAAAGTCACCATATCGGCGTCACCTTTCTTTATCCACCAAAACTGTGTGGTTTTCATTCAAATGTGTCCCAAACATGTTTATATGGTGTATATGTCACAATGGGAGCTTTGTGCGCGAAAAGCTTTCCGTGAATTTTTCGGACTAAAATTGGCCATATCGGCGTCACCTTTCTTTATCCACCAAAACTGTGTGGTTTTCGCTCAAATGTGTCCCAAACATGTTTATATGGTGTATATGTCACAATGTGAGGTTTGTGCGCGAAAAGCTTTCCGTCATATTTTCGGACCAAAAGTTACCATATCGGCGTCACCTTTCTTTATCCACCAAAACTGTGTGGTTTTCGCTCAAATGTGTCCCCAACATGTTCATATGGTGTATATGTCACAATGGGAGCTTTGTGTGCGAAAAGCTTTCCGTGAAATTTTCGGACCAAAATTGGCCATATCGGCGTCACCTTTCTTTATCCACCAAAACTGTGTGGTTTTCGCTCAATTGTGTACCAAACATGCTTATATGGTGTATATGTCACAATGGGAGCTTTGTACCCGAAAAGCTTTCCGTCATATTTTCGGACAAAAAGTGACCATATCGGCGTCACCTTTCTTTATCCACCAAAACTGTGTGGTTTTCGCTCAAATGTGTCCCAAACATGTTTATATGGTGTATATGTCACAATGTGAGGTCTGTGCGCGAAAAGCTTTCCGTCATATTTTCGGACCAAAAGTGACCATATCGGCGTCACCTTTCTTTATCCACCAAAACTGTGTGGTTTTCGCTCAAATGTGTCCCAAACATGTTTATATGGTGTATATGTCACAATGTGAGGTTTGTGCGCGAAAAGCTTTCCGTCATATTTTCGGACCAAAAGTTACCATATCGGCGTCACCTTTCTTTATCCACCAAAACTGTGTGGTTTTCGCTCAAATGTGTCCCCAACATGTTCATATGGTGTATATGTCACAATGGGAGCTTTGTGCGCGAAAAGTTTTCCGTCATATTTTCGGACCAAAAGTTACCATATAGGCGTCACCTTTCTTTATCCACAAAAACTGTGTGGTTTTCGCTCAATTGTGTACCAAACATGTTTATATGGTGTATATGTCACAATGGGAGCTTTGTACCCGAAAAGCTTTCCGTCATATTTTCGGACCAAAAGTGACCATATCGGCGTCACCTTTCTTTATCCACCAAAACTGTGTGGTTTTCATTCAAATGTGTCCCAACACATGTTTATATGGTGTATATGTCACAATGGGAGCTTTGTGCGCGAAAAGCTTTCCGTGAAATTTTCGGACCAAAATTGACCATATCGGCGTCACCTTTCTTTATCCACCAAAACTGTGTGGTTTTCGCTCAAATGTGTCCCAAACATTTTTATATGGTGTATATGTCACAAATTGAGGTTTGTGCGCGAAAAGCTTTCCGTCATATTTTCGGACCAAAAGTGACCATATCGGCGTCACCTTTCTTTATCCACCAAAACTGTGTGGTTTTCATTCAAATGTGTCCCAAACATGTTTATATGGTGTATATGTCACAATGGGAGCTTTGTGTGCGAAAAGCTTTCCGTGAAATTTTCGGACCAAAATTGGCCATATCGGCGTCACCTTTCTTTATCCACCAAAACTGTGTGGTTTTCGCTCAAATGTGTCCCAAACATGTTTATATGGTGTATATGTCACAATGTGAGGTTTGTGCGCGAAAAGCTTTCCGTCATATTTTCGGACCAAAAGTTACCATATCGGCGTCACCTTTCTTTATCCACCAAAACTGTGTGGTTTTCGCTCAAATGTGTCCCCAACATGTTCATATGGTGTATATGTCACAATGGGAGCTTTGTGCGCGAAAAGCTTTCCGTCATATTTTCGGACCAAAAGTTACCATATAGGCATCACCTTTCTTTATCCACCAAAACTGTGTGGTTTTCGCTCAATTGTGTACCAAACATGTTTATATGGTGTATATGTCACAATGGGAGCTTTGTACCCGAAAAGCTTTCCGTCATATTTTCGGACAAAAATTGACCATATCGGCGTCACCTTTCTTTATCCACCAAAACTGTGTGGTTTTCGCTCAAATTTGTCCCAAACATGTTTATATGGTGTATATGTCACAATGTGAGGTTTGTGCGCGAAAAGCTTTCAGTCATATTTTCGGACCAAAAGTGACCATATCGGCGTCACCTTTCTTTATCCGCCAAAACTGTGTGGTTTTCGCTCAAATTTGTTCCAAACATGTTTATATGGTGTATATGTCACAATGGGAGCTTTGTGCGCGAAAAGCTTTCCGTCATATTTTCGGACCAAAAGTGACCATATCGGCGTCACCTTTCTTTATCCACCAAAAATGTGTGGTTTTCATTCAAATGTGTCCCATACATGTTTATATGGTGTATATGTCACAATGAGAGCTTTGTGCGCGAAAATCTTTCCGTTAAATTTTCGGACCAAAATTGACCATATCGGCGTCACCTTTCTTTATCCACCAAAACTGTGTGGTTTTCGCTCAAATGTGTCCCAAACATGTTTATATGGTGTATATGTCACAATGTGAGGTTTGTGCGCGAAAAGCTTTCCGTCATATTTTCGGACCAAAAGTGACCATATCGGCGTCACCTTTCTTTATCCGCCAAAACTGTGTGGTTTTCGCTCAAATGTTTTCCAAACATGTTTATATGGTGTATAGGTCATAATGGGCGCTTTGTGCAAGAAAACCTTTCCGTGAAATTTTCGGACCAAACGTGACCATATCGGCGTCACCTTACTTTATCCACCAAAACTGTGTGGTTTTCGCTCAAATGTGTCCCAAGCATGTTTATATGGTGTATATGTCACAATGGGAGCTTTGTGCATGAAAAGCTTTCCGTTAAATTTTCAAACCAAAAGTGACCATATCGGCGTCACGTTACTTTATCCACAAAAACTGTGTGGTTTTCGCTCAAATGTGTCCCAAACATGTTTATATGGTGTATATGTCACAATGTGAGGTTTGTGCGCGAAAAGCTTTCCGTCATATTTTCGGACCAAAAGTGACCATATCGGCGTCACCTTTCTTTATCCGCCAAAACTGTGTGGTTTTCGCTCAAATTTGTTCCAAACATGTTTATATGGTGTATATGTCACAATGGGAGCTTTGTGCGCGAAAAGCTTTCCGTCATATTTTCGGACCAAAAGTGACCATATCGGCGTCACCTTTCTTTATCCACCAAAAATGTGTGGTTTTCATTCAAATGTGTCCCATACATGTTTATATGGTGTATATGTCACAATGAGAGCTTTGTGCGCGAAAATCTTTCCGTTAAATTTTCGGACCAAAATTGACCATATCGGCGTCACCTTTCTTTATCCACCAAAACTGTGTGGTTTTCGCTCAAATGTGTCCCAAACATGTTTATATGGTGTATATGTCACAATGTGAGGTTTGTGCGCGAAAAGCTTTCCGTCATATTTTCGGACCAAAAGTGACCATATCGGCGTCACCTTTCTTTATCCGCCAAAACTGTGTGGTTTTCGCTCAAATGTTTTCCAAACATGTTTATATGGTGTATAGGTCATAATGGGCGCTTTGTGCAAGAAAACCTTTCCGTGAAATTTTCGGACCAAACGTGACCATATCGGCGTCACCTTACTTTATCCACCAAAACTGTGTGGTTTTCGCTCAAATGTGTCCCAAGCATGTTTATATGGTGTATATGTCACAATGGGAGCTTTGTGCATGAAAAGCTTTCCGTTAAATTTTCAAACCAAAAGTGACCATATCGGCGTCACGTTACTTTATCCACAAAAACTGTGTGGTTTTCGCTCAAATGTGTCCCAAACATGTTTATATGGTGTATATGTCACAATGGGAGCTTTGTGCGCGAAAAGCTTTCCGTTAAATTTTCAGACCAAAAGTGACCATATCGGAGACACGTTACTTTTTCCACCAAAACTGTGTGGTTTTCGCTCAAATGTGTCCCAAACATGTTTATATGGTGTATATGTCACAATGGGAGCTTTGTGCGCGAAAAGCTTTCCGTCATATTTTCGGACCAAAAGTGACCATATCGGCGTCACCTTTCTTTATCAACCAAAACTGTGTGGTTTTCATTCAAATGTGTCCCAAACATGTTTATATGGTGTATATGTCACAATGGGAGCTTTGTGCGCGAAAAGCTTTCCGTGAAATTTTCGGACCAAAATTGACCATATCGGCGTCACCTTTCTTTATCCACCAAAACTGTGTGATTTTCGCTCAAATGTGTCCCAAACATGTTTATATGGTGTATATGTCACAATGTGAGGTTTGTGCGTGAAAAGCTTTCCGTCATATTTTCGGACCAAAAGTGACCATATCGGCGTCACCTTTCTTTATCCACCAAAACTGTGTGGTTTTCATTCAAATGTGTCCCAAACATGTTTATATGGTGTATATGTCACAATGGGAGCTTTGTGTGCAAAAAACTTTCCGTGAAATTTTCGGACCAAAATTGACCATATCGGCGTCACCTTTCTTTATCCACCAAAACTGTGTGGTTTTCGCTCAAATGTGTCCCAAACATGTTTATATGGTGTATATGTCACAAATTGAGGTTTGTGCGCGAAAAGCTTTCCGTCATATTTTCAGACCAAAAGTGACCATATCGGCGTCACCTTTCTTTATCCACCAAAACTGTGTGGTTTTCATTCAAATGTGTCCCAAACATGTTTATATGGTGTATATGTCACAATGGGAGCTTTGTGTGCAAAAAACTTTCCGTGAAATTTTCGGACCAAAATTGACCATATCGGCGTCACCTTTCTTTATCCACCAAAACTGTGTGGTTTTCGCTCAAATGTGTCCCAAACATGTTTATATGGTGTATATGTCAAAATGTGAGGTTTGTGCGCGAAAAGCTTTCCGCCATATTTTCGGACCAAAAGTGACCATATCGGCGTCACCTTTCTTTATCCGCCAAAACTGTGTGGTTTTCGCTCAAATGTGTCCCAAGCATGTTTATATGGTGTATATGTCACAATGGGAGCTTTGTGCATGAAAAGCTTTCCGTTAAATTTTCAAACCAAAAGTGACCATATCGGCGTCACGTTACTTTATCCACAAAAGCTGTGTGGTTTTCGCTCAAATGTGTCCCAAACATGTTTATATGGTGTATATGTCACAATGGGAGCTTTGTGCGCGAAAAGCTTTCCGTTAAATTTTCAGACCAAAAGTGACCATATCGGAGACACGTTACTTTTTCCACCAAAACTGTGTGGTTTTCGCTCAAATGTGTCCCAAACATGTTTATATGGTGTATATGTCACAATGGGAGCTTTGTGCGCGAAAAGCTTTCCGTCATACTTTCGGACCAAAAGTGACCATATCGGCGTCACCTTTCTTTATCAACAAAAACTGTGTGGTTTTCATTCAAATGTGTCCCAAACATGTTTATATGGTGTATATGTCACAATGGGAGCTTTGTGCGCGAAAAGCTTTCCGTGAAATTTTCGGACCAAAATTGACCATATCGGCGTCACCTTTCTTTATCCACCAAAACTGTGTGATTTTCGCTCAAATGTGTCCCAAACATGTTTATATGGTGTATATGTCACAATGTGAGGTTTGTGCGTGAAAAGCTTTCCGTCATATTTTCGGACCAAAAGTGACCATATCGGCGTCACCTTTCTTTATCCACCAAAACTGTGTGGTTTTCATTCAAATGTGTCCCAAACATGTTTATATGGTGTATATGTCACAATGGGAGCTTTGTGCGCGAAAAGCTTTCCGTCATATTTTCGGACCAAAAGTTACCATATAGGCGTCACCTTTCTTTATCCACAAAAACTGTGTGGTTTTCATTCAAATGTGTCCCAAACATGTTTATATGGTGTATAATCCGTGAAATTTTCGGACCAAAATTGACCATATCGGCGTCACCTTTCTTTATCCACCAAAACTGTGTGGTTTTCGCTCAAATGTGTCCCAAACATGTTTATATGGTGTATATGTCACAAATTGAGGTTTGTGCGCGAAAAGCTTTCCGTCATATTTTCAGACCAAAAGTGACCATATCGGCGTCACCTTTCTTTATCCACCAAAACTGTGTGGTTTTCATTCAAATGTGTCCCAAACATGTTTATATGGTGTATATGTCACAATGGGAGCTTTGTGTGCAAAAAACTTTCCGTGAAATTTTCGGACCAAAATTGACCATATCGGCGTCACCTTTCTTTATCCACCAAAACTGTGTGGTTTTCGCTCAAATGTGTCCCAAACATGTTTATATGGTGTATATGTCACAATGTGAGGTTTGTGCGCGAAAAGCTTTCCGTCATATTTTCGAACAAAAAGTGACCATATCGGCGTCACCTTTCTTTATCCACAAAACTGTGTGGTTTTCATTCAAATGTGTCCCAAACATGTTTATATGGTGTATAATCCGTGAAATTTTCGGACCAAAATTTACCATATCGGCGTCACCTTTCTTTATCCACCAAAATTGTGTGGTTTTCGCTCAAATGTGTCCCAAACATGTTTATATGGTGTATATGTCACAAATTGAGGTTTGTGCGCGAAAAGCTTTCCGTCATATTTTCAGACCAAAAGTGACCATATCGGCGTCACCTTTCTTTATCCACCAAAACTGTGTGGTTTTCATTCAAATGTGTCCCAAACATGTTTATATGGTGTATATGTCACAATGAGAGCTTTGTGTGCAAAAAACATTCCGTGAAATTTTCGGACCAAAATTGACCATATCGGCGTCACCCTTCTTTATCCACCAAAACTGTGTGGTTTTCATTCAAATGTGTCCCAAACATGTTTATATGGTGTATATGTCACAATGGGAGCTTTGTGCGCAAAAAGCTTTCCGTGAAATTTTCGGACCAAAATTGACCATATCGGCGTCACCTTTCTTTATCCACCCAAACTGTGTGGTTTTCGCTCAAATGTGTCCCAAACACGTTTATATGGTGTATATGTCACAATGTGAGGTTTGTGCGCGAAAAGCTTTCCGTCATATTTTCAAACCAAAAGTGACCATATCGGCGTCACCTTTCTTTATCCGCCAAAACTGTGTGGTTTTCATTCAAATGTGTCCCAAACATGTTTATATGGTGTATATGTCACAATGGGAGCTTTGTGCGCGAAAAGCTTTCCGTCATATTTTCGGACCAAAAGTGACCATATCGGCGTCACCTTTCTTTATCCACCAAAACTGTGTGGTTTTCATTCAAATGTGTCCCAAACATGTTTATATGGTGTATATGTCACAATGGGAGCTTTGTGCGCGAAAAGCTTTCCGTGAAATTTTCGGACCAAAATTGACCATATCGGCGTCACCTTTCCTTATCCACCAAAACTGTGTGGTTTTCGCTCAAATGTGTCCCAAACATGTTTATATGGTGTATATGTCACAAATTGAGGTTTGTGCGCGAAAAGCTTTCCGTCATATTTTCAGACCAAAAGTGACCATATCGGCGTCACCTTTCTTTATCCACCAAAACTGTGTGGTTTTCATTCAAATGTGTCCCACACATGTTTATATGGTGTATATGTCACAATGGGAGCTTTGTGTGCAAAAAACTTTCCGTGAAATTTTCGGACCAAAATTGACCATATCAGCGTCACCTTTCTTTATCCACCAAAACTGTGTGGTTTTCGCTCAAATGTGTCCCAAACATGTTTATATGGTGTATATGTCACAATGTGAGGTTTGTGCGCGAAAAGCTTTCCGTCATATTTTCGGACAAAAAGTGACCATATCGGCGTCACCTTTCTTTATCCACCAAAACTGTGTGGTTTTCATTCAAATGTGTCCCAAACATGTTTATATGGTGTATATGTCACAATGGGAGCTTTGTGCGCAAAAAGCTTTCCGTGAAATTTTCGGACCAAAATTGACCATATCGGCGTCACCTTTCTTTATCGACCAAAACTGTGTGGTTTTCGCTCAAATGTGTCCCAACCATGTTTATATGGTGTATATGTCACAATGTGAGGTTTGTGCGCGAAAAGCTTTCCGTCATATTTTCGGACCAAACGTGACCATATCGGCGTCACTTTTCTTTATCGACCAAAACTGTGTGGTTTTCGCTCAAATGTGTCCCAACCATGTTTATATGGTGTATATGTCACAATGTGAGGTTTGTGCGCGAAAAGCTTTCCGTCATATTGTCGGACCAAAAGTGACCATATCGGCGTCACCTTTCTTTATCCGCCAAAACTGTGTTGTTTTCGTTCAAATGTGTTCCAAACATGTTTATATGGTGTATATGTCACAATGGGAGCTTTGTGCGCGAAAAGCTTTCCGTCATATTTTCGGACCAAAAGTGACCATATCGGCGTCACCTTTCTTTATCCACCAAAACTGTGTGGTTTTCATTCAAATGTGTCCCAAACATGTTTATATGGTGTATATGTCACAATGGGAGCTTTGTGCGCGAAAAGCTTTCCGTCATATTTTCGGACCAAAAGTTACCATATAGGCGTCACCTTTCTTTATCCACAAAAATTGTGTGGTTTTCGCTCAATTGTGTACCAAACATGTTTATATGGTGTATATGTCACAATGGGAGCTTTGTACCCGAAAAGCTTTCCGTCATATTTTCGGACCAAAAGTAACCATATCGGCGTCACCTTTCTTTATCCACCAAAACTGTGTGGTTTTAATTCAAATGTGTCCCAACACATGTTTATATGGTGTATATGTCACAATGGAGCTTTGTGCGCGAAAAGCTTTCCGTGAAATTTTCGGACCAAAATTGACCATATCGGCGTCACCTTTCTTTATCCATCAAAACTGTGTGGTTTTCGCTCAAATGTGTCCGAAACATGTTTATATGGTGTATATGTCACAATGTGAGGTTTGTGCGCGAAAAGTTTTCCGTCATATTTTCGGACCAAAAGTGACAATATCGGCGTCACCTTTCTTTATCCGCCAAAACTGTGTGGTTTTCGCTCAAATGTGTTCCAAACATGTTTATATGGTGTATATGACACAATGGGAGCTTTGTGCGCGAAAAGCTTTCCGTCATATTTTCGGACCAAAAGTGACCATATCGGCGTCACCTTTCTTTATCCACCAAAACTGTGTGGTTTTCATTCAAATGTGTCCCAAACATGTTTATATGGTGTATATGTCACAATGGGAGCTTTGTGCGCGAAAAGCTTTCCGTGAAATTTTCGGACCAAAATTGACCATATCGACGTCACCTTTCTTTATCCACCAAAACTGTGTGGTTTTCGCTCAAATGTGTCCCAAACATGTTTATATGGTGTATATGTCACAATGTGAGGTTTGTGCGCGAAAAGTTTTCCGTCATATTTTCGGACCAAAAGTGACAATATCGGCGTCACCTTTCTTTATCCGCCAAAACTGTGTGGTTTTCGCTCAAATGTGTTCCAAACATGTTTATATGGTGTATATGTCACAATGGGAGCTTTGTGCGCGAAAAGCTTTCCTTCATATTTTCGGACCAAAAGTGACCATATCGGCGTCACCTTTCTTTATCCACCAAAACTGTGTGGTTTTCATTCAAATGTGTCCCAAACATGTTTATATGGTGTATATGTCACAATGGGAGCTTTGTGCGCGAAAATTTTTCCGTGAAATTTTCGGACCAAAATTGACCATATCGACGTCACCTTTCTTTATCCACCAAAACTGTGTGGTTTTCGCTCAAATGTGTCCCAAACATGTTTATATGGTGTATATGTCACAATGGGAGCTTTGTGCGCGAAAAGCTTTCCGTCATATTTTCGGACCAAAAGTGACCATATCGGCGTGACCTTTCTTTATCCACCAAAACTGTGTGGTTTTCGCTCAAATATGTCCCAAACATGTTTATATGGTGTATATGTCACAAATTGAGGTTTGTGCGCGAAAAGCTTTCCGTCATATTTTCAGACCAAAAGTGACCATATCGGCGTCACCTTTCTTTATCCACCAAAACTGTGTGGTTTTCATTCAAATGTGTCCCAAACATGTTTATATGGTGTATATGTCACAATGGGAGCTTTGTGTGCAAAAAACTTTCCGTGAAATTTTCGGACCAAAATTGGCCATATCGGCGTCACCTTTCTTTATCCACCAAAACTGTGTGGTTTTCGCTCAAATGTGTCCCAAACATGTTTATATGGTGTATATGTCACATTGTGAGGTTTGTGCGCGAAAAGCTTTCCGTCATATTTTCGGACCAAAAGTGACCATATCGGCGTCACCTTTCTTTATCCACCAAAACTGTGTGGTTTTCATTCAAATGTGTCTCAAACATGTTTATATGGTGTATATGTCACAATGGGAGCTTTGTGCGCAAAAAGCTTTCCGTGAAATTTTCGGACCAAAATTGACCATATCGGCGTCACCTTTCTTTATCCACCAAAACTGTGTGGTTTTCACTCAAATGTGTCCCAAACATGTTTATATGATGTATATGTCACAATGGGAGCTTTGTGCGCGAAAAGCTTTCCGTGAAATTTTCGGACCAAAATTGACCATATCGACGTCACCTTTCTTTATCCACCAAAACTGTGTGGTTTTCGCTCAAATGTGTCCCAAACATGTTTATATGGTGTATATGTGACAATGGGAGCTTTGTGCGCGAAAAGCTTTCCGTCATATTTTCGGACCAAAAGTGACCATATCGGCGTCACCTTTCTTTATCCACCAAAACTGTGTGGTTTTCGCTCAAATATGTCCCAAACATGTTTATATGGTGTATATGTCACAAATTGAGGTTTGTGCGCGAAAAGCTTTCCGTCATATTTTCAGACCAAAAGTGACCATATCGGCGTCACCTTTCTTTATCCACCAAAACTGTGTGGTTTTCATTCAAATGTGTCCCAAACATGTTTATATGGTGTATATGTCACAATGGGAGCTTTGTGTGCAAAAAACTTTCCGTGAAATTTTCGGACCAAAATTGGCCATATCGGCGTCACCTTTCTTTATCCACCAAAACTGTGTGGTTTTCGCTAAAATGTGTCCCAAACATGTTTATATGGTGTATATGTCACAATGTGAGGTTTGTGCGCGAAAAGCTTTCCGTCATATTTTCGGACAAAAAGTGACCATATCGGCGTCACCTTTCTTTATCCACCAAAACTGTGTGGTTTTCATTCAAATGTGTCCCAAACATGTTTATATGGTGTATATGTCACAATGGGAGCTTTGTGCGCAAAAAGCTTTCCGTGAAATTTTCGGACCAAAATTGACCATATCGGCGTCACCTTTCTTTATCCACCAAAACTGTGTGGTTTTCGCTCAAATGTGTCCCAAACATGTTTATATGGTGTATATGTCACAATGTGAGGTTTGTGCGCGAAAAGCTTTCCGTCATATTTTCGGACCAAAAGTGACCATATCGGCGTCACCTTTCTTTATCCGCCAAAACTGTGTGGTTTTCGTTCAAATGTGTTCCAAACATGTTTATATGGTGTATATGTCACAATGGGAGCTTTGTGCGCGAAAAGCTTTCCGTCATATTTTCGGACCAAAAGTTACCATATAGGCGTCACCTTTCTTTATCCACCAAAACTGTGTGGTTTTGGCTCAAATGTGTCCCAAACATGTTTATATGGTGTATATGTCACAATGGGAGCTTTGTGCGCGAAAAGCTTTCCGTCATATTTTCGGACCAAAAGTGACCATATCGGCGTCACCTTTCTTTATCCACCAAAACTGTGTGGTTTTCGCTCAAATGTGTCCCAAACATGTTTATATGGTGTATATGTCACAATGTGAGGTTTGTGCGCGAAAAGTTTTCCGTCATATTTTCGGACCAAAAGTGACAATGTCGGCGTCACCTTTCTTTATCCGCCAAAACTGTGTGGTTTTCGCTCAAATGTGTTCCAAACATGTTTATATGGTGTATATGACACAATGGGAGCTTTGTGCGCGAAAAGCTTTCCGTCATATTTTCGGACCAAAAGTGACCATATCGGCGTCACCTTTCTTTATCCACCAAAACTGTGTGGTTTTCATTCAAATGTGTCCCAAACATGTTTATATGGTGTATATGTCACAATGGGAGCTTTGTGCGCGAAAAGCTTTCCGTGAAATTTTCGGACCAAAATTGACCATATCGACGTCACCTTTCTTTATCCACCAAAACTGTGTGGTTTTCGCTCAAATGTGTCCCAAACATGTTTATATGGTGTATATGTCACAATTTGAGGTTTGTGCGCGAAAAGCTTTCCGTCATATTTTCGGACCAAAAGTGACCATATCGGCGTCACCTTTCTTTATCCGCCAAAACTGTGTGGTTTTCGTTCAAATGTGTTCCAAACATGTTTATATGGTGTATATGTCACAATGGGAGCTTTGTGCGCGAAAAGTTTTCCGTCATATTTTCGGACCAAAAGTCACCATATAGGCGTCACCTTTCTTTAGCCACAAAAACTGTGTGGTTTTCGCTCAATTGTGTACCAAACATGTTTATATGGTGTATATGTCACAATGGGAGCTTTGTACCCGAAAAGCTTTCCGTCATATTTTCGGACCAAAAGTGACCATATCGGCGCCACCTTTCTTTATCCACCAAAACTGTGTGGTTTTCATTCAAATGTGTCCCAAACATGTTTATATGGTGTATATGTCACAATGGGAGCTTTGTGTGCAAAAAACTTTCCGTGAAATTTTCGGACCAAAATTGACCATATCGGCGTCACCTTTCTTTATCCACCAAAACTGTGTGGTTTTCGCTCAAATGTGTCCCAAACATGTTTATATGGTGTATATGTCACAATGTGAGGTTTGTGCGCGAAAAGCTTTCCGTCATATTTTCGGACCAAAAGTGACCATATCGGCGTCACCTTTCTTTATCCACCAAAACTGTGTGGTTTTCATTCAAATGTGTCCCAAACATGTTTATATGGTGTATATGTCACAATGGGAGCTTTGTGCGCAAAAAGCTTTCCGTGAAATTTTCGGACCAAAATTGACCATATCGGCGTCACCTTTCTTTATCCACCAAAACTGTGTGGTTTTCGCTCAAATGTGTCCCAAACATGTTTATATGGTGTATATGTCACAATGTGAGGTTTGTGCGCGAAAAGCTTTCCGTCATATTTTCGGACCAAAAGTGACCATATCGGCGTCACCTTTCTTTATCCACCAAAACTGTGTGGTTTTCATTCAAATGTGTCCCAAACATGTTTATATGGTGTATATGTCACAATGGGAGCTTTGTGCGTGAAAATCTTTCCGTGAAATTTTCGGACCAAAATTGACCATATCGGCGTCACCTTTCTTTATCCACCAAAACTGTGTGGTTTTCGCTCAAATGTGTCCCAAACATGTTTATATGGTGTATATGTCACAAATTGAGGTTTGTGCGCGAAAAGCTTTCCGTCATATTTTCAGACCAAAAGTGACCATATCGGCGTCACCTTTCTTTATCCACCAAAACTGTGTGGTTTTCATTCAAATGTGTCCCAAACATGTTTATTTGGTGTATATGTCACAATGGGAGCTTTGTGCGCGAAAAGCTTTCCGTCATATTTTCGGACCAAAAGTCACCATATCGGCGTCACCTTTCTTTATCCGCCAAAACTGTGTGGTTTTCGCTCAAATGTGTTCCAAACATGTTTATATGGTGTATATGTCACAATGAGAGCTTTGTGCGCGAAAAGCTTTCCGTCATATTTTCGGACCAAAAGTAACCATATAGGCGTCACCTTTCTTTAGCCACAAATACTGTGTGGTTTTCGCTCAATTGTGTACCAAACATGTTTATATGGTGTATATGTCACAATGGGAGCTTTGTACCCGAAAAGCTTTCCGTCATATTTTCGGACCAAAAGTGACCATATCGGCGCCACCTTTCTTTATCCACCAAAACTGTGTGGTTTTCATTCAAATGTGTCCCAAACATGTTTATATGGTGTATATGTCACAATGGGAGCTTTGTGTGCAAAAAACTTTCCGTGAAATTTTCGGACCAAAATTGACCATATCGGCGTCACCTTTCTTTATCCACCAAAACTGTGTGGTTTTCGCTCAAATGTGTCCCAAACATGTTTATATGGTGTATATGTCACAATGTGAGGTTTGTGCGCGAAAAGCTTTCCGTCATATTTTCGGACCAAAAGTGACCATATCGGCGTCACCTTTCTTTATCCACCAAAACTGTGTGGTTTTCATTCAAATGTGTCCCAAACATGTTTATATGGTGTATATGTCACAATGGGAGCTTTGTGCGCAAAAAGCTTTCCGTGAAATTTTCGGACCAAAATTGACCATATCGGCGTCACCTTTCTTTATCCACCAAAACTGTGTGGTTTTCGCTCAAATGTGTCCCAAACATGTTTATATGGTGTATATGTCACAATGTGAGGTTTGTGCGCGAAAAGCTTTCCGTCATATTTTCGGACCAAAAGTGACCATATCGGCGTCACCTTTCTTTATCCACCAAAACTGTGTGGTTTTCATTCAAATGTGTCCCAAACATGTTTATATGGTGTATATGTCACAATGGGAGCTTTGTGCGTGAAAATCTTTCCGTGAAATTTTCGGACCAAAATTGACCATATCGGCGTCACCTTTCTTTATCCACCAAAACTGTGTGGTTTTCGCTCAAATGTGTCCCAAACATGTTTATATGGTGTATATGTCACAAATTGAGGTTTGTGCGCGAAAAGCTTTCCGTCATATTTTCAGACCAAAAGTGACCATATCGGCGTCACCTTTCTTTATCCACCAAAACTGTGTGGTTTTCATTCAAATGTGTCCCAAACATGTTTATATGGTGTATATGTCACAATGGGAGCTTTGTGCGCGAAAAGCTTTCCGTCATATTTTCGGACCAAAAGTGACCATATCGGCGTCACCTTTCTTTATCCGCCAAAACTTTGTGGTTTTCATTCAAATGTGTCCCAAACATGTTTATATGGTGTATATGTCACAATGGGAGGTTTGTGCGCGAAAAGCTTTCCGTCATATTTTCGGACCAAAAGTGACCATATCGGCGTCACCTTTCTTTATCCACCAAAACTGTGTGGTTTTCATTCAAATGTGTCCCAAACATGTTTATATGGTGTATATGTCACAATGGGAGCTTAGTGCGCGAAAAGCTTTTCGTGAAATTTTCGGACCAAAATTGACCATATCGGCGTCACCTTTCTTTATCCACCAAAACTGTGTGGTTTTCGCTCAAATGTGTCCCAAACATGTTTATATGGTGTATATGTCACAAATTGAGGTTTGTGCGCGAAAAGCTTTCCGTCATATTTTCAGACCAAAAGTGACCATATCGGCGTCACCTTTCTTTATCCACCAAAAACTGTGTGGTTTTCATTCAAATGTGTCCCAAACATGTTTATATGGTGTTTATGTCACAATGGGAGCTTTGTGTGCAAAAAACTTTCCGTGAAATTTTCGGACCAAAATTGACCATATCGGCGTCACCTTTCTTTATCCACCAAAACTGTGTGGTTTTCATTCAAATGTGTCCCAAACATGTTTATATGTGGTATATGTCACAATGTGAGGTTTGTGCGCGAAAAGCTTTCCGTCATATTTTCGGACAAAAAGTGACCATATCGGCGTCACCTTTCTTTATCCACCAAAACTGTGTGGTTTTCATTCAAATGTGTCCCAAACATGTTTATATGGTGTATATGTCACAATGGGAGCTTTGTGCGCAAAAAGCTTTCCGTGAAATTTTCGGACCAAAATTGACCATATCGGCGTCACCTTTCTTTATCCACCAAAACTGTGTGGTTTTCGCTCAAATGTGTCCCAAACATGTTTATATGGTGTATATGTCACAATGTGAGGTTTGTGCGCGAAAAGCTTTCCGTCATATTTTCGGACCAAAAGTGACCATCTCGGCGTCACCTTTCTTTATCCGCCAAAACTGTGTGGTTTTCATTCAAATGTGTCCCAAACATGTTTATATGGTGTATATGTCACAATGGGAGCTTTGTGCGCGAAAAGCTTTCCGTCATATTTTCGGACCAAAAGTGACCATATCGGCGTCACCTTTCTTTATCCACCAAAACTGTGTGGTTTTCATTCAAATGTGTCCCAAACATGTTTATATGGTGTATATGTCACAATGGGAGCTTTGTGCGCGAAAAGCTTTCCGTGAAATTTTCGGACCAAAATTGACCATATCGGCGTCACCTTTCTTTATCCACCAAAACTGTGTGGTTTTCGCTCAAATGTGTCCCAAACATGTTTATATGGTGTATATGTCACAAATTAAGGTTTGTGCGCGAAAAGCTTTCCGTCATATTTTCAGACCAAAAGTGACCATATCGGCGTCACCTTTCTTTATCCACCAAAACTGTGTGGTTTTCATTCAAATGTGTCCCAAACATGTTTATATGGTGTATATGTCACAATGGGTGCTTTGTGTGCAAAAAACTTTCCGTGAAATTTTCGGACCAAAATTGACCATATCGGCGTCACCTTTCTTTATCCACCAAAACTGTGTGGTTTTCGCTCAAATGTGTCCCAAACATGTTTATATGGTGTATATGTCACAATGTGAGGTTTGTGCGCGAAAAGCTTTCCGTCATATTTTCGGACAAAAAGTGACCATATCGGCGTCACCTTTCTTTATCCACCAAAACTGTGTGGTTTTCATTCAAATGTGTCCCAAACATGTTTATATGGTGTAAATTTCACAATGGGAGCTTTGTGCGCAAAAAGCTTTCCGTGAAATTTTCGGACCAAAATTGACCATATCGGCGTCACCTTTCTTTATCCACCAAAACTGTGTGGTTTTCGCTCAAATGTGTTCCAAACATGTTTATATGGTGTATATGTCACAATGTGAGGTTTGTGCGCGAAAAGCTTTCCGTCATATTTTCGGACCAAAAGTGACCATATCGGCGTCACCTTTCTTTATTTGCCAAAACTGTGTGGTTTTCGTTCAAATGTGTTCCAAACATGTTTATATGGTGTATATGTCACAATGGGAGCTTTGAGCGCGAAAAGCTTTCCGTCATATTTTCAGACCAAAAGTGACCATATCGGCGTCACCTTTCTTTATCCACCAAAAACTGTGTGGTTTTCATTCAAATGTGTCCCAAACATGTTTATATGGTGTTTATGTCACAATGGGAGCTTTGTGTGCAAAAAACTTTCCGTGAAATTTTCGGACCAAAATTGACCATATCGGCGTCACCTTTCTTTATCCACCAAAACTATGTGGTTTTCGCTCAAATGTGTCCCAAACATGTTTATATGTGGTATATGTCACAATGTGAGGTTTGTGCGCGAAAAGCTTTCCGTCATATTTTCGGACAAAAAGTGACCATATCGGCGTCACCTTTCTTTATCCACCAAAACTGTGTGGTTTTCATTCAAATGTGTCCCAAACATGTTTATATGGTGTATATGTCACAATGGGAGCTTTGTGCGCAAAAAGCTTTCCGTGAAATTTTCGGACCAAAATTGACCATATCGGCGTCACCTTACTTTATCCACCAAAACTGTGTGGTTTTCGCTCAAATGTGTCCCAAACATGTTTATATGGTGTATATGTCACAATGTGAGGTTTGTGCGCGAAAAGCTTTCCGTCATATTTTCGGACCAAAAGTGACCATCTCGGCGTCACCTTTCTTTATCCGCCAAAACTGTGTGGTTTTCATTCAAATGTGTCCCAAACATGTTTATATGGTGTATATGTCACAATGGGAGCTTTGTGCGCGAAAAGCTTTCCGTCATATTTTCGGACCAAAAGTGACCATATCGGCGTCACCTTTCTTTATCCACCAAAACTGTGTGGTTTTCATTCAAATGTGTCCCAAACATGTTTATATGGTGTATATGTCACAATGGGAGCTTTGTGCGCGAAAAGCTTTCCGTGAAATTTTCGGACCAAAATTGACCATATCGGCGTCACCTTTCTTTATCCACCAAAACTGTGTGGTTTTCGCTCAAATGTGTCCCAAACATGTTTATATGGTGTATATGTCACAAATTAAGGTTTGTGCGCGAAAAGCTTTCCGTCATATTTTCAGACCAAAAGTGACCATATCGGCGTCACCTTTCTTTATCCACCAAAACTGTGTGGTTTTCATTCAAATGTGTCCCAAACATGTTTATATGGTGTATATGTCACAATGGGTGCTTTGTGTGCAAAAAACTTTCCGTGAAATTTTCGGACCAAAATTGACCATATCGGCGTCACCTTTCTTTATCCACCAAAACTGTGTGGTTTTCGCTCAAATGTGTCCCAAACATCTTTATATGGTGTATATGTCACAATGTGAGGTTTGTGCGCGAAAAGCTTTCCGTCATATTTTCGGACAAAAAGTGACCATATCGGCGTCACCTTTCTTTATCCACCAAAACTGTGTGGTTTTCATTCAAATGTGTCCCAAACATGTTTATATGGTGTAAATTTCACAATGGGAGCTTTGTGCGCAAAAAGCTTTCCGTGAAATTTTCGGACCAAAATTGACCATATCGGCGTCACCTTTCTTTATCCACCAAAACTGTGTGGTTTTCGCTCAAATGTGTCCCAAACATGTTTATATGGTGTATATGTCACAATGTGAGGTTTGTGCGCGAAAAGCTTTCCGTCATATTTTCGGACCAAAAGTGACCATATCGGCGTCACCTTTCTTTATTTGCCAAAACTGTGTGGTTTTCGTTCAAATGTGTTCCAAACATGTTTATATGGTGTATATGTCACAATGGGAGCTTTGAGCGCGAAAAGCTTTCCGTCATATTTTCGGACCAAAAGTGACCATATCGGCGTCACCTTTCTTTATCCACCAGAACTGTGTGGTTTTCATTCAAATGTGTCCCAAACATGTTTATATGGTGTATATGTCACAATGGGAGCTTTGTGCGCGAAAAGCATTCCGTCATATTTTCGGACCAAAAGTTACCATATAGGCGTCACCTTTCTTTATCCACAAAAACTGTGTGGTTTTCGCTCAATTTTGTACCAAACATGTTTATATGGTGTATATGTCACAATGGGAGCTTTGTACCCGAAAAGCTTTCCGTCATATTTTCGGACCAAAAGTGACCATATCGGCGTCACCTTTCTTTATCCACCAAAACTGTGTGGTTTTCATTCAAATGTGTAGCAAACATGTTTATATGGTGTATATGTCACAATGGGAGCTTTGTGCGCGAAAAGCTTTCCGTGAAATTTTCGGACCAAAATTGACCATATCGGCGTCACCTTTCTTTATCCACCAAAACTGTGTGGTTTTCGCTCAAATTTATCCCAAACATGTTTATATGGTGTATATGTCACAATGTGAGGTTTGTGCGCGAAAAGCTTTCCGTCATATTTTCGGACCAAAAGTGACCATATCGGCGTCACTTTTCTTTATCCACCAAAACTGTGTGGTTTTTCATTCAAATGTGTCCCAAACATGTTTATTTGGTGTATATGGGGAGCTTTGTGCGCGAAAAGCTTTCCGTCATATTTTCGGACCAAAAGTGACCATATCGGCGTCACCTTTCTTTATCCCCCAAAACTGTGTGGTTTTCGCACAAATGTGTTCCAAACATGTTTATATGGTGTATATGTCACAATGGGAGCTTTGTGCGCGAAAAGCTTTCCGTCATATTTTCGGACCAAAAGTGACCATATCGGCGTCACCTTTCTTTATCCACCAAAACTGTGTGGTTTTCATTCAAATGTGTCCCAAACATGTTTATATGGTGTATATGTCACAATGTGAGGTTTGTGCGCGAAAAGCTTTCCGTCATATTTTCGGACCAAAAGTGACCATATCGGCGTCACCTTTCTTTATCCGCCAAAACTGTGTGGTTTTGCTCAAATGTGTTCCAAACATGTTTATATGGTGTATATGTCACAATGGGAGCTTTGTGCGCGAAAAGCTTTCCGTCATATTTTCGGACCAAAAGTGACCATATCGGCGTCACCTTTCTTTATCCACCAAAACTGTGTGGTTTTCATTCAAATGTGTCCCAAACATGTTTATATGGTGTATATGTCACAATGGGAGCTTTGTGCGCGAAAAGCTTTCCGTCATATTTTCGGACCAAAAGTTACCATATAGGCGTCACCTTTCTTTATCAACAAAAACTGTGTGGTTTTCGCTCAATTGTGTACCAAACATGTTTATATGGTGTATATGTCACAATGGGAGCTTTGTACCCGAAAAGCTTTCCGTCATATTTTCGGACCAAAAGTGACCATATCGGCGTCACCTTTCTTTATCCACCAAAACTGTGTGGTTTTCATTCAAATGTGTCCCAACACATGTTTATATGGCGTATATGTCACAATGTGAGCTTTGTGCGCGAAAAGCTTTCCGTGAAATTTTCGGACCAAAATTGACCATATCGGCGTCACCTTTCTTTATCCACCTAAACTGTGTGGTTTTCGCTCAAATGTGTCCCAAACATGTTTATATGGTGTATATGTCACAAATTGAGGTTTGTGCGCGAAAAGCTTTCCGTCATATTTTCGGACCAAAAGTGACCATATCGGCGTCACCTTTCTTTATCCACCAAAACTGTGTGGTTTTCATTCAAATGTGTCCCAAACATGTTTATATGGTGTATACGTCACAATGGGAGCTTTGTGTGCGAAAAGCATTCCGTGAAATTTTCGGACCAAAATTGACCATATCGGCGTCACCTTTCTTTATCCACCAAAACTGTGTGGTTTTCGCTCAAATGTGTCCCAAACATGTTTATATGGTGTATATGTCACAATGTGAGGTTTGTGCGCGAAAAGCTTTCCGTCATATTTTCGGACCAAAAGTTACCATATCGGCGTCACCTTTCTTTATCCACCAAAACTGTATGGTTTTCGCTCAAATGTGTCCCCAACATGTTCATATGGTATATATGTCACAATGGGAGCTTTGTGGGCGAAAAGCTTTCCGTCATATTTTCGGACCAAAAGTTACCATATAGGCGTCACCTTTCTTTATCCACAAAAACTGTGTGGTTTTCGCTCAAATTTGTACCAAACATGTTTATATGGTGTATATGTCACAATGGGAGCTTTGTACCCGAAAAGCTTTCCGTCATATTGTCGGACAAAAAGTGACCATATCGGCGTCACCTTTCTTTATCCACCAAAACTGTGTGGTTTTCATTCAAATGTGTCCCAAACATGTTTATATGGTGTATATGTCACAATGGGAGCTTTGTGCGCGAAAAGCTTTCCGTGAAATTTTCGGACCAAAATTGCCCATATCGGCGTCACCTTTCTTTATCCACCAAAACTGTGTGGTTTTCGCTCAAATATGTCCTAAACCTGTTTATATGGTTTATATGTCACAATGTGAGGTTTGTGCGCGAAAAGCTTTCCGTCATATTTTCGGACCAAAAGTGACCATATCGGCGTCACCTTTCTTTATCCACCAAAACTGTGTGGTTTTCATTCAAATGTGTCCCAAACATGTTTATATGGTGTATATGTCACAATGGGAGCTTTGTGCGCGAAAAACTTTCCGTCATATTTTCGGACCAAAAGTTACCATATAGGCGTCACCTTTCTTTATCCACAAAAACTGTGTGGTTTCGCTCAATTGTGTACCAAACATGTTTATATGGTGTATATGTCACAATGGGAGCTTTGTACCCGAAAAGCTTTCCGTCATATTTTCGGACCAAAAGTAACCATATCGGCGTCACCTTTCTTTATCCACCAAAACAGTGTGGTTTTCATTCAAATGTGTCCCAAACATGTTTATATGGTGTATATGTCACAATGGGAGCTTTGTGTGCGAAAAGCTTTCCGTGAAATTTTCGGACCAAAATTGACCATATCGGCGTCACCTTTCTTTATCCACCAAAACTGTGTGGTTTTCGCTCAAATGTGTCCCAAACATGTTTATATGGTGTATATGTCACAATGTGAGGTTTGTGCGCGAAAAGCTTTCCGTCATATTTTCGGACCAAAAGTTACCATATCGGCGTCACCTTTCTTTATCCACCAAAACTGTGTGGTTTTCGCTCAAATGTATCCCCAACATGTTCATATGGTGTATATGTCACAATGGGAGCTTTGTGCGCGAAAAGCATTCCGTCATATTTTCGGACCAAAAGTTACCATATAGGCGTCACCTTTCTTTATCCACAAAAACTGTGTGGTTTTCGCTCAATTTTGTACCAAACATGTTTATATGGTGTATATGTCACAATGGGAGCTTTGTACCCGAAAAGCTTTCCGTCATATTTTCGGACCAAAAGTGACCATATCGGCGTCACCTTTCTTTATCCACCAAAACTGTGTGGTTTTCATTCAAATGTGTAGCAAACATGTTTATATGGTGTATATGTCACAATGGGAGCTTTGTGCGCGAAAAGCTTTCCGTGAAATTTTCGGACCAAAATTGACCATATCGGCGTCACCTTTCTTTATCCACCAAAACTGTGTGGTTTTCGCTCAAATTTATCCCAAACATGTTTATATGGTGTATATGTCACAATGTGAAGTTTGTGCGCGAAAAGCTTTCCGTCATATTTTCGGACCAAAAGTGACCATATCGGCGTCACTTTTCTTTATCCACCAAAACTGTGTGGTTTTTCATTCAAATGTGTCCCAAACATGTTTATATGGTGTATATGGGGAGCTTTGTGCGCGAAAAGCTTTCCGTCATATTTTCGGACCAAAAGTGACCATATCGGCGTCACCTTTCTTTATCCCCCAAAACTGTGTGGTTTTCGCACAAATGTGTTCCAAACATGTTTATATGGTGTATATGTCACAATGGGAGCTTTGTGCGCGAAAAGCTTTCCGTCATATTTTCGGACCAAAAGTGACCATATCGGCGTCACCTTTCTTTATCCACCAAAACTGTGTGGTTTTCATTCAAATGTGTCCCAAACATGTTTATATGGTGTATATGTCACAATGTGAGGTTTGTGCGCGAAAAGCTTTCCGTCATATTTTCGGACCAAAAGTGACCATATCGGCGTCACCTTTCTTTATCCGCCAAAACTGTGTGGTTTTGCTCAAATGTGTTCCAAACATGTTTATATGGTGTATATGTCACAATGGGAGCTTTGTGCGCGAAAAGCTTTCCGTCATATTTTCGGACCAAAAGTGACCATATCGGCGTCACCTTTCTTTATCCACCAAAACTGTGTGGTTTTCATTCAAATGTGTCCCAAACATGTTTATATGGTGTATATGTCACAATGGGAGCTTTGTGCGCGAAAAGCTTTCCGTCATATTTTCGGACCAAAAGTTACCATATAGGCGTCACCTTTCTTTATCAACAAAAACTGTGTGGTTTTCGCTCAATTGTGTACCAAACATGTTTATATGGTGTATATGTCACAATGGGAGCTTTGTACCCGAAAAGCTTTCCGTCATATTTTCGGACCAAAAGTGACCATATCGGCGTCACCTTTCTTTATCCACCAAAACTGTGTGGTTTTCATTCAAATGTGTCCCAACACATGTTTATATGGCGTATATGTCACAATGTGAGCTTTGTGCGCGAAAAGCTTTCCGTGAAATTTTCGGACCAAAATTGACCATATCGGCGTCACCTTTCTTTATCCACCTAAACTGTGTGGTTTTCGCTCAAATGTGTCCCAAACATGTTTATATGGTGTATATGTCACAAATTGAGGTTTGTGCGCGAAAAGCTTTCCGTCATATTTTCGGACCAAAAGTGACCATATCGGCGTCACCTTTCTTTATCCACCAAAACTGTGTGGTTTTCATTCAAATGTGTCCCAAACATGTTTATATGGTGTATATGTCACAATGGGAGCTTTGTGTGCGAAAAGCATTCCGTGAAATTTTCGGACCAAAATTGACCATATCGGCGTCACCTTTCTTTATCCACCAAAACTGTGTGGTTTTCGCTCAAATGTGTCCCAAACATGTTTATATGGTGTATATGTCACAATGTGAGGTTTGTGCGCGAAAAGCTTTCCGTCATATTTTCGGACCAAAAGTGACCATATCGGCGTCACCTTTCTTTATCCACCAAAACTGTGTGGTTTTCATTCAAATGTGTCCCAAACATGTTTATATGGTGTATATGTCACAATGGGAGCTTTGTGCGCGAAAAGCTTTCCGTGAAATTTTCGGACCAAAATTGCCCATATCGGCGTCACCTTTCTTTATCCACCAAAACTGTGTGGTTTTCGCTCAAATATGTCCTAAACCTGTTTATATGGTTTATATGTCACAATGTGAGGTTTGTGCGCGAAAAGCTTTCCGTCATATTTTCGGACCAAAAGTGACCATATCGGCGTCACCTTTCTTTATCCACCAAAACTGTGTGGTTTTCATTCAAATGTGTCCCAAACATGTTTATATGGTGTATTTGTCACAATGGTTGCTTTGTGTGCGAAAAGCTTTCCGTGAAATTTTCGGACCAAAATTGGCCATATCGGCGTCACCTTTCTTTATCCACCAAAACTGTGTGGTTTTCGCTCAAATGTGTCCCAAACATGTTTATATGGTGTATATGTCACAATGTGAGGTTTGTGCGCGAAAAGCTTTCCGTCATATTTTCGGACCAAAAGTTACCATATAGGCGTCACCTTTCTTTATCCACAAAAACTGTGTGGTTTTCGCTCAATTTTGTACCAAACATGTTTATATGGTGTATATGTCACAATGGGAGCTTTGTACCCGAAAAGCTTTCCGTCATATTTTCGGACAAAAAGTGACCATATCGGCGTCACCTTTCTTTATCCACCAAAACTGTGTGGTTTTCATTCAAATGTGTCCCAAACATGTTTATATGGTGTATATGTCACAATGGGAGCTTTGTGCGCGAAAAGCTTTCCGTCATATTTTCGGACCAAAAGTTACCATATAGGCGTCACCTTTCTTTATCCACAAAAACTGTGTGGTTTTCGCTCAATTGTGTACCAAACATGTTTATATGGTGTATATGTCACAATGGGAGCTTTGTACCCGAAAAGCTTTCCGTCATATTTTCGGACCAAAAGTGACCATATCGGCGTCACCTTTCTTTATCCACCAAAACTGTGTGGTTTTCATTCAAATGTGTCCCAACACATGTTTATATGGTGTATATGTCACAATGGGAGCTTTGTGCGCGAAAAGCTTTCCGTGAAATTTTCGGACCAAAATTGACCATATCGGCGTCACCTTTCTTTATCCACCAAAACTGTGTGGTTTTCGCTCAAATGTGTCCCAAACATGTTTATATGGTGTATATGTCACAAATTGAGGTTTGTGCGCGAAAAGCTTTCCGTCATATTTTCGGACCAAAAGTGACCATATCGGCGTCACCTTTCTTTATCCACCAAAACTGTGTGGTTTTCATTCAAATGTGTCCCAAACATGTTTATATGGTGTATATGTCACAATGGGAGGTTTGTGTGCGAAAAGCTTTCCGTGAAATTTTCGGACCAAAATTGGCCATATCGGCGTCACCTTTCTTTATCCACCAAAAATGTGTGGTTTTCGCTCAAATGTGTCCCAAACATGTTTATATGGTGTATATGTCACAATGTGAGGTTTGTGCGCGAAAAGCTTTCCGTCATATTTTCGGACCAAAAGTTACCATATCGGCGTCACCTTTCTTTATCCACCAAAACTGTATGGTTTTCGCTCAAATGTGTCCCCAACATGTTCATATGGTGTATATGTCACAATGGGAGCTTTGTGCGCGAAAAGCTTTCCGTCATATTTTCGGACCAAAAGTTACCATATAGGCGTCACCTTTCTTTATCCACAAAAACTGTGTGGTTTTCGCTCAATTTTGTACCAAACATGTTTATATGGTGTATATGTCACAATGGGAGCTTTGTACCCGAAAAGCTTTCCGTCATATTTTCGGACAAAAAGTCACCATATCGGCGTCTCCTTTCTTTATCCACCAAAACTGTGTGGTTTTCATTCAAATGTGTCCCAAACATGTTTATATGGTGTATATGTCACAATGGGAGCTTTGTGCGCGAAAAGCTTTCCGTGAAATTTTCGGACCAAAATTGACCATATCGGCGTCACCTTTCTTTATCCACCAAAATTGTGTGGTTTTCGCTCAAATTTGTCCCAAACATGTTTATATGGTGTATATCTCACAATGTGAGGTTTGTGCGCGAAAAGCTTTCAGTCATATTTTCGGACAAAAAGTGACCATATCGGCGTCACCTTTCTTTATCCGCCAAAACTGTGTGGTTTTCGCTCAAATGTGTTCCAAACATGTTTATATGGTGTATATGTCACAATGGGAGCTTTGTGCGCGAAAAACTTTCCGTGAAATTTTCGGACCAAAATTGACCATATCGGCGTCACCTTTCTTTATCCACCAAAACTGTGTGGTTTTCGCTCAAATTTGTCCCAAACATGTTTATATGGTGTATATGTCACAATGTGAGGTTTGTGCGCGAAAAGCTTTCCGTCATATTTTCGGACAAAAAGTGACCATATCGGCGTCACCTTTCTTTATCCGCCAAAACTGTGTGGTTTTCGCTCAAATGTTTTCCAAACATGTTTATATGGTGTATAGGTCATAATGGGCGCTTTGTGCGCGAAAACCATTCCGTGAAATTTTCGGACCAAACGTGACCATATCGGCGTCACCTTACTTTATCCACCAAAACTGTGTGGTTTTCGCTCAAATGTGTCCCAAGCATGTTTATATGGTGTATATGTCACAATGGGAGCTTTGTGCGCGAAAAGCTTTCCGTTAAATTTTCAAACCAAAAGTGACCATATCGGCGTCACGTTACTTTATCCACAAAAACTGTGTGGTTTTCATTCAAATGTGTCCCAAACATGTTTATATGGTGTATATGTCACAATGGGAGCTTTGTGCGCGAAAAGCTTTCCGTGAAATTTTCGGACCAAAATTGACCATATCGGCGTCACCTTTCTTTATCCACCAAACCTGTGTGGTTTTCGCTCAAATTTGTCCCAAACATGTTTATATGGTGTATATGTCACAATGTGAGGTTTGTGCGCGAAAAGCTTTCCGTCATATTTTCGGACCAAAAGTGACCATATCGGCGTCACCTTTCTTTATCCGCCAAAACTGTGTGGTTTTGCTCAAATGTGTTCCAAACATGTTTATATGGTGTATATGTCACAATGGGAGCTTTGTGCGCGAAAAACTTTCCGTGAAATTTTCGGACCAAAATTGACCATATCGGCGTCACCTTTCTTTATCCACCAAAACTGTGTGGTTTTCGCTCAAATTTGTCCCAAACATGTTTATATGGTGTATATGTCACAATGTGAGGTTTGTGCGCGAAAAGCTTTCCGTCATATTTTCGGACAAAAAGTGACCATATCGGCGTCACCTTTCTTTATCCGCCAAAACTGTGTGGTTTTCGCTCAAATGTTTTCCAAACATGTTTATATGGTGTATAGGTCATAATGGGCGCTTTGTGCGCGAAAACCTTTCCGTGAAATTTTCGGACCAAACGTGACCATATCGGCGTCACCTTACTTTATCCACCAAAACTGTGTGGTTTTCGCTCAAATGTGTCCCAAGCATGTTTATATGGTGTATATGTCACAATGGGAGCTTTGTGCGCGAAAAGCTTTCCGTTAAATTTTCAAACCAAAAGTGACCATATCGGCGTCACGTTACTTTATCCACAAAAACTGTGTGGTTTTCGCTCAAATGTGTCCCAAACATGTTTATATGGTGTATATGTCACAATGGGAGCTTTGTGCGCGAAAAGCTTTCTGTTAAATTTTCAGACCAAAAGTGACCATATCGGAGACACGTTACTTTATCCACCAAAACTGTGTGGTTTTCGCTCAAATGTGTCCCAAACATGTTTATATGGTGTATATGTCACAATGGGAGCTTTGTGCGCGAAAAGCTTTCCTTCATATTTTCGGACCAAAAGTGACCATATCGGCGTCACCTTTCTTTATCCACCAAAACTGTGTGGTTTTCATTCAAATGTGTCCCAAACATGTTTATATGGTGTATATGTCACAATGGGAGCTTTGTGCGCGAAAAGCTTTCCGTGAAATTTTCGGACCAAAATTGACCATATCGGCGTCACCTTTCTTTATCCACCAAAACTGTGTGGTTTTCGCTCAAATGTGTCCCAAACATGTTTATATGGTGTATATGTCACAATGTGAGGTTTGTGCGCGAAAAGCTTTCCGTCATATTTTCGGACCAAAAGTGACCATATCGGCGTCACCTTTCTTTATCCACCAAAACTGTGTGGTTTTCATTCAAATGCGTCCCAAACATGTTTATATGGTGTATATGTCACAATGGGAGCTTTGTGCGCGAAAAGCTTTCCGTGAAATTTTCGGACCAAAATTGACCATATCGGCGTCACCTTTCTTTATCCACCAAAACTGTGTGGTTTTCGCTCAAATATGTCCTAAACCTGTTTATATGGTGTATATGTCACAATGTGAGGTTTGTGCACGAAAAGCTTTCCGTGAAATTTTCGGACCAAAAGTGACCATATCGGCGTCACCTTTCTTTATCCGCCAAAACTGTGTGGTTTTCGCTCAAATTTGTTCCAAACATGTTTATATGGTGTATATGTCACAATGTGAGGTTTGTGCGCGAAAAGCTTTCCGTCATATTTTCGGACCAAAAGTGACCATATCGGCGTCACCTTTCTTTATCCACCAAAACTGTGTGGTTTTCATTCAAATGTGTCCCAAACATGTTTATATGGTGTATATGTCACAATGGGAGCTTTGTGCGCGAAAAGCTTTCCGTGAAATTTTCGGACCAAAATTGACCATATCGGCGTCACCTTTCTTTATCCACCAAAACTGTGTGGTTTTCGCTCAAATGTGTCCCAAACATGTTTATATGGTGTATATGTCACAATGTGAGGTTTGTGCGCGAAAAGCTTTACGTCATATTTTCGGACAAAAAGTGACCATATCGGCGTCACCTTTCTTTATCCGCCAAAACTGTGTGGTTTTTGCTCAAATGTTTTCCAAACATGTTTATATGGTGTATAGGTCATAATGGGCGCTTTGTGCGCGAAAACCTTTCCGTGAAATTTTCGGACCAAACGTGACCATATCGGCGTCACCTTACTTTATCCACCAAAACTGTGTGGTTTTCGCTCAAATGTGTCCCAAGCATGTTTATATGGTGTATATGTCACAATGGGAGCTTTGTGCGCGAAAAGCTTTCCGTTAAATTTTCAAACCAAAAGTGACCATATCGGCGTCACGTTACTTTATCCACAAAAACTGTGTGGTTTTCGCTCAAATGTGTCCCAAACATGTTTATATGGTGTATATGTCACAATAGGAGCTTTGTGCGCGAAAAGCTTTCCGTTAAATTTTCAGACCAAAAGTGACCATATCGGAGACACGTTACTTTATCCACCAAAACTGTGTGGTTTTCGCTCAAATGTGTCCCAAACATGTTTATATGGTGTATATGTCACAATGGGAGCTTTGTGCGCGAAAAGCTTTCCGTCATATTTTCGGACCAAAAGTGACCATATCGGCGTCACCTTTCTTTATCCACCAAAACTGTGTGGTTTTCATTCAAATGTGTCCCAAACATGTTTATATGGTGTATATGTCACAATGGGAGCTTTGTGCGCGAAAAGCTTTCCGTGAAATTTTCGGACCAAAATTGACCATATCGGCGTCACCTTTCTTTATCCACCAAAACTGTGTGGTTTTCGCTCAAATGTGTCCCAAACATGTTTATATGGTGTATATGTCACAATGTGAGGTTTGTGCGCGAAAAGCTTTCCGTCATATTTTCGGACCAAAAGTGACCATATCGGCGTCACCTTTCTTTATCCACCAAAACTGTGTGGTTTTCATTCAAATGCGTCCCAAACATGTTTATATGGTGTATATGTCACAATGGGAGCTTTGTGCGCGAAAAGCTTTCCGTGAAATTTTCGGACCAAAATTGACCATATCGGCGTCACCTTTCTTTATCCACCAAAACAGTGTGGTTTTCGCTCAAATATGTCCTAAACCTATTTATATGGTGTATATGTCACAATGTGAGGTTTGTGCGCGAAAAGCTTTCCGTGAAATTTTCGGACCAAAAGTGACCATATCGGCGTCACCTTTCTTTATCCGCCAAAACTGTGTGGTTTTCGCTCAAATTTGTTCCAAACATGTTTATATGGTGTATATGTCACAATGTGAGGTTTGTGCGCGAAAAGCTTTCCGTCATATTTTCGGACCAAAAGTGACCATATCGGCGTCACCTTTCTTTATCCACCAAAACTGTGTGGTTTTCATTCAAATGTGTCCCAAACATGTTTATATGGTGTATATGTCACAATGGGAGCTTTGTGCGCGAAAAGCTTTCCGTGAAATTTTCGGACCAAAATTGACCATATCGGCGTCACCTTTCTTTATCCACCAAAACTGTGTGGTTTTCGCTCAAATGTGTCCCAAACATGTTTATATGGTGTATATGTCACAATGTGAGGTTTGTGCGCGAAAAGCTTTCCGTCATATTTTCGGACAAAAAGTGACCATATCGGCGTCACCTTTCTTTATCCACCAAAACTGTGTGGTTTTCATTCAAATGTGTCCCAAACATGTTTATATGGTGTATATGTCACAATGTGAGGTTTGTGCGCGAAAAGCTTTCCGTCATATTTTCAGACCAAAATTGACCATATCGGCGTCACCTTTCTTTATCCGCCAAAACTGTGTGGTTTTCGCTCAAATGTGTCCCAAACATGTTTATATGGTGTATATGTCACAATGGGAGCTTTGTGCGCGAAAAGCTTTCCGTCATATTTTCGGACCAAAAGTGACCATATCGGCGTCACCTTTCTTTATCCACCAAAACTGTGTGGTTTTCATTCAAATGTGTCCCAAACATGTTTATATGGTGTATATGTCACAATGGGAGCTTTGTGCGCGAAAAGCTTTCCGTGAAATTTTCGGACCAAAATTGACCATATCGGCGTCACCTTTCTTTATCCACCAAAACTGTGTGGTTTTCGCTCAAATGTGTCCCAAACATGTTTATATGGTGTATATGTCACAAATTGAGGTTTGTGCGCGAAAAGCTTTCCGTCATATTTTCAGACCAAAAGTGACCATATCGGCGTCACCTTTCTTTATCCACCAAAACTGTGTGGTTTTCATTCAAATGTGTCCCAAACATGTTTATATGGTGTATATGTCACAATGGGAGCTTTGTGTGCAAAAAACTTTCCGTGAAATTTTCGGACCAAAATTGACAATATCGGCGTCACCTTTCTTTATCCACCAAAACTGTGTGGTTTTCGCTCAAATGTGTCCCAAACATGTTTATATGGTGTATATGTCACAATGTGAGGTTTGTGCGCGAAAAGCTTTCCGTCATATTTTCGGACAAAAAGTGACCATATCGGCGTCACCTTTCTTTATCCACCAAAACTGTGTGGTGTTCATTCAAATGTGTCCCAAACATATTTATATGGTGTATATGTCACAATGGGAGCTTTGTGCGCAAAAAGCTTTCCGTGAAATTTTCGGACCAAAATTGACCATATCGGCGTCACCTTTCTTTATCCACCAAAACTGTGTGGTTTTCGCTCAAATGTGTCCCAAACATGTTTATATGGTGTATATGTCACAATGTGAGGTTTGTGCGCGAAAAGCTTTCCGTCATATTTTCGGACCAAAAGTGACCATATCGGCGTCACCTTTCTTTATCCGCCAAAACTGTGTGGTTTTCGTTCAAATGTGTTCCAAACATGTTTATATGGTGTATATGTCACAATGGGAGCTTTGTGCGCGAAAAGCTTTCCGTCATATTTTCGGACCAAAAGTGACCATATCGGCGTCACCTTTCTTTATCCACCAAAACTGTGTGGTTTTCATTCAAATGTGTCCCAAACATGTTTATATGGTGTATATGTCACAATGGGAGCTTTGTGCGCGAAAAGCTTTCCGTCATATTTTCGGACCAAAAGTTACCATATAAGCGTCACCTTTCTTTATCCACAAAAACTGTGTGGTTTTCGCTCAATTGTGTACCAAACATGTTTATATGGTGTATATGTCACAATGGGAGCTTTGTACCCGAAAAGCTTTCCGTCATATTTTCGGACCAAAAGTAACCATATCGGCGTCACCTTTCTTTATCCACCAAAACTGTGTGGTTTTCATTCAAATGTGTCCCAACACATGTTTATATGGTGTATATGTCACAATGGGAGCGTTGTGCGCGAAAAGCTTTCCGTGAAATTTTCGGACCAAAATTGACCATATCGGCGTCACCTTTCATTATCCACCAATACTGTGTGGTTTTCGCTCAAATGTGTCCCAAACATGTTTATATGGTGTATATGTCACAAATTGAGGTTTGTGCGCGAAAAGCTTTCCGTGAAATTTTCGGACCAAAATTGACCATATCGGCGTCACCTTTCTTTATCCACCAAAACTGTGTGGTTTTCGCTCAAATGTGTCCCAAACATGTTTATATGGTGTATATGTCACAATGTGAGGTTTGTGCGCGAAAAGCTTTCCGTCATATTTTCGGACCAAAAGTGACTATATCGGCGTCACCTTTCTTTATCCACCAAAACTGTGTGGTTTTCATTCAAATGTGTCCCAAACATGTTTATATGGTGTATATGTCACAATGGGAGGTTTGTGCGCAAAAAGCTTTCCGTGAAATTTTTGGACCAAAATTGATCATATCGGCGTCACCTATCTTTATCCACCAAAACTGTGTGGTTTTCCCTCAAATGTGTCCCAAACATGTTTATATGGTGTATATGTCACAATGTGAGGTTTGTGCGCGAAAAGCTTTCCGTCATATTTTCGGACCAAAAGTGACCATATCGGCGTCACCTTTCTTTATCCGCCAAAACTGTGTGGTTTTCGCTGAAATGTGTTCCATACATATTTATATGGTGTATATGTCACAATGGGAGCTTTGTGCGCGAAAAGCTTTCCGTCATATTTTCGGACCAAAAGTGACCATATCGGCATCACCTTTCTTTATCCACCAAAACTGTGTGGTTTTCATTCAAATGTGTCCCAAACATGTTTATATGGTGTATATGTCACAATGGGAGCTTTGTGCACGAAAAACTTTCCGTCATAGTTTCGGACCAAATGTTACCATATAGGCGTCACCTTTCTTTATCCACAAAAACTGTGTGGTTTTCGCTCAATTGTGTACCAAACATGTTTATATTGTGTATATGTCACAATGGGAGCTTTGTACCCGAAAAGCTTTCCGTCATATTTTCGGACCAAAAGTGACCATATCGGCGTCACCTTTCTTTATCCACCAAAACTGTGTGGTTTTCATTCAAATGTGTCCCAAACATGTTTATATGGTGTATATGTCACAATGGGAGGTTTGTGCGCAAAAAGCTTTCCGTGAAATTTTCGGACCAAAATTGACCATATCGGCGTCACCTATCTTTATCCACCAAAACTGTGTGGTTTTCTCTCAAATGTGTCCCAAACATGTTTATATGGTGTATATGTCACAATGTGAGGTTTGTGCGCGAAAAGCTTTCCGTCATATTTTCGGACCAAAAGTGACCATATCGGCGTCACCTTTCTTTATCCGCCAAAACTGTGTGGTTTTCGCTCAAATGTGTTCCATACATATTTATATGGTGTATATGTCACAATGGGAGCTTTGTGCGCGAAAAGCTTTCCGTCATATTTTCGGACCAAAAGTGACCATATCGGCGTCACCTTTCTTTATCCACCAAAACTGTGTGGTTTTCATTCAAATGTGTCCCAAACATGTTTATATGGTGTATATGTCACAATGGGAGCTTTGTGCGCGAAAAACTTTCCGTCATATTTTCGGACCAAATGTTACCATATAGGCGTCACCTTTCTTTATCCACAAAAACTGTGTGTTTTCGCTCAATTGTGTACCAAACATGTTTATATTGTGTATATGTCACAATGGGAGCTTTGTACCCGAAAAGCTTTCCGTCATATTTTCGGACCAAAAGTGACCATATCGGCGTCACCTTTCTTTATCCACCAAAACTGTGTGGTTTTCATTCAAATGTGTCCCAACCATGTTTATATGGTGTATATGTCACAATGGGAGGTTTGTGCGCAAAAAGCTTTCCGTGAAATTTTCGGACCAAAATTGACCATATCGGCGTCACCTATCTTTATCCACCAAAACTGTGTGGTTTTCCCTCAAATGTGTCCCAAACATGTTTATATGGTGTATATGTCACAATGTGAGGTTTGTGCGCGAAAAGCTTTCCGTCATATTTTCGGACCAAAAGTGACCATATCGGCGTCACCTTTCTTTATCCGCCAAAACTGTGTGGTTTTCGCTCAAATGTGTTCCATACATATTTATATGGTGTATATGTCACAATGGGAGCTTTGTGCGCGAAAAGCTTTCCGTCATATTTTCGGACCAAAAGTGACCATATCGGCGTCACCTTTCTTTATCCACCAAAACTGTGTGGTTTTCATTCAAATGTGTCCCAAACATGTTTATATGGTGTATATGTCACAATGGGAGCTTTGTGCGCGAAAAGCTTTCCGTGAAATTTTCGGACCAAAATTGACCATATCGGCGTCACCTTTCTTTATCCACCAAAACTGTGTGGTTTTCGCTCAAATTTGTCCCAAACATGTTTATATGGTGTATATGTCACAATGTGAGGTTTGTGCGCGAAAAGCTTTCCGTCATATTTTCGGACCAAAAGTGACCATATCGGCGTCACCTTTCTTTATCCACCAAAACTGTGTGGTTTTTCATTCAAATGTGTCCCAAACATGTTTATATGGTGTATATGGGGAGCTTTGTGCGCGAAAAGCTTTCCGTGAAATTTTCGGACCAAAATTGACCATATCGACGTCACCTTTCTTTATCTTCCAAAACTGTGTGGTTTTCGCTCAAATGTGTCCCAAACATGTTTATATGGTGTATATGTCACAATGGGAGCTTTGTGCGCGAAAAGCTTTCCGTGAAATTTTCGGACCAAAATTGGCCATATCGGCTTCACCTTTCTTTATCCACCAAAACTGTGTGGTTTTCGCTCAAATGTGTCCCAAACATGTTTATATGGTGTATATGTCACAATGTGAGGTTTGTGCGCGAAAAGCTTTCCGTCATATTTTCGGACCAAAAGTGACCATATCGGCGTCACCATTCTTTATCCGCCAAAACTGTGTGGTTTTCGTTCAAATGTGTCCCAAACATGTTTATATGGTGTATATGTCACAATGTGAGGTTTGTGCGCGAAAAGCTTTCCGTCATATTTTCGGACCAAAAGTGACCATATCGGCGTCACCTTTCTTTATCCGCCAAAACTGTGTGGTTTTCGCTCAAATGTGTTCCATACATATTTATATGGTGTATATGTCACAATGGGAGCTTTGTGCGCGAAAAGCTTTCCGTCATATTTTCGGACCAAAAGTGACCATATCGGCGTCACCTTTCTTTATCCACCAAAACTGTGTGGTTTTCATTCAAATGTGTCCCAAACATGTTTATATGGTGTATATGTCACAATGGGAGCTTTGTGCGCGAAAAGCATTCCGTGAAATTTTCGGACCAAAATTGACCATATCGGCGTCACCTTTCTTTATCCACCAAAACTGTGTGGTTTTCGCTCAAATTTGTCCCAAACATGTTTATATGGTGTATATGTCACAATGTGAGGTTTGTGCGCGAAAAGCTTTCCGTCATATTTTCGGACCAAAAGTGACCATATCGGCGTCACCTTTCTTTATCCACCAAAACTGTGTGGTTTTTCATTCAAATGTGTCCCAAACATGTTTATATGGTGTATATGGGGAGCTTTGTGCGCGAAAAGCTTTCCATGAAATTTTCGGACCAAAATTGACCATATCGACGTCACCTTTCTTTATCTTCCAAAACTGTGTGGTTTTCGCTCAAATGTGTCCCAAACATGTTTATATGGTGTATATGTCACAATGGGAGCTTTGTGCGCGAAAAGCTTTCCGTGAAATTTTCGGACCAAAATTTGCCATATCGGCTTCACCTTTCTTTATCCACCAAAACTGTGTGGTTTTCGCTCAAATGTGTCCCAAACATGTTTATATGGTGTATATGTCACAATGTGAGGTTTGTGCGCGAAAAGCTTTCCGTCATATTTTCGGACCAAAAGTGACCATATCGGCGTCACCTTTCTTTATCCGCCAAAACTGTTTGGTTTTCGTTCAAATGTGTCCCAAACATGTTTATATGGTGTATATGTCACAATGGGAGCTTTGTGCGCGAAAAGCTTTCCGTCATATTTTCGGACCAAAAGTTACCATATAGGCGTCACCTTTCTTTATCCACAAAAACTGTGTGGTTTTCGCTCAATTGTGTACCAAACATGTTTATATGGTGTATATGTCACAATGGGAGCTTTGTACCCGAAAAGCTTTCCGTCATATTTTCGGACCAAAAGTAACCATATCGGCGTCACCTTTCTTTATCCACCAAAACTGTGTGGTTTTCATTCAAATGTGTCCCAACACATGTTTATATGGTGTATATGTCACAATGGGAGCTTTGTGCGCGAAAAGCTTTCCATGAAATTTTCGGACCAAAATTGACCATATCGGCGTCAACTTTCTTTATCCACCAAAACTGTGTGGTTTTCGCTCAAATGTGTCCCAAACATGTTTATATGGTGTATATGTCACAATGTGAGGTTTGTGCGCGAAAAGCTTTCCGTCATATTTTCGGACCAAAAGTGACCATATCGGCGTCACCTTTCTTTATCCACCAAAACTGTGTGGTTTTCATTCAAATGTGTCCCAAACATGTTTATATGGTGTATATGTCACAATGGGAGGTTTGTGCGCAAAAAGCTTTCCGTGAAATTTTCGGACCAAAATTGACCATATCGGCGTCACATTTCTTTATCCACCAAAACTGTGTGGTTTTCGCTCAAATGTGTCCCAAACATGTTTATATGGTGTATATGTCACAATGTGAGGTTTGTGCGCGAAAAGCTTTCCGTCATATTTTCGGACCAAAAGTGACCATATCGGCGTCACCTTTCTTTATCCACCAAAACTGTGTGGTTTTTCATTCAAATGTGTCCCAAACATGTTTATATGGTGTATATGGGGAGCTTTGTGCGCGAAAAGCTTTCCGTGAAATTTTCGACCCAAAATTGACCATATCGACGTCACCTTTCTTTATCTTCCAAAACTGTGTGGTTTTCGCTCAAATGTGTCCCAAACATGTTTATATGGTGTATATGTCACAATGGGAGCTTTGTGCGCGAAAAGCTTTCCGTGAAATTTTCGGACCAAAATTGACCATATCGGCTTCACCTTTCTTTATCCACCAAAACTGTGTGGTTTTCGCTCAAATGTGTCCCAAACATGTTTATATGGTGTATATGTCACAATGTGAGGTTTGTGCGCGAAAAGCTTTCCGTCATATTTTCGGACAAAAGTGACCATATCGGCGTCACCTTTCTTTATCCGCCAAAACTGTGTGGTTTTCGCTCAAATTTGTTCCAAACATGTTTATATGGTGTATATGTCACAATGGGAGCTTTGTGCGCGAAAATCTTTCCGTCATATTTTCGGAACAAAAGTTACCATATCGGCGTCACCTTTCTTTATCCACCAAAAATGTGTGGTTTTCATTCAAATGTGTCCCAAACATGTTTATATGGTGTATATGTCACAATGGGAGCTTTGTGCGCGAAAAGCTTTCCGTGAAATTTTCGGACCAAAATTGACCATATCGGCGTCACCATTCTTTATCCACCAAAACTGTGTGGTTTTCGCTCAAATGTGTCCCAAACATGTTTATATGGTGTATATGTCACAATGTGAGGTTTGTGCGCGAAAAGCTTTCCGTCATATTTTCGGACCAAAAGTGACCATATCGGCGTCACCTTTCTTTATCTGCCAAAACTGTGTGGTTTTCTCTCAAATGTGTTCCAAACATGTTTATATGGTGTATAGGTCATAATGGGCGCTTTGTGCGCGAAAACCTTTCCGTGAAATTTTCGGACCAAACGTGACCATATCGGCGTCACCTTACTTTATCCACCAAAACTGTGTGGTTTTCGCTCAAATGTGTCCCAAGCATGTTTATATGGTGTATATGTCACAATGGGAGCTTTGTGCGCGAAAAGCTTTCCGTTAAATTTTCAAACCAAAAGTGACCATATCGGCGTCACGTTACTTTATCCACAAAAACTGTGTGGTTTTCGCTCAAATGTGTCCCAAACATGTTTATATGGTGTATATGTCACAATGGGAGCTTTGTGCGCGAAAAGCTTTCCGTTAAATTTTCAGACCAAAAGTGACCATATCGGAGACACGTTACTTTATCCACCAAAACTGTGTGGTTTTCGCTCAAATGTGTCCCAAACATGTTTATATGGTGTATATGTCACAATGTGAGGTTTGTGCGCGAAAAGCTTTCCGTCATATTTTCGGACCAAAAGTGACCATATCGGCGTCACCTCTCTTTATCCACCAAAACTGTGTGGTTTTCATTCAAATGTGTCCCAAACATGTTTATATGGTGTATATGTCACAATGGGAGCTTTGTGTGCGAAAAACTTTCCGTGAAATTTTCGGACCAAAATTGACCATATCGGCGTCACCTTTCTTTATCCACCAAAACTATGTGGTTTTCATTCAAATGTGTCCCAACACATGTTTATATGGTGTATATGTCACAATGGGAGGTTTGTGCGCGAAAAGCTTTCCGTGAAATATTCGGACCAAAATTGACCATATCGGCGTCACCTTTTTTTATCCACCAAAACTGTGTGGTTTTCGCTCAAATATGTCCCCAAGATGTTCATATGGTGTATATGTCACAATGGGAGCTTTGTGCGCGAAAAGCTTTCCGTGAAATTTTCGGACCAAAATTGACCATATCGGCGTCACCTTTCTTTATCCACCAAAACTGTGTGGTTTTCGCTCAAATGTGTCCCAAACATGTTTATATGGTGTATATGTCACAAATTGAGGTTTGTGCGCGAAAAGCTTTCCGTCATATTTTCGGACCAAAAGTGACCATATCGGCGTCACCTTTCTTTATCCACCAAAACTGTGTGGTTTTCATTCAAATGTGTCCCAAACATGTTTATATGGTGTATATGTCACAATGGGAGCTTTGTGTGCGAAAAGCTTTCCGTGAAATTTTCGGACCAAAATTGACCATATCGGCGTCACCTTTCTTTATCCACCAAAACTGTGTGGTTTTCGCTCAAATGTGTCTCAAACAGGTTTATATGGTGTATATGTCACAATGTGAGGTTTGTGCGCGAAAAGCTTTCCGTCATATTTTCGGACCAAAAGTGACCATATCGGCGTCACCTTTCTTTATCCACCAAAACTGTGTGGTTTTCGCTCAAATGTGTCCCAAACATGTTTATATGGTGTATATGTCACAATGTGAGGTTTGTGCGCGAAAAGCTTTCCGTCATATTTTCGGACCAAAAGTGACCATATCGGCGTCACCTCTCTTTATCCACCAAAACTGTGTGGTTTTCATTCAAATGTGTCCCAAACATGTTTATATGGTGTATATGTCACAATGGGAGCTTTGTGTGCGAAAAACTTTCCGTGAAATTTTCGGACCAAAATTGACCATATCGGCGTCACCTTTCTTTATCCACCAAAACTGTGTGGTTTTCATTCAAATGTGTCCCAACACATGTTTATATGGTGTATATGTCACAATGGGAGGTTTGTGCGCGAAAAGCTTTCCGTGAAATTTTCGGACCAAAATTGACCATATCGGCGTCACCTTTCTTTATCCACCAAAACTGTGTGGTTTTCGCTCAAATATGTCCCCAAGATGTTCATATGGTGTATATGTCACAATGGGAGCTTTGTGCGCGAAAAGCTTTCCGTGAAATTTTCGGACAAAAATTGACCATATCGGCGTCACCTTTCTTTATCCACCAAAACTGTGTGGTTTTCGCTCAAATGTGTCCCAAACATGTTTATATGGTGTATATGTCACAAATTGAGGTTTGTGCGCGAAAAGCTTTCCGTCATATTTTCGGACCAAAAGTGACCATATCGGCGTCACCTTTCTTTATCCACCAAAACTGTGTGGTTTTCATTCAAATGTGTCCCAAACATGTTTATATGGTGTATATGTCACAATGGGAGCTTTGTGTGCGAAAAGCTTTCCGTGAAATTTTCGGACCAAAATTGACCATATCGGCGTCACCTTTCTTTATCCACCAAAACTGTGTGGTTTTCGCTCAAATGTGTCCCAAACAGGTTTATATGGTGTATATGTCACAATGTGAGGTTTGTGCGCGAAAAGCTTTCCGTCATATTTTCGGACCAAAAGTTACCATATCGGCGTCACCTTTCTTTATCCACCAAAACTGTGTGGTTTTCGCTCAAATGTGTCCCCAACATGTTCATATGGTGTATATGTCACAATGGGAGCTTTGTGCGCGAAAAGCTTTCCGTCATATTTTCGGACCAAAAGTTACCATATAGGCGTCACCTTTCTTTATCCACCAAAACTGTTGGTTTTCATTCAAATGTGTCCCAAACATGTTTATATGGTGTATATGTCACAATGGGAGCTTTGTGCGCGAAAACTTTACGTGAAATTTTCGGACCAAAATTGACCATATCGGCGTCACCTTTCTTTATCCACCAAAACTGTGTGGTTTTCGCTCAAATGTGTCCCAAACATGTTTATATGGTGTATATGTCACAATGTGAGGTTTGTGCGCGAAAAGCTTTCCGTCATATTTTCGGACCAAAAGTGACCATATCGGCGTCACCTTTCTTTATCCGCCAAAACTGTGTGGTTTTCTCTCAAATGTGTTCCAAACATGTTTATATGGTGTATAGGTCATAATGGGCGCTTTGTGCGCGAAAACCTTTCCGTGAAATTTTCGGACCAAACGTGACCATATCGGCGTCACCTTACTTTATCCACCAAAACTGTGTGGTTTTCGCTCAAATGTGTCCCAAGCATGTTTATATGGTGTATATGTCACAATGGGAGCTTTGTGCGCGAAAAGCTTTCCGTTAAATTTTCAAACCAAAAGTGACCATATCGGCGTCACGTTACTTTATCCACAAAAACTGTGTGGTTTTCGCTCAAATGTGTCCCAAACATGTTTATATGGTGTATATGTCACAATGGGAACTTTGTGCGCGAAAAGCTTTCCGTTAAATTTTCAGACCAAAAGTGACCATATCGGAGACACGTTACTTTATCCACCAAAACTGTGTGGTTTTCGCTCAAATGTGTCCCAAACATGTTTATATGGTGTATATGTCACAACGGGAGCTTTGTGCGCGAAAAGCTTTCCGTCATATTTTCGGACCAAAAGTGACCATATCGGCGTCACCTTTCTTTATCCACCAAAACTGTGTGGTTTTCATTCAAATGTGTCCCAAACATGTTTATATGGTGTATATGTCACAATGGGAGCTTTGTGCGCGAAAACTTTACGTGAAATTTTCGGACCAAAATTGACCATATCGGCGTCACCTTTCTTTATCCACCAAAACTGTGTGGTTTTCGCTCAAATGTGTCCCAAACATGTTTATATGGTGTATATGTCACAATGTGAGGTTTGTGCGCGAAAAGCTTTCCGTCATATTTTCGGACCAAAAGTGACCATATCGGCGTCACCTCTCTTTATCCACCAAAACTGTGTGGTTTTCATTCAAATGTGTCCCAAACATGTTTATATGGTGTATATGTCACAATGGGAGCTTTGTGTGCGAAAAACTTTCCGTGAAATTTTCGGACCAAAATTGACCATATCGGCGTCACCTTTCTTTATCCACCAAAACTGTGTGGTTTTCATTCAAATTTGTCCCAACACATGTTTATATGGTGTATATGTCACAATGGGAGGTTTGTGCGCGAAAAGCTTTCCGTGAAATTTTCGGACCAAAATTGACCATATCGGCGTAACCTTTCTTTATCCACCAAAACTGTGTGGTTTTCGCTCAAATATGTCCCCAAGATGTTCATATGGTGTATATGTCACAATGGGAGCTTTGTGCGCGAAAAGCTTTCCGTGAATTTTTCGGACCAAAATTGACCATATCGGCGTCACCTTTCTTTATCCACCAAAACTGTGTGGTTTTCGCTGAAATGTGTCCCAAACATGTTTATATGGTGTATATGTCACAAATTGAGGTTTGTGCGCGAAAAGCTTTCCGTCATATTTTCGGACCAAAAGTGACCATATCGGCGTAACCTTTCTTTATCCACCAAAACTGTGTGGTTTTCATTCAAATGTGTCCCAAACATGTTTATATGGTGTATATGTCACAATGGGAGCTTTGTGTGCGAAAAGCTTTCCGTGAAATTTTCGGACCAAAATTGACCATATCGGCGTCACCTTTCTTTATCCACCAAAACTGTGTGGTTTTCGCTCAAATGTGTCCCAAACATGTTTATATGGTGTATATGTCACAATGTGAGATTTGTGCGCGAAAAGCTTTCCGTCATATTTTCGGACCAAAAGTTACCATATCGGCGTCACCTTTCTTTATCCACCAAAACTGTGTGGTTTTCGCTCAAATGTGTCCCCAACATGTTCATATGGTGTATATGTCACAATGGGAGCTTTGTGCGCGAAAAGCTTTCCGTCATATTTTCGGACCAAAAGTTACCATATAGGCGTCACCTTTCTTTATCCACAAAAAATGTGTGGTTTTCGCTCAATTTTGTACCAAACATGTTTATATGGTGTATATGTCACAATGGGAGCTTTGTACCCGAAAAGCTTTCCGTCATATTTTCGGACCAAAAGTGACCATATCGGCGTCACCTTTCTTTATCCACCAAAACTGTGTGGTTTTCATTCAAATGTGTCCCAAACATGTTTATATGGTGTATATGTCACAATGGGAGCTTTGTGCAAAAAGCTTTTCGTCAAATTTTCGGACCAAAAGTGACCATATCGGCGTCACCTTTCTTTATCCACCAAAACTGTGTGGTTTTCGCTCAAATGTGTCCCAAATATGTTTATATGGTGTATATGTCACAATGGGAGCTTTGTCCGTGAAAAGTTTTCCGTCATATTTTCGGACAAAAACTGACCATATCGGCGTCACCTTTCTTTATCCAGTAAAATTGTGTTGTTTTTGATCAAATGTTTACCAAACACGTTTATATGGTGTATAGGTCATAATGGGAACTTTGTGCGCGAAAAGCTTTCCGTGAAATTTTCGGACCAAAAATGACCATATCGGCGTCACCTTTCTTTATCCACCAAAAATGTGTTGTTTTTGCTCAAATGTTTCTCAAACACGTTTATATCGTGTATAGGTCATAATGGGAGCTTTGTGCGTGAAAAGCTTTCCGTGAAATTTTCGGACCAAACGTGACCATATCGGCGTCACCTTTCTATATCCAACAAAAGTGTGTGGTTTTCGCTCAAATGTGTCCCAAACATGTTTATATGGTGTATATGTCACAATGGGAGCTTTGTGCAAAAAGCTTTTCATCAAATTTTTGGACCAAAAGTGACCATATCGGCGTCACCTTTCTTTATCCACCAAAACTGTGTGGTTTTCGCTCAAATGTGTCCCAAACAAGTTTATATGGTGTATATGTCACAATGGGAGCTTTGTGCGCGAAAAGCTTTACGTCATATTTTCGGACCAAAAGTGACCATATCGGCGTCACCTTTCTTTATCCACCAAAACTGTGTGGTTTTCATTCAAATGTGTCCCAAACATGTTTATATGGTGTATATGTCACAATGGGAGCTTTGTGCGCGAAAAACTTTCCGTCATATTTTCGGACCAAATGTTACCATATAGGCATCACCTTTCTTTATCCACAAAAACTGTGTGGTTTTCGCTCAATTGTGTACCAAACATGTTTATATGGTGTATATGTCACAATGGGAGCTTTGTACCCGAAAAGCTTTCCGTCATATTTTCGGACCAAAAGTGACCATATCGGCGTCACCTTTCTTTATCCACCAAAACTGTGTGGTTTTCATTCAAATGTGTCCCAACACAAGTTTATATGGTGTATATGTCACAATGGGAGCTTTGTGCGCGAAAAGCTTTCCGTGAAATTTTCGGACCAAAATTGACCATATCGGCGTCACCTTTCTTTATCCACCAAAATTGTGTGGTTTTCGCTCAAATTTGTCACAAACATGTTTATATGGTGTATATGTCACAATGTGAGGTTTGTGCGCGAAAAGCTTTCCGTCATATTTTCGGACCAAAAGTGACCATATCGGCGTCACCTTTCTTTATCCACCAAAACTGTGTGGTTTTTCATTCAAATGTGTCCCAAACATGTTTATATGGTGTATATGGGGAGCTTTGTGCGCGAAAAGCTTTCCGTGAAATTTTCGGACCAAAATTGACCATATCGACGTCACCTTTCTTTATCTTCCAAAACTGTGTGGTTTTCGCTCAAATGTGTCCCAAACATGTTTATATGGTGTATATGTCACAATGGGAGCTTTGTGGGCGAAAAGCTTTCCGTGAAATTTTCGGACCAAAATTGACCATATCGGCTTCACCTTTCTTTATCCACCAAAACTGTGTGGTTTTCGCTCAAATGTGTCCCAAACATGTTTATATGGTGTATATGTCACAATGTGAGGTTTGTGCGCGAAAAGCTTTCCGTCATATTTTCGGACCAAAAGTGACCATATCGGCGTCACCTTTCTTTATCCACCAAAACTGTGTGGTTTTCATTCAAATGTGTCCCAAACATGTTTATATGGTGTATATGTCACAATGGGAGCTTTGTGCGCGAAATGCTTTCCGTGAAATTTTCGGACCAAAATTGACCATATCGGCGTCACCTTTCTTTATCCACCAAAACTGTGTGGTTTTCGCTCAAATATGTCCTAAACACGTTTATATGGTGTATATGTCACAATGTGAGGTTTGTGCGCGAAAAGCTTTCCGTCATATTTTCTGACAAAAGTGACCATATCGGCGTCACCTTTCTTTATCCGCCAAAACTGTGTGGTTTTCGCTCAAATTTGTTCCAAACATGTTTATATGGTGTATATGTCACAATGGAAGCTTTGTGCGCAAAAAGCTTTCCGTCATATTTTCGGAACAAAAGTTACCATATCGGCGTCACCTTTCTTTATCCACCAAAAATGTGTGGTTTTCATTCAAATGTGTCCCAAACATGTTTATACGGTGTATATGTCACAATGGGAGCTTTGTGCGCGAAAAGCTTTCCGTGAAATTTTCGGACCAAAATTGACCATATCGGCGTCACCTTTCTTTATCCACCAAAACTGTGTGGTTTTCGCTCAAATGTGTCCCAAACATGTTTATATGGTGTATATGTCTCAATGTGAGGTTTGTGCGCGAAAAGCTTTCCGTCATATTTTCGGACCAAAAGTGACCATATCGGCGTCACCTTTCTTTATACGCCAAAACTGTGTGGTTTTCTCTCAAATGTGTTCCAAACATGTTTATATGGTGTATAGGTCATAATGGGCGCTTTGTGCGCGAAAACCTTTCCGTGAAATTTTCGGACCAAAAGTGACCATATCGGCGTCACCTTTCTTTATCCACCAAAACTGTGTGGTTTTCATTCAAATGTGTCCCAACACAAGTTTATATGGTGTATATGTCACAATGGGAGCTTTGTGCGCGAAAAGCTTTCCGTGAAATTTTCGGACCAAAATTGACCATATCGGCGTCACCTTTCTTTATCCACCAAAATTGTGTGGTTTTCGCTCAAATTTGTCACAAACATGTTTATATGGTGTATATGTCACAATGTGAGGTTTGTGCGCGAAAAGCTTTCCGTCATATTTTCGGACCAAAAGTGACCATATCGGCGTCACCTTTCTTTATCCACCAAAACTGTGTGGTTTTTCATTCAAATGTGTCCCAAACATGTTTATATGGTGTATATGGGGAGCTTTGTGCGCGAAAAGCTTTCCGTGAAATTTTCGGACCAAAATTGACCATATCGACGTCACCTTTCTTTATCTTCCAAAACTGTGTGGTTTTCGCTCAAATGTGTCCCAAACATGTTTATATGGTGTATATGTCACAATGGGAGCTTTGTGGGCGAAAAGCTTTCCGTGAAATTTTCGGACCAAAATTGACCATATCGGCTTCACCTTTCTTTATCCACCAAAACTGTGTGGTTTTCGCTCAAATGTGTCCCAAACATGTTTATATGGTGTATATGTCACAATGTGAGGTTTGTGCGCGAAAAGCTTTCCGTCATATTTTCTGACCAAAAGTGACCATATCGGCGTCACCTTTCTTTATCCACCAAAACTGTGTGGTTTTCATTCAAATGTGTCCCAAACATGTTTATATGGTGTATATGTCACAATGGGAGCTTTGTGCGCGAAATGCTTTCCGTGTTATTTTCGGACCAAAATTGACCATATCGGCGTCACCTTTCTTTATCCACCAAAATTGTGTGGTTTTCGCTCAAATTTGTCACAAACATGTTTATATGGTGTATATGTCACAATGTGAGGTTTGTGCGCGAAAAGCTTTCCGTCATATTTTCGGACCAAAAGTGACCATATCGGCGTCACCTTTCTTTATCCACCAAAACTGTGTGGTTTTTCATTCAAATGTGTCCCAAACATGTTTATATGGTGTATATGGGGAGCTTTGTGCGCGAAAAGCTTTCCGTGAAATTTTCGGACCAAAATTGACCATATCGACGTCACCTTTCTTTATCTTCCAAAACTGTGTGGTTTTCGCTCAAATGTGTCCCAAACATGTTTATATGGTGTATATGTCACAATGGGAGCTTTGTGGGCGAAAAGCTTTCCGTGAAATTTTCGGACCAAAATTGACCATATCGGCTTCACCTTTCTTTATCCACCAAAACTGTGTGGTTTTCGCTCAAATGTGTCCCAAACATGTTTATATGGTGTGTATGTCACAATGTGAGGTTTGTGCGCGAAAAGCTTTCCGTCATATTTTCGGACCAAAAGTGACCATATCGGCGTCACCTTTCTTTATCCACCAAAACTGTGTGGTTTTCATTCAAATGTGTCCCAAACATGTTTATATGGTGTATATGTCACAATGGGAGCTTTGTGCGCGAAATGCTTTCCGTGAAATTTTCGGACCAAAATTGACCATATCGGCGTCACCTTTCTTTATCCACCAAAACTGTGTGGTTTTCGCTCAAATATGTCCTAAACACGTTTATATGGTGTATATGTCACAATGTGAGGTTTGTGCGCGAAAAGTTTTCCGTCATATTTTCGGACCAAAAGTGACCATATCGGCGTCACCTTTCTTTATCCACCAAAACTGTGTGGTTTTCGCTCAAATGTGTCCCAAACATGTTTATATGGTGTATATGTCTCAATGTGAGGTTTGTGCGCGAAAAGCTTTCCGTCATATTTTCGGACCAAAAGTGACCATATCGGCGTCACCTTTCTTTATACGCCAAAACTGTGTGGTTTTCTCTCAAATGTGTTCCAAACATGTTTATATGGTGTATAGGTCATAATGGGCGCTTTGTGCGCGAAAACCTTTCCGTGAAATTTTCGGACCAAAAGTGACCATATCGGCGTCACCTTTCTTTATCCACCAAAACTGTGTGGTTTTCATTCAAATGTGTCCCAACACAAGTTTATATGGTGTATATGTCACAATGGGAGCTTTGTGCGCGAAAAGCTTTCCGTGAAATTTTCGGACCAAAATTGACCATATCGGCGTCACCTTTCTTTATCCACCAAAATTGTGTGGTTTTCGCTCAAATTTGTCACAAACATGTTTATATGGTGTATATGTCACAATGTGAGGTTTGTGCGCGAAAAGCTTTCCGTCATATTTTCGGACCAAAAGTGACCATATCGGCGTCACCTTTCTTTATCCACCAAAACTGTGTGGTTTTTCATTCAAATGTGTCCCAAACATGTTTATATGGTGTATATGCCACAATGTGAGCTTTGTGTGCGAAAAGCTTTCCGTGAAATTTTCGGACCAAAATTGACCATATCGGCGTCACCTTTCTTTATCCACCAAAACTGTGTGGTTTTCGCTCAAATGTGTCCCCAACATGTTCATATGGTGTATATGTCAGAATGGGAGCTTTGTGCGCGAAAAGCTTTCCGTGAAATTTTCGGGCCAAAATTGACCATATGGGCGTCACCTTTCTTTATCCACCAAAAATGTGTGGTTTTCGCTCAAATGTGTCCCGAACATGTTCATATGGTGTATATGTCACAATGGGAGCTTTGTGCGCGAAAAGCTTTCCGTCATATTTTCGGACCAAAAGTTACCATATAGGCGTCACCTTTCTTTATCCACAAAAAATGTGTGGTTTTCGCTCAATTTTGTACCAAACATGTTTATATGGTGTATATGTCACAATGGGAGCTTTGTACCCGAAAAGCTTTCCGTCATATTTTCGGACCAAAAGTGACCATATCGGCGTCACCTTTCTTTATCAGCCAAAACTGTGTGGTTTTCATTCAAATGTGTCCCAAACATGTTTATATGGTGTATATGTCACAATGGGAGCTTTGTGCAAAAAGCTTTTCGTCAAATTTTCGGACCAAAAGTGACCATATCGGCGTCACCTTTCTTTATCCACCAAAACTGTGTGGTTTTCGCTCAAATGTGTCCCAAATATGTTTATATGGTGTATATGTCACAATGGGAGCTTTGTCCGTGAAAAGTTTTCCGTCATATTTTCGGACCAAAACTGACCATATCGGCGTCACCTATCTTTATCCACCAAAACTGTGTGGTTTTCGCTCAAATGTGTCCCCAACATGTTCATATGGTGTATATGTCACAATGGGAGCTTTGTGCGCGAAAAGCTTTCCGTCATATTTTCGGACCAAAAGTTACCATATAGGCGTCACCTTTCTTTATCCACAAAAAATGTGTGGTTTTCGCTCAATTTTGTACCAAACATGTTTATATGGTGTATATGTCACAATGGGAGCTTTGTACCCGAAAAGCTTTCCGTCATATTTTCGGACCAAAAGTGACCATATCTGCGTCACCTTTCTTTATCCACCAAAACTGTGTGGTTTTCATTCAAATGTGTCCCAAACATGTTTATATGGTGTATATGTCACAATGGGAGCTTTGTGCAAAAAGCTTTTCGTCAAATTTTCGGACCAAAATTGACCATATCGGCGTCACCTTTCTTTATCCACCAAAACTGTGTGGTTTTCGCTCAAATGTGTCCCCAACATGTTCATATGGTGTATATGTCACAATGGGAGCTTTGTGCGCGAAAAGCTTTCCGTGAAATTTTCGGGCCAAAATTGACCATATCGGCGTCACCTTTCTTTATCCACCAAAACTGTGTGGTTTTCGCTCAAATGTGTCCCAAATATGTTTATATGGTGTATATGTCACAATGGGAGCTTTGTCCGTGAAAAGTTTTCCGTCATATTTTCGGACCAAAACTGACCATATCGGCGTCACCTTTCTTTATCCAGTAAAATTGTGTTGTTTTTGATCAAATGTTTACCAAACACGTTTATATGGTCTATAGGTCATAATGGGAGCTTTGTGCGCGAAAAGCTTTCCGTGAAATTTTCGGACCAAAAATGACCATATCGGCGTCACCTTTCTTTATCCACCAAAAATGTGTTATTTTTGCTCAAATGTTTCTCAAACACGTTTATATCGTGTATAGGTCATAATGGGAGCTTTGTGCGCGAAAAGCTTTCCGTGAAATTTTCGGACCAAACGTGACCATATCGGCGTCACCTTTCTTTATCCAACAAAACTGTGTGGTTTTCGCTCAAATTTGTCCCAAACATGTTTATATGGTGTATATGTCACAATGGGAGCTTTGTGCAAAAAGCTTTTCGTCAAATTTTTTGACCAAAAGTGACCATATCGGCGTCACCTTTCTTTATCCACCAAAACTGTGTGGTTTTCGCTCAAATGTGTCCCAAACAAGTTTATATGGTGTATATGTCACAATGGGAGCTTTGTGCGCGAAAAGCTTTACGTCATATTTTCGGACCAAAAGTGACCATATCGGCGTCACCTTTCTTTATCCACCAAAACTGTGTGGTTTTCGTTCAAATGTGTCCCAAACATGTTTATATGGTGTATATGTAACAATGGGAACTTTGTGCAAAAAGCTTTCCATGAAATTTTCGGACCTAACGTGACCATATCGGCGTCACCTTTCTTTATCCACCAAAACTGTGTGGTTTTCGCTCAAATGTGTCCCAAACACGTTTACATGGTGTATAGGTCATAATGGGAGATTTGTGCGCGAAAAGCTTTCCGTGAAATTTTCGGACCAAAAGTGACCATATCGGCATCACCTTTCTTTATCCAACAAAACTGTGTGGTTTTCGCTCAAATGTGTCCCAAACATGTTTATATGGTGTATATGTCACAATGGGAGCTTTGTGCGCGAAAAGCTTTCCGTTAAATTTTCGGAACAAAAGTGACCATATTGGCGTAAACTTTCTTTATCCACCAAAAATGTGTTGTTTTTTGCTCAAATGTATCCCAAATATGTTTATATGGTGTATAGGTCATAATGGGAGATTTGTGCTCGAAAAGCTTTCCGTTAAATTTTCGGACCAAATGTGACCATATCGGCGTCACCTTTCTTTATCCACCAAAACTGTGTGGTTTTCCCTCAAATGTGTCCCAAACATGTTTATATGGTGTATATGTCACAATGGGAGCTTTGTGCGTGAAAAGCTTTCCGTTATATTTTCGGACCAAAACTGACCATATCGGCGTCACCTTTCTTTATGCAGTAAAATTGTGTTGTTTTTTTTATCAAATGTTTACCAAACACGTTTATATGGTGTATAGGTCATAATGGGAGCTTTGTGCGCGAAAAGGTTTCCGTCAAATTTTCGGACCAAATATGACCATATCGGCGTCATCTTTCTTTATCCAACAAAACTGTGTGGTTTTCGCTCAAATGTGTCCCAAACATGTTTATATGGTGTATATGTCACAATGGGAGCTTTGTGCAAAAAGCTTTTCGTCAAATTTTCGGACCAAAAGTGACCATATCGGCGTCACCTTTCTTTATCCACCAAAACTATGTGGTTTTCGCTCAAATGTGTCCCAAACAAGTTTATATGGTGTATATGTCACAATGAGAGCTTTGTGCGCGAAAAGCTTTCCGTTAAATTTTCGGACCAAATGTGACCATATCGGCGTCACCTTTCTTTATCCACCAAAACTGTGTGGTTTTCGCTCAAATGTGTCCCAAATATGTTTATATGGTGTATATGTCACAATGGGAGCTTTGTGCGCGAAAAGCTTTCCGTTAAATTTTCGGAACAAAAGTGACCATATCGGCGTCAACTTTCTTTATCCAGTAAAATTGTGTTGTTTTTGATCAAATGTTTACCAAACACGTTTATATGGTGTATAGGTCATAATGGGAGCTTTGTGCGCGAGAAGCTTTCCGTGAAATTTTCGGACCAAAAATGACCATATCGGCGTCACCTTTCTATATCCACCAGAAATGTGTTGTTTTTGCTCAAATGTTTCTCAAACACGTTTATATCGTGTATAGGTCATAATGGGAGCTTTGTGCGCGAAAAGCTTTCCGTGAAATTTTCGGACCAAACGTGACCATATCGGCGTCACCTTTCTTTATCCACCAAAACTGTGTGGTTTTCGCTCAAATGTGTCCCAAACACGTTTACATGGTGCTTAGGTCATAATGGGAGCTTTGTGCGCGAAAAGTTTTCCGTGAAATTTTTGGACCAAAAGTGACCATATCGGCATCACCTTTCTTTATCCAACAAAACTGTGTGGTTTTCGCTCAAATGTGTCCCAAACATGTTTATATGGTGTATATGTCACAATGGGAGCTTTGTGCGCGAAAAGCTTTCCGTTAAATTTTCGGAACAAAAGTGACCATATTGGCGTAAACTTTCTTTATCCACCAAAAATGTGTTGTTTTTTGCTCAAATGTATCCCAAATATGTTTATATGGTGTATAGGTCATAATGGGAGATTTGTGCTCGAAAAGCTTTCCGTTAAATTTTCGGACCAAATGTGACCATTACGGCGTCACCTTTCTTTATCCACAAAAACTGTGTGGTTTTCGCTCAAATGTGTCCCAAACATGTTTATATGGTGTATATGTCACAATGGGAGCTTTGTGCGTGAAAAGCTTTCCGTCATATTTTCGGACCAAAACTGACCATATCGGCGTCACCTTTCTTTATGCAGTAAAATTGTGTTGTTTTTGATCAAATGTTTACCAAACACGTTTATATGGTGTATAGGTCATAATGGGAGCTTTGTGCGCGAAAAGGTTTCCGTGAAATTTTCGAACCAAAAATGACCATATCGGCGTCACCTTTCTTTATCCACCAAAAATGTGTTGTTTTTGCTCAAATGTTTCTCAAACACGTTTATATAGTGTATAGGTCATAATGGGAGCTTTGTGCGCGAAAAGCTTTCCGTGAAATTTTCGGACCAAAAGTGACCATATCGGCATCACCTTTCTTTATCCAACAAAATTGTGTGGTTTTCGCTCAAATGTGTCCCAAACATGTTTATATGGTGTATATGTCACAATGGGAGCTTTGTGCGCGAAAAGCTTTCCGTTAAATTTTCGGAACAAAAGTGACCATATTGGCGTAACCTTTCTTTATCCACCAAAAATGTGTTGTTTTTTGCTCAAATGTATCCCAAATATGTTTAAATGATGTATAGGTCATAATGGGAGATTTGTGCTCGAAAAGCTTTCCGTTAAATTTTCGGACCAAATGTGACCATCTCGGCGTCACCTTTCTTTATCCACCAAAACTGTGTGGTTTTCGCTCAAATGTGTCCCAAACATGTTTATATGGTGTATATGTCACAATGGGAGCTTTGTGCGCGAAAAGCTTTCGTTCATATTTTCGGACCAAAAGTGACCATATCGGAGTCACCTTTCTTTATCCACCAAAACTTTTGTGGTTTTCGGTCATATGTGTCCTAAACATGTTAATATGGTGTATATGTCACAATGGGAGCTTTGTGCGCGAAAAGCTTTCCGTCATATTTTAGGACCAAAAGTGACCATATCGGCGTCACCTTTCTTTATCCACCAAAACTGTGTGGTTTTCGTTCAAATGTGTCCCAAACATGTTTATATGGTGTATATGTCACAATGGGAGCTTTGTGCGCGAAAAGCTTTCCGTCATATTTTCGACCAAGAGTGACCATATCGGCGTCACCTTTCTTTATCCACCAAAACTGTGTGGTTTTCGTTCAAATGTGTCCCAAACATGTTTATATGCTGTATATGTAACAATGGGAACTTTGTGCAAAAAGCTTTCCGTCAAATTTTCGGACCAAATGTGACCATATCGGCGTCACCATTCTTTATCCACCAAAACTTTGTGGTTTTCGCTCAAATGTGTCCTAAATATGTTAATATGGTGTATATGTCACAATGGGAGCTTTGTGCGCAAAAAGCTTTCCGTCATATGTTCGGACCAAAAGTTACCATATCGGCGTCACCTTTCTTTATCCACCAAAACTGTGTGGTTTTCGCTCAAATGTGTCCAAAACATGTTTATATGGTGTATATGTCACAATGGGAGCTTTGTGCGCGAAAAGCTTTCCGTGAAATTTTCGGACCAAAAGTGACCATATCGGCATCACCTTTCTTTATCCAACAAAACTGTGTGGTTTTCGCTCAAATGTGTCCCAAACATGTTTATATGGTGTATATGTCACAATGGGAGCTTTGTGCACGAAAAGCTTTCCGTTAAATTTTCGGAACAAAAGTGACCATATTTGCGTAACCTTTCTTTATCCACCAAAAATGTGTTGTTTTTTGCTCAAATGTATCCCAAATATGTTTATATGGTGTATAGGTCATAATGGGAGATTTGTGCTCGAGAAGCTTTCCGTTAAATTTTCGGACCAAATGTGACCATATCGGCGTCACCTTTCTTTATCCACCAAAACTGTGTGGTTTTCGCTCAAATGTGTCCCAAACATGTTTATATGGTGTATATGTCACAATGGGAGCTTTGTGCGCGAAAAGCTTTCCGTTAAATTTTCGGAACAAAAGTGACCATATTGGCGTAAACTTTCTTTATCCACCAAAAATGTGTTGTTTTTTGCTCAAATGTATCCCAAATATGTTAATATGGTGTATAGGTCATAATGGGAAATTTGTGCTCGAAAAGCTTTCCGTTAAATTTTCGGACCAAATGTGACCATATCGGCGTCACCTTTCTTTATCCACCAAAACTGTGTGGTTTTCGCTCAAATGTGTCCCAAACATGTTTATATGGTGTATATGTCACAATGGGAGTTTTGTGCGTGAAAAGCTTTCCGTCATATTTTCGGACCAAAACTGACCATATCGGCGTCACCTTTCTTTATGCAGTAAAATTGTGTTGATTTTGATCAAATGTTTACCAAACACGTTTATATGGTGTATAGGTCATAATGGGAGCTTTGCGCGCGAAAAGCTTTCCGTTAAATTTTCGGAACAAAAGTGACCATATTGGCGTAAACTTTCTTTATCCACCAAAAATGTGTTGTTTTTTGCTCAAATGTATCCCAAATATGTTTATATGGTGTATAGGTCATAATGGGAGATTTGTGCTCGAAAAGCTTTCCGTTAAATTTTCGGACCAAATGTGACCATATCGGCGTCACCTTTCTTTATCCACCAAAACTGTGTGGTTTTCGCTCAAATGTGTCCCAAACATGTTTATATGGTGTATATGTCACAATGGGAGCTTTGTGCGTGAAAAGCTTTCTGTCATATTTTCGGACCAAAACTGACCATATCGGCGTCACCTTTCTTTATGCAGTAAAATTGTGTTGTTTTTTATCAAATGTTTACCAAACACGTTTATATGGTGTATAGGTCATAATGGGAGCTTTGTGCGCGAAAAGGTTTCCGTGAAATTTTCGGACCAAAAATGACCATATCGGCGTCACCTTTCTTTATCCACCAAAAATGTGTTGTTTTTGCTCAAAAGTTTCTCAAACACGTTTATATCGTGTATAGGTCATAATGGGAGCTTTGTGCGCGAAAAGCTTTCTGTGAAATTTTTGGACCAAACGTGACCATATCGGCATCACCTTTCTTTATCCACCAAAACTTTGTGGTTTTCGCTCAAATGTGTCCCAAACACGTTTACATGGTGTATAGGTCATAATGTGAGCTTTGTGCGCGAAAAGCTTTCCGTGATATTTTCGGACCAAAAGTGACCATACCGGCATCACCTTTCTTTATCCACCAAAACTGTGTGGTATTCGCTCAAATGTGTCCCAAACATGTGTATATGGTGTATATGTCACAATGGGAGCTTTGTGCGCGAAAAGCTTTCCGTTAAATTTTCGGAACAAAAGTGACCATATTGGCGTAAACTTTCTTTATCCACCAAAAATGTGTTGTTTTTTGCTCAAATGTATCCCAAATATGTTTATATGGTGTATAGATCATAATGGGAGATTTGTGCTCGAAAATCTTTCCGTTAAATTTTCGGACCAAACGTGACCATATCGGCGTCACCTTTCTTTATCCACCAAAACTTTGTGGTTTTCGCTCAAATGTGTCCCAAACACGTTTACATGGTGTATAGGTCATAATGGGAGCTTTGTGCGCGAAAAGCTTTCCGTGAAATTTTCGGATCAAAAGTGACCATACCGGCATCACCTTTCTTTATCCAACAAAACTGTGTGGTTTTCGCTCAAATGTGTCCCAAACATGTTTATATGGTGTATATGTCACAATGGGAGCTTTGTGCGCGAAAAGCTTTCCGTTAAATTTTCGGAACAAAAGTGACCATATTGGCGTAACCTTTCTTTATCCACCAAAAATGTGTTGTTTTTTGCTCAAATGTATCCCAAATATGTTTATATGATGTATAGGTCATAATGGGAGATTTTTGCTCGAAAAGCTTTCCGTTAAATTTTCGGACCAAATGTGACCATATCGGCGTCACATTTCTTTATCCACCAAAAATGTGTTGTTTTTCCTCAAATGTTTCTCAAACACGTTTATATCGTGTATAGGTCATAATGGGAGCTTTGTGCGCGAAAAGCTTTCTGTGAAATTTTCGGACCAAACGTGACCATATCGGCGTCACCTTTCTTTATCCACCAAAACTTTGTGGTTTTCGCTCAAATGTTTCCCAAACACGTTTACATGGTGTATAGGTCATAATGGGAGCTTTGTGCGCGAAAAGCTTTCCGTGAAATTTTCGGACCAAAAGTGACCATATCGGCATCACCTTTTTTTTATCAAACAAAACTGTGTGGTTTTCGCTCAAATGTGTCCCAAACATGTTTATATGGTGTATATGTCACAATGGGAGCTTTGTGCGCGAAAAGCTTTCCGTTAAATTTTCGGAACAAAAGTGACCATATTGGCGTAACCTTTCTTTATCCACCAATAATGTGTTGTTTTTTGCTCAAATGTATCCCAAATATGTTTATATGGTGTATAGGTCATAATGGGAGATTTGTGCTCGAAAAGCTTTTCGTTAAATTTTCGGACCAAATGTGACCATATCGGCGTCACCTTTCTTTATCCACCAAAACTGTGTGGTTTTCGCTCAAATGTGTCCCAAACATGTTTATATGGTGTATATGTCACAATGGGAGCTTTGTGCGCGGAAAGCTTTCCGTGAAATTTGCGGACCAAAACTGACCATATCGGCGTCACCTTTCTTTATCCACCAACACTTTCTGGTTTTCGCTCAAATGTGTCCCAAACATGTTAATATGGTGTATACGTCACAATGGGAGCTTTGTGCGCGAAAAGCTTTCCGTCATATTTTCGGACCAAAACTGACCATATCGGCGTCACCTTTCTTTATGCAGTAAAATTGTGTTGTTTTTTATCAAATATTTACCAAACATGTTTATATGGTGTATAGGTCATAATGGGAGCTTTGTGCGCGAAAAGCTTTCCGTTAAATTTTCGGAACAAAAGTGACCATATTAACGTAAACTTTTTTTATCCACCAAAAATGTGTTGTTTTTTGCTCAAATGTATCCCAAATATGTTTATATGGTGTATAGGTCATAATGGGAGATTTGTGCTCGAAAAGCTTTCCGTTAAATTTTCGGACCAAATGTGACCATATCGGCGTCACCTTTCTTTATCCACCAAAACTGTGTGGTTTTCGCTCAAATGTTTCCCAAACATATTTATATGGTGTATCTGTCACAATGGGAACTTTGTGCGTGAAAAGCTTTCCGTCATATTTTCGGACCAAAACTGACCATATCGGCGTCACCTTTCTTTATGCAGTAAAATTGTGTTGTTTTTGATCAAATGTTTACCAAACACGTTTATATGGTGTATAGGTCATAATGGGAGCTTTGTGCGCGAAAAGGTTTCCGTGAAATTTTCGGACCAAAAATGACCATATCGGCGTCACCTTTCTTTATCCACCAAAAATGTGTTGTTTTTGCTCAAATGTTTCTCAAACACGTTTATATCGTGTATAGGTCATAATGGGAGCTTTGTGCGCGAAAAGCTTTCTGTGAAATTTTCGGACCAAACGTGACCATATCGGCGTCACCTTTCTTTATCCACCAAAACTTTGTGGTTTTCGCTCAAATGTTTCCCAAACACGTTTACATGGTGTATAGGTCATAATGGGAGCTTTGTGCGCGAAAAGCTTTCCGTGAAATTTTCGGACCAAAAGTGACCATACCGACATCACCTTTTTTTTATCAAACAAAACTGTGTGGTTTTCGCTCAAATGTGTCCCAAACATGTTTATATGGTGTATATGTCACAATGGGAGCTTTGTTCGCGAAAAGCTTTCCGTTAAATTTTCGGAACAAAAGTGACCATATTGGCGTAACCTTTCTTTATCCACCAAAAATGTGTTGTTTTTTGCTCAAATGTATCCCAAATATGTTTATATGGTGTATACGTCATAATGGTAGATCTGTGCTCGAAAAGCTTTCCGTTTAATTTTCGGACCAAATGTGACCATATCGGCGTCACCTTTCTTTATCCACCAAAATTGTGTGGTTTTCGCTCAAATGTGTCCCAAACATGTTTATATGGTGTATATGTCACAATGGGAGCTTTGTGCGTGAAAAGCTTTCCGTCATATTTTCGGACCAAAACTGACCATATCGGCGTCACCTTTCTTTATGCAGTAAAATTGTGTTGTTTTTTTATCAAATGTTTACCAAACATGTTTATATGGTGTATAGGTCATAATGGGAGCTTTGTGCGCGAAAAGCTTTCCGTTAAATTTTCGGAACAAAAGTGACCATATTAACGTAAACTTTCTTTATCCACCAAAAATGTGTTGTTTTTTGCTCAAATGTATCCCAAATATGTTTATATGGTGTATAGGTCATAATGGGAGATTTGTGCTCGAAAAGCTTTCCGTTAAATTTTCGGACCAAATGTGACCATATCGGCGTCACCTTTCTTTATCCACCAAAACTGTGTGGTTTTCGCTCAAATGTTTCCCAAACATGTTTATATGGTGTATATGTCACAATGGGAGCTTTGTGCGTGAAAAGCTTTCCGTCATATTTTCGGACCAAAACTGACCATATCGGCGTCACCTTTCTTTATGCAGTAAAATTGTGTTGTTTTTGATCAAATGTTTACCAAACACGTTTATATGGTGTATAGGTCATAATGGGAGCTTTGTGCGCGAAAAGGTTTCCGTGAAATTTTCGGACCAAAAATGACCATATCGGCGTCACCTTTCTTTATCCACCAAAAATGTGTTGTTTTTGCTCAAATGTTTCTCAAACACGTTTATATCGTGTATAGGTCATATTGGGAGCTTTGTGCGCGAAAAGCTTTCTGTGAAATTTTCGGACCAAACGTGACCATACCGGCATCACCTTTCTTTATCCAACAAAACTGTGTGGTTTTCGCTCAAATGTGTCCCAAACATGTTTATATGGTGTATATGTCACAATGGGAGCTTTGTGCGCGAAAAGCTTTCCGTTAAATTTTCGGAACAAAAGTGACCATATTGGCGTAACCTTTCTTTATCCACCAAAAATGTGTTGTTTTTTGCTCAAATGTATCCCAAATATGTTTATATGATGTATAGGTCATAATGGGAGATTTGTGCTCGAAAAGCTTTCCGTTAAATTTTCGGACCAAATGTGACCATATCGGCGTCACCTTTCTTTATCCACCAAAAATGTGTTGTTTTTCCTCAAATGTTTATCAAACACGTTTATATCGTGTATAGGTCATAATGGGAGCTTTGTGCGCGAAAAGCTTTCTGTGAAATTTTCGGACCAAACGTGACCATATCGGCGTCACCTTTCTTTATCCACCAAAACTTTGTGGTTTTCGCTCAAATGTTTCCCAAACACGTTTACATGGTGTATAGGTCATAATGGGAGCTTTGTGCGCGAAAAGCTTTCCGTGAAATTTTCGGACCAAAAGTGACCATACCGACATCACCTTTTTTTTATCAAACAAAACTGTGTGGTTTTCGCTCAAATGTGTCCCAAACATGTTTATATGGTGTATATGTCACAATGGGAGCTTTGTTCGCGAAAAGCTTTCCGTTAAATTTTCGGAACAAAAGTGACCATATTGGCGTAACCTTTCTTTATCCACCAAAAATGTGTTGTTTTTTGCTCAAATGCATCCCAAATATGTTTATATGGTGTATAGGTCATAATGGGAGATTTGTGCTCGAAAAGCTTTCCGTTAAATTTTCGGACCAAATGTGACCATATCGGCGTCACCTTTCTTTATCCACCAAAACTGTGTGGTTTTCGCTCAAATGTTTCCCAAACATGTTTATATGGTGTATATGTCACAATGGGAGCTTTGTGCGTGAAAAGCTTTCCGTCATATTTTCGGACCAAAACTGACCATATCGGCGTCACCTTTCTTTATGCAGTAAAATTGTGTTGTTTTTGATCAAATGTTTACCAAACACGTTTATATGGTGTATAGGTCATAATGGGAGCTTTGTGCGCGAAAAGGTTTCCGTGAAATTTTCGGACCAAAAATGACCATATCGGCGTCACCTTTCTTTATCCACCAAAAATGTGTTGTTTTTGCTCAAATGTTTCTCAAACACGTTTATATCGTGTATAGGTCATAATGGGAGCTTTGTGCGCGAAAAGCTTTCTGTGAAATTTTCGGACCAAACGTGACCATACCGGCATCACCTTTCTTTATCCAACAAAACTGTGTGGTTTTCGCTCAAATGTGTCCCAAACATGTTTATATGGTGTATATGTAACAATGGGAGCTTTGTGCGCGAAAAGCTTTCCGTTAAATTTTCGGAACAAAAGTGACCATATTGGCGTAACCTTTCTTTATCCACCAAAAATGTGTTGTTTTTTGCTCAAATGTATCCCAAATATGTTTATATGATGTATAGGTCATAATGGGAGATTTGTGCTCGAAAAGCTTTCCGTTAAATTTTCGGACCAAATGTGACCATATCGGCGTCACCTTTCTTTATCCACCAAAAATGTGTTGTTTTTCCTCAAATGTTTCTCAAACACGTTTATATCGTGTATAGGTCATAATGGGAGCTTTGTGCGCGAAAAGCTTTCTGTGAAATTTTCGGACCAAACGTGACCATATCGGCGTCACCTTTCTTTATCCACCAAAACTTTGTGGTTTTCGCTCAAATGTTTCCCAAACACGTTTACATGGTGTATAGGTCATAATGGGAGCTTTGTGCGCGAAAAGCTTTCCGTGAAATTTTCGGACCAAAAGTGACCATACCGGCATCACCTTTTTTTTATCAAACAAAACTGTGTGGTTTTCGCTCAAATGTGTCCCAAACATGTTTATATGGTGTATATGTCACAATGGGAGCTTTGTTCGCGAAAAGCTTTCCGTTAAATTTTCGGAACAAAAGTGACCATATTGGCGTAACCTTTCTTTATCCACCAAAAATGTGTTATTTTTTGCTCAAATGTATCCCAAATATGTTTATATGGTGTATAGGTCATAATGGGAGATTTGTGCTCGAAAAGCTTTCCGTTAAATTTTCGGACCAAATGTGACCATATCGGCGTCACCTTTCTTTATCCACCAAAACTGTGTGGTTTTCGCTCAAATGTTTCCCAAACATGTTTATATGGTGTATATGTCACAATGGGAGCTTTGTGCGTGAAAAGCTTTCCGTCATATTTTCGGACCAAAACTGACCATATCGGCGTCACCTTTCTTTATGCAGTAAAATTGTGTTGTTTTTGATCAAATGTTTACCAAACACGTTTATATGGTGTATAGGTCATAATGGGAGCTTTGTGCGCGAAAAGCTTTCCGTGAAATTTTCGGACCAAAAGTGACCATACCGGCATCACCTTTTTTTATCCAACATAACTTTGTGGTTTTCGCTGAAATGTGTCCCAAACATGTTTATATGGTGTATATGTCACAATGGGAGCTTTGTGCGCGAAAAGCTTTCCGTTAAATTTTCGGAACAAAAGTGACCATATTGGCGTAACCTTTCTTTATCCACCAAAAATGTGTTGTTTTTTGCTCAAATGTATCCCAAATATGTTTATATGGTGTATACGTCATAATGGGAGATCTGTGCTCGAAAAGCTTTCCGTTAAATTTTCGGACCAAATGTGACCATATCGGCGTCACCTTTCTTTATCCACCAAAATTGTGTGGTTTTCGCTCAAATGTGTCCCAAACATGTTTATATGGTGTATATGTCACAATGGGAGCTTTGTGCGTGAAAAGCTTTCCGTCATATTTTCGGACCAAAACTGACCATATCGGCGTCACCTTTCTTTATGCAGTAAAATTGTGTTGTTTTTTTTATCAAATGTTTACCAAACATGTTTATATGGTGTATAGGTCATAATGGGAGCTTTGTGCGCGAAAAGCTTTCCGTTAAATTTTCGGAACAAAAGTGACCATATTAACGTAAACTTTCTTTATCCACCAAAAATGTGTTGTTTTTTGCTCAAATGTATCCCAAATATGTTTATATGGTGTATAGGTCATAATGGGAGATTTGTGCTCGAAAAGCTTTCCGTTAAATTTTCGGACCAAATGTGACCATATCGGCGTCACCTTTCTTTATCCACCAAAACTGTGTGGTTTTCGCTCAAATGTTTCCCAAACATGTTTATATGGTGTATATGTCACAATGGGAGCTTTGTGCGTGAAAAGCTTTCCGTCATATTTTCGGACCAAAACTGACCATATCGGCGTCACCTTTCTTTATGCAGTAAAATTGTGTTGTTTTTTATCAAATGTTTACCAAACACGTTTATATGGTGTATAGGTCATAATGGGAGCTTTGTGCGCGAAAAGGTTTCCGTGAAATTTTCGGACCAAAAATGACCATATCGGCGTCACCTTTCTTTATCCACCAAAAATGTGTTGTTTTTGCTCAAATGTTTCTCAAACACGTTTATATCGTGTATAGGTCATATTGGGAGCTTTGTGCGCGAAAAGCTTTCTGTGAAATTTTCGGACCAAACGTGACCATACCGGCATCACCTTTCTTTATCCAACAAAACTGTGTGGTTTTCGCTCAAATGTGTCCCAAACATGTTTATATGGTGTATATGTCACAATGGGAGCTTTGTGCGCGAAAAGCTTTCCGTTAAATTTTCGGAACAAAAGTGACCATATTGGCGTAACCTTTCTTTATCCACCAAAAATGTGTTGTTTTTTGCTCAAATGTATCCCAAATATGTTTATATGATGTATAGGTCATAATGGGAGATTTGTGCTCGAAAAGCTTTCCGTTAAATTTTCGGACCAAATGTGACCATATCGGCGTCACCTTTCTTTATCCACCAAAAATGTGTTGTTTTTCCTCAAATGTTTCTCAAACACGTTTATATCGTGTATAGGTCATAATGGGAGCTTTGTGCGCGAAAAGCTTTCTGTGAAATTTTCGGACCAAACGTGACCATATCGGCGTCACCTTTCTTTATCCACCAAAACTTTGTGGTTTTCGCTCAAATGTTTCCCAAACACGTTTACATGGTGTATAGGTCATAATGGGAGCTTTGTGCGCGAAAAGCTTTCCGTGAAATTTTCGGACCAAAAGTGACCATACCGGCATCACCTTTTTTTTATCAAACAAAACTGTGTGGTTTTCGCTCAAATGTGTCCCAAACATGTTTATATGGTGTATATGTCACAATGGGAGCTTTGTTCGCGAAAAGCTTTCCGTTAAATTTTCGGAACAAAAGTGACCATATTGGCGTAACCTTTCTTTATCCACCAAAAATGTGTTGTTTTTTGCTCAAATGTATCCCAAATATGTTTATATGGTGTATAGGTCATAATGGGAGATTTGTGCTCGAAAAGCTTTCCGTTAAATTTTCGGACCAAATGTGACCATATCGGCGTCACCTTTCTTTATCCACCAAAACTGTGTGGTTTTCGCTCAAATGTTTCCCAAACATGTTTATATGGTGTATATGTCACAATGGGAGCTTTGTGCGTGAAAAGCTTTCCGTCATATTTTCGGACCAAAACTGACCATATCGGCGTCACCTTTCTTTATGCAGTAAAATTGTGTTGTTTTTTATCAAATGTTTACCAAACACGTTTATATGGTGTATAGGTCATAATGGGAGCTTTGTGCGCGAAAAGGTTTCCGTGAAATTTTCGGACCAAAAATGACCATATCGGCGTCACCTTTCTTTATCCACCAAAAATGTGTTGTTTTTGCTCAAATGTTTCTCAAACACGTTTATATCGTGTATAGGTCATATTGGGAGCTTTGTGCGCGAAAAGCTTTCTGTGAAATTTTCGGACCAAACGTGACCATACCGGCATCACCTTTCTTTATCCAACAAAACTGTGTGGTTTTCGCTCAAATGTGTCCCAAACATGTTTATATGGTGTATATGTCACAATGGGAGCTTTGTGCGCGAAAAGCTTTCCGTTAAATTTTCGGAACAAAAGTGACCATATTGGCGTAACCTTTCTTTATCCACCAAAAATGTGTTGTTTTTTGCTCAAATGTATCCCAAATATGTTTATATGATGTATAGGTCATAATGGGAGATTTGTGCTCGAAAAGCTTTCCGTTAAATTTTCGGACCAAATGTGACCATATCGGCGTCACCTTTCTTTATCCACCAAAAATGTGTTGTTTTTCCTCAAATGTTTCTCAAACACGTTTATATCGTGTATAGGTCATAATGGGAGCTTTGTGCGCGAAAAGCTTTCTGTGAAATTTTCGGACCAAACGTGACCATATCGGCGTCACCTTTCTTTATCCACCAAAACTTTGTGGTTTTCGCTCAAATGTTTCCCAAACACGTTTACATGGTGTATAGGTCATAATGGGAGCTTTGTGCGCGAAAAGCTTTCCGTGAAATTTTCGGACCAAAAGTGACCATACCGGCATCACCTTTTTTTTATCAAACAAAACTGTGTGGTTTTCGCTCAAATGTGTCCCAAACATGTTTATATGGTGTATATGTCACAATGGGAGCTTTGTTCGCGAAAAGCTTTCCGTTAAATTTTCGGAACAAAAGTGACCATATTGGCGTAACCTTTCTTTATCCACCAAAAATGTGTTGTTTTTTGCTCAAATGTATCCCAAATATGTTTATATGGTGTATAGGTCATAATGGGAGATTTGTGCTCGAAAAGCTTTCCGTTAAATTTTCGGACCAAATGTGACCATATCGGCGTCACCTTTCTTTATCCACCAAAACTGTGTGGTTTTCGCTCAAATGTTTCCCAAACATGTTTATATGGTGTATATGTCACAATGGGAGCTTTGTGCGTGAAAAGCTTTCCGTCATATTTTCGGACCAAAACTGACCATATCGGCGTCACCTTTCTTTATGCAGTAAAATTGTGTTGTTTTTGATCAAATGTTTACCAAACACGTTTATATGGTGTATAGGTCATAATGGGAGCTTTGTGCGCGAAAAGGTTTCCGTGAAATTTTCGGACCAAAAATGACCATATCGGCGTCACCTTTCTTTATCCACCAAAAATGTGTTGTTTTTGCTCAAATGTTTCTCAAACACGTTTATATCGTGTATAGGTCATAATGGGAGCTTTGTGCGCGAAAAGCTTTCTGTGAAATTTTCGGACCAAACGTGACCATACCGGCATCACCTTTCTTTATCCAACAAAACTGTGTGGTTTTCGCTCAAATGTGTCCCAAACATGTTTATATGGTGTATATGTCACAATGGGAGCTTTGTGCGCGAAAAGCTTTCCGTTAAATTTTCGGAACAAAAGTGACCATATTGGCGTAACCTTTCTTTATCCACCAAAAATGTGTTGTTTTTTGCTCAAATGTATCCCAAATATGTTTATATGATGTATAGGTCATAATGGGAGATTTGTGCTCGAAAAGCTTTCCGTTAAATTTTCGGACCAAATGTGACCATATCGGCGTCACCTTTCTTTATCCACCAAAAATGTGTTGTTTTTCCTCAAATGTTTCTCAAACACGTTTATATCGTGTATAGGTCATAATGGGAGCTTTGTGCGCGAAAAGCTTTCTGTGAAATTTTCGGACCAAACGTGACCATATCGGCGTCACCTTTCTTTATCCACCAAAACTTTGTGGTTTTCGCTCAAATGTTTCCCAAACACGTTTACATGGTGTATAGGTCATAATGGGAGCTTTGTGCGCGAAAAGCTTTCCGTGAAATTTTCGGACCAAAAGTGACCATACCGGCATCACCTTTTTTTTATCAAACAAAACTGTGTGGTTTTCGCTCAAATGTGTCCCAAACATGTTTATATGGTGTATATGTCACAATGGGAGCTTTGTTCGCGAAAAGCTTTCCGTTAAATTTTCGGAACAAAAGTGACCATATTGGCGTAACCTTTCTTTATCCACCAAAAATGTGTTGTTTTTTGCTCAAATGTATCCCAAATATGTTTATATGGTGTATAGGTCATAATGGGAGATTTGTGCTCGAAAAGCTTTCCGTTAAATTTTCGGACCAAATGTGACCATATCGGCGTCACCTTTCTTTATCCACCAAAACTGTGTGGTTTTCGCTCAAATGTGTCTTAAACATGTTTATATGGTGTATATGTCACAATGGGAGCTTTGTGCGTGAAAAGCTTTCCGTCATATATTCGGACCAAAACTGACCATATCGGCGTCACCTTTCTTTATGCAGTAAAATTGTGTTGTTTTTGATCAAATGTTTACCAAACACGTTTATATGGTGTATAGGTCATAATGGGAGCTTTGTGCGCGAAAAGGTTTCCGTGAAATTTTCGGACCAAAAATGACCATATCGGCGTCACCTTTCTTTATCCACCAAAAATGTGTTGTTTTTGCTCAAATGTTTCTCAAACACGTTTATATCGTGTATAGGTCATAATGGGAGCTTTGTGCGCGAAAAGCTTTCTGTGAAATTTTCGGACCAAACGTGACCATATCGGCGTCACCTTTCTTTATCCACCAAAACTTTGTGGTTTTCGCTCAAATGTGTCCCAAACACGTTTACATGGTGTATAGGTCATAATGGGAGCATTGTGCGCGAAAAGCTTTCCGTGAAATTTTCGGACCAAAAGTGACCATACCGGCATCACCTTTTTTTATCCAACATAGCTGTGTGGTTTTCGCTGAAATGTGTCCCAAACATGTTTATATGGTGTATATGTCACAATGGGAGCTTTGTGCGCGAAAAGCTTTCCGTTAAATTTTCGGAACAAAAGTGACCATATTGGCGTAACCTTTCTTTATCCACCAAAAATGTGTTGTTTTTTGCTCAAATGTATCCCAAATATGTTTATATGGTGTATAGGTCATAATGGGAGATTTGTGCTCGAAAAGCTTTCCGTTAAATTTTCGGACCAAATGTGACCATATCGGCGTCACCTTTCTTTATCCACCAAAACTGTGTGGTTTTCGCTCAAATGTGTCCCAAACATGTTTATATGGTGTATATGTCACAATGGGAGCTTTGTGCGCGAAAAGCTTTCTGTTAAATTTTCGGAACAAAAGTGACCATATTGGCGTAACCTTTCTTTATCCACCAAAAATGTGTTGTTTTTTGCTCAAATGTATCCCAAATATGTTTATATGGTGTATAGGTCATAATGGGAGATTTGTGCTCGAAAAGCTTTCCGTTAAATTTTCGGACCAAATGTGACCATATCGGCGTCACCTTTCTTTATCCACCAAAACTGTGTGGTTTTCGCTCAAATGTGTCCCAAACATGTTTATATGGTGTATATGTCACAATGGGAGCTTTGTGCGTGAAAAGCTTTCCGTCATATTTTCGGACCAAAACTGATCATATCGGCGTCACCTTTCTTTATGTAGTAAAATTGTGTTGTTTTTTTATCAAATGTTTACCAAACACGTTTATATGGTGTATAGGTCCTAATGGGAGCTTTGTGCGCGAAAAGCTTTCCGTTAAATTTTCGGAACAAAAGTGACCATATTAACGAAAACTTTCTTTATCCACCAAAAATGTGTTGTTTTTTGCTCAAATGTATCCCAAATATGTTTATATGGTGTATAGGTCATAATGGGAGATTTGTGCTCGAAAAGCTTTCCGTTAAATTTTCGGACCAAATGTGACCATATCGGCGTCACCTTTCTTTATCCACCAAAACTGTGTGGTTTTCGCTCAAATGTTCCCAAACATGTTTATATGGTGTATATGTCACAATGGGAGCTTTGTGCGTGAAAAGCTTTCCGTCATATTTTCGGACCAAAACTGACCATATCGGCGTCACCTTTCTTTATGCAGTAAAATTGTGTTGTTTTTGATCAAATGTTTACCAAACACGTTTATATGGTGTATAGGTCATAATGGGAGCTTTGTGCGCGAAAAGGTTTCCGTGAAATTTTCGGACCAAAAATGACCATATCGGCGTCACCTTTCTTTATCCACCAAAAATGTGTTGTTTTTGCTCAAATGTTTCTCAAACACGTTTATATCGTGTATAGGTCATAATGGGAGCTTTGTGCGCGAAAAGCTTTCTGTGAAATTTTCGGACCAAACGTGACCATATCGGCGTCACCTTTCTTTATCCACCAAAACTTTGTGGTTTTCGCTCAAATGTCTCCCAAACACGTTTACATGGTGTATAGGTCATAATGGGAGCATTGTGCGCGAAAAGCTTTCCGTGAAATTTTCGGACCAAAAGTGACCATACCGGCATCACCTTTCTTTATCCACCAAAACTGTGTGGTTTTCGCTCAAATGTGTCCCAAACATGTTTATATGGTGTATATGTCACAATGGGAGCTTTGTGCGCGAAAAGCTTTCCGTTAAATTTTCGGAACAAAAGTGACCATATTAACGTAAACTTTCTTTATCGACCAAAAATGTGTTGTTTTTTGCTCAAATGTACCCCAAATATGTTTATATGGTGTATAGGTCATAATGGGAGATTTGTGCTCGAAAAGCTTTCCGTTAAATTTTCGGACCAAACGTGACCATATCGGCGTCACCTTTCTTTATTAACCAAAACTTTGTGGTTTTCGCTCAAATGTGTCCCAAACACGTTTACATGGTGTATAGGTCATAATGGGAGCTTTGTGCGCGAAAAGCTTTCCGTGAAATTTTCGGAACAAAAGTGACCATACCGGCATCACCTTTCTTTATCCAACAAAACTGTGTGGTTTTCGCTCAAATGTGTCCCAAACATGTTTATATGGTGTATATGTCACAATGGGAGCTTTGTGCGCGAAAAGCTTTCCATTAAATTTTCGGAACAAAAGTGACCATATTGGTGTAACCTTTCTTTATCCACCAAAAATGTGTTGTTTTTTGCTCAAATGTATCCCAAATATGTTTATATGGTGTGTAGGTCATAATGGGAGATTTGTGCTCGAAAAGCTTTCCGTTAAATTTTCGGACCAAATGTGACCATATCGGCGTGACCTTTCTTTATCCACCAAAACTGTGTAGTTTTCGCTCAAATGTGTCCCAAACATGTTTATATGGTGTATATGTCACAATGGGAGCTTTGTGCGTGAAAAGCTTTCCGTTAAATTTTCGGAACAAAAGTGACCATATTGGCGTAAACTTTCTTTATCCACCAAAAATGTGTTGTTTTTTGCTCAAATGTATCCCAAATATGTTTAAATGGTGTATAGGTCATAATGGGAGATTTGTGCTCGAAAAGCTTTCCGTTAAATTTTCGGACCAAACGTGACCATATCGGCGTCACCTTTCTTTATCCACCAAAACTTTGTGGTTTTCGCTCAAATGTGTCCCAAACACGTTTACATGGTGTATAGGTCATAATGGGAGCTTTGTGCGCGAAAAGCTTTCCGTGAAATTTTCGGACCAAAAGTGACCATACCGGGATCACCTTTCTTTATCCACCAAAACTGTGTAGTTTTCGCTCAAATGTGTCCCAAACATGTTTATATGGTGTATATGTCACAATGGGAGCTTTGTGCGTGAAAAGCTTTCCGTCATATTTTCGGACCAAAACTGACCATATCGGCGTCAACTTTCTTTATCCAGTAAAATTGTGTTGTTTTTGATCAAATGTTTACCAAACACGTTTATATGGTGTATAGGTCATAATGGGAGAATTGTGCTCGAAAAGCTTTCCGTTAAATTTTCGGACCAAACGTGACCATATCGGCGTCACCTTTCTTTATCCACCAAAACTTTGTGGTTTTCGCTCAAATGTGTCCCAAACATGTTTACATGGTGTATAGGTCATAATGGGAGCTTTGTGCGCGAAAAGCTTTCCGTGAAATTTTCGGACCAAAAGTGACCATACCGGGATCACCTTTCTTTATCCAACAAAACTGTGTAGTTTTCGCTCAAATGTGTCCCAAACATGTTTATATGGTGTATATGTCACAATGGGAGCTTTGTGCGCGAAAAGCTTTCCGTTAAATTTTCGGAACAAAAGTGGCCATATTGGCATAACCTTTCTTTATCCACCCAAAATGTGTTGTTTTTTGCTCAAATGTATCCCAAATATGTTTATATGGTGTAGAGGTCATAATGGGAGATATGTGCTCGAAAAGCTTTCCGTTAAATTTTCGGACCAAAAGTGACCATACCGGCATCACCTTTCTTTATCCAACAAAACTGTGTGGTTTTCGCTCAAATGTGTCCCAAACATGTTTATATGGTGTATATGTCACAATGGGAGCTTTGTGCTCGAAAAGCTTTCCGTTAAATTTTCGGACCAAAAGTGACCATATCGGCATCACCTTTCTTTATCCAACAAAACTGTGTGGTTTTCGCTCAAATGTGTCCCAAACATGTTTATATGGTGTATATGTCACAATGGGAGCTTTGTGCACGAAAAGCTTTCCGTTAAATTTTCGGAACAAAAGTAACCATATTGGCGTAACCTTTCTTTATCCACCAAAAATGTGTTGTTTTTTCTCAAATGTATCCCAAATATGTTTATATGGTGTATAGGTCATAATGGGAGATTTGTGCTCGAAAAGCTTTCCGTTAAATTTTCGGACCAAATGTGACCATATCGGCGTCACCTTTCTTTATCCACCAAAACTGTGTGGTTTTCGCTCAAATGTGTCCCAAACATGTTTATATGGTGTATATGTAACAATGGGAGCTTTGTGCGCGAAAAAGTTTCGTTCATATTTTCGGACCAAAAGTGACCATATCGGCGTCACCTTTCTTTATCCACCAAAACTTTGTGGTTTTCGCTCATATGTGTCCTAAACATGTTAATATGGTGTATATGTCACAATGGGAGCTTTGTGCGCGAAAAGCTTTCCGTTATATTTTCGGACCAAAAGTGACCATATCGGCGTCACCTTTCTATATCCACCAAAACTGTATGGTTTTCGTTCAAATGTGTCCCAAACATGTTTATATGGTGTATATGTCACATTGGGAGCTTTGTGCGCGAAAAGATTTCCGTCATATTTTCGGACCAAAAGTGACCATATCGGCGTCACCTTTCTTTATCCACCAAAACTGTGTGGTTTTCGTTCAAATGTGTCCCAAACATGTTTATATGGTGTATATGTAACAATGGGAACTTTGTGCAAAAATCTTTCCGTCAAATTTTCGGACCAAATGTGACCATATCGGCGTCACCATTCTTTATCCACCAAAACTTTGTGGTTTTCGCTCAAATGTGTCCTAAATATGTTAATATGGTGTATATGTCACAATGGGAGCTTTGTGCGCGAAAAGCTTTCCGTCATATGTTCGGACCAAAAGTTACCATATCGGCGTCACCTTTCTTTATCCACCAAAACTGTGTGGTTTTCGCTCAAATGTGTCCAAAACATGTTTATATGGTGTATATGTCACAATGGGAGCTTTGTGCGCGAAAAGCTTTCCGTGAAATTTTCGGACCATAAGTGACCATATCGGCATCACCTTTCTTTATCCAACAAAACTGTGTGGTTTTCGCTCAAATGTGTCCCAAACATGTTTATATGGTATATATGTCACAATGGGAGCTTTGTGCGCGAAAAGCTTTCCGTTAAATTTTCGGAACAAAAATGACCATATTGGCGTAAACTTTCTTTATCCACCAAAAATGTGTTGTTTTTTGCTCAAATGTATCCTAAATATGTTTATATGGTGTATAGGTCATAATGGGAGATTTGTGCTCGAAAAGCTTTCCGTTAAATTTTCAGACCAAATGTGACCATATCGGCGTCACCTTTCTTTATCCACCAAAACTGTGTGGTTTTCGCTCAAATGTGTCCCAAACATGTTTATATGGTGTATATGTCACAATGGGAGCTTTGTGCGTGAAAGGCTTTCCGTCATATTTTCGGACCAAAACTGACCATATCGGCGTCACCTTTCTTTATGCAGTAAAATTGTGTTGTTTTTGATCAAATGTTTACCAAACACGTTTATATGGTGTATAGGTCATAATGGGAGCTTTGTGCGCGAAAAGGTTTCCGTGAAATTTTCGGACCAAAAATGACCATATCGGCGTCACCTTTCTTTGTCCACCAAAAATGTGTTGTTTTTGCTCAAATGTTTCTCAAACACGTTTATATCGTGTATAGGTCATAATGGGAGCTTTGTGCGCGAAAAGCTTTCTGTTAAATTTTCGGACCAAACGTGACCATATCGGCGTCACCTTTCTTTATCCACCAAAACTATGTGGTTTTCGCTCAAATGTGTCCAAAACATGTTTATATGGTGTATATGTCACAATGGGAGCTTTGTGCGCGAAAAGCTTTCCGTGAAATTTTCGGACCAAAAGTGACCATATCGGCATCACCTTCCTTTATCCAAGAAAACTGTGTGGTTTTCGCTCAAATGTGTCCCAAACATGTTTATATGGTGTATATGTCACAATGGGAGCTTTGAAAGCTTTCCGTTAAATTTTCGGAACAAAAGTGACCATATTGGCGTAACCTTTCTTTATCCACCAAAAATGTGTTGTTTTTTTGCTCAAATGTATCCCAAATATGTTTATATGGTGTATATGTCACAATGGGAGCTTTGTCCGCGAAAAGCCTTCTGTCATATTTTCGGACCAAAAGTTACCATATCGGCATCGCCGTTCTTTATCCACCAAAACTGTGTGGTTTTCGCTCAAATGTGTCCCAAACAGGTTTATATGGTGTATATGTCACAATGGGAGCTTTGTGCGTGAAAAGCTTTCCGTCATATTTTCGGACCAAAACTGACCATATCGGCGTCACCTTTCTTTATGCAGTAAAATTGTGTTGTTTTTGATCAAATGTTTACCAAACACGTTTATATGGTGTATAGGTCATAATGGGAGCTTTGTGCGCGAAAAGGTTTCCGTGAAATTTTCGGACAAAAAATGACCATATCGGCGTCACCTTTCTTTATCCACCAAAAATGTGTTGTTTTTGCTCAAATGTTTCTCAAACACGTTTATATCGTGTATAGGTCATAATGGGAGTTTTGTGCGCGAAAAGCTTTCTGTGAAATTTTCGAACCAAACGTGACCATATCGGCGTCACCTTTCTTTATCCACCAAAACTTTGTGGTTTTCGCTCAAATGTGTCCTAAACACGTTTACATGGTGTATAGGTCATAATGGGAGCTTTGTGCGCGAAAAGCTTTCCGTGAAATTTTCGGACCAAAAGTGACCATACCGGCATCACCTTTCTTTATCCAACAAAACTGTGTGGTTTTCGCTCAAATGTGTCCCAAACATGTTTATAGGGTGTATATGTCACAATGGGAGCTTTGTGCGCGAAAAGCTTTCCGTTAAATTTTCGGAACAAAAGTGACCATATTGGCGTAACCTTTCTTTATCCACCAAAAATGTGTTCTTTTTTGCTCAAATGTATCCCAAATATGTTTATATGGTGTATAGGTCATAATGGGAGATTTGTGCTCGAAAAGCTTTCCGTTAAATTTTCGGACCAAATGTGACCATATCGGCGTCACCTTTCTTTATCCACCAAAACTGTGTGGTTTTCGCTCAAATGTGTCCCAAACATGTTTATGTGGTGTATATGTCACAATGGGAGCTTTGTGCGCGAAAAGCTTTCGTTCATATTTTCGGACCAAAAGTGACCATATCGGCGTCACCTTTCTTTATCCACCAAAACTTTGTGGTTTTCGCTCAAATGTGTCCTAAACATGTTAATATGGTGTATATGTCATAATGGGAGCTTTGTGCGCGAAAAGCTTTCCGTCATATTTTCGGACCAAAAGTGACCATATCGGCGTCACCTTTCTTTATCCACCAAAACTGTGTGGTTTTCGCTCAAATGTGTCCCAAACATGTTTATATGGTGTATATGTCACAATGGGAGCTTTGTGCGCGAAAAGCTTTCCGTGAAATTTTCGGACCAAAAGTAACCATACCGGCATCACCTTTCTTTATCCAACAAAACTGTGTGGTTTTCGCTCAAATGTGTCCCAAACATGTTTATATGGTGTATATGTCACAATGGGAGCTTTGTGCGCGAAAAGCTTTCCGTTAAATTTTCGGAACAAAAGTGACCATATTGGCGTAACCTTTCTTTATCCACCAAAAATGTGTTCTTTTTTGCTCAAATGTATCCCAAATATGTTTATATGGTGTATAGGTCATAATGGGAGATTTGTGCTCGAAAAGCTTTCCGTTAAATTTTCGGACCAAATGTGACCATATCGGCGTCACCTTTCTTTATCCACCAAAACTGTGTGGTTTTCGCTCAAATGTGTCCCAAACATGTTTATGTGGTGTATATGTCACAATGGGAGCTTTGTGCGCGAAAAGCTTTCGTTCATATTTTCGGACCAAAAGTGACCATATCGGCGTCACCTTTCTTTATCCACCAAAAATGTGTTGTTTTTGCTCAAATGTTTCTCAAACACGTTTATATCGTGTATAGGTCATAATGGGAGTTTTGTGCGCGAAAAGCTTTCTGTGAAATTTTCGAACCAAACGTGACCATATCGGCGTCACCTTTCTTTATCCACCAAAACTTTGTGGTTTTCGCTCAAATGTGTCCTAAACACGTTTACATGGTGTATAGGTCATAATGGGAGCTTTGTGCGCGAAAAGCTTTCCGTGAAATTTTCGGACCAAAAGTGACCATACCGGCATCACCTTTCTTTATCCAACAAAACTGTGTGGTTTTCGCTCAAATGTGTCCCAAACATGTTTATAGGGTGTATATGTCACAATGGGAGCTTTGTGCGCGAAAAGCTTTCCGTTAAATTTTCGGAACAAAAGTGACCATATTGGCGTAACCTTTCTTTATCCACCAAAAATGTGTTCTTTTTTGCTCAAATGTATCCCAAATATGTTTATATGGTGTATAGGTCATAATGGGAGATTTGTGCTCGAAAAGCTTTCCGTTAAATTTTCGGAACAAATGTGACCATATCGGCGTCACCTTTCTTTATCCACCAAAACTGTGTGGTTTTCGCTCAAATGTGTCCCAAACATGTTTATGTGGTGTATATGTCACAATGGGAGCTTTGTGCGCGAAAAGCTTTCGTTCATATTTTCGGACCAAAAGTGACCATATCGGCGTCACCTTTTTTTATCCACCAAAACTTTGTGGTTTTCGCTCAAATGTGTCCTAAACATGTTAATATGGTGTATATGTCATAATGGGAGCTTTGTGCGCGAAAAGCTTTCCGTCATATTTTCGGACCAAAAGTGACCATATCGGCGTCACCTTTCTTTATCCACCAAAACTGTGTGGTTTTCGCTCAAATGTGTCCCAAACATGTTTATATGGTGTATATGTCACAATGGGAGCTTTGTGCGCGAAAAGCTTTCCGTGAAATTTTCGGACCAAAAGTGACCATACCGGCATCACCTTTCTTTATCCAACAAAACTGTGTGGTTTTCGCTCAAATGTGTCCCAAACATGTTTATATGGTGTATATGTCACAATGGGAGCTTTGTGCGCGAAAAGCTTTCCGTTAAATTTTCGGAACAAAAGTGACCATATTGGCGTAACCTTTCTTTATCCACCAAAAATGTGTTCTTTTTTGCTCAAATGTATCCCAAATATGTTTATATGGTGTATAGGTCATAATGGGAGATTTGTGCTCGAAAAGCTTTCCGTTAAATTTTCGGACCAAATGTGACCATATCGGCGTCACCTTTCTTTATCCACCAAAACTGTGTGGTTTTCGCTCAAATGTCTCCCAAACATGTTTATGTGGTGTATATGTCACAATGGGAGCTTTGTGCGCGAAAAGCTTTCGTTCATATTTTCGGACCAAAAGTGACCATATCGGCGTCACCTTTCTTTATCCACCAAAACTTTGTGGTTTTCGCTCAAATGTGTCCTAAACATGTTAATATGGTGTATATGTCATAATGGGAGCTTTGTGCGCGAAAAGCTTTCCGTCATATTTTCGGACCAAAAGTGACCATATCGGCGTCACCTTTCTTTATCCACCAAAACTGTGTGGTTTTCGCTCAAATGTGTCCCAAACATGTTTATATGGTGTATATGTCACAATGGGAGCTTTGTGCGCGAAAAGCTTTCCGTGAAATTTTCGGACCAAAAGTGACCATACCGGCATCACCTTTCTTTATCCAACAAAACTGTGTGGTTTTCGCTCAAATGTGTCCCAAACATGTTTATATGGTGTATATGTCACATTGGGAGCTTTGTGCGCGAAAAGCTTTCCGTTAAATTTTCGGAACAAAAGTGACCATATTGGCGTAACCTTTCTTTATCCACCAAAAATGTGTTCTTTTTTGCTCAAATGTATCCCAAATATGTTTATATGGTGTATAGGTCATAATGGGAGATTTGTGCTCGAAAAGCTTTCCGTTAAATTTTCGGACCAAATGTGACCATATCGGCGTCACCTTTCTTTATCCACCAAAACTGTGTGGTTTTCGCTCAAATGTGTCCCAAACATGTTTATGTGGTGTATATGTCACAATGGGAGCTTTGTGCGCGAAAAGCTTTCGTTCATATTTTCGGACCAAAAGTGACCATATTGGCGTCGCCGTTCTTTATCCACCAAAACTGTGTGGTTTTCGCATAAATGTGTCCCAAACATGATTTTATGGTGTATATGTCCCAATGAGAGCTTTGTGCGCGAAAAGCTTTCCGTCATATTTTCGGACCAAAAGTTACCATATCGGCGTCACCTTTCTTTATCCACCAAAACTGTGTGGTTTTCGTTCAAATGTGTCCCAAACATGTTTATATGGTGTATATGTCAGAATGGGAGCTTTGTGCGCGAAAAGCTTTCCGTCATATTTTCGGACCAAAAGTGACCATATCGGCGTCACCTTTCTTTATCCACCAAAACTGTGTGGTTTTTGCTCAAATGTGTCCCAAACATGTTTATATGGTGTATATGTCACAATGGGAGCTTTGTGCGCGAAAAGCTTTCCGTGAAATTTTCGGACCAAAAGTGACTATATCGGCGTCACCTTTCTTTATCCATCAAAACTGTGTGGTTTTCGCTCAAATGTGTCCCAAACATGTTTATATGGTGTATATGTCACAATGGGAGCTTTGTGCGCGAAAAGCTTTCCATCATATTTTCTGACTAAAAGTTACCATATCGGCGTCACCTTTCTTTATCCACAAAAACTGTGTGGTTTTCGCTTAATTGTGTCCCAAACATGTTTATATGATGTATATGTCACAATGGGAGCTTTGTACCCGAAAAGCTTTCCGTTAAATTTTCGGAACAAAAGTGACCATATTGGCGTAACCTTTCTTTATCCACCAAAAATGTGTTGTTTTTGCTCAAATGTATCCCAAATATGTTTATATGGTGTATAGGTCATAATGGGAGATTTGTGCTCGAAAAGCTTTCCGTTAAATTTTCGGAACAAAAGTGACCATATTGGCGTAACCTTTCTTTATCCACCAAAAATGTGTTGTTTTTGCTCAAATGTATCCCAAATATGTTTATATGGTGTATAGGTCATAATGGGAGATTTGTGCTGGAAAAGCTTTCCGTTAAATTTTCGGACCAAATGTGACCATATCGGCGTCACCTTTCTTTATCCACCAAAACTGTGTGGTTTTCGCTCAAATGTGTCCCAAACATGTTTATATGGTGTATATGTCACAATGGGAGCTGTGTGCGTGAAAAGCTTTCCGTCATATTTTCGGACCAAAACTGACCATATCGGCGTCACCTTTCTTTATGCAGTAAAATTGTGTTGTTTTTGATCAAATGTTTACCAAACACGTTTATATGGTGTATAGGTCATAATGGGAGCTTTGTGCGTGAAAAGGTTTCCGTGAAATTTTCGGACAAAAAATGACCATATCGGCGTCACCTTTCTTTATCCACCAAAAATGTGTTGTTTTTGCTCAAATGTTTCTCAAACACGTTTATATCGTGTATAGGTCATAATGGGAGCTTTGTGCGCGAAAAGCTTTCTGTGAAATTTTCGAACCAAACGTGACCATATCGGCGTCACCTTTCTTTATCCACCAAAACTTTGTGGTTTTCGCTCAAATGTGTCCTAAACACGTTTACATGGTGTATAGGTCATAATGGGAGCTTTGTGCGCGAAAAGCTTTCCGTGAAATTTTCGGACCAAAAGTGACCATACCGGCATCACCTTTCTTTATCCAACAAAACTGTGTGGTTTTCCCTCAAATGTGTCCCAAACATGTTTATATGGTGTATATGTCACAATGGGAGCTTTGTGCGCGAAAAGCTTTCCGTTAAATTTTCGGAACAAAAGTGACCATATTGGCGTAACCTTTCTTTATCCACCAAAAATGTGTTCTTTTTTGCTCAAATGTATCCCAAATATGTTTATATGGTGTATAGGTCATAATGGGAGATTTGTGCTCGAAAAGCTTTCCGTTAAATTTTCGGACCAAATGTGACCATATCGGCGTCACGTTTCTTTATCCACCAAAACTGTGTGGTTTTCGCTCAAATGTGTCCCAAACATGTTTATATGGTGTATATGTCACAATGGGAGCTTTGTGCGCGAAAAGCTTTCGTTCATATTTTCGGACCAAAAGTGACCATATCGGCGTCACCTTTCTTTATCCACCAAAACTTTGTGGTTTTCGCTCATATGTGTCCTAAACATGTTAATATGGTGTATATGTCATAATGGGAGCTTTGTGCGCGAAAAGCTTTCCGTCATATTTTCGGACCAAAAGTGACCATATCGGCGTCACCTTTCTTTATCCACCAAAACTGTGTGGTTTTCGTTCAAATGTGTCCCAAACATGTTTATATGGTGTATATGTCACAATGGGAGCTTTGTGCGCGAAAAGCTTTCCGTCATATTTTCGGACCAAAAGTGACCATATCGGCGTCACCATTCTTTATCCACCAAAACTGTGTGGTTTTCGCTCAAATGTGTCCCAAACATGTTTATATGGTGTATATGTCACAATGGGAGCTTTGTGCGCGAAAAGCTTTCCGTGAAATTTTCGGACCAAAAGTGACTATATCGGCGTCACCTTTCTTTATCCATCAAAACTGTGTGGTTTTCGCTCAAATGTGTCCCAAACATGTTTATATGGTGTATATGTCACAATGGGAGCTTTGTGCGCGAAAAGCTTTCCATCATATTTTCTGACTAAAAGTTACCATATCGGCGTCACCTTTCTTTATCCACAAAAACTGTGTGGTTTTCGCTCAATTGTGTCCCAAACATGTTTATATGATGTATATGTCACAATGGGAGCTTTGTACCCGAAAAGCTTTCCGTTAAATTTTCGGAAAAAAGTGACCATATTGGCGTAACCTTTCTTTATCCACCAAAAATGTGTTGTTTTTGCTCAAATGTATCCCAAATATGTTTATATGGTGTATAGGTCATAATGGGAGATTTTTGCTCGAAAAGCTTTCCGTTAAATTTTCGGAACAAAAGTGACCATATTGGCGTAACCTTTCTTTATCCACCAAAAATGTGTTGTTTTTGCTCAAATGTATCCCAAATTAGTTTATATGGTGTATAGGTCATAATGGGAGATTTGTGCTCGAAAAGCTTTCCGTTAAATTTTCGGACCAAATGTGACCATATCGGCGTCATCTTTCTTTATCCACCAAAATTGTGTTGTTTTCGCTCAAATGTGTTCCAAACATGTTTATATGGTGTATATGTCACTATGGGAGCTTTGTGCGCGAAAAGCTTTCCGTGAAATTTTCGGACCAAAAGTGACTATATCGGCGTCACCTTTCTTTATCCATCAAAACAGTGTGGTTTTCGCTCAAATGTGTCCCAAACATGTTTATATGGTGTAAATGTCACAATGGGAGCTTTGTGCGCGAAAATCTTTCCGTCATATTTTCGGAACAAAAGTTACCATATTGGCTTCGCCGTTCTTTATCCACCAAAACTGTGTGGTTTTCGCTCAATTGTGTCCCAAACATGTTTATATGGTGTATAGGTCATAATGGGCGCTTTGTGCGCGAAAACCTTTCCGTCAAATTTTCGGACCAAAAGTTACCATATCGGCGTCACCTTTCATTATCCACCAAAACTTTGTGGTTTTCGCTCAAATTTGTCCTAAACATGTTAATATGGTGTATATGTCACAATGGGACCTTTGTGCGCGAAAAGCTTTCCGTCATATTTTCGGACCAAAAGTTACCATATCGGCGTCACCTTTCTTTATCCACCAAAACTGTGTGGTTTTCGCTCAAATGTGACCCAAACATGTTTATATGGTGTATAGGTCATAATGGGCGCTTTGTGCGTGAAAACCTTTCCGTCAAATTTTCGGACCAAAAGTTACCATATCGGCGTCACCTTTCTTTATCCACCAAAACTGTGTGGTTTTCGCTCAAATGTGTCCTAAACATGTTAATATGGTGTATATGTCACAATGGGAGCTTTGTGCGCGAAAAGCTTTCCGTCATATTTTCGGACCAAAAGTTACCATATCGGCGTCACCTTTCTTTATCCACCAAAACAGTGTGGTTTTCGCTCAAATGTGTCCAAAACATGTTTATATGGTGTATATGTCACAATGGGAGCTTTGTGCGCGAAAAGCTTTCCGTGAAATTTTCGGACCAAAAGTGACTATATCGGCGTCACCTTTCTTTATCCATCAAAACTGTGTGGTTTTCGCTCAAATGTGTCCCAAATATTGTTTATATGGTGTATATGTCACAATGGGAGCTTTGTGCGCGAAAAGCTTTCCATCATATTTTCTGACTAAAAGTTACCATATCGGCGTCACCTTTCTTTATCCACAAAAACTGTGTGGTTTTCGCTCAATTGTGTCCCAAACATGTTTATATGATGTATATGTCACAATGGGAGCTTTGTACCCGAAAAGCTTTCCGTTAAATTTTCGGAAAAAAAGTGACCATATTGGCGTAACCTTTCTTTATCCACCAAAAATGTGTTGTTTTTGCTCAAATGTATCCCAAATATGTTTATATGGTGTATAGGTCATAATGGGAGATTTTTGCTCGAAAAGCTTTCCGTTAAATTTTCGGACCAAATGTGACCATATCGGCGTCATCTTTCTTTATCCACCAAAATTGTGTGGTTTTCGCTCAAATGTGACCCAAACATGTTTATATGGTGTATATGTCACAATGGGAGCTTTGTGCGCGAAAAGCTTTCCATCATATTTTCTGACTAAAAGTTACCATATCGGCGTCACCTTTCTTTATCCACAAAAACTGTGTGGTTTTCGCTTAATTGTGTCCCAAACATGTTTATATGATGTATATGTCACAATGGGAGCTTTGTACCCGAAAAGCTTTCCGTTAAATTTTCGGAACAAAAGTGACCATATTGGCGTAACCTTTCTTTATCCACCAAAAATGTGTGATTTTCGCTCAAATGTGTCCCAAACATGTTTATATGGTGTATAGGTCATAATGGGCGCTTTGTGCGTGAAAACCTTTCCGTCATATTTTCGGACCAAAAGTGACCATATCAGCGTCACCTTTCTTTATCCAACAAAACTGTGTGATTTTCGCTCAAATGTGTCCCAAACATGTTTATATGGTGTATAGGTCATAATGGGCGCTTTGTGCGTGAAAACCTTTCCGTCATATTTTCGGACCAAAAGTTACCATATCGGCGTCACCTTTCTTTATCCACCAAAACTGTGTGGTTTTCGCTCAAATGTGTCCCAAACATGTTTATATGGTGTATATGTCACAATGGGAGCTTTGGGCGTGAAAAGCTTTCCGTGAAATTTTCGGACCAAAAGTGACCATATCGGCGTCCCATTTCTTTATCGACCAAAATTGTGTGGTTTTCGCTCAAATGTGTCCCAAACATGTTTATATGGTGTATATGTCACAATGGGAGCTTTGTGCGCGAAAAGCTTTCCTTGAAATTTTCGGACCAAAAGTGGCTATATCGACGTCACCTTTCTTTATCCATCAAAACTGTGTGGTTTTCGCTCAAATGTGTCCCAAACATGTTTATATGGTGTATATGTCACAATGGGAGCTTTGTGCGCGAAAAGCTTTCCATCATATTTTCTGACTAAATGTTACCATATCGGCGTCACCTTTCTTTATCCACAAAAACTGTGTGGTTTCGCTCAATTGTGTCCCAAACATGTTTATATGATGTATATGTCACAATGGAAGCTTTGTACCCGAAAAGCTTTCCGTTAAATTTTCGGAACAAAAGTGACCATATTGGCGTAACCTTTCTTTATCCACCAAAAATGTGTTGTTTTTGCTCAAATGTATCCCAAATATGTTTATATGGTGTATAGGTCATAATGGGAGATTTGTGCTCGAAAAGCTTTCCGTTAAATTTTCGGACCAAATGTGACCATATCGGCGTCATCTTTCTTTATCCACCAAAATTGTGTGGTTTTCGCTCAAATGTGTCCCAAACATGTTTATATGGTGTATATGTCACAATGGGAGCTTTGTGCGCGAAAAGCTTTCCGTGAAATTTTCGGACCCAAAGTGACTATATCGGCGTCACCTTTCTTTATCCATCAAAATGGTGTGGTTTTCGCTCAAATGTGTCCCAAACATGTTTATATGGTGTAAATGTCACAATGGGAGCTTTGTGCGCGAAAAGCTTTCCGTCATATTTTCAGAACAAAAGTTACCATATCGGCGTCACCTTTCTTTATCCACAAAAACTGTGTGGTTTTCGCTCAATTGTGTCCCAAACATGTTTATATGGTGTATATGTCACAATGGGAGCATTGTACCCGAAAAGCTTTCCGTCATATTTTCGGACCAAAAGTGACCATATCAGCGTCACCTTTCTTTATCCACCAAAACTGTGTGGTTTTCGCTCAAATGTGTCCCAAACATGTTTATATGGTGTATAGGTCATAATGGGCGGTTTGTGCGCGAAAACCTTTCCGTCATATTTTCGGACCAAAAGTTACCATATCGGCGTCACCTTTCTTTATCCACCAAAACTGTGTGGTTTTCGCTCAAATGTGTCCCAAACATGTTTATATGGTGTATATGTCACAATGGGAGCTTTGGGCGTGAAAAGCTTTCCGTGAAATTTTCGGACCAAAAGTGACCATATCGGCGTCCCATTTCTTTATCGACCAAAATTGTGTGGTTTTCGCTCAAATGTGTCCCAAACATGTTTATATGGTGTATGAGTCACAATGGGAGCTTTGTGCGCGAAAAGCTTTCCTTCATATTTTCGGACCAAAAGTGACCATATCGGCGTCACCTTTCTTTATCCACCAAAACTTTGTGGTTTTCGCTCAAATGTGTCCTAAACATGTTAATTTGGTGTATATGTGACAATGGGAGCTTTGTGCGCGAAAAGCTTTCCGTCTTATTTTCGGACCAAAAGTTACCATATCGGCGTCACCTTTCTTTATCCACCAAAACTGTGTGGTTTTCGCTCAAATGTGTCCCAAACAAGTTTATATGGTGTATATGTCACAATGGGAGCTTTGTGCGCGAAAACCTTTCGTTCATATTTTCGGACCAAAAGTGACCATATCGGCGTCACCTTTCTTTATCCACCAAAACTTTGTGGTTTTCGCTCATATGTGTCCTAAACATGTTAATATGGTGTATATGTCACATTGGGAGCTTTGTGCGCGAAAAGCTTTCCGTCATATTTTCGGACCAAAAGTAACCATATCGGCGTCACCTTTGTTTATCCACCAAAACTGTGTGGTTTTCGCTCAAATGTGTCCCAAACATGTTTATTTGGTGTATATGTCACAATGGGAGCTTTGTGCGCGAAAAGCTTTCCGTCATATTTTCGGACCAAAAGTTACCATATCGGCGTCAGCTTTCTTTATCCACCAAAACTGTGTGGTTTTCGCTCCAATGTGTCCCCAACATGTTTATATGGTGTATATGTCACAATGGGAGCTTTGTGCGCGGAAAGCTTTCCGTGAAATTTTCGGACCAAAAGTGACCATATCGGCGTCACCTTTCTTTATCCACCAAAACTTTGTGGTTTTCGCTCAAATGTGTCCCAAACATGTTAATATGGTGTAAATGTCACAATGGGAGCTTTGTGCGCGAAAAGCTTTACGTCATATTTTTGTAACAAAAGTTACCATATCGGCGTCACCATTCTTTATCCACCAAAACTGTGTGGTTTTCGCTCAAATGTATCCCAAACATGTTTATATGGTGTATATGTCACAATGGGAGCTTTGGGCGTGAAAAGATTTCCGTGAAATTTTCGGACCAAAAGTGACCATATCGGCGTCCCATTTCTTTATCGACCAAAATTGTGTGGTTTCGCTCAAATGTGTCCCAAACATGTTTATATGTTGTATATGTCACAATGGAAGCTTTGTGCGCGAAAAGCTTTCCGTCTTATTTTCGGACTAAAAGTGACCATATCGGCGTCACCTTTCTTTATCCACCAAAACTTTGTGGTTTTCGCTCAAATGTGTCCTAAACATGTTAATATGGTGTATATGTGACAATGGGAGCTTTGTCTGCGAAAAGCTTTCCGTCTTATTTTCGGACCAAAAGTTACCATATCGGCATCACCTTTCTTTATCCACCAAAACTGTGTGGTTTTCGCTCAAATGTGTCCCAAACATGTTTATATGGTGTATATGTCACAATGGGAGCTTTGGGCGTGAAAAGCTTTCCGTGAAATTTTCGGACCAAAAGTGACCATATCGGCGTCCCATTTCTTTATCGACCAAAATTGTGTGGTTTTCGCTCAAATGTGTCCCAAACATGTTTATATGGTGTATATGTCACAATGGGAGCTTTGTGCGCGAAAAGCTTTCCGTGAAATTTTCGGACCAAAAGTGACTATATCGGCGTCACCTTTCTTTATCCATCAAAACTGTGTGGTTTTCGCTCAAATGTGTCCCCAACATGTTTATATGGTGTATATGTCACAATGGGAGCTTTGTGCGCGGAAAGCTTTCCGTGAAATTTTCGGACCAAAAGTGACCATATCGGCGTCACCTTTCTTTATCCACCAAAACTTTGTGGTTTTCGCTCAAATGTGTCCCAAACATGTTAATATGGTGTAAATGTCACAATGGGAGCTTTGTGCGCGAAAAGCTTTACGTCATATTTTTGTAACAAAAGTTACCATATCGGCGTCACCATTCTTTATCCACCAAAACTGTGTGGTTTTCGCTCAAATGTATCCCAAACATGTTTATATGGTGTATATGTCACAATGGGAGCTTTGGGCGTGAAAAGATTTCCGTGAAATTTTCGGACCAAAAGTGACCATATCGGCGTCCCATTTCTTTATCGACCAAAATTGTGTGGTTTCGCTCAAATGTGTCCCAAACATGTTTATATGTTGTATATGTCACAATGGAAGCTTTGTGCGCGAAAAGCTTTCCGTCTTATTTTCGGACTAAAAGTGACCATATCGGCGTCACCTTTCTTTATCCACCAAAACTTTGTGGTTTTCGCTCAAATGTGTCCTAAACATGTTAATATGGTGTATATGTGACAATGGGAGCTTTGTCTGCGAAAAGCTTTCCGTCTTATTTTCGGACCAAAAGTTACCATATCGGCATCACCTTTCTTTATCCACCAAAACTGTGTGGTTTTCGCTCAAATGTGTCCCAAACATGTTTATATGGTGTATATGTCACAATGGGAGCTTTGGGCGTGAAAAGCTTTCCGTGAAATTTTCGGACCAAAAGTGACCATATCGGCGTCCCATTTCTTTATCGACCAAAATTGTGTGGTTTTCGCTCAAATGTGTCCCAAACATGTTTATATGGTGTATATGTCACAATGGGAGCTTTGTGCGCGAAAAGCTTTCCGTGAAATTTTCGGACCAAAAGTGACTATATCGGCGTCACCTTTCTTTATCCATCAAAACTGTGTGGTTTTCGCTCAAATGTGTCCCAAACATGTTTATATGGTGTATATGTCACAATGGGAGCTTTGTGCGCGAAAAGCTTTCCCTCATATTTTCTGACTAAAAGTTACCATATCGGCGTCACCTTTCTTTATCCACAAAAACTGTGTGGTTTACGCTCAATTGTGTCCCAAACATGTTTATATGATGTATATGTCACAATGTAAGCTTTGTACCCGAAAAGCTTTCCGTTAAATTTTCGGAACAAAAGTGACCATATTGGCGTAACCTTTCTTTATCCACCAAAAATGTGTTGTTTTTGCTCAAATGTATCCCAAATATGTTTATATGGTGTATAGGTCATAATGGGAGATTTGTGCTCGAAAAGCTTTCCGTTAAATTTTCGAACCAAATGTGACCATATCGGCGTCATCTTTCTTTATCCACCAAAATTGTGTGGTTTTCGCTCAAATGTGTCCCAAACATGTTTATATGGTGTATATGTCACAATGGGAGCTTTGTGCACGAAAAGCTTTCCGTGATATTTTCGGAACAAAAGTTACCATATCGGCGTCACCTTTCTTTATCCACAAAAACTGTGTGGTTTTCGCTCAATTGTGTCCCAAACATGTTTATATGGTGTATATGTCACAATGGGAGCATTGTACCCGAAAAGCTTTCCGTCATATTTTCGGACCAAAAGTGACCATATCAGCGTCACCTTTCTTTATCCACCAAAACTGTGTGGTTTTCGCTCAAATGTGTCCCAAACATGTTTATATGGTGTATAGGTCATAATGGGCGCCTTGTGCGCGAAAACCTTTCCGTCATATTTTCGGACCAAAAGTTACCATATCGGCGTCACCTTTCTTTATCCACCAAAACTGTGTGGTTTTCGCTCATTTGTGTCCCAAACATGTTTATATGGTGTATATGTCACAATGGGAGCATTGTACCCGAAAAGCTTTCCGTCATATTTTCGGACCAAAAGTGACCATATCAGCGTCACCTTTCTTTATCCACCAAAACTGTGTGGTTTTCGCTCAAATGTGTCCCAAACATGTTTATATGGTGTATAGGTCATAATGGGCGCCTTGTGCGCGAAAACCTTTCCGTCATATTTTCGGACCAAAAGTTACCATATCGGCGTCACCTTTCTTTATCCACCAAAACTGTGTGGTTTTCGCTCAAATGTGTCCTAAACATGTTAATATGGTGTATATGTCACAATGGGAGCTTTGTGCGCGAAAAGCTTTCCGTCATATTTTCGGACCAAAAGTTACCATATCGGCGTCACCTTTCTTTATCCACCAAAACAGTGTGGTTTTCGCTCAAATGTGTCCCAAACATGTTTATATGGTGTATATGTCACAATGGGAGCTTTGGGCGTGAAAGGCTTTCCGTGAAATTTTCGGACCAAAAGTGACCATATCGGCGTCCCATTTCTATATCGACTAAAATTGTGTGGTTTTCGCTCAAATGTGTCCCAAACATGTTTATATGGTGTATATGTCACAATGGGAGCTTTGTGCGCGAAAAGCTTTCCTTCATATTTTCGGACCAAAAGTGACCATATCGGCGTCACCTTTCTTTATCCACCAAAACATTGTGGTTTTCGCTCAAATGTGTCCTAAACATGTTAATATGGTGTATATGTGACAATGGGAGCTTTGTGCGCGAAAAGCTTTCCGTTATATTTTCGGACCAAAAGTTACCATATCGGCGTCACCTTTCTTTATCCACCAAAACTGTGTGGTTTTCGCTCAAATGTGTCCCAAACAAGTTTATATGGTGTATATGTCACAATGGGAGCTTTGTGCGCGAAAACCATTCGTTCATATTTTCGGACCAAAAGTGACCATATCGGCGTCACCTTTCTTTATCCACCAAAACTGTGTGGTTTTCGCTCAAATGTGTCCCAAACATGTTTATTTGGTGTATATGTCACAATGGGAGCTTTGTGCGCGAAAAGCTTTCCGTCATATTTTCGGACCAAAAGTTACCATATCGGCGTCACCTTTCTTTATCCACCAAAACTGTGTGGTTTTCGCTCAAATGTGTCCCCAACATGTTTATATGGTGTATATGTCACAATGGGAGCTTTGTGCGCGGATAGCTTTCCGTGAAATTTTCGGACCAAAAGTGACCATATCGGCGTCACCTTTCTTTATCCACCAAAACTTTGTGGTTTTCGCTCAAATGTGTCCCAAACATGTTAATATGGTGTAAATGTAACAATGGGTGCTTTGTGCGCGAAAAGCTTTACGTCATATTTTCGGAACAAAAGTTACCATATCAGCGTCACCTTTCTTTATGCACAAAAACTGTGTGGTTTTCCCTCAATTGTGTCCCAAACATGTTTATATGGTGTATATGTCACAATGGGAGCTTTGTACCCGAAAAGCTTTCCGTCATATTTTCGGACCAAAAGTGACCATATCAGCGTCACCTTTCTTTATCCACCAAAATTGTGTGGTTTTTGCTCAAATGTGTCCCAAACATGTTTATATGGTGTATAGGTCATAATGGGAGCTTTGTGCGCGAAAACCTTTCCGTCATATTTTCGGACCAAAAGTTACCATATCGGCGTCACCTTTCTTTATCCACCAAAACTGTGTGGTTTTCGCTCAAATGTGTCCCAAACATTTTTATATGGTGTATATGTCACAATGGGAGCTTTGGGCGTGAAAAGCTTTCCGTGAAATTTTCGAACCAAAAGTGACCATATCGGCGTCCCATTTCTTTATCGACCAAAATTGTGTGGTTTTCGCTCAAATGTGTCCCAAACATGTTTATATGGTGTATATGTCACAATGGGAGCTTTGTGCGCGAAAAGCTTTCCTTCATATTTTCGGACCAAAAGTGACCATATCGGCGTCACCTTTCTTTATCCACAAAAACTTTGTGGTTTTCGCTCCAATGTGTCCTAAACATGTTAATATGGTGTATATGTGACAATGGGAGCTTTGTGCGCGAAAAGCTTTCCGTCTTATTTTCGGACCAAAAGTTACCATATCGGCGTCACCTTTCTTTATCAACCAAAACTGTGTGGTTTTCGCTCAAATGTGTCCCAAACAAGTTTATATGGTGTATATGACACAATGGGAGCTTTGTGCGCGAAAAGCTTTCGTTCATATTTTCGGACCAAAAGTGACCATATCGGCGTCACCTTTCTTTATCCACCAAAACTTTGTGGTTTTCGCTCAAATGTGTCCTAAACATGTTAATATGGTGTATATGTCACACTGGGAGCTTTGTGCGCGAAAAGCTTTCCGTCATATTTTCGGACCAAAAGTTACCATATCGGCGTCACCTTTCTTTATCCACCAAAACTGTGGTTTTCGCTGAAATGTGTCCCCAACATGTTTATATGGTGTATATGTCACAATGGGAGCTTTGTGCGCGCAAAGCTTTCCGTGAAATTTTCGGACCAAAAGTGACCATATCGGTGTTACCTTTCTTTATCCACCAAAACATTGTGGTTTTCGCTCAAATTTGTCCTAAACATGTTAATATGGTGTATATGTCACAATGGGACCTTTGTGCGCGAAAAGCTTTCCGTCATATTTTCGGACCAAAAGTTACCATATCGGCGTCGCCGTTCTTTATCCACCAAAACTGTGTGGTTTTCGCTCAAATGTGTCCCAAACATGTTTTTATGATGTATATATCACAATGGGAGCTTTGTGCGCGAAAAGCTTTCCGTGATATTTTCGGACCAAAAGTTACCATATCGGCGTCACCTTTCTTTATCCACCAAAACATTGTGGTTTTCGCTCAAATGTAACCTAAACATGTTAATATGGTGTATATGTGACAATGAGAGCTTTGTGCGCGAAAAGCTTTCCGTCTTATTTTCGGACCAAAAGTTACCATATCGGCATCACCTTTCTTTATCCACCAAAACTGTGTGGTTTTCGCTCAAATGTGTCCCAAACAAGTTTATATGGTGTATATATGTCACAATGGGAGCTTTGTGCGCGAAAAGCTTTCGTTCATATTTTCGGACCAAAAGTGACCATATCGGCGTCACCTTTCTTTATCCACCAAAACATTGTGGTTTTCGCTCAAATTTGTCCTAAACATATTAATATGGTGTATATGTCACAATGGGACCTTTGTGCGCGAAAAGCTTTCCGTCATATTTTCGGACCAAAAGTTACCATATTGGCGTCACCTTTCTTTATCCACCAAAACTGTGTGGTTTTCGCTCAAATGTGTCCCAAACACGTTTATATGGTGTATATGTCACAATGGGAGCTTTGTGCGCGAAAAGCTTTCCATCATATTTTCGGACCAAAAGTTACCATATCGGCGTCGCCGTTCTTTATCCACCAAAAATGTGTGGTTTTCGCTCAAATGTGTCCCAAACATGTTTTTATGGTGTATATACAATGGGAGCTTTGTGCGCGAAAAGCTTTCCGTCATATTTTCGGACCAAAAGTTACCATATCGGCGTCACCTTTCTTTATCCACCAAAACTGTGTGGTTTTCGCTCAAATGTGTCCCCAACATGTTTATATGGTGTATATGTCACAATGGGAGCTTTGTGCGCGGAAAGCTTTCCGTGAAATTTTCGGACCAAAAGTGACCATATCGGCGTCACCTTTCTTTATCCACCAAAACTTTGTGGTTTTCGCTCAAATGTGTCCCAAACATGTTAATATGGTGGATATGTCACAATGGGAGCTTTGTGCGCGAAAAGGTTTCCGTCATATTTTCGGACCAAAAGTTACCATATAGGCGTCACCTTTCTTTATCCACCAAAACTGTGTGGTTTTCGCTCAAATGTGTCCCTAACATGTTTATATGTTGTATATGTCACAATGGGAGCTTTGGGCGCGGAAAGCTTTCCGTGAAATATTCGGACCAAAAATGACCATATCGGCGTCCCATTTCTTTATCGACCAAAACTGTGTGGTTTTCGCTCAAATGTGTCCCAAACATGCTTATATGGTGTATATGTCACAATGGGAGCTTTGTGCGCGAAAAGCTTTCGTTCATATTTTCGGACCAAAAGTGACCATATCGGCGTCACCTTTCTTTATCCACCAAAACTTTATGGTTTTCGCTCAAATGTGTCCTAAACATGTTAATATGGTGTATATGTCACAATGGGAGCTTTGTGCGCGAAAAGCTTTTTGTCATATTTTCGGACCAAAAGTTAACATATCGGCGTCACCTTTCTTTATCCACCAAAATTGTGTGGTTTTCGCTCAAATGTGTCCTCAATATGTTTATATGGTGTATATGTCACAATGAGAGCTTTGTGCGCGGAAAGCTTTCCGTGAAATTTTCGGACCAAAAGTGACCATATCGGCGTCACCTTTCTTTATCCACCAAAACTTTCTGGTTTTCGCTCAAATGTGTCCAAAACATGTTAATATGGTGTATATGTCACAATGAGAGCTTTGTGCGCGGAAAGCTTTCCGTCATATTTTCGGACCAAAAGTGACCATATCGGCGTCACCTTTCTTTATCCACCAAAACATTGTGGTTTTCGCTCAAATGTGTCCTAACCATGTTAATATGGTGTATATGTCACAATGGGAGCTTTGTGCGCGAAAAGCTTTCCTTCATATTTTCGGACCAAAAGTTACCATATCGGCGTCACCTTTCTTTATCCACCAAAACATTGTGGTTTTCGCTCAAATGTGTCCTAAACATGTTAATATGGTGTATATGTGACAATGGGAGCTTTGTGCGCGAAAAGCTTTCCGTCTTATTTTCGGACCAAAAGTTACCATATCGGCATCACCTTTCTTTATCCACCAAAACTGCGTGGTTTTCGCTCAAATGTGTCCCAAACAAGTTTATATGGTGTATATGTAACAATGGGAGCTTTGTGCGCGAAAAGCTTTCGTTCATATTTTCGGACCAAAAGTGACCGTCTCGGCGTCATCTTTCTTTATCCACAAACACTTTGTGGTTTTCGCTCAAATGTGTCCTAAACATGTTAATATGGTGTATATGTCACAATATGAGCTTTGTGCGCGAAAAGCTTTCCGTCATATTTTCGGACCAAAAGTTACCATATCGGCGTCACCTTTCTTTATCCACCAAAACTGTGTGGTTTTCGCTCAAATGTGTCCCAAACATGTTTATAGGGTGTATATGTCACAATGGGAGCTTTGTGCGCGAAAAGCTTTCCGTCATATTTTCGGACAAAAAGTGTCCATATCGGCGTCATCTTTCTTTATCCACCAAAACTTTGTGGTTTTCGCTCAAATGTGTCCTAAACATGTTAATATGGTGTATATGTCACAATATGAGCTTTGTGCGCGAAAAGCTTTCCGTCATATTTTCGGACCAAAAGTTACCATATCGGCGTCACATTTCTTTATCCACCAAAACTTTGTGGTTTTCGCTCAAATGTGTCCTAAACATGTTAATATGGTGTATATGTCACAATATGAGCTTTGTGCGCGAAAAGCTTTCCGTCATATTTTCGGACCAAAAGTTACCATATCGGCGTCACCTTTCTTTATCCACCAAAACTGTGTGGTTTTCGCTCAAATGTGTCCCAAACATGTTTATATGGTGTATATGTCACAATGGGAGCTTTGTGCGCGAAAAGCTTTCCGTCATATTTTCGGACCAAAAGTTACCATATCGGCGTCACCTTTCTTTATCCACAAAAACTGTGTGGTTTTCGCTCAAATGTGTCCCCAACATGTTTATATGGTGTATATGTCACAATGGGAGCTTTGTGCGCGGAAAGCTTTCCGTGAAATTTGCGGACCAAAAGTGACCATATCGGCGTCACCTTTCTTTATCCACCAACACTTTCTGGTTTTCGCTCAAATGTGTCCCAAACATGTTAATATGGTGTATATGTCACAATGGGAGCTTTGTGCGCGAAAAGCTTTCCGTCATATTTTCGGACCAAAACTTACCATATCGGCGTCACCTTTCTTTATCCACCAAAACTGTGTGGTTTTCGCTCAAATGTGTCCCAAACATGTTTATATGGTGTATATGTCACAATGGGAGCTTTGTGCGCGAAAAGCTTTCCTTCATATTTTCGGACCAAAAGTTACCATATCGGCGTCACCTTTCTTTATCCACCAAAACATTGTGGTTTTCGCTCAAATGTGTCCTAAACATGTTAATATGGTGTATATGTGACAATGGGAGCTTTGTGCGCGAAAAGCTTTCCGTCTTATTTTCGGACCAAAAGTTACCATATCGGCATCACCTTTCTTTATCCACCAAAACTGCGTGGTTTTCGCTCAAATGTGTCCCAAACAAGTTTATATGGTGTATATGTAACAATGGGAGCTTTGTGCGCGAAAAGCTTTCGTTCATATTTTCGGACCAAAAGTGACCGTCTCGGCGTCATCTTTCTTTATCCACAAACACTTTGTGGTTTTCGCTCAAATGTGTCCTAAACATGTTAATATGGTGTATATGTCACAATATGAGCTTTGTGCGCGAAAAGCTTTCCGTCATATTTTCGGACCAAAAGTTACCATATCGGCGTCACCTTTCTTTATCCACCAAAACTGTGTGGTTTTCGCTCAAATGTGTCCCAAACATGTTTATAGGGTGTATATGTCACAATGGGAGCTTTGTGCGCGAAAAGCTTTCCGTCATATTTTCGGACAAAAAGTGTCCATATCGGCGTCATCTTTCTTTATCCACCAAAACTTTGTGGTTTTCGCTCAAATGTGTCCTAAACATGTTAATATGGTGTATATGTCACAATATGAGCTTTGTGCGCGAAAAGCTTTCCGTCATATTTTCGGACCAAAAGTTACCATATCGGCGTCACATTTCTTTATCCACCAAAACTTTGTGGTTTTCGCTCAAATGTGTCCTAAACATGTTAATATGGTGTATATGTCACAATATGAGCTTTGTGCGCGAAAAGCTTTCCGTCATATTTTCGGACCAAAAGTTACCATATCGGCGTCACCTTTCTTTATCCACCAAAACTGTGTGGTTTTCGCTCAAATGTGTCCCAAACATGTTTATATGGTGTATATGTCACAATGGGAGCTTTGTGCGCGAAAAGCTTTCCGTCATATTTTCGGACCAAAAGTTACCATATCGGCGTCACCTTTCTTTATCCACAAAAACTTTGTGGTTTTCGCTCAAATGTGTCCCCAACATGTTTATATGGTGTATATGTCACAATGGGAGCTTTGTGCGCGGAAAGCTTTCCGTGAAATTTGCGGACCAAAAGTGACCATATCGGCGTCACCTTTCTTTATCCACCAACACTTTCTGGTTTTCGCTCAAATGTGTCCCAAACATGTTAATATGGTGTATATGTCACAATGGGAGCTTTGTGCGCGAAAAGCTTTCCGTCATATTTTCGGACCAAAACTTACCATATCGGCGTCACCTTTCTTTATCCACCAAAACTGTGTGGTTTTCGCTCAAATGTGTCCCAAACATGTTTATATGGTGTATATGTCACAATGGGAGCTTTGTGCGCGAAAAGCTTTGCGTCATATTTTCGGACCAAAAGTTAACATATCGGCGTCACCTTTCTTTATCCACCAAAACTGTGTGGTTTTCGCTTAAATGTGTCCCAAACAAGTTTATATGGTTTATATGTCACAATGTGAGGATTGTGCGCGAAAAGCTTTCGTTCATATTTTCGGACCAAAAGTGACCATATCGGCGTCACCTTTCTTTATCCACCAAAACTTTGTGGTTTTCGCTCAAATGTGTCCTAACCATGTTAATATGGTGTATATGTCACAATGGGAGCTTTGTGCGCGAAAAGCTTTCCTTCATATTTTCGGACCAAAAGTTACCATATCGGCGTCACCTTTCTTTATCCACCAAAACATTGTGGTTTTCGCTCAAATGTGTCCTAAACATGTTAATATGGTGTATATGTGACAATGGGAGCTTTGTGCGCGAAAAGCTTTCCGTCTTATTTTCGGACCAAAAGTTACCATATCGGCATCACCTTTCTTTATCCACCAAAACTGCGTGGTTTTCGCTCAAATGTGTCCCAAACAAGTTTATATGGTGTATATGTAACAATGGGAGCGTAGTGCGCGAAAAGCTTTCGTTCATATTTTCGGACCAAAAGTGACCGTATCGGCGTCATCTTTCTTTATCCACAAACACTTTGTGGTTTTCGCTCAAATGTGTCCTAAACATGTTAATATGGTGTATATGTCACAATATGAGCTTTGTGCGCGAAAAGCTTTCCGTCATATTTTCGGACCAAAAGTTACCATATCGGCGTCACCTTTCTTTATCCACCAAAACTGTGTGGTTTTCGCTCAAATGTGTCCCAAACATGTTTATTTGGTGTATATGTCACAATGGGAGCTTTGTGCGCGAAAAGCTTTCCGTCATATTTTCGGACCAAAAGTGACCATATCGGCGTCATCTTTCTTTATCCACCAAAACTTTGTGGTTTTCGCTCAAATGTGTCCTAAACATGTTAATATGGTGTATATGTCACAATATGAGCTTTGTGCGCGAAAAGCTTTCCGTCATATTTTCGGACCAAAAGTTACCATATCGGCGTCACATTTCTTTATCCACCAAAACTTTGTGGTTTTCGCTCAAATGTGTCCTAAACATGTTAATATGGTGTATATGTCACAATATGAGCTTTGTGCGCGAAAAGCTTTCCGTCATATTTTCGGACCAAAAGTTACCATATCGGCGTCACCTTTCTTTATCCACCAAAACTGTGTGGTTTTCGCTCAAATGTGTCCCAAACATGTTTATATGGTGTATATGTAACAATGGGAGCTTAGTGCGCGAAAAGCTTTCGTTCATATTTTCGGACCAAAAGTGACCGTATCGGCGTCATCTTTCTTTATCCACAAACACTTTGTGGTTTTCGCTCAAATGTGTCCTAAACATGTTAATATGGTGTATATGTCACAATATGAGCTTTGTGCGCGAAAAGCTTTCCGTCATATTTTCGGACCAAAAGTTACCATATCGGCGTCACCTTTCTTTATCCACCAAAACTGTGTGGTTTTCGCTCAAATGTGTCCCAAACATGTTTATAGGGTGTATATGTCACAATGGGAGCTTTGTGCGCGAAAAGCTTTCCGTCATATTTTCGGACCAAAAGTGACCATATCGGCGTCATCTTTCTTTATCCACCAAAACTTTGTGGTTTTCGCTCAAATGTGTCCTAAACATGTTAATATGGTGTATATGTCACAATATGAGCTTTGTGCGCGAAAAGCTTTCCGTCATATTTTCGGACCAAAAGTTACCATATCGGCGTCACATTTCTTTATCCACCAAAACTTTGTGGTTTTCGCTCAAATGTGTCCTAAACATGTTAATATGGTGTATATGTCACAATATGAGCTTTGTGCGCGAAAAGCTTTCCGTCATATTTTCGGACCAAAAGTTACCACATCGGCGTCACCTTTCTTTATCCACCAAAACTGTGTGGTTTTCGCTCAAATGTGTCCCAAACATGTTTATATGGTGTATATGTCACAATGGGAGCTTTGTGCGCGAAAAGCTTTCCGTCATATTTTCGGACCAAAAGTTACCATATCGGCGTCACCTTTCTTTATCCACAAAAACTGTGTGGTTTTCGCTCAAATGTGTCCCCAACATGTTTATATGGTGTATATGTCACAATGGGAGCTTTGTGCGCGGAAAGCTTTCCGTGAAATTTGCGGACCAAAAGTGACCATATCGGCGTCACCTTTCTTTATCCACCAACACTTTCTGGTTTTCGCTCAAATGTGTCCCAAACATGTTAATATGGTGTATACGTCACAATGGGAGCTTTGTGCGCGAAAAGCTTTCCGTCATATTTTCGGACCAAAACTTACCATATCGGCGTCACCTTTCTTTATCCACCAAAACTGTGTGGTTTTCGCTCAAATGTGTCCCAAACATGTTTATATGGTGTATATGTCACAATGGGAGCTTTGTGCGCGAAAAGCTTTGCGTCATATTTTCGGACCAAAAGTTACCATATCGGCGTCACCTTTATTTATCCACCAAAACTGTGTGGTTTTCGCTTAAATGTGTCCCAAACAAGTTTATATGGTGTATATGTCACAATGTTAGGATTGTTCGCGAAAAGCTTTCGTTCATATTTTCGGACCAAAAGTGACCATATCGGCGTCACCTTTCTTTATCCACCAAAACTTTGTGGTTTTCGCTCAAATGTGTCCTAACCATGTTAATATGGTGTATATGTCACAATGGGAGCTTTGTGCGCGAAAAGCTTTCCTTCATATTTTCGGACCAAAAGTTACCATATCGGCGTCACCTTTCTTTATCCACCAAAACATTGTGGTTTTCGCTCAAATGTGTCCTAAACATGTTAATATGGTGTATATGTGACAATGGGAGCTTTGTGCGCGAAAAGCTTTCCGTCTTATTTTCGGACCAAAAGTTACCATATCGGCATCACCTTTCTTTATCTACCAAAACTGTGTGGTTTTCGCTCAAATGTGTCCCAAACAAGTTTATATGGTGTATATGTCACAATGGGAGCTTTGTGCGCGAAAAGCTTTCGTTCATATTTTCGGACCAAAAGTGACCATATCGGCGTCAACTTTCTTTATCCACCAAAACTTTGTGGTTTTCGCTCAAATGTGTCCTAAACATGTTAATATGGTGTATATGTCACAATATGAGCTCTGTGCGCGAAAAGCTTTCCGTCATATTTTCGGACCAAAAGTTACCATATCGGCGTCACATTTCTTTATCCACCAAAACTGTGTGGTTTTCGCTCAAATGTGTCCCAAACATGTTTATATGGTGTATATGTCACAATGGGAGCTTTGTGCGCGAAAAGCTTTCGTTCATATTTTCGGACCAAAAGTGACCATATTGGCGTCACCTTTCTTTATCCACCAAAACTTTGTGGTTTTCGCTCAAATGTGTCCTAACCATGTTAATATGGTGTATATGTCACAATGGGAGCTTTGTGCGCGAAAAGCTTTCCGTCATATTTTCGGACCAAAAGTTACCATATCGGCGTCACCTTTCTTTATCCACCAAAACTGTGTGGTTTTCGCTCAAATGTGTCCCCAACATGTTTATATGGTGTATATGTCACAATGGGAGCTTTGTGCGTGGAAAGCTTTCCGTGAAATTTTCGGACCAAAAGTGACCATATCAGCGTCACCTTTCTTTATCCACCAAAACTTTGTGGTTTTCGCTCAAATGTGTCCCAAACATGTTAATATGGTGTATATGTCACAATGGGAGCTTTGTGCGCGAAAAGGTTTCCGTCATATTTTCGGACCAAAAGTTACCATATAGGCGTCACCTTTCTTTATCCACCAAAACTGTGTGGTTTTCGCTCAAATGTGTCCCCAACTTATTTATATGGTGTATATGTCACAATGGGAGCTTTGGGCGCGGAAAGCTTTCCGTGAAATTTTCGGACCAAAAGTGACCATATCGGCGTCCCATTTCTTCATCAACCAAAACTGTGTGGTTTTCGCTCAAATGTGTCCCAAACATGTTTATATGGTGTATATGTCACAATGGGAGCTTTGTGCGGGAAAAGCTTTCGTTCATATTTTCGGACCAAAAGTGACGATATCGGCGTCACCTTTCTTTGTCCACCAAAACTTTGTGGTTTTCGCTCAAATGTGTCCTAAACATGTTAATATGGTGTATATGTCACAATGGGAGCTTTGTGCGCGAAAGGCTTTCCGTCATATTTTCGGACCAAAAGTTACTTTATCGGCGTCACCTTTCTTTATCCACCAAAACTGTGTGGTTTTCGCTCAAATGTGTCCTCAATATGTTTATATGGTGTATATGTCACAATGAGAGCTTTGTGCGCGGAAAGCTTTCCGTGAAATTTTCGGACCAAAAGTGACCATATCGGCGTCACCTTTCTTTATCCACCAAAACTTTCTGGTTTTCGCTCAAATGTGTCCAAAACATGTTAATATGGTGTATATGTCACAATGGGAGCTTTGTGGGCGAAAAGCTTTCCGTCATATTTTCGGACCAAAACTTACCATATCGGCGTCACCTTTCTTTATCCACCAAAACTGTGTGGTTTTCGCTCAAATGTGTCCCAAACAAGTTTATATGGTGTATATGTCACAATGGGAGCTTTGTGCGCGAAAAGCTTTCGTTCATATTTTCGGACCAAAAGTGACCGTATCGGCGTCATCTTTCTTTATCCACAAAAACTTTGTGGTTTTCGCTCAAATGTGTCCTAAACATGTTAATATGGTGTATATGTCACAATATGAGCTTTGTGCGCGAAAAGCTTTCCGTCATATTTTCGGACCAAAAGTTACCATATCGGCGTCACCTTTCTTTATCCACCAAAACTGTGTGGTTTTCGCTCAAATGTGTCCCAAACATGTTTATAGGGTGTATATGTCACAATGGGAGCTTTGTGCGTGAAAAGCTTTCCGTCATATTTTCGGACCAAAAGTGACCATATCGGCGTCATCTTTCTTTATCCACCAAAACTTTGTGGTTTTCGCTCAAATGTGTCCTAAACATGTTAATATGGTGTATATGTCACAATATGAGCTTTGTGCGCGAAAAGCTTTCCGTCATATTTTCGGACCAAAAGTTACCATATCGGCGTCACATTTCTTTATCCACCAAAACTTTGTGGTTTTCGCTCAAATGTGTCCTAAACATGTTAATATGGTGTATATGTCACAATATGAGCTTTGTGCGCGAAAAGCTTTCCGTCATATTTTCGGACCAAAAGTTACCATATCGGCGTCACCTTTCTTTATCCACCAAAACTGTGTGGTTTTCGCTCAAATGTGTCCCAAACATGTTTATATGGTGTATATGTCACAATGGGAGCTTTGTGCGCGAAAAGCTTTCCGTCATATTTTCGGACCAAAAGTTACCATATCGGCGTCACCTTTCTTTATCCACAAAAACTGTGTGGTTTTCGCTCAAATGTGTCCCCAACATGTTTATATGGTGTATATGTCACAATGGGAGCTTTGTGCGCGGAAAGCTTTCCGTGAAATTTGCGGACCAAAAGTGACCTTATCGGCGTCACCTTTCTTTATCCACCAACACTTTCTGGTTTTCGCTCAAATGTGTCCCAAACATGTTAATATGGTGTATATGTCACAATGGGAGCTTTGTGCGCGAAAAGCTTTCCGTCATATTTTCGGACCAAAACTTACCATATCGGCGTCACCTTTCTTTATACACCAAAACTGTGTGGTTTTCGCTCAAATGTGTCCCAAACATGTTTATATGGTGTATATGTCACAATGGGAGCTTTGTGCGCGAAAAGCTTTGCGTCATATTTTCGGACCAAAAGTTACCATATCGGCGTCACCTTTCTTTATCCACCAAAACTGTGTGGTTTTCGCTTAAATGTGTCCCAAACAAGTTTATATGGTGTATATGTCACAATGTGAGGATTGTGCGCGAAAAGCTTTCGTTCATATTTTCGGACCAAAAGTGACCATATCGGTGTCACCTTTCTTTATCCACCAAAACTTTGTGGTTTTCGCTCAAATGTGTCCTAACCATGTTAATATGGTGTATATGTCACAATGGGAGCTTTGTGCGCGAAAAGCTTTCCTTCATATTTTCGGACCAAAAGTTACCATATCGGCGTCACCTTTCTTTATCCACCAAAACATTGTGGTTTTCGCTCAAATGTGTCCTAAACATGTTAATATGGTGTATATGTGACAATGGTAGCTTTGTGCGCGAAAAGCTTTCCGTCTTATTTTCGGACCAAAAGTTACCATATCGGCATCACCTTTCTTTATCCACCAAAACTGTGTGGTTTTCGCTCAAATGTGTCCCAAACAAGTTTATATGGTGTATATGTCATAATGGGAGCTTTGTGTGCGAAAAGCTTTCGTTCATATTTTCGGACCAAAAGTGACCATATCGGCGTCAACTTTCTTTATCCACCAAAACTTTGTGGTTTTCGCTCAAATGTGTCCTAAACATGTTAATATGGTGTATATGTCACAATATGAGCTCTGTGCGCGAAAAGCTTTCCGTCATATTTTCGGACCAAAAGTTACCATATCGGCGTCACCTTTCTTTATCCACAAAAACTGTGTGGTTTTCGCTCAAATGTGTCCTCAACATGTTTATATGGTGTATATGTCACAATGGGAGCTTTGTGCGCGAAAAGCTTTCGTTCATATTTTCGGACCAAAAGTGACCATATCGGCGTCACCTTTCTTTATCCACCAAAACTGTGTGGTTTTCGCTCAAATGTGTCCCAAACATGTTTATATGGTGTATATGTCACAATGGGAGCTTTGTGCGCGAAAAGCTTTCCGTCATATTTTCGGACCAAAAGTGACCATATCGGTGTCACCTTTCTTTATCCACCAAAACTTTGTGGTTTTCGCTCAAATGTGTCCTAACCATGTTAATATGGTGTATATGTCACAATGGGAGCTTTCTGCGCGAAAAGCTTTCCGTCATATTTTCGGACCAAAAGTTACCATATCGGCGTCACCTTTCTTTATCCACCAAAACATTGTGGTTTTCGCTCAAATGTGTTCTAAACATGTTAATATGGTGTATATGTGACAATGGGAGCTTTGTGCGCGAAAAGCTTTCCGTCTTATTTTCGGACCAAAAGTTACCATATCGGCATCACCTTTCTTTATCCACCAAAACTGTGTGGTTTTCGCTCAAATGTGTCCCAAACAAGTTTATATGGTGTATATGTCACAATGGGAGCTTTGTGCGCGAAAAGCTTTCGTTCATATTTTCGGACCAAAAGTGACCATATCGGCGTCATCTTTCTTTATCCACCAAAACTTTTTGGTTTTCGCTCAAATGTGTCCTAAACATGTTAATATGGTGTATATGTCACAATATGAGCTTTGTGCGCGAAAAGCTTTCCGTCATATTTTCGGACCAAAAGTTACCATATCGGCGTCACCTTTCTTTATCCACCAAAACTGTGTGGTTTTCGCTCAAATGTGTCCCAAACATGTTTATATGGTGTATATGTCACAATGGGAGCTTTGTGCGCGAAAAGCTTTCCGTCATATTTTCGGACCAAAAGTTACCATATCGGCGTCACCTTTCTTTATCGACAAAAACTGTGTGGTTTTCGCTCAAATGTGTCCCCAACATGTTTATATGGTGTATATGTCACAATGGGAGCTTTGTGCGCGGAAAGCTTTCCGTGAAATTTTCGGACCAAAAGTGACCATATCGGCGTCACCTTTCTTTATCCACCAAAACTTTGTGGTTTTCGCTCAAATGTGTCCCAAACATGTTAATATGGTGTATATGTCACAATGTGAGCTTTGTGCGCGAAAAGCTTTCCGTCATATTTTCGGACCAAAAGTTACCATATCGGCGTCACCTTTCTTTATCCACCAAAACATTGTGGTTTTCGCTCAAATGTGTCTTAAACATGTTAATATGGTGTATATGTGACAATGGGAGCTTTGTGCGCGAAAAGCTTTCCGTCTTATTTTCGGACCAAAAGTTACCATATCAGCATCACCTTTCTTTATCCACCAAAACTGTGTGGTTTTCGCTCAAATGTGTCCCAAACAAGTTTATATGGTGTATATGTCACAATGAGAGCTTTGTGCGCGAAAAACTTTCGTTCATATTTTCGGACCAAAAGTGACCATATCGGCGTCATCTTTCTTTATCCACCAAAACTTTGTGGTTTTCGCTTAAATGTGTCCTAAACATGTTAATATGGTGTATATGTCACAATATGAGCTTTGTGCGCGAAAAGCTTTCCGTCATATTTTCGGACCAAAAGTTTCCATATCGGCGTCACCTTTCTTTATCCACAAAAACTGTGTGGTTTTCGCTCAAATGTGTCCCAAACATGTTTATACTGTGTATATGTCACAATGGGAGCTTTGTGCGCGAAAAGCTTTCCGTCATATTTTCGGACCAAAAGTTACCATATCAGCGTCACCTTTCTTTATCCACAAAAACTGTGTGGTTTTCGCTCAAATGTGTCCCCAACATGTTTATATGGTGTATATGTCACAATGGGAGCTTTGTGCGCGAAAAGCTTTCGTTCATATTTTCGGACCAAAAGTGACCATATCGGCGTCACCTTTCTTTATCCACCAAAACGTTGTGGTTTTCGCTCAAATGTGTCCTAACCATGTTAATATGGTGTATATGTCACAATGGGAGCTTTGTGCGCGAAAAGCTTTACGTCATATTTTCGGACCAAAAGTTACCATATCGGCGTCACCTTTCTTTATCCACCAAAACATTGTGGTTTTCGCTCAAATGTGTCCTAAACATGTTAATATGGTGTATATGTGACAATGGGAGCTTTGTGCGCGAAAAGCTTTCCGTCTTATTTTCGGACCAAAAGTTACCATATCGGCGTCACCTTTCTTTATCCACCAAAACTGTGTGGTTTTCGCTCAAATATGTCCCAAACATGTTTATATGGTGTATATGTCACAATGGGAGCTTTGTGCGAGAAAAGCTTTCCGTCATATTTTCGGACCAAAAGTTACCATATCGGCGTCACCTTTCTTTATCCACAAAAACTGTGTGGTTTTCGCTCAAATGTGTCCCCAACATGTTTATATGGTGTATATGTCACAATGGGAGCTTTGTGCGCGGAAAGCTTTCCGTGAAATTTGCGGACCAAAAGTGACCTTATCGGCGTCACCTTTCTTTATCCACCAACACTTGCTGGTTTTCGCTCAAATGTGTCCCAAACATGTTAATATGGTGTATATGTCACAATGGGAGCTTTGTGCGCGAAAAGCTTTCCGTCATATTTTCGGACCAAAAGTTACCATATCGGCGTCACCTTTCTTTATCCACCAAAACTGTGTGGTTTTCGCTCAAATGTGTCCCAAACATGTTTATATGGTGTATATGTCACAATGGGAGCTTTGTGCGCGAAAAGCTTTCCGTCATATTTTCGGACCAAAAGTTACCATATCGGCGTCACCTTTCTTTATCGACAAAAACTGTGTGGTTTTCGCTCAAATGTGTCCCCAACATGTTTATATGGTGTATATGTCACAATGGGAGCTTTGTGCGCGGAAAGCTTTCCGTGAAATTTTCGGACCAAAAGTGACCATATCGGCGTCACCTTTCTTTATCCACCAAAACTTTGTGGTTTTCGCTCAAATGTGTCCCAAACATGTTAATATGGTGTATATGTCACAATGTGAGCTTTGTGCGCGAAAAGCTTTCCGTCATATTTTCGGACCAAAAGTTACCATATCGGCGTCACCTTTCTTTATCCACCAAAACATTGTGGTTTTCGCTCAAATGTGTCTTAAACATGTTAATATGGTGTATATGTGACAATGGGAGCTTTGTGCGCGAAAAGCTTTCCGTCTTATTTTCGGACCAAAAGTTACCATATCAGCATCACCTTTCTTTATCCACCAAAACTGTGTGGTTTTCGCTCAAATGTGTCCCAAACAAGTTTATATGGTGTATATGTCACAATGAGAGCTTTGTGCGCGAAAAACTTTCGTTCATATTTTCGGACCAAAAGTGACCATATCGGCGTCATCTTTCTTTATCCACCAAAACTTTGTGGTTTTCGCTTAAATGTGTCCTAAACATGTTAATATGGTGTATATGTCACAATATGAGCTTTGTGCGCGAAAAGCTTTCCGTCATATTTTCGGACCAAAAGTTTCCATATCGGCGTCACCTTTCTTTATCCACAAAAACTGTGTGGTTTTCGCTCAAATGTGTCCCAAACATGTTTATACTGTGTATATGTCACAATGGGAGCTTTGTGCGCGAAAAGCTTTCCGTCATATTTTCGGACCAAAAGTTACCATATCAGCGTCACCTTTCTTTATCCACAAAAACTGTGTGGTTTTCGCTCAAATGTGTCCCCAACATGTTTATATGGTGTATATGTCACAATGGGAGCTTTGTGCGCGAAAAGCTTTCGTTCATATTTTCGGACCAAAAGTGACCATATCGGCGTCACCTTTCTTTATCCACCAAAACGTTGTGGTTTTCGCTCAAATGTGTCCTAACCATGTTAATATGGTGTATATGTCACAATGGGAGCTTTGTGCGCGAAAAGCTTTACGTCATATTTTCGGACCAAAAGTTACCATATCGGCGTCACCTTTCTTTATCCACCAAAACATTGTGGTTTTCGCTCAAATGTGTCCTAAACATGTTAATATGGTGTATATGTGACAATGGGAGCTTTGTGCGCGAAAAGCTTTCCGTCTTATTTTCGGACTAAAAGTTACCATATCGGCGTCACCTTTCTTTATCCACCAAAACTGTGTGGTTTTCGCTCAAATGTGTCCCAAACATGTTTATATGGTGTATATGTCACAATGGGAGCTTTGTGCGAGAAAAGCTTTCCGTCATATTTTCGGACCAAAAGTTACCATATCGGCGTCACCTTTCTTTATCCACAAAAACTGTGTGGTTTTCGCTCAAATGTGTCCCCAACATGTTTATATGGTGTATATGTCACAATGGGAGCTTTGTGCGCGGAAAGCTTTCCGTGAAATTTGCGGACCAAAAGTGACCTTATCGGCGTCACCTTTCTTTATCCACCAACACTTGCTGGTTTTCGCTCAAATGTGTCCCAAACATGTTAATATGGTGTATATGTCACAATGGGAGCTTTGTGCGCGAAAAGCTTTCCGTCATATTTTCGGACCAAAACTTACCATATCGGCGTCACCTTTCTTTATCCACCAAAACTGTGTGGTTTTCGCTCAAATGTGTCCCAAACATGTTTATATGGTGTATATGTCACAATGGGAGCTTTGTGCGCGAAAAGCTTTGCGTCATATTTTCGGACCAAAAGTTACCATATCGGCGTCACCTTTCTTTATCCACCAAAACTGTGTGGTTTTCGCTTAAATGTGTCCCAAACAAGTTTATATGGTGTATATGTCACAATGTGAGGATTGTGCGCGAAAAGCTTTCGTTCATATTTTCGGACCAAAAGTGACCATATCGGTGTCACCTTTCTTTATCCACCAAAACTTTGTGGTTTTCGCTCAAATGTGTCCTAACCATGTTAATATGGTGTATATGTCACAATGGGAGCTTTGTGCGCGAAAAGCTTTCCTTCATATTTTCGGACCAAAAGTTACCATATCGGCGTCACCTTTCTTTATCCACCAAAACATTGTGGTTTTCGCTCAAATGTGTCCTAACCATGTTAATATGGTGTATATGTGACAATGGGAGCTTTGTGCGCGAAAAGCTTTCCGTCTTATTCTCGGACCAAAAGTTACCATATCGGCATCACCTTTCTTTATCCACCAAAACTGTGTGGTTTTCGCTCAAATGTGTCCCAAACAAGTTTATATGGTGTATATGTCACAATGGGAGCTTTGTGCGCGAAAAGGTTTCGTTCATATTTTCGGACCAAAAGTGACCATATCGGCGTCAACTTTCTTTATCCACCAAAACTTTGTGGTTTTCGCTCAAATGTGTCCTAAACATGTTAATATGGTGTATATGTCACAATATGAGCTCTGTGCGCGAAAAGCTTTCCGTCATATTTTCGGACCAAAAGTTACCATATCGGCGTCACCTTTCTTTATCCACAAAAACTGTGTGGTTTTCGCTCAAATGTGTCCCCAACATGTTTATATGGTGTATATGTCACAATGGGAGCTTTGTGCGCGAAAAGCTTTCGTTCATATTTTCGGACCAAAAGTGACCATATCGGCGTCACCTTTCTTTATCCACCAAAACTGTGTGGTTTTCGCTCAAATGTGTCCCTAACATGTTTATATGGTGTATATGTCACAATGGGAGCTTTGTGCGCGAAAAGCTTTCCGTCATATTTTCGGACCAAAAGTTACCATATCGGCGTCACCTTTCTTTATCCACAAAAACTTTGTGGTTTTCGCTCAAATGTGTCCCCAACATGTTTATATGGTGTATATGTCACAATGGGAGCTTTGTGCGCGAAAAACTTTCGTTCATATTTTCGGACCAAAAGTGATCATATCGGCGTCACCTTTCTTTATCCACCAAAACTTTGTGGTTTTCGCTCAAATGTGTCCGAACCATGTTAATATGGTGTATATGTCACAATGGGAGCTTTGTGCGCGAAAAGCTTTCCGTCATATTTTCGGACCAAAAGTTACCATATCGGCGTCACCTTTCTTTATCCACCAAAACATTGTGGTTTTCGCTCAAATGTGTTCTAAACATGTTAATATGGTGTATATGTGACAATGGGAGCTTTGTGCGCGAAAAGCTTTCCGTCTTATTTTCGGACCAAAAGTTACCATATCGGCATCACCTTTCTTTATCCACCAAAACTGTGTGGTTTTCGCTCAAATGTGTCCCAAACAAGTTTATATGGTGTATATGTCACAATGGGAGCTTTGTGCGCGAAAAGCTTTCGTTCATATTTTCGGACCAAAAGTGACCATATCGGCGTCATCTTTCTTTATCCACCAAAACTTTTTGGTTTTCGCTCAAATGTGTCCTAAACATGTTAATATGGTGTATATGTCACAATATGAGCTTTGTGCGCGAAAAGCTTTCCGTCATATTTTCGGACCAAAAGTTACCATATCGGCGTCACCTTTCTTTATCCACCAAAACTGTGTGGTTTTCGCTCAATTGTGTCCCAAACATGTTTATATGGTGTATATGTCACAATGGGAGCTTTGTGCGAGAAAAGCTTTCCGTCATATTTTCGGACCAAAAGTTACCATATCGGCGTCACCTTTCTTTATCCACAAAAACTGTGTGGTTTTCGCTCAAATGTGTCCCCAACATGTTTATATGGTGTATATGTCACAATGGGAGCTTTGTGCGCGGAAAGCTTTCCGTGAAATTTGCGGACCAAAAGTGACCTTATCGGCGTCACCTTTCTTTATCCACCAACACTTTCTGGTTTTCGCTCAAATGTGTCCCAAACATGTTAATATGGTGTATATGTCACAATGGGAGCTTTGTGCGCGAAAAGCTTTCCGTCATATTTTCGGACCAAAACTTACCATATCGGCGTCACCTTTCTTTATCCACCAAAACTGTGTGGTTTTCGCTCAAATGTGTCCCAAACATGTTTATATGGTGTATATGTCACAATGGGAGCTTTGTGCGCGAAAAGCTTTACGTCATATTTTCGGACCAAAAGTTACCATATCGGCGTCACCTTTCTTTATCCACCAAAACATTGTGGTTTTCGCTCAAATGTGTCCTAAACATGTTAATATGGTGTATATGTGACAATGGGAGCTTTGTGCGCGAAAAGCTTTCCGTCTTATTTTCGGACCAAAAGTTACCATATCGGCGTCACCTTTCTTTATCCACCAAAACTGTGTGGTTTTCGCTCAAATGTGTCCCAAACATGTTTATATGGTGTATATGTCACAATGGGAGCTTTGTGCGAGAAAAGCTTTCCGTCATATTTTCGGACCAAAAGTTACCATATCGGCGTCACCTTTCTTTATCCACAAAAACTGTGTGGTTTTCGCTCAAATGTGTCCCCAACATGTTTATATGGTGTATATGTCACAATGGGAGCTTTGTGCGCGGAAAGCTTTCCGTGAAATTTGCGGACAAAAAGTGACCTTATCGGCGTCACCTTTCTTTATCCACCAACACTTGCTGGTTTTCGCTCAAATGTGTCCCAAACATGTTAATATGGTGTATATGTCACAATGGGAGCTTTGTGCGCGAAAAGCTTTCCGTCATATTTTCGGACCAAAAGTTACCATATCGGCGTCACCTTTCTTTATCCACAAAAACTGTGTGGTTTTCGCTCAAATGTGTCCCCAACATGTTTATATGGTGTATATGTCACAATGGGAGCTTTGTGCGCGAAAAGCTTTCGTTCATATTTTCGGACCAAAAGTGACCATATCGGCGTCACCTTTCTTTATCCACCAAAACTGTGTGGTTTTCGCTCAAATGTGTCCCAAACATGTTTATATGGTGTATATGTCACAATGGGAGCTTTGTGCGCGAAAAGCTTTCCGTCATATTTTCGGACCAAAAGTTACCATATCGGCGTCACCTTTCTTTATCCACAAAAACTTTGTGGTTTTCGCTCAAATGTGTCCCCAACATGTTTATATGGTGTATATGTCACAATGGGAGCTTTGTGCGCGAAAAACTTTCGTTCATATTTTCGGACCAAAAGTGATCATATCGGCGTCACCTTTCTTTATCCACCAAAACTTTGTGGTTTTCGCTCAAATGTGTCCGAACCATGTTAATATGGTGTATATGTCACAATGGGAGCTTTGTGCGCGAAAAGCTTTCCGTCATATTTTCGGACCAAAAGTTACCATATCGGCGTCACCTTTCTTTATCCACCAAAACATTGTGGTTTTCGCTCAAATGTGTTCTAAACATGTTAATATGGTGTATATGTGACAATGGGAGCTTTGTGCGCGAAAAGCTTTCCGTCTTATTTTCGGACCAAAAGTTACCATATCGGCATCACCTTTCTTTATCCACCAAAACTGTGTGGTTTTCGCTCAAATGTGTCCCAAACAAGTTTATATGGTGTATATGTCACAATGGGAGCTTTGTGCGCGAAAAGCTTTCGTTCATATTTTCGGACCAAAAGTGACCATATCGGCGTCATCTTTCTTTATCCACCAAAACTTTTTGGTTTTCGCTCAAATGTGTCCTAAACATGTTAATATGGTGTATATGTCACAATATGAGCTTTGTGCGCGAAAAGCTTTCCGTCATATTTTCGGACCAAAAGTTACCATATCGGCGTCACCTTTCTTTATCCACCAAAACTGTGTGGTTTTCGCTCAATTGTGTCCCAAACATGTTTATATGGTGTATATGTCACAATGGGAGCTTTGTGCGAGAAAAGCTTTCCGTCATATTTTCGGACCAAAAGTTACCATATCGGCGTCACCTTTCTTTATCCACAAAAACTGTGTGGTTTTCGCTCAAATGTGTCCCCAACATGTTTATATGGTGTATATGTCACAATGGGAGCTTTGTGCGCGGAAAGCTTTCCGTGAAATTTGCGGACCAAAAGTGACCTTATCGGCGTCACCTTTCTTTATCCACCAACACTTTCTGGTTTTCGCTCAAATGTGTCCCAAACATGTTAATATGGTGTATATGTCACAATGGGAGCTTTGTGCGCGAAAAGCTTTCCGTCATATTTTCGGACCAAAACTTACCATATCGGCGTCACCTTTCTTTATCCACCAAAACTGTGTGGTTTTCGCTCAAATGTGTCCCAAACATGTTTATATGGTGTATATGTCACAATGGGAGCTTTGTGCGCGAAAAGCTTTACGTCATATTTTCGGACCAAAAGTTACCATATCGGCGTCACCTTTCTTTATCCACCAAAACATTGTGGTTTTCGCTCAAATGTGTCCTAAACATGTTAATATGGTGTATATGTGACAATGGGAGCTTTGTGCGCGAAAAGCTTTCCGTCTTATTTTCGGACCAAAAGTTACCATATCGGCGTCACCTTTCTTTATCCACCAAAACTGTGTGGTTTTCGCTCAAATGTGTCCCAAACATGTTTATATGGTGTATATGTCACAATGGGAGCTTTGTGCGAGAAAAGCTTTCCGTCATATTTTCGGACCAAAAGTTACCATATCGGCGTCACCTTTCTTTATCCACAAAAACTGTGTGGTTTTCGCTCAAATGTGTCCCCAACATGTTTATATGGTGTATATGTCACAATGGGAGCTTTGTGCGCGGAAAGCTTTCCGTGAAATTTGCGGACAAAAAGTGACCTTATCGGCGTCACCTTTCTTTATCCACCAACACTTGCTGGTTTTCGCTCAAATGTGTCCCAAACATGTTAATATGGTGTATATGTCACAATGGGAGCTTTGTGCGCGAAAAGCTTTCCGTCATATTTTCGGACCAAAAGTTACCATATCGGCGTCACCTTTCTTTATCCACAAAAACTGTGTGGTTTTCGCTCAAATGTGTCCCCAACATGTTTATATGGTGTATATGTCACAATGGGAGCTTTGTGCGCGAAAAGCTTTCGTTCATATTTTCGGACCAAAAGTGACCATATCGGCGTCACCTTTCTTTATCCACCAAAACTGTGTGGTTTTCGCTCAAATGTGTCCCAAACATGTTTATATGGTGTATATGTCACAATGGGAGCTTTGTGCGCGAAAAGCTTTCCGTCATATTTTCGGACCAAAAGTTACCATATCGGCGTCACCTTTCTTTATCCACAAAAACTTTGTGGTTTTCGCTCAAATGTGTCCCCAACATGTTTATATGGTGTATATGTCACAATGGGAGCTTTGTGCGCGAAAAACTTTCGTTCATATTTTCGGACCAAAAGTGATCATATCGGCGTCACCTTTCTTTATCCACCAAAACTTTGTGGTTTTCGCTCAAATGTGTCCGAACCATGTTAATATGGTGTATATGTCACAATGGGAGCTTTGTGCGCGAAAAGCTTTCCGTCATATTTTCGGACCAAAAGTTACCATATCGGCGTCACCTTTCTTTATCCACCAAAACATTGTGGTTTTCGCTCAAATGTGTTCTAAACATGTTAATATGGTGTATATGTGACAATGGGAGCTTTGTGCGCGAAAAGCTTTCCGTCTTATTTTCGGACCAAAAGTTACCATATCGGCATCACCTTTCTTTATCCACCAAAACTGTGTGGTTTTCGCTCAAATGTGTCCCAAACAAGTTTATATGGTGTATATGTCACAATGGGAGCTTTGTGCGCGAAAAGCTTTCGTTCATATTTTCGGACCAAAAGTGACCATATCGGCGTCATCTTTCTTTATCCACCAAAACTTTTTGGTTTTCGCTCAAATGTGTCCTAAACATGTTAATATGGTGTATATGTCACAATATGAGCTTTGTGCGCGAAAAGCTTTCCGTCATATTTTCGGACCAAAAGTTACCATATCGGCGTCACCTTTCTTTATCCACCAAAACTGTGTGGTTTTCGCTCAATTGTGTCCCAAACATGTTTATATGGTGTATATGTCACAATGGGAGCTTTGTGCGAGAAAAGCTTTCCGTCATATTTTCGGACCAAAAGTTACCATATCGGCGTCACCTTTCTTTATCCACAAAAACTGTGTGGTTTTCGCTCAAATGTGTCCCCAACATGTTTATATGGTGTATATGTCACAATGGGAGCTTTGTGCGCGGAAAGCTTTCCGTGAAATTTGCGGACCAAAAGTTACCTTATCGGCGTCACCTTTCTTTATCCACCAACACTTTCTGGTTTTCGCTCAAATGTGTCCCAAACATGTTAATATGGTGTATATGTCACAATGGGAGCTTTGTGCGCGAAAAGCTTTCCGTCATATTTTCGGACCAAAACTTACCATATCGGCGTCACCTTTCTTTATCCACCAAAACTGTGTGGTTTTCGCTCAAATGTGTCCCAAACATGTTTATATGGTGTATATGTCACAATGGGAGCTTTGTGCGCGAAAAGCTTTACGTCATATTTTCGGACCAAAAGTTACCATATCGGCGTCACCTTTCTTTATCCACCAAAACATTGTGGTTTTCGCTCAAATGTGTCCTAAACATGTTAATATGGTGTATATGTGACAATGGGAGCTTTGTGCGCGAAAAGCTTTCCGTCTTATTTTCGGACCAAAAGTTACCATATCGGCGTCACCTTTCTTTATCCACCAAAACTGTGTGGTTTTCGCTCAAATGTGTCCCAAACATGTTTATATGGTGTATATGTCACAATGGGAGCTTTGTGCGAGAAAAGCTTTCCGTCATATTTTCGGACCAAAAGTTACCATATCGGCGTCACCTTTCTTTATCCACAAAAACTGTGTGGTTTTCGCTCAAATGTGTCCCCAACATGTTTATATGGTGTATATGTCACAATGGGAGCTTTGTGCGCGGAAAGCTTTCCGTGAAATTTGCGGACCAAAAGTGACCTTATCGGCGTCACCTTTCTTTATCCACCAACACTTGCTGGTTTTCGCTCAAATGTGTCCCAAACATGTTAATATGGTGTATATGTCACAATGGGAGCTTTGTGCGCGAAAAGCTTTCCGTCATATTTTCGGACCAAAACTTACCATATCGGCGTCACCTTTCTTTATCCACCAAAACTGTGTGGTTTTCGCTCAAATGTGTCCCAAACATGTTTATATGGTGTATATGTCACAATGGGAGCTTTGTGCGCGAAAAGCTTTGCGTCATATTTTCGGACCAAAAGTTACCATATCGGCGTCACCTTTCTTTATCCACCAAAACTGTGTGGTTTTCGCTTAAATGTGTCCCAAACAAGTTTATATGGTGTATATGTCACAATGTGAGGATTGTGCGCGAAAAGCTTTCGTTCATATTTTCGGACCAAAAGTGACCATATCGGTGTCACCTTTCTTTATCCACCAAAACTTTGTGGTTTTCGCTCAAATGTGTCCTAACCATGTTAATATGGTGTATATGTCACAATGGGAGCTTTGTGCGCGAAAAGCTTTCCTTCATATTTTCGGACCAAAAGTTACCATATCGGCGTCACCTTTCTTTATCCATCAAAACATTGTGGTTTTCGCTCAAATGTGTCCTAAACATGTTAATATGGTGTATATGTGACAATGGGAGCTTTGTGCGCGAAAAGCTTTCCGTCTTATTTTCGGACCAAAAGTTACCATATCGGCATCACCTTTCTTTATCCACCAAAACTGTGTGGTTTTCGCTCAAATGTGTCCCAAACAAGTTTATATGGTGTATATGTCACAATGGGAGCTTTGTGCGCGAAAAGCTTTCGTTCATATTTTCGGACCAAAAGTGACCATATCGGCGTCAACTTTCTTTATCCACCAAAACTTTGTGGTTTTCGCTCAAATGTGTCCTAAACATGTTAATATGGTGTATATGTCACAATATGAGCTCTGTGCGCGAAAAGCTTTCCGTCATATTTTCGGACCAAAAGTTACCATATCGGCGTCACCTTTCTTTATCCACAAAAACTGTGTGGTTTTCGCTCAAATGTGTCCCCAACATGTTTATATGTTGTATATGTCACAATGGGAGCTTTGTGCGCGAAAAGCTTTCGTTCATATTTTCGGACCAAAAGTGACCATATCGGCGTCACCTTTCTTTATCCACCAAAACTGTGTGGTTTTCGCTCAAATGTGTCCCAAACATGTTTATATGGTGTATATGTCACAATGGGAGCTTTGTGCGCGAAAAGCTTTCCGTCATATTTTCGGACCAAAAGTTACCATATCGGCGTCACCTTTCTTTATCCACAAAAACTTTGTGGTTTTCGCTCAAATGTGTCCCCAACATGTTTATATGGTGTATATGTCACAATGGGAGCTTTGTGCGCGAAAAACTTTCATTCATATTTTCGGACCAAAAGTGATCATATCGGCGTCACCTTTCTTTATCCACCAAAACTTTGTGGTTTTCGCTCAAATGTGTCCGAACCATGTTAATATGGTGTATATGTCACAATGGGAGCTTTGTGCGCGAAAAGCTTTCCGTCATATTTTCGGACCAAAAGTTACCATATCGGCGTCACCTTTCTTTATCCACCAAAACATTGTGGTTTTCGCTCAAATGTGTTCTAAACATGTTAATATGGTGTATATGTGACAATGGGAGCTTTGTGCGCGAAAAGCTTTCCGTCTTATTTTCGGACCAAAAGTTACCATATCGGCATCACCTTTCTTTATCCACCAAAACTGTGTGGTTTTCGCTCAAATGTGTCCCAAACAAGTTTATATGGTGTATATGTCACAATGGGAGCTTTGTGCGCGAAAAGCTTTCGTTCATATTTTCGGACCAAAAGTGACCATATCGGCGTCATCTTTCTTTATCCACCAAAACTTTTTGGTTTTCGCTCAAATGTGTCCTAAACATGTTAATATGGTGTATATGTCACAATATGAGCTTTGTGCGCGAAAAGCTTTCCGTCATATTTTCGGACCAAAAGTTACCATATCGGCGTCACCTTTCTTTATCCACCAAAACTGTGTGGTTTTCGCTCAATTGTGTCCCAAACATGTTTATATGGTGTATATGTCACAATGGGAGCTTTGTGCGAGAAAAGCTTTCCGTCATATTTTCGGACCAAAAGTTACCATATCGGCGTCACCTTTCTTTATCCACAAAAACTGTGTGGTTTTCGCTCAAATGTGTCCCCAACATGTTTATATGGTGTATATGTCACAATGGGAGCTTTGTGCGCGGAAAGCTTTCCGTGAAATTTGCGGACCAAAAGTGACCTTATCGGCGTCACCTTTCTTTATCCACCAACACTTTCTGGTTTTCGCTCAAATGTGTCCCAAACATGTTAATATGGTGTATATGTCACAATGGGAGCTTTGTGCGCGAAAAGCTTTCCGTCATATTTTCGGACCAAAACTTACCATATCGGCGTCACCTTTCTTTATCCACCAAAACTGTGTGGTTTTCGCTCAAATGTGTCCCAAACATGTTTATATGGTGTATATGTCACAATGGGAGCTTTGTGCGCGAAAAGCTTTGCGTCATATTTTCGGACCAAAAGTTACCATATCGGCGTCACCTTTCTTTATCTACCAAAACTGTGTGGTTTTCGCTTAAATGTGTCCCAAACAAGTTTATATGGTGTATATGTCACAATGTGAGGATTGTGCGCGAAAAGCTTTCGTTCATATTTTCGGACCAAAAGTGACCATATCGGTGTCACCTTTCTTTATCCACCAAAACTTTGTGGTTTTCGCTCAAATGTGTCCTAACCATGTTAATATGGTGTATATGTCACAATGGGAGCTTTGTGCGCGAAAAGCTTTCCTTCATATTTTCGGACCAAAAGTTACCATATCGGCGTCACCTTTCTTTATCCACCAAAACATTGTGGTTTTCGCTCAAATGTGTCCTAAACATGTTAATATGGTGTATATGTGACAATGGGAGCTTTGTGCGCGAAAAGCTTTCCGTCTTATTTTCGGACCAAAAGTTACCATATCGGCATCACCTTTCTTTATCCACCAAAACTGTGTGGTTTTCGCTCAAATGTGTCCCAAACAAGTTTATATGGTGTATATGTCACAATGGGAGCTTTGTGCGCGAAAAGCTTTCGTTCATATTTTCGGACCAAAAGTGACCATATCGGCGTCAACTTTCTTTATCCACCAAAACTTTGTGGTTTTCGCTCAAATGTGTCCTAAACATGTTAATATGGTGTATATGTCACAATATGAGCTCTGTGCGCGAAAAGCTTTCCGTCATATTTTCGGACCAAAAGTTACCATATCGGCGTCACCTTTCTTTATCCACAAAAACTGTGTGGTTTTCGCTCAAATGTGTCCCCAACATGTTTATATGGTGTATATGTCACAATGGGAGCTTTGTGCGCGAAAAGCTTTCGTTCATATTTTCGGACCAAAAGTGACCATATCGGCGTCACCTTTCTTTATCCACCAAAACTGTGTGGTTTTCGCTCAAATGTGTCCCAAACATGTTTATATGGTGTATATGTCACAATGGGAGCTTTGTGCGCGAAAAGCTTTCCGTCATATTTTCGGACCAAAAGTTACCATATCGGCGTCACCTTTCTTTATCCACAAAAACATTGTGGTTTTCGCTCAAATGTGTCCCCAACATGTTTATATGGTGTATATGTCACAATGGGAGCTTTGTGCGCGAAAAACTTTCGTTCATATTTTCGGACCAAAAGTGATCATATCGGCGTCACCTTTCTTTATCCACCAAAACTTTGTGGTTTTCGCTCAAATGTGTCCGAACCATGTTAATATGGTGTATATGTCACAATGGGAGCTTTGTGCGCGAAAAGCTTTCCGTCATATTTTCGGACCAAAAGTTACCATATCGGCGTCACCTTTTTTTATCCACCAAAACATTGTGGTTTTCGCTCAAATGTGTTCTAAACATGTTAATATGGTGTATATGTGACAATGGGAGCTTTGTGCGCGAAAAGCTTTCCGTCTTATTTTCGGACCAAAAGTTACCATATCGGCATCACCTTTCTTTATCCACCAAAACTGTGTGGTTTTCGCTCAAATGTGTCCCAAACAAGTTTATATGGTGTATATGTCACAATGGGAGCTTTGTGCGCGAAAAGCTTTCGTTCATATTTTCGGACCAAAAGTGACCATATCGGCGTCATCTTTCTTTATCCACCAAAACTTTTTGGTTTTCGCTCAAATGTGTCCTAAACATGTTAATATGGTGTATATGTCACAATATGAGCTTTGTGCGCGAAAAGCTTTCCGTCATATTTTCGGACCAAAAGTTACCATATCGGCGTCACCTTTCTTTATCCACCAAAACTGTGTGGTTTTCGCTCAATTGTGTCCCAAACATGTTTATATGGTGTATATGTCACAATGGGAGCTTTGTGCGCGAAAAGCTTTCCGTCATATTTTCGGACCAAAAGTTACCATATCGGCGTCACCTTTCTTTATCCACAAAAACTGTGTGGTTTTCGCTCAAATGTGTCCCCAACATGTTTATATGGTGTATATGTCACAATGGGAGCTTTGTGCGCGGAAAGCTTTCCGTGAAATTTTCGGACCAAAAGTGACCATATCGGCGTCACCTTTCTTTATCCACCAAAACTTTGTGGTTTTCGCTCAAATGTGTCCCAAACATGTTAATATGGTGTATATGTCACAATGTGAGCTTTGTGCGCGAAAAGCTTTCCGTCATATTTTCGGACCAAAAGTTACCATATCGGCGTCACCTTTCTTTATCCACCAAAACATTGTGGTTTTCGCTCAAATGTGTCCTAAACATGTTAATATGGTGTATATGTGACAATGGGAGCTTTGTGCGCGAAAAGCTTTCCGTCTTATTTTCGGACCAAAAGTTACCATATCGGCATCACCTTTCTTTATCCACCAAAACTGTGTGGTTTTCGCTCAAATGTGTCCCAAACAAGTTTATATGGTGTATATGTCACAATGAGAGCTTTGTGCGCGAAAAACTTTCGTTCATATTTTCGGACCAAAAGTGACCATATCGGCGTCATCTTTCTTTATCCACCAAAACTTTGTGGTTTTCGCTTAAATGTGTCCTAAACATGTTAATATGGTGTATATGTCACAATATGAGCTTTGTGCGCGAAAAGCTTTCCGTCATATTTTCGGACCAAAAGTTTCCATATCGGCGTCACCTTTCTTTATCCACCAAAACTGTGTGGTTTTCGCTCAAATGTGTCCCAAACATGTTTATACTGTGTATATGTCACAATGGGAGCTTTGTGCGCGAAAAGCTTTCCGTCATATTTTCGGACCAAAAGTTACCATATCAGCGTCACCTTTCTTTATCCACAAAAACTGTGTGGTTTTCGCTCAAATGTGTCCCCAACATGTTTATATGGTGTATATGTCTCAATGGGAGCTTTGTGCGCGAAAAGCTTTCGTTCATATTTTCGAACCAAAATTGACCATATCGGCGTCACCTTTCTTTATCCACCAAAACGTTGTGGTTTTCGCTCAAATGTGTCCTAACCATGTTAATATGGTGTATATGTCACAATGGGAGCTTTGTGCGCGAAAAGCTTTCCGTCATATTTTCGGACCAAAAGTTACCATATCGGCGTCACCTTTCTTTATCCACCAAAACATTGTGGTTTTCGCTCAAATGTGTCCTAAACATGTTAATATGGTGTATATGTGACAATGGGAGCTTTGTGCGCGAAAAGCTTTCCGTCTTATTTTCGGACCAAAAGTTACCATATCGGCATCACCTTTCTTTATCCACCAAAACTGTGTGGTTTTCGCTCAAATGTGTCCCAAACAAGTTTATATGGTGTATATGTCACAATGGGAGCTTTGTGCGCGAAAAGCTTTCGTTCATATTTTCGGACCAAAAGTGACCATATCGGCGTCATCTTTCTTTATCCACCAAAACTTTGTGGTTTTCGCTCAAATGTGTCCTAAACATGTTAATATGGTGTATATGTCACAATATGAGCTTTGTGCGCGAAAAGCTTTCCGTCATATTTTCGGACCAAAAGTTACCATATCGGCGTCACCTTTCTTTATCAACCAAAACTGTGTGGTTTTCGCTCAAATGTGTCCCAAACATGTTTATATGGTGTATATGTCACAATGGGAGCTTTGTGCGCGAAAAGCTTTCCGTCATATTTTCGGACCAAAAGTTACCCTATCGGCGTCACCTTTCTTTATCCACCAAAACTGTGTGGTTTTCGCTTAAATGTGTCCCAAACAAGTTTATATGGTGTATATGTCACAATGTGAGCTTTGTGCGCGAAAAACTTTCGTTCATATTTTCGGAACAAAAGTGACCATATCGGCGTCACCTTTCTTTATCCACCAAAACGTTGTGGTTTTCGCTCAAATGTGTCCTAACCATGTTAATATGGTGTATATGTCACAATGTGAGCTTTGTGCGCGAAAAGCTTTCCGTCATATTTTCGGACCAAAAGTTACCATATTGGCGTCGCCATTCTTTATCCACCAAAACTGGGTGGTTTTCGCTTAAATGTGTCCCAAACATGTTTTTATGGTGTATATGTCCCAATGAGAGCTTTGTGCGCGAAAAGCTTTCCGTCATATTTTCGGACCAAAAGTTACCATATCGGCGTCACCTTTCTTTACCCACCAAAACTGTGTGGTTTTCGCTCAAATGTGTCCCCAACATGTTTATATGGTGTATATGTCACAATGTGAGCTTTGTGCGCGGAAAGGTTTCCGTGAAATTTTCGGACCAAAAGTGACCATATTGGCGTCACCTTTCTTTATCCACCAAAACTTTGTGGTTTTCGCTCAAATGTGTCCCAAACATGTTAATATGGTGTATATGTCACAATGTGAGCTTTGTGCGCGAAAAGCTTTCCGTCATATTTTCGGACCAAAAGTTACCATATCGGCGTCACCTTTCTTTATCCACCAAAACTGTGTGGTTTTCGCTCAAATGTGTCCCAAACATGGCTATATGGTGTATATGTCACAATGGGAGCTTTGTGCGCGAAAAGCTTTCCGTCATATTTTCGGACCAAAAGTTACCATATCGGCGTCACCTTTCTTTATCCACAAAAACTGTGTGGTTTTCGCTCAAATGTGTCCCCAACATGTTTATATGGTGTATATGTCACAATGGGAGCTTTGTGCGCGGAAAGCTTTCCGTGAAATTTTCGGACCAAAAGTGACCATATCGGCGTCACCTTTCTTCATCCACCAAAACTTTGTGGTTTTCGCTCAAATGTGTCCCAAACATGTTAATATGGTGTATATGTCACAATGGGAGCTTGTGCGCGAAAAGCTTTCCGTCATATTTTCGGACCAAAAGTTACCATATCGGCGTCACCTTTCTTTATCCACAAAAACTGTGTGGTTTTCGCTCAAATGTGTCCCCAACATGTTTATATGGTGTATATGTCACAATGGGAGCTTTGTGCGCGAAAAACTTTCGTTCATATTTTCGGACCAAAAGTGATCATATCGGCGTCACCTTTCTTTATCCACCAAAACTTTGTGGTTTTCGCTCAAATGTGTCCGAACCATGTTAATATGGTGTATATGTCACAATGGGAGCTTTGTGCGCGAAAAGCTTTCCGTCATATTTTCGGACCAAAAGTTACCATATCGGCGTCACCTTTCTTTATCCACCAAAACTGTGTGGTTTTCGCTTAAATGTGTCCCGAACAAGTTTATATGGTGTATATGTCACAATGTGAGCTTTGTGCGCGAAAAACTTTCGTTCATATTTTCGGAACAAAAGTTACCATATCGGCGTCACCTTTCTTTATCCACCAAAACTTTGTGGTTTTCGCTCAAATGTGTCCCAAACATGTTAATATGGTGTATATGTCACAATGGGAGCTTTGTGCGCGAAAAGCTTTCCGTCATATTTTCGGACCAAAAGTTACCATATCGGCGTCACCTTTCTTTATCCACCAAAACTGTGTGGTTTTCGCTCAAATGTGTCCCAAACATGTCTATATGGTGTATATGTCACAATGGGAGCTTTGTGCGCGAAAAGCTTTCCGTCATATTTTCGGACCAAAAGTTACCATATCGGCGTCACCTTTCTTTATCCACAAAAACTGTGTGGTTTTCGCTAAAATGTGTCCCCAACATGTTTATATGGTGTATATGTCACAATGGGAGCTTTGTGCGCGGAAAGTTTTCCGTGAAATTTTCGGACCAAAAGTGACCATATCGGCGTCACCTTTCTTCATCCACCAAAACTTTGTGGTTTTCGCTCAAATGTGTCCCAAACATGTTAATATGGTGTGTATGTCACAATGGGAGCTTTGTGCACGAAAAGCTTTCCGTCATATTTTCGGACCAAAAGTTACCCTATCGGCGTCACCTTTCTTTATCCACAAAAACTGTGTGGTTTTCGCTTAAATGTGTCCCGAACAAGTTTATATGGTGTATATGTCACAATGTGAGCTTTGTGCGCGAAAAACTTTCGTTCATATTTTCGGAACAAAAGTGACCATATTGGCGTCACCTTTCTTTATCCACCAAAACTTTGTGGTTTTCGCTCAAATGTGTCCCAAACATGTTAATATGGTGTATATGTCACAATGGGAGCTTTGTGCGCGAAAAGCTTTCCGTCATATTTTCGGACCAAAAGTTACCATATCGGCGTCACCTTTCTTTATCCACCAAAACTGTGTGGTTTTCGCTCAAATGTGTCCCAAACATGTCTATATGGTGTATATGTCACAATGGGAGCTTTGTGCGCGAAAAGCTTTCCGTCATATTTTCGGACCAAAAGTTACCATATCGGCGTCACCTTTCTTTATCCACAAAAACTGTGTGGTTTTCGCTAAAATGTGTCCCCAACATGTTTATATGGTGTATATGTCACAATGGGAGCTTTGTGCGCGGAAAGTTTTCCGTGAAATTTTCGGACCAAAAGTGACCATATCGGCGTCACCTTTCTTCATCCACCAAAACTTTGTGGTTTTCGCTCAAATGTGTCCCAAACATGTTAATATGGTGTGTATGTCACAATGGGAGCTTTGTGCACGAAAAGCTTTCCGTCATATTTTCGGACCAAAAGTTACCATATCGGCGTCACCTTTCTTTATCAACCAAAACTGTGTGGTTTTCGCTCAAATGTGTCCCAAACATGTTTATATGGTGTATATGTCACAATGGGAGCTTTGTGCGCGAAAAGCTTTCCGTCATATTTTCGGACCAAAAGTTACCATATCGGCGTCACCTTTCTTTATCCACCAAAACTGTGTGGTTTTCGCTTAAATGTGTCCCAAACAAGTTTATATGGTGTATATGTCACAATGTGAGCTTTGTGCGCGAAAAGCTTTCGCTCATATTTTCGGACCAAAAGTGACCATATCGGCGTCACCTTTCTTTATCCACCAAAACGTTGTGGTTTTCGCTCAAATGTGTCCTAACCATGTTAATATGGTGTATATGTCACAATGGGAGCTTTGTGCGCGAAAAGCTTTCCGTTATATTTTCGGACCAAAAGTTAACATATCGGCGTCGCCGTTCTTTATCCACCAAAACTGTGTGGTTTTCGCTCAAATGTGTCCTAAACATGTTAATATGGTGTATATGTGACAATGGGAGCTTTGTGCGCGAAAAGCTTTCCGTCTTATTTTCGGACCAAAAGTTACCATATCGGCATCACCTTTCTTTATCCACCAAAACTGTGTGGTTTTCGCTCAAATGTGTCCCAAACAAGTTTATATGGTGTATATGTCACAATGGGAGCTTTGTGCGCGAAAAGCTTTCGTTCATATTTTCGGACCAAAAGTGACCATATCGGCGTCATCTTTCTTTATCCACCAAAACTTTGTGGTTTTCGCTCAAATGTGTCCTAAACATGTTAATATGGTGTATATGTCACAAAATGAGCTTTGTGCGCGAAAAGCTTTCCGTCATATTTTCGGACCAAAAGTTACCATATCGGCGTCACCTTTCTTTATCAACCAAAACTGTGTGGTTTTCGCTCAAATGTGTCCCAAACATGTTTATATGGTGTATATGTCACAATGGGAGCTTTGTGCGCGAAAAGCTTTCCGTCATATTTTCGGACCAAAAGTTACCATATCGGCATCACCTTTCTTTATCCACCAAAACTGTGTGGTTTTCGCTTAAATGTGTCCCAAACAAGTTTATATGGTGTATATGTCACAATGTGAGCTTTGTGCGCGAAAAACTTTCGTTCATATTTTCGGAACAAAAGTGACCATATCGGCGTCACCTTTCTTTATCCACCAAAACGTTGTGGTTTTCGCTTAAATGTGTCCTAACCATGTTAATATGGTGTATATGTCACAATGTGAGCTTTGTGCGCGAAAAGCTTTCCGTCATATTTTCGGACCAAAAGTTACCATATTGGCGTCGCCGTTCTTTATCCACCAAAACTGTGTGGTTTTCGCTTAAATGTGTCCCAAACATGTTTTTATGGTGTATATGTCCCAATGAGAGCTTTGTGCGCGAAAAGCTTTCCGTCATATTTTCGGACCAAAAGTTACCATATCGGCGTCACCTTTCTTTACCCACCAAAACTGTGTGGTTTTCGCTCAAATGTGTCCTAAACATGTTTATATGGTGTATATGTCACAATGTGAGCTTTGTGCGCGGAAAGCTTTCCGTGAAATTTTCGGACCAAAAGTGACCATATTGGCGTCACCTTTCTTTATCCACCAAAACATTGTGGTTTTCGCTCAAATGTGTCCCAAACATGTTAATATGGTGTATATGTCACAATGGGAGCTTTGTGCGCGAAAAACTTTCCGTCATATTTTCGGACCAAAAGTTACCATATCGGCGTCACCTTTCTTTATCCACCAAAACTGTGTGGTTTTCGCTCAAATGTGTCCCAAACATGTCTATATGGTGTATATGTCACAATGGGAGCTTTGTGCGCGAAAAGCTTTCCGTCATATTTTCGGACCAAAAGTTACCATATCGGCGTCACCTTTCTTTATCCACAAAAACTGTGTGGTTTTCGCTCAAATGTGTCCCCAACATGTTTATATGGTGTATATGTCACAATGGGAGCTTTGTGCGCGGAAAGCTTTCCGTGAAATTTTCGGACCAAAAGTGACCATATCGGCGTCACCTTTCTTCATCCACCAAAACTTTGTGGTTTTCGCTCAAATGTGTCCCAAACATGTTAATATGGTGTATATGTCACAATGGGAGCTTTGTGCGCGAAAAGCTTTCCGTCATATTTTCGGACCAAAAGTTACCATATCGGCGTCAACTTTCTTTATCAACCAAAACTGTGTGGTTTTCGCTCAAATGTGTCCCAATCATGTTTATATGGTGTATATGTCACAATGGGAGCTTTGTGCGCGAAAAGCTTTCCGTCATATTTTCGGACCAAATGTTACCATATCGGCGTCACCTTTCTTTATCCACCAAAACTGTGTGATTTTCGCTTAAATGTGTCCCAAACAAGTTTATATGGTGTATATGTCACAATGTGAGCTTTGTGCGCGAAAAGCTTTCGCTCATATTTTCGGACCAAAAGTGACCATATCGGCGTCACCTTTCTTTATCCACCAAAACGTTGTGGTTTTCGCTCAAATGTGTCCTAACCATGTTAATATGGTGTATATGTCACAATGGGAGCTTTGTGCGCGAAAAGCTTTCCGTCATATTTTCGGACCAAAAGTTACCATATTGGCTTCGCCGTTCTTTATCCACCAAAACTGTGTGGTTTTCGCTCAAATGTGTCCCAAACATGTTTTTATGGTGTATATGTCACAATGGGAGCTTTGTGCGCGAAAAGCTTTCCGTCATATTTTCGGACCAAAAGTTACCATATCGGCGTCACCTTTCTTTTTCCACCAAAACTGTGTGGTTTTCGCTCAAATGTGTCCCCAACATGTTTATATGGTGTATATGTCACAATGGGAGCTTTGTGCGCGGAAAGCTTTCCGTGAAATTTTCGGACCAAAAGTGACCATATCGGCGTCACCTTTCTTTATCCACCAAAACTTTGTGGTTTTCGCTCAAATGTGTCCCAAACATGTTAATATGGTGTATATGTCACAATGGGAGCTTTGTGCGCGAAAAGCTTTCCGTCATATTTTCGGACCTAAAGTTACCATATCGGCGTCACCTTTCTTTATCCACCAAAACTGTGTGGTTTTCGCTCAAATGTGTCCCAAACATGTTTATATGGTGTAAATGTCACAATGGGAGCTTTGTGCGCGAAAAGCTTTCCGTCATATTTTCGGAACAAAAGTTACCATATCGGCGTCACCTTTCTTTATCCACAAAAACTGTGTGGTTTTCGCTCAATTGTGACCCAAACATGTTTATATGGTGTATATGTCACAATGGGAGCATTGTACCCGAAAAGCTTTCCGTCATATTTTCGGACCAAAAGTGACCATATTGGCGTCACCTTTCTTTATCCACCAAAACTGTGTGGTTTTCGCTCAAATGTGTCCCAAACATGTTTATATGGTGTATAGGTCATAATGAGAGCTTTGTGGGCGAAAACCTTTCCGTCATATTTTCGGACCAAAAGTTACCATATCGGCGTCACCTTTCTTTATCCACCAAAACTGTGTGGTTTTCGCTCAAATGTGTCCCAAACATGTTTATATGGTGTATATGTCACAATGGGAGCTTTGGGCGTGAAAAGCTTTCCGTGAAATTTTCGGACCAAAAGCGTCCATATCGGCGTCCCATTTCTTTATCGACCAAAATTGTGTGGTTTTCGCTCAAATGTGTCCCAAACATGTTTATATGGTGTATATGTCACAATGGGAGCTTTGTGCGCGAAAAGCTTTCCTTCATATTTTCGGACCAAAAGTGACCATATCGGCGTCACCTTTCTTTATCCACCAAAACTTTGTGGTTTTCGCTCAAATGTGTCCTAAACATGTTAATATGGTGTATATGTGACAATGGGAGCTTTGTGCGCGAAAAGCTTTCCGTCTTTTTTTCGGACCAAAAGTTACCATATCGGCGTCACCTTTCTTTATCCACCAAAACTGTGTGGTTTTCGCTCAAATGTGTCCCAAACAAGTTTATATGGTGTATATGTCACAATGGGTGCTTTGTGCGCGAAAATCTTTCGTTCATATTTTCGGACCAAAAGTGACCATATCGGCGTCACCTTTCTTTATCCACCAAAACTTTGTGGTTTTCGCTCAAATGTGTCCTAAACATGTTAATATGGTGTATATGTCACAATGAGAGCTTTGTGCGCGAAAAGCTTTCCGTCATATTTTCGGACCAAAAGTTACCATATCGGCGTCACCTTTCTTTATCCACGAAAACTGTGTGGTTTTCGCTCAAATGTGTCCCCAACATGTTTATATGGTGTATATGTCACAATGGGAGCTTTGTGCGCGGAAAGCTTTCCGTGAAATTTTCGGACCAAAAGTGACCATATCGGCGTCACCTTTCTTTATCCACCAAAACTTTGTGGTTTTCGCTCAAATGTGTCCCAAATATGTTAATATGGTGTATATGTCATAATGGGAGCTTTGTGCGCGAAAAGCTTTCTGTCATATTTTCGGACCAAAAGTTACCATATCGGCGTCACCTTTCTTTATCCACAAAAACTGTGTGGTTTTCGCTCAAATGTGTCCCCAACATGTTTATATAGTGTATATGTCACAATGGGAGCTTTGTGCGCGAAAAGTTTTCGTTCATATTTTCGGACCAAAAGTGACCATATCGGCGTCACCTTTCTTTATCCACCAAAACTGTGTGGTTTTCGCTCAAATGTGTCCCAAACATGTTTATATGGTGTATATGTCACAATGGGAGCTTTGTGCGCGAAAAGCTTTCCGTCATATTTTCGGACCAAAAGTTACCATATCGGCGTCACCTTTCTTTATCCACAAAAACTGTGTGGTTTTCGCTCAAATGTGTCCCCAACATGTTTATATGGTGTATATGTCACAATGGGAGCTTTGTGCGCGAAAAACTTTCGTTCATATTTTCGGACCAAAAGTGACCATATCGGCGTCACCATTCTTTATCCACCAAAACTTTGTGGTTTTCGCTCAAATGTGTCCGAACCATGTTAATATGGTGTAAATGTCACAATGGGAGCTTTGTGCGCGAAAAGCTTTCCGTCATATTTTCGGACCAAAAGTTACCATATCGGCGTCACCTTTCTTTATCCACCAAAACATTGTGGTTTTCGCTCAAATGTGTTCTAAACATGTTAATATGGTGTATATGTGACAATGGGAGCTTTGTGCGCGAAAAGCTTTCCGTCTTATTTTCGGACCAAAAGTTACCATATCGGCATCACCTTTCTTTATCCACCAAAACTGTGTGGTTTTCGCTCAAATGTGTCCCAAACAAGTTTATATGGTGTATATGTCACAATGGGAGCTTTGTGCGCGAAAAGCTTTCGTTCATATTTTCGGACCAAAAGTGACCATATCGGCGTCATCTTTCTTTATCCACCAAAACTTTTTGGTTTTCGCTCAAATGTGTCCTAAACATGTTAATATGGTGTATATGTCACAATATGAGCTTTGTGCGCGAAAAGCTTTCCGTCATATTTTCGGACCAAAAGTTACCATATCGGCGTCACCTTTCTTTATCCACCAAAACTGTGTGGTTTTCGCTCAAATGTGTCCCAAACATGTTTATATGGTGTATATGTCACAATTGGAGCTTTGTGCGCGAAAAGCTTTCCGTCATATTTTCAGACCAAAAGTTACCATATCGGCGTCACCTTTCTTTATCCACAAAAACTATGTGGTTTTCGCTCAAATGTGTCCCCAACATGTTTATATGGTGTATATGTCACAATGGGAGCTTTGTGCCCGGAAAGCTTTCCGTGAAATTTTCGGACCAAAAGTGACCATATCGGCGTCACCTTTCTTTATCCACCAAAACTTTGTGGTTTTCGCTCAAATGTGTCCCAAACATGTTAATATGGTGTATATGTCACAATGGGAGCTTTGTGCGCGAAAAGCTTTCCGTCATATTTTCGGACCAAAAGTTACCATATCGGCGTCACCTTTCTTTATCCACCAAAACTGTGTGGTTTTCGCTCAAATGTGTCCCAAACATGTCTATATGGTGTATATGTCACAATGGGAGCTTTGTGCGCGAAAAGCTTTCCGTCATATTTTCGGACCAAAAGTTACCATATCGGCGTCACCTTTCATTATCCACAAAAACTGTGTGGTTTTCGCTCAAATGTGTCCCCAACATGTTTATATGGTGTATATGTCACAATGGGAGCTTTGTGCGCGGAAAGTTTTCCGTGAAATTTTCGGACCAAAAGTGACCATATCGGCGTCACCTTTCTTCATCCACCAAAACTTTGTGGTTTTCGCTCAAATGTGTCCCAAACATGTTAATATGGTGTATATGTCACAATGGGAGCTTTGTGCGCGAAAAGCATTCCGTCATATTTTCGGACCAAAAGTTACCATATCGGCGTCACCTTTCTTTATCAACCAAAACTGTGTGGTTTTCGCTCAAATGTGTCCCAAAACATGTTTATATGGTGTATATGTCACAATGGGAGCTTTGTGCGCGAAAAGCTTTCCGTCATATTTTCGGACCAAAAGTTACCATATCGGCGTCACCTTTCTTTATCCACCAAAACTGTGTGGTTTTCGCTTAAATGTGTCCCAAACAAGTTTATATGGTGTATATGTCACAATGTGAGCTTTGTGCGCGAAAAGCTTTCGCTCATATTTTCGGACCAAAAGTGACCATATCGGCGTCACCTTTCTTTATCCACCAAAACGTTGTGGTTTTCGCTCAAATGTGTCCTAACCATGTTAATATGGTGTATATGTCACAATGGGAGCTTTGTGCGCGAAAAGCTTTCCGTTATATTTTCGGACCAAAAGTTACCATATCGGCGTCGCCGTTCTTTATCCACCAAAACTGTGTGGTTTTCGCTCAAATGTGTCCTAAACATGTTAATATGGTGTATATGTGACAATGGGAGCTTTGTGCGCGAAAAGCTTTCCGTCTTATTTTCGGACCAAAAGTTACCATATCGGCATCACCTTTCTTTATCCACCAAAACTGTGTGGTTTTCGCTCAAATGTGTCCCAAACAAGTTTATATGGTGTATATGTCACAATGGGAGCTTTGTGCGCGAAAAGCTTTCGTTCATATTTTCGGACCAAAAGTGACCATATCGGCGTCATCTTTCTTTATCCACCAAAACTTTGTGGTTTTCGCTCAAATGTGTCCTAAACATGTTAATATGGTGTATATGTCACAACATGAGCTTTGTGCGCGAAAAGCTTTCCGTCATATTTTCGGACCAAAAGTTACCATATCGGCGTCACCTTTCTTTTTCAACCAAAACTGTGTGGTTTTCGCTCAAATGTGTCCCAAACATGTTTATATGGTGTATATGTCACAATGGGAGCTTTGTGCGCGAAAAGCTTTCCGTCATATTTTCGGACCAAAAGTTACCATATCGGCGTCACCTTTCTTTATCCACCAAAACTGTGTGGTTTTCGCTCAAATGTGTCCCAAACATGTCTATATGGTGTATATGTCACAAAGGGAGCTTTGTGCGCGAAAAGCTTTCCGTCATATTTTCGGACCAAAAGTTACCATATCGGCGTCACCTTTCTTTATCCACAAAAACTGTGTGGTTTTCGCTCAAATGTGTCCCCAACATGTTTATATGGTGTATATGTCACAATGGGAGCTTTGTGCGCGGAAAGCTTTCCGTGAAATTTTCGGACCAAAAGTGACCATATCGGCGTCACCTTTCTTCATCCACCAAAACTTTGTGGTTTTCGCTCAAATGTGTCCCAAACATGTTAATATGGTGTATATGTCACAATGGGAGCTTTGTGCGCGAAAAGCTTTCCGTCATATTTTCGGACCAAAAGTTATCATATCGGCGTCAACTTTCTTTATCAACCAAAACTGTGGGGTTTTCGCTCAAATGTGTCCCAAACATGTTTATATGGTGTATATGTCACAATGGGAGCTTTGTGCGCGAAAAGCTTTCCGTCATATTTTCGGACCAAATGTTACCATATCGGCGTCACCTTTCTTTATCCACCAAAACTGTGTGGTTTTCGCTTAAATGTGTCCCAAACAAGTTTATATGGTGTATATGTCACAATGTGAGCTTTGTGCGCGAAAAGCTTTCGCTCATATTTTCGGACCAAAAGTGACCATATCGGCGTCACCTTTCTTTATCCACCAAAACGTTTTGGTTTTCGCTCAAATGTGTCCTAACCATGTTAATATGGTGTATATGTCACAATGGGAGCTTTGTGCCCGAAAAGCTTTCCGTCATATTTTCGGACCAAAAGTTACCATATTGGCGTCGCCGTTCTTTATCCACCAAAACTGTGTGGTTTTCGCTCAAATGTGTCCCAAACATGTTTTTATGGTGTATATGTCACAATGGGAGCTTTGTGCGCGAAAAGCTTTCCGTCATATTTTCGGACCAAAAGTTACCATATCGGCGTCACCTTTCTTTTTCCACCAAAACTGTGTGGTTTTCGCTCAAATGTGTCCCCAACATGTTTATATGGTGTATATGTCACAATGGGAGCTTTGTGCGCGGAAAGCTTTCCGTGAAATTTTCGGACCAAAAGTGACCATATCGGCGTCACCTTTCTTTATCCACCAAAACTTTGTGGTTTTCCCTCAAATGTGTCCCAAACATGTTAATATGGTGTATATGTCACAATGGGAGCTTTGTGCGCGAAAAGCTTTCCGTCATATTTTCGGACCAAAAGTTACCATATCGGCGTCACCTTTCTTTATCCACCAAAACTGTGTGGTTTTCGCTCAAATGTGTCCCAAACATGTTTATATGGTGTAAATGTCACAATGGGAGCTTTGTGCGCGAAAAGCTTTCCGTCATATTTTCGGAACAAAAGTTACCATATCGGCGTCACCTTTCTTTATCCACAAAAACTGTGTGGTTTTCGCTCAATTGTGACCCAAACATGTTTATATGGTGTATATGTCACAATGGGAGCATTGTACTCGAAAAGCTTTCCGTCATATTTTCGGACCAAAAGTGACCATATCAGCGTCACCTTTCTTTATCCACCAAAACTGTGTGGTTTTCGCTCAAATGTGTCCCAAACATGTTTATATGGTGTATAGGTCATAATGAGAGCTTTGTGGGCGAAAACCTTTCCGTCATATTTTCGGACCAAAAGTTACCATATCGGCGTCACCTTTCTTTATCCACCAAAACTGTGTGGTTTTCGCTCAAATGTGTCCCAAACATGTTTATATGGTGTATATGTCACAATGGGAGCTTTGGGCGTGAAAAGCTTTCCGTGAAATTTTCGGACCAAAATCGTCCATATCGGCGTCCCATTTCTTTATCGACCAAAATTGTGTGGTTTTCGCTCAAATGTGTCCCAAACATGTTTATATGGTGTATATGTCACAATGGGAGCTTTGTGCGCGAAAAGCTTTCCTTCATATTTTCGGACCAAAAGTGACCATATCGGCGTCACCTTTCTTTATCCACCAAAACTTTGTGGTTTTCACTCAAATGTGTCCTAAACATGTTAATATGGTGTATATGTGACAATGGGAGCTTTGTGTGCGAAAAGCTTTCCGTCTTTTTTTCGGACCAAAAGTTACCATATCGGCGTCACCTTTCTTTATCCACCAAAACTGTGTGGTTTTCGCTCAAATGTGTCCCAAACAAGTTTATATGGTGTATATGTCACAATGGGTGCTTTGTGCGCGAAAATCTTTCGTTCATATTTTCGGACCAAAAGTGACCATATCGGCGTCACCTTTCTTTATCCACCAAAACTTTGTGGTTTTCGCTCAAATGTGTCCTAAACATGTTAATATGGTGTATATGTCACAATGAGAGCTTTGTGCGCGAAAAGCTTTCCGTCATATTTTCGGACCAAAAGTTACCATATCGGCGTCACCTTTCTTTATCCACGAAAACTGTGTGGTTTTCGCTCAAATGTGTCCCCAACATGTTTATATGGTGTATATGTCACAATGGGAGCTTTGTGCGCGGAAAGCTTTCCGTGAAATTTTCGGACCAAAAGTGACCATATCGGCGTCACCTTTCTTTATCCACCAAAACTGTGTGGTTTTCGCTCAAATGTGTCGCAAACAAGTTTATATGGTGTATATGTCACAATGGGAGCTTTGTGCGCGAAAAGCTTTCGTTCATATTTTCGGACCAAAAGTGACCATATCGGCGTCATCTTTCTTTATCCACCAAAACTTTTTGGTTTTCGCTCAAATGTGTCCTAAACATGTTAATATGGTGTATATGTCACAATATGAGCTTTGTGCGCGAAAAGCTTTCCGTCATATTTTCGGACCAAAAGTTACCATATCGGCGTCACCTTTCTTTATCCACCAAAACTGTGTGGTTTTCGCTCAAATGTGTCCCAAACATGTTTATATGGTGTATATGTCACAATGGGAGCTTTGTGCGCGAAAAGCTTTCCGTCATATTTTCGGACCAAAAGTTACCATATCGGCGTCACCTTTCTTTATCCACAAAAACTGTGTGGTTTTCGCTCAAATGTGTCCCCAACATGTTTATATGGTGTATATGTCACAATGGGAGCTTTGTGCCCGGAAAGCTTTCCGTGAAATTTTCGGACCAAAAGTGACCATATCGGCGTCACCTTTCTTTATCCACCAAAACTTTGTGGTTTTCGCTCAAATGTGTCCCAAACATGTTAATATGGTGTATATGTCACAATGGGAGCTTTGTGCGCGAAAAGCTTTCCGTCATATTTTCGGACCAAAAGTTACCATATCGGCGTCACCTTTCTTTATCCACCAAAACAGTGTGGTTTTCGCTCAAATGTGTCCTAAACATGTTAATATGGTGTATATGTGACAATGGGAGCTTTGTGCGCAAAAAGCTTTCCGTCTTATTTTCGGACCAAAAGTTACCATATCAGCATCACCTTTCTTTATCCACCAAAACTGTGTGGTTTTCGCTCAAATGTGTCCCAAACAAGTTTATATGGTGTATATGTCACAATGAGAGCTTTGTGCGCGAAAAGCTTTCGTTCATATTTTCGGACCAAAAGTGACCATATCGGCGTCATCTTTCTTTATCCACCAAAACTTTGTGGTTTTCGCTCAAATGTGTCCTAAACATGTTAATATGGTGTATATGTCACAATATGAGCTTTGTGCCCGAAAAGCTTTCCGTCATATTTTCGGACCAAAAGTTTCCATATCGGCGTCACCTTTCTTTATCCACCAAAACTGTGTGGTTTTCGCTCAAATGTGTCCCAAACATGTTTATACTGTGTATATGTCACAATGGGAGCTTTGTGCGCGAAAAGCTTTCCGTCATATTTTCGGAACAAAAGTTACCATATCAGCGTCACCTTTCTTTATCCACAAAAACTGTGTGGTTTTCGCTCAAATGTTTCCCCAACATGTTTATATGGTGTATATGTCCCAATGGGAGCTTTGTGCGCGAAAAGCTTTCGTTCATATTTTCGGACCAAAAGTGACCATATCGGCGTCACCTTTCTTTATCCACCAAAACTTTGTGGTTTTCGCTCAAATGTGTCCTAACCATGTTAATATGGTGTATATGTCACAATGGGAGCTTTGTGCGCGAAAAGCTTTCCGTCATATTTTCGGACCAAAAGTTACCATATCGGCGTCACCTTTCTTTATCCACCAAAACATTGTGGTTTTCGCTCAAATGTGTCCTAAACATGTTAATATGGTGTATATGTGACAATGGGAGCTTTGTGCGCGAAAAGCTTTCCGTCTTATTTTCGGACCAAAAGTTATCATATCGGCATCACCTTTCTTTATCCACCAAAACTGTGTGGTTTTCGCTCAAATGTGTCCCAAACAAGTTTATATGGTGTATATGTCACAATGGGAGCTTTGTGCGCGAAAAGCTTTCGTTCATATTTTCGGACCAAAAGTGACCATATCGGCGTCATCTTTCTTTATCCACCAAAACTTTGTGGTTTTCGCTCAAATGTGTCCTAAACATGTTAATATGGTGTATATGTCACAATATGAGCTTTGTGCGCGAAAAGCTTTCCGTCATATTTTCGGACCAAAAGTTACCATATCGGCGTCACCTTTCTTTATCAACCAAAACTGTGTGGTTTTCGCTCAAATGTGTCCCAAACATGTTTATATGGTGTATATGTCACAATGGGAGCTTTGTGCGCGAAAAGCTTTCCGTCATATTTTCGGACCAAAAGTTACCATATCGGCGTCACCTTTCTTTATCCACCAAAACTGTGTGGTTTTCGCTTAAATGTGTCCTTAACAAGTTTATATGGTGTATATGTCACAATGTGAGCTTTGTGCGCGAAAAGCTTTCGTTCATATTTTCGGAACAAAAGTGACCATATCGGCGTCACCTTTCTTTATCCACCAAAACGTTGTGGTTTTCGCTCAAATGTGTCCTAACCATGTTAATATGGTGTGTATATGTCACAATGGGAGCTTTGTGCGCGAAAAGCTTTCCGTCATATTTTCGGACCAAAAGTTACCATATTGGCGTCGCCGTTCTTTATCCACCAAAACTGTGTGGTTTTCGCTTAAATGTGTCCCAAACATGTTTTTATGGTGTATATGTCCCAATGAGAGCTTTGTGCGCGAAAAGCTTTCCGTCATATTTTCGGACCAAAAGTTACCATATCGGCGTCACCTTTCTTTATCCACCAAAACTGTGTGGTTTTCGCTCAAATGTGTCCCCAACATGTTTATATGGTGTATATGTCACAATGTGAGCTTTGTGCGCGGAAAGCTTTCCCTGAAATTTTCGGACCAAAAGTGACCATATTGGCGTCACCTTTCTTTATCCACCAAAACTTTGTGGTTTTCGCTCAAATGTGTCCCAAACATGTTAATATGGTGTATATGTCACAATGGAAGCTTTGTGCGCGAAAAGCTTTCCATCATATTTTCGGACCAATAGTTACCATATCGGCGTCACCTTTCTTTATCCACCAAAACTGTGTGGTTTTCGCTCAAATGTGTCCCAAACATGTCTATATGGTGTATATGTCACAATGGGAGCTTGGTGCGCGAAAAGCTTTCCGTCATATTTTCGGACCAAAAGTTACCATATCGGCGTCACCTTTCTTTATCCACAAAAACTGTGTGGTTTTCGCTCAAATGTGTCCCCAACATGTTTATATGGTGTATATGTCACAATGGGAGCTTTGTGCGCGGAAAGCTTTCCGTGAAATTTTCGGGCCAAAAGTGACCATATCGGCGTCACCTTTCTTTATCCACCAAAACTTTGTGGTTTTCGCTCAAATGTGTCCCAAACATGTTAATATGGTGTATATGTCACAATGGGAGCTTTGTGCGCGAAAAGCTTTCCGTCATATTTTCGGACCAAAAGTTACCATATCGGCGTCACCTTTCTTTATCCACCAAAACTGTGTGGTTTTCGCTCAAATGTGTCCCAAACATGTTTATATGGTGTAAATGTCACAATGGGAGCTTTGTGCGCGAAAAGCTTTCCGTCATATTTTCGGAACAAAAGTTACCATATCGGCGTCACCTTTCTTTATCCACAAAAACTGTGTGGTTTTCGCTCAATTGTGACCCAAACATGTTTATATGGTGTATATGTCACAATGGGAGCCTTGTACCCGAAAAGCTTTCCGTCATATTTTCGGACCAAAAGTGACCATATCAGCGTCACCTTTCTTTATCCACCAAAACTGTGTGGTTTTCGCTCAAATGTGTCCCAAACATGTTTATATGGTGTATAGGTCATAATGAGAGCTTTGTGGGCGAAAACCTTTCCGTCATATTTTCGGACCAAAAGTTACCATATCGGCGTCACCTTTCTTTATCCACCAAAACTGTGTGGTTTTCGCTCAAATGTGTCCCAAACATGTTTATATGGTGTATATGTCACAATGGGAGCTTTGTGCGCGGAAAGCTTTCCCTGAAATTTTCGGACCAAAAGTGACCATATTGGCGTCACCTTTCTTTATCCACCAAAACTTTGTGGTTTTCGCTCAAATGTGTCCCAAACATGTTAATATGGTGTATATGTCACAATGGAAGCTTTGTGCGCGAAAAGCTTTCCGTCATATTTTCGGACCAAAAGTTACCATATCGGCGTCACCTTTCATTATCCACCAAAACTGTGTGGTTTTCGCTCAAATGTGTCCCAAACATGTCTATATGGTGTATATGTCACAATGAGAGCTTTGTGCGCGAAAAGCTTTCCGTCATATTTTCGGACCAAAAGTTACCATATCGGCGTCACCTTTCTTTATCCACAAAAACTGTGTGGTTTTCGCTCAAATGTGTCCCCAACATGTTTATATGGTGTATATGTCACAATGGGAGCTTTGTGCGCGGAAAGCTTTCCGTGAAATTTTCGGGCCAAAAGTGACCATATCGGCGTCACCTTTCTTTATTCACCAAAACTTTGTGGTTTTCGCTCAAATGTGTCCCAAACATGTTAATATGGTGTATATGTCACAATGGGAGCTTTGTGCGCGAAAAGCTTTCCGTCATATTTTCGGACCAAAAGTTACCATATCGGCGTCACCTTTCTTTATCCACCAAAACTGTGTGGTTTTCGCTCAAATGTGTCCCAAACATGTTTATATGGTGTAAATGTCACAATGGGAGCTTTGTGCGCGAAAAGCTTTCCGTCATATTTTCGGAACAAAAGTTACCATATCGGCGTCACCTTTCTTTATCCACAAAAACTGTGTGGTTTTCGCTCAATTGTGACCCAAACATGTTTATATGGTGTATATGTCACAATGGGAGCATTGTACCCGAAAAGCTTTCCGTCATATTTTCGGACCAAAAGTGACCATATCAGCGTCACCTTTCTTTATCCACCAAAACTGTGTGGTTTTCGCTCAAATGTGTCCCAAACATGTTTATATGGTGTATAGGTCATAATGAGAGCTTTGTGGGCGAAAACCTTTCCGTCATATTTTCGGACCAAAAGTTACCATATCGGCATCACCTTTCTTTATCCACCAAAACTGTGTGGTTTTCGCTCAAATGTGTCCCAAACATGTTTATATGGTGTATATGTCACAATGGGAGCTTTGGGCGTGAAAAGCTTTCCGTGAAATTTTCGGACCAAAAGCGACCATATCGGCGTCCCATTTCTTTATCGACCAAAATTGTGTGGTTTTCGCTCAAATGTGTCCCAAACATGTTTATATGGTGTATATGTCACAATGGGAGCTTTGTGCGCGAAGAGCTTTCCTTCATATTTTCGGACCAAAAGTGACCATATCGGCGTCACCTTTCTTTATCCACCAAAACTTTGTGGTTTTCGCTCAAATGTGTCCTAAACATGTTAATATGGTGTATATGTCACAATGGGAGCTTTGTGCGCGAAAAGCTTTCCGTCTTATTTTCGGACCAAAAGTTACCATATCGGCGTCACCTTTCTTTATCCACCAAAACTGTGTGGTTTTCGCTCAAATGTGTCCCAAACAAGTTTATATGGTGTATATGTCACAATGGGAGCTTTGTGCGCGAAAATCGTTCGTTCATATTTTCGGACCAAAAGTGACCATATCGGCGTCACCTTTCTTTATCCACCATAACTTTGTGGTTTTCGCTCAAATGTGTCCTAAACATGTTAATATGGTGTATATGTCACAATGAGAGCTTTGTGCGCGAAAAGCTTTCCGTCATATTTTCGGACCAAAAGTTACCATATCGGCGTCACCTTTCTTTATCCACGAAAACTGTGTGGTTTTCGCTCAAATGTGTCCCAAACATGTTTATATGGTGTATATGTCACAATGGGAGCTTTGTGCGCGAAAAGCTTTCCGTCATATTTTCGGACCAAAAGTTACCATATCGGCGTCACCTTTCTTTATCCACCAAAACTGTGTGGTTTTCGCTCAAATGTGTCCCAAACAAGTTTATATGGTGTATATGTCACAATGTGAGCTTTGTGCGCGAAAAGCTTTCGTTCATATTTTCCGACCAAAAGTGACCATATCGGCGTCACCTTTCTTTATCCACCAAAACATTGTGGTTTTCGCTCAAATGTGTCCTAAACATGTTAATATGGTGTATATGTCACAATGGGAGCTTTGTGCGCGAAAAGCTTTCCGTCATATTTTCGGACCAAAAGTTACCATATCGGCGTCACCGTTCTTTATCCACCAAAACTGTGTGGTTTTCGCTGAAATGTGTCCCCAACATGTTTATATGGTGTATATGTCACAATGGGAGCTTTGGGCGCGGAAAGGTTTCCGTGAAATTTTCGGACCAAAAGTGACCATATCGGCGTCCCATTTCTTTATCGACCAAAACTGTGTGGTTTTCGCTCAAATGTGTCCCAAACATGTTTATATGGTGTATATGTCACAATGGGAGCTTTGTGCGCGAAAAGCTTTCGTTCATATTTTCGGAACAAAAGTGACCATATCGGCGTCACCTTTCTTTATCCACCAAAACTTTGTGGTTTTCGCTCAAATGTGTCCTAAACTTGTTAATACGGTGTATATGTCACAATGGGAGCTTTGTGCGCGAAAAGTTTTCCGTCATATTTTCGGACCAAAAGTTACCATATCGACGTCACCGTTCTTTATCCACCAAAACTGTGTGGTTTTCGCTCAAATGTGTCCCCAACATGTTTATATGGTGTATATGTCACAATGGGAGCTTTGGGCGCGGAAAGCTTTCCGTGAAATTTTCGGACCAAAAGTGACCATATCGGCGTCACCTTTCTTTATCCACCAAAACTTTGTGGTTTTCGCTCAAATGTGTCCCAAAAATGTTAATATGGTATGTCATAATGGGAGCTTTGTGCGCGAAAAGCTTTCCGTCATATTTTCGGACCAAAAGTTACCATATCGGCGTCACCTTTCTTTATCCACCAAAACTGTGTGGTTTTCGCTCAAATGTGTCCCAAACAAGTTTATATGGTGTATATGTCACAATGTGAGCTTTGTTCGCGAAAAGCTTTCGTTCATATTTTCCGACCAAAAGTGACCATCTCGGCGTCACCTTTCTTTATCCACCAAAACATTGTGGTTTTCGCTCAAATGTGTCCTAATCATGTTAATATGGTGTATATGTCACAATGGGAGTTTTGTGCGCGAAAAGCTTTCCTTCATATTTTCGGACCAAAAGTTACCATATCGGTGTCACCGTTCTTTATCCACCAAAACTGTGTGGTTTTCGCTCAAATGTGTCCCAAACATGTTTATATGGTGTATATGTCACAATGGGACCTTTGTGCGCGAAAAGCTTTCCGTCATATTTTCGGACCAATAGTTACCATATCGGCGTCACCTTTCTTTATCCACCAAAACTGTGTGGTTTTCGCTCAAATGTGTCCCCAACATGTTTATATGGTGTATATGTCACAATGGGAGCTTTGTGCGCGGAAAGCTTTCCGTGAAATTTTCGGACCAAAAGTGATCATATCGGCGTCACCTTTCTTTATCCACCAAAACTTTGTGGTTTTCGCCCAAATGTGTCCCAAACATGTTAATATGGTGTATATATCACAATGGGAGCTTTGTGCGCGAAAAGCTTTCCGTCATATTTTCGAACCAAAAGTTACCATATAGGCGTCACCTTTCTTTATCCACCAAAACTGTGTGGTTTTCACTCAAATGTGTCCCCAACATGTTTATATGGTGTATATGTCACAATGGGAGCTTTGGGCGCGGAAAGGTTTCCGTGAAATTTTCGGACCAAAAGTGACCATATCCGCGTCCCATTTCTTTATCGACCAAAACTGTATGGTTTTCGCTCAAATGTGTCCCAAACATGTTTATATGGTGTATATGTCACAATGGGAGCTTTGTGCGCGAAAAGCTTTCGTTCATATTTTCGGACCAAAAGTGACCATATCGGCGTCACCTTTCTTTATCCACCAAAACTTTGTGGTTTTCGCTCAAATGTGTCCTAAACATGTTAATATGGTGTATATGTCATAATGGGAGCTTTGTGCGCGAAAAGCTTTCCGTCATATTTTCGGACCAAAAGTTACCATATCGGCGTCACCTTTCTTTATCCACCAAAACTGTGTGGTTTTCGCTCAAATGTGTCCCAAACATGTTTATATGGTGTATATGTCACAATGGGAGCTTTGTGCGCGAAAAGCTTTCCGTCATATTTTCGGACCAAAAGTTACCATATCGGCGTCACCTTTCTTTATCCACCAAAACTGTGTGGTTTTCGCTCAAATGTGTCCCCAACATGTTTATATGGTGTATATGTCACAATGTGAGCTTTGTGCGCGAAAAGCTTTCGTTCATATTTTCCGACCAAAAGTGACCATATCGGCGTCACCTTTCTTTATCCACCAAAACATTGTGGTTTTCGCTCAAATGTGTCCTAAACATGTTAATATGGTGTATATGTGACAATGGGAGCTTTGTGCGCGAAAAGCTTTCCGTCATATTTTCGGACCAAAAGTTACCATATCAGCGTCACCTTTCTTTATCCACAAAAACTGTGTGGTTTTCGCTCAAATGTGTCCCCAACATGTTTATATGGTGTATATGTCACAATGGGAGCTTTGTGTGCGTAAAGCTTTCCGTGAAATTTTCGGACCAAAAGTGATCATATCGGCGTCACCTTTCTTTATCCACCAAAACTTTGTGGTTTTCGCCCAAATGTGTCCCAAACATGTTAATATGGTGTATATGTCACAATGGGAGCTTTGTGCGCGAAAAGCTTTCCGTCATATTTTCGAACCAAAAGTTACCATATAGGCGTCACCTTTCTTTATCCACCAAAACTGTGTGGTTTTCGCTCAAATGTGTCCCCAACATGTTTATATGGTGTATATGTCACAATGGGAGCTTTGGGCGCGGAAAGGTTTCCGTGAAATTTTCGGACCAAAAGTGATCATATCGGCGTCACCTTTCTTTATCCACCAAAACTTTGTGGTTTTCGCCCAAATGTGTCCCAAATATGTTAATATGGTGTATATATCACAATGGGAGCTTTGTGCGCGAAAAGCTTTCCGTCATATTTTCGAACCAAAAGTTACCATATAGGCGTCACCTTTCTTTATCCACCAAAACTGTGTGGTTTTCTCTCAGATGTGTCCCCAACATGTTTATATGGTGTATATGTCACAATGGGAGCTTTGTGCGCGAAAAGCTTTCGTTCATATTTTCGGACCAAAAGTGACCATATCGGCGTCACCTTTCTTTATCCACCAATACTTTGTGGTTTTCGCTCAAATGTGTCCTAAACATGTTAATATGGTGTATATGTCACAATGGGAGCTTTGTGCGCGAAAAGCTTTCCGTCATATTTTCGGACCAAAAGTTACCATATCGGCGTCACCTTTCTTTATCCACCAAAACTGTGTGGTTTTCGCTCAAATGTGTCCCAAACATGTTTATATGGTGTATATGTCACAATGGGAGCTTTGTGCGCGAAAAGCTTTCCGTCATATTTTCGGACCAAAAGTTACCAAATCGGCGTCACTTTTCTTTATCCACCAAAACTGTGTGGTTTTCGCTCAAATGTGTCCCAAACATGTTTATATGGTGTATATGTCACAATGGGAGCTTTGTGGGCGAAAAGCTTTCCGTCATATTTTCGGACCAAAAGTTACCATATCGGCGTCACCTTTCTTTATCCACCAAAACTGTGTGGTTTTCGCTCAAATGTGTCCCAAACATGTTTATATGGTGTATATGTCACAATGGGAGCTTTGTGCGCGAAAAGCATTCCGTCATATTTTCGAACCAAAAGTAACCATATAGGCGTCACCTTTCTTTATCCACCAAAACTGTGTGGTTTTCGCTCAAATGTGTCCCCAACATGTTTATATGGTGTATATGTCACAATGGGACCTTTGTGCGCGAAAAGCTTTCCGTCATATTTTCGGACCAAAAGTTACCATATCGGCGTCACCTTTCTTTATCCACCAAAACTGTGTGGTTTTCGCTCAAATGTGTCCCCAACATGTTTATATGGTGTATATGTCACAATGGGGGCTTTGTGTGCGGAAAGCTTTCCGTGAAATTTTCGGACCAAAAGTGATCATATCGGCGTCACCTTTCTTTATCCACCAAAACTTTGTGGTTTTCGCCCAAATGTGTCCCAAACATGTTAATATGGTGTATATGTCACAATGGGAGCTTTGTGCGCGAAAAGCTTTCCGTCATATTTTCAAACCAAAAGTTACCATATAGGCGTCACCTTTCTTTATCCACCAAAACTGTGTGGTTTTCGCTCAAATGTGTCCCCAACATGTTTATATGGTGTATATGTCACAATGGGAGCTTTGGGCGCGGAAAGGTTTCCGTGAAATTTTCGGACCAAAAGTGATCATATCGGCGTCACCTTTCTTTATCCACCAAAACTTTGTGGTTTTCGCCCAAATGTGTCCCAAACATGTTAATATGGTGTATATATCACAATGGGAGCTTTGTGCGCGAAAAGCTTTCCGTCATATTTTCGAACCAAAAGTTACCATATAGGCGTCACCTTTCTTTATCCACCAAAACTGTGTGGTTTTCTCTCAAATGTGTCCCCAACATGTTTATATGGTGTATATGTCACAATGGGAGCTTTGTGCGCGAAAAGCTTTCGTTCATATTTTCGGACCAAAAGTGACCATATCGGCGTCACCTTTCTTTATCCACCAATACTTTGTGGTTTTCGCTCAAATGTGTCCTAAACATGTTAATATGGTGTATATGTCACAATGGGAGCTTTGTGCGCGAAAAGCTTTCCGTCATATTTTCGGACCAAAAGTTACCATATCGGCGTCACCTTTCTTTATCCACCAAAACTGTGTGGTTTTCGCTCAAATGTGTCCCAAACATGTTTATATGGTGTATATGTCACAATGGGAGCTTTGTGCGCGAAAAGCTTTCCGTCATATTTTCGGACCAAAAGTTACCAAATCGGCGTCACCTTTCTTTATCCACCAAAACTGTGTGGTTTTCGCTCAAATGTGTCCCAAACATGTTTATATGGTGTATATGTCACAATGGGAGCTTTGTGCGCGAAAAGCTTTCCGTCATATTTTCGGACCAAAAGTTACCATATCGGCGTCACCTTTCTTTATCCACCAAAACTGTTTGGTTTTCGCTCAAATGTGTCCAAACATGTTTATATGGTGTATATGTCACAATGGGAGCTTTGTGCGCGAAAAGCATTCCGTCATATTTTCGAACCAAAAGTAACCATATAGGCGTCACCTTTCTTTATCCACCAAAACTGTGTGGTTTTCGCTCAAATGTGTCCCCAACATGTTTATATGGTGTATATGTCACAATGGGACCTTTGTGCGCGAAAAGCTTTCCGTCATATTTTCGGACGAAAAGTTACCATATCGGCGTCACCTTTCTTTATCCACCAAAACTGTGTGGTTTTCGCTCAAATGTGTCCCCAACATGTTTATATGGTGTATATGTCACAATGGGAGCTTTGTGTGCGGAAAGCTTTCCGTGAAATTTTCGGACCAAAAGTGATCATATCGGCGTCACCTTTCTTTATCCACCAAAACTTTGTGGTTTTCGCCCAAATGTGTCCCAAACATGTTAATATGGTGTATATGTCACAATGGGAGCTTTGTGCGCGAAAAGCTTTCCGTCATATTTTCGAACCAAAAGTTACCATATAGGCGTCACCTTTCTTTATCCACCAAAACTGTGTGGTTTTCGCTCAAATGTGTCCCCAACATGTTTATATGGTGTATATGTCACAATGGGAGCTTTGGGCGCGGAAAGGTTTCCGTGAAATTTTCGGACCAAAAGTGATCATATCGGCGTCACCTTTCTTTATCCACCAAAACTTTGTGGTTTTCGCCCAAATGTGTCCCAAACATGTTAATATGGTGTATATATCACAATGGGAGCTTTGTGCGCGAAAAGCTTTCCGTCATATTTTCGAACCAAAAGTTACCATATAGGCGTCACCTTTCTTTATCCACCAAAACTGTGTGGTTTTCTCTCAAATGTGTCCCCAACATGTTTATATGGTGTATATGTCACAATGGGAGCTTTGTGCGCGAAAAGCTTTCGTTCATATTTTCGGACCAAAAGTGACCATATCGGCGTCACCTTTCTTTATCCACCAATACTTTGTGGTTTTCGCTCAAATGTGTCCTAAACATGTTAATATGGTGTATATGTCACAATGGGAGCTTTGTGCGCGAAAAGCTTTCCGTCATATTTTCGGACCAAAAGTTACCATATCGGCGTCACCTTTCTTTATCCACCAAAACTGTGTGGTTTTCGCTCAAATGTGTCCCAAACATGTTTATATGGTGTATATGTCACAATGGGAGCTTTGTGCGCGAAAAGCTTTCCGTCATATTTTCGGACCAAAAGTTACCAAATCGGCGTCACTTTTCTTTATCCACCAAAACTGTGTGGTTTTCGCTCAAATGTGTCCCAAACATGTTTATATGGTGTATATGTCACAATGGGAGCTTTGTGGGCGAAAAGCTTTCCGTCATATTTTCGGACCAAAAGTTACCATATCGGCGTCACCTTTCTTTATCCACCAAAACTGTGTGGTTTTCGCTCAAATGTGTCCCAAACATGTTTATATGGTGTATATGTCACAATGGGAGCTTTGTGCGCGAAAAGCATTCCGTCATATTTTCGAACCAAAAGTAACCATATAGGCGTCACCTTTCTTTATCCACCAAAACTGTGTGGTTTTCGCTCAAATGTGTCCCCAACATGTTTATATGGTGTATATGTCACAATGGGACCTTTGTGCGCGAAAAGCTTTCCGTCATATTTTCGGACCAAAAGTTACCATATCGGCGTCACCTTTCTTTATCCACCAAAACTGTGTGGTTTTCGCTCAAATGTGTCCCCAACATGTTTATATGGTGTATATGTCACAATGGGGGCTTTGTGTGCGGAAAGCTTTCCGTGAAATTTTCGGACCAAAAGTGATCATATCGGCGTCACCTTTCTTTATCCACCAAAACTTTGTGGTTTTCGCCCAAATGTGTCCCAAACATGTTAATATGGTGTATATGTCACAATGGGAGCTTTGTGCGCGAAAAGCTTTCCGTCATATTTTCAAACCAAAAGTTACCATATAGGCGTCACCTTTCTTTATCCACCAAAACTGTGTGGTTTTCGCTCAAATGTGTCCCCAACATGTTTATATGGTGTATATGTCACAATGGGAGCTTTGGGCGCGGAAAGGTTTCCGTGAAATTTTCGGACCAAAAGTGATCATATCGGCATCACCTTTCTTTATCCACCAAAACTTTGTGGTTTTCGCCCAAATGTGTCCCAAACATGTTAATATGGTGTATATATCACAATGGGAGCTTTGTGCGCGAAAAGCTTTCCGTCATATTTTCGAACCAAAAGTTACCATATAGGCGTCACCTTTCTTTATCCACCAAAACTGTGTGGTTTTCTCTCAAATGTGTCCCCAACATGTTTATATGGTGTATATGTCACAATGGGAGCTTTGTGCGCGAAAAGCTTTCGTTCATATTTTCGGACCAAAAGTGACCATATCGGCGTCACCTTTCTTTATCCACCAATACTTTGTGGTTTTCGCTCAAATGTGTCCTAAACATGTTAATATGGTGTATATGTCACAATGGGAGCTTTGTGCGCGAAAAGCTTTCCGTCATATTTTCGGACCAAAAGTTACCATATCGGCGTCACCTTTCTTTATCCACCAAAACTGTGTGGTTTTCGCTCAAATGTGTCCCAAACATGTTTATATGGTGTATATGTCACAATGGGAGCTTTGTGCGCGAAAAGCTTTCCGTCATATTTTCGGACCAAAAGTTACCAAATCGGCGTCACCTTTCTTTATCCACCAAAACTGTGTGGTTTTCGCTCAAATGTGTCCCAAACATGTTTATATGGTGTATATGTCACAATGGGAGCTTTGTGCGCGAAAAGCTTTCCGTCATATTTTCGGACCAAAAGTTACCATATCGGCGTCACCTTTCTTTATCCACCAAAACTGTTTGGTTTTCGCTCAAATGTGTCCAAACATGTTTATATGGTGTATATGTCACAATGGGAGCTTTGTGCGCGAAAAGCATTCCGTCATATTTTCGAACCAAAACTAACCATATAGGCGTCACCTTTCTTTATCCACCAAAACTGTGTGGTTTTCGCTCAAATGTGTCCCCAACATGTTTATATGGTGTATATGTCACAATGGGACCTTTGTGCGCGAAAAGCTTTCCGTCATATTTTCGGACGAAAAGTTACCATATCGGCGTCACCTTTCTTTATCCACCAAAACTGTGTGGTTTTCGCTCAAATGTGTCCCCAACATGTTTATATGGTGTATATGTCACAATGGGAGCTTTGTGTGCGGAAAGCTTTCCGTGAAATTTTCGGACCAAAAGTGATCATATCGGCGTCACCTTTCTTTATCCACCAAAACTTTGTGGTTTTCGCCCAAATGTGTCCCAAACATGTTAATATGGTGTATATGTCACAATGGGAGCTTTGTGCGCGAAAAGCTTTCCGTCATATTTTCAAACCAAAAGTTACCATATAGGCGTCACCTTTCTTTATCCACCAAAACTGTGTGGTTTTCGCTCAAATGTGTCCCCAACATGTTTATATGGTGTATATGTCACAATGGGAGCTTTGGGCGCGGAAAGGTTTCCGTGAAATTTTCGGACCAAAAGTGATCATATCGGCATCACCTTTCTTTATCCACCAAAACTTTGTGGTTTTCGCCCAAATGTGTCCCAAACATGTTAATATGGTGTATATATCACAATGGGAGCTTTGTGCGCGAAAAGCTTTCCGTCATATTTTCGAACCAAAAGTTACCATATAGGCGTCACCTTTCTTTATCCACCAAAACTGTGTGGTTTTCTCTCAAATGTGTCCCCAACATGTTTATATGGTGTATATGTCACAATGGGAGCTTTGTGCGCGAAAAGCTTTCGTTCATATTTTCGGACCAAAAGTGACCATATCGGCGTCACCTTTCTTTATCCACCAATACTTTGTGGTTTTCGCTCAAATGTGTCCTAAACATGTTAATATGGTGTATATGTCACAATGGGAGCTTTGTGCGCGAAAAGCTTTCCGTCATATTTTCGGACCAAAAGTTACCATATCGGCGTCACCTTTCTTTATCCACCAAAACTGTGTGGTTTTCGCTCAAATGTGTCCCAAACATGTTTATATGGTGTATATGTCACAATGGGAGCTTTGTGCGCGAAAAGCTTTCCGTCATATTTTCGGACCAAAAGTTACCAAATCGGCGTCACCTTTCTTTATCCACCAAAACTGTGTGGTTTTCGCTCAAATGTGTCCCAAACATGTTTATATGGTGTATATGTCACAATGGGAGCTTTGTGCGCGAAAAGCTTTCCGTCATATTTTCGGACCAAAAGTTACCATATCGGCGTCACCTTTCTTTATCCACCAAAACTGTGTGGTTTTCGCTCAAATGTGTCCCAAACATGTTTATATGGTGTATATGTCACAATGGGAGCTTTGTGCGCGAAAAGCATTCCGTCATATTTTCGAACCAAAAGTAACCATATAGGCGTCACCTTTCTTTATCCACCAAAACTGTGTGGTTTTCGCTCAAATGTGTCCCCAACATGTTTATATGGTGTATATGTCACAATGGGACCTTTGTGCGCGAAAAGCTTTCCGTCATATTTTCGGACCAAAAGTTACCATATAGGCGTCACCTTTCTTTATCCACCAAAACTGTGTGGTTTTCGCTCAAATGTGTCCCCAACATGTTTATATGGTGTATATGTCACAATGGGAGCTTTGGGCGCGGAAAGGTTTCCGTGAAATTTTCGGACCAAAAGTGATCATATCGGCGTCACCTTTCTTTATCCACCAAAACTTTGTGGTTTTCGCCCAAATGTGTCCCAAACATGTTAATATGGTGTATATATCACAATGGGAGCTTTGTGCGCGAAAAGCTTTCCGTCATATTTTCGAACCAAAAGTTACCATATAGGCGTCACCTTTCTTTATCCACCAAAACTGTGTGGTTTTCTCTCAAATGTGTCCCCAACATGTTTATATGGTGTATATGTCACAATGGGAGCTTTGTGCGCGAAAAGCTTTCGTTCATATTTTCGGACCAAAAGTGACCATATCGGCGTCACCTTTCTTTATCCACCAATACTTTGTGGTTTTCGCTCAAATGTGTCCTAAACATGTTAATATGGTGTATATGTCACAATGGGAGCTTTGTGCGCGAAAAGCTTTCCGTCATATTTTCGGACCAAAAGTTACCATATCGGCGTCACCTTTCTTTATCCACCAAAACTGTGTGGTTTTCGCTCAAATGTGTCCCAAACATGTTTATATGGTGTATATGTCACAATGGGAGCTTTGTGCGCGAAAAGCTTTCCGTCATATTTTCGGACCAAAAGTTACCAAATCGGCGTCACCTTTCTTTATCCACCAAAACTGTGTGGTTTTCGCTCAAATGTGTCCCAAACATGTTTATATGGTGTATATGTCACAATGGGAGCTTTGTGCGCGAAAAGCTTTCCGTCATATTTTCGGACCAAAAGTTACCATATCGGCGTCACCTTTCTTTATCCACAAAAACTGTGTGGTTTTCGCTCAAATGTGTCCCAAACATGTTTATATGGTGTATATGTCACAATGGGAGCTTTGTGCGCGAAAAGCATTCCGTCATATTTTCGAACCAAAAGTAACCATATAGGCGTCACCTTCCTTTATCCACCAAAACTGTGTGGTTTTCGCTCAAATGTGTCCCCAACATGTTTATATGGTGTATATGTCACAATGGGACCTTTGTGCGCGAAAAGCTTTCCGTCATATTTTCGGACCAAAAGTTACCATATCGGCGTCACCTTTCTTTATCCACCAAAACTGTGTGGTTTTCGCTCAAATGTGTCCCCAACATGTTTATATGGTGTATATGTCACAATGGGAGCTTTGTGCGCGGAAAGCTTTCCGTGAAATTTTCGGACCAAAAGTGATCATATCGGCGTCACCTTTCTTTATCCACCAAAACTTTGTGGTTTTCGCCCAAATGTGTCCCAAACATGTTAATATGGTGTATATATCACAATGGGAGCTTTGTGCGCGAAAAGCTTTCCGTCATATTTTCGAACCAAAAGTTACCATATAGGCGTCACCTTTCTTTATCCACCAAAATTGTGTGGTTTTCGCTCAAATGTATCCCCAACATGTTTATATGGGTTATATGTCACAATGGGAGCTTTGGGCGCGGAAAGGTTTCCGTGAAATTTTCGGACCAAAAGTGACCATATCCGCGTCCCATTTCTTTATCGACCAAAAATGTGTGGTTTTCGCTCAAATGTGTCCCAAACATGTTTATATGTTGTATATGTCACAATGGGAGCTTTGTGCGCGAAAAGCTTTCGTTCATATTTTCGGACCAAAAGTGACCATATCGGCGTCACCTTTCTTTATCCACCAAAACTTTGTGGTTTTCGCTCAAATGTGTCCTAAACATGTTAATATGGTGTATATGTCACAATGGGAGCTTTGTGCGCGAAAAGCTTTCCGTCATATTTTCGGACCAAAAGTTACCATATCGGCGTCACCTTTCTTTATCCACCAAAACTGTGTGGTTTTCGCTCAAATGTGTCCCAAACATGTTTATATGGTGTATATGTCACAATGGGAGCTTTGTGCGCGAAAAGCTTTCCGTCATATTTTCGGACCAAAAGTTACCATATCGGCGTCACCTTTCTTTATCCACCAAAACTGTGTGGTTTTCGCTCAAATGTGTCCCCAACATGTTTATATGGTGTATATGTCAAAATGGGAGCTTTGTGCGCAAAAAGCTTTCGTTCATATTTTCCGACCAAAAGTGACCATCTCGGCGTCACCTTTCTTTATCCACCAAAACATTGTGGTTTTCGCTCAAATGTGTCCTAATCATGTTAATATGGTGTATATGTCACAATGGGAGTTTTGTGCGCGAAAAGCTTTCCGTCATATTTTCGGACCAAAAGTTACCATATCGGCGTCACCATTCTTTATCAACCAAAACTGTGTGGTTTTTGCTCAAATGCGTCCCAAACATGTTTATATGGTGTATATGTCACAATGGGACCTTTGTGCGCGAAAAGCTTTCCGTCATATTTTCGGACCAAAAGTTACCATATCGGCGTCACCTTTCTTTATCCACCAAAACTGTGTGGTTTTCGCTCAAATGTGTCCCCAACATGTTTATATGGTGTATATGTCACAATGGGACCTTTGTGCGCGGAAAGCTTTCCGTGAAATTTTCGGACCAAAAGTGATCATATCGGCGTCACCTTTCTTTATCCACCAAAACTTTGTGGTTTTCGCCCAAATGTGTCCCAAACATGTTAATATGGTGTATATGTCACAATGAGAGCTTTGTGCGCGAAAAGCTTTCCGTCATATTTTCGAACCAAAAGTTACCATATAGGCGTCACCTTTCTTTATCCACCAAAACTGTGTGGTTTTCGCTCAAATGTGTCCCCAACATGTTTATATTGTGTATATGTCACAATGGGAGCTTTGGGCGCGGAAAGGTTTCCGTGAAATTTTCGGACCAAAAGTGACCATATCCGCGTCCCATTTCTTTATCGACCAAAACTGTGTGGTTTTCGCTCAAATGTGTCCCAAACATGTTAATATGGTGTATATGTCACAATGGGAGCTTTTTGCGCGAAAAGCTTTCCGACATATTTTCGGACTAAAAGTTACCATATAGGAGTCACTTTTCTTTATCCACCAAAACTGTGTGGTTTTCGCTCAAATGTGTCCCCAACATGTTTATATGGTGTATATGTAAAAATGGGAGCTTTGGGCGCGGAAAGCTTTCCGTGAAATTTTCGGACCAAAAGTGACCATATCGGCGTCCCATTTCTTTATCGACCAAAACTGTGTGGTTTTCGCTAAAATGTGTCCCAAACATGTTTATATGGTGTATATGTCACAGTGGGAGCTTTGTGTGCGAAAAGCTTTCCGTCATATTTTCGGACCAAAAGTTACCATATCGGCGTCACCTTTCTTTATCCACAAAAACCGTGTGGTTTTCACTCAATTGTGTCCCAATCATGTTTATATGGTGTATATGTCACAATGGGAGCTTTGTACCCGAAAAGCTTTCCGTCATATTTTCGGACCAAAAGTGACCATATCGGCGTCACCTTTCTTTATCCACCAAAACTGTGTGATTTTAGCTCAAATGTATCCCAAACATGATTATATGGTGTATATGTCATAATGGGCGCTTTGTGCGCGAAAACCTTTCCGTGAAATTTTCGGACCAAAAGTGATTATATCGGCGTCACCTTACTTTATCCACCAAAACTGTGTTGTTTTTGCTCAAATGTTTACGAAACATGTTTATATGGTGTAGAGGTCAAAATGGGAGCTTTGTGTGCGAAAAGCTTTCCGTGAAATTTTCGGACCAAAAGTGACCATATCGGAGTCACCTCTCTTTATCCACCGAAACTGTGTGGTTTTCGCTCAAATGTGTCCCAAATATGTTTATATGGTGTATATGTCACAATGGGAGCTTTGTGCGTGAAAAGCTTTCAGTCATATTTTCGAACAAAAACTGAACAAATCGGCGTCACCTTTCTCTATCCACCAAAACTGTATTGTTTTTTATCAAATGTTTACCAAACACGTTTATATAGTGTATAGGTCATAATGGGAGCTTTCTGCGCGAACACCTTTCCATGAAATTTTCGGACCAAAAGTGACCATATCGGCGTCACCTTTCTTTGTCCACCAAAAATGTGTTGTTTTTGTTCAAATGTTTCCCAAACACGTTTATATGGTGTATAGGTCATAATGGGAGCTTTGTGCGTGAAAAGGTTTCCGTGAAATTTTCGGACCAAAAGTGACCATATCGGCGTCACCTTTCTTTATCCACCGAAGTTGTGTGGTTTTCGCTCAAATGTGTCCCAAACATGTATATATGGTTTATATGTTACAATGTAAGCTTTGTGCGCAAAATGCTTTCCGTCAAATTTTAAGACCAAAAGTGACCATATTTGCGTCACCTTACTTTATCCACCAAAACTGTGTGGTTTTCTCTCAAATGTGTCCCAAACATGTTTATATGGTGTATATGTCACAATGGGAGCATTGTGCGCGAAAAGCTTTCCGTCATATTTTCGAACCAAAAGTTACCATATCGGCGTCACCTTTCTTTATCCACCAAATCTGTGTGGTTTTCGCTCAAATGTGTCCCAAACATGTTTATATGGTGTATATGTCATAATGAGAGCTTTGTGCGCGAAAACCTTTCCGTGAAATCTTCGGACCAAAAGTGACCATATCGGCGTCATCTTACTTTATCCACCAAAACTGTGTTGTTTTTGCTCAAATGTTTACCAAACATGTTTATAGGGTGTATAGGTCATAATGGGAGCTTTGCGCGCGAACTTTTCGGACCAAAAGTGACTATATCGGCGTCACCTTACTTTATCCACCAAAATTGTGTTGTTTTTGCTCAAATGTTTACGAACCATGTTTATATGGTGTATAGGTCATAATGGGAGCTTTAGCTTTCCGTGATATTTTCGGACCAAAAGTGACCATATCGGAGTCACCTTTCTTTATCCACCAAAACTGTGTGGTTTTCGCTCAAATGTGTCCCAAATATGTTTATATGGTGTATATTTTACAATGGGAGCTTTGTGCGTGAAAAGCTTTCCGTCATATTTTCGAACCAAAAGTTACCATATCGGCGTCACCTTTCTTTATCCACCAAATCTGTGTGGTTTTCGCTCAAATGTGTCCCAAACATGTTTATATGGTGTATAGGTCATAATGGGAGTTTTGTGCGCGAAAACCTTTCCGTGAAATTTTCGGACCAAAAGTGACCATATCGGCGTCATCTTACTTTATCCACCAAAATTGTGTTGTTTTTGCTCAAATGTTTACCAAACATGTTTATAGGGTGTATAGGTCATAATGGGAGCTTTGTGCGCGAATTTTTCGGACCCAAAGTGACTATATCGGCGTCACCTTACTTTATCCACCAAAATTGTGTTTTTTTTTGCTCAAATGTTTACGAAACATGTTTATATGGTGTATAGGTCATAATGGGAGCTTTGTGTGCGAAAAGCTTTCCGTGAAATTTTCGGAACAAAAGTGACCATATCGGAGTCACCTTTCTTTATCCACGAAAACTGTGTGGTTTTCGCTCAAATGTGTCCCAAATATGTTTATATGGTGTATATGTCACAATGGGATCTTTGTGCGCGAAAAGCTTTCCGTCATATTTTCCGACCAAAAGTGACCATATCGGCGTCACCTTTCTTTATCCACCAAAAATGTGTTGTTTTTTTTTATCAAATGTTTACCAAACACGTTTATGGCAATAATAGGAGGGGGGTGAGTTAGGCGATTTGGTGCGATTTTGAGCTTCCCCTCGGGTCTCCCGGCGGCGGCCGGCTTAGGGCTGGCCCTTGTCCTCCTGTTTGACTGATGGCGAAAGGAAAGAGGGGGCGTGGAGGGATAAAGCATGGGGTACAATCGGAGGCCAGGGAGGAGCTCGCTCGTGAGCTTTGTTCCTCCATGTTCAAATCTAAATCCAATTTAGGGTTCGGCTCAGATTTAGGCGATTTGGATGTGGATGGTGATTGTGGAGGTAAGGCAGCGGGGATTAGGCGTCAGGGTTCTTCCCCTCCTCCGTCGACTTCGAAAACGGTGGGCTCTCCTCCGGGGTCAAGCGTGACTGAGGGTAAAGCAGATCAGGTTGGGTTATTCGACTAGAGGGATGTGTGTAGGGATTCAAATAATTCAAATAAACAATTCACAACCAGACTACTCCCTGGCCCAAACAAATAATACAAGAATCCCCTCCCTTGTAGTAGTAGGGTAATTTAGGATCGAATACACGAGGAGGTATGCCAGCGCTTCCCTTGTTGTACTCATGATCAAAGCTTTCGACCTCAGAAGACACTCGATATCGATGTGTCTGGTCGATATCGACCTCAGTTCTGGTCGATTTCCAGTACAGTTCCTGCAGAAGACAAAAGCAGCAAAGTCGACGTCGAGCAGAGACCTCGATATCGATGTTAGACCTCGATATCGACCTTTACAGTCGATTCCGATGTTTGTCACAGAAACTGTAATTCGTAACCAATTGTCGAAAAAGAGTCTGAAGAACGTAGAATGGTAAAGAAGGATGATCAGAAACAAAACTAAAACTTTTATATAGATTCAATTAATTAAAAGCTTCCAAAGTCGGGGTTTCATGCCACAACAATAACAATGCAAGTTTTATGCTAAAGTAATGAAATTTAATGCCCTTCCGTCAAATAACTTTCGTTATCAACACTTAGGTGATTAAAGGCTCTCGCATAGTTCCTAAGAGTTACTATCTAATTCATGAGCAATCCAAGTTCACAATATGAGTGGCTTTCGCTTCAATAATGCAAATAATGAATTTCCCTAACTTTCGCAAAGGATCATGCATAGGATATAAGACGAAATCGCATAAAAGTCATACATTTGATGCACTTACCCTACATCGTTATCGTCGGGCTCACCCCGACCCTAGAAGTAGGTTGACTACTCGCTCCTCATCATGCACATCATCATCATTGAACGAAAACTACTTTGAATTAAACTTTGAAAGAAAGTACAACCGAACAAGCCAAAACTCCGCTCTCTCTTTCTAACTCACTCGGCCTCCTCTCTCTCTCTAACTCGTTTCTATTGTAATTGGATTTGAAATTGAATGTAAATTGAATTCCTAAAGTCAACCCTACTGGCCTCTAGATATAGATATCGAACTTTGCTATCCAAAGACTCGAAACTTTATCTTTATTCTCTAAGATAAAACTTAAATAAAGTAAAAACTAAAACTTCTATGGTAAATCAGCCTTCATGTGATAGCTCTGATGTTGAACATAAGAAATCTCGTCTTTAGGATAGACGTGCAAGCTTCAGATAGAATTCTATCAAAATCTGAGTCGGATTCCTCTGCTGGGCAACATCGATATCGACCACTGTGAAACTCTATCTCGAGCTCTCCTCCTCATACTCGGACTGGCACTCGACTTCTATCATTTAGCTCGATCTGGCAACATCGATATCGACCTTCAGACGTCGATATCGACCTCTCTATGTCGACATGCTCTGCTTCATTTCCTGCTCAATTCCTATGTCTCTGCTGCACTCGATGTCGAGGTCCCTAGTTGATTTCGACTTCTTCAGAAGACTTCGAGTTCTTTTTTCTACTCTTCTAAATATGTCCATTTTTATCCTGTTTTCTGCTAAATCACATAGAAACTCATACAGACCCAAATATTTGATATTTAAGCATAAACTACACTAATCCCATGTTTTCCCACTAATATGCATGCAAAAGACGATAAAATGGACTCATATGTGCATAAAAAATATGGCAATTTGCGCGCACAACATGGGTCGACAACGGAAAGGTTGGCAAAGGAGATGGATAAGGAGATTGAGGTGGGTGCCCCCGACCGGGCTCCATCCGTTGGCACAATTGGTGGTGAGAACCAAGGCGGCTAGCCTCACCCTGGTTGTCCTGGTGTTGGCCCATCCTCCTTGTCCGGTGCTCCTAATGGGGAAGAGCAGGGCGCCCCCCCCCCCCCCAAGTGGTGGGGATGAACTAATTGCTGGACAGAGGTGCTTCCAGGGCCAGTCCTACACTTCTCATCCACGTTCTTATGCTGAGGCTGCTAGAGGATCTCATCGGGCTTCAAGTTCGAACATATTGAGTTATATACCTAATGTATGTGGAGATAGAATCATGTATTCAGATGATGATATTGTAGAATCGTCCAAAGTTTGGGAAGCCACGCTGCTGGGTGCTAAATGGGATAAAAAATCTCTCTCCGAGCTATCTCGGAGTTCATCCATTGCTCTTGGAAGGTAACTTATCCAAAATTTTATGCAAAGGCTAATGGAATCCTTGTATTTTGATTCGCGTCAATTGATGATCTGAATTGGGTGCTGAATAAAGGCCCATGGACTATTGGCGGATTGTGCCCGCTCCTGCTTAAACAGTGGGTAGTTGGGTTGCCTATGGACTAGCGGTTGTTTAGTTCAGTCCCGGTGTGGGTTCGGTTGCCTGATCTTCCACCAGTGTTTAATTCGAAGGAAATGCTCAGTCTCATTGGCAGTGGAATTGGGACACCGATTTGCGTGGATGAATTCACTGCGAGTTATGAGTTGCTTGCGTATGCTAGAATGTTGATTGAAGTTGATGTGGACAAGTCTCATCGATCATATGTTAAGCTTGTGAATGCCCGAGGGAGTGAAGTAGTGCAGAAGGTCATATTTGAATGGCTTCCGTGGAGCTGCGCCTATTGCAAATGTTTTGACCACAGCGAGGCTATGTGCAAAACGTATAGACCGGATGCGGCGTCTCCTCCTTCGGCGCAGTACAAGCGCCATATGACTGATGTTGCGAAGGGTGTGGAAAGGATGAAGGAGAGCCAACCTGTAGAGGGGACTGTACAGGGTGTCGCAGCTACTACTATGGGGACGTCTGGCCCAATGCCTTCGAACGAGCCTTGTAGCAGTGACAAAGGTGCTGCTGGGGCTGTGTTGCCGAAAAGGGTGTGTAGTGTCGCGACTCAGACTAATCTGCCCGTGGACGAAAAGGAAATCTCCCAGCCTGTTACACCTCATGGCGTTGGGATGGATGAGGATAAAATGGCCAAGACTCCCTCATCGAATAGGGAGCAGACGAGTAAGAAGATGGAGGAAGAGGATTAGGCATCTGTGGCTGATCCCTTCTCATCCCAGTTTTACGCAGCGCTTGTCGCTACTGCTTGGGCTGAGGACTCGGGTCTGTTGGCAACTAATAATGGTCGGATAAAGGTGAGTGGTTGTGTTACTCCTAATATTAGGCGCTGCATGGAGGTGGGGGGCATTAGGAAAGGAAAGTATATACTCCGGGGTACATCGAACTGCATTAGGGGCGATGTCCGGGTCTCCTTGACGATGGATGAGCTCTACAATGCGCTCTCCACCATCAAGGACCCTGAATCGCGGGACATGGTTGTGAAGTACTTCACCCAGGGGTCGGATGATGAGGAGGGGGTGGCATCGACTGACGATGACTCTTACCAACCGGGATGAGTATACGGAGAGCGCCCAGCTGCAATGAATTGGTGCAGCTTGGAGGAGCTGGTGGTCCTGAGCTGAAAGTTTGTCTGCTATCATAAGTTGGGTTCAAGTCCTTCATTCTGCGTTAATGCCATAGAAGTGTGGGTAATTGGATTGCGATTGGATGGGCCTATATATGAATGAAGACTGGTATATTTTTGTTTTGGCTTCTCCGTTCAAATTACATACAATCATATAATACAATTTATGATTGTATGTTAATTTGGTTAGAGAAGTCGGTTTGGGAGGGGAAGTAGTGGGATTGACGTTTGTTTAGGGTAGTTGCAATTTTGAGGGGAAGAAGCGGTATTATGTTAATTTGGTTTATGCATTTTTTCCCACGGGACCCTTGGTTTGGTCTGCGTGCTTTTGTATCTTGGTTACACCCATCTTATATATATTTACTAGTTCAAGTCATAATGGGAGATTCGGCGTCACCTTTCTTTATCCACCAAAAATGTGTAGTTTTTAATCAAATGTTTCTCAAACACGTTTATATGGTGTATAGGTCATAATGTGAGCTTTGGGCGCAAAAAGCTTTCTGTGAAATTTTTGGACCAAAAGTGACCATATCGGCGTCACCTTACTTTATCCACCAAAACTGTGTTGTTTTTCCTCAAATGTTTACCAAACATGTTTATATGGTGTATAGGTCATAATGCGAGCTTTGTGCGCGAAAAGCTTTCTGTCAAATTTTCGAACCAAAAGTGACCATATCGGCGTCACCTTTCTTTATCAACCAAAACAGCGTGGTTTTCGCTCAAATGTGTCCCAAACATGTTTATATGGTGTATAGGTCATAATGGGAGCTTTGTGTACGAAAAGCTTTCCATTAAAATTTTCGGAACAAAAGTGACCATATCGGCGTCACCTTTCTTTATCCTCCAAAACTGTGTGGTTTTCGCTCAAATGTATCCCAAACATGTTTATATGATGTATATGTCATAATGGGAGCTTTGTGCGCGAAAAGTTTTACGTGAAATTTTCGGACCAAAATTAACCATATCGGCGTCACCTTTCTTTATCCACCAAAAATGTGTTGTTTTTGCTGAAATGTTTCCCAAACACGTTTATATGGTGTATAGGTCATAATGGAAGCTTTGTGCACGAAAAGCTTTCCGTGAAATTTTCGGACCAAAAGTGATCATATCGGCGTCACCTTTCTTTATCCACCAAAAATGTGTTGTTTTTGCTGAAATATGTGTCCCAAACACGTTTATATGGTGTATAGGTCATAATGGGAGCTTTGTGCGCGAAAAGCATTCCGGGAAATTTTCGGACCAAAAGTGACCATATCGGGGTCACCTTTCTTTATCCACCAAAACTGTGTGTTTTTCGCTCAAATGTCTCCCAAACATCATTATATGGTGTATATGTCACAATGGGAGCTTGGTGCGCGAAAATCTTTCTGTCATATGTTCGGACCAAAAGTGACCATATCGGCGTCACATTTCTTTATCCACCAAAACTGTGTGGTTTTCGCTCAAATGTGTCCCAAACATGTTTATATAGTGTATAGGTCATAATGGGAGCTTTGTGCGCGAAAAGCTTTCCGTGAAATTTTCGGACCAAAAGTGACCATATTGGCGTCACCTTTATTTATCCACCAAAAATGTATTGTTTTTGCTCAAATGTGTCCCAAACATGTTTATATGGTGTATATGTCACAATGGGAGCTTTCTGCGCGAAAACCTTTCCGTGAAATTTTCGGACCAAAAGTGACCATATCGGCGCCACCTTACTTTATCCACCAAAACTGTGTTGTTTTTTTTATCAAATGTTTACCAAACACGTTTATATGGTGTATAGGTCAAAAGGGGAGCTTTGTGCGCGAAAAGCTTTCCGTGAAATTTTCGGACCAAAAGTGACCATATCGGCGTCACCTTTCTTTATCCACCAAAAATGTGTTGTTTTTGCTCAAATGTTTCCCAAACACGTTGATATGGTGTATATGTCATAATGGGAGCTTTGTGCATGAAAAGCTTTCCGTGAAATTTTCGGACCAAAAGTGACTATATCGGCGTCACCTTTCTCTATCCACCAAATCTGTGTGGTTTTCGCTTATTTGTGTCCCAAACATGTTTATATGGTTTATATGTCACAATGGGAGCTTTGTGCGCGAAAATCTTTCCGTCAAATTGTCAAACCAAAAGTGACCATATTGGCGTCACCTTACTTTATCCACCAAAACTGTGTGGTATTCACTCAAATGTGTCCCAAACATGTTTATATGGTGTATAGGTCATAATGGGAGCTTTGTGCGTGAAAAGCTTTCCGTGGAATTTTCGGACCAAAAGTGACCATATCGGCGTCACCTTACTTTATCCACCAAAACTGTGTTGTTTTTTGCTAAAATGTTTCACAAACACGTTTATATGGTGTATAGATCATAATTGGAGCTTTGTGCGTGAAAAGCTTTCCGTAAAATTTTTCGGACCAAAAGTGACTATATAGGCGTCACATTACTTTATCCACCAAAATTGTGTGGTTTTCGCTCAAATGTTTACCAAACATGTTTATATGGTGTATATTTCACAATGGGAGCTTTGTGCGCGAAAAGCAGTCCGTCAAATTTTCAGCCCAAAAGTGACCATATCGGCGTCACCTTACTTTATCCACCAAAATTGTTTGGTTTTCGCTCAAATGTGTCCCATAAATGTTTAAATGGTGTATTTGTCACAATGAGAGCTTTGTGCGCGAAAAGCTTTCCATCATATTTTCGGAACAAAATTTACCATATCGGCGTCACCTTTCTTTATCCACCAAAATTGTGTGGTTTTTGCTCAAATGTGTCCCAAACATGTTTACATAGTGTATAGGTCATAATGGGAGCTTTGTGCGCGAAAAGCTTTCCGTGAAATTTTCGGACCAAAAGTGACCATATCGGCGTTGCCTTTATTTATCCACCAAAAATGTGTTGTTTTTGCTCAAATGTGTCCCAAACATGTTTATATGGTGTACATGTCACAATGGGAGTTGTCCGCGCGAAAAACTTTCCGTGAAATTTTCGGACCAAAAGTGACCATATCGGCGTCACCTTTCTTTATCCACCAAAAATGTGTTGTTTTTGCTCAAATGTTTCCCAAACACGTTTATTTGGTGTATAGGTCATAATGGGAGCTTTGTGCATGAAAAGCTTTCCGTGAAATTTTCGGGGCCAAAAGTGACCATATAGGCGTCACCTTTCTTTATCCACCAAAAATGTGTTGTTTTTTGCTCAAATGTTTCCCAAACACGTTTATATGGTTTATAGGTCATAATGGGAGCTTTGTGCGCGGAAAACTTTCCGTGAAATTTTCGGACCAAAAGTGACCATATCGGCGTCGCCTTTCTGTACCCACCAAAATGTGTTGTTTTTTTTTTATCAAATGTTTACCAAATACGTTTATATGGTGTATATGAAATACCCGCATATTTCCGTTTATTTAATTTTAGAATTTTATTAAATAAAAGTCGAAAGTATTTCTTATTCCACTTATTCTTAGTGTGTCTAAATTCGCGAGATAGTGATTTCACATTTTATAATGTGAAATGGGGGAAATTAATTTATTTAATTTACTTAAATAAATAAATATTTTATAAATAATATTTATATATTATTTATGGGTAAATTAGGGGGTAAGTAGTTATATATATATATTATACTATATATATACATATGTATTTATTTATTTATATATACGTGTATATATGTTAGGTTATATATACATATACTACCCAAATAGGAGTTATCCCATTTCAAATCCAGGCCGGCCCACCTCCTGCAATCCAAAAAGCAATCCAGGTGAAAGGGATCGGATTTTTTTTTTAAACAAAAATTATATCTTAACTAAGTGATAACTAGCAATCTTCCATCCAAATCTATCAAGATAAAATCCATATCTTAAGGGGATTCGATTAGGTTATATCTTAGAGGACGTTACCAGCTTTCCATCCATATCAAATACACACCATAACTTCCTCTCCATCATCCTCTGCAACCCCATAAACATCAGCCGAAAATCACAAACGACAACTATCTCCGTTCACCCTCGACCACGATTCCGACGATCCCAAGGCCGACTACCACCACCACAGGTCTCCTCCAACACCGAGGAAGCCACCGTGCAAGCCCCGACGCAGCAGCTCACCGGAAAGACGTCGGAAACGGCGTCGGAAGTTTCTGCAGAACAGTGATCGAGAGGCCAACTTCGAAGCATTGCCAACACTACCACAGTGACTCAAAGCCATCAAATCCAAATCCACCGTAAACCTTGCAATACCCTCTGTCAAACACATCTTTTCGTTTCCTCAAATCTGCTCAGGGGTGCTCGTACCATAGCCCCGAAATTGACTGGTGAGCAGTTTTTCTGCATAGCAGAAAAACGTGATTTTGATGAACGTTTCTTTATTCATTCGATTCAGGGGCTGATAATCCTTATAAATCATTTCTTTTCAGATTCATACCATAGCAAGGGATCATAGGTTCAAAACTTGGACGATTCCGAGTCCCGTTTGGGTAAGTTCCGCTCTAGTCATCGCAATTTATCGAGTTTTGAATAAGTAAGCGATGTTTAATCTAACCTACATACTGTTTTGGAACAGTTTACAGCCTGTTTAACTCCTGAGATTTGGTGGGTACAGAATCGATTGGCTTTTGGGAAAAGCAAGGATAAGTTTTGTACTTTTTAAAAGTTACGGTGTCGTTTCCGTAATTTCTGAAAAGTTACTAATACCCTAATTAATTCTGTAAAATCTCAGGTCCATTATCAGATTATTTTTCTCAACTACGAATAAGCATTTCGTCAGATTAAGGCAAGTGGTTTGGTTCAATCAGTGCACTTTTGCAAATTTCGTGCCTTTTTCGCAATTATTGTCTTTTTGTGTCTTCTATACATTCCATGCTATGAATTTGTGATAAATATGCAAGTTAGTTCAGTTTTTTGCTATTTATCAAATCCGAAATCTCACATAGCATGATAACTCGGGTAATTATAGTTTGATCCAATAATTTGAGAAAATTATATTAAATGCCCGAACTTCCTAAAAAGCATGATTTGTTCATTTTGTTTCCTTCATGATAGTTAAGTATGGTATATTATTGGTTTTGTATATCCATGCTTGTCAGTTATATTATTTCGTGCACTTTATAGATCTAAAGTGTACATTATGCCTTTTGTGGTCACCTAGGATGTAATTGTGGATTGGTACTTATACCGTTTGTATTATTATTATTATTGTTGTTGTTATTATGATTTGTGTCTTAAATAATGGAAAAAGGGTAAAGTCAGGTCAATGTTCGGTTATACCTTGCTCTATAAACGTCTCATGAGATGCCCCTTCGAAATTGCAAATCTCTCGAATGGGTACATCTACCTAAGGGTAGTAGGTCATCCGCCCAGTATATGCGGCCGAGGCCAGTATCACTTGTCCTAATGAAATGATAACGTTGTTATAAATGTATTATTATTGTTGTGTTGTATATTATTTTACTAATAGGTGAACCAATTTCAGCGATGTTATATCATATTCTTTCCGTAATCGGAATATGATTCCTTAGGGTCTTCGGATTCGCATCCCATTCAAACACTCGGTCCTTTTTGGATCATCCTTTTACATTATTTTTATTTAATCAAACGAGTCAGGTTCCACATAAATATTTACTCCTAATTCATATTTTAGTCTACAATCACCAATACCCTTTTATGGTCAATGGGTGGTAGACGGAGTCTTGAACATTTTACTTTCTGCAACTTGCTAGTCGTAAAAAGACTAACCATCCTATTTTTCTCCTTTGGACGGTTGGGGTCCCTGGTCTGCATACTACACCTCAGCCGTCGATCTGCAGGTTTAGGTAAACGGTCTTGAGGCGCTGAAGAATAAAGGATTTCATTGTTTTTCATTTTATCGTGTTTTTGAGTTAAGGTACAAACTTCTAGAATTTATGGGATTGTTTTCATTACGATGCTACTATTTCATTAATTTGATAATTGTATTTGGACCCCTTTGTTTTGGGTAACTTTATTTTGGAATATTTTATATTTAAGTCTTCCGCTTATTTAACATTTATTTATTATCATCTTGTTTATGGGAGCATGGTTGCATGTCCCTATAAGCCTAAGGCGGTTACAAAGACATTAAAGTCCGCGTAATTGCTGGCGCTGCAACATCTCTTCATTGTATTAAGAAGGGGTGTTACAGAAGGTGGTATCAGAGCTTTTGGTTTTATAAAATGAAAATATAGCTTCAAAATGAATTTAAAGGTTTCTTCAAAAAGGTTTAAGAAAAAAAAATGATGATAAATTTAAATTATTTTTTAGAAAACGTATTTTATATTTGAAGTGTGAAAAGTTTTTTTTTTAATTTTAAAATAGCCAAGCCCTCAAGTACCTAACCTGTAATTGTAGTCATTAGCATTCCACTCTTTAAGTGCAAGTTAACTTGGGTATTGACCTACTATTCAATCTTACTCTTAGATGTCTTCTATCTCTACCGAGGCTAGCGCAATCACGGGGAAGAGAGTCGCTTTGCTTGCGAGCGAGGAAGGTGAGGTCAATGGACCTATAAGAGCTGATTTCGAGTATGACCCTGGAGAGGAATTGGATATCAACCCAATGTTATCAGCACAGGCAAGGAATGAATTCCGAGCTAGTTATATGGGTAAGGATCGCCCACCGCCAAGCTATGGGGGCGAAGATGGTATGGTTATCCGAGAAGCAGGGGTTACTCCATGGGTTCCTACCTATGATCAATTCTGCTACGATGAGATAACCTTAAGGGTTGCCAGGCTCACGCAGATGCAAGACCGAGAGGGTCTGGCGGAGGAAGAGGAAAAAGGGAAGCTTATGGAAAAGATCATAGAGCTTCGTGCAAAACAGCTGCATGGTACCCCCGAAGGTTTAAAGTATGAGGAGAACCGCACTTTGATGTTGGAGTTGTTGACGAGGTTAGATGGCGAAGAACAGCAAAAATTTGAGAGGTTTGTGGAAGCTGGGGTGCATTTCACGTTCCAAAGCCCCGGGGGAAGGGGGGAAAGGAGGATGGTTTTCTATCAAGGGTACTGGAAACCTTAAGCACAAGAATCCAAGAAACACCTAAGTTTCCGATCACCCGTTCTAAACCTTCACACTTATTCCAATAATGGGCAAAGGACCTGCATGTCCATACATGCCCTAAGCAACTCTATATCGTATTACTTCTCGCAATTGGCAGTTTTAATCTTTCTTTAACGTTGATTTAGTGACATGATACTATATAATGCAATTGAATATATATATCATGGTATTGTTAGTGATTATGATCTTGATAAACCATTGGTACTATGCAAATAAATGGAGTATTATTGACAGTGATTTTGGACTTATAGATCATGAACACTCGAGGCGTTCGTCGTCGCCCTGAGACCTCGTCAGAGAGGACTGTGAGCCAGGAGAATAGGCATTGGGCGGATGAGGATTCCGTTCCATCTACGGGCGAGGCGACCAGAGAGCAGTCATTGGTTGACCGGGCTGCTTTAGCACAGTTGGAAGCTGAAAATCGTGCTGCAGCTGCTCGTCGACGAGCCACTAGATAGGAGAGAGGCTCAGGTGGGCCCCAACGTGAGCCTAGCCAACGCGAGCGTAGTCATATAGAGTCCAGCAATAGGGGAATGCCCAGCCCCGCTGCAAGCCATCAGAGTGTGGGTAACCGTACTGAGGGCCAAAGGAACGGGTCTGTCAGAACAGTAGGGGAAGATTGGCGTGAGGAGATGGTGCAGATGATGCGGCAGATTGCTCATGAGGCGGTGACAGAGGTCATAGCCAGAGCGAACCCGCCGCCACTACCGCCACCTACACAGGCTCCGTTTCAAGCACCATTAGTCGTTGAGACTGCTGTTCCAGGAAGAGTAACAGACCTGAGAGACTCTTACTTCCGAGCACTCAAGGCGGTGAATGCTATGAAGCCAGATGACTTCAATGGGTCGGGTGAACCATTTGTCGTAGTCGAGTGGTTGACCCATGTGGAGAAGTTGTTCAGAGGTATTGTGTGCACAGATCAGGATAAGGTGCATATTACTGCTATTTGCCTGAAGGGTGAAGCTGGATTATGGTGGGAGGCTGCTAGATTGGGATGGGACGTGAACCCGACTTGGGAGGCCTTCAAACAGTCCCTCACGGATCATTACTTTGCACCTTCACTGAGGATAGAGAAGAGGAGAGAATTTTTGACTCCTGCTCCTTTCGGGATGAGAATGGCTGCGATGGTGACCCGAAATCATGGATTATTGCCTTATGTTGGAGATTTGGTCAGGACTGAGGCAGACAGGATACATTACTTCTATGAGTCCCTACCCGGCCGCATGAAGCTGCTGATGTTGCATAGGGACTACCCTACCCTAGAGGCTTACATTGATGCTGGGTATAGGGTGGAGGCAACGATGGATGAGACTCAGCGGAATCAAGAGTTCGCCAATAGGAAGAAGGGGCACCAAAAGCATTATGGTGTCAAGAGAGTTGCGGAATCTACCCCAACTGGGGGTACGAGTGGGGGTAGAGCCCCAACTGGCCAGACAGGAAGGCGCTCTCACAATACTGGTGGGAGGCAGGTGATCTGTCATAATTGTGGCAAGGAGGGTCACATCAAACCTGCATGTACGGAGACACTAAGGATTTGCCGAGGTTGTGACAAACCGGGCCGTATGATACGGTTTTGCAAGACCTCGAGTGGCGTGCAGTCTCGTTCTTATCAGGCATCGGCTGCAGCGCCGAAGAATCAGAATCAGGGGCAGTTTAGACCTCCACCACAGCAGCGCAACAGTCAGTCCTTTCAGTAGAGGACTCAAGTTCCTACGGGATCGCAACCGACTGTGAACAAGGGAAGCAATGCAGCTGAGCCTTCCAACCCCGGGAAGCGCCTATATGTGATGAGGGAGGAGGTAGATGCTAACGCACCAGTGACTCAAGGTATTATCTACCATCATACTGAGTCCATTGATATTTTGTTTGATTCTGGTGCTACCCATTCTTTTATTGCTGAGAAGCTTGTTGATAGGCTTAAGTTAGGTAGTGTGCCTTTAGATGATCCTTTTGTAGTCTGACTCCCTGATGGGGGGACAATGATAGGAAAAAAATGTTGAGCAGATTTCCTATCACGATTGGGGGTCGAGAGTTCGACGCCGATTTAGTGGTGATTCCGCTTATGCCGCTACATATCATCTTAGGTATGGATTGGTTAGGGCAACATGGCGCGGTGATTTACTTCGAGCGGAGGATTGTGACCTTATCACCGGATGGCACATGTGTGTGCAAATTCCGAGGGCACGTTTCCGTTGAGAACGGCCATATTATTAATATGATGCAGGCGGCTAGGCTACTGCGACAGGGTTGTGTGGGTCTGTTATGCTATTTGCAAGACTTAGTGTCCAAGACAGTCACAATCTCCGATATTACAGTGATTCGGGAATTTCCCGACGTATTTCCTGATGACATTACCGAGTTGCCACTGAAGCGCTTTGTTGAGTTCACTATTGATCTGGAACCAGGGACGTCTCCACTCTCAAAAGCTCCATATCGTATGGCTCCCGTTGAGATGAAGGAGTTGAAGTCTCAATTGGAAGAGCTATTGGAGAAGGGCTATATCAGGCCTAGTGCGTCGCCATGGGGGGCTCCAGTATTATTTGTGAAGAAGAAGGATGGATCCTTCCGGCTGTGTATTGATTACCGTGAGTTGAATAAAGTGACGATCAAGAACAAGTACCCGTTGCCGCGAATTGATGACTTGCTAGATCAGTTGCAAGGAGCAAGGGTGTTCTCCAAGATTGATCTTCGTTCTGGGTATCATCAATTACGGATTCGTGTGGAGGATATTCCAAAGACTGCTTTCAGGACCAGATACGGACATTATGAGTTCGTGGTAATGCCCTTTGGTTTAACCAACGCACCAGTTGTGTTTATGGAGTTGATGAATAGGTGTTTTCACGACTATTTGGATAAGTTTTTGGTGGTGTTCATCGATGATATTTTGATATACTCTCCGAGCGAGGAAGCTCATGAGGAGCATTTACGGACCGCATTGTCAGTGCTGCGACAACATCAGCTTTATGCTAAGTTGTCCAAGTGTGACTTCTGGATCAAGCAGGTGACCGAAGCTTTCTGTGAAGGAAGTCCGAAGCTTTCTGGGATTAGCTGGATACTATAGGAGGTTTGTGGAAGGGTTCTCTAAACTCGCCCAACCGCTTACCTCTTTGTTGAGAAAGTCTCAGAAGTTTGTGTGGAATGAGAAGTGCGAGCAGAGCTTTCAGGAACTGAAGAAACGGTTGACCACTGCACCGATTCTAGCATTGCCGAGAGATGGAGAAGGGTATGTTGTGTACAGCGATGCTTCCAAGCAAGGGCTGGGTTGTGTGCTTATGCAAGATGACAGGGTGATAGCATATGCATCCAGGCAACTTAAGCAGTATGAGGAGAATTATCCAGTGCATGATTTGGAACTAGCTGCTGTGGTCATTGCTTTAAAGATCTGGCAACACTACCTCTACGGTGTTCGCTACCAAATCTTCATATACCACAAGAGTTTGAAGTATGTGTTCACCCAGAAGGAGCTCAATATGCGACAAAGGAGATGGCTGGAGCTCATCAAAGACTATGACATTGAACTTCTCTATCATCCGGGGAAGGCCAATGTTGTAGCAGATGCTTTGAGCCGAAAGTCTCAGCATGAGGCTATGATTGCATGTTTGACGGAGAGACCTGTGTTGCAGCAGGATTTGTTGAAGTTGGGTATCGAGGTGTGGTTTGAGAGAAACCGTGGTCAACTGTGTGTTGGAGGTTCAGTCAGAACTTCTAGAGAAGATTAAGGTGGCACAGGTTGGGGATACTGCATTGGTGCGGTTGTGTGCAGACTTCTTCGAGGGCAAGGCCCCAGGCTTTATCGTTCATGAGGATGACTCCTTATGGCTTGGGAAGCGGATTTGTGTTCCGGATGTTCAGGAGCTTAGGCAGACCATACTTCAGGAGGCTCATTCTTCTGCTTACTCATTACACCCGGGGTCGAGCAAGATGTACAAAGACCTCCGATGTGGTTACTGGTGGCCAGGGATGAAGCAGGACATAGCCGAGTTCGTGGCTAGATGTTTGGTGTGTCAGCAGGTGAAGATTGAGCATCGACGACCTGTTGGTACATTGCAGCCCCTTCCGGTGCCGGAGTGGAAGTGGGAGCATATCTCGATGGACTTCGTGACAGGCTTACCCTGAGTCCAAGGGCAGAAAGACGCCATTTGGGTGATAGTGGATAGACTGACCAAATGTGCGCACTTTATTGCAATTCAGAGTGATTGGAAGGTGCCAAAGTTATCTAGGGTGTACATGAAGGAGATCGTCCGACTCCATGGTATACCGAAAACCATTGTGTCAGATCGCGATGGGAGATTTATCTCTAAGTTTTGGAGAGAACTTCAGGGAGGCCTAGGGACGACCTTGAATTTTAGTACGTCATTCCATCCACAGACAGATGGCCAGTCAGAACGCACTATTCAGACGTTAGAGGACATGTTGAGGGCATGTGTTCTGGATAGACCAACTGATTGGGAGACCAGCTTGAGTTTGATTGAGTTCACTTACAACAATAGCCGGCATGCATCCATCAAGATGGCTCCGTTTGAGGCTCTGTATGGGCGGAAGTGCAGATCGCCATATGTTGGGATGAGGCAGCAGATGCACTCATTCTTGGGCCTGAACTTCTAGAGGAGACTACCATGCAAGTAGGAGTGATCAGGCAGCGCATGTTGGCAGCTCAGTGCCGACAGAAGGCATATACTGACGGTAAGAGGAGGGACCTAGAGTTCCAGGTCGGTGAGAAAGTATTTGTGAAGGTCTCGCCGACGAAAGGAGTGTTCCGATTTGGAAAGTGTGGGAAGCTGAACCCTCGCTTTGTAGGACCATTTGAGATTCTCCAAAAAGTGGGCACAGTTGCTTATCGTTTAGCTTTGCCACCTACCGCTCATCCAGTGCATGACGTCTTCCACATTTCCTTACTTCGGAAGTACGTGCCTGATCCATCTCATGTCTTGAGCTATGAAGATATTGAGGTCCGTCCTACCGGATCCTATGAAGAGGAACCAGTTCTCATTCTAGAGAGGCAGGAGAAGCAGCTTAGGAATAAGGTTGTGCCTCTAGTAAAGGTGCTCTGGTCTAAGCACGGAACTGAGGCAATGACGTGGGAGACCGAAGCAGATATGAGAGAGAGTTTTCCTTATTTGTTCTCTTCTTAAGTTTCGGGACGAAACTTCTTTTTTGTGGGGAGATATGAAATACCCGCGTATTTCCGTTTATTTAATTTTAGAATTTTATTAAATAAAAGTCGGAAGTATTTCTTATTCCTCTTATTCTTAGTGTGTCAAAATTCGCGAAATAGTGATTTCACATTTTATAATGTGAAATGGGGGAAATTAATTTATTTAATTTACTTAAATAAATAAATATTTTATAAATAATATTTATATATTATTTATGGGTAAATTAGGGGGTAAGTAGTTATATATATATATATATATATATATATATATATATTATACTATATATATATACGTATGTATTTATTTATTTATATATACGTGTATATGTGTTACGTTATATATACATATACTACCCAAATAGGAGTTAGCCCATTTCAAATCCAGGCCGGCCCACCTCCTGCAATCCAAAAAGCAATCCGGGTGAAAGGGATCGGATTTTGTTTTTTTTTTAACAAAAATTATATCTTAACTAAGTGATAACTAGCAATCTTCCATCCAAATCTATCAACCGAAAATCCATATCTTTAGGGGTTTCGATTAGGTTAAATCTTAGAGGACGTTACCAGCTTTCCATCCATATCAAATACACGCCATAACTTCCTCTCCATCATCCTCTGCAACCCCATAAACATCAGCCGAAAATCACAAACGACAACTATCTCCGTTCACCCTCGACCACGATTCCGACGATCCCAAGGCCGACGACCACCACCACAGGTCTCCTCCAACACCCAGGAAGCCACCGCACAAGCCCCGACGCAGCAGCTCACCGGAAAGACGTCGGAAACGGCGTCGGAAGTTTCTGCAGAACAGTGATCGAGAGGCCAACTTCGAAGCATTGCCACCACTACCACAGTGACTGAAAGCCATCAAATCCAAAACCACCGTAAACATTGCAATACCCTCTATCAAACACATCTTTTCGTTTCCTCAAATCTGCTCAGGGGTGCTCGTACCATAGCCCCGAAATTGACTGGTGAGCAGTTTTTCTGCATAGCAGAAAAACGTGATTTTGATGAACGTTTCTTTATTTATTCGATTCAGGGGCTGATAATCCTTATAAATCATTTCTTTTCAGATTCATACCATAGCAAGGGATCATAGGCTCGAAACTTGGACGATTCCGAGTCCCGTTTGGGTAAGATCCACTCTAGTCATCGCAATTTATCGAGTTTCGAATAAGTAAGCGATGTTTAATCTAACCTACATACTGTTTTGGAACAGTTTACAGCCTGTTTAACTCCTGAGATTTGGTGGGTACAGAATCGATTGGCTTTTGGGAAAAGCAAGGATAAGTTTTGTACTTTTTAAAAGTTACGGTGTCGTTTCCGTAATTTCTAAAAAGTTACTAATACCCTAATTAATTCTGTAAAATCTCAGGTCCATTATCAGATTATTTTTCTCAACTACGAATAAGCATTTCGTCAGATTAAGGCAAGTGGTTTGGTTCAATCAGTGCACTTTTGCAAATTTCGTGCCTTTTTCGCAATTATTGTCTTTTTGTGTCTTCTATACATTCCATGCTATGAATTTGTGATAAATATGCAAGTTAGTTCAGTTTGCTGCTATTTATCAAATCCGAAATCTCACATAGCATGATAACTCGGGTAATTATAGTTTGATCCCATAATTTGAGAAAATTATATTAAATGCCTGAACTTCCTAAAAAGCATGATTTGTTCATTTTGTTTCCTTCATGCTAGTTAAGTATGGTATATTATTGGTTTTGAATAGCCATTCTTGTCAGTTATATTATTTCGTGCACTTTATAGATCTAAAGTGTACATTATGCCTTTTGTGGTCACCTAGGATGTAATTATGGATTGGTACTTATACCGTTTGTATTATTATTATTATTGTTGTTGTTGTTATTATGATGTGTGTCTTAAATAATGGAAAAAGGGTAAAGTCAGGTCAAGGTTCGGTTATACCTTGCTCTATAAACGTCTCATGAGATGCCCCTTCGAAATTGCAAATCTCTCGAATGGGTACATCTACCTAAGGGTAGTAGGTCATCCGCCCAGTATATGCGGCCGAGGCCAGTATCACTTGTCCTAATGAAATGATAACGTTGTTATAAATGTATTATTATTGTTGTGTTGTATATTATTTTACTAATAGGTGACCCAATTTCAAAGATGTTATATCATATTCTTTCCGTACTCGGAATATGATTCCTTAGCGTCTTCGGATCCGCATCCCATTCAAACACTCGGTCCTTTTTGGATCATCCTTTTACATTATTTTTATTTAATCAAACGAGTCAGGTTACACATAAATATTTACTCCTAATTCATATTTTATTCTACAATCACCAATACCCTTTTATGGTCAATGGGTGGTAGACGGAGTCTTGAACATTTTACTTTCTGCTACTTGCTAGTCGTAAGAAGACTAACCGTCCTATTTAACATTTATTTATTATCATCTTGTTTATGGGAGCATGGTTGCATGTCCCTATAAGCCTAAGGCGGTTACAAAGACATTAAAGTCCGCGTAATTGCTGGCGCTGCAACATCTCTTCAGTGTATTAAGAAGGGGTGTTACAGTATAGCTTAAAAAGGGAGCTTTATGCGCGAAAAGCTTTCCGTGAAATTTTCGGACCAAAAGTGACCATATCGGCGTCACCTTTCTTTATCCACCAAAAATGTGTTGTTTTTGCTCAAATGCTTCCCAAACGCGTTTATATGGTGTATAGGTCATAATGGGAGCTTTGTGCGTGAAAAGCTTTCCGTGAAATTTTCGGACCAAAAGTGACTATATCGGCGTCACCTTGCTCAAATGTTTCCCAAACGCGTTTATATGGTCTATATGTAACAATGGGAGCTTTGTGCGCGAAAAGCTTTTCGTCAAATTTTCAAACCAAAAGTGACCATATTGGCATCACCTTACTTTATCCACCAAAACTGTGTGGTTTTCACTCAAATGTGTCCCAAACATGTTTATATAGTGTATGTGTCACAATGGGAGCTTTGTGCACGAAAAGCTTTCCGCCATATTTTCGGACCAAAAGTTACATATCGGCGTTACCTTTCTTTAGCCACCAAAATTGTGTGGTTTTCGCTCAAATGTGTCCCAAACATGTTTATATGGTGTATAGGTCATAATGGGAGCTTTGTGCGTCAAAAGCTTTCCGTGGAATTTTTGGACCAAAAGTGACCATATCGGCGTCAACTTACTTTATCCACCAAAACTGTGTTGTTTTTTGCTCAAATGTTTCCCAAACACGTTTATATGGTGTATAGGTCATAATTGGAGCTTTGTGCGCGAAAAGCTTTCTGTAAAATTTTCGGACCAAAAGTGACTATATCGGCGTCACCTTACTTAATCCACCAAAATTGTGTGGTTTTCGCTCAAATGTTTACCAAACCTGTTTATATGGTGTATATGTCACAATGGGAGCTTTGTGCGAGGAAAGCATTCCGTTAAATTTTCACACCAAAAGTGACCATATCGGCGTCACCTTAATTTACCCACCAAAACTGTGTGGTTTTCGCTCAAATGTGTCCCATACATGTTTATATGGTGTATTTTTCACAATGAGAGCTTTGTGCGCGAAAAGCTTTCCATCATATTTTCGGAACAAAAGTTACCATATCGGCGTCACCTTTCTTTATCCACCAAAACTGTGTATTTGTCGCTCAAATATGTCCCAAACATGTTTACATAATGTATAGGTCATAATGGGAGCTTTGTGCGCGAAAAGCTTTCCATGAAATTTTAGGACCAAAAGTGACCATATCGACGTCACCTTTCTTTATCCACCAAAAATTTGTTGTTTTTGCTCAAATGTTTCCCAAACACGTTTATATGGTGTATAGGTCATAATTGGAGCTTTGTGCGCGAAAAGCTTTCCGTAAAATTTTCGAACCAAAAGTGACCATATCGGCGTCACCTTACTTTATCCACCAAAATTGTGTGGTTTTCGCTCAAATGTTTACCAAACATGTTTATATGGTGTATATTTCACAATGGGAGCTTTATGCGCGAAAAGCATTCCGTCAAATTTTCAGACCAAAAGTGACCATATCGGCGTCACCTTACTTTATCCACCAAAATTGTGTGGTTTTCGCTCAAATGTGTCCCACACATGTTTAAATGGTGTATTTGTCACAATGAGAGCTTTGTGCGCGAAAAGCTTTCCATCATATTTTCGGAACAAAAGTTACCATATCGGCGTCACCTTTCTTTATCCACCAAAACTGTGTGGTTTTTGCACAAATGTGTCCCAAACATGTTTACATAGTTTATAGGTCATAATGGGAGCTTTGTGCGCGAAAAGCTTTCCGTGAAATTTTCGGACCAAAAGTGACCATATCGGCGTTGCCTTTATTTATCCACCAAAAATGTGTTGTTTTTGCTCAAATGTGTTCTAAACATGTTTATATGGTGTACATGTCACAATGGGAGCTTTCTGCGCGAAAACCTTTCCGTGAAATTTTCGGACCAAAACTGACCATATCGGCGTCACCTTTCTTTATCCACCAAAAATGTGTTGTTTTTGCTCAAATGTTTCCCAAACACGTTTATCTGGTGTATAGGTCATAATGGGAGCTTTGTGCATGAAAAGCTTTCCGTGAAATTTTCGGACAAAAAGTGACCATATAGGCGTCACCTTTCTTTATCCAACAAAAATGTGTTGTTTTTGCTCAAATGTGTCCCAAACATGTTTATATGGTGTATAGGTCACAATGGGAGCTTTGTGCGCGAAAAGCTTTCCGTAAAATTTTCGGACCAAAAGTGACCAAATCGGCATCACCTTTCTTTATCCACCAAAAATGTGTTGTTTTTGCTCAAATGTTTCCCAAACACGTTTATATGGTGTATAGCTCATAATGGGAGCTTTGTGCGCGAAAATATTTCCGTTAAATTTTCAGACCAAAAGTGACCATATCGGCGTCACCTTACTTTATCCACCAAAATTGTGTGGTTTTCGCTCAAATGTTTACCAAACATGTTTATATGGTGTATATGTCACAATGGGAGCTTTGTGCGCGAAAAGCATTCCGTCAAATTTTCAGACCAAAAGTGACCATATCGGCGTCACCTTACTTTATCCACCAAAACTGTGTGGTTTTCGCTCAAATGTGTCCCATACATGTTTATATGGTGTATTTGTCACAATGAGAGCTTTGTGCGCGAAAAGCTTTCCATCATATTTTCGGAACAAAAGTTACCATATCGGCGTCACCTTTCTTTATCCACCAAAGCTGTGTGTTTTTCGCTCAAATGTGTCCTAAACATGTTTACATAGTGTATATGTGATAATGGGAGATTTGTGCGCGAAAAGCTTTCCGTGAAATTTTCGGACCAAAAGTGACCATACACTACTAGAATACTGCAATCAGACATCATGTGATTTAAGTCTGTCATAAAAATAACAGATGTTATATTAATCTATTACATCAATATTTTTTTTGTGATGTTTAAAACAATTTAGACAACGGTCAAATATATGGACAGATGTAAAATTATTGGTTCTAAAAAAATTAAAAACACGGGCGTTTAGAGGAAAAGGGCGGGATCAAAATACTTAGAAAAAAACTGAAGGGTTTCCAAATTCGGAAGTTATTTTTAACACTTATAAAAATTTGATTCACTTTTTTAAAAAAATTTAACCCTTAGAAAATTTTGATCCACTTAGAAAAATCTGACCCACATTAAAGCAGGTTTAGATTGTTTGGGTTTTTGGTCAAATCATGTTTTACCCGTTTGAGTAATTGGGTTAATTCAGTTGAATATGTAATTAACATTACTTATTTGGTTATTTTTGTCTTTCAAAAAGTATTTTTAATATCTTTAAACTCAAATTTGATTATAAATAAATTCAAAATTTGAATTTAAGGGCCTGATTATATTTTAGTGATCAATTTATTTATTTAAAAAAAATAAATATAGCCTAAAATTATTATTGTAATTTATGTTTGGAAATGTTTATAAAATTTTAAAATATTATGTAAATTACTCTTATTTATTTATATTTTAAATATTTTTAAAACTTTATTATTTATTTATAGTTTAAATATATTTTTTTCAATAATTCTCTTTCATAAACATTCAAAAAAGTGTATAATTATATTTAAGTTATACCATTCATTGATAACTTTTTAGTTGTTATAGATAACTTTTGATCCATTTTATTTATTATAGATAATATTTTAATTTAAATTTTCGTAAAGTTAAAAAAAATTAGGTTCTCGACTAATAATATAACTCAAATATAATTATAGACCTTTTAATATTTAGCAAAGTTTAATTATTGAAAAAAATATTTAAACTATAAATAAATAATAATTTTAAGGTCATTTTTAATTTTATAAATAAAAATTATGATTTCTAATCATATTATAAATAAAATAGTAATTTACATAATATTTTAAAATGGAATTAATATTATTTTATAAATGAATTATAATAATAAATTTATAATTTGTGTAGCTATATATACATACTATTTTAAATATAAATATGGTGTAAATTAGAATCGATCTGACCATCCATTTTCCCTTATCTAACGGTAGAAAAGGGTAATCCGCGTGCTTTTCTTATCAACCAATAAAAATGTCCCATACTAGTATGAGAACCGTTGATTAATTTTAATCTAATGGTTAAGGTTTACTTTCAGCTAGCACACGGATATCCCATACTTCATCCGATTCTCTCGCTCGCACCTTATCGCATCCCCCAAACGCCAAACCCTTGCTTCCTCCTCCTCCTTTGGTCTCCATGGCTTCCACTTACTCTCTGCTCTCTCGCTCTCGCTTCCGTCCTCTCTCACCCTTGCATCCGTACTCTCGCTTTGTTGTTTCTTAGATTTTTGATGCTTCTGTTTCAAGATTTTTCCAGTTGTAAATCGATGAATTTTTTTTTCAGATTTCAGGATGGCGGAGATTGTTCCTACCCTGGTCACTTTCGAGATTATTCCTACCCTTCTTTTGTTTTCAGATTTTTTGCTGCTTTTGTTTCAGGATTTTAGTAGGCATCATATTTCAGGATTGCTGCTTCTGTTTCGAGATTGTTCCTACCCTGCTTCTGTTTCTAGATTGTTTCTTCGCTGATCACTTTCAGGATGGATTTTTTTGAGATTATTCCTACCTTGGTCACTTTTCCTACCCTGGTCACTTTTAGATTACATGATGGCGGAGAGGATGATGTTGTTCCCCAGTGAGTTTCATTCTTCTCTTTCTCTTTTGATTTAGCGACACTGCTGACTTATTGACCTTCTTGTCCTTTAAAATTGAAGGTTTGTGATGCTTGGCACTCAGAATTGATTCCTTGCTTAGATAGACACCTCATATACCAGTTGAGATTGAAGTCGGATTTACATCTTCTTCACAGGTAAGACACTGATATACTTTGATCAATGGACAAACCTTTTAATAATTACATTCACCGAGGCGGCATAGTTGGGATCAATAATTGAGAATAACCTAGAGGAGGAATTTTGTGATAGATATTGAACTTTAAGTCGCAAGTCTGCAACTTGAGCTCTTTTTTTTTCTTTGTTCAATTTGTGTATAACTTGTAACAGATAATTAAATTTAAGTAGCAAACCTTTTAATTGAACTTTTAAGTCGCAAGTCTGAAACTTGTGACAAATAATTGAACTTTAAGTCCCAGATAATTTAGTAAACTCGTTTACTGCCTTTTTTATTAGTTCAATTGTTTTTTTATTGAGCCTTTTATTTGCTCCACTGAGCTATGCAATTTAGATTCCTTTCTGAAATTACATGTATGTAATGTGCCAATCAAAATGTCTCCAATGATTCATATGTTACAAATTTATCCGTTTACAATCTTACCTATCCTGGTTTTATGAGTACAAGCTACTGATGCTAATAATTTTATAGGTTTCTTACACCCGCTAAAAAACTAGTCAAACTTTTGAAAGTTCCTTTAGTGAATGACTTGGGGTACAACAAGATATATGTGTACTTTATTCATATGTTATACTCTTTTCCCTGTTATGTAGGCATTTTGGGCTGAAATTATTTGTCTAAACTTCTCTCATCCATGTTTCTATCAAGGTCCATGGGGAGGCAACAAGTGCAGTGGTTTCGGGCGTGAACTTGGTGAATGGCATAGCTTAGCCTTTTTTTGAGATGTTGCATCTTGGCCTCGATATGCAACCGAAGAGTGATGAAGCATTGCAACCGAAGGTCGACATCAACGGTGGAAATCGACTCGGCTACAACTCGATGAGTCCTGGTTGTTTGTCAAATTAGCTTTCGGTTCTTGGTTGTGTCGTTCTTTGCATAGATGGACTTCTTAGGAACTTGTATACTTTTGATGACTTTTAACGTTTTAATTGACATTTGTAGGTTGTTAATTGTATTGTAGGATTATAAGTTAATCAAGTACGATCCTTTCATTTGCATAATAAAAACTATGTCTTATATCGAGCAAATGGTGTTGCGTATCAAACTAAAAAACATCAGATTAAAAAAAGAAAAATGGAGTGATTTTATACCTTTGAAATTAAGATATTATAAAAAAAAGATGTCGAAATCATTATAGACATCGTCCTACTAACCTAAATCAAATTGTAACACATGTTTTTACATTAAAATGCTAACATAAATCGATATATATTAATAACAATAACATCGTTATAAAAATAAAAACCGATGTACACATCATATTAATATATCAGTTATGTACATATTTAATGTGATAGATTATTTTAAAACAATAAAAAATCACATATTATATATATGAAATTAGTAAACACCTAAACAATATAATAAAGAAGATGTCTATTTGGTTTTAATACATTGATTATTTTAAAAATAGTGATGTAAATGTAAAATTTAGGTTTAGTGTAGACATTTTCAAAAGCTTATAAATGAAAAATAGTGGATATTTATCAACAAGTGAATATGTCATAGATAAAATTGAGGGGTTGATTTAAATCTATAATAAAAATAAAACAGATATTTTAACCAAGTAAAGACATCGGCTTATAACCGGTGTGGAAAATTTGATCTTTCACTACACTCACAATGAGATCGGAATTTTTTTTGAAAGACATCAGTTCACAACAGATGTCTAATTGCATTTTTCTTGTAGTGGTATCGTCGTCACCTTTCTTTATCCACCAAAAATGTGTTGTTTTTGCTCAAATATTTCCCAAACACATTTATATGGTGTATAGGTCATAATTGGAGCTTTGTGCGCGAAAAGCTTTCCGTAAAATTTTCGGACCAAAACTGACCATATCGGTGTCACCTTACTTTATCCACCAAAATTGTGTGGTTTTCGCTCAAATGTTTACCAAACATGTTTATATGGTGTATATGTCACAATAGGAGCTTTGTGCGCGAAAAGCATTCCGTCAAATTTTCAGACCAAAAGTGACCATATCGGTGTCACCTTACTTTATCCACCAAAACTATGTGGTTTTCGCTCAAATGTGTCCCATACATGTTTATATGGTGTATTTGTCACAATGAGAGCTTTGTGCGCGAAAAGCTTTCCATCATATTTTCGGAACAAAAGTTACCATATCGGCGTCACCTTTCTTTATACACCAAAACAGTGTGGTTTTCGCTCAGATGTGTCCCAAACATGTTTACATAGTGTATAGGTCATAATGGGAGCTTTGTGCGCGAAAAGCTTTCCGTGAAATTTTCGGACCAAAAGTGACCATATCGGCGTTGCCTTTATATATCCACCAAAAATGTGTTGTTTTTGCTCAAATGTGTCCCAAACATGTTTATATGGTGTACATGCCACAATGGGAGCTTTCTGCGCGAAAACCTTTCCGTGAAATTTTCGGACCAAAAGTGACCATATCGGCGTCACCTTTCTTTATCCACCAAAAATGTGTTGTTTTTGCTCAAATGTTTCCCAAACACGTTTATATGGTGTATAGGTCATAACGGGAGCTTTGTGCGCGAATAACATTCCGTGAAATTTTCGAACCAAAAGTGACCATATCGGCCTCACCTTTCTTTATCCACCAAAAATGTGTTGTTTTTGCTCAAATGTTTCCCAAACACGCTTATATGGTGTATTGGTCATAATGGGAGCTTTGTGCATGAAAAGCTTTCCGTTAAATTTTCGGACCAAAAGTGACCATATCGGCGTCACCTTTCTTTATCCACTAAAAATGTGTTGTTTTTGCTCAAATGTTTCCCAAACACGTTTATATGGTGTATAGGTCATAATGGTAGCTTTGTGCGCGAAAAACTTTCCATCATATTTTCGGAACAAAAGTTACCATATCGGCATCACCTTTCTTTATACACCAAAACAGTGTGGTTTTCGCTCAGATGTGTCCCAAACCTGTTTACATAGTGTATAGGTCATAATGGGAGCTTTGTGCGCGAAAAGCTTTCCGTGAAATTTTCAGACCAAAAGTGACCATATCGGCGTCGCCTTTCTTTATCCACCAAAAATGTGTTGTTTTTGCTCAGATGTGTCCCAAACATGTTTATATGGTGTATATGTCACAATGGGAGCTTTCTGCGCGAAAACCTTTCTTTGAAATTTTCGGACCAAAAGTGACCATATCGGTGTCACTTTTCTTTATCCACCAAAAATGTGTTGTTTTTGCTCAAATGTTTCCCAAACAGGTTTATATGGTGTATAGGTCATAATGGGAGCTTTGTGCGCGAAAAGCTTTCCGTGAAATTTTCGGACCAAAAGTGACCATATCGGCGTCACCTTTCTTTATCCACCAAAAATGTGTTGTTTTTGCTCAAATGTTTCCCAAACACGTTTATATGGTGTCACTACTAGAATTGTGTACATAGACATCAGATCTTTTATATCGGTCAGAAAAACACATGATGTAAAAAAATATTATAACATCGTCTTTAAAATTGTCGATGTTAATGGAAATATATACATCGGTCTTACTTTTTGGTCAATGTTAAAAAGGCATTTTGAAATTTTTTTGAAAGCGCGCTTATAACATTAAGGCGGTAAAATCCAAACACTTAACCAAAAAAAGGACTTTTTGGATTTTTGGTAAAAAGAGTACCCAGAATATCCAGTACCCCTAACCTAATTCGTTACTACCCACACGAGGAAAATAAAAAATCCCCAAATTGGAGGAGCAGCTGGAAGGCGATTCATGGCGATGGGGTCGACGATTGAAGAAACCAAGCCTTCTTCTCCCTAATCTGCTCTCTCGCACCCGATTAAATCATCTTCTTTGGCTTCTCAGTCACACCGAAGAGAGGTCGTCTTCTTTCCATCATCGTCTCCGGTTGTCATCTCAACTGGAGTGGGTCGTCTTCATCTGGAGTCAGTCGACTTCAACGTACTGGTGTCCATTGTCTTCAACTGATCTCCGGTGCCCCATTCCTTCATCTCGTCCAGCTTCTCAGTCCTATACCAAAGTGAGGTCGATTCGTGGGTCCATTCGCTCCTCTGGCTTGCCTTCTTCGACTCCATTAAACAGCCAAATCAAGGTATGAAAACCCTAATTTGAGAATCGTTATGCAGTTTGTGAAAACCCTAACTGTGAGAACCCTTTCAATGACTCTTTGGACATGGATGAAAACCCTAATTTCAGAATCCCTATTTTTCTTTCTTATATGGCTCTTTGAATACGATAGTTCAACTTTTCCAAGTTTGCTTGACGCTCTTAGGGTTTGAGGCATCAAGAGATAAATTTTTCGGTAGCTGTACGGAAATCAATCAATATAGGATCGATAAAGGTTGTGGGATATGGCAACAAAATTACTTGAGTGCATTAGTGCGATTGGATATTTCTTTTAATTCTTTGTCATGCTAGTTCTTTAAATTGTGTATGCTTATGGAATGAAGTCTGCTCTTATCTTCCACTTAGCTACAAACTGTGGCAATGGGTTTGCTATCCGATCTCTCGATTTTAGCTCCAAGATTCTCAATGTTTTTGCTGTATACTCGATCGATTCTTTTTTTATTTCGTATTTTATCTTATTTGGTTTATTGGTTTGATTTTAGAGTCGCAAGGATGTCGAGGGATCTTTATTTGTTGTTAAGAGGTATCTTTGCTTGATTGGTTTTGAAGTTTGAATAGAGTGTGTTTGTGATGTAATGTGATTGTTTCCTCTTTGTCTGCCAACTTCGATCGTTATTGAGTGGAGACTTGGTGCTAATTTCTTTTCCTTTTCTGTTTTTTTACACTCCTGTAGGAATTCTCAACCTAGGTTTCAATTCATTGTAATGAATCGACGAAATACAGGTCTGAATCTATTATTCTCTCTATTAATATGTTTGATGACAGCATGTGACATGTGTAGATTGCCAATGTAACATAATCTGGAATTTCATGCTGTTCTCTCCTTGCTATTGAAAAGGTAGATTTGATCCTCTTTTTCTCAAAAATAGATGGATTGATGACCCAGTTTCTGGTTCTGTGCTATGCAAATGATTTGTCAATCCACTTTTTGAAAAAAAGGAAAGGATTTGTCAATCCTGTTCTTTACATGTTTTGGGGATCTAGCAAATTCTTAAGGTGTGGTGTTTGCTAAAATCTTCGTTTTTTAATCTAGTACCAACTGTGCCTTGTGATGTGTTATTGCTTTGTAACAAGACGAAGGAACTTGAATTTTCTTAACCTAGTGTTTGGTTCTGGATATGGAACTTGAGTTTTCATAACCTAGTGTTTGATCTGACACTTTTTTTTTCAGACAATCTTATTGAGAATATCTCATGGGACTTTGAGTTTGAATTGCAAGTTCCTTATTTGTTGTACTGAAATGCGTCTCAAGAAGTCAGTGGTATTTGGTTTTACAACTCACGGGAATGTGAGGATGTTTCAAACCTCTTTAACAGGTAATGTTTCAGTGTTCTTGTTGATATACAGCTAATTTTTCTTTCTTTTTTAACTTTATGCCTGCATTAAACCAGTTATTGTTGGAAAAGGTTATTTTAAAGTTGTAGTGGCTATCAAAAAATAGTTGTAGTGGAATAGATATCATGTTCATCGATTTGTATCCGTGAACTAGCAATGCTTGATACTGAGCTTATTTATTTCAGGATACTCAATGATTACTCAAAAGGGATGTCACAGCCAAAAGTATCGTCAAGTAAAAGGTGTTCAGTTTGTATACTCCAAACTATAGCTAGTTCTTTCGAAAAAAAGTGATATGATTTGTCAGGAAATGATTTCAGAGCACAAATAGTGCAAGTAGTATTGTATGGATGCCATATGCACTTTTGAGAAGCCCAATTTGTTTTTTTGAAGATGACCATTTCCGGATCAGATCCTAAATTTTCTCTGCTCACAAGATCCTTGAATTAGATAACTGATTTAGTTATTGGAATTTAATTTTTTTTTGTTTGTTCGGTGCCTTTTGTGCAACTACATTTGTCGAAGGTGGCATTTGACTAGTGACTTAAAGTGCAAACGGACGTTTGGTGGCAATTGCTAACCGTTTGTGATGCTTGATGCTTTTTTATTATTGCCTCAAATTTATGTGTGTGTATTAATTAATAACTATTGTTTGTCTAGATTTTGGCTTTAACTGGACTCCATGAGATTCATAATTTGGGAAAAAAGGCAGCTTCAATGCATTGTTCTCTTATGAAAGACCTATGCAAGGTACAAATCTTATACTACCAGTATCTATTATCCAATAATATAAAATACTAGTAGCTTGGGTTATACTTTTTTAATCGGTGTATATTATTTATAAATTAATTATTATATACAAGATAAATAATTATCTAGCAATTAATTTTATTACAACCAATTAAAATGATTATTAATTGACATAAGGTAGGTTTTCATAAATTTAGAAAGAATGGTAATAATGTATCAAAAAAGTAAAGAAAAGAAAGAATGGTAATATACATCTATACCACCAAATTTAATTGATACTCGCAAGAAACAAATCTCATGTCATGACATGGAATTGCAAACAATGAAAATATAGAAGTTGGAAGAAACCACTGTTCATCTCAATATAATACTATGAATTAATTTGATATTTTTTCTAATAAAAAAGATGAATCCATGACATTATTTTCTAGGAAAACTATGGAAAGGAGAGCCCAACTTGTGTAGCTAAAGTGAAGGAACTCTAGAGAGAAATAAACCATTAGATGCAAAGAGAAGAGCCACCTGAGAAAGAAGCTTCCTTAGCAGCTCAAAAGAAACTATAATCATCAGGTGTGCCCAAATTTCAGCTTTGTATGATTTCCCTTTTAGTCCTTGACCTTGAAACTTTTTAATCTGCATTCAAGGGCGGGTTCTGCAAAATCACCTGCCTGTCATTTGGGCACTTTATTTTAACAGATCACCTAAAAATGATGGAAATATGAATGCATTTACCATCTACTAAAAGCACTTAACCTGAACCTTATTGTGTCTCAAAAGTTGCACCTCTATAGAACTAGTTTCGTTTTCCTTTTTTCCTTTTGGGTTTGTGATGGAAAAGAAAGAAGGTAATATCCAAGTAAATTGCCCTTTCCATAAACAACACTTCTTTTTTGTTTTAAATAAATTGCTAAAGTTGAAAACTTACCCCTTAATTCTAGATTATCTAATGCACAAAGGTCTGCGATTGCTGAATACTTTCGAGTGTACAAAGTGAGTTACTAGTTTCAATAATCTCAGGACTGATTTTTGTTGAATATCACATGATATCTGTCAACTTCCCTTGTCTTTTCTGCCGGGGAGGTGAGAACAGCCACAAGAAAGTCTCCCTAGGGGTCATGCTATTCATCCTTTCGTTCCGTAAGCATCAGTTAACAACATTACATTACACTGGAGAGGATTTCTGATGAATGTATTGCTCTTGTTTGAACTTCTTTTTTCTGTGAAGTCTTGAACTGTTTTGCTTTGCCGACAAGTACATCCTATTTAATTATGCATGACCAGGTGCTACTGACAGAAACAATGTACTTGTGTAGCTGTTACTTCCAAGTTACGTGGACGTTGACTTGAGAGTAAGCGATCTTCAACAAATAAAGACGACGTTAGCATTTTGCGCTGGGAGCAAGTAAAGCATTTTCTGCAATCTGGGAAGAATAGGGTAAGACAAAATCCTTGTGATTGAAAACTGTGCATCTTGCATCTAGAGCAGAACAAGATGAGGGATTAGAGTAGTCTTTATAACTAGTATAGCTTATAAAGGATCGTAGTGCCTTTGACTTCATTCACTTTATTTTCAAGTGATATTATGTCAAGCTTAGAATCCGACTATTGATGTATTTTGTTTTGTATTTAGCCCTATTGTCATCTTGTATTCGACTCTATTGTCAGTATTTAATGTATTGGTTATGGTCTTTTGCATATTGTTTAATTTTCTGTTTGCCAAAACAATGTCACAATATAGATCAATAGGTGTATTTGATGGAACACATCAAAATTGAGAGCAAAAAGTGATGTCTACGTTTTTAAATATGTCGACCATTAAGATACAAATCGATTTCTAAACGCATCATATATGAGTAGCACTTACATCGTTAAAAATATGTAAAAAGATGTTGTAAATAATCAAAACATCATTTTTAAACAAAAAACTGATTTGAAAATATATAAATAACATTGACTTTTAAAATATTCAATATGGTATATTATATTTATATAAAATAATATCACAAATTACAAATGAAAAAAGAGTATTCACAAATTGAATAATACATAACCGATGTGTGTAGCAATGTAAGACATCGGGTTTATAAAAAATAGCGATGCTAATTTGAAATTTTGTATTACACTAACCACCTACAAATGGCTAGAAATGAAAAATAATAATGGTTTAACATTAGATGAATTAATCAAAAAGTAATTATATCCATATATTTAAGTCATTATTAAAAAGAAAAACGATGTTAGAAATTATTAAAGACATCGGTTATAAACCGATGTGGTAAAGTTGAGATCTTTAACACCACCCACTAACACGTCGAATTTTTTTTTGAATAACATCGGTTTATACCCGATGTCTATGGACACATTTCTAGTAGTGTGTATAGGTCATAATGGGAGCTTTGTACGCAAAAAACTTTCCGTGAAATTTTCAGACCAAAAGTGACCATATCGGCGTCGCCTTTCTTTATCCACCAAAAATGTGTTGTTTTTGCTCAAATGTGTCCCAAACATGTTTATATGGTGTATATGTCACAATGGGAGCTTTCTGCGCGAAAACCTTTCCGTGAAATTTTCGGACCAAAAGTGACCATATCGGCGTCACATTTTTTTATCCACCAAAAATTTGTTGTTTTTGCTCAAATGTGTCTCAAACATGTTTATATGGTGTATATGTCACAATGGGAGATTTCTACGCGAAAACCTTTCCGTGAAATTTTCGGACCAAAAGTGACCATATCGGCGTCACCTTACTTTATCCACCAAAACTGTGTTGTTTTTTTTTATCAAATGTTTACCGAACACATTTATATGGTGTACAGGTCATAAAGGGAGCTTTGTGCGCGAAAAGCTTTCCGCGAAATTTTCGGACCAAAAGTGACCATATCGGCGTCACCTTTCTTTATCCACCAAAAATGTGTTGTTTTTGCTCAAATTTTTCCAAAACACGTTTATATGGTGTATATGTCATACTGGGAGCTTTGTGCGTGAAAAGCTTTCCGTGAAATTTTCGGACCAAAAGTGACCATATCGGCGTCACCATTCTTTATCCACCAAAACTGTGTGGTTTTCGCTCAAATGTGTCCCAAACATGTTTATATGGTTTATATGTTACAATGGGAGCTTTGTGCGCAAAAAGCTTTCCATCAAATTTTCAGACCAAAAGTGACCATTTTGGCGTCACCTTACTTTATCCACCAAAACTGTGTGGTTTTCGCTCAAATGTGTCCCAAACATGTTTATATGGTGTATATGTCACAATGGGAGCTTTGTGCGCGAAAAGATTTCTGACATATTTTCGGACCAAAAGTTACCATATCGGCGTCACCTTTCTTTATCGACCAAAAATGTGTGGTTTTCGCTCAAATGTGTCCCAAACATGTTTATATGGTGTATAGGTTATAATGGGAGCTTTGTGCGCGAAAACCTTTCCGTGAAATTTTCGGACCAAAAGTGACCATATCGGCGTCATCTTACTTTATCCACCAAAACTGTGTTGTTTTTGCTCAAATGTTTACCAAACATGTTTATAGGGTGTATAGGTTATAATGGGAGCTTTGTGCGCGAAAACCTTTCCGGGAAATTTACGGACCAAAGGTGACTATATCAGCGTCACCTTACTTTATCCACAAAAACTGTGTTGTTTTTTTTTTATCAAATGTTTACCAAACACGTTTATATGGTGTATAGGTCATAATGGGAGGTTTGTGTGCGAAAAGCTTTCCGTGAAATTTTCGGACCAAAAGTGACCATATCGGCGTCACCTTTCTTTATCCACCAAAAAAGTGTTGTTTTTGCTCAAATGTTTCCCAAACACGTTTATATGGTGTATTGGTCATAATGGGAGCTTTGTGCGCGAAAAGCTTTCCGTGAAATTTTCGGACCAAAAGTGACCATATCGGCGTCACCTTACTTTATCCACCAAAACTGTGTGGTTTTCGCTCAAATGTTACCAAACATGTTTATATGGTGTATATGTCACAATGGTAGCTTTGTGCGCGAAAAGCATTCCATCAAATTTTCAGACCAAAAGTGACCATATCGGCGTCACCTTACTTTATCCACCAAAGCTGTGTGGTTTTCGCTCAAATGTGTCCCATACATATTTATATGGTGTAAGTGTCACAATGCGAGCTTTGTGCGCGAAAATATTTCCATCATATTTTCGGACCAAAAGTTACAATATCGGCGTCACCTTTCTTTATCCACCAAAACTGTGTGGTTTTCGCTCAAATGTGTCCCAGACATGTTTATATAGTGTATAGGTCATAATTATAGGTTTTTGCGCGAAAAGCTTTGTGTGAAATTTTCGGAGCAAAAGTGACCATATCGGCGTCAACTTTATTTATCCACCAAAAATGTGTTGTTTTTGCTCAAATGTGTCCAGTGTAATTGTCACAATGGGAGATTTCTGCGCGAAAACCTTTCTGTGAAATTTTTGGACCAAAAAAGACAATATCGGCGTCACCTTTCTTTGTCCACCAAAACTGTGTTGTTTTTTTTCATCAAATGTTTACCAAACACGTTTATATGGTGTATAGGCCATAATGGGAGCTTTGTAAGCGAAAAGCTTTCCGTGAAATTTTCGGACCAAAAGTTACCATATCGGCGTCACCTTTCTGTATCCACCAAAAATGTGTTGTTTTTGCCCAAATGTTTGTCAAACACGTTTATATGGTGTATATGTCATAATGGGAGGTTTGTGCGTGAAAAGCTTTCTGTGAAATTTTCAGACCAAAAGTGACCATATCGGCGTCACCTTTCTTTATCCACTCAAACTATGTGGTTTTCGCTCAAATGTGTCTCAAACATTTTATATGGTGTATATGTCACAATGGGATCTTCGTGCCCAAAAAGCTTTCCGTCAAATTTTCAGACCAAAAGTGACCATATTGGCGTCACCTTACTTTATCCACCAAAACTGTTTGGTTTTCGCTCGAATATGTCCCAAACATGTTAATATGGTGTATATGTCAGAATGGGAGCTTTGTGCGCGAAAAGCTTTCCATCATATTTTCGGACCAAAAGTTACCATATCGGCGTCACCTTTCTTTATCCACCAAAACTGTGTGGTTTTCGCTCAAATGTGTCCCAGACATGTTTATATAGTGTATAGGTCATAATTGGTGCTTTTTGCGCGAAAAGCTTTCCGTGAAATTTTCGGACCAAAAATGACCATATATCGGCGTCAACTTTATTTATCCATAAAAAATGTGTTGTTTTTTCTCAAATGTGTCCCAAACATGTTTATATGGTGTAAATGTCACAATGGGAGCTTTCTGCGCGAAAACCTTTCCGTGAAATTTTCGGACCAAAAGTGACCATATCAGCATCACCTTTCTTTGTCCACCAAAACTGTGTTGTTTTTTTTTGTCAAATGTTTACCAAACACGTTTATATGGTGTATAGGTCATAATGGGAGCTTTTGTGCGAAAAGCTTTCCGTGAAATTTTCGGACCAAAAGTTACCATATCTGCGGCACCTTTCTTTATCCACTCAAACTCTGTGGTTTTCGCTCATATGTGTCCCAAACATTTTATATGGTGTATATGTCAAAATGGGAGCTTTGTGCCCAAAAAGCTTTCCGTCAAATTTTCAGACCAAAAGTGACCATATTGGCGTCACCTTACTTTATCCACCAAAACTGTGTGGTTTTCGCTCAAATGTTTCCCAAACATGTTTATATGGTGTATATGTCACAATGGGAGCTTTGTGCGCGAAAAGCTTTCCATCATATTTTCGGACCAAAAGTTACCATATCGGCGTCACCTTTCTTTATCACCAAAACTGTGTGGTTTTCGCTCAAATGTGTCCCAGACATGTTTATATAGTGTATAGGTCATAATTGGAGCTTTTTGCGCGAAAAGCTTTCCGTGAAATTTTCGGACCAAAAGTGACCATATATCGGCGTCAACATTATTTATCCATAAAAAATGTGTTGTTTTTTCTCAAATGTGTCCCAAACATGTTTATATGGTGTAAATGTCACAATGAGAGCTTTCTGCGCGAAAACCTTTCCGTGAAATTTTCGGACCAAAAGTGACCATATCAGCGTCACCTTTCTTTCTCCACCAAAACTGTGTTGTTTTTTTTTTTATCAAATGTTTACCAAACACGTTTATATGGTGTATAGGTCATAATGGGAGCTTTATGTGCGAAAAGCTTTCCGTGAAATTTTCGGACCAAAAGTTACCATATCTGCGGCACCTTTCTTTATCCACCAAAAATGTGTTGTTTTTGCGCAAATGTTTCCCAAACACGTTTATATGGTGTATAGGTCATAATGGGAGCTTTGTTCGTGAAAAGCTTTCCGTGAAATTTTCGGACCAAAAGTGACCATGTCGGCGTCACCTTTTTTTATCCACCAAAACTGTGTGGTTTTCACTCAAATGTGTCCCAAACATGTTTATATGGTTTATATGTCACAATGGTAGCTTTCTGCGCGAAAAGCTTTCCGTCAAATTTTCAGACGAAAAGTGACCATATTGGCGTCACCTTACTTCATCCACCAAAACTGTGTGGTTTTCGCTCAAATGTATCCCAAACATGTTTATATGGTGTATATGTCACAATGGGAGCTTTGTGCGCGAAAAGCTTTCGGTCATATTTTCAGGACAAAAGTTACCATATCGGCGTCACCTTTCGTTATCCACCAAAACTGTGTGGTTTTCGCTCAAATGTGTCCCAAACATGTTTATATGGTGTATAGGTCATAATGGGAGCTTTGTGCGCGAAAATCTTTCCGTCATATTTTCGGACCAAAAGTGACCATATCGACGTCACATTTCTTTATCCACCAAAACTGTGTGGTTTTCGCTTAAATGTGTCCCAAACATGTTTATATGGTGTCAAACGGGTCATTCGGGTCGTGTTCGGGTCGGGTCACTTCGGGTTCCGAGTAATACTGGTCTCGGGTAATACGGGTTTAGGGTATTTCTGGGTTGAATCGAACCTGGGTTTTGACCGGGTTTCGGGTCATTTCTGGTCCATTTCGGGTTGGTCAATTTTTTTCTTTTTTAAATTAAAAAATCATAATTTGTTAATTTTGCGTTAAATTTAAAAATCTAAAAGTAAAGACATTGTTCATAAGTTCTATTGCTTGTAATTATATACTATATCTGATCTATAATATTTGATTTTTATTATTTCTCGTAATTTTTAATAAAATATAATAATATATAAATATCAAAATTTTAAATAATTTTTTAAAAATAATTTTATTAAAATTTTGATATTCTATATATTATTACATTTTATTAAAAAAAACATTTGAATTTTTTTTATTTTTTCTCCTAATTTTTAATAAAATGTAATAATATACAAATTTTCAAATAATTTTTTAAAAATAATTTCATGCAATTAGTAATAAGCATAGAATTTTTTAATATTTTAATATTTTTTAGAATTTTTATCTTCTTAAAAAAGTTTATTGAAAAACAAAAAATCAAATACTATCGATCGGACGGAGTATTACACAATAGAAATAAATATAAAAGTTGATTTGAAAATGAAAGATCAACTGATTGTAATTATAAAATGTAATAAATTGGAATCTCCATAAAAAAATTTAATCATATATAATTATAAATCAACCAGGTCAATCGGGTCACCGGATCAATTGGGTAAATCGGGTCAAAATTACCGGGTCAATCGGGTCACCGGGTCGAAACCCAGATTACCCAGAAAATTTCAGTGTTTTCGAGTTCGGGTAAGAAAAAATTTCGGGGTCAAAATTTTCGGGTTCGGGTCGGATATTTTCCGGGCGTTCGGGTCGGGGCAACCGGGTCGGGTTGTGTTTTGATAGGTCTATGTATAGGTCATAATGGGAGATTTGTGCGCGAAAAGCTTTCCGTGAAATTTTCGGACCAAAAGTGACCATATCGGCGTCACCTTTATTTATCCACCAAAAATGTGTTGTTTTTTTTATCAAATGTTTACCAAACACGTTTATATGGTGTATAGTTCATAAAGGGAGCTTTGTGCGCGAAAAGCTTTCCGTGAAATTTTCGGACCAAAAGTGACCATATCTGCGGCACCTTTCTTTATCCACCAAAAATGTGTTGTTTTTGCGCAAATGTTTCCCAAACACGTTTATATGGTGTATAGGTCATAATGGGAGCTTTGTTCGTGAAAAGCTTTCCGTGAAATTTTCGGACCAAAAGTGACCATGTCGGCGTCACCTTTTTTTATCCACCAAAACTGTGTGGTTTTCACTCAAATGTGTCCCAAACATGTTTATATGGTTTATATGTCACAATGGTAGCTTTCTGCGCGAAAAGCTTTCCGTCAAATTTTCAGACGAAAAGTGACCATATTGGCGTCACCTTACTTCATCCACCAAAACTGTGTGGTTTTCGCTCAAATGTATCCCAAACATGTTTATATGGTGTATATGTCACAATGGGAGCTTTGTGCGCGAAAAGCTTTCGGTCATATTTTCAGGACAAAAGTTACCATATCGGCGTCACCTTTCGTTATCCACCAAAACTATGTGTTTTTCGCTCAAATGTGTCCCAAACATGTTTATATGGTGTATAGGTCATAATGGGAGCTTTGTGCGCGAAAATCTTTCCGTCATATTTTCGGACCAAAAGTGACCGTATCGACGTCACATTTCTTTATCCACCAAAACTGTGTGGTTTTCGCTCAAATGTGTCCCAAACATGTTTATATGGTGTCAAACGGGTCATTCAGGTCGTGTTCGGGTCGGGTCACTTCGGGTTCCGAGTAATACTGGTCTCGGGTAATACGAGATTAGGGTATTTCCGGGTTGAATCGAACCTGGGTTTTGACCGGGTTTCGGGTCATTTCTGGTCGATTTCGGGTTGGTCAATTTTTTTCTTTTTTAAATTAAAAAATCATAATTTGTTAATTTTGCGTTAAATTTAAAAATCTAAAAGTAAAGACATTGTTCATAAGTTCTATTGCTTGTAATTATATACTATATCTGATCTATAATATTTGATTTTTATTATTTCTCGTAATTTTTAATAAAATATAATAATATATAAATATCAAAATTTTAAATAATTTTTTAAAAATAATTTTATTAAAATTTTGATATTCTATATATTATTACATTTTATTAAAAAAAAACATTTGAATTTTTTTATTTTTTCTCCTAATTTTTAATAAAATGTAATAATATACAAATTTTCAAATAATTTTTTAAAAATAATTTCATGCAATTAGTAATAAGCATAGAATTTTTTAATATTTTAATATTTTTTAGAATTTTTATCTTCTTAAAAAAGTTTATTGAAAAACAAAAAATCAAATACTATCGATCGGACGGAGTATTACACAATAGAAATAAATATAAAAGTTGATTTGAAAATGAAAGATCAACTGATTGTAATTATAAAATGTAATAAATTGGAATCTCCATAAAAAAATTTAATCATATATAATTATAAATCAACCAGGTCAATCGGGTCACCGGATCAATTGGGTAAATCGGGTCAAAATTACCGGGTCAATCGGGTCACCGGGTCGAAACCCAGATTACCCAGAAAATTTCAGTGTTTTCGAGTTCAGGTAAGAAAAAATTTCGGGGTCAAAATTTTCGGGTTCGGGTCGGATATTTTCCGGGCGCTCGGGTCGGGTCAACCGGGTCGGGTTGTGTTTTGATAGGTCTATGTATAGGTCATAATGGGAGATTTGTGCGCGAAAAGCTTTCCGTGAAATTTTCGGACCAAAAGTGACCATATCGGCGTCACCTTTATTTATCCACAAAAAATGTGTTGTTTTTTTTATCAAATGTTTACCAAACACGTTTATATGGTGTATAGTTCATAAAGGGAGCTTTGTGCGCGAAAAGGTTTCCGTGAAATTTTCGGACCAAAAGTGACCATATCTGCGGCACCTTTCTTTATCCACCAAATATGTGTTGTTTTTCCGCAAATGTTTCCCAAACACGTTTATATGGTGTATAGGTCATAATGGGAGCTTTGTTCGTGAAAAGCTTTCCGTGAAATTTTCGGACCAAAAGTGACCATATCGGCGTCACCTTTTTTTATCCACCAAAACTGTGTGGTTTTCACTCAAATGTGTCCCAAACATGTTTATTTGGTTTATATGTCACAATGGTAGCTTTCTGCGCGAAAAGCTTTCCGTCAAATTTTCAGACGAAAAGTGACCATATTGGCGTCACCTTACTTCATCCACCAAAACTGTGTGGTTTTCGCTCAAATGTATCCCAAACATGTTTATATGGTGTATATGTCACAATGGGAGCTTTGTGCGCGAAAAGCTTTCGGTCATATTTTCAGGACAAAAGTTACCATATCGGCGTCACCTTTCTTTATCCACCAAAACTATGTGGTTTTCGCTCAAATGTGTCCCAAACATGTTTATATGGTGTATAGGTCATAATGGGAGCTTTGTGCGCGAAAATCTTTCCGTCATATTTTCGGACCAAAAGTGACCATATCGACGTCACATTTCTTTATCCACCAAAACTGTGTGGTTTTCGCTCAAATGTGTCCCAAACATGTTTATATGGTGTCAAACGGGTCATTCGGGTCGTGTTCGGGTCGGGTCACTTCGGGTTCCGAGTAATACTGGTCTTGGGTAATACGGGTTTAGGGTATTTCCGGGTTGAATCGAACCTGGGTTTTGACCGGGTTTCGGGTCATTTCTGGTCGATTTCGGGTTGGTCAATTTTTTTCTTTTTTAAATTAAAAAATCATAATTTGTTAATTTTGCGTTAAATTTAAAAATCTAAAAGTAAAGACATTGTTCATAAGTTCTATTGCTTGTAATTATATACTATATCTGATCTATAATATTTGATTTTTATTATTTCTCGTAATTTTTAATAAAATATAATAATATATAAATATCAAAATTTTAAATAATTTTTTAAAAATAATTTTATTAAAATTTTGATATTCTATATATTATTACATTTTATTAAAAAAACATTTGAATTTTTTTTATTTTTTCTCCTAATTTTTAATCTAATGTAATAATATACAAATTTTCAAATAATTTTTAAAAAATAATTTCATGCAATTAGTAATAAGCATAGAATTTTTTAATATTTTAATATTTTTTAGAATTTTTATCTTCTTAAAAAAGTTTATTGAAAAACAAAAAATCAAATACTATCGATCGGATGGAGTATTACACAATAGAAATAAATATAAAAGTTGATTTGAAAATGAAAGATCAACTGATTGTAATTATAAAATGTAATAAATTGGAATCTCCATAAAAAAATTTAATCATATATAATTATAAATCAACCAGGTCAATCGGGTTACCGGATCAATTGGGTAAATCGGGTCAAAATTACCGGGTCAATCGGGTCACCGGGTCGAAACCCAGATTACCCAGAAAATTTCAGTGTTTTCGAGTTCGGGTAAGAAAAAATTTCGGGGTCAAAATTTTCGGGTTCGGGTCGGATATTTTCCGGGCGTTCGGGTCGGGTCAACCGGGTCGGGTTGTGTTTTGATAGTTCTATGTATAGGTCATAATGGGAGATTTGTGCGCGAAAAGCTTTCCGTGAAATTTTCGGACCAAATGTGACCATATCGGCGTCACCTTTATTTATCCACCAAAAATGTGTTGTTTTTTTTATCAAATGTGTACCAAACACGTTTATATGGTGTATAGTTCATAAAGGGAGCTTTGTGCGCGAAAAGCTTTCCGTGAAATTTTCGGACCAAAAGTGACCATATCGGCGTCACCTTTCTTTATCCACCAAAAATGTGTTGTTTTTGCTCAAATGTTTCCCAAACACGTTTATATGGTGTATAGGTCATAATGGGAGCTTTGTGCGTGAAAAGCTTTCCGTGAAATTTTCGGACCAAAAGTGACCATATCGGCGTCACCTTTTTTTATCCACCAAAACTATGTGGTTTTCACTCAAATGTGTCCCAAACATGTTTATATGGTTTATATGTCACAATGGTAGGTTTCTGCGCGAAAAGCTTTCCGTTAAATTTTCAGAGGAAAAGTGACCATATTGGCGTCACCTTACTTCATCCACCAAAACTGTGTGGTTTTCGCTCAAATGTATCCCAAACATGTTTATATGGTGTATATGTCACAATGGGAGCTTTGTGCGCGAAAAGCATTCGGTCATATTTTCAGGACAAAAGTTACCATATCAGCGTCACCTTTCTTTATCCACCAAAACTATGTGGTTTTCGCTCAAATGTGTCCCAAACATGTTTATATGGTGTATAGGTCATAATGGGAGCTTCGTGCACGAAAACCTTTCCGTGAAATTTCGGACCAAAACTGACCATATCGGCGTCACCTTTATTTATCCACCAAAAATGTGTTGTTTTCTCTCAAATGTGTCCCAAACATGTTTATATGGTGTATATGTCCCAATGGGTGCTTTCTGCGCGAAAACCTTTCCGTGAAATTTTCGAACCAAAAGTGAACATATCGGCGTCACCTTACTTTATCCACCAAAACTTTGTTGTTTTTTTTTATCAAATGTTTACTAAACACGTTTATATGGTGTATAGGTCACAATGGGAGCTTTGTGCGCGAAAAGCTTTCCGTCAAATTTTCAGACCAAAAGTGACCATATCGGCGTCACCTTACTTTACCGACCAAAACTGTGTGGTTTTCGCTCAAATGTGTCCCATACATGTTTATATGGTGTATAATTCACAATGGAAGCTTTGTGCGCGAAAAGCTTTCCATCATATTTTCGGACCAAAAGTTACCATATCGGTGTCCCCTTTCTTTATCCACCAAAACTGTGTGGTTTTCACTCAAATGTGTCCCAAACATGTTTATATGGTGTATAGGTCAAAATGAGAGCTTTGTGCGCGAAAATCTTTCCGTGAAATTTTCGGACTAAAAGTGACCATATCGGCGTCATCTTACTTTATCCACTAAAACTGTGTTGTTTTTGCTCAAATGTTTACCAAACATGTTTATAGGGTGTATAGGTCATAATGGGAGCTTTGTGCGCGAAAACCTTTCCGTGAAATTTTCGGACCAAAAGTGACTATATCGGCGTCACCTTACTTTATCCACCAAAACTTTGTTGTTTTTTTTTTATCAAATGTTTACAAAACAGATTCATATGGTGTATAGGTCATAATGGGAGCTTTCTTCGCGAAAAGCTTTCCGTGAAATTTTCGGATCAAAAGTGACCATATCGACGTCACCTTTTTTTATCCACCGAAAATGTGTTGCTTTTGCTCAAATGTTTCCCAAACACGTTTATATGGTGTATAGGTTATAACAGGAGCTTTGTGCGCGAAAAGCTTTCCGTGAAATTTTCGGACCAAAAGTGACCATATCGGCGTCACCTTACTTTATCCACCAAAACTGTGTAGTTTTCGCTCAAAGGTTTACCAAACATGTTTATATGGTGTATATGTCACAATGGGAGCTTTGTGCGCGAAAAGCTTTCCGTCAAATTTTCAGACCAAAGGTGACCATATCGGCGTCATCTTACTTTATCCACCAAAACTGTGTAGTTTTCACTTAAATGTGTCCCAAACATTTTTATATGGTGTATATGTCACAATGGGAGCTTTGTACTACAAAAGCTTTCCGTGAAATTTTCGGACCAAAAGTGACCATATCGGCGTCACCTTTATTTATTCACCAAAAATGTGTTGTTTTTGCTCAAATGTGTCCCAAACATGTTTATATGGTGTATATGTCACAATGTGAGCATTCTGCGCGAAAACCTTTCCGTGAAATTTTCGGACCAAAAGTGAACATATCGGCGTCACCTTACTTTATCCACCAAAACTGTGTAGTTTTTTTTATCAAATGTTCACCAAACACGTTTATATGGTGTATAGGTCATAATGGGAGCTTTGTGCGCGAAAATCTTTTCGTGAAATTTTCGGAACAAAAATGACCATATTGGCGTAACCTTTATTTATCCACCAAAAATGTGTTGTTTTTTCTCAAATGTTTCCCAAACACGTTTATATGGTGTATAGGTCATAATGGGAGCTTCGTGCGCGAAAAGCTTTCCGTGAAATTTTCGGACAAAAAGTGACCATATCGGCGTCACCTTTCTTTATCCACCAAAACTGTGTGGTTTTCGCTCAATACGCCCCAAACATGTTTATATGGTGTATATGTCACAATGGGAGCTTTGTGCGCGAAAAGCTTTCCGTAAAATTTTCAAACCAAAAGTGACCATATCGGCGTCATCTTACTTTATCCACCAAAACTTTGTGGTTTTCGCTCAATTTTGTTTACCAAACATGTTTATATGGTGTATATGTCACAATGGGAGCTTTGTGCGCGAAAACCTTTCCAAGTAATTTTCGGACCAAAAGTGACTATATCGGCGTCACCTTAATTTATCCACCAAAAATGTGTTATTTTTGCTCAAATGCTTACGAAACATGTTTATATGGTGTATAGGGCATAATGGGAGCTTTGTGTGCGAAAAGCTTTCCGTGAAGTTTCTCGGACCAAAAGTGACCATATCGGAGTCACCTTTCTTTATCCACCAAAACTGTGTGGTTTTCCCTCAAATGTGTCCCAAATATGTTTATATGGTGTATATGTCACAATGTTAGCTTTGTGCGCGAAAAGCTTTCCGTCATATTTTCGGACCAAAAGTGACCATATCGGCGTCACCTTTCTTTATCCACCAAAACTGTGTTGTTTTTGATCAAATGTTTACCAAACACGTTTATATGGTGTATAGGTCATAATGGAAGCTTTGTGCGCGAAAAGCTTTTCGTGAAATTTTCGGACCAAAAATGACCATATCGGCGTCACCTTTCTTTATCCACCAAAAATGTGTTGTTTTTGCTCAAATATTTCCCAAACACGTTTATATGGTGTATAGGTCATAATGGAAGCTTTGTGCGCGAAAATGTTTACGTGAAATTTTCGGAACAAAAGTGACCATATCGGCGTCACCTTACTTTATCAACCAAAACTATGTGGTTTTCGCTCAAATATGTCCCAAAAATGTCTATATGGTGTATATGTCATAATGGGAGCTTCGTGCGCGAAAACCTTTCCGTGAAAATTTCAGACCAAAAGTGACCATATCGGTGTCATCTTACTTTATCCACCAAAACTGTGTAGTTTTCACTCAAATGTGTCCCAAACATGTTTATATGGTATATATGTCACAATGGGAGTTTTGCGCGAAAAGCTTTCCGTGAAATTTTCGGAACAAAAGTGACCATATTGGCGTAACCTTTCTTTATCCACCAAAAATGTGTTGTTTTTGCTCAAATGTTTCCCAAACATGTTTATATGGTGTATAGGTCATAATGGGAGCTTTGTGCTCGAAATGCTTTCCATGAAATTTTCGGACCAAAAGTGACCATATCGGCGTCACCTTTATATATCCACCAAAAATGTGTTGTTTTCGCTGAAATGTGTCCAAAACATTTTTATATGGTGTATATGTCACAATGGGAGGTTTCTGCGCGAAAATCTTTCCGTGAAATTTTCGGACCAAAAGTGAACATATCGGCGTCACCTTACTTTATCCAGCAAAACCGTGTTCTTTTTTTTTTATCAAATGTTTACCAAACACGTTTATATGGTATATAGGTCATAATGGGAGCTTTGTGCGCGAAAATCTTTCCGTGAAATTTTCGGAACAAAAATGACCATATTGGCGTAACCTTTCTTTATCCACCAAAAATGTGTTGTTTTTGCTCAAATGTTTCCCAAACACGTTTATATGGTGTATAAGTCACAATGGGAGCTTCGTGCGCGAAAAGCTTTTCGTCAAATTTTCGGACAAAAAGTGACCATATCGGTGTCACCTTTCTTTATCCACCAAAACTGTGTGGTTTCGCTCAATACATCCCAAACATGTTTATATGGTGTATATGTCACAATGGGAGCTTTGTGCGCGAAAAGCTTTCCGTAAAATTTTCAAACCAAAAGTGACCATATCGGCGTCCTCTTACTTTATCCACCAAAACTGTGTGGTTTTCGCTCAAATGTGTCCCAAACTTGTTTATTTGGTGTATATGTCACAATGGGAGCTTCGTGCGCGAAAACCGTTCCGTGAAATTTTCGAACCAAAAGTTACCATATCGGCGTCATCTTACTTTATCCACTAAAACTGTATAGTTTTCCGTCAAATGTTTACCAAACACGTTTATAGGGTGTATAGGTCATAATGGGAGCTATGTGCGCGAAAAGCTTTCAGTGAAATTTTCGGAACAAAAGTGACCATATCGGCGTCATCCTATTTTATCCACCAAAATTGTGTTGTTTTCGCTCAAATGTGTCCAAAAATGTTTATATGGTATATAGGTCACAATGGGAGCTTTGTGCGCGAAAAGCTTTCTGTCATATTTTCGGACCAAAAGTGACCATATCGGCGTCACCTTAATTTATCCACCAAAACTGTGTGGTTTTCGCTCAAATGTTTGCCAAACATGTTTATATGGTGTATAGGTCACAATGGGAGCTTTGTGCGCGAAAAGCTTTCCGTCAAATTTTCAGACCAAAAGTGACCATATCGGCGTCATCTTACTTTATCGACCAAAATTGTGTGGTTTTCGCTCAAATGTGTGCCATACATGTTTACATGGTGTATATGTCACAATGGAAGCTTTGTGCACGAAAAGCTTTCCATCATATTTTCGGACCAAAAGTTACCATATCGGCGTCACCTTTCTTTATCCATCAAAACTATGTGGTTTTCACTCAAATGTGTCCCAAACATGTTTATATGGTGTATAGGTCATAATGGGAGCTTCGTGCGCGAAAACCTTTCCGTGAAATTGTCGGACCAAAAGTGACAATATCGGCGTCATCTTATTTTATCCACCAAAACTGTGTTGTTTTCGCTCAAATGTGTCCAAAAATGTTTATATGGTATATAGGTCATAATGGGAGCTTTGTGTGCGAAAAGCTTTCCGTGAAATTTTCGGAACAAAAGTGACCATATCGGCGTCATCTTATTTTATCTACCAAAACTGTGTTGTTTTCGCTCAAATGTGTCCAAAAATGTTTATATGGTATATAGGTCACAATGGGAGCTTTGTGCGTGAAAAACTTTCCGTGAAATTTTCGGACCAAAAATGACCATATCGGCGTCACCTTTCTTAATCCACCAAAAATGTGTTGTTTTTGCTCAAATGTTTCCCAAACACGTTTATATTGTGTATAACTCATAATGGAAGCTTTGTGCGCGAAAATATTTCCGTGAAATTTCGGAACAAAAGTGACCATATTGGCGTAACCTTTCTTTATCCACCAAAAATGTGTTGTTTTTGCTAAAATGTTTCCCAAACACGTTTATATGGTGTATAGGTCATAATGTGAGCTTCGTGCGCGAAAAGCTTTCCGTGAAATTTTCGGACCAAAAGTGACCATATCGGCGTCATCTTACTTTATCCACAAAAACTGTGTAGTTTTCGCTCAAATGTGTCCAAAAATGTTTATATGGTATATATGTCACAATGGGAGCTTTGTGCGCGAAAAGCTTTCCGTGAAATTTTCGGAACAAAAGTGACCATATTGGTGTAACCTCTCTTTATCCACCAAAAATGCGTTGTTTTTGCTCAAATGTTTCCCAAACATGTTTATATGGTGTATAGGTCATAATTGGAGCTTTGTGCTCGAAAAGCTTTCCATGAAATTTTAGGACCAAAAGCGACCATATCAGCGTCACCTTTATTTATGCACCAAAACTATGTGGTTTTCGCTCAAATATATCCTAAACATGTCTATATGGTGTATATATCACAATGGTAGCTTTGTGCGCGAAAAGCTTTCCGTTAAATTTTCAGACCAAAAGTGACCATATCGGCATCACCTTACTTTACCCACAAAAACTGTGTGGTTTTCGCTCATATGTGTCCCAAACATGTTTATATGGTGTATTGGTCATAATGGGAGCTTTGTGCGCGAAAACCTTTCCGTGAAATTTTCGGACCAAAAGTGACTATATCGGCGTCTCCTTACTTTATCCACCAAAAATGTGTTGTTTTTGCTCAAATGTTTACGAAACATGTTTATATGGTGTATAGGTCATAATGGGAGCTTTGTGTAAGAAAAGCTTTCCGTAAAATTTTCGGACCAAAAGTGACCATATCGGAGTCACCTTTCTTTATCCACCAAAACTGTGTGGTTTTCGCTCAAATGTGTCCCAAATATGTATATAAGGTGTATATGTCACAATCGGAGCTTTGTGCACGAAAAGCTTTCTGTCATCTTTTCGGACCAAAAGTGACCATATCGGCGTCACCTTTCTTTATCCACCAAAACTGTGTTGTTTTTGATCAAATGTTTACCAAAGACGTTTATATTGTGTATAGGTCTTAATGGGAGCTTTGTGCGCGAAAAACTTTCCGTGAAATTTTCGGACCAAAAATGACCATATCGGCGTCACCTTTCTTTATCCACCGAAAATGTGTTGTTTATGCTCAAATGTTTCCCAAACACGTTTATATGGTGTATAGCTCATAATGGGAGCTTTGTGCACGAAAATATTTCCGTGATATTTTCGGAACAAAAGTGACCATATTGGCGTAACCTTTCTTTATCCACCAAAAATGTGTTGTTTTTGCTCAAATGTTTCTCAAACACGTTTATATGGTGTATATGTCATAATGGGAGCTTTGTGCGCGAAAAGCTTTCCGTAAAATTTTCGGACCAAAAGTGACCATATCGGCGTCACCTTTCTTTATCCACCAAAAATGTGTTTTTTTGCTCAAATGTTTCCCAAACACGTTTATATGGTGTATAGGTCATAATGGGAGCTTTGTGCGCAAAAAACTTTCCGTGAAATTTTCAGACCAAAAGTGACCATATCGGCGTCGCCTTTCTTTATCCACCAAAAATGTGTTGTTTTTGCTCAAATGTGTCCCAAACATGATTATATGGTGTATATGTCACAATGGGAGCTTTGTGCGCGAAAAGCTTTCCGTGAAATTTTCGGACCAACAGTGACCATATCGGCGTCACCTTTCTTTATCCACCAAAAATGTGTTGTTTTTGCTCAAATGTTTCCCAAACACGTTTATATGGTGTATAGCTCATAATGGGAGCTTTGTGCGCGAAAATATTTCCGTGAAATTTTCGGAACAAAAGTGACCATATTGGCGTAACCTTTCTTTATCCACCAAAAATGTGTTGTTTTTGCGAAACAAACACGTTTATATGGTGTATATGTCATAATGGGAGCTTTGTGCGCGAAAAGCTTTCCGTAAAATTTTCGGACCAAAAGTGACCATATCGGCGTCACCTTTCTTTATCCACCAAAAATGTGTTTTTTTGCTCAAATGTTTCCCAAACACGTTTATATGGTGTATAGGTCATAATGGGAGCTTTGTGCGCAAAAAACTTTCCGTGAAATTTTCAGACCAAAAGTGACCATATCGGCGTCGCCTTTCTTTATCCACCAAAAATGTGTTGTTTTTGCTCAAATGTGTCCCAAACATGTTTATATGGTGTATATGTCACAATGGGAGCTTTGTGCGCGAAAAGCTTTCCGGGAAATTTTCGGACCAAAAGTGACCATATCGGCGTCACCTTTCTTTATCCTCCAAAAATGTGTTGTTTTTGCTCAAATGTTTCCCAAACACGTTTATATGGTGTATAGCTCATAATGGGAGCTTTGTGCGCGAAAATATTTCCGTGAAATTTTCGGAACAAAAGTGACCATATTGGCGTAACCTTTCTTTATCCACCAAAAATGTGTTGTTTTTGATCAAATGATTCCCAAACACGTTTATACGGTGTATAGGTCATAATGTGAGCTTCGTGCGCGAAAAGCTTTCCGTGAAATTTTTGTACCAAAAGTAACCATATCGGCGTCACCTTACTTTACCCACCAAAACTGTGTGGTTTTCCCTCATATGTGACCCAAACATGTTTATATGGTGTATTGGTCATAATGGAGCTTTGTGCGCGAAAAGCTTTCCGTAAAATTTTCAGAACAAAAGTGACCATATTGGCGTAACCTTTCTTTATCCACCAAAAATGCGTTGTTTTTGCTCAAATGTTACCCAAACATGTTTATATGGTGTATAGGTCATAATTGGAGCTTTGTGCTCGAAAAGCTTTTTGTGAAATTTTAGGACCAAAAGCGACCATATCAGCGTCACCTTTATTTATCCACCAAAACTATGTGGTTTTCGCTCAAATATATCCCAAACATGTCTATATGGTGTATTTATCACCATCGTAGCTTTGTGCGCGAAAAGCTTTCCGTCAAATTTTCAGACCAAAAGTGACCATATCGGCGTCACCTTACTTTACCCACAAAAACTGTGTGGTTTTGGCTCATATGTGTCCCAAACATGTTTATATGGTGTATTGGTCATAATGGGAGCTTTGTGCGCGAAAACCTTTCCGTGAAATTTTCGGACCAAAAGTGACTATATCGGCGTCACCTTACTTTATCCACCAAAAATGTGTTGTTTTTGCTCAAATGTTTGCGAAACATGTTTATATGGTGTATAGGTCATAATGGGAGCTTTGTGTGCGAAAAGCTTTCCGTGAAATTTTCGGACCAAAAGTGACCATATCGGAGTCACCTTTCTTTATCCACCAAAACTGTGTGGTTTTCGCTCAAATGTGTCCCAAATATGTTTATAAGGTGTATATGTCACAATGGGAGCTTTGTGCGCGAAAAGCTTTCTGTCATCTTTTCGGACCAAAAGTGACCATATCGGCGTCACCTTTCTTTATCCACCAAAACATTGTTGTTTTTGAACAAATGTTTACCAAACACGTTTATATTGTGTATAGGTCATAATGGGAGCTTTGTGCGCGAAAAACATTCCGTGAAATTTTCGGACAAAAAATGACCATATCGGCGTCACCTTTCTTTATCCACCGAAAATGTGTTGTTTATGCTCAAATGTTTCCCAAACACGTTTATATGGTGTATAGCTCATAATGGGAGCTTTGTGCACGAAAATATTTCCGTGAAATTTTCGGAACAAAAGTGACCATATTGGCGTAACCTTTCATTATCCACCAAAAATGTGTTGTTTTTGCTCAAATGTTTCCCAAACACGTTTATATGGTGTATAGGTCATAATGGGAGCTTTGTGCGCGAAAAGCTTTCCGTGAAATTTTCGGACCAAAAGTGACCATATCGGCGTCACCTTTCTTTATGCACCAAAAATGTGTTGTTTTTGCTCAAATGTTTCCCAAACACGTTTATATGGTGTATAGCTCATAATGGGAGCTTTGTGCGCGAAAATATTTCCGTGAAATTTTCGGAACAAAAGTGACCATATTGGCGTAACCTTTCTTTATCCACCAAAAATGTGTTGTTTTTGATCAAATGTTTCCCAAACACGTTTATATGGTGTATAGGTCATAATGTGAGCTTCGTGCGCGAAAAGCTTTCCGTGAAATTTTCGAACCAAAAGTGACCATATCGGCGTCACCTTACTTTACCCACCAAAACAGTGTGGTTTTCCCTCATATGTGTCCCAAACATGTTTATATGGTGTATTGGTCATAATGGGAGCTTTGTGCGCGAAAAGCTTTCCGTAAAATTTTCGGACCAAAAGTGACCATATCGGCGTCACCTTTCTTTATCCACCAAAAATGTGTGGTTTTCGCTCAAATGTGTCCCAAATATGTTTATAAGGTGTATATGTCACAATGGGAGCTTTGTGCGCGAAAAGCTTTCTGTCATCTTTTCGGACCAAAAGTGACCATATCGGCGTCACCTTTCTTTATCCACCAAAACTTTGTTGTTTTTGAACAAATGTTTACCAAACACGTTTATATTGTGTATAGGTCATAATGGGAGCTTTGTGCGCGAAAAACATTCCGTGAAATTTTCGGACAAAAAATGACCATATCGGCATCACCTTTCTTTATCCACCGAAAATGTGTTGTTTATGCTCAAATGTTTTCCAAACACATTTATATGGTGTATAGCTCATAATGGGAGCTTTGTGCACGAAAATATTTCCGTGAAATTTTCGGAACAAAAGTGACCATATTGGCGTAACCTTTCTTTATCCACCAAAAATGTGTTGTTTTTGCTCAAATGTTTCCCAAACACGTTTATATGGTGTATAGGTCATAATGGGAGCTTTGTGCGCGAAAAGCTTTCCGTGAAATTTTCGGACCAAAAGTGACCATATCGGCGTCACCTTTCTTTATGCACCAAAAATGTGTTGTTTTTGCTCAAATGTTTCCCAAACACGTTTATATGGTGTATAGCTCATAATGGGAGCTTTGTGCGCGAAAATATTTCCGTGAAATTTTCGGAACAAAAGTGACCATATTGGCGTAACCTTTCTTTATCCACCAAAAATGTGTTGTTTTTGATCAAATGTTTCCCAAACACGTTTATATGGTGTATAGGTCATAATGTGAGCTTCGTGCGCGAAAAGCTTTCCGTGAAATTTTCGAACCAAAAGTGACCATATCGGCGTCACCTTACTTTACCCACCAAAACTGTGTGGTTTTCCCTCATATGTGTCCCAAACATGTTTATATGGTGTATTGGTCATAATGGGAGCTTTGTGCGCGAAAAGCTTTCCGTGAAATTTTCGGACCAAAAGTGACCATATTGGTGTAACCTTTCTTTATCCACCAAAAATGCTTTGTTTTTGCTCAAATGTTACCCAAACATGTTTATATGGTGTATAGGTCATAATTGGAGCTTTGTGCTCTAAAAGCTTTTTGTGAAATTTTAGGACCAAAAGCGACCATATCAGTGTCACCTTTATTTATCCACCAAAACTATGTGGTTTTCGCTCAAATATATCACAAACATGTCTATATGGTGTATATATCACCATCGTAGCTTTGTGCGCGAAAAGCTTTCCGTCAAATTTTCAGACCAAAAGTTACCATATCGGCGTCACCTTACTTTACCCACAAAAACTGTGTGGTTTTCGCTCATATGTGACCCAAACATGTTTATATGGTGTATTGGTCATAATGGGAGCTTTGTGCGCGAAAACCTTTCCGTGAAATTTTCGGACCAAAAGTGACTATATCGGCGTCACCTTACTTTATCCACCAAAAATGTGTTGTTTTTGCTCAAATGTTTGCGAAACATGTTTATATGGTGTATAGGTCATAATTGGAGCTTTGTGTGCGAAAAGCTTTCCGTGAAATTTTCGGACCAAAAGTGACCATATCGGAGTCACCTTTCTTTATCCACCAAAACTGTGTGGTTTTCGCTCAAATGTGTCCCAAATATGTTTATAAGGTGTATATGTCACAATGGGAGCTTTGTGCGCGAAAAGCTTTCTGTCATCTTTTCGGACCAAAAGTGACCATATCGGCGTCACCTTTCTTTATCCACCAAAACTTTGTTGTTTTTGAACAAATGTTTACCAAACACGTTTATATTGTGTATAGGTCATAATGGGAGCTTTGTGCGCGAAAAACTTTCCGTGAAATTTTCGGACAAAAAATGACCATATCGGCGTCACCTTTCTTTATCCACCGAAAATGTGTTGTTTATGCTCAAATGTTTCCCAAACACGTTTATATGGTGTATAGCTCATAATGGGAGCTTTGTGCACGAAAATATTTCCGTGATATTTTCGGAACAAAAGGGACCATATTGGCGTAACCTTTCTTTATCCACCAAAAATGTGTTGTTTTTGCTCAAATGTTTCTCAAACACGTTTATATGGTGTATAGGTCATAATGGGAGCTTTGTGCGCGAAAAGCTTTCCGTAAAATTTTCGGACCAAAAGGGACCATATCGGCGTCACCTTTCTTTATCCACCAAAAATGTGTTTTTTTTCTCAAATGTTTCCCAAACACGTTTATATGGTGTATAGGTCATAATGGGAGCTTTGTGCGCAAAAAACTTTCCGTGAAATTTTCAGACCAAAAGTGACCATATCGGCGTCGCCTTTCTTTATCCACCAAAAATGTGTTGTTTTTGCTCAAATGTGTCCCAAACATGTTTATATGGTGTATATGTCACAATGGGAGCTTTATGCGCGAAAAGCTTTCCGTGAAATTTTCGGACCAAAAGTGACCATATCGGCGTCACCTTTCTTTATCCACCAAAAATGTGTTGTTTTTGCTCAAATGTTTCCCAAACACGTTTATATGGTGTATAGCTCATAATGGGAGCTTTGTGCGCGAAAATATTTCCGTGAAATTTTCGGAACAAAAGTGACCATATTGGCGTAACCTTTCTTTATCCACCAAAAATGTGTTGTTTTTGATCAAATGTTTCCCAAACACGTTTATACGGTGTATAGGTCATAATGTGAGCTTCGTGCGCGAAAAGCTTTCCGTGAAATTTTTGTACCAAAAGTGACCATATCGGCGTCACCTTACTTTACCCACCGAAACTGTGTGGTTTTCCCTCATATGTGACCCAAACATGTTTATATGGTGTATTGGTCATAATGGAGCTTTGTGCGCGAAAAGCTTTCCGTGAAATTTTCAGAACAAAAGTGACCATATTGGCGTAACCTTTCTTTATCCACCAAAAATGCGTTGTTTTTGCTCAAATGTTACCCAAACATGTTTATATGGTGTATAGGTCATAATTGGAGCTTTGTGCTCGAAAAGCTTTTTGTGAAATTTTAGGACCAAAAGCGACCATATCAGCGTCACCTTTATTTATCCACCAAAACTATGTGGTTTTCGCTCTAATATATCCCAAAAATGTCTATATGGTGTATATATCACCATCGTAGCTTTGTGCGCGAAAAGCTTTCCGTCAAACTTTCAGACCAAAAGTGACCATATCGGCGTCACCTTACTTTACCCACAAAAACTGTGTGGTTTTCGCTCATATGTGTCCCAAACATGTTTATATGGTGTATTGGTCATAATGGGAGCTTTGTGCGCGAAAACCTTTCCGTGAAATTTTCGGACCAAAAGTGACTATATCGGCGTCACCTTACTTTATCCACCAAAAATGTGTTGTTTTTGCTCAAATGTTTGCGAAACATGTTTATATGGTGTATAGGTCATAATGGGAGCTTTGTGTGCGAAAAGCTTTCCGTGAAATTTTCGGACCAAAAGTGACCATATCGGAGTCACCTTTCTTTATCCACCAAAACTGTGTGGTTTTCGCTCAAATGTGTCCCAAATATGTTTATAAGGTGTATATGTCACAATGGGAGCTTTGTGCGCGAAAAGCTTTCTGTCATCTTTTCGGACCAAAAGTGACCATATCGGCGTCACCTTTCTTTATCCACCAAAACTTTGTTGTTTTTGAACAAATGTTTACCAAACACGTTTATATGGTGTATAGGTCATAATGGGAGCTTTGTGCGCGAAAAGCTTTCCGTGAAATTTTCGGACCAAAAGTGACCATATCGGCGTCACCTTTCTTTATGCACCAAAAATGTGTTGTTTTTGCTCAAATGTTTCCCAAACACGTTTATATGGTGTATAGCTCATAATGGGAGCTTTGTGCGCGAAAATATTTCCGTGAAATTTTCGGAACAAAAGTGACCATATTGGCGTAACCTTTCTTTATCCACCAAAAATGTGTTGTTTTTGATCAAATGTTTCCCAAACACGTTTATATGGTGTATAGGTCATAATGTGAGCTTCGTGCGCGAAAAGCTTTCCGTGAAATTTTCGAACCAAAAGTGACCATATCGGCGTCACCTTACTTTACCCACCAAAACTGTGTGGTTTTCCCTCATATGTGTCCCAAACATGTTTATATGGTGTATTGGTCATAATGGGAGCTTTGTGCGCGAAAAGCTTTCCGTAAAATTATCGGACCAAAAGTGACCATATCGGCGTCACCTTTCTTTATCCACCAAAAATGTGTTTTTTTGCTCAAATGTTTCCCAAACACGTTTATATGGTGTATAGGTCATAATGGGAGCTTTGTGCGCAAAAAACTTTCCGTGAAATTTTCAGACCAAAAGTGACCATATCGGCGTCGCCTTTCTTTATCCACCAAAAATGTGTTGTTTTTGCTCAAATGTGTCCCAAACATGTTTATATGGTGTATATGTCACAATGGGAGCTTTGTGCGCGAAAAGCTTTTCGTGAAATTTTCGGACCAAAAGTGACCATATCGGCGTCACCTTTCTTTATCCACCAAAAATGTGTTGTTTTTGCTCAAATGTTTCCCAAACACGTTTATATGGTGTATAGCTCATAATGGGAGCTTTGTGCGCGAAAATATTTCCGTGAAATTTTCGGAACAAAAGTGACCATATTGGCGTAACCTTTCTTTATCCACCAAAAATGTGTTGTTTTTGATCTAATGTTTCCCAAACACGTTTATATGGTGTATAGGTCATAATGTGAGCTTCGTGCGCGAAAAGCTTTCCGTGAAATTTTCGAAGCAAAAGTGACCATATCGGCGTCACCTTACTTTACCCACCAAAACTGTGTGGTTTTCCCTCATATGTGTCCCAAACATGTTTATATGGTGTATTGGTCATAATGGGAGCTTTGTGCGCGAAAAGCTTTCCGTGAAATTTTCGGACAAAAAATGACCATATCGGCGTCACCTTTCTTTATCCACCGAAAATGTGTTGTTTATGCTCAAATGTTTCCCAAACACGTTTATATGGTGTATAGCTCATAATGGGAGCTTTGTGCACGAAAATATTTCCGTGAAATTTTCGGAACAAAAGTGACCATATTGGCGTAACCTTTCTTTATCCACCAAAAATGTGTTGTTTTTGCTCAAATGTTTCCCAAACACGTTTATATGGTGTATAGGTCATAATGGGAGCTTTGTGCGCGAAAAGCTTTCCGTGAAATTTTCGGACCAAAAGTGACCATATCGGCGTCACCTTTCTTTACGCACCAAAAATGTGTTGTTTTTGCTCAAATGTTTCCCAAACACGTTTATATGGTGTATAGCTCATAATGGGAGCTTTGTGCGCGAAAATATTTCCGTGAAATTTTCGGAACAAAAGTGACCATATTGGCGTAACCTTTCTTTATCCACCAAAAATGTGTTGTTTTTGATCAAATGTTTCCCAAACACGTTTATATGGTGTATAGGTCATAATGTGAGCTTCGTGCGCGAAAAGTTTTCCGTGAAATTTTCGAACCAAAAGTGACCATATCGGCGTCACCTTACTTTACCCACCAAAACTGTGTGGTTTTCCCTCATATGTGTCCCAAACATGTTTATATGGTGTGTTGGTCATAATGGGAGCTTTGTGCGCGAAAAGCTTTCCGTGAAATTTTCGGACCAAAAGTGACCATATTGGTGTAACCTTTCTTTATCCACCAAAAATGCGTTGTTTTTGCTCAAATGTTACCCAAACATGTTTATATGGTGTATAGGTCATAATTGGAGCTTTGTGCTCTAAAAGCTTTTTGTGAAATTTTAGGACCAAAAGCGACCATATCAGCGTCACCTTTATTTATCCACCAAAACTATGTGGTTTTCGCTCAAATATATCCCAAACATGTCTATATGGTGTATATATCACCATCGTAGCTTTGTGCGCGAAAAGCTTTCCGTCAAATTTTCAGACCAAAAGTGACCATATCGGCGTCACCATACTTTACCCACAAAAACTGTGTGGTTTTCGCTCATATGTGTCCCAAACATGTTTATATAGTGTATTGGTCATAATGGGAGCTTTGTGCGCGAAAACCTTTCCGTGAAATTTTCGGACCAAAAGTGACTATATCGGCGTCACCTTACTTTATCCACCAAAAATGTGTTGTTTTTGCTCAAATGTTTGCGAAACATGTTTATATGGTGTATAGGTCATAATGGGAGCTTTGTGTGCGAAAAGCTTTCCGTGAAATTTTCGGACCAAAAGTGACCATATCGGAGTCACCTTTCTTTATCCACCAAAATTGTGTGTTTTTCGCTCAAATGTGTCCCAAATATGTTTATAAGGTGTATATGTCACAATGGGAGCTTTGTGCGCGAAAAGCTTTCTGTCATCTTTTCGGACCAAAAGTGACCATATCGGCGTCACCTTTCTTTATCCACCAAAACTTTGTTGTTTTTGAACAAATGTTTACCAAACACGTTTATATTGTGTATAGGTCATAATGGGAGCTTTGTGCGCGAAAAACATTCCGTGAAATTTTCGGACAAAAAATGACCATATCGGCGTCACCTTTCTTTATCCACCGAAAATGTGTTGTTTATGCTCAAATGTTTCCCAAACACGTTTATATGGTGTATAGCTCATAATGGGAGCTTTGTGCAAGAAAATATTTCCGTGAAATTTTCGGAACAAAAGTGACCATATTGGCGTAACCTTTCTTTATCCACCCAAAATGTGTTGTTTTTGCTCAAATGTTTCCCAAACACGTTTATATGGTGTATAGGTCATAATGGGAGCTTTGTGCGCGAAAAGCTTTCCGTGAAATTTTCGGACCAAAAGTGACCATATCGGCGTCACCTTTCTTTATGCACCAAAAATGTGTTGTTTTTGCTCAAATGTTTCCCAAACACGTTTATATGGTGTATAGCTCATAATGGGAGCTTTGTGCGCGAAAATATTTCCGTGAAATTTTCGGAACAAAAGTGACCATATTGGCGTAACCTTTCTTTATCCACCAAAAATGTGTTGTTTTTGATCAAATGTTTCCCAAACACGTTTATATGGTGTATAGGTCATAATGTGAGCTTCGTGCGCGAAAAGTTTTCCGTGAAATTTTCGAACCAAAAGTGACCATATCGGCGTCACCTTACTTTACCCACCAAAACTGTGTGGTTTTCCCTCATATGTGTCCCAAACATGTTTATATGGTGTGTTGGTCATAATGGGAGCTTTGTGTGCGAAAAGCTTTCCGTGAAATTTTCGGACCAAAAGTGACCATATCGGAGTCACCTTTCTTTATCCACCAAAACTGTGTGTTTTTCGCTCAAATGTGTCCCAAATATGTTTATAAGGTGTATATGTCACAATGGGAGCTTTGTGCGCGAAAAGCTTTCTGTCATCTTTTCGGACCAAAAGTGACCATATCGGCGTCACCTTTCTTTATCCACCAAAACTTTGTTGTTTTTGAACAAATGTTTACCAAACACGTTTATATTGTGTATAGGTCATAATGGGAGCTTTGTGCGCGAAAAACATTCCGCGAAATTTTCGGACAAAAAATGACCATATCGGCGTCACCTTTCTTTATCCACCGAAAATGTGTTGTTTATGCTCAAATGTTTCCCAAACACGTTTATATGGTGTATAGCTCATAATGTGAGCTTCGTGCGCGAAAAGTTTTCCGTGAAATTTTCGAACCAAAAGTGACCATATCGGCGTCACCTTACTTTACCCACCAAAACTGTGTGGTTTTCCCTCATATGTGTCCCAAACATGTTTATATGGTGTGTTGGTCATAATGGGAGCTTTGTGCGCGAAAAGCTTTCCGTGAAATTTTCGGACCAAAAGTGACCATATTGGTGTAACCTTTCTTTATCCACCAAAAATGCGTTGTTTTTGCTCAAATGTTACCCAAACATGTTTATATGGTGTATAGGTCATAATTGGAGCTTTGTGCTCTAAAAGCATTTTGTGAAATTTTAGGACCAAAAGCGACCATATAAGCATCACCTTTATTTATCCACCAAAACTATGTGGTTTTCGCTCAAATATATCCCAAACATGTCTATATGGTGTATATATCACAATCGTAGCTTTGTGCGCGAAAAGCTTTCCGTCAAATTTTCAGACCAAAAGTGACCATATCGGCGTCACCTTACTTTATCCACAAAAACTGTGTGGTTTTCGCTGATATGTGTCCCAAACAAGTTTATATTGTGTATTGGTTATAATGGGAGCTTTGTGTGCGAAAACCTTTCCGTGAAATTTTCGGACCAAAAGTGACTATATCGGCGTCACCTTACTTTATCTAGCAAAAATGTGTTGTTTTTGCTCAAATGTTTACGAAACATGTTTATATGGTGTATAGGTTATAATGGGAGCTTCGTGCGCGAAAAGCTTTCCGTGAAATTTTCGGACCAAAAGTGACCATATCAGAGTCACCTTTCTTTATCCACCAAAACTGTGTGGTTTTCGCTCAAATGTGTCCCAAATATGTTTATATGGTGTATTTGTCACAATGGGAGCTTTGTGCGCGAAAAGCTTTCTGTCATCTTTTCGGACCAAAAGTGACCATATCGGCGTCACCTTTCTTTATCCACCAAAATTTTGTTGTTTTTGATCAAATGTTTACCAAACACGTTTATATTGTGTATAGGTCATATTGGGAGCTTCGTGCGCGAAAAACTTTCCGTGAAATTTTCGGACCAAAAATGACCATATCGGCGTCACCTTTCTTTATCCACCGAAAATGTGTTGTTTATGCTCAAATGTTTCCCAAACACGTTTATATGGTGTATAGCTCATAATGGGAGCTTTATGCACGAAAATATTTCGGTGAAATTTTCGGAACAAAAGTGACCATATTGGCGTAACCTTTCTTTATCCACCAAAAATGTGTTGTTTTTGATCAAATGTTTCCCAAACATGTTTATATGTTGTATAGGTCATAATGTGAGCTTCGTGCGCGAAAAGCTTTCCGTGAAATTTTCGAACCAAAAGTGACCATATCGGCGTCACCTTACTTTACCCACCAAAACTGTGTGGTTTTCCCTCATATGTGTCCCAAACATGTTTATATGGTGTATTGGTCATAATGGGAGCTTTGTGCGCGAAAAGCTTTCCGTGAAATTTTCGGACCAAAAGTGACCATATTGGTGTAACCTTTCTTTATCCACCAAAAATGCGTTGTTTTTGCTCAAATGTTACCCAAACATGTTTATATGGTGTATAGGTCATAATTGGAGCTTTGTGCTCGAAAAGCATTTTGTGAAATTTTAGGACCAAAAGCGACCATATCAGCGTCACCTTTATTTATCCACCAAAACTATGTGGTTTTCGCTCAAATATATCCCAAACATGTCTATATGGTGTATATATCACAATCGTAGCTTTGTGCGCGAAAAGCTTTCTGTCAAATTTTCAGACCAAAAGTGACCATATCGGCGTCACCTTACTTTACCCACAAAAACTGTGTGGTTTTCGCTGATATGTGTCCCAAACAAGTTTATATTGTGTATTGGTCATAATGGGAGCTTTGTGTGCGAAAACCTTTTCGTGAAATTTTCGGACCAAAAGTGACTATATCGGCGTCACCTTACTTTATCTAGCAAAAATGTGTTGTTTTTGCTCAAATGTTTACGAAACATGTTCATATGGTGTATAGGTTATAATGGGAGCTTCGTGCGCGAAAAGCTTTCCGTGAAATTTTCGGACCAAAAGTGACCATATCAGAGTCACCTTTCTTTATCCACCAAAACTGTATGGTTTTCGCTCAAATGTGTCCCAAATATGTTTATATGGTGTATTTGTCACAATGGGAGCTTTGTGCGCGAAAAGCTTTCTGTCATCTTTTCGGACCAAAAGTGACCATATCGGCGTCACCTTTCTTTATCCACCAAAATTTTGTTGTTTTTGATCAAATGTTTACCAAACACGTTTATATTGTGTATAGGTCATATTGGGAGCTTTGTGCGCGAAAAACTTTCCGTGAAATTTTCGGACCAAAAATGACCATATCGGCGTCACCTTTCTTTATCCACCGAAAATGTGTTGTTTATGCTCAAATGTTTCCCAAACACGTTTATATGGTGTATAGCTCATAATGGGAGCTTTATGCACGAAAATATTTCGGTGAAATTTTCGGAACAAAAGTGACCATATTGGCGTAACCTTTCTTTATCCACCAAAAATGTGTTGTTTTTGATCAAATGTTTCCCAAACACGTTTATATGTTGTATAGGTCATAATGTGAGCTTCGTGCGCGAAAAGCTTTCCGTGAAATTTTCGAACCAAAAGTGACCATATCCGCGTCACCTTACTTTACCCACCAAAACTGTGTGGTTTTCCCTCATATGTGTCCCAAACATGTTTATATGGTGTATTGGTCATAATGGGAGCTTTGTGCGCGAAAAGCTTTCCGTGAAATTTTCGGACCAAAAGTGACCATATTGGTGTAACCTTTCTTTATCCACCAAAAATGCGTTGTTTTTGCTCAAATGTTACCCAAACATGTTTATATGGTGTATAGGTCATAATTGGAGCTTTGTGCTCGAAAAGCATTTTGTGAAATTTTAGGACCAAAAGCGACCATATCAGCGTCACCTTTATTGATCCACCAAAACTATGTGGTTTTCGCTCAAATATATCCCAAACATGTCTATATGGTGTATATATCACAATCGTAGCTTTGTGCGCGAAAAGCTTTCCGTCAAATTTTCAGACCAAAAGTGACCATATCGGCGTCACGTTACTTTACCCACAAAAACTGTGTGGTTTTCGCTGATATGTGTCCCAAACAAGTTTATATTGTGTATTGGTCATAATGGGAGCTTTGTGTGCGAAAACCTTTTCGTGAAATTTTCGGACCAAAAGTGACTATATCGGCGTCACCTTACTTTATCTAGCAAAAATGTGTTGTTTTTGCTCAAATGTTTACGAAACATGTTCAAATGGTGTATAGGTTATAATGGGAGCTTCGTGCGCGAAAAGCTTTCCGTGAAATTTTCGGACCAAAAGTGACCATATCAGAGTCACCTTTCTTTATCCACCAAAACTGTGTGGTTTTCGCTCAAATGTGTCCCAAATATGTTTATATGGTGTATTTGTCACAATGGGAGCTTTGTGCGCGAAAAGCTTTCTGTCATCTTTTCGGACCAAAAGTGACCATATCGGCGTCACCTTTCTTTATCCACCAAAATTTTGTTGTTTTTGATCAAATGTTTACCAAACACGTTTATATTGTGTATAGGTCATATTGGGAGCTTTGTGCGCGAAAAACTTTCCGTGAAATTTTCGGACCAAAAATGACCATATCGGCGTCACCTTTCTTTATCCACCGAAAATGTGTTGTTTATGCTCAAATGTTTCCCAAACACGTTTATATGGTGTATAGCTCATAATGGGAGCTTTATGCACGAAAATATTTCGGTGAAATTTTCGGAACAAAAGTGACCATATTGGCGTAACCTTTCTTTATCCACCAAAAATGTGTTGTTTTTGATCAAATGTTTCCCAAACACGTTTATATGTTGTATAGGTCATAATGTGAGCTTCGTGCGCGAAAAGCTTTCCGTGAAATTTTCGAACCAAAAGTGACCATATCCGCGTCACCTTACTTTACCCACCAAAACTGTGTGGTTTTCCCTCATATGTGTCCCAAACATGTTTATATGGTGTATTGGTCATAATGGGAGCTTTGTGCGCGAAAAGCTTTCCGTGAAATTTTCGGACCAAAAGTGACCATATTGGTGTAACCTTTCTTTATCCACCAAAAATGCGTTGTTTTTGCTCAAATGTTACCCAAACATGTTTATATGGTGTATAGGTCATAATTGGAGCTTTGTGCTCTAAAAGCATTTTGTGAAATTTTAGGACCAAAAGCGACCATATCAGCGTCACCTTTATTTATCCACCAAAACTATGTGGTTTTCGCTCAAATATATCCCAAACATGTCTATATGGTGTATATATCACAATCGTAGCTTTGTGCGCGAAAAGCTTTCCGTCAAATTTTCAGACCAAAAGTGACCATATCGGCGTCACCTTACTTTACCCACAAAAACTGTGTGGTTTTCGCTCATATGTGTCCCAAATTAGTTTATATTGTGTATTGGTCATAATGGGAGCTTTGTGTGCGAAAACCTTTCCGTGAAATTTTTGGACCAAAAGTGACTATATCGGCGTTACCTTACTTTATCTACCAAAAATGTGTTGTTTTTGCTCAAATGTTTACGAAACATGTTTATATGGTGTATAGGTTATAATGAGAGCTTCGTGCGCGAAAAGCTTTCCGTGAAATTTTCGGACCAAAAGTGACCATATCAGAGTCACCTTTCTTTATCCACCAAAACTGTGTGGTTTTCGCTCAAATGTGTCCCAAATATGTTTATATGGTGTATTTGTCACAATGGGAGCTTTGTGCGTGAAAAGCTTTCTGTCATCTTTTCGGACCAAAAGTGACCATATCGGCGTCACCTTTCTTTATCCACCAAAATTTTGTTGTTTTTGATCAAATGTTTACCAAACACGTTTATATTGTGTATAGGTCATATTGTGAGCTTTGTGCGCGAAAAACTTTCCGTGAAATTTTCGGACCAAAAATGACCATATCGGCGTCACCTTTCTTTATCCACCGAAAATGTGTTGTTTATGCTCAAATGTTTCCCAAACACGTTTATATGGTGTATAGCTCATAATGGGAGCTTTGTGCACGAAAATATTTCGGTGAAATTTTCGGAACAAAAGTGACCATATTGGCGTAACCTTTCTTTATCCACCAAAAATGTGTTGTTTTTGATCAAATGTTTCCCAAACACGTTTATATGTTGTATAGGTCATAATGTGAGCTTCGTGCGCGAAAAGCTTTCCGTGAAATTTTCGAACCAAAAGTGACCATATCGGCGTCACCTTACTTTACCCACCAAAACTGTGTGGTTTTCCCTCATATGTGTCCCAAACATGTTTATATGGTGTATTGGTCATAATGGGAGCTTTGTGCGCGAAAAGCTTTCCGTGAAATTTTCGGACCAAAAGTGACCATATTGGTGTAACCATTCTTTATCCACCAAAAATGCGTTGTTTTTGCTCAAATGTTACCCAAACATGTTTATATGGTGTATAGGTCATAATTGGAGCTTTGTGCTCTAAAAGCATTTTGTGAAATTTTAGGACCAAAAGCGACCATATCAGGGTCACCTTTATTTATCCACCAAAACTATGTGGTTTTCGCTCAAATATATCCCAAACATGTCTATATGGTGTATATATCACAATCGTAGCTTTGTGCGCGAAAAGCTTTCCGTCAAATTTTCAGACCAAAAGTGATCATATCGGCGTCACCTTACTTTACCCACAAAAACTGTGTGGTTTTCGCTCATATGTGTCCCAAACAAGTTTATATTGTGTATTGGTCATAATGGGAGCTTTGTGTGCGAAAACCTTTCCGTGAAATTTTCGGACCAAAAGTGACTATATCGGCGTCACCTTACTTTATCTACCAAAAATGTGTTGTTTTTGCTCAAATGTTTACGAAACATGTTTATATGGTGTATAGGTTATAATGGGAGCTTCGTGCGCGAAAAGCTTTCCTGTGAAATTTTCGGACAAAAAGTGACCATATCGGAGTCACCTTTCTTTATCCACCAACACTGTGTGGTTTTCGCTCAAATGTGTCCCAAATATGTTTATATGGTGTATTTGTCACAATGGGAGCTTTGTGCGCGAAAAGCTTTCTGTCATCTTTTCAGACCAAAAGTGACCATATCGGCGTCACCTTTCTTTATCCACCAAAATTTTGTTGTTTTTGATCAAATGTTTACCAAACACGTTTATATTGTGTATAGGTCATATTGGGAGCTTTGTGCGCGAAAAACTTTCCGTGAAATTTTCGGACCAAAAATGACCATATCGGCGTCACCTTTCTTTATCCACCGAAAATGTGTTGTTTATGCTCAAATGTTTCCCAAACACGTTTATATGGTGTATAGCTCATAGTGGGAGCTTTGTGCACGAAAATATTTCGGTGAAATTTTCGGAACAAAAGTGACCATATTGGCGTAACCTTTCTTTATCCACCAAAAATGTGTTGTTTTTGATCAAATGTTTCCCAAACACGTTTATATGTTGTATAGGTCATAATGTGAGCTTCGTGCGCGAAAAGCTTTCCGTGAAATTTTCGTACCAAAAGTGACCATTTCGGCGTCACCTTACTTTACCCACAAAAATTGTGTGGTTTTCGCTCATATGTGCCCAAAACATGTTTATATTGTGTATTGGTCATAATGGGAGCTTTGTGCGCGAAAACCTTTCCGTGAAATTTTCGGACCAAAAGTGACTATATCGGCGTCACCTTACTTTATCCACCAAAAATGTGTTGTTTTTGCTCAAATGTTTACGAAACATGTTTATATGGTGTATAGGTCATAATGGGAGCTTTGTGTGCGAAAAGCTTTCCGTGAAATTTTCGGACCAAAAGTGACCATATCAGAGTCACCTTTCTTTATGCACCAAAACTGTGTGGTTTTCGCTCAAATGTGTCCCAAATATGTTTATATGGTGTATATGTCACAATGGGAGCTTTGTGCGCGAAAAGCTTTCTGTCATCTTTTCGGACCAAAAGTGACCATATCGGCGTCACCTTTCTTTATCCACCAAAAATGTGTTGTTTTTGCTCAAATGTTTCCCAAACACGTTTATATGGTGTATAGGTCATAATGGGAGCTTTGTGCGCGAAAAGCTTTCCGTGAAATTTTCGGACCAAAAGTGACCATATCGGCGTCACCTTTCTTTATCCACCAAAAATGTGTTGTTTTTGCTCAAATGTTTCCCAAACACGTTTATATGGTGTATAGCTCATAATGGGCGCTTTGTGCGCGAAAATATTTCCGTGAAATTTTCGGAACAAAAGTGACCATATTGGCGTAACCTTTCTTTATCCACCAAAAATGTGTTGTTTTTGATCAAATGTTTCCCAAACACGTTTATATGGTGTATAGGTCATAATGTGAGCTTCGTGCGCGAAAAGCTTTCCGTGAAATTTTCGTACCAAAAGAGACCATATCGACGTCACCTTACTTTACCCACCAAAACGGTGTGGTTTTCCCTCATATGTGTCCCAAACATGTTTATTTGGTGTATTGGTCATAATGGGAGCTTTGTGCGCGAAAAGCTTTCCGTGAAATTTTCGGAACAAAAGTGACCATATTGGCGTAACCTTTCTTTATCCACCAAAAATGTGTTGTTTTTGCTCAAATGTTACCCAAACATGTTTATATGGTGTATAGGTCATAATTGAAGCTTTGTGCTCGAAAAGCTTTTTGTGAAATTTTAGGACCAAAAGCGACCATATCAGCGTCACCTTTATTTATCCACCAAAACTATGTGGTTTCGCTCAAATATATCCCAAACATGTCTATATGGTGTATATATCACAATCGTAGCTTTGTGCGCGAAAAGCTTTCCGCCAAATTTTCAGACCAAAAGTGACCATATCGGCGTCACCTTACTTTACCCACAAAAACTGTGTGGTTTTCGCTCATATGTGTCCCAAACATGTTTATATTGTGTATTGGTCATAATGGGAGCTTTGTGTGCGAAAACCTTTCCGTGAAATTTTCGGACCAAAAGTGACTATATCGGCGTCACCTTACTTTATCCACCAAAAATGTGTTGTTTTTGCTCAAATGTTTACGAAACATGTTTATATGGTGTATAGGTCATAATGGGAGCTTTGTGTGCGAAAAGCTTTCCGTGAAATTTTCGGACAAAAAGTGACCATATCGAAGTCACCTTTCTTTATCCCCCAAAACTGTGTGGTTTTCGCTCAAATGTGTCCCAAATATGTTTATATGGTGTATATGTCACAATGGGAGCTTTGTGCGGGAAAAGCTTTCTGTCATATTTTCGGACCAAAAGTGACCATATCGGCGTCACCTTTCTTTATCCACCAAAACTGTGTTGTTTTTGATCAAATGTTTACCAAACACGTTTATATTGTGTATAGGTCATAATGGGAGCTTTGTGCGCGAAAAACTTTCCGTGAAATTTTCGGACCAAAAGTGACCATATCGGCGTCACCTTTCTTTATCCACCAAAACTGTGTTGTTTTTGATCAAATGTTTACCAAACACGTTTATATTGTGTATAGCTCATAATGGGAGCTTTGTGCACGAAAATATTTCCGTGAAATTTTCGGAACAAAAGTGACCATATTGGCGTAACCTTTCTTTATCCACCAAAAATGCGCTGTTTTTGCTCAAATGTTTCCCAAACACGTTTATATGGTGTATATGTCATAATTGGAGCTTTGTGCTCGAAAAGCTTTCCGTGAAATTTTAGGACCAAAAGTGACCATATCAGCGTCACCTTACTTTACCCACCAAAACTGTGTGGTTTTCGCTCATATGTGTCCCAAACATGTTTATATGGTGTATTGGTCATAATGGGAGCTTTGTGCGCGAAAAGCTTTCCGTAAAATTTTCGGAACAAAAGTGACCATATGGGCGTAACCTTTCTTTATCCACCAAAACTGTGTTGTTTTTGATCAAATGTTTACCAAACACGTTTATATTGTGTATAGGTCATAATGGGAGCTTTGTGCGCGAAAAACTTTCCGTGAAATTTTCGGACCAAAAATGACCATATCGGCGTCACCTTGCTTTATCCACCAAAAATGTGTTGTTTATGCTCAAATGTTTCCCAAACACGTTTATATGGTGTATAGCTCATAATGGCAGCTTTGTGCACGAAAATATATCCGTGAAATTTTCGGAACAAAAGTGATCATATTGGCGTAACCTTTCTTTATCCACAAAAAATGTGTTGTTTTTGCTCAAATGTTTCCCAAACACGTTTATATGGTGTACAGGTCATAATATGAGCTTCGTGCGCGAAAAGCTTTCCGTGAAATTTTCGTACCAAAAGTGACCATATCGGCGTCACCTTACTTTACACACCAAAACTGTGTGGTTTTCGCTCATATGTGTCCCAAACATGATTATATGGTGTATATATCACAATGGGAGCTTTGTGCGCGAAAAGCTTTCCGTGAAATTTTCGGAACAAAAGTGACCATATTGGCGTAACCTTTCTTTATCCACCAAAAATGCGCTGTTTTTGCTCAAATGTTTCCCAAACACGTTTATATGGTGTATATGTCATAATTGGAGCTTTAAGCTCGAAAAGCTTTCCGTGAAATTTTAGGACCAAAAGTGACCATATCAGCGTCACCTTACTTTACCCACCAAAACTGTGTGGTTTTCGCTCATATGTGTCCCAAACATGTTTATATGGTGTATTGTTCATAATGGGAGCTTTGTGCGCGAAAAGCTTTCCGTGAAATTTTCGGAACAAAAGTGACCATATGGGCGTAACCTTTCTTTATCCACCAAAAATGTGTTGTTTTTGATCAAATGTTTCCCAAACACGTTTATATGGTGTATAGGTCATAATGTGAGCTTCGTGCGCGAAAAGCTTTCCGTGAAATTTTCGTACCAAAAGTGACCATATCGGCGTCACCTTACTTTACCCACCAAAACTGTGTGGTTTTCCCTCATATGTGTCCCAAACATGTTTATATGGTGTATTGGTCATAATGGGAGCTTTGTGCGCGAAAAGCTTTCCGTGAAATTTTCGGAACAAAAGTGACCATATTGGCGTAACCTTTCTTTATCCACCAAAAATGCGTTAATTTTGCTCAAATGTTACCCAAACATGTTTATATGGTGTATAGGTCATAATTGGAGCTTTGTGCTCGAAAAGCTTTTTTTGAAATTTTAGGACCAAAAGCGACCATATCAGCGTCACCTTTATTTATCCACCAAAACTATGTGGTTTTCGTTCAAATATATCCCAAACATGTCTATATGGTGTATATATCACAATCGTAGCTTTGTGCGCGAAAAGCTTTCCGTCAAATTTTCAGACCAAAAGTGACCATATCGGCGTCACCTTACTTTATCCACAAAAACTGTGTGGTTTTCGCTCATATGTGTCCCAAACATGTTTATATTGTGTATTGGTCATAATGGGAGCTTTGTGCGCGAAAACCTTTCCGTGAAATTTTCGGACCAAAAGTGACTATATCGGCGTCACCTTACTTTATCCACCAAAAATGTGTTATTTTTGCTCAAATGTTTACGAAACATATTTATATGGTGTATAGGTCATAATGGAAGCTTTGTGTGCGAAAAGCTTTCCGTGAAATTTTCGGACCAAAAGTGACCATATCGAAGTCACCTTTGTCTATCCACCAAAACTGTGTGGTTTTCGCTCAAATGTGTCCCAAATATGTTTATATGGTGTATATGTCACAATGGGAGCTTTGTGCGCGAAAAGCTTTCTGTCATATTTTCGGACCAAAAGTGACCATATTGGCGTCACCTTTCTTTATCCACCAAAAATGTGTTGTTTTTGCTCAAATGTTTCCCAAACACGTTTATATGGTGTATAAGTCATAATGTGAGCTTCGTGCGCGAAAAGCTTTCCTTGAAATTTTCGTACCAAAAGTGACCATATCGGCGTCACCTTACTTTACCCACCAAAACTGTGTGGTTTTCGCTCATATGTGTCCCAAACATGTTTATATGGTGTATTGGTCATAATGGGAGCTTTGTGCGCGAAAAGCATTCCGTGAAATTTTCCGAACAAAAGTCACCATATTGGCGTAACCTTTCTTTATCCACCAAAAATGTGTTGTTTTTAATCAAATGTTTCCCAAACACGTTTATATGGTGTATAGGTCATAATGCGAGCTTCGTGCGCGAAAAGCTTTCCGTGAAATTTTCGTACCAAAAGTGACCATATTGGCGTAACCTTTCTTTATCCACCAAAAATGCGTTAATTTTGCTCAAATGTTACCCAAACATGTTTATATGGTATATAGGTCATAATTGGAGCTTTGTGCTCGAAAAGCTTTTTGTGAAATTTTAGGACCAAAAGCGACCATATTAGCGGCACATTTATTTATCCACCAAAACTATGTGGTTTTCGCTCAAATATATCCCAAACATGTCTATATGGTGTATATATCACAATCGTAGCTTTGTGCGCGAAAAGCTTTCCGTCAAATTTTCAGACCAAAAGTGACCATATCGGCGTCACCTTTCTTTATCCACCAAAACTGTGTGGTTCTCGCTCAAATGTGTCCCAAATATGTTTATATGGTGTATATGTCACAATGGGAGCTTTGTGCGCGAAAAGCTTTCTGTCATATTTTCGGACCAAAATTGACCATATCGGCGTCACCTTTCTTTATCCACCAAAAATGTGCTGTTTTTGATCAAATGTTTACCAAACACGTTTATATTGTGTATAGGTCATAATGGGAGCTTTGTGCGCGAAAAACTTTCCGTGAAATTTTCGGACCAAAAATGACCATATCGGCGTCACCTTTCTTTATCCACCAAAAATGTGTTGTTTATGCTCAAATGTTTCCCAAACACGTTTATATGGTGTATAGCTCATAATGGGAGCTTTGTGCACGAAAATATTTCCGTGAAATTCTCGGAACAAAAGTGACCATATTGGCGTAACCTTTCTTTATCCACCAAAAATGTGTTGTTTTTGCTCAAATGTTTCCCAAACACGTTTATATGGTGTACAGGTCATAATATGAGCTTCGTGCGCGAAAAGCTTTCCGTGAAATTTTCGTACCAAAAGTGACCATATCGGCGTCACCTTACTTTACCCACCAAAACGGTGTGGTTTTCGCTCATATGTGTCCCAAACATGTTTATATGGTGTATATATCACAATGGGAGCTTTGTGCGCGAAAAGCTTTCCGTGAAATTTTCGGAACAAAAGTGACCATATTGGCGTAACCTTTCTTTATCCACCAAAAATGCGTTGTTTTTGCTCAAATGTTTCCCAAACATGTTTATATGGTGTATAGGTCATAATTGGAGCTTTGTGCTCGAAAAGCTGTTTGTGAAATTTTAGGACCAAAAGCGACCATATCAGCGTCACCTTTATTTATCCACCAAAACTATGTGGTTTCGCTCAAATATATCCCAAACATGTCTATATGGTGTATATATCACAATCGTAGCTTTGTGCGCGAAAAGCTTTCCGTCAAATTTTCAGACCAAAAGTGACCATATCGGCGTCACCTTACTTTACCCACAAAAACTTTGTGGTTTTCGCTCATATGTGTCCCAAACATGTTTATATGGTGTATGGGTCATAAAGGGAGCTTTGTGCGCAAAAACCTTTCCGTGAAATTTTCGGACCAAAAGTGACTATATTGGCGTCACCTTACTTTATCCACCAAAAATGTGTTGTTTTTCTCAAATGTTTACGAAACATGTTTATATGGTGTATAGGTCATAATGGGAGCTTTGTGTGCGAAAAACTTTCCGTGAAATTTTCGGACCAAAAGTGACCATATCGGAGTCACCTTTCTTTATCCACCAAAACTGTGTGGTTTTCGCTCAAATGTGTCCCAAATATGTTTATATGGTGTATATGTCACAATGGGAGCTTTGTGCGCGAAAAGCTTTCCGTAAAATTTTCGGAACAAAAGTGACCATATGGGCGTAACCTTTCTTTATCCACCAAAACTGTGTTGTTTTTGATCAAATGTTTACCAAACACGTTTATATTGTGTATAGGTCATAATGGGAGCTTTGTGCGCGAAAAACTTTCCGTGAAATTTTCGGACCAAAAATGACCATATCGGCGTCACCTTTCTTTATCCACCAAAAATGTGTTGTTTATGCTCAAATGTTTCCCAAACACGTTTATATGGTGTATAGCTCATAATGACAGCTTTGTGCACGAAAATATATCCGTGAAATTTTCGGAACAAAAGTGATCATATTGGCGTAACCTTTCTTTATCCACCAAAAATGTGTTGTTTTTGCTCAAATGTTTCCCAAACACGTTTATATGGTGTACAGGTCATAATATGAGCTTCGTGCGCGAAAAGCTTTCCGTGAAATTTTCGTACCAAAAGTGACCATATCGGCGTCACCTTACTTTATCCACCAAAAATGTGTTATTTTTGCTCAAATGTTTACGAAACATATTTATATGGTGTATAGGTCATAATGGAAGCTTTGTGTGCGAAAAGCTTTCCGTGAAATTTTCGGACCAAAAGTGACCATATCGAAGTCACCTTTGTCTATCCACCAAAACTGTGTGGTTTTCGCTCAAATGTGTCCCAAATATGTTTATATGGTGTATATGTCACAATGGGAGCTTTGTGCGCGAAAAGCTTTCTGTCATATTTTCGGACCAAAAGTGACCATATTGGCGTCACCTTTCTTTATCCACCAAAAATGTGTTGTTTTTGCTCAAATGTTTCCCAAACACGTTTATATGGTGTATAAGTCATAATGTGAGCTTCGTGCGCGAAAAGCTTTCCTTGAAATTTTCGTACCAAAAGTGACCATATCGGCGTCACCTTACTTTACCCACCAAAACTGTGTGGTTTTCGCTCATATGTGTCCCAAACATGTTTATATGGTGTATTGGTCATAATGGGAGCTTTGTGCGCGAAAAGCATTCCGTGAAATTTTCCGAACAAAAGTCACCATATTGGCGTAACCTTTCTTTATCCACCAAAAATGTGTTGTTTTTGATCAAATGTTTCCCAAACACGTTTATATGGTGTATAGGTCATAATGCGAGCTTCGTGCGCGAAAAGCTTTCCGTGAAATTTTCATACCAAAAGTGACCATATTGGCGTAACCTTTCTTTATCCACCAAAAATGCGTTAATTTTGCTCAAATGTTACCCAAACATGTTTATATGGTATATAGGTCATAATTGGAGCTTTGTGCTCGAAAAGCTTTTTGTGAAATTTTAGGACCAAAAGCGACCATATTAGCGGCACATTTATTTATCCACCAAAACTATGTGGTTTTCGCTCAAATATATCCCAAACATGTCTATATGGTGTATATATCACAATCGTAGCTTTGTGCGCGAAAAGCTTTCCGTCAAATTTTCAGACCAAAAGTGACCATATCGGCGTCACCTTTCTTTATCCACCAAAACTGTGTGGTTCTCGCTCAAATGTGTCCCAAATATGTTTATATGGTGTATATGTCACAATGGGAGCTTTGTGCGCGAAAAGCTTTCTGTCATATTTTCGGACCAAAATTGACCATATCGGCGTCACCTTTCTTTATCCACCAAAAATGTGCTGTTTTTGATCAAATGTTTACCAAACACGTTTATATTGTGTATAGGTCATAATGGGAGCTTTGTGCGCGAAAAACTTTCCGTGAAATTTTCGGACCAAAAATGACCATATCGGCGTCACCTTTCTTTATCCACCAAAAATGTGTTGTTTATGCTCAAATGTTTCCCAAACACGTTTATATGGTGTATAGCTCATAATGGGAGCTTTGTGCACGAAAATATTTCCGTGAAATTCTCGGAACAAAAGTGACCATATTGGCGTAACCTTTCTTTATCCACCAAAAATGTGTTGTTTTTGCTCAAATGTTTCCCAAACACGTTTATATGGTGTACAGGTCATAATATGAGCTTCGTGCGCGAAAAGCTTTCCGTGAAATTTTCGTACCAAAAGTGACCATATCGGCGTCACCTTACTTTACCCACCAAAACGGTGTGGTTTTCGCTCATATGTGTCCCAAACATGTTTATATGGTGTATATATCACAATGGGAGCTTTGTGCGCGAAAAGCTTTCCGTGAAATTTTCGGAACAAAAGTGACCATATTGGCGTAACCTTTCTTTATCCACCAAAAATGCGTTGTTTTTGCTCAAATGTTTCCCAAACATGTTTATATGGTGTATAGGTCATAATTGGAGCTTTGTGCTCGAAAAGCTGTTTGTGAAATTTTAGGACCAAAAGCGACCATATCAGCGTCACCTTTATTTATCCACCAAAACTATGTGGTTTCGCTCAAATATATCCCAAACATGTCTATATGGTGTATATATCACAATCGTAGCTTTGTGCGCGAAAAGCTTTCCGTCAAATTTTCAGACCAAAAGTGACCATATCGGCGTCACCTTACTTTACCCACAAACATGTTTATATGGTGTATGGGTCATAAAGGGAGCTTTGTGCGCAAAAACCTTTCCGTGAAATTTTCGGACCAAAAGTGACTATATTGGCGTCACCTTACTTTATCCACCAAAAATGTGTTGTTTTTCTCAAATGTTTACGAAACATGTTTATATGGTGTATAGGTCATAATGGGAGCTTTGTGTGCGAAAAACTTTCCGTGAAATTTTCGGACCAAAAGTGACCATATCGGAGTCACCTTTCTTTATCCACCAAAACTGTGTGGTTTTCGCTCAAATGTGTCCCAAATATGTTTATATGGTGTATATGTCACAATGGGAGCTTTGTGCGCGAAAAGCTTTCCGTAAAATTTTCGGAACAAAAGTGACCATATGGGCGTAACCTTTCTTTATCCACCAAAACTGTGTTGTTTTTGATCAAATGTTTACCAAACACGTTTATATTGTGTATAGGTCATAATGGGAGCTTTGTGCGCGAAAAACTTTCCGTGAAATTTTCGGACCAAAAATGACCATATCGGCGTCACCTTTCTTTATCCACCAAAAATGTGTTGTTTATGCTCAAATGTTTCCCAAACACGTTTATATGGTGTATAGCTCATAATGACAGCTTTGTGCACGAAAATATATCCGTGAAATTTTCGGAACAAAAGTGATCATATTGGCGTAACCTTTCTTTATCCACCAAAAATGTGTTGTTTTTGCTCAAATGTTTCCCAAACACGTTTATATGGTGTACAGGTCATAATATGAGCTTCGTGCGCGAAAAGCTTTCCGTGAAATTTTCGTACCAAAAGTGACCATATCGGCGTCACCTTACTTTACCCACCAAAACTGTGTGGTTTTCGCTCATATGTGTCCCAAACATGTTTATATGGTGTATATATCACAATGGGAGCTTTGTGCGCGAAAAGCTTTCCGTGAAATTTTCGGAACAAAAGTGACCATATTGGCGTAACCTTTCTTTATCCACCAAAAATGCGTTGTTTTTGCTCAAATGTTTCCCAAACATGTTTATATGGTGTATAGGTCATAATTGGAGCTTTGTGCTCGAAAAACTTTCCGTGAAATTTTAGGACCAAAAGTGACCATATCAGCGTCACATTTATTTGTCCAGCAAAACTATGTGGTTTTCGCTCAAATATATCCCAAACATGTCTATATGGTGTATATATCACAATGGGAGCTTTGTGCGCGAAAAGCTTTCCGTCAAATTTTCAGACCAAAAGTGACCATATCGGCGTCACCTTTCTTTATCCACCAAAACTGTGTGGTTTTCGCTCAAATGTGTCCCAAATATGTTTATATGGTGTATATGTCACAATGGGAGCATTGTGCGCGAAAAGCTTTCTGTCATATTTTCGGACCAAAATTGACCATATCGGCGTCACCTTTCTTTATCCACCAAAACTGTGTTCTTTTTGATCAAATGTTTACCAAACACGTTTATATTGTGTAAAGGTCATAATGGGAGCTTTGTGCGCGAAAAACTTTCCGTGAAATTTTCGGACAAAAAATAACCATATCGGCGTCACCTTTCTTTATCCACCAAAAATGTGTTGTTTTTGCTCAAATGTTTCCCAAACACGTTTATATGGTGTATAGCTCATAATGGGAGCTTTGTGCACGAAAATATTTCCGTGAAATTTTCGGAACAAAAGTTACCATATTGGAGTAACCTTTCTTTATCCACCAAAAATGTGTTGTTTTTGCTCAAATGTTTCCCAAACACGTTTATATGGTGTACAGGTCATAATGGGAGCTTTGTGCGCGAAAAGCTTTCCGTGAAATTTTCGGACCAAAAGTGACCATATCGGCGTCACCATACTTTATCCACAAAAACTATGTGGTTTTCGCTCAAATATGTCCCAAACATGTCTATATGGTGTATATGTCACAGTGGGAGCATTGTGCGAAAAAAGCTTTCCGTCAAATTTTCAGACCAAAAGTCACCATATCGGCGTCACCTTACTTAATCCACCAAAACTGTGTGGTTTTCGCTCAAATGTGTCCCAAACATGTTTATATGGTGTATATGTCATAATGGGAGCTTTGTGCACGAAAAGCTTTCCGTCATATTTTCGGACCAAAAGTGACCATATCAGCGTCACCTTTATTTATCTACGAAAACAGTGTGGTTTTCGCTCAAATGTGTCCCAAACAAGTTTATATGGTGTATAGGTCATAATAGGAGCTTTGTGCGCGAAAACCTTTCCGTGAAATTTTCAGACCAAAAGTGACAATATCGGCGTCACCTTACTTTATCCACCAAAACTGTGTTATTTTTGTTCAAATGTTTACTAAACATGTTTATATGATGTATAGGTCATAATGAGAGCTTTGTGCGCGAAAACCTTTCCGTGAAATTTTGGACCAAAAGTGACCATATCGGCGTCACCTTACTTTATCCTCCAAAACTGTGTTGTTTTTGCTCAAATGTGTACGAAACATGTTTATATGGTGTATAGGTCATAACGGGAGCTTTGTGTTCGAAAAGCTTTCCGTGAAATTTTCGGACCAAAAGTGACCATATCGGAGTTAACTTTCTTTGTCCACCAAAACTGTGTGGTTTTCGATCAAATGTGTCCCAAAGATGTTTATATGGTGTATATGTCACAATGGGAGCTTTGTGCCCGAAAAGCTTTCCGTCATATTTTCGGACCAAAATTGACCATATCGGCGTCACCTTTCTTTATCCACCAAAACTGTGTTCTTTTTTATCAAATGTTTACCAAACACGTTTATATTGTGTAAAGGTCATAATGGGAGCTTTGTGCGCGAAAAACTTTCCGTGAAATTTTCGGACAAAAAATAACCATATCGGCGTCACCTTTCTTTATCCACCAAAAATGTGTTGTTTTTGCTCAAATGTTTCCCAAATACGTTTATATGGTGTATAGCTCATAATGGGAGCTTTGTGCACGAAAATATTTCCGTGAAATTTTCGGAACAAAAGTGACCATATTGGAGTAACCTTTCTTTATCCACCAAAAATGTGTTGTTTTTGCTCAAATGTTTCCCAAACACGTTTATATGGTGTACAGGTCATAATGGGAGCTTTGTGCGCGAAAAGCTTTCCGTGAAATTTTCGGACCAAAAGTGACCATATCGGCGTCACCATACTTTATCCACAAAAACTATGTGGTTTTCGCTCAAATATGTCCCAAACATGTCTATATGGTGTATATGTCACAGTGGGAGCATTGTGCGAAAAAAGCTTTCCGTCAAATTTTCAGACCAAAAGTCACCATATCGGCGTCACCTTACTTAATCCACCAAAACTGTGTGGTTTTCGCTCAAATGTGTCCCAAACATGTTTATATGGTGTATATGTCATAATGGGAGCTTTGTGCACGAAAAGCTTTCCGTCATATTTTCGGACCAAAAGTGACCATATCAGCGTCACCTTTATTTATCTACGAAAACAGTGTGGTTTTCGCTCAAATGTGTCCCAAACAAGTTTATATGGTGTATAGGTCATAATAGGAGCTTTGTGCGCGAAAACCTTTCCGTGAAATTTTCAGACCAAAAGTGACAATATCGGCGTCACCTTACTTTATCCACCAAAACTGTGTTATTTTTGTTCAAATGTTTACTAAACATGTTTATATGATGTATAGGTCATAATGAGAGCTTTGTGCGCGAAAACCTTTCCGTGAAATTTTGGACCAAAAGTGACCATATCGGCGTCACCTTACTTTATCCTCCAAAACTGTGTTGTTTTTGCTCAAATGTGTACGAAACATGTTTATATGGTGTATAGGTCATAACGGGAGCTTTGTGTTCGAAAAGCTTTCCGTGAAATTTTCGGACCAAAAGTGACCATATCGGAGTTAACTTTCTTTGTCCACCAAAACTGTGTGGTTTTCGATCAAATGTGTCCCAAAGATGTTTATATGGTGTATATGTCACAATGGGAGCTTTGTGCCCGAAAAGCTTTCCGTCATATTTTCGGACCAAAATTGACCATATCGGCGTCACCTTTCTTTATCCACCAAAACTGTGTTCTTTTTTATCAAATGTTTACCAAACACGTTTATATTGTGTAAAGGTCATAATGGGAGCTTTGTGCGCGAAAAACTTTCCGTGAAATTTTCGGACAAAAAATAACCATATCGGCGTCACCTTTCTTTATCCACCAAAAATGTGTTGTTTTTGCTCAAATGTTTCCCAAATACGTTTATATGGTGTATAGCTCATAATGGGAGCTTTGTGCACGAAAATATTTCCGTGAAATTTTCGGAACAAAAGTGACCATATTGGAGTAACCTTTCTTTATCCACCAAAAATGTGTTGTTTTTGCTCAAATGTTTCCCAAACACGTTTATATGGTGTACAGGTCATAATGGGAGCTTTGTGCGCGAAAAGCTTTCCGTGAAATTTTCGGACCAAAAGTGACCATATCGGCGTCACCATACTTTATCCACAAAAACTATGTGGTTTTCGCTCAAATATGTCCCAAACATGTCTATATGGTGTATATGTCACAGTGGGAGCATTGTGCGCAAAAAGCTTTCCGTCAAATTTTCAGACCAAAAGTCACCATATCGGCGTCACCTTACTTAATCCACCAAAACTGTGTGGTTTTCGCTCAAATGTGTCCCAAACATGTTTATATGGTGTATATGTCATAATGGGAGCTTTGTGCACGAAAAGCTTTCCGTCATATTTTCGGACCAAAAGTGACCATATCAGCGTCACCTTTATTTATCTACCAAAACAGTGTGGTTTTCGCTCAAATGTGTCCCAAACAAGTTTATATGGTGTATAGGTCATAATAGGAGCTTTGTGCGCGAAAACCTTTCCGTGAAATTTTCAGACCAAAAGTGACAATATCGGCGTCACCTTACGTTATCCACCAAAACTGTGTTATTTTTGTTCAAATGTTTACTAAACATGTTTATATGATGTATAGGTCATAATGAGAGCTTTGTGCGCGAAAACCTTTCCGTGAAATTTTGGACCAAAAGTGACCATATCGGCGTCACCTTACTTTATCATCCAAAACTGTGTTGTTTTTGCTCAAATGTTTACGAAACATGTTTATATGGTGTATAGGTCATAACGGGAGCTTTGTGTTCGAAAAGCTTTCCGTGAAATTTTCGGACCAAAAGTGACCATATCGGAGTTAACTTTCTTTGTCCACCAAAACTGTGTGGTTTTCGCTCAAATGTGTCCCAAAGATGTTTATATGGTGTATATGTCACAATGGGAGCTTTGTGCCCGAAAAGCTTTCCGTCATATTTTCGGACCAAAATTGACCATATCGGCGTCACCTTTCTTTATCCACCAAAACTGTGTTCTTTTTGATCAAATGTTTACCAAACACGTTTATATTGTGTAAAGGTCATAATGGGAGCTTTGTGCGCGAAAAACTTTCCGTGAAATTTTCGGACAAAAAATAACCATATCGGCGTCACCTTTCTTTATCCACCAAAAATGTGTTGTTTTTGCTCAAATGTTTCCCAAACACGTTTATATGGTGTATAGCTCATAATGGGAGCTTTCTGCACGAAAATATTTCCGTGAAATTTTCGGAACAAAAGTGACCATATTGGAGTAACCTTTCTTTATCCACCAAAAATGTGTTGTTTTTGCTCAAATGTTTCCCAAACACGTTTATATGGTGTACAGGTCATAATGGGAGCTTTGTGCGCGAAAAGCTTTTCGTGAAATTTTCGGACCAAAAGTGACCATATCGGAGTCAACTTTCTTTGTCCACCAAAACTGTGTGGTTTTCGCTCAAATGTGTCCCAAAGATGTTTATATGGTGTATATGTCACAATGGGAGCTTTGTGCCCGAAAAGCTTTCCGTCATATTTTCGGACCAAAATTGACCATATCGGCGTCACCTTTCTTTATCCACCAAAACTGTGTTCTTTTTGATCAAATGTTTACCAAACACGTTTATATTGTGTAAAGGTCATAATGGGAGCTTTGTGCGCGAAAAACTTTCCGTGAAATTTTCGGACAAAAAATAACTATATCGGCGTCACCTTTCTTTATCCACCAAAAATGTGTTGTTTTTGCTCAAATGTTTCCCAAACACGTTTATATGGTGTATAGCTCATAATGGGAGCTTTCTGCACGAAAATATTTCCGTGAAATTTTCGGAACAAAAGTGACCATATTGGAGTAACCTTTCTTTATCCACCAAAAATGTGTTGTTTTTGCTCAAATGTTTCCCAAACACGTTTATATGGTGTACAGGTCATAATGGGAGCTTTGTGCGCGAAAAGCTTTCCGTGAAATTTTCGGACCAAAAGTGACCATATCGGCGTCACCATACTTTATCCACAAAAACTATGTGGTTTTCGCTCAAATATGTCCCAAACATGTCTATATGGTGTATATGTCACAGTGGGAGCATCGTGCGCAAAAAGCTTTCCGTCAAATTTTCAGACCAAAAGTCACCATATCGGCGTCACCTTACTTAATCCACCAAAACTGTGTGGTTTCGCTCAAATGTGTCCCAAACATGTTTATATGGTGTATATGTCATAATGGGAGCTTTGTGAACGAAAAGCTTTCCGTCATATTTTCGGACCAAAAGTGACCATATCAGCGTCACCTTTATTTATCTACCAAAACAGTGTGGTTTTCGCTCAAATGTGGCCCAAACAAGTTTATATGGTGTATAGGTCATAATGGGAGCTTTGTGCGCGAAAACCTTTCCGTGAAATTTTCAGACCAAAAGTGACAATATCGGCGTCACCTTACTTTATCCACCAAAACTGTGTTATTTTTGTTAAAATGTTTACTAAACATGTTTATATGATGTATAGGTCATAATGGGAGCTTTGTCCGCGAAAACCTTTCCGTGAAATTTTGGACCAAAAGTGACCATATCGGCGTCACCTTACTTTATCCTCCAAAACTGTGTTGTTTTTGCTCAAATGTTTACGAAACATGTTTATATGGTGTATAGGTCATAACGGGAGCTTTGTGTTCGAAAAGCTTTCCGTGAAATTTTTGGACCAAAAGTGACCATATCGGAGTCAACTTTCTTTGTCCACCAAAACTGTGTGGTTTTCGCTCAAATGTGTCCCAAAGATGTTTATATGGTGTATATGTCACAATGGGAGCTTTGTGCCCGAAAAGCTTTCCGTCATATTTTCGGACCAAAATTGACCATATCGGCGTCACCTTTCTTTATCCACCAAAACTGTGTTCTTTTTGATCAAATGTTTACCAAACACGTTTATATTGTGTAAAGGTCATAATGGGAGCTTTGTGCGCGAAAAACTTTCCGTGAAATTTTCGGACAAAAAATAACCATATCGGCATCACCTTTCTTTATCCACCAAAAATGTGTTGTTTTTGCTCAAATGTTTCCCAAACACGTTTATATGGTGTATAGCTCATAATGGGAGCTTTGTGCACGAAAATATTTCCGTGAAATTTTCGGAACAAAAGTGACCATATTGGAGTAACCTTTCTTTATCCACCAAAAATGTGTTGTTTTTGCTCAAATGTTTCCCAAACACGTTTATATGGTGTACAGGTCATAATGGGAGCTTTGTGCGCGAAAAGCTTTCCGTAAAATTTTCGGACCAAAAGTGACCATATCGGCGTCACCATACTTTATCCACAAAAACTATGTGGTTTTCGCTCAAATATGTCCCAAACATGTCTATATGGTGTATATGTCACAGTGGGAGCATTGTGCGCAAAAAGCTTTCCGTCAAATTTTCAGACCAAAAGTCACCATATCGGCGTCACCTTATTTAATCCACCAAAACTGTGTGGTTTTCGCTCAAATGTGTCCCAAACATGTTTATATGGTGTATATGTCATAATGGGAGCTTTGTGCACGAAAAGCTTTCCGTCATATTTTCGGACCAAAAGTGACCATATCAGCGTCACCTTTATTTATCTACCAAAACAGTGTGGTTTTCGCTCAAATATGTCCCAAACAAGTTTATATGGTGTATAGGTCATAATGGGAGCTTTGTGCGCAAAAACCTTTCCGTGAAATTTTCAGACCAAAAGTAACAATATCGGCGTCACCTTACTTTATCCACCAAAACTGTGTTATTTTTGTTCAAATGTTTACTAAACATGTTTATATGATGTATAGGTCATAATGGGAGCTTTGTGCGCGAAAACCTTTCCGTGAAATTTTTGGACCAAAAGTGACCATTTCGGCGTCACCTTACTGTATCCTCCAAAACTGTGTTGTTTTTGCTCAAATGTTTACGAAACATGTTTATATGGTGTATAGGTCATAACGGGAGCTTTGTGTGCGAAAAGCTTTCCGTGAAATTTTTGGACCAAAAGTGACCATATCGGAGTCAACTTTCTTTGTCCACCAAAACTGTGTGGTTTTCGCTCAAATGTGTCCCAAAGATGTTTATATGGTGTATATGTCACAATGGGAGCTTTGTGCCCGAAAAGCTTTCCGTCATATTTTCGGACCAAAATTGACCATATCGGCGTCACCTTTCTTTATCCACTAAAACTTTGTGGTTTTCGCTCAAATGTGTCTCAAACATGTTTATATGGTGTATAGGTCATAATGGGAGCTTTGTGCGCGAAAAGCTTTCCGTGAAATTTTCGGACCAAAAGTGACCATATCGGCATCACCTTTATTTATCCACCAAAATTGTGTGGTTTTTTGCTCAAATGTGTCCCAAACGTGTTTATATGGTGTATATGTCATAATGGGAGCTTTGTGCGCGAAAAGCTTTCCGTGAAATTTTCGGACCAAAAGTGACCACATCGGCGTCACCTTACTTTATCCACCAAAACTGTGTTGTATTGCTCAAATGTTTACCACACGTGTTTACCAAACTAGTGCGTATTTTGGTTCCCCTGGGTGATCGGACCACTCCCCGGCCACATTAAATGTCAGGAATGCTACTGTTAGAAGGAAGTACCCGTTTAAATTTAAATTTTTTTGGACTAAAGAGCCAGAATTTGAAGCACTTGTGCTATGTGCTTGGAATCAGCAGCATGAGGGGTCCAAACAGTTTAACCTTTTGTGTAAGCTGAAAAGTGTTAAAGAGAATCTAAAGATGTGGGATCGGGCTAGGTTCCCGGAATTGCAGACGCAGATAAAGCTAGACAAGCAGAGCCTTCATGAGATTCAGATTCAGCTGCAGACATATTTGGGGAATCCCAGTTTGATTTGCAGAGGAGATGAGAGTGGAAGTAAGGCTTAGAAAGAATGTGGACAGACACCTTAGTTTGGTTACACAGCGTGCAAAGCTTCATTGGATTACTATGGGTGAGGAAACCTCCTCAATGTTTTATCGAAGCATGAAGGAGAGGAGGGCAAAGAAGGCTATACATGCTATGCAGGATGCCTCTGGCAGAATGATGGAAGATGAGGAGGAAATTCGTAGCCATATTCTAGAAGCTTTTCAGACATTACTTGCTATTGAACTTGATGAGGTTTCGATGCGAAGCATCATTGCATGAGCTGTAGTAAGTGACGCAGATGCAAGGACCATGTGAAGTTTGCCATCGAATGAGGAAATTAGAAAATCTGTTTGGGCAATAGGAGTGAACAAATCACCTGGACCGGATGGTTTCGGGAGCCAGTTTTTTAAGAAAAGTTGGAATATTGTGGGGGGGGGGGGTGATGTGTGTGCTGCGGTTAAGGAGATTTTCCGTAACGGAAAGGTGTAAAAACAATTGAATGCGACCTTTGTGTCTCCCCTCCCTAAGGTGAGTAATCAGACAGTGGTGAAAGATTTACGCCCAATTTCATGCTGTAATACAGTCATGAAGATGGTGAGTAAATTGCTGGTGTTTAGGATAAAGAACACGCTAAGCTATTTGGTGTCAGATTGTCAAGGTGCTTTTGTTTCAGGGAGAACTCTAGCACACAATAATGCAGTTGCTTTGGAAGTGGTAAGGGGATACGTCACTAGGAGAGTGTCACCACGATGCACGATAAAGGTTGACCTCCAGAAAGCCTATGATTTCGTTAGCTGGAAGTTTGTTCGTTACACTTTACAACAGCTACAGTTTCCAGCGACAATGATAGATTTGGTGATGGAGTGTGTGACGTCCACAAATTTTTCTATCATTATAAATGGAGCACCAATGGGCTATTTCAGGGGGAAGAGAGGATTGAGGCAAGGCGATCCGCTCTCTTCGTATCTATTTGTGCTTTGTATGGAAATGCTAAACAGAATATTGATAGAGGAAACAATGCGGCCAGAATTTCAGTATCACCCCAAATGCAAGAGAATGAAGCTGGTGCATTTAGCATTTGCAGATGATCTTCTTCTTTTTTGTCGTGCGGATTTGCAATCAGTAAGAGTGATCAAGGAGGCACTGGACAGATTCTTTGATGCATCTGGACTTCGGGCAAACAAAGATGAAAACACAATCTACTTTGCTGGAGTGGATGCTGGGGTGGCTAGAGAAATCTGTCAGGTGCTTGGTTTCCAAGAAGGCAAGCTCCCTGTGCGCTACCTTGGTATGCCGTTGCATTCGAAGAGGATCTCATTGCATGAATACAGTGACTTGACTGAGAAGTGCAATCGGTATGTACTAAACTGGTCTACCAGAAAACTTTCATATGTCGGTAGAATGCAACTTCTTAAAGCTGTGTTTGGAGGGATTATATCGTTTTGGAGTCAGTCCATATTGATGCCGAGAGGGGTTATTGATAAACTGAATGAGATATTGAGATGTTTTCTGTGGAGTGGAGCCAAAGAAGGTGGCAGAAATCTAGTTGTTTGGCATGATGTGACCAAGCCATTCGAGGAGGGTGGCTTAGACATCAAGGAGATACTTGGTTGGAACAAGAGTTTATTCGCTAAACTTTTATGCGATATTGAGACACAGAGAGAGTCTATATGGGTGAGATGGGCGAATCAAAATCTGCTAAGGGGGAATTCCATTTGGGATATTGGCTCCAAGGTAGATGATTTATGGGCTTGGAAGGAACTCCTTGGGGTTAGAGATGAGCTTCGTCTGTGTCTGCAGCCTCATGGAACCCTTGAGTGGGGGTCGTTATTACACCCACAAGGAGGCCTAGCAAGCGGGAAGGTGTATGAGTTGATGAGGATACGAGGAGAATAATGTGCCCAATGCAAGAGGTGGTCTTTTATCACTTGGCTTGCGGCTAGGAAGAGACTCCAAACGGGACGTATTATCTAGCACTGGAAGGGTGCCGATGCAGCTTGGTATTCGTTCTGTAAGGATAAGGAAGAATCCGAGGACCATCTTTGGTTCGAGTGTAGGGTGATAAAGGATATTCAACAAAGAGTGTTTGACTGGATATGAGTGGGGGTGCGGTTCTGTACACTAAATGAATACCTGCAGTGGTTCAAGACAGAGCCAAAAGAGACACAAAAAGGGGCTATGTTCCAAAGGGAAGTTGCTGGTGATGTGTGCCTTTGGTTATGCAACCCAGCTGAGTGCGCCATGGAGGTCATCAGTTGCTGGTGATGTGTGCCTTTGTTTATGCAACCCAGCTGAGTGCGCCATGGAGGTCATCAAAGCATGCCGGAACAGAATCTCCATTAAATGTAAATGCAAAAATAGGATGGAGAAGTTTTTGGTACAAAGGTTGATGAGATAGAGAGGGTTGGGTGCGGTTTTGAGTTTTGATGTATAGAGGGATGTTGATAGTATGGTTTTGGGGAGATGGAATAGGGATACGGTTTTTTTGAGAGGCATAGCATGATGTATTTACCCACTAGACCCTTGGTTTGGTCTTGTGTTTTTGTAACTTGGTTACACCCATCTTATATATATTTACCGGTTCAAGTCATAATTGGAGCTTTGTGCGCGAAAAGCTTTCCGTGAAATTTTCGTACAAAAACTGACCATATCGGCGTCACCTTTATTTATCCACCAAAATTGTGTGGTTTTTCCCTTAAATGTCTCCCAAACATGTGTATATGGTGTATATGTCATAATGGGAGCTTTGTGCACGAAAAGCTTTCCGTGAAATTTTCGGACCAAAAGTGACCATATCGGCGTCACCTGACTTTATCCACCAAAATTGTGTTGTTTTTGCCCAAATGTTTACCAAATATGTTTGTATGGTGTATAGGTCATAATGAGAGCTAGGTTTGGATGGAGAGAAATTTTTAGAGAGAGAAACTCTCAAGGGAGCTTCTCCCTTCCTCTTTAGTTTTTTCTCTTTTTGCACCATCCTTTCTTCCCCACTTCGGATTTGTCTTTGTTAATCCCAGATCTGTTTATTGTTTACAAATCCGGTGGGTATTATGCGCTAAACTTTGAGAGTTTCCGTTTAGTTCATTTTTTGTTGGGCACATTGGGGTTAGGAGCTTTCATGCTTCTAGATCTATGCGGTGTTCCATTTGGATCTGAGTTCCGGCGATGGGTCTGCCGCTTATCGTCGAGGGGTGGTGCTACTGGGATCTGGCGTTGCTCGTAAGGCTGAGGGCCGGGCTGATGCTGCAGGTCGAGCGTCCGCCTCTCTCTGGCTGGTTCGGGTGATTTCCGTCCAGATCTACTGATCTGCTCCGTTTTTCTTGTTCTGGGAGGCTTGGGGCTCGCTCCTGGGTGTCCTACGGTGGGAGTGGTCTCCGGGTGCTGGCCTTCGCCAGTCGTGAGTGGTGTTGACGGTTTTGGGGAGCTCCATCGCTGGTCGTCAACGGTGTGAGGTCGTTGTGAGTTTGGTGTGAAAGCTTTGCACCCCCGGGCTCCTGGGACGTTCTGCCTCGCTGGTGAGGTCCCTGGACTGTCTTTCCTTTTCTGGCTACTTGCTTATCGGCTGGCACTGCGGGGTTTGGCTCCGGTGTGGTCGGGCGCGGTTTGTCTGGTTGGCGTGGTGGTTGTTCGCTTTCTTCCTTTCCATCTCCGGCGTGCACATCATTAGAAGAGGAGCGGAATTCGTTGCGGGTCCGGGATGTGTGGGTGAAGTGACACCGGCGGCACCTTGCCATTTGAGCGGCTGCCAGCGAGCGGCGTTCCCAAGGTTGAAGGTGAATGCTCGTGAACAGGGGTTGGCACGTGATTGCTGACATCATGTGCGGCGTCTTGTTTTGGATGAAACCGCGTGGGGCCCTGGGCTGGTTTTATGTGAGTAGCTCCTTGTAGTAGGTTTTTGCGGTAGTATCACTATTTTACGTAAGACCCTAGGTATGGTCTTACTTCTTGTTACTCCTTAGCATTTGCCACCTATCTATATATTTACCTGTTCAAGTCATAATGGGAGCTTTGTGCGCGAAAAGCTTTCCGTGAAATTTTCGGAACAAAAGTGACAATATCGGCGTCACCTTTCTTTATCCACCAAAAATGTGTTGTTTGGTTGTCCATAAAGTGAAAAGACAGAGCACTTGTGGAGAGGTTGGATCGAGGGCGAAGGTAGATTTTGGGTATGTTTGATGTCTTCGTAGCTTAGTGTAGTGATGGGTTTGGTTGGTACAGCAGTTGGGTTGGCATTTTGTAGGGTCTCGGAGTTTTTTTAGTGGGCATAGGGTGTTCGGTTTTGGTATAGATTACACCCCTTTTTACACAAGACCCGTTGTTATGGTCTTGGTTTTTGTACGTTGGTGGGTTCACCACTTCATCTATATATTTAGCATTTCAAACAAAAAATGTTTTGTTTTTGCTCAAATGTTTACCAAACATTTTTATATTGTGTATAGGTCATAATGGGAGCTTTGTGCGCGAAAAGCTTTCCGTGAAATTTTCGAACCAAAAGTGACCACATCGGCGAAACCTTTCTTTATCCACCAAAAATGTTTTGTTTTTGCTCAAATGTTTCCCAAACATTTTTATATGGTGTATAGGTCATAATCGGAGCTTTGTGCGCGAAAAGCTTTCCGTGAAAGTTTCGGACCAAAAGTGACCATATCGGCGGCACCTTTCTTTATCCACCAAAACTGTGTGGTTTTCGTTCAAATGTGTACCAAACATGTTTATATGGTGTATATGTCACAATGGGAGCTATGTGCGCGAAAAGCTTTCTGTCATATTTTCGAACCAAAAGTGACCATATTGGCGTCACCTTTTTTTATCCACCAAAACTGTGTGGTTTTCGCTCAAATTTGTCCCAAACATATTTGTATGGTGTATAGGTCATAATGGGAGTTTTGTGCGCGAAAACCTTTCCGTGAAATTTTCGGACCAAAAGTGACCATATTGGCGTCACCTTATTTATCCACCAAAACTGTGTTGTTTTTACTCAAATGTTTACCAAACATGTTTATATGGTGTATAGGTCATAATGGGAGCTTTGTGCGCGAAAAGCTTTCCGTGAAATCTTCGGACCAAAAGTGACCATATCGGCGTCACCTTTAGTTATCCACCAAAATTTTGTGTTTTCCGCTCAAATGTGTCCCAAACATGTTTATATGGTGCATATGTCATAATGTGAGCTTTGTGCGCGAAAAGCTTTCCGTGAAATTTTTGGACCAAAAGTGACCATATCGGCGTCACCTTTATTTATCCACCAAAATTGTGTGGTTTTTCGCTCAAATGTGTCCCAAACATGTGTATATGGTGTATATGTCATAATGGGAGCTTTGTACACGAAAAGCTTTCCGTGAAATTTTCGGACCAAAAGTGACCACATGGCGTCACCTTACTTTACCAACCAAAACTGTGTTGTTTTTGCCCAAATGTTTACCAAATATGTTTATGGTGTATAGGTCATAATGGGAGCTAGGTTTGGATGGAGAGAAATTTTTAGAGAGAGAAACTCTCAAGGGAGCTTCTCCCTTCCTCTTTGGTTTTTTCTCTTTTTGCACCATCCTTTCTTCCGCACTTCGGATTTGTCTTTGTTAATCGCAGATCTTTTTATTGTTTACAAATCCGGTGGGTATTATGGGCTAAACTTTGAGAGTTTCGGTTTAGTTCATTTTTTGTTGGGCACTTTGGGGTTAGGAGCTTTCATGCTTCTAGATCTATGCGATGTTCCGTTTGGATCTGAGTTCTGGTGATGGGTCTGCCGCTTGTCGTCGAGGGGTGGTGCTACTGGGATCTGGCGTTGCTCGTAAGGCTGAGGGTAGGGCTGATGCTGCAGGTCGAGTGTCCGCCTCTCTCTGGTTGGTTCGGGTGGTTTGCGTCCAAATCTACTGATCTGCTCCGTTGTTCTTGTTCTCGGAGGCTTGGGGCTCGCTCCTGGGTGTCCGACGGTGGGAGTGGTCTTCGGGTGCTGGCCTTGGCTAGTCGTTAGTGGTGTTGACGGTTTTGGGGAGCTCAATCGCTGGTCGTCAACAGTGCGAGGTCGGTGTGAGTTGGTTGTGGAAGCTTTGCACCCCCGGGCTCCTGGGAGGTTCTGCCTCGCCAGTGAGGTCCCTGGTCTGTCTTTCCTTTTTCGGCTACTTGCTTGTCGGCTGGCACTGCGGGTTTTGGCTCCGGTGTGGTCGGGCGCAGTTCGTCTGGTTGGCGTGGTGGCTGTTCGCTTTCTTCCTTTCCATCACCGGCGTGCACATCATTATAAGAGGAGCCGAATTCGTTGTGGGTCTGGGATATGTGGGTGAAGTGACATCGGCGGCACCTTGCCATCTGAACGGCTGCGTGCGATTGGTGTTCCCAAGGTTGAAGGTGAATGCTCGTGAACAAAGTTTTTGCACGTGATGGCAGACATCATGTGCGACGTCTTCTCTTGGCTGAAACCGCGTGGGGCCCTTAACTGGTTTTATGAGTGGATTCCAGCTGTGGGTTTAGGGGATGACGTCGGTTTTTAATTTTGAATTGTATGGGAGTGGTTTGGACGAGATGATGTGGCAGAAGGTTTATAACATTTTATGGGTAGAATTATATGGGTAGAAATTTGTGTTTTTTAGATGGTAGGGTTTGGTTGCTTAGCCTTGGACTTAATGCCGCCTCATTCCCACATCGGCAAGTAACATGAGGTGTTGCGCTGAATGCTTACGCTTGCCCTGGTGTGGACTGGGATGTGAGTGAATTTTGTCTTCGATTAAGCGACCCTTTAGCATCTATGTGCTCGGATTTATGTGGGTAGCTCCTTGTAGTAGGTTTTTACGGTAGTATCGCTATTTTACGTAAGACCCTAGGTATGGTCTTACTTCTTGTTACTCCTTCGCATTTGCCACCTATCTAAATATTTACCTGTTCAAGTCATAATGGGAGCTTTGTGCGCGAAAAGCTTTCCGTGAAATTTTCGGACCAAAAGTGACAATATAGGCGTCACCTTTCTTTATCCACCAAAAATGTGTTGTTTGGTTGTCCATAAAGTGCAAAGGCAAAGCACTTGTGGAGAGGTTGGATCGAGGGCGAAGGTAGATTTTGGGTATGTTTGATGTCTTCATAGCTTAGTGTGGTGATGGGTTTCGTTGGTACATGAGTTGGGTTGGCATTTTGTAGGGTCTCGGAGTTTTTTTAGTGGGCATAGGGTGTTCGGTTTGGGTATAGATTACACCCCTTTTTACACAAGACCCGTTCTTATGGTCTTGGTTTTTGTACGTTGGTGGGTTCACCACTTCATCTATATATTTACCATTTCAAACCAAAAATGTTTTGTTTTTTGCTCAAATGTTTCCCAAACATTTTTATATGGTGTATAGGTCATAATGGGAGCTTTGTGCGCGAAAAGCTTTCCGTGAAATTTTCGAACCAAAAGTGACCATATCGGCGTAACCTTTCTTTATCCACCAAAAATGTTTTATTTTTGCTCAAATGTTTCCCAAACATTTTTATATGTTGTATAGGTCATAATGGGAGCTTTGTGCGCGAAAAGCTTTCCGTAAAATTTTCGGACCAAAAGTGACCATATCGGCATAACCTTTCTTTATCCACCAAAAATGTGTTGTTTTTGCTCAAATGTTTCCCAAACACGTTTATATGGTGTATAGGTCATAATGGGAGCTTTGTGGGCGAAAAGCTTTCCGTGATATTTTCGGACCAAAAGTCACCATATCGGCGTCACCTTTCTTTATCCACCAAAACTGTGTGGTTTTCGCTCAAATGTGTACCAAACATGTTTATAAGGTATATATGTCACAATTGGAGCTTTGTGCGCGAAAAGCTTTCTGTCATATTTTTGGACCAAAAGTGACCATATCGGTGTAAGACCCGGGGTCTTAAGAGGCGCCAGCCCATGCCACCTAGCCCTCTCAGGTCCGTTGTCCTCACTTGGAGCCTGAAAAGGAAGAGCTCTTGTAACATGGGTAGGGCTTGAATCACTTATAAATCACTCCCAACAACCTTATCATATCCGATGTGGGACGGGGGTATTACAATCTCCCCCACTTAAAGCACTGACGACCCCGTCAGGCCCAAGGGACTGCCCTCTGGGAGGAGCGTACCCGAGCATACTGTCGGAGTACCTCCGGGCCCAGAGTCGGCTCTGATACCATCTGTAAGACCCGGGGTCTTAAGAGGCGCCAGCCCATGCCACCTAGCCTCTCAGGTCCGTTGTCCTCACTTGGAGCCTGAAAAGGAAGAGCTCCTGTAACATGGGTAGGGCTTGAATCACTTATAAATCACTCCCAACATCCTTATCATATCCGATGTGGGACGGGGGTATTACAATCGGCGTCACCTTTCTTTATCCACCAAAACTGTGTGGTTTTCGCTCAAATGTGTCCCAAACATATTTATATAGTGTATAGGTCAAAATGGGAGTTTTGTGCGCGAAAACCATTCCGTGAAATTTTCGGACCAAAAGTGACCATATCGGTGTCACCTTATTTATCCATCAAAACTGTGTTGTTTTCGCTCAAATGTTTACCAAACATGTTTATATGGTGTATAGGTCATAATGGGAGCTTTGTGCGTGAAAAGCTTTCCGTGAAATTTTCAGACCAAAACTGACCATATCGGCGTCACCTTTATTTATCCACCGAAATTGCGTCTTTTCCGCTCAAAGGTGTCCCAAACATGTTTATATGGTGTATATGTCATAATGCGAGCTTTGTGCGCGAAAAGCTTTCCGTGAAATTTTCGGACCAAAAATGACCATATCGGCGTAACCTTTATTTATCCACTAAAATTGTGTGGTTTTTCGCTCAAATGTGTCCCAAACATGTTTATATGGTGTATATGTCATAATGGGAGCTTTGTGCGCGAAAAGTTTTCCATTTAATTTTCGGAGAAAAAGTGACCATATCGGCGTCACCTTACTTTATCCACCAAAATTGTGTTGTTTTTTATCAAATGTTTACCAAACACGTTTATATGGTGTATAGGTCATAATGAGAGCTTTGTGCGCGAAAATCTTTCCGTGAAATTTTTGGACCAAAAGTGACCATATCGGCGTCACCTTTCTTTATCCACCAAAAATGTGTTGTTTGGTTGTCCATAAAGTGCAAAGGCAAAGCACTTGTGGAGAGGTTGGATCGAGGGTGAAGGTAGATTTTGGGTATGTTTGATGTCTTTGTAGCTTAGTGTGGTGATGGGTTTGGTTGGTACATGAGTTGGGTTGGCATTTTGTAGGGTCTCGGAGTTTTTTTGGTGGGTATAGGGTATTCGGTTTGGGTATAGATTACACCCCTTTTTACACAAGACCCGTTGTTATGGTCTTGGTTTTTGTACGTTGGTGGGTTCACCACTTCATCTATATATTTACCATTTCAAACCAAAAATGTTTTTTTTTTGCTCAAATGTTTCACAAACATTTTTATATGGTGTATAGGTCATAATGAGAGCTTTGTGCGCGAAAAGCTTTCCGTGAAATTTTCGAACCAAAAGTGACCATATCGGTGTAACCTTTCTTCATCCACCAAAGATGTTTTGTTTTTGCTCAAATGTTTCCCAAACATTTTTATATGGTGTATTGGTCATAATGGGAGCTTTGTGCGCGAAAAGCTTTCCGTGAAATTTTCGGACCAAACATGACCATATCGGCGTAACCTTTCTTTATCCACCAAAGATGTGTTATTTTTGCTCAAATGTTTCCCAAACACGTTTATATGGTGTATAGGTCATAATGAGAGCTTTGTGCGCGAAAAGCTTTCCGTGAAATTTTCGGACCAAAAGTGACCATATCGATGTCACCTTTCTTTATCCACCAAAACTGTGTGGTTTTCGCTCAAATGTGTCCCTAACATGTTTATATGGTGTATATGTCACATTTGGAGCTTTGTGCGCGAAAAGCTTTCTGTCATATTTTCGGACCAAAGTGACCATATCGGCGTCACCTTTCTTTATCCACCGAAACTGTGTGGTTTTCGCTCAAATGTGTCACAAAGATATTTATATGGTGTATAGGTCATAATGGGGGTTTTGTGCGCGAAAACATTTCATGGAACTTTTCGGACCAAAAGTGACCATATCGGCGTCACCTTACTTTATCCACCAAAACTGTGTTGTTTTTGCACAAATGTTTACCAAACATGTTTATATGGTGTATAGATCATAATGGGAGCTTTGTGCTCGAAAAGTTTTCAGTGAAATTTTCGGACCAAAAGTGACCATATCGGCGTCACCTTTATTTATCCACCAAAATTGTGTATTTTCCGCTCAAATGTGTCCTAAACATGTTTATATGGTGTATATGTCATAATGTGAGCTTTGTGCGCGAAAAGCTTTCCGTGAAATTTTCGGACCAAAAGTGACCATATCGGCGTCACCTTTATTTATCTACCAAAATTGTGTGGTTTTTCGCTCAAATGTGTCCCAAACATGTTTATATGGTGTATATGTCATAATGGGAGCTTTGTGCGCGAAAAGCTTTCCATGAAATTTTCGGACAAAAAGTTACCATATCGGCGTCACCTTTCTTTATCCACAAAAAATGTGTTATTTTTGCTCAAATGTTTCCCAAACACGTTTATATGGTGTATAATTCATAATGGGAGCTTTGTCCGCGAAAAGATTTCCGTGAAATTTTCGGACCAAAAGTTACCATATCGGCGTAACCTTTCTTTATCCACCAAAAATGTGTTGTTTTTGCTCAAATGTTTCCCAAACACGTTTATATGGTGTATAGTTCATAATGGGAGCTTAATAAGGGAACTTAGAGTTTTAGAAAGATTGAGAGTGTGTCCGTACGTTTTCCCCTTTTACTGTCCGTACTTGGCAGGGTTAGGGCTCTTGCCCTCGTCGCCACCATGGTTACCCCCACGGTGACCATGCCTGCCGGCGCCGGATTCCCTAAATGAAAGTGGGGTAACGTGAACGGAGAGGGGATACCACCACCCCGAAGAAGCCAAGTCACAAATAATGAGGAGAGGAAAGACATCATCCCGTCGGGTTTTAAGAGTATGGGGAAGGTAGAAGTGACTCAATCGGAGATGATGGATAATGGCGCGGATCCTCGCCGGTTCTCTAAGGAGGAGAAAGGGAAAGGTAAAAGGGAGGAAGAAAACTCTCCCCTACTAGGAATGAGTGCCTCCCAATCGATACAGCGTGGGGATCCTTAAGGTAAAACCATCGTGAGCTTGTTCAGGGACAACCGAAACATCAGGAACGCAGAGCCGCTAAAATGTCACGAGGATGTTCAAAAGGGGAAGGTGAAAATTCTGAAAGAGGACGTAGAGGCTGCGCAAATGGAGTGGCAAGCTACGTTGATTAGGGTTATACCTGGAATTCATGTCCCTTTTCAAGCTCTTCGTGGCTTTGTAAGGGAAAACTGGAATGTTGAAGAGCCGAGAATCAGTTGCAAGGATAATGGGGTTTATCTGTTCAGATTTTCGAATTTAGGAGACAGGGATTGGGTTCTAGCTCATGGCTCTTGGCATTTTGCTGGTACTAGACCTATATTGCTGAAGAACTGGACTCCAAGGATTAAGGTGAGCTGGGAAGCTTTCGATCGAGTTCCACTGTGGGTCTGCCTTCCGGACTTGGACCCAAGCTACTTTAACGCTCATGTACTAGGTAAAATTGGTAGTGCTATTGGAAAACCGATATGCTTAGATGAAAGCACAAAGGAGTGTGTGAAGGTTTCATATGCTCGTATGCTTATTGATCTGGCAGCAGAGGAAGCTTTGTGTTGGGAGATTGAGTTAGAGGATGAGTGTAAGTGAGTGAAGAAGCAAAAGGTTGTGTTTGAATGGGCTCCATTGATTTGTAGGCATTTCTGAATTTTGGACATCTCCAAGAGAGATGCAGAATAACTAGAACTCCTAATGTTACCAAAGCTGCTGGGGGCAACAGATTAGTGTGGAAACAAGTGGCTAAGGGCGATGAGGAAACTGGAAAAGGAGTAGTTCAGAATGAGATTGAGCTGGGAAAACAGGAAATTATGTGTCAAAATGTGCAGACCTTAATACAGAATATAAATCAGAATGTTGAAATGCAAACGGTTGAGCCTGAGCAGTCGATAGATAAGGGGAATGAAAGGTATGCCAGCAAAGCTAACAATGGGAGTAATGACAGCAGAAATGGAAATAATAGGGATGTCAGTAAAGAGAGTAAAGAAGCTGAGCACATTGACAGTGGAGGAGGATATGAGTTCGTGGTCTGGAGTTGCTAAGAGGCATACTGCGAGAACTAAACACGACGCAAGAGGCATAAGTAGGGGGGTTAAGGATCTCACCAACATTATGAACATTGGTGGGAGGAACTTCACCGTGTTGAGCATGAATGTGGATATGAATGAGGCTACCAGTGGTACTGTACAGAAAGAAGAGGACCAAATGCTGAGCACAGATGGGCGTAGCACCCAAAATCAGATGACTCATGGATAGAATTCGGATAGCAACATGGAACGTTAGGGGGTTCAATGATGTAATTAAAAATAACATCATTACCTCCTACATATTCGAGAATGATATAGCGGTGGTTGCTTTTTTAGAAACTAAGATGTTGGAAAAGAATGTAGATGAGGTGAAACGCAGCTTTATGAATGGATGGAAGCATGTTATTAATGGGCAAGATAATGACAAAGGAAGGATATGGCTGTCCTAGAACCCGTTGATTATGGAGGTGAATCTGAAGAGAATGCATCAGCAAGTTGTACATTGTGTTGTTAAAACATTGGATGATAAATTCAAGTGTGAGGCCTCGTTTGTTTATGGTGCTAACATAAGAAGGGAGAGGGAGGATATGTGGACTTTTCTACATGACATTGCTGCATCAGTTACAGAGCCATGGGCGGTTATGGGAGACTTCAATTGTGTGCTTAGCATGGATGAAAGGTGGCCGCTTAAAATCCCTCAAAGGGATATATTTGAGGAGTTATAGAATGAAATGGAGAGATGTGGGCTTACGGATCTGAAATACACTGGAGCTAAATTCACGTGGACAAACAGACAGAGTGGGGAAAATAGGAAGGAACGTAAGCTGGATAGAGTGTTCGTTAATGACAGCTGGTTGGAACATCTAGAGCAAATGAGTGCGCACTTTGGTACTCCTGGCTCTTCTGACCATGCTCCGGCCATCGTCAATGTGAGAAATGCTAGTATAAGGAGGAAATACCCATTCAAATTCAAGAATTTTAGGGCAAAAGAACCTGCTTTTGCAGCCTTGGTTCAGAATGCTTGGAGTCATCAGATTGAGGGCACCAAACAATTTCAGCTGGCAGGCAAGTTAAAGAATGTGAAAGAGAACCTAAAGGCATGGGATAGGGCTCGGTTTCCTGAGCTACAAGCGCAAATAAAACTGGATAAACAAAGCTTACATGACATTCAGACACAGTTGCAGACAGATCTGGGAAATGGTGGTTTGATTGAATAAGAAAAACGTGTCGAGGAGAGGCTAAGGAAAAATGTTGCAACGCGCATGAGCTTAGTTACACAGCGAGCAAAACTCCATTGGTTAACTATGGGAGAGGAATCCACGTCCATGTTCTACAGAAGTTTAAAGGAGAGGAAAGCTAGAAATGCAATTCATGCTATGAAAGATAATGAAGGCAGAATGTTGGAGGAAGAGGAGGAAATCAGGGCTCATATTTTGGTCTCCTTCCAGAAGCTATTTGCAATAGATTCGGAGGCTACTGTCATGCCTTGTATTCAGCAAGAGGCTACTGTAAGTATGGAGGATGCTGCGGGTATGTGCAGAATGCCCACTAATGAGGAAATTAGGAAAGTTGTGTGGGTGATAGGAGCAAACAAATCCCCCGGACCGGATGGATTCGGTAGTCAATTTTTCAAGAGTTGTTGGTCCATAGTAGGGGTGATGTATGTGCCGCAATTAAGGAAATTTTCCGTAATAGGATGCTCGTTAAGCAGATGAACGCTACCTTTGTTTCACTCTTGCCTAAGGTGAGCAATCCTGCTTTGGTGAAAGATCTGCACCCCATATCTTGTTGTAATACTGTGATGAAGATGGTGAGTAAACTACTGGTGGCCAGATTTAAAGGCACGCTAAGTCACTTGGTGTCAGATTGTCAAGGAGCATTCGTTCCTGGGAGTTCTCTCGCTCACAACAATACTGTAGCACATGAAGTGATCAGAGGATATGGAACCAAGAGAGTATCACCACGATGTACAATCAAGGTCGATTTACAGAAAGTGTACGATTATATCAGCTGGGAGTTTGTCCGGTTCACCCTTCAGCAGCTGCAGTTCCCCGAACAGATTATTGCACTCTTGATGGAATGTGTTACTTCCACGGCCTTCTCGATAATCATAAACGGTACTCCTGAAGGATACTTCAAATGGAAAAGAGGACTAAGGCAAGGTGATCCGTTATCCCCGTATCTTTTTGTGATTTCTATGGAAATGTGGAATCGAATGCTGGAGGAAGCGACGGCCTGCTCTGATTTTCAGCTGCACCCGAAATGTAAAAGAATGAGGCTTGTACACCTTGCATTTGCGGATGATCTGCTCATTTTCTGTAAAGTTGAAATGAAATTTGTGCAAGTGATAAAGTGTGTTCTGGACAGATTTTTCGCAGCTTCCAGGCTCAGAGCTAAGAAGGATAAAAGCACCAGTTATTTTGCGGGAGTAGAGAGGGATGTTATTGAAGAAATAACAAGAGAATTAGGCTTCCAGGAGGGGAAATTACTTGTTAGATACCTGGGAATGCCCCTACATTCGAAAAGGATATCTGTACATGAGTATAGTGACTTAAGTGAGAAGTGTGGCCGATATGTTCAAAACTGGGCAACAAGAAAACTCTCGTATGCGGGTAGATTGCAGCTGCTCAAGGCGGTGTTTGGAGGGGTGATAAACTTCTGGAGCCAATCCATCTTGTTACCAAGGGGCGTGGTAGCTAAGGTGAATGAAATACAACGCAACTTCCTTTGGAAAGGCACCCGAGAGGGAGGTAAAAATCTGGTTGCTTGGAATGAAGTAACGAAATCTTATGAGGAAGGTAGGTTGGACATAAAGGAGATACTCAGGTGGAATAAAAGTGTTTTTGCCAAGCTAATATGGGACATAGAAGCACAAAAGGACTGCGTGTGGGTAAGGTGGGCTAACTGTAATCGGCTCCGTGGTAATTCTATCTGGGATGTTAGCCCGAAAGTGGATGATTCATGGGCTTGGAAGGAGCTCCTAGGTGTGAGAAATGAGTTGAAAGAGCTTGTACAGCCGCCAAGTACAATTGAATGGGGGTCTCTAATGCACCCAGCTGGTAACTTGGCAACTTCAAAGGTGTATGAAGTGATCTGTGAGCATGGAGAACAATTCAAATGGGGGAGCTTTATTTGGAAAGGAGCTCAATGCAAAAGATGGTCTTTCATTGTGTGGCTAGCTATCCGCAAGAAGCTACAAACAGGGCGTATAATTAATTAAACATTGGAAGGGACCCGAGGCCGCTTGGTGTGTCCTTTGCAAGGAGGAGGAGGAGACCGAAGATCATCTCTGGTTTGGTTGTAGGGTGATCAGAGAAATACAAAGCAAAGTGCTAGATTGGTTGGGTGTGGGAGTGAGATTCGGATGCCTCCAAGAGTGGATGCAATGGTTCGAAAATGAGCCGCTTACAGCATGGAAGGGGGCTGTGTTCCAAGCCAAGCTGCTGACGGTGTTGATGTACATAATTGTACTATTGTTTATTGCATCTTTTGACTTCATATTTCATTTGATTTCCGAACAAAAGTTTCAAAAGTATATGATCTCGTGTAAGAATGAGCTAAAGTGAAAGAAATAGAGTCTACACGAGTTTTGAGCTAACCATGCAGGAATTCGATGAAATCGGAGTCAAAACGAGCAAGCCAAGTGACGCTGAGAAGAGGTCGATATCGACTGGAGACATCGATATCGACCCTGGATTTCGACACGATTTCTGAGTGTCGAGATAACCACACAAACCAGACTAGAAGCCTCGATATCGACACACATGCATCGATATCGACCATCATCATAGACATCGACTAGAGTGGGACAAGTCGAGCAGAAACACAAGCCTCGATATCGACCTATGGTGTCGATATCGACCCTACATCGACAGAAGATAAAATCCGATCTTTGAGGCTCGGATTGTGAAGTCTATCAACAAAGCCATGAGTTATCTCGTTCTTTTAGATATTAGCAGATGTTTGTTATCTTTTCCTTTAAGTTTATCAAAATAAAAGACCTATCCTAATTGTTCGGATAGAGTTATTAGTTTAGATAGAAGTTACAATCCTCGGATAGCGAGGATTAGTAGCCTATAAATAAAGCCTTAGGGGCTGATTTGTTAATCATCCAATCATAGACTCATCAAAGACAAGAGCAATAGACAATAGATAGTTAGTTTATTTTGAGCTTTAAAGTTTCAAGCGCTTACGATAGTTGGCGTTGAGATTGTAAAGATTCGAAATTTTCATTTATGCAAGTTATTTCAATTCAAGACATGTCTACGATCAACATGAGTGAGTAGTTCCCCTTTCTTCTAGGGTCGGGGTGAGCCCGACGATAGCCATGATGGTAAGGTAAGTGTGTCATTAAAGAATGTATCTTTTATCTCCTTCTACCTTATTCTTCATCTTTAAATGCGAATTTAAGGAACTCATGTTGTAAAACTTGGGTAGTAATTAGGGTTTCTTTTCGAAAGATTATAAACTCAATTATGACGAAGGTAGACACCAATTAGGTTAAGTAATTGAAAAATCTCTTTTCCTATTGGTCGGTTTAGGTGAAAGCCTTTTCCTTTATGATAAAAGCATGCTTCTTTAGTTGATCCTTATTTCTACTATCATGGTTGTCGTCGCGGTAATCCTTGACTTTGGAAGATCTTTTCCTTTGAGTTTACATTAAATTTGCCCGCCGTTCGTTGAGTCATCGAAAAACCCAACACCTTTGCTTATTTCTGATCATTGCTTCTTTTCCATCCTTGATTCTTCGGCCTTTTCTTTGCCGACAAAACCGCTAACCCACTGCAGGAAAGACATCGATATCGACAGCAGAGGTCGATATCGACCAAACTGATAGATCGACGGTTTTCTGAGTCGATCTCGAGACTCCTGGGAACTTCTGCAAGCATCGATATCGACCACTTTGTGTCGAAATCGACCCCCTGTATCGACTGGCAGACTTCTGAGCCAGTCGATTTCGTGAACTAACCTCGATATCGACCCCATCCAGTCGATATCGACTACCTTTTTTGTTTCTGCAGGTTTTCTGTTGCAGACGACATCGACAGCCAAGGTCGACATCGAGGTCTGACATCGAGATCGAGGCTTCTGGTCGAGTAGAAAGGACGTGTCTTCAACGCTACTAGGATCCCGCTGACTCGCTTCCTCGTGGATCGAACCTGATTCCCTACTACTATAGCGGGGAGTCTTGAATTTATTTGAAGAGGCTAAGAGTTGTATTGGTTTATATTTTCTTATATATTTCGATTCAATTCTCCCTACGTCAAATTTTGGCGCCGTTGCCGGGGAAGCTATCAATCGCGCCCTAGTAGTTTATTTTCACGGTTCTTTTTAGTGTTGTTTTATAGGTGTATGCGACGTACTGGTGACCAACCTGAATTTGAAGGACTAGACGAACCAGAACGCTTTCTCCACCTAAGATCTCGAGTCCAAAGAATCATGGCGGACAACGAGACCCAGGCACAACAAATTGAACGCTTAAGGAAGCAAGTAGAGGATTACGCTACCAGAGAAGCGGCACTAAGAGAGCGTGCTGACAGGGAGGAGGAAGCCAGGAGACGATATGAGATTCAAATCAACGCCCTCCCCCGGAATGCTAAGCAATACTTGCACCCATCGCTCACAGTGCCTGAATCGGCTATTCTAATCCCTACTTCTAATTTTGAAATTAAGCCAAACTTTTTAACTGAAATAAGAAGGCATCAATATGAAGGGAAACCTAACGAATGCCCTATGGCACATATATCAACCTTCTTAGACCTCTGTGATACAATTGCTGATGGACAAAGTCTTGAGTATGTTCAACTGAAAGCATTTCGCTGGTCTCTTACAGGAAAGGCATTGCAGTGGTTGGAAAGCTTAGCCCCAAGATCGCTCCGCACCTGGAATGAAGTCAAGGACGCGTTTCTCAACAAGTTCTTTCCTCCTTCTAAGACGGCGCTGATCCGACAGAAAATCACGGCTTTCAAACAAAAGCCTGGTGAGGCTCTGGCAACTGTTTGGGAGAGGTATAAAGACCTCCTACGATCATGCCCGACGCATGGCCAACCACCGTACGTCATCCAGGAGATCATATACAATGCTCTTGACGCTGCAACCAAGGAGAGGATCAACACATACACCGCCTATGGCTACCTTGAACTCGCTCCCCAAGAGGCTTGGGAAACCATTGAAAGGCTGGTGGAATTTGACAATACATATGGGACTCCTGAGGTTTCCGACGCACCATCATCGTCGAGGCCTGCCCCATCTATGCCATTGTACGAACCCTCTAAGGTGATCGATCCGGATGTAAAAGAACAATTTCATAGGGATCAACTTAGAAAGCTCCAGAAACAAGTGAGATTCCTATCGGCAAACCAGGATTGCATCGAATGTGGATCACAGCGACATACTACCATTGAGTGCCCCCATGCTGAGCAAGTGCAACTAGCGGAGACTCATGAGGAAGCCAACTTCATGAGGGGTCCCAATCGCCAATATTGGGGAGACCAAAGGTTCCAACAACCACAACGGAACCAGGTTAACCCTAGGGACCCCCCACTCTATAGAGCTCCTGGGCACCCTGAGAGAGACCAAAAGAAGGATGATCTTCAACTTGTTTTGGACGAGATAAGGCGGAACCAAGCTAAGAATGATCAATCCAACCATGCTATCCACTCTCAACTCAATCACCTTACCACAAGGATTGGAGAGATGGACATTTGGAAGAAGAACGTAGAGACCCAACTGGGTCAATTGGCGGCACAAATCCCCAGACCGTCCGGAACATTCCCTGGGCAACCAACTACCAATCCTAAGGGGCAATCCGGGTCAGGACACATTGCAGCCATGCAACTAAGGAGTGGCGCCAAAGTTCATAAGCCACAAAAGGCGACGGAGGAAGAAGTAACAGAGCCTGTCGACATCGACAACCCAGTCGATGTCGACCCTGAGGTCGATATCGACACCACTGTCGACCCCTTCGTCGACGTCGATGACACTGCAGCACCTGAGAGAGAACAACATAGGTCGAAATCGACCCTACCGGTCGATATCGACCACCCTCATGTCGACATCGAGGTTCAGCAGGCTCCTCCGACCACCGTTTTGGCTTCTCCGCCAAAGAAGACGCTACCCTTCCCTTCCAAAGCATTGAAGGACCCCACTCAAAGCAAGTTTAGGCGCTTTGTAAAGATTCTCCAAGGATTGAACATCACTATCCCTCTTACAGAAGCCCTAAGCGAGATGCCCGCCTATGTTCGATTTTTAAAAGACATCCTTAGCAAGAAGCGATCCATGGCAGAGATCGCAGAGGAATGCTCCAAGATGGATTTCCCCGAGAAGAGGAGCGATCCAGGGAAATTTGCAATCACCGTGGGACTTGGCCAACATCGCTACAAAGCCCTTTGTGACCTAGGGGCAAGTGTAAGTCTCATGCCTCTCTCTATTTGGCAAAAGGTGAGCATTGGAGCACTTGAACCTGTGGATATGAAACTTTATATGGCTGATAATTCATTCGTCAGACCCACAGGTATAGTTGATGACGTCCCTGTAAAGGTAGGTAAATTCTTTGTTCCTACCGATTTCATTGTATTAGACATGCCTGAAGATCCTATTGTACCTATCATCCTTGGTAGGCCTTTCTTAGCTACTGCGGATGCTAATATTAATGTACGTAGAGGATTACTAACCTTTACTATAGGGAACGAAGTCATTGAATTCTCCTTCAACCCCACAATGAAGGAAGTTAATGGTATGGAAATCAAGTCGGTCTACACTAGCATCATGGATTGCAAAGAACCGACGGAAAGGGCCCTAACTCCCGAAGAGGCCCTAGCCCTAGCTGCAGAGGAGCTTACCGATGAGGACATTGAGGAGTTCCTGGCTACATGCACGAGTGATGAGGAAATATTCGACGATGCTCTATCCATGGAGCTCGAAGACGAAGTCGATATCGACGAAGACAGGTCGACATCGACCAATCCACTCGATATCGAGTGCCCTCAGTCGACATCGACACACTCAGTAAGTCAAGTTCTCCCTTCTTCTCTTACAGGCGAAATCGACCAGCCCATGTCGACAGAAGTGGCCGAAATCGACCAGCCGAAATCGACAGAAGAGGTCGAAATCGACCAGTCGATATCGACATCAGAAGTCGAAATCGACCTTTACCACTTGACGCCAAACAGCTCCGAAGCCGAGGTATGTGCCGAACTCTCAGTCGATATCGATTATTCCTACTCGCCCTCGACCTTCTTTCTGCAGGAATATTTTGAAGAGTCCAAATCAAAGTTAGCATCACTCTATGTTTGGTCCACACCGACTCCTATAACTGATTTAGGAACTTCTATCAAGAGAATTGAGACGGATTACCTTGGTGAGATCATGAAGACGGAAGAGGTAGAGCCAATCCTTATCCCACAAGGCCCCTCTCCGGTGCTTAAGCCTCTACCCGACACACTTAGGTATGAGTTTCTTGGTCCAAATTCTACTTTCCCTGTAATTATCAATTCTTCACTAACCACACAGGAAGTAGATAAGCTTATGGAAGTACTTCGTGCTCATCGTAAGGCTATTGGATACTCTCTTGAGGACATAAAAGGTATTTCACCTGCTACTTGTATGCATAGAATCCTCCTTGAGGATGATCATAAGGCATCTATAGAACACCAACGGAAGCTCAACCCCAACATGAGAGAGGTGGTGAAGAAGGAGATCATGCGCATGCTGGATGCAGGAATCATCTATGCCATCTCCGACAGCGAATGGGTGAGCCCAGTCCATGTGGTGCCTAAAAAGGGCGGAATGACCGTTGAGGAGAATGAGAAAGGCGAGCTTGTGCCAAAACGAATCACAACTAGTTGGCGAATGTGCATTGACTACAGGAAACTCAACAACGCCACTAGAAAGGATCACTTTCCCCTTCCTTTTATTGATCAAGTATTAGAGAGACTTGCCGAACATGATTATTTTTGTTACTTGGACGGATATTCTGGTTTTTGGCAGGTCCCCATTCATCCTGACGATCAAGAAAAGACCACCTTCACTTGTCCCTATGGGACCTTTGCATATAGGAGAATGCCATTTGGGCTCTGCAATGCCCCTGCTACCTTTCAAAGATGTATGATGGCTATCTTCTCCGACATGATTGAGGACATCGTGGAGGTCTTTATGGATGACTTCTCTGTTTATGGCACTACTTTCGATATTTGTCTTGCTAACCTTCGTAGGGTACTTGCACGATGTGAAGAGACAAACTTGGTTCTCAATTGGGAAAAGTGCCACTTTATGGTAAGGGAAGGTATTGTGCTAGGCCACAAAGTCTCTAAACGAGGAATTGAGGTAGACAGGGCAAAAATAGAACTCATTGAAAAATTACCACCACCTTCATCAATTAAAGACATAAGAAGCTTCCTTGGTCACGCAGGTTTCTATAGGAGGTTTATTCAAGATTTTTCTAAAATTGCCAAACCATTAACTAACCTACTAATGAAGGATGTTAAGTTTGCATTTTCTAGTGATTGTCTTGAAGCTTTCAACAGGTTGAAGGAGGCCCTCATATCCGCCCCAATCATTCAATCACCCGATTGGTCGCAACCTTTTGAGATCATGTGCGACGCAAGCGATTATGCCGTAGGTGCTGTCCTAGGACAAAGGAGAGACAAAAAGCTTCATGCCATCTACTATGCAAGCAAGACTCTAGATGCCGTTCAAACAAAGTACACCACGACGGAAAAGGAGTTCTTGGCGGTGGTCTTCGCTTTTGAGAAGTTCCGCTCATACCTAGTGGGCTCTAAGGTTATTGTTCATACTGACCATGCAGCTCTTAGGTACTTAATGGCAAAGAAGGATGCTAAACCTAGGCTCCTACGATGGGTGCTCTTACTACAAGAGTTCGACGTTGAGCTTAAAGATAAGAAAGGAACGGAGAACTCCGTAGCCGATCATCTTTCACGGCTACCCATAGGGCTTCTGGAAGAGTCACCAGACAACATACCAATCAATGACTCCCGCCCTGACGAGCACTTAATGAGGCAAGAGGTAAGACGGGCAGAAGAACCACTCGATATCGACCCTAGCAGGTCGATATCGACTGCCCCAAAGGTAAGTTTTGCTTCGATGTCGACCAATTTTGTTCACAGGTTGTCCACTGCAGAGGTCGACATCGACCTCCAGACGTCGACATCGAGGACCCATATCGAGAAGCCCATGTCCACTAAGCCTGTCGATACCGACCAGTCGATATCGACCCCTGAAAGTCGATATCGACCACCTTCAAAACCCTCCGAAGGTGACGAAAAGGTAAGCTTCGGTGAGGATTTCTTCTTTACACCTCCTTCTAGTCCTATCCATGATCTATTTGCTGTAAGAAGGGCGAAGGTACCTTGGTATGCGGATTTTGCTAACTATATTGTAGGAGGCGAGATTCCTTCAAGCTTAACTTCGCAACAAAGGAAGAAGTTTTTGCACGACGTCAAACAATATTATTGGGATGAACCCTATTTATTCAAACAGGGGAAAGACCATATCTTTCGACGTTGTATCCCGGAGGACGAGGTGGAGAGCGTGATTCACCATTGTCATTCTCTCCCTACAGGAGGTCATGCTAAGGGATTCAAGACCGCGGCGAAAATTCTTCAATGTGGTTTTTATTGGCCTAACCTTTTCAAGGATGTGCAAAACTATGTAACCTCTTGTGATGAGTGTCAACGTGCAGGTAATATCACATGGAGGAATGAGACACCACTCACAGGCATTTTAGAGGTCGAACTCTTTGATGTATGAGGTATTGACTTCATGGGACCCTTCCCTGCTTCGGGCCCCTACAAATACATCCTAGTGGCGGTGGACTATGTCTCTAAATGGGTGGAGGCTGTAGCAACTAGGACCAACGACGCGAAGGTAGTCTCTAAGTTTATGAAAACTAACATCTTTCCTCGTTTTGGTGTTCCTAGAGTCCTTATTTCAGATGGTGGCTCGCATTTTATTGAGAGAGGCTTTGAAGCTCTTTTAGCTAAGTATGGGGTAAACCATAGGGTGGCAACACCCTATCACCCTCAAACCAGCGGTCAAGTAGAAGTCTCCAATCGCCAAATCAAAGCCATCTTGGAGAAGACGGTTTCCCGCTCAAGGAAAGATTGGTCGTCCAAACTAGATGATGCGCTCTGGGCCTACCGAACGGCCTATAAAACACCGCTTCGCACAACTCCCTATAACTTGGTATATGGTAAGTCATGTCACTTGCCCGTTGAACTTGAGCATAAAGCAATGTGGGCTCTTAAGGAGCTTAACCTGGATTTCGACGAAGCGGGAAAGAGGAGGTTCATTGACTTACAAGCCTTGGAAGAGTTGCGCCTAAAGGCATATGAGAATGCCGAAATCTACAAAGAGCGCACTAAGAAATGGCATGATAGGAAGTTGGTGCCAAAGACATATGAGGTAGGTGACAAGGTCCTTGTTTTTAATTCTAGGCTTCGCTTATTTCCAGGGAAACTAAGGACAAGATGGAGCGGACCTTTCAAGGTTCATAAAATATTCCCTCATGGAGCGGTGGAGTTATTTTGTGACGATGGATCAACCTTTAAGGTAAATGGCCACCAAGTAAAGAAATATTATGACAAGGAGGACCCAGAGGAAGAGATTCGCGCCACCTTGGCGTTGAACTAGCGCAAAAAGGGAAGTATGTCGAGCTAGCGACTTAAACTCAAGCGCTTCCGGGAGGCAACCCGTTCTTTTCCTTTTTCTTTTTCTTTTAGTTATTTTATTTTATATTTTTGAGATCACTCGTGGCTATTTTATCTAAAGTCAACAAAGAAATCCAGCCCAGAAGAGAGGTCGATATTGACCTATATGGTCGATATCGATCAGCCGACAGAAGAAGTAACAGGACGTGTTAAACGGATGCTGAAGGGAGGTCGATATCGACCTCTAAGGTCGATATCGACTACAGATGGAGGTAAAACAGGTCAGAATTAAATTTCTTTCAGTTTAATTTTTGGGGTTTTTCACCCCCTTTATACCCGACTTCGACACCGCCTCCCATTATCGACACCCTAGCCGCCCTTCCTCTTCTTCTTCATCCCTCTCCCTCCGATCCGGCCCACGCCACCGGCCGCCCCACAGCCCTCATCGCCGCAACCACCCACTGTCACCACACCCTCCCTCGGTCTGTGCAGCATCACCCCGAGCACAAAATCCCCTCCTCTCTTCCTTGACCTAGCCCTCCCTCTCTCTCCCCCTCGTTTTCGAGCCTCATTGCACAGATCTACACACCGCCGGCCAAGAATCGCCAGATCCGGCCACCCCACGCCACCGGAGGACCCACCACAGCCACCAGTAGCCCCGACGACACACAGCATCCGGTCGATATCGACTGGAGGCATCGATATCGACACCCCCTGTCGACAGTCGGTTTTCTTTCTCGTTTTTGCGGTTGCTTGCTTCTTTCTCTCCTAATTCCAACACTCTTCTGGTATGATTTTTCACCCTTCCTCTATCTTTTCTGATTTTTCATACTTAATTAGTTGATTTGGAAGAAATTTCATATTGGGTGTTTAGGGTTTTGAACGTAGTTTGCGCGGGAAAGAGTATTTGTATGGCATGGAATATTTTTATATATATGTGGGGCTATGAATCTGAGTTTTGTTTATACATGGGCATGATATCTGAATTTTTTATATATTAGGGGGCAAATCTGATTTTTATATATACATGTGGGGCAATAATCTGAATTTTTCATAAGTTTAGGCTAGGAATCTGATTTTTATATATATATGGGCTGATTTTGTAAATCTGATTTTTTTAGGGGTTTATATTCTGATTTTTTTTATATAATTAGAAATCTGATTTTTTTTAGGCAACATTTATTTATGCCATAAGGTTCCTTAGTTTTAAAACTTTAAGAAATTGTGTACTTTCTTCCACTTAGGCATTTACTTTTACATAATTTCTAGCATAATTAGAACCTAAGTATGGGGTTCTCCCCATTTTAATCAAAGGGAATATTATCTTTGGTATTGGCTTCTTTTGCAGACGATGGTTAGAGCCAAGAACATCCCTCAGGACGCGCTCCGCATTGAGGATGATCAGCAGCGCTCCCTTGCTGAGGAGTTGATTCCCCGAGCCACCAGGGCACGATGGTACCATCTCCCAGACATGATCCAGCTAGGATTTCACCCAGGCGTTCAGGAGGCGTTTGAGAACGTCTCTCTACACAGGCTGATCGAGCCCTTGGAGGCGCACTACCCCGTTCTTACTGGGGAGTTTATGGACACATTGGAGGTTCCCGAGCGCACTTCGACTAGCCGCCGAGTCATCTTCCAGCTCGGCAACAGGCGACACAGACTATCGCTCGAGGAGATGAGCGATATCTTTGGGTTCATCCACACTTCGGCCGCCTTCAGGGTCCACGACCCCAATGTCATCTGGAGTTACATATCAGGTATACCATACCCTGCCCCTACAGACTCCTTCACATCTAGGGTTGTGAGCCCACTTTTTAGGGTGATCTTGAGGATCCTGGCAAGTACCCTTTGGGCCAGACCTGAGCTCCGTCGCCCGACACACCGTGAGACGGAGACACTACGAAGGATGCTTTTCGAGGATGACCCTCTACCATACCTCCACTCCTGGCTCGAGCATATCGTAGACCGCAGACGAACGATCTCTACAGACATCTTGGACGGCGGCATGGTGGCCATCCTCGCTGAGGCTCTAGGCGTCCACACTGAACGGTACACGGCCTACCAGCTCACGTACCTAGACGCGGCGGTATTGCGACAGGGCGGAGTCATCGCGACAGGGGCCCAGGGATGGAGACACCCCCAAACGGGGATGCGCCTGCGACACGATTTCATGGATCTGCTGTATATCCCTGATTGGTACCAGTCTTGGACTGGGCAGCCATATCATACGGATATAGATCCGACCGCTGACCCCACCCTACGGAGGAGACCCCCGCTCTACAACCACGAGCCCGAGGTGGATGCTATGTCCTGGGACGCAGATCCCCATTCCGACGGAGCTGAGCAGCCCCCAGCCTACCAGGGTGACATGGATGGCAATGACGATGATGACGCCAGAGATGATGCGGTTGGGGGAGGAGAGGGCCCGCAGGGGTCCCACCACAGCCACCACAGTCACCATAGCCACCACAGCTATGTACCTCCACCTCCTCCTCCCTTCCAGCCTGCCTGCACCACTGATTGGCAGGAGGACATATCTGCCCGCTTTACCAGGCTGGAGCTCTCTGTCTCTGAGATGCGCGAGGAGCAGCGACGCTATGGGAGGTACCTCGAGGGTTTGGGCTCATATATGGGCTTTTCCTTCGATCCGCAGGCTGGATCATCCACTTTCCCACAGGCCGCCCCGACAGACTACTCAGGGGCAGCTCCTACACAGGGCTGGCCCTTGCTGCTGCCACCTCCCCCGCCCCCTGAGCAGTGATATACTTCTAGCGTAAGTGAGTGTGAGTGATCCTTCCCTTTACTTTATTTTTCTAACAGTGAGGACACTGTAATCTTTAAGTATGGGGTGAGGATTGAACTTGGACATTATAAACTGCTTTATCTGGTTGTGGTAGGGTTTAAAATTTGGCAAACTTGGCATGTATTTTATTCTACTTGTATGCATTGCATCATATTTAACATTTATGCATTTTAAAGTTTTTTTAGTTTGATTTTGTTGAGTCTATAAAATGTCAAAAATCCAAAAAAAAATAGAAAAATGTCAAAAATAAAAAAAAATGCATGTTTATTTTTCTTTAATCCCTTTTTCTTTAATCCCTACTTAGATGTCCTATGATGAAAACTCAATAGCTGACTTGATCATGTAAACCCTATGGCATATTTGGATGGTTTTGCCTAAGTCTTTAAACTTTTATGTAGATTGTGAACTTGTGATGAAATTGAGCACATATGATCCTAGGCTAAAAAGCAAATCCAACAAAAATTGTCCTTGTGAGAATTTTGGCCTATAGGGAGAACATCAAAAATCCCTCCGCTTTCTTGAGTGAATTTACTCTTCCTATGCATCTCTAAATGTTGTGATAGTTATTCAAAACCAATGCATATATATGTTTATGTTTACGAGAATTAAATGATGGAGGCATCTTTTAAGCCAATTTTATCCTCTCTTTACCTACCCTGCATTATCCCTGCTTGAAGCCAGAACATTAGCCTGAGCCTGAATTGCAAACTCCACAAAATTATCCCTAGCCGAATTGAGCCTGACCCCCATTTGGGAATTGAGACTTAGATTGGTTGGACTAATGCCTTGTGGGAAGAATAGAGCACAATGTCTAGTTGTAAGCAAGGAAATTATAGGATGGTACATATTTACATTTTGTCATATCTTGTAAAAGGATGTTTTGGCTCACCATATAAATGCACATAGTTATTTCAATTCGAAAAAAAAAAAAAAATCCGAAAAAAAATATATGTATATATATATAGTGCATGAGCCAAAATCCTTAAGTTTTATTCATACGAATGTTATACTTTTGAGAGGTGTATTAGAACTTGAAAGAAGGGTTGATGGAATGCATCTTTAAGAGCATTATATTGAAGAGTTATGGTTTGGGTAATGCAAGTGTTGAGATTTAGGAGTCTTGATTCCCGAATTTGAAAAGCACCACATAGCCAAATAATTCCATACCTTTTATTTCATACCAAGCCCCATTACAACCCCGCCGAATGGAGTCTTCTATGAAGTCTTCCATTGAGCGAAAGTCCTCCTGATGATTCTTATTGCATTTTCATAATTGGTTGCGAAGTGGATTTTTATAAATTGCAATGTTTATGAGATTGTATATGGAATTGAGTTGAGAGTGATCTTCATAGCCTAAACACATGAGAGTTGAGTGCAAACACATTATCCCTGTGAGGTTGGATTAAAATTGCATATGCCTATGGATCGCCAAAATATGTGCTATGACGTTAAATTCACTTGCTTTACTTTGCTACCACTTATGATGTTGCTTTTGACGAAGGCAAAGGCTTGAAGGGTGTGTTGTAGGTATTGGTTATTGCTCGGTTATTGCTTGAGGACAAGCAAGTCTAAGTATGGGGTGTTTTGATGTACATAATTGTACTATTGTTTATTGCATCTTTTGACTTCATATTTCATTTGATTTCCGAACAAAAGTTTCAAAAGTATATGATCTCGTGTAAGAATGAGCTAAAGTGAAAGAAATAGAGTCTACACGAGTTTTGAGCTAACCATGCAGGAATTCGATGAAATCGGAGTCAAAACGAGCAAGCCAAGTGACGCTGAGAAGAGGTCGATATCGACTGGAGACATCGATATCGACCCTGGATTTCGACACGATTTCTGAGTGTCGAGATAACCACACAAACCAGACTAGAAGCCTCGATATCGACACACATGCATCGATATCGACCATCATCATAGACATCGACTAGAGTGGGACAAGTCGAGCAGAAACACAAGCCTCGATATCGACCTATGGTGTCGATATCGACCCTACATCGACAGAAGATAAAATCCGATCTTTGAGGCTCGGATTGTGAAGTCTATCAACAAAGCCATGAGTTATCTCGTTCTTTTAGATATTAGCAGATGTTTGTTATCTTTTCCTTTAAGTTTATCAAAATAAAAGACCTATCCTAATTGTTCGGATAGAGTTATTAGTTTAGATAGAAGTTACAATCCTCGGATAGCGAGGATTAGTAGCCTATAAATAAAGCCTTAGGGGCTGATTTGTTAATCATCCAATCATAGACTCATCAAAGACAAGAGCAATAGACAATAGATAGTTAGTTTATTTTGAGCTTTAAAGTTTCAAGCGCTTACGATAGTTGGCGTTGAGATTGTAAAGATTCGAAATTTTCATTTATGCAAGTTATTTCAATTCAAGACATGTCTACGATCAACATGAGTGAGTAGTTCCCCTTTCTTCTAGGGTCGGGGTGAGCCCGACGATAGCCATGATGGTAAGGTAAGTGTGTCATTAAAGAATGTATCTTTTATCTCCTTCTACCTTATTCTTCATCTTTAAATGCGAATTTAAGGAACTCATGTTGTAAAACTTGGGTAGTAATTAGGGTTTCTTTTCGAAAGATTATAAACTCAATTATGACGAAGGTAGACACCAATTAGGTTAAGTAATTGAAAAATCTCTTTTCCTATTGGTCGGTTTAGGTGAAAGCCTTTTCCTTTATGATAAAAGCATGCTTCTTTAGTTGATCCTTATTTCTACTATCATGGTTGTCGTCGCGGTAATCCTTGACTTTGGAAGATCTTTTCCTTTGAGTTTACATTAAATTTGCCCGCCGTTCGTTGAGTCATCGAAAAACCCAACACCTTTGCTTATTTCTGATCATTGCTTCTTTTCCATCCTTGATTCTTCGGCCTTTTCTTTGCCGACAAAACCGCTAACCCACTGCAGGAAAGACATCGATATCGACAGCAGAGGTCGATATCGACCAAACTGATAGATCGACGGTTTTCTGAGTCGATCTCGAGACTCCTGGGAACTTCTGCAAGCATCGATATCGACCACTTTGTGTCGAAATCGACCCCCTGTATCGACTGGCAGACTTCTGAGCCAGTCGATTTCGTGAACTAACCTCGATATCGACCCCATCCAGTCGATATCGACTACCTTTTTTATTTCTGCAGGTTTTCTGTTGCAGACGACATCGACAGCCAAGGTCGACATCGAGGTCTGACATCGAGATCGAGGCTTCTGGTCGAGTAGAAAGGACGTGTCTTCAACGCTACTAGGATCCCGCTGACTCGCTTCCTCGTGGATCGAACCTGATTCCCTACTACTATAGCGGGGAGTCTTGAATTTATTTGAAGAGGCTAAGAGTTGTATTGGTTTATATTTTCTTATATATTTCGATTCAATTCTCCCTACGTCAGGTGTGTGCCCTAGTGTACACGACTTGGAGAGCTCAAAATCTGGCGGTTTTTAAAGTTGCCAAAACAAAATAGTAATTAAATGTAAATGCAGGTCTACGAATGAAAGAGAGTGGGTAAAGGGCTTGTTGCGGTAATGGATGGGGATAGATGGTGAGGGTTGGATGTATAGTGGGTGAGTGGGTACCTTGAGTCCGGTGAGGATCTTTTTGTGGAGCGCTTTCTTGGGTACGTTTTTTAGTATACGTTGCAGGTATTTTATCATGAGACCCTTGGTTTGGTCTTAGTGTTTTATAACATGGTTACACCCATCTTATATATATTTACCAGTTCAACCCATAATGGGAGCTTTGTGCGCGAAAAGTTTTCTGTGAAATTTTCGGACCAAAAGTGACCATATCGGTGTCACCTTTCTTTATCCACCAAAACTGTGTGGTTTTCGCTCAAATTTGTCCCGAACGTGTTTATATAGTGTATATGTCACAATGGGAGCTTTGTGCGCGAAAAGCTTTCCGTCAAATTTTCAGACCAAAAGGGACCATATCGGCGTCACCTTATTTTATCCATCAAAACTGTGTGGTTTCGCTCAAATGTGTCCCAAACATGTTTATATGGTGTATATGTCAAAATGGGAGCTTTGTGCGCGAAAAGCTTTCCGCCATATTTTCGGACCAAAAGTGACCATATCGGCGTCACCTTTCTTAATCCACTAAAAATGTGTGGTTTTCGCTCAAATGTGTCCCAACCATGGTTATATGGTGTATAGGTCTTAATGGGAGATTTGTGCGCGAAAACCTTTCCGTGAAACTTTCGGACCAAAAGTGACCATATCGGCGTCACCTTACTTTATCCACCAAAACTGTATTGTTTTTGCTCAAATGTTTACCAAACATGTTTATATGTTGTATAGGTCATAATCGGAGCTTTGTGCGCAAAAACCTGTCCGTGAAATTTTCGGACCAAAAGTGACCATATCGGCGTCACCTTTATTTATCCACCAAAATTGTAAGGTTTTTCGCTCAAATGTGTCCCAAACATGTTTATATGGTCTATATGTCATAATGTGAGCTTTGTGCGCGAAAAGCTTTCCGTGAAATTTTCGGACCAAAAGTGACCATATCGGCGTCACCTTTCTTTATCCATCAAAACTGTGTGGTTTTCGATTCAAATGTGTCCCAAACATGTTTATATGGTGTATAGGTCATAATGGGAGCTTCGTGCGCGAAAAGCTTTCCGTGAAATTTTCGGACCAAAAGTGACCATATCAGCGTCACCTTTCTTTATCCACCAAAAATGTGTGGTTTTCACTCGAATGTGTCCCAAACATGTTTATATGGTGTATATGTCACAATGGGAGCTTTCAGTGACCACATTGGCATCATCTTTCTTTATCCACCAAAACTGTGTGGTTTTTGCTCAAATGTGTCCCAAACATGTTTATATAGTACGTGCATATGTCATAATGGGAGCTTTGTGCGCAAAAACCTTTCCGTGAAATTTTCGAACCAAAAGTGACCATATCGGCGTCACCTTTATTTATCCACCAAAATTGTATGGTTTTTCGCTCAAATGTGTCCCAAACATGTTTATATGGTGTATATGTCATAATGTGAGCTTTGTACGCGAAAAGCTTTTCGTGAAATTTTCGAACCAAAAGTGACCATATCGGCGTCACCTTTCTTTATCCACCAAAATTGTATGGTTTTTCGCTCAAATGTGTCCCAAACATGTTTATATGGTGTATATGTCATAATGTGAGCTTTGTATGCGAAAAGCTTTTCGTGAAATTTTCGGACCAAAAGTGACCATATCGGCGTCACCTTTCTTTACCCACCAAAACTGTGTGGTTTTCGATAAAATGTGTCCCAAACTTGTTTATTTGTTGTATAGGTCATAATGGGAGCTTTGTGTGCGAAAAGCTTTCCGTGAAATTTTCGGACCAAAAGTGACCATATCAGCGTCACCTTTATTTGTCCACCAAAATTGTGTGGTTTTTCGCACAAATGTGTCCCAAACATGTTTATATAGTGTATATGTCATAATGTGAGCTTTGTGCGCGAAAAGCTTTCCGTGAAATTTTCGGACCAAAAGTGACCATATCGGCGTCACCTTTCTTTATCCATCAAAACTGTGTGGTTTTCGATTCAAATGTGTCCCAAACATGTTTATATGGTGTATAGGTCATAATGGGAGCTTCGTGCGCGAAAAGCTTTCCGTGAAATTTTCGGACCAAAAGTGACCATATCAGCGTCACCTTTCTTTATCCACCAAAAATGTGTGGTTTTCACTCAAATGTGTCCCAAACATGTTTATATGGTGTATATGTCACAATGGGAGCTTTGTGCACGAAAAGCTTTCCGTCATATTTTCGGACCAAAAGTGACCACATTGGCATCACCTTTCTTTATCCACCAAAACTGTGTGGTTTTTGCTCAAATGTGTCCCAAACATGTTTATATAGTGCATATGTCATAATGGGAGCTTTGTGCGCAAAAACCTTTCCGTGAAATTTTCGGACCAAAAGTGACCATATCGGCGTCACCTTTATTTATCCACCAAAATTGTATGGTTTTTCGCTCAAATGTGTCCCAAACATGTTTATATGGTGTATATGTCATAATGTGAGCTTTGTACGCGAAAAGCTTTTCGTGAAATTTTCGAACCAAAAGTGACCATATCGGCGTCACCTTTCTTTATCCACCAAAATTGTATGGTTTTTCGCTCAAATGTGTCCCAAACATGTTTATATGGTGTATATGTCACAATGGGAGCTTTGTGCACGAAAAGCTTTCCGTCATATTTTCGGACCAAAAGTGAGCACATTGGCATCACCTTTCTTTATCCACCAAAACTGTGTGGTTTTTGCTCAAATGTGTCCCAAACATGTTTATATAGTGCATATGTCATAATGGGAGCTTTGTGCGCAAAAACCTTTCCGTGAAATTTTCGGACCAAAAGTGATCATATCGGCGTCACCTTTATTTATCCACCAAAATTGTATGGTTTTTCGCTCAAATGTGTCCCAAACATGTTTATATGGTGTATATGTCATAATGTGAGCTTTGTACGCGAAAAGCTTTTCGTGAAATTTTCGAACCAAAAGTGACCATATCGGCGTCACCTTTCTTTATCCACCAAAATTGTATGGTTTTTCGCTCAAATGTGTCCCAAACATGTTTATATGGTGTATATGTCATAATGTGAGCTTTGTATGCGAAAAGCTTTTCGTGAAATTTTCGGACCAAAAGTGACCATATCGGCGTCACCTTTCTTTACCCACCAAAACTGTGTGGTTTTCGATAAAATGTGTCCCAAACTTGTTTATTTGTTGTATAGGTCATAATGGGAGCTTTGTGTGCGAAAAGCTTTCCGTGAAATTTTCGGACCAAAAGTGACCATATCAGCGTCACCTTTATTTGTCCACCAAAATTGTGTGGTTTTTCGCACAAATGTGTCCCAAACATGTTTATATAGTGTATATGTCATAATGTGAGCTTTGTGCGCGAAAAGCTTTCCGTGAAATTTTCGGACCAAAAGTGACCATATCGGCTTCACCTTTGTTTATCCACCAAAAATGTGTGGTTTTCGCTCAAATGTGTCCCAAACTTGTTTATATGGTGTATAGGTGATAATGGGAGCTTTGTGCGTGAAAAGCTTTCCGTGAAATTTTCGGACCAAAAGTGACCATATCGGCGTCACCTTTATTTATCCACCAAAATTGTGTGGTTTTTCGCTCAAATGTGTCTCAAACATGTTTATATGGTGTATATGTCACAATGGGAGCTTTGTGCGCGAAAAGCTTTCCGTCATATTTTCGGACCAAAAGTGACCACATTGGCGTCACCTTTCTTTATCCACCAAAACTGTGTGGTTTTTCCTCAAATGTATCCCAAACCTGTTTATATGGTGCATATGTCATAATGTGAGCTTTGTGTACGAAAAGCTTTCCGTGAAATTTTCGGACCAAATGTGACCATATCGGCGTCACCTTTGTTTATCCACCAAAACTGTGTAGTTTTCGCTCAAATGTGTCCCAAACTTGTTTATATGGTGTATAGCTCATAATGGGAGCTTTGTGCGCGAAAAGCTTTCCGTGAAATTTTCGGACCAAAAGTGACCATATCGGCCTCACCTTTATTTATCCACAAAAATTGTGTGGTTTTTCGCTCAAATGTGTCTCAAACATGTTTATATGGTGTATATGTCATAATGGGCGCTTTGTGCGCGAAAAGCTTTCCGTGAAATTTTCGGACCAAAAGTGACCATATCGGCGTCACCTTACCTTATCCACCAAAAATGTGTTGTTTTTGCTCAAATGTTTACCAAACATGTTTATATGGTGTATAGGTCATAAACGGAGCTTTGTGCGCGAAAAGCTTTCCGGGAAATTTTCGGACCAAAAGTGACCATATCGGCGTCCCCTTTATTTGTCCACCAAAATTGTGTGGTTTTTCACTCAAATGTGTTCCGAACATGTTTATATGATGTATATGTCATAATGGGAGCTTTGCGCATGAAAAGCTTTCCGTGAAATTTTTGGACCAAAAGTGACCATATCGACGTCACCTTACTTTATCCACCGAAATTGTGTTGTTTTTACTCAAATGTTTACCAAATATGTTTATATGGTGTATAGGTCATAATGGGAGCTTTGTGCGCGAAAAGCTTTCCGTGAAATTTTCCGACCAAAAGTGACCATATCGGCGTCACCTTTCTTTTTCCACCAAAAATGTGTGTTTTTTCGCTCAAATGTGTCTCAAACATGTTTATATGGTGTATATGTCATAATGGGCGCTTTGTGCGCGAAAAGCTTTCCGTGAAATTTTCGGACCAAAAGTGACCATATCGGCGCCACCTTACCTTATCCACCAAAACTGTGTTGTTTTTGCTCAAATGTTTACCAAACATGTTTATATGGTGTATAGGTCATAATGGGAGCTTTGTGCGCGAAAAGCTTTCCGTGAAATTTTCGGACCAAAAGTGACCATATCGGCGTCCCCTTTATTTGTCCACCAAAATTGTGTGGTTTTTCACTCAAATGTGTTCCAAACATGTTTATATGGTGTATATGTCATAATGGGAGCTTTGCGCACGAAAAGCTTTCCGTGAAATTTTTGGACCAAAAGTGACCATATCGACGTCACCTTACTTTATCCACCGAAACTGTCTTGTTTTTACTCAAATGTTTACCAAATATGTTTATATGGTGTATAGGTCATAATGGGAGCTTTGTGCGCGAGCTTTCCGTGAAATTTTCCAACCAAAAGTGACCATATCGGTGTCACCTTTCTTTATCCACCAAAAATGTGTTGTTTTTTTGGTGGATAACAAAAGTAAATCAACTGTAATCAGGGTGAAAGAAAAGGAATTCAGGAAAAAGGGAACAAAGGTTCACGGGCCCGTTATGCGGCGGCCGCTGCATATATGCGGTAGCCGCTGCAATTGGCATGTTGCTGCGGGTCGGATGCGGCGACCGCGACATTAAACTATGGCCGATGCATGTGTGCAGTAGCCGTCTTCTCTCTTCTTTTATTTGAACGACTCCGATTCCACTTTTTCGTGAGTTGTTAGTCAAATTTCCAAACAAAACAAAATCAAAACAACAAGAAAAAACTACCTAAGGATGATTAAATGAAAAGGAAAGAAAAACTTACCTCGGGTTGCCTCCCGAGAAGCGCCTTTGTTTCATGTCGTTGGCTCGATGTAATGGGTAAGCTTAAGACTCTAATCAGACATAGTCAAAGCCCTCAGTAACCTGTCAAACTCTTGCGCACAACTACCAAATAAGCATGCATTACATACCAATAAATTGAAACTAAATAATAAAGAATTTAAGTACCGTTTCGACTTATTGTATTCCTGAGCTTGACTACCCACAGAGGGTATATAATACCACCAATTCAGTTCTATTGGTGGCTTGTCAGAGTAGCAGTCAAATGGATCAACGCATATACCAATATTCACTATAGTGCAGGAGACATCTTTTACTTGCTCTGTAGCCTCAGCAATAGGCTCAGGACCTGATTCATCAATGGGCAAGCTAGGGATGATCTCGTCAGATGAATTGTGTTCTTCCTCTATCTTCTTAGTTTGATCTTCAATAATGACCTCAAGAGGTGCAACAGAGGTCTCAACGATTTGAGATACTGGAGGAAGTGACTCATTCTGCGCACACTGATAATCCATGTTGCAGAAAAATTCCCACATCTCCAAGACTCCCATATCTAATAAACCTCCAACACTCATCCTCTCAGCAAGACTACGTGCCTCAGAAGTCATGCCATCAAAGATGCATAGAAGCACTTCCCTTAAACTAGCTTGATATCCCCCTGAATAAACATCGTTAATGTACTCCTGCAGTCTGATGAAGTATTGATGAAAACTCTCTCCGTGTAACTGCAATAACCTCACCTTCAACATATGTTAGTAGCACGAGTGCGGACCATGTAAGTGGTCCACACCAAGATTAGCAACAAAAACACACAAGAATAAATAAATTTCCCCGTCAATGGCGCAAAATTTAACGGAGGGAAAACCTGTCGTTGATCCGTCAAAGTAAAACTCAAACTTATAACTAGTATAGCAATAAGCACGAGGTCGATCCCACAGGGAAATTTCCTATTCAGGTGTGATTCGGATGCTAATTGAGTAACCAAATGGGGGGTTTTATGAATGCAAAAGATCCGCCTTTCGTCAAAGCGGATTTATGAAGCAAAAGTAAATGAATTGGATTCAGACAATGATGAGAAGTAGTTCTACCTACAATTTTCCACTTTATTTGGTTGAAACGATCCCTCTAACTTCTTCTCGTCCTATTAAGTTTCCTACGAATGCCCTTGTTCAAATCTAATATAGTTACTAGTCCAATCAGTCCTAGAAACCCTTATCAATCGAACATTCCCTAAAGAAGGATTTAACCCAATTGATAGCTTTAAGTTCAGAGATTAGCCAAGGTATTTGCAGTCCCTAAAGAGGGATTTAACAACAAATCCAACTTCCTACTTGTCCAATTAGTTCAATCAGACCTAAAGGGATAAGTTTGCTACTTGGGTTATGGTTCACAATCAGGAATCTACAAAACCCTAGCAATTGAATTGATCTAACAAGTAGGCCACACAAGATAGAACAAAACAATAATTCAATAAGCGCAAAGAAGTTGAAGCATTCAATCAAGGAATTAAGGAACGAGATTTATAAACTCACAATCCGTCCAAATAAAGCTTCAAATCGTAGGCAGAACAGATGAGTTTAGTTCCTCATGGAAAACATCGCTCAATCTCTAATTGTCTGATAGAATGTGGAATAGAAATAATGAAGTCTTGAAAACTAATAACAATCGGCCTTAAAAAGTCTAAACCGAACCAAAACGAGATAACAAACACTAGGGTTTCAATAAAATAAAATGCGGCGCTCATGCGGCCAATGCGGTGGCCGCGGCATGGTGCTGCGGCCGCTGCATGCGGGCTCTTCCACTACTTGTTGCGTCTCTCCTTGCTGCGGCCGCGGCACGCTTGCTGCGGTCGCTGCATCTCTCGCTGCCAGGTCGTCGCAGCCAAGCCGAGAGCACTCCAATCTCTTGTCTCTTCTTTCTTCAAGTCTTTCTTCTTTTCCCTCCAAGATCATGCATCCTAATTGTCTTCGAATCCATCTCTGAAATATAACCACAGTTTTGCGCATAATCTGAATTCTTCCAAAATAATCACAAGATGTACTTTAACTACAAACCATTAGCTAAATGCAACCTAACTAGCCTAAAAATGCCTATAATGCCTATCTAAGATATGGATTATCAGTTATTATTAAGTTTTTATTCTTGGAGTTTGTACTAAACCAATATGATTTGAATTAGTGATGCAGGAGCATAATTCTATCTTTTATAAGCTATATTTTATCTTTTAGTTAGGGATTATTATTAAGGTTTTATCTTTGCAATTTTTACTTATGCACAAGTTTATATAATTTAGGAAGTTTTATCATTTATCTTTGGAAGTTATATCTTTTATCTTTTAATATATTTAGGAAGTTATATCTTTTATCTTAGGTTAGTTTTCTTCTATTTAAGCACTTGTAGGCATAGGCCATAATCATTCATTCATATTATTAATCAAATATTGGTTTAGAGAATTTTCTCTTTATCTGCTTTGTGGATTCCAAGCCCCTTTTGGTGGATTCCAGTCATATTTCCTAGGGTTTCGTCGCTTGCGAACCCTTTGCCATCAAGGGCTCGCACTTGCGTGCCTTCCATGACTTCCTACTGCGTCAATTGGTATCAGAGCAGGTTTCTTCTATCTGTTTTCGATTTGAAGCACAATGGAAGATCAATGAGCTACAAAGGCAGACCTTAAAGAGTTCTCCGTGGCCATTACCACGGCTTTTAAAGGCGTGGAGGATCAGTTGGTGATATTTTTTGCCAACAAAATCAACGGCAACAACAACAAACGTGCCAACAATGCCATCTACAATATTCGCAACATCCATGTTAACACCATCAACAACACTTGCACTGTCAACACTAGCGTTTCCCATAACAACACTAGCCACAACAAGTCGTTGGTGGATGAAGACCCGAATCAAGGTCATCAACCTTATGGCAATTGCAGCCCCAAGGAAGATGAGTCTACTTTAGAAAAAGAAGAAGTCTTTGAGGGGGAAGTCCTTAAAGAGGAGGTCCTTTAAGAAGAGATACATCAAGAGGAGGTCTTCCAAAAAGAGGTTTTTGAGAGGGAGGTCTTTCAAGAAAAGGCCCTTCAAGAGAAGGTCCTTGAAAAGGAAGTCTCTGAAGTATGCATAGATCACCCAAGCGAAGTGGACAGAAGCTTCGATGTCAAGAAGGTTTCAGAAAGACAACTAGTACAAGAGGCAGTCCCTTTCAACAAAGGCTTGAAGATCTCTGTGCAAGAGGAGATGACTTTGCAAATTATGTGGACTGTGTGGGAATATTTTGCACCTTTTTGCAAGTATCATCAAAGGAGTAATCACGAAGCCATGAAGGACAAGGATGAAGATGCAGCTTACAAGGAAAGGCCTCCGATAGTTGATACTGGGCATACGCATACATCCAATGGGGTTTCCTACATCTAGTAGAGAACTCGGGGTCGAGTTCTTCATAAGTATCGGAGACTGACGCAGGAGCATAATTCTATCTTTTAGGAAGTTATATCATTTATCTTTTGAAGTTATATCTTTTATCTTTTAATATATTTAGGAAGTTATATCTTTTATCTTAGGTTAGTTTTCTTCTATTTAAGCACTTGTAGGCATAGGCCATAATCATTCATTCATATTATTAATCAAATATTGGTTTAGAGAATTTTCTCTTTATCTCCTTGGGGGATTCCAAGCCCCTTCTGGTGGATTCTAGCCATATTTCCTAGGGTTTCGTCACATGCGAACCCTTTGCCATCAAAGGCTCACGTTTGCGTGCCTTTCACGACTTCCTACTGCGTCAATTAGTTTGTCCTTATGGAGTATAATCACGTAGATTTTAGGGTTGAGTTGTTTCATTTTATGATGGATTTCCTACCTTAACCTGGAACTTGTGTCTCTTTATGTTGCTTGACTTTGATCCTGAAAGGCAAGTAGGATTTTCCACTCCCTCTAAACCTATTGATACAAGTTAGAACTAATTGGTAAGTAGGATCAATTTATCCAACAATGGTTATAAGACGCCGAGGTAGTTCCCGTTTAGTGCTCAGTGATTGATTAGGATCACATAATGCATGGGTTGCCTAGTTACTAATTAGGGAGGTTGAAGAATTTAGAAATAATAGTTTGGTTGATCTTTGTATAAGCATCAGTGTTAATTTTACTTGTTTTAACTTGGAGCTGCTCATTTAATTGTGCCAAGGAAACATTAGTTAATAATGTAAACAAGTTGAAAGTATTTCCAGCCGGTTCCATAGATTCCTTCCGGGAAAGGAACATGGATTTGGTTTCTTCTAATGTTGAACATATATCAAGGAAGTTTGTAATCACTGACCATGAGTTTTCCTGTATGATGTACATATTTAGAGTCCTTTTTATCGCATCTTTTGACTTCATATTCCATTCGATTCCCAAATGAAAAGGTTCAAAATAACGTGCAAGAAATAGAGTCTTCACAAGTTTTGGTCGAAATATGTAGGAATTGGAGCGGAATCGGAGTCAAAACGAAGAAGCCAAGAGAAAATGAGAAGAGGTCGAAATCGACTTCACTAGTCGATATCGACTAAAGACCTCGACATGGACTCTGAGTGTCGAGACAGACCACAAGACCAGCATAGAAGACTACTCGATATCGAGTAGAGACATCGCTATCGACCTCGCCCTAAAGATCGAGTGGAATTGAGCTTGTCGAGCCGGAAACAAAGAGGTCGATTTCCTTTTTACCCTAAGCTGTTTATTAGTTATTTTAGGTATTTACTTAAATAAAGATTTTTCCTATTTGTTTAAGGATAGATTTTAGATAGAAGATAGGACCTACTTTCCTTGGCTAGTACGGATTAGTACACTATAAATAAAGCCCTAGGGGGCTGGTTTTCATTCATTCAATTCAAGTCATAGAGATCATATCTCACAATAGCAATAGAGTTAGAGAGAAGATTTAGGGTTTGACGTTTGCGAAAGCCGGCGTTGAGTTGTAATGATTCGAAGGTTTAGTTTAATGCAAGTTTTCTTCTTTCAATCAAAGATGTTTATTGCGATGAAGAGCGAGTAGTCGTCCCACTTCTAGGGTCGGGGTGAGCCCGATGGTAGCCATGTAAGTACAGTTATTCTATATTTGATTATGCGATCTCTTCTTCTACCCCGCGCTCAATCCTTAAAGCAAGTTTAGGATCGTTCCTTATTTACCTTATACGAAGCGAAAGTGGATTATATATGTGAATTTGGATAGTAATTAGGTCTTGCATGCGAAAGTTTACATAAACCCTAATTATGAAAAGGTAGAAACAATTAGGTTTTTATGCGAAAGCCTTTATATTCCTAATTGATGTTGAGAAAAGCTTGATCGTTTATGTAAATTAAGTCATAATACATGCATGGTTACCGTCGTGGTAAATCCCTATCCTAGAAGCCTTTTAGTTTATTGAAGAAAAACCCAATAAAAAAACTAATACATTTATTTTTTCTTTTATTTATTTTATTGTTTTTCTGCATTCGACATCGTCTGAGGAGCCACTCGATATCGACCATATCAGTCGATATCGACCACCCTGCATGGAGCAACCCGACGTCGACAGCCTTCTGATTTGACAGGAACTACTGATCCACTCGATTTCGACCATTACAATAGATATCGAGTTCTTCTGTTATTTTATCTTCTTCGCAAGTTCTTCACAAATCGATGTAACCACTAGGAATCGATTGCCTCTGTCGATATCGACCTCCCAACTAGATATTGAGGCTTCTGGTCGACCTGTGCAGAAGCTTCAGAGACTATCCAGGCACCACTGACCCACCTTCTCGTGGATCGATCGTGATTCCATTCCACTACAACGGGAGGATGTCTTGTAATTTATTTACATGAACTAGGATTCGGTTTGCTTATATTCTTTATATTTATTTAAACTCGACCTCCTCCTACATCAAATTTTGGCACCGTTGCCGGGGAGGCTATCAATCATGCCCTGTTTAGTCTATCTTACTTCTCTTCCTAGTGTTTTCTTGAAGGTGTATGCGACGCGCTGAACGCATGCCTGAGTTCGCAACTTTAGACCATCCGAAAGACTTCCTTCGTCTACAAGAACGTGCAAAGAGGATCATGGCGACCGAGGAAACAATGTAACAAGAGCTCGAAAGGCTCCGAAAGCAAGTGGAGGGTTTCGAAACCCAGCGCACTCAGCATACCCAAGCACAACAAAGATTGGCCGCTCGTTACGAACAAGAAGCCCGAGCTCGCCAAGAATCCCAAGAGCACATTCGCTAGATCCCACAAATGCAAAGGAATATATGCACCCTACCGTGGCGGTGCCTGAGTCTCCTATTATTCTCCCTAATGTTGCTTTTGAAATTAAAAGTACTTTTATTGCGGAGATTAAGAGACATGCCTTTGAGGGAAAGGGCTCTGAATTCCATGGCGCACATTACTACCTATATTGATTTATGCGACACCATTGCTGACGGTGTCAATCTTGAATATGTGCACCTAAAAGCTTTTCGATGGTCTCTTGCCAGAAAGGCGCTACATTGGCTGAAGAGCTTGCCACCACGATCTATCCGCACCTGGACTGAACTTAAGGATATATTCCTCAACAAGTTCTTTCCACCATTAAAGACAACACAAATTCGCCAAAAGATCATGTCCTACAAGCAGAGACCAGGGGAGACGCTAGCGCAAGACTGGGAGTGCTACAAGGATTTGTTAAGGTCCTGCCCTACTTATGGGCAACCGCAATATGTCATCCAAGAAATCATTTTTAATACCCTAGACGTGCCAACACGCGAGCAGATCAACACCTACACCACCTATCGTTACCTGGAGCTTACCCCTACTCAAGCGTGGGATACAATTGAAAGGCTAGTGGAGTTCCACAATACCTATGGGACTCCTGGGCACCTGATGCTAGGCCGCCCCCATCCATGCCACTGTATGAGCCTTCCAAAGAATTGGATCCTGAGGTGAAGGACCAATTCATGAAAGACCAGGTAAGGTGACTTCAAAAACAAGTTAGGTTTCTATCTAACAACCAAGCTTGTTTACAATGTGGGTCACAGAAACACAACATAATGGCTTGTCCTCACAAGGAGCAAGTTCAATTGGCGGAGACCCACGACGAAGTCAAGTATGCACGGGGGCCCAACTATTGAGGCAACCAAGGGAATTGGTGTTATCAACAACCCGACTATCAACAACATCAGTAACCCCCCCCCCATACAGAGCACCTAACCATCCCGATAGAGAAAGGAGGGATTATCTACAACTCATCCTAGACGAGATGAGGCGGAACCAAGCAGAGACAAAGCAATCCAAAAATGCCATCCAAACATCACTACATGGCATTAACTCTAGGCTTGGCGAGATTGACACATGGAGGAAAGGCGTTGAGATCCAACTGGGTCAATTGGAAACATCTATTCCACGACAACCCGGAGGGCTCCCTGGCTAACCACAGGCCAATCCAAAGGGGCAACCATCGGGCCACATCACCGCCATTCGCTTAAGGAATGGCAAGGAGATACCAATCAATGTCGTAGAAACGGAGCCTGCCGAGAAACTCCCTGGAGAGCCAGTCGATATCGACCACCCCTAGTCAATATCGGCTTCGCCACTCGATGTCGACCCACCTATTGACGTCGACCCTATCCAGACACACCCAAGATCGACCACTGCAATCGATATCGACACCCCCCCCAATCGATGTCAACCCTTCATCAGCAGCCCCTCAGGCCAATCCCACTCCGCCGAAGAAGAAGCCATTGCCTTATCCCTCTAAATCTGTAAAGGATCCAGCGAACGCGAATTCGCAATGATTTGTGAAGGTTCTCCAAGGCCTTAATGTTATAATTCTATTCACGGAGGCCCTTCATGAGATGCCGTCATACATCCGTTTCCTTAAAGATATCTTGAGCAAGAAGCGATCAATTGTTGAGATCGCAAAGGAATGCAGCAAGGTGGAATAGCCCCTAGGTCGCACAATGCCTTGTAGCGATGTTGGCCAAGCCCAACATCGCTACAAGGCATTGTGCGACCTAGGGGCTAGCGTAAGGCTCATGCCTTTGTCCATCTGGTCAAAGGTCAATATTGGAGCCTTGGAGCTGGTTGATATGAAACTCTACATGGCCGATAACAATTTTGTAAGGCCCACAGGCATCATCGATGACGTCCTAGTAAAGGTGGGTAAGTTCTTTGTGCCCACCGATTTCATTGTGCTGGATATAACGGAGGATCTTACTTGCCCAATCATATTAGGGATGCCATTCCTAGCTACGGCCGATGCCAATATTAGCATGCGAAAGGGACTCACCATTGGCAATGAGGTCATCGAATTCTCCTTCAACCCTACCATGAAGAAGTTGAATCAAATGGAGGTCAAGGTAATGTAGGCAATAGGGAGAGTAATCCCTTGCGATGAACCAACGGAGAGAACCTTGGCCGATGAGGAGCTAGAGGAAAGGGCCGTGGAGGCCCAAATGGAGGAGCTTTTGGAGATTTAACACCAAGCCGATGACAGAGAAGAGCCTAACAAAGCACTCAAAATCGACACAACCCAGTCGATATCGAGTACACTGGAGCCAAATCGAGTGCCAGAGGCTAAGTATTGGGTGGACACAGCACTCAAAATCAACCAGGGCCAGTCGATATCGACTGGGCCCACTCGAGATCAACTCCCCCTACTCAACCTGCCTCCGTTGACCGAGAAGAAGGAACTCGAAATTGACCCCTCTACTCGATATCAAGCGACCCCTGAGAGCAAAACAGACTCGAAGGTAAGTCTAGGTAAGAATTCTCCACCCTTAGAGATAAATTCTGATATCCCTATGAAGCGAGTATCCTTGTTTGTATGCCTAACTAACATGATAGGTAAGCCAATAAGAGAATACAAGGCAGGCGACAAGGTGCTTATGGAGCAATGCAAAGCCCTGGGATGCAAAAGAAAAGATGGAAGTAAGGGATCATTAATGACGATCTTTAAAGTCTATCCAGGAAGGTTGGAGCTCAAGGACAAGAAAGGGACGATGTTTAAGGTAGAGCTTAAAAGCCCAGAAGAGGACATTAGAGCGATATGGTCCCTACATGTGCCACCTTGGATAGAAGCGCGGAAGAAGTCGGCCTAGCGACTATAAAGTCTAGAGCTTGTACATAAAACTTTTAAATTTCCGCATAGATGATTTTCAGGTTTCAAATTTTGAATTTTTGGATTATGAGACTTTGATATATCGTGGTTTTATCTATTATGCACTAACAATTTCAGGTTTCATAGCAAAAGGAATGACGAAGAAAAAAAGAAGCTTCTGCAGAGGCGGACTAAATTGACCAAACTGATCGAAATCGACCACCCTAGGGTCGAGCCATCTCCTCGAGTCGACATCGTTGACTCGGGAGCGTAACACAGCACTCGATATCGACCTAGCTAGTCGATATCGACTAGACTCTGGCGGCCCTCGACTTCAACTTCTTCCTCGACATTGACAGATGCAGTCGACATCGACCACCTTACTCGACATCGACTTCTGGCATCGACTTAACCTGAAATCGACCTAAATTCATAGGTTGATCTGTGAGTTTCTCTCTACCCTTGTTTTTCTTTTCTTACAGTGAGGACACTATATATTTTAAGTATGGGGTGGGGATGAAACATGTCTTATGGTCACAACATGGCTTTCTTTTTTGCATTGCATTCATGTTTAAGTTTTTGTTCTTAGTTTTACTTTCATAAAAACGGAAAAAAATCCAAAAAAATGAGAAAATGTCAAAATACAAAAAAAATGTGGGTTTACCTTTTTAAGTTAGTTTTTGAACCCTTCTTAGATGTCCTATGATGAGAACTCAATAGCTGACTTGCTCAGGTAAAACATATGGCATATTTGGATGGTTTAGCCTAAGTCCTTAAATGGTTTTTTATGTAGATTGTGAACTTGTGATAAAATTGAGCACATATGATCCTAGGCTAAAAAGTAAAATCCAATAAAACTTGTCCTTGTGAGAATTTTGGCCTATAGGGAGAACATTAAAAATCCCTCTGCTTTCTTGAGTGTATTTACTCTTCCTATGCATCTCTAAATGTTGTGATAATTATTCAAAGCCAATACATATATATATGTTTATGTTTATGAGAATTAAATGATGGAGGCATCTTTTAAGCCATTTTTATCCTCTCTTTACCTACCCTGCATTATCTTTGCTTGAAGCCAGAATATCAGCCTGAGCCTTATATTGCAAACTCCACAAAATTATCCGTAGCCGAATTGAGCATGACCCCCATTTGGGAATTGAGACTTAGATTGGTGAAGATAATGCCTTGTGGAAAGAAAATGCATATAGTTAGTTTCGAGCAAAGAAAAATTATGGGTGGGTACATATTTGCATCTTGTCACATATTGTAAAAGGATTTTTGGCTCACCGTATAAATGCACATGTTATTCACACACACACACACACACATATATATATATATATATATAATCCAAAAAAAAAAGAAAAAATATTGTTATATTTAGTGTATGAGCCAATTATTTCTTAGTTCTTTTATTTCATACAAGATTTATATTTTTGAGAGCATATTAGGGTTTGAAGAAGGTTGGTGATCATTATGGAAAGCAAGTTTGGTTAAGCAATATTGTGGAGATATGGTTTGGATATAGTATTGATAAAGTTTAGGAGTCTTGATTCCCGAATTTTATAAGCACCACATAGCCAAATAATTCCATACCGTTTATTTTATATCAATCTCCATTACGACCCCGCCGAATAGAGTCTTCTTTGAAGTCTTCCATTGAGCGAATGTCCTCCTGATGGTTCTTATTACATCTACATAATTGGTTGCGATGCGGATTATTATAAATTGTAATGTTTATGAGTTTATATATGGAATTGAGTTGAGAGTTGATCTTCATAGCTTAAACACATGAGATTTGAGTTTAAACACATTATCCCTGTGAGGTTGGATCAAAATTTCATATGCCTATGAATCGCTTAAATATGTGCTATGACGTTAAATTCACTTGCTTTGCTTTGCTACCATTGTGATGTTGCTTTTGACAATGGCGAAGACTTGGAGGGTGTGTTGTAGGTATTAGTTATTGCTTGGTTATTGCTTGAGGACAAGGAAGTCTATGTATGGGGTGTTTTGATGTACATATTTAGTCCTTTTTATCACATGTTTTGACTTTATATTCCATAAATAGAGTCTGCACAAGTTTTGGTCTAAATATGTAGGAATTGGAGCGGAATCGGAGTCAAAACGAAGAAGTCAAGAGAAGCTGAAAAGATGTCAAAATCGACTTCACTAGTCGATATCGACTAAAGACCTCGACATGGACTCTGAGTGTCGAGACAGACCACAAGACCAGCATAGAGGACTACTCGATATCGAGTAGAGACATCGATATCGACCTTGCCCTAGAGATCGAGTGGAATTGAGCTTGTCGAGCAGGAAACAGAGAGGTCGATTTTGACCTAACTGGTCGATATCGACTAGAATGCAACACGTGTTGGACGCGCTTTTCAAGACGTGGATTGCAACTCTATCATCAAAGCCATGGTTTATCTTCATAATTAGATAAGATTATGTCTTAAGGGTGATTTCCTTTTTACCCTAAGATGTTTAGTAGTTATTTTAGATATTTACCTAAATAAAGATTTATCCTATTTGTTTAAGGATAGATTTTAGATAGAATATAGGATCTACTTTCCTTGGCTCGCAAGGATTAGTAAGCTATAAATAAAGCCCTAGGGGGATGGTTTTTATTCATTCAATTCAAGTCACAGAGATCATATCTCACAATAGCAATAGAGTTAGAGAGAAGATTTAGGGTTTGACATTTGTGAGAGCCGAAGTTGAGTTGTAAAGCTTTGAAGGTTTAGTTTAATGCAAGTTTTCTTCTTTCAATCAAAGATGTTTATTGCGATGAAGAGCGAGTAGTCGTTCCACTTCTAGGATCGGGGTGAGCCCGACGGTAGCCATGTAAGTACGCTTATTCTATATTTGATTATGCGATCTCTTCTTCTACCCCGCGCTCAATCCTTAAGCAAGTTTAGGATCATTCATTATTTACCTTATATGAAGCGAAAGTGGATTATATATGTGAAGTTGGATAGTAATTAGGTTTTGCCTGCGAAAGTTGACATACATCCTAATTATGAAAAGGTAGAAACAAATAGGTTTTTATGCGAAGCCTCTATATTCCTAATTGATGTTGAGAAAAGCGTGATCTTTTATGTGAATTAAGTCATAATACATGCATGGTTACTGTCGTGGTAAATCCCTATCCTATAAGCATTTTAGTTTATTGAAGAAAAACCCAAAAAAACTATTGTCTTTATTTTTTCTTTTCTTTTTTTTTTGTTTTTCTGCATTCGACATTATCTGAGGAGCCACTCGATATCGACCACCCTACATGGAGCAACCCGACATCGATAGTCTTCTGAGTTGACAAGAACTACCGATCCACTCGATTTCGACCATTCCAGTCGATATCGAGTTCTTCTGTTGTTTTCTCTTCTTCGTAGGTTCTTCAGAAATCAACGTCACCACTAGGAATCAATTGCCCCTGTCGATATCGACCTCCCAACTCGATATCGAGGCTTCTGGTTGACTTGTGCAGTAGCTTCAGAGACTATCCAGGCACCTGTTCGTAGGGGAGGGGTATCGCTTAAATAAAATATTCAAATCAAACTAAGCTAACTCCCTTATCCAAGCAAATAAAATACAAGAATCCCTCCCGATGTAGTGGGAGGGTAATTCAAGATCGAATCCATGACGAGGTATGTCAGCGCTTCCTAAGCTTGCAATCAGGATAGAATCCCGATTCTAAAAGACCACTCGATATCGAGGTGTCTGGTCGATATCGACCTCAGTTCTGGTCGATTTCCAGCTAAATACCTGCAGAAGACAGAAGCAACGAGTCGACGTCGAGTTGGGTACTTGATATCGATGTCAGCACTCGATATCGACCTCTACAGTCGAAATCGAGTCTTCAACAGTAACAGAAAACTAACCTAATTTATTGGAAAAGATGTCCGAAGAACGTAGGATGATGATGGAAGGATATACAGAAATAAAAAGACAATCTTTCATATGAATCACTAAACTCAAAGCTTCCAAGGTCGGGGATTCATGCCACAACGTTAATCATGCAAGTATTATGCCAAATTCATTAAAGATAATGCATTTCCGTCAAATACCTTTCGTTACTAACTTTTAGGTGATTAGAGGCTCTCGCATAAAAACCTAAGAGTTACTATCCTTTTTCATGTTTAATTCAAATTCACAATATGATTGGCTTTCGCTTCAATAATGCAAATAATGAATCTCCTTAACTTTCGCAAAGGATCATGCATAGGATAGAAGACGGAATCGCATAAAAATCATACCTTTGATGCACAAACTTACATTGCTATCGTCGGGCTCACCCCGACCCTAGAAGTGGGTGAACTAATCGCACTTCATCATTATTGAACTCATCATCATTGAAAAGAAACTACTTTGTAATGAAACTCAAAAGAAAGATTACACCGAACAAAGCCAACTCTCCGCTCTCGCTTCCCTCCAACTCACTCGGCCCTCTCTCTCCCCTAACTATTCTCTGCGATATTACTGAATTTCTTATTGTGTGTGGATGATTGAAACTAGCCCTAATGGCCTCTAATTATAGATCTCTCACCTCGCTATCCAAGGATTTGAAAACCTATCTTTATTCCTAAGATAAAACTTTAATAAAGTAAAAACTAAAACTCTCTAGGTAAATAACATAAAGGATAAAATGTCTGGGGTAGATATGATAGAAGATCTCGACTTTAGGATAAACCTGAACGCTTCGGATAGAATTCTATCAAAAACAGTGACGGATCTGTTCTACAGCAACAGTCGACATCGACCATGAACCTCAATATCGACCTTATCTCTTCTCTATCTCGAGCAGTCCTACTCAACCTCGGATTGGCACTCGACTTCTATCTTTTTCCTCGATCTCGGCCACTCGATATCGACCTTGTAACATCGATATCGACCTCTTCATGTCGACATGCTCTGTTCTATGCTCTGCTCAATTTCTGGTGCTCTATTTCCACTCGATATCGAGTCTTTTGGTCGATTTCGACTCTTCAATAGACTTCGAGTTCTTTTTCCACTCTTCTTCTCTTGTCTAAATTCGTCCATTTTCTTCTCGATTTCTGCGAAATAAATTAAAACTCGTGTAGACCTCTATATTTTGCAAATAAGCATAAACTACACTAATCTTATGTTTTCCCAACCAATATGCATGCAAATATCGATAAAATGGACATAAATGTACATACAAAATATGGCAATTTGCGCGCACATCAAACACCCCATACTTAAGCTTGCTTGTCCCCAATCAATACTTTTAATGGTCATTCAGGGGAAGAAAGTAAACTCTCAACATCATAGATTCATTCTTATACGTCCCTACAATCAATTGCCATCCTCGAAAAGGTACAAATGTCAACAAAATCCATGCATGTGAATAAAAGCAACATCATACTCACAAAAGGAGGGTTATAGGCATAAAACAATTTCGCAACATAGCATTAATAATCAAGAGGACTTTTGCAAGCATATGAGAAGTAGATTGGTAAAAGCCTAAAGGTGGGCTAATTTTTGGCCATGTGGTGTTAAATCCGGGGAAATTAACTTTCTTTCCAAAATCATTCCACATTCCTTATTCATAATATTTCTCACCTTTCACTCATCTCTCAATGCTTTTTTTTTCTATAATGCTTTTACCTCTCTAACCTTGGTACTGCCTTCTCGCGAGTCGCAAACATGGGTGTCATGAATGGCCCCGGATACTTATTACTTCGGACTCCTCACCTTGTGTCCCATCTCGTTGAACTAACATCTCAACGAGCAGGGTCGACCTACCTTTATCTCCTGAGGTGATCAGATTTTTTCTCACTCATTAAATTTTCCATAATTCAAAATTCTTACATTCCTGCCATTAACTTCATGATATTGCACAAACTTCATATAACAACTCCAATGATGACTTCGTAATGTATGTGGAGCAATAATGATAATGTAAGGCTCATATATGGCTTGCGTAATTGCAAATATGCATAGGTAAGGCTAGGATATGAAATTGAGCACATGTATCGAAATTAAAGTCCTCCATCATCTTATCATGCATATGTCAAAAGCAACTTCAAATTTTACCTCTCTTTCATGGTTTTCTCTAAAAAATCGCACTTCATTGTGACTTCCCTCAACTAGGCAATTTAATGTTATATCTCTAATGAATCTACTTTTGCATCGTCGAGTTCCTTAAAACTTCCATGACTCTATTTCTTTATTTTCAAAATTTTTGATGGGGTCATTTGTCTCTTTTTTTTCGAAACTAAAATTTACTAAAGAATACTTAAAGATAAATATGATTAAAGCAACTAAATTAACATGTGTGACTAAAACATGCAAAAACTTATGAAAAATTTCAAAATATGCTAAACATATGCAAGTAAGCCTTTCCCCCAACCCATACTTAAAGATTATAGCGTCCTCACTGTATAAGAACTAGGGTTAAGAAAGAAACTTACTAAAAACTTCGCGAAAATCAGGAGTCGAAGGCGTCTGCAGTAGAGGTCGATATCGAGCATACCAGTCGATATCGACTAGTTTCCTCAATTTTTGGTTAGTTCTGAGCTTCATGGTCATCCGGCCTCGACCACAGCTCCTCTAAATCGACCATCTAGGTCGATATCGAGCATTGTGCTCGATTTTGATCTCTGTTATGCGTTCCTTCTTTCCTAAAACTTGTTAGAAAATAAAAACAAAACCAAACACAAATAATAATGTCTCAAAACAAAGTAAAAACGTCCAAAACCAAAACTAGTTGTTGCTTTACAAGCTCTAGACTTTAAAGTCGCTAGGCCGACTTCTCCTTTCACGCTCCTCAAGGCGGCATCTGCAGAGCCCATGTAGCTTGGGCCTCAAATAGAACTCTATTCTTATCTCTCAGCTGCAACCCGCCTGGATAGATCTGATTCACAGTAAAAGGACCCATCCTCTTCGTTTTGAATCTACTCGGGAACCAATGATCTTTCGACTTAGAGACATACACCGTATCTCCTACTTCATAGCTCCTTGAATCATCATTGGATACCCTGCACAAGTGCACATACCAAGGCAAACCTCTTCCAAATAATGATAAATCTTTAATCAAAATCGAAAAAGAGGAATCCGTACCTTGGCTTACCGTCTCTTCTGTTAGTGGGTCGGGTCGATATCGATCAGCAGTACTCGATATCGAGCTCTGTTGTGTTCCTGGAGGTCCTATCGATTTGGAGGGTTTATGCTCGATAGGATCTGGTGGATTTCGACCTTCTATCCTCGATATCGAGGTACTTTCTCCACTTTCAGCTTCTGGGGCTTTCAATTTCGGCATAGGGTTTTTGTCGATATCGACCTCTGTGCTCGATTTCAAGCTCTCTTCTGCTATGTCGACCCCATACTTATAAATTGGCATAGAATCTTGAACTTTGTTAGTCAATATCGACTTACCTGGGTCGATTTCGAGTGGCTTTTTGGCTCCTTTATTCAAGATTGCCACGACTTCCTCCACTTGGTCTTCTATGGCCCTCTTTCCAAGCTCCTCAGGTGTCATATTCCTTACCTTGGCTTCCCCACATGTAATATAGACACCCTTAATTGACTTTACCTCCATTGGCTCTTCATGATTTCTTACTGTTTTGTTGAAGGCGTACTCTATCACTTCGTCACTGATGGTGAATGAGAGCAATCCTTTCTTCACGCTTATGTTGGCATCGAAGGTTGCTAAGAATAGCCTACCTAAAATAATTGGACAAGCAGGGTCCTCTACGATATCAACAACTAGAAAATCAGCAAAGACAAAGAACTTACCAACTTGTACTGGCACATCATCTACCATCCCTGCTAGAATAACTACCATGTTGTTGGCCATGTATAGCTTTGCATCCAAAGGCTCTAGGGGACCTATCTTTATCTTGTGCCATATGGCTAGTGGCATCATGCTAACACTAGCGCCTAAATCAACTAAAGCATTAAAGCGATATTGACCTAAGCCTATAGCGATAGAAAACTTACCTAGGTCCGCCCTCTTCTCTGGTAGCTCCAATCTGTTGCATTCCTCTGCGATCTCAGTAATTGATCGCTTCTTACCTAGTATGTCCTTAAGAAACCTCACATATGATGGCATCTCATGAAGTGCTTCAGTGAATGGAATTGAAACATTAAGCCCTTGAAGCATCTTCACAAATCGATGAAACTTCTTTTCCGCCGGGTCCTTGACAATTTTCTTTGATGGGAATGGCAACACCACCTTCTTCCCTGCGGTTGAAGTTGAGTCGACGTCGACTGGATGGTGGTCGATATCGACTGGAGGAGTCGATTTCTGTGGTGATTCAGCATCAGTGTCGACATCGAGGACATGGTGCTCGACATCGGTATCACCTTGGTCGATATCGACTGGGTTGGTCGATATCGACCTCTCTCCTGGGGCTTTCTCCTCCGCTTTTTATTTGGGCGTTTACAATTGACGTCCACTCCTTAGATTCATGGCTGCTATATGTCCAGTAGTTTTGCCCTTTTGATTGGGCACAGTAGATCCAGGCAGCGATCCTGACGGTTTGGGTATTTGTTCCGCCAATTAACCCATTTGGGTCTCCATGTTCCGCTTCCAAACATCGATCTCCTCAAGCCTAGAGTTGATGCCCTGCAACTGAGTATGAACGGAATTGTTGGCTTGTTTGAACCCAGCATGGTTCCTCCACATCTCATCAAGTATGATATGCAGGTCATCTTTCCTTGTTTCCCTCTCAGGGTGCCCTGGTGCTCTATATGGTGAGGGATCCCTTTGTTGATGTTGTGGTTGATCGAACAGTTGATTTCCCCGATATTGCTGATTGCTCCCTCCATAGGGGCCTCTCGTCCACTTTGCTTCCTTATGTTGCTCCGCCAATGATACTTGCTTAAGATGTGGGCATGCACTCGTGTTATGCCTTGTTGAGCCACATTCCTGACAAGGTTGATTGTTGCTGAGGAACCTAACTTGCTTTTGAAGGCGGCGTGTTTGATCGTTGTGGAATTATTGTTGCACATCAGGATCAATCTCCTTTGTAGGCTCATAAAGTGGCATAGATGGGGCAGACCTTCAATCATAGGCCGCAGCAGTCCCATATGTGTTATCAAAGTTAACCAGCCTCTCAATTGTGTCCCAGGCCTCCGTTGGTGTAAGCTCAATGTACCGATAGGAGGTGTAAGAATTGATTCTCTCCTTATTCGGTCCATCAAGGGAGTTGTAGAAGATCTCCTGGATGACATATGGTAATTGCCCATGCGTAGGGCATGATCTCAACAAGTCCTTAAAGCGCTCACATGCTTGTGCTAGTGTCTCACCAGGCTTTTGTTTGAAAGTCGTGATCCTTTGTCGCAGCATCGCCATTTTAGATGGAGGAAAGTACTTGTTTAGGAATGCATCTTTCACCTTTGCCCATGTCCTCAGCGAGCGTGGAGCCAAACTCTCTAGCCATTGTAACGCCTTCCCTGCAAGTGACCATCGAAAGGACTTTAGTCTAATATACTCTAAATTCACACCATCAGCAATAGTTTCACATAAGTCCATCAATGTAGAAATATGTTGCAGGGGCATTCATTAGGTCTTCCTTCAAAAGTATTTCTTTTAATCTCAGATAGGAAGTTTATTTTTATTTCATAATTAGAAGGAGGAATTAAAATAGCAGATTCAGGAACATGTAGCGGCGGATGCATGTATTGCATCGCAATCTGTGGATACTGATTGAGCCTCTTTTGGGCTTGTCTGTGCGCATCCTCCTCTCTATCTGCGCGGGCTCGCTCTGCAGCAGCGGCAGCCCGTTCAGCAGTGATTGTAGTATTGTGGTCCTTTTTCTCTTTCCTCAACCGCTCAATGGTCTGAGCCTATGTCTCGTTATCCGCCATGATTCAAATAGCTTTGTTGCAAAGATGGAAGACACTTTTAGGCTCGTCAATACTTTCCAGGATAGGTTCGCGATTAGAGCGTCGCATAAACCTGCAAAACAAGCACTAAAAGAAGATCATGAGAAAAGCTTAGTGCGCGATTGATTACCTTCCGGGCAACGGCGCCAATTTGTTCGTAGGGGTGGAGTATCGCTTAAATAAAATATTCAAATCAAACGAAGCTAACTCCCTTATCCAAGCAAATAAAATACAAGAATCCCTCCTGATGTAGTGGTAGGGTAATTCAGGATCGAAACCACGAGGAGGTATGTCAGTGCTTCCTAAGCTTGCAATCAGGATCAAATCCCGACTCCAGAAGACCACTCGATATCTAGGTGTCTGGTCGATATCGACCTCAGTTTTGGTCGATTTCCAGCTAAATACCTGAAGAAGACAGAAGCAACGAGTCGACGTCGAGTTGGGTACTCGATATCGATGTCAGCACTCGATATCGACCTCTGCAGTCGAAATCGTGTCTTCAACAATAACAGAAAATGAACCTAATTTGTCAGAAAAGATGTCCGAAGAACGTAGGATGATGATGGAAGGATGGACATAAATAAAAACACAATCTTTTATATGAATCAATAAACTAAAAGCTTCCAAGGTCGGGGATTCATGCCACAACGATAATCATGCAAGTATTATGCCAAATTCATGAAAGATAATGCATTTCTTTCAAATAACTTTCGTTACTAACTTTTAGGTGATTAGAGGCTCTTGCATAAAACCTAAGAGTTACTATCCTTTTTCATGTTTAATTAAAATTCACAATATGATTGGCTTTCGCTTCAATAATGCAAATAATGAATCTCCTCAACTTTCGCAAAGGATCATGCATAGGATAGAAGACGGAATCGCATAAAAATCGTACCTTTGATGCACAAACTTACATTGCTATCGTCGGGCTAACCCCGACCCTAGAAGTGGGTGAACTACTCGCACTTCATCATTATTGAACTCATCATCATTGAAAAGAAACTACTTTGTATTGAAACTCAAAAGAAAGATTACACCGAACAAAGCCAACTCTCCGCTCTAACTTCCCTCCAACTCACTCGGCCCTCTCTCTCTCCTAACTATTCTCTACGATATTACTGAATTTCTTGTTGTGTGTGGATGATTGAAACCAGCCCTAATGGCCTCTAATTATAGATCTCTCACCTCACTATCCAAGGATTCGAAAACCTATCTTTATTCCTAAGATAAAACTTTAATAAAGTAAAAACTAAAACTCTCTAGGTAAATAACATAAAGGATAAAATACCTGGTGTAGATATGATAGAAGATCTCGACTTTAGGATAAACTTGAACGCTTAGGATAAAATTCTATCAAAAACAACGTCGGATCTGTTCTGCAGCAGCAGTCGATATCGACCATGAACCTCGATATCGACCTTATCTCTTCTCTATCTCGAGCAGTCCTACTCGACCTCGGATTGGCACTCGACTTCTATCTTTTTCCTCGATCTCGGCCACTCGATATCGACCTTGTAACATCGATATCGACCTCTTCATGTCGACATGCTCTGTTCTCTGCTCTACTCGATTTCTGGTGCTCTGTTTCCACTCGATGTCCAGTCTTTTGGTCGATTTTGACTCTTCAGTAGACTTCGAGTTCTTTTTCCACTCTTTTTCTCTTGTCCAAATTCGTCCATTTTCGTCTCGATTTCTGCGAAATAATATAAAAATCGTGTAGACCTATATATTTTACAAATAAGCATAAACTACACTAATCTTATGTTTTCCCAACCAATATTCATGCAAATATCGATAAAATGGACATAAATGTGCATAGAAAATATGGTAATTTGCGCGCACATCAGCACCGCTGACCCACCTCCTCGTGGATCGATCCTAATTCCCTTCCACTACAACGGGAGGAAGTCTTGTAATTTATTTGCGTGGACTAGGATTCAGTTTGCTTATATTCTTTATATTTGTTTAAACTCAACCTCCTCCCACATCACTCGATATATGATCTCTTTCTTTCTATTACTTGGGGTTTTGTGATTTTGAACAAGACAAGCTTTTGTTCTTTTTAAAGTGGTAGTTTTAAGGTGTACAAAGGTGGGAGTTTATTGAATGGATTACTGGAATTCAAGCACATTTATCAACTTTTGCATCATTAAAATCATTGCCTTTGTGGCTGTTTTGCCTTGTTTACCCTCTTTGCCTTCTTCCTTTGTTTCTTGCTTTCTGCTTGTGTAAGCTTTTCCGTTGTTTTATTTTTCATTATGTTACAAGTAAAATGCATACTCACACCAAATGAACATGCTAATGTGATTATACAAAAAAAAGAACATCCAACATGAATTTAAAAACACAATATATTTTATTTAATTTACTCGATCTTAAGTACTTATGACTTTGCTTTCTTTTTTTTGATGGATATAAGCTCATGCCCTACTCTCTTTTTTTCAGGTATATGTATCTACTAGCACATTAGCTTGGGGTGTGAATCTTCCTGTTCATCCGACTTCGATTTCATTCCATATAAGGTAATTTCGACCAATTTTAGGTCGGGATAGAATCTGCACTTGTCAATTAGTTCCTTATATTCAATATATTTTTATTTGCTGGTAATATTTTAGCAGGTGTTCAACCTGAAACATTTAGTCATAAATTCAATGGTTGGCTTATCTCTCTTAACCTAAAGTTGTCACAAAATGAACAGAACTATTCAATATTTTCATTCAATATAAGGTGATTCAGCCTATTAGCTCAATTGGTAGAGCATTGTACTCAAGCATAAAGATGCGGGTTCAAATCCCACATAGGTTACCATAATAAACAAAAACTACAAATATATCATTTAACATCGGGTAATAACTGATGTCTTTTAAAAAATAATATCGATATCTATGTGGGTGATGTTAAAACTAAAAAATGTTTAACATTGGTCAAAACTCGATGTTATAACAAACAAAGACATCAAATTTAATAGTATAAACGATGTTATAAACTTTATAGACATCGTTTTATGGCCGATGTGAAAAACATTTGACTTTTTACATCACCCACATAGACATCGATTTTATTTTTGAAAGACATCGGTTATTACCGATGTTAAATGACATATTTCTAGTAGTGTAGGTTGATCAATGGCGGTATGAGGTAGAGTTGCGGGAAAGGACGTTAGCTTAGGAAAGGCCGAGTGAGTTTTAGGACTTATAAGAGGTAATGCTTGGTGGTTCCAATGAGCTTGTTAGGTGAACCCTAGTAGGGAGTATAGGAAGGCTAGGCGTCAATCAAGGAATTTTACTAAAGGAGGTGTTGTTAGTAAGATGTGATTCTTAGGATGTTCTAGATAAGACGGGGAGCGTAAGAAGTGGCCCTTGTGAGTATTGAGGACATAGTATGGGAGGGTACTTGTGTATGAAGTTAGAGATAGAGATTGGGTTCTTAGAGGTGGATCGCTTGTGAGGGAGCTTGGTGGTATGAGGAGTGAGATTGGAATATCGAAGGGAGTTATGATTTCTTCTAAGGGATGTTGTCTCATATGATGGGTCTAGATGAGGAGAGATCTTGGCTTGAGAATGGAAGGTGAGCGAGTGGTTATTGTGTTTCCTGTAACTCGTAGTGGCATGATGATCTTCTTGATTATGTGAATTATTAATATATGTTGGCATGATGTTAAGTAACGACCTTGATGAACCTGATATGGAATGACACTACATATTGATATGCAAAACTGGAACCTAGTTGGTAGTGGCATATGATATAATGAGATATTAATACATTGCTATACTGGTATGTTGTTTTAAAAGCATGTTATGATATGTTGTCATATGATCTACGAAATATGAGATAATGATGTGTTGCTATGTGGAAGCATGATGTTATATTATATGGTTGATAAGCATGATTATGGATAAGCTAAATGATGAATAGGGCGTGAAGTATGAATATGACTTGTATATATGAGATAATGGTGCCTGATTGATAAATGAACATTATATGGTATTGTAATGAGTTAAGATGATGTCTGGTGAGTATGCTGACATTTTGATGATTGTTATACTATCTGACCTTCCTTCTTTGAGGGGCCTTAAAAGCATGACCTTGGTTTTATTCGTCTATGATTGTGATGATTTCCATATGATGTAGCGATACTTTATGACTCGTAGTATTGTGTTGAGACTTTGGTAGTACATTGTCAGGTTTGAGATGCATCATATGACTCATGTTTGATGTTATGCGGTTGTGACGTTTTCGGATATTTTGAGACTATGTTTGTGTTTTGAGAGGCTGGCCACATGCATGTGGTTAGAGACATGAGGTTATTATCTATGAGTTGATGCATTTTGGTTGATGATTCCTATTGAGTTGAGATTTGTAGATTGATTTGATTCCGAAACCTAGGAAGAGAATATGGGAATAGCCCAGAGAAGTGGATGCCTCCACCTCCCGAGATTGGTTGAGTTGAAGAACGTTTTGGGGATTAAAATAGTTGTGAACCGTTTTGAGAAAAGGATTGCTTTTAGAAAGGTTTTAGTCTCGGGTACGAGACTTGTTTTTAAAGGTGGATGAATGTAAAGACCAAAATTTTAAATAAGTATTTAATTGCTAAAATTGGAAAGTTTCGGAAAACCCGTCCCTCGAGCATGTTTCTAAAAATGGAAAGTTTTTGAAAATAATCCCAGCATGTTTTAAAACATAGATTTTTGAGCTAAATCGCGCTATATTATTCGAATTTAAAACATAGAATCTTGTGAGTCATTTGAAACGGTTTTAAAACTTGAGTCGGATTTCGGGATAGATAGTCGGGACTTAGGGTCAGATGAGCGGAATATCTCTCCCTCTCCAGCCAACCTCTCTCTCTTTCTCTCTCCGACTCATTCTCTCTCCTCTTCCCAGTACCACCATTATTGTTTTGTCTTTTTCTTCATAAAACCCTATGTGTTCCCCTATAAAGAGAAAGCACCAATCCCCAAAATTTTAGAAAATCCTCATAAAAATCTGAGCCTCCATCCTCTCTCTCTCACTTCATCATCCATTTCAACATCAAAACCCTTTAGCTAAAATCCAAAGTTTCCACTTTTATTCCCTTCAATCCATCTCCCTCACTCTCCACTCTCCATTTCTTGTTTCACCTCCATAAAATCACCCTAAAACACCTTCAAGAAGACCTCCTCTCAAATATCTAACCCAAAAATCGGAGTCGGAAAGCAATTTCCATTGAAAAACCCACTTTCTGCCCCTGGCGCCGCCGCGAGACTCACAGTCATGGCCGCGAGTTCTATGTTACAGCCACAAAATCAGAGCCTAGAAGGAAGAAGTTCCTACTCGCGGCCGTGAGACCCCATTTCGTCGCCGCGGCTGGTGTCAAATTCATGTCATTGGCTCGGTAAATCAACTCGTTCTCCCTCATCTTAACTCCTTTCTCTTCCCCATTTATTTTCGCTCATTACTCACTCCCTCCTCTACCTTCCAAGGTTAAGAAACGTTAGATCTAACCGCTTTTGAAGTAGATCTGAGCTCATTTCCCCCTCTTTCCCTTGTTTTTGAGCAAGGTAAACACTCCTTCTTCCATCCTCTCCTTTTGGATCTTCGTAAAGGTTCTCTTTTAACCAAGATCTGTCACTGCTAGGCCTTGTTATAGTAAGATCTCATTTGAATCGAAGCTTGAGGACTCACCTCTTTCAAGGTTATGAAGAAAGCCTCAAGCAAGCTAGGTAATCCCTCTTTTGTTATCCACTCTAGTCCTCGTTTAGGTCATATATGGTGGTTTGATATCGATTTTGTTTTATAAATGTTATGAAACAGGTTTGGGTTAAAAAGGTTTTGAATCGAGGCAAAAACCAGTGTGATTTGAAGCAAAAAGAAGCATCTAGGTTCGAATCTCGCCGCGGCAAAACCATGGTCGCCGCGGTGAGTTAGAACACACAGAAGAAGAAGGTGCCCATTTGCGGCCGCTACCGCGGTTTTCGTCGTGGTGAAATTTATGTGTCACGGCCAGCGAAGGTGCCTTCTCGCGGGGAACCCGAGAGGATTCCGCGGCCACGACCGGCCCTGTCGCCACCACGAAATTCCCTAGTGGCTTGGCCGAGTCACCCCTAGACCCCCTTTGGGTTGAGCTGTTGGTTTTTTATTATTTTTAATCAAATTTGAGTTTGAGATTATTTCAGAAAATGGGATTTTGTAATATTAATTGAATAAGGGGATTTTGGAATAATAATGATTATTTTAATATTGAAAGGAGATTTTGAAGGAATTTGAAATGTTGGATTGAATGCTTGGAAAATATTTTAGAAACTTTGTTTCAAGTGATGGGATTCTTAAATATGATTAAATGATGGACAATTAGACTTGGAAATGAACTTGAGTATTATGGAAATTGGCTTATTCGGATGATTTGACTTTTGAGGTTTCCACTTTGACAATGATTTGAATGTGTTGAAATGACTGGACTTCAGATTGGTTTTGGAAATGGTTTTAGGACTTTGTCCTTGTGTGTGAGTGTGACTAGTAGTTTTGTACCTTATCGCTTTTTTACAATTATCATGGGTGTTTAGTGATTGAGTTGCTTGTGTGGATTCAGGTTGTGCTACGCTTTGCTATTCGGCTTATCTGATAAGTTCCTCTATGGACTTACTCAGATTGATCAGACACACCCTCTTACATGTAGTTGTATGACATACTAGATGTTGCATAAGCATTGAAGCATGTCATGTAGTATCATGCTTAGGTTGCATACCTGTTTGAGCATCTGTTTACTTATTACATATGAAAAGAGAACAGTCGTGATCTATGTGAGTCCTAGAGTTATTGCTAGGGTCATAGGACGGCCCAGTCCCATCGGGCTTGTCCTCCATCGAGTCAGATTAGAGTTGAGCTTGCGGGCTCTTCTTACCATATGAGTGTAACTCCCCCTTCTATAAATGAGGAAATGTTGAAGCACCAGTGATTACTCGGACTTTAAGGTCTTCGTAACCACCTTAGGCTTATAGGTACATGCTACCATGCTTCTATAAACAAGATGATAACAAAATAAAATACAAATAGCGAAAGACTTAAAATATAATAAATCCCTTTTTTTTAGAAACTCAAGATTGAAATTATAATATCTAATACATCAAAACATTACAGCTGAAACCTTTATAAAAATAAACATTTAATTTGTAAAAATAAACATTACAATGGAAGACTTTGTAAAAATAAACATTACAGCGTCACATAGCGGCTTCTGAAGCTCACGGAGGCGCATGAGACTGGTGGCTACGGTTTTCTGGTGGCGCGATGATGCCCCTGGTGGACTTGGGTGGTTGCGGTAGCAACGGGGCAGCGGTGGACGCCGTTCTTCGATGATGCGTTGCTATTCCAAATCCTTCGCTTGTGGGCTTTGAATCAAGAACAACGTCTTATGTTTTGTCCCCATCTTGCAATATTCTTTGATTTCTCCTGATTCATAACAATTATAATTCAAATATGAGGGAAGGTATTGAATACAAGGGAAAACGAAGCAATAACGATCACACAAGCCAAGAACAAAGCAAGGGAAGAAGGAGCTGCACCGACGGAGGCCGCGGGAATGCAGCGGCCGCTGCAAGGTGGGGCTGCCGCCGCCTAGTGCTAGAGGTGAGGCGCGGCGACGATCTTCCTTCCTTCTTCTGCGACGGTTGCGCTTGTGTTTAGCGACGGTTTTCTGCAAGAATTTGGTGTTTGTGTTTTTTGGTTGTGTTTGGATTAGGGTTTCGAAAGGGGTTTGTATGGATGATTAAAAAGAGGGCAAACAATCTAAAATTAAGAAAGCATGTGTTTGGATTGAAGATTGAAGAACCCTTTAGCCAAAGGGTTTCCTCAATTCTATATTTCCATTTGACTTTTCCTAAAGACTCAAACGTACGTTAAATAGAAATCGATAAGCCATCCTCACCTTGCAAAGGATCAGCATGACTGACTAATAATAATAATAATTAATTAAAACCCTAGATTTAGTTTGAAAAGTCAAACCTTAGTGGTTAAGGATGAATCTAAGTAGATAGACTTTCCTTTTTACCTTATTCATCTAATATGACATAAATAAAATAAAAATAGGTAAAATTCTAAAAATTTCCACCAGCCCTAAGAGTAGGCACGAAATGGGCCTCATGGTGGATCGGGCCTCGCCTTCATTAGCTTGGTCTGAGGTCGCAAGCTCAATTCTTGGACTGGTGGTCGAGTCTTGGGCAAAGTGACCCAAGGTGGCTTTAATTCTTGCTCCATAGCTCCTTGGCATCCAATGATAAGTGCCCTGTTAGCATTTTGCATCTTCTTGGCCTTTGCACGAGTGATCGGACCATGAAATGGCACCTTGACGTTGTCCTCAATGTCACCAGGACTCATCACCATTTGCATTGCATCATTCTCCTCCACTTGAACACGATTGTCCTCAAATCGTCGACGGAGTCATTCCAAGTAACTATCTCCTACTGGGGCTGAGAAAGAAGTGTCCTTTGTTCGACGGAGCCCTTAAGGAAAGTAGATGGAGCCTTCGCCAAAGTGGAAGAAGCTGACAACGCTGATGCAGATGTTGCGGCCGCGGGATCAAGTGCGGTAGCCGGTTCTGCGGCCGCTGCATTGGATGCAGCGAGTTCCTCATTGCGGGCAGCAGCTTGTTTCTGGACCTCTTTCTTATCGTCCTGGTGTTGTTGCTTGCGTACCTATTCCTTCAAAACAGCTTGAGGAGACAAGGGTAGGAGAGTAACTCTCCTCCCATCAAAAGTGAAAGAATATGTATTCGCACGACCATCATGCAACACAGAACGATCATAAAGCCAAGGACGACCAAGTAAGATATGACTACAATCCATCCTAGCAACATCACATAAAATTTTATCATGATAGGAACCAATAGACAAAGAAACTAAGCATTGTTTAGTAACCATAATATCGGAACCATCATCAGTAATACCAGCAAGGCCATAATGAGTAGCCCTAGGAGTAGTAGTCAAATGAAGATAATCCACTACCTTTTCATTGATGAGGTTGCACAACTTCCTCCATCGATGATGACATTCAAGGTAGCCTCATGAACCACACCCTTTATGTGGAAGATGTTCTCCCTTTGATCAGCCATGGGAGCCTCCTGAATGTGTAGAACTCAGGGGTTGACAAGGCAAAGAGCCTCCTGAAAGCTTATAGGATCAATCTCCACATTAGCCGTGTCCTCCTCCACTTCACCTGAAGTTATGGGGTCTACCTGAATCTCATCCTCATAGTAGTGGTCTCCCAAATCATTGAGGAGGACCTTCTTTTTCTGAGGACAGTCACGAGACACATAGCCAGAACCCCCGCAAGTGAAGCAACAGAGCTCCTTTGTGTGCCCTTTAGGAGGTGGTGCAGCAACTCTTCTAGTTTGGACCTCAAAATCATGTGTAGGTGAGTCGAAAACTCCCTTTTGCTGCATAGGCGGGTTAGAAGAAACTCTGTGTTTACTAGAAAAAGGGAAAGGAACAAACCTGCGACCATGTGTAGATTGCTCAGTCCTGACCCTCTACTGCTGCTCAAACAAGAGCTGCGCTTTATGAGTCAAAGTATTAATATCCCTAATACTATGAATAGATAAGGGATTGCGAATATAATTATTGAGACCAGCAAGAAATTGAGTACATAAAGCACCTTCAGTAAGATAAATATTAGCTTGATGAGCTAAGCGCTCAAGCTCAACCCTATACTCCAAAGGGGAGCGAGATCTCGGATGTAGTTGAGCCAGGCGTAGCCTCATCATCTCTGTGTACTCCTCAGGCACATGTCTCTTCTTCAGCAAGTAGCACAGTTGTTGCCAAGTCTCAACTGGTTGCTTACCTTGACAACGACGGAGGTCTCTAGTGCGAAACCACCATAAGCGAGCTAAACCTGTCAAGTGTAAAGTAACAACCTCCAACTTCTCTGTTTCATCATAACGAACATGCTCAAGAACATAGTTAGTATGAGATTCCCAAGCAAGATAAGCTTCAGTATCATTAGTTCCATCAAAGGTCTCTAACTTGATCTCAACATCTCTCCGTTGAATGGCATGCGCATTATTAGTAATAGGACGACCAAAGTTAGGGTTAGGAAGATCATCAATATCATAATCTAACTCTTGGTAAGCGTCCTCCAGGTGGGCCATATCGCGTAGATCGGCATCCTCGCGACTGTCTTCCCAATGGCCTCCTTCAAACAAAGGGTTAATATGGACCCATCTTTGGTGCACCTGCCGATGGCGAGGAGGTTGTGGAACCTCCTGCTGACGCTGATGTCCGGCGAACGACGTTAAAGGGTCATCGCTGGTTTCTCCTGCAAAAGGGTTAGGGGTACGCTGTCTAGGCTTAAAATGAACATATTGTCAGGAGGAACCTTACCACTTTGTTGGGGTGTAGGGATAGATGCTCAAAGCTCGTCGAACTTCTTATCTATCATAGACATCATTTGGACCGTGAATTGAGCATTGTTAGATGCCCAGAGTGCCTCCAACTTAGGAGTAAGCTTTTCCTCAGCGGCCTCAATGATAAAAACCATTTGACCATCCGTGATGGTGCCAGGGGGAGGGGGAGTAGGGCTGTCATCATCTCTCTTCGACATGTTCCTACAAATAAGGAGATAACAAGTAAAAGTGACAAAGGAACGGAACCCAAGCAATGCAAGCCCTTTTGATTCTAAGAGTGATAAGGTTTTAGAAATCAAGTGGGAGAGAAAACAAGGCACCGTATTCAAGCAACTTTCCCTGGACACAGAATTATGCAATATTGATAGTAGCAAGAAGATGATCACATTGTAAATAAAAATCAGCCACAACTCGGATAACAAGGATAGCAAGTATAGAACAAGCGGCTATGTGATATGAAGCAAAGAACTACAATGTGATGCAAAATTCAGCAATGATATAATAAGAGGAATGCAATCACAAGGGCAATCAAGTGCACACAGTCCGTCAACTTTTATCTGACGGTTGCAACACGGTTCGGAGAGAGATGGGTGTGACCAAGGCTCCTGTGTCGGCACAGCACAAAATCACACAACAAAGGGTTCTTTGAGATGCTTCAAACCAAATAGATCATCAAATATGTAGCGAATAATGCAAAAGATGCAATAGAATAAAGCAAAGAGTTACTAACTCAAATAAATAGAACGATACTTGTTTTTTTTGTACGATTTTTTTTCTGGTGTTTTTTTTAAGTTACTGTCGCTATACTATTGCGGGAATGGCAACAGAAAAAAAATAAAGTAAAAAGAAGAAACTATGCTACGATGATCTAAAAGTAAGCAAAAATAAAGAAAAAAGGGAAACTGGCTTCAAAGATGGAGAAATTAGGGTTCTTTAGTGGTGCAAGTTCATGACATAAACTAATCCAAGATTCACATTCATAGGCATGATATGTAGCAATAGATAGTAAAGATCACAACTTGCAAACTAAAAACTCAATATCTTCCAAATTATAGATCCAAACAACATTATCATCCAAATAACAAGTGCCAATTTTAGGGTTGAATAACGAAAATAAATTTCAGCGGCGTTTGGTGAGAAAAATAGGCATGAAAAATAATCACTCAAATAAAAGAATCAAGAGAGTAAAGAAATTGCATACACCTGAGAATCTGATACCACTTGATGCGTTGCTATTCCCGATCCTTCGCCTGTGGGCTTCGAATCAAGAATTTGGTGTTTGTGTTTTTGGGTTGTGTTTGGATTAGGGTTTCGAAAGGGGTTTGTATGGATGATTAAAAAGATGGCAAACAATCTGAAATTAAGAAAGAAAGTGTTTGGATTGAAGATTGAAGAACCCTTTAGCCAAAGGGTTTCCTCAATTCTATATTTCAATCCGACTTTTCCTAAATACTTGAACGTATGTTAAATAGAAATTGATAAGCCATCCTCACCTTGCAAAGGATCAGCATGGCTGACTAATAATAATAATAATTAATTAAAACCCTAGATTTAGTTTGAAAAGTCAAACCTTAGTGGTTAAGGATGAATGTAAGTAGATAGACTTTCCTTTTTACCTTATTCATCTAATATGACATAAATAAAATAAAAATAGGTAAAATTCTGAAAATTTCCGCCAGCCCTAAGAGTAGGCACGAAATGGGCCTCATGGTGGATCAGGCCTCGCCTTCATTAGCTTGGTCTGAGGTCGCAAGCTCAATTCTTGGACTGGTGGTCGAGTCTTGGACAAAGTGTCCCAAGGTGGCTTGAATCCTTGCTCCATAGCTCCTTGGCAACGAATGATAAGTGCCTTGTTAGCATTTTGCATCTTCTTGGCCTTTGCACGAGTGATCGGACCATCAAATGGCATCTTGATGTTGTCCTCAATGTCACCAAGAGTCATCACCATTTGCATTGCATCATTCGACAAGCTCCGATCGAAATTGGGAAATTTTAATTTGTATGATATTTTGCAAAGTTTTTTAACAGGATTGTAGCTTATGGTGTTGAGAACGTGTTGAAAGAGGTTAGACGCTCGAGTTTTTATTTCCAATCGTGGAATTGAGTTACAGGACAAAATCGTTGTGTTTTCGTATCAAAAGAATATCCAAACTAACCAACTAGTATAGCTAGTAAGTCCGGAGTCGATCTACAGGGAACTACTTTGACCTTATGTGTTATAACCACTAACTAGAGAAACCAAAGGGGTGTAGAGATGTAAATGTGAAAATGAATTGAAAAAGTAACTATGATGATGATTTAGACAATGATTGATGAGATGTTTCACCTACGATTCTCAACATTGGTTTGTTTTGATCATAGTTCGTCCTTCTAGATCTTTCTTTTCTATCAACCACTCTTATCTTGATTTCAATAGATTGCTAGCCCTTTAAGCTCTAACAATCCCTTATTCCTAAGCAATCTTAATCACGGATCAAGGTTTAATCCTAGGAATAGCAATAAGTCTCAAGATCTATAAAGCGTATAAGCAATATTAATTCCCTAAAGAACTAACATTTAACTTATCGTCAACTTCCTACACATTCAAGCTTTCCTATGAGGTCTACTTAAAGGTGGTTGCTACTTTGGATTAGGCTTCACAAACATATGAATCAAAACCCTAGCAATGATGTAATTCTAACAAGGTCGCAAATCAAGATAGAATCAACACCATCAAGCAATTAAGCACAAATAAATTGAAGTAGATAATAGAAATGAACTAGAATTCAAAACTCATAATTCAACAAAACTAAGTCTTTATCGTAGGCAAAACACGATGAGTTCAGTTGCTCATACTTCTAAACGTCGTCTCTCAATTCTTCAAAAGTTAAAAGATAACATCAAACCCTCAAAATATGTATTTTATATATCCTTAATTACCGTCATAAAACCCTGAAAACCGTCCTTGAATGAAAGAGTCTAACTTAGGAAAATTAGAGATTCGGTGCTGAATCGGCCCAACAAGGCCGCGGGCGCGGCCTTTACATTACGTCCACTTCTTCTGGCAGCAGGTGCTGCCTTGGTGGCCGTGGGTGTGGCTTTTCTGGGCTCCTTGCTCTCTTTGTCGTTGGTCACGGCTCTCCTTCCGTGTACTTCTTTTCCTCTTCCTTGTCCATTTCACTTGACTTCTCTAGCTCGATTTCACCTCCATATGGTCTATAACCCTCTCATGACTGACCTCCTTACTTCTTCGAATCTATAATAATCTGAAATTATACACTAAACTTGTGTAGATTCCGAACTTAACTACCAAATGAGTAAACAAGTAAACTAAGCAATTAAAATGCAATATATACATCTAAATGACCCTAAAACTACTCTATAATGCCTATCTAAATATGCAATACCAAACTCCCCCACACTTAGCCTTTTACTTGTCCTCGAGCAAAACAAATCATTTATGAATAATTCATCCCACAAATACCATCCTTCATGCAATAGCCTCATCAAAAGCAACATCTCAACAAAGTGCAAACATAGGCAAAGCAAACAAACGTCCTAGCATGTATTTTAGTGGTCAAGTAGCCCACATGCTTATCCATCCAACCTCACCGGGAATAAAGTGTTTTCACTCCCACTCACGTGTTTAGGCTAATCAAATAATACTCAAACTCCATCCAAATGCAACTAAACTACATAAGAATTGAAATTGAATCAAAATTCTCATTGTGAATGTCATTACTAGCGACAATCATCATGAGTTCTTTTATGGGTTATAATGAGGCTTGGTAAGAACATTAAGGTAGGGAGTACTTTGTCCATGTGGTGCTCGTACATCCAAGAACTAGAATCTACTACACTTCCGCAATCACAACACTCTCTAATCCTCAAACTCAAAGCTAAAAAACAACTCATGGAAAGAAATTTCCTTTCAACCACAATATCTTCCAACTCACAACCAAAATAAATGAAGTGGTTCTTTTATTGCATATAATATATATATATATATATATATATATTCTGATTTTTTTCTTTTTTTCTTTTTTTCATAGAGAATTAAATTAGAACCAACCTCAACTAAAAAGCTCAAAGTGAGAATTCACCATTACATAACATTCCATTCTCAAAGCATACTCAACACCACTCCAATCAATCTCTAACCAACTCTACTCCTAGTTCCCGGATGGGTTAGGCTATAATTAGCTAGGGGTGATCTATGTGGAGCTACAAAGAATAGGCTAATAGGCTCAAAAGGGCTTCAAGCAATTGAAATAACTAAGGTAGATATGGGAAATATAAGGCTAAAAAGAAACATGCCTCAGTCATATAAAACCTACAAATAATGAACATAAGAGTGCAACCAGGGCATAGATAAACAAAATCAATTCTAAGAGGTAGAAGCATTGGAGAGTATTCACACAGATGAACAAAAGCAAACGGACTCAATGAAGTGTAGTCCCAATAAGGCCAAAAATCAACTCACAAGGGTAAATTTTTGTTGGATTTTAGTCATGCCTAGGAACTTAGATTATACATGCTCAATTATGTTTTACCTTACTATGTTTCACATAAAAACCACATATAGGACTAGGCTAGAACAATTCAAACGTGTCATGGGACTTATATTATCATACTTCCAAATAGATTTCGAGGACCACTAGGCTAGATGGTTGTTTAGATAATGACAGATTCTATACAAATGCATAATTTTTTTGATTTTTTTGATTTTTTTAGATAATACTATGCATTTTACTCAACTAAATTGAAACTGAGAAATTATCATGCACTAAAATGGAACCTATGAATATCATGCAACTAATATGAATCATGCTTAAATATGCAATGCAATTGTAATATGTGCACTAAATCCCTCCCCCACACTTGAAACCTTCATTGTCCCAATGAAATCAAAGACAACAACAAAAAATAAAAAGAATAGGGGAGAAGGAGAATAATACTCACAAGCTCACTGGTATGGCGGAGGTGGAGGTGGGTGTTGGTAAGGTGGGAACCCTGGATAAGCATAGCAGTAGAAATCCTCCTGACGTCACTGCATGAGCTCCAAAGTCTCCTCCTGGTGACGCCAATACTTAGCCTGATGGCGAGCAAGCTCCGCTTGACGGTCACAGACTGTGATAATATCCACTGACAAACCCTGCACATCCTGACGTAGATAGGAGAACTCCTGTTGTAAGTCATGCTGGTTCTCCCATAACCCATGATGCTCAATCCTCAGTGACTCCAACTATCTACTAAGCCCCCATAAGGAAGGTTCATTCCCTCTAGAAGTTCTTAAAGAACCAACACCCCCATCAGATGGTCCTGTCTGGAAATCCATGGGCTCTCCTAGCTGATCATCCTCATTCTCCTGGTCATCATCCTCTTCCTGTGCACCCTCCTCCTGCTCATCATAGTCCGGCCCATATCCAAGGGCAAGGTACCCTTGAGGGTCCTCGCGAAGGATGAAGAAATCTGCTGTTGTCGGTCCAAAAGGGAGGGGCCTCAGTAGCCTAATCTTGTGGATGTTGTTCTTCCCCGCTTGCCAAATGAAAGGAGCATTATTCCCAACTAGGTGATTCGCCCTCCTCAAAGCGGCCAAATCCAAATGATAATTGTCACCAAGGGAGTCCTAGAGATCGAAAGTGTCAACCCTATGCTCCCATGCAGTCAATGAAATGAGACCTCCAAAAACAATAGACGTTGCCTTCTTCCTTTTCCCCTCCCCCACCATCTCCTTACAATGGGTTAGGAACAACTCCACCCAGTCCGGCACATGCTCGCTCTCAAGAGTCAAACACCATAGGTAAGACAAGGCATGTAAAGACACCTTGTTGATTTTCACTTGACCGAAAAAGGTGTTATTCAACACCTTGTGACAAAATCGCAATGATGGGTGGAGGATGTTGGAATTGTATTCCCCCACTTCCGGTTGCATAACACGTCCCGTTGCCACATAACACGTCTTGTTGCCGCATGCCAAAAATCAAAAGTGGCCTCCGACTTGGGAATCAAGAACCAAGACGCGGTGGCCTCCTTAGAGACCCTGAAAGGATGGGATAACCTTTCTCTATCCAATTTGTGAGCCTTCCCCTTAAGCCGGAACTCGATGTCGCCACTTTTCTTAATTCTCAAAGTGCACAAAAATTCACGGACCAAACTTGGATGGGTAGGTGCATTCTTGGTCACAAAATTTTCTAAACCCCCCTTCTCCTTCAATTGGTGCACAGTTGGCTCAAGCCCAAGCACTCGTAAAGTGGGCACATCGAAAACTTAGTTGACAACAACTCACGGCCCTCAAATTCCGTCTACTTTTTCTTTTGTTCACTCGTTATTCCATGAGGTCTAGCCATTCTAATCACTTAACAATTGACACAGAAGAATGGAGCAAGAGGCACTTACAAGGGAAGAGCGTCAAAAATGAGCCAAAAGGAAACTGCAGGGCAAAACCGCGGGTGCTGCTGGGAGGGCCGCGGCCGCTGCTGAAAACGGAAGCTACTGGAATGGCCACGGGCACGGCTTCCTGGGCCGTGGGCACATCTTTTCTGGGTGGCTCCGGCTGCCCTTTTGCCGCTCTGAAGTAGGTGCCAAAGCTTCGAAACTTGAGATTTTGGGACGAAAGATGAAACTCCACCGATTTGATGTGCTTATAAACTCCGATCGTCGTAATATGGATGGATTTGGGGTGTTTTATGATAGAAAGTTATGGGGGATGATGAAGATAGGTTGTGGATGGTGGATGGTGGAACCAAAGGTGGTTCTTTTATGATTAAAATGACGGACGGAGGGCGTAGTTGCGTAGATCAGGGGCAGAAACACCGGAAAACGGGCTCGGTTTTTTTATTTGTGGATGGGAGGATGGAGATTGTAGTGGGAGGGGTTGGACGTTGGAGGTGTTTCAATGAAGGATGGTTGGGGAAGAAGAAGAAAACAAAATAGAAGAAAACAAAATATGGGAAAGGAGGAGAAGAAAACAAAGTATGGGAAAGGGGTGTTCTGAATTTGGCATGGGTTTTTAGCAGGTGGGGCCCACAGAATATTGCAGCCTTTCCGAGTGTATTTTTTTTATTCAGATCCAAAGGCCACGGGCGTGGCCCCTTTGCCGTGGGCGCGGCTTCCCTAGATTTGCCGTGGGTGCGTCTTTTCTGGTCGCGGGTGCGGCTTTTCTAGTGTGCTTCCCTTCCCTTCTTCCGTCTTTCTTCCCTTGAAATGTTAGCCCAATATGCCGAAAAATAACTACCTAAACTCTAAACCAGTCCAAATTATGCTGAAATAAATGAATAACTATGAATGAAAAGGAAGTTTAGTCTACTTATCTCAGGTTGCCTCCCGAGAAGCGCCCTTGTTTCTCGTCGTTGGCTCAACGTTATGGCTCCTCATTGAGCGTCTTCAGCTGGCTCATGAAGAGCCATCTCCTCTTCTATATCTGCAGATAATCCATCAAAATAAAGTTTAAGCCTATGACCATTCACCTTGAACAGGGTGCCACGCTTCTCATCTTTGATATCTACCACTCCATGGGGGAAGATGTGGACTATGGTGTATGGGCCTGCCCAGAGAAAGCGGAGCTTTCCTGGGAAAAGTGTAAGGCGTGATTGATGTAGAAGGACTTTATCTCCCACCTTGAAATCCTTCCGCAAGATATGCTTATCGTGCCAAGCTTTGGTCTTGTCTTTGTAGTTGACGGCGTTGTCATAAGCATCCCATCTCAATTCCTCCAACTCTTGAATTTGAAGTTTTCGGAACTCACCAACTTCATTGACTCTCATGTTGCACTCCTTCACCGCCCAATAAGCCTTATGTTGGAGCTCGACTGGAAGATGACACGCTTTTCCATCCACAAATCGGTATGGTTACATACCAATTGGGGTCTTATATGCCGTACGATGGGCCCATAATGCGTCATCCAATCACAAACTCCAATCCTTACGATTAGGGCAACCGTCTTCTCAAAAATTGTCTTGATCTCGCGATTTAAAACCTCGGCTTGCCCATTGGTTTGGGGGTGATAGGCGGTGGACACTTTTTGCATCACATGGTATTTCTTGAGTAAGGCACTCACCGTCTTGTTGTAAAAATGTGTCCCCCTGTCGCTTATCAATGCTCGTGGTACACCGAATCTAGCAAAGAGATCCTTCAAGAGCCTTGCAACAACTCGTGAATCTTCAGTTTTGGTGGCTTTTTCCTCCACCCAATTGGATACATAATCCACCGCAAGCAATATATAAAGGTTCACAAAGGAGCTAGGGAAAGGCCCCATGAAATCAATGCCCCACACATCAAATATCTCACAAAACATCAAGCGCATTTGGGGCATTTCATTCCTGCCTGACAAGTTCCCTACTCGTTGACATCGATCACAAGTTTTACAATAAGCATGAGCATCACGAAAGATATGAGGTCAAAAGAAACCTGAATCGAGCACATTTCTAGTGGTTTTCGTTGTCCAAAGTGACCACCACAAGCATGTGAATGACAAAACTCAAGGACAGAAAGTACCTCATCGTCAAGAAGACATCGACGAATTACCTGATCAACACGGCGCTTCCATAGGAATGGGTCATCTGACACGTATTACCAAGCATCGTGACGGATCTTGTCCTTCTTGGTCTTTGGGTAGCTTGGCAGAAACACTCCCGACACAATGAAATTGACTATGTCAGCATACCAGGGGTTAGGAGTGTGTGCTACCATTAATGACACAATCGAGGAGTGAATTTCGTCAACTTTAGAGATGGTCGTGGGTGCGGCTTCACATGCCGTGGGTGCGGCTATTACAGTAGCTGCAGTTTCTGATTCTCTAGGAAAGTCGCGGGTGTGGCTGCCTTGGCCGCGGACGCGGCCTTCTGATGTCCCTGAAATCTGCATCAAACTCTCGTTAGGGAATTGGCCAAGAATCATTGGTTGTTCTCCAACTCCATTCACATGTAATATTCGGCTTAGATGGTCAGCGACAAGATTCTCTGCACCCTTTTTGTCCTTGATCTCCACATCAAACTCACTCAAGAGCAAAATCCACCGGATCAACCTTGGCTTGGCTTCTTTCTTCATCAAAAGATAATGAAGTGCTGCAAGGTTAGTGTAAACAATTACCTTAGCGCCTAGTAGGTAGGCTCTGAACTTCTCCAATGCAAACACCATGGCTAGGAGTTCTTTCTCCGTGGTTGTGTAATTCCTTTGAGCTCCGTTCAAAATCATGGATGCAGAGTAGATGACGTTCGAGGCTCTCTCAATCTTCTGTCGAAGCACAGCTCCCACAGCATAATCACTCACATTACACATCAACTCAAAGGGTTTCGACCAATCCAGAGCTTGACTGATGGGTGCACTTGTAAGCCTAGTTCTCAACTCATTGAATGCCACCTTACATTTGTCATGAAATTCAAATGTTGTCTCCTTCTTTAGAAGTTCACATAATGTTGCAGTAATCTTCGAAAAATCCTTGATGAACCTGCGCTAGAAACCTGCGTGACCAAGTAAAGAGCGAATTTCTCGCACGTTAGTGAGATAGGGCAAGGATTGAATGATATCAATCTTTGCCTTATCAACTTCAATTCTCTTTCTGGAGACAATGTGGCCTAGAACGATTCCTTGCTCCATCATAAAGTGACATTTTTCAGAATTGAGGACCAAATTTGTCTCTACACATCTCTTGAGCACTAATGTTAGACAATGTAAGCAAGAATCAAAATCTTTTCCATGAACTGTGAATTCATCCATGAAAACCTCTATAAAATGTTCAATATACTCAGAAAATATGCTTACCATACACCTTTGGAAAGTACCGGGTGCGTTACATAATCCAAATGGCATTCTGCGGTATGCAAACGTGCCAAAAGCACATGTAAATGTTGTTTTATCCTGATGCTCTAGTGCAATGGCAATCTGGAAGTACCTTGAGTAGCCATCTAAGAAACAATATAAAGAGCACCCAGCAAGGCGCTCAAGCATCTGATCAGTGAAAGGAATGGGGAAGTGGTCCTTATGAGTCACCGCATTCAGCTTGCGGTAATCAATACATACTCTTCAGCTCATCTGGACTCGTGTGGGGACTAGCTCACCCTCCTTCTTCTCTACCATCGTGACACCTCCTTTCTTAGGTACCACTTGTGTTGGACTCACCCAGTTTCTATCTAATATGGGGTAAATCATGTCGTCTTGAAGGAGTTTCAGCACCTCCTTCTTCACCACCTCCATCTGGTGGGTTGAGCCTCCTTTGTGGTTGTCGGGATGGCTTGGCTCCTTCTTCTAATGAAATTCGGTGCATACACATGGCAGGACTGATCCCCTTGATGTCCACTATTATCCACCCAAGGGCTGTCTTGTTCTCCTTAAGCACCGCAACTAACCTCTCCTCTTTGTTCTGATTGAGCTTGTTGGATATGATGACGGGCAATGTATCACCATCCCCCAAGAATGCGTACTTGAGGTTATCTGGCAAAGTTTTGAGCTCATCTTCAGGTGCCTGCACAACAGAAGGAATGATCTTTTCTTTTGGAAGAGTTAGTTCAAATGGCCCCCCATTGTAGGGAGAAGTATAAAATGGTTGAGCCTCTAGCTCCATCAAGGTTTCCTGCAAGCTAGTAGGAATAGAATAATCAATGGAAAGCTCATCCAGAGGAGCTTCTAAAATCACCTGCAGGTCATCATCATTGCTAATCTCAAACATATCTTCAACGCATGGCTCTATAACATCAAGAAACCACAAGGAGTGATCATCCGAAGGGAATTTCATGGCATCAAAAATGCAATATTCGACCATCACACCATCGAACTCCATAATGAGAGAGCCTGTATAAACATCAATTTTCATTCTAGCGGTCCTTAAGAAAGGCCTACCTAAAAGAATCGAAGCTTTTGAAGAACCATGTTCCATATCCAAAACATAGAAATCAGCAGGAAAGATTAAAGACTCAACCATCACAAGAACATCCTCAACAAAACCTCTAGGATATATGTGAGAGTGATCCGCTAATTGAATCACTACTCTTGTTTCATGCAAGGTTCCAAGGCCTAAAGACTTATAGAGAGAGTAAGGTATCACATTGATGGATGCTCCTAATTCCAACATAGCTTTTTCGAACATAGTCTCACCTACTGTACAAGGAATAGTGAACATACCTGGGTCACTACACTTCTCAGGAAAACGCTGTCGAAACATAGCGGATGCATGCTCACTCACCTATACTTTTTGCTTTCCTTTTAACTTTTGGTTCCTCTTTATCGTGCATAGTTCCTTGAAAAACATAGCATATGGAGGAATACTCTTAATAAGCTTGAGAAGCAGAATGTTTACCTCACATTTGCTAAATGCCTCGAAGATTTCTCTATCGCTCTCTAGTCGTCTAACCTTCTTCAAGGCATGTGGGAAAGGTGGGACAGGCTGGTATTCGTTGAGATGTGATGTTTTGGATGCACGTTCATTCCCAGACGGAGGGTCGCGGGTGCTGCTTTGGTCAGTCGTGGTGCGGTTATTACAATAGCTTCACCAGGCTTGGTCGCGGGCGCGGCTTGGCTGGTTGCGGGTGCGGCTTCTTGACGGTCCCCCATCTCGTACTTCTCTGCATCCTGAACTTGAGAATCCTCATCCTCCTCGTTTAAACCCTCTTTTTCACCTTGAGGAATGTCAACTAGATTCACCACCGTTTGTGACGGTAGTTTCCCAGAGTCTCAGGCTTGAAGTTTTCCCACGGTTTGAGCCAATTGGTTCACTTGTTTCTCTGTTGCCTTCAGCGCCTGTGCCAGTTGAGTGTTCTGGTCTAAAATAGCTTTGAGGGTGTCCTCAATGGATGAGTTTACCTATAGAGGACCCCTCTGTCGATTATCAAACTGTTGCCTGAATTGGAGTCTTCCCTGCTGATTGAATGGAGGTTGTTGATGAAAATTGTTCCTCATACCATAGCCTTGTTGGTAACCTGCATTGAAATTATTTGCATTAAAATTGTTAGCAACATTACCATACATTTGCCTTTGTGGAACAAAATCTCCCATCATGTTCAACTCAACACCTGGCTCCTGTAGCATGGGGCAAGCATCCATAGGATGGGTTGGATCAGAACAGAGCTCACACGCCTTGAGTTGCTGTGGGGTTCCTTGATGCATAAAACTCTTCATCATCTCCTTCATCTCTACCATGTCGCTCTGCAGAGTAGAGGATGAGTCAATTGCTAACACTCCACGTGCACGAGTGTTTTTGCTGAATTGCCGAGAGCCCTCATAAAGCTCTTCGAACACCTCCCAACCATCAGCAGGTATTTTGTCCAAGATACTTCCTCTGCTGCAAGAGCTCACCGTTTTGAGCCATTAAATAAGAATAGCACCAAATCCTTCTTAGAGAAACCGTGGTAGGGGCAGCTCGCACATAGCTTCTTAAAACGCTCAAAGTACTCATACATTGTCTATGTAGCTTGTTGCTCAATGCTGCTGATATCCCTTTTTAGGGCATTAAACTTAGTAGCAGGAAAATACTTTGCCAGAAAGACCCGCTTCATCTCAGTCCAAGTAGGTATACCGTCGGGTGGCAAGTAGAAGAACCACTCATTAGCGGCATCCTTCAATGAGAATGGAAATGCTCGCAACTTGATTTGCTCCTCTATGACATTCTCTGGCTTCATCCTGATACGTTTGGAATTCCCGATCCTTCGCCTGTGGGCTCAGAATCAAGAACCACGCCGTATATTTGCCCGATCTTGCAATGCTCTTTGATATCTCCTAATTTTGGAACAAATTAAACAAGTGATTAGAATCTGATTTATGGCGACAGATTACACTTAGAAAAAATTAAGCAACTACAAACACATCAATAGCGACAGAAAGAGAGAAAAGAAGTGACGGAGAAGGTCGCGGACGCCGCGGGAGTGCAGCGTGGAGGCCGCGGGATATGCAGTGGCTGCTGCAGGGCCAAGGGGGGCCGCCGCTGTTGCTGGCTTTGAGGGTTCAGTGACGCTCCTCTCTTCTCTGCGACTGAAGGCTTAGGGTTCAGCGACGTTTTTCTGCAGGAATTTGTGTTTGTGTTTTTTGGTGTGTTTGAGATTAGGGTTTCGAAAGGTAATTGTAGGGGATGATTAAAAGGATTAAGAACAATCTGAAATTATGAATCAAAGTGTTTGGATTGAAGATCAAAGTGTTTGGATTGAAGACTCGAACGTACATTGAATAGAAATTGATAAGCCATCCTCACCTTGCAAAGGATCACCATGGCTGACTAATAATAATAATAATAATTAATTAAAACCCTAGATTTAGTTTGAAAAGTCAAACCTTAGTGGTTAAGGAAGAATCTAAGTAGATAGACTTTCCTTTTTACCTTATTTATCTAATATAACATAATTTAAATAAAAATAAGTAAAAATCTTAAAAATGGCGCCAGCCCTATGAAGAGGCACGAAATGGGCCTTAATGGGCCTTCATGGTGGGTCGGGCCTCGTATTCATGAGCTTAGACTGAGATCTTAAGCTCAACTATTGGACCGGTGGTCTGGTTTTGGGCAAAGCAACCCAACATGGCTTGAATCCTTGCTACATAGCTCCTTGTCAACGAATGATAAGCGCCTTGTTAGCATTTTGCATCTTCTTGTCCTTTGCACGAGTGATCGGACCATCAAAGGCCACCTTAACATTGTCCTCAATGTCACCAGGAGACATCACCATTTGCATTGCATCATTCTCCTCCACTTGAACATGATTTGTCCTCAAATCGTCGGCGGAGTCATTCGCAAGAACCATCTCCTGCTGCGGCTGATAAAGAAGTGTCCTCTGTTCGACGGAGCCCTAAATGGAAGTAGATGGGGCCTTCGCTAAAGTGAAAGAAGGTGAAGACGATGATGCAGAAGTTGCGGCCGCGGGATCAAGTGCGGCGGCCGCCACCTGTGGTGCAGCGGCCGCTGCATTGGATGCAGCGAGTTCCTCCTCGCGGGCAGCAGCTTGTTTCTAGGCCTCCTTCTGAGCGTCCTGGTGTTGTTGCTTGCGTACATGTTCCTTCAAAACAGCTTGAGGAGACAAGGGTAGGAGAGTAACTCTCCTTCCATCAAAAGTGAAAGAATAGGTATTCCCACGACCATCATGCAACACATAACGATCATACAGCCAAGGACGACCGAGTAAGTTATGACTAAAATCCATCCTAGCGACATCACATAAAATTTGATCATGATAGGAACCAATGGACAAAGTAACTAAGGATTGTTTAGCAACCATAATATCGTCACCATCATCAGTAATACCAGTAAGACCATAATGAGTAGCCCTAGGAGTAGTAGTCAAATGAAGATAATCCACTACCTTTTCATTGATGAGGTTGCAGCAACTTCCTCCATCGATGATGACATTCAAGGTAGCCTCGCGAACCACACACTTTATGTGGAAGATGTTCTCCCTTTGATCAGCCATGGGAGCCTCCTGAATGTGTAGAACTCGGCGGTTGACAAGGCAAAGAGCCTCCTGAAAGCTTGTAGGATCAATCTTCACATTAGCCGAGTCCTCCTCCACTTCACCTGAAGTTATGGGGTCTACCTGAATCTCATCCTCATAGTAGTGGTCTCCCAAATCATTGAGGAGGACCTTCTTTTTCCGAGGACAGTCACGAGACACATGGCCAGAACCCCCGCAAGTGAAGCAGCGGAGCTCCTTAGTGCGCTCTTTAGGAGGTGATGCAGCAACTCTTCTAGTTTGGAACTCAAAACCCTGTGTAGGTGAGTCGGAAACTCCCTTTTGCTGCATAGACGGGTTAGAAGAAACCCTTTGTTGACTAGAAGAAGAGAAAGGAACAAACCTGCGACCCTATGTAGATTGCTCAGTCCTGACCCTCTGCTACTGCTTATACAAAAGCTGCGCTTTTTGAGTCAAAGTATTAATATCCCTAATACTCTGAATAGATAAGGGATTGCGAATAGAATTATTTAGACCAGCAAGAAATTGAGTACATAAAGCACGTTCAGTAAGATAAATATTAGCCTGATGAGCTAAGCGCTCAAGCTCATCCCTGTACTCCAAAGGGGAGCGAGATCCCTGATGTAGTTGAGCCAGACGTAGCCTCATCATCTCTGTGTACTCCTCAGGCACATGTCTCTTCTTCAGCAAGTAGCGCAGTTGTGGCCAAGTCTCAACTGGTTGTTTACCTTGACGACGACGGAGGTCTCTAGTGCGAAACCACCATGAGCGAGCTAAACCTGTCAAGTGTAAAGTAACAACCTCCAACTTCTCAGTTTCATCATAACGAAGATGGTCAGGAACATAGTTAGTATGAGATTCCTAAGCAAGATAAGCTTCAAGATCATTAGTTCCATCAAAGGTCTCTGACTTGATCTTAACATCTCTCCGTTGAATGGCCTGTGCATTATTAGTAATAGGACGACCAAAGTTAGGGTTAGGAAGATCATCAATATCATAATCTACCTCTTGGTGAGCATCCTCCACGTGGGGCATATCGCGTAGATCAGCATCCTCGCGACTGTCTTCCCAATTTCCTCCTATAAACAAAGGGTTAATATGGACCCATCTTTGGTGTGCCTGCTGATGGCAAGGAGGTTGTGGAACCTCCTGCTGACGCAGATGTCCGGTGAACGACGCTAAAGGGTCATCGCTGGTTTCTCCTGCAAAAGGGTTAGGGGTACGCTGTCTAGGCTTAAAATTTAACATATTGTCAGGAGGAACCTTACCACTTTGTTGGGGTGTAGGGATAGATGCTCGATGCTCGTCGAACTTCTTATCTATCATAGACAGCATTTGGACCGTGAATTGAGCATTGTTAGATAACCAGAGCGCCTCCAACTTAGGTGTAAGCTTTTCCTCAGCGGCCTCAATGATAAAAGCCATTTGACCATCCGTGATGGTGCCAGAGGGAGGGGGAGTAGGGTTTTTATCGTCTCTCTTCGACATGTTCCTACAAATCAGGAGATAACAAGTAAAAGGGACAAAGGAACGGAAACCAAGCAATGCAAGCCCTTCTGATTCTAAGAGTGATTAGGTTTTAGAAATCAAGTAGGCGAGAAAACAAGGCACCGTATTCAAGCAACTTTCCCTGGACACAGAATTATGCAATATTGATAGTAGCAAGAAGATGATCAAATTGCAAATAGAAATCAGCCTCAACTCGGATAACAAGGATAGCAAGTATAGAACAAGCGGCTAAGTGATATGAAGCAAAGAACTACAATGTGATGCAAAATTCAGCAATGATGTAATAAGAGGAATGCAATCACAAGGGCAATCAAGTGCACACAGTCCGTCAACTATTATCTGACGGTTGCAACACAGTTCGGAGAGAGATGGGTGTGACCAAGGCTCCTGTTTCGGCACAGCACAAAATCACACAACAAAGGGTTCTTTGAGATGCTTCAAACCAAATAGATCATCAAATATGTAGCGAAGAATGCAAAAGATGAAATAGAATAAAGCAAAGAGTTACTAACTCAAAGAAATAGAATGATACTTGTTTTTTTGTACGATTTTTTTTTTTGTTTTTTTTTTGAAGTTACTGTCCCTGCACTACTGCAGGAATGGTGATAGAAAAAAAAAGTAAAAAGAAGAAACTATGCCAAGATGATCTAAAAGTAAGCAAAAAGAAAGGAAAAAGGGAAATTGGCTTCAAAGATGGAGAAATTAGGGTTCTTTAGTGGTGCAAGTTCATGACATAAACTAATCCAAGAATCACATTCATAGGCATGATATGTAGCATTAGATAGTAAAGATCACAACTTGCAAAACTAAAAACTCAATATCTTCCAAATTATAGATCCAAACAAGATTATCACCCAAATAACAAGTGCCAAATTTAGGGTTGAATAACGAAAATAAATTTCAGCAGCGGATAGTGAGAAAAATAGGCATGAAAAATAATCACTCAAATAAAAGAATCAAGAGAGTAAGAACTTGCATACACATGAGAATCTGATACCACTTGATGCGTTGTTATTCCCGATCCTTCGCCTGTGGGCTCGGAATCAAGAACAACGACTTGAGTTGGGTCCGATCTTGCAATGCTCTTTGATATCTCCTAATTTTGGAACAAATTAAACAAGTGATTAGAATCTGATTTATGGCGACAGATTACACTTAGAAAAAATTCAGCAACTACAAACACAGCAATAGCGACAAAAAGAGAGAAGAGAAGTGACGGAGGAGGCCGCGGACGCCGCGGGAGTGCAGCGGGGAGGCCGCGGGATATGCAGCGGTCGCTGCAAGGCCAAGGGGCGGCCGCCGCTGTTGCTGGATGTGAGGGTGCAGAACATTTGTGGTGTGTTTGAGATTAGGGTTTCGAAAGGTAATTGTTTGGATGATTAAAAGGATAAAGAACAAACTGAAATTATGAATCAAAGTGTTTAGATTGAAGATCGAAGAACCCTTTAGCCAAAGGGTTTCCTCAATTATATATTTCAATCTGACTTTTCCTAAAGACTCGAACGTACGTGAAATAGAAATTGATAAGCCATCCTCACCTTGCAAAGGATCAGCATGGCTAACTAATAATAATATTAATTAATTAAAATCCTAGATTTAGTTTGAAAAGTCAAACCTTAGTGGTTTAGGAAGAATCTAAGTAGATAGACTTTCCTTTTTACCTTATTTATCTAATATAACATAATTTAAATAAAAATAAGTAAAATTTTGAAAAATGGCGCCAGCCCTATGAAGAGGCATGAAATGGGCCTTAGTGGGCCTTCATGGTGGGTCGGGCCTCGTCTTTATTGTAAAGGCGGAATATAATTTATATATATTATATTTTATTATTTAATTAAATACGTCATTATTTATTTCAAATTGAAAAAAACGGAGAAAAATCGTCCTCGAGCACGAGTTCAATTTTAAAATCATTCCGGTACCAATTTAAATTAGGATTTTGACGGGACTTGATTTTCGACTTCGAGTTCGAGTATTAATAAAATTTATTTAAGCTCCGAATTGATTGAAATTATTTAATTCCGATTATTTTGAAATTTGATCGAACTTTGATTTATTAAAATTGATTTAGTCGGGATTCGATCGGGAGAGCGGGATTCGGGTCTATTCCGCTAATTCGAATTTCTGTTGTGAGGACCACTCCTATTTTATTTTATTTTCCTTTTCTTTCTCTCTCTCTCTCTCGGATTCACTATCGATCGGGCGAGCGGGATTCGGGTCTATTCCGCTAATTCGGATTCACTATCGGTCGGTTTTGAGGATGTTGAGAACTTGGGTTTCGTGCGTATGAATGTTGATCTGGTAGCTTATGGAAATGGCTTGATGATAGGTGTGTATTGCTTTTGGATTGCTTTGGACTTGCATTTGGGCCCTTGCTTGTGTTATCTTGCTGTTCTGCATCAACAGGTAAGTATCCTACGGGACTTACTCAGTAACCTGGACCTCCTGCCTGATGTGTCATGTAATGTGTAGTTTTGTTGCATATTAAAGGATGCCATGTAGTATCATGCTAGGATTGCATTGAACTGAGCATGTGTTTACTTTGTGTGTTTGAAACAAAACGGCCGTTATCTGTGATAGTCCTAGAGTCTTTGCTAGGGTCATAGGGTAGCCTAGCCCCATCGGGTGCCCTGAGTCTATCGAGTCGATATGAGCATGATATGATAACCCAGCACCATCGGGCAAGATTTACGTATTTTTTTATATATGTTATGATGATACCATGGGTGAGTACACTACCACGAGGATATGCTATGCTATAGCAACGAACTGGTCAGTCTCTGCACTAACGGGAAGGGGTGCAGAGGTAGGAGAGGGATATGCCACTTGGCATTGTCTTGGGCCCTTTACAGTTCTTTTTTGCATATTATACATACTAGGGGCATGATAGTGTGATTTAAATCTTGTACCGCATTAGTCATCTTTTATTTAGGCATAGGCATGTTATGTGGCCTCAGCGCGGTCAGAAGACCCGCAGGCGATCACCAGGCCTGACTTCGTGGATAGTGTTAGGTACCGCTCTTGTTGCTCCATGCTTCTGTGACGGGGAAATCTTTTGGCGAATCGAAGAATCCGGCTAATATATTCTAACTTGACAAATGGCAATCACCCACTTTGTTTTGGTTTTGACCCGGCTCTCCCGTGGCTTTTGTATCTAAACCGTACTTCCGCGTTACTTTGTTTAAATTGTATTTCTGAGACTTCGACTGATTAGAGGTTTGAAACCTCGACCCGTACCTGAATTTCAACATCCGAACGAAGGTATCCGACCTTCGAAACGTATCCCGGATATTTATATCCGGGCCGTTACAAAGTTGGTATCAGAGCCAGGTTGTGCAATTCGGGTACGCTAGGGTCGAGTGTGTTTTGGAAAACTGCCCATGGATTTCGAAAGATTTGAAAGCGTTTTAAAGGGGCAAAATGAACTTAAGATACCTAACTCAATTGGACTAAAAATGAACTTGGCTTATGAAAAAAGAGGAGAACCAACTAATAAGGGATCGAGTGGGTAGAAAAGGCGCTAGATCATCCCTATTGGATGTAGTCGGGAACGGGTAGGCGAAATACTAGCTTGTTCTTTACAGATGGGTCGGGAAGACTCCAAGGAGATCATTGTAATTGTCATTAACTGATTCTATGATTGAGTGCTTGATATGCTAAAGATTTGATTGTTATGTTCTAACTATTTAATGAATATTGAACGATTTATGCGAACGGGATAGCGGGAGTACCCTTCTTCTTGTTATATGGTTAAGCTCAGTTTTGTGGAACCGCCCGTTTCCTTATGAACCCTTTTGACAATTCAATCGAGTCCTCCCTTCGAATATCGGTCTTCCACGGGAATTGGGTTGGTAAACACATGGTGTCGGGAATCATGATTTAGTATAAAGGTTGTCCGTGAGAGTATTGAAAGACGGCTCTTGATGAAATTCCGAGTTAGAGAGTGAGATGTTTACGAGGCTGTCCTTATCGATTCTTATGACAATCCATCAGTGTCCTCTTGTCACGAAAAGTCGTATCTGAGTCTCACGGGAATGATGGGTGATGAGTCAGTTAGGGAGAGTCAATGTTGCCCTTATGGATCTCTATCGGGTTATCTTGATTGCTCTGTCCATTATTGCGTGATACTATATGGTACTACTCCTTGACCTACAATTGATCCTTAGTGTGGAATTATGCTTATGTACTTTAATGTTCATAATGACTATTGTATAGGTTTGAGCTATATTTATCGTAACCATATCATCCCGACATGATCTACTTAGTATATTACATTGTCATACTAGGGCACGAATAAACATGTCATATGCTATGAAGTTGTATAATTGATGCCCTCTCTGTGAATAGGTTCATGATAGTGTGATCGACTCTTCCTTATATGAATGTCTCAAAAGATGTGCTCTTTAGCATGCTAGTCGATGATGCCTCGATGCTTATCGTTCATTTTGTGACAAGAATCTATAGCATGCCCATCTATTCCGAATTCGTCAGATTAACTATTGTTGATTATTTTGCAAGTTAATATTGTGTGTGTTAGTTGTGTTGAACGGAGAATATGTGTTATAATTGAACCTTGAGGAATGCATGTTTTGTCATATTATGTGTTGATTCGAGCTCATGTCCCCATATTCTAGTCATGTCGCCATGTTTCTTAGACTTGCTCTATACCTCATTGCGTTTTCCTCTCGTGCCACTATGTCGTTGAGATATGATTGAATGAACTCTTGCATACCGTCGTATTAACCAGTCAAGTGCATGTATGTACCATATGTTATATTGAACCACTAGTAACATGTTGGGCCCTTGGTTGTGACTTGTGCGAATTCTACTTTGCCTACGTTATTGTTGATTCACTCTTGAACTAGGTACCTGATAGTGTGGCTCTTTCCTCTTTTTGTTCTCTTAACATGTTTCACTCATCCTAATGAGTTTAATATTGAATCCGATGATTGACTAGCTTTCCGTGATGACCAAACCTAGCATGCTTACATGGAAAGATGTCTATTACTCTATGATGGCTCCTCGTGCTTGCATGAACCTATGACTTGACACCTCGCATGATCACTCACCACCCTATATCATGATTTTGCATCTGCATGACGCATGAATATCGGAATAAACCTAGTTGAATTACTCTAGTTGTACTCATGTTCGATGTGTGCTATTAGTATCATGTGGAGCTTATGACTTCCAATATGACCTGCTGCATGATTTCATATCATGCTTGTTCTATAATGTGACAACTATCGTACCATATATGTACTCTATGATGGTTCTTTCTTAGCATGATTGTAACCTAGCATCTATGATGTCCATCTTGTTACTTTTGATGATGCCTCATGTTTCGTGAACATTATGTTGAACTCCTCTTAATGAATCTTGACTATGCTTGTATCGCATTATGTATCGCTAGTATCATGTAGGATCTATGCTCTCTAAATGGATCTCGTCATAGGATTCTGTGCCATGCTTGACCTAATATGTGATCATTGTTGTTGGATGTGATAGATACTATGCTGCTCTTATGTGTCCTTGTATGACGCGTCATCTGATTGTTATCATATGCCTTGCCATGATATATTTTGACTCATTTGTTGATTTGTATACCATGCTTTTACATTGTTCATATGCATGATGATCGTTATCTTCACTAAATTCCGCTTGACTTCGAATCATATATGATCATTGTTGGTTCCGCCTATCTTGCTCGAAGTTACTAGGCAGATCTGTTTCCAAAGAATAATAGAATGTTAGCTTGTTTCACATAGATCAGCGTAGGACTTGATTGTGTCTTTGATATGAATACGAATGTTTCCCCCCGAGAGAGGTACATGTTAGTATGGATTGATGTGATGGATATGCTCCATAGTGAATTCATGCTTGTTTGTCACAATGGTACCCTAATGGACTTCTATAAAGGCATCGTTACTATTCCCGAGTCGGAGTCTTGTCCCTAGTCATGTCGTCTTTAGCTTTGGCCTATTCCTTCTCCGAAAGAAACATTGGTTCGTCCGCTCTTGTCACTCCCCTATCTCCACTAACTTAAACTTCTACGCGTTACATTGGACGAGCGACCGCATGAAAAAGGGATCGGGAAGTCGAATAGCGATAGAGCAGCGCAGCGGAAGCGTGGGCCCATAACCCACGGGCCTCAGGATCGATAATGTCGACGGAACAAGCTCGCTTCAAGGATTATGATTGATGAGTACGATATGACTCGCAGGTGGGAGCATCCTATATTCGAATTGCTAACCCTTTCTGAGCTTGTTGATGATGATTTGCACTGACTTGATGTTGAAAGTTTCTTGTTGATGTGATGACTGTTGCTTGATTGTCTGTTGACTATGATGATACGATTCGATGCCTTACAATCTTAATGTGCCTTGATGACTTAATGTGATGCTACTCTGAGATGCCAAACATGATCTAAATTCCTTGCCTATAATGTGAATTGCAAATGCTGAGAACCTGAACTGTTTATTTGATGTGGTTATGATGAGATGTGCTAGCTTGACTTGATTAGGTTCATATATGATGTTTTGCAATACTTATTGAGCATGACAGTAAATAGAGACTTTAAAACAGTTGCAATGCTTAGTGATGAACTAATGATGCCATTTAATATAAATGCTAGTTGATATGATGTAGTCCTTATGTGCAATAATGTCCATGATTGCTTCTTCTTTGAGCATGTGAGTGAGGTCCTCTTGGTAAGGTGGTCAGGGAGTGTAGAAAGGTTTTGAGTGATTAGAATGATTGACGGTTGTAAGGGGAAAGTTGTCGAAGAGGGGTGTTGACTTAGGTTGGACCGAGTGGGTTCGGGAATTATAAGAGACAATGCTTGGTGGTTTCGATGAACTCTTAGGTGAATCTTGGGGAAAGGGTATGGTTAGGATAGGCTGGTTAGGTAGTGACCGAGAAAATTTTATTGAAGATGCGTGGTTAGAAGGGTTCTACATTGTGATATCTTGGGAAGTGTGGAAGTGTAAGAAATGGCTTTTAAGAGTATGAAGGATATAGTATGAGAGGGCCCTCGAGTGTGAGGTTAGAGATAGTAGTTGGATTCTTAGAGGTGGATTGCTAGTGAAAATTCTTGGTGGAATGAGGGGCGAGATTAGGGTATTGAAATGAATTAGGACTTCTTTTGAGGATGTTACCTGAGCTGATGCTGGTGAATCTAGATGACGCTGGTTTTGATGTAGGAATTGAAATCGAGCGAGTGGGGTTTGCGTTTAGTTTGCCTGGTAGTGATGTGAAAGCTTTCTTGATTATGTGTTTTTTTAAAATGAACTGGCATGATGTTAGATAGCGACCATGATAAACCTGATATGACCTGATATTACATGTTGATATGCAATATTGAAATCCAGTTGGCAGTAACAAGTATGATCATGATATAATGATACATTGCTATCCTACTATGTGTTCTAGAAGCATGTTATAATGTGTTGAATGAATCATGAGATGATGATACATCGTTATGTGAAAGCATGATGTTATACCATATGGTTGATAAGCCTGATTATGAATAGGAAAGTGATGAATATGACTTGGAGCATAGATATGACTTATGTGTATATATGAGATGATGGTGCATGACTGCTATTGATCGTTATATGGCACTGTGATGAGCTAAGATGATATCTGGAAAGCATGATGACATTTTGATGTTGATATACTGTTGATCTTCCCTTTTTGGTTGAATCTTAATAGCATGATTTTGTTGAATTAATGTGATAATATGTTATGATAATGCTGGATAGAGATTGGATAGGATGACTATGTGAATTTATGCTTTACATGAGATCCCTTGTTATGACTGGTTCCACTAGTGTGCGATGTTGAGATGCGATCGTGAGATTTGACTAGAAGTAGTGTACTAACTTTATGACACCTAACCTCTTTGATCTCTTGACATGTGTGCTTGTGTGATTTAGGAGAATTCGATGATGCACTTGTGATGCCTTCGGTATGAGGTAGATATACTTTATGGCTCATGGTATGCTGTTAAGATTTTGTTATTTCTTTGGCGTGTTCTGAAGGGATGGTATGAATTATGTTATGGGTAATCATGTTATGCGGTTGAGATGTCGATTGGTTGAGACTATCATGATTGATGTTGAGATTGCCATATGAGAAGTGGTTGATGATGTTATGAGTCGATGAGTTGATGTACTTATGTGCATGTTGAGTTGAGAATGATGATAAATGATTCTGGAAACTAGGAAGAGTATGGGATTAGCCCTTAGAGGTGGATGACTCCACCTCCTACCTTCTGAATTTGATTGATTGGTATGCGAGAAGCTGATTTGGTTTTTGGAAGATTTTGACGAAATCTTGATTTGAAAGGATTTGACTTGTTTTGGTATAAGTTGCTCGATTAAAAAATTGAATTTGAAGATTTTGAGCGGTTTTAAATGGCCAACTTGGGGTTTTAAAGAAGTTGAGAGTTTCAATGATTGGATGACAACCTTTTCATTTACAAAACGCTTTGAGAATTTATGAACTGGGTTTACATTATGATGTCTCACAAAGTGGATACAAGCATTTTATAGGAACGCTTATAGATTGCTTGCTAAGACCTAGTCGGACGCTATAATGCTTTTAGAGTTGTGATACTTCCGAAAGGTCGAAGCGAGGGTGTGATAGGGGCGCTTATTACACACTCGATAAGACCCATTTGGAGATGTCACGACCGTGACCAGGATGTTGTGAGAATCCCGGAAGACGCAACCGAGATGATTGCAAGATCCTTGGACATGGTCCTCGGACTCACCGATTTCAAACTCCTTCCTATTGTTTTAAAATGATTTAGTCTCGGGGACGAGACTTGTTTTTAGAGGTGGATAAATGTAAAGGCGGAATATAATTTATATATATATTATATTTTATTATTTAATTAAATACGTCATTATTTATTTCAAATTGAAAAAAACGGAGAAAAATCGTCCTCGAGCACGAGTTCAATTTTAAAATCATTCCGGTACCAATTTAAATTAGGATTTTGACGGGACTTGATTTTCGACTTCGAGTTCGAGTATTAATAAAATTTATTTAAGCTCCGAATTGATTGAAATTATTTAATTCCGATTATTTTGAAATTTGATCGAACTTTGATTTATTAAAATTGATTTAGTCGGGATTCGATCGGGAGAGCGGGATTCGGGTCTATTCCGCTAATTCGAATTTCTGTTGTGAGGACCACTCCTATTTTATTTTATTTTCCTTTTCTTTCTTTCTCTCTCTCTCCCCCTCTCTCTCTCGGCAGCCCTGCCTTACCTCACAAAACCTGCCATCACACAACTTGCATTGTCCTATAGCCTCAACCTCATCTGAAAATTTTGGCCAAATTGGTCCCCCCCCCCCTCCTCTTTGTATTGAGCCAAGCCAAGGGCACCCTCCTCCCCTCACTTTTGACTTGCAGCAACCCAAAACTCCCTCCTTTCACCTTTGGCTTCCGAAACAGCCACCACCATCACACCTCCCTCCTCCGCCCATCTCTTTTTGGCAGCCGCCCCCTGGAGAGCCCAGCTTCCCCATTGTTTCCGTGAAGCCGGGGTCCCCTGTTCCACCAAGCCACCACCACAACCACACAGCCAGCAGCTGAGCAGCACATCACCCTCCTCTCTCCTGTTACAGTTGAGCAACCCAGTGGCACCACTCCCGCCTCCGTCAAGCGGCAGCTCAGCAGCACCTCCATCGAGCCCTTTTCCCCTCTTGTGAGCCCTGTTTTCTGACTCGAAGATGGTAAGCCCCCACCCTTCATTTCGCTCTCGAACTCGATAAAAGCTCCACCATTAATCTATTGCCTTCCGGCCCAGATCAGTCTTGTTCGATTCTGACCCCGACGAAGCCACACCAAAGCTCCGAGCCTCATTTTCGGCGAGACCCACTCTCTCGGTGAGCCCTCGTTCTCCCTCTTTTCCTTTGTCTGCGTTTGAATCCTATGGTGAGGGTTTTGGTCGGGTTGTCTCGTCGGTCGGGTTGGTAATTGTTGCGGCTGGAATAAGGGGTCACCGGCGGAGCTCTGCTTCTTTTCCTCCTCCCTTTCGTTCTCCTGTTGCCCAGGTTGAAGAAGCGGTTCTTCGTTCTGTCTTTCTTTTTCCATTGGTCCGGTTCAGGGTATCTTCTATCGGTTCACTTGCAATCTGGAATGGGGAGGGGATCCGGGTAGGGGCTTGTGGGTCTGGGCTTGGGTTTTGGGCTAAGGATCCGGGTATTGGGCTTCTGGTTGAGGTTAAGGGTGGGCTGGTGTGTGAGTTGTGTTTTTATTTTATTTTATTTCGGTAGTGTTTGTATGTATATGTGTATATGTTATATGTTTTATTTTTCTGATTTTGGAAAATGATTATATATTTATATGTTCTGAAATTATTAATATTTATATTTAAAAAGGTTTTAAAAGTGATATTAATTGATATGGAGTTATAAATATATTTATGGTTGTTTTGAGGTTATATGGTTAGTAAGTGTTAAATTATTTGAATATTAATATTATTTTGGGATTGATTATAATTATAAATTCTGGAAAATTAATCGTTATATATTGTTTAATGTTTTAAAAAAATATTAATTGGGTTATTTAATTGATGCATTTTATGAGGTTTTTAAACATGTGAGTTAGGAATTTTAAAGTGAATTGTTGGTTTTGATTATAAATATGATTTGTGAACATCGGTTATTTTGATGATTTAATATTTGAATTTATTTATATAATGTTTTGAAATGAGAAACATGCCGGAATAATTTCTATAATGTGATTTTGAGAGACTAGTTTTAAGGCTTAAATGTTTAATGTCGGAATTTGGCCAAGTATGATTTGAGAAATTATTTTGAACATGAGTTGACTTAAATTGGGATTTATGAGTTGAAATAGGGTTGGTATGATTTTCTCAAGGGGTTTGATTGAAAGAATGATTTTGGTCGATTTGATTGTATCGGAAAGATTTTTGGAAAACGGATTCACTATCGGTCGGTTTTGATGATGTTGAGAACTTGCGTTTCGTGCGTATGAATGTTGATCTGGTAGCATATGGAAATGGCTTGATGATAGGTGTGTATTGCTTTTGGATTGCTTTGGACTTGCATTTGGCCCCTTGCTTGTGTTATCTTGCTGTTCTGCATCAACAGGTAAGTATCCTACGGGACTTACTCAGTAACCTGGACCTCCTACCTGATGTGTCATGTAATGTGTAGTTTTTTTGCATATTAAAGCATGCCATGTAGTATCATGCTAGGATTGCATTGAACTGAGCATGTGTTTACTTTGTGTGTTTGAAACTGAACGGCCGTTATCTGTGATAGTCCTAGAGTCTTTGCTAGGGTCATAGGGTAGCCTAGCCCCATCGGGTGCCCTGAGTCTATCGAGTCGATATGAGCATGATATGATAACCCAGCACCATCGGGCAAGATTTACGTATTTTTTTATTTATGTTATGATGATACCGTGGGTGAGTGCACCACCACGAGGATATGCTATGCTATAGCAACGAACTGGCCAGTCTCTGCACTAACGGGAAGGGGTGCAGAGGTAGGAGAGGGATATGCCACTTGGCATTGTCTTGGGCCCTTTACAGTTCTTTTCCGCATATTATACATACTAGGGGCATGATAGTGTGATTTAAATCTTGTACCGCATTAGTCATCTTTTATTTAGGCATAGGCATGTTATGTGGCCTCAGGGTGGTCAGAGGACCCGCAGGCGATCACCACGCCTGACTTCGTGGATAGTGTTAGGTACCGCTCTTGTTGCTCCATGCTTCTGTGACGGGGAAATCTTTTGGCGAATCGAAGAATCCGACTAATATATTCTAACTTGACAAATGGCAATCACCCATTTTGTTTTGGTTTTGACCCGGCTCTGCCATGGCTTTTGTATCTAAATCGTACTTCCGCGTTACTTTGTTTAAATTGTATTTCTGAGACTTCGACTGATTAGAGGTTTGAAACCTCGACCCGTACCTGAATTGCAACATCCGAACGAAGGTATCCGACCTTCAAAACGTATCCCGGATATTTATATCCGGGCCGTTACATTCATGAGCTTCGAATGAGGTCTTAAGCTGAACTCTTGGAATGGTGGTCTGGTTTTGGGCAAAGCGACCTAGCGTGGCTTGAATCCTTGCTCCATAGCTCCTTGGCAACGAATGATAATTGCCTTGTTAGCATTTTGCATCTTCTTGGCCTTTTCACGAGTGATCGGACCATCAAAGGCCACCTTAACGTTGTCCTCAATGTCACCAGGAGTCATCACCATTTGCATTGCATCACATCCCCACCACTACTGTGTGAAACTCCGAAAGATGCTTTTGGTGCTCTTCACCATTCAACCCATGGAACATGGGTAGAAGATGAATCACCCCAGACTTCAACTCAAATGTGACTCCTTCTCCTAACGCAGGAAATTGTATCGCCAGGGGTTGTTGCGCCAAGTCAAGCGCAGTAAGCTGCTTCAGTGTCTGATTAGTTTCAATCATCCCTATAGTATCTTCTTCTTCTTGATTGAATGGTAATTTGCGAAAGCTATCGCAAGTATCACGCCTCAACCTGAAAAGAGTTCTCTCAATTTCTGAATCCAAAGACAATAGAGATGAGTTTAGTAGAACGACTACGGACCATATACGTGATCCACACCTATGTTAGTAATTAAACACACAAAGTAAACAAATGATAGTTCCCCGGCAACGGCGCCAAATTTTGACAAGGCAAAATCGTTGTGTTTTCCCATCAAAAGAATATCCAAACTAACCAACTAGAATAGCTAGTAAGTCCGAAGTCGATCCACATGGAACTACTTTGACCATATGTGTTATAACCACTAACTAGAGAAACTAAAGGGGTGTAGAGATGTAAATGTGAAAATGGGTGATGATGATGATTTAGACAATAATTGATGAGATGTTTTACCTACGATTCTCAACATTTGTTTGTTTACTTGATCATTGTTTGTTCTTCTAGTTCTTTCTTTTCTATCAACCACTCTTATCTTGATTTCAATAGATTGCTAGCCCTATGAGTTCTAACAATCCCTTATTCCTAAGCAATCTTAATCACGGATCAAGGCTTAATTCTAGGAATTGCAATAAGTCTCAAGATCTATAAAGCGTATAAGCTATATTAATTCCCTAAAGAACTAACATTTAACTTATCGTCAACTTCCTACACATTCAAGCTTTCCGATGAGGTCTACTTAAACGTAGTTGCTAATTTGGATTAGGCTTCACAAACGTATGAATCGAAACCCTAACAATGATTTAATTCTAACAAGGTCGCGAATCAAGATAGAATCAACACCATCAAGCAATTAAGCATAAAGAAATTGAAGTAGATAATAGAAATGAACTAGAATTCAAAACTCACAATTCAACAAAACCAAGTCTTGATCGTAGGCAAAACACGATGAGTTTAGTTGCTTATGCTTCTAAACGTCGTCTCTCAATTCTTCAATAGTTAAAAGATAACATCAAACACTCAGAATAGGTCTTTTATATAACCCTAATTACCGTCATAAAACCCTGAAAAACCATCCTTAAATGAAAGAGTCTAACTTAGGAAAATTAGAGATTCGGCGCTGAATCGGCCCAACAAGGCCGCGGGCAGGCCGCGACAAGGCCGCGGGCGCGGCCTTTAAAGTAGGTTCACATCTTCTGGCAGCGGGTGCTGCTTTGGTGGCCGCGGGCGCGGCTTTTCTGGGCTCCTTTCTCTCTTGGCCACTGGTCGCGACTCTCCTTCTGTGTACTTCTTTTCCTATTCCTTGTGCATTTCACTTGACTTCTCTAGCTTGATTTCACTTTGATGAAGGAGGAAATCAAGTCTAATAAATATAAATAGATATCAAATCGAATCCTAGTCCACGCAAATAAATTACAACACTTTCTCCCATTGTAGTGGAAGGGAATCAGGATCGATATCGACTGGGGCAGTCGATTCCTAGTGACGACGTCGATCTGGAGAGAAAACCTGCAAAGAGAGAAAACAACAAAAGCACTCGATATCGACTAGGGTGGTCGATTTCGAGTGGGTCGGTAGCTCTGTCGACTCAGAAAACTGTTGACGATGAAGTGCTCGATGCAGGGTGGTCGATATCGAGAATAATTCCAGTCGATGTCGATTTGTAGAAAAACAGAAAATAAAGAAAACGAAATCAATATATTTTTTGGTTTTAATTCAATAAACAAAAAGGCTTCTAGGATAGGGATTCACCACAACGGTAACAATGTATGTATTATGACTAATTCTCATAAAAGATTAAACTTTTCTCAACACCATTAGGGAGATAGAGGCTTTCGCATAAAAACCTAATTGTTTATACCTTTTTCATAATTAGGGTTTATGTCAACATTCGAAGGCAAAAACTAATTACTATCCAAATTCACATATATAATCCACTTTTGCTTCATATAAGCTAAATATGGAATGATCCTAAACTCACATAAAGGATTGAGCGCGGGGTAGAAGAAGAGATCGCAAAATCAAATATGGAATAAGCGCACTTACATAGCTACCGTCGGGCTCACCCCGACCCTAGAAGTGAGACGACTACTCGCTCTTCATGGTAACAAACTCCATTGATTGAAAAGAGGAAACTTGCATTAAACTTTAAACTCCCGAAGCTTTACAACTCAACGACGGCTCTCGCAAATGCCAAACCCTAAAACTTCTCTCTAACTCTAACTCTATTGATTGTGTGTGTGATTGAATGAATAAAAACCAACCCCCTAGGGCTTTATTTATAGGCTACTAATCCTCTCTATCCAAGGATAGTATCTTCTATCTTCTATCCAAACTCTATCCAAACAAGTAGGATAGATCTTTTATTTAAGTAAATATCTAAAATAACTAATAGAAATCTTAGGGTAAAAAGGAAACTACCCTTACACATAATCTTATCTAAAACAAAGGATAAACCGTAGCTTATGTTGATAGACTTGCAATCTGTGTCTCAAAAAGCGCGTCCAACCCGTGTCGAAATCCAGTCGATATCGACCAGCTCAGTCGAAATCGACCTCTTCATTTCTGCTCGACGGGCTCGGCTTTATTCGATTTCTGGGTCTTGGTCGATATCGACCTCAGGTCATCGATATCGAGTGCTCTTCTTTTGCTGATGTTCTTGGTCTGTCTCGACACTCAGAGTCTGTGTCGATGCTTCAGTCGATATCGACCAGATCGGTCGAAATCAACCATTTTTCTACTTTCCTTGGTTTCTTCGTTTTGACTCTAATTTCACTCCAATTCCTACATAATTAGACCAAAACTTGTGCAGACTCTATTTCTTGCACGTTAGCTCATTCTACACAAATTTGCATTATTTTTCACCCTTTTCTTTGGGAATCGAATGAAATATGAAGTTAAAAGATGCAATAAAAAGGGTACTAAATATGTACAACACACTTCCATATGGTCTATAGCCCTCTGATGATTGACCTCCTTACTTCTTCGAATCTACAATCTGCAATTATACACTAAACTTGTGTAGATTCCGAACTTAACTACCAAATGAGCAAACAAGTAAACTAAGCAATTAAAATGCAATATATACATCTAAATGACCCTAAAACTACTCTATAATGCCTATCTAAATATGCATTATTATTGAGTCATGACCACTTCGAAGGACTAGGCCCTTAATCCGATTTCAATTGTAAACAGAAAATTAAATTGAGAAGGGCAAACGATTCTTATTAAAGAGGTGAATCAATTCTAGCAATCAATTTCGATCTTCATCCTTATCTTCCATGTCGATTTGATGAATTAAAAATCCTAGGGTGGGATGGAATAGGGGCTCGATTCCTCCTTTAAAACACCAATTAATTGTACATTGATGAATAACATTAAATTTGGGATAAGATTCATATGTAAAACGTCTTGAATTAAAGTCGAATTATCAAACCTCCGTGAAAGGTTGAAGGTGACCGTACGCAGGGAGGAGGAAGAAGATGGTGGTTCACCCGAACCTGTTTTCCATTTTATTTTTTTATTTTGGTTTGGTTCGGTTCACCAGGTTCAGCACAATAAAATCCTTGGGTTTTTATATGACATGATATATAGATAAAAATACATAACTACAATATAAGATAAATCACACACACATATATATCATTTTTAATAAATCACAATATGTGCTTTTATTTAAATAATTATTTGAAAGTAAATTTTATAAAATAATTATTTACTAGAATTTACTTCCAAACGTTATAGTAATATTATTAGAATCATAATTTCACTTTAACCTTTTAATCATAAGTCATACTTATTTTGTGCAAACTGATAACATATTATTGAAATAATCCAAGAAAAACCTCTTTCAAATAAAAGAATAAAATAATGAAATCATATCAACCTTTATTATTTATAACAAAAGTAGTGATTTATCTTAGTTAAAATAAGCTTCACTCTTAAAATCATAATGTCCAACTTAATTTTATATTCGAAATAATCAGAACTGAAGACTATGATATAAAATTTTATACAAATTCCTTTATTTTAAAATTTTAACATTATTTTTATTTAATTAAATTAAAATAGAAATACCCAAAAATACTTTGGGGTATTTCAATGAGCATGATTACGAGACTATTGACGTGCATACATACCATATGCGGATGGCAATTGCTATGCTATAGCCCGAGCTCGCAGTGTCCACCCTAACGGGAAGGGGGGTGGAGGTAGGAGATGGATATACCATTTGGCATTCTTTGGTCCTTTTAAAGTATTTCTACATATATATAACTGCCAGCATGATTGCGTGTTTTAATATTCCACATTGCATTAGAAGCATCTTTATTAGGTATAGCGTACGTATATGCTTGCTTATGGGAATAGAGTGCGATAGGGCATCGGTCTGATCTCATGCAATGCACATATTTTTTTTAGGTTTGTTTGTGTTCGACTGCGGGGGGTGTGTGTAGGGATTCAAATAATTCAAATTAAACAATTCACAACTAGACTACTCCCTGTCCCAAACAAATAATACAAGAATCCCCTCCCTTGTAGTAGTAGGGTAATTCAGGATCGAATCCACGAGGAGGTATGTCAGCGCTTCCCATGTTGTACTCACGATCAAATCTTTCGACCTCAGAAGACACTCGATTTCGATGTGTCTGGTCGATATCGACCTCAGTTCTGGTCGATCTCCAGTACAGTTCCTGCAGAAGACAAAAGCAGCAAAGTCGACGTCGAGCAGAGACCTCGATATCGACGTCAGACATCGATATCGACCTTTACAGTCGATTTCGATGCTTGTCACAGAAATTGTTTTCGTAACCAATTGTCGGAAAAGAGTCCGAAGAAAGTAGAATGATAAAGAAGGATGATCATAAACAAAACTAAAACTTTTATATTGATTTCAATAAATTAAAAGCTTCCGAAGTCGGGGTTTCATGCCACAAAGATAACAATGCAAGTTTTATGCTAAAGTTATGAAATTTAATGCCTTTCCATCAAATAACTTTCCTCATCAACACTTAAGTGATTAGAGACTCTTGCATAGTTCCTAAGAGTTACGATCCAATTCATGAGCAATTCAAGTTCACAATATGAGTGGCTTTCGCTTCAATAATGCAAATAATGAATCTCCCTAACTTTCGCAAAGGATCATGCATATGATAGAAGACGGAATCGCATAAAAGTCATACCTATGATGCACTTACCCTACATCGCTATCGTCGGGCTCACCCCGACCCTAGAAGTGGGTTGAGTATTCGCTCCTCATCATGCACATCATCATCATCACTGTTGAAAGAAAACTACTTTGAATTAAACCTTGAAAGAAAGTACAACCGAACAAGCCAAATCTCCGCTCTCGCTTCTCTCCAACTCACTCGGCCCTCTCTCTCTCTCTCTCTCTAACTCGTTACTACTCAATGTAAAACTAAAATTCTCTGTGTAATTGGATGTGTGTTGATGCCTAAACTCAGCCCTAATGGCCTCTAGATATAGATATCGAACTTTGCTATCCAAAGACTCGAAACTTTATCTTTATTGTATAAGATAAAATTTAAATAAAGTAAAAACTAACACTTCTATGGTAATTCAGCTTCATATGATAGATCTGAGGTTGATGATAAGAAATCTCGACTTTTGGATAGACGTGCAAGCTTCGGATAGAATTCTATCAAAATCTAAGTCGGATTCCTCTGCTGGGAAACATCGATATCGATGTTGAACATCGATATCGACCTCTGTGAAACTCTATCTCGAGCTCTCCTTCTCCTACTCGAACTGGCACTCGACTTCTATCATTTAGCTCGATCTGGCAACATTGATATCGACCTCCAGACGTCGATATCGACCTCTGTGTGTCGACATGCTCTGTTTCATTTCCTGCTCGATTCCTATGTCTCTGATGTACTCGATGTCGAGGTCCCCAGTCAATTTCGACCTCTTCAGAAGACTTCGAGTTCTTTTTCCGCTCTTCCAAATCCGTCCATTTTTATCCTGTTTTTTGTGAAATCACATAGAAACTCGTGCAAACCCATATATTTGATATTTAAGCATAAACTACACTAATCTCATGTTTTCCCATTAATATGCATGCAAAAGATGATAAAATGGACTTATATGTGCGTAGAAAATATGGCAATTTGCGCGCACATCAAACACCCTATACTTAAGCTTGCTTGTCCCCAAGCAATACCTTTAATGGTCATTCAGGGGAAGAAAGTAAACCCTCAACATTATAGATTCATTTTTCATATGTCCCTATAATCAATTGCCATCCTCGATAAGGTACTTATGTCAACCAAGTCCGTGCCTGTGCATAAAAGCAATTTCATACTCATAAAAGGAGGTAATATGCAAAAACAATTTTAGCGACATAGCATTAACAATCAAAAGGACTTTTGCAAGCTTGTGAGAAGTAAATTGGTAAAAGGCTAAAGGTGGGCTAATATTGGCCATGTGGTGTTAAATCCAGGGAAACATACTTTTTTTCCAAAACATTCCATATTCCTTCTTCATAATGTCTCACCTTTCACTCATCGCTCAATGCTTTTATTCAATATAATGCTTTTACCTCTCTAACCTTAGCACCTCCTTCTCGCGAGTCGCAAACATGGGTGTCATGAATGGCCCCGGATACTTAGTAATTTGGACTCCTCACCTTGTGTCCCATCTCGCTGAACTAACATCTCAACGAGCAGGGTCGACCTACCTTTATCTCATGAGGTGATCGGATTTTTTTTCGCTCATTAAATTTTCCATATTTCATAATTTCTTTCATTCCTGCCAACAACTTCATAAATAATGCACAACTCCATATAACTCCAAAAAATGTCATCCATTCTCAAACTTGTCCCCGGATATGGTATAAGGTATAAAATGGGCAATATGTATATATGTGGAGCAATAATGATCATGGTAAGGCTCATATATAGCTTGTGACTTTTGCAAATATGCATAGGTAAGGCTAGGATATGAACTTGTATATGTAAGCACTTGTATGGAAATTTCATAGAAAGTCCTCCATCATCTTATTATGCACATGTCAAAAGCAACTTCAAATTTTTCATCTCCTTTATTTTTTTTCTTTTTGCACTTCATTGGGACTTCCCTTAACTAGGCAATTTCATGTTATATCTCTAATGAATCTAATTTTGCATCATAGAGCTCTTTTTTTTTATACTTCCATGACTCTTCTTTTTTTCAAATTTTTGGGATGGGGGTCAATTTTTTTTTCTTTTTTTTCGAAAATAAACTAAATATGCAATAAGATAAATATGCAAATCTAAACTAAGTATGAATATGCAAGTAAGCCTTTCCCCCACCCCATACTTAAAATTTACAGTGTCCTCACTGTATTAGAACTAGGGTTAAGAAGAAAACATACTAAACCGTTACAAATTTCAGGAGTCGAAGAAGACAGCAGGCATGGTCGATATTGACCTTTCACATTGATATCGATGTTTCTCATCGATTTCTGGCTCAGGCTTCAGGGTGATCCGGCCTCGACCACAAGCCTATCTAAGTCGACCTTAAGGTCGATGTCGATCTTGGACATCGATTTCGATGTCTTTTCTGTGTGCTTCTCTCTTTCTTGCAACTTGTTCAAACCAAAACAAACTGTGCAAAACAATAAAATGTCTCAAACCAAAGTAAAAGTTGTCTAAAATCAAAACTAAGTCTTTGTTACAAGCTCTAGATTTTTAAGTCGCTAGGCCGACTTCTTCCTTTGCGCTTCTCAAAGCGGCATCTGCAGAGCCCATGTGGCTTGGGCCTCAAATATGACTCCTTTCTTGTCACGCAGCTGCATTCCACCGGGATTGATTTGATTCACCGTGAATGGTCCTAAATTCTTATCCTTGAATCTTGTAGGGAACCAATGGTCCTTAGATTTGGCAACATAGACCTTGTCTCCTATCTCATATTGGCTCGAATCATCATCGGATACCCTACATAAGCGCACATGCCAAGGCACACCTCTTCCAAAAAATGATAAATCCTTAATTGAAATGGAACAAGAGGAATCCGTACCTTGACTTACCTTCTTCTCAGTCTGTGGCTCAGGTCGATGTCGATGTTCAGAGGTCGATATCGACCTCTGTTGTACTCCTGGAGGATCAGTCGATTTGGAGAGTTTCTGCTCGATATGATCAGGTCGATGTCGACCCTCAGAGATCTCGAGGTCTCCATTCCTCCCATTTCAGCGCTGATGGTGGTCGATTTCGGCTGGGTATGGTCGATATCGACCTTAGACCCCGATTTCGATGTTTCTTTTCCTCCTCCGTCGACCCCATACTTATGACCTGGCACATAATCTTGAACATTAGTAGTCGATATCGACTTACCTGGGTCGATTTCGATGTTCTGTTGGGCTCCTTCGTTCAAGATTGCCACAACTTCCTTCACTTGGGCTCCTATGGCCCTCTTCTCAAGCTCCTCTGGTGTCATACTTCTTACCTTTGCTTCTCCACATGAAATATAGACACCATTGATGGCTTTTATCTCCATTGGCCCTTGATTTTTAACCGTCTTGTTGAAGGCATACTATATCACCTCGTCACTAATTGTGAATGAGAGCAATCCTTTCTTCACGCTAATGTTCGCATCGACGGTTGCTAGGAATGGCCTACCTAAAATAATTGGACAAGCAGGGTCCTCTGCTATATCAACAACTAAGAAATCAGCAGGGACAAAGAATTTACCTACTTGTACTGGCACATCTGTCACTACCCTAGTTGGAATAACTACCGTATTGTTAGCCATGTATAACCTTGCATCCATGGGCTCCAGAGGACCTATCTTTACCTTGTGCCAAATGGTTAGTGGCATCATGCTAACGCTAGCGCCCAAGTCAACTAAAGCATTAAATTTGAATTGACCTAGACCTATAGCGATAGAAAACTTACCTGGGTCCGTCCGCTTTTGTGGTAGCTCCAACCTGTTGCACTCCTCTGCGATCTCAGAGAGTGATCGCTTCTTACCTAAGATGTCTTTAAGGAACCTTACATAAGATGGCATCTCGTGAAGTGCCTCTGTTAATGGTATAGAGACATTAAGTCCTTGAAGCATCTTCACGAACCGCTAGAATTTCTTTTCCGCTGGGTCATTAACCATCTTTCTAGTTGGGAATGGCAACACCTTCTTCCTTCCTGCGGCTACAGTGGTGTCGACATCGACATGAGTAGGGTCGACATCGACTGGAGGAGTCGATTTTTGTGGTGACTCAGCATCAGGGTCGACATCGACTGGAAGGTCGACATCGACGTCACCTTGGTCGATATCGACAGGGGGGTCGATATCAACGTCTGTTCTGGCTCCTTTTCCTCCGCTTTCTGTTTGGGCATTTGTAATTGACGCCCACTCCTTAGGTTCACCACCGCAATATGGCCAGTGGTTTTACCCTTTTGGTTGGGCACAATGGATCCAGGAAATGATCCTGACGCTTTGGGTATTGCTTCCGCCAATTGACTCATTTGAGTCTCCATGTTACGCTTCCAAACGTCGATCTCCCCAAGCCTATAAATGATGCCATGCAGCTGAGTATGGACGAAGTTGTTGGCTTGTTTGAACTCAGCATGGTTCCTCCGCATCTCATCAAGAATGATTTGCAGGTCATCTTTCCTTGTCTCCCGCTCAGGGTGCCCTGGTGCCCTATATGGTGGGGGATCCCTTTGATAAAACCTTTGATCACCCCAATATTATTGATTGCCCCCTCCATAGGAGCCTCTCCTCCACTTGCCCTCCTCATGTTGTTCTGCCATGGATACTTGCTCAGTATGTGGACAGGCACTAGTGTTATGCCTTGTTGAACCACTCCTGACAAGTTTGATTGTTGCTCAAGAACCTGACTTGCTTTTGAAGGTGGCGTGTCTGATCATTATGGAATTGTTGCCGCACATCAGGATCTATCTCCCTTGGAGGCTCATATAGTGGCATTGATGGGGCAGGCCTTGCATCATAGGCCGCAGCAGCCCCATAAGTGTTGTCAAAGTTCACGAGCCTCTCAATGGTCTCCCATGCCTCCGTTGGTGTAAGCTCAATGTACCGATAGGAGGTATATGAATTTATCCTCTCCTTATTTGGCGCATCGAGGGCGTTGTAGAAGATCTCCTGGATGACATATGAAAGTTGCCCATGCGTGGGGCATGATCTCAACAAGTCCTTAAATAGCTCCCACGCCTGTGCTAGTGTTTCACCTGGCTTTTGTTTGAAAGCCGTGATCCTTTGTCGCAGCATCGCCATTTTAGAAGGTGGAAATAACTTATTCAGGAATGCATCCTTCACCTCCGCCTATTTCCTCAGCAAGCGTGGAGCCAAACATTCAAGCCATTGTAACACCTTCCCTGCCAAAGACCATCGAAAAGATTTTAATCGCATATACTCTAAATTTACTCCATCAGCAATTGTTTCACATAAGTCCATAAAAGTAGAGATGTGTTGCAGGGGGCATTCATTAGGTCTTCCTTCAAAAGTATTTCTTTTTATCTCAGATAGGAAGTTAATTTTTATTTCATAGTTGGAGTGAGGAATTAAAATAGCGGATTCAGGAACATGAAGCGGCGGATGCATGTATTGCATCGCCGTCTGTGGATACTGATTTAGCCGCTCTTGGGCTTGTCTGCGCGCATCCTCCTCCCTATCAGCACGGGCTCGCTCAGCAGTAGCGGCAGCCCTTTCAGTGGTGATTGTAGCATTGTGGTCCTCGATTTCCTTCCTCAACCGCTCTATGGTTTCAGCCTGCGTCTCGTTGTCAACCATGATGCGAATTGCTTTGTTGCGAAGATGGTAGAAACGTTCAGGCTGGTTGATTGGTTCCAGGATAGGTCCGCGATCAGAATGTCACATAAACCTGCAAAATAAGCTTGAAAAAGATCGTGATTAAACATAGGTGGCGATTGATTGCCTCCCCGACAACGGCGTTAATTTTTCGACTGCGGGGGTGTGTGTATAGATTCAAATAATTCAAATTAAACAATTCACAACTAGACTACTCCCTGTCCCAAACAAATAATACAAGAATCCCCTCCCTTGTAGTAGTAGGGTAATTCAGGATCGAATCCACGAGGAGGTATGTCAGCGCTTCCCTTGTTGTACTCACGATCAAATCTTTCGACCTCAGAAGACACTCGATATCGATGTGTCTGGTCGATATCGACCTCAGTTCTGGTCGATTTCCAGTACAGTTCCTGCAGAAGACAAAAGCAGCAAAGTCGACGTCGAGCAGAGACCTTGATATCGACGTTAGACCTCGATATCGACCTTTACAGTCGATTTCGATGTTTGTCACAGAAACTGTTTTCGTAACCAATTGTCGGAAAAGAGTCCGAAGAAAGTAGAATGGTAAAGAAGGATGATCAGAAACAAAACTAAAACTTTTATATTGATTTCAATAAAATAAAAGCTTTCAAAGTCGGGTTTTCATGTCACAATGATAACAATGCAAGTTTTTATGCTAAAGTTATGAAATTTAATGCCTTTCCGTCAAATAACTTTCCTTATCAACACTTAGGTGATTAGAGGCTCTCGCATAGTTCCTAAGAGTTACGATCCAATTCATGAGTAATTCAAGTTCACAATATGTGTAGCTTTCACTTCAATAATGCAAATAATGAATCTCCCTAACTTTCGCAAAGGATCATGCATAGGATAGAAGACGGAATCGCATAAAAGTCATACCTTTGATGCACTTATCCTACATCGCTATCGTCGGGCTCACCCCGACCCTAGAAGTGGGTTGACTTTTCGCTTCTCATCATGCACATCATCATCATCATCATTGTTGAAAGAAAACTACTTTGAATTAAATCTTGAAAGAAAGTACAACCGAACAAGCCAAATCTCCGCTCTCGCTTCTCTCCAACTCACTCGGCCCTCTCTCTCTCTCTCTAACTCGTTACTACTCAATGTAAAACTGAAATTCTCTGCGTAATTGGATGTGTGTTGATGCCTAAACTCAGCCCTAATGGCCTCTAGATATAGATATCGAACTTTGCTATCCAAAGACTCGAAACTTTATCTTTATTCTCTAAGATAAAATTTAAATAAAGTAAAAACTAAAACTTCTATGGTAATTCAGCTTCATATGATAGATATGAGGTTGATGATAAGAAATCTAAACTTTTGGATAGACGTGCAAGCTTCGGATAGAATTCTATCAAAATCTGAGTCGGATTCCTCTGCTGGGCAACATCGATAATGACGTTGAACATCGATATCGACCTCTGTGAAACTCTATCTCGAGCTCTCCTTCTCCTACTCGAACTGGCACTCGACTTCTATCATTTAGCTCGATCTGGCAACATCGATATCGACCTCCAGACGTCGATATCGACCTCTGTGTGTCGACATGCTCTGTTTCATTTCCTGCTCAATTCTTATGTCTCTGATGTACTCGATGTCGAGGTCCCTAGTCGATTTTGACCTCTTCAGAAGACTTCGAGTTCTTTTTCCGCTCTTCCAAATCCGTCCATTTTTATCCTGTTTTCTGCAAAATCACATAGAAACTCGTGCAGACCCATATATTTGATATTTATGTATAAACTACACTAATCCCAGGTTTTCCCATTAATATGCATGCAAAAGACGATAAAATGGACTTATATGTGCGTAGAAAATATGGCAATTTGCGCGCACATCAGTTTGCAGATCATGTATGCTCCATACTTCTATGACGGAGACTTGCTTGGGCGATCGAATCGAACTCACTTATCACTCGGCTTAAGTATTTCACATGTTTGGATATCTCATGTTTTGGTTTTGACCCGGCCTTGCCGTGGCAAGTTGTACCATGTTTCTGTTTTCCATCGATTTACGCAAAACAATTTTAGCGATATAGTCTCATAGGACATGTTAAGGGTACCCAACGGCCCTACGCTTGATTTGGGGTTCGAATCCCCACTTTAAACGCTCTCACTTGAGGTTTTGAAACCTCGACCTGTACTTCAATTGCAATATCCGAACAAAGGTATCTAACCTTCGAAACATAACCCGAATATTTATATTTGGGTCGTTATAACTCAGGCGGAGATTGCTCAATGCTTGAGAACTCCCTTTTAACTTTGCTGCAATAGGTGATAGGGAAATACTTGTTGAGAAATGCTTTCTTCATCTTTACCCACGCCTTAATACTTTCCGCTAGAAAGTAGTAGAACCAGTCATTTACAGCGCCCTTGAGAGTGAAGAAAACACCCAGAGCATCATTTGGTCATCTGTCATGCTTGTAGGTTGCAAGGGATGACATATTCTTGTGAACTCCGCCAGATGCTTGTTAGGATCTTCTTTGCTCTTTCCATGAAATCCGGGCAAGATGTTTGCCCAATTTGACTTGAACTCGAACTTGCTGGAAGATTCGAGAGCTTGATAGCTAATGGTTGTGTACTGAGATCGGGCTCCTTGAGATCTCATAGTGTTTTCCTTACTTCTGCATTGAGTTCCATCTTGGTTGAATCTTGTTTCCTTAAACTGGAGTGAGTGTTTCTATTTCTGGATTACAAGACACCGTAGACTGATTATTAGAATGAGCGTGATCCTTACAAGATGGCTCACACAAATGCTAACAAACACACTTAAAAAAATCGGCGCTCCCCGACAACAGCGTTATAAATTTGGTGGACTCTTAAATGTCATGGTTTAAAATTTCCAGATAATAATACCCAAACTCATGGGCTTGATCTCATAGAGAGCACGTACAACTTCTTAAATGTGTTAGCCAAGCAAAGTAACAAAGCAAATATGAAAGGAAATAATAAGTAAACTAAACTAGCTAGCAGTGATTGATTGATTGATTGATGAGTAACAATAGTGATGATGATATAGTTTCACTCACATTCATAACAATGGTAATTCCGTGATAGATGATCAGATGCATATATATTTAAAAAAAACAACTGTAATTGTACATGAAATTCCTTAGGCAAATTTCAACGTATACCAATCTGGTAGAGAAGATATGCTACGTTTATTGTTAGTTAAAAAAGATGCATCTTTCCTACTGAGCATTCCTAAAAAAAAAATTTTTACTTTACAACGTTTATCTCAAACAATATGGGGATGGTGAGAAGAGATATATTTTACATCTTAGAGGGGGGACTTCGAGCCTGTTGTGTACGATTAGCCAACCTTGTGCAAGAGGGACGAGATCCTTAGTAGCAGAAAAAATAGAATATGAATGAAAATTCCTAGTCCAATTGGTTGATGTAGTTCTGGTTGATTCTTCACCTGCTACGGTACCCGAATCGTTTTAATATGAAGGATTGATTATGCTTGAAGACGCTTGCCCTCAAAAAAGAAAGAGGCAACCTTCCCTAGGAAGCTTCTGTGCAAGGTGTAGAGGGGAAGATAAACAACCTTCCCTCGAAGAGCTTCTGCTCGTAGCGATTGAGGAATGAATCGATCATTTAACTAAGAGAAAAAAGAGATTAACAGTTTCTCTTTAAGGAAAGAAATTAATGAATGGTTGAGAATTAACAATCCAACTAGAGGTCCTGACTCAGGGAAAAGACCATATCTGTAACGGCTCAAAAAGTAAGGATCTTCTTTCCCCTATTTGCCCTCCATTGGGCCTAGGAAAGAAAACCTAATTATCCGAGTTACGTTTAAGAAGGCAAGGTTACCTTCCAACTAGATCTTACAACTCGAGTACGAGTCGCAAGTTTTCGCAATAAGAAGAGGCAAGGTTTTGAAATAGGGATTTCAAACCCTTAAAGATCATAGGTCCATTGGAGACCAAGTACCTGCCTTAGTCTAATCGTGAAATTTAGCGGAAACGGAAGTAAAGTATAAATCAAAATACAATCCAAAAGGGTGCCATGACAGAGCCGAGTCAAAACGAAGTAAAAGAGTTTAAAAGAGAGGAAGTGTAGTGGTCTCTCAAGATCTTAATCTAACGCCAAAATTTTGAACCCGCCAAGCATCCATATGAGCAAAGATAGCGGCTAACGGTTACCTGAATCTAAAAAAAAGAGGGGGATCTGGGTCAGTCATCAGGTCACTCATGCACGTGTGTAAACACACTCTGAGAGGCATATAATAAGCATTCTATTCCTAAGATGGAGTACGTAATGCAAAACGAAAATTAAACAGATAAGCATGCAGATAAGTAAATGTCGAAATAGATAAAGAAGCGCGCCAGTTACAAGAAATGCCAAATAGCATGTCCCTCTAGGCTCCTAAGAAATCTTATAGCAACTCACTATCAAATGAGCTACCTCACCCTACGGTGCAGGCCAACCCCATGTAATGAGCCTACTAGCTATGAAAGGAAGGCAAGCAATGACACTTATATAAGGCCTAAGGCTCTGAGAGTCCTATGGCACCTACTACCAAAAAGCCTATGGCATCATCGAGTGCAAGCAACTTTTTGTACCAAAAAGCATACCACATCATCGAGTGCAAGCAACTTCCTATAATAAGCACCAACTAAGATGACAAGAATAAAGAAAAAGGTCCCAACTGAAAACACTTATAACGATCGTTTTTCTAGAAAAGACAGATAGCAAGTCATATGATTTCCATTTTATATCCTAAGCTTGATTCTAAGTCGTATGAAGCATGAACACTAACCTACTATATAACACCCAGTGCATAAAGCACCCATCATGAGTAAGTTCAAGGAACTTACCTGGAGAAGCGCAGAATCCAAGCAATACAACAATCAAGCAAATCCAAACAGATTAGAGATCACCTAGAAGATAAGTAACATAATAAGTCTAAGTCTAACTTACACAAAGCATATCAAATAACACACATAAGATTCACATAAAACATATATAAGTTAACCATCCAATCATCATCAACATTAATGTCTCAATTCAATTCCTCATCTTGTTCCCATAACTTGGGCATTTTCTCATCACCACATCTTATTCATGCCATCATCATCATCATCATCACCATCATCATTGTTCATCTTACTTAACTCAACATCTCCTATCATCATATATCATCCCATTCTTTTTATCATCAACTCATCATCTTAACATCTCATGCTTTATAATCATGCTCATAATCAACTCAATAATCAAACAATTCTTTCAAAGTCATACTTAGCCAAATCAATTGTTAAAATATTAAACCCTTCAAAACAAACTTATAATTTCATTTTATCAAGCATTCCGACATAGCTAAAACCTTCTTTCAAATAGTTAAATCAACTTTCGTCCTTCGAAAGCTTTTCCCCAAAGTGCTTTTTTAAATCTCATGTTCAATTAACACAAGCAACACTTTTTAAAGACTCTAACAGTTTAGTTGTCATAAATATCACATATACATATAATCATACAAATAACATTTGAATAACATATCTAACATTTAAGCACCAAGTAGAGAAATAACTTTTAAATAAATACTTAGCAATAAATCATTTCAAATAATATATTTTAATTTCAACCATTTAAATACCACATTTGACCAAAACAAATCATTAAATAATTTAAATAACCAATAAATCATAAATAAATAAATCAGAAATAATAACTAATAATAACAATTAAATATATAATAAGTAAATTATTAAATAATTTGTTAGCTAAATAATGAATAAAATAAGGTAACATAGTAAAAAAATAACATCAGCATCACCATTTAATTTGTTGAACCAATTTTACAAAGTCATATTGTCAAAAGAACCCGACACAAGTTATTTTTATTCCAAACCTTAACTAATCTCATAATATAATATTATTGAACAATCATGGCATAAGTTAGTATATTTCAAAACCTTTCTTCTATTGTTTCAAATAATTTAAGACACTTGGTAAATAATTCCAAAATAATATATTTTAAATCTACTAGCTTAAATACCATTATTACTTAATCAAATAATTAATAATTAAATAGTGACTAATTAGTCAATTAAATAAATTAATAATTAAATAACAATAATAATCAAACAAGTAACCAAATAAATAATCAAATAAACGAATAAATAAGTAAATAATTAAGTAAAACACAAACTGGGCCAAACTAAATAAACCCAAACAAAACCCAAATGTTTTTAAATAAAAACCGAACCGGATAAAAAATAACCGAATCGGACCCAAAAAAAAAAAGAAAATCGGACCACTCTCTTCTTCATCCTTCTGCCCGCCCAATTCTCCTGTTCACCTCAGCGCTCCTTCTGCTCTCTCGCCTGCTCAACCTCCCTCATTCCCGAAATCAAAAGCTCGAGCTTTCTATGGCTAGAAAAACGAAATAGGGAGGGAGAGGGCTCACCGAGGTATCATCGGGGTCGCTAGAAACAGGGAAGGTGTGCTCGGACTAGCGTCAGTGGCTACGGGGCCTCCTGGACTGCTCTGCTTCGGCTCGGGCTGCTTCGGTCTCGGAGGAAGAGGGCTCGGGGCTCGGAATGCTTCTGGATTTTTTACAGAAGGAGGGTGGAGTGTGGTGGTTCGGTGGTGCTTTGGGTCGCTCCGGAAAACAGAGGGTGAAAAGTGGCAGCGATGGGGTGTTATTGGTGTTGCCGACGAACAGGGAAGGTGCGATTGTGTTGTTTTGAATCCAGAGGGCGGCGTAGCTTCGGCGTTGAATCAAAGTCGATGGGGTAGCTCGGGCTTGAAGAAACCGAGAGAGATTGGAGGTAGAAGCTTGAACAAGGGGGGAGGGAGATTGCTTTTTTTTTTAAAGAAAGGAGTAAGGTGGTGTTGATGACAAATGGTGACGAGGTAGTTGTTGGAAAGAGGGTAGGAGTATGGCGATGGATGAAATAGGGGGTAGGGGTGAGGTGAGGGAGTTGGTGTGTGAGAGTGTATAAGTGAAAAAAGTAAAAATTAATACCCAAAAATAAATGTCGAAATCCGCTTTTCAACCTTAACCCGATGCGATTCAAATTAACCTTCAAATTCAAAATAATGAAATTCGACAAATATTTTCAAGTCTCGGTATAATAGAGCGGAATGAATTCGTTTTTGAATTTAAATAACAATTTTATACCGGAATTTGGTTGAAAGAATTCAAACAAATCGTTTGCTCGAGGACGGAATTATTCAAAATTTTCCGAATCCTTGGGAATTAAATTGAAACTAAATCAATATTAAATCAAAAATTAAATCTTAATTTTTAAAATAATATTATAAAATTTCAAGTCTTTACAATATCATATAAAGAAATTTCCGATCTAGGTCCTTAGCGTAGACGTAGGCTTCTATAAGAGAATGAGAAGCTCTCAACACAAGAAAAGGTGGACTGCGCAGAGCCCACCCGAGTTCGTTTTCTTCTGCCACTGGCTGCTGCTAGGGAAAGACATCCCGACCCCTTCTTAGAAAAGGGAAAAGGTTGGAATCCTTTCCATTGTCATTCAATAAGCCCATGGGAGATCGAGATGTTGGTTTCGGACGTCCTTGGATTATGTAGAGCCTTCACCGATGTCTTCTTTTCTCACAGTTATAGGGAAGGAAATGGTGTCGCTAATAGGATGACTAACATCGGACTTTCGTCGACACTTTTTGTTTCGTCCCCCCTATTGAGATAGATTCTCTCGTCCGTCAAGACGCCCTTGGACGCTGGTTCAACTGTGGTTGACCAAGCCCAAATCTTTGCCTTGTATAAAAAAATAATAATAAGCCCATGGTGTTGTCATCCTTCTCCAAACTCTGGTTGTGGAAGAAGGAGAAGGAGTCGTGGCTCCCTAGGAGCCTTCTACTCCTATTCGCGGGAGTTTCACTTGCTTGGACTTCCTTATAGCCTTCTTTTTTAGAGTCTGAATTTTAAAAGGTGATATTTTTATAAAATGGTTTAGGTATACCGTTGATTACCATTTATTATTTATGGTTTATAATATCACAGCAACTTTAGACAAAATCTCAAAATGACTTTTATCAAGACAATTTCAAATAAATTGCACGCATTTTCTTTTCATTTCTTCCAAATAAATTGCAAAACGGTCCAAAACTCTCTCATTTACGAATCGAAACCTAAATATGTCAAATGAACTAATGTGATCGAAAACATGCTAAAAATGATGAAATTAATCAAGGTATCAATTGATCGAGACTCGAATTGGTATATCGATTTGATGATTATCAAATGACATTCGATGATTATTTGTGGTCGTTGTTCAAAAAATATGTCGAAGTTTGCAGAGGACGAGCTAAATAAGAGACTTCGACAAAAGGTGTCGCGGGTACGCAAGAGCCTCATCAAACATTGTCGAGGGTACGCAAGATCAAACGTTGTCGAGGGTACGTAGGAGCCTCATCAAACGTTGTAGATGGTACGGAGGAGCCTCATTAAATATTGTCGAGGTTACACAGGAGCCTCATCAAATATTGTCGAGGGTACGCAGGACTGTCATCAAACATTGCCGAGGTCCCTTATTTAGTTCGTCCTCTACGAACCTCGACAATTTTTTCGAACGACAACAACAAATAATCATCGAATATCATTTGATAATCATCTAAGACGATCGATATACCAATTCGAGTCTCGATTAATTGATACCTTGATTAATTTTATCGATTTTAGCCTGTTTTCGATCACAATAGTTTGTTCAACATATTTAGGTTTCGATTTCTAGAATAGAGAGTTTTGGACCGTTTTGTAATTTGTTTGGAAAAAATGAAAAGAATTTGCGTGTAATTTACTTGAAATTATCTTGACAAAAACCGTTTTGAAATCTTGTCTAATCTCTCTTATAATATTTGCAATATAATGGGATAATTTCTTACCTATCCCATTTACAATTTCTTACACAAAATAAGTAATTAGGTAAAGCTACCCCTGGTGCACCGAACCCTCATCAGTCATCACCTACCATACCAAGCACCAGTTAAATCAAAAGGGGAAAAAAAACAGAAAAGAAAAATCCGTCGCCCAGTCTTTACCATTTCTGCAAATTGCATAATCGGGTCCACGCTTTCCAACCTCTTCCTCTTCCCAGAAAATCCTTCGAGATTCTTCCCTTCCGATTTACGAGTTGAACAAATCGATCCGTGTTTTCCGCTCTGAGAATCTTTTGAGTAAGAAAAAGCAGAGCTGCTGTTTGATTCCCGCTGAGCCATGTGTGGAGGTGCGATTATCTCCGACTTCATTCCGGCGACGGGATCCCGCCGCCTTATCGCCCACGATCTGTGGTCGGATCTCGCCGGCCACGGCAAGACGAAGAGGAAGAGCCTCTATGGTGGATTCTCCAAGCCGGTGAGGTCAGAAGTCACCGATGTCGTCAAGGATGGTTACGATTTTGAGGCCGATTTCCTCGATTTCGTGGACGAATCTGATGTCGAGGAGTTTGCAGATGTCAAACCCTTCGATTTGAAGCGATTCAATGCTTTCAACTCCAACTCTGCTCAACGTTAGCTATTTTTCTCTCTCAACCTTCGCGTGTTCATTGGCTATTGTTTGTTCTAGGGTTACACATTTTGTTTTCTTCATTTTGACTCTGGAGAAATTAATGGTTTTTGAAATTTAGGTTATTTGGAACTCTATTGTCATTTTGTATTGTCCTTTTGAGTCTTGACCCATTTCTTTGGCCTGAAACTTTGTGTCGAACCGATAGATTTATAAGAACTTCAATATTGTCCTTCCAGAGAGGATGATGTGATTTGACTAGCTGAAGATAGAACTACCTTTTGTTAAAATGAGGAAAATTTGCTGTTTTGACCTTTTTAATTTGACGTTCTTAGACTGTTCTTTAAACATCTATGCAAGGTGCATCTTATTCTGGGATAGCTCTGCATCCCCCCTTCTGATGAGAGCTTTTGTTCCTGCATTTGATGTTTTCAATCTCTTATATTCTACCTTTAATTGTATCTTATCATATCAGATTCATAGGTTTTTGGATACTGTTGCTTGTATTGTAAATCTGATTCAGAACCATAAATTTTGCATTTGCTTGTTTTTAGTTGGTAATGTAGTATGATGAGGGATCTCTTGTATAGGAGATAAATGAATCAGTTGGTCGATTTTTGTACATCAGGCGAGCATAGGATGCACCAATCAAAATTTCATTTTCTTCCATTTTTTATGCATTGGCGGAGTTGATTTTCATTTTGTCTCCTCTCAATATGGATTGGTTTCTTGATGGCTTAATGATGGAAAATCTATCTTACCAGGAAACTCCAAAGTGGTTGTTTTTCCCTTTTTAGGAAGCTCAGTAACATGGAAACATGGGTAAACATATCCTTGTGTAAAATTATGGTAACTATAATTGAAATTGAAGTTTTTCCTAATTCGTGTTGTTTATGTTTCCCCTTTCAGTGTTCATTATTGTGCAGCATTGTTGAAAAGTGAGATGTTTCATCTGCTAGAGACCCATTAAACCCTTTTAATGATTTAATTGGGGTCTTGTTGTCTTTACTTATGGTCATTTAATTTTGGGATTTATCTTGTAATCGTCTTTTCTTTTTATTGAACACAAGATTGATGATTTCTTTCTTCAACCATTCAGGACCGAAGCCTGTGGGATTCACAAGCCAGGCTGAGAAATCCGCCAAGAGAAAGCGGAAAAATCAGTACCGTGGTATTCGCCAGCGCCCATGGGGTAAATGGGCTGCTGAGATCCGTGATCCCAAGAAGGGTGTTAGGGTCTGGCTTGGAACCTTCGATACTGCTGAAGAAGCTGCTAAGGCTTATGATACTGAGGCCCGTAGGATCAGGGGTAGGAAAGCCAAGCTCAATTTCCCTGAGGATACCACGGCTTCTTGCAAGCGCGCTGTTACGGTCAATTCCCAGAAGTCAATTCGAAAGACAAACCCAAAACCTGTAACTCAGAACTGGGCCATGAATTTCAGCGTTCCTATCAACTCTGAAGATGATGGCTCATATAACATGATTCATTTTGCAGAAGAGAAACCTGTGACTGAGCAGTATTGTTATACCAACTCCTCCCCTGCTGTAGGAGAGGTAGGATTCAAAACTTCCTCACCTAAACCTTTTGACGGCAGCGCTGTGCACTTTAATTCCAACGAAGGTAGCAACTCTCTTGATTGTTCTGAATTTGGCTGGGGAGAAAACGGTCAAGCACAAGAGATATCTTCTTTTTTCTCCACTATACTTGAGGAGGAAGACACTAAGGCCCAAGAGGAAGGTAACCCGAAGAAGAAGCTGAAGCCCACCATGACCTCTTCGGAGGAGGTTGCAGGATCAGCTGACGAGGCTAATGGAAAATTTTCCGGCTGTGACCTTTCGGATTTCGAGGCTGAGATGAATCTCCTTGATGATAACTGGGCAGTGGATGCTTTCCTTGGTGGAGATGCAACTCAGTATGGTCTCAATCCCGAGGATCTCTGGAGCTTTGATGACCTCTCCCCTGCTGCAGGAGGGTTTTTCTAAGCTCATTTCAATGCGACGCCCAACTGGCTTTTTGGGTAAACAAGACAACGAGATGGTAATTTATGTGACTGCAATAAACAAGTTCCTTTCACAAAACATTTTTTTGTGGGATTGTGTATGTTCTTGAATAGTAGCTGTCTGTCTGTTGAACACCTGTGATGATCAGGGAATGCTTTACGTTGCTCATTTTCTTGTGCAGGACCTGCTTCCACCTTTGTTTGTGAAAAATGGTGTTCAACCTTTTAGATGAATGCTTTGTGCATCAGTCCAGGTGCCCTGTTGTGCTTTGAGATGGTACATAGCTTTTAATTTAGGCATCTGCCGTTTACCCCGAATTTGTTGTAGTTGAAGCTACATCACCGTTTTCAAGTTTGGGTTTCTGTTGTTTGTGTGCATTTCCCCCAGTTATGCGCTGTTCCTCAATGGTACAGGTGTTTGGTCACTTTTCAGTGGAGGAGGCTGGGTTGTACACTACAGATGTTTTGGGTCTTCTATCTCTAGAGGATCTGTCCTTTTAATTTCTTGCCAATATGATCCATTCAATAATTTCCCAACTCAGATATCGAATTTCGAATTACGGAGTATTTGGTTAAGGGACAAAAGGTCATTGCCAGCCTACTTGTGTGTTGAAATTATCATTATACAGAAATTGTTGGTTAACTACATTTCTCGTCTATTTGATGATAAACTAAATAAGGTGTATAAATGAAAACTTATAAATTTTAAGTTAAGTTATTAAATGAGCATAAAATGGAGGGCCTAGTCGAAGAGCGTTCTAAGGGTCACTGACAATATGAAGAAAAAAAACTATTGACAAAACCTTTTTTATTATTATTAGGAAAAATAACCGAAAATAATACGAACTATTAGCGGTGAACCAAAAATAATACGAACTTTAAAAATTACAAACTTATATATGAACTATAACAGGTTAAACCAATTTTGATACAAAGGTTATACATTACAAACAAAAAATTAAATTTGATTTAAAATGTAATTAATAAGAAATTTTAGGAATAAATTGTAAATTTAGAAGATTCATCATCTTCCCCCATTTTCATCTTCCCCCATTTCAGACCTTGGATGAGTAAAATGCAACTAGAAGACAGTCTAGGGCCTAATCATCTCCCCAGGTTGTTTATATTCCCTAGCCAACCAAAGGCTTCAGTCGTCGGACTCATTAATCTTACAGGCGGTGGAACCCTTGACACCATTGTTGGATTCTTCCGACTCGCAGGCCCGCAGTGGAATCCTTGACACCGTTGCCGATGTCGATGAGACGGCGGCATCCACCTCTAAGGGCTAATCTCATATTCTCTTCCTAGGTTCCAGGTCAAAAACAGAATTCACTAGTTCAATCTCTAACATTCCTACTATCCAGCAGTTATGAATATAGAATAGCAATCATATCTCGCGACTAATAGCATGTCATAAGCACGTCAAGGATAGTTGCATACCATAATATCTAGCACATCATCATATCACCAAGGATCTGCACATGACTGTCAAGCATAAGCATGCAATTAAAGAGATTCTACTAACCCATTCCCAATCTAACCAGGTAAATACTCACCCCACTCGCGAGGTCAAGGAAATATCTACACTTGGCTCGATGTAGGATGCAAGCAGCTCATCTAAGACATCCCCATAGCTAGCTCAAATGCTCTCCTCGGTCTTCCATATAGCCTCCTCATGGGTCCTCCTAGACCACTGAACTAGAAGTAAAGGAACCTCCATGTTCCTAAGCTTCTTGACACGAGGGTCAAGAACAATCATCGTACGCTCTACGAATGTATGGTCAGGCTCAATCCGAAGATCGGAATAGTCAAGGATGTGGCTAGGGTCAGGGATGTAGCGTCGAAGCTGGGATACGTGGAAAACATCATGCACACCGGCTAAGGATGAAGGTAAGGCTAAACAATAGGCTACCTCTCCGACTCTATCCAGAACCTCGAACGGAGCAATGTACCTCGGACTCAGCTTGCCCTTGACGCCAAAACATCGGATCCCTCGAGTAGGCGAAACTCGAAGCCACACGTGTAAACCCACATCGAACTCAATATCAGTCCTCCGTCTGTCTGCATATTTCTTCTGACGGTCCTGGGCAACTCTCATGTGCTCCCGAATGCGACCCACCTGGTCTACTGTCTCCCGGACTAACTTGGGGTAAGGAAGATACTGTATCTACGGGCTCATCCCAGCAAACTAGCGACTTGCATCGCCTCCCATACAGTGCCTCGTAAGGATCCATCTCGATCAACGTGTGGTAGCTTTTGTTGTACAAAAACTCCACCAGCGGTAGGAATCTAACCCATTAGTCGCCCCAATCTAGAACACAAGACCGCAACATATCCTCTAAGGTCTGAATCGTCCTCTCATTCTGGCCGTCTGTCTGAGGATGAAAAGTCATACTGAAGTGCAATCTGGTCCCTAAGGCCTCCTGAAACTGATGCCAAAACCTCGAAGTGAAGCGTCCATCTTTATCCGACACTATCCTCTCAGGTACTCCATGGAGCCTCACTATCCGATGGATAAATTCCTCAGCTAGATGGCATCAATCTGTGGACCATATTGATGCCATCTAGCTGAGGAATGACAATGAAGTGAAGCCTCACGTCTCCTGAATGAAAATGAAGTGAGCCAACTTGGTCAATCTGTGGACCACAACCTAGATGGCATCAAAACCTCGAACATCCTATCTCAGCCTTGTGACGAAGTCCATGGAGATGTCCGTCCACTTCAACTCGGGAACGGGAAGCGATCTAACAAGTTCTCCCGGTCTCTGGTACTCGATCCGAACTTGCTGACAAACCTGACATCTAGCTACAAAATCTGTAATGTCTGCGCGCATCCTCTGCCACCAATAACTCCTCCTCAAGTCCTGATACATCTTATTCGTCCCTCGGCGGACAGAATAAGGAGTGGTGTGAGCCTCCGCATGATCCTCTGTCTCAGATTCGACGTCGACAACACCACAACTCTACCTTGAAAGGGCAGTATGCCATCTCCTCTCTCTACAAGCTCTCCGGCTCAGCCTTGAGCCATCCTCTCTCTAAGAACTGCGACCTTCGGTTAATTTGTTTGACATCTGTGAATCTCCTCTGTCAACTCTAACTGAACCTCGAGGAATGACAGCTGCCCACTCTCTCGCTGAATCCAAACCTCAAAGCCACATCTCTACAAGTCTATCTGCAAGTCCCTCTGGACTGTAAGCCTCGCAATCAATGTCTCCTGATGAGTCTTCCTACTGAGCGCATCTACCACCACATTGGCCTTCCCTGTGTGGTAGACTATATCCAAGTCATACTCCTTTAAAAGCTCTAGCCACTCTCTCTGCCGCATGTTGAGCTCCTTTTGAGTGAAAATGTACTTCAAACTCTTGTGATCCGTCATCACCTTGCATGAAGTGTCGTACAGATAATGCCTCCAAATCTTCAGAGCGTGCACAACGGCTGCCAACTCCAAGTCGTGGGTGAGATAAGTCACTTCTCCGGGCTTCAACTAGTGTGAAGCATAAGCAATGACCCTGTCCCTCTGATGCAGAACACAACCTAATCCAGATCGCGAAGCTTCTGTGTAGATGACGATGTCCTCTGTCCCATCTGGTAGTGCTAAAACTGAGCAGTCATGAGCTTCTCCTTCAGAAGCTCGAAACTGGCCTGACACTCTATACTCCACTCGAACGGAACATCTTTCCATAATAGTTGTGTCATGGGCCTCGCAATGCTCAAAAATCCCTGGACGAATCTCCGATAGTAGCTGGCTAACCCCATAAATGAGCGGATATCTCTGACGTTCTTGGGCACCTCCCAAGCAACGATGGCATCAATCTTCGCTGGATCCACGATGATTCCCTCTGCTGAGATCACATGGCCTAAGAAGGCTACCTCTGTGAGCCAAAAGTCCCACTTGTTGTAATTCCTATATAGTTGATGCCTCCTCAGCGTCTCCAAGATGATTCGTAGTTGCTCCTCATGCTTCTCTCGACTCCTCGAGTACACCAATATGTCATCTATGAAGACAACGATGAATCTGTCTAAGTAGTCAATGAACACGCGGTTCATGAGCTCCATAAAGGCGACGGGTGCATTGGTCAACCCAAAAGGCATGATCACAAACTCGTAGTGTCCATAGCGAGTCATGAAAGCTGACTTCTACACATCCTCTAGCTTCACTCTCAGCTGCTGGTAACCGGATCTCATATCAATCTTCGAAAACACCACTGCCCCTTGAAGCTAGTCAAGCAGATCATCGATCCTCGGGAGCGAGTAACAGGTTCTTCACCGTCGCCCGGTTCAACTCCTGGTAGTCTATACATAATCTCAACAAGCCATCTTTCTTCTTGACGAATAGCACAAGCGCTCCCCAAGGTGATGCACTCGGCCGGATATAGCCCTTCTCGACTAGCTCCAGCTGAGCCTTCAGCTCCGCCATCTCTGTCGGGGCCATGCGGTAAGGAACTCGAGATGTGGGCCCGGTGCCCGGCTCTAACTCGATCGCAAAATCTACCTCTCTCTGTGGGGGAAGTCCGGGTAGCTCATCAGGAAACACATCTGCGAAGTCTCTAACGATAGGCACGTCTGTCGAGCTAGGGTATCCGCGATCCACCTCTAAAGCGTAACACCAATACCTAGTGCAGCTCTGATCTAGAAGTCTAGTAGCTCTAACTGCGCTGATGAGTGCCCCGTTCCTCTTGGGATCTCTCCTCCAAACCTGATCCTCAGTCCCATCGTCTGCCAAGATAGTCACCGTCCTCGTCCTTAGGTCGATAATGGCTCCATAGCGGTCCATGAAATCCATGCCTAGAATGAGGTCCTCCAAAGTTAGTGGAATGACGATAAGGTCAACGGGCCACTCTCGCTCACCTATACGGATGTGACACCCTAAGATCTCCCTACTCAACATAATCTTGGCCCCATCCGGTAGACCAATAGTAAGGGTTGAACCACTCGTGCAGCTCAGGCTCAGCCTGGCCACGCACGCCTATGCTATGAAGTAGTGAGTCGCACCGGTGTCAAACAATATAATCAAGCACTCATCATGGAAGGGAATAGTACCTGCGGAAGTAGGAGCGGAGTGATCATCAGCTCTCATCTGGAATATGCAGGGCGGTGGGGGTAATGCTGGTCCTCGGCCTCCAGAACTCTGACCTCGATCATACCCGGACCAAGATGGTCCTGCTGAAGATGATCCTCTACCCTGACCTGATCCAGATGGTCCCCTGCCCCCACATCATGAACCTCTACCTCCTCGGCTTCCTATAGCAGGCATAGCAGCAGCTCCCGTACCCTGACCCTATGGATACATCAGAAGTGGCGGCTGAGGAGTTGTAGGAAGTCTCGGTGGTTGTGCTGTCGGCGGAGCTCTCCTACTCTAGGGACATCGGGCAGCTCTGTGTCCCATGGTGCCTCAAATAAAGCAGATAGTTAAACGGTCTAGGCATGAAGCTATATAATGGCCCCTCTCAAAGCATCCATGGCAGGTCATGCTCCTCACTCGCACATCTCCTCCATAAGCTGGTGAAACTGGTGGCGGGGGTACTTTCGGAGCAACTCCGTGATATCCTCCTCTAAATCCTCCTCCATAATCTCCTCTCCTGGGTCTATCATCCCCTCGAGCATCTACTGGTCTCACCCTCTTCGCCTCAAGGCGAGAAGTAGATTATGCAATCTCAGACAAAATCCTCTGTTGGTCGTACAATAAGATGACCTCCATGAATCGATCAAATCTGACAGCTCCCAAGCTAGATGCATGCAGAAGTAGAGCAGGTGGCAGCCTCATCGATAACATGCAGATACGACTCTCATCTGAAGGCCACAAGTGAGAACAGTACACCAGCTCCTTCTTGAACTCGCAAACGATAGCGGAGACAAAAGCTGGTCTATCATAGCGGCCACGTAGAAAGGATACCTCTCGTGCCGTCTGAATCCCAGGAGGGCAGTACTCTCTCATCATCAAGGCTTTAAAATCATCATAGGTCCACTCAACTTGGTCCATCTTGTACATGGACCACCGGTCAAAAGCATCTCCTCGCAGAAGGCATGCGGCAAGTCTTTGCCTCTCCGAAGCTGGTACAACAATGAGGTCAAATAACCCATCCATCTCACGGAACCACCTCTCAACATCGTCGCCGCTCACAGGTGTGCTAGCGTCTTGACCTAGTTGATGCGCTTCTCGGGGCGCGCATCGACCACAGGCTCAACTGGCTGCCGAATGGGCAACTCTAGTGTCGGTACTATAGATCGAGCCCCTTCTCGTAACTCGCTCAAAATGTCACGAAGTGCTGTCTCTAGCTGAGCGATCGCGGTCTCTCATGGAACTGGAGCTCTATCATCAGTGGACGGTGCGAAGCCCGCTCCTCAGCGTGATCATCGACAACTCGCTCCTCGGTGCGATCAGCAACAACTCAGTGGGGGCGTCCCCTGCCGTGACGTGCCCTACCCCCACGCTCGACCGTACCGCGCCGTGTGTCGGCCATAATCGCTGCAAGAAGGGTTACTTCAACACTCAGCACGGAAGCACTCAACGATTATTACGATCCTCTTCGAGGAGGATCGCCCTCGGGCCCAATTGAATATAATTGCATACAAGCATAGAGACGATCTATGCTATAATTTGAGGGACAGCTGACCGGAGGGGGCAAATACCTCTCAGTCTCCTAACCCATGCTACTCCAACCCTCGGGCTCCTTGGAGTCTTCAAAACTCGTTTGTAAAAGAAAGCTAGTATTTTGCTTACCTTTCCCCGAATTATACATCTATAAGGGATGTCTACCGCTTGGGTCTCTACCCACGAGTTTGATCCTAAAGGCCGATTATTCTATGGTTAGGTCCAATTAAATTCATTTTGCCCATTGAAAACATTTTGCGAAACCATTTGAAATCATTGGGCGGTTTTCAAGACCACTTCAACCTATCATACTCGGATTGTGAGACCTGACTCTGATACCAACTTTGTAACGACCTGGGATTATTATTCCCAGGTTACGTTTCGAGGGATGAAACTCCTCGATGGGATTTTGCGCTTCGAATATAGGTTGAAGGTTTGAAATCAAATATTAGTGTTTTCGAAGTGGGATTTCATACCCAAAATCGAAGGGACCGTTGGAATCCCCAGGGAAGTCCCCTGTACCTATCCTAAGTCTAAAACACGGGAAATTCATTTTGATCATGCAAACAACGGAAATTCAAAGTAATACATAGAGTGTCTCAGCAGAGCCGGGTCAAAACGGAGTAGAAGGTATGAAAATCTCAAAAGTACTAGTCTCGTGAAGTCAGATGTCTCAAGCTCTCACTCTCCGCCATGCAAAATAACCCGCTCAAGAAGGCAATCAGCATTAGAAATCACTACAACGAAATACCTAAAAACATATATAGTGGGCGAGATCAGATCGATGCCCACTTAGCTGCACCCCACATATAAGCACACATATACGCTAGTCATAATATCATACTTCTAATGTAGGATAGTATTTCAAATCACGCAAGCATGCTAGCAGTTATATAAATGTAGAAAGCGGTAAATGGGCCCACACAGAATGCCAAGTGGCATATCCCTCTCCTACCTCCAGCCCCCTTCCCGATAGGGCGGAGACTGGCCAGTTCGTGAATGCATTCCATTTCCAATTCATTCATATTATCATCATGCTCATAATCATCATCATGCTTGTAATAGAAATAAAGTGTTGCTCATGACTCATATGACTCAGGACAAGACCGGATGGGGCTAGGTTGTCCTATGACCCTAGCAAAGACTCTAGTTAACTTCACTGATAACGACCATTTTGTTTACAAACGCATAAAGAATGAGTATGCTCAACGTTAGTGCAACCTAGCATGATACTACATGGCATGTTGATCATGAATGCAAGCACCTAGTATATCATGCACATATCAGGGATAGTCTCTTTTTCAATCTGAGTAAGCTCCGAAGAGACTTACCTACCTAGCAGATCTGCAAAAGAAAAACCCGACACGCAACAAGCACAATCAAATAATATCACGTAGATACATACCGAAAATATATGAGTCTACATCTAAGATACTCTAAGCATACATAGCACACACGCCATACAATCAGATAGGTAAATAGATCGCTTCATCCACACTTGTCATCCCATCATGATCTACCAACTCATCAAATCATAACATCTCATCAGATAACAATAACTTTCCAATTTATAGCCAAATTCGCATACTTATCATACCATACTTTATATATATATATTATCTCTCATCATCTTGTATAACATTCGTAAGATATTACTCAAGTCATAACTCAATACTACGATATCATGCTATTAATCACACATACATGCTATTAGTCACAATATTATCATCATGCTAGTTAGTCATCGAATAAGTCGGATTCCCAAGTTAGTTCCCAAACCATTTCAAAATTCAAGTTAGTTAGTTAGAATTTCCGATTCTTGAAAACATTTGCCAAATTCCTTCTTGATTTAATCCAATAATATATTTTAAATTCCTATATTTTATAAGATCGTAATATTACATCTTTAATCTCAAAATAATATTTATTTATATTTTAAATCTCAATTAATATTATATAACACTTTAAATGCCATTTTATTAAACACTTTCAAATAATATTTTCAACCCTTCAAGATACCAACCATTTTATTTAATTAATCAGCCCCTTATTTTATAAAAATTATAAACCGACCCCTTTATTTTATTAAACACCAAAACCGACCTCATCCCTTATTTTGTTTAATACCCAAAATCGGACCCTATTTCATTTAACCAAAACGGGCTTGATTTTATAAAACTAAGCCCAAGTTTCTTCTTCTTTTTTTAAAAGAAACCCACAAAATAGGCACAACCCTTTTTAACACCAACAGAACCCAGCCCAAAGAATAGGCCCCGTGGCCATCATTCTTTCATTTAAATCTATAAAGCCAAAGACAATTTTTTTTTAAAAAGGGGAGGGGGGCTGCCGATGTGGCAGACAAGGTGGCAAGGGGCGAGGCCCATGCCTTTTTCTTCCTTGTTCTGTTCGAAAACAGAGAACGGAGAGAGGGAGCTGCATTTGGAACACCGGAGAGGGAAGAGGAGGAGAGGGCCGCCGGCGGCAACACCCAGCTCCAACTCTGGCCACAGCACCGACAACCACACAGTGATGGAAAGGAAAAGAAGAAGAAGGAAGGAAGAGCTCACCTCGAGCCTTCGACGCCGGAAAGCTCGGAGCTTCATGGAGGTGCGTCCGGGGCGTCGATGGTCTATTTCTCGCCGGAATCCGCCTAGGAAGGGCGGAAGAGTGTTGAAAGAGAAACCTTGCTCAGTTTGGAGGTGAAAGGAAAAGAAAGGAGGGAGGAATGGAGGTTTACCGTTCGAAGTTGAAACAGCTTGAGCCCGTTGACCTTATCGTCATTCCACTGAGTTGGGTCTCTGGGGTTTCCTACTGCCACTGCTTCTGGTGGTTGCTCCGGTGAGGTGTCAAAGGAAGGCTCCAGCTGATTGTGGCTCAAGGTAGAAAGAGGGAAGCAAGGGTAGGAGCTTGGTGTTTACTCTCGACAAATAAGGGAGAGGGAGGTGGGCTGCTGTGGTGGGGTGGCCGGCGATGGTGTGGTGGTAGTGAGGAGTGGTGTGGAGTGGTGGTGGAAGGGTGGTGGTGCCAAAAGAATGAAGGACGGGAGGGTGGGTTCCTCTCGGTCAGGGAGAGAGAGGTGTTTGATTTTGAAAATAAAATGTGAAGTGGGGAGGTTGGGCAGTTTCTGATTTTGTTGAAGAGGGGGGTGGGGGGAATCGAAATCAGTTGGTCAACCCTGCAGAAGGTTTGTTTGTTTTCCAAATATGTGGGAATCAAAGGAAAGGAGGGAAGGAGTGGAGATAAGATTTTACCCAACTAGGAGGAGATGAGTTGGAATGGATAAGAATGGGTGAAATAGGACGGAATTGTGGTCCCGATTCGGAAATTCGAATTTTTGACGTTTGGTTTTCCGAATCCCGCTCTCTCGATCAATTAGGTTTTAAAAGCCAGAAGGATATCGTTATCTGAAGAAAATTTTCGGATCCCGAGAAAAGGATGAAATCGATCATAAAAGGTTCAAGATTGGGCCAGAATTCGTTTTAATATCTTCGAGTTTGATTTATTAAATTAAAGACGAGTTTTTCTTAAAATATTCGATTAAATCCGTTTCTTAAAATATCCAAGTTCAAGCATCAAATCCATGGAGATCTTATCTCTAACCTCGCTTGTGTACTTCAACACACTACATAGTTCCAAACATACATCACGGTGAGGAAGCAAGTAGAGAAGGCAAGTGGAAGCCAACATCCTTATTTTATCTTAGATAAGATAGAAGACAAGTAGATGAGCTCTATTGCACCAAAGACGAGGGTGAAACACATGGCATAGACCAGGCTGGTCTACCAGATCAAGAGCATGACAAGGGTCACAAGTGTAGTGCTGACCAACATAACTCCAACCTCAACTATGCCTGCATCATCCAAAATCGGTTAAGCTACTACTACTTGATCTACTAGGATGTTTGAATGTTCATGTTGGAATTTCGCTGACCGTATGCATTGGCTATGTCCATAGTGTTCCTGAAGGTTGCGACAACTACAACACACATGATCGATCATTAGAAACCAGTTAATGACAGGGATGTAGATCTGACCCATTAGCTTCCTCGACGTGTGGACTATCTTCAGGCTTGGGAAGCTACCGAGGGCCATGGCTTGTTTAATGCGGAAAAAGTAGTGGATATCATGGCTTGGCTGGAAATCACTGCAGCAACGGTTGCAATTGCAAAAACTGGCCAAAAACACCCTTCTGTTCCTCGAAAAGTTGAAAGGGTTATCTATCAGATTCAGAGATGAGGTTCAATTCACAAGAGGTTACTATCATGGCTTGAATTGTTTACACCCAGTTACCTGGAAGAGAATCGTAGAAAACTCTCTCGGCATTGTGAGGAAACTTCACTAGATAAGCCACTTGACCCATGTAAGCCAGGAGAAGACACGAGAACACGATGCACATGAAGGCTATCTGCATGTATCCATATTCTATATCTGACAACCAAAAAGTTGGCAAATTTGAACGTTACTTTTTATAACATAACATTTACCTGTATCGACGGTACAGAAAAATGGCTTAGATCTGCAAACATCGCTTCTGCTCCTGCAGAAAGATATGACCAAATTAAGATAGAGATAGATAAAGGTAAGAAAAACTTTGGTCTAGCTAGCTGCCCAACAAGGAAACTAGTAGTAGTACGTAGTAATAGTACCTGTGATGCACAAGACACATCCCCCGAGAGCTGACCAAGCGTTTCTTCTGTTCTTCTCAAAGAATATAAAGATGTAAATTGGGTTAACAGCTCGTAAGAAATGGATACCGTACATTGATAGATTGTAGATTCCGATAGAACCGAGGTAGACGAACCACAGAGTAAGTGTAGGAGCAAAGCTGAAGCCGACTTTCCTAGTCCCAAACCTGTTATGATTTATAATCTTGTATGTCCTTAGTCATAGGAAGGCATGTCACATTAAAGATGTAAAACTATAGGTTATATCTCTTGTATAGGATATGAGTTACAATCTGGATCAGATTATGTAATTGGGCTTAAATGGCCCATCACTGCTCATCTGGCCCAGTTAACTTGCCTCATCTCCGTCTAAGCTTTCAGTTAAGTGAAATGCATCGTTTCGACTAGGGTTCCCTTTATAAAGGGACAAACCCTAGCTGAGGTTCTTCCGTTGCTGTTTTGTGGATCTAGTAAGCCAAGATAGAGTGAGAGAGAGAGAAGTTGAAGCGTCGAGAGAAGCTTCGAGATATTCCGCCATTGAAGAAGCTCTGATCAAGCTTCCTGAGTCAGATCTGTCATAGATCCTTGAAGAAGACGTCTGGTTCCTTTGTTATCTGTCGTCCTGTTATCATATCTTCTCTGATTCAAGATTTGAGAAGATCAGGGAGTTTCTCGTCATCTCATCTCGAAGTTCTTCGTCTTGTTTGCTATTCCTGTTCATATCTAGAGTAGATCTATAGTTGTTCTTTACTTGTGACATGCAACCATGACTTGTACTCTTGATCTGCTTAGTGAACTTTTCCGGGGTTGAGTCTCTCCCTCCTGAGACTCCGCAGAGTAGGTTCGCCGAACTGCGTTAACAAATCTTGGTGTTTTGTCTGAGTTGTTTCATTTTCGCTTCCGCATTCACTTGATTGAATCTGTTATTGTCAAAGTTTAAGTTTCGATTTAGTTTTACAAATTGGTATCAAAGCCGAGGTTTCTCTGATCGTGGTACAGAGCTTGAGTGTCCCTTTTTCCACCTTCCTGTGTCATTCTTGGCTTCAGGAAGAGGAATCGGAAATAGAGCATTGGGTGGACCTAGAGAGCGCTCACTCGTGGTGCCATTCCTCCTATATTTGACGTACCACTATTTTACAAAATTATGTTTTTTTTTGTGTGATAGTTTTCTGTGTTTCTTTTGGGCTATTAATCTTTGAGGTTCTTAAAGGTTACTGTGTATACGTTTTACTGGCTTTGTTTCTTGTCTTTCTTGCTTTGCTAGGTACCAAAAGCTAAACTAAAATGTCATAAACGTCTATAAAGATCAAGCCATTTGATGGCAAGATCGATTTTGCTATGTGGTAGATAAAAATGAAGTCAATCTTGATAAAGGAGAAATATTGGAAGGCAGTCAACCCAGCAACTGCCAAATATGAGAAACAAGATGACCTCAAGATGCAAGGCATCTTGATATAAGAATATACTCCCAAGAAGACATATTCTGCCTCCCCAAAGCTAACTGAAGAGCTTGTAGATCCAGAAATGGTAAAGCAAACCTATGCTGAGATCATGCTTCGTCTGACAGATGAAGTAGCTCATCAAGTGGTTAAAATTACTGACCCCAGAGTCCTATGGTTAACTCTGGAGGATCTCTTTCTCTCTAAATCTCTTCCTAGTCGTATTTCTTTATTGTGTCATCTGTTAACTTTTAAAATGGATGTGTCTTTGACTTTGCATGATAACTTGGATAGATTTCTTAAGATGACTCAAGAATTAGAAAGGTGTGATGATAGCATCAAGGATTCACACCAAGCTATGGTGTTATTGAACTCTTTGCCTGCAAAGTTTGACCATTTTAAGGATGTCATTCAATTCTCTCGTGATCCTTTAACCAAGGAAAGGATAGTTGAGACTATCCAAGAGAAGAATGAAATACTTAAAGTGTTCAAACCAAAATATGGATCTAAAACAGATTCATCTGAGAAATCAGAGGCGATGTATGCCAATGGTGGCAATAAAACCAAAGGCAAAAAGCCCAAGAACAGAAAGCCTAAAAATGATGAGAAACCTAAGACTGATAAAAATGATAAATCCAAGCATGCTGAGTCTAGCAGTAAAGTTCCTAAAGATTCTACCTGCAACTATTGTGGTTTGCCTGGTCACTGGATAAAAGACTATAGGAAGAAAAAGAAAGTTGATGAAAATAAAGCTAAATCCATGTCTGTTTCTTTGCTTGAATCTGAAAAGTATACTTATCCTGCTGAGTTGTTTATGTGTACTTCCGTGTTTGATACCTCTGTTACAAGCAAATCATGGATATTAGACTCTGGTTGTACTATGCATGCCACCCCTTTGAAATCTGTGTTTGATCATCTTGATGAATCTGTCTCTGGAAGTGTTTACTTGGGTGATCATACTGTGTTAAAAATTGAGGGTAGTGGTGATGTATCTGTGAATTTACATGATAATAAGACTATAACCCTAAAAGATATAAGATGGGTCCCTGATTTAAGAAGGAGTCTTATTTCTGAATCTGTGCTTGATGACTTGGATTATGATATAAACACCAAAGCTGGTGTGAAAACTATATCTTATAATGGTAGTTTCTTGCTTAAAGCCATAAAAAAAGGTTTATATCATGTCATCACTGCTAATTCTGAGTGTAATGTGCTTGCTAAGCCTGCTGATATGAGCAATGATCAAACTGTATTATGGCATCATATACTAGGTCATATAGGCAATACAGGTTTACTGCATTTGCATAAACAAGGTGTCTTGTCTACTAAGTCTACTGTTCTATCTTTCTGTGAAATTGTGTGTTTGGTAAAGCTTCTAAGCATGCCTTTTCTAGATCTACTTATGTTGCATATAAGACCTTAGAGTATATACATTCTGATCTCTGGGGTCCTGCACAAGTTTACACTTTCAATGGCAACAGATACTTCATCTCTTTTGTTGATCATTATTCTAGAAAAGTCTGGATTACTTTGCTCAAAACTAAAGATGAAGCATTCTTTACATTTAACATCTGGAAAGCTAAGTTTGAAAACCAAACTGGAAATAAGATAGGGTGCTTGAAGACTGATAATGGCCTTGAATTTTGCAATAAGCTGTTTGATGATTTTTGTAAGGAATATGGGATTAGAAGACATCTCACAATGCCTGGCACCCAATGGTACTGCTGAGAGGATGAATAGGACACTGCTTGAGAAAACCAGGTGTATGTTATTTACTGCAGGGATGAAGTCCAGTTTATGGGGTGAAGAAGTGACAACTGTTGCATACCTCATAAACAGATGTCCATCCTCTGCAATAAACAACACCACTCCACAAGAAAAATGGACTGGAAGGTCACCCAACTTGACATACTTGAGACCCTTGTTCGCTGGAGGAATAGTGTAGGGATTCAAATAATTCAAATTAAACAATTCACAACTAGGCTAACTCCATGTCATAAACAAATAATACAAGAATCCCCTCCCTTGTAGTAGTAGGGTAATTCAGGATCGAATCCACGAGGAGGTATGTCAGCGCTTGCCTTGTTGTACTCACGATCAAAGCTTTCGACCTCAGAAGACACTCGATATCGATGTGTCTGGTCGATATCGACCTCAGTTCTAGTCGATTTCCAGTACAGTTCCTGCAGAAGACAAAAGCAGCAAAGTCGACGTCGAGCAGAGACCTCGATATCGACGTTAGACCTCGATATCGACCTTTACAGTCGATTCCGATGTTTGTCACAGAAACTGTAATTTGTAACCAATTGTCGGAAAAGAGTCCAAAGAATGTAGAATAGTAAAGAAGGATGATCAGAAATAAAACTAAAACTTTTATATTGAATTCAATTAATTAAAAGCTTCCAAAGTCGGGGTTTCATGCCACAACAATAACAATGCAAGTTTTATGCTAAAGTTATGAAATTTAATGCCTTTCCGTCAAATAACTTTCGTTATCAACACTTAGGTGATTAGAGGCTCTCACATAGTTACTAAGAGTTACTATCCAATTCATGAGCAATTAAAGTTCACAATATGAGTGGCTTTCGCTTCAATAATGCAAATAATGAATCTCCCTAACTTTCGCAAAGGATCATGCATGGGATAGAAGACGAAATCGCATAAAAGTCATACCTTTGATGCACTTACCCTACATCGTTATCGTCGGGCTCACCCCGACCCTAGAAGTGGGTTGACTACTCGCTCCTCATCATGCACATCATCATCATTGAACGAAAACTACCTTGAATTAAACTTTGAAAGAAAGTACAACCGAACAAACCAAAACTCCGCTCTCGCTTCTCTCCAACTCACTCGGCCTCCTCTCTCTCTCTCTCTCTAACTCGTTACTACTCAATGTAAAACTGGAATTGTATGTGCTTGGATGTAATTGATGTAATGGCCCGGATATAAATATCCGGAATACGTTTCGAAAGTCGGATACCTTCGTTCGGATGTTGCAATTCAAGTACGGGTCGAGGTTTCAAACCTCTAATCAGTCGAAGTTTCATAAATTCAGTTTAACGAAAGTAAAGCGGAAATATGATTTAGATACAAAAGCCACGGCAGAGTCGGGTCAAAACCAAAACAAAGTGGGTGATTGCCATTTGTCAAGTTAGAATATATTAGCCGGATTCTTCGATTCGCCAAAAGATTTCCCCGTCACAGAAGCATGGAGCAACAAGAGCGGTACCTAACACTATCCACGAAGTCAGGCTTGGTGATCGCATGCGGGTCCTCTGACCGCGCTGAGGCCACATAATATGCCTATGCCTAAATAAAAGATGACTAATGCGGTACAAGATTTAAATCACACTATCATGCCCCTAGTATATATAATATGCGGAAAAGAACTGTAAAGGGCCTAAGACAATGCCAAGTGGCATATCCCTCTCCTACCTCTACACCCCTTCCCGTTAGTGCAGAGACTGGCCAGTTCGTTGCTATAGCATAGCATATCCTCGTGGTGGTGCACTCACCCACGGTATCATCATAACATATATAAAAAAATACGTAAATCTTGTCCAATGGTGCTGAGCTATCATATCATGCTCATATCGACTCGATAGACTCAGGGCACCCGATGGGGCTAGGCTACCCTATGACCCTAGCAAAGACTCTAGGACTATCACAGATAACGACCGTTCTATTTCAAACACACAAAGTAAACACATGCTCAGTTCAATGCGATCCTAGCATGATACTACATGGCATGCTTTAATATGCAACAAAACTACACATTACATGACACATCAGGCAGGAGGTCTAGGTTACTGAGTAAGTCCCGTAGGATACTTACTTGTTGATGCAGAACAGCAAGATAATACAAGCAAGGGCCCAATGCAAGTCCAAAGCAATCCAAAAGCAATACACACCTATCATCAAGCCATTTCCATAAGCTACCAGACCAACATTCATACACACGAACCCAAGTTCTCAACATTCTCAAAACCGACCGATAGTAAAACTGCTTTCCAAAATCTTCCCGATACGATCAAATCGACCAAAATCATTCTTCAATTAAACCCATTGATAAAATCATACCAACCATATTTTCAAACTCATAAATCCCAAATTAAGTCAACCATGGTTATTAGGATCCCGATCCGGATCTTACGATCCTACAATCCTACGATTCTAGGCAAGGTTTTGATCCGGATCGGGCATATAGACTCCTTCGTGCTAGGATCTACCTAGGATCCTATGGGATCGGTAGGATCTACCTAGGATCCTATGGGATCGGTAGGATCTACCTAGGATCTACCGATCCTAGAAAAAATATCCGATCCTAGCAAAAATCATATTTGTGTAATTGTGTTTGTTTTGTTTGGATATTGGGCCTTCTGGATACGATGAGCCTTTTTATTTTTTATTTTTTGGCAGCCCATCTCCTTAGAAATTGAAGGCAAAAGAGTGAAGACATTGAATTGAAACCCTAAGCCCTTTGTTTCGTTACTCAACTCGACAAATCCACGTCTGAGCGCCTGAAATTGTTCATGATGTGGTTAATTGCGATGATGGCATTTGAAACTAGAGATGGCATTAGATATTTGGATGTGTGATTTATCTCTTGTATGTTTGTCATATTTTAAGACATTATCCTTGTCTGTTTGTCACCTTTTGAGACATTATTCTTGGCAAATTATGAATGTTAAATGCTTATTATTGGGCTATTTTAGTTACTTAATTTGTTTAATGGAGGAAAAGCTTAGTTTTATTTTAAAATTAAGGTATTTTTTAGGATGGTTTGTTTTTATTTTATTATTTATTTTATTTTTAATTTTTGTCTAGGATCTTACGATCCTACGATCCGATCCTACGCCTTTGTCTCGATCCCACACTAGGATTCCGATCCTAAAAACCATGAAGTCAACTCATATTCAAAATACTTTCTCAAATCATGCTTGGCCAAATTCCGACATTAAACGTTTAAGCCTTATAACTAGTCTCTCAAAATCACATTATAGAAAATATTCCGGCATGTTTCTTATTTCAAAACATTATATAAATAAATTCCAATATTAAACCATCAAATTAATTCTATGCTCACAAATCATATTTATAAATCAAGTCCAACAATTCAATTTAAAATTCCTAACTCGCATATTCAAATCCTCACAAAATGCATCAATTAATAATCCAATTACTATTATTTTAAAACGAATAAACGATATATAAAGATTAATTTCCATAATATTATAATTATAACCAAATCCCAAAATAGTAATAATATTCAAATAATTTAACACTTACTAACCGTAAAATCTCAAAACAAACCATAAATATATCTATAACTCCATATCAATTAATATTACTTTTAAAACCCCTTTTTAAATATATTAAAATTTCAGAAATATAGCTTCACAAACAAAATAATATAAATATAATAATAATAATAATAATAATAATAATAATAATCTGTCAACAATAAAACATAAAACTTATACTATATAACACATAATATATATATACTACCGAAAATAAGGAAACACAATCCACATCCAGCCCAACTGAATATCCGGAAGCAAGGCCCACTTGCATGAGCCCAGAATCCAGATCCAACCCGGATGGAGGCAAGGCAAATGGGGGTCCGGGTTTTCACGGGTAAATGAACAAGGAGGAAGGGGGGGTCCGAGAGGAGAATGATATACCCGTATAGGGTGTTGAACCCAGCCCAACCCATGAAAATCAGGCCCAAGGAGGCCTCCTCCTTCGTCTTCAACCTCTTGCCAACAGAGGAGGGAAACGGGGCGTGTCGGGGAAGAGAGGGAGGGGAATGCCCTGACCTCCGGTGGCCCACTGGCCTCCGCCCTTCCACAACGGAGGTCGGAATAGAATTCCGACTACCAAGGACCCAAAAGAGATGAAGCGACGAGACGGAGAAAGGGAGAAGGGGAACTTACAGCGGCGACTTCCGAGGGCGACTCCGGGCTTGACAGCTCCGACTCTCCGGGCTCTCCTGGTTGCTTCTAGGCGCTCATGGGATTCGGTGGAGATGCTGCTGCTACTGGGCACACGGGAGGGGATGATGGGGCTGCTGCTCAGCTCGGTGGTGCTCGGACACCAAACAGGGGAGGCTCGGCTCCCTTCGCAGCAGCCGTGAGGACCTGAAGACGAGGAGGGCTGGTGGTGCTCTGGTGGCTGAAGGCGGAAGCTCTCGGCCGACGGAGCTCGGAGCTCTCAGCGCAATGAAGGTGTGGTGATTATTGTGGCTTGAGGGAGGCCTCGGTAGAATAGGGGAGGGCGGAAGGAGAAGGACGGGGGTAAAGTTGGTGGTGACCGGTGGTGGTGGCGACGGCGTGGTGGTGCCAGAAGGTGGCGGCTATGGAGCTCTTTATGGAATGCAGAGAGTGGCAAAGGAGAAGAGAGAGCATTGGGTTGGGTTGTTAGTTCCTTCAGAAATGAATAGGAGGGAGATGTGTGGGTCTGCAATTGATAAAAGAGGGAGAGAGGGGGGAGGGATTTGTGAGAATTTGGTGTTGTTTGGGTTTCAGAATTAAGCAGGAGGCAGGTGTGTACAGAAGGAAAGGGGACAAAGAGGAGGGAGGGGACCAAGGGCGACAGTCATCCAAGAGAGAGAGATAGAGTAAATTGAAAATATATGGAATTTTTTTCCCCACAACCCAATTCAATTTAGCGGAAAAGACTCAAACCCGCTCGCCCGGTCGAATCCCGACTAAATCGAATTTAAATAAAATTTCAATGACTAATTTCAAGATAACGGAATTAAATAAATTTTTCGATACTCGGAGCTTAAATTAATTTTATTAATACTCGATCTTGAAAGCGAAAATCGAATCCCGTCAAAATCCGAAATTTAAATGACGCCGGAATAACTTAAAATCCAAAACTTACGCTCGAGGACGGGTTTTATTCCACTTTTACAAATTGGATTTAATAATAATTTATTTAGTTAAAATAATCCTAATATATAAATATACTCGGTCTTTACATTTATCCACCTCTAAAAACAAGTCTCGTCCCCGAGACTAAAATCATTTTAAAAGTAAGGGGATGAAGTTTTAAAATTGACGAGTCCGAGGACCATGTCCAAGGATCTTGCAATCATCTCGGTTGCGTCTTTCGGGATTCTCACAACATCCTGGCCACGGTCGTGACATCTCCAAATGGTCTTGTCAAGTGTGTAATAAGCGCCCTTATTACATCCTCGCTTCGACTTTTCGGAATACCACAACTCTAAAAGCATTATAGCGTCCGACTAGGTCTTAGCAAGCAATCTATAAGCGCCCCTATACAATGCTTGTATCCACTTCGTGAGACGTCATAATGTAAATCCAGTTCGTAAACCTCAAAGTGTTTTGTAAATGGAAAGATTGTCATCCAAATCATTGAAACTCTCAACTTCTTTAAAACCCCAAGTTGGCCATTTTTAAAACCGCTCAAAATCTTCAAATTCAATTTTTAATCAAGCAACTTTACACCAAAACAAATCAAATCCTCCCAAATCAAGATTTCGTCAAACTCTTCCGAAAACCAAATCAGCTTCACACATACCAATCAATCAAATTCAGAAGGTAGGAGGTGGAGTCATCCACCTCTAAGGGCTAATCCCATATTCTCTTTCTAGTTTCCAGAATCCAATCAATCTATCAGTCTCAATTCAAGCAAGATGCATAAGCCATAAAATGCATAACTGTATAACCATCCAATCCCCAATCAACGCATCACACAACAAGTCTCAACATATACCAGAAGTCATAAAAGTATCTCTCATCACAGAATCAATGTACCAAAATTCATTGTTAACATATCAACACAACAAGGTCAGGTTATTAAGATTCCGCAAAGGGGAAGGTCAATCAATATATCGATCACCAAAATGTCAGCCTACTCACAAAACATCATCTCCACTCATACAATGCCATATAACGATCATTTAGCAATCACGCACCATTATATCATATATATATAAGTCATATTCATGATCCAATTCAATATTCATTAATTAACATCTCCTGATCTTAATATAACATCATGCTCTCACATAGCAACATATCATAACATGCTTCTAGAACAACATAGTGGGATAGCAATGTCTTGTTATATCATGATAACACTTGTCACTGTCAACCAGATTTCAAATATTGCATATCAACATGTAACAATAATATCAGGTTTATCACGGTCGCTATCTAACCTCATGCCATTTCATAACCACATAATCAAGAAAGTTTTTGCACATTATACCAGTTACAATAAAATGCAACCCCGCTCGCTCGTCTCCACTCTCAAGCCTAGACCAATCTTCCTCTAGACTCACCAACTCGGATAAAATCCCTAGAGAACCCCAACTCATTTCGATCTCCCGTCTTACCCCTCATTTCACCAAGCATTCTCACTAGCAATCCACCTCTAAGACTCCAACCCTTATCTCTATTTTCACACCTGAGCCCCCTGCATACTATGTTCTCGATACCCCCAAAGGTCATTTCTTACACTTCCACACTTCCCAAGATTTCACAAGCATCATGCCCTGCTAACCGCACATTCTCTAGTAAAATTCCTCGATCACCGCCTAGCCGACCTATTCCTAACCATACTCTCACCCAAGATTCACCTAGGAGCTCATCAAAAATCATCAAGCATTACCTCTTAAAATTCCCGAACTCACTCGGTCCAACCTAAGTCAACACCTCTCTTCTGCAACTTTTCCTTACCACCGTCAATCATTCTAATCGCTCAAAACCTTTCTCCACTCTCTGACCACTCTACCAAAAAGACCTCACTCACATGTTCAAAGAAGAAGCAATCATGGACATTATTGCACATAAGGACTACATCATATCAACTAGCATCATTAAGCATTGCAACAAGTATCAAAAGTCTCAATTTACCGTCATGCTCGAAATTATCACATAACACCATATATGAATAAAGTCAATTCAAACTAGCAAGTTTCATCATAATCTTAGCTAATAACCAGTTCAGATTCTCGGCATTTACAGTTCATACTATATAGGAAAGGAATTTAGATCATGCTTAGCAACTCAGAATAGCATCACATCAAGTCATCATGGCACATTAGGACTGTAAGGCATCGAATCATATCACCACATCAACAAACAGCTTTCAACATCAAGTCAGTGCAATATCATCATCAACAAGCTCAGAAAGGGTTAGCAATTCGAATAGAGGACGCTCCCACCTACAAGTCATATCGTGCTCAACAATCGTAATCCTCAAAGCGAGCTTGTTCCGTCGACATTATCGATAGTAAGGCCCGTGGGTTATGGGCCCACGCTTCTGCTGCGCTGCTCTATCGCTATTCGTCTTCCCGATCCCTTTTTCCATGCGGTCGCTCGTCCATTGTGACGCGTAGGAGTCTAAGTTAGTGGAGATAGGGGAGTGACAAGAGCGGACGACCCAATATTTCTCTCGGAGACAAAATGGACCAAATCTACGGATGACACGACTAGAGACAAGACTCCGACCCGAGAATAGTAACGATGCCTCTATGGAAGTCCATTAGGTTACAATGGTGACAACAAGCACAAATCCATCATAGAGCATATCCATCACATTAATCCACACTAACATGCACCTATCCCGGGGCAACATTCGTATTCATATCAAAGGCACAATCAAGTCCGATGCTGATGTATGTGAGATAAGCTAACATTCTAGTATTCCATGGAAGCAGATATGCCTAGCAGCTTCAAGCAAGATAGACGGAACCAACAATGATCACATATTAGGTCAAGCATGGCACGGAATCATATGACGAGATACATTCAGAGAGCATGGGTCCCACATGATACTAGCGATACATAATGTGATACAAGCATAGACAAGAGTCATTAAGAGGAGTTCAACATATTATTCACGAAACATGAGGCATCATCAGAAGTAACAAGAAGAATATCATGGGTGCTAGATTATAATCATGCTAAGAACGAACCACCATAGAGTACATATAAGGTACAATAGTTGTCACACCATAGAACGATTACAACACGTGATCATTTAGCGGGCCATATTGGAAATCATGAGCCTTACATGATACTAATAGCACATATCGAACATGAGTACAACTAAAGTGATTCAACTAGATTCATTCCGATATTCATGCGTCATGCATATGCAAAATCATGATATAGGGTGGTGCGTGATCATGCGAGGTGTCAAGTCATACATTCATGTAAGCACAAGAGAATATCATGGAGTAATAGACATTTTAACCATGTAAGCATGCTAGGTTGAACCATCACGGAAAGCAAGTCAATCATCAAATTCAACATTAAGCTAATCAGGACGAGTGAAAAATATTTAAGAGAATGGAAAGAGGAAAGAGCCACACTATCAGGGACCTAGCTCAAGAGAGAATCAATAATAATGTAGGTAAGGCATAAGTTCGCAAAAGTCACAACCAAGGGTTCTATATGTTACTAATGACTCAACCTAACACAGGACACATACATGCACTTGATTGATTACTCGACATTAAGCAAGACTTCAATTCGATCACCTTCCAATAAGATAGAAGCATGGGAGGAAATGTAACGATGTATAATGCAAGTCTAAGTAACGGGCAATATGACGAGGATATGGGGTCATGGGTTCAAATTACTGCGTACTGGGATAAAACATGTATTTATCAAGACTCATTTACTCTAACATATTCTCGCTTTAGCACAATTAACACATAGCAACACTACTTATAGCATAATCAACAATAGTTAATCTAAGGAAGACAAAATAGACGAGCATGTGATAGATTCTTGTCACAAGATGAATGATAAGCATCGAGGCATCATCGGCGAGCATGCTAAGGAGCACATCTTATGAGGCATTCATACAAAGAAGAGTCGATCACACTATCATGGACCTAATTCAGAAGAAGAAACAATCATATAGACTCATATCATGTGGTTCATGCTTCCAATCAATCATACGAGCAATACAATAGGCCAAGTAGACATGATATGACAACATATAACCATGATAGAAAGTAAGGTATAACACGAGGCTAAGCAATGCAACTAATCACAGGTGTAATAACATGAGCAACATTTTACTAAGAAGCATTCGCAAGGTACATGCAGGATGTTACAAAATCATGTCATGAAATTCAGAGAGTGTCACCATTACAACCGGACAGAGATCCCTAAGGGCAACCATTGACTTTTCCTAACTGACTCATCACTCATCTTTCCCGTGAGACTCGGATATAACTTTTATGGCAAAATGACACCGGTCGATAGTCATAAGAATCAAGAAAGACAACCTAGGAAACACTTACTTTCTAACTTGGAATGACATCAAAAGCCAACTTTCGATATTCTCCCCAAGTAACCCTCATATCGAACCATGATTTCCGAAACACTATGCTTACCAACCCGATTTCCCGTGGAGGAGACCGATATTCGAAGGGAGGACTCGATTGAACTATCAAAGGATTCATAAGGAAAGGGGCGGTTCCACAAAACTGAGCTTAACCATATAAGAAGGAGGGTACTCCGGCTATTCCGTTTGCACAAATCGTTCAATATTCATTCAATAGTTAGAACATAACAATCAAATCTTTAGCATACCAAGCACTCAATCATAGAATCAGTTAATGACAATTACAATGATCTCCTTGGAGTCTTCCCGACCCATCTGTAAAGAACAAGCTAGTATTTCGCCTACCCATTTCCGACTACATCCAATAGGGATGGTCTAGCGCCTTTTCTACCCACTCGATCCCTTATTAGTTGGTTCTCCTCTTTTATCACACGTCAAGTTCATTACTTAGTCCAATTGGAGTTAGGCATCTTAAGTTCATTTTTCCCCTTTAAAATACTTTCAAATCTTTTGAAATTTATGGGCGGTTTTCCAAAAAATACACTCGACCCTTGCGTACCCGGATTGCACAACCTGGCTCTGATACCAACTTTGTAACGGCCCGGATATAAATATCCGGGATACGTTTCGAAGGTCGGATACCTTCGTTCGGATGTTGCAATTCAGGTACGGGTCGAGGTTTCAAACCTCTAATCAATCGAAGTTTCATAAATTCAGTTTAATGAAAGTAAAGCGGAAATATGATTTAGATACAAAAGCCACGGCAGAGCCGGGTCAAAACCAAAACAAAGTGGGTGATTGCCATTTGTCAAGTTAGAATATATTAGCCGGATTCTTCGATTCGCCAAAAGATTTCCCCGTCACAGAAACATGAAGCAACAAGAGCGGTACCTAACACTATCCACGAAGTCAGGCCTGGTGATCGCCTGTGGGTCCTCTGACCGCGCTGAGGCCACATAATATGCCTATGCCTAAATAAAAGATGACTAATGCGGTACAAGATTTAAATCACACTATCATGCCCCTAGTATATATAATATGCGGAAAAGAACTGTATAGGGCCCAAGACAATGCCAAGTGGCATATCCCTCTCCTACCTCTACACCCCTTCCCGTTAGTGCAGAGACTGGCCAGTTCGTTGCTATAGCATAGCATATCCTCGTGGTGGTGCACTCACCCACGGTATCATCATAACATATATAAAAAAATACGTAAATCTTGCCCGATGGTGTTGGGCTATCATATCATGCTCATATCGACTCGATAGACTCAGGGCACCCGATGGGGCTAGGCTACCCTATGACCCTAGCAAACACTCTAGGACTATCACAGATAACGGTCGTTCTGTTTCAAACACACAAAGTAAACACATGCTCAGTTCAATGCAATCCTAGCATGATACTACATGGCATGCTTTAATATGCAACAAAACTACACATCACATGACACATCAGGCAGGAGGTCCAGGTTACTGAGTAAGTCCCGTAGGATACTTACCTGTTGATGCAAAACGGCAAGATAATACAAGCAAGGGCCCAATGCAAGTCCAAAGCAATCCAAAAGCAATACACACCTATCATCAAGCCATTTCCATAAGCTACCAGACCAACATTCATACACATGAACCCAAGTTCTCAACATTCTCAAAACCGACCGATAGTAAAACCGCTTTCCAAAATCTTCCCGATACGATCAAATCGACCAAAATCATTCTTCAATTAAACCCATTGATAAAATCATACCAACCATATTTTCAAACTCATAAATCCCAAATTAAGTCAACTCATATTCAAAATACTTTCTCAAATCATGCTTGGCCAAATTCCGACATTAAACGTTTAAGCCTTATAACTAGTCTCTCAAAATCACATTATAGAAAATATTCCGGCATGTTTCTCATTTCAAAACATTATATAAATAAATTCCAATATTAAACCATCAAATTAATTCTATGCTCACAAATCATATTTATAAATCAAGTCCAACAATTCAATTTAAAATTCCTAACTCGCATATTCAAATCCTCACAAAATGCATCAATTAATAATCCAATTACTATTATTTTAAAACGAATAAACGATATATAAAGATTAATTTCCATAATATTATAATTATAACCAAATCCCAAAATAGTAATAATATTCAAATAATTTAACACTTACTAACCGTAAAATCTCAAAACAAACCATAAATATATCTATAACTCCATATCAATTAATATTACTTTTAAAACCCCTTTTTAAATATATTAAAATTTCAGAAATATAGCTTCACAAACAAAATAATATAAATATAATAATAATAATAATAATCTGTCAACAATAAAACATAAAACTTATACTATATAACACATAATATATATATACTACCGAAAATAAGGAAACACAATCCACATCTAGCCCAACTGAATATCCGGAAGCAAGGCCTACTTGCATGAGCCCAGAATCCAGATCCAACCCGGATGGAGGCAAGGCAACTGGGGGTCCGGGTTTTCACGGGTAAATGAACAAGGAGGAAGGGGGGATCCGAGAGGAGAATGATATACCCGTATAGGGTGTTGAACCCAGCCCAACCCATGAAAATCAGGCCCAAGGAGGCCTCCTTCTTCGTCTTCAACCTCTTGCCAACAGAGGAGGGAAACGGGGCGTGTCGGGGAAGAGAGGGAGGGGAATGCCCTGACCTCCGGCGGCCCACTGGCCTCTGCCCTTCCACCACGGAGGTCGGAATAGAATTCCGACCACCAAGGACCCAAAAGAGATGAAGCGACGAGAAGGAGAAAGGGAGAAGGGGAACTTACAGCGGCGACTTCCGAGGGCGACTCCGGGCTCGACGGCTCCGACTCTCCGGGCTCTCTTGGTGGGTTCTGGGCGCTCATGGGATTCGGTGGAGATGCTGCTGCTACTGGACACACGGGAGGGGATGATGGGGCTGCTGCTCAGCTCGGTGGTGCTCGGACACCAAACAGGGGAGGCTCGGCTCCCTTCACAGCAGCCGTGAGGACCTGAAGACGAGGAGGGCTAGTGGTGCTCTGGTGGCTGAAGGCGGAAGCTCTCGGGCGACGGAGCTCGGAGCTCTCAGCGCAATGAAGGTGTGGTGATTATTATGGCTTGAGGGAGGCCTCGGTAGAACAGGGGAGGGCGGAAGGAGAAGGACGGGGGTAAAGTTGGTGGTGACCGGTGGTGGTGGTGACGGCGTGGTGGTGCCAGAAGGTGGCGGCTATGGAGCTCTTTGTTGAATGCAGAGAGTGGCAGAGGAGAAGAGAGAGCATTGGGTTGGGTTGTTAGTTCCTTCAGAAATGAATAGGAGGGAGATGTGTGGGTCTGCAATTGATAAAAGAGGGAGAGAGGGGGGAGGGATTTGTGAGAATTTGATGTTGTTTGGGTTTCAGAATTAAGCAGGAGGCAGGTGTGTACAGAAGGAAAGGGGACAAAGAGGAGGGAGGGGACCAAGGGCGACAGTCATCCGAGAGAGAGAGAGAGAGAGAGAGAGAGAGAGAGAGAGAGAGAGAGAGAGAGAATAAGGAAAAGGTAAATTGAAAATATATGGAATTTGTTTCCCTACAACCCAATTCAATTTAGCGGAAAAGACTCAAACCTGCTCGCCCGGTCAAATCCCGACTAAATCGAATTTAAATAAAATTTCAATGACTAATTTCAAGATAACGGAATTAAATAAATTTTTCGATACTCGGAGCTTAAATTAATTTTATTAATACTCGATCTTGAAAGCGAAAATCGAATCCCGTCAAAATCCGAAATTTAAATGATGCCGGAATAACTTAAAATCCAAAACTTACGCTCGAGGACGGGTTTTATTCCACTTTTACAAATTGGATTTAATAATAATTTATTTAGTTAAAATAATCCTAATATATAAATATACTCGGTCTTTACAATTGAATGCCTAAACTCAGCCCTAATGGCCTCTATATATAGATATCAAACTTTGCTATCCAAAGACTCAAAACTTTATCTTTATTCTCTAAGATAAAAGTAAAAACTAAAACTCCTATGGTAAATCAGCTTCATATGATAGCTCTGGTGTTGAAGATAAGAAATCACGACTTTAGAATAAACGTGCAAGCTTCGGATAGAATTCTATCAAAATCTGAGTCGGATTCCTCTGCTGGGTAACATCAAATCGACCTTCAGACGTCGATATCGACCTCTGTGAAACTCTATCTCGAGCTCTCCTTCTCCTACTCGGACTGGCACTCGACTTCTATCATTTAGCTCGATCTGGCAACATCGATATCGACCTTCAGACGTCGATATCGACCTCTCTGTGTCGACATGCACTGCTTCATTTCCTGCTCGATTCCTATGTCTCTGCTGCACTCGATATCGAGGTCCCCAGTCGATTTCGACCTCTTCAGAAGACTACGAGTTCTTTTTCCGCTCTTCCAAATCTGTCCATTTTTATCATGTTTTTTGCGAAATCACATAGAAACTCGTGCAGACCCATATATTTGACATTTAAGCGTAAACTACACTAATCCCATGTTTTCCCACTAATATGCATGCAAAAGACGATAAAATGGACTTTTATGTGCATAGAAAATATGGCAATTTGCGCGCACATCAAACACCACATACTTAAGCTTGCTTGTCCCCCAAGCAATACCATTAATGGTCATTCAGGGGAAGAAAGTAAACCCTCAACATCATAGATTCATTTTTCATATGTACCTACAATTAATTGTCATCCTCGATAAGGTACTTATTTTAACCAAGTCAATGCCTGTGCATAAAAGCAATTTCATACTCTTAAAAGGAGGTAATATGCAAAAACAATTTTACCGACATAGCATTAATAATCAATAGGACTTTTGCAAGCTTGTGAGAAGTAGATTGGTAAAAGGCAAAAGGTGGGCTAATATTTGGCCATGTGGTGTTAAATCCGGGGAAACATTCTTTCTTTCCAAAACATTCCACATTCCTTCTTCATAATGTCTCACCTTTCATTCATCGCTCAATGCTTTTATTCAATATAATGCTTTTACCTCTCTAACCTTAGCACTGCCTTCTTGCGAGTCGCAAACATGGGTGTCAAGAATGGCCCCGGATACTTAGTACTTCGGACTCCTCACCTTGTGTCCCATCTCGCTGAACTAACATCTCAATGAGCAGGGTCGACCTACCTTTATCTCCCAAGTTGATCGGATTTTTTCTCGCTCATTAAATTTTCCATAATTCGTAATTTCTTCATTCCTGCCAACAACTTCATAAATAATCCACAACTCCATATAACTCCAAAAATGACATCCATTCTTAAACTTGTCCCCGGATAGGGTATAAGGTATAAAATGGAAAAATGTATATATGTGGAGCAATAATGATGGATGGTAAGGCTCATATGTGGCTTGTGACTTTTGCAAATATGCATAGGTAAGGCTAGGATATGAACTTGTATATGTAAGCACTTTGTATGGAATTTTCATAAAAAGTTCTCCATCATTTTATCATGCACATGTCAAAAGCAACTTCAAATTTTTTCATCTCCTTTATTTTCCTTTTTCTTTTTTTTTTGCACTTCATTGGGACTTCCCTTAACTAGGCAATTTCATGTTATATCTCGAATGAATCTACTTTTGCATCATAGAGCTCTTTTTTATACTTCCATGACTCTTTTTTTTTTTTCAAATTTTTGATGGGGGTCATTTTTTTTTCTATATAAACTAAGTATGCATTAAGATAAATATGCAAATCTAAACTAAGTATGAATATGCAAGTAAGCTTTTCCCCCACCTCATACTTAAAATCTACAGTGTCCTCACTGTATTAGAAATAGGGTTAAGAAGAAAACTTACTAAATCATCACAAATTTCAGAAGTCGAAGAAGACAGCAGGCATGGTCGATATCGACCTTTAACGTCGATATCGATGTTTCTCATCGATTTTTGGCTCAGGCTTCAGGGTGATCTGGCCTCCACCACAAGCCGATCTGAGTCAACCTTAAGGTCGATGTCGATCTTGGACATCGATTTCGATGTCTTTTCTATGTGCTTCTCTCTTTCCTGCAACTTGTTAAAACCAAAACAAAATATGCAAAACAATAAAGTGTCTCAAATCAAAGTAAAAGCTGTCTAAAACCAAAACTAAGTCTTTGTTACACGCTCTAGATTTTTAAGTCACTAGGCTGACTTCTTCCCTTGCGCTTCTCAAGGCGGCATCTGCAGAGCCCATGTGGCTTGGGCCTCAAATATGACTCCTTTCTTGTCACGCAGCTGCATTCCGCCGGGATGGATTTGATTCACCATGAATGGTCCCTGATTTTTATCTTTGAATCGTGTAGGGAACCAATGGTCCTTAGATTTGGCAACATAAACTTTGTCTCATATTTCATATTGGCTCGAATCATCATCGGATACCCTACATAAGCGCACATGCCAAGGCACACCTCTTCCAAATAATGATAAATCTTTAATTGTAATGGAGCAAGAGGAATTCGTACCTTGACTTACCTTCTTCTCAGTCTGTGGCTCAGGTCGATGTCGATGTTCAGAGGTCGATATCAAACTCTATTGTACTCCTGGAGGATCAGTCGATTTGGAGAGTTTTCGCTCGATATGATCAGGTCGATTTCGACCCTCAGAGATCGATATCGAGGTCTCCGTTCCTCCCTTCTCAATGCTGATGGTGGTCGATTTCGGCTGGGTATGGTCGATATCGACCTTAGACCCCGATTTCGATGTTTCTTTTTCTCCTCCGTCGACCCCATACTTATGACCTGGCACATAATCTTGAACATTTTTAGTCGATATCGACTTACCTGGGTCGATTTCGATTTTCTGTTGGGCTCCTTCGTTCAAGATTGCCACAACTTCCGCCACTTGGGCTTCTATGGCCCTCTTCTCAAGCTCCTCCGATGTCATACTCCTTACTTTGGCTTCTCCACATGCAATGTAGACACTATTGATGGCTTTTATCTCCATTGGCCCTTGATTTTTCACCGTCTTGTTGAAGGCATACTCTATCACCTCGTCACTAATTGTGAATGAGAGCAATCCTTTCTTCACGCTAATGTTGGCATCGACGATTGCTAGGAATGACCTACCTAAAATAATGGGACAAGCAGGGTCCTCCGCTATATCAACAACTAAGAAATCAGCAGGGACAAAGAATTTACCTACTTGTACCGGCACATCTGTCACTATCCCAGTTGGAATAACTATCGTATTGTTTGCCATGTATAGTCTTGCATCCACGGGCTCCAGAGGACCTATCTTTACCTTGTGTCAAATGGTTAGTGGCATCATGCTAACGCTAGCGCCCAAGTCAACTAAAGCATTAAATTTGAATTGACCTAGACCTATAGTGATAGAAAACTTACCTGGGTCTGCCCGCTTTTGTGGTAGCTCCAACCGGTTGCACTCCTCTGCGATCTCAGAGAGCGATCGCTTCTTACCTAAGATGTCTTTAAGGAACCTTACATAAGATGGCATCTCGTGAAGTACCTCTGTGAATGGTATAGAGACATTAAGTCCTTGGAGCATCTTCACGAACCGCTGGAACTTCTTTTCCGCTGGGTCATTAATCATCTTTCTAGTTGGGAATGGCAACACTTTCTTCCTTCCCGTGGCTGCAGTGAGTTTGACATCGACACCAGTAGGGTCGACATCGACTATAGGAGTCGATTTCTGTGGTGACGCTGCATCAGGGTCGACATCGACAGGAAGGTCGACATCGACGTCACCTTGTTCGATATCTACAGGGGGGTCGATATCGATGTCGGTTCTGGCTCCTTCTCCTCCGCTTTTTGCTCGGGCATTGTAATTGATGCCCACTCCTTAGGTTCACCGCCGCAATATGACCAGTGGTTTTGCCCTTTTTGTTAGGCACAGTGGATCCAGGGAATGATCCTGACGCTTTGGGTATTGCTTTCGCCAATTGACTCATTTGAGTCTCCATGTAACGCTTCCAAACGTCAATCTTCCCAAGCCTAGAATTGATGCCCTACACCTGAGTATGGACGGAGTTGTTGGCTTGTTTGAACTCAGCATGGTTCCTCCGCATCTCATCAAGAATGATTTGCAGGTCATCTTTCCTTGTCTCCCGCTCAGGGTGCCCTGGTGCTCTATATGGCGGGGGATCCCTTTGATAGAACCTTTGATCGCCCCAATATTGTTGATTGCCCCCTCCATAGGAGCCTCTCATCCACTTGACCTCCTCATGTTGTTCCGCCATGGATACTTGCTCAGTATGTGGACATGCACTAGTGTTATGCCTTGTTGAGCCACACTCCTGACAAGTTTGATTGTTGCTCAGGAACCTGACTTGCTTTTGAAGGCGGCGTGTTTGATCGTTGTGGAATTGTTGCCACACATCAAGATATATCTCCCTTGGAGGTTCATATAGTGGCATTGATGGGGCAGACCTTGCATCATAGGCTGCAGCAGCCCCATAAGTGTTGTCAAAGTTCACGAGCCTCTCAATGGCCTCCCATGCCTCCGTTGGTGTAAGCTCAATGTACCGATAGGAGGTATATGAATTTATCCTCTCCTTATTCGGCGCATAAAGGGCGTTGTAGAAGATCTCCTGGATGACATATGCAAGTTGCCCATGCATTGGGCATGATCTCAGCAAGTCCTTAAATCGCTCCCACGCCTGTGCTAGTGTTTCACCTGGCTTTTGTTTGAAAGTCGTGATCCTTTGTCGCAGCATCGCCGTTTTAGAAAGTGGAAAGAACTTATTCATGAATGCATCCTTCACCTCCGCCCATGTCCTCAGCGAGCGTGGAGCCAAACTCTCAAGCCATTGTAATGCCTTCCCTGCCAAAGACCATCGAAAAGATTTTAATCGCACATACTCTAAATTTACTCCATCAGCAACTATTTCACATAAATCCATAAAGGTAGAGATGTGTTGCAGTGGGCATTCATTAGGTCTTCCTTCAAAAGTATTTCTTTTTATCTCAGATAGGAAGTTAATTTTTATTTCATAATTGGAGTGAGGAATTAAAATAGCGGATTCAGGAACATAAAGCGGCGGATGCATGTATTGCATTGCCGTTTGTGGATACTGATTTAGCCGCTCTTGGGCTTGTCTGGGCACATCCTACTCCCTATCAGCACGGGCTCGCTCTGCAGCAGCGGCGGCCCTCTCAGCAGCGATTGTAGCGTTATGGTCCTCGATCTCCTTCCTCAACCGCTCTATGGTTTCGGCCTGCGTCTCATATTCAGCCATGATGCGTATTGCCTTGTTGCGAAGATGGTAGAAACGTTCAAGCTCGTTGATTAGTTCCAGGATAGGTCCGTGATCAGAACGTCGCATAAACGTGCAAAATAAGCTTCAAAAAGATCGTGAGAAAACTTAGGTGGCGATTGATTGTCTCCCCGGCAACGGCGCCAATTTGTTCGCTGGAGGGATAGTGTAGGGATTCAAATAATTCAAATTAAACAATTCACAACTAGGCTAACTCCCTGTCCCAAACAAATAATACAAGAATCCCCTCCCTTGTAGTAGTAGGGTAATTCAGGATCGAATCCACGAAGAGGTATGTCAGCGCTTCCCTTGTTGTACTCACGATCAAATCTTTCGACCTCAGAAGACACTCGGTCGATATCGACCTCAGTTCTGGTCGATTTCCAGTACAGTTCCTGCAGAAGACAAAAGCAGCAAAGTCGACGTCGAGTAGAGACCTCGATATCGACGTTAGACCTCGATATCGACCTTTACAGTCGATTCCGATGTTTGTCACAGAAACTTTACTTCGTAACCAATTGTCAGAAAAGAGTCCGAAGAATGTAGAATGGTAAAGAAGGATGATCAGAAACAAAACTAAAACTTTTATATTGAATTCAATTAATTAAAAGCTTCCAAAGTCGGGGTTTCATGCCACAACGATAACAATGCAAGTTTTATGCTAAAGTTATGAAATTTAATGTCTTTCCGTCAAATAACTTTCGTTATCAACACTTAGGTGATTAGAGGCTCTCGCATAGTTCCTAAGAGTTACTATCCAATTCATGAGCAATTCAAGTTTACAATATGAGTGGTTTTCGCTTCAATAATGCAAATAATGAATCTCCCTAACTTTCGCAAAGGATCATGCATGGGATAGAAGACGGAATCGCATAAAAGTCATACCTTTGATGCACTTACCCTACATCATTATCGTCGGGCTCACCCCGACTCTAGAAGTGGGTTGACTACTCGCTCCTCATCATGCACATTATCATCATCATTGAACGAAAACTACCTTGAATTAAACTTTGAAAGAAAGTACAACCGAACAAGCCAAAACTCCGCTCTTGCTTCTCTCCAACTCACTCGGCCTCCTCTCTCTCTCTAACTTGTTACTACTCAATGTAAAACTGGAATTGTATGTGCTTGGATGTAATTGAATGCCTAAACTCAGCCCTAATGGCCTCTATATATAGATATCGAACTTTGTTATCCAAAGACTCGAAACTTTATCTTTATTCTCTAAGATAAAAGTAAAAACTAAAACTCTTATGGTAAATCAGCTTCATATGATAGCTTTGGTGTTGAAGATAAGAAATCTCGACTTTAGGATAGACGTGCAAGCTTCGGATATAATTCTATCAAAATCTGAGTCGGATTCCTCAGCTGGGCAACATCGATATCGACCTTCAGACGTCGATATCGACCTCTGTGAAACTCTATCTCGAGCTCTCCTTCTCCTACTCGGACTGGCACTCGACTTCTATCATTTAGCTCGCTCTGGCAACATCGATATCGACCTTCAGACGTCGATATCGACCTCTGTGTGTCGACATACACTGCTTCATTTCCTGCTCGATTCCTATGTCTCTGCTGCACTCGATGTCGAGGTCCCCAGTCGATTTCGACCTCTTTAGAAGACTTCGAGTTCTTTTTTCGCTCTTCCAAATCTGTCCATTTTTATCCTGTTTTCTGCGAAATCACATAGAAACTCGTGCAGACCCATATATTTGACATTTAAGCGTAAACTACACTAATCCCATGTTTTCCCACTAATATGCATGTAAAAGACGATAAAATGGACTTTTATGTGCATAGAAAATATGGCAATTTGTGCGCACATCAACCCTTTGGGTGCACTGCCTACCATCAGGTCTCACAGGGCAAGTTGCACCCTTGGGCCTTGCAGTGTGCCATGCTGGGGTACCCTGAGGGTGTGAAGGGGTACAGGCTCCTACGGCTGGTGGTTATAAAGTGATCACTTGTAGAAGTGTCACATTTAATGAACATAATTTCCATTTCAAAAATCTAATGGCTTCTGATAATGCAGCAGGTACCAACACAACAAGCTCCAAGTTCTTTGTGCCTGATGAATACTTCAAACAAGGATCCGATGATGCACAGGAGCCTGATGAGGATGAGGGTTTGGATGCAAGCCATGGGCCAGCAACCCCCTCTCTAGTGACAACATCTCGAGCTAAGGATCAAGCACAAAATCAGTCCCCTGATCAAGCAACTCACAAATTAAGGGGGGAAAGGACAGAAGGAATACCTGAGAACAGTCCAGATAAGGATGCCATCTCTCCCTCTCATCTGTCTATTTCTACTTCTACTCCTACCCCTTCTGTGTCTGACTACCAACTTGTTAGGGATAGGGTTCTCTCCCTCTCATCTGTCTATTTCTACTTCTACTCCTACCCCTTCCGTGTCTGACTACCAACTTGTTAGGGATAGGGTTCTCTCCCTCTTATCTGTCTATTTCTACTTCTACTCCTACCCCTTCTGTGTCTGACTACCAACTTGTTAGGGATAGGGTTCCTAGAACCATTATTCCTAACAGGAGGTATTCTTCTAATATGCATATTGTTGAGTTTGCTTATGTGGCTTCTGAGATTATTAAGCATGATCCTCGTGAGACTTTTGAATCTGCTATGAGAACTAGGGAAGCTAAAAATTGGTTCCTTGCTATGCTTGATGAGATTAAATCCATGCATGCTAATAAAACCTGGATCTTAGTCCCTAAACCTGCTCATGCTAAGCTCATAGAAAATAAATGGATTTATAAAGTAAAAGAAGGGATATCCAAGGATGATTCCCCAAAGTTTAAAGCCAGGCTTGTAGCCAAAGGCTTTACTCAAAGGGAAGGGCTGGATTACACATATATCTTTGCCCATATGGTTAAATATAAAACCTTAAGGCTTCTGCTTGCTATTGCCACTGTGTTTGATTGGGAATTAGAGCAAATGGATGTTAAAACTGCATTTCTACATTGAGACCTTAATGAGACTATATATATGAAACAACCCAAGGGGTTTGTTGATTAAAGTAAACCTGACTATGTTTGTTTACTTAAGAAATCTTTGTATGGCCTTAAACAATCTCCTAGGCAGTGGAACATTAAATTTGATATTTGCATGAAGAAGCTTGTTTTTTTGAGATCTCAATATGATTCATGTTTGTATTTTAAGGGCCTTAAATCTCTGTGTCCCATGTTTATCTTGCTGTATGTGGATGACATATTGCTGATATGTCCTTCTATGCCTATTATCACCACTGTCAAAAGGGACTTAATGAAACATAAGGGATAGGAAAAAGAAGCAACTCATGTTATCCCAGGTGGATTACATTGAGAAGGTTTTGAAGAGGTTTAATGTGGATAACACTAAAACCTCACCTATCCCATTAGGAAGGCACTTGGAGCTTTCTAAAGTTCATTGCCCCAAGACTGATAGTGAAAGGAAAGAGATGGCAAATGTGCCTTATGATGTTGTTGTAGGCTCTGTAATGTATGCTATGCTTTGTACAAGACCTGACTTGGCTTTTTCTATTAGTGTGTTAAGCAGGGTTATGTCAAATCCAGGGCAAGAACATTGGACATCAATGAAATATCTTCTAAGATACATCTCTGGCACCAGAAATCTGGGTTTGGTATATAGTGCCTATCAGCCTGCTTCCCAAGTGACAGGATTTGTTGACTCTAATCATGCAAGTAATAAGGACAACAGAAAGTCAACCACTGCCTATTTCTTCACTTGGGCTGGGAACTGTGTGTCATGGAAGTCACAACAACAATCTGTTGTTGCACTCTCTAGCACAGAAGCTGAATATATTGCAGCCACTGAAGCTGCAAAGAAAGGTGTTTAGATGAAAGGAATTTTGGAAGAGGTTTTTCGAAAATCCTTTATACTTGTGATTAATACAGACTCTCAAAGTGCATTATACCTGTGTAAAGATCCTATGTATCAAGAAAGGACCAAACATATAGATGTGAGGTTCCATTATATCAGAAATAGGGTAGAAGAATAGGTACTGCAGGTGAAGAAGATCAAGGGTGAAGATAACCCAGCTGACTTCGGAACCAAGATTGTTCCTGCTAACAAGTTTTGTTTTTGCAGGAATGCTTTGCATATTTTTTATGTCCATTAATCTGCAGGTACATGAGCCGATGACAGATAAGAGTTCACTCACACCCCAAGAAGAGTTCACTACTGGAAGTTCAAGATGGACATTCAGATTAGGAGGGCATATTCGTTATGCTTTATAATCTTGTATGTCCTTAGTCATAGGAAGGCATGTCACATTAAAGATGTAAAACTATAGGTTATATCTGTTGTATAGGATACGAGTTACAATCTGGATCATATTATATAATTGGGCTTAAACGGCCCATCACTGCTCATTTGGCCCAGTCAGCTTGCCTCGTCTTCGTCTAAGCTTTCAGTTAAGTGAAACGCAGCGTTTCGACTGGGGTTCCCTTTATAACGGGACAAACCCTAGCTGAGCTCCTTCAATTGCTGTTTTGTGGATCTGGTAAGCCAAGATAGAGTGAGAGAGAGAGAGAAGTTGAAGAGTCGAGAGAAGCTTCGAGAGATCCCGCCATTGAAGAAGCTCTGATCGAGCTTCCTGAGTCAAATCTGTCATAGATCCTTGAAGACGACGTCTGGTTCCTTTGTTATCTGTCGTCTTGTTATCATATCTTCTCTGATTCAAGATCTGAGAAGATCAGGGAGTTTCTCGTCATCTCATCTCGAAGTTCTTCATCTTGTTTGCTATTCTTGTTCATATCTAGAGTAGATCTATAGTTGTTCTTTACTTGTGACATGCAACCATGACTTGTACTCTTGATCTGCTTAGTGAACTTTTCCGGGGTTGAGTCTCTCCCTCCTGAAGCTCCGCAGAGTAGGTTCGCCGAAATGCGTTAACAAATCTTGGTGTTCTTGTCTAAGTTGTTTCATTTTCGCTTCCGCATTCACTTGATCGAATCTGTTATTGTCAAACTTTAAGTTTCGATTTAGTTTTACAAAACCTTTGTACGCTGAACAGCCCCAAGAGTATCAGGATTGAGACCACCACCACCGAATCTGAACATCACATCACATGAGGCTTCATTTTTAAGAAAACAATTAATCTTCAGGGTGGGTTTGATGTATATATGCAGCTAATCTGTGCTTACTCACTTTCATTGAATCCCTTTATTTCGCCTTGCAATCCACTAACAGCTGACATCACTGCACACATACATACGGTCATTTGTTTCATGTTTGATAACTGATGACTCTCAAAAGACAAAAACATTACCGATAGGCTCTTAATTTCATCATTATGATACCTTGATCTGCTATTCCGATTCCGAGCTTAATTATTAGAGAACAACGATTCAAAATGCGTGTGTATATATATATATAGTCGATAGTTGTTACATTTTAATTATCCGCAAAGACTAGTTAAGTACCTGATATTGCGGGCGTGAGGATGCCATCCCCAATAATCAAAGAAGTTCCTATGAGAACCAAGAGCAATAGCAGAGTTTTCGCGGAGGAATTTATCTCCAAAGTCTGTTTTATCCGCAAGGGCCGTTGAAGCTCAGGCGTTGGAAGGAGTCGAAAACTTGATACATGCTCATCTGCTGGTTGCCGATCGATTTGGAAGCATATTCACATCGGCGTACCTGCTTGTCAACGAATAGAGTGCGAATGTGCCTCCTGAGATCGATCGAGAAACAACAAGCTAGTCACGTCATATATATATATAGGGTGTGGTTATATATATATATATATATATATATATATATATATAGGGTGTGGTTCGGGTGTACACACCCATTAAAGTGTACCTTGTTCACAAATATTATTCGGTGAAATGTGAAACATTCTACCGAATACTGTTATGTTACAAATTATTCAGTGGAATTGAAACGTTTTCATCTGAACTGAACGGAAAAAGAAAACATAACAGTATTCGGTTGAATGTTTCACATTTTACCGAATAATGCTTCAAATTTCACCGAATAATGTTTCACATTTCACCGAATAATATTTGTGAACAAAGTACACTTTAAGGGATGTGTACAAATGATCCATACACTAACTATATATATATATATATATATTTATTGCGGAGACTCAAACTAAATGATGAAAACCACAAGTAGCACTTGGAAGCCAACTGATTCACTGTAAGTGGAGAAAAACTATAGAATTACTTAACAAAGATGCAAAGCCAATCAATATATGAACAAAACTATAGACCAACAACTCATTCGCAAATTCAATATGCATCATAGAAGCTTAATGTCGAATATTGAGGCCTAGATTTGACAATGTGTAGCCGAAAATGTTTAAAGGTAGCTACATATTCAAAAATCAAAATCAACAGATACATGCACGGTACCGCCATGGCTTCCGTCCTCTCGCCCCTTCACATCGCCGTCGAACATCCAGGGCTGAGCCTTAGGTCTCCGACTACCCGCATCCGGTACCGCCAGATCTAAGAATTTCTCTCTCCCTCTTTCATGACACGCGAGATTGACAGAGATAGGACTCCTCTCCCTCACCGGAGCCACAGATCCGATGACGTCTCCGCCTCTCGAGCCTTTGTTCGCCTCTCCTCTAAACTGACGCCGAAGAGGGAGCCACCCAGAGCCACACCCTTGCCGACGGGAGACAGAGGACACATCGAGTCTGGGATGCCGAGGAATGGCGACGTCCTGTTACACTTGGAATTCATTGATGTGCTGAAAATACCTTTCCTTGCAAAACAAAAATCAGAAAAATATCCCTTCGATTATCATGCAGTTCAATTTGTTTCCTCTAGTTCTGCACATAAACCACTTTGAGGTAAATTTAAATAGTTTATCATGAGAGTTCAGAGTCTAAATTTGGTGTTTTGATGTACATTTTCATGTGTTATCTCTGTGCACACTTTTGGGCTACAACTTGTGAACAAACCGGCAATCATATGAGTATTTCATGTTTTAAAAAGATTCAAACCATGTTAAGCTGTGAAATCTTTTTGATCTGAAATATCAGAGAAATATCAAAATGGGTGGGCAGCTAATACTGAAGTTTATTTATTTTGTGTGTTTGAAACAAGGATTTTATTGAGAAAATTATGTTTATAATGTATGAAACATTAAACTCCAGTCATCAAATTATCCTAATTACATTGGGGTCTTAATTTCCCCTTGATTTGTTTCTTTAAAGTTTAAATTCCATGATTTGTAAGTAGCAATCAGTCTTCCCCCTTGATTTGTTTCGTTAAAGTTTAAATTCCATGATTTGTAAGTAGCAATCAGTCTTCCCCTTGATTTCTTTTGTTAATTTAAGGAGTGGTTCAGTGACTAAATAGAGATTGGTTTAGTACTAAATAAAGAGTGGTTCGGTGACTAAATAGAGATTGGTTCAGTAACTAAATAGAGAGTGGTTCAGTACTAAATAAAAAGTGGTTCGGTGACTAAATAGAGATTGGTTCAGTGACTAAATTTTGATTTCCTTGGGATTGTAGGTATGAAGTACGTAGATCCAAAGCGTAAAAATAATGGTGTTTGGAAACTTCTCTATTTTGCATTTTTGCTGTTATGATAACATTTTGACTTATGATGGTTAAGAATTCTTCTACTTTGAGGAATTTGAACCATGTAAGTTTCAGAGCTCTTTCTTTAACTTAGTTTTGCAATTTAAGTAATATATTTGTCATTACTTACGATTTGTAGAAGCTATTTGTCAATATTTTATGAAAACTAAAATTGCAACTTTGCAGAAGGATGTATTATTATATTCCCTGTAGATAAGAAATGCGGAATCTCTTCTAAAAAAAAATGAAAATGGTGACATCTTTAATATCTAATGGTTAATGGGGTTTATAGCAAGTGGTTCAGGGCTTTAATACTTAGTGGTTCAGGGGTTTAATATCAAGTGGTTCAGGGGTTTTTATACCAATTGGTTCAAGGTTTTTAAACCAAGTGGTTCAGATCTTTAAACCAAGTGGTTCAGGGCTTTAATATCAAGTGGCTCAGGGTTTTTATACCAAGTGGTTCATTAAATATGTAGTAGTGGTTCATGAAATAAAGAGTAGTGGTTCATCAAATAAAGAATATTGGTTCATCAAATAAAAAGTATTGGTTCATGAACCGTTTGATTTTTAAAAATAACTAATTAAAAAATAAACATTAAAAGAAAGTAAAATAAGAATGAAAATTTTATAATTAATAAATAGTAGTGGTTCATGAAATAAATTCAAATGGTTCAAGAAATAAAGAGTAGTGGTTCATCAAATAAATAGTATTGGTTCATGAAATAAATAGTACTCCCTCCGTTAATTAAAACTTGACATTTTACTATTCACGCACGCTTTTTGAGGTGTTAAAAACTATATAAAATATTAACTTTTTTAACATATTTTTAAAATAATTTCATACTTGTTACTATTAATTATGAATTTATAAAAACAAATTAAAAAAATGTTAATATTTCATATAGGTTTTATCATTCTAAAAAAGCGTGAATGAATAGTAAACGACAAGTTTTAATTAACAGATGGAGTATTTGTTAATGCATCATTTTATTTTAAAAACAAATAAATAAATAATTAAAAAACAAATATCAAAAGAAAATAAAATAACAATGGAAATTTTACAATTATTAAATCGGAGTGGTTCATGAAATAAAGAGTAGTGATTCATGAATTAAATTGTAGTGGTTCATGAAATAAAAAGTAGTGGTTCATCAAATAAAGAGTAGTGGTTCATCAAATAAATAGTATTGGTTCATCAAATAAATAGTATTGGTTAATGGCCCATTTTATTTTAAAAACAAATAAATAATTAAATAAAAAATAAACATTAAAAGAAAATAAAAGAAGAATGAAAATCTTACGATTATTACATATATAGTAGTGGTTCATGAAATAAATTCTAGTGGTTCATGAAATAAAGAGTAGTGATTAATCAAATAAAGAGTAGTGATTCATCAAATAAATAGTATTGGTTCATGAAATATATAGTATTGATCCATAAATGATTTTATTTTAAAAACAAATAAATAAATAATTAAAAAATAAACATCAAAAGAAAATAAAAGAAGAATAAAAATTTTGTAAATAGAGAGTGACTAAATAGAGATTGGTTCAGTGACTAAATAGAAATTGGTTCAGTGACTAAATAGAGAGTGGTTCAGTGACTAAATAGAGATTGGTTCAGTAACTAAATAGAGATTGGTTCAGTGACTAAATAGAGATTGGTTCGGTGACTAAATAGAGTGTGGTTCAGTGACTAAATAGAGATTGGTTCAGTACTAAATAAAGAGTGGTTCATTGACTAAATAGAGAGTGGTTCAGTGACTAAATAAAGAGTGGTTCAGTGACTAAATAGAGAGTGGTTCAGTGACTAAATAGAGATTGGTTCAGTACTAAATAAAGAGTGGTTCGGTGACTAAATAGAGATTGGTTCAGTGACTAAATAGAAATTGGTTCAGTGACTAAATAGAGAGTGGTTCAGTGACTAAATAGAGATTGGTTCAGTGACTAAATAGAGATTGGTTCAGTGACTAAATAGAGAGTGGTTCAGTGACTAAATAGAGAGTGGTTCAGTGACTAAATAGAGATTGGTTCAGTACTAAATAAAGAGTGGTTCAGTGACTAAATAGAGAGTAGTTCAGTGACTAAATAAAGAGTGGTTCAGTGATTAAAAAGAGAGTGGTTCAGTGACTAAAAAGAGAGTGGTTTAGTGACTAAATAAACATTGGTTCAGTACTAAATAGAGAGTGGTTCAGTGACTAAATAGAGAGTGGTTCAGTGACTAAATAGAGAGTGGTTCAGTGACAAAATAGAGAGTGGTTCAGTGACTAAATAGAGAGTGGTTCAGTACTAAATAAAGAGTGGTTCGGTGACTAAATAGAGGTTGGTTCAGTGACTAAATAGAGAGTGGTTCAGTACTAAATAAAGAGTGGTTCGGTGACTAAATAGAGGTTGGTTCAGTGACTAAATAGAGAGTGGTTCGGCGACTAAATAGAGGTTGGTTCAGTGACTAAATAGAGAGTGGTTCAATACTAAATAAAGAGTGGTTTCGGTGACTAAATAGAGGTTGGTTTAGTGACTAAATAGAGAGTGGTTCAGCGACTAAATAGAGATTGGTTCAGTACTAAATAAAGAGTGGTTCGGTGACTAAATAGAGATTGGTTCAGTGACTAAATAGAGAGTGGTTCAGTGACTAAATAGAGAGTGGTTCAGTACTAAATAAAGAGTGGTTCAGTGACTAAAAAGAGAGTGGTTCAGTGACTAAATAAAGAGTGGTTCGGTGACTAAATAGTGGTTCACCAAATAAATAGTATTGGTTCATGAACCATTTTATTTTAAAAAGAAATAAATAAATAACTAAAAAATAAACATTAAAAGAAAATAAAATAAGAATGAAAATTTTACAATTTTTAAAAATGAGTGGTTCATGAAATAAATTCTAGTGGTTCAAGAAATAAAGAGTAGTGGTTCATGAAATAAATAGTAGTGGTTCATCAAATAAAGAGTAGTGGCTCAACAAATAAATAGTATTGATTCCCTTGGAAAATAATATGATTAAAAAAAAATTCAATTATAAAAAAAGTGAAATTTTTAAAGGTAAAATATACAATAACATATCTGTAATAAAAAAAATTATATGTAAATATTTTAATTAATTCGAATGCAAATTGTTTTTTTTAGTAAATGAAGTAATAAATATTAGTAGATGCATTTATGATCATGAGAACTCATTTGATCTAGTGGTAGTGCCGTGTGAATTGAAGTCCTAGCTCTCATTTCGATTCCTGGGCAACATTCTTTTTAATTGCAAATTACACAGTTGGGCACGTGTGCACACGGGAGTATGTGCGAGTGGTTGACTCGCGAGTACGAGGGTATGCCAGCCGTCAATTTGTGATTGGTTGCCGCGCATTACTTTTTTAATTTATCCACCAATCAAATCACTTCTTTCCTTCTCACCGGACCAATGCTTCTCACCCGAACTCAACCCTATATATATATATATATATATATATATATATATATATATATATAAAAGTAAGGATATATAATTAATATGGATCGGAACAAAGTACCTTCGCCGTTGTCATTAGCTTTGAGCACTATGAAAACATATTTTACTAAAGGTATAAGAGCTATTGTGTAGATGACAAGAGACAAAGCCCCCAACACGTCGACTTCCGACTGAATAGGAACCTTGCTGAACACATCAGTGAACACATACAAAGGGCTTGTTCCGATGTCTCCGTACACCACCCCCAGTGTTTGGAATGCCAAGGCAGCAGTTGCCCAAGCTGAGGTTTCCGTTTCCTGATCCATCCATATATTCACCAAACAATTTATGCAAGTAAAAAAGCTAAATCCAATATGAATTGAATTGAATTGAATTGAATTGAATTGAATGAGATTAACATTGTGAAATTAAAGGTGGAACTACCTTCGAATGGTGGGATTGGGAGGAGGCAATCTTCATGGCTTCCACGTCCAAGGAATCAACCCTTTTGCACTTATGGAGAAGACGTCTCTTGAGAGACCCGGAGTTGGTGCTTTCCAACTCTTCTTTCTCCTCGTCTTCATCGGTTTCGGTTTCGATGGATTCATGTTGGCGCGCAGGAGGAGCTGACGGTTCGAACCCCACGGCTGTGCCATCTACCCACCACCTCGAATGATCACCGGCAGTGGCACTTCCCGACTTCTCACTCATCTCTTCAGCCCTCTCCTCATCTTCCATTTTTGCCTAGTGCAACAGTTTCATCACATATATAGCTATTGGTACTAATTTAATCAGTTTGTAGGGGTAATCTTCATATCTTTTGCGTCCAGGGTGCTAAAATTTTTTTGTGTAATATTTAAAAAAAATATTGAGGAAATATTAAAATTGTTATTTATTTATGATATTTTATTTAAATAGTTGAGAGAAACAAAAAAAATATAGGAAAAAATCAAAAAGAACTATTTTTTTTTTATCTTAGTCCAGTTTGATCGGACTCACAAGCGACTCCATGTTTCAAAGGGGATTCGAACTCCGAACGTCTTGACATGGAACGTAGCCAACAACCACTACACCAACTTGTGATTGGTAAATAATTACTTTTATATCAATATTGAAAGAAAACATTAAATATATAATTTAAATATAATATTTTTAATTAAAATAATTGTGAGGAATAATAATATAATAAAACAAATAAAAGGTGAATGAGTTGGGATTTGAAGTCAGCACCTTTTAATTTTATTTCATTTCTTTAGCACTTCAGCTAAACAACAACATTACTTTAATTATTACTAGTTTTATTACCCGCCCATTGTGCGATTTCTTAATAAATTTTATTTTATTATATAAACCATTAAATTAATATTTTATATAAGGTAAATATATAATTTTCAATTATGCTTTAATGTAAATATATGTTTGTTTATTAATTAATTATGCATGTTCTCTTGTTTAAAAAAAAACTTAAAAATCTATTTCTATAAATATATATAATACATATGTGAAAAAGACTTAGTACCCTATTTACTTTATTTTTTATTAAAAAAAGTTTCGTCAGTTAGAAAATATCACAATAGTACAATATTTGTTTCAAATATATATATATATATATTACTCAATAAACTTACCAATTGACATTAATTTTTAAATGATAATATCAAATTTTATCTTTCATTCAAATTCTATCATTTTAATGAAATATTAAATAAATTAAATATATATATATATATAGGACGGGGTTAAAATGAAAATGCCTCTTAAAATAAAAATGTCTCTTAAAGTGAAAATGGGCTAAAGCTTAAAAAAATAATGAAATCAGGCCCAATTTTCTATAAGATAGAGGGTCTGCTTCCATCCTCCCATCATCTTATCCGCCGATCGAGTTTATCCGCCGATCAGCTTCCATCCTCCGCACGCTGATCAGCTTCCATCCTCTCCAATCGCCGGTCACCTTATCCGCCGCTGGGAACAATGTCGTCGGCGAGCGAGCCTGCCGGCTCTTCTCGCTCCTCCACAGCTCGCCTGCGCTCTGGGTCCGGAATTGATGAGGCTCGCCTGATCGGAGGAGTCGTTCGTGCGAGTCGATCGGGATGAGGACGGATGCCGGCAGAGGCGGCAGTAGTCGAGCGATAGGCTGGGGCGGAAGCATGGCGATTTAAGGAGGGAGGAGTACGTCCACTTAGTCACGATCGTCGACTCGTTGAACGATTCGGAACGCCGCGCCGATCCACGCCGGCGACATCTTCTCTAAACGATTTAAGGAAGGAGGAGTACTACGTCTGTGGTCAATAATGAAATTAAGTTGATTCTTTACAAAAAAAAAAAAAGAAATTAAGTTGATATTAATACAGCACAATCCCATTCGCAAGTGTTGTTTGAAAAAAAATGAATGTGCGACCCGTATAGAAGTTGGAAGTGGTATCGATCTCCATGGCCGGGGAATTTCTCAAATCGTCAGATTGAATTCATTGAATTTGGAAAGACGGGATGAGTGGATAGGGATTGGGAATTGTTAGAAGTAATTTATTTGTACCCTTTATCATTTTATTTAAGAACTTTATAATCTTAATTGTCCACTTTATGTTTTGTAAGTTGTGTTGTGCCATTTATTATTCTTACACTTTATCATTTTATTTGTACAACATAATATTATATTTGCACAACATAATGTTATAGGTGTACAACCCACATAACATTATATTAGTATTAGATATGCAAAACATAATGTTATATTTGCAAAACACGATGTTATATTTGCACACCATAATTTTATATGTGCACTTTATCATTTTATTCTTGCACTTCATATTACTATTCATACACATCGTCATTTTATTCTTGCACTTCATCATCTTATTTATGCACTTGATCATTTTATTAATGCACTTTATAATCTTATTCATGAACGGGAACAAAAAGAATACAACCATAAATAACATATGTGGGATTTGAACTCGCATCTTTGTGCATGAGCACATTACTAACGTAGTTTTGAGTTAGTAGACTTTTAATGGCACATGTCGGACTAAAGTAAAAAAAAACCGCCATAAAAATAACAACCCATAAAGAAAAATTTTGGTAGGAAACTCACTATACATAATGAAAATGAACATTTATTTATAAAAACCTTTATTGTATTATTTGTTGACTTTATATTTTGTAATCTCATATTTTTCACTTTTTAAAATAAAGACAAAAAATGTAATGTAACATATTTTGTTGCATTTTGTAATCCTATAGTTGCACCTTATAATATTATTTCAAATAAAAATTACGGGCTAAAATCTATAATTTTTATAATTGAAATAAGGGCAATATTGGTAGAAATAGAAAGTATGGGAGAGGTGGTGACATTTACCTCATAATTAGGGTCATTTACCCATTTACCCTATAAAATTAGGCCCATTTATACATAAATTAGGCCCATTTATCTATTACTCATTTAACTAGGCCCATTTACCTTTAAATTAGGCCCATTAACATCAAATTAGACCCATTTTCATTTTAAGAGAGATTTTCATTTTGAGAACCATTTTCATTTGATACATTCCCTATATATATATATATATATATATATATATATATATATATATATATATATATATATATATATATATATATATAGGCTCTTTCCGTTGAAACAACTCTTACCATGTAACGGAGGGACAAATTTGAGCCATTAGTTCTAAACGAATCAAGGGCCAATATTTGTTTTGAAAGGAGCGTATAACTACCTAGTATTCACATTTAGTATTAAATATGAATACTAGTTGGTTAAACGCTTAAAACTTGTAACCAACAACTATTATTCACCAAATATGTTAATATTCATATTTAATGACATAATTATTCAAATCTAAGTTATTAAATATTCATATTTTACAACCTAGTACAAATTTACTATTGCATATTACTATTCATTTTTAAAGATACGGTTACACTCATTAAAGATACGGTTACACCAACTAGTATTCATATTTAATGTTAAATATGAATACTAGTTGGTTATACGGTTAATTGTGTTTTTTTAAATCAATCTCCTCCCTTCATTCTTTTGATTCAAGGGTCCACAATTGTCCATCCGTTAATGGTAAGGGGTGTCCTCATAGGAAAGTTATTATTATTATTATTATTATTATTATTATATATATATAAACCCTTTTTACACCTTTCACCGAGGAGTTAGGCCCAAATGAAAAAAGCCCAAAATCCACTTTTCAAAATCGGATCCAATCTCAACCACAAACCCAACTATTTCAAGTGAACCGGTTTTTATTTTATAAAAAAGACATTGAACCGGACCCAAAAATTACAAAACAAAATCGAACCAAAAAGAAACACTGTTCACCCGTCTTCAACAAGTTCTTTGTTCGAAAATCAGGGGAAGGAGAGTGCCTCGCCGGTGATGGCCGGTTTCTCCGGCCACCTTTCTAACACCAAGAACATGAAATTGGACAAAGAAATCAGAGAGAGAGGTTCTCACCGAGTGGTCGTCGAAACTCGCCGGAAAATTCGTCGGGCTCCTTTGGCTCATCGGAGGCGGAATCAAAGCGTGGTTGGTCTAGGACAAAAGGAGAGGTTATAAAAGGAGTGGTTGGTCTAGGACACCTTTACATCGTTGTAGACCAAAAGAAGGAAAAGGGAAGGTTTACTGTTCGGATTTGAGAGAACCAGAGGAAGGAGGGGAGAGAGGGGGAGAGAGAGAGAGGTGGCTCTACATCGGTGGCTCTGGGCCGTCCCTGGGTTGCTGCTCGGCTCATCAGTGCTGGTGAGAAAGAGTCAAAGCTTGGGAGCTAGGCGGAATTCAAAGAGAAAAGGGTGCTTGTGGTGGTTTTCCAAAAACGGAGGCAGAAGGGAAAGAGGTGTGTCTAGTGGCTACTGTTGGTCAGGGCCGGCCATGAGGCTTTTGGGGCCCGAGACGATGTAAAAAAAAAGTCTTTTGATCAATAAATATATTCATATTTTTTTAGAAAATATCAAACAATGCAAACTTTTTTATTTATTTAACTATTACAAATTTCAGATTTTATTTTTATCACTAAAAGAAAAATTTACGGACTGTCAGTAGTATTCAATCTCTCGGCATAACACAACAAAATACTATGATTTATAGATTTATCAATATACTTGTTTACTATTTTTTGTTATATTTTCTTACACGTCCTATTAAAAAATATGAATTTAGTGAGAAATAAAAGGAATTTTTTTTAATATTATATTTTTTTCCAGGAATGTAAAACAGTATAGTTAAACAGTTTAAAATATATTATTAATTTGCAAATTTTTCCAAATTAATACTATAATCATTAAAATAAATTTATTAAAGTAGCATACGCTGTTATTTAAAAACTACCAGTTTTTGCATTTATAACAAAAATTGAAAGACGAAGACCTTACACTCTTTATCATTGAGTCAAAATATCTAAAGTCACATGACAAATGAGTTTTTTTGACGTGTAAATTTCCATAAATATTTTATTACGTGTAAATATAATAATACAAACTACCTTAATTATATATATATAACATAATTTTTTTCCCGGGGCCCTACTCGGTAGGGGGCCCTAGGCGACTGCCTCTTGGGACTACCCCTAGGGCCGGCCCTGCTGTTGGTGATGCGGTGGTCGAATGGAGGAGAGTGACTGCTTTATGTAGCCGTTGCTGCTGTTATCGTCGGAAAGTAGGAAGGAAGGGGAAGCCTAGGATTTCAAATAGAAGAGGAATGATAGGGTGCTTGGCGAATTCAGGAATGAGGAGGGAGGGGTTTGAAGGAGAAGAGAGAGAGGTGGAGATGGAGGGTGTTTCTTTTAAATAGAAGAGGGGAGATTGCAGTTCCATGAAATCAAATGGGAGAGTGAGCAGATCTAAGTTTTGGTGTGGGATTTGCCTAGGGGTGTTCGACCTAATTTGGAAAAAGATAAATTGGGGGAGAGTTTTTTTTTGCAGCTGTTGCTTCTCAAAAAGAGGGAGGAGAGATGAGGATAAAATGGGAGGGAGTGAAACAAAGACAACAAGTGGTCCCAAAACCTGATTCGAAATATTCAAAACTCAAATCCCGAAACCCACTCTCTCAACCTTATCCTGACTTGATTACACTACTATATATTAGCACCTAATGTATCACCTAATAGTATTACATTATCACTTAAATATGTTACATTAGGGCAAAGGTAACAATTTATTTAGATTACATTTGCGACCGTTGCATTTGATCTAGTGTAACAATTTTTAATTGCTAATGTAACATTGTTTCATTCATGAAACTAAATGTTACATTTCATACCAAAACTATTACTTTTGAGTTAAATGTTACATCTTATAATAAATGTTACCTTAATAGAATTTGTTACATTTAACCAAATATGTTAAGTAATAGTCTTGCATTTAAAGAACAATGTTACTCTTGATTTCAACTACTATATTCCAATTAAATTTGTAGCCAATGCAGGATTTGAACCCGCATCTTTGTGCTTGAGCACAACGCTCTACCAATTTGAGCTAAGAGACTTTAAATTAGCAAAAACAATAAAAAGGAGGTTAACAAATTTCAGAGAATCAACTGTAAATTTCAATTTCATTCCTTTTAAATATATATACAATTATATGAGCCCCAAATTTTTTGCATTTATTGTTCAAAGCATAATATAACAATTGGAAGTCTATAGAAGCAACTAACCATCTTTACGCTAAATAAAAATAACAACTAAGAGAAACAATGTTGATAAGTGACAATTTCAAAAACAATCATCAACAAATTTTGTAAAGTTTGTGATACATGCAGAAAGAAAGTATAAATACTATAAGAATGTGACCAACTTTGGAAATAAAATATCAAGAACTGACCTTAGGTGATTAAACTCTTTTAAACAGGGAAAATTCAAGCCCATGATATGGAGAAAGTGTGAGTATCAAAGTACAGATTCAGCATGATATCAAAAACATAACCTGTTTCCCATCCTTCGGGAAAGTTGTTGGCTGCTCTAAGTATGTTACAATACTAGTGAGCAAGAGTGTTAATTTAGAATAGAAGTTTTAGGATTCAAGCTAAGCTAAATAGGTTTCCCTAAAAAAACAAGAATAATTAAAAATGCCAAAAAAACTCCTCAGAAACCAAGGTGAAAATGAAATCATACCAATTGGTGCATTGAGACTTTTTACCAACTGAACAATGGACCTTGGATCTAATCGCTTACTTGTACAAATGGAGAATCAAACACCTATGATATCAATGACATAAAAAGCAACCCCAATGTTATATTGTGATAAGGAAATTTGCTCTCAAGTCTCAACTAGAATCTAATCTTCATCTAAACATAAGATAAGGAGCAATTCCAACAAAAATCACTACCATAACCCTAGCTCCAAATTCATTCAAGACACCAACCAGAAGCAACATTTCAGGATCACAAATTTCCCAAATTCAGTAATAAAAGCCTAAGTAATCAATGGAATGTAAGGCAGCCAAGGCATATTGCATATTAACATTCAAAGGCTTGAGCATGCTTAAAAAGATACACACCATCAAACCAAAAGGTCTACAACCACAAATGAACTAAACAGAAAGTCATGCATACATACCTTAAGAGGAGGAAAGTGGGAAGGCTTAGCTGAACAAGAGCAATTAACATGCACACCTGCTATTGGAGAGACGTCAATGACTCCACCATGAGCTGATTCTAGGAAAAATAAATACAGTTAAACAAAAAAGTTGAGCTTCAACGAGCAAACAAAACACAAAGAAATAACATGCTACACAGTGCAAAAAAATTCATAAATGGAAGGAACACAACATAAAGATATGACATTCATAATCATACTGAACTCTACTCTTTCCTAACATCCTAATGGACTTAGGTTTAGTGTTAATGAATATCACATTCTAACAAAGAACTAAACTATAAGACTAGAATTAATTGAATCAAATATATCTAGCAATGTTCCCTTCTGTATGCTGAATTTGAATGATCTTCAACCACAAAGCTTGAATAGTGGACAGAGATTCTGTATGAGCTAGAGATGTTTGAAATTTGTACTCCAAAGAGCTGACAAAAACACTAAGGTGCAGGAACCAATATAGATATGTCTAGGGAATACAGTCTCTTACTCAATTAGAAAAGAATCATCACAAATACCTTCCTTGCTCTTATGTTTGTTAGATGAGTAGCAAGTTCGCTCTCAAGACACATGAGGTCAGTCAGACTAATTTCATCAATTTTTGAAGCCTCGAGGCACATGTTTCATCAATTAAAAAACAAAACAAAAAAAACCAAATTGTTCGAGTGTTCGATTCTGTCTTATTATCTATAAAGTAAGTAACAAGTAGAGGTCATTACTTGTGAACAGTTTCTATAAGCTTTGTGCTTATCTGGATAGTTACCTATGTGAAGGGCAATGTAAATTCACAACAAGGTAATGAAACCAAGTACTTAGAATAAAAAATACACTAAAATAGGAAATCTGTTACCTACGTCACTTTGTATGTTGGATGAAATCTGTTACCTACCTCACTAGAAGGAGCATGAGAACCTAAGTGAAAGGCATCAAATTGCAAGGTCATTAGTCTAGAATCAAATTTGACAGCATAGCAAAACCCCATCACTTGGGCAAGCAAAATTCAAACCTCACAATCACAAGGGACTCCAACATTTCTAGATCAAAACACAATAGAAAGTCTTATTTAACCATTTTAGAATCACTTTCTTGAAACAAACCTCATGTTCTTCATTTAATTAGGTTTGCTCGATCCCAGAAACATAAAGCCTCTTGATCTAAAGCTAAGTTTTGTAGGCAAAAATATTACACTCGAAGTTAACCTCGAAAATATTTTTAGGCTAACTTAGTTGCTAAATAGCCTTTTAACATTACTTGTAATTTTTTTTTTTTTAGCTAGTGTTACAATAGAGAGGGAAAGATGTTGCTTATAAAAAAATGTTACATTATTCTAAATAATGTTACATCCAGTGTAACATAATTTGTGCTAATATAACAATTTGTTAATGTAGATTCAAATCTGTTACAATAGATACATAAGGTAAAAATTTATAAAGAATTTACATTTTAAATGTCACATTAGGCTTGGAAATGTAGTAGTGTTAAAATAGTGTTTTAAAATCACGAGTATATTGATATCAGAGGTTTATTTCAAATCCCGAGGCGAAAAGACGGAATTTATCTCCAAAAGTTCAAAAGTGGTCGGAATCCGCTTTAAGGATTTTAGAATAGGATTATCATATTGAGGACGAAAATTTTTCCAATTATCCGAATTTTTTGACTTCAATCCATTTTTTTAAAAATATTATTTAAAACCATTTTAAAAAACAAGGCACTTACATCATCCACCTCTAAAAACAAGTCTTATCCTCGAGACTACAATCATTTTCCACAGCCAAAGGATCTTTTCAAAATCCAAGTCAATCCTCTTTGTGTCAGTCAAACAAATTTTTAGAACAACATCCACCTCTATGAGCTAATCCCATATTCTCTTCGTAGATCCTATTTTCAGAGTAAATCTCATTCTATCAAGTCAGTACATTATCATGCTCAACATTCGAAAATCTCCGGATCTCATCTCGCAACATAATCAAGTTATATATCGTCAAATCAACTATCAAGGTTCATCAATATCAAAGCTCAGAAGTCATCTTTGTCCGTAATTACAACATCAACATATCACAGTAAACTTTATCATATCACCACATATAAATAGACCATAAAATCACGGAAATCTGCATATAGCTACCAAGTGAAACATAACATAAATATTAACTCACACATCACCATCGAGCTCTCGAATCAAAATCAAGCCTCACCTAGGTCCACCAAAATTAATTCATGCTAAAATCCCCAAGTACAGCTGCACCTTGCTTCTCTTATAATTGCAACCCATAAATTTTTCCCTCCAATTCTTTCATAAGAGCTCATAAGTCAAAGCTTAGTCCAAATTCACCAACTATATACTTAATTGCTCAGGTCAATGGGTCCTCTATTAATCAACCTACTCATAATCCCAAGTTCATAATCTCAACTTTCCCTTTAATCGATGAAGCTTATGATGTACATATTTGTACCTCTTTTTATTGCATTTTTGACTTCATATTTTATTCGATTTCCAAAGAAAAGGTTCAAAATAATATAAACTTGTGTAAGAATGAGCTAAAGTGCAAGAAATAGAGTTTGCACAAGTTTTGATCTAATTATGTAGGAATTCGGGCGAAATCGAGTCAAAATGGAGAAGCCAAGGAGAGCATAGAAGAGGTCGAAATCGACCCACATGGTCGATATCGACTACAGAACATCGACACAGAACTGAGTGTCGAGACAGAACAACACCAACAGAAGAAAGGTACAGCGAAAGCTTGTCCCTCGGGTGAAATAGCGCAATTGTCCGTCTTATTTGCCTTATCACATGCATTGGTTAACGTTGTGGTAAACCCTAATCATAGGAGTTGCTTTTTATATAGTTTATTAATCAAAAACCATTGTCTTTATTCTGATCATCGCTCCTTATTCACCCTTGAGTTTTCGGCCTTTCTTTGCCGATAAAAAGCTAACAACTTTGCAGGAGCAGACATTGATATCGACCCACAAACGTCGATATCGACCACTTGCTTCATCGACGGTTTTCTAAGTCGACGACGATCATCCTGCACAAGTTTCTGAGATCGATATCGACCCCCTACCTCGATATCGACCACCCCTGTGTCGACTGGCAGTCTTATGAGCCATTCGATTTCGTGAACTGACATCGATATCGACCTACCCTAGTCGATATCGACTGTCGTTTTTGTCTCTGCAGGTCTTCTGTTGCAGAAAGGATCGACAGCCAAGGTCAACATCGAGCACCAGGGTCGAGATCGAGGCTTCTGGTTGACCAAAGACGTGAGCTTTCCAACGCTACTAGGATCCCGCTGACCCGCCTCCTCGTGGATCGATCTGGACTACCCTTCCATTACAACGGGAGGAAGTCTTGTAATTATTTGCATAGGTTAGGAGTCAGTTTGCATTTATATTTCATATATTTGTATTTAAGAACTAGACTTCCCTCCTGATTAACAAATTGGCGCCGTTGCCGGGGAGGCAATCAATCGCGCCCTAGTAGTCTATCTCACGTTTCTATCTAGTTTGGCCTTACAGGTGTATGCGACGCGCTGATCTCCCACCTGAATTTGAAGGAGTAGACGATCTTGAACGCTATCTCCATCTAAGGGCCCATGCTCAAAGAATCATGGCAGACAACGTGACCCAGGCTGAGCTAATTGAGCAACTAAGGAAGCAAGTCGAGGACTTAAAAACTAGAGAGGCGACACTTAAAGAGCGTGCAGATAGGGAGGAGGAAGGCCGGAGGCAAATAGAAGCCCAAATCAATGCCCTCCATCAGAATGCCAAGCAATACATGCACCCCGCGCTCACAGTGCCTGAATCGGCGATTCTTATCCCTGCTTCTAACTTTGAAATTAAGCCTAATTTTCTTACTGAGATTAGAAGACATCAATATGAAGGAAAACCTAATGAATGCCCTATGTCACATATATTAACCTTCTTAGATCTCTGTGATACTATTGCTGATGGACAGAGTCTTGAATATGTCCAACTAAAAGCTTTTCGTTGGTCCCTTACAGGTAAAACATTATAGAGTTACGGTGGTTGGAGAGCTTAGCCCCAAGATCGCTCCGCACCTGGAATGAAGTCAAGGACACGTTCCTCAACAAGTTCTTCCCTCCATCCAAAACGACGTTGATCCGACAGAGAATCACGACTTTCAAATAAAAGCCTGGTGAGGCTCTAGCAACTGTTTGGGAAAGGTTCAAGGACCTACTACGATCATGCCCAACGCATGGCCAACCACCGTACGTGATTCAAGAGATTATTTACAATGCTCTTGATGCTGCAACCAAGGAGAGGATCAACACCTACACCTCCTATGGCTACCTTGAACTCACTCCACAAGAGGCTTGGGACACCATAGAGAGGTTGGTGGAGTTCGACAACACATATGGGACTCCTGAGGCTTTCGACACATCATCATCGTCGAGGCCTGCCCCATCTATGCCATTATATGAACCCTCTAAGGTAATCGATCCGGACGTGAAGGAGCAATTCCATAGAGACCAACTTCGAAAGCTCCAAAAGCAAGTGAGGTTCCTTTCAGCGAACCAAGATTGCATCGAATGCGGATCGCAGCGGCACACCACCATCGAGTGCCCTCATGCTGAACAAGTACAATTAGTTGAGACTCACCAAGAGGCGCGCTACATGAGGAATCCCAATCGCCAGGGGTACCAAAATTGGGGAAACCAACCACCCCAATACAACCCTAGGGATCCTCCGCCTTATAGAGCTCTTGGGCACCCGGAGAGGGACCAACGGAAGGATGATCTACAACTTGTGCTGGATGAGATAAGACGGAACCAGGCTAAGACTGATCAATCCAACAATGCAATCCATTCTCTACTCAATCACCTTACCACAAGGATTAGGGAGATGGATATTTGGAAAAAGAATGTAGAGATCCAACTGGGTCAATTGACGGTACAAATCCCTAGACCGTCCGGAACATTCCCTGGGCAACCAACTACAAATCCTAAGGGGCAATCCGGGTGGGGCCACATCGCAGCCATGCAACTAAGAAGTGGCAACAAACTACAAAAGCCACGAACGGAAGCGGAGGAGAAAGCTGCAAATCCAGTCGATATAGACAGACAAGTCGATGTTGAGCCAGACATCGATATCGACCCCCAGGTCGACGTCGATACCACTGCAGAGCCTTCGGAGCCACAACAGAAGTCGAAATCGACCATCCTGGTCGATATCGACCAAATACCAGTCGACATCGACACCCAGCAGGCCCCTCCGACCACCGTTTTGGCTCCTCCACCAATGAAGAGGTTGCCCTTCCCATCCAAAGCATTGGAGGACCCTACCCAAGGTAAGTTTAGGCGCTTTGTAAAGATTCTTCAAGGTCTTAACATTACTATCCCTCTTACAGAAGCCCTAAGCGAGATGCCCGCCTATGTGCGATTCCTCAAAGACATCCTTAGCAAGAAGCGGTCCATGGCAGAGATTGCAGAGGAGTGCTCAAAGATGGACTTCCCTGAGAAGAGGAGCGATCCAGGAAAGTTTGCAATCACCGTGGGGCTTGGCCAACATCACTACAAGGCCCTATGTGACCTAGGGGCAAGCGTAAGTCTTATGCCTCTTTCTATTTGGCAAAAGGTGAACATCGGAGCACTTGAACATGTGGATATGAAGCTCTATATGGCTGACAACTCATTCGTCAGACCCACAGGTATAGTTGATGACGTTCCGGTAAAGGTAGGTAAGTTCTTTGTGCCTACTGATTTCATTGTATTGGAGATGCCTGAAGATCCTGTAGTACCTATCATCCTTGGTAGGCCTTTTTTAGCTACTGCTGATGCCAATATCAATGTACATCGAGGATTACTAACATTTACTATAGGGAACGAAGTGATAGAGTTCTCCTTCAACCCTACCATGAGCGAAACAAGGCAGCTGGAGCAAGTTGTCCTTTCACCAGCTAAGGAGAAACTTCGAAAATTTTTGTTGGCGAGGACGGAAACAGCAAGCAGGGTCGACATCGACTGGAACCAGTCGATATCGACCGAAAAGCTTGAAATCGACCATAAATCATCGATGTCGAGTAAGCCAGATGATAGCCAAGAGCTTAAGTATAGGGTCCCTGACATCGACATCGACCCCCCACAGGTCGACATCGAATACTGTACTCAAAATCGACCCCCTTGGTCGAAATTGACCTCCCTTCAGCTCGAAGATTTCTGTTTTGGGCCCGAACAGGTAAGCCCTGGTATAATTCCTAACCCTCCTCTTTCCATTATTGATAATTCCACTAATGGGAGGGTCAAAGCTCCATGGTTCGCCTATATTGCAAAAGATAGGTCAAGAAAGAGAAGGAAAGCGCCCAATAAAGAAGAACCTAACAAAGAAGAAGCCTTGGTTGCCGAACTTCGCTATTACCACAAGGACCTAGATGATCCAGGAGAAAGCTCAAGCATGAAGGGTCCCTACCTTAAAGGCTCATGAAGAATTGACGGAGAAGTCGGCCTAGCGACTCAAAAATCTAGAGCTTGTACCTAAAACTTTAATTTTCTTTCATAGATGGTTTTTAGGGTTTTGATTTTTGGATTCTTAAACTTTTGAAACTGAGATGATCCGTGGTTTTATCTATGATTCTAACAAAGATTTCAGGTTTCCAAGCAAAAAGCACGACGAAGAAGAAAATAAGCTTCTGTAGAGGCAGTCGAAATCGACCCCCCAGGGTCAAGCCATCTCCTGGAGTCGACATTGAGGACTCGGGAGCAAAAAGAAAAGGTCAATATCGACCATAATCATCGATATCGACATCAATCTGGCAGCCCTCGACTTCACCTTCTTCCTCGACTTCAGCAGATGCAGTCAAAATCGACCTATAACCTAGATACCGACTACTGGCATCGACCTAATCTGAAATCGACCTGAATCCGCAGGTTGCACTCTGAGTTTCTCTCTACCCTTGTTTTTCTGTTAATACAGTGAGGACACTGTATATTTTAAGTATGGGGTGGGGTAGAAACATGTCTTATGGTCATAACTTGGCTTTCTTCTTCGCATTGCATTCATGTTAAAGTTTTTGTTTTTAGTTTTACTTTTCATAAAAATACAAAAAATCCAAAAAAATAGAAAATGTCAAAAAGACAAAAAAAATGCATGTTTACTTTTTAAGTTTGTTTTTAAACCCTACTTAGACGTCCAATGATGAAAACTCAATAGCTGACTTGATCATGTAAATCCCATGGAATATTTGGATGGTTTAGCCTAATTCCTTAAAATTTTTATGTAGATTGTGAACTTGTGATGAAATTGAGCACATATGATCCTAGGCTAAAAAGCAAATCCAACAAAAATTGTCCTTGTGAGATTTTTTTGCCTATAGGGAGAACATCAAAAATCCCTCTGCTATCTTGAGTGAATTTACTCTTCCTATGCATCTCTAAATGTTGTCATAGTTATTCAAAGCCAATGCATATATATGTTTATGTTTACGAGAATTAAATGATGGAGGCATCTTTTAAGCCATTTTTATCCTCTCCTTACCTACCCTGCATTATCTCTGCTTGAAGTCAGAATATTAGCCTGGGCCTGATATTGCAAACTCCATAAAATTATTCCTAGCCGAATTGAGCCTAACCCCCATTTGGGAATTGAGACTTAGATTGGTAAGAATAATGCATTGTGGAAAGAAAAGTGCATATATCTAGTTTTGAGCAAGGAAATTATGGGATGGTATGTCTTTGCATCTTGTCATATTTTGTAAAAGGATTTTTGGCTCACCATATAAATGCACATTTTTTTAGTATTTATTATTTTCGTTCAAAAAAAAATTCGAAAAAAAGAAAAAAATGTGTATATATATATATAGTGCATGAGCCAAATTCCTTAGTTCTTTATTTATTTCATACAAATGTAATATTTTTGAGAGCATATTAGAGTTTGAAAGAAGGGTTGATATTATGGTTGATATCTTTAGAGCATATTATGGAAAGATGAGTTTGGGAGGAGCATCATTGAAGATTGAGCTTGGAAAGTGCAACATTGAAGAGTTATGGTTTGGATATTGTAAGTGTTGAGGTTTAGGAGTCTTGATTCCCGAATTATATAAGCACCACATAGCCAAATAATTCCATACCCTTTTATTTCATACCAAGCCCCATTACAACCCCGCTGAATGGAGTCTTCTTTGAAGTCTTCCATTGAGCGAAAGTCCTCCTGATGGTTCTTATTGCATTTTCATAATTGGTTGCGAAGTGGATTATTATAAATAGCAATGTTTATGAGATTGTGTATGAAATTGAGTTGTGAGTTGATCTTCATAGCCTAAACACATGAGAGTTGAGTGCAAACACATTATCCCTGTGAGGTTGGATCAAAATTGCATATGCCTATGGATCGCTCATATATGTGCTATGACGTTAAATTCACTTGCTTTGCTTTTCTACCGCTTATGATGTTGCTTTTGACAAGGGCGAAGACTTGAAGGGTGTGTTGTAGGTGTTGGTTATTGCTTGGTTATTGCCTTTGAGGACAAGCAAGTTTAAGTATGGGGTGTTTTGATTTACATATTTGTACCTCTTTAGTGCATCTTTTGACTTCATATTTTATTCGATTTCCAAAGAAAAGGTTCAAAATAATATAAACTTGTGTAAGAATGAGCTAACGTGCAAGAAATAGAGTCTGCACAAGTTTTGATCTAATTATGTAGGAATTCGGGCGAAATCGAAGTCAAAACGGAGAAGCCAAGGAGAGTAGAGAAGAGGTCAAAATCGACCCACATGGTCGATATCGACTACCGAACATCGACACAGAACTGAGTGTCGAGACAGAACAACATCAACAGGAGAAAGGCACTCGATATCGATCTCCTATCATCGATACCGACCACAACCTAGGAATCGAGAGAAGCTGAACTCGTCGAGCAGAAACAGGGAGGTCGAAATCGACCTTCCTGATCGATATCGACCATACTTTGACGCAGGTTAGACACGCCTTTAGAGACGCGGATTTGCCATTATATCTTCAAAGCCACGGAATATCTTGTAAATTTAGATAGAATACAGCTGAGACTATTTACCTTTTTTACCTTAGAGATTTATCAAGTTGTTTAGAGTTTTATCAAAATAAAAGATCTATCCTACTTGTTTGGATAGAGTTTATAGTTTAAATAGAAGATACAATCCTTGGCTAGCAAGGATTAGTAGCCTATAAATAAAGCCCTAGGGGGCTGGCATTCAAGGATCCATCAATTCATCCACAGACACACTTTCAATTACATTCAATAGAGTTAGAGTTAGGAAGAAGCTTTAGGGTTTGGCATTCGCGAGAGCCGACGTTGAGTTGTAAAGTTTTGAAGTTTTTAATGCAAGAGTCTTTTATATTCATGATGTTTCCAATGATGAGGTGCGAGTAGTCTCCCAAAGCTTCTAGGGTGAGGGTGAGCCCGACGTTAGCCATGCGAGCCTGGGGTAAGTTTTAGATGTTGATATCGTTGTGTCTATATCTTCTCCTATGATTCTATGTTTAGTCCTAATCGAAAGAAAAGGGATTCATGCTAACAACTTGAGTTATAAACATAAAATTGGTAGAGACAACTAGGTTTATTTGTAAGAGTAATCCTAAGAGTTGGTGTACAACGAAAGCTTGTCCCTCGGGTGAAATAGCGCAATTGTCCGTCTTATTTGCCTTATCGTATGCATTGGTTAACGTTGTGGTAAATCCTAATCCTAGGAGTTTCTTTTTATATAGTTTATTCATAAAAAACCACTGTCTTTATTCTGATCATCGCTCCTTATTCACCCTTGAGTCTTCGGCCTTTCTTTGCCGATAAAAAGCTAACAACTTTGCAGGAACAAACATCGATATCGACCCACAAACGTCGATATCGACCACTTGCTTCGTCGACGGTTTTCTGAGTTGACGACGATCATCCTGCACAAGTTTCTGAGATCGATATCGACCCCCCTACCTCGATATCGACCACCCATGTGTCGACTGGCAGTCTTCTGAGCCAGTCGATTTTGTGAACTGACATCGATATCGACCTACCCTAGTCGATATCGACTGCCATTTTTGTCTCTGTAGGTCTTCTGTTCCAGAAAGCATCGACAACCAAGGTCAACATCGAGCACCAGGGTCGAGATCGATGCTTCTGGTCGACCAAAGACGTGAGCTTTCCAACGCTACTAGGATCCCGCTGACCCGCCTTCTCGTGGATCGATCCTGACTACCCTTCGACTACAATGGGAGGAAGTCTTGTAATTGTTTGCATAAGCTAGGAGTCGGTTTGCATTTATATTTTATATATTTGTATTTAAGAACTAGACTTCCCTCCTGCTTAACAACTTACACACCTGAACCTTCAATACTCAATTAATCAGAAATCAACCCCAATATTCCCACTCTCATAAAAACCTTTATCAAAATTAATTTAGGTGTTCCTTACCACATTTATTCATTCTTACTATGTACTTATTATTCCACCCAATCATTACCTCTCTAAGAGATCTCCCAAGTTACTTCGATACTCGAATCTCATTTCCTATACTAATAAACATACTTCCCACTAATCCACCTCTAAAGAGCAATCCCTATTGCCAACCTCAACAAGAGCATTCCCACATTCTGTATCCTCCATATTAAATAAAAAAGTTCATTCTTTACACTTCTTACATAACCCAAGACAACATAAGCATCTCGCTCCGCTACCAATACTCGACTGTCTATACCCATCGGATTCTAAACAAGAGAGCCACCTAGTACTAAACTCGCAACCATGAATCACCAAGTTCCTTCTCACCTATATCTATCCCCAATGGCCAATCAAACATATTCTACTCAGCTAACTCACCAGGACATATCTAATTCAAACCATATTGCTTCATTACCAAAGGTCATAGAAACATATCTATTGATCACACTAATTTACCATTCAGAGTTCCAATCTATTCGTAACCAATCACAAAGTCTCAAGTCGTCTTACTCTAGTTCCTCATCTCCACATTTTCCTAGTTCGTCTTAGTTTACAATTTCTCAAACAACGTCATCTCACAACTTAAAACTTCTATTTACCAATCATTATCCCCAAAGAATCTCTATGTTATCCTTATTCGAATTTTACCCAAAGAGTCACAACTATTTGAATTCCCAAAATTCCACGATCATTTGTATTCCAATATACCCCACCTGAACTAATTTCCATATCCTCCATTCAAACTTCAACACCCAATCAAACAGAACCTAGGATCCACCCTAACAATATCCTTTACTCAGCTATAGTCCTTTCTTCGAAAATCCATCTTCCCTTTCCTAATACCTCAGCATTCAGATCACTGCCATTCATACCATTTACAATCGCTTTCTTATTCTAGAAATCTTCCAATCACGCCTCTAATAATTCTCCAAATTACCCTCTAGCAAGTATCCCTAATATCATACAAGCCAATCTCCAAGTACAGATTTTCACATTCTATCGCCTATCATAAGAACAACCTAATTCCCAAGATTTACTAATCCTCGATCGTCCCAACCACTCAAACCTTAACGATATCCATAATTCATTCCTTTACCAAAGTCGTTCCTACTCGCAGTACGAATATCCTAAGTCCCAAGGTCTACCACTTCTTAAGCAATCCCAGTGACTCAACCTTATCGTCATCTAAAACTAGTTCCTCCATAACATTGTTACCACTCCTAGTACGACAGCCTAACTATCATCACATCCTTTCTACAAGTTCCTCGATCAACATGCCTAGTCTACTCTCATCTACTCTCCAAGATACCGACTCCTTCTCCAAAATGCTCACCTATACTATAACCTCATCCCCGTAATCTTGCCGCTCTCATCCTATGCCTCACCTAAGGTCTACCTGGAAGGCTCACCTGGAAGTCCCTAACCAACGTCCTATTGGCCCTAGAACTCATCTAATTCTACCTAAGCCAATGTCTCATTCCTCTAACTCTATCTCAGGCTATCAATTGTCAAACCCTAGCACTTCAAATCCTCTTATCACTCTCCCTAACCATTCTACCAAAGGATCTTAAAACACATGATCAAGAAGAAAGCACTCAAGGAAATCATCACACATATGTCCTACGTCATACTTGCTAGCACCTGATAACTACAACATTATTTAGAACATCATCAATCATCTCAAAACAATCTCATGTCATTAAATTTCAAGGTACCGTTAGGCTCATCAAATATTGTAGACCATCATATTTAGACATAATCAAGCCAAGCTATCTAGAAGTCGCTCTTCGAGGAGCGACTGACCGGATGGGGCAACTACCTCTCAGTCTCTACCTAATCCTGCTACTCCAACCACCACGGTGCAAACTCCTTGAAATCTTCTAGGTGCTCTGTAAAGTTTGAGCTAGGGTTAATCTACCATTTCCCAAGTCTACATCCAATAGGGATTTTCTATCGCCTTTCTACCCACTCGATTACCAATTCCATTTCCTCACCTTATGTTAGGTTCATTAAATTCATTTTACCCTTTTAGAAAGTTCTTCAAAAATCCTTTAATATTCATGTGTGGTTTTCCAAAACATACACTCAACCGTTTCGTACCCGAATTGCAAAACCTAGCTCTTATACCAACTTTGTAACGACCCAAATATAAATATTCGGGTTACGTTTTGAAGGTTGGATACCTTCATTCGAATCTTGAAATCCAAGTACGGGTCGAGGTTTCAAACCCAAAATATTAGTCTTGGAAAGAGGGGATTTCGAACCCCCAAATATATGAAGGGTCGTTGGTTAACCAGAACGTGTCCTATTTGACTAAGTCCCTCAAATAGTTGGAAATCAAAACACGATAAAAAGGAAATATGTGTACAACTTGCCACGGCAGAGCCAGGTCAAAACCAAATACGAGGTAAATATGAATTAAAATCATCAGGTTTATAATTAGGAAGTCAGTTTCTCAATCCATCGAACGCCAAAAGGAAAACCCCGTCATAGATACATCGAGTAATTAAATATCTACAAAATACCTAAAAACAACATTACGGGGCTTGGAATCAGACTGAGGCCCAACGCATGTTGTATCCCATAATAGCACACATATACACTAATCCTAAATATAGATGCTCTAATACAATATAAAAATTTAAATAACGCAAGTCATGCTTATCCGATATGTGCGTGTGTGTATGTGTGTGTGTTATGTACATATTTAAGTCCTTTTTATTGCATCTTTTGACTTTATATTTCATTCGATTCCTAAAGTATAGGTTAAAAATAATATAAATTTGTGTAGAATGAGCTAACGTGCAAGAAATAGAGTCTGCACAACTTTTGGTCTAAATATGTAGGAATTGGAGCGGAATCGGAGTCGAAACGAAGAAGCCAAGTAAAGCTGAAAAGAGGTCGAAATCGACTTAACTGGTCGATATCGACTGCATACCTCGACATGGACTCTGAGTGTCGAGACAGACCACAAAGACCAACCTAGAAGATCACTCAATATCGAGTAGATGAGTCGATATCGACCTTGCCCTGGAAATCGAGTAGAATCAAGCCCGTCGAGTAGAAATAGAGAGGTCGATTTCGACCTGACTGGTCGATATCGACTAGAATTCAACACGAATTGGACGCGCTTTTCAAGATGCGGATTGCAATTCTATCATCAAGACCACGGTTTATCTTCATTATTAGATATGATATATCTTAAGGGTGATTTCCTTTTTACCCTAAGATGTTTATTAAGTTATTTTAGATATTTACCAAAATAAAGATTTATCTTACTTGTTTAGATAGATTTTAGATAGAAGATGGGATCTACTTTCCTTGACTTGCAAGGATTAGTAGCCTATAAATAAAGCCCTAGGGGGCTAGGTTTTATACATTCAATCATACAACAATCAATAGCAATAGAGTTAGAGTAGAGAGAAGCTTTAGGGTTTGGCGTTTGCGAAAACGGACGTTGGATTGTATGGTTTTGAAGGTTTTATTAATGCAAGTTCTTTCTTTTCAATCAATGTTGTCTGTTGCGATGAAAAGCGAGTAGTCTCCTAAAGCTTCTAGGGTCAGGGTAAGCCCGACGTTAGCTATGCGTGTTTGAGGTAAGTACTTGATGTTGATATTTTTGTGTCTATATCATCTCCTACGATTCTATGTTTAGTCCTTATCGCAAGAAAAGGGATTCATGCTAACAACTTGAGTTATAAACATAAAATTTGTAGAGACAATTAGGTTTTTTTGCAAGAGTATTCCTAATCATTGGTGTACGTCGAAAGCTTGTCCCTCGGGTGAGATAGCGCAATTGTTCGTCTTATTTGCCTTATTGCATGCATTGGTTAATGTTGTGGTAAACCCTAGCCCCAGGAGTTGCATTTCTTTATAGTTTATACGATCATAAAAATCTGTTCTTTTTCTGTTCATACTTCGTCTACCATCCTCTTTGTCTTTGGCCTTTCTTTGCCGACTCTAAAGTTTCAGCAGGACCAGTCGATTTTGACCAAATAGGTCGATATCGACCAAATTGCCCTAGATCAACGGTTTTCTTTGTCGATCCCCATCTTCCTTCATCTACTGCTGAGGTCGATTTCGAGTCATCCACTCGATATCGACTCCCTGTGTCGACTGGTAGTTTTCTGAGCCAAGTCGACTCGTTTGCTGACATCGATATCGACCACCCTAGTCGATATCGACTGCCGTTTTTATCTCTGCAGGTTTTCTGTTGCAGTAGAAATCGACAGCCTAGGTCGACGTCGAATACACTACTCGAGATCGAGGCTTCTTGTTGACATTCCGGACGTGACTTTGAGACTATCTAGGATCCCGCTGACATGCTTCCTCGTGGATCGATCCTGAATACCCTCCTACTACAGCGGGAGAAAGTCTTGAAATTATTTGCATGGATAAGGAATTGGTTTGATTTATATTCTATATATTAGAATCGATTTCCTCCTCCTAACAAAATTGGCGTCGTTGTCGGGGAAGCAATCAATCGCGCCCTAGCAGTCTATCTCACGTCTCTCTCTAGCTTTGCTTTACAGGTGTATGCGACGCACTGATCGCACACCCGAATTCGAAGGTTTAGACGACCCTGAAAGCTGTCTTCACCTTCGCACTAGAATTCAAAGACCTATGGCAGACAAAGAGACCCAGGCTCAACAGATTGAACGCCTGAGAAAGCAAGTCGAGGACTTCACAACTAGAGAGGCGGCACAATGAGAGCGTGCTGACAGGGAGGAGGAAGCTAGGAGGCAAATTGAAGCCCAAATCAACGCCCTCCCTCAAAATGCCAAACAATACATGCACCCTGTGCTCTCAGTGCCTGAATTGGCCATCCTTATCCCTCATTCTAATTTTGAAATGAAACCTACCTTCTTAATTGAAATTAGGCAATGTCAATTTGAGGGAAAATCGAATGATTGTCCTCTTGAGCATATTTCTTTATTCCTTGACATGTGTGATACAATTGCTAATGGACAAAGCCTAGAGTACCTTAAACTAAAGGCTTTTCATTGGTCTCTTGCTAGGAAAGCACTAGCATCGTTGGAGAGCCTAGCCCCCAAATCGCTCCACACGTGGGATGAAGTCAAGGATGCGTTTCTCCAAAAATTCTTACCAACATCCAAGACGACGGTTATACGCCAGAAGATTATGACTTTCAGACAAAAGCCACATGAAACCCTGGCGCAAGTATGGGAGTGGTTTAAGGAGCTGCTGAGGTCTTGCACTACGCATGGGCAACCACCCTACATCATCCAGGATATCATCTACAATGCCCTGGACGTAGCTACTATGGAGAGAATCAACACCTATACCTCCTATGGGTATCTCGAGCTCCTACCACAATAAGCTTGGGATACTATAGAGAGGTTGGTCGAATTTGACAACACCTATGGGACTCCTATGGCCTCCGACTCAAGACCTGCCCCATCTATGCCACTCTATGAGCCCTCCAAGGAGATTGATCCAGACTTTAAAGAGCAATTTATGCAAGATCAACTCAGGAGGCATCAAAAACAAGTCAAATTCCTTTCCGCCAACCAACCCTGCGCTGAATGTGGCCCCGTAAGGCACATCACCACCGATTGCCCCCACACGGAGCAAGTACAACTAGCGGAGACTCACCAGGAGGTGCGCTACGTGAGGAATCTTAATCACCAGGGGTACCAAAACTAGGGAAATCAACCACCCCAATATAACCCTAGGGATCCTCTGCCTTATAGAGCTCCAGGCCATCCGGAGAGAGAACCACGAAGGGATGATGTCCAACTCATTCTTGATGAGTTAAGGAGGAACCAGGCTACAAGTCAACAATCTAGCAACGCTATCCAAAACCAACTTCAAGGGCTCAACGCCCGCATGGTGGAGATGGATACTTGGAAGAAGACCGTTGAGACCCAACTTGGTCAATTTGCGGCCTAAATCCCAAAGCCGCTTGGCAAGCTCCCTGGACAACCACAAGAAAACTCTAGGGGCAAGCTGGTCACATTGTCGCTATCAACCTAACGAGTGGATGCAAATTGCATGAGCCATGAAGCGAAGGAGAACTAGCTGAAGACACAGTCGATGTCGACACCCCAGTCGATATCTAGGGCCCTGTCGATGTCGATCACCCAGTCGATGTCGAGCCCACTGTGAAGCACACAATGGAGCCAGAGAGGCATTCAATATCGAGTGCCCCAGTCGATATCGACCACCACCTTGATGTCGACCACTCTGCAACTCGACCACAGCTTTAGACTCCTCCGAGGTCGACCAAACCAATCGATATCGACAACCCTGATGTCGATATTGACTTGTCCAGAAAGCAGAAATCAACTACCTCACCTCCAAAGCCATCCAAAGCACTTCCTTATCCTTCCAAGGCGCTGCAAGATCTGGCAGACACCAAATTCAGACGCTTCGTGAAGATCTTACAAGGTCTCAATCTCACCATCCCACTCACGGAAGCACTTAATGAGATGCCTGCCTATATGAGATTCCTGAAGGACATCCTATCCAAATAGAGGTCCATCTTAGAGATCGCCGGCAAGTGCAATTCAATTGAGTTCCTTGAGAAGCGCGACAATCCAGGCATGTTCGCAATAACGGTAGGGGTTGGTAAGCATCAATTCAAAGCCCTTTGTGATCTTGGGGCTAGTGTTTATTTGATGCCCCTATCGATATGGCAACAAGTGGGCGTAGGAGCATTGGAGCCCGTCGACATGAAGCTCTACATGGCGGAAAACTCCTTTGTGAGACCAACTGGGGTTGTGGATGATATCCCTATCAATGTGGGAAAATTCTTCATACCCACGGACTTCATCGTGTTGGACATGCCAGAAGATCCAATTGTGCCTATCATCCTTGGTAGGCCATTCTTAGTAACAGCGGATGCCAACATCAATGTGAGGAATGACACCCTTACCTTCACAATCGGCAACGAGGTCATGGAGTTTCGCTTCAACCCTACTATGAGTGAAACAAAGCAGCTAGAAAAAGTTACCCTCTTACCAGCAAAGGAGAAGCTTCGTAAGTTTATGTTGGCGAGGACGGAAATAGTAAAGAGAGTCGAGATCGACTGGAGTCAATCGAAATCGACCAAAGCACTCGAAATCGACCACCCTAACTCGATATCGAGTGACACAGATGATCCACCGAGTTGCTAGGAGCTTATGTATGGGGTCCTTGGCATCAACATCGACTACCCCCAGTCGACATCGACTTCTGCAATCAAAATCGACATCCCTATGTCGAAATCGACCGACCCTCAGCCCGAAGATCTCTATTTCGGGGCCAAACAGGGAAGCTAAGGTATGATCCCTAACCCTTCTTTTTCCATTACTGATGATTCAACTAATGGGAGGGTTAAAGCTCCATGGTTTGCTCATATTTTGAAAGTTAGGTCAAGAAAGAGAAGAACCTAAATGATCTAGGAGAAGAAGCCTTGGTTGCCGAACTTAGAAACTATCAAAAGGACCTAGATGATCTATGAGAAGGCACAAGTATGAAGGGTCCCTACCTTAAGGGTTCGTGAAGCATTGAAGGAGAAGTCAGCCTAGCGACTCAAAAGTCTAGAGCGTGTACATAAACCTTTTAAAATTTTCGCATAGATGGTTTTTAGGATTTGGATTTTGGATTTTGAAAGTTTGATATACCGTGGCTTTATCTATTATGTACTAACAAGAATTTTAGGTTACCAAGCAAAAGGAATGACGAAGAAGAAAAGAAGCTTTTTTAGAGGTAGTCGAAATTTATCAAGCCAGTCGAAATCGACCACCCTAGGGTCGAGCCACCTTCTGGAGTCGACATCAATGACTCGGAAGCCAAAATGAGCACTCAATATCGACCAATCTAGTCGATATCGACTAGACCCAGGTGACCCTCGACTTCAACTCTTTCCTCGACATAGATTGATGCAGTCGACATTGACTTCTAGCATCGACTTAATCTAAAATCAACCTAAATCTGTAGGTTACTCTGTGAGTTTCTCTTCATCCTTGTTTTTCTTTTAATACATGGGGGACACTGTATATTTTAAGTATGGGGTGGGGATGAAACATGTCTTGTGGTCACAACTTGGCTTTTTCTTTTATTTTCTGCATTGCATTCATGTTTAAGTTTATGTTCTTAAGTTTCTTACTTTCAAAAATAAAATGCAAAAATACAAAAAAAATAAGAAAACGTCAAAAATACAAAAAAATGCATGTTTACCTTTTTAAGTTTTTTTTTAAACCCTACATAGACGTCCTATGATGAGAACTCAATAGCTGACTTGATCATGTAAATCCTATGGCATATTTGGATGGTTTAGCCTAAGTCCTTAAAATGGTTTTTATGTAGATTGTGAACTTGTGATGAAATTGAGCACATATGATCCTAGGCTAAAAGGCAAAATCCAACAAAAATTGTCCTAGTGAGAATTTTGGCCTATAGGGAGAACATTAAAAATCCCTCTTCTTTCTTGAGTGTATTTACTCTTCCGATGCATCTCTAAATGTTGTGATAGTTATTAAAACCCAATACATATATATGTTTATGTTTATGAGAATTAAAGGATGGAGGCATCTTTTAAGCCATTTTTATCATCTCTTTACCTATCCTGCATTATCTCTGCTTGAAGCCAGAACATTAGCCTGAGCCTTATATTACAAACTCCACAAAATTATCCCTACCCAAATTGAGCCTGACCCCATTTGGGAAATGAGACTTTTTTTTTTGATGACGTGGAGGTTCTGAGGTTATCAACTAATCCTCCACAGGCCGAGCACTAGCCTGCAAAGCACTAGAGCCGGGTAAGCCAAGCGGCAAGCGGCAAGACAGGCTTACCCATGCCAAGGTAAACCAAGGCATGAGTACCCACTATAGCACAAATTGCTCCTAGTGGGATTTGAACCCTTGACCTCATGGTAGTGAGGCACAAGGAAGCACCTCACTCTTACCACTAGGGCAAGAGGTCATTGGTTATGGAAAATGAGACTTAGATTGGTTAGAATAATGCATTGTGGAAAGAAAATGCATATTGTTAGTTTTGAGCAAAGGAAAATTATGGGTTGGTACATATTTGCATCTTGGCATACATTGTAAAAGGATTTTTGGCTCACCATATAAATGCACATTTTTTTATTATTATTTATTCAATTTCGTGCAAAAAAAATCGAAAAAAGAGAAAAAAAAAGAAAAAAATTATTATATTAGTGCATGAGCCAATTAATCCTTAGTTTTTTATTTTATACATGATTTATATCTTTTGAGAGCATATTAGGGTTCGAAGAAAGGTTGACGAGCATTATGGAAAGAAAGTTTGGAAAGTGCATTATTGTAGGAGATATAGTTTGGATATAGTAGTGATAAAGTTTAGGAGTCTTGATTCCCAAATTTTATAAGACCACATAGCCAAATAATTTCATACCCTTTATTTTATACCAAGCCTCATTACAACCCCACCGAATGGAGTCTTCCTTGAAGTCTTCCATTGAGCGAAAGTCCTCCTGATGATTCTTATTGTATTTTCATAATTGGTTGCGAAGTGGATTATTATAAATTGCAATGTTTATGAGTTTGTATATGGAATTGAGTTGAGTGTTGATCTTCATAGCCTAAACACATGAGAGTTGAGTGCAAACACATTATCCCTGTGAGGCTAGATTAAAATTACATATGCCTATGGATCGCTCAAATATGTGCTATGACGTTAAATTCACTTGCTTTGCTTTGCTACCATTATGATGTTTCTTTTGACAAGGGGGAAGACTTGAAGGGTGTGTTGTAGGTGTTGGTTATTGCTTGGTTATTGCTTGAGGACAAGCAAGTCTATGTATGGGGTGTTTTGATGTACATATTTAGAGTCCTTCCTATTGGATCTTTTGACTTCATATTTCATTCGATTCCTAAAGTAAAGGTTAAAAATAATATAAATTTGTGTAGAATGAGCTAACATGCAAGAAATAGAGTCCGCACAAGTTTTGGTCTAAATATGTAGAAATTGGAGCGGAATTGGAGTCAAAACGAAGAAGCCAAGTAAAGCTGAAAAGAGGTCGAAATCAACTTAACAGGTTGATATATATATATATATATATATATATATATATATATATATATATATATATATATATATATATATATATATATATATATATATATATATATATATATGATAATCATGACTTGTGTTATTTAAATTTTCGTCTTGCATTAGAGCATTTGTATTTAGGATTAGCGTATATGTGTGCTACTGTGGGATATAACATGCGTTGGGCCTTAATCTGATTCCATGCCCCGTAATATTGTTTTTAGGTATTTCTACAGATATTTGATTATTCGATGTCTCTATGACGGGGTTGTCCCTTTTGGCATTCAATCGATTGAGAGACTGACTTCCCAACTTATAAACCTGATGATTTCAATTCATATTTACCTCATATTTGGTTTTGACCCGGCTCTGCTAGGGCAATTTGTACGCATATTTCCTTTTTATCGTTTTTTGATTTCCAACTGTTTGAGCGACTTAGTCAAATAGGATAGGTTTTGGCTAGCCAACGACCCTTCATATGTTTTGGGGTTCGAAATCTCCTCTTTCCAAGACTAATATTTTGGGTTTGAAATCTCAATCCGTACTTGGATTGCAAGATCCGAACGAAGGTATCCAATCTTTCAAACGTGACACAGTTATTTATATTTGGGCCATTACAAACTTGGTGTCAGAGCGAGGTTTACGCAATCCGAGTACAAAAGGTTGAGTGTATGTATTGAAAACCACCCACCGACTTTAAAGGATTTTGAAGACTTTTGAAGGGTAAAATGAATTTAAAAAGGCTGATTAATGAACATAACTTAATAAACTTGACTTAATGTAAGGAAAATGGAAATGGGTAATCGAGTGGGTAGAAAGGCAATAGATCGTCCCTTATGGACGAAGATTCGGGAAAAAGGTATGCAAAACTTAGCTTTATACATTATAGAGAGCCTGGAAGACTCCAAGGAGTTCGCACCATGGAGGTTGGAGTAGTGGGGCTAGGATATAGCGACCGAGAGGTAGTTGCCTCCTCTGGTCAGTCGCCTCTCGAAGGGCAGCCTTAGGATAGCTTGATTGTGAATATATAAATTGGGCGCGAGGGCGATCCCCTTCGAAGGGGATCAGATTAACTATTGTTGATTGATTCTGTGCTGAGTGTTATCTTCCTTGAGCATGAATCCTGTTTGTTATTCTGTTTGACATATGTGTTAAGCAGGAGGAAGGTCGAGTATCTCGGATACAAATATAAAGATATATAAATGTTACCCGACTCCTAGCCTATGCAAATAATTACAAGACTTCCTCCCGTTGTAGTGGAAGGGTAGTCAGGATCGATCCACGAGGAGGCGTGTCAGCGGGATCCTAGTAGCGTCAGAAATCTCACGTCTTGCGTAAACCAGAAGCCTCGATTTCGATCTTGGTGCTCGATGTCGACCTCGGCTGTCGATCCTTTCTGCAACAGAAGACCTGCAGAGACAAAAACAAGCAGTCGATATCGATAGGGAAGGTCGATATCAATGTCAACAGATGGAATCGACTGGCTCAGAAGACTGCCAGTCGACACAGGTGGTCGATATCGACGTTGAAGGGTCGATATCGATGTTCAGTAACTCCGCAGTGATGATCGTCGTCGACTCAGAAAACTGTCGACGAACTCAGTGGTCGATATCGACGTCTGAGGTCGATATCGATGTCTTCTCCTGCAAAGTTGTTATCTTTTCGTCGGCAAAGAAAGGCCGAAGACTTTTAGGATGGATGAGGATGTGATGAACAGAAATAAACAAAGGTTTTGATGAATATAAACTATGTAAAAAGCAACTCATAGGATTAGGGTTTACCACAAGGTTAACCAATGCATGCGATAAGGCAAATAAGACAGACAATTGCGCTATTTCACCCGAGGGACAAGCTTTCGTTGTACACCAACTCTTAGGATTAATCTTGCAAATAAACCTAATTGTCTCTACCAATTTATGTTTATAACTCAAGTTGTTAGCATGAATCCCTTTTCTTTCGATTAGGACTAAACATAGAATCGTAGGAGATGATATAGACACAACGATATCAACATCTAACACTTACCTCAAGCGCGCATGGCTAACGTCGGGCTCACCCCGACCCTAAGAGCTTTGGAGGACTACTCGCTCATGTTGAATGTAGACATGCTTTGAATTGAATAAACTTGCATAAATGGAAAACTTTGAATCTTTACAATCTCAACGCCAACTATCGTAAGTGCTTGAAACTTTAAAGCTCAAAACTAAAACTCTAACTTTCTATTGCCTATTGCTATTGTCTTTCTTTATTGGATGATTCTAACAAACCAGCCCCTAGGGCTTTATTTATAGGCTACTAATCCTAGCTATCCAAGGATTGTAACTTCTATCTAAACTATGAACTCTATCCAAACAATTAGGATAGGTCTTTTATTTTGATTAAACTTTAAACAACTTGATAAAACATAAAGGTAAAGATAAATCTCAGCTGCTAACTATCTAAAAGTACAAGATAATCCTTGGCCTTGATGATAGAATTCACATTCCGAGTCTCGAAATTGGATCTATCTTCTGTCGAGATAAGGTCGATATCGATGTTAAAGGTCGATATCGATGTCTGTGTTTCTGCTCGACTTGTCCATCTCCACTCGATGTCTATGTTGAGGTCGATATCTATGGTCGATATCGATGTTGAAGGTCGATATCTATGTTGAAGGTCGATATCTACCTCTGCTCAGCTCTCCTTGGTTTCTCCGTTTTGACTCCGATTTCGCTCGAATTCCTGCATGGTTATCTCAAAACTTGTGCAGACTCTATTTCTTGTACTTTAGCCCATTCTTATACAAGTTTATATTCTTTTTAACCTTTTCTTTGGAAATCGAATGAAATATGAAGTTAAAAGATGCAATAAAAGGAGGTACAAATATGTACAACAATATGTTGGCTATGAATTGAACTTCTGTGTGAACGGGATAGCGGGGGAGCATTTCCTTATTCTATATTTTGGATTTAAATTCTTGTGAAGCAATCTCTTCCATTATTCAACGGTCTGTGTCATTTTCTTTCCTTTCGCCTTCTGTCCAAACAGATTCCTAAGGTTGACAATTGTTAAAGAGTGCTTATCCCTTCCACTTCCCTTCACCGTCCCCCATACCTCTAAATGATGTCTTATCGATTCTTTCCTTCTCCTACTCTTTCTTTTACTTCATTCCATAAATGTTCTTATCGAGTCTTCCCTATGGTATCGATATTCTCCACGGGAATTGGGGTGGGAATCTACTCGCATTTGGAATTTCTATGTAGGTGCGATGATTACTTAAGTGGGTGATGGAGTATGGTACTTGAAGCCATAGGTCATGCCACGAGCTAATTAATGTACTGGAATACCAACTTCGAATGGTCCGAGGTTCCCGACATGATTTTGAGCGGGTTGTCTGAAGAACCATTCTTTTCGATTCTTGTGAGGGTCCATTGGTGTCCTCTCGTCATGAAACTTTATCCAAATCTCGACCATCCTTCCTTGGGAAATAACTTGTGTACTCTTCTAATTTACCCAAAATGAGTCATACAAACTTTCCACGGGAAATGGTTATTGAGTCAGTAAGCCAATGTTGCCCTTGGAGATTTTATTTGTTTATAATAGTTGTCCCATATGTGATCACGTTAATTGATAAATGCATGTCTTGTTCAAGTATCTATTGATTTGAAAACATATCCCCGTTGTTTATTCATATTGCCACATTATTTAGACTCGTATTATACATCACTACAATTCTTCCATGCTTCTATATCATTGGAATATGATTTATTTGATTTCTTGTGTATCGTCATGTTAATCAATTAAATGTATGTATTTATCATACATTATGTGGAGTTGTTAGTATCATATAGGACTCTTGGTTGTGACTGGTGCAAAGTTATACCCTGCCCGCACTATTGCTCATTCTCTCGTAAAATAGGTTCCTAATAGTGTGGGTCTTCCTTCCTTCTATCCTCTTAAAATGATTTACTTGTCTTGATTAGATTAATTTTGCACTCGATGATCGATATGCTTTCTATGACGATTAATCCTAGCATGCTTACTAAGTTATCGCTCGTTGATGTTCTCTTTATTACTTTATGACATCCTCTAATGCTTTCATGAATAGTCTGACACCTTGCATGATCACAAACCACAATATGTTCTGATTTTGTGTATGCATGACACATGAATGCTATATTGAACTTACTCAGATCGCCCATGATTAAACATATTCCTTGCCTTGAATTACTAGTGTCATGTAGGCCATATGCTTCCAAAAAAGACCCAACATGTGGTTACGTGTTGTACTTACTCTATTATGAGAATGCCATTATTATTAGAGGTGATTGCCTTTCTATACCACTCTTACAAGTTTCCTTGCTACGAATGTATGTTATCTTTATGCATTAAGATAGGTACATACTAATGTTAATTGAATCGATTTGTATACCTTATGTTGATATGTGTTTCATTTGCTGCGATTCTAACCTTATAAGATTTTCAAAAAGGGGCACATTCTTGGGTTGGGACCTTGTCTTTACTCTTGTTGGTCTTGATTCATATCCGACTCCCTAGGGAATCCGGGTTGTCCGCCTTTTTCTCTCCTTTATCTCCGTTTACTTAGAATCCTTGTGTTACCCTTGTCGGATTATTGATTCCTTTGGTGATAGTTAAGAATGATGTTGTGCGATAGGTCTAGAATTGATATGATAATGATATATTGATGTTTTGAATGCTCATATGGTAGTGAATATTACCCGTTTGTCTTTGATCCATAATAATGAATTTGGTGTATTGATGTTTCGATATTATTGGCACTTTAATATAATTGGTATTGTTTGATTACTCTTGACCAAAAATTATAAATTTTAAATGTTGGATCCTTGATCTGGTGATTGATATATGATGATATGCTATTATGATGGTCGAATGATATTATCCTTGTTAGAGTTGTTAGCGTGATGCAATTTGCTAGTTCGACTTAATTGTGATGATATAAATGATATTTTGAGATTTTGTTAAGCATGATAGTATCTTGAGATTCATGACATGAAACTTGTTTTGAAATTATTGATGATGTGCTAATAATGATATACTCGCAAGTTATGACTTAATATGCATGTTTGATGATTGTCTTCACCTGATATTCTTATCTGATGTATGCATTGAGGGTTATTGTAGAATGTCCTGGGAGTGTTAGGAGGATTAGAAGCCTTAGGTTTTTTCTGTGTTGGTATGTGATAGAATTTTAGGATGAAGAATTTGGCTTAGACGGGATCGAGTGAGCCTTCTAGGAGAGCCTTAGGTGGGTTATGAGATGAGATGAGCAAGATCTCCAGAATAGGGTTGTTGTATAGGCGTGTAAGTTTGGGTTAAGGTTAGGTAGCTTTGTTCAAGTATGTTTGAATGCTAAGGTATGAGTAGGATGAGCATGGTTGGCTAAGTAATTGTGAATTTTGGGACTTAGGTCGTTTGTATGCTGGGTAGGAGTGGCTTCGGAAAAGAATGAATTCTGGTTGTTCTTGGGATGGAGGATAGTTTGAGGTATGAATTTGTAGAATCACTAGAGGCATGATTGGAAGATTGCTAGAACAGGAAGAAATCGAAATAGGTAAGTATGAAAATGATTGGACATCGAGAGTACTTAGGAAATGAGAGGTGAATTATTTGGGAAAGGTATGTCACTAAGTAAGGGATATCGTTAGGTTTGACTGTAAATTCATTGATTAAAGAATTTGAATGACAAGTGTGGGAATGCTAGTGGTCAAGGAGTTAGGAAGCGCAAATGAATTGTGATGCCTTGGGAAATTTCGACTAAGGAGGACATAGAAAACTTTAGGAAAAGTGATTGATGGTGGAAGTCGTGAAAGGAAAAGTATTGTGCTTAAGGATTATTGTCTAAGGTGAGAGAAGTAGGTATAGTGATGCGGGACTAGAGTGAAATGACTTTTGAGGCAATAGTAAGACTTGGAATGGTGATTTAATGCAGTAAGTGAATATGAAAGCTATGACCTTTAGGATATGATTCATTTAGAGGTATTCTGATGAGCTAGACTAGGCAGGAATTACTGATTGTTCACTTAAGGAATGAATGTAGTTGAGAGACATGATGATTGCGATAGCGGAATATCTACCAGTTGGCTCTTTGGCTTGAGATTGGGCGAGTGAGGATGGTCGAGTGTAGTTTGTAGAGTAAGGTACTTGTGTTATCTTGGGAGACCGAGGATGTGATCTTGTGGCTAGGTATTAAGGATATACAACTTAAGAATGTTTTGTCGAGGTTGGCAACATGAGTATGTTCGTTAGAGGTGGATTATGGGTGTATATGCTTAGTAGAGGTTGTATGGCCTGGAAGATTGGGGAGTTCTCCTTTGGGAATAGTGATCGGACGGATTCTTTGGGACATAGATAGGATGGTTGGTCTCGGTGAGGCACGTGGTTGATTATGCACTTAACGAGAGTTTTTGATGAGGATTGTTACGTTGGGTTCGGTCTATTGTTACTTGAAGAATTGTGAATGCAGGAGTATGAGTCTTACTTGGGAAGCTAGGATCGAGAGCTTGATATCTTGAGTAAATTGGTTTAGGGTAGACTCGTTGCCTTGAGCCTGAGATATGTATGAGACAAGTTTGGGATAGATCTTGATATTTAGACATTTGAGGAAAAGATTGGAAAGATTTTCTATGCATTTGGTTTACAAAAGAAACGGAGTGTGTTGTGCTTGAGGAATTAACCTGATTTGAGTTGATGAACTTGGCTTAGGCTTGACCCTAGCTTTCTGAGCTTGATGATGATACGATGAGTCATAAGAATGCGATCTTTTATGAATGGTTATGAGTTGCATGATTTCCTGATTTTATGACCATGTTTCACCTGTTATGAAATGATATTACATTCTGATGTGCGATGCTAAAATCTGCTTAATAGTGATACATTGATATTCTGATATACTGATGCATGATGTGCTGATATGTTAAATATTGACCTCATGGTACTTTGCACTTTGACATGCTACTAAACCCTTCTACTGTTGAACCTTAAGAGCATGATGTTGATTGTATGGATGTGTTGTCTATACCATATTTGATATGTCTGGGCGTTGCCCAATGAATAGAATGATGTTCTTGGCATAATGAATCCTTATGTTAATATCTTGAATTCGAAATGCTGACATGTCATTTAAATTGACATTCCCTATGCATAGATACCCTAAGGATTGATTTGATGATATATGTTGATCTGATATATGTGGTAGTGTGATGAATTCTGAAATGAAGGTGCCTTGAGCCTGGTATGATAAATGTTGTTTTGACCCATATTGTGATGACATTTTGAGATGTCGGTACTTGGCTATTATGATGTTTGAGACCGTGATATAACAGATCTTGATGGAATGAATCTTGATATGATAGGCTCTCTTGATGTGCGTGCTAGTATGCTTAACTATGTTGATGCTGAGATACTTGTTATGACTTTTGCTATGGTGTTGAGATACCTTTATGACTCTTAGTATGATATTGAGACACTTGTTATGACTTTTGCTATGGTGTTGAGATACTTGCTATATCTCTTAGCTTGATGCTGATGTGATGAGACTTATAGTATGACGTGCTCTCTAGAGTTGTTTTGGCTATTATGAGATATAAGATTATGCGTTTTGATAGTTTATGATTCATGCTATGACTTGAGACTGTTAAAATTGACTTGACTCTGGAAATTAGGAAAAGAATACATGATTAGCCCTTAGAGATGAATGACTCCACCTCCTGATTTCTAAACTTGCTTGACTAACTTGGAGTTTGAAAGACCTTACTTGGTTTTAAAGGTTTTGGTGTCGAGGGCGAGACTTGTTTTTAGAGGTGGATAATGTACAGACCAAAATATTTTTAATATTATTTTAATATTATATATATATATATATATATATATATTATTTCTTATATGATTTGTAAAGCTGGAGAAAATTCATCCTCGAGCACAATTTTTTTCGATTTAAAAATCATTACAAATAATTCCGGCATCATTTTAAATTCTAAATTTTAACGGATTCTAATTCCGCTTTCGAGCTCCGAATTTGAGGAATTTAATTTAATTTCAATTGTTTGAAAATGAATTAAAAAATTCGATTTGAAATTTCTAGCGTCAAGATTCGAGTTAGCGAGCGGATAGATGTCAAAGCTTTAAACCCAAAGCCCACAAGCATATACACCCCTCATCCCATTCTTTCCCAACTCTCACCTTTGTTCTGTAGCTAGGCAAACCCAAACAAATACCCCATTGTCTCCTTTCGATTCAAAGTAAAGAACCCCTCCTCCCTTATTTTTTTTGCAGCCTTGAGCTCCACCAGAACCACCACCTCAGCTCTTCCTATTCACCTACTTCGAGCACCACCAGAGCATCCCATCGGACACCTCCTGAGCACCATACCGAGTGCCTCCGAGCACCTTTCCCTGTTTCCTGAGAGCTCGAGCAGCTCCTTTTCTCTCTCCATTTGCATCCGAGCAACAACTTCACCACCACACACCACCCCCTCTCTTTCTTTGAACAGAAGCAACCAGGAGAGCCGTTGGAGAAGCTACGCCGGCGGACACTTTCCCTCTCCTCTTCCTTGACCTGTTTCCCTTCCTACTCACGGTAAGGCTTTGTTCCCTTCCCATTTGCTTCTAATCCTTTTAAAGTCCGGCCTTTACTTACTATCCCATCTTCCCATGCAAAGAACAAGGAGCTTTCCCCACCGTCGGAGTTGAATCGAACCAAGCGACCCCTTTTTCCGATGAGAACGTCGACCTCGGTGAGTCTCACTTTTCCTTCCCTTCATTGGGTCGCGGTTGGGTTAGTGATGGTTGAGACGGTGTGTCGGTGAGTGGGAGTATCTGTTCCGGGGACGAGGAAGCTCCAGCGATGACCTCGTCCTTCCTCCTCTTCCATCTTCGCGCAAAGCTGGGTAGAGGAAGGAGACCGATTCACTTCTTCTTTTCATTCTCCCTTCCTGAACCGGTCCTCCCTTTTCTTTTTCTTTTCCTTCAAACTGGTCCGGTTCATTAAATAGGTTTTGGGCTTCCGAGTGTGGGCGTGGATCTCGGTCCTTCTTTTGGGCTTCGGTTCGGGCTTGCTGGATTTTTTTATACAAGGAAAGGATTTAGGGATGGTCAACCGCAATTGACCCACTACCCAATAGCGTCCCAATGGACAAAATCTGCGATCTCAGCTGGAACACAGTCGATGACGAAACACAAGGATAGGCCCAGATGCGCAAGCCGATCTGCCACCTGGTTACCCTCCCAGAAAACGTGCACGAATGAGACACTCTCGAAAGATCGACAAAGATCAAGGGCTTCTGAAATCATTATCTCGATCTCCAGACAATGTGAAAGACCCCGCAAGACATTGATGACGGTCAAACAATCGCCTTCGACCACAAGCCGAGCGAATCCCCACTTCAAAGCTTCCAGAAGACCAGCAACAAAGTTGTCATGGATAACAATTCTGCTTGCACAGAAAACACCATACCGAGGCTACGAGCTCCACAACAAAGGACCCTTCCTTGGCTGTCATGGATAACAAAGCTAGAAGCAGCACGCTCCGACCCAGTCCGAGCACCATCAAAATTAAGCTTAACAAATTCCTCATCAGGTTTATTCCATTTCACTATTATTTGTTTTGGCATTCTTTTTTTTTTTGGGAGCTTGGTCGTAATATCTCGATAATGTCTTCTTGTTCCTCACTTTGTGCAGCAGTCCTATATTGTTTTATACTTTTTATCCATTCTTCCATCGTACTGATATTGTAGTTTTCAAAAGTTATTCTGTTTCTCAATGACCATATACCCCAAAGAGCGAAGGCAAGGATCGATTTGTGTTCCGAAGATAATTGGTGGAATATTTCTGAGATTATCTCCTTATATAACTTGTTTTCTTTCTCAGTGTTCTTAATCGTACGTTCAATCTGCCTATCCGATCAATGTCAGGGATGTCTGACATTCAGTAAAGAGATGGATCTTATTTTCTTCATGATGGGAGCAGAGGGGGCATTCCAGAGACATATACATTCCTTTACCTTGTAGTATAACTTTTGTTGGGGTTCCATTTAGTTGCTTTTTCCAAAGAAATTTTTTTATCTTAGGCGGACAATCAATTTTCTAGATCCAGTTTAGTGGGTCTGGGTTGAGCCTTATAATTCTCGTAATGTGGTTTAAAGCGCTAGCAGTAGAGAACCACCCATTTTTACTTGATTTCCAATATAACCTATCTTCAATTTCATTGGAAGGGATATAGATATCTAGAATTTTATCAACAATTTCCGACGGGAGGTAGTTACTCAATTTTTCTTTGTCCCAAGTCTTAAATGGTTTCATAAATTGATCAATAGTTTCTTGTTCGTCAACCTGATCGAAGATGCATTTTTCTCGAAGGTTTCCTTCGTTGTGAAGCTAGTAATCCTTCTAGAATATTCTTATAGTTTTCCCGTTTCCCACCTGTCAGATAAGCCCTACACAGAATTCCTCTTTGATATCCATTAGTTTCGCCCATTGCCAAGAGGAGTTCCTTTTTCGTTTATAGTTCCACATATTCTCATTTTTAAGGTACTTATCTCGGATGATTTTAACCCATTCATTTTGAGGCTCTGCAAGGATTTTCCAAAGCAATTTCATTTGCAGCGCTTTGTTCATGTCTTTAGTCTTGTGTAGTCCGAGCCCTCCTTCTCTCTTTGGTATGCAAATCTTATCCCATCCAATAAGGGGTTTATAATTAGGGTCTTTGTTCCAAAAAAAAACATCTGTTCAGTCGGTCTAGGTCGGTATGAGTGCTTACAGGAAGCATGAAGTCGGTCTAGGTCAGTATAGCTTGGCTTCGCTGCAAGGTTTGCTTGGATAAGGACCGCACGTCCTTGTTGGGTAAGTTCATTAGCTTTCCATTTTGTTAGGGCAACTGAGATATTTTACTAAGGCAACATAATTGGTTATTTGTAGGCAGGATTGGAGTGGTTGTCATTCTTACATCACCCAATTTTCCAAGGTTGCTTCCTTTACACACCATCCCCACTTTCCTATTTCCACATATTATCATCATATTATCCCCACACTACCGTCCTTCCTTCATCACCAGCTTCATCTACCGTCTCCTCCTTCATCACCACGCACCATCACCTTCGCTCATTCTTTATCACCACCGTGGCTCCTTCAACGCCTCCTCGGAGCCACCAGCAGTGCCGAGCCACCACCGGAGCCGCCATGAAGCCACGCAGCCCCATTCTTTCTAATCTTCCATCGGTCGCGAACCAAACTTTCGATGAGTCGTTCTCCTTCGTTTTCAACCCAAACCACTCTCGGACTTCAGCATCACACTCACCCATGTCCCACGCAGGTCCGACGAGCCATCGCGAGCCCCCGACGACGCCCAGACCTCCGATCGAGAGCTCTTAAGTCGCGAACTTCCTCGGTGAGCTCCACCTTTTCCTTTCTCTGTTTGATTCGATTTCTTGTCTTGGGTCGGGCTGTGGGTGTGTGTCGAGGGTGTGTGAAGTGAGTGAGGGCTGTGTGCGAGGGTCGGGTGAGGTTTGAGAGCTCCGGCGATCATCGATGGCGGAGAGAGCAACCGGCGGTCGTGTAGGAACGAGAGACGCGGGAGCAGCTAGGCAGAGGCAGTAGCTGGAGCAGCTAGGCAGAGGCAGTAGCGGGAGCGACGAGCCCGCGGCAGCGGGAGGGAGCGAACCAGCGGGGGCGGGTCGAGCTCCCGTAATCGTGGGCGAGCAGCGTCGCGGATCGAGCAGCTGGGTGCGGGCGCGGGCTCTTCGTTTGAATTCCAGGAGGAAGAGCCGAGCTGTATAACATTGTGGGGCCCTCCCTTTCCTAACATATTTGTATATATGTGTTAATTGTTTTTACCGGTTTGAAGTTTTTTTTGGTTTCGGTTCGGGTTTACCCGTTTATTTATTTAACTATTTAAGGGTATATAATAATATTAGAAAATATTATTTGAAGTTTTAAAAATATAAAATATTATTTTGAGAGATTTATAAAGGTTGATTTATTAAATAAAAATGGGTTGGAATTATTTTATAAAGGATTAGAGATGTTTTGTAAAAGTGTTTAATAAATGGTGTTTTAAAATATAACATAAAATCATTTGTGTTTTAAATAAATTATTAGATCGGTCGATTTAAAAGTATGAAATTGGAAGTGAATTTCAAGATTGGAAATGATTTAGTAAATAATTGAAAAAGGAGTTTTGCTAATATTTTTAAGGGTCGAATTCTAACTCGGATTTGAAACAGATTTGAATCTAACTTGAGAATCTGACTTGTTCGGTGACTGATTAGCATGATGAGTTGATATGTGTGACTAATAGCATGACTTGCGGTGATTTACTTTAAGAGATTAAATGTTAGATATTATGATGCCGATGATATATATATATATATATATATATATATATATATATATATATATATATATATATATATATATATATATATATATATATATATATATATATATATATATATATATATATATATATATATATATATATATATATAGGGGTTGACTCCGGTGAAAACCTCAAATTGTGGTAAAAACCCGTGAGGACTACTTTATATCTTGGTTTTTTTGAAACCCGTGCTAAAAACCTCAATCACACAGTGACTTTACAACTCGGTTCAACCTAAAAACCGTGCTAAAAACTCCAGTTTTAAAATAACACATGACTTTATATTTCGGTCAAACTGAAAAATCGTGCTAAAAAACTAATGTTTTAAAATTACATAGTGACTTTATAGCTCGGTTTTATTCAAAACCGGGCTAAAATTTATGACTTTATAGATCGATTCTATTCATAACCGGGCTATAAAGCAAGTGAATCGGGCTAAAAAGCCGGTCCTCACGAGTTTCTACCGCAATTTTGGTTTTCACCGGAGCGCATCCCTATATATATATATATATATATATATATATAGAGAGAGGATAGATCCTGTGTAAGCAAGTGTTACTATGTAATTTGTGAGCAAATCTAGACCGTCGGATTAAGAAGATCAAACGGATGAGATTAAAAGTAACTTGTGAACAGTGACATTATTCGTAGGTACGAAGTGATTATTCGTATGTACATACATATGAATAATCTTTTGTTACTTACAAATAATTACATTTGTTCATACATACGAATAATTACATTATTATACACGAATAATCGTTTGGTACCTACGAATAATTTCTCTGCTCACAAATTACACCGTAAGGGTTGCTTACACGGGATCCAACCTATATATATATATATATATATATATATATATATATATATATATATATATATATATATATATATATATATATATATATATATATATATATATATATATAGAGGGTGTGGTTAAAATAAAAATGGCTTTTAAAGTGAAAATAACTCTTAAAATGAAAATGGGCCATATTTTGAAAAAAAAAATTGAAATCAGTCCGCCCCAATTCAACAAGCCAACCCTACTTCCCCTCTCTCGTTCCTTTCGTCGTTCTTCGAGAGCTAGAGCACAAATCTCCTTCCTCCCCCAAATTGAAAGCAAATCGACTCCACGACTAGATCCGGCGCCCTCTCCATTCTCCTGCTCATCACGCCATCGGCATCGCCAAGAGAGAGAGGGAGAACCAATGGCGTATCCGGATGGGGCACTGAGATTTCGTTGATCTGTACAATTGCCAGATAGGGCTTCAATCTGTGCTGTGGCGATGGTGGACGCACCTCCGGTGAAAAAGCCGCCTCCAAGATTCCCTAGAGCTACTCCTTCCATTCCTAGTGAGTTAAGTCGAGGCCGACCTGTCTTCGTCAAACTTAAATCCGGTGTTGATTATCGTGGTAAATTTTGGAGTACTTTTCGCCTTGTTTCATTCTCTCAATCTCTTTCATTTGTTTTCTAGACCTAGAATTGGTTAGTTTCAAGAATTCAGTTAAAGTTGAAACATTTGCATATCTTTATGATAAATTGCCCAATTTTTCATTATGAAGATCACGTGCAATTGGATTCTTCATATTGCATGCCATCTTGAATTCAATTTGATTTTGGATTTGGGATGCCTAGATGATGTACATATTTATATCTCATTTTATTGCATCGTTTGACTTCTTATTTTATTCGATCTCCAAAAAAATGTTCAAAAGAATATAAACTTGTGTAAGAATGGGCTAAAGTACAAGAAATAGAGTCTGCACAAGTTTTGAGCTAACCATGCAGGAATTCGAGTGAAATCGGAGTCAAAATGAAGAAGTCAAGTGAAGCTGAGCAGAAGTAGATATCGACCTTCAACATAGATATCGACCTCCAATGTCAATATCGACCTTCAAATCGACCTCAACATAGACATCGAGTGGAGCTGGACAAGTCGAGCAGAAACACAGACATCGATATCGAACTCTGTGGTCGATATCGACCTTATCTCGACAGAAGATAAATCCGATTTCGAGACTCGGATTATGAATTCTATCATCAAGGCCACGGATTATCTTGTTCTTCTAGATAGTTAGCAGCTGGTTTGTTATCTTTTCCTTAAATTTTTATCAAAATAAAAGACATATCCTAATTGTTTGGATAGAGTTCATAGTTTAGATAGAAGTTACAATCATTGGATAGCGAGGATTAGTAGCCTATAAATAAAGCCCTAGGGGGCTGACATTCAATCATCTTTTCAATCATCAATCAATACAATCAATAGCAATAGAGTTAGAGAGAAGTTTTAGGGTTTGACGTTTGCTAAAGCCGACGTTGAGTTGTAAAGCTTCGAAGTTTATTTTAATGCAAGTTTCTTTCTTTCAATCAATGATGAGTTCCATGATGAGAAGCGAGTAGTCCCCCAAAGCTCTTAGGGTCGGGGTGAGCCCGAGGTTAGCCATGCGTGTTCGAGGTAAGTATTAGATGTTGATATCGTTGTGTCTATATCATCTCCTACGATTCTATGTTTAGTCCTAATCGAAAGAAAAGGGATTCATGCTAACAACTTGAGTTATAAACATAAAATTTGTAGAGACAATTAGGTTTATTTGCAAGAGTAATCCTAAGAGTTGGTATACGGCGAAAGCTTGTCCCTCGGGTGAAATAGCACAATTGTCCGTCTTATTTATCTCATCGCGTGCATTGGTTAACGTTGTGGTAAACCCTAATCCTAGGAGTTGCTTTTTAAATATTCTATACACATAAAACCTCTGTTTTATTTCTGTTCATTGCTTCCTTCCCATTCTTAAATCTTCGGCCTTTCTTTGCCGACGAAGAACTAACCCACTGCAGGAAGACACCGATATCGACCCCAGACGTCGATATCGACCACTGAGTTCGTCGACAGTTTTCTGAGTCGACGACGATCATCGCTGCGGAGTTTACTGAACATCGATATCGACCCCAGACGTCGATATCGACCACCTGTGTCGACTGGCAGTGTTCTGAACCAGTCGATTTCGTGGACTAACATCGATATCGACCTTCCCCTGTCGATATCGACTGCTTGTTTTTGTCTCTGCAGGTCTTTTGTTGCAGAGAGGATCGACAGCCGAGGTCGACATCGAGCTCTAAGGTCGAAATCGAGGCTTCTGGTCGACGCAAGACGTGAGATTTCCAACGCTACTAGGATCCCGCTGACACGCCTCCTCGTGGATCGATCCTGACTACCCTTCCACTACAACGGGAGAAAGTCTTGTAATTATTTGTATAGGCTGGTAGTCGGATTCGCATTTACACATCTTTATTATTTGTAACATAAGAACTCGATTTCCTCCTATTAACACTAGATAGAGAACGTTTACCAATTACCAGGAGCTCTATCCCTGCATTTCTTGTGAGTTTTTTGAGGCACGTGAACCATTACAGCGGAACCACTATATGATAATTTGTGGAAATACATTATTTCCCGGCTAAGGTGCAAAGTGTGGATTCGTTCATTGTTCGGTTGATGTTAACAAGACTTGCTAGGCGCTAGGTTTCTTTATTTGAGTTTTGCTTGGTGAATTGTTTGAGCAGAAGACCCTTGGGCTGTACATGTGTCTTCATTTTCTTTGCTTTTTGTAAGATGCCTAAAGTGGAAAGGAGAACTTGTGAAAATGTAGATTTGCAATGGTTGTATGCTGATTTGGCTATGGCCTTCATTGTGGATGCTATTTGTGTTAAGCATGGTTTGGGTTATTCCTTGTTTTCCCGTACAACCGGAGGAATTGGAATCAGCTTTATAAGCTTTAGTTATAGCATTGGTCATTGGATTTTGGCACTCACTTTTATAACATAGATTGTGTACAACATCAGATTGTTTTTTAAAGAATAAAATTTGCTTATGATAATATAGGTAGCAAAGATATCATTATGGGAGCACCAAAACACGATACGTTGCTTGTTGGTGGGAGTTTATTTGCTTTGGTAAGATGTCAATCTGATATATACGATTGGATTTGTCGATCTTAAAATAATCTTGTTTGTTGTTTTCTAGATTTGTTGTTTGAGTCTGCGATGAAGCCGAGTTAAGTCTTGGTGGAAATCTGTTTTATGTCTTGACAGGATTCGATTCGAATTGTTTATTGGATTAGCAAAAAAGGGCATTAGTACTGCTGATTTAGGCTGGTGATTGGATTTTGTACTTGTCTTGATTTTGATCGGTTGTCAGTGGAGCTACTGAGCTTGTTCAGGAGCATATTTTGATTAAAGAGTGAGATTTGGTGGTGGTGCTTTAGTTTAATTACTTAAATTGTCTAACTGTCTAGAAGAGGTCAAAATATATCATGAACATCTTAAATCTCTTGCCCACCAAGTGTTTGATTAATTGCCCATGTGAATAAAAATGTCGGCTTTAAGTAGCTTGTAAAGATGTGTTCTTTGTTTGAGTTAGATTTTTACTTGCATTAAGATCCATAAGTGTAACGGCCCAGATTTTTAAAATCCGGGTTACATTTAGAGGGAAGAATTATCCCTCTGCCAGATCTTGCAATCCAAGTACGAGCTGCTTATTTATCAACTTCAAGTTATAACCCTGTTTAGTTTTAAGAATCTAATGATATAAATCAAGAAAAGGGGATTTCGAACCCTCAAAACAATCAAAGAATCCAGTCATTATTTGTGCTTTCGCACGTGAACCTGTCCTAATTCAACTAGTCAAAACTCAAAAGAGATAAAACGAAATACAACATGTTTCTAAATGACAGACTTAACCAAAAGATTTGTAAAGTCAAGTCATAATAGGTGAAGTCTTCTTAACACTCTCATCCCGTGAGAAAACCCCGCCATAGAAGCAAATCAGCAAGCAAAAGGGAGCGGGTACCTGAAACTATACCACAAGTCAAGGTCGAGCCACTCATACGGGACAGGAAGTCCTCGCTGAGGTCATATAATACGCCTACACCTAGAATAAAGGATGACTAATGCAATACAAGATTTAAATCACATAAGCATGATTTGACAGTTATAATATGCGAAAAAAACTGTAAAGGGCCCAAGACAATGCCAAGTGGCATATCCCTCTCCTACCTTTGCACCCCTTCCCGTTAGTGCAGAGACTGGCCATTTCGGTGCTATAGCATAGCAATTTCCTCGTGGTGGTGCACAAACCACGGCATCATCATATCATATCATCTCATCGCTTGCCCGATGGTGCTGGGCTATCATATCATGCTCATATCGACTCGATTGAGTCAAGGTAACCCAATGGGACTGGGCTACCCTATGACCCTAGCAAAGACTCTAGGACTATCACAGATAACGGCCATTCTGTTTCACACGCATAAAGAATAGGGATGCTCATTCATAAGTGCAAGTCCTAAACATGATACTACATGGCATGCTTTTATGCATATGCAACACCTACATACTATATAACACATCAGGCATGAGGTCCAATCACTTGAGCAAGCCCCGGAGGACTTACCTGGAGTCTTCACATCCAATTAATCAGCAACCAAGCCACTTAGATAATCATCCATCGGAAACAAGCCACTCAGATAATCATCCAATCACACTAGCAAGTAATAAGCACGGAACAACTCATCAATACATATTCAATCAACACACAAGCATGTTTCCAAGTCATCACAAGACTAAGTAGATAATATTTTATTCAAGTAATCTAGCATTCTCATCCTAACCATCATTCCCAATTAACATTGTCCTCATCAAGTATGAAACTTAGCTCAAAGTCTTACCAATATCATCACTCAAAACATCTTACTTCAATTCAAGCTCAGGTTTTTCCTTACACATTTTCTTAAGTGATTCATCATCATCATTATATATCATCATATAACATCTCATCATTTTTCATAGCCTTTTCCATAAATCAACTCAAGATTCCATGTATCAATCGTGTTTTTAACTCATATAGTCATATCTCAATTACATACTTCATATATTTCATACCATAACTCACATAAGTGCTCGGGTAATTTCATTAATCAAATTATCAAGTCAACTCAAGTAAGTAATAAATTATCAAATCTCAAATAACTCAAAGAAACTATAACTTCTCAACCATCAGAAGAAGTCGGCAATTTAGCTCATGTGGATTCTCATGTACTAAATCCTCTCAGACACAATCAATTAAGATTACAACTCATGAATTTCCACAAATGAGATTACAAGCTTGACAAGTTCTTAAAGCACTTCTTATACCATTTTAACATACTATAATTAACACCTATACACTTTAGCTACCTCTCTTAGCCACAAGGGTAAAACAACACACTAAACTCGATTTCTATAACATCTCATATCTATACCCAAGTCGATTTCTCTAAGAAGATTCATGTCTCATTCTCAAAACTTAGACTAACTCGTCCATATAATACCTCAAGTTGGTTATCCTATTTATCGACCTTCTAGGCGATAAGTTAACAACTCTTTAAAGTTAAACAATAAGTCATATATCAACCACCACTATTTGTTAAGGAATGTAGTAAAGTTACTTCCCTTAGTCAACCGATGGGAAAGATATAAAGTTAACCTCATTTGTAGATTATAATATATATATATATATATATATATATATATATATATATATATATATATATATATATATATAAGTTAAGGTCATCGACTCAAATAAACTAGAACCGTTTATAAAACATATTAATTTAGTTAATATCTAACTAGTCTAATACATTAATGTCAATTCTAGATAAGTAAATTCAATCAGTCATGCCACCCCAAATCAATTAATAGGTGAAAAATATCTAGGAATACCACTCATCAGTGGCAGAGTAAACAACAGTGTCTTTGACGATGCCATTATAAACCTAAAAAAACAATTATCAAAATGGAAATCGAACACCCTATCTCAAGCAGGAATATCTGTCCTCATTCAAGCCAATCTCAATTCTAAAACCAATTATCTTATGCAATCCTTCCTTCTTCCAAAAGGAATTCTTGACAAAATTGACCAAATCAACAAAAACTTCTTCTGGAACAAACTTCAATCTGACAACTATCACCCATTAATTAGCTGGGAACGGTTATGTACCCCAAAAAAGGATGGTGGATTAGGCTTTAAAACAGCTGAACAAATCAACCTAGGTATGCAAATGAAACTTCTTTGGAGGATAGTAGCAAACCCTGACAATATCTGGTCAAAGATCATCACTGAAAAATACCTATCAAAAGAACCATTAATGGAAAGAACCAAAGCCAAAACCTCATGGCAATTTGGACGACTCTTAAACATTAGAGATACCTTTTCTAAAGGCTTACTCTGGCTAGTTGGTAATGGAAAAACCATTAATGTCTGGTCAGATATCTGGATAAACGCTCAGAAACTTGAAATGTTTAGAAACAACCTCAACCCTAACCTAAAAGTCTGTGATTTATTCACAAACTCAAACAAATGGGATACTAAGAAACTAAACGACATATTCCCACCACACATTACTGACATGATATCCAACATCTACATCCCCAGAATTGATATCGCGGACAGACTAATTTGGATCTACAATAAAAATGGAATTTTTTCAGTTAAATCTACCTCTTCGCTCTTTAACACAAGGAACAACTTTAATACTTCTGGAGACTGGATATGGAAACTAAATATCGCTCCGAATATCAAAAACTTCATTTGGAAAACTACATTAGATATTCTACCTACTGCTGAGCGCCTAAATAGATACATAAATAGGGTACCCAGTATTTGTTCTCTGTGCAACTATCAACCAGAGGACGCAAATCACTTGTTTTTTAACTGTCAAATCACCAGATCGCTAATCCAAAATTTGGGTATTAGATTACACAAAACCTTTAATATCCCCAATATAATAGATAATATCTCTGAAAATATCTTAAATACTAAGAGCCAAAATAGAGACTTCACAGACCTCTGCCATCTATGGCACTCAATCTGGGAACTCCGAAATAAAATCATCTTTCAAAAAAATTCTACCAATAACATAGCATACACTCTCACTCAAAATATTGATGAAATTCTCTGCTGGAAAAAAGAGGTTTCAATAAAAAATTCTCCCAACCATACTAGACCCCGTCAAAAACTAAACTGGAAACATCCACCCAAAAATGTTGTGAAAATAAATGTTGATGCCTCTGTCAAAAATGGAATACAATCTCAGATTGGTTGTATAGTAAGAAACAATCTAGGACAAATAATTAAAATACATAAATGTAATGGTAAAACATTTTCTGTTATCCAAACAGAATGCTTTGCAATACTTGCAGATATAAGACTAGCAGAAGAACTTGGTATACAGAGAACGATCATTGAAGGCGATTGCGCAATCATCATCAATGCCATCAACCAGAAAATCTGCCCTCCATGGGAGATTACACAAATAGTAAAAGAGATTCAAATTCTAAGCAAAGACTTTGAACTCATCAAATTCCAACACTGCTACAGAGAGGCGAATAGTGCAGCAGACTTTATCGCAAAATCTCAACTGAGCTGTAACTCTATCCTTAACTATAGCTGTAATTTCGAAAACATCATCATGCTTGATGATCATGGATACTTAGAAGTATCCTAAATTTTGCCTACTGTAAAAAAAAAATTAATAGGTGAAAAACATCGCCTCTTTTATTCTAGTACATTATCAATACAACTCTAAGGTTAAACTTATCTTTGAAATTTAGTCCAAAATAATGTCTCTCGTTCATTAATTAGTTAAATCAACACAAATCAGTTATTAATTGTGATAACAAGGGCTGGACCAATTCAATCACGTGTTACCTTACCCATTGAAGTAATGAATTCATTCCACGATCAAAGAATTTTCCAAAGGAAAACAACAATTTGGAAGGAATCAATTGAATAGAAATGTTAATCCATGAACCCAAAGCCCAAGAGATATACCCTTTTGGTGTCGATCGAAGGAGAGGTTCAAATTCAAGGGTTCGAGCTCGGCATGTTCGGGAAGGCTCTGCACAAGAATGGCAGCGAGCGCGCGGGACGACGTCGGGATGAGTCGGCTCCTTGACGCTCCCTTCGGGTCTGGCTGGATTCCAATGTCAAAAGGGAGGCAATATTAGAGGTGAAGTCGCGTCATCGGAGGGGCAGCTCGACCTTGGCGATTCGTCAACTCCGGCGTCGACAGCAGGACATCGCGAGAGGAGTGAGACAGGGGCAAGGTTGGACGAAGGCACATCAGCAAGGTATGAACAGGGGTGGCTCCGGAGCTCCATTAGGGGTGCGAAAGGTCGACGGAGGAGGAAGAGAAGAAAGGGGATCCATGGGTGGCGCTCCGACGAGTCTTCGGCTCGGTGGCTGCGAGGCAGTAGAGGAGCAAGAAGAATGAGAGGTGGCAGAGGAGAGCGTGGAGCGGATCGGAGGGGCGACGAGGAAGGTAGCCATGGGAGATTGGTTTTGAGGAGGAGGTGGGAGTTAAAGGAGACAAGGGCGGAAGCAAGGTGAAATGGGAGGCCCCTGTTCAGATCTGAGGCTCTTGGAGGGAGATGAATCAAGGAGAGCAGTGATGAATTGTGGGAGGCGGCAGCATAGAAAAAGGGTATATATATACCCACTTAATTAGGGTTTAGTTAGGTCATACAGAATTTACAAAAACTGTCCGCTATTTTTAAGTTACAAAAATCCCGCCACGTTTAATAATATATTCAACTCGATAAATTCTATTAAATCTTAAAATGTCTCAAAAGTTGTCATACATGCGTCAATGTGTTCAAAACAACAGTCACTTCTCAACTCGTAACCAAATATATATAAAAGAAATATCATTTTGACCAAGGACGGAGAATTTTTCGAAATCTCAAAAATTAAATATTGAAATCAAGTCATAATTCATAAAATGATACTTTAAAATTTCGGGTCTTTACAATAAGCTCAATTAGGGAAGAGCGTCTGAACAATTGTTGTTCAGGGGGTTGGTGGTTCGATTCCACCTGGATCTATAATCTTAATTGTGCATTTCATAAACTTATTTTTTCACTTTATCATTTTATTTATGCACTTTATAATTTTAGTTGTGCACTTCATAATATTATTCATGCACTTCATCATTTTATTCTTGCACTTTATCATTTTATTTATGCACTTTATAATCTTAATTGTGCACTTCATAATCTTATTCATGTACTTCATATTATTATTCATGCACCATCATTTTATTCTCCCACTTTATCATTTTATTTGCACAACATAATATTATATTTGCACAACTTAAAATTATATTTGCACAACACAATGTTATATCCGCACAACATAATATTATATGTGCACAACGTAATATTATATTATTAGATATGCACAACATAATATTATATTTGCAAAACATAGTGTTATATTTGCACAACGTGATGTTATATTTACACACCATAATGTTATATATGCAATTTATCATCTTATTGATGCACGTTATCATTTTATTATTGCACTTTATAATCTTATTCATGAGCGGAAACAAAAAGAAGACAACCATAAATAGCCTATGCGGTATTTTGAACTCGAACCTTTGTGCATGCGCACATCGCTACACCATTTTTGAGCTAATAGGCTTTAAATGGCACATGTCGCATTAAAGTACAAAATCGCCATAAAAATAGCAGGCCATAAAGAAAAATTTTAGTAGGAAAGTTACTTTACATTATGAAATTGCACATTTATTAATAATAACATTTATTGTATTATTTGTTCACTTTATATTTTGTAATATCATATTTTTCACTTTTTAAAATAAAGAAAAAAATGCGTTGTCACATATTTTATTGCATTTTGTAATCTTATAGTTGCACCTTATAATATTATTTCAAATAAAAATTACGGGCTAAAATCTGTAATTTTATAATTGAAATAAGGGCAATATTGTTAGAAATAGAAAGTATGGGAGAGATGGTGACATTTACCTCATAATTAGGGTCATTTACCCAATTACCCCATAAAGTTAGGCCCATTTACACATAAATTAGGCCCATTTATTTATTACTCATTTAATTAGGTCCATTTATCTTTAAATTAGGCTCATTAACTTCAAATTAGACCCATTTTCATTTTAAGAGGGATTTTCATTTTAAGACTTTTTTTCATTTGATCCATTTCCTATATGTGAATTTGAGTTATGACCCAATTGCGTTAATGAGGATGATGTTATGACCCAATTGCGTAAGATGTTGATTTTTGAGATTTGAGGAGACGAAAAGAGAATTGGAGATGAAATGATAATGATAATACTGAGACGGTCGAGTTGTTATATGTATGCGTGTCTTATATGGTTCATATGTGACTTGTGTGCCTTGCGTAGTTTAGACTTAGACTGATTGCGTTATTCATGGGATTACTAGGTGATCTTTGATCTGTTGGATTGCTTGCCATTGCTGATCATTGTTTGGATTCTGCGCTTTACCAGGTAAGTTTCCTACGGGAGCTTACTCACTAACCAGGACCTCCTGCCTGATGTGTCATATAGTTTGTAGGTGTTGCATATGCACATCGCATGCCATGTAGTACCATGCTAGGATTGCACAAGTGAATGAGCATTCTTATTCTATATGCGTTTGAATACAGAACAGCTGTTATCTGTGAATCCTAGAGTCCTTGCTAGGGTCATAGGACAACCCAGCTTCATCAGGTGTTTTCCTTCTTGAGTCAGTTATATATCACGAGACACGATATGATGATGAGATATGATATGATGATGAGACATGATATGCTATAGTATCGAACTGGCCAGTCTCTACACTAACGGGAAGGGGTGCAGAGGGAGGAGAGGGATATACCACTTGGTATTCTTTGTTAAGGTCTTATTTAATATTCTGCACATATGAACTAGGAGCATGTTAGTGTGTTTAATATTTCAGTACTACAATAAAGCATCCTTTATTATAGGTATAGGCGTATTATATGTCCTCAGCGCGGTCTTTAGGGCCTGTAGGCGTCTCTTGGCCTGACTTCGTGGTTAGTTTCAGGTATTGATCCTTGTTGATTCCGTGTTGTATGGCGGGGTCATTTTGACATGGTGGAGGGCGAGCGCTTGAGACTCTGACTTCACCAACCCTTATAACTTTTTAGATTTTATATTACCTGGATTATGTTTTGACCCGGCTCTGCCGTGGCACCCTGATATATTGTCTTAGACTTATGTTGGATTTAAATGTAAAACGAATTTCCCGCGACTTAAATTTAGGACAGGTACAGGGGTTTCACCCGGGATTCCAACGGTCCTTACGGTTTTGGGTGCGAAATCCCACTTTGAATTACTAATGTTTGATTTTAAACCTTCAACCTGTACTCGGAGCGCAAGATCCAATGAGGGGTTTTATCCCTCGCAACGTAACTCGGGAATCATAATCTCGGGCCGTTACATATCCTGAATTTGTATCGGATAGTTTTAGGTGTTTTGTTTTCGCCCTCTGATGCCAGTACGTGTTGTGGTATTGTATGAGCTTACTTTTATTTTCTATAAGTTTTTGTTGACTTTTGTTGTTTTCATTTTGGTTTGTTTGGATATGATCATGTTGCAATTGTACTAGTTTTTCTTCAATTTCTTTTAATTGTCGAAAAATATTTCCGAATGTTGTTCTGCTCCATTCTTTTGTTAGTCTCTTTAGTAGTTGAGTTTTCTTAACTACTTTAAACATTTGAGAACCTTCGCATCTCATTCTCCATGCTTGAATTACTATGTTTCTGTAGTCTTTTATTTGGAGCCACATTTTTTCAAACTTGAATGGTCTCGCCTTTTTGTTTTCATGTGATTCGATTTGAATCGATATTGGACAATGGTCCGAGGAAGAGAATGCGTGGTTTCTGGTAGCTATATTTGGGTACCATTGAAGTATTTCATCTTGCACTAAAGTTTTGTTAAGCTTTTCATAAATGTTATTTATGTCCGTTCTATTTTTTCTCCAGCTGAACTCATTTCCTATCGTCGGTATATCAAGAAGTTTATAGTCGTATTTAAATTTTAAGAATCGTTCCAATCTAGTTGGATTTGTTTGAGATCCCCCTGTTTTTCATATATGTTCTGTATCTCATTCAAGTCCCCCATTACAATAATAGGGATGCCCAAGTCACATATATGGGTAGTAATTTTATTCTAGAAATCATTTTTCTTGTTTTCTTGAGGGGGTGCGTAGACAAAACAAATAGAAAATTTTGTTTCTAGATAGGTATCTTCAATTTTCATTGTAATCAAGCGGTCGTCTGTTGTCATTATTTCAACTTTAACATCTGTTAATTGATAGTTTTTCCATAAAGCACAAATTCCTCCCGATCTACCCATAGAAGGAGACCAGAAAATCGAATCAAAACCAGCTTTTTGCCAAGCCGCTTAAGAAGGAATAATCTCTGTTTTAGTTTCTATTAGGACCATGATTTATATGTTTTCTATTTTACAAAAAAAAATAAAATTATTTCCGTCCATATAGTTCTTTTTCCGATCCCACAACAATTCCATGTGCATATTCTCATCCCGTATATTCTTTTTTTATTTGTGTTGTCTTCCTTCTGTCACTTTGCTATTCTCAGGTTTGATTCATAGTCATTGGGTTTACGAGGGAATTGGGTCAAGATTCTTTTTTCCCTTTTTCATTTTTCATGGATTCAAAGACAATCTGTTTGTTCAAATGGTTGATTGTGGCGAAGCCTTTTACTGATCTCACAAGATGAGAGAGGATGCAAAACTTCAAAGAGTAACCAAAGTCCAAGGAACCAGTAGAGAAAAATAGGGTTATTGATATCTTTTTTGTCAAATGTGACATTATTCGTTCCATTAGATGTTTCAAATTGACGCCTTCACACCTCACATAGTCCCAAATTTGTATCATAACATACAAAGAAAGGGAGGAATCATGGATCGAAGGACTCCTTTTTGGATATTCTTTAAGTTTGTCGAAATTCAGGAGGCAAAAAGTGGCAAAAAAGGAGTCTTTGACCAAGACTTCTTCCCCAAGGACCAAGTAGAGATCATAGAAAAAACAAGGATTACCTTCCTTTAGGTTCATAGATATTGGTTCGATAAGGATGACCCACCCCATGGTTTCAATTTCTTCCATGGGTTTTTTTTTGGTTCATGAGATTTCCATTGTTCACAAACTCATTTGAGTCAAGGAGAGTATATGTCCATCTACATATCAAAATTTTTGGGATCCCATTATCTTGTTCATCAGTCAAATTCAAGTGCCAAACACATGCAAAGATGAGAATTTTTTAAAGAAAAAGGGGATCAACCCAAGCAAATTCATTGTTTCTAGCTAGGCGTGGCCACGGGTCGGACCCGCCAGGTCGACGGGTTCGACCCGCCAGGACAAGGGTCGGGATTGGTCGACCCGAACCCTAACCCGAAAATTCAGGGGTTGACGGTTTCGGGTCGACCCGTTGACCCGCCTGGTCGACCCGTTGACCCGGCAGGTTACATTATTTTTAAATTTTTTTAAAATGACTATTAAAATAAATAAATAAATTATATGTGAAGATAAAAATCTTCACAACACATTTTATCACCCACTTCATATTGTTAAAAATGTGGGAAGATTTTATATATCTTCATATCAATTCTTTCATCCACAATAATAATGTGGGATGTAAGAGAGAAAAATATGAGAATATATTTTTCTCAAACTTCATTTTTCAACTTAATTTCCAATGTAGGAAATGTAGGAATAAGTGAAGTGGGAGAAATGGGATAGTGGGATACATATATATAGCCCCATGCATTCTCATTCTAACTCCATATTTTCGATGTGGGATGAAGTCTTTGTCCCACATCGAAAATGAGGGGATGGAAGGAAGACTTCCAAGTCTATAAAAGGGGAAGGGTGAGAATGCTTTTGACCCACATTGCACATTGCAAATTATTGTATGTTTATATTATGAACTATTTTAAGAATAATATACATAATAATAATTATAAACTTAAAAAAAAATTCAAAAAAAAACTTTAAAATGGTGGGTTGACTCGCCGGGTCAGCGGGTTCAAAATCCCCTGACCCTAACCCTAACCCGCTACCCGTTTCAACCCGCTGACCCGAGGTTCCGGACCCGTCGAGTCATTGATCTGGCGGTCGACCCGTGACCCGTGGCCATGCCTATTTCCAACAACTTCAATAGAAAATGACTCTCCCAATCTCTTTTGTGCAATGCTTCTAACTTGTTTCAGCATGCTCCCACATTCAAAAGTAAAAGGGTTCCAAGTAAATATCAAATATAATTCATCCAGGAGAAAGCTTTCAAAGTCAAGATTCATGAGTCTATAGGCATTTTCGAGAGTACTAAAACCCCTATTCTTGTTATAGATACTAGAATAATTTCTATAAGATGTAAAGCTATCCTTTTTCTCCAATCTACACCACATCCATGAAATTTTGAATAGATTAATCATGTGCACACGGGTCAAGTTGGCATCCAATGTCATCACTAGTCTAACACCAAATTTCAAGGTTTGGGGTTCCAAAATTAGAATACTAATCCTATCATATTTCATGGTTTCAAGTAAAGGAGCTTTAAGTAAACACAGGGAGGGAGAAAGCCACCTGGGAAGCCTGAGAAAGAGAGGGAGAAGAGGGACACAACCGCAACACGGAGGTCGAGCCCAACCCAACCGACCAGACAACCACCAGCCCTGACACCACGCCCAAACCAAGCATCGCAAATAGCCTTCAACCCCAGGAGTACGAGTTGATGGGAGATTCAAGGGAACAACTGAGAAAGCCGGGTAGACGGCGAGCCCGGCCACCAGCAGCTTGGATCTCGAACGATTTTCAACTGGATCTTCTTCTTTAAATTGGCGGTGTTTCAGACGTTCTTTAGTTTGTATTTGTCCACCGCCGCCTGGGTAAAGAGGGAGACATCCCAAACAGGGAACACGACAAGACTTGACATAGAGATCGAACTCACATTCATCCTGTTCATCAATCGAAACCTTCGATTTAAAGCTTCTTTTTCTTTTTTTTTCCTTTTCCTCCAGATTTTGAACCATTTATTTTTGCTCTCTTTCTCTGCTGCCAGCAGGGATTTTGTCAATTCCACCTGACAGCATCATCCCTGGGTAACCAAGTTCTTCCCTCCAGCCTTCTCAAGTCGAAATTTCTATATTGAGGTCTTCGTTGGCCTGCAATTTGGGGGCGGTGGTGTCGGGTTGAGCGTTTCTAGGGTTCTTGAGCTCGGGAGTTTCTCTCTTTTTTTTTCTCTCTCATTGTTTTTAATCCTCTATTATTTTGCGTTGCTGGGTTGTTGTTATATTGATTATTGTATATTGTTTTATGACAGGGGCAGCCCCAGGGGGTGGCGGGCGTAGGCAGTTGCCCCACCCTTCGACCCACGTGCCCTCGGGAGTTTGTAGGAAAAAAAATATTTTTATATATGGTATTGTTTTAGTAAGTAAAACTAGGATGTATATTGAATCAACTAATCTGTTGCTCAGTTGGTAAATGGGAAGGAAGGAAAAATATGTTTGTTAATTGAATTTGGGGTTTGTGAATTGAATTTGTGAGGCTTTATGCAATATTTGTGTTTTCCTACCCTACATATTTACATCACAATTTCTATAATGTCTTTGAGAACCAAAAGACATTACAAATTTGATGAGTTTACAATCCTAATATGCAAAATCCTTGAATTTAGAATGATTGGATTTTGATAAGTTTATAATCCTAGATATGGCAAAGGCTTAAATTTTCAATCAATGGCGAGACACCACTACCATAACAACCAAGCAAATAGAAGTATACTTTTCTACAATCCACTGCTAAGATGAAAGTCATAGCTAAGGTAAAGAATTTTGTTCAAGAACAATATCTCAGTACGCACTAGAAATTCCGCCCCACCTTTCAGAAGGTCCTGCGGCCGCCAGTGTTTTATGATATATTTTATGTGTTATATTATGTTAGTATATAGTTTGATATAATTGTTATTTATTAGATTATTATAACTATATGTTATTCCTGAGTTTTGTGATAAATATATATTTTCTGAAAATTTTTATATATTTTAAATTGTTTTAAAAGCAGTATTATTGGAAAATATTGTATTATTAGATATTGTTTTAAATATGTAATTTTGGGAATTTTGAAATGAATTAGTTAGAAACATAGTTGGTGTTTATTTTAGTCATATATTGTTGTTAAATTATTTTAAAAGGGGTTTTCAAGTTTTCCGAAAAGGTTTCTTAAAAGATTTGGTGTTTTGAAAACCGAGATGTCAGGGTTCCTTTAACAACAACTTTGACTAATTTAACTGGATTTGCCTATCTGTTAATGATCTTGGACAACTAAATTTCTCGGACCTTGTTTAACAAACTGATCTAACTTTTCGGACCTATTTTAACGAACTATTCTAATTCGCTGGACCTTGGACCTTTTAACGGACTTTCTTGGACTGCTTAACCGAACCGATACTAAACTTTGCTTATGGCATAACTGAACCTTTGGACTGAGATTGAACTAGACTAAGACGAGACCTTTGGACTCTAATTGACTCCCGCCGATTTGTTTGATGAACACTTGTGTACAATAGAAAAGTAGAAAAAATGACTTACATCAAAGCTAACAACCTTAGCTCATAATTAATTGAAACATACATCCCGTTCTTTGCAAATAAAAAATGCCCTTGATGGGTGCCTATTTTAAGTAACATCCGAATCCACATCAGAGAATCTAATTATTTGACCGTTCAATCATATATGAAAGCTGTTCAGTAGGAGGTATTTGCACAAATTCAGACATAACTTTATAGATATCTAACAAAGCATGAAGGCATATATATATATACACATCAGTGCAACACTGAAAATATCATATATTAGGAGCTGAACCAAACGACTTGTAAAAACTCAAGAACCTTTCTAAGTCGTTTGAAGTGTAGTTGGACTATACATCGGAATAAGAAAAATAAAATTATAAAGATGGCAACAAAACCTATCCAATTGAGTTAAGTTTTAGCAGTGCAATTAGGAGTTTGATAATAGAAGGATTTTCTATCTTTCATATATGTTATAAAGAAAAATAAGAGAATGAAATAAATAGACAATTAGTAATGCATCAGTCATTTTCCTTTGCAATCATTTCAAACAAGTCCTAACTTACCTGTCCGTGTGAACGCGAGCCACTCTCGCCATGGCACCAGCAACTCACCATCCATTCAGATTTAAAGTCTTGAAGTGTCGTCTCTATGTGGTTTTTTAGGTTGGTTTCCAGTTTTTGGGCAATCTCGCGAATCTCTCTAACACCAATTTGAGCCGTGTTTGACAGAGAGTTATACACCAAACGCGGAGGCAGACTAGCACTATATGTGCGGCAATACCCGTGACAATCAAGTCCAATGAGTCGATGGAATATCCTATCTTTCGTGGAGTCAAGATCTCGCTCCTCCTCGGGTTCCAGCTCTAAGAGGGCATTGGAATCTTTCTACATTATCAGAAGAATTCAACATATGAATCTGAACGACGGTAACCCAGCTACCAACATTAAGGGAACATCATATGCAGAAAAGTAAAAGGGTAAAGAACCTTACAATGGTCTCAATAACGTCAGGATCATCTGCATTTCGGGATGCAACCCACATGCTCATTTTGTCAGTTGGTTGCTTGAATTTGCTTCTCTATTTAAATGAAAGAAATCCAATTCAGATTAAATACAAACCTCATGGATTTGATCCACCCAAGTAGTCAAAAGTGTCATCACTAAAAACAAAAGAAATGCATAAAATCAGGCAGCGTACGCATATGAACCTCGTGTCTTACTTCAGCGAATGACTTTCGCCCGGTGATATGCGCCAATCCATGCTTATCTCGATTCTTTGAGTTCTGCTGCGATTGTTTCTATACACAGAAAGACTTTACAAAGAGACTGCACATTTCTTTGCTTATGGACCATGTAACACGAGGATGAAATAAAGACTACCCAGGCATATTCACTTCTCCAAAACGTAATGAGCGTAACCCAATCATCCGGCAGGACATTCGGTGGATGGTTCTTCTCCAGATTAGGATCTTTTATGACCTTTTTAAAATATTTAGACTTTGTTTTCTCCTTGTAGTCCTTCCACATGAGGTTGCACATGTGCAAGCAAACCTCTTTGAACTCATCGGGAGGATTGAATAAATTTCTCTACACCAAAATGAAATACAGTTCTGATTGATCTGCATTTTCATCGTCCACATTGTCATCATCCACATTGTCATCATCCACATGGGCATACGCTTTAGACTCAACATCCCCAACAGTTAACCACCCATGTCCAGAAGGATCTTCATTATACCATACTTGTTGTGCTTGCATTGCTAAGATAAAAGGCTCATCCTCAAGACGATCATGTGGGTATAGTAACTTCCTAAAGTTTACTAAGGGTAATTTAAAAGGGTCCAGTTTGACCCCTGTCGAGGGATTTGCCCACTCACACCTAAATAATACATACTCGATATTTAAGGCATATGTAACCCTTATGATATCTATTAATCTCCCATAATAGGGTAGGGTATCTCCATGCAAATACACCACATAATTTTGTCTCGTTCTTTTGATGTCAACACTTTTGACACAAAAGAAATAGCCATTGGATGTGTATGAGGTCAGCCGTGCAGCCACCAGAGAAGGGAAGTTGGACAATGCCACGACTTCATCGCTTAATGTAACATCCCCTGCTCGGCGCAACACTGCAACCTGATTGTAGGTGGGACAGCCATTGAAGTTCACATATTATTAAAATACATGAAGCACAATATTTTGACTTTGAGTCTAGGATTGTAGACTCACATGTGAGTTGAACCATTCCGGGAATGTGCTGAAATGAAGTAATGCTAGTGACGTATCATTTGCCGTAAAATTTTGGTGTTTAAGGGACTCCAAATTTCCCTTCAATGTTAAGAATTAGGTAGACTCGTTAGCAAGGCATGTAATTATGCTTTGATAACCAGCCAAAAAAAATTAAGCTAGGTTGAATAAGACTTACTCTACATACGGTGTGACTGCATTTGAATGGAATAAGACCCATCGGTGAATTTGGGAACGCGTCAATTCTGGTAGAATGAATCCCTTTCCCTTTTTATCGGCATCATCTATTCTTCTTGATGGTCTTTGCGCCTTACTCTCCACGTCTTCTAAATACTGAGAGCAAAAGTTCATGCACTCTTCCATGATGTAACCTTTGGCTTGTGATGCTTCTGGCCAAGCTTGTTGACGTACATAAGTCTTCAAAGTCAATAGGAATCTCTTGATAGGGTACATCCAACGAAATTGTACAAGTCCAATGATTAATGCTTCCTCTGCCAGATGCACAGGTAAATGCTCCATCACATCCATGAAAGATGGCGGAACTATCTTCTCAATCTCACATTGGGTTAGGATGATCTGAGAACGTGCCTCTTCCAATAAAGCACTTGTATTAACTTTTGAGCTCAATACCTTGAAGAACTTTCCTACTTCAATCGAAACGGAAACCACAATTCCCGGGCAAGGAACTCCGTACACATAGCGGAATTAGTTGTTGTAAAAGGATGTGATAATAATGGCTTTTCAGGCCCCTAATGGTTCGATCCTTTAAGTTAACCCTCCGGGCAATACTAGAACATAAATCATCCGGCATTCTCGCCTTGGATAATGCTAACAAGAACTTATCCTTCCCGACGTTGTCCATCTCAAATTCAGCTCTCCCATACACCTAAGTACCTTTTTTGTGAGCTTCACATGGTATTCCTTGTGAATTCCAAGGCTTTCAAGGTCGTGACGGGCAGAGACACTATCCTTTGTTCTACCTTTCACTCCCATGATTGTGTTCACAACATTTTCGCCGTAATTCTTCTCGAAGTGCATCACATCTATGCTGTATGGCAACAAATTGTCTTTCCAATAAGGTAGCTCATAGAAGATGGTTTTCTTCTTCCAATTATGCTTCTTTTTTTTGGTTGGATCCCTTTCCGGTCTATCTGCTCCCATCTCCTTTCTCAATATCATGTCATCCTTTTTATAACAAGTAAGCACTCTGTTAGCTTCAAGCTATGAGAGGTGATCAGCCGCAGTCAATCTAGGAGGTGCAAGATCAAATTCTCGTCCATCATAAAAGGACTTTGAGTCTCTTCGATACTTGTGATCGTAGGGCAAGAACCGCCTACTCCTCCCATACGACCACTTGGGGCTAGCTTTTAAGTATGTTGCTCTTGGCTTTATGTTGCAATTTGGACATGCATACTCATCTTTAGTACTCCACCCAGACAAATTCGCGTAAGCTGGAAAGTCGTTGATAGTCCAAAGAATAGCAGCCCGCATTTGAAAAATTTCATTCATGGAAGCATCAAATGTTTGTACGCCCACTTCCCACAATTCCTTTAGCTCTTCTATCAAAGGCTCCAAATACACATCTATCTTATCTCTGGGTCCTTTTGGTCCATCTATGAGCACAGAAAGGTATATATATGGTTGCTTCATGATAGACATAGGTGGCAAGTTATACGGAACGAGGACAATAGGCCATGTACTATGATTCACATTTTGATTACCAAAAGGATTAAATCCATCAAAAGCAAGGCCTAGGTGCACATTCCTCATCTCAGCTCCAAAACTCGGGCGTGTAGCATCAGGATGCTTCCAAGCAAGGGACTCGGCAGGATGCCGGTACACACCATCATCAACTCGTTTCAAGGAATGCCATTTCATTAGGGTGGTAGACTTTGCTGTCCCAAACAGCCTTTGGAGGCATGGCGTCAACGGAAAATACCGAGCTTGTTTTGCAGCTTTTCATGTAACTGATTCAAAACCCTCAGCGTTTTGCCTCCATCGTGATTCATTGCATATTGGACATCGATCTAGGTTTGCATTTTCATTTCGAAAGAGCATACAACTATTAGGACATGCGTCCACAGTTGTAAAAGTGAATCCCAAATCTTCCACTAACTTTTGGGCTTGATAATAAGATTTAGGTAGGTTAACCCCTTCGGGCAAAGTCTCAGAAAATATCTCCAAGATCCCTTTAAATGAGTGATCTATCCAACCATGTAAACTTTTTGCTTGTAAGAGGCGCACAGCGAAGGACAACGCAGTGTGCTTCTTAGATCTTGGATACAATGGCAAGTTTGCAGCTTCCATTAACTTCAAAAACTGGTCAGTAGACTCTGTTTGCACAGTAGTAGCACCCTCACGGACACCGTCATCTTCCAGAATTTGCGGTTCAGGTAAGTCGGTCCTTCTGAACGCATCTTCCACCAATCTCGTCATGTCCACATCCATAAAACTATCAGACTCAGGTGGCATTTCATCCCTATGTTGCGGCTCCTCAATCAGATCACGAATCATCTCACCATGTTTAGTTCATAACTTATAACTAACCAAAAATCCATTTTCCCAAAGATGCTTTCGCACCACTTCTCTACCAAACAATCCCTTGATTTGACATTTCCTACAAGGACAGTATATGCGAGTCCTAGCATCCTTGTTGGCATATGCAAAGTCTAGGAATTTATCTAGCTTGCAAAATATGCCTCAGAAACTCTAGTACCCCAATCAATCCATGACTTGTCTAAACGCATAGTCATGCCCTATTTTAGAGAAATTGGGAATGATATAAGTATGTATGAATATAGGGTGGAACTATATTTTGAAACCTAATTGTAATTCCAGGTGAGTTCGTAAAAGTAGAGCTTCATACAAACCGTTAATATGCTCAAAAGAAGAATCGAAATGTATATAATCCAAACATTTTTATACATAGTTGGAGATTAGGAAAAATTAAGATATGTCTGCTTATAGTCACATTTTGTGAAATATTGTGTTCTGTTTTCTCTGTGCATGAATAAATGTTATACATATATTTTAGATTTTTTCCATCATTCAATGAATGTTGCTTTTTATGCCTTATAATTTATCATCTCATATTTGGATATAAATTACACTTTTAGATTTATCTCTTGTATGTTCCTTGTTTTGGATTCATAGTATTTTCATAGCTATTAAGTAGTGAAATAAGGTGTAGTGGCTTGGAGAGGGAGTGGGTTTGAGGGTTTTCACACGATGAGGAGGAGAGAGTAATGCGAGAGAGAAGACAATGTTGGGATTTGGGGGCTGAAGGCTTTTTGGAGAGAGAGCATTACAGGAGAATGATCATGATTTGTTGGTTGAAGCAATATAACAAACATTTTGCATGCATTTTTTAATTGGTTTAGAGTTAGACCAAAAATTGAATCTTTATGGGTTTTTCAAGTTTGACTTGAAATCTTGAAATGGGCAATGCAAATAAGTGTGAAGGAACTGCTGATGTGCGCGCAAATTGCCATATTTTCTATGCACATATGAATTCATTTTATTATCTTTTGCATGCACATTAATGGGAAAACATGGGAATAGTGTAGTTTATGCTTAAATGTCAAATATATGGGTTTGCACGAGTTTCCATGTGATTTCGCAGAAAACAGGATGAAAATGGATGAATTCAGAAGAGCAGAAAAAGAACTCGAAGTCTTCTGAAGAGGTCGAAATCGACTGAAGACCTCGACATCGAGTACATCAGAGACATAGGAATCGAGCAGAAAAGGAAACAAAGCATTTCAACACAGAAGAGGTCGATATCGACGTCTGAAGGTCGATATCGATGCTGTCAGATCGACCAAGTTGATAGAAGTCGAGTAGGAGAAGGAGAAGCTCGAGATAAGATTTTGGAGGGGTCGATATCGAGGTCCAAGGGTCGATATCGACCACGCCAGCAGAAGAATTCGACTCCGATTTTGATAGAATTGTATCCAATGCTTGCAATATCTATCCAAAGGTCGAGATTTCCTATCATCAACATCAGATTTATCACGAGGAGGCTGATTTCACCATGAAGTTTTAGTTTTTATTTTATTTTAGTTATCATAGAGAAAAAAGATAAGGTTTCGAGTCCTTGTCGACATCTACAAATAGAAGCCAATAGGGCTGAGTTTAGGTATGAAAAAATTCCGAATTCAGTTGCAATAGAGAATAGAGAGAGAGAGAGAGAGAGGTGGCCGAGTGGAGTTGTAAAGCGAGAGCGGAGTGGCTTGTTCGGTTGTACTTTCTTTCGGAGTTTTAATTCAAAGTAGCTTTCTTTCAATAACAATGATGATGATGTGCATGATGAGGAGCGAGTAGTCAACCCACTTCTAGGGTCGGGGTGAGCCCGACGATAGCAATGTGAAGTAAGTGCATCAAAGGTATGACTTTTATGCGATCCCGTCTTCTACCCCATGCATGATCCTTTGCGAAAGTTAGGGAGATTCATTATTTGCATTATTGAAGCGAAAGCCACTCATATTGCGAACTTGAATTACTCATGAATTGGATAGTAACTCTTAGGAATTATGCGAAAGCCTCTAGTCACCTAAGTGTTGATAACGAAAGTTATTTGACGGAAAGACATAAATGTTCATATCTTTAGCATGAAACTTGCATTGTTATCGTTGTGGCATGAAACCCCGACTTTGGAAGCCTTTTAATTAATTAAATTCTTCATAAAAGTCTTAGTTTTGTTTCTGTTCATCTTCCCTCTCCATTCTATTTTCTTCGGATCCTTTTCCGACAAATTGGTTACAAAAACAGTTTCTGTGACAAGCATCGAAATCGACCTTAAGGGTCGATATCGAGGACTAACATCGATATCGAGGTCTCTGCTCGACGTCGACTTGCTGTTTTGTCTTCTGCAGGAACTGCGCTAGGAAATCGACCAGAACTGAGGTCGATATCGACCAGTATACTCGATATCGAGTGTCTGCTGAGGTCGAAAGCTTTGATCGTGAGTACAATAAAGGAAGCGCTGACCTACCTCCTCGTGGATTCGATCCTGAATTACCCTACTACTACAAGGGAGGGGATTCTTGTATTATTTGTTTGGGACAGGGAGATAGTCTAGTTGTGCTTTATTTTATTCTCCTATTTTACATACACACCCCGCAACCTCCCCCTTATTACGAACAAATTGGCGCCGTTTCCGGGGAGGCAATCAATCGCCACCTAAGTTAATCACGATCTTTTCTAAGCTTATTTTGCAGGTTTATGCGACGTTCTGATCACGGACCTATCCTGGAACCAATTGACGAGCCTGAACGTTTCTACCATCTTTGCAACAAAGCAATTCGCATCATGGCTGACAACGAGACGCAGGCTGAGATCATAGAGCGGTTAAGAAAGGAGATCGAGGACCACAATGCTACAATCGCTGCTGAAAGGGCCGCTGCTGCTGCTGAGCGAGCCCGTGCTGATAGGGAGGAGGATGCGCGCAGACAAGCCCAAGAGCGGCTAAATCAGTATCCGCAGACGGCGATGCAATACATGCATCCGCCCCTTCATGTTCATGAATCTGCCATTATAATTCCTCACTCCAATTATGAACTGAAAATTAACTTCCTATCTGAGATTAAAAGAAATACTTTTGAAGGAAGACATAATGAATGCCCCCTGCAACACATCTCTACTTTTATGAACTTATGTGAAACAGTTGCTGATGGAGTAAACTTAGAGTATGTGCGACTAAAATCTTTTCGATGGTCTTTGGCAGGAAAGGCATTACAATGGCTTGAAAGTTTGGCTCCACGATCGCTAAGGACATGGGCGGAAGTGAAAGATGCATTCTTGAACAAATTCTTCCCACCTTCTAAAACGGCAATGCTACGACAAAGGATCACGGCTTTCAAACAAAAGCCAGGTGAAACCCTAGCACAGGCGTGGGAGCGCTTCAAAGACTTGCTGAGATCATGCCCGACGCATGGGCAACTTCCATATGTCATCCAAGAGATTTTTTATAACGCCCTTGATGCGCCGAATAAGGAGAGGATCAATTCATATACCTCCTATCGGTACATTGAGCTTACACCAACGAAGGCATGGGAGACCATTGAGAGGCTTGTGAACTTTGACAACACCTATGGGGCTGCTGCGGCCTATGATGCAAGGCCTGCCCCATCTATGCCACTATATGAGCCTCCAAGGGAGATAGATCCTGAAGTACGGCAACAATTCCATAACGATCAAACACGCCGCCTTCAAAAGCTAGTAAGGTTCCTGAGCAACAATCAACCTTGTCAGGAGTGTGGTTCAATAAGGCATAACACCAGTGCCTGTCCACATACTGAGCAAGTATCCATGGCGGAACAACATGAGGAGGTCAAATGGACGAGAGGCCCCTATGGAGGGGGCAATCAACAAAATTGGGGTGATCAAAGGTTCTATCAAAGGGATCCCCCAACCTATAGGGCACCAGGGCACCCTGAGCGGGAGACTAAGAAAGATGACCTGCAAATCATCCTTGATGAGATGCGGAGGAACCACGCTGAGTTCAAACAAGCCAATAACTCCGTCCATACTCAGCTGCAGGGTATCAATTCTAGACTTGGGGAGATCGACGTTTGGAAGCGCAACATGGAGACTCAAATGAGTCAATTGGCGGAAGCAATGCCCAAAGCGTCCGGATCACTCCCTGGATCCACTGTGCCCAACCAAAAGGGCAAAACCACAGGTCATATCGCGGCAGTAAACCTAAGGAGTGGGCGTCAATTACAAACGCCCGAGCGAAAAGTGGAGGAGAAGGAGCCAGAACAGACGTCGATATCGACCCCCCCTGTCGATATCGACCAAGGTGACATCGATGTCGACCCTCCTGTCGATGTCGACCCTAATTCTGCGTCACCACAGAAATCGACTCTTCCAGTCGATATCGACCCCACTGCTGCCGATATCGACCTCACTACAGCCGCAGGAAAGAAGAAGGTGTTGCCATTCCCAACTAGAAAAGTGACTAAGGACCCAGCAGAAAAGAAGTTCCAACGGTTCGTGAAGATGCTCCAAGGACTTAATGTCTCTATACCATTCACAGAGGCACTTCACGAGATGCCATCTTATGTAAGGTTCCTTAAGGATATCTTGGGTAAGAAGCGATCGCTCTCTGAGATCGCAGAGGAATGCAACAGGTTGGAGCTACCACAAAAGCGGGCGGACCCAGGTAAGTTTTCTATCGCTATAGGTCTAGGTCAATTCAAATTTAATGCTTTAGTTGACTTGGGCGCTAGCGTTAGCATGATGCCACTAACCATTTGGCACAAGGTAAAGATAGGTCCTCTGGAGCCCGTGGATGCAAGATTATACATGGCTAACAATACCGTAGTTATTCCAACTGGGATAGTGACAGATGTGCCAGTACAAGTAGGCAAATTCTTTGTCCCTGCTGATTTCCTAGTTGTTGACATAGCGGAGGACCCTGCTTGTCCAATTATTTTAGGTAGGCCATTCCTAGCAACCGTCGATGCCAACATTAGCGTGAAGAAAGGATTGCTCTCACTCACAATTAGTGATGAAGTAATAGAGTATTCCTTCAACAAGACAGTGCAAAGTCAAGGGCCAATAGAGATAAAAGCCATCAAAGAAGCCCAAGTAGAGGAAGTTGAAGCAATCTTGAACGAAGGAGCTCAACAGGACATCGAAATCGACCCAGGTAAGTCGATATCGACCACTATTGTTCAAGATTCTGTGACAGGTCATAAGTATGGGGTCGACGGAGGAAAAGAGGAAGCATCGAAATTGGGGTCAAGGGTCGATATCGACCACACCCTATCGAAATCGACCACCATCAGCGCTGAGAAGAGAGGCGAGGAGACCTCGATATCGACCTCTGAGGGTCGAAATCGACCTGATCATATCGAGTCAAAACTCCCCAAATCGACTGATCATACAGGTGTACAACAGGGATCGATATCGACCTCTGCACATCGACATCGACCTGAGCCACAGACTGAGAAGAAGGTAAGTCAAGGTACGGATTCCTCTTGTTCAATTACAATAAAGGACTTATCATTATTTGGAAGAGGTGTGCCTTGGCATGTGCGTTTATGTAGGATATCCGATGATAGTTCAAGCCAATATGAGATAGGAGACAAGGTCTATGTTGCCAAATCTAAAGACCATTGGTTCCCTACAAGATTCAAGGATAAGAGCTTAGGTCCATTCACGGTGAATCAAATCAATCCCGGGGGAATGCAGCTGCGGGACAAGAAAGGAGTGATATTTGAGGCCCAAGCCACATGGGCTCTGCAGATGCCACCTTGAAAAGCGCAAAGGAAGAAGTCGGCCTAGCGACTTAAAAATCTAGAGCTTGTAACAAAGACTTAGTTTTGGTTTTAAGACAGCTTTTGTTTTGGTTTTAGACACTTTATTGTTTTGCATATTTTGTGTTTAGTTTTCAAATTGCAGGAGAGAGAAAAGCACACAGAAAGGCATCGAAATTGATGTCGGACATCGAAATCGACCTCAAGGTCGACAAGGATAGGGTTTGTGATCGAGGCCGAATCACCCTGAAGCCCGAGCAGAAATCAAGAGAGACATCGATATCGATGTAAAGGGTCGATATCGACCTTCCCTGTTGTCTTCTTCAACTCCTGAAATTAGTGACGATTTAGTAAGTCTTCTTCTTAACCCTAGTTCTAATACAGTGAGGACACTGTAAACTTTAAGTATGGGGTGGGGGAAAGGCTTATTTGCATATTCATACTTAGTTTAGAGTTGCATATTTATTTTAATGCATAATTGACCCCCATCAAAAATTTTGAAAAAAACAAAAGAGAGAGTCATGGAAGTATAAAAAAGAGCTCTATGATGCAAAATTAGATTCATTAGAGATATAACATGAGATTGCCTAGTTAAGGGAAGTCCCAATGAAGTGCAAATTTTTTTGAGAAAATCATAAAGGAGATGAAAATTTGAAGTTGCTTTTGACATGTGCATGATAAGATGATGGAGGATTTTTTATAAAAATTCCATACAAGCAAAGTTCATATCCTAGCCTTACCTACGCATATTCACAAAAGCCATATATGAGACTTATTATGATCATTATTGCTCCACATATACATATTGTCCATTTTTTACCTTATACCCTATCCGGGGACAAAGTTTTTTTGAATGGATGACATCTTTGGAGTTATATGGACTTGTGCATTTATAAAGTTGTTGGCAGGAATGATACAATATGGAAAATTAAATGAGCGAGAAAAAATCCGATCACCTCAGGAGATAAAGGTAGGTCGACCCTGCTCGCTGAGATAATAGTTCGGCGAGATGGGACACAAAGGTGAGGAGTCCGAAGTACTAAGTATCCGGGGCCATTCATGACACCCATGTTTGCGACTCGCGAGAAGGCAGTGCTAAGGTTAGAGAGGTAAAAGCATTAAAGTGAAAAAAAAGCATTGAAAGATGAGTGAAAGGTGAGACATTATGAAGGAGGAATGTGGAATATTTTGGAAAGAAAGTGTACTTCCCCGGATTTAACACCACATAGCCAAATATTAGCCCACCTTTAGCCTTTTACCAATCCACTTCTCACAAGCTTGAAGAAAGTCCTCTTGATTATTAATGCAATGTCGCTAGAATTGTTTTTTGCATATTACCTCTTTTATAAGTATGAAATTGCTTTTATGCACAGGCATGGACTTGGTTGACATAAGTACCTTCTCGAGGATGGCAATTGATTGTAGGGACATATGAAAAATGAATCTATGATGTTGAGGGTTTACTTTCTTCCCCTGAATGACCATTAAGAGTATTGCTTGGGGACAAGCAAGCTTAAGTATGGGGTGTTTGATGTGCGCGCAAATTGCCATATTTTCTATGCACATATGAATTCATTTTATCATCTTTTGCATGCACATTAATGGGAAAACATGGGAATAGTGTAGTTTATGCTTAAATGTCAAATATATGGGTTTGCACGAGTTTCCATGTGATTTCGCAGAAAACAGGATGAAAATGGATGAATTCAGAAGAGCAGAAAAAGAACTCGAAGTCTTCTGAAGAGGTCGAAATCGACTGAAGACCTCGACATCGAGTACATCAGAGACATAGGAATCGAGCAGAAAAGGAAACAAAGCATTTCAACACAGAAGAGGTCGATATCGACGTCTGAAGGTCGATATCGATGCTGTCAGATCGACCAAGTTGATAGAAGTCGAGTAGGAGAAGGAGAAGCTCGAGATAAGATTTTGGAGGGGTCGATATCGAGGTCCAAGGGTCGATATCAACCACGCCAGCAGAAGAATTCGACTCCGATTTTGATAGAATTGTATCAAATGCTTGCAATATCTATCCAAAGGTCGAGATTTCCTATCATCAACATCAGATTTATCACGAGGAGGCTGATTTCACCATGAAGTTTTAGTTTTTATTTTATTTTAGTTATCATAGAGAAAAAAGATAAGGTTTCGAGTCCTTGTCGACATCTACAAATAGAAGCCAATAGGGCTGAGTTTAGGGATGAAAAAATTCCGAATTCAGTTGCAATAGAGAATAGAGAGAGAGAGAGAGAGAGGTGGCCGAGTGGAGTTGTAAAGCGAGAGCGGAGTGGCTTGTTCGGTTGTACTTTCTTTCGGAGTTTTAATTCAAAGTAGCTTTCTTTCAATAACAATGATGATGATGTGCATGATGAGGAGCGAGTAGTCAACCCACTTCTAGGGTCGGGGTGAGCCCGACGATAGCAATGTGAAGTAAGTGCATCAAAGGTATGACTTTTATGCGATCCCGTCTTCTACCCCATGCATGATCCTTTGCGAAAGTTAGGGAGATTCATTATTTGCATTATTGAAGCGAAAGCCACTCATATTGCGAACTTGAATTACTCATGAATTGGATAGTAACTCTTAGGAATTATGCGAAAGCCTCTAGTCACCTAAGTGTTGATAACGAAAGTTATTTGACGGAAAGACATAAATGTTCATATCTTTAGCATGAAACTTGCATTGTTATCGTTGTGGCATGAAACCCCGACTTTGGAAGCCTTTTAATTAATTAAATTCTTCATAAAAGTCTTAGTTTTGTTTCTGTTCATCTTCCCTCTCCATTCTATTTTCTTCGGATCCTTTTCCGACAAATTGGTTACAAAAACAGTTTCTGTGACAAGCATCGAAATCGACCTTAAGGGTCGATATCGAGGACTAACATCGATATCGAGGTCTCTGCTCGACGTCGACTTGCTGTTTTGTCTTCTGCAGGAACTGCGCTAGGAAATCGACCAGAACTGAGGTCGATATCGACCAGTATACTCGATATCGAGTGTCTGCTGAGGTCGAAAGCTTTGATCGTGAGTACAATAAAGGAAGCGCTGACCTACCTCCTCGTGGATTCGATCCTGAATTACCCTACTACTACAAGGGAGGGGATTCTTGTATTATTTGTTTGGGACAGGGAGATAGTCTAGTTGTGCTTTATTTTATTCTCCTATTTTACATACACACCCCGCAACCTCCCCCTTATTACGAACAACTGCAAGGGAGAAGAAGTTAGTTCTAAGGAAGAGGGAAGCAGAAGAGGGTATTTATATATAGTGAAGAGAAAAAACAGGAGGTGAATTGTGAATTTTGTTGCAAGTTTGTTTTGAGTACTGGCCAATCAAATTTCAAAATTTAGGATTGAAATATATGGTTTAGGTGTTGCTGCCTCTTATTGGTTCAATTGATTAAAGTTGATTCAAGTGCATTTTTTCAATCTGCCCATGTAAAGCCTTCTCGAGCTATCAGATCTATTGATTTGTAATTTAATTGGCAATCATTTTGATGATATGATATATTCTTCTTGCAATTCATCCTCTAAAACATTTATAAGGGGACACAATACGCATAAACTAATAATGATTTTAACTTGCAGCAGAGCTGTAAAACTGAAAAATAGACAGTTCTATTACTATGATCAAACACAAAAATAATGACAGGAAGGATTAATAGTGTGAATACAAGCTATAAGTTACTCTTTAGGAAATTTCTTACAACATAAAAAAACTTGCTTGTAGTCCATAAAGCATGAGGAGGTAGGCTTAATGTCATTCCTCCATTCACGTAATAATTTATAAGGGGACACAATACCCATTGCAAAAATAGTCTTAAGACCAGCTATCATAAAGCCTCACAAGTATAACTAATATCTATTTCTATACCTATGCCAGATGATTTTGTATAGCTTCAATGACATACATCTCATTCCTAATTCTAAATGTCGCCTAGCCCTGATTATTAGGGACATCCTCCATGAAACATTTAGCTGAATGGTTGAAAAAGACTAAGAAAACTATAATTATACATGCCAAGTTTTATGAAGGAAAAGATAGACAAACTTTCTACAAAGTTGTGAGATTTGAAACCACTTGAATTGGTGCTCTGTGGAAGAAGTTATGGATTTTTTTTATCGAAATTGAACACTCTTTCCTCCCCCTTGTTATGACAGCAGCAGCAACAAAAAAAGGAGTGTCCTTTCACCAAAAATTTAAATTTGGAATCATTTTCATGCATAAGTGAATGTCATATACAGATATTTGCAACACACATGTACACCTTATCCCTACAGCAATTGATCACCAATTTAAGGAGCTAGAAAAATTATAGAAATTCCCATAAGAAATAACTATCATTGTTGCAAGATCTATGTAAGTTGTCCTCCTTATCTTGAGATGAACACATCATGCAGTTTGTACATTTGCATATCACTCTTGAGTAATAAAAGAAACCAAGTACAGTAGCACTTTTGTTAGCTTGTTGTTTCTGGACTGATATTTATGAATTTCTTTCTAGATTGGTGCAGATTAAGTTGAAGAAGATGAAGTTAATTTTCAAAAAGAAGAAAATTTTATTCAACACTTGAAAAAGGATGAAGTCATCTATGAGTTTGCAAAGAAGAATACCATAGCTCAACGAAGGTGGGATGTTAGGGTGGGATGTTAGGGTCGTTCTTCGAGGCGACCCTTGTACGCAAAGTGGATCCAACCCACTGGGAGGTGGAATATGTAACCCTCCTAGAAGAGAACAGAAAAGATAACCTATAGGAAATCCTTCCGGTTCTCCGAATTCGTCCCTGCCCCCCTCATGTTTCATATGAGGCCTACGCGGTCGATGACCGTGTGGATTGTCCATCAAGAGAAGGGTACTGGTCAGGTAAGGTGATTAACGTGTGTTATTTTGGGAATGACCCAACTTACAGGGTCGAATTCCCTCTGACTGGGGACATCCAGCTTTATCGTGCCACCAAATTGAGCCCACACTATGACTGGGATGGATACAAATGGACCACGCAGCCGCATTTTTGCTTCTTGTTATGAGGAATTTCTATGTGAATGTGTTTTATTGGTCTAATCCTACTGGTTTTTATGGACATTGTGGTTTGTTGGAGGGTTTGAACTGTTTCTGTCATTGTTGTGTAATCCTATTGGATGTTGCTACTGATTGTTATGTATTTTTCTACTCATTGTTATGTACTTTGCTACTTGTGATTCTGGTAAGTGTTATTTGTTATGCTGTGTTCTGGTTTATTTTTGTCATTAGTCTAGTCAAATTATTTGTTTTGTTACTGTTTTTTTTAAATTGCACAGCAAATGAGTTTTCATGTTTGAATGGTATAATAGTAGAAGCTTTTCATGAAAGTAATTCCAGGTTATAGGCACTTTAATTTCTAGTCAGTTCTTGTAATTTCTAGTTCGTTATAGGCACTCCCCCCCCCCCCCCCCCCCCCAATTTCTAGTTATTTCCTTTAATTTCCCATATTCCCACTTCATAGTTATAGGCACTTCCCCATTTATCCATGTTCCCAAATATTTAGTTTAGATGTTGATTTTAGGATTAAATCTGTAAGGCATGCAGTGATTTGTGGCACTTGTTCAAGAACTTGATTATAAGCCAATGATTTTAGGATTAACTCTGTAAGGCATGCAGTGATTTGGCCGAAAATGTTTAAAGTCAGCTACATATTCAAAAATCAAAACCAACAGATACATGCACAACAATAAAGCAAATAGATTGACACAACCAAGCCCATTAAATCGTTGGAATGCATGATTTTTTTTCAACATCAATAAAGCAAACAGATTGACACAAATTCAAGAAATCAAAGTACTTCAAGAAATCAAAGTATTTTTCTGATGCAAAATACACATAGCCATGAAATGAAGCACCAAATGCATCAAAACTCAAACTTGCGGGTCAGATGTATGATGCAGCTGCTGGCACTAACAGTTGCGGGGTTAGCTTGGAGAAACTGATTTCAGGATGCTAGTTCCTGCATAGAAGATTGGGAATATCTTTAAATTTTTTGCTGAAATACTGAGCTTGATTAATTGATTGGAGTCAAACTTTTTAACACCAATTACTTGTCATGGAACCAAGTAAGTATCACAAGTACTAGCTAAGCTTAGTTTACTAGAGAACAGTTGGTGATTACTTCCTAGTTAAAAGAAGAAGAAAAATCATTTGTTTGTGTGGTGCTACTGATTGACTGTTGTGGGGCATGGGGGCCCTTGATCAACAACATGGTTATAGATGAAGTCAACAAAGCAATTGATTGATTTACACTCCATAATAACTACCCAGCTAGTCAACGCCTGCATTCTTTATCTCATCTTGTGTTACAATTTAAGAAAGTGAGGTTGTTTCATAAAAATTCATATAGTGGTTCGCCTAACACTCTTTTTTAGTAGTAGAGCTGGTTTGATTTTTCACTTAAGAAAAATCTATCTGTCAAATACTTTCTAGGATTGGCACACTAATGAGAATCCCTGTTTTTCATCACTTCTGGTTGTTTTTTAGACTGTACGTATCCATGAGAAGAATTCTTCTACCCTTTTCAATTAACCAAATGAGATAAGGAAAGGTTTTATGGATGCAATATAAAAGGCAGTGCAAAACAAGCAAAACAATGGAGATATATGAACAAAAAACAGCCATCAATTGCAATTAATTAGGTTTTAGAAAATGAAAGAGAAGTGTAAATTGAAAATAAGGCCATTCACATCGTGTATATGAGAACTCAAGCACAAACGAAAATTAATAAAATCAACAATAAACAAGATGAAATCTAATTTAAATAAATTCAGATTTACAAGCAAATGATCCAAAGCAATAATATGTACTCTAATCTAATCCAATCTAATAATGACTCTAGATAAAAGGTTGTGAGGAGGCACTAAACAACAACCAAGCCTGAATCTGTAACTAGAGTACTAGACAACCTAAAACAACAACAGTAAAAACAACCACTACCACCACCAGTCAGCATTCAATATTGGAAAATTCCTAGTATAAATCACTAAACTCAAAAGTCAAAAATGAATTTCAATTACTGCGCTGAATATTCAACCAGGAACTATCAACTTCAGAATGAAGAATGACACGAAGAGGTATCACTCAATTATCATTTTGTAAAATGAGAAGATGCATATTATCTTATTTTGGGTTGTATAGATTCGGAAAGATCTGGCATTACGGGTTAAAATTGTCAAGCCGATAACTGCAGGTATGATACGAAAATTCTCAAGTGTAGAACCTGTTACTGTATTTGTTTTTCCTCTCTTGTTCTTGTGATTACCTCATTTGAGTGTTGCTGACTATCAGATTAGATGCTCTTGATTATATAAGGGGCATTATAAAGGTTGATTATAGGATTGATCTCAGTCGATAAAGGGATACTTGGGGTTACCTTGGTAAAGTATTGGTGTTATCTGAATAATTTAAGAGCTTTAACCAATATCTTAATCCTTAGTTATGCAGATTATACGTTCAAAAAAAGTTATGCATATAGACTGGAAAAGATGATAAATCAAAAGTTGAAAGCAGTTTGCTGAAAGAGATATCGAACATTTTTTCTATGTGACAAAACAAATCAAGAAATATATCACCACCTTCATTGGTGATTAGTTGGCTAAAATCTAAACCACTATCTACGTCTAATGAAGTGCCAATCTGCTAATTCTTAATCACCTTGCTCCATGCATGATCTAATGGCACCAATGCCAGGATTTACTCTTGGTTACAAGTGATGAAACCCATCACTGGCAAGCTTCTCTGACATTAAAATTAGTAAAAGTTAATCATCTCAAAATTGCTTTTTAAATGAAGAACTATTTATGCTCCCCATCTTTAAGCAAGTCTTAATTAGGATCTCGTTATCCCTTGTGATAGAATTACTATTTTTTCTTCATTGTGCAGTCTATTTCCCTTAAGGTTGTTATTCATGCATTTTCATTTTGGCAGGTAACTATGCTAGTATTTTCGACTTCTGTATTGGGAGATGCAGACACAATTCTCAGAGTGTAGTATGTTCTATTATCTTGTTCCAAATGTCATTTTTAAACAAAGCCTTGGTTGTAACACCATTGTATTGATGATAGGGTTTTGTCCTAAGGTTGCTGCAAATGGCAAATTACTGATTGAGTGGTTGGTTAATGCGACTAAGGCACTCAGAATGGGTTCCCATCGCCTAATGCCAACATTTTACTCCTTAATCTTGGTCAGTTTAAGACAAACAAATCAATCCCAAAGTTGAGCCTTCGATGCATTGAACCCAAGAAAGAGGTCAGAAATTGGAAAGTCATATAAACCTTAGAACCCTAGAAACACAATCTAGTAAACCAAATGAACCGTAGCAAAACAACTTTAATTATGAAGAATGAAGATTCAAAAGCATTACTAACCTTATCTAGGGTTAATTCGTTGGTTTGAACCAGAGCTTGAAGACTCGAAAGCAGGCGACAAGGTGTGCTCCACATATTTGTCCCTAATTGACTGCCAAAATGGGAGAAATTCCAAATGGAAAAATCCTATGTTAAAAAAGAGAAATCATATTAAAAGAAGGTGTGCTCCACATATTCGTCTCTATTCGTCTCTAATAACCTTATGCCAAATCTAATTTACGAGTCTTAGAAATCAAATTAAGAGAGCAAGGAGAGCAAAGAAACAGGAAAAAAGTGATTGATTAAACAAAGAGAGCAAAGAAGTAGGAAAAATTAGAGGACGAAAAACCCTAGAAATTAAGAAAGGTTACTAGAAGCGAAATCGGTCCAATCACGGCCTTTTCAGAAGAGAACGCAGCTGTTGACGACGGCCATGGATGAGTTCGAGTTCTTCGATGAGGAACAAGGTCGAGCAGCGCCCTTCTTTATTGAGATGGCGAGCCAAGAAGAACGATATGGATCGAGAGGTCGAAGTATCGAGAGAGCTTCCACTGGCCTTCAATGGCGGATGAAGATGAACAAGGAATGAGCAAGGGTTACCATGGATGGATCTGAGAGTCGAGAGGGATATGGGTGAAAAGAGCAGCTAGGGTTAAGGGTTTTTAGATCTGAACAAGGAAGGAGCAAGGGTTGCCATGGATGGATCTGAGAGTCGAGAGGGAGATGGGTGAAAAGCGCAGCTAGGGTTAAGGGTTTTCAGAGAAGCATGAGACAAAGAGAGCATATAGGGTTAAGGGTGTTTAGATGTGAAATGAAAATGAGGGCAAGGTTAAGTTGTCAACTATATATATATATATGCTAGGGTTCAGATTTTCTTTTTTTAAACAAAAACTTACTTATTTTAGCCACGAGAACTTTACTGGGGTGGCTAATTACCCGAATTCACTATTTTTTGTTTGCCACGACATCATCTTCTCGTCACAAATATCACTTAACTATAAAAAAAATTAGCTTCGGCAACCCCATTGTCGTGACAAAGTTTAGCAACGGCAGACGAGTCGTGGTTAACATTGGTGGCAAAAGGTACCAATTGCCACGACAACCCTTTTCGAAGCTACCATTAGTGGGTTTTTTTGTTTATTGAAGGCTTCACGTGAATAATGTCGTGGCAAAAGAGTACGAATTGCCATGGTAAGCCCCTGCCAAAGCTAAGTAGGGTGCTAAATTTAATTTTTTTGTAGTGGGTATAGGAATGATTATTCGGTCGTATATGAGAGGTTTTTATGTTGTTTGCCAAACCGAAAGCTCCATATATCGACGAATAATAATTTAAATTTCACCGAATAATTAATAACTCATTAACACTAACAACAAGAATTCGACTTAGTCATTTGAATAATTAACGAATAATGAATCGATGCATTCAAACTACATTGCATTCGAACGGAGGTCCAACTTAACAAACCATCCCGCCCACTACCCCCGCCACCCACCCAACCACCCATCCCAGCCCACCCACCTAACCACCCATCCTAGCCCACCCACCCAACCACCCAACCCCGCCACCCACCCTACTCCAACGCACAAAAAGAAAGGAAAAAAAAAAGAAAAAGCAAATTAATGCCACAGAAAAGGAGGACGTAAGGAAGACGGAGACGAATCGGAACGGAGAACCAAAGAATGGAGGCAAGCCTGACCACCGGCCATAGCCGGGAAAGCAGATCCAACACCACCCGGATCTGAGCCATAGGGGAGGAGGAGCCGACCCTAGCACCGCCCGGATCTCAGCGAGAGGGGAGGAGGAGTCTACCCTAGCGCCGCACAAGAGTCGACCGTCGCCGAGCCTTCGCTTCGTCGAGCCTTCGGCTCTCCGATTGGAGCTCTGAGATTGACTAGCAGGAATAGAGGGAGGGGGGAGAGCAGAGTTGGTAGCAGGTCGGCAAAATGAAGCATGCATTGACGTCGCCGATCGGTGACACTTGTGAAGGCCCTCTGAATTCGACGATGTTGTGCATCGACGTCGCACCAAGAAGAGTTTTCTCCCTCAACTGCCATCGTCCCTCCCAATCTCGCCTCCATCGTCCTCCATTGCCACCACCGCCCAAATCTGTCACCATCGTCCCTCCCTTAGTCGTCTTCCCTCCAGACTCGCCTCATCGCCGGACTCCGAAAAATAACTCCACCCATCGCCGCCGATCAGAAATAGCATAGCAACCAACCGATTTGTTGATTTCTTCGGATATCTCTCTCTTCGGGGCGACAACGAGAAACAAGAAGACAAACTCAAATTTAGGGTTTTATTTTCTAACTCCACACGCGCTACATGTATAGAGGGGAGAATTTTAGATTACCTTTTCACATTTTTTAAAAAAATGCCCAAACACGTGGCAACATTTGAACCCTCCATTTTATATAGATCAAGGGTCCAAATTTGTGCACAAGGTACACCCTTAGAGTTGTGCACAATAGATCTATACTCTATATAGAGAGGATAGATCCTTTGTAAGCAAGGTTTAGTGTATAATTTGTGGGCAAGTATTAACCGTTAGATGAGGGTAAATCAACGGATGAGATTTAATTAAAAAAAGAAATAAATGCTCAATATCGGCTGGGACCCACCATAATATAAACCCAGTGGCGGGTCTGTAGGGGGCTCGGGGTGGCTCAACGGAAAGGGCACAGGAAGAATCTCTGGAGAAGGCTGTCAAACCCAGGTTCGATTCCCATTGCCTCCATTTTTGCATTTTTTTTTCACATACCCCTTTTTTTTTTACAGACCCGCCCCCAACTTTTTTACAGACCTGCCCGAACAGTCGAACACGTCGAATCCCGAGTGGTCGAGTCCCAGCCAACCTCTAGCCGACCCTGTCACCGGCGACCACCGCAGCCCAACCGGAAGCCCCTCTGATATCCGCATATCCCTGTCGCACTCCCGCACAGCCGGCCGCCTCTTTAATCTCCATTGTTCTCCTCCTTCATTCCTTCGAGAAATAACTTCAAGGTTAGTTTTCTTCTTCTTTCTTTTAATTTTATTGTTTTCAAGTTCAATTGATTGAATGAGAATCAATTTAGATTAGAATGTGTGGATTTGAAAATCAGTTTGGGGGAAATTTGATTAGGGTTTTTGATTTGGGAAAAATCAATATAGATTAGAATTTGTGGATTTTAGAATCAATTTGGGGGAAATTTCAATTAATTTGATTGTTTTTAAGTTCAATTCATTGAGTAAGAATCAATTTAGATTAGAATTTGTAGATTTGAGAATCAATTCGAGGGAATTTTGATTAGGGTTTGTGATTTGGGAGAAATAAATTTTGTGAAATTGGGGTTTGATTTTGAGAATCAATTATGTGAAATTTTGTTTAGGCTTTGTAAATAAATATGGTGTTGATTGAGAGCTTATAGGACATATGTCATTTGTTCAATTCAAAGGGCCTAACACATGCCATGAGTAAAGAGGGTCGTGAAATAAAACCTTATTTGTTCAATAGAGCAATTATTTGTGTTTGTGTTTGATAATGTATCAGTATTAATATATGCATGGGCTTCTGTAGGAATATATAATATGGACAAGTCGATTACTTGAGGCATTGCATTTTCGGTTGCTAGAAATGTGAGCGTAGTGAAGGAAAGCAATGCTTTGTTGTTGAATATCCAATATAAAGCCATTGTCATCTTGTTGCCCTTAACAAATCAGGTATGTGCTTTCTTTTTTTTGGTTTCCTTTTTTCTTTGTAAGTGTGTGGATCTAGACGGGTCTTGATAAAGTCATTGTCATCTTGTTGAAGGGCTTGAGAGTTGTTGGTGAAATTTATATAGATAGTTTTCAATAGGTAGTTTCGAGGTTTTGATAATAAATAGACTCATAGATAGGTGTTGCTTGAGGGGTTTGAACTAGCAGCGTTTGTGATTTGACAGAATAGTTTTTAGGTTTCAATTCAAACCGTTATTTTTTGGGAAAAAAAATTCAGCCCCCTTACAAAAATTCCTGAATCCGCCACTGTATAAACCAACTCACCAATTGTAGAGCGTGTATTTCACACTTTTGCTGTACAAAATTTTTAACTGCCCTACGGGATAGCACATGTTCGGACATTCAACTATACTCGTTATTTAGCTCATGGATTTTGCCCAAACGTTACTCGTTATTTAGCCCTTGGATTTCATAATTGCATAATAAAGCCTAATGTGATTATTTATTTATAATTTTTTAACATTAAGCTGTACGTATTATTTGTTCATTTTTAATTATTATCTGCTAAACCAAAAATTTTATTTCGAAAAAGATGCGGGAATAATGCCACCATACTATTTACTATTATTGTCTAGTATTCATTGAACTAAATTCAATCCAAATATTGTTTTTTTCAAATCCAACTAATTAACTTTTCAGAATTAATAATTATTAACTCTTTCAATTAACCTTTAATGGAAAGGACGACTATATCAAATAATCAACATTCAATCTACTTAGTCATCATTTATGTAAGTACGCACTTGACACACTAGTGATTATAATTATTTGTACATATATATATTCAAGGTTTTGTTTACTATACCATAAAATTATTCATACATAATCAAAGAATATTCATATATACGCTATAATTATTCATAAATAATTAAGGAATGTTCATATATACGCTATAATTAATTAAATATTCGTACATAATCAAGGAATGTTCATGTATACGCTCTAATTATTCGTATATACTCAAGGTTTTGTTTACTATATACGCTATAATTATTCGTACATAATAGAGGAATATTCATATATACGCTATACTTATTATCACATGCTTTTTTTGTCATCTTAATTATTATTACATACTTAAAGTTTTATTCAATATCTACACTATAATTATTCGTATATAACTTAGAAACACACACACACACACACACACACACACACACACACATATATATATATATATATATATATATATATATAACGCAAGTCATGCTTATCATATGATAAGCATGACTTGCGTTATTTAAATTTTCGTTTTGCATTAGAGCATTTGTACTTAGGATTAGCGTATATGTGTGCTACTGTGGGATACACCATACATTGGGCCTCAGTCTGATTCCATGCCCCGCAATATTGTTTTTAGGTATTTCTGCAGATATTTGATTACTCGATGTCTCTATGACGGGGTTTTCCTTTTTGGCGTTCGATGGACTGAGAGAGTGACTTCCCAACTTATAAACCTGATGATTTCAATTCATATTTACCTCGTATTTGGTTTTGACCTGGCTTTGCCATGACAAGTTGTACGCAGATTTCCCTTTTATTGTGTTTTGATTTCCAACTGTTTGAGCGACTTAATCAAATAGGACAGGTTCTGGGTACCCAATGGCCCTTCGTAAATTTTGGGGTTCAAAATCCCCTCTTTTGAAGACTAATATTTTGGGTTTGAAACCTCGACCTGTACTTGGATTGCATGATTCGAACGAAGGTCCAACCTTCGAAACGTAACCCGAATATTTATATTTGGGCTGTTACACCTACTGTGTCGGCTTCGAAACTCCCTCGCCTCTTTAGATCAACTATAAGTCAGATTCATTCCTCATTCAAAACCTAGTTTATCCTCTATTCACCATTCTCTGCCTTTACTAGTAGTGAAATCCGTCGACTTCTCGAATTCTGGCTTGCTCTGGAATGAGAGAGATCCTTCGACAGAGAGTGCATCTGGATTGGTATGGAAGGATCGAAGAGACAGAGGTGCGACAACCATTGAAGAGCTAATGAGAACGAGGAAGGGCAAGAGTGGTTTATAAAAATAAGGGGTAAATTTGTCGTTAAAAAATAGACGATTTTCTAGCCAATTTGTATTTAACAATGAACATTTGATAAATTAATTTCTTTGAAGTAGCTTATAGACCCAATTTTCTCTATATTTAAAAATGGAAGGAGTATAGTTTATAGTTTATTATAAATCACATGCATTTCAACAACAACAAAAAAAAATCACATGCATCATGTGAAGGCACAAAAGGCCACCCCATCCTAATTGGCGTAGTTAATTAATTAATATACCTAGCTACATCTGTCGCATATTCACATCGATCTCGACCAATTCAAAGAATCAAATCATACCTTGTGATCTTTTTATTACGGATTCTCATCGATCTCGACCAAGGAATCGAATCATACCTTATGATCTTTTTATTACGGAGTATATAATTATATGACTGCCGATTGATATTACAGTAATATATTGAAAGAATATGTGCACTTTAATTGATGTGTAAAATACTAATAATATAATAGGATTAAAATGAAGATTTATAATCTGAATAATCTAGATAATTATAGTGCTTTGCTAGAAGCCTACTATAATTTATGGATTAAATTGGATTTAATCTAGAAAAAATTTGTTGGACTGGCCCATTTATTGGACTTTATTTGGTGCGTGTCCACCAAATTAGACAAATTGGGTGTTTGTCCACTTATAATTTTTTGGACAAAATTGCCCTCGCATTTATATATCCATTTTGTACGGACATTTTTCTTCTTCTTCTCTACTCTTTACCATCTCTCTCTCACGTTCAAGCGGTTTCTCCATTTTCTCCAAAATCTGAGTTCGTTTTTAGGTTGAATGGCAGAGAAGAAGTCGTCAGAACAGAGCGAGGCTGTTGATATTCATATAATGGAGGCCAAAGTATCAAGCGATCCTTCAAACGATGGTGTGTTTTGTGTGTTCTCCTGATTTTTGTGTGTTCGGGGGGGTTTTCTCTTTGATTTTTGTGATTGACACCCGGAATGTGTCTGATTTTGGCAGGGAAGAAAGCATCTTCTATTAACGAAGAAATGGAGGCCCGTTCGGTTGATTGTACTAGGTCAAGTGGGTCTTTAAGTGAAGGTGTGTGTTTTTCTGTGTGTTAGGGTTTGTATTTACCGGTTTTTCTTTTTTTTCTTTCTTGTATTTTCTAACGAATGTAAGCATGCATCCGAGAATGGTTCTTGTTCTGTCCCATTTGATGCATAATCTTCAAAATACCTATTTTAGCATTATTACGTTTCATTCATGCTGAAACTAGTGTTGTGTATTTTTAGATACTCTTTCATCTGGAAGGGTTCTTGAACAATATAAGTGCCAATTTGATGTGAGTAAATGTTTTTTTATATTTAATTGGTCTGTCTGTTGGTTTAGCTTTATGAATGCTGAAATTGGGGTGCTTTTGAATGTGTTTTTGTAATAGAAGCTGAAATATTGCATTCATATGAAGGATAGATTTTGTGCAAAGTCGAATGTGTATTGTTTCCCAGATGTATGTGAAGTTATTCAGAAATATTTGTCTGAAGCTGATCTTGAGGCTTTGAGGAGGAGCTGCTTTGGATGGGGTTTTGTTCAAGGGAGTAAGATGAAACTTAATTTTCTGCTCATCCATCAAATGATGCTTCACATGATTGAAAGTGACAAGACTCATGAATTGTGGTTTAAGGTGGATGGCCTTGTTGCTCGTTTCGCACTGGTTGAGTTCCATGCAATTACAGGGCTTCCTGTTATATACAATAAAGTGAAATCATCTGGGGATTTCAGTTGGTCTTAATTTCTAATGACCAAACAGTCAAAGTGTACATATGATGAGTTGATGGGGGCATTTATTAATTGTAGACCACATCATCTTCAAAGAAGCTGGAGATGGCAAAGTTGTTGATTATTGTGAACATGTTAATGTTTAGGCGATCAAAAAGTGTGAGAAAAGAACATGTTGGCATTGTTTGCAATCCTGCGAAATGTGAATTGTATCCATGGGAGAGAGAGTCGTATTCTTTGCTGGTGAAGTCTTTAAAGAAGGTTCTACTTTGTGATCGATCAGATCCGAGACCATCCTATGAATTGTTTGGATATATTTTTGCTTTTCAGGTAATTGTTTTCAGTCAATTTGTTTCAGCATTTTCTCTTTAAGCAAACTTTCAGCATGTTTGTGTTCAACAATTATTGTGGGGGGTTGAATGATGATAAATCCTTGTGTGTTTATATTTGTAGGCTTGGATATTGGAAGCATTACCTGTGCTCTCTATTAAATTTGATTGCAATTTCAAAATGCGAGCAAATAATGCTTATTCTCTTCATTGGGAGTGTTCAATACGACATAATTATGAGGATGCAAAAGAGCGTTTTAACGGTCATTTGGTAATATTTTTTTTAAAATCTATTTTACTTTAATCTTCTTTTATTATTAGGTGCATTTTTATAATTTCAGCTTTTTTTATGCTTTGTGGTTTTTTATTAGGCACCCATGTTCCCAAATTTTGGGGAGTTTGCAAGGCGACCAGGGATGGATTTTGAAGATGAAGTTCCTCACCCTATTCTTGATCATATAGTTGAACCCTCATTTTCACAACTTGAGAGCCATACCGTTTATGATTGTCGGAGATTGAGGAAATATGCATACGGGGTGAAGTTCAGTTGCTTTTTTTATGCTTTGTGGTTTTTTATTAGGCACCCATGTTCCCAAATTTTGGAGAGTTTGCAAGGCGACCAGGGATGGATTTTGAAGATGAAGTTCCTCACCCTATTCTTGATCATATAGTTGAACCCTCATTTTCACAACTTGAGAGCCATACCGTTTATGATTGTCGAAGATTGAGGAAATATGCATACGGGGTGAAGTTCAGTTGCCTTAGGGAAGGTGATGTGTTATCACTTACCCAGGATGTAGCTTCTGCTGAAACTCAAAGGGGGGAAGAACATGGAGGGGATGAAGATGCTGATACTGCTGAAAACCATCCCTTAGAGGCATTATTCTCTGTATCAACAACCCCAAAAGCCAGTGGGTATAAGTTCATATTTGCATCTTGTGTAACTGCTGAAAGCAATGTACCCCTGAACTTTCCAGTTAAGAATGTGCCATCTACAACAACAACCTTCAATGAAAAAGATAAAATCTGTGAACTTTTTTTGCTGAATAATAAACGCTGAAATTTAAAAAAATATAAAACTTTGCTGAATTATAAATGATTATGCACATATAAATACCTTTTTCCAGATGGGGAAAGCTCGAATGCATTGTCCAAATGACAGGAACATGTATTTGAACCTTTCAGCACTGTCTGTTGATATGAGAGCTAATGTTCCAGGATTTTTTTCCATAAGCATGTGACAATATGATGGTAATGCAGCAAAATTTGATTCCGGTGTCCCTTTTTCTCTCACTTGTGCTATTTGGGCTGCCCTCCATGGTTTCCAATAAGTAATTGAGATCTTGCGTTCCTTTTTCATCTTATCAGTTATTTTTTTGGGGTTGTATCCACTGTCGAAATTTCAGCAATAAGTAACTGATTGATTATATAGAAATGACATGGTCACAATAATAAGCTGAAATTGGGTGCTCAATAATATGCTGAAATTGGTTGCTGGAAATTAAAATAAAAATAGTTGCTGAAACAGTAGGCACCTTGATGGTATTAAGCCTGCAATGAGATGGGAGGGGGCTTCTCTGCAATGTCTTATTCTTGTGTCCCATGTGCATGTGTGTATATCATTATACAATATCACCTCATGACAAGTAGCTGACACCCTCTTTGTATGCAATTTCCAACCACAATTGGCATCTATGCATGTTGCTCTATAATATTTTGGTGTTGATTTCTTAATCTCATATCCAAATATATTTGTCATTGACATCATGCACAGAGCATCCTTTATTGTCTGTCTAGATTTGAAAGTTTTGCCAACATACATTAGCCTTGATTCTCGGGGGACATGGGTGACAACACTATCCATGATAGAGCTGCCATAACCACTTTCATCAATTGTGTTTCCCTTTCTTTTCATTATGGCATAGCGTTCAGTCCAATATTCAGCATTCGAGTAATCTGAAAATATTCCAGCATCCATATCATTTTGTGGCACACCCTCCATGACGTTGGGGGCAATCATTGAATCAGAACAAGATAAACCTCCTGTTGTATGCATGTCCTGCTCATCAAAATACTGATCAGGGGCAAGTGTGTTTCTGCTCTCTCTGTCCTGAGTTTCAACAAGCATACGAGTATTGGTGTTGATGGCAGCAGCATCTGTTTGAATTGGAAATTTATGGGCAACAATATCTAATGGCAAAGGGCTGACACATAACTCAACAGCAAAATTTACTCCATCCAATTTACTCAACAACAAGAATTCTTCCAAATCAGCGTCACAATCTACTGTAAGTGGTGCTTTCAATGTTTTGATGGGGTGCAAATGGCTGAATTCCAATTGAACCACAGAATCATCAACACTGAATCTGCTGCAAAATTTGCTCCTCAAGGTTGATATAGTGATTGAATCATCTAGTACAAAAGATTTTGAAGTAGTCTTTCCAGCGAACAATAATCCTGTTTTAGCAATTCTCCATTGTCCCCCATATACCACTGTTACAATATTTGATGGCATTTTTACCCCTGCAAAATGATTGTATTTCAGCAACAAAGTCTTGGAGTATTTCAGCAATAAAGTTCTTGGAGTATTTCAGCAATAAAGTACTTGATGAATAAAGTACTTGATATCTAATTTGTAATAAAGTATTTTGGAATGTATTTCAACAATCAAAAGAACTTGTTAATGGAACTTGTAATAAAGTACTTTTTATTGCTGCAATTGAATCAATTTCAGCAACAAGTAATTTGTTTCATCAATCAAAGAACTTTCCCCTGCAATTGAAGCTATTTCAGCAAAAAAAGAAATGGAATCTATTTCATTAATCTATTTCATAAACAAAGTCTTGGAATAAAGAATTTTATGGCAATTGAATCATTAATCTGTTTCACCCTTGCTAATGCTAATGATACAGTAAAGAACTGAAATCTATTTCAGTAATCTATTTCAGCAAAAAAGATCTGGAATCTATTTCAGCAAAAAAAAACTGAAATCTATTTCAGTAATAAAAAAAGTACTTGACCCTATAACATGCTAATGCTAATGATACAGCAAAGAACTGAAATCAAAGAACTGGAATCTATTTCAGCAAGCTATGAGCATAATTTACAATCACCATAAAGAAGGATAAATGTTGCTGAAATGAGCATAATTGCTGAAAATCAACAATTAGCATGACATTGATAGGATGAAATCAATAATAATAAACAATAATCAACAATTATAGCAGCAAACATAATTTCAGGAACAATCATAAACGATAATCAACATAATTTCAGAACCTATTTGAGCAGATCAACAATAAACGATAATCGACATCAAAATCGATTTTATTACACAATTATAGCAGATCTATAGTTAATTAACATCAAAATCATAACGTTGCTGAAGAATTGTAACAAAAACGATGGATAGTTGCATAATCGTAACAAAACGTGGCTGAATGATTGATTGCAGCAAAAAACGATCTGCTATAATTGTAATTACATCAAAAAATGATGGATATGAGGAGTTCATTACAGCAAAAACGATCGATTTGAGCAAACAACGATCAATTACAGCAAGATCAATCCGAGATCTATAGGAGAGAGGGAGCGAAGGTAGCTTGATTGTCAAGAATTCGGTTTCAGCAAATTTTTTTTTAATGGTGGACAGTTTCCTAATATGTGGGAAGGGTGGACAATTTCCTAATTTAGTCCAATAATGTGGCCTGTAGAAAAATTTTCCCTTTAATCTATTGCTATTTTATTCGGGTCTTATAAGGTCACACAAAAGAGTATTAGGAATTGGATAATTGATTAATGATAATAATAAGTTATTATTATTAGGGGAGGGTTCAAGTGAGAAGTACTCGGTTCGGTGAGAAGAAAAGAAGTAATCTAATTAGTTGAAACGGATCTGATTTTAACTTTAAAAAAAATCTCACACGCCTCATCCTTCTCATAGTCTCTGCTCTAGATCTCGCTCTCATCCAGATTCGCACTCCTCTCGATCTCGCTCTCTTGGGCTCTCGATCTCGATCTCGCTGCTTCGTTAATTGGCCTCCTCATGGTCGATTTCTTCTGTCTCTCCCTAATCTCGAACCTGAACAGGAACATCTCGGAGAGAGAGGGGGGAAAGCCGTCGGATGGTGGATGCGGTAGCGGTGGCGGACGAAGCACCGGTGAGCCTAGAAACGACCGGCTCTACGGCGCCCTGCTCGGATCGAGGTGTGGGCTTCTCAACGAGAGGAACCTGACCACCATCGTCGTTTTCGGTATTGTCGGCTGACGGGAGGAAAACCTGTCGTTGACCCGTCAAAATAAATCTCAAACCTATGACTAGTATAGCAATAAGTAAGAGGTCGATCCACAGGGAAATTCGTTATTCAAATGTGATTTAAGTGCCAATTAAGTAACCAAAGGGGGGGTTTCGTGAAGAATGTGAAAGATCCGCCTTTAATCAAAGCGGATTGATGGGAGCAAAAGTAAATGGTTTTGATTCAAACAATTGTGAGAAATAGTTCTACCTACAATTTTCCACTTTATTTGGTTGAAACGATCCTTGTAACTTCTTCTCGTCCTTTTAGTTTTCCTATGAATGCCCTTGTCCCAACTTAATACAGTTACTAGTCCAATTAGTCCTAGAAACCCTTATCAATTGAACAGTCCCTTTGAAAAGGATTTAACCCAATTCATAGCTTTAAGTTCAGAGATTAACCAAGGTATTTGCAGTCCCTAAAGAGGGATCTAACAACACATCCAACTTCCTACCTATCCAATTAGTTCAATCAGCCCTAAAGGGACAAGTTTGCTACTTGGGTTAAGGTTCACAATCAGGAATCTACAAAACCCTAGCAATCGAATTGATCTAACAAGTTCGCCATACAAGATAGAACAAAACAATCAATCAATAATCGTAAAGAAGTTGAAGCATTCAATGAAGGAATTAAGGAACGAGAATTAGAAACTCACAATTAATCCAAATAAAGCTTCAAATCGTAGGCAGAACAGATGAGTTTAGTTCCTCACGGAAAACATCGCTCAATCTCTAATTGTCTAATGAAAAGTAGAATAGAAGTTAAAATGAAAACTAGCAAATGTTCGGTCTTTCAAAAGTCAAAGCCGACCTAAAACGAATCAACAACTAGGGTTCCATTTAATCGAAACGCGGCACTCTGACGTCCAATGCGGTGGCGGTGGCATGGGTGCTGCGGCAGCATCCGAAAGCTTCTCATCTCGTCTTTTTCCAAGTCTTGCTTCTTGTACTCCAATCCAAGATCATTACATCTCTCAATAGTGTTCGAATCCAACTTTGCAAAATAATCACAATTCGCGCAGAATCCGAACTCTTCCAAAATAATCGTAAGATGCACTTTAACTCTAAATCATTAACTAAATGCAACCTAACTAGCTTAAAAATGCTTATAATGCCTATCTAGGATATGCATTATCAAATTCCCCCACACTTAACCTTTGCTTGTCCACAAGCAATGATAGAATGAACATAAATCAATGCACCCCACAGGAAATCCCTTCAAGTCTCAACCTCATCAAAAAGCAACATCATAGCAAGTGCAAACACAAACTAAGCAAACAAACGTCATAGCAGGTATCCAAGTGATCAAAGCTTAGAAGTAGAAATCATCCAACCTCACCAGCAATATGTGTTTCACTCATGCTCTCATGTGTTTAGGCTTTATAGTACAACTCTCAACTCAATCCAAAATGCACTATGCTCATAGACATTGACCACAATATCACCAAATCTCCACCGAATTGCATTACTTGAGGGACACAATAAAGAAAAAAAAAGGAAAATGTGACTTTTTTTTCTTTTTGTTTCTTTTCTTCTTTTTTTTTTCTCTTTATTTTCTTGCCTTGGTGTCTTCCTTATGCGAGGCGCAAACATGGGTGTCATGAATGGCCCCGGTCTATCAACACCTCAAACTACTTAAGTAAAGTCCACTTGAACATCTTTTGACGCGAGTTGCAAACATGGGTGTCATGAATGAACCCGGTTACTCAATGATCAAGCTTTCTTTCATATTAGATAGTTTTCAACACCGTTTTGCGCGAATCATACCCATGAGTGTCATGCGTAGACTCGGTTACTAAGTGTATCAACCATTGCCACCTTATTTCACTAAATATGCACAAACTAGCACAAAAGACTCAAGATATAAACACAAACTCCGCAAGCAACAAACATGTGAGTCGGTCTTGAAAAATAGATACCGAAGTCAATGCCAAGAGGTAGCAACACAAGGAGAGTAAATCACACAATTGAGCAAAAGAATTATAAATGATTCTAATCAAGCTATGAACATTCTCCCAAGGGTCATGTTTGTAGGATTTCAATCACACTTTAGCTCAATTACATTTGCTAGCTCATGTTCCACAAAAAATCAAGAATATAGACAAGGCCAAGACATCCAGAACTCCATGGGATTTATATGATCATGCTGAAATTTAAATTAGAGGACAAACTAAGCCAGATGAGTATTTGAATAACACATATATGGATGCAATGCATGATATTTTTGGATTTTTTTTTCATATGCATAAGCAAAAAGAAACTTTAAAATGAGTACAGAAACAAACATGGTACAGAAATGCAAATATGATCTAGCTATATGGACTATATACACAGAATTCCCCTCCCCCACACTTAACTATTTCATTGTCCTCAATGAAACCGTAAAGACAACAATAATAAATCAAATGAACTCGGGGTGAATGATGCAATGCAAATGGTGATGACTCCTGGTGACATTGAGGACAACGTCAAGGTGCCATTTTATGTTCCGATCACTCGTGCAAAGGCCAAGAAGATGCAAAATGCTAACAAGGCACTTATCATTCGTTGCCAAGGAGCTATGGAGCAAGGATTCAGGCCACCTTGGATCACTTTGCCCAAAACTAGATCATCAGTCCAAGAGTTGAGCTTAAGACCTCAGTCCAAGCTCATGAAGACGAGGCCCGACCCACCATGAAGGCCCATTAAGGCCCATTTTGTGCCTCCTCATAGGGCTGGCGCCATTTTTCAGATTCTAGACTATTTTTATTTTATTTATGTTATATTAGATAAATAAGGTAAAAAGGAAAGTCTATCTACTTTTATTTATGTAAGCTTGCTCCCTCCTCATCTCCTCCATGTTGGAGGCCATCTCTCTCACATTGCGACCAACGTCGTTGAGCTCAAACTGGAGAGAATCCTGGCGCACATATAAGTGATGCATCTGTGTGAACATGCTGTCGCGCCAAGCAAACTCGTCATAGGATGAACTAGGCCCAATAGAATACCGAGCACCACCCCTAGTATAATCAGGCATAGGGTGATCTGTGGGTGGAGCCTGCCCCTCCTCCTCATCAGCATCATCATCACTCTCATTGCCCTCAATGTAGAAGGCAGCATTAGTAGGGCCATAAGGCAGGACCCTAGGCAGTAACGATCTGTGGACTCCCTGGTTCCCAGCCTTCCAAACAAAATAAGTCGCCTCTGAGCCCTCAAGCAAGTAGGCCCTCCTCAGCTGATCCTCCGTGTAAGAACACCTGCCAGACATAGGGGCACCGGCCTTTGTGGGGTCAATGAAGCGTCGGGCGATCAGAGTGACCATACCTCCTAACCCAACTCTACCTGCCGTCTTCCATTGAATCCTCAAACAGCTCTCCAGAAATATCTCAACCCAGTTTGGAATGATAGGTGACTAGGGAGAAAAGCTCCACAACGAAGGTAAATCGTCTGCTGGCACCTTGTTCACATCGCCCTGACCACTGAAAGCCATGGTCAGGACCTTGTGAACCAACCTCAGGCATGGATGGACAAACTTATAGTTGTACTCCCCTCTATGTCCATCAAAAGCAGTGCCATTCGCTGTATACCAGAAATCGTGTATCCTCTGATCTATCCCATGGTCTGTCCAATCTGCGATGGGCTCCTGAGTAATACCAAAAGCTTCCCGTAACTGAGCATAAGTGCAGCAGTATCCCTGATCCAACAGATGAAACCTTATGCAATCATCCGACACATCCAATGTAGCTAAAAACTCCCTAGCCAACTCAGGATAGGTAGGGGCACTTAAATTCAGAAAAGCGCCTAAGCCCCCATGCGTAAGCATCTGCTGAGTACAACCTAGCATCTCTAACCTCTATAACGTCGGAACATCGAAGAATTTCGTTTGCACGAACCTCTTCGTATCAAAACTGTCCCAAATCTTCCTCTGACCTCTAGACAAGTTTTGCAACTAACGAACCATATTTAATCAACTTCAAATCCTCAACAAGCAACAATCAACCAAACCAAATCCACAATCCAACACAAGCAACCAAACACACCCCACAATAACAACCAATAAGCAACCACACACATCCGAAAGCCAACAAGAACCGAACCTGGCAGCGGCGGGATACTGGCGGCGAGCGCAGCAGTGGGCGGCGGGCGCAGCACTAGTGAGGGGATCGGCAGATAAGGCACGGCCACCGACCGCAGCAGAGGGTGAAGGGACTCGGGTGTGGGTAGATCTGGCCGGTTGATGTGCGCACATATTGCCATATTTTCTATGCACATATGAATTCATTTTGTTGTCTTTTGCATGCACATTAATGGGAAAACATGGGAATAGTGTAGTTTATGCTTAAATGTCAAATATATGGGTTCGCACGAGTTTCCATGTGATTTCGCAGAAAACAGGATGAAAATGGATGAATTCAGAAGAGCGGAAAAAGAACTCGAAGTCTTCTGAAGAGGTCGAAATCGACTGAAGAACTCGACATCGAGTACATCAGAGACATAGGAATCGAGCAGAAAGGAAACAGAACATTTCGACACAGAAGAGGTCGATATCGAGTATACAGATCGATATCGATGCTGTCAGATCGACCAAGTTGATAGAAGTCGAGTAGGAGAAGGAGAAGCTCGAGATAAGATTTTGGAGGGGTCGATATCGAGGTCCAAGGGTCGATATCGACCATGCCAGCAGAGGAATTCGACTCCGATTTTGATAGAATTGTATCCAATGCTTGCAATATCTATCCAAAGGTCGAGATTTCCTATCATCAACATCAGATTTATCATGAGGAGGCTGATTTCACCATGAAGTTTTAGTTTTTATTTTATTTTATTTATCATAGAGAATAAAGATAAGGTTTCGAGTCCTTATCGACATCTACAAATAGAAGCCAATAGGGCTGAGTTTAGATATTCAAGATTCCGAATTCAGTTTGAGACACAATTCAATTGCAAATAGAGAATAGAGAGAGAGAGAGAGGTGGCCGAGTGGAGTTGTAAAGCGAGAGCGGAGTGGCTTGTTCGGTTGTACTTTCTTTCGGAGTTTTAATTCAAAGTAGCTTTCTTTCAATAACAATGATGATGATGTGCATGATGAGGAGCGAGTAGTCAACCCACTTCTAGGGTCGGGGTGAGCCCGACGATAGCAATGTGAGGTAAGTGCATCAAAGGTTTGACTTTTATGTGATTCCGTCTTCTACCCCATGCATGATCCTTTGCGAAAGTTAGGGAGATTCATTATTTGCATTATTGAAGCGAAAGCCACTCATATTGCGAACTTGAATTACTCATGAATTGGATAGTAACTCTTAGGAATTATATGAAAGCCTCTAGTCACCTAAGTGTTGATAACGAAAGTTATTTGACGGAAAGACATAAAAGTTCATATCTTTAGCATGAAACTTGCATTGTTATCGTTGTGGCATAAAACCCCGACTTTGGAAGCCTTTTAATTAATTAAATTCTTCATAAAAGTCTTAGTTTTGTTTCTGTTCATCTTCCCTCTCCATTCTATTTTCTTCGGATCCTTTTCCGACAAATTGGTTACAAAAACAGTTTCTGTGACAAGCATCGAAATCGACCTTAAGGGTCGATATCGAGTACTAACATCGATATCGAGGTCTCTGCTCGACGTCGACTTGCTGTTTTGTCTTCTGCAGGAACTGCGCTAGGAAATCGACCAGAACTGAGTTCGATATCGACCAGTATACTCGATATCGAGTGTCTGCTGAGGTCGAAAGCATTGATCGTGATTACAACAAAGGAAGCGCTGACCTACCTCCTCGTGGATTCGATCCTGAATTACCCTACTACTACAAGGGAGGGGATTCTTGTATTATTTTTTTGGGACAGGGAGATAGTCTAGTTGTACTTTATTTTATTCTCCTATTTTACATACAACACCCCGCCACATTCCCCCGTTGGCGAACAAATTGGCGCCGTTGCCGGGGAGGCAATCAATCGCCACCTAAGTTAATCACGATCTTTTTCTAAGCTTATTTTGCAGGTTTATGCGACGTTCTGATCGCGGACCTATCCTGGAACCAATTGACGAGCCTGAACGTTTCTACCATCTTCGCAACAAAGCAATTCACATCATGGCTGACAACGAGACGTATGCTGAGATCATAGAGCGGTTGAGAAAGGAGATCGAGGACCACAATGCTACAATCGCTGCTGAAAGGGCCGCTGCTGCTGCTGAGCGAGCCCGTGCTGATAGGGAGGAGGATGCGCGCAGACAAGCCCAAGAGCGGCTAAATCAGTATCCACAGACGGCGATGCAATACATGCATCCGCCCCTTCATGTTCCTGAATCTGCCATTATAATTCCTCACTCCAATTATGAATTGAAAATTAACTTCCTATCTGAGATTAAAAGAAATACTTTTGAAGGAAGACATAATGAATGCCCCCTGCAACACATCTCTACTTTTATGGACTTATGTGAAACAGTTGCTGATGGAGTAAACTTAGAGTATGTGCGACTAAAATCTTTTCGATGGTCTTTGGCAGGAAAGGCATTACAATGGCTTGAAAGTTTGGCTCCACGATCGCTAAGGACATGGGCGGAAGTGAAAGATGCATTCTTGAACAAATTCTTCCCACCTTCTAAAACGGCAATGCTACGACAAAGGATCACGGCTTTCAAACAAAAGCCAGGTGAAACCCTAGCACAGGCGTGGGAGCGCTTCAAAGACTTGCTGAGATCATGCCCGACGCATGGGCAACTTCCATATGTCATCCAAGAGATTTTTTATAACGCCCTTGATGCGCCGAATAAGGAGAGGATCAATTCATATACCTCCTATCGGTACATTGAGCTTACACCAACGAAGGCATGGGAGACCATTGAGAGGCTTATGAACTTTGACAACACCTATGGGGCTGCTGCGGCCTATGATGCAAGGCCTGCCCCATCTATGCCACTATATGAGCCTCCAAGGGAGATAGATCCTGAAGTACGGCAACAATTCCATAACGATCAAACACGCCGCCTTCAAAAGCAAGTAAGGTTCCTGAGCAACAATCAACCTTGTCAGGAGTGTGGTTCAATAAGGCATAACACCAGTGCCTGTCCACATACTGAGCAAGTATCCATGGCGGAACAACATGAGGAGGTCAAATGGACGAGAGGCCCCTATGGAGGGGGCAATCAACAAAATTGGGGTGATCAAAGGTTCTATCAAAGGGATCCCCCAACCTATAGGGCACCAGGGCACCCTGAGCGGGAGACTAAGAAAGATGACCTGCAAATCATCCTTGATGAGATACGGAGGAACCACGCTGAGTTCAAACAAGCCAATAACTCCGTCCATACTCAGCTGCAGGGTATCAATTCTAGACTTGGGGAGATCGACGTTTGGAAGCGCAACATGGATACTCAAATGAGTCAATTGGCGGAAGCAATGCCCAAAGCGTCCGGATCACTCCCTGGATCCACTGTGCCCAACCAAAAGGGCAAAACCACAGGTCATATCGCGGCAGTAAACCTAAGGAGTGGGCGTCAATTACAAACGCCCGAGCGAAAAGTGGAGGAGAAGGAGCCAGAACAGACGTCGATATCGACCCCCCCTGTCGATATCGACCAAGGTGACATCGATGTCGACCCTCCTGTCGATGTCGACCCTAATTCTGCGTCACCACAGAAATCGACTCTTCCAGTCGATATCGACCCCACTGCTGCCGATATCGACCTCACTACAGCCGCAGGAAAGAAGAAGGTGTTGCCATTCCCAACTAGAAAAGTGACTAAGGACCCAGCAGAAAAGAAGTTCCAACGGTTCGTGAAGATGCTCCAAGGACTTAATGTCTCTATACCATTCACAGAGGCACTTCACGAGATGCCATCTTATGTAAGGTTCCTTAAGGATATCTTGGGTAAGAAGCGATCGCTCTCTGAGATCGCAGAGGAATGCAACAGGTTGGAGCTACCACAAAAGCGGGCGGACCCAGGTAAGTTTTCTATCGCTATAGGTCTAGGTCAATTCAAATTTAATGCTTTAGTTGACTTGGGCGCTAGCGTTAGCATGATGCCACTAACCATTTGGCACAAGGTAAAGATAGGTCCTCTGGAGCCCGTGGATGCAAGATTATACATGGCTAACAATACCGTAGTTATTCCAACTGGGATAGTGACAGATGTGCCAGTACAAGTAGGCAAATTCTTTGTCCCTGCTGATTTCCTAGTTGTTGACATAGCGGAGGACCCTGCTTGTCCAATTATTTTAGGTAGGCCATTCCTAGCAACCGTCGATGCCAACATTAGCGTGAAGAAAGGATTGCTCTCACTCACAATTAGTGATGAAGTAATAGAGTATTCCTTCAACAAGACAGTGCAAAGTCAAGGGCCAATGGAGATAAAAGCCATCAAAGAAGCCCAAGTAGAGGAAGTTGAAGCAATCTTGAACGAAGGAGCTCAACAGGACATCGAAATCGACCCAGGTAAGTCGATATCGACCACTATTGTTCAAGATTCTGTGACAGGTCATAAGTATGGGGTCGACGGAGGAAAAGAGGAAGCATCGAAATCGGGGTCAAGGGTCGATATCGACCACACCCTATCGAAATCGACCACCATCAGCGCTGAGAAGAGAGGCGAGGAGACCTCGATATCGACCTCTGAGGGTCGAAATCGACCTGATCATATCGAGTCAAAACTCCCCAAATCGACTGATCATACAGGTGTACAACAGGGATCGATATCGACCTCTGCACATCGACATCGACCTGAGCCACAGACTGAGAAGAAGGTAAGTCAAGGTACGGATTCCTCTTGTTCAATTACAATAAAGGACTTATCATTATTTGGAAGAGGTGTGCCTTGGCATGTGCGTTTATGTAGGATATCCGATGATAGTTCAAGCCAATATGAGATAGGAGACAAGGTCTATGTTGCCAAATCTAAAGACCATTGGTTCCCTACAAGATTCAAGGATAAGAGCTTAGGTCCATTCACGGTGAATCAAATCAATCCCGGGGGAATGCAGCTGCGGGACAAGAAAGGAGTGATATTTGAGGCCCAAGCCACATGGGCTCTGCAGATGCCACCTTGAAAAGCGCAAAGGAAGAAGTCGGCCTAGCGACTGAAAAATCTAGAGCTTGTAACAAAGACTTAGTTTTGGTTTTAAGACAGCTTTTGTTTTGGTTTTAGACACTTTATTGTTTTGCATATTTTGTGTTTAGTTTTCAAATTGCAGGAGAGAGAAAAGCACACAGAAAGGCATCGAAATCGATGTCGGACATCGAAATCGACCTCAAGGTCGACATGGATAGGGTTTGTGATCGAGGCCGAATCACCTTGAAGCCCGAGCAGAAATCAGAAAGACATCGATATCGACCTTCCCTGTTGTCTTCTTCAACTCCTGAAATTTGTGACGGTTTAGTAAGTCTTCTTCTTAACCCTAGTTCTAATACAGTGAGGACACTGTAAATTTTAAGTATGGGGTGGGGGAAAGGCTTATTTGCATATTCATACTTAGTTTAGGGTTGCATATTTATTTTAATGCATAAAAAAATTGACCCCCATCAAAAATTTTGAAAAAAAAAAAGAGTCATGGAAGTATAAAAAAGAGCTCTATGATGCAAAATTAGATTCATTAGAGATATAACATGAGATTGCCTAGTTAAGGCAAGTCCCAATGAAGTGCAAATTTTTTTTTTTTTTGAGAAAATCATAAAGGAGATGAAAATTTGAAGTTGCTTTTGACATGTGCATGATAAGATGATGGAGGATTTTTTATAAAAATTCCATACAAGCAAAGTTCATATCCTAGCCTTACCTACGCATATTCACAAAGCCATATATGAGACTTATTATGATCATTATTGCTCCACATATACATATTGTCCATTTTTTACCTTATACCCTATCCGGGGACAAAGTTTTTTTGAATGGATGACATCTTTGGAGTTATATGGAGTTGTGCATTTATAAAGTTGTTGGCAGGAATGATACAATATGGAAAATTAAATGAGCGAGAAAAAATCCGATCACCTCAGGAGATAAAGGTAGGTCGACCCTGCTCGCTGAGATAATAGTTTGGCGAGATGGGACACAAAGGTGAGGAGTCCGAAGTACTAAGTATCCGGGGCCATTCATGACACCCATGTTTGCGACTCGCGAGAAAGCAGTGCTAAGGTTAGAGAGGTAAAAGCATTGTATTGAAAAAAAAAGCATTGAACGATGAGTGAAAGGTGAGACATTATGAAGGAGGAATGTGGAATATTTTGGAAAGTGTACTTCCCCGGATTTAACACCACATGGCCAAATATTAGCCCACCTTTAGCCTTTTACCAATCCACTTCTCACAAGCTTGAAGAAAGTCCACTTGATTATTAATGCAATGTCGCTAGAATTGTTTTTGCATATTACCTCCTTTATAAGAAATTGCTTTTATGCACAGGCATGGACTTGGTTGACATAAGTACCTTCTCGAGGATGGCAATTGATTGTGGGGACATATGAAAAATGAATCTATGATGTTGAGGGTTTACTTTCTTCCCCTGAATGACCATTAAGAGTATTGCTTGGGGACAAGCAAGCTTAAGTATGGGGTGTTTGATGTGCGCGCATATTGCCATATTTTCTATGCACATATGAATTCATTTTGTTGTCTTTTACATGCACATTAATGGGAAAACATGGGAATAGTGTAGTTTATGCTTAAATGTCAAATATATGGGTTCGCACGAGTTTCCATGTGATTTCGCAGAAAACAGGATGAAAATGGATGAATTCAGAAGAGCGGAAAAAGAACTCGAAGTCTTCTGAAGAGGTCGAAATCGACTGAAGACCTCGACATCGAGTACATCAGAGACATAGGAATCGAGCAGAAAGGAAACAGAACATTTCGACACAGAAGAGGTCGATATCGAGTATACAGGTCGATATCGATGCTGTCAGATCGACCAAGTTGATAGAAGTCGAGTAGGAGAAAGAGAAGCTCGAGATAAGATTTTGGAGGGGTCGATATCGAGGTCCAAGGGTCGATATCGACCATGCCAGCAGAGGAATTCGACTCCGATTTTGATAGAATTGTATCCAATGCTTGCAATATCTATCCAAAGGTCGAGATTTCCTATCATCAACATCAGATTTATCATGAGGAGGCTGATTTCACCATGAAGTTTTAGTTTTTATTTTATTTTATTTATCATAGAGAATAAAGATAAGGTTTCGAGTCCTTATCGACATCTACAAATAGAAGCCAATAGGGCTGAGTTTAGATATTCAAGATTCTGAATTCAGTTTGAGACACAATTCAGTTGCAAATAGAGAATAGAGAGAGAGAGAGAGAGAGAGAGGTGGCCGAGTGGAGTTGTAAAGCGAGAGCGGAGTGGCTTGTTCGGTTGTACTTTCTTTCGGAGTTTTAATTCAAAGTAGCTTTCTTTCAATAACAATGATGATGATGTGCATGATGAGGAGCGAGTAGTCAACCCACTTCTAGGGTCGGGGTGAGCCCGACGATAGCAATGTGAGGTAAGTGCATCAAAGGTTTGACTTTTATGTGATTCCGTCTTCTACCCCATGCATGATCCTTTGCGAAAGTTAGGGAGATTCATTATTTGCATTATTGAAGCGAAAGCCACTCATATTGCGAACTTGAATTACTCATGAATTGGATAGTAACTCTTAGGAATTATGCGAAAGCCTCTAGTCACCTAAGTGTTGATAACGAAAGTTATTTGACGGAAAGACATAAAAGTTCATATCTTTAGCATGAAACTTGCATTGTTATCGTTGTGGCATAAAACCCCGACTTTGGAAGCCTTTTAATTAATTAAATTCTTCATAAAAGTCTTAGTTTTGTTTCTGTTCATCTTCCCTCTCCATTCTATTTTCTTCGGATCCTTTTCCGACAAATTGGTTACAAAAACAGTTTCTGTGACAAGCATCGAAATCGACCTTAAGGGTCGATATCGAGTACTAACATCGATATCGAGGTCTCTGCTCGACGTCGACTTGCTGTTTTGTCTTCTGCAGGAACTGCGCTAGGAAATCGACCAGAACTAAGGTCGATATCGACCAGTATACTCGATATCGAGTGTCTGCTGGTCGAAAGCATTGATCGTGAGTACAACAAAGGAAGCGCTGACCTACCTCCTCGTGGATTCGATCCTGAATTACCCTACTACTACAAGTGAGGGGATTCTTGTATTATTTGTTTGGGACAGGGAGATAGTCTAGTTGTACTTTATTTTATTCTCCTATTTTACATACAACACCCCGCAACATTCCCCCGTTGGCGAACACCGGTTTGGGTTGTTCGAAGGAATGGGAGAGATGTGGTGTCGTGGGTGAACTTGGGTGGTTGGAAAGGAAGAGATTAAGGCCGGTTGGGGGTTGATTTGAAGAAATTTATAGTTTTGTGGAGAGGATGAAGGCTGGTGATGGAGGAGTAGTGATGGGAGGTTAGGGATGATGAAGGCTTGAGGTAGGGTTAGAAAGTGATGGGTAGGGTAGAAAGGTAGGGTTAAAGAAGGGGTCCCTTATTTTAAAAAAAATCCAGAAAAAGGGAAAAGGGCCTCGGGAAAAATCATGCGGCGGACGCTGTAAAAGCAGACTGCTACGGGTGAAGATGCGGCGGCCGCGGCAAGTGTGCAGTAGCAACTCCTTTTTTACGATCGACGTCCAAGTCTCTTCTTCCTTGGCTTTTGTTAGTCAAAAATCCAAACATAAAAATTGCAAAAACAACAATAAAGCTAACTAATGATGATTAAATGAAAAAGAAAAAGAAAACTTACTTCAGGTTGCCTCTCGGGAAGCGCCTTTGTTTCATGTCGTTGGCTCGATGTAATGGCCCTTGAGTGGCCTAATTGGTTGGTTCAGCAAGCACCAACTCCTCTTCTTCGTTTTGAGGGATGTTCTCAAAGAATGGATTTACTCTATGACCATTGACCTTAAAGAGCTCATGAGACTTAGGGTCATAGAGTTCGATTTTCCATGAGGGAATATCCTTGCGATCGTGTAGGGTCCTTCCTACCTTGATCGAAGCTTTCCATGGAAGAGTTTCATGCGTGATTGATATAGGAGAACCTTGTCTCCTATCTTTAGGTCCTTCCGCAAAATATGTTTGTCATGACAAGCCCTTGTCTTCTCCTTATAAATCAGTGCATTTTCATAGGCATCCATGCACAATTCCTCTAGCTCTTGCAATTGAAGTTTCCTGAACTCACCCGCTTCTTTCATCATCAAATTGCAATTCTTTACAGACTAGTATGCTTTATGCTGAAGTTCCACAGGGAGATGACAAGCCTTTCCAAAGACAATTCGATAAGGGGACATGCCAATGGGAGTCTTATAGGCCGTCCGATAGGCCCAAAGAGCATCATTCAGTCTTAGACTCCAATCCTTTCTGTTAGGTGCCACTGTTTTCTCCAGAATGGTCTTAATCTCTCGATTTGATATCTCTGCTTGACAATTGGTCTGAGGATGATAAGTTGTGGACACTCTCTGCGTGACATGATATTTCCTTAACAAGGCACTGATGGTCCTATTGCAGAAATGTGTCCCTCTATCACTAATCAGAGCCTTAGACACCCCAAATCTTGCGAAAATTGTGTCCTTTAGAAAATCTGCAACAACTCTGGAATCATCAGTTTTGGTGGCCTTTGCCGCCACCCACTTGGAGACATAGCCCACTGCAAGCAACATATAGATATTTCCAAAGGAACTAGGGAAGGGACCCATAAAATCAATACCCCAAACATTAAAAATTTCACAAAATATGATCTTAGTTTGTGGCATTTCATTTCTAGCAGATATGTTTCCAAACGTTTGACATATATCACAAGATTTACAAAAAGCATTAGCATCCCTAAACAAGTGAGGCCAAAAGAAACCTGCTTCTAAAACTTTCCTAGCAGTCTTATGAGGACCAAAGTGGCCTCCACATTCATGAGCATGACAAAAAGTAAGGACAGATTGTACCTCATTATCTGGCAGACACCTCCTAATTACTTGATCGGCACAATGTTTCCAGAGGTAGGGGTCATCCCAAACATAGAAGCGAGAGTCATGGCGAATCTTGTCCTTTTGAGCCTTCGTGAAATTAGGTGGAAATTCTCCAATGACTAAGAAATTCACCATGTTGGCAAACCAAGGTCAAGGAGTATGGACACCCATCAACAATTCAAGGGCTTCGGGGTTTACATCGTCAAGAGAAAGCAAAGGAGACGAACTGGCAACATGCGGCGGTCGTTGCATGCATGCGGCGGCCGCTGCTTCAGTATTCTGCCGCGGCCATTGTAAGTTTGCAGCAGCCGCTGCACACTCCGTGGTCTCCTGCAGCTGTATACATGAAAGATTATTCACAGAACATAGTGTGTTGTCAGGAAACTCACCGTGAATGGGTCTTTGATCGTCCGGCTTGTCCTCTCCTTGGACAAGTCTGCTGAGGTGGTCCGCTACTAAGTTCTTTGCACCTTTCTTATCTTTGATTTCGATATCAAACTCGCTCAAGAGCAAGATCCATCGAATCAATCTAGGTTTCACTTCTTTTTTAGTTAATAAATAACGAAGAGCAGTGTGATCAGTGGAGACAATTACCTTAGCTCCTAGGAGATAGGGGCGAAACTTCTCCAGTGCAAAGACCACGACCAAAAGCTCTTTCTCTGTGGTTGAGTAGTTTCTTAGCACTCCATTCAGAGTCATGGAGGCATAGTAGATGACATGAGAGCTCCTTCCTTCCTTTTGCCCCAAGACAGCACCCACTGCATAGTCACTAGCATCACACAAAATCTAAAAGGGTTGAGACCATATGGGTGCCTGAATTATAGGAGCGCTTGTCAGGCGACCTTTTAGCTCATCAAAGGCTACTCTACACCTGTCATCAAAGTCAAAAACTACTTTTTTCTTGAGTAAATCACAAAGAGGTGCAGAAATCATAGAAAAATCCTTAATAAACCTGCGATAGAACCCTGCATGGCCTAAAAAGGAACGAATCTTGCGCACATTGGTGGGGTAGGGTAGAGACTGAATGGCATCAATCTTAGCCTTGCCCACCTCAAGATCCCTGCTAGACACAATATGACCCAAAACAATGCCTTGCTCAACCATAAAATGAAACTTTTCAGAATTAAGAACTAAGTTGGTGTCTACACACCGCCTAAGCACAAGTGACAAATGGTGCAAGAAAGTATCAAAATCATCTCCATGCACAGTAAAGTCATCCATGAATACCTCTATAAAGTGCTTTACATACTCAGAAAATATGCTCACCATACACCATTGGAAGGTCCCAGGTGCGTTACATAACCCAAAAGGCATTCTACGATATGCAAAAGTGCCAAAGGGGCATGTAAATGTCATCTTCTCTTGATCCTCCGGTGCTATGGGTACCTGAAAATAACCTGAGTAGCCATCTAAGAAGCAATAAAAAGAGCGACCGGCAAGGAGCTCAAGCATCTGATTAATAAAGGGTAAATGAAAGTGGTCTTTGCGAGTTACCGCATTCAGCTTACGATAATCAATACAGACCCTCCATCCAGTTTGAACCCTGCTAGGGACCAACTCACCATCCTGGTTCTCAATGACAGTGATACCCCCTTCTTAGGAACAACCTGTGTGGGACTCACCCACTTGCTATTAGAGATAGGAAATATCATACCTGCCTGAAGGAGCTTCAGCACCTCCTTCTTTACCACCTCCATCATCGGCGGGTTGAGTCTCCGCCGAGGTTGCCTAGATGACTTGGCATCATCCTCCTGAAGTATCTTGTGCATGCAGAGGGTGAGGCTGATGCCCTTAATGTTTGTAATCGTCCATCCTAACGCCACTTTGTTCTCCTTTAGGACAGTCACCAATCGCTCCTCCTGCTCAAAAGTGAGTTTGTTAGAAATAATGATAGGCAAAGTATCATTCTCACCAAGAAAAGCATATTTAAGGTGACTAGGAAGTTATTTTAGCTCAATATCAGGCGCTTGGACAATGGAAAGGAGAAGCTTTTCGCTTGGCATGGTCAGCTCAATGCGTTCTTCCCTTGGTGGCACATAGGTGCGAGGTCGACTGTCTAAAGTCAGTATAGCCTCCTGTAGATTAGATGACAAAACATAATCCCCAGAAATTTCATCTATAGGGGCTTGTAAAGCGACCTCCATCTCATCAACACACTCCAAATCAAAGCAATCTTGTTTCATAGTATCAATAACATCCATAAAGCACAAAGAAGGATCATCAGATGGAAATTTTATGGAATCATAGATATTATACTCAACTCTTTGACCATCAAATTCCATAGTAAGAGACCCTGAATAGACATCAATCTTGGTCCTAGCAGTTTTCAGGAAAGGTCTGCCCAACAAAATAGGGCCTTCATTATTACCAGGACCCATATCAATCACAAAGAAATCAGCAGGGAATATCAAGTTGTCAACCATAACCAAGACATCCTCAACAATCCCTTTCGGGTAAATAGTAGAGCGATCAGCAAGTTGAATTACTACCGGAGTATCATTCAGAGGTCCCAATCCCAAGGCATGATAAACATGAGAAGGTGAGACATTAATAGATGCACTTAAATCTAACATGGCTTTGTCAAATTTTATATCACCTATCACACATGGAATTGCAAACATACCAGGGTCACTACACTTCTCAGGCAAAGGCTTCTGAAATACAGCTGATGTGCACGCAAATTGCCATATTTTCTATGCACATATGAATCCATTTTATTGTCTTTTGCATGCATATTAATGGGAAAACATGGGATTAGTGTAGTTTATACTTAAATGTCAAATATATGGGTTTGCACGAGTTTCCATGTGATTTCGCAGAAAACAGGATGAAAATGGATGAATTCAGAAGAGCGGAAAAAGAACTCGAAGTCTTCTCAAGAGGTCGAAATCGACTGGAGACCTCGACATCGAGTACATCAGAGACATAGGAATCGAGCAGAAAAGGAAATAAAGCATGTCGACACAGAAGGGGTCGATATCGACGTCTGTGGATCGATATCGATGCTGCCAGATCGACCAAATTGATAGAAGTCGAGTGCCAGTTCGAGTAGGAGAAGGAGAAGCTCGAGATGAAGTTTTGAAAGGGTCGATATCGATGTCTAAGGGTCGATATCGAGCATGCCAGCAGAGGAATCCGACTCCGATTTTTGATAGAATTCGATCCAATGCTTAAAATGTCTATCCAAAGGTCGAGATTTCCTATCATCAACACCAGATCTATCATGAGGAGGCTGATTTCACCATGAAGTTTTAGCTTTTACTTTGTTTTAGTTTATCTTAGAGAATAAAGATAAGGTTTCGAGTCCTTATCGACATCTATAAATAGAGGCCAATAGGGCTGAGTTTAGGTATCCAATTTCGCAGAGAATTTCAGTTTTATAGAGAGTAGTGACGAATAGAGAGAGAGAGGGGAAGCCGAGTGGAGTTGTAAAGCGAAAGCGGAGTGGCTTGTTCGGTTGTACTTTCTTTCGGAGTTTTATTTCATAGTAGCTTTCTTTCAATAATAATGATGATGATGTGCATGATGAGGAGTGAGTAGTCAACCCACTTCTAGGGTCGGGGTGAGCCCGACGATAGCAATGTGAGGTAAGTGCGTAAAAGGTATGACTTTTATGCGATTCCGTCTTCTACCCCATGCATGATCCTTTACGAAAGTTAGGGAGATTCATTATTTGCATTATTGAAGCGAAAGCCACTCATATTGTAAACTTGAATTGCTCATGAATTAGATAGTAACTCTTAGGAAATATGTGAGAGCCTCTAATCACCTAAGTGTTGATAACGAAAGTTATTTGACGGAAAGACATTAAAGTTCATATCTTTAGCATGAAACTCGCACTGTTATCGTTGTGGAATGAAACCCTGACTTTGGAAGCCTTTTAATTAATTGAATTCTTCATAAAATTCTTAGTTTTGTTTCTGTTCATCTTCCTTCTCCATCCTATTTTCTTCGGACTCTTTTCCGACAAATTGGTTACGAAAACAATTTCTGTGACAAGCATCGAAATCGACCATAAGGGTCGATATCGAGGTCTAACATCGATATCGAGGTCTATCACGATGTCGACTTGCTGTTTTGTCTTCTGCAGGAACTGCGCTAGGAAATCGACTAGAACTGAGGTCGATATCGACCAGTATACTCGATATCGAGTGTCTGCTGAGGTCGAAAGCTTTGATCGTGAGTAGAACAAGGGAAGCGCTAACATACCTCCTCGTGAATTCGATCCTGAATTACCCTACTACTACAAGGGAGGGGATTCTTGTATTATTTGTTTGGGACAGGGAGATAGTCTAGTTGTGCTTTATTTTATTTTGAATTATTTGAATCTCCTACTACCACCCCCGCCTTCGAACAAATTGGCGCCGTTGCCGGGGAGGAAATCAATCGCCACCTAAGTTAATCACCATCTTTTTTCTGAGCTTATTCTGCAAGTTTATGCGACGTTTTCATCGCGGACCTATCCTGGAACCAATCAACGAGCCTGAACATTTCTACCATCTTCGCAACAAAGCAATTCGCATCATGGCCGACAACGAGATGCATGCTGAGATCATAGAGCGGTTGAGGAAGGAGATCGAGGACCACAATGCTACAATCGCTGCTGAAAGGGTCGCCGCCGCTGCTGAGCGAGCCCGTGCTGATAGGGAGGAGGATGCGTGCAGACAAGCCCAAGAGCAGCTAAATCAGTATCCACATACGGCGATGCAATACATGCATCCGCCGCTTCATGTTCCTGAATCTGCCATTATAATTCCTCACTCCAACTATGAATTGAAAATTAACTTCCTATCTGAGATTAAAAGAAATACTTTTGAAGGAAGACATAATGAATGCCCCCTGCAACACATCTCTACTTTTATGGACTTATGTGAAACAGTTGCTGATGGAGTAGACTTAGAGTATGTGCGACTAAAATCTTTTCGATGGTCTTTGGCAGGGAAGGCATTACAATGGCTAGAAAGTTTGGCTCCACGATCGCTAAGGACATGGGCGGAGGTGAAAGATGCATTCTTGAACAAATTCTTCCCACCTTCTAAAACGGCGATGCTGCGACAAAGGATCACGACTTTCAAACAAAAGCCAGGTGAAACCCTAGCACATGCGTGGGAGCGCTTTAAGGACTTGCTGAGATCATGCCCGACGCATGGGCAACTTCCATATGTCATCCAGGAAATCTTTTATAACGCCCTTGATGCGCCGAACAAGGAGAGGATAAATTCATATACCTCCTATCGGTACATTGAGCTTACACCAACGGAGGCATGGGAGACCATTGAGAGGCTTGTGAACTTTGACAACACCTATGGGGCTGCTGCGGCCTATGATGCAAGGCCTGCCCCATCTATGCCACTATATGAGCCTCCAAGGGAGATAGATCCTAAAGTGCGGCAACAATTCCATAACGATCAAACACGCCGCCTTCAAAAGCAAGTAAGGTTCCTGAGCAACAATCAACCTTGTCAGGAGTGTGGCTCAACAAGGCATAACACTAGTGCCTGTCCACATATTGAGCAAGTATCCATGGCGGAACAACATGAGGAGGTCAAATGGACGAGAGGCCTCTATGGAGGGGGCAATCAACAAAATTGGGGTGATCAAAGGTTCTATCAAAAGGATCCCCCAATATATAGGGCACCAGGGCACCCTGAGCGGGAGAATAAGAAAGATGACCTGCAAATCATCCTTGATGAGATGCAGAGGAACCACGCTGAGTTCAAACAAGCCAATAACTCCGTCCATACTCAGCTGCAGGGCATCAATTCTAGACTTGGGGAGATCGACGTTTGGAAGCGCAACATGGAGACTCAAATGAGTCAATTGGCGGAAGCAATGCCCAAAGCGTCAGGATCACTCCCTGGATCCACTGTGCCCAACCAAAAGGGCAAAACCACTGGTCACATTGCGGCAGTAAACCTAAGGAGTGGGCGTCAATTACAAACTCCCAAGCAAAAAGCAGAGGAGAAGGAGCCAGAACAGACGTCGATATCGACCCCCCCTGTCGATATCGACCAAGGTGACGTCGATGTCGACCCTCCTGTCGATGTCGACCCTAATTCTGCATCACCAAAGAAATTGACTCCTCCAGTCGATATCGACCCTACTGATGTCGATGTCGATCTTACTGCAGCCGCGGGAAAGAAAAAGGTGTTGCCATTCCCAACTAGAAAGGTGATTAAGGACCCAGCAGAAAAGAAGTTCCAACGGTTTGTGAAGATGCTCCAAGGACTTAATGTCTCTATACCATTCACAGAGGCACTTCACGAGATGCCATCTTATGTAAGGTTCCTTAAGGACATCTTGGGTAAGAAGCGATCGCTCTCTGAGATCGCAGAGGAGTGCAACAAGTTGGAGCTACCACAAAAGCGGGCGGACCCAGGTAAGTTTTCTATCTCTATAGGTCTAGGTCAATTTAAATTTAATGCTTTAGTTGACTTGGGCGCTAGCGTTAGCATGATGCCACTAACCATTTGGCACAAGGTAAAGATAAGTCCTCTGGAGCCCGTAGATGCAAGATTGTACATGGCTAACAATACGGTAGTGATTCCAACTGGGATAGTAACGGATGTGCCAGTACTAGTAGGTAAATTCTTTGTCCCTTCCGATTTTCTAGTTGTTGATATAGCAGAGGACCCTGCTTGTCCAATTATTTTAGGTAGGCCATTCCTAGCAACCGTCGATGCCAACATCAGCGTAAAGAAAGGATTGCTCTCATTCACAATTAGTGATGAAGTAATAGAGTATACCTTCAACGAGACGGTGAAAAGTCAAGGGCCAATGGAGATAAAAGCCATCAATGAAGCCCAAGTAGAGGAAGTTGAAGCAATCTTGAACGAAGGAGCTCAACAGAACATCGAAATCGACCCAGGTAAGTCGATATCGACCACTAATGTTCAAGATTCTGTGACAAGTCACAAGTATGGGGTCGACAGAGGAAAAGGGGAAACATCGAAATCGGGGTCAAGGGTCGATATCGACCACACCCTATCGAAATCGACCACCGTCAGCACTGAGAAGGGAGGCAAGGAGACCTCGATATCGACCTCTGAGGGTCGAAATTGACCTGATCATATCGAGTCAAAACTCTCCAAATCGACTGATCCTCCAGGTGTACAACAGGGGTCGATATCGACCTCTGAACATCGACATCGACCTGAGCCACAGACTGAGAAGAAGGTAAGTCAAGGTAAGGATTCCTCTTGTTCCATTACAATTAAGGACTTATCATTATTTGGAAGAGGTGTGCCTTGGCATGTGCGCTTATGTAGGGTATCCGATGATGATTCAAGCCAATATGAGATAGGAGACAAGGTCTATGTTGCCAAGTTTAAAGACCATTGGTTCCCTACAAGATTCAAGGATAAGAACTTAGGACCATTCACGGTGAATCAAATCAATCCTGGCGGAATGCAGCTACGAGACAAGAAAGGAGTGATATTTGAGGCCCAAGCCACATGGGCTCTGCAGATGCCGCCTTGAGAAGCGCGAAAGAGGAAGTCGGCCTAGCGACTTAAAAGTCTAGAGCTTGAACAAAGACTTAGTTTTAGTTTTAGACAACTTTTGTTTTTGGTTTTAGACACTTTATTGTTTTGCATATTTTGTGTTTAGTTTTCAAATTGCAGGAAAGAGAAAAGCACACAGAAAGGCATCGAAATCGATGTCAGACATCGAAATCGACCTCAAGGTCGACATGGATAAGGTTTGTCATCGAGGCCAAATCACCCTGAAGCCTGAGCAGAAATCAAGAGAGATATCGATATCGATGTAAAGGGTCGATATCGACCATGCCTGTTGTCTTCTTCGACTCCTGAAATTTGTGACAGTTTAGTAAGTTTTCTTCTTAACCCTAGTTCTAATACAGTGAGGACACTGTAAATTTTAAGTATGGGGTGGGGGAAAGGCTTACTTACATATTCATACTTAGTTTAGAGTTGCATATTTATACTTTAATTGCGAAAAAAAAAAGAGAAATATGACCCCCATCAAAAATTTTGAAAAAGAAAGAGTCATGGAAGTATAAAAAAGAGCTCTATGATGCAAAATTAGATTCATTAGAGATATAACATGAAATTGCCTAGTTAAGGGAAGTCCCAAAGAAGTGCAAGAAGAGAAAAAAAAAACATAAAGGAGATGAAAATTTGAAGTTGCTTTTGACATATGCATAATAAGATGATAGATGACCTTTTATGAAAATTCCATACAAAGTGCTTACTTATACAAGTTCATATCCTAGCCTTACCTATGCATCATTGCAAAAGTCACAAAGCCATATATGAGCCTTATCATGATCATTATTGCTCCACATATACACGTATTGCCCATTTTTATACCTGATACCTTATCTGGGGACAAAGTTTGAGAATTGATGTCATCTTTGGAGTTATATGGAGTTGTGCATATATGAAGTTGTTGGCAGGAATAGAAGAATTATGAAATATGGAAAATTAAATGAGCAAAAAAAATCCGATCACCTCAGGAGATAAAGGTGGGTCGACCCTGCTTGCGTTGAGATAATAGTTCCGCAGGATTGTACACAAGGTGAGGAGTCTGAAGTACTAAGTATCCGGGGCCATTCATGACACCCATGTTTGCGACTCGCGAGAAGGCAGTGCTAAGGTTAGAGAGGTAAAAGCATTATATTGAAAAAAAAGCATTGAGCGATGAGTGAAAGGTGAGACATCATGAAGAAGAATGTGGAATGTTTTTATGTTTCCCCGGATTTAACACCACATGGCCAAATATTAGCCCACCTTTAGCCTTTTACCAATCCACTTCTCACATGCTTGCAAAAGTCCTCTTGATTATTAATGCTATGTCGCTAAAATTGTTTTTGCATATTACCTCCTTTATGAGTATAAAATTGCTTTTATGCACAGGCATGGACATGGTTGACATAAGTACGTTATCAAGGATGGTAGTTGATTGTAGGGACATATGAAAAATGAATCTATGATGTTGAGGGTTTACTTTCTTCCCCTGAATGACCATTAAAGGTATTGCTTGGGGACAAGCAAGCTTAAGTATGGGGTGTTTGATGTGCGCGCAAATTGCCATATTTTCTATGCACATATGAATCCATTTTATTGTCTTTTGCATGCATATTAATGGGAAAACATGGGATTAGTGTAGTTTATACTTAAATGTCAATTATATGGGTTTGCACGAGTTTCCATGTGATTTTGCAGAAAACAGGATGAAAATGGATGAATTCAGAAGAGCGGAAAAAGAACTCGAAGTCTTCTGAAGAGGTTGAAATCGACTGGAGACCTCGACATCGAGTACATCAGAGACATAGGAATCGAGCAGAAAAGGAAATAGAGCATGCAAGAAGGAAGTTTGAGCTTGATGCAACCAAATTGATAGAAGTCGAGTGCCAGTTCGAGTAGGAGAAGGAGAAGCTCGAGATGAAGTTTTGAAAGGGTCGATATCGATGTCTAAGGGTCGATATCGACCATGCCAGCAGAGGAATCCGACTCCGATTTTTAATAGAATTCGATCCAATGCTTGCAATGTCTATCCAAAGGTCGAGATTTCCTATCATCAACACCAGATCTATCATGAGGAGGCTGATTTCACCATGAAGTTTTAGCTTTTACTTTGTTTTAGTTTATCTTAGAGAATAAAGATAAGGTTTCGAGTCCTTATCGACATCTATAAATAGAGGCCAATAGGGCTGAGTTTAGGTATCCAATTTCGCAGAGAATTTCAGTTTTATAGAGAGTAGTGATGAATAGAGAGAGAGAGGGGAAGCCGAGTGGAGTTGTAAAGCGAGAGCGGAGTGGCTTGTTCGGTTGTACTTTCTTTCGGAGTTTTAATTCATAGTAGCTTTCTTTCAATAATAATGATGATGATGTGCATGATGAGGAGCGAGTAGTCAACCCACTTCTAGGGTCGGGGTGAGCCCGACGATAGCAATGTGAGGTAAGTGCGTAAAAGGTATGACTTTTATGCGATTCCGTCTTCTACCCCATGCATGATCCTTTACGAAAGTTAGGGAGATTCATTATTTGCATTATTGAAGCGAAAGCCACTCATATTGTAAACTTGAATTGCTCATGAATTGGATAGTAACTCTTAGGAAATATGTGAGAGCCTCTAATCACCTAAGTGTTGATAACGAAAGTTATTTGACGGAAAGACATTAAAGTTCATATCTTTAGCATGAAACTCGCACTGTTATCGTTGTGGAATGAAACCCCGACTTTGGAAGTCTTTTAATTAATTGAATTCTTCATAAAAGTCTTAGTTTTGTTTCTGTTCATCTTCCTTCTCCATCCTATTTTCTTCGGACTCTTTTCTGACAAATTGGTTACGAAAACGATTTTTGTGACAAGCATTGAAATCGACCATAAGGGTCGATATCTAGGTCTAACATCGATATCGAGGTCTATCACGACGTCGACTTGCTGTTTTGTCTTTTGCAGGAACTGCGCTAGGAAATCGACCAGAACTGAGGTCGATATCGACCAGTATACTCGATATCGAGTGTCTGCTGAGGTCGAAAGCTTTGATCGTGAGTACAACAAGGGAAGCGCTGACATACCTCCTCGTGAATTCGATCCTGAATTACCCTACTACTACAAGGGATGGGATTCTTGTATTATTTGTTTGGGACAGGAAGTTAGTCTAGTTGTGCTTTGTTTTATTTTGAATTATTTGAATCTCCTACTACCACCCCCGCCATCGAACAACAGCAGTGACATGTTCATTTACCTTCACCTTTTGCTTACCTTTTAGCTTCTGGTTCCGCTTGATAGTGCAAAGTTCCTTAAAAAATTTAGCATATCTAGGGATGCTTTTAATCAAATTAAGCAAAGGAATGTTTACCTCTCACTTACTAAACGTTTTGAAGATTTCCTTATCATTCTCATACCTTCTTGTGTCCTTCAGGGCTTCCGGAAAGGGTGGAATCGACTTTGGAGTCTCTAAAGGTAAAAGAAGAAGAAGGAGAAAAAGAAGGAGGAGGAGGTACAGAAGATGAACCTGATGCTCCGTCTGGGGCAGTGCTGCGGCCGCTGCATGCATGCGGCGGCCGCTGCTCCTCTGTTATGCCACGGCCGCTGCATGGTTGCGGCGGCCGCCGCACCGTGCAGTGTGTGCCGTTCTCTTCTTCCATGATCTCTATCTCTTCGTCCATAACCTCTTCAGCATCCTTTTGAGGTGTAGCAATCAGTTCCTTGCCACTCCTAAGCGTTACAACGATGACATTCTCCTTAGGATTCGCAGTGGTTTGCGATGGAAGCTTTCTTGAATCGTTTGCCTCTTTTGTACTTAGGACTTGAATGAGTTGAATCATTTGATTTTCCAAATTTGTAATCCGATCTAATTGTTGTTTCTCAACCTTCAAGACTAATCGTGACAAGGTCTGCAGAGGATCCTCAGTAGCCATATTCACCTGCGGTTGGCCTCCTGGTCGAGGTTCAAATTGTTGTTAGGGCCTTGCCCATTGCCCCCCTTGCTGATTGAAAGGGCTTGGTAGTTCTCATAACCTTGCTGATAGCCTCTGTTGTAATTGTTGTTGTTGAAGTACCCAGGATTTCCAAAATTGCCTTGTCTAGGCCTTTATGGAGCGAAATTTCCAATGGCATTCACATCCACGCTAGGCACTTGCAGAAGCGGGCACATATCCATGGGATGAGTGAATTCATTGCAGAGTCCACACGCCTTCAACTGTTGAGGTGCTCTATCAATTACCAAATTCTTGATCATCTCCTTCACCTCTACCACGTCAGTCTGTAGTGCAGCCACAGGAGCATCAACTGAAAATATACCCCTTGCACGAGTGCTCTTGTTGAACTGTCTATAGCCCTCAGAGAGCTCCTTAAACACATCCCAAGTTGCAGCAGGCGTCTTATTCAGCATGTTTCCTCCACAAGTAGAATTCACCATTTTGTGCTCTCCATCCGTAAGCCCATTGATTAAAAAGAGGACGAGGTCCTTCTGAGAGTAGCCATGGCATGGGCAGCTAGTGCAGAGTTTCTTGAAGCGCTCAAAGTACTCATAAATAGACTCCGTAGCTTACTGCTCGATGCTGCTAATTGCCCTTTCCAAGGCATTAAGCTTAGTTGCAGGAAAATACATCTCCAGAAAGACTCTCTTCATCTCAGCCCAAGTAGAAATAGATCCATGTGGTAGATAGAAGAACCACTCATTTGCCTCATCCTTTAGAGAAAAGGGAAAGGCTCTCAGCTTGATTTGATCTTCAGTGACATTCTCTGGTTTCATCCCAACTACCACGGTATGAAATTCAGATAGATGCTTGTGGGGGTCCTACCCACTCAACCCATGGAACTTAGGTAGAAGATGAACTACCCCAGATTTCAGCTCAAAGTTGACTCCTTCCCCTAGTGCAGGGAATTGGATTGCCAAGGGTTGCTGTGCCAAGTAAGGACCAGAAAGCTCCCTCAGAGTGCGATTTGCTTCGTCAGCCATCTCTAAAGTGCTTTCTCCTTGATCAAAAGGTAACCCGCGAAAGCGATCACGAGTTTCTCGCCTTAAGGTAGAAAGGGTCCTTTCGATCTCTGAATCAAATGGCAACAAATAAGGATTAGTATCACGGGTATGGACCACATAAAATGGTCCACACCAAAAATCAGCACCAAAAACACACAAGAATCAATAAACCTCCCCAGCAACGACGCCAAATTTAACGGGAGGAAAACCTGTCGTTGATCCATCAAAATATATCTCAAACCTATGACTAGTATAGCAATAAGTAAGAGGTCGATCCACAGGTAAATTTGTTATTTAAATGTGATTTAAGTGCCAATTAAGTAACCAAAGGGGGGTTTTTGTGAAGAATGTGAAAGATCCGCCTTTAATCTAAGCGGATTGATGGGATTAAAAGTAAATGGTTTTGATTCAAACAATTGTGAGAAATAGTTCTACCTACAATTTTCCACTTTATTTGGTTGAAACGATCCATGTAACTTCTTCTCGTCCTTTTAGTTTTCCTATGAATGCCCTTGTCCCAACCTAATACAGTTACTAATCCAATCAGTCCTAGAAACCCTTATCAATTGAATAGTCCCTCAGAAAAGGATTTAACCCAATTGATAGCTTTAAGTTAAGAGATTAACCAAGGTATTTGCAGTCCCTAAAGAGGAATTTAACAACACATCCAACTTTCTACCTATCCAATTAGTTCAATAAGCCCTAAAGGGACAAGTTTGCTACTTGGGTTAAGGTTCACAATCAGGAATCTACAAAACCCTAGCAATTGAATTAATGTAACAAGTTGGCCAGACAAGATAGAATAAAACAATCAATCAATAAATGCAAAGAAGTTGAAGCATTCAATCAAGGAATTAAGGAACGAGAATTAGAAACTCACAATCAATCCAAATAAAGCTTCAAATCATAGGCAGAACAGATGAGTTTAGTTCCTCACAAAAAACATCGCTCAATCTCTAATTGTCTGATGAAAAGTAGAATAGAAGTTAAAATGAAAACTAGCAAATGTTCGGTCTTTTAAAAGTCTAAGTCGACCTAAAACGAATGAACAACTAGGCATTTAATCGAAACGCGGCACTCTGACCTCCAATGCGGCTACCGCGGCATGGGTGCTGCGGCCGTTGCACGCGTGTTCTCCAATGCCCGCTGCTCCAGCTCCTGGCGGTGACCGCGGCATGGGTGCTACGGTCGCTGCATCCAGTCGCAGCAATACTTGCTGCCAGCATCCGAAAGCTTCTCATCTCTTGTCTTTTTCCAAGTCTTTCTTCTTGTACTCCAATCCAAGATCATTGCATCTCTCAATAGTGTTCGAATCCAACTCTGTAAAATAATCACAATTCGCGCAGAATCCAAACTCTTCCAAAATAATCATAAGATGCACTTAACTCCAAATCATTAACTAAATGCAACCTAACTAGCCTAAAAAAGCCTATAATGCCTATCTAGGATATGCATTATCATCGGCGCTGCAGCTTCCATCTTCCTCGGCTTCCTGATCTGGCGGTGGTTCTTCAATGGCGGCGGTAGCTGATATACGAAGCATTTACCTACATGAAGGTTGTTTGAGATTGCCGATGGATTAAACTGTTGTTGCAACATCTTCGATCATGAGGTTTTGCTTTCATTTACATTGTTGACATGTTTTACATTGGATGAGCAGAAGAGGATCCATGGATCTTTCGGCAGGAGACATTGCAATCCAAACGGACCTTATATCAAAAGTTCATCAGGTAGGCTATGATAATTTAACAAAAAGCTCAAGTGCTGGTTTGGGGTATGGAGTGGGTACTTGGATTTGAATCTGATTAAGTGCACATCAGGTAGGCTATTTCAGCTAATCTAGCCATGTATTCCGGCCGCAGAAAGACTTCATGATGATTGCCCATTGTATATATAATATACTACGATTTACTGCAGTGATTGATTCATGATGTAAGAGAACATTTACAATATATTTGCATTGTATAATATTCTACTCCGTAGTATTTTGTTCTCCTTATGCATCGAAATAGGTTCAATTTTATTAAAAACCTTTGCAAACTATCTTTCTATATCTTCTTTAAATTCATATATATTTCACTATGTTTAATTGAAGAAAATGTCAAGTAGTTCAGGGTTTTATACCAAGGAAAAATTTGGTATGTGTCCACTTAGAGGCCAAATTTTAGCTCATTATCCATATTCTTATGGAAATTGGTTGAGTATTCCAAATTTCTAATTTTGTCCCTACCCTTATTTCTTAGGTTCTTCAGATCCTTCCTCGGATTTGCCTCCCAGATCCCTTTCCTCTCCCTCTCAATCGGGTCCTCTCTATCACTCTCTCTCGCCCTTTTGCCTCGCTCACTGGTTGCCGCCATTGAAGGCTCCTCCGAGCTCCCATCCGAGCTTCCATGGCAGCCTCCCGCTCTCTTAGATTTCGATCTCGCTATCCGGGGCCTCCTCTTCCCAGCCTCCTTACGCTTAGACTAGGCGGGTATGGAGCCCATTTCGACGGCGGAATCGATGCCCAACCGAGCTCCCCTCCGAGCTTCCATGGTTGCCTCCTTATGCCATTGAAATTGTAGTTCGTCTTCCTGAGATATTTGTGCTGTGGAGATTTTGATTCAATTCGTTTTTGTGCTGACTTGTCAGATTTTTTGATAATAAAGTGTGAAAATGGTGGTGAATTGCTAGTGAGAGGCTCGGTATTAGACGGTGATGGCGTTGTAAAAGAGCGACCATCGTGTATTTGAAATCAAATGTGATTTCGTCCATTAACAAACCTCAAGAGGAGAAGCCACTATCAGCCCTTTGCACACCGCCTGTTTGATAGAATCTCTAAGAGAATTTTTTTTCCTTTGAAATATTTGGATACGTGGGTATGTCTAGGATGTAGGGATGGACCCTATGAGGATGATGTATCACTTTCACTGTGAAATATCTTGATTTCCTACTTTGACCCGAAAAAAAATTTGATTTCCTATTATTAATTAAATAATGGACTCCTTTATTACTCTCTTTTGTAGGATACTTGAAGGTTTAAGCTAAGAAAATAGATGTTATTAACAAATTTGTTACAAGAAAAGATATATGCCAAAGATATGTAAATATGAAATTGAGAGGGAAGCAGGAAAGTGCATAGTGGGCAAGAGGGTTATAGACGTTGTAAACAAAATAAAAACAGGGCTATACACATTGTCACCACTATAAAAACAAGGTCATAGAAGCTGTAACCAAAATAAAAACAGGGTCATAGACATTGTAACAAAAAAAACCCTAGGACAAGGAAAGCATAAACCCTATAGGGGCTAATCAGAAACCAAAATACATGTGGTGATAGTTCTTCTGTAATATATGAATGGGTAAGAGGGTCATAGACGCTGTAACCAAAATAAAAACAGTGTCATAGACACTGTCACCACTATAAAAATAAAGTCATAGACACTGTCACCCAAACCCTAAAGCAGCTAATGAGAAGCAAAAATTCATGTGGTGACAGTTCTTCTAATATATGAATGGGTAAGAGGGTCATAGACGTTGTAACCAAAATTAAAACAGGGTCGTCATGGTGTCACCACTATAGTTTTTTTTTCATTTGTTTACAATTTTTTTCATTTGGTGACAGTAGTGTAACCAAGGTAAAAACAGTATAATCATTGTTGTAATCAAAGGAAAACCCTAGGACAAGGGACACACAAACCCTAAAGAGGCTAATGAGAAGCCAAAATACATGTGGTGGACAGTTCTTGTAACGGCCCAGATTATAAATCCGGGGTACGTTTAGAGGGAAGAATTATCCCTCTGCCAGATCTTGCAATCTAAGTACGAGCTGCTTATTTATCATCTTCAAGTTATAACCCTGTTTATGTCTTAAGAATATAATGATATAGTTCAAGAAAAGGGGGATTACAAACCCTCAAAACAGTCAAATTATCCAACACGATTTTGTGCTTTCGCACGAGAACCTATCCTATTTCAACTAGTCAACACTCTTGTCCCATGTGAAAACCCCATCATAGAAGCAATCAGCAAGCAAAAGGGAGCAAGTACTTGAAACTATCCACGAAGTCAGGCCAAGAGACGCATGCGGGCCCTAAAGACCTTGGTGAGGACATATAATACCCCTATACCTAAAATAAAGGATGTTCTAGTACTGTACGAATTTTAAATCACACAAGCATGCTGACAGTTTATATATATGCAAAAAGCGATTAAATGGATCCACACAGAATGCCAAGTGGCATATCCCCAATCTCTCAATATGTGCCCACACCGGGGTCATACATGTTCGTACCCAACTCCGAGGTAGGATGCTCGGTCGGTGTCGCAACCATCATATGTCCGTACCCAACTCCGAGGTAGGACGCTCGGTCACCGTCGCAACCATATCATAATATAAGACTCGGCTGGGACCGAAACGATATGAAACACGAATGCCCCAATGACCCTAGCAACGACTCTAAGGACTCAAAGATAACGACCGTTCTCTTTTCAAGCGCATAAAGAATAGGGATGCTCATTCATAAGTACAAGTCCTAAGCATGATACTACATGACATGCTTTTATGCATATGCAACAACTACATACTATATGACACATCAGGCATGAGGTCCTGGTTACTGAGTAAGCTCCCGTAGGAAACTTACCTGGAGTCTTCACATCCAATTAGCCAGCAAACAAACCACTCAGAGAATCATCCATCAGCAAATCAGCCACTCAGAGAGTCATCCAATCACACTAGCAAATAATAAGCAAGGAATTGCTCATCAATACATATTTAATCAACACACAAGCGAGTTTCCAAGTCTTCACAAGATTAAATAATATTTTATTCAAGCAACCTCGCATTCTCATCATAACCATCATTCTCAATTAACCTTGTTCTCATCAATTATGAAACTTAGCTCAAAGCCTTACCAATATCATCACTCAAAACATTTTACTTCAGCTCAAACTCAGGTTTTGCTTAACAATTGCTCAAATAATTCATAATTTATCAAATCCTCAAATGCTCAACCAAATTCATAAGTTCTTAACATCAAGGATCAACAAGTCTTATTTATCAAACTCGCATAATAAATCCTGCTCCTGGAGTAACCAAGGTAAGTTCACAAGAATCTCTTTTATCAAATCATTTTCTCAAGTATCATATATTCATTCATATTTAAGGACTAAGCCATGATAAGTCAACATTCCTAAAAACCTCTATGAATTCAATTGTCACTAAATCACTCAAAGAAAACTCGAAGTCAACGCAAGCAAGATTAAAACATAACAAGTCCTCAAGATATCTTTTTATATAATCTTATACACTATATCTTAGCTATTTTTTATAAGATTTTGCTCAACAAGTACATTAGTCATAAACATTCAATAAGATACTCACACTTAAAGTTTAGATTTCTATAATAAGGATCCTATCTCATTTAAATAAGCGGGTTTTCTAAGTAAACACATAATCAACAATAATAGCCAATTAGTTCAACAACTTCAAGCTTAGCTAATTTATCCATTGAACAAGGTCACAAGACATCATAAATTCTTCAAGACAACTTCTAATCATCTTAGACACATTAAATATATCTCAATTAACTACTCTTATAAGTTTACTTATCAAACGATCTAGGCACGGAAATTATCTAGCTATAACACCCCATTGTACTCTAAATTTATATTTGATAATTATGTCAAGTAGTTATTTAATTAGAAATCGCCAAAACCAAAACCAAAATAAGTATAAATCAACCCACTTAACAAGGTCATAAATTAACTATCAATTCATCATTTCTACAACCTATTAGTCAGTCAAAAGGTCTGAATTATCTTTTAAATAATCTAGCCAACTAATGTATACAACTAAAATCGTCTAATACAACCATTGGCAATAACCCAATTTCCCTTTTGATTTACTCCTACACCTAAACGTGTCATGGTAGTTCATAATTGTATTTAGGCTTCAATTGTATGTAACTTTAACTTAATCAAATTCACAAGTCCAACTCTCTCCACTAGCAAACCCATTCCAAAAGCAGCTAATTCAATCAATTCATCAAGAAATACCAATTAACAACATTCTGCTAAAAAAATCAAAAGTCCAAAGAACCCCGAAATATATACCCAGATATCGCTGATGTCAATCGAAATGGAATGATAAGGCAAGCAGCTCGCAGCTTCGGTTTTGGGGTTGCACTTGGCATCGGCAAGTCGGACTAGCGAGCGAGAGGGACGAGGCAATCACCCCTAGACGAGGGCCAAAGAAGCTTTAGGCGCCAGTGGTGAGGCTGCGAGCTGGCCGGTGGTGACTCGAGATGCACAGCTCAAGGTGACAGGGCTCCGGGGTCCAGGCCTCGCATCTGCAGCAGAGGGGTTCGATAGGGGGGCAGAGCTTCACTCCGGCAAGAGCCTCGTTAGGCGTCGACGTCAGCTCCGACTTCGAGGGTGCAAGCGCAGGTGCTCGGACTCAAAAATGGAAGTGGGGAGCGAGAGGGAGATGAGGCAAGAATGGATGGAGCAGGCGAGCTGGGAGCTGAATAAAATGAGAGGCTTCGATCAGGTCCGAAAGAGAGAGAGACCGAGAGAAGGGGAGTGAAGCGTGAGAGATGGAGGAGTTGAAAATGAATGCAGCCATGGGAGGAAAGCCGATGTGCTCAGATCTTAATGGAAGGAAAAGGAACAAGAAGAATGGGGCGGGTGTACAGTAAAATAGGCAAGGGATGGGGCGGAAGTGGGGTTTATATACCCGGAGAATTAGGGTTAGTTTTATATTAGACAAATTATAAAATTATTCCGATATTCCCATTTTATAAAAAAAATTCTATCCCAATAATTAGTAATATTCACCCACAATTTCAATTTAATTAGAATTGTCATAAAAATGGTCACACGCATCTCACTAGGTTCGAAATAATATTCATTTCTAAATTTGAAAACCTTAAATATTTCAAGTGTCGGTATAGGAAAGTGGAATAGATCTATGTATATATATTTTTTTTAAAAGCGGATATATACTTGCTTCGAATAAAAATAGAAATCATTTTGATCGAGGACAGAGATTTTCAAATTTTTTGAAATCTCAGAAATTTAATATTTAATTTATATTATAAGTCTAGAATAATATTTTAAAATTTTGAGTCTTTACATCATCCACCTCTAAAAACAAGTCTCGTCCTCGAGACTAAAATCCTTTTTTTTAGAAGCAACGAACCATTTTGAACTCGAGTCAGTTCCTCCTATGTTAGTCAACCAGATTTTCAAGGAGTCAAGAAGCAGTTTATCCACCTCTAAGGGCTAGTCCCATATTCCACTTCCTAAGTTCATTTCTCGTGATCATTTTCAACATCAAACTCAAGTATCAACATATTCAAAACATCGTCATATCAAGATTCATCGTCATATTAGATTTTAGCATTTCAAGCTCAAGGTATCAACATATCGAAATTCATCATACCATGAAATCCTATTATCAGCACATCATATCATCAGTAGAACATATAATCACAGATTTTTGCACCTTGCTCTCAATCAGAAATGAACACAATCATCATACTCACACATCCACACCAACCCGAAAGGGTGCAAGCAAGCATCATGATGAGCACAAAATCAGGCAAATGGAATGCGCAACTCTGATTACTCTAGAGGACCCACTCCTGATTATACCATAGACAGCTATACAAGGCTAACGCAAGGCTTAAGCTGAATTGAAGGAAAGAGACATTAAGGGACAATTCGACTAACTCTTGACACGAAGATAGACTCAGATAGTATATAGCAAAGCGGGATAGGAGAATTTCGTTGGTGCCCATGAGAACCCTTAAGGTTAGGATCATATCACTTAAAATCATCATATAACACATCATGTCATAAACACACAACGTTGTAATTTTGCAAACTAACATGAACCTATCTCAGGAGGCAATGGCAATACGATTTCAGTGTGAGCGTCATAACGTGGGGGAAGTATAAAGTAAATAATCTATCATGATCATAGCAACATCAATACACATACTATTATCAAATCAAACCCTCACCAGAAAGGAATATCACCTATAATGACTAGAAAAATGCTATTAAGGTTCAACATTCATAGATATACACAAGATAGATCTAACAATCTGTTACCCGAATAGACTAAATTGATTCAGTACATGCGTGAGGGAATCCTATATACCACTATGGTGTAAGGAGACTAAACATAACATGTAAGGAATAGGATCAACATGTCTTAAACGTCACGAAAGAAATATCATATAGTTCACTAGCAAATGACAAGCGTAAGTGTGTACTTCATGCATTTGTGTCACCAAGGCATACATCAACACATATATTCATACCCTTATAAGTTCAACGTGGTAGATAGCATAATATCAACAATTCTTAAGCAAAATAGGGTGCATAAACATGCAAGTGCAATTTAAACTATAGGGGTGGACGTGCGAGCATACGGGGCCTAAAACTATTTATGCATGACGAGTATAGAAAAACATCATGTAATAGGTAAAAGTGAGCATGTGCAATATTATGGCCAATGCATAGTACTGTCCATGTAAAATAATGTATGATGGTGTCGAACGATAACAAGATTTCTCTAATGATAATATTCAAAATGCATAAGCAATCACAACTTCATAAAATCACATAACAAGTGCAAATATGCAAGATAGGTATACTACCAAAACCTTATTATATGAGTAATCATACAAATAATGTAAATATTGCAACGAATCACATATCATATCGTTGATGCGAAATTTCTACATATTATCGATAACACATGACGATGGGTAAGTACATGAAAATATACTTTAACAACAAACAAGATGATACACAATAAGCCAAACCACCCATATCATAAGAGTGACCATATAAATAATATAGAAAGTGTAATAAATCACATAATCATTTTCTCAAATACTTAATTTTCCAAATAGTATTAATAACATATGGCCAGATGTAAGCACGCGGCGTTATGACCTAACAACTAACATGACTAACCAATCAAAACACTATATATCCACACAACATTAGTATATATGAAGTATAATCGAAAACGATTTGAACTTAAAATGGTGACGACTATACATGGATATATATATATATATATATATATATATATATATATATATATATATAGAGAGAGAGAGAGAGAGAGAGAGAGAGAGAATATCGATATAGGTATGCATACTAGCTAAGGCACAGATAGGAAGGCACGGGTCAGACTATCATGAGTCATGTAGTAATAGTGATCAACCGATGTTATAATTAGGGTATAAACTAAATAATCATTTCTTCGAAGGTAGAGATCATATAAGGGATACCAGTAGCACACAACACAGTAAGAGTGTTCATAAGTAGCATGTAACAACATAAGTCAATACACACAATAAGCTAAAGTGATCATGCGAAAAACCCAACAGGAACATGAGAGATGTGAAAAAGGAAGTAATGCAACCATGAATCAGGAGTGGCAATCTAAAGTTACACAAAACGTCATGATATGCATATATATGTCAACGAGGCATGAATATTACGAATAACTAGATGCAATTTCATATCATGTCATGGATGCTCAAATGTGGCTACCATTAAAGTCAAACAATGGTTACCAAGGGTGGCATACTACAAGAGAATAACACGTATATATTTATATATTATTACATAAATTTATATAGCTATCATGGTGGATGGACATGCGATGTGTGAGGTCCTTAAAGCATCACAAGCGTAGAGTTATAGCACATGTTAAGATGAGATAACGATGATAGGTACATAGCTGAACAAGACGTTAACCCAATAAGGCATAAAGTCATAGCATACCTAAATCAATATCATTTAACAAGTATAAGCGGACCATTATCAAGAATCATGTGGCGAGAATCATACAAGAAGGATGGCGAGTCTACCAAGAATCAGTGATAGAAATACTAAAGGCATGATGCAGATGGGGCATACATGCACAACACAACTAATTCAGTTATGTCTAGTATCCTTAAGTATCCAAAAAGGGCAAGCGGTGACAAAAGGGAGAATGAAAGGACTTCCATGCATCTATAATTAAGAATAATAAACAATGATGATGGAGAATAAAGTCACTTAGCTCACAAGTCATGGATTCTATAAGACACTAGCAACACCAAATAAGCCACAAGTACATAAACATATAATATACGTGTATAGGGCTAACATGGCAATGCATCAAAAGTCAACTAATCATATAATAAAGTGAGAGGAACACAAAAGGGGTACTATGGAAGTTAATACGATTCTAAGATAATGTGTATGAGGCATGGATGAATCAAGTGCGATAGGATAGATATACACATCAACGTAGATCCAAATAGAACAAGTATGTAACACAATAACACAACAAAACATGGAAACACAACAAGACTACCATCATAACCAAATAGAAATTTCTCAGGGCAACATCGACTCATCCCCGCTGACTCCATAACCCATTCCGAAAAGAAGCCTAGTTGTTTCTTAGAGAGACAATATACTTTTGGGTGAACATCAACCATAAGGAAAACCTTCAAACGAATTTCCCTGAATGAACAAAGACATCAAGGAACTCTCGATGCAAAAGATGACATCCAACAGATTTCTAAGAATCACTCATCAAAACCCCTTTTGGGTATTGTACTCTCTCAAGACAATCAACACTCTAACTTATATATCAATTCGTAACAAGTTAGACCCACACGGTTTGGAACATAGGTGACCAACATGAAAGGAAGTTAGAAGGAACCAAAGTGACAAGGTAAAAGAAGAGTAATGAAGAGAGACAAGGATTTTTCATGACAATTTATCGAGGTACTCAAAGATCGCAAAGAAAAATTCACCGAGAATCTAAGGAGGTCAATCAATAGGTCAACTTGCTATCATATCGAGTCTCACCATTAACAAGTTAGCTTGAATATAGAGTCTCTTCCCTAACCAAGTAGACAAGCAAGAATAACATCATCTTATTGGAACAAGGGACATATAAGGCATCAATTATACAAGGCAGACAATTATAAGATAACGAGTAGCCACATAAGCAATACATCATAATTAACGATCATCGTTCATACAAACAAGATAAAGGTGCATGGCATAACCGCACAAAATCTCATAAGTCATAAAATATGAACGATAACACATCGAGGGTAGGAGAGACAATGTCATATCACTCACATAAAGCCTATTTTATGACTAAGCACTTCAGGTCTATTCATTGATTTTTATACATTTTAGTCGAGTTGTATACACATGATCCTCTTTTTGAAATAAATTCATACGGGAGATCAAATAATTATAATTCATCAGGTAAAGCATGTAAGGAATTAAATAGATAAGTCATATGGTAACATCATGCCAAAATATCTCAAATCGACATATAAGCAAGACACCACAACTCAATATCAAGAGTAGTTCATTTTATAATAGAAGTGCATGATATAGTCTCAGATAACATCAAAACACACAACATACCAAGGAGAACACATCGAGCATATAAGACATATCGTCATATAGGTCAATTTGCATAAATCTCTTTCCCTAGACAAGCATACAAGCAAGGATAACATCATCATGTCGGAAAGAGTGTTATGTAAGACATTGATTATATAAACCATGTAAACAACGCATTTTGTGATCCCTGCAAGTATTCCATAAGCGTCCCCATAAAATACTTGTATAAGTACCACAAAATCATCACAATATTCTCACTAGGTCTAACCAAGTACTTTACAAGCGTCCTTGTAAAATACTTGTGTCGACTCGGTGAAAACATTATCATATAAGCAAGAATCAACAATTTAGATCAAGAAACTGAATTACATAAGCATCTCTTATCAACTCCGCCAAGAAGTCAAATAATCAGAATATCATGGCTCTTAAATCAACAAACATAATTTCTCAGTTCTCAACCATAAATTTTTCCATCAACTAGAGTAAGGTTCTCAAGTTTGAGCTCATAAGCCCTCATCTAACCAATACGAAACATCAGCTACATCCATGTAAATTCTCATAATCTCATCTCATGTCTTCATCAAACCAAGGCCAAAAAGGCACCAACAATTTCCATCATAAGTGATATAAGTAACAAAACAAACATCTATAAGTCAAACACATCATGTACGGTAGCAAGTGTCCAAACTAATTCATCCATTACCATAAATTTTAAGCGCATAACAAGATGTAAGCATGTTATGAGAATCACGTCAGATGTCATAATGAGGAAAACTCATATAGCAAATATCCCACCAAGTCATCAAGAGTAACACACATGAATAATCAAACTTTTCTCCCTAATTTTACCTATCTATATAATCAAGTGCATGAATTACTCAATCAAGACTTTACATATGTCATCCATGCCTATCTGTAACGTATAAAGCTGATAGTCTCTACTAATCTCACTCAATATCCGTAAGGGATAGCTATCGCCAAGACTACCTGATCGAGTCCCGATTCTCACTTCCCAAGGTGGTTATCTTACTTATCCATATTAAATTCATTTTGCCCTTTGAAAACATTCAAAACTCGTGAAAACCTTTGGGCCATTTTATTTCCAAAACTCAAAATCACCAATTGTTTTGCAACTCATTTGTACTCGGATAGCACAACCTGACTCTGATACCAACTTTGTAACGGCCCAGATTATAAATCCGGGGTACGTTTAGAGGGAAGAATTATCCCTCTGCCAGATCTTGTAATCTAAGTACGAGCTGCTTATTTATCATCTTCAAGATATAACCCTGTTTATGACTTAAGAATATAATGATATAGTTCAAGAAAAGGGGGATTACAAACCCTCAAAACAGTCAAATTATCCAACACGATTTTGTGCTTTCGCACGAGAACCTGTCCTATTTCAACTAGTCAACACTCAACTATAAACAAACGAGTTTAATTTAAAGTAAATATAATTTGTTTCAAGGTGACTCATTCAACCAAAACATTTGTGAAAACAAGGTTGTAAAGGTACGAAGTCTTCTTAACACTCTCGTCCCATGTGAAAACCCCATCATAGAAGCAATCAGCAAGCAAAAGGGAGCGGGTACCTGAAACTATCCACGAAGTCGGGCCAAGAGACGCATGCGGGCCCTAAAGACCTTGGTGAGGACATATAATACGCCTATACCTAAAATAAAGGATGTTCTATTACTGTACGAAATTTAAATCACACAAGCATGCTGACAGTTTATATATATGCAGAAAGCGATTAAATGGATCCACACAGAATGCCAAGTGGCATATCCCCAATCTCCCAATCTGTGCCCACACCGGGGTCATATATGTTCGTACCCAACTCCGAGGTAGGATGCTCGGTCGGTGGTGCAGCCATCATATGTCCGTACCCAAGTCCGAGGTAGGACACTCGGTCACCACCGCAGCCATATCATAATATAAGACTCGACTGGGACCGAAATGATATGAAACACGAATGCCCCAATGACCCTAGCAACGACTCTAAGGACTCACAGATAACGGCCGTTCTCTTTTCAAGCGCATAAAGAATAGGGATGCTCATTCATAAGTGCAAGTCCTAAGCATGATACTACATGACATGCTTTTATGCATATGCAACACCTACATACTATATGACACATCAGGCATGAGGTCCTGGTTACTGAGTAAGCTCCCGTAGGAAACTTACCTGGAGTTTTCACATCCAATTAGCCAGCAAACAAACCACTCAGAGAATCATCCATCAGCAAATCAGCCACTCAGAGAGTCATCCAATCACACTAGCAAGTAATAAGCAAGGAATTGGTCATCAATACATATTTAATCAACACACAAGCGAGTTTCCAAGTCTTCACAAGATTAAATAATATTTTATTCAAGCAACCTCGCATTCTCATCATAACCATCATTTTCAATTAATCTTGTTCTCATCAATTATGAAACTTAGCTCAAAGCCTTACCAATATCATCACTCAAAACATCTTACTTCATCTCACACTCAGGTTTTGCTTAACAATTGCTCAAATAATTCATAATTTATCAAATCCTCAAATGCTCAACCAAATTCATAAGTTCTTAACATCAAGGATCAACAAGTCTTATTTATCAAACTCGCATAATAAATCCTGCTCCTGGAGTAACCAAGGTAAGTTGACAAGAATCTCTTTTATCAAATCATTTTCTCAAGTATCATATATTCATTCATATTTAAGGACTAAGCCATGATAAGTCAACATTCCTAAAATCCTCTATGAATTCAATTGTCACTAAATCACTCAAAGAAAGCTCGAAGTCAACGCAAGCAAGATTAAAACATAACAAGTCCTCAAGATATCTTTTTATATAATCTTATACACTTAACCATATCTTAGCTATTTTTTATAAGATTTTGCTCATTAAGTACATTAGTCATAAACATTCAATAAGATACTCGCACTTAAAGTTTAGATTTCTATAATAAGGATCCTATCTCATTTAAATAAGCGGGTTTTCTAAGTAAATACATAATCAACAATAATAGCCAATATAGTTCAACAACTTCAAGCTTAGCTAATTTATCCATTTAACAAGGTCACAAGACATCCCAAATTCTTCAAGACAACTTTTAATCATCTTAGACACATTAAATATATCTCAATTAACTACTCTTATAAGTTTACTTATCAAACGATCTAGGCACGGAAATTATCTAGCTATAACACCCCATTGTACTCCAAATTTATATTTGATAATTATGTCAAGTAGTTATTTAATTAGAAATCGCCAAAACCAAAACCAAAACCAAAACCAAAACCAAAATTAGTATAAATCAACCCACTTAACAAGGTCATGAATACAACTAAAATCGTCTAATATAACCATTGGCAATAACCCAATTTCCCTTTTGATTTACTCCTACACCTAAACGTGTCATGGTAGTTCATAATTATATTTAGGCTTCAATTGTATGTAACTTTAACTTAATCAAATTCACAAGTCCAACTCTCTCCACTAGGAAACCCATTCCAAAAGCAGCTAATTCAATCAATTCATCAAGAAATACCAATTAACAATATTCTGCTAAAAAAATCAAAAGTCCAAAGAACCCCAAAATATATACCCAGATATCGCTAATGTCAATCGAAATGGAATTATAAGGCAAGCAGCTCGCAGCTTCTGTTTCGGGGTTGCACTTGGCATCGGCAAGTCGGACTAGCGAGCGAGAGGGACGAGGCAATCACCCCTAGACAAGGGCCAAAGAAGCTTTAGGCGCCAGTGGTGAGGCTGCAAGCTGGCCGGTGGTGACTCGAGATGCACAGCTCAAGGTGACAGGGCTCCGGGGTCTAGGCCTCGCATCTGCAGCAGGGGGGTTCGATAGGGGGGCAGAGCTTCACTCCGGCAAGAGCCTCGTTAGGCATCGACGTCAGCTCCGACTTCGAGGGTGCAAGCGCAGGTGCTCGGACTCAAAAATGGAAGTGGGGAGCGAGAGGGAGATGAGGCAAGAATGGAGGGAGCAGGCGAACTGGGAGCTGAATGAAATGAGAGGCTTCGATCGGGTCCGAAAGAGAGAAAGAGACCGAGAGAAGGGGAGTGAAGCGTGAGAGATGGAGGAGTTGAAAATGATGGCAGCCATGGGAGGAGAGCCGATGTGCTCAGATCTGAAAGGAAGGAAAAGGAACAAGGAGAACGGGGCAGGTGTAAAGTAAAATGGGCAAGGGATGGGGCTGAAGTGGGGTTTATATACCCGGAGAATTAGGGTTAGTTTTATATTAGACGAATTATAAAATAATTCCGATATTCCCATTTTATAAAAATATTCTATCCCAATAATTAGTAATATTCACCCACAATTTCCATTTAATTAGAATTGTCATAAAAATGGTCACACGCATCTCACTAGGTTCGAAATAATATTCATTTCTAAATTTGAAAACCCTAAATATTTCAAGTGTCGGTATAGGAAAGCGGAATAGATCTATATATATATATATATATATATATATATATATATATATATATATATATATATATATATATATATATATATATATATATATAGGGTTGCCCTCCGGTGAAAACCAAAATTGCGGTAAAAACCTGTGAGGACCGACTTTTTAGTCCGGTTCACTAGCTTTATAGCCCGGTTTTGAATAGAACCGATCTATAAAGTCACATATTTTAACCCGGTTCTGAATAAAACCGAGTTATAAAGTCACTAATGTTATATATATATATATATATATATTTGAAATCGGATATATGCCAGAATTTGCTTCGAATAAAAAATAGAAATCATTTTGATCGAGGACAGAGATTTTCAAAATTTTCGAAATCTCATAAATTTAATATTTAATTTAAATCATAAGTCTAGAATAATATTTTAAAATTTTGAGTCTTTACAGTTCTCCTCCAATATATGAATGGGTAAGAGGGTGATAGACGCTATAACCAAAATAAAAACAGGGTTATAGACACTGTCACCACTATAAAAACAGGGTCATACACACTGTCACCACTATAAAAATATGATCATATACACTGTAACCAAAGGAGAAACCCTAGAAAAAGGGAAGCAAAAAACACTAAATGGGCTAATGCTGAGCAAAAAAACATTTGGTGTTCAGTATATGTCATCACAAATGTCAAGTACCAGTGTCACCACTACTGTCACAAAAGGAAAAACCTAGGACAAAGAAAGAAAAAACCCTAGAGGGCTAATGTTAACCAAAACCTTTCGGTGATTACACTATATCACCGAAAAATACGTAACCAAATATAATAAACTATCAATATGCTGAAATTAAAGTTTTTTTTTTTTTGCACTAGTTACGCTTTGGTTATGCACCCTATAATATTGATAGTTTAGCAATTAAAATTTCAAAGTATATATATCCTGGTGCTTTAGTCAAACACTTCTTTAGGCTGATGATTGAAAGCTTCTTAAATATTATACTATACTTTTACACAATTATACATTTCAATGGCTGTCAATTACAATTTACAAGTAAATGTTCCAATACAACCAAAATTAATTATACATCCTGATGAGTTCCTAACCCTAATACTCTGACAGTAAAAATAATTGATCAAAACTCAAAACTCAAGCCTCATCTTCAGCCCCATCAGATTTTACACACATGAAATCGAGAGTGAAAAAATAACAATCAGAAAAATTATGATTTACACAAGCCCAGCTTCATAGTTCATATATAACTAATTTACACACCATGAAGCTCTGCGCGGTTCCTCCCCATGAGATGATCGGATCAAGCGCAAGGTCTTCCGCAAGATGTTAGGTCTTCGACAGGAACGGCGGGATAGGGTTCCCTTGTAAGCACTCTAGCGGACGTTCAGGGGAGGGGAGGAGGAGAAATTGGATTCGACATTGGGATCTATTGCCGAAACCTAATCGAACTGAAAAAAACAGAAATTGTCGGGAAGCTTTCGAAGGCTAAATCGACGGCCCCTCATATGTCTCCTCAGCCCTCCCTATCCCAGCTCTGCGTCCTCGACTTCATCGGTAACTACTACATCGGCAGTATTCCCTCCGACATCGAAAAGAGCCTCGCGATGCTCAACTTCGTTAATGGCAGATGGGGGGAACGGGGGTTGGAACGAGAGATCTGAGAAGTGGAAGAAGGCGAAATTGGGGAAAAATAAAAAGAGGGGTAGTTCGGGTATTATGAAAATATTTTGGACAATTACCTAAAAATGGGATTAGGGGGACAAATACTAAATAAATTTATATAAATAGCCTTTGGGCCAAATATTCAGTTATACCAAGCGGTTCAGGGTTTTACAATTATTAAATAGTTGTGGTTCATAAAATAAAAGAGTAGTAGTTTATCAAATAAATAGTATTGATTCATTAAATAAATAAATAAAATAATTAATTAATTAAAAAATAAAGTTTAAATGAAAATAAAGAAGAATAAAATTTTTACAATTATTAAATAGTAGTGATTCATGGAGTAACTTGATGGAGTAGATAGATCAAGTGGTTCAGGGTTTTATACCAAATGGTTCAGGATTTTTAATACCAAGTGGTTCAAGGTTGTATACCAAGTGGTTCATCGAATAAATATAGAGTAGTGTTTCATCAAATAAATATATTTGGTTCATAAAATAAATAGTATTGGTTCATGAACCATTTTATTTTAAAAACAAATAATTAAAAATAAACATTACAATAAAATAAGAGAAGAGTGAAAATTTTACAATTATTAACTAGTAGTGGTTCATCAAATAAATAGTATTTATTAATTAAATAAATAATTAAAAATAAATATTAAAAGAAAATAAAGAAAAATAAATTTTTTACAATTATTATATAATAGTGGTTCATGAAACAAATTCTAGTGGTTCATGAAGTAACTTCATGAACCACTTCTTTAAAATATCATGAACCACTTCTTTACAACTTCATGAACCACTTTCTTTATATCAAGTAGTTCAGTGCTTTTATATCAAGTGGTTCAGGGCTTTTATACCAAGTGGTTCAGTGTTTTTATACCAAGTGGTTCAGGGTTTTAATATCAAGTGGTTCAGAGTTTTTATACTAAGTGGTTCAGGGTTTTTATACCAAGTTGTTCATCAAATAAATAGAGAGTAGTGGTTCATCAAATAAATAGTAGTGGTTCATGAACCATTTTATTAAAAAAACACATAAATAAATAATTGAAAAATAAATATTAAAAGAAAATAAAAGAAGAGTGAAAATTTTACAATTATTAAATAGTAGTGGTTTATCAAATAAAGAGTAGTGGTTCATGAAATAAATAGTATTGATTAATTAAATAAATAATTAAAACAAATAAATAATTAAAAAATAAACATTAAAAGAAAATAAAGAAAAATAAATTTTTTACAATTATTATATAATAGTGGTTCATGAAACCAATTCTAGTGGTTCCTGAATGAACCACTTCTTTAAAACATCATGAACCACTTCTTTATAGCTTCATGAACCACTTCTTTATAACTTCATGAACCATTTTTTTATATGAAGTGGTTCAGTGCTTTTATATCAAGTGGTTCAGGGCTTTTATATCAAGTGGTTTAGTATTTTTATACCAAGTGGTTCATGGTTTTAATACCAAGTGGTTTATGGTTTTAATACCAAGTGGTTCAGGGTTTTTATACCCATTGGTTCAGGGTTTTAATACCAAGTGGTTCAGGGTGTAATACCAAGTGGTTCAGGTTTTTAATACCAAGTGGTTCAGGGTTTTTATACTAAGTGGTTCAGAGTTTTTATACTAAGTGATTCAGAGTTTTTTATACCAAGTGGTTCATCAAATAAATAGAGAGTAATGGTTCATCAAATAAATAGTATTCATTCATGAAATAAATAGTATTTGTTCATGAACCATTTTATTTCAAAAATAAACAAATAAATAATTAAAAATATACATTACAAGAAAATAAAAGAAGAGTGAAATTTTTATATTATTAAATAGTAGTGGTTCATGAAATAAAGAGTAGTGGTTCATGAAATGAATAGTATTGGTTCATGAACCATTTTATTTTAAAAACAAATAAATAAATAATTAAAAAATAAATATTAAAAGAAAATAATAGAAGAGTGAAAATTTTACAATTATTAAATAGTAGTGGTTCATAAAACAAATTCTAGTGGTTTATGGAGTAACTTAATGAACCACTTTTTTATAACTTCATGAACCATTTCTTTAAAACTTAATGAACCACTTCTTAATAACTTCATGAACCACTTCTTTATAGGTTCATGAACCACTTCTTTTATAACTTCATGAACCACTTCTTTATAGCTTCATGAACCACTTCTTTATAGCTTCTTGAACCACTTCTTTATAGGCTCTTGAACCACTTCTTTATAGCTTCATGAACCACTTCTTTATAGGTTCATGAACCACTTCTTTATAAGCTCTTGAACCACTTCTTTATAGCTTCATGAACCACTTCTTTGTAGGTTAATGAACCACTCCTTTATAGCTTGATAAAACACTTCATTATAAGTTCTTGAACCACTTCTTTATAGACTCTTGAACCACTTCTTTATAGCTTCATGAACCACTTCTTTATAGCTTCATGAACAACATTGTGATAACTTCATGAACCATTAGAAATAAAATGGTTGAACCAATGCGAGTAAAATAGCTGAACCAATACAAAGAAAACCCTGAACCACTAAGAGTAAAATGACTGAACCACTATGACTAAAATTGAGATTGGTTTAGTGACTAAATAGAGAGTGGTTCAGTGACTAAATAGAGAGTGGTTCAGTGACTAAATAGAGATTGGTTAAGTGACTAAATACAGATTGGTTCAGTGACTAAATATAGAGTGGTTCAGTGACTAAATAGAGATTGGTTCAATACTAAATAAAGAGTGGTTCAGTGACTAAATAGAGAATGGTTCAGTATTAAATAAAGAGTGGTTCAGTGACTAAATAGATATTGCTTCAGTGACTAAATAGAGAGTGGTTCAGTGACTAAATAGAATGGTTCAGTGAGTAAATAGAGAGTGGTTCAGTGACTAAATAGAGATTGGTTCAGTGACTAAATAGAGAGTGGTTCAGTGACTAAAAGGGCTGAACCACTGAGAGTAAAAGGGTTGAACCACTTCTTTAAAGCTTCATAAACCACTTCTTTAAAGCTTCATGAACATTTTCTTTATAGCTCAATGAACCACTTCTTTACAGGTTCATGAACCACTTCTTTATAGGTTATTCTTTATAGGTTCATGAACTACTTCTTTAAAGCTTCATGAACCACTTCTTTACAGCTCAATGAACCATTTCTTTATAGGTTCATGAACCACTTCTTTATAGGTTCATGAACCACTTCTTAATAGCTTCATGAACCACTTCTTTATAGCTTCATGAACAACTTCTTTATAGCTTCATTAACCACTTTTTTATAGGGCTGAACCATTATGAGTAAAAGAGTTGAACCACTATAAGTAAAAGGGCTAAACCACACGAGTAAAAGGGTTGAACCACTATGAATAAAAGGGCTGAACCACTAAGAGTAAAAGGGCTGAACCACTGAGAGTAAAAGGGTTAAACCACTTCTTTAAAGCTTCATTAACCACTTCTTTAAAGCTTCATGAACCACTTCTTTATAGCTCAATGAACCACTTCTTTATAGGTTCATGAACCATTTCTTTATAGGTTAATGAACCACTTCTTCAAAGCTTCATGAATCACTTCTTTAAAGTTTCATGAACCACTTCTTTATAACTCAATTAACCACTTCTTTATAGGTTCATGAACCACTTCTTTAAAGCTTCATGAACAACTTCTTTAAAGCTTCATGAACCACTTCTTTATGGTTCAATGAACCACTTCTTTATAGGTTCATAAACCACTTCTTTATAGGTTCATGAACCACTTCTTTATAGCTTCATGAACCACTTCTTAATAGCTTCATGAACCACTTCTTTATAGCTTCATGAACCACCTCTTTATAACTTCATGAACCACTTCTTTATAGGGCTGAACCATTATGAGTAAAAGAGCTGAACCACTATAAGTAAAAGGGTTGAACCACACGAGTAAAAGTGTTGAACCACTAAGAGTAAAAGGGCTCAACCACTCAACCACTGAGAGTAAAAAGGGCTAAACCACATGAGTAAAAGGGTTGAACCACTATGAATAAAAGGACTGAACCACTAAGAGTAAAAAGGTTGAACCACTAAGAGTAAAAGGGCTGAACCACTAAGAGTAAAGGGATGAACCACTTCATGGTAACTTGATGAACCACTTTTTTATAACTTGTGAACCACTTTTTTTTTCAAAAAAAACATATACAAAGTGGGTGTCTATGTGTAATAAAATTAAATTACACCCAAAAATATATTTTTTTATATTTTTTTAACAAGTGAAAATGCCAAAAAATAATTTTTAAAAGTCCATGTAAACACTTTAGCATGTACGTACATTGTCTGATTAATTAGTAAGTTGTGTTGATGGGCGCGTGTAATTAATTAGTGTTACTTGTGAGAGTGGGGGTGTTACTAATTAATTTGTGTATATGTTACTAATTAATTGGGGGAATCCGCGTGTCTCCTATTTTGAATTCACTTTTGGACACGTAGACCAATCAGATTACTTCTTTCCTTCTCACTGGTTCACCTCTTCTCACCTGAACCCAACCCATTATTGTTAATATAATATCTTTATAGAAAGATATTATGAATAGAAGATAAAAGATAAATAGGTAACTTATTATGAATAAGTTTGACCTAATATGTGCACTTTATAAGGAGACTTATTAGGAATAAATCTCTAACCTAGTTTTAGGGGATTGTGCATCTTTTCTTCTCCCACCATAAACCACTATCATCCCTAAAGTGTTAGGTGTGAGTTGCAATCCTTCGATCGTTCGTTTTAGCAAACGGAGATAATGAGATCCAATCCCGTGCTCGTGTGGACCAAGTAGAGGAGTCACGTTTGAGGCTCTATTCTCCAAAGGTGATTTCGAATCAAGGTTCCGCACAAGAAAGGTACGACTTTTTCCTTCTATATTGTTTATATCAATTCATGCATGAGATCCTGAATTAGATGTTAGAAAATAGTTTTCTACAATTCCGCTACGCATCTAATTTTCCATAGTGGTATTAGAGCCTCTTGCATAAATTGATATGATTGATTGATTTTTTTTGTTAGTTTTGATTCAATTTAGTAATATATTTGACATATGGAATAATTTATATGATTAAATATGATTTTGATCAATTGAATTGAATGTGTTGAATTTTATATGAGTTCGAAATTCGTTCCGATACAAGGAATTTAATACATGTTCGGAATTTGATTCCGATATAAGGCCGCACCAATTGATATAGGGTCAATTGAGCAATAGGCCATAATTAGGGCCTTTATTAGGAAAATGTCCACCCATCCTTCCAAATTGGCAAAATGTCCACCTCCCTTCCCTTTCCCCCTTTGCACATGTGACCCCCACGAGCGCCCCCTGTGTCCCCCTCCTGTTTAAGCACATTTGGTTTCAACAACCCCTATTTCAGCGTTTTTTCCGCTCATTAGCGCTTCGACACCGGAGTTACTGAAACTGAAGTTACTGAAATTGTTGCTGAAATTGTTGAAATTAGTTTTTTTTCGCACGTTGCTAAAACCGAAGTAGCTGAAATCGGAGTTGCTAAAACCGGAGTTGCTTTTTTTTTCTTTTTTTTTTCGCGTCACCACTTCGACACCGAAGTTGCTGAAACCGGGGTTGCTGAAACCGGAGTTGCTTTTTTTTCTTTTTTTTTTTTGCGTCACCACTTCAACACCGGATTTGCTGAAACCGTGTTGCTGAAACTGGAGTTGCTTTTTTTTCTTTTTTTTTTCACGTCACCACTTCGACACCGGAGTTGTTGAAACCGTGTTGCTGAAATCGAAATTTGCTTTTTTTTCCACGTCAGCACTTCGACATCAGGGTTGCTAAAATCGGAGTTGCTGAAACCGTGTTGCAGGATATAAAATTTAGCCTATGCAGGATTCGAACCTACATATTTGCGCATAAGCACATCGCTCTACGGCTCTACCATTGAGCTAAGAGGCTTTTAAAGGAGATTTAAAGTAAGTAACATCAAATTTCATTGCAGTCCGCATTTCAACAATTGCTGAAATTACAGTCCGCATTTTAGCAATTGCTGAAATTGCCAATATCCAAACCCAAACCATGTAAGACATTAGACAACTTCCATGGCAGTCGAAGACACCGACGTAGGTAGCGGAGGAAGAAAGCGACGACATTTTCGGAAGAGGGAGGGAGTAAGAGGCAGCAGGTAGACCTGTCAATCATTTGGGTCGGGTTCGGGTTCGGGTCATTCGGGTACCGGGTAAATCGGGTTTCGGATCAATCGGGTTACCGGTCATTCCGGGTCGAGCCAAACCAGGTTTGTCCCGAGTTCGAGTCGAGCCACCGGATCAACAAACTCGAACTTTTTGAAGAATTTTTTAAAATATTAAAATAATATAAAAATTAAATTGTAATATAAATGTGTCAAATTAAATTAAATAATAATATATAATTAAATTTATAAATATTATTATAATAATATTATTATTTTAATATTTTAAGCATAAATAAAACATATTTATACAAATAAAACATACTATAATTATAAAATATATAAGTTATTTAACTTATGAGTGACCTTAACGAATACAATTGCATGACGAATCTGTGTAGGGCTCAATCCGGTGCATGTGTAGCGTCTACATAGTGCTGACTCACCGGGTCAATTTTGACCCAACGGGGGTCTTGACCCTAAAAGTCCTAGGTAATTCGGGTTCGGGTCGATTTCGGATCCCGGGTCTAAAACACCGGGTTCAAACCCGTAAAATTACCGGGCGTACGGGTCAGATTTTTCGGGTCGGGTCATGTTTTGACAAGTCTAGCCGCAGGGGCTCGAGAGATTCAATCATTGCCGCCGGAGAGCGCCTCCGCCTCCGCCGCTGCCAACACCACCACCCCATGACCGGAGTTGCTGAAACCGCTATATATCGGCCAAAAGAAATGATAAAATCGAAATTCCCTAAACAGATCCTTCAAAGTCTCAAACAACTTGTAGCACTTCTAATGATAGTTCTTTTCACATCTACACCGGCTCTACCAAAACCTTAATTAGCAAGGTAACCAAATCATCTTAGCACAAGTTATTGCCACATGAAAAATACATAAAAAATAGCATCAGGTATGGATATAAAGCTGTGAGCTACTTATTTAGATGAATCCAGCAAGGCAATCAATAAACAAAATTTCTATTAACAAATTGACATCATAGAAAAAAAATCGTAAGAATCTGAAAAAGGAAAAAAAATTAAATAACTAAATTGGAGAGTGAATGGAAGATTGATTAATTGACAAATTAGGCTCAATAGGGGTCTTGGAAAACCGGAAGAACTCGGGCCCTGCAAAACCAGAAGACCACCCTCGTCCTCCTCCTCACCGGCTTCTCCATGGCTGAAGTACCTGAACACGACCTTCCCGGAATGGAGCTCGCTGATTTTGGAGTCGGTGGCGAGCATCGACCTACTGTTCTCCTGTTCCTGGTGGGGCTCGAGCTCGAATCGATCCGCCGAAGAGGCCACCAGGCCTTCCTTATTGCCGTTGGCGGGATCTCGGCGTTGTTCGTGTTCGAGATCTGGATCTAGATTGGAGAGATGAAAAAAAAAATTGGATCTGGATCTAGAACGGGAGAAATGGCTACTAGATCTAAGATTTGGGGGAAGATAAAAATAGGGGGCAGTTATAATTTAAGGTATAAATTAAATGTGGACTTTTAGCTAATTTATAAAGGATGGTGGACACTTTTCTAATTAGAGCCTAAAAAGTGACCGATTTTGCAAATTAATTCATTACTCCCTCCGTTTGCAAATTAATAAGTATCAATTTATAAAAAAAAATTTGATTAAAAAAATAATATTTTATAGAGTTTTTAGCTCCTTAAATAATGTGCACAAAAGTCAAATGGAGGGAGTAATATATTGTGCACACATACAAATTGATTGCAATTGTATTGGGTACTACGTACGTAAGCATCAATTAATGTTTTATTTTATCTTTCGGAAAAGGCTGCTTTTGATGATTTCCATTAATTCAATTGGTATACTTTATACAATAGATATGATTTATTGTATAACTCATAAAATAAAATGTTTTATTTTATAAGTATATGTTGATTTGAATTAAAGAAATTGGGAATTTCATTATTTTGATGTATAAAGTTGATAAATTTTTTGTGAATTTGATTCATATATAAATTGTAAGGTTTATGAAAACTTATCTTCTTAATCCTACTATAGTCGAAAATTTGTAATTGTTACAAAATTTGAGTGGGAGTGGTTGGGGTAGCAACTAGGGTTATGAAAGGCATTTTGGGATTTTAGTGTAAGATCCTAAATTACCTTAATTTGATATGATAGATATCAGATTATCCCTAATAAAATATTCTATCCAATTATACAAGGTAATAGTTACCATAAAATTGATTCCATATATATGATTGCTTATTTTGAATTAAAATATCAAGAATATTAAATTAGTTACATTATTAGATAATTTAATTGATTTGAGTTAAATAGTTTATTAATATGATTAATATTCTATTTTTATTTTTTATTAATTTGATTAATATTTTGATATTATATTAATTATGATTTATATTTATTTAATATTTGATATTATTGCATGCGGTGACTAGTATGGCCCAAGTATCATATAAAATACGATATGCGTATCATTATGTATTTTTGTACACGATCTGCGTATCGTTATGTATTTTTGTACACGATCTGCGTATCGTTATGTATTTTTGTACACGATCTGCGTATCGTTAAGTATTTTTATAATTTAATTTTCAAAAGTAAATTTATTTATACATTGTACAAAAGAAGATGCTACAAGAATCAAGGATGGAGATCCAAAAGGCGATTCTAGGATGGAGATCCAAAAGGAGAATCAAGGGTGATGATTCAAGGAGCAAGAAGAACCTTGAAAATTTATCTTTTTAGGTTTTCTTTTAATTAGGGGACATACTAGAATCACAATTTATTTTCGTGCATGTGTGTGGTTTATGCTTGCATGTTTGATTATGTTGTTTGTTCACTTGATAATTAGACTTGCATGACAAACCTAGTTCCCTTAAAAGAAAATTGAGAGTATGCCTTTCCAATTCATAACCTATGAGGCCCTTGGAATTTGATGGATAGGTTTTGCCAAAGAAAGGTGTCCATGTTTTGACCTTGGGATAGTACGGGTAAATCTATATAAGGGATTTATAGCCTTGAATTGGTTCTACTCAACAAAAGACCAAAAGACAAAGTTTTGGATTTTGAGGCATGTGATAGATTTGCATAAGATGTGATCTATCAACCGAGATTTATAAATGTTATAACTAGTAAAAGTTACTTACCTTGTCACATAAGAGTTAAGGTAGTGCCAAAGCACGCTAACATCTTCTTTGTAATAGGATCTTGGAATCATTTTATTCAAAGGGAAATTTCTTTTATGAATAAAATGGCATTAGCTTGTTTACATTTAAAGCATGTTTAAATTTTAAGCTTTTGCATGACAAACATGATTCATATTTTGCATGTTCTATGTTGTAGATATCCTAAATAGAAACGATAACCCAGCCATCATCAATTTGCGTTTAATTTTTTAGAAGAATAAGTTGAACGGCAATAATTTCCTTGATTGGGAAATAAATCTGAGAATTGTTCTCAGGTCTGAAGGAAAAGAGAGTGTACTTGACACCCCTATCCCAAAATTCTTGACAACTCTATCCCAAAATTGACTGATGCCTCTACTCAAACTGAGAAGGATCAGGACAGACAAATCAGAGAAAAATCAGTGATTGTCACATGTCTTATGTTGGCTTCCATGGAGTGGGGCCTTCAAAAGAGGTTTGAAAAGATGGATGCATGCACCATCATTCGCACCTTAAAACTCATGTTTCAGGAACAAGCGAGGATGAAGAGGTATGAGACTCATAAGGCAATACTCGATTGCAAACTTGAAAAAGGCAAGCCAGTTGGTCCTCATGTCTTTGAAATGATTGGTCATTTTGAAAACATGGAGAGACTTGGCCACCCGTATAGCCAAGAGTTGGCTACATACATCATACTTCATTCTCTGCATGATGGATTTACTCAGGTCAAGCTAAACTTCAATATGAACGGAGCTGTAAAAATGCGTGAAGAGTTGCATAAGATGCTTAAGACCTGAGCAAAATCTAACTTTGAGCAATAAGAAGGAGTTCTTGATGGCTCAAAAGGGAAAAGGGTTTAAGAAAGGGGCATCTGGACAGCAGAAGAACGGAAAGGGAAGGGTAAACCAGTTACCCAACCCAAGAACTCTTCTGAGAAAGCTAAAGTAGTTGCTGACCATGATTGTTTCTACTGCCATACCAAGGGTCACTACAAGAGAAACTGTCCACTGTATTTGAAAGATAAAAGGGATGGACCTGTGAGTTCTTCTGGTACAAAAGCTAGTGTTGTGATGAGTAATGACTCTATCAAACATTTGATATTTACAACATAAGTACCAAAAAGCAAAAATCAGATGCAGGTGAAAATACCTATCTATGACATTGTCAGTTGTGTCACTTAGACTTAAATTGCATGGAAAATTCCATAAATTAAGATGGACTTTTGATATCAACTTATTATGAATCATTTAACGCGTGTGATTTATGTCTAATAAGAAAAATGACAAGGTCACCTTTTACTAAGGTAAGTGAAAGGGCAACTGAGTTCTTGGCACTACTACATATAGATGTAACTGGGCCTATGAGCACACAGGCTAAAGGTGGGTACAAATACTTCATAACTTTTACTGATGATTTAAGTAGATACTGTTGTATTTACTGAATGAATTAGCATAAATCTGAATCCTTTTGAAAAGTTCAAGGAGTTTCATAATGAAGTTGAAAACCAGCTTGACAAGAAAATTAAGGTACTACAATCTGATCGTGGTGATAAATATTTGAGGCAAGAGTTTAATCATCATTTTAAGAGTTGTGGAATTGTCTCACGACTAACTCCACCCAGAACACCATAAATTAACAGTGTCTCTCAAAGGAGAAATATGACCTTGTTGGACATGGTCTAATCAGTGATGAGTTTTGCTAATCCTCCATATCTTTACGCGGTATACTCTCACAATCACGATGTTCACACTAAACAGGACTCCATCTAAGGCTATAGAAAATACACCAGAGTTATGGAGTGGAAGAGTTCCAAGTTTGTCTTTCCTCCACTACAAAAAAAAAACATATTGGCTTCGGACAGTAGCTTCGGGAAGGTTTCAGTGTAGCCATTGGGGTTGTTTTAGCTTCGGCATAGCTACGGATGAGGTCGTTGGGCTTGTTTCAGCTTCGGGGTAGCTTCGGGAAGGTTTTGCCGTAGCCGTAGGGGTAGTTTTAGCTTCGGCGTAGTTACGGCTGAGGCATCATCATTTACATTTGCTTCGCCAATGGGCATCCCCGTAGCTACCGGTTGCACTATTGCTTCGGTGGGTTCCTTGCCGTAGCTAAACTTATTAATTTAATTTGTAATAATAAAAGTAAATATTATCATCTTGAATAAAAAAAGGAAATTGAAATTTGCATATGAAATTAGTCGGAAATGAATCGACTCTTTCATTTCATTTTCGAGTGCGCCCGCCCTAACCCTCATCTTCCCGCTCACTCCCGCTCAGGCCGACCTTCATCTTCTCAGGCCGTCACTGGGATGTTCAGGCCGCTCACTCCCGCTCAGGCCGGCCTTCATCTTCTCAGGCTGTCACTGCGACGCTCAGGCCGCTCACTCCCGCTCAGGCTGCTCACTCCCTCTCTGCGACGAAGTACCTGTCTTCCAGAGCCACACCGAAGCCGGCCTCGTTCATTATGCGCCTTCATCTTCTCCCACTCATTCTCCGACACTCAGGCCGTCACTGCGACGAAGTACCTGTCTTCCAGGCCGTCACTGCGACGTTCAGGCCGCTCACTCCCGCTCATTCTCGTTCACTGTGCGCCTTCATCTTCTCCGACGCCCTCTTCGCTTCTGCACACCGGCTGTCCCTATTCTTCACATTGGGTAATATCTCTTCAAACCTCTTTAATTTCAACTAATGAAAACAAATTGAAAATCTCAGAAATTGAAAAGGGGAAATTTAGTACTGTTTGGTGGAATTTAGGTTTGGCTAGGGTTCAATCTGGGCAATATTCAAAGAGCTTTTCCTAATTTTGGTTTAGTACTGTTTGGTGTGCTATGAATCGATTTCTTATCCATTAAAAATTATTTCATCTCTCAGTTCTCACATTTGCAGCCGACAAAGTGGACTTGGGAATTGAATGCAATTTCTTGATTAAGCAAGACACCAAATAACAAAAGCAACTAAGAAATCCATATGGGCACTGATGTTTATATTAGTTCAGTAATTTAGTGTTTACATTTCTAAGTTATATCACATTCACTATGTTGTTTTATGACCTTGCACAACATCCAGGCCATCACAAACTTTTCCAATTAGAGAATGGCTTAAGAAAAATGTAAGGCCTTTTGTATAAGGCAAAGGGTAGAAATTCCAGTCAACTTATACAAGCTGGCAGTTTTTTTGAAAACACATTAACAAACCAGCTCAACTCTGGACTCATATTACTACTCTGCATCAGACTGAAACACCTTGCTTATTAAATCTAAACTGCCATCAGTTAATTCACTGAGACAAGATCTTGCATTCTGCAAGGCATTTTGACAAATGTATGCATATAGCTACCAAAAAAATAAAGCTTCCTTAGATGGAAGAAGAGATTTCGAAGAAATTTTGGTTCCATTATCAATGTTGTTTACTTTATTAAGCTTAGTGTTTCTTCATACGTAGCTTCTTGCTGAATTCCTACATACGATACTTATTCTTGATTTTGCTTGATAAAAAGTTATCTAGATTTTAGTGAAAATAAGATAAACAGTTTTCCTACTTGACTGTTTTGAGTGGTTGCAAGAAGACATGCAGAAGGCCTTACTCCAACTGCAATGGAGAGTGGTGATCAGGAAATAAATCCTAGTTGGAACTTCCAGTGCTTCAGGTGCTTGATTATTCCCATCAGTAGATGTTTGCCTCATCCTTATATCTTTCGTTTGGATTTATTTCTTACATTTCTGAATGCTTCAAGAATTTATGTGCTGGACTTGCACTTTTTTTTTTTTGTTTTCTTTTTCTAATGTATTGCCACAAAGAAGTTAATTGAGCATGCATGCATGTTTGGCCTCTTGGCTTTATTGGATTTTTTATATCCATTTCACTCATGCTGCATATATGCTATTGGGATAAGATAATTGGAATTCATGATGAACTTTCATGGTCCTTCCTTGAATATATATTCATGACTTCAAACCCATTTTATGCGTAATTTTAAATTTTAAACTTCTGATCCCTCTTCTAGTTTGCTTTTCTTCTTTATGCAAGGTGGCCATGCAAGTTTCTTGCATTTTCATGGGTGTCGATCCATCTTCTATTAATTAATTTTGATTAGAAATTGGAGCTCTTTCATGTATGCATTTCCTGGGAATGACAGTTTTCATGTTACTTATGCTCCAACTGATTTCATCTCTATAATTACCTCTACGTTTGCATTTATGTGTTATGTGTTTTCTTACTGTAAAGCCTTCCTCCCAGGAGAGCTACTGATTTTTCCTACTCGCTGTAATTTTTTTATAAGATTTTTTTCTTCTAAGTTGTGTAATTTGTGTTTATGTTTTCAGATTTCTTGTTATAGTATTATCATGTGTGCTGTCTTACAACCTTGATAGGAAGGAAGTATTCCTTATTGGCACTAATATGTGATAATGCCTTTGTTATTATGACTTATCTTGATGTTTGATAAAAAAAAGTGCCATTTATTTGTTCTTTTTTCCCTTTATGTTATCAATGATTGAAAGAAAACAAACTGAAATTGGTCTTTTTTTATAGTATGCTCATAGAAACTACGTTCAGCGCAGTTGCAATAAGAAAACAAACAGTTTCACTGGCTGGTTCATATTAATCCAAGATTGATTTTGTAGATTTTAGAGATTCTTGAGGTCATCTTTTGGTCATATTGGGTTCATGCTTGAATGCTTTTGGCCTTGTGGCATTTCATTTAATTAATTTGTTGTGTTGTTTTGTATTTCACAGTTTGGCAGATGAATTTGACTGTAATACAACTGTTAATGTGCAGATATACGCTTGGTGGCTTCTTTCTTGGTAGCTATGAAGATAGCCCTGTTGGAGTCTTTGATGAGGCCAGACTCCCTCTCTCTTTCCTTTTCTCAACCAACTTTTCCTTCATAGGTTGTGACATCTCTACTTTGTTAGTAAGAGGTGTTTTCTCTTCTTTTGACAAACTATCAGATTGTTTATTAAATTGTTAGACAGTAGACAATATTTAAGTGAATAGAGTAATTTACTCTTATTTCATGTAGCTTGTTCAACTTTAAGAGTTTGATGCTATTTTGTATTGTATAATTAATGTATGTAAATTATGTAGTTTTGGACAGTTTATTATATATATATATATATATGTAAATTTGTATGATTATGTATGTATAAATTTATATAATTAATGAAATTTTATTATATATGTAAATTGTGTGTATTGTATTTTTTTAAAAATTTGGGACTTTTTAGCCCGGACCGGAAGAATTCAAGCTAAAAAAACAGTTTTTTTTTTAATTTTTTCGCATATAATTTAGCTACGGCAACGTGCCGTAGCATAGTTGGTTGTCTCTAAGCAAGCTTCACCTAGCCGTCGCTTAGCCGTAGCTAGATTAGTAGCTTCGGCTATCTGCCGAAGCTAGTGTCTATTTGCAACCGTCAGTTAGCTACCCCTTGATTTCCCGTAGCTAAGCCGAAGCTAAAGCCCTTTGGCTACCACAAAGAGGCTTTTGGCTACGGTTATTTGCCGAAGCGAATATGTTTTTTTTTTTGTAGTGCTCAAGGTTTGGGGATGGGAAGCATATGTAAAACGTTTACTAGTAGATAAGCTCACAACCAAATCAGATAAGTGCTTCTTTGTAGGGTATCAATAAGGAAACTAAGGGGTACTACTTCTACAATCTCATTGAGCACAGAGTGTTTGTTTCTAGGGATAGTGTCTTTATGGAAAAAGAGTTTGTTTCCAAAAAGTCAAGTGGGAGAAATGTTGATCTCGAAAGAGTTCGAGAGAAGCAACAAACCAAGCAACAAGAGGACATGGATCACTCCATGTCCAAGACTAAGTATTTTGAGGACTTAATTCCACAAGAAGAAAGAACTCAAAATCATGTACCGGAGGCAGGGGAGTTACAAGAACCCACACCTACTAGTCCACAAAACGTTGTGGTAGAACTTCCAGTTGCTAAGCCCACATGTAGATTGGATAGGCAAAGATCGTTGCCAAATAAATTTGTTGATTTCATTTTGACTACATGTCTGGACATTTTAAATTTAGAAATCAACAAGCCTACTACATATAAGCAAGCTATGATGGGTCCAAACTCCGAAAAATGGCATGGTGCCATGGTGTCCGAAATGGATTCTATGTCTGAAATTCAAGTATTGGACTTGATAGATCCACCAGAAGGGATAGTACCCATTGGGTGCAAATGGGTTTACAAACCCAAAACAGACAAGAATGAAAACGTAAATCTATTCAAAGCAAGACTGGTAGTAAAGAGATTTAAACAGATTCATGGTATTGACTATGATGAAACGTTCTCTCCAATCGTTGTGATTAGACCTATTTGGATACTCCTAGCAATTGTAGCTCATTTATGATGATGAGATATGGTAAATGGATGTCAAGACCACGTTCTAAATGGATACTTAGAAGAGGATGTGTACATGACACAACCTGGAGGGTTTTGAAGATCCACAGAATCCTAGGAAGGTATGCAAGCTTAAGAAGTCCATTTATGGACTTAAGCAAGCATCATGGAGTTGGAACATTCGATTTGATGAAGTGATCAAATAGTTTGAATTCATCAAATGTGAAGAAGACCTTTGTGTTTACAAAAAGTTTAGTGGGAGCAAAGTTGGTTTCTTGGTTTTGTATGTGGATCACATACTACTCATTGGAAATGACATTCAAATACTTGAGTCTGTAAAAGACTGGCTCAAGAAGCATTTCTCAATGAAAGACCTTGGAGAGGCCGGGTACATTTTAGGCATCAAGATCTATAGGGATAGATCCAAGAGACTCATTGGACTAAGTCAGGGAACTTATTATATAGATAAGGTTCTAGACAGGTTCAACATGAAAGATTCCAAAAGAGGATTCTTGCCCATGCAACATGGCCTACATCTAAGCAAGAAGCAGTGTCCAGTAACACCTGCTAAGCTAGATAGGATGAGTCGGATCCCTTATGCATCAGAAATAGGATCCATTATGTATGCCATGATATGTATTCGCCCAAATGTTGCATTCGCCTTAAGTCTGTGCAGCAGATACCAATCGAGTGCAGGTGAAGCACACTGGAGTGCAGCTAAGAACATCCTCAAGTACTTAAGAAGAACTAAGAATGAGTTTTTGGTGTATGGAGGACATGATGAGTTAATCGTTGAAGCATATACTAATGTGAGCTTCCAAACAAACAGAGATGACTTCTGATCTCAATCCGAATATGTCTTTGTTCTTGTTGGAAGAGTTGTGAGCTAGATGAGCTCAAATCTTGACACAATAGTTGATTCTACAATAAAGATTGAGTACATTGCAACATTAGATGTTGCTAAGGAAGTTGTCTAGATAAGGACGATCATTGATGAGCTTGTTATCATTTCTTATTCCAAAGAACCTAGCTCTAATCCCCCAAATACAGACAGGTACCCAAAATTATCATATTATATGAGACTAGGTCTAGTAAGATTATACGAAACCATGCAAAATACACATGGATAGCAACATTGCAAATCCGTTGGCTAAACCCCTCCCTAGGGCCAAGCATGATAGTCAAACTAGGGCCAAGGGACTCAAGTCCATTGATGAATGACTTTGAGTTTTGATGTTTTGAGATCTTAGATATTTGATCAAGATTGTTGAAACAAATTTGCATCATGTTTGTTTGAAATAAAATTTCATTATTATTCGATTATGGTTTAGAATTGCATAAAATGTCCTAATAATTTATAATTATCAAATAGGATCGTTGTAAAAGTCGTGGTGGTTGAAACCCTATTAAGTGAACTGATATTATGAATTATGTTTTGTCGTAGCCTGAATCATTAAACGGGACATAAATGATTTAATATAGGCTATTATGCAAGTTGAGTGATAACGCCAAGTTTCACGGGCTATAGGGACATGGAGATGTCTAATCAATTGTATGGATAAGTATGATGGATACTTGTTGGGCAGACCTGCCTTAATATTTTTCAAATAAGTTGGAGAATTTAAGGTTAAAATATTCTTAGTAGATTCCTCATACATGAGTGTGATATCACTCTCATTTGATGATTAGTAGTCTTTGACACTGTCAACCGCTGATTCGTAAAAGGCAGTCATAAATGCAGTGATTGGGGTTGTTAAAATTTAAGTGGGAGTTATAGTCACACAAGATTGGAGAAGTCCTCCTATTCTGGATATATGGATATCTGAAGGAATAATGTTCTGGCCACTCGAAGAGTAAGAGTTGTAAAATGCATGGCCATGCTCAAATGGATTAATAAGTAATCATTTGTTTATTTGACAGCCCAAGCTCGGGATCGAGTAATAATTTGATCTGATATGGATAACATGAGATGCTATCATATCATCAAATTGAACATTAAGTGACAAAGGAATTGAAATTGCACATTCACTTAAGGACATGTGGGAGATTGAAGGAATATGTGTCCTTTAATTGATGTGTAAAATACTAATGATATTATTGAAATTACAATGGAGATTTATAATCTGAATAATCTAGCTAATTATAGTTCTTTGCTAGAAGCCTACTATAATTTATGGATTAAATTGGATTTAATCTATTGCTATTTTATTCGGGTCCTATAAGGTCACACACAAAAGAGTATTAGGAATTGGATAATTGATTAATGATAATAATAAGTTATTATTGTTAATATAATATCTTTATAGAAAGATATTATGGATAGAAGATAAAAGATAAATAGGTAAATTATTATGAATATGTTTGACCTAATATGTGCACTATATAAGGAGACTTATTGGGAATAAGTCTTAACCTAGTTTTAGGGGATTGTGCATCTTTTCTTCTCCCACCATAAACCACTATCATCCCTAAAGTGTTAGGTGTGAGTTGCAATCCTTCGATCGTTCGTTCTAGCAAACGGAGACAAGGAGATCCAATCATGTGCTCGTGTGGACCAAGTAGAGGAATCGCGTTTGAGGCTCTATTCTCCAAAGATGATTTCGAATCAAGGTTCCGCACAAGAAAGGTACGACTTTTTCCTTCTATATTGTTCATATCAATTCATGCATGAGATCCCGAATTAGATGTTAGAAAATAGTTTTCTACAATTCCGATGCGCATCTAATTTTCATATATATATATATAGGGGTGCGCTCCAGTGAAAACCAAAATTGCGGTAAAAACCTGTGAGGATCGGCTTTTTAGCCTGGTTCACTAGCTTTATAGCCCGGTTTTGAATAGAAACGATTTATAAAGTCACATATTTTAACCCGATTCTGAATAAAACCGAGCTATAAAGTCACTAATGTAATTTTAAAATATGAGTTTTCAGCACGGTTTTTAGGTTTAATCGAGATATAAAGTCATGTGTTATTTTTAAAATGGAGTTTTTAGCACGGTTATTAGGTTGGATTGAGTTGTAAAGTCACTGTGTAATTGAGGTTTTTAGCACAGGTTTCAAATAAACCAAGATATAAAGTAGTCATCACGGTTTTTACCACAATTTGGGGTTTATATATATATATATATATATATATATAGAGAGAGAGAGAGAGAGAGAGTATAGATCATATGTACTCAGGCCTTAACGTGTATCATGTACACAAATCCTATCCATTGATTTAGAGGAATCGGATGGCTGAGATTAATCAAGAAATTATATTAATTTAAAATTAAAAAAAACCCCAAATGCCATCCTTAACAAAGCGCGTGAAGTGCCTAACCCAAAATCTTATCAAATCTCCATTCTTAAACCGTACAGAATCAAAGAACGGGGAGGAGGAGAGCGACGGAATGCGATTGTAGGTGAGGAGGAGAGTGACGCCTACACGCGGTGGACCTTCAGATCTCCGGTCCGTCCGGCCTCCAAGGGCGGCGCCAACTAGTTGGAAGCAACAGAGATGCGGTTGTACCTTTAGATCTGAACCGGGCGACGACGCTGATACGCCGACCTTCAGATCTGTTGAACCGGGCGACCCTGATGCGATGTACCTTCAAATCTCCGGTCCGGCTGGCCTCCAAGGGCGCCGCCGCCTGCTTGGAGTGTTCGCTTGTGCAGAGCGACGGCCTGTCCGGCTCCAAAGGCAGTGCCTCCTGGTACCACGTCGACCTCCCTCCTCCATTCTTCGATTTTGGCGGCGGCAACTTGAAGGACATATCGGCGGCAATTTGCACATCGGCATGGATTTCGATTTGAAGATCGACATTGATTTAGATCTATACTCTTGCTCTCCCTTGAATTTTTGGTTGCTTTCAATTTTAGATTAGTTTTGTCTCCTTCCATCACCGATTTCGACTGGTTTTTGTTTGGTGGTTGATATTGATGGTTTGATATGGTCGGATTATGGTTAATCATAGAGGAGGTGGTAGTGATAGGAAGGATTATCAATACTGGTGGTGTTTTTTTTATTTCATAATCGACATGCCTGGGTTTCATTATCGAGGGGTCGAATTTCTCCTTTTGCTATTTTTTGTTTGGAATCGACATTTCTGGGTTGTTTTGAATCGACATCCTTGAATGAATTAGGGCGATTTTGGGTGGTTTCATGAGATTTAAGATTTATTCAGCGGAAAGCCTGAATTATTCATCTGTATGGCCAATTTTGTGCTTCATGAGATGAGGTTTTTTTCATGTTGGTGGTCATATGAATAAAAAATGAATCGATACCATCGAATAATCCAGCGAAACTTTTCGAATAATCATGTGATACCATCGAATAATTTATCGATACCATCGCATAATGGATTGATACGATCGAATAATCTAGCGAAATCATCGACTAATCTATCGATACGGTCGAATAATCATGTGAAACCATCGAATAATAATCTATCGATACGATCGAATAATCTTATGATACCATCGAATAAACTATCGATATCATGATATCATCGCATAATCTATCGATACGATCGAATAATGAAACAACCCCAAATCACAAACAATGAAACAACCCCAAATCCAGCCAATGTGCACGCGCCTCTCATGAGGCAGTGGGATTGAGAAATTGTTGGGGGCCATCATTTATTTAATTAAAAAAATTGTAAAATTGTCTTTTAATCTCAACCACCCATTTTGATCAATCAACGGCCCTGATTTGCGTACATGATACACGTTAAGGCTTGAGTACACCGGAACCAACCTCTACATATATATATAGGGATTGACTCCGGTGAAAACCTCAAATTGTGGTAAAAACCCGTGAGGACTACTTTATATCTTGGTTTTTTTGAAACCCGTGCTAAAAACCTCAATCACACGGTGACTTTACAACTCGGTTCAACCTAAAAACCGTGCTAAAAACTCCAGTTTTAAAATAACACATGACTTTATAGTTCGGTCAAACCGAAAAATCGTGCTAAAAAGCTAATGTTTTAAAATTACATAGTGACTTTATAGCTCGGTTTTATTCAAAACCGGGCTAAAATTTATGACTTTATAGATCGGTTCTATTCATAACCGGGCTATAAAGCAAGTGAACCGGGCTAAAAAGCCATTCCTCACGGGTTTCTACCGCAATTTTGGTTTTCACCGGAGCGCATCCCTATATATATATAGGGTTGGGTTCAGGTGAGAAGGGACGAACCGGTGAGAAGGAAAGAAGTGATATTACTGGTCCACGTGTACAAAAGTTAGTTACAAATCAGCATACACGCGACTTCTTCAATTAATTATCAACACCCAACCAAATTAATTAGTAACACCTCCACTCTCACTTACCATGCTAATTAATTACACGCGTCAACACACAAAACTTACTAATTAATTGAAAAAGCTACGTAGACATATAAAAACCTTTACATCCACTTTTAAAATTTATTTTTTGACATTTTCACTTGTTAAAAAAATATAAAAAATATATTTTTGAGTGTAATTTAATTTTATCTACACATAGACACCCACTTTGTATATGTTTTGTTGAAAAAAAAATTAACAAGAAGCGGTTCAGCCATTTTATTTGTATTGGTTCAGCAATTTTATTCATAGTGGTTCAGCCATTTTATTTGTTGTGATTCAGCAATTTTAGTCATAGTGGTTCTGTCATTTTACTCTTAGTCGTTCAGGCTTTTTCTTTGTATTGGTTAAGCTATTTTACTCGTATTGGTTCAACCATTTTATTTCTAATGGTTCATGAAGTTATCAAGAAGTGGTTAATGAAGCTATAAAGAGTCTATTTATTTGATGAACCACTTCGTATAAAAACCCATGAACCACTTAGTATAAAACTCTTAACCACTTGGTATTAAAACCCTGAACCACTTGGTATTAAACCCTGAACCACTTGGTATTAAAAAAAAATTAAATTTTTTAGTCACTGAACCACTCTCTAGTTAGTCACTGAACCAATCTCTATTTAGTCACTGAACCACTCTCTATTTAGTCACTGAACCACTCTCTATTTAGTCACTGAACCACTCTTTATTTAGTACTGAACCAATCTCTATTTAGTCACTGAACCAATCTCTATTTAGTCACTGAACCACTGTCTATTTAGTCACTGAACCACTCTTTATTTAGTACTGAACCAATCTCTATTTAGTCACTGAACCAATCTCTATTTAGTCACTGAACCAATCTCTATTTAGTACTGAACCAATCTCTATTAAGTCACTGAACCACTTGGTATAAACCTCTGAACCACTTGGTATTAAAACACTGAACCACTTGGTATAAACCTCTGAACCACTTGGTATAAACGTCTGAACCAATTAATATAAAAACCCTTAACCACACCCAGCCCTTTTCCCCATTTAGGTGAACATGAATCCTATATTTCAACAGAATCATATTAATCAACAAGAAAAAGAAATCCTTAAATTCTTGCTCATCTCTACAATTCAATTAAAACACATCCTTTAAGTTTAACCTTAATTTACCAGGGAATCAATCAACAAGAAAAAGAAATCCTTTAATTCTTGCTCATCTAATTGTAACGCCCAACCCAGTGCCATCAAATCTTCGACATAGCACCCACCATACAAAACTCAATTAGCACAAATTAGGGAAACCAAAAAAGGCAAAAAAGAAATCTGGACAAAAAACTTATTGAGCCTCCCTGTAATCCGGGTTCTTCAATGTCACAAACCCTTCGAGTATGGGCGTCAATGGAAAATACCTGGTCCTCTTTTTCTCATGAAGACAAGCACCATAGCTTGAGTGTATCGACACTACATCTGCGGCTGAGGTAGGAGCACCAGTGAGTGTATCGACGACGACGGAGTCCAGTTGAAATCAATCTTCACCACCGCCTCTTTCATTCAACAAAAAATCAAGTGGCACCACATCTTCTTCTCGATCTCCATGTACTCCTCCTCTGTGATGCCATCCATCTCCGTAGATTCGATCGCGATGCCGTAGGGAGCACAGCAGGCAGGGGGACAAATCTCCATAACTCAGCGACCGACGGTTCTGTCGAGTGCTGCGGCGAAGGGAAAGCGCCGACTGAATCGGATCAGGAGGAAGAAATACTTCTCGACGGTGCTTAATTAAATCGAGATTTAGCCGAGTAGAAGAGAAAGCGCGTGAGCGGATGAAAATTTTAGATCTATTTCAACCAATGAGAGTATTTCTTTTTTTCTTACCGGACCAGTTGCTTCTCACCTGATCCCTCCCCTATATATATATATATATATATGTTTGTGCGTGTGTGAGAGAGTGATGCAGATCTGATATGTACGTACTTTTTAAAAAAAACGGTAAATAAAGATATGCACTCAGGTCTGTAAATGCATGTGGTATCGACCACACTGCCAAAGAAAAAAATAAAGTGCCAAGCAACATCTGATCTTTAATCAATGTTGTAAATTTAAAATATTTTAACTTATTATTTAATTCCTTTTTACATTAAAAATTAAATAGTTTCAAATTTACCAATTTGGACGAGATCCAAGTCTGTTGATCTCCATAACTAATAATAAGATAAACCAATTCCGATCGAGACCCAAATCTAACCGGCGGACTTAAATTAATAGAGAGCTATAGGATCCATGCAAGTAGGGTTGGCAAATGGTGAAAATTACCATACGTTGGTTACCACTGTGATGGTAATCGACACATTGTTACCATTGTCTTGGTAACTATTATAAATTAGTACGGTAGTGGTAAACTTATACGTAGTATGGAATACCATGTTACTTTGATTACCGAGTATATATACACTACGCCATTTTACAAGTTAGGTGACGTACATTTTTGGGTTCGTCGCTTGAGAACCCTTCAGGCGGCGTACCATATACAACTTCGTCACCTGAGTCGAATCCAGGGAAAGTCAAAGGAGACTGAAGCTCGGGCGACGAAGTTATCATTTGTTCGTCGCTTGAGTAAATTCAGGTGACGAACGTATGTAGAGTCGTCACCTGAGTAAGAGTCGGTAGACCCTCATTAAATTGCATGGTGTTGGGGCGACAAAGTTTGAATGAGTACGTCGCCTGAAGGAGGGGTAGATTTGACACATTTATTACTATATTACTTAGGCGACGAACATATGCTAAGTACGTCGCCTAAGTCGTGACTTTTTTAAAATCACTTTAATGCAGATATTCAAGGGACGAACATAGCATATGTTGGTCACTTGAGTTCTTAAAAAAAAGGCGCCAAGTTTTCCCACTCTACTTTTGAGAAGAAAGTGATGTATCAATATAAAATTAGAAGATCGAGTATTGTGTATCTATATATGACTAGTATTTGTTACCCGCGCTCTTGCGCGTTTTGTATCTATATATGACTAGTATCTATATGAAATTGGAAGATCGAGTATTTTTTCACTTATTTATCCAATAAATAATACATAATAAAATAAAAGATCTTTATTTTTTTTTAAAATATAAAAGTATATAAACCCTTGATTTTATCTCTTATAAATGAAAAAGTTTATCTCTTATGTGTAGTAGATTGTATTAGATTGAATGATAAAAAATTATTTTTAAAACTATTTTTAAAACATTGAACGATTACGTTAGTTATATTAGATTGTCTTGGATATATACTTTAATCTTGCAATTGCCTAACTACGGTCTTATTTACAAATTTTAATATACTAGTTTTATTACTCACCTGTTGTGCGATTTGAAATCAAGATTAACATCAAGATCGACATTTGATGTTGAGATTTTATATTTGGGAATTGAGAGTGAGAGTTGATATTTGAGATCGAGATTAAATTTGAGATCGAGATTTTAGATTGAGATCTCGTGATTTGAGATTTGAGATTTGTCAGTGAGATTTGAAATCAAGATTAACATCAAGATCGACATTTGATGTTGAGATTTTATATTTGGGAATTGGGAGTGAGAGTTGATATTTGAAATTGAGATTAAATTTGAGATCGAGATTTTAAATTGAAATCGTGATTTGAGATTTGTCAGTGAGATTTGAAATCAAGATTAACATCAAGATTGACATTTGATGTTGAGATTTTATATTTGGGAATTGAGAGTGAGAGTTAATATTTGAGATTGAGATTGAGATTTTATATATGAATTTTTATTTTCTAATTATATTCGAGATTTGAGATTTCATATTTGAGATTTGATATTTGAGATTGAGATTGAGATTTGATATATGAAATTGAGATCAAGATCGAGATTTGATATTTGAGACTGAGATTGAGGTGAAGATAAATATTTGAGATTTAGATTGAAATCGAGGTTTGAGATTTGTGATAAAGATTGAGATTGAGATCGATATTTGAGATTGAAATCAAGATTAAGATAAAGATCGGTATTTGAGATTGAGATTGAGATTTAATATTTGAAATTCATATCAAGATCGAGATTTGATATTTGAGATTGAGATTGAGGTGAATATAAAGATTTGAGATTTAGATTCAAATCGAGGTTTGAGATTTGTGATTGAGATCGAGATTTGAGATTGAAATCAAGATTAAGATCAAGATCGATATTTGAGATTTGAGATTTGATATTTGAGATTGAGATTGAGATTTTATATTTGAAATTGTGATCAAGATCAAGATTTGATATTTGAGATTGAGATTTAGCTGAAGATATAGATTTGAGATTTAGATTGAAATCGAGGTTTGAGATTTGTGATTGAGATTTAGATCGAGATTTGAGATTAAAATCAAAATTAAGATCAAGATCGATATTTGAGATTGAGATTTGATATTTGAGATTGAGATTGCAATTTGATATTTGAAATTGAGATCAAGATCGAGATTTGATATTTGAGATTGAGATTTGATATTTGAGATTGAGATTGCGATCTTGATATTTGAAATTGAGATCAAGATCGAGTTTTAATATTTGAGATTAAGATTTGATAATTGAGATTTGTGTTTGAGATTTGAGATTGAAATCAAGATTAAGATGAAGATTGATATTTGAGATTGAGATCAAGAACGAGATTTGAGATTGAGACCAATATGGATATTTGATATTTGAGATTTGAGATTGAGTTTAAGATAAAGATTTGAGATTGGGATTGGGATCGAGATTTGAGATTGAAATTTGATATTTGAGATTGAGATTGGGATTTGATATTTGAAATTGAGATCAAGATCGAGATTTGATATTTGAGATTGAGATTGAGGTGAAGATAAAGATTTGAGATTTAGATTGAAATCGAGGTTTGAGATTTGTGATTGAGATTGAGATCAAAATCAAGTTATGATATCGAGGTTTGAGATTGAGATCAAGTTTAAGATTAAGATCGAGATTTGATATTGAGATTAAGATTAAGATCAAGGTTTGAGACTGAGTTAAAGGTTGAGATCGAGATTTGAGATTAGGTTTGAGATTGAGACAAAGTTTGAGATTCGATATCGGGGTAAACATTGAGATTTAGATTTTTTTTGTTATATATAGATTTTGTGTGATATATGTTTAGTATGAATTTCCAATTTGTGTTTGAGATTGAGATCGAGATTTGAAATTGAAATCAAGATTAAGATCAAAATCAATATTTGAGAATGAGATTTGATATTTGAAATTGGGATCAAGATCGAGATTTTAGATTTGTGATTGAGATTGAGACTGAGATCAAAATCAAGTTAAGATTGAGGTTTGAGATTGAGAGCAAGATCGATATTTGATATTGAGATTAAGATGAAGGTTTGAGATTGACTTAAAGGTTGAGATCGAGATTTGAGATTGAGATTCAGATCAAGATATATTGGTTCTAATTTTATAGAATATATTGGTTCTAATTTTATAGATAATCGATTTAACAAAATAACAAAATTTTATATTTGAATGTATAAGTGGTATAAAAATTAAAAAAAGATCATACAAATAAATGTATAAATAAATAAATTATTTTTCAAAATATATAAAATTTTATATTTAAATATATTACATAAAATTTGTTTTTTTCAAAATGTATAAAAAAATAATTCATGCTTGTTAATTTTTTTGGGCACATTGAGAAAATTAGGTGGGATAAATCCCGCTTGTTAATTTTTGTTGGGCGGTATAATTCCCGCACTGTGAAAATTGGGCGGTAGGATTCCCACTAACCCTAGATCCACCGCCCCTCTCTTCATCTCTTTCTCCTTCTCCTTGGTCGATGCCCTCTCTTTCCTCTCCTCCTCCAGTCGAGCAAGCTCTCAAACTTGCCCTTCAATGGCTTCCTCCGTCCTCACTCCCCATCCCCTCTCTCTCGCCCTCCTCTATTTCTCTCACTCGAACTCGCCTCATTCGGGGGTCGGAGAAGACGAACCCGACAACGGCAGATCTAAAGTGAGAGCTCACTTCTTCGCTCTCTGCTTCCTCGTCTCGTTGCCATTGGAGAAGAGCCGCAACGAACCCTTGCCACGAACGACGTCGAATCCATCTCTCCAGGCTCCAAGGAAGGAGGCCCTCCTCTCCCTCCTGCATCCACCTTCGTGAATAGGACGATGAACCACCCAATCAGACCCGGGGGCACCGGATTCACGCGACCCGGACACCACTTGGCGCCATTCGACCTCCCTCCATTCAGACTTGAAGTTCGCCCTCGCCCGGACACCGCCTGGTGCCATTCAACCTCCACCTTTTTCTTCTTTCCTTTATGTTTTTGTCGTTCTATTCCAATTCGGGACTTTTATGGATTTGTGCTTAGGGTTTTTAAAGTTAATGTCCGATTTTAATGGAGATCTTGACAATCTTGTGCTATTATTTTGCTCGCAGCATCACCAAATTGCTCAGAAGTAAGGAGAAGGCACAAAAGCGACTGGAGCAAGAAGAAGGAGGATTGATTGGAGCAACTATGCAAATTCAAGGTAAAGAAAAAAAATCAGTTTGTTATATTTTATTTAGCTGGAATTCGAAGCATTTATGCTTTACAGTGTTTCCATTTGTGAAGCTTGCAACTCTGATTTATAGCAGATCTCAGCTTTGCGGAGAATTGTGATTTGTAATTGTTGCTTCTGTTATCTGAAACCTTACTTGGTGACTGGCCTGGAAATTCAGTGTGAAAATCTTAAATCTTATCGCAATGTTGATGTTAGTCTCTGGACCCTAGAATTGCTGATATTTGTGATCTTATGAAGTTTATGTTTCCCCAAGAAGGAATGGTATACGAAAATTGGATGTTCATTCACATTGAACTTGCTTTGTGTTTGATTTGAACTTGCTTTGTGTTTGCTGATATTTGTTTGATTTGAACTACTTAGAGTACTTTATCCAGTATTCATTCATTCCTTCATGGACCTCATTGCAAAAGGGCATTTGCAAGAAGGTAGGAAATCAACTCTGGGTGCCATCCTTGATTTCATTTGCAAGTTTTCAGTTTGTTGATGCCATTTTTCTACAATTTCAGCCCATACATTTTTCAATACTTTCCGTGAGGATTATGAAACAATTCATCAAAGGGACCTTCAAAAGTTGGAAGTAGTGTTGTCTCCATCTCATTTGAAGGTTAGACCCTTTTAGTTTTGTCTATTGAAATTTATCAATGTTCATTTTCTTTAATATTGTGCTGCCATAAACACTTTCGTAGGAAATGGAATTTGCCCATTCTCTAAGGCAGAGCAAAGTGAACATCAAGATTTGTCAAGTACAGTATTATTGAATTGGCTAAATTTTTCTTGTCATGTAGTGTTATTTATTCTTCATATTGTTTGTGTCATTTTGTTTGGAGCAAGCAAGCATTATGTCTGGCCAGGGAAAGGCATTGCACTTGCTTTTTTCCTTAAGTACATTAATATTTTATACCTAATGCTTCATTAGGTATAATTATTTTTCAATTGGTCAAAAACATTTATCTTGACTGCATACAACTAAATTATACTTTCATGTATGCAGTACTCTTATGACCTCCTTCTGTAATACCTTCACAATTCACAATCTATTACTATGCTGGGTATTATTAATGAGCACATTAACTTCCAAGGTTAGCTTTTTTTTGGTGATCTCAGCGTCGCTATTGGCTTCAATTAAGGTTTGATTCCAAGAGTTTTTTTTTCTTCTATGTTAATCTGACTATTATAACTGATGATTCCATTTAGTTGCTCCTGGACAGCCTGGCACAATATGTGATGATGCTGAAGCTGTAAAACTTGTTGGCAGTGGCCAAGAAGTGGCTGGCCTCATAAATCAGAAAGAAATCCATTGGGGTGTAAGTTCTTACAACTGTGTCTGCAGTTATTTATGCTAACATTTGTGGGACTTTTGGGAATTATACTCCTTTACAGGTTAATTGGTATACAGGAAATGTGTTAGGAACCTACAAAGGGATAGGAAACTGAAAGCAAGTAACTCACACTCCAGGAATTGAGAAAACCTCAAATTCTTAGATTTCATTATGAATGAATACAAGCTGGCAACTCCTCTTATATTAGAGAAAACAAAACTGGCTCTCCCATTATTAATAAAAGACTAAATGCCTAGCATTTAGGATAATGGGAAACATGGGGAGAAAGTGGGCTATGCAAAAGTACCTTAAAACTAGGTAGTCGGATTATGGAATTTTAAGTAACTGACTACATAATGTAGGAAAATGAAGATAATAAAACTGTTAAATTTATAACTTGGGTTTGTATCAGAATGGGGTGAAGAAGTTCCAAAAGTTAATTTTATCTAGCTTAGTGTTGTACAAGAGCTAAATCATCATTTTTTGCCATAAATCATCATTTTTTCTTCTTTAGCTGTCATACCTGATTTAGCTTGTAAACTCCTTTAATTTTATCTAGCTTAGTGTCGTACAAGAGCTAAACACCGGATATTAGACTAATAACAAAAATTAATCAAATCAATTGAGATACTTTTATATTACCTGCAAAACAACTTCACTGAATGATTAACTAGAGAAAGTTGAACCTAATTTAGCTTGTTAGGACTCCATTGACAAGTAATTAGAACAATCAGTACATTGTTAAGCTTCTGTGGAATTTATATAATCCTTAATCAGTACATGGACAAGTAATTTACTTATAAGTAAATTGAAAACCAGGACAGCTGAATGTAACTTTAAACCTGTGTAACTAGTGGAGCCTGGATTGTTGGGTGAGTTATCAAGCCTGATCCAATTCCTACAGAAGTGCTAAAAATGGAAGTGCTATGGTAAAAAGATGCTAAAGAATTATTTTGTGAATTTGGTGTCAAATTGAAGTTTAGTGTGAATTTACGTGTCTTTGTATTGCCCAAAGAAAATAAACAACTAGTTGCACATTTGAATTTGAAGAACCATGTTGCAGGAAGAGTTGATGACAACTGATAATGCATATTTAGATAGGCATTATAGAGTAGTTTTAGGGTCATTTAGATGTAGATATTGCATGTTAATGAGTTAGTTTACTTGTTTGCTCATTTAGGGGTTAAGAGCGGAATTTACATAAGATTGTTGTGTAATTGCATATTCTAGACTCAAAGGAGGTAAGGGATCATTAATGAGAGTTGGAGGGACCATATGGAAGTGAAAACAAGCTAGAAAAGCCAAGGTTGAATGCATAAGGAAGAAAGAAGAGACGTTCGAGCAGAGAGGCGGCACCCGCGGCCTAAGAAGAACAAGGGAAGTAGACAAGCCGCGCCCGCGGCCAAGGAAGCAGCGCCCGCTGCCAACAAGAAGGAACCTACTGTGTAGGCCGCGCCCGCGGCCTATGGGGCGGCGCCCGCGGCCTTATTGGGCCGGTCCAGTTCTATTTTTCCTTTTCACCTATTTGGGCCCTGTCTTTTAGACGACGGTTTTCTAAGTTTCTTTGACGGTAATCCTAGGTTTTTAAGACTGAAAATTAGGTTATGTTAGGTTATCTTTTGACTTTTGAAGAATTGAAGAACGACGTTTAGGAGAATGAGCAACTAAACTCATTGTGTTTCGCTTACGATCAAGACTTGGTTCTTTCGAATTGTGAGTTTGAATTTCTAGTTTAATTCCATCATCTATTTCAATCTCTTTTTGCTTTCATTGTTGTGGATGTTGATTCTATCTTGATTCGTGACCTCGTTAGAATTGCATCATCGCTAGGGTTTCGATTCATACGTTTGTGAAACTTAATCCATAGTAGCAAATACATTTGAGTAGATCTCGTAGAAAAGCTTGATTGTATGAGAGATTGACTATAGGTTAAATGTTAGTTCTTTAGGGAATTAATATTGCTTATAAGCTTCATATTTCTTGAGACTTAATGCTATTCCTAGTGATAACTCCACTCCCTTGATGAAAATCGGAATAGGTTTCAAAGGCCTTGACAGTCTGTTTGTGTCAAAGGTCTTGAAACTTTAACAGTATTGATGAAACACAAAACCTGTTCTATATGATATTATGTTCGAATATTATTTTATGTTATTATATGCTTCCATTATATTATTATATATACACTAACCTTTCAGGAAGTATTTTCGAATATTATTTCCTTCCTTATGTTGTAAATTGAGAAGATTCAAATCGGAAGATCATGGCCTCCGAAAGCTTCCAAAGATAGAAGATCCAGCTCAAGCCATGATCCTCTCTAGCCGTTTGTGAAGATCCTTAGGCGCCGATTTGTTTCAATAAAAAGAAAAGGAAGAAGAAGACAGCTACACACCTGTTGAACACAAGTTTTCATACACTCAAGCCTTCAAGCGAGATCTGTCTTCTTCGTGTGCTCTCTGCTAGTCCTTAAGAGTCTGTAATTTCATTTCAAAGCATTTGAGAGTTACACTGTGAGCTTATAGGATATATTTCGAGAGAGTGTTATACTCAAGAGTTTGTAACTCAGGAAGTAGACACTAGGCGATTGATTCACTAAGTGTAAGAGGATTGTACTAGATAGCATAGAGAGGTGGGGCTCTTCTAGATTGGTCTAGGACTCCAAGGGAACGTGAGTTGACTAGATTGCAATTGTATAGGAGAGAGGCTTCTCGGGGAGCTACTAGGATCCTAAGTCTTGTGAATCAATAAAAGCCGGTTGAATCCTAGGGTTGTGGAAGAACCCTAGGCGGGGACGTAGGCCAAGTTCGTGCCGAACCTCGTAAACAACTCATCGAGTCCTTTACTTATTGCTTTACCTTATTTCCGCACTTGGTTCTACTGTTTAACTTTGTAATTCAGGTTTTCAGAGAAAAGACTGTCTAATCTTAAAGGTTTTTGCACGAGCTTCAAAAGTCTTGATAATCTGCGAAAAACCGGCATACTCTATTCAACCCCCCTTCTAGAGTATTTCTATATTACTTTGTTTTACATTATCGAACCTTCAATTGGTATCAGAGCTTTACTCACTGTTTTTGATCTAACAATCTTGTGAGTTTTCGATCATGTCTGGTGAAGCAAGCGGAGGATTTGCTCAGGGAAGGTCCACGAGCAGACCACCACTCTTTGTAGGAAACAACTTTGTCCACTGGAGATCCTTGATGAAAATGTTCATTATAGATCAAGATCTGGAACTTTGGAACATTATAGAGAATGGTCCGAAGATTCCAGAGAAAGACGGACCAAATGGAACCAAAGTCGCAAAGAAGGAGTCTGAATACATCCAAGCGGATCTTGAACTCGTCTCCAAAAACTACAGGGCTATTAACTTACTTTATTGTGGTCTTAGCACTGATGAGTTTAACCGTATTTCATCTTGTAGGTCAGCTAAAGAGATTTGGGACAAACTGGTCGTCACCTATGAGGGAACCAGCCAAGTAAAGGACACCAAGATCAGCATCTTCCTTCGAAAGTATGAACTTTTCAAGATGAAGCCTGATGAGTCTATCAAGGTCATGTTCACACGATTCACAGAAATCACCATCAACCTTGACTCTCTCGGCAAGAGCTTTACAAACGTTGAGAAAGTAAGGAAGATATTGAGGTGTCTCCCAAAAGAAAAGTGGGGTCCTAAAGTAACAGCTATAGAGGAAGCCCAAGACCTCACTACTCTGCCTCTTGACGACCTGCTTGGGAAACTGATCACGCATGAGATGATCCTTAATGAAGACGATGGAGAACTTCCAGCAAGCACTAAGAATTTGGCGCTCAAATCTAAGAAGGATGACAACAAAGATGAATCTGATTCCGAAGATGAGGATGACGATGAGGATGATCCTTTTGCTCTTATCACAAGAGGCCTTGCTCGAATCCTCAAAATGAAGAAACAATTCAACAACAAGGATGGATCAGAGTCTTCTAAATTCCGAGGTAAGTCTCAATACAACAAAAATGATAAGAAGACTAAACCGTTGTCTTGTTTTGAATTTGGTGAAACAGATCATATTGTGAAAGACTGCCCTCAAAAGACGAAGAGCCAGTCCAAGAAGGGTGATAGATGGAAAAAGAAAGCCATGGTGGCGACTTGGAGCGATTCTGACTCCGACTCTGACGATGAGAAGGCCAATATCTGTCTTATGGCATCAGGAGATGAATCTCACGATGAGAAGCTTGAGGTAACCGTAAGAGAACTTATGGCAACTCCAAAAGAGGTATTATCGGAATTCCTTTCTAATATGATTGCCAATGAAGAGAAACTTATTGCCCAAACTAACACTCTTATTAAGAGAACTGTGGACCAGGAAAGAACTATTGAGGATCTGTCTATGAGGGTCAAAAGTCTTGAAGCTTCTTATTCAGGTCTTGACATTAAAGTCAAGACTCTTGACTCAGAGAAATCTGAACTCAAGAAAGATCTCTCGTCTCTGAGAAGTGAACATCATGACTTAGAGAACGAGAAGATCTCCCTGAATAATAAGATTCAAGACCAACAGACAGCCCTCATAAGTTTTACCAAATCCAAAGGCACTCTTGATAGGATGTTGGGTGAGCAACAAAGTTCTCTAAACAAAAGTGGTATTGGTTACAATCCAAGGTTTTTAAAGAAGCAGCACATTACCACCTTTGTAAAGGCAAAAGGAAGCAGAATCTCTCCTATATGTCACCATTGTGCTCGAAAGGGACATGTAAAAGAGACCTGCCCCTATAGAAGAAAGGATCCATATATTATTCGCAATACATTCCCTATTCATTTGAGAAAAGAACGGATAACACAAGTTTGGGTCCCAAAAGGCACTATTTTACCAAATATGGTCTATCCCAATAATGGATCCAAATTTGCTTATTGGTCTAGCCACAAAGGTTGATGTTTGTTTTGCAGGAGATCACCAAGGTGAAGGAGCAAAAATGGATTATTGATAGTGGATGCTCGAGGCATATGAGTGGGAAGAGGTCTCTCTTTCATGATCTAAAGGAGCAATCCACAGGAACAATCACTCTTGGTGACAAAGGAAAGTGTGACATCGTTGGTATTGGTAGCGTTGAGAGTGATTCCAACCATAGTATTAAAAATGTCTATCTTGTGAATGGTTTAAAGTATAATTTGCTTAGTGTTTCTCAATTATGTGATAGTGGCAATAATTTCAGATTTAACAAGAAAAGATGTCTAGTGTGCAGAGAAGATACAGGTGAAGTTATACTAACTGCATATCGTTACAACAATATATACGCTGTGAATGCTGATCAAGTGGCACAAGGAAGCTTAACCTGTCTAAAAGCTTTGACGGACGATCCAAAGCTCTGACACAGGAGACTCGGTCATGTGAGTCCACATACACTACAGAAGCTTGTGTCCAAAGGGCTTGTAAGAGGACTACCTGAGATGGACTTTAAAGGTATTGATATGTGCAATGCATGCACACGAGGTAAACAAACACATAGCTCTTTCAAACCCAAAAAGGTTGTAAGTTCTTCTAGACCCCTTGAACTTTTACATATGGATTTATGTGGTCCTATGCGAGTCAAATCTCCCAATGGTAAAAAGTACATGTTTGTTGTTGTTGATGATTTTTCTAGATATACTTGGGTTGCATTTTTAAAAGAAAAATCAGAGGCCTTATTTGAGTTTTCAAAACTTTGTAAGGAGTTGCAAACTTTAAGAAACGAGCCCATAGTGTCAATTCGAAGTGATCATGGTAGGGAGTTTGATCAACTTCAGTTTGATTTGTTTTGTGCTAAATATGGCATCTCCCAAAACTTTTCTGCTCCTAGGACACCTCAACAAAATGGGGTTGTGGAACGAAAGAACCGCACCCTAGAGGATATGGCCAGGACTATGCTTTTAGAAAATGCATTACCTAAAACCTATTGGGCTGAAGCTGTTAACACAGCTAACTACATTTTGAATCGTTGTTTTATTCGTTCCATCTTAAAGAAAACTCCTTATGAACTTTTCAAAGACCGCAAACCACTTATATCTTATTTTAAACCCTTTGGCTGTACTTGTTTTGTTCATAACAATGGAAAAGATAACCTTGGGAAATTTGATGCGCGTAGTGATGAAGGTATATTTCTTGGCTACTCCACAAGTAGCAAAGCTTATAGAATCTTCAATAAAAGGACCCAGTTAGTTGAAGAAAGTATACATGTTATATTTGATGAATGCAATGACGGTTCTTTGAGTGAAAGTGTTGCAGATATAGATCTTAACATCCATGCAGAGAACAAGGAAGGTGATGATGCTGCTACCAAGAACACAGAGAAGAGGAACATGCAGGAACATATTCTTAACACTGAAGAATTGGCCCAAGGTGTTGAAGATTCGTCCAAAGCCCTTGGTGTCCAATCCAACAGTGTTGAGACGTCAGAAACTGCTGTAACTGAACCTAACAGGACCACGGAGTCAGATGTACCACAAGTCAATCCTACTGGTGTGACGAATCAAGGAGCTGAGACTAGCAAAAGGAAATTCAAATACTCCTCATCACACTCATTAAAGGATATCATTTCTGACCCTACTTCTAGTGTTCAAACTCGTTCTAAACTTAAAGATCTTTGTGCTTTTCACGCGTTTGTTTCTCTTATTGAACCAAAGAAGGTAGATGAGGCACTTCAAGAGCCAGACTGGATCATTGCTATGCAAAGCGAGCTTAACGAATTTGAAAGAAACAAAGTCTGGACCTTGAAGCCAAGGCCAAAGCATCAATCAGTCATTGGCACACGATGGGTATTTCGAAACAAGCTAGATGAGAATGGTAAGATCGTGAGGAACAAGGCAAGGCTTGTTGCTCAAGGCTACAATCAAGAGGAAGGTATTGACTACGAGGAGACCTTTGCTCCCGTAGCCAGGCTTGAAGCCATTCGCATTTTATTAGCATTTGCATCTTTTATGAGCATAAAGTTATATCAAATGGATGTCAAGTGTGCTTTTCTTAATGGTTTCTTAGAGGAAGAAGTATATGTGGCTCAACCCCCAGGATTTGAATGTTTGGAATTTCCCAATCATGTTTATAAACTTGACAAAGCGCTTTATGGTTTGAAACAAGCCCCAAGAGCTTGGTATGAGCGCTTGTCAAAATATCTTTTAGAAAATGATTTTAAAAGGGGGTTGATCGACAAGACTCTTTTTATCAAGACCAAAGGAAAGGACATTTTGGTCATTCAAATTTATGTTGATGATATATTATTTGGTGCTACTAACACATCTTTGTGCAAGGAATTTTCTGACATCATGTGCAGTGAATTCGAGATGAGCTTGATGGGTGAACTCAACTTCTTTTTGGGATTACAAGTTCACCAATCCAAGAAAGGGATCTTTGTCAACCAAAGCAAGTACACTAAGGATCTCTTGAAGAAGTTCAAGATGGATCAATCCAAAGCAGCCAAGACTCCCATGAGCTCAACATTATCTCTAGATCAAGACAAGACTGGGAAAAGTGTCAATCAAAAGGAGTATCGAGGAATGATTGGATCTTTATTATATCTCACGGCTAGTAGACCTGGCATCATGTTTAGTGTTTGCATGTGTGCTAGGTTTCAAGCTGATCCTAAAGAATCTCACCTCGTGGCTGTAAAGAGGATCTTTCGATATCTCAATGGCACTAAGGAGCTTGGACTATGGTACCCAAAGCAAAAGGATTTCACATTAATTGGATATTCTGATGCAGATTTTGCAGGGTATAAGGTGGATAGGAAGAGCACATCAGGATGTTGCCAATTCTTAGGAGCATCCTTGATCAGTTGGCACTAAAAAAACAAAACTCAGTCGCTCTATCCACTGCAGAAGCCGAATACATTGCAGCTGGAGCCTGTTGCTCCCAAATCCTTTGGATAGCTCAACAAATGCGAGATCTTGGCATCAACCTCAAAGGCATTCCTATTAAATGTGACAATACAAGTGCCATCTCCATCACTAAGAATCCTGTTCAGCATTCAAGGACCAAACATATTGTGTAATGCATCATTTCATTAGAGACCATGTTGAAAAAGGTGATGTGTCCATTTTGTTTATTTCAACTGATTATCAATGGGCTGACATTTTTACTAAGCCTTTGGCAGAGGACAGGTTCACCTTCATAAGACGAGAGATTGGGATGCTTAACAAGGATGCACTTTCGTAGGGGGAGCTTTCCCTTTACGAAAGATAATATCTACTTAGTGTCAATACCTTTGAGAATTATGTCAAGGTTTGTGAACTAAATGGTAGATTACATACATCGGATCACATATTTTTGCTTAATATCTTTCTAGATATTTAATCAATTATATTTTTATCGGATTTCAAAATTGCCTATTTATGTTATATTTTCTTTCCGTTGAGATATCTTAATTTTGGAACTAAATATTTCGGTTATTCAGTCCTATTTTATTGGAATAGTTTGAATTTTGAATTGGAAATTTTTCAAATTTGGCAATGATATCATTACCCTCCCTTGGAACTCTAAACCCGTCCCATCACTCCATCATCTTCTCTCTCTACTTAAACCCAATTCTGTACCCGATTCCCTCACAAACTCTGAACCTCTCCAAACCCTTTCACCTTCTTCTTCTTCAACCTCTCAACCTGTTCTAAGAAAACCCTAACCGATTTCCTCCATGGCTCCCAAATCAAAGAAAGCTTCCACACCCAAAAGACTTGGCGCAACCCCCAAGGGACGTCAAGTCACTACCACCTCTCCCACACCTGAATCCACTCCTCAAGCCATTATCCCAACTGTTGTCCAGAGCACCATCGCTGAGAGCACGGCCATTGTTACCAAGGGCTCTCAAAAACGCTCTGCTAAAAAGCCCCTTAGTGCAAAACAGAAAGGGAAAAAGAAGATATTAGCTGAGGAGGTGGACGAGGAAGAGGAGGAAGATGATCTCGACGCTATTCTGGAAAGAGATGCTGCCAAGGAAGTCGAAGAGGAAGCCTTGAAGAAGAAAAAGGCCGAGGAGGAAGCCGAGCTTGCAAGGAAACTTGTCGAGGAGGAAGCTGAGAGAATCCGGAAGGAAGCTGAGGCGGAGGCTCTCAAGGAGGTTCCTTCTGAAGAGGAGCCTGAGGAAGAGGACGAGGAGCAAGACGAATCCGGAGAGGACGAGGAGGATACCGATGGAGACAACGCTGAGGACTCGGGGTCAGAGGAAGAAGAGGAAGAGGAGCCCGAGCATGCTCCCTCTCCTTCTCCTCCTCCTCCTCCCCCGTCTCCAAAGAAGCGGAAAGCCTCTACAGCCAAGCCTCCTCCTCCCAAGCGCACCAGGAAGGGCACCCTCAAAAGCCTTGAGGCGCCTGCCAAGAGGTCTGCTCCAACACAGGCTAGAAGGAAGAACGCTGATTCTCCCGCTCTCATTCAGGTAAATCAATCCCTCCCCTCTTCATGGTTTGAAAATGCTGAAATGGCTGGTAAGTGGGTAGATGAGTTTCGAACTCGTAGGATCTGCTGTTCTGATTTTTTAGATATTGCGTTCTTTGAAGCTTTGAATTTACCATGCATTGCTATCCTTAAAAAATCCCCAGCTTGGACCCTTCTCAATCTTGAAACCGTCTATTATCCCCAACTCACCCGCCTGTTCTATATCAATCTCAAAGCCAAACACACTGACGATGGTTGGTTCTTGGAATTTGTCGTCAAGGGAGTTAGAATCTCTTTCAGCTCCTTTGACTTCGCTGATTTCCTTGGCCTTCCTAGCCCTTGTCCACCCTCTCAAGAAAACCCCTCTAAAGAAGACTGCATTACTCTTGCCCGATCCAAATATCTTCTACCCGAGGCATCTACCAACACCTCAAAGCAGCTAACCCACTCATCCCTTACCCTAGAGGCAAAGATCATATTTAACATCATTGTGCGTTGCCTCTTACCCCGTCTAAACTCTGGCTCTCTCCTAACCGACAATGCCATTATCCTACTTTACCGAATCCTCAACGGCCTTGATCTTGATCTGGCCAACACCATTTTAGGATCCATGGCTCACACTAGAAAAGCCAGGAAAGGAACTCCCCTCCCCTTCGCTACCCTTTTGACCCAAATCTTCGAAGCTTCTGGAATCGATTTTAAAAATGAAAAACAGCAGCGTCATACGGGTAAGTTCGACTCCAAGAGCCTTGAAAAGATTGGCATCACTCGGTCCCCCCAAGGGACTTGGAGTCTTGCCTCTCCTTCAAAAGCTCTTTCCACTGCCTCAGCCATTGATGAACGCATGGACAACCTGGAGTTGGGCTTAAAGGAAGTTCGCCTGGATATCAAGGAGCTGCACAAGGAGTTTATGACGGAGATGAGCGGGGTAACCAAGCTGTTGCAAGATCTGTGGTCACGGCTCACTGATGATGCTCCGAACGATGAAGCTTAACCCTATCCTACCCTACCCTTACCCCAAATCTGAAACATTGCTGGTTTTTGGAAACTGTTTCAACACTTTTGGTGACTGTTTTACCTCCTCCCTTTGTTGAAAGACAAAAAGGGGGAGATGATCTGTGGTGGTGTTAGACTTTTTAAAACTGTTGCGATTTAAAGGTCTTGGAAGACCTTGGTTTTATTTTCAGTTGGATGGTCTTCTTGCTTTAAAATTTTGATCCAACATTTGTCTAACCCATGCAGGTACTTAGTCCGATTTTACTTATATTATATATGCTTGACTAAGTTGCAGGGATGCACAGGTTTTGTCTTTCATCAAGGGGGAGATTGATAACTCCACTCCCTTGATGAAAATCGGAATAGGTTTCAAAGGCCTTGACAGTCTGTTTGTGTCAAAGGTCTTGAAGCTTTAACAGTATTGATGAAACACAAAACCTGTTCTATATGATATTATGTTCGAATATTATTTTATGTTATTATATGCTTCCATTATATTATTATATATACACTAACCTTTCAGGAAGTATTTTCGAATATTATTTCCTTCCTTATGTTGTAAATTGAGAAGATTCAAATCGGAAGATCATGGCCTCCGAAAGTTTCCAAAGATAGAAGATCCAGCTCAAGCCATGATCCTCTCTAGCCGTTGGTGAAGATCCTTAGGCGCCGATTTGTTTCAATAAAAAGAAAAGGAAGAAGAAGACAGCTACACACCTGTTGAACACAAGTTTTCATACACTCAAGCCTTCAAGCGAGATCTGTCTTCTTCGTGTGCTCTCTGCTAGTCCTTAAGAGTCTGTAATTTCATTTCAAAGCATTTGAGAGTTACACTGTGAGCTTATAGGATATATTTCGAGAGAGTGTTATACTCAAGAGTTTGTAACTCAGGAAGTAGACACTAGGTGATTGATTCACTAAGTGTAAGAGGATTGTACTAGATAGCATAGAGAGGTGGGGCTCTTCTAGATTGGTCTAGGACTCCAAGGAAACGTGAGTTGACTAGATTGCAATTATATAGGAGAGAGGCTTCTCGGGGAGCTACTAGGATCCTAAGTCTTGTGAATCAATAAAAGCCGGTTGAATCCTAGGGTTGTGGAAGAACCCTAGGCGGGGACGTAGGCCAAGTTCGTGCCGAACCTCGTAAACAACTCATCGAGTCCTTTACTTATTGCTTTACCTTATTTCCGCACTTGGTTCTACTGTTTAACTTTGTGATTCAGGTTTTCAGAGAAAAGACTGTCTAATCTTAAAGGTTTTTGCACGAGCTTCAAAAGTCTTGATAATCTGCGAAAAACCGGCATACTCTATTCAACCCCCCTTCTAGAGTATTTCTATATTACTTTGTTTTACATTATCGAACCTTCACCTAGGATTAAACCTTAATCCGTGTTAAGATTGCCTAGGAATAAGGGGTTATTAGAACTCATAGGATTAATAACCTATTTAAATCAAGATAAGAATAGATGGTAGAAAAGATACAACTAGAATGAAGAACTAGGATCAAGGAGATGAACCAAGGTCGAGTATCGTATGTGAAACCTTTCATTCATCATTGTCAACAAATCCCACCATTAATTACTTTGTGCATTTCAATTCCATTTTGTTTTCATAAGAACCCCCTTGGTTACTCTTGTTAGTGATTAGAACACATAGAGTCACAATAGTTCCCTGTGGATCGACTCCGGACTTACTAGCTATACTAGTTGGTTAGTTTGGATATTCTTTTGATAGGAAAACCAACGATTTTGTCCTGTCAAAATTTGGCGCCGTTGCCGGGGAGCTATTAGTTGTTTACTTTTTGTGTTTGATTACTAACTTAGGTGTGGACCACGTATATGGTCCACACTCGTTCTACTAATTCATCTTTATTGTCTTTGGATTCAGAGATCGAGAGGACTCTCTCTAGTTTAAGGCGAGAAGCTCGTGATCACCTTCGCGAGTTATCTTTCGATCAAGGAGAAGGAGAAAAGATAGAGATGGCTAACAAGGATAACCGAACACTTAAGGAGCTCACAACACCTGATTTGGCTCAACAACCATTGGCGGTGGAGTTCCCTGAGCTTGGGGACGGTGTGAACTTCGAGCTGAAATATGGGGTGGTCCATCTCTTACCCAAATTCCATGGGTTGAGTGGTGAGGACCCCCACAAGCACTTGTCTGAGTTCCATACTGTCGTGGTCGGAATGAAACCAGGCAACGTCACGGAGGAGCAAATCAAATTGAGGGCATTCCCATTTTCGCTGAAGGATGATGCTAATGAGTGGTTCTACTATTTGCCCCCAGGTTGTGCAACCACATGGACTGATTTGAAGCGTCTCTTCCTGGAGAAGTATTTTCCTGCGACGAAGTTAAATAGCCTGAAATAGGCTATCAGCAGCATCGACCAGCAGGCTACGGAAACCCTCTATGAATACTTTGAGCGCTTTAAAAAGCTTTGCTCTAGCTGCCCTTACCATGGTTTCTCAAAGAAGGATTTGGTGCTCTTTTTGTTTAATGGGTTGCTTGACGAGGAGCGCAAGACAGTCAACTCCGCCTGTGGAGGTAACATTTTGAACAAAACACCCAATGCTGCCTGGAAGGTGTTTTCAGAACTTTCTGAGGGATCCAGGCAATTCAGCAAAAGCAGACATGCGCGTGGAGTGCTAGCGATTGATTCCAACTCCACTCTGCAGAGCGATATGGCGGAAATGAAGGAGATGATGAGATGGATGATGCTTAAAAGAACCCCACAACAACTCAAGGCGTGTGGGCTCTGTTCTGATCCGAATCATCCCATGGATGCTTGTCCCATGCTGCAGGAGCAAGAAATGGAGTTGAATGCAGTGGGAGATTTTGTTCCACGAGGGAAAAGGTATGGTAATTTTGCTAACAATTTCAATTCAAATAACTATAATGCAGGTTACCAACAAGGCTATGTCATGAGAAACAATTAGCAGCAACAACCTCCTTTCAATCAGCAGGGAGGACCCCAATACAGACAACAGTTTGACAATAGACAGAGGGTTCCTCAACAAGGAGGTTCGTCCATAGAGGATACGCTCAAGGCTATCCTAGAAAAGAATACTCAACTAGCACAAGCGGTGAAAGCCACGGAGAAGCAAGTGAGTCAATTGGCTTAAACGGTGGGTGAACTTCAAGCTCGAGACTCCTTCAATTTGATTTGCCCCTTCAACCTCGTCGAGGTCTTTGAGATCGCCTTCGATTCAAGGAGGAGGGTCAAGGAGGATTTCGCCATAGCATGGTCGAGGAGGAGGGCGTTCTAAACATCGACGAACACAAGCGGAGGCATTGTACGCTCTTTGTTGTTCATGAAATAAGTTGTCGACGATTTCTGATGGCCGGAGATGGGGCGGTGGTGAAGCGCCGTCGGTTTCAAATGGCTGGAGGCCCGGAGTGGTGGTCGACCACCAACACAGACTGGAGGAAAGAGATGAAGGCTTTAAATGAAGCAATTGGAACTCACGCACAAATTTGAACATGGTTGTTAATTTTTGTGGGATCTACATTTTTTGTATTAAAAAAATTGTAAAAAATAGAATAATCTTGGTCATCCATCACAACTCAATCAACGATCCGGATTTGCGTACAAGATACATCTTACGGGTTGAGGATGACATAACTGATTTCAATTAATTGATGTCTTGATTGTCAATTGCGTCAACCATCCTGGAAATTTTTGTTACCAACTTCTATTGCTTATTGGTCAAGCACAAAAAGGAAAGGCGAATTTGGAGCAGGAATATATATATAGAGGAGGGTTCAGGTGAGAAGTTCCCGATTCGGTGAGGAGGTGAGAAGCTTTGAGAGACACGCGCCTCCCGTTTACAAAGCTATATCACTAATCCCGTCCCACCACCAATCATCGATTTCACTAATCCCCTCCCACCACCAATCGATCTCCCCGATTCCGAGCGAATTCGGCACCTCCGTTCCTCCCTCTCTCCTCCAGATCCGACTATTCCCGCACGTCCCCGCTCCCATCCGCCATTGAAGTCAGAGGTCGCCCAGGCAAGCAAGTTCAGATCCTTCAACTCCGCGTCGCCTCCCGCAATATCTTATTGAAACAGCCCAATCTTCTTGTTCTGCGAGTCCAGATCTAGGTGGTTCAAATCCTCCAAGATCTCCCCCAAATGCTCCTCGGAGGACAACTTAGGGTTACTGTTGCTGTTGCTAGGTGATCGGATCTTCAAACTCTTCAATTTCGCTGCTCCCTACTTTCTCGCGATGCACCAGCTCGTCTTCGAAGAACACTTTCGGCTCGCGCTCGTTCTCCTCATTGAATTCAATCACAATACCGGTTGAATTGCTGAATTTGCCTTCGATTTGATTATTCTGGATGGTTTGATTGTTCTGGATTCAATCGTCCTAGTATTGGCGGCCGATTTGATTTTCTGAATGGTTTTGTTGCTTATACTGCCCTCCAAATCCAATAGGTGTGGTTTCTGGATGGTTCCTTTCTTCTTCTTTTTCCTCTCTTGCTTGAAAAAGGCTTGTTGTTTATTACATGTTGGCGACTGGAGTGAATTTAAGATTCAATTTCGTTTAATCTCTGTAAATTTCTGCTCAATTTTATTACATGGATAGTTCCTTTCTTCTTCTGTTGACGCACACTCTTTCAGTCAAATATATGTAACCCATAACAGCTCAAACGGAAGGTTTCATTCAAATTAAGTAGCTAGGAGCCAAGTTTATATAAATTACTCAAGCAAAGATCAAGTGAGAAAGTTATAATAGAAACCCTGTCCACGTTATGCAGCAATGGAGCAAAAATGGAAAAATGAGCATCGCAGATGTTTACAATGCAATCAAAACAAAGGATTTATACCAAGTAGTTCAGAGGTTTATACCAAGTGGTTCAGTGTTTTAATACCAAGTGGTTCAGTGACTAAATAGAGAGTGGTTCAGTGACTTAATAGAGATTGGTTCAGTAACTAAATAGAGAGTGGTTCAGTGACTAAATAGAGATTGGTTCAGTGCAAATAAGGAGTGTTTCAGTGACTAAATAGAGAGTGGTTCAGTGACTAAATATAGAGTGGTTCAGAGACTAAATAGAGAGTGGTTCAGTGACTAAATAGAGAGTGGTTCAGTGACTAAATAGAGAGTGGTTCAGTGTCTAAATAGAGAGTGGTTCATAGACTAAATATAGAGTGGTTCAGAGACTAAATAGAGAGTGGTTCAGTGACTAAATAGAGAGTGGTTTAGTGACTAAATAGAGATTGTCTCAGAGACTAAATAGAGAGTGGTTCAGTGACTAAATAGAGATTGGTTCAGGGCTAAATAGTGATAAAGGAGAACTAACCAAATTGGTTCATCAACTATACTATAAGCTGTACGTGGAACTTGCACAACATTCAAATGCTGCAATGCATGAATTTTGAGGATCCACGGCAAGCGCAGCAACGTCAACAAACAACTAGGCGGCGAAGATAGTCCAGGAAATGGCTTTTTATAGTGTGATTTCATCAAACACCTCTCAATTCAAATCCCCCTCTTAACAATAATGTGATTATACTAAAATCTCCCTCTTTAAGAAAAGGCTTGAATCAACATAGAAATTAACCACCATGGTAATCAAACACTTTTTTTGTAAATGAAAAAAAAAACAGTATGAAATGCCCTTGCATTGGCCTAGAATCCAAATCTTTCAAACCAAATCAAAACACTTGAAAATAAGTACTATTTTTCATGAAAGCAGAAGCATGAGAACATGAAATTTGTTTTTCAAAATATTACAGTATTTTCTAAAGGAAAAATAAAATTATATAGTAAAAACAATGTGGGCTATAACATTAAGTCCTTAAACCCATTAATTGAGTTCAAAGTGATATAATGCATAGCCTGGATTGATGTAGGTGCCTTATGTAAAGATCTAGATGATCTATGTGATCAACCAACCTCCAACAACCAGCCTAATACTCCACCCAATACAGCTCCGTACGTAGAAGACTCACCTTCATAGCAAGGTTCTTGTACGTGCACACTTGTCATTCTTCCAACTAACTTGCAAGGACACAACTCGATCATGAGCCCTCAATCTAAATGATACCATATTTTTTATATATATATTGTGAACCAACCTGCACACTACAAGGTGACAATTAGCCAAAGTCAAGCAATCATACGATGTATTTTGTCAAGAAACTATATATAGTATAGGCTCACTAATACCTATAGTAGAGATTGGTTCAGAGACTAAATAGAGAGTGGTTCAGTGACTAAATAGAGATTGGTTCAGGGCTAAATAAAGAGTGGTTCAGTGACTAAATAGAGATTGGTTCAGGGCTAAATAAAGAGTGGTTCAGTGACTAAATAGAGAGTGGTTCAGTGACTTAATAGAGATTGGATCAGTGACTAAATAGAGATTGGTTCAGTGACTAAATAGAGAGTGGTTCAGTGAGAGTAAAAGGGCTGAACCACTTCTTGGTAACTTGATGAACCACTTCTTTATAGGTTGTGAACCACATTTTTTTTTCAACAAAACATATACAAAGTGGGTGTCTATGTGTAGATAAAATTAAAATACACCCAAAAATATATTTTTTATATTTTTTTAACAAGTGAAAATGCCAAAAAATAATTTTTAAAAGTCCATGTAAATAATTTTCATATGTACGTACATTGTCTAATTAATTAGTAAATTTTGTTGATTGACGCGTGCAATTAATTAGCGTTACTTGTGAGAGTGTGGGTGTTATTAATTAATTGGGGGATACGCGTGTCTCGTATTTTTTATTTATTTTTGGACACGTGGACAATTCAAATTACTTCTTTCCTTCTCACCGGTAGTATGCTTCTCACCCGAACCCAACCCTATATATATATAGGATAGATCCTGTGTAAGCAAGCCTTACTGTGTAATTTGTGAGCAAATCTGGAACGTCAGATTAAGAAGATCGAACGGTTGAGATTAAAAGTAACTTATGAATAGTGACATTATTCGTAGGTATCATGTGATTATTCGTATGTACATACATATGAATAATATTTTGTTACATATGAATGATTGCATTTGTTCGTACATACGAATAATTATATTATTACACACGAATAATCGCTTAGTACCTATGAATAATTTCTCTGCTCACAAATTACACCGTAAGGGCTGCTTACACGGGATCCAACCCCTATATATATATATATATATATATATATATATATATATATATATATATATATATATATATATATATATATATATATATATATATATAGGTAATGGTTCAAATGAAAATGGTTCTTAAAATAAAAATCTCTCTTAAAATGAAAATGGTCCAATTTGAAAGTAAATGGGCATAATTTAAAGGTAAATGGGCCTAATTAAATGAGTAATAGATAAATGGGCCTAATTAATGTGTAAATGAGCCTAATTTTATGGTGTAAATGGGTAAATGGGTAAATGGCCCTAATTATGAGATAAATGTCACCACCTCTCTCATACTTTCTATTTCTACCAATATCGCTCTTATTTCAATTATAAAAATTACAGATTTTAGCCCGTAATTTTTATTTGAAACAATATTATAAGGTGCATCTATAAGATTACAAAATGCAACAAAATATGTTAGATCACATTTCTTGTCTTTATTTTAAAAAGTGAAAAATTTGAGATTACAAAATATAAAGTGAACAAATAATACAATAAAGATTATTATTAATAAATGTGCATTTTCCTAATGTAAAGTAAGTTTCCTACCAAATATTTTCTTTATGGGTTGCTATTTTTATGGCGGTTTTGTACTTTAATGTGACATGTGTCATTAAAAACCTATTAGCTCAAACTGGTATAATGATGTGCCCATGCACAAAGGTTCGAGTTCAAAATCCCACATAGGCTATTTATGGTTGTCTTCTTTTTGTTCTCATTCATGAATAAGATTATAAAGTGCAATAATAAATGATAACATGTATAAATAAGATGCTAAAATGCATATATAACATTATGGTGTGCAAATATAACATTGTGTTGTGCAAATATAACATTATGTTGTGCATATCTAATAATATAATGTTACGTTGTGCACATATAATATTATGTTGTGCGAATATAACATTATGTTGTGAAAAATATAACTTTAAGCTGTGCAAATATAATATTATGTTGTACAAATAAAATGATAAAGTGCGAGAATAAAATAATGGTGTATGAATAATAGTAATAATATTAAGTGCATGAATAAGATTAAGAAGTGCACAATTAAGATTATAAAGTGTTTTTCAACAATTGCTGAGAAACATTATTATAAGTTGTTAATGAAGCACCGTGTTTTTCTTTTAAAAAATCAAACATGAATCATTTTCAACAATTGCTGAGAAACATTATTATAAGTTCTTGTCATTCACTTTGGAGAATCATTTTCAAACAATGCGATACAAGGATTCAATCCATCAGAAGCTACAACTCAAACATGGAAACAACAATAGTTATTCTTCTGAATCAATTTCAACACTTGCTAAACACTTGACCTTGATAAACACTTGACTAGTTCTCATAGCTATCTCATTGTTTCACAAGGAAGCTGCATATAGACAAACACACAATGCTGTAATTTGCTAAATCTAAAGAACCCAAAACGGTTTTCAAGATCCAAAACAGCTTTCAAGCATTGGGACTCAAAAAGTATAATCTACATCCCCACAGAAAGTTATAATCTACAACGTCGAACTATCACTATCAGTGAGAACGCAAAACTAACCAGATGTTTATATGCAGATTAACACCCACACTGATCCTAATGTTTAATCGGAAAATGATAGAACCTAGAAAGTTAGAAGAGCGGGCAAGCGAGTGAAGAGCTAACGAAAGCGAATCGAGATCGGACGGAATAAAGTTCTGAAACCTATCAACAATTGAAAAGGAAAACGCTTCAGAAAGTAGGAAGAATGGTACAATTTCCTTGGAAACGGAGGCAAGTCACGGTAACGGAAATACTGTTCATTTTTTTTATTTACTTATTGGGTCGGGTCAGATTTAAAATTTTAAAATTAGGCCTATTTTCACTTTAAGTCATTTTCATGTTAAGTATCATTTTCATTTTAACCACACCCTATATATATATATAGGGTGTGGTTCGGTTGTACACATCCCTTAAAGTGTACCTTGTTCACAAATATTATTCGGTGAAATGTGAAACATTATTCGGTGAAAATTGAAGCATTATTCGGTGAAATGTGAAACATTCTACCGAATACTGTTATGTTTTCTTTTTTCCGTTCAGTTCAGATGAAAACTTCCCAATTCCACTGAATAATTTGTAACAGTCTACCGAATAATGTTTAGTTTTTTCATTCATCTATTTCAAATAAAAGAAACCTCAATTCCCTAAACAATACTTACAATTTATACAAAAAATGCTCCAAATTTCACCAAATAATGTTTCTCATTCCCCTAAACAATACTCATATTTCACCGAATAATGCTTCAAATTTCACCGAATAATATTTGTGAACAAGGTACACTTTAAGGCTTGTGTACAAATGATCCATACACTATATATATAAGGAAAGACGAATTTGGAGCAGGAATACATTTAATAAAGGATATGTATAAAGCATTGCAAATGAAATTAATATGGAAAATCCTAGCCGAACCAGAAAATCCATGACTACAAACAGTGGAACACAAATATTTGAAAGGACAAGGAATACTAAAATACAAAAAATAGGACACATATCATAACAATGGGCAAAATTGATGTCCCTAAAAGATGAACTATGTAAGGGACTTATATGGCAAATAGGCAACGAGAAAACAATCAATTTCTGGAATGATAATTAGCTAGATAACGAACCATTAGAAGGAAGACAATTACCAAATCAACAAATCGACACAAGTATGACAATGGATCAATTTATTGATATACATCGGAAATGGAAAATTGATGAACTGGTAAGATATCTACCCACAAAATAGTAAAAAAAAATAAACATGTATACATACCTAATAACTCTTTTGATGATAAATTATATTGGAAACATGTAAGGAACAGATGGTTCTCAACAACCAGCACATTAAGATATATCACAAACAAAAATGGTAATGACCAAAGCAAAATGGATATGGGAACTTTAAAAAATACTAGCCGAACCAGAAAACGAGATTAGCAAATAAAGAAGTTTCGAAACCGACAAGTTGCGAATTATGTGACCAATCCAAAGAAACCCCAAATCACCTCTTCATCAAGTCACTGTACAATAACACTAATAAGAAAAATAGATTTGGAAATAGAAAAGATATTACAGGATGTCGACCCATATAATGACAATACGGAGGAGAATATGAACCACATCTTCATAAAACTAAACAAAATCTAAAGAGCAGCACTTGCAACAACCTGGTGGAGTGTATGAACAAACAGAAATAGAAAAATATTTGACAATTGCAACTCTACAAGAATCCAGCATATGGAAAGGTTTACGAAACAAGCGTTGGTGAGCTAGAATAAAACAAAAAGTATTGACAAGAATGACAAGAAAATTCAAACAACAGAACAACACATAAAAGAAAAAAGAACTTGAGATGGGAGAAACCACCTGTTGATACGTTCAAGCTAAACTTTGACGAAAGTGTCACCTCTTCGGGAGTGTCTTCTGCATGCTTCATTATCCGGACCCATCTAGAATACCCGGTGGCGGTCGGCAGAGCTCTTCTTGAGCCTAAGAACTCTTTAGAGTCAGAAGCACTTGCACTTAGGCTTGATCTGCTGAATGTGAAGGAGTTAGGCTTATCCTGCATTATGGTTGATGGTGACAACCTGATGATTATAAATTCCCACAAAAGGTGGTTGGTAGGACCCCTAAGAGATTGAAATCCTTCTCTCCGACATCTGTCATTTGTTACTGTAGTTCGAGATCGTCTCCATTTCCTATATATTCAGAGAAATTAATTAGTGCACGTACAAGATTCCTCGTCTGTTTCTGACTTCGGATGTGACAGATCCGCTTCATGATACGAAACTTTATAGCTGTATCCGCAAGACCGTTATTGGTTGGTGAGCTAGGCTAGCCACTTTCAAATTAAAAAAAAATAGTGGTCGATTGTATTTGAAGCCTTTTCGGCCTTGTTCATCACGCCCACAACTTGCAACTCCTAATAATTGAAGCTTTGATTTGAATGTAAGAAAGGACTCCAAATGGCTTCCTCCTTGAATAAACAACGTGACATTAGAGGCCAAAATCAAGCCGTGCTCTGCTACCCGAACCTCCCTCGCAACTTCCGGTCTCGGAGTTGAGACTGGTAGCTGACGGATTTGGGGATTTAAGCAATACTTTAATCAAATTTCGGAGTATAAAAAGGGGTCATTTTCCCTTGATTCTTGGTTGTCGTGGTGTGGGCTTCAAGACGGAGGATTGAAGAAGGAAGAAGAAGCAAAGCTATGGGGTTGCAAAGGCCATCGATCGCCACATCCCTCAAGTGGTTGGGGTTCGTGACTGCGGTCTGGGTTCAGGCGATCTCCGGCAACAATTACACCTTCTCCAACTACTCCGACGCTCTCAAGAGCCTCATGAACCTCACCCAGGTCGAATTGAACAACCTCTCCGTCGCTAAGGACGTCGGTAAGGCCTTTGGTCTTCTTGCTGGCCTGGCCTCTGACCGTTTCCCCACCTGGATCCTCCTCCTCATCGGCTCCATTGAAGGCATGGTCGGTTATGGCGCTCAGTGGATGGTCGTCAGTCAGACCATTAGCCCTCTCCCTTACTGGGCGGTACGTTTGCCTCCCTTTTCTCCATTCTCGAATTAAGGGTTTGGTTTGTTGCTTTCAGCTGGTTTCTTGATTCTTGAATTTTTTGGTGCACTTTGTTAATTTATAGCTAGCTAGTAGCTACTAACAATGGAATTGCGCTGCATTTTAAAGCACGAGTAAAACATGATTGAATTTGGATTTTTGATTTGGCCCAGATGTGTATATTCATGTGTATGGGAGGAAACAGTACAACCTGGATGAACACGGCTATCTTGGTCACATGTATTCGTAACTTCAGGCGGAATAGGGGTCCGGTGGCTGGGATCCTTAAAGGCTATGTGGGGTTGAGTACTGCCATCTTCACCGATCTTTGCGATGCCCTTTTCTCCGACAGCTCTTCGGATTTCCTACTGATGCTTACTTTTGCCCCCTTTGTGGTTTGCCTCACCGCTATGGTTTTCCTGCACGAGGCTCTTCCGTCTGCCTCTGCTGTGGAGGACACCGAGGAATCCAAGTACTTCAACATGTTTAATGTGGTGGCTGTTGTGGTGGCTTTCTACCTCTTAGCCTACGACTTTGTCGGCTCCCAAGGGCATGCTTTTGACATAGCGTTCTCTTGCATACTGATGGTTCTTTTAGCTTCTCCAGTTATAATTCCGGCTTACATTGCTGTTAAGAGCTGGCTCAAATCACGGGTTGGGTCTGATGTTGAGGATCAGATTGCTGAACCATTGCTGGTGTCGGATTTGGTTCCTGAAACACAGACAACACCGGAGGAGGCAGTGGTGCTATCGGAGCCTGTGACCGAGGAGGTGGATGTGAATGGGGAGGTTAAGAAAGTGCAACCCCACCTTGGGGAAGATCACACAATCTTTCAGGCGTTCAAGACTGTGGAATTCTGGATCTTGTTCACCTCTTTCTTGTGTGGTGTGGGTCCTGGTATGATGGTGATGAACAACATGGGCCAGATGGGAACTTCCCTTGGATATTCGGACGTTTCAATATTTGTGTCTCTCCTTAGCATTACAGGTTTTTTCGGAAGGATCATTTCTGGAACAGTCTCAGAGTATTGCATCAAGTGAGTCTTCCTCTCCCTTTTAATTAAAGTTGTGGCAGTTCACAAATTAGTCTTAGTTGGTGGATTTGTCTAGTTTGGCTTTTAGAGGTTAGCATTACTTGCTTATGTTTTTGCACAGAAATCTACAGCTATTGTCTAGATATGTTATTGACTCAGCATGTTTAGAAGAAGCTGCAAGCTTTTTTGGACTGTTTTTTATTTTGAGAAAAGGGGAACACTGAATCTGTTTAGGAATTAGGATGCCTAAATGGAGTATCGCATATCTTCATGTATATACCAAAAAGGGAAACGGTATGGTATCTCAATCATTTACTGATTTTGTACTTATTCAAATCTAGGGTTGTTTGCTTCTTGATTGTATCTACGGGTGATTACTTTTTGGGGTTGGTTTTTTTCCTGCCTAACAATCATGTGGCTCCACTGACTAGGCAAAACTATAAAGTTGAAGTTGAAATTGAAATTGGGGTTTGTTTTGTTCAAAAAGGTTTTATTCTGTACTTTCAATTTCGTAAAATAAATAACAAAACAGATATTATTGTAGGTCCGGTTGTTGGATGGAATTACTCATTTAGTTTGTCTTACGGGGTAGGGTAAGATATTAAGTGATTGATAGTTGACCTGTTGGTTTGGAGATGTTACCTTTACTGTCTCTATGTTTGAGTGGCATTGCCCTGCAGATCTAGACAAATTGTTTCAGGCCACAATTTTCTTTGAGTATCCCAAGAATTTTGTCTGGTATCTTGCATTATTTTCTTTGTTGATTACTCCGTGTATATCGAATCCTTGTTCCGAATTTGTTTGTTAGTTTCTGCACATGCTCATATTACTGAAGTAAAGTGAATGGTTACATGATCTTATTCCCTAAATGGCTAAATCACACTTTTTTGCTTAATCTCCCCTTCTATATTAGGCTAGTGGAGGCATCTGGTGTTCTCCCTGATCAACAGTAAACAGTACTTTTGCAAGCTCAACACGAAGCTTATTTAGTAGGGAATGTTTCTAAATATGCTAATTGCATAAACTGGAAAACCTGAAAACTGAGATTTACTGGTACAGTTGTGCTTCCTTGTGATTTGTTTTCTGCAGGAAATTTTTGACGCCTAGGCCTATCTTCAACGGAGTATCTCAAATCCTAATGGCTGGTGGGTTTATTGTGATGGCTTTTGCTATTCCAGGCTGTCTGTACATTGGATCGTGTGTAGTCGGGCTATGCTATGGGGTTCGCCTTGCAATTACCGTTCCAGCTGCCTCTGAGATCTTTGGCCTCAAGTACTACGGTCTCCTCTACAACATCCTAGTCCTGAACCTCCCAATCGGCTCATTTCTTTTCTCGGGCATCCTTGCCGGGTACTTGTACGATGCAGAGGCCACGACCACTTCGAGTGGAGGCAACGAGTGCTATGGGGCCCACTGCTACAAGATCTGCTTCTTTGTGTTGGCGGGCACGTGCTTGGTCGGGTCTACCCTGGATGTCTGGCTATCATTTAAGACTAGAGAGATTTACAAGAAAATTGGAGCAAGCAAATGGGCAAAGACGGAGTCAAATGGTAAGGGAAATTGACGATTTTCGGGTGAAGTTTGATTAGGGAGCCAACAAAATTGGTTAGGAACTTGGAAGAGTTGACACCCATAGTGATTAAGGATGAGAAACAGCTGATAAGGGATAACGAACAACATGGTGGCAGCAAATTGATGAAATTATCTCCGCCCAGTTCTCATGTGATTCTTCTTGTCAGTATGATTCTTTTGTGTTTCACATTTTCGTTTGGGACGGGAGATGGTCGATTGATGAATGAAAGTGTATCTCATCTCGTGGTTACATCCTTTTATATGAGCTAGGGCTCAGAAGAGAACAATATCGTATCGAGTATCTGAATTCAAACATGTTTGCATTATCTATCTTAAAACCTCCATGCCTGCATTTGCAGGAGATGAGTTCTTCCGCAGAAGATCCATTCTTGCAATTACAATTTCCAATTCCAGACCCCTAATTCAATTCAATTCAATACAAACGCAACCAACAAATTTATAACTAACAATTCCTCTTTCAATTAGTACTGTAAATTAATAACCCTAAAAATCTGTATCTCAAACCTCCAAATTCAAACGTGTCCTTTGTCTTCTTTCTTGTCCGTGCTGATCGATCGATGCGGCACCAGCTCTTTGGTTACCGGACGACACTGATTCAGCATTTTGATGTAAAACGCTACCACTTGTATGTGACTTTGAGGTTCTTGATGCATTTTTTGCCGACTTTTTATTTGTAATTTACTTCCTTCCTTGTATACCGATGATAAAATTTTGGATCAGTGAACCTTTAAGTCTGTAATTTTTGTCAGTTGTTTTCTGCTGGCGCTTGATTTGTTGTCTGAGCGAGAAGGTTGATTCAGATCTGTAAAAACGGATTTCGAATCTAAACCCTAGAACAGATATAGATGAAGAGCTAAGCGCAGATAAGAGATAGTATGAGAGAACACAGGATTTGGTGACGCAGTTTGGTTACCCTACTCTGCGGAGCCTCAAGAGGGAGAGATTCAAGCCCAAGTATCCACTAAGTATAATCGAATACAGATCATGAATACAGATTGACAGATAAACCAGCGACTATCCTAGATCTAGCGGCTCAAGCAACAGGTAAACAAGGAGAAACTCGACAAAAGAAACAGATACTCCCTTTCACTTCATCTGAGGACGAAAATGAGCAGAAGTCGGTGAGGAGCTGAGGGATGGACTTCAATGCAGCGTCTTCTCCTTCTATCAAGCTGGAACTCCTTGGATCACATCAGGAGCTTGGGATCCAAGTTCATCAAGTGAGAAAACCGAGATCGTCATCGAATGGTCGCTAGGGTTTCTAGTTCTCTCTCTCTTTTACGGAGGCGGAAGCGTTTCTGTGAAACTCTTTCCCCTTTAGGGTTTCTGAAGATCACACTTTATACTCGAGTCCCCACCAAAGGAAACGCAGCGTTTTACTTAGCAAGGACAAGGAGCCGTTGGAGCGTCTTCAGAAATGGATGGGCCAGGAGAGCAGAGAGTTGGGCCAAGCTCCAGTAATGGGCCGAAGATTTAAACTAAGGTTTAAATCTTCAACACATTTAAACCTTGGCGCCCTAGTCCCATGAACCGAGCCATCTTCGACTTGATCACCTTCTTGAGCCACCTTAGACCTATGGACCAGTCACTAGCTTATTCATCGTTTGTATCCTTTAGATCCTAATACACATGCATCTAGATTAAATTTAGGCATAACAATTTGCCCTCCTAATCTAGCCACCATGTGTGGTAATCGATTATTTAAATAGGGACACTGGACTTGTGTCTTCGATCCGTCTGTCCTCGGCTCATGTACCTGCATGGTTAGTGAACATCAAGTATATGAAGAAAGTTCCTGCAGTAGTAGAACTTGTTGGAGGGAACAATCTTCGTGCCAAAGTCAGCTGGGTTAAGCTCTCCTTTGATCTTTTCGACGTCCAGTGTCTTGTCTTCGACCCTGTGTCTGATAAAATGAAACCTAACATCTATATGTTTGGTTTTCTCATGATACATAGGGTCTTTGCATAAGTACAAAGCACTTTGACTATCCATGTTGATAACAGGTACAAACTTCTTCCTGAAAATTTCTCCAAGTATGCCTTTCAACCAGATAGCTTCTTTTGCAGCTTCAGTAGCTGCCATATATTCAGCTTCTGTTGAGGACAAGGCTACCACATATTGTTGTTGGGATTTCCAGGAGATGCAATTGCCTGCCCAAAGTGAAGTAGTAGGCAGTGGTGGATTTTCTTGTGTCCTTGTTGCTGGCATAATCTGAGTCCACATACCCTTGAAGATCACTTGCAGGAGTGTAATCAGAGTACACAAGGCCAAGCTGATTAGTGTGATTCAGATATTTAAGCAAATATTTCATAGCATTCCAGTGAGACATACCAGGATTGGACATATATCTACTAAGAACACTAATGACAAAAGCTAAGTCAGGCCTAGTGCAAAGCATAGCATATATGATTGAACCAACAGCAACATCATAGGGAACATCGCCCATATTTTTCTTTTCATGATCAGTTTTAGGGCATTGAGCTTTGCTCAGAACAAGATGCCCTCCTAAGGGTATAGGTGAAGACTTAGAATCAAGCATACTAAATATTTTAAGAACCTTTTCAATATAATCAACCTGGGAAAGCATGAGTTTCTTCTTAGGTCTATCTCTAAAGATCATGACACCCAGAATTCTCTTGGCATGGCCAAGGTCCTTCATATCAAAGTGTTTCATTAAATTTTTCTTAGTGTCAGAAATAATTCTCATAGAAGCACAGACAAGGAGAAGGTCATCCACATATAATAAAATGAACAGAGGAAATTTAGTGGTAACACCCTTGATATATAAGCAGGAGTCATATTCACTTCTAATAAATCCAAGAGATCTCAGGCAGGAGTCAAACTTTATGTTCCATTGTCTTGGAGACTGTTTTAGACCATAAATAGACTTTTTCAACAGACAAACATGATTTGGTTTGTTTTTATCAATGAATCCCTTAGGTTGTTTCATGAAAATGGTTTCATCTAGGTCACCATGAAGAAAGGTTGTCTTAACATCCATTTATTCAAGTTCCCAATCAAAGACAGTAGCAATAGCAAGGAGTAATCTCAGAGTTTTATATTTAACAACTGGAGCAAATATATCATTATAATCCAATCCTTCTCTTTGATTAAACCTTTTAGCCATAAGTCTTGCTTTAAACTTAGGTGGTTCATCAGATTTTAATCCTTCTTTAACTTTAAAGACCCACTTACAGTCAATAGTTTTAGCATGCTCAAGTTTAGGAACAAGAATCCAGGTTTTATTGACTTTTATAGACTCAAGTTCTTCAAGCATAGCTTTAAACCTTTTCACAGAATCAGAGGATCTCATGGCAGATTCAAAGGTTTCAGGAGGATTATTTTTAACAATCTCAGATGCAACATAAGCAAACTCAACAATATTTATATCATTTGTATATCTTCTGTTAGGGATTCTAGTTCTAGGACTTCTATCTCTAACAAGTTGGTAATCATTTAACATAGAATTATCAATGAGAGGCACATATGAATTAGAAGAAGAAGCATGCTCAGACACAGAATGCACAGGAAGAGTATTTGAAGAAGAACCAAAGGATTCAGATCTAGAAGCAGAAGGGGTGGAAGCAGAAGATTGAGAGTTTAAGTTTACTCCCTGAGGTGTATCTTCTTCATTTTGTTGCTCTTCATCATTTCCTCCTCCTAATTGTTGTGGTTGTTGTAATGAAGCATCAATGATGATTGTTGGAGGGTGTACAAGAGTAGCTCTATGATAAGTTGGGACATAGCCTATGTCAAACTCATCATCCGCAGCCTCAGAGGTTGAAGGTGACAGCAGCTGGTCATCTGATGCAAAGAACTTTGAGGGCTCCACACTGGTACCCTCATTTCTAGGTGTTAGCACACTTTTAAAATGAAATTCAGATTCATTGAAGGTAACATTGCGTGAAACAATCACTTTATATCCTCCAGGTTGAATAAGCAGAATTTTATAGCCCTTAACTCCTTCTGGATAACCAAGAAAGACACCTTTGAGGGCCCTAGGTTGCAGCTTACCTTGGGAGATTTGTGCATAAGCTGTGTGTTAATAGGAAGAAATCGAGTTCTTAAGTTACAAATAATAAAGTGTATATATGTGAACCGACTCCTAGCCGATGCAAATAATTACAAGACTTCCTCCCGTTGTAGTGGAAGGGTAGTCAGGATCGATCCACGAGGAGGCGTGTCAGCGGGATCCTAGTAGCGTTGGAAATCTCACATCTTGCGTCGACCAGAAGCCTCGATTTCGACCTTGGTGCTCGATGTCGACCTCGGTTGTCGATCCTCTCTGCAACAGAAGACCCGTAGAGACAAAAACAAGTAGTCGATATTGACTGGGAAGGTCGATATCGATGTTAGTCCACGAAATCGACTGGCTCAAAAGACTGCCAGTTGACACAGAAGGGTCGATTTCGACGTCTGGGGTCGATATCGAGGTTTGCAGCAGTGACCCAGGAGTCTCGAGATCGACTCAGAAAACTGTCGATCTATCAGCGTGGTCGATATCGACGTCCAACCTCGATATCGATGTTCTCCTGCAGTGAGTTAGTTCTTCGTCGGCAAAGAAAGACCGAAGACTCTAGGATGGATGAGGATGCGATGAACAGAAATAAAACAGGGGTTTCGTGTGTATAAAATATGTAAAAAGCAACTCCTAGGATTAGGGTTTACCACAACGTTAACCAATGCATGCGATAATATAAATAAGACGGACAATTGCGCTATTTCACCCGAGGGACAAACTTTCGCTATACACCAACTCTTAGGATTACTTTTGCAAATAAACCTAATTGTCTCTACTAATTTTATTTTTATAACTCAAGTTGTTAGCATGAATCCCTTTTCTCTCGATTAGGACTAAACATAGAATCGTAGGAGATGATATAGACACAACGATATCAACATCCAACACTTACCTTGAACACGCATGGCTAACGTCGGGCTCACCCCGACCCTAAGAGCTTTTGGGGAACTACTCGCTTCTCATCATGGAACTCATCATTGATTGGAAGAAATAAACTTGCATTAAACTATAAACTCCGAAGCTTTACAACTCAACGTCGGCTTTCGCAAACGTCAACCCCTAAAACTTCTCTCTAACTCTATTGAATGTAATTGGATGTGTTGATTGGATTAATTGATGATTGAATGCCAACCCCTAGGGATTTATTTATAGGCTACTAATCCTCGCTATCCAAGGATTGTATAACTTCTATCTAAACTATGAACTTTATCCAAACAATTAGGATAGGTCTTTTATTTTGATAAAACTTAAATTAACTTGATAAAACTTAAAGGTAAAAAGATAGATTCAGCTGCTAACTATCTAGAAGTACAAGATAATCCATGGCTTTGATGATAGAATTCATAATCCGAGTCTCAAAATCGGATCTATCTTCTGCCGAGATAAGGTCGATATCGACCACAGAGGTCGATATCGATGTCTGTGTTTCTGCTCGACTTGTCCATCTCCAGTCGATGTCTATGTTGAGGTCGATATCGATGTAGTATATCAATATCAATGTCTTCTTGGTTGGTCTGTGTGGTCTATCTCGACACTCAGAAGGCGTGTCGACAACTATGGTCGATATCGATGTATAAGGTCGATATCGACCTCTGCTCAGCTTCCCTTGGCTTCTTCGTTTTGACTCCGATTTCGCTTGAATTCCTGCATGGTTAGCTCAAAACTTGTGCAGACTCTATTTCTTATACTTTAGTCCACTCTTACACAAGTTTTTATTCTTTTGAACCTTTTCTTTGGAAATCGAATGAAATATGAAGTCAAAAGATGCATTAAAAGGAGGTACAAATATGTACATCAATGTGCAACCAAAGAGCTTTAAATATGACAGACTGGGTTTCTTACCAATCCATAGCTCTTGTGGAGTTTTGAAGCCAATGACAGATGAAGGGGATCTGTTGATTAAGTAAGCTGCAGTGACAACAGCTTCTCCCCAGAGGCTATGCTTCATTCCTGCTGTGAAGAGAAGGCATCTGGCCTTCTCTAACAGTGTCATGTTCATCCTCTCAGCAGTGCCATTCTGCTGAGGGGTACCAGGCACTGTGAGTTGCCTTCTAATGCCATTCTCCCTGCAAAAATTATCAAAAGAAGCATTGCAGAACTCAAGGTCATTATCTGTCTTAAAGCATTGCAGTTTATTACCAGTTTGCTGCTCAACTTTTGTTTTCCAAGTTTTGAAAGCCGGGAAAGCTTCATCTTTTGTTTTCAGAAGGATGAGCCAAACTTTCCTGGAGAAGTGATCAATAAATGAAATGAAATATCTCTTCCCACCAATTGTGTCCACCTCTGTAGGTCCCCACAAGTCTGAATGAACATACTCAAGGGGCTTGGAAGTAGTGTACAAAGACTTAGGAAATACCTGTTTTGTTGCTTTCCCAAAGACACAGTTCTCATAGAAAGACAAGTCAGTAGGTTTATCAGATAATAGACCATGCTTATGTAGATAATAAAGACCCTTGTTGCCAATATGACCTAGCCTAAGATGCCAAAGCTTAGTCAAATGAGATGTCATGTGTGCAGAATTGGCAAGGAGATTGCATTCATTATCAGGAGTAATGACATGATTTAAGCCTTTCTTTCTGATAGTTTTGACAATGCATTTACCATTATGAAACACTCTCTTAATGCCATTACTAGTTGTTATATCATAATTCATGCAATCAAAAACAGATTCAGACATGAGACTCCTCCTTAACTCAAGGACCCATTTAACATCTTTCAGAGTGATAACAGTCCCATAAAACATTTTCAAAGATACATCCCCTACCCCCTTGATGGCAAGAGAGTGGTGGTCACCAAGCTTGACCACCCCACTCCTACTCTGATCAAGGGTGTCAAAGTAATCTTTGACTGGTGTGGCATGTATAGTGCATCCAGAGTCAAGAATCCAAGAGGAAGGATCACTGTCATCTAGAAAACACATGAAAAGTTCATTAGGATAATTACCAACATCAGACTCAAGCAAAGAAACAGACATAGAATTCTTGAGTTTATTTTCATCAGCCCTTTTTTTCTTCCTACAATCCTTAATCCAGTGTCCAAGGTGTCCACAATAATTGCACTTGGAATCTTTGGGTACCTTGGAACTGGATTCGGGAGGGGATGCATTAGAATTCTCATCTTCCTTCTTCTTTTTGTTCTTAGACTTATTGCCCTTAGGCTTGGCACCAGATTTAGATTTGAACACTTTAAGCATCTCATTCTTCTCACTAATGGTCTCCACTATACGTTCCTTAGTGAGAGGCTCACGTGAAAACTGAATGACATCCTTAAAATGATCAAACTGTGAGGGCAAAGAGTTTAACAAAAAAATGGCTTGGTGAGAATCCTTAATGCTGTCATCACATCTCTCTAGCTCTTGTTTCATTTTTAAAAATTTGTCCAGATTATCATTTAAAGAAACAGATGTGTCCATTTTAAAAGTAAAGAGCCTACAGAGAAGAGAGATGCGACTAGGCAGGGATTTGATAAGAAATAAATCCTCTAGAGCTAACCAGAGGGCCCTGGGGTCATCTACCTTTACTACCTGTCTAGCCACATCATCTGTGAGTCTGAGCATGATTTCTGCGTGGGCTTGCTCTGACATTTCAGGAGTGACCGGTGGTGGAGGTGGTGTGAGTTGTACTGAAGGGTCTCTCTGAGGGGTTGAAGGTGGAGTAGCAGGTGCAACAGCTCTCCAACATTTTTCCTTTATCAACATGGCTTTCATCTTGACCTGCCACATAGAAAAATCGATTTTGCCATCAAATGGCTTGATCTTCACATAAGATTCTGCCATAGTACCTGCAGCAGATGAAAAATTAGGGTTAGTTGTTCAAATGAAAGCCTGAAACAGTATACAAGCTAACAGATAGTAAAACTAACAGTAAAGCACAGAGAAATTTTTTTGAAAAACTGATGTGTTTTGAAAAACGGGTGTGGTACGTCGGACGGGAGAGGAACAACGCCTGACCGGTGGATACTTTATATGGCCTGCCCAATGTCCACGCCCCCAGATCTATTTCCCGTGTCTACAGAGACAAGAGAAAGGAAGAAATGGGACACTCAAGCTTTGATACCACTTTGTAAAAACGGATTTCGAATCTAAACCCTAGAACAGATATAGATGAAGAGCTAAGCGCAGATAAGAGATAGTAAGAGAGAACGCAGGATTTGGTGACGCAGTTCGGTTACCCTACTCTGCGGAGCCTCAAGAGGGAGAGACTCAAGCCCAAGTATCCACTAAGTATAATCGAATACAAATCATGAATACAGATTGACAGATAAACCAGCGACTATCCTAGATCTAGCGGCTCAAGCAACAGGTAAACAAGGAGAAACTCGACAAACGAAACAGATACTCCCTTTCACTTCATCTGAGGACGAAAATGAGCAGAAGCCGGTGAAGAGCTGAGGGATGGACTTCAATGCAGCGTCTTCTCCTTCTATCAAGCTGGAACTCCTTGGATCACATCAGGAGCTTGGGATCCAAGTTCATCAAGTGAGAAAACCGAGATCGTCATCGAATGGTCGCTAGGGTTTCTAGTTCTCTCTCTCTTTTACGGAGGCGGAAGCGTTTTTTTGAAGCTCTTTCCCCTTTAGGGTTTCTGAAGATGACGCTTTATACTCGAGTCCCCACCAAAGGAAACGCAGCGTTTTACTTAGCAAGGACAAGGAGCCGTTGGAGCGTCTTCAGAAATGGATGAGCCAGGAGAGCAGAGAGTTGGGCCAAGCTCCAGTAATGGGCCGAAGATTTAAACTAAGGTTTAAATCTTCAACACATTTAAACCTTGGTGCCCTAGTCCCATGAACCGAGCCATCTTCGACTTGATCACCTTCTTGAGCCACCTTAGAACTATGGACCAGTCACTAGCTTATTCATCGTTTGTATCCTTTAGATCCTAATACACATGCATCTAGATTAAATTTAGGCATAACAAGATCAGATCCAAGGTTCTCGATCTGTAAGTCTATTTCTTTACTGTAGTTAAAGGTGAATTTCTTCTGGTAAGAGCTTCTTTTTATTCCTAGATAATTAGATGCACCATTGCTATGTCATGTATAGTTTGACATTCATATCTGTAGATGCCCTTGCGCTATTTCCTGATTTCTGAAATATCCTATTCCTGTATCTATACCAAATTGACACTAAAACACAGGACAGGATTGTGTTCTTTTATGGAACTAGGAAATTCAGATTTTAGGTGGAATCGAAGATCTACATTTAGCTCATGGTTATCCTGTTTATGTTGAATTGGCATATATTAATTGGAGTTGGCAGGGAAATCAATGTGCAATGAAGATTCAAAATAAGAGTTGCAAGTTGATTTGTTTTCATCCGACCAGCAACCTAGGGGCTTGTAAATAGTCAAATTAATGTTGTTGAATTGAGTATACCACAGATTAGTTTTACCTCTCAGCCCGTGTTTGATCAGGTCAATATCACACATTGGCTGAGCAATCGATCATCCAAGTCCAAAGCACGAAACAAAAAAGGTGTGTTTTATAGGAAAATGTTTAGTATAACACCCTGGTATCTTACCACCCTGATGTGACATCCTTGTTGGCATTTGAGTGATTATCATCTAAATCACTTCTTAATTATTTGTGAGTTCCAATGTCTATTAATACTATATTAATTGGTTTTTAATAAATACTCCGTATGGCCATGTTTGGATGTGAGAATATTGCTTGGTGAATTCAGATTAAAATCTTAAATAATGGGGCATCTGAGTATCTTCCATCAATTGTAGATTTGGAGGACTAAAATACCTGCGATGGTAATAGCGGTAGTGAATTGAGATTTTTTTTGATTTTAAGGTAAATATATTAAGAAAAGAAAATTTGTATAATAGAGAATTGGAGGCATGCCACCAAAATGACTCGGGAGTTACTTGGTGCTAACAAGATGTGGGAGTCATGCTAATGTCTTATGTCTCCTGTCTATGGGGTGCGTTGGACTTGTTGTCCAGAGCGGATCCTGTCTCGTCAAGCCACGACTATCGGAAGTCAGACACGCTCTCTAATGTGGAGTAATGGAAACATCCCCTTCGGACAAGCCATCAAGGGTGTTCCAATCACTTTACATTAGCGCACCTATACAATAGAGAATCATATATGTGCCTTAAGCTCGCAGTCTTAGGACTTCTATATAACGAAGTTTCAATTTCTATCCAAAAGGGGCCAAGATGGCCTCATCTATCGCTAATACGAAAGGGCCGGCAAGGCCAATCAATAGAGTCGCTGCTGCAGGTGGTGTAGTAGCCTAAGGCGCGATAAAGGGATGCATTACAATCAATCATCATGTCCGCACTGGGGGCAATTGTTGGCTTAGAGGCGGACGGTTAGCCTCTTGACGACCAGGATGTGTAGGCAATACGGCTAGTGCTCACAACGGCAATGAATAGGAGATGATTTTCTTCAACTCCACAATGTAGAAGTCGCTTTGGCGAGTGAAGTTGCAGGTAAAGTACGTGGTCACTGCTGCATTGGTGAAGGTGCGCCTTTAGTGCTTTGCGTCAGCTCCATTCCTGTGATATCATGTGGGCTGAGGGAGCAATAAATCTTCTTGTATGACATCTTCCTGGAGTGTTGCTGATTGAGAAAAGTTGATAGGGAAGGCTGCATAAAGTAGCTTGTACGTATTTGTTTTGATTTTTGCAACCGTAGCTTCCCTTGCTGTCCATTTGCCTTCAAAAAACTTCTCGTTTCTAACCATCCATATATGGTAGACCGTGGTAGCCAAGGCTATCTTCTTCGACTTGCATTTCCAGCTTGAACCGCGTCCTTCCTTCTTGGTCCACTTGAGAACGCTTGCTAGCGTTGACATCCTTCTTCTATGCCCTATCCAACCCTTAATCTGTGACCACATATAAGAGGAATAATCACAATCAAAGTAGATGTGCTGCTGGGTTTCAGGATAACTGTTGCATAGAGGGCAAAGAGGGTCAAGCTCCCTGAAAGTGATTTTGTCCTTTGTTGCCAATTTCTCTTTAGCCACTAGCCATAAAATAAAGGAGTGCTTTGGTGGTGAATTGAGATTAAAATCACAGATGGTAGCCCATTGACAGGCCTCGTCGATGAAACTGACAAAAACACCATTGACAAAAACACCATCGACAGGACCCTAAAACACCATCGACAGGGCCGACGATCACACCACCGATGGTAGCCCATGCGGAGACCAATATTAAAGAGGAAGCAGTAAGAAAAGATAAAGGCGGCGAGGAGATGCGAGGGTCCGGACGAGAACGCAGAAGATAAAGAACGGACGAGATCTAGAATGTCAATAGTGGCGATGGATTAATGAAAATGATGATGAGATAGGGTTTTTTGTTGCAAATGTTGGGTTGTAGACAATTGTAGTGGGTTGGGCTTCGTTTTGAGCTTTATTTGAATCCAACATTCATAATTAGCCTTGTTTCAATTTCTTATAAGCCCCAAATTTTTTTTTGTTTGCTTAAATCAACCCCCTAATTTTTTTTAATAATTGTCTATAATTTTTTATTTTTACTCAAATCAACACCCTATATCCTCCTTATTTATCCAAACTCAAATTGGAGTAAACTTATTTTATTTATTTATACCCTAAATCCTTGTTATTACTAAACTCCAAGTCGTAGAACATGTATCCTAAACTCAAACCCCAAATCATAGAACATAGAACATATAACTTAAACTTGTAATTACGATTTGAATATTGTTTTATATACTCAACTAAGACCTCATTTGGTATCAATGTTTTGATAATTAGATATTTGATATCGATATCGGTGATATCTTAGTATCAAGATATCGATATCAATTGATATCTTCTCAGAATTAGTATATCAAATAAGCCAAAAATCTGATATCGAGATATCAAGTGATATCGATATCAATTAATATCAAACACTAGATATTAGATATCATATTAATTAAGTGATATTGATACCTATCTATAACAAACACTAGATGTTAGATATCGGAGATGATATCTAGATATCAAATGGATATACTTTAGTTAGATGAAAAAACATCCATCCATATAGATAATATACATCCATACATACTTACTTACTTATATACACATATATATAATAGATCAGATGTGAAATGCGAACGAACTGATTATTCATATGAAACATCATAATTAATTTTTTGACGTAATATAATTATTCATATGTGTTAATAGTTTTTTCATATGAAAATTATTCGTCTATTGTAACATGATTGGTCATACTTATTTGTATGAGTTATATATGTACGAATAATTATATATGTTGTGAATTACATACGAATAATTTTTATCTTCAAAATCAACGCTTCGGATTTATTCAAAGATTTATTCAAGCGTTGAACATGTAATCATGATCATTGCCTATTTGTAACCGAATTAGTCTAATTCTCACCTTGTAATTTTGTTTTATTGGATTCATTATCATAATTATAATATATTTTTATAAATAATAAGGTATAATATATTTTTATAAATAATAAGGTAAAATTTAAAAATATTATGTTAACATATATATATATATATATATATATATATATATATATATAGGGAAGAGTTAAAATGTAAAATTGTCACGGGGTGTAAAATCATTAAAGTGTAAAATTTTGTGAAATTAATACACGCGCCCCCCATTTTCAAAGACAACAGCGCGCTCAGGAACCTTCACTCTCGGCCTCCCACACCCACACCCACGTCGAGCCACCTCCAGCCACCAGCGCTTAGCCGCACTCGAGCCCACCCCTGTGCGCACCCCCCGAGCCCTGACTTGGCTTGGTTCGAGCCCAGTTGCACCATCACCGAACCCATTCCCCCTTGTTCGGTCCACCACTTTCTCGGCCTCCCACGCCACCCACGAGCCACCTCCGGCCACCAGCCCCCACCCACTCAAACCAACCCGCTCAGGCGCACCCCCCGAAACCGGAACCCCCTTGGTTCGTGCCCAATCGAGCTCACACCGAGCCCATCTCCCCCAACAATGTTGTTCGGCCTTTTTGGCTCGAAACCATTCGAAATCCCAATTTTTATCCTTGTTTCAACTCGAATTTGGTATGACTTCTAAACCTAAACTTGTTTATTACAATTATTTAGAATTTTTGAATGATTTAGATTGAGAATGAAAACCTAGGGTTTGATTTAGGAGCGAAATTTAGGGTTTTTTTTGCCAAAAGCCAAATTGATTGAAATTGATGATATGGTTGTGTTGTTGGGTTCATTTTGAGCTAATTTCATGTTCATAGCATTGTCAAATTGTTTATGGATCATGAGCTAATTGGATTTTAGAAATTTATTGCGATATGCTTTAGAATTTGGGGTTTTTTTTTGCCAAAAGCCAAATTGACTGAAATTGATGATATGGTTGTGTTGTTGGGTTGATTTGAAGCTAATTTCATGTTCATAGCATTGTCAAATTGTTTATGGATCATGAGCTAATTGGATTTTAGAATTTTATTGCGATATGCTATAGAATTTGGAGTTTTTTTTGCCAAAAGCCAAATTGATTAAAATTGATGATATGGTTGTGTTGTTGGGTTGATTTGGAGCTAATTTCATGTTCATAGCATTGTCAAATTGTTTGTGAATCATGAGATAATTGGATTTTAGAATTTTATTGCGGTATGCTTTAGGTCAATTAGGTTCTTCTATTTTAGCATGAAAATCATAATTTAGCCTATTAGCTCAATTGGTAGAGCAATGTGCGTTTGCACAAAGATGTGGGTTCAAATCCCACATAGGTTACATAATAGACAAGAGCGCAACAATCGCAAAATGCTAATCATGCACATAATAATCTTAGTTATGCACTTTTGAACTTTAATTATGCACATTTTAATCTTATTCATGCACTTTAATTTAAAAGCCTATTATATATGCACACCATAATGTTATATTTGCACAACATAACATTATATTTGCACATTTTAATCTTATTTATGCACTTTAATTTAAAAGCTTATTATATATGCATACCATAATGTTATATTTGCACAACATAATATTATATTTGCACATTTTAATCTTATTTATGCACTTTAATTTGAAATTGTTATACGTAAAAAACAAACAGACGATAAGTCCGTTTAAAATAAACATTGCATACCGTAAAGGCGGGGTGATGCTGCCCCCCCAACCCCCCGCCAGGGGCGCGTCGCCCCCTAGACCCCCGACTCGCTGACCGGTCAACGAGACCACCGTCGGGGCGCTCCGCCCCCCGGACCTCCTCGATGCGACGCCGGTGAAAAATGATTCAAGACACACTAACAATAATATTAATTGTGCACTTCATATTATTATTCATACACATCGTCATTTTATTCTTGCACTTTATCATTTTATTTATACACTTTATATTTGCATAACAAAAAGTGTTGAAAACAGGAAAAAAGTGCATTTACCCATAAAATTAGACATATTTACCTATTTACCCATGAAATTAGGCTAATTTACCCATAAATTAAGCATATTTCAATTATAAATTTTTATAATTGAAATAGACTCATTTACCTATTTACCTATAAGAAATTATTATGTCTGCACAAAATAAAGTTATATTTGCACAACATAATATTATATGTGCACAACATCAAGTTATATTTGCACAACAGAAAGTGTTGACACGAAAAAAAAATCCTGCGGTGTAAAAAAAATACTTACCCGAGAAGGGGGCACAGGGGCAAGGGGGCACACGCATTGGGCAAGGAGGCACATGAGATTGACATTTTTACTAATTAAATTAGGTCCATTTACTTATAAATTAGACCCATTAGCAATTTACTTACAAAAATTAGGCACATTAAGAGAATTGTACACCTTAAGCATTTTACATCCTATGACAATTTTACATTTGATCCAATCCATATCATAATTATTATTTTTAACAATGTATCAATATAAATAATCAAATGGGAAATAGACTAATGATCTACCTCAACTCAATGGTTGTGTGTTGTAACCGTATGCTTATTGTCTTTGGTTCGGTACTTGTTAGTCATCTTCAAGGAATTTTTTTATCATAATTTTGTCCTACCAAAACTCCCCTTTTTAATTCCTAATTCCCTCATTACTTCACAATAGTTCCCAAAACCTAGCGGATCGATGACTATTTTTTTTTTTCAAAATACCAATGCTACATTCATTGCCCCAGCCAACTACATTGAACACGCTTGTCTCAACCCCGAAAACCCAATGGTCGCACCTTCCTTCCTCCATGACCACCCCTTTCTCTAGCACCGGTGCTGAATCACTACGCCACCATCTCTCGTTCTCTCCCACGCCACCTCTCTCGCGCACTTCATCGCCACGACAACCTCGCCGATCTCGTCCACTCTCCAAAGAGACCCACAACGATTTCTGATCGAGATTTTTTCCATTAAAGCAGCAATAGTGACCTTAAATATGGATCGAGATTTTTTTCATTGAATTCGATTATGGTCGAGTTAATGTTTTTTTTTCAAGCTTTTAGTTATGGATTTTATTCATATTATTTAGATTTTTGATAAATTACTGAAGGGTGTTCCTATATACACCGCAAATTCACGGATTAAAGCTGCTAAGTAACGTCGGATTCGACGTTGTAGTGTTAATTATATTACAACGTCGGATCCAACGTTGTAATATGTGAAGTGAAGGATCGGATCGGGCCGAACCGAGCTAACAATGTCGGATCGGATGTTGCTAGGGTAAACTTTACACAATTTTCACATCAACCCTCAACACCAAAAAAAAAAAAACAACGTCCAAATGGACGGTGTAAATCAATTTTTTTTTCTTAATATCTTATATTAGGCCCGATCTGGCCCGACGTTGTTACAAAGTCTAGATTTTTTAAGTGAAATTACAACGTCGAATTGGACGTTGTTACAAAGTCGAATTGGACGTTAATTTGCGATGTATATAGGAAACGCGTTATAATTACAGTAAATGATATTAACATAAGTTAATTAAAACTAGTGCAAATGGATTTCTTTTTTCTTGATAGTTTTGATGGGTAGAGAAGAGGGAGGATAATAGCAAAATAAAAAAAATTACCCCGTACTCTCTTTTGGTGATAACCAAACAGGGAATAACTAGTTTTAATTACTCTAAACCTTAATCCTAAGTAGGGTAGGTTAATTAAGGGTTGTAAGTTGCGCACCCAGGACGCATCCTGGATGCGTGCCTTTATGGCGCACCATCTGAAGAAAAAAAACGAGTTACAAACAATGCGGAACCGAGCTAATAAATGGGGTCAACACGCATCCAGGATGCGTGTAGACTTTAGAATTTATTAAATTTGGTCAACACGCATCCTGGATGAGTGTTGACCCCTGATATTTTTTTTGGCAATTTTTATTAAATTTGGTCAACACTCATCCTGGATGAGTGTTGACCCCTGATAATTTTTTGGAATTTTTAAACAATTGTTGACCCCTTATATGATGTTTAAAAATTGTAATAATGTTGGAAATGTTAATAATGTAAATGCACCCTATATCATAATTGAATCGTTCAAATTTTTTATTATAATTTATTCATATTTGTTGCAAATCGTATTAAAGTTGTTCGGAAATGATAATTAATATTAATTAAAATTATATTATATATTAGAATTTATAGCAATTTATTCATATTTTAGGATTTATCGGAATTAGATTATTATTGTCAATATTGAACACTTAGCATATATCAAATAAGATTGGATTCTATTTTATAATAAATGAGATTGAATAATTAGATTAGAGAGTTAATATGTAGAATGATAGTCATACTCATGTGAATATATTTCGATTTAATTTCTACTATTTTTGATAACGATTGTATATAAATCACTATAAAATACTAAATGAGATTTAATTATTAGTTTATATTCGACAATATAGAATTTCATCTAACAATAGACGGGATTAAATTGATTAGGTTATTATGTATGCTTAATTAAAGTTAGGGTTAGGGGACGACCGACTAAGAAGCTGCAGAATAGTATACCTCGTCGGTTAAGCTTCTTTAAGCATATGGCACAAGAGCGGCAGTATATGGATGATTCTTCCGATGAGGAGGAGACACGACCCGAGGAGCCCAATGAGGAGGAGACACGACCCGAGGGGCCCAATGGCCCTCAAACTCCAACATGTGGGTATCCAACCTTCGAAATGTAACCCGAATATTTATATTTGGGCCGTTACATTTTAACACCTCAAAAAGCGTGCGTGAATAGTAAAATTTCAAGTTTTAATTAATGGAGGGAGTATCAAATAAGATTGGATATCATTTTATACTAGATGAGATCGAATATAAACTAATAATTATATCTCATCTAGTATTCTATAGTAAATTACATATAATCGTTATCAACTATAGCGGAAAATTAAATCAAAATATTCATTTGACTATCATTCTATATATTAACCCTCTAAACTAATTATTCAATCTAATGTAGTATAAAATGAAATACAATCTTATTTGATATATGCTAAGTGTTTAATATCGACGATAAAAATCCATTTCCGATGAAATTCTATATTATCGAATATAAACTAATAATTATATCTCATCTAGTATTTTATAGTAAATTACATATAATCGTTATCAACTATAGAGGAAAATTAAATCAAAATATTCATTTGACTATCATTCTACATATTGACCCTTTAAACTAATTATTAAATCTCATTTAGAATAAAATGAAATCCAATCTTATTTGATATATGCGAAGTGTTCAATATCGACAATAATAATCTAATTCTGATAAATCCTCATGAACAAATTTCTATAAATTCTAATGTATAATATAATTCTAATTAACCCTAATAATCATTTCCAAACAATTCTAATATGATTTTCAACAAATAAGAATCAATTATTATCGAAAATTTGAATGATTAAATTATAATATAAGGTACATTAAACATTACAATTTTTAAAAATTCCCAACACATACTCATCCTGGATGAGTGTGGGTTGGAATTAAAAAAAACTGGGGTCAACACTCATCCTGGATGCCTGTTGACCCTATTTGTTGGGCACGCATTTAGGATGCGTGTAATTTTGTCATGGTTTTTACATGTGAATATCAGGTAATTTTTATATAAAAAAATAGAACACCCTACACGCATCCTGGATGCGTGTAGGTTTTTTTTTTTATTTTTCACAAGGTTTTAGCTCGGATCCCTTATATAGCCCATTAATTTTTCACAAAACATAACATACACGCATCCTGGATGCGTGTGTGTTGGGTGCGCTTTTACACGCATCCCGGATGCGTGTTGGGTGCGCTTCGGTTCCCCCGTTAATTAATGTAAAACTAATAATTATATTTGACTTAATTTTTTGATTTAAATGCTGACTAATTAAAATACAAGATGATAAATCACTTTTTGGGTGATGTGCAGGGTGGTGGAACCACCACCCTGTTATCCCCAGTTCGGATCCTCTACAACTTTTCCCGCACCCCTCGGTGCATCATTTAATTATGTCGACTATATATTTACATTGAAAAAAAATTAAAAAAAATATTTTTAGGTTCTATATCTTTATATTGATATGTGTAAATTTATATCTTAAAAATTATATTTTTAAAATTTAGATAAATAAAATATCGATTTTTCTACAAAATATGTTTTTTATTTTTCTAAAATGTTATTTTTTAAGATAAAAATTTATAAACATATCAATATAATGGTATAGAACATAAAAATATTTTTTGAAAATTTTTTCTATGTAAATATATAGTCGAAATAATTACTTCGTAAGTGATACACCGAGGGGTGCGGGGAAAGTTGTAGAGGATCTGGACCGTGTTATCCCTAACATGGTCATGTTTTATATGATTTCGTATCATCGAGAAAGGCAATTTAACCTTCTTGTGAAGCTCAAGACTCAATCAAAAATGTTAGATCACGAGACTGATCATAGAATCCTCCTTGAGGGTTTCCATTCATTGATAATCATATATATAGGTTACAAAGGTATTGGGCTTTTGGGCCCACTATACAATATATGCCTATGTAATCTATCAAACCCCCGCAGTCGAAACTGGAGGGGGTCGTACAATGAGACTGGAGTGAAAATCAATGAATAACTGTCTGGGTAAACCCTTGGTGAATATATCAGCGTACTGATAGGAGGACGGGACATGTAAAACACGGACATGTCCAATGGCAACCTTGTCCCTGACGAAGTGGAGATCAAGCTCAATGTGCTTCGTGCATTGATGCTGGATTGGATTGCTAGCTAGATAGACGGCGGAGACGTTGTCAGTGTAGACCAGAGTGGCCTTCTGAAGAGGGCAACGAAGCTCAAGCAGGAGATTGCGGAGCCAAGAGCACTCGGAGACAACGTTGGCAACACCTCTGTATTCTGCCTCAGCGCTGGAGCGAGACACGACAGACTGACTCTTTGCTGACCATGATATAAGTGTGTCGTTGAGGAAGACACAGTAACCAGACGTGGAGCAACGTGTGTCAGGACAACCACCCCAATCCGCATCAGTGTAAGCAACAAGGTCAAGCTTAGCGGAAGGAGTGATCGTGGTGCCTAGCTCGAGGGTGCCGCTGATGTACCGAATGATCCGCTTCAAGGCCTGAAGGTGTGGTTCCCTAGGTGCATGCATAAACAAACAGATCTGCTGAACGGCGTAACTGATATCAGGCCTGGTGAAGGTGAGATACTGAAGTGCACCAGCCAAGCTTCTGTATAATGTCGGATCATCAACCAAAGGACCAGAATGAGCACTGAGCTTGGTGGATGTATCGACAGGGGTGGCTACAAGATTACAGTTAACCATCTTAGCCCGAGCGACAATCTCAGCAGCATACTTACTCTGCGAAAGAAACAGACCAGATGCATGACGCTGAACAGCAACTCCCAAGAAGTAGGATAACTGACCCAGATCAGACATGGCGAATTCGGCACTCAACTGCGAAATAATCGACGTCCGAAGAGCATCAGAAGAGGCGGTGATAATGATGTCATCGACATAAAGTAAGAGAAAAGCCGTGTCTGAGCCTCTGCGATAAATGAACAGAGACGAATCTGAGCGGCTGCCAATGAAGCCTAGGCGTAGCAGATGAGAAGCAAAGCGCTGGAACCAAGCTCTCGGAGCCTGTTTCAGCTCATACAGAGATCGCTTCAGGAGACAGACGTGCTTGGGACGGTTAGTATCAGCAAACCCCGGTGGCTGAAACATGTAGACTGTCTCATTCAGATGACCATGAAGAAAGGCATTTTTGACATCTAGCTGATGAATGGCCCAGTTGCGTGACAAAGCTAAACTCAACACCACTCGGATAGTGGCAGGCTTGACGACGGGGCTGAATGTCTCATCACAGTCAATACCTACCTGCTGAGAACGACCGTTGACCACAAGACGGGCTTTGTAGCGCTCCAATGTCCCGTCGGAGCGGAACTTGTGACGGAAGAGCCACATACATCGGACGACATTCGCATCAGGAGGGCGAGGAACCAGAACCCAAGTATCATTCTTTGTAAGGGCCCTGTATTCGTCGAGCATAGCCGCCTGCCAATTCGGATCTAGGAGGGCTGTTTTGTGGGAGGTGGGGATAGGGGAGATGGAGGGAGGGGCGGCGGCGGGCGCAGCACTAGGCTGCGGCCGCGGCAAGGGGGCGGCGGCCGCGGTAGCGGGGTATGCTGCGGGTGTGGGAGGGGGCATTGCTGCGGCCGCAGCATCTTGCTGCGGCCGCGACATCTGGCGGCGGGGGGGCTGTGGGTGTGGATGCGAGGCGGGGCTATGTGTGGTGGTCATGGAGATGATCTGACGGGGTCGGAAGACACCGGAGACGCTGCGGGTGTGTGGTCTGGTGGTAGGGGGTGGTGGTGTGGGAGGAGGGGGAGAGACGGGAGCACCGGGAGAGCTCTGGGGAATAAGAAAATGTGGGAATGAGGACTCCGAATCAGAATGAGACACAGGAGGGGTAGGAGAAGCAAAGGGGAAGCGAGACTCATCGAAGGTGATATGTCGAGACACAATGAGCTTATGAGTCTTGATATCGAGGCAGAGGTAACCGCGATGATCAGACGGATAGCCAAGAAAGACACAAGGAGTGGAGCGCAGGTGAAGCTTGTGCGGGGCGGTGGATGACTGATTGGGGAAGCACAGGCACCCAAAGGTACGAAGGTGATGATACCTAGGCAATGTGCAATAGAGGGCCTGTCCTGGCGAGCGATGGTGGAGGGTGGTAGATGGGAGAATGTTTAGGAGGTAGCAAGTGGTGGCTAAGGCGTGAGGCCAATAGGGAAGGGGAATAGATGCGTGGAAGAGGAGAGAGCGCATCATGTTGGTGATGGTTCAGATGATTCGTTCGGCCTTGCCATTCTGCTGGGAGGTATAGGGGCAAGACAAGCGATAGGAGATCCCATTTGTGGCAAAGAAAGAGTGAAAATATTTGTTGTCAAATTCACGGCCATTTTCACATTGGAAACACTTGATGGATGTGTGGAACTGTGTTTTGATGTAGGCATGGAATTTGGCAAAGATGGGAACCACTTGGGACTTGAAATGCAACGGGAAGACCCATAAGAAATGTGTGTAATCATCCAAAAACAAGAGGTAGTACTTGTGACCCTCATTGCTAGGCACAGGAGATGTCCAAATATCACTATGAATGATATCAAAGGGAGCAAGGGTAGAGGTCAAAGACCGTTGGAACGGCAGTCTGGCATGTTTGCCTAGTTGGCAAGAAGAGTATAAACCAGAGCGTAGGTCTTTAGAACAGGTGACAAGACTCTGAGAACGGAGGACATCTAGAACGGCAGGACTGGGATGACCCAGGCGTGCATGCCAGAGCCTGGACGACGATGCCGAGAGGGCGACCGGGCACGACTGACTGGACACAGGAGGTGGTGTGACAGGGTAGAGCTCCCCGGTGCTATTACATCTCATGCAAGTAACCCCCGTAGTAAGATCGTTCACAGAGAAACCAAAGGGATCAAACGTAAGGGAAACGTTATTGTCAGTAGTGAACCGACGGACAGAGATAAGGTTTTTGACAATCTTTGGGGCAATGAGGACATTGTTAAGGTGTAGTGGGTGGGTTGGGGTCTGTAATTTGGCGTGGCCAATTCCTGAAGTAGCAAGACGACCACCATTGCCGACGATAATAGAGTGTGCAGGACCCTTAAAGGAAATAGATGAGAGGTGACCTGAGGAGTTCGTCATGTGGGAGGTGGCACCAGTGTCCATATACCAAGACGAGTCGGGAGATGTCGGCTGCATAGAGGAGAAGGCGTGATGCGTAGCAGGAGCAGGCGGAACATAGACGGCATCACAACTGCAGGATGGGATGACGGAATCAGGGAGGAGCGGCGGCGGGCGCAGCACTGGGCTGCGGCCGCGGCATGGGGGCGGCGGCCGCGGCAACGGCCGCGGCGTGGGCTGCGGGAGGCGGCATCATCTTCAATATCAAAAGTGAGGGAGAGAGGGGGGGGGGCGCCGCTAGGGTTGCCGAGAAGGGGGAGAGGGGGGGGGGGGGGGGGGGGGGGAGGGGGCGCCGCTAGGGGGTGGCGGCGGCGGTGGGGATGGGTAGGGATTAGGGTTTTGCGGCTAGGGTTTGTGTTTTTTTTTTGTGGAAAAAGATTAGGGTTGAGGGATCTTAGGCTGTGATACCATGTTAGATCACGAGACTGATCATAGAATCCTCCTTGAGGTTTCCATTCATTGATAATCATATATATAGGTTACAAAGGTATTGGGCTTTTGAGCCCACTATACAATATATGCCTATGTAATCTATCAAAAAAGAGGGTATCAACCCCATACAAAGCGGAAGCAACAACGGCTAGCTAGTCAGACCTCACCAGACTCAGCCCTTCCAACACCTTCTCGTCGCCTCTAATCGGGCTTCCAGGTGTAGACGACGACCTCAATCCTCTCGGGCACTCCAGGCTACACCGGAGAATCTGACGGAAGGCTGATATCAGGTGCACCGCAGGATCTGTTTCCTGCGTAAGTGAACACCAGAACATCCCGCAGACGTTGAGATGGCGGCCGGATAGCGCCTCCTCCGTGCTGATAAGCCGCTCTGACTTTATGATCTCATCGTTCATAGCCTCTGCGCACAGGCCGCAGATCCATTTCCCGGCGTACCTCTCCCGGATCCGCTCGATGTACCCTGGCGTGCACTCCTCCGTCAGCCCGCAGCAGTCGCATTTCGCCGATTCTATCTCGTTCTGAGCGGCGGAAGACGACGATGGCAGCGTTTCTTGTGCTGCAACCATCACGGTTTCGCATATCACTGCAGACATCGTTCCGATTTCAGTCAATTTTCTAATAATCTCTCAATCTCTTTTTTACTCCGTACTTAATTTCCTTCAACCCATCTGTTTACACTTTGGACTCGACGCAAGCGAAGGATTCAAATACCACAAACCGCATCAGCTTTCGCAATTCAAATTCTGACAGCTCAAAAGGAAAGATTCTGGAGAATCTTCAAAAGGAAAAATTTAGTCGCTCTTGCTCCTGTCAAATTCAAAACCGAAATTTTCTCTATCTGATTAAGATGATGATTCTCGAGAGAACCAAAAAAAATTAAAAAAAAAGAACAAAAAGAAAAATTGCGACGAAAAGGAGATGCGGGGTGATTTGTGATCTCAGTGGAAGAGGAATCATTCAACTGCTCCGTGTATGCGTGTATGGGAGTTTTGAATTGTGATGCTTTTATATACACTAATTCCATTGGTATTTTTTTCTCTTTAGCGCATGGTCATTGGTCACAATGACCATATGTGGATTTGGTCACAACGACGGTGGGTGAAATGGATTGCAAGCTACAGCGGTGGCAACGACCACAACTAAGGTTGGTCGCAACGACCAAGGGTTTTTAGCTCGGTTATAAATTGAACCGAGCTAAAAAGCCTTCAGCTCGGTTCTTTTTTGGAACTGGGCTGAAAACTCCCTTAGTATTCCAAAAAGGAAAATAACAGGCGCACAAGGGGACCTTCTCCATCACACAAATTGTTTATGTGAAGCGAGAGAGAAAGAAAACAAGCATAGAGAATGATGAACTCAATTTTGTATTATAACAGAATTCTAAAATTGAGTTTGTACATTGAGCTGTTCTCCTATTTATACTATTACACATATATGGTCCAATACAAATATCTACAGACGAAATGGCTACAGGAGAAATCAAGAGGTAAGTTGTAATCGAGAATCTTTACCAGCGTATCGGAGTAGAAATTAGGTAATTAGGTGCTCGTTTCAGGCCATTGCAAAGAGGAGGAGTCGGTTTTGGGTCGTGAAAGAGAAGAAGCTGCGGAGAGGGTGAAATCAGGAGGATACGATGAAATCTTTACCAGCGTTTCAGGGTAGAAATTAGGTAATTAGGTGCTCGTTTCAGGCCATTGCAAAGAGGAGGAGTCGATTTCGGGTCGTGAAAGAGAAGAAGCTGCGGAGAGGGCGAAATCAGGAGGATATGATGAAATCTTTACTAGCATTTCAGGGTAGAAATTAGGTAATTAGATGCCTGTTTAAGGCCATTTCGAAGAGAAGGAGTCGATTTCGGGCCATGAAAGAGAAGAAGCGGCGAAGAAGGCGAAATCAGGAGGATACAGTGAAAGAGACGCGCAAGGCAGAGATGTTTGAGGGTAATACGTAATTTTAATTAATTTTGAGGGTAAAATGATTGTGTTCTAAAAAGCAAAATTAGGATGCTCTAAAAAGCATAGACCTTGTATTGTACATTGTGAAAATTATTCATTACATGTACTGTACCGTATATGGTATTATCCATTTAAAAAAAACACATTGTGAAAATTATAATACACGTTGCAAGACTCGGCGCTGGCAAGGAACCTGGACCGTACATTACAGGAGGGTACTAGTTGTGCATTATCTCGGTGTCTTGAGTTGGAATCTGGCATCCTTGTTTAGAATAGATACGCTTAAACAGTTAGACCCTTCAGTAACTGTTGTGTCTTTGAAATCCAAATCTAGCCTTATCTTCTTTAATCCCCCAACTCAAATCACAAGTGTGCTTTGTCTTTCATGTTTTCATCCGTCGATCGTCTTCTTGTTTGGCGAGTCGAAGCCCCCGCTCAAGAAATTGATTTGGGCCTTTTTGTTTCCTAACCCTAATTCCGTTCTACCTTCCACAAATCGTCTTGTTTATGCTCCAATCGGCCTGGTTAAGGCTGGTTTTGGATTTTTGTCCACCGATCTCTCTGTTTCCTCCACCAATTCGGTTTTTTCAGGCGTTTTCATGGTTGTCGTTGCAGGTTTGTGCTCCTCGATGCCTCCGTCCCTCTCATCTGCGGCGTCCTGTGGAGGCTCTCCGCCGTCTGAATGGGTGGCGGCACCTGTCTGTCTGGTTATGCTCCCCTCCATTTCGTCGCCGGCGCTGGAGGTTTCTTCCGGCCGACTTCTTGTTGGCTTCTTGCCAAGCGGGGGTATTGTGCTATCAAGAGCCTAAGTGCACTGTGTATCAATATTGCATTGTCAAATCATAAAACACACCATCTTGAAATGTGTAGAATTAAGTCTTCATACGCAAGAAACAATGTGATTTCAGACGAGTGTGATAAATTCATATCGGATACTCAACCATTCTAATAAGAGGTGTTTCACCTATTGAATACCTCTCTTTGCAAAAAAAAAAAAACTTATGAAAGACTATTTCCTTTTCCAATCTCCGTATAAAATTTTTCAAAGGAAGAACAAAGGCATTCGAAACTCATTTCTCAAGAGATAATTATCAGTGAGGGGTTATCTTCGAAATCTCATTTGTCTGCCCTAGTTATAGGTACAATTTCTTTCTACCTCTTTCACTTTTTCCTTTATATACTCCCTTATCCCACCACTTTCATCCACCACCACTCACATTCATCCTCCTCGCCTCCCTCTCGTCGATCTCTCCGATTGCTGGCACGGTTCTCGTTTTCTTCGTTTTGTGAGTGGTTAAAAATTGCTAGTGTTACTAAGAGCTTCGGCGATGGTTCCGATGAAGCGAGGCTTGAAGAAGAAGTTCAAAACGGTGTTGTATTATGTAATTCCTTAGCAAATCTCTTGTAATAAATTTAGATCTTCTATTTATATTTCGAAGTGAAGGGTTTAAAACTCGATGATGAAACTTCCCGTGTTTTATTTATGAAAATCTTCGGTTTTGTATAAAAACTCATGAAACCGTGTTGAGCCTTTTTATGTGTTCCATGTTTTATGAGTTTTGAAAATGGATATGAGTAAAAATGATGTAAAATGGGAAGATGTGAGAGTTTTTTATGAGTTTCTGGTGTAGAAGATCTCAATTTGGGCAATTACATAGCATACTCCTCAAAAAACGATTTTGGTAAAACACTTTTCATAAGTAATGAGTTGGGATAAGAAGGTTTTACCTTCAGATATGAAAAACTCAATTGGTTTTTAGATCTCGTGTTGATAACGTGTGATAATTATAGTGGTAAACAAGAGAACCATATTGTTTGTACTTTAAATCATACTTAGTTTATCTGATTTCTTGCTTGTTTTACAACAATTTGAATCTCCCTTTTATAGTGGAGGTCCATTCCCATAACCACAAAAAAAATCCCTGATTTTGGTGGATATTTTACCATAAGGTGAAATATTCAGCACATAATAAAATATTATAACATTAACTAATATTTTATTAGTTTTTTTTGTGATTATAATTTTGGTCTCTTTGTTGGTACAATGCTTTCTTAGTAATTGTTCAATAGTTATAAAATTTTAATCGTAGGAATAATTTTACATATACCGATGAACAATTTTGTTATTTATACGAACAATCCTTCATCTATATATCTAAGAATAATTCCACATAGATCGACGAATAATTCCTCCTATATTGACGAACAATTTTATTATTTATATGATATTTTTCACATATCGATGAATAATTATTCATATATCAACGAATAATTCCGTTATTTATATGAACAACTCTTCATCTATCCAAGAATAATTTCATATATATCAACAAACAATCTCTCTTATATCGACAAACAATTCCGTTATTCATACGAATAATTTCTCCTAAATCAACGAACCATGGGTTTATATTTTGCTTTAAAATTTAAATAATTTCTACAAATGTTCCTCGTATATCGAGGAACAATTTCATTATTTATACAAAACCCCATTCCTTTCCATTTTCTATTACCCATGGCCACAACCTATAGCAATTACACAAAAAATAAGAAATTACGGAACAATTTCATTATTTATACAAAAACCCATTCCTTTCCATTTTCTATTACCCATGGCCACAACCTATAGCAATTACACAAAAAATAAGAAATTACTCAATAATATATACGAATAAATTATCTGTTTGAATGAATAATTCCTCGTTCACCATTAACATGTAAATATTCAAAGTAACAGTATATATATATATATATATATATATATATATATATATATATATATATATATATATATATATATATATATATATATATATATATATATATATATATATATATAAACTTGAAATTACATAACAAAATTGCACAAGTAACACAACCAATTGGGGGATTATTCAAATTTGATCAATGAATTCTAAAATTCAAACAAATGCATCAATTCAACAACCCCTCTCTCCACCGCTTTGATTTCTCAAACCACCAACGAATCTTCAAATTCAATAACCTCTGAAGACTTGATATCTTAAACATGCGATTGATTTGTTATGGCGAAGGTTTTGAAAATCCCTGTTAAGTTCTTGATTTTTTTTATTAGGTAAAAATTCGGGAGAGCAAGCTCTATCCGATAACATCCTTTTGGATGAGGTCAATAAGACCTAAATCATTCGATGTTGGGTTCCCTGGCCGAGTAGCTAAGGTGTGCAACCTTATTCGCTACTCGATTGCCGAAACGGGGATGTGGGGGAATGAAGTCTCCCGCAAACCCAACAGAAGAGTTTTAATGTCAGCCATAGTGAATTCAATTTCCTAAGAGCATCTGGTGTTATATTTTAGGCAGTTGATAATAATTTCTGAATTTCCTTCCACAATAAGATTCGAAATTTTAAGCTCAGGGCCTTAAGAAGCCCATTTCTCAGAGCTAGGGCCTCAGCCACAATCAGTTGCTGACCCCCCAAAAGTTTTCCTTCAATGCTAATAGGTTTTCCATTCCAATCTCGAATGATGTAGCCAATAGAACTATTTGTTGAAGATATTGTAGAGCCATCAAAATTTAGTTTAAATACCCCCAAGGGTGGCCTTTTCCATTTTCAATTTTTCCATTTGTGTGACTTAGAGATGCGATTAATAGGCAAAGATGGAGAGTGTTTTTCATCAAGATTATTAGTGTCAAGTTTACATGCTTTTTTCCAGTTTTCCAGATGGTTTGAAAGTAATTGTTTTATCCCGATAGCATCCGGGGGATCTTCATTTCTGAAGATATATTGATTTCGGATGAACCAGATGATCCACCATCTGAACGCGATTACTTGTTTTTCCTTTTTTGAAAGAGTTTCGCCCAGGAATTGGAGTATATTAGTGAATTCTCTTGAATATGATATCATATCCTCTATTATTCGTTTAGTTTCATTTGTGAACTGTCTTTAAAAATTGTTGATATGGCACTCCAAAAATAAATGAGCTTTATCTTCCACATACTGATTACAGAGAGTACACATAGATGGGACATAGACCCTTTTTTATTCTAGCTGGGTAGCCATTGGCAAACCTTTTTGGCTTAATTTTCACATGAAGTTCTTAATTTTTGGTGGGACATTGATTTTCCATATCCACGAGTTGTTGCCTGTAGTTGTCCCAAAATTGGTGGAAAGAAGATTAAAAGCACTAGATGTAGTAAACCAACTTTTTTTGTGAGGCCACCAATAAAGTCTGTCTTCAAACGGATTGGAAGGGAGGGGAATGTTCATTACTTCTTTGGCTATATCCGCAAGAAGGGTGGAGAGAAGTATCTTCCTCCGCCACTGACCACCCAGGATATAGTCGCTAACGATATCTTTTAGGTTAAGAGAGGCCGAGTGGTCAACTCTTTTAATAAGAGGCGTCATAGTGATCCAGTTGTCTTCCCAGAAGTTGATAGATTTTTCGTTACCAACCGCCCATATCAGGCCTGTTTTAAAAGTTTGTATGAGAGAGCATAATTTTGACCGTTGCCAAGAAGAGCTCCCATGGCGAGTGTAACTAAGTATAGTATTGTCTTTTTAGATATTTGTACTGAATTACTCTAACCCAGACATTGTCTGGTTCAAATAATAATTTCCATAACAACTTCATTTGGAGTGCTTCATTCATATCTCTTGTTTTTTGTATGCCCAGGCCCCCACAGTTCTTGGGTCTGCATATCTTTTCCCATGAAATAAGAGGACTATGTTGTGCATCCTTGTTCCAAAAGAAAGATCGATTAATTTGGTCTAATTGTTTATGTATAGTTCCAGGAAGAAGGAAACTCTGCATGACATATAGAGGTTTCACCAATAAGTTTGTTGTTATAAGCGTAGCTCTCCCCTGTTGAGAGAGAGAGAGAGAGAGAGAGAGAGAGTTAGAACGCCACTTGCATAGTTGGTCTTTGGATTTACAGATAATTTCATCAAAAGTTTGTTTAGTGTCTCTTCCATTAATAATCAGGCATCCTAAATATTTTTCCAAATTAGTTTCGTTTGAAATATTGAGATGTCCTTCAATCTCAACAATTCGAGAGCAGGCTATGCCGGACGTATCCTAAAAAGCCAATTAATTTGTGGTAGTTAACCTGTTGGCCTGATATTCTACAATTGTCATCAATTATTTTCCGCACCTTGTTACAAGTAGAAGCATTGTCTTTGGTGAAAATAATAATGTCGTTAGCAAATGCAAGGAAGGGGACTTTTGGACCACTGTAACCGAAACAGAAGCCGATCCCAGAGTCAGCAAAATTTGCTTCCTAAGCCAGCTTTCTTGCTAGTACTTCCGCACTAAGAATGAATAAGAAAGGGGACATGGGGTCCCCTTGTCACATGCCTCGTGTTGGTTTAAATGGTTCTATAGGGCCGTTGTTAACTAATACAGAGAAAGATACTGTAGTGACACATTCTGTAATCAAGCTTATAAATTTGGGGTCGAAACCAAATTTTTTCAGTACTTGCTGGGTAAAATTCCAATCTACTCTATCATAGGCTTTTTCCATATCAAGCTTAAAAGCCAACCAACCTTGTTTTCCTTTCCGTGTTTTGAATGAATGAAAGATTTCATGTGCTATCAAGACGTTGTCTTGAATAGCCTTGTCTGAAACAAACCCATCTTGTAGAGGGTGACTTAATTTGCCAATGATTTTTTAAGTCTCTCCGTGAGGATTTTAGAGATTATTTTGTAGATAGTGGAGCAAAGACTAATGGGTCGATAATGATTTGTTGTAGTAGGGCTATCACATTTAGGTACTAGTGAAATGAAAGTATGGTTCGTTTGACGTAATAGCCTACCAGAATGGAAGAAGGCTTTGACAGCACGGGTGATGCTACACCCAACAATGTCCCAATATTTTTTTGTAGAATTCTGCTGTCATGCTGTGATGCCCAGGGGACTTATTATTGCCTAAGTTAAAAACAACATTTCTGATCTCTCCATTAGAAGGTGGTTTGGTGAGAAATTCGATTTCCTCTGGAGTGATGGAGGGGTTGATAAGATCCAGTTATTCATTCATCACTGGTTGATCAATTAGTTGTCTCGTAAATATTTTATCAAATTCTCTTTTGATTTCATTCTCAATGTTTTCATCTCCTATTATAAGTGTTCCCTCGGAAGAGGTAATTGTTCTTATTATTTTTCTGTTTCTTCTGCCTGTGGCAATTCTGTGAAAATAAGAGGAGTTGGTGTCAACTAATTTTAAGTGTTTAGATTTTGTTCTGTGATTCTAAAAAGATTTGTGGAATAAAAGGAGCTTTTCCTTTTTCATAAGTAAGTTCTGTTCTTTAGATGTTATTTTGGGGTTTTGGTAGTAATCTAGGGTCGATTGAATATGTAGCAGCTCATCTGCAAGCTCCTTTAGTTGTCGGAAGATATTTTCAAATGTTTTCCTATTCCAGTCAATAGCCTTTTGTTTTGGAGTCCTAGTCTTGTGTTGGATTTGGAACATGATCGAGTCGTAGCATGTAGCACGCCAGGTGTAAAGATCCAAAATTTTAAAATATTATTTTATGAATTATAATTTAACCTCAATATCAAATTTGTGAGATTACAGAAATTTTGAAAATCTTCGTACTCGATCAAAATGAATTTTGTGTTGTTTAAAACAAATTCCGGCATATAATTGAATATTGTTTGAACCTATGGAGATAAGTGTGACAACTTTTATGACATTTGTAAATTATATAGAATTTGTGGGCTGAATATTGCTAATTTTTGGGATAGAAATTTTATAAAACAGGAATAACAGAATAATTTTGTAATTTTCCTAAATATAAAGCTAAACCCTAATTGCCCGGATATATAAACTCCATATTCGCCCCCATCCCTTGTCCATTTTTCAGATTTGTGAAGAGCCACCCCAGTCCACCTTCTTCATTTTTGGATCTGAGCTCACTCCTACCCCCTCCTCCTGCTCACTCGAACCCGAGCTTTCAAGCTCCGTTTCTATGGCAGCTTCTTCCTCCTGCTTGCTCTCTGTCGCTCTCACCCAGCAAACCCGAGGCCGCCCACGAACACCAAGCGCTGCCGTCCTCGCCACTGCTCATCGTTGTCGACACTAGAGGGTGACACCTCTACCTCACCGGATCCATGAATCCAATGCTGGAGACAAGTACCAAGGCAGGCAAACACCTCGACAGGGAGCCTAAAGTCGCTAAGAACTCGGATCCAAGTCGCCGACACCATCTCTGCCTCCCTCTCGACCAGACTAACGGTGGGTATCCTATTGGGTTACCAATGAAGGAGCCAGGAGCCTAACTCGAGCCTCTGCAACACCGAATTCGAACCTTGAGCCCATAGTTCGATCGAATTCCCCGATGGGGTATAATTTTCTCTTGCCTTGCCTTGTTGATTTTATCAAACAGGAATTCTTGGACCTTAGATTTTGGGTTATGTTCTTGTTCTTAGTGAATCTCGAGTTTCCTTTGAACCTTTATGTCACTTACAAGTGGGTTTGATGAATCGGTAATTTAATTAATTAAACTCACACTTTGAGTTTGGAATGTTCACCTTTTTTTTATGATTAGGTAAGAATTCGGATGCGAACCGCTATCCGACAGCATCCTTTCGGATGAGGTCGATAAGACCTGAGTCAGTGTATAAAGAGGGGATGGAGGCAACATGAGCAAGGTGTGCAACCTTATCTGCCACGCAGTTGCCGTTACGAAGGACGTGCGAAAACAAGACTTCGTAAAACCCTATAGGTAGAGTGCTAATATCTGACATTATTAGCTCAATTTTCCATGGACATTTAGTTTTAGACTGAAGATAATTGATGATGGTCAGTGAATCGCCTTCAATGATAAGGTTTGAGGTTCTCATCTCGAGGGCCCTCTGAACACCCGCTCTTAATGCCAATGCTTCGGACATCAAAGGGGATTGGTATCCAACAAGTTTATTTTCCATTGCTAATGGTTGCCCTGTGTTGTCACGAATGATGTACCCTATCGAGCTTTGTCGTTGCCCCGAGGCGGAACCGTCGAAGTTCAGTTTTAATTTTCCAAGTCGGTGGTTTTTTCCATTTCTCCTTCTTCCTTACACTCGAACTTTTCTTAGGAGCATTTAGTTGCCGCTGTAAGTCATAGTTGTCCTTGATGTTGTGCTTTTCTGCTTTACTCCATTCATTAAAAAATGAGTCCACGAGTTTAACAAACCCTTCAGCATTTGGTATTTGACGTTGTTGGAAAATAAGTTTATTACGAACAATCCATACGGTCCACCAGTGAAATGCCAATTTCTGTTTTTGCTGTGCATCAAGTAGTCTATCCAGTTTTGTCATTAATGAAGCAATATCTCTTGATAATGTGATATGGTCTGAGATCTCTGATTTCATTTCTGGTGATAAATACGGACAACAGAGTGAGTATTTGCATTCAAACAATAGGTGAGTGGTGTCTTCTTCATGGTGATTGCACATGGCGCAGTAAGGTGGAATCGCAATTCCACGTCGAGAGAGCCGGGCAGCCGTTGGGAGTCCATTATAACACACTTTCCACATGAAATTCTTAATTTTAGGTGGAACATTCAAGTTCCATATCCAAGCATTATTATCAGTTTTTAGCTCTGTAGCTTTTGTATTTAATTTATATGCACTTGAAGTCGTAAACCATCCTTTTTTGTCCGGCCACCAGTACATTCTGTCTTGTATTTTACTTATTGGAAGAGGAATATCTGCAATCTGTTGTGCAGAACTGCTCGTCATTACCATTTTAAGTTTTTCCAAATCACATGCCCCATTTTGAATATACTGGTCAACATTTTCTTCCCAATTAATTTTTGTCGGGTCGAGACAAACCGTATGGATATTCTGAACTGGAGCCCACTTGTCTTGCCAGAACTTGATGGTATTCCCATCACCAACTGACCACGCTAGACCGTCCTTAAATGGCTGGATAAGTTTTCTAAGTTGCGTCCATTGCCATGAGGCATTTCCTTTCTTCTCAAACTGAAGTATTGGTGTTGATTTTAAATACTTATGGTTGATAATTTTGACCCAACTATTATCTGGTTCCGCTATTATTTTCCAAATAAGTTTCATATGTAATGCCTCTTTCATTTCCTTTGTTTTTCGTAACCCCATTCCTCCTTTATCCTTTGGTCTACATACCTTATCCCATCCTATCAGGGGTTTATATTGGAGATCTTTATTCCAGAAAAAAGTCCTATTTATTTTGTCCAATGTTGAGTGAAATGTCGTTGGGAGCATGAAGCTTTGCATAGCGAAGAGTGGTTTAGAGGCTAAATTTGAGTTTATCAACACAGACCTACCTTGTTGAGATAGAGAGTCGGCCCTCCATTTTGATAATTGGTTAGTTGTTTTTCCAATAACTTCCTCGAATGTACTCTTGTTCACTCTACCATTAACAATGGGACATCCCAGATACTTGTCCAATTGAACTTGCTTTGATATGTTTAAACATCCTTCAATGGTTGCTATTCGCGATGAAGGTATCCCCGGAGAGCCTTGAAAGGCAGATTTACTATAATTTACTCTTTGTCCTGACAGTTGGCAGTAATCATCAATGATTTTCCTAACTTTTTCACACGCTGTCATGTTACCCTTTACAAAAACGATGATGTCGTCGGCAAATGCCAAAAATGGGATTCTTGGGCCAGAATGACCGAACCGGAAGCCAATGCCAGATTGGTTAAAACTGGACACCGATGTAAGTTTCCTGGCGAGCACCTCTGCACCAAGAATGAAAAGGAACGGGGACATGGGGTCACCTTGTCTTAAACCTCTAGAAGGTTTAAAAATCTCCGTGGGCCCATTATTGATAAGTACTGAAAAGGAAACCATTGTTACACATTCCATGATTAATTTGATAACCTGGTCACTGAAACCAAATTTTCTCAAAACTGCCTCAGTGAAGGTCCAATCTACTCTATCATAAGCTTTCTCCATATCTAGTTTGATAGCTAACCAACCGTCTTTCCCTTTTCTTGTCTTAAATGAGTGGAAGATCTCATGTGCAATTAATATATTATCTTGAATAGCTCTGTCGGATACAAATGCTCCTTGAAAAGGGTGGATTAACTTACCAATCACCTTATTGAGTCTCTCTGTTAAAATTCTTGATATAATTTTAGATACTGTTGAACACAGACTAATAGGTCTATAGTCTGAGGTCTTAGATGGGTTGTCACACTTTGGCAGAAGGGTGATAAATGTATGGTTAATCTGTCGGAGTAGTCTTCCTGAATAAAAAAATGCTTTGACAGCTTTAATGACATCATTACCAACAATGTCTCAGTATGTTTTGTAGAACTCTGTTGTCATTCCGTCTGGCCCAGGAGATTTGTTGAGTCCTAGGGACCAGACCGCATTTTTTATCTCGCTGTTTGATGGCTGTTTGATAAGAGTCCTATTTTCATCTTCTGTGATAGCTTGCGGGATTAGATCAAGGTATTCACTAAGAAGTGTCCTATTTATCTGTTCTTTTGAAAATCGTTTCTCGAAGTCGTTTTTAACTTCTCCCATAATATTTTCTTCCCCAATAATTTGTGTACCTGAGGTTGTTGTAATACATCTTATAATTTTCCTATTTCGTCTCCCAGAAGCTACTCTATGAAAGTAAGCTGTGTTAGAATCAGTGAGCTTAAGATGTTTTGATTTCGCTCTTTGTCCCTAGTATTGTTTTTTAAAGTTAAATAGTTGTTCTTTTTTCCTAAGTAGTTGTTTTTTGATTAGGATATTTTTACCCGATCTGGATGTAGTATTTGATTGGATACTGATCAGTTGTTCTTCTACTGTTTGTATTTGACGGAAGACATTCCCAAACGAGTTTTTGTTCCAAACCTTGGCTTGCCCTTTTAGAAACTTAGTTTTATACATTAATCTATACATTGCTGAACCAGTACATCTGATTCTCCAGGCTTGTTTGACAATGTTCCTGAAGTCCTTTCTTTGTAACCACATATTTTCGAACTTAAATGGCGGAGGCGTAAATTCTTTTCCAGAATTTAGGCAAATAGAGATGGGACAGTGATCGGACCCTGTAAAAGCACCATTGACAGTTACGATGTCGGGAAAGGAGTCAATAAATTCATGTTGAACTAGTACTCTGTCTAACTTTTCCCAGATATTATCTTCCCCATCCCTTTTTTTCCTCCAAGTGAATTTATTTCCCAAAGATGGGATCTCGAGCAAAGAGCATCGATTTTTAAAATGGTTTATTCTGCTGAATCTTACTTGACTGTTTGATACTCCCCCAAGTTTTTCGCTACTGCTACTGATTTCATTAAGATCTCCCATCACTAAGCATGGCAAGTGTTCCCTTATGACAATATCCGAGAATTCGGTCCAGAAGGTGTCCTTATCAATTTCATGGGGGGGGGGGGGGGGGTGCATAGACAAAGAAAATTATTCCTGTGAAATTTTTTCCTATGCAAGTGTATTTTACACGAATTACTCTAGGTAGAATCACCTCAACCTCAATTGATTCATTTAGTAGAGCGTTATCATTCCATAATAGTCCTATTCCGCCCGTTCTATCATTCCCGACTGACCAGATGGCATTAGTGAATCCACTCGATCTCCAACTCTTTTCCAGGGGAATTTTGTGAGATTTAAATTCAGCAACAGCCATTAACGAAATATGCTCATTGATACGCATAGCTCTAAGATCTGTCCACAAATTCGGTTTACCTAGACCTCTAATATTCCAAAAACATACTTTCATTTTATCAACGACCTATCCGTCAGGGGCTAGGGGTGCATTGCCTCTAACAGGAAAAAGTGGTTCTCATTCGGATTGTTGTAAAAAATATATATCCTCTCATCATGTAAAACTAGATGTGTACCAAGAATATTATTACAATACCCTATGATTCCCGAATTTACATCTAATGGAAAAATGATACAAATTAATCTGTTAAACCATATTAGATTTTTAATACTCTCCATAGAAGGAATATAAGTTGTCATACGAAACAAGAGTAGGCGCAGCCCCCATATTAAGTGACAGTAGAGTACACAAGACTTGAACCAATTCCTAAAAACACTGTAATACCAGAGCATTTCTTCACAGAAACGGGAAGAAGAGTAAGCCTTAGGATAAGCAACTGAACACACAATGAGAATTAACCAAGTACCAAGGAGATTCCAGCTTGTCCCAAGTATAGCAAATTCCCATCCGAAACTGCAAAAGACAGCACTCCATTTCGTTATAGTTTTAACACCATAGATGACTAAATAACTAGCAATTAGAACATGGTAGTTATCTTGCCCAGACCAACCATACAAGCTTAAAAATTCTATATAATTGATATTCCTCATTAAGCACCTTACATCATAGTCTTGTTTTACACATATTCTACCATAATCAAGAACAGTACATATTTCACATTTCTCATAACAATACCAAAGGAAAACTAGAAATTCATGGTCATTACATTGTAAAATCCAAAGCCAGGAGACGTCTACCACAGTTTCAAGTCCCAAAGACATCTCACCAAGCACATAACTAAGATTCAAAGCAACAAATAAAAGCCATACCCGCATAGTGAAATAATAATCCTCCAAGAGAATGACAGTCAGTTGGAGGAAGGTAGTCACAAAGAAATTATTCAAGTTACCTACATCTTCAAACAGCCACACAGTTGATGGATTAATTTTTGTTAAGGCCACGCAATGCTCCCAACCATCTTTGAGCATAACAAGGCCGCCACCCAAGAGTTTGCTACACATGTTTCCCCTTCTTGCTTGCGCCACCCATCAGAGTCAGAGCGGAACAAGCGGAGTCGCCTTCCTCGATCTTAATCTTATGCTTTCTAGACTCGGACTTGGAATCTGCATTTGCCACCGCACCTCCAGGAGCCACAACAGAGGCGGGAATCTCAGCTGTTGTACCAACACCATTGATAGACTTAGCAAGACGCTCAGGCCTACTCAAATCTGGAAGAATAAATTCCATAGAAGGTGGAACAACCACGAGCATTGCCTCATAGTCAGCCATATTGAAGCCAGGGTCAGCAAGCCCATCTGCAGCAAGGATCTCATCTAGGAATTGCTCCTCATCAATCTCCAAGATGTCGTCATCGTCGGTAGCCCAATAATCAAGATCGGGTTGCGGCTCTGCTTTCACTAAAGTGGTTTCATCACTTGGGGGCATCTCAGGCAGGGGAAACAGAGTGGCAAACTCATGGTTCACAGGTTCAGCAGGTTCAGTGTTGACAGCAGCAGGTACGGCAATGGTGGTGGAGGAAGCCTCAGCACTTTTGTCAGTAGATTTTGAAGAGGAGGAGTCAGAGGACAGAGACACATTCTTACCGAAAGATTTTAGAAGGTCAGACTTAGGATGGCCGAAAGTAGGAGGAGGGAGAGCAGAGGTTCTCTTGCCCACCACCTTAACCCACTCAGAGCCAGGGGCATCATCATGAACCTGTTGAACCTCTTGATCCATATTGACAGACTGCTGCACTCCGGGCACAGGGGCGGCTGTGTTACACATGTTCCTTCGAGGGCAAACCTCAAAGGTATGGTCCTCCGAGCCGCAGCTTCCACACCCCGAAGGGAAGTCTTCGAACCAAATCGGGTATGACTCCACCTCCCCTGCCTCATTGACCACAAAGATGTATTTTCCAGCAATCAAAGTAATATCGACAGAAACACAGACCCGTGGGTAATGGAATCTAGCGCCCTTAGAGTTAAAAGCAGCAACTCTAATAACCTCTACAAGATTGTTCTGTTCCACAATGTCTCTGATAATAGAATCATTGACATACTTAGGAGGTAGCCCAAGGAAGCGGATCCATAGATCCAACAGCGTAATCGGCTCAGACCAAGGGTCGAACTCGAGCCTCCAGGGACGAAGAAGAATTAGTTGACCAGAAACATGGTAAGGGCGGTTATCCCAAACCGAATCACGATCCTCAGCCAAGTCGAATCTCAACTCAAACCAATTGTTGGCAATTGGGATGAGTTGAAACCCCCCCTTCAAAAATTTCCATACGTATCTTACCTTTTTCCTTACCTCTTTGGCTTCCATGGAATCTCCAATAATGGTGGCAAAGAGAGAAGACTGATTAAGAGCCAAGATGTTCTCTTGAACCCTTCCTTGAAGGGCAAACAGCTTCTCCCTATTGATAGCCCGCCTTTTGAATTTTTTCTCCGCCTTGGCCTTTTGACAGGCCTCATTAGCCGCCATGGAAGCTTGAGCATCGGCCATGACTTTTTTACCCTCCGGCGTCCCCTTTCGGGTATTGGACTGTTTTGGGGTAGTATCTTCTACCACCAGAGGCTGCTTTCCTTTATCCACTCCAGAAGGAGCCATGAACAAGACAATAAGAAACCAAGTATTAGAACTGACCAAAGAAAAGGAACTGAAGTAGCAATTGAAAAGAGAAGAAGGAGTAGTGCGATCAAACCAGCGGCACCCACCACCCCTTATATAGGTCAAAGCGACCGAGCACGAGAGGAGGAGTAAGGAAAGAGAACACACCCATCCGGGAAGCAGGGAGTAGCTCCAGGGAAACTTGCAACAATAACCAAACCCAGCCATCGAATGCTAGAAATCAGCAAGGCCACTCGGAATAGGCCAAGCAGCACTCCAACGGGCGGCCGTACAAACCAAATTTGGCCAAGGAGGTGGTCGATTCGACCAGTATAGGGCAATAATTGCCTGATCCGAGCCCCAATCAAAGCGACAGCAAATAGGAGGAAGAGGGTTGAAGAAAACCCTAACTCCATACATTAACCCAAAATTAGGAGAAACCGAAGCGGCCATTAAGAATTTGCCAGCGATTGGCCTAGCAAGGAAGCAGATCCACAAAGTAATAGGGATTATAGGCCAATCAACCATAATTATGAGTAGGATCGGAAGAAGATGATAGTCAAGGTTGTACGGCGAAGCAAATTTGACGAAGGAGATAAGAATACGAAGAGACAGAACAGGGAAGGCTGGGAAAGGAGCTCAGCGCGCGTGTGGGTGCGTTCTTTTACACCGGATGGGTTTCTCTTATCTCAATTTATTTTATTGTTCACCTATTTGTTATCCATTAGCCGGACTGCTGGACTTCTACTTTAACATAAAAAATAGATTGGAATAATATATAAATTAAGTCTAGTATGTTTCTCCTTGATTAACATAATGGTTCTTATACGTCTTGAGAGGTCGTTATACTTGGGAACTTGTTGTGATGTCTTGTGACCCTTTTTGAGTTGTTATAGAAATCGAGTTTAGTGTGTTGTTTTACCCTTGTGGTTAAAAGAAGTAGCAAAGTGTATTGGTGTTAGTTTTAGTATGTTAAAAGGTTAGATATAATAACTGAATTGATGACTCTATCACATACTAGATAGTATTATGAGACTAATTTGATTGTGATACTAAAATGACTGTGATTTGTTATCTTGACTTGTAGTGATGATTTGATCCTCTTATAAATGGTTAGATTAGTATCATCAACTTTTATTATTAAAACGGTATAAGAAGTGCTTTAAGAACTTGTCAAGCTTGTAAACTTATTTGTGGGATTCCCGGGTTGTAACCTTAATTGATTGTGTTTGCGAGGATTAACTACATGAGAATTCATACAAGATAATTGTTGACTTTTCTGATGTTTTGAAAATTTATGCTTTCGTTGTTTCGTTGAGTTATTTGAGGATTTGAAAATTGATGAACTACTTGAGCAAATGTTTAAGACTTTGAACTTTGAACTAAGTTTTATACTTGATGGGAACAAGATTGATTCAGAATAATGGTCATGTTGAGAAAGTGGGAGTACTTGAATAGAATATTATTTAGTCTTGTGATGACTTGAAAGCTTGCTTGTGTGTTAATTAAATGTGTATTGATGAACTATTCCTTGCTTATTATTTGCTAGTGTGATTGGATGACTCTCTAAGTGGCTTGTTTGCTGATGGATGATTCTCTGAGTGACTTGTTTGCTAGCTAATTCGATGTGAAGACTCCAGGTAAGTCCTCAGGGGCTTGCTCAAGTGATTGGACCTCGTGCCTGACGTGTCATATAGTATGTAGGTGTTGCATATGCATAAAATCATGTCATCTAGTATCATGGTTAGGACTTGCACTTATGAATGAGCATCCCTATTCTCTATGCGTTTGAAATAGAACGGCCGTTATATGTGAGACATATGGTCGTTGCTAGGGTCATAGGGCACCCCAGCTGCATTTGGTTTGTACCTATCGAGTCTTGAGTCAGATTATCCGAGCATGATTATGAGACATTATATGTATTGATTTGTTGAGCATGATGTACCTCTAGCCTAGGTATGGGAGTGGAAGGATCCACCCTAGGTAGGGGAGTGGATGCGTCTCTACCTTAGGTACGGGAGTGGACGAGTCGACACCCTATGTATGGGCGTGGTTTTTGAGTGGGATATGCCATTTGGCTTTCTGTGTGGATCCAATTTATCGCTCTCTGCATTATATAAACTGTCAGCATGCTTGTGCAATTTAAATTTCAGTACTGCATTAGAGCATCCTTTATTCTAGGTAGTGTTCTAAAAATCGTGCCTAGGCGCTAGGCGGGAGGGGACCTAGGAATTTTTAAGCCTAGGCGGAAATATGCCTAGGCACCACCTAGGAGCCGCCTAGACCTGCCTAAGCACCGTCTAGACCCGTCTAGGCACCGCCTAGTCTCGCCTAGCCCGACGATTATTTAATTTTATCTTTTGGGAATGTGATTAGTCAACTTAGGGTTTTTTTATCCCCCAAGTCGAGATATATTTGCTTTTGAGTCAAACCTATAGTTTTGAATTTTAGGAGTTTTAAAGTCGCTAGTCGGACGCGTACTTTTGCGTTTATTTACTTAAATGTTAGTTAAGCACCGTAAATTTGGATTTATGAGTGATATTATGGATTATTATTACATTATATGAATCATTGACATGTGTTATACTTTAAAAGATGAGGAAATAATCAAGTTTGTTCTAAGTCCGCCTAGGCGCCGCCTAGGCACCCGCCTAGCCGCCTAGGCGCTAGGCGGTCACCCGCCGCCTAGCGGCCGCCTAGCGCCTTTTAGAACATTGATTCTAGGTGTAGGCATATTATATGACCTCAGCGAGGACTTCCGGTCCCGCATGAGTGGTTCGACCTTGACTTGTGGTATAGTTTCAGGTACCCGCTCCCTTTTGCTTGCTGATTTGCTTCTATGGCGGGGTTTTCTCATGGGACGAGAGTGTTAAGAAGACTTCGCACCTATTACAACTTGACTATACAAATATTTTGATTAAGTTTGTCATTTAGAAACATGTTGTATTTACTTTTATTTACACTCGTTTTATTCGTTTGTGAGATCTGACTAGTTCAAATAGGATAGGTTTCCTTGCGAAAGCACCAAAATCATGTTGGATTATTTCAGTTATTTTGAAGGTCGAAATTCCCTTTCTTTTAAATCATAGCTTTTGATTCTTTAAGACTTAACAAGGTTATAACTTAAACATGATCAATATATGACTCGTACTTGGATTGCAAGATCTAGCAGAGGGATAATCCTTCCCTCTAAACTTAACCCGGATTTTAAAATCTGGGCAGTTACAAATTTGGTATCAGAGCGAGGTTGTGCAATCCGAGTACAAATGAGTTGTAAAACAATTGGTGATTTTGAGTTTTGGAAATAAAATGTCCCAAAGGTTTTCACGAGTTTTTGAATGTTTTCAAAGGGGCAAAATGAATTTAAAATAGATAAGTAAGATAACCACATTGAGAAGTGAGAATCGAGATTCAATTGGGTAGTCATGGCGATAGTCTATCCCTTACGGATATAGATTGGGATTGGTATAGACCCTTAGCTTTATACTTTACAGATGGGTATGAAAGACATATGAAAAATCTTGTTGGCTAATTCGTAAACTTGATCATAGCGATAGGTAAATTTAGGAGAGAAGTTTGATGATTCATGTGTGTTACTCTTGATGAGTTGGTAGGGTATTTGTTTATATGAGTTTCCCTTGTTATGACTGATGAAAACGTGCGGAAATAATAGGCAAAGAGTGGATGCGGACAGATCAAAACAGCACCAGAGAGACCCCCCAAGTTAAGAAGGACGCAGACATGAATTGACGACATGTGTCCATCATGCCCCCCTCCCACGGGGGCCACACGTGTCAACCCAAATGTGACAAATGTCACAATGGGAGGTCTCTGGCCAATCCCTATAAAAGGGGAAATGAACAGAAGAGAAAGCGTACTTTTTGCAAAAAGAGAAGCGGATAGGAATACCAAAGAACGAAGGAGAAGAGTAAAAATAAGAGAAGAGAAGGAGGGATAGTAGGAAGAAACTAAGTTATCACCAAGTCAGCCATCGAGCAAGCGATCATTAATTGGAGATAAAGGTAATTCCGGGTACGAAAGGGAATAACTGACTCGTCCTACGCGTCGACATCACAGCTAGTGATTCTCCGCGGGTAGGTATGATCCCTGAAACCTCCTGAGTATTTGATGATCTCCCAGGGAAGAAGCAGGGTAAGTATAATATTTTAGGCACGCGGCGAAAGCACGACCTAGGTAACACCATGAGAAGTATAGTCCATGTGTCAGGTAAGCCCGTGTATCCCTGTCGCGTGATGCAAGTCCACCCTCCAGGGGCCCACCGTAAGTGGGTCCACTAAGTACTTTTTTGGGAGGACTTCATCACTGGCGCCGTCTGTGGGAACCCACTCACCCTGAGGGGTTCATTCTTAAGATTTCATTATCATTTAGTCAATTACAAAAAAAATATATTGAGTCATGGACACCTCAAACCCGCGGTCTCATTCGGCAACCTTCTGGTTTACCGAAACACGCAGACATCGGGTGGTCCCTCCCACAAACGAGAGGGACGTGAGATGATCCATCCAAAATTTAAGAGCAAGATTCGTACCAAGTCAATTTACTAACAAAGGTTGAGTGATTCTCTGCGGACAGGAACAATGTACAACAGCGAGAACTCAGATGAAATGAGTAAGAGTGCAGCTCCGGAACAAGAGGCCACCAGCATGTACAATCCATCCGTCCTTCAACCAGAGACTTAACAAGACATGTGGACATCACCTTATGTGCCGCCCTACCACCAGGCGTATGCCCCAGTATACGAAGAGTATGTCCCACCAGCATATGTTCCCTATGGAGTCCCGCATGAGCCGCTCCACTATTATCAGCAGGCACCGGAACCACAGCACCATTATCAGCTAGCACCGGAACCACAACACTACTATCAACCAGCACCACAACACCACTATCATCCAGCACCCGAGCCGCGACACTTCTACGAATACGGAAACCCGTATCAAGGCCAACATGGGGCCTACTATCACAACCAGCAGTTCGACGCGGATGGTCAACCGAACGCGGCGGATGTTTTCAACCTCAATCACTTCGGGAACCCTATGCACGGGGCCCTAGGCCTAGGATTTGATCCTTTGCAACAAGGGTCACAGGGGGTTGACATGCAGCCCAATAAACATCGCCGAGGGGAGCACTCAACTGATGTGTCCACCTCCACCAAGTCCGGCTCAGCACAGATGAAGATTGACCCTCCAAAAGCCTTGCCATCTGTGTTCACCCAAGATATCTGCCGGGCACCAGTACCCAAACGATGGAGGGACGTGAACCTTATGAAATACGACGGGACCACAGATCCTGAAGACCGTTTGTGCCACTTCATGACCGCGATGGGAATCAACGAATACAACGACGCCATGCTGTGTAGAACTTTCCCATCAACGCTGACAAAGATAGCTTTGACTTGGTTCACTAATCTGCCGAAGAACTCGGTCACCAGCTTCTCTGAGCTGAACCGAATATTCCAATCCCATTTTGGGAGCGCGCGCTCAAGAAAGAAGACCATGCTGGACTTGAACTCAATCAAACAAGGAGGGGATGAAACTCTGGGGCATTTCTTCGCCTGCTTCACCAGTGTAATTGTACAGATCCCAAACTTCAACCACGAATCCGCGACCATCATCCTCATGGGAAACCTAGCGGAAGGGGATTTCAAGACTTACTTATTCAGAAAAAATCCCAGGGACTATGATCATTTGAGAGATTTGGTGTCGTGACAAATAGACGCAGAGGAAGCAGCCACGTCGAGCTCAAGAGCCAATGGCGGACATCAAGGCTTCTTCAGCAAACTAACGGGAAAATTCAGAAAAGATAAGGGAGCGGCTAAACCACCCAAACAACCATCGGCAGGACACCATCGACAAGATGACGAAGTCCATCTCAACTCAGATCGAAGGGAGGAACCCCGCCATCAAAGGGATGATCGAAGAGAGGGGAACGATCGTGGCCGACCACATCAACCGCGAAGAAGTGATTACCATGGTCAGGATCACCGTCATCAGGACTACCACCAAAGCAGAAGGGACGATAGGCATCCAGCTGAACATCGCCCGTGGGCAAGAAGAAGCTCCTCAGCGAAATCGAGGGAGAGGTCGGGGCCGGAGATGGCATCGATGACGCCAGAATGGGCCCCCTCCCCCACAAGGATCGGTGAACCAGGCCCCGGGGGGACACGACGGACAAATAAGGTTCGCGGTCGAACGTATCCCAGAACCAGAAGGATACATCGACACCTTAGCTGGAGGACCCTCTCTTTCAGGGGCCAGCAACCAAGAGAGGAGAAGTTACGAACGAGAAGGAAAGCAACCGCCTTTCGCAATAAGTAGAAGGATCGCGCTCACTCCTCACGCGAAAATGGTGTTTTCGGCGGGTGATGCAGAAGACATAAGGATGCCCCACTCCGACCCATTGGTCATACATGCTCAGATAGAAACCAAGACTATCAAAAGAGTCTTTATTGACACCGGGTCATCAGTTGACATTCTCTCTTGGGAAGCCTTTTCATAGCTTAGAGCATCGGCTACTGCACTCAAGCCGTATTCAGGAACATTGGTTGCCTTTTTAGGAGATGAGATACCTATTGGAGGGACTATTGAACTGACAGTAGTGCTGGGAACCGCGCTGAAACGAAGAATGGAGAGCATAGTCTTCACTGTCGTCCGAGTTTCAACAGTATACAACGCCTTGCTGGGGAGGATATCCCTTTACAAGTTTCAGATGGTGGTCTCCATCTACCATTTCCTTGCCAAATTCCCTATCGTTGGAGGGGAGGTTGGTGAGGTCCGTGGCCAGCAACCTGAGAGCAAGAGTTGCTATTTAACTTCTTTGAGAAAAAAGAAAGAATTGATGCAGATTGAGGGATGTGCCGCAAGCTCGATGAAAAGCGAAGGAAGGGACCCGCGAGAAGAACTTGTAGTAGAAACAGATCCAGGAAGTGCTGTCACTGAGGCAGAACTAGAGGTAAGGCCAGCGGCTAGAAAGGTTCCCACCGCGGACGAAAGATTGACCCATCAACCCTTTTCCAATCCTGAAGAAAAAGTGTATTTAGGACAGGCCTTAGGGCCGGAAGAGAAGAAACGCGTCCTAGACATTATAGCCAGATCAAGAGACGTCTTTGCATGGGCACCGAAGGACTTACTTGGAGTCCCCCCGATGATCGCCTTGCACACACTCCGGATAAGACACGAGCCAAGCCTGTCGCACAGAAGAAAAGGAAAATGGCACCCAAAAAGGCGCTTGCCGCCAAAGAAGAAACAGAGAAATTGCTTGACGCTGGCTTCATCGAAGAAGTAGAAGATTCCGATTGGTTGTCAAACGTAGTTCTAGTCAGAAAATCCAATGGAAAGTGGCGCATGTGTGTTGATTTCTCCAACCTCAACAAGTCTTGCCCTAAGGACAGTTACCCGCTCCCGTCGATCGACGAATTAGTCGATGGAACCGTGGGGAACGCGGTTCTCAGTTTTCTGGACGCATACTCAGGACACAACCAGATCCGCATGGACCCACTTGAGAAAAAACCCACCACGTTCATTACTAATCAAGGGATATTCTGTTATCGGGTTATGCCGTTCGGACTAAGGAATGCAGGGGCCACTTTCCAAAGAACCGGTGATCGGATTTTCCGCGCCCAGATTGGAAGGAATGTGTCAATCTACATGGATGATATTGTGGTGAAAAGCTTGAGGGTAGAAGACCACGCGGCAGATTTCCAAGAGACCTTTGACTCTTTACGACGCGGATGATTGAACTTAAACGCGGAAAAATGTGTCTTTGGAGTGGATTCTGGGAAGTTCCTAGGATATTTGGTTAGCCAGCGTGGGATAGATGTGAACCCAGAAAAGATTGTAGCAGTACAAAGTATGCAACCACCCAGGACGATCAAGGAAGTCCAGACTCTCAACGGAGCTATCAACTATCTTAGCCGATTCTGCTCCTGTCTCGCGGATAGGACTCTGCCTTTCTTCGTGTTACTAAAGAAGAAAGGACCCATTCAGTGGATGCCGGAATTGCAGCAAGCCTTCAAGGGGATGAAGGAATATTTAATGAAGTTGCTGACCCTTCACAGGCCGGAAAAGCTTGAGACTCTACACCTCTACCTAGCAGTAAGGAGTACAACCATCAGCGCCATTCTCACCCGCGAAGAAAAATACCCTGTTTACTACATTAGCAGAGTATTACAAGATGTAGAGACAAGATATGAGCCAATTGAGAAGATGATCTTGTGCCTAGTGTTTGCGGCGAGAAGATTGCGACCCTACTTTCAAGACCACCCAGTGCAGGTCTTAACCAGCTTGCCCCTGAGGCAGATCCTGCACTCCCCGTGCCTTTCAGGGTGGATGACAAAGTGGGCAGTAGAACTGTCGGAATTTGAAATCGAGTATAAGCCGCGGAAAGCTGCATTAGCACAGACTTTAGCCGACTTCATATGCGAGACAAGCTTTGAAGGGCACTTGTCATCTGAAGAGAGCAGTTGGGTCCTTAAAGTGGACGGAGCAGTGAACCAGGTAGGTTGTGGGGCCGGAATCGCCTTGATCTCCCTAGAAGGGCAACTGGCAAACTATGTATATAAACTCGCCTTTCAGGCAACCAACAATGAAGCAGAATACGAGGCCCTGATCGCAGGACTTGAGATAGCCCTGGCGCGTGGAGCAAGAGAAATAGCTGCTTACACAGATTCAGAAGTTTTAATGATGCAGGTTGAAGGAAGATACGATGCCAGGACGGGGTTGATGCTAGATTACTTGAGGAAAGTCCAAGCCTTACAAAAGGCCTTCGTGAACTTCAGGATAACCGCTGTCCCAAGAGAAGAGAATCAGCAAGCGGACACTTTGGCACGGATAGGCGCGACAATGCCGTCTGAAATCGGGTCGGAATTCATGTTTAAGAAAAAAGAGAGCCGTGGGCTTGCCAAAGAAGTTTTCTTCATTGAGACCGACGGAAAAGACGATTGGAGAACTCCCATTGCAGAATATTTAGAAAGAGGGATCCTCCCCGCGGAAGAGTCCGACGCCAGACAAACAGTTACAAGAGCAGCCAGGTTCACCGTCCGCGACGGAAAGCTTTTCAAGAGGGGTTTCACACAGCCTGATTTAATGTGCGTCTCCATTGAAGATGGAATGACAATTATACAAGAGCTTCACTCTGGGGTATGCGGACATCACCAAGGCTGGAGAGCATTGACCGTGAAAATTATGAGGGCCGGGTACTAATGGCACACGATGAAGCAAGACATCCAAGGTTTCATCCGGAAATGTGACGCGTGTCAGAACTTGGAAACGCTATCCATCAGCCCGCGGAGATGATGAAAGGAATTCATGGCGCATGCCCTTTTTGCTTTGGGGAATGGACATCTTGGGGCCATTTCCCACCGCGCCAGGCCAGTTGAAATATGTGCTCGCAGTCATGGATTACTTTACGAAATGGGTAGAAGCTGAGGCCATGGGGCTCATCACCGCTGAAAAGGTGAAGAAGTTTCTCTGAAAGAAGCTGGTTTGCCGCTTCGGAGTTCCAGAGTCAATCATCACTGACCATGGTCCTCAATTCGGCTGCGAGACCATCCGCAACTTCTGTGAAGACCTCCACATCAACCTCAAATTTTCATCTGTAGCACATCCTCAGATGAACGGGCAGGCGGAGATCACCAACCGGCAGATTCTAGAAGGGATACGAAAGAAATTGGGGGCCACGGCCAAAGGTCGATGGGCTGAACTCCTTCCACTGGTGCTCTGGTCCCACAGAACAACCACCAAGGCACCTACAGGCGAGACTCATTTTTCTTTAGTCTACGACATGGACGCGGTGATTCCGATCGAGCGAATGATCCCGTCAGCACACGTCCTTGGATTCGACCCACAATCCAATGAAGAAGCATTTGAGATAGAGATGCACCTGAGAGAGGAACGCATGATGATGGCAGCATTGAAAGCAGTAGAATACAAGAGACAGACCGCTAAGTACCATGATCAACGAGTTCGGCCATGACAATTTCAAAAAGGGGACCTAGTCTTACGACGAGTACAAACCGGAGGGAAGCTAGATGCTAACTGGGAGGGTCCATACGTTGTGGCCGATGCTGTCCACGCCGGCGCGTACAAGCTGAAGAACGAAGACGGAGAAACTTTAAACAAAACATGGAACGCCGATTGTCTGAAGAAGTACTATGTGTAAGTCCGAACATCAATCTAAATTCAATAATCGCCCCCGTGGACAGTTGGAAGAGCGGTTAGTGGGCGTTTTTCGTAAAAGTTGTATAAAGCAAAAGTAGACGAATTTCGTAAAAGGCCAAAAACGCTGGAGCTTTCTCCGCGTCGCTCCCCTGATAGAGACTCACGTTCTCTCAGAGTCGAGCCAAGCCACCACAAGGCCAAAAACGCTGGAGCTTTCTCCGCGTCGCTCCCCTGATAGAGACTCACGTTCTCTCAGAGTTGAGCCAAGCCACGACAAGGCCAAAAACGCTGGAGCTTTCTCCGCGTCGCTCCCCTAATAGAGACTCATGTTCTCTCAGAGTCGAGCCAAGCCATGACAAGGCCAAAAATGCTAAAGCTTTCTCCACGTCGCTCCCCTGCTAGAGACTCACGTTCTCTCAGAGTCGAGCCAAGCCACGACAAGGCCAAAAACGCTAGAGATTTCTCCGCGTCGCTCCCCTGATAAAGACTCACGTTCTCTCAGAGTCGAGCCAAGCCATGACAAGGCCAAAAATGCTGGAGATTTCTCCGTGTCGCTCCCCTGATAGAAACTCACGTTCTCTCAGAGTCAAGCCAAGCCACGACAAGGCCAAAAAATGCTGGAGCTTTCTCCGCGTCGCTCCCCTAATAGAGACTCACGTTCTCTTAGAGTCGAGCCAAGCCACGACAAGGCCAAAAATACTGGAGCTTTCTCCGCGTCGCTCCCCTGATAGAGACTCACGTTCTCTCAGAGTCGAGCCAAGCCACGACAAGGCCAAAAACGCTGGAGCTTTCTCCGTGTCGCTCCCCTGATAGAAACTCATGTTCTCTCAGAGTCGAGCCAAGCCACGACAAGGCCAAAAAACGCTGGAACTTTCTTCGCGTCGCTCCCTTGATATAGACTCACGTTCTCTCAGAGTCGAGCCAAGTCACGACAAGGCCAAAAACGCTGGAGCTTTCTCCGCGTCGCTCCCCTGATAGAGACTCACGATCTCTCAAGGTCGAGCCAAGCCACAACGAGGTCAAAAACACTGGAGTCTATTACCGCAAATAGCAATTTATAAAAAATGTTTGATTATCCTGACGACAAAAATAACACTCAAAACGCGGAATACAAACAAAGTTGCGCGCGAGGAATTACACAAGAACACTCTGACGCAAAACAGGAAAATCAAGAGTTAACCCAAAAGGAACCATCAAAGATGACACCCAGAAACGAGTAGAAACTAAACATCTGGGAGGATGACTGGCCTGGAAGGCGACATAACATAACCATTTTCTACACAGATAGATCCCTCATCAAGCACGCGGACGTCAAAATGAACCCCACCTCAGTGGCGAAAAACCATAACGGACCCCATTCCCAGACCCTAGGCCGATACAAAGTCACTCTAACCGCCGACCAATCAGAATATCCCGTACTCCCGTTTGACATTCCGATCGGGACATCCACGGCCGAACCCAGGGACAAGAAAACTTGAGAAGGATCTTTGACACCCGTTTCATACTCAAACAAAGCGGGAAGTGACTACAAATGGATAAAGACAAGCAAAATATAAGAAAGAGAACGATCTTTGAACATATGAAAAATGAAAACCGACTCACAAGCTTCTGCATTTGATCTTCGAATTCAAGAGCCAAGTAGAAAGCCCAAGGAGTCTGAGTTGACGATGCCATAATAGAGAATAAAAGCCTAAGAGAGAAACCAAGCGGGGTCTCACTTATAAAGAGAACCACCAGACGGTAGCCCTTGAATATATTCTTAAAAGATTCCTCCAGTAAACCCTCGAAAGAAGAGCGGGACAATAACAGTAAAAACTCACAGAAGACATGACCGAAGAGAACAAGGTTATGCTACGCTAAAACCGAGGAGAATCCTGTAGACCACCTCGATATTCACAAAACCAAAAAACAACGGCTATATTTATTCATTACACGCGGAAAAAGACCGCACGTAAACAAAAGTAACCCCATATGTTCGCGTTCATCAACAAATACATCACAAAGAAAGATTCAGCAAAGGTAACGCTAGAAAGGTAAAAGGAAGATCCAAACCAAGAACGATTAATCAAGGGTACAAGCCATTCGTCAAAAGATCCGCGTCCTCATAAGGGAAATGGCCAATGCCCTCATCCCCATCTTCCAATCCCATGACCTGGACTTCAAAATGGGCATTCCCTTTGTGAATAAAAACCATGGAAGACCCGGCCGTGAACCCATGGGACTCAGCAATGTCTTTCCAGCCTTGCTGAAGCCAATACATTCCATAATCACCCTTGTAGACGCGGACCGAAAAGTCGCGCAAAATGTGAGATGAAAGGAAAACCTGCTCAGGGATAGCATCCTTGTATTCCCCCTCAAAACGCATAGGTAAAAGCTAAAAGGGCAGTTAGAACAAGAGCAGTAGGGACATAAAGAAAAAGAAATAAGATGGAGAAGGCGAAAATCAACAAACGGAACCAACATTTCAACAGAACTTACCAAACGGGATGTTTGTTCAGGACGGTCGATCGATTGAAAGAAAGCCCATCTGCCCGCGCCGAAAATAGCCATGTTCGCAGGACAAGGCATGAAATGAGTGACTGCCAAAAAATGAAAGAAAAAGAGGAAGTCCGATCCTTGAAAACAAAAAACAGAGATATGCATGAACGCCACTTGGCAAGAGATTCCCCTGAAGAGAAAAGAGCTCATTACCTGAAGTGACTACACTATCACATGCATTATAAAACGGGACGCAGTGAGGTATCTCATCCATCAGAAACAGTGATCGATGAGATTTCAACTCAGACCAAGGTCAGACCCGTGAAAGCATGCAGCCAGAAGAACGCCCCGTGCTAGCACCCCAGGGCAGAAGGCCGGACACGCGGCAAAGTGAAATGAGTATAAAATCCCATATGGTCTAAAAATGGAGACAACAACTGAACAAGGAAATGGAATTTGAAGGCCCCCCCCAAGGACTTTTATAGAGTGATCACCACCGAGGAACAACACCAGTCCCTACAGCTCCCGCTGATGTACGTCCTCCTGGAAGAAGATGCCCACAGTCAAGTGCACCTATGGTCCCGATCCAACCGCGAGCACGAAGTCAAAGTCGAGATGGACGCGGATGGAATCTATTGGTTCACAAACGGATGGCCAGGATTCGTAGAGGCAAACAGGGTAAGTGTTGGAGTCGCCTTAATCTTCGTATATCAGGGAGACTCCATCTTTGAAGTCTTCGTCGCGAATCCCGACTGCGACTACAACTGGGTTACGGGAAGCGGGTGAATGCAAGGAGTTCAAAACAGGAATAGCCCCACAACCTCTTAGATATGAAGAGTAAGGTGGCATTCCAATATATAAAAAAGAACTAGGGTTCATGTAATGTTGTCAATTTAAAATAAAAGCGGGTCTCTTAATTAAAGACAGAGTAAACGAAACATTTCCTTTATTTGCGAATCAGCCACACGCGGCAAATCTACTTCCTTATTCCTTAAAAAGAAAAGGTCGACCATGGATGGTTTAACACGAACCATTGGAAGAAGTAGTCGAGGGACAACACTTGACCCCAGCACAGTCGAGATCACGACGTGGACAAACTTTAAAACGAGCGCGACCCGTATGGAAAAAAGTCATCGATGACCCCACGACGAACCCGTGGCGAGCGATGAATTCTTTCCACCCACGACTAAAGTACGGTTGACCATCACGACCCCTGATCACCTCTACCCAGAAACTCTCAACGGTGTAAGAAGAAAGGAAGACCTGACGCGGGAGAGAGGATTAGCACTCCACCTCAAATTGGGGCGGAAGGGGCTGCAAAAAAATGGCACGAGGTAAAGACCCTGAGCCTAATTAAGATACGAAAAATAGTAAGAGTTAAGAGAGTCATACAAGTAAAGAAAGCTGATCTACGCATTCCAAAGTCTGAAAGAATGCCCAATGGTTGGGATTCCTTGACGCCATAGTTTTTATCGAATGCGAAAAGGAGACCACAACCAAAAGTAATAAGAAGGTCCCAAACCATAAGCTTGCAAATGGGGAAGCAAAACTCAAGCATGGTTGACAAGTGGCGAGAACCTTTTAAATCAAGGCCAAACACCGTGAGAAAAGCTAGATAAACGCATGGGGGAGGACATAACGATAAGAACAAAGACAATAATTACTATGAGAGGTTGCTGATATACAAAATATACAACCCCGAAAGTCAGTAACCAAAACCATTGTTTAAAACAAAAAGGAGCGCCACCGAAATAGGAGATAGAAAGATAGCCCTCTCAGTCTCAAGGGTCCGCAACAACATCAATATCCTCTTCCTCGTCATCAGATTCCTCTTCCCTTGCTAGCTCCTCTAGAGTCAAGCCCCAATCCTCCATCACTAAACTCACCTCAAACTTCTCCAAAGGAACACCTGGGTTAGCCTGTGAGCGGGTGACGCTCTGGTTAATACCCGCGGACATCCCCTTCAAGAAGTAGCTGAAGCACTTGTCCTTCAAAAGCTCCTTACCCTCCGGGGATCGGAGACATGGCTTGGCCACTGAAGAAAGAAAAGAAACACCTGCGTCGGTCTTAACCCATTCGGAAGACATGAACTTGAGTCCTGCGGGCGATTCCAGCCATTGGAGCGCTGCTTCCTTGGCCGATCGGGACTGGAGTTTCTCTAACTCTCGCTTTGTTAAAGTGTGGTCCTCTTCCAAAATGGAGTGATCAGCCTGACGATCCTTGTAAGATGACTCAACATTCTCGAGCTGTTTCTTCAAGTGCTCTACTGACTGTTGAAGTTCTTCTCCATGACGGCGCGAGGCCTCCGAGCTTGAAATGGGCGCGTCATGCTCCACAGTGAGAACGGAGATCTGCTCGTTGGCACCTTGCAACTTCTCATGCAGCTCGAAGGATCGCTTCTTGAACTTCTCTATTGAGGAGGGGTCCCCAACAGTGTTGCCCAGCGTCCTCACCTTATGGTTCAATTCTTTGATCTCCGCGGACTTCTCAGAAATCTCTTTCTCTTGGGAGGAAAAGCGCCGCTCTGATTCAGCCTGAAATCCCCTAACCTGGGAGAATAAAAACAAGCAAAGCGAGATGAGGAAAGAGCGTTCACCAAAATAAAAGAGAGAGAGCAGAAGAGCAAACCGAATAAGCAAATAGTGACGAAAACAAATAAAAAGACTTAAGAGGAGAGTCTCGCGTCAACTTACCCATTGGGCCACGCGGTCAAATTGAAGAGAAAACTCCTCGCACTCCAAACGGCGCAGCCAGGCCCGCTCGTTCCGCGCAAGTTTATCTGGGAGACGAAGGCGGATGAGCTCGTCAACCCCAAAGCCGGGGATACGAAAAGTGGGCAGAGTGGCGTCCCCTTGCAAGAAAAGAGCCTCCTCTTCCCCCCAGCACCGGAGGTTCGAGAAGAACTTTCAGCCTTCTTTCTCTTTTGGGACTTAAGGGGAGCCGCGTCCGTTGAACGGGGAAGCTTCTCGCGAGGCTTAGAAACATCCGCCTCTATGACCGCGGCAGGCTCGCTTGTTTTTATCAGCCTCGCCAGCTGTCGCATCCGGGGAGAAGGAGGATGAAGAGGTGCGCGCCTGGAGGATTTCTTTCTCTTTACCTGACTACCTTCTTGAGTGTGGTGGCGCTCGAGCAAGGAACTCAGATCCATTAAATCTGCCAAGGGGAAAGAAAGAACAAAAGTGTTAGACACCGATAGACAAACGTCTTATAAAAATAAAGGGGCACTGAGAAATACAGAACCATAGAGGAACACAAAAGATAAAATGTACATAAGAGTAAGATGACACCTAATCGCGGATGGGGCAAGCTTAACCCCGCCATCTCAAGCCGAAGGGCCGAAACCATGGTACACCAAGGCAGCTTGGGCTCGTGAACGAAGGAATCTTTAAATTTATCAAGCCTCACAACCCAAGGCTTCTTGACCGCGTTAAACCAACCGGGGATGGTCTTGAACTTGAGAAAAACACCCGCTTTGTCATGAACAAGGAACCACTTATGCTTCCAGTTCGGTTGGCTCGACAGTCTCTCAATGTAACCACAGCTGGAATTACATTGGTAAAACCTAGGATCCTGAGGCCCCCTCTTCATAGAAAAGATGCTGAGCATGAGCTCTTTCGTCGGAGACACCCCGATGTCCAAACACCGCATGACAAAGCTGGTAAAAAACATCCAGCAGTTTGGCAGAACTTGTGCCGGGCTCAGGTTGTACTTGGATAGAAAAGCAATAAACAAAGGGTGGAGGGCAGGCAGAACCCTTGAGACAAGCTCGCCGCGTATACCACAAGACAATCCTCATAAGCGTCCAAGCAACCTCCGCCTTATGAAGGTAAACAAAACTCCACTCCCACCGGCCACGGAAAAATCCGAGCTATAGCCGCGACACTAGCCTGGTGCAACCCCTTACCTCTCTATTAGGGGATTGTCGCGGGCGAACTCTCTCAGAAATGACTAAGGGATAGGGTTGGGGATCGCGGATGGAAAAATCCCCGCGAAAGGAACAAGAAGGCAAATCATCCAAGGAGCAAGAGGGAATTTCGAGGTCACTAAGGACCTCCTTGGATCGGACCCTTGAACACGTCTCCGCGGTCCCGATGGGAGACTCGACATAAGGGACCCATGATATCTCGGACTCCAAACCACTTGTCGACAGATGCGAAGCCGAAGAGGCGCGCGCGTCAGGGTGAATCTGGGTTTCCACGTCCATTGGATGAGCATCAGAGTCAGTAAGGAGAGGAATAGTAATCAGGGTCAGAGCGTTTCCGCCGCCTTCTCACCTTAATCGGACTGCTGGAGGGACCCACGCGGTCTGGGGTAGAAACACCAGAAGAAGAAGAAGAATCTGAGGAAGAACCTTCTGAACTAGACGCAGAGTCCCTGGAGGAAGACGAGGAAGAAGAGTCCAAGATTACCGCGGAAGGATCCGCTCGGGAAGTAGAGGGCAAGCCCTCTCTCCATCCCTCCTCTCTCTCAAACTCATCCAACGCGTCGAGGTTCCCCTCAGAATTAGCCATCCTTGAAAAGTTAAAAGGTGATCTGAAATGGAAACCGTGTACGCAGACCCAAAATATCAAAAAACCCAAGAAACAAAATCGGGAAGTAAAGAGGGACCCCGAAAAGATCTAAAAAAAAGGGGGGGCAAAAACCTAACAATATTCGTAAAAGTTAATAGAACATCTAAGACATTTCAAAAAGCTCAAAGAACTCAAGAACAAAAATAGGGATTTACCTTGGAAAGCCAAAGAAACCGCCGGAAAACGCAACCGGAAAACCAAAAAGCAAGCGGAAAGCTCCTAAAAAGCAAAAGCTGAAAGAGAGCCGAAAGTAGACAAACAGTAGGAAATGAAAAAGTGAAAACGAAACGGGGTAATTTATAGAAAAATTACCGACTCTTCAACTTCCCTCAAAATGACACGGGCCGAGGTAAAACCGTAATGGGCCAGAGGGAATCCTCAAACAGGCCCAACACCAGTCAAGCGGAAGTTACGAAACTACCCCTCGAGGAAAAAAGGGGGGAACACATTTCTGCGGACAAGGTCGAATCGTCTCAAGCTCTCAAAGAACTTAACCCGACTCGAGGAGCTATGATGAAACCGTGCGGAAATAATAGGCAAAGAGTGGATGCGGACAGATCAAAACAGCAGCAGAGTGACCCCCCAAGTTAAGGAGGACGCGGACATGAATTGACGACACGTGTCCATCATGCCCCCCTCCAACGGGGGCCACACGTGTCAACCCAAATGTGACAAATGTCACGATGGGAGGTCTCTGGCCAATCCCTATAAAAGGGGAAATGAACAGAAGAGAAATGGGACTTTTTGCAAAAATAGAAGCGGATAGGAATACCAAAGAACGAAGGAGAAGAGTAAAAATAAGAGAAGAGAAGGAGGGATAGTAGGAAGAACCTAAGTTATCACCAAGCCAGCCATCGAGCAAGCGATCATTAATTGGAGATAAAGGTAATTCCGGGTACAAAAGGGAATAATGTGACTCGTCCTACGTGTCGACATCATAGCTAGTGATTCTCCGCAGATAGGTATGATCCCTGAAACCTCCTGAGTGTTCGATGATCTCCCAGGGAAGAAGCGGGGTAAGTATAATAATTTAGGCACGCGGCGAAAGCACTGCCTAGGTAACACCATGAGAAGTATAGTCCATGTGTTAGGTAAGCCCGTGTATCCCTGTCGCGTGATCCAAGTCCACCCTCCAGGGGCCCACCGCAAGTGGGTCCACTAAGTACTTTTTTGGGAGGACTTCATCAATGACATCTGACGTGATTCGTATAACATACTTTGATCTTGTTATGCACTTGTAATTTATGGTACCTGATGACTTGGCTTGGACAGTTGTTATCATTTTTGATGTGTTTGACTTATATGACTTATGATGGAAATTGTTGGTGCCTTTTTGGCCTTGGTCTGATGAGGAAATGATATGTGATTATGAGGATTTACATGACCGTGGTTGATGTTTCGTACTGGATAGTTGGAAGCTTATGAGCTCAGGCTTGAGAACCTTACTCTAGTTGATGGAAAAAAAAACTTATGGTTTTGAGATTTGAAAAATTATGTTTGTTGATTTTTTTAATAGGAGGAAATCGAGTATACAAATATAAAGATCTGTAAATGCGAATCCGACTCCTAGCCTATGCAAATAATTACAAGACTTCCTCCCGTTGTAGTGGAAGGGTAGTCAGGATCGATCCACGAGGAGGCGTGTCAGTGGGATCCTAGTAGCGTTGGAATCTCACGTCTTTCTTCGACCAGAAGCCTCGATTTTGACCTTGGAGCTCGATGTCGACCTCGGCTATCACTCCTCTCTGCAACAGAAGACATGCAGAGACAAAATCAAGCAGTCGATATCGACTAGGGAAGGTCGATATCGATGTTAGCAGACGAAATCGACTGGCTCAGAAGGCTGCCAGTCGACACAGGTGGTCGATATTGACGTTGAAGGGTCGATATCGATGTTCAGTAACTTAGCAGTGATGATCGTCGTCGACTCAGAAAACTGTCGACGAACTCAGTGGTCGATATCGACGTCTGTGGTCGATATCGATGTCTTCTCCTACAAAGTCGTTAGCTTTTGTCGGCAAAGAAAGGCCGAAGACTTAAGGATGAATGAGGATGCAATGATCAGAAATAAAGACAGTGGTTTTATGTGTATAAACCATGTAAAAAGTAACTCCTAGGATTAGGGTTTACCACAACGTTAATCAATGCATGCTATAAGGTAAATAAGACGGACAATTGCGCTATTTCACCCGAGGGACAAGCTTTCGCTGTACACCAACTCTGAGGATTACTCTTGCAAATAAACCTAATTTTCTCTACCAATTTTATGTTTATAACTCAAGTTGTTAGCATGAATCCCTTTTCTTTCGATTAGGACTAAAGATAGAATCGTAGGAGATGATATAGACACAACGATATCAACATCTAACACTTACCTCAAGCACGCATGGCTAATATCGGGCTCACCCCGACCCTAAGAACTTTGGGGGACTACTCGCACCTCATCATGGAACTCATCATTGATTGAAAGAAATAAACTTGCATTTAACTATAAACTCCGAAGCCTTACAACTCAACGTCGGCTTTCGCAAACGCCAAACCTTAAAACTTCTCTCTAACTCTATTGAATGTAATTGAACTCTAAAATTGGATGTGTTGATGGATCCTTGAGTGCTAGCCCCCTAGGGCTTTATTTATAGGCTACTAACCCTTGCTAGCCAAGGATTATAACTTCTATCTAAACTATGAACTCTATGCAAACAATTAGGATAGGTCTTTTATTTTGATAAAACTTTAATAACTTGATAAAACTTAAAGGCAAAGATAAACCTCATCTGCTATCTATCTAAAAGTACAAGATAATCCGTGGCCTTGAGGATAAAATTCATAATCCGAGTCTCGAAATCGGATCTATCTTCTGTCGAGATAAGGTCGATATCGACCACAGAGGTCGATATCGAGGTCTCTGTTCCTGCTCGACTTGTCCATCTCTACTCGATGTCTATGTTGAGGTCGATATCGATGGTGTATGGTCGATATCAAGTGCTTTTCTCTGCTATGTGATGGTCTGTCTCCACACTCAGTTCTGTGTCGATGTACTGTAGTCGATGTCGATGTTTAAGGTCGATATCGACCTCTCTTCTGCTCTCCTTGGTTTCTTCGTTTTAACTCCGATTTCGCTCGATTCCTGCATGGTTAGCTCAAAACTTGTGCAGACTCTATTTCTTGAACATTAGCCCATTCTTAAACAAGTTTATATACTTTTGAAACTTTTCTTTGGAAATCAAATGAAATAAGAAGTCAAAAGATGCAATAAAAGGAGGTACAAATATGTACATCCAAATACCCCATACTTAGACTTGCTTGTCCTCAAGCAATAACCAACGCCTACAACACACCCTTCAAGTCTTCGCCCTTGTCAAAAGCAACATTATAAGCGGTAGCAAAGCAAAGCAAGTGAATTTAACGTCATAGCACATATTTAGGCGATCCGTAGGCATATGCAATTTTTGATCCAACCTCACAGGGATAATGTGTTTGCACTCAACTCTCATGTGTTTAGGCTAAGAAGATCAACGCTCAACTCAATTCCATACACAATCTCATAAACATTGCAATTTATAAGAATCCACTTTGCAACCAATTATGAAAATGCGATAAGAACTATCAGGAGGACTTTCGCTCAATGGAAGACTTCAAAGAAGACTCCATTCGGCGGGGTTGTAATGGGGCTTGGTAAGGAATTAAGGGTATGGAATTATTTGGCTATGTGGTGCTTTTATAATTTGGGAATCAAGACTCCTAAATCTCAACACTTGCAATATCCAAACCATAACTCTTCAATGTTGCTTTTTCCAAGCTCAATTCTCTATAATGCTCTTTCTTAACTCATCTTTCCATAATATGCTCTAAAGATGCACTAAAAGATGTAAACCATACTATCAACCCTTCTTTCAAACTCTAATATGCCTCTCAAAAATATAACACTTGTATGAAATAAATAAAGGACTTAAGGATTTTGGCTCATGCACTATATACATACATCTCACTTTTTTTCTTTTTCTTTTTTCGGATTTTTTTTCTTTTTTTTGACGAAAATAATAAATAATACTAAAAAAACATGTGCATTCATATGGTGAGCCAAAAATCCTTTTACAAAATATGACAAAATGTAAATATGCACCAATCCATAATTTCCTTGCTCAAAACTGGACAATATGCGCTTTTCTTTCCACAAGGCATTAGTCCAGCCAATCTAAGTCTCAATTCCCAAATGGGGGTCAGGCTCAATTTGGCTAGGGATAATTTTGTGGAGTTTGCAATTTCAGGCTCAAGCTAATTTTCCGGCTTCAAGCAGGGATAATGCAGGGTAGGTAAAGAGAGAATAAAAATGGCTTAAAAGATGCCTCCATCATTTAATTCTTGTAAACATAGACATATTTATGTATTGGCTTTGAATAACTATCACAACATTTAGAGATGCATAGGAAGAGAAAATTTACTCAACAAAGCAGAGGGATTTTTGATGTTCTCCCTATAGGCCAAAATTCTCACAAGGACAATTTTTGTTGGATTTGCTTTTTAGCCTAGGATCATATGTGCTCAATTTCATCACAAGTTCACAATCTACTTAAAAATTTTAAGGACTTAGGCTAAACCATCCAAATATGCCATAGGATTTACATGATCGAGTCAACTATTGAGTTTTCATTATAGGACATCTAAGTAGGGTTTAAAAATAAACTTAAGAAGTAAGCATGCATTTTTTTTGTATTTTTGACATTTTATAAAAGTAAAACTAAGAACAAAAATTTAAACATGAATGCAATGCGAAGAAGAAAACCAAGTTATGACCATAATGAATGCAATGCGAAGAAGAAAACCAAGTTATGACCATAAGACATGCCTTTCCCCCACCCCATACTTCAAATATACAGTTTCCCCACTGTATTAAAAAGAAGAACAAGGGTAGAGAGAAACTCACAGTGCAACATGCGGATTCAGGTCGATTTCATGTTAGGTCGATGCCAGAAGTCGATATCTATGTCAGTGGTCGATGTCGACTACATATGTCGAAGTCGAGGAAGAAGATGAAGTCAAGGGATGCTTGGGGATGGTCGATATCGATGATTATGGTTGATATCGACCTCTGCTTTTTGCTCCTGAGTCCTCGATGTCGACTCTAGGAGATGGCTTGACCCTGGGGGGGGTCGATTTCGACTGGCCTGGTCGATTTCGACTGCCTCCGCAGAAACTTCTTTTCTTCTTCGTCGTTTAATTTTGCTTAGAAACCTGAAGTCTTTGTTAGAAATATAGATAAATCCACGAATTATCTCAGTGTTAAAAGTTCAAAATCATAAATTTAAAACCTAAAAACCATCTATGAAAGAAAATCAAGTTTTATGTACAAGCTCTAGAGTTTTGAGTCGCTAGGCCGACTTCTCCATCAATTCTTCACGAGCCTTTTATGTAGGGACCCTTCAAGCTTAAACCTTCTCCTGGATCATCTAGGTCCTTTTGATAATAGCGAAGTTCGGCAACCAAGGCTTCTTCTTCGTTAGGTTCTTCTTTATTAGGCACTTTTCTTCTCTTCCTTGACCTAACTTTTGCAATATAGGCGAACCATGGAGCTTTGACCCTCTCATTAGTAGAATTATCAATAATTGGCTTAATTGATTCATCAATAAGGGACAGAGAAGGGTTGGGAGTCATACCTGGGCTTACCTGTTTGGGCCCGAAACAGAAATCTTCGAGCTGAGGGGCAGTCGAATTCGACCAAGGTGGGTCAATTTCGAGTTCTTTGGTCGATATCGATAGGTGGGGGTCGATATCGACCTCTATGACCCCATACTTAAGCTCCTGGCAGTGATCTGGCATACTCGATTTCGACCAAGGGGGGTCGATTTCGATGTTTTTAGTCGATATCGACTGGTTCCAGTCGATGTCGACCTTGCTTGCTGTTTCCGTGCTTGCCAACAAAAATTTTCTAAGCTTCTCCTTAGCCGGCGAGAGGACTACTTGCTCCAACACTACTAGAATTTTCTTCATAGACATTGGGTATAAACCGATGTTAATAAAAAAAAATTCAACGTGTTAGTGGGTGGTGTTAAAAATCCAAACTTTTCCACATCGGTTTATAACCGATGTTTATGTTGATTTATAACAGCGTTTCTCTTTGTAATATCGACTTAAATGCATGAATATAATTACATTTTGATTGATTCGCCTAATGTTAAAACATTATTATTTTGCATTTCTAGCTATCTAAAGATATGTAGAGCAATAAAAAGATTCACATTAACATCGATATGTTTTTCCAAAAGCAATGTTATAATATCTTATTTACATCAGTTATGAGTGATTCATTTCATGTTTATTAACTTTTCCTTTGTATTTTCTTGTTATTTCGTTTAATAAATAGTATACAACATTCAATATTTACAAAGACAATGTTATATGTATATATTTAAATCAGTATATTTGAAAGAAATGATGACTAAAAAGATTACAACATCATTTTCTTTGTGAATAACAATGTATAATTGCGCAAAAGACATCAGTTTTATTAGTCGTTTTGTTGTGTTTCAATACATTTTAAAATCGCTTTCTATTCTATTAAATGATGTCTCATTTCCTGTTTGTATCCATTAATAGGCTACTTCTCAAATAATCAAAATAGGTCAAAGCATTCAATAATGTTCTATCTATTAGTATTTGTTCATATTATCTACATGCATATATTTTCTGCTTAGTATTACACAAACGGAAAGAAAGGATAGCGACTCTAGTTGAGTAAGCTTCTTCTATCATCCGGGCAGACTTCATTGCTTGAGCTTCATCGTCAAAAATCCTCAAAGCATGAGCAAATCATCGTTTCTGGAAAAAGCAAGGTATGCGTGAGTTATTGAGGAGTAATAGTTAGTAATTGCAATGTGGCATAATACAAATTATTCATGCGTACCACTTTACCAAGTCAACATCGAATGAATCACTTCCGGTAGCTTGCACAAGAAGTGTTTGTCATAAAAACATGCCATATGACCCTGAAATAGAACATATCGTCATGATTAATTCGATTTGCACCTTTGATGCAAGTAAATTCACTTTTAGTTCTTCACAATCAGAAGAACTAGTTGTTTCCTTGAAAATAATCACTTGTTGAACATGCACCAACTGCAAGGTTTTAAATAAATTAAATAATCTGCAGTATGAAATCGAAACAAATTTGGGATTGCAACATTAAAAATGCTAATAGAAAAGAATGATCTGATAGAGTAGTCCTGAAAAAGAAGCACAATAATATTCTACTATGGACATATTCAAGGGCAAACTAAATTAACTTGGGAAGAGATGGTTCATATTGTTTGGATAATATAAAAGTCCGCTTTTCAGTAAGAATAAAAACAAACAAAACAGTGCTTCGATGCTCGGTCCCTATGCAACATAAGGATCGAACCAATCAGAAATGGATACTATAAGTCTGCAAGGAAGTTAAATTCAAAGCCTCCAGCCAAGATAAATATATGCATGTAATACACAAAGCTGTTTAGTTAATGAAAAATGGAGGAAAACCTTTAGAATAGGAGCATCTCCTTCTAATTCTAATCAACACAATATTTCTCGCTGCCATGGAGCTGGTGATGAAAAACTCAAGGAAGAAACTCCAGCATCCATGCTTGCAGCATCCAGAAGAATTCCATCATATTTGAGAATCAATGGTTGATCTTTTCTTATATCAGATTCTAAAACCACATGCAAAACACATCTGACCAGGAGTTATTTCATGTGCATCATCAGCATGGTTACAGAACAGTGTTCTCACATTTCTTATTTTTAGAAAAATAAACATAGTTATCTAAACTACCTTAACTAGCATATTTGAGCATTCTGGATCTTGATCCTGAACTATTTTAGCCTTTGGATTGAAGCTGTGATTACACATCATCATTTAGAAGGGTTTAGGACATACATCATCATTTCTTACCAACCAAAAGCAAGGAATCAAATAAGTGATAGAGTGAAAAGAGGATTCCTTCCAAGGATTACCAACTGACATAGTATAATGTCTTTGGGTGAGATGAGAAAACTAGAATATTACCTTGTTAAGAGCCATAGTAAAGAAAGGTTTTGTCGAGGATGGATCTCCATTGTTCCAAAAGTATTTTCTCAAACATAACCAAGCATCTAATAGAGATAGGTTCAACTTTACCTAGAACCCGTAAAAGAAAGAGGGAAAACATAAAGAGGAGAATGATTTAGCTCCATAGAAAAATAAAGATATAGAGTTTTAAGATAACAATAAATAAAAGCATAAGCATCCAAGAAAGATATTTTTATTTACAAGCTGTATAAGTAATCAGTTCAATAGATGGATCATTTTTCAAGGCTTTATTAGCTTTAAAGGACATAGAAAATAGACATCTTTAAACATTTGATATATAAGTAAACTTGTTTAAAAGTTACTACTAGTTCCTATCCATATTATCATATAACTCCATATTATCCATCAGTTAAGTGTCAATGAATTGTTGAAGTTGTTAGGTATAAGCTAAATGTGTTTGCCCTACAAAGGCATTGAATACACAACATGGCAAGATCGAACACTGTCATAAAGCCTTAATCTCATAATTTTAACACCTTAAAGTAAGCATAAATTAATAGAATAGATATAAAGGGGAAAAAATTATAACAGCAAGAAAAGGGGAGGAAAAAACATATAGCAGTAGGAAAAGAGGACTAAAAAAGAAAGTATGACAACTAAGCATGGTGTGAAGAGTATGACAGATGAGATTTATGAGCCAAATGGTGTGAGTGTGCAGCAAGAACCAATGATAAAAGTGGGACTTGTGAATGTGCAGCAAGGATTAATGACAATAAATAGGCCAATAAGAATGACAATCACCAATATACCACCAACATATGTACAAGAAGTGACTTATTTTAGACCAATAAGAATGTATTTACTCCATATATCCATAATCCCCAATCATCAACAACTTGAATAAGTAATCCAACTTCACTAATTCTATGTAAAAACGTTACATTACCATTAAATTTGTGAGCACAAAAAAAATTGATCGAGGGCGAAATCAGAAGATGAACAGAGAAACCCTAATTTATGAAAAATTCTATATCATTCTTATGGAGCAAAAATGAACAAAAATGATAAAACAACCCCTAATTTAGCAAATAGGAAATCAAACTGAATAGAAAAACCAATTAGAACACCAACTTAATATTATACGTCTCCTCAAATGACATTGCTAGCATAGAATGATGCCATCTCAGGGAATCAATTTGATTCAGATACCCTAAATTTGATTCACATACCTTGCTTTTAGGCGAAAGGGGATGAATACATATGAAATTCGAAGAAGCGTCGGAGAGGAGGAGGTCGGACAAAACCCTAAATTGTCGGCTAAAAAGATCCCTCAGAACCTTAGATTCGATGACGGAGTGAGTCCGGGAAGGCAACAGAGCCAGACCGGTTTATGTAGCGTGAGTGGGAGACACACCATGCCATTGCTCCAAACATAAAAGTTTTCACTGATTTTTTTTATCCTTGATGTTAGACTCTCCTGCAAACATAAGACAAAGCAAAGAATCCATCAAATACAGTCATTATATCAGTTTTCAGGTCAAAACTAGGAATCTTTTTAGTCATCAAATTAGCAGTCCCAACTAATCTTTAAATGTTTAATCTCAATCTGTTAGTTTGAATGAGTTAAGACCAGTCCCGTTTCTTCTCAATGATATATGCTCAATAGAAAACCTAGAATCAGATTTTCAGAGACATAACAATCACAAGTCTATTTGCGTGGACAAGTAGAGCAAAAAAATTACAGAGTGACAGTAAATACAATGAGAGAGGAGAAGAGGAAAGAAGCTTACAAAGTGACAGTAAGTACACATGGTGATTGAGCCGTACATCTCTCACATCTGGTTCTTGGTTTTCCGAGTCTTATCTGCTGACGACGGTCGATAACAGTGAAGTTAAGATGAGGAAGATGTTTCTGCATGGCCAATGGTAAGAGTTAGATGTTTCAACTGAATCGAGGGATTTAGAATGATCAGGGTGAAAAAGAGGAAGTTAGGGTTTCGTCTGGAATGGCGGAAATGAGAGTCGAGAGATTGGAAGCGGATAGAAAGTCGGATTCAAGCAAGAATATCAGAAATGGAAAGGGGATCGATTTTGGATGTGCAAATAATTGACATGTGAAATCATTGAACCTGGGAGAGAGTAAAATTTCAAGCTAAAGCCATGAGAGAGAGAGGCATACCAGATGAAAGACAAACGCTCCACCATGGAAGCGAGGATGCCAAAGGGATGCGAAAAGGAACGAGGATGGTATGGATCTGAGACTGAGCGCTCCACCATGGGAGAAAGCTTGCGGCCTTGGCTCCACCGATTCGAAAGAGAGAAGAGGGACCAAGGAATGGAGATGGAGATATGGTATTGAGAGATGAAAGATGGAGTAAGTTCTTCATAGTAGAGGAGAGAGGTAAAAATGGGTTTGTGAGATCCAGATCTGAAAAAAAGGAGAGAAATTTTTGTTCTAAAAATGGGAGGGGGGATCTTAGATCTGAAATGACGGAAGGGATAAGGGATTTGAATTTGTTTCAAGTGTTATTGGGTTTGATTATTATTTTTTGGACAAAAATTCAAATTTTAAAGATTTTGGCTAAGTGTTGGAATGAGGCGGCATTTTTACCGCTTTTATTTCGGTGAAATCTAAACTAAATATATTCCGTGTGCTTTGGGTATTTTTTTAAAATAGTTTTAACATTGTCCTAAAAAATAAACTAATGTGTATTATTTTAATGACATCAAAAAAATATTAAATGATGTTATAAATATATTTAATATCATGCGTATTTCTGACTGATGTAAAAAATGTGATGTCTATTAACAGAATTCTAGTAGTGCAGGTGCTTTGTTTCACTCATGGTTGGGTTTAAAGAGAATTCTATCACTTCGTTCCCTATAGTAAAGGTTAGTAATCCTCGACGTACATTAATATTGGCATCAGCAGTAGCTAAGAAAGGCCTACCAAGGATAATAGGTACTACAGGATCTTCAGGCATCTCCAATACAATGAAATCAGTAGGCACAAAGAACTTACCTACCTTTACCGGAACGTCATCAACTATACCTGTGGGTCTGACGAATGAATTGTCAGCCATATAGAGTTTCATGTCCACAGGTTCAAGTGCCCCAATGTTTACCTTTTGCCAAATAGAGAGAGGCATGAGACTTACACTTGCCCCTAGGTCACATAGGGCTTTGTAGCGATGTTGTCCAAGTCCCACGGTGATTGCAAACTTCCCTGGATCACTCCTCTTCTCAGGGAAGTCCATCTTTGAGCACTCCTCTGCGATCTCTACCATGGATCTCTTCTTGCTAAGGATGTCTTTCAGGAATCGTACATAGGCGGGCATCTCTCTTAGGGCTTCTGTAAGAGGAATGGTAACGTTAAGACCTTGAAGAATTTTTACAAATCGCCTAAAGTTACCTTTGGTGGGATCCTCCAATGCTTTGGAACGGAATGGCAATGTCTTCTTTGGTGGAGGGGCCAAAACGGTGGTTGGAGGGGCCTGCTGGACATCGACTGGGACATGGTCGATATCGACTGGGATGGTCGATGTCGACCTCTGTTGTGGCTCTGATGGCTCTGCAGTGGCCTCGACGTCGACCAGTGGGTCGATCTAGTGGTCGATATCGACCTCTACCTCGACATGTCGACATCGACCGGGCTGTCGATGTCGACTGGATCTGCTGCTTTCTCCGACTCCATTCGTGGCTTTTGTACTTTGTTGCCACTCCTTAATTGCATGGCTGTGACATGGCCCGTCCCGGATTGCCCCTTAGGATTGGTGGTTGGTTGCCCAGGGAATGTTCCGGACAGTCTAGGGATTTATGCCGCCAGTTGACCCAGTTAGGTCTCTACATTCTTTTTCCAAATATCCATCTCCCAAATCCTTGTGGTAAGGTGATTGAGTTGAGAATGGATTGCATTGTTGGATTGATCATTGTTAGCCTGATTCTTCCTGATTTCATCCAGCACAAGTTGAAGATCATCCTTTCGTTGGTCCCTCTCCGGGTGCCCAGGAGCTCTATAAGGCGGGGGGTCCCTAGGGTTAACCGGGTTCCTTTGTGGTTGATGGAACCGTTTGTCTCCCCAATATTGGTGATTGGGACCCCTCATGTAGCGCGCCTCCTGGTGAGTCTCTGCCAGTTGTACTTGTTCAGTATGGGGGCACTCGATGGTGGTGTGCCGCTGCGATCCGCACTCAATGCAATCTTGGTTTGCTGAAAGGAACCTCACTTGCTTTTGGAGCTTTCGAAGTTGATCTCTATGGAATTGCTCCTTCACGTCCGGATCGATTACATTGGAGGGTTCATGTAAGGGCATAGATGGGGCATGCCTCGACGATGATGATGTGTCAGAAGCCTCAGGAGTCCCATATGTGTTGTCGAACTCCACCAACCTCTCTATGGTCTCCCAGGCCTCTTGTGGAGCGAGTTCAAGGTAGCCATAGGAGGTGTAAGTATTGATCCTCTCCTTGGTTGCAGCATCAAGAGCATTGTAAATGATCTCCTGAATTACGTACGGTGGTTGGCCATGCGTTGGGCATGATCGTGTAGGTCCTTAAACCTTTCCCAAACAGTTGCCAGAGCCTCACCAGGCTTTTGTTTGAAAGCCGTGATTTTCTGTCGGATCAACGCCATCTTAGAAGGAGGAAGAACTTGTTGAGGAACGCGTCCTTGACTTCATTCCAGGTGCGGAGCGATCTTGGGGCTAAGCTCTCCAACCACTGCAATGCTTTTTCTGTAAGAGACCAACGAAAAGCTTTTAGTTGGACATATTCAAGGCTCTGTCCATCAGCAATAGTATCACAAAGGTCTAATAAGGTTGATATATGTGCCATAGGGCATTCATTAGGTTTTCCTTCATATTGATGTCTTCTTATTTCAGTAAGGAAGTTGGGTTTAATTTCAAAATTAGAGGCAGGAATAAGAATCGCCGATTCAGGCACTGTGAGAGCGGGGTGCATATATTGCTTGGCATTCTGAGGGAGGGCATTGATCTGGGCTTCTATTTGCCTCCGGACTTCCTCCTCCCTATCCGCACGCTCCTTAAGTGCCGCCTCTCTAGTCGTTAAGTCCTCAACCTGCTTCCTTAGTTACTCAATAAGTTCAGCCTGGTTCACGTTGTCTGCCATGATTCTTTGACCTTGGGCTCTTAGATGGAAATAGCGCTCAGGGTCTCATACTCCTTCAAATTCAGGTGGGCGATCAGCGCGTCGCATACACCTGCAAAACCAAACTAGGTAGAGACGTGAGATAGACTACTAGGGCGTGATTGATTGCCTCCCCAGCAACGGCGCCAATTTGTTAAGCTGGAGGAAATCGAGTATACAAATATAAAGATCTGTAAATGCGAATCCGACTCCTAGCCTATGCAAATAATTACAAGACTTCCTCCCGTTGTAGTGGAAGGGTAGTCAGGATCGATCCAAGAGGAGGCGTGTCAGCGGGATCCTAGTAGCATTGGAATCTCACGTCTTTCTTCGACCAGAAGCCTCGATTTCGACCTTGGAGCTCGATGTCAACCTCGGCTGTCACTCCTCTCTGCAACAGAAGACCTGCAGAGACAAAAACAAGCAGTCGATATCAACTAGGGAAGGTCGATATCGATGTTAGCATATAAAATCGACTGGCTCAGAAGACTGCCAGTCGACACCGGTGGTCGATATCGACATTGAAGGGTCGATATCGATGTTCAGTGACTTATCAGTGATGATCTTTGTCGACTCAGAAAACTGTCGACGAACTCAGTGGTCGATATCGACGTCTGTGGTCGATATCGATGTCTTCTCCTGCAAAGTCGTTAGCTTTTGTCGGCAAAGAAAGGACGAAGACTTAAGGATGAATGAGGATGCAATGATCAGAAATAAAGACAATGGTTTTATGTGTATAAACTATGTAAAAAGTAACTCCTAGGATTAGAGTTTACCACAACATTAACCAATGCATGCTATAAGGTAAATAAGACGGACAATTGCGCTATTTCACCCGAGGGACAAGCTTTCGCTGTACACCAACTCTTAGGATTACTCTTGCAAATAAACCTAATTGTCTCTACCAATTTTATGTTTATAACTCAAATTGTTAGCATGAATCCCTTTTTTTTCGATTAGGACTAAAGATAGAATCGTAGGAGATGATATAGACACAACGATATCAATATCTAACACTTACCTCAAGCACGCATGGCTAATGTCAGGCTCACCCCGACCCTAAGAGCTTTGGGGGACTACTCGCACCTCATCATGGAACTCATCATTGATTGAAAGAAATAAACTTGCATTTAACTATAAACTCTGAAGCTTTGCAACTCAACGTCGGCTTTCGCAAACGCCAAACCTTAAAACTTCTCTCTAACTCTATTGAATGTAATTGAACTCTAAAATTTGATGTGTTGATGGATCCTTGAATGCCAGCCCCCTAGGGCTTTATTTATAGGCTACTAACCCTTGCTAGCCAAGGATTATAACTTCTATCTAAACTATGAACTCTATCCAAACAATTAGGATAGATCTTTTATTTTGATAAAACTTTAATAACTTAATAAAACTTAAAGGCAAAGATAAACCTCAGCTGCTATCTATCTAAAAGTACAAGATAATCCGTGGCCTTGAGGATAAAATTCATAATCCGAGTCTCGAAATCGGATCTATCTTCTGTCGAGATAAGGTCGATATCGACCACAGAGGTCGATATCGAGGTCTCTGTTCCTGCTCGACTTGTCCATCTCCACTCGATGTCTATGTTGAGGTCGATATCGATGGTGTAAGGTCGATATCGAGTGCTTTTCTCTGTTGTGTGATGGTCTATCTCGACACTCAGTTCTGTGTCGATGTACTGTAGTCGATGTCGATGTTTAAGGTCGATATCGACCTCTCTTCTGCTCTCCTTGGTTTCTTCGTTTTGACTCCGATTTCGCTCGAATTCCTGCATGGTTAGCTCAAAACTTGTGCAGACTCTATTTCTTGCACTTTAGCCCATTCTTACACAAGGTTATATACTTTTGAAACTTTTCTTTGGAAATCGAATGAAATAAGAAGTCAAAAGATGCAATAAAAGGAGGTACAAATAAGTACATCAGATTTGAGAGCCATGATATTCTGATTATGAGACTTCATGATTGAGTTGATAAGAAATGCTTATGAATGATATAAATTGTTGATTCTTCCTTACATGATAATGTTCTCACAAAGTCGGCACAAGTATTTTATAGGGACGCTTGTAAAGTACTTGGTCTAATCTAGTGAAAAAATTGTGATGATTTTGTGATACTTATACAGTTATTTCATGGGGACGCCTATGGAATACTTGTAGGGATCACAAAATGCATCGCTTATATGCTTATTTGAGATGTTTTGGCATGATATTGTTCTATGATCTATTTAGTGATGACTTACATGATGAATTCTAATAATATTGTTCTCATATGCAAAATTCGTTCAAAAGAGGATCATGTGTATACAACTCGACAAAATGTATGTAAATCAATAAATAGACATGACTCGCTTATCGATATGGCGTTATCTCTCCTACCATTGACGTGTTACCATTCATATGTTGTGACTTTATGAAATTTTGTGAAGTTATGCCATGCACCTCTATCTTGTTTGTATGAACGATAATGGTTAATTATGATGTATTGCTTATGTGACTACTTGTTATCCTATAATTGTCTGACTTGTATAGTTGATGTCTTATATGTCCCTTGTTCTAATAAGATGATGTTATTATTGCTTGTCTACTTGGTTAGGGAAGAGACTCTATATTCGAGCTAACTTGTTAATGATGAGACTCGATAAGATAGCAAGGTGACCTATCTATTGACCTTCTTAGATTCTTGGTGAAGTTTTCTTTGCGATCTTTGAGAACCTCGATAAATTGTCATGACAACTCCTTGCCTCTCTTTCTTACTCTTCTTTTACCTTGCCGCTCTAGTTTCTTTCATGTGTCACCTATGTTCCAAACCTTATAGGTCTAATTTGTTGTGAACTTGTATGTATAAGTTAGCGGGTCGATTATCTTGAGGAAGTACAACACCAAAAAGAGGTCTTGATGAGTGACTCTTAGAAATCTGTTGGATGTCATTCTTTGTACCACAAGTCTTTTGACGTCTTTGTCCACTTGGGAAATTCACTTGATGGTCTTCTTTATGGTTGGTGTCCACCCAAAAGTATATCATCTTCCTAAGAAACAACTGGGCTTCTTTTCGGAATGGGTTATGGAGTCAGTAGAGATGAGTTGATGTTACCATGAGAAACTTCTATTTGGTATGATGATAGTCTTGTATGTGTCTCCATGTTTTGATGTGTTATTGTATACTTGTTATAGTTAGATCTACGTTGACATATATATTTATCCTATTGTAGTTGATCCATCGATGCCTCGTACAAATTATCTTATAATCGTATTACCTTCCATAGTACTCCTCTTGTGTTTCTCTCACTTTATTATATGATTAGTTTGACTTTTGATGCATTTCCAGTTAGCCCTATACATGTATATCATATGTTCATGTACCCGTGGCTTATTTGGTGTTACTAGTGTCATATAAGATCTGTGACTTGTGAACTACTTGATTTTATTCTCCCTCCATATTATTGGCTATTACTCTTAATCGTAGACTCAGGATAGACCTTTCATTCTTCCATGTTACCGCTTGCCATTTTGGATGTTTAAGAATGGCAGATATAACTGAATTAGTTATGTTGTGCCTGTATGCCCCATCTGCATCATACCTTTATTTTCTCTATCGTAGGATCATGGTAGACTTTTCATCATTCTTGTTTGTTCTCGTCACATGATCATTTGATCCTTGTCTGCTTATACTTGATAAATGAGATTGATTTAGCTAGGTTATGATTTTTATGCCTTATGTGGTTAACGTCTTGTTTAGCTATGTAACTCTCATCGTTGTCTCTTCTGAATATGTGCTATAACTCTATGATTGTCACGCTTTAAGGACCTTACACATCGCACGTCCACACACCATGATAGCTATATAAATTTATGTGATGATCTTTTGACATATACGACGTGTTATTCTCTTATAGTATGCCGCCATTGGATAATACTAATTTTGATGGTAGCCTCACTTGATCATCCATTACTTGATTTCCCATAACACTTAGTTGCTCGTAACATTCATGCCTTGTTGACATGTATATGCATATCTATGTCATTATACTCTATATATCCATGCGTAGTTATCCCCATTTTAGATTTACATCATTCTCGATTATACTTCACCTATATTCACGTTGTGTGGTTATAAAATTGTTTTGACTGGTTGCGAATCGTCCTGTTAGTGGTTAGGCCATAACTCCCCATGCTTACACCATGTCATATGTTATTAAATACTATTTGGTAATTAAGTATTTGAGAATATGATTATGTGATGTATTGCACTCTCTATATTATTTATATGATCACTTTTATGATATTGGTGGTTCGACTTATTGTGTACCATCTTGTTTGTTGTTAAAGTATATTTTCATGCACCTACCCCTTGTCATGTGTTATAGATAAAAGGTAGAAATTTTGCATCAACGATATGACATGTGATTCTTTGCACTATTTACACTATCTGTATGATCATTCATGTAATAGGGTTTTGGTGGTATACCTACCTTGCATATTTACCCTTGTTTTGTGATTTTATGAATGTATGATTGATTACGCATTTTGAATATCATCATTATAGCTATCTTGTTACTTTTTAACACCATCGTACTCCATTTTATATGGATGTTACCATGCATAGGCTATAATATTGCACATGCTTACTTTTACTTACCTCATGATGTCTTTCTATACTCATTATGCACTAATAGTTTTAAGCCTCATATGCTCGTACGTTCACGCTATAGTTTAAATTGCATTTGCATGTCTACGCACCACATTTTGCTTAGCAATTGTTGATATTGTACCATCTACCATGTTGAGCTTATAGTGGTAGGGAATATGTGTTGATGCATGCCTTGGTGACACAAATGCATGAAGCACACACTTTACACTTGCCTTTTGCCAGTGAATTATATGATATTTCTTTCGTGACGTTAATACATGTTGATGTTATTCCTGACATGTTATGTTTAGTTCCTTTACACCATAGTGGCATTTAGGAGTCCCAAACGCATGTACTGAATCTATTTAGTATATTCGGGTAACAGATTGTTAGATCTACCTTGTGTATATCTATGAGTGATGTACCTAAATAGCATTTCTAGTCATTATATGTGATACCCCTTGCTAGTGAGTAGGTGAATTGATAGTAGTATGTATATTGATATTTCTTGGATAACGCTAGATTATTTACCTTATACCTTATCACACGTTATGACACTCACACTAGAATCGTATTACCATTGTCTCTTGAGATAGGTCAATGTTAGTGTGCAAGATTACAATGTTGTGTGTTTATGACATGATGTGTTACATGATAATTTGAGTGATACAATCGTAACCTTAAGAGTTTCCCATGGGCATCGGCGAAATTATCGTGTTCAGTTTTACCAGATACTATACGAGTCTATCTTCGTGTCAAGAGTTAGTCGAATTGTCCCTCAGTGTCTCTTTCTTTCAATTCAGCTTAAGCCTTGTGTCATCCTTATGCAGCTGACTATGGTGTGATCAGGAGTGGGTCGTCTAGATTAATCAGAGTTACGCATTTCATTTGCCCGATTTTGTGCTCATCATGATGCTTGATTGTGCCCTTTCGGGTTGGTGTAGATGTGTGGGTATGATTGATGTGCGCTCAATTTACCATGTTTTCCATATACTTTTATGTCCATTTCTATCTATATTTTCATGCATATTGATTGGGAAAGCATAAGATTTGTATAGTTTATGTTTATTTGCCAATTATGGAGGTCTACACGAGTTCTTGTGTTATTTCGCAGAAATCGAGGCAAAATTGGAGCGATTTGGAGAAGAGAAGAAAAGCTGAAAAATTACTCGAAGTCTACTAAGGAGTCGAAATCGACCAAGTGACTCGACATCGATCGAGTGCAACTGTTCACCAGAAATCGAGCCAGAAGAAGAACAACTCTATCCGATACAGACTAGTCGATATCGACTTAAGCTGGTCGATAACGAGTGCCCCAAATCGAGTGAAGTGATAGAGATCGAGTGCAGAATCCGAGATCGAGTAGATCTGGCTCGAGATAGAAGAGAAGTGGTCGATATCGACTGAAGCTGGTCGGTATCGAGTGACGCTGCAGAAAGATTCGACGGTTTTGATAAAATCTTATCCGAAGCGGCTTGCTTCTACATTAAGTCGGAGATCTTTTATCTTTTTATCAGACTTTATATCCTTTAGGGTGAATTCATATTTACCTTAAGTGATTTTATTTATTTACTTTAGCAAGTTTTATCTTAGGAATAAGATAGATTTTCTTCTCCTTGGATAGCGAGGTTTTGAAATCTATAATTAGAGCCATTAAGGCTGATTTTTTCATCATCCACAATCATTCAAGAATACAATCGCAGAGAATACTTTCAATTTTAGTTAGAGAGAGAGAGAGAGGAGGCCGAGTGAAGGAGAGTGAAGCGAGAGTGGAATTTTGCTTTGTTCGGTTGTAATCTTTCGACGTTTGCAATTTCAATTCAAGTTTATTTTCCAATGATGATGATGTTTATGGTTCTGAAGCACGAGTAGTTCCCTTGCTTCTAGGGTCGGGGTGATCCCGATGATAGCCATGTAAGTTTATGCATCAAAGGTATGGTTTTTATGCGATTTCGTCTTCTATCCTATATGCATGATTCTTCTACGAAAGTAGTAGGCGATCCTTATTTGCATTATTAAAGCGAAAGCCATCTTATTGTGAATTTGGATTAATTATGAAATTTGATAGTAACACTTAGGGTTTATGCGAGAGCCTCTAAATCACCTAATTGTTAGTAACGAAAGTTATTTGACGAAAAGGCATAATCTTTCATGAATTTGTCATAGGCTTATATGTTTATCGATGTGGCATGAAATCCCCGATCTTGGAGGTTTTTAGTTTATTGAGTTTATATAAATTAGTGATTTTCTTCTGCTCATCTTTCCTGCATCATCCTCATATTCTTCGGACACTTTTTTGACAAATTGGTTACGTTTTACAGTTTCTGTTGAAGACTCGAAATCGACTTGTGTAGTCGATACTGAGTAACTGAGCCGATATCGAGTAACTGACCCGATATCGAGTGCCCTACTCGACGTCGACTGTCTCTGTCTCTTTTGCAGGAAGTTGCTGGAAATCGACTGGAACTGTAGTCGATGTCAACTGTATTACTCGATATCGAGTGATATTCTGAGTCGAAATTGAACGTTATTCCAAGCTTAGGAACCGCTGACATACCTCCTCGTGGATTCGATCCTGAATAACCTACTACTACATCGAGAGGGATTCTTGTAATTTATTTGCTTGGACAGGGAGTTGGTTTATTTATATTTATATTTATTTGACTAGTTTCCCTCCTAACAATGATGATTGTGTTCATTTCTGATTCATAGCAAGGTACAAAAATATGTGATTATATGTTCTACTGATGATATGATGTGCCAATAATGGGATTCCATAGTATGATGAATTCCGATATGTTGATACCTTGAGCTTGAAATGCTAAAATCTAATATGATGATGAATCTTGCTATAACGATGTTTTAAACATGTTAATACTTGAGTTTGATGTTGAAAATGATCATGAGAAATGAACTTAAGAAGTGAAATATGGGATTAGCCCTTATAGGTGGATAAACCGCTTCCTGAATCCTTGAAAATTAGGTTGACTGACATAAGAAAAGTTGACTTGAGTTTTCGAAATGTTTTATTGCTTTTGAAATGGATTTTTAGTCTCGGGGACGAGTCTTGTTTTTAGAGATATATGATGTAAAGACCCAAAATTTTAAAATATTATTTTATGAATTATAATTTCACCTCAATATCAAATTTATGAGATTCCGGAAATTTTGAAAATCTCCGTCCTCGATCAAAATGAATTTTTCTTTGTTTAAAACAAATTTCGGCATATAATTGAATATTGTTTGAACCTATTGAGATAAGTGTGACAACTTTTATGACATTTGTAAATTATATAGAATTTGTGGGCTGGATATTGTTATTTTTTAGGATAGAAATTTTATAAAACAGGAATAACGGAATGATTTTGTAATTTTCCAAAATATAAAGCTAAACTCTAATTGTCCGGATATATAAACTCCATATCCGCCCCCATCCCTTGTCCATTTTTCAGATTTGTGAAGAGCCGCCCCTGTCCACCTTCTTCATTTTTGGATCCGAGCTCACTCCTAACCCCTCCTCTAGCTCACTCGAACCCGAGCTTTCAAGCTCCATTTCTATGGTAGCTTCTTCCTCCTCCTTGCTCTTTGTCGCTCTCGCCCATCCGTTCTCGCTCTCCCTCTTGCTCGACCGTTGACCTTTGCCCTCTTGTCGGAGCTAGCACCAGCAAACCCGAGGCCGGCCACGAACACCAAGCGCTGTCGTCCTCGCCACTGCTCATCGCTTTCGACACTAGAAGGTGACACCTCTGCCTCACCGCATCCATGAATCCAATGCCGGAGACGAGAACCAATGCTGGAAAATACCTCGACAGGGAGCCTGAAGTCGCTAAGAACTCGGATCCAGGTTGCCGGCGCCATCTCTGCCTCCCTCTCGACCGGACTGACGGTGGGTATCCTGCTGAGTTACCGATGAAGGAGCCAGAAGCCGAATCTGAGCCTCTGCAACACCGAATCCGAACCTTGAGCCCCTAGTTCGATCTAATTCCCGAATGGGCTATAATTTTCTCTTGTCTTGCGTTGTTGATTTTATCAAACAGGAATTCTTGGACCTTAGATTTTGGGTTATGTTCTTGTTCTTAGAGAATCTCGAGTTTCCTTTGAACCTTTATGTCACTTACAAGTGGGTTTGATGAACCGGTAATTTAATTAATTAAACCTACACTTTGAGTTTGGAATGTTCACCTATTTGTTATCCATTAGCCGAACTGCTGGACTTCTACTTTAACATAAAAAATAGATTGGAATAATATATAAATTAAGTCTAGTATGTTTCGCCTTGATTAACATAATGGTTCTTGTACGTCTTGAAAGGTCGTTATACTTGGGAACTTGTTGTGATGTCTTGTGACCCTTTTTAAGTTGTTATAGAAATCGAGTTTAGTGTGTTGTTTTACCCTTGTGGCTAAAAGAAGTAGCTAAAGTGTATTGTTGTTAGTTGTAGTATGTTAAAGGTTAGATATAATAACTGAATTGATGACTCTAACACATACTAGATAGTATTATGAGACTAATTTGATTGTGATACTAAAATGACTGTGATTTGTTATCTTGACTTGTAGTGATGATTTGATCCTCTTATAAATGGTTAGTTTAGTATCATCAACTTTTATTATTAAAAGGGTATAAGAAGTGCTTTAAGAACTTGTCAAGCTTGTAATCTTATTTGTGGGATTCCCGGGTTGTAACCTTAATTGATTGTGTTTGCGAGGATTAACTACTTGAGAATTCATACAAGATAATTGTTGACTTTTCTGATGTTTTGAGAATTTATGGTTTCATTGTTTCGTTGAGTTATTTGAGGATTCGAAAATTGATTAACTACTTGAGCAAATGTTTAAGACTTCGAACTTTGAAGTAAGTTTTATACTTGATGGGAACAAGATTGATTGAGAATAATGGTCATGTGGAGAAAGTGGGAGTACTTGAATAGAATGTTATTTAGTCTTGTGATGACTTGAAAGCTTGCTTGTGTGTTAATTAAATGTGTATTGATGAGTTATTCCTTGCTTATTATTTTGTGTGGATTCAATTTATCGCTTTCTGCATTATATAAACTGTCAGCATGCTTGTGTGATTTAAATTTCAGTACTGCATTAGAGCATCATTTATTCTAGGTATAGGCGTATTATATGACCTCAGCGAGGACTTCCGGTCCTGCATGAGTGGCTCGACCTTGACTTGTGGTATAGTTTCAGGTACCCGCTCCCTTTTGCTTGCTGATTTGCTTCTATGGCGGGGTTTTCTCATGGGACGAGAGTGTTAAGAAGACTTCGCACCTATTACAACTTTACTTTACAAACGTTTTGATTAAGTTTGTCATTTAGAAACATTTTGTATTTACTTTGATTTACACTCGTTTTATTCCTTTGTGAGATCTGATTAGTTCAAATAGGACAAGTTTCCTTGCGGAAGCACCAAAATCATGTTGGATTATTTCAGTTGTGTTGAAGGTCGAAATTCCCTATCTTTTAAATCATAGCTTTTGATTCTTTAAGACTTAACAAGGTTATAACTTAAACATGATCAATATACGGCTCGTACTTGGATTGCAAGATCTAGTAGAGGGATAATCCTTCCCTCTAAACTTAACCCGGATTTTAAAATCTGGGCCGTTACACCAGCCTTGTTTAACAATATTGCGGAAATCACTCCTATGTCACCATGTATTTTCGAACTTGAATGGAGGTGCTTTGAAAGCAATTTTTTGAGTCAGCATGATTGTTATGGGGCAGTGGTCGGAAGAGGATAACACCCCATTTTTTGTTATAAGTGTTGGGATTTTATCAATGATCTCATGATGAACAAGCACCTTATCAAGCTTTTCCATGACATTTCCGGAGCCCTCGACCTTTTTCCTCCATGTGAACGGGTTCCCGAAGGAAGGGATGCTGATCATAGAGCAGTCATTCTTGAACTGGCTAATCCTATGGAATCGAGAGGGACGGGCGACAATAGCTCCCCATTTATCCGTACTTTGCTCAATTTCATTTAGGTCACCCATCACAATGCAAGGGCAACCGGCTTGGTTAGTCAGTTCCGTGAGCATTCGCCAATATGCATCTTTCTCCTCCGGGTTGGGGGGGGGGGGCGCATATACAAATAAAATCAACCAATTAATTTCTTATGTATTGTGAATGTATCTTACACTGATAATTCGAGGCAGATGTATCTCAATCGATACAAGGTCATGACCAAGATGGAAGTTATTCCATAGGACAACAATGCCTTTGGATCGACCACTGGCTTGGGACCACACCGTGTCAGTGAATCCAGCAGATTTCCATACGATCATATCCGGGATGTTTTCAGATTTAGTTTCTGCTAATGCAAGTATGTTAAAACGCTCACTGAGCTTCCATGAATTAATGTTTATCCAAAAGGTTTTTTCCTCATACCTCGACAATTCCAATAGCTTATAATCATGATACCCCGTCTTTGGCATGACAACGAAATTGGAAGGCCCCATGCAGATGATGTATTCTGTAAGTTGTAACACTAAAGATGTACTCAAAGGATATTTCATAAATCTTGTGCGAGTGAAGAGTAGTGTAATAAATCCAGATGGTTTGTATTCAAAATGTTGTGTGTTTCTTTTTGAAGTTTAGGATCCTCTTTCGCACTAATTGTTGATTAGAATTAAATAGTTTGTAGTTGCTAAAATATAGCATTATTTTCAACATAACTCGAGACATAATTGTTTGAATAATATGATTATAGGAGCATGATTTTTTAGTGGGGGATGAAACCAGAGGGATATTATGCCTCGAGCCCCCAGAGTGTTTCCAAACCATTTTAAACAAGGAAGGGATATAAAACCATGAAACCACCAAGACACACTTGGATGAAGTGATAGCATATTTAGATAATGGCTCGTTTAAACGCAATCAAGAACTGAGTGGGGATTTGATGCTTTGAATCATATAGAATAAATGGGTGTCCTTAATCTAAGGGGAGCACAAAAACAACAATCTTGATTCTTGGATATCTTGAATACACCAACAGCTATAACAAATGGTACATAGTCAAATTTACAATCGAAAAATGAAATTCTGACCTAGGATATCCAAGGCCGACATTAGCCTGTTTACACCTACCGCTCCAAAGAGTACAAGCAAAGGGAGCAGACGTGATTACACAGGTTACATTAGTAGTAATCATGCCATCCTTACAAAAATGTTTCAACCACACTGCTTTCCCCGAGATAAAATTTAGCGAGTTCTTGATTTTTTGTTCGGAAACGTTTTAGGGTTGAAGAGTAGAAAATTGCTTTACCTTTTGATTAAACAATAGGATTTATTTGGGCAAACAATCTCACGCGCTTGTTTGCGGGTGGGATCACATGTCCCGTTCAGGCCCCCTGTATTCTCCTCCCCATCCCTTTAATTAAAAAAATTTTTCTTAAAATTTAAAACAAATAATATGTAAAGGGTGGGATTTTGTGAGAAGACACACGAAGACAAGGAGAAATGAGGGACAACAGATCCGCTCTGGCATGTTTGCTTTGTTCCTTCTTTTTCCCTTTTTTAATTAAAATATTATTTTCTCACCGAATAATTTCCACATTCCATTCCAATTAATTCAAAGGTCTAGATTTGTTCACGAATTACATCATACTCACTTGATATATATTTATACACATATATGGTGGTTCAGACTCACCTCTTAGAAAGTATCTTGTATGCAATTCTTGGTCATTGATAGAGAGGAGATGGAAGACCATGGTTAAATAAGTGTTTTATTTTTTTTAAAATTAAAAAATGGCGGGATCCGCCTAAAAAGAGCTAATGTGCTTTTCTTTTTTTTTTTAGATATGATTTTGCTGTTTTGAAAATTTTATCAATTTCACTTAATAATGTTTCACATGCTACCGGATAATGTTATGTTATCTTTTTCTATCCAGTTCAGATCAAAATTTACCAATTCCACCGAATAATTTGCCACATACTACCAAATAATGTTTTATTTTTTTGTTCATTAATTTCAGATAAAAGAAACCCAAAATTCCTAAACAATAGTTGTGATTTATATGAATAATGCTTCATATTTCACCGAATAATGTTTCACATTTCACCGAATAATGTTTAGTTGTGTAATAATAATACTAGTGCGATACATGTTTTTTATGTTGTTCGTCAAACTGAAGACTCCATATACTGACGAATAACGAATTTCACCGAATTATTGACCAACTCATTACCCGTAGTAACCAAAAACCGACACATACATCTAAATAATTAATGAAAAATGAATCAAATTATGCATCTAAAAAATCCTACACTAAATTCGATACATACGTCTGAATAATTTTTCGTTTCTTCCTGAATAATACGGGAATCATATTGATTAAGCAAACCCTAACCCGATTTCGCCGATACCTCTAACACAAACACAAACCCCCTACCCCCTCCCACCTACCCACGCCCTCCATCCCCAACCCCCCTAGCACCCCATCCCACCCCCACAGTCGTTGTCGCCTCCACCTTTGTTCAAAGCAACTTCAAAGTCAAGATGCAAGAGCTTTGGAAAGGGAAAATGACAATCAGGATAGTGGATAGTCCAATAGGATTTGCCACTCTGCTTCCCTAACTCAAATGGTGTGATCGTAGCCAGCGGCGCTAAAATCACCAGGTTGACTCATCTTCGATCACCTTTATCACCTTCACCTTCCTTGTTCACAATTGAAAGATACAATTTAGTTCGACCTCCGCCGATGCCGCCGCACAAAAGCCGCCGCCGATACCACCACACAGAAGCCTGTGGAAAATTCTTTGGGGATCTGAAGATTGAAATACAGAGGAGAGGGGAGGGAGGTGCGAGAGAGAGTCAGTCACGTGCGTCTCCTTTCGATTTTGGGCCTTCTTTTTCCCTTTTTTTTTTTACAAAATTCATTCATTATGTGGCGCAATCCGGACCATCTATTTTCTTTAAATCAAAGACTCAGATTTGCGTACAAGATATATCATAAGGGTTGATTACATATAATCCATTCTCTCTATATATATAATAAGGTCCAAGCACCTCGAACCTAGATTATATATAATAAGATCCAGTTCCTCTCTTTGGCATTATGTATGTTCTTGATTAACAAGTAAAAGAGGCTTTGTTTGGTGTTAATAATGAATAATACACATCGATAAAGAGTCCTTATAGGATTAAAGTGAAGTGCAAAACAAACGCTCTATCGGAACTCTTGACATACATTTAGGGCATGTTTGGGATGAATATTTTTTAATCCACCTTTAAACTATAATCTAGTTTAAGATTATAATCTATATGAAATTTTTTATGGTAAATTAAATTTTTAATCTTTGTGTGCAGATTAAATAGATTAAAATATTGTTTGGCATTACTAATGATTATCCAAGTTTTTTGGAGATTAAATGATAAAATTACCAAAATGGGTATCAATAGATGAAAAAAACAATGACTTTATTTTATTCAATGCATGACTTTACAACCGGTCATATTTGACCTGTGATATAAAATTCTTTTAAAAAGGGAAAAATATACATGAATTTAATTGGTGGATAAATTTGGGTTTTTATTAAAATCTTATAAATTAATAATGAGTGCTTTAAATTTCTTAAATAAAGATACTTTTATAAATTGTGGATTTCAAACTAAGGATGAATATTGTTTTGAACATATTGAGATGAGCATGACAACTTTTACGACATCTTTAAATTAAATAAAATTTTTGAGTTGCATGATGTAATTTAATTAGGTAGAATTTTTATAGTTCGAATAATAACGGACTAATTTTATAATTTCTGATAATCTAACCTAACCCTAACTGAGACTGTATAAAAAAGGCTTCCCTTTCACCCACCGCTGCTCCTCTCTGTTCACTTATTTCCTTCTCCTTCACTTCAGCACCTGTAATGGCCCAAATATAAATATTCGGGTTACGTTTCGAAGGTTGGATACCTACGTTCGGATCTTGAAATTCAGGTACGGGTCGAGGTTTCAAAACCTCAAATGAGAGCGTTTTAAAGTGGGGATTTCAAACCCCAAATCGATTGTAGGGACATTGGGTACCCTTAACCTATCGTATGAGACTATATCGCTAAATTCGTTTTAAGTAAATCGGCAGAAACAGAAAGTAGAGTACAACTTGCCACGGCGAGGATGGGTCAAAACCAAAACAAGAAATTCCAAATATGCGAAATACTCTAAGCCAAGTGATAAGGTGAGTTCGATTCGATCGCCCGAGCAAATCCCCGCCATAGAAGCATGGAGCATACATGATCTACAAACAAACCTAAAAAAATATGTGCAGGCATGGGATCAGACTGAGGCCCTATCGCGCTCTATTCCCACAAGCAGATATATACATACGCTATACCTAATAAAGATGCTTCTAATGCAGTGCGGAATATTAAACACTCAAGCATGTTGACAATTTATATATATATATATATATATATATGCAGAAATACGATAAATGGCCCAAAGAATGTCAAATGGCATATCCCTCTCCTACCTCTACCCCCTTTCCCGTTAGGGTGAAGCCTGACCAGTACGGGCTATAGTATAACAATCGCCATCCACAGATGCTATATGCGCGCATCAATAGTCTCGTAATCATGATCATATGGTGAGTAGAGCCCACAAGCTCAACTCTAATCAAACTCGATGGAGGACAAGCACGATGAGACAAGGCCATCCTATGACCCTAGCAACGACTCTAGGACACACAGATCATGGCCGTTCTCTTTTCATACGCATAAAGTAAACAAATGCTCAATCAAGTGTGCAACCTAAGCATGATACGACATGACATGCTTCATTGTTTATGCAACACCTAGTATGTCATATGACTACATGTAGGAGGGTGTGTCTGATCAGTCTGAGTAAGTGCATAAAGGAACTTACCTGAAAAGCTGAACAATAAAGTGTAGCACAAGCAGAATGCACTCAATCAACCCAATCAACAAGCACCTATGATATTAATACGAAAGCGATAAGGCACAAGACTACTAGTCACAAACACAAGGACCAAGTCCTAAAACCATTTCCAAAGCCAATTCGAAGTTCAACCATTTCAAACCATTCTCAAATCATTCTCAAAGTGGAAACCTCAAAATCCAAATCATTCGAATAAGCCAATTTCCATAATACTCAAGTCCATTTCCATTTCCCAATATCCATCATTTAATCTAGTTTAAGAATCCCGAAACTTCAAACAAAGGTTTTCAAAATACTTTCCAAGCATTCAATCCGACATTTCAAATTCCGTCAAAATCCCCTTTTTAGATTATTAATTTAATATTCCAAAATCTCATTTTCTGAAATCAACCTCAAACTCAGATCCGACTAAAAAGGGTCGGAATCAAAAACCAACAAATCAAGGCAAAGGATCAAAGGCAGCTCGGCCAAGCCACTGGGTGGATTTCGCGGCGGCGAGAGGGTCGGTCACGGCCGTGGAATCCTCCACAGTTTACCCCACGAGAAGGCACCCCTCACTGGCCACGAAGCAAGGTTTTTACCGTGACGAAACCCGCGGCCGCGAGAGCCGTCTTCTTCCTCTGGATCCATGTATGTCTTAGATGAATTTCTATAATTTTTGTTTTTTTGTCTAAATGAAGCACAATTTCAAGCAGTTTTTTTTTCTACCAATGTCTTCTTCTTCTTTTTACTTCATCGATTGATTGAAATTAAATGAAGATTCAAATTAAGCTTGCGAGTGATGTTGCTTCAAAGTCGTGGCTACGATCAATGCCCTTTTCATGAATGATGGTATATTTATCTATTTTGTTTTAAATCTCTACCCTTGTAAATCTGAAATATTTATGCATTTTTTCATTTACACCAAAATTTTATCTATTTCTTTGAGCTTGTTTCACCATTGTTGAAAATATCGACAGTTATTGATTAACATTTTTTGTGCCTTTTGTTTCATTACATATACGTTTAACGATCTAAGGGGTTATTGTTGAATGAGTTATATCCATCATGTTTGTAATTATTTTGTGCTATAATTACCGTTAGTTTTTTTTTTCCAAACTTTTAATACACGATGGAAGAATTACTATGATATGGGTTCTAAAATCCCCTATATCTTTTATTCCATTTCCCCCTATTCCTATATTACCCTATAATATTAAATCCACAAAATTCTCTTTGAAAAAGAATGTTAACAATAAGGAGATCAGCTAGAAAGGGAATGCAACAATGAGGAGAAGTGAATGGAGATCAATGGGGGTGTGGCGGAGACCAAGAGCATCACCAGTGAAGGAGAGAGAAACAAAGGCCGAGTGATGGTGGCTTCATTTTTTTAGGGTTCAAATGAGAGCGGAAAGAAGGGTAGGATACAAATACGAAGCTAGAAAGAAGCTGAATGGGAGAGGACAAAGATAGGTTTACCAACAACTATGGCAAGAACAACTAGACTTCATCAAAAGCAGGTTAGTGAATGAGGAGATGTGAGAAGTGGTTCTAAAGTTCTCCAAAGTTGAATCTGGTGAGGAGGCAAGAGAGGTGGAGAATAGATCGACGAATTGTTGGTAGTAGTAGTCTACGATCTATAACGCCCGAAGATTTTCTTTTATTTTTAGAGTAAATTACACATAACCACCCTTAAATTAGGCTAGTTTTCACATAACCACCCATAAAATTATAAATTACAGAAAACCACCCATAAATTATATTTATTTTCAAAAGACCACCCATTCATTAAACCTCTATTTGTTTTGTTTGAAATGACTAAAATACCCATAATTCAAACTTATTTTTTTAAGGAAAGACTGAGGTGGTAATTGGGCGAGTCGGGTCGGATTCGGTTGGTCGGGTTTCGGGTCATTCGGGTAATGTCTAATAATTTGATCATTTGGTTGGGTCGGGTTCGGGTTTCGATTGTATCAGGCTTCGATTGTCTCGAGTTTAAGTTATTTCGGGTTTGGATTGTCTCAAGTTTTCATTATTTCAATATTCATTTTAAGATTTTTATTAGAATCTATCTTAAAATTCGGGTTATATTGGGTTTTGATTATAACAGGTTCGAATCTTAATGGGCTTCGGTTGAATCGGATTATTAGACATCACGAAAGTCAAAATGAAAATCAAAATTTAATGAAAGTCAAAATGAGACTTTATAAATGGGGATATACTTCAAACATATGAAAGGGGAGGCCCATCAGTCCAACAACCAAACAGCCCATCACTTAGCAGTTCTAACTGCTTTACATTGCAGTTAAGATTAAAAAAAATGCTGCAAAAACACGTTAAAAAATGTGGTATAACTGATGTGCAGTACGTGGGTGAGGCAAGGTAACCTCCTTATTTCACCCTATAAAATGACTGCAAGATTGTAACCGCAGGGGCTTTCGGCTGGCTGGCTTTTCTTCCTTTTGGAGGAGCTATTCAACTGCAAACCAAAGAGAGCAGTTGTTCCTCCCTCCTAGCTTCTTTTCCTGGGTGGTGGCTCTCGTCACTTCCATCTGAAAAAACAGGAGGAAGCAGCAAACAAAGTTTTTCTCCTCATTTCGTGTGCACCTGCAACCACACACAAAAAAAAATCAGCAAAGGAGAAGAAACAAGACTCAATTGATGTTGCTGTTTAAACTGCCAAATCAAAGGGTAGAACTCTATATCCTCACTTCTCTTCTTTGTTTGCAGGTTAAAAAAAATTGAATTGAAGAAGATGGGGATGCAGCAACCTTCCTCAAACCCACAAAGGAGTGATTACTATTTACTCTAGCCTATATGGTCGAAAGTATTGGTGATCGCTCCTATGCCTCGATAAGTCATTCACTCTAGCCTATATGGTCGAAAGTCTATATGGTCGAAAGTGTTGACAATCGAGGATATTGGGTCGAAGTGCTGCCGGATTTTACCCGAAATTCACAAGCAAATGAATTGTCGAATTCCAATAACTATCCAAAAGTAAAATGAAAATGGGACAAATTCTGTTTTGCCAAACAAAAGCGCAAAACCAGCAACTGGAAGGCAATAAATTTTAAACAAAAATAAATGTTGCTTTCTGTGGACCCAAGTGAGCACAAAACCAAACAAAGAAAATTGGGTGTTCATAACAAAATCAGAATTTGTAACACATTCAAGTCAGACTCCGTTGAGTACAAATCAAGACCTGAAATCGGGAGGAACAAAGGACAAAAGGGAAAATTAAACCCACCTACTTAAGCCGAATTGATGGCTGTGTTCCTCATTCTTTCAATTGGTTGAAGTCGGAGCTTCTCTGGCACCTCCTCAGATTTCCCGAAGCACTGAGGTCGTGTGCCCCTTTCTTTAATCGCCCTAATCCACAAATGCCCAAAATCACCATTTCTAAAAATCAGTCAAACCTGCAGATTGAGCGTCCAATTCGAAAGATGAAAGTAAGGATTCAAAATTTGGGAGCACAAATCACCAAAGCATTAAGCTAAATAGGTGAATTCGATGTCGGAAGTCTCAGGGGAGATTGAACATACCTGGCAAGAGGCTTCGTCTCGTGCCCTTGCATTAGCGACTTCGAAGGTGTAACCATGTTCGTCGCTTTCTCTTCTGACTGCCTAAATCGGAGCTCACAAAGCTCCCGGCAGCTCGGCGTTTGTCCCACTGCGGCGTTCTCTCTCTGATTCGCATTGCAAAGCTCATAAGGAGGTCAACGTATAATTAGGGCTGGATTCAATTGACGTTAAAAAAAAAATGAAACGAGGAAATGGGCTGAACTTAGGTTGCATTGAAAGGAAATGAAAGATATTGGGCTGGGTCAAGAAAATCCGGACTTCGGTTTTGTTAAAAAAAGAGAGAGGGGGCAATTAATCAATATACATATTTGTATAAGGCCTGAAGCTCTTGATATATATATAAAATTACAAAACCGACCCACTAAAATATAAGAATTATAATTGGTATAAATTAAGAATTCGAGTTTGATCAAAGTATAAAATTAAACTCGTCACATATTCTTTGCCAATTAATTCTAGTGGGTCAATCTCAAAACCAACTCCTAAATAAAAAAACGGAGTCAAAACCTTAAATCGAGTTTCGCCAAATATAAACTCGGTAAGGTAGAACTACGGGTGATTTGATCCCGTTGAAACGGGTACGTAGGTAGCTCAACATAAAGCTTAAACTCGTCGAGTACAATCGCCAATCCAAAAAAAAAATCAAATAAGTCTTCTAGGCAGAACTACGTAAAGACTTGACGCCTCATATCGGCTACGTAGGTAACCCGATATTAAATCCTAAAAATATATCGGGTACAGTCGGCAACCTTTAAATTCACTCTTAAATGAATATGAGGTCAAAACCAAATCAAATTGTTTTCTCTAAAAAGAACTACGTAAAGACTTGATACTCTTTTATGAGTTACATAGGAAATCCGATATCAAATTCAATATATATCGGATTTAGTCGCCCATCTCAAAGTAAATCAAATTTGTTCTAAAAAAGAACTATAAGTGATTTGATCTCGTTCAACCGAGTACGTAGGAAGCCCAACACAAAGCTAAAGCTTGTCGGGTTCAATCGCCAAATCCAAATTAAATTGGTTCGTTTTGAACTACGTGTGATTTGATTCTCTTCTAAGAGATACGCAGAACACTCGATACAAAGCCAAGGCCCGTCGAGTTCAATCACAAAAAACAAATTCAAATTGTCCATTCCGACTCGATACAAAGCTTCTGCTCGTCGAGTTCAATCACCATTCACAAATGATCTCACGATCAAGACCAAATACAAAATTCATCTTTGTTTAGAACTAAGTCATGACTTGATACTCTTTCATGAGCTACGTAGGAAACTCGATGTAAATCAAATTCTCGTCGAGTTCAGTCGTCCCAAACCAAATCTCAAGTTTTCATTAAATCCAAAGTGTCAATTGTAACTCAATACAAAGCTTTCGCTCATTGAGTTCAGTCCTCCCAAAAATCAAAATCAAATTCCCATGAAATTCAAATTGTCTCCTTCGACTCGATACAAAGCTTTCACTCATTGAGTTCGATTATGACAAATCAAAACCAAATTCAACAACCCCCAAATTTACCTTTAAGTCAAAACAAGTCAAATTCAAAATCAAACTCCACACAAAATTCAAATCGTTTTCTATGCAAATGATAGGCGAGTTCTTGAGTTACCCTTTCGAGAAGGTGGACTCAGGTTACTCGGGTGGAGTGTCGTTCGAGTTACCGTTCGTAGAACGTGGGCTTGAACTTCATCCTATGTTGCATATAAGAGAACAAAACCAAATTCAAACCAAACCAAACCAAACACAAAATCCAAACACTAGGAACTACGTGAGGCTTGATTCTTGTTCGTTTAGGGGAGGTGCGATTCAGATATTCAAATATATATCTCAACTATGCTAACTCCCTGTTCAAGCAAATAATACAAGAATCCCTCCCGATGCAGTGGTAGGTTAATTCAGGATCGAATCCACGAGAAGGTATGTCAGCGCTTCCCTTGTTGAAATCACGATCAATGCTTTCGACCTCAGAAGACACTCGATATCGAGGTTGTCTGGTCGATATCGACCTCAGTTCTAGTCGATTTCCAGCAAAGTTCCTGCAGAAGACAAAAGTAAGCCAAATCGATGTACAGACAGACCTCGATATTGACGTTAGTGCTCGATATCGACCTTTGTGCTCGATTTTGATGTCTGTTACAGAACTGTAATGCGTAACCTATGTGTCGGAAAAGTGTCCGAAGAGCTTAGGATGGTAAAGAAAAGGTGGACAGAAATCAAAACTAAACTTTTTATGTAATTCTATAAACTAAAATCTTCCAAAGTCGGGATTAATGCCACAACGATAACAATGCAAGTATGATGCTAAAGTTATGAAATTTAATGTCTTTCCGTCAAATAACTTTCGTTACCTACACTTAGGTGATTAGAGGCTCTTGCACAATTCCTAAGAGTTACTATTCAATTCATGAGTAATCAAAGTTCACAATATGATTGGTTTTCGCTTCAATAATGCATTAATGAATCTCCCTAACTTTCTCAAAGGATCATGCATATGATAGAAGACGGAATCGCATAAAAATCATACCTTTGATGCACTTACCCTACATTGCTATCGTCGGGCTCACCCCGACCCTAGAAGTGGGTTGAATACTCACTTCTCATCGTTGAACTCATCATCATCATTGAAAAGAAAACTACTTTGTATTAAACTAAAGAGAAAGTTACAACTGAACCAAGCCAAATCTCCGCTCTCGCTTCTCTCCAACCTCACTCGGCTCTCCTCTCTCTCTCTGAAAATTCTCTGCGTTCTATAATGTAAAACTGATTGAAAACTTAATGTGTGTGTCTTCCTAAACTCAGCCCTAATGGTCTCTAGATATAGATATCGAATCTTGCTAGCCAAGGATTCGAAACTTTATCATTATTCTCTAAGATAAAACTTAATAAAGTAAAAACTGAAAATTCTATGGTAAAACATCTCAAGTGACAAGTTTGGCATTGAAGATAGAAGATCTCGACTTTAGGATAGACGTGCAAGCTTCGGATAGAATTATATCAAAATCTGAGTCGGACTTCTTCTGTTGGCAACATCGATATCGACCTTCATCATCGATATCGACCTCTCTTTAACTCTATCTCGAGCACTCCTTCTTCTCCTCGGACTGGCACTCGACTTCTATCAATAACCTCGATCTGGCCGCTCGATATCAACCATCAGTCATCGATATCGACCTCTTCTGTGTCGACATGCTCTGTTCTCTGCTCTGCTCGATTCCTGCCTACTCTGCTGCACTCGATGTCGAGGTTAATTAGTCGATTTTGACCTGTTCAGAAGACTTCGAGTTCTTTTTTCCGCTCTTCGAAATCTGTCCATTTTCGTCCTGTTTTCTGCGAAATCACATAGAAACTCGTGAAGACCCATAAATTTGACAATTATGCATAAACTACACTAATCTCATGATTTCGCACTAATATGCATGCAAATGAATGATAAAATGGACTTAAATGTGCATAGAAAATATGGCAATTTGCGCGCCCATCAATTCTCTTCCAAGAGATACGTAGGCATCCCACTAAAATACAGGTGCAGCCTAAATCACCAAAACCATTCAAATCTTGGTATCAATACGACTTCAAATCAAGAGGATAACCAAAATGGGTCAAACTCAAATATTAAAAAATTAAATAAAATGTGTTGTTCAGTTATTTGCGCATTTTTGTCCAACATATTTTTGGCACGCACGGTGGGACCCTTTTTGACTTTTCATCTCTTAGTTTTATTTATACTAATACATGGTCATGTATTTTTGGAAGGTACAAATGGCACCTCAAGTGATTGTCAACTTCAACGAGCTTCCAACCACCTTCATCGTCAAAAGAGGCCACTGGATCAAGAGACGATCGTTTGAAGCATTGTTTGACAGAATCTTGAACTTTGTTAGTCGATTTCGACTTACCTGGGTCGATGTCGATGTTTTGCCTGACTCCTTCGTTCAAGATTGCCACAACCTCCTCCACTTGGGCTTCTATGGCCCTCTTTTCAAGCTCTTCCAGTGTCATACTCCTTACCTTGGCTTCTCCACATGCGATGTAGACACCATTGTTGGCTTTAATCTCCATTGGCCCTTCATTGTTCCTTACCGTCTTGTTGAAGGCATACTCTATCACTTCGTCGCTGATTGTAAATAAGAGAAATCCTTTCTTCATGCTTATGTTGGCATCGACGGTTGCTAGGAATGGCCTACCTAAAATAATGGGACAAACAGGGTCCTCCTCTATATCAACAACTAAGAAATCAGAAGAGACAAAGAATTTACCTACTTGTACTGGCACATCAGTTACCAATCCTGTTGGAATCACTACCGTATTATGTGACATGTATAACCTTGCACCCACGGGCTCCAGAGGACTTATCTTTACCTTGTGCCATATGGTTAGTGGCATCATGCTAACGCTAGTGCCCAAATCAACTAAAGCATTAAAGCAATATCGACCTAAGCCTATAGCGATAGAAAACTTACCTGGGTCCGCCCGCTTTTGTGGTAGCTCCAATCTGTTGCACTCCTCTGCGATCTCAGAAAGCGATCACTTCTTACCCAATATGTCTTTAAGGAACCTCACATAAGATGGCATCTCATGAAGTGCTTCGGTGAATGGTATTGAGACATTGAGTCCTTGAAGCATCTTCACGAACCGCTGGAACTTCTTTTCTGCCGGGTTCTTAATCATCTTCCTTGGGAATGGCAACACCTTCTTATTCCCCACGGCTGGAGTTAGATCGACATCGACTGGATGGGGGTCGACATCTACTAGAGGAGTCGACATCGACTAGAGGAGTCGATTTCTATGGTGACTCAACAGCAGTGTCGACATCGACAGGATGGTCGACATCGACGTCACCTTGGTCGATATCGACATGGGGGTCGATATCGATGTTCCTTTTGGGGCATTTTTCTCCGCTTTTTGCTCGGGCGTTTGTAATTGACGCATACTCTTTAGATTCATCGCCGCTATGTGTCTAGTAGTTTTGCTCTTTTGATTAGGCACAGTAGATCCAAGGAATGATCCTGACGCTTTGGGTATTGCTTCCGCTAATTGACCCATTTGGGTCTCCATGTTGCGCTTCCAAACGTCTATCTCTCCAAGCCTAGAATTGATGCCCTGCAACTCAGTATGGATGGAGTTATTGGCTTGTTTGAACCCAGCGTGGTTCCTCCGCATCTCATCAAGAATGATCTGGAGGTCATCCTTCCTTGTTTCCCACTCAGGGTGCCCTGGTGCTCTATATGGTGGGGGATCCCTTTGTTGATAGAACCTTTGATCTCCCTAATATTGTTGATTGCCCCCTCCATAGGAGCTTGTCGTCCATTTGGCTTCCTCATGTTGTTCCGCCATGGATACTTGCTCATTATGTGGACATGCACTAGTGTTATGCCTTGTTGAACCACATTCCTGACAAATTTGATTGTTGCTCAGGAACCTGACTTGCTTTTGAAGGCGGCGCGTCTGATCGTTGTTAAATTATTGCCACACATCAGGATCTATCTCCTTTGGAGGCTCATAAAGTGGCATCAATGGGGCAGACTTTGAATCGTAGGCCGCAGCAGTCCCATAGGTGTTGTCGAAGTTCACCAGCCTCTCAATTGTCTCCCAGGCCTCCATTGGTGTAAGCTCAATGTACCGATAGGAGGTATATGGATTGATCCTCTCCTTATTCGGCGCATCAAGGGAATTATAGAATATCTCCTGGATGACTTAAAGTAGTTGCCCATGCGTCGGGCATGATCTCAGCAAGTCCTTAAAACGCTCCCACAACGATATCGACCTTTGTGCTCAATTTCGATGTCTGTTACAGAAATTGTAATGCGTCACCTATTTGTCGAAAAAGTGTCCGAAGAGCTTAGGATGGTAAAGAAAAGAGGACATAAATCAAAACTCAACTTTTTATGTAATTCAATAAACTAAAATCTTCCAAAGTTGGGGATTAATGCCACAACGATAACAATGCAAGTATGATGCTAAAGTTATGAAATTTAATGTCTTTCCGTCAAATAACTTTCGTTACCAACACTTAGGTGATTAGAGGCTCTCGCATAATTCCTAAGAGTTACTATCCAATTCATGAGTAATCCAAGTTCAAAATATGATTGGCTTTCGCTTCAATAATGCAAATAATGAATCTCCCTAACTTTCGCAAAGGATCATGCATAGGATAGAAGACGGAATCGCATAAAAATCATACCTTTGATGCACTTACCCTACATTGCTATCGTCGGGCTCACCCCGACCCTAGAAGTGGGTTGACTACTCGCTTCTCATCGTTGAACTCATCATCATCATTGAAAAGAATACTACTTTGTATTAAACTAAAGAGAAAGTTACAACCTCACTCGGCTCTCCTCTCTCAGCTCTCCTCTCTCACTTACCCTACAAATCTCCGCTCTCGCTTCTCTCCAACCTCACTCGGCTCTCCTCTCTCTCTCTACAAATTCTATGCGTTCTATAATGTAAAACTGATTGAAAACTTAATGTGTGTGTCTTCCTAAACTCAGGCCTAATGGTTTCTAGATATAGATATCGAATCTTGCTAGCCAAGGATTCGAAACTTTATCTTTATTCTCTAAGATAAAACTTAATAAAGTAAAAACTAAAAATTCTATGGTAAAACATCTCAAGTGATAAGTCTGGCATTGAAGATAGAAGATCTCGACTTTAGGATAGACGTGCAAGCTTCGGATAGAATTCTATCAAAATCTGAGTTGGACTTCTTCTGTTGGCAACATCGATATCGACCTTCATCATCGATATCGACCTCTCTTTAACTCTATCTCGAGCACTCCTTCTTCTCCTCAGACTGGCACTCGACTTCTATCAATAAGCTCGATCTGGCCACTCGATATCGACCATCAGTCATCGATATCGACCTCTTTTGTGTCAACATGCTCTGTTCTCTGCTCTTCTCGATTCCTGCCTGCTCTGCTGCACTCGATGTCGAGGTTCATTAGTTGATTTCGACCTCTTCAGAAGACTTCGAGTTCTTTTTCCGCTCTTCGAAATCTGTCCATTTTCATCTTGTTTTCTGCGAAATCACATAGAAACTTGTGCAGACCCATATATTTGACAATTATGTATAAACTACAGTAATCTCATGATTTCCCACTAATATGCATGCAAATGAATGATAAAATGGACTTAAATGTGCTTAGAAAATATGGCAATTTGCGTGCACATCAATTCTCTTCCAAGAGATACGTAGGCAACCCGCTAAAATACGGGTGCAACCCAAATCACCAAAACCATTCAAATCTTGGTATCAATACGACTTCGAATCAAGAGGATAACCAAAATGGGTCGAACTCAAATATTAAAAAATTAAATAAAATGTGTTGTTCAGTTATTTGCGCATTTTTGTGCAACATATTTTTGGCACGCACGGTGGGACCCTTTTTGCCTTTTCATCTCTTAGTTGTATTTATAATAATACATGGTCATGTATTTTTGGAAGGTACAAATGCCACCTCAAGTGATTGTCAACTTCAACGAGCTTCCAACCATCTTCATCGTCAAAGGAGGCCACTGGATCAAGAGGCGATCATTTGAAGCATTGTTTGACATCAGTCGGGACTCAATGTTTGTAATGATTTCAATCAAGAACATCTTCGGAGCGCTTCAAGCTTCGGAGGACAAGACCATCGCCGAGTGTGTGTCGAAGTTTCCCACAACACTTTCAAAGGAAGGGGGCATGAAGCCTAATGCACTACCAAGCCATGGGGGAAAGAAGTTCAAAATCACCCGACTCGGTGGCAACAAGTTCAGTAACCAACCCGTCGGCAACAAACTCAAAATGCAAGTGGATGGTTATAGTGGCATAAATTCCACTACAGAAGTCGCTCAAGGGCCTATCCTTCATAACATCAAAATGAATGAGGGGTCAATCGCAACGTCCGCACAACTCGTCTCCATTGCGAAGAAGGCAAACAAATCAATGAAGAGAAGGGGATGCAAGTGCGGATCTCACGCGGCAAGACAAGACCTTTGCTTGCTCTAGCACGTTCATCAACTTTAGAGCAAGCCATTACAACCCTTGCAAAAGATCTTCTTAGATTGCAGGGGGCAGAAGAAATTCCTCAAGTGGCTTCTCCAAGACAGATCCTTGTTGGGTCTATGCCTATCTTTCCGAAAGAGGTTGCACAAGTTAATATGACCTCATATTCTGAAGAAACGGAACCCAAGGCCAAAGCGGTTAAGCCTTCAAGATCCAAGAAGGGTAAGGAGGTTCAACAAACATGTCATGTCTCTAAAGAAGATGCAAGAGAAGGTGGCCGATTGGAGATAACAAGTTCAAATGCTTCAATGGTTAAATCTCAAGCAAGCATCTCACAAGACGGACCAAATGTGATGTCAGTATTGACTACCAGCACATCAAGTATCGAAGAGCAGCTTCAAGAGTTGCAAAGAAAGCTTGATGAGAAAGATGCCCAAATTGCATCACTTCTCGCTCAAATCAATATTCAAGCTAAAGCAAATAGACAAGAGCAATCAAGGCCTAATGGTGAAGGTTCAAGTGGTAGCACATCGATCTCTCCACAAGAAATCAAATAGATGATCATTCAAGTGATAAAAGAATTCTATGCCTCACAAAATTCGAAAGTGCTCGGGTATAAAAAGGCATATCTGACACACTATGATTTGATGCCATTTCCCCAGGCTACCAAAGACCGAGATTTGAGAAGTTCGATGGCCTTCACGGTTCACCGCACGAGCACTTAGCTCATTTTTATTCTTCTTGTGGTGAAACTGCCTTAAACGATGCCTTATTAATTAGGCAATTTGTTCAATCTTTGAAGGGAACGACATTTACTTGGTACACTCAAATTCAACCAGGGTCGATTCAAACATGGAACGATCTACAAAGAGAGTTCCTAGATCAATTTGTGAGCTCGAAGGCAAGAGTTTCCATTATGGATCTTGCAAACACAATTCAAAGACCTAACGAGCTCGCCAATGACTTTATCGCAAGGTGGAGGAGCATAAGACTCCATTGCCATGAAAAATTAAGTGAACAAGCTTTGGTTCAAATGTGCACCAACAACCTAATGCTGGAATTAACGGTACATGTTGGAAGTGCCGAACCTCGTTCATTTGATGAGTTGGTATCAAAAGCGTGCAACGTTGAAAAGCAACTCGCAGGAGGATCTAATTTGTCTCAAGATAGTGAGGCTAATGAATACGATGGTGATGAGGTACAAGATGAAGAAGAGTCCATGGCGACTTTTGCCAAACATAATCAAGAGCCCGTTCATGGAAATGGTCCTAAAGCTCAAAAAGAAGTGAAAGCTAAAGAGCCAGCCAGGAGACTCACCCTTCATGAAAGAAGGCAAAAGAAATATCCCTTTGACGATGATGATGTACAAGGGATATTCGATGAATTGATGAGTGCTAAACTTCTAACACTCTCGAAGCCAAAAAGGCCAAAACAAGTTGGTATGACGAGTGATCCAAAATATTGCTCGTTCCACCAGCTCGTTGGTCATCCAATCAAGGATTGCTACGTCTTCAAAGACATTGTAGAGGAGATGATTAACAAAGAAGAAATTGAAATCGAGGGGGCAACATCCTCTACTCAAGCAGCTTCATCAAATACCATTTCAATGGTAGACGTTGCAGAGTGCACTCCCTCACTCCAAGTGTCTCCTCAAACAGAAAAAACGTCTTCTATGGCTATTAAAACTGGGGGTAGCCCCACGGTTTCATTGCCTCTTAAAGCGTTGGTGAAAGATGATACTTTAAAAGAAGAGTCCTTGAAAGACAAAGACATCACTCAATGTTGATTGGCCTCATGGACCAATGACATGGACGAAAAGGAAGCGAGAGTTAATAAGATTACCCTTCGCTCCAAGAAGCAAATTCTCTCCTCAAAATCAAGAGAGGAATCAAAGGGAATGAAATCAAGCTTCGCGAAAACTTCAAAAACCCACAAGAAGCATAAAATTCAAGTGAAAAAGCTAAAACCTTCTTTCAAGGGCAAAGCTTCACAAAAACTTGTCGATGCGAAATTCGTAAAAAAAATTTCAAATCTCATACGAAGAGGGTGTTCTAACTGCAAGTGTGATAGAGCCGAGAGTGTCTGCATTCGAAAGGCTAGAGGTGACATCAAGTGGAACTCCCAAAACTTCGGTGTGTAAAAGGCTTGTTCTAGCCTCTACATTTGAAGCACCGAAATATTCAGTCTTTGAAAGACTCGAGCTAGCCTCGACAAATGAAGCATCCAAATCTTCAGTGTTTCAAAGGCTTGATATGGCTTCGACAAGTGATGAATCTAAACCATCGATGTTTCAAAGGCTTAATATTGCCTCGACAAGTGGAGAGTCAAAAGCTTCAATATTCAAAAGGCTTGAAAAAGTTGATGAGCCTAAAAGCAAGAAAGTTCAAAAGGAAAAACATCAAGAGCTACGGAGGGGCAGCCAAAAGTTCTGGTACACAAGCTCAAGCAGGTCAGGGACACCTAAAATCAAGTAAGAGTGTCAAAATGATCAAGTAGTCTCCAAGGCGGGACAACAAATAGTTGTGCCTAGAACTACGTGAAGACTTGATCCCCAGCAAGGGGTACGTAGGAAATTTGGCATCAAAAAAATATGTGTAAAATTCAGTCGCGCAACAAAAAAAAAAGTTTTCGGGTTCGCAAATGATAGTCAGATTATTCGGAAAACCCTTCCTAGAAGGTGGGCTTGGATGATTTGAATGATGCGGTAAAAAAAAACCTCGGTTTGCAAATGATAGTCGAGTTATTTGGAAAACCCTTCCTAGAAGGTGTGCTCAAATAATTCGAGTGATGCATATAAAAAAAAGAAGGACTTGAAAATAGTCCGAAAATCAAACAACCCGGAAGCATATGAAAAATGGGTTCTTAAAGAACTACGAGCGGCTTGAACCCTCACAAAGGGGGTACCTAGGCAGTCTAGCTCATCAAAGTGCTAGGTGCAGCCACAAAAACAAACAAAACCTTTTCTTTTCTCAACAAATTAAGAAGAAAAATAAATTAAATCCTCTGCTTATGTAGTCATATGAGCGTTGTCTCGACTACAGGGAGAAAAATAAAATATAGTCCGAAGACTTGCAAATTTTGTGCCTCTACTGAAAATGAGGCAAAGGAAAAGAGAAGAGGGAGAAAAATATATTTCAAAGACATTCTCACAAAGAGAAGCAAACAAAAGGGTCATGCCTAAATTTCTTCACTTTGTTTATCACATCCCAAGGTGGTGATCAATTTAAGTTTCATAAATCAAAATTTCCTTCCAAAGAACTCTAAACCAAAAGTTGCCTCAGAACTTGACTAATCAAATGGTCCAAGTTCTCTTCTCTCAAAACCCCAAAAGGCTCAAGCCTCTCAAAACTCTTCAAACCCTCCCAAACAAAAATTGGCCTACATTATCTGTATATGTACGGTCATTCAAAGCCCCCAAAATTCAAAACATAGACTCAAAAAGAAAAGACACCAAATGTCTTGGCTTCAAATGGTATGGGTATCATATTTCAAAATCATCTCATATGAGATTTTGATCACAAAGCTTCAACCACAAAGGTTACAAAAGCTCAACCTACGACACCAAGTCGTCAAAACCAAAATTTAGTCTAAGATCGAAATGAAATCGGTCAAAAGACAAAGGCTCAAGCCTACAATCTTAAATTTTCAAAACCAACCTCTTGTCCATCACAAGAAAACTCTCAAATCCAAATTCAAGCTTATAGTCAAAAATCTTCGACTAAAAGCCAAAAATCAAATTAGCCAAAAGATCAAATCGGCAAAAATTCAAAGCCAAAATTGACTCAAAGCCAAATATCCAATCAGTTAGAAAGCTCAAAAGCAAACTGGTTGATAAGCCCGAAAAAGCATAGATCAAATTTCGAGAGGGAAAATCTCTCCGACTCTCATATACCTATACCAAATTATATCTTATTGGTCATAAGCAAGCTCTAAGAAGAATTGCTTTTCTTTGTGATCAATCATCATCGGAACAACAATGAAAGTTCCAATTTTTCTTCAGACTACAAGTCACACAAAAAGCTTTCTTAAGCAAGGTCTGTTTGAATGACAAATAGTGCGTGAATAGCACATTATTCGAACTTTGAACGTGTTCGATGTCTTACACGCACAAAGTTCGAGGGGCAACTATTGGAGGGTAAATTTTCGTGATTTTTTTTTTAAATTTTGATTCATGATATTATAAGAAAAGTAGGGCATATTCTTTACATAACGAAAGTCAAAATGAAAGTCAAAATTTAATGAAATTCAAAATGAGACTTTGTAGATGGGGATATGCTTCAAACATATGAAAGGGGAGGCCCATCAGTCCAAGAACCAATCAGCCCATCACTTAGCAGTTCTAACTGCTTTACATTGCAGTTAAGATTTAAAAAAAATGCTGCAAAAACACGTTAAAAAAAATGTGGTACAACTGATGTGCTGTACGTGGGTGAGGCAAGGTAACCTCCTTATTTCACCCTATAAAATCACTGCAAGATTGTAACCGCAGGGGCTTTCGACTGGCTGGCTTTTCTTTCTTTTGGAGGAGCTATTCAACTGCAAACCAAAGAGAGCAGTTGTTTCTCCCTCCTAGCTTCTTTTCCTGGGTGGTGGCTCTCATCACTTCCATCTGAAAAACAGGAGGAAGCAGCAAACAAAGTTTTTCTCCTCCTTTTTTGTGCACCTGCAACCACACACAAAAAAAATCAGCAAAGGAGAAGAAACAAGACTCAATTGGTGTTGTTGTTTAAACAGCCAAATCAAAGGGTAGAACTCTATATCCTCACTTCTCTTCTTTGTTTGCAGGTTAAAAAAAATTGAATTGAAGAAGATGGGGATGCAGCAACCTTCCTAAAACCCACAAAGGAGTGGTTACTATTTACTCTAGCTTATATGGTCGAAAGTATTGGTGATCGCTCCTATGCCTCGATAAGTCATTCACTCTAGCCTATATGGTCGAAAGTGTTGGCGATCGAGGATATTGGGTCGAAGTGCTGTCGGATTTTACCCGGAATTCACAGGCAAATGAATTGCCGAACTCCAATAACTATCCAAAAGTAAAATGAATATGGGACAAATTCTGTTTTGCCAAACAAAAGCGCAAAACCAGCAACTAGAAGGCAATAAATTTTAAACAAAAATAAATGTTGCTTTATGTGGTTCCAAGTGAGCACAAAACCAAACAAAGAAAATTGGGTGTTCATAACAAAATCAGAATCTGTAACACATTCAAGTCAGACTCCGTTAAGTACAAATCAAGACCCGAAATCAGGAGGAACAAAGGACAAAAGGGAAAATTAAACCCACCTACTTAAGCCGAATTGATGGCTGTGTTCCCTGTTCTTTCAAATGTTTGTAGTCGGAGCTTCTCTGGCGCCTCATCAGATTTCCCGAAGCACTGAGGTCATGTGCCCTTTTCTTTAATCGCTCTAATCCACAAATGCCCAAAATCACCATTTCTAAAAATCAGTCAAACCTGCAGATTGAGCGTCCAATTAGGAAGATGAAAGTATGGATTCAAAATTTGGGAGCACAAATCACCAAAGCATTGAGCTAAATAGGTGAATTCGAAGTCGGAAGTCTCAGGGGAGATTGAACATACCTGCCAAGAGGCTTCGTCTCGTGTCCTTGCATCAGCGACTTCGGAGATGTAACCATGTTCGTCGCTTTCTCTTCTGACTGCCCAAATCGGAGCTCACAAAGCTCCCGGCAGCTCGGCGTTTGTCCCAGTGCGGCGTTCTCTCTCTGATTCGCGTTGCAAAGCTCAGAACGAGGTCAACGTAGAATTAGGGTTGGATTCAAGTGACGTTAAAAAATTGAAACGAGGAACTGGGCTGGACTTAGGTTGCATTGAAAGTAAATGAAAGATATTGGGTTGGGTCAAGAAAATCCGGACTTCAGTTTTGTTAAAAAAAAGAGAGAGCTGGTGATTAATCAATATACATTTTTTTATCAGATAATAATTCGGGTGGAGTGGTCCTCCCCAATAGCATCCTTACGGATAAGGTCTTGAAGACCTAAATCAGTATAAATGTCGAGGCCCCTGGCAGAGCGGCAAAGGTGTGCAACCTTATCAGCCACTCTGTTGCCATTACGAAGCACGTGAGAGAAGGAGACTTCCCTCACTCTCGACCATAATGTTTTGATGTCGGACATTACTACTTCATTCTCTCAAGGGCATGTAGATTTAGTTTTTAAATTGTAACGGCCCGGGATTATGATTCCCGAGTTACGTTTCGAGGGATGAAACCCCTCGTTGGGATCTTGCGCCCCGAGTACAGGTTGAAGGTTTGAGACCAAAGATGCGTAGTTTAAAGCGGGATTTCGCACCCAAATCCGGAAGGTCTACTGAAGACCCCGGGGTAACCCCTGTACCTGTCCTAAGTCTACAAAGCAGAAAATCTTTTATCATGCAAAGGACATAAATTCTGAAACGATACAACGAGTGTCGCGGCAGAGCCGGATCAAAACAGAGTATAATTAGGAAGAAATCCCCAAAGTGTGAATCTGGTGAAGTCAGGGTTCAAACACTCACTCTCCGCCCTATTAATGGACCCTGTCATAACAATACAAAATCAAGCAGTGGATCGGGTACCTGAAACTATACCACCAAGTTAGGCCAAGTGTTCGCCTGCGGGTCCTTTGACCGCGCTGAGGGCATATAATACGTCTATACCTAGAATAAAGGATGCCTTCATGCAGTACTGAAATATTAACCACACTATCATGCTCCTAATTCATATATGCAGAATATGAAATAAGGCCTTAACAAAGAATACCAAGTTGTATATCCCTCTTCTACCACCACCCTCCTTCCTGATAGGGTGGAGACTGGCCAATTCGATGCTATTGCATATCACATCTCATCATTATATCGTATCTCGTGCTCATCTCGTACCTCACGATATATATACACCCGATGAAGCTGGGCTATCCTATGACCCTAACAACGACTCTAGGACTCACAGATAACGGCCGTTCTGCATTCAAACGCAAAGATAACGGCCGTTCTGCATTCAAACGCATACAGAATAAGAATGCTCATTCGTAAGTGCAACTAGTCTAGACCCCGTGCGCTACGCACGAGATTTTTAAAATTAATCTATGTAAACTCATTATTTTTTAGATTTATCGTACTAATCAACAATAACCGTTTAAATCATTAGACATATGTAATGAAAGAAAAGACGCAATAAAAAAATGTTGTTGCAACATTAGATATGCCTGATTAAAGTCCTTTGAAGCTGAGCTGAACATTCTTAGTGGTTGCAAGAAGTTTCATGACAGTAAATTTGTTGGTGAAATCATGGCAATTTGCATTTCATGATAATAGCTCTTTAACTGAAGCCTGATGGATTTGGCTGATAGAAAGTTGTCTTAAAGCTCATAAATTTACTTTGATTCATTTATCAAATGGTTTTTGCTTTGAAATTGATCTCTAGTGGTGTACATCTTACTGTTATTTTTTATACCTTGAATTACGGTAGGAGAACTTCAACAACTTTTGAGTTCAATGACTTACTATTTGTCAAGGAAATATTTTTTTCAAGATATGGAACCTTCTGATCTAGCATCACTTTTATGTTTTTCAGATAATGCTGCCTTGGAAAACTTATCCTCTGTATTTCCTACTTTGCTTCCTTGCATTATGTTAGTTATGGTGATTGTGGGTTTCACTATCTTGGATGGATTCATGCTCCTGCTTTGTCGAGGTTTCTTTGTCTATAATTTCAGGATCCAGACCTATTGCTCTCATTGGGAAGCATATATGGTTTGTTCGGTTGATATGGTATGCTGCAATTGTTATACTATTGTGTTTAGTTTCTTTTTCCCTGTGCAAAATTTGGACCATTGGAATTATAGGGAAGTTAACGGTTATAGCAGGATCCTGAAAGAAGGGAGCTTCTCCTTCATTTGTCTAAATGGAAGGTTGCCTCGTTGTTTGTCTAGTATTCTTTCATTTTTAGGGATGTATACATTCATCTCTACCAAAAGGTACTGGTGCCAGGTAACCCTTGTTCAGGTTGAGAAGTGTGAAAATGCATTCAGTTCCTGATAAAATATTAGATGAAATGCACGTACATTTGTCTAGAATGCATACTAATAAAGAAAACAATAAACTTGACAACATGCTTTTGCTTTTACCCATGCCAAAAAATTGTTGAGAATGAATCTCACATACCATATCCATACAAGAGCACATTTGTCAGGACCTAAAGTTTCCGGCTTAACTGATTACCTATCACTACTCATCCTAAGTTCTTACATACATTAATGCATGTACATGTAGTCAATGAACAGATGAAATGAAAAAAAATCCAAGGAAAACAAATTTATGAAGTACATTTCTAATTATAAAATAAACATATTGAAAACTAATATTTAGATCCCCGCGACAGATTGTATCACGGGAATTTGGTGCATGATCACCTTGCTATTAAACAGCCCTATTTGGATCACACCAAATCGATGCATGTACATGCTGTTCATCTAACCTCTCGATCAAGTTTAAATAGATGGCGATTAAAATGTTGTTGCAACCTCTCATTTGTGTAATTGATACAGAGCTGCTCGAAACTGCTCCTCTGAAAAATGGCATCATAAGACAAGTATGAGAAATTTATTAAACATAACATGGATTAAATTTTTCATTCGATTAAAAACAATTCCAACTTAGAAACACTTCCTGGACAACATGATCAGATGTAGAAACTCACATTAGACCACAACAAAGGTGAATCACAATTCAAGTGGCAATTCCCTCTTAAGAGGGATGAAGCTAAATCTCTTATAGAACAAACAAAACAAAATTGAGCTCATCCTCCTCGGCATTATGCAAAGCAAGGATCGTACATTGGGCCTCCCTAGCCGCCTTTCTGCTTAGCTTATTACGATTCATAGAGATGCACCGCTGCATCTTCCTTCCCTTCGCAAGCTCAGGAGATAAGTGGAGGGGTGAGGCAAATAACACCGACGAAGAATCAACCCCACACGCATCAGATTGAACACTCAAGCATCGAGGAGGAGCCAGCCACAACCGCTTGCATAACACCCTCTAGACAGTCATCTTCCAGCAACTTCTTCTGCACAAACTCACAAACTTTTTGCTTGATTTATTCGCTTTGTTACAGCTGTCCCCCACCTTCCTCTGCTTGGGGCTTTCTCTCATCGGTATCCCATCCATATTACCTTTTTTTGACCTTTCCTGCTCGGTTAACCCCCTCCCTCGGCACCAGCACAGCAGAGCAAGAAGAGGACGACAAGACTGCACCTCTAGCTGTCTTCTTACACGACTCTGATCTGCAGCACCTGCAGATTTTACCCATGTAGCACCCAAGGTACACACGCTCCCAGTAGTCCTTTTTTACATCACCATTAATACCCCCACCCTCTATGTGTTTTGCACCTCGCTTGGTCCTATAGCATTTTCACATGAATATGCAACATTTTTACCTGTCATACATCCTGCTGTCATATTAGTGCTCTCATTCTCCTTCATTTTTGCTGTCAATCCAAAACACCCTTCATCCTTCCTCTTCTCCATTACCTTCTCATCTCGCATTTCTACTTCTTTACAACTGATTCCAGGGCCTCGAGCACCCAACATCAAGCTGGTTTCTAAGTCAACAGCAACCACATTTCCTACATTTTTTCCTGTTGAACTTCAACCTCTTTTCCATCCCCTACCTCGATTTGATTCTTTGGCACCCAAATATGCTTTCTAGCATCCCCCAACTGATTTCTAGTCATCATACACCTTTACAAATCATGGGCAGCCACTCAAAATTCACTTTTTGTTTGTATAACTTACCATTTGTATCCTTGATGTCAATTGAGCTAATTAAAGCTACTTCCGTTGTGACTTCCACAAGCATCCACGCATATGAAAGCCGATCACCTGATGCTAGTCTACCTTCGATACAAATTGTGGTCCCTATCGTACATCCAAACATATGTCTTTCACCATCAAACACCATACTTGAATGTGTTCTAGAATATATTCAAATTTGTCAAATCTCCAAAATAACGGATTTTTTTAAAAAAAATTCAATAACAATAACAATAATAATAATAATGATAAAATCACACAAATTTTACCTCAAATCCTTCCAAAACCTTCAAAAACCAATCTTCATCTTTGTAAAATGATCCAAATCTGCATTTTTTTTTGTCGAAGCTTTAATGCCGAGTTATAACAGAATAAACACCCGGAACTTAAAAATACAACTTTGATGGTATTGTAATACAACTTCTAAGAGAGATCATATTTGAAACCAGATGAAATATCAATATTTGTATTGGCATTGAATCCAGAACTTAAAAAAACAGAAAACATTAAGATCAAATTTTTTTAAAGGAAATTAACAGCAAAATTGTGCTCAGTCGGCATATGTTCAAAAGATACAGGTTCTAATACATGTCAGCAAAAGGCAAATTACATCAGAATCAAACACAAATGCTGCATATGTTCTTATAGAAGGCGAAGTGCAATGTTTGTTGCCAAATGTAATCGGGTAGAACTACACTACAGGGCCACATAAACATATACTCTCTCTCGTAAAATGCAATCAATCCTCCCAAGTCCTAACCGTAGGAAGAACAATTCTAATCACATAAATATTCTGACACTTTCTTCAACATGTTGCTTATATTCCGACACCTTATTATCTTCCTAAAAATTCAAAGCATTGCACTTGAAAGTTGAAATAAGAGAATCAACTTCAACATATTTACAATCCGGCACTTTAATAATTTAGATCCCATCACACTTGGAATTTGCTATAAGAACCTAATTAATCTAGAAGTTCAACACCACTAAAATGATGAAGAAAAGTAGTTCAAACAAATATAAAATAAAATTTAAACAACATTAGCCAAAGATAAGATACCTTAGTATCCAACATAGCAATGACTTTATCTTGAAACCGAGCTTTGTACTCTTTAACTAAATCAATAGTCTTCTGGATAGATGGATGATCACCATGGGACATACTCAATCGCGCAACATTCATTCCACATTCAGCTAGTTTCCATATGATTTCATGTGTGCTTGTAGAAAGACCAATTGTGCATACTATTTTTGTTTCCCTCCGAGCATCTGATGCTATTCTTGATTGCTCTACATCATATTGACTTGATTGCAGTTCATAAGGAGCCTAAAACAGAAAGAAAAATGTTAACTAAGGATTATTACAAAATAAAGTAATTCTAGCTCATGTTCTATCTTCTCTTCACTACAATTTACATTAAAGAGCTTATCTTCCTCATCCTCCATAGTGGAACTCTGCTGCACATATTCCTGAAATTTTATTTTTGAGCTTTTGATCTTGCTGCCTGCTCTGCTCCCCCCACACACCAGTTACACCATCAATAACTACAAACATTGAAGATATTGAAATTACCGAAAATAATTCCTCATAGATGTAATGCAACTGACTGCAAAAAATCCATAAAGAAATCATGCAGAGGAATATTGGAGCAGACAAAATCACTAAACTATCAGAACCCGTGTAAAATTTATTCATTGAAGCAGAGGAAGCATATAAATACATGCATTAGCCATTACGGTAAATGGAACTATAACCTTCGATCTAGAGTGAACAGCTGGATCAGTGCTTCGAGCTAGAAAGAAGCCTTGCAAGTGGAAGCATCTCAGCTGCCTCAGCTCGAGGAACTTCAAGTCTCATTCTCCACCTCCCCATAGCCGAAATCACACTTCCTAGATGCCCAACGATTTTTCTACTGAACAACCGAGTAATTTCCTTGGGAACAAAGGGAGACCATAATTTTGCCCAGGAGACTAAAAACGACCCTGTTGAGAGACCTATGAAGATAATCGGTAAAAAAAAATCACCAAAATGATTGAAATTGAACCCAATAGACTGTAGTAAGCAGATATACCCAAGTATTCGAATCATCCTCTTCAGAAGATCAAATTCTGATGCACCTGGGAACAAAGGGAGACCATAATTTTGAATCAGAAACCGAGCTTTGCTCCTCCTTCAAGCTAAATGAATCAGAAACTGAGCTTGTCAAGGAGGCAAAATGAATCAGAAACTGAGCTTTGCTCTCCGAAAGTCATGGTCCTTGGAGCAAGATTGAAAATGGTTTTGTGAGAAAGCAAATAGCAAAAGAAAAAACAAAATAGCAAAAGAAATGCGAAGAGTAAGAAATTAGAAGCTGTGACCATAACATAATCTGGAAACAAAGAGATTAGGAGCAAGTTTGAACATTGAAAATTACCAGTCAGACAAAGTAGATAGATCACAATGACTTTCGGATCGTGGGAGACAGAGAGAGCAGGTAGAGAAGGAGAGCAATGGAGGAAAAAAGATCTCCACCCCCATCCGAATTCGAGCCATCAACGCCATCACCATCGACGAAAACCCTAGGTGTACTCGACCAGCGACGCTCCTGTCCACCGCCGCCGCCGGCAACTCCAGTAGCGGCATCCGCCGCCGGCAACTCCAATAAGGGTTTGAAATTCGTTCTTCCTTCCCTCAGATCGTGGGAGACAGAAATTGCTTCTACCTCCCCGATGCTAGGGTTCACTTCATCCTTGGCCTGAAGCTTCTATTTCTTCCCTTCAACCTCATCATCCAGACTCTTCTCCCCCTCAATTTCATCCTTCGCGCGCTTCTTCTTCTTCTTATCCTTTTTCAAGACCTCAACCGCAGCAACATTAGGCATATCACCAGCCATCTCCTTAGGACTTCGATCGGCTAAATCAAACCCCGATTCAGTAGTCGCCTGAGACAGAGCCTCACCGTGTTTTCTTCGATAGGGATTTTGGGCGGAAAGGATGGAAGTCGGTGCATCCGCTTATGGGTCCGGTTCCGTCTTAGGCGAGAAAGAAGGAGAGAAAGAAGTTCAGATCGTGGGAGAGAGAACGGGAGAAAGAAAGAAGAAGAGAAGGGCAAAAACGGAAAGACAGAAAAAAATTGGAGAATGCTCCACGTGGATAGCTTCTCTGCTCTCTAAAGGATAGAACTTTAACTTCTAGGGAGATTCCTAAGCATGATACTACATGACATGCTTTTATGCATATGCAACACCTACATACTATATGGCACATCAGGCAGGAGGTCTTGGTTACTGAGTAAGCCCCGGAGGTACTTACCTGGCTAGAAGATCAGCAAAAGAAGAATCCAGCACACAGTAGTCACGATCACAGAATATCACCTAATTATATAACGAGAATATACTGAGTAAACTTCTATAGTCTCTCTGAACACATATATCACACACTCATACAAGTAGATAAATAAACAAGTTCGCACCCATCATACTTCCAGTTCATCCTAATCAATCATCTCCCATCTCATACCGTTCAACATATATAATCCGTCATCTTATCAGCTTAAGATAACCTCTATATCATTCTTAGCCAAATTCGCATATTAATATTCCATACTCATACTCTCCATAAGGACATATATCATTATCATCACAAGTATCGATCATTTAATCTCTTCTAAAAATCACCACAATATCATGCTATTAGTCATACATATCATACCGTTAGTGAAACGATTTTATTATCATGCTAGTTAGTCATCGAATAAGTCTTATTCCCAAGTTAGTTTCAAAACCGTTTGAACACTTCTTACAGTGTAATTCGTGAATAAATCTAGAGTGTTGGATTAGGAAGATCAACTGCTGAGATTTGAAGGAAATTTTGTTTAGCAAAATTATTCGTCTGAAACAACATGATTATTCGTACATAACTCACACGAATAATTATGTTGCAACTGGACGAATAATTTTCATATGAAAAAACTATTCACACCTACGAATAATTATTTTACGCCAAACGAATAATTATGGTGGTGCCTATAAATTATTAGTTTGTTCACAGTTCACATCATAAGAGGTGTTCACATCGGATGTAGCCTCTCTCTCTCTCTATATATATATATAGATATAGAGAGAGAGGGTGGTTTGGGTGTACTCACCCCTTAAGATTTATCTTGTACGTAAATCTGAGCTATTGATATGGATGGAATGGATGACCTTGATTAAAAGTGGATTTTTTTTTTTAATTTTGCATTAAAATGGTGGGACCCACAACGAAAAACCACTCACTCTCCTCTCTAGGTATGTGTGCTACAGATCCCATCATACCTCTTTACACGTTTTTATTTCGTTCATTTTAAAAATTTGGCGATTCTATCGAATAATGTTTCACATGCTACCAAATAATGTTATGTTATCTTTTTCCATCCAATTTATATAAAAATTTACCAATTCCATTGAATAATTTATCACATGCTACTGAATAATTTTTTTTTATTCAACCATTTCAGATAAAAGAAACACACAATCCCTAAACAATACTTATGATATATATGAATAATGCTTCATATTTCACCGAATAATGTTTTACATTTCATCGAATAATGTTTAGTTGTATAATTATACTCGTGCGATGAATGTTTTTATATTATTCGTCAAACCGAAGACTCATAATAATGAATTAGATTTCACCGAATAATTGATCGACCAACTCATTACCACTTTTTTTGGTGTAATGAAAAAAAAATCGACGCATACGTTTGAATAATTGACCAACTCTCACCGAATAATTAACCAACTCATTTCGGCCGTAATTAACCCGATTTCACTAATACTATGACACAAACACAAACCACCCCTCACCACACCCCACCCCCCTCCGCCCACTCCCACCCCCACCCCATCCCCTAACGCCGCAAACACCCACCCATCTAGCCACCCACCCACCCCGCTTGACCCCCTACCCCGGATCGCACCTCAGGCCTCAACCCTCCTCCCACTCATCCTCGTACAGCACCCTACCCCTCTTCCTCTTCCTCCGACCCTAGCACTACCATATATTCGTCTTTGCATTTGCATTATAAACCGATGATTTGCCTGATTCACATAAGTAAACAAATTGTCACTTTATATAAAAGATTAAACCAAGAGGAAAATTGATTGGAATCTTTTCTTAGACAAACAACAAATCATCAAAATATAAAATCGTCCCCAACCATGGCTTTCAACCACGAATCTCCAGCCTCCATCGCCACCAGCTTCGGCGCCCCGCTTTCTCGCGTTCGTCTCATCCCGCTCCTCAGTATCCCATCAATCAGCCTCTTTCGGTAAATCGCCAACCACCTCCACTTTCTTCTATATCCATAGTTATAAAGGAGAAGACAAGATCATTTAGGATTTTTTTCACATATTTCGCACATGTTTACACTCAATAGGGTGAGTTTGCGCTTTTTTCACATTTTTTTTAAAATCACCCAACACGTGGCATCATCCTGTCCCTTCATTTAATATAGATCGACAATCCAAATTTACATACAAGATACATGGTAAGGCTTGAGTACAAATGATCAGTACTCTCTCTATGTGTATGAGTGCGTGCTTGCGTGCTTGTGTGTAGTTTGGTTTAAAAAACTTGTACATTCATATCACATATAATACTTAGCACATACTCCTAAAACTTGTGCATTCATATCACATCATAATTTAATACTTATTAGTAATAAGTATTAAACTGTGATGAAAAATAATTAAAATAAATAAGATTTTATATAGTTTTTAGCTGCTAAAACTACGTGTTGGACAAAAATGCGCAAATAATTGAACAACACATTTTATTTAATTTTTGAATATTTGAGTTCAACCCCTTTTGGTTATCCTTTTGATTCGAAGTCATATTGATACCAAGATTTGAATGGTTTTGGTAATTTGTGCTACACCCGTATTTTAGCGGGTTGTCTACGTATCTCTTGGAAGAGAATCAAGCCTCACGTAGTTCCTACTGTTTGGATTTTGTGTTTGGTTTGGTTTGGTTTGAATTTCGTTTCGTTCTATTATATGCATCATAGGATGAAGTTCAAGCCCACCTTCTACGAAGGGTAACTCGAACAACACTCCACCCAAGTAACCTGAGCCCACCTTCTCGGAAGGGTAACTCAAGAACTCGCCTATCATTTGCATAGAAAACGATTTGAATTTTGTGTGGAGTTTGATTTTGAATTTGACTTGTTTTGACTTAAAGGTCAATTTGGGGGTTGTGGAATTTGGTTTTGATTTGTCGTGATCGAACTCAATAAGCGAAAGCTTTGTATCGATTCGAAGGAGACAATTTGAATTTGATGGGAATTTGATTTTGATTTTCGGGAGGACTGAACTCAACGAGCGAACGCTTTGTATTGAGTTACAATTAACACTTTGGATTTAATGAAAACTTGATATTTGGTTTGGAACGACTGAACTCGACGAGAATTTGATTTACATCGAGTTTCCTACCTAGCTCATGAAAGAGCATGAAGTCATGACGTAGTTCTAAACAAAGATGAATTTTATATTTGGTCTTGATCATGAGATCATTTGTGAATGGTGATTGAACTTGATGAGCAAAAGCTTTGTATCGAGTCGGAACGGACAATTTGAATTTGTTTTTTGTGATTGAACTCGACGGGCCTTGGCTTTGTATCGAGTGTCCTACGCATCTCTTATAAGAGAATCAAATCACACGTAGTTCAAAATGAACCAATTTAATTTGGATTTGGCGATTGAACCCGACAAGCTTTAGCTTTGTGTTGGGCTTCCTACGTACTCGGTTGAACGAGATCAAATCACTTATAGTTCTTTTTTAGAACAAATTTGATTTACTTTGAGATGGGCGACTAAATCCGATATATATTGAATTTGATATCGGATTTCCTATGTAACTCATAAAATAGTATCAAGTCTTTACGTAGTTCTTTTTAGAGAAAACAATTTGATTTGGTTTTGACCTCATATTCATTTCAGAGTGAATTTAAAGGTTGCCGACTGTACCCGATATATTTTTAGGATTTAATATCGGGTTACCTACGTAGCCGATATGAGGCATCAAGTCTTTACGTAGTTCTGCATAGAAGACTGATTTGATTTTTTTTGGATTGGCAATTGTACTCGACGAGTTTAAGCTTTATGTCGAGCTACCTACGTATCCGTTTCAACGGGATAAAATCACCCGTAGTTCTACCTTACCGAGTTTATATTTGGCGAAACTCGATTTGAGGTTTTGACTCTGTTTTTTATTTAAGAGTCGGTTTTGAGATTGACTTACTAGAATTAATTGGCAAAGAATATTTGACGAGTTTAATTTTATACTTTGATCAAACTCGAATTCTTAATTTATGTCAATTATAATTCTTATATTTTAGTGGGTCGGTTTTTTAATTATATATATATATATATATATATATATATATATATATATATATATATATATATATATATATATATATATATATATATTTGAAGAGCTTCAGGTCGTATACACATCCATGCACGAAAATGAGGATGATTTTCACTATACCCAAAGGATTAACGCAATCAATCACACTCAGCCTAATGAACGACATAAAGCTACCAAATGGAGAAAGCCTGCGATTGGTTCATTTAAATTAAATTTCGATGGATCTACACTTGAAAATAACGACACCTCATTTGGCTACATCATTCGTGACTGGAAGGGCAGAATGGTCCATATTGGATCCGGCAGATTGGGTATCCAGTCCCCAATTAAGGCTGAGGCCTTAGCACTAAGACACAGAATAATCCAACTACTGGCACTGGGTGTAAACAAATGTCATATTGAAGGAGACTCTCTCATAATTATAAACCATTTATGTAAAGGCTCGAATTTTGAAAATCCTAATTTTCTGGAAAAAGAGAATTAAAAATGAATTTAGATCGAATTAAAAGCTCGTTTAACGAATTCTGACCCGAATTTAAAATTTTGACGAACGATTCCGTCCTTTTACCTCGCGAATTTAAAATAATTATAGGATGGTGATATCCTTGTCGATTTTTAAAAATCTAATTGATCGAGTAAGCGAGATTCGGGGAAACTAACATCGGAAAACTAATTTTGCGGGATTCGAAATTCGCGTATTCGGAATTTATTTCCGAGTATTTGATTAACCAGTTTCCACACGCAACCACCCACTCCCGTCACCCTCACCATTTCGGTTCATGACCCCGCCATCCCCTTCAACTGCTCCCATCACCTTCACCGTCTCCTCATTCATCATTGTCATTCATCCCCTCCATCCTCATTCATCAACATCATCGACACCTTCATCCTCACCATCCCCTCTTCACCTTCACCATTTCATCTCCATCACCATCACCATCATCATCACCTTCACCACACCACCGTCACCGCACCTTGCACCTCTGTTTTCCGAAATCGAGCCTAGCAAGTCGACGCCGAGCTACAAGCTACACCAGTAGCAACCGCGACATCCCTCGGAGCCACCAGCAGCAACAACGGACACCACCGGAGCTGCCACGGAGCCACCGCAGCCCATACCTTTCTAATCTTCGATCGATCGCAAAGCTAACTTCCGGTAAGCGTCCCTCCTTCGTTTTTGATCGAAATTACTTGCGGTCTTCACCATCACACTCACCCCATCCGGTGTAGGTCCGACAAGCCATCGTGAGCCACCGACGAAGCCCAGAACTCCGATCGAGAGCTCCGAAGTCGCGAAAAATCCCCTTGGTGAGCCTCGTTTCTTATCTTTCCTTAGCCTTGTTCAAACTCGTTACTTCGTTCGCGTGGTCGGGTGAGAGGGTGTGTATGTGTGTGTGAGAGCGAGCGGGTGAGCGCGAGCGAGATTTGAGAGCTATGGGCGAGCGCAACAGAACACCGGCGTCGAGCAGTTGCGGCACCATGGCGGGAGCGGCTTCCATTTGAATTGGAGGAGGAAGATGATGACTTACGTGGCCATCATTTTATTTGTTTTAAGAATTGAACTGATTTGGGTTATTATTTACGGGTTTGGTTCGGTTGGGTTTAAATGGGTTTGGTTTGGGTTTATCGTTTATTTATTTAATTATTTAACGGTATTTAAAATATCATAATATTATTTGAGGATTAAAATATAAAATATTATTTCGGAGATTTTCCTGGAGGTGCAGAGCAGCAAAATAAGGTAGCAGGAGTAAGCAAGCAAGTCATAGATCACCTAGCAATTATTAAACGACATGTATAAGTATATTGCACAGAACGGGATCCATTTACCACTACACGTCATCTAACCATCACATATTAATCATAGCATCATTTTCATCATTTATCTCAACTTATCTCAACATCTTATATCATCATTTCCATAACTTACCCAATCATACTTTCAATCCATGGTTACTTGTAGTTAAATCATAACCTCACAGATCAAGTTGTTAGTCAAAACAATAAAACCCAAAATCATTCTTAGCCCATTTCCAAATCATGAAATATTAACCTTTAAAACTATTTCCAAAACCTCTGATTAAAACAATCCTGACCTATTACTATTTTAAATCTTTATTCTAAGGGCTTAAATAATTTTCAACACTTAAGAAATAATTCAATTTATATACTTTAATTTAAGACCGACCCCTTTTAAAACATCGACACATATAAATCAACCTTCAAATAATCATTTATCGAAAATCGGTTAAATATTTAAATAAGTAGTTAAATAAATAATATTTAACCATTAAATACCAAATAAATCATATTTAATAAATATATAAATAATAACTAAATAAACTCCGATAAATAAATAACGGATAAACCCGAACCGAACCAACGCTTTTAACCCAAACCGAACCGAACCGAACCCGTAATTATATATACTCCTAACCGATTAATAATAAACAAAATAATATAAGATTGCAAAGGCCCCACAGGTCATCTCCTACCTCCGATTCAAAAATTCATCCCGCCCCGCCATCGGCACTTCAATCCGCCGGCGCCGACCTCCTCCTCCCGGCCTCCCTCGTCCTTCCTCCAGCGTCTCCAGCCCCGCCTGCGCCCTCAGCTATGCCTCGACTCGCGCCCTCGTCCTGGTCTCCCTAGCTCGCTCGCACTCCCGGCTCACGCTCACACAACCCTCCCCACACTTGCGACTTCGCGCCCGACTTCACCGCTCTCGAGCTCGCCAGAGCTCTCGAGCTTGTCACACTCCTCTCCGACCCATCCCCGACTCTCTCTCTCTCTCTCGACCGCCCGAGGACAAGAAGGAACCAAAACAAATCAAGGACAAGGATGGAGGTTCGAACACTCACCGAGATGTTCGCGACTTCGGAGCTCTCGATCGGAGTTCTAGGCGTCGTCGGAGGCTCCTAATGACTCATCGGACCGAAAGTTTGTTTCGCCATTGAACGTGCAGTGGACTTTCGGTGGCTTGGCGGTGGCGCCGAGTGCTCCGGGGCTGCTTCTGTTGGCCTTCGATGAACGAGGGAAAGACGATGGTGGTGATGACGGTGATGGCGCATCGAGGTGTGGTGTGTGGTGGTCGTGGCGAGAGGAGGAAGTGAGGTGTATGGTGGTGGTGTTGATGGATGGTGAAGAGGAAGGTGGTGGTGTGGTGTGTGATGAGAGTGGGAGATGGTGAAAGAATGGTGATGGTGAGTGAATGACTAGGAGAGGATGGTGAGGAGTATGGTAAATGACGGGGTAAGGGTGATTTGAAAGGGGTATGGTGAGGTGAGGGAGTTGGTGAGTGTTTGTGTGTGGAATTGGTTAAACCAATACCCGGAATTAAATCCCGAATACTCGAATTTCGAATTCCGAAATTAGTTCCCGAATGTTAGTTTCCCTGAATTCCGCTCTCTCGATCGATTAGATTTTTAAAACCAAAAAAGGATATCGCCATCCGAAATTATTTTAGATTCTCGAGGTGAAAGGACGGAATCGTTCGTCAAATTTTAAATTTAGGTCAGAATCCGCTAAACAAGTTTTAAATCCGATTTAAATTTATTTTTAATTTCCTTTTTTCGAAAAATTAAGATTCAAAAATCCAAGCCTTTACATATACCCTATCCCTAACTTTAATTAAGCATACATAATAACCTAATCAATTTAATCTTGTCTATTGTTAGAAGAAATTATATATTATCGAATATAAACTAATAATTACATCTCATCTAGTATTTTATAGTAATTTACATTTAATCGTTATCAAATATAGCAGAAAATTAAATCAAAATAGTCATTTGACTATCATTCTACATATTAACTCTCTAAACTAATTATTCAATCTCATGTAGTCTAAAATGAAATCCAATCTTATTTGATATATATGCGAAGTGTTCAATATCGACAATAATAATCTAATTTCGTAAATCCTAATGTATAAATTGCTATAAATTCTAATATATAATATAATTCTAATTAATCTTAATAATCATTTCCGTACAATTTTAATATGATTTTCAACAAATTTGAATAAATTATAATCGACAATTTGAACGATTCAATTATGATATAGGGTGCATTAAACATTATTAACATTTCCAACATTATTAGAATATTTTAACATCATATTCAAGTAATTCAACTAATTAAACATGATAACAATTTTTAAAAAATTCCAAAAAAATATCTGGGGTCAACACTCATCTTGGATGAGTGTTGACCAAATTTAATAAAAATCTAAAGTCAACACTCGTCCTGGATGCGTGTTGACCCCCTTTATTAGCTCATTTCCGTATTGATTTTTTTTTCCAAAAACAACTGCACGCATCCTAGATGCGTGTGGCCTGGGTGCACCATAAAGGCACGCATCCAGGATGCGTGCTGGGTGCGCAACTCACCACCCATATTTTACCGAAATACCAAATCCTAACTTGATCCTTATCTAGAACTATACCTTAAATATAAATTTTGTCATTTTGTATTAAAATTTCAAATTCAAATAAGTACTTATATATATACACACTATAGATCATTTGTGAACACTTCAGTCCTCCGGGGCTTACTCAAGTTAGAACCTCATGCCTGATGTGTCATATAGTGTGTAGGTGTTGCATCCTGCATATTCATGTAGTATCATGCTTAGGTTGCACAAATTAATCGAGCATCCGTATTCTCTTTGTGTATGGTAGAACGACCGTTAAATTGTGAGTCCTAGAGTCATTTTCTAGGGTCATAGGACGGTCCAGTCCCATCGGGCTTTGTCCTCATCGAGTCAAACTGTTAAATTGACGAGCATGACTATTGATGCGATTGATAATGTTATGGTATTGAACGCGGCCGGTTCCCGCACTAACGAGCATGGGTGCGGGAGTAGAAAACGTGGCCGGTTCCTGCACTAACGAGCATGGGTGCGGGAGTAGGAGAGGGACATGCCACTTGGCATTCTGTGCGGGATCCCATTTAATCACTTTCTGCATATATATAAACTGTTAGCATGCTTGTGTGTTTAATATTTCCGTACTGCATTAGAGCATCCTTTATCTAGGTATAGGCATATTATATGTCCTCAGCGAGGTCTTCAGGACCCGCATGAGTGGCTCGACCTTGACTTCGTGGTTAGTTTCAGGTACCCATACATTTGCTTGATCATGTGCTGTTATGGCGGGGGATATCTTATGGCGCAGTGAGAGGGAGAGAAAGACCGACTTGAATTCCACCCTTTTGCTACTTATTTTCTCGTATTTGGTTTTGACCCGGCCATACCGTGGCAAGTTGTATTATGAAATTTCCTTTTTATGCTTTTCGAACTTAAAACGTTTTGAGCGACTTAGGCAAGTAGGACAGGTTCGGAGGACCCAACGACCCTATCGCGAATTTAGGGTGCGAAATCCCTTCTTTGAGCATTAAAAACTTTGGGTTAAAACTCAACCCATACTCGAATTGCAAGATCCGAACGAAGGTATCCAATCCTTCGAAACATAACCCGAATATTTATATTTGGGCCGTTACAGTATATATTTAATAACTCGATATTAACATATAGTTGAATTGTTCAAATTTTTTTATTATAATTTATTCATATTTGTTGAAAATCATTTTAAAATTTTTAGGAAATGATTATTAGTATTAATTAGAATTATATTATATATATTAGAATTTATAGAAATTTATTCATTAGGATTTATCGGAATTAGATTATTATTGTCGATATTGAACACTTAGCATATATCAAGTAAGATTGGATTTCATCTAACAATAGACGAGATTAAATTGATTAGGTTATTATGTATGCTTAATTAACGTTAGGGTTACAGTTAGGGTATATAGTCGATAACTCGATATTGAACACTTAGCATACATGAAATAAGATTGGATTTCATATATATTATCTAACCCTAATGAGTGCTTGTAATCGATTGTAAGTTCAAAGGTGAAATTGATACACATTTTAAGTCGTATTGAGGAGTTTCAGATGAACCGTGAACTTAGTGGTAGACCTCGGGCTTAGGCTTATTTTAAATATTTGTTGATGAACATTTAGGAAATCTTTTATAAACACTCTTATAATGAGTGCTTGTAATCTATTGTAAGTTCAAAGGTATAAATTAGGTTTATTATGATGAGTTAAAATATTGTTAGGCATAATATGATTGTTATAATTACAACATCTTCACTTTAACCTAACTTAATTATAACAATCATATTATGCCTAACAATATTTTAATTCATCATAATAAACCTAATTTATACCTTGGAACTTACAATTGATTACAAGCACTCATTATAAGAGTGTTTATAAAACATTTCCTAAATGTTCATCAACAAATATTTACAATAAGCCTAAGTCCGAGGTCTACACGGTTCATCTGAAACTCCTCAATACGACTTAAAATGTGTATCAATGTCACCTTTGAACATACAATCGATTAGAAGCACTTATTAGGGTTAGGTTATATATATGAAATCCAATCTTATTTGATGTATGCTGAGTGTTCAATATTGAGTTATTGACTATATACCCTAACCCTAATCCTAACTTTAATTAAGCATACATAATAACCTAATCAATTTAATCTAGTCTATTGTTAGATGCAATCCAATCTTACTTGATATACGCTAAGTGTTCAATATCGACAATAATAATCTAATTTCGATAAATCCTAATGAATAAATTTCTATAAATTCTAATATATAATATAATTCTAATTAATACTAAGCTTTGTATCGGCTAAGTTCACAAGTTGGAAAATGATTTTCAACAAATAAGAATAAATTATAATAAAAAATTTGAACGATTCAACTATAATTCAATATCGAGTTATCGAATATATACCCTAACCCTAACTTTAATTAAGCATACATAATAACCTAATCAATTTAATCTCGTCTATTGTTAGATAAAATTCTATATTATCAAATATAAACTAATAATTAAATCTCATCTAGTATTTTATAGTAATTTACATATAATCGTTATCAAATATAGCGGAAAATTAAATCAAAATAATCATTTGACTATCATTCTACATATTAACTCTCTAAACTAATTATTCAATCTCATGTAGTCTAAAATGAAATCCAATCTTATTTGATATATATGCGAAGTGTTCAATATCGACAATAATAATCTAATTTCGTAAATCCTAATGTATAAATTGCTATAAATTCTAATATATAATATAATTCTAATTAATCCTAATAATCATTTTCGAACAATTTTAATATGATTTTCAACAAATACGAATAAATTATAATCGACAATTTGAATGATTCAATTATGATATAGGGTGCATTAAACATTATTAACTTTTCCAACATTATTAGAATATTTTAAACATCATATTCAACTAATTAAACATTATAAAATTTTAAAAAAAATTCCAAAAAATATCTGGGGTCAAGACTCATCCAGGATGAGTGTTGACCAAATTTAATAAAAATCTGAAGTCAGCACTCATCATAGATGCGTGTTGACCCCTTTATTAACTCGGATCCGTATTATTTATAACTCGTTCTTTTTTTTTTTAAAAAAAAACAACTACACGCATCCTGGATGCGTGTGGCCTGGGTGCGCCATGAAGACATGCATCCAGGATGCGTTCTGGGTGCGCTTCAGCTCCCCCTAAAATATTTCCCCTACAAAACCAAAGAACATAACCGGCCAGTTGCTCACATGGTACACCCTCTTTCTCACCCATTTCTTATTCTCAGTTTGTCCCAAAGCTCCAATCTTTTCCCGAATTTCTGAACCAAACTCCCACCCCCGCACATCTTCTTCGCTCCTTCTGATCCGAGCCACACTACACCCACCTTCACCCTTCCTCATCCACCCCTTCTCTTCAACTTGCCATCCAACTCCACTCCTCTTCCCATGGCGTTCTGGCATAGCTTCTCGCTCGCGTGATGATTGCTGCCCGAGGGTCCCCCTACTGCAATTACCGACTAGAGTTCCCGGACTCCTCTGATGACACCAGTAACTCCCTGGCCAAGCAACACACCCGTTTGGTTCCGTTTGAGGTGGAACGAGCGTGAACAAGCCACCGGAAAGCGAACCATAAGACTGAATTATAGAATAAAAGCTAATTCAATGTCAATTAGGACAAACCTAACTTATTAAAAACTAAGTATTGTTATCATAAAATTGTAAATTAAGACCCTATTATGCAGCCATTGAGTGAGAATTTCATGTTGTCGGTACCACTTGCCTCCATTCCAAAGGATGAAATCAAATTTGTCAAGAACATAAAACTAAATACTAAGAGAATTTATACTCAGAAAACATAGGTAGGCACATGAACAAGACCTCTCACCTTCAGTTTTTGGCTGATGCGAGTCCCATTAGTCATAGTGATAGCTCCTTCGATCACAAAAATAAACCTGATATGATCATAATTAATATGGCTTGCTCATAACAAATATTGGCTTATAAGAAAAGGGGCCTGTTATTCACACGGAGAAATTAACGCCATAAGCACGGTTGTTGATATCTTGTTTCCGACTCGGTATAGAGAATGCCAATGCCGAGTTTCCAGGTCGGTATCGGGATGTGTGGTCAACACGTACAACTTTGCCTATGTCGACTCTCCGAACCGGCATTCCTGCAAAACACCTGCAAGATTCCCAGCTAGGCCGTCCCATCCACGTAGGCTGTGCCCTATACCTATGCCGACTTGGAGAGTCGGTGTCGACATGTCCCATCAGTCGGAATCACATAGGAATCTCAGCCTTGGGCAGTGTTCGACAGCTTTACATCACGTCCGGGCGGCATCCCTATACCGATTTTCCTAGTCGGCATTGCCCCCCCATCTCCACTATAAAAGGCATCCGAGGCAGCCTTGCATTTTACACAAAGCAAAGCGCAAAAATTTCTAGTGTCGCCTTAGGAAATCGTCTTCGGTAGGTAGTGGCGAAGCAATGGTGAAATGGAGGCTTCCTCGTGCATTCTAATTGCTCGGAGGATCGAGAGACAACGAAGGGGGCGGGCAAAGAACAAACGACCCTCGTGCTCAAGCCGGAGCCGCGGTAAGTCAGATTTAGATTTGTCGTTCGATTAAACGTAGTTATTTTAGGAAAAGATAATTAGAGGTTGAAATGATAGGTTTTGGTTGAATGAAGTGAAATATTATGTTGAATGTAATGATTAATTTATGATAAAATTAAATATTATGTTGAATGTAATGGTTAATTATATGATATTATATGTGTAGGAATGAAATTTATATGTGTAGGAATGAATTTTATGTTTAAATTAAATATTATGTTGAATGTAATGGTTTATTATATGCTATTATATGTGTAGGAATGGTAGGTATTGGTTGATGAACTTTAGAATAAATGTACTTATTTTATGTTAAAATTAGATATTAGTTAATGAACTTTAGATAAAATGTATTTATGTGTAGGAATGAATTTTATAATATTAAAGTGAGGATGATATTACATCAAAATATATGTTAGGAAAAGATAATTGTATGTTGAAATGATAGGTATTGTTTGAATAAAATGAAGTAAGATAGTTGATGAAATTTAGATTAAATGTACTTATTTTATGTTAAAATTAGATATTATAGATTTTAAAGGGTAATGTGATGATATTATATGAAGTAAATTTATTCTAAATTTAGTTGATGACATTTAGATTAAATGTACTTATTTTATGTTAAAATTAGATATTATAGATTTGAAAGGGTAATTTGATGATATTATATGAAGTAAATTTATTCTAAATTTAGTTGATGACATTTAGATTAAATGAAGTAAGATGGTTATTTTATGTTAAATGTACTTATTTTATGTTAAAATTAGATATTATGTTGAATTTAATGGTTAATTTTATGATATTATATGTGTACGAAAACATAATTATATGTTGAAAGGATAGGTTTTGTTTGAATGAAATATATTTATTTCATGTTAATATTTAATTGAAATGATCTATCTTATGTACCTACTTTACTTAGGCAATGAGGCGTGCCCTTTCGGAGTGAGAAAGGGTACGGCCCATCGCGTCGGTCCGTAGAGGTGATAGTCCCATAGAGCCCGCGAGTGCCAGCACATCAGCGGTCAGGCAGCTGGATGATGCACCAAGTGTGCCGGCACCCTCACGGGCTAGCACATCTATGCTAGGCCGTGACGACGAGGATTTCCTATCTGATTACAACGTCGACCTAGTGGATACCTCACCTTTGGAGGTGCTGGCTGGCGGCGAGTGGGGAGACCCTTGGCGAGCTAGCACATCTATTCCATAAAGGAACCCTCCAGTTGGCTAATATGGCAGGGATTAGAAACGCAGCCTATTCCGGAGGTAACAATACCTCCGGTTGCAACAACATATTTCCACCCTGGTGTCGGTACCTCTTTCCATCCGACCTTAGGTCCCTCATCACCGAGCGTCGACCATGTTGTCCATGAATCACAGAACCCTAATGCCCGACCAGGCTATCTAGACGAGCAAAATGTTCTCGATATCGACAACGGACGCCCCAAGTATGTGGAGCCACTAAGGTCGTACAGGACACACAGGTGTCGCTCACTGTGGATAGATGAGGTTAGTGTCCTTCATACATGTTTATTATAGGCTTACGTTTAATCTATATAAAACTTTGTCGCTTACTGATGTACATAATTGTACTATTGTTTATTGCATCTTTTGACTTCATATTTCATTTGATTTCCGAACAAAAGTTTCAAAAGCATATGATCTCGTGTAAGAATGAGCTAAAGTGAAAGAAATAGAGTCTACACGAGTTTTGAGCTAACCATGCAGGAATTCGATGAAATCGGAGTCAAAACGGGCAAGCCAAGTGAAGCTGAGAAGGGGTCGATATCGACTGGAGACATCGATATCGACCCTGGAATTCAACACGACTTCTGAGTGTCGAGATAACCACACAAACCAGACTAGAAGCCTCGATATCGACACACATGCATCGATATCGACCATCGTCATGGACATCGACTGGAGTGGGACAAGTCGAGCAGAAACACAAGCCTCGATATCGACCTCTGGAGTCGATATCGACCCTACATCGACAGAAGATAAATCCGATTTTTGAGGCTCGGATTGTGAAGTCTATCATCAAAGCCATGAGTTATCTCGTTCTTTTAGATATTAGCAGTTGTTTGTTATCTTTTCCTTTAAGTTTTATCAAAATAAAAGACCTATCCTAGTTGTTCGGATAGAGTTATTAGTTTAGATAGAAGTTACAATCCTCGGATAGCGAGGATTAGTAGCCTATAAATAAAGCCTTAGGGGCTGATTTGTTAATCATCCAATCATAGACTCATCGAAGACAAGAACAATAGACAATAGATAGTTAGGTTTTTTGAGCTTTAAAGTTTCAAGCGCTTACGATAGTTGGCGTTGAGATTGTAAAGATTCGAAATTTTCCATTTATGCAAGTTATTTCAATTCAAGACATGTCTACGATCAACATGAGTGAGTAGTTCCCCTTTCTTCTAGGGTCAGGGTGAGCCCGACGATAGCCATGATGGTAAGGTAAGTATGTCGTTAAAGAATGTATCTTTTATCTCCTTCTACCTTGTTCTTCATCTTTAAATGCGAATTTAAGGAACTCATGTTGTAAAACTTGGGTAGTAATTAGGGTTTCTTTTCGAAAGATTATAAACTCAATTATGACTAAGGTAGACACCAATTAGGTTAAGTAATTGAAAAATCTCTTTTCCTATTGGTCGGTTTAGGTGAAAGCCTTTTTCTTTATGATAAAAGCATGCATCTTTAGTTAATCCTTATTTCTACTATCATGGTTGTCGTCGTGGTTATCCTTGACCTTGGAAGATCTTTTCCTTTGAGTTTACATTAAAATTTGCCCGCCGTTCGTTGAGTCATCGAAAAACCCAACACCTTTGCTTATTTCTGATCATTGCTTCCTTCCCATCCTTGATTCTTCGGCCTTTTCTTTGCCGACAAAACCACTAACCCACTGCAGGAAAGACATCGATATCGACAGCAGAGGTCGATATCGACCAAAACTGATAGATCGACGGTTTTCTGAGTCGATCTCGAGACTCCTGGGAACTTCTGCAAGCATCGATATCGACCACTTTGTGTCGAAATCGACCCCCTGTATCGACTGGCAGACTTCAGAGCCAGTCGATTTCGTGAACTAACCTCGATATCGACCCCCACCAGTCGATATCGACTACCGTTTTTGTTTCTGCAGGTTTTCTGTTGCAGACGACATCGACAGCCAAGGTCGACATCGAGGTCTGACATCGAGATCGAGGCTTCTGGTCGAATATAAAGGACGTGTCTTCAACGCTACTAGGATCCCGCTGACTCGCTTACTCGTGGATCGAACCTGATTCCCTACTACTATAGCGGGGAGTCTTGAATTTATTTGAAGAGGCTAAGAGTTGTATTGGTTTATATTTTATTATATATTTCGATTCAATTCTCCCCACGTCAAATTTTGGCGCCGTTGCCGGGGAAGCTATCAATCGCGCCCTAGTAGTTTATTTTCACGGTTCTTTTTAGTGTTGTTTTATAGGTGTATGCGACGTACTGGTGACCAACCTGAATTTGAAGGACTAGACGAACCAGAACGCTTTCTCCACCTAAGATCTCGAGTCCAAATAATCATGGCGGACAACGAGACCCAGGCACAACAAATTGAACGCTTAAGGAAGCAAGTAGAGGATTACGCTACCAGAGAAGCGGCACTAAGAGAGCGTGCTGACAGGGAAGAGGAAGCCAGAAGACGATATGAGATTCAAATCAACGCCCTCCCTCGGAATGCTAAGCAATACTTGCACCCATCGCTCACAGTGCCTGAATCGGCTATTCTAATCCCTACTTCTAATTTTGAAATTAAGCCAAACTTTTTAACTGAAATAAGAAGGCATCAATATGAAGGGAAACCTAACGAATGCCCTATGGCACATATATCAACCTTCTTAGACCTCTGTGATACAATTGCTGATGGACAAAGTCTTGAGTATGTTCAACTGAAAGCATTTCGCTGGTCTCTTACAGGAAAAGCATTGCAGTGGTTGGAAAGCTTAGCCCCAAGATCGCTCCGCACCTGGAATGAAGTCAAAGACGCGTTTCTCAACAAGTTCTTTCCTCCTTCTAAGACGGCGCTGATCCGGCAGAAAATCACGGCTTTCAAACAAAAGCCTGGTGAGGCTCTGGCAACTGTTTGGGAGAGGTATAAGGACCTCCTACGATCATGCCCGACGCATGGCCAACCACCGTACGTCATCCAGGAGATCATATACAATGCTCTTGACACTGCAACCAAGGAGAGGATCAACACATACACCGCCTATGGCTACCTTGAACTCGCTCCTCAAGAGGCTTGGGAAACCATTGAAAGGCTGGTGGAATTTGACAATACATATGGGACTCCTGAGGCTTCCGACGCACCATCATCGTCGAGGCCTGCCCCATCTATGCCATTGTACGAACCCTCTAAGGTGATCGATCCGGATGTAAAAGAACAATTTCATAGGGATCAACTTAGAAAGCTCCAGAAACAAGTGAGATTCCTATTGGCAAACCAGGATTGCATCGAATGTGGATCACAGCGACATACTACCATTGAGTGCCCCCATGCTGAGCAAGTGCAACTAGCGGAGACTCATGAGGAAGCCAACTTCATGAGGGGTCCCAATCGCCAATATTGGGGAGACCAAAGGTTCCAACAACCACAACGGAACCAGGTTAACCCTAGGGACCCCCCACTCTATAGAGCTCCTGGGCACCCTGAGAGAGACCAAAAGAAGGATGATCTTCAACTTGTATTGGACGAGATAAGGCGAAACCAAGCTAAGAATGATCAATCCAACCATGCTATCCACTCTCAACTCAATCACCTTACCACAAGGATTGGAGAGATGGACATTTGGAAGAAGAACGTAGAGACCCAACTGGGTCAATTGGCGGCACAAATCCCTAGACCGTCCGGAACATTCCCTGGGCAACCAACTACCAATCCTAAGGGGCAATCCGGGTCAGGACACATTGCAGCCATGCAGCTAAGGAGTGGCACCAAAGTTCACAAGCCACAAAAGGCGACGGAGGAAGAAGTAACAGAGCCTGTCGACATCGACAACCCAGTCGATGTCGACCCTGAGGTCGATATCGACACCACTGTCGACCCCTTCGCCGACGTCGATGACACTGCAGCACCTGAGAGAGAACAACATAGGTCGAAATCGACCCTATCGGTCGATATCGACCACCCTTCTGTCGACATCGAGGTTCAGCATGCTCCTCCGACCACCGTTTTGACTTCTCCGCCAAAGAAGACGCTACCCTTCCCTTCCAAAGCATTGAAGGACCCCACTCAAAGCAAGTTTAGGCGCTTTGTAAAGATTCTCCAAGGACTGAACATTACTATCCCTCTTACAGAAGCCCTAAGCGAGATGCCCGCCTATGTTCGATTCTTAAAGGACATCCTTAGCAAGAAGCGATCCATGGCAGAGATCGCAGAGGAATGCTCCAAGATGGATTTCCCCGAGAAGAGGAGCGATCCAGGGAAATTTGCAATCACCGTGGGACTTGGCCAACATCGCTACAAAGCCCTATGTGACCTAGGGGCAAGTGTAAGTCTCATGCCTCTCTCTATTTGGCAAAAGGTGAGCATTGGAGCACTTGAACCTGTGGATATGAAACTTTATATGGCTGATAATTCATTCGTCAGACCCACAGGTATAGTTGATGACGTCCCTGTAAAGGTAGGTAAATTCTTTGTGCCTACTGATTTCATTGTATTGGACATGCCTGAAGATCCTATTGTACCTATCATCCTTGGTAGGCCTTTCTTAGCTACTGCGGATGCCAATATTAATGTACGTAGAGGATTACTAACCTTTACTATAGGGAACGAAGTCATTGAATTCTCCTTCAACCCCACAATGAAGGAAGTTAATGGTATGGAAATCAAGTCGGTCTACAATAGCATCATGGATTGCAAAGAACCGACGGAAAGGGCCCTAACTCCTGAAGAGGCCCTAGCCCTAGCTGCAGAGGAGCTTACCGACGAGGATATTGAAGAGTTCCTGGCTACATGCACGAGTGATGAGGAAATATTCGACGATGCTCTATCCATAGAGCTCGAAGACGAAGTCGATATCGACGAAGACAGGTCGACATCGACCAATCCACTCGATATCGAGTGCCCTCAGTCGACATCGACACACTCAGTAAGTCAAGTTCTCCCTTCTTCTCTTACAGGCGAAATCGACCAGCCCATGTCGACAGAATTGGTCGAAATCGACCAGCCGAAATCGACAGAAGAGGTCGAGATCGACCAGTCGATATCGACATCAGAAGTCGAAATCAACCTTTACCACTTGACGCCAAACAGCTCCGAAGCCGAGGTATGTGCTGAACTCTCAGTCGATATTGATTATTCCTACTCGCCCTCGACCTTCTTTCTGCAGGAATATTTTGAAGAGTCCAAATCAAAGTTAGCTTCACTCTATGTTTGGTCCGCACCGACTCCTATAACTGATTTAGGAACTTCTATCAAGAGAATTGAGACGGATTACCTTGGTGAGATTATGAAGACGGAAGAGGTAAAGCCAATCCTTATCCCACAAGGCCCCTCTCCGGTGCTTAAGCCTCTACCCAACACACTTAGGTATGAGTTTCTTGGTCCAAATTCTACTTTCCCTGTAATTATAAATGCTTCACTAACCACACAGGAAGTAGATAAGCTTATGGAAGTACTTCGTGCTCATCGTAAGGCTATTGGATACTCTCTTGAGGACATAAAAGGTATTTCACCTGCTACTTGTATGCATAGAATCCTCCTTGAGGATGATCATAAGGCATCTATAGAACACCAATGGAAGCTCAACCCCAACATGAGAGAGGTGGTGAAGAAGGAGATCATGCGCATGCTGGATGCAGGAATCATCTATGCCATCTCCGACAGCGAATGGGTGAGCCCAGTCCATGTGGTGCCTAAAAAGGGCGGAATGACCGTTGAGGAGAATGAGAAAGGCGAGCTTGTGCCAAAGCAAATCACAACTAGTTGGCGAATGTGCATTGACTACAGGAAACTCAACAATGCCACTAGAAAGGATCACTTTCCCCTTCCTTTTATTGATCAAGTATTAGAGAGACTTGCCGAACATGATTATTTTTATTACCTAGATGGATATTCTGGTTTTTGGCAGGTCCCCATTCATCCTGACGATCAAGAAAAGACCACCTTCACTTGTCCCTATGGGACTTTTGCATATCGGAGAATGCCATTTGGGCTCTGCAATGCCCCTGCTACCTTTCAAAGATGTATGATGGCTATCTTCTCTGACATGATTGAGGACATCGTGGAGGTATTTATGGATGACTTCTCTGTTTATGGCACTACTTTCGATATTTGTCTTGCTAACCTTCGCAGGGTACTTGCACGATGTGAAGAGACAAACTTGGTTCTCAATTGGGAAAAGTGCCACTTTATGGTAAGGGAAGGGATTGTGCTAGGCCACAAAGTCTCTAAACGGGGAATTGAGGTGGACAGGGCAAAAATAGAACTCATTGAAAAATTACCACCACCTTCATCAATTAAAGACATAAGAAGCTTCCTTGGTCACGCAGGTTTCTATAGGAGGTTTATTCAAGATTTTTCTGAAATTGCCAAACCATTAACTAACCTACTAATGAAGGATGTTAAGTTTGCATTTTCTAGTGATTGTCTTGAAGCTTTCAACAGGTTGAAGGAGGCCCTCATATCCGCCCCAATCATTCAATCACCCGATTGGTCGCAACCTTTTGAGATCATGTGCGACGCAAGCGATTATGCCGTAGGTGCTGTCCTAGGACAAAGGAGAGACAAAAAGCTTCATGCCATCTACTATGCAAGCAAGACTCTGGATGCCGTTCAAACAAAGTACACCACGACGGAAAAGGAGTTCTTGGCGGTGGTCTTCGCTTTTGAGAAGTTCTGCTCATACCTAGTGGGCTATAAGGTTATTGTTCATACTGACCATGCAGCTCTTAGGTACTTAATGGCAAAGAAGGATGCTAAACCTAGGCTCCTACGATGGGTGCTCTTACTACAAGAGTTTGACGTTGAGCTTAAAGATAAGAAAGGAACGGAGAACTCCGTAGCCGATCATCTTTCACGGCTACCCATAGGGCTTCTGGAAGAGTCACATGACAACATACCAATCAATGACTCCCGCCCTGACGAGCACTTAATGAGGCAAGAGGTAAGACGGGCAGAAGAACCACTCGATATCGACCCCAGCAGGTAGATATCGACTGTCCCAAAGGTAAGTCTTGCATCGATGTCGACCAATTTTGATCACAGGTTGTCCATTGCAGAGGTCGAAATCGACTTCCAAACGTCGACATCGAGGACCCATATCGAGAAGCCCATGTCGACTGAGCCTGTCGACGCCGACCAGTCGATATCGACCCCAGCCGGTCGATATCGACCACCTTCAAAACCCTCCGAAGGTGACGAAAAGGTAAGCTTCGGTGAGGATTTCTTCTTTACACCTCCTTCTAGTCCTATCCATGATCTATTTGCTGTAAGAAGGGCGAAGGTACCTTGGTATGCGGATTTTGCTAACTATATTGTAGGAGGCGAGATTCCTTCAAGCTTAACTTCGTAACAAAGGAAGAAGTTTTTGCACGACGTCAAACAATATTATTGGGATGAACCCTATTTATTCAAACAAGGGAAGGACCATATCTTTCGACGTTGTATTCCGGAGGACGAGGTAGAGAGCGTCATTCACCATTGTCATTCTCTCCCTACAGGAGGTCATGCTAAAGGATTCAAGACCGCGGCGAAAATTCTTCAATGTGGTTTTTATTGGCCTAACCTTTTCAAGGATGTGCAAAACTATGTAACCTCTTGTGATGAGTGTCAACGTGCAGGTAATATCACATGGAGGAATGAGACACCACTCACAGGCATTTTAGAGGTCGAACTATTTGATGTATGGGGCATTGACTTCATGGGACCCTTCCCTGCTTCAGGCCCCTACAAATACATTCTAGTAGCGGTGGACTATGTCTCTAAATGGGTGGAGGCTGTAGCAACTAGGACCAACGACGCGAAGGTAGTCTCTAAGTTTATGAAAACTAACATCTTTCCTCGTTTTGGTGTTCCTAGAGTCCTTATTTCAGATGGTGGCTCGCATTTTATTGAGAGAGGCTTTGAAGCTCTTTTAGCTAAGTATGGGGTAAACCATAGGGTGGCAACACCCTATCACCCTCAAACTAGCGGTCAAGTAGAAGTCTCCAATCGCCAAATCAAAGCCATCTTGGAGAAGACGGTTTCCCGCTCAAGGAAAGATTGGTCGTCCAAACTGGATGATGCGCTCTGGGCCTACCGAACGGCCTATAAAACACCGCTTCGCACAACTCCCTATAACTTGGTATATGGTAAGTCATGTCACTTGCCCGTTGAACTTGAGCATAAAGCAATGTGGGCTCTTAAGGAGCTTAACATGGATTTCGACGAAGCGGGAAAGAGGAGGTTCATTGACTTACAAGCCTTGGAAGAGTTACGCCTAAAGGCATATGAGAATGCCGAAATCTACAAAGAGCGCACTAAGAAATGGCATGATAGGAAGTTGGTGCCAAAAACATATGAGGTAGGTGACAAAGTCCTTGTTTTCAATTCTAGGCTTCGCTTATTTCCAGGGAAACTAAGGACAAGATGGAGCGGACCTTTCAAGGTTCATAAAGTATTCCCTCATGGAGCGGTGGAGTTATTTTGCGACGATGGATCAACCTTTAAGGTAAATGGCCACTGAGTAAAGAAATATTATGACAAGGAGGACCCAGAGGAAGAGATTCGCGCCACCTTGGCGTTGAACTAGCGCAAAAAGGGAAGTATGTCGAGCTAGCGACTTAAACTCAAGCGCTTCCGGGAGGCAACCCGTTCTTTTCCTTTTTCTTTTTCTTTTAGTTTTTTTTGTTTATTTTATATTTTTGAGATCATTCGTGGCTATTTTATCTAAAGTCAACAAAGAAATCCAGCCCAGAAGAGAGGTCGATATCGACCAGCCGACAGAAGGAGTAACAGGACGTGTTAAACGGATGCAGACGGGGGGTCGATATCGACCTCTAAGGTCGATATCGACTACAGATGGAGGTAAGCCAGGTCAGAATTTAATATTTTTCAGTTTTTAATTTTTGGGGTTTTCATCCCCTTTAAACACCCCGACTTCGACACCCTCCTCCCATCTTCGACACCCTAGCCGCCCCTCTTCCTCTTCATCCCTCTCCCTCCGATCACCCTCCCCACAGCCTCCCATCGCCGCAACCACCACACCCACCCACTGTCACCACACCCTTCCTCGTCCTGTGCAGCAACACCCACAGCCACAAGGACTCCTCCTCTCTTCCTCGACCTAGCCCCCTCTCTCTCCCTCGTTTTCAACCCTCTTCGCCCAGATCTACACGTCTCCGGCCAAGAATCGCCAGATCCGGCCGCCCCACGCCACCGGAGGACCCACCACAGCCACCAGCAGCCCCGACAACACACAGCATCCGGTCGATTTCGACCCTGGGCATCGATATCGACACCCCATGTCGACAGTCGGTTTTCTCTCTCGATTTTGCGGTTGCTTGCCTCTTTCTCTCCTAATTCCAACACTCTTCTGGTATGATTTTTCACCCTTCCTCTATTTTTTTTCTGATTTTTCATATTCAATTAGTTGATTGGGAAGAAATTTCATATTGGGTGTTTAGGTTTTGAACGTAGATTGCACGGGAAAGAGTATTTGTATGGCATGGAATTTTTTTTATATATGTGGGGCTATGAATCTGAGTTTTGTTTATACATGGGCATGAAATCTGATTTATATATATATTAGGGGGAAAATCTGACTTTTATAATTCATGTGGGGCAATAATCTGAATTTTTCATAAGTTTGGGCTAGGAATCTGAATTTTATATATATATGGGCTGATTTTGTAAATCTGATTTTTTAGGGGGTTTATATTCTGATTTTTTATATAATTTGAAATCTGATTTTTTTTTTAGGCAACACTTATTTATGTCATAAGGTTCCTTTGTGTTAAAACTTTAAGAAATTGTGTACTTTCTTCCACTTAGACATTTACTTTTACAAAATTTCTAGCATAATTAGAACCTAAGTATGGGGTTCTCCCCATTTTAATCAAAGGGAATATTATCTTTGGTATTGGCTTCTTTTGCAGACGATGGTTAGAGCCAAGAACATCCCTCAGGACGCGCTCCGCATTGAGGATGATCAGCAACGCTCCCTTGCTGAGGAGTTGATTCCCCGAGCCACCAGGGCACGATGGTACCATCTCCCTGACATGATCCAACTAGGATTTCACCCAGGCGTTCAGGAGGCATTTGAGAACGTCTCTCTACACCGGCTGATCGAGCCCCTGGAGGCGCACTACCCCGTTCTCACTGGGGAGTTTATGGCCACATTGGAGGTTCCCGAGCGCACTTCGACTAGCCGCCGAGTCATCTTCCAGCTCGGCAACAGGCGACACAGACTATCGCTCGAGGAGATGAGCGATATTTTTGGGTTCATCCACACTTCGGCCGCCTTCAGGGTCCACGACCCCAATGTCATCTGGAGTTACATATCAGGTATACCATACCCTGCCCCTACAGACTCCTTCACATCTAGGGTTGTGAGCCCACTTTTTAGGGTTATCTTGAGGATCCTGGCGAGTACCCTTTGGGCCAGGCCTGAGCTCCGTCGCCCGACACACCGTGAGACGGAGACTCTACGGAGGATGCTTTTCGAGGATGACCCTCTACCATACCTCCACTCCTGGCTCGAGCATATCGTAGACCGCAGACGAACGGTCTCTACAGACATCTTGGACGGCGGCATGGTGGCCATCCTCGCTGAGGCTCTCGGCGTCCACACTAAACGGTACACGGCCTACCAGCTCACGTACCTAGACGCGGCGGTATTGCGACAGGGCGGAGTCATCGCAACAGGGGCCCAGGGATGGAGACACCCCCAAACGGGGATGCGCCTGCGACACGACTTCATGGATCTGCTGTATATCCCTAATTGGTACCAGTCTTGGACTGGGCAGCCATATCATACGGATATAGATCCGACCGCTGACCCCACCCTACGGAGGAGACCCCCGCTCTACAACCACGAGCCAGAGGTGGATGCTATGTCCTGGGACGCAGATCCCCATTCCGACGGAGCTAAGCAGCCCCCAGCCTACCAGGGTGACATGGATGGCAACGACGATGATGACGCCAGAGATGATGCGGTTGGAGGAGGAGAGGGCCCGCAGGGGTCCCACCACAGCCACCACAGCCACCATAGCCACCACAGTCACCATAGCCACCACAGCTATGTACCTCCACCTCCTCCTCCTTTCCAGCCTGCCTACACCACTGATTGGAAGGAAGACATGTCTGCCCGCTTTACCAGGCTGGAGCTCTCCGTCTCTGAGATGCGCGAGGAGCAGCGACGCTATGGGAGGTACCTCGAGGGTTTGGGCTCATATATGGGCTTTTCCTTCGATCCGCAAGCTGGATCTTCCACTTTCCCACAGGCCGCCCCGACAGACTACTCAGGGGCAGCTCCTACACAGGGCTGGCCCTTGCTGTTGCCACCTCCCCCGCCCCTTGAGCAGTGATATACATCTAGCGTAAGTGAGTGTGAGTGATCCTTCCCTTTACTTTATTTTTCTAACAGTGAGGACACTGTAATCTTTAAGTATGGGGTGGGGATTGAACTTGGACATTATAAACTGCTTTATCTGGTTGTGGTAGGGTTTAAAATTTGGCAAACTTGGCGTGTATTTTATTTACATTCTACTTGTATGCATTGCATCATATTTAACATTTATGCATTTTAAAGTTTAAGTTCTCAACCTTTTAGTTTGATTTTGTTGAGTCTATAAAATGTCAAAAATCAAAAAAAAAAAAAAATAGAAAAATGTCAAAAATACAAAAAAATGCATGTTTATTTTTAAGTTTATTTTTCTTTAATCCCTACTTAGATGTCCTATGATGAAAACTCAATAGCTGACTTGATCATGTAAACCCTATGGCATATTTGGATGGTTTAGCCTAAGTCTTTAAATTTTTATGTAGATCGTGAACTTGTGATGAAATTGAGCACATATGATCCTAGGCTAAAAAGCAAATCCAACAAAAATTGTCCTTGTGAGAATTTTGGCCTATAGGGAGAACATCAAAAATCCCTCCGCTTTCTCGAGTGAATTTACTCTTCCTATGCATCTCTAAATGTTGTGATAGTTATTCAAAACCAATGCATATATATGTTTATGTTTACGAGATTTAAATGATGGAGGCATCTTTTAAGCCATTTTTATCCTCTCTTTACCTACCCTGCATTATCCCTGCTTGAAGCCAGAACATTAGCCTGAGCCTGAATTGCAAACTCCACAAAACTATCCCTAGCCGAATTGAGCCTGACCCCCATTTGGGAATTGAGACTTAGATTGGTTGGACTAATGCCTTGTGGAAAGAATAAGAGCATAATGTCTAGTTGTAAGCAAGGAAATTATAGGATGGTACATATTTACATTTTGTCATATTTTGTAAAAGGATGTTTTGGCTCACCATATAAATGCACATAGTTTAGTATTATGTTCGAAAAAAAAAAAAAATCCGAAAAAAAAAATATATGTATATATTTATAAAGTGCATGAGCCAAAATCCTTAAGTTTTTTATTCATACGAATGTTATATTTTTGAGAGGTGTATTAGAACTTGGAAGAAGGGTTGATGGAATGCATCTTTAAGAGGATTACATTGAAGAGTTATGGTTTGGGTAATGCAAGTGTTGAGATTTAGGAGTCTTGATTCCCGAATTTGAAAAGCACCACATAGCCAAATAATTCCATACCTTTTATTTCATACCAAGCCCCATTACAACCCCGCCGAATGGAGTCTTCTATGAAGTCTTCCATTGAGCGAAAGTCCTCCTGATGATTCTTATTGCATTTTCATAATTGGTTGCGAAGTGGATTTTCATAAATTGCAATATTTATGAGATTGTATATGGAATTGAGTTGAGAGTGATCTTCATAGCCTAAACACATGAGACTTGAGTGCAAACACATTATCCCTGTGAGGTTGGATTAAAATTGCATATGCCTATGGATCGCCAAAATATGTGCTATGACGTTAAATTCACTTGCTTTACTTTGCTACCGCTTATGATGTTGCTTTTGACAAAGGCAAAGACTTGAAGGGTGTGTTGTAGGTGTTGGTTATTGCTTGGTTATTGCTTGAGGACAAGCAAGTCTAAGTATGGGGTGTTTTGATGTACATAATTGTACTATTGTTTATTGCATCTTTTGACTTCATATTTCATTTGATTTCCGAACAAAAGTTTCAAAAGCATATGATCTCGTGTAAGAATGAGCTAAAGTGAAAGAAATAGAGTCTACACGAGTTTTGAGCTAACCATGCAGGAATTCGATGAAATCGGAGTCAAAACGGGCAAGCCAAGTGAAGGTGAGAAGGGGTCGATATCGACTGGAGACATCGATATCGACCCTGGAATTCAACACGACTTCTGAGTGTCGAGATAACCACACAAACCAGACTAGAAGCCTCGATATCGACACACATGCATCGATATCGACCATCGTCATGGACATCGACTGGAGTGGGACAAGTCGAGCAGAAACACAAGCCTCGATATCGACCTCTGGAGTCGATATCGACCCTACATCGACAGAAGATAAATCCGATTTTTGAGGCTCGGATTGTGAAGTCTATCATCAAAGCCATGAGTTATCTCGTTCTTTTAGATATTAGCAGTTGTTTGTTATCTTTTCCTTTAAGTTTTATCAAAATAAAAGACCTATCCTAGTTGTTCGGATAGAGTTATTAGTTTAGATAGAAGTTACAATCCTCGGATAGCGAGGATTAGTAGCCTATAAATAAAGCCTTAGGGGCTGATTTGTTAATCATCCAATCATAGACTCATCGAAGACAAGAACAATAGACAATAGATAGTTAGGTTTTTTGAGCTTTAAAGTTTCAAGCGCTTACGATAGTTGGCATTGAGATTGTAAAGATTCGAAATTTTCCATTTATGCAAGTTATTTCAATTCAAGACATGTCTACGATCAACATGAGTGAGTAGTTCCCCTTTCTTCTAGGGTCGGGGTGAGCTCGACGATAGCCATGATGGTAAGGTAAGTATGTCGTTAAAGAATGTATCTTTTATCTCCTTCTACCTTGTTCTTCATCTTTAAATGCGAATTTAAGGAACTCATGTTGTAAAACTTGGGTAGTAATTAGGGTTTCTTTTCGAAAGATTATAAACTCAATTATGACTAAGGTAGACACCAATTAGGTTAAGTAATTGAAAAATCTCTTTTCCTATTGGTCGGTTTAGGTGAAAGCCTTTTTCTTTATGATAAAAGCATGCATCTTTAGTTAATCCTTATTTCTACTATCATGGTTGTCGTCGTGGTTATCCTTGACCTTGGAAGATCTTTTCCTTTGAGTTTACATTAAAATTTGCCCGCCGTTCGTTGAGTCATCGAAAAACCCAACACCTTTGCTTATTTCTGATCATTGCTTCCTTCCCATCCTTGTTTCTTCGGCCTTTTCTTTGCCGACAAAACCACTAACCCACTGCAGGAAAGACATCGATATCGACAGCAGAGGTCGATATCGACCAAAACTGATAGATCGACGGTTTTCTGAGTCAATCTCGAGACTCCTGGGAACTTCTGCAAGCATCGATATCGACCACTTTGTGTCGAAATCGACCCCCTGTATCGACTGGCAGACTTCTGAGCCAGTCGATTTCGTGAACTAACCTCGATATCGACCCCCACCAGTTGATATCGACTACCGTTTTTGTTTCTGCAGGTTTTCTGTTGCAGACGACATCGACAGCCAAGGTCGACATCGAGGTCTGACATCGAGATCGAGGCTTCTGGTCGAATATAAAGGACGTGTCTTCAACGCTACTAGGATCCCGCTGACTCGCTTCCTCGTGGATCAAACCTGATTCCCTACTACTATAGCGGGGAGTCTTGAATTTATTTGAAGAGGCTAAGAGTTGTATTGGTTTATATTTTATTATATATTTCGATTCAATTCTCCCCACGTCACTTACCATCACTAATGTGTTTATTAGGTTGTGGAATCTCATGTCAAGAGCATCCGGCGTACAGAACAGTTTACTGCCCTGCGACGATGGCCTCGTGACATGACCCAGTGGAACTGGTGGTATTTGGTTAGGTGCAGTGGGTTGCATGTGCTGGAAGACATTAGTTTTGGGAACGCCGATCATTGTCTAATACAAGCATTCTTGTATCGGTGGCACCCGGAGACCAACAACTTTCACCTCCCATGGGGTGAGATGATGATAACTTTGCACGACGTGCATATGTTGTTAGGTTTGCCCATCGACAGCGTAGCACTACGTCCCAATCGCTCCAACTAGCTCCGACAAGAGTAGATGAGTGCCCACCTCAACTTTGGCCATGATGATTTCACGCCACGTGGGAATGCATTTTATCACAACAGGCTTGATAAGAACCTTGAGGACCTGTTAGCCAAGCCCGACACACCACATCGTGTACTCGTGAAGGGTTATCTGTTAGAGGTTCTAGGCAATGTACTGCTAAATGACAGAACAACAACCTCTATCCCCATCTGTGTGGTGGACTTCGTCATTGATCACGGGCATACCGTAGAGTACGCTTGGGGAGCGGGAATCCTTGCTTATCTATACCGTCAACTGGGTATCTCGTCGAGGGCTGGGATGACTGCTATTGGTGGGTGTACTGCTCTAATACAGGTACTTCACTAGTTCTTCCAAACTATTGTGCGGTCGTTTTGTTATTTTTTGCGTATTATGCACGGCTTAATGGTTTTGTGTTGTTGCAGTATTGGATATTTGCACATTTCCCAATGTTCGCTCCCGACGTATCTGAGGACCCGGAGCTAAATGGAGAAGATCGATGGGCCAAGCGGTACACTGTCTGACCCACTCCAAAGATGACCATGGAGAGGACAATTATGTTCATTAAACAAATGGAAACAATGAGGGCGGAGGACGTGAAATTCATGCAATACGGTCACCTTAACTTCGACGGCATCTACTGGGTATCTCGATATTGAGGACTCATCTCATTTGGATCCATTAAGGAGCCCTACATGCCAGATCGAGTTCTGCGATAGTTTGGCTATGTGCAAACAATTCCTCAAGCGAGATTGCTGCCTATTAGAGAAGAAAGACCCCAGCAGATGAAGGGACTGAAGCTGATGTGGGTTGACGTCGACGATCGTTGGGATGACCATTTCCAGGTCCCAGATGTCTACATATCATTTATCGGGCATTCACCAGCGGTCGAGCATCAGGCCGTGTCCTCGGGGTACATGCAGTGGTTTGATGAGCGTTGCCACCCATTCATTTTCAGATCCTCCCAGCAACAGTTACCACCGAAAGCTTCTCCTCCTGTAGCCGTATATGATCAATGGGTACGTATGTTGATTAACAAATACCTTTCATATTACTTGCTTTGTTTTGACTGTTCTATGGTCACAATCATATGGATTTCGTTGTAGCGTTTTGGTGTCCTAGTTGCTCGACTACAAGCTATGTTGAATCGGGGTGAAGAGATGTTTCATGGTTCTTAAATTCGACTTTACCTAAAGGAAGCCCTAGGAGAGGAGGTGCCTATAGCGCCAACGCAGGTTCGTGCATCCCAGTTCTATCAGTGGCAGCCAAATAACTGAGAATATTAGGACTTGTAGTCAGACTCATCTATCTACGTTTTCATTACTAGTTGTATTCGGACCGTTATACATCTGTTTGGAGTAGTAGTTTGTATGTCAGACTTATATTCGGACCATAATATCTGCTTACTAAGGTTTAGTAATTTTCAATTCGGACTTGTACTTGGACTGCTAATATTTTGTTTAACATATATATTATATTGCATATCTCCTACTGCATAATATTAGAGTACATAGCTCCATCATTTCACAACAGTTCCATTTGTGATGCGAACATAAAACCATTACTACACTAGTCCCGCTCTCTCAACTTGTAGGTAGTTGATGTATTGTTGAATGCGCTCCATACACGGGATATCCAATCCGTTCACGCTAGGGTGGTGGAAATGAGACCATTCAGGTACTGTAGGTAGAAGCGGCGACCCTGTAAATAGCCACACTGGGTCCAATGGACTCTACCTATCTAGGCTAACGTAATAACCTCAGTAGGTGGAGTGTGGTTCCCCCCCTAGATGCAACAATAGGAAAGCAGGTGTGAGGACAGTCTTTATTGAGAACGACAACGACCTTGTTGTAGAAGGTGGCTACAGCGAGCGGGATCAATGGTGCCTCCATCCACCTTTCATGACGATCTAAACAAGAACCTGGGTCTTGCACATCAACATTGTCGATAAGGACATCAATGGAGTGCAATAGTGATGTGGGTTCGTACAACCACCTATTCGCTTTAAGCTCACAAGCGACCTCTCTACGCACTTTCATATACTGTGCTCACTATATCCAAGAAGCAACGCTAGGGCACGATATCCGCAATGACAGTCTCCAGCGACGGGGCAACATCTATCAACAAAATGCAGCATGAACTTATGGATGTGATCATTCAACAACACCAAAGGGTGTACCTGTGGTATAGAACTCACATTGCCAGTCACCCTCTACCTCTCCTTCGGGTTCTTCCCCGGCCTCGCGACCTCGCGGCACCATCCCTTCTCGCATGCTCAAATCCAGACAGGTCTCTCTACGAGGGCCGTCATCCTGTAGGACGACCCTTTCGGTTGATCCCGGTTGGCTCTCTCATGGTCGAAAATCCAGGGTTGTTCATGGTGAAGTATGCCTCGCCGATCATATCTTGTTGATCGGGCATGAGGTTGTTTGCATCAATCTCTCTTCGAAGGTTGGCGTACTCCTGACTATTTGGAGTTGAGTCATCAAGTCCGCCACTCGAGTCCTCGGGAGGAATTACTGGATCCCACAAAACTTGTCGCCAGAATGGATGAATCTGCCAGGGCTGAATAGGTTGACGAGTTGAGATCGCTTTTAAGAATTCATGTACACATGGCACACCAATTTGGACTCTTCGTCTTCATCTTCTTCTGGGAGATCTTCATCCAATTTGGAGGACTCTTCTTCAGAGCCCTCTTCTTCTTCAAAAGTCTCTACCCCAGACCGCGTAGGGCCATTTGGAAGCCCGATTAAGGTGAGAAGGCCACGGAAACGCTCTGACCCTAATTACTATTCTTCACCTTACTTAACTTCTTCTTCTTATAAAGATGGCGAGGGAAATGCTCTTTCATTGGACGTGGAACTTCGGCCTCATCTTGACGCGCACACTTCTTCAACCTCTCGTCCTTCAGTTAGCGGTCTTGATTTTGAAAAATCTTGGGTCCCTTATGCTAATTCCCCCATCGGGTTTACGGAGACGTGTTCGAGGGTTCTTTCTAAGGAAGTTCTTAGTGATTTGGACATTCCTTCTTATACCTTGGACGACCTATCTTCTTATTCTTTCCATTGGGATTTTTCTATCCTCGATCCGCAGCCGTATCCTTTGGTGATATCGGAGAGGGTACGCCCCCGTCGCTCTCCGAATGAAGAGGTTAGGGGTTGTACCACACTTCTTGACCTGGCTAGTGTCGAGGCTATCTCACAGATTTTTCCATGGCCCGTAGGGGTGGAGTTGTGTCTGCGTGCTAAAGGGGGGGGGGGGGGGTTGTTTGGATGCTTATAAGGACTGTGTGGTTGTGTATGCGGCGAGTTTGTCCCAAGGATTCCGCCTCCCTCTTCATCCCTTATTTATTAATTATTTATCTGAGTATAACCTTAACCCTTCGCAAGTTGTGCCAAACTGCTAGATGAACTTCGCTAGCTTCGTAATGAGGTGCCTAGACATCGGTGTATCCCCAACCAAGGAGCTTATGTTCAGTGTTTTTTCTATGAAGAAAGGGCCCCAAGATTCCAGGTTTTAACAGTGTAACTCCAACTGTGGCTATATCGAGAGACTATCCAGCAAACCGAATTAGAAGTACAAGTGGTTTCTTGTCCGCGACAAGACTGGTGTTTGTCTTAGGTTCAAGACTGTTCCGGGCTGGTTTAGCGTTGTTAGGAAACCATGGGTCCCTGACCTTGACAAATTCAATGATTCTTTCGTTCATGAGCCCAAACTACCCTGGTGCACTATGGTTTCGGCCCTCCTGCTTGAGATGGCGAGATTGAGTTTACCTCATCCGCGTTTAGGTGTTGTCTTAGCTTTATCCATATTTTACTCCTTGTTGCCTTTCTGCAATTATGTGTCTTGTTTTATCTCGTTGGTGCTATTTGTATTGATCCACTCCTAATGCCTTCCGCTTTTCGTATCTATAGATTTGATGGATCTTGGGTCACTGCTCGCTCGTCATCATGCCAAGGAAGATGGCAAAAAGAAAAAAAAGTCAACCGTGCGCGTGCCTCTTCACCCTCCAACCCCTTGAGCCGCGGCGGAACTTGGGCCTGACAAGGTGAGTGATCCAGTTATCGAGGCTGTCGTTCCTGGCTATGAATCCTGCGATAAACGTTCTCGTTCGGTTGACCCTCAAAACCCAAAATCTCAAAAACGAAGGAGGGTGGAGAGTTCCTCAAGGCCTTCTGGTGCTGGCGACAAGGAGGAGCCTCTTTTTCTACAAGGTGACGCTACGCTTCCCACTTTCCGCATGCTTGGCTTCGGGATGGATGAACTGGTCCGTCTCAGACTCTCGGAGAAGTTAGCGCGGAACGAACATGATTTCCTGCGTCGTTTGGATCCGTATGAATTCTCCATCCAATTCGACCGGGTCACACAATGGGTGAGTTCATATGTTGCCTAGTCTTTTTTTAGCAACGTCATATGGTGGTGGCCAAATTCGTGGCTGATAGCTACGAACGTAGCCACAACCTGACATGTCGTCGCTAAATAAGCATCGAGTGAAAATTTTCGTGGCTAAATCCATGGTTGGGGGTGATGACATAAATTCGTGTCTAGAATGTCGTGACTTTTAGCCACGATCATGAATGTCGTAGCTAAATACATGGCTGTTAGCCACGAATTTAGCCACTATTGGTACATCCATGGCCAATTTTGAAGCTAATTAGGCCGCGACATATATCTGTGGCTAACTCTATGGCTAAGAAAAGGGGACAAAATGGCATTCCTAACCTTAATTTGAAGCTCATAGCCACTACTATAGGCAATATCAGAAGATCTGTGGCTAATGAGGACGAAAATTAGGCCACAAAACTATCCGTTGCTGAATCCGTGGCTAATTTTACATAGTAGCTCAGCCGAGTTGAAGTAATTCAATCTCAAAAAATTAAAGGAAACTTGACCAAAAAAATTAAAAATCAAGAAGCCCAACATTAGTGATGTGGTCAAGCCCAATAATGGTGATGGTCAAAGCCCAAAGAGAGTCAAGTTCATTAGTGTTGGTCAAAGAAAAGCCCAAATAATAAGGAAGCCCACACAAAAATAGATCTCTCTACGTATTAATGAGCCCATTCGTATTAGCCACGAATTTAGCTACGACCATATCAGTGGCTAAATAAAAGTATGTCTTTATATGTAAATAAATACTCGAACATAAAGAAAACTAATAATTGTTAAATAAAATGTGTTTTGAGGAAAAAAATCATATAAGTAACTAATAATCATTGAATAAAACCTTATATTAACTAATAAATTATTATGAGAATATTAGGAGAGTTTATTTGAGGAAAAATCATATAAGTAGCTAATAATTGTTGAATAAAACCTTATATTACCTAATAAAATGTTATAAGAATACTATAAGTGTGTGTTTTGACGGAAAATCATATAAGTAGCTAATGATTGTGGAATAAAATCTTATATTATCTAATAAAATATTATAAGAATACTATAAGTGTGTGTTTTGAGGGAAAATCATATAAGTAGATAACGATTGTGGAATAAAATCTTATATTATCTAATAAAATATTATAAGAATACTATAAGTGTGTGTTTTGAGGGAAAATCATATAAGCAGCTAATGATTGTGGAATAAAATCTTATATTATCTAATAAAATGTTATAAGAATACTATAAGTGTGTGTATTTTGAGGGAAAATCATATAAGTAGCTAATGATTGTGGAATAAAATCATATATTATCTAATAAAATGTTATAAGAATACTATAAGTGTGTGTTTTGAGAGAAAATCATATAAGTAGCCAATCATTGTGGAATAAAACCTTATATTATCTAATAAATTGTTATAAGAATGCTATAAGTGTGTGTTTTGAGGGGAAATCATATAAGCAGCTAATGATTGGGGAATAAAATCTTAAATTTTCTAATAAAATGTTATAAGAATACTAAAAGTGTGTGTTTTGAGAGAAAATCATATAAGCAACTAATGAATGTGGAATAAAATCTTATATTATCTAATAAAATGTTACAAGAATCCTATAAGTGTGTGTATTTTGAGGGAAAATCATATAAGTAGCTAATGATTGTGGAATAAAATCTTATATTATCTAATAAAATGTTATAAGAATACTATAAGTGTGTGTTTTGAGGGAAAATCATATAAGTAGCCATTCATTGTGGAATAAAACCTTATATTATCTAATATCTTGTTATAAGAATGCTATAAGTGTGTGTTTTGAGGGGAAATCATATAAGCAGCTAATGATTGGGGAATAAAACCTTAAATTATCTAATAAAATGTTATAAGAATACTATAAGTGTGTGTTTTGAGAGAAAATCGTATAAACAGCTAATGAATGTGGAATAAAATCTTATATTATCTAATAAAATGTTATAAGAATACTATAAGTGTCTGTTTTGAGGTAAAATCATATAAGTAGCTAATGATTGTGGAATAAAATCTTATATTATGTAATAAAATGTTATAAGAATACTATAAGTGTGTGTTTTGAGGGAAAATCATATAAGTAGGCAAAGATTGTGGAATAAAACCTTATATTATCTAATAAATTGTTATAAGAATGCTATAAGTGTGTGTTTTGAGGGAAAATCATATAAGTAGCCAATGATTGTGGAATAAAACCTTATATTATCTAATAAATTATTATAAGAATACTATATGTGTGTGTTTCGAGGGAAAATCATACAAGTAGCCAATGATTGTGGAATAAAACCTTATATTATCTAATAAATTGTTATAAAAATACTATAAGTGTATGTTTTGAAGGAAAATCATATAAGTAGCTAATGATTATAGAATAAAATCTTATATCATCTAATAAAATGTTATAAGAATATTATAAGTGTGTGTTTTGAGGGAAAATCATATAAGTAGCTAATGATTGTGGAATAAAATCTTATATTATCTAATAAAATGTTACAAGAATACTATAAGTGTGTGTTTTGAGGAAAAATCATATAAACAGTTAATGATTGTGGAATAAAACATTATATCTGTAATTATAACTATATATATAAATTATGATCGGTTTTTTTATGATATAAATTCTCATCGACTTTTATGATATAAAGCAGTAGATACCATTTGAAGTCATATCTCTAACTATAACTATTATAATTCATATTCACATAGTTTGATCGATACCCTAATTTGATCGAACACTTTGTCTCTAACTATAACTCTAATCATATAAGTTTCAATGAAATCTTGATCGGTACTCTAATTTGATTAGTTTTTAAATATCATATTATATATTCCAACTCTTCTAAAGATAATCCATAACTAAAAATGTAAATTTTTATGTGATATATTTAATGTTTTTTACATATATTGATATAGAATAAACCAAAAATTGTTTGATTTCTGATTTTTCACGAAACTTTAATGATTTCAATATATGTAAAAACCCAAAAATTAAAGAGAAGATATCAAAATAATAAAAAATTTCCCGAATATATATATATATATATATATCTACACAATTATTTTATTTAGGAAAGAATATTTAAAAATTGAAATAAAATCTCGGATATATATCAGCATAATTTGTTGATTTAGGAAAGAATAGTTAAAAGTTGAAATAAAATCTTGAAATAAAATCTTGGATATATATCTACATAATTTTTTGATTTGGGAAAAAATATTTAAAAGTTGAAATAAAATGTCGGCAAACTAATATTTTAAAGATAGAAAATACACAAAATAATACTTAACTAACCCAGCACTCACCTATTGTATGAGATAAAATATTAAAGATTAAAATAAAAATTAAAAATCTTCCAAAGAATTGTGATAAAAATCTCCCAAAAATATATCCATGTCTAAAAGATAGAAAAGAATATTGAAAATAAAATATTGAACTAGATTAATTTATTCACCTAATTATGTAAATAAATCCAACTATGTATTTTTCTGGAATTTAACTTTGATCGTTTTCCTTCCATTTAACAAATAAAAAATTAAAACTTTCGTTAATATGTTTATAAAAGAAAAAAAGGATAGCAAAATGAATTAAATTGCACAAGTTAATTGGATGAAAAATTAATACGGCGGAAGAAAAGAAAATTGGGGCGGGACAATGAATAATAAAGGCGGGATGTCAAATTTGGTGAAAATTTTAAACAGGCGCGTTTTTAATTAAATAAAATAAAAAAGAGGCGCTTTATCTTTTAGGTTAATCAACAGGGAAGGGAAGCCGCTTTCTCCTTGCCTCTCTCCTCCGCCAGTCCGCCAGCACCGAGCCCGCCTGTCTCCTCCTTGCCTCTCTTCCTGTTCTTCTCGGCACCGGAGAACGACGCCAACGCTGCACTCCAACATGGCAACCCATCCTTCTCGATCTCGGCAGCAGAAGAGCGAAGAGGGCAAGGGCGAATCCCGCCGTTTTGCACGCCGACAGGTACCTCTCTCCATCTCTTCGCCTATTCTTTCTCTTTTCCGGCTTTCTGCGTTGGTGGAGTCCCAAATCAAGGATACCAATGTGCAATTGTATGCCTCTTTGCCTCTTCTCTCTCCGACAGCTCTTGTTCATGTTCTTGTTGCCTTTTCTTGCTCTTCTCTTTACCGACTCTTTGACCTTTTCCCCTTTTCACTTCTTGGATCAATTGGTCTGTTGTTCCTCTACCAGCCACTACTTTGCCTTCTAGTTCTTCTTCTCTTCTAGATCTGGCTGTAATCTTTCCCCCAATTGGATGAAGCTAAGATTTTTGGACAGGAATTGCGTTGTTTGATTGCTTCCACTAGTGAAAACAAGAGGGTTGCTGCACATGTGGCTTCTCTGTACTACAGCTCCACACTTGGGAGGTTTATGGGTGCTGCTGGCTCCAATAGAGATGCTCCAAAGGCGCTCGATCTTGTTTTGGTAATTGGAAGTGTTGTCAATTCAATTCGTGTAGTAATCAGTGATGAATTTAGACTTTTTGATTGGGGGATTCGATAAATTTGAAGTCTTTGCTTATTGGGTTTAGTCTTTTTGATTGGATTACTACTTACTAGTGTTTGTTTGCTTATTGGGTTTTGGTCGAATCGATTCTTGGTTCCTAAACGAACCCTAACTTGAATCCTGAACTAAATTGGATTTGGAATTCCAGTTGTGACCTGATTCCTGATTCAATGCCAAAATGCAAATTGGAATCAAATGTGAGTTTATTTATTTTATTGTAGTTAATTCAAATTCAATATCTTTAGGCAACTTTCTATTTTTCTCTTACATAATAATGATATTTTAGATATTTGCTGAATGTTTTGTATCTGTGGAGTCATTCCCCAATCTGCTGTAGTTTCATACTTTTGCTCATCTAGAAGATGTGGTTTTATGTGGTGAGTTTATGAGATGCTAGACAATATCTGTTCTTGAGTTTTTTCAGAATGAAATAATCCAAATTGCCCTTCAAATTTCAGAAAAAGTTACAGTCATGGCTTCAAAAGAAGACGATGTTCCAGTATGGTTGATCGACGATGGCCCATTTGTGGTCATTACAAGGAATGTTTGTGGTATAATAAAAGTGGCTGATTCTGGGTACAAGACAAAGGTACCACCTCTCGTTCTGTATCTTGTTCATTTGTATGTCTTCTTACCTTGACAAAAACTATTTACTAGTGGAGTTTCTTAGGGATTGTATCTTGTTTGTGGTATAATAAAAGTGGAATTTTTATATTTGATCTTTCGAAAAAAGAAGAAAGAATTGTAATACCAGTGCATGAAGAATCCTTATATTAGGAAAATTAATCATCTAAGGGGCAATGCGTGATTGTGAGTGAGAATCCTTATATTTTCTGAGTATGGTTTACTCTTTAATCCTTATGTTTTCTGTCTTTTGTTTTATGTTCTGTTTTTTTACTTTCAAGTTAATAAAGGCTTTTAGTGGTAAGCTTGGGCTGTAATTTTGAAAGAGGACATAAGGCATGATCTATTCCTAGATAAACTCAAACAAACACCTTTCTATAGTTTTAAAGTTACACTTGCTCGATGCATGTTGAACAAGTCTCCATGATTAAGCACTAAACTTACTACAAGCAGTAGCAGTGGTAAGCTTGGGCTGGAATTTTGTTGCATAATGATGATACACAAGTCTCCAGGATTGACAAAAGAGTGCATACGGTTGCAAAGCTCAGGATTGATAAAGCAGAGTTCTTTATTTGCAATGTGGTGGTTTAGATTTTTGTTATGTAGGTGCTTCGAAAATTCATTTGGGTGTCTTGTGTTCGTCTGGATTGAATCCATGCTTCTAGTAGGTGTCCTTATCATATTCGTGCATGTTGAGACATGTTGTATCGTTGAACTTTTGAGTGTGTTTTAGATGTGTTTTGAATGGTGTAATTTATGGTTGTATTTTGGATGTGTTTGGGTGACATATTTGTAAAATTATATTAAATTTATTTCCTAGCTCATAGCACGAATAAGGCCACGAATAAGGCCACGGGCATATCCACGGGCATAGCCAACAATAAAGTCACGAATTTAGCCACGAATACCGCCACGGGAATAGCCACGGATATAGCCAACAAAGCCACAAACTTAGCCACCTAATTGGCCACGACAGTTGCCATGAAATCAGCCACGAAAGACGCCGGACATCTTGCACGTGCCAAACCAAAAAATCAGCCACGACATACACCGTGGCTAACTTCGTCGCTACAGCCATGAGTGACATGATCCTGACCCGGCCGCGGACATAGCCACGGACTTGTCAGATCGTGGCTATTAGCCACGGATGTTGGAAATCTGGCATTTAGCGACGAGGCATATATCCACGAATGGCGACGAACGTAAAATTCGTGGCAATGCCCGTCGCTAAACCGTTTAGCCACGATCATTCGTGGCCTATCCGTGGCTATTTGACCGTGGCTATTTCCTGTTTTTTTTGTAGTGTCTCCTCGTTTTTGCCTTGTTTGGTTTTTCCTTCCTCCTTCCCTTTACAGCTTAGGGGGTTCCAGTCCGAGACAGAACGTCGACTTGTCTTCCAAGAGAAAGAGATTTCTCAAAAGGCTGCTGAGATCAAAGACTTGAACCACCCCATGCTGATGTTGGGCAACACCCTCGAGGACCCCCCTTCAGTGGAAAAATTTAAGAAACGGTCCGTCAAGCTTCAAGAGAAACTGAAGGCAGCTAATGATCAAGTTTCCTCGCTAACTGGCGAGCGGGATGCGGCTCTATCCGACCTGGAGGCTTCGCATCGTCGAGAGGAGGAGCTTCAAACCTCTATTGGTGATGTAGAGAGTTGGCATAAAGCAAGCGAGACTTCTGTTCAAAAGCACCAGGGGGATTACTCCATCTTGGAGGAGGATCGTGGTTTGCTGAAGCAAGAGTTGGAAGCAGTTTAGTCTCATTCGGACCAAGAGGTGGCGCTCATATTGCTCGAGTCTCCTCCAGGTCTGAGGTATTTTACTTCTGAGTGGATCAAATCCGGCGCGGGCCTTTCCTTTATGTCCTCTGTGGCCAAAGAATGCCTTCGTACCCTTGAGGGTGACGAACTCTTGAAGGACAAATGTTTTAGATATTTTAGGAAGGGAATGTCCGCTGGTATTAATCAAAGTGTTGCCCACTCTATGGCCAATCCTGGTGTCCCTTTGGAGAAGTTTGAGGCTAGCTTGGTTCAGGATGATTGGGGGCTTACTCCAGAAGAGCTTGCCGCAGACGAGTCGAATGAGGAGGGTGAAGTTGGTGCCGACGCGGATTCGCAGGATCAAGAAGATTGACTCCTATCTTTCTCTTCCCCTGTTTGAATAGTTTATTGGCACATGCCTAATTTTGTAATTAACGCAGGTTTTTTGGGGTCCGTTTTTGACGCGCGATTTTTCTTGAACAGTGAAATCTGGCCGGTATACTTGATGGTGTATATCTTGCTATGACCATCTTTATTGTAATTATCCTTTCTACGTTCACACCTGCTAAGCTTCCCATGTAGTTGCCAGGTGTTTGGGATGGTACTTTGACGTTGTATAAAAAGCTTACGCCATTTGGCATCCATGCTTGAGTTTTTTCCTGGTTTTTCTAGTTAAGGTTTCCTTGGTTATCTCAAAGCCTTTCAGTGTCAATCATGGCGCCTAAACATCCCAATCTCTGGGTTTTTTTCCAAGTTTTGGATCGTGCTGATCAACTTCTCAGGCTTGTAGGACTTCCTTAGTCTATGTTTTGTTGTTTTTTTTAAAGTCTCTTTGAGCTCTGATTCTTGCACTTATGTTATTCTTGTTTTCTTTTTCTTGCATTGTCAGCCATTACCGCCCCGATTCGAGGTCGAGTGTCAGTCCGCCTTGCCATGAAAGTTTTTCCTTTCCTCTTACATCGTTAACGACTTTCAGGTGGAGATGAGTAGGGATCGGGACAATCATATGCAATTCGGCCGCGGATGGAGTGACTTCGTTGTTCGTCATGGGTTTAGCATCGGATCATCGATGATGTTCTATCACATGGGCCGAGCTCGTTTTAAAGTCTGTCAACGCCATGATATTGAGTGTTGTGATGTTGAGTGTCGTCTTTCGAACGCTTTCTCCAGTGGGTCTTGTTAGCTATTCTTGGGTTGTGATACGTTTGGATTCCTGATCCGTCGTCTGTGGGCTCGAAATCAAGAACACTAACTTGTTGATGGTCCGATCTTGCAATATTCTTGATAATCCTTGATGTTTGCAATTACTTACAATAAAGACTTTGAACTATTGTGAAAGAAAAGAAAACAAACAAATAAAAACTAAAACCAACAAAGGAAACAGCGACAGAAGCAAAGTAGTAGTGACGGTCGTTGGGATGGCTGCGGGGCGGCCCGGTCGCTGGCGACGGTTCTGGGCAGAATCAGCGACGACTTCTCTGATCCAGTGACGGTTTGATGTACATATTTGCACCTTCATTTATTGCATCTTTTGACTTCATATTTCATTCGATTTCCAAAGAAAAGGGTTCAAAAGAATATAAACTTGTGTAAGAATGAGCTAAAATGCAAGAAATAGGGTCTGCACAAGTTTTGAGCTAACCATGCAGGAATTCGAGCGAAAACGGAGTCAAAACGGAGAAGCCAAGGGAAGCTGAGCAAAGGTAGATATCGACCCCTGACATAGATATCGACCTCTGGTGTAGATATCGACCTTCAACATAGATATCAACCTCAACATAGACATCAAGTGAAGCTGAGAAGAGGTAGATATCGACCCTAGACCCAGATATCGACCTCTGGTGTCGATATTGACCCCCATATCGACCTCAACATAGAAATCGACCAGAGCTGAACAAGTCGAGCAGGAACAGAGACCTCGATATCGACCTCTAGTGTCGATATCGACCCCTGATCTCGACAGAAGATAGACTCGATTTCGAATGCGGATTGGAACTATATCTTCAAGGAGGCACGGAATTATCTTACACTTTCAAGATAGAGGACAGCTGAAGTTTTATCTATCCTTTACCTTTAAGTTATTTAAGTTTTTATCAAAATAAAAGACCTATCCTAATTGTTCGGATAGAGTTATTAGTTTACATAGGAGTTACAATCCTTGGATAGCGAGGATTAGTAGCCTATAAATAAAGCCTTAGGGGCTGATTTGTTAGATCATCAACTAGTCCAATCCAAGAGACAAACAATAGAGTTAGAGTTAGAGAGAAGTTTTAGGGTTTGACGTTTTCGAAAGTTGACGTTGAGTTGTAAAGTTTCGGAGTTTAATTTAATGCAAGTTTCTTCCTTTCAGTCAATGATGAATTCCATGATGAGAAGCGAGTAGTTCCCCAAAGCTCTTAGGGTCGGGGTGAGCCCGACGTTAGCCATGCGCGCTTGAGGTAAGTATTTGATGTTGATATCGTTGTGTCTATCTCTCCTCCTACGATTCTATGTTTAGTCCTAATCGAAAGAAAAGGGATTCATGCTAACAACTTGAGTTATAAACATAAAATTGGTAGAGACAATTAGGTTTATTTTCAAGAGTAATCCTAAGAGTTGGTGTACGGCGTAAGCTTGTCCCTCGGGTGAAATAGCGCAATTGTCCGTCTTATTTATCTTATCGCATGCATTGGTTAACGTTGTGGTAAACCCTAATCCTAGGAGTTGCTTTTACATATTTTATACACCAAAACCCATTGTTATTTCTGTTCATTGCTTCTCTCTCCATCCTCAAATCTTCGGCCTTTCTTTGCCGACGAAAGTACTAACACACTGCAGGAAGACATCGATATCGACCCCAGACGTCGATATCGACCACTGAGTTCGTCGACAGTTTTCTGAGTCGACGACGAACATCGCTGCGGAGTTTTGCTGAGCATCGATATCGACACCTAGCATCGATATCGATCCTTCTGTATCGACTGGCAGACTTCTGAGCCAGTCGATTTCGTGGCCTAACATCGATACCGACCCCCATCAGTCGATATCGACCACTTGTTTTTGTCCCTGCAGGTCTTCTGTTGCAGAGAACATCGACTGTCGAGGTCGACATCGAGGCCCAAGGTTGAAATCCAGGCTTCTGGTCGACGCAGACGTGAGATTTCCAAAGCTACTAGGATCCCGCTGACACGCCTCCTCGTGGATCGATCCTGACTACCCTTCCACTACAACGGGAGGAAGTCTTGTAATTATTTGCTTAGGCCAGGAGTTGGATTACATTTATTACATCTTTATTAATTGTAATTACTTGACATATCATCCTCCTGCAACAACAGATTGGCGCCGTTGCCGGGGAGGCAATCAATCGCGCCCTAGTAGTCTATCTCACGTCTCTTTCTAGATTGGCCTTGCAGGTGTATGCGACGCGCTGATCGCCACCTGAATTCGAAGGAGTAGACGACCCTGAGCGTTATTTCCATCTAAGGGCCCAAGCTCAAAGAATCATGGCGGACAACGCGAACCAGGCTGAACTTATTGAGCAACTAAGGAGGCAGGTTGAGGACCTAACAACTAGAGAGGCGGCACTTAAGGAGTGTGCGGATAGGGAGGAGGAAGGCCGAAGGCAAATAGAAGCCCAAATCAATGCCCTCCCTAGGAATGCCAAGCAATATATGCACCTCGCTCTCACAGTGCCTGAATCGGCAATTCTTATCCCTGCCTCTAATTTTAAAATTAAACCAAACTTTTTAACTGAAATAAGAAGGCATCAATATGAAGGGAAACCTAACGAATGCCCTATGGCACATATATCAACCTTCTTAGACCTCTGTGATACAATTGCTGATGGACAAAGTCTTGAGTATGTCCAACTAAAAGCATTTCGCTGGTCTCTTACAGGAAAAGCATTGCAGTGGTTGGAGAGCTTAGCCCCAAGATCGCTCCGCACCCGGAATGAAGTCAAGGACGCGTTTCTCAACAAGTTCTTTCCTCCTTCTAAGACGGCGTTGATCGGACAGAAAATCACGGCTTTCAAACAAAAGCCTGGTGAGGCTCTAGCGACTGTTTGGGAAAGGTTTAAGGACCTCCTACGATCATGCCCGACACATGGCCAACCACCGTATGTAATTCAGGAGATCATATACAATGCTCTTGACGCTGCAACAAAGGAGAGGATCAACACCTACACCGCCTATGGCTACCTTGAACTCGCCCCACAAGAGGCTTGGGAGACCATAGAGAGGTTGGTGGTATTTGACAATACATATGGGACTCCTGAGGCTTCCGACGCACCATCATCGTCGAGGCCTGTCCCATCTATGCCCTTATATGAACCCTCCAATGTAATCGATCCGGATGTAAAGGAGCAATTTCATAGGGATCAACTTAGAAAGCTCCAAAAGCAAGTAAGGTTCCTTTCAGTGAACCAAGATTGCATTGAATGCGGATCGCAGCGGCACACCACCATCGAGTGCCCACACGCCGAACAAGTACACCTAGCGGAGACTGACCAAGAGGCGCGCTACATGAGGGGTCCCAATCACCAATATTGGGGAGACCAAAGGTTCCATCAACCACAAAGGAACCAGGTTAACCCTAGGGACCCTCCGCCTTATAGAGCTCCTGGGCACCCGGAGAGAGACCAAAAGAAGGATGATCTTCAACTAGTACTAGATGAAATCAGGCGAAATCAGGCTAAGAATGATCAATCCAACAATGCCATCCATTCTCAACTCAATCACCTTACCACAAGGATTGGGGAGATGGATATTTGGAAGAAGAACGTAGAGACCCAATTGGGTCAATTGGCGGCACAAATCCTTAGACCGTCCGGAACACTCCCTGGGCAACCCACCACAAATCCTAAGGGACAATCCGGGACGGGCCATATCGCAGCCATACAATTAAGGAGTGGCACCAAAGTACAAAAGCCACGAACGGAATCGGAGGAAGCAGCAGATCCAGTCGACATCGACAGACCAGTCGATGTCAAGGATGAGGTCGATATCGACCCCCATGTCGACCAACAGGTCGATATCAAGGCCACTGCAGAGCCATCAAAGCCACAACAGGGGTCGAAATCGACCATCCCAGTCGATATCGACCAAAGCCCAATCGACATCGATGTCCAGCAGGCTCCTCCGACCACCGTTTTGGCCCCTCCACCAAAGAAGACGTTGCCATTCCCTTCCAGAGCATTGGAGGACCCCACCAAAGGTAAGTTTAGGCGCTTCATAAAGATACTTCAAGGACTCAACATCACTATCCCTCTGACAGAAGCCCTAAGCGAGATGCCCGCCTATGTACGATTCCTCAAAGACATCCTGAGCAAGAAGAGATCCATGGCAGAGATCGCAGAGGAGTGCTCAAAGATGGACTTCCCTGAGAAGAAGAGTGATCCAGGGAAGTTTGCAATCACCGTAGGACTTGGCCAACATCGCTATAAAGCCCTATGTGACCTAGGGGCAAGTGTAAGTCTCATGCCTCTCTCTATTTGGCAAAAGGTGAACATTGGCGCCCTTGAACCTGTGGACATGAAACTTTATATGGCTGACAACTCATTCGTTAGACCCACAGGTATAGTTGATGACGTTCCGGTAAAGGTAGGTAAGTTCTTTGTGCCTACTGATTTCATTGTATTGGAGATGCCTGAAGATCCTGTAGTGCCTATTATCCTTGGTAGGCCTTTCTTAGCTACTGCTGATGCCAATATCAATGTACGTCGAGGACTACTAACCTTTACTATAGGGAACGAAGTGATAGAATTCTCTTTCAACCCAACCATGAGCGAAACAAAGCACCTGGAGCAAGTAGTCCTCTCGCCGGCTAAGGAGAAGCTTAGAAAATTTTTGTTGGCGAGGACGGAAACAGCAAGCAGGGTCGACATCGACTGGAACCAGTCGATATCGACTAAAAACATCGAAATCGACCCCCCTTGGTCGAAATCGAGCATGCCAGATCATTGCCAAGAGCTTAAGTATGGGGTCACAAAGGTCGATGTCGACCCCCACATATCGATATCGACCATAGCACTCGAAATCGACCCTCCTTGGTCGAAATCATCCACCCCTCAGCCCGAAGATTTCTGTTTCGGGCCCAAACAGGTAAGCCCAGGTATGACTCCTAACCCTCCTCCGTCCATTATTGATAAATCAATTCAGCCCATTATTGATAATTCTACTAAAGAGAGGGTCAAAGCTCCATGGTTTGCCTATATTGCTAAAGTTAGGTCAAGAAAGAGAAGGAAAGCGCCCAAAGAAGAACCTAACATCAAAGAAGCCGTGGTCGCCGAACTTAGATGCTACCAAAAGGACCTAGATGATCCAGGAGAAGGCTCAAGCTCAAGGGGTCCCTACATAAAAGGCTCGTGAAGAATTGACGGAGAAGTCGGCCTAGCGACTCAAAAATCTAGAGCATGTACATAAAACTTTTAAATTTCGCATAGATGGTTTTTAGGATTTAATTTTTTGCTTTTTGAACTTTTAAAATTGAGATAATTCGTGCTTTATCTACATTTCTAACAAAGATTTCAGGTTATCAAGCAAAAGGAACGACGAAGAAGGAAAGAAGCTACTGAAGAGGCAGTCGAAATCGACCAGGCCGGTCGAAATCGACCCCCCCAGGGTCAAGCCATCTCCTGGAGTCGACATCGAGGACTCAGGAGCGAAAATGAGAGGTCGATATCGACCGTAATACTCGATATCGACCCCAATCAAGCAGCCCTTGTCTTCATTTTCTTCCTCTAATTCGACAAATGCAGTCGACATCGACCACTGACCTAGATATCGACTTCTGGCATCGACCAACCTGAAATCAACCTGAATCCGTAGGTTTGCGCTGTGAGTTTCTCTCTACCCTTGCTCTTCTTTTTAATACAGTGAGGACACTGTATATTTTAAGTATGGGGTGGGGGAAAAACATGTCTTATAGTCTTAACTTGGTTTCTTCTTCGCATTGCATTCATGTTTAAATTTTTGTTCTTAGTCTTACTTTTAAAAAATGTCAGAAAATCCAAAAAAAATAGAAAAATGTCAAAAATACAAAAAAATGCATGTTTATTCTTTAAGTTTATTTTTAAACCCTACTTAGATGTCCTATGATGAAAACTCAATAGCTGACTTGATCATGTAAATCCTATGGCATATTTGGATGGTTTAGCCTAAGTCCTTAAAATTTTTATGTAGATTGTGAACTTGTGATGAAATTGAGCACATATGATCCTAGGCTAAAAAGCAAATCCAACAAAAATTATCCTTGTGAGAAGTTTGACCTATAGGGAGAACATCAAAAATCCCTCCGCTTTCTTGAGTGAATTTACTCTTCCTATGCATCTCTAAATATTGTGATAGTTATTCAAAACCAATGCATATATATGATTATGTTTACGAGAATTAAATGATGGAGGCATCTTTTAAGCCAATTTTATCCTCTCTTTACCTACCCTGCATTATCCCTGCTTGAAGCCAGAACATTAGCCTGAGCCTGAAATTGCAAACTCCACAAAATTATCCCTAGCCGAATTGAGCCTGACCCCCATTTGGGAATTGAGACTTATATTGGTTGGACTAATGCCTTGTGAAAAGAAAAGAGCATAATGTCCAGTTTTGGGCAAGGAAATTATAGGATGACGCATATTTACATTTTGTCATATTTTGTAAAAGGGTTTATGGCTCAACATATAAATGCACATATTTACTTATTATTTTCGAAAAAAAAAATCCGAAAAAAAATAAATAAAGATATCTATATATAGTGCATGAGCCAAAATCCTTAAGTCTTTTATTCATACAAGTGTTATATTTTTTTAGAGGTATATTAGAACTTGGAAGAAGGGTTGATGGAATGCATCTTGAGAGTGTATTATGAAGAGTTATGGTTTGGATATTGCAAGTGTTGAGATTTAGGAGTCTTGATTCCCGAATTTTAAAAGCACCACATGGCCAAATAATTCCATACCTTTTATTTCATACCAAGCCCCATTACAACCCCGCCGAATGGAGTCTTCTTTGAAGTCTTCCATTGAGCGAAAGTCCTCCTGATGATTCTCATTGCATTTTCATAATTGGTTGCGAAGTGGATTATTATAAATTGCGATGTTTATGAGATTGTATATGGAATTGAGTTGAGAGTTGATCTTCATAGCCTAAACACATGAGAGTTGAGTGCAAACACATTATCCCTGTGAGGTTGGATCAAAATTGCATATGCCTATGGATCGCCAAAATATGTGCTATGACGTTAAATTCACTTGCTTTGCTTTGCTACCGCTTATGATGTTGCTTTTGACAAAGGCGACGACTTGAAGGGTGTGTTGTAGGTATTGGTTATTGCTTGGTTATTGCTTGAGGACAAGCAAGTCTAAGTATGAGGTGTTTTGATGTACATATTTGCACCTTCTTTTATTGCATCTTTTGACTTCATATTTCATTCGATTTCCAAAGAAAAGGGTTCAAAAGAATATAAACTTGTGTAAGAATGAGCTAAAATGCAAGAAATAGGGTCTGCACAAGTTTTGAGCTAACCATGCAGGAATTCGAGCGAAAACGGAGTCAAAACGGAGAAGCCAAGGGAAGCTGAGCAGAGGTAGATATCGACCCCTGACATAGATATCGACCTCTGGTGTAGATATCGACCTTCAACATAGATATCAACCTCAACATAGACATCAAGTGAAGCTGAGAAGAGGTAGATATCGACCCTAGACCCAGATATCGACCTCTGGTGTCGATATCGACCCCTATATCGACCTCAACATAGAAATCGACCAGAGCTGAACAAGTCGAGCAGGAACAGAGACCTTGATATCGACCTCTGGTGTCGATATCGACCCCTGATCTCGACAGAAGATAGACTCGATTTCGAATGCGAATTGAAACTATATCTTCAAGGAGGCAGGGAATTATCTTACACTTCAAGATAGAGGACAGCTGAAGTTTTATCTATCCTTTACCTTTAAGTTATTTAAGTTTTTATCAAAATAAAAGACCTATCCTAATTGTTCGGATAGAGTTATTAGTTTAGATAGGAGTTACAATCCTTGGATAGCGAGGATTAGTAGCCTATAAATAAAGCCTTAGGGGCTGATTTGTTAGATCATCCACTAATCCAATCCAAGAGACAAACAATAGAGTTAGAGTTAGAGAGAAGTTTTAGGGTTTGACGTTTGCGAAAGTTGACGTTGAGTTGTAAAGCTTCGGAGTTCAATTTAATGCAAGTTTCTTCCTTTCAATCAATGATGAATTCCATGATGAGAAGCGAGTAGTTCCCCAAAGCTCTTAGGGTTGGGGTGAGCCCGACGTTAGCCATGCGCGCTTGAGGTAAGTATTTGATGTTGATATCATTATGTCTATCTCTCCTCCTAAGATTCTATGTTTAGTCCTAATCGAAAGAAAAGGGATTCATGCTAACAACTTGAGTTATAAACATAAAATTGGTAGAGACAATTAGGTTTATTTGCAAGAGCAATCCTAAGAGTTGGTGTATGGCGAAAGCTTGTCCCTCGGGTGAAATAGTGCAATTGTCCGTCTTATTTATCTTATCGCATGCATTGGTTAACGTTGTGGTAAACCCTAATCCTAGGAGTTGCTTTTACATATTTTATACACCAAAACCCACTGTTATTTCTGTTCATTACTTCTCTCTCCATCCTCAAATCTTCGGCCTTTCTTTGCCGACGAAAGTACTAACACACTGCAGGAAGACATCGATATCGACCCCAGACGTCGATATCGACCACTGAGTTCGTCGACAGTTTTCTGAGTCGACGACGAACATCGCTGCGGAGTTTTGCTGAGCATCGATATCGATACCTAGCATCGATATCGACCCTTCTGTATCGACTGGCAGACTTCTGAGCCAATCGATTTCGTGGACTAACATCAATATCGACCCCCATCAGTCGATATCGACCACTTGTTTTTGTCCCTGCAGGTCTTCTGTTGCAGAGAACATCGACTGCCGAGGTCGTCATCGAGGCCCAAGGTCAAAATCGAGGCTTCTGGTCGACGCAGACGTGAGATTTCCAAAGCTACTAGGATCCTGCTGACACGCCTCCTCGTGGATCGATCCTGACTACCCTTCCACTACAACGGGAGGAAGTCTTGTAATTATTTGCTTAGGCCAGGAGTTGGATTACATTTATTACATCTTTATTAATTGTAATTACTTGATATATCATCCTCCTGCAACAACACGGTTTCTCAGGATGGGTTTCTCCTTTGTGTTTGGTTTGGGATTGTGTTTGGGATTAAGATTTGGTATCAGATGATTGTATGAATGAACAATAAGAACATAGAAGATTGCTCAGGCTTTGGATTGGGGAATTGGGGAAACCTTTTAATCCTAAAAAGGTTCCTCAATTATATTTTCCAATCTAAGTTTAATTGAATGAAATACAAGAGTTTAAATAGAGACATACCAATTCTATCTTATGCAAAAGATAAAGTTTTGGTAACTAAAGATAAATCAAATAATCTAAAGATATGTAAATCTTTCCTAAGATAAGTAAAACTAACTAAGGATAGAAAATTAACAACTTGGTGGTTAAGAATTAATCTAGATGAGATATAATTCCTCCCACATTATTTCCTATACAAAATAATTATATCTAACTGTAATAAAATAGGAAAACCGAAAATAATTAAATAAACATGTAGAAATTCGTCCAAACAGGGACAGCTTCAAAGAGGATGCATTTCGGCCATTCTCGATTTCGATTCTGGAGAAACCTTCAACAACAAAGTTGTATATCTTTTCGTCCTCGTTCCAATAAGTTATGGCACGACCCCATCCAATAAATATAGTCTCCGAACGACCCATTTTACTGAGACATCGAAAAGCTGTCAAACGATCCTGAACGAACGAAAAACGTGGGCCTTGGTTACTTGCACCTTTGGACCTTCTTACATGGTGGAGCCTTCTTCTTCCTTTTGAGGATGACATCATGCTCCTCCATTTGCATTCGACCCGTCCTCGAGTCATCGCCAGGATCAAGATCATTGTTTGAGCCACAGAAGCTCATCCTTGATTGCATCAGGTCGCGTTTTCTTTTAATAAAAGGTGGTGTGGGCGTAAACTTTGTAATAAAGGACACGTTTGGTCAATCAGTATTTTATTTCGAGCCGAAAAATTTTATTGAAATTGAGGGCTTTACATGAGGTCAAACCAGGTTTTATTTATTGGGGCATTCCCCAGCTGCTATCTAGCGATCACAGCCATATTTTCTTTTGACGTCGCGACCTTCGTTCTTACATCGGGGTTCGTCTCATGCTATCCGTGCCCAATGATGCCTTTGTAGTCGCAATCAGGATTGGCTATGTAGACTTTGAAGTGGGAGTCCCCCTGGTATACGAAGATCAGTGCTACCCTGACGCACACTCTGTTCGCCCGCGTGAACTCGGACCATCCATTGGTAAACCAGAAGAATCCATCCGCGTCTCTTTCGCCTTTGACCTCATGCTCTCTGTTGGATCGGGACCAGAGATACGCTAGGATGTGGGCGTCTTCCTCCAGCAACACGTACATCAGTGGGGTTTGTAGTGAATGAAGCTGCCCTTCGGCGAGGATAACTCGATAGAAGGCTTTAGGTGGCTCTTCGAGTTCCATTTTTGGATGTGCTTTTTGGCTTGGGACTCATAGGGCTTTTATACTTGGTTTTTTTTTGTGGTTTAGTTGTTGGTTCTTGGCTTTCCTTGTCGCGTGTCAATTTTGTTTTTCGATGTAACACCATGGGTCACTTTTGTGGTTGCATGTCTTCACGGGTCTCTTTTTTGTGTTTTAATCGAAGATCCCTTAATCAGAGCTGTGTGATGCGACTTCTCACTGTCTCACTCATCTTAGCGCATGCGAAGGCCATGTCATTTCAAGTGGTGTGGTCTTGTCCTTTCTGAGAAGGTTTCCTTGACATGTGTTGTGCATGCGTGGATCTTTTTAGCTGAGGGCCTAGGTCAAATCCGGTTCCGTGCTTCTTCCTTCTAGTGCTCCCCCCTCTTTCGTTTTGTTATGCTCTTTCTCCACGCCTTTTCGTATGGTGGTGTAAAGACTCAGATGCGCGGTTCGGCCGTCGTCCCTACTATTTCTTTTAGTTTGGGCATGGTGTTAGTAGGAGGAAATCGAGTTTGAAACAAATATAAAAAATAGATGCCAACTGAATCCTAGCATATGCAAATAATTACAAGACTTCCTCCCGGTGTAGTGGAAGGGTAGTCAGGATCGTTCCACGAGGAGGCGAGTCAGCAGTGCCTGGATAGTCTCTACGAACTCTGCGCAAGTTGACTAGAAGCCTCGATATCGAGTTGGGCAGTCGATATCGACAGGGCAGTCGATTCCTAGTGACGATGTCGATCTAGAGAGAAAGCCTGCGTAGAGAGAAAACAATAGAAAGCACTCGATATCGACTGGAATGGTCGATTTTGAATGGATCAGTAGCTCTATCGACTCAGAAAACCATCGAAGAGGAAGTGCTCGATGCAGGGTGGTCGATATCGACAGAAGTGGTCGATATCGAGTGGCTCTCAGTCGATGTCGATTTGCAGAAAAACAGCAGAAATAAAAACAGCAGATTTTAGGGTTTTAACTCAATAAACTAAAAGGCTTCCAAGATAGGGATTCACCATGATGGTAACCATGCATGTATTGTAACCAATTCACATAAAAGATTAAGCTTTTCTCAACTTCAATTAGGGATATAGAGGCTTTCGCATAAAAACCTAATTGTTTTTATCTTTCTCATAATTAGGGTTTATGTCAACTTACGCAGGCAAAACCTAATTACTATCCAAATTCACATATATAATCCACTTTCGCTTCATATAAGGTAAATAAGAAATGATCCTAAACTCGAATAAAGGATTGAGCACAGGCTAGAAGAGATCGCATAATCAAATATGGAATAAGCGTACTTACATGGCTACCGTCGGGCTCACCCCGACCCTAGAAGTGGGACGACTACTCGCTCTTCATCGCAACAAACATCTTTGATTGAAAAGAAGAAACTTGCATTAGACTTAAAACTTCGAAGCTTTACAACTCAGCGCCGGCTCTCGCAAACGCTAAACTCTAAAAATTCTCTCTAACTCTAACTCTATTGATTGTTGTGTGTGTGAATGAATAAAAACCAGCCCCCCTAGGGCTTTATTTATAGGCTTCTAATCCTTGCTAGCCAAGGAAAGTATCTTCTATCTTCTATCTAAACTCTATCCAAAGAAGTAGGATAGATCTTTTATTTAGGTAAATATCTAAATAACTAAATAAACCTTTAGGGTAAAAAGTAAATATCCCCAAGGTCGAATCTATCTAAATCTATAGATAATCCATGACCCTTATGGATAGAATTGCAATCCGCGTCTTGAAAAGCGCGTCGAATCCGTGTTGAAATCCAGTCGATATCGACTAGTTCAGTCGAAATTGACGGGCTTCATTCCACTCGATTTCTGGGTCTTGGTCGATATCGACCTCAAGTAGTCGATATCGAGTGCTTCCTTTTGCTGGTGTTCTTGGTCTGTCTCGACACTCAAAATCTGTGTCGATGCTTTAGTCGATATCGACCTGATAGGTCGATTTCGACCACTTTTCTGCTTTCTTTGGTTTCTTTGTTTTGACTCCAATTTCGCTCCAATTCCTACATAATTAGACCAAAACTTGTGCAGACTCTATTTCTTGCACGTTAGCTCATTCTACACAAATTTATATTATTTTTCACCCTTTTCTTTGGAAATTAAATGAAATATGAATTTAAAAGATGCGATAACAAGGGTACTAAATATGTATATCAAAAAAACCCATACTTAGAGTTGCTTGTCCTCAAGCAATAACCAAGCAATAACCAAAACCTACAATACACCCTTCAAGTCTTCGCCCTTGTCAAAAGCAACATCATAAGTGGTAGCAAAGCAAAGCAAGTGAATTTAACGTCATAGCACATATTTAAGCGATCCATAGGCATATGCAATTTTGATCCAACCTCACGGGGATAATGTGTTTGCACTCAACTCCCATGTGTTTAGGCTGTGAAGATCAACTCTCAACTCAATTCCATATACAAACTCATAAATATTGCAATTTATAAAAATCCACTTCGCAACCAATTATGTAGATGCAATAAGAACCATCAGGAGGACTTTCGCTCAATGGAAGACTTCAAAGAAGACTCCATTCGGCGGGGTTGTAATGGGGCTTGGTATAAAATAGAAGGGTATGGAATTATTTGGCTATGTGGTGCTTATAAAATTCGGGAATCGAGACTCCTAAACTTTATCACAACTATATCCAAACCATATCTCTTACAATGATGCACTTTCCAAACTTATCTTTCCATAAGGCTCATCAACCTTCTTTCAAACCCTAATATGCTCTTAAAAATATAGAACTTGTATAAAATAAAAGAACTAAGGAATATTTGGCTCATGCACTATGTAATATAACTTCTTCTTCTTCTTTTTTTGCATGAAAATAAATAAAAACCGTGCATTTATATGGTGAGCCAAAAATCCTTTTACAATGTATGACAAGATGCAAATATGTACCAACCCATAATTTCCTTTACTAAAAACTATCAATATGCACTTTTCTTTCCACAATGCATTATCCTAACCAATCTAAGTCTCAATTCCCAAATGGGGGTCAGGCTCAATACGACTAGGGATAATTTTGTGGAGTTTATCATATAAGGTAAGGCTAATGTTCTGGCTTCAAGCAGAGATATTGCAGGGTAGGTAAAGAGAGGATAAAAATGGCTTAAAAGATACCTCCATCATTTAATTCTCGTAAACATAAACATATATATGTATTGGTTTTGAATAACTATCACAACATTTAGAGATGCATAGGAAGAGTAAATACACTCAATAAAGCAGAGAGATTTTTGATGTTCTCCCTATAGGCCAAAATTCTCAGAACGACAATTTTTGTTGGACTTTCTTTTTAGCCTAGGATCATATGTGCTCAATTTCATCACAAGTTCACAATCTACATAAATACCATTTTAAGGACTTAGGCTAAACCATCCAAATATGCCATAGGATTTACATGATCAAGTCAGCTATTGAGTTCTTATCATTGGACATCTAAGTAGGGTTTAAAAAACTAAATATGCATTTTTTGTATTTTTGACATTTTCTAATTTTTTTTGGATTTTTCTTATTTTTAATGAAAGTAAAAACTAAGAACAAAAACATAAACATGAATGCAATGCGAAAAAGAAAACCAAGTTATGACCATAAGACATGTTTCTCCCCCACCCCATACTTAAAATATACAGTGTCCTCACTGTATTAAAAGAAGAACAAGGTTAGAGAGAAACTCATAGAGCAACCTGTGGATTTAGGTCGATTTTAGGTCAGTCGATGCCAGTAGTCAATGTCGAGTACAATGGTCCATGTCGACTGCATCTGTCGAAGTCGAGGAAGAAGGTGAAGTCGAGGGCTGCCATATTTTGGTCGATAGCGACTGTGTTGGTCGATATCGACTAATCCTTTAGTCTCCAGAGTCATCGATGTCGACTTCAAGAGCCGGCTTGATCACAGTTGGTCAATTTTGACTAGGTTAGTTGATTTCGAGTGCCCCTGCAGAAGCTTCTTTTCTTCCTCGTCGTTCCTGAAATCGTTAGTGCATAATAGATAAAACCACGAAATATCACATTTTCAAAAGTCCAAAAATCCAAAATCCAAATCCCTAAAAACCATCTATGCGAAAAATTTAAAGGTTTTTATGTACAAGCTCTAGACTTTATAGTCGCTAGGCTGACTTCCTCCGCGCTTCTATCCAAGGTGGCACATGTAGGGATCATATCGCTCTTATGTCCTCTTCAGGGCTTTCAAGCTCTACTTTGAACAACGTCCCTTTCTTGTCCTTAAGCTCCAACCTTCCTGGATAGACTTTATAGATCGTCATGATTGACCTTTTCCTTCCATCCCTTCTTCTGCTTCCCAGGGCATTGCATTGCTCAATAAGCACCTTGTCGCCTGCCTTGTATTTTTTATGGGCTTACCTATCATGTTAGTTAGGCATACAAACAAGGATACTCGCTTTAAAGGGATATTCGAATTTATCTCTAAGGATAGAGTAATCTTACCTTGACTTACCTCGGAGTCCGTACTATTCTTTGGGGTCAGTCAATATCGAGTGGATTGGTCGATATCGACCTTTGTTTTTTCTGTCGATGGAGGCTGGTCGAGTAGGGGGAGTCGATCTCGAGTGGGCCCAATCAATATCGAATGGCCCTGGTCGATTCCGAGTGCTGTGTCGACCCCATACTTAGCCTTTGGCAGTCGATTTGGCTTCTGTTCACTCGATATCGACTGGGTTGTGTCAATTCTGAGTGCTTTGTTTGGCTCTTCTCTATCGTCGGCTTGGTGCCAAATCTCCAAAAGTTCCTCCATTTGGGCCTCCATGGCCCTCTCCTCTAGCTCCTCGTCGGTCAAGGCTCTCTCCGTTGGTTCACTGCAAGGGATTATTCTCCCTATTTGCATCGCCTTGACCTCCATTTGTTGTACCTCTTTCATTGTAGGGTTGAAGGAGAATTCGATGACCTCATTGCCAATAGTGAATGACAACAGTCCCTTTCTTACGCCAATATTGGCATCGGCCGTAGCTAGGAACGACCTTCCTAAGATGATTGGGCAAGTGGGATCCTCTGCCATAGCAAGTACAATAAAATCAGTGGGTACAAAGAACTTACCCAAATGGACTAGGACATCATCGATGATGCCTGTGAGCCTTACAAAATTATTATCGGCTATGTATAGTTTTATATCAACCGGCTCCAAGGCTCCAATGTTGACCTTTGACCAGATGGACAAAGGCATGAGGCTAACGCTCGCCCCTAGGTCACACAAGGCCTTGTAGCGATGTTGGCCAAGCCCAATGGTGATGGCGAATCTACCAGGATCACTCATCTTCTCTGGATAGTCCACCTTGCTACACTCCTCAGTGATCTCAGCAATTCATCGCTTCTTACTTAATATATCTTTAAGGAAGCTCCAAGGCTCCAATGTTGACCTTTGACCAGATGGACAAAGGCATGAGGCTAACGCTCGCCCCTAGGTCACACAAGGCCTTGTAGCGATGTTGGCCAAGCCCAATGGTGATGGCGAATCTACCAGGATCACTCATCTTCTCTGGATAGTCCACCTTGCTACACTCCTCAGTGATCTCAGCAATTCATCGCTTCTTACTTAATATATCTTTAAGGAAGCGAACGTATGATGGCATCTCATGAAGGGCCTCCGTGAATGGAATGGTGACATTAAGGCCTTGGAGAACCTTCACAAAGCGTTGGAACTTTGCATCCGCTGGATCCTTTGATGATTTGGATGGGTAGGGCAATGGCTTCTTCCAGGGCGGAGCGGGAATGGCCCGAGGTGGTGCTGATGAATGGTCGATATCGACTGGTGGGGTGTCGATATCGACTACAGTGGTCGATCTCTGGTTTGTCTGGACAGGGTCGAAGTCGACAGGTGGGTCGACATCGAGTGGTTCAGTCGATAACGACTGGGGGTGGTTGATATCAATTGGCTCTCTAGGACTTTTCTCTGCTTCTCCGGCATTCATTGGTAACTCCTTAGCATTCCTTAGACGAACGGCGGCGATGTGACCTGATGGCTGCCCCTTTGGATTGGCATGTGGTTGGCCAGGGTGCCCTTCGGGTTATCGTGGAATTGATGCCGCCAATTGACCCAGTTGTGTGTCAATGCCTTTTCTCTATTTATCAATCTCACCAAGACTAGAGTTAATGCCGTGTAATGCCATTTGGATGGCATTGTTGGTTTGTTTTGTCTCCGTTGGGTTCCGCCTCATTTCGTCTAGGATGAGTTGTAGATCATCCCTCCTTTCTTTGTCAGGATAGCCAGGTGCTTTGTATGGTGGAGGATCCCTGGGGTGGTATTGGGGTGGTTGATTTCCCCAGTTTTGGTACCCCTGGAGATTGGGATTCCTCATGTAGCGCGCTTCCTGGTGGGTCTCCACTAGTTGTACTTGCTTCGTGTGGGGGCAATCAGTGGTGATATGCCTTATGGAGCCTTATTCAACGCAGGGTTGGTTGGCGGAGAGGAATTTGACTTGTTTTTTAAGCCTCCCGAGTTGATCTTGCATGAATTAATCTTTGACGTCGGGATCCATCTCCTTGGAGGGTTCATAAAGTGGCATAGATGGGGTAGGCCATGAGTCGGAGGCCACAGGAGTCCCATAGGAGTGGTCAAATTCGACCAACCTCTTTATAGTATCCCAAGCTTGTTGTGGTAGGAGCTCGAGATACCCATAGGAGGTATAGGTGTTGATTCTCTCCTTAGTAGCTACGTCCAGGGCGTTTTAGATGATCTCCTGGATGACGTAGGGTGGTTGCCCATGCGTAGGGCAAGACCTCAATAGCTTCTTAAACCGCTCCCACACTTACGCCAGGGTTTCATGTGGCCTTTGTTTGAAAGCCATAATCTTCTGGCGTATCACCACGGTCTTGGATGGTGGGAAAAACTTGTCGAGAAATGCATCTTTGACCTAATCCCATGTGCGAAGCGATCTGGGGGCTAGGCTCTCCAACCATGCTAGAGCTTTCCCTGTGAGAGACCAACGAAAAGCCTTTAGTTTTACATATTCAAGGCTTTGTCCATTAGCAATAGTATCACACAAGTCAAGGATTATTGAAATATGCTGAAGAGGACAATCATTAGGTTTCCCCTCAAATTGACGTCGCCTAATTTTAGTTAAGAAACTAGTTTTAATCTCAAAATTAGAATGGGGGATAAGAATAGCCGATTCAGGCACTAAGAGCACATGGTGCATGTATTGTTTGGCATTCTGAGGGAGGGCATTGATTTGGGCTTCTATTGTATAGTCTCTGCGAACTCTGCGCAAGTCGACCAGAAGCCTCAATATCGAGTTGGGCAGTCGATATCGACAGGGGCAGTCGATTCCTAGTGACGATGTCGATCTGGAGAGAAAGCTTGCGAAGAGAGAAAACAACATAAAGCACTCAATATCGACTGGAATGGTCGATTTCGAGTGGGTCATTAGCACGGGGTGGAAGTGCTTGATGCAGGGTGGTCGATATCGACAAAAGTGGTCGATATCGAGTGGCTCTCAGTCGATGTCGATTGGCCGAAAACAGTAAATAAAAAGAAAGAAATAAAAACAACAGATTTTAGGGTTTTAACTCAATAAACTAAAAGGCTTCCAGGCTAGGGATTCACCACGATGGAAACCTTGCATGTATTGTAACCAATTCACATAAAAGATTAAGCTTTTCTCAACTCTAATTAGGGATATAGAGGCTTTCGCATAAAAACCTAATTGTTTTTATCTTTCTCATAATTAGGGTTTATGTCAACTTACGCAAGCAAAACCTAATTACTATCCAAATTCACATATATAATCCACTTTCGCTTCATATAAGGTAAATAAGGAATGATCCTAAACTCGCATAAAGGATTGAGCACGGGGTAGAAGAAGAGATCGCATAATCAAATATGGAATAAGCGCACTTACTTGGCTACCGTCGGGCTCACCCCGACCCTATAAGTGGGACGACTACTCGCTCTTCATCGCAACAAACATCTTTGATTGAAAAGAAGAAACTTGCATTAAACTTACACCTTCGAAGCTTTGCAACTTAACGCCGGCTCTCGCAAACGCCAAACTCTAAAACTTCTCTCTAACTCTAACTCTATTGATTGTTGTGTGTGTGAATGAATAAAAACCAGCCCCCTAGGGCTTTATTTATAGGCTAATCCTTGCTAGCCAAGGAAAGTATCTTCTTTCTTCAATCTAAATTCTATCCAAACAAGTAGGATAGATCTTTTATTTAGGTAAATATCTAAATAACTAAATAAACCTTTAGGGTAAAAAGTAAATACCCCCAAGGTTGAATCTATCTAAATCTATAGGTAATCCGTGGCCCTTATAGATAGAATTGCGATCCGTATCTCGAAAAGCGCTTCCAATCCGTATCGAAATCCAGTCGATATCGACTAGTTCAGTCGAAATCGACCTATCCGTTTCTGCTCGACGGGCTTCATTCCACTCGATTTTTGGGTCTTGGTCGATATCGACCTCAGGTAGTCGATATCGAGTGCTTCCTTTGCTAGTGTTCTTGGTCTGTCTCGACACTCAAAATCTTTGTCGATGCTTTAGTCGATATTGACCAGATAGGTTGATTTCGACCACTTTTCTGCTTTCCTTGGTTTCTTCGTTTTGACTCCAATTTGTGCAGACTCTATTTCTTGGATGTTAGCTCATTCTACACAAATTTATATTATTTCTCACCCTTTTGTTTGGAAATTGAATGAAATATGAAGTCAAAAGATGCGATAAAAAGGGTACTAAATATGTACATCACATGACTTCTTCCGGCGTGGATAGATGGGCCTTTTTTCAAGCGATCGATCAGGAGGAGCAGATGTTTCACTTGGTAAATTTTTTTGGTCTGTGAGTTCGGACTTGTCAACTTTTTCTTCGTGACCCTCACCCCTTTTCTCGTGCTTCTATTGTTGTGTGCTTTTTTCTTTTATCTTTCAGCTCCTGCCTTTGCGCTTTGAGGACGAATATGAGGAGGCTATTCCCGAGCGAGTTTTTCTCTCATCCCACATTTTGCGTGACTTCACAGTCCACTTTTTCAGGGGAAGTTATGGCATGTACTGGCTTGGTCGCGGATAGAATGATTTTGTCGAGCCCCATGTACTCGCGGTTGGATCTTCCATGATCTTTATCCATAGAGGGGATGCTTTCTTTGAAGTCCAGGTCATGGGTTTAGAAGATGGGGATGAAGGTATTGGTCGCGTTCAACATGGTAGTATGGACCACTCGACCAACGACTTCTATCCTTAATCACCTGGTCGATGAGTGCTTTTTTCTTCTAATAACACAAAATAGGACCTTTGATCCTTAAGATTCAGGGAATTTCGCGAGCCCTGAGATGGTTCCCAAGTAGGGTGGACCCATTTCTTTTATTTATGCATTTCTAAGGCATCTTCTATTGTTGAGGTTCTTTAATCTTATAACTCATGTTTTGTGGTGGACGTTTAAAGACTTTCCGTGTCTATATAGAATAAGTGCGATCTCTTTTGCTTTTTGAGTGCTTCGATGCTTCTCTTGGGCTTTGTTTGTTATGATTCTAATACCTCTTGTCACATCATCTGTGAGTTTTATCACTACTATTTCTCCCCCTTGTTCATTTAGGAGAGGTTGATTCGCTTAAACAAAATATCAAATAAATATCACAACTAAGCCAACTCCCTGTTCAAGCAAATAAAATACAAGAATCCCTCCCGATGTAGTGGTAGGGTAATTCAGGATCGAATCCACGAGGAGGTATGTCAGCGCTTCCTAAGTTGCAAATCACGATCAAGCTTTCGACTCCAGGAGACACTCGATATCGAGGTGTCTGGTCGATATCGACCTCAGTTCTGGTCGATTTCCAGTGAGTTTCCTGCAGAAGACAAAAGCAACAAAGTCGACGTCGAGATGAACCTCGATATCGATGTTAGTGCTCAATATCGACCTTGCCAGTCGATTTCGATGTCTTTGATAGAAACTGTATACGTAACCTATTTGTCGGAAAAGTAGTCAGAAGAGTGTAGAATGGTTATGGAAAGATGGACAGAAATAAAAACTAAAACTTTTTATAAGGATTCAATAAAATAAAGGCTTAAGGTCAGGGATTCATGCCACAACGATATTCGTGCAAGTATGATGCTAAAGTTATGAAATTTAATTTCTTTTCGTCAAATAACTTTCGTTACCAACACTTAGGTGATTAGAGGCTCTCGCATAAAATCTAAGAGTTACTATCCAATTCATGAGGAATCCAATTTCACAATATGATTGGCTTTCGCTTCAATAATGCAAATAATGAATCTCCTCAACTTTCGCAAAGGATCATGCATGGGATAGAAGACGGAATTGCATAAAAATCATACCTTTGATACACTTACCCTACATTGCTAACGTCGGGCTCACCCCGACCCTAGAAGTGGGTTGACTACTTGCGTTTCATCATTGAACTCATCATCCTCATGGAAAAGAAACTACTTTGTATTAACTTCAAAAGAAAGATTACATCGAAGCCACTCCGCTCTCGCTTACACAATCTCCACTTGGCCTCTCTCTCTCTCTCTAACTATTCTCTGCGTGTATAATGTAAAAACTTGCTGTCTTGAATGAATAAACTCAGCCCTAATGACCTCTAATTATAGATCTCAAACCTCGCTATCAAAGTATTCGAATACATATCTTTAATTTCTAAGATAAAACTTAATAAAGGTAAAAACTAAAAACTCCTTGGTAAAACTCATAAAGGATAAAGTCTGGTGTAGATGATAGAAGATCTCGACTTTAGGATTATCTCAAAAGTTTCGGATATAATTCTATCAAAAATTGAGTCGAATCTTTCTGCATCCAACATCGATATTGACCATAAGACCTCGATATCGAACTTCTCTTTCTCTATCTCGAGCAGTCCTTCTCTTCCTCGGATTGGCACTCGACTTCAATCTTTATCATCGATTTAGGACACTCGATATCGACCTTTAGACATCGATATCGACCTCTTATGTGTCGACATGCTCTGTTTCTCCTCTACTCGATTCCTGGTTGCTTTGTTTCACTCGATGTCAAGGCTCATAGTGGATTTTGACCTCTCAGTAGACTTCGAGTTCTTTTTCCGCTCTTCTTCACTTGTCCAAATTACGTCCATTTTTGTCTCGTTTTCTTCGAAATCACATAAAAACTCGTGTAGACCTCTATATTTGACAATCATGTATAAACTACACTAATCTTATGATTTCTCACTAATATGCATGCAAATAACGATAAAATGGACATAACTGTCCATAGAAAATATGGCAATTTGCGCGCACATCACCCCTCTAGGGGGTTCGTTTTGGAATCTTAGTGGAGATTTGTCGTCTTGTTTTCTATGGTGTTTCTTATAAATGAGAGTCAGTTCTTTCTTACTTTCATACCTCTATCTTCTTTGGATGGCGTCATCTAGCTGGAGTCCATGGGCCTTCGTCTTGGCCCTTGACTTTGAAGACCAGATGCAAGAACTGGTGATTTTGTTGATGGGGATCTCAGTTCTCGTCTATTATTTTTAATAGCCTTTTTGTTTCTTAACTCCCTGGTTTTGGTTTGTGCAGTCACTCCCTGCTTTGTTTGAGAGTGAAACAGGCGTTACAGGTCCTTCTCAGGTCTTTTTGTCTCCAGGTTCGGTTGAAGACTTCCCGGTGGGGATAGTTAAGCGAGACTATGTGATATTTTGGTTAGTCGAAGGCTGGAATGACTTCATTTCTTCTCAGGGTTTGGAGATGGGTACTGACATGGTTTTTCTTCACAAAGGTGGTGTTCACTTTGAGATTCGGTTGCTTGACCCTGACCTTATCGGGGTGGAAAATGGCCACGTCGAATTTCCACCCACGGAGGCACCTCCCCCTGGTTCCTAAACTTTTTACTCTTCTCATGCTCGTCCCAGTCGGATGTTTCAGTATGGATTTGGTCTTCTTGTTTGGATGTGTATGCTCTATTTTATCCTTTTGCACGCGAGTATTTCTTTGTTCTAGCATTCAACTTTAGTGCTTGTTTTGGGAGACCTTGCGTGTAGTAGTTTAACGCAGTACGATACCCCCGCGTTTAAGGTCTTGTGAAAACTCGTTTAATTCCTTGAGAAATGTAGTTTCTCGATTAGATTACTGACGTGGAGCCGATCTCCTGCGTCTTCGGTTTTATAGCGTCTAAACTTATTTTGAGTGAACTGGTTCCTCGAATAGATGCCCAACGCGGGTGCGAATTTTAGCATTTCTAGTCTTGTCGAGACTTGTTCAATTCTGAGAGAGCTGGTATCTCGATCAGATGACCGGTGCGGAGAGGAGCTCCAGCGTCCCAGGTCTTGTTGTGACTTGTTTAATTCTAAGAGAGCGGGTGTCTCGATTAGTTGACCGGCGTGGAGGGGAGCTCCAGCATCCCAGGTCTTGTTGAGACTCATTTAATTATGAGAGAACGGGTGTCTCAATCTAATGACTGGCGGGGAGAGAAGCTCCAGCGTCCCAGGTCTTAGAGTGACTCGTTTAATTCCGAGAGAGCGGCTCGATCAGATGACCGGTACGGAGGCGAGCTCCAGCATCCAGGGTCTTGTTGAGACTCATTTAATTTTGAGAGAACGGGCGTCTCGATCAGATGACCGGCGCAGAGAGGAGCTCCAGCGTCCCAGGTCTTAGAGTGACTCGTTTAATTATGAGAGAGTGGGTGTCTCGATCAGATGACCGACGCGGAGGCGTGCTCCAGCGTCCTAGGTCTTGTTGAGACTCGTTTAATTCTGAGAGAATGGGCGTGAGGAGCTCCAGCATCCCAGGTCTTAGTGCTTTCCAGTAGCCTTGATCTATTACAAAAAACGCCCAATAACCGCTTCTTCATTATCCACGGGGACGATTCTTATATTTATTTGGTTCTAGTTTTTGGTCTACACATATTACTTTTTCAGGCTTCTTGCATTCCACGTTTTGTTCATTGTTTCCCCGTCATTGTTTCGAAGTTTGTAGGCACCGGTGTTGATGATGTCAATAACGACATAGGGACCTTTCTAGTTTGCATATAGCTTCCCTCCTGTCAGCACCTGTCGAAGGACCAGGTCTCGTTTCTGGAATAGCCTCGGTAGCACCCGTCTGTTGTGGTACTTTGTTGTTCGCCTAGTGTACTCCTGGGCCTTCAGTGCCGCCATCATCATGCGCTCTTCTCGTAGATGCATTTCAACTTTGAGTGCTTCTTCGTTGGATCCTTGCTCAAATCCGAGGAAGCAAGCCGAGGGGACCATTCTTTCAACATGGATGAATGCGTCCATACCGTAGACCATGGAGAAAGGTGTTTCTCCCGTCGGGGTCTTGGCCGAGGTTCGGTAAGACAATAGCACTAGGGGAAGCAGTTCTGCCCACCGTCCTCTAGCCGAGTTTCCTAGCTTTTTTCTTATCGCTTCTGATGATGCCATGAAAAATAACCCCTTTTATTAATGGGGGTATGACGTCATAAATGGTTGTCCAACGCAAAAGTCGCACGCCCACTTAACATCAAATCATCGCGACCAAAATCTTCCCAATTCACATAACAAAAGCTCAAGTCTAAACGAGAATGCTTCCCCTCAAGATCGGGATTGCGAGTAGAAACTCCTAATCGACTAAAGCTCCCCAAGGAAGGGCAAGCAGCTCGCTGGTGAAGTACCTCTCCGCTAGCACCGCCACGTGTAGCTACCCAAGACTGCTGGCATGAGGGCATGAGCTATACGTGTCCCCTACAAGAACCACGAGGTCACTGGCCAGCTACTCGGTTAACAACACTATAAATACCCCCCGAGTAATAACCAGGAAAGGCATACGTGGTTGGATCTGAGAGCGTTGATGCTGGACTTAAACTCCATCAAATAAGACGCGTCCGAATCATTGGGTAGTTTCTTCAACAAATTTACTACCACGGTCGTACAGATCCCGAAATTCAATCAAGAATCAGGAAGCACCATCCTGATGGGCAACCTGGCTGAAAGCGACTTCAAAACATATTTATTCAAAAAAGAACCTTGTAACTATGATAAGTTACGAGACTTGGTTAACCTGCAGATTCACGCCTTGGAGGCCGCAGGATCAAGTTCGAAATCCAATGAGAATAAGCCTTATTATTTCCATAAACCCAACAATAAATTCCATAACAAAGGGGGTCGAGATGCCCAACAACACTACAACCCTCGCTGGCCGACTCTAATTATCCCTCATCAACCTCAGCATCAAGAAGTACAATACAACCAATTGACCAATCCAAATTTACCCACATCTGCTCCGAGCAATGCGATGATGACAGACCCATCTATGATACGACCTCCCATTTATGGTGTTTTACCTCCACCTCCCCGGCAACAAATAGTGCATTTGCAAATTTGCGCCCCACCTGCAAATCAAAATCAAAACCGGCCCATCCTTCCTAACCAACAATACCACCCACCGTATGGTCAAGGGGGCAGAGGAAGAGGCGGTTACCCACGGGGTCATGGAGGAAGAAACGAGAATAGAGGTGGCGGTTACAGACTCCCACCCAGGGATGTTCCCCGTGTTCCGGAAGCAAGGTCATCCACAAACAAATCTGTACACTCTCATCACAATGATCAAAATCCACCTCCTCCCGACGGGTGTATTAATACAATCGTTGGAGGACCATCCACCTCGGCAATAAGTAATCAAGAAAGGAAAAATTATGAAAGAGAGGCCATGCAACCTCCGTCCGAATCCAGTGTTAAGCAAGCTTCCACGAAGCACGTCGTGTTGATTTTCTATTTTTCTGACGCCCGCGATCTCAGGATGCCCCAGTCAGATCATGTGGTTATGCATGTTCAACTCGGTACCAAGATGGTTAAACGCATCCTGATTGACACAGTCTATTCAGTGGGTGTCCTCTACTGGAATGCTTTTGAATAGTTGGGCATTGCAGAAAGTGCTTTGCGATGTTACTCTGGGAAACTTATCTCTTTTTCAGGAGACGAAGTTGAGGTAGTTGGGACCATCGAGCTCGCGTTGACTTCGATAACTCCTCCGGGAAGGAGGTCTCACATGATAGAGTTCACAGTGGTTCGGCTGCCATCTATCTATAACGCCATCATGGGCCGTGTGAGCCTTTTCAAGTTCCAAATAGCATGTTCCATCTACCGTTTTGGTATCAAATTCCCATCTGCAGACGGAAAGGTTGGAGATCTGAAGTTCGCGGGGAACAATCAGAAAGTAGGGTTTGTTACCTCGCGTCCCTTAAGAAAAATCAAAACAGAGTACTTGCTATTGATGGACCAGGTCCGAGATCTTTAAAATCAGAGGTAATCGAAAATGAAGTCCTAGAAGCTACATCTCACCCCACTGATGCTGAGTTAGAAGTTCGACCAGAGAAAACCACCGATAAAATTGTTGAAGAAAAAGTGGGTTTTTCCCCTTTTTCCAATAGTGCAGAGGCCCTTTACCATGGGCATAGCCTGGAAGCCCCCATTCTGAATTGCGTCAAGGACATTCTGAAAAATTCGAGGAACATCTTCGCTTGGTCTGCCCAAGAGCTTAAAGGCCTTCCCCACGAAATATCTGAACATTCCCTTAGACTCACTAACGACACCAAACCCGTGTGTCAAAGAAAGAGAAAAATGGCCGCGGAGAAAGCTATAGCAGCCAAACAAGCGGTGGAAAAACTTCTGCAAGTAGGATTCATTCGTGAAATAAATGACCCAACGTGGCTGTCAAATGTGGTTTTAGTCAAAAAGAGCAGTGGGAAGTGGAGGATGTGTGTTGACTTCAAAGATCCAAATAAAGTGTGCCCCAAGGATAGCTATCCACTTCCTTCTATTGATGAACTAGTGGACACTACAGCGGGTCATGCCACTTTGAGCTTCCTCAATGCCTATTCGGGGTACAACTCGATCAAAATGCATCCGCGCGATGAAAAAAGTATAGCATTTATCACCAATCAAGGCACCTTTTGTAACAAGGTGATGCCATTTGGATTAAAAAATGCGGGCGCTACCTTGCAGCGGACGATCGAAAAGGTTTTTAAACCTCAAATTGGGAGAAATATTGCAATTTATGTCGACGACATTGTGGTCAAGAGTTTAACCAAAGAGCAACACCCTTTTGATCTATAGGAAACCATCAACGCTCTCAGATCCAACCGCATATGCCCAAACCCAGAGAAGTGTGTATTTGGTGTTGATTCTGGAAAATTCTTAGGTTTCATGATCAGCCACAGAGGAATAGATATGAACCCATTAAAAGTGAAAACCATACTCAACATGACTCCTCCCAAAACACTAAAAGATATTAAGAAACTCAATGGGTCGATCAACTACTTGAGTCGTTTCTGCTCGCGATTGGCGGATCACTCATTACCTTTCTTCGACCAACTAAAGAAGAAAGGCCCAGTAGAGTGGAGTTCGACACTGGACAAAGCCTTCAAGGATATGAAAGAATATCTCGCAACTATTCCAATCCTTCATTATCCCCGAGAACACGAGACATTACAACTCTACCTCGCGGTTGGTTCAACAACTATCAGTACCGTTCTGACAAGGGAATCCAAATTCCCTATTTATTTCACCAGTGGAGTACTACAACCGACTGAGTCCAGATACACCCCTATTGAAAAGATGGCTTTATTTGTAGTTTTCGCAGCGAGGCGACTGAGGCCTTACTTTCAAGCCAACACCATCGAGATCCTCTCCGATCTTCCCCTCTATCAAATCCTTCATTCACCATCACTCTTTGGAAGAATGGTGAAGTGGGCCGTAGAGCTATTTGAATTTGATGTCCATTTCAAACCACGAAAATCCCGTTTAGCCCAAGCACTGGCCGATTTATGGTGGAGGCTACATTTTCAGAGACACAAGATCGTGAATGGGAAGATTGGGTAATCAATATAGATGGATCAGTTTCATCTAACAGTTGTGGAGCAGGGGTAACAGTATCTAGCCTGACGGGAGAAGTCAACTGACTTATCTTTCCAGCTCCTTTTTGAAGCAACCAACAACGAAGCAGAATACGAAGCACTAATAGCAGGAATCGAGAAAGCTTTGGTCAATGGCGCTCGGCAAGTACAAATATTTACTGATTCCGAGATAGTAGCCCAGCAGGTCAAGGGGGAATATCTAGCAAAGACAAGAATGCTGCCAGAATACCTTACTCGAGTGCAAACCCGTACTGCCGAATTCAACCGCTGTTCAATACCTTCAATACCCCACGAACAAAACGGGCGTACCGATGTCTTGACAAGGATAGGAGCTACACTTCCCCTCGAGCTAAGTGATCACATAGTAATAGAGCGTAGGTACGCTCGAGGAATCCATAAAGGGGTTTATACAGTATCACAATTCGATTGGCGAGAGCCCATCTTGGAATACATCAACAATGGGCCAATTGAAGTAGCCCATGGCCCAGAATATCGAAAACTTGTAAAACAGGCCTCTCGTTTTTGAATCAAGGATGGCCGCTTACATAAGAGAGGTTTTCACCTCCTAGATCTTCTTTGCGTATCCGATCCAGAAGGTTGTGCCATCGTGAGAGAGTTGCACACGGGCATCTGCGGAAATCACTAGGGATGGAAAGCCATTGCCATACAGGTTACGCAATTAGGATATTATTGGTCCAGCCTTAGGGCTAACGCCCAGATGTACATCATGATATATGATCCTTGTCAATAACATTCCGACCTCAAACACCGACCACCCCACCCCTTCAAATGCATATCCGCCCCACACTCTTTCGCAATGTGGGGAATGGACATTCTCGGGCCTTCCCCCGGGCCCCTGGGCAACTACGATTCAACCTTGTGATATTCGATTACTTCACCAAATGGGTGGAAGCTGAAGCCATGGCCTTGATAATTGCAAAAAAAGTGCGCAAATTCCTTTGTAAAAACATGATATGCCATTTCGGAGTTCCACGAGCAATCATTATTGATCATGGGCCACAATTCGATTACGAAACTATTTGAGATTTCTGCGCTGGGCTCCACATAGAACTTCGTTTTTAATATGTGGTCTACCCCCAATCCAATGGACAAGCTCAAACTACCAACAGACAAATTTTGAACGCATTAAAGAAAAGATTAGGCCTCACCAAAGGCGAATGGGCAGAAACCTTACCTCTAGTACTATGGGCGTACCGGACCTTGGCGAAGAGCCCAACAGGGGAAACACCCTTCACTATGACCTTTGGCGTGGACGCAATCGTCCCAGTCGAATTATTGATTCCTTCGGCTAGAGTTTTCGATTTCGATAAAGACACAAACGACGAAGCACTAGAGCTGGAATTGCACCTCCGCAAAGAAAGACGGGAAACAGCTTGCATAAAAGCTAGTGAATATCAATGTCGGCTTTCCGAAGGATATAGCAAAAGTGTGTTCGTACGCCCTCTACAAAAAGGAGACATGGTCCTCCGACAAGCCACAAAAGGAGGAAAACTCAAGCCTAAATGGGAAGGACCTTATATAATCCATCAAGAAGTAGGGAGAGGATCATTCAAACTCTAAAACTCAGAAGGAGGTATCCTCGCCAAAGCATGGAACACTAAGAACCTCAAAGCTTACTATGGTTAAGATTTACTTTTTTATATGTAAAAGGAAACCCGATGACTTAGAATTTTCTCTGTATGGGATGTCTCGAGGATCCTGAAATGGGTACACCACTTCATTAAATATATATATATATATATATATATATATATATATATATATATATATATATATATATATATATATATATATATATATATATGAAAGTTCCAGGCCCTATTTAAAAATAATGTGTGGTCACAAGAGAATAAATTTAGCAATTGTGTGCACCTTTGGCACAGATATGCAAACAAGCCTCTACGGAGAATAAATTTAGCAATCGTGTGTACTTTTGGCACGGATATGCAAACAAGCCTCTACGGAGAATAAATTTAGCAATCGGGTGCACTTTTGACACGGATATGCAAAAAAGCCTCTACGGAGAATAAATTTAGCAATCACGTGCACTTTTGGCACGGATATGCAAAACAAGCGTCTACGGAGAATAAATTTAGCAATCGCGTGCACTTTTGGCACGGATATGCAAAACAAGCCTCTACGGATAATAAATTTAGCAATCGCGTGCACTTTTGGCACGGATATGCAAACAAGCCTCTACGGAGAATAAATTTAGCAATCACATGCACTTTTGGCACGGATATGCAAAACAAGCCTCTACGGAGAATAAATTTAGCAATCGCGTGCACTTTTGGCATGGATATGAAAATAAGCCTCTACGGAGAATAAATGTAGTAATCGCGTGCACTTTTGACACGGATATGCAAAACAAGCCTCTACGGAGAATAAATTTAGCAAGCTCGTGCACTTTTGGCACATATATGCAAACAAGCCTCTACAGAGAATAAATTTAGCAATCTCGTGCACTTTTGGCACGGATATGCAAACAAGCCTCTACGGAGAATAAATTTAGCAATCGCATGCACTTTTGACACGGATGTACAAACAAGCCTCTACGGAGTATAAATTTAGCAATCACGTGCAGTTTTTGCACAGGCGTTCCTTCAATTTAATATGCAAGCAAGCGAACATCAACATAAAATTCCCAACATTGTTTCATAGCGAAATTATGCGATCACGCATATTTAGTACATAACGCCATGAAACACTGACATAAAAAACAATAAACGAGAAAGGCATACAAACTGACCAGTGATAGATAAAATCGGACTCAGACCATTGTCACATAAACTAGCGAAAACATGATAAGACTTTTTCACAAACAAGAGCAAACACTTCTTACGAAAAATCGGTCTTTCTTATCCTCATCCTCTTCTTTTTCTTCTTCCTCTTCCTCTTCTATTTCTTCCTCCATCACCAAAACATTTAAGAAATGACGCTCCACATACATAAAGAGAGCCCATGAAACACTAACACGAATGCCACTTTCCACCACGAAGGCATTCCAACCCTCCGTTAGCCATTAATTGTCGTTCCCATCTTTCGAAAACCTCACCTGCATACTTTTTCCATTAGGGGATGTCAAACAGACATGGTCTGATACCAACTTCCCATAAATTTCCCCGAAGCAGTTGGGCAAAGGCTGTCATAAAAACATAAAAAACTTGGGTAAGCGTGAGATAAAAAGCAAACACGCGTACATAAGCACAACATAATGATAAATTATGCACCACAAAGACCATACCAAGAAATGCAGTTTCTCAACGGTATCTATAAATCTTATAAAATCTCGTGAGCCTGAATGAGAACAAGACATTCTCTATTTATCCAAAGATAGAGGAAACAAACAAAGACAGGCGGAAGACTGACCAAAATGCCAAACACCCATTAGCATTTATATACAATAAAAGATCGAGTAGAATAAGACCAACTAGGTCAAACCTTTTCTCAATACTTCTGACAAAGAAAAGACCATTCAAAGGCAGAGGTTTTCCCAATTCATCCTGCATTCCTTACACATGGAGCAAATATGCTAAAAACACTATAGATCAGCGTGAAAGAGAGCTAAAGTTACCTATAATCACGGACAAACTCCGCAAATTTCGAATACATTTAAAAATACGGTTCCCGCCAAAACAATAACCACATGATATTCCCTCTTGCCCTATAAAAACCCACATGTACTTTACTTTTTACCATTCAGAAAAAATTAAAACAGTCAGCAATGGCAACCCCAAATCCTCAAGAGAACCCTTACACTTTTTCCCTCCATCTAGATTTTGAGGAACAAGTTCTCCGCATGATGTTACCATATGGTTTTTAAGAGTATTTCGGATCTCAAGTCATTGATGAAATCTCACTATCATCTCGCACAGTGAAAAATTTCAGAGTTAGCCTTGCTAAAGGCTATTACCACTCTTTATGGGTTGTTGAAGGAGGGAAAGATTTTTTAGAAACTCACGATCTTCGCTTAAGATCCACTATAACTTTCAACCATAAGGAGAATGCCCACTTTGAAATAAGTATGTGTGATTCTCAAGGATATGACGCGGAAGATCAATTGGATGTATCTGCACTCGACGGTTCCCCATGTAATGGTTTCTGAGAATTTGTACGCTGCAAAATATTTTATTCAAAGAAATAAAATTATCCAAATTTAAGCAATTGTTTTTGGTCTATTCTTGGTTAAAACTCTACAGCTCTTCGTACGCTGGAGATTACCATCAATACTTACGATTCAATCCCTATTGTGTATCAAACACTGGAGATTGCGTTCATTTGTGGTCAATCTCTACAGCTCTTCATACGTTGTAGATTACCATAAATGTTTACGATTCAATCTATATCGCGTATCAAACGCTGGAGATTGCATTTATTTTTGGTCACTCTATATAGCTCTTCGTATGCTGGAGATTACCATCAATATTTATGATTCCATCTCTATCGCGTATCAAATGCTGGAGATTGCATTTATTTTTTGTCAATCTCTACAGCTCTTCGTATGCCGGAGATTATCATCAATTTTTACAATTCAATCTCTATCGCGTATCAAACGCTGGAGATTGCATTTATTTTTGGTCAATCTCTATAGCTCTTCGTACGCTAGAGATCACCATCAATACTTACGATTCAATCTCTATTGCGTATCAAACGCTGGAGATTGCAGTTATTTTTGGTCAATCTCTATAGCTCTTCATACATTGGAGATTACCATCTATATTTACGATTCCATCTCTATCACATATCAACCGCTGGAGATTGCATTTATTTTTGGTCAATCTCTATAGCTCTTCGTACGCTAGAGATTACCATCAATATTTACGATTCAATCTCTATCACGTATCAAACGCTGGAGATTGCATTTATTTTTGGTCAATCTCTACAGCTCTTCGTACGCTGGAGATTACCATCAATATTTACGATTCAATCTCTATCGCATATCAAATGCTGGAGATTGCATTTATTTTTGGTCAATCTCTACAGCTCTTCATATGCTGGAGATTACCATCAATACTTACGATTCAATCTCTATCGCGTATAAAACGCTGGAGATTGCATTTATTTTTGGTCAATCTCTACAGCTCTTCATACGCTGGAGATTACCATCCATATTTAAGATTCAATCTCTATCGCGTATCAAACGCTAGAGATTGCATTTATTTTTGGTCAATCTCTACAGCTCTTCGTACGCTGGAGATTACCATCAATATTTAAGATTCAATCTCTATCGCGTATCAAACACTGGAGATTGCATTTATTTTTGGTCAATCTCTACAGCTCTTCGTACGCTGGAGATTACCATCAATATTTACGATTCAATCTCTATCGTGTATCAACCGCTAGAGATTGCATTTATTTTTGGTCAATCTCTACATCTCTTCATACGCTGGAGATTACCATCAATATTTACGATTCAATCTCTATCGCGTATCACACGTTGGAGATTGCATTTATTTTTTGTCAATCTCTACAGCTCTTCGTACGCTAGAGGTTACCATACATATTTACGATTCAATCTCTCTCACGTATCAACCGCTGGAGATTGCATTTATTTTTGGTGAATCTCTACAGCTCTTCATACGCTGGAGATTACCATTAATATTTACGATTCAACCTCTATCGCGTATCAAACGCTTGAGATTGCATTTATTTTTGGTCAATCTCTACAGCTCTTCGTACACTGGAGATTACCATCAATACTGACGATTCAATCTCTATCACGTATCAAATGCTGGAGATTGTATTTATTTTTGGATATCTCTACAACTCTTCGTACGCTGGAGATTACCATCAATACTTACGATTCAATCTCTTTCGCGTATCAAACGCTGGAGATTGCGTTTATTTTTGGTCAATCTCTACAGCTCTTCGTACGCTGGGGATTACCATCAATACTGACGATTCAATCTCTATCGCGTATCAAACGCTAGAGATTGCATTTATTTTTGGTGAATCTCTACAGCTCTTTGTACGCTGGAGATTACCATCAATACTTACGATTCAATCTCTATCGCGTATCAAACGTTGGAGAATGCGTTCATTTGTGGTCAATCTCTACAGCTCTTCATACACTGGAGATTACCATCAATGTTTACGATTCAATCTCTATCGCGTATCAAACGCTGGAGATTGTATTTATTTTTGGTCAATCTATACAGCTGTTCGTATGCAGGAGATTACCATCAATATTTACGATTCAATCTCTATCGCGTATAAAACGCTGGAGATTGCATTTATTTTTGGTCAATCTCTACAGCTCTTCGTACGCTAGAGATTACCATCAATATTTACGATTCAATCTCTATCGCGCATCAACCGCCGGAGATTGCATTTATTTTAGGTCAATCTTTACAACTCTTCGTACGCTGGAGATTACCGTCAATGCTTACGATTCAATCTTTATCGTGTATCAAACGCTGGTAATTGCATTTATATTTGGTTAATCACTATAGCTCTTCGTATACTGGAGATTACCACCAATATCTACTATTCGATCTCTATCGCGTATCAAACGCTGGAGATTACATTTATTTTTGGTCAATCTCTACAGCTCTTCGTACGCTGGAGATTACCATCAATACTTGCGATTCAATCTCTATCGTGCACCAAACGCTAGAGATTGCATTTATTTTTGGTCAATTTCTACAGCTCTTCGTACGCTTGAGATAACCATCATTACTGACGATTCAATCTCTATCGCGTATCAAACGCCGGAGATTGCATTTATTTTTGGTCAATGTCTACAACTCTCTTCGTATGATGGAGATTACCATCAATACATACGATTCAATCTCTATCGCGTATCAAACGCTGGAGATTGCATTTATTTTGGGTGAATCACCATAGCCCTTCATACACGGAAGATTACCATCAATACTAATTATTCAAACCGTAATCTCTGAACACATGAGATTACATAATACCATATCTCAAAACAACGAAAACAGAGATATCGCAAAAAAACACATAATGCCAAAATACGATGACAACACCCCTACAAAACCCACAAAATAAACAAGTTTAAGAAAAAGGGTCATCTTTGGGCTCAAGTACTATGGTGTTAAAAGAACTCCCCCCTTCATATTTAAAATCACAAGAGATCCTCTAGCACGAAGACCACCATCACTTGCAAAATCACCCTACCCATCAGTTAACCAAAACTGATCATTACTATCTTTCAACACCTTCATAGTAAACAAACGACCTGTCGGAGTCGTCAACAGAACCTCTTCCCTCACAGCGTCATTATACATAGGGCTAAAGAACTTCAGAAGTGCCTAAAAATTAAAAAAAACATTAAATCAAACAATTCCATTATTTTCATAACAAATGATAAACGAAAAGAGTAAAAACGATTACACCCTACGATAGCACATAGTTGCTCCTCAGTATGGACAGATCTATAAAAGTCACGCGGGGATAAATTTGAAGAACTCATTCTTCATCTCATACTAACATTAGTCCTACTACAATTTCTTTTATACACAAAAACACAAGATAAGATCACACATATCAATGTATAACATGATAGGCATAATAAACCAAAATCGAATCCTCGAAACCTCTTGCATAGCAGACATGTGGACAAAATAACAGAGACAACCTGCAAGCCTTATCCTTACCTTCACACATATCAAAAACAGTATGCAATGCCTGCAAACACTGTTAAGGTCACTATGCGTTACCCCTATCCACAAACGTACCAAAGATAGTATCCATTATTAAAAAAATAATCGATGACCATTTTCTATTGACAAAAACATATATACTTCATAACATCATTGATAATTCATATCAAAACATTCAAGTATTATTACAAACAACAGAAGCATAGCCCTAAACTTATTTATTTCTTCAAAAAACCCCAACATAAGTATGGCCTCCATTGTTCAGCTTCGAACATTGAACCCCACATCACCGTTCTGATCAGGTTCTGGGTCGATCGCGATAACATCGAACAGAGAATTCCCATCATAATAAAAAAATTAAACGCATACCAACTCGAATTTCACTCATAGTGACGAACTCTGACCACCCTTCAGTAAACCAATAACGACCAGTGCTCAATTTTTCAACCTTCACCCAAGACCTATCATCATTCCGCGAACACAATATCACTTGCTCCGGAACATCATTACCATAAGTTACATACCCATATGGAAGATGCTGAAAATGAATAGAATTCATCAATTAAGAATTCATAGATTCTTCGAAAAAAAATTCACAAAACATACAAGCCGATGTAGATAACTTTCAACAACAATATCCACTATAAAACCCCCATGCATAGGAAAGTCGGTCCTCAATCAAGTCGATAAGCTATTCGACGTCATCAATAGAAAAACACCCAGAAATTTTCAAGACTAAGAGAGTACTATTTATAAAAAAACTAAAAATCCCAAACAATCGTGACATACGATCAACCATCGTCCTTATCTTTATCCTTGAAAAAGGGTTATTACATGACGCGAATTAACTTCAAACTTATCCGCAAGCAAGGTTCAGACCAAAAAGTTCAGGAGCAAGGTTCAATCAACACGAGTCCTGCCACTAATCCAAAAATTTGTACATTGTTTCCCTCGTTCTAACAATAAATTTATATAATTATGACGGGAGGAAATCGTTGTGGTTCCTGTCAAAAGTAAAACTCAAACCTACAAACTAATAAAGCAAGTAAGTAAGAGGTCGATGCCATAGATAATCAAGTATTCCTAAGCAATGTATATTTCTCAATTAGTATAAAGGGGGTTTGGGTTGATTGAAATAAGAAAGAAAACAAAATAAACTATAAACAAGTTGATGCAAAACAATTTAGAGAAGATCGCTCTTCCTACAACTATCCACTTCATTTGGTCAAGTTGATGTTGTGACTTCCTCTTGTCCTTTTGGTCTTCCTATGAATGCCCTTGTCCCGACCTAATATAGTTACTAGTCCAATCAGTCCTAGAAACCCTTATCTCATGAACAGTCCCTCAGAAAAGGATTTAACCCAATCGATAGCTTTAAGTTCAGAGATTAACCAAGGTATTTGCAGTCCCTAAAGAGGGATTTAACAACACAACCAACTTCCTACCTATCCAATTAGTTCAATCAGCCCTAAAGGGATAAGTTTGCTACTTGGGTTAAGTTTCGCAATCAGGAATCTACAAAACCCTAGCAATGGAATTGATTCTACCAAGTTGATCAGGCAAGATAGAATAAAACAATCAACAATAAAGCACAAAGAAGACGAAACATTCAATATAGGAAATAAGGAACAATATTCGGAAACTCACAATCAATCCAAAAAAAGCTTCAAATTGCAAGTAGAACGGAGAGGGTTTAGTCTCCCATAGCGAACATCGCTCTCAATCTAAACTAAATTGTCTTGAATCCTAATCTAATGAATCAATGGAAACCTAGGGCTAAGTCCTCTCTAAAATCGTCCACCCTCAAGTCGGCCACAAGACAATTAGATAAATAGGGTTTTTGCATAGAAAAACGCTGCAACGAATTTGAAAACGCGTCGCTCTGGAACATGCGGCTGCCACTGCACTAATGCGGCGGCCGCTTCCTGGCTGCTATATGACATCTCCGTGGCAATATATACGGCGGCCGCTGCTTCTAATGCGGCGGTCGTTGCGTCTGTCAGTGATGAAAAATCCCAATCGAGTCAGCTCCTGACGTCAACATGAAAGTTGTAGCTCTCTGAAAGAGATTTCCAACGCATGGTCATAATAGTCAATCTGACAACCGAGGCCTCGAGAAAGTGCAAAACAAGTTCAGCATGTCTGGTGACAACTTCTGCAGACTTGTTCTTCGTTTAGGCTCGCTTCTTCTTCTCAGGACCTCTTCAGATCTTCGTATAAGGTTCTTTGATCAACTAGACATCCTCAGCTAATGCATCATCAACCCATCTCTCCTCCTCAGATCCACAGTTACATGAAATAATCAATAAAAGTGTGTAGATTCTGACTCCACCAACATAAAGAGTAAATATGCAAATTATACTTAAACCATGCATGATATGCTTCTTAAATAAGCTAAATGCAGCTTATGATGACTGTCTAAATGCATGCTATCAAACTCCCCCACACTTAAGTTTCGCTAGTCCTCGAGCGAACAATATAAAAGCAACATATACCTACACTTTACTTCTTCATGCATTAGCCCGAATCAAAAGCAACATCAGTTTTAAATGACCACAAGACAGAGTGAATAAACATCATAGCATGTATTTAACGAGCAAAGCATAGAAGTAGAATTCATCCAACCTCACCAGGAATATGTGTTTCGCTCATGCTCTCATGTGTTTGGGCTTTATAGTTCAACTCTCAACTCAATCCAAAATGCACTAAGCTCATAGACATTGACAACAATATCACCAAATCTCCACTGAAATGCCATTACTTGCGGAAAACAATAAAGAAAATAAGGAAATTGACTCTAAAATTCTCTTTTTTTTCTTTTTCTTTTTTTTTCTTTCGGTCATGGTAGCTTTCAACACCTCAACTTACTTGAATGAAGTCCACTTGAACATCTTTAGACGCAAGTTGCAAACATGGGTGTCATGAATGAACCCGTTTACTCAATGATCAAGCTTTCTCTCTTAGTGATTAGTCGTCAATACCGTTTTACGCAAACCATACCCATAGGTGTCATGCGTAGACTTGGTTACTAAGTGTAACAACCATTGCCACCTTATTTCACTCAATATGCGCAAACTAAAACAAAATATAAACATAAAACATAAACTCCTCAAGCAACAAACATGTGCGTCGGTCTTGAAAATAGATAATGAAGTCAATATCAAGAGGTAGAAACATATGGAGAGTAAATCACACATTTAAGCAGAAGAAATTATAAATGGTTCCAATAAGGCTAAAACATCCTCACAAGGGTTATATTTTGTAGGATTTCAATCATACTCAAGCTCAACCATACATACTCAATTACATCACAAAATCATGCTTCATAAGAAAACATTTTAAGGCGATCAGGCTATGCAAATGAAATTCATCATAGGATTTAAAAGTTCATGCCATAAGAATGTAGAGTTTCGCTAACTAAGGTGGGTATTTGAAATCTATGTATATTCAATGCATGATATTTTTGGATTTTTTTTAAAGTGCAATATATGAATAAAAATAAATATGACAACATAAATAAACATGATAACATAAATAAACATGATATGCAAATTCCATCTATATGCAATGCAATCCCTCCCCCACACTTAAAAATTTCATTGTCCTCAATGAAACATAAAAGACAACAAAAATAATAACATAGAGGAGGAGATAAAATGAAATACTCACAATGTGGTGGACGGATCTCTATAGGTCGGATCTGAGCATTGCGACGGCCGCTGCCTGTAAGCGGCGACCACTGTATTTTTCTTTTTGCTGCGGGTTGGGGTGGCAGCCGCGGCCTCTGGCGGCGCCCGCCACACTATTCAGTAGCTTCCATTCCGTCTCAACTTTTCCTAAAACTTTGTCTATCCAAAACTAAAACAATTATCTAATGTCTAATGGAAAACCTAATTTATTGAAAAGCACACTAGCTAACTAGGAATTGAAATAACTAAATAAGCAAACTTACCTTGGGTTGCCTCCCGAGAAGCGCCTTTCTTTAATGTCATTGGCCTGACTTATTCTCAATCTCAAGATCTTATCCATCAAACATCGTCAAGGCCCTCAGGAGCCTATCATATTCATATGCACACATCTTACAAAGAACATCATAGCACAATAAATTAAAAGCATAAAATATGGCATTCAAAAACCCTTTCAATCTATTAAAGAGTCTAGCATGACTCTCTCCTGCAGGAATACGATACCACCAACACAGTTTCGCTGGCGGCTTCTCAAAATAGCAATCAAAAGGATCAACATAATAATCATTACCTTTAAAATTGCAAAAGTTTACTTTTGTTACCTCTTGAGCCTCGGCTGATGGCTCTAGACCTGGTTCATCAATGGGCGAGCTCATAATGGATGTTGTAGATGGAGTAGCAGACACATCACATGTAACCTCATGCGTCGACTCATGAGATTCCAAGTTAGGAGGCACTAGATCCTCTCCTCTATCATCCAAGAAACTATCATTGTCTGCAACCAATTCCTCCTCATTCAGCATGTCATTGTCATGTTGAAACCACATAGGAGGGAATGAACTAAGGGTAATGACTTCGATAGGAACTTTCATTATTGTATCCTTCAATTCTTCAAGGGATGGTGGGATGGGTTTCTCAGAATCAAGAGAAGAAGACGACGGAGGTTTGTCAGCAACAGTGCGGCGGTCGCCGCCCTCCTGCGGCAGTCGTCGCTCCTCAGAATTTTCACCCTCCGTTACGACTTCAACCCCTTCTTCTTCTAAGCCCCTTTCCTTCTTTGTGCTTAAAATTTGAATGAGTTGGTTAATCTGATTCTCCAAGTTCTTACTGCTCTTAGCTTGCTCTTGCAACACTTATGCAAGGCTCTGGAATGGATCCTCCAGGTATGTGACAGAGTCCTCCATTGGAGGAGAAGACGTGGCGAGCAATTCTTCCTGTGAAGCATGGTAATCCATATAAAAGAAAAAATCCAACAACCCCGACAATCCTCCTAACCGCTTCAGGCCTCTGTTACTCAAGTACTCAACAAGCGCTCGCGTCTCAACAGTCATCCCATCAATTATGCAAATAATCATATCACGGATGCTGAATTGATAACCCCATGAACCAAGGTCGTCAACATACTTATGCAATCTAGTGAAGTATTGGTGAAAGTTCTCACCTTCAAACTATGCTAATCTCAACATCTTTCAAAAGTTAGTAGCAAGTGCGTCGTGAACCGTAAGATAGGTTCACAATGGTTTAGATATATGCACAAAAATTAATAAATACACAAAACAAAGAAATAAACTTGATTCCCCGGCAACGGCGCCAAAATTTGACGGGAGAAAATTGTTGTGGTTCCTATCAAAAGTAAAACTCAAACCTACAAACTAGTATAACAAGTAAGTAAGAGGTCGATCCCACAAAGAATCAAGTATTCCTAAGAAATGTGTATTTCTCAATTAGTATAAAAGGGGTTTTGTTTGATTGAAATAAGAAAGAAAACAAAGTAAACTATAAACAAGTTGATGCAAAACAATTTAGAGAAGATCGCTCTACCTACAACTATCCACTTCATTTGGTCAAGTTGATGTTGTGACTTCCTCTTGTCTTTTTGGTCGTCCTATGAATGCCCTTGTCCCGACCTAATATAGTTACTAGTCCAATCAGTCCTAGAAACCCTTATCTCATGAGCACTTCCTCAGAAAAGGATTTAACCCAATCGATAGCTTTAAGTTCATAGATTAATCAAGGTATTTGCAGTCCCTAAAGAGGGATTTAACAACACATCCAACTTCCTACCTATCCAATTAGTTGAAGCAGCCCTAAAGGGATAAGTTAGCTACTTGGGTTAAGGTTCGCAATCAGGAATCTACAAAACCCTAGCAATTGAATTTATTCTACCAAGTTGATCAGGCAAGATAGAATAAAACAATCAACAATAAGCACAAAGAAGTCGACATATTCAATATATGAAATAAGGAACAAGATTCAGAAACTCACAATCAATCCAAATAAAGCTTCAAATTGCAAGTAGAACGGGGAGAGTTTAGTTGCCCATGGCGAACATCGCTCTCAATCTAAACTAAAATGTCTTGAATCCTAATCTAATGAATCAATGGAAACCTAGGGCTAAGCCCTCTCTAAAATCGTCCACCCTCAAGTCGACCACAAGAAAATTAGATAAATAGGTTTTTTGGATAGAAAAGGTCGCTGCGCCGAATCTAGAATATGCGGTGGCCGCTACACTAATGTGGCGGCCGCTTCCTGGCTGCTACATGACATCTCCGTGACAATATATACGGCAGCCTCTGCCTCTAATGTGGCGATCGCTGCATCTGTCAGTGACGAAACATTCTAATCAAATCAGCTCCCGACGTCAACAAGAAAGTTATAGCTCTCTGAAAGAGCTTTCCAACGCATGGTCATAATAGTCAATCGGACTCTCGAGGCCTCCAGAAAGTGCAAAACAAGTTCAGCATGTCTGGTGACAACTTCTGCAGACTTGTTCTTCGTTTAGGCTCGCTTCTTCTTCTCAGGACCTCTTCAGATCTTCGTATAAGCTTCTTCGATCAACTAGACATCCTCATCTAATACATCATCAACCCATTTGATGTGGATCAAGATGGCCTTCTGTGGGTCAAACAATGATCTTGATCCAGACGAGCTCTCAAGATCGATTCGAGGGCTATTGATGGCAAAGAGTGTCGTCCTCAAGAGGAAGAAGAAGGCGCCACTATGGATTGAAGAAAAGATATTATTTAATTATTATTATTATTATTATTATTATTATTATTATTTTTAGTTATTTCCATATTTAGTAACTCCTATGTTAGTTGGAGCTATTTATGGAATGTCTTATTTTTAGTAATACTTAGTTAGGTGAATAAAAGGGAAAATGAAAGTTTATCTCTTCTAGATATTTTCCTTGTCCACTAACTAGGAATATTTATCTAGGATTATTATTAGGATTTAATATTTATTTATCTAAGTCAAAACTCTATCTTTTGCAAAGATAGAATTGGTATAGTTCCATATTTAAACACTTTGTATTTCATTCAAGAAACTTAGATTGGAATTATATTGAGGAACCCCTTTTAGGATTAAAAGGGTTCTTCGATCTCCAATCCAAAAGCTTTGGATTCAAATTGTTATTCTTCCTCATTCATACTCACAAAATCAAAACCCTAATTGCCCAAACACAACCGAAACAAGAAAGGAGAGAAAAGCTGAAAAACTGTCGCAGGAACAGAGAATCCGTCGCTATTGCAGAAGCCAGCAACCGTCGCTGCGGCGGCCGCTGCAATATCTGCTGCGGGCGCAGCATCCGTCGCCGCCACTGTGGTCGTCGCTGCACACCTCCAGATTCCGTCGCTTTTTCCTTTGTTGTCTTTTACTTGGTTTTATTTACTTGTTTTTCTTTCCTTTCACAATAGTTCAAAACCTTTATTGTAATTGATTGTAAACATCGAGAATAGCAAGGATAATTGCAAGATCGGGCCATCAACAAGTTGCTGTTCTTGATTCCGAGCCCACAGGCAAAGGATCGGGGATTCCAAACGTATCAAGTGGTACCAGAGCCACAGGTTTCGCAAGTTCTTGTTTTTTTCTTGATGTTATTCACGATTTGATTCAATGGTTGGCGTTATCTGGGGAGATTGGGATGATGATCCCGATCCCTTGGATGAGTTCTTCGCTTTGGAACGGGCTGCACAACAACGACGCCGCCGAGAGTTGCAAAGACGAGCTTTGCACCAACAAGCCGTAGAGCGACAACGAGAGGCTCAAAGGCACCTCCTTTGGCTTCAACATCAAGCAGAGATCGAAGATAAGAGGTGTCGCCAACGCTATCAGATTCGGCTTCTCCAACAAAGAGAGGTTGAGGAGGCACGACGACGAGAGGAGGAGGAACGACGACGAGAGAAAGAGGCACAACGTCAAGCGAAGTTCGAGGAGGACTTGAAGGAATTGGAGAAGGCCATGTTGGATCGCATTTGTCAAGCTTTTGCTTCAGCCTTCACCCCTGCTCCAGCGGCTATAATTGCCTCAACCGACGACGAGGTAATTGAGCCTAAGGAGCCTTCGGTTGATTTCGGTGCCCAGAAAACAGCACAGCACGCCGATTTTATTTCGCCGATTCCCGTTGACTCCGACCTCGGAATTGAGTCAACTCAGGCTTGTTGCGAAGCTGACTCGAGGATCTTTCCAATGGTTGGTCATATGCTGCAGGACTCCTCCGGGAATACCTCCGAATCTATGCTGCAAGTGGACTGCAGTGCTGCGCCAGATGTGGTAGTTGCTTCTGACGACAACGATGAGGACGTTGGGGACACTTCTCTTGAGTTAGCTATTGTACCTCTTGAGAATGTTCCTAATGTTGAGACTTCTGAAGTTCATAGGGTTATTGAGCCTAATGATATTGTTCCTCTTGATTGCTCAATGTTCCTTATGACAAGTGTTGTTTTTGAGGTTCCTTTGCCTCAAATTCTGTTGGCGCCATCTCAAGTTGATTGCCAAGGAAGTTACTTTTTGGTGGTTGCTCCTTCCCCTTTGATCATCAACGACTCGATTCGAGGACGAATCGAAGCTAAGAAGGGGAGAATGATGTGGATCAAGATGGCCTTCTGTGGGTCAAACAATGATCTTGATCCAGACGAGCTCTCAAGATCGATTCGAGGGCTATTGATGGCAAAGAGTGTCGACCTCAAGAGGAAGAAGAAGGCGCCACCATGGATTGAAGAAAAGATATTATTTAATTATTATTATTATTATTATTATTATTATTTTCAGTTATTTCCATATTTAGTAACTCCTATGTTAGTTGGAGCTATTTATGGAATGTCTTATTTTTAGTAATACTTAGTTAGGTGAATAAAAGGGAAAAGGAAAGTTTATCTCTTCTAGATATTTTCCTTGTCCACTAACTAGGAATATTTATCTAGGATTATTATTAGGATTTAATATTTATTTATCTAAGCCAAAACTCTATCTTTTGCAAAGATAGAATTGGTATAGTTCCATATTTAAACACTTTGTATTTCATTCAAGAAACTTAGATTGGAATTATATTGAGGAACCCCTTTTAGGATTAAAAGGGTTCTTTGATCTCCAATCCGAAAGCTTTGGATTCAAATTGTTATTCTTCCTCATTCATACTCACAAAATCAAAACCCTAATTGCCCAAACACAACTGAAACAAGAAAGGAGAGAAAAGCTGAAAAACTGTCGCAGAAACAGGGAATCCGTCGCTACTGCAGAAGCCAGCAACCGTCGCTGCGGCGGCCGCTGCACTATCTGCTGCGGGCGCAGCATCCGTCGCCGCCACTGTGGTCGTCGCTGCACACCTCCAGATTCCGTCGCTGTTTCCTTTGTTTTCTTTTACTTAGTTTTATTTACTTGTTTTTCTTTCCTTTCACAATAGTTCAAAACCTTTATTGTAATTGATTGTAAACATCGAGAATAGCAAGGATAATTGCAAGATCGAGCCATCAACAAGTTGGTGTTCTTGATTCCGAGCCCACAGGCAAAGGATCGGGGATTCCAAACGTATCACCATGTCTACTCCTCGGATCCACAGTTACCTGAAATAATCAATAAAAGTGTGTAGATTCTGACTCCACCAACGTAAAGAATAAATATGCAAATTATACTTAAACCATGCATGATATGCATCTTAAATAAGCTAAATACAACCTATTATGACTGTCTAAATGCATGCTATCAAAATACACTTGCCTTTCATCTACAAAGATTCAAGCAAAACATTCTCGTACAATGCCAAGTTTCGATGCACTCTCTCAGAATCTTTCGGCTCATAGATTCATCCCAAGCATCATAACATACCCTAATCCCTGGTTCATCAGAATGATCCTCCTCCAAAGTCACATGGTCAGACTCCCCCTTCCACATATATTTACAGAACTGGAAGAGGAAGCTATAAATAATGTATTCTTACGCTCCCCTTCAAACCAACATTTCATGGTCCTAGTAGAAAGAGATGAAGGAAACTGGTACTCCCTTTTGGAAGGATGGATAGATTCCGTAAGAATCAATAACCTCAAAATCGGAGCATGCCTTACATTCGAATATGAAGGAGAGGCTCATTTCCAAGTAACCATACAAGAGCCTCGACCAGAGCAGAACGGAGATATTTCTTATGATCTCATGTGCTATGAAGACATGGGAAATAGCTCACAAATCTAAAAAGTACATAGCAAAAGGTCGTAACATACTTGACCCACGCAGGTCAAAACTTATCAATAATCAAATAAAGTATTTTCATTTTAGAGTCAATTTCCAAAACACAGCGAACCCTTTTTATTTTATGTTATTTAACGCATTATTTTCATAAAGCGCTCAACAACAGGAGATTGGTGAAGGGTATCGCGAATACCCAAAACAAGAAACATCGAGCCAGAAAGAAACCCAAGCAAACCAGTTAAAACAGAAGCAAGAACCATGTACCCACAGGAAACCATAAACCGCGACAAAACAGTGAATACGAGTATCGCAGGTGAAATTGTTCAGAAACCATCGTTTTACAATACTTAACAAAAGAAACAAATCAGTTTTCAAAAGCAACAGACACAAATGTTGTTTAAGAGCCAGCAGCAGGATCGAGATTTTTAACATCAGGGTCACCTGCCATATCCGTTTCAGATGATAGCGTGGGAGAAGAAGGGCCCAAACCTCGCGACGGATCCGCGAGAACCACGTCGCTAGCATCATAACTGGGCGTGAACATCGTAACAGAGTTGTCAAGATGGGCAAACAGGTTCACGCTCTAAATGACCCCACCGTCAACACCTTTCATGAACGCCTCAGTTCAATAGCTGTAGAGAATAGGTTCCCCGAGTGTCTCCCAAATTTTACCAAGCCGCTCTTTGCCCTCTTTAGTCAAGAGGTACTCATAAAGGGTAGCTTTGGTTAACTGAACATCATCGCTGGACGTATACTTCTCCAGCTCCCCTTTAACGGCAGATAATTCATCACGGCCGCGTTGCAGCTCCTCCTCTAGCCCACGCAGTTGATCCTCTATGCCTGAGATCCGCGATGCACTCTCTGCATTCTTTTCTTTCGAATTCATGGATTCGACACTCGAGAGGTCTAGCTCCCCCTTTACCCTTTCAAGCTTGTTCTTGGTTTTTTCCAAAGCATCTTGTAAACTCTTGATAGTCCCTTCTTGCATCTTTGCGTCTTTCAGCTTGGACAACCGGATCGGAAGGGTCTTTACCTCTTTCTGCAGGTTAGATATGCGATCACTATACTCTTTTAGGCATCTCGTCACCTCTTCCTATTGGAGATTATACTAATCATCAACAGTAAAACATGTAAAAAAGGGAGAAAGTTCAAAGAAAATAAAAGTTTCATAATCAAAGCAAAAGAACGAGGTAAACTTACCCAACCCACAGCTTTCTGCCCCTGGTTAGCCATATCTTCGTCTGCGAGGGCACGACGATAATCCCTTTCGGCTGGGCAACTCTTTGCAGGAAGAGCAAGTTTTCAATAATCAATCGCTATAAAACCGGGTTGTCGATAACCTGATATCGCTATCCCGGATTGGGTGAGAGGCTCCTCTAACGAAGGCATGCCCGAACCTTTTTCCCCTGTCTTCCTTTTCTTACCTGTCGTTCGAACAAGAGGCTCATCGTCTTTGGACGGACTCTGGTCTAAATTAAGGATAGGCAAGGAGATCGCTGCATCCTCCACGGGGAGATTCTCGATAGGAACTAGAGACAAAAGAGGATCGCGAGCCACTGATGAAGCAGCAGCAGCTAGTGTTCGCGGGGTCTTCTTCCCCTTCAAAGCCCCCTCATAAAGTTTAGTCAGGTCCAACATACCTACCGAAAGGCATGTCATAGATAAGTATAGATCAAGATAAAGGATACTTATCACCGAATGAAAGTAAAGGAACGGGAGTTAGAATATGTCACAGATTAAAGAAAACACCGAGTACCCACCCTGAGGATGTGGAAGGCTAAGTTTTTCCATTTCTAAGCGAGCAGAGTTATAAACTCCTTATAGCTACGCTTACCCATGTTCTTTTCACACCCAAATATTGCTTTCCACTGATCGGTCACTGTAGTCGTGTTTTTTTGGGGGGGGGGGGGCTTGATAATTGCCCGGACTAATTTTGAAATTTAAAATGGTCGCAGAGAGGTCGCGGACTAAAAACCATTTTTTCCTCCATCCAGGACTACTCGACAATCTCACTACTATATCACAACTAAGAGACATAGACACTAACCCATCTTTCTCGTGCATTAGAGTAAAAATTGTGAATAGATGATCTAATGACACCGCATAGTATAAACACCTAAAAACATCCATACATTGAAAGAAATCTGAGCCGAGGACACTCAAAATTTTCGCCAGAAACTTCGCGTGAAGCCTAGGCAAAGGGAGGCAAAACCCTTGAAGTAAACATTCTAGATGGACCACAAAATGATTGTGATATATGTTCAAGCAACCACCGCTCCAGGAAGGCAATACCAATTCCACCCCCGCGGGCCAGGGAAAAGCACGGGCCACAAGCTGCAAGTGCATAGGCTCTAAAATAAACACCTGCCCCCTTGTCTCTGACGAGGTAGGAGCCATCCTTCCCTCAAGAACGGGAGGAATCGGAGGAGGATCAGAAGGGACAAAACCCCCACAGAAACTATTACTCGCGAACTCTTCAACATTATAAGGGGGCATGGACAAATCTCCCCGTGACATGCGAAGGTCTTTTTGTTTCTTCTTATCACGAGTGGATTTTTCTCGTTCGCATTGACCATCCTTAGATTCGGATGTATGATAATACGTGGAGTCTTTTTTTCGACAAAGGTCGATTAAAGGACCCAGCCAAAGAGGCCTTGCCTCTGTTCTTCAACAACGCCGCTTGTTTCCTTTTTTCCCCCATGATCCTCCAACTGAGGTGGGGGGAGACGAACGGAAGACGTTGTGGCCTCTAAATCATTCCCCGTGATGGAATGCCAAGTCTTCGAAGAGCTGAATTATTCCCTCACAACCCCCACGCTTATATTCTGGCTGTCGCTCCCTGATGACATTTGATGTGCACGCAAATTGCCATATTTTCTATGCACATATAAGTCCATTTTATCATTCATTTGCATGCATATTAATGGGAAAACATGGGATTAGTGTAGTTTATGCTTAAATATCAAATATATAGGTCTGCACGAGTTTCTATGTGATTTAGCAGAAAACAGGATAAAAATGGACAGATTTGGAAGAGTGGAAAAAGAACTCAAAGTCTTCTAAAGAGGTCGAAATTGACTGGGGACCTCGACATCGAGTACAGCAGAGACATAGGAATCGAGCAGAAAAGAGAACAGAGCATGTCGACACTAGAGAGGTCGATATCGACGTCTGGAGGTCGATATCGAATGGCCAGATTGAGCTAAAAGATAGAAGTCGAGTGCCAGTCCGAGTAGGAGAGGGAGAGCTCGAGATAGAGTTTCAAAGAGGTCGATATCGATGTTTGAAGGTCGATATCTGATGTGCGCGCAAATTGCCATATTTTCTATGCACATATGAATTCATTTTGTTGTCTTTTGCATGCACATTAATGGGAAAACATGGGAATAGTGTAGTTTATGCTTAAATGTCAAATATATGGGTTTGCACGAGTTTCTATGTGATTTCGTAGAAAACAGGATGAAAATGGATGAATTCAGAAGAGAGGAAAAAGAACTCGAAGTCTTCTGAAGAGGTCGAAATCGACTGAAGACCTCGACATCGAGTACATCGAGACATAGGAATCGAGCAGAAAGGAAACAGAGCATCTCGACACAGAAGAGGTCGATATCGACGTCTGGAGGTCGATATCGATGCTGCCAGATCGACCAAGTTGATAGAAGTCGAGTAGGAGAAGGAGAAGCTCGAGATAAGATTTTTGAGGGGTCGATATCGAGTGGAAGGGTCAATATCGACCATGCCAGCAGAGGAATTCGACTCCGATTTTGATAGAATTATATCCAATGCTTGCAATACCTATCCAAAGGTCGAAATTTCCTATCATCAACATCAGGTTTATCATGAGGAGGCTGATTTCACCATGAAGTTTTAGCTTTTACTTTTTATTTATTTATTTTATTTATCATAGAGAATAAAGATAAGGTTTCGAGTCCTTATCGTCATCTACAAATAGAAGCCAATAGGGCTGAGTTTAGGTATTCGATTCATTATTCAAAAATTCAATTAGAGATTCCGAATTCAGTTGCAATAGGGAGAGAGAGAGAGTGGCCGAGTGGAGTTGTAAAGCGAGAGCGGAGTGGCTTGTTCGGTTGTAATTTCTTTCGGAGTTTTAATTCAAAGTAGCTTTCTTTTAATAACAATGATGATGATGTGCATGATGAGGAGCGAGTAGTCAACCCACTTCTAGGGTCGGGGTGAGCCCGACGATAGCAATGTGAGGTAAGTGCATCAAAGGTATGACTTTTATGCGATTCCGTCTTCTACCACATGCATGATCCTTTGCGAAAGTTAGGGAGATTCATTTTTTGCATTATTGAAGCGAAAGCCACTCATATTGCGAACTTGAATTACTCATGAATTGGATAGTAACTCTTAGGAATTATGCGAGAGCCTCTAATCACCTAAGTGTTGATAACGAAAGTTATTTGACGGAAAGACATAAAAGTTCATATTTTTAGCATGAAACTTGCATTGTTATCGTTGTGGCATAAAACCCCGACTTTGGAAGCCTTTTAATTAATTAAATTCTTCATAAAAGTCTTAGTTTTGCTTCTGTTCATCTTCCCTCTCCATTCTATTTTCTTCGGATCCTTTTCCGACAAATTGGTTACAAAAACGGTTTCTGTGACAAGCATCGAAATCGACCTTAAGGGTCGATATCGAGGATTAACATCGATATCGAGGTCTCTGCTCGACGTCGACTTGCTGTTTTGTCTTCTGCAGGAACTGCGCTAGGAAATCGACCAGAACTGAGGTCGATATCGACCAGTATACTCGATATCGAGTGTCTGCTGAGGTCGAAAGCATTGATCGTGAGTACAACGAAGGAAGCGCTGACCTACCTCCTCGTGGATTCGATCCTGAATTGCCCTACTACTGCAAGGGAGGGGATTCTTGTATTATTTGTTCGGGACAGGGAGATAGTCTAGTTGTGCTTTATTTTATTCTCCTATTTTACATACACCTTCCCCTTTACCAGCAAGACGAACAAATTGGCACCGTTGCCGGGGAGGCAATCAATCGCCACCTAAGTTAACCACGATCTTTTTCTAAGCTTATTTTGCAGGTTTATACGACGTTCTGATCGCGGACCTATCCTGGAACCAATTGACGAGCCTGAACGTTTCTACCATCTTCGCAACAAAGCAATTCGCATTATGGCTGACAACGAGACGCAGGCTGAGATCATAGAGCGGTTGAGAAAGGAAATCGAGGACCACAATGCTACAATCGCTGCTGAAAGGGCCGCTGCTGCTGCTGAGCGAGCCCGTGCTGATAGGGAGGAGGATGCGCGCAGACAAGCCCAAGAGCGGCTAAATCAGTATCCACAGACAGCGATGCAATACATGCATCCGCCGCTTCATGTTCCTGAATCTGCCATTATAATTCCTCACTCCAATTATGAACTGAAAATTAACTTCCTATCTGAGATTAAAAGAAATACTTTTGAAGGAAGACATAATGAATGCCCCCTGCAACACATCTCTACTTTTATGGACTTATGTGAAACAGTTGCTGATGGAGTAAACTTAGAGTATGTGCGACTAAAATCTTTTCGATGGTCTTTGGCAGGAAAGGCATTACAATGGCTTGAAAGTTTGGCTCCACGATCGCTAAGGACATGGGCGGAAGTGAAAGATGCATTCTTGAACAAATTCTTCCCACCTTCTAAAACGGCGATGCAACGACAAAGGATCACGGCTTTCAAACAAAAGCCAGGTGAAACCCTAGCACAGGCGTGGGAGCGCTTCAAAGACTTGCTGAGATCATGCCCGACGCATGGGCAACTTCCATATGTCATCCAAGAGATTTTTTATAACGCCCTTGATGCGCCGAATAAGGAGAGGATCAATTCATATACCTCCTATCGGTACATTGAGCTTACACCAACGGATGCATGGGAGACCATTGAGAGGCTTGTGAACTTTGACAACACCTATGGGGCTGCTGCGGCCTATGATGCAAGGCCTGCCCCATCTATGCCACTATATGAGCCTCCAAGGGAGATAGATCCTGAAGTACGGCAACAATTCCATAACGATCAAACACGCCGCCTTCAAAAGCAAGTAAGGTTCCTGAGCAACAATCAACCTTGTCAGGAGTGTGGTTCAATAAGGCATAACACCAGTGTCTGTCCACATACTGAGCAAGTATCCATGGCGGAACAACATGAGGAGTTCAAATGGACGAGAGGCCCCTATGGAGGGGGCAATCAACAAAATTGGGGTGATCAAAGGTTCTATCAAAGGGATCCCCCAACCTATAGGGCACCAGGGCACCCTGAGCGGGAGACTAAGAAAGATGACCTGCAAATCATCCTTGATGAGATGCGGAGGAACCACGCTGAGTTCAAACAAGCTAATAACTCCGTCCATACTCAGCTGCAGGGCATCAATTCTAGACTTGGGGAGTTCGACGTTTGGAAGCGCAACATGGAGACTCAAATGAGTCAATTGGCGGAAGCAATGCCCAAAGCGTCCGGATCACTCCCTGGATCCACTGTGCCCAACCAAAAGGGCAAAACCACAGGTCATATCGCGGCAGTAAACCTAAGGAGTGGGCGTCAATTACAAACGCCCGAGCAAAAAGTGGAGGAGAAGGAGCCAGAACAGACGTCGATATCGACCCCCCCTGTCGATATCGACCAAGGTGACATCGATGTCGACCCTCCTGTCGATGTCGACCCTAATTCTGCGTCACCACAGAAATCGACTCTTCCAGTCGATATCGACCCCACTGCTGCCGATATCGACCTCACTACAGCCGCAGGAAGGAAGAAGGTGTTGCCATTCCCAACTAGAAAAGTGACTAAGGACACAGCGGAAAAGAAGTTCCAACGGTTCGTGAAGATGCTCCAAGGGCTTAATGTCTCTATACCATTCACAGAGGCACTTCACGAGATGCCATCTTATGTAAGGTTCCTTAAGGATATCTTGGGGAAGAAGCGATCGCTCTCTGAGATCGCAGAGGAATGCAACAGGTTGGAGCTACCACAAAAGCGGGCGGACCCAGGTAAGTTTTCTATCGCTATAGGTCTAGGTCAATTCAAATTTAATGCTTTAGTTGACTTGGGCGCTAGCGTTAGCATGATGCCACTAACCATTTGGCACAAGGTAAAGATAGGTCCTCTGGAGCCCGTGGATGCAAGATTATACATGGCTAACAATACCGTAGTTATTCCAACTGGGATAGTGACAGATGTGCCAGTACAAGTAGGCAAATTCTTTGTCCCCGCTGATTTCCTAGTTGTTGACATAGTGGAGGACCCTGCTTGTCCAATTATTTTAGGTAGGCCATTCCTAGCAACCGTCGATGCCAACATTAGCGTGAAGAAAGGATTGCTCTCACTCACAATTAGTGATGAAGTAATAGAGTATTCCTTCAACAAGACGGTGCAAAGTCAAGGGCCAATGGAGATAAAAGCCATCAAAGAAGCCCAAGTGGAGGAAGTTGAAGCACTCTTGAACAAAGGAGCTCAACAGGACATCGAAATCGACCCAGGTAAGTCGATATCGACCACTATTGTTCAAGATTCTGTGACAGGTCATAAGTATGGGGTCAACGGAGGAAAAGAGGAAGCATCGAAATCGGGGTCAAGGGTCGATATCGACCACACCCTATCGAAATCGACCACCATCAGCGCTGAGAAGAGAGGCGAGGAGACCTCGATATCGACCTCTGAGGGTCGAAATCGACCTGATCATATCGAGTCAAAACTCCCCAAATCGACTGATCCTACAGGTGTACAACAGGGGTCGATATCGACCTCCGAACATCGACATCGACCTGAGCCACAGACGGAGAAGAAGGTAAGTCAAGGTACAGATTCCTCTTGTTCAATTACAATTAAGGACTTATCATTATTTGGAAGAGGTGTGCCATGGAATGTGCGTTTATGTAGGATATCCGATGATAGTTCAAGCCAATATGAGATAGGAGACAAGGTCTATGTTGCCAAATCTAAAGACCATTGGTTCCCTACAAGATTCAAGGATAAGAGCTTAGGTCCATTCACGGTGAATCAAATCAATCCCGGGGGAATGCAGCTGCGGGACAAGAAAGGAGTGATATTTGAGGCCCAAGCCACATGGGCTCTGCAGATGCCACCTTGAAAAGCGCAAAGGAAGAAGTCGGCCTAGCGACTTAAAAATCTAGAGCTTGTAACAAAGACTTAGTTTCGATTTTAAGACAACTTTTGTTTTGGTTTTAGACACTTTATTGTTTTGCATATTGTGTGTTTAGTTTTCAAATTGCAGGAGAGAGAAAAGCACACAGAAAGGCATCGAAATCGATGTCGGACATCGAAATCGACCTCAAGGTCGACATGGATAGGGTTTGTGATCGAGGCCGAATCACCCTGAAGCCCGAGCAGAATTCAGAGAGACATCGATATCGATATAAAGGGTCGATATCGACCTTCCCTGCTGTCTTCTTCAACTCCTGAAATTTGTGACGGTTTAGTAAGTCTTCTTCTTAACCCTAGTTCTAATACAGTGAGGACACTGTAGATTTTAAGTATGGGGTGGGGGGAAAGGCTTATTTGCATATTCATGCTTAGTTTAGGGTTGCATATTTATTTTAATGCATATTTATTTTAAATGACCCCCATCAAAAATTTGGAAAAAAGAGAGTCATGGAAGTATAAAAAAGAGCTCTATGATGCAAAATTAGATTCATTAGAGATATAACATGAGATTGCCTAGTTAAGGGAAGTCCCAATGAAGTGCAAATTTTTTGAGAAAATCATGAAGGAGATGAAAATTTGAAGTTGCTTTTGACATGTGCATGATAAGATGATGGAGGATTTTTTATAAAAATTCCATACAAGCAAAGTTCATGTCCTAGCCTTACCTACGCATATTCACAAAGCCATATATGAGACTTATCATGATCATTATTGATCCACATATACATATTGCCCATTTTTTACCTTATACCCTATCCGGGGACAAAGTTTTTTGAATGGATGACATCTTTGGAGTTATATGGAGTTGTGCATTTATAAAGTTGTTGGCAGGAATGATACAATATGGAAAATTAAATGAGCGAGAAAAAATCCGATCACCTCAGGAGATAAAGGTAGGTCGACCCTGCTCGCTGAGATAATAGTTCGGCGAGATGGGACACAAAGGTGAGGAGTCCAAAGTACTAAGTATCCGGGGCCATTCATGACACCCATGTTTGCGACTCGCGAGAAGGCAGTGCTAAGGTTAGAGAGGTAAAAGCATTAAAGTGAAAAAAGCATTGAACGATGAGTGAAAGGTGAGACATTATGAAGGAGGAATGTGGAATATTTTGGAAAGAAAGTGTACTTCCCCGGATTTAACACCACATGGCCAAATATTAGCCCACCTTTAGCCTTTTACCAATCCACTCCTCACAAGCTTGAAGAAAGTCCTCTTGATTATTAATGCAATGTCGTTAAAATTGTTTTTTGCATATTACCTCCTTTATAAGTATGAAATTGCTGTTATGCACAGGCATGGACTTGGTTGACATAAGTACCTTCTCGAGGATGGCAATTGAATGTAGGGACATATGAAAAATGAATCTATGATGTTGAGGGTTTACTATCTTCCCCTGAATGACCATTAAGAGTATTGCTTGGGGACAAGCAAGCTTAAGTATGGGGTGTTTGATGTGCGCGCAAATTGCCATATTTTCTATGCACATATGAATTCATTTTGTTGTCTTTTGCATGCACATTAATGGGAAAACATGGGAATAGTGTAGTTTATGCTTAAATGTCAAATATATGGGTTTGCACGAGTTTCTATGTGATTTCGCAGAAAACAGGATGAAAATGGATGAATTCAGAAGAGCGGAAAAAGAACTCGAAGTCTTCTGAAGAGGTCGAAATCGACTGAAGACCTCGACATCGAGTACATCGAGACATAGGAATCGAGCAGAAAGGAAACAGAGCATCTCGACACAGAAGAGGTCGATATCGACGTCTGGAGGTCGATATCGATGCTGCCAGATCGACCAAGTTGATAGAAGTCGAGTAGGAGAAGGAGAAGCTCGAGATAAGATTTTGGAGGGGTCGATATCGAGTGGAAGGGTCGATATCGACCATGCCAGCAGAGGAATTCGACTCCGATTTTGATAGAATTATATCCAATGCTTGCAATACCTATCCAAAGGTCGAAATTTCCTATCATCAACATCAGGTTTATCATGAGGAGGCTGATTTCACCATGAAGTTTTAGCTTTTACTTTTTATTTATTTATTTTATTTATCATAGAGAATAAAGATAAGGTTTCGAGTCCTTATCGTCATCTACAAATAGAAGCCAATAGGGCTGAGTTTAGGTATTCGATTCATTATTCAAAAATTCAATTAGAGATTCCGAATTCAGTTGCAATAGGGAGAGAGAGAGAGAGTGGCCGAGTGGAGTTGTAAAGCGAGAGCGAAGTGGCTTGTTCGGTTGTACTTTCTTTCGGAGTTTTAATTCAAAGTAGCTTTCTTTTAATAACAATGATGATGATGTGCATGATGAGGAGCGAGTAGTCAACCCACTTCTAGGGTCGGGGTGAGCCCGACGATAGCAATGTGAGGTAAGTGCATCAAAGGTATGACTTTTATGCGATTCCGTCTTCTACCACATGCATGATCCTTTGCGAAAGTTAGGGAGATTCATTATTTGCATTATTGAAGCGAAAGCCACTCATATTGCGAACTTGAATTACTCATGAATTGGATAGTAACTCTTAGGAATTATGCGAGAGCCTCTAATCACCTAAATGTTGATAACGAAAGTTATTTGACGGAAAGACATAAAAGTTCATATTTTTAGCATGAAACTTGCATTGTTATCGTTGTGGCATAAAACCCCGACTTTGGAAGCCTTTTAATTAATTAAATTCTTCATAAAAGTCTTAGTTTTGCTTCTGTTCATCTTCCCTCTCCATTCTATTTTCTTCGGATCCTTTTCCGACAAATTGGTTACAAAAACGGTTTCTGTGACAAGCATCGAAATCGACCTTAAGGGTCGATATCGAGGATTAACATCGATATCGAGGTCTCTGCTCGACGTCGACTTGCTGTTTTGTCTTCTGCAGGAACTGCGCTAGGAAATCGACCAGAACTGAGGTCGATATCGACCAGTATACTCGATATCGAGTGTCTGCTGAGGTCGAAAGCATTGATCGTGAGTACAACGAAGGAAGCGCTGACCTACCTCCTCGTGGATTCGATCCTGAATTGCCCTACTACTGCAAGGGAGGGGATTCTTGTATTATTTATTCGGGACAGGGAGATAGTCTAGTTGTGCTTTATTTTATTCTCCTATTTTACATACACCTTCCCCTTTACCAGCAAGACGAACAATATCGACCATGCCCAGAAGATGAATCCGACTCAGATTTTGATAGAATTCTATCCGAAGCTTGCACGTCTATCCTAAAGTCGAGATTTCTTATCTTCAACATCAGATCTATCACTTTAGCAGGATTTACCATAGAATTTTTAGTTTTTACTTTATTTAAGTTTTATCTTAGAGAATAAAGATAAAGTTTCGAGTCTTTGGATAGCAAAGTTCGATATCTATATCTAGAGGCCATTAGGGCATAGTTTAAGCATCCAAGCACATACAATTTCAGTTTTACATTGAGTTTTAGCGAGTTAGGGAGAGAGAGAGAGGAGGCCGAGTGAGTTGGCGAGAAGCGAGGGCGGAGATTTGGCTTGTTCGGTTGTAATTTCTTTCTTCATTTAATTCAAAGGAGTTTTCTTTCAATGATGATGATGAGTTGCATGATGAGAAGTGAGTAGTCAACCCACTTCTAGGGTCGGGGTGAGCCCAACGATAGCAATGTAGGGTAAGTGCATCAAAGGTATGACTTTTATGCGATTCCGTCTTCTATCCTATGCATGATTCCTTTGCGAAAGTTAGGGAGATTTATTATTTGCATTATTGAAGTGAAAGCCACTCATATTGTGAACTTGGATTACTCATGAATTGGATAGTAACTCTTAAGAACTATGCGAGAGCCTCTAATAACCTAAGTGTTGATAACGAAAGTTATTCGACGGAAAGGCATTAAATTTCATAACTTTGGCATCATACTTGCATTGTTATCGTTGTGGCATGAAACCTCGACTTTGGAAGCTTTTTAATTAATTGAATTCATATAAAAGCTTTAGTTTTATTTCTGATCATCCTTCTTAACCATTCTACATTATTCGGACTCTTTTCCGAAAATTGGTTACAAAAAAACAGTTTCTGTGACAAACAACGGAATCGACTGTAAAGGTCGATATCGAGGTCTAACATCGATATCGAGGTCTGTCTCGACGTTGACTTTGCTGCTTTTGTCTTCTGCAGGAACTCTACTAGAAGTCGACCAAAACTGAGGTCGATATCGACCAGACACATCGATATCGAGTATCTTCTCAGGTCGAAAGTTTGATTGTGAGTGCAACAAGGGAAGAGCTGACATACCTCCTCATGGATTCGATCCTGAATTACCCTACTACTACATTGAGAGGGATTCTTGTATTATTTGTTTGGGACAGGGAGTTAGCACAGTTGAGAATTATATTTAAATATTTGAATCCTACCTCCCGCTTGCGAATAAATTGGCGCCGTTGCCAGGGAGGCAATCAATCGCCACCTAAGTTTTCTCACGATCTTTTTAGAGTTTATTTTGCAGGTTTATGCGACGTTCTAATCACGGACCTATCCTGGAACCCATCAACGAGCCTGAAAATTTTTACCATCTTCGTAACAAAGCAATTCGCATCATGGCTGACAACGAGACGAAGGCTGAGGCCATAGAGCGGTTGTGGAAGGAGATCGATGACCACAATGCTACAATCGCTGATGAGAGGGCCGCCACTGCTGCAGAGCGAGCCCGTGTTGATAGGGAGGAGGATGCACGCAGACAAGCCCAAGAGCGGCTCAATCAGTATCCATAGACGGCGATGCAATACATGCATCTGCCGCTTCACGTTCCTGAATCCGCTATTTTAATTCCTCACTCCAATTATGAATTAAAATTAACTTCCTTTCTGAAATTAAAATAAATACTTTTGAAGGAAGACCTAATGAATGCCCACTGCAACACATCTCTACTTTTATGGATTTATGTGAAACAGTTACTGATGGAGTGAATTTAGAGTATGTGAGAATAAAATCTTTTCGATGGTCTTTGCCAGGGAAGGCATTACAATGGCTTGAGAGTTTAGCTCCACGCTCGTTGAAGACATGGGCGGAGGTGAAGGATGTATTCCTGAATAAGTTCTTTCCACCTTCTAAAACGGCGATGTTGCGGCAAAGGATCACGACTTTCAAACAAAAGCCAGGTGAAACACTAGCACAGGCGTGGGAACGATTTAAGGACTTGCTAAGATCATGTCCAACGCATGAGCAACTTCCATATGTCATCAAGGAGATCTTCTACAACTCCCTTGATGTGCCGAACAAGGAGAGGATTAATTCATATACCTCTTATCGGTACATTGAGCTTACACCAACGGAGGCCTAAGAGACCATTGAGAGGCTCGTGAACTTTGATAACACCTATGGGGCTGCTGCGGCCTATGATGCAAGGCCTGCCCCATCAATGGCACTATATGAGCCTCCAATGGAGATAGATCCTGATGTGCGGCAACAATTCCACAATGATCAGACACGCCGCCTTCAAAAGCAAGTCAGGTTCCTGAGCAACAATCAAACTTGTCAGGAGTGTGGCTCAACAAGGCATAACACTAGTGCTTGTCCACATACTGAGCAAGTATCCATGGCGGAACAGCATGAGGAAGCCAAGTGGACGAGAGGCTCCTATGGAGGGGGAAATCAACAATATTAGGGCGATCAAAGGTTCTATCAAAGGGATCCCCCACCATATAGAGCACCAGGGCCCCCTGAGCGGGAGACAAGGAAAGATGACCTGTAAATCATTCTTCATGAGATGCGGAGGAACCATGCTGAGTTCAAACAAGCCAACAACTTCGTCCATACTCAGCTGCAGGGCATCAATTCTAGACTTGGAGAGATCTACATTTGGAAGCGCAACATGGAGACTCAAATGAGTCAATTGGCGGAAGAAATACCCAAAGCGTCAGGATCATTCCCTGGATCCACTGTGCCCAACCAAAAGGGCAAAACCACTAGACATATTGCGGCAGTGAACCTAAGAAGTGGGCATCAATTCCAAATGCCCGAGAAAAAAAGCGGAAGAAAAGGAGCCAGAACAGACATCGATATCGACCCCCCTGTCAATATCGACCAAGGTCACGTCGATGTCAACCTTCCTGTCGACGTCGACCCTAATGCTGCGTCACCTAAAAAATCGACTCCTTCACTCGATTTCAACCCTACTGATGTCGATGTCGACCTCACTACAGCCGCAAGGAAGAAGAACGTGTTGCCATTCCCAACTAGAAAGATGATTAAGGACCCAGCGGAAAAGAAGTTCCAGCGGTTCGTGAAGATACTTCAAGGACTTAATGTCTCTATACCATTCAGAGAAGCACTTCATTAGATGCCATCATACGTAAGGTTCCTTAAGGACATATTGTGTAAGAAGCGATCACTTTCTGAGATCGCAGAGTAGTGCAACAGGTTGGAGCTACCATAAAAGCGGGCGGACACAGGTAAGTTTTCTATCGCTATAGGTTTAGGTTAATTCGAATTTAATGCTTTAGTTGACTTAGGCGCTAGCGTTAGCATGATGCCACTAACCATTTGGCACAAGGTAAAGATAGGTCCTTTGGAGCCCGTGGATGCAAGACTATACATGGCAAATAATACGGTAGTTATTCCAACTGGGATAGTGACAGATTTGCCAGTACAAGTAGGTAAATTCTTTGTCCCTGTTGATTTCTTAGTTGTTGATATAGCGGAGGACCCTGCTTGTCCCATTATTTCAGGCAGGACATTCCTAGCAACCATCGATACCAACATTAGCATGAAGAAAGGATTGCTCTCATTCGCAATTAGTGACGAGGTGATAGAGTATGCCTTCAACAAGACGGTGAACAACCAAGGGCCAATGGAGATAAAAGCCATCAATGGTGTCTACATTGCATGTGGAGAAGCCAAAGTAAGCAGTATGACACCGTAGGAGCTTGAGAAGAGGGCCATAGAAGCCCAAGTGGAGGAAGTTGTGGAAATCTTGAACGAAGGGGCCCAACAGAACATCGAAATCGACCCAGGTAAGTCGATATCGACTAATAATGTTCAAGATTTTGTGCCAGGTCATAAGTATGGGGTCGACGGAGGAGAAAGAGGAATATCAAAATTGGGGTTAAAGGTCGATATCGACCATACCCAGCCAAAATCGACCACCTTTGAAGCTTAGAAGGGAGGAACAGAGACCTCGATATCGATCTCTGAGGGTCGAAATCGACCTGGTCATATCGATCTGAAACTCTCCAAATCGACTGATCCTCCAGAAGTACAACAGAGGTCGATATCGACCTCTTAACATCAATGTCGACCTGAGCCACAAACTGAGAAGAAGGTAAGTCAAGGTACTGATTCCTCCTGTTCCATTACAATTAAGGATTTATCATTATTTGGAAGAGGTGTGCCTTGGCATGTGCACTTATGTAGGGTATCCGATGATGATTCGAGCCAATATGAGATAGGAGACAAGGTCTATGTTGCCAAATCCAAGGACCATTGGTTCCCTACGAGATTCAAAGATAAGAATTTGGGACCATTCACGGTGAATCAGATCCATCCCGACGGAATGCAGCTGCGTGACAAGAAAGGAGTCATATTTGAGGCCCAAGCCACATGGGCTCTGCAGATGCCGCCTTAAGAAGCGCAAAGGAAGAAGTCGGCCTAGCGACTTAAAAGTCTAGAGCTTGTTACAAAGACTTAGTTTTGGTTTTAGACAGTTTTACATTGGTTTGAGACACTACACTTTATTGTTTTGCATATTTTGTTTTGGTTTTATTTTTTTAACAAGTTGTAGGAAAGAGAAAAGAGGGAAAAAACGGAGATCGAAATTGATGTTGAACATAGACATCGACCTTATGGTCGATTTAGATGGGCTTGTGGTCGAGGCCGGATCACCCTGAAGCCTGAGCCAGAAATCGATGAGAGACATCGATATCGATGTTGTCTTCTTCGACTCCTGAAATTTGTGATGGTTTAGTAAGTTTTCTTCTTAACCCTAATTCTAATACAGTTAGGACACTGTAAATTTTAAGTATGGGGTGGGGGGAAAGGCTTACTTGTATATTCATACTTAGTTTAGATTTGCATATTTATCTTTATTTATTTCGAAAAAAAAAAAGAAAAAAGAGAGAGAGAAAGAGAGAGAAAAAATGACCCCATCAAAAAAATTAAAAAGAAAGAGTAATGGAAGTATAAAAAAGAGCTCTATAATGCAAAATTAGATTCATTAGAGATATAACATGAAATTGCCTAGTTAAGGGAAGTCCCAATGAAGTGCAAAAAAGGAGAAAATAAAGGACATGAAAAATTTGAAATTGCTTTTGACATGTGCATAATAAGATGATGGAGGACTTTTATGAAATTCCATACAAGTACTTACATATGCAAGTTCATATCCTAGCCTTACCTATGCATATTTGAAAAAGTCACAAGCCATATATGAGCCTTATCATGATCATTTTGCTCCACACATATATCATATTGCCCATTTTATACCTTATCCCTGTCCGGGGACAAGTTTGAGAATGGATGTCATCTTTAGAGTTGTTATATGGAGTTGTGCATTATTTATGAAGTTGTTGGCAGGAATGAAAGAAATTATGAAATATGGAAAATTTAATGAGCGAGAAAAAATCCGATCACCTCAGGAGATAAAGGTAGGTCGACCCTGCTCATTGACATGGTACTGCAGCGAGATGGGACACAAGGTGAGGAGTCCGAAGTACTAAGTATCCGGGGCTATTCACGACACCCATGTTTGCGACCCGCGAGAAGGCAGTGCTAAGGTTAGAGAGGTAAAAGCATTAAAGTGAATAAAAGCATTGAGCGATGAGTGAAAGGTGAGACATTTTGAAGAAGGAATGTGGAATGTTTTGGAAAGAAAGTTTATTTCCTCGGATTTAACACCACATGGCCAAATATTAGCCCACATTTAGCCTTTACCAATCTATTTCTCACAAGCTTGCAAAAGTCCTGTTGATTCTTAATGCTATGTCGCTAAAATCGTTTTTGCATATTACCTCCTTTTATGAGTATGAAATTGCTTTTATGCACAGGCATGGACTTGGTTGACATAAGTACCTTATCGAGTATAGCAATTGATTGTAGAGACATATGAAAAATGAATCTATGATGTTGAGGGTTTACTTTCTTCCCCTGAATGACCATTAAAAATATTGCTTGGGGACAAGCAAGCTTAAGTATGGGGTGTTTGATGTGCGCGCAAATTGCCATATTTTCTATGCACATATAAGTCTATTTTATCATTCATTTGCATGCATATTAATGGGAAAACATGAGATTAGTGTAGTTTACACTTAAATATCAAATATATACGTCTGCACGAGTTTCTATGTGATTTCGCAGAAAACAGGATAAAAATGGACAGATTTGGAAGAGCGGAAAAAGAACTCGAAGTCTTCTGAAGAGGTCGAAATCGACTGGGGACCTTGACATCAAGTACAATAGAGACATAGGAATCAAGCAGAAAAGAGAACAGAGCATGTCGACACAAGAGAGGTCGATATCAACATCTGGAGGTCGATATCGAATGGCCAGATCGAGCTAAAAGATAGAGGTCGAGTGCCAGTCCGAGTAGGAGAAGGAGAGCTCGAGATAGAGTTTCACAAAGGTCGATATCGATGTCTGAAAGTCGATATCGACCATGCCCAGAAGATGAATCCGACTTAGATTTTGATAGAATTCTATCCGAAGCTTGCACGTCTATCCTAAAGTCGAGATTTCTTATCTTCAACATCATATCTATCACTTTAGCTGGATTTACCATAGAATTTTTTAGTTTTTACTTTATTTAAGTTTTGTCTTAGAGAATAAAGATAAACTTTCGAGTCTTTGGATAGCAAAGTTCGATATCTATATCTAGAGGCCATTAGGGCTGAGTTTAGGCATCCAAGCACATACAATTTCAGTTTTACATTGAGTTTTAGCGAGTCAGGGAGAGAGAGAGAGGAGGCCGAGTGAGTTGGAGAGAAGCGAGGGCGGAGATTTGGCTTGTTCGGTTGTAATTTCTTTCTTCGTTTAATTCAAAGGAGTTTTCTTTCAATGATGATGATGACTTGCATGATGAGAAGCGAGTAGTCAACCCACTTCTAGGGTCGGGGTGAGCCCGACGATAGCAATGTAGGGTAAGTGCATCAAAGGTATGACTTTTATGCGATTCCGTCTTCTATCCTATGCATGATTCCTTTGCGAACGTTAAGGAAATCCATTATTTGCATTATTGAGCGAAAGCCACTCATATTGTGAACTTGGATTACTCATGAATTGGATAGTAACTCTTAGGAACTATGCGAGAGCCTCTAATCACCTAAGTGTTGATAACGAAAGTTATTTGACGGAAAGGCATTAAATTTCATAACGTTTGCATCATACTTGCATTGTTATCGTTGTGGCATGAAACCCCGACTTTGGAAGCTTTTTAATTCATTGAATTCATATAAAAGCTTTATTGTGTTTCTGATTATCCTTCTTAACCATTCTATATTCTTCGGACTCTTTTCCGACAATTGGTTATGAAAAAACAGTTTCTGTGACAAACATCGAAATCGACTGTAAAGGTCCATATCGAGGTCTAACGTCGATATCGAGGTCTGTATCGACATTGACTTTACTGCTTTTGTCTTCTGCAGGAACTCTACTGGAAATCGACCAGACACATCGATATCGACTGTCTTCTGAGGTCGAAAGTTTGATCGTGAGTGCAACAAGGGAAGAGCTGACATACCTCCTTGTGGATTCGATCCTGAATTACCCTACTACTACATTGGGAGGGATTCTTGTATTATTTGTTTGGGACATGGAGTTAGCATAGTTGAGAATTATTTTTAAATATTTGAATCCTACATCCCGCTTGCGAACAACATTCTCTATTTTTTCCAAAAGAAAAGACCCTTCTAAGAAATAAAATTCCTGAAAAGACGCGAAGAAGGAAAATCAACACAGGGAAAACAGTCGCTTCCAAATCGCGAATAAATAGAAATGGCACCAAAAAACCCCTCACAAGGGCCAGGATTGACGCCTCACGCGCCTCCTTAAGATGGTGGTGAAAAGAATCTTTTGCCAAGGAATGACGGGTAAGAAACGCCTCTTTTGCCTTCCTAAAGAATCACCCTTCCCAAGGCAGAAGACAAAACGTCTCCAAAGGCAAAAAATGTTTGTCAGAAAATCCCCGAGGATCTCATTTTGCCTCATCGGAAAACCACCACCCATGCAATCATAAACCACCCTACTTAGGGTGGTCCGATCATGAAATCCAGGAAATAAACCTAAACGCCGCCACCCCAACCACCCCTAAACGCTACTTTTTCGTCCTTCCCCCCACCAAAAAGGGGGGGTTTCCATCCTACCTTCAATCATCCCCCTCGAAAGGGATCCTCCCTATTCCCAAGCTCCAGGAAAAAACAAGAAAGAGAAACTAGAACAGGGAGAAACAAGAAAAAGAAACTGGCAAGAAAAAACCGTAAAAAAGGGGGCATGTTTAAAGGCCACTTACTTCAAAGAGTTGGTCAAAAAAGAAGCTCTACCCCGGAAGAAGCTTCACCAGAAATCACTGAACCCAAAAATTCCGACAACGTTTCTTGTCTCAGACAAGGCCACTTCCCTTTCTTCTTCTTCTCTCTCTCTTTTCTACTTTAATAGAATGAAATGGCAGGGAAAAGAGAGTAAAAACCCTATTTATAAGTCTCTGTGGGGCCGTACCAACTCCCGCCCAAATAACCCATGAACATGTTGGGCCTATCCGTCCAAGCCCATTTTTACGCAACCTCATATCCCCCATTTGGGGGGGGGGGGGGAAGCATCGTTTTTATCGAGACTTGATCGCGTATCATTTTTCCTCGCGACCTAGTCCCGATGAGATATGATGATGCCATGAAAAATAACCCCCTTTAATAATGGGGGTCTGACGTCATAAATGGGTTGTCCAACGCAAAAGTCGCACGTCCACTTAACATCAAATAATCGTGACTAAAGTCTTCCCAATTCATATAACAAAAGCTTACGTCTAAACGAGAATGCTTCCCCTCAAGATCGGGATCGCGAGTAGAAACTCCTAATCGACTAAAGCTCCCCAAGGAAGGGCAAGCAGCTCGTTGGTGAACCACCTCTCCGCTAGCACTGCCACGTGTAGCTACCCAAGACTGCTGGCATGAGGGGATGAGCTACACATGTCCCCTACAAGAACCACGAGGTCACCAGCCAGCTGCTCGCTTAACAACACTATAAATACCACCCTAGGAACCACCAGAAAAGGGATCCGAAAGTAGTGATAGAAAAGGAGCTCTGCAACCTCCTTTGACATAAAACCCTCAGGTTTGAGCTCTTTAGATCCTTGAATCGGAGAAGAAGCCTTTCTAAGAATAATACGTCATCGAATCAAACTTCCTCTAAAGACAACAAGTGAACAGTTAAAGCATTTGATCCCGAAACTTGGACGTTTCCAAGGCCGCATTAAATAGAAAAGAACTATTAGATCGCGAGGTCAAATATTGTTTTACAGCATCGCAGGTATTAAAGAACTTTTGTCGTCACCTTGAGTTAATAAGTATAGGTGAAATTCTAAAATCGTTTCACCTTCCAGTATCTGCAGGTTGGTGGTTTCCACCTGACCATTTGTATGTGGATGGGCCACTGATGAAAACTCGACTTTGATGTTGAGGCCTTTGCCGAAATCACGAATGCTTTCGCAATCAAACTGGGGGCCATGGTCCGTAATGATCATCTTAGGAACTCCAAACCGACACACCAGGTTTTTCCACAAGAACTTTCTCACCTTTTTCGCCGTTATTAAAACCATAGCATCGGCTTCAACCAACTTCGTGAAATAGTCCCCTACCACGAGTACATATTTCAGTTACGCCGGCGCGGTCGGGAATGGGCCTAAGATGTCCATTCCACAGAGAAAAAGGGTAAGCCCCTTAGATCCCTTTCACCGTTTCCGCGGGTTGGTGTATTGCGTTCCCATGCCTTTGACACGCATCGCACTTCTAAATGAATGTTTGGACGTCCTGTTTCATGGTGGGCCAGTAATAGCCGACTCTCATGGCCTTCGCAGTAAAAGCCCTACAACCCTGTTGATGTGCACATATACATTCCGACATGCAATTCTTCTATGATGGTCTTCCCTTCTTCCGCAAAAACACACATGAGGTCCGGTTGGGTGAAACCCTTCGTGAAGAGTCTTCCGTCATGGATCGTGAATCTGGCTGCTCTGGTGGTGACTTGTCTTGCTTCGGTTTTTCCCAGTGGGAGGATCCCCTTTCCTAAATACTCTGCGATGGGGGTCCTCCAATCATCCTCACCACCTGTTTCTACAAAATAGACTTCTTTGATGAGCCTGCGACACTCCCTTCTTTCAAAAGCGACTTCCTGCGTGACTTCTGATGGAAAGGCCATGCCAATTTGTGCCAAGGCATCCGCTTGCTGATTTTGTTCTCTTGGGATGGCAGTCAGGTTGAAACTTACAAAGGCTTTTTGCAAGGCATGGACCTTCCTCAGATAATACGGCATCAATCCGGTCCTTGCCTCGTATTCTCCATTTATCTATAACGTCAGTACTTCTGAGTCTGTGTATGCAGTTATCCCCCTCACTCTGGGTAATAAATCCACCTCAAGTCCAGCTATCAAAGCTTCATACTCAGCTTCATTATTTGTTGCAAGGCCAATGTGTAGGCATAGTTTGATTGATGTCCTTCAGGAGAAGTCAGGGTGACACCTGCTCCACAGCCAGCTTGATTGGCAGCCTCGTCTAACATGAGGACCCATTCGGCCTCCTCCAATGGCGGGTGTCCCTCGAAACTGGTCTCACAGATGAAATCAGCCAAAGTATGTGCTAATGTCGCCTTCCGTGGGGCATAATCTATCTCAAACTCTGATAATTCTACTGCCCACTTCGTCATTCGCCCTGACAGAGATGGTGAGTGGAGAATCTGTCTCAAGGGTAAGTTGGTTAGAACCTTGATTAGATGGTCGTGGAAGTATGGTCGTAATCTTCTCGCTGCGAAAACCAGACACAAGATCATTTTCTCTATAGGTTCATACCTCGTTTCGGCATCTTGCAAAATCCTACTCGCATAATATACTGGGTACTTCTCATCGCGGGTGATGATGGCGCTCATAGTTACACTCCTTACTGCTAGGTAGAGGTGCAGGGTTTCGAGTTTCTCTGGTCGGTGGAGAGTTGGTAGTTTCATCAGATAGGATTTCATTTCTTCAAAAGCTTGTTGCAGTTCTCGCAACCACTGGACTGGCCCCTTCCTTTTTAGCAACGCAAAGAAAGGTAGGGACCTGTCGGCGAGCCAAAAGCAGAACCTCCTAAGATAGTTTATCGCGCCATTTAAATCTTGGACTATTCTGATTGTCCGCGGTGGTTGCATGTTCTGTAGCACGACAATCTTCTCTGGGTTCACATCTATTCCGCGCTTGCTGACCATGAAACCAAAAAACATATCAGAGTCTATCCCGAAGACACATTTCTCTGCATTCAAGTTCTGACCCCCACGTTATAGGGAATCAAAAGTTTCTTGTAAATCAGTCTCGTGATCTTCTACTTTCTCACTCTTCACCACAATATCATCCATATATATTGACACATTCCTTCATATCTGGGCGCGAAAGATTTGGTTGATAGTACTTTGAAAGGATGCTCCCGCGTTCCTTAATCCAAAAGGCATAACCCGATAGCAGAATATCCCCTGATTCGTGATGAATGTGGTGGCTTTTTTTATCAAGCGGATCCATATGAATCTGGTTATATCCTGAGTAGGTGTCCATGAAACTAAGGACCGCATTACCCGTGGTTCCATCGACTAGTTCGTCTATGGACGGGAGTGGGTAGCTGTCCTTTGGGCAGGATTTATTGTGGTCGGAGAAATCAACGCACATACACCACATTCCACTGGATTTCTTTACCAAGACCACGTTTCATAACCAATCAGAGTCTTCAACCTCCTCGATGAAACCCGCGTCAAGCAATTACTCGGTTTCTTCCTTAGCGGCGAGCACTTTCTCCGGAGCCATCTTTCTCTTTTTTGCGCAATAGGCTTCACATCATGTCAGATCCTGAGGGTGTGCATGGCGATCGTTTGGGGAACCCCGAGCAGATCCTTCGGTGTCAATGCGAAGATATCCCTAGATCTAGCAATTATCCTCAAAACTTGATTCCTCTCTTCTGATCCCAAGGCCTTTCCTAGATAAACCTTCTCCTCTGGGTTAGGAAAAGGTTGATGTGTCGATCTCTCATCCGCGGTAGGTATTTTCCTGGCCGCCGGCCATACTTCCAGTTCTGCTTCCGTGGTCGTGGCCGGGTAGTCATTTTCATCTGCAGAATCCCCTAATGGACTCTCTTTTTCATTCATTGTTGTGATTGCAGCCACTTCTTCAATGCACATCACTTCCTTCTTCTTCCTCAGAGAGGTCAGATAATAGCTCCGACTCTCGAGCTGTTGTCTGCGGACCTCTCTAACCTCTCCTCCAGTGATTGGGAATTTGGCCAGGGAGTGGTAGATCGAGACTATCATCTGGAACTTGTAGAGTGACACCCTTCCTAACAACGCATTGTATATTGTTGGAATTCTAACCACAGTGAGGACGATGCTCTCCATTCGCCGCTTCGGCGAGGTCCCCAAGACTACTATAAGCTCAATGGTCCCCACCACTGGTATTTCATCTCTCGAGAAGGCAACCAGGGTCCCAGAGTATGGTTTGAGGGAAGTCGCGGATACGCCTAGTTGCGAGAACGCCTCCCAGGAGAGGATGTCTACCAACAATCTTGTATCTATGAACACTCTCTTGACAGTTTTACTCGCGATCTGAGCATGTATGACCAAGGGGTCAGAGTGTGGCATTCTCACTTCCTCCGCCTCTCCTGTGGAAAATACAACCTTCGTGTGTGGCGAGAGTGGGATCCTTTTGCTTGGTGCGGACGGGGGTTGCTTTCCTTTTCGCTCATAATTTTTTCTCTCCTGATTGCTGGATCCGGAAAGAGATGAACCCCCTACCAAGGTGTTTATGTACCCTTCTGACATCGGGATTTATTGGGGTTCGGATCTTCCTCATCCGTCGTGTCCTCCAGGGGCTTGGTTTACTGACCCTTGTGGTGGGGGAGGTCTGTTATCTTTGGCCTCGGCCTCTTCCCCGGTTTTGCTGGGGGAGTTCTCTCCGATCCCTCGTTTGGTTTTGGTCCCTGCTCTGTTGTCGAGGTGGTTCCTCCTCCAGTGGCCAGTACTCTACTCAGTCCCTTTCGTTTCTTCGACGATCATCTAGTGGGGGTTGATATTCTCGGGGATGGTGGTCCCGACCATGGTAGTCATTCCCTCGGGAATGATAAGGCCGGTCGTGGTCCTCACCCTCTCCCCTATAATTCCTTCTTTGATGAGCTGCTTCTCCTCTTATAGAGATCAAATGGACTTTATCATTTTGCGGCTGAAGTGGGCATCCTGCTGACTGCTGTTTCGGTCGGTTAGCCACCCCCTTGTCTTTTCTAAACCTCCCTACGATCTTTCCAAAGAAACCCTGGCGTCCGTCATTGGCCTGTGAACTAGACGCGACAACTTCTTCTGCATCAATCTACCATGACACATAATCTCTCGGTCTTTGGGCTTCTTCTGTAATAGGTTGGTTTTGAAGCCCCCCCTCCGCCAAATTCCCCATTAGGATGATGGTTGCAGACTCATGGTTGATGTTTGGGAACTAAACTACAATGCTGGTGAAGCGGGCAAGGAAATGACCCAAGGTTTCGTCTCCCCCTTGCTTGATCGAGTTTAAATCCAGCATGGTCCTCTTATGGGTTAAATCGGAGAAGCTGGCTACTGAATTTTTAGGTAGATTGGTGAACCAGATTAGCGCTATTTTGGTCAGCGTAGATGGGAATGTTCGACACATCATTGCATCATTATACTCATTGATGCCCATCGCAGTTACAAAGTGGCATAGATGGTCTTCGGGATCTGTCGTCCCATCATACTTCATCAAGTTTACATCCCTCCACCATTTTGGTACGGGAGCTCTATAGACATCCTCGGTAAATACCGAGGGCATGGTCTCCGGAGGGTCAATCTTCATCTATGCTGAGCCAGATCTGGTGGAAGTGGAGACGTCTGTCGAGCACTCTCCCCAATGATGTTTGTTGGGTTGTGGGATGTTCCCTTGTTGCTTCTGATGCAGGGGATTAAAACCTTGGTCATGGAAACCGTAGACGGGGTTCCCAAAATAATTGGTGTTGAAGTTGCCAGACACGTATAGTTGGCCATACGTGTCATAATGGAGACCTTGGTAAGAGGCTCCTTGCTGGTTTTGGTATTGGCCACCTTAGTCGTAGTAGCGCTGGTGCTCCGGCCCTAGCTGATAATAATGAAGTGGGTCATGTGGGATCCCAAAGGAGGTATTTTGGTGGTGCAAACTCCTCGTTTGATGGTACATAGCCTTGATGAAACGGTGGTATGTAGGGCGAATTCCACATGCCCCCCCCCCCCTTGAGTTTTTGGCTTAAGGGAGGACGCGTTGTACATGCTCGTCACTTCCTGTTCCGGAGCAGCGCTTTGGCTCATTTCGTCTGAATCTTCGCTTTCGCCGTGGTGCATTTTTCCTGACCACGGGCGATAACTTTTATCATAAATTAAATGGAAACTTGACCTCTATGGGCCTCTTTACGTCTCATTGATTGGAGAGGCCGCCTGATTTCCCATACACTCCGTCGAGTGGGGAGGTCACCATGTTTAGCCATGGGTAAGGCATGTTCATTACTTTACATGTTTTGTTTTTAATAGAAGAAAATTTTTTAATCGGGAACCCCTTAGTGTGAGAGGGTTCCCACAAACGGCGCCAGTGACGAATCCCAAAAGTAAAAAACGGTCCCGCTTGCGGTGGGAGCTCAGGGGAGGCGCTGTTTTCTATCACGGTCTTACCTGATACATGGAACAAACATTTTCGTGGCTCTACCTGGGCCGTGTTGGTGCCAGAACATGGACTGCGCCCATGTATCCCCTTGGTGTTTGGGAGTCCGTTCGAGTTTTACGGGGGTCAAGAGAGCTTACCTAACCGCGGGCGATGGCTTGAATTGGACCTTGACGTGGATCTTAGATCTCCTTTCCTGTCCCGTTTGAGTTCTAATGTATCCTCTGTATGCAGGTGCGCAATCACGAGTCCCCCCGTGGAGCTTTCCGGGTTAAAGATAGCCCAGTTTACTTTCTGAATCCTTATTTCTCTCTCCTTTCTCTATCATTTTTTCTCTCTCATTTTTTCCTTCCGCCTTTCGAAAGTCCTTTCTCTCTCCGATCTTTCTTCCTTTTATAGTGATTGGTGGGGTGTCACCTATCGTGACATTTGTCGTTTTTGTGGGGGCACGGTAGACACGTGTCTTCCTTTTTATCCGCGGCCACACTAATTAGGGCGCATTGATTCTGTCTAGGGCTATCCTTGTCCACGGGCCGTCTTTTAATTTTATTCATTACTCCTTTACTTTCGTTGGATATTTTTGTCCGGTTTCATCAATATATATTTGTAATTGACATGGAAAACCTATCAAGGGAATATCATGAAGAGGCGTTGCATGAAGATGCCCTAGTGGGCATTCAACTGACGCCAAATGGGAACCTATCCCCTTTCTTACATTTGCTTACGATACTTTGATTTTTTCAAGGGCTTCACACAAAAACTTACATACGATTTGAAATATGATTAATAACTTTTCAAACAACTCAGGATTAATTATCAACTACAACAAAACTCCATTCAGATAAAAAATGTTGCGCCAAGCTTGGCATGATCATTATCACAAGAAATAAACATTCCTCTGTCCAATAGAATGGAAAAGTACTTAGGTATCTGATGTACATATTTTTAGTCCTTGTAGATACATATTTTGACTTCATATTCCATTCAGATTCCTAAATTATCGGCTGAGAACAATAAGAAATTGTGTAGAATGTGCTAACGTGCAAGAAATAGAGTCTGCACAAGTTTTGGTTTAAATTTATAGGAATTGGAGCGGAATCGGAGTCAAAACGAGAAGCCAAGAGAAGCTGAGGAGTGGTCGATATCGAGTCACCCACTCGAGACAGACTAGATCGATCGACCTAGAGACCATGTGTCGACAGCCAAGCAAAAACCTCGTGAAAAACACTCGAGAAGACATTAGATCGAGTGGACTACTCGACATCGACACCATACCAGAGGTCGAGTGAAGTGAAGACAGATCGAGCAGAAATGAAGTACTCGATAGTGAGTGGGCATGTCGATATAGAGTAGAAGATTCCCACGAATTAGACGTGGATTGACAATCCGAATTGAAGATGTTGATAGAGGGCACGATTTCATCATAAATTTTTGATAGATTATGTCCTAAGGATTGTTTCCTTTTTACCCTAGGATTTTTAATAATATTTCATCCTATCTATGTTAGAATAGAATTTAGAACTCCTTTCTTTGGCTAGCACGTCCGCGCTGATAGAGAGGAGGATGCGCGCAGACAAGCCCAGGAGCGGCTCAATCAATTTGTTCGTAAGGGGAGGGGTATCGCTAAGCTAAAATATTCAAATTCAAACTAAGCTAACTCCCTTATCCAAGAAAATAAAATACAAGAATCCCTCGTGATGTAGCTGTAAGGTAATTCAGGATCGAATCCACGAGGAGGTATGTCAGCGCTTCCTAAGTTGCAATCACGATCAAGTTTATTTCAATGCAAGTTAGTTTTTTTCAATTCAAGATGTTTACTTCCATGAAGAGCGAGTAGTTCCCCAAGCTCTTAGGGTCGGGGTGAGCTCGACGTTAGCCATGCGTGCTTGAGGTAAGTGTTTGATGTTGATATCGTTGTTTCTTGATCATCTCCTACGATTTTGTGTTTAGTCCTTATCGCAAGAAAAGGGATCCATGCTAACAACTTGAGTTATAAACATAAAATTGGTAGAAACAATTAGGTTTATTTGCAAGAGTATTCCTAATCATTAGTTTACGGCGAAAGCTTGTCCCTTAGGTGAGATAGTGCAATTGTCCGTCTTAGTTATCTTATGCATGTTTGGTTAACATTGTGGTAAACCCTAGCCTTAGGATTTGCTTTTAATACATATTTACAACCATTAAAATCTGTTATTTCTGTTCATACATCTACTCTCGTCCTATTCTCTTCGGCCGTTCTTTGCCGACAACCCTAACGCACTGCAGGACCACTCGATATCGACACCTGTTATCGATATCGACACACTTTGCATAGGCCGACGGTCTTTTGTGTCGACACCATCCTTTTGTGCATGCATCTGAACTCAACATTGAGTGACCTACTTGATATCGAGTGCCCTATATCGACCGACAGTCTTCTGAGTCGGTCGATTGTGTTACTGACATATCGAGATCGACCTCTATGGTCGAGATCGACTGCTGCTTTTGTTTTACAGGTCTTTTGCTGCACTAGGAATCGACAACCACTGATCGACGTCGAGTCACCAACTCGAGATCGAGTGCCATCTCATCGATACAGACGTGACTTTTGGACTATCTAGGATCCCGCTGACACGCTTCCTAATGGATGAAATACCCCAAATTATTTTTGGGCTATTTCTTATTTTTATTTAATTAAATAAATATATATTATATTAAACTATAGTATATTTTGTGAATTTGGTCATTTAATAAATTCACCTAACATATATGGTATGAATTAGAATAACTAAATTATTCTAGAGAGTAATGATATACGAGTTGATTTAATTAGATAAAACCTCTAAATACTCTTATTATTTAATTTATAAAGTTAAATTAAATAATATTCATTCCGCTAAAGTGGAGAAACCTATTTTCTATCTCTATCTTTATCCGCTTCTTTTATTTCTTTTCCTTAAAATCTATTATCTACCCATAATCTCTATCCTTAATTGACTCTTAATCCTGAAGAATAAAAAATCTATGTTTTATCTAATCTAATTCAACAATATAGATACACGTCAAATCTTAGGGTTGGTGATGCGTTTCTATTCCCGATCCTTCGCATGTGGGCTTCGAAACAAGAATAACAACTTGTTGACGGCCCGATCTTGCAATACTCCTTGATTTATCTTGAGTTGGAACAAGGTATTGAAGGTATGAAAGGTGATTAAAGCGGTGGAAGTCAAACACGAACACAAAACAACTCAACACAACAAAAGCGACGGCAGAAGAGGCGGCGGGTATGCAGCGAGATTGCAGCGACTAGGCAGCGGGGAGACCGCGGCCACTGCCTATAGGGGCGGCCGCCGCTTGTCTGTGTGTGATGAACAGCGACGGTGTTCCTTCTCCTTGCGATGGTGGCGCCTAGGGTTTATTTGCAACGTTTTTCTGCAGGAATTGTTCTTGTGTTTTAGGTTGTGTTTGGGGATTAGGGTTTGGTATAGGATGATTGATCGACCAGAACTTGAAGGCAAAAACTTTTGGATTAGGGAATTGAAGATCCTTTTTAGCGAAAAAGGTTTCTTCAATATTAATTCCAATCTTTCTTTTATTGAATGATAAAGAACGATTAAATAGAAATCCTAAACCCTAAAATCTTCTAGGGTTGGTTAGCCATCCTTTAAAAAAGGTTAGACTTGGCTGACCTAATCATCATCTAATAATATAAATAAAATCCTAACTAGATAAATCATAAAAAGATGATAATTGAGAAAGCCTAAGGACAGACTCTCCTAACCATCTTATTTAACCTAACTAAGTAATACTATAAATAAGACATTCCATAAATAGCTCCAACTAACATAGGAGTTACTAAATATGGAAAGAATTTAAAATAATAATAATAATAATAATAATAATAATAATAATAATAATAATAATAATAATAATAATAATAAGAATAAAATAATTAGAATAACTTTGGCCTAGTCGTCGGCCTCTTCACTTTAATCCATGGTGGAGCCTTCTTCTTCCTCTTGAGGATGACATCACGCTCCTCCATTTGCATTCGACCCGTCCTCGAGTCGTCGCCAAGATCGAGATCGTTGTTTGAGCCACAGAAGCTCATCTTGATCCACATCATTCTCCCCCTCTTAGCTTCGATTCGTCGTCGAATCGAGTCGTTGAGGAGCGGGGGGACAGTAACAAGAATGAAGCATGACGTCGGAGGACAAGCAAGAACATCCGACGAAATCATAGGAGGTGCCACCACCTCAAAAACAAAACCAGGGACCACTGAGTCCAAAAAATTAAAAGAAGAAAAAGGAAGAGCAGTATGGGGCACATCAAGGACATTCCCAGGAGGTACAATATCTAACTCCTTAGAAACGGCCTCGATATCCTCTTTGGTGTCACTGGGATCTGCGAAACAATTTCGGCGCACTCTGCTGAATTTTGGGCAACGATTGCAACACGAGGCTCCTTAGGCTCAATTACCTCGTCGTTGGTTGTGGAAACTATAACCGGTGGGGCAGGGGTGAAGACTGAAGCAACAGTTTCACAAAAGCAATCCGAGAAGTCCTCCTTCAAGCCCTTCATGAACTTGGCCCTTGATTCGACGAACATGATAGAAAGGTCGGCTTGAAGTTGTGCTCTCTCCTTTTGTCGTCGTTCATCCTCAGCCTCTCGTTGTTGTCGACGCCTTTCCTTGTCGATCTCTGCTTGCCGTTGAAGCTAAAGTTGGCGTCTTTTGGCTTCGTGTTGATGCACTTGTTGTTTTTGTTGCAAAGCTCTCCTCTGCAACTCTCGTCGGCATCGTTGACATGGGGAGAATTGAATCGAAATATATAATAAAATATAAAGCAATAAAACTCTTAGCCTCTTCAAATAAATTCAAGACTCCCCGCTATAGTAGTAGGGAATCAGGTTTGATCCTCGAGGAAGGGAGTCAGCGGGATCCTAGTAGCGTTGAAGGCACGTCCTGAATGTTCGACCAGAAGCCTCGATCTCAAGCACAGACCTCGATGTCGACCTTGGCTGTCGATGCTTTCTGCAATAGAAGACCTATAGAGACAAAAATGAAAGTCGATATCGATAAGAAAAGGTCGATATCGATGTTAGTAAACGAAATCGACTGGCTCAGAAGACTGCCAGTCGACACAGTGTGGTCGATTTCGACGTTGGGGGTCGATGTCGACCTCAGCAGTAGGTACTCAAGAGACTCGAGATCGACACAGAAGACCGTCGAGCTGGCACAGTGGTCGATATCGATGATGCGGTCTATATCGATGTTGTCCTGCAGACAGGTTAGTTCTTTTGTCGGCAAAGAAAGGCCGAAGACACAAGGATGGAAAAGGAGAAATGATAAAAAATAAACCAGAGTTGTTGGGTTTTTCGATAACTCAACGAACGACAGGCAAATATAGATGTAAACTTAAGAAAGAAAAGATCTTCCAAAGTCAGGGATTACCGCGACAACAACCATGATAGAATAAGTAAGAAACCACTAAAGATGCATGCTTTTTCACCTAAATCGGCAAATAGGAAAAGATATCTTGTAATAAATTAACCTAATTTGCGTCTACCTTTGTCATAATTGAGTTTATAATCTTTTCGAATAGAAACCATAATTACTACCCAAGTTTCACAACATGAGTTCCTTAAATTCGCATTTAAAGATGAACCACAAGGTAGAGCGAGATAAAAGATATCTTCTTTAGTGACATACAAACCATACCACCACGGCTATCGTCGGGCTCACCCCGACCCTAGAAGAAAGGGCGACTACTTGCTCATGTTGAATGAAGACATGCTTGAAATATAAACTTGCATTAATGGAAAAACTTGAATCTTTACAATCTCAACGCCAACTATCGCAAGCGTTGAAACCTTAAAGCTCAAAACCTAAAACTCTAACTTTATTGCTTAATGCTATTGTCTTTCTTGCATGAATAAAAAAAAACCAGCCCCTAGGGCTTTATTTGTAGACTACCAATCCTTGCTATCCAAGGATGGTATCTTCTATCTAATCTCTAAAGTCTATCACAACAAGTAGGATAGATCTTTTATTTGATAAAACTCTAAAACAACTAAGTAAATCTTTATGGTAAAAGTAAATAATCTCTATTGTAGTCTGTCTAGTATTACAAGATAATTCGGGCCTTAGAAGATAGAATCCTCAATCCGAGTCTCAAAAAACGTGTCTATTCTCTGTTGAAGTATGGTCGATATCGACCAAAGTGGTCGATATCGACCTCTCTGTTTCTGCTCGACGGGTCCTTCTCCACTCGATTTCTGAGTTATGGTCGATATCGATGTCAGGTGATCGATATCGAGTGCCTTCTTGGTTGGTCAGTGTGGTCTATCTCGACACTAAGAAGTTATGTCGATTACTGTAGTCGATATCGATGTTGGTGGTCGATATCGACCTCTTCTCAGCTTTACTTGGCTTCTTCGTTTTGACTCCGACTCTGCTCTAGTTCCTACATAGTTAAACCAAAACTTGTGCAGACTCTATTTCTTACATGTTAGCTCATTCTACACAAATTCCTCTTATTTAGAACCTTTATTTGAGGAATCGAAAGAAATAAGAAGTCAAAACTTGCGAATAAAATAGGTACAAATATGTACATCAAAATATCTCAGACTTAGACTTGCTTGTCCTCAAGAAATAACCAAGCAATTACCAACACCTACAACACACCCTTCAAGTCTTCGCCCTTGTCAAAAGCAACATCATAAGCGGTAGCAAAGCAAAGCAAGTGAATTTCACGTCATGGCACATATTTAAGCGATCCATAGGCATATGCAATTTTGATCCAACCTCACAGTGATAAACATTGTAATTTATAAGAATCCACTTCGCAACCAATTATGAAAATGCAATAAGAACCATCAGGAGGACTTTCGCTCAATGGAAGACTTCAAAGAAGACTCCGTTCGGCGGGGTTGTAATGGGGCTTGGTATGAAATAAAAGGGTATGGAATTATTTGGCTATGTGCTGCTTATATAATTCGGGAATCAAGACTCCTAAATCTCAACACTTACAATATCCAAACCATAACTCTTCAATGTTGCACTTTCTAAGCTCAATCTCCCATAATGCTCTTTCCAAACTCATCTTTCCATAATATGCTCTAATATGCAGAGATATCAACCATAATATCAACCCTTCTTTCAAACCCTTAAGATGCCTCTTAAAAATATATAACACTTGTATGAAAATAAATAAAGGACTAAGGAATTTGGCTCATGCACAATACATAACTCTTTTTTTTCTCTTTTTTTTTTCTTTTTTTCTGATTTTTTTGGACGAAAATAGTAAATAAATACTAAATAGAGTGCATTTATATGGTGAGGAAAAAATCATTTTACAAAATATGACAAGATACAAATATATACCATCCCATAATTTCCTTTGCTCAAAACTACATATATGCACTTTTCTTTCCACAATGCATTATTCTAACCAATCTAAGTCTCAATTCCCAAATGGGGGTAAGGCTCAATTCGGTTAGGGATAATTTTGTGGAGTTTGCAATATCAGGCTCAGGCTAATATTCTGGCTTCAAGAAGAGATAATGCATGGTAGGTAAAGAGAGGATAAAATGGCTTACAAGATGCCTCCATCATTTAATTCTCGTAAACATAAACAGATATATATGTGTTGGCTTTGAATAACTATCACAACATTTAGAGATGCATAGGAAGAGTAAATTCACTCAAGAAAGCAGAGGGATTTTTTATGTTCTCCCTATAGGCCAAAATTCTCACAAGGACAATTTTTGTTGGATTCGCTTTTGTAGCCTAGGATCATATGTGCTCAATTTCATCACAAGTTCACAATCTACATAAAATTTTTAAGGATTTATGCTAAACCATCCAAATATGCCATAGGATTTACATGATCAAGTCAACTATTGAGTTTTCATCATAGGACATCTAAGTAGGGTTTAAAAATAAACTTCAAAAGTAAACATGCATTTTTTTGGTATTTTTGACAAATTTCTTAAACATTAAAGTGCATAGAATTTTAAACATGATGCAATGCATAAAAATAAAACAAAAAGCAAATAAAAGGTAAATACAAGCCAAGTTGCCAAGTTTTAGCCATAACCACAACCAGATAGATAAATTATAATGTCCAATTTCAATCCCACCCCTTACTTAAAAATTACAGTGTCCTCACTGTTGAAAAGCAGAGTAAACGGAAGGAAACAATCACTCTCACATACTCTAACAAATCACTGCCCAAGAGGCAGCAAAAGCAAGGGCCAGTCCTGTGTAGCGGCCCACCCTGGGTAGTAGGTTGGGCCGCCCTACTGAAATGTAGAGCTACTAGGACCCTGCTGATTGAAATTGTATCCTAGGAAGGAGCCCAATCCCTCAAGCATCCTCCCGAAGCGGCGCTGATCATCGCGTATCTCAGCTACAGACACCTCAAGCCTGGAGAAGCAGGCAGTCACATCGTCCTGCCAGTCAGTGGAGTAAGTAGGCTTGAAGGATGGAGGAGGTAGAGACATATAGTTGTCGTGGGACCCTTACGGGCCCTCTCCACCACCAACTGCATCGTCTGCGATGTCATCAACATCATCGCCTTCATCATCGCCCCCCTAGTAGGCTGGGGGTTGCAGCGCTCTATCAGAGTGGGGATCCGCCTCCCAAGACATAGCCTCCTAGTCTGGGTCATGGTTGTACAGCGGGGGCCTCCTCCCAAGTGTGGGATCAGCAGTCGGATCAATGTCCGTGTGATATGGTTGCCCAGTCCAGGACTGGTACCAATCAGGGACATACAGATGATCCATATAGTCCTGGCGGAGGGTCATCCCCGTTTGGGGGTGCCTCCAACCAAGTGGGCCAGCTGCGATCACTCCGCCCTGTCGTAAAACAGTAGAATCAAGGAATGTAAGCTCATAGGTGGTGTACCTCTCAACACGCATGCCCAAGGCCTGGGCTAGGATTGCCACCATGCAGCCATCTAGGATCTCCGTGTTGATCGTGCGTCTGCACTCCAGTATGTGCACGAGCCAGGCATACATGAAAGGTAGAGGCTCATCCTCGAAGAGCATCCGCCTTAAAGTCTCAGTCTCGCGCTGTGTGGGGTGGCGGAGCTCAGGTGTAGCCCAGATAGTGCTCGCCAGGATGCACAAGATGACGCGGAACAGTGGGCTGGCGACCCTGGTGTTGAAGAAGTCTGTGGGGACGGGGTATGAGATCCCTAAGATGTAACTCCAGATGACGTTGGGGTCATGGACCCTGAAGTATGCTGAAGTATGAACGAACCCAAAAAGGTTGCTCATCTCCTCAAGTGAAAACCTGAAACGCCTGTTGCCAAGCTGGAATGTGACTCGGCTGCTGGAGGAGGTGCGGTCAGGGATCTCCAATGTGGCCATAAATTCCCCTGTAAGCACGGGGTAATGGGCCTCCAAGGGGTGGATTAGCCTTTCCAGGGAGAAATTCTCAAATGCCTCCTGAACTCCAGTGTGAAACCCTAGCTGGACCATATCAAGGTAATGGTACCAGCGGGCTCTGCCTGCTCGGCGAATCAGGTCTGTAGCTAGATCACTCTGCTGGGCATCCGCAATGTAAAGTGAGTCCTGGGGGACGTTCTTTTCTCACACCATCGTCTGCAAAAGAAAACAATGCCAAAGATAATTCCCCTTTGTAGATAATAGAAAGAACCCCATACTTAAGTTCCAAAACTAGCCTAAAAATGTTGCAATGTTAAATCGGCTAAGTTAAGTGCCAAAGCTTGCAAACCTAATTTTAATGATCAAATAAAGATAAATTACCAATTTTTGACCATCAAAATAAAGATTATCTAAAAATAATTCAAGAAATTCCATAAAGATGTCAACTTTTATAAACTCAATTTCTTGAACCTTTAACACTAACAAACCTAACAAAAAATCAGATTTTACCCCTATATCCCAAAAAATCAGATTTAATATAAGCCCTAAATCATGCAATTTCACTTTCCCGCGCAAATAACAATCAAACCCTAAAACACACAATATGAAATTTCCACCCAAAATCAACCAAATAACCATGTAAATTTATAAATAAAGATTACGAGTAATAAATCAGATGAAATAGAAGCACAATAAATCAAACGAAAAGGGTGTCGAAAATTGGGGGGAAAGAGGCAAGAAAACACAATAAAAATGAAATAGAAGTCGTCGAAGAACTATGGTCGAAATCGAGCTTAATGTCAAAATCGACTATATCTGCTGGTCGGTTTTCTGTGCGATGGTGCTACTGCGGGCTTGCCGGCGGTAAAAAACGGTTGGATCTGGCGGAGGGAGGCCGGAAACCAGTGGATCTGGGCGAGGGTGGCCAAAGAATGAAGAAAGACGCGGAAAAAGAACCGCAAAAGAGAGAGAGGAGAGAGATGCGAGGTGGCTGTCGGATTTTTGGGCAAGGACGGGGCCAAATCTGAGTCGTGGAGGATGGATCTGGTGACAGAAAGGGCTAGGAGGGTGAAGGTGAGGCTTGTGGTGGTAGCGCATAGAGAAAGAGAGGAGAGAGAGAGTATAGATGAAGGAGAGAGAAGAAGAAGAAGAGATGGCGGGTGTGAGGATGGTCGATTTCTGGGTAAGGGTCGGGGGTGGGTTTAAAAAGGAAATAAAAACGAAATAAATAAAAAGGAAAAGAAAAGATGACCTGGACTTACCTCCGACTGTAGTAGATATCGACCATAAAGGTCGATATCGTCCTCCCTCTCTGAGTCGATTGTATCTGCTCGAGATATTCTCCTGTTGGCCAGTCGATATCGACGTCACATGTCGATTTCAACCTCCCCTTCTAAGTTGACGAAGTGTGGTCGACCTGCAAAATTGGTGTCAGCCGTCGATATCGACTCAGCATGTCGGTATCGACCTCTCCTCTGGGGCAATCGATCTCTTGGTTCACTTTAGATAACATAGCCACGAATAATCTAAAGAAATATAAAATGATTAAAAAAGAAAAGAAAAGAATGGGTTGCCTCCCAGAAACGCTTCAGTTTAAGTCACTAGCTCGACATACTTCCCTTTATGCACTAGTTCAATGCCAGGGTGGCACGAATCTCTTCTTTCGGGTCGTCTTTGTCATAATATTTCTTTACCCGGTGACCATTTACCTTAAAGGTGGAACCATCATTGCAAAGTAACTCCACCGCTCCATGAGCGAATATTTGATGAACCTTGAAAGGTCAGCTCCATCTTGTCCTTAGTTTCCCTGGAAATAAGCGAAGTCTAGAATTAAAAACAAGGACTTTGTGACCTACCTCATATGTTTTTGGCACCAATTTCCTATTGTGCCACTTCTTTGTGCGCTCCTTGTAGATTTCGGCATTCTCATATGCCTTTAGGCGCAACTCCTCCAAGGCTTGCAAGTCAATGAACCTTCTTTTCCCGGCTTCGTCGAAATCCATGTTAAGCATTTTGGGAGACCACATCACCTTATGCTCAAGTTCGATGGGCGAATGACACGACTTACCATAGACCAAGTTATAAGGGGTTGTGCGAAGTGGTGTTTTATAGGCCGTTTGGTAGGCCCAGAGCGCATCATTCAGTTTTGATGACCAATTCTTCCTCGAGCGGGAGACCGTCTTCTCCAAGATGGCTTTGATTTGGCGATTGGAGACTTCTACTTGACTGCTGGTTCGGGGATGATAGGGTGTTGCCACCCTATGGTTCACCCCATACTTGGCTAAAAGTGCTTCAAAGCCTCTCTCAATGAAATGCGAGCCACCATATGAACTAAGAACTCTAGGATGTATTCCTGTGAGCGGTGTCTCATTCCTCCATGTGATATTACCTGCACTTTGACACTCATCACAAGAGGTTACATAGTTTTGCACATCCTTGAAAAGGTTAGGCCAATAAAAACCACATTGAAGAATTTTCGCCACGGTCTTGAATCCTTTAGCATGGCCTACTGTAGAGAGAGAATGACAATGACGAATCACGCTCTCTACCTCTTCCTCCGGGATACAACGTCGAAAGATATGGTCTTTCCCTTGCTTGAAAAAGTAGGGTTCATCCCAATAGTATTGCTTGACGTTGTGTAAAAACCTCTTCTTCTGCTGCGAAGTTAAGCTTGAAGGGATCTCGCCTCCTACAACATAGCTAGCAAAATCCGCATACCAAGGTACCTTCGCCCCCCTTACAGCAAATAACTCATGAATAGTACTAGAGGGAGGAGTAAAGAAGAAATCCTCACCGGAGCTTACCTGTTCGTCACCTTCGGAGTCACTCGAAGGTGGTCGATATCGACATACTGATGAGAGGTTTATTTTCAATCAAATAAATTTATAAGATCGAAACCCCACTATAGTATAGTAGGGTCAAGTTCGTTCGCATGGAGAAAGTCAGTGACTCAATTTTAGTTACCAAAGAGCAAGAATAGCGAGAAGAGATGACAAATATAGAGATTTTTGGGGTTTTGTGGGATGCTGGAATTTTTGGGGAAATCAATAATAATAAAAGTCTAGGGCATAAGGATCCCTACAACAATAATCATGCAAGTATTTCAATGAATCATATAAAAATCATGTTTTTATCTATTAAATGGGTCAACTTGCATCAACCCTAGCAAAGTAATCAACTTATTTTCACAAATTAATAAACTTTACTAACAATCTTAATTAGGTTATCAAACTTGCGTTCAAAACCCTAATCACTATCCAATTCACAATTTAATCTTTCAATTCAATTGCAGAAAAGGAATTTCCCCAATTTTCATTGAGTACGTAAGCATATAAAATAGATAAGAACCAATCAATTCATCAATTCATAGCAAAATTGCAAGCATAACTATCGTTGGGATCACCCCAACCCTAGAAAAGGCGACTACTCACGCATATTCATGGTGAATAACTCAAAATTCATGAAAAGACTAAAAATCAGAAATTCAAATTGCATAAAAACCTGAGAATAATGTCAACAATGCGTCCCAAAAGCCTTACAAAATGTTCCTCAACTTTCGCCGAAGAAATCGCTTCAAAAAGCTCTCAAATCCGCTCACAAACGCTCTCAAAAGTGTGCTAAGAATTCTAAACGTGTGCCGAAAATTGGTAGGAGGAAGAGAGAGCCTCTTCCAAACCCAAAAAATCCTATTTATACTTAATAACCCATAAACCTAATTAGGAAATAACAAATATATGAATTTCATCTAAAGTCTATTTAAGGAAAAGAGGTAAAAATAATTAAATCCGGATAAAAATAGGCGCCAGCGAGCCCGTACCGACCCTGGGCCACCTCGGTACCGAGCCCCCTTAGGGTCGGTATGACTACTGTTGCTCAGATTGGCTTGTTCTGTCAGATTATGCCTCGGTACCGACCCATGAGGGGTCGGTACAAGGTCGGTACAGCTCAGTAAAATGCCCATATCTCCTTTGTTTAAACTCCGATTGCTTCCGTTCTTTTTCCTATGCGCTCCTTATTGTTTTCCGCATCTTTTCTTTTTTGAAAGTTTCTTCAAAAACAGCTTCAAAAATCCTGTAAATCACACAAAAGCTAGTGATGACATCTATTTCTTATGAAACATGAAAATCTATGCAAAAGACACTAAACCCAATGCATAACCAATGAAAAAGACTTATATTAACACTGAAGTATATGGAAAAATATGACTAAAAACATGCACATCAAAATAGTGCATTTATAATGTGAGCCAAATATTGTTTTGCATAATATGTAGCAAGATAAAAATAAATAAAAACCAACCCATGCTTCCATAAACTCAAAATTCCTCTCACTTGAACCCAAACATAAGTGATGTACATATTTGTACCTTTGTTTCTTGCACCTTTTGACTTCATATTTCATTCGATTTCCAAAGAAAAGTTTCAAAAGTATATAAACTTGTGTAAGAATGGGATAAAATGCAAGAAATAGAGTCTGCACGAGTTTTGAGCTAACCATGCAGGAATTCGATGAAATCGGAGTCAAAACGAAGAAGCCAAGTGAAGCTAAGAAGAGGTCGATATCGACTGGAGACATCGATATCGACCCTAGATTTCGACACGACTTCTGAGTGTCGAGATAGGCCACACAGACCAGACAAGAAAGCCTCGATATCGACATACAGGCATCGATATCGACCATCGTCATAGACATCGACTGGAGTTGGACAAGTCGAGAAGAAACACAAGCATCGATATCGACCTCTGGTGTCGATATTGACCCTACCTCGACAGAAGATAAATCCGATTTTGAGACTCGGATTGTGAACTCTATCATCAAAGCCATGAGTTATCTCATTCTTTTAGATATTAGCAGCTGTTTATTATCTTTTCCTTTAAAGTTTTTATCAAAATAAAAAGACCTATCCTAATTGTTCGGATAGAGTCCATAGTTTAGATAGGAGTTACAATCCTCGGATAGCGAGGATTAGTAGCCTATAAATAAAGCCCTAGGGGCTGATTTGTTAGATCATCCAATCCAAGAAACAATCATCAATCAAGACAATAGAGTTAGAGTTAGAGAGAAGTTTTAGGGTTTGACGTTTGCGAAAGTTGACGTTGAGTTGTAAAGCTTCGGAGTTTATTTTAATGCAAGTTTCTTCCTTTCAATCAACAATGAGTTCCATGATGAGAAGCGAGTGGTTCCCCAAAGCTCTTAGGGTCGGGGTGAGCCCGACGTTAACCATGCGCGCTTGAGGTAAGTATTGGATGTTGATATCGTTGTGTCTATCTCTCCTCCTACGATTCTATGTTTAGTCCTAATCGAAAGAAAAGGAATTCATGCTAACAACTTGAGTTATAAAGATAAAATTGGTAGAGACAATTAGGTTTATTTGCAAGAGTAATCCTAAGAGTTGGTGTACGGCGAAAGCTTATCCCTCGGGTAAAATAGCGCAATTGTCCGTCTTATTTATCTCATCGCATGCATTGGTTAACGTTGTGGTAAACCCTAATCCTAGGAGTTGCCTTTTAAATAAGTTTATATTCAGTCAAAACCACTGTTATTTCTGCTCATCTGTTCTCATCCATTCTTAAATATTCGGCCTTTCTTTGCCGACGAAGAACTAACTCACTGTAGGAAGACATCGATATCGACCCCAAACGTCGATATCGACCACTGAGTTCATCGACAGTTTTCTGAGTCGACGACGAACATCGCTGCGGAGTTTGTTGAGCATCGATATCGACCCTACTGTGTCGACTGGCAGTCTTCTGAGCCAGTTGATTTCCAGTCGATATCGACTACAATTTTTATTTCTGCAGGTCTTCTGTTGCAGAGAACATCGACAGCCGAGGTCGACATCGAGGCCCAAGGTCAAAATCGAGGCTTCTGGTCGACGCAGACTTGAGATTTCCAACACTACTAGGATCCCGCTGACACGCCTCCTCGTGGATCGATCCTAACTACCCTTCCACTACAACGGGAGGAAGTCTTGTAATTATTTGCTTAGGCTAGGAGTCGATTTTCATTTATACATCTTATTATTTGTACTCGACTCACCCTCCTTTAACAAACCGGTGCCGTTGCCGGGGAGGCAATCAATCGCGCCCTAGTAGTCTATCTCACGTCTCTACCTAGTTTGGTTTTGCAGGTGTATGCAACGCGCTGATCGCCCACCAGAATTTGAAGGAGTAGACGACCCTGAGCGTTATTTCCATCTAAGGGCCCAAGCTCAAAGAATCATGGTGAACAACGTGAACCAGGCTGAACTTGTGGAGGAACTAAGGAAGCAGGTTGAGGACCTAACGACTAGAGAGTGATGTGCGCGCAAATTGCCATATTTTCTATGCACATATGAATTCATTTTGTTGTCTTTTGCATGCACATTAGTGGGAAAACATGGGAATGGTGTAGTTTATGCTTAAATGTCAAATATATGGGTTTGCACGAGTTTCCATGTGATTTCGCAGAAAACAGGATGAAAATGGATGAATTCAGAAAAGCGGAAAAAGAACTCGAAGTCTTCTGAAGAGGTCGAAATCGACTGAAGACCTCGACATCGAGTACATCAAGACATAGGAATCGAGCAGAAAGGAAAAAGAGCATCTCGACACAGAAGAGGTCGATATCGACTCTGGAGGTCGATATCGATGCTGCCAGATCGACCAAGTTGATAGAAGTCGAGTAGGAGAAGGAGAAGCTCGAGATAAGATTTTGGAGGGGTCGATATCGAGTGGAAGGGTCGATATCGACCATGCCAGCAGAGGAATTCGACTCCGATTTTGATAGAATTATATCCAATGCTTGCAATATCTATCCAAAGGTCGAGATTTCCTATCATCCACATCAGGTTTATCATGAGGAGGCTGGTTTCACCATAAAGTTTTAGCTTTTTTATTTTTTCTTTATTTATCATAGAAAATAAAGATAAGGTTTCGAGGTCTCTGCTCGACGTCGACTTGCTGTTTTGTCTTCTGTAGGAACTGCGCTAGGAAATCGACCAGAACTGAGGTCGATATCGACCAGTATACTCGATATCGAGTGTCTGCTGAGGTCGAAAGCATTGATCGTGAGTACAACGAAGGAAGCGCTGACCTACCTCCTCGTGGATTCGATCCTGAATTACCCTACTACTACAAGGGAGGGGATTCTTGTATTATTTGTTTGGGACAGGGAGATAGTCTAGTTGTACTTTATTTGACTCTTTTATTTTACACACGTACACCTACCCCGCAACCCCCGTAGCGAACAAATTGGCGCCGTTGCCGGGGAGGCAATCAATCGCCACCTAAGTTAATCACGATCTTTTTCTAAGCTTATTCTGCAGGTTTATGCGACGTTCTGATCGCGGACCTATCCTGGAACCAATTGACGAGCCTGAACGTTTCTACCATCTTCGCAACAAAGCAATTCGCATCATGGCTGACAACGAGACGCAGGCTGAGATCATAGAGCGGTTGAGAAAGGAAATCGAGGACCACAATGCTACAATCGCTGCTGAAAGGGCCGCCGCTGCTGCTGAGCGAGCCCGTGCTGATAGGGAGGAGGATGCGCGCAGACAAGCCCAAGAGCGGCTAAATCAGTATCCACAGACGGCGATGCAATACATGCATCCGCCTCTTCATGTTCCTGAATCTGCTATTATAATTCCTCACTCCAATTATGAACTGAAAATTAACTTCCTATCTGAGATTAAAAGAAATACTTTTGAAGGAAGACATAATGAATGCCCCCTGCAACACATCTCTACTTTTATGGACTTATGTGAAACAGTTGCTGATGAAGTAAACTTAGAGTATGTGCGACTAAAATCTTTTCGATGGTCTTTGGCAGGAAAGGCATTACAATGGCTTGAAAGTTTGGCTCCACGATCGCTAAGGACATGGGCGGAAGTGAAAGATGCATTCTTGAACAAATTCTTCCCACCTTCTAAAACGGCGATGCTACGACAAAGGATCACGGCTTTCAAACAAAAGCCAGGTGAAACCCTAGCACAGGCGTGGGAGCGCTTCAAAGACTTGCTGAGATCATGCCCGACGCATGGGCAACTTCCATATGTCATCCAAGAGATTTTTTATAACGCCCTTGATGCGCCGAATAAGGAGAGGATCAATTCATATACCTCCTATCGGTACATTGAGCTTACACCAACGGAGGCATGGGAGACCATTGAGAGGCTTGTGAACTTTGACAACACCTATGGGACTGCTGCGGCCTATGATGCAAGGCCTGCCCCATCTATGCCACTATATGAGCCTCCAAGGGAGATAGATCATGAAGTACGGCAACAATTCCATAACGATCAAACACGCCGCCTTCAAAAGCAAGTAAGGTTCCTGAGCAACAATCAACCTTGTCAGGAGTGTGGTTCAATAAGGCATAACACCAGTGCCTGTCCACATACTGAGCAAGTATCCATGGCGGAACAACATGAGGAGGTCAAATGGACGAGAGGCCCCTATGGAGGGGGCAATCAACAAAATTGGGGTGATCAAAGGTTCTATCAAAGGGATCCCCCAACCTATAGGGCACCAGGGCACCCTGAGCGGGAGACTAAGAAAGATGACCTGCAAATCATCCTTGATGAGATACGGAGGAACCACGCTGAGTTCAAACAAGCCAATAACTCCGTCCATACTCAGCTGCAGGGCATCAATTCTAGACTTGGGGAGATCGACGTTTGGAAGCGCAACATGGAGACTCAAATGAGTCAATTGGCGGAAGCAATGCCCAAAGCGTCCGGATCACTCCCTGGATCCACTGTGCCCAACCAAAAGGGCAAAACTACAGGTCATATCGCGGCAGTAAACCTAAGGAGTGGGCGTCAATTACAAACGCCCGAGCGAAAAGTGGAGGAGAAAGAGCCAGAACAGACGTCGATATCGACCCCCCTGTCGATATCGACCAAGGTGACATCGATGTCGACCCTCCTGTCGATGTCGACCCTAATTCTGCGTCACCACAGAAATCGACTCTTCCAGTCGATATCGACCCCACTGCTGCCGATATCGACCTCACTACAGCCGCAGAAAGGAAGAAGGTGTTGCCATTCCCAACTAGAAAAGTGACTAAGGACCCAGCGGAAAAGAAGTTCCAACGGTTCGTGAAGATGCTCCAAGGGCTTAATGTCTCTATACCATTCACAGAGGCACTTCACGAGATGCCATCTTATGTGAGGTTCCTTAAAGACATCTTGGGTAAGAAGCGATCGCTCTCTGAGATCGCAGAGGAATGCAACAGGTTGGAGCTACCACAAAAGCGGGCGGACCCAGGTAAGTTTTCTATCGCTATAGGTCTAGGTCAATTCAAATTTAATGCTTTAGTTGACTTGGGTGCTAGCGTTAGCATGATGCCACTAACCATTTGGCACAAGGTAAAGATAGGTCCTCTGGAGCCCGTGGATGCAAGATTATACATGGCTAACAATACCGTAGTTATTCCAACTGGGATAGTGACAGATGTGCCAGTACAAGTAGGCAAATTCTTTGTCCCCGCTGATTTCCTAGTTGTTGACATAGCGGAGGACCCTACTTGTCCAATTATTTTAGGTAGGCCATTCCTAGCAACCGTCGATGCCAACATTAGCGTGAAGAAAGGATTGCTCTCACTCACAATTAGTGATGAAGTAATAGAGTATTCCTTCAACAAGACGGTGCAAAGTCAAGGGTCAATGGAGATAAAAGCCATCAAAGAAGCCCAAGTAGAGAAAGTTGAAGCAATCTTGAACGAAGGAGCACAACAGGACATCGAAATCGACCCAGGTAAGTCGATATCGACCAATATTGTTCAAGATTCTGTGACAGGTCATAAGTATGGGGTCGACGGAGGAAAAGAGGAAGCATCGAAATCGGGGTCAAGGGTCGATATCGACCACACCCTATCGAAATCGACCACCATCAGCGCTGAGAAGAGAGGCGAGGAGACCTCGATATCGACCTCTGAGGGTCGAAATCGACCTGATCATATCGAGTCAAAACTCCCCAAATCGATTGATCCTACAGGTGTACAACAGGGGTCGATATCGACCTCTGCACATCGACATCGACCTGAGCCACAGACGGAGAAGAAGGTAAGTCAAGGTACGGATTCCTCTTGTTCAATTACAATAAAGGACTTGTCATTATTTGGAAGAGGTGTGCCTTGGCATGTGCGTTTATGTAGGATATCCGATGATAGTTCAAGCCAATATGAGATAGGAGACAAGGTCTATGTTGCCAAATCTAAAGACCATTGGTTCCCTACAAGATTCAAGGATAAGAGCTTAGGTCCATTCACGGTGAATCAAATCAATCCCGGGGGAATGCAGCTGCGGGACAAGAAAGGAGTGATATTTGAGGCCCAAGCCACATGGGCTCTGCAGATGCCACCTTGAGAAGTGCAAAGGAAGAAGTCGGCCTAGCGACTTAAAAATCTAGAGCTTGTAACAAAGACTTAGTTTTGGTTTTAAGACAGCTTTTGTTTTGGTTTTAGACACTTTATTGTTTTGCATATTTTGTGTTTAGTTTTCAAATTGCAGGAGAGAGAAAAGCACACAGAAAGGCATCGAAATCGATGTCAGACATCGAAATCGACCTCAAGGTTGACATGGATAGGGTTTGTGATCGAGGCCGAATCACCCTGAAGCCCGAGCAGAAATCAGAGAGACATCGATATCGATATAAAGAGGTCGATATCGACCTTCCCTGCTGTCTTCTTCAACTCCTAAAATTTGTGACGGTTTAGTAAGTCTTCTTCTTAACCCTAGTTCTAATACAGTGAGGACACTGTAAATTTTAAGTATGGGGTGGGGGGAAAGGCTTATTTGCATATTCATGCTTAGTTTAGGGTTGCATATTTATTTTAATACATATTTAATTTAAATGACCCCCATCAAAAATTTTGAAAAAAAAGAGAGTCATGGAAGTATAAAAAAGAGCTCTATGATGCAAAATTAGATTCATTAGAGATATAACATGAGATTGCCTAGTTAAGGGAAGTCCCAATGAAGTGCAAATTTTTTGAGAAAATCATAAAGGAGATGAAAATTTGAAGTTGCTTTTGACATGTGCATAATAAGATGATGGAGGATTTTTTTATAAAAAGTCCATACAAGCAAAATTCCATATCCTAGCCTTACCTACGCATATTCACAAAGCCATATATAAGACTTATCATGATCATTATTGCTCCACATATACATATTGCCCATTTTTTACCTTATACCCTATCCGGGGACAAAGTTTTTTTGAATGGATGACATCTTTGGAGTTATATGGAGTTGTGCATTTATAAAGTTGTTGGCAGGAATGATACAATATGGAAAATTAAATGAGCGAGAAAAAATCCGATCACCTCAGGAGATAAAGGTAGGTCGACCCTGCTCGCTGAGATAATAGTTCGGCGAGATGGGACACAAAGGTGAGGAGTCCGAAGTACTAAGTATCCGGGGCCATTCATGACACCCATGTTTGCGACTCGCGAGAAGGCAGTGCTAAGGTTAGAGAGGTAAAAGCATTAAAGTGAAAAAAGCATTGAACGATGAGTGAAAGGTGAGACATTATGAAGGAGGAATGTGGAGTATTTTGGAAAGAAAGTGTACCTCCCCGGATTTAACACCACATGGCCAAATATTAGCCCACCTTTAGCCTTTTACCAATCCACTTCTCACAAGCTTGAAAAAAGTCCTCTTGATTATTAATGCAATGTCGCTAGAATTATTTTTGCATATTACCTCCTTTATAAGTATGAAATTGCTTTTATGCACAGGCATGGACTTGGTTGACATAAGTACCTTCTCGAGGATGGCAATTGATTGTAGGGACATATGAAAAATGAATCTATGATGTTGAGAGTTTACTTTCTTCCCCTGAATGACCATTAAGAGTATTGCTTGGGGACAAGCAAGCTTAAGTATGGGGTGTTTGATGTGCGCGCAAATTGCCATATTTTCTATGCACATATGAATTCATTTTGTTGTCTTTTGCATGCACATTAGTGGGAAAACATGGGAATGGTGTAGTTTATGCTTAAATGTCAAATATATGGGTTTGCACGAGTTTCCATGTGATTTCGCAGAAAACAGGATGAAAATGGATGAATTCAGAAAAGCGGAAAAAGAACTCGAAGTCTTCTGAAGAGGTCGAAATCGACTGAAGACCTCGACATCGAGTACATCAAGACATAGGAATCGAGCAGAAAGGAAAAAGAGCATCTCGACACAGAAGAGGTCGATATCGACTCTGGAGGTCGATATCGATGCTGCCAGATCGACCAAGTTGATAGAAGTCGAGTAGGAGAAGGAGAAGCTCGAGATAAGATTTTGGAGGGGTCGATATCGAGTGGAAGGGTCGATATCGACCATGCCAGCAGAGGAATTCGACTCCGATTTTGATAGAATTATATCCAATGCTTGCAATATCTATCCAAAGGTCGAGATTTCCTATCATCCACATCAGGTTTATCATGAGGAGGCTGGTTTCACCATAAAGTTTTAGCTTTTTTATTTTTTCTTTATTTATCATAGAAAATAAAGATAAGGTTTCGAGTCCTTATCGTCATCTACAAATAGAAGCCAATAGGGCTGAGTTTAGATATTCAAATTCATCATTCAATATTCAGAGATTTCGAATTCAGTTGCAAGAGAGAGAGAGAGAGAGAGAGTGGCCGAGTGGAGTTGTAAAGCGAGAGCGGAGTAGCTTGTTCGGTTGTACTTCCTTTCGGAATTTTAATTCAAAGTAGCTTTCTTTCAATAACAATGATGATGATGTGCATGATGAGGAGCGAGTAGTCAACCCACTTCTAGGGTCGGGGTGAGCCCGACGATAGCAATGTGAGGTAAGTGCATCAAAGGTATACTTTTATGCGATTCCGTCTTCTACTCCATGCATGATCCTTTGCGAAAGTTAGGGAGATTCATTATTTGCATTGTTGAAGCGAAAGCCACTCATATTGCGAACTTGAATTACTCATGAATTGGATAGTAACTCTTAGGAATTAAACGAGAGCCTCTAATCACCTAAGTGTTGATAACGAAAGTTATTTGACGGAAAGACATTAAAGTTCATATCTTTAGCATGAAACTTGCATTGTTATCGTTGTGGCATAAAACCCCGACTTTGGAAGCTTTTTAATTCATTAAATTCTTCATAAAAGTTTTAGTTTTGCTTCTGTTCATCTTCCCTCTCCATTCTATTTTCTTCGGATCCTTTTCCGACAAATTGGTTACAAAAACAGTTTCTGTGACAAGCATCGAAATCGACCTTAAGGGTCGATATCGAGTACTAACATCGATATCGAGGTCTCTGCTCGACGTCGACTTGCTGTTTTGTCTTCTGTAGGAACTGCGCTAGGAAATCGACCAGAACTGAGGTCGATATCGACCAGTATACTCGATATCGAGTGTCTGCTGAGGTCAAAAGCATTGATCGTGAGTACAACGAAGGAAGCGCTGACCTACCTCCTCGTGGATTCGATCCTGAATTACCCTACTACTACAAGGGAGGGGATTCTTGTATTATTTGTTTGGGACAGGGAGATAGTCTAGTTGTACTTTATTTGACTCTTTTATTTTACACACGTACACCTACCCCGCAACCCCCGTAGCGAACAGAGAGGCGATACTTAAGGAGCGTGCGGATAGGGAGGAGGAAGGCCGGAGGCAAATAGAAGCCCAAATCAATGCCCTCCCTAGGAATGTCAATCAATATATGCACCCCTCTCTCACAGTGCCTGAATCGGCAATTCTTATCCCTGCCTCTAATTTTGAAATAAAACCTAACTTCCTAACTGAGATTAGAAGGCACCAATATGAAGGAAAACCTAACGAATGCCCTATGGCACATATTTCAACCTTCTTAGACCTTTGTGATACTATTGCTGATGGACGAAGTCTTCAATATGTCCAACCAAAAGCCTTTCGTTGGTCTCTTACAGGGAAAGCATTGCAGTGGTTGGAGAGCTTAGCCCAAGATCGCTCCGCAACTGGAATGAAGTCAAGGACGCGTTCCTCAACAAGTTCTTTTCTCCTTCTAAGACGGCGTTGATCCGACAGAAAATCACGGCTTTCAAACAAAAGCCTGGTGAGGCTCTGGCGACTGTTTGGGAAAGGTTTAAGGACCTACTACGATCATGCCCGATGCATGGCCAACCACCGTATGTAATTCAGGAGATCATATACAATGCTCTTGATGCTGCAACTAAGGAGAGGATCAACACCTACACCTCCTATGGCTACCTTGAACTCGCTCCACAAGAGGCTTGGGAGACCATAGAGAGGTTGGTGGAGTTCGACAATACATATGGGACTCCTGAGGCTTCCGACGCACCATCATCGTCGAGGCCTGCCCCATCTATGCCCTTATATGAACCCTCCAACGTGATCGATTCGGACGTAAAGGAGCAATTCCATAGAGATCAACTTCAAAAGCTCCAAAAGCAAGTAAGGTTCCTTTCAGCGAACCAAGATTGCATTCAATGCGGATTGCATCGGCACACCACCATCGAGTGCCCACACGCCGAACAAGTACACCTAGTGGAGACTCACCAAGAGGCGCGCTACATGAGGGGTCCCAATCACCAATATTGGGGAGACCAAAGGTTCCATAAACCACAAAGGAACCAGGTTAACCCTAGGGACCCTCCACCTTATAGAGCTCCTGGGCACCCGGAGAGGGACCAAAAGAAGGATGATCTTTAACTAGTACTGGATGAAATCAGACGGAATCAGGCTAAGAATGATCAATCCAACAATGCCATCCATTCTCAACTCAATCACCTTACCACAAGGATTGGGGAGATGGATATATGGAAAAGGAACGTAGAGACCCAACTGGGTCAATTGGCGGCACAAATCCCTAGACCGTCCGGAACACTCCCTGGGCAACCCACTACAAATCCTAAGGGATAATCCGGGATGGGCCACGTCGCAGCCATACATTTGAGGAGTGGCACCAAAGTACATAAGATACAAACGGAATTGGAGAAAGCAACAGACCCAGTCGACATCGACAGACCAGTCGATGTCGACCTAGATGTCGATATCGACCACCATGTCGACCCCCTGGTCGATGTCGATGACATTGTAGAACCTGAGAAATCACAGCAGAGTTCAAAATCGACCCTACCAGTCGATATCGACCCAACTCCAGTCGACATCGATGTTCAGCAGGCTCCTCCGATCACCGTTTTGGCCCCTCCACCAATGAAGACGTTGACATTCCCTTCCAAAGCATTGGAAGATCCCACCAAAGGTAAGTTTAGGCGCTTTGTAAAAATACTTCAAGGACTTAACATTACTATCCCTCTTACAGAAGCCCTAAGCGAGATGCCCGCCTATGTACGATTCCTCAAAGACATCCTGAGCAAGAAGAGATCCATGGCAGAAATCGCAGAGGAATGCTCAAAGATGGACTTCCCTGAGAAGAAGAGTGATCCAGGGAAGTTTGCAATCACCGTGGGACTTGGCCAACATCGCTATAAAGCCCTATGTGACCTAGGGGCAAGTGTAAGTCTCATGCCTCTCTCTATTTGGCAAAAGGTGAACATTGGTGCCCTTGAACCTGTGGACATGAAACTTTATATGGCTGACAACTCATTGGTCAGGCCCACATGTATAGTTGATGACGTTCCGGTAAAGGTAGGTAAGTTCTTTGTGCCTACTGATTTCATTGTATTGGAGATGCCTGAAGATCCTGTAGTGCCTATTATACTTGGTAGGCCTTTCTTAGCTACTGCTGATGCCAATATCAATGTACGTCGAGAGTTACTAACCTTTACTATAGGGAACGAAGTAATAGAATTCTCTTTCAATCCGACCATGAGCGAAATGAAGCACCTGGAGCAAGTAGTCCTCTCGCCGGCTAAGGAGAAGCTTAGAAAATTTTTATTGGCAAGGACGGAAACAGCAAGTAGGGTCGACATCGACTGGAACCAGTCGATATCGACTAAAAACATCGAAATCGACCCCCCTTGGTAGAAATCGAGTATGCCAGATCATTGCCAGGCGCTTAAGTATGGGGTCACAGAGGTCGATATCGACCCCCACATATCGATATCGACCAAAGAACTCGAAATCGACCCTCCTTGGTCGAAATCGACTACCCCTCAGCCCGAAGATTTCTGTTTCGGGCCCAAACAGGTAAGCCCAGGTATGACTTTCAACCCTCCTCCGTCCATTATTGATAAATCAATTTAACCTATTATTGATAATTCTACTAAAGAGAGGGTCAAAGCTCCATGGTTTGCCTATATTGCTAAAGTTAGGTCAAGAAAGAGAAGAAAAACGCCCAAAGAAGAACCTGACATCAAAGAGGCCTTGGTCGCCGAACTTCGCTACTACCAAAAAGACCAAGATGACCCAGGAGAATGCTCAAGCTCGAAGGGTCCCTACATAAAAGGGTCGTGAAGAATTGACGGAGAAGTCGGCCTAGCGACTCAAAAATCTAGAGCATGTACATAAAACCTTTAAATTTTGCATAGATGGTTTTTAGGATTTAACTTTTGGCTTTTTGAACTTTTAAAACTGAGATAATTCGTGCTTTATCTATATATCTAACAAAGATTTCAGGTTATCAAGCAAAAGAAACGACGAAGAAGAAAAGAAGCTTCTGCAGAGGCAGTCGAAATCGACCAGGCCAGTCAAAATCGACCCCCCCCCCCCCCCAGGGTCAAGCCACCTCCTGGAGTCGACATCGAGGACTCAAGAGCGAAAAAGCAGAGGTCGATATCGACCCTAATACTCGATATCGACCCCAATCAGGCAGCCCTTGTCTTCACTTTCTTCCTCGACTTCAACAGATGCAGTCGACATCAACCACTAACCTAGATATCGACTTCTAGCATCGACTTCATCTGAAATTGACCTAAATCCGCAGGTTGCGCTGTGAGTTTCTCTCTACCCTTGTTTTTCTTTTTAATACAGTGAGGACACTGTATATTTTAAGTATGGGGTGGGGGAAAAACATGTCTTATGGTCTTAACTTGATTTCTTCTTCGCATTGCATTCATGTTTAAATTTTTGTTCTTAGTTTTACTTTTATAAAATGTCAAAAAAAAATCCAAAAAAATAGAAAAATGCCAAAAATAAAAAAAATGCATGTTTATTTTCTAACCCTACTTAGATGTCCTATGATGAAAACTCAATAGCTGACTTGATCATGTAAACCTTGTGGCATATTTGGATGGTTTAGCCTAAGTCTTTAAATTTTTATGTAGATTGTGAACTTGTGATGAAATTGAGCACATATGATCCTAGGCTAAAAAGCAAATCCAACAAAAATTGTCCTTGTGAGAATTTTGACCTATAGGGAGAACATCAAAAATCCCTCCGCTTTCTTGAGTGAATTTACTCTTCCTATGCATCTCTAAATGTTGTGATATTTATTCAAAACCAATGCATATATATAATTATGTTTACGAGAATTAAATGATGGAGGCATCTTTTAAGCCATTTTTTATCCTCTCTTTACCTACCCTGCATTATCCTTGCTTGAAGCCAGAACATTAGCCTGAGCCTGGAATTGCAAACTCCACAAAATTATCCCTAGCCGAATTAAGCCTGACCCCCATTTGGGAATTGAGACTTAGATTGGCTGGTCTAATGCCTTGTGGAAAGAAAAGAGCATAATGTCCAGTTTTGAGCAAGGAAATTATGGGTTGGTGCATATTTACATTTTGTCATATTTTGTAAAAGGATTTTTTGGCTCACCATATAAGTGCACATAGCTTTAGTATTTACTTATTATTTCCGGAAAAAAAAAAAGAGAAAGACATGTATATATAGTGCATGAGCCAAAATCCTTAAGTCTTTTATTCATACAAGTGTTATATTTTTGAGATGTATATTAGAACTTGGAAGAAGGGTTGATAGTATGGTTTTTGAGATGTATATTTTTGAGATGTATATTATATAAAGATGAGTTGGGAAATAGCACTCTAGAGATTGAGCTTACATTGAAGAGTTATAGTTTGGGTATTGCAAGTGTTGAGATTTAGGAGTCTTGATTCCCGAATTATAAAAGCACCACGTAGCCAAATAATTCCATACCCTTTTATTTTATACCAAGCCCCATTACAACCCTGCCGAATGGAGTCTTCTTTGAAGTCTTCCATTGAGCGAAAGTCCTCCTGATGGTTCTTATTGCATTTTCATAATTGGTTGCGGAGTGGATTATTATAAATTGCAATGTTTATGAGATTGTATATGGAATTGAGTTGAGAGTTGATCTTCATAGCCTAAACACATGAGAGTTGAGTGCAAACACATTATCCCTGTGAGGTTGGATCAAAATTGCATATGCCTATGGATCGCCAAAATATGTGCTATGACGTTAAATTCACTTGCTTTGCTTTGCTACCGCTTATGATGATGCTTTTGACAAAGGAGAAGAGTTGAAGTATGTGATGTAGGTGTTGGTTATTGCTTGGTTATTGCTTGAGGACAAGCAAGTCTAAGTATGGGGTGTTTTGATGTACATATTTGTACCTTTGTTTATTGCACCTTTTGACTTCATATTTCATTCGATTTCCAAAGAAAAGTTTCAAAAGTATATAAACTTGTGTAAGAGTGGGCTATAATGCAAGAAATAGAGTCTGCACGAGTTTTAAGCTAACCATGCAGGAATTCGATGAAATCAGAGTCAAAACGAAGAAGCCAAGTGAAGCTGAGAAGAGGTCGATATCGACTGGAGACATCGATATCGACCCTAGATCTCGACACGACTTCTGAGTGTCGAGATAGGCCACACAGACCAGACAAGAAAGCCTCGATATCGACATACAAGCATCGATATCGACCATCGTCATAGACATCGACTGGAGTTGGACAAGTCGAGCAGAAACACAAGCATCGATATCGACCTCTGGTGTCGATATCGACCCTACCTCGACAGAAGATAAATCCGATTTTGAGACTCGGATTGTGAAGTCTATCATCAAAGCCATGAGTTATCTCGTTCTTTTAGATATTAACACCTGTTTATTATCTTTTCCTTTAATGTTTTTATCAAAATAAAAGACCTATCCTAATTGTTCGGATAGAGTCCATAGTTAGATAGGAGTTACAATCCTCGGATAGCGAGGATTAGTAGCCTATAAATAAAGCCCTAGAGGCTGATTTGTTAGATCATCCAATCCAAGAAACAATCATCAATCAAGACAATAGAGTTAGAGTTAGAGAGAAGTTTTAGGGTTTGACATTTGCGAAAGTTGACGTTGAGTTGTAAAGCTTCGGAGTTTATTTTAATGCAAGTTTCTTCCTTTCAATCAACAATGAGTTCCATGATGAGAAGCGAGTAGTTTCCCAAAGCTCTTAGGGTCAGGGTGAGCCCGACGTTAACCATGCGCGCTTGAGGTAAGTATTGGATGTTGATATCGTTCCGTCTATCTCTCCTCCTACGATTCTATGTTTAGTCCTAATCGAAAGAAAAGGGATTCATGCTAACAACTTGAGTTATAAACATAAAATTGGTAGAGACAATTAGGTTTATTTGCAAGAGTAATCCTAAGAGTCGGTGTACGGCGAAAGCTTGTCCCTCGGGTGAAATAGCGCAATTGTCCGTCTTTTATATCTCATTGCATGAATTGGTTAACGTTGTGGTAAACCCTAATCCTAGGAGTTGCCTTTTAAATAAGTTTATATTCATTCAAAACCAATGTTATTTCTGCTCATCCCTTCTCATCCATTCTTAAATCTTCGGCCTTTCTTTGCCGACGAAGAACTAACTCACTGAAGGAAGACATCGATATCGACCCCAGACGTCGATATCGACCACTGAGTTCGTCGACAGTTTTCTTAGTCGACGACGAACATCGCTGCGGAGTTTGCTGAGCATCGATATCAACCCCTAGCATCGATATCGACCCTACTGTGTCGACTGGCAGTCTTCTGAGCCAGTCGATTTCGTGGACTAACATCGATATCGACCCCTTCGAGTCGATATCGACTACAGTTTTTGTTTCTGCAGGTCTTCTGTTGCAGAGAACATCGATAGCTGAGGTCGACATCCATGCCCAAGGTCGAAATCGAGGCTTCTAGTCGACGTAGACTTGAGATTTCCAACACTACTAGGATCCCGCTGACACGCCTCCTCGTGGATCGATCCTGACTACCCTTCCACTACAACGGGAGGAAGTCTTGTAATTATTTGCTTAGGCTAGGAGTCGATTTACATTTATACATCTTATTATCTGTACTCGACTCACCCTCCTTTAACAATAAGCTCATTCTTTCCACTAAATCATTAATCCCACCAACTCTAAGTCTTAATTCCCAAATGGGGTGAGGCTCAATTCGGCTAGGAAATAATTTTATGGAGCTTATATAATATATAAAGGTCTCAAGCTAATTATTGGCTTCAAGCAGAGATAATGTAGGGTAGGTAAAGAGAGGATAAAATTGGCTCAAAAGGTGCCTCCATCATTTAATTCTCATTCACATCAAATTTATATATATATTGGCATTGAAAAATAGATAACCATCACAATACTCAGAGATAATATACATATGAAGAGTAAAATCACTCAAGAAAGCAAAGGGATTTTTATGTTATCCCTATAAGGCCAAAATTCTCACTAGGTAAAAGTTTTGTTGGACTTCAGTCATGCCTAAGAACTTAGATCATACATGCTCAATTATGTCTACTTAACCGTATTATGCTATGGGACTTATATCATCATGTCGGCCATTATTTATCATCATAGGACATCTAAGTTAGGATATAAAGCTAAAACTAACACATAAAATAAACAAGCATTTTTCTTTTTTTTTTTTTCTTTTTTTTCGACATTTTTCCCTTTTTTTTTAACTTAAAGCAAGACTAAGATAATCAAAATATGACTAAGGACTTAAAACTTAAAATGCATAAGACTTAAACATGAATGCATAACATAATCCAAATAAGAAGAAGTGCAGAACAACACATAGAAGAACAATTTTCAGAAATAATGACACACAAGTTTTCTGAATCCCCCACCCCATACTTAAAAATAGACAGTGTCCCCACTGTCAAAAGAAAATCTATTTAAAGGTAGCTTAAATATTTTATTTTTAAGAATGCGATAGAAAAAGGTTGATCTAATGGGCTAGAATTACTGATATGTACTGGTGTTTTTTTTTTGTCAGTTCATCTACCAACCTTGTTTTGATACTCACATTTTAGGATCTTCATTCTCCTCTTCTGTTTATTTCAAGTGTGTTGAAATAAACATAAAATGAGCAGTTGAGCATAAGTAGCATGAGTAGGATAAATGAGTAACTTTTTGAGATCACCAGATGAGGGAAGGATCCTATTGGCCACTATGCATTTCCTTGTTCAAAGCATCATAAGAGATGTACATGTTATTCAATTAAATTGCTCTTTGTAATTTAATAGTTGTGCTTGATTATTGAATTATTTCACGTTGGCTTATAGTCCTTCTGATATGCAGGAAAATTTTGAACTGCTTAGCCTTTCAGGTGCTTTGTCTGAACTGACATGGCCTGTCATACTGAATAAAGGTATTTTTAGGTAACAATCAACTTGGGGAAAGTCTGCAAGGTATACTTGCATTCTATCTTTAATTCTTTACTGGATTGTTGCTAAATTGCTGGCTTAAGTGCATTCTCCTAAATTGCTAAATTGCTGGATTGGTCGAATGGTAACTCGACAGCTCATGTTGCTAATTTTGAATTCACTACATTGAATCTATTTGATATACCTTATCATTGTAGACATATTGAATTCCTATCTAAGCTCCTGATAACTTGGAATGAGAAATATTTATGAACAAAACCTAAGCTATTATATAATTTATATATGCATCCTATACAAGACACCACTTTCATGTTGCTCTCTTTATCCTCGTAATTTAAGCAGTATATGTGTTTTCAAATTTAATATGCATCTATTTAATATAGTTAAACTGACTCTTATCGCGCCTCTTCTTCTGGATTCAGGGAAATTAAGGTATCATACTGAATATGTACTTTGACACTTACCCTGTCTCCAGATCATGCCCCCAAATCTTCCCAAGTTAAAGAGTTTAATAATTTCAGGCCAGTTCTTGATTTTTTATTCACCAACTTTACGAAATTTGTTCATGAATGCTTTTGTAATTGCTCCTCTCAACATGGTTTCTCTTTGTTATTATTTTTATTTAGCATTCTCTTGAAATGTTCTTACACGCTGAGATAAAACTCATCAACTCCTTTGCCTTTGAATTTGGGATTTTCAGGCACTGGAATTGGACTTGGTGTAAGGACTTTAAATGCGAATGTAAGCTTGATGCTCAGATGGAGCTATTCATTGTATTCATCCATGAAAATGTTAATCTTTTGATTTTTTTTTTGTTTCTTTGTTATATTAGTATTTTTCACATGAATGAAATGAAACAATCTTCAAGTCTAAATTCTGAGATTGGACATTTGATTTTCTTGCTATGATAACTGCCTTTTGGTCTCAGGTGTCAGGAAGGCATTTCGAGTATGCACTACTGGGTGTTCACATGTCGTGCCCCTGCATTGTTGCTCACAACCTTATTTGTATCTTGCTGCTGCTGTTTCGAGGTAACGGGAAAAGCTCCAACTAGGAAGGTTTCTTCTCCGCAACATCAGGCTATGGTGAATGCCTGAAAGGTGGCTCACCGTAACATCAGGTAGCCTATGGTGAATGCCTAAAAAAATCATAATTTAACCATTGATTCTCCCTGCATTCTTGTTCTTCAAGGCTTGGATCACTGAAATTTGACATTGTTTTGGGTGTTTTTATTGGAGTTCAATTTCACTAGAACCATGCATTTCTGTTGGCTCCTGCCTTGTTATTTTCTTGTTGCCTTTGATTATTGATTTTAAATTGGAGCACTTAATTATGAGAATAGTTAAATTTTTATTTGAAACTTTAGAAGTGATTTTTTCATTAATGTTTTGATCTTTCTTATTGCTAATTTAAAGCCTATTAGCTCAAATTGGTAGAGCGATGTGTTCAAGCACAAAGGTGCGGGTTCAAATCCCGTATAGGCTACAACGACAAAAAAAAACAAATATTTCATTTAACATCGGCTAAAAACCGATGTTAATCAAAATAAAAAATCGGTGTCTATGTGGGTGATGTAAAATGTCAAAACTTTTTAACATCAGGTAATAGCCGATGTCTTTGTATGTTATAACATCGAATTTAAAAATATAAATGATGTTATAAAATACAAAGACATCGGCTACTACCCGATGTTAAAAAGTTTTGACATTTTAGTAGTGTAAACATAAACTACATAAATCTTATGCTTTCCTAACCAATATGATGCAAAACATGGTAAATTGAGCGCACATCAGAATACGGATGCTTTCGCATAAAAACCGAATTGTTTCTACCTTTTCATAATTAGGGTTTAGTCAAATTTCGCAGGCGAAACCTAATTACTATCCAAATTCACATGTATAATCCACTTACGCTTCATATAAAGTAAATAAGGAATGATCCTAAACTCGCATAAAGGATTGAGCGTGGGGTAGAAGAAGAGATCGCATAATCAAATAGAGAATAAAGCGTACTTACATGGCTACCATTGGGATCACTCCAAACCTAGAAGTAGGACGATTACTCGCTCTTCATGGGGGAAAACATCATTGAATAAAAACTAGAACATTGCATTAAACTTCAAAAGAAACTAATCGTAAAACCACCGCCTTCTTCTCTGCTATCTCTTAACTCTCTCGCCTCTCTCTCTCTCTCTCCTTTGGTTGATCGATTGTTGTGTGTTGGAATTGAATGCCTAAAAGCCAGCCCCCTAGGGCTTTACTTATAGCCTCCTAACCCTTGCTAGCCAAGGATTGGAGTTCTAATCCTACTAAGATTGCTAAAACGAAAGTTTATCTAGACTAAATTATATCCTAAAATAAAATATTAAAATAGGTAATATTCCCTAACATGCTTGGAATATAACCCTAAGATATATGAATCTTGGTAGATGATAGATGTCTTCGTGGCTAAGCAATATCCTCCAAAGATTCAGCCCAATCCGCGTTTTTCACACGTCTGAAGCACTAGTCGATGTCGAATGGACAGGTCGATATCATGTGACCTATGTCGAGTCGAGTTAGTTTGGTGTGGTCGACATGGCTTTTGCTCGATCTTCATCTCTCCTCAGTCGATTTGGAGTAGTCAGGGTCGATATCGAGTAGCTCTATCCAGATCGAGTGCTCTTAGCTCGAGAGTGAGTGCTCTTAGTTCGAGATCGAGTTCTTCTGTCTTGTCTCGTCTTCACTCCAAAATACTCCGTTTTCTGCGAAATCAAACCAAAACTTGTGTAGACCTCTATATCTTGAAAATTAACTCAAACTACACAAATTTTCTACTTTCATAACCCAAAAATATAAAATATGCATGCAAACGGAAAAGATGTAAGCACTGAACATGGTGAAATATGCGCACATCAAACATTTTGCCAATTCAATCAAGATGATCAATGAAATGCAAATTAGGGGATTTTATTTATTTACTTTAGCATGTTTTATCTTAGGAATAAAATAGATTTTCATTTACTTGGATAACAAGGTTTGAAATCTATAATTGGAGCCATTAGGGTTGGGAATCAATCCAATATCAAAGAAAACACTTTTACAATTCAGTTTAGGTATAGAGAAAGAGAGAGGAGGCCGAGTGAAGGGAGAGAAAGCGAGAGCGGGATTTTGCTTTGTTCGGTTGTAATTTCTCGATGTTTTCAATTCAAGTTTGTTATTTTCCAATGATTATGATGTTGTCTATGGTTATGAAGCACGAGTAGTTCCCTTACTTCCAGGGTCGGGGTGAGCTCGACGATAGCCATGTAAGTTTATGCATGAAAGGTATGATTTTTATGCAATTTCATCTTCTATCCCATATGCATGATTCTTCTACGAGAGTAGTAGGAGATCCTGTAAGACCCGGGGTCTCAAGAGGCGCCAGCCCATGCCACCTAGCCCTCTCAGGTCCGTTGTCCTCACTTGGAGCCGGAAAAGGAAGAGCTCTTGTAACATGGGTAGGGCTTGAATCACTTATAAATCACTCCCAACATCCTTATGATATCCGATGTGGGACGGGGGTGTTACAATCTCCCCCACTTAAAGCACTGACGACCCCGTCAGGCCCAAGGGACTGCCCTCCGGGAGGAGCGTACCCGAGCATACTGTCAGAGTACCTCCAGGCCCAGAGTCGGCTCTGATACCATCTGTAAGACCCGGGGTCTCAAGAGGCGCCAGCCCATGCCACCTAGCCCTCTCAGGTCCGTTGTCCTCACTTGGAGCCTGAAAAGGAAGAGCTCTTGTAACATGGGTAGGGCTTGAATCACTTATAAATCACTCCCAACATCCTTATGATATCCGATGTGGGACGGGGGTGTTACAATCTCCCCCACTTAAAGCACTGACGACCCCGTCAGGCCCAAGGGACTGCCCTCCGGGAGGAGCGTACCCGAGCATACTGTCAGAGTACCTCCGGGCCCAGAGTCGGCTCTGATACCATCTGTAAGACCCGGGGTCTCAAGAGGCGCCAGCCCATGCCACCTAGCCCTCTCAGGTCCGTTGTCCTCACTTGGAGCCTGAAAAGGAAGAGCTCTTGTAACATGGGTAGGGCTTGAATCACTTATAAATCACTCCCAACATCCTTATGATATCCGATGTGGGACGGGGGTGTTACAGATCCTTATTTGCACTATTGAAGCGAAAGAAATCTTATTGTGAATTCGGATTAATTATGAAATTGGGATAGTAACACTTAGGGTTTATGCGAGAGCCTCTAAATTACCTAATTGTTAGTAACGAAAGTTATTTGATGAAAAGGCATAATATTTCATGAATTTGGTATAGGCTTATATGGTTATCGTTGTTTCATGAGATCCCCGATCTTGGAGGTTATTAGTTTATTCAGTTTTATTCAAATATGCGAATTTATTCTGTTCATCTTTCCTAAATCATTCTTATATTCTTCGGACACTTTTCTAACAAATTGGGGACGTTTTAAGCTTTCTGTTGAAGACTCGATTTCGATGATGTAGTCGATATCGAGTGACTAACTTGATATCGAGTGTTCTACTCGACGTCGACTATTTTTGTCTATTTTGCAGGGATTTGATTGGAAATCAACTCAACTGTGGTCGATATCGATAGTATCACCTGATATCGAGTGATCTTCTGAGTCGAAATAGAACGTGGTTGAAAGCTTAGGATCCGTTCACACACCTCCTCGTGGATCGATCCTCAATACCCTACCACTACATTGGGAGGGTTTCTTATAATTTATTTGAGAAGGCTTGGAGATCGGTTTGAGTTTAGATTTTATATTTATTTTCATACTCGAGATCCTCTTACGTCACACCCAAAGCTGACGGTGCCGAAATCTCCTATTATTCTCCCTAACATGTCTTTTGAAATTAAAACTACTTTTACAACATATATTAGGAGACATACCTATAAGGGAAAGAGCTCCGAATGCCCTATGGCGCACATTACTACTTATATTGACTTATGTGACACCATTGCTGACGGTGTCAATTTAGAATATGTGTGCCTAAAAGCTTTTATATGGTTGCTTGCAGGAAAGGCTCTACATTGGTTAGAAAGTTTGCCCCCACGATCTATCCGCACTTGGGGTGAACTTAGGGAAATCTTCTTGAACAATTTATTTCCATCATCCAAGACGGCGCAGATTCGCCAAAGAAAATGGCCTTCAAGCAAAGACCATGAGAGACGCTAGCACAAGTCTAGGAGCGCTACAAAGACCTAATGAGATCCTGCCCTACGCATGGGCAACCGCCATATATTATCCAGGAGATCATCTACAATGCTCTGGACGTGCCTATAAGATAGCGGATCAACACCTATACCACCTATCGCCACCTAGAGCTTACACCTAATCAAGCCTGAGAGACGAGTGAAAGGCTCGTAGAGTTCGACAACACCTCTAGGACTCCTACGACCCCTGATGTGAGGCCACCCCCATCTATGGCACTATATGAGCCATCAAATGAGGTGGATCCTGAGGTAAAGGATCAATTTATGAAGGACCAGGTAAAGCGTCTCCATAAGCAAGTAAGGATTTTAACTAATAACCAAGCTTGTTTAGAACGTGGGTCACATAAGCATAACACGATGGCTTGTCCCTACACAGAGCAAGTTCAAATGGCGGAGACCCACGAGGAGCTAAAGTTTGCGCGGGGGCCTAACTATGGAGGAGGCTATCAAGGAAATTGGGGATACCAACAACCCCAACATCAACATTATCAACAACCCCCGCCCTACAGAGCACATGGCCATCCAGAGAGGGAAAGAAGGGATGACTTACAACTCATCATGGATGAATTAAGGAGGAACAAAGCGAAGAACAAACAATCCAACAATGCCATACACACTCAACTACATGGCATTAATGCAAGGCTTGGTGAGATTGACACTTGGAGGAAAAGCGTAGAGACCTAACTGGGTCAATTGGCGGCCAACGTTCCACGACAAGCCGGAGCGCTCCCAGGCCCACCTTAGGCCAATCCTAAGGGGCAACCAGCAAGCCACATCACTGCCATATGCTTGAAGAATGGCAAAGAAATTTAAATTAATCATGAAGAAACGGAGCCTGCGGGGAAAGTTACTTGAGAGCCAGTCGATATCCACCAACCTCAACAGTCGATGTCGATACCCCTGTCGATGTCGACCAGTCATCTACACCACCTCGGGCCAATCCCGCTCTGACGAAGAAGAAGTCACTTCCTTACCCCTCCGAGTAACTAAGAGACCCTGCGGGCGTGAAGTTTCAATGATTCGTGAAGGTACTCCAAGGCCTAAACGTCACCATACCATTCACATAGGCCCTTCAAGAGATGCCATCATACATCCGGTTCCTAGAGGACATCTTGAGCAAGAAGCGATCAATCGCTCAGATCACAGATGAGTGCAGTAAAGTAGCCTACTCAAAGAAGAGAAGTGATCCGAGAAGATTTGCCATTACATTTGGGCTTGGCCAATATCACTACAAGGCCTTGTGCGACCTACGGGCTAGCGTGAGCCTGTCTTTGTCCATATGGTTAATGGTCCACATTGGAGCCTGTAGATATGAAGCTTTATATGGCCGAAAACAACTTCGTGAAGCCCACAGGCATAATTGATGACGTCCCAGTAAAGGTAGGTAAGTTCTATGTACCCACAAATTTTATTGTGCTAGATATGGTTGAGGATCCTACATGCCTCATCATCCTAGGGAGGCCGTTCCTAGCTCCAACCGACGTCAATATAAGCGTGAGGAAGGGACTATTTTCATTCACTATTGGTAATGAAGTCATCGAGTACTCCGTCTACCCTACTATGAAGGAGGTGAAGTAAATGGAACTCAAGGCCTTACATGCAATAGGGAGAAAAATCCCTTGCGACGAACCAACGGAGAGGACTTTGACCCATGAAAAACTAGAGGAGAGAGTCATGGAGGCCCAAATGGAGGATCTTTTGGCTATTTGGCACCAAGTCGATGAAGAAGAAGAGCCTAAGAAAGCACTCGATGTCGACACTCACCAGTCGATGTAGACTACATTGGATCCAAACATTATGCCAAAAGCTAAGTATAGGGTTGACACAGACGAAGCAACCAAGATCGAAGAAGGTCAGTCGATATCGACTGGACCTACTCAAGATCAACTCCCTTGATCGACCACCCTCCATCGACTGCATCTCCAGACAAGCCACTCGATGTCGACCCCTGTACTCGATGTCGAGCATTCCCTTAGAACATGAATAACTCAACGGTAAACCCATGTAACGATTCTTATCCTTTAGAACCTAAATCTAATATCCATATGAAAAGAGTATCCTTGTTTCTATGCCATACTAATGTGACAGAAAAGCCGATAAGTGAATATAAGGCGGGCGATAAGGTGCTTATGGAACAATGCAACATTATAGGATGCAAGAGAAATAATGGGAGAAAAAAAAAGGATTGATGACCAACCATAAGATCTATCCAGGAAGGTTGGATCTTAGAGATAAGAAAGGGACAATGTTCAAAGTAGAGCTTGAAAGCCCTGAGGAGGACATGCGAGAAATATGGTCCCTATATGTCCCACCTTGGATAGAAGTGCGGAAGAAGTCGGCCTAGCGACTATAAAATCTAGAGCATGTACATAGACCTTTTTTGTTTTTGGATAGTTTGGTTTTTAGGTTTTTTGGATTTGTTTTAAAAAAATTTAAACTTTAAATTTTTAAGATTTTCAGGTGAAGACTAACAATCGCAGGTACGACGGAGCTGCAGAAGCACTCGATGTTGACCAAACTAGTCGATGTCAACCAAGAAAAATCGAGTCAGCCAACTGTGATTGAGCCGAGATCACCCTGAGTTGAAGCAAGAGATCGAAGTCGATCGGCCCAATCGATATCGACTACCTTACTCGATCTCGACCTCCCATGCAGACGCACCTGTTTTGAGCCGTTGCGACGTTTTCTAGTAAGTTCTCTTTAATTCCAATTCTTATTTTATTTTTACATTGGGGACACTATAAGATTTAAGTATGTGGTGGGGTAAAAGCATATTTGCATTATTTCGCTCAGTTGCAATTTGTTAGTTTCTTTAAAGTCTTGTTTTGCATACATGGTTAGTTCTTACATATTAGGCATCATATATACATATTTCTCTCATGAGCATAAAATTTAGAATTCATAGATATATTTGAGAAAAAGTATCCCCATTGAAAAATTGAAAAGTGTCATGGAAGTAGTTACAAAGCTCGATGATGCAAAAGTGGATCCGTTAGAGATATAACAATTAAATTGCCTAGTAAAGAGAAGTCTCAATGAAGTGCAATTTTTAGAGAAAACCATGAAAGGAGTAAAATTTGAAGTTGCTTTTGACATGTGCACGATAAGAGGACGAAGAACTTTATTTTCCATTCATACATTACTCACCCTACCATTACCCATGCTTATTGACTTTACATCATATTTCTAAGCCATATGTGCTTAATATCATATTTGCTCCACAAGTTCCTTAATTGCCCATTTTTATACCTTTTTGCCCATCCAGGAGATTATGTTATAGAATGGATGTCATATTATGGAGTTTTTGTATGGTTGATATGTTGTGAAGTTCCTATGACGTTGATGGCAGGAATTTTATATGGAAAATTTAATAAGTGAAAAGAAAATCCGGTCACCTAGGACTTAGGTGAATCAACCCTACTTGCGGAGGATAAAATTTACGCGAGATGGGACACAAGGTTAGGAGTCCAAAGCACTAAGTATCCGGGGCCATTCATGACACCCATGTTTGCGACTCACGAGAAGGCAACGTTAAGGTTAGAGAGGTAAAAGCAATATTAGTAAAAAAAAAAGCAAAGATCATTATGAGGAAAAAAGAATGTTGTTAAGAGGAAGAAATCGAGTTTAAACAAATATAGAATATAGATGCAAACCAAATCCTAGCCCGCGCAAATAATAACAAGACATCCTCCCACTATAGTAGAAGGGTAGTCAGGATCGATCCACGAGGAAGCGTGTCAGCGGGATCCTAGATAGTCTCAGAAAGCTCAGGTCTTTGTCGAGCAGAAGCCTCGATCTCGTGTAACTGACTCGACATAGACCTGGGCTGTCGATTTCTACTGCAACAGAAAAACCTGCAGAGATAAAAAAATAAGCAGTCGATATCGACTAGAGTGGTCGATATCGATGTCAGGCACAACGTCGACCTGGCTCAGAAGACTGCCAGTCGATACAAGGAAGTCGATATCGAGTAAGGCACTTGAAATCGATCTCACTCAGAAGCAGGAACAAAAGGTGTCGACAGAGAAAACCATCGACGTGGGGCAAAGCGGTCGATATGGACCTGTTTGGTCAAAATCGAGTGCTTTTTGCGGTGATTGGGGTCGGCAAAGGGAGCTGAAGACAAATAGTGAAATTGTCTATCTTATTAGCCTTATTGCATGCATTGCTTACCACAACGTTAACCAATGCATGCAATAAGGCTAATAAGACAGACAATTGTGCTCTCTCACCCGAGGGACAAACTTTCGCTATACACCAACGATTAGAAATACTCTTGAAAATAAACCTAATTGTCTCTACCAATTTTATGTTTATAACTCAAGTTGTTCGCATGAATCCCTTTTCTCGCGATAAGGACTAAACATAGAATCGTAGGAGATGATATAGACACAACGATATCAACATCAAATACTTACCTCTAACACGCATGGCTAACGCCGGGCTCACCCAGACCCTAGAAGCTTTGGGGAACTACTCGCACTTCATTGCAATAAACACCATTGATTGAAAGATAAAAACTTGCATTAATAAAAGCTTCAAAGCTTTACAACTCAACGACGGCTTTCACAAACGCCAAACCCTAAAGCTCTTCTCTAACTCTCTAGCTATTGTGAGATATGTTCTCTGTGATTGAATGAATAACAACCAGCCCCCTAGGGCTTTAATTATAGCCTACAAATCCTTGCTAGCCAAGGAAAGTAGTTTTAATCCTACTAAAACTTCTATCTAAAATTTTATCACAAATAAGTAGGATAAATCTTTATTAAAGTAAATATCTAAATAACTAATAAATATCTTAGGGTAAAAAGGAAACAACCCTTAAGACATATTCTATCTAATTAAGAAGATAATCTGTGGTCTTGTTGATAGATCTTGCAATCCCCGTCTCGAAAAGAGCGTCCAAGCCGCATCGATTTCCAGTCGATATCGACCAAGTCAGTCGATATCGAGGTCTTCCTTTCGGCTCGAGAGATTCCACTTCACTCGATCTCTAGGGCCATGTCGATGTCGACATATCTACTCGATCTCGACTAGTTGAGTCCATGTCGAGTGATCTTTAGTAGTTCTTTGTGGTCTATCTCAACGCTTATTTCTACCTCGAGTTGTCCAGTCGATTTCGACCTATGTAGTCGATATCAATGTGAGGAGGAGGAACCGTCTAGCTTAAACAAATATAGAATATAAATGCAAACCGAATCCCAGTCCACGCAAATAATTACAGGACTTCCTCCCGCTGTAGTAGAAGGGTGGTCAGAATCGATCCACGAGGAAGCGTGTCAGTGGGATCCAAGATAGTCTCAAAAAGCTCATGTCTTTATCGACCAGAAGCCCCAATCTTGAGTTATGGACTGGACGTCGACCTGGGCTATTGATTTGTACTGCAACAGAAAACCCGCAGAGACAAAAACAAGCAGTCGATATCGACTAGGGTGGTCGATATCGATGTCAGTAGACCAGGTCGACCTGGCTCAGAAGACTGCCAATCGACACATGGTAGTCAATATTGAGTAAAGGACTCGAAATCAACCTCAGTGACAGATGCAGGAAGATGGACATCGACAGAAAATACCGTCGATGTAGAGTACGTGGTTGATATCGACCCAGTTGGTCGAAATCAAGTTGTCCTGCACAAATGTTAGTTGTCGGCAAAGAAAGACCAAAGACGAATAGGATGATAGAAGAAGTATGAACAGAAAAACGACAGATTTTTATGGTTCAAATATATAATAGAAGGCAACTCCTAAGGCTAGGGTTTAGCACACTATTAACCGATGTATGCAGTAAGGCAAATAAGATGAACAATTGCGCTATCTCACCCGATGGATGTTCGTTAGGGGAGGGTGCGATTCCAATATTCAAATATATCTCAACTGTGCTAACTCCCTTTTTAACCAAATAATACAAAAATCCCTCCCGATGCAGTGGTAGGGTAATTCAGGATCAAATCAACGAGGAGGTATGTCAGCGCTTCCCTTGTTGTAATCACGATCAAGCTTTTGACCTCAGAAGACACTCGATATTGAGGTGTCTGGTTGATATCAACCTCAGTTCTGGTCGATTTCCAGCAAAGTTCCTACAGAAGACAAAAGCAACACAGATCGACGTCGAGTGAAACCTCGATATCGACGTTAATGATCGATATCGACCTTTATAGTCAATTTCATGTTTGTCACAGAAACTGCAAAGCGTAACCTATTGTCGGAAAAGTGTCCGAAGAGCTTAGAATGGTTAAGAAAAGATGAACAGAAATCAAAAAAGTTTTTATATAATTCAATAAACTAAAATCTTCCAAAGTCAGGGATTAACGCCACAACGATAACAATGCAAGTTTGATGCTAAAGTTATGAAATTTAATGTCTTTCCGTCAAATAACTTTTGTTACCAACACTTAGGTGGTTAGGGGCTCTCGCATCATTCATAAGAGTACTTTCCAATTCATGAGTAATCCAAGTTCACAATATGATTGGCTTTCGCTTCAATAATGCAAATAATGAATCTCCCTAACTTTCGCAAAGGATCATGCATAGGATAGAAGACGGAATCACATAAAAATCATACCTTTGATGCACTTACCCTACATTGCTATCGTCGGGCTCACCTCGACCCTAGAAGTGGGTTGACTACTAGCTTCTCATCATTGCTTTCATCATCATTGAAAGAAAACTACTTTGAATTGCAAAAGAAAGAAATTCCAACCGAACTAAGCCAATTCCGCTCTCACTTCCACACAACTCACTCGGCCTCCTCTCTCTCTCTACAAATTCTCAGCGTTCTATATTGTAAAACTGATTGCTTGGATCCTTAAACTCAGCCCTAACGGCCTCTAGATATAGATATCGAACTTTGCTATCCAAAGACTCGAAAACTTATCTTTATTCTCTAAGATAAAACTTAAATAAGTAAAAACTAAAACTCTATGGTAAAACAGGTAAAGGATGTAGTCTGGTGTTGATGATAGGAAATCTCGACTTTAGGATAGACGTGCAAGCTTCGAATAGAATTCTATCAAAATCTGAGTCGGACTTCTCTGCTGAACAACATGGATATCGACCTAAGGACATCGATATCGACCTCAGTTTAACTCTATCATTGAGCTCTCCTTCTTCTCCTCAGATTGGCACTCGACTTCTATCAATAAGCTTGATCTAGGCACTCGATATCGACCTTGTCTGTGTCGACATGCTCTATTCTCCCTCTGCTCGATTCCTGCCTCTCAGCTACACTCGATGTCGAGGTCCTTCAGTCGATTTCAACCTCTTCAGAAGACTTCGAGTTCTTTTTTCGCTCTTCCAAATCCGTCCATTTTTGCCCTGTTTTCTGCGAAATACATAGAAACTCGTGCAGACCCATATATTTGACAATTATGTACAAACTACACTAATCTCATGTTTTCCCACTAATATGCATGCAAATGAATGATAAAATGGACTTAAATGTGCATAGAAAATATGGCAATTTGCGCGCACATCAATGGACAAGCTTTCACTGTACACCAACGATTAGGAATACTCTTGCAAATAAACCTAATTGTCTCTATAAATTTTATGTTTATAACTCAAGAAGTTAGCATGAATCTCTTTTCTTGCGATAAGGACTAAACATAGAATCGTAGGAAATGATATAGACACAACGATATCAACATCAAGTACATACCTTAAACACGCATGGCTAATGTCGGGCTCACCTCAACCTTAGAAGCTTTGGGGAACTACTCTCTCTTCATCGCAATAGACACCATTGATTAAAAGGAGAGAACTTGCTTTAATAAACCTTTGAAACTTTACAATCCAACGCCGGCTTTTGCAAACGCCACGCCCTACAGATTCTCTAAATTCTAACTCTATTGATTGTTGTGTGATTGAATGAACAAAAACCAGCCCATATGGCTTTATTTATAGCTACTAATCCTTGCTAGCCAAGGAAAGTAAATCTAATCTTCTATCTAAAATCTATCCTTAACAAGTAGGATAAATCTTTATTATAGTATATATCTAAAATAACAAATAAAGATCTTAGGGTAAAAGGGAAATAACCCTAAGACATATTCTATCTAATTAAGAAAATAAATTGTGGCCTGGTTGATAGATCTTCCAATCTGCGCCTCGAAAAGTGAGTCCGACCCGCATCAATTTCCTGTTGATATCAACCAAGTCGGTCGATATCGAGTTCTCTGTTTCTACTCGACAGATTCCACTTCACTCGATCTCTAGGGCAATGTCGATGTCGACACATCTACTCAATATCGAGTGGTCTTCTATGTTAGTCTTTATGGTCTGTCTTGACGCTTACAGTCCACGTCGAGGTCTTCTGTCGATATCGACCAGTCATGTGGATTTCGACCTCTCTTCATCTTTACTTGCCTTTTTCATTTTGACTCCGATTCCGCTCCAATTCCTACATATTTAGATCAAAACTTCTGCAGAATCTATTTCTTGCACGTTAGCTCATTCTACACAAATTTGCATTATTTTTAACCTTTACTTTAGGAATCGAATGGAATATGAAGTCAAAACATGCGAATAAAAAAGCTGTAAATGTACATCAATCGACCTCTCTTCAGCTTTACTTGGCTTCTTCGTTAGCTCATTCTACACAAATTTGCATTATTTTTAACCTTTGCTTTAGGAATCGAATGAAATATAAAGTCAAAACATGCGAATAAAAGGACTCTAAATATGTACATCAAAATACCCCATACTTATACTTGCTTGTCCTCAAGAAATAACCAAGCAATAACCAACACCTACAACACACCCTTCAAGTCTTCGCCCTTGTCAAAAGCAACATCATGAGAGGTAGCAAAGCGAAGCAAGTGAATTTAACGTCATCACACATATATGAGCGATCCATAGGCATAGGCAATATCAATCCAACCTCACAGGGATAATGAGTTGGCACTTAACTCTCATGTGTTTAGGCTATGAAGATCAACTCTCAACTCGATTCCATATACAAATTCATAAACATTGCAATTTATAATAATCCACTTCGCAACCAATTATGTAAATGCAACAAGAACCATCAGGAGGACTTTCGTTCAATGGAAGACTTCAAAAGAAGACTCCATTCGGCGGAGTTGTAATAGGGCTTGGTAAGAAATAAAGATGGAATTATTTGGCTATGTAGTGCTTATAAAATTCGGGAATCAAGACTCCTAAACTTTAACACAACTCATCCAAACCATATCTCCTAAAATAATGCACTTTCCAAACTTACTTTCCATGAAGAACTTCAACCTTCTTTCAAACCCTAATGAACCTCTCAAAAATATAAATCTTGTATAAAATAAAAGAACTTGAGGAATAATTGGCTCATTCACTAATATAATATATATATATATATTTGAACTAAAATTTATAAATAATTAAATGTGTGCATTTATATGGTGAGCCAAAAATCCTTTTAAAATAAGTGACAAGATGCAAATATATACCAACCCATAAATTTTCCTTGCTCAAAACTAAACAATATGCACTTTCTTTCCCAAATGGGGGTCAGACTCAATTCGGCTAGGGATAATTTTGTGGAGTTTGCAATATAAGGCTCAGGCTAATGTTCTGGCTTCAAGCATAGATAATGCAGGGTAGATAAAGAGATGATAAAAATGGCTTAAAAGATGCCTCCATCATTTAATTCTTATAAACATAAACATATATATATGTATTGGCTTTGAATAACTATCAAAACATTTAGAGATGCATAGGAAGAGTAAATACACTCAAGAAAGCAGAGGTATTTTAAATGTTCTCCCTTTAGGCCAAAATTCTAACTAGGACAATTGTGTTGGATTTTGCTTTTTAGCCTAGGATCATATGTGCTCAATTTCATCACAAGTTCACAATCTACATAAAAACCATTTTAAGGACTTAGGCTAAATCATCCAAATATGCCATAGAATTTACATGATCAAGTCAGCTATTGAGTTCTCATCATAGGACATCTAAGTAGGGTTTAAAAACAAACTTAAAAAGTAAATATGCATTTTTTTGTTCTTTTTTTGACATTTGCTAATTTTTTTTTTGGATTTTTGCATTTTTTGAACTAAAGTACTAAAAACTTAAACTTAAACATGGATGCAATGCAGAAAATAAAAGAAGAAAGCCAAGTTGTGACCATAAGACATGTTTCATCCCCACCCTATACAGTGTCCTCACTGTATTCAAAAGAAAAACAAGGGTGAAGAGAGAAACTCATAGAGCGACCTACGAATTGAGGTCGATTTCCGGTTAAGTCGATGCAAGGAGTCGATATCGAGTCAGGTAGTCATCGACTGCATCTGTCTATATCGAGGAAGAAGTCGAATTCGAGGGTCGCTTGGGCTTGGTCGATATCAAGTGCTCTCTTCAGCTCTTGAGTCATCAATGTCGACTTCAGGAAGTGGCTCTGTTCGCTCAGAGGGATGAGTGTAGGGATTCAAATAATTCAAATTAAACAATTCACAACTAGACTACTCCCTGTCCCAAACAAATAATACAAGAATCCCCTCCCTTGTAGTACTAGGGTAATTCAGGATCGAATCCACGAGGAGGTATGTCAGCGCTTCCCTTGTTGTACTCACGATCAAAGCTTTCGACCTCAGAAGACACTTGATATCGATGTGTCTGGTCGATATCGACCTCAGTTTTGGTCGATTTCCAATACAGTTCCTGTAGAAGACAAAAGCAGCAAAGTCGACGTCGAGAAGAGACCTCGATATCGACGTTAGACCTCGACATCGACCTTTACAGTCGATTCTGATGTTTTTCACAGAAACTGTAATTCGTAACCAATTGTCGGAAAAGAGTCCGAAGAACGTAGAATGGTAGAGAAGGATGATCAGAAACAAAACTAAAACTTTTATATTGATTTCAATTAATTAAAAGCTTCCAAAGTCGGGGTTTCATGCCACACCGATAACAATGCAAGTTTTATGCTAAAGTTATGAAATTTAAGGCCTTTCCGTCAAATAACTTTCGTTATCAACACTTAGGTGATTAGAGGCTCTCGCATATTTCCTAAGAGTTACTATCCAATTCATGAGCAATACAAGTTCACAATATGAGTGGCTTTCCCTTCAATAACGCAAATAATGAATCTCCCTAACTTTCGCAAAGGATCATGCATAGGATAGAAGACGGAATCGCATAAAAGTCATACCTTTGATGCACTTACCCTACATCGTTATCGTCGGGCTCACCCCGACCCTAGAAGTGGGTTGACTACTCACTCCTCATCATGCACATCATCATCATCATTGTTGAAAGAAAACTACTTTGAATTAAACTTTGAAAGAAATTACAACCGAACAAGCCAAAACTCCACTCTCGCTTCTCTCCAACTCACTCGACCCTCTCTCTCTCTCTCTAACTCGTTACTACTGTAATTGGATCTGAAATTGAATGTGTGTTGATTGTAATTGAATGTGTGTTCATGTCTAAACTCAGCCCTAATGGCCTCTAGATATAGATATCGAACTTTGCTATCCAAAGACTCGAAACTTTATCTTTATTCTCTAAGATAAAACTTAAATAAAGTAAAAACTAAAAGTTCTCTGGTGTTGAAGATAAGAAATCTCGACTTTTGGATAGACGTGCAAGCTTTGGATAGAATTCTATCAAAATCTAAGTCGGATTTCTCTGCTGGGCAACATCGATATCGACCATGAACATCGATATCGACCTCTGTGAAACTCTATCTCGAGCTCTCTTTCTCCTACTCGGATTGGCACTCGACTTCTATCATTTAGGTCGATCTGGCAACATCGATATCGACCTTGGATCATCGATATCGACCTCTCTGTGTCGACATGCTCTGCTTCATTTTCTGCTCGATTCCTATGTCTCTGCTGCACTCGATGTCGAGGTCCCGAGTCGATTTCGACCTCTTCAGAAGACTTCGAGTTCTTTTTTCGCTCTTCTCCAAATCTGTCCATTTTTATCCTATTTTCTGCGAAATCACATAGAAACTCGTACAGACCCATATATTTGATATTTAAGCATAAACTACACTAATCCCATGTTTTCCCACTAATATGCATGCAAAAGACTATAAAATGGACTTTTATGTGCATAGAAAATATGACAATTCGCGCGCACATCAGGCTCGATCCTAGGCAGTCGATTTCAACTGGCCTAATCGATTTCGAGTGCCTATGCAGTAGCTTCTTTGCTTCTTCGTCGTTCGTTTTTGCTTCGTAACCTGAAAATCTTGTTAGATAAAGAATATAATGTTTATGTACATGCTCTAGATTTTTTAGTCACTAGGCTGACTTCTTCTTCAATTCTTCACGAACCCTTAAGGTAGGGACCCTTCATGGTTGTGCCCTCTCATGGATCATCTAGTTCCTTTTGATAGTAACTAAGCTCGGCAACCAATGCTTCTTCTTCGCTAGGCTCTTTGTTGAATGCTTTCCTTCTCTTTTTTGACCTAACTTTCACAATATGGGCAAACCAAGTAGCTTTGACCCTCCCATTAGTTGAATCATCAGTAATGGACAGAGGAGGGTTAGAGATCATACCTGAGCTTACCTTTTTGCGCCCGAAACAGCGATCTTCGAGCTGAGGGTCAGTCGATCTTAACAAAAGGATGTTGATCTCGAGTGATGGTTTCGATGTCGACTTGTGGTGGTCGATGTCGATGTCAAGGACCCCATATTTAAGCTCCTGGAAACTTACTGGATTGTCTGGGTCACTCGACATCGAGGAAGGGTGGTCGATATCGAGTGTATTGGTCATTTTCGAATGCTTCCAATCGATTTCGACTCTCTTTGCAGCTTCTTCCTCGCCAACAAAAATTTATGAAGCTTCTCCTTCGTAGGTGAGAGGGCAACTTGTTCTAGCTGCTTTGTTTTGCTCATTGTAGGGTTGAAGTGAAACTCCACGACCTCGTTGGCAATCGTAAATGTAAGGGTGCCATTCCTCATGTTGATGTTGACATTCGCTGTTGCTAAGAATGGCCTACCAAGGATGATAAGCACAATAGGATCTTTTGGCATGTCCCACACGATGAACTCCGTGGGTATGAAGAACTTTCCCACCTTGACAGGGACATCATCCAAAACCCTTGTTGGTCTCACGATGGAGTTGTCCGCCATATAGAGCTTCATGTCGACGGGCTCCAATGCTCCTACGCCCACTAGCCCCAAGATCACATAGGGCTTTGAACTGATGTTTACCGACCCCTACCATCACAACAAACTTGTTTGGATCACCACGCTTCTCACGGAACTCAATTGAATTGCATTCGCCGACGATCTCTAGGATAGACCTTTTTTTGAACAAGATGTCCTTCATGAACCTCATGTAGGCAAGCACCTCATTTAGTGCTTCCATGAGTGGGATGGTGAGATTGAGACCTTGTAGGATCTTTATGAAGCGTCTGAACTTGGTGTCTGCCGGATCTTGCAGTGCCTTGGAAGGATTAGGGAATGCTTTAGATGGCTTTAGAGGCAAGGTGGCCAATTTCTGCCTTTTGGACTAGTCGACATCGACATCAGGGTCGTTGATATCGACATGAGTGGTCGACCTTGGAGGTGTCTGAAGATTTTGATGAGTTGCAGAGGGGTCCACATCGAGTAGGGAGTCGATATCGACTAGGGCACTCGATATCTAGTGCTTCTCTGGCTTTGTGGTGGGCTTTGCAGTGAGCTCGACATCGATAGGGCGATCGGCGTCGATAGGGCCCTCAACATCGACTAGGGTATCGACATCGACTGCGTCTTCAGCGACTTCTCCTTCATTATGTGGCTCATGCAATTGACGTCCACTCCTTAAATTGATAGCAACAATGTGCCCGACTTGTCCCTATGGATTTTTTTATGGTTGTCCAGGGAACTTGTCGGGTGGCTTTGGGATTTGGGCCGCTAGTTGACCCAGTTGGGTCTCAATGCCCTTCTTCCAAGTGTCCATCTCCCCCATGCAGGTGGTAAGATGGTTGATCGCTCCTTTGTTCTCCGCATGGTTCCGCCTCATCTCATCGACGATGAGTTGTACATCATCCCTTCATGGCTCTCTCTCCGGATGGCCTGGAGCTCGATAAGGCGAAGGATCCCTAGGGTAGTATTGGGGCGGTTGATTTCCCCAATTTATGTACCCTTGGTGGATGGGATTCCTCATATATTATACCTCCTAGTGAGTCTCCGCTAGATCTACTTGCTCCGTGTGGGGGAAAGTGGTGATGATGTGCCTCTCGGAGCCGCATATGGCACATGGTTGGTTGGCGGAGAGGATTTGACTATCTTGCATGAATTATGCTTTGACGTAAGGATAAATCTCCATGGAGGGCTCATAGAGTGGCATAGATGGGGCAGGCCTTGAGCCGGAGGCCACAGGAGTGCCATATGTGTTGTGAAATTCAACTAGCCTCTCTATAGTATCCCAAGCTTGTTGTGGTAGTAGCTCAAGATACCCATAGGAGGAATAGGTGTTGATCCTCTCCTTGGTTGCTATGTCCAATGCATTTTAGATGATCTCTTAGATGACGTAGGGTGGTTGCCCATACATAGGATAGGACCTCAGTAGCTCCTTGAATCGCTTCCACGCTTGCTCTAGGGTTTCATGAGGCTTTTGTTTGAAATCCATGATCTTCTGGCGTATGACCGCCATCTTGGATGGTGGGAAGAACTTGTTGAGAAAAGCATCCTTGACTTCATCCCACGTGCGGAGCGATCTGGGGGCTAGGCTCTTCAACCATGCTAGTGCTTTCCATGCGAGAGACCAACGAAAAGCCTTTAGTTTAACGTACTATAGGCTTTGTCCATCAGCAATTGTTGCACATAAATTGAGGAATAAAGAAATATGTTCTAGAGGACAATCGTTAGGTTTTCCCTCAAATTGACGTCGCCTAATTTCAATTAAGAAGCTAAGTTTAATTTCAAAATTAGAATAAGGGGTAAGAATGGCTCATTCAGGCACTGAGAGCACAGGGTGCATATATTGTTTGGCATTCTGAGGGAGGGCATTGATTAGGGCTTCAATTTGCCTTCTCGCTTCCTTCTCCCTGTCAGCATGCTCTCGTTATACCGACTCTCTAGTTGTGAAATCCTCGACTTGCTTCCTTAAACATTCAATCTACTGAGCCTGAGTCTCATTGTCTGCCATGATTCTTTGAACTTGGGACCTTAGATGTAGATAGCATTCCGGGTCGTCTACTCCTTCGAATTTAGGCATGCGATCAGCGCGTCACATGCACTTGTAAAGCAAAAGTTAGGAAAATAAGACGTTAGATAGACTACTAGGGCGCGATTGATTGCTTCCCCGACAACGAAGCCAATTTGTTAAAAGGAAGAAATCGAGCTTAAACAAATTTAGAATATAGATACAAACCGATTCCTAGCCCGTGTAAATAATTACAGGAATTCCTCCCGCTGTAGTAGAAGGGTAGTCAGGATTGATCCACAAGGAAGCGTCTCATCGGGATCCTAGATAGTCTTAGAAAGCTCACGTCTTTGTCAACTAGAAGCCTCGATCTCAAGTAACAGACTCGACATCGACCTGGACTCTCGATTTCTACTGCAACAGAAAACCTACAGAGATAAAAAAAGAAGTAGTCGATATCGACTAGAGTGGTCAATATCGATGTCAACAACAACGTCAACATGGCTCAGAAGACTGCTAGTCGACACAGGGAAGTCAATATCGAGTAAGGCACTCGCATCGATCTCCCTCAAAAGAAGGAACAAGGGGTGTCGACACAAAAAATCGTCGACGTGGGCCAAAGCGGTCGATATCAACCAGTTTGGTCGAAATCGAGTGATTCCTGCAGTGATTAGCGTCGGCAAAGGAGGCCAAAGACAAATAGGATGGAGAAGAAGTATGAACAGAAAGAGGACAGATTTTTATGGTTGAATAAAACATATAAAAGGCAACTCCAAGGGCTGGGGTTTACCACAATGTTAACCAATTCATGAAATAAGGCAAATAAGACGAACAATTGCGCTATCTCACCCAAGGGACAAGCTTTCGTTGTACACCAACGATTAGGAATACTCTTGCAAATAAACCTAATTGTCTCTACCAATTTTATGTTTATAACTCAAGTTGTTACCATAATCCCTTTTCTCGCGATAAGGACTAAACATAGAATTGTAGGAGATGACATAGACACAATGATATCAACATCAAATACTTACCTAAAACACGCATGGCTAACGTGGGACTCACCCCCACCCTAGAAGATTTGGGGAACTACTCGCACTTCATTGCAATAAACACCATTGATTGAAAGAAAAAAACTTGCATTAATAAAACCTTCAAAGCTTTATAACTCAACGTCCGCTTTCACAAACACCAAACCTTAAAGCTCTTCTCTAACTCTCTAGCTATTGTAAGATATGATCTCTGTGATTGAATGAATAAAAACCAGCCCCCTAGGGCTTTATTTATAGCGTACTAATCCTTGCTAGCCAAGGAAAGTAGTTCTAATCCTACTAAAACTTCTATCTAAAATTCTATCCCAAACAAGTAGGATAAATCTTTATTAAAGTAAATACCTAAATAACTAATAAATATCTTAGGGTAAAAAGGAAACAACCCTTAAGAAAAATTCTACCTAATTAAGAAGATAAAATGTGGCCTTGTTGATAGATCTTACAATCCGCGTCTCGAAAAGCGCATCCAAGCCGCGTCGATTTCCAGTCGATATCGACCAATTCAGTCGATAACGAGGTCTTCGTTTCGGCTCGACAGATTCTACTAAACTCGAATTCTAGGGCCATGTCGATGTCGACATATCTACTCAATCTCGACTAGTTGAGTCCATGTCGAGTGATCTTCAGTGGTTCTTTATGGTCTGTCTCGACGCTCAGTTCAACTTCGATTTGTCCAGTCGATTTCGACCTATGTAGTCGATATCGACCTCTGTTCAGGTTTACTTGTCTTCTTCGTTTTGACTCTGATTCCGCTCCAAATCCTACATATTTAAACCAAAACATGTGCATACTCTATTTCTTGCACGTTAGCTCATTCTACACAAATTTACATTATTTTTAACCTTTGCTTAAGGAATCAAATGAAATATGAAGTCAAAACATATGAATAAAAGGACTCTAAATATGTACATCAAATGTGAAAATCACAAATGAGAAACTGCATTCAAGAAAGAAAGTTTGGAATGTTCTCCCCGGATTAAGTACCACATTGTCAAATATAGCCCACCACTATACCTTTTACCCACTCTTCACAATTGCGCATAAAAGTCCTCTTGATTATTAATGCTATGTTGCAAATTGTTTTTGCATAACCCTCCTTTTGTGTGAGATGTTGATTTTCATTCACATGCATGGATTTGAAGGAATTAGTACCTTTGCGAGGATGGTAATTAATTGTAGGGTTATATGAGAATGGATCTATGATGTTGAGAGTTTAGTCCTCCCCCTGAATGACCAATAAGAGTATTGCTTGAGGACAAGCAAGCTTAAGTATGGGGTGTTTGACGTGCGTTTATTTCACCATGTTTCATGCTTCCATTCATTCCTTTTTTATGCATACTTTATACTTTTGGGTTAAGAAAGTAGTAAATTTGTGTAGTTTGAGTTTATTTTCAAGATATAGAGGCCTACACAAGTTTTGGTTTGATTTCGCAGAAAACAGAGCATTTTGGAGTGGAAACACTCGATCTTGACCAGTTAACTCGACATCGATTGAAGCACCCAAGGTCGACTGAAGTAAAAGAGCCAGATCGAGACTAAGGCAATGTCGTCAAAAAATCAACCATGTCGACTCGAGATAAGGACACAATATTGACATGACCACTCGACATCGACTAGAGTAGTAGACGCGTATGAAACGCGGATTGGGTCGAATCTTTGGGAGATTTACTTAGACATGAGATATTCTATCATCTACTAAGATCATTTGTCATTAGGGGTATATTCTAAGTAGGATTAGGAATCCAATCCTTGGCTAGCAAGGGTTGTAAGGCTATAAATAATGCCCGAGGGGGCTGGCTTTAGGCATGCAATCATCCAACAATCATTCGATCAAGTAAGAGAGAAGTAGCAAGTAGGAAAGAGAGAGAGATAGAGAGAAGCGGTGGTTGTACGATTGAAGTTTTAAAGTTTTAATGGAAAGTTTATTCCTTTATGCAAAGATGTTTTCCCCAGTGAGGCTTGAGTAGTCGTCCTACTTCTAGGGTTGGGGTGAGCTCGGCGATAGCCATGTAAGTATACTAGAATTCCTTATTTGATTATGCGGTTTCATCTTTTACCCCACGCTCAATCCTTCATGAGAATTGATGATCATTCCTTATTTACCTTATATGAAGTGAAAGTGGATTATACATGTAAATTCGGATAGTAATTAGTTTTTTCCTACGAAAGTTGACTAAACCCTAATTATGATAAGGATAGAAACAATTAGGTTTTTATGCGAAAGCCTCTATATTCCTAATTGGTTGATGATAAAAACATAATCTTTTATGTGGTTTAAGTAATAATGCATGCATGGTTATTGTCGGGATAAATCCCTACCTTAGGAGCTTTTAGTTATATTTGAAAAAAACCAACAAAAATATGTCTTTCTTTTATTTTCTTTATTATTTTTGTTCATAGTTTATTTTTTGTTTACTGTCTGCGAAACAACTCGAGATCGACCACCTGATTCGATATCGAGTACACTGCATCGAAGGAAAGTAATTCGATGCTATTCTGAGTCAACCAAAGAGCACTAACCACTCGACATCGACATACCTAGTCGATATCGAGTGCCTTCTTTTTCTTCTACAGGTTTTCACAGATCTACGCACACACTAGGAATCGGCAGCCCCAGTCGATATAGACCTATTTACTTAATATCGAGGCTTTTGATGGACACAACGCGGGATTCAACAAGACTATTGAAGAACCGCTTACTCGCCTCCTCGAGGATCGATCCTGATTCCCTACTGCTACATCGAAAGAGAGTCTTGAATTTATTTGTGAAGAAAGGGAGTTGCTTTGGTTCGAATTAATTTATATCTTTTATTTAATCAATTCCCCTCCTACATCACAGTCAAGTTCTCCCATCGACACAGACTCAAGTTCATCAGCGGCAAGTTGGTCGATCTTGACTGGATGAGTCGATATCGAGGGCTTTTGCAGATTCGTAAAAGTAAAATAAACAAAAACCGAAAATAAAAGATATAAAAAGTGAATATAAAGAACGTATTTTTGTGGGTTTTTCTTATATAAACTAAAATCTTCCAAGGTAGGGATTCACCACAACAATAATCATGCATGTATAAACTCATAAATCACAAAAAGTTTATGTTTTTATCATGATATAACAACTTTCGTTAATCAACAAATAGGAATATAGAGGTTTTCGCATAAATACCTAATTGTTTCTAACCTTTTCATAAATAGGGTTTAGTCAAATTTTCGTAAACAAATCCTAATTACTATCTAAATTCGAAAATAATCCACTTTCGCTTCATATAAGGTAAATAAGGACTTATCCTAAATTCTCATAAAGGATTAAGCGTGGGATAGCAGATGAAAATACATAATCAAAATAAGGATTTAAGCATACTTACATGGCTATTGCTGCACTCTCTCTATCTCTTCTTCTTTGTGGTTGCACAATTGCTTGATGATTGGATGATTAAAACCAGCCCCATAGGGCTTTATTTATAGCCTCACTTTCCTTAATAGCCAAGGATAGGAGTTCCAATTCTACTAAGATTGGTAAAGTAAATTCTATCGAAATATAAATTCTATTTCAAAATAAATCTATCTAAATGTAATATTCCATAGGGTAGGAGTCCCAATTCTACTAAGATTGATAAAGTAAATTCTATCTAAATATAAATTCTATCTTAAAATAAATCTATCTAAATGCAATATTCCCTAGGGTAATTTGGAATATAGCCATAAGGATAAAAGAATCTTGGTAGATATTAAGTAAATGACGTGGCTAAGCTTCCTCCAAAGATTCGGCCCATTACGCGTCTCCTACGCATCAGTTGCTCCAGTCGATGTCGAGTGGACCTGTCGACATTGAGTGACTTGTATCGGTCAAAATCGGTGGGTCTCGGTCAACATTGCTCTTCGCATGCCTTAGTTTCTAATCTTCACTTTTTTCTTAGTCGACATAGAGTTTTCCTGTCGATGTCGAGACAATTGATCGAGATCTAGTGGGTTGCTCGAGACCGAGCTCTTCTTCAGTGTCTTGTAATTGCTCTAAATCGTTCCATTCCCCGCAAAATTAAACCAAAACTTGTGTAGACCTCTATATCTTGCAAATAAATAAAAACTACACAAATTCACTACTTTCCCAACCCAAAACTATAAAATATGTATAAGAAATGGAATAAATATAACCATGAAACATAATGAAATAGACGCACATCAAACACCTCATACTTAAGGTTGCTTGTCCCCAAGCAATACTTTTAATGGTCATTTAGGAGAAGAACTAAACTTTCAACATCATAGATCCATTCTTATATAACCATACAATCAATTACCGTCCTCGCAAAGGTAATATTGCCTTCAAATTCATGCTTGTGAATGAAAAGCAACATCTCACATAAAAGGAGGGTTATGCAAAATACAATTTGTAACATAGCGTTAATAATCAAGAGGACTTTTATGCGCAATGGTGAAGTAAGGGTAAAAGGTTTAGTGGTGGGCTATATTTAGCAATGTGGTGCTATATCCGGGGAGAAATTTCCAAACTCTCTTTCTTTAATGCACTTTCTCCTTTATGATTTCCACATTCCACTTCCTCATAATGCTTTGCTTTTTTCACTAATATTGCTTTTACCACTCTAACCTTAACGTTGCCTTCTCGTGAGTCACAAACATGGGTGCCTTGAATGGCACCGGATACTTAGCGCTTCAGACTCCTCACCTTATGTCCCATCTTGCATGAATTTATCCTCCGCAAGCAGGGTCGATCCAACTAACTACTAGGTGGCCGGATTGTCTTTCACTAATTAAATTTTCCATTTAAAATATCTCCTTCCATTAACTTTATAACAACTTCTCAACATATCAACCATATAAAATTTCCATAACATGAGTTCCATTTTATAACAAAATCTCCCGGATGGGTAAAAAGGTATAAAAATGGGCAATTTAAAAACTTGTGGAGCAAATATTGACATAAACCACATATGGCTTAGAATATGATGTAAGGCTATAAGCATGAGTAATGGTAAAGTAAAAATAAAGCTTCAATGGAAAATAAAGTCCTCTGTCTTCTTATCATCCACATGTCAAAAGCAACTTTAAATTTTACCTTCTTTCATGGTTTTCTCTAAAAATCGCACTTCATTGAGACTTCCCTTTATTAGGCAATTTAATTGCTATATCTCTAACGAATATACTTTTGCATCGTCGAGTCTTGTAAAACTTTCATGACACTTTCCAATTTTTCAATGGGGGTGATTTTTCTCAAAAACTCTCTTTGGATTATAAACATTATGGACATAAGAAAAATATGTATCCAAAGATGATGCTTAATATGTATATAAGATCTTAACCATGTAAGCAAAACAAGACTTATGTAAAGATAAACTAACAAATATGCATTGAGCAAAAGATGTAATCGTGCTTCTCCCTCACCCCATACTTAAATCCTACAATGTCCTCATTCACTAGTACAAAAAAAGGATTATAGCCCGGGCGTTTTTGACTTTATAGCCCGGATCTGACAGAATACCCATCCGGGCTTCAGGTAGGTTGGGGTAAAAAGAGGGGCCAGTTTTATACCCCGGACCTAAATTAAAAATATCCGGGCTATTTGCCTATTTTATTTTTTTTCCTAAATTTGATTTCTGGGAACGCCCAGGGTATATACCTACAAGGTCCGGGCTATATTCCAGCAAGGTCCGGGCTATATTATTTTGACCTCTTCTTCTAATATCCGGGGTATAACCTTTAATATGTCCGGGCTATATAGTCACAATTCATAACTAAAAAAGGGGGACTTTATAGCCCATATATAAATATCCGGGCTATAAAGTCCCATTAAAATTAAAAAAAATATTGCTGCTAGAATTTGCTACATTGGCATAAATAATTTAACCACATCTATCAATCACCAACATTGTTGTTGCTTGCAGTGTTACATTACAAAACATCTAAACAATATATATGATCATACAACACATCTATCAACAACCAAAATGACAAAACCAAAGATACAAAGAACTTGGAATTCAATATAAAACTTGATTAAAAATGTTCAGATTGGGGATTCAAACAAAGCTGCTCCCAATGGATGTACAACACTTGCTCAGACAGAGAAGAGAACCTGTTAAATAGAAAACTATTTCAAAATTACATTTTTCAAAAATAACATGATATCATTAATATGAAAAATAATTCAAGAAAAACGCACCATTTAGGACTCTTTGATCCAACCAAGTTAAAGAATTTAAGTTTGTCCTACTACTGCACTCATCTAGTTTGATAGAACTGGGGAAAACAAAGAGTTTCCAACTTCTGAATAACCTTGCACATATTATCATAGACTATTGAAATAACGCTTGAAACATTGTCTTATTTTTCAAGAGTCCACTACTGCATTGATTTCCATGTTTATGCAATTTATTCAACAAGCAAAAAAATCTTAGTAAGCAGTCACGAAATATAGACTTTTGGGGAGTTATGATTGATGAATTAAAGCAGTGACGAAAAGAAGTGTGTCAAAAGAATACAAGTGATGGAAATGCATTAGATCTCTCACTAATGAAAGCATTATGGACTTGTGATAGAAAAATGATTGATAAAAAGAAGGCAGAATATATATATACTATAGTTGGGCAACTGTTATGACTTGTGAGAAGTGAGAACTAATACCTTCACATTTGGATCAAACATCAGACATGCCATCATCATTATATCTCATTTCCTGCATATGACCAAGCAATACATAACATATCTATCAATATAAACTGTAAGAAATGGGGAATATTAATCATCGGAGTGTAGATTTGTTAATGACTTAATGCATAACATTAAGCGACCAATCCTGAGTTAAAACAAGCTGCTGAAACTTACAAAAAAAAGTCAAAGCAAATATAAAGGCAAATTTGAACGTAAACAAGAACACGGACATTATGTGAAATCTCCATCTTCATTGAAAAACCTAGAAACCAAAGCAACCAATATGAATTTAAAGTTTAAACACATTAATCTCTAAATTCTTTTTTTTCCTAACTTCTAATAATTTATTCAAAGTGCTTTGAGAACTTTCTATAAGCGTTTTGCATCAACTTTGGATAAACATGGACATTTAAAAGATGTAAATTTATAAAGATACCTGTCCATTGTGCTAAAAATAAGTGTTAAAATAAAATGAAAGAGGTGAGGGTTATATCTAACCTTTCCATGTCCTATAAAGCAAGAAAAATAAAAAAAAATTGTCATATTATGAAGCTTTTCTACTTATCAATAGAAAATGATGGCAAATAAGCATGAAGAAATACCTAATATTTGGTGGGTATATATATAGGTTGTTAATTAACTAATTCAATATAAAATTTGAAATGGTCCTCTAAATGAATAAATTGAAATGAACAAGTTCATTAAACCATTTGTCCATTTGATTCCAAACAAGCTACTAATGGACTTGACCGATCAACATTCTCAAATCCATCGAATTTCATTTCATTAAATGGAGTTAGAATCCTCTCTTTGTCGAAGACGAATTGTATATTTACCAACTTACAATAAATGGAATGATTCTATCTAACAAAGAGGCTCTTCATCTACAGATATAAAGGAGTGCTTTTCATGTAGCAGAATGGATATCAGTGATCCCATAGCAAAGCATCATAATTATTTCCTCAACATACATGAAATTCAAAGTCTAAAACAAATGAACTTGGGGGAAAAGCCACTTACAATTGAAAGGTAGCAGCAGCCCAATCTCTTGTGAATATCACATCAACAAGGAGACAATCACTTCCCCTCTTCAGACACCTTGAAGAATGTACACGACAAGATCAGGTTATTGATTTCATCCACTCGAAAGCAATTTGAGGTAGATTTATTCATGAAAAGAGGATAATCATTCATAGTTTGGTGTTCTTTGAAAGCAAACAAGTAGTTTGAAGCTCTTTTTTCCCCTTTTCCCCTGCATAAAGCACCAAACAACATCGACAAACAGAAATGGTGGATGGATGACAACAAGAGTAAAGTTAAGCAACATTAAACTCACAGCCACACAGGAACCTTGGAAATCTTTACAAACTCAAAACAGTAACAAATAGGCAAAAATTTCACAAGCCCCAAAAGATGAAAAATGAAATTTAAAGGAAATCCTTTACCTCCATAATTTTCATTTCTAACATCCAAATGATGACATTCAGATCTTCGATTAGGCATGCACTCCGATCCTCAATAGTGGTGTACTAGTGTCGCCCACAATGTAACAGCTTCATGTCGAGCGCGCGAGAGAGATCGACGGCAAAGAGATGTAAACGAGAGGTAGAAATCTAATCAGACTAAAGATCGAAGGAGATAGAGCAACGAAATTCCCAGATCCATAAATGGGGATGGCGAAGGAGATCGAAGGGGGAAATTCCAGATCTGGGATGAGGATGACGAGAGGGAATGTGATAGAGGAGGGCTCGAGTTTAGGGGGTCTTCAATGGCAGATGCGCGAGGTTGAGTACATGAACAAGAGGAAGAGATAGGTCGCGAGGAGGAGGGCGACGAGGCTTAAGATCTCAGATCTGTTAGGGAGAGGGAAAGGCGGCGGTTGGTCGGGTTCTTCTTCTCCGTTATCTAGGGCGAGATGCGGGAGGGAAACCTAGAGAGGGACGGCCAGGATCGTGAGAGAGATCTCCATGTAAGGAAGCTTGGGTGTGGAAATGGAGCTATGTCCTCCATGAAAGCGGCGCACAAGACTAAAGAAAGAAAAGTAGGCACAGGGTTTTCAATAAAATAATAAAATAATATATGCCCCGGATATTTGTGCTCCGGGCTATGTAGTTATGGTGTTTTAGGCAACTTATAAGTTTATACCCCGGATATTCACTTGTTAAAACGCCCGGGCTATGTAAATGCAGTGACCTATTATCGCGTTTAAATATAGCCCGAGGATTTTCATATTATCCGGGCTAAATAATTTTTTAATTACCTGAAAATAAAAAACAATGTTTTTTAAGCCTTTATACCCCGAGATTTTGTGATCCGGGCTAATAGCCTATGAGCTAAAATCCAATTTTTGTACTAGTGATTGTAAAAAATAAACTCATAAGTGGAATCAAAGATGACTTACTTAAAAATATCACAACGGCTCAAAACAGGTGCGTCTGCAGGTGCGATGGAGATCGAGTGGGCAGTCGATATCGAGCATGTCAATCGACGTCGATTCGTTCCTTTAACTCAAGGTAATCAAAGATTGATCACAGTTGATCTCGCTCGATAAGCTTTAGTCTACATCGACTAGTTTGGTCGACTTCGAGGGCTTTCTTAGCTCCTTCGTATCTGCAATTGCGTTAGTCATCACAAAAAACTTAAAAACTAATCTAAAGTCTTAAAACAAAAATCCAAAACCAAAAATTAAAAATCCTATAAACCAAACTATCCAAAATTAAATCTATGTACATGCTCTATATTTTATAGTCGCTATGCCGACTTCTTCCGCTCTCCTATCCAGGTTGGGACATATAGGGACCATATGGCTCAGACGTCCTTTTCGGGGCTTTTGAGCTCTGCTTTGAAGATTATTCCCTTTTTATCTCTAAAAACCAACCTTCCTAGATACACATTATGAATGGTCACAAATCCTCTTTTCTTTGTATCCTTTTCTTGCATCCCTTTATGTTGCATTTGTACATTAATACCTTGTCACCCGCCTCGTATTTGTTTATTGTCTTTCCTATTATCTTAGTAAGGCACACAGACAAAGGTACTCTTTTCATAGGGACATTATCTTTAAGTTTCGAAGGATAGGGATCTTTACCTGGACTTACCATCAAGTTATTATTCGTCTAAGGGAGTGGTCGACATCGACTAGGTGGGTTAACATCGAGTGCCTTCTTGCTTTTTGGAGGTGCAATCGATGGAGGTAGGTCGATCTAGGGGAGTCGATCTCGAGTAGGTCCAGTCGATATCGACTGACCTTGGTCGATCTCGAGGCATTCGTCTGTGTCAACCCCATACTTAGATTCTGGCATTAGTATTGGCTTCTCTATGGTCGACATCGATAGAGGGCTGTCGATATCGACTGCTATCTCAGTCCCTTCTTCTTCATCAACATGGGGCCAAATTGCCAAAAGCTTCTCCATTTGGGCCTCCATGGCCCTCTCCTCTTGTTCTTCGATGTTCAAAGTCCTCTTCATTGGTTCTTCACAAGGTATCACTCTCCCCATTATATGTAAGGACTTGACTTCTATTCGGTTCACCTCCTTTATAGTAGGATTGAAGGAGAATTCTATGACTTCATTTCCAACTAGTACAGTACCCGCACCATGGCGCGATTTTGTAAAAAATATAAAAAATTAATATTATAAAATATTAATAAAAGTTAGGATAAAAATCATAAAAATAATTACCATAAAAGTATCACGGAAATAATTTTATATATTTTTTTAAAAAAACTCATTTAAATTAGCATATATAAAAATTTATAGAAATTTTAAATCACTCTTATTGGTTAGAAAAATAATAAAAACATTGTAACTTTTAAAAAATAATAATATCATTGTAAATTTGGTATTAAGAATATATATGGATAGTTAGTAAATGTGTTAAAAATAAAAGAAAAAAATTAATTTAAAGATATAAATGAAAGAAGAAGAAATAATTAAAGGAAAAAATATTTGATTGGTTTAAATAGCTAATTAAAAACACGGCAAGGATAACATAGGCTAAATTCTTATGTTTTAAGAATAAATATATAGATATAGGTATAGATATAAAGATTTACATATAGATTAATAGTAGGCATTAGATTGCATTCAAAAAAAATATTAGATATTTTAATTACTATAATATATATCATGTAATTAATATATAATGAAATAATACTATATAGTTCATATAGTTAATATTACCTTTACTAAAAAAAGTTTTGAATTAATCCCATTGGTTAAAAATATATTATGAGATGATATTGTGTTAATAATGTGTAAATAATATTAGATAGTTTAATTATCATAATTAAATGCTATTGTGTAAATAATACCTTACAAAAATAACTTTGCGTGAGGGGACGACACGTGACATAGGTGCTTTGGTTTTAATTAATATATAGATTGGTTAAGAATATATTATGAGATGACATTATCTTAATAATGTGTAAATAATATTAGATAGTTTAATTACCATAATTAAATGATACTGCGTAAATAATACCTTACAAAAATAACTTTGCGTGAGGGGACGACACGTGACATAGGTGCTTTGGTTTTAATTAATATATATAGATATATAGATGGTTAAAAATATATTATGAGATGATATTATGTTAATAATTTGTAAATAATATTAGATAGTTTAATTACCATAATTAAATGATATTGTGTAAATAATACCTTACAAAAAAAACTTTGCGTGAGGGGATGACACGTGGCATAGGTGGTTTGGTTTTAATTAATATATAGATGGTTAAAAATATATTATGAGATGATATTGTGTTAATAATGTGTAAATAATATTAGATAGTTTAATTATCATAATTAAATGATATTGTGTAAATAATACCTTACAAAAATAACTTTGCGTGAGGGGACGACACGTGACATAGGGGCTTTGGTTTTAATTAATATATAGATAGATTGGTTAAAAATATATTATGAGATGACATTATGTTAATAATGTGTAAATAATATTAGATAGTTTAATTACCATAATTAAATGATACTGCGTAAATAATACCTTACAAAAATAACTTTGCGTGAGGGGACGACACGTGGCATAGGTGCTTTGGTTTTAATTAATATATATAGATGGTTAAAAATATATTATGAGATGATATTATGTTAATAATTTGTAAATAATATTAGATAGTTTAATTACCATAATTAAATGATATTGTGTAAATAATACCTTACAAAAAAAACTTTGCGTGAGGGGATGACACGTGGCATAGGTGGTTTGGTTTTAATTAATATATAGATTGTAAAAGATAGAAGTCAATTTCACACACTGATATTTGCGTTGACCGTAGCTAGGAACGGTCTCCCTAAGATGATGGGGCATGTAGGATCCTCCGCCATTGATGTATGGAGAATTGAATCGAATTATATAATATAAATATAAAACAATGCAACCCTTAGCCTCTTCAAATAAATTCAAGACTCCCCGCTGCAGTGGTTGGGAATCAGGATCGATCTACGAGGAAGCGTGTCAGCGGGATCCAAGATAGCCTTAGAAAGCTCACGTCTTTATCGACCAGTGATGTACATACTTGTACCTCTTTTTATTGCATCTTTTGACTTCATATTTCATTCGATTTCCAAAGAAAAGGTTGAAAATAATATAAACTTGTGTAAGAATGAGCTAACGTGCAAGAAATAGAGTCTGCACAAGTTTTGATCTAATTATGTAGGAATTCGAGTGAAATCGGAGTAAAAACAGAGAAGCCAAGGAAAGCTAAATAGAGGTCGATATCGACCCACATAGTCGATATCGACGACAGAACATCGACACAGAACTGAGTGTCGAGACAGACCATCACACCAGCAGAAGAAAAGCACTCGATATCGATCTCCATACATCGATATCGATCTGAACCCAGGAATCGAGTGAAGCTGAGCTCGTCGAGCAGAAACAGAGAGGTCGAAATCGACCTTCCTGGTTGATATCGACCATACTTCGACGTGGGTTGGACATGCTTTTCGAGACACGGATTGACAATTCTATCTTCAAAGACACAAATTATCTTGTACTACTAGATAGATTACAACCGAGATTATTTACTTTTACCTTAAAGATTTACTTAGTTGTTTTAGAGTTTTATCAAAATAAAAGACCTATCCTAATTGTTTGGATAGAGTCTATAGTTTAGATAGAAGATACAATCCTTGGCTAACAAGGATTAGTAGCCTATAAATAAAGCCCTAGGGGGCTGGCATTCAATGATCCATTCACACATCCAATTTTAGAATCCAATTACATTCAATAGAGTTAGAGTTAGGAAGAAGCTTTAGGGTTTGGCGTTTGCGAGAGCCGACGTTAAGTTGTAAAGTTTAGAAGTTATGAATACAATTTTCCTTTCAATTAATGACGAGTTCCATGATGAGGTGCGAGTAGTCTCCCAAAGCTTCTAGGGTCGGGGTGAGCTTGACGTTAGGCATGCGTGAGATGTTGATATCGTTGTGTCTATATCATCTCCTACAATTCTATGTTTAGTCCTAATCGAAGGAAAAGGGATTCATACTAACAACTTGAGTTATAAACATAAAATTGGTAGAGACAATTAGGTTTATTTGGAAGAGTAATCCTAAGAGTTGGTGTACAGCGAAAGCTCGTCCCTCGGGTGAAATAGCACAATTGTCCGTCTTATTAGCCTTATCGCATGCATTGGTTAATATTATGGTAAACCCTAATCCTAGGAGTTGCTTTTACATAGTTTATTCTCATAAAAACACCTGTCTTTATTTTGTTCATCGCTCATCATTCATCCTTGAATCTTCGGCCTTTCTTTACCGACAAAAAGCTAACAACTTTGCAGGAGAAGACATCGATATCAACCCCAGACGTCGATATCGACCACTGTGTTTCGTCGATGGTCTTCTGTGTCGATCGCGAGTCTCCTGAGTTCCTGCTGTTCAAGTCGATATCGACCTCCAACATCGATATCAACCACTCCTGTGTCGACTGGCAGTCTTTTGAGCCAGTCGATTTTCGGAACTGACATCGATCTCGACCTTCCCTAGTCGATATCGACTGCTTGTTTTTGTCTCTACAGGTTTTCTGTTGCAGAAAGCATCGACAGCCAAGGTCGAAATCGAGCACCAAGGTCGATATCGTGGCTTCTGGTCGACCAATGACGTGAGCTTTCCAACGCTACTCGGATCCCGCTGACACGCCTCCTCGTGGATCGATCCTGACTACCCTTCCACTACAATGGGAGGAAGTCTTGTAATTATTTGCATAGGCTAGGAGTGGGTTTGCACTTATTTCATATAGTTGTATTTAAGAACTCGATTTCCTCCCATTAACGAATTGGCGCCGTTGCTGGGGAGGCAATCAATCGAGCCCTAGTAGTCTATCTCACGTTTCTATCTAATTTGGTCATGCAAGTGTATGCGACGCGCTGATCGCCCACCTGAATTCGAAGGAGTAGACGACCCTGAACGCTATCTCCATCTAAGAGCCCAAGCTCAAAGAATCATGGCAGACAACGCGACCCAGGCTGATCTAATTGAGCAACTAAGGAAGCAAGTCGAGGACTTAACAACTAGAGAGGCGGCACTTAAAGAGTGTACAGATAGGGAGGAGGAAGGCCGGAGGCAAATAGAAGCCCCAATCAATGCCCTCCCTCGGAATGCCAAGCAATACATGCACCCCGCGCTCACAGTGCCTGCATCGACGATTCTTATCCCTGCCTCTAATTTTGAAATTAAGCCTAACTTCCTTACTGAAATTAGAAGACGTCAATATGAAGGAAAACCTAATGAATGCCCTATTGCACATATATCAACCTTCTTAGATCTCTTTGATACTATTGTTGATGGACAGAGTCTTGATTATGTCCAATTAAAAGCTTTGCGTTGGTCCCTTACAGGTAAAGCATTACAGTGGTTGGAAAGCTTAGCCCCAAGATCGCTTCGCACCTGGAATATGTAATTTTGGTTTTATTCATCACATTGTGCATTATTGTATTTTTTGCTCTAGAAAAAAAATTTTGAAAAAAAAAGAAGGAAAAAAAAGTGAAAAAGAAAAAAAAAAGAAAAAAAAAGCATGAAGTTGAGCCTTTTATCTTCATTATGAATGTAAGAGTTGGAAAATAATCTTTGGTTGAGAGATGAATGTTTTTTGTGAAGTTGTTGTGCGAGCTTGAGTTAAAGATGATGTTTTTGAGAGAGTTGATGGTTGATATTTTGATTATCTAGGATCTTAATTTCTGGATTTTAAGTACCACATGACCATAAAGTGTCCTTGCCCTTAATTCATTACCAAGCCCCATTACAACCTTGATAAAAGACCTCTTGATGTTTCTTATGAGTGATGGCATCCACGGTCTAGAATATGTGATATATGTATCAATTTCTATATAGCTTTTTGCATTTTGGATTGAGTTGAGAGATATATAATTAAGCCTAAACACATGAGAGTGAGAGCAAACACATAATCCTGGTGAGGTTGTATGAGATGTGCCTTTATTTTGAATCGCTCATATACTTGCTAGGATGTTAGCTTTCATGTTCATGGCTCCTCCCCTTTGATGTTGCTTTTGACAAGGTTAGTGCTTGAAGATTATATGTGTGGGATGATGGTTTTGCTCTTCTTTATTTTGGATTGCTTGAGGACAAGCAAAAGGTTTAAGTGTGGGGGAGTTTGATAATGCATATTTTTAATAGGAATTATAGGGTAGTTTAGATGCATTTACATTGTAGAATATGCATGTTTAGTATTAATTTAGATTAAACTCTTTTGTGGTAAAGTTCGGAATCTACGCTATTTTTGTTAAATTGTGCAGAATCGTAGACCGACATGGTGGAAAGCAAGGGAAAGATGCAAAACATAGCCAAGTGAAGTCAAGAAATCAAGTTAAGAAGGGAAAGAAAGAAGGAAAGAAAAAATGGGGAAAGAACGAAGAAAAGCAAAGTTGCTGGGCGCATTTCGCTGCTAGCGAGTTCTACTCGCTGCCAGCGAGTGGAATCAGCGAGGAGCATGTTCAAGAGCCAACATGACTCGCTGCCAGCGAATGTAGACTCGCAGACAGCGAGTAAAGTCAGCGACATCATGTCTAAGCAAGTGTCGGAGCAAGACTCGCTGCCATCGAGCCGAGTCAGCTCGAGAGCCAGCGAGTAGATCCGCTCCAGCGGAAAGGTGTTTTTGCGGCAGCGGAAATGTGTTTTTGCAGCAGCGGAAATCCTCGCTAGTAGGGGAACCGAACAGGCTTGACAAATTTTCTAAGGCATGGACATTCGCTGCTAGCGGGTTGGTAGCGAGTAGCTAGCAAAAATCCAACAGTAGGTTTACCAAAGGCATCCATGAGGACTCGCTGCCAGTGAAAAATCCAGTCGCTGCCAGTGAAATCTACCACTGGATTATATAAGGAAATCTCTATCTTTTATTTAGTTTGTTTAGGAAATTTCTATCTAATTTATCTATCTTTTATCTTGTTTATTCAGAACTTAAGGATTATAAATTGGATGTTTAGGGTTAGTTTTCTAATACATTCAAGGAGAGCATTCACCATAGAAGAGAAGAGACCTTAGGTAAGCCATATTTGGCTAATTTTTTAGTTTTTGCCTACACTTTCGAGACTTGGTTAGTGGTTTGCGAGTTTCTAATTTAAGTTATTTTTCCTCTATAATTCCTTCAACTTCTTTTGTGTGATATTGATTATGTTATTGACGTTATCTTGATTAGCTACCTTGATAATATTGATTTCTTACTAGGATTTAATACTTTCGTATTTGTATTATTTCCGTAGTAGCACGCATAATATTGTGGATTCCGTGTTTGAAGCATGATTATGTAGGAAGTTGACATATATCTTAAACATTGATTTACCGTGTTTAATTGGTGTTATTGATATGTTCAAGTTCTTGAGACTATTTGATATCTCTTTGTTAAATCTTGACCGTGTTAGGGTTGCATAAAGGTGTAAGGGATTAATTGGACTCGTAGGACTTTTAATCTACTTAAACCAAGATGAGAGGAATTCATAGGAAATGATAATAACTTAAAAAGGATTCGATGACAATTAAAACCAACCAAAGTCAAGAACTTGTAGGTGGAAACACTTTTCTTCTATCCTTTATTTTCTTTTGTGAATATTATTTTCTTTTATTTTCATCCATAAAAATCTTTCCTTTTTTATATTGATAAATAGACAAAGTTTAGAAATTCTTGATTCTCTAGGGTTCGACCCCTTACTTGATACTATACTAGTTTGTTTGTTTGGGAATTATTTTTGATGAGGTAAATCCACGACTTTCCATCCATCAAAATTGGTGCCATTGCCGAGGAATCAAGTTTATTTCTTTATTTTATGTATTTATTAATTTTTTTATATATATCTAACGTCGTTGTGGACCTATCTTATGGTTCACGATACCTCGTTACTAATTGTTTGCAATGGATTTGGATTTTAGGCAACACCAGGGAGAATACTTTCACCATTACCTCGCAAGAGTGCAAGATTTAGTGGACGACCGTGCTAAACAATACATGCACCATGTGCTCTCAGTGCCTGAATCGGCCATTCTTATCCCTCCTTCTAATATTGAGATTAAACCTAGCTTCTTAACTGAAATTAGGCAACGTCAATTTGAGGGGAAACCTAACGATTGTCCTCTAGATCATATTTATTTATTCCTCGACTTGTGTGATACAATTACTGATAGACAAATCCTAGAATATGTTAAACTAAAGGCTTTTCGTTGGTCTCTCGCAGGGAAAGCACTAGCATGGTTGGAGAGACTAGCCCCCAGATCACTCCGCACGTGGGATGAAGTCAATGATGCTTTTCTCAACAAGTTCTTCCCACCATCCAAGACGGCGGTCATACGCCAGAAGATCATGGCTTTCAAACAAAGGCCACATGAAACCCTAGCGCAAGTGTGGGAGCAATTTAAGGAGCTGCTGAGGTCCTTCCCTACACAACTTGGTCAACTAGCGGCCCAAATCCCAAAGCCACCCGGCAAACTCTCTGGACAACCACAAGAAAATCCAAGGGGGCAAGCCGGGCACATTGTTGCTATCAACCCAAGGAGTGGACGCACATTGCACGAGCCACGGAGCGAAGGAAAAGTCATTGAAGACGCAATCGATGTCGACACCCCAATCGATATCGAGGGCCCTATCAACGTTGAACCCACTGTCGATGTCAAGCCCACTGTGAAGCATTCAACGGGGCCACAGAAGCACTCGATATCGAGTGATCTGGTCGATAATGACCATCTCTTCGATGTCGACCCCTCTGCAAATCGACCACAGCTTCACACTTCCCCGAGGTCAACCAAAACAGTCGATATCGACAACCCTGATGTCGATATCGACCTATACAGAAAGCATAAATCGACCACTTTGCCTCCAAAGCCATCCAAAACACTACCTTATCCTTCCAGAGTGCTGCAAGATGTGGCAGACACCAAATTCAGACCCTTCGTGAAGATCTTACAAGGTCTTAATCTTACCATCCCACTCACGAAAGCGCTCAATGAGATTCCTGCTTACATGAGGTTCCTGAAGGACATCTTGTCTAAAAAGAGTTCCATCTTAGAGATCGTCGGCGAATACAATTTTATTGAGTTCCTTGAGAAGCGCAAGGATCCAGGCAAGTTTGTGGTAACGATAGGGGTTGGTAAGCATCAATTCAAAGCCCTATGTGATCTTGGGGCTAGTGTTATTTTGATGCCCCTATCGATATGGCAGCAAGTAGGTGTTGGAGCATTGGAGCCCGTCGACATGAAGCTCTACATGGTGGACAACTCCTTCGTGAGACTATTGGGGTTGTGGATGATGTCCCTGTTAAGGTGGGAAAGTTTTTCATACCCACGGACATCATCGTGTTGGACATGCCGGAGGATCCTATTGTGCCTATCATCCTTGGTAGGCCATTCTTAGCAACAGCGGATGCCAACATCAATGTGAGGAATGGTACCCTTACATTCACAATCGGGAACGAGGTCGTGGAGTTTCGCTTTAACCCTACAATGAGTGAAACAAAGTAGCTGGAACAAGTTGCCCTCTCACCAGCAAAGGAGAAGCTTCGCAAGTTTTTGTTGGCGAGGACGGAAACAGCAAAGAGAGTCAAGATCGACTGGAACCAGTCGAGATCGACTGAAACACTCGAAATCGACCCACAGTACTCGATATCGAGTGAACCAGTTAATCTACCAAGTTTCCAGGAGCTTAAGTATGGGGTCCCTGACATCGACATCGACCAACCTCAGTCAACATTGAGTTCTACAATCGAAATCGACTTCCCTATGTCGAAATCGACTAACCCTCAGCCCGAAGATCGCTGTTTCGGGCCCGAACAGGTAAGCTCAGGTATGATCCCTAACCCTCCTCTGTCCATTATTGATGATTCAACTAATGGGAGGGTCAAAGCTCCATGGTTTGCCCATCTTTCTAATGTTAGGTCAAGGAAGAAAAGGAAAGCATTCAACAAAGAGCCTAACGAAGACGAAGCATTGGTTGCCGAACTTAGCTACTATCAAAAGGACCTAAATGATCCAGGAGAAGGCACAAGCTTGAAGGGTCCCTACCTTAAGGGTTCATGAAGCAGTGACGGAGAAGTCGGCCTAGCGACTCAAAAATCTAGAGCGTGTACATAAATTTTTAAATTTTTTGCATAGATGATTTTTAAGGTTTTGAATTTTGGATTGTGGGATTTTGAACCTTTGATAATCGCGGCTATATTATTATGAACTAATAAGAATTTCATGTTACCAAGCAAAATAAACGACGAAGAAGAAAAGAAGCTTCTGTAGAGGCAGTCGAAATCGACCACCCTTGGGTCGAGCCAACTCCTGGAGTTGACATCGATGCCACAGGAGCCAAAAGGAGCACTCGAAATCGAACAAATTAGTCGATATTGACTAGATTCTGGCGGCCTTCGACTTCAACTTCTTCATCGACATAGATTGATGCAGTCGGCATCGACCTGATTACTCGACATCGACTTATAACATCAACATAGCCTGAAATCAACCTCAATCCATAGGTTGCTCTGTGAGTTTCTCTTCACCCTTGTTTTTCTTTTAATACAGTGAGGACAATGTATATTTTAAGTATGGGGTGAGGGTGAAACATGTCTTATGGTCACAACTTGGATTTCTTTTTCGCATTGCATTCATGTTTAAGTTTTTCTTAGTTTTTACTTTCATAAAATATACAAAAATCCAAATAAATTAGAAAATGTCAAAAATACAAAAAAAAATGCATATTTACTTTTAAAGTTTGTTTTTAAACCCTACTTAGATGTCCTATGATGAGAACTCAATAGCTGACTTGATCATGTAAATCCTATGGCATATTTGGATGGTTTAGCCTAAGTCCATCAAATGGTTTTTATGTAGATTGTGAACTTGTGATGAAATTGAGCACATATGATCCTAGGCTAAAAAGCAAATCCAACAAGAATTGTCCTAGTGAGAATTTTGGCCTATAGGGAGAACATCAAAAATCACTCTGCTTTCTTGAGTGTATTTACTCTTCCTATGCATCTCTAAATGTTGTGATAGTTATTCAAAGCCAATACATATATATATATATGTTTATCTTTACGAGAATTAAATGATGGAGGCATCTTTTAAGCCATTTTTATCCTCTCTTTACCTACCCTGCATTATCTCTGCTTGAAGCCAGAATATTAGCCTGAGCTTTATATTACAAACTCCACAAAATTATTCCTAGCCAAATTGAGCCTGGACCCCATTTGGGAATTGAGACTTAGATTGGTTAGATTAATACATTGTGGAAAGAAAGTGCATATTTCTAGTTTTGAGCTAAGAAATTATGGGTTGGTACATATTTGCATCTTGACATACATTGTAAAAGGATTTTTGACTCCCCATATAAATGCACATAAACAATCTGAAAAAATAATAAGAAAATATATATATAAGTGCATGAGCCAATTATTCCTTAGTTCTTTTATTTCATACAAGATTTATACTTTTGAGAGCATATTAGGGTTTGAAAGAAGGTTGATGAGCATTATGGAAAGCATGTTTGGAAAGTGCATCATTGTAGAGATATAGTTTGGATATAGTAGTGATAAAGTTTAGGAGTCTTGATTCCCAAATTTTATAAGCACCACATAGCCAAATAATTCCATACCCTTTATTTTCATACCAAGCCCCATTACAACCCCGCCAAATGGAGTCTTCTTTGAAGTCTTCCATTGAGCGAAAGTCCTCCTGTTGATTCTTATTGCATTTTCATAATTGGTTGTGAAGTGGATTATTATAAATTGCAATATGTGTGAGTTTGTATATGGAATTGAGTTGAGAGTTGATCTTCATAGCCTAAACACATGAGAGTTTAGTGCAAACACATTATCCCTGTGAGATTGGATTAAAATTGCATATGCCTATGGATCGCTCAAATATGTGCTATGATGTTAAATTCACTTGCTTTGCTTTGCTACCACTTATGATGTTGCTTTTGACTAGGGCGAAGACTTGAAGGGTGTGTTGTAGGTGTTGGTTATTGCTTGGTTATTGCTTGAGGACAAGCAAGTTTAAGTATGGGGTGTTTTGATGTACATATTTAGAGTCCTTTTTATCGCATCTTTTGACTTCATATTTCATTCAATTCCTAAAGAAAAGGTTGAAAAATAATGCAAATTTGTGTAGAATGAGCTAACGTGCAAGAAATAGAGTATGCACAAGTTTTGTTCTAAATATGTAGGAATTTGAGCAGAATCGGAGTCGAAACGAAGAAGTCAAGTAAAGCTGAAAAGAGGTCGATATCGACAGGACTGCTCGATATCGACTGAAGACCTCGACATAGACACTGAGTGTCGAGACAGACCAACAAGACCAACACTGAAGAGAACTCGATATCGAGTGGATGCAGTCGATATCGACTATGCCCCAGAGATTGAGTGGAACTGAGCTCGTCGAGTAGAAACGAAGAGGTCGATTTTGACTATACTGGTCGATATCGACTGGATTTCGACACGGATTGGACACGCTTTTTGAGATGTGGATTGCAAGTCTATCAACAAAAGCCACAGTTTATCTTCTATTTTAGATAAGATTATGTCTTAAGGGTGATTTTCTTTTTATCCTAAGATGATTATTAGTAGTTTAGATGTTTACTTTAAATAAAAGATTTATCCTACTTGTTGGGATAGAGTTTTAGATAGAAGATAGGATCTACTTTCCTTGGATAGCGAGGATTAGTAGCCTATAAATAAAGCCCTAGGGGGCTAGTTTTTCACAATTCAATTCCACAAGATACAATACAATAGAGTTAGAGTTAGAGAGAAGCTTTAGGTTTTGGCATTTCCGAAAGCCGACGTTGGATTGTAAGGTTTCGGAGTTTCAATTAATGCAAGTTTATTTCTTCCAATCAATGGTGTCTTTTGCAATGAAGAGCGAGTAGTTTCCCAATGCTTCTAGGGTCGGGGTGAGCCTGACGTTAGCCATGCATGTTTGAAGTAAGTACTTGATGTTGATATCGTTAAGTCTATATCATCTCCTATGATTCTATGTTTAGTCCTAATCGCAAGAAAAGGAATTCATGCTAACAACTTGAGTTAATAAACATAAAATTAGTAGAGAAAATTAGGTTTATTTGCAAGAGTATTCCTAATCGTTGGTGTACGGCGAAAGCTTGTCCCTCGGGTGAGATAGCGCAATTGTCCATCTTATTTGCCTTCTTGCATGTATTGGTTAATGTTGTGGTAAACCCTAGCCCTAGGAGTTGCCTTTTATATATTTGAATTACATAAAAATCTATTCTTTATTATGTTCATACTTCTTCCTTCATCCTATTCGTCTTCGGCCATCTTTGCCGTCAACTAACGTTTTTGCAGGACCAGTTGATTTCGACCAAACAGGTCGATATCGACCACTTTGCCCAGATCAACAGTTTTCTGTGTCGATCCCGATCTTCTTGCAGTTAATGCCTGAGGTCGATTTCGCGTACTGCACACTCGATATCGACTGCCCTGTGTCGACTGGCAGTTTTCTGAGCCAGGTCGACTTTTGCCACTGAAATCGATATCGACCACTTTAGTCGATATCGACTGCCGTTTGTGTCTCTGCAGGTTTTCTGTTGTAGTAGGAATCGACAGCCCAGGTCGACGTCGAGTCCTTTGCTCGAGATCGAGGCTTGTGGTCGACATTCAGCACGTGACTTTGAGACTAGTAGCGGAACCGAAGAGGCTTGACAAATTTTCTAAGGCATGGACATTCGCTGCTAGCGGGTTGGTAGCGAGTAGCTAGCGAAAATCCAACAGTAGGTTGACCAAGGCATCCATCAGGACTCGCTGCCAGGGAGAAATCTCTATCTTTTATTAGGAAATCTCTATCTTTTATTTAGTTTGTTTAGGAAATTTCTATTTAATTTATCTATCTTTTACCTTGTATATTCAAAACTTAAGGATTATAAATAGGATGTTTAGGGTTGGTTTTCTAATACATTCAAGCAGAGCATTCACCATAGAAGAGATGAGAGCTTAGGTAAGCCATGTTTGGCTATTTTTCTAGTTTTCGCCTACACTTTTGTGACTTGGTTGGTGGTTTGCGAGTTTCTAATTTAAGTTATTTTTCCTCTATAATTCCTTCAACTTCTTTTGTGTGATATTGATTATGTTATTGATGTTATCTTGATTAGCTACCTTGATAATGTTGATTTCTGGCTAGGATTTAATACTTTCGTATTTGTATTATTTTCGTAGTAGCACGCATAAGATTGTGGATTCCGTGTTTGAAGCATGATTATGTAAGAAGTTGACATATATCTTAAACATTCATATAACGTGTTTAATTGGTGTTATTTATATGGTAAAGTTCTTGGGACTATTTGCTATCTCTTTGTTAAGTCTTGACCGTGTTAGGGCTGCATAGAGGTGTAAGGGATTAATTGGACTCGTAGGACTTTTAATCTACTTAAACCAAGACGGGAGGAATTCGTAGGAAACAATAATAACTTAAAAAGGATTCGATGACCAATAAAACCAACCAAAGTCAAGAACTTATAGGTGGAAACGATTTTCTTCTATCCTTTATTTTCTTTTGTGAATATTATTTTCTTTTATTTTCATCCATAAAAATCTTTCCTTTTTATATTGATAAATAGACAAAATTTAGAAATACTTGATTCTCTAGAGTTCGACCCCTTACTTGTATACTATACTAGTTTGTTTGTTTGGGAATTATTTTTTACGACGTAAATCAATGAGTTTCCATCCATCAAAGGTCACGTCTTTATCTTTTCCTTATTAGATAGATTATGTCCTGAGGGTTTTTTCCTTTTTACCCTAGGATTTTTATTATTTACCTAAATAAAGTTTTATCCTATCTAAGATGAGATAGAATTTAGATAGAATAGTTTTAATAGGATTAGAACTTCTTTCCTTCGCTAGCAAGGATTGTGAGCATATAAATAAAGCCCTAGTGGGCTGCATTCAAGCATTCCAGAACACAACAAATAATCTAAGTAGAGAAGTAGTAGAGAGTAGAAGAAGCTTTAAGGTTTGGCATTTGCGAAAGCCGATGTTGGAGTTGTAAAGTTTCGAAGTTCAATTTAATGTAAGTTAGTTCTTTTCAAGCAAAGATATTTACTTTCATGAAGAGCGAGTAGTTCCCCAAGGTCTTAAGGTCAGGGTGAGCCCGACGTTAGCCATGCGTGCTTGAGGTAAGTATTTGATGTTGATATCGTTGTGTCTTGATCATCTCCTACGATTTTGTGTTTAGTCCTTATCACAAGAAAAGGGATTTATATTACAAACTTGGGTTATAAACATAAAATTGGTAGAGACAATTAGGTTTATTTGCAAAAGTATTCCTAATCATTGGTGTACGACGAAAGCTTGTCCCTCGGGTGAGATAGCTCAATTGTCCATCTTACTTATCTTATGCATGTTTGGTTAACGTTGTGGTAAACCCTAGCCTTAGGAGTTGATTTTAATATATATTTACATTAATCAAAATCTGTTATTTCTATTCATACTTCTACATCCATCCTATTCTCTTCGGTCGTTCTTTGCCGACGTTACTAACACACTACAAGACCACTCGATATCAACACCTGTAGTCGTTATCCACACACACACATCAGGTCAACGGTCTTCTAAGTCGAGGCCATCTTTTTGTTCCTACACCTGAGCTCGATATCAAGTGACCTACTCGACATCGAGTGCCCCATATTGGCCGACAGTCTTTTGAGTCGGTCGATTTCATTACTGATTACTCCAGATTGACCTTTGTGGTCGAGATCGATTGTTGCTTTTGTCTTTATAGGTCTTCTATACTCTGAGATCGACAGCCACCATCGACGTCGAGTGATCAAATTGAGATCGAGTGCCTTCTGGTCGACACAGGATGTGACTTTCGGACTATATATCTAGGATCCTGCTGACTCGCTTCCTCGAGTATCGAACCTGATTCCCTACCACTACAGCGGAGAGTCTTGAATTTATTTGAGTAGCAAGGGTTGAGTATATTATTTATATATTTCGATTCAATTCTCCCTACCATCAATGAAGGTAGAAGCTTTGAAGAGAAATAAACAAGGGTAAAGCGATGATTAAAGGGAATGTAAATATATAAAATAGTGTTTTACCACAACGTTAACCACGCATGCATAGGATAAGTAAGATGGACAATTGCGCTCACCCAAGGGACAAGCTTTCATCGTACACCAACAAGTAGGAATACTCTTATAAATAAACATAATTGTCTCTACCAATTTTATGTTTATAACTGAAGTTGCTATCATGAATCCCTTTTCTTGCGATAAGGACTATACACAAAAGAGTGGGAGATGATCAAGACGCAATGAATATCAACATCAAACACTTACCTCAAGCATGCATGGCTAACGTTGGGCTCACCCCGACCCTGAGAGCTTAAGCGACTACTCGCTCATCGTTGAAGAAGAAATCTTTGAATAAAAGGAAATAACTTTCATTGAAAGGAAACGTGAAATCTTTACAATCCCAACGTCAACTATCGCAAGTGCCGAAACCCTAAAGCTTCTCAAACTAAACCCTAAAACTATTTCTTTGCTATTGGTGAGATTGAATCTCTGAAATTGAATGAATAAAACCAGCCCCCTAAGGCTTTATTTATAGCCTCTCAATCCTTGGTAGCAAGGAAAGGAGTCCTAATCCTAGTAAAACTACTATATCTAAATTATGTCCAAATATAAAAAGGATAAAAGATTATTAAGGTAATTAATAAAAATCCTAGGGTAAAAAAGAAAGCTCCCCTATGAAGTAATCTATCTAAAACTTAAGATAAAAACGTGACTTTAATGTATCTTCTCATCTCGGATTCTTCAAACCGCGTACGAACCGCAGAAATTGCCAGTCGACATTGACCTGACCAGTCGATGTCGAGTGCCTCAGTTTTGCTCGACTTGTCTTGCTTTCACTCGAGCTCGGATGGCTTGTCAATATTGAGTACTCTACTCGATCTAGGGTTATGTCGAGTGCTTCTCCAGTAAGTTATGCTTCTTGGCTCTAGGTACTTAGTCTTTGAGTCACATGGTCTAGTTGATCTCGAGTTGCCTAGTCGATATCGACTGCACTTCAACGGTTCTTGGCTTCTTATTTTGACTTCGATTCTGCTCCAATTCCTACACATTTAAACCGAAACTTGTGCAGACTCTATTTCTTGCACGTTAGCACATTCTACACAAATTCCTTTCTTCTCATTGTTCTTATCCTAGAATATATGAATTGAATGGAATATGAAGTCAAAATATGCATAAAATGGCTAGAAATATGTACATCACGTACTAATCCTATCATGTGAACGTTGTTTCCATAGGGTGTTATAGATTACTATACCGCCTTTATATGTCCTATTCATGGCATTTAATCTAATTAATATGATATATCTCGACATGCTTGCCTTTGACTCCACATTGTTATGGCCTGTCTATGTGTATGCCATACCTGAGCCATTGTTCTTACATGAGAAGTGATAAGTTGCTAGATCATCTCGCATGTGCATTGGTATAGAATTTGAGCATGTTTCCCCTTAACGAATGCATGACGTGCTATTCCTTAAGATAGGTGCATGCTAGTGTTCTATGATGTGATCGGTATGCTTCATGATTGATAAGTGTTTTTCTTGCCGCTATTATAACCTCATAGATTTCCATAAGGGCATCGTTGTCCTTCTCGAGTAAGAACCTTGTCTTTAGTCTCGTTGGTCTTGATCCATACTTGACTCCATCGGGAATTCGGGTTATCCGCCTTTGTCTCTCACCTATCTCCACTAACATAGAATCCTTTCGCGCTGCTTTCAATGAATGCCGGCATGGAAAAGAACACGGTCTGTTGGATAGCACGAGAGCGGCAGAAGCATGGTCAACCCACGACCCACGGGTCCCACAACCGACGTCATCAACGACACTAAAAGGAGAGTACGTTTTAGAGGTTGCGGTCAATGGATACGATTCATGGCTATGCATTGGGAAGAAGGGGCATTCCTCGTTCGAGTTACTGATCTCTTTTGTACTGATTGGGAATAATGTTGTGCGATAGGTCTAGAACTGATATAATGGTGAATTTTGATATATTGGTGCTTGGTATGCTGAACTGGTAGTGAATTTTTCCTGGTTGCCTTTTGTTTATGATGATGAGCTTCGATGCATTAATGTTCTAACATGTTAATATTCTAATCTAGTGAGTATTACCTGATTGCTTTTGCCTATAAGATGTGAATAATAATTGATGGATTCCTAATTGGTAATTGGTAATGATAATGATTTGGTGATAATAGATGATAATGATTTGATGGTAGTGATATTCAAGTGAGTAGGACATAGGGCATACATCTGATGGTTCTCCTTTCTTGATCAAGTGGTTTGATATTCTTTTGTAGAATAGTTGGAGAATGATAGAAGAAATGAAAGTCTTAGGATCTGACCGATGATGGTGGGAGTTAGAGTCATAGGAATGAGGCGTTAGCTTAGCCAAAATTAGGTGAGTTCTAGGACTGATAGAAGATGGTGGTTAGGGATTTTCAGATGAGCCTTCTAGGTAGGCCTTAGGTGGGGCATAGGATGAGAGTGGCAGAATTGCGGAAATGAGGTTGAAGAATATATTAGTGTTTTGGAATGAAAAGTAGGGTAATTTTGCTAGGTATCCTTGAGAGAAAATCTGAATGGACCAGAACTTGATGATCGAGAAGCTTGTAGAAAGAAGGTGACGATAGTTAAGTTATCGTACTAGGAATGGTAACAATGTTGTTGATGAACTAGTTTTAGATGACGATAAGGTTGAGTGACTGGGATTGATTGAGGAGTTGTAGACCTTAAGATTAAGGATATTTGTATTGTGAATAGAAACAACTTTGGTAAAGGAGGGAGTTATGGATATCATTGAGGTTTGAGTGGCTAGGATGATTGAGCATTAGTAGATCCTAGGATTTTGGTTGTTCTTAGGATAGGCGGCAATATGTGAGGTCTGTACTTGGGAATTGCTCATGTGGTTTTGAGGATACTTTCTAGAGGTGTAATTGGAGGATTATTAGAGGCGTGATCAGAAGATTTATAGAATAAGAAAGCAATCATAAATGGTATGAGTAGCAGTGATTGAATGCTGAGGTAGTAGGAAAGGACAAATGAGGTTTCGAGGAAAGACCTATAGTTGAGAAAAGGATATTGTTAGGGTTGATTGTAGGTCTGGTTGATTTGGGTTTCGAGGTAGATGTTTTGAATGGTGGATATGGGAATTAGTCCAGGTGGAGGATATGGAAACACCAATGGTCGTGGAACTTTGGGAATTCAAATAGATTGTGGTGCCTTGGGTGAAAATTGAATAAGGATAACGTAGAGATTCTTTGAGGAATTGATTGGTAATAAAGATCATTAAGGGATAAGGTGTCATTGATTGAGGATTGTAGTCTAAGGCGATTAAGAGTGTGCAACAATAAGAAACTAGAATAAAACGTCTTGTGAGATCATGATCATTCGGGAAATTAGAAGAATTTTGAACGGTGAATTAGTGTTGGGAGTAAGTGAAAATATTATGACCTTTGACACATGAGGAGATGTGATTCGGTTTAGAGATATTCTAATGAGATTTCTTAGGTAACACTTGTGCGTTTGACCACATAGGAATAGGTGTAGTTGAGGGGAAACATGATGATTTATGATTACAGATTATCACTAGTTGGCTCCCTGGGTTAGAATCTGATGAGTGCGGACGATTGAGTATTTCTAGGATCTTCCGGCATAGATGAGAGAGATGCTTTCGTTGGTTGGGATACGAGAGTAGCTCAAGTGATGAAACTTTGTTGGCAAACTTTTGAGGACATAGGATATAGGAATGCTCTTGTATAAAGTTGGCGATAGGAGTTGCTTCTTTAGAGGTGGATTAGCAGTGAATGTGCTTATTGGCTTGGGAAGTAGAATCGGTATGGTGAAGTAGTTTGGGAAAATGCTCTTAGAGATGATGAACGGATGGAATCTTAAGAACATAGGAGAAATAAATGAGATTGTTAAGTAACACATAGGTTGATTGTGCACGTAATAGATGTTTTGATGAGGAATTGGGACGTTAGACTTAGTCTGTGATTCTTGGAGAATAATAGATTCAGAACTATGAATTTAAATAGTTAGATGGAAAGTTTGGGATTTTAAGCTTGAGATCTTGTGTGAGTTGATTTTGGAGAACTCGTTGACCTAAGCGTTGAGGTGTATATTGGATAAATTTGGAATAGGCTTTGACTCTTAGACTTTAATGATTTTAGCATGAGGTTGTACTACATCAGATATCTATGGGTTTTTATCTAAGAAAAGCGGGGTGCAGTTTTATTTGAGGAGCTTAGCATGTTTGAGTTCGGTGGAACTAGCTGAGGTTGATATTGATTTCGGGAGATCGATGGTGAGGTGTGAGTCGATAGTTGTGTTTTTCTCCGCTTGGTAACAATATGCAGTTTCCTGATTTTATGATATATTGATAATGAGGTTGATATATTGACATTGTGATGAAACGAGAGTTTCTGTTATGACTAATTCTGCTATAATGATATTCTGGTAAGACGATGGTTGCGATACCTGCGATTTGATTTGTAGTGACGTGCATATTATATAATATGTAATGCGTGGATTCTCTGATGAGTTTTTATATGATATGATGGTGTATTAATGATTGACAATGATGGCCTCTTAGCTTTGATGTGATGATAGACCCTAATATTGATGAACCTTGATAGGTGGTTTGGTTATGTTGATTGACTTGGTTATGTTGTTATATGACTTGATTATGTTATTATATGATATTTATGGGTGTTGAGTATGATAATACCTTGATTTGGGGGAATGGAATTGATTTTGGGAACGGAACCTAGGAAGCGAATATGGGATTAGCCCTTAGAGGTGGATGATGCGATGCGTGAATAGTGGAAATCTGTTTGACTAACATAGGGAGAACTGGCGTGGATTTTGAAAAAAAAATCCTTTGGTTTTAAATATGATTTTAGTCTCGAGAACGAGACTTGTTTTCAGAGGTTGATGATGTAAAGACTCGGAATTTTTAAATATTATTTTATAAATTAAGAATTAATTTTGATTTAATATTGATTTAATTAGATTTTGAATTCTAAGATTTCGAAAAATTTTGAAAATTCCGTCCTCGAGTAGAATAATTTTATTTTAGTTTGTCCAAAGTAAATTCCGACATAAATTTAAATTTGATTTAAAATACAGATTTATTTCGCTTCATATACTGAGTCGAGTGGAAATATTTTGCAAATCTAATCTATTTTAGCGACCAATGAAAATAATTATTTTGGATTTCATGATCTAAAAATTTATTTTAAATTGAGTCGAGATAAGGTCGAGAGAGCGGGTTTCGAGATTTATTTTTTCGAGTACTGTTGTGGAACCACACTTGGTCTTGTTCCTTCTTTTATTCAAGACAACACCCCCTCCCTTCCATTTGAATTGCAGTAGCAGCAGCCTGCTCTTTCTCATTTTGAGCAAACCACAACTCCTCTCCTCTACTCCCTTACACCTCATGCCTCTTCCATTTTGGCAAAGTGCAAAATAGCCCTTCCCTTCCCTTGATTGCGGACCATCTCCAATGCCGAATTAGTGTCTGAAGGCCAGTCCCCCACCTTGTTCCAGTTCAAGCACATAACCCCTATGGGGTTCCTTTTGAAATCAGCCCCTACTTCTTTCGTCAATGCCATCCCCAAACTTCTCTCTTTCAAAAACCCATATCTCAACCTCCATCTCTCTGCTTCCCCTCCAAAGCACAACCTTCCCCTCTATTTTCCTTTACTTTCATCCCCTGTTGTGTCACCCAATACCACACCACCTAAGGTTTTGTCCTGTTATAAAAATCAGCCCCAGTCAACTCCTTCCTTGTAACGACCGAAATATAAATATTCGGGTTACATTTCGAAGGTTAGATACTGTTGACTCCACCTTCATGAATATATGTGACATATTTTTGTAGGGATGATGGAAGACAAATAAGGTAGTAGTTTATGCAAATATCAATTATAACATGTGGTTCATTTATTTGATATATTATTCTCGGAATATATTTTTTGGCTCACAAAATTATATATACTATATAGTTTAATTCCATTATATATTATATTAGATTTAACTCCATTACATTTGCTTTGAGAATAACATGTGCAGGAAATTAATGGCAAGACTTTCTACAGCACATGTGCAAGTTATTTGGAAATGAAGAATCTTTGGCAAAGATATATTCAACGGCATTGAAGATTTGTTTTTAAAATGATTTTCAAAATCAGATTTGATTTATCCAAATTTAGTTTAACTTAAATTCATTTTTTATCTATTAGATTTGCTTTAACCGTAGATAAGCTTTGGATTTATCTAATTCTATTTTAATCCATTTATGTAGATATTGTTAAGATATGCAGGGCTGAATTTCTTGAAGACCATGGGCTGAATTTGTGGATGGAGTATTCAAATTTAAACGGTGGTTTAAGAAGTGAAGATTTGGTGGAAAAAAATTCAGAATTTTGTGGAATGTGTTCAATCTTCAAACGGCAAGAATTTAGCTCCTACAGCTTATAAAAGGGGAAGAAGCAAGTGGTGAAGAAAGACACAACACAAGTACATCATTCAAGCAAGCACTTCAAAGACAAAGCAATTATCTTCAAGCTTATTTATTTTCTTTCTCTCCTCGTTGTAATTGCTTTTATTTCTAGTTGAGATATAAGAAAAAAACACGAGCGTTATAGAATAAATCATTCTAGTTATACTAAGAGTATCCCTATACTCAAACGTATACACACGTGGGTGTGGTTAGGGCTATTATTTCACGAGCGTTTTGGGTTTACTAGATAGTAGCGGGTAAGGCTACGAGAAGGGTTGTTCTTCTAAATTGTATCTAGGACTCTAAGGGATCTGAGTTGACTAGATAGAAGTGGGTGTGGCTTCGAGTGTTTGGAAGAAGGAAAGATCTTCTCGGTTGTATCTAGGATCCATAGGAAGTGAAATAATAGTGCTTTTGAACCCTATGGGTTGGATAACCCTAGGCGGAGACGTAGGCTGGTCTAGACACGAACTTCATTAACAATTCACGTCTCCTTTATATTTTATTTCCGCACTTATAATTGATATTTTATTTTCGTAGCTCAACAGGCCTGCAGAAACAAACAGCTTTCTGGAACTAGTTCAAGACTCTTGAAGCTCCGCTCAAGACTTTGGGATCATCCCTTGAAGTTCCAGTTCAAGGCCTTGAGATCTGGTTTAAAGCCCTTGAAGTTACAACTGCAGAAAGTTTGCGAAAAACCTATACTCTATTCAACCCCCCCCCCCCTTCTAGAGTATTTATCTTATTGTTACTTACCTTAAGTACTCGATTCTTCAATTGGTATCAGAGCTTAACTCACATTTATTTGATTTAACAATCTATGAGATCGATCATGAGTACTGTAGGTAAGGGAGGTTTCGCTCAAGAACGATCCGCCAATCGACCACCTCTCTTTTGTGGCGATAACTTTGTGCACTGGAGGTCATTAATGCAAATGTTCATAATTCATCAAGATATGGAGCTTTGGGAACTTGTCAAGAACGGCCCTCATGTTCCAAAAAAGCTTAATGCCACAAGAGTCATGGTGCCTAAGGAGGAAAGCGAATTCAATCAAACGGACTTGGAGAATGTGGCCAAAAATTACAGGGCTATGAATTCACTTTATTGTGGATTAGATGGTAATGAGTTTTATCGTGTTTCTTCTTGCAGAAGTGCTAAGGAGATGTAGGAGAAACTAGTTGTCACCTATAAAGGGACGAGCCAAGTCAAGATGACCAAAATCAGCATCTTCTTGCGTCAGTATGAGTTATTCAAGATGCTGCCCGTGGAAACGGTGAAAGAAATGTTTACAAGATTTACATAGACCGTGAACAACCTATATTCTCTCGGCAAAACCTTCACCAATGAAGAGAAGGTTTGAAAAGTTCTAAGAAGTTTGCCTAAGTCCAAATGGGGACCAAAGGTGACGGCCATCGAGGAAGCTCAAGACCTTAGAACTCTACCTCTAGATGATCTACTTGGAAAGCTAATTACACATGAGATGGTCCTCAATGAAGAAGATGGTGAACTATCCTCTAGTATGAAGAATCTGGCTCTCAAAACGAAGGAGGATAGTCCATCAGAAGATGAAGAAAGTGAGGATGATGAAGAAGACCCATTTGATTTGATCACAAGAGGACTCGCTCGAATCCTCAAGATGAAGAAGCAAATCTCAAATCGAGAGTACTCTGGATCTTCAAAGCACCGAGGTAAGTCTTCTAACCCTATTAAGAAATCGAAGATTCTAACTTGCTTTGAATGTGGTGAAACAGATCACTTTGCAAAGGAGTGTCCTCTAAAGAAGAAGGACAAACATCGGAAGAATGATCGAAAGAAGAGTGATTCAGATTCCTCCAGTGAATCAGACTCGGAAAATGATCCAACAAATCTTTGCTTGATGGTAGATCAAGAAGAAACTCCTAAGAAGCATCTTGGAGCAATGGTGAGAAATTTGATTTCTAGTCCTATTGCCGTGTTGTCTGAATATTTTCAAAATATGATTATGAATGAAGAGTATTATATTTTGGATACTAACACCTTGAAAGAGAAGCTATTGGAACAGGAGAAAAGCATGAGTAATTTGTTGCTGGAAATGAAAAATCTCAAAGCCTCACAGTCAGCCCTTGACATTAAAGTCAAGGCCTTGGAATCGGAAAACTCCGATCTCAAGCATGATCTTTCTTCTCTAAGACACTGTAATAGTGAATTGGAGAATGAAAAGATCAAGTTGACTGAGAAGTGTCGAGACCATCAAGCATCACTTGTTCGATTCACTCATTTCAAGGCTAATCTCGATAGGATGTTAGGTGAGCACCAATCACCCCTTAACAAAAGTGGTATTGGATATAACAAATATTTTCCAAAGAAAGCTCCTACCACTTTTGTGAAAGATAAAGGGAATTGGCGCACACCCACTTGTTACTTTTGTTGTAAGAAGGGTCATGTTAAAACTACTTGTCCTTATCGTAGAAATGATCCCTATATAATTAGAAATACTTTTCCACTATTTTTAAAAGGACAGGTAAAGCAAATTTTGGTTCCTAAAGGGACAAGACCACCAAACATGGTCTATCCCAATTATGAATCTAAGTGTGTAACTTGGTCTAGCCGAAATGGTTGAAGTTTGTTTGTTTTGCAGGATGTCACCAAGATCCAAGAGCATAAATGGACTGGAACAATCGCTCTTGGTGATAAATGAATGTTTTTTTTTATATTTGTTATGTGTCGCTAATGATTCTCTTTGTTTAGTATTTTTTTTTTTTTGAGCTTGATATGTTGAACAAGGAAACATTATCGTAGGGGGAGCAATAGCCGCTAAATTTTAGTTCTTATAATGTTGTCTGCTAACATCTCAAGGCCTTGAGATCAGTTTCTAGGTCTTGACTGTAACATATTTTTTGGTTGTCTTTTTTTTTAAATTCGATTTCTTCCCTTACTTGTTGGAAGACAAAAAGGGGGAGAAATGTTATATGGTGCTTATGCTTATGCTTGTTATATGATGCACCGCATATACTATTTTTATTTGCATAATTGTTATTTGTTTTGTCTTCTATCAAGGGGGAGATTGTTGACTCCACCTTCATGAATATATGTGATATATTTTTGTAGGGATGATGAAAGACAAATAAGGTAGTAGTTTATGCAAATATCAATTATATTATGTGGTTCATTTATTTGATATATTATTCTCGGAATATATTTTTTGGCTCACAAAATTATATATGCTATATAGTTTAATTCCATTATATATTATATTAGATTTAATTCCATTACATTTGCTTTGAGACTAACATGTGCAAGAAATTAATGGCAAGACTTTCTACATCACATGTGCAAGTTATTTGGAAATGAAGAATCTTTGGCAAAGATATATTCAACGGCATTGAAGATTTGTTTTTAAATTGGTTTTCAAAATCAGATTTGATTTATCCAAATTTAGTTTAACTTAAATTCATTTTTTATCTATTAGATTTGCTTTAACCGTAGATAAGGTTTGGATTTATATAATTCTATTTTAATCCATTTATCTAGATATTGTTAAGATATGCAGGGTTGAATTTGTTGAAGACTATGGGCTGAATTTGTGGATGGAGTATTCAAATTTAAACGGTGGTTTAAGAAGTGAAGATTTGGTGGAACAAAAAATTCAGAATTTGGTGGAATGTGTTTAATCTTCAAACGGCAAGAATTTAGCTCCTATAGCTTATAAAAGGGGAAGAAGCAAGTGGTGAAGAAAAACACAACACAAGCACATCATTCAAGCAAGCACTTCAAAGCCAAAGCAATCATCTTCAAGCTTATTTATTTTCTCTCTCTCCTCGTTGTAATTGCTTTTATTTGTAGTTGATAGAGAAGAAAAAAACACGAGCGTTATAGAATAAATCATTCTAGTTATACTAAGAGTATCCCTATACTCAAATGTATACACACGTTGGTGTGGTTAGGGCTATTATTTCACGAGTGTTTTGGGTTGACCAGATAGTAGCGGGTGAGGCTACAAGAAGGGTTGTTCTTCTAAATTGTATCAAGGACTCTAAGGGATCTGAGTTGACTAGATAAAAGTGGGTGAGGCTTCGAGTGTTTAGAAGTACGAAAGATCTTCTCGGTTGTATCTAGGATCCATAGGAAGTGAAATAATAGTGCTTTTGAATCCTACTGGATGGATAACCCTAGGCGGAGACATAGGCTGGTTTAGAGTCGAAATTCATTAACAATTCACGTGTCCTTTATATTTTATTTCCGCACTTATAATTGATATTTTATTTTCGTAGCTCAATAGGCCTGCAGAAACAACCAGCTTTTGGGAACTAGTTCAAGACACTTGAAGCTCCGCTCAAGACCTTGAGATCATCCCTTAAAGTTCCAGTTCAAGGCCTTGAGATATGGTTTAAAGCTTTTGAAGTTACAGCTGCAGAAAGTTTGCGAAAATTATCCATACTCTATTCAACCCCCCCCCCCCCCCCTTCTAGAGTATTTGTCTTATTGTTACTTGCTTTAAGTACTCAATTCTTCAAATACCTTCGTTCAAATCTTGCAATCCAGGTGCAGGTCGAAGTTTCAAATCTCAAATGATAGCGTTTTAAAGTGGGGATTTTGAACCCTAAATCGATCGTAGGGCCGTTGGGTACCCTTAATCTGTCCTAAGTGGCTACATCGCTAAACTCATTTTAAATAAAAAGGTGAAAATGGAAAGTAGAGTACAACTTGCCACGGCGAGGCCGGGTCAAAACCAAAACACGAAATCTCGGATTTACGAAATATTTAATCCAAGTAATAAGGTGAGTTTCGATTGTGAACGCCCAAGCAGTTTCCCGCCATAGAAGCATAGAGCAAACATAATCTGCAAACAAACCTAAAAAAATATATGCAGGGCAAAGGATCAGACCGAGGCCCTTATGCATTCTAATCCCACAAGCAGGCATACACATACGCTATACCTAATAAAAATGCTTCTAATGCTGTAAGAAATTTAAACATACAAGTCATGCTTATTAGGATATAATATGCATAAAGATAATAAATGGCCCAAAGAATGCCATGTGGTATATCCCTCTCCTACCTCCACCCCCCTTCTCGTTAGGGTGGAGCATGGCTAGTACAGTGCTATAGCATAGCAATCACCATCCACATATGGCATATGTGCGCATCAATAATCTCATCATCATGCTCATATGGTGAATCGAGCTCGCAAGCTCGACTCTACACTGATAACAGCCGTTCTCTTTTCATACGCATAAAGTAAACAAATGTTCAATCAATTTGTGCAACCTAAGCAGGATACTACATGGCATACTTTAATGCTTATGCAACACCTATTATGTTATATGACTACATGTAGGAGGGATAATTTGATCTGTCTGAGCAAGTCCATAATGGAACTTACCTAAAAAGCCGAACAACAAAGTATAGCAAAGCAGAATCCACTCAATCAACAAGCATGTATTACATTAATAAGAAAGCGATAAGGCACAAGACTACTAGTCACACATACCAAGACCATGTCCCCATATCATCTTCAAAACCAATCCGAAGTCCCACCATTTCAAATCATTCCAAAAAGAAAAACGTCAAAAGCCAAGTCATCTGAATAATCCAAATCCGCTAATACTTAAGTCCATTTCCATTTTTAAGTATCCATCATTAAATCTTAGTCAAGTATAAAGAATCTCGGTACTTGAAATAAAATTTCAAAACGTTATTCAATTATTTAACTCAATAAATCGACATTTCCAATTTTCGTCAAAATCTCATTTAATTATTAAAATAATCATTAAATAATCCTTTTAAATAATATTTTTCAAAACTCAAATCTCAAAATTGACCTTTGACCCAGAATCGGACCCAAAACGGTCCAACCTAAAAACAAACCAAAACCCTAAGGGACAATGAAGTACCCTCGGCCATTAGGCTACTAGGGTTGTTTTCGCAGCGGCGAGATGGCCACTCGCCATGGCGTAAACCCATCCAGACTCCCCATGAGGAAGGGCGCTCACGGACCATAAAAGGCCACTTTTTCCACGGCAGCGGCCGCAAGATGACCTTTCTCCTCCTGGGTTCAATTCTAACTCGCCGCGGCGACCATGGTTTCGCCGCTGCGAGATTCAAAGTTGTTGGATCGTTTTTTGTCTTGAATCACTTCTGTTCCATCCCAAACTTGTTTTAAAACATGGATAAATGCATTTCGACCTTAACCAACATCAAACGATACCAACGAGGACTAGAAGGGAGAGCGAAAGAGGGATTACCTAGCCTCTTAGAGGATTCTTTCAAGATCTTCAAAAGGGAAGGTTGATGTGATCTAGCCTTACATATTTTTCTTATATTTTTATATTTTAAAAGTATCCCACATCGCTTGTAAACACATAGGAGGCTAGAGTTTCTTCTATATATTGTGGAAGGTTTCGATTTTTTAAAACAAGTTGAATTTTTGAGTTAAAAGTTGAGCACATTTGCTTCCTTTGATTCCAGGTTAAGGATCATGTTTTTGGTGAGTTGCTAAAAACAAAACCCCTTTGGTGAGATGCCGAGGGTGACACCCTAGTGAGAGGAGAAGGTGTCGAAGGATCGAGATCCTCAAATTGCGATTCTGAGAGGATTGAGATCGAGTGTGGGAGGTTCAAGGGTGAGAGGCCTGCGAATTTTGCCATACATATCCGGTTACGAGTAAAAATGTTTATCCCTTCAAATAATGGAGGAACCTCATCATCGATCATGCTGGCTCGGAGAGTTCCGAGCACATCAAGTGGTATCAGAGCTTTCGGCTAGGGTTCCTCCATCTTTTTGTGTTTTTTTCACAAGCATCCACAACCATCCGTTGGAATTTTGTGTAGGACCAACCAATGAAGTGCATTACGCAGATCCAACGTACAGGGGTGTAATGTATCATTTGGAAGTGTCGCGTAGATTCGAGAGCTTTTGGCGGGACTGACCATCGATACCTTAGGCAGATCCAACGTACAGAGGCGTATTGTAACTTTTGGAAAGGCAACGCAAGATTCGAGGATGAATCTTTTTCAAAGGAGGGGAGGATGATGTGATCTAGCCTTACATATTTTTCTTATATTTTTCTATTTAAAAAGTATCCCACATCGCTTGTAAACACATAGGAGGCTAGAGTTTCTCCTATATACTGTGGAAGGTTTCCATTTTTTAAAACAAATTGAATTTTTGATTTAAAAGTTGAGCACATTTGCTTCCTTTGATTCCGGGTGAAGGATCATGTTTTTGGTGAGGTGCTAAAAATAAAACCCCTTTGTTGAGATGCCGAGGGTGACACCCTAGTGAGAGGCGAAGGTTTCGAAGGCTCAAGATCCTCAAAGTGCGATTCTATAAGGATTGAGATCGAGTGTGGGAGGTTCAAGGGTGAGAGGCCTACGAATTTTTCCATACATATCTGGTTACCAGAAGAAATGTTTATCCCTTCAAATAATGGAGGAACCTCGTCATCGATCCTGCTTGCTCGGAGAGTTCTGAGCACATCAAAGGTCCTTGGAGCTCCTATCTAATGAGATATGAGTATAAAAAGGTCTAGGAAGGGTCAATCATGGTTAAAAGAGTACCTTTACGGAGTTTGAGATAAAAAAATGAGGGAAAACGAAGAAAAATGAGCTCACCTTCTCAAAACAGGGGAAAGGGATGAAAATGGGCTCGATGATGCTCCCTCAAATGTTAGATCTTCTATTTATTGACCTTGGAAGGTAGAGGAGAGAGTAAGGATCAAGCTTGAAGAAACGGGGAAGAGAAAGGAGTTAAAATGAGGGAGAACGAGGTGATTTACCGAGGCTACAACGGAACTGGGTTCCTACTCGCGATCGTGAAAGTTGCTTTCCCGTTTCTGGGTTCTTCCTCACGGCGGCGAGCTAGAACTCGCAGCGGAAAAACTTCCAAGAACTGTTGTTCTTGCTCGGATCAACGTCTGGACTTCGTTTTCTAGGCTCAATCTTCAAAGGGGTGATGATTGAGGAGTGTTTGGAGGGTTTAGATGCTAGAGAAACACGAAAGATAGGATTTGAAGGAGGGTTTGAAGGATCGAAGAGGAGAGAGAGATAGTGGAAAGTTGATTCCTTTAGGCTTTGATTTTTGAATTGCAAATGGATATAGAGATAGGGAGCTGAGGTAGGGCTCGGAGTTCTATGAAGATATTGTGGGTTTTTAGGGATTGGAGCTTCCCTTATATAGAGGTGTAATTTGGCGCATTAGGGTTATAATGAGGAAAAGGACAAAATAATTAAGAGGTTGTGGGAAGGGAGGGAGGGGAGAGAGAGAGATAGAGAGAGAGAGATGGCACCGAGTGAGAGATAGAAAGAGATTCCGCTCATTCGACCTCAAATCCCGACTACATATCCCGAAATCCGACTCTAGTTTAAATTCATTTCAAATGACTCTCAAGACTCCAAGTTGTTAAAATCCGAATATGATAGCGGAATTGAACTCGACAACTTACATTTTAAAACGTGCCGGAATGAATTTCAGAGATTTTTCAAATTTAGAAATGCGCTCGAGGACCGGTTTTTTAAAACTTTCCAATCTTGGAAATTAAATAATTATTATTCCAGTCTTTACATTCATCCACCTCTAAAAACAAGTCTCGTCCTCGAGACTAAAAACCTTTCCAATCCAAAAGCAACCCTTTTCTTAAAACGGCTCAAAACTCTTCAAATCCCCAATCATTCAGCATACTTCCTCTGTCGATCCTGGGCAATCCTCATATACTCTCGGATGCATCCGACCTTGTCGATTGCCTCTTTGACCATCTTATAGAGCGAAGCTGCTATGTCAGGGGCTCATCCCAATAGACCGGCGACTTGCAGCGTCTCCCATACAGTGCCTCGTAGGGTGTCATCTCATTCGATGAATAGTAGCTATTGTTGTAGGAAAACTCCACCAGCGGTAGGAATCTAACCCAACGGTCACCCCACTCCAACACACAAGATCTCAAAATATCCTCCAAGGTCTGAATCGTCCGCTCGCTCTGACCGTCTATCTGGGGGTGATAAGTTGTGCTGAACTGTAGTCGAGTCCTCAGAGCATCATGAACCTGCTACCAGAATCTCGATGTGAAACATCGATCTCTATCAGAAACTATCCTCTCAGGAACTCCATGGAGCCTCACGATCTGTCTGACGAACTCATCGGCTAGTCTCCAGACCGGCCATGTCTCTTTAATGGCAATGAAGTGGGCCGACTTGGTCAACCTATTGACCACGACCCAGATAGCATCAAATCCTCTAACGTCTCTCGTTAGTCTAGTGACGAAGTCCATGGAGATGTTTGTCCACTTCCACTTAGGAACTGAAAATGACCTAACAAGCCCACCTGGTCTCTGATGCTCAATCATAACCTACTAACAAACCTGACATCTGGCGAAAAAATCTATAATGTCCGCTCGCATCCTCTACCACCAATAGGATCTCCTCAAATCCTGATATACCTTATTCATCCCTGGATGGACAGAATAAAGGGTAGTGTGAGCCTCCTATATGATCCTCTATCTCAGATTTGACGTGGATGGCACCACGATCCTACTTTGTAAGGTCAACATCCCATCTAATCTCTTCCGCTCTCTTAATGCTGCTATCTCTGGACACTCCACCTGCTCTCTGCGAATCTCCACTGTCAGCTCTAGCTGAATCTCTAGAAAAGATAAATGGCCCCTCTATCTCTGAAGACATACCTTAATACCACAAGACATCAGCTCTGCCTGCAATCTGCTCTACACTGTCAGTCTAGCTAAGGTCACCTCCTGATGTGTCTTCCAACTGAGAGCATCCGCCACCACATTGGCCTTCCCAGGATGATAGACGATGTCCAAAACATAATCTTCAGGAGCTCCAACCAACGCCTTTGTCTCACATTGAGCTCCTTCTATATTGATGTACATATTTATAGTCTTTTTAATTGCATGTTTTAACTTCATATTCCATTCGATTCCTAAATTAAAGGTTAAGAATAATGCAAATTTGTGTTCAATGTGCTAACATGAAAGAAATAGAGTCTGCACAAGTTTTGGTTTAAATGAATAGGAATTGAAGTCAAAACGAGAAAGCCAAGTGAAGCAGAGAAAAGGTCGATATCGACCATACATGTCGAGATCGACTAAAGTGATCGACGTAGATACCAGGAGTCGAGCCAAGGCAACACAGAGTTATTGAAGGCCACTCGACATGACTTGAGATTGAGTGGACATATTGACACCGACACCTTTTCCGAGCTTGAGTGAAGTGAAGACAGGTCGAGCAGAAACAGCGCACTCGATATCGAGTGACCATGTCGATATCGAGTAAAAGTTTACACGGATTGGATGTGGTTTGAGGACGCGGATTGAAGATATATCCACAAGAGCCATGGTTTATCTTTCCTTTCTAGTTAGATTATGCCTTAGGATATTTTCCTTTTTACCCTAGGATATTTATTATTTACCATAATAATGTTTCATCCTATCTATGATAGGATAGAATTTTAAATAGGAGTTTTAGTAGGATTAGGACTACTTTCCTTGGCTAGCAATGATTAGTAGGCTATAAATAAAGCCCTAGGAGGTTGGTTTTTAATCATTCAAGTTCGAAGATTCATATCTCACCATAGTTAGAATAGAGGAGAAGCTTTAGGGTTTGGGGTTTGCGAAAGCCGGTGTTGAGTTGTAAAGTTTTGAAGGTTTAATGCAAGTTTCCTCTTTTCCATTCAAGATGTTTGTTGCGATGAAGTGCGAGTAGTTCCCCAAGCTATTAGGGTCGGGGTGAGCCCGACATTAGCAACGCATGCTTGAGGTAAGTACTTGATGTTGATATCGTTGTGTCTTGATGATCTCCTACGCTTCTATGTTTAGTCCTTATCGCAAGAAAAAAGATTCATGTTAAGAACTTGAGTTATAAACATAAAATTGGTAGAGACAATTAGGTTTATTTGCAAGAGTATTCCTAATCGTTGGTGTACGGCGAAAGCTTGTCCCTCGGATGAGATAGCGCAATTGTCTGTCTCATTTACCTTATGCATGTTTGGTTAACGTTGTGGTAAACCCTAGCCTTAGGAGTTCCCTTTATTATATACTTTTTCTTAAACGTGTTATTTCTGTCCATATTCCTATTTCCATCATATTGTCTTCAACCATCTTTGCCAACAAACTTTAACGAATTTCCAAGTCCACTCGATATCGACATAGTAGGTCGATATCGACACCCCCAAATCGGCTCGACGGTCTGCTGAGTCGACGTCGTTCACTAAGCCTGCATCTGAGCTCGATATCGAGTTCTTTACTCGATATCGAGTGCCCCTGTGTTGACCGACGGTCTTTTGAGTCGGTCGACGTAGCTACTAATGATCGAGATCGACCTACCTGGTCAAGATCGACTGCTCGCTTGTGTCTTTACAGGTCTTCTGCTGCACTACGAATCGAGAGCCACAGTCGACATCGAGTAACCTACTCGAGATCGAGGCTCCTGATTGATATAAATGTGATTTTCCGACTATCTAGGATCCCGCTAACACGCTTCCTCGTGGATCGATCCTGATTCCCTACTACTACAACGGGGAGTCTTGAATTTATTTGAAGAGGCTAAGGGTTGAAGTTGTTTTATATTTTATTATATTATTCAATTCAATTCTCCTTACATCTCCATGGTTTGCTCATATTAGCAAAATTAGGTCAAGAAAGAGAAGGAAGGATCCAAAGAAGGAGCCTAATGAAGAAAAAGTCCTAATCGCTGAGCTGGGGTACTACCAAAAAGACCTAGACGATCCTGGAGAAGGGACAAGCTTGAAGGGGCCTTACCTTAAAGGGTCATGATGCGTTGACGGAGAAGTCGGCCTAGCGACTCAAAAATCTAGAGCTTGTACATAAAACTTTAAATTTTCCGCTTAGATGGTTTTTAAGATTTAAGCTTTAGTTTTGGAAACTTTGATAAATCATGGCTATATCTTTTATATTCCAACAAGAATTTCAGGTTACCAAGTATAAGGAATGACGAAGAAGAAAAGAAGTCCATGCAGAAGCACTCAAGATCGAATAGGCCAGTCGACATCGACTGCCTAGGGTCGAGCCACCTCTTGTGATCGACATCGATCACTTGGGAGCAAAAGAAAGCACTCGATATCGAGTACGCCCCTCAATATTGACTCACCCTGGCGACCCTCGACTTCGACTTCTTCTTCAATACTCAGATGTTGTCGACATCGACACCTTGACTCGACATCGACTTCTGGCATCGGCCCAACCTGAAATCAACATCCATCTGTAAGTTTCTCTGTGAGTTTCTCTCTTCACCTTTGTTTTTCATTTAATACAATGAGGAAACTGTATATTTTAAGTATGGGGTGGGGATCAAAAATGTCTTTCTTGGCTTATGGCTTATGTTCGTACTCTCTTACGAGCGAGAGGTAGATTCAAATATTCAAAGATAATTCACAACTATGCTAACTCCTTATCCCGAACAAATAATACAAGAATCCCTCCCGATGTAGTGGTAGGGTAATTCAGGATCGAATCCACGAGGAGGTGTGTCAGCGCTTCCCTTGTTGAAATCATAATCAAGCTTTCGACCTCAGAAGACACTCGATATCGATGTGTCTGGTCGATATCGACCTCAGTTCTGGTCGATTTCCAGCCAAGTTCCTGCAGAAGACAAAAGCAGCAAAGTCGACATCAAGACAGACCTCGATATCGACGTTAGACCTCAATATCGACCTTACCCAGTCGATTCCGATGTTTCTCACAGAAACTGTTTTACGTAACCTATTATCGGAAAAGTGTTCGAAGAACGTAGAATGGTAAAGAAGGATGATTAGAAATCAAAACTTAAACTTTTATGTAAATTCAATAAACTTAAAGCTTCCAAAGTCGGGGTTTCATGCCACAACGATAACAATGCAAGTTTGATGCTAAAGTTATGAAATTTAATGCCTTTCCGTCAAATAACTTTTGTTACTAACACTTAGGTGATTAGAGGCTCTCGCATAGTTCCTAAGAGTTACTATCCAATTGATGAGTAATCCAAGTTCACAATATGAGTGGCTTTCGCTTCAATAATGCAAATAATAAATCTCCCTAACTTTCGCAAAGGAATCATGCATAGGATAGATGACGGAATCGCATAAAAGAAAACTACTCGCTATCTTCGGGCTCACCCCGACCCTAAAAGTGGGTGGACTACTCGCTTCTCATCATGCAACTCATCATCATCATTGAAAGAAAACTACTTTGTATTTGCAAAAGAAAGATATTACAACTGAACCAAGCCAAACCTCCGCTCTCGCTTCTCTCCAACCTGAATTCGGCTCTCCTCCTTCTCTCTCTACAAATTCTCTGCATTCTATGATTTTGAATAACTGAAAATTGGATGTAATTGGATGCCTAAACTCAGCCCTAATGGCCTCTAGATATAGATATCGAACTTTGTTATCCAAAGACTCAAAACTTTATCTTTATTCTCAAAGATAAAACTTAAATAAAGTAAAAACTAAAAGTTCTATGGTAAAACAGCTCATGTGATAGCTCTGACGTTGAAGATAATAAATCTCGACTTTTGGATAGACGTGCAAGCTTCGGATAGAATTCTATCAAAATCTGAGTCGGATTCCTCTACTGGCAACATCGATATCGACGTTCAGACGTCGATATCGACCTCTCTAAAACTCTATCCCGATCTCTCCTTCTTCTACTCGGATCGGCACTCGACTTCTATCATTTATCTCGATCTGGCCACTCGATATCGACCTTTGATCATCGATATCGACCTCTGCTGGTGTCGACATGCTTTGTTCTTTTCTTGCTCGATTCCTATGTCTCTGCTGCACTCGATGTCGAGGTCTCTAGTCAATTTCGACCTTTTCAGAAGACTTCGAGTTCTTTTTCCGCTCTTTCAAATCTGTCCATTTTTGTCCTGTTTTCTGCGAAATCACATAGAAACTCGTAGAGACCCATATATTTGACAATAATGCATAAACTACACTAATCCCAGGTTTTCCCATTAATATGCATGCAAAAGAATGATAAATGGACTTTTATGTGCATAGAAAATATGGCAATTTGCGCGCACATCAAACACCCCATACTTAAGCTTGCTTGTCCCCAAGCAATACCTTTAATGATCATTCAGGGGAAGAAAGTAAACTCTCAACATCATAGATTCATATTTCATATGTCCCTACAATCAATTGCCATCCTCGATAAGGTACTTATGTTAACCAAGTCAATGCCTGTGCATAAAGAAATTTCATACTCATAAAAGGAGGTTGATATGCAAAAACAATTTCAGCGACATAGCATTAATAATCAAGAGGACTTTTTCAAGCTTGTGAGAAGTAGATTGGTTAAAGGCTAAAGGTGGGCTAATATTTGGCAATGTGGTGTTAAATCCGGGGAAACATACTTTCTTTCCAAAACATTCCACATTCCTTCTTCATAATGTCTCACCTTTCGCTCATCGCTCAATCTTTTTTTCACAATAATGCTTTTACCTCTCTAACCTTAGCACTTCCATCTCGCGAGTCACAAACATGGGTGTCATGAATGGCCCCAGATACTCAGTACTTCGGACTCCTCACCTTGTGTCCCATCTCGCTGAACTAACATCTCAATGAGCAGGGTCGACCTACCTTTATCTCCTGAGGTGATCGGATTTTTTCTTGCTCGTTAAATTTTCCATATTTCTTAATTTCTTTCATTCCTGCCAACAACTTCATAAATAATGCACCACTCCATATAACAACTCCAAAGATGACATCCATTCTTAACTTGTCCCCGGATAGGGTATAAGGTATAAAATAGGCAATATGATATATGTGGAGCAATAATGATCATGATAAGGCTCATATATGGCTTGTGACTTTTGAAAATATGCATAGGTAAGGCTAGGATATGAACTTGTATATGTATGGAAATTTCATAAAAAGTCCTCTATCATCTTATCATGCACATGTCAAAAGCAACTTCAAATTTTCATCTCCTTTTTTTTCTTTTTGCACTTCACTGGGACTTCTCTTAACTAGGCAATTTCATGTTATATCTCTAATGAATCTAATTTTGCATCATAGAGCTCTTTTTTATACTTCCATGACTCTTTTTTTATTTTCAATTTTTTGATGGGGGTCATTTTTTCTCTCTCTCTCTCTTTTTTTTCGAAATATATAAGACTTAAAGATAAATATGACTAACTAACTAATATGCATGAACTATATAATAAATATGCAATACTTATAGAATATGCTAAAACATGTAAGTAAACTTCTCCCCCACCCCATACTTATAGTTTACAGTGTCCTCACTGTATTAGAACTAGGGTTAAGAAAAACTTACTAAACCATCACAAATTTCAGGAGTCGAAGAAGACAGCAGGCATGGTCGATATCAACCTTTCATCATCGATATCGATGTTTCTCATTGATTTCTGGCCCAAGCTTTAGGGTGATCCGGCCTCGACCACAAGCCCATCTCAATCGACCATAAGGTCGATGTCGATCTTTAACATCGATTTCGATGTCTCTTCCGTGTTCTTTTCTCTTTCCTGCAACTTGTTAACAATAAAACCAAAAAATGCAATATAACCTAAAGTGTCTCAAAACAAAGTAAAATTGTCTAAAACCAAAACTAAGTCTTTGTTACATGCTCTAGACTTTTAAGTCGCTAGGCCGACTTCTTCCTTTCGTGCTTCTCAAGGCGGCATCTGCAGAGCCCATGTGGCTTGGGCCTCAAATAGGACTCCTTTCTTGTCACGGAGCTGCATTCCGCCGAGATGGATCTGATTCACCGCGAATGGTCCCAAATTCTTATCTTTGAATCTCTTAGGGAACCAATGGTCCTTGGATTTGGCAACGTAAACTTTGTCTCATAACTCATATTGGATCGAGTCATCGGATACCCTACATAAGCGCACATGCCATGGCACACCTCTTCCAAATAATGATAAATCTTTAATTGTAATGGAACATGAGGAATCCGTACCTTGACTTACCTTCTTATCTGTTTGTGGCTCAGGTCGATATCGATCTTTAGTACTCGATATCGAGCTCTATTGTACTCCTGGAGGTTCAGTCAATTTGGAGAGTTTTCCCTCGATACGATCAGGTCGATTTCGACCCTCAGTGGTTGATATCGAGGTCTCTGTTTCTCCCTCCTCAGCTTCAATGGTGGTCGATTTCGGCTCTAGGGTATGGTCAATATCGACCTTAAACATCGATTTCGATGTTCCTTCTTCTACTCCGTCGACCCCATACTTATAACCTGACATAGAATCTTGAACATTATTAGTCGATATCGACTTACCTGGGTCGATTTCGATGTTCTGTTTGGCTCCTTCTTTCGAGATTGCCACAACCTCCTCCACTTGGGCTTCTATGGCCCTCTTTTCTAGCTCTTCTGGTGTCATACTCCTTACTTTGGCCTCTCCACATGCAATGTAGACACCCTTTATGGCTTTTATCTCCATTGGCCCTTGATTTTTCACCGTCTTGTTGAAGGCATACTCTATCACCTCGTCACTAATTGTGAATGAGAGCAATCCTTTCTTCATGCTAATGTTGGCATCGACGGTTTCTAGGAATGGCCTACCTAAAATAATGGGACAAGCAGGATCCTCCGCTATATCAACAATTAAGAAATTAGCAGGGACAAAGAATTTACCTACTTGTACTGGCACATCCGTTACCATCCCTGTTGGAATTGCTACCGTATTGTTTGCCATGTATAACCTTGCATCCACGGGCTCCAAAGGACCTATCTTTACCTTGTTCCATATGGTTAGTGGCATCATGCTAACTCTAGCGCCCAAGTCAACTAAAGCATTAAATTTGAATTGACCTAAGCCTATAGCGATAGAAAACTTACCTAGGTCCGCCCGCTTTTATGGTAGCTCCAACCTGTTGCACTCCTCTGCGATCTCAGAAAGTGATCGCTTCTTACCCAATATGTCCTTAAGGAACCTTACATAGGATGGCATCTCATGAAGCGCTTCTGTGAATGGTATAGAGACGTTAAGTCCTTGAAGCATCTTCACGAACCGCTGAAATTTCTTTTCCGCTGGGTCCTTAATCATCTTTTTAGTTGGGAATGGCAACACCTTCTTCCTTTCCGTGGCTGTAGTTAGGTCGACATCGACATCAGTAGGGTCGACATCGACTAGAGGAGTCGATTTCTGTGGTGACTCAGCATCAGGATCGACATCGACGTCACCTTGGTCGATATCGATAGGGGGGTCGATATCGATGTTCGTTCTAGCTCCTTTTCCTCCGCTTTTTGCTCGGGCGTTTGTAATTGACGCCCACTCCTTAGATTCATTGCCGCAATGTGTCCAGATGATCCTGACACTTTGGGTATTGCTTCCGCCAATTGACCCATTTGGGTCTCCATGTTGCGCTTCCAAACGTCGATCTCCCCAAGTCTAGAATTGATGCCCTGCAGCTAAGTATGGATGGAGTTGTTGGCTTGTTTGAACTCAGCATGGTTCCTCCGCATCTCATCAAGAATGATTTGCAGGTCATCCTTCCTTGTCTCCCGCTCAGGGTGCCCTGGTGCTCTATATGGTGGGGGATCCCTTTGTTGATAGAACCTTTTATCGCCCTAATATGGTTGATTGCCCCCTCCATAGGAGCCTCTCGTCCACTTAGCTTCCTCATGTTGTTCCGCCATGGATACTTGCTCAGTATGTGGACAGGCACTAGTGTTATGCCTTGTTGAGCCACATTCCTGACAAGTTTGATTGTTGCTTAGGAACCTGACTTGCTTTTGAAGGTGGCGCATCTGATCATTGTGGAATTGTTGCCGCACATCAGGATCTATCTCCCTTGGAGGCTCATATAGTGGCATTGATGGGGTAGGCCTTGAATCATAGGCCGCAGCAGTCCCATAGGTGTTATCAAAGTTCACGAGCCTCTCAATGGTCTCCCAGGCCTCCGTTGGTGTAAGCTTAATAGGAGGTATATGAATTGATCCTCTCCTTATTCGGCACATCAAGGGCGTTGTAAAATATCTCCAGGATGACATATGGAAGTTGCCCATGCGTCGGGCATGATCTCAGCAAGTCCTTAAATCGCTCCCACACATGTGCTAGTGTTTCACCTAGCTTTTGTTTGAAAGTCGTGATCCTTTGCCGCAACATCGCCGTTTTAGAAGGTGGAAAGAACTTATTCAGGAATGCATCCTTCACCTCCGCCCATGTCCTCAATGAGCGTGGAGCCAAACTCTCAAGCCATTGTAATGCCTTCCCTGCCAAAGACCATCTAAAAGATTTTAGTCTCACATACTCTAAATTTACTCCATCAGCAACTGTTTCACATAAGTCCATAAAAGTAGAGATGTGTTGCAGTGGGCATTCATTAGGTCTTCCTTCAAAATTATTTCTTTTTATTTCAAAAAGGAAGTTAATTTTAATTTAATAATTGGAATGAGGAATTAAGATAGCGGATTCAGGAACGTGAAGCGGCGGATGCATGTATTGCATCGCCGTTTGTGGGTACTGATTGAGCCGCTCTTGGGCTTATCTGCACGCATTCTCTTCCCTATCAGCATGGGCTTGCTCTGCAGCAGTGGCGGCCGTCTCAGCAGCGATTGTAGCATTGTGGTCCTTGATCTCCTTCCTCAACCGCTCTATGGTCTCAGCCTGCGTCTCGTTGTCAGCCATGATGTGAATTGCTTTGTTGCGAAGATGGAAGAAACGTTCAGGCTCGTCGATGGGTTCTAGGATAGGTTCGTGATCAGAACGTCGCATAAACCTGCAAAATAGACTTTAAAAGATCGTGAGAAAACTTAGGTGGCGATTGATTGCCTCCCCAGCAACGGCGCCAATTTGTTCGTACTCTCTTACGAGCGGGAGGTAGATTCAAATATTCAAAGATAATTCAAAACTATGCTAACTCCGTGGCCCAAACAAATAATACAAGAATCCCTCCCGATGTAGCGGTAGGGTAATTCAGGATCGAATCCACGAGGAGGTGTATCAGCGCTTCCCTTGTTGAAATCACGATCAAGCTTTCAACCATAGAAGACACTCGATATCGATGTGTTTGGTCGATATCGACCTCATTTCTGGTCGATTTCCAACCAAGTTCCTGCAGAAGACAAAAGCAGCAAAGTCGACATCGAGACAGACCTCGATATCAATGTTAGACCTCGATATCGATCTTACCCAGTCGATTCCGATGTTTGTCACAGAAACTGTTTTGCGTAACCTATTGTCCGAAGAACGTAGAATGGTAAAGAAGGATGATCAGAAATCAAAAATTAAAATTTTATGTAAATTCAATAAACTTAAAGCTTCTAAAGTCGAGGTTTCATGCCACAACGATAACAATGCAAGTTTGTTGCTAAAGTTATGAAATTTAATGCCTTTATGTCAAATAACTTTCGTTACCAACACTTAGGTGATTAGAGGCTCTCACATAGTTCCTAAGAGTTACTATCCAATTCATGAGTAATCCAAGTTCACAATATGAGTGGCTTTCGCTTCAATAATGCAAATAATGAATCTCCCTAACTTTCGCAAAGGAATCATGCATAGGATAGATGATGGAATCGCATAAAAGAAAACTACTCGCTATCGTCGGGCTCACCCCGACCCTAGAAGTGGGTGGACTACTCGCTTCTCATCATGCAACTCATCATCATCATTGAAAGAAAACTACTTTATTTTTGCAAAAGAAAGAAATTACAACCGAACCAAGCCAAACCTCCGCTCTCGCTTCTCTCCAACCTAAATTCGGCTCTCCTCTTTCTCTCTCTACAAATTCTCTGCATTTTATGTTTTTGAATAACTGAAAATTGGATGTAATTGGATGCCTAAACTCAGCCCTAATGGCCTCTAGATATAGATATCGAACTTTGTTATCCAAAGACTCGAAACTTTATCTTTATTCTCTAAGATAAAACTTAAATAAAGTAAAAACTAAAAGTTCTATGGTAAAACAGCTCATGTGATAGCTCTGACGTTGAAGATAAGAAATCTCGACTTTTGGATAGACGTGCAAGCTTCGGATAGAATTCTATCAAAATCTGAGTTAGATTCATCTGCTGGCAACATCGATATCGACCTTCAGACGTCGATATCGACCTCTCTAAAACTCTATCTCGAGCTCTCCTTCTTCTACTCGGATCGGCACTCGACTTCTATCATTTATCTCGATCTGGCCACTCGATATCGACCTTTGATCATCGATATCGACCTCTGCTGGTGTCGACATGCTTTGTTCTTTTCTTGCTCAATTCCTATGTCTCTGCTGCACTCGATGTCGGGGTCTCTAGTCGATTTCGACCTTTTCAGAAGAATTCGAGTTCTTTTTCCGCTCTTTTAAATCTGTCCATTTTTGTCCTGTTTTCTGCGAAATCACATTGAAACTCGTGGAGACCCATATATTTGACAATAATGCATAAACTAAACTAATCCCAGGTTTTCCTATTAATATGCATGCAAAAGAATGATAAAATGGACTTTTATGTGCATAGAAAATATGGCAATTTGCGCGCACATCAGCTTATGATCAAATCTTGGCTCATTTTTTATTTTTTGTTTTGCATTCATGTTTAAGTTTAATGCATTAGTTTATTAGTTTATAAAAGTAAAGACATCCAAAACTAGAAAATGTCAAAAAGAAACAAAAAAATGCATATTTACCTTATTTAGTTTATTTTAGGCCCAACTTAGATGTCCAATGATGAAAACTCAATAGCTCACTTGATCATGTAAATCCTATGGTATATTTGGATGGTTTAGCCTAAGTCCTTAAAATTGTTTTTATGTAGATTATGAACTTGTGATGAAATTGAGCACATATGATCCTAGGCTAAAAAACAAAATCCAACAAAATTGTCCTAGTGAGAATTTATGGCCTATAGGGAGAACATTAAAAAATTCTTTGCTTTCTTGAGTGAATTTACTCTTCCTATGCATCTTTAAATGTTGTAATAGTTATTAAAAGCCTATATATATGTATATATACGGACCCTATATACACCGCAAATAATTCATCGGATCCAACGTTGTAGCAACGTCAGAATTAACATTGCCACAACGTCCAATCCGACGTTGTTAGCGGTGGTATATTTGCCCAACGGAAAAGGAATCTGACATTGTGACAACGTCTGATTAGACGTTATCACAACGTCAAATTCGACGTTGTAGGCTGGAACCCATCGGGCTCCGTCGGCTTAGCAACGTCCATTTGGACGTTGTAACAACGTATGATCCGACGTTGTTACAACGTCAATTTGGACGTTGTACTCCCATTAACATCAGCAACTTCTATAAAAGGGGTGAGGACCGCACTTGAAAATACAACACAACAATTCCACATTTTCTTTCCTTCCTGCCATGGAGCCGGTTAAAACTGAACATCGCGAATCAACCCCCAGCATTGATTTTGTAATTAAAAGGGTTCGGTACCCAATGTCCCCGGAGGTGTCCGACTGTGCTTGCCATAATCCAGAATACAGTGGTTGTCATCCTTGCGCCTTGTTTCGGGTCGAGTGTGAAAATGAGACTCACATTTCCGCATCCTTGCAGTTAAGGTGTAGGTACTGAAACCTTTTCCTCAGGGCATTCCTGGAGCGTATGAGTGGAGGGTTGGAGACCTTCTCCTTCAATGTATTCGGTCATTCTTCCCCGATGTAAGCAGAGATGACCACATTTACGTAGCTCAACAGGCAGGGATACTTGTGAGGGAAGCAAATATGGAGGTCTAAAACTTTGCATTCAATGAGTTAAAGATTGAACTCATTCCAAAGACGAATTAAGTAGAGCCTGGTCGATTGTGTTGTTATCCATAGTGTATTTGTTTGTTTTAGTAATCTTGATGTGTTATCTAATTGTTATCTATGAAGTAAAGTGTTTGCATGTGATTGTTTGTTATTATCAATAGGTAGAAACCATCAAAAACACTAATACAAACAACAAGAACCACACAAATAAAGTATATCCACCAAATACGAATAGTATGTCATAAACAAACAACATATAATGTATCTACTGAAAAGATCTAATGTAGCTCATAATATGCTCGTACATCTAGTCTGACTGGGGATGTCCGACCAATGCCTGAATACCCTAGGACATCTCGTCGACCCAGGCCTGGCGCACGGCAGCCTCAGCTGGTCCGATGACGTCGTCTGGGTGTGTAGGCGCAGTTGGGGGATTATCATCATGTACCACTATCGTGGGCAACACATGACCTCTACTCTGGGACTGGAACCAAGCAAGGTAGTCAGCTGAGACGCCTCCCTAACAGCTCTCGTTTGTCCTCTGGTGACCAGTGATAGGGTAGAATCTGTCAGGGTCTTGTGATGACCAACGATCGTGCTGATGGGAAAACGTCACGACGTAACGCTTCTTCAGCCGAAACGGTCGCTGGGCCAGGGTGGGAGGGATGACATCCAATGGGATCTCCTGCACGCGGCCAAACTGTCGGAGTACCCTATCTAGCATGTACGACCTAACGACGCCACCGAAGCTGATGGTGCCTCGATAGGTGGAGGAGCGAAACCGGCCTGCAAAATCCAAGTCTCTGTCAAAAGTAATCCACTCGACCTAAGTTGTAAAAATGATATTAGGGAAACAATCATACTTGACATATGTAGTTGATATCAAAGAAAGTGAGAAACACGTTACCTGATCGATGGTCATGCGCTCAAGTTGTGCCCGAAATGTCCGCTCATGTCTGCGCCTCTCCCTGTCGTTCCCCCTCTTCGCGGCCTTCAACGGGTCGAATTGTGTCATGTATCGGGGATCATCCCCTTCACCCCTGTCTGGGCGAAGTGGACCCGCAAAACAAGGGAAGTACGACTAGATCCATGCCTACACAGTATAAACTATTAGAGCACTTTTTATTTGTAACTCGCAAGTAGAGCAACATATTTATCTTATTAAACCCACACTTACCTGCAAAAGCGCAGCACACCCACGTAGACCCTTAGCCTCGCCTCTCGTGGCCTCCCCTAATCCTCGGTAGAGGAAGGCAAGCACTCCTGCTCCCCAAGCTCGTCTCCCAGCGTGCTCTAAGTCCCAAACTAGCCCGAACAACGAGAAGTGTACGCGGCTCTAGGACTTGTCGATGAAGAGCATCGCACCCAGCAGCGTAGCCAAGAAACCAACAGCGAGAGAGTGGCGGTGCTCTCTAACATCGGCGGTGAGACCGGCGAACTGATCCCCACGGCTGCCGTGCCTCTCCCGCCACGCAGTTGTCAACTCCAGGTGGGGCACTCCGCAAACGGTCCTGTGCCTCTTCAGCTCGGCCACGGTCCAACCATACCTCTGCTGTAGTAGAGGCTCCAACTGTAGTGGCAGATGGTCAAGGGTAGGGGCGCAACGCAGTCCGTCAATCGGCAACCCCATCAGACAAGCGATGTCGTGGAGTGTGATGGTCATCTTGCCCCAAGGAAAGTGGAAAGAGCTCATCTCCGGCTGCCAATGCTCAATGAACACAGTCAATAACTGGGCATCCACTCCGTCCCAGTTTAAATCAAGCAGCCTCAGTAGACCAGACTGAGCTGCATCCTACACCCATGTCACTGGGCCCTCGTATACATAGCGGCGGAACGGATCGAGGTGTGTAGCCCGATGATGAACCGGTATTGGAGAATTTGCTATGGGTTGTCGTGTGTGCACGACGTTCAACGTTGTGTTGCTGAAGGAGTTCCAATATCACCAGACGACATCCACCCATTTTGCAGAGATTTGACATGGGATGAATCAAAAAATGCTGCCTTACCCTATGCCATATCGTCTTTGTACACTGCCTCCAATGAAGCATGTGACCCTGATCTGCACCCACCCGAGTGTGGTAGCGTACTTTCAAAGGGCAGACCTAGAGGGAGGAGGAACCCGTGCAGAACGATTCCCTTACGATATGAGGAATATCGGGCCAATTTTGAAAGGGAGGAAGCCAGATCAGGTCGCCGTGGTAGGGACCGACAGTCCGGACACCCGTCTAACGCACAGTACTGGGGTTTTGACTGGGGTCACAACATTGTGGACCCATTTATGTTATGGTACATTGCGGCAGCCCAACGTTGTAGGAGATGGTCACTGCGGATATCGGGCTTTGGCACAACTGATGTTACGGCCAGGAGAGGCACGGTTTCGAGATATGAAAGGGTTATTGTGCACCCATTTCGACCAGAATCATCAACTTTACCCTGGTTGTTACATGGGAGGGTATTCGGTGCGAGAGTTTGTTGACCTGCAGAGTTACTCCGGCATAGTGGGAGGTGACCGAAGATACTGGATCGAGCTGCCGGTTATGGGTCTTGTGTTCGCAACCGTCTACCAGATGCCCCTTGTCGTCTTATCTTGGCACATGTCGTTCACATGCCTCCCTATGTACACTGAACAACCAAATGACGCCCCCAACGAGGCCATACTAGGCCTGGCCTGCATCGGGAACCAAGATCATTTCGTAGCGGTGAGTATGATATGTGTTACTCTCACTTCAACTGCATTTCATCCATAAATTACCAAACTTAATATTCTAATATACTTATTACAGATATGGTTACATTGCAACGCTCCTTTACCTCCTCTAACGCATGAATGGACGACATATATACCATCACCCGAGCGTCAATGGGTGGGATACTCGCTTCCAAAACCAATTTGATAGATTTAGAGAATTGCGGGTTCAGGAAGGTTGTCCCCTATACCATATTTAGGAGTCATGACACGATGTTCAGTTATCGTTGCCCTATTACATTGTCAGTCATCCTTACACGTTTGTCTTTATCAAGACGTAGAAACCATAAAAAAAAAACAATCATTCAAGCAAAACGAACATCAGTTGGCGCCAAATCGAAAATTACAAATATTTTTTAACTTAAAATTTGAGAAAGGATTACAAACATTTTTTAACATAAAATTTCAGCAAGGGTTCTTGTATTAAAAGGAACAGCTACCGATGGACTCCTCAGGACTGTTTGGGTATATCCAAATCTGCACCTGCTAGAACGCATATGTCGTCATCTCATCTTGGGCAGGGCGCGCTGCCACATCAACTACATACTGGGCAAGGCTGCGACAATGCATGAGAGATACGTCGCCGTAAAAAATGGTCAACATATCCGTTATCTGCTCGGTGATCCGCATATAGTATGACGCAGGGTCATCGTCACACTCTTTACACCCGAATTGCAACTTTGGTGACCTCTCGAGGATGCGGCAACCCTATACAGAAAATAGATTGCATCAAAATAAATGCTTATAGTTCTTGTGCTTGCAGTTGCAAGCATCATATTCAAGTGGACGACGGTGTCTCTCCACTTCAACAATGAAACGGGTCCCATCACGAAACATGCCATGTTTAACAAAGCTATTTGGGTTTGATGCCATGATGTGTGTTTAGTGTATAGTAGGTGATGTGCCTCGGGGAACAAGTGTTGCGGTATTTATAAATGGCCTAATTAATAACGTCCGATTGGACGTTGTTATGGGAGACCACAACGTCAAATATGACGTTATTACAACGTCAAATATTACGTTGTTATGTGGTCCGCCCAGGCCCACTTTACAACGTCTAATTTGACGTTGTAAAGTGCCCGACCCGCCCCGTCGTCCTCCAATTCACAACGTCATGTATGGCATATCACAACGTCGGATTAGACGTTGTAACAACGTGACATTCAATGTTGCTACAACGTTATATCTGACGTTGTATTAGCAGCGCTAACCGCGGATTTGCGGTGTATATAGGGAGACCTATATATATATAAGAAATAAATTATGGAGGCATCTTTTAAGCCATTTTTTATCCTCTCTTTACCTACCCTGCATTATCTCTCCTTGAAGCCAAAACATTAGCCTAAGCCTATATATTGTAAACTCTACAAAATTATCCCTAGCCAAATTGAGCCTGGCCCCTATTTGGGAATGGAGGATTAGAATGGTTAGAATAATGTCTTGTGGAAAAAAAGTGCATATGTTTAGTTTTAAGTAAAGAAAATTATGGGTTGGTATATATTTGCATCTTTCCACATATTATAAAAGGATTTTTGGCTCATATTATAAATGCACATATTTATTTTATTAATTTTCGTCCAAAAAAATCCGAAAAAAAAGAGCTATATATTATTAGTTAAGTGCATCAGCCAATTATTCCTTAGTTATTTTATTCTTTGCAAGATTTATATTTTTGAGAGGTTTATTAGGGTTTGAAGGAAAGGTTGAAGTTCATCATGAGAAAGTAAGTTTGGAAAGTGCATTATTTTGGGAGATATGGTTTGGTTGAGTTGTGTTGAAGTTTAGGAGTCTAGATTCCCAAATTTTATAAAGCACCACATAGCCAAATAATTTCATACCCTTTATTCCTTACCAAGCCCCATTACAACCCTACCGAATGGAGTCTTCTTTGAATTTACATAATTGGTTGCGAAGTGGATTATTGAGCGAAAGTCCTCCTGATGGTTCTTGTTGCATTTACATAATTGGTTGCGAAGTGGATTATTATAAATTGCAATGTTCATGAGTTTGTATATGGAATCGAGTTGAGAGTTGATCTTCATAGCCTAAACACATTGAGAGTTGAGTGTAAACACATTATCCTTGTAAGGTTGGATTTTAAATTGCCTCTGACTATGGATCGCTCATATATGTGTGATGACGTTAAATTCACTTGGTTTTCTTTGATACCATTTATGATGTTGCTTTTGACAAGGGCAAAGACTTGAAGAAAGTGTTGTAGATGTTGGTTATTGCTTGGTTATCGCTTGAGGACAAGCACGTCTAAGTATGGGGTGTTTTGGTGTACATATTTATAGTCTTTTTAATAGCATGTTTTGACTTCATAGTCCATTCGATTCCTAAATTAAAGCTTAATAATAATGCAAATTTGTGTAGAATGTGCTAACGTGCAAGAAATAAAGTCTGCACAAGTTTTGGTTTAAATGAATAGGAATTGGAGCGGAATCGGAGTCAAAACGAGAAAGCCAAGTGAAGCAGAGAAGAGTTCGATATCGACTATACATGTCGAGATCAACTGAAGTGATCGATGTAGATATCAGGAGTCAAGCAAAGGCAACATAGAGTTACCGAAGGCCACTCGACATGACTTGAGATCGAGTGGACATATCGACATCGACACCCTGTCCCAGCTCGAGTGAAGTGAAGACAGGTCGAGCAGAAACAGCGCACTCGATATTGAGTGACCATGTCGATATCGAGTAGAAGTTTGCATGGATTGGACGCGTTTTGAGGACGCGGCTTGAAGATTTATCCATAAGAGCCATGATTTATCTTTCCTTTCTGGATATATTATATCTTAGGGTATTTTTCTTTTTACCCTAGGATATTTATTATTTACCATAATAATGTTTCATCCTATCTATGATAGAATAGAATTTTAAATAGGAGTTTTAATAGGATTAGAAATACTTTCGTTGGCTGTTCGTGGAGGGGAGGGATCGCAAATAAAATATCAAATAGAATATCAAACTAAACTGACTCCCCTGTCCAAGAAAATAAAATACAAGAACCCCTCCCGATGCAATGGTATGGTAATTCAGGATCGAATCCACGAGGAGGTATGTCAACGCTTCCTAAGCTTGCAATCACGATCAAATTTCGACTCCAGAAGACCAATTGATATCGAGTAGACTGGTCGATATCGACTACAGTTCCAGTCGATTTCCAGAAATTTCCTGCAGAAGAAAAAACACAGTTGACGTTGAGTTGTTCAATCGATATCGATGTCAGCTACTCGATATCGACCACAGAAGTCGAAATCGAGTCTTCAACATAAACTGTAATCGTAGCAAATTTTGTCGGAAAAGAGTTCGAAGAATGTAAGAATGATGATGGAAGGGTGGACAAAATAAAATTAAAACATAGATTTTTATGAACTTAAATAAACTAAAAAGCTTCCAAGATCGGGGATTAATGCCACAACAATAACCATGCAAGTATTATTCCAAATTCATGAAAGATGATGCCTTTCCGTCAAATAACTTTCGTTACCAACAATTAGGTGATTAGAGGCTCTCGCATAAAACCTAAGAGTTACTATCCAATTTCATGACAAATCCAAATTCACAATATGATTAGCTTTCACTTCAATAATGCAAATAATAAATCTCCTCAACTCTCACAAAGGATCTTGCATAGGATAGAAGACGGAATCGCATAAAAATCATACCTTTGATGCACAAACTTACATAGCTATCGTCGGGCTCACCCCGACCCTAGAAGTAAGGGAACTACTCGTGCCTCATCATCGTTGGCATCATCATCATTGAAAAGAAACTACTTTGAATTAAACTTGCAAAAGAAAGAGTACAACTGAACAAAGTCAATTCTCCGTTCTCGCTTCCTCTCAACCCACTCGGCCTCTCTCTCTCTCTCTCTAACTGTATTGAAACGTTTTTCTTTCTATAATTGGATGATTAAACTCAGCCCTAACGGCCTTTAATTATAGATCTCTAACTTCACTATCCAAGGATAAAAAAAATCTATCTTTATTTCTAAGATAAAACTAAAATAAAGTAAATAACAAAATCGCTTTAGGTAAATATCAAATTCACCATAAAGGATAACAAGTCTGGTGATAATGGATAGAAGATCTCGACTTTAGGATAGGTGTAAGCTCTTCGGATAGAATTCTATCAAAAACAACATCGGATCTGTCTGAAGCAGCAGTCGATATCGACCAGTACATGTGGATATCGACCTCTTCTTTTCTATCTCGAGCAATTCTACTCGACCTCGGATTAGCACTCGAACTCTATCTTTCCACTCGATTCAGGGCACTCGATATCGACCACTTCATGTCGATATCGACCTCTCTGTGTCGACATGCTCTGTTCTTCTCTCCTCGATTTCTGGTGCCCGATTTCCACTTGATGTCGAGTCTTTAGGTCGATTTTGACTCCTCGGTAGACTTCGAGTTCTTTTTCAGCTCTTCTTCTCTTCTCCAGATTGCTCCATTTTTGTCACGATTTCTGTGAAATCACATAAAAACTTGTGTAGACCTCTATATTTGACAAAAAAAGCATAAACTACACTAATCTTATGATTTCCCAACCAATATGCATGCAAATATCGACAAAATGGACATAAAAGTAAATGGAAAATATGACAATTTACGCACACATCAAACACCCCATACTTAAGCTTGCTTTTCCCCAAGCAATACTTTTAATGGTCATTCAGGGGAAGAAAGTAAACCCTTAACATCATAGATTCATTGTTATATGTCCCTACAATCAATTGCCATCCTCGAAAAGGTACTAATGTCAATCAATATCCATGCCTGTGAATAAAAGAAACATCATACTCACAAAAGGAGGGTTATATCCATAAAATAATTTCACGCAACATAGCATTAATAATCAAGAGGACTTTTGCAAGCTTATGGGAAGTAGATTGGTAAAAGGCTAAATGTGGGCTAATTTTTTGCCATGTGGTGTTAAATCCGAGGAAATAAACTTTTCTTTCCAAACTTTTTTCCACATTCCTTCTTCGTCATGTTTCTCACCTTTCACTCTTCGCTCAATGCTTTTTTCACTATAATGCTTTTACCTCTCTAACCTTAGCTGAAGCAGTGCAAATGTCGATGACTCTTGGTGACATTGAGGACAACATGAAGGTGCCATTTGATGGTCCTATCACTCGTGCAAAGGCCAAGAAGATTCAGGATGCAACTAAAGCACTTCTTGTCCGTTACCAAGGAACTATGGAGCAAGGGTTCAGGCCACCCTGGATCACTTTGATCAGGACTACACCACCAGCACAGGAGTTAAGCTTGCGTCCACAAACGGAGCTCATGAAGACAAGACACCCTCCGTGACCAACACACACGCATACCGAGGCCATGTCGAGTGGGCCAAAGCCCATGTCGAGTTGATACGTGTGGTGGGCCGGATTTATGTCATTATTTTAGATATATTTATTTTATGAATTTAGGAAATAAAGTGTGGGAGAATTAAATCTCATCTAGATAGAATTCTTAACCACTAAGTTTTATCTTCCTAGGTTTTATTTATCTTTAGATATTTTGATCTATCTATATTAGGAATAATCTATCTTAGGATTATTTGATTTATCTTTAGTTACCAAAACTCTATCTTTTGCAAGATAGAATTGGTTATGCAATTTCTATTTAAACATTGTATTCCCTTTCAATTAAAATTAGATTGGAAAAAAATTAGATTGTGGAACCTTAATAGGATTTTAGGGTTTCTACAATTCCCAATCCAAGGCTTTCATACTCCTGCTTCTTGATCACAATCGGCAAACACAAGATCCAAACCCATCCCCTTCCAAAACTCACGTCAAACACCAAACACATAAAAGCTACAGAAACCGTTGCAATAAGCCCAGAAACATCGCAACAGAGAGGCAACCGTAGGTGCGGTCCTCCTCGGCTTCATTAGCAGCGAGGGCTGCTTAGCTCGGGCGCCCAGCGCCTGCGTCTTCGGCGCTTTCGCGCACCCGTACATTCCTCTCGCAACTCTTTTCTCTCTCTGTCGCTAAATCTGAGTTCTTCAATTGCTGGAATTTATTCCAAGTATAAACTGTCGCATTTCAGAATATTAATTACTAGTTTAATTTGTTCCAAATCAGGACATATCAAAGAGCATTGCAAGATCGGGCAAATATATGACGTGGTTCTTGATTCTGAGCCCACAGGTGAAGGATCGGGGATTCCAAACGTATCAAGTGGTATCAGAGCTCAGGTTTATGCAAGTTCTTTACTCTCTTGATTCTTTATTTTGAGTGATTATTTTCGTGCCATGTTTTTCACCATTCCCGCTGCATAAAGTTTATATTTTTATTATTCAACCCTAAAATTTGGAACTTTTATTTGGGTAATTTTCTTGTTTGGATCTATAATTTGGAAGATATTGAGTTTTGGTTGCAAGTTTTGATTTTTATTCCTTATTGCTACATATCATGCCTATGAATGTGATTCTTGGATTAAAGTATTGTTATGAACTTGCACTACTAAAGAACCCTAATTTTCCAAATTTCTAGCCAATTTCCCTTTTTCTTTCAATTTTTGCTTACATTTAGATCATCGTAGCTTAGTTTATTTTCGTTTTTGTTTTTGTTCTCATATTTTCTGTCGCCATTCCAGCCCCTGCATACTACGACAGTAGCTAGTCAAAAAAAAAAGCCGAGAGCTTCAAAAAAAAGCATTCATCTTACCTTTTGTTTGAGTTAGTAACTCTTGCACTTGTTATTTCTTTTATTAGCTACTTGTTAGATGATCTAATTGGTTTTAAGCTTCTCAAAAAGAACCCTCTTTGTGTGATTTTGTGCTGTGCCAACACAGGAGCCTTGGTCACTCCCCTCTTTTTCTGAACCTTGTTGCAACCGTCAGATAATAGTTGACGGAGTGTGTGCACTTGATTACCCTTGTGATTGCATTCATATTACTACTATATTGCTGAATTTTTGGTGCATCACATTGTATTCTTGTCTTTCCATATTAGCCGCTTGTTCATACTTGCTATCCTTTGATATCCGAGTTATGGCTGATTTAAATTGCAATTTGATCTTAACTTGCTATCTTCAATATTGCATAATTTTGTGTCCAAAGGAAATTGCTTGAATTTAGTGCCTTGTTTTCTCGCCTAATCGATTTCTAAAACTTAATCACTCTTAGAATCAAAAGGGCTTGCATTACTTGGTTTCTGGTCTTTGCTCCGTTTACTTGTTGCTCTTCTGATATTGTAGGAACATGTCTAACGACAAAGACGATCATAGCTCTTCCTCTACCCCTTCGGCTACCCTTTCTGCATCCGATATGCAGTTCATCATTGACTCAGCTGCAAAAGCCACTACACTGGCTGCGAAAGCAGAAATGGAGGCTTCCAACAATCACTTTGCCATCGACTAGGCTCAAGAACGTGCTCAATTCACTTCCCAGATCAACCAAGCAATTGCTAGGCAATTCGAGAAGATGAAACGGAATGAGGCATCTGGTTCTACACCCCCAACAAGTAAGACACCCCCATCAGGTAAGCCACCCCAGGCTGGGCAATTACACTTTAAGCTTAAATCTGCTACGCCTAACCCTTTTGAAAGAGAGAATGACAATGATCCTCTATTTGGCTTTAACGGTCAAGATAACCAATGGGACCATACACCCCCTCTACGGCAGCAATAGGGTCGGCCTCAGCAACCCCACCAGACTCATGCCAATCATTTGTTCATCAGATCCAATTGGGACAACAGTCGTAGCAACGCTGATCTGAATGACATGCCCCACTTGGAGGACGCGTACCAAGAGGTAGATCCTAACTTTGATGATTTACCTAATCCTAATTTTGGTCGTCCTAGAACTGATAATGCCCAAGCTATACAACGGCGTGATGTAAAGATTAAATTAGAAACGTTTGATGGTACTAATGATCATGAGGCTTATCTTGCTTGGGAGGATCATACTAATTATGTGCTTGACCATCTTCGTTATGATGAGACAGAAAGGTTGGAGGTTGTTACGTTACATTTAATAGGTATGGCTCGCTCTTGGTGGTTTCGCACACGTGAAATCCGCCGTCGTCAAGGTAAGCAACCTGTTGAAACTTGGCCCCAACTACGATATCTATTGAAGCAGAGACAAGTGCCTGAGGAGTATACAGAAACAATGAGGATGCGACTGGCCTCTTGTCGACAAGGATCTCGCTCCCCTATGGAGTACAGAGACGAGCTTGAACGCCTCGCTCATCAGGCTAATATTTACCTTACTGAACGTGCTTTGTGTACTCAATTTCTTGCCGGTCTTAATATTTCTATTAAAAATCCATTGTCTATTCACTCTATTAGGAATATTAACACTTTAACCCATAAAGCGCAGCTTATATACGATCAGCAGCAACAGCAGCGGGCCAACCAGTCTTCACAAGGTCGCAGGTTTGTTCCATTTAACCCTTCTAGTCAATCCAGATCTTCTTTTAACCCTTCTATGCAGCAAAAGAGGGTTGCCAACTCACCTACACAGGGTTTTCAAGTTGAAACTAGAAGAGTTGCTACACCATCTAAAGACCGCAATAAGGACATCCGCTGCTTCACTTGTTGTGGTTCTGGACATGTCTCTCGCGATTGCCCTCAAAAAAGGAAGGTCCTTCTCAATGATTTGGGAGACCATTACTATGAGGAAGAGACTGTCGAGGACCATGTAATTTCGAGTGAAGTGGAGGAGGATCAGGCGCATGACCCTGAAGAGGAGATCGACCCCAACACCTTCCAGGACACTCTCTGCCTTGTCAATCGCCGAGTCCTACACATTCAGGAAGCTCCCATGGCTGATCAAAGGGAGAACATCTTCCACACCAAGTGTGTGGTTCGCGAGGCTACCTTGAACGTCATCATCGATGGAGGGAGTGGCTGCAACCTCATCAATGAAAAGGTAGCTGATTTCTTGCATTTGACGACTACTCCTAGAGCTACTCATTATGGACTGAATGGTATTACTGATGATGGATCTGATATTATGGTTATTAAATAATGCTTAGTTTCTATTTCTATTGGTTCATATCATGATAAGATTTTACGTGATGTTGCTCGAATGAACTGTAGTCATATTTTACATGGTCGTCCTTGGTTGTATGATCGCTCTGTTATACATGATGGTCGTGCAAATACATATTCCTTCACTTTTGATGGGAGGAGAGGTACTCTCCTACCCTTCTCACCTCAAGATGTTTTGAAGGAACAGGTTCACAAGCGATAAAAAAGGACGCTCAAAGGAGGCCCAAAGGAAGGAGGTGAACCGTGAGCTCTCATCCGGCCAAGCCGCGCCCGCGGCCAAGGGAACCGCACCCGCGGCTTCTGGATCCACACCCGCGGCTGCTTCCTCATCCATCCTTTCCCCTTCCTCTTCGACACAGCCTTCCTCTACTTCGCTTAAGGGCTCTGTTGAATGACGATCTCTAGTCTCCCAACCTCAGAAAGAGACCATCACATGGAATGCTCATCGACCTCACATTCTATTGGTAATGAAAGAGGTATTGCTCAATATTGTGGATTTGAGTCATATTCCTGCACCTATTGCTGCTCTCTTGTAGGATTACCTTGATGTGCTTCCAGCTGATCTGCCTCAAGGATTGCTGCCCATTCGAGGGATTGAACATCAGATTGACTTCGTCCCTGGCGCAGCCTTGCCTAATCGCGCCGCCTACAGAGCTAGCCCTGAGGAAACAAAGGAGCTACAATGCCAAGTCACGGAGCTTATGGACAAAGGCTTTATACGTGAAAGCCTCAGCCCCTGCGTCGTACCTGTGATCTTGGTCCCCAAAAAGGATGGCTCTTGGCGCATGTGTGTTGATTGCAGGGCAATCAACCAAATCACGGTTAAGTATTGTCACCATATTCCTCGTTTAGATGATATGCTTGATGAACTTTATGGTGCATGCATTTTCTCTAAAATTGATCTTAGAAGTGGCTATCATCAAATTAGGATGAAACAGGGAGATGAATGGAAAACGGCTTTTAAAACTAAGTATGGCTTATATGAATGGTTGGTAATGCCTTTTGGGTTAACTAATGCTCCTTCTACTTTTATGAGGCTTATGAACCATGTGCTTAGAAGATACTGAGGTAAATTTGTCGTTGTATATTTTGACGATATCTTAATCTATAGTAAGAACCTGCATGATCATTTAAGTCACTTAAAATTAGTATTTGATTGTCTTAGAAAAGAGAAGTTATATGCTAATTTGAAAAAGTGTTCTTTTGCTTCCGAATCTACTATTTTTCTTGGATTTGTTGTTTCTGCATCTAGATTGAAAGTAGATGAGGAGAAGGTTCGCGCTATATAGGAGTGGGCTCAGCCACACACTCCCACCCATGTCCGCTCATTATTGGGCCTAGCTGACTTCTATCGACACTTCGTCAAGGACTTCAACGCCATTGCCGCCCCCCTCCATGAGCTGAACAAGAAGGATGTGACATTTCGCTGGACAGACGCACATCAGAGGGCATTTGATGCTCTCAAGGACCGTCTCACCCATGCCCTAGTGCTGCAACTGCCCGAGTTCGCCCAACCCTTTGAACTCGAGTGTGATGCTTCTGGCATTGGCATTAGTGGAGTTCTACTACAGAATAGGCGCCCAATTGCCTATTTCAGTGAGAAGTTGGGCCCCGCTGAGCTCAACTATTCTACCTACGACAAGGAGCTATTCGCGCTTATTCGTTGCTTACAGATATGGCAGCACTACTTATGGCCTAAGGAGTTTGTGATTCATTCGGATCATGAAGCTCTGAAGTACCTCAAAGGTCAATCAGTGCTTAGCAGGCGCCTTGCTCGATGGGTGGAGTTTCTGGAGACCTTTTCCTATGTGGTTCACCACAAGAAGGGAAAGGATAACGTGGTAGCTGACGCTCTATCATGCAAGTATGTCCTCTTGAACCATATAGATGCCCATGTATTGGGTTTTGCTTTGATAAAGGAACAGTATGCTTCTGATGGTTTCTTTAAAACTATTTATGCTCAATGTGTGTCCAAAGGTGCAGTTGATTCTTACTTTCTTGATAATGGTTATTTGTTTAAGATGGGAAAGCTTTCTATCCCATCTTCTTCTATTAGACGACTGTTAACTCAAGAAGTACATGAATCTAGGGGACATGAAGGATTTGAAAAGACCTTAGCTGGATTAAAAGAACATTACTTTTGGCCTAAAATGTCTAATTATGTGCTAAGATTTTTCAAGAGTTGTGTTACATGTTCTAAAGCTAAGTCTAAGTTAAATGAAAATGGCCTGTATCAACCACTGCCTATTTTGAATGCCCCTTGGGAAGATGTGTCTACAGATTTCATTGTTGGCTTGCCTTGAACTTCTAAGGGTCATGATTCTATATTTGTGGTAGTGGACAGATTTTCCAAAATGGCTCATTTTATACCATGTCACAAAACTGATGATGCTATTCATGTTGCTCATTTATTCTTTAAAGATATTGTTCGCTTACATGGATTGCCATTGTCTATTGTGTCTGATCGTGATTCTAAATTTTTGAGTTGTTTTTGGAAAACTTTATGGTCTAAGTTGGGTACCAAGCTTCTATTTTCTACTTCTTGTCACCCTCAAACTGATGGCCAAACTGAGGTTACTAATAGAACTCTTGGGGCTCTCCTAAGAGTCATGCTGCGTACTAACCTCCGGAGGTGGGAAGACTGCCTACCATTTGTTGAGTTTGCTTATAACAGGTCTAGGCACTCAGCAACAAAGAAGACTCCGTTTGAGGTGGTCTATGGCTGAAATCCACTTACACCTGTGGATATGATGCCTCGGCCCCTTAAGGAGAAAGAGAGCATGGATGCAGCTAAGCAAGTGGACTTTATCAGGCGCTTGCATGAGCAAACCAAGGCGCAGTTGGAAAGGAAAAGCACTCAATACAAGGCAGTGAAGGACAAGCATCGCAAGGATGTGCAGTTCAACGTTGGTGATCTTGTGTGGCAGCATCTCAGGAAGGAAAGGTTTCCGCAACAACGGAAGTCTAAGCTGGATCCCAGGGGAGATGGACCATTTTGAGTGGTTCAGAAGATGGGTCCTAATGCTTACAAGCTGGATCTCCCTGCCGACAAGTACAGTGTCCATTCTACCTTCAACGTCGCCGATCTATCTCTGTTCGTGCCTGACGATGACTCTGACGACGATTTGAGGACAAATCAAACTCAAGTGGAGGAGAATGATGTAGTGCAAATGTCAATGACTCCTGGTGACATTGAGGACAACATGAAGGTGCCATTTGATGGTCCTATCACTCGTGCAAGGGCCAAGAAGATTCAAGATGCAACTAAAACACTTCTTATCCGTTACCAAGGAACTATGGAGCAAGGGTTCAGGCCACCCTGGATCACTTTGTTCAGGACTACACCACCAGCACAGGAGTTGAGCTTGCGTCCACAAACGGAGCTCATAAAGACAAGATACCCTCCGTGACCAACACACACGCATACCAAGGCCATGTCGAGTGGGCCAAAGCCCATGTCGAGTTGATACGTGTGGTGGGCCGGATTTATGTCATTATTTTAGATATATTTATTTTATGAATTTAGGAAATAAAGTGTGGGAGAATTATGTAACGGTCCGGATATAAATACCCGGGTTACGTTTCGAAGGTCGGATACCTTCGTTCGGATGTTGCAATTCAGGTACGGGTCGAGGTTTCAAACCTCGAAGATCAGTATTCAAGCGGGGATTTCGAACCCTAAGCAATCAAAGTCTCAAAACCCAATTCAAACGAAAGTAAAGCAGAAGCAAGATTTAGATACCCACGGCAGAGCCGGGTCAAAACCAAAACATATGTTCTAAAGTCGTATAGCCAAATTAGCGGGGTTACACAGATTCTTTGCAATCGCCCGGGGGATTTTCCCACACCATAGAGACAGGGAGCAATCATACCTAAAAACAAGTGGTGCAAGCGGGATCAGACCGAGACCCCAACACACCCTGTCTCGAAAGCAAACATACACATACGCTAATATAAAGATGCTTTGATGCAATGCGGAAATTTAATCACACTAACATGTTCCTAATTTACAATATGCGGAAAAGAACTGTAAAGATGCCCAAAGAATGTCAAGTGGCATATCCCCATATCTCTGTATTTCCCGTACCCACTCCGAGGTAGGGCGCTCGGCCTCAGTCGAACCGTAATAGATATATTCCCGTACCCACTCCGAGGTAGGGCGCTCGGTCTATGCCGAACCGTATCAGAGATTTATATGTATCATACTCATCGACTCGATCGGGGACCGAAATGGTATCAAACACGAATGCCCCCATGACCCTAGAAAAGACTCTAAGACTCACAGATAACGGTCGTTCTATATTCAAACACACAAAGTAACCGGATGCTCATTCATCAGTGCAATCCTAGCATGATACTACATGGCATGCTTTAATGCTTATGCAACACCTAGTATGTCATATATTCACAAGCAGGTATTCTCTTTCGAATCTGAGTAAGCCCATAAAGAAACTTACCTGAATAAGCCGAATAGCAGAGAAACAAGGCAGAAGCAGAATCCAAGTAATGAGTCACCAATAGTAAGCAATGTCCAACATATCACAATCACCTAATAACATACAAATTCATGAGTCTATCTAATTCACACAAGGCGCCCCTAACTATCATACATATCTACACATATCTCATTTCATATTATACCATCTTATCTCCTCACAATCCATATATCATTTCATGTTCATCTCATCTCATCATTTCCAAAACAACCTCTCAAATAACTCAACTCAGAAAACAAACAATTCTTTTAAAATCGCTTATCCAGATCCCGACATTAAACATTTAGCCTTAAAACCAATTTCCCAAAATCATATTATAGAAATCATTCCGGCATGTTTTTGATTTCAAAAACATTATATAAATAATTTCCAATATTAAATCATCAAAGTAAACCTATGTTCACAAATTATATTTATAAATCAAAACCAACAATTCACTTTAAATTTCTAACTCACATATTTAAATCCTCATAAGATGCATCATATATAAATAATCCAATTAATACTATTTTAAAACAAATAAACAATATATAACGATTAATTTTCAGAATTTATAATTATAACCAAATCCCAAAATAATAATAATAATATTCAAATAAATTAACACTTACTATCCATATAATCTCAAAACAATAACCATAAATATATTTATAACCCAATATCAATTAACATTTCTTTTAAAACCTTTTTAAATATATAAAATTTCAGAATATGTATATATATATATATATATATATATATATATATATATATATATTTTCCCAAAATTCGAAATAACAATTAATATAACATATATATATACATAAATAACATAACACAAATCATACAACTACCGAAATTTAAAACACCACATCACATATATATATTACTTATGATAAAATTCAGACTCAACCCATTAATCAACAACCCAGCAGCCCAAAACAAAGTCAGCCCAGCCCTTACCCGATGACCCGGATCCAAGCCCAAACCCACAAGCCCAACCCGGACCCAAAACCAAAACTCAAACCCAGCCTATTTTTAAAGTGAACCGAAAAAAATGTTGAACCGGGAAAAGAGAAAGAAAAGGAGGTGAACCGGCCTCCTTGGACCCATCCCCTTCACCCAACCCAGAGCTCTGTTCTAACGGAACCGAAGAAGAGAAGGGAAGAAGAAGGAGAAGGAGGGCTAGCCGGCGTCGATCCTGGACCCCGAATTCGGCCACCCTAACCCGACATTGACGACACCGACACACACATGACATGAAAGGGAGGAAAAGGGAGACGGAGGAGCTCACCGAGGGTTTCTTCGAGCCCGAAACTTCAGTCGAAACGCATTGGAACGTTCGTCTGTATGAAGCTTCGCCGGAGATGTCGTAAGGGGAGTGGGAAGGGTTTAAGTCTTTTCCTTTAAGCCATTTAGAGGTGAAAGGATGGGAAATGAGCGGGATTTGAAGCTCTTACCGTTCGAGATCAGAAAACAGAGGAGAGGCAAAAGGGAGACGGCGGATGGGCTCGTCGGGGGCCTCCGAAACTTTTGCTGCTGCGTAGACGTCGAGGTTGAAGTGGTGGAAGAGGTGGCTGCTGCTTCTGGCTGAAGGAGGAAGAGGAAGGAGCTGAAGAGTGCTTGGCCTTGGCTCGGCCTGTGCAACGAAACAGGGCTACACTCGGCTTGCTTAAAACGCAGCTGCCATGGAGGGGGAAGAAGGAGAGTGCGGCATTGGCTTCCTAAGCGACAGTGGTAGAACAAGGGAAAGTGAAGGAGGATAAGGGAGGGAGGATAAGGTGGTGTCTTTGGATTATGTTTGAAGGGTTTGTGGGTTTATGAAATTGGGATTGGGAGTCAGATTAAAAGAGGAAAATGGGTCTCTATTGCATTTGGCGTGGGTAGTGAGCAGAAGAAGGTAAGGACGGTAGGTGGTGTGGGGACCACAACGGGGAGAGAGGGAGAAGGAGGGAGAGAGAGAGGGAGGGAGAGAGAGAGAATAAAGAAAAAGGGAAAAGAATATAAATAAGAGTGGTCCCCAAAATAAAAGGCAAAGATTCCCGAAATTCAAAACTCGAAACCCGCTAATTCCGACGCTCGAAAATTTAAATCAAATTTAAATCATCACGGAACTTAAATTAATTTTATTAATACCCGGAACTCGAAAGCGAAAATCAAATCCCGTCAAAATCCAAAATTTAAATGATGCCAGAAGGATTTTAAAATTGAACTCGTGCTCGAGGATGACTTTTTCTCTGCTTTTACAATTTGCGATAATTAATGACATATTTAATTAAAAATAATAATATCATATATATAAATTATATTCAGTCTTTACAAATTAAATCTCATCTAGATAGAATTCTTAACCACTAAGTTTTATCTTCCTAGGTTTTATTTATCTTTTGATATTTTGATCTATCTATATTAGGAATAATCTATCTTAGGATTATTTGATTTATCTTTAGTTACCAAAACTCTATCTTTACAAGATAGAATTGGTTATGCAATTTCTATTTAAACATTGTATTCCCTTTGAATTAAAATTAGATTGGAAAAAAATTAGATTGTGGAACCTTAATAGAATTTTATGGTTTCTACAATTCCCAATCCAAGGCTTTCATACTCCTGCTTCTTGATCACAATCGGCAAACACAAGATCCAAACCCATCCCCTTCCAAAACTCACGTCAAACACCAAACACATAAAAGCTGCAGAAACCGTCGCCATAAGCCCAGAAACGTCGCAACAGAGAGGCAACCCTAGGTGCGGTCCTCCTCGGCTTCACTAGCAGCGAGGGCTGCTTCGCTCGGGCGCCCAGCGCCTGCATCTTCGGCGCTTCCGCGCACCCGCGCATTCCTCTCGCAACTCTTTTCTCTCTCTGTCGCTAAATCTGAGTTCTTCAATTGCTGGAATTTATTGCAAGTATAAACTGTCGCAATTTCAGAATATTAATTACTAGTTTAATTTGTTCCAAACCAGGAGATATCAAAGAGCATTGCAAAATCGGGCAAATATACGGCGTGGTTCTTGATTCTGAGCCCACAGGCGAAGGATCGGGGATTCCAAACGTATCATTAGCACTGCCTTCTCACGAGTCGCAAACATGGGTGTCATGAATGGCCCCGGATACTTAGTACTTCGGACTCCTCACCTTGTGTACCGTCTCGCTGAACTAACATCTCAACGAGCAGGGTCGACCTACCTTTATCTCCTGAGGTGATCGGATTTTTTCTCACTAATTAAATTTTCCATAATTCAAAATTACTTTCATTCGTGCCAACAACTTCATTATAATGCACAATCTCCATATAACAACTCCAAAGATGACAATCATTCTCAACATTGTCCCCGGATAGGGTATAAGGTATAAAAAATGGGAAATATGTAATGTATGTGGAGCAATAGTAATGATGTAAGGCTCGTATATGGCTGGTGTAATTGCAAATTTGCATAGGTAAGGCTAGGATATGAACTTGAGCACATGTATGGAAATTATAAAGTCATCCATCCTCTTATCATGCATATATCAAAAGCAACTTCAAATTTTACCTCTCTTTCATGGTTTTCTCTAAAACATCGCACTTCATTGTGACTTCCCTTAACTAGGCAATTTCATGTTATATCTCTAATGAATCTACTTTTGCATCGTCGAGTTCAATTAAAGACTTCCATGACTCTTTTTCCTTATTTTCAAAACTTTTGATGGGGGTGATTTTTTTCTCTTTTTTTTTCAGATGCATAAACTATGATGCTTAAAGATAAAGATAACTAAAGTAACTATGTATGAGTATGCATAAACATTAAAAGGCAATATGCAATAACTATGAAAAATTTTAAAACATGCTCAAAAAATGCTAAAAATATGCAAGTAAGCCTTTTCCCCACCTAGACCTGAGCAGACCTGGGCTAACCCGCTCGGCCCGCCCAGCCCGCCCGGCAAAATGGGCGGGCTTGGGTAGAGTAGTTGGCCCAAGCGGGCCTATCGGCCCGGCCCAGGCCCGCCCACTAATATATATATATATATATATATATATATATATATATATATATATATATATATATATATATATATATATATATATATATATATATATATATATATATATATATATTATACATTTATACCCTTGCCATTAAAAATAAAAATAAAAATATATGCAATGTCTATACTCCGTATTAAAATGTATCAATTTCATAAGGGGGAATTTGTGAAATGTCCATAAAATATGTACTAATTTGTGAAATATCCACTTTTTGGGATAAATTTGTGAAATGTCCACAATATAAACCTCCCACGCACTTTCTCTCTCCTACGCTGTCTCCCTCTCCGCAGGCTCTCTCTCTCTCTCACGCCCTGCTCGACGGTGATTTTGCAGAATTGGTGCCGATCATCTCTCCGATCTCATCAAAACAACCGATTTGAGCATCTCTTCTACAGAATCACGTAAGTACAACATTCGATTACAAACTACATCAAAAAGCGGCCTTCAATTCATTGAAAATTTGCGCCAAAGGCGCAAATTTTCATAGATTTTTCACGTTTCTAAGTTGATTCTGGATTGTGCTAACGAATTTACTACTCTGTCCATTAGAACCACACAAAATTTGCGCCTTCGGCGCAAATTTTGAAGTAATTCTTCAATTTTATACTTATAGAAGAGGTTTTTCAAAACAACCGAATCTGAGCTTGTTTAAGTTCGTTTCTGCTATATCTATATGAAATACAGTCGAATCGAGTGATTACTGTTATGGAATGCCTCAAAATTTGCGCCTTTGGTGCAAATTTTGATTGATTTTTAAAGCATTAATTTCTGATTATGATCGTTTTTTCCTATATGTGTGTGATTTTCAAGTCTCCAATCCAATCTGTGCTTGTTTATGCTTATTTATGCTCGTTAATATGTTACATTGGTAAATCTGTATCAAATACATTCGAATTCAATGATTACTCCAATAAAATTACAGAAAATTTCATTTTTGATGTATTGGATGAGATTTTGAAGTCTCCTTTTAAATACATGCTTCTTTATGCTCATTTGAATTATGTGCTTGCACTTTAAAATGTAGCATTGCTATAACTAGTTAAAATGTGCTTATACTTTGATTCACCTCTTGTCATCACTGCACTTAAAATCTTAGAAAATTTGCACCGGAGGTGCAAATTTTGTAGGATTCTGTTCATAACTGGTGTATTCTATTCATATAGTTAATTTAATGAGATCCATTCTTCACTGTTGCATCCAATATTGCATTTGACAATATAATGAACTCTACATTTATTATTACACTTTGATTGCTCCATGTCAGCACTGCATTTGAATCATAGAATTCTGTTCATAACTGGTGTATTCTATTCAAATGTTGCTTGATTTTTGAAGCATCAATTACTGATAATGATTGTTTTTTGCTATATGTGTCTTATTTTCAAGTCTACAATCGAATCTTTGCTTGTTTATGCTTATTTATGATCGTTAATATGTTACATTGGTAAATCTTTATCAAATACATTCCAATTCAAATGATAAATGCAATGAAATTACAGAAAATTTCATTTTTGATGTATTAGATGAGATTTTGAAGTCTCCTTTTGAATACATGCTTCTTTATGCTCATTTGAATTATGTGCTTGCACTTTAAAATGTAGCATTGCTGTATCTAGTTCAAATGTGCTTATACTTTGATTCACCTCTTGTCATCACTGCACTTAAAATCTTAGAAAATTTGCACCGGAGGTGCAAATTTTGTAGGATTCTGTTCATAACTGGTGTATTCTATTCATATAGTTAATTTAATGAGATCCATTCTTCACTATTGCATCCAATATTGCATTTGACAATATAATGAACTCTACATTCATTATTACACTTTGATTGCTCCATGTCAGCACTGCATTTGAATCATAGAATTCTCTTCACAACTGGTGTATTCTATTCAAATGTTGCTTGATTTTTGAAGCATCAATTACTGATAATGATTGTTTTTTGCTATATGTGTCTTATTTTCAAGTGTACAATCGAATCTTTGCTTGTTTATGCTTATTTATGATCATTAATATGTTACATTGGTAAATCTTTATCAAATACATTCCAATTCAAATGATAAATGCAATGAAATTACAGAAAATTTCACTTTTGATGTATTGGATGAGATTTTGAAGTCTCCTTTTGAATACATGCTTCTTTATGCTCATTTGAATTATGTGCTTGCACTTTAAAATGTAGCATTCCTATATCTAGTTAAAATGTGCTTATACTTTGATTCACCACTTGTCATCACTGCACTTTAAATCTTAGAAAATTTGCACCGGAGGTGCAAATTTTGTAGGACTCTGTTCATAACTGGTGTATTCTATTCATACAGTTAATTTAATGAGATCCATTCTTCACTGTTGCATCCAATATTGCATTTGACAATATAATGAACTCTACATTCATTATTACACTTTGATTGCTCCATGTCAGCACTGCACTTAAATCATAGAAAATTTGCACCTGAGGTGCAAATTTTGTAGGATTGTGTTCATAACTGGTATATCTTATTCATATAGTTGATTTAATGATATCCATTCCTCACTGCTGCATCCAATATTGCATTTGACAATATAATGAACTCCACATTCATTATTACACTTTGATTGCTCCATGTCAGCATTGTATTTGAATCATATAAAATTTTGGTTCCTTGTGTCAACACTTCAATCAAATTGTGTTTCTTACTACTGCAATCTATTTATCCTCTTAAATTCATATTCTACAGATTACAATGGCAACCCACGTTATTACAGTTATATATGGTGGGAAATGGTTATTTGATGAATCAGGTCCAACCTTTGCCGGACACACTACTTCAAAAGTGTTCATACTTGATGACTCAATAACACTACAGGGTTTAAGTGAAAAAGTGCACAACAGATTCAATGTAGACAGCGCATTTGAATTAGAATTCAATCATTTGCACCCTTTCAAAGTCTTGAGAGGTCCTCTTACCGTTGAATGTGATGCTGATTTGAAAGAGTTTTTAGAGTTGTCCAAACTAGATGATGTTAAATTTGCTGTTGAGTTGTGTGTCAGCATTAAAACAGATAATGACAAAGAAGATCAACAGACATTCCCAGCTGATAGTTTGGAGTTGGTGACATGCAATCCAAATATAACTAACATTGTCACTGAAGAAAATAGCATGACATTGATCGGTGATAACAGGATGAAGGGTGTGTTGTTAGAGGATATTGGAGATGACATGTACTCTGGAAACAGTGATACTCCCAGTGATGAAGATTCTGCAACTGAAATATGGAGCACCCTATATTCTTCAGCACACAGAAGAGAGACTACACTAGAAGATTGGGATGCTGATAGCCCTACCATGCCTATTATGAATCAGAATTCAGAAAAATTGATATACATAGGCAAAACCTTTGAATCCATGAATGCAGTTAAGAATGCTTTGAGAATATTGTCAATAACAGAGATATTTGGTTTTCGTGTGGCAAAATCAAAACCCAGGTATTATAGGGTGCATTGTGTAGATCCTAACTGCAAATGGAAAGTGAATGTCAAAACTTTTGGTCAAACTTGGCATGAGGTTACAGTGTACGATGACATGCACACCTGCACGTGGGATATCAGATCAAAACACTGCAAAAAACCTTCATCATCAGTGGTTGCAAGCATCATCAAATCAAGGTGAGTAAATTTTGTAAGAAATAGTATTTATATTTAATATTGCTTTTTAATATATTATTTATTCTAATTTTAATATAATTCAACAGCGTTGACACTGGATACAAACCAGCACAGATAATGGATAAGCTGAGAACAGAACAAAAAATGACAATTACCTACTGGATAGCATGGAAATCATCAAAAATTGCAAAAGAAATTGTCAAGGGGACACCATAATCCAATTATGCAGATTTGCCATCATTTTGCCACATGCTTATGGAGAAAAACAATGGGACTATAGCATTGATTTCAACAGACAAAGAAGACAGGTTTAAGTACTTGTTCCTATCCTTTGGCCAATGCATCAGAGCATTCCCCTTCTTAAAGAAGGTATGTCTTACTCAGTGTCAGCATAAATTCTGTTCTCATTGAATTTCATAAATTCAATATAACTAGTAATTTCATTTATTTATCTACCAGGTTGTTGTTATTGATGGGACATTCTTAACTGGACAATATAAAGGCACATTGCTTGGAGCAGTTGCTCAAGATGCAAACAGACATATTTATCCCCTTGCTTTTGGAATTGTTGACTCTGAAAACAACAACTCTTGGGAATGGTTTTTGTACCGGCTGCTGAAGGTTGTGCCTCCCTCAATTGACTTAGTGTTTGTCTCTGATAGACATGCTAGCATTGCAAGGGCTATATCTTTAGTTTACCCAACAGCTACACACTGCATATGTATGTGGCACTTGAAACAAAACATCAAAGCGACATTCAAGAAAAAGCACCTAGGAAAAATGTTCAAGAAAGCAGTAGAGAGTTACACTATCCAAGAGTTCAACAGCTGGCTTGCACAAATAGAAGCAACCTGTCCAAAACTGTCAGAATATTTGGTGTCAGCACGTTTTGAAAAATGGGCCAGAGCACATGCAAAGTGCAATAGATACAATATGATGACATCCAACAATGCAGAGAGCTTGAACTCCATTTTCAAAGGGAAAAAGGATTATCCTATTGTGGCACTTATAGAGTTTGCTAGGGAAAAGCTCACATCATGGTTCCAGGAGAGAAGAGAGAAAGCACTAGAAAACCAAGACAGAATAACTCCTGAAATCCTTAAGGTGATAAGGAAATCACAAGAGCAAATTGGATTATACAGAGTAGAAAGGATGAATGCATCACAATTTGAGATCAAAGGCGAAAGAGCTGTAGCTATAGTTGATCTATCAGCGAAGACATGTACGTGCAGGGTATTTGATGTCGAGAAAATACCTTGTGTACATGCTCTATCAGCCATTACACACGTAAAGGCAAATATATCTGATTTTGTTGCAATTTTTTACAGCAATGATGCTTGGCGTATGGCATATGCAGAAACAATATATCCAGTGTTGGAAGAAGATGAAGGAAACGTCCCTGATGCGATAAAATCTATCAAATGTTACCCCCCTGTAGTAAGAAAGAGAGCAGGAAGACCTCCTTCAAATAGAAAGCTATCAATGGGAGAGTTCAAGAGGAGGATAAAGCATTCAAAATAAGGCTGTCAGCACAATTTATGTCATTGGTATTATGTAAAATTACTACTAGGAAAGAATACAGCTTAGACATTATGAATGACATGTATGTTCCAAAATAAACATTCATTCAACATTATAGAATAAAATTGTAGATTTTATCATGTAATAATACAAGTTTGTACATTCTTTTCTCTATGTCAGCGCAATTTTGTCATCGGTACTCATCAAATTTCAGATTTATATCATTGTTGTTTACTTAAAAAACAATACAATGTTGAGAAATAATCTAAAATATTATTCTATAATATTTTAGATTAACAACCTCGTTCCACCACCCCACCACAATAGCTTCAATAACAAAGAACACCACGCTGGTGTCCCCACAATAACTATTGTTGAGCAAAAATAAGAGCATGTTGTGCAATTATAGGCTATTGGTGAGCAAAATTAAGACTGTGTTGAGCAAAAATAATAGCATGTTGAGCAAATTTTAAACGAACGCCGACGTTGTGCAATGCAATTATACTCTATTGTTGAGCAAAAATAAGACCATGTTGTGCAATTATCTATAGACAAACTATGAGAACACATTGAGAAAAATATAAGATCAAATTGATCACAATTTCACAAAGTCTTGATAATTGTGCAAATATAAACTATTGTCGAGCAAAAATAACAGCATTTAGAGCAAAAATAAGAGCATGTTGAGAAAATTTCCACAAAATGCCCCGTGTTGTGCAATTATAGGCTATTGATGAGCAAAAATAAGACTGTGTTGAGCAAAAATAAGAGCATGTTGACCAAATTTCCAACAAACGCCCATGTTGTGCAATTTTGCCACTTTGATTTAAAAAATATGCATTCTTCCAAAAAAAATCTGTGTCAGCACTACTTTGGACTGGTGTCACCACTACTTGAAACTAATATCAGTGTCAGCACTACTTCAGACCTCAAACACCTAGTGTCACCACATAAACTTCAATATCAGAAAACAGCAGACTGGTGTCACCACTATTTGTAACTAATAATAGTGTCAGCACTACTTTGGGCCACAAACACCAAGTGTCACCACATAAATTTCACTATCAGAAAACACCTACTTGTAACTAATATCACATGCAGTTATACTTGTAACTAATATCATTGTCACCCTTGCTTTGGGCCTCAACCACCTAGTGTTACAACATACACTTCAAAATAGAAAAATGCAAGACTGGTGTCACCACTACTTGTAACTAATATCAGTCTCAGCACTACTTTGGACCTCAAACACCTAGTGTCAACACATAATCTTCAATATCACAAAACACCAGACTGGTGTCACCACTATTTGTAACTAATAACAGTGGCAGCACTACTTTGTTGGACCTCAAACACCTAGTTTCACCACATAAACTTCAATATAAAAAAAACACCAGACTGGTGTCACCACTATTTCTAAGTAGTGTCACCACTACTTGTAACTAAAAAATATGCACCTAGTTACTTTTCTGTCAAAATAGGTGATGTTAAACAATCTGCATTTTCTCACTTTGCTGGCAAAAATCTACATTCTTCTAAAATATTCTGCAATCTTCTTCAAAGTATGAATAAACATATCTAGCAAGTATATTTGTTTGCATTGTGACCACATCCTAAAAAAGTTGCATCTGATTGCTTTTCTGTCATAATATTGGCTGTTACAAACTCTGATTTTTGTCACTTTTGTGTAACAAATCTGCATGAGTGAATACCTTGACCTTAAAACATCTAAACTGTTCTGCATCAGGTTGGCCTTGTTCATCCAACCTGAATGCAAAAGCCAGAAGTTTGCTTAAAACAAATTTGATTGAGTGAAAATTGTAAACAAATACAATCAAAACAAAATTCCATTCATATTATACATTTGCTTAAACCAAGTTCACAGAACAGGGAATACAAGTTTGCTTACACCAAGTCCCTCAAAAAGTTAAACTACATTTTCTTTTGCTAACATGACAATACTACAGAAAAAGTAAGTTTACAATGCAAACCGACAAAGTGGACAAGACCCTTCAACCCTAAGCCAATCTCGGAGATAATGTGGGTGGAAGAAATATGAGCATGGCATGCCAAGGACAGGCATTGAATCCAACATCGGGTCAAGACATATTGAACATGCCTGCCCATCGAGCTCAAGATGATATAACTCTTGTAGACCTTCAATAGCTGCTGTAGTGGTTGGATGATATGGGTAGTCGACCTCCATGTCCGAGTCAGAGCTTGAATCGGAAGAAGAGTTGGAAGTGTAGTACAAATTGAAGGTGATGTTATGGCAGAGACCATATTCGATCAAGTCAACATCTTGAGCAAACCAAGTACTTGTAAAATCCCTTAAGATTCGATTTGCTACTTGATTTCGAACAACAGCTGGGATTCCCGCGTCCCGTAATATTCCATTGCAGCGCCGTAAGCTCATTGGCAAACCATTCCAAACGTATAAATGATGAAGTATTAGAGGAACATCCACGGAGTGGATTGACACCAACATTTCACTCGGACCATATACAGACGACTCACTTGCTAAAAGTTCAACTACAAACTCACCAACAGTGTGATGATACCCTTGTTGAATAACCGGTGGAAAAGCCATTGAAGAAGAGAAGAACTGAAAGGACACCGGCGATTGAAGGGTACTCGGTAACCGCTACAGACAAGAAAGTGATCGTCGCCTATAAACACAAAACGGGGGTAATGGAGAAGATGTTGGAGGGAGCTGAAAGGACACCGGGGATTGCACAACTACGGACTGCTTTGGGTTGAAAACGTGGGTAAGAAGAGATAACATTGGGCCAAACCCTTCCATTCATCAATTTTAAAATAAGCCCATTAACATCTTCTCTTATTTTTGCTCTTATTTTTGCTCAACAATTTCACAAAGTGCCCCATGTTGTGCAATTATAGGGTATTGATGAGCACAAATAAGACTGTGTTGAGCAAAAATAAGAGCATGTTGACCAAATTTCGAACAAACGCCCATGTTGTGCAATAATAGAGTATTGATGAGCAAAAATAAGACTGTGTTGAGCAAAAATAAGAGCATGTTGAGCAAATTTCCAACAAACACCCATGTTGTGCAATTATAATCTATTGTTGAGCAAAAATAAGATCGTGTTGTGAAATTAATAATAGAGAAACTATAAAAACATATTAATAAAAAATAAGATCATGTTGAGCACTATTTCACAAAGTCTTATATAGTTGTGTAAATATAAACTATTGTTGAGCAAAAATAAGAGCATGTTGAGCAAATTTCCAACAAACGCCCATGTTGTGCAATTATTGATGAGCAAAAATAACACTGTGTTGAGCAAAAATAAAAGCATGTTGAGCAAATTTCCAACAAACGCCCATGTTGTGCAATTATAGTATATTGTTGAGCAAAAATAAGACCGTGTTGTGAAATTATTTATAGAGAAACTATGAAAACATATTGAGAAAAAATAAGATCATGTTGAGCACTATTTCACAAAGTCTTATATAGTTGTGTAAATATAAACTATTGTTGAGCAAAAATAACAGCAAGTTGAGCAAAAATCCACCAAATGCCCCTGTTGTGCAATTATAGACTATTGATGAGCAAAAATATGACCATCTTGAGCAAAAATAAGAGCCTGTTGAGCAAAATTCCAACAAACGCTCATGTTGTGCAATTATAGTCTATTGTTGAACAAAAATAAGACCGTGTTGTGCAATTATCTATAGAGAAACTAAGAGAACTTATTGAGAAAAATAAGATCATATGAATCACAATTTCACAAAAGTCTTGATAGTTGTGCAAAAATAAACTAGTGTTGAGCAAAAATAAGAGCATGTTGAGCAAAAATGAGGAATAAATAAAGTATTAACCACTTGCCGTAATTTTTAAAAAAAACAAGAAAAGAAAAAAAAACAAAAATTAGAAAAAGCAATAAATAAGGTATTAAAACACATTCTACAACACACAGTCGGTCATCGTCATTTCTTTCATCCTCCCCCCCGAAATCTCATCTCTCTTGCTCTGCAAGTTTGCTTCACGTTTGATTATACACTCACTGAGACCAGATCGAAAATCCCCCTCTCTATTGCTCTACCATATACATCACCATGTCTCTAGACCGGAAAGGTTTGATTTCCTATTCTCCGTTTATTACAGTTTAAATAAGAATGATTACGGTTTAGGGTTTAGCTCCAACGAAAAGCAGGAAATGGGAGTTATTCAAGTTATTCGACCTTCCACGAGCTGCCTTTGCTAATTTAAGGACTTCGGCATTATAATGTGTAAAGACCCGAAATTTTAAAATATTATTTTATGACTTAGGAGTAAAATTAAGTATTAAATTTCTGAGAATTCGAAAATTTTAAGAATCTTCTTCCTCGATCAAAGTGATTTTATTTTCTTCGAAGCAAATCCGACGCCTATTTAAATTCGATCTAAAAACCTATATATTTTGTTATCTTATTCCAAGACTTGTAAATTTTTTTTTCTTCGGATTTGGAATTAAGAATGAAGTATTGTTCTGAACATAATGAGATGAGTATGAAAATGTTTTATGGTGTTTTAATTTAGATAAAACATGTGGGATTGAATGTGTTGTTTAGATGTGGTATAATTATTAGATAATAGAAATAACGAAATGGTTTTTGCGATTTCTCGTAATTTAACTTAACCCTAATTAAGACGTATAAATACCGCATTTCGGAACCCTACCCGCCCCATCCACACCCCCTTGTAAATCTCAGACTTGGAGCCGCCCTTCCCTCATTTCAGCTCTACGTTTCTCTCTCTCCTCCATTTTCTTATATCTGAACTCTGTCGCCCTTCTCAGCCTCCTCCCTCTCTTTCTTTCACCTGTAACAGCTGCCATTGGAGAGCTGCAACTGAGCTTCCGCTGCGCTGCTCGTCCCCGTCTCGCGTCTCCCGCCCCCGCTCCTCCCTAACCTCCTCGTTCTACCTCCGGAGCTGACCGTGACGCCGATGCTGGCCCAGACCCTGCCTCCCTCCTTGCGCTTCGACCCCCCTTCCCTATCGCGTCCTCGTCGACCTCCATTGAAGGCCGAATCGAAGCTCCTCGCTGCACCTTTGTAGACGGACGGAGTAACAACAACGAAGCCCAGGTCCCCAAGTGTTGAAGCCTAGCACTGTCGTTAATTGTACTCGTCAATCGCACCGCCTTCGCCTCCTCTCACCCCCTCCCTGTTGCGCTGTGGCAAAACTGATGGGCTCGGTTGAACTAGCCATTCGAGGCTGACCAGGACCCGCCACGTCCGAAGTCGGAGGCTGCCGTTCGTAGCCTCCACCGGCGCCTCCGTAGCTCCGACCTGCCTAATTACGAACCGCCCTCTGAGTCTTGTGCCCGTGCGATCGAACTCGTGCTACGGGTATAGATCCTAGACTTTGGCTTGAATGGGATTTTTTCTGAATTTTGGTATTGATTGGAGAATTGGGTTGGATTTAAATTTGGTTGATGTGCTAGTGCCGGTTGGTTGGTTTAAAATTGGATTTGGGTGTTCTTAGGTGATAAATAGGATTTCTCATTTCTTGGTTTGGAACTTGACACTTGTGTTATTTCACCATTAACAGTTTGGCCTCTATTTAGTTGAGTAATGGATTAAATAAGTAAATTATTCATATCGGGAGGTTATATAAACTTAATTGGTTTAGAAGCGATTGAAACACTTGTTACCTTGTTATGGAATTAATTAGCTTGACTTGATACATATATTTTAGCTAGGTAATTCGTTTGACTAAGATCTATATATATAATTGAGAGTTATGTTAGCTATAGATAAAACGGAAAATGAGATAGGATTCTTCTTGTAGAGGCATACCTTCAAGTGTGAGTATTTTATTTGAATGAAATTGATTAGCAAGGCCTTCTAAGAGTTAGTCGAGACTTGGTTAAGCATGTAAGATATAAAAGACATCTTGAGAACTTGTTATACTTGTAAGCTTGTTGTTATGTTTTTTTATTTTTTTTTGTTAAAGAAATTGGTTAATGATTTGAGTTAGCTATTAAACTTGAGTATAGATGAGTTGTTGGTTGTTATTTGCTTATAGAATTATATTTATTGACTAAATCTTTTCGGCTAGGGATAATAATCCTTTAAGTTATATATATATATATTAAGAAGATCTTTTTGTGATAATGATAAGTTATTACTAGGTTATTATAATGTGTTTAATAGCCAATACCTTGATATATGATTTAATAACTTGTCTTGATAAGTAAAGTTGAGGTCTTAGATAAAGAGATTCTTGTCAACTTACCTTGGTTACTCGTTGAGCATGATCTATTATGTGAGTTTTGATAAATAAGACTTGTTGATCCTTGGGTTTGAGAACCTGTGGTTTTGTTGAGTAATCGGGTATTTGATGATCGATGGTTACTTGAGAAAATGGTTTGGGAAAAACCTGAACTTGATATGAAGTAAGATGTTTTGAGTGATGATATTGGTAAGATTTTGAGCTAAGTTTCATACTTGATGAGAACAAGGTTAATTAAGAATGATGGTCAGGATGAGAATACTAGATTACTGAATAAAATATTATCTACTTAGTCTTGTGATGACTTGGAAACATGCTTGTGTGTTGATTAAATATGTATTGATGAGTTGTTCCGTGCTTATTACTTGCCAGTGTGATTGGATGATTATCTGAGTGGCTTGTTTCCCGATGGATGATTATCTAAGTGGCTTGGTTGCTGATTAATTGGATGTGAAGACTCCAGGTAAGTCCTCCGGGGCTTGCTCAAGTGATTGGACCTCATGCCTGATGTGTTATATAGTATGTAGGTGTTGCATATGCATAAAAGCATGCCATGTAGTATCATGTTTAGGACTTGCACTTATGAATGAGCATCCCTATTCTTTATGCGTTTGAAACAGAACGGCCGTTATCTGTGATAGTCCTAGAGTCTTTGCTAGGGTCATAGGGTAGCCCAGCCCCATCGGGTGCCCTGAGTCTATCGAGTCGATATGAGCATGATGATAGCCCAGCACCATCGGGCATGTTTAATTTATGTTATGATGATGATACCGTGGGTGAGTGCACCACCACGAGGATATGCTATGCTATAGCAACGAACTGGCCAGTCTCTACACTAACGGGAAGGGGTGTAGAGGTAGGAGAGGGATATGCCACTTGGCATTGTCTTGGGCCCTTTACAGTTCTTTTCTGCATATTATATATCTACTAGGGGCATGATAGTGTGATTTAAATCATGTACTGCAATAGTCATCCTTTATTCTAGGTATAGGCGTATTATATGACCTCAGCGAGGACTTCCGGTCCCGCATGAGTGGCTCGACCTTGACTTGTGGTATAGTTTCAGGTACCCGCTCCCTTTTGCTTGCTGATTTGCTTTTATGACGGGGTTTTCTCACGGGACGAGAGTGTTAAGAAGACTTCACCTATTGTAGCTTGACTTTACAAATGTTTTGGTTAAGTCTGTCATTTCGAAACATGTTTTATTTATATTGATTTAAACTCGTTTTATCTCTTTTGAGTTTTGACTAGTTGAATTAGGACAGGTTCTCGTTTTATCTCTTTTGACTGTCTCGAGGGTTTGAAATCCCCTTTTTCTTCATTAAATTCTTAAGACATAAACAGGGTTATAACTTGAAGTTGATAAATAAGCAGCTCGTACTTGGATTGCAAGATCTGGCAGAGGGATAATTCTTCCCTCTAAACGTAACCCGGATTTATAATCTGGGCCGTTACAAAGTTGGTATCAGAGCCAGGTTGTGCAATCCGAGTAAAAATGAGTTGTAAAACAATTGGTGATTTTGAGTTTTGAATATAGAATGGCCCAAAGGTTTTCACGAATTTTGAAAGTTTTCAAGGGGGCAAAATGAATTTAATATGGATAACTAAGATAACCGTCTTGAGAAGTGAGAATCGGGACTTGATCGGGTAGTCATGGCGATAGCTATCCCTTACGGATATAGATTGAGATTCGTAGAGACCACTAGCTTTATACCTTATGGATGAGCGTGAAAGACATATTTAGAATCTTGGTTGGGTAATTCGTAATTTGATTTTTGAGATGAGTAAATTTGGGGGAGAAGTTTTGTAACTCATGTGTGTTATTCTTGATGACTTGGTATGATATTTGTTTATATGAGTTTCCCTTGTTATGACATCTGACGTAATTCTTATAAAATTCTTTGATCCTGTTATGCGCATGTAATGTGTGGTACTTGACGACTTGGATTGGACAATTGTTGTCATTCTTGATGCATTTGACTTATACATATTTGTTTGCTACGTATATCACTTATGATGGAAATTGTTGGTGCCTTTTGGCCTTGGTTTCATGAGGACATGAGATGAGATTATGAGGATTTACATGATTATGGCTGATGTTTCGTTCTAGTTGGTTGAAAGCTTATGAGCTCATGCGTGAAAATGTTACTTTAGTTGATGGAAAAGCTTATGGTTTGAGAACTGGTGAATTATGGTGGTTGATTTGAGAGTCATGATATTCTGACTATAGGACTTCTTAGTTGAGTTGATAAGAAATACTTATGAAATTCAGATTCTTGATATAAATTGTTGATTCTTGCGTAGCGATAATGTTTTCACAAAGTCGACACAAGTATTTTACAAGGACGCTTGTAAAGTACTTGGTCGAATCTAGTGAGAACATTGTAACGATTTTGTGATACTTGTACAAGTATTTCATAGGGACGCCTATGGAATACTTGTAGGTATCACAAAAAGCATCGCTTATGTGCTTACTTGAGATGTTTTGAACATGATATTGTTCTATGATCTATTTAGTGATATCTTCGATGACGAATTCTGATGATATTGCGCTCTTATGCGAAATTTGTTCAAAAGAGGATCATGTGTGTACAACTCGACTAAAATGCATGTGAATCAATGAATAGACATGAATTGCTTATTCATAAAATAGGATTTATGTGATTGGTATGACTTTGTCCCTCCTACCCTTGACGTGTCATCGTTCATATGTTGTGACTTTATGAGATTTTGTGAAGTTATGCCATGCACCTCTATCTTGTTTTATGAACGATGATGGTTAACTATGATGTATTGCCTATGTGGCTACTTGTCATCCTATAATTGTCTGACTTGTATAATTGATAACCTACATGTCTCTTATTTCAATAAGATAAATTCTTGCTTGTTTATTTGGTTAGGAAAGGAGACTTGTATAACTTGGCCTTTATAGGTTGAAATGATGAATAGATGTAACTTGCTTAGTAATGAAGACAAGAATGATCTCTAAAACGTAGACTTTAAATCTTGATTAAAGGGTTTCCTCCTCTCTAAGGGAAGAGACTCTATATTCAAGCTAACTTTTTAATGGTGAAATTCGTTAAGATAGCAAGTTGACCTATTGATTGACTTCTTTGAATTCTTGGTGAAGTTTTATTTGCGATCTTTGAGGACCTCGATAAATTGCCATGATGATTCCTTGTCTCTCTTCAACACTCTTCTCTTGCCTTGCCGCTCTGGTTTCTTCTAAATTCCTTCCATGTTAGTCACCTGTATTCCAAGCCTTATGAGTCTAACTTGTCGCGAACTGGTATATAAGCTAGAGTGTTGATTGTCTTGAGGGAGTACAATACCAAAAGGGGGGGTCTTGATGAGTGATTATTAGAAATCTGTTGGATGTCGTCTTTTGTATTGGGAGATCTTTTGAAGTCCTTGTTCATTCGGGAAATTCGTTTGAAGGTCTCCTTATGGTTGATGTTCACCCAAGAGTGTATTGTCTCTTCAGGAAACAATTAGGCTTCCCTTCAGAGTGGGGTATGGAGTCAGTGGAGATGAGTCAATATTGCCCTGAGAAACTTCTATTAGGTTATGATGGTAGTCTCGTTGTGTTCCATATTTCGATGTATTATCGTGTATATACTAGTTCTATTTTGATCTATATCGATATGTATATCTATCATCTTGCACTCGATTTATCCATGCATTATACACATTATCTTAGGATCGTACCACACTCCATAGTACTTCTTTTGTGTTTCTCTCACATTATTATATGATTAGTTTGACTTCGGATGTATTGCCATGATAGCCCTGTACATGTATATCATATGTTTATGTACCCGTGTTTTATTTGGTGTTACTAGAGTCATATAGGATTTATGACTTGTGAACTACGTGACCTCATTCTCCATCTACACCATTGTTTGTCACCCTTAATCACATATTCATGATAGTCTTCTCGTTCTTCTTTTGTTACCGCCTGACCTTTTGGATGTTTAAGAATGTTAGGTATAATTGAATTAGTATGTCGTGCTTGTCTACCTCATCTGTATCATGCCTTTGTTATTTCTATCGCGGGTTCGTGCTAAACTTGTCATCCTTTTGTATGTTCTTGTCACATGATCATTGATCTTTGCCTGCTTATACTCATTAAATGATGTTGATTTAGCTATGTTATGATTTTACGCTTTATGTGGTTAACGTCTTGTTTAGCTATGTACCTCTTATCATTGTCTCTTCTTAATCTGTGCTATAACTCTATGATTTTCATGCTTTAAGGACCTTACACATCGCATGCCCACACACCACGATAACTGTATAAAATTATATGATGATCTCTCGACATATACAACGTGTCATCCTCTTATAGTATGTCGTGCTTGGAAAATAGTATCTAATTTTGATGATAGTCACGCTTGAGCATCCATTACTTGATGTGACATTGTATTTAGTTACTTGAAATATTCATGCCTTGTTTACATGTATATGTGTATCACGACGTTTCGTGTAACCTTAGGTAGCTACTATTGTCTCATGGTCATATTATTTTCTTTTACCTCCCTCTCATGCTCCTGGTGCGTTTTCACTGATCATTTTGGCTTATTATGTGTTATTGTCATGTATGTTGTTCATGCTCCTTATGTGCACTCCTACTGTGTTGCGTGCTACTCTTATGTGATCTCTACTTTTAAATAAAGAATTATTTGGTTTCATGTCCTAATCATAACATTGGTTGATGACGATTACTGCATGACTCATGATAGCTCGACCATGCCTTTTTTATCTGTATCTTAGTTGGTATGCATATCTATGGCATTATACTCTATTTTATTCAGATAGCAGCCATGCATAGGCCATAATATTGCACATGCTTACTTTTATTTGCCACATGATGTGTTTCTATACTCGTTATGCATTAATAGTTTTAAGTCTCGTATGCTCCCACGTCCACCCCTATAGTTTAAATTGCATTTGTATGTTTATGCACCCTATTTTGATTAAAAATTGTTGATGCTATACTATCTACCATGTTGAGCTTATAGTGGCATGAAATAGGTGTTGATGTATTCCTTGGTGACACAAAATGCATGAAGCACCCACTTACACTTGTCTTTTTCCAGTGAACTATATCATATTCTTTCGGGACTTTTAAGACATGTTGATGTTATTCTTTACCCGTTATGTTTAGTTTCCTTACACCATAGTGGCATATAGGATCCTCTCACGCATGTACGGAATCTATTTAGTATATTCGGGTGATAGATTGTAGATCTGCCTTAAATGAGTGTGGTACCTTAATAGCATTTCTTTGTCATTATATGTGTGATATTCCTTGTTAATGATGATTTGACTTGATGATAGTATGTACATCGATAATGCTCTCATGATGATGGGTTGTTTATCTTGTACCCTGCCACATGATATGACACTAGTGCTAGGATCGAATCATCATTGCCTCTTGAGATAGGTTCATGTTAGTGTGCAAGATTACCACGTGTGTGTTTTATGACATGATGTGTTACATGATGATTTGAGTGATACAATCATAATCTTAAGGGTTTCTCATGGACATCGGCGAAATTCCCATGTTCAGTCTTATCAGATACTATACGAGTCTATTTTCGTGTCAAGAGTTAGTCGAATTGTCCCTTAGTGTCTCTTCCTTGAATTCAGCTTAAGCCTCGCGTCATCCTTGTATATCTGTCTATGGTGTGATAAGGAGTGGATCGTCTAGATTAATTAGATTTGCGCATTTCATTTGTCGATGTCGTGATCGTCATGAAGCTGGATTGTGCCCTTTCTGGTTGGTGTGGATGTGTAAGTATGATGATTGTGTTCATTTTCTAATTAATAGCAATGTGCAGATTTCTATGATTATATGTTCTACTGATGATGTGATCTGCTGATAATGGAATTTTGTAGTATGATGAATTCCGATATGTTGATACCTTAAGCCTGAAATGCTGAAATATAATATGATGGTAAATTTTGCTATGATGATGTTTTGGATATGTTGTACTTGAGTTCGATGTTGAAAAATGATCATGAGAAATGAACTTAGGAAGTGGAATATGGGACTAGCCCTTAGAGGTGGATAAACTACTTGTTGAATCCTTGAAAATCTGGTTGACTGACATAGGAGGAGTTGACTCGAGTTGTCGAAATGTTTTGTTACTCATAAAAGGATTTTAGTCTCGAGGACGAGACTTGTTTTTAGAGGTGGATGATGTAAAGACCCGAAATTTTAAAATATTATTTTATGACTTAGGAGTAAAATTAAGTATTAAATTTCTGAGAATTCGAAAATTTTAAGAATCTTCTTCCTCGATCAAAGTGATTTTATTTTCTTCGAAGCAAATCCGACGCCTATTTAAATTCGATCTAAAAACCTATATATTTTGTTATCTTATTCCAAGACTTGTAAATTTTTTTTTCTTCGGATTTGGAATTAAGAATGAAGTATTGTTCTGAACATAATGAGATGAGTATGACAATGTTTTATGGTGTTTTAATTTAGATAAAACATGTGGGATTGAATGTGTTGTTTAGATGTGGTATAATTATTAGATAATAGAAATAACGAAATGGTTTTTGCGATTTCTCGTAATTTAACTTAACCCTAATTAAGACGTATAAATACCGCATTTCGGAACCCTACCCGCCCCATCCACACCCCCTTGTAAATCTCAGACTTGGAGCCGCCCTTCCCTCATTTCAGCTCTACGTTTCTCTCTCTCCTCCATTTTCTTATATCTGAACTCTGTCGTCCTTCTCAGCCTCCTCCCTCTCTTTCTTTCACCTGTAACAGCTGCCATTGGAGAGCTGCAACTGAGCTTCCGCTGCGCTGCTCGTCCCCGTCTCGCGTCTCCCGCCCCCGCTCCTCCCTAACCTCCTCGTTCTACCTCCGGAGCTGACCGTGACGCCGATGCTGGCCCAGACCCTGCCTCCCTCCTTGTGCTTCGACCCCCCTTCCCTATCGCGTCCTCGTCGACCTCCATTGAAGGCCGAATCGAAGCTCCTCGCTGCACCTTTGTAGACGGACGGAGTAACAACAACGAAGCCCAGGTCCCCAAGTGTTGAAGCCTAGCACTGTCGTTAATTGTACTCGTCAATCGCACCGCCTTCGCCTCCTCTCACCCCCTCCCTGTTGCGCTGTGGCAAAACTGATGGGCTCGGTTGAACTAGCCATTCGAGGCTGACCAGGACCCGCCACGTCCGAAGTCGGAGGCTGCCGTTCGTAGCCTCCACCGGCGCCTCCGTAGCTCCGACCTGCCTAATTACGAACCGCCCTCTGAGTCTTGTGCCCGTGCGATCGAACTCGTGCTACGGGTATAGATCCTAGACTTTGGCTTGAATGGGATTTTTTCTGAATTTTGGTATTGATTGGAGAATTGGGTTGGATTTAAATTTGGTTGATGTGCTAGTGCCGGTTGGTTGGTTTAAAATTGGATTTGGGTGTTCTTAGGTGATAAATAGGATTTCTCATTTCTTGGTTTGGAACTTGACACTTGTGTTATTTCACCATTAACAGTTTGGCCTCTATTTAGTTGAGTAATGGATTAAATAAGTAAATTATTCATATCGGGAGGTTATATAAACTTAATTGGTTTAGAAGCGATTGAAACACTTGTTACCTTGTTATGGAATTAATTAGCTTGACTTGATACATATATTTTAGCTAGGTAATTCGTTTGACTAAGATCTATATATATAATTGAGAGTTATGTTAGCTATAGATAAAACGGAAAATGAGATAGGATTCTTCTTGTAGAGGCATACCTTCAAGTGTGAGTATTTTATTTGAATGAAATTGATTAGCAAGGCCTTCTAAGAGTTAGTCGAGACTTGGTTAAGCATGTAAGATATAAAAGACATCTTGAGAACTTGTTATACTTGTAAGCTTGTTGTTATGTTTTTTTATTTTTTTTTGTTAAAGAAATTGGTTAATGATTTGAGTTAGCTATTAAACTTGAGTATAGATGAGTTGTTGGTTGTTATTTGCTTATAGAATTATATTTATTGACTAAATCTTTTCGGCTAGGGATAATAATCCTTTAAGTTATATATATATATTAAGAAGATCTTTTTGTGATAATGATAAGTTATTACTAGGTTATTATAATGTGTTTAATAGCCAATACCTTGATATATGATTTAATAACTTGTCTTGATAAGTAAAGTTGAGGTCTTAGATAAAGAGATTCTTGTCAACTTACCTTGGTTACTCGTTGAGCATGATCTATTATGTGAGTTTTGATAAATAAGACTTGTTGATCCTTGGGTTTGAGAACTTGTGGTTTTGTTGAGTAATCGGGTATTTGATGATCGATGGTTACTTGAGAAAATGGTTTGGGAAAAACCTGAACTTGATATGAAGTAAGATGTTTTGAGTGATGATATTGGTAAGATTTTGAGCTAAGTTTCATACTTGATGAGAACAAGGTTAATTAAGAATGATGGTCAGGATGAGAATACTAGATTACTGAATAAAATATTATCTACTTAGTCTTGTGATGACTTGGAAACATGCTTGTGTGTTGATTAAATATGTATTGATGAGTTGTTCCGTGCTTATTACTTGCCAGTGTGATTGGATGATTATCTGAGTGGCTTGTTTCCCGATGGATGATTATCTAAGTGGCTTGGTTGCTGATTAATTGGATGTGAAGACTCCAGGTAAGTCCTCCGGGGCTTGCTCAAGTGATTGGACCTCATGCCTGATGTGTTATATAGTATGTAGGTGTTGCATATGCATAAAAGCATGCCATGTAGTATCATGTTTAGGACTTGCACTTATGAATGAGCATCCCTATTCTTTATGCGTTTGAAACAGAACGGCCGTTATCTGTGATAGTCCTAGAGTCTTTGCTAGGGTCATAGGGTAGCCCAGCCCCATCGGGTGCCCTGAGTCTATCGAGTCGATATGAGCATGATGATAGCCCAGCACCATCGGGCATGTTTAATTTATGTTATGATGATGATACCGTGGGTGAGTGCACCACCACGAGGATATGCTATGCTATAGCAACGAACTGGCCAGTCTCTGCACTAACGGGAAGGGGTGTAGAGGTAGGAGAGGGATATGCCACTTGGCATTGTCTTGGGCCCTTTACAGTTCTTTTCTGCATATTATATATCTACTAGGGGCATGATAGTGTGATTTAAATCATGTACTGCAATAGTCATCCTTTATTCTAGGTATAGGCGTATTATATGACCTCAGCGAGGACTTCCGGTCCCGCATGAGTGGCTCGACCTTGACTTGTGGTATAGTTTCAGGTACCCGCTCCCTTTTGCTTGCTGATTTGCTTTTATGACGGGGTTTTCTCACGGGACGAGAGTGTTAAGAAGACTTCACCTATTGTAGCTTGACTTTACAAATGTTTTGGTTAAGTCTGTCATTTCGAAACATGTTTTATTTATATTGATTTAAACTCGTTTTATCTCTTTTGAGTTTTGACTAGTTGAATTAGGACAGGTTCTCGTTTTATCTCTTTTGACTGTCTCGAGGGTTTGAAATCCCCTTTTTCTTCATTAAATTCTTAAGACATAAACAGGGTTATAACTTGAAGTTGATAAATAAGCAGCTCGTACTTGGATTGCAAGATCTGGCAGAGGGATAATTCTTCCCTCTAAACGTAACCCGGATTTATAATCTGGGCCGTTACATAATGTGTAGTTAATGTGATGGACTTATCGTTCAATTTTCAAATTTATATGGAATAAACTCCCTTCTTTTACAATGCCATTGCATGCATTATTTGTAGAAGTTGATTTTCAGTGTTCATTACATAGGTAAACGCCCGCAGAGATTGAGTGACTCACCTACTGTAGACAGTCAAAACCAAATTTCGAAGAGATCAAAAAGATCTGGCGTTAAACCTCCAGTAATTGATTTATCTAGAGATTCACCAGCTTTCATTGATGAATTGTTTGAAGATACTCAGCCTGATAGAGCATGTGAAACAGGGGTCGGTTCCCTGTCACTTGAATCTAAAGATTCACAACCGCTTGTTCGGAAAAACAGTAAGAAAGAGGTCCCCCATGAGACTACTGTTCCTACTACCACTGTTGGTTTAGAAGCCCTTGAAATTACAGTTTTGCAAGACGATTCACCTAATGTAACGCTTGGTCAACCAGTGAACCCAACTGTGCATAACATCACATCTGATGAGCAAACAGAAGGCACTGAAATCCAACCTATCTCAGAAAACAAACAAATGATTGCGAAGACCGAGAGGGACAGCAGACAGAAACAATTCAACTCTTTGAAAACACGTTCAAGCCCCCGCCTGCTTGTGTCATCATTGCAGAAAATGAATGACAAGCAAAAGAAATTCATTAGAGATATTGGGTTTGGATGTTTGTTCAACTTGAACATTGTTTCCCTTCCACAATATCTTTCATATTGGTTAGTGGATCAGTTTGACCCTAACAAGTGTTGTTTGGTTATGGCTAATGGAGGAGAACTTGAAATTAATGAGATGGATGTTCATATCACATTGGGATTGCCTATGGGAAAGGTTTTAGTAGCAAGAAAAACAGCAAAGGAAAATTTCAACCTTGTGAAAGATTGGAGAAACACATTTGAGGTTAAGGATAATATAACATCAGCTATGGTTATGGATAAATTGATAGCTGACACTAATTGTGGTGATCAATTCCTCGTGAACTTTATTGTTGTATTAGACTCTTACTTGATTGATACTTTAGGAAATGGATATGCAAACCATAGTTTAGTAAGAGTTGTTCCGGAATTAGGTGACATGAGAGAGCTAAATTGGTGTGGTCTTGTGTTAGAAAGTTTGGTTGATGCGAAAAAAAGTTGGGAAAAGAACAAGGATGGACACTTCAGAGGGCCTATATTGTTCTTGGTTGTAAGTAGTTTTTCAAACCTTTCCTTTGTTGTTAAATTAATTTCTTTACCATGACTGTACTACCCATGTCACCAGTGCCTATTTTAAGTTTCCTAACTACAATATTATTCATGTCAGCACTGCCCCACTCCATCATCTTCCCTGTGATGTTAAATTAATTTCTTTACAATGTCTGTAGTACCCATGTCACCAGTGCATATTTTAACTTTAGTATCTACAATATTATTCATGTCAGCACTCCTCCCCCGCTTAATTTCTTTACCATGTCTGTAGTGCCCATGTCACCAGTGCCAATTTTTAATTTCATATATACAATATTATTCATGTCAGCACTCCCGTCCTGAATCATTATACTGATATATGTTTATCCCATTCATGTGTCAGTTGCTGTATATGGATAGGGTGAAACTGTTCACAAGCACAGCGCTTAGACGAATACCTCGTTCTTTGCCAGTGTTTTTTGGCATCAATTCCAAACTTCTACGCCAAAGAGAGACTGATGACATTAATAGTGGAGGCTTTGGCCGTGGCTCAATCCAACCTCGCCAAATCGTTCCTCCCACTCAAGAAATACCTCCTACGGCTTGTCCCCAATCTACTACACACAATGAAGAATGCACTGAACACCCCGCTGGTCCAGAAAAACAACCATCTCCACTTCAGGTCTATATGAATTTTTTTAACCAATTCAATCTAAAATTGTGAAGTTTATCATGTTTTCTTATTTACTGATGTTTTTTTTAATCTTATTTTCTCATGTGCTCTTGTCTTCTAGAATTGGATACAGACTTTTGCTCAAAAGACTTCTGTGCTTGCATCTGCTATTTCTGAATTTGTGGAGTGGTCTACAAATATACCGCCTGAACTACAAAATGATGACAAGGTGAATTCACTTCTGCGTGGAGCCAACCAGCTCCTAGGGATGGGAGATGTGACCCCTGCGCCTGCTACAGATGCTGCTGACAGGTCATATATGGACGACTCTCCAAACACAATTTTTAACAACTCCCAACACCCATTCTGGTCAGACCCTGCTTTTATAGATTGCCTTACTCAGATTGAGCTTGCATATCAGAATAAGCAAAAATTGAAATCAAATATCAAAGGAGATGGGCAATTTTCCTTTGATATATTTGTAAATGATCCTGTTTTGGGGGAAGATACGGGGATACCACAGAACGTTGCAGATGCAACCAAGGATGGTAATGACGCACAACAAGCTCCTGGACCCAGCCATGGTCATCGTCCAATACAACAAGATGTCCAAGCTAAAACTGCAGACACATTATGCACCCCTCCCAATCCCCTCCCCACTCAATTCCAAACTGATATTCCACCAGAGAAGCCATTGGAGGATAAAAGAAAATCCAAGTCCCCTGCTCCATTGCCCCCCCGGAGGTCACCACGTGTCAACGCAGCTCCTGAGAATGCACCACAACAACTTCATGACACAAAGAGAGAAGAAGCTGCAAAGAGAGCATATAAACCGTCTGCATCTTTGAGAAGCCCCTATTACTCCCGTGTTGTAGATATTAACGATCATATCTCTGAAATTGAGCGGACTGTTTCAGCCTATTTAGCAATGACAACAACTCATAGCACGTAAAGTTCATTTTAATCTTAATTTACTTAATGTATGTTCAGTTACAAGTAAAAGATATTTTTTATTTAATACATCTTCATAATGTCTTGCATTTGCAGTGAAGTCTTATTTAAACACAAGTCTATTGTGGTGGTTAGAAGAGACATGGGTACACTTGAAGATGAAACCCAACTGTCTAGTGTCATTATTGATGCATGGACAGCAGTCCTCAACAACAAGGAACAATATAAAAGTGATCAGTCACCAGCAAGACTATTTGTCAATATCAACAAATCTGTAATATTTTTACTTATTCATCTTTCAATTACACTCCATTCTTTGCCATTATTACAATGGGTCTTTTTTTTACTAATTTTTATTTTTGATCCAGTTTAATGTGGACAGTGTGTCATCAGGAGCTTGTGATGAACAGTTTCAGAGGTTTAACCTCCACCTTGATACTGCTTTGTCATTATCACCACACATTTCTTTGAAAGATATAGACATGGTACTCCCTTCACAACCACAAGAATGAAAAGTTCTCTAAATACTGATTTTGAGATCAAAGTTAACAAACTCAATCCCTAATTTCTATCTGTTTAATATTATGTTCATTAGTTTGTTTTTGGAGTTGAACAAGAAGAGGTCTACATCATGGTTGTCTTCAACTTGAAAAACAAAGTCACCCAAATCATTGATATCAACCCAACTTGCCCTGCTGAAACTTGCACCTTTGCATCCCCCTTTGAATGTTTGGTAAGTTTTATTAATGATACATAATATCTTCTTGAGTTGTATTAACTTAAATCTAATATCACCTGAGTTCCCAATTAACATTAAATGCTTTATAATTCAATAAATGCAGGGAGATATGCTGATTGCGTTTCTAACAGAGAAGGGGCTTGAAGCAAAGGCAGAAATAGTGTCAACTGCACCAACATCAATTGTCCCCATCGCGTGGGCTGGAGAAGAGAAAGTTCAGCATTCTGGGGTATGCCTCATGCGTCACATGGAGACTTTCTTTGGGTCAGAGCGAGGCTACAAGTGTGGATTTGAAAAGGGCAATTTCAAGAATATCTCAAAATTACGGGTGAAGTACCTAACAGATATTGTGTTCTCAGAGCTGAATGAAGTGAACAAAGAAGTTATGAAGGCAGCAAAATCCCATTCAAGAATGATTTCAAAGGGGATTCAAGGCCAAAAAATAAACCTTGGTTGAACAGCTACAACACAATATAATGTTTTTGTTGCAAACTATCAAATGTATTGGGGTGTAGACAGTTGTGTACTCTGCTTCTGAAAAGTTGTTTCGTGAGCATTAAGACAGTTGTTTTCCCTATGATTTTAACCTGGATTGTATTTGTCAATTTCATACAACTATAACTGCATCTGACCAATTCTGTATTCTTTTCTCTATGTCAACACAATTTTGTCACCGGTAGTAAAATATTTGATTTCTGTTTATAACTGGTGTATTTTATAAATATAGTTTATTTAATGATATTCATTCCTAAGTATTGACAATACTTTGCAAGAGAAAGATTTCAATAGGAGAGTTCAAGAAGAGGGTAAAAGCACACAAAATAAGCCTGTCAGCGCAATTCTGTCATCAATACTATAAAAAAACACTACTACGAAAAGAAGATACTATAAAAAAAATAATACCATGTTGTGCAATTATCTATTGAGAAAGTATAAAATTATATTAAAGAAAATAGGATTATTTTGGGCAAAATTTCACAAATCTCGTTTGTTGTGCAAATATAAACTATTGTTGAGCAAAACTAAGATGCTGTTGAGCAAATTCACAATAACATAAACCCTTAGTTAAACAGTGTCAGCACTACTTTTGCCAAAACAATTCCCAAATTACTCTATGTGTCCGCATTATCAACCAATGAAGACTTAAAACTCCAATAACACTTTATAATATCAAATACGAGGTGCGAAATTACAAAATATCCATATAATTAATATGATATTAATAACTTACATCATATCTTCATTATGAACACACATATAAACTAAAATATATAAATAAGTTCCAATATTATCACTTATTAATATACAAGACCTACAGGCCTAAAAATTCATCAATCTTCCTCCTCCTTTCCATTTCTGCATCTAAAACTTCTTTAACGCACTGCATAAGGTTGTCCTTTGCCTCTTCCAACATCTGCCTTTGTTCCCCAAGTTCTCGTTCCCCCTAGATAAAACATAAAATATAAGAGTTAACACTAGAGAGGAAAAAAAAAGTAAGGATAAAAATTCATATATCACCTTTGATAGTGCTTCAGCATCTTCATCTTTGGTTGCTCTGCGAATATGATATTCATTTGCTATTATTGATCTTTGTAATTCCTCATATAATGTATAATGAAACACAACGGCTTCCACCAACTCAACCCTGTGAGCCTCTTTGTTAGTCTCACATGCCTCATCAACGAGACTCATGTGATACCCACGGTAAACAACACCATCCAGATCGTCCATCATTTGGTGGAATCTTGGGCAGAACTCAACAGTGTTGCCATAATTCATCTTTTTGGTGGGGGGTGGTTAAGCAGTAAGAATACAAGTTCTGGTATTCTGATTTCTGTTACAATTAGTTTGTAGACACCAATGGACACCAAAGAATTATTTCTGGATATATATAGCCAATAATTATACAGTTTTCTTCCTTATGACAGTTATTTGGGGCACTTCATTTCAGAGTACCTATAAAAAACTATAAAAACTGTAAAAATATAAACTGTAAACGGATTACAGTTATATGAGTTACAGTTATAATTGCTGGACAACAACCCCCTCGTGTCATCGCTGCTTTGGGCTTACAATTATCACTGTTGGACATTAACCACCTCGTGTCAGCACTACTTTGGGCCTTAACCACCTACTGTCACCATATAAACTTAAATAACAAAGAACACACAAAGCTAGTGTCACCAATACTTCCAACTACTCTAACCAACAGTGTCACACAAGACTTTGGGCCTTACCACCTCGTGCAACCACATAAAAAACAAAATAAAAAAAATACAACCCTACTGTCGCCAATACTTGTAACTAATATCAGTGTCGGCACTGCTTTGGGCCTTACCCATCTACTGTCACCACATAAACTTCAATAACAGAAAATATAACCCCATACACTTCAATATCAGAAAAAACAAGGGTAGTGTCACCACTACTTGTAACTAATATCATTGGCAGCCTTGCTTTGGGCCTCAACCACCTAGTGTTACCACATACAATTCAAAATAAAAAAATGCAAGACTGGTGTCACCACTACTTGTAACTAATATCAGTGTCAGCACTACTTTGGACATCAAAGACCTAGTGTCTCCACATAAACTTCAATATCAGAAAAAAACCAGACTGGTGTCACCACTTTTTATAACTACTAATAGTGTCAGCACTACTTTGGGCCTCAAAAACCTAGTGTCACCACATAAACTTCAATATCAGAAAACACAAGACTGGTGTCACCACTTTTGTTATAGCATGGTAAATATGTACCCATGCCCCCCACATTATTAATACAAATTCAAATAAAACATTGTCATTGCAAAAATAGATACCTTAATAAACATTAATAAAAGTTAAAATGTACAATCATAACAGATTCAAAGTCACATCGAAAATACAGGGCATCCAAAAAATATCCCATAAAATCCATTACCTACTAATATACATACATGTCCACCAAATTAACAATTTGAGCACATAGATTGTCATATTACATCAAAAAATACCCCATGTATGCACCAACTACATATCTAAACAATTGTTTTAAAACCTAAAACTCCAGGTCTCCTTGATCAGATCTGAGCACATGAGTTCTCTGTATCGAAAGAGCTTCTCATTGTTGAATCGTTTCACATCTCCCCCAAAGACAGATGCTTCAATTGCTTTTAATGTAAAGACGCCGCATGAAGCCCTACAAACACAAAAAGACCCCATGTCATGTGAGCACATAAATAACAAGTATCTTAGGCTAAACGACAAACAATACAACATATAAAATACATACCCAGTAGAATCATGCATTAAATCATCAACCATATTTAGCTGGAAAGGAGAGGAAGCAAAGTTTTGATAGAGCCCAGCCTTTGCCAAATGAATTGGGAACCAAATAGCAAACGGTTGCAATTGTTCTTCAAGTACACCAGCCTTAACAGCAGTCACATTGCAATCGTACACGTTGATTACCCTCTCCTCAAGCATAATCTCCAACGCCACCCAATGTTTGTTTATAACATTGAATATTGTGTAGACTTTCTTTACAGAGCCCCATGGCTTCCCATACTCAGCAGGGCACATACCAACAAAATACTCCTCGGTGTTGACTTCAAGAGGCAAATCTTCCCCATAATTTGAAGCATAATCAGGCAGGTACTTTAAGTAAAATAGCCAATCAAGAACAAGAACCTCTCGATATTTCACAGGGTCTTGAGAAATGCGCCTCCTAAAGTGAATCAAACCTGCTTCTAGATGCTACACAACATAGTAATAAAAAAAAAGATGTCAACAATCAACAAACACAATAGAATCCAATCCACACATATATATATATATTTCAAAAACAAGCAGATATTAACTGACAATCAAGCCACATATTCTTTGATATGATGTGCAGGAAAAACTTTTTGTCCCACCTTGATATTGGACCAGCAACAGAAAAATTCCTAACCAAATTACACAAGATGAATATAAATATATAAAGAATGAGGTGCTGTACTAATACAAAGACAACATTCCATAAAAAAAGATTGAACAAAAAAATAAAGCATACCTTTTCTTCTTTACAAGTCCATACATAAACTCATGATCTTCAAAGCTGATCAATGACTTGTTAGGGACGTGCTTTAAGATTCTCACCTTCTTTTCAATCTCAGCTGGGCCATACAAGAATGTACTGGTTGACGGGATAAGATTCGAAGCCTTTAATTTTTCAACTTCATTTATAATTTCAGTATCCTTGGCTACCGAATCCCAATCAACACCTGCAACCGTGTCATAATCATCATCAGACAGAGATATGAACTTTTCCAACGATGAGTGCCCACCAACTGCACCGACTACAGCATCACCACCTTCAACCTCACACTTGGCAGATCGAGCAACTTCAGCAGAACTTGATGGAATTCCAAACTCATCTGCACTCCTTTTGGCATCATCAACTTCATTCTTAGTTAATGAAATATCACCTTTCAAATCCTTAAAACCTTTCACATCTGCACCACCACCCTCACCCTCAGTGTCAGCGACAACAGTTGGGAACACAGGAGGGATTTCAGTATACAGAATATCCTTATCCAAAGTTGGGCCCTCTGATCTTATTGAGGGCAAGGACACGTCCTCAACATTGACAGAATGGGGTGATGATTTCACCATTTCCTCATCAGCAGAGAAACACTTCTGAAGATCAGCTACAACATCATTGACAATTTTTGCGCTGACATCTTCATCAACAACCTTCACAGGACTGCCCTGGGACTTACCACCTATATGCTTATCATCAGCATTCCCAGGATTTACCTGTGACCTGGCAAACATAGCTTCATAATTAGAAACCCTAACCTCAAGCTCATCATACCTCATCGCCATCTCACCAACAACTCCAAGCATCCCAGCCATCTCTGCAATCTTTGATTCAATAGCATCAACCCTCGCACCCAACACATCCATACGCTGAGGTACATCTTCAAGCTTCTCAATCCTCTTAAAAATCTCCTTCACCCAATCAGGATAAGATGGGGTAGAAGAAGCAAAACCATCACCATGTATTTTTGGAGGCAACTCCCCCGTTGAATCATTTTTGGCCTCCATTTGGGGAGATACACCTTCAGTGCTAGCATTAGATGTTTGACCCTCTCCCCGCCTGTCACCAGAAGATGTCTCACCTCCTTCAACCTTGTCAGCACAACCAACCACATCTGCAACCTCCGCCAAAACAGAAAGCCCAGCAGTAGGAGGAGCAGACAACTCATCAGATCCACAAGAATGGGTGTCAGCAGTAAAATCATCAACCTTGTCATCGCCATCACTGCATTCACCACCAGATGTAAAGCCTGCAGCATGAATTTCTTCGTTCTCCACTCCATGAGTACTCTGATTATCACCAAGAGAAACTGAAGGAAGAACAGAAGACATGTCAGCAGTACTATCATACAATGGCCTCCCACTACCTAACCCAGCTTTCTTCATCTTATACCTCCGCTGAAAGACAAATTTCAGTGGGGTATCATCATCTAATAAATCACATAAATTAGTAACCAACCGACCTCGCTTGGAAGGTGAAGCAACCACATCACCCTCCTCATGCATATCTGTGTCAGCATTAATTATCTTCACATTCTCAGAAGGAACAACTGTACCACATTGCCTAGCTGCAGAACGACCCCTCCTCACATAAACCAATCCATCAGCAGTATCGTTGGACACCACCTTCTTTTTCTTTTTACCAGCCATCCCTCCACTCTCAGATTTCCTCTTCTTTGAGGACTCTACAACATCTTTGTTTTCTACCTCAGGAAAAACTTGAAAAGCAGTGTCAAAGGACTTCCCATCCTGTTTCTTTCCAGCAGCTTTGCCTCTCTTCACAGGTGTCTTCCTCTTTGACGTCTCTGCTTCATCACCTTTTTCCAAGATATTAGCTTCTTCACCACCAGCTTGTACAACTCTCTTTGAAAACCTAGCTGCATATGCCCTTTGACGAAAACGACGGCTGTCATATAATGCATCATCAAGAGCTCCACCACATACTTCTTCAACTGATGCATCAACGACTGGATCATCATTTTCATCAGCAAACCCCATCTTTGCTGTGCGTGCAAACTCCCCATAAGTAGGGAACAACAGAGTCTGCCCAAAATGCAAGTATAAAAATATGTTTAAAAAAAAATAAACAAAGATGCATCAACTAAAAATGGTCTTAAAGATAAATAACATAAAAATATTACCAAATCACCATGAAACAAATGCTCAGCTTCAACATACGAATGGCTAAACTCGCATACCCAGTGCAATGAGTATGGATCTCTATCAGGCATCATAAAATTACAGTCAATTTTAGCAGAGAGGGCTGGGAAAGCTTCTAATATCCAAGACTGTTACAAAATAAAACGCAAAAAGAGATTACAAAACAATATTAGACAAAAATCTTAACATACACAATAAAAGTTGTGATGACACAGACAAATATTGATGACAAAAGTGATTCAAGCACTAAAACAGAATACCTGGAATGCAAGGCAATACCCATACATTTGATAAGAGCCCCTAACACCAGCACGGTCTGCAACAGAAGAACTCTTCAAAGACTTCAACAAACGGGTGTACGACTCTCTACCCCAAGGATATAATTCAAATTCCTTCTCATTACATGCAAGAGAAAGGAATTGTGCACTGACAACCTCTGACCTCCTATATACAATTAACCTCTCAATCAACAACAACTTTGCCATGATCAACTTCTTCTTAGACTTCGTGCTCTCAGATATGAAACGAGCAACTAAATCATCATGAGTCATCTTCTTCTGCCCAAAAAATTCAGATATTAACACTTTTTTTGAGATATTACAAACACGTTCTTCATAAGGAAGGCCAGTGATGACATGAAACTCAAAAATTGAAAAACGTGCAAGATATCCACCAACTCTAAACCACAACTCATTCTCCTTCTGAGTTTGGACTTGACGAAGCACCATTTGATGCATAAGCTGAAAATTGGTAGCCATTTTGGTGCCCTGCGTCAGCACCCATCCCACACAACTTTCCCCCAGAATATTGTAATCAGAATGAGACAAATGCTTCTCAATCAAATCGCAAACAGATGGATATGAATATATGTTGGACCTACAATGGAATCGTTCAGAAACAGGAATGCAATATTGATATGAATATATGTTGGACCTACAATGGAATCGTTCAGAAACAGGAATGCAATATTCCAAACCCTGATCAATCACATACAAAGTACCCAAAAACACAACATCAGATTAGGAAAAAATCAAAACTTGCTCATCAACAAAAAAATTCAAAATGGAAAAACAAAATAACTTACATCAGAACCCCTATAAGATGTGGATGCATCACCAGATTGAGCCGCTAATAAAAACAAAATAAAGAATAATATAAAAATACAATAACATAATCCATGATAAACCAAATAACCATAAAAAAAATAACAATAAAATGACACCACCACATAAGAAAAGAACATAAACATCACAAAAATAACACAGAAACCCCAATCAAAGTACACACATTGTTGAAACTACCAAAACTAACACAACCATGTATAAAAACAGACAGTGTCAGCGCGCTTACACATGAGCATACCTACAGATATCTACACTATGAACAACACAAACAATACAAAGCATCAAGTACACACATTGTTGAAAAATACACGAATAACGCTAAAAAAGCACATACAAAGTGCCGCATCACAAAAATTGAAGCACACAAACAGTTAAAATAAACGAATTTAACACATGCAAATTACTTAAACTACCTACAACACTCAAAATCGCAAACATTTATGCATATCAAGCATCGATTTACCTATAGGTGATCAAAACTGAAAGCAGAAATCAATAAAATCAACATAAATCAACTTCTTCCAAAACCCTAGCACGAAACATTTAGCAAAAACAAGCGATATCGATACCTGAAGAGTTGCTAGATGACGACATTGAACCAGATAGCACAACAACGAACAGAAATCGGCCGAAATCTCACTACTTACGCACAGATTGAAGGAACGAGAACGAAGAAAACCGATGAAAACTGACGAGCGCGAGAAGAGAGTTTGGAAGAGAATATACACGAGAATATGTCCGTACAAGTGAGAATAAGTATTTATAGTGGACGTTTTGCTAATTTGTCCAAAAAGGTGGACAATTCCCCAATTTGTCCAAATAAAGTGCCTGTTTTGCAAATTTTTTCATTTCATAAAATAGGGTAAAGAACAAAAAGATAAAATTAACTAAGGGAATACAACGTAACTAAACTATTGCTAATTTAATTAGGTAGTTGATGATGGATTCACTTCTTCAACTGGAATTCAATTTGTATGTGGCATAGGCACTTCATGTTTGCACTATCCGTGCATTATGCACATGGGTGTATATATGTCTAATTGTCTATATGATGGAACACTGGAACAGAATGGAGGGTTGCTTATAAACAACCCATTTAGCCCGGTGGGCAGCCCGGCCCACCAATGAGGGTGGGCTTCGGCGAGGTGATTGGCCCAATCACCGGGCCTGGCCCAAGCCCGGTCCGGTATAGTGGGCTGAAAAATGGTCGTAGGTCCGGCCCAAGCCCGCCCATGCTCAAGTCTACCCCCACCCCATACTTAAAGATTACAGTGTCCTTACTTATATGAACTAGGGTTAAGAAATAAATTTACTAAAAATTCGCGAAAATCAGGAGTCGAAGATGTCTGCAAGGGCGGTCGATATCGGGTGGATCAGTCGATATCGACCAGTTTCACTCGATATCTGAGCTTCATGATGATCTCAGGTCGACCACAAGCTCCTCTAAATCAACCCTCTTGGTCGATATCGAGCATTTTACTCGATTTCGATCTCTCTTTTGCGCTGCTTCTTTCCTGAAACTCGTTAGAAAATAAAAACAAAAACCAAAACAAATAATAATGTCTCAAAACAAACCAAAAGTGTCCAAAATCAAAAGTGTCTCAAAACAAACCAGAAGTGTCTCAAAACAAACCAGAACTAATTGTCTTGTTACAAGCTCTAGACTTTATAGTCGCTACGCCGACTTCTCCTTTCGCGGTCAGGGCGGCATCTGCAGAGCCCATGTAGCCTTGGCCTCAAATAGAACTCCATTCTTGTTTTGCAGCTGCATCCCGCCTGGATGGATCTGGTTCAAAATAAAGGGTCCCATTCTCTTTGTTTTGAATCTACTCGGGAACCAATTATCCATTGATTTAGAGACATACACCTTATCTCCTACTTCATAATTGCTCAGATCATCATTGGATACCATGCATAAATGCACATACCAAGGCAAACCTCTTCCAAATAGAGATAAATCTTTTATTGAAATAGAGAAAGAGGAATCTGTACCTTGGCTTACCTTTTCTGTCTCTGAGTCTAGTCGATATCGATTAGTGTCACTCGATATCGACCTCTGTTTTGCTCCGGGTGGTTCTATCGATGTGGAGGATTTCTGCTCGATTGGGTCTGGTCAATTTCGACCTGTACTATTCGATATCGAGTTGCTTTTTCCTCCTTCAGCTTCTGGTTCAGTCGACGTCGGCTTAGGGTTTTGGTCGATTTCAACCTCTGTACTCGATTTCGAGTGCTCTTCTCCTACGTCGACCCCATATTTAAAACCTGGCACGGAATCTTGAACAATGTTAGTCGATATCGACTTACCTGGGTCAATTTCGAGTGGCTTTTTGGCTCCTTCGTTTAAGATTTCCACGATTTCCTCCACTTGGGCTTCTATAGCCCTCTTCTCTAGCTCCTTAGGTGTCATATTTCTTACCTTAGCTTCCCCGCATGTGATGTAGACACCTTTGATTGACTTTACCTCCATAGGCCCTTCATTCTTCATCACTGTTTTGTTGAAGGCGTACTCTATCACTTCATCGCTAATGGTGAATGAGAGCAATCCTTTCCTCACACTTATGTTCGCATCCACGATTGCTAAGAATGGCCTTCCTAAAATAATGGGACAAGCAGGGTCCTCTTCCATATCAATAACTAGAAAATCAGCAGGGACAAAGAACTTACCTACTTGCACTGGCACATCATCTACCATCCCTGTTGGAATAACCACCGTATTGTTGGCCATGAAAAGTTTAGCATCCAAAGGCTCTAGGGCACCTATCTTTATCTTGGACCATATGGTTAGTGGCATCATGCTAACACTAGCACCTAAATCACATAAAGCATTAAAGCGATATTGACCTAAGCCTATAGTGATAGAAAACCTAGCTACCCGGGTCCGCCCTTTTCTCTGGTAGCTCCAACCTATTGCACTCCTCTGCGATCTCAGCAATTGATCGCTTCTTACCTAATATATCTTTAAGGAACCTCACATATGATGGCATCTCATGAAGTGCTTCGGTGAATGGTATGGTAACGTTGAGCCCTTGAAGCATCTTCACAAATCGCTGAAACTTCTTTTCCGCTGGGTCCTTAACAACTCTCTTAGGGAATGGTAGCACCTTCTTCTTCACAACGGATGGAGTTGAGTTGACATCGAGTAGAGGGTAGTCGATATCTGATGGAGGAGTCGATTTCTGTAGAATCTTAGCTTCTGTGTCGACATCGAGTAAAGGAGACTCGACATCGACTTCACCATGGTCGATATCGACTGGATTAGTCGATATCGATGTCTCTTCTGGAGCTTTCTCCTCCTCTTTTTGCTCGGGCGTTTGCAATTGACGTCCACTCCTTAGATTCATTGCCACTATATGTCCAGTAGTTTTACCCTTTAGATTGGGCACAGTAGATCCAGGCAGCGATCCTGACGGTTTGGGAATTTATTCCGCCAATTGACCCATTTGGGTCTCCATGTTCCGCTTCCAAACGTCGATCTCCCCGAGCCTAGAGTTGATGCCCTGCAACTGAGTATGGATGGAGTTGTTGGCTTGTTTAAACTCAGCATGGTTCCTCCGCATCTCATCAAGAATGATCTGCAGGTCATCCTTTCTTGGTTCGCGCTTAGGGTGCCCTGGTGCTCTATAAGGTGAGGGATCCCTTTGTTGATGTTAAGGTTGATAGAACCTTTGATCTCCCCAATACTGTTGATTGCCCCCTCCAGAGGCGCCTCTCGTCCACTTAGCTTCCTCATGTTGTTCCGCCATGCTGACTTGCTCAAGATGTGGGCAGGCATTGGTGTTGTGCCTTGTTGAGCCACATTGCTGACAAGGTTGGTTGTTTGAGAGGAACCTAACTTATTTTTGTAGGTGGCCTATCTGATCGTTGTGGAATTGTTGCCGCACATCAGGATCAATCTCCTTTGGAGGCTCATAAAGTGGCATAGATGGGGCAGGCCTTGAGTCATAGGCCGGAGTAGTCCCATAAGTGTGGTCAAAGTTGACTAGCCTCTCAATTGTGTCCCAGGCCTCCGTTGGTGTAAGCTCAATGTACCGATAAGAGGTGTAAGAGTTGATTCTCTCCTTATTCGGCGTATCAAGGGAGTTGTAGAAGATCTCCTGGATGACATATGGTAATTGCCCATGTGTAGGGCATGATCTCAATAAATCCTTAAAGCGCTCCCACGCCTGTGCCAATGTCTCACCAGGCTTTTGTTTGAAAGTCGTGATCTTTTGCCGCAGCATCGCCGTTTTAGATGGAGGAAAGAACTTGTTCAAGAACGCATCCTTCACCTCTGCCCATGTCCTCAGCGAGCGTGGAGCCAAGCTTTCTAGCCATTCTAATGCCTTCCCTGCAAGAGACCATCGAAAGGATTTCAGTCTAATATATACTAAGTTCGCACCATCAGCAATTGTCTCACATAAACCCATAAAAGTAGAAATATGTTGCAAGGGGGATTCATTAGTTCTTCCTTCAAAAGTATTTCGTTTAATTTCATACAGGAAGTTAATTTTAATCTCATAGTTAGAAGGAGGAATTAAAATTGCAGATTCAGGAACGTGGAGCGGCGGATGCATGTATTGCATCGCCGTTTGTGGATACTGATTGAGCCTCTCCTAGGCTTGTCTGTGCGCATCCTCCTCTCTATCAGCGCGGGCTCTCTCTGCAGCAGCAGCGGCCCTTTCATTAGCGATTGTCGCATTATGGTCCCCTATCTCCTTCCTCAATCACTCTATGATTTGAGCCAGTGTCTCATTCTCCCCCATGATTATGATAGCTTTGTTTCGAAGATAGAGAAAATGTTCTGGCTCGTCTATACTTTCCAGGATAGGTTCGCGGTCAGAGCGTCGCATAAACCTGTAAAATCAGCACTAAAAGATCGTGAGAAAACCTTAGGACGTGATTTATTGCCTCCCCGGCAACGGCGCCAATTTGTTCGTAGAGGGGAGGGATCGCTAATAAAATATCAAATAGAATATCAAACTAAACCGACTCCCTTGTCCAAGCAAATAAAATACAAAAACCCCTCCTGATGCAGTGGTAGAGTAATTCAAGATCGAATCCATGAGGAGGTAGGTCAACACTTCCTAAGCTTGCAATCACGATCAAATTTCGACTCCAGAAGACAACTTGATATCGAGTAAACTGGTCGATATCGACTACAGTTCCAGTCGATTTCCAGAAATTTCCTGCAGAAGATAAAAGCACAGTCGACGTCGAGTTGTTCACTCAATATCGATGTCAACTACTCGATATCGACCACAGAAGTCGAAATCGAGTCTTTAACAGAAACTTTAAACGTAGCAAATTTTGTCAGAAAAGAGTCCGAAGAATGTAAGAATGATGATGGAAGGGTCGACAGAATAAAAACACATATTTTATGAACTTCTATAAACTAAAAAGCTTCCAAGATCGGGGATTAATGCTACAACGATAACCATGCAACTATTATGCAAAATTTATGAAAGATGATGCCTTTCCGTCAAATAACTTTCGTTACCAACTATTAGGTGATTAGAGGCTCTCGCATAAAACCTAAGAGTTACTATACAATTTCATGACAAATCCAAATTCACAATATGATTAGCTTTCGCTTCAATAATGCAAATAATGAATCTCCTCAACTCTAGCAAAGGATCATGCATAGGATAGAAGACGGAATCGCATAAAAATCATACCTATGAATATGCAAGTAAGCCTTTCCCCTACCCCATACTTAAAATTTATAGTGTCCTCACTGTATTAGAACTAGGGTTAAGAAGAAAACTTACTAAACCGTCACAAATTTCAGGAGTTGAAGAAGACAATAGGCAGGGTCGATATCGACCCTTGACATCGATATCGATGTCTCTCTCGATTTCTGCCCAGGCTTCAGGGTGATTTGGCCTCGATCACAAACCCTATTTATGTCGACCTTAAGGTCGATGTCGACCTTGGACATCGATTTCGACGCCCTTCCTGTATGATTTTTCTCTCCCTTGCAATTTGAAAACTAAACACAAAACCAAACATGTAAAACAATAAAAAGTATCAACCCAAAGAAAAAGTGTCCAAAAATTAAAACTAAGTCTTTGTTACAAGCTCTAGATTTTTAAGTCGCTAGGCCGACTTCTCCTTTGCGCTTCTCAAGGCGGCATCTGCAGAGCCCATGTGGCTTGGGCCTCAAATATCACTCCTTTCTTGTCCCGCAACTGCATTCCGCCAGGATTGATTTGATTCACCGTGAATGGTCCTAAGTTCTTATCCTTGAATCTTGTAGGGAACCAATGGTCCTTAGATTTGGCAACATAGACCTTGTCTCCTATCTCATATTGGCTTGAATCATCATCGGATACCCTACACAAGCGCACATGCCAAGGCACACCTCTTCCAAATAATGATAAGTCCTTAATCGTAATGGAACAAGAGGAATCCGTACCTTGACTTACCTTCTTCTCAGTCTGTGGCTCAGGTCGATGTCGATGTTCAGAGGTCGATATCGACCCCTGTTGTACTCCTGGAGGATCAGTCGATTTGGAGAGTTTTGACTCGATATGATCAGGTCGATTTCGACCCTCAGAGGTCGATATCGAGGTCTCATTTCCTCCCTTCTCAGCGCTGATGGTGGTCGATTTCGGTAGGGCATGGTCGATATCGACCCTTGACCCCAATTTTGATATTTCCTCTTCTCCTCCGTCGACCCCATACTTAAGACCTGGCACATAATCTTGAACATTAGTGGTCGATATCGACTTACCTGGGTCAATTTCGATGTTCTGTTGGGCTCCTTCGTTCAAGATTGCCTCAACTTCCTCTACTTGGGCTTCATTGATGGCTTTTATCTCCATTGGCCCTTGATTTTTCACCGTCTTGTTGAAGGCATACTCTATCACTTCATCACTAATTGTGAATGAGAGCAATCCTTTCTTTACGCTAATATTGGCATCGACGGTTGCTAGGAATGGCCTACCTAAAATAATTGGACAAGCAGGGTCCTCCGCTATATCAACAACTAGGAAATCAGCAGGGACAAAGAATTTACCTACTTGTACTGGCACATCCGTCACTATCCCAGTTGGAATTACTACCGTATTGTTAGCCATGTATAATCTTGCATCAACGGGCTCCAGAGGACCTATCTTTACCTTGTGCCATATGGTTAGTGGCATCATGATAACGCAAGCGCCCAAGTCAACTAAAGCATTAAATTTGAATTGACCTAGACCTATAGCGATAGAAAACTTACCTGGGTCCGCCCGCTTTTGTGGTAGCTCCAACCTGTTGCACTCCTCTGCGATCTCAGAGAGCGATCGCTTCTTACCTAAGATGTCTTTAAGGAACCTTACATAAGATGGCATCTCGTGAAGTGCCTCTGTGAATGGTATAGAGACATTACGTCCTTGGAGCATCTTCACGAACCGTTGGAACTTCTTTTCCGCTGGGTCCTTAATCACCTTTCTAGATGGGAATGGCAACACCTTTTTCCTTTCCGCGGCTGCAGTGAGGTCGACATCGACATCAGTAGGGTCGATATCGACTGGAGGAGTCGATATCGACTAGAGGTGTCGATTTCTGTGGTGACACAGTATCAGGGTCGACATCGACTGGAGGGTCGACATCGACGTCACGTTGGTCGATATCGACAGGGGGGTCGATATCGACGTCTGTTCTGGCTCTTTCTCCTCTGATTTTTGCTCGGGAGTTTGTAATTGACGCCCACTGCTTAGGTTTACTGTCGCAATATGACCAGTGGTTTTGCCCTTTTGGTTGGGCACAGTGGATCCAGGGAGTGATCCTGACGCTTTGGGCATTGCTTCCGCCAATTGACTCATTTGAGTCTCCATGTTGCGCTTCCAAACGTCGATCTCCCCAAGTCTAGAATTGATGCCCTACAGCTGAGTATGGACGGAGTTATTGGCTTGTTTGAACTCAGCATGGTTCCTCCGCATCTCATCAAGAATGATTTGCAGGTCATCCTTCCTTGTCTCCCACTCAGGGTGCCCTGGTGCTCTATATGGTGGGGGATCCTTTTGTTGATAGAACCTTTTATCACCCCAATATTATTGATTGCCCCCTTCATAGGGGCCTCTCGTCCATTTGACCTCCTCATGTTGTTCCGCCATGGATACTTGCTCAGTATGTGGACAGGCACTAGTGTTATGCCTTGTTGAGCCATACTCCTGACAAGGTTGATTGTTGCTCAAGAACCTTACTTGCTTTTGAAGGCGGCGTGTTTGATCGTTATGGAATTGTTGCCGCACCTCAGGATCTATCTCCTTTGGAGGCTCATATAGTGGCATAGATGGGGCATGCCTTGCATCGTAGGCCGCAGCAGCCCCATGTGTGTTGCCAAAGTTCACGAGCCTCTCAATGGTCTCCCATGCCTCCGTTGGTGTAAGCTCAATGTACCGATAGGAGGTATATGAATTTATCCTCTCCTTATTCGGCGCATCAAGGGCGTTGTAGAAGATCTCCTGGATGACATATGGAAGTTGCCCATGCGTCGGGCATGATCTCAGCAAGTCCTTAAATCGCTCCCATGCCTGTGCTAGGGTTTCACCTGGCTTTTGTTTGAAAGCCGTGATCCTTTGTCGCAGCATCGCCGTTTTAGAAGGTGGGAAGAATTTGTTCAAGAATGCATCTTTCACCTCCGCCCATGTCCTCAGCGAGCGTGGAGCCAAACTCTCAAGCCATTGTAATGCCTTTCCTGCCAAAGAACATCGAAAAGATTTTAATCGCACATACTCTAAATTTACTCCATCAGCAACTGTTTCACATAAGTCCATAAAAGTAGAGATGTGTTGCAGGGGGCATTCATTATGTCTTCCTTCAAAAGTATTTCTTTTAATCTCAGATAGGAAGCTAATTTTTAATTCATAGTTGGAGTGAGGAATTATAATGGCAGATTCAGGAACATGAAGCGGCGGATGCATGTATTGCATTGCCGTCTGTGGATACTGATTTAGCCGTTCTTGGGCTTGTCTGCGCGCATCCTCCTCCCTATCAGCACGGGCTCACTCAGCAGCAGCGGCGGCCCTTTCAGCAGCGATTGTAGCATTGTGGTCCTCGATCTCCTTCCTCAACCGCTCTATGATCTCAGCATATGTCTCGTTGTCAGCCATGATGCGAATTGCTTTGTTGCGAAGATGGTAGAAATGTTCAGGCTCGTTGATTGGTTCCAGGATAGGTCCGCGATTAGAACGTCGCATAAACCTGCAGAATAAGCTCAGAAAAAGATCATGATTAACTTAGGTGGTGATTGATTGCCTCCCCGACAACGGCGCCAATTTGTTCGCTGCGGGGTGGTAGTAGGGATTCAAATATTCAAATATAACAATGTATAACTAGGCTAACTCCCTGTCCCAAACAAATAATACAAGAATCCCCTCCCTTGTAGTAGTAGGGTAATTCAGGATCGAATCCACGAGGAGGTATGTGAGCGCTTCCCTTGTTGTACTCACGATCAAAGCTTTTGACCTCAGCAGACACTCGATATCGAGTATACTGGTCGATATCGACCCCAGTTCTGGTCGATTTCCTAGCACAGTTCCTGCAGAAGACAAAACAGCAAGTCGACGTCGAGACAGACCTCGATATCGATGTTAGACCTCGATATCGACCCTTATAGTCGATTTCGATGCTTGTCACAAAAACTGTTTTCGTAACCAATTTGTCGGAAAAGAATCCGAAGAAAATAGAATGGGAAAGGAGGATGATCAGAAACAAACTTAAGACTTTTATAAAGGATTCAATAAATTAAAAGGCTTCCAAAGTCGGGGTTTCATGCCACAACGATAACAATGCAAGTTTTATGCTAAAGCTATGAAATTTAATGCCTTTCCATCAAATAACTTTCGTTATCAACACTTAGGTGGTTAGAGGCTCTCGCATAGATCCTAAGAGTTACTATCCAATTCATGAGCAATTCAAGTTCATAATATGAGTGGCTTTCGCTTCAATAATGCAAATAATGAATCTCCCTAACATTCGCAAGGGATCATGTATGGGGTAGAAGACGGAATCACATAAAAGTCATACCTTTGATGCACTTACCCCACATCGCTATCGTCGGGCTCACCCCGACCCTAGAAGTGGGTTGACTACTCGCTCCTCATCATGCACATCATCATCATTATTGTTGAAAGAAAGCTACTTTGAATTAAAACTTTGAAAGAAAGTACAACCGAACAAGCCACTCCGCTCTCGCTTTACAACTTTCACTCGGCCTCCTCTCTCTCTCTCTACTCATCACTACTGTAATTGGAACTGAATTGAATGTCAAATTGAATCCCTAAACTCAACCCTATTGGCCTCTATTTATAGATGTCGATAAGGACTTGAAACCTTATCTTTATTCTCTAAGATAAAACTTAAACAAAGTAAAAAAACTAAAACTTCATGGTAACTCAGCCTCCATCTGATAGATCTAGTGTGGATGATAAGAAATCTCGACTTTTGGATAGACGTGCAAGCTTCGGATAGAATTCTATCAAAATCTGAGTCGGATTCTCCTGCTGGCATGGTCGATATCGACCCTAGACATCGATATCGACCCCTTCAAAACCTTATCTCGAGCTCTCCTTCTCCTACTCGAACTGGCACTCGACTTCTATCAATTTGCTCGATATAGAAGCATCGATATCGTCCTCCAGACGTCGATATCGACCCCGTCTGTGTCGACATGCTCTGTTTCATTTCCTACTCGATTCCTATGTCTTTGATGCACTCGATGTCGAGGTCCCCAGTCGATTTCGACCTCTTCAGTAGACTTCGAGTTCTTTTTCCGCTCTTTCAAATCCGTCCATTTTCATCCTGTTTTCTGCGAAATCACATAGAAACTCGTGCAAACCCATATATTTGACATTTAAGCATAAACTACACTATTCCCATGTTTTCCCATTAATATGCATGCAAAAGACAAGTAAAATGGACTTTTATGTGCATAGAAAATATGGCAATTTGCGCGCACATCAGAGAGCCATCCTATAAGATACTCGGGAAATGGGACTAGTGCCTGGCTCCAACTCGATCACGAAGTCGACCTCTCTTTGCGGGGGTAACCCTAGTATCCCATTTGAGAAGACATTGGTGAAGTCTCAAACCACAGGCACGTCGGTCATGCTGGGTCGGCCTCGATCCACCTCTAAGGTGTAACACCAATAACCCGTGTAACCCTGATCAAGGAGCCTCGCCACTCGGACTGCGCTGATTAGTGCCTCGTTCCTCTTAGGGTCACTACACCAAACCTGGTGCTCGGTGCCATCATCTGCCCGAATCGTCACGGTCCTCATCTGCAAGTCGATGATCGCCCCATAGTGGTCCATGCTTTCCTTAACCCTGAGCCTATGATCTTTCTAGTCCCAAGGTCCTAGAAATACCATGATTTAGCAGTAAATATAGCAGCATAATTGGAATCCTCTGCCAACCTTCCTACAAACAGCAAATTATGTTTATACACAAGTACATGAAGCACATTAAGCAAGGTAATATCACTTGTCAATCTCAAATTACCAACCATATTTACCACATAAATACTACCATCAGGCAAACTAATACTAATAGACTTTATCAAAGACCTTTTATCAAACAAAAGATGCTCATAAACTGTCATATGATCAGACGCACCAGTATCAATAATCCAATTAAGATCTTGTTGAACATTAGAAATATTGAGCGCAAAATCATAATCATAAAATGTACCTGCTATACTTGTAGAGGTAGTACAATTTTCTTGAGACCATCCTTGCTTAGCTTGCATCACTTTTTCAAAAATGGCATTGACAAAAGAAGCATCAAACTTAGCCCTAGAAGCACCAGTAGCACCAGTTCTATGATCAGATCCACCAAAATCTGTCAAAGGAGACTCCATCACTCCATCTGTCGAAGCATTGTTAGCTTTTCTACCATTGAATCTCGGATCCTTAGGATTCTTATACCAATCAGGAACACCATGAATCTTGAAACAACTCTCAATTTTATGCCCTTTCATACGACAATGAGAACATAACCTATCTTTCTTATCCTTCTTGAATTCCTTTTTCTTTTATTGAAACTTCCTAGATTACTGATAACCTCTCTTAGCGGCTAAAGTTGTGTTCTCAGCTATGGTTTGTTGGGCGAAGGTACTACTCACCTCCTTAGACCCTTCAACCTATTTGATGACACAGAAAGCTTTGTTAATCATGGGAAAGGGATCCATAGCCCTGTTTCTTGCTCCTTCGAACTCATCTCTCAACCCCATCAAGAATTGAATGACTTGATTTCTCCCTTCAGCATCCATTACTTTCTTAACCAACTCACAAGTACACGTTGCCATAGCACCACACGTACACTCTGGCAAGCCCTCTACACATTGTAACTCATCCCAAATCCTCTTGATTTTGTTAAAATACTCAGCAACGGAACTGTTTTCTTTCACAATTGAACCAAATTCTCACTTTAATTGTAAAATCTGAGGGGCATTCGTTTGACCATATCTCTTTGACAATTCATCCCAAAGTTGCTTGGATGATTCAACATACAAGAAACTAGAAGAAATTGCAGCTTCCAAAGAATTCGGTAACCAACAACGGACCATGTAATCAGCCCTTACCCAACGTTGTAAATTCTCAGACCCAACCAAGACCTTTGTACAACTACCATCAATAAACCCTAGCTTATTCTCGGCCCCTAACGCAAGTCGAACAGCCCGACTCCATCCAATAAAATTATTTCCCCTAAATTGAATAGGAACCAATTGAGCCCGTGCGTTGTTAGAATTCGAAAGAACTAAAGGATCATTAGAGCAATTATTTGACATCGCATCATTAGGACAATCTAGATGCATGAAATCCATATGATCTGCCATGGATAAAAAAAAACCAAGAAAGCAGGATATAGAAAAACATAGAGCAACCAAAGCTGTCAACTATTAAACAAAAACGAAATCAAACCAAAGCTTCAAACAGAAACGCCTTCAGCTTGATACCATGATTGATTTCAGTAATCAGAAATCAAGATTAGAGAAAGAGAAGATGAGGGAATAGATCATCTAATATTCATCAACTAAAATCGTGTGTTTACAGAGATGAACGCATGGGTTTAAATAGTTGTTACACCTAACCACCTAGGGTGAAATTACAGAACTACCCTTCCAATTTATGTACTTATAAACACTAGAATATATATAAAATCATATACTCTAATAAACATGTGCAAGTGGTATCGTTAGCACTTAATTAGTTCAAAGTCAAGTTAATTAGTTGCCAATCGATTCGAGTCCTATTCCACGATGCGAAGTGATAATACATATTTTATATGGTCATTTATAGGTGGTCTTAGGTGCATCATATTGTAAGTTTAATAAGCTTATTCATAATCTTGATCATTTGGTATTCAAATTTCGGAATCTACGGTTTTTATTGTTTATTTGTAGGTTATAAGATCTAGCCTTGAACGGTGGAGAAAGCGCGGAGAAAATGGACAAAGAAGAGCTAAGGAACAAGAGCGGAAATGGAGAACATGCAGAAATCCCATCTTTAAGGTTCTGAGAAGTTGGAATTAGCTTCTGATGTCTTCATGAGAATCATAGTGCTTGGAAATATCTTTCCAACGCATATTCATATGCGTCAATCAGACGAAGGACGACTCCATAAAGTGTGTTACAAGTTCAGTTTGTTAGTGTTGTCAATCCGTACGGATGGCACCCGCCGCCTAAATAACGGCGCCCGCCGGTCTCGTTAGATCCGGATTTGCGATACGCGGCCCAAGTCTATCTTTATGGGAACTCTTATCTATCTTTTCTAGGGTTTTTGGCCGACTCTTTGGCTTTATATTAGACGTATTCTCGGCCGTTTGAGGGGAACTAATGGATAACTAACATTCCAATAATTCATGCACTAAATTAGATTAAGAACACTTTAGAGGATTTGATGTTGAGGGATCCAAGGTACGTCATTAATACCTAGGATTCTCGTAGTTTTGTCTTCAATTCAAGACTTGGTTGGTTGAATTGTGAGACTTGATTTCTATATTATTCCCATGTTTATTTCATTGTCCATGCGCTGATTTATGTTGTCAGTTTTACTTTGATTCGCATCGTTGTAGAATTGCATCATGTTAGGGTTTCAATTGATTCGCGAGAATAATTAAACCTTTTATTAGCAAGCCTAATTGGGTGATTCCGCGAGGATGATCTTGATTGTGTAAGGTAATAACAGTTTGGGCGACCTTTTTGTCGATACGGATTGTCATCTCCGCGAGGAATGTCAATCCATATAAACCAAAGTCGGAATAATAAATTGAGATTGAATAATTGGGAATTGAGTCAAGGATCGAATAAAACCAACCATTGTTGCGAATTGTAGATAAAACCACACTCTTCTTCTACCGTTTATTCGCTCTTACTAACATTCACCATACTTCATCTATATTCCTTATTGCGTATTTACATTCATATCATGTCTTTACTTTCATATTAATAAATACACATTGCAATAGAAATACTTGATTCTCTGTGGGTTCGACCCCTTACTTATCCACTATACTAGTTTGCTAGTTAGTTTGTTAGTTTGGGTTATTACTTTTGGCGAGGTGGAAACCTAACGACATTCCGCCCACCACGAAGGTCAATCGATTTACATTGATATCAGACGATTAGGAGTTGTACTCACTCAACTCGAGTCGAGTACATATCAATATTTTAGAAAAGAGTTGCTATACTTTTGTTTCCGTAATACCAGTGCTGCCTTATAGTAAAAAAAGGATCTTTGTAGTGTTTTTATTAGATTTTTTCAGATGGAAATAATTTCAAGACGTTAATTTGACTGCCTAGTATCAAATTCTCAATTAAATTCCTGCTTGATTGATTCAACTCATTTTATTTACTTCCCCGTCTAAACCTGCAACTGCCCCTATACGGGTTGCCTTTGGTCTTGGATCTTCAACAATAGCCAACGATTACTACAATTCTCTTAAACCCAGTAGTTCAAGAAATCATGGTCCTATAGTAAAACTTGTAATGATGCATATATGAGCTCCTATAATAAACTGTTTTATGTTTTTCTTTTCTAGATGGGGCAAGGAGTCTCAAACCAGAGAAGGAATATAAAGATCCATGGGTAGAGAGCTTTTTCTATTTTTGAATCATATATCATGGTTGTTGTTTTAGTTCTTGTACATTGCAATGCTATTGTTAATTGAACTAATTAAATTGCGGGTTTATGAGAGCTCTTATCCAGTGACCCTTTCTAGATGGGGGATGCATGTATGTTGATGGGCTGGACCGTAAGGAGGCACTTCATAGCCCAGGTTCGGATAAAATCGGGTTGTAAAGTCACCGGTTTTTTTCTTTTCTAAAGGCACTTTTAGCCCGGTTCAAATAAAATTGGGTTGTTAAGTCACTTTTTTTTAATTAAAAAAAGGGTCTAAATCCTGAGCTTGTATTTTCTATATCCAGGATATTAGACTTGTAACTTGAGAAATCCTTAAGCTAATATCCCGGGCTTGTCGAAAGGGCATCCATGATATTAGGGTTGGAACATGAAAAAACCTACCCTTAATATCTTGGGTGTGTCCAAATTCGGTCTGTGATATTAGAGTGTCGTACCTATTAGCCCACTGAGCTAAAGCCCGAACGTGTATTTCTTTAAATTCATGATATTAGACCCTAAATATCCATGATATTAATTAGATCAATTTTGTAATAGTGTCATTTCAAGAACATGGAGAGGCGTGGACATCTCTATAGCCAAGAGTTGGCTATAAATATCATACTTCATCATCTGCATGATGGATTTCCTCAATTCAAGTTCAACTTCAATATGAGTGGAGTTGGAAAAATGCTTGAAGAATTGAATGGAATGCTTAAGACCATTGAGCAAAATTTGAATATGGGGAACAAGGAGTTCTTGATGGTCCAAAAGGGAAAAGGGTTTAAGAAAAGGGCATTTGGACAACAGAAGGACACAAAATGGAAGGGTAAACCAGTTACCCAACCCAAGAACACTTCTGAAAAGCTAAAGTAGTTGCTGACCATGATTGTTTCTACTACCATATCAAGGGTCATTAGAAGAGAAACTGCCCGAAGTATTTGAAAGATAAAAGCATGGAATTGTGAGTTCTTCTTCCGGTACAAATGCTAATGTTGTGATGAGTAATAGACTCTACATTTTGGATCAAATATCTAACATTTACAACATAAGTACCAAAAGGCAAAAATCATATGCAAGTGAAAATACCTATCTATGGAATTGTCAATTGTGTCAATTAGACTTAAATTTCATGAAAAAAATTCCATAAAGATGGAATTTTGATATCGGCTGATTGTGAATCATTTGACATGTGTGAGTCATGTCTAATGAGAAAAATAATAAGGTCACCTTTTGTTGAGGGGTAAGTGAAAGGACAACTGAGCTTTTGACACTAATACATATAGATGTATGTGGGCCTATGAGCACATAAGTTAGAGGTAGATACAAATACTTCATAACTTTTACTAATGATTTAAGTAGATACAGTTGTATTTATTGAATCGAGCATAAATATGAATTATTTTGAAAAGTTCAAAGAGTTTCATAATAAAGTTGAAAACCATCTTGGCAAAAAAATTAAGGCACCACAATTAATCCGATCGTGGTGATAAATATTTGAGTAAAGAGTTTGATCATCATTTAAAGAGTTATGGGATTGTCTCACAACTAACTCCACCCAAAACACGACAAATGAACAGTGTCTCTAAAAGGATAAATAGGAACTTGTTGGACATGGTCCGATCAATGATGAGTTTTGTTAATCTTCCAATATCTTTTTGGGGCGATGCTCTCACAACCGCGATGTTTACACTAAATAGGACTCCATCTAAGGATATAAAAAAACACCATATGAGTTATGGACTGAAAGAGTTCTAAGTTTGTCGTTTCTCAAGGTTTGGAGATGCAAAGCGTATGTAAAATGTTTACTAGCAGATAAGCTCGCAACTAAATCAATTAAGTGCTTCTTTGTAGGGTATCCTAAGGAAACTAAAGGTTACTACTTCTATAATCCTATTGAGCACAAAGTGTTTATTGCTAGGGATAATGTCTCTATGGAAAAAGAGTTTGTTTTCAAAAAGTCAAATGGGAGAAATGTTGATCTCGAATAAATTTGAGAGAAACACCAAATCGGGCAGTAAGAAGACATGGATCACTCCATGTCAAAAACTATGGATTTTGAGGATTTAATTCCACAAGAAGAAAGAACTCAAAATCATATACCGGAGGCAGAAGAGTTACAGAAACCCACCCCTACTAGTCCATAAAACGTTGTGGTAGACCTTCAGTTGCTCAACCCACACATAGATTGGATAGGTAAGGATCGTAGCCAAATAGATTTGCTTATTTCATTTTTATTACAAGTCTGAACATTCTGATATTAGAAATCAACAAGCCCATTATATATAAGCAAGCCATGATGGGTCCAGACTCTAAAAAATGGCATGGTGCCATGGTGTCCAAAATGGATTCTATGTATGAAAATCAAGTATGGGATTTGATAGATGCACCAAATGAGATAATACCCATTGGGTGTAAATAGGTTTACAAACTCAAAACAAACAAAATAAAAAGGTAAATTTATTCAAAGTGAGTCTGGTAGCAAATGGATTTAAACAAATTCATGGGATTGACTAAGATGAAACATTCTATCTAGTCGTTGTGATTAGACCTATTCGGATACTCCTAGCAAGTGAAGCTCATTCATAATGATGAGATATAGCAAATGGATCTCAAGACTATGTTCTAAACGGATACTTAGAAGAAGATGTGTAGATGACACAACCCGAAAGTGTTTGAAGATCCACATAATCCTAGGAAAGTATGCAAGCTTAAAAAGTCCATTTATGGACTTAAGCAAGCCGCAAGAAGTTAGAACGTTCGATTTAATGAAGTGATCAAATAGTTTGAATTCATCAAATGTGAAGAAGAACCTTGTTTTCACAAAAAAAAAAGTTTAGTAGGAGCAAAGTTGTATTCTTGGTTTTTTTATATGGATGACATAGTATTTATTGGGAATGACATTTTAATGCTTAAGTATGTATAAGATTGGATTAAGAAGCATTTCTCAATGAAAGACCTTGGAGAGGTTGAGTACATTTAGACATCAAGATCTATAGGGATAGATCCAAGAGACTCATTGGACTAAGTAAACAAAACTTATATAGATAAGGTTTTGAACAGGTTCAACATGAAAGATTCCAAAAAGGGATTTTTGCCCATGCAACATGGTCTATATCCAAGTAAGAAGTAGTGTCCAGTAACACCTACTAAAATAGATAGAATGACTCTGATCTCTTATACATCAGCAATATGATCAATTATGTATGTCATGATATGTACTCATCCAGATGTTGCATTCGCCTTAAGTGTATGCAAAAGATATCAATCGAGTCCAGGTATAGCACACTAATATATAGGGTGGGGTAGACCTGTCAATCGGGTCATTCGGGTCGGGTTCGGGTCGGGTCACTTTGGGTTTCTAGTAAAATGGATTTCGGGTAAAACAGGTCTGGGGTATAACCGGGTTTGCCCCGGTTTCGGGTCATTTCGGGTCGATTTCGAGTTAGTTAATTTTAAATTTTTGTAATTAAAATTTGCAATAATTACAATAAAATAAAAAAATATTAAAATAGAATATTGACTAGCAAAGAAACATTAAATCACTTACGCAGTAGCAAATGGTACAATAAAAATGTTAAAATTTGCGATTCTTTCACAACTGTTTCTCTTTCCTCTAGCCGTTTCAAACTTCCTTCCCTTCTCTCAAACATACAGCTTGGTGTGGTTGTGGGAAACATCAGGAGCCTTTCCGAAGTGCCTGACCGCCTTCATTCTTTGAGCCTCTAAGGAGGACCTACATTATATGATAGCCTCCCTAGTATTGGTGAAAATTTCTTGATCAATAGTATCCATAGTAGCATTTGGCAAATACCATTAGTCCATTACAAATAAAAACTCAAATGAAACAATATACAAACCAATTTGGTTTTTATAAGACCATTGCCTAATCAATTGTGTTCACAATACCTGTTGAAATCGATCTCTTGCAAAAGTAAAAAACAGATAATTCAATGTAATCAAACAAATAAAAGCTCCAGTTGCTGTTAAATCGTGTTTTCATCCATTCGGACATACTCACATCCACATATGGGTTATCATGTGGCAAATAAGTGATCACAATGGCAAATAATTGCACCGATGTTAGCTGAAGACAATCAGGTCCATAACAATAAGAAATGGTTAAACTATTGAACCAGAATATTGCATGAATCAGCACTGTCTCATGTTAAAGATTGGACTTCTATATGATCAAATTCAAAGAATCAAAACTATAACAAGTGGTGTAGGCTGGTTGATAAACCAAATTTACAGGGGGTGCGACACTAATTAAGATCAAACTTATTCCAATAACCAAAATATTATGGGCAGAAACTGATACAATATTAAGCAAAATACATATTGGCAAAATATTGTAAACATATCTATGATTCACAATCAGATCAAACGGGCACAAATACATTTGCTAAAACTAAAGCTTGGCTTAGAACTTGCAGTTTGAATTGAGTAGTGCTTTGTGAAATTGAAATGGAAGAGGTGCAAAGTAGCAACCAAATCTTTCAACTTGTAGTTTGAAATAAGATCAGGGAGAGAGAAAAACAGTTTGAAATTGAAAAACAATTCGAAATAAGATCAGGGAGAGAGAAAGAGAACCTAAAGGCTGAAATGGAAGACGATCGAACAGGGTTGCGAACAGTAGGAGCGAGGCGAGCGAAGGTGAAGGCTGGAGGAGCGGCTCGTTTATGGCGGAACGAAGGAGAAGACTGGAGTCAAAGGTCGCGAACAGCAGGAGCGAGGCGAGCGTCTGATTAGGGCATCTGAATGATGAAGCGCTGCGTTTTGCCCTGCAGTGAGCGCCTCTCCTTTTTTTTAAATACCCACCGACCCGATCGGGTTGACCCGAACCCGGACCCGGTTGACCCGAAAATTTATCGGGTTTTCGGGTTCGGGTCGAAATAAAATATCAGGTCCAATTTTTCGGGTCTTGACCCAAAAAACTTCGGGCATACGGGTCGGGTTTTCGGGTCGGGTTACATTTTGAAAGGTCTAGGGTGGGATGAGCAAAACACCGCATCTAGGTGCGATGGACTTCTGCCATGGACTAACCACCGCACCATCGTGCGATGGGCACCCGAATCCCAAAACGCCACCTCTGACAAGACTGTTTTAGGATTGGGGCCTAGCCACCGTACCTAAGTGCGGTGGCCTTGTGATCGTAAAAAAAAGGGGGGTTGCCCTTTTTTTGCTTTTTTAAAGTAGGAATTGCAGGGGTGTTTTCGTAAAAAGTCCAAGAGACTACTCGTTCAACATGCCAATGACCTCAGAATTTCTAGCGGTGTGCAGGAAATCTTGAGGCGATGGCATGTTGAGCGAAAAATCACTCATGTGCGTAAATCTATTCGCTTGAGTGAGAAATTACTCATGTGGAAGCTAGTGTGGGGGACCAGGGTATATATAAGGAAGCCACTGCACCATGTTGCGATGGGTTCCAAGTGAAGGGAACCAACCGCACCATCGTGCGATGGGATGGAGCGTCTTAAATTCCACTGCACTCTATTGCGGTGGTTGTCAACATTCAAATTCTGTACAAATCCACCGCATCATCATGCGGTGGAGGCAATCCCTTCCCCCCCTATAAGAATGACATTCGTATGTGCATGCTCCCCCGTCGACACCAATGACATACGAAAATCCCCAAAGCGCCGAACCGATACGTTTCTCAAACTAGTAAATGTTTAACTACTTTTCGTAATTGTAAGTATTTTATTCCCGTAGATGTAAGTATTTTAGTTCTATAACTATCATTTTTGTAGGTAATTTTAGCTACTTTTACAATTTTTCTCGTAACTTACATGGGTTTATTTTCTTTTTACACAAGAAGAGTATACGTAGATATAGATATAAACACCATTAATACAATTTCACAGAACGTCATAGAAGAGCATATTGATCCAATGTCTCAAACGTGTAACGAAATGGAATACCAGAATCGGGTATTCCATGATTACACGGGGATTTCACCACAAAGTAAATGTGTACAAATCATGATGAGATGATCCAACACTGCCGTGACATTGCCCAAAAGCTAAATATGGTCTAACTATTAAGCGAACTTAGGGGAGCACTACTAATAGACGTGGCAGTGTCTTGCTCACATGTGAGAAATATAGTGTGTACACTTTGAGGAAGAGGGCAAGAGTTGGCGGAGACGTGGCCCGTTGTCAAAATCGCAGGGTGATTTTGAAGCTAGAAGAGTGTCAATTTGCCTTGTTCGACGTGGAATTCAAATGGGGCGAATGGGAATTGGATGTCCTTCATGGAAGGCACAACCATAACCTTCCAAAGAATACGTGGGTCGGTTGGATATAAAGTAGATGGAGATGACATTAGTACTGACTGTAGTTGGTACTCCACCAAAGCCAATTTTAGCATACTTACATCAAACAGCTACTACATAAAAGAAGTTGTTCATCACATCCCGACGACAATTATACAATGTAAGGGAAAAGTTGAAGGTTGAAGTTAGAGGAGAGAGAACAATCACGCAAGAAGCACTTCAACTATTGAGAGAGAAGGGCTACTTCTATGCTGCAAGGAGAGTCGTTGGCGATGCGAACAGGCGCCAAGATCTATTCCTTGTGCATCCAAAATCTCGACACCTGTTGAAAATCTTCCCATATGTCATTGTGATTGAAAGCAAGTACAAGACGAACGCGTATGTTTCTATTTCTACAAATCTTCTATTACTAACACGCGATATGTTAATACTAATATATGTCATGTGCAGGTATGGGATACCATTGTGTGTGTTCATTGGCTTCACTTGTACGGGAAAGAATTTCATCATTGCCTTTTGCTTCATGTCACGCGAGAACACAAATACATACAGTTGGGCGTTGCAACAACTTCTATACCTCTTTCGAGGTAAGATGCCAAACGTCACTGTCACAAATCGAGAGTTGGGTCTCATTACAACATTGCGGGAGGTGCTTCCCAACGTCAGACGTATGTTATGCAAAGTCCACATCATGCGAAAATGCGAAGAAGATGCTTTTAAGAGGTCGAAGAATCCTGACGTTGCAAATAGGTTTTAGAGCGCATGTTATGGCCTCTTCGAATATAGGTCAACTGAGATGTTCAACGATCAAAGAAGGGGTATGCATGCCGAGTGGAGCCACATCGAAGAATTGATGCCTTATTTGGAGGTGACGTGGTTGCGCGATTACTCGAATAATATTGTCCGTGCATGGACGGATACCATACAACATTTTGGCATGAGGATGACAAATAGGTACATATGAATGGTTCTTTCGCCTGTCATTTTCCTATTCAAATTGAATACATATTCCTTTCATATGCAAAATCATTTTCTGTAGAGCCGAGTCTACACATTGAGTGCTGAAGAGCACCTTAAACTCTTCCATCAGGGATTTTATCCATGTTTTAAAAGCAATCGATCTCATGATGGAGGACCAAATGAGTGAAGTGAAAATTACGATGGGTCGAGCGTACAACACATGACCAATAAATTCACATGACCTATGGATATTCGATTGGGTAAGTCATATTGTGTCAAAAGAATGTTTCAACTTGTTGTTTGATATATACACAAAAATGGAAACAGATCCTCCATCAAAGCCATGTAGAGATAGATTCTGGAGGGACGTCTACGTTCTGCCCTGCACACATGAAATGGAAGCTTGTCGGGATTCACAGACACCGATAAGACCGTTGCAAATTCACATTTTTTTTGGAAGCAGTTAGATTGGGATCGTCCCTACATTGAGCGTGTTAATGATCACACTCCGCTCACAAGAGCGGATTTCGACATGACGTGCTTAATCACGTTATTCCAGAGTGAAGATATGAACGAGGAAACTCGTTGGAGGATATCACTGACATTCAACGATGGGGATCGACCATCCAATACACCACTGACTCCATCTGACTTAGAGGCTCGTCGACCAACCGGGAGACTGAGGAGTGAGGACTCACCACCCCTTGTCAAAAAAACCCTTTGCCATGGGAACGTGAGCGTGCTCAGACCAAACGTCAAGCCGATAAAGAGGGGAACAACGTCTCAGGTAGAGGACAAAGTCGAGGACGAGGACGATCATCATCGGATGACGCTGCTACAACTCAAGGAAATAAAGAGGTCACTGGGTCCAATGCAATTAACGTCGACGATTCTACAAATGGGCATGGAAGGGGAAAAGAAAAAGGTCATGCTCGGGGCCATGGGCGAGGGCGAGGTCGAGGTCTATCAGCGTCGGATCCTAGGGTTGATATTCCCTCTGCACCACCGACTACACTTCCACCTTAGGGTGTCACGCACCTTGGTTTCAATTGGAGAATCGAAAACATCGGCGAGTTCATGACAAGTTTCATCCGAGCTGTCACAAATGTTGCAAGTGATGGTCATTATAGATACATATCCCTTGCTTATCTTCTCAACTTGGGGCAAGATGCATGACCACAAGTTCGATGATAGTTGCTCGCTGAATTGTAAGTGCATGTAGATCACCACCATTACTATCCAACATTAGATGAGCTCATCATGAGGGTCAACTACTTCAGAATGTGTCATGGTACTACTAATTGGATGGAGATTTCGATCATGCGTGAAGTGTTTGTGGCGGTTCACCAATGTCTGTTGGTGATATTGTCACATTTTCCGTTTCACTTTCATTTGCAACTTTGTACGTGTTATTCTTGGATTTCTAGACTGCATTTTCCGAACAATGTTTATGTTTTTTCTGTTTCACTTTTGGTCGTAGCGTAGTTTTCCTTTTATTTTTGCGCTTTTGTTAATTTTTTTTATAATGTTCCTTTTTTACGTTATTACATCTCCCTCCACTATAACATACTACGGTGGTTTTTCCGGGTCCGGTCTGGACATGCCTCCCCCAGCAATTCCCCCTGTCCCAACCCACCACCTCATAGTGCGGTGACTTCTAAAATGTAACGGACCATGCAGTGGGTATCTTCATACCTGTCCACCCCACCCACTGCACCATACTGCGGTAGGTTCTGGAAATGTCATTAAACCCACCGCATTAAGTTGCGGTAGTTAGCAGTAAAAGTAGTAAAAATAACAATCCCTTCTACACTCCTATCTTATAAAAACAGCACCTTTGTAATTTGCAGGAGTGGAAATGAGTCGGGTGATGGATGGGTGGACCCATTTTTTCACCCGACCCATCACAAAAAATTTCACCCGACCCATCACCCACCCGTCTAATGTTTCACCCATCACCCGATCCGTCGGGTGAATCGGGTGGGTCGGGTGGTTAATCGGGTGAAAGAAATTTAAAGAAAATGAGTCACAAGACATACCAAAAAATCATTCATATTCGATAATTTTATAAACCATGTCAACGTATGAATCTTACTAAATGAATAAAAGACTTATTCATACATTATATCACTATCCTTAACTTGCAAAATTAGTATTAAAAGTTTAATATATCAAACTAAATGAGATGAATTTAACTCGGTTACTAGATTTAAAAATAAATTAAAAAAATATAGAAAAACTATGTCCTTAGAAATTAGACTCAGGTATCATTTCTTTAATATCTTTGCATAAAGTGGATCATTGTTATAAATCTCATGACAAATTGGAAAAATATGATTTGATTAATCATGGATTAATACAGTAAATGCTAACAAAGTCGTTGGAAAGAGCCAAATTGCTTACACTCTATCGGTATATGCAATGCAAATAAAAGAAATTTTAAAAAGACATGGAGTTAAATAATGCAAGTTTATATACATATATATATTTTAGACCTTTTTGAACAAGAACACTTGAAAAATGGAGAAACTAGAGGTAGAAATTGAGAAATATATTAGTCATGTTAAATTATATTATTTATACACTAGCCTCTTTTCTATAATAATCGGGTGGGCTAACGGGTGGTTAAGCGGGTCGGATAATGGGTGGAAACTATATCACCCATCCCTCAATTCACCCGACCCATCACCTGGTTATTTTCGGATTTTTACCCTAATAATCGAGTCGAGTGGGTGAAGTGAATCGGTCGTACGGGTGATTTCCAGCCCTAGTAATTTGTATTGAGAGGTCAACAAAACATCGATCTTGCGTCGGGACGTTTTGGATCGGATCTGTTTAGCTTTTTGAACAACGGGACGGCGTTGAAGAAAATCTGAAACATAAGCCGTCCCGTTCCAGAGGGTAGAGGACTACTAGAGGCAGACCACGGCATTCTGAAGATCTCCAGTTTCCCGAAGAACCATTATCAGCAGCAACTACAGCAAGTCCGCCTTGCAGATTGGGACCAGCCGATCGTAAACCCTCGCCAGGCCAGCAACGCCCATCTCAACCAGATTGCCAAACCCTAAATCGTTCGCATTTTCATCCAACTTTCGAGCGGTTCGGTCGATTTTCGTCTCTTCGCTGCAGCAGACGACACACATCATACGAACCCGTCCCTTGTTGAACATCAGATTCGGCTCTCCCACACTGAATCTTCGATGTTTCTACCCCTCCCTGGTGTTGTGGATTGCAAATTGATAACCTAATTGGAGCCGGTGGACCAGAGATCTGCAAGAGGCCGCCATCGAAGGAGCTTAGTTGCTCAATCTCAATTGATTAGCTTTGGCCGTGAAGAGAGAAAGAAACAGAAATGTTGGATCCAGCTAGCGCGGTGTTGGGAAAGATGTTGACGCAGGAGATTACGCCGGTGGTGATGGTGCTCCGGACCCCACTGGTTGAAGATGCGTGTCGCAAGAACAGTCTCAGTTTCATCGACATGCTCTCGCCCTTCTCCGTTTTCGACAACATTGATGGTGCTTCTTCTACTTCCTCCCTCCCTCTCTGTTACCTTTGATCTTTTTTTCTTCTTCATACACCTATTTTCACCGGAAATGCTAGTTGCCTTGAGATAGCACATGCCACTGCTTGGGTTGCACTGTAATTGCATTCAGATTATCTACTTTTAGCCGAAGCTGGATCAGATTATATCATCTCATTTGTGTTGCCAATTTATCTACACTATGAATACTAGAAATGGATTAAAAATGAATGAATAGAATGCACCTGGAGATCATTTCTTAGGCTTTTTAAGCTTAGAACCTGATTGATATTGATAACCATTATAATTCTTTGTTTAAAGATTGCAATAAATGGAGCGATAACCCAGGAATTTGTTGAGGGTGGGGTTCGGCTTCAGTTTCAAGGTCAATGTGCTTGTGATATTCATAAACCAAATCCATAGGTCTTTTCTTGGGTTGTTTTGTTTTAGTCAGAATATGGATGCTCGATGTGAAATTCTTTTTAAGTGGATGCACTCTTGAAAGTACGACTGAACATTTATTTTGATGGCTAACTAGCACCTAGCTCGAATAATTTTTTTCCCACTTAATGCAAGTGAGTCTTTGGTTCCTGCAAGCTGAATTGGATTTTTCCCACTTAAGAAGCGGGTTGCTTTCTGTTGTTCAAGCATCTCCACCTCCCTTTTTTAGTTTCTTTTAATTTTTAAGTTACTTTTTTGGGGTGTTGGGGGGGGGGGGGGGTTGGGGGGCAGAGGTGGCTCTTGTTTCTAAAATGTAATCATTCTAAGAAAAACTTTTGTTTTCTTGATAAAAAACAGTACCTTGAAGTGAAATGTTTTTTTAAATAATTTTTTTTTAATTTCAAACTGCTTATGAATGATGATTTCTCAATCTAATTCCATGACACTTGTTATTTCCTGGCTATGTTCGCATTTTGTTCTTGCCAATTGTGTGACCATATCAATTTTGAGGGCTTGACTGGGGATCTCATTTTACTACAGTCCCAGTCCGGACAGCAAGTGATCAAGCTTATAGGCTTCAAAAGTTCAAATTAAGGCTCTTCTATGCTTCTGATATTCATAAACCAAATACAGAGGTAAACTTTTTTTTTTTTTAAATTTTTTTTCCGGGTTAAAGGCAGCATATTGATGCATGCTATGAAATATATTTCACGTGGATGCAATCTTGAAAGTATGATTAAACATTTATGTAGACATTACAGTGATTTCTTTATTTGCACGTAATTTGACTTTAAGATATTTTTTCTCATTCAATGTAATGTTTTAAGTTTCAACGTGTGGACGTAATCAAGTGGATCAAAGCTATGAATATCAGCTGGAAAGCATGGGGTAAATAAGATGTCTTTTTCTGGTTAATGTACTAGCAAATAGTTCGGTTGTTCCAGCTTCATGTCTCTCCTTGGCATACTGTTAGTTTATGGTTCTGTGCTGGGAATAATCAGTGGCTTCTATTCATCCGAATTTTTTCCAGATGTTTCGAAGAGGATAATAGTATCCCTCTTTCGTCTTTCTCTGGAACTTCAAGATCATTTAACAATAAAGTATTAAAGGCAAAATCATTTAGTTTCTCTTTGGTGTTCTTGTTGACTTCGTTTGATTAATTTTTTTTTTATATTCTTTTTCACAAGTTGTAATCTGCGTTGTTGTTATTTCCGAGGTGGCATTTACATTTACCATTTGAAGCCTGTCATGAAAGTGCTATTTGTTAACTAGGCAGCGAGAGAGAGGTTCCACAGCTTCATAACAGAAGCTGCAGAGCATGACGCTTCAGACTTGTGTTCTGAACTGCCCAAGATTGAAGATAAGCTTGCTAGTAAGTTGTAATCCTGCTTGGTAGGTGCATGTAGTTAATTGTTATATATTGTGTCTAACATGTGTTAGAACTAAAATATTTATTCCTTGCTTTTGTGATGCATGCTGCATACACCTCACTTTTGTGTGCATGGTCTGAAAGTTATTGTATCGAGACATGCAGTCTTGTTTATAAAGTTTTTGCTATTCTTGCTTGTTGACTTGATAGTCATTTGCATATTCCAAAGATTAATGTGAAAACCCCCTTTTCCACTGTAAATTAAGGCATTCATGGAATCAGTGCTCTTAATATTTAACATTAAGAGGTCATGTTGTGTCATGTTCGTTGTTCCATTAAAGTGTACTTTAGTTGAAATGTCACTATCTTTTATATTGATGTTTGCCGAATTATCTTTGCAGCATCCAAGGGTGATTTGTTACCATCATGGTTTGAAGTTGTCAACAAAGAGCTCATGCATAACTCATCTTTCTCTGATCATGAGGCTTTTGATCATCCAGTTGCTTGTAAGCTCTCGCTGTTTTGTTGCTGTAATCTATTTCCTTTGAAGATGCCTAGTCACTCTAGTCTATGTAGATTCCCCTTTGCACCCCCATCCACACAAATCCCTGACAAACCAATATTTGCAATCAAGGTGAACTATTTGACATATTTATGGTAATTCATGCAGGCCTTTTGGTTGTTTCATCAAAGGATGAGGTGCCAGTCAACAAATTTGTTGACCTTTTCAACACCAACCAGCTGCCATCTATTCTTAACGATGGAGTGATGGATCCTAAGGTTCTTAAACAATATCTTTTATTGCATGACAATCAAGATGGCTCTCTGGAGGAGTAAGTTAGATACTTCTATCCTTTCCATGCATTCACTACTGATAGCATGTCAGAATATTAGAATAGACATGGGACTTTTTATTCAGAAAAGTTGTAAAAGAGAATTTTCCAAGGGGCATGTTTGCTGAAATCTTTGCACAGATCTAAACTTTTGATGTTGGCAAAGAAAGGGGCGTGCTCACTTGTGAACAACTTAATGTTGATAAAAAAAATTATTGACAGAAATTTGGAGGCAAGCTACCTATATTATCCAAACTTATCTGCCTCATTGTGCTGAACTATATTACGAGCTACAAAATGTCCTATCTTTATGAGATTCTTGTTTTCCCATGTTGATATCTTATGCGTGCTTGAATCTATGTCTTATCCTTGTTTAGAATTTATGTTGATATCTTATGCGTGCTTAAATGAAAACTCTATAGAGATAGCGTGTCAGGTTCAGGGCTTGTGACTTACTACAGTTTTGGCCTTTGAAATGGTCCTCATTCTTGAAGTTGGCTTTGTACACGGATGGCAGCCCCTTTTGTATCATTGATACAAAAAGTCTATCTGTTGCGAAGATAAAGCTTTGATTCTATTAACTTTAGGAATGAACATGTTGGTCATAAAAGAGTTTGGAAATCTACCAGAAGATGTGGCTCTTAGGTACATTGTTTTTGTAAGTTGTGTTCAGGGATGTCGTCATTGCTGAAGGAAATTTGTTGTTTAATTTCAGAGCATCAAAGATTTTTTCAGAGATGAAAAGTACATTTGGTTCAAACGATTGCTGGTTATTGTGCATTAACTCATCCTTGGATGGTCTGGAAGAGAAGGATAATCCATGGGCTTCTTATGTAAGTAATTTTCTGTTGTGCGTGTCACACCATTCCTCTAAATCTAGTCTGCAGTAGTAAAGAAATACTTCTAGTTTGTCGTCGTCTTACCATCAAATTGTGTTTGTTTGCTTGTGGCAGAAATTAGATCCTTCAGTAACTCATCATCCTGGTTGTTTTCTGAATATGGATGATATCACTGAGGTTGTTATCTATTTATATTTATGCTCAAACTTTATGGGGTTTTCCTTTGGCTGTTTCTTATTATTCTGATCTTGGTGAAACTTTGCAGATAAAGACTCTTATGCATGATTTGTCCACTACACATATTATTCCTCACATGGAACAAAAAATCCGACTGCTCAATCAGCAGGTAAACTATTAGTATCCTCACCAAAGTTATTTCGTTGTGCAACTTGCCTATCCTTGTTGCTTAATCTCGTGTACTTTTTCCTCTTCTTTTCAAGTCAAGTGCTTTTATACTTTCTTCAGGTTTCTGCTACAAGGAAAGGTTTTAGGAATCAGATAAAGAATTTATGGTGGAGAAAAGGGAAAGAAGATACACCAGATGCATCAGATGGCCCAATGTATCGCTTCCTCTCTGGAATGTCTTGGTCATGTTGTGTTGCATGCTTTTTTCCCATAAATTTTCTGATATAGCTGCCATGTTCTTTGTTTTAAGGTATACTTACAGCTCTATTGAGACTCAAATCCGCGTTTTGGGTGATTATGCTTTCATGTTGCAAGATTATGAGCTTGCTTTATCCAATTATCGCCTCATATCCACGGACTACAAGCTTGATAAAGCTTGGAAGCGCTATGCAGGAGTGCAGGTATGACTAAGCTTTCCGTTTCCTATATTTCCCCCACCTTCCCCCCATCCCCCTTGCGGTGAATATTATATCATCCTGAAATTCTATTCCTTTAGTTCATCAAGAGACTTTTTTTATTAGGAAGATATATAGTAAATTGTTTCCTTTTTTTTTTCTGAGCATGGTAAATAATTATGGAAAGTTTAACCCTCCTTTGTGTCTTTATCTAACCCTTTTATGTAATTATAATGAATTGGTTATAGCAAATTACTATTATGGAATCATTGAACCAAATGCTAACCTATACTGTATTATTTAATTAAATTCGAAGTTATGAGAAAAGCCAAATCTAATTTTGTATTAGAGCATCCGCATCAATACGGGTTTCCATGGTTTCTTAACCCTCCTTTATCACTTTCTCTCTCCTACCCCAATTTACTTTTCCACTCATATCCCTAAAAGTCATCTCTATTTCTTAACTTATTTTCGACCATCTATTATATAATATAATAACTCAATAGCTGGACCCATGCATCCCTAAAACCATCCTCTATCAATTTATTTGGAGAGCTAGCCGGACCCGTCCCAACCCCTGTTCCCAATGAATGAGTGCCACATACCCATCATTTGGCTGAAAAGTAATGGCTGGACCCCATCCCTTATTACCCCAGCTTCTTCTGTTTTTTTTCACGAGTTCCTTACCCCTGTCAACATCATTTTTAGTGTTTCTCTCCCCTCTTTCTCTTATGCGTTAGTTTTTTGGAGTTAAAAACCCCATAACTCCTACAGATGCAGATGTTCTTAGTTGAAGTCTCCCACTCACCTGGAAAAGGACATTCATTGTTACATATCAGTTACCGAGGATTGGATACTAAAAGTTGACTTCGATGGATCTAAAGAAAATATGAATATGCATTCTTAGGTTTTTGTCATTTGAACCTAGAATGGAGAAGTCGTTCGCATGGGTTCAAATCCGTGTTTTATTAAGGTTGAAGCAATGTCGCTTTATTAAGGTTGAAGCAATATCGCTTTATCAAGGTCGAAGCAATGACATTTGAGGAAGGGAGGCAAGATGACTTAACATTAAAATATTGCAAATAAAGTGAGACAACTTAAGAAGGGGCAACAACAGAGCTAGCAAGACTAGACTAAAAAAAACGAGAAGAGTCCCTGAAAATTTTGGATAATCACAACCCAAAAACTGGCTCAACCGAACCCAATGTAATTTGATGACCCATGTTTCCTGGAAACTCCCAAACAAGAACTGTCGTAAGCATGGAAGCTGAATTCGTGGTACTATATATAGATTTTCGTACCGAAAACTTCGTTCCGAATTCGGTAGGAAACTCGAACCAATTCGTTCATGGGAGCGTACCAGAAAAAAAAAAAATGGAGAAAGGAGATTTGCAGAGAGGACAAAGATGCAGCATGACTAGAGGAAGAAGATGAAACTTCCGTAATTAGGGTTGGGCCAAAACAGGTTAGGCCCAATTACATTTAGTATTATAAAAAAGGCCCAAATAAAAATTCTGCAACTTATCCAGTTATCCCTTCCCCATGTGATGGATCAATTTGACATAAAGTAACATATTATCTAGTTATCTTGGATCTTAGATTAAGTAGTTATAAGTGATTTTGGACACTTTGTGTAATTTTAGAATGCATTATATATATTAAAATGGTTCAGCTGTTAGTATTTTAATATTTATTTTTAACTAATAAATAAAAAAGAAAAATACCCTACCGTTCCTCGTCTTATCGAATTCGATTGAGGTAACGAACCACGTTTCCGTTTTCGTACCTCGTTTCGATTCGACTTTCGAACCATGTAACCATGGTCGTAAGCATGGGGGTCAGTTGAATGAGATGGTGGGGAATTGACCGAGACGGTTTTGAACTGACCAAGAACACGGAGGACATGGGCTGAACAGTCGAAGGACACATTCAGACACTTTTTGGCTCCCCTTTCACTTCCCAAACCTAAAATCCAATTGACGTTCCCTTCTAAGAGCATAGCACACCCTTGCTCTCTCACCCTCTTACAATATGCCTAATATTAGTTTACAAACTAAATCATGTCAACAACAAATTCTATTTGTTTATTTCAATACTTTCCTTCTTTAGACTTGTCATAAATCCATAACTAACTGTTCATATGTGCGGAAGGTTTATCTAAGTTTCCTTCTGTTTCTTTTTTCTTGTTCAGGAAATGATGGGGATAACATTCTTTATGCTGGATCAAGCAAGAAAGGAAGCCGAATTCTGCATGGAGAATGCATTTAGTACATACTTAGTATGTATATCTTTTATCTTCCTGTTACTTTGTCTGAAAATGTTGTGTTTTTAGATTATCATGACATTTGTTCCTTTTAAAACTAGTTCATTTAGTACGTATTATGAACATATCTGATTCTGGTTTTCTTTTTACATATAATATCCTTATCTTTATGCTGCTTGGTGGACACATTTGATATTGATTTTCTTTCTTGCTGAAGTTTGGAAATCACTATTAATATACACAGTTTTGTTACCTAGAAGTAATTCTGTGTATCTTCAACCAATTTGCTCAGTATAAAAGTAAAACAACCTCTTACACATCACCTATTTATCAACTTTTTCTGTAGCTGAATTCATGTCTTCCTTGCCCTATCTTTCACATGTTCTTAGTGCTTAGCTCATTCTAATTAATCTGGTATATTTTATCTATCATTTTCAGTTACAATCATTAGCCTCATCTTCTTCCAATTATGCACGTCAACCTTCAGTTGATTTTATTCAATGTTTTTCTTTGTGCTCCAAAAGGGATAGCCTCTGCATTTGTTTTGCCAGTCAAGTTTGCTCAGTTCTATGAACTTCTTTCGTTAATTTATAATCACAGAGTGTGCCTAAACCTTGCTTTAGAATAGATGGGTCGTTTGGGATTCCACTTCCGTTTGTACACATAGGTAGACGTTTGTGTTCAGTGAAAGTTTCTCTGAGAAATGCTTGTACTCAAATATGGATCTGTGCTTATTTTTCTAATTGAATTGGAAATTTCTTTTATTTATTTTTCTGATTTTACAAACCTATGTTTTAAAAAAATTTAAATGTACACTGTATAAAAGATAAAAGCAACTGCATGTCCATGGAGCTTATCTGGAAGAAAAGTTTGCATGCACAAAACAGCTAGTCACAAACTAGGAAACCTAAAAATCTAGTTCCAAACCAGGAATCCTAATACCGATGAATTTTGTAAACTATAATCATCCAAAAATGGCCAAACCGACCAATCATGGCTGCACATGGATATCTAATTCGCTCTTATAATTTTGGTTTGATCTTGTGCTTTCCTCAATGTGTCATCTTATTAACTGCCTCTAAGATCCTTCTCCTTGTTTTATTTATTTATTAATATTTCATCAGCATGTTTTCCCTTTTTGATTGATTGCCATTTTCTCTGATAAGTGCTTTCCCTTATTCTGATTGCACTATTGTGATTCATGCCTAGGTGTTTGGGTATAAGTATCTATTCAAGTTAGTTGTGGTGGATGGCAAAAAAGTGTGGAATATTTAGCCAATTTTTTCTGAGCATTCTTCCAAAGTCTTAGCATATTTAGATATTACCTGTGTACAATTATTTTGTTCATGGTCTCAATTAGAGCTCTGCAAAATTATTTTGTTCATGATCTTAGCATATTTAGATATGACCTGTGAAAAATCTGAACCGACCCGATCCACCCAAACCCAGACCCGAAAAGCTAGTGTCATGCACAACCTAGACCCGATCCCGACCCACTTTGACCCGATGCCCGAATGGCCACGAACAGAAATTGTCTCTGGTCCTACCCATACTCGACACGTCTTTCTCCCGACCTGAACAAGAACCGACTCATCCTTATAATTACTTTAATTTTTTTATTTTTAAATACTCAAATAACGTCAATTACGTATAATAAGACCTAATATAGCTAAATAAATGAAATTTAACAGTCAATAATTAAGATAAAAAATCATCATTTTATAATAAAACTAAATGTGACATGACTTCACCCAACCCGAAATCCATTTGACCCGAACTTACCTAAACCGATCCGAACCCGACTGAACATACAATATACCCGACATATGACCTGACCCGATATATGACCGAACCCGAATGGGTATACCCAAACTTGACCCGAAAAGCCCGATTGCAACCTCTAGTCTCAATCCTTTGTCATGGAAGTCTTTGTAAAAATAAATGTTTTTGCCATGAATGTGAAAATAGTTAATAGGATTCTTTTTCTTGGGTATACTTTAGAACCTTCATGTCTTTGGCCCTCTAGTGAATCTACTAATAGACGAAATCTGTACAGAAACTTGGTAAACACGGGCAGGAGTATGCTATACGTTGTGGGCTATGGTGGGTTGGAATGTTAAAAGCATGGGACCAGTATAAGGAAGCAGCTACTGTTTACTTCCGGCTCTCCGGTGAGGTAAGGCCTTATTGCGAAAACGATTAGTTTTTGTGCTTCTTTCTATTCTGATGCAGGAGCTTAATTCTATCTTTTAGGGGCTATATTTTATCTATTAATTAAGGATTGTTATTTTGGTACTAAGGTTTTATGTTTTCATTTTTTTGACTTGATGCATAAGTTTAGATAATTTAGGAAGTTCTATCTTTTATCTTAGGATATATTTAGCAAAGTTATATCTTTTATCTTAGGTTAGTTTTCTTCTATTTAAACAATTGTAGGCTCAGCCATAATTATTATTAATATTTCAATTAAAACTTTTAGAGAATTTTCTCTTTTATCTCCTTTGTGGATTCCAAGCCCCTATCCTGGTGGATTCCAAGCCCCTTTTTTGCGGATTCTTCGCTTATTTCCTGGGGTTTCGTCGCTTGCGAACCCTTTATCATCAAAGGTTCGCGCTTGTGTGTCTTCCACAACTTCCTACTGCGTCAAATGGTATCAGAGTTGAAGCGTGATGGGAGATTAGTGTGTTACAAAGGCAGATCTTCAAGAGATGACTGCGGCCTTTACCGCGGTTCTCAATGATCTGACTGGTCAGTTGAGGACGATGTTCGGCGCTGGCAACATGGGCGGCATTGGCAACAACGGTGGCAACGCTGCTGGCAACCAAGCACGTGCACCTGGTGGTGCAAACCGTCGAGGCGGATGAGATTCCAGTTCAGAGGATCATGGCAACCCGCAGAATCACCATGATTACGGAGTCAAGGCTGATATTCCTTTGTTCTATGGGAATATGGGCGTTGAAGAGCTCCTAGACCGGCACATTGAGGTTGATAGATTCTTTGAGGTCATGGGGGTCCCGGAAAACAAATAGGTTAAGATGGTAGCAATCCGTCTTAAGAGTACCGCTCTTCTCGGTGGGACAAATTGGTGGTCCAGAGATAGAAGCAGAGGGAGAATCCTATTCGAACCTGTAGGCGGATGAAGTAGTTGATGATGGAGGCGGATGAAGCAATTTGATCATGATGTCACCTACAAAGGGCGGATAATGTGATGTTGTTTAAGTGGAATGATCATAAAATTGCATTGGCTCCTTGAAAATGTAAATATATAGATGAGGTGCTAACACCTTATTACAAAAAAATGAGACCAAACTAAGGGTCTCATGGAAAAGGGGAACGTATACCCAAAAGGCCCCCTATACCCAAAAAACGATATACCCATGTCTAACCCCCAACACTCAAAGTGCTCTAACACTAACTCCCAACCTAACTATCTACCAAGAAGCCAAGCTTTCCATGTACGATCCGTGAGTGACTTGCACTTCCACTTCACGGATATACGAGATTTACAATTTTCTATTATAATTCTAGCATAAACACTTGGGATGAAAGATTCATTACAAAAGATGACATTGTTTCTCCCCATCCAAGTGAAATAAACAAGTGCTTCGAACGCCAACAGCTTGGCTTGAAATTGTAGCTTCTTCCGATTCTTTGAGGGCTCATTAGCAAACCATTGAAGCCATTGCTCTATAGTTTGAAACCGGCTGCTAATCCCCACCCAACTCATCACAGGCGAAAGAACTTCTTGCACAACCGAGCAGCTGAACCAAAGGTGTGTCTCGGTTTCTTCCTCACGCTTGCATAGGACACACTCAGCTGCGTGGTTACCTTTCCAATGCTTCACCTTCTCGCCTGTTTGGAGTCGATTTCTAGCCGCCAACCACACAATCAAGGCCCATTTTTTGCACTTAAGTTGCTTCCACAGAAGCTCTCCCCAATCGGTATTCTGGCCCTTGCTACGGAGCAGCTCATAAGTCTTGGCACACGACAATTTCCCAGCTGGGTTAAGCACTGGTCCGAGGTCAAGGGGACGCCCATCAGGACATAGGACACCCGCCAGCTCATTTCTGGTGTCAAGGATGCTCTTCCAGAGCCAAGAGTCATCCTCCTTAAGCTCAGCATCCCAAATTTCAGCCCCTCTCAGATGATTGGCAGTGCACTAGCGATTCCAGATGCTTGAAGAATGAAGCGCCATCTCTGAAATCAACTTGGCCTGCGCACTTTTGTTCCAGGCTAGAATTTCTCTTATGTCCAAGCCTCCTTCAGCTAGAGGTTTGGTGACGCTGGCCCAGCTCACTAGGTGTTTATGACCCTCATCACTCCCATTCCAAAGAAACCTGTTGCACATACTGTCGACCCTATGCACCACTCCTTTAGGCAAAATAAGAATCTGGCTCCAGAAGTTGTAGATCCCACCACAAACAGCTCGTACAAGCTGTAATCGCCCAGCATAAGATAGCTTATGAGACGCCCAGGACCGAATCTGATTCTCTATTTTATTGTACAAGTCTCCATACTCATGGATCGCTACTCTATTAGAATGTAACGGAATGCCCAAGTACTTGATTGGCAAAGCACCTTTCGAGAACCCAAGCTGCTGAATAATGGTCTCTTTCATACGTTCAGTAACCCCTGCAAAGAAGACCGTACTCTTCTCCTTATTTGCCCTGACTGAAAGAGGAAGTCTAATTTCTTGGTGATGAGACAAGGTAAGGAGGAGCGGGTAGATACTTGACAGCACAGAACGTCTAATTAGGGTCCTACATCTAGTAGAGAACTCGGGGTCGAGTTCTATCTTTTAGGGGCTATATTTTATCTATTAATCAAGGATTGTTATTTTGGTATTAAGGTTTTATCTTTTCATTTTTTTGACTTATGCATAACTTAAGATAATTTAGGAAGTTCTATCTTTTATCTTAGGATATATTTAGGAAAGTTATATCTTTTATCTTAGGTTAGTTTTTTTCTATTTAAACAATTGTAGGCTCAGCCATAATTATCTATATAAAATACTAAAACAGAGGCCTGGAACGGGCTCTGGTGCGATCTCGCGTCCACGGAATTTTCTGGATTAAAGCGGGATTATTTTTGCTTACGTGTCATATTGTGGTTTAATTTTGATTATAAATATTCAACCTTATATTTTAATTAGTTAGAAAATCTATCTTTTTATACTTCACATCTAAGAAAGAATCTTTACAATATAATAACTTAAATTTTTTTTAAATATAATTATTACTTTTGACCTTTTTAAATATATAATTAATAATTTATAATAAAGATGAGTTTAGGAACAAAAATACAAACCAGATTCGGAGTATTTTTTTTATCCGAATTAAGATGTATCTCATTCTTAAAAATTTTCATTTGACATTATTAGGAATATTATGTTGGATCATCAATACTATGGCGAATAGTAGGTAATTCCCGTAACTTTTTTTTGGGGTCTAAATACATACTTAATTAACATAAATATACAAGGAAATTAGAAACACAAAGTAACATATTTTAGTATATTATTTCATCATGATCACTACAATGATCATTTATAAATTATTTATATATTAATAAATAATTAATCAGTTTAGGCACAATATTTGTATATTTATATATATACACATAATAGATAAGTAACTATGAGTTTTAAGATATACTATTTCAATTAGTCCTTTTTTTAATATATGATGATGAAGTTGTTGGTGTCAGTTTATCTTGATTAAAATGTTATATTAAATTTTAATATAAATATGAAATCTCATATCTTAAATTGTTACAAAACCTATTATCGCTAGAATATTTTATCTTATGCTATTTTGTATAATCTTTTTATAATACAGTGTATACTCTATCCAATAATTGATAGTCACCTAAATATTATTAATAAAAATAACATAATAAGTTAGATATGTTGACATTATTCTATGATTTTGTGTACTTTTTATTTTTATCTTAAAAAAATTCCAAGGTTTTGATTTATTTATTTAAGAAAATTTTAAGTATATTAATTTTATTGAAACATAATTTATTTATCTATTATATATATACATGTATGTATGTTGATTGTTCTATATATATATATATGTGTGTTGTATATTGATATGAACTAAAACCAAACTATATATTACTACGGGTATAACCTTTAAATTTTAAAAAGGAAATATAAATTAAATATCATTTTATTATTAAGAAACCGCACAACGGGCGGGTAGTAATACTAGTTATTCATATTTCAATTAAAACTTTTAGAGAATTTTCTCTTTTATCTCCTTGGTGGATTCTAAGCCCCTATCTTGGTGGATTCCAAGTCCTTTACTAGTGGATTTCAGACATATTTCCTAGGGTTTCGTCGCTTGCGAACGCTTTATCATCTAAGGCTCGCGCTTGCGTGCCTTCCACGGCTTCCTATTGCGTCATATCCACTTACTCCCCAAAGATTTTTCAGGAACCATTGCTGTCCGCCTTAATGCTTGAGCAAGCCTCATATTGTTACTTCTTTTCTACACCACCTATGTTACGCAAGTATGGATTTCATCTTGTTCTCTCTGGCAATTCATATGAAAAATGTGACCAGGTAATGTGATAAGAAAAATGTCATCTGGTATAGATTTCACTTTATCATATGATAAAGGAAGATACTCACAGATTTGCATCATATTTTTTGCAACATTTTGCTTGGTCCCTCAGGTAAGGCATGCAATTCGTGTATATAGAACAGCTCTTTCTGTGCTGAAGGGTACTGCATGGAGTTTAATTAGAGACCACATCCGTTTCCAACTTGGGAAGTAAGTTCAGTCTGCACAAATACTAAATATATGCTCAATGGCCAACTTATCAACTGTTAGATGTTTATTGGATTCTGTAGCATTTTGGGGTTAAGATGTGTTTCCCTTTCTCAGGTGGTTTGCATCTCTTGGAATGTTTGAAGTTGCAATTGAATATATGCTTGAAATCCTTGCTTGTACACATCAATCCAAGGCGGCGCAGGAGTTGTTCCTTGGGGACTTTATCCAACTTGTTCAGGTGATTGATGCATTCTTTGTCTGGTTCTAGCTTGCCAATGGAAAAAAAAATCACTTTTGTCATTAAATTAAGACTGAGGAATAAAAATCTTGTATTGACACTACTACTTGATCCAACTATGCCTCATTAGAACATAAAACAGGACATTTTGGCTTTTCTTTGGTAATTGAAGGTTTCCATTTGAACTGAGCTGGGTTTTCTTCAATATTTGAATCCGTTTCATAAACGAATCTAAAAATAGAATCTAAAAGAATCTAAAACAGAATCTAAATCTGAAAGAATGGTTGTATAGTTGTATTACCTTTATTTTAAAATGATCATTCTGAAATTATTAATCCATTTCTACAGAAAACAGGGAAGACATTTGAAGTATGCAGGCTTCAGTTGCCTATCATCAAACTCCCTTTGCTAAAACTTCTCTTTGAAGATCATCGTACATTTTCTGCTCCTTTAGCTGTAAGATCTCATTAACTTGTTCTTTTATTTCAGAAGATCTATTGGTCTTGAGGGTGGTTATTTAGTTCTGAGGTATTTCACTGTTATGTTCAAAGCAGTAAATAGTATTGCTTCTCCAACTTCTTTGTTCTTGAAATTTTAGGTAGGAGTAAAGGAAAATATCTGGCGGTCTCTAGAGGAGGAACTGATCCCATCTTTGTCTACTGCAAAAGTTAATTGGTTGGACGTACGCACGAAACTTGTTTCAAATAAGTACAAAGAATCAAACTTATGTGTTGTTGGAGGTATGATCATGACACTTGTTTGTATCTATTTGCTCTTGGATTATGTATGTATTGTTAAAGCAGGTACAAAAATTTTTTAAAATGAAGAAACTTTGAAGGAATTGTGATATTTTACATAGTGGGATGATCTCTTAGGGCCTGTTAGGTAAGGATTGGAAAGGGATAGGGAAACGAAACGAATGCAGTCCATTTATAAGTCAAGATTCATTGTTAAAATTTCTAATCGTTCCGCTTTTCTCATACAAAATTTGAGTCATTTCCCTCATTTCAGTCATTCATTTGAGCATGGGGCAGACCTATCTCTTATACTTTAACCATTACCCCCTTCTCTTATTTTTCAAACAAAAATGAACATTCTCTCCTCTAGATTCACAAAACGTCTCTATAAAATAATTTCTCATACAAAATTTGTTTCCTTTCTCTTTTCCTTACCCAATCGGCTCTTACACCAAATGGGCCCTTAGTCAAGATTCCTTATTTTCTGTCACCAAAATTGTAAAGCTTTCTCATTTATTTGATCTACTGTGTCCTGAATGCTGATGATGCTTTTGCCCATGATTTTATGTTACCCCCTCCCCTTTCCAGTTTAAAACCCTAGATACGTCCATAGGCATATAAGGTCAATAGCTGCAATTGTTCTGCATTGCGAAAAACAAAGATGTAAAGAATAAAACGTGGAGTCAAGTATCAAAATTTATTAATGCAATTATAAACTACAATTGCATATTTGCTGCCGCAATGTTTAGCCAAATGCTGTTATGTTTTTGCAGAAGCAATAAAGGTTGAAATTGGATTAAAAAATCCACTTCAGATCCCACTTGCTATCACCAATGTTTCTCTCATATGTATGCATTCAGGAAGAAATGATGAAACAGACATAGGTGAGTAACTATTACATTCCGTTGACCTATTGTATCACTGATATTCACCTCATTTGTTGATCAGCTGCTTTAAATTGCTGCAGATCCTCTTAGTGTTGCCACAGATGTACCTAATGATGAGCAGCTGAGGAGGTTTATTGCCAGAAGGTATGTGCATTAGCTACTACTCCCTCTGTTAATCAAAACATATCATTTTAGGATGTAAATCTTGTTAAGAGAAATTATGTTATTTTGGTATCCTACCATTGCAATGACTAGTGGTAGGTTTCAATAAAGAAAAAAAAAGTGGGTTAATAATTAGGGGTATAAGCGTTTTTTTTTCCTTGAAAGATGTGAAAATTGTTAGAATGACATGTTTTGGCAAATGGATGGAGTATTACTTCCGATATTCCCCCGACCCAAAAAAGCTGCCATGATTCCTCTTTTATGTACTCGCTTTCTCACCTAGTGGAGTTTGCTTCTTGTTGGTTGGCAATTAGTGGATCTTTTGCAGAAAGTTCTTCAGTTTCAACTTCTGAGGTAGACTTATCACTCAATGGAGGTGAAACACTTGTGGTAAGTATTTTAGAGAGTAGTTAATCACGTGTTGCAGTATTACTCTAATGATTAGTGTGATGTAGGATGTCTGAGCAGGTTATGCACAGATATAGCAAGTATAAATGTTTGTTGAGTAGATTATCTGTCCAGTTTTAACTGTGGTGAAAAATTAAGCTTTATTGGTTTCTGTGAAGAACAGGAAGAAGATGAATCCTGTCAGAATTAATTAATGCAGCCAGAACAGTAGGCCTGTATCCTATATGTGCAGCCTTAGATCTAGAATTACAAGGAAACTAAAGACAGGAAAGATAAAAACTATCTAAAAATATACAAGATATTATATCTACATATCATAGAATATCTCTAGAATAATTTTGAATAAAATCTTTCCTTCAACACTCCCCCTCAAGCTGGGTGGTAAACATCGTCCATTCGCAGCTTGGAATTACCAATGAAACTGTGAAGTATGGAGGCCTTTTGTCTACACATCTGCAATCTGCTCATATGAGGGAATATAAGAGATAGTAACCAGACCTCTTTCAAGCTTCTCTCGATCAATTTCTACATGCTTAGCTTTGTCATGTTGGACTGGATGGTGAGCTATGCTAATGGCTGATTTGTTGGCACATCAGTTTCATTGGCTCTTCCCACTTCACCTTAAGATCATTCAAAATAATTTGTAGCCATTACAACTCGCATAACCTGTGTGCAAGTGCCGTGAATTCGGATTCGGCCGAAGACCTAGCAACCACATTCTGCTTCTTGCTCCGCCAAGTAACCAAATTTCCTCCGAGTAAAACACAATAACCAGAAGTGGACCTCCTATCTACAACTGATCCTCCGTAATCTGCATCTGTATAAGCTTCAAGAGTAAGATTGTTTCCTCTCTTGAACAAGATTCCCTTCCTAGGATTGCCATTTAAATAGTGGAGTACTCTCAAAGCCTCCAAAAGGTGTGAGTAGGGTCATGCATAAACAGATTGGACAGAGTAAGCTATGTCAGGTCTAGTATGATGAGATAAATAGATCAACTTCTCACACAACCTTTGATACATTTGCTTGTCAACTATTGCTCCATCCTTTGCTTCTCCATGCTTATGATTCAGATCAATAGGTGTTGAAGTGGTTTACATGCACTCTTACCTGTATTTTTCAACAAATCTGCAATCTGCTGGGATATAAAGATCCCATGAGAAGAGTGATTCCAAGGAAGTACTTCAATTTTACCAAGCGATTTGACCTCCAACTTAACTTCCAATTTTCTCTTTAGATTCTCCTTCTTGAACTCATTGTCACATGTGACAATAATATCATCGACATAGACTAAAAGGATGGTTACTCCCCCCTCGAAGCTGAATGATTGATGAACAAAGTATGATCCCCTTGGCTTTGCCTATAACCCGTTCCTCTCTTGACTACTGCGAATCTTCCAAATCAGGTCCTTGGTGGCTTTTCAGACCATAAAGTGCTTTCTTTAGTCTACACCTTGGTAGGTGCAAGAGCTTTGAAACCCGGTGGCACTCTCATATAGACTTCTTCATTTAGTGTTCCGTGAAGGAATGCATTCTTCACATCACACTATAAGAGAGACCAATTGAAGTGAGAGCGAAAGATATCAAAATTGTCGCAGTATTCATTTTTGCAACCGGAGCAAAAGTGTCTTGATAATCAATCCCATAGGTTTGAGTGTTGCCTTTAGCTACACGTCGGGCCTTGTATCTTTTTAGTGTTCCATGTGCTTTATATTTTAAAGAATATATCCATCTGCAATCAACCACATTCTTTCCAACCGGTTTTTCCTAGTGCTAACATCTCTTTCTTCCCGGCTTCTCTTCACTGTCTTGTCTATAAAGCTCCCGAAAAAGATGTAGGAATAGGAATTCGGTTAAGGCTTTGAATGAATTTTTGTTGAGACGGGGAGAAGCGATGTAAAGATACGTGGTTGGATATAGAGTATAAGGGCCTTTTTGTGGACTATCGGGTACCTTTCCTAAGAGCGATGGGTTGCTCGATATCTGTACTAACATGATCATTAGTTTCAATAGATTTATGGATATTAGAAGTAGATTCCATACCTTGAGGAATGGCATTATTAGGGCTAAATTCTGGAGTCGAGGATTGAACTTGCTGTTGGAGTACTTATTCTCATGGAATACACATGTGGATAGCTAGGATTATAGGAAGTGGGTGGTCAGGTTGAGGTATAGGTGTAGATGCCTTTTGAGGAGTAAAGATCTCTTGAGGTGGGACATGTTGAACAGGGTTAGAAGGGTTTGGAACCTTGGTTTTGGGGATAAAAAGGTGATTTTTCGGCAAATGTGACATCAATGGAGATATAAAATTTTTTAGAGGTAAGGTTGTAACACTTGTAACCTTTTTGAGTAGTAGAATAGCCAAGGAAGACGCCTTTGACAACTTTTGGATCTAATTTTCCCCTTTGTGGACGGTGCACATGAACATACACAGTGCACCCAAAAACCTTTGGTTCAAGACTCGATGTCCTACAATTTGGATAGAACTCTCCAAGACACTCAACTGGACTTTTGTAGTTCCAAACTTTAGATGACAGCCTATATATGGGGTGGGTTGAAGTGAGGACAACTTCTCCCCAAAAAGATTTAGGAACATTGTTGGTGAAGAGCATGACACAGGTTACCTGTAGAATGTGTCTAATTTTTCTTTCTGCAAGGCCATTTTGTTGGGGTTTATACACACGAGGATTCATGGATAATACCTTGGGATTGGAAGTAAGATGTCAAGGACTGGTTGAAGTAGTCCTTAGCATTATCTGTCCGAATCCTTTGGATTTTTGTGCCAAATTGATTTTGAATCATTGAGTGAAAATGAGAATAATTTGGCTGTCGTCAGATTGTTTTTGAGGAGATATATCCACATGACACGAGTGGAATCATCAATGAGTGTAACAAACCTGCAAACACCGTAGATATTAGGAAAACGAGCTAGTTCCCATATGTCACTATTTATAAGCTGGAAAGGAGAAATACTTCTTTTATTGCTTATAGGAAAGGACACATGGGTGTGTTTATCTAACTCACAAACCTGACATTGCAACTGGGAAGCATCTATTCCTTGGCATAACTCATGAGACAAATGTTTTAAGATATAAAAAGAAGGATGGCCCAAACGGAAATGCCGAAACCATATGAACTCATTATTCATGGTTATGGATGAAAAGATACGAGTGGTAGAACTATCCTCAATCAAGTGATTTCAGGTGGTAAAAACCATTCTTTTTCTTAGCAAGTCCAATCCTCTCCCCAAAATTCAGGTCATGTATAACACAAACAAAAGGTGTAAAAAGAGCATGGCAATTAAGATCCTCTCAAGCTTGCTAACATAATTTAAATCCGTAGAGGTGTAGATAATTCAAGGACATGGAGCAAATTTTTGAGGCTTAATGTGGTGGAGAGGGAAATGGTTCCTTGGCCAGCAACAGTGCCCAACGAACCATTAGCTATCATGATTTTCCTTGTTTTTGGAATGTTGATGAGTATTAAACTGGAGGGAAGATTTGGTCATATGGTCGGTGGCACCTCACTCTATGGTCCATTTTGTGGGATGACATGTTTTGGAAGCTTTAAAGCATGAACAAAATGAATTGTTACCTGATAAATCAAGAGAGCATTGACTAGAAGAGTTAGTAGATTGCTTTTCAAGAGATTTGAAGAAGTTCCTGAATTTTTCAATGCCAGCGCGAGTCATCCCTCCATTAGCTTCTACTTCAGAAACTCCTCGAGTCACCACATTAGCTTGGGGTCTTGATGAACTTTGGTTGCTATTCCAATCTCGGCTAGGGGGCTTGCCGTGTAATTTCCAGCACTTGTCTTGAATGTGGTCAGATTTCTTGCAATGGCTACACTACCTATCATCTTTCCTTCTATTGTTAGCCACAAGAGCAGAACTTTCAATTGTAGCCGGTGTGGAGTCAAGAATTACAACCCTCCTACTCTCTTCTTCCTTCGAAATAAAGATAACCTCTCCCAAAGTTGGTAGCTCTTCTTGCCCAAGGATATGGACCCTGATCGGGTCATATTTAGAGCTTAATCTCGCTACAAGGATATAAGCTCTGTTCTTGTCTTAATATTTCCTCCATTGTGCAACATTTTTTTGCACTTCATTTCATGAACTTGATATTGGTCGAGTTCCCGCCACAAAATTTGAAGGAGATTCCCATACTCAGTGATAGTATTTTCCCCTTTGTTGGCGGAATAGGACTTCATAGTAAGTTCAAAGGTCAATGCCTCATCCTTCACCTTGGAGTATGACCTCTTGATGAAATCCCGGGCATCTTTCGCAGTAATCAAGAACATATACGATACACTTAGACTTGGTTCCATGGATTCCCATAGCCAAAACACGATTATTCAATCTGTCTCACCCAAAGTGGGAAAGTTGAGATGGTTGAGCTTTCCTTTTCCTTTGAGATATGTCTTCACAGCCTGAGATTAGATGAGGTAATTTTTTCCATTGAGTTTGTAGGCAGATTGAAGAATTTGGAATTCAGCCTTCTTCTTTGTGGAAGCAGTTTCAGAATTGGGTGGGTTTGACATGGTTGCCGAGGAAAAGAAAACGCAGCAACGAAGGCTACTCAAGGAAGAGTTTGTCTTCAAAAGAAGAACAAGAATACGACAACAATGAAGGCGTGCTGTCAAAGGAAAAATATAGCAGCAATGAAGGCTGCCTGAATGTGAAAGATTAGAGCAAATTAGGCTTTGATACCATGAAGAACAAGAAGAAGATGAATCCTGTCGGAATTAATTAATGCAGCCAGAACAATAGGCCTATATGTACAGCCTTAGATCTAGAATTACAAGGAAACGGAATATAGGAAATAATAAAAACTATCAAAAAATATACAAGATATTATATCTACATATCCTAGAATATATCTAGAATAATTCTGAATAAAATCTCTCCTTAAAAGATATTCAACATTCTGATCTTGTGTTTATGTTTATTTCTCTCTAGGTACAACTATCTGTCACTCCGAGAGTAGAAGGGATCTTGAAGGTAGTTGGGGTAAGATGGAAGCTGTCAGATTCTGTTGTTGGGTTTCAAGCCTTTGAGTTCAATGGTACCAAGAAAAAGAATGTCAAAGGAAGAAGGAAGCTGGAAAAGTCTCCTGGTAGTGAGCTGAAATTTGTAGTGATAAAGGTACATACTATTTGCTTTCATTTCTGTTGATTTAGTATTTGATATGCAACACTGCCATCAGTGCTTTTCAGTTTCTCTTAGAAACTATCCTTGTCGTTCCTATATCATAGGTAGAGTTAAATGTTGCCGGTGATCCCTGCTACTCTTGATTTTTTTTGTCACCTCCCTCCCAGTGGGAAAAAAGAAGAGTTTCATTAATTCCTCCTTTAGCTGCTTCCCTTACATGATCCCCTCTTTAGGTTGTGGTTTGTAGAAAGTGTTCTCCATAAACTTCTTTTGCTTAACCATGTCCAAAGAAACTCAGATGTGTTATCTCTTACTGTATTTTTGTTGTTGTGCTTTGATTGCAGTCCTTGCCTAGATTGGAAGGATCCATTCAACACTTCCCCAAACAATCTTATCATGGAGAACTACACCAACTTATTTTGGAATTGAATAATCAATCCAGTCTGGCTGTGAAGGTATTCTCTGAGAGAACTACGTGATATATACATGTGAAATAGTTATTCAGGTAGATACACTAGTGGTACAATCTGAATTTTCAAGAGATCATTTAGACTTTGTGGGTTGTGATTATCTGTTACGAAATTTCCATATAGAACACCCACCAGGTCTCTATATGGCAATTTCATAGAAGAAAATTATCACATCAATGCCAGAAGACGTGATGTGAGTTGGCAAGGGACTCACACTGTTTTAAAGGGTGTGAGCCCCTTACCGCCTTATTGGCCTTGACCCTACCCGGTGTGAAGTGGGCCACCAATGGTTTTGACCAGAAATGATATTCATCATTTAGAACAATAGCAATAATCACTGTGAGAAAGGGGTTTGAGTCCCTTACCGCCTTGTTGGCCCTCCCCCGTGTGAAGTGGGCCACCAATGGTTTTGACCCGAAAATATAATTATCATTTAGAACAATAGCAATACTCACTAGGAATTTCATTAGAGTTCTAATTGCTAGCAAAACTAATATGATTAAACGCTTCACCACCTACATATGTCAAGCAAGGCTGCCCTTCAACGTATTTGGTAACCGAGTGTAAGGATTCAGTGACTCTGGAATGACAAATGAGAATAGTCAAGAGACTTTGTTGCCAATAGTCAGAAATTTGGTGCCACTCAGATAGCTGGGATTGGTGAGTGATATGACTTGAATAATTCTCTAGTTTTTTTTTTTTTTTTTTTTGTGGCAGTCTTCTTCTTCCGTTTCTTTTCAAGGTTGGAAAGAATGGAGACTTGAACCCTCAACGGCTCAACCTCTAGATTCAACATTGAAATACTCACACCTTTTACGAACTAAGCTAGACAATTATTTTTTCAAATGCTCTTTTACCATTAAATATCATAAACAATTATATAGATAATATTGATTTTTTTTAACAAAATTTTTTTAGTAGATGGGCTATGGCCTCTTCTAGGCTCACTTGAGCTCCACCTCTGTGATTAGGGGTGTTATTCGAGCCGAACGAGCCGAGCTTGACATGTTCAAGCTTGGTTCATTTGTTAAACGAGCTCTAGCCGAGCCCAATTTTTAAATGAGCTTTCTTTTTTGTTTAAGCTTGACTTGTTTTAGTAAATGAACGAGTTCGAGCCGAGGTTTTATCGAGTTTTTAGTTTTTGATCATAACATATTAACTTTAAGGAAATTTTAGAAATTTCATAAATTTCGAGCTATTCGAGCTTAAATCGAACGAGTCGAGCTTTCAACCGAGCTTAACGTCATGTTCAGGGCTCGGCTTGTTTAAGTAAGTGAACGAGCTCGAGCTATTCAACTCATGTAACAGCCCTATCTGAGGCATACTTATTTTGACTCATAGAACTTTTGTATTTGGTACTTAAAAAGAGACGGAGGAATTGTATGGTGCCATGCCACCTAGGTTTCGACATTTTGACAAGGTAAACAACTTTTTGGATTTGCTAGATAGACTATTTGTATTCCTAGCCTATTTTTAGGTATAATATTTTATTAGGCTTTTGCTTTACATTGTTACTGATCATGACCTTTGGGCTCCCTTTGTATCTATAAAAACATATGTTGTCTAGCAACCCAATTGCCATGTATGTAGCTAGTGTGTGAGTGATCTCACACTTATTACACTTGACCCCGGGTATGGTCTTGTTCCTTAAAAGGAAAAGTTGCCATGTAGCTATCCATGACATGTTTGATCACTTTGACAGAACGTGAAAATGAAGATAAGTCATCCTAGATTTCTTCTGGTTGGCAACGCTGAAGCATTGAATGCCCACTTTCCTGGTTGCCTTGTCAATGAAAGTCCTTTCAAGGCTAATGTTCTAGCTAACAGCGAGGAAATGTCTTCTTGCTTCCATTTCCCAGCGGTAGGTCTCTTAGCTTCAGGAAGATCAGTCAGTAGTATGTACATTCTACATTTGTTTTAAAACTCATTACTTCCAACTATTTGCCAGGATTTGGTAATTCATGGAAAAGAAACATTCCGGTGTCCTCTGTGGTTACATGCTGCTGAATCTGGAACCACACCACTGCACATTGTAATATACTATGAGATCGATGATACATCTTGTGTCATGCAGTATAGAACCCTTCGCATGACCTACAATCTGGAGGCAAGTACTTGGATAGAGCGATGATTTTTTTAACATCCTAGCCTTCTGATTATTTTGTGCATTTATATGATAATATAATTTTTTTTCAACGTCTTTTTGTTTCAAGTTAAATATGTATTGCCTGCAATTCACTACATATGCTCTTGTTAATGCATGACTACAATATGTTAATATGAGATAAAACGAATGGCTTAGGGTTTGTTTAGCATGCTGTGTTGATTGTTGGTGAGGATCTTATAATTAATAAGTTGCTTGTGTCAAATGAACCTTGAATTATATGTATAGCTCTAATTTATTCTAGACTAGAACATGCTTACAAGTTGATTTCCTTTATAGGTCTTGCCATCATTAGATGTGAGTTTTAAAATCAGCTATTGCCCTTCAAGATTGCAAGAAGTGCTTGTGCGCATGGATGTGGTCAATAAGACTAGTTCTGAGAACTTTCAGATTCATCAACTATCAGCTGTTGGGGACCAGTGGGAGCTGACTATGCTTCAACCACTTGACACTCCATGGCAGCACATGATGGCTGGACAAGTATTATCATGCTTTTTCAAGTTGAAGGTTTTTCTAAACTTCTATATCTTTCTATTGATAATTCTCCATCCCTGACTCTGCGGAAAAGGATTCCTTGTTATTTACTTTGATCCTTCATTACTTCTTTGTCTACATTTTCATAGATAGAGCAAGGTGGCCCGGTTCTCTTCATCTTAACCTGGCTAACTTCAGATCTGTTGTTGTGCACTGTTCGATTGTTTGATAAATACAACTTTTATGAATACAGTCTTCACGTCTGGCTAGAGATTGAGCAACTCCTTTGTGAAATATTTTACACGAGCTAGTTTTCTGTTTTTGACTTTTTCATTTATCACTCTCTGTAAAAGCGGACCCTTCATATCATATTTTTTGTCTTGTTCTTCCTTTCTTTCTGAATTTCCCATATTGTTCTGATTCAGAATGTTCGCACAGCAGTTCCGTCTGAAGATGAAGTCTCTAATGATATTGATCGTTCCTCCGTAAGTTTAGGATGTCTGACTGCAAACAGAACACTGTTCAATATATTCAGGTCTCCTGTTGCTGATTTTCACTGTCATGAAAGGTTGCAGCAAGAAATATCCGACCAGGTGAGTTGCTGGTCATTCTTTATCATTTTCTTCGCTTGTTCGAGATGCATATCTTATAAGGTGGTGTTTATTTCAAATCCGAGTTTATGCTTGGAATGAGAAATCATGTTTTGAAGGTATGAACTCGATTTCTTATTGAGGGTGTTTGGTGATATTTAGCAAATCGGTTTGGGTGGTGAAGTGGAAGCAACGGAAAGGTTTAATCCAGGTTGGAAACGGTCTGGGGATAGAGGAAAAATTCAACACCCCTACAACTAAACGCTGTCATAATTATATTCTCATCTAGTCCCACCGTGTTGGTTGCTTGCCATTTTTAAGGGTTTTATCCATTATAGTTCTTTTCTGCCCAGTCATTTCCACATTGTCAGAAATAGTGCCATAACCACCTGAGTTATATCATCAGACAGGCTACAAAAGATGGTGAAGTATCTATTCGACAAAAAAAGTGCGGTGATAATTTTTGGTCTTGATATCTTTGTTCATGTATTTATCACGTTGTCCATTTTCTGAGGACAATAGTGGCCTTGCCTTGCTTATTCTTTTTCATGATGATTTTTTTTCCGGTCATTTCCTTGGGTAGGAAGCTCTGGATTCGGCGGACTTCATCTTGATCTATCAACCACATAGAAGTGGTGACGAGCAAGTTCCAGATCAATCTCGAGTCTTTTCTCATCATGAATCTCACTGCAGGCAAGAAAGTTATCTAAAAGAGTTCAAGAGTACGAAATATATCATAACCTATAATAACTTCTTTCTTTGTCATCTGTAGTCTTACGAGCACTGGCCCGATATATTGGCAAATGGATGGCCCCCAAACTATACATCATGACTTCTCCACTTCATTCTGTCAAATACCCTTGAAAATGACCATCCATAATTCACTAAATGCTGCTGTATCAGCGCACATTAGCACATATGACCCTAGTACTTCTACCAGCCCCTCAAGCGAGTCAACCTCGGCTGCTGCAGATAATCAAATCGGATGGCATGGTGTATCATCGGCAAAGGATTTAAAACTCACAACTGATGTCCTTGGGCCACCAGCCAGGAAGAGAGTCCAACCAGAGAGCATCTCCCCTTTCATGTGGTCCGGATCAAGCTCAACGAAGGTTGAGCTGGGACCGTTATCCACAGCCAAAGTTCCAATCCAGATATGCGTGTTCACACCTGGGATCTATGATGTTTCTTACTACGACTTGGAATGGAAGAAGCTTTCATCTCACGATCAAAAGCAACAAAATGATGCTGGTGCATCTTCAGGAGTATTCCCTGGCCATTCGTTCCACATCACCGTTCTACAATCCCCATGAGATTTTCCTCTGTTAGTGTCGACACTAATTGTAAGTGTTTGGTAAGTTGTTTGGCATTGTAAATCAGTGGTGGGCTGCAACACTATAGAAGTTTTGCTTCAGAATCATGAAATGAGTACGAGGGAGATTATAGTGTGATATTTTGAAATAATTCAATGGACTGAAAGGTTGGAAGTTATGAGCCAACATTCCTTCTTGCAAGTCTGTTATTGCCCGAGTACATTCTTTAATTTGTTTCAATGAACACTACAAACACCATCTCAATTTTGCATATGACTTTGAGCATTTCCCAAATTCTCATGTTTACCTTGTCGTATATTTCCATTACTCTTCAGTGCATTGATTGCCGTTTTCACCTTCTACAACAAGGTCCTCAATTCAAGCTCACGAGAATGAGACTGTTGTACTCCTAGAGCTAAAGCCACTGCTTCAACGCTGAGTGAAGTCGAGTCTCAATAGGGGAAGGAAGATATCCCCAAGAGTTTAGTTTGTGAAACTCTCCAACTCTTCTGCAAAGAACACGAAGTGCAAAAAAAAAAAGAAAGGTTTTAGAAATCAAACAGATTCTCAAACTTCTCCCTCGCCAAATAAGAAACACAAATAGAGGGAGAAGCTGTAGAAGAGGGAAGATACACTCACTATTTGAGGCAAGAAGTCTCTGCTCTGCCTTGTTTAGCCTCTTATAGAACAAGAACGAAAGTATGAAACATGCGAGAAGCCGAAGGGATAAAATGGTTGCTCAACCATCCGCACTTGTGATTGTGATGTGAAACCAAGCGAGATGGTTAAATGAGCTAAATAATTCAATAAGATAAATCCAAGAACTCCCGATTATCCCTGAGAATGAAGTTTGATGTGATTCGGCCAAAGCCTTCCAAATCAAGCTAGGAACAAGCCTTGCTCCATGCACACTGGGGCCTATGAAGACCAAGTTCCATCAGGTTAAATCAAATCAAAAGCTTTTGGCTTTCTTCTTGTGTGTTTGGCGCATCCAACTCCTTTGTCAACGAAATCCGCTTGTCATCTTTGAACTTGCATTGAAAGATCCACTCTTAAAGTTGTTCTCTAAGGATATCGTACAGCTTATAGAACCGTGAGTGAGCATGGCCAGATCATGCTGTGAGGCGACTAGATGATAATATCTAGCTTATACATGTTTAGGACATGTATTTAAAGGTAATCTACCATTTATGAGGATGAATTTATGCATTTTCTAGTAGTTTATCGTATTATTTTCATTATAGATGACTATATCCACGGTTATATGAGAGATGCTAAATAAAAGAGATTCCATCCTCTAATACCCCCCTTAAGTAGAGTGGATGTTAGTTACACTCAACTTGGAAATAAGAGATGAAAATATTGCTGGCTCAAGGGGTTTCGTAAACAAGTCTGCAGGTGGATTCTTTGTTCCAATATGCATTGTACGGACTTAGCCTTGCTGAATTTTCTCTCTTATGATATGACAATCTATCTCGATGTGCTTATACGTTCGTGAAATACCGAGTTGGAGGTAATATGGATGGCTGCCTTGTTGTTGCAATACAAGTTGGCGGGATGGGGGTGATTGACGTTGAGATCACGGAGGAGGATGCATAAACCAAGTGAGCTCACAACATGTACTTGCCATTGAACGGTACCTTTGATATAGCGGAGAACGTGATGAACAACATTGAGATGCGGTTGTCTTAGAGTGGACATGAATTGGCTTAGAACATGGATGTCATATACTAGGTCTGGTCGTGTTATGATGATTGAGGTATATAAGACGATTCACTAGCCGTCGATAAATGGATGGATCTGGTAAGAGTTCACCATTTTGGTTAGTTAGATTTTGATCAAGAGGTACGGTGGATAGTTTGGCACCAAGAAAGCTGGTGTCGTCGAGGATCTCAAGAGCGTATTTCCATTGGCAAAGAATAATACCTTGACCGAAATGTTGGGACCATGTACTTGAGCTTGAATTAGGTGACAAGAAATCTTTTCGCGTCCTCTATATCTTGCAAGTTAGTACCGGTAATAATTACATCATCAATGTATATTAAAAGGGTAGTGAATATACCTTTGTGTTTTCTAATGAACAAGGAGTAGTCAGCCCATAATTGGGTGGAAAGAGATCTTTTCGTGTCCTCTATATCTTGCAAGTTAGTACCAGTAATAATTACATCATCAATGTATATTAAAAGGGAAGTGAACATACCTTTGTGTTGTCGAATGAACAAGAAGTAGTTAGCCCATGATTGGTGAAATCTAGCATGTTTCAATGAATTGGACAACTTCACGAACCATTGTCAAGAGGCTTGTTTAAGCCCATATAAAGACTTATGGAGCTTACATACTCTTGTCTCCTCCTTTTGACGAAACCCTGGTGGTAACTTCATGTAAAGGTCTTCTATAAGGTCGTCATTGAGAAAGGTTTTGTTGACGTCTAGGTGGTGCAAGTGTCATCCGTGAACGACAACCATACTAATGAGGACTCGGATAGTTGTGAGTTTTGCAACAGGTGCAAATGTTTCACGGTAGTCAACTCCCTTAATTTGGATATATCCTTTTGCAACAAAGCGTGCTTTATATCAATCAATTGTCCCATCGGGATTATTGAGTTTGAATGCCCACATGCATTCGATGGGGTGCTTATTGGGCGGTAAAGGGAAGATAATGCATATTGTAGATAGGCATTATAGATAAGTCTTATTACATTTAGGTGTAAATATTTCATGATTATTGGGTAAATTGCATTGTTAGTGTTTTGGTTCTCGAGTGTTGGTTTTCCCGTGTTTTGTGAGCTTATATTGCATAATTAGATTTCACCACTCGAGAGGGGGAGGCCATGGCTATGCTGATGTCGATTATGTTGGACTAGGAGCTGGAGAAAGATTTATCAAGGCTAGGAGACGAGTGGAGAGAAGCTGAGCAAGTGAAGAGAAGAAGAAGAACTGAAGAAACAAGGCTACTGTAAGATCTAATTTGCAGTAGAGAACATTGAGAGGAAGAATGATGGTTTTCCACTTTAGCATGAAGAACTAAACTAATCGGTTTCATCTACGATTCGGACGAATGGTTGGATGATTTATGAGATTTAATTTCTATGTTAGTCTATGGTTGATTCAATATCTTTATTCTTCTATTGATTGATTGCATATATTCCCTCTTGATTAGCTACCTTGATGAAATTTGCTTTCTTGCTAGTTTGATTGTTTCCTGCGATTCAATTGAACACAAGTAGCGAACACAACCAATTGATCCCGTGAAAGCATCAATTGGGAGTGTGGGATATTGACGATTGGTAAGATCTACCCTTGAGTGATTGGGAGTATTAGTGTGATTCCTTATTCGTAATTGTTTGAGAGTTTGAAATTGCCTAATTGTCGAAAGTATAGGGGTGTGAACCCTATGATTTGCGCACAAAAATGCCATATTTTCTATGCACATTTATGTCCATTTTGTCAATATTTGCATGCATATTGGTTGAGAAATCATAAGACTAGTGTAGTTTATGCTTAATTGTCAAATATAGAGGTGTACACGAGTTTTTATGTTATTTCGCAGAAATCGAGACAAAAATGGACGAATTTGGACAAGAGAAGAAAAGCTGAAAAAGAACTCGAAGTCTACTGAAGAGTCGAAATCGACCTAAAGACTCGACATCGAGTGAAACAGAGCACCAGAAATCGAGCAGAGGAAGAACAGAGCATGTCGACACAGTGAGGTCGATATCGACTGAACATGGTCGATATCGAGTGGCCGAGATCGAGCAAATTGATAGAAGTCGAGTGCCAATCCGAGGTCAAGTAGGACTGCTTGAGATAGATAAAAGAAGAGGTCGATATCGAGGTTCCTGGTCGATATCGACTGTTGCTGCAGATAGAACCGACGCTGTTTTTGATAGAATTCTATCTGAAACTTTGCATCTATCCTATAGTCGAGATCTTCTATCAATTAACCACCAGACTTATCATCCTTTATGATGTTTACCTAAGAAGTTTTAATTATTTACTTTATTTAAGTTTTATCTTAGGAATAAAGATAAGAGTTTCGAATCCTTGGATAGCGAGGTTTGAGTTCTATAATTAGAGGCCATTAGGGCTGAGTTTGGGCATTGAAGTCCAGCAAGAAAAACACATAGTTACGTAGAGAATAGGTAGAGAGAGAGCCGAGTGAGGTTGAGTGGAAGCGAGAGCGGAGAGTTGGCTTTGTTCGGTGTACTTTCTTTCTTTTTTCGAAGATTAATACAAGTAGTTTCTTTTCAATGATGATGAGTTCAAAGATGATGAAGCGCGAGTAGTTCACCCACTTCTAGGGTCGGGGTGAGCCTGACGATAGCAATGTAAGTTAGTGCATCAAATGTATAATTTTTATGCGATTCCGTTTTCTATCCTATGCATGATCCTTTGCGAAAGTTGAGGAGATTCATTATTTGCATTATTGAAGCGAAAACCAATCATATTTTGAATTTGGATTAGTCATGAAATTGGATAGTAACTCTTAGGTTTTCTGCGAGAGCCTCTAATCACCTAATAGTTGGTAACGAAAGTTATTTGACGGAAATGCATCATCTTTCATGAATTTGGCATAACACTTACATGGCTATCGTTGTGGCATTAATCCCTGACCTTGGAAGCTTTTAGTTTATTGATTCATATAAAAAGTTATGTTTTTATTCTGTCCACCCTTCCATCATCATTCTACGTTCTTCGGACATCTTTTCTTACAAATAGACTACATTACAATTTTTGTTGAAGACTCGATTTCGACTGGAGAGGTCGATATCGAGTGCTGACATCGATATCGAGTGAAAATCTCGACGTCGACTTTGCTTCTGTCTTATGCAGGAACTTAGCCGGAAATCGACCAGAACTGAGGTCGATATCGACCAGTCTACTCGATATCGAGTGGTCTTCTAGAGTCAAAACTTGATCGTGATTGCAAGCTTAGGAAGCGCTGACATACCTCCTCGTAGATTCGACCCTGAATTACCCTACCACTACATCAGGGCGGATTCTTGTATTTTATTTGCTTGGACAAGGGAGTCGGTTTTGTTTGATATTTTATTTTAGCGATATCCCCTCCCCCTATGAACAAATTGGCGCCGTTGCCGGGGTGGCAATCAATCGCGCCCTAAGTTTTATTCACGATCTTCTTTAGTGCTGATTTTGCAGGTTTATGCGACGCTCTGATCGCGAACCTATCCTGGAAAGCATAGACGAGCCCGAACGTTTTCTCCATCTTTGAAACAAAGCTATCAGAATCATGGGGGAGAACGAGACACAGGCTCAAATCATTGAGCGGTTGAGGAAGAAGATAGAGGTTCATAATGCTACAATCGCTGCTGAAAGGGCCGCCGTTGCTGCAGAGCGAGCCCGCGCTGATAGAGAGGAGGATGCGCGCAGACAAGCCCAAGAGCGGCTCAATCAGTATCCACAGATGGCGATGCAATACATGCATCCGCCGCTTAATGCTCCTAAATCTGCTATTTTAATTCCTCCTTCTAACTATGAGCTTAAGTGAGACTATTTCTATTTTAAATCTGCTATTTTAATCCCTTGCAACATATTTCTAATTTCATGGACTTATGTGAGACTATTGCTGATGGTGTGAACTTGGAATATGTTAGACTGAAGTCTTTTCGATGGTCTCTTGCAGGGAGGGCATTACAATGGCTAGAGAGTTTGGCTCAACGCTCGCTGAGGACATGGGCAGAAGTGAAGGATGCGTTCCTAAATAAATTCTTTCCTCCATAAAAAACGGCGATGCCGCGGCAAAGGATCACAACTTTCAAACAAAAGCTTGGTGAGACACTAGCACAAGCGTGGGAGCGCTTTAAGGACTTGCTGAGATCATGCCCTACGCATTGGAAATTACCATATGTCATCTAGGAGATCTTCTACAACTCCCTTGATGGGCCGAATAAGGAGAGAATCAACTCATACACCTCCTATCGGTACATTGAGCTTACACCAACAGAGGCCTGGGAAACAATTGAGAGGCTTGTCAACTTTGATAACACTTATGGGACTGTTGTGGCCTATGACTCAAGGTCTGCCCCATGTATGCCACTTTATGAGCCTCCAAAGGAGATTGATCCTGATGTGCGGCAATAATTCCACAACGATCAAACACGCTGCCTTCAAAAGAAAGTTAGGTTCCTCACAAAAAATCAACCTTGTCAGGAATGTGGCTCAACAAGGCACAACACGAGTGCATGCCCACATCTTGAGCAAGTATCTATGGCGGAGCAACATGAGGAAGCTAAGTGGATGAGAGGCCCCTATGGAGGGGGCAATCAGCGGTATTGGGGAGATCAACGGTTCTATCAACCTCAACATCAACAAAGGGATCCCCCACCATATAGAGCACCAAGGCACCCTGAGCGCGAACCAAGGAAGGATGACCTGCAGATCATTCTTGATGAGATGCGGAGGAACCACGCCGAGTTCAAACAAGCCAATAACTCCGTCCATACTCAGCTGCAAGGCATCAATTCTAGGCTCGGGGAGATCAATGTTTGGAAGCGGAACATGGAGACCCAAATGGGTCAATTGGCGGAACAAATCCCCAAACCGTCAAGATCGCTGCCTGGATCTACTGTGCCCAATCTAAAGGGCAAAACTACTGGACATATAGCGGCCATGAATCTAAGGAGTGGGCGTCAATTGCAAACACCCGAGCAAAAAGTGGAGGAGAAAGCCCCAGAAGAGATGTTGATATCAACACATCCAGTCGATATCGACCAAGGTGAAGTCGATGTCGAGTCTCCTGTACTCGATGTCGACACAGAAGCTGATCTGCACCAGAAATCGACTCCTCCAGTCGATATCGACCACCATCCAGTCGATGTCGACTTAACTCCAGCCGCAGTAAAGAAGAAGGTGTTGCCATTCCCAAAGAAAGCTGTTAAGGACCCAGCGGAAAAGAAGTTCCAGCGCTTTGTGAAGATGCTTCAAGGGCTCAATGTTTCAATTCCATTCACCGAAGCACTTCATGAGATGCCATCATATGTGAGGTTCCTTAAAGATATACTAGGTAAGAAGCGATCAATCGCTGAGATCGAAGAGGAGTGCAACAGGTTGGAGCTACCAGAGAAGTGGGCGGACCCAGGTAAGTTTTCTATCGCTATAGGCTTAGGTCAATATCGCTTTAATGCTTTATGTGATTTAGGCGCTAGTGTTAGCATGATGCCACTAACCATATGGCACAAGATAAATATAGGTCCCCTGGAGCCAGTGGATGCAAAGCTTTTCATGGCGAACAACACGGTAGTGATTCCAATAGGGATGGTAGATGATGTGCCAGTGCAAGTAGGTAAGTTCTTTGTCCCTGCTGATTTTTTAGTTGTTGATATGGCAGAGGACCCTGCTTGTCCATTTATTTTAGGAATACCATTCTTAGCAAATGTCGATGCGGAACATAAGCGTGAGAAAAGGATTGCTCTCATTCACCATTAGTGATGAGGTGATAGAGTACGCCTTCAACAAAACGGTGAGGAAGCATGAAAGGCCTATGTTGATAAAATCAATCAAGGGTGTCTACATCACATGCGGGGAAGCAAAGGTAAGAAATATGACACCTGAGAAGCTTGAAAAGAGGGCCATAGAAGCCTAAGTGGAGGAAGTCGAGGAAATCTTGAACGAAGGAGCCAAAAAGCCACTCGAAATCGACCCAGGTAAGTCGATATCGACTAACATAGTTCAAGATTCTGTGCCAGGTTTTAAGTATGGTGTCGACGTAGCAGAAGAGAGCTCAAAATCGAGCACAAGGGTCGATATCGACCAAAACCCTAAGCCAAAATCGACTGCCCCAGAAGCCGAAGGAGGGAAGAGCACCTCGGTATCGAGTCCACAAGGTCGAAATCGACTAGACCATGTCGAGCAGAAATCCTCCACATTGACAAGACCTCTAGGAGCTGAACAGAGGTCGATATCGAGTGATGCTGATCGATATCGACTAGACTCAGAGAAGGAAAAGGTAAGCCAAGGTACGGATTCCTCTTTTTTGATTTCAATTAAGGATTTATCATTATTTGGAAGAGGTTTGCCTTGGTGTGTGCGCTTGTGCAGGGTATCCAATGATGATCCAAGGAACTATGAAGTATGAGATAAGGTGTATGTCTCCAAATCAAAGGATCATTGGTTCCTGAGTAGATTCAAAACGAAGAGGGTGGGTCCCTTTACTGTGAACCAGATCTATCCAAGTGGGATGCAGCTGAGAAATAAGAATGGAGTTCTATTTGAAGCCCAGGCTACATGTGCTCTGCAGATGCCGCCTTGAGAGGTTGAAAGGAGAAGTCGGCCTAGCGATTATAATGTCTAGAGCTTGTAAAAGACAATTAGTTTTTTTGGTTTTGGATATCTTTTGGGTTTGTTTTAAGACATTATTATTTGTTTTGGTTTTGTTTTTCTTTTCTAAACGAGTTTCAGGAAAGAGGAGTGTAAAAAAAAAGATCGAAATCGAGTAAAGTGCTCGATATCGACCAAAAAGGTCGATTTAGAGGAGTTGTGGTCGACTGGATCACCCTGAAGCTTAGAACCACCAGGAATCGAGTGAAACTGGTCGATATCAACTGGTCCACCCAAAATCGACCTCACCTGCAGACGTCTTCAACTCCTGATTTTCGTGAATTTTTAGTAGGTTTCTTTCTTAACCCTAGTTATTATACAGTGAGGACACTGTAGTCTTTAAGTATGGGGTGGGGGAAACGCTTACTTGCATATTTTAAGTATCTTTAAGCATTTTTTAAAATTTTCATAGTTATTTCATATTTCTTTTTAATGCATATTTTTCATACATAGTTAATTTAGATATATTTATCTTTAACCATATTTATTTCGAAAAAAAAATGACCCCCATCAAAAATTTTGAAAATAAAGAAAAGAGTCATGGAAGCTTATATTGAACACGACGATGCAAAAGTAGATTCATTAGAGATATAACATAAAATTGCCTAGTTAAGGGAAGTCACAATGAAGTGCAATTTTTTAGAGAAAACCATGAAAGTGAGGTAAAATTGAAGTTGCTTTTGACATGTGCATGATAAGATGATGGAGGACTTTATATTTTCCATACATGTGCTCAAGTTCATATCCTAGCCTTACCTATGCATATTTGCAATTACACAAGCCATATACGAGCCTTACATAATCATTATTGCTCCACATATATTACATATTTCCCATTTTTTATACCTTAAACCCTATCCGGGGACAATGTTTGAGAATGGATGTCAACTTTGGAATTGTTATATGGAGTTTGTGCATATTATTGTGTAGTTGTTCGCAGGAATAAAACAAACTTTGAAATATGGAAAATTTAATGAGTGAGAAAAAAATTCGATCACCTCAGGAGATAAAGGTAGATCGACCCTGCTCGTTGAGATCTTAGTTCGACGAGATGGGACACAGGTGAGGAGTCCGAAGTACTAAGTATCCGGGGCCATTCATGACACCCATGTTTGCGACTCGCGAGAATGAAGTACTAAGGTTAGAGAGGTAAAAGCATTATAGTAAAAAAAGCATTGAGCGAAGAGAGAAAGGTGAGAAATATTATGAAGACGGAATGTGGAATGAATGTTTGGAAAGAAAGTTTATTTCCCCGGATTTAACACCACATTGCCAAAAATTAGCCCACCTTTAGCCTTTTACCAATCTACTTCTCATAAGCTTGCAAAAGTCCTCTTGATTATTAATGCTATGTTGCCTGGAAATTGTTTTATGCATATAACCCTCCTTTTGTGAGTATGATGTTGCTTTTATTCACATGCATGGGTATTGTTGATATTAGTACCTTTTCGAGGATGGCAATTGAGTGTAGGGGCATATGAGAATGAATCTATGATGTTGAGGGTTTACTTTCTTCCCCTGAATAACCATTAAAAGTATTGCTTGGGGACAAGCAAGCTTAAGTATGGGGTGTTTGATGTGTGCGCAAAATGCCATATTTTCTATGCACATTTATGTCCATTTTGTCGATATTTGCATGCATATTGGTTGGGAAATCATAAGACTAGTGTAGTTTATGCTTAATTGTCAAATATAGAGGTGTACACGAGTTTTTATGTTATTTCGCAGAAATCGAGACAAAAATGGACGAATTTGGACAAGAGAAGAAAAGATGAAAAAGAACTCAAAGTCTACTGAAGAGTCGAAATCGATCTAAAGAATCGACATCGAGTGAAACAGAGCACTAGAAATCGAGCAGAGGAAGAACAGAGCATGTCGACACAGTGAGGTCGATATTGACTGAACATGGTCGATATCGAGTGGCCGAGATCGAGCAAATTGATAGAAGTCGAGTGCCAATCCGAGGCCGAGTAGGACTGCTCGAGATAGAGAAAAGGAGAGGTCGATATCGAGGTTCCTGGTCGATATCGCCTGCTGCTGTAGACAGAATCGACGCTGTTTTTGATAGAATTCTATTCGAAGCTTTGCATCTATCCTAAAGTCAAGATCTTTTAACAATTAACCACCAGACTTATCATCCTGGATGATGTTTACCTAAGAAGTTTTAATCATTTACTTTATTTAAGTTTCATCTTAGGAATAAAGATAGAGTTTCGAATCCTTGGATAGCGAGGTTTGAGATCTATAATTAGAGGCAATTAGGGCTGAGTTTAGGCATTGAATTCCAGCAAGAATAGTTATGTAGAGAATAGGTAGAGAGAGAGCCAAGTGAGGTTGAGTGGAAGCGAGAGCGGAGAGTGGGCTTTGTTCGGTGTACTTTCTTTCTTTTTCGAAGATTAATACAAGTAGTTTCTTTTCAATGATGATGAGTTCAAAGATGATGACGCGCGAGTAGTTCACCCACTTCTAGGGTCGGGGTGAGCCCAACGATAGCAATGTAAGTTAGTGCATCAAAGGTATGATTTTTATGCGATTCCGTCTTCTATCCTATGCATGATCCTTTGCGAAAGTTGAGGAGATTCATTATTTGCATTATTGAAGCGAAAGCCAATCATATTGTGAATTTGGATTAGTCATGAAATTGGATAGTAACTCTTAGGTTTTATGCGAGAGCCTCTAATCACCTAATAGTTGGTAACGAAAGTTATTTGACGGAAATGCATCATCTTTCATGAATTTGGCATAACACTTGCATGGCTATTGTTGTGGCATTAATCACTGACCTTGGAAGCTTTTTGTTTATTGATTCATGTAAAAAGTTGTGTTTTTATTCTGTCCACCCTTCCATCATCATTCTACGTTCTTCGGACATCTTTTCCGACAAATAGGTTACATTACAGTTTCTGTGGAAGACTCGATTTCGACTGCAGAGGTCGATATCGAGTGCTTACATCGATATCGAGTGCTGACATTGACGTGGGGAGAATTGAATCGAAATATATAATAAAATATATAGCAATACAACTCTTAGCCTCTTCAAATAAATTCAAGACTCCCCGCTATAGTAGTAGGGAATCAGGTTCGATCCACGAGGAAGCGAGTCAGCGGGATCCTAGTAGCGTTGAAGACACGTCCTTAATGTTCGACCAGAAGCCTTGATCTCGAGCTCAGACCTCGATGTCAACCTTGGCTGTCGATGCTCTCTACAACAGAAGACCTGCAGAAACAAAAACTGTAGTCGATATCGACTGGTGGGGGTCGATATCGATGTTAGTCCACGAAATTGACTGGCTCAGAAGTCTGCCAGTTGATACAGAGGGGTCGATTTCGACACAAGGGGGTCGATATCGATGCTTGCAGAAATTTCCCAGGGGTCTCGAGATCGACTCAGAAAACTCTCGATCTATCAGTTTGGTCGATATCGACCTCTGTTGTCGATATCGATGTCTTCCTGCAGTGAGTTAGTTGTTTTGTCGGCAAAGAAAGGGCCAAAGATTTAAGAATGGGAAGGGAGTAATGATCAGAAATAAGCAAGGGTGTTGGGTTTTTCGATGACTCAACGAACGACAGGCAAGTTTGAATGTAAACTTAATAAAGGAAAAGTCTTCCAAAGCCAAGGATTACCGCGACGAAAACCATGATAGAAGAAGTAAGAATCAACTAAAGATGCATGCTTTCATCATAAAGGAAAAGGCTTTCACCTAAACCGACAAATAGGAAAAGAGATTTTGCAATTACTTAACCTAATTTGTGTCTACCTTCGTCATAATTGAGTTTATAATCTTTCGAATAGAAACCCTAATTACTACCCAAGTTTTACAACATGAGTTCCTTAAATTCGCATTTAAAGATGAAGCACAAGGTAGAGGGAGATAAAAGATACATTCTTTAGCGACGTACTTACCTTACCATCTTGGCTATCGTCGGGCTCACCCCGACCCTAGAAGAAAGGGCGACTACTCGCTCATGTTGATTGTAGACATGACTTGAATTGAAATAACTTGCATAAATGGAAAATTTCGAATCTTTACAATCTCAACGCCAACTATCGTAAGCGCTTGAAACTTTAAAGCTCAAAAACTCTAAATATCTATTGCCTATTGCTATTGTCTTGCTTCTTGGATGATCTAACAAATCAGCCCCTAGGGCTTTATTTATAGGCTACTAATCCTCACTATCCAAGGATTGAAACTTCTATCTAACCTATGAACTCTATCTGAACAATTAGGATAGGTCTTTTATTTTGATAAAAACTTAAAGGAAAAGATAATAAACAGCTGCTAATATCTAAAAGAACGAGATAACTCATGGCTTTGATGATAGACTTCACAATCCGAGCCTCGAAATCGGATTTATCTTCTGTCGAGGTAGGGTCGATATCGACACCAGAGGTCGATATCGATGCTTGTGTTTCTGCTCGACTTGTCCAGCTCCAGTCGATGTCTATGACGATGGTCGATATCGAGGTAGTATGTCGAAATTGATGCCTTCTTGTCTGGTCTGTATGGCCTATCTCGACACTCAAAAGTCGTGTCGAAATCTAGGGTCGATATCGATGTCTCAGGTCGATATCGACCTCTGCTCAGCTTCACTTGGCTTCTTCGTTTTGACTCCAATTTCATCAAATTCCTGCATGGTTAGCTCAAAACTCGTGCATACTCTATTTCTTATACTTTAGCTCTTTCGTACACAAGTTTATATACTTTTGAAACTTTTCTTTGGAAATCGAATGAAATATGAAGTCAAAAGATGCAATAAACAAAGGTACAAATATGTATATCAAAATACCCCATACTTAGACTTGCTTGTCCTCAAGCAATAACCAATACCTACAACAAACCCTTCAAGTCTTCGCCCTTGTCAAAAGTAACATCATAAGCGGTAGCAAAGCAAAGCAAGTGAATTTAACGTCATAGCACATATTTTGGCGATCCATAGGCATATGCAATTTTGATCCAACCTCACAGGGATAATGTGTTTGCACTCAACTCTCATGTGTTTAGGCTATGAAGATCAACTCTCAACTCAATTCCATATACAATCTCATAAACATTGCAATTTATAAAAATCCACTTCGCAACCAATTATGAAAATGCAATAAGAACCATCAGGAGGACTTTCGCTCAATGGAAGACTTCAAAGAAGACTCCATTCAGCGGGGTTGTAATGGGGCTTGGTATGAAATAAAGGGTATGGAATTATTTGGCTATGTGGTGCTTTTATAATTTGGGAATCAAGACTCCTAAATCTCAACACTTGCAATAACCAAACCATAACTCTTCAATGTTGCTCTTTCCCAGCTCATCTTTATAGAATATGCTCTAAAGATGCACTAAAAGATGTAAACCATACTATCAACCCTTCTTTCAAGCTCTAATATACCTCTAAAAGAATATAACACTTGTATGAATAAAAGACTTAAGGATTTTGGCTCATGCACTATATATATATCTTTATTTTTTCGGATTTTTTTTTCGGAAATAATAAATAAGTACTAAATATGTGCATTTATATGGTGAGCCAAAAATCCTTTTACAAAATATGACAAAATGTAAATATGCACCAACCCATAATTTCCTTGCTCAAAACTGGACATTATGCTCTTTTCTTTCGACAAGGCATTAGTCCAGCCAATCTAAGTCTCAATTCCCAAATGGGGGTCAGGCTCAATTCGGCTAGGGATAATTTTGTGGAGTTTGCAATATCAGGCTCAGGCTAATGTTTTGGCTTCAAGCAGGGATAATGCAGGGTAGGTAAAGAGAGGATAAAAATGGCTTAAAATATGCCTCCATCATTTAATTCTCGTAAACATAAACATACATATGCATTGGTTTTGAATAACTATGACAACATTTAGAGATGCATAGGAAGAGTAAATTCGCTCAAGAAAGCAGAGGGATTTTTGATGTTCTCCCTATAGGTCAAAATTCTCACAAGGACAATTTTTTGTTGGATTTGCTTTTTGGCCTAGGATCATATGTGCTCAATTTCATCACAAGTTCACAATCTACATAAATATTTTAAGGACTTACGCTAAACCATCCAAATATGCCATAGGGTTTACATGATCAAGTCAGCTATTGAGTTTTCGTCATAGGACATCTAAGTAGGGTTAGAAAATAAACTTAAAAAATAAACATGCATTTTTTGTATTTTTGACATTTTTCTATTTTTTTTAGATTTTGATATTTTTATAAAAGAACAAAAAGAACAAAAATTTAAACATGAGTGCAATGTGAAGAAGAAAACCAAGTTATGACCATAAGACATGTTTTTCCCCCACCCCATACTTAAAATATACAGTGTCCTCACTGTATTAAAAAGAAGAACAAGGGTAGAGAGAAACTCACACCGCAACCAGCGGATTCAGGTCGATTTCAGATTTGGTTGATGCCAGAAGTCGATATCTAGGTCAGTGGTCGATGTCGACTGCATCTGTCGAAGTCGAGGAAAAAATGAAGACAAGGGCTGCCTGATTGGGGTCGATATCGAGTATAATGGTCGATATCGACCTCTCTTTTTCGCTCCCGAGTCCTCGAAGTCGACTCCAGGAGGTGGCTTCACCCTTGGGGGGGGGGTCGATTTCGACTGCCTCTGCAGAAGGTTCTTTTCTTCTTCGTCGTTCCTTTTGCTTGATAACCTGAAATCTTTGTTAGAAATATAGATAAAGCCACGAATTATCTCAGTTTTAAAAGTTTGTCAAAATTTAAAGGTTTTATGTACACGCTCTAGATTTTTGAGTCGCTAGGCCGACTTCTCCGTCAATTCTTCACAACCCTTTTATGTAGGGGCCCTTCGAGCTCGAGCCTTCTCCTGGATCATCTAGGTCCTTTTGGTAGTAGCTAAGCTCGGCGACCAAGGCTTCTTTGATGTTAGGTTCTTCTTTCCTTCTCTTTCTTGACCTAACTTTCGCAATATAGGCAAACCATGGAGCTTTGACCCTCTCTTTAGTAGAATTATCAATAATGGGCTTAATTGATTCATCAATAAGGGACATAGGAGGGTTAGGAGTCATACCTGGGCTTACCTATTTGGGCCCGAAACAGAAATCTTCGGGCTGAGGGGTGGTCGATTTCGACCAAGGAGGGTCGATTTCGAGTGCTTTGGTCGATATCGATATGAGGGGGTCGATATCGACCTCTGTGACCCCATACTTAAGCTCCCGGCAGCGATCTGGCATACTCGATTTCGACCAAGGGGGGTCGATTTCGATGTTTTTAGTCGATATCGACTGGTTCCAGTCAATGTCGACCCTGCTTGCTGTTTCCGTCCTCGCCAACAAAAACTTTCTAAGCTTCTCCTTAGCCGGCGAGAGGACTACTTGCTCCAGGTGCTTTGTTTCGCTCATGGTTGGGTTGAAAGAGAATTCTATCACTTCGTTCCCTATAGTAAAGGTTAGTAACCCTCGATGTACATTGATATTGGCATCTGTAGTAGCTAAGAAAGGCCTACCAAGTATAATAGGCACTACAGGATCTTCAGGCATCTCCAATACAATGAAATCAGTAGGCACAAAGAACTTACCTACCTTTACCGGAACGTCATCAACTATACCTGTGGGCTTGACGAATGAGTTGTCAGCCATATAGAGTTTCATGTCCACAAGTTCAAGGGCACCAATGTTCACCTTTTGCCAAATAGAAAGAAGCATGAGACTTACACTTGCCCCTAGGTCACATAGGGCTTTATAGCGATGTTGGCCAAGTCCCACGGTGATTGCAAACTTCCCTGGATCACTCTTCTTTTCAGGGAAGTCCATTTTTGAGCACTCTTCTGCGATCTCTGCCAAGGATCTCTTCTTGCTCAGGATGTCTTTCAGGAATCGCACATAGGCAGGCATCTCGCTTAGGGCTTCAGTAAGAGGGATAGTAACGTTAAGTCCTTGAAGTATCTTTACAAAGTGCCTAAACTTACCTTTGGTGGGATCCTCCAATTCTTTGTAAGGGAATGGCAACGTCTTCTTTGGTGGAGGGGCCAAAACGGTGGTCGGAGGGGCCTGCTGGACATCGATGTCGACTGGGCACTGGTCGATATCGACTGGGATGGTCGATTTCGACCTCTTTTGTGGTTCTGATGGTTCTGCAGATGCCTCGACATCGACCTGGGGGTCGACCTGGGGGTCGATATCGACGTCTCCCTCGACATCGACAAGGCTGTCGATGTCGACTAGATCTGCTGCCTTCTCCTCCGATTCCGTTCGTGGCTTATGTACTTTGGTGCCACTCCTTAATTGTATGGCTGCGACATGGCCCGTCCCGGATTGTCCCTTAGGATTTGTAGTGGGTTGCCCAGGGAGTGTTCCGGACGGTCTAGGGATTTGTGCCGCCAATTGACCCAGTTGGGTCTCCACGTTCCTTTTCCATATATCCATCTCCCCAATCCTTATGGTAAGGTGATTGAGTTGAGAATGGATGGCATTGTTGGATTGATCATTCTTAGCTTGATTCCTCCTTATCTCATCTAGCACAAGTTGAAGATCATCCTTCTTTTGGTCTCTCTCCGGGTGCCCAGGAGCTCTATAAGGCGGAGGGTCCCTAGGGTTAACCGGGTTCCTTTGTGGTTGATGGAACCTTTGGTCTCCCCAATATGGGTGATTGGGACCCCTCATGTAGCGCGCCTCTTGGTGAGTCTCTGCTATTTGTACTTGTTCGGCATGTGGGCACTCGATGGTGGTGTGCCGCTGCGATCTGCATTCAATGCAATCTTGGTTCGCTGAAAGGAACCTCACTTGCTTTTGGAGCTTTCGAAGTTGATCCCTATGGAATTGCTCCTTCACATCCGGATCGATTACATTGGAGGGTTCATATAAGGGCATAGATGGGGCAGGCCTCGATGATGATGGTGTGTCAGAAGCCTCAGGAGTCCCATATGTATTGTCAAACTCCACCAACCTCTCTATGGTTTCCCAAGCCTCTTGTGGAGCGAGTTCAAGGTAGCCATAGGAGGTGTAGGTGTTGATCCTCTCCTTAGTTGCAGCGTCAAGAGCATTGTATATGATCTCCTGAATTACATATGATGGTTGGCCATGTGTCGGGCATGATCGTAATAGGTCCTTAAACCTTTCCCAAACAGTCGCTAGAGCCTCACCAGGCTTTTGTTTGAAAGCCATGATTTTCTGTCGGATCAACGCCGTCTTAGAAGGAGGAAAGAACTTGTTGAGGAACGCGTCCTTGACTTCATTCCAGGTGCAGAGCGATCTTGGGGCTAAGCTTTTCAACCACTGCAATGCTTTCCCTATAAGAGACCATCGAAAGGCTTTTAGTTGGACATATTCAAGACTTCGTCCATCAGCAATAGTATCACAAAGGTCTAAGAAGGTTGAAATATGTGCCATAGGGCATTCGTTAGGTTTTCCTTCATATTGGTGCCTTCTAATCTCAGTTAGGAAGTTAGGTTTTATTTCAAAATTAGAGGCAGGGATAAGAATTGCCGATTCAGGCACTGTGAGAGCGGGGTGCATATATTGCTTGGCATTCCTAGGGAGGGCATTGATTTGGGCTTCTATTTGCCTCCGGCCTTCCTCCTCCCTATCCGCGCGCTCCTTAAGTGCCGCCTCTCTAGTTGTTAGGACCTCAACCTGCTTCCTTAGTTGCTCGATAAGTTTAGCCTGTTTCGCGTTGTCCGTCATGATTCTTTGAGCTTGGGCCCTTAGATGGAAATAACGCTCAGGGTCGTCTACTCCTTCAAATTCAGGTGGGCGATCAGCGCGTCGCATACACCTGTAAAACCAAACTAGGTAGAGACATGAGATAGACTACTAGGGCGCGAATGATTACCTCCCCGGCAACGGCGCCAAAATTTGACGTGGGGAGAATTGAATCGAAATATATAATAAAATATAAAGCATTACAACTCTTAGCCTCTTCAAATAAATTCAAGACTCCCCGCTATAGTAGTAGGGAATCAGGTTCGATCCACGAGGAAGCGAGTCAGCGGGATCCTAGTAGCATTGAAGACACGTCCTTAATGTTCGACTAGAAGCCTCGATCTCGAGCTCAGACCTCGATGTCGACCTTGGTTGTCGATGCTCTCTGCAACAGAAGACCTGCATAAATAAAAACTATAGTCGATATCGACTGGTGGGGGTCGATATCGATGTTAGTCCATGAAATCGACTGGCTCAGAAGTCTGCCAGTCGATACAGAGGGGTCGATTTCGACACAAGGGGGTCGATATCGATGCTTGCAGAAGTTTCCCATGGGTCTCGAGATCGACTCAGAAAACTGTCGATCTATCAGTTTGGTCGATATCGACCTCTGTTGTCGATATCGATGTCTTCCTACAGTGAGTTAGTTGTTTTGTCGGCAAAGAAAGGGCCGAAGATTTAAGAATGGGAAGGGAGTAATGATCAGAAATAAGCAAGGGTGTTGGGTTTTTCGATGACTCAACGAACGACAGGCAAATTTGAATGTAAACTTAATAAAGGAAAAGTCTTCCAAAGCCAAGGATTACCGCGATGACAACCATGATAGAAGAAGTAAGAATCAACTAAAGATGTATGCTTTCATCATAAAGGAAAAGGCTTTCACCTAAACCGACAAATAGGAAAAGAGATTTTGCAATTACTTAACCTAATTTGTGTCTACCTTTGTCATAATTGAGTTTATAATCTTTCAAATAGAAACCCTAATTACTACCCAAGTTTTACAACATGAGTTCCTTAAATTCGCATTTAAAGATGAAGCACAAGGTAGAGGGAGATAAAAGATACATTCTTTAGCGACGTACTTACCTTACCATCTTGGCTATCGTCGGGCTCACCCCGACCCTAGAAGAAAGGGTGACTACTCGCTCATGTTGATTGTAGACATGTCTTGAATTGAAATCACTTGCATAAATGGAAAATTTTGAAATTTTACAATCTCAACGCCAACTATCGTAAGCGCTTGAAACTTTAATGCTCAAAAACTCTAAATATCTATTGCCTATTGCTATTGTCTTGCTTCTTGGATGATCTAACAAGTCAGCCCCTAGGGCTTTATTTATAGGCTACTAATCCTCGCTATCCGAGGATTGAAACTTCTATCCAACCTATGAACTCTATCCGAACAATTAGGATAGGTCTTTTATTTTGATAAAAACTTAAAAGGAAAATATAATAAACAGCTGCTAATATCTAAAAGAACGAGATAACTCATGGCTTTGATGATAGACTTCACAATCCGAGCCTCAAAATCGGATTTATCTTTTGTCGAGGTAGGGTCGATATCGACACCAGAGGTCGATATCGATGCTTGTGTTTCTGCTCGACTTGTCCAGCTCCAGTCGATGTCTATGACGATGGTCGATATCGAGGTATGGTCTGTGTGGCCTATCTCGACACTCAGAAGTCGTGTCGAAATCTAGGGTCGATATCGATGTCTCAGGTCGATATCGACCTCTGCTCAGCTTCACTTGGCTTCTTCGTTTTGACTCCAATTTCATCAAATTCCTGCATGGTTAGCTCAAAACTCGTGCATACTCTATTTCTTATACTTTAGCTCATTCGTACACAAGTTTATATTCTTTTGTAACTTTTCTTTGGAAATCGAATGAAATATGAAGTCAAAAGATGCAATAAACAAAGGTACAAATATGTATATCAGACATCGATATCGAGTGAAAATCTCGACGTCGACTTTGCTTCTGTCTTCTGCAGGAACTGAGCTGGAAATGGACCAGAACTGAGGTCGATATCGACCAGTCTACTCAATATCGAGTGGTCTTCTGGAGTCGAAACTTGATCGTGGTTGCAAGCTTAGGAAGCGCTGACATACCTCCTCGTGGATTCGATCATGAATTACCATACCACTACATCGGGAGGGATTCTTGTATTTTATTTGCTTGGACAAGGGAGTCAGTTTAGTTTGATATTTTATTTTAGCAATATCTCCTCCCCTTATGAACACCCTATTCGGATTAATTCATTAAGAATAACTAGAATTGAGTCAAGGATCAATAATCTAACCATTGTTGATGAATTGCAGGTGGAACTACTTCCTTATTACTGATTTCAACCAATTCACCATTACTCCTTTTACTTTGTTTATTTATTTTAAATTGAAATTAGAATTAGTCTCATCTTTTTTATTAGCAATTTGAGTATATAAGAAAGGTTTCCTCCCTGTGGATCGATATCTGGACTTACCGCTTCTATGGAACTATAGGTTTGGGGTATTTATATATCTTTGGCGAGATAAAGCACACGACACTTTACACCTCACCAAATTTTGGCGTTGTTGCCGGGGAGGTAATACTTTATTTTCTTTGTTACTTTTATTGCTATCTAGATTTTTATTTTCTTTGTTAGTATTCTCTTTGTTAATATTAGTCTTCTTTGTTAAGTTCTTTTGGGTCAAAGCAAAGATGGATGAGATCAATAATCCTCCTCTCAAAAGGACCTTGAGACATTTGAAGGAGCCTGATCTCAAGTTGCAAACTCTTGCAATTATACTTCCTGAACTCCTGGAAGGCGCCAAGTTAGGTTACAAAACTGAGTTAATCAAAGCCCTTCCAGTTTTCTATGGAATAACTGGAGATGAGCCAAACAAGCATCTTACAAAATTTATTAGTGTTTGTGATAGACTCAAACCGTAAGGATTTACTGATGATCAATTTACGCTGAGACTATTTCCGTTCACCCTAAAAGATACATTAAGCGACTGGCTTCATTACTTGCCTGTAGGAAGCATTATAACTTGGTTAGGATTGAAGAAGGCCTTTCTGCAAAAATATTTCCCTGCTACACGCTTCAGCAAACTGAAGAAGCAACTGATAAGCATAGAGCAACTCCCTAGGGAGAGTCTCTATGATTACATTGAGAGATTCAGGAAACTCAAGGTAGGCTGCCCACAGTATGGTATACCTGAAGAGGATTTGATTCTTTATCTCTATGAGGGACTGCTTGATCATGAGCGCTTCATCATCGACACTACTAGTGTAGGAGATATCTTAGACAAGACACCTGAAGAAGCTATGCAGATCTTTTTGGGAGAAGGTGACACACTTCCTGTGATCATATCTAACATACTCACCCAAGATCAAGAACAAAGGCTAGTAGATGCGCTTAAGGAACACAAGACCGTGTTGGGATGGACCATTGCTGATATTAAAAGAATTAGTCCAACACTCTGTATGCATCGCATACTGATGGAGGATGATGCAAAGCCGTCAAGACAACCCTCAGAGATGACTAAATCCGCCAATGATGGGCGTAGTCAAGAAAAAAGTCCTAAAGCTCCCGCAAGCAGGCATGATTTACCCTATTTCCGACGGTCAATGGGTTAGTCCTATGTAAGTAGTCTCTTAAAAAGGAGGAATCACAGTCTCTCAAAATCAAGATGGTGAAATGGTGCCTATGAGGGTACAGATAGGGTGGAGAGTTTGCATTGACTATCGCAAACTAAATGCCGCAACCCGTAAGGACCATTTCCCTCTACCTTTTATCGATCAAATGCTCGAGCGCCTTGCCGAACGCTCTTTCTACTGTTTCCTAGATGGCTACTCAGGATATTTTCAGATTCCCATTGCTCCTGAGGACCAGGAGAAGACCACTTTTAAATGTCCTTTTGGTAATTTTGCTTATAGCAGGATACCTTTTGGATTATGTAATTCTCCTGGCACCTTCCAAAGATGCACGATGAGCATTTTCTCTAAGTATGTTGAGAATTTCATTGAGGTCTTTATGGATGATTTTACTATCCATGGGAATGATTTTGATTCTTTCTTACAACATTTATCTTTAGTATTGAAAAGGTGTGTAGAGACTAATCTGTTCCTAAACTCTGAAAAATGCAATTTCATGGTCGAACAAGGGATTGTCCTGGGACATCTTGTGTCTAAGAAGGGCATAGAAGTAGATAAAGAAAAGATTGATCTTATTTAATCCTTACCATACCCCCCTAATGTGAGAGAAATTTGCTCTTTCTTAGGCCATGCGAGTTTCTACCGCAGGTTTATCAAATATTTCTATCCTGAGATTTTTCCATTCACATCCAAGCGGAGGACATTTTGGACCTCAACGGATCGCCAAGAAAGTCCTTGAAGCAGGATTTTGGTGGCCCCATATTTTTCGCGACGCAAAAGCTTTTTACAGAACCTGCAATAGGTGCGAACTGGGAACATTTCAGGTAGAAATGAGATGCCTTTATCTCAAGTTGTTGTTTATGAGATCTTTGATGTCTAGGGTATTGACTTCATGGGCCCTTTCCCTAGCTCTTGTAGGAATGATTACATACTACTTGCATTAGACTATGTATCCAAATAGGTGGAAGCCAAAGCTACTAAGGCTGACGATGCCCATACAGTTGCGACATTCCTAAAAGCCTTAATTGCCAGGTTTGGGGTTCCTAGAGCCATCATCAGCGATAGAGGAACGGATTTTTGCAACAAGATCGTAAGTGCCCTACTTTTGGAAATACAATGTGACTCAGAAAATTTCGACTGCCTCCCATCCATAAACAAATGGGCAAGCTGAGCTTCTCGGAGAATTTGAGAAAAAATTATTGGTCCAAATCGCAAGGATTGGAGTCTCCGACTGGAAAATGCTCTGTGGGCATATCACACAACTTATAAGACACCTATTGGGATGTCTCTATTTCGCTTGGTTTATGGGAAACCATGTCACTTGCCAGTCGAGCTTGAACATAAAGCTTATTAGGTTGTCAAGCAAGCAGACATGGATGCATCTAAAGTAGGAGAACTTAGAAGACTTCAAGTTCAAGAGTTGGAAGAAATGCGTTTGGATGCTTATGATAATGCCATGATCTATAAAGACAAGACAAAAGCTTGGCATAATAAGCACATTTTGAGAAGAGAATTTCGTCAAGGGGATAAGGTCTTGTTGTATGTCTCAAGGCTAAAGCTTCATCCAGAAAAGCTTCGATCAAGGTGGACAGGTCCCTACATGATGATTCATGTTTATCCTTATGGTGCAGTAGACCTCGAAAACTTGACCGATGGTAGTAGCTTCAAGGTCAATGGCCAAAAAGACTAAAGAAATATCATGAACACCTCACCAGACAGGTTATGGAAGATTGGAATTTAGAAGATATTCTTGAGGAGAGATAGATGATTCATTACGGCTAGCCAAGGACATAAAACAAAGGTGCTGTTCGGGAGGCAACCCGAGATGAATTTTTAAATTTCTTTTTTCACATAAATTTTTTTTTCCTTATCAATTTAATAATTAGGATTAGTCCCATCATTAAATTCGGATATATTTTTCTAGAAACAACATTTTAGGGTATGAGTTGACGCAGAAGAGAAAAACGTGCAGAGCTAGACCGGCGCCCGCCGGTTTCATAGCGGTGCCTGCTGCTCGGGTTTCCAAAAAAATCAAACCGGGTACCGGGTTGTTAAAAATCCGGCCCCACTATTCAATTTAAAAACCCTTTTTCATATTCATCCCCTCCTTCCCTAACCACCAAACCCTCAAACCTCCATACCCATCAAAACCCCAAAGCTTTCTACTCCACCTCCCACACACCAAATCGCCATCAACCGTCGCTCCGATCGTCATTCCAACCACATATTCGGAATCTCCACTCTCCTTTTCAAGTTCCATTCACCTTCAAAATTCACCCTTTTTCTCTAGCACCAGCACCGGCCACTTCATGTTCGGTTTTGGATTACCAAGGGCTCTAGGATCAATTTTCGTGAAGGAAGGAAGTGAAAAGGGTCGATTCTGACGTCGACCAAAGGATTTCGTGCTCAATCGCCGTGAGGATCACCGTCTGCGCAGACCGGCGCCCGCCGCTGAAATACTGGCGCCCGTTGCTTTTCCAGTAGCGTGTTTTCATCTTGGTTTCATAAGTTTTCGATCTTTTTCTTCGTCAATTCTCATCATGAATTCAATTCCGAACATGATTGCACCACCCATACTTGATGAGAATGAGAGACCAAGATGGGAGAGTTTGGAAATGAGAAAGTATTCAACCACGGAATTTTTCGATCACCCGATATTAGATCAATTAGGTCTTGCAAAGCTGTGTAACCCGCTTTTGGACAAAGACGGTATTGGGAATCTGATTGTTATGCATGGTTTGACATATCCCGACTTGATTCGAGAGTTTTTAGCGACATTGGTGACACTGGAGGATGGTTGTATTGAGCTTTCTCTGATGGGGCGAGAGTTTCAATGCTCTAGGGGCTAGCTGAGGCGTTTCCTTAGGATCAAACGCACCCCACCTGAAACTGGAGGCAGGAACTGGCCGCCTAGAGATTGGCAAACACATGGGTTGCAGCTACAGGCACCCAGGGGAAGACTGAGGGAGGTAACTACAACTATTCGATCACTCACCCCGCTCTCCGCCTCTGCCACAAGGTGTTGAACAACACATTCGTCAGGCAGAACGAGCTGAACAAGGTTTCGCAGAGGAGTTGGGAAGCACTGTAATGTTTGACTCCAAAGGCTCAGGTGACGCCAGATTGGCTACAGTTATTCTTAGATGTGTGCTCTAACATGATGGTTGGCGTCCCCAGCGGGACATTCGCACTATTGGATTTAGGGATCTTGACACCCTCATCGCACTTCGCTGCAGAGTCCCCTTCTAGGATCTACCCCCTATGGCGGGCGACTCCTGAATTTATATGGAGATACTGGTGAGGATGCGACATGTGGATGGCAGCATGGCTCCCTAAATCTGGAGGGCAGGCCCCAAGAACGAGCACATCAATCGTCTCCCTGCTGAGCTACCTATGGGCCCGTCCATTGCCGACTTCAACCTCCCTTCGGAGGCATTGAATATTTTGGACGATTCAGAGGAGGACAAGGATGACGACGAGGCTTCTACACCGGGTATGGGGGAGGCTTAGTGGCAGGTCCCACTAGCTACTTTCACGAGGGGTGAGTCCAGCCGAGCTAGGGCTGAGGATTCCGATACTGACATAAGTTACCACCTCATGTGCGCGCAAATTGCCATATTTTCTATGCACATATGAATTCATTTTATTGTCTTTTGCATGCACATTAATGGGAAAACATGGGAATGGTGTAGTTTATGCTTAAATATCAAATATATGGGTTTGCACGAGTTTCCATGTGATTTCGCAGAAAACAGGATGAAAATGGATGAATTCAGAAGAGCGGAAAAAGAACTCGAAGTCATCTGAAGAGGTCGAAATCGACTGAAGACCTCGACATCGAGTACATCAGAGACATAGGAATCGAGCAGAAAAGGAAACCGAGCATTTCGACACAGAAGAGGTCGATATCGACGTCTGGGGGTCGATATCGATGCTGCCAGATCGACCAAGTTGATAGAAGTCGAGTAGGAGAAGGAGAAGCTCGAGATAAGATTTTGCAGGGGTCGATATCGAGGTCCAAGGGTCGATATCGACCATGCCAGCAGAGGAATTCGACTCCGATTTCAATAAAATTATATCCAATGCTTGCAATATCTATCCAAAGGTCGAGATTTCCTATCATCAACATCAGATTTATCATGAGAGGCTGATTTTACCATGAAGTTTTAGTTTTTACTTTGTTTTAATTTATCATAGAGAATAAAGATAAGGTTTCGAGTCCTTATCGACATCTATAACTAGAAGCCAATAGGGCTGAGTTAAGGGATTCCGTTTTTAGAGACAATTCAGTTGCAATAGAGAATAGAGAGAGAGAGAGAGAGGAGGCCGAGTGGAGTTGTAAAGCGAGAGCGGAGTGGCTTGTTCGGTTGTACTTTCTTTCGGAGTTTTAATTCAAAGTAGCTTTCTTTCAATAACAATGATGATGATGTGCATGATGAGGAGCGAGTAGTCAACCCACTTCTAGGGTCGGGGTGAGCCCGACGATAGCAATGTGAGGTAAGTGCATCAAAGGTATGACTTTTATGCGATTCCGTCTTCTACCCCATGCATGATCCTTTGCGAAAGTTAGGGAGATTCATTATTTGCATTATTGAAGCGAAAGCCACTCATATTGCGAACTTGAATTACTCATAAATTGGATAGTAACTCTTAGGAATTATGCGAAAGCCTCTAATCACCTAAGTGTTGATAACGAAAGTTATTTGACGGAAAGACATTAAAGTTCATATCTTTAGCATGAAACTTGCATTGTTATCGTTGTGGCGTGAAACCCCGACTTTGGAAGCCTTTTAATTAATTAAATTCTTCATAAAAGTCTTAGTTTTGTTTCTGTTCATCTTCCCTCTCCATTCTATTTTCTTCGGATCCTTTTCCGACAAATTGGTTACAAAAACAGTTTCTGTGACAAGCATCGAAATCGACCTTAAGGGTCGATATCGAGGACTAACATCGATATCGAGGTCTCTGCTCGACGTCGACTTGCTGTTTTGTCTTCTGTAGGAACTGCGCTAGGAAATCGACCAGAACTGAGGTCGATATCGACCTGTATACTCGATATCGAGTGTCTGCTGAGGTCGAAAGCCTTGATCGTGAGTACAACAAAGGAAGCGCTGACCTACCTCCTCGTGGATTCGATCCTGAATTACCCTACTACTACAAGGGAGGGGATTCTTGTATTATTTGTTTGGGACAGGGAGATAGTCTACCAGCTAAAGACAACCCACGTCATTGAATTCAGACAGTACCACCAAGGCCTTCTCCAGCGACATGACGCTCATGCGACAGAGTGGCACCAGACACATGCTTTCTTATACTAGAGACAGGAAGAGCATGCCCGTGCCATTTATGACTTACAGACCAGCTTCGACTCCTTCTGCCAGTAGTTCCAGCAGTACTACCCTTTCTAGCCACCCCCACAGTGAGTTGTATCATCTCCTCTCTTTACACTCTTATTTTGCTTTCATTTTCATTTGTTATTTTCCGTCTTTATTATTTTGTTATGCATTGAGGACATTGCATGTTTTAAGTGTGGGGGAGAGGATTAGTTAGTTATGAGTTAGTGCATGTTTAGACTTTAGTTCATTTTTCGGTTCATTTTATATTATGTTCATTAGTGTCATTAAAAATTGAAAAAAAATGGAAAATGTTAAAAATCATAAAAATATCATGTATTGCATACATATGTATTACTTGGGCACCCTATCTTAGTTTTGATTGTCCTCCATTCTTTTATGACATGATCATATAAGTCCCGTGACAGTTTCTGATTATTGAGTGGAATCACATGATATTGAATTTTGTGAGTGGTGATTATGGAATGTGAATAAGATTGAGCTTGCATGATATTTTGGCCACATAGGGATATTTACTTTTGTTTCCCTCTGCTTTCATGTGCGATTTATACTCTTCATGTGCAATCACCTTTTGATGTTGATATGGTTATTCCTATTCGAGGTTGAGCTTGTATGATTATTGTTGATAGTTTTCAAATGATTGAGGCACATTTCTTAGCTCATATTTATCCATGTCTTCCCTTTTCTATTATCTTCTGCTTGTACCATTTCTGAGCCGATAGCCTTTTCATTGAAGCCCCACAAGATTTGACCTAGCCAATGATAGCCTGACCCATTCGGGAATAAGGTTTAGAGTTGGATTTGATTGGATTATGTTGGGCGAATGAGAGAATGGTGACTTTGCTTTGAGAGGTATGAGTGCATATGATGAAAGGGGGAGATGGCTTACACTTTGCATAGATATGATTCTTGTTATTATGAATTCTTCATTTGATTATTATTATTAAAAAAGAGCTAATGTGTTGTTGGTTGAGAAAGTGGATTATGAGTTGAGAATAAGAGTTGATTATGATTGAGTGGGTGATTGTATCTTTTGAGTGAGTTTGAGTTTGATGGTGAAATCTTGATTAGGAGCAACTTAGTTCCCGAATTAGCAAACATGAATTTATCCGGATTTCATTTTGGGAATTTATGTTATGTTTTTAGGGTTTATTGCATATATTCCCTCTTGATTAGCTACCTTGACGAAATTTTCTTTCTTGCTAGTTTCATTGTTTCCTACGATTCGATTGAACACAATTAGCGAACACAACCAATTGATCCCATGAAAGTATCAATTGGGAGTGTGGGATATTGACCATTGGTAAGATCTACCCTTGGGTGATAGGGAGTATTAGAGTGATTCCTTATTCCTAATTGTTTGAGAGTTTGAAATTGCCTAATTGCCGAAAGTATAGGGGTGGGAACCCTATTCGGATTAATTCATTAAGAATAACTAGAATTGAGTCAAGGATCACTAATCTAACCATTGTTAATGAATTTCTGGTGGAACTACTTCCTTATTATTGATTTCAATCAATTCACCATTACTCCTTTTACTTTGTTTATTTAGTTTAAATTGAAATTACAATTAATCTCATCTTTTTTATTAGCAATTTGAGTATACTAAAAAGGTTTCCTCCCTGTGGATCGATACATGGACTTAGTGCTTCTACAGAACTATAGATTTGGGGTTATTCTATATCTTTGGCGAGATAAAGCACACGAAACTTTACACCTCACCAAAGGACGAGATTCCATGTGTTGAAATCTTTGAGAGCCTTGATCTCGGATGACATGGTGATTTTCCATCTATCATGACAGATAACTTGTGAAAACGTATTCGGTTCTTTCTCAAGTATTATGTTAGAAACAAAGTATTTGTAATATGTTCAAAGTTTGTCATAAGATAATACGTGAGTTAAAGAAAAAGGTCGACTTGGGAGAATGGCATTCGAGGAAGATGATGGTAGGTTCAAATGAGAGGGTTGGTTTACTCTAACATGCAAGTGACAGAGGACATTCGAAGGTCGTGTTGGGTAAGAAGAACATCAGAAAGGTGGAGATGGAAGCGGAGGTGTAGTTGAAGAGGCTAAGTGGTCAAGTTGGTGAAGTATTTTGAGGGTTGGAGTGACATGTGGTCTGAGGTTATGGGGGGTTTGAGTGGAATTAAGTGGATCATCATGTATTATTCGATAATTTGTGGGGCTTAGGAAGAGGTAGATCAATATTGCGTGAGGGTGTGATGGGTAGTTGTGAATATGGGAAATCAGTTTTTTTAAAAATAACATAACGAGATATTATTATTTTGTTTTTGCTAAAATCATAAAGTTTGTATCATTTGGTACCTAGTGTGTAACCAATAAAAAATACATTCGATAGAATGAGGATCAAATATATTTGGATGGAGAGCATGATTTGAAGCAAAATATCGACATCTAAAAACGCGTAGGTTGCTATAAGTAGGTGATTTTCCAAAGAGTTTTTCAAAAGGAGTTTTGTTTTTGTAAATGAGGGCTTGGCATTCGCCGATTAATAAGATAAGTTGTAGTAAGGATAGCATCGCCCCAAAAAATTTTGGTAAATGGGATTGGAAAAGAAGCACAATTGCAACAATTAGTAAATGTCTATGTTTTCGTTCGGAAAAACCGTTTTGTTGAGGTGTATTAACACAACTTATTTGGTGTAAAATACCTTTTGAAGAGTAGAAATCATGGAAAATAAAATCAGGAACATTATCACTACGAACAACTTTAACACATTTACCAAATTGATTTTCGAATTGTATGACTAGAGAGCGAGCCTCGGCTTTGCTCTTCATAAGATAAATCCATGTTAATTTAGAATAATCATCGACGATTGTTGGAAAATAACGAGCTCTTGTTAAAGAAGGAACACGATAACCACCCAAAATGTTCATATGAATAAGATAAAAAAAAGATAAACTAGTGGAAAGACATAACAAAAAAGGATTTTGAGTATGTTTTGCCAAATGACATATTAAACATGATTGTTCAGTTAAACCTTTATTTTTAAAAAATTAGAAGTAAAGAAGATACGTGTGGTGATGGGTGACCAACTCGTTAGTGCCATAGGGAGTCTGAGATAGCGAAGTTACAAAGGTTGGAGTGCGGGTGGGAGTCGAGGCAATATAACCCATATCGTTCATATCCCATCCCAATTAATCATCTTCCCCGTGCGTAGGTCCTGAACAACACAAATCTATTATATATAATAAAGGAGAAGTCGGCTGAGACACATGACACTTTTTCCTTAATCGTAGTCATATGAACCAATCACAATTTTTTGAAGTAATCAATATATGTATAAGATAAAAATTTATTTTAACTCTATTTAATCAATATATCTATATATGCATAAGATAAAATTTGACCCAATTTCATTAGATATGGTCCATATGGATATTAATTAGTCGTATGAACCAATCACAAAATTTTAAAATAATCAATATATGCATAAGATAAAAATTTATTTTAACTCTATTTAATCATTATATCTATATATGCATAAGATAAAATTTGACCCAATTTCATTAGATATGGATATTAGTTGTATGAATCAATCACAATTTTTTTAAATAATCAATATATGCATAAGATAAAATTTTATTCTAACTCTATTATACATCACAAATTATTATTATTATTATTATTATTATTATTATTATTATTATTATTATTATTGTTATTATTATTATTATTATTATTATTATTATTATTATTATTATTATTATTATTATTATTATTATTATTATTATTATTATTATTATTAGTTGCACATTCAGGTTTCAATAAAAGCATGGATTCAATATCAATTGTTCCATTAAAGACAAAGATCCGATTTTAGTTTAGTTAGCCAATTTTTAAATTCCCTAATAAAATCTTATCTAATATCTAAATACCTCTATTTAATAATTATCATAGATTCTATCTTATAAAAGTTACGAAGATAGGAAGATATCTATATTATATGACCTTATCACGTAGATATATATAATATCTACATATCTATATTTATAAACTATCATGTAAGAAACAAAGATGTGAAGAGTCATTTTTTTATAACCTATCTCAACTTTTCACCCTATAAATATCACCTAATTTACATCCAATTCAATATACATACAACTACTATATATTTTTTCGTCGATCTTTTTTTTTTTACAGTAGGCAAAGATTTGGATACTAAATGTATCCATGATCATTTAAAATGATGATATTTTGGAATTCGCAACTATAATCTAAAATTGAATTACAGCTCAGTCGCGATTTGGCGATAAAGTCAGCTGCACTATTCGCTTCTCTGTAGCAATGCTGGAATTTGATAAGTTCAAAGTCCTTGCTTAGAGCCTGTATTTCTTCCACAATTTGTGTAATCTCCCATGGTGAGTTGTTTATTTGATTGACGGCTTCAATGACCATTGCGCATTCACTTTCAATAATAACCTTCTGTATTCCAAGTTCTCCTGCTAGTGTTGTACCTGGAAGTACTGCAAAGCATTCTGTTTGAATGACAGAATTTGTTTTATCATTGCACTTGTGTATTCGAATTATTTGCCCTCTATTATTGCTTACAATACAGCCAATTTGAGATTGGAGTCCACTTCTAACAGAGGCGTCTACATTTATTTTAATGATATTTTTTGGTGGATATTTCCAAGTCATTTTGTCTCGAGGTCTAGTGTGTTTAGGTATATATATTTTTTCCTCTTTTCTCCAGCATAATATTTTATATATAGTTTGGGTTAAAGTATTGGTTGTCTCCTTATTTGAACTATTTTTTAAAATGATTTTGTTTCGAAGTTTCCAGATCGAGTGTCATAAGATGCAGAGGTCTCTAAAGTCTCTGCTTTGAGCTTTAGTATTTAGGATGTTTTCTGAGATACTATCTGTTAAGTTCGGAATGATGAATGATTTGTTTAGTTTAGTACCCAAGTTTTGGATAAGGGATCTGGTTATTTGACAATTGAAAAGTAAGTGATTTGTGTCTTCTACTTCGTAGTTACAGAGAGAACAGGTACTGGGGACTCTATTTATATATCTATTTAAACGTGCGCTAGTAGGTAAAATATCTATTATAACTTTCCACATAAAATTTTTAATGTTAGGAGCGATATTTAGTTTCCAAATCCAGTCTCCGGAAATATTATGGTCCTTTCTTGTGTTAAAGAGAGACAAAGTAGATTTGACAGTAAAGATCCCATTTTTGTTGTAGATCCAAATTAGTTTATCTGGGATATCAATTTTAGGGATGTAAATATTTGAAATCATTTGAGCAATATGGGATGGGAACATGTTATTTATTTTCTCAATGTCCCAGGTGTTAGAATTTGTAAATAGGTCACAAACTTTTAAGTTGGGGTTTTGGTTGTTTCTAAAATTTTCTAGGTATTGTGCATTTACCCAGATGTCAGACCAGACATTGATAGTTTTACAATTCCCGACTAGCCAAAGCAGCCCTTTGGAGAAAAGATCTCTAATATTTAGTAGTCGTCCAAATTGCCACGAGGTTTTTGTTTTTACTCTTTCCATTAAGGATTCTTTTGAGATATATTTTTCTATGATTACTTTGGACCAAATATTATTGGGGTTTGCTATTATTCTCCAGAGTAGTTTCATTTGCATGTTTATATTGATTTGTTCAGCTGTTTTGAATCCCAGTCCACCATTATTTTTCGGGGTACACAAGCGTTCCCAGCTGATTAAAGGGTGATAATTATCCGATTGGAGTTTATTCTAGAAGAAGTTTTTGTTGATTTGATCAATTTTATCTAATATTCATTTAGGAAGAAGGAAAGATTGCATTAAATAATTTGTTTTGGAGTTTAGGTTTGAATGAGAACAGATCTTCCAGCTTGAGAGAGAGTATTTGATTTCCATTTCGAGAGTTGTTTTTTTAGGCTTGTGATTGCTTCGTCAAACAGACTATTATTTACTCTACCACTGATTAGTGGGATTCCTAGGTATTTTTCCATAGTTTTGGTGACCGGAATATTTAATTGTTGGGCAAGATTTTGGGCTTTTTGAAGTGAGATGTTTTTAGAGACTTGTAAGGAGCTTTTGTTATAATTGATAGAAAGACCAAAGATATTACAGAAGTTGTTTAATAGATTTTTAATTGTGTGAAGGCATAAGTCATTAGCGTTTCCAAAGATGAGTGTGTCATCTGCAAAAGAGAGATAAGGAATAGGATCACTATTTTTTGTAAGTTTAATTCCAATTAATGATTCATATTCTAATGATTCTTGTTGTATCATTCTTCCTAGTAGTTCCATAACTATAACAAAGATGTAAGGTGCAAGGGGGTCTCCTTTTCGTATACCTCGGCTAGTTTGAAATGTCTTACCAGGCAGGTTATTAACTAGAACTGAAAATTTTGTTTTTGTGAGGCACGTCATGACCCAGTTTATCCATTTATGGTGAAAACCAAATTTGTTTAGTATGATGCGTATGTAATTCCAACTTATTTTGTCATAAGCTTTTTCCATGTATAGTTTTATTGCCATCCATCCAGGTTTTCCTCTTTTGTTATGGAACGAGTGGAAGACCTCATGGGCTATTAGTATGTTATCCTGAATATTTCTTCCTTGAACAAAGGCTCCTTGAAAAGGATTAATAATGCGAGGTAAGATGGGTTTTAAGCGATTGGCAAGAAGTTTGGAGATAATTTTATAAATAGTGTTGCATAGATTGATCGGACGATAATGGTTGATGTTAGTAGGTTTGTCAATCTTAGGAATAAGTGCAATAAATGTTGTGTTAACCTCGTTGAGAAGGTTACCTGAATGGAAGAATGATTTGATAGCTTTGCATAGTAGGCTTCCCACAATGTTCCAATATTTTTTATAAAATTCAGGTGGGAACCATCAGGTCCTGGAGATTTATCTTCTGTCATAGAGAATAGAGTGTCCTTAATTTCTTTATCTGTGACAGGTTGTGTTAGGGCAAAGTTTTCAGAATCAGTAATGGTGTGATTTATTAAGTTTAGAAAGTTCGAGTTATTATTGGTTGATTCATAGTTTGATTTAAATCTCTCAGCTAATTCATTTGTAATTTCATCTCTGATTTGTTTCTCATCTTCAATGACTAGACCATTTTTATTTGTGAAATTACGAGTAATATTTTTTGAGTTTCTGATTTTAGTTATTGATTGGTAATATTTGGTATTTCTGTCTCCAAATTTAAGGAAATTAAATCTAGCCCTTTGTTTTCAGAAATTGTTATTAAAATTAATGAGTGATTCATGTTTATTTAGTAATCTTTGTCTTTTACTGTTTATATTATCATTATGGTTTCCTCTAACTTGTTGAGTTTGTAGTAATAGGAGTTGATCCTCAATATCTTTTAATTGTCTAAATTTGTTGTTTGGATGTGATTTACACCATATTTTTGTGTTTTTCTTAAGTAGTTTTTGTTTTTGTAGTAGTGTGAAAATAAATGATCCATGAAGTTTATTTTCCCAGGTTGATTTAACTAGTTTATTGTAGTTGTCATTGTTTGTCCAAGACATTTCAAATTTGAAGGATGATCCTGCTCTGATTAATTTTGTTCCAATTGAGATGGATATTAGAGAGTGATCTGAGCTTGTAAAGGGATGGTTATGGACTGTTAAGTTGGGGAATTGATTAGAGATGTCTGTATGGATCATAACTCTATCTAGACGTTCATAGATATTATTAATAGGGGTTTGTCTTTTCCTCCAGGTAACTGGGCTACCAGTATAGGGATAGTGTGGATATCTAGTTCCTCATTAATTTGCCGAATACGGGTAAATCTATTAATCTGTGGATTTGTTCCTCCAATTTTATCAACTGGCGATTCTATTTTATTGAAGTCTTCCATTATTAGGGATGGGAAGTTATATTGTCGAGTTAATGTGATTATTTTATCCCAAAAGTTGTTTTTCTCTTTTTGATTTGATGGTGCATACAAGTGCAAAAATCCGCACCATATATGTTGAGGAAGATTGAGCTCTGTTATCGAGAAGCAATCCTGCCAAGAAACAAAGAACAAGGTCGGGGCGGGGCTTGTCTCCCCGGAGGACCCTCCGACGCTCAAGTCAGTCCTTCTTCGTCCTCAATATGAATCTATCTCATCATATTTATACTAGTTGAGTATTAAATAAAAGAAACGGTTACGATATTAAATAGAAGAAACCGTTACCGTATTTAATTCGGTCAAGGCCCTTTAATGGATGAAACTATTACCGTATTCAATAGGCGAAACGGTAACCACATTAATGTTGGTCAATGCCGTATTGAATATTCGATGTTGGTAAAAAGACCAGAATGCCCTTGTGCTATGATGACGGGATTTTCCCTATCTCAATTGCCCCTCGGGTTTCTTCTTCATGTCTCGATGATGAAGGAAGCCGAAAAAAATACATGGCGAAGTTTGTTGAGTGGACGATGATTTTGCCGTAGATGGCAGTCGCTTGACCCGTAGTTGGCTATTGGCCGTAAGTGGCTATCGTTGGCCGTAAGTGGCTATTGGCCGTAATTGGGTATCGTTGGTCGTAAGTGGCTATTCGGATTGGCCGTAAGTGGCAATTTCGTTGGCCTTAAGTGGCGATTCGGATTGGCCATAAGTGGCGATTTCATTGGCCTTAAGTGGCGATTCGGATTGGCCGTAAGTGGCGATTTCGTTGGCCTTAAGTGGCGATTCGGATTGACCTTAAGTGGCGATTTCGTTGGCCTTAAGTGGCGATTCGGATTGGTCGCAAGTGGCGATTTCATTGGCCTTAAGTGGCGATTTTGTTGGCCTTAAGTGGCGATTTTGTTGGCCTTAAGTGGCGATTCGGATTGGCCGTAAGCGGCGATTTCGTTGGCCTTAAGTGGCGATTTGGATTGGCCGTAAGTGGCGATTTCATTGGCCTTAAGTGGCGATTCTTCACAACTTGATTTATTTTCGGCTCTTTGATATCTTTCTTGACCTTGGAGTTGTTGTATATGAACTCTACACTTGAAGATTGGTTGTTCCTTCATGTTCCATATGCGGGAATGATATCATTGTCCCCTACATGCCTCTTATGTTTATATTATTCAATCTGATTAATGAGATAAGATATTATATCGTATAAATGAAGGGTGAAAAAGCTTAGCTTTTGGGTTTCTTATGCCGCATGTCAGGCGAATAGATGGACTCCTGATCATCCAACACTTGTTAAACCATACATCTTCTAGGGTTGAAACCAGAAGTTTTACTGCTCATCCCATGTCTGAAAACGGATGACCTTTTCTGAATGCAGTGATGACCCGTTGTGTTATGTAGCATCGAACCTTGCCCCGATATCGGTTGTGGGGCTTGAATTCAAACTTTCCCCGGAGAGTATACTCGATGCTTGTTTCTCATTCTCCCTCTACAAACACCTATTCAGGAGTACAACACAAGCGAAGCAAACAAAAACAAAGCAGAAGGCACATCCGACTATTGAAACAACAATAATAAGAACATGATCAACTCAATTCAAACTCATTCGTGTTTTGTAAGGTAAAATTGCAAAGAATCGAATGGATTCTAGGAGGGTACACTAGCATGTGGACTTAAAGCACATACACATACATTAATGTCTCTAAACCAAGCAACACTCATGTGTACTAACCAACACAAGAATCAGTGGTCAAACAGATCAAATATTTAGCTTAAAAAGGAATCTAGCTAATGTCATTTCTTATTCAACCGATAATTGAAGGTTGAAAGAGTAAGTGATCGATAACACCTAGTCTAGCATGTTCTATCTCCGATCACTGGATTTTTAGGAATCCTAGATTAATTGCCCCTTAGCTAGCAATTCAAGATGAAATAATTTGGAAATAAGTTGACGCACACAGTGGACATTTCATCTAGCTCTTCAAACGGCAACGAGCTAGGCGATCGACAACAAGGCCAATCGATTTCTCCAACAACTCAATAGGTTTCGGGCTGCAACTTATCAATTTTTTTTTGAGAAAATTAATCACGAGTTTCAAAATCGTACAGAAAAATTGAATGATTAGTACCATCGATGAGTCGGAGGACTGCGACGACAAGCATTTAGTGCGGGCTGGCGGTGGAGATTGGGTGTATCCCTGTTGAGATGAGCAAATTCATCCAACAAATATGATAGACAAATCTCGTTGCCTCAATGTGATTGGCCTCGGTGGTTTCAGCCGATATGAGTCGATGCCCCTTGTTTAATGATGCCATGTAAATGGTGAATGTACCGGTTTAAGTATCGGGTAAATGGCCAATTCCTTGATTGTTTATGTCCACTTGAAAGCGCTGCATTCCTAACAGAAGTTAGTGAACTCCATGCCACTGAGGAGGATACATGCCAATTTTATGAAGTAAATAAAGGAACAATCAACCCATATATATAAAAAAAGAACCATATTTGTTAAGAGAAAGACAAGGATTTTGAACACTTCCTGATTTTGAATCGTTCGACTTTAATGTTCTGACATCTTCAACCTTGTCATTCCCTTTCTCTGCGATCCTGAAATCTACAACTTTGAGAGTTTGGATCTTTCACTGCAATTACTTAGAAAGGTCGGGCCAATTTTGCAATTTGTGAGAGCTCCTAGACTGGATTTGTAATTAAAACAAATCTTCATCAAATCGTCTTCTTTGTTAGGTTCTGCACAGAGAGGCGGCGCGCGAGTCCGGGCGGGCGGTGAAGGTTGCGTTTGGCTTGACGATGGCGGTGCCTAGTGGCAAAGGAGTATGGTGGTGTGAGCGACTAACCATTCCATCTCCCGCACTCAACAACCATCGATTGACCCGCCTCGATCGGCTTCGACCCCACCAACAGCAATAAATCCCCGAAGGGATGGCGGCGATGGTGCTTGCAGCAGGCACGACGGAGGATCTGCATACCGTCAAAGTGTTTACGAGCGTTGATGTAGACGAGGGACCTCGGAGATGCGAGAATCCATCACCACGGACCATGGATCGGGGAAGCGGGCACAGGATTCAACATGTGAAATCTAACCTACTGCCCTCGATTGGAACCCTACTTCTCCAATCCTCCATTTCACATTTGTTTTGCTGACTGTTTTTTTTACTAGGAATTTCAACCCTCTTGCTTTTCGATCGAAATCCCCACGGACGGCGTCAATTGTAAGTGCAAAAATCCGCACCGTAGATGTTGAGGAAGATTGAGCTCTATTATCGAGAAGCAATCCTGCCAAGAAACAAAGAACAAGGTCGGGGCGGGGCTTGTCTCCCCGGAGGACCCTCCGACGCTCAAGTCAGTCCTTCTTCGTCCTCAATATGAATCTATCTCATCATATTTATACTAGTTGAGTATTAAATAAAAGAAACGGTTACGATATTAAATAGAAGAAACCGTTACCGTATTTAATTCGGTCAAGGCCCTTTAATGGATGAAACTGTTACCGTATTCAATAGGCGAAACGGTAACCACATTAATGTTGGTCAATGCCGTATTGAATATTCGATGTTGGTAAAAGACCAGAACGCCATTGTGCTATGATGACGGGATTTTCCCTATCTCAGTGCATAAATAAAGTTAAGAATAAATCTAAAGTTGTTAATGTTAGCTAAGTACATAACACAGTTATCTGATGTGGTTATTTGTTGTATTGAATCTGTGAAATTGGAGGTTTTGAAGAGGATCCATAGTCCACCTTTTGACCCATCTGAGGCAATGTGATGGGCTTTGTTGAATCCAACTTTTTTGTATAGATTTTCCATTGGTGGTTCAGTTGTTTTTGTTTCGGATAAAACTAGGATATCTAAGTTGTTTCTTTTTTGGATATAGGCTAGATCTTGTCATAGGTTAGGTTTTCTTATGCCTCTAATGTTCCAATATGATATATTTTTCATTTAAAATTATTTTTTGTGTATACCTGCTTTTTGAGCATTTTTGATATATTATGGTATTCCTTTTTAGTATTTAAGTGGTTATGGATTAATTGTTTTGATGGTTTTAACTGATGTAATTTAATGGAGTGGGTATTATAAGTATTTAGAAGGTTTATCTCTTTGTCAATAATAGTTTTATTTATTGTTAATTTAGTATATTTATTCCCTGATTTAATTTTCTCTTTTTTATTTAGTGAGTAAGTGTAGTTGTTAGAAGAATATGAAAAGTCTAATTTTGTTATGATTTTTTTAGTATAGGAATTAAATGTGTGTATTAATCCAAAGGGTGTTTAGTTATTCTTTATTTTAATTTGAGATCCGGAAATGCTAGTCCAATTTTTAAGGATAGATTTTGTATATTTATAGCAGTTGTAGGTAGTGAATTTTTTAAGTAGATGATATTTTTTCCAAATTGGGTTGCTTTGTATATTATACTGTATTTTGTTGGGTAATATGGGTGTTAACCCAAGTTTCTGGCTGTTAAGTCTCGCCCAGGGTAATTGGGCCATAAAATTTGTTGGACCGATCTGTATAAAATGGTAACAGATTTGGTGTTTCTACCTTTACCTCTGCTATAGTTATAAGAGGATGCTGTGAGGGGGATGAATAATGTCGAAGCATCATTCCTTTGATGACCCCAATCAGAACCTGGGAAGAGAAGAATAAGCAAAGCATTTAATAGGATATCCATTTGACAGACAAAATCAGGGATGTCCTGGCCAGTATTTGTACATACAAACTGTGACAAAGCTTCCAAAACCCTTAGAGAGCTACGAAAAACTTTAAGACAGTAAGCTAAAATTCTGCTAGGATTGATACAACACCAAAGTTTGAGGGTAGGGTAGGTCTTAATCATATTAAGCCAAGATTGATAATTTTGAGTAATCAGTAATATACTAATTTTAATGGTTTCACAATTTATGTTATATATTACATGGTTAATAATCCACATATTGAATAATTGAATAGGATGAAAGATATGATTTGTAACGGCCCGGATATAGATACCCAGGTTACGTTTCGAAGGTTGGGTACCTTCGTTCGGATCTTGCAATTCAAGTACGGGTCGAGGTTTTAAAACTCAAGATTAGTATTTTAAACGGACCCCAAAATAGCCGGAGGGCCACGTGGTATCTTCAACCTGTCCTAAGACTATGTCGCGGAAATTCATTTGCAAACTGAGGTAAAGTAGAAGTAAAGTACAACTTGCCACGGCGAGGCCGGGTCAAAACCAAAACACAATTTCTGAAATTGTAAGGCCATGTTGGCGGGGTTAGGCAGATTCTTTGCAAGCGCCCGGGGGTTTTCCCACGCCATAGAGACAAAGAGCAATCATACCTTAAAAAATGTGGTGCGAGTGGGATCAGATAGAGACCCCAATGCACCCTATCCCGCAAGCAAACATACACATACGCTAATATAAAGATGATGCAGATGCGGAAATTAAATCACACTAACATGATCCTAATTTACAGTATGCGGAAAAGAACTGTAAAGGCGCCCAAAGAATGCCAAATGACATGTCCCTCTCCTACCTCTGCACCCCTTTCCGTTAGTGCAGAGACTGGCCAGTTCGATGCTATAGCATATCATGTCATATCTCATCATCATATCATAAATCATACTCATGCCCGATGGTGCTGGGCTATCATCATGCTCATATCGACTCGATAGACTCAGGGCACCCGATGGGGCTGGGCAACCCTATGACCCAGCAAAGACTCTAGGACTATCACAGATAACGACCGTTCTGTATTCAAACACACAAAGTAAGCGAATGCTCATTCATAAGTGCAACCCTAGCATGATACCACATGTCATGCTTTAATGCTTATGCAACACCTAGTATGTCATATATTCACAAGCAGGTATACTCTTTCGAGTCTGAGTAAGCCCATAAAGGAACTTACCTGAGTAAGCCGAACAGCAAAAGATACGGTAGAAGCAGAATCCAAGCAATATCAACAATCACCTAATATAAGCGGTAAAAGCGCCATAAGATACTATTCTACTATTTAACACATGGAAATCTTTTCACAAGCTAATCACCAAAGGAAAATAACTAGATTTCGAGAAATTATCCAAATAACCAAGTCTAGGTCATACCCGGTCAAAGTTGCTATGATAGAATTTCTAACACCTTGTTTTCCAACCAAATTCTCAAAAGAATATTTCCAAAATATAGAACTCCTTTTTAAACAAATACTATAATGTAATAAAACTAAAGTAATACCCTCCAATTTTATAATTAAATCCTTTTAAGGTTCCCAACTAAAACATATTAAATTCATTTTATAATATAATACGTCCCAACTTTATTTCCACAAACTCAGATTTATAATAATAAAATAATAATAATAAGAATAATACTACTAATAATAATAATAAATACTAAATGAATAAAATACGTTACTATAACCATATACATATGTATATATCAAATGTATAGCATGTATCAACAGAACAACTCACCCGACGACCCAACTGAAGCAGCAGAAGGCAAGGCCCACTCACATGAGCCCAGATCCAGACCCGAGTAAGGCAAGGTAAAAGAAAAGGGAACCCGAATCCGGGTTGTAGGCCAAGGCAAGGGAAAAGAAAGAAAAAGGGGTCCGGGTTTAATGGGTTATAGGCAAGGAAAGGGGATCCGGGTGGGGTATGTGTTATAACCCGTATAAGATTAACCCGGCCCAGCCCAATACCCAAACTGAAACCCAGAAGCTAAAATAAAGGGATCCGATTTGAAAACGATATAACCCGCTTGAGTGGATCCGGCCCAGCCCACTACGGAAGAGAAAAAAGGAGCCAGGAGGCTCGTCTTCAACCTCCAGCCAACAAAGCAGCGGGGAGACGGACGGGGAAAGGGAGGAGTAGAACTCCGGCTAGGGAGCGTCGTTCGACCCGACCTTTTGCCCAGAGATTCAAGGTGGTATTCCGACCCTTTCAACCCCAGAAAGAAAGAAACGAAGACAAGAACGAGAACAGAAGAGTTTACCTCCCCCGGCACGACTCCGGCGGCGCGACTCCGGGTAGGAAGGCAGCGCGACTCCGGCGGCGGCTCCTCCGTGTCTGAGAGAGGTTCTCCTTGGCCTAGGGAGGGAGAGAGAAGAGTGGAAGATCCAGTTGGAGGTTCGAGGGAAGAGAAGAGAGCTCGAGTGTGTTACCGTTGTAACTGAAATAAGGGAGGAGTCCTTGGCGGTGCTGGAGGCTCCGACGATCTTCTGAGCCCTTCTGGACCCTGGAACGGGGAGATGGCAGTGCTGGCTCACTGATGGAGGGATGCTTGGAGGGAAATGAGGAGAACAGAGGAAGAAAGGGGGTAGCTTGGGGGTGGATGGGCTGCGGCAATGGAGTTTTCCGTGGGTTCTTCTAGGGTTCTACAGAAGGGAGAGGGATGAGGGAGAGAGTGTGTGTTGCTGGGTATGAAATGAGGGTGAGGTAAGAGGCGGAAACGAGGGTGTGGGTATATATATCATTAGGATGGGGTGGGTTTTCACAGGCTGGGTGCAGGGGATTGTGAGGAGGGAGGCTGGTGCAGAGATGGTGGGTGCGGAGATGGTGAGGAGGGAGTGCTGGTGAAGGGGAGTACAGCAGGGGGGACCAAAGGGTTGCAACAGAACGGGAGAAAGAGAGAGAGACAGAGAGAGAACAAAAACAAAGTTAATATAAAATTAATATAAAATATATAAATAAGATGGAAGGGTCCCACTCGCCTTACAAATTTGAATTTCCGACGCTCGATTCCCAATTTTCGCTTATAGACGGAATCCCGACACTAAGAATTTAAATCGAAATAAAATCATTTCGGATAATAAAATAAATTTTTAATAATTCTCGAATACTCGAAAACGGAATTCAATTCCGTCAAAATCCAAATTTAAAATGAAGTCGGAAAGATTTATAAAATTGACCTTGCTCGGGGCAAGTTTTCTTCCAATCACACGAATAAAATAGTCGTAGTTCGAGTAATTTTAATTAAAATAATAATCATATAATATATAATTTATTTGGTCTTTTCATTTATCCACCTCTAAAAATATGTCTCGTCCCCGAGACTAAAAATCATTCTAATGCAATGGGAAGAATTTGAAAGAGGTGAGTCCGAGAATCATGCGATCGATCCCATATGTATCTCATAAGGGCTCATATGAGACTCTCGCAGTATCTTCGACGTGATCATGCTACTCCCAATTAGTTGGAGCAAGTATCGGATATGGGCCCTTATCCCATCTCTGCCCCGACTTCTCGGTCGTATCATAACTCAAAAGCATATAAATATGGTTTGGGAGGGTCCAAAAGCATTTTAAGTGGAAAGTTTGACCTCGGAATCATGGAAATCTAGATAGCGTTTACACTTTAATAAAACCCCGAAATGGTCCTTTTCAAAATTGCTCAAAGTTTTCAAATTCGACGCCAAATCAAGAAATTTTCGATTGCGAGAGGTGGAATCATCCACCTCTAAGGGCTAATCCCAAATTCCCTTCCTATGTGCCAAGTCATTCAATCACCATTTCCAACTCACCAAGGATCATAAAGTCATAATCTCATCAACTCATGCATAGATAGCTACCATAATATCAACCACCTCTCACATGGTAAGTCCCAAACATCAAGGTGATAGTCTCAACAAGTCAAACCGCTCAACTCATAAACGGTCTAAAACATTACATGAGGGATACTAGTATCTCAAAACGTTCCAAAATGGTGACAAGGTCTCAACATACTACGAGTCATAAAGTATCTCGACATCCTACAAAAGCATCATAAGTCCCAAAGGACGTCACATCAAGCACATCAGCATGCAAGCCATGAGAACCGATCTCTAGCCACATCATCTCAGCATAGAATCTGCACAGAGAAAGCAATCATAAGCACTCAAAATCACAGAAATGCCCATTCCCGAAATAAAAGACTACTAAGGCTCACCACTAGCTCGCGAGGTCAAGGATAGGTCAACACTCGGCTCAACATAAGATGCTAAGAGCTCGTCTACGACACTCCCATAACTCGACCGGAGGCTATCCTCAGTCTCCCAAGTCGCCTCCTCGGGACTCCTCCTAGACCACTGGACCAGAAGAAGAGGAACCTCCTTGGTCCTCAACTTCTTGACTCGACGGTCAAGTACCCTAACTGGGCTCTCTACATAGGTGTGATCGGGCTCTATCCGGAGATCGGAATGGTCAAAGATATGACTCAGGTCGGGGACATATCGCCGAAGCTAGGACACATGAAACACATCGTGCACTCCGGCTAACGATGGGGGTAGGGATAAACGATACGCGACCTCGCCGACCCTCTCAAGGATCTCAAACGGTCCCACAAATCTAGGGCTCAGCTTGCCCTTGATGCCAAAGCGGCGAACTCCTCTGGTCGGCGACACTCTAAGCCATACATGCGATCCAAACTCAAACTCGATCTCTGTCCGTCTGCGATCGGCATACTTCTTCTGCCGGTCCTGAGCGACCCTCATATGCTCCCGTGTGCGTCCGACCTGGTCGACTGTCTCTCGAACCATCTCCGGCAATGAAGCTGTGGTGTCAGCGGGCTCGTCCCAACATACTGGCGACTTGCAGCGCCTCCCATACAAGGCCTCATATGGTGCCATCTCGATCGACGAATGGTAGATGTTGTTGTATGAGAACTCTACCAACGGTAAGAATCTGACCCAACGGTTGCCCCACTCCAACACGCTGGATCTCAAAATATCCTCCAGAGTCTGGATCGTCCGCTCACTCTGTCCGTCCGTCTGCGGATGATAAGAAATGCTAAAATGCAAAGGAGTTCCCAAAGCATCATGAATATGCTGCCAGAACCTCGATGGGAAACGACCATCTCTGTCAGAAACTATCCTCTCGGGAACCCCGTGGAGTCTCACAATCTGTCGGATGAACTCGTCTGCTAGTCTCGAAAACGGCCATGTCTCCTGGATGGCAATGAAATGGGCCGACTTGGTCAGTCTGTCGACCACGACCCAAATAGCATCGAACCCTCTGACATCTCTCCTCAACCCAGTGACAAAATCAATGGAGATATCTGTCCACTTCCACTCGGGAACTGGAAGCGATCTGACCAAGCCACACGGCCTCTGATGCTCAATACTGACCTGCTGACAAATTTGACATCTGGCGACGAAATCTGTAATATCTGCTCGCAACTTCTGCCATCAGTAGGATCTCCTCAAGTCCTGGTACATCTTATTCGTCCCTGGATGGACCGAATAAGGGGTGGTATGGGCCTCTTGCATAATCCTCTGCCTCAGATCTAATGTAGAGGGTACTACCACTTTGCTCTAATACCAACTTTGTAACGGCCCAGATATAGATACCCGGATTACGTTTCGAAAGTTGGGTACCTTCGTTCGGATCTTGCAATTCGAGTACGGGTCGAGGTTTTAAAACTCAAGATTAGTATTTTAAAGTGGGGATTTCGGTCCCCAAAATAGCCGGAAGGCCACGTGGTATATTCAAGCTGTCCTAAGACTATGTCGCGGAAATTCATTTGCAAACTGAGGTAAAGCGGAAGTAAAGTACAACTTGCAACGGCGAGGCCGGGTCAAAACCAAAACACAATTTCTGAAATTGTAAGGCCAAGTTAGCGGGGATAGACAGATTCTTTGCAAGCGCCCGGGGGTTTTCACACGCCATAGAGACAAAGAGCAATCATACCTAAAAAAATGTGGTGCGAGCGGGATCAGATCGAGACCCCAACACACCCTGTCCCACAAGCAAACATACACATACGCTAATATAAAGATGATGCAGATGCGGAAATTAAATCACACTAACATGATCCTAATTTACAGTATGCGGAAAAGAACGGTAAAGGCGCCCAAAAAATGCCAAATGGCATGTCCCTCTCCTACCTCTGCACCCCTTTCCGTTAGTGCAGAGACTGGCCAGTTCGATGCTATAGCATATCATGTCATATCTCATCATCATATCATAAATCATACTCATGCCCGATGGTGCTAGGCTATCATCATGCTCATATCGACTCGATAGACTTAGGGCACCCGATGGGGCTGGGCTACCCTATGACCCTAGCAAAGACTCTAGGACTATCACAGATAACGACCGTTCTGTATTCAAACACAGAAAGTAACCGAATGCTTATTCATAAGTGCAACCCTAGCATGATACTACATGGCATGCTTTAATGCTTGTGCAACACCTAGTATGTCATATATTCACAAGCAGGTATACTCTTTTGAGTCTGAGTAAGTCCATAAAGGAACTTACCTGAGTAAGCCAAACAACAAAAGATACGGTCGAAGCAGAATCCAAGCAATAACAACAATCACCTAATATAAGCGGTAAAAGCGCCATAAGATACTATTCTACTATTTAACAAATGGAAATCTTTTCACAAACTAATCACCAAAGGAAAATAACTAGACTTCGAGAAATTATCCGAATACCCAAGTCTAGGTCAAACCCGATCAAAGTCGCTATGATAGAATTTCTAACACCTTGTTTTCCAACCAAATTCTCAAAAGAATATTTCCAAAACATAGAACTCCTTTTTAAACAAGTAATACCCTCCAATTTTATAATTAAATCCTTTTAAGGTTCCCAACTAAAACATATTAAATTCATTTTATAATATAATACTTCCCAACTTTATTTCCACAAACTCAGATTTATAATAATAAAATAATAATAATAAGAATAATACTAGTAATAATAATAATAAATACTAAATGAATAAAATACGTTACTATAACCATATACATATGTATATATCAAATGTATAGCATGTATCAACAGAATAACCCACCCGACGGCCCAACTGAAGCAGCAGAAGGCAAGGCCCACTCACATGAGCCCAGATCCAGACTCGAGTAAGTCAAGGTAAAAGAAAAGGGAACCCGGATCCGGGTTGTAGGCCAAGTCAAGGGAAAAGAAAGAAAAAGGGGTCCGGGTTTAATGGGTTATAGGCAAGGAAAGGGGATCCGGGTGGGGTATGTGTTATAACCCGTATAAGATTAACCCGGCCCAGCCCAATACCCAAACTGAAACCCAGAAGCTAAAATAAAGGGATCCGATTTGAAAACGATATAACCCGCTTGAGTGGATCCGGCCCAGTCCACTACGGAAGAGAAAGAAGGAGCCAAGAGGCTCGTCTTCAACCTCCAGCCAACAGAGCAGTGGGGAGATGGACGGGGAAAGGGAGGAGGAGAACTCCGGCTAGGGAGCGTCGTTCGACCCGATCTTTTGCCCTAGATTCAAGGCGGTGTTCCGACCCTTTCTACCCCAGAAAGAAAGAAACGAAGACAAGAACGAGAACGAAAGAGTTTACCTCGCCGGCTTCAAAACAGGGGTGGGAAGGCGGCGCGACTCCGGCGGCGGCTCCTCCGTGTCCGAGAGAGGTTCTCCTTGGCCTAGGGAGGGAGAGAGATGAGTAGAAGATCCAGTTTGAGGTTCGATGGAAGAGAAGAGAGCTCGAGTGTGTTACCGTTGTAACTGAAACAGGGGAGGAGTCCTTGGCGGCGCTGGAGGCTCCGGCGATCTTCTGAGCCCTTTTGGACGTCGGAACGGGGAGATGGCAATGCTGGCTCACTGATGGAGGGATGCTTGGAGGAAAATGAGGAAAACGGAGGAAGAAAGGGGGTAGCTTGGGGGTGGATGGGCTGCGGCAATGGAGTTTTCCGTGGGTTCTTCTGGGTTTCTACAGAAGGGAGAGGGATGAGGGAGAGAGAGTGTGTTGCTGGGTATGAAATGAGGGTGAGGTGAGAGGTGGAAACGAGGGTGTGGGTATATATATCATTAGGTTGGGGTGGTTTTTCACATGCTTGGTGCAGGGGATTGTGAGGAGGGAGGCTGGTGCAGAGATGGTGGGTGCAGAGATGGTGAGGAGGGAGTGCTGGTGAAGGGGAGTACAGTAGGGGGGACCAACGGGTTGCAACAGAACGGGAGAAAGGGAGAGAGAGAGAGAAAACAAAATTAATATAAAATATATAAATAAGATGGAAGGGTCCCACTCGCCTTACAAATTTGAATTTCCGACGCTCTATTCCCAATTTCTGCTCATAGACGGAATCCCGACACTAAGAATTTAAATCGAAATAAAATCATTTCGGATAATAAAATAAATTTTTAATAATTCTCGAATACTCGAAAACGGAATTAAATTCTGTCAAAATCCAAATTTAAAATGAACTCGGAAAGATTTATAAAATTGACCTTGCTCGGGGTAAGTTTTCTTCCAATCACACGAATAAAATAGTCGTAGTTCGAGTAATTTTAATTAAAATAATAATCATATAATATAGAATTTATTTGGTCTTTACATGATTAGGACATATTCTTTAAAGAAGTGATTGAGGAGAGCATAAGCGGTTAGATTTTGGTAGCCCAGCCATTTTTGTTTATGATAATGGAATTCAATAAATATTAAGATAATCCAAATGGGTGTTAACCCATAAAAGTTGCTGTTAAGCATCTTAGTGTCAAGTTTAAACCAATAGTTTTGGGAGAATATGGTAAAAGAAGCTATATCTAATATATTATAACTATGAGACAAAGTATTGTAGCAGCCCATAAGATCATCCAGGAAACTAGCCATCATAAGGAGCTCCCTATGAACCACAAAACAGGGTAGAACCTTATGGGAACCTGTACAGGCGAACATGAAGCAAGGCCACAAAACCTTTACAGTATTACAACAAACCAAGCCTTCGAACAGTACTTTTCTACCGCTATTATAGTACCAGAATTTAAGGGAAAGTAGGAAAAGAATCTTAGGACACCAAATTACCCTCTTTAAAAGGCTATAAAGTGAAACAATCTAAATAGCAGGAAGTCTTGAAGGAACTTTGATTGAACTGTAAATTAGGTAAGAGATGTTAAGCTGTATATTTCGGTAGGTAATGGCTGTTAAGCCTTGTGAATTATATATCTCTGTCAGGACAAGAAATGGGTAGCTGAACAATTTTAGATTCCAACATATCATGATATTGTTACACTGGCTGTTAGGCCACAATTTTAGCTGAACAATTTTAGATTTCATTACCTGCTCAACAACGCCGGTGATAAGGGGTTTGATTCCGTCTCCGGGAATCAAGGCAACAGCCCTGGGAGCGTCATCGCCGGGACGAGATATGTAGGTGACCGATCGGGTGCAAGAGGTGGTCACGCCATCGGGGATCTGCTGATGAGTTGAAAAGGAGGCACCACGGCCATGGGGGCGGGCAGTAGTCGAGCCCTGGCGGCGGTCAAGCAGCCCTGTCTTTATGGCCGCAGCGGGAGGGAGAGAGAGAGAGCATAAAGTACCGCTCTCTATTGCATGTGAGGTCTGGTGGAGCAAGTCGACGGAGGGGACACCGTGATAGGCGGGAGGCCAACAGAAGAGAGCATGCTCCTTGGTGGGGGTTGGGAGGGAGTAGCGGACATAGACGACCGCGAGGGTGCTTACAAGCATCAGAAGAGCGGGGGAACGAGGGTCCGGTAGAGGAGAGAGGGCGGTGCCGTGGCCGACACCAGTAAGCCGGAGAAACAAGAGGAGATCTGGGTTTATTAGGGAGGGCGGCTATGGTTTATTCAGAGAGAGATTTTTCACAGAGTTTTGTTTCAGGTCCGAGCGCGAGGGCGCTAACAAGCATCAGAAGAGGGGGGGAACGAGGGTCCGGTGGAGAAGTGAGGGCGGTGCCGTGGTCGACACCAGCATGCCGGAGATGAAAGAGGATGTAAAGACCGGAAAATTTAAAATATTATTTTCTTACAATATTAAATTATGTTCGACTTTAAAAATTTAGATTCTAGAAATTTTGAAGTTTCCGTCCTCGAGCAACTGAATTTTATTTAAACGAACTTTTATACAGATTTGAATCGGGTTTTAGGAAGGGATTTTGATTTTCGGAGATCGAGCATTAATAAAATTCATTTAAGCTCCGAGTTTTGATCAAAATAAATTTAATTCCGCTTAACTTGAAATTAGTAATTGAAAATTTTATTTACATCCGATTTAGTCGGGATTCGATCGGGCGAGCGGGTTTCGAGTCTATTCCGCTAAATTAATTCTTTAGTGGACCCCAATTCTTTTATTTTCTTTCGCTTTTCTTTTATTTCTCTCTCTCTCTCTCTCTCTCTCTCTCCCCCTTGCCGCACCAATGAAACAGTACACTCTCCTGGTCCCCCTCTCTTTGTCCTTTCTCCTCCTGCACACACACAACCCACATCCCCTCCTCTCTTCTGTAGCAGCACATCTCCCCTTCTGCTCTCTTTCAGCTCTTACCCTCCCAGTTGTCTCTTTCCGTTGGAGGGCTGTACCACCAACACCACCATCACCTCCCAGCAGCAGCTCATCCCTCGTCCGTGTCGGAGACGAAGTAGCCCCCCGGAGTCCTAGAGTCGTCGACCCAACACCACCACTTCACCCCTCCTTCAGGCTTTGTTTCTTTCCCCCCTCTATTTCTTGTCTGTCGAGCAACACCAAGGCCGAGCTTCAACGGCTCCCACTCTCTCCTCCTTCCTCCGGGCAGTAGCAGCAGCATCCAGGAGCCACCCAGGAGGCCGGAGCCACACCCCTCGAAGCCGCCGAGGCTGCATCGCTCTGTTCTTCCGTTAAGGTCGATTTTGAATTCCGTTCGTTTTCGGTTCCAATCTCTTTCAATCAAGCTCTTTACTCCACCCTCCCTCTTCCTAGGCCGAAGTAGCCCCTCCTCCATCGCAACCGCAGTCGGAGCAGGCCATCGGAGCCCTGACATCGGAGAATCGCGCCGCTCTCGGTAATCTCTCTCTCCTTCCTTCCTCCCTTGCTGCATTTGAGTCTTGTTGAGTCGGGTTGGTGGGCAGTGGGAAGGGTCGGAAAGAGGCCGCCGGTGGCCTGGACTCCCCCTTCTTCTTCTTCTTCTCTGCTTCCCTTCGTCGTTCAGAAGATTCGTCTGTTGGGGGAAGAAGACAAGTGTATTGGGCCTAATTTCTGGGCCAGATCCAGTTGTATCCGGGTCGGGTTGGTCCGGGCTTCACCCTTCCTTTCTTTTCTTTCTTTGGATTCGGTTAGGGGATTTCGGGTCAGGGCTTGGGTTTGGGCCAGGGATCCGGGTCATGGGTAATTGTTTGGGTTAAGGGGTTGGGCTGGCTTGTGGCTATTTCCTTATTTTAATTTCGGTATTAACTATATGATAAATGTTATGTTTATATATATCTACATATATACTTATATGTTGTATTTATTATTATTTCTCATTTTAGTAAAATATATATATATTTATAAGTCCTGAAATTATTAATATTTGTATTTAAAAGGTTTTAAAAGTGAGATTAATTGATAGGGAGTTATAAATATATTTATGGTTATTGTTTTGAGACTTTATTAATATTAAGTGTTAAATTATTTTGATATTAGAATTATTTTGGGATTTGGTTATAATTATAATATTCTGGAAATTTATCCTTATATATTGTTTATTGTTTAAAAATAATATTGATTGGATTATTTGATTGATGCATTTTATGAGAATTTCAATATGTAAGTTGGGAATTTTAAAGTGAATTGTTGGTCTTGATTTATAAATATGATTTGTGAGCTTAGAGTTATTTTAATAATTTAATAATGGAATTTATTTATATATGGTTTTGAGATAAGAAACATTCCGGAATTATTTTATAACATGCTTTTGAGAAAATGGGCCTTAAGGTTTAAATGTTTATTGTCGGGAATTAGATAAGCGATTTTAAAAGAGTTGTTTGATTTTCTAAGTTGAGTTCTTTGAGAGGTTGTTTTGAAAATGAGGTGAACATGAAATGAGATATGGGTTGTGATGAAATGAGATGGAATAATCTGACATGGGATATGAGACGAGATATGAACGATAGTTAGGGGCGCCTTGTGTGAAATAGGTAGACTTATGCATTTATATGTTATTAGGTGTTTGTGGATGTTGGACATTGCTTGCTATTGGTGACTCTTACTTGGATTCTGCTTCTGCTTTGTTCTCTGCTGTTCGGCTTATTCAGGTAAGTTCCTTTATGGGCTTACTCAGATTCGAAAGAGATTACCGGCTTGTGAATGTATGACATACTAGGTGTTGCATAAGCATTAAAGCATGCCATGTAGTTTCATGCTAGGTTGCACTTGTGATTGAGCATTCTATTTCTTTACGCGTATGAAGCAGAACGGCCGTTATCTATGATAGTCCTAGAGTCTTTGCTAGGGTCATAGGGTAGCCCATCCCCATCGGGTGCCCTGAGTCTATCGAGTCGATATGAGCATGATGATAGCCCAGCACCATCGGGCATATTTATTTTAATTTATGTTATGATGATGAGATATGATGATGAGATATGATATGCTATAGCATCGAACCGGCCGGTCTCTGCACTAACGGAAAGGGGTGCAGAGGTAGGAGAGGGACATGCCACTTGGCATTCTTTGGGCGCCTTTACAGTTATTTCTCGCATATTGTAAATTAGGATCATGCTAGTGTGATTTAATTTCCGCATCTGCATCATCTTTATTATTAGCGTATGTGTATGTTCCCTTGCTGGACAGAGCGAGTTGGGGCCTCGGTCTGACCCCACTCGCACCAAATGTTTTTAGGTATGATTGCTCCCTGTTTATATGGCGTGGGAAAGTCCCCCGGCGATTGCAAAGAAATCTGTCTAACCCCGTTAATCTGGCCATACAATTTTAGAATCATGTTTTGGTTTTGACCCGGCCTTGCCGTGGCTTTTGTATCTAAATTATATTTCTACTTCACTTTCGTTTAAACTGAATTTATGAAACTTCGACTGATTAGAGGTTTGAAACCTCGACCCGTACCTGAATTGCAACATCCGAACGAAGGTATCCGACCTTCGAAACGTATCCCGAATATTTATATCCGGGCCGTTACAGAGGAGATCTGGGTTTTTTAGGGGGGGCGACTAGGGTTTGTTCAGAGAGAGTGTTTCACAGAGAGTTTCAAAAACTTGAACAAGAGGAGAGTTGAAATTGTTGGACAATCCTTTTCGTCGATCTTCTTCTTTTCATTTGTTTACGTGTTACTCCTCTAACTAATTTGATCAATATAGCTATATAATTTTTTTTATGATCGATTTTTAGGTGTTCGTATTGCCATGCTTTCCATTTTGTAGTGAGTATAATGCAAGACTTCAGAGACTAAAGAAGCTCCAATCCCCAAATGTATACATATATATTGGTGGCATGGGCATGGTATAAGTGTTCTTTCAAAGTTATATATTTCATGCTTATGTTAATTTTAAGGCTTCTCTCTATTTTTTTATGTTAGCTCTATAGTTATTTTAATAATTTTTGATAATAATGCATTGAAACCGATTCTCTCACAGGGGAGCCGAATTGTATTTTAAGTTGATATAGCAATTAACAAATATTGAAAAATAAATTAGAACGGTTATCAATACAATATTTATTTTTTATAAATACAAAGTTTATGTAAATTTAAAAAAATTAAAAGAATATATATAATATAGTGGTAGTTAGAGTTTACGGTTTATTTACAAATATTTTTTATATGTTTTTTTAATATCAAATGCTTTAATATATATATATATATATATATATATATATATATAACTCACAAAAGTGCCGGTACTTAAATTTTATTTAATTTAAAAATATTTAATGGTTCATATTGGTAGTTATTAGTTAATTAAGGTTTCAAGTTTTTACTGTAGGAAATATATTTTATACATTTTTTTAATGTTAAATGCATTAATATTAAAAATTCGCAAAAGGTGCGGATACTAAACTAGTTTGTTTTAATAAAATAGTGGCATAAAAGGAGTCTAAGGAAAGTTTGCTTATTGAAATAAGGTTTACAGAGAATTGGGGTACACATATAACATTCAATAGTTTGAGATCAAATGAGATGGTAACAATCCATATATGTGAAATCTTATCCTCCCTCCGTTCGCAAAAACATGTCACTTTATATTATTAATTTTGTTCATAAAAACATGTCATTATAGATACTTTTGCATGTACTTTACGAAAATACCCCTGTAATGATTAATTTATTGTTAGTTGTAGTTTTCGATAAAGTAAAAGTAGTGTAATAAATGAGGGTAAAATAGTATATTTGTTGATTTTCTTAAAAGTTGTGCAGAAAGCTAAAATTACTTGTTTTGGAAAATGGAGAAAGTAAGTTTTTCCATCAGGTAAGTATACAAAATGATTTTGAATGGGAGTATAGTAATCCAAAAAATGAGTATGGCAGGTAATATGATTAATAGCACCGCTATCCATGATCCATGATGTGCAAGAAGATGAATGAGATTGAGTTTTTAGGTTACCTGAAAAGTGTTCATAAGTACATAGTTTACCGACTTGGTTAGCGGAGGAATAGTGCCCAACATCGGTCGGGCTAGGGTGGTTGCAACTCAGTGTCAGGGAGCTTTAATAAATTGAGGAGTTCCATGACCTTTTGTTACTCGGATGATGAAAGTGGAAGGTTGTTGCTATGGGCATTGGTTTGATTTGCGCTCGATCCAACTTTCCCTCTTTCCATCATTTTCTTTCTTTAGTATATCTGTTTGAAAGCTTTCCGCTGGTCTCTAGCGGGAAAGGCGCAACATTGGCCGGAGAGTTTGTTGTCATGATCTATCAATACATGGGATAAACTTCATGACTTGTTGATGAACAAGTTTTTCCCTCCTATGAAGATGGCGGAGCCGCGGAAAAAGATCACATCTTACGAGCAATTGAGGAATGAGACTTTTGCGGAAACTTGGGAAAAGTTTATGGAGTTGATTCGCCAATGCCCTATGCATGGGTTGTCGCCCTATGTGTTGCAAGAGATCATCTTTAATGGGATAAATGCTATGACCAAGGATTGCATCAATGTTTACACCAACTATCGATACCTTGAGATGACCACGTAGGATACTTGGAATGTGTTGGATAAGCTATGGGACCCCTGCGAGTGTTGATGCGAGGCCCTAACCATCTATGCCACTTTATCAACCATCCGAGGAGATAGATTATGAAGTGAAATAGCAATTCATAGAGGATGAGAATAGGAAGCTAAGGAAGCAAGTCAAGTTCTTATCGGCTAATCAACCTTGCATCTATTGTGGGTCCATAGCCCACACTACTACCGCTTGCCCATATTCTAGGCAAGTGCATGATGACGAGAACTATGAGGAGGTGAACAAGCTTGTTGACATCGACACCCCCTTTGTCGATACCGACACCCTGACACTTGAGTATTTTGAAAGTAGAAAACCAATTATCATTTTTACAATTAACACTTGAGTATTTGATTAAAAAATCACCACTTGAGTAAACATAATATCAAAAAAAAACAACAAAAAATTACATTATATTAATAAGCTTTGCTAAATATTTTTAAATTTTAAATTACCAAAAATAAACCCCATATATAAAAATAATTTATTACATACAATAATATATTTTAAAACATTTAATACTATAAAATTTTCATTGATGGATCAATAAGTATTTTGTATAACAGTAATGTGCATGCTCTACCATAATTTCAATTTCTGACAAGAAAAAAATAGTTTATAGAAAATAAAACTAAGGGAAATTACAGAAAACCACCCTTTAAATATCGGTTTTTTTCACTTAACCAACCCTTAAATTTAAAATTACAGAAAATCACCTTTTAAATAGTCTCCATTAACAAGTCACCACCTTTTACCTATTTTTGTTAACCTAACATTAAATATGTTATATTTTAATATTTTTCAAATTAAAATATGAGTTTGATCCATTTTATTTGTTATATATAACCTTTTTTTATTAAAAAAATGATAGATATATGGGGGAATTCACATGCATTTTACCTCAAAATGTTTATACATTTTTTAAAAAAATTAGATTATGAATTAATCTTATCAATTAAATATAATTATAGACCTTTTTTAAATTTTTATCAAAGGTTAATTATCGAACTTTAAACTACAAATAAATAATAATTTAAGGTTGATTTTAACTTTATAAATAGAAATTATGATTTATAATATTATAAATAAAATATTAATTTATATATTATTTTTAAATTTTATAAACATTTTCAAATACAAATTGGGATAATAATTCTGGGCTATATTTATTATTATTTTTAAAAAATAAATAAAATGAACCCTAAAATATAATCCAACCCCTAAATGCAAATTTTAAATATATATAATCATATTTCAGTTTAAAAATAATAAAGTATAATATATGTAATGATAGTTTAACGAAAATAGATAAAGGGGCGGTGATTTGTAATTAGAGAACATTTAAAGGGTGATTTTCTGTAACTTTGAATTAAAAGGGTGGTTACGTGAAAACTATTATATTGAACGAGTGGTTTTCTATAAATTTCCCTAAAACTAAAATAGTTTAACCTAGATGGAAAATTAAAACCTTGCATATTTAATTTAAGGAATAACTAAAATATGAAATGAAAAAAAGTCTTAAACAATCAATTAGATTAAACCGAGTTTCTATTTAATTAATTACTAATTTTGCTTTATATTTATTTCAGTTAATATGTAAATGCATAAATTAATCGATATAAAAGTCAATAATCCCGTGCGTAGCAGGGGTAGCCCACTAGTTCTTATAAAAATCCAGCGAGAAGGCTTTAATTCATTTTCATTTCACTCATATATATATATCTCACTAGGATTCAACGCAAAAGGTGAATGTTCATTCAAGGATAACCCAATCGAATTGCTGATTTTCTAATTTACGAGGACCCATCAATATCTTATTGTCCCACATTCCTATAATGTGTGATTTATTGTCCTTTTTACTCATCAATATTCTATTTAACAATTTTTTTAATTTTATCCCGATTATCGTAAATTTTAATTACAAAAAGTTAAAATTGACTAACCCAAAACCGGGTCAAACCCGAATTTGAGTCAACTCAAGTATAATCAAAACCCATTTTACCCAAAATCTGTTTTAATCGAAACTCGAAATGATTAAATCTAAACCCGATCTGAATGACCCGATTAAAACCCATTTTACCCGAAATCTTTTCTACAAATGAGCCACATAATTAAAAGATGATAAGCAGCACTTTCAATGAAATAGCTCAAAACAGTGACCACCAAACCACTCACCATATATCATTGTGAAGAAGCTAATCAGATTTGCACAAATTCAGTAAAGAACACAATGGAAGCCATTGAAGGAAGAAAATGAAGTATCTGTAACTTGAATCTTGACGTCTGCAACCAACTAACAGCTCCCTTTATAGAAGGAGAAGCTGCTGTTCTAACTAACTAACAACCCAACATGAAATGACTAAAATGCCCTTAAAGAATTTATTAATGTCTAAATTACCCTACACTATTACATTCAGCTGTATACTATATAGTTCACATACCCCCCTCAAGCTGGACTTGCAACTCGATTGACAAGACCAAGCTTGGACCTCAAGAACTTATGCTGAGCTGCACCAAGTGGTTTGGTCATGATGTCTGCAGTTTGCTGTGTGGTTGATATATGAGCTGTGCATAGAAAACCATCCATGATCATATCTCTAATGAAGTGACAGTCCACTCTAATATGCTTGGTGCGCTCATGGAACACAGGATTAGCTGCTAGATGCTGTGCAGATTGATTGTCACAATACAAAGTGATAGGGTTAGGTACTATGACTCCTAAATCAGACAGAATCCCTTCAATCCAAACTAACTCACTTCCTGTAGCTGACATGGCTCTATATTCACTCTCAGTAGAGGATTTTGAAACCACCTTTTGCTTTTTAGTCTTCCATGACACCAAGGAAGAACCAAAGAAGACACAATAGCCAGTTAATGATCGACAACTAAAGGCACAAGATGCCCAATCTGCATCACTGTATGCAGATAACAGAGGCTTAGCTGATGCTGAATAGAACAGAGACATGTTGAAAGTCCCTTTGAGGTACCTTAGTAAGTACATAGCTGTATTCCAATGTGTGCAGAGAGGATGTTACAAAAATTGACTCAGCTGCTGAACTGTGTATGAAATATCTGGTCGTGTGAGAGTCAAGTACAATAACCTTCCCACAATGCGCCTGTATCTGTCAGGATGAGGAAACACATCATCACCCTCAATGGACAACTTTACTCCTTTCTGCATTGGAAACTCAGCAGGTTTGCAATCAACCATATTAGGATCCTTTAAAATGTCTAGAACATATTTTCTTTGGTTCAAGAGAATTCCACTTGAACTCCTAGATATCTCCATACCCAAGAAATATCTAGCTATTCCCAAGTCCTTAATGGTGAACTCCTTGTGTAAAGCTTGCTTAGTAGCTGTAATTTCATCAGAAGAACTTCCCATCAACAACATGTCATCTACATAAACTAATGCCACAGTGAATGACCCTTCTCCTTTCTTTGTGAACAAACTGTAGTCATGCTTAGATTGAACAAAACCCAGCTTTCTGAGGAACTTTGTTAATTCATAGTTCCACTGCCTACTTGCCTGCTTCAAGCCATATAATGATCTTTCAAGTTTGCATACCATACCAGGAGGAGCAGAGTATCCAGGAGGTGGTAGCATGTACACATTCTCATCCAAAAACCCATGTAAAAAGGCATTGTTAACATCTAATTGATGTAACTGCCAGTCCTTAATAGCAGCTAGGGCCAAAACAATACGTACAGTGGCTAGTTTAGCCACAGGTGAAAAAGTGTGCTTGTAATCTTTGTCTTTGATTTGATTATACCCCTTGGCCACAAGCATGGCCTTGTATCTTTCTATTTCTCCAGATGGTTTGTACTTTACTTTGTAAATCCACCTAGATCTAATTGCTTTCTTTCCAGATGGCAGAGGAGTCATAACCCAGGTATGATTACTGTCAAGGGCATCTAATTCTTTCTTCATAGCCAATTCCCACTCAGGTTTGCCCTTAGCTTGAGCATATGAGTTAGGTTCAAACACTTTGAACACATTAAACAATGATGCTTGATAAGCAGCAGACAGATGACTCACATCTCTCAAACTCATTACTGAAAACACTGCACTTGAAGAGTCAGAAGAAGTATCTATATCAGGTAATGTGGAGCATATGAAATCTCTCAGCTTAGCAGGCCTCTGTACCACTCTTCTAGATACTGTCACAGATTCATTAGCAACATGATCATGTGTCTCTATAGGAGCAGAAGTACCAGTGTTATCAGATCCTGAATCATCCACTACCAGATTTTGAAGTTCTGAACCAGTAAGTGCATCATTACTACTGTCATGAGGCACACTACCCTCTTGCTCTGTAGTCACAGCAGGAGAAACAATTGGCAAGCTTTGTCTTACCACAGATGGTACTGTCATTGCTTCCATTTTCTTAAAAGGAAACTCATTCTTTACAAATTTGACATTTCTACTAATCACCACCTTCTTGGAATCCAAGTCAAACAACTTAAATGCCTTCTGATTAGGAGGATAACCTAAGAATACACATCTCCTTGATGTGACTCCCAGCTTGTCTCTGCTACTTCTGTCAACTGTACTATAACACATGCATCCAATTATCCTAAGATCATCATAAGATGGAGCCTTATGATGCAATGCTTCATATGGCGACTTCCAATTTAGCTTTGATGAAGGCATTTTATTTATAAGGTAGGTTGCTCCAAGTACACAATCACCCCAAAATTTGACAGGCAGACCAGCATGTAATCTGATAGCTCGAGCAGTTTCAACAATGTGCATGTGCTTCCTTTCCACCCTACCATTTTGAGCAGGAACTCCTGGAGCAGACCTCTGATGCACAATCCCTTTGGATTGCAAAAACTCAGCACACATTCTCTGTGTAAATTCTGTACCATTATCAGATCTCAGCACCTTAACTGAAGTATCAAACTGATTTTCAATCATGGTAACAAAGTTCACAATCAACTTTGGAACCTGCATCTTATCCTGTATCAAGTAGATCCATGTGGATCTTGTATGATCATCTAACATAGTAAGAAAATATCTAGCACCACACAAAGAAGGAGTTTTATAGGGACCCCATAGATCCATATGAATGAGCTTAAAAGGAGCATCTGCAATACATTCACTTCTTTGAAAAGGAAGAGCATGATGCTTAGTCATAGCACAAGTGTCACAGAAAAAATCCTTCAATTCATCCTTATTACAACCAAGGACATATCTCATCTTGGACACAGATGAATGTCCTAATCTAGCATGAAGAGTGTTCAACATTTCTACTGAATTACAACCATGACTACCGAACAAATCTCTGTCCTTCTCAGCTGTTAGAAGATTTCCTTTCATCCTCTGAGCATACAGCAAGTATAACCCTCCATGGACCACTCCACGAGCAATCTTGACCTTAGTTGTAAGGTCCTGCAACACATATGATACAACATCAAAATTGAACTCCAATCCACCATCACATAACATCTTTGACACAGATAGCGAATTGTGTCTGAACTCAGGCACAAAAAGCACATTCTTAAGGACAAGGTTGTTTGCTAGCATCACAGTACCAGACCACTCAACCACCTTAGTAGTCCCATCAGGCAAACCAAGTAAAATTCTCTTGTCAAGAGAAATCAAATCACAAAAAACAGCTTTATCAAATGCAATATGGTCAGTGGCTCCTGAGTCAATGATCCATTCACAACAATCAGATTTCTGAGATCCAATGAGGAATGAAACATTGAGATTACCTGCAAAATGCACCATTGCATTGTTGGAGTAAGCATCAGCATTGCTTCCCTCATAGGTCTGCTTGCCTTTCATCATCTTAACAACTTCAAGATATATTGCATTCACCATGTTCTGATCAGGTTTGCCTCCACTATTGTCAAGTGGATTATCAAGCTGTGGAACATCAACATTAGCAGCAAATTTGCCCCCTTTTGGCTTGCCTCCAGTACGTGGCCCAGTATACCACTCAGGATATCCTACAAGCTTGAAACAATAATCCTTGGTGTGTCCCTTTTCACCACAATAGTCACACAATCTGTCATACTTTGGTTTCTTGTTATCTCTTCTTCCTTGCTCATACTGCTTGGACTGAAAATTCTGAGAACTTTTTGAATTCTTATTATCCATCATATCCTTCCCTCTTTTGTCTCCTTGAGAATTCCTCCCAACAGCTAACACATCTGCATCAGTTTGCATGCTACCCCCTGCACCTTTCCCTCTTTCAGCTTGAACAGCAATTTGAAAGACTTTGTTGATGCTAGGCAAAGGATCTTTAGTTAACACATTATCCTTCAACTGATCATAGGACTGATTCAATCCCATTAGGAATTGCATGATCTTGGCCTTGGCTTCTCGTTCTTGAATTCGTTTAAGAATTCCACAAGAACACTGCATAAAGATTCCACACTCACAGCCAGTGATTCCTTCCAGAAACTGTAACTCATCCCAAATTCTTTTCATTTTATTGTAATATGCGCCGACAGTCATATTCCCTTGCTTCAGATTACAAAGATCCTTATGTAACTGATATATCAAAGGATCATTTGACTCAGAAAACCTCTCTTTAACCTCATCCCACAGTTCTTTAGACGACTGCACATACATGAAACTCTCTCCTATTTCACTGGTCATTGAATTGATTATCCAACACATAACCATAAAATCTGCACGAATCCATTTATCATAATCTTCACTATTTTCAGGAGGCTTAACACAATTTCCATTAATGAATCCCAACTTCGCTTTAGCACCTAAAGCCATTCGAACTCCTCTATTCCAGCTATTAAAGTTTGCTCCATTAAACAAAGTAGATACCAATTGCATACCTGGATGATCAGATGCAGCAAGAAACAACGGATTCACATGTGCATTCGAACTTTGACCACCAAAATCCCCAAACTGCATCTGACTGCCAATCGGAATTGTTCTCTGTTGCTGAACATCAACAGCAATCCCTCTTCCTGCACTCGTTCCAGGATTTCTATTCGAACTCGCTGGAACTTGATTCGCATTAGCAGCCCCTCTAGCCATCTTGAATTAACACAGAAACAATGCAGAAATGAAACAGAGTATCCCGAATCTGCTCAACACAGTGCGCAGATGATCGAGAACGAACTCAGATCTTTTGCTCTGATACCATGTGAAGAAGCTAATCAGATTTGCACAAATTCAGTAAAGAACACAATGGAAGCCATTGAAGGAAGAAAATGAAGTATCTGTAACTTGAATCTTGACGTCTGCAACCAACTAACAGCTCCCTTTATAGAAGGAGAAGCTGTTGTTCTAACTAACTAACAACCCAACATGAAATGACTAAAATGCCCTTACAGAATTTATTAATGTCTAAACTACCCTACACTATTACATTCAGCTGTATACTATATAGTTCACAATCATTGCATATATCAGGATTTAGTTTGTTATATTAAAATATAAAATGATGGAACGAAATCATGCTTACGTCGTGATGATTAGAGTAACCCTTTGTTCTACCACGATATTTACAGAGAGAAAGAGAGTTACAAAGAACTAGCACAGTAACAAGAATAATAATAATGAGAAAATTTGGTGTTTTGTACCTTTGTGCACATTTAATTAGGTAATTAATCACCTTACTTTTTTTTATTAGGTGTGCTAGACCTCTTTAAATTTTTTTAGCCACATTAACCCCTTCCTCCCATGGTGTTCGATCTCCTTGCTGCTTCCTCCTTCATCCCTGCGATTCAATCTCTTCTCTCCTCTACTTCTTCACGCGATTTCGATTAAGTGATTCCAGGTACACTCTTCTTCTTCTCTACTCCTGGATCTGAGATTGCGGGTTAAGGTTTTAGATTAGGGTTGAATTTGAGTGAATTTGCTTGCTCCTGGATCGACCATCGAACCATCTTCGGGCGGGCGCTGGCGATGAATCGGTGTGACCTACTGGATGGGTTTCCAATTGGGAATTCTGTCCTCGAAATCACCGCTATCGCCGGCAAAATCGAACTCGAAACCTTGGGCGTCGTCGAAAATGTGGAGAAAATCATACAAAGGTCCTTCAATGGCTTGCCGCATAAATCCGGATTCCCTACGAAAGCCTCCCGTTTCTGAGCCACAAGCGCCTTTACCTCCGGGATCTTACCCATCAGGTTGTCGAAGGAGAGATCAACAGTAGCGTTTTCTGGCCACAGAGTCCCCAATTCTGGCGGCAATCCACTGGAAAGCTTGTTGCTTGAAACGTTAAGATACCAGAGACCATATCTCCATGAGAGTGAGGGGATGGCAGCAGTGAGAGTGGGTTGGCAGCAGTGAGACAAAAGCAACGAAGATGGCAGTGCTTTCACTAGTAAGTATAGGGGAATGATGCATACTTGAGTTTTTTTTGAAGTTTGACATCTTACATTCTTATTTATTGGTATTTTCTGCAGTTTCTTAAGGAAATTATACCCTAGTAATTTGGAACATCCCCGATCATATGGTAAACTTAGACTGAATCCAAGGTATTTAGCATATATTTGTTTCTGATGCAATGGAACTTTAGAAGTGCTTTGCTAGTGAAGGATGAGACATACATATGGCATATCATTTGGGGCTTTCTTGAGTGAATTATGAATTCGGTTTAGCATCTTGGTTTACCACGAGTCCTGTGGCAATTTGATGCATCTGTGTAGTTTTTGGAACCTGTATTATTCATATATTCTTTTTATCGTTATCATGTGTGAAATTGATCTTATATGGTGTTTGTGAGCTTTAGTATCCTTGGTTTTCATGAAGGGAAAGTGTTTTCGACATTCTATGTTTCTGTTTATTCAAGATTCTGGATAATATGGAATTATTGCATCACACTTACAGTTAGTACATGATGGTCACACTTTCTTGCCTTGGGCAGTCAGGCTAAGATGAGATATTAGAGACACCAAAAAATAGTAACTAAGGTCAGACGTCACTATGAATTGCTGAACCTATGACTTAGTCTCTTCTTGCAAATGCTTTAGGCTATTTGGTGCTAGAATGATCACTTGCCATTTGTTTGCACGAACTCACTTAAGCACTTTCATATATTTATTTTTTTCACCTCCTTTTTATTAGATATCTCAAAAATAGTGATTCTTCTTAAATGGTTTTGATGTAATTAACCAGTAGATTAAAATAGAAGTGGAAGAAGCTAATGATCACAATACTGGTGTAGATGGGGCCGAAATATATGTAACAGGGTATTATAACATGGATGTGCAGAGGAACTCTAGCATTCGTAGAGTTTTTGGAATCATAAGCTTGTTCCTTTTCTTTCCTGCTATTAATAGCTCTATGTAACATAGGGGTATCTTGAAAACTGGATACTTGTGTTTAACTTATGAGATATTTCGGAGCTCTACAGTCTACATTTTGTACACATGCTATTGATGGAATATTTTTTTTGGTTGAATAAGCATAATTATAAAAATTAAGAATGTGGTATGAAGTACTGGGCTAATCTTAACATAAAAATTAAAGTGACACATAGAATTCACTATTTAATGTGCATGTACAAATAGTTGATTCCACTTATTTTGTTCTTGCATTGACGTCTCATTGCATCAATTGTATAAAATTGTCATCACAAATAATTGAGATCAATGAAATGTAATCATAAATATGTCATTAGTGAATAAAAATCATCGATGAAGTTTAATCACATTTTATGGTCCTATGTCATCAGTTATATAAAAATATAATAAAAATGTCATCAACAAAAAATATTATCTCAAATGATCGAATCAATGAAGTGTATGTAATCACAAATTTGTCATCAATGAATAAAAGTCTGGGTCATCTCAAATGTGTCACCAATAAAAATGTCACCAATGAATTGTAATCAAATTTTATGCTCATATGTTATCAATTGTATAAAAATATTATCAATAAAAATGTCATCAACCAAAAATGTCATCACAAATGATTGAGATCAATAAAGTGTAATAACAAATGTCATCAATGAATAAAAATGTAATAAAAATGTCAAAGCGATCGTGGAATTTCACCTATACTTATTACCTCATTGTGACGACAAAATGACTTATAAATACCTGCAAGCCTTAATCGAAAAGGATTACGGTTAGATTATACGTTTATTGATCCAAGCGATGGGGTGTTATGTTCGGCTTGCGAGGATTTGAGTCGTTCTATCGCAGACTCGGATGGAAGTCAGATGATGTTCTTATTCCAAGAACGTTCTTCTACGATCACAGATCTCGAGAACTCAACTTCGGGGGTTTTAGGTCCGGGGGATAATCAGAGCTCTTCTTTCTTATCTTTCAATCGGATCTCCGCATTTGTGGTTGGAAGGGGGTATTTATAGGAAGGCTAAGCGAGCAGCTGGCTGGCGACCTCGTGGTTTTGTATAGGACACGTGTAAGGCATGCCCTCGTGCTTAGGGGTGTAGGCAATACACGTGGTGTTGTTTAGAGGTGAGGTGCTGGAGCCAGCGAGATGCTTGCTAGGGTTCTGGAGAACCACGAGGTACTTGGAGGACCCTCCCTGGTTTCTAAGCGGGCTCATACTAATATTTAGGTCGCGAGGAGGGTTTGGTCGAGATCCGAACGAGTACTTTACTCGCGATGGATCTTGTAGTGGGGCTAGATGTCTTTTTGTGTTGGGTGGCCTATTTATGACGTTATACTTGTGTTATTTAATAGGTCTATTTTCTATGGCATCGTCATATCTTCTCGTAATCGGATCGCGAGTGATACGTCATTTGCGTTGGGTGGCCCATCCACCCCCAAGCTATCCCCTTTCTTCCTCCATTCTTCTCGTTTTCCTCCAAGCTTCCCTTTATTAGTTTGCTGGCGTTGCCATCTTCCCGTTCCGGCGTCCAGAAGGAGCCCAGCAGGTCATCGGAGCCTCCAGCGCCTCCAAGGAACCCTCCCCTGTTTCAGTTGCAGTGGTAACCCTCTCGAGCTCTCATCTTCTCTTGAACCTCAAAATGAATTTTTTACTCGTTTCTCTTCCTCCTTAGACCAAGAGGGGCCTCTCTCGGACACGAAGGAGCCGCCGTCGGAGTCGCGCTGCCTTCCCACCCCCTGTTTTGAAACCGGCGAGGTAAAACTCTTCCGCTCTCGTTCTCTGTCTTCAATCCTTGTACAAGATCCTCTTTTAACACTCCATCGTCCTAGACCCGGAAAAAGCTCCCTCTCCCCGTCGTCGAAGCTCTGTGCAGCCCCGGCCAGCCTCGCCGGAGATCACCCTCGAAGCTCGGTAATCCTCTTCCCCTTATGTTGTCGCTTTGTTCCTTTCGAGTCGTTGGAAGAATGGAGGCCAATGGGCCGCCGGAGGCCAGTGCTCCCCCTCCGTATCTTCCCCGTCGCTCTCCGCTTCCTCCTCTGCTTCGGCTGAAGGTTGAAGACAAGGAGAATCCTCCCTTGGGCCTATTTTTCTTGGGCTGGGTCAGGTTAAATTGCCAAACGGGTTATAACCCTTTCCAACCGGGTCCTTTTCCTTTTCTCTGCCCTGGCCCACAAATCCGGGTTTGCCCTTTTGCCTTGTTTTCATTCGGGTTGGGTTCTGGGCTTCATGATTTGGTTGCTGGGCTGGGCGGATGGTTTGGGCTTTGCTTCTGCTGATTCATTTGGGGATTTGGTTATGATATATGTATGTATATGTTACCTAGTTATGTTATTTTATTATTATTATTATTATTATTATTATTATTATTATTATTATTATTATTATCTTTATTATTATTATTATAAATCTGAATTTTAGGAAAATAAAGTTTGGAAAGTGTTATATTATAAAATGAATTGTATAAGTGCCTTTGTGATGAATTTAATATCTTCTAGTTGGGAAACTTAAAAGGATTTAATTATAAATTTGGAGGGTGTTATTTTAGTTAATTATATATTATAGCAATTGTTTAAAAATGAGTTTCTATGTTTTGGAAATATTCTTTTGAGAATTTGGTTGGAAAACAAGGTGTTAGAAATTCTATCAAAGCAACTTTGACCGAGTTTGACCTAGATTTGGATATTTCGGATATTTTCTCGGAATCTAGTTATTTTTCCTTTTGTGATCAGCTTGTGAAAACGTTTCCATGTGTTAGATAGTAGAATAGTGTCTTCTGGCGCTTTTATCACTTGTATATTAGGTTATTGTTGATATTGCTTGGATTCTGCTTCTACCGTGTTTCTTTGCTGTTCGGCTTATTCAGGTAAGTTCCTTTATGGGCTTACTCAGACTCGAAAGTGTATACCTGCTTGTGAATATATGACATACTAGGTGTTGCTTAAGCATTAAAGCATGTCATGTAGTATCATGCTAGGATTGCACGCATGAATGAACATTCGATTACTTTGTGTGATTGAAAACAGAACGTCCGTTATTTGTGAGTCTTAGAGTTTTGCTAGGGTCATAGGGTAGCCCAACTTCATCGGGTGCCCTGAGTCAGTTGTCGATATATGAGCATGATGATAACCCAACACCATCGGGCATGAGTATGATTTATAATATGATGATGAGACATGATATGACATGATATGCTATAGCATCGAACTGGCCAGTCTCTGCACTAACAGAAAGGGGTGCAGAGGTAGGAGAGGGATATGCCACTTGACATTCTTTGGGCGCCTTTACAGTTCTTTTCCGCATATTGTAATTTAGGATCATATTAGTGTGATTTAATTTCCGCATATGCATCATCTTTATATTAGCGTATGTGTATATTTGTTTGCGGGACAGGGTGCGTTGGGGTCTCGGTCTGATCCCGCTCGCACCACTTATTTTTTAGGTATGATTGCTCTCTGTATCTATGCCGTGGGAAAACCCCCCCGGGCGCTTGCAAAGAATCTGCCTAACCCCGCTAATTTGGCTTAACGATTTTAGAATTTGTGTTTTGGTTTTGACCCGGCCTCGCCGTGGCAAGTTGTACTTTACTTCTGCTTTCCCTTAGTTTTGCAAATGAATTTCCGCGACATAGTCTTAGGACAGGTTGAAGATTCCATGTGGCCCTCCGGCTATTTTGGGGTCCGAAATCCCCATTTTAATATACTAATCTTGAGCTTTAAAACCTCGACCCGTACTCGAATTGCAAGATCCGAACGAACGTACCAAACCTTCGAAACGTAACCCGGGTATCTATATCTGGGCCGTTATAAAGTTGGTATCAGAGCCAGGTTTTGCAATTTGGGTACCAAAAGGTTGAGTGTATGTTTTGAAAATCGCCCACGAATTTCAAAAGATTTGAAAGAGTTTTCAAGGGGCAAAATGAACTTAATATGTCTAACTCAAATGAACCTAATATGAACTTGACCTTAAAAATGGAGTAAAATCAAACAATGGGGATCAAGTGGGTAGAATGGCGTTAGACCATCCCTATTGAATGTAGATCGGGAACGGGTAGGCAAAACAAAGCTTACTCTTTACAAATGGTCTTGGAAGACTCCAAGGAATTGCACCGTGGTGGTTGGAGTGGCGAGTTAGGTAGAGGCCGTGAGGTATTTGCCCCTCCGGTTAGTCGCTTCTCGAAGAGCGACCTTAGATAGCTTGACGTGTGTGTGTATATCAATTGGGCCTGAGGGTGATCTCCCTCGAAGGAGATCATTGTAACCATACTTGAGTGCTTCTGTGCTGAGTGATAACTCTGGATATGCAGTAGTATGGTCGATACACGACGTGGGACAGTCGGGCGTGGGGGCCCAGCACGTAGGGGCAAAGGACGACCTCGTCGAGTTGTGGCCGACAGGACAGATGATGACGTTCAGGATCTCGGGGGTGCGGAGGTTCCCGCCCCCCAGCCAGAGGAGATAATAAGACAGATGGATAGGGCGGCATTGATCGAGATGCTGCAAGGGCCGGTCGGAGATCCTCCACCGGATACACCAGATATACTGATTTTTGTCGAGCAGCCAATTGAGCCAGCTATAGAGATCCCCGTTGGACAGCCAGTCGCACCAACCCCCGTCGATGTACGCCCTGAGAAGCACATCGACTGGGTTTGATCTTTAGCACTCTGCAGCCCACCACACTTCTTGGGAGAGGACGGAGCGGACATCGAGGCATGGCTGTGACAGATCGATAGCATATTTGATTTCATCAGCGCTCCTACTTCTGAGCATCAAAGGTTGGCCGCAGGACTTCTGCGAGAGGATGCATTTCTTCGCTGGACCGTCTGTAAGACGGGACAGGCAGAGTGGAGCTATGAGGAGTTTCGAGCACTGATGCTTCGGGAGTATTGTCCGCCAAAGACAGAGACGGCTAGGGAGATCACCTTCATGTGCGCTGCTTACGACCCATCCCGCCCTGTATCGGAGGTCATTCGCCAGTTCAAGAGGGAGTTGATCTACTACGCTCACCTCTGTACCACTGATGAGAGTCGTATCCGCTTGCTGTCTGTGAGGCTGCCGCCAGAGATTCTTCTACACGCATCTAGTTTGGGAGCTGTTCCGTTTGACCGCTTTCTAGAGGTCGTGATGATGTATGAGCAGCAGAGGATCCTGACTACTACTGTGTATGCCCCCCTCTCGCCCCGAGGCGAAGAGGCCGAGGCCCGCTGACACGAGATGGGATGTGACTTCCCGAAGAGCCTTCCGCGGAGGATTCAGAGGAGAGATGCCGAGAGTTATGCCACCCCTAGCACCACCAGTGGCTCGTCGAGGTGCTAGCGTCTGGAGCATCACATGCTATGGTTGTTCTGAGCCCGGTCATTACCAGAGAGATTGCCCTAATAGATCTACCAGATGTTACACTTGTGGAGGTATGGGACACAAAGCTGCACATTGCCCCAGGGTGGTAGGATCCCACCAGCTACACCCGCACCGAGACTTCCCACCGCTCCTCAGCCCCCGCTTCTGACTTACTCCCCGGGGTAGGGGAGAGGCAGCTCAGCTTTTAGAGGTCGGCCCGGAGGACATGGCCCGGGACAGGCAGAGGATCGTCTTCCGCAGGACCGTCTGGGTCAGGTTATGGGAGAGGACAGACATCTGGAGCTTCTGGTTCTACATTGCCCCCACCGCCCCGCGTTTTCCGGATAAGAGTTGAGGATCGATCCGCTCCGAGTGCCTTAGGTACTATATTTCTCCGAGATGAGTGCTTGAGTATTCTTTTTGACACGGGTGCCACACACTGCTTCATAGCAGAGTCGTGCGTCTCTAGGCTGAGCCTGAGCTGCATGAGGGGTCCGCCCCTGACTGTGGGTATGCCGGATGGGGCTAGGATTAGGATGAGTCGTGAGATCCTAGGTTGCCCCATCCATATACAAGAGCGAGAGTGGCCCGCCGATCTGATCGTGATGGCCTTGAGGACCCATGACTTGATTCTTGGCATGGATTTCATGGACCACTATAGGGCGATCATCGAATTGCGGACGAGGACCGTGTCGATTCTAGCAGAGGATGGCACCGAGCACCAGGTTTGGGGTAGTGACCCCAAGAGTAATGGGGCACTGATTAGCGCAGTTCGAGCAGCGAGGCTTCTTGACCAGGGTTGTACGGGATATTAGTGTTATGTTTTGGAGGTGGATCGAGGCCGACCATGTCTGAGGTACCCGTTGTTCGAGACTTCACCGATGTCTTCCCCGATGAGTTACCCGGATTACCCCCGCCGAGAGAGGTCGACTTCGCCATCGAGTTGGAGCCGGGCATCAGGCCCATTTCCCGAGTACCCTATAGGATGGCACCCACAGAGATGGCCGAGCTTAAGGCTCAGCTTGAAGAGTTAGCCGAGAAGGGCTACATTCGTCCTAGTGCATCGCCATGGGGAGCTCTGGTGCTGTTCGTCAAGAAGAAGGATGGTTCGTTGAGGTTGTGCATCGATTACCGCGAGCTGAACCGGGCGACGGTGAAGAACCGCTACCCGCTTCCGAGGATTGACGACCTGATGGACCAGTTTTAGGGTGCAGTGATCTTTTCGAAGATCGACTTGAGATCGGGATATCATCAGCTCAGAGTGCGATCAGAGAACATCCAGAAGACCGCCTTTAGGACGCGGTATGGGCACTATGAGTTTGTGGTCATGCCTTCCAGGCTGACCAATGCGCCAGCAGCATTCATGGAGCTTATGAATAGGGTGTTCATAGACTATCTGGAACTATTTGTCGTGGTATTCATCGATGACATCCTAGTATACTCGCGGAGCCACGAGGAGCATGAGCAGCATCTGAGGATTGTTCTGGAGACGTTGAGGAGGCATCAGCTATTCAGCAAGTACAAGAAGTGTGAGTTTTGGATTCCCGAGGTGACCTTCTTAGGTCATGTGATCTCAGCAGCTGGAGTCGTCGTGGATCCGGCGAAGATTGATGCTATCATTGCTTGGGAGGTACCAAGAACGTTCGAGACATCCGTTCCTTCCTAGGATTGGCCAGCTACTACCGTCACTTTATTCAGCACTTCTCGAGGATCGCTCGACCGATGACACAGCTGACACGGAAGGACGTTCCTTTCGTTTGGAGTGAGGAGTGTCAGGCCTGTTTTGAGCTTCTCAAGGAGAAGCTGACAACCGCACCAGTTTTGGCTCTACCTGATGGGACCGAGGACTTCGTAATCTATACAGATGCTTCGTGAGCTGGTTTTGGTTGTGTTCTGCACCAGAGGGATCGAGTTATTGCTTATGCTTCACGCCAGTTGAAGCCTGGAGACTTACCCCACGCATGATCTTGAGCTGGCAGCTGTAGTGCATGCTCTGAAGATCTGGAGACACTATCTGTTTGGTACTTCATACAAGGTGATGACGGATCACAAGAGCTTAAAGTACATCTTCACCCAGAAGGAGCTCAACATGAGACAGAGACGCTGGTTAGGGCTCCTGAAGGATTATGATTTGGAAATCATCTATCATCCCGGGAAGGCCAATGTGGTGGCCGATGCGCTCAGTCGGAAGACTCATCAGGAGGTGGCTGTGGCTAGATTGACAACGTAGCGTTGATTGCAGACAGAGTTGATGCCTTGTGGCATAGAGGTATGGATTCAGCGAGAGAGGGGTCAGCTATCCTTCCTCGAGATTCACTCAGAGCTGACAGATGAGATTCATAGAGGTTAGGCGGATCGCCCTGAGGTGGCAGCACTAAGAGAGCGGATGGCACACGGACGACCTGGAGAGCTTATGGAGAGAGCCGATGGATTGCTGACTTTTCAGGGCAGAGTGGTAGTACCCTCTACATTAGATCTGAGGTAGAGGATTATGCAGGAGGCACATACCACCCCTTATTCGGTCCATCCAGGGACGAATAAGATGTACCAGGACTTGAGGAGATCCTACTGGTGGTAGAGGATGCGAGCATATATTACAGATTTCGTCGCCAGATGTCAGATTTGTCAACAGGTCAAGATTGAGCATCAGAGGCCGTGTGGCTTGGTCAGATCGCTTCCAGTTCCCGAGTGGAAGTGGACAGATATCTCCATGGATTTCGTCACTGGGTTGAGGAGAGATGTCAGGGGGTTCGATGCTATTTGGGTCGTGGTCGACAGACTGACCAAGTCGGCCCACTTCATTGCCATCCAGGAGACATGGCCGGTTTTGAGACTAGCAGACGAGTTCATCCGACAGATTGTGAGACTCCACGGGGTTCCCGAGAGGATAGTTTCCGACAGAGATGGACGTTTCACATCGATGTTCTAGCAGCAGATTCATGATGCTTTGGGGACTCCTTCGCATTTCAGCACTGCTTATCATCCGTAGACGGACATACATATTGAGCGGACGATCCAGACTCTGGAGTATATTTTGAGATCTTGCGTGTTAGAGTGGGGCGACCGTTGGGTCAGATTCTTACCGTTGGTCGAGTTCTCGTACAACAACAGCTACCATTCGTCGATCGAGATGGCACCATGAGGCATTGTATGGGAGGCGCTGCAAGTCGCCAGTATGTTGGGACGAGCCCGTTGACACCACAGCTTTGTTGCCGGAGATGGTTCGAGAGATAGTCGACCAGTTCGGACGCATACGGGAGCATATGAGGGTCGCTCAAGACTGGAAGAAGAAGTATGCGGATCGCAGATGGACAGAGATCGAGTTTGAGGTTGGATCGCATGTATGGCTTAGAGTGTTGCCGACCAGAGGAGTTCACCGCTTTGGTATCAAGGGCAAGCTGAGCCCTAGATTTATGGGACCATTTGAGATTCTCGAGAGGGTCGGCGAGGTCGCGTACCGTTTAACCCTACTCCCATCGTTAGCCGGAGTGCACGATGTGTTTCATGTGTCCCAGCTTCGGCGATATGTCCCTGACCCGAGCCACATCCTTGACCGTTCCGATCTCCGGATAGAGCCCGATCACACCTATGTAGAGAGCCCAGTTAGGGTGCTTGACCGTCGAGTCAAGAAGTTGAGGACCAAGGAGGTTCCTCTTCTTCTGGTCCAGTGGTCTAGGAGGAGTCCCGAGGAGGCGACTTGGGAGACGGAGGATAGCCTCCGGTCGAGTTATGGGAGTGTCGTAGACGAGCTCTTAGCAACTTATGTTGAGCCGAGTGTTGACCTATCCTTGACCTCGCGAGCTAGTGGTGAGCCTTAGTAGTCTTTATTTTGGGAATTGGCATTTCTATGATTGTGTGCTTATGATTGCTTTCTCTGTGCAGATTCTATGCTGAGATGATGTGGTTAGAGATCGGTTCTCATGGCTTGCGTGCTGATGTGCTTGATGTGACGTCCGTTGGGACTTGTGATGCTTTTGTAGGATGTCGAGATACTTTATGACTCGTAGTATGTTGAGACCTTGTCGCCATTTTGGCACGTTTTGAGATACTAGCACTCCCCATTTTATGTTTTAGACCGTTTATACGTTGAGCTGTTTGACTTGTTGAGACTATCTCCTTGATGTTTGAGACTTAACACGTGAGAGGTGGTTGATGTTATGGTAGCTATCTATATATGAGTTGATGAGATTATGACTTTATGATCCTTGATGAGTTGGAAATGGTGATTGAATGACTTGGAACATAGGAAGAGAATTTGGGATTAGCCCTTAGAGGTGGATGATTCCACCTTCCGCAATCTGAAATTTCTTGATTTGGCATCGGATTTGAAAACTTTGAGCAAGTTTTGAAAAGGACCATTTTGGAGTTTTATTTAAGTGATAACGCTACCTAGAGCTCCATGATTTCGAGGCCAAACTTTCCATTTAAAACGCTTTTGAACCCTCCCAAGCCATATTTATATGCTTTTGAGTTATGATACGACCGAGAAGTCGGGGCAGGGATGGGATAAGGGCCCATATCCCATACTTGCTCCAACCAATTGGGAGTAGCATGATCACAACAAGAATACTGCGAGAATCTCATATGGGCCCTTATGAGATACTTACGGAATCGGCGGCATGATTCTCATACTCACCTCTTTCAAATCCTTCCCATTGCTTTGGAATGATTTTTTTAGTCTCGGGGACGAGACTTGTTTTTAGAGGTGGATGAATGTAAAGACCAAAAATCTATTTTATATTATATGATTATGATTTTAATTAAAACTTCTTGAACTACGATTATTTTATTAAAAATGGAAGAAAAACTCGTCCTCGAACACTAGGTCGATTTTATAAATACATTCGACATCATTATAAAATCTGGATTTTGACGGAACTAAATTCCGCTCTTGAGTATTGGAGAATTATTAAAATTTATTTTATTATCCGAAATGATCTAGATTTTAATTTAAATTCTTAGTGTCGGGATTCCGTTTTATGAGCGGAAATTGGGAATCGAGCGTTGGAAATTCAAATTGTTAGGCGTATGGGGCCCATTCTAATTACCTTATTTTATTCTTTTATATATATTTATTTAATTCTCTCTCTCTCTCTCTCTCTCTCTCTCTCTTTCCCTTCCCTCCCGTTCTGTTACAGCAAATGGTCCCCTCCCCTGCTTACACTCCTCTCAGCTATGCCCTCTTCACTGAACACACCCACAACCAACCCACCCGATTTCTCTATTTATACTGGAAATCCTCTCCTCACACACTCATTCTCTTCTCACCTCACCCTCATTCCACCATATTCTCTCTCTCATCCCTCTCTCTTCTGTGAAAACCCAGAAGGAACCCACAGAAAACCCCATTGCCGCAGCCCATCCACCCCCAAGCTATCCCCTTTCTTCTTCCATTCTTCTCGTTTTCCTCCAAGCTTCCCTCAATTAGTTAGCCGGCGTTGCCGTCTTCCCGTTCGGCCATCTAGAAGGAGCCCAGCAGGTCATCGGAGCCTCCAGCGCCGCCAAGAAACCCTCCCCTGTTTCAGTTGCAGCGGTAACCCTCTCGAGCTCTTATCTTCTCTTGAACCTCAAAATGAATCTTTTACTCGTTTCTCTTCCTCCCTAGGCCAAGAGGGGCCTCTCTCAGACACGAAGGAGCCACCGCCGGAGTCGCGCCGCCTTCCCACCCCCTGTTTTGAAACTGGCGAGGTAAAACTCTTACGCTCTCGTTCTCTGTCTTCAATCCGTGTAAAAGATCCTCTTTTAACACTCTCTCCATCATCCTAGACCCAGAACAAGCTCCCTCTCCCCGTCGTCGAAGCTCTGTTCTGCCCCGACCAGCCTCACCGGAGATCCCCCTCGAAGCTCGGTAATCCTCTTCCCCTTTTGTTGTCGCTTCATTCCTTTCGAGTTGTTGGTGGTCAGAGGCCAATGGGCCGCCGGAGGCCAGTGCTCCCCCTCCCTCTCTTCCCCGTCGCTCTCCGCTTCCTCCTCTGCTTCGGCTGAAGGTTGAAGACAAGGAGAATCCTCCCTTGGGCCTATTTTTCTTGGGCTGGGTCGGGTTAAATTGCCAAACGGGTTATAACCGTTCCCAACCGGGTCCTTTTCCTTTTCTCTACCCTGGCCCACAAATTTGGGTTTGCCCTTTTGCCTTGTTTTCATTCGGGTTGGGTTCTGGGCTTCATGATTTGGTTGCTGGGCTGGGCGGATGGTTTGGGCTTTGCTTCTGCTGATTCATTTGGGTATTTGGTTATGATATATATATATATATATGTATATGTTACCTAGTTACGTTATTTTATTTTATTATTATTATTATTATTATTATTATTAGTATTATTATTATCATTATTATTATTATTATAAATCTGAATTTTAGGAAAATAAATTGAATTGTATAAGTGCCTTTGTGATGAATTTAATATGTTCTAGTTGGGAAACTTAAAAGGATTTAATTATAAATTTGGAGGGTGTTATTTTAGTTAATTATATATTATAGCAATTGTTTAAAAAGGAGTTTCTATGTTTTGGAAATATTCTTTTGAGAATTTGGTTGGAAAACAAGGTGTTTGAAATTCTATCATAGCAACTTTGACCGAGTTTGACCTAGATTTGGATATTTCGGATATTTTCTTGGAATCTAGTTATTTTTCCTTTTGTAATCAGCTTGTGAAAACGTTTCCATGTGTTAGATAGTAGAATAGTGTCTTATGGCGCTTTTATCACTTGTATATTAGGTGATTGTTGATATTGCTTGGATTCTGCTTCTACCGTGTCTCTTTGCTGTTCGGCTTATTCAGGTAAGTTCCTTTATGGGCTTACTCAAACTCGAAAGAGTATACCTGCTTGTGAATATATGACATACTAGGTGTTGCATAAGCATTAAAGCATGCCATGTAGTATCATGCTAGGATTGCACGTATGAATGAGCATTCAGTTACTTTGTGTGATTGAAAACAGAACGACCGTTATCTGTGAGTCTTAGAGTTTTGCTAGGGTCATAGGGTAGCCCAGCTTCATCGGGTGCCCTGAGTCAGTTGTCGATATATGAGCATGATGATAGCCCAGCACCATCGGGCATGAGTATGATTTATGATATGATGATGAGACATGATATGACATGATATGCTATAGCATCGAACTGGCCAGTCTCTACACTAACGGAAAGGGGTGCCGAGGTAGGAGAGGGATATTCCACTTGGCATGCTTTGGGCGCCTTTACAGTTCTTTTTTGCATATTGTACATTATGATCATGTTAGTGTGATTTAATTTACGCATCTGCATCATCTTTATATTAGCGTATGTGTATGTTTGCTTGCGGGACAGGGTGCGTTGGGGTCTCGGTCTGATCCCGCTCGCACCACTTATTTTTTAGGTATGATTACTCTCTGTCTCTATGGCATGGGAAACCCCCCCCCCGGCGCTTGCAAAGAATCTGCCTAACCCCACTAATTTGGCTTTACGATTTCAGAATTTGTGTTTTGGTTTTGACCCGGCCTCACCGTGGCAAGTTGTACTTTACTTCCACTTTCCCTTAGTTTTGCAAACGAATTTCCGCGACATAGTCTTAGGACAGCTTGAAGATTCCACGTGGCCCTCCGACTATTTAGGGTCCGAAATCCCCACTTTAAAATACTAATCTTGAGCTTTAAAACCTCGACCCGTACTCGAATTGCAAGATCCGAACGAAGGTACCCAACCTTCGAAACATAACCCGAGTATCTATATCCGGGCCATTACAGAAGAAACCTTTTCGTCTCCCCTTCTTGCTTTTTCCAGAGGTGATTTCTCGAGAATCGAGAAACCTTTATGGAGGAGACGAAAAGGCGTCTTTTAACCGTCATCCGGTGGGGGGGGGGGGAAGATGTCTTTTCAACGTCCCTTCGGGGGGCGCGTGAGGCGCCAACTTGGGCCCACAAGAGGGCTTTTTGGCGCCAATTTTGCTTCGTCACGATGTTCAAAAGGTAGTTCCCCCTTGCTGATTTTTTCTTCATGCTGCGTCTTTTCCAGGGGGTTTTCTTCTTGTTTTTAGAATTAAGATGTCGCAAGAGAGTGATAGCCAGAACCGTAGCGCGAGCTATAAGTATAAAGAGGTTAGTTCTTCACGAACCAGATCCCGGGCAGATGTCGACTCGGATTCTACAGTGAGTCCAGCTTCTCTCCCACCGAGTAAAAAACCTCGCGACGAGAAAAGAGAGAAAGTGAACCCTGGGGCTGGTTCAAGTGCGAAGAAACGGAAAATGGCAGGAACCATCAAACGTCCTTTGAAGAGGGATAACCCTGAGTACTTCCATACCTCGGAGTCCATAAATGATTTGGGAAAGGGCGAGTTGTCTCGCGTACCCAAAGAGGCTAAAAGATCGGTCCGAGTCGTCCCGGGTGACATCGCCCTGCCTCCTTATAACCGGTCAGAGGTAGATAACTGCAGTTTCTTTAAAAGTTATGCTTTTGTGGCGCATCCTCCCCTCCCCGCAATATTTATGGAACGCGTAGTTCCTACCGTAGCCAAGACACTGGGTGAGGAGTCGATGCTAAATGTCAAGCATATGGAGGAGGTGGCGAAGCTTTACCCATGGCCGGCTGGGGTAGAGATAGGTCTGGCTACCGAGAATGGGGGATGTTTGAATGAATATAAAGATCACGTTGTCGTCCACCTGGGCAGTTTACTCCAGTGGTTCCGCCTTCCTCTCCCCCCACTTTATTCAGATTTTTTGGCATACATAAACCAATGCCCGACCCAGCTTGCCTTTAACGTATGGATGTACCTGGCGGTATACGTCATGCGTTGTGCTACCATTAATCAAACGCCATCGTTGGACCATCTTTTCTCTGTTCTTTCTTTGAGGCGTAGTGAGGGACTGGTGTCCGCCTCTTTGGCTGGAAAGATTGTCGAGAGATTGTCCAGCAGTCCAGGATGGAGAAGAAAATGGTTTCTCGTTCACGATCCCACAAAGACTATTCTGAATTTCGTGACTAAACCTGGCAAGTATATCGCGCATAAAGTTAAGCACATCGCGGCGGAGGGATGGAGAGCCGTGTTCGGGGAAGGGGTTGCATCGGTACGGGGCTGTAGGAAAGTTGTGACTCCGGTTTGTGTGGAGATGGCCGGACTTAGCCTCCCACATCGACCGGGTCGGTGTCAAGGAGTTTTTTCTCAAGTCTTTCGGTATTTTAATCACGATTTTCTCCTTTTTGACTTGTTTTAATCCTTTTGCGGATATGTTAGTTGATAAGTCAAAGATTGCAGCGCTCGCGAAGAAGAAAAGTGCTTCCCGAGGCGGATCCAAACCCGCCCTTGCTGTTACCCCGCGATCGAGTAATGGCCGTCATAATATTCCTCATAGATCTCCTCCCGCGAACAGAAGTTCGAAAGGGAAGGAGCCGGTTAACGACCGGGAAAGCATATCGTCAGATGACCAGCCACTGGCTCACCATGGGCAGAAACGACCAAGGGAGGGGATAGGGGCCACTATGCTCTTAAGCTCCGAGCCGATTACCCAAGCGGGGATTTCTATGATGGCTTACCGGTTGCCTGGGTTTGATCCCATTGATTTCAAGAAATTGGAGATCCCTAAGAAGAGTTGTCCAGCTGAACGGGATTATCTTCATCATTTGACGGATGAAGAGTTAGTGGAGCATGGTTAAAAAAGCAGAGGCTGGGTAATTTCCTTCGCGATCTATGCTTTCCTTCTTTTTTTCTTTCCCTGTTTTACATATGTTTTGTTACTTTTCGTGCGTTGTCGTAGGATAATTTGCAATGGTCTGAAATGGCTGGACGTTTGAGACATTATAACAACAAAGTGAGGGAGTTAAGAGCGATAGTTACCATTATGAAGGCGAAAGTGGAAAAGCTGAAGGACGCGGAGCTTTAGGAAGTAACCATTGAGAGTCTTAAAGAAGCTTTGATGAAATCCCTAAAGGATGCGGAGGCGGTGAGGAGCGAGCTAGACCTGTCGTGAGTCGAACTTGCAAAGGCCCAAGAGGCAGGGGCTAAGCATGAATCGGAGGCCTCGTGCTTGAGGGGCCAGCTCGTGGATCTCGAGCGTGAGTTAGGAGCAGTTCGTGAAGAGTTCTCTGGCGTGAAGAGTAAGTTGGAGCGCTTTACTTCTGGGGAAGATGCTGTTCTCTCCAGGAAGTCACTTTGTGAGTTCATGCTCAGTGATGACGGCCAGGGGTGGCTATCTGATTTTATGGGGGAGGTGATCAAGACTGGTTAAATCATTACCTTGAGACGGACGGGTAGGATGTCCTTTACGACAAGGTTTCTGACGCGTATATGGAGGGGGTTAAAGGTGGGATTGTCCAGAGTGTCAATCGCTTCGCTCATCTTGGTGACGACGTAAGGGTGTTTCCTCCTAGTTATAAAAACGAGGACAAGAACTTAAAGACCCTAAACGTGGGCTGCCTCCCTCCCTTGACACTTCAATTGATGATGCCGCTGCCCTCGATCCTCCCTTTGTTGGTGAGAAGACCCCTGAGCGAGTTCACGATGACAACCCTTCTACTGATGTTTAATTGACTGCCTCTCCCCGCCTTATGAATACTTGCGAAGTTTATTTTGTGTTTGGGAATTTGCAAACATTTTTACCCGTGGTGAGAGCCTTGTGCTCTGCCGCGGTCCGTACACTGTTGTTTTGGGACGTTTAGACATTGTGGCCCATGAAAAGTGATTTCTTATTATGGTGTTTTGTGAATATTTTATTTTTAGAATGAGACATATTTCTGCTTATGTCTTTCGCATGTTTTTCTTAACGGTTTTTTCTGTTGTGGCCGCTTTTGGTTTCTTGTGAACGAAGTTTTGACTCGTCTATTGCTAATGTTTTTTTTGCTTGACAGGTGAATTCGCGACACCCTTACCCATCTCCTGTCATTGATCGTTTAATGAAATGAATCGTGAGATGACAAAAAGTAGGGTTCGTGGATTTATTAGATGTTATGCGGATGATAGGTAAAGCTTTAAATTCTTAGCGATGAAATATAGTAGAGATAGACTTGTATCTTTTATAGTTATATTTCTTTGTAGCACAGGTAGTCGAGCGAAATATCTCTGTGTTCTTCTAGGCCTGGTTGTTCTATTGCTACATCGAAGTGGGATTCTCCTTGGTATTCAAAAGTAAGTCGGCTCCCTATTCTGAGGTTGTTAATATTCGTGAATGATCTCCATCCTTCCGAGAGAGAGAACCAATCCTCCTCATCTTTCTCGGCTAGCACTAAGAATTCTTGGTTTAAGGGAGAGCATAGAAAGATTTGATCTAGAACTTCTTCCCCGAATTCTACAAAAATATATGGTAGGGGGAGCCTGTGTAATTGGCTTTCCCTAATGATTGTCTTGGTGAATTTAGGATTTGGAAAAAACATCGTGTTCATAACGAAGGTTGGTGGTGGGATTTGTGGTGAAGAGAGCTCTCCTGAAGCCATGTCAAAGCTTGGCATTGTGTTCCAAGTGATTTCGTTTGTACCTTGCCTACTGTTTTCATTTTATACTAGTTTTGTATATGGCGGATATGGACGTTGTTCTGCGGAGTTCTCTGAATTACTATGAAGTACGGTGTTGCATGTTATCAGCACGTTTTTCGTGCAGCTCGGTTTTTGAGGTTTGCTTGTAATTTTCCTCGCCGCTTGGCTGGGGTTTGTACTTATCAGACATTCTTTGTTGTGTTGTTTGATATTTGTTGACCTCGTGGTAGACCTGGGTGGCCTACGGTGTATTTTGTTGCTTCCTTTGTAGAGATCAGTATAAAAAGGCAAGAAGACTAAAGATTTATTGTAGTTTATTTGCGAAAATGATGCCTGTGACACCAGTTGATATTCCAAGTGTAGTAGTTCCTCGCGTTAGGGGTTTTACTCGGGATATTGCCGTTGAGGGGCATTTATATAGGCTGGTAAGCTATGTCGTACGATTTATTCCTTGATAAATAAAGCGTTTGTGTTGTATTTATTTTTGTTGCAGCCTTTACCATCCGTATATCGTTATTATGGGTATGGTGCACTAGGCTTTGTCCATTTATGGACGCGGGCTGACGAGGAATTTTTGTTAGGGTGGAACCCTTAGGGCCCAACAACTATTGGTTTATGTTAAGGAGGTAAGTCGAGTTCTCAAATTACAAATAATAAGTGTATAAATGTAAATCGACTCCTAGCCTAAGCAAATAATTACAAGACTTCCTCCCGCTGTAGTGGAAGGGTAGTCAGGATCGATCCACGAGGAGGCGTGTCAGCAGGGTCCTAGTAGCTTTGGAAATCTCAAGTCTGCGATGACCAGAAGCCTCGATTTCGACCTTGGGCCTCGATGTCGACCTCGGCTGTCGATGTTCTCTGCAACAGAAGACCTGCAGAAAAAAAAACAAATGGTCGATATCGACTAGAAGGGGTCGATATCGATGTCAGTCACGAAATCGACTGGCTCAAAAGACTGCCAATCGACACAGTAGGGTCGATATCGATGCTAGGGGTCGATATCGATGCTCAGCAAACTCCACAACGATGTTCGTCGTCGACTCAGAACACTGTCGACGAACTCAGTGGTCGATATCGACGTCTGGGGTCGATATCGATGCCTTCCTGCAGTGGGTTAGTTTTTCGTCGGCAAAGAAAGGCCGAAGATTTGAGAATGGATGAGAGAAGCAATGAACAGAAATAAAACAGAGGGTTTGGGGTGTATAAAATATGTAAAAAGCAACTCCTAGGATTAGGGTTTACCACAACGTTAACCAATGCATGCAATAAGATAAATAAGACGGACAATTGCGCTATTTCACCCGAGGGACAAGCTTTCTCCGTACACCAACCCTTAGGATTACTCTTGCAAATAAACCTAATTGTCTCTACCAATTTTATGTTTATAACTCAAGTTGTTAGCATGAATCCCTTTTCTTTCGATTAGAACTAAACATAGAATCGTAGGAGGAGAGATAGACACAACGATATCGAAATCAAATACTTACCTCAAACGCGCATGGCTAACGTCGGGCTCACCCCGACCCTAAGAGCTTTGGGGGACTACTCGCTTCTCATCGTGGAACTCATTGTTGATTGAAAAGAAGAACTTGCATTAAAATAAACTCCGAAGCTTTACAACTCGATGTCAACTTTCGCAAACGTCAAACCCTAAAACTTCTCTCTAACTCTAATGATTGTCTTACTTACTTTTTGAAAGATGATTGAATGCCAGCCCCCTAGGGCTTTATTTATAGGCTACTAATCCTCGCTATCCAAGGATTGTAACTCCTATCTAAACTATGAACTCTATCCGAACAATTAGGATAGGTCTTTTATTTTGATAAAACTTAAATAACTTAAAGGTAAAAGATAAATAAAACTTCAGATGCCATCTATCTTGAAAGTGTAAGATAATCTCGTGCCTCCTTGAAGATATAGTTCCAATCCGCATCTCGAAACCGAGTCTATCTTCTGTCGAGATAAGGGGTCGATATCGATACCAAGGGTCGATATCGAGTTCTCTGTTCCTGCTCGACTTGTTCAGCTCTGGTCGATGTCTATGTTGAGGTCGATATGGGGGTCGATATCGACACCAGAGGTCGATATCTGGGTCTAAGGTCGATTTCTACCTCTGCTCAGCTTCACTTGATGTCTATGTTGAGGTCGATATGAGGGTCGATATCGACACCAGAGGTCGGTATCTATGTCAGGGGTCGATATCTACCTCTGCTCAGCTTCACTTGGCTTCTTCGTTTTGACTCCGATTTCGCTCGAATTGCTGCATGGTTAGCTCAAAACTTGTGCAGACCCTATTTCTTGCATTTTAGCCCATTCTTACACAAGTTTATATTCTTTTGAACCTTTTCTTTGGAGATCGAATAAAATATGAAGTCAAACGATGCAATAAAAGGAGATATAAATATGTACATCAAAACACCCCATACTTAGACTTGCTTGTCCTCAAGCAATAACCAAGCAATAACCAACACCTACAACACACCCTTCAAGTCTTTGCCTTTGGCAAAAGCAACATCATAAGCGGTAGCAAAGCAAAGCAAGTGAATTTAACGTCATAGCACATATTTTGGCGATCCATAGGCATATGCAATTTTGATCCAACCTCACAGGGATAATGTGTTTGCTCTCAACTCTCATGTGTTTAGGCTATGAAGATCAACTCTCAACTCAATTCCATATACAATCTCATAAACATTTCAATTTATAAAAATCCACTTCGCAACCAATTATGAAAATGCAATAAGAACTATCAGGAGGACTTTCGCTCAATGGAAGACTTCAAAGAAGACTCCATTCGGCGGGGTTGTAATGGGGCTTGGTATGGAATTAAAGGTATGGAATTATTTGGCTATGTGGTGCTTTTATAATTCGGGAATCAAGACTCCTAAATCTCAACACTTGCAAACCATAACTCTTCAATGTTGCACTTTCCAAGCTCAATCTCCTATAATGCTCTTTCCCAAATCATCTTTATATAATATGCTCTAAAGATGCACTAAAAGATGTAAACCATACTATCAACCCTTCTTTCAATGTCTAATATACCTCTAAAAAATATAACACTTGTATGAATAAAAGACTTAAGGATTTTGGCTCATGCACTATATATATACATCTCTTTTTTTCGGATTTTCTTCGGAAATAATAAATAAATACTAAAGATATGTGCATTTATATGGTGAGCCAAAGATCCTTTTACAAAATATGACAAAATGTAAATATGCACCAACCCAATATTTCCTTGCTCAAAACTGGACATTATGCTCTTTTCTATCCACAAGGCATTAGTCCAGCCAATCTAAGTCTCAATTCCCAAATGGGGGTCAGGCTCAATTCGGCTAGGGCTAATTTTGTGGAGTTTGTAATTTCAGGCTCAGGCTAATATTCTGGCTTCAAGCAGGGATAATGCAGGGTAGGTAAAGAGAGGACAAAAATGGCTTAAAAGATGCCTCCATCATTTAATTCTCGTAAACATAAACATATATATGCATTGGTTTTGAATAACTATCACAACATTTAAAGATGCATAGGAAGAGTAAATTCACTCAAGAAAGCGGAGGGATTTTTGATGTTCTCCCTATAGGCCAAAATTCTCACTAGGACAATTTTTGTTGGATTTGCTTTTTAGCCTAGGATCATATGTGCTCAATTTCATCACAAGTTCACAATCTATATAAAAATTTTAAGGACTTAGGCTAAACCATCCAAATATGCCATAGGATTTACATGATCAAGTCAGCTATTGAGTTTTGATCATAGGACATCTAAGTAGGGTTTAAAAAATAAACATGCATTTTTTTTTATTTTTGACATTTTTCAATTTTTTTGGATTTTTTTGACATTTTATAAAAGTAAGACTAAGAAAAAATTGAAACAAGAATGCAATGCGAAGAAGAAAACCAAGTTATGACCATAAGACATGTTTTTCCCCCACCCCGTACTTAAAATATACAGTGTCCTCACTGTATTAAAAAGAAGAACAAGGGTAGAGAGAAACTCACAGCCCAACCTTGCGGATTCAGGTCGATTTCAGGTTAGGTCGATGCCAGAGGTCGATATCTAGGTCAGTGGTCGATGTCGACTGCATCTGTCGAAGTCGAGGAAGAAAAATGAAGACAAGGGCTGCCAGGTTGGGGTCGATATGAGTATAATGGTCGATATCGACCTCTCTTTTTCGCTCCTGAGTCCTCGATGTCGACTCCAGGAGATGGCTTGACCCTGGGGGGGGGGGGTCGATTTCGACTGGCCTGGTCGAATTCGACTGCCTCTGCAGAAGCGTCTTTTCTTCTTCGTCGTTTCTTTTTGCTTGATAACCTGAAATCTTTGTTAGATAAAGCCACGAATTATCTCATATTTAAAAGTTTCAAAAAGCTAAAAGTTAAATCCTAAAAACCATCTATGCGAAAAAATTTAAAGGTTTTATGTACATGCTCTAGAGTTTTGAGTCGCTAGGCCGACTTCTCCGTCAATTCTTCACGAGCCTTTTATGTAGGGACCCTTCGAGCTCGAGCGTTCTCCTGGATCATCTAGGTCCTTTTGATAGCATCTAAGTTCGGCGACCAAGGCTTCTTTGATGTTAAGTTCTTCTTTGGGCGCTTTCTTTCTCTTTCTTGACCTAACTTTAACAATATAGGCGAACCATGGAGCGTTGATCCTCTCTTTAGGAGAATTATCAATAATGGGCTTAATTGATTCATCAATAAGGGACAAAGGAGGGTTAGGAGTCATACCTGGGCTTACCTGTTTGGGCCCGAAATAGAAATCTTCGGGTTGAGGGGTGGTCGATTTCGACCAAGGAGGGTCGATTTCGAGTGTTGTCGTCGATATCGATATGTGGGGGTCGATATCGACCTCTGTGACCCCATACTTAAGCTCCTGGCAGCGATCTAGCATACTTGATTTCGACCAAGGGGGGTCGATTTCGATGTTTTTAGTCGATATCGATTGGTTCCAGTCGATGTCGACCCTGCTTGCTATTTCCGCTCTTGCCAAAAAAAATTTTCTAAGCTTCTCATTAGCCGGCGAGAGGACTACTTGCTCCAGGTGCTTTGTTTCGCTCATGGTCGGGTTCAAAGAGAATTCTATCACTTCGTTCCCTATAGTAAAGGTTAGTAACCCTCGACATACATTGATATTGGCATCTGTAGTAGCTAAGAAAGGCCTACCAAGTATAATAGGCACTACATGATCTTCAGGCATCTCCAATACAATGAAATCAGTAGGCACAAAGAACTTACCTACCTTTACCGGAACGTCATCAACTATACCTGTGGGTCTGATGGCCTTCCTCCTCCCCATCCGCACGCTCCTTAAGTGCCGCCTCTCTAGTTGTTAGGTCCTCAACCTGCTTCCTTAGTTGCTCAATAAGTTCAGCCTGGTTCGCATTGTCCGCCATGATTCTTTGAGCTTGGGCCCTTAGATAGAAATAACGCTCAGGGTCGTCTACTCCTTCAAATTCAGGTGGGCGATCAGCGCGTCGCATACACCTGCAAAACCAAACTAGGTAGAGACGTGAGATAGACTATTTGGGCGCGATTGATTGCCTCCCCGACAACGGCGCCAATTTGTTAAGGAGGTAAGTCGAGTTATCAAATTACAAATAATAAGTGTATAAATGTAAATCGACTCCTAGCCTAAGCAAATAATTACAAGACTTCCTCCCGTTGTAGTGGAAGGGTAGTCAGGATCGATCCACGAGGAGGCCTGTCAGCGGGATCCTAGTAGCTTTGGAAATCTCAAGTCTGCGTCGACCAGAATCCTCGATTTCGACCTTGGGCCTCGATGTCGAACTAGGCTGTCGATGTTCTCTACAACAGAAGACCTGCAGAAACAACAACAAGTGGTCGATATTGACTAGAAGGGGTCGATATCGATGTCAGTCACGAAATCGACTGGCTCAGAACACTGCCAGTCGACACAGTAGGGTCGATATCGATGCTAGGGGTCGATATCGATGCTCAGCAAACTCCGCAGCGATGTTCGTCGTCGACTCAGAAAACTATCGACGAACTCAGTGGTCGATATCGACGTCTGGGGTCGATATCGATGCCTTCCTGCAGTGGGTTAGTTTTTCGTCGGCAAAGAAAGGCCAAAGATTTGAGAATGGATGAGAGAAGCAATGAACAGAAATAAAACAGAGGGTTTTGGGTGTATAAAATATGTAAAAAGCAACTCCTAGGATTAGGGTTTACCATAACGTTAACCAATGCATGCGATAAGATAAATAAGACGGACAATTGCGCTATTTCACCCGAGGGACAAGCTTTCGCCGTACACCAACCCTTAGGATTATTCTTACAAGTAAACCTAATTGCCTCTACCAATTTTATGTTTATAACTCAAGTTGTTAGCATGAATCCCTTTTCTTTCGATTAGAACTAAACATAGAATCGTAGGAGGAGAGATAGACACAACGATATCGACATCAAATACTTACCTCATGCGCGCATGGCTAATGTCGGGCTCACCCCGACCCTAAGAGCTTTGGGGGACTACTCGCTTCTCAGCGTGGAACTCATTGTTGATTGAAAAGAAGAAACTTGCATTAAAATAAACTCTGAAGCTTTACAACCCAACGTCAACTTTCGAAAACTTCAAACCCTAAAACATCTCTCTAACTCTAACTCTATTGATTGTCTTACTTGCTTGTTGAAAGATGATTGAATGCCAGCCCCCTAGGGCTTTATTTATAGGCTACTAATCCTCGCTATCCAAGGATTGTAACTCCTATCTAAACTATGAACTCTATCCGAACAATTAGGATAGGTCTTTTATTTTGATAAAACTTAAATAACTTAAAGGTAAAAGATAAATAAAACTTCAGCTGCCATCTATCTTGAAAGTGTAAGATAATCCCGTGCCTCCTTGAAGATATAGTTCCAATCCGCATCTCGAAACCGAGTCTATCTTCTGTCGAGATAAGGGGTCGATATCGACACCAGGGGTCGATATCGAGTTCTCTGTTCCTGCTCGACTTGGTCAGCTCTAGTCGATGTCTATGTTGAGGTCGATATGGGGGTCGATATCGACACCAGAGGTCGATATCTGGGTCTAAGGTCGATTTCTACCTCTGCTCAGCTTCACTTGATGTCTATGTTAAGGTCGATATGAGGGTCGATATCGACACCAGAGGTCGATATCTATGTCAGGGGTCGATATCTACCTCTGCTCAGCTTCACTTGGCTTCTTCGTTTTAACTCCGATTTCGCTCGAATTCCTGCATGGTTAGCTCAAAACTTGTGCAGACCTTATTTCTTGCATTTTAGCCCATTCTTACACAAGTTTATATTCTTTTGAAACTTTTCTTTGGAGATCGAATGAAATATGAAGTCAAACGATGCAATAAAAAGAGATATAAATATGTACATCAATTTACTACTGGGTGGCCCGCGTTCGCTTTTTTTAATGAACTTCGAATTGGGACACGCTTGATCTTTGAGTATGAAGGACACTCTTGTTTTGATGTTGTTGCTGAACCATGGTCCTGATCAAAATGGTGACTTAGATTTCACAGTTTGGTGTTGAATGTTCCGTTGTTGTAACTTTTCCTGCGGTTATATCGCTTACCTGTTGTTGGATAGTTTTGCTTGGTGTATAATTAATAAACCAATATCTCTCTGTGGTGCTGATTGTTGGAGATTGTCGCGAAGAGTGGTTGAACAGAGTTATAGTTTTTTAGTTATTGGTTCTTATGTGAACCAATCTTTATTGTGTTGATCGCGGAGGGTATACTTTCTTACTAAACTCTAACATCCTTTGACGTAGGCGAAACTAAGTAACATGTCTGTCCGTGATAGACGGACCTACCTAACAATCTCCTGCGCCTTTGGGCGCCGGGGAGGTTGTTCAAAAAGCTAAGTAGTCTTAAGCGCGATATTTGCGATAGAGGGACGTCCATCTCCAGCGTCCTTTGATGCTGGGAAGATTAAAGAGTCCAGCTAATCTCCAGCGTAATGCTCGCAATGTAGATACATCCATTGAATCACTCGCGATAGAGAGACGTCTATCTCCAGCGTTTTTGGACGATGAGGAATTTGACTCCGATTTTGAAAGAATTATATCCAAAGCTTGCAATATCTATCAAAAGGTCGAGATTTCCTATCATCAACACCAGATCTATCATGAGGAGGCTGATTTCACCATGAAGTTTTAGCTTTTACTTTGTTTTAGTTTATCTTAGAGAATAAAGATAAGGTTTCGAGTCCTTATCTTTATTAGTGATGAAGTAATAGAGTATTCCTTCAACAAGACGGTGCAAAGTCAAGGGCCAATGGAGATAAAAGCCATCAATGAAGCCCAAGTAGAGGAAGTTGAAGCAATCTTGGATGAAGGAGCTCAACAGAACATCGAAATCGACCCATGTAAGTCAATATCGACCATTAATGTTCCAGATTCTGTGACAGGTCATAAGTATGGGGTCTACAGAGTAAAAGAGAAAGCATCGAAATCGGGGTCAAGGGTCGATATCGACCACACCCTATCAAAATCGACCATCATCAGCACTGAGAAGGGAGGCAAGGAGACCTCGATATCGACCTTTGAGGGTCGAAATCGACCTGATCATATCGATTCAAAACTCTCCAAATCGACTGATCCTCCAGGTGTACAACAGGGGTCGATATCGACCTCCGAACATCGACATCGACCTGAGCCACAGACTGAGAAGAAGGTAAGTCAAGGTACGAATTCCTCTTGTTCAATTACAATTAAGGACTTATCATTATTTGGAAGAGGTGTGCCTTGGCATGTGCGCTTATGTAGGGTATCCGATGATGATTCAAGCCAATATGAGATAGGAGACAAGGTCTATGTTGCCAAGTCTAAGGACCATTGGTTCCCTACAAGATTCAAGGATAAGAACTTAGGTCCATTCACGGTAAATCAAATCAATCCCGGCGGAATGCAGCTGCGGGATAAGAAAGGAGTGATATTTGAGGCCCAAGCCACATGGGCTCTCCAGATGCCACCTTGAGAAGCGCAAAGGAAGAAGTCGGCCTAGCAACTTAAAAATCTAGAGCTTGTAACAAAGACTTAGTTTGGATTTTAGACGGCTTTTTGTTTTGGTTTTAGACACTTTATTGTTTTGCATATTTTGTGTTTAGTTTTCAAATTGTAGGAGAGAGAAAAGCACACATAAAGGCATCAAAATCGATGTCAGACATCGAAATCGACCTTCAGGTCGACATGGATAGGGTTTGTGATCGAGGCCAAATCACCCTGAAGCCTGAGCAGAAATTAAGAGAGACATCGATATCGATATAAAGGGTCGATATTGACCTTCCCTGTTGTCTTCTTCGACTCCTGAAATTTGTGACGGTTTAGTATGTTTTCTTCTTAACCCTAGCTCTAATACAGTGAGGACACTGTAAATTTTAAGTATGGGGTGGGGGAAAGACTTACTTGCATATTCATACTTAGATTAGAGTTGCATATTTATTTCAATGCATACAAAAAAAAGAGAAAAATGACCCCCATCAAAAATTTTGAAAAAGAAAGAGTCATGGAAGTATAAAAAAGAGCTCTATGATGCAAAATTAGATTCATTAGAGATATAACATGAGATTGCCTAGTTAAGGAAAGTCCCAATGAAGTGCAAGAAGAGAAAAAACATAAAGGAGATGAAAATTTGAAGTTGCTTTTTACATGTGCATGATAAGATGATGGAGGACTTTTTATAAAAATTCCATACAAGCAAAGTTCATATCCTAGCCTTACCTATGCATCATTGCAAAAGCCACAAAGCCATATATGAGACTTATCATGATCATTATTGCTCCACATATACACATATTTCCCATTTTTTACCTTATACCCTATCCGGGGACAATGTTTTTTTTTAATGGATGTCATCTTTGGAGTTATATGGAGTTGTGCATATATGAAGTTGTTAGCAGGAATGATACAATTATGAAATATGGAAAATTAAATGAGCGAGAAAAAAAAATCCGATCACCTCAGGAGATAAAGGTGGGTCGACCCTGCTTGCGTTGAGATAATAGTTCCGCAGGATGGGACACACAAGGTGAGGAGTCCGAAGTACTAAGTATCCGGGGCCATTCATGACACCCATGTTTGCGACTCGCGAGAAGGCAGTGCTAAGGTTAGAGAGGTAAAAGCATTATATTGAAAAAAAGCATTGCGCGATGAGTGAAAGGTGAGACATTATGAAGAAGGAATGTGTAATGTTTTGGAAAGAAAGTATGTTTCCCCAGATTTAACACCACATGGCCAAATATTAGCCCACCTTTATCCTTTTAACAATCCACTTCTCACAAGCTTGAAAAAAGTCCTCTTGATTATTAATGCTATGTCGCTAAAATTGTTTTTTGCATATTACCTCCTTTATGAGTATGAAATTGCTTTTTATGCACAGGCATGGACTTGGTTGACATAAGTACCTTCTCGAGGATGGCAATTGATTGTAGGGACATATGAAAAATGAATCTATGATGTTGAGGGTTTACTTTCTTCCCCTGAATGACCATTAAAGGTATTGCTTGGGGACAAGCAAGTTAAGTATGGGGTGTTTGATGTGCGCGCAAATTGCCATATTTTCTATGCACATATGAATCCATTTTATTGTCTTTTTCATGCACATTTATGGAAAAACATGAGAATAGTGTAGTTTATGCTTAAATGTCAAATATATGGGTTTGCACGAGTTTCCATGTGATTTCGCAGAAAACAGAATGAAAATGGATGAATTCGGAAGAGCGGAAAAAGAACTCGAAGTCATCTGAAGAGGTCGAAATCGACTGAAGACCTCGACATCGAGTACATCAGAGATAGAGGAATCGAGCAGAAAAGGAAACAGAGCATATCGACACAGAAGAGGTCGATATCGACGTCTGGGGGTCGATATCGATGCTGCCAGATCGACCAAATTGATAGAAGTCGAGTGCCAGTTCAAGTAGGAGAAGGAGAAGCTCGAGATGAAGTTTTGGAGGGGTCGATATCGATGTCTAAGGGTCGATATCGACCATGCCTCAGAGGAATTTGACTCCGATTTTGATAGAATTATATCCAAAGCTTGCAATATCTATCCAAAGGTCGAGATTTCCTATCATCAACACCATATCTATCATGAGGAGGCTGATTTCACCATGAAGTTTTAGCTTTTACTTTGTTTTAGTTTATCTTAGAGAATAAAGATATGGTTTCGAGTCCTTATCGACATCTATAAATAGAGGCCAATAGGGCTAAGTTTAGGTATCCATTTTTCGCAGAGAAATTCAGTTTCAATAGAAAGTAGAGAGAGAGAGAGGAGGCCGAGTGGAGTTGTAAAGCGAGAGTGGAGTGGCTTGTTCGGTTGTACTTTCTTTCAGAGTCTTAATTCAAAGTAGCTTTCTTTCAATAACAATGATGATGATGTGCATGATGAAGAGCGAGTAGTCAACCAACTTCTAGGGTCGGGGTGAGCCCGACGATAGCAATGTGAGGTAAGTGCATCACAGGTATGACTTTTATGCGATTCTGTCTTCTACCCCATGCATGATCCTTTGCGAAAGTTAGGGAGATTCATTATTTGCATTATTGAAGTGAAAGCCACTCATATTGTGAACTTTAATTCTCATAAATTGGATAGTAACTCTTAGGAATTATGCGAGAGCCTCTAATCACCTAAGTGTTGATAACGAAGGTTATTTGACGGAAAGACATTAAAGTTCATATCTTTAGCATGAAACTTGCATTGTTATCGTTGTGGCATGAAACCCCGACTTTGGAAGCCTTTTAATTAATTGGTTACAAAAACAGTTTCTGTGACAAGCATCGAAATCGACCATAAGGGTCGATATCGAGGTCTAACATCGATATCGAGGTCTCTGCTCAACGTCGACTTGCTGTTTTGTCTTCTGCAGGAACTGCGCTAGGAAATCAACCAGAACTGAGGTCGATATCGACCTGTATACTCGATATCGAGTGTCTCCTGAGGTCGAAAGCCTTGATCATGAGCACAACAAAGGAAGCGCTGATATACCTCCTCGTGGATTCGATCCTGAATTACCCTACTACTACAAGGGAGGGGATTCTCGTATTATTTGTTTGGGACAGGGAGATAGTCTAGTTGTGCTTTATTTTATTTTAAATATTTGAATCTCCTACTTACCACCCCCGTTGCGAACAATTACTTTCTTGTGATGTGATAATACTATATCACTTGCTTTATTTGCAAATAAATAGCAGATGTTCGGATAAAATCTAGGCCCTTGTCCTTGTATTTTGTTTTAGTTATCCGTGAACCGAAGTGAGGAATCATGACTTCTCCCCATCCTCGTCGGCGTGATTTTTCCCGTTCCATCGATTCTGAGGAAAAGATGGACTATATGGTAGCTGTTTCTACTATCTGTTTGTGATAGTCGAGTTTCTTGGTTAATATCTGATTTTGGTGTCTTGCAGCTTTTGCCTGAATCTTTTGGTGCTCAGTATGCTCGCGAGGGATTGACTAATGTTTGCTTGGTTTCTCCCATTGGGCAAGAGTTTCGAGTAAGGGTGTTCCGAGATAGCCAACATCATTATATCCTTACTTAAGGTTGGCGTTCTTTTGCTGTAGACAATGATTTACGTGTTGGGGGGTCTCTTATTATTTTTAAGTATGAGGGGAGTAGCCGTTTTACAATATTTGTTCTAGAGGCGAATGAGTGAATTCGCGTGGATAATTTTAGAACTTGTGTTTATCTACTCGTCATTCCTCTGTTTGTGTGAATCCTGTTATGCTAATCGTTTCTTGTTTCTCCAAGTGTTTGTAGGGGATGTATTGTGTACATATTTTTTGGGGTTCTCTTTGCATGCTGGCTTGGATACGCGTTTTGTCGAACTTTCTTTAAATTCTATTAAGGTAGGAAAAATAGTTCGCACAACTTACCTTAGTGGTCTATTTTAACAACCTTTTGATTGAGACTTGAAGAAAATAGTCGAACAAACTCGTGTTGTAAATAAAGTTGAATGAAACATATCACTTTTATTAAATTTCCCGACAGCATGGAAACTTGCTTGTGAACCTGTGTTCAAACGGTACATGATATTTAGATTTATTCTCCTTGGAGGCTTACGTGCATGCATATCCGTGTTTAAAACACACGCGATAGCTAAATTTTTTCTCCTTGGAGGCTTACGTGAATGCATATGCGTGTTTAAAACACACGTGATAGCTAAATTTATTCTCCTTGGAGGCTTAAGTGCACGCATATCCGTGTTTAAAACACACGCGATAGAAAAATTTATTCTCCTTGGAGGCTTACGTGCACGCATATCCGTGTTTAAAACACACGCGATAGCTAAATTTATTCTCCTTGGAGGCTTACGTGCACGCATATCCGTGTTTAAAACACACGCGATAGCTAAATTTATTCTCCTTGGAGGCTTAAGTGCACGCATATCCGTGTTTAAAACACACGCGATAGAAAAATTTATTCTCCTTGGAGGCTTACGTGCACGCATATCCGTGTTTAAAACACACGCGATAGCTAAATTTATTCTCCTTGGAGGCTTACGTGCACGCATATCCGTGTTTGAAACACACGCGATAGCTAAATTTATTCTCCTTGGAGGCTTACGTGCATGCATATCCGTGTTTTAAAACACACGCATTAGCTAAATTTATTCTCCTTGGAGGCTTACGTGCATGCATATCCGTGTTTGAAACACACGCGATAGCTAAATTTATTCACATTGGAGGCTTACGTGCATGCATATCCGTGTTTGAAACACACGCAATAGCTAAATTTATTCTCCTTGGAGGCTTACGTGCACGCATATCCGTGTTTCAAACACACGCGATAGCTAAATTTATTCTCCTTGGAGGCTTACGTGCACGCATATCCGTGTTTTAAACACACGCGATAGCTAAATTTATTCTCCTTGGAGGCTTACGTGCACGCATATCCGTGTTTCAAACACACGCGATAGCCAAATTTATTCTCCTTGGAGGCTTACGTGCATGCATATCCGTGTTTGAAACAAACGCGATAGCTAAATTTATTCTCCTTGGAGGCTTACGTGCACGTATATCCGTGTTTCAAACACACGCGATAGCTAAATTTATTCTCCTTGGAGGCTTACGTGCACGCATATCCGTGTTTGAAACACACGCGATAGCTAAATTTATTCTCCTTGGAGGCTTACGTGCATGCATATCCGTGTTTTAAAACACACGCATTAGCTAAATTTATTCTCCTTGGAGGCTTACGTGCATGCATATCCGTGTTTGAAACACACGCGATAGCTAAATTTATTCACATTGGAGGCTTACGTGCATGCATATCCGTGTTTGAAACACACGCAATAGCTAAATTTATTCTCCTTGGAGGCTTACGTGCACGCATATCCGTGTTTCAAACACACGCGATAGCTAAATTTATTCTCCTTGGAGGCTTACGTGCACGCATATCCGTGTTTTAAACACACGCGATAGCTAAATTTATTCTCCTTGGAGGCTTACGTGCACGCATATCCGTGTTTCAAACACACGCGATAGCCAAATTTATTCTCCTTGGAGGCTTACGTGCATGCATATCCGTGTTTGAAACAAACGCGATAGCTAAATTTATTCTCCTTGGAGGCTTACGTGCACGTATATCCGTGTTTCAAACACACGCGATAGCTAAATTTATTCTCCTTGGAGGCTTACGTGCACGCATATCTGTGTTTAAAACACACGCGATAGCTAAATTTATTCTCCTTGTAGGCTTACGTGCATGCATGCATATCCGTGTTTAAAACACACGCGATAGCTAAATTTCTTCTCCTTGGAGGCTTACGTGCACGTATATCCGTGTTTGAAACACACGCGATAGCTAAATTTATTCTCCTTAGAGGCTTACGTGCATGCATATCCGTGTTTTAAAATACACGCGATAACTAAATTTATTCTTCTTGGAGGCTTACGTGCATGCATATCCGTGTTTAAAACAAACGCGATAGCTAAATTTATTCTCCTTCGAGGCTTACGTGCACGCCTATCCATGTTTAAAACACACGCGATAGCTAAATTTATTCTCTTTGGCGGCTTACGTGCATGCATATCCGTGTTTAAAACACACGCGATAGCTAAATTTATTCTCCTTGGAGGCTTAGGTGCACGCATATCCGTGTTTGAAACACACGCGATAGCTAAATTTATTCTCCTTGGAGGCTTACGTCCACGCATATCCGTGTTTGAAACACACGCGATAGCTAAATTTATTCTCCTTGGAGGCTTACGTGTATGTATATTCGTGTTTAAAACACACGCGATAGCTAAATTTATTCTCCTTAGAGGCTTACGTACACGCATATACGTGTTTGAAACACACGCGATAGCTAAATTTATTCTCCTTGGAGGCTTACGTGCATGCATATCCGTGTTTTAAAACACATGCATTAGCTAAATTTATTCTCCTTTGAGGCTTACGTGCATGCATATCCGTGTTTTAAAACACCCGCGATAGCTAAACTTATTCTCCTTGGAGGCTTATGAGCATGCATATCCGTGTTTAAAACACACGTGATAGCTAAATTTATTCTCCTTGGAGGCTTACGTGCACTCATATCCGTGTTTAAAACACACGCGATGGCTAAATTTATTGCGTGTTGACAATTTCCGTTTGGTTTGGAACTTTCATTTATTATATATGAAGTGGTACCCAATCGGGAACCCTGACGACCCCTATACATGGAAAATCTAAGTCATCAGGTTTCTTTTTATGCCTATCCTTTTATGCAAAATAAGCCTTGAGATTCTTGGCGTTCCATGCCTTTGTGAGTGTGGCGCCTTCCGAGTTTTGAAGTTTGAAAGAACCCTGGCCTACTTCTTTATGGATGACGTAGGGTCCTTCCCATTTAGGTTCAAGTTTTCCCCCGGTTGTTTCTTGTCGGAGGACCATGTCCCCTTTTTGTAGCGGGCGTACGAAGACGCATTTGTTGTATCCTTCAGCCAGCCGGCGCGGATATTCATTTGCTTTGAGACAAGCCGTGTCTCTTCTTTCTTCACGCAAGTGGAGCTCTAACTCGAGAGCTTCATCGTTGGTATCTTTACTGAAATCGACAATTCTAGCCGATGGGATGAGCAACTCCACAGGGATGATCGCATCGACACCAAAGGCCATTGCGAATGGTGTTTACCCCGTGGGACTCTTGGCTGAAGTCCTATATGACCACAGTACCAAAGGCAAGATCTCGGCCCATTCTCCCTTTGCAGTCCCTAGCCTCTTTTTAAGGGCATTCAGAATTTGGCGATTCGTGGTCTCGGCCTGTCCATTGGATTGTGGGTATGCTACCGATGAGAAACGGAAGTCGATGTGGAGGCCGGCACAGAAATCATGAATTGCTTCATAGTCGAACTGGGGACCGTGATCAGTGATAATTGTTTGGGTGACTCCGAATCGGCAGATCATGATTTTCCAGAGGAATTTGCGTACCTTTTCTGCCGTGATGGTTGCCAAAGCTTCAGCCTCAACCCACTTTGTGAAGTAATTGACAATTATGATGATGAAGCGCAGTTGGCCCGGTACTGTTGGGAACGATCCCAAAATGTCCATTCCCCACATCGTGAATGGACATGGTGCATATATGCACTTCAAAGGATGAGGAGGGCGATGATTGAGCGATGCGTGCCGCTGGCAAGGATCACATATGTGAATAATCATTTCAGCATCTGCTCTGAGAGAGGGCCAGTAGTAGCCTAGACGTGTAGCTCTCGGACGAGGTCAAGGCCCTCTTGGTTCGAGACACAGAGGAGATCCGGGATGTTAAAGCCTCTTTTGTATAGCCGGCCATCTCTCACTCGAAAACGGGCCGCTCTTCTTCTGATGCTTTGGCCTTCTTGTGATTCGCCTGTTAAAGCCCCTTTGGTTATGTATTCTAGGAGAGGTATTCACCAGTCTCCGAGGTTGGATATTCTGAATACCCCCTGGTGGATTCCTCGAGCATGCTTTTGTTCGATCACCACGCGATCACTTAATCCTAAAGGTAAGGCAGCCCCCATTCTAGCCAAGGTATCGGCGCGTTCATTCTGATTGCGAGGAATAGATGAAATGGAACACTTTTCGAAGGCGACAGTGAGTGTCTGCACGCGTGCCAGATATTCAAGTAGCATTCCCGTCTTTGCCTCATATTCACCTTTAACTTGCCGAGCAACTACCTCTGAATACGTTAAAATCTGGACTTGCCGAGCCCCATTGATCAGTGCTTTTTCTATACCTGTGATCAAAGCTTCATACTCGGCTTCATTGTTGGTAGCCTCAAACAGTAGCTGGAAAGAAAGATCGGTTATTTCCCCACTGGGGCTTGTGATGGTAACCCCGGCTCCACAGCCTCCTGTCGATACTGATCTGTCAACATTTATGACCCAGTCTTCCCTATCGCGATCCTGAGAATCGGTGAAGACAGCTTCTACTACAAAATCAGCCAGGGCTTGAGTCAGACGGGCCTCCCTGGGCCTGAAATGGACGTCAAACTCAGAAAGCTCTACCGCCCATTTGACCATTATTCCAGAGAGTGATGGTGAGTGCAGGATCTGATGGAGGGGTAGGTCCGAAAGCACTTCAATGGTGTGAGCCTGAAAATAAGGCCTCAACCTTCGTGCAGCAAAAACCACAGATAGAGCCATTTTTTCTATTGGAGTATATCTGGAATCGGCGGGTTGTAAGACTCGGCTGGCGAAGTAGATAGGAAGAATGGATTCCCTAGTAAGCACCGTGCTAATAGTTATAGATCCGACGGCGAGGTATAACTGCAGTGTTTTGTGCTCGCGTGGAAAATGAAGAGTGGGCAAAGTGGCTAAGTATTCTTTCATACTTTTGAAAGCTTCATCCAAAACGACAGTCCACTCAACCGGACCTTTCTTTTTAAGCTGCTCGAAGAAAGGCATGGAATGATCAGCCAATCGCGAACAGAACCTACTTAAGTAGTTGACTGATCCGTTTAATTTCTGAATGTCGTTCAACGTCTTTGGTGGGGCCATGTCGATGATTGTCTACACTTTTGAAGGATTCACGTCTATTCCTCGGTGGCTTATCATGAAACCTAGGAATTTTCCCGAATCCACTCCAAAAAAACACATATTTCTGGATTCAGGCAGATGCGATTTTTTCTTAGTGTGTCGATGGTCTCTTGTAAGTCTTTGCAGTGGAACCTTTTATTATAAGGTAATGTCGTTTAATTCCTATTTGGGCAGCAAACACTTTTTCTATCATTCGCTGGAAGGTAGCACCCGCGTTCTTTAGCCCAAACGACATTACCTTATAGCAAAAGGTTCCCTGGTTGGTGATGAAGGCGGTGCTTTTTTTATCGCGAGGGCTCATTCTGATCTGATTGTAGCCGGAGTAAGCATCCAGAATGCTTAGAGTGGCGTGTCCTGCCGTCGTGTCAACTAGCCCGTCGATGGATGGCAAAGGGTAGCTATCTTTTGGTCAGGCCTTCTTCAGATCTTTGAAATCTACGCACATTCTCCATTTGCCAATGCTCTTTCTGACTAGCACCACATTTGACAACCAAGTCAAATCGTTAATCTCGCGAATAAATCCGGCTTGTAGAAGCTTATGTACCTCTTGTTTTGCTGCCTCCGACTTTTCGGCGATCATCTTCCTCTTTCTTTGGCATACAGGCTTTGTCTCGCGATTTAGTCTTAGTGAATGTTCTGCAGTTTCTCGGGGGAGCCCCTTCAAATCTTGCGGCGACCAGGCAAAAACATCACGTGACCTTTTTAACATATCTTTGAGACGCTTTAGTGCGGGGCCAGTCAAACTGTGACCATGGTACAGGGCCTCGGTCTTGTTTAGGAAAGGAAAGAATCAAATAAATTCAAGACTCCCAGCTATATTAGTAGGGAATCAGGTTCGATCCACGAGGAAGCGAGTCAGTGGGATCCTAGTAGCGTTGAAGATACGTCGTGAATGTTCGACCAGAAGCCTTGATGTCGACCATGAATGTCGATGCTTTTTGCAACAGAAGACCTGCAGAGACAAAAACGGCAGTCGATATCGACTAGAGAGGTCGATATCGATGTTAGTCAGCGAAATCGACTGGCTCAGAAGTCTGCCAGTCGATATAGAAGGGTCGATTTCGACGTTGGGGGTCGATTTCGATTTTCAGCAGCAGTGACCCAGGAGTCTCGAGATCGACTCAAAAGACTGTCGATCTTGCACCGTGGTCGATATCGATGTTGACCTCGATATCGATGTTCTCCTGCAGAGGGTTAGTTCGTTGTCGGGAAAGAACGGCCAAAGATTTAAGAATGGAAAAGTAGTAATGAACAAAAATAAACAAAGGTGTTGGGTTTTTCGATGACTCAACGAACGACAGTAAAAAAATGGATGTAAACTTAAGAAAGAAAGGATCTTCCAAAGCCAATGATTACCGCGACGACAACCATTATAGAATAAGTAAGAAATCACTAAAGATGCATGCTTTTATCATAAAGGAAAAGGCTTTCACCTAAACCGACAAATAGGAAAAGAGATCTTGCAATTACTTAACCTAATTTGCGTCTACCTTTGTCATAATTGAGTTTATAATCTTTCGAATAGAAACCCTATTTACTACCCAAGTTTTACAACATGAGTTCCTTAAATTTGCATTTAAAGATGAAGCACAAGGTAGAGCGAGATAAAAGATACCTTCTTTAGCGACGTACAAACCTTACCACCATGGCTATCGTCGGGCTCACCCCGATCCTAGAAGAAAGGGCGACTACTCGCTCATGTTGAATGTAGACATGCTTTGAATTGAATAAACTTGCACAAATGGAAAACATTGAATCTTTACAATCTCAACGCCAACTATCGTAAGCGCTTGAAACTTTAAAGCTCAAAACTGAAACTCTAACTTTCTATTGCCTATTGCTATTGTCTTTCTTGCTTGGATGATTCTAAAAAACCATCCCCTAGGGCTTTATTTATAGGCTACTAATCCTTGCTAGCCAAGGATTGTAACTTCTATCTAAACTATGAACTCTATCCAAACAATTAGGATAGGTCTTTTATTTTGATAAAACTTAAACAACTTGATAAAACTTAAAGGTAAAGATAAACCTCAGCTGCTATTTATCTAAAAGTACAAGATAATTCGTGGCTTTGAGGATAGAATTCATAATCCTAGTTTCGAAATCGGATCTATCTTCTGTCGAGATAAGGTCGATATCGACCACAGAGGTCGATATCGATGTCTGTGGTTCTGCTCGACTTGTCCATCTCCACTCGATGTCTATGTTGAGGTCGATATCGATGTCAGGTGATCAATATCGAGTGCCTTCTTGGTTGGTCGGTGTGGTCTATCTCGACACTCAGAGGTTGTGTCGACAATTATGGTCGATATCGATGTTGAAGGTCGATATCGACCTCTGCTCAGCTTCACTTGGACTTTTTGTTATGACTCCGATTTCAATCCAATTCCTGCATATTCAAACCAAAACTTGTGCAGACTCTACTTCTTGCACGTTAGCTCATTCTACACAAATTCCTCTTGTTTTCAACCTTTGTTTGAGGAATCGAATGAAATATGAAGTCAAAACTTGCGAATAAAATATGTACAAATATGTAGATCAAAATACCCCATACTTAGACTTGCTTGTCCTCAAGCAATAACCAAGCAATAACCAATACCTACAACACACCCTTCAAGTCTTCGCCCTTGTCCAAAGCAAAATCATAAGCGGTAGTAAAGCAAAGCAAGTGAATTTAACGTCATAGCACATATTTAGGCGATCCATAGGCATATGCACTTTTTTATCCAACCTCACAGGGATAATGTGTTTACACTCAACTCTCATGTGTTTAGGCTATGAAGATCGACTCTCAACTCAATTCCATACACAATCTCATAAACATTGTAATTTATAAAAATCCACTTCGCAACCAATTATGAAAATGCAATAAGAATCATCAGGAGGACTTTCGCTCAATGGAAGACTTCAAAGAAGACTCCATTCGGCGGGGTTGTAATGGGGCTTGGTAAGGAATTAAGGGTATGGAATTATTTGGCTATGTGGTGCTTTTATAATTCGGGAATCAAGACTCCTAAATCTCAACACTTGTAATATCCAAACCATAACTCTTCAATGTTGCACTTTCCAAGCTCAATTCTCCATAATGCTCTTTCCCAACTCATCTTTCCATAATATGCTCTAAAGATGCACTAAAAGATGTAAACCATACTATCAACCCTTCTTTCAAACTCTTATATGCCTCTCAAAATTATAACACTTGTATGAAATAAATAAAGGACTTAAGGATTTTGGCTCATGCACTATGTATATATATATATATATATATATCTTTTTTTTCGGATTCTTTTTTCTTTTTTTTTTCTTTTTTTTTATGAAAATAATAAAAAAATATGTGCATTTATACGGTGAGCCAAAATCCTTTTACAAAATATGACAAGATGTAAATATGCACCAACCCATAATTTCCTTGCTCAAAACTGGACAATATGCACTTTTCTTTCCACAAGGCATTAGTCCATCCAATCTAAGTCTCAATTCCCAAATGAGGGTCAGGCTCAATTCGGCTAGGGATAATTTTGTGGAGTTCGCAATTTCAGGCTCAGGCTAATTATCCGGCTTCAAGCAGAGATAATGCAGGGTAGGTAAGGAGAGGATAAAAATGGCTTAAAAGATGCCTCCATCATTTAATTCTCGTAAACATAGACATATTTATGTATTGGCTTTGAATAACTATCACAACATTTAGAGATGGATAGGAAGAGTAAATTCACTCAAGAAAGCGGAGGGATTTTTTATTTTCTCCCTATATGCCAAAATTCTCACTAGGACAATTTTTGTTGGATTCGCTTTTTAGCCTAGGATCATATGTGGTCAATTTCATCACAAGTTCACAATCTACATAAAAAATTTAAGGACTTAGGCTAAACCATCCAAATATGTCATAGGATTTACATGATCAAGTCAACTATTGAGTTTTCATCATAGGACATCTAAGTAGGGTTTAAAAAATAAACTTAAGGAGTAAACATGCATTTTTTTGTATTTTTTAACATTTTTCTATTTTTTTGAATTTTGTCATTTTTATAAAACTAACAAACGTAAAAGACTAAGGACTTAAACTTTAAAATACATAAATGTTTAAAAGATAAATGAGGCTAAGAGTTGTATTGCTTCATATTTTATTATATATTTCGATTCAATTCTCCCCACGTCAGCCGTCCCCATCCATGCCACTATATGAGCCTTCAAAAGAGGTGGATCCTGAGGTGAAGGACCAATTCATGAAAGACCAGGTAAAGCGTCTTCAAAAACAAGTTAGGTTTCTTACTAACAACCAAGTTTGTTTAGAATGTGGGTCGCAGAAATACAACACGACGACTTGCCCCTACACGGAGCAAGTACAATTAGCGGAGACCCACAATGAAGTAAAGTATGCGCGGGGGCCCAACTATGGAGGCAATCAAGGGAATTGGGGTTATCAACAACCCCAGTATCAACAATATCAGCAACCCCCACCATACAGAGCACCTGGCCATCCCAAGAGAGAAATGGGGGATGATCTACAACTACTCCTAGACGAGATGAGGCGGAACCAATCAGAGACAAAGCAATCCAACAATGCCATCAAAACATCACTACATGGCATCAACTCTAGGCTTGGTGAAATTGACACATGGAGGAAAAGCGTGGAGATCCAATTGGGTCAATTGGCGGCATCCATTCCACGATAACCTAGAGGGCTCCCAGGCCAACCACATGCCAATCCAAAGGGGCAACCATCGGGCCACATCGCCGCCAAACACTTAAGGAATGGCAAGGAAATTCAACTCAACAATGATAAAACAGAGCCAGCGGAGAAAATCACTGGAGAGCCAGTTGATATCGACACCCCCAGTCGATGTCGACTGACCCACTCGATGTTGACCCTATTGAGGCGACCATGAGATCGACAACAACAGTCGATATCGACACCCCCCAGTCGATGTCGACCATCCATCAATACCTCCTCGAGCCAATCCCGCTCCACCAAAGAAGAAGACATTGCCTTATCCCTCCAAATCTTCAAGGGACCCTGCGGATGCGAAGTTCCAACGCTTTGTGAAGGTACTCCAAGGCCTCAATGTCACTATACCATTCAAGGAGGCTCTTCATGAGATGCCATCCTACGTCTGGTTCCTTAAAGTCATTCTAAGCAAAAAGCGATCAATTGCTGAGATCGCAGAGGAGTGCAGGAAGATGGACTACCCGGAGAAGAGGAGTGACCATGGTAGATTCGCCATCACTATTGGGCTTGGCCAACATCGCTACAAGGCTTTGTGCAACCTAGGGGCTAGCGTGAGCCTCATGCCTTTGTCCATATGGTCAAAGGTCAATATTGGAGCCTTGAAGCCAGTTGATATGAAACTCTACATGGCCGATAACAACTTTGTAAGGCCCACAAGCATCATCGATGATGTCCCAATAAAGGAGGGGTAACCACTGATTTTATTGTGCTAGATATGGCGGAAGATCCTACATGCCCAATCATCTTAGGGAGGTCGTTCCTAGCTACGACCGACGCCAATATCAGCGTACGGAAGGGACTATTGTCATTCATCATTAGCAATAAGGTCATTGATTTCTCCTTCAACCCTACAATAAAGGAGGTCAATCAAATGGAGGTCAAGGTGATGCATGCAATAGGGAGAGTAGTCCCTTGTGATGAACCAACGGAGAGAGCCTTGACCGACGAAGAGCTAGAGGAGAGGGCTATGGAGGCCCAAATGGAGGAGCTTCTGGAAATTTGGCACCAAGCCGACGACGAAGAGGAGCCTGAAAAAGCACTCGATGTCGACATAACACAGTCGATGTCGAGTACACTGGAGCTAAATCGAGTGCCAAAAGCTAAGTATGGGGTTGAAGCCGACAGAGAACTCGAGATCGACCAGGGCCAGTTGATATCGACTGGACCCACTCAAGATGGACTCCCCCTACTCGACCTGCCTCCATCGACTGTACATTCAGAAAAGAAGGAACTCGATGTCGACCCCCTGACTCCATGTCGAGTGATCCCTCAGAGCGAAACGGACTCGAAGGTAAGTCCATTTAAGGATCCTCCACCCTTAGAGCTTAATTCTAATATCCCTATGAAGCGAGTATCCTTGTTTGTATGCCTTACTAACATGATAGGTAAGCCAATAAGCGAATATAAGGCAGGCGACAAGGTGCTTATGGAGCAATGCAACGCCCTGGGATGTAAAAGGAAGGATGGAAGGAAAGGAAGATTAATGACGATCTACAAGGTCTATCCAGGAAGGTTGGAACTCAAAGAAAAGGAAGGGACGGTGTTCAAAATAGAGCTTGGAGGCCCTGAAGAGGACATGAGAGCCATATGGTCCCTACATGTGCCGCCTTGGATAGAAGCGTGGAAGAAGTCGGCCTAGCGACTATAAAGTCTAGAGCTTGTACATAAACTTTTTAAGCTTTTAGGGTTTTGAATTTTTTTGGTTTTGGTTTTAAAAACTTTAAAACTTTGAACTTTTAGGGTTTGGTATGAAACTAACAATTTCAGGTACGGAAGGAATCTGCAAAAGCACTCGATATCGACATACCCAATCGATATCGAGCAAGGTAAATCGAATGAGTGACTGTGAGATCACCCTAAGTGAAAGCAGAAACTCGAAATCGACACAAGCACTCGATATCGACATCACTACTCGAAATCGACCTCCCCTGCGGACGTACCTGATTTGAGCCGTTGCGACGATTTCTAGTAAGTTCTCTTTAATTCCACTTCTTATTTTGTTTTTATAGTGAGGACACCGTAGGATCTAAGTATGGGGTGGGGTAAAAGCATTCTTAAATTATTTCACTCATAATTGTTAGTTTACCTTAGTTTAATGCATAAAGTCTTCTTTTTTTTTTTGCACACATGGTTAGTTCTTACATATTTGCTTCATATACATATTCTCACATGAGCATAAAGTTTACAATTCATACATATTTTGAGAAAAAGTACCCCCACTGAAAATTTAAAAAGTGTTATGGAAGTAGTTACAAGGCTCGACGATGCAAAAGTAGATCCGTTAGAGATATACCAATTAAATTGCTTAGTAAAGGGAAGTCTCAATGAAGTGCATTATTTATAGAAAACCATGAAAGGAGTAAAATTTGAAATTGCTTTTGACATATGCATGATAAGAGGACGGAAGACTTTATTTTCCATTCGAACATTATTTACCTTAACCATTACCCATGCTTATAGCCTTTACTTCATATTCAATGCCATATATGCTTACAGTCATATTTGCTCCACGAGTTCTTAAATTGCCCATTTTTATGTCTTTTACCCACCCGGGAGATTATGTTATGAAATGGATGTCATATTTTGGAGTTGTTGTATGGTTTGATATGTTACGAAGTTATTATGAAGTTGATGGCGGGATATTATAATGGAAAATTTAATGAGTGAAAAGAAAATCCAGTCACCTAGGCGTTAGGTGAATCGACCCATCTTGCGGAGGATAAAATTCACGCAAGATGGGTAATAGAGCCCATTTAGGTAGGCATATTAGGTTGCATTTAGCTTAGTGAAGTGCATAAAATGCATAACTTAAGTAGAATTTGCATATTTACTCGTCGTGATGGTGGAGTCGGAATCTACACGTTTTTATTGATTATTTCAGGTAGATGTGGATCTCGATAAGGAACGAGGAGGCTCATGGATTAAGGAAGAGTCAAGAAGAAGAAGCTATAAGAAGAGTTCGGGAGCGGAATTGAAGTTCGAGAGCCTAAGTGAAGAACAAGTCAACAAAAGTTGTCGCCCGACAAGCTGAACTTGTATCGCACTTTCTGGAGGCCTCGGTGGTCCGATTGACTATTATAAGCATGCGTTGGAAAGCTATTTTGTAATAGCCGCACCCGCGGCTTGTGAGGCCGCACCCGCGACCTTGCTGGGCCAAATCAACGCCGAATTTATCCGAGAACTCTATCTTTCCTTATTTGCATTCTATCTTTTGAGGACGTCTACTAGGGTTTTAGGTCGGTTCTCAGGCCTATTTAATGGCTGGTTTTAGGTTGTTTTAGGATCTAATCTTTTGACAATCTCTTGACAATGGAGTGCTAAATTATTTTGTTTCGACTACGATTTGAGTCTCCGTTAGGTTGAATTGTGAGTTTTCTATTCTTGTTCTTATTTCCATCATATGTTTCATCTTCTTTGTGCTTGAATGCTTTATGGTGTTTGATGCTATCTTGATTGATCGCCTCGCTAGGATCTCATCATCGCTAGGGTTTTGAATTGTTCCTTACGATTCTTAATCTTTGGTAGCAAGCATGTTCTAATGGACTTCGTTAGAAAGCTTGAATGTGTAGGAAGTTGACTATAGGTTAAATATTAGTTCTTTAGGGGATTGATATGGCTTATATGCTTTATACATTTTGAGACTTATTGATATTCCTAGGATTAAACCTTAATCCGTGTTAAGATTGCCTAGGAATAAGGGATTATTAGAACTCTTAGGGCTAATAATCTACTTAAATCAAGATAAGAACATTTGATTGGAAAAGGAAAAGAATTCGAGTAGGAAACAAGGATCGAATTCACCAAATAGGGTTGAGAATTGTAGGCGAAACTATCTCTCAATTATTGATTCTCCTAACTTGTTAATATTTCTCATTCTTAACCACTCAAAACCCATCTTTTCTACAAATTGGTAAATACATTCAACATAGGAATACTTGAATCTCTGTGGGATCGTCCTCTTACTTACTCACTATACTAGTCTGTAGGTTTGAGTTTTCTTTTGATAGGATACACAACGATTTTGTCCTGTCAATGGGACACAAGGTGAGGAGTCTGATGCGCCAAGTATCCGGGGCCATTCATGACACCCATGTTTGCGACTCGCGAGAAGGCAGTGTTAAAGTTAAAGAGGTAAAAGCATATAAGTGAAAAAAGCTAAGATCATTATGAGGAGAAGGGAATGTGGAAATCACAAAGGAGAAAGTGCATTAAAGAAAGAAGTTTGAAAGTTTCTCCCCGGATTAGCACCACATTGCTAAATATAGCCCACCACTATACCTTTTACCTTTTCTTCACCATTGCGCATAAAAGTCCTCTTGATTATTAATGCTATGTTACAAATTATTTTTGCATAACCCTCCATTTGTGCGAGATGTTGCTTTTCGTTCGCATGCATGAATTTGATGGAATTAGTACCTTTCCAAGGATGGCAATTGATTTTAGGGTTATATGAGAATGGATCTACAATGTTGAGAGTTTATGTTCTTTCCCTGAATGACCAATGAGAGTATTGCTCAAGGACAAGCAAGCTTAAGTATGGGGTGTTTTGATGTGTGCATATTTCACCATGTTCAATGCTTACATCTTTTCCATTTTCGTGCATATTTTATAGTTTCGGGTTGGGAAAGTAGTGAATTTTTGTAGTTTGAGTTCATTTGCAAGATATAGAGGTCTACATAAGTTTTGGTTTGATTTCGCAGAAAACGGAGCATTTTGGAGTGAGGACGAGACAAGATAGAAGAACTTGATCTCGAGCTAAAAGCACTCGATCTCGACAAGAGTACTCGATAACGACCGAGAGTCTCGAAATCGACTAAGGAGAAAAGATGAAGATCGAGCCAAATCCATGTCTACCACACCAAACGAACTCGACTCGACATAGGTCACTTGATATCGACCTTCCCACTCGACATCGATTGGTTCTGCAGACGTGTGAAAAACGCGGATTGGACCAAATCTTTGGAGGATATTACTTAGCCACGAAGATATCTATCATCTACCAAGATTCATCTATCTTTGGAGGATATTGCTTAGCCACGAAGATATCTATCATCTATCATATTGTTGGAATTGAATCCCTAAAATCCAGCCCAGCGGTAGCCATGTAAGTACGCTTTATTCTCTATTTGATTATGCGATCTCTTCTTCTACCCCGCGCTCAATCCTTTATGCGAGTTTAGGATCATTCATTATTTACCTTATATGAAGTGAAAGTGGATTATACATGTGAATTTGGATAGTAATTAGGTTTTGCCTGCGAAAGTTGACATAAACTCTAATTATGAAAAGGTAGAAACAATTAGGTTTTTATGCGAAAGCCTCTGTATTCCTAACTGATGTTGAGAAAAGCTTAATCTTTTATGTGAATTAAGTCATAATGCATGTATGGTTATCGTCGTGGTAAATCCCTACCCTAGGAGCTTTTAGTTTATTATACAAAAAACCCAAAAAAATATGTTGTCTTTATTTCCTTTTTCTTTATTTTACTGTTTTTTCTGCACTCGACACCTTCTGTTAAGCAACTCGAAATCGACCTATATAGTCGATATCGACTCCCTGCATCAAACAAACCCTACGTCGACGGTCTTCTGAGTGGACAGGAACCACTGACCCCACTCGCGATCGACCTCTTTAGTCGATATCGAGTGCTTCTATTGTTTTCCCTTCTATGCAGGTTCTTCACAGATCGATGTCACTGACTAGGAATCGACTGCCCTGTCAATATCGATTTCCCAACTCGATATCGAGGATACTACTTGACTTGCACAGAATCCTTAGAGGCTATTCAGGCATCGCTGACCCGCCTCCTCGTGGATCGATCCTGATTCCCTTCCACTACAGCGGGGGGGAAGTCTTGTAATTTATTTGCGTAGACAAGGATTCGGTTTGATATTTATATTTTATTTATTAGACTTGATTTTCTCCTACATCATTCTACTAGTAGGGAGATAGAGGAGTAAACCAATCATACCTCGATACTCCTTTTGGTTCACACTCTTACCATTTTTATCTTGATCGAGAGAGAGAGAGAGAGTTGAGCCCATGGGAATTTTGGTAACCTTGGACTGATCCATATTGTATTTTTTGAGTAGATCTCGAGTATACTTGCCTTGATTTAGAAAGATGCCCTTCTTTCTTGATGTACTTGAAGTCCAAGGAAGAATGTTAACTCTCCCATAAGCCTCATCTTAAATTCCATGCACATAATATCTAAAAATTCCTTGCAAAGGGAATTGTTAGTAGCACAAAATAATATATCACCAGCATAGATTTGCACGACCAATAAATCATTACCACCAGTCTTAATAAATAAAGTTTTGTCAATCAAACCACGTTTAAATCCATTTTCAAGAAGATATTTGGACAATCTCTCATACCAAGCTCTAGGAGCTTGTTTGAGACCATAAAGTGCCTTGTCCAATTTAAAAACATGATTTGGAAAATCCTCATTTTCAAAACCAAGAGATTGTGCAACATACACTTCCTCTTCTAAAATCCCATTTAGAAAAGTACATTTAACATCCATTTGAAAAAGTTTAATACCCAAATAAGATGCAAAAGAAAGTAACATACGAATAGCCTCTAACCTTGCTACGGGAGCAAAAGTCTCCTTGTAGTCCACACCTTCTTCTTGATTGTAGCCTTGAGCTACAAGTCTAGCTTTATTGTGAACAATCTTACCATTCTCATACAACTTGTTTTGAAAGACCCATCTTGTGCCAATAATCGATTGATGCTTGGGTCTTGGATTGAGTGTCCATACTTTGTTTCTTTCAAATTCGTTGAGCTCACTTTGCATAGCCACAATCCAATCCGTGTATTGAAGTGCTTCCATAGGATTCTTTGGTTCTACAAGAGAAAAAAATGCATAAAAAGTACACAAGTTTCTAATTTGAGATCTTGTTTGAATACCGATTGTAGGATTAGAGATGATATTCTCAGGTGGATGAGATGAAGATTGTTGAAATTTTCTTCTTCTAGGCTCTTGGGATGTTGATGCTTCTCCATGACTTTGAGGCTCAATGCTTGGTTCTACCTCGGAATCACTCAGATCAAGGCTTTGAAACCTTTGTTCAAGGACTTGAACCTGTAGATCAAGGTTTTGAGGCTGCTCTGACGTATCATGAATTTGCTCCTCATGTTTCGACGTCGAGTCTTTTCTTTTTCTTATTCTTCATTAGAACCTTGATCCTCATGTTGATTTAGATTGAGATCTACAAAGCTATCACTTAACGCACCATTATTGATTTCATCAAATATCACATGAATGCTTTCCTCGACAACTCTAGTGCGTTTATTATAAACTCTATATGCTTTGCTATTAAGAGAATAACCAAAAAAGATACCTTCATCACTACGTGCGTCGAATTTCCCAAGGTTATCCTTGCCATTTTTGTGAACAAAACATTTGCAACCAAAGGGTTTGAAATACGAAACACTTGGTTTTCTTTCATTGAAAAGTTCATAAGGAGTTTTCTTTAAAATGGGGCGGATCAAACAACGATTTAAAATGTAATTGGTTGTATTAATGGCCTCAACCCAAAAAGGATTTTGGCAAATCATTTTCTAAAAGCATGGTCCTAGACATATCCTCTAAGGTGCGGTTCTTTCGTTCCACAACCCCGTTTTATTGAGGTGTTCTAGGACCCAAAAAATTGTGTGTAATCCCATATTTTGCACAAAATAAATCAAATTTAAGTTGGTCAAATTCACGTGCATGATCGCTTCTTATAGAAACAATAGACATGTTTTTCAAGGTTTGCAACTCCTTACACAATTTTGAAAACTCAAACAAGGGTTTGGATTTTTCTCTCAAAAAGGAAACCCATGTAAAACGTGAATAATCATCAACAATGACAAGAATATATTGTTTACCTTTGGGATACTTGACACGCATAGGTCCACATAAGTCCATATGTAAAAGCTCAATAGGACAAGAGGTGCTTATTACCTTTTTGGGTTTAAAGGACCCTCGAGTTTGCTTACCTCGTGAACATGCATTGCATAACTTATCTACCTTGAAATTTAGGTCGAGAAGACCACGAACCATGTCCCTTGAATGAAGTTTGTTCATAGTATGCATGCTAACGTGTCCAAGCCTTCGATGCCAGAGTCTTGGATCTTCTGTCAAGGCCTTTGAGGCACTTTAATCTTGTCTCTGAAACTTGGTTAGTACTCATAGAATAAACGTTTTTACAACGAGGGGCTATGAGAACAATATCTCGAGACTTCTTATTCTTAACCAAACATTTCTCAGAATCAAATGAACAACATTACCTTTATCACATAATTGAGAAATGCCAAGAAGGTTATATTTCAATCCTTCCACAAAAGACACATGATCAATATAATTTGAGGGATCCTTACCGATTTTACCTATACCAATTATATTACACTTCCCTTTATCACCAAGAGTAATCGTTCCAATGGATTGATTCTTCAAATTGGAAAATGATGAACTCTTTCCACCCATGTGCCTTGAGCAACCACTATCAAGTGTCCATTTATGCTCCTTGGTCTTGGTGATATCCTCAAAACAACCAAATTCAACCTTTCCGACTACATCAAAGCACAAATTTGGAATCATAATCAAGATGGACCATGTTTGGTGGTCTAGTCCCTTTAGGAACCCAAATTTGCTTTACCTGTTCTCTTAGACATCAAGGAAAAGTGTTACGAATTATATAGGGATCATTTCTACGATAAGGACAAGTAGTCTCGATATGACCCTTCTTGCAACAAAAGAAACATGTAGGTGTGCGCTAATTCCATTTGGCTTTCACAAAAGTGGTAGAGGCTTTCTTTGGAAAATTTTTGTTCTATCCGATACCACTTTTGTTGAGGGATGATTGGTGCTCACCTAATATCATATCGAGATTGGCCTTTGAAATAGTAAAGCGAACAAGAGATGCCTGCTGGTCTCTACACTTCTCATTAAGTGAAACCTTTTCTTTCTCCAAATCCTTGTTTTGAAGACTCAAAGAAGAAAGATCTTGCTTGAAGACAGAGTTTTGTGTCTCCAAGGCCTTGACTTTAATTTCAATGGCTGATTGTGAGGCTTTGAGATTTTTCAATTCCAGCGACACTTCACTCACGCACTTTTCCTGTTCCAACAGCCTTTTTTCAAGATGTTACTATCATTTATAAAATTCAACCCATTTAAAATCATATTTTGCAGAAATTCAGACAATAGCTCAGTATGGCTAGAGATTATATTTTTCACCATAGATTAGCTTGTTCACTCTTAGATTTTGAATCGTCGGATGAATCAGAATCACTCCATGATGCAATCATAGCTTTCTTCTTTCGGTTGTCCTTTTTGTATTTGTTCTTCTTTATTTGTGGACAATCCTTGACTAAGTGTTCTATAGCACCACATTTATAGAAAGCCATAGGTTTAGTCTTTTTATTCGAATTATAAGGCTTACCTTTGTACTTGGATGAGCTGTTGTAGTCCCGGTTTGCAACTTGCTTTTTCATCTTGAGTATTCGTGCTAGTCCTCTCGTGATAAGTGCAAAGGGATCCTCTTCATCTTCACTTTCTTCATCGTCTGAGGATGCTTCCTCCTTCTTGGCTTTTAGGGCCAAATTCTTCACACTAGAGGCGACTTCCCCATCTTCCTCACCAAGAATCATCTCATGGGTAATGAGTTTACCCAGGAGATTATCCAAGGGTAAGATTGATAGGTTATGTGCTTCCTCTATTGCAGTTACCTTAGGACCCCATTTTGCCTTTGGCAAGCTCCTCATGATTTTTCTGACCTTTTCTTCGTTGGAGAAGATCTTGCTGAGAGAATCCAGGTTGTTCACAATCTGTGTAAACCTTGTGAACATTTCTTTCACCATCTCAGTGGGCAGCATCTTGAATAGCTCATATTGTCGCAGGAAGATACTAATCTTAGTCTCCTTTACATGGCTTGTTCCTTCATAGGTGACGACTACTTTATCCCAAATTTCATTGGCACTCCTACAAGGAGAAACACGATTAAATTCTTCAGCATTTAAACCACAATATAACAGATTCATGGCCTTGTAGTTCTCGGCCACATTTTCCAAATCTGTTTGGTTGTATTCGCTTTCATCCTTGGGTACTTCAACTCCTGCAGCTTTGGATTTCTTTGGCACATAAGGCCCTTTCATGAAAAGCTCCCATAGTTCCATATCTTGGTCTATGATGAACATCTGCATTAAGGAGCTTTAGTGCACAAAGTTGTCACCACAGAAGAGAGGTGGTTTGTTGGCCGATCGTCCTTGAGCGAAATCTCCATCACACACAGTACTCAAGATCGATCTAACAGATGGTTAAATCAAATAAATGTGAGTTAAAATCTTATACCAATTGAAGAACCGAGTAGGTAAAATAAATAAATACTTTAGAAGGGGGTTGAATAGAGTATGAAAGTTTCTCGCAAACTTTCTGTAAACACAACTTCAAGGGCATTGAACCGAATCTCAAGGGGTTTGAACTGAACTTCAAGAGTCTTAAGATTGAACAAAAACCGGTTCAGCTGTAAATTTAAGAAGTTAATGATAAGTGCAGAAATAAAATAAATGAACACAGGAATTGATAACAAAGTTCGGCTCTAAACCAGCTTACATCTCAACTTAGGGTTATCCAACCCGTAGGATTTCAACAACTCTTATTTCTCTTTTCCTTATGAGTCCTAGATACAACCTAGAAAACCTTCCCGTCTTCTATCTCTTAAAGCCTTACCTGCTTCTATCTAGATACCCAAGATATAGAGAAATAAAAGTCCCCTTGTTCACACCTGAGTGTGACACGTTTGAGTATATGATACTCTTAGTAGAACAGGGATTAAATTATCCTATAACGCTCAATACTTTCTTGTCTCTCAAAACATAAAACAATTACAAATAGAGCAACAACGAAAGATGATCAGCATGTGACGATGATGAGCAGAAGTAAAAGCTTTGCTTGCACTTGAGAGCTTGAGAGATGTGTATCGATGACCATTGTGCTCTCTGAATTTATAGCCCAGCTTTTCTTCTGCTTCTTTTGTCGCTAATCATAGTTCCTGAGATATCGCAGTTGTTGGAACTCCTTTTTGAATTTGAATTGTCGTTTGAACTTCAGATAATTCCAGATACGATATACATGTAGCTTATTCTGCTAAGATCTGAAATCTTGGTGTTGCTAAGATCGATTTTTATCTTTTAAGACCTGCACAGATTAGTCTAGAAACCAGCAATATATGTATATATAACTTAATCAAATAAATTAGATTTAAACAAGACATTAAATCTAATATCAAATAGGAATAAATACTGATAAATAATATATCCAGTTTGTCTTTCATCAACTTGCAAAATACATAGTAGATATATATGAATTTCATCAAGGGAGCCATCATTCTCCCCCTTGATGAAAGACAAAACTCATTGGAATAACATATAGCAGCACAAAGTATAGCAGCAAAAATAATAGTAAGGCCGAATGTTGGATCATATTGCGAAAACTAAAAACCCATTGTTTTAAAAACACTAGCCAGCAAGATACCAACAACAGAATCCACAAACCACAGAAATCAAGGACCATTCTCCCCCTTTTTGTCTTTCAACAAGGGAGAAGAAACATGTTCAAAACCAAGGTCAAACCACATCCAAAGTCAAACAAACAGGTTAAAAACCAAGTTTAAAAGAGGACAGAAAATATAGATCACGGGTCTGAGGCCACTCATCACGCCACTTCCCATAGCCTGGATCCCTACCATCCTTCTCTCGCTGCTTGGCCTGGACATCCTTCTCTGCTTTGCGTTGCCAGCGCTTGTGAGTCTGATTCAGCTTCTGGTCATAGACCATCTAATCAATGCGGCGTTGCTCAACCTCCTTCATGTAGTTCTTGATGACACCATAGGCTTCAACAGTAATGATGGAAGGCTCCGAGAGAATAGAACACAGGATGGGACGATTGCGCATAGACTGCTCACAGTTGATGATGACGTTTGCTGCCTTGGCTTTGCAATGTTCCACAGCATCGTCAGCCAGAGGAAGAATGTTGCTGGCACAAGTGAACGTCAGGGCATTGAGGTGGAACATGTTATTGATCTTTGCGTTCACCATAGCAAGTAATTCTAGAGTCTGATCCAGCTTATCTATCATCTCCATCTGGAAATCGATAATGTCCTTGTGCAGAGCATCAAGACCCCATTCCAAATCCGCCAAGCGAGTCTCAAAGACAGAGGAGGAGGGCATAGAGTTGAGTTTCACGCTAGGGACCTCAGCTAACTCCTCAGGGGTAAGATCAGACTTCAACTTCCGTGGGCCATCAGCGACTCTGTAAATCCCTAATCGCTGAAAGCAGTGCACATCTACTTTGCCGTTGTGAATCGATTTTTCCTCAAAAGAAGTATCTAGGTGAAAGTGACGGAAGATGTGAGGGAGAAGGTTGTCGTAAGGCAAAGGGATGATCGGGGCAGAGGAGATGGTGTGTATCATATGATTGAGAATCAAATTGGGAACATCAATGGCGTAACCACTCATGACAAGATACAGAAGCTCAAGAAGTTGATCAGTTAATAGTTCTCGTGAGTGTGATCTGGGAATGACATATCGGACAAGGATAGTGAAGATGATTTTGGGTTCAAGCTTGAGATTGAACAGTAACCTGTTGAGCTATAAATTTAAGAAGTTAAAGATAAGTGCAGAAATAAAATAAATGAACACAGGAATTGATAACAAAGTTCGGCTCTAAACCAGCCTACGTCTCCGCCTAGGGTTATCCAACCCGTAAGATTTCAACAACTCCTATTTCTCTTTTCCTTATGAGTCCTAGATACAACCTTGAAAACCTTCCCGTCTTCTATCTCTTGAAGCCTTACCTGCTTCTATCTAGATACCCAAGATACATAAAAATAAAAGTCCCCTTGTTCACACCTGAGTGTGATACGTTTGAGTATATGATACTCTTAGTATAACAGGGAATAACTTATCATATAACGCTCAATACTTTCTTGTCTCTCAAAACATTAAACAATTACCAATAGAGCAAGAAAGAAAGATGATCAGCAGGTGACGATGATGAGCAGAAGTAAAAGCTTTGCTTGCACTTGAGAGCTTGAGAGATGTGTATCGATGACCATTGTGCTCTCTGAATTTATAGCCAAACTTTTCTTCTTCTTCTTCTATCGCTGATCATAGTTCATGAGATATCGCAGCTGTTTGAACTCCTTTTTGAATTTTAATTATCATTTGAACTTCAGATAATTCCACATACGATATACTTGTAGCTGATTCTGCTAAGATCTGAAATTTCGGTGCTGCTAAGATCGGTTTTTATCTTTTCAGACATGCACAGATTAGTCTAGAAACCAGCAATATATGTATATATAACTTAATCAAATAAATTATATTCAAACAAGACTTGAAATCTAATATCAAATAGGAATGAATACTGATAAATAATATATCCAGTTTCTCTTTCATCAACCTGCATAATACATATTAGATATATATGAATTTCATCAAGGGAGCCATCAATGAAAATTATAAACTCAATTATGATAAAGGTAGATGGAAATTATGTTAATTTATTGCAAGATATCTTTTCCTATTTACTAGGTTTAGGTGAAAGCCTTCTCTTTTGTGATAAAAGCATGAATCTTTATTGTTTTCTCACCTTTACTTTCATGGTTATCGTCATGGTAATCCCTAGCTTTGGATGTTCTTTTCCTTATTTGTTTACATTATCATTCCTTACCGTTCGTTGAGTTACGAAAAAACCAAACAACCCACTGTTATTTGCTGATCATGACTCCTTCTCCATCCTAATTTCTTCGACCTCTTTCTTTGCCGACTTGTTACTAACATTTTTGCAGGAGCACTCGATATTGACATCTGTAGTCGATATCGACACATACTAAGTATCCGGGGCCATTCATGACACCCATGTTTGCGACTCGCGAGAAGGTAGTACTAAGGTTAGAGAGGTAAAAGCCTTATATTGAAAAAAACATTGAGCGATGAGTGAAAGGTGAGACATTATGAAGAAGGAATGTGGAATGTTTTGGAAAGAAAGTATGTTTCCCCGGATTTAACACCACATGGCCAAATTTTAGCCCACCTTTAGCCTTTTACCAATCCACTTCTCACATGCTTGCAAAAGTCCTCTTGATTATTAATGCTATGTCGCTAAAATTGTTTTTGCATATTACCTCCTTTATGAGTATGAAATTGCTTTTATGCACAGGCATGGACTTGGTTGACATAAGTACCTTATCAAGGATGGCAATTGATTGTAGGGACGTATGAAAAATGAATCTATGATGTTGAGGGTTTACTTTCTTCCCCTGAATGACCATTAAAGGTGTTGCTTGGGGACAAGCAAGCTTAAGTATGGGGTGTTTGATGTGCGCGCAAATTGCCATATTTTTTATGCACATATGAATCCATTTTATTGTCTTTTGCATGCATATTAATGGGAAAATATGGGATTAGTGTAGTTTATGCTTAAATGTCAAATATATGGGTTTGCACGAGTTTCCATGTGATTTCGCAGAAAACAGGATGAAAATGGATGAATTCGGAAGAGCGAAAAAAAGAACTCGAAGTCTTCTGAAGAGGTCGAAATCAACTGGAGACCTCGATATCGAGTACATCAGAGACATAGGAATCGAGCAGAAAAGGAAACAGAGCATGTCGACACAGAAGGGGTCGATATCGACGTCTGGGGGTCGATATCGATGCTGCCAGATCGACCAAATTGATAGAAGTCGAGTGCCAGTTCGAGTAGGAGAAGGAGAAGCTAGAGATGAAGTTTTAAAGGGGTCGATATCGATGTCTAAGGGTCGATATCGACCATGCCAGCAGAGGAATCCGACTCTGATTTTTGATAGAATTCGATCCAATGCTTGCAATATCTATCCAAAGGTCGAGATTTCCTATCATCAACACCAGATCTATCATGTGGAGGCTGATTTCACCATGAAGTTTTAGCTTTTACTTTGTTTTAGTTGATCTTAGAGAATAAAGATAAGGTTTCGAGTCCTTATCGACATCTATAAATATAGGCCAATAGGGCTGAGTTTAAGTATTCAATTTGAGATTCAATTTTACACCCAATTCAGTTGCAATAGAGAGTAGAGAGAGAGAGGAGGTCGAGTGGAGTTGTAAAGCGAGAGCGGAGTGGCTTGTTCGGTTGTACTTTCTTTCGGAGTTTTAATTCAAAGTAGCTTTGTTTCAAAACAATAATGATGATGATGTGCATGATGAGGAGCGAGTAGTCAACCCACTTCTAGGGTCGGGGTGAGCCCGACGATAGCAATGTGAGGTAAGTGCGTCAAAGGTATGACTTTTATGCGATTCCGTCTTCTACCCCATGCATGATCCTTTACGAAAGTTAGGGAGATTCATTATTTGCATTATTGAAGCGAAAGCCACTCATATTGTAAACTTGAATTGCTCATGAATTGGATAGTAACTCTTAGGAAATATGCGAGAGCCTCTAATCACCTAAGTATTGATAACGAAAGTTATTTGACGGAAAGACATTAAAGTTAATAACTTTAACATGAAACTTGCATTGTTGTCATTGTCGCATGAAACCCCGACTTTGGAAACCTTTTAATTAATTGAATTCTTCATAAAAGTCTTAGTTTTGTTTCTGTTCATCTTCCTTCTCCATCCAATTTTCTTCGGACTCTTTTCCGACAAATTGGTTACGAAAACAGTTTCTGTGACAAGCATCGAAATCGACCATAAGGGTCGATATCGAGATCTAACATCGATATCGAGGTCTCTGCTCGATGTCGACTTGCTGTTTTATCTTCTGCAGGAACTGCGCTAGGAAATCGACCAGAACTGAGGTCGATATCGACCACTATACTCGATATTGAGTGTCTGCTGAGTTCGAAAGCTTTGATCGTGAGTACAACAAGGGAAGCGCTGACATACCTCCTCGTGGATTCGGTCCTGAATTACCCTACTACTACAAGGGAGGAGATTCTTGTATTATTTGTTTGGGACAGGGAGATAGTCTAGTTGTGCTTTATTTTATTTTGAATTATTTGAATCTCCTACTACCACCCCCGTGGGCGAACATATATATGTGCAGAAATACGATAAATGGCCCAAAGAATGCCAAGTGGCATATCCCTCTCCTACCTCTACCCCCCTTCCCGTTAGGGTTGAGCCTGGCCAGTACGGGCTATAGCATAGCAATCGCCATCCGCAGATAGTATATGTGCACATCAATAGTCTCGCAATCATGCTCATTTGTTGATTGGAGCCTGCAAGCTCAACTCTAATCAGACTCAATGGAGGAAAAGCTCGATGGGACTATGCCGTCCTATGACCCTAACAACGACTCTAGGACACACAGATCACGGTTGTTCTCTTTTCATACGCATAAAGTAAACAGATGCTCAATCAAGTGTGCAACCTAAGCATGATACTGCAGGGAATACTTCAATGCTTATGCAACACCTAGTATGTCATACGACTACAAATAGGAGGGTACATCTGATCAGTCTGAGTAAGTCTATAATGGAACTTACCTGAAAAGTCAAACAACAGAGTGTAGCACAAGCGGAATCCACTCAATCAACAAGCACCTATGATATTAATGTGAAAGCGATAAGGCACAAGACTACTAGTCACACACACAAAGACTATGTCCCCAAAACCATTCTTTAAAACCAATCCGAAGTCCAAGCATTTCAAACCATTTTAAATCATTCTCAAAGCGGAAACCTCAAAAGCCAAATCATTTGAATAATCCAATTTTTTAATACTCAAGTTCATTTCCATTTCCAAATATCCATCATTTAATCAAGTTTAAGAATCCCGACACTTGAAACAAAGGCTTTTAAAATATTTTTCAAGCATTCAATCCGACATTTTAATTTTCGTCAAAATCCCCTTTTTAATATTAAAATAATCACTAATTGATATCTTCAAACCTCTCCTTTCCAAATCAACCTTTGACCAAAATTCGACTCAAAGATTGAACCAAATACCAACAAATCAATCCAAAGGATCAAGGAGCAGCTTAGCCAAGCCACTGGGTGGATTTCGCGGTGGTGAGAGGGCCGATTGCGGCTGCGAAATCCTCCCCATTTTCCCCACGAGAAGGCGCCCCTCTCTAGCCAAAAAGCAAGGTTTTCGTTGTAGCGAAACCCCTGGTCATGTCCATGAGAGCCGTCTTGTTCCTCTGGTCCGTGTTCTAACTCGCCGCGGCAATCATGGTTTCGCCGCGGCGAGATTCGAAATTATTTTCTCGTTTTTGCCTTGATTCAAATTCGTTTTGCCTCGTTTCAAATTCATTTTAACCCAAACTTATTTCAAAACATTTCTAACACAAAACTGACACCAAACAACCATATATGACTCCAACGAGGACTAGAGGGGAGAGAGGAAGAGGGATTACCCAAGGTTTCTTCGAAGCTTTCCTTCAAGCATTCAATGGTGGTCCTTGGAGCTCTGATCCAATGAGATTCTACCACGACAAGGACTAGGAGGGATAATTCTTAGTTAAAAGAGGACCTTTATGAAGTTTTAGGTCCAAAATGAGAGGATGGAAGGATGAGAGTTTACCTTGCTCAAAAATAGGGAAAAAGGAAGAAATGAGCTCGAATCAGCTTCAGAAGGAGTGAGATCTGACGTTTCTTGACCTTGGAAAGTAGGGGAGAGAGAGAAACAAGCGAGAATAAACGAGGAAGAGAAAGGAGTTATAACGAGAGAGAAGGAGGTGATTTACCGAGCGAACACCGAAACTGGGCTCCCAAGTCGCAGCGGCGAAAAGGCACTCGCAGCCACAAAGATGGGTTTCCTTCTTCTGGGCTCTGATCTTGTGGCGGCAAAGATGAACTCGCGGCAGTGAAGATGAACTCGCGGTGCTGACCTAGAACTCACGACGGTGACAGGGACAGAAACATGGTTTTTCAATGGAATTTGTTTTCCAACTCTGATTTTTGGGTTAGATTCTTGAGAGGAGATCTTCTGGAGGGAGTTTTAGGGTTCTTTGGTGGAGGAGAAATAAGAAATGAAGGGTAAAGAGCGAGGGAGATGGATTGAAGAGATGGAATATTGAAAACTTTGGATTTTAGGGTTTGATTTTGAAATGAAGACAGAGGTAGGAGGCTGAGGTAAGGCTCAGATTTTTCATTAAGATATTATTGGAATTTGGGGAATGGAGCTTCTCTTAAATAGGGGCACAATTGGGCACCTTAGGGTTTTAATGGGGAAAAGGACAAAATATTTAAGGTGTTAGTGGGAAGGAAGGGAGAGAGTGAGTGGGAGGGAAAGTGGTCGGGTGAGAGAGAGAGAAAGAGAGAGAGAGAGATTTTGCTCATTCGACCTTAAGTCCTGACTACCTATCCCGAAATCTGACTCGAGTTTGAAATCATTTCAACAAATCACAATACTCCGGGTTTTAAATCCGAACCTAATATCGGAGTTTAGCTCGACAATCTACGTTTTAAAATGTGTTGGAATGATTTCCGAAGAGTTTTCATTTTTGAAAATACGCTCGAGGACGAGTTTTTCCAAAACTTTCCAATTTTAGAAATTAAACAATTATTTTAAATTCTGGTCTTTACATTCATCCACCTCTAAAAACAAGTCTCGTCGCCCAGACTAAAAACCTTTCCAAAAGCAAACCTTTTTCCAAAATGGCTCAAAACTCTTTAAATCCCAAATCATTCATCAACTCGACATATCTCGGGAGGTGGAGGCATCCACCTCTATGGGCTATTCCCATATTCTCTTCCTCGGTTCCGGAGTCAATCAATCTACCAATCTCAACTCAATAGGAATCATAAATCATAATGTATCAACTCATATATATAACAACCATCATGTGTCCAAGCATATCGCGTGTGGCGAGCCTCTCAAAACAACCAACATAGTCTCAAAATATCAAAAGAGTCACAATCGCATAACGTCAAAACATGAGTCATATGATGCATCTCAAAACATGGCAATGCACTATTAAAGTCTCAACATCATACTATGAGTCATAAAGTATCTCTACATCATAGGGAAAGCATCACAAGCATAGACGAACCATCATAGCAACCATACTAGCACGCATGCCAAGAGAATCCATCTCCAGCCATATCACATCAGTATGGAATCTGCACAGAGTAATCAAGCATAAGCACGAAGTCATAGAGATAACCACCAACCCAAAATAAAAGACTACCAAGACTCACCACTAACTCACCAGGTCAAGGATAGGTCAATACTTGGCTCGACATAAGAAGCTAAGAGCTCATCTATGACACTCTCATAACTCGCCCGAAGGCTATCCTTAGTCTCCCATGTTGCCTCCTCGGGACTCCTCCTAGGCCACTGTACCAAAAGAAGAGGAGCCTCCTTGGTCCTCAACTTCTTGACTCGAGGGTCAAGCACCCTAACTGGACTCTCTACAAAGGTGTGGTCAGGATCTATCCGGAGGTCGGAATGATCAAGGATATGACTCGAGTTGGGGATATACTGCCGAAGTTGGTATACATAGAACACATTGTGCACGCCAGCCAATGATGGGGGTAAGGCTAGATAGTAAGCTACCTCGTCAACCCTCTCAAGAATCTCGAAGGGACCCATAAATCTAGGGCTCAGCTTGCCCTTGATGCTAAAGCGATGAACTCCTCTAGTCGGTGATACTCTAAGCCGTACATGCGATCCAACCTCGAACTCGATCTTTGTCCATCTTCGAACAGCATACTTCCTTTGTTCATCCTGGGCAATCCTCATATGCTCTCGGATGTGTCTAACCTGGTTGACTGTCTCTCTGACCATCTCAGGTAGCGAAGCTGTTGTGTCAGTGGACTCATCCCAACAGACTGGAGACTTGCAGTGCCTCCCATACAATGCCTCATATGGAGCCATCTCAATCAACGAATGGTAGCTGTTTTTGTAGGAGAACTCCACCAATGATAGGAATCTGACCCAACGGCCGCCCCACTCTAACACACATGATCTTAGAATGTCCTCCAAAGTCTGAATCGTCCGCTTGCTCTGACCGTCTGTATGGGGTGATAAGTTGTGCTGAACTATATTCGAGTCCCCAGAGCCTCATGAACCTGCTGCCATAATCTTGACGTGAAACGTCCATCTCTGTCGGAAACTATCCTCTCAGGAACTCCATAAAGCCTTATAATATGTCTGACGAATTCATTTGCTAGCCTCGATATAAAGACCGAAAGATTTTAGAATAATATTTTCTATTTAATAATAATTTATAATGGTTAAAGCTTGATATTCCGAGAATTTAAGAAATTTTCGGCCTCCAGCGTTTATTTTATTCAAATCTTTCGAAGAAAAAATTTCGGCATCATTTTAAAATCAGATTTTTAGACGGCCTTTATTCTGCTTTCAGATTTCATAAATTTGGAAATATAATTTGGATTATTATTTTATAACGGATTCGAGATTTCGATTTAAAATTTTAGTTGAGTCGGAATAAGGTCAGAGAGCGGGTTTCGGGATTATTTCATGATTTTGAATTCGTTAGGTACGGGACCACTTTTATTTCATTTCTTTCCCTCTCTCTCTCTCCCACACATAACACTCCCTCCTGATTTCGGCCTTTGTGGATCAGGGGCATTGTCAACAGCTCCTTTCCAAGCCTGTCTTTTTCTCTATACGGATAAACAACTCCTCCTATTAGCCTCCCTTCACACCCCTGCTGCTTGTCCAATTTTAACCCCATTAAACCTTGAAATTGGTCCCCTCCCTCACTCTGTTTTGTCCCAATATGATAGTAGCTAGCATCCTCTTCAAATTGGAATCCAAACCCATAATCCACACTTGAAACAAACAATCCAAACACCTTCTCTCCTGAATTTTGCCCAACCCCCTCTGATTTCCATTGTTGCCACCACTACGCCACCTCCACACCTCATCAACAGCACCACTTCCCCACCTCGTCGTCGTCATCGTTCATCTCCTTGGAGCCATAGCCGAGAGCTCTTCCGAGCCTCCACATTTATGTGAGTAAAGAACTAAGCACCCCGGCTCCCTCTCTCTTCCCTCCTTAGTGAGTAGCAGATTCTTCCACACCACCTCGGAGCCCACGAGCGGCAGCAGCAGACCTTGAAGATCCCTGGAGTCATCGGCTTCGTCACTCTTCCTTTATATTTTGATCTCAGTGGTAAGCCCTCATTTCCCCTTCCTTTTGGCCTATAATGACGTAAAGGTCTCCTTTTAGCCATCCCTTACACTCTTCCTAGGCCGAGCCCTCTGATTTTGACTCTGGCGGTCCAAATCGAGCCCGATGACGTTTTTCGGCGAGTCAAAGATCTGGGTGAGCTCTTTCTTTCCCCCTTCTTTTGTGTCATTTTTCTGGGTTTTGTGTTGCTTGGTATTGGGGAGAGATTGGGCGAGTGAATCGGGCAAGGTGCCCGGCTAGAAGGATCCCTCTCCTCCTTCCTTCCTTCCACATTCGAATAATGTGGGCAGAGGTAGAGGATGGGTCTAAGCCCGGTTTTCTTCTTTTCTTTTCCTTATTTTTAGAACCGGACCACTCTTTTTAAATGTCTGGTCGGTTCATTTAATGGAGAGTGCGGGTATGGGCTCGGGTCGGGTGCACATCGGGGTTTCATTTTTAGTGGTGGGCTGAGTTTTGGGCTCGGGTTTGGACTTGGGGCTAGGTTTTTGAGCTAGTTACATTAATTCAATTCAAATGTTATGATTCAATATGTTTTGGCAATATTTAAATTATTAGTGGGATTATTATACTACATAAGTTATTTGTTGAAATGGTGGAATTTATTAAAAACCTAGAATGTTGATTTTGCGATTTATTTAGTTATGTATGGAATTATAACTTATAAGTTGTGAGAGAATATATTATATAAAAATGTATATTAAGCTTTAAACTTACTTATATATAATTGAGATAAATATATTGAATAAAGGGAATATAAAATACTATTATATTATTAGTGAGATTTAAAAATACAATATTTTATGGTGATTTAAAGATATAATATCATAAGATTTGGATGTTAAAGATAAAAGGATTTGGAAAAGGGGTTTTAAAGGTTAGAACTTGATTTGGCAAATGGAATTGGATTTAGGGAGATTTAAAATGGGAATTTTTGGAAATGACCTAACTTTTTCAGATTTATTATGATAAAATAATAAAATAAGTTGAGTTAAAGAGTTTTGGGAAATCTCAGGAAATTGACTTGTCTAACTTATTGTATATAAATTGTGATGTGTGATATTGCGGGGTTATATTTATATGTTGAATATAAAGCATGTTACGAGATAATTGTTAGGTATAAAATATGATATACGATTTATGGCGATATCTTAATTTGATAAGCATGTTGTGAAGTATGTGGATAAGATATGGATATATGTGAATTGAAGCATGATTTGACCAGTTAGAATCGTGAATTAAATTATGAAGCATGATGAGGTGTTACATGATATTATGTGATGATATATAAGATGAGACATGATGAAATATCACAGTTAAGATAAAATGGAAGGATTAAGATGATATGAGAATAAGGCGATATGTGACGATATGAGCTGATTGATGGGAATGAATAAGGAAGATCATGAAATGAGTTGAGGTGATAAGGATGATTTGTTAAGATACGATATTCTATGGTTATGTGAACTTAGGTGCGATAGTTAGGGGCGCCTTGTGTGACTTAGACGTAGACTTATGCACATCTTATATTATATGCTAGGTGATTTGTGACACGATTGGATTGCTTACTATTGTTGATTATTTCTTTGATTCCGCGCTTCTTCAGGTAAGTTCCTTTATAGGCTTACTTAGATTCGAAATAGAAATCTCCTGGTTGTGATCATATGACATACTAGGTGCTTCATATGCATTTAAACCATGCCATGTAGTATCATGCTAGGATTGCACTTGTGATTGAGCATTCAGATACTCTGTGTGTTTGAGAATAGACTGACCGTTATCTGTGAGTCCTGGAGTCTTTGTTAGAGTCATAGGGTAGCCCAGCCTCATCGGGTTTGCCTTGAGTCAATATTGTCGATATATGAGTATGATGATGAGATAGCCCAGCACCATCGGAAATGAGCATGATATGATGAGATATGATATGCTATGATGAGATATGATATGTTGTAGCATCGAATTGGCAAGTCTCTGCACTAACGGGAAATGGTGCAGAGGTAGGAGAGGGATATGCCACTTGGCATTCTTTGGGTGCCTTTACAGTTTTTTGCATATTATATAAACTGCCAGCATGCTTGTATGATTTAATTAAATTTCTGTACTTCATTATAGCATCTTTATTATAGGTATAGCGTGCGTTGGGGGGACTCAGTCTGACCCCGCTCGCGCAAATTGTTTTTAGGTTTGCTTGCTCTATGTTTCTATGGCATGGGAATCCTCCCGAGCGATTGTGAAGAACCGGACTAACCCACTAATTTGGCTAAAGTATTTTTCGACTTGTGTTCTACTGTTTTGGTTTTGACCCGGCCTCGCCGTGGCAAGTTGTATACTACTTTCGTTTTCCATTTTTCTTCAAATGAATTTTTGCGACTTAGGCTTTTAGGACAGGTTAAGGGTACCCAACGGCCCTTCGACTGTTTTGGGGTTTGAAATCCCCGCTTTAAATACTGATATTTAGAGGTTTGAAACCTCGACCTGTACCTAAATTGCAAGATCCGAACGAAGGTATCCAACCTTCAAAACGTAACTAGGATATTTATATCCGGGCCGTTACAAAGTTGGTATCAAAGCCGGGTTGTGCAATTCGGGTACGCAAGGGTCGGGTGTATGTTTTGGGAAAACGCCCATGAATTTCAAAGGATTTGAAAATATTTTAAAGGCGCAAAATGAACTTAATATGACTAACTCAAATGGACTAAATGTGAACTCGGCCTACTAAATAAGGGAAAATCAAACAAAGGGGATCGAACGGGTAGAAAAGGCGCTATACCATCCCTATTGGATGTAGTTGGGAATGGGTAGGCGAAATATAGCTTATTCTTTACATATGGGCCTGGAAGACTCCAAGGAATTGCACCGCGGTGGTTGGAGTAGCAAGTTAGGTAGAGATCGTGAGGTATTTGCCCCTCTGGTCAGTCGCTCCTCGAAGAGCGACATTAGATAGCTTGACATATTTTATATCAATTGGGCCTAAGGGTGATCTCCATCGAAGAAGATCATTATAATTATCACTGGCTGATTCTGTGCTAAGTGCTATTATGCTAGAGCTAGAAATCTGTTGATATACTTAGACTGAGTGTTGCATCTCTATGTGAGTGGGATAAGCGAAAGAGCCTTTCCTTTCAGTATGGTCAGAATTTCTTTCTTATAGAACGATCTCCTCCATGATTCACTTGTTAGTGTCTTTCCCTTTCGTTTTATCTCTGGTTCGATGATGTTCATTTAAAGGTTGATGATAGTTGAGAGATGTCTATTCCTTCATTCAGACTTCCTCCCCTTCTATCTTCTTCCATATCTCAATTGGTATTCTGATCGAGTCGTTCTCTATGGTATCGACGTCTCTTACGAGAAATGGAGTTGGGAATCTAATCATATTCGGGAATTAGATTCGAAAACATTGACTACTTGAGCATGTGGTGAGTATGGTACTTGACACCATAGTTCATACCATGAGGTGGTTAGTGTACTAGAATATCAAACTTTGAATGATTGCGAGTCGATGGAATGAGTTGTTTTGTGGAGTCATCCCCCTTATTCCTCGTAGTGGTCAGTTGATGTCTCCTTGTCATGAACTTCTATACAAACTCCGCCATCTTCTTTCGGGAGTAAATTGAGAACCCTTTTATGTTCTCGAAATGAGTCACACACGCATTCCACGGGTAATGAGCTTTTGAGTCTGTGGGGATAAGTCGATATTGCCCTTGGAAATCTCTGCTTGGTTATAATGGTAGCCCTATCTGTGTTTACATGACTTGCTACATTACTAGGTGGAATGACTTGATGCATTATTATATGAATGACTTGATACATTACTGATTTAAATAAATGGCGTGTACTGATAATTATTGACTCGTATCCATGTACATATGTCCTTTATATCCATATAGTGTTATACTATCTTGGGCCCATGTCGTTCACCTCTATCTTTCTTCCTTGTTCTAATATGGTTGCGTTAAGATTGGCTTCGCCTCTTGTGTATATTGGTGCTAAGTTTTTAAATGTACATGTGTCATATGCAGCATATCTACGCCTTTCATCTAGACATTAGTATCCTGTAGGACCCATGACTTGTGGCTTGTGTAAATTCATGCCCTACTTGCTTTATGATATGCACCTACTTAAAATAGGTCCTCGATAGTATCGGCATTCGTTCCCTATGTCCTTGATATATGAATCGTGTTGCACCTCAATACTCATTACGCCTTATGTGATTCCAACTAGTATCATGCCTATCTACTTGTCTCGTGATGTTGTTTCCCATGCCCCATGACATTCTCTTATGCATTTAAGCATGAATAGTCTGACACCTTGCATGCCCACGCACAACATTATGTTTAGATTCTGCGTGTGCTATTAGTATCATATAGGACATGTGACTTCTAAAATGTAACTCATCATGAGGATATGTGCTCTAATTATCTCTTTTTATGTACGTGAATGTTGCATTCAAGATGTGATGTTGTTTCCATGCATCTTAGATGATCATCTTGCCATATTTGATCTTATACTCTGAAGACCTCGATATGACCATGATATGTTACACCCCTTGGTACACCCTTACTTGAGACAATACATTTACATGTTTTGCATGAATGCACACACCACGATAGTTGTAAGACGCTCGCATGATTACCTTTATATGTGTAAATATAGTGTATTGTTCTCTTGTAACATGACACCTTAAGATCATTATCTTATTCTGCATTATGAGGTACGCATGACTCACCAATTGTACTTGCTTGTATTCCCCTTATATGCATTGATGCTCATTGTGATGATAGCCTTGCTTAAGCCTCTATGACTCCCCATGTTATTAGGTGAAGTTATTCGATGCACCTTATTCTAACCTATCTATGACTTGTCATGCACTATTAGTATCCTGTGGAATCTAAGCCCTTAGAAATGTGACTTGCATAATCCCATGGCCACTTTGTATCATCGTTCAATTACACTTACCATAGGTTGTCATAACCATGATATTCCCTTTATATGATCTTATGACTATCTGAGCATGTTTTATGTTGGTAACCTAGTTATCATGCTATGCCTCAACAACCTTGTAGCATGCTTAATATAACTAATGACATGTTTATGTGAGTGTCTCATATAAATCATTGTTCTTACCATATGATGCTCTTGTGATGCTTATTGTAGTCTAGTAGCTTGTACCTCATTTGACTACGCACCCCCTATTATAGTTAAAATCATGCCCAGGTCACCCATTATCATTTTGCTTAGAATATATCACCGATCCATGCTTGTCTTGTTGAACTCATATATTTGCGAGTCATATGTTAATTAGTAATTGGGTGCTACATTGCATGTTTATATACTACGACATGATGGATACAAGTATACATGAAATATGGTTTCTAGTGTTAAACTTGTTCCTCAGTGATCATCTTTGGTTGTACTTATGCCATGTCATGACCGGCTAGAAGCATGTAGGACATGCTTTCCTATTATAGCTCATCGTATGATTACACGTCATACTTATCCTATCATGTAGATCTCGTTGTTGTATAATGTGGTAGTTACTGTACACCCTTATATGTTCCTTCTTATAGTGCTATGACATGTTTGAGCATCTTAGTATCGGATTCTATATTGATATGACTTGTGTATGTGTGTATCCGACATGAGTAATTAATTATTATTTAAATATCCTTATTAAGCCGTGAGGTATATAAAAATGTTATTTTAAGCATTGTTAGTTATACTACTATTCGCAATTATTATTTAAATGTTGTTTGAGATCGGGGGAGGGTATCGGAAATAATGAGATCAGTTGGGAAAGAAAGATCGAGTTTAGATCAAAAGCGAGCTCACAGTCGGTTGTTTCGCCGCGGCGAAACCATGGTCGCCGCGACAAACAAGGACTAGGAACAAAGGAAGAGAATGATGCTTGTCGCGCGTAGCGAGAGGCATCACTCGCGAGGGACGAAGAACTGGATTTCGCCGTGACGAGCGGCCATTTCGCCGCGACAAAAACCAGGTCTAGGCTCTTGGTCGGAGCTGGTTCTCTCCTTTCTTTGGGCATCGGCTCGGGTTTGGTTTAAACCCGATTTGGGTTATTTTATATATGTGATTTGAATTCTTATGTGATGCTATATGATTTGAGAAAAAGGGATTAAAAAACTATTTATGATTCCATGATTTATACGGATTTGGACTTGGATCAGTTATGATGATAGGTATATATATGATGTTCTAGGATTTTCTTAAACATGAATAGTCACCCATACATGTGATACCGGTTATAATAATATGTTTTGCCTAGCTTGTACCAAACAGATCTTTTCTTAAATTCATGCACACGTGATTATTAATATGTCGAGCTTGTCTATTATTTGAGGAATGATAGGTAGCAAGATTGTCTTATATGTACGTCCATGAAGAACTCGATCATGTTCCTTGTTCCAATGTGTGTTGTTGTTATTCATCGAGATAGGTACATGTTAGTGTGTATTGATGTGACTAGTATGCTTCATTATTGATCGATATATGTTTTGCTTGCCACAATTATAACCTAGTAGAATTCCATAAGGGCACTATTGTCATTCTTGGGTTGGGATCTTGTCTTCTCGTCTTGTCATCGTCAGTCTTGGTCCGTGTCTGGTTCCATAGAGAATCCGAGTTATCCGCCTTTACCTCTCGCTTACCTCCGTTAACTTAGAAACCGTTGTGCTACTTTCGGCGAGCGACGACATGGAGAAGAGGGCGGTTAGCTGGATAAATCTGAGGCTCGTATGTTGAAACCCTAGAAATTCAACATCGCTAACAGGAGGGACAAAATTGGAGAGAGGGCAGAAGTGTTTGGCGAAAGTGCAACATCGATGGCGGGGAGGAGAGTGAGAGAGGAACGGAGGGGAAACCATGGCCGGTCGACGTCGGAGGTTCATCACCCAAGTCGGCGTCACCCTTCACGTTGTTGGGCGAAAAGCGAGAAAAGCGAGAGAGGGCGGACAGTTATGGGCAAATTGGGCTTTTTTTTTTTGTTAAATCAACTTTAATTTCACTAAAAGATAAAATCTTCCACCTTAAGAAATTTTACACCTTAAGACAATTTTACACTTTAACCTCTCCATATATATATATATATATATGTATATATATATGTCCTCAATGAGGTATTTAAGACCTGCATCCTTTAGAATATAGAGGTCGAGAGGATAGTTTCCCCTCTGGTCAGTTGCCCCTCGAAGGGCAGCTTCTAGGTAGATTATGTGACCTTATATAAATTGGGCCCGAGGGTGATCCCCCTTGAAGGGGATCAGATTAATTATTGCTGATTGATTCTGTGCTGAGTGTTTTCTTCCTTGAGCAAGAATTCTGTTAATATGTTTAACCTATGTTGGCTATGAATTGAACTTCTATATGAATGGAATAATGGGGGAGACCTTCCTTACTCTATAGTTGGGATTTCAGTTCTTGTGGAACAATCTATTCCATTATTCAACTGTCTGTTTCGTTTCCTTTCCATTTCGCCTTCTGTTCAACAGATTTCTAAGGTTGAAAATTGTCGAAGAGTGTATTCCTTTCATTCCGTTTCCATCATCTCTCATGCCTCTAAATGATGTCTTACCGATTCTTTCCTTTTCTTTCTTTTCCTTCCTTTTCCTTTTCCTTCTTTTCTCTCCTTTACTATTGTTTTCTTCTTCTTCGCTTTCTTTTATCTTCTTCCATAGATGTTCCTATCGAGTCTTCTCTATATGATATTAGCATCTTCCATGGGATATTGGGTTGGGAATCTAATCATATTCGGGATTTCTGTTCGAGTGCATTGATTTCTTAAGTGTGTGATGGAGTATGGTACTTGACACCATAGGTCATGCCACAAGTTAATTAATGTACTAGAATATCAACTTCGAATGATCTAAGATTCTGGACATGATTTTGAGTCTATAGAACGTGTTGTTCTGGAGAGCCATCCTTTTCGATTTTTGCAAAGGTTCATATGTGTCTTTTGTCATAAGACTTTATCCAGAGCTTGACCATCCTTCTTTAGGAAACAGTTGAGTGCTCTTTTCCCTTACCCAAATGAGTCATACAAGCATTCCACAGGAAATAGGCTATTGAGTTAGTGAGTTGTCATTGCCCTTGGAGATTTCTATTTGGTTATGATTGTAGTCCCATTTGTGATTACGTGACTTGATATCACATTATGCTAAATACATGTCCCTATACCCTTATATTCAGATTCAGCCACATTGCTTTAGGATCGTATTATACTTCGTTGTGTTCCTCCATATTCCTAAGTTGTTGTAGCAAGATTAACTTGATCCCTTGCATATGGTTGTGTTGGTTGCCTAAATGTATGAATGTGTCAATGTTATGCATATTGTGGGATAGATAAATTGTGATTTGAGCGATTCTGTGCCTTATCCGCGTGGTTGTTTGCTCTCTCTTGACGAAGGTTCCTGATAGTATTATCGTTCTTTCATGTTTTCATGTACAACTGGTTTGACACCTCTCTTGATCACACACCATGATATGCTCTGGTTTTGTGTATACATGACCCATGAAGGTTATATTAAACTTATTTAGATCACCCCTTACTGTACCTATGCGTTGCCATGAATTACTAGTGTCATGTAGAAACCATGCTTTCCAAATATAACTCATCATACGATTTTGAGTCGTACGTGCCCCCTTATGTGAACTTTGTCATCGTAGGAGCTTACTATACCGTCCTTATATGCTTTTGTGTCGTGAATATATGTTGACGTTATTCACTGCGATAGGTAAATGATATTGTTCATTGATATGACTGGTGTACTTTATGAACTAGGTGTATCTTGCTTGTTGCAATTGTGCCTCATAGATCTCTATAAGGGCCTCGTTGTCATTCTCGGGTTGGAATCTTGTATCTAGACTCATTAGTCCTTGGTCCGTATGTGACTCTGTAGGGAATTCGAGTTGTCCTCCTTTGTCTCTCCCCTATCTCCGTTAACTTAGAACCTATATGTTATCATTTTGGAATGAATGACGACATGAAGAAAAGAACAAACAGTCGGGTAGCATCAGAGCGACGCAGCGGAAGCATGGTGGGCTCATGACCCACAAGTCTCAAAACTGACGTCATCAACAACATTGGAGGATGAATATACATTGGATTCATATATATGTTATGGGAAAGAGAGGCATCCTCCATTCGAGCTACTAACCTCCCTTGTGATGATTAATAATGAGGATTGTGTGTAATAGGCCTAGATGTGATCTGATTCTAATGCATTTATGTTGTTATGTTGATATTGAGTTGTCGGTGAGTATGGCCTGGTTGCCCTTGCATTTTAGGCATGGGTTACTGATGCTACTGAGTATGTGGTTGTTGATGTGTTAGCGAGTTTTGACGTAGTGGGCATGCTTGATGATCTTCCTTTCTTCTCTTTCCTTTACTTTCCTTTTCCCTTCTTTCCTTTCCTTCTCTTTTCTTCTCTTAATGATTAGGGTCCCATTTGCAATAGGATTAGAGGGGTGTATAGGATGACTAGAAGTCGTAGGTTCCGATCATTGATAACGAGAGATAGGAACATAGGTAGGAGACATTGGTTTAAGCAAGATTGATAGAGTTTCTAGGACTAGTAAGAGACGGTGGTTAGGAATTTTCAGATGAGCCTTCTAGGTAGGCCTTAGATGGGGCATAGGATGAGAATGGCAAGATTTGCGGAATTAAGGTTGTAGTACTAGGAGTGATAACAATGTTGCCGAGGAGCGAATTGTGGACGACGCTAATGCTTGGGTGACTAGGATGGATTGAGAAATTGTAGACCTTGGGACTTAGGTTATTCGTACTGTGAGTAGGAACGAATTTGGTAAGGGATGGATTATGGATATCATTAAGGTTTAATTTGAGTGACTAGGACTGCTTAGAAATTTATGGATCTTGGGATTCAAGTTGTTTAAATGATAAGGACATGATGTGACATCGATATTGAGGTTTGCTCTTGGGAATTAAGGATGCTTGCTATAATTGTAATTGGAGGAAACCTAGAGGTGAGATTGGAAGATTTTTATAATAGGAAGAATCATAATTAGTATGTGCGACAGTGATTTGAATGTTGAGGTGCTAGGAAAAGAAAAATAAGATTTGAGGAAAGGCCCATAGCGAAGAAAAGATATTGTTAAGGTTGATCATGAGTTTGATTGATTGGATTTAGAGATAGGAAGATTCTTAATGACGAATATGGTAACTAGTCCAAGTGGAGGACATGATGATACTAATGGTCATGAGATTATGGGATTTTGAATAAATTGTGATGCTTTGGGTAAATTCATATAAGAAGGACCTAGAATTTCTTAGGAAGTCGGATGGTAATAAAGATCATTAAGGAGTAAGGTATCATTGTTTGAGGATTGTAGTCTAAGCCGAGTTAGGAGTATGTGGCAATAAGTAGCTAGTATAAGATGGTTTGAGGGATTGTAATTGATTGAGGCTATAGTAGGACTCTGAATGGTAAATTGGTATTTTGAATGAGTGAAACTTCTATGACCTTTTGGGAAATTTAGAGATGTAATTTAGTTTGGAGACATTCTAGTGAGTTAGATGAGTAATACATGTTGTTGACCACTTGGATATAGGTGCGGTTGAGGAGGCTGGATGGGTCGTGTTACGGGTTTAGCTCTAGTTGGCTCTAACTTAAAATTTGGCCAGTGAGGACAGTTGGTAATGCTAGGACTTTCTGACATAACTGAGTGAAGCACTTATGTTGCTTGGGATACGTAGGTGACTTAAGAATTAAACTTGATTTGCAACATATTGAGGCTATAGGATGTAGGAATACTCTTGTATGAGGTTGTCAATAGGAGTTGGTTCTTTAGAGGTGGATTAGCAATGTGTATGCTTTTTCGTATGAGAAGTAGGATAAAAGCAGTGGTGCGATTCATGAACTTATAGAGATAATGATCGGATGGACTCTTAAGGACATAGAAGGAATGAGATAATTTGGTAAAAAAAACGTTTAGATCGATCATGCACTCAATAGAGGTTTTAATGAGGGTTTGGAATATTGGGCTTAGTCTATGATTACTTGGAGAGCTATGAGTTCAATTATATGGGGCTTGATTGGTTAGGTAGGAAGTCGGGATCGTGAGCTTGAGATCTTGAGTAAATTGATTCTTAGAGGACTCGTTGGCCTGAGCTTTGAGATATATAGTGGATGAATTTGGACTAGGCTTTGATCTTAAGGCTTTTGTGAAAGAAATTGTAGAGGGTTCCTATGGGGTTTGGTTCTCAGAGAAGTAAGACACGGATGTATTTGAGGATTGTATCATGATTTACGTTTTGGTAAGCTTGATAGTGAGTTGCTTTGAGATGACTTTCAGTCTGTGAGTTATGCCTGGTTCGGTGCGAGAGTGTGCCCTTTCGGGTTGATGAGAATATGTTGAGTATGAAGGGTGCATTCTTTTCTAATTAGTAATAATGTGCAGACTTCCCTGATTTTATTATATGTTAATGATGAGGTTTGATGTATTGATATGTTTCCATTTTGATAAGATGATGTCCTTGTTATGATGAACTCTACTATGTTGATGGATGATATTGGGTTATGTTGATATGTGGTATTTTGAGTTGTTGACAATCTGAGTTGATATTGGAATTGATCTTGAGATATGAACCTAGGAAGCGAATATGAGATTAGCTCTTAGAGGTAGATTAGCTACTTCTTGACGACTTGGAAATTTTAGAGGTGGATGATGTAAAGAACGGAAAATTTTAAATTATTTAAATACTTATTTATATCTGATTTTATTTTGAAATTCGAAAAATTTTGAATATTTCCGTCCTCGAGCAAGCAATTTTAATTTATTATTTCAAGACGAATTCCGGCATGAACTTAATATTCGATTTGAAATGAATTTATTTTCGCCTTATTATTCCAAGGCCTGGAAATATATTCGGTTTTCGTTATTTAATTCGGATTCGAATGTTTGTTTTAAATTTATTTTAATCGCATTGGGTTAAAGTCGAAAAGCGGATTTCGGGTTTTGATGTGCGCGCAAATTGCCATATTTTCTATGCACATATAAGTCCATTTTATCATTCATTTACATGCATATTAATGGGAAAATATGGGATTAGTGTATTTTACGCTTAAATGTCAAATATATGGGTCTGCACGAGTTTCTATGTGATTTCGCAGAAAACAGGATAAAAATGGACAGATTTGGAAGAGCGGAAAAAGAACTCGAAGTCTTCTGAAGAGGTCGAAATCGACTGGGGACCTCGACATCGAGTGCAGCAGAGACATAGGAATCGAGCAGAAAGATAACAGCGCATGTCGACACCAGAGAGGTCAATATCGATGATCCAAGGTCGATATCGAGTGGCCAGATCGAGATAAAAGATAGAAGTCGAGTGCTAATCCGAGTAGAAGAAGGAGAGCTCGAGATAGAGTTTCACAGAGTTCGATATCGAGGATAAAGGTCGATATCGATGTTGCCCAGCTGAGGAATCCGACTCAGATTTTGATAAAATTCTATCCGAAGCTTGCACGTCTATCCAAAAGTCGCGATTTCATTTCTTCAACATCAAAGATATCATATGAGCTGATTTACCATGGAACTTTTAGTTTTTACTTTATTTAAGTTTTATCATAGAGAATAAAGATAAATTTTCGAGTCTTTGGTTAGCAAAGTTCGATATCTATATCTAGAGGCCATTAGGGCTGAGTTTAGGCATTCAATTTCAGATCAACCCACATCCAATTTCAGTTATTCAAACACAGAGAATTAGGAGAGAGAGAGAAGGCCGAATTGAGTGGGTGGAAGCGAGAGTGGAGATTTGGCTTATTTAGTTATAATTTCTTTCTTTAGCAAATTCAAAGTAGTTTTCTTTCAATGATGATGATGAGTTGCATGATGAGAAACGAGTAGTCAACCCACTTCTGGGGTCGGGGTGAGCCCGACGATAGCAATGTAGGGTAAGTGCATCAAAGGTATGACTTTTATGCAATTCCGTCTTCTATCCTATGCATTATCCTTTGCGAAAGTTAGGGACATTCATTATTTGCATTATTGAAGCAAAAGCCACTCATATTATGAACTTGGATTACTCATGAATTGGATAGTATCTCTTAGGAACTATGCGAGAGCCTCTAATCACCTAAGTGTTGGTAACGAAAGTTATTTGCCGGAAAGGCATTAAATTTCATAACTTTAGCATAAAACATGCATTATTATCATTGTGGCATGAAACCCCGACTTTGGAAGACTTTAATTAATTGAATCCATATAAAAGTTTAAGTTTTGTTTCTGAACATCCTTCTTTACCGTTCTACATTCTTCGGATTCTTTTCCGACAATTGGTTACGAATTACAGTTTCTGTGACAACCATCGGAATCGACTATAAAGGTCAATATCGAGGTCTAACATCGATATCGAGGTCTGTCTCGACGTCAACTTTGCTGCTTTTATCTTCTGCAGGAACTCTACTGGAAATCGACCAGAACTGAGGTTGATATCGACCAGACACATCGATATCGAGTGTCTTCTGAGGTCGAAAGCTTGATCGTGATTGCAACAAGGGAAGCGCTGACATACCTCCTCGTGGATTCGATCCTAAATTACCCTAGTACTACATTGGGAGGGGATTCTTGTATTATTTTTTTGGGACAGGGAGTTAGCATAAGTTGTGAATTATAATTTAAATATTTGAATCTATTACCCCCCTTAGCGAACAAATTGGCGCCGTTGCCGGGGAGGCAATCAATCGCCACCTAAGTTTTCTCACGATCTTTTAGAGTTTATTTTGCAGGTTTATGCGACGTTCTGATCGCGGACCTATCCTGGAAACCATAGTCGAGCCTGAACATTTCTTCCATCTTCGCAACAAAGCAATTCGCATCATGGCTGACAATGAGATGCAGGCTGAGACCATAGAGCGATTGAGGAAGGAGATCGAAGACCACAATGCTACAATCGCTGCGGAGAGGGCCGCCGCTGCTGCAGAGCGAGCCCGTGCTGATAGGGAGGAGGATGTGCGCAGACAAGCCCAAGAGCGGCTAAATCAGTATCCACAGACGGCGATGAAATTATGAAATACTTTTGAAGAAATACTTTTGAAGGAAGACCTAATGAATGCCCTCTGCAACACATCTCTATTTTTATGGATTTATGTTAAGCAGTTGCTGATGGAGTTAATTTAGAGTATGTGAGACAAAAATCTTTTCGATGGTCTTTGGCAGGGAAGGCATTACAATGGCTTGAGAGTTTGGCTCCATGCTCGCTGAGGACATGGGCGGAGGTGAAGGATGCATTCCTAAATAAGTTCTTTCCACCTTCTAAAACAGCGATGCTGCGGCAAAGGATCACGACTTTCAAACAAAAGCCAGGTGAAACACTAGCACAGGCGTGGGAGCGATTTAAGGACTTGTTGAGATCATGCCCAACGCATGGGCAACTTCCATATGTCATCCAGGATATATTCTACAACGCCCTTGATGCGCCGAATAAGGAGAGGATCAATTCGTATACCTCTTATCGGTACATTGAGCTTACACCAACGGAGGCCTAGGAGACTATTGAGAGGCTCGTGAACTTTGATAACACCTATGGGACTGCTGCGGCCTATGATGCAAGGCCTGCCCCATCAATGCCACTATATGAGCCTCCAAGGGAGATAGATCCTGATGTGCGGCAATAATTCCACAACGATCAGACGCGCCGCCTTCAAAAGCAAGTCAGATTCCTGAGCAACAATCAACTTGTCCGGAATGTGGCTCAACAAGGCATAACACTAGTGCCTGTCCACATACTGAGCAAGTATCCTTGGCGGAACAACATGAGGAGGCCAAGTGGATGAGAGGCTCCTATGGAGGGGGCAATCAACAATATTGGGGTATTCAAAGGTTCTATCAAAGGGATCCCCCACCATATAGAGCACCAGGGCACCCTGAGCGGGAGACAAGGAAGGATGACCTGAAATCATTCTTGATGAGATGCGGAGGAACCATGCTGAGTTCAAACAAGCCAACAACTCCGTCCATACTCAACTGCAGGGCATAAATTCTAGACTTGGGGAGATCGACGTTTGGAAGCGCAACATGGAGACTCAATTGAGTCAATTGGCGGAGGCAATACCCAAGGCCTCAGGATCATTCCCTGGATCCACTGTGCCCAACCAAAAGGGCAAAACCACTAGACATATTGCGGCAGTAAATCTGAGGAGTGGGCGTCAATTACAAACGCCCGAGCGAAAAGCGGAGGAAAAGGAGCCAGAACAGAAATTGACGTCGATGTCAACCCTGATGCTGAGTCACCACAGAAATTGATTCCTCCAGTCGATGTCAACCCTACTGATGTCGATGTCGACCTCACTACAGCCGCGGAAAAGAAGAAGGTGTTGCCATTCCCAACTAGAAAGGTGATTAAGGACCCAGCGGAAAAGAAGTTCTAGCGGTTCTTGAAGATGTTTCAAGGACTTAATGTCTCTATACCATTCACAGAAGCACTTCATGAGATGCCATCCTATGTAAGGTTCCTTAAGGACATATTGGGTAAGAAGCGATCGCTTTCTGAGATCGTAGAGGAGTGCAACAGGTTGGAGCTACCATAAAAGCGGGCGGACCCAGGTAAGTTTTCTATCGCTATAGGTTTAGGTCAATACAAATTTAATGCTTTAGTTGACTTGGGCGTTAGCGTTAGCATGATGCCACTAACCATATGGCACAAGGTAAAGATATGTCCTCTGGAGCCCGTGGATGCAAGACTATACATGGCAAACAATACAGTAGTGATTCCAACTGGGATAGTGACGGATGTGCCAGTACAAGTAGGTAAATTCTTTGTCCCTGCTGATTTCTTAGTTGTTGATATAATGGAGGACCTTGCTTGTCCCATTATTTTAGGTAGGCCATTCCTAGCAACCGTCGATGCCAATAGTAGCGTGAAGAAAGGATTGCTCTCATTCACAATTAGTGACGAGGTGATAGAGTATGCCTTCAACAAGACGGTGAACAATCAAGGGCCAATGGAGATAAAAGCCATCAATGGTGTCTACATTGCATGTGGAGAAGCCAAGGTAAGGAGTATGACACCGGAAGAGCTTGAAAAGAGGGCCATAGAAGCCCAAGTGGAGGAAGTTGTGGCAATCTTGAACGAAGAGGCCAAACAGAACATCGAAATCGACCCAGGTAAGTCGTTATCGACCAATAATGTGCAAGATTTTGTGTCAGGTCATAAGTATGGGGTCGACGGAGGAGAAGAAGGAACATCAAAATCGATATCTAAGGTCGATATCGACCATGCCTTAGTGACAAAATCGACCACCATTGAAGCTGGGAAGGGAGGAACAGAGACCTCGATATCGACCTCTGAGGGTCGAAATCGACCTGGTCATATCGAGCAGAAACACTCTAAATCGACTGATCCTCCAGGAGTACAACAGAGGTCGATATCGACCTTTGAACATCGACATCGACCTGAGCCACATACTGAGAAGAAGGTAAGTCAAGGTACGGATTCCTCCTGTTCCATTACAATTAAAGATTTATCATTATTTGGAAGAGGTGTGCCTTGGCATGTGCGCTTATGTAGGGTATCCGATGATGATTCGATCCAATATGAGATAGGAGACAAAGTTGATGTTGCCAAATCCGAGGACCATTGGTCCCCTATGAGATTTAAAGATAAGAATTTTAGACCATTCACGGTGAATCAAATCCATCCAAGTGGAATGCAGCTGCGTGACAAGAAAGGAGTGATATTTGAGGCCCAAGCCACATGGGCTCTGCAGATGCCCCCTTGAGAAGCGCAAAGGAAGAAGTCGGCCTAGCGACTTAAAAGTCTATAGCTTGTAACAAAGACTTAATTTTGGTTTTAGACAGTTTTACTTTGGTTTGAGACATTACACTTTATTGTTTTGCATATTTTGTTTTGGTTTTATTTTTTACAAGATGCAGGAAAGAGAAAGCACACAGAAGAGACATCGATTTCGATGTTAAAGATCGACATCAACCTTAAGGTCAATTCAGATGGGCTTGTGGTCGAGGCCGGATCACCCTGAAGCCTGAGCCAGAAATCGATGGGAAACATTGATATCGATGTTGAAGGTCGATATCGACCATTCCTGCTGTCTTCTTCGACTCCTGAAATTTGTGACGGTTTAGTAAGTTTTTATCTTAACCCTAATTTTAATACAGTGAGGACACTGTAGGTTTTAAGTATGGGGTGGGGGAAAAGCTTACCTACATGTTTTATGCATATTCATACTTAGTTTAGATTTGCATATTTATCTTAATGCATACTTAGTTTATATTTTATTTCGAAAAAAAAAAGAGAAAAAATTGACCCCCATCAAAAATTGAAAAAAAAAAGAAAGAGTCATGGAAGTATAAAAATGAGCTCTATGATGCAAAATTAGATTCATTAGAGATATAACATGAAATTGCCTAGTTAAGGGAAGTCCCAATGAAGTGCAAAAAGAAAAGAAAATAAAGGAGATGAAAAAAAATTGAAGTTGCTTTTGACATGTGCATGATAAGATGATGGAGGACTTTTTATGAAATTCCATAAATGCGCTTACATATACAAGTTCATATCCTAGCCTTACCTATGCATATATTTGCAAAAGTCACAAGCCATATATGAGCCTTATCATGATCATTATTGCTCCACATATGTTACATATTGCCCATTTTATACCTTATACCCTATCCGGGGACAAAGTTTAAGAATGGATGTCATCTTTGGAGTTATTATATGGAGTTGTGTATATATTTATGAAGTTGTTGGCAGGAATGTAAGAAGTTATGAATTATGAAAAAATTAATGAGCAAGAAAAAAATCCGATCATCTCAGGAGATAAAGGTAGGTCAACCTTGCTCGTTGAGATGTTAGTTCAGCGAGATGGGACACAAGGTGAGGAGTCTGAAGTACGAAGTATTCGGGGCCATTCATGACACCAATGTTTGCGACTCGCGAGAAGGCAATACCAAGGTTAGAGAGGTAAAAGCATTATATTGAATAAAAGCATTGAGCGATGAGTGAAAGGTAGGACATTATGAAGAAGGAATGTGGAATGTTTTGGAAAGAAAGTTTATTTCCCCGGATTTAACACCACATGGCCAAATATTAGCCCACCTTTAGCCTTTTACCAATCTACTTCTCACAAGTTTGAAAAAGTCCTCTTGATTATTAATGCTATGTCGCTAAAATTGTTTTTGCATATAAACCTCCTTTTATGAGTATGAAATTGCTTTTATGCACAAGCATGGACTTGATTGACATAAGTACCTTATCAAGGATGGCAATTAATTGTAGGGACATATGAAAAATGAATCTATGATGTTGAGGGTTTACTTTCTTCCCCTGAATGACCATTAAAGGTATTGCTTGGGGACAAGCAAACTTAAGTATGGGGTGTTTGATGTGCGCGCAAATTGCCATATTTTCTATGCACATATAAGTCCATTTTATCATTCATTTACATGCATATTAATAGGAAAACATGGGATTAGTGTAGTTTACGCTTAAATGTCAAATATATGGGTCTGCACGAGTTTCTATGTGATTTTGCAGAAAACAAGATAAAAATGGACAGATTTGGAAGAGCGGAAAAAGAACTCGAAGTCTTCTCAAGAGGTCAAAATCGACTGGGGACCTCAACATCGAGTGCAGCAGAGACATAGGAATCGAGCAGAAAGAGAACAAAGCATGTCGACACTAGAGAGGTCGATATCGATGATCCAAGGTCGATATCGAGTGGCCAGATCGAGATAAACGATAGAAGTCGAGTGCTAATCCGAGTAGAAGAAGGAGAGCTCGAGATAGATTTTCACAGAGGTCGATATCGAGGATAAAGGTCGATATCGATGTTGCCCAGTAGAGGAATCCGACTTAGATTTTGATAGAATTCTATCCGAAGCTTGCACATCTATCCAAAAGTCGAGATTTCTTATCTTCAACATCAGAGATATCATATGAGCTGATTTACCATGGAACTTTTAGTTTTTACTTTATTTAAGTTTTATTTTAGATAATAAAGATAAAGTTTCGAGTCTTTGGATAGCAAAGTTCGATATCTATATCTAGAGGCCATTAGGGCTGAGTTTAGGCATTCAATTTCAGATCAACCCACATCCAATTTCAGTTATTCAAACGCAGAGAATTAGGAGAGAGAGAGAGAGAGAGAGAGAGAGAAAAAAGGCCGAATTGAGTGGGTGGAAGCGAGAGCAGAGATTTGGCTTGTTCGGTTGTAATTTCTTTCTTTTGCAAATTCAAAGTAGTTTTCTTTCAATGATGATGATGAGTTGCATGATGCGAAGTGAGAAGTCAACCCACTTCTAGGGTCGGGGTGAGCCCGACGATAGCAATGTAGGGTAAGTGCATCAAAGGTATGACTTTTATGCGATTCCGTCTTCTATCCTATACATGATCCTTTGCGAAAGTTAGGGAGATTCATTATTTGCATTATTGAAGCGAAAGCCACTGATATTGTGAAATTGGATTACTCATGAATTGGATAGTAACTCTTAGAAACTATGCGAGAGCCTCTAATCACCTAAGTGTTGGTAACGAAAGTTATTTGACGGAAAGGCATTAAATTTCATAGCTTTAGCATAAAACTTGCATTATTATCGTAGTGGCATGAAACCCTGACTTTGGAAGACTTTAATTAATTGAATCCATATAAAAGTTTAAGTTTTGTTTCTGATCATCCTTCTTTACCATTCTACATTCTTCGGATTCTTTTCCGACAATTGGTTACGAATTACAGTTTCTGTGACAAACATCGGAATCGACTGTAAAGGTCGATATCAAGGTCTGTCTTGACGTCGACTTTGCTGCTTTTGTCTTCTACAGGAACTCTACTGGAAATCGACCAAAACTGAGGTCGATATCGACCAGACACATCGATATCGAGTGTCTTCTGAGGTCGAAAGCTTGATCGTGATTGCAACAAGGGAAACGCTGACATACCTCCTCGTGGATTCGATCCTGAATTACCCTACTACTACATTGGGATGGGATTCTTGTATTATTTGTTTGGGATAGGGAGTTAGCATAAGTTGTGAATTATAATTTAAATATTTGAATCTACCACCCCCTTAGCGAACAGGGTTTATTTTCGAGTATTTATTTCTGATTTTATACAATTATATACTCAACATCCCTCACCTCCCTACCCACCTTACCCCGACCTTACCCTGCAGCTAACCCATCCCTCTCCCTATGGCAGCAAGAGTAAAAAAAAAAACCCTCCACACTCAAACAATCAAAACCCATCCTGCACACACCATCTTTTTTTCTTCCTTTCCTTCATCCCTCATCTCACTCTCTTGTTCTCTTTCATTCGTCAGCCCCGCTATAACCACCACAGCCCCCAGCTCCTCTTTCACCAGTCTCCACCACCACCTTTGTTCGTTGCCAGCATCACCACCGCCTTCAGTCGAGCACCCTGTTTCCCTCTCGAACACGTCGAGCACCACCAGCAGCACCATGTCCGTTTTCTGAGCGCCACATGAGCAGAAGTAGTTGCATTTTTGTCCTTCTCTACCCGTCGAGCATCCAATAACCACCCAAGCACCCCGGAGCAGCTCGAACCACCGTCGACGACACCTCCTCCCCCGTTTCCCCCTGTTTTCTCTCAAATCGATCGGTAAGGACTCTCCCCTCCGTTTCTTGTTCCTTGATTATCGGGAGAGAGAGGGTGAGTGAGGGAGCTCGGGGTGAGGGAGAGAGATTCCGGCGAGGCCCCCTGTGCCTCCCTCCTTCTTCTTCGATTTCGAGCAGGTTATAGGTGAGGGAGATGGTTCGGGTTCGGTCCGGTTCTTCCTTTTCTTTTTCTTTTCTTATTTTTTGGTTTACCTCTTTTATTTTTTTAGTTGGTCCGGTCTGGGTGGGTAAATTTGATGGGTTGAGCTTTGGGCCGGATTTGGATCCGGGTTTGGGCTTTGTTTCGAGTTGGGTCGGCCCGACTGTTTGTTTTAATTGTTTTATGTGTTTTATCTAGTTGTTTTCCTAAGTTATAATTATTATATAACTTATGTACTTGATTATTATTTAATTTAATTCTAAAAAATTATTATGAATATTATTAAGAAATATTCTGAGTATTTACATTATTATTTTAAGTTATTAAAAATCTGATTTTAAATATTATTTTATTATTTTATTATATTGTTTTAATGAGGGAAGGTTATTTAAATACCTTAGGGATTTTGATTCTTTCTATTGTTAAGTTATTTAATTATCTTTTCTCTGATTTATTTATTTAGTAATTTAAACTGATTTGTTGAGAGTGATTTATGTGAATAATCTAATTGCTATCTTTTGATATTTAAAATGGGTAATTTGAGTTGTTGGGTTGTTTATTAAGATTTCCAAATGCCGGAATCGATTTAATAACTTGACTTATTGAAATGGATTTAAAAGGATGTTTAAATAGGAATTGGGTAAGTATTAATTTAGAATAAATTGTTTAACTATTGAATTGACTTCCTTGATATTTAATGACTTGAGAAACTTTGGAACAAATTACTGGAGTTGACTTCATAAATTGAGTAATGAACCTTACTTGTAAACCATATGAGTTATGACATGAAAATGAATATATGTGAATTGAAGCATGATTGGACATGATAGAATCTTGAATTGAATTATTGAAATTGATGAGATGAAATGTGATGATATAAGATGATTGAGAGAAGTGGAAGTGGTGGTGGTGATGATGATGATGATGATTGATGTGAGCGCAAATTGCCATATTTTCTATCCACAAAAAAGTCCATTTTATCATTCGGTTGCATGCATATTAGTGAGAAAACATGGGATTAGTGTAGTTTATGCTTAAATATGAAATATATGGGTCTGCACGAGTTTCTATGTGATTTCGCAGAAAACAGGATAAAAATGGACAGATTTGGAAGAGCGGAAAAAGAACTCAAAGTCTTCTGAAGAGGTCGAAATCGACTGGGGACCTCGACATCGAGTGCAGCAGAGACATAGGAATCGAACAGAGCATGTCGACACCAGAGAGGTCGATATCGACGTCTGAAGGTCGTTATCGAGTGGCCAGATCGAGCTAAATGATAGAAGTCGAGTGCCAGTCCGAGTAGGAGAAGGAGAGCTCGAGATAAAGTTTCACAGAGGTCGATATCGATGTTCAAGGTCGATATCGATGTTGTCCAGCAGAGGAATCCGACTCAGATTTTGATAGAATTCTATCCGAAGCTTGCACGTCTATCCTAAAGTCGAGATTTCTTATCATCAACATCAGAGCTATCATATGAAGCTGATTTACCATAGAACTTTTAGATTTTACTTTATTTAAGTTTTATTTTAGAGAATAAAGATAAAGTTTCGAGTCTTTGGATAGCAATGTTCGATATCTATATCTAGATGCCATTAGGGCTGAGTTTAGGCATTCAATTTCAGTGATTCAAACACATACACACGCAGAGAATTAGTGGAGAGAGAGAGAGAAGGCCGAGTGAGTTGGAGAGAAGCGAGAGCGGAGATTTGGCTTATTCGGTTGTAATTTCTTTCTTTTGCAATTTCAAAGTAGTTTTCTTTCAATGATGATGATGAGATGCATGATGAGAAGTGAGTAGTCCACCCACTTCTAGGGTCGGGGTGAGCCCGATGATAGCGATGTAGGGTAAGTGCATCAAAGGTATGACTTTTATGCGATTCCGTCTTCTATCCTATGCATGATCCTTTGCGAAGGTTAGGGAGATTCATTATTTGCATTATTGAAGCGAAAGCCACTCATATTGTGAACTTGGATTGCTCATGAATTGGATAGTAACTCTTAGGAACTATGCGAGTGCCTCTAATCACCTAAGTATTGATAACGAAAGTTATTTGACGGAAAGGCATTAAATTTCATAACTTTAGCATAAAACTTGCATTGTTATCTTTGTGGCATGAAATCCCGACTTTGGAAGCTTTTTAATCAATTGAATTCATATAAAAGTCTTAGTTTTGTTTCTGATCATCCTTCTTTACCATTCTATATTCTTCGGACTCTTTTCCGACAATCGGTTACGAATAACCGTTTCTGTGACAAACATCGGAATCGACTGTAAAGGTCGATATCGAGGTCTAACGTCAATATCGAGGTCTGTCTCGAAGTCGACTTTGCTGTTTTTTTGTCTTCTACGGGAACTCTACTGGAAATTGACCAGAACTGAGGTCGATATCGACCAAACACATCGATATCGAGTGTCTTCTGAGGTCGAAAGCTTCGATCGTGATTGCAACAAGGGAAGCGCTGACATACCTCCTCGTGGATTCGATCCTGAATTACCATATTACTACATTGGGAGGGGATTCTTGTATTACTTGTTTGAGACAGGGGGTAGTCTAGTTGTGAATTATATTTGAATTATTTGAATCCTACACTTTCCCGTAAACAACAAATTGGCACCGTTGCCGGGGAGGCAATCAATCGCCGCCTATGTTTTCTCACGATCTTTTTAGAGTTTATTTTGCAGGTTTATGCAACATTCTGATCGTGGACCTATCCTAGAACCCATCAACGAGCCTGAACGTTTCTACCATCTTCGCAACAAAGCAATTCGCATCATGGCTGACAACGAGACGCAGGCTGAGACCATAGAGCGATTAAGGAATGAGATTGAGGACCACAATGCTACAATCACCGCTGAGAGGGCCGCCGCTGCAGCAGAGCAAGCCCGTGCTGATAGGGAGGAGGATGCACGCACATAAGCCCAAGAGCGGCTCAATCAGTATCCACAGACGGTGATGCAATACATGCATCCGCCGCTTCATGTTCCTTAATCCGCTATTTTAATTCCTCACTCCAATTATGAAATTAAAATTAACTTCCTTTCTGAAATTAAAAGAAATACTTTTGAAGGCAAACCTAATGAATGCCCTCTGCAACACATCTCTACTTTTATGGATTTATGTGAAACAGTTGCTGACGGAGTAAATTTAGAGTATGTGAGACTAAAATCTTTTCGATGGTCTTTGGCAGGAAAGGCATTACAATGGCTTGAGAGTTTGGCTCCACGCTCGCTGAGGACATGGGCAGAGGTGAAGGATGCATTCTTGAATAAGTTCTTTCCACCTTCCCAAACGGCGATGCTGCGGCAAAGGATCACGGCTTTCAAACAAAAGCCAGGTGAAACACTAGCACAGGCGTGGGAGCGGTTTAAACACTTGCTGAGATCGTGCCAGACGCATGGGCAACTTCCATATGTCATCCAGGAGATCTTCTACAACGCCCTTGATGTGCCAAATAAGGAGAGGATCAATTCATACACCTCTTATCAGTACATTGAGCTTACACCAACGGAGGCATGGGAGACCATTGAGAGGCTTGTGAACTTTGACAACACCTATGGGGCTGCTGCGGCCTATGATGCAAGGCCTGCCCCATCAATGCCACTATATGAGCCTCCAAGGGAGATAGATCCTGATGTGTGGCAACAATTCCATAACGATCAGACGCGCCGCCTTCAAAAGCAAGTCAGGTTCCTGAGCAACAATCAAACTTGTCAGGATTGTGGCTCAACAAGGCACAACACTAGTGCCTGTCCACATACTGAGCAAGTATCCATGGCGGAACAACATGAGGAAGCCAAGAGGACGAGAGGCTCCTATGGAGGGGACAATCAACAATATTGGGGTGATCAAAGGTTCTATCAAAGGGATCCCCCCATATAGAGCACTAGGGCACCCTGAGCGGGAGACAAGGAAGAATGACATGCAAATCTTTCTTGATGAGATGCGGAGGAACCATGCTGAGTTCAAACAAGCCAACAACTCTGTCCATACTCAGCTGCAGGGCATCAATTCTAGATTTGGGGAGATCGATGTTTGGAAGCGCAACATGGTGACCCAAATGGGTCAATTGGCGGAAGCAATACCCAAAGCGTCAGGATCATTCCTTGGATCCATTGTGCCCAACCAAAAGGGCAAAAACATTGGTCATATTGCGACGGTGAACTTAAGGAGTGGGCGTCAATTACAAACGCTCAAGCAAAAAACGGAGGAAAAGGAGCCAGAACAGACGTCGATATCAACCCCCTCTGTCGATATCGACCAAGGTGACGTCGATGTCGACCTTCCAGTCGATGTCGACCCTGATGTTGTGTCACCAATGAAATTGACTCCTCTAGTCGATGTCAACCCTACTGATGTTGATGTCGACCTCACTACAGCCGCGGAAAAGAGGAAGGTGTTGCCATTCCTAATTAGAAAGATGATTAAGGACCCAGTGGAAAAGAAGTTCCAAAGGTTCGTGAAGATGCTTCAGGGACTCAATGTCTGTATACCATTCACAGAAGCACTTCATGAGATGCCATCCTACGTAAGGTTCCTTAAGGACATCTTAGGTAAGAAGCGATCACTTTCTGAGATCGCAGAGGAGTGCAACAGGTTGGAGCTACCACAAAAGTGGGCGGACCCAGGTAAGTTTTCTATCGCTATAGGTTTAGGTCTATTCAAATTTAATTCTTTAGTTTACTTAGGCGCTAGCGTTAGCATGATGCCACTAACCATTTGGCACAAGGTAAAGATAGGTCCTCTGGAGCCCGTGGATGCAAGACTATACATGGCAAACAATACGGTAGTGATTCCAACTGGGTTAGTGACGGATGTGCCAGTACAAGTAGGTAAGTTCTTTGTCCCTGCTGATTTCTTAGTTGTTGATATAACAGAGGACCCTGCTTGTCCCATTATTTTAGGTAGGCCATTCCTAGCAACCGTCGATGCCAACATTAGCGTGAAGAAAGGATTGCTCTCATTCACAATTAGTGACGAGGTGATAGAGTATGCCTTCAACAATACGGTGAATAATCAAGGGCCAATTGATACGTTTGGGATCCCCGATCCTTCGCCTATGGGCTCGGAATTAAGAACACCAACTTGTTGATGGCCCGATCTTGCAATTATCGTTGCTAATCCTTGATGTTTACAATTACTAACAATAAAGACTTTGAACTATTGGAAAGAAAAGAAAACAAACAAATAAAAACTAAGGCAAAAACCAACAAAGGAAATAGCGACGGAAAAGGTAAGACGAACACAAAGCAACACAACACAGCAAAAGCGACGGCAGTAGAGGCGGCGCCGCGGCTAGGCAGCGACAGGGCAGTGGGTACACAATGGGTATACCGCGGCCGCTGCAAGGAGGGGCGGCCGCCGCACTGTTCACCACAGCGACGTTGTTCTTTGGTAGCGACGGTTACTCCTTAGGATTCAGCGACGAATTGCGATTGTGTTCTCCTTTGTGTTTGAGATTTGGGTTGGACGAATTTGTTTGGATTGAAGGATGAATTTAAGAACACGAATATGTTTATAAGAAGGCAAAGGCTTTTGGATTGGGGAATCGAAGAACCTTTTTAGCCAAAAAGGTTTCTTCAATATTAATTCCAATCTGATTTTTATTGAATGGCAAAAAACGTTTAAATAGAATCCTAATCTCTATAAACCCTAATATGTGGCCAGCCATCCTTTACAAAAGGATAGACTTGGCTGACCTAATTCTAATATAATAATATAACTAAAATCCTAACTAGATAAATCATAAAAAGATGATAATTAAGAAAGCCTAAGGATAGACTCTCCTAACCATCTTATTTAACATAACTAAGTAATACTATAAATAAGACATTCCATAAATAGCTCCAACTAACATAGGAGTTACTAAATATGGAAAGAACCTAAAAACTAATAATAATAATTAAATAAATAAAATATCTTTTCTTCAAGCCATGGTGGCGCCTTCTTCTTCCTCTTGAGGACGACACTCTTTGCCATCAATAGCCCTCGAATCGGTCTTGAGAGCTCGCCTGGATCAAGATCATTGTTTGACCCACAGAAGGCCATCTTGATCCGCATCACCAATGGAGATAAAAGCCATCAATGGTGTCTACATTGCATGTGGAGAAGCCAAAGTAAGAAGTATGACACCGAAGGAGCTTGAGAAGAGGGCCATAGAAGCCTAAGTGGAGGAAGTTGTGGCAATCTTGAACGAAGGGGCCCAACAGAACATCGAAATCGACCCAGGTAAGTGGATATCGACTAATAATGTTCAGGATTCTGTGACAGGTCATAAGTATGAGGTCGACGGAGAAAAAAATGGAACATCGAAATCGGGGTTAAAGGTCGATATCGACCATACCCAGCCGAAATCGACCACCATTGAAGCTGAAAAGAGAGGAACAGAGACCTCGATATCGATCTCTGAGGGTCGACATCGACCTGATCATATCGAGCAGAAACTCTCCAAATCGACTGATCCTCCAAGAGTACAATAGAGGTCGATATCGACCTCTGAACATCGAAATCGACCTAAGCCACAGACTGAGAAGAAGGTAAGTCAAGGTATGGATTCCTCTTGTTCCATTACAATCAAAGATTTATCATTATTTGAAAGAGGTGTGCCTAGGCATGTGAGCTTATGTAGGGTATCCGATGATGATTCGGGCCAATATGAGATAGGAGACAAGGTCTATGTAGCCAAATCCAAGGACCATTGGTTCCCTACGAGATTCAAGGATAAGAATTTGGGACCATTCATGGTGAACCAGATCTATCCCTGTGGAATACAGCTGCGTGATAAGAAAGGAGTCATATTTGAGGCCCAAGCCACATGGACTCTGCAGATGCCACATTGAGAAGCGCAAAGGAAGAAGTCGGCCTAGCGACTTAAAAGTCTAGAGCCTGTAACAAAGACTTAGTTATGGTTTTAGACAGTTTTACTTTGGTTTGAGACATTACACTTTATTTTTTTGCATATTATGTTTTGGTCTTAACAAGTTGCAGGAGAGAGAAAAGCACAAAAAAAGGACATCGAAATCGATGTTGAAGATCGACATCAACCTTAAGGTCGATTCAGATGGGCTTGTGGTCGAGGCCAGATCACCCTGAAACTTGAGCCAGAAAACGATGAGAGACATTGATATCGATGTTTAAGGTCGATATCGACCATGCTTGCTGTCTTATTCGACTCCGGAAATTTGTGACGGTTTAGTAAGTTTTCTTCTTAACCCTAGTTCTAATACAGTGAGGACACTGTAAACTTTAAGTATGGGGTGGGGGAAAGGCTTACTTACATGTTTTATGCATATTCATACTTAGTTTAGATTCGCATATTTATCTTAATGCATACTTAGTTTATATTTTAATTCGAAAAAAAAAAATGACCCCCATCAAAAATTTGAAAAAATAAAGAAAGAGTCATGGAAGTATAAAAAAGAGCTCTATGATGCAAAATTAGATTCATTAGAGATATATCATGAAATTGCTTAGTTAAGGGAAGTCCCAATAAAGTGCAAAAAGAAAAAATAAAGGAGATGAAAAATTTGAAGTTGCTTTTGACATGTGCATGATAAGATGATGGAGGACTTTTTATGAAAATTCCATACAAGTGCTTACATATACAAGTTCATATCCTAGCCTTACCTATGCATATTTGCAAAAGTCACAAAGCCATATATGAGCCTTATCATAATCATTATTTCTCCACATATATATCATATTACCCATCTTATACCCTATCCGGGGACAAGTTTGAGAATGGATGTCATCTTTGGAGTTATTATATGGAGTTGTGCATTATTTATGAAGTTGTTGGCAGGAATGAAAGAATTTATGAAATATGGAAAATATAATGAGCGAGAAAAAAATCCAATCACCTCAGGAGATAAAGGTAGGTCGACCCTGCCGGTTGAGATGTTAGTTCAGCAAGATGGGACACAAGGTGAGTAGTCCGAAGTACTAAGTATCTGGGGCCATTCATGACACCTATGTTTGCGACTCGCAAGAAGGCAGTGCTAAGGTTAGAGAGGTAAAAGCATTATATTGAATAAAAGCATTGAGCGATGAGTGAAAGGTGAGACATTATGAAGAAGGAATGTCGAATGTTTTGGAAAGAAAGTTTATTTCCCCGGATTTAACACCACATGGCCAAATATTAGCCCACCTTTAGCCTTTTACCAATCTACTTCTCACATGCTTGCAAAAGTCCTCTTGATTATTAATGCTATGTCGCTAAAATTGTTTTTGCATATTACCTCCTTTTATGAGTATGAAATTGCTTTATGCACAGGCATGGACTTGGTTGACATAAGTACCTTATCGAGGATGGCAATTGATTGTAGGGACATATGAAAAATGAATCTATGATGTTGAGGTTTTACTTTCTTCTCCTGAATGACCATTAAAGGTATTGCTTGAGGACAAGCAAGCTTAAGTATGGGGTGTTTTATGTGCGCGTAACTTGCCATATTTTCGATGCACATAAAAGTCCATTTTATCAATCGTTTGCATGCATATTAGTTGGAAAACATGGGATTAGTGTAGTTTACACTTAAATATCAAATAGATGGGTCTACATGAGTTTCTATGTGATTTCACATAAAACAGGATAAAATGGACAGATTTAGAAGAGCGGAAAAAGAACTCGAAGTCTTCTGAAGAGGTTGAAATCGAGTGGGGACCTCGACATCGAGTGCAGCAGAGACATAGGAATCGAACAAAGCATGTCGACACTAGAGAGGTCGATATCGACGTTTGAAGGTCGATATCGAGTGGCCAGATCGAGCTAAATGATAGAAGTCGAGTGCCAGTTCGAGTAGGAGAAGGAGAGCTCGAGATAAAGTTTCACAGAGGTCGATATCGATGTTCAAGGTCGATATCGATGTTGTCCAGCAGAGGAATCCGACTCAGATTTTGATAGAATTCTATCCGAAGCTTGCACGTCTATCCTAAAGTCGAGATTTCTTATCATCAACATCAGAGCTATCATATGAAGCTGATTTACCATAGAACTTTTAGTTTTTACTTTATTCAAGTTTTATCTTGGAGAATAAAGATAAAGTTTCGAGTCTTTGGATAGCAAAGTTCGATATCTATATCTAGAGGCCATTAGGGATGAGTTTATGCATTCAATTTCAGTGATTCAAACACATACACACGCAGATAATTAGTGGAGAGAGAGAGAAGGCCGAGTGAGTTGGAGAGAAGCGAGAGCGGAGATTTGGCTTGTTCGGTTGTAATTTCTTTCTTTTGCAATTTCAAAGTAGTTTTCTTTCAATGATGATGATGAGTTCCATGATGAGAAGCGAGTAGTCCACCCACTTCTAGGGTCGGGGTGAGCCCAACGATAGCGATGTAGGGTAAGTGCATCAAAGGTATGACTTTTATGCGATTCCGTCTTCTATCCTATGCATGATCCTTTGCGAAGGTTAGGGAGATTCATTATTTGAATTATTGAAGCGAAAGCCACTCATATTGTGAACTTGGATTGCTCATGAATTGGATAGTAACTCTTAGGAACTATGCGAGAGCCTCTAATCACCTAAGTGTTGATAACGAAAGTTATTTGACGGAAAGGCATTAAATTTCATAACTTTAGCATAAAACTTGCATTGTTATCGTTGTGGCATGAAACCCCGACTTTGGAAGCTTTTTAATTAATTGAATTCATATAAAAGTCTTATTTTTGTTTCTGATCATCCTTCTTTACCATTCTATATTCTTCGCGCTCTTTTCCGATAATCGGTTACGAAAAACAGTTTCTGAGACAAACATCCGAATCGATTGTAAACGTCGATATCGAGGTCTAACGTCGATATCGAGGTCTGTCTCGAAGTCGACTTTGCTGTTTTTTTGTCTTCTGCATGAACTCTACTGGAAATCGACCAGAACTGAGGTCGATATTGACCAGACACATCGATATCGAGTGTCTTCTGAGGTCGAAAGCTTCAATCGTGATTGCAACAAGGGAAGCGCTGACATACCTCCTCGTGGATTCAATCCTGAATTACCCTATTACTACATTGGGAGGGGATTCTTGTATTATTTGTTTGAGATAGGGGGTAGTCTAGTTATGAATTATATTTGAATCCTACACTTTCTCGTAAACAACAACGATGATGATGATGATGATGATGATGATGTCATGACTAATAATTGATGGACAGATTATGCGTAGTGGTAAACGGATCCCATTATATGCAATATACTTTTGCATGATCATTAATACTTGCTAGGTGACTGTGACATGCTTGCTTGTTCTATTGCTGCTTTCCTCTTGCTGATCTGCCACTCAAGGTAAGGCTTCCGGAGCTTACTCAAATTAGAACCTCATGCCTGATGTGTCATATAGTGTGTAGGTGTTGCATCCTGCATATTCATGTAGTAGCATGCTTAGGTTGCACAACTGATCGAGCATCCATATTCTCTTTGCGTATGGTAGAACGGCGGTTAAATTGTGAGTCCTAGAGTCATTTGCTAGGGTCATAGGACGACCCAGTCCGATTGAGTTTGTTCCTAATCGAGTCTGATATCATACCATGAGAAAGAAAGAAATAAAATAATGACATATGAAATGAGACATGAGACATGATATATGACATGATGAGATGTTGCTATATAGCATTGAACGCGGCCGGTTCATGCACTAACGAGCATGAGTGCAGGAGTAGGAGAGGGACATGCCACTTGGCATTCTGTGAGGGATCCCATTTAATCGCTTTCTGCATATATATAAAATGTTAGCATGCTTGTGTGTTTAATATTTCCGCACTACATTAGAGCATCATTTATTTAGGTATAGGCATATTATATGTCCTCAGCGAGGTCTTCAGGGCCCGCCTGAGTGGCTCGACCTTGACTCGTGGTATAGTTTCAAGTATTTGATCCTTGCTTGTTCCGTGCTTCAATGACGAGGGTTTCATCTGGGATGTTTAGCTAACCGAGAGACTGACTTACCATCAGACTTGACACTTTGGAGGTTTTATACTCGTTTATATTGGTTTTGACCCAGCTCCGTCGAGGCAAGTTGTATCGTCGATTTCCTTCCTTTATGTTTTGAACTATAAATGGTTTTGAGCGACTTAGTCAAGTAGGACAGGTTATGGTCCCCAATGGACCTCTCGTGAATTTAGGGTAGGAATTCCCTTCTTTTATAACTAACACTTTGTTTTAAAACTCAACCCGTACTCGAATTGCAAGATCCAAACGAAGGTATTTAATCCTTTGAAACGTAACCCGAATATTTATATTTGGGCCGTTACATCAGATCTGGGAGATAGAAATGGATATCAGATCTCAGGCTCGTATGTTGAAACCCTAGAAATTCGACATCACTAATAGGAGGGACGAAATTGGAGAGAGGGCGGAAGTGTTTGGCGAAAGCACAACATCGATGGCGGGGAGGAGAGTGAGAGAGGAACGGAGGGGCAACCATGGCTGGTCGACGTCGGAGGTTCATCACCCAAGTCGGCGTCACCCTTCGCGTTGTTGGGCGAGAAGCGAGAAAAGCGAGAGAGGGTGGACAGTTATGGGCAAATTGGGCGTTTTTTTTTTGTTAAATCAACTTTAATTTCACTAAAAGACAAAATTTTACACCTTAAGAAATTTTACACCTTAAGACAATTTTACACTTTAACCTCTCCCTATATATATATATATATATATATATATATATATATATATATATATAAATTCTCTCACTGCATTAAGTGCATCCTTTATTCTAGGTATAGGCGTACTATATGTGCTCAACAAGGTATTTAAGACCCGCATGCGTCTCTTGACCTGACTTCGTGGTTAGTCTCAGGTATATGATCCTTTCTTGCTTCCATTCTTACATGGCGGGGTTTTCTCATAGGACGAGAGTGTTAAGAAGACTTTGCATATTTTACGGCCCGACTTTACAAACTTTTGGTTAAGTTTGTCTTTGGGGAACAATGTTATATGTTTTGATTTAAACTCGTTTTGTTCCTTTTGAGTTTTGACTAGTTGAAATATGACAGGTTCGTGCGAAAGCATAAAAGCATGTGGATTATTTGACCGTTTTGAGGGCTTGACACCCCTTTTTTCTTGAATCGTATCGCTTAATTCTTAAGACTTAAACATGGTTATAACTTGAGGAGGACAAATAAGCAGCTCATACTTGGATTGCTAAGATCTGGCGGAGGGATACTTACTACTTCCCTTTAAACATAACCCGGATTTCATAATCTAGGCCATTACAAAAAACACATCGATAAAAAACATCGTCTGTAAAATATTCAACAAACTCAATCTCGATAAGAAAGGAAGACTAGCTATGATATGGTGATGCTTATCAACAAGCAGAAATCGAAAAATATTCAAAAACCTAAATACAACATCCATCCATCCAAAATATGGAGAATTATACTAATTAACAACTTCAGAAATGGGCAACGTCTATGTTGACTTTCGAAGATGAGCCCCAATATCACCAGAAACTACGACCAAATGCACCAAGAAGAAGAAGAAATTGGAGATGGAGCAAACCAGTTGACGGAGTGTTCAAAATTAATTTTGATGGATCCAAATTGCCTTCTGGTGAGGCATTTGCTAGTTTCATTATTAGGGACCACCACGAATTAATTATGGATTGGGATGACTTCCAATGTGGGCGCATTTTTGTACTAATAGTTGAGGCTCTTACCCTCAAATAAGGCGTTGCCAAGACGAAAAGCTTGGTCTTTCCAACATCATGATTGAGGGTGACAACCTAATCGTTATTAATTGCTTGCAAAGACTATGGAGTTGTCCGTGGGAGATCGTGATGCTGATTTATGACACCCTGTTTCTCCTCTAACATTTTAAAAAGTTGCAATTCGACCACATCTTCTTGGAGATCAATTCGACCGCCGATAGAATAGTGCGCCTCCTCCACACGATATCCACGCAGGACCTTTTCACCAATTTAGCTTTGCTTGTTCTCTCATCCGAAATGATGTCCTTGGGCTTAAAGGGTGATCCAATCGGATCTAGCGACACCCAAATCTTTACCTTCTTAAAAAAAAAAAAAAAGTCGGTGGGAGTAATTTGTCAGCGGAAGTAAACGGTGAGTCGGTGGGAGCAATCCTCACCCTGGTCCCCGTCACATGTTATACTTTCTCCCCCTACATCAAACTCCACTCAGTATAGTAGAAACCGCGCGGCGGATACGTCCTCGCTTCCCTTTTACCTCAGTCAGATCCAGCCTCTCTCTCTCTCTCTCTCTCTCTCTCTCTCTCTCTTCCGTTCGCCATTGGAAGAGCTTCCAGGGATGAGGTCCAGGGGGCTAATCGCAGCTCTCTCAGTCCTAGTCCTGTCGCTATTTGTCAGCATTGAAGCTTCAGTTCACGAGTACAGAGGAGAGAGGTTTGTGAGGAAGGGAAACGCATTCGTCGTCCATGGCGGCAGCGAAGGAATCTACGCTTTGCCTCCTTCTCAGGATCAGTCCGCTCCTGATTCCTACATACGGTGAGCCCCAGATTTCGCCAGATCTCCTTTATATGTGCTGATTCTCTACTCTTGTGAAAGCTCGTATTTGCAGATGTGTCACTAAGTAAAGCACTCAGCTCTAGGTTATTTTAGTTCGTCGATTGTATTATGCAAGTAGAATTGACAAAATCAACACAAACGAGATTCGTTAATGGTGAATTTTGTGCTTGGTTTTGAGTTCTAGAGGTCGTAGTTAGACTTGTTGATGAAGTTGTGCTGCAATTAACCTTCTTTGAACGCTATTTAATCTTGATGCTAGTTCCTGTTATTTAAGCTTTACAGTATTATTTACTGCATCCAGATTTGAGAAGATCATATTTCGAAGGCCCAAGGAATTCTCAAATTTCAGTGCAGCGGTCCATGCTTTAGTTTTTGAGGTAGATGACAGAGAAATGATAGGAGGATCTGCCTATGGGGGACAAAGAGCTGTTTGCTGCACACCGGATCTTGCCAAACTAGGAGTATGTAAACTAGGGGAGATCATTCTCAGGAAGTCCACAAAGAATCCTGGCTGGCCTCGAGTGTATGGTATCTCATTTGAAGTTGATGAAGAAGATACATTGTTTCCATCAATAAAAATAGATATCACAAAAACTGGGATGTATAACTTGTACTTTATCCACTGTGATTCAAATCTTAAGGATTTGATGGTGGATGGAAAATCTGTCTGGAAAAACCCCACAGGATACTTGCCTGGTAGAATGGCTCCCCTTATGAACTTTTATGGGTTTATGTCCCTTTCTTTTGTGCTCCTTGGGCTATTCTGGTTCTCACAATATGCTAGATTTTGGAAAGAGGTTCTTCCGTTGCAAAACTGCATAACACTGGTCATAACACTGGGCATGCTTGAGATGGCACTGTGTTACTTTGATTATGCTGAATTCAATGAAAATGGAATACGACCAACTGGGATCACTGTGTGGGCTGTCACCTTCGGTACTATCAAACGTACTGTTTCACGATTGATAATCTTAATGGTATCGATGGGTTATGGAGTAGTGAGACCTACTCTTGGCGGAATCACATCAAAGGTCATTTCCCTTGGAGCAACATTTTTTGTGGCATCTGAAGTTCTGGAATTGATAGAAAATGTAGGCGCTGTTAGTGATATGTCGGGAAAGGCCAGGCTGTTTTTGGTTCTTCCTGTGGCGATACTGGATGCTTTCTTCATTGTGTGGATATTCAAATCTTTGTCGGCAACATTAAATAAACTTCAGGTATTTTTCATCATCTCATCATGTTATTTGTTAATTGTTTCTCAATTGTCAGAAATATTATCTGGTTGCTAACTTGCTTTATTATCTAATCTGATATTTTTTCTTATCTAAGCTGATATTTTGTGAATATAATATAATCAAGATATTTAACATGGACTCCTGAGAATCCTTACTTTTCTTCACATTTAAACAACATCAAAACAAGGATTTTCTTTTTATAAACCAAGGGTTAAGCAAATTCAAATGCGAGGTTTCTGTTCCATTCATCTGAGGTAGCAACTCCAGGATTCAATGTTCTTGTGAGATCATGAAAAGTCATTTAACCGGTTTATGTTTTTCTTCCTTTTAAGCTGGCTTTATGTGAATAGAATGGTGCTTCAAGATTGAAAACTATGTGCTTAATCTTTTGTCAACTGATATAGGCTCGGCGGTTGATGGCCAAGCTGGACATTTACCGGAAGTTCACAAATGCTTTGGCCATTGCTGTCATTGTATCTATTGGTTGGATATGCTATGAGGTAGGCGGATCTCAATGCACTAGATTATTCATTACACTCATGGTTATTGCTTTTCTGCTTTGGCTGTATTAGTCTTGGACTTTGATATGATTGACCACCGATTCAAGATAAGTTTTCTAGAGTTCTAGAAAGTAGAATTTCAAAGGAAGCTTTTCTTTTCCTCGACACTGCCTCTAGGTAGAAATAATTTTTCCTCAGGAGTACATCTGATCTCAAATGCTGAATCATAATTTGGGATAAAAACATCTCAAAAGCTGAATCATCATTTTTCTGAATTGTGAAGAAGATATATGTTGGTGCTTAGCAACCAAATAAAGGTGAATGTTTTACTAGGAATAATAGATAATCAGCAATCTCATGCACATGAATGTTTTAGTAGTTTGGATTTTGTTGGATAGCCTTTTCCTCACATGGTTCATCTGGCTAAAAACTTTATAACATGTTTCTTTCCCCCTTGTTTTATTCTTTCTGATTTTACACTATTCCCTCATTGCAATCTGCCGACTGCAGTGCTATGTCTATTAACTAACGTAGCCCTTTATTTTGTTATTTTAGCTGTATTTTAAGTCAGCCGATGCTTACAATGAGTTATGGCAAAAAGCGTGGATCATCCCAGCTTTCTGGCAGGTCTTCTCCTTCTCACTACTTTTTGTCATCTGCGTCCTATGGGCACCTTCACAAACTTCAATGAGGTAAACCTTACTTCTAATATTGTCATGCCCTCCTTTCCTAGTATGTGTTTTTTCCTATCTAATATCTGTAAACTTGATAATACGATCTGTACTCCTGGTCTCATATTAAAATGTCACCCAGTTCATATAACGAGGACTCAAACTTGGATACTTGGGACAAGAAAAATGCCCATCATAAATGGTAACTGGCCTTTGTGTTTGGTATGGCAGAGGGGTGGACAATTTTGAGTTAGAGTCCATATAAAGGAAGCTGGAGTAGGCCTATCCTATTCAGTTTTTCTCGATTTTCCAAAATAAAGGTTTTGTTGTCCAGTTTAACTGAAGTTGGAATTATTTGTTAAATTAATTTACCATCAAGTGTTAATTAGAATCAATTCCTGGTTGTTCCTAGTTTTCAGGTTTATAAACCAGGTATTAATGATTCGGTGCAGTCCGGTCTATAACTGGAGTACAATCGTAATCTAGGATTCACTTAATGTCATCATCACAGGAATGTCATCGTATGATCCTTTTATTGAGGTTAATTATTCAATGGAAAATGTTCAAGGCTGCAGAAAACTCTTATTATTTGGTAAAAAAAAATAATAATCATAAAATCAGACACTGAAAGTCTGGATTTATGTGGAAGTATATTCCACTGTTCAGTAAATCAATAACCTCCTTTCTTTACTCTGGATTATGTATAGGTATGCCTATTCTGGGGATGCTAGCGAAGAGTTCGACAAGGATGATACTTTGACACTGATAAAACCATCCCCTATACCCTCAAAAGACATGGAAGCTTCAATAAACATGAAGCCAGTGCAAGGCAACATCGGACTCTCCAGCAACAACCCTGAAGCAGACAAAACGCAGTGAATCTGAACTCCCTATTCTAAGGCAAATGATATTGATCTCGGTGAGTTCATTCATAAACTTGTGAAGATCATTGGGAAATCCTATGAGGCAAGCTTTGTCTGAGTCATAGTTTAAGGAAGTATCAATGAGCCAAATGACACATAGCTTATCCAGTGTGATTTATTGTTGTTCTCTCTTGTGTGGAAGTGTACCATTAGTATTCTCATTCATTAGAAACTGCTAAATTATGTCTTTATATGATGATATAGCTGGTATAGTAGTCAGTTTCATTTGTTTGTTTATATTTATGCTCCACCCTAATATAAAATATCCTAATTCTGCGTTTTATGTTCCATCTTGTATCTCGTGATCATCTTGCTTTTGTATTTACCCTTGAATTTTCTTGTATAGTTGTATACCTTTTTTTTTCCAGAACAATATTGTAGGTAGTTTTCTCATTTTAATAGGAGAAACCATCTAGTATTATGAAGAGTTGGCCAAGTGGACGAGATATCGACGGTGGGAGATCTAGTTTAGGTTGTAGAGTACTCTTTTATCCTTTCCCTTCCTATGTTCAGTTCGTAGGTGCACGCATACTACTAGGCACCGCACATCACACTCGGGTGATCAATGGAGTTATTCCAACTAGTTGTCAATGTCATTAAGTTCCGATCACTTGATTTATCCCCAACAGACCATCTTTGCCTGTACTCGAGGCACGAGCATCAGTGCACCAAGATTCTCCTTAAGCATAGTTGCTTTAGAGCCGGTAACATTTGAACTAAATAGCTGAAATCCAATCTATAGTGGTCGTACAAAAAACTCTTGTTTATCTTAGGATGACTCAAGTGAGTATTATTCAAGAGGGCACGAGGAGTCGGGGGAACTCATACTGTGGACATGTTCCTAAACCATTACGGCTCAGTCCCGTTTTTAACCGCTCTACCGGGGATAGTCCCTTACAACAAGCAGGTGTGAATTCCCCCTTGTGGGGATTGTAAAACCTGACCTTCATATGATTAGTTTGGGTTTGGGGGGTACTCGGAGAAGGGGGCCGGATACACGAGCTATTCCAGTAAAAAAAAAAATTCCCCCAAAAAACAAACTTGACGAAACCCGTTATGAAAATCCCGTGACGGGATTTTCATAATGGGTTGTGCGAGCTCGTTGCGTGACGGGATTTTCAATTCCCCCAAAAAACAAACTTGACGAAACTCGTCGCGTGATATGATTACCAAAGACACGCGACGAGATTACCGTCGGCGTGCCAAAAACCTGTGCGAGCTCTAGCCATTCGCAGACCACTGTCCTCCCAGGGCTTCATCAAATGTCGGGTCCCGCAGATCGAGACGAATCCCGCTCGGGAAGGCTCTTCGATCCATCAAAAAACCGACCCCTACTCTCAAAGTCTTGCCCCATATTTATAGGAAGAAACCCATGAGCCATTATCGACACATGTCCCGAGGTTGACGACAAGTGTCGAGTTGTTTGGGACAAGTGTCATTCATATGGACACTTTCTCACATGAAGTGGGCTTAGGTGGTATTTTCCATAAATTGGTTGATACATCATAATCATCCTAAAAGCAGGTTTATTTATATAGTGGGAACCCGATTATTTACTCGTGGTATCATAAATATCATTTATTTTTTGGTGCATCGTCAAAACTGATTCAACACTACTTCCAAAACTATATTAAAACGGAATCCAAATAAATGTAAAAGAAAATTTAGCAATTAAAATAAGGCTATTCACATACAAATTCACAACCAATTCAACAACTACAAAACTACATTCAACTCTTAGTTCTGTTTCCAGTTCTCTCACAAACCCTAATCAACCCAAACTCATCAGGGTTATCCCATCTCTAGAACAAGGCAATATCTCATTCTTCCTAACCATTCTACACCTTCTCCACCCTCTTAATAGCCTCCAATATGTCCGGTCGAGCATCTGGGTTCTCGTCAACACAAGTGGCGCCAACCCGAAGGAGCGCTGCCATTTCATCCACATGACTGCTGTCTTTGGTGATACGAGGGTCAAGAAGCTCGGCCTCTCTGTTCTCATTGACGGCGGAAACTACCCACTGGGCAACGTCAATGCCGCCCTTGTTGTTGCTAGATAGGTACACAGATGGGAACTTCCCGGTGAGGGTCTCTAAGATAACAATTCCAAAGCAGTAGACGTCGCACTTGGGTGAGACCTTTTTGTTTTGGAGGGCCTCAGGTGCTTTGTACGCTAATAGCGATTGTTGCATCTTGTTGGCGCTGGTAATGGTGCTGAAGCCATACTCCGCCATTAGTGCCTCATCGTCGTCATTGATGAGGATGTTGCTGGATTTGAGGTTTCCGTGGGGGACTTCGGAGGAAGCAAGCTGTGTGTGTAGAAAACCCAATCCTCGCGCGATTCCATGGATGATTTTCCGCCTTGCTGGCCAGTCCAAATTACCGTTGGAAGTCTTCCCGTCGCCTGCAAAAATAAGATGAAAGTTTGTCATCATTTTTTGCCTGTGTAGAAAAATCAGCACAACCTCCGATCGGAAAAAGTTGATGTTTTAGAAAAAAAAAATGTTTTGAGAAGAAACTGTTTTGTATCTAAATCTCTTTTTTTTTCATCAATGTCAAGTATTGTTAAGAAAAAAAATCATTTTCTAAAACATCAACTATTTCCGATCAGAATATTTTTATAATACAAAACTTGCATACCATGTAAGCCATAAAGCAAGCTCCTCTTAGGCTTATACTCATACACAAGCAACTTCTCCTCCTTCCTATAGTGATATGCCAATGGAGACAACAGATTCTGATGCTTCAACCCGGCCAGCCTCCTTAACTCAGCGTCGAACGCCTCTTTCCCCAACCTATTCATATTCCTCGTCCTCTTTACTGTCACCGACACCCCATTCGACATCTTTGCCTTATAGGCGGCTCCCATGCCTCCATTTCCCAACACCTCAGCTGCAGCCTTCATGAGATCTTTTAGCCCGAATACCCCCTTCTCCTCGTTCACCATGACAAGGTCTCCTGCACTGGTGCTTACACCGACTTTCTTGCTCGTGTTGCTCTTTCTGCCCGACCCTCCTGACGCTGCTGAGCCAGCATGTGGTGAAGCAAGCTATAGCAAAAAAATGCGTGCTTATTAGCATGCTAAAAGAGTTTTCATAACTTAATTGTTCTAGGAAATTAATAAAGTAATTTAAAAAATGTATGCTAAATTTTATTTCATTGCTAAAAGATATCAAGCAAAAGATTGTAAATGTTATTGATATCCAGCTTTAACACCTCTATATCCATGTCTTTCATGTAGAACCAGCTAGTAGGAAGCTTCATTCAATGGCATATTTCAAATATAAATGGGAATTTTTTAGGCTTGGGAATTTTGCTGGAAATAAGTCAATTGGTCCTTTATTTGTTTTCACTTAAAGGAAGACATGGATGAACTTGTCAAAGCATCATGGGATTGTAGGCTAAAGAAAACTTGTTTGATAGGGAAGGGCATTGGAGCTAATTTTTCAAAGGGTTTCAAATGATACACCCTTAAAGTTTAAGGGCAAGACAAAGAGTATCATCCCTATAGGTGGGGAGAACTTTCGGACCTCTTTGGGACACGCAAATCTACTGCTGTACTATTTATCACTCACTCCATCATGAATCTAAATAGCAGGAATCCAACTCAAAATGAGTATCCTCCCTTTATTACTGACCAACCTCTTGGCCCGTTTTTTTTTTAATTGAAACAAGGAAATTAGAATAGAGCTATTGCCATCTAGCTGCAAAATGTCATAGAGTGTTCTTATTAACGATAACCCAAATGTCCTTGGCTAATTGGTTATCGTATCCTTCATCTGTTCTTTTTTATAAATTTTTTTATTATTTGTACATATTTTTTTAGAATAATAAAAATATATAAAAATATATTTTTTTAATAATTTCATACTTATTAGTAGTAAGTATGAAACTATAATTTTTATTTTTTTTTATAAAAGTTAATATTTTATGTAGTTTTTATCATCATAAGAAAACGTGCATCTTATACAATAATAAAATAACATCTCTTTTTTTTTCTTCTTCAAGTTCTTATTCCTCTTCTCCCTCATTTAGTTGAGGTAGATGCCAAGCCTCGAACCTGTGTCCTATGGGTTCATGAGCAAACCCTAGGCCACTAGAGATTACCAGGTTGGCGAAATAGCATCTCTTTTGTGACATGTCATATGTTAAATAAAAATTTTCCATCCAAAAAATTCATCAATGATGCCATCTCATTGAATGATGCCTATACCTGTCAATCGGGTCATTCGGGTCGGATTCGGATCGGGTCATTTTGAATTTCGGATAAAATGGGTTCCGGGTAAAATGGGTTCTGGGTAGATACAGGTTGACTTGAACTCGGGTTTGACCCGATTTCGGGTCAAATTGGGTCGATTTCGGGTTTGTCAATTTTTTATTTTTTAAATTAAAAAAATCATGATTTGGTAATTTTGCGATAATTTTAAAATGATAAAATTAAAGACGTGGTTCATAAGTTCAGGAGGTGTTAACGTGGGATGCTCTCTCAGACTGGCTGCTCAAAATTGGAGGAAAGGAAGGGGCAAGTGTCAGCTCGTTAGTCAGTGCGAGGCTCACGCCGACCACCACTGCCCTCACGGCGGTGGTGCCCTGGGTGACTCGCCGGGATGGGGAGGACGGCCCATTCATACAACACTAGAGGTAAGAGCATCAAAGTGCCACTGAGAGAGCCTGTATGGATTCTTCGAAGGTGTGAGTCGAGTGAGAAAACTGTGAAGGACGACAAATTGAATGAGGTAGGTGGTGGTTCTTTTATTGCGCATAAATGCGAATCTGAACACGGCAAAGGGCCAGGGAAAGATATAGTAATTGAAGATCCAGATTCAGAGGGGAAGGGCCAGGATAACAGATCTGAAAACCCTAGATCTGGGGAGGCCGTTGCGAATATCGAGGAAGAAGATCCGCTGCAGCTCTCTAGAGCGGAAAAATTAAGCTTCCAAGCGAGAGACGCTCGGGCGACTATCCAGCAATCGTTTGCTAGTCTCTTCAAGGACAATCGGAATGTACAGCAAGCTGAGAAACTTGAGGTTTACCCGAACATCTGCAAAGGTAAACTCAAGATTCGTAAGGAAGATATTCAGGAAAAGGAAAAGGAATGGGAGGCAACCCTAATAGGCATTTGTCCAGGCAATGCGATTCTTTATACTCGTATGAGGGAGTTCATTGATAGGGAATGGTCTGATCAGAAGCCGGGGATGTTCCTCAAGGATAATGGTGTCTTCGTGTTCAGATTCCGCTCAATTGCTGATAGGGATTGGGTCCTGTCTCATGGTCCTTGGTATGTGGAAGGAACTAGAACCTTAATTCTGAAAATCTGGAACTCGGGGATGAGTATCGACTGGACTGCCTTTGAAAGGATTCCGCTCTGGGTCTGCTTCCAAGATTTGGATCCGAGATTCTATAACCATGCTGTTCTGAGCCAGTTAGGATGTACTGTAGGCACACCAATCTGTATGGATGAAAGGACGGCGAAGGGAGAGCGCATTTCGTATGCAAGATTGCTTATAGAAGTTAGTGCGGAGGAGGCTCTTGCGCAGAAGATAGAGATTGAGGATGTGGATGGTAAGGTATATGATCAGAGATTCATTTTTTAATGGAAACCGAAACTATGCAGCGTTTGTAAAGTGTTTGGGCATGGGACGGAAAGATGCAGAGTGAACAGTTGAGGAGAAGAGGTATACCACATCAGATCTGGGTTGAGAAAACGAAGGAGAATTCCAATTTGAGGGGCTCTAACAGCTCCAATGTGCCGATGGTAGGTCTTGAACAGCATATGCAGATTCCTTCAGATCCTAATGGGGCGACGGGGGAGATAGCTGCTATAACAAATCCGAGATCTGATGGAAATGTGGTGACAGTTGGCGATATCATTGGGCTATCGAATGCTGAATGTAATATGAACCAGAACACAAGTAACAGGGCTGCTGAGTCCACGAGTGGGATGGCTGTCACGACTGGGCAGTCCTCTGGCGTAGGGAGAGGAATATGGTTAACACCTATGAATAGAAAGAAGGTCCAAAGCCCAGCTGCTAAATGCCAGTCGGCCGTCACAAAGAGTGGGAGTATGGCAACAGGGAATAGTTTTGAAGCTTTGAACAACCTTGAGATGGAGGGCAACTCTAATAGTGAAGCTGAGAAGCAGGAGACTGATATGGGGAACTCGGGCCAGGATAAGTCTGGTACAGATGCACATGACCTAAGTGAGAGTAGCACTCACATAGAGAAACCCCATGAATAGACTCAAAATAGCTTCTTGGAATATAGCGGGCATCAAGGACCCCGTTAAAAACAATTTAATTACTAGCTATTGTTTTGAGAAAGATATTAGCCTCATTGGCCTTTTGGAAACTAAGCTACTGCACAGAAACTTTGATGAAGTAAGAAGGCGACTTATGAATGGCTGGGAGGTCTTCTCCAACAGCAGTGATAATGTGAAAGGTAGGATATGGGTTACTTGGAACCAGGATATCTTTGATGTTGAAATTGTGGAAGCTAGGGAGCAATATGTGCACTGCTACGTGGAATCGAAGGACAAAAAATTTGCGTTTGCTTCTACATTTGTGTATGCCGATATTACTAAACCTAGAAGAGCTCCTCTTTGGCGAGACTTAAGTGCCCTTGCAGCCCAATGCACAGCTCCTTGGGTTGTTTTGGGGGACTTCAACTGCATTTTATCTCTAGAGGAGAAATGGCCGGTAAGAAGAGCCAGACTTGAGGAATTTGAAGAATTAAGATCTGTGTTGGATGACTGTGAACTGTCGGATTTGCCTTATGCAGGCGCTCAGTTAACATGGAGTAACAAAAGAAAGGGGGAAGAGAAAATTGAAAGGAAACTTGATAGAGTGCTTGTAAATGATATTTGGTCGGATATGTACACTGGAACGAAGGCATTCTTTGACTCGCCAAGTGTAGCTGATCATTCTCCGGCTGTTCTTACAATCAGGAATGAGAGAGATAATCGAAAGTATCCCTTCAAATACAAGAATTTCTGGGGTAAGGAGCCAGAATTCAATGAGCTTGTGAGGGCTGCGTGGAATATGGAGGTATTGGGATCAAAGCAGTATAAATTTGTGCAGAAACTTAAAAATGTTAAAGAAGCTCTGAAACCATGGGATAGGGCCAGATTTCCGGAACTACAAACTCAGATCAAGCTGAATAAGGAAATTCTACATGAGTTTCAGGTGCGTGCTCGCACGGAGAAGTCCAATGCCCAGCTGGAAGAACATATAGCTACGGTAGAAAAGGAGCTAAGGGAGAGTGTGGCTCGATTGATAAGTCTGTCTTCCCAGCAAGCAAAAGTGCACTGGCTCACAATGGGCGAGGAGACGTCCTCGGTTTTTTACAGAAGTATGAAAGAAAGAAGGTCCAGGAATGCCATTATCACTATGAGGGACAGGGATGATTCTGTCGTAGAGAATGAGGAGGACATAAGGCTACACATAGTCCAATTTTTTAGGGAGCTCATGTCATCAGAAGAGGAGAGTAGGTTAAGGTTTCATCAGATTCCAAGGCCTGAGATTAATGAAGAATGCGAGGAACAACTGGTTGTACTCCCAAGTTATGATGACATTAGGAAGGCTATTTGGTCTATCGGGGCCAATAAATCGTCGGGTCCTGACGGGTTCGGAAGTCAGTTTTTCCGGGATGCCTGGAAGATCGTGGGCAAGGATACATGCAAAGCTGTTAGGGAAATATTCCGACATGGGAAGCTGTTGAAACAGATAAATGCCACTTTCATATCCCTCATTCCCAAGGTCCCTAATCCGACCTATGTAAAAGACCTTCGGCCGATTTCCTGTTGCAACACGTTGTTGAAAGCAGTAACAAAGATTATTGTAGGCAGAATAAAGGGGTTGTTAAGTGATGTTATATCCGACAGTCAAGGGGCTTTCATACCGGGCAGATCGATGGCTCACAACACAGCGGTGGCAATGGAAATTGTCAATGGGTATGGCACTCAGAGAGTCACCCCTAGATGCACTATCAAGGTTGATCTACAGAAGGCGTATGACTACATCAGATGGGATTTCATCCGCTTCACCTTGAGCAATCTGAAATTCCCCGAGAAGTTGGTGGATCTAATCATGGAATGCATATCAACTACCAGTTTTTCGGTGAACATCAATGGGGCGCCGGAGGGATTCTTCAAGGGAAAAAGGGGGCTACGACAAGGAGATCCGTTGTCCCCTTACATTTTCGTGCTTTGTATGGAAATGCTCAGTAGAATGCTGACCCGGGCTGCCGAAAATCATGATTTTAATTTTCACCCTCGGTGCAAGGAACTGAAACTGATACACTTGGCCTTCGCTGATGATTTGCTGATCTTCTGTAGAGGTAATGTGAAATCTATTAAGGTCATAAAAAACTGTCTTGATGAGTTCTTTGCCCTCTCTGGTATGCGTTTGAATATAGACAAGAGTATTGTATTCCTTGCTGGCTGTGAGGACCATGTTTGATCAGAGATCTATCAGGTGCTAGGATTTGCTGCTGGCTCGTTATCGGTACGATATCTGGGAATGCCGTTGCACTCTAGGAGAGTTAAAGTGGCGGAGTATGGTTCATTATATGACAACATCAGCACTCGTATTCAGTCTTGGACGGCCCGGAAACTATCGTATGCAGGAAGACTACAACTTATCAAAGCTGTCTGCGGGGGCATACATTCGTTTTGGAGTCAGGCAGTTCTTCTGCCGAATGGAGTCATTGACCAGTTGGAACGCATGCTCAAGAAGTATCTGTGGAGTGGCAGAATAGATGGGAAAAAACACCTTGTAGCATGGGATGTGGTTACTAAACCGCAAATAGAAGGGGGGCTAGGGATCAGAGAGCTTGGTGCGTGGAACAGAAGCATCTTTGCCAAGCTGGTTGGCGACCTGATTATCCAAAAACCATCTATCTGGACGAGGTGGTGCAACCAGAACCACATCAGAGGAGGAAGTATGTGGGAAGTGATGCCAAAGTATGACGATACTTGGCTATGGAGAAGTGTTCTGACAGTTAGGGACCAGCTCCAGCAGCTGGCTAATGATAGTGACTCCGCCGACTTAGACTTCCAGCAGCTTCTGAATGACAACGACTCCATCTCTTGCTCGAAAGTGTATCATCGGATTAGGAGAAGGGGTCCTGAAGTTGACTGGGGTGGACTGATCTGGGGTCGACTTCAATGTAAGAAGTGGGCTTTTATCACATGGATAGCGTTACATAGAAGGTTACAGACAGGAAATAGGGTGAAGCATTGAAAGGGAGAAACAGAAGCTGAGTGTGTCCTATGCCGAAATGGAACTGAGACCGAGGAACATCTGTGGTTCTCTTGTTCGGCTGTAGTGAAAGTACAGAATGAGGTGCTGCGTTGGATAGGGATCGGACGCAGATTTGAGACCATTGGGGAGTGGATGGCTTGGTTTGCGAGCGCACCTAAGGCAATCCAGAAGACGCAGATGTTCCAAGCTAAACTGCTAGTTTTACAAGTATCATTTACTTTACTTGGCTTGCTAGAAACAAATGTATTTTTTGTAATGAGACCTTTGATGCTTCTGTGTATATCTCGATTATCATTAACAGTTGTCGGTCCCGATTTGCCGCGATATGGAAATGCAAGGCGATCGCGGGAATCCGGGACCGAAGAGGTAGTTAGAGGGGGCCTCAGATTAGAGGTAGGAGGTTAGGGGAGGGTGTGAAGTAGGAGGAGTAGGGTTTTTGGAGGATACAGTAGGGGTGTTGTCCTGTTCGGTATAGTGCTACACTTTTGGTCTTACGTGAGACCCGTGGTTTGGTCTTGCTTTTTGTTTTTTGGGTTACCCATTCATCTATATATTTACCAATTCAGGGGGTTCATAAGTTCTAGTGCTTATAATCATATACTATATTTGATCTAAAATATTTTATTTTTATTATTTCTCATAATTTTTAATAAAATTTAAAAATATATAAAATATCTAATTTTTAAATAATTTTTCAAAATAATTTCATGCGATTAATAATAAGCATAGAATTGTTTTAATATTTTTTAGAGTTTTTATCTTCTAAAAAATGTGATAAAAAATCAAAAATCAAATACTATCGATCGGAGGGAGTATTACACAATACAAATAAATATAAAAGTTGATTTGAAAATGAAAGATCAAGTGATTGTAATTATAAAATGTAACAAATTGGAATCTCTATAAAAAAATTTAATCATATATAATTATAAATCAATCGGGTCATCGGGTCAATTGAGTCAATCGGGTAAAAATTACCGAGTCATTCGGGTCACTCGGTCTAAATCCAGATGACCCAAAAAATTACCGGGCACTTCGAGTTCGGGTTCCAAAAAATTCTCGGGTTAAAAACACCGAGTCTTGACCCAGAATTTATCGGACGTACGGTCAGATTTTTCGAGTCGGGTTGTATTTTGAAAGATCTAATGATGCCACTTATTTGTAATCTTTTTAACAAGTTGGTATACATATACTTTAAAATAGGAATTTTTTTTAAGATTGTGAAATGAAATACTATCACATTATAACTCAATTATCAATCATATCATCATTACCACGTACTCCTACTCAATATCAGAAAATAGTACTCCCTCCGTTCGGTAAAAATGTCACTTTACTATTCACACACGCTATTTTAGGAGATAAAAACTATATAAAATAGCTAGTTTTTTAAATAATTTTTTTAATAATTTCGTAGTTATTATTATTAAGTACAAACTTGTTAAAAAAATTTATTAAAAAAATGAATAATTTATATAGTTTTTATCATTCTAAAGAAGCGTGCGTGAATAGTAAACGACATGTTTTGCCAAACGGAGGGAGTATATTTTAATAATGTAATTATTTATTAAAATTAATGATGAATATTTATGTACTCTTTTTTTAGTTGCCGTGTATATATTTTCACATATTACTTTTTTTTGTATTTGAAATAGGTTAAATGATGGGCTATATATATATGTAAATTTGTAGTATTCTATACTAAAGTTATAATTGATATTATCACATGACATCTTCTGGTGAAAATATTTTCTACTCAAAATTTTAATAAATTAAATTTTCACATCTCAACAATATTACAACATATTTTGCCACACATTTATTATTTATTAAATATCTTATTGACAATAATTTTTAAAATAGAGCAATCTATTTTTTGACATAAATTAATTAATTTTGTATTTTTTTAATTTAAAATAGCTAATGAGTTTTTATTTTTATTTTTTTGACAAGGTTCAATTGTATCCCACACTTTTTTTTAAAAAAAAATACGTGGCTAATATTTGTAAATTCGGTTGTTTTTTCCTTTTGTAAATCAAGAACGTCTTAGTAGGCTCAATCAAATTTAATTTTATGTTTAATCAGTTTTTCAATATAAACATATCTTTCAAATCAATATTTTTTTTATTTTATAATATTTCAATCATTTTTAATTCATTGCAAATTATTGTTTTTTGATATTTTGATGCTTTATTTGATTCAATTTACTAAATTTGTGAATAAATATACAATCAACATTAGAGGTTTAGCTGTTTTAATATTTTATAAATAATCTAGAATTAATTTTAATCTTTAAATGAATATTGTGGTATATTTGTTTGTATAAGAATCTCTTATAGATTTTAATCTTCAATATAACAAATTAAAATAAAGGTATAGTTAAAGTGTTTTTTTTTATGCTAAGGCAATTTGCGATTGGGGATTGAGTCGAAATTTGCTTAGTTTGGTATAATAGGATAGACAATTGGTATATATGATATTAGGTGGGTTCACAACTATCGTCTCTTCAAATGGGTGAACGATGAGCCATAATGGACCATGTAAGCATGATGCTTATGAGCTAAGTAAAAAAATTCAATCGTCCAAAGGTGATCATATGTCATATATTGTCATTGAATATCGGGGGAAATTATTGTCACATGACACAAACCCATGAAAATATTAATAAAATTCAATTGTGACGCCATAATGTGTGTTGAATTGATATTGTTGTTTTAGAAAAAGACGATTAAGGGTGCATTGGTGATGACATTTGTGAGTCTATTCAAATGGGCTCAATCATACATCGACCAGAAGTGGAAAAGATGGAGCCAATCCTTTATGTTTTCAAATTAGCATGAGATGATGTTTTGACACATATCTTTATAGATTTTTTTTATTAAGTAAGAATTTGAGATCAGGCAAGCCTGATTCTTGAGAGGCCGACGAATCGGCAGGCGATAACCGCCTAAACATACAATGAGAATAGAAACTCTTTATGGAATTTGATTGTTATATTGTTAAACTCACTACTTGTAAAATAAAAACTCTTTTGAGGAATGTGTTGATTTTTAATTTGAATAATTTGGTTTTTGAGGCTAGAGATTTTAATTTTGAGATTGCACAACTGATCTTTTGTTAAAAGGATGAACAAGTCAATTTTATATTTTCTCGCTCAAATGAGATATGTTTCTACTTTCTACTCATTTATATTTCCATAGTTCTTCTTTACCTATTAAATTTATTTTTATTTTTTTTAAAATTTATGATTGTCAATTAACGATGGAGTTTTAATTTCAGTTTAAAAAATAATCCTATGGTGTTATACAAATAATCTTTTTAATTGTTAAACTATATAAAAATTATCATAAGATTTAGATTATTACTTCCGTTTGTAGATAAATATAATTTATTTATTTTTTACTAGTAGTATTTCTTTACGGTTAAATATGAAAATAAGTATTATAATTTTATAATCCATTAAATTTTTACATTAAATCTATGTAAAGCACGGAGGATAGACTAGTAAATACTAAAAAACTTATCAAAAAGAATGGAGGGAGTATAGATAAGATAGAACTCCATCTTTTTAAAAATACAAGTCATTTTATTTTTTGAACACAATTTTTATGATTTAAAAACTATATAAAATATTAAATTTTAAAAAATAACTTTATGCTTATTACTCATATTTATAAAATTATATTAAAAATAATAAAAAATTGATATTTTATATAATTTTTAATTTCTTAAAAAACATTTCAAAAAAATTTATATTTTTGAATGGAGGGGGTGTATTCAATAGTTTGTCCAAGGACGGGGTTTTTCATTTTTTATTTGATTTTTTGTTATATTAGGATGGTTAGTTCGCCTGCGATCTTTCGCCCCTCGATTTATTAGACAACTAGTTTTATTACTCGCCCGTTGTGCGATTTTTAATAAATTTTTATTATATAAAAAATCTTTGAATTAATAAATTACTACTTCATATAAATTAAATATATAGTTTTCAATTGTGTTATGTTTTTTAGAATATAAACATGTTTGAATCTAGATTAATCATATTTCTTCTCTTATTAAAAAAATGAGGAAAATCTATTTTTATAAATATATCTACAAATGCCAAAAACTTTTAATACCCTATTTAATTTATAATTTATTTATTTATTAAAAAGTTATCAAAAACGATTTCATAATGAAATTCTTTTTGTTATAATATTGATAAGTTATCTTTTTAGAAATTTTTTTTGTTATAATATTTATTGGGGAGATATCTTATGAGAAAAGGTGTTTTAATGAGAAATAAGAAGTTTTAATCTTGACCATTTATTATTGATCTAATTGTTAATATTAAAAGTAGTTTTAACTACTTTAAAGAGTCACGTGAGAGATTGATTTCCCTCATCTGGGCCCATCTTTTCCATGATGACATACATCTCGTCTGTCTACAATCCTCCTCTCCTCCTACATAACCTTCTTCTTGTTGTTCATGTGTGAGCCCCATCTTTTCATATGGTTTAAACCCACAACAATGGAGGAAGCTAGTTGTTAGAAAAAAAAAATGTCGATTTTATTTGGGGAAACTACTATTTGTAAAGTACTGATTCCCCATTTTAACACCACAATCACAATTGATGATGAGTGATGACCAATTGAAAAAGATGAAAATTTTCTCTTTTTTTTTTCTCCTCGTCGTTTTTTTTCGGGTTCAATTCTATCTTTCTATCCTGCTGGTTCAATTTCATAATTGGCGTAATAACATATTGTTTGAATTAAATAAATATTTCCCGGCATGAATAATATTAGATAGATTTATCTAAAACGATAAGTTTTCTACCTAATTAAAATATAAAGTTGAATATTTATAAAAAAACCTAATTAAGATATAAGGTTATATTGGATAGATTATTGATCTAAAAAGATAAGTTTTTTTACCTAATTATATTTGTTTATTAATTGATGTGGCCCAAAAATATAATACCATTTTATTCCAGAAAATGACACGTAAGCAAAAATAATCCCGTTTTAATCCCGAAAATTCCGTGGACGCGAAATCGTACCAAAGGCCATTTCTACCTTCTATTTTAGTATTTTATATAGATGATTTGTCCGATATTTTGAATTTCTTAGTGTGTAAAAAAAATAGCCTCATAACTGGAGTACGTAATATTTTTCATTTTTTAAAATTTTTTCCCCGTGCCTCTACACGATACAACCCATAATATTGTAGTTGATTTTTGAGACAACATTTTGTTTCCCTCGAAACAAGTGGTGATATATCGTTATCAATGTTCTAAAAATCCTTGGACTTATCTCACCATTTTTAAGGTCATCTAGACCTGCCAATAAAATCAAATGTCAAATGTCCACGGGAATGATATTTACATCCATAATTTTTACTATTTAAACTATATATTCCATTTTTATTTTTTTTTAAAAATAGACCTTGTTTTTCTTGAGTCACAAACGTATAACTCAAGAAGTACAAAATATTTTACATATAAAATACCATGCGGCTCTTAAATCACATCTATAACTCAAGAGAGATAGAGTGTGGTGCATATAGTGTTGGGCCTAAGGCCCATGGGTGCCCAGCCCAAGATTGATTTGGTAATTACTATGTTATATATAGTAATTTTGTAACCAAATGAAAGAGATGGGAAGCAAAAGGGGAGAGATAGAGAGAGGAGGGAGAAAGGAGAGGAAAGATAGGAGATTTGAGCGGGTGTTTCGTCTCTTGATCTGGTGTTCTGTCTTCTTCCTTCGGCAATCAACAACGGGTGTTTGTTGATAGGTATTTTTCTCTTCCTGGAAATCTAATCTGATTACAAATGTTTAGCTAGGTTTTGGAGAGGAATCCATTCTAGATCCAAGTTGTATTTAGATTGGTGTTTGAGATCTCCATGATTGTTTGTCTCGGCATGAGACTGGATTGTTAAACACTTGTACCGGTTTATTGATTAGTGGATTAGTTGCTCTGGCGAGCGGAAAGTGGGTTTTTTGATCCTCTGGTTTGAGAGGGTTTTTCTCACGTAAATCTTGTATCGATATTTGTGCTTTTATCTGTGTTTGTGGTTGCTTGGTTGTTTGGTTTCCGGATTGAATATTATCGGTTGGTCATTGGTTAGCTGGCGGATTATTGTTGATTCTCTTATTATCCGAAGTCGCTTTCGGGCGCGGCTAGAAAGTGGCTTCTAGCCCCAACATATAGTAAATTTTATGTAGTAATAAATAATTATTGAAAGGTGGTTACCAAAAGTAAAAAAAAAATTATTGAGAGGTTCAAAAAAGTCAAAGATTGATAGTAAATGGTTTTCACTAATGAAGATTACTGTGAGTTCCCTTACCGGATTATCAACAAGCTTTCCACTATTACTGAGAATTGCAGTTTTGGCCACCTTGGAGCCTTGTAAGCGATCATCGTCTTTCTTCTTCCTCATAACGCAGACAAGCACAAGAAGCATCAAAAACACGATAGCCAAGACGACTGCGACCACGGAAATTCCGGTACCCAAGTCGTCCTTTCCGCCACCTGCAGTGCTTGGAGGTGACCCACTTGTAAGGTTTTGCTTCGTCTTTTCCGGCGCCTCCTTCTTCCCGCAATCCTTTCCGATTGCCGGACCACAAAGGCCGGTGTTCCCCTCAAACGATCTCTTGTCGAGCTTCGACAGGCTCTTCGGTACCTCACCCTCAAGCTTGTTGTTAGAAACGTTCAAGTCCACCAAGGGCGGTTGAGTAAACGGAGGAAGCAACCCTGTGAACTGGTTGTTCTCCAGGTGGAGCTCCATAAGATACTGAAGTCGAGCAAGTGAAGCTGGGATTGTTCCGGAGAAGCTGTTTTTCGACAGCCAAACCTTCTTCAAGGAAGTCATTTTGGTGAAGTAGTCTGGTGGGATCTCCCCGGAGAACTGGTTACCAGAGATGTACATTGCCTTAAGGGATCCAAGGCGGTTGAGGTCTGGGATAGGGCCATCAAATCGGTTGTCGATAAAGCTTAGGGTGCGTAGGCCTTGAAGGTTCACCAATGCTTCAACATCTACCTTTCCGGAGAGGCCCATGGATTCTAGGCGAATGCCCGTGATAGAAGTCTTATAACATATGATACCAGCCCATGGAACCTTGCCTCCGCAAGGGGGTGATATGGCGGTCCAGGTGGCGTCGAGGGCAACCGTGTTTACAAGAGATTCCTTGAATTGAAGAAGGGCATCAGTTTCGGATAAGGAGAATGCCATATGGATGGGAATGACAAGGAAAAGGAGTAGGAAGTTGATGGTGGATGGTTGTGATTTAGTGGGATGATAGGGATGATGAAGAATTGCCATTTACCTTAGACTAAATTGCAATGCCAAATCATTTGTTTTTTGCAATGTGGCTCTAATTTTGCATGGATTGTTCTCTCTTGCTTGTTTCCTATTGCATTCTAATTTGTTCATGTTGGTGCTTCAAATCCTTGAGATCTTTTGTTATTGGCCCTTTTGTTGGATTTTCTTTTCTTCTCCCCCCTTTTTCTCTTGTTCTATTTCTTCATATTTTTGTATTTTTGTTGTTGTTTTTTTGTGTTTTTTTTGGGGGAGAGGTTTGTAGTGGTTGGGATGAGAGTTGCAAAATATCCTTTGGTTAGGTTGGAGAAGATCTCAAAGGTTTAGAAGATGGATGAGAGATGGAGAGAAATAGAAAACCAATTTGACTTGTTCAAAGGGAAAGAAAGGTTGTAAAACTTCTATTGTATTCTAACATAGAATATATATATATATATATATATATATATATATATAGAGAGAGAGAGAGAGAGAGAGAGGTTGTATGTGACAAATATGAAAGGAAAATAAAAATCGGTTGAAGGGAAACTTATATAATTATTATAATTAGTAATTGCTTTGATTTATCGAAAATATGATTATTAATTGATACAACACAAATGTGTTCGAAAAAACAAGAGTTTCAAATAATCACTTACGATCGACTAGATGCATCAGCCTTCATTTATAAATAAGATCTTGTATATATAATGACAACAAACCCAATATATCCCGTTTAAAGCAAGGTCTGAAATCTACTTCTACTCAGGCACAATTGCTCAATTGTATTAATTATATAATGTATAAACTCATGCAAGACTTGTCAACTAATTTGGTCTCTTAACATAAATTCATACAAAATATATAGCAACACTTTTGTTGTCATAAATTCACAATTAATGGAAAGTTTGTTTCAAAATGCTGAAAGGGACAATTTGATAGTGAAGTTTATCTGAATTTCATTTCATTCTCTCATCAATTTCCATCGTGAGACATATGGATATATATATATATATATATATATATATATATATATATATATATATATATATATATATATATATATATATATATATATATATATATATATATAAGCATATGACAGATGTCACAAGCTGTCATCTAACAATGTGGTGACCTTGAGCTGTGGTGACCTTGGGCGTAGATGATCCAATAATGTGCTCTACATTCGATTCTGGACTACTTGGTCCACTATCTCCCCTCGCTTGAAGCTGTTGGGGATAGATTTGAGAAATTTCGATTGAAGGGTAGAGTGACGAGAGGCTTGGTGAGCATGTCAGCCAATTGGTCCTTCGAGGAAATGAAGAAAACGACTAGGGACTTGGCACGAACCCATTCACGAACGAAGTGATAATCGAGGTCAAGGTGTTTGATGCAATGATGAAGCACGAGGTTTGCTCGCTAAATATGTTGCACTAATGTTGTCACACAACAGAACCAATGGGCTGGGAAGGAGGATTTTGAGTTCCACCAGTAGAGATTGAAGCCAAAGTGTCTCACAAGTAGCCTCCGCAAGGGCTCAATACTCGACTTCGGTAGAGGATCTTGAGATTGTGGGTTGCTTTTTGGATGTCCAAGAGACTAAGTTCGGGCCATGAAAAATGCAATAAGCACTGATCGAGTGCCGATCAGTTCTGTCACCACCCCAATCTACATCAAAGAAAGCCAAGATGTTATGCTGTTTGGCGGAAGAAATGTGGAATTGCAAGGAGGAGGGGCCTTGTAAATACCGAAGGATTCGCTTTACCAATTGTCAATGGATATCCCAGGGAGCATGCATACGTTGACAGACATTATTATCTGCAAAGAAGACATCCAGGTGTGTAAACGTCAAGTATTGAAGCGAACCAACAACACTTCTGTAATGCTAGGGATCGACCATCAGAGGTGAGGATTCAAGATAATTAAAATTGGTGGGCATAGGGTGCTCACGGGCTTGGATTAAGCAAGGCTAGCCTTGGAGATAACCTCAACAATATGCTTGGATTGATTGAGATAGAACCCGTTGATGGTACGATGAATTTCTATGCCCGGAAAGAAATGTGCATGCCCCAGATCTTTGACAAGAAATATGCTTGGACTGATTGAGATAGAACCCGTTGATGGCGAATGATCCAGTTGTTCATGGCAACAAGGGACAAAAAGAGGCGAATAGTGGAAGGGTTGGCAAACAGACTAAAGGTGTCGGTGTAAATTAGGCCATGAAGTTGGTGATATCCCTTCGCAACGAGGCAAACTTTACGCCTTTCAATGGAGCCGTTGGCATGGCGTTTGGTTTTCAAAACCCATTTGACATCCAGGTTTGCATGGATCCATATCAGCATGCGAGCTTCCATGTATTTGTTTGAAGCAAGGCCTGAAATTCAGATTGCATAGCGGCCTGCCATTCTTGGAATTTTGTGGCCTTAGTGTAGCAAGAGGGGTCCTCAGGTATTGATGTAGTGGTGAGGCAATGTGGATTGGTCCGGGATGGCCATGAGACAATGCCATCAGTCTGAACAAGAGGCCTACTGATATGGCTCTTTGAGCGGGTTTGCATAGGGTGAGACGGTTGAGAGCGTGGCGGAGGGGATGACGGTGGTGAGCGCAAGGTGCTCAAAGAAGAAGAACTAGATAGAGATGATGACAGATTAGGGGAGGAGGAATGTGTTTGGACTGATGAATTTGATGGACTTTATGTTTGAGTAGAGGAGGATGGGCTTTGTGTTGAAGGGGAGAGAGATGGGCTTTGTGTGTAGGCTAGTGATATGGGGATACTGAAGGGTAGAAAGCAGGTGAGGTTAGGATTGGGATTGGATAGATAGGAAAGATTTGTGTAGGGAAATTTATCCTCATAAAAGGTAACATCATAGTTGTACAAAAATTTGTGATCCTGTCAATTGTAACAAGTGTAACTATGATGGTTTGGAGTATACCCGAGGAAGAAATGTGGGGCAGAACAAAAGGAATATTTATGGGAATTATAGGGGCGAAGATTGGGGAAATACAAGCGCCCGAAAACCTTGAGGAGCGAGAAGTCGGGAGATTTGTGAAACACAATTTCAAAAGGAGATTTATGGTTAAAGATAGGGGTGGGGAGGCAGTTTTGTATGTATGCCCCAGTGTGGATGGCAATCTCCACAAAGTGAAGAGGGAGACACGAGCCTTTGAGAAGATTTAAAGACATATCAATAATTCGACGGTGTCGACTCTCGATGGTTCCATTTTGTTGATGCAAATAAGGGCAAGTGTGGCGATGGCTAATGCCCAATTCACGAAAGTGGGACCGTAATGGTAAAAATGTAAAGGTCGAAATTTTTAATTATTATTTTTTTTAATTATAAAATCATTCTGATTTAAAATTTTATTTAATTTCTAATACTCCGAAAAATTTTGAGATTTATTTCAGGGTATTAATTTTTACTTTTATACCTATTTATACATTCAACCCCATACCCACTCCATCACCCCTACTCCCTATTTCATCTGTCATTCACCATCTTCTCCCTCTATTCACTTTTCATTTCTCCATTACACCATCGCCTGCTCACCGCACCACCATCACCCTCCTTTCTTTTTGTTTCCGAAGCACCCACAGTAGCTATCATCACTACACCACCATCTCGGTTTTCTTACAACCATCTGAGCACCTTTCGAGCACCTCTTGATCACCTCCTTGATGTGCGCGTAAATTGCCATTTTTTCTATGTACATTTAAGTCCATTTTATCATTCTTTTGCATACATATTAGTGGGAAAACATGAGATTAGTGTAGTTTATGCTTAATTGTCAAATATATGGGTCTACACGAGTTTCTATTTGATTTCGCAGAAAACAGGATGAAAATGGACAGATTTGGAAGAGTGGAAAAAGAACTCGAAGTCTTCTAAAGAGGTCGAAATCGACTGAAGAACCTCGACATCGAGTGCAGCAGAGAGGTAGGAATCGAGCATAGAGAAGAACAGAGCATGTCGACACACAAAGGTCGATATCGATGTTCCATGGTCGATATCGAGTGCCTAGATCGAGCTTAATGATAGAAGTCGAGTGCCAATTCTAGTAGAAGAAGGAGAGCTCGAGATAAGATAAAAGAGAGGTCGATATCGATGTCCTTAGGTCGATATCGATGTTGCCAACAGAGAAGTCCGACTCAGATTTTGATAGAATTCTATCCGAAGCTTGCACATCTATCCTAAAGTCGAGATTTCATATCATCAGCATCAGAGTTATCACATGAGCTGTTTTACCATGGAATTTTTAGTTTTTACTTATTTAAGTTTTATCTTAGAGAATAAAGATAAGTTTTGAGTCTTTGGATAGAAAAGTTCGATATCTATATCTAGAGGCCGTTAAGGCTGAGTTTAATCATCCACACACGCAGAGAATTTCAGTTTTCAATAGAGAATTTGTAGAGAGAGAAAGAGAGGAGGCCGAGTTAAGGTTGGTGGAAGCGAGAGCGGAATCGGCTTTGTTCGGTTGTAATCTTTCTTTCGTAGTTCAATACAAAGTAGTTTTCTTTTCAATGATGATGATGAGTTGCATGATGAGAAACGAGTAGTCAACCCACTTCTAGGGTCGGGGTGAGCCCGACGATAGCGATGTAGGGTAAGTGCATCAAAGGTATGACTTTTATGCGATTCCGTCTTCTATCCTATGCATGATCCTTTGCGAAAGTTAGGGAGATTCATTATTTGCATTATTGAAGTGAAAGCCACTCATATTGTGAACTTGGATTTTTCATGAATTGGATAGTAACTCTTAGAAATTATGCGAGAGCCTCTAATCACCTAAGTGTTGGTAACGAAAGTTATTTGACGGAAAGGCATTAATTTTCATAACTTTAGCATCAAACTTGCATTGTTATCGTTATGGCATTAAACCCCGATCTTGGAAGCTTTTAGTTAATTGAATTTCATATAAAAGTTAAGTTTTGTTTCTGTTCATCTTTTCTTAACCATTCTACGCTCTTCGGACACTTTTCCCACAAAAGGTTACGCTTTACAGTTTCTATGACAAACATCGAAATCGACTGTTAAAGGTCGATATCGATCACTAACGTCGATATCGAGGTCTGTCTCGACGTCGATCTGCGTTGTTTTTGTCTTCTGCAGGAATTCACTGGAAATTGACCAGAACTGAGGTCGATATCGACCAGACAACCTCGATATCGAGTGTCTTCTAAGGTCGAAAGCTTGATCGTGATTACAACACGGGAAGCACTGACATACCTCCTCGTGGATTCGATCCTAAATTACCCTACCACTGCATCGGGAGGGATTCTTGTATTATTTGATTGAGAAGGGAGTTAGCATAGTTGTGAATTATATTTGAATATTTGAATCGCACCTCCCGTTCATCGAGTAAATTGGCGCCGTTGCCGGGGAGGCAATCAATCGCCACCTAAGTTTTCTCACGATCTTTTAGAGCTTATTTTGCAGGTTTATGCGACGTTCGTATCATGGACCTATCCTGGAAACCATTAACGAGCCTGAACGTTTCTTCCATCTTCGCAACAAAGCAATTCGAATCATGGCGGACAACGAGATGCAGGCTGAGACCATAGAGCGGTTGAGGAAAGAGATTGAGGATCACAATGCTACAATCGCTGCTGAGAGGGCCGCCGCTGCTGCAGAGCGAGCCCGTGCTGATAGGGATGAGGATGCGCGCAGGCAAGCCCAAGAGCGGCTCAATCAGTATCCACAGACGGCGATGCAATACATGCATCCGCCACTTCATGTTCCTGAATCCACTATACTTATTCCTCCTTCCAATTATGAGATTAAAATTAACTTCCTTTATGAAATTAAAAGAAACACCTTTGAAGGAAGACCTAATGAATGCCCACTGCAACACATCTCTACTTTTATGGATTTATGTGAAACAATTGCTGATTGTGTAAATTTAGAGTATGTGAGACTAAAATCCTTTCGATGGTCTTTGGCAGGAAAGGCATTACAATGGCTTGAGAGTTTGGCTCCACGCTCGCTGAGAACATGGGCAGAGGTGAAGGACGCATTCCTGAACAAATTCTTTCCTCCCTCTAAGACGGCGATGCTGCGACAAAGGATCACGACTTTCAAACAAAAGCCAGGTGAAACACTAGCACAGGCGTGGGAGCGCTTGAAGGACTTGCTGAGATCATGCCCGACGCATGGGCAACTTCCATATGTCATGCAGGAGATATTCTAAAATTCCCTTGATGTGCCGAATAAGGAGAGGATCAATTCATATACCTCCTATCAGTACATTGAGCTTACACCAATGGAGGCCTGGGAGACCATTGAGAGGCTCGTGAACTTTGATAACACTTATGGGACTGCTGCGGCCTATGACTCAAGGCCTACCCCATCAATGCCACTATATGAGCCTCCAAAGGAGATTGATCCTGATGTGTGGCAACAATTCCACAATGATCAGACGCACCGCCTTCAAAAGCAAGTCAGGTTCATGAGCAACAATCAACCTTGTCAGGAATGTGGTTCAACAAGGCATAACACTAGTGCCTGTCCACATACTGAGTAAGTATCCAAAATGGAATAACATGAGGAAGCCAAGTGGATGAGAGGCTCCTATGGAGGGGGCAATCAACCATATTGGAGCGATCAAAGGTTCTATCAACAAAGGGATCCCCCACCATATAGAGCACCAGGGCATCCTAAGCGGGAAACAAGGAAGGATGACCTGCAGATCATTCTTGATGAGATGCGGAGGAACCACGCTAAGTTCAAACAAGCCAACAACTCCGTCCATACTCAATTGCAGGGCATCAATTCTAGACTTGGGGAGATCGATGTTTGGAAGCGCAAGATGGAGAGCCAAATGGGTCAATTGGCGGAGGCAATACCCAAAGTGTTAGGATCATTCCCTGGATCAACTGTGCCCAATCAAAAGGGCAAAACCACTGGACATATAACGGCGATGAATCTAAGGAGTGGGCGTCAAGTCCAAACGCAAGAGCAAAAATCGGAGGAGAAAGGGCCAGAAGGAACATCGATATTGACTCCCCTTATCGATATCGACCACTGTGACGTCGATGTCGACCTTCCTGTCGATGTCGACCCTGATATTGAGTCACCACAGAAATCAACTCCTCCAGTCGATATCGACCCCCATCCTGTCGATGTCGACCTGACTCTAGCCGCAGGGAATAAGAAGGTGTTGCCATTCCCCACAAAAAAGATGATTAAGGACCCAGCGGAAAAGAAGTTCCAGCGGTTCGTGAAGATGCTTCAAGGACTCAATGTCTCTATACAATTCACATAAGCACTTCATGAGATGCCGTCCTATGTAAGGTTCCTTAAGGATATATTGGGTAAGAAGCGATCACTTTCTGAGATCGCAGAGGAGTGCAACAGATTGGAACTACCACAAAAGCGGGCGGACCCAGGTAAGTTCTCTATCGCTATAGGCTTAGGTCGATTCAAATTTAATGCTTTAGTTGACTTGGGCGCTAGCGTTAGAATGATGCCACTAACCATATGGCACAAGCTAAAGATAGGTCCTCTGGAGCCTGTGGATGCAAGGTTATACATGACAAATAATACGGTAGTAATTCACTACTACAAAAATGGCCAAATAACCCATAACATATAACCCGGGCTTGCCTTACCTGGGTTATAAAGTGGAGAATCCGAAAAAAATAAATTCGGATTACCTTTATATACCGGGTAGTGTGATGTCCGGTGTATAAAAGAGCATTTTTTAATCAAATAACCCTAATCTGAACGCCCGGGTTATATTGTTAATTTTTTTTTTCATAAATCCGGGTTATTTGGCGTATATTCTAATTTGTTAGTTGTAACCCGTCTAGCCTAGTTTCTGTTCACCGCCTCCCTCCTCTCTCATCGTTCTCTTCCGACTCCGCCTGCCCTTCTCTTCCGACTCCGTCTGCCCTTCTCTTCCGACTCCGTCTGCCTTCCTCTTCCGACTCCCCCTCCTCTCTCCGCCTCAAGTTCACCGTCTCGTCTATCTCTTGTTCACCGCCTCCCTCCTCTCTCCGCCTTCAGTTCACGAATTTCCGGTTTCTACAACGAACCACTTCGCACCTTCGAGATTCCTGCCTCAATTGAAGCTTCGAGACATCAAAGGTCTGTGTTTTACTGGTTTTTTACTCTTTTGTTTTTAGATTTCGGTGAAATTATGGTTGATTCCTCTCTAATAGCGCTCGCCTTTCACAATTCGACCCGGTATTGCAGTTGGTGACCTCTTTCCGGCGCCCTCGCCCTTGGCTGCTTCTTCCCGGTGCTCACTGCTACTCTACTGCAAGGTATTTTGCTGCCTCTTGTAGCTGTTGTCTCGACTCTCTGCTACTGTCATATCGCTCCTATTTTTATCAAATTGTCGTTCTCCAGGCTGTTGCTGATGGACTGGACGAATTGCATTCCATCTTTGCTGAATTGTTGTCTCAATTGAACAATCGAGAATACAAAAGTTATGTTTTTTAAAGTTTTTCTTGCTCTATTGTGTTCAGATTTTGGTGAAATTTTGGTTAATTGTGGATGAAATTGTGCTGAAATTATGTTGAAATAATGGTTGATTAGGGTTGTATATGTTGATATGGTTTGATTGTGATGAGTTTGGATTAGCCTTGATCTCCAAAGGTAGCTGCTCTTTGATTTTTTTTCATCTAATTAGTTTAGATAGTTGCTAAACCTAGGAAGGGCATTATTATATTTTAAGGTATGTAAATAAAATAAAAAAGAAGCTACGGATTCAATTGCTGAATTAGCTTCTTTTTTGGGTTTAAAATGAGATTGCTGGGAGGCTCAACTGAAGAAGCAATAATGATCAAGCCAACATTCTGTTTCTAAAATTACACTCCAAATATCATCCTCAGCCAACTTCCCCCATAACACAGGCTCTCGTGATGGTGTCTATTGTAGTATTTTCGAGGAAATCAAAGAACTGTATTGAAGATTTAGGATATAAGTTATAATCTTGATCTTTAACAGAACTAATCCTAGAATGCAAGCATAATCTCCTCTCATTATATAATTTAAGAGTTTCAACTATGTTCATAAGTCACAAAGAAAAGACTTTCAACAGATGCAAGACACTTGCAAAGGGGTAGGGATTAATGGATTAAACTTTCCAATATGGATAAATGCACTCACCGCAGCTTGAATGCAGGTCTGAGAGATGGGATGTGACAGATTAGAACAGAATAGCATGTGTAGACGTACAAAACAATAAAAGATTCATCTCTTCTTTCTTTGACACCCTCCTAAATTGACAAAGCTTAAGTCAGTCTAGAGAAAGAGAGATCTCGTATCCATTGCACAAACCCCAAATTGCATTTAATTTTATTAATTTATAAAACTTATAAATATATAATCCATATAAAGCTTATTGTTTTTTTTTAATGTTATAGAATCTGTTTTTTTTTAACAATTCAGAATCTGTTTTTTTACATTTTAGAATCTGTTTTTTTTTTTTTACATTTTAGAATCTGTTTTTTTACATTCTATCCCATTTCGACTTCTTGTTTTGTCGACCCTCTCTCAAGAGCGCATCAGCTGACACTGAAGAAGAATGTGAACCACCTGAAGGCAAATTGGGGACACCTGCTCATAATGGTATTTCACCAAGAGAAGAAAACCAATCATCTATTTGAGCAACTCAAAATCTGTGTGGAATAACATAACAAAATGACCTAGACAATTTAAGATATAATGATGCTCATAAATATGTAAAAGCATTGCACGAATGAATGCTTATCAAAGAACTTCAGGGATAAACTATAGCGAAGTTGACATGTTGTCATGTACCTGAAAAAGTCATGCTAATCTTAGCTGCAGCAAGAACAGCAGCCTGCTGGGTTCCAGCCGAAACAAAATCCACTTTTGGACTTTTCTTCTTTTCTTGCTCTTTCCTCTCCATTTCAAGTTTCATGTCAACTTCTGCTTTCCCAAAGACACAAAAAAAGTCGGGGAAAATGAGATCGTGGCATTGCAGTCAGGGAAAATGAGATCCTTGACATACCCATGTATGCGGATAGAGTAAGTAAAGGCACTAGGCTCTATACCGGTTTCTATCATCTGAGAACACAATTCCAAAGCTTTTTTCATATTTCCATATTAGCAATAGCCATCAATAAGAGAATTGTACGCCACGGTATTTACACCAATACCTTCATTCTTCATCTTCAACAACAGAACAATTGCTTCTTCAACTCTTCCCGCATCACACAAACCCTTCACAAGGATTCTATAAGTGAAGATATCTGTCAAGTTTTCTCTCCAGCCTATCCATACCCTTCTGCTAGTTTGTCCATGTATATAAAGCACCTGCAAATTTCAAGTCGGAGAGTTTACATATATCCAGCCCTTCACGAAGCTCGTGGAATATGTCTTCTTCTGGCACCTGTACTGGCCACCTCTCATTCAGATTCATTACACAGTTAAAATCTCCCATCACTACCCATGGCCTTGTAACTGTACCTGCCAGTGCAACAAGCTGTCTCCACAACTCACCTCTTACTGATTTATCATTATCACCATAAATGAAGGTTGCCTGACATTCAAATTTGTTATCGACTGAAGCAATGACACAATGCACCGACTGTCTATGTATTTTCTACATAGTCACATTCAGGATTCCAGGGTTCCAACTTACCCTTATTCTCCCCTTCAAAAGGAGTGCACAAATTTATTTTTTAAAAGAAGCAAATGCGAAACTAGTTCAATCCGCTTTTGCTGTGAACGTGGCTATTAGAGAACCCCTTCCTGACAGTTAATTTCTAGGAAGTTACCCAACCCATGAAGTTGAATCCTAGATGAAGTTTCGGATGTCCAAGGACTTCACAACAAACATTTCCTCATCCTTGAATTCCTCCCTGGATTAAAAGAAATATATATGTTTTAGATAGCTGCATATAAAGTAAAGAAGCTCAATGACGAAAAATGATGGTTAAGAAACTAATCACTAATCATAAATAGTAAATCTCAGGAGTCCCCGTTTTACATAACTAGATCATGTGGGCTTCCACTTTCTAGGTAGGTATCGCGTCTGTTTTTGGTTCAACATTCATTTCGAAATCCATGAACCTTATCTAAAATCCCATCTATATTTCCTTTATAAAAAGAATATGAATATCACATGTCATTTTTTTCTCATTTCCTCTTAAATACAGAGTATGTGCTTTTTTACAAATCAAAGAACAATAAGTAGAAGATTGTATAGTCAGCAACAAGTAAATATATGACATGAGCTGATTTTGAAGCAAGTAGAAGTTCAAGAATAGGTCATGAACTCATGATATTATGAAGAAAAATTAAAACATACTGCTTCTTTCGTGTGTCCATGGCCTCAAAAGTCTCCTTCTTTAACTCTTCCAACAGAGCTTTGGCAATCTTATGTTCCAACTGCTCTTCATATTTAGTCAAGTCTTCTTTCTGGATTCCAAGCCTAATTTTCAGTGAGAAAAATACAAACAAACATAAGATAGATCTCCACTTAGTCAAATTTGAGACTCCAATGCCAAGTTCATTTGGTGGTTTTGCAACCAACCAAGAATCGCCAATACATGGCAGAAATGACCAACAACTTTATTCTTGTGATATATCGTCAATGTTGCTATCCCCAAAAAAAGTTCTAATTATTCCCAGGCCATCAGAATGATTTTAGTAGCAGTGAGAACTCAAAAGTTGTTTTATTAGTTTCACTCAATAGATGAAGAGTGGAAGAAGGGTTGTCACATTAAGAGATATATACACAATAAAATGTGAAGAAATCATAAATCAATTATAAAACTATAATTTTGTGTACCCAACCTTTCTGCTGTTAAAATTATCTAAAATGAAACAAAGAAAGAAAGAACTTTCGACCTAAAAAAACTCATCTAATCAGATCAAAGCATTAAAAAAAATTCATGCCTCACTTCAGTTTAAGGTGTCTTCCATACATGAGAATAGAATCAAATGTCAGCACATTGTTAAAGCACATAAATATAATGAGCAAACAACTCAATAGTGGGAAAAAGACCCGATTACCAATTGTATACGTCTGCCACATCTCCATATTTTATTCAATTCATAAAAAAAAAGAAGAATAATTTCATGCTTTTGTAGAACCAAAACTATCCTTTGTAATTATAATAAAAAATTATTTTAACTATAAAACTATCCATTTGTAATCATAACCCAATTTAACTATAAAATTATTGATATATCTAATCCTGGGAAGTTGGAAGTGGGAACTTTAGGATAGGCAAACTTATTACGTCATCACTCAAGAATGACAATGAAAATGCTACACCAAACCAACAACAGCCTTTCCCCCCAAATAAGAAGAATAAAAGATTATCCCCTCTTAACTCATGTCAAAATCAGGTTTAATGTTTAAGTTAGCAAGTAAATATGTTACATAATGCACTTTGTTTTGCTATGAAAATTCTAACCTAAAAAATGCGAACTCAGATAAAATGATTTTGATCATTTGTTTAATGTTTTCGCTTCGTTTGATTCACCATTTTGCACATCCATGTGTGATTTTGATTCTCTCAAATTCATCAAACAAAAGGGACTAAAATCAGAGTAAATGCCCAAAATCTTCACACACTTGCAGTATGAACAAAAGATACCAATTTCAACCAGTCAAATTCACGCAACCTCCAAAACAATAGGTATGACATCAATAAAATTAGGAAAAGATGAGAGAAATTGCTCACCTGGAAGATAGTCTTCAACGGCGGAAAGTACCTCGTGAGAAGGCGGCTCGGCTGTAAAAGACAGAGGGAAAGACATGAGATGATAGAGATGAAAGTGAAAAATAAAATTAGGAAGAGAAAAGAGACATTGCTCACCCGGAAGATCGTCTTCAATGGTGACAACACACAGGATACATCCGGTCGGGCATCTCAGCTACAAAAGAAAGTGAAAGAGATGAAGTGAGTCCAACGAGAGATGCTGAATGAATTGAAGAGGGGCGGTGAATTGGCGACCCTGAAGCTCAAAGAGCTTGAGATTCAGTCGTCTCCTTTTGAAGTATTGAAGAGGGGCAGTGAATCGGTGCTAGTGAAGTTCAAAGAACTCAAAAGTCATTTTATTAATTCCATCACAAGAGTCTAGGGTAATAAATACCAAATACCAGTTCATCTCTCAGATTTTTATATCCTAGCAATGACTATAGCAAGAAAACTGTTGCATAGTTTGATACTTTGATTTCCCTCAAATGCTAGTAGCTAGTAGCATAGTTTGATACTTTGATTTCCCTCAAACTGTTGCATAGTTTGATACTTTGATGCATAAATATTAATGTAGCAAGATTCAATAACTACGATGTCTTGTTCTTGTACGTAGAGAAAATTTCATCATTATCACTAACTTGCCTACAATTGTTTTTTCAGGTTGATTGATTGATGATGAAGTAGCCATGGTCTTCAAACTTACATATTTTCCTCTTTAGATAATGGTTTCACACTCTTAATGATGGGAATTATTATATTTTTGATAGTGTTAAAGTACTCTTTATAACGAGATTATTATAGTTTGGTAAACCTATTTCTACTTTTGCAATTACATTCGTTGAGATGTTTTGAGTTGTGTATGTATTAAAGCACATGCATGCACTGATTATGCATAAGGTGGATTAAATGAAATACGAATATATTATATTAAAACAAGACATATTATATAACCCGGACCTTGAAATCTCCGGGTTATTTGTTCTCGATTTCACCGCAAAAATGAGAGAGAATATAATCCAGATTTGCACGAACCGGTGTATATGCTCCACGCAAATAAAAAAAATATGATGCTATATAATAACCGGTGTATATGCTCCAGATTTGCACGAACTTCAAATATCCAGGTAATCTCATAAGCCCTTTTTAACCCGGATATTCTAATGTCCGGGTTATATTAACACCATCAAATAACTCGGACCAGATCCCCAAATAACCCAGACCGAATGTGTATATGTCATGTGGATAACCGGCTTACCCGGATAAAATAACCCGGACATTTGAATATCTGGGTTATATTAACACCCCAAATAACCCGGACCGGATCCTCAAATAACCCGGACCGGATGGTGTATATGCCATCTGGATAACCGGATTACCCAGATAAAATAACCCGGATATAGGATCCGAGTTATATAGTGTACTGATAATATAACCCGCTGACTTTTAACCCGTACCATATCCGGGTTATAAAGGGTCAAATATCCGGGTTATTTGCCTTTTTCTGTAGTAGTGATTCCAACAGGGTTGGTAACTGATGTGCCAGTACAAGTAGGTAAATTCTTTGTCCCTGCTGATTTCTTAGTTGTTGATATAGCGGAGGACCCTGCTTGTCCCATTATTTTAGGTAGGTCATTCCTAGCAACCGTCGATGCCAATATCAGCGTGAAGAAAGGATTACTCTCATTTACAATTAGCGATGAGGTGAATGAGTATGCCTTTAACAAGACAGTGATGAACAATGAAGGGCCAATGGAGATAAAGGCCATCAATGGTGTCTACAACGCATGTGGAGAAGCCAAGATAAGGAGTATGACACCGGAAGAGCTAGAAAAGAGGGCCATAGAAGCCCAAGTGGAGGAGGTTGTGGCAACCGTGAACGAAGGAGCCAAACAGAACATCGAAATCGACCCAGGTAAGTCGATATCGACTAACAGAGTTCAAGATTCCGTGCCAGGTCATAAGTATGGGGTCGACGGAGGAGGAGAAGGAACCTCGAAATCGAGAATCAAGGTCGATATCGACCATGCCCTAAAGCCGAAATCGACCACCACAAGCACTGAGAAAGGAGAAGCAAAGAGCTTGATATCGATCTCTAAGGATCGAAATCGATCTGATCATATCGAGCAGAAAGCTTCCAAATCGACTGAACCTCCAGGAGCACAACAGAGCTCGATATCGATCTCTGATGGTCGAAATCGATCTGAGTCACAGACAGAGAAGAAGGTAAGTCAAGGTACGGATTCCTCCTGTTCCATCTCAATTAAAGATTTATCATTATTTGGAAGAGGTGTGCCTTGAGTCAAGGTACGGATTCCTCCTGTTCCATCTCAATCGATCTGATCATATCGAGCCAATATGAGATAGGAGACAAGGTGTATGTCGCAAAATCAAAGGATCAATGGTTCCCTACTAGATTCAAAGACAAGATGATGGGACCTTTCACGGTGAATCAAATCCATCCAGGCGGAATGCAACTGCGTGACAAGAAAGGAGTGTTATTTGAGGCCCAAGCCACATGGGCTCTGCAGATACCGCCTTGAAAGCGCAAAAAGAAGAAGTCGACCTAGCGACTCTAAAGTCTAGAGCTTGTAACGAAGACACCTAGTTTTTTGGTTTTCGAAATTTTTTACTTTACATTATTATTGCATTTTATTGTTTTGGTTTTTATTTTTAACAAGTTGCAGGAAAGAAAGAAGGAAAAGGACAGAAAGACACATCGATATCGATGTTAAAGATCAACATCGACCTTAAGGTCGATACAGATAGACTTGTGGTCGAGGCCGGATCACCCTGAAGCTTGAGCCAGAAATCAATGACAGAGATCGATTTCGATGTTGCAAGGTCGATATCAACCATTACTACAGTCTTCTTCGACTCCTGAATTTTGTGACGGTTTAGTAAGTTTTCTTCTTAACCCTAGTTCTAATACAGTGAGGACACTGTAAACTTTAAGTATGGGGTGGGGGAAAGGCTTACTTGCATATTTTAGCATATTTCATAAGTTATTGCATACTTTAGTACATGTTCATTATTACATAATATTTTAGATTTCATATTTATCTTTAAGCATGCATCATATAGTTTATATTTTCGAAAAAGAAAAAAAAAGAAAAGAAGAGAAAAATGACCCCCATCAAAAATTGAAAATAAAGGAAAGAGTCATGGAAGTATAAAAAAGAGCTCTACGATGCAAAATTAGATTCATTAGAGATATAACATGAAATTGCCTAGTTAAAGGAAATCCCAATGGAGTGCAAAAAGAAAGAAAAAAATAAAGCAGATGAAAATTTGAAGTTGCTTTTGACATGTGCATGATAAGATGATGGAGGATTTTTATATATTTCCATACATGTGCTTACAAAAGTTCATATCCTAGCCTTACCTATGCATATTTGCAAAAGTCACAAGCCATATATGAGCCTTACATCATTATTGCTCCACATATATATCATATTGCCCATTTTTTTATACCTTATACCCTATCCGGGGACAAGTTTGAGAATGGATGTCATCTTTGGAATTGTTATATGGAGTTTGTGCATATTTTATGAAGTTGTTGGCAGGAATGAAAGAAATTTATGATTATGGGAAATTTAATGAGCGAGAAAAAATCCGATCACCTTAGGAGATAAAAGGTGGGTCGACCCTGCTCGTTGAGATGTTAGTTCAGCGAGATGGGACACAAGGTGAGGAGTCCGAAGTACTAAGTATCCGGGGCCATTCATGACACCCATGTTTGCAACTCGCGAGAAGGCAGTGCTAAGGTTAGAGAGGTAAAAGCATTATATTGAAAAAAAGCATTGAGCGGTGAGTGAAAGGTGAGATATTATGAAGAAGGAATGTGGAATGTTTTGGAAAGAAAGTATGTTCCCCGGATTTAACACCACATGGCTAAATATTAGCCCACCTTTAGCCTTTTACCAATCTACTTCCCACATGCTTGAAAAAGTCCTCTTGATTATTATTGCTATGTCGTTGAAATTGTTTTTTTTCATATAAACCTCCTTTTGTGAGTATGATGTTGCTTTTGTGCACACGCATGGACTTGGTTGACGTAAGTACCTTATCGAGGATGGAAATTGATTGTAGAGACATATGAAAAATGAATCTACGATGTTGAGGGTTTACTTTCTTCCTCTGAATGACTATTAAAGGTATTGCTTTGGGACAAGCAAGCTTAAGTATAGGGTGTTTGATGTGCGCGCAAATTGCCATATTTTCTATGCACATTTAAGTCCATTTTATCATTCTTTTGCATGCATATTAGTGGGAAAATATGAGATTAGTGTAGTTTATGCTTAATTGTCAAATATATGGATCTGCACGAGTTTTTATGTGATTTCGCAGAAAACAGGATGAAAATGGACAGATTAGGAAGAGCAAAAAAAGAACTCGAAGTCTTCTATAGAGGTCGAAATCGACTGAAGAACCTCGACATCGAGTGCTGCAGAGAGGTAGAAATCGAGTAGAGAGAAGAACATAGCATGTCAACACACAAAGGTCGATATCGATGTTCCATGGTCGATATCGAGTGCCTAGATCAAGCTTAATGATAGAAGTCGAGTGCCAATCCTAGTAGTAGAAGGAGAGCTCGAGATAAGATAAAAGAGAGGTCGATATTTATGTCCTTAGGTCGATATCGATGTTGCCAGCAGAGAAGTCCGACTCAGATTTCGATAGAATTCTATCCGAAGCTTGCACGTCTATCCTAAAGTCGAGATTTCCTATCATCAACGTCAGAGTTATCACATGAGCTGTTTTACAATGGAATTTTTAGTTTTTACTTATTTAAGTTTTATCTTAGAGAATAAAGATAAGTTTCGAGTCTTTGGATAGCAAAGTTTGATATCTATATCTAGAGGCTGTTATGGCTGAGTTTAATCATCCACACACGCAGAGAATTTCAGTTTTCAATAGAGAATTTGTAGAGAGAGAGAGAGGAGGCCGAGTTAAGGTTGGTGGAAGCGAGAGCGGAATCGGCTTGGTTCGGTTGTAATCTTTCTTTCGTAGTTCAATACAAAGTAGTTTTCTTTTCAATGATGATGATGAGTTGCATGATGAGAAGCGAGTAGTCAACCCACTTCTAGGGTCGAGGTGAGCCCAGCGATAGCGATGTAGGGTATGTGCATCAAAGGTATGACTTTTATGCGATTCAGTATTCTATCCTATGCATGATCATTTGCGAAAGTTAGGGAGATTCATTATTTGCATTATTGAAGCGAAAGCCACTCATATTGTGAACTTGGATTTTTCATGAATTGGATAGTAACTCTTAGGAATTATGCGAGAGCCTCTAATCACCTAAGTGTTGGTAATGAAAGTTATTTGACGGAAAGGCATTAAATTTTATAACTTTAGCATCAAACTTGCATTGTTATCGTTGTGGCATTAAACCCCGATCTTGGAAGCTTTTAGTTAATTGAATTTCATATAAAAGTTAAGTTTTGTTTCTGTTCATCTTTTCTTAACATTTCTACGCTCTTCGGACACTTTTCCAACAAAAGGTTACGCTTTATAGTTTCTGTGACAAACACCAAAATCGACTGTTAAAGGTCGATATCGATCACTAACGTCGATATCGAGGTCTGTCTTGATGTTGATCTGTGTTGTTTTTGTCTTCTGGAGGAATTCACCGGAAATCGACCAGAACTGAGGTCGATATCGACCAGACAACCTCGATATCGAGTGTCTTCTGAGGTCGAAAGCTTGATCGTGATTATAAAAAGGGAAGCGCTGACATACCTCCTCGTGGATTCGATCCTGAATTACCCTACCACTGCATCGGGAGGGATTCTTGTATTATTTAATTGAGAAGGGAGTTAGCATAGTTGTGAATTATATTTGAATATTTGAATCGCACCTCCCGTTCATCGAACACTCCTAAGCGCCATCGACGCCTTGTCTTTGTTTTTCGAGAAGACCCGAGCACCCTTCCTTTTCGAGTGCAAGCCAGCAGCCCGAGCCACCTCCTCCGACTTCCACGAGAACCCAGGAGCCACCCAGGAACACTCGGAGTCACCGACGCCATCCCCGAGAACCTCCATCCCCTGTTTTCCCGATTCAAGCATCGGTAAGCCTCCTCTCCCCTTTTTTCGCTCGAAAACCCCGTGAAACGCCTCCTTTCTCACCCCATCTTCGCCCCAGGTCCAAGAAATGCAACTTTGAGTTTTCGGCGATTCCGATGAACCTCCGATGAGCCATCGAACCCTTGACCTCGATGAGCATTTTTCCCCTCGACTTCGTTTTCCTTGTGCTTAGAACCGGTCTCCATGTTTTGGTGGGTTGTCCTGAGAACGAGGGGAGTGTGGGCGAGTGTGTCGGTGAGCAAGCGAGCAGTCGAGCAAGCGGGAATGAGGAGAGAAATGGCGAACTGACGGGAGAGAGACGGGTTCAGAAGCCGGTTCACCTCCCACCTTTTTTTTCTTTCCTTGGACTGGTCCTTTTTCCTTCTATTTTGGCCGGTTCGTTTTTTTTAAAAAAAAAACTGATTTGGGCTTCTGTTATGGGCTAGGTGTCTAGGTCTTTGAGCCTTTTGTTTTGGGTTTGGGATCTGGTTGTGGGAATTGTTTTAAGGGCTTAATTAACTTATTATATATATGATATAATTGTTATATATAAATTATTATTTAAATATTATTATTATTTCATTATGTTTTATTTATTAGTTAATTAGTTAATTATTTTATTATTTATTATAAGTTATTTGAAATAAGATTTATTTAAGTATTTATTTAATTGTTATATATATATATTGTTATTTAATTGTTATAAAGATGGTTTTAAAATGTTTACATGTTTGGTAACGACTTTTGGACAAATGTTATTTTAACGAGAATGTATTTAACGGATTGACCCAACCTTGAATAGATTTACCTTTGGACTTATTGAACTGGACTACTTGGACTCTGAATTGGGACTCTGATTGTAGAACTTTATTTGTAAATATGACTTGAACTGCAAACGGGTATGAACTGAGAATATGACTGGTATTTTGGAATTTTGGGATGATGCATGGCATGATGGAATTGATATAAGATGATAAAACGAGATGAGAAATTGAATTGAGACATTAATGTTGTTGATGATGGGATGGTTAACTTATATATGTTTATGTGAATCTTATGTGTGTGATTTGATATGCTTGTTTAAGTTAGACTTATTTTGTTACTTATATCTTCTAGGTGATCTCTAATCCATCTGGATTTGCTTGATTGCTGTATTGCTTGGATTCTGCGCATCTCCAGGTAAGTTTTCTACAAGAGGTTACTCAGTGACTGGACCTCATGCCCGATGTGTCATATAGTATGTAGGTGTTGCATATCACATGTCATGTAGTATCATGCTTAGGACTTACATTACTAATGAGCATCTATATTCTTTATGCATTTGAAATAGAATGACCGTTATCTATGAGTCCTAGAGTCTTTGCTAGGGTAATAGGAAAGCTCAACTTCATCGGGTGTTGTCCTCGAGTCATATATATCACGAGATATGATGAGCATGAGATATGATATGCTATGATGTGACATGATATGCTATAGCATCGAACTGGCCAGGCTCCGCACTAATGGGAATGGGGAGGAAGGAGAGGGATATGCCACTTGAAATTCTATGTGGATCCATTTAATCGCTTTTTGCATATATAAACTATCAGCATGCCTGAGTGATTTAAATTATAGTACTGCATTAGAGCATCCTTTATTTGAGGTATAGGCGTATTATATGTCCTCAACGAGGTCTTTAGGGCCTGCATACATCTCTTGGCTTGACTTTATGGTTAGTTTCAAGTATTTGATCCTTACTTATTTCGTGTGTCCGTGACGAGGGTTTCATTTGGGACGTTCAATTGATCGAGAAACTGAATCACCACTAGACTTAACACTTTGGATGTTTTATACTCGTTTATTTTGGTTTTGACCCGGCTCTGCCGAAGCAAGTTGTATCTTTGATTTTCTTTCATTATGTGATTTGAACCTAAATGGTTTTGAGCAACTTGGAAAGTAGGACAGGTTATGGTCCCTAATGGCCCTATCGCGAATATAGGGTTTGGAATCCTTTCTTTTAGTACTAACACTTTGTTTTGAAATTCAACCCGTACTCAAATTACAAGATCCAAACGAAGGTATCCAATCCTTCGAAACGTAACCTGAATATTTATATTTGGGCTGTTACAAAAAACTTGGTGCCATTGACAATTTGTATTGAGATGATTGATGTGGAAAAATAGTTTGTAACATGTTTAATAAAATGGGATAAAATAGAGGCCACTTCTGATTTCAATTGAAAGGGGAAAACCCACATAAATTTCGAATAATCATCTACTATTGTAACAAAATATTTGACACCAATGATAGAAGGCTCATGGGTTGGGCCCCAAATGTCTATAAAGGGAAGCTACAAAAGTTTTGTGGACCTACTTGGGATGATAGGGTGGGGAAGTCTATGGGATTTAGCCCAACTACATGTTTGGCATTGAGAAGCCTTAGAGTTGGCGAGGTGTAGAGAATGGAGAACGGCGCCAATGACATAGGGTGAAGGATGTGCCAAGTGTTTATGCCAGAGGTCGGTAGAGAAGAGAGCGGTAGAAGGGGTGAGGTTTGCCGTTGAAGAAGAATGAACCGTTACTGGGAAGATATGGTATCTGAAAGTCCCTCACAGTGAAACAAGAGGGATAAAATTCAAAGAAAACCGAATTATTAGTGCAAAATTTATTGACAGAGAGAAGGTTTTCATGAGAGAGGGGATGTGTAACAAATTACGAAAATGAAAGGAACGTTTGAAGAAGATAAAGGTGAAAAGAGAGAGGCAGAACCAAAGTTTCTGATCAGAACAGTAAAACCATCGCCGAGGGAGACGTGATTGGTGCCGGAGTACGGAAGATTTCATCATTCCCCTTGCCAAATCTGATTGTCCTCTTGCTCATCATTCCCCTTGCCAAATCTGAGCTCTCTTCTATGGAGACTCCTCCTCTCCTTTTATCTCTTGAACACACTCCATGGTTGTCGGAATTGGGGCTCGCACCCTCGCTCTCTGCTTCCCCTCTCGTTGTCCTTGATATCACCGACCAAGGCGAAGGAGACCCCGATGGTACCTCACCTCCGTTACCTTCCCCGCTCCGCATCGCTTGGAGATGACAACGACGCTGTGCCTCAACCTCGCTCGCTCTCATATCTCACTTGTCTCTTAATGTAAAGACCTGAGCAATCACTCAAATCTCCATAGAAATCAAGCACCAGAAGATCAAGAAATGGTGGTTTGGTATGAAACGGAAAACCAGAGTAACAAACTCTGTTACTCTCTCTTGATTAATCTCGGTACAACTCTTACATCTATTTATACAAGATGGTCTATTAGGAAAAGACAAAAATACCCTCAGTAACAACCTATATTCTCTATATGCCCTCCTCAAGTTGGACTTGGGGCTACAACAAGGCCTAACTTGGAACAAAAATAGTGATGTTGGACCTCTCCAAGAGGCTTGGTAAACACATCAGCAAGCTGATTTTGAGACTTAACGAATGTTGGAACCAAAAACCTTTCTTGAAACCTTTCTCGTACATGATGACAGTCTGAACGAAGGTGTTTTGTGTGCTCGTGAAAAACTGGGTTTTCTATAATATGGATGGCAGACTTTCTGTCCCAGTGAAGGGGAATGGGTTTAGGAACCGAGTAGTGCAGAGCCTCCATGAAAGTGTCTAACCAAACAAGCTCACTGGATGTCTTGGATAAGCTCCTATACTCTACCTCCGCTGATGAATTTGAAACTGTGGTCTGCTTCGTAGTCTTCTAGGATACCAAAGACTTACCCAGAAACACACAAAAAATCAGTTAAAGTTCTCCCTGTAAACTCGCAGTTACCTGTTGTTGCAGGAGGCTGATATGTCAAGTAATTACAAATAATAAAGATGTAATAAATGTAATCCAACTCCTGGCCTAAGCAAATAATTACAAGACTTCCTCCCGTTGTAGTGGAAGGGTAGTTAGGATCGATCCACGAGGAGGCGTGTCAGCGGGATCCTAGTAGCGTTGGAAATTTCACGCCTGCGTCGACCAGAAGCCTCGATTTCGACCTTGGGCCTCGATGTCGACCTCGGCTGTCGATGTTCTCTATAACAGAAGACCTGCAGAGACAAAAACAAGCAGTCGATATCGACAGGAAAGGGTCGATATCGATGTCAGTCCATGAAATCGACTGGCTCAGAACACTGCCAGTCGATACAGAAGGGTCGATATCGATGTTAGGGGTCGATATCGATGCTCAGCAAACTCCGCAACGATGTTCGTCGTCGACTCAGAAAACTGTCGACGAACTCAGTGGTCGATATCGACGTCTGGGGTCGTTATCGATGTCTCCTTGCAGTGAGTTAGTTCTTCGTCGGCAAAGAAAGGCCGAAGGTTTGAGAATGGAGAGAGAAGCAATGAATAGAAATAAAACAGAGGGTTTTGGGTGTATAAAATATGTAAAAAGTAACTCCTAGGATTAGGGTTTACCACAACGTTAACCAATGCATGCGATAAGATAAATAAGACGGACAATTGCGCTATTTCACCCGAGGGACAAGCTTTCGCCGTACACCAACTCTTAGGATTACTCTTGCAAATAAACCTAATTGTCTCTACCAATTTTATGTTTATAACTCAAGTTGTTAGCATGAATCCCTTTTCTTTCGATTAGGACTAAACATAGAATCGTAGGAGGAGAGATAGACACAACGATATCAACATCAAATACTTACCTCAAGCGCGCATGGCTAACGTCGGGCTCACCCCGACCCTAAGATCTTTGGGGAACTACTCGTTTCTCATCATGGAACTCATTGTTTGAAAGTAAGAAACTTGCATTAAAATAAACTCCGAAGCTTTACAACTCAACGTCAACTTTCGCAAACGTCAAACCCAAAAACTTCTCTCTAACTCTAACTCTATTGTCTTGATTGATTGTTTGTCTCTTGGATTGGATTGTTCGATTAATGGATGATAGATGCCAGCCCCCTAGGGCTTTATTTATAGGCTACTAATCCTCGCTATCCAAGGATTGTAACTCCTATCTAACTATGAACTCTATCCAAACAATTAGGATAGGTCTTTTATTTTGATAAAAACTTAAAGGAAAAGATAATAAACATCTGCTAATATCTAAAAGAACGAGATAACTCATGGCTTTGATGATAGACTTCACAATCCGAGTCTCAAAATCCGATTTATCTTCTGTCGAGGTAGGGTCGATATCGACACCAGAGGTCGATATCGATACTTGTGTTTCTGCTCGACTTGTCCAGCTCCAGTCGATGTCTATGACGATGGTCGATATCGATGCATGCATGTCGATATCGAGGCTTTCTTGGCTGGTCTGTGTGGCTTATCTCGACGCTCAGAAGTCGTGTCGAAATCTAGGGTCGATATCGATGTCTCCAGTCGATATCGACTTCTTCTCAGCTTCACTTGGCTTGTTCGTTTTGACTCCGATTTCATCGAATTCCTGCATGGTTAGCTCATAACTCGTGCAGACTCTATTTCTTATACTTTAGTTCATTCTTACACAAGTTCATATACTTTTGAAACTTTTCTTTGGAAATCGAATGAAATATGAAGTCAAAAGATGCAATAAACAAAGGTACAAATATGTACAGCAAAACACCCCATACTTAGACTTGCTTGTCCTCAAGCAATAACCAACACCTACAACACACCCCTCAAGTCTTCGCCTTTGTCAAAAGCAACATCATAAGCGGTAGCAAAGCAAAGCAAGTGAATTTAACGTCATAGCACATATTTTGGCGATCCATAGGCATATGCAATTTTGATCCAACCTCACAGGGATAATGTGTTTGCACTCAACTCTCATGTGTTTAGGCTATGAAGATCAACTCTCAACTCAATTCCATATACAATCTCATAAACATTGCAATTTATAATAATCCACTTCGCAACCAATTATGAAAATGCAATAAGAACTATCATGAGGACTTTCGCTCAATGGAAGACTTCAAAGAAGACTCCATTCGGCGGGGTTGTAATGGGGCTTGGTATGAAATAAAAGGTATGGAATTATTTGGCCATGTGGTGCTTTTATAATTCGGGAATCAAGACTCCTAAATCTCAACACTTGCAATACCCAAACCATACTCTTCATAATATGCTCTAAAGATGCATTCCATCAACCTTTCTTCTAAGTTCCAATATGCCTCTAAAAAATATAACACTTGTATGAATAAAAGACTTAAGGATTTTGGCTCATGCACTATATATAGATATCTTTATTTATTTATTTTTTTCGGATTTTTTTTTCGGAAATAATAAGTAAAGAATATGTGCATTTATATGGTGAGCCAAAAAAATCCTTTTACAAAATATGACAAAATGTAAATATGCACCATCCTATAATTTCCTTGCTCAAAACTGGACATTATGCTCTTTTCTTTCCACAAGGCATTAATCCAACCAATCTAAGTCTCAATTCCCAAATGGGGGTCAGGCTCGATTTTGGCTAGGGATAATTTTGTGGAGTTTGCAATTTCAGGCTCAAGCTAATGTTCTGGCTTCAAGCAGGGATAATGCAGGGTAGGTAAAGAGAGGATAAAAATGGCTTAAAAGATGCCTCCATCATTTAATTCTCGTAAACATAATCATATATATGCATTGGTTTTGAATAACTATCACAACATTTAGAGATGCATAGGAAGAGTAAATTCACTCAAGAAAGCGGAGGGATTTTTTTGATGTTCTCCCTATAGGCCAAAATTCTCACAAGGACAATTTTTGTTGGATTTGCTTTTTAGCCTAGGATCATATGTGCTCAATTTCATCACAAGTTCACAATCTACATAAAAATTTTAAAGACTTAGGCTAAACCATCCAAATATGCCATAGGATTTACATGATCAAGTCAGCTATTGAGTTTTCATCATAGGACATCTAAGTAGGGTTAGAAAATAAACTTAAAAATAAACATGCATTTTTTTTTTGTATTTTTAACATTTTTCTATTTTTTTGGATTTTTTTGATATTTTATAAAAGTAAAACTAAGAACAAAAATTTAAACATGAATGCAATGCAAAGAAGAAACCAAGTTATGACCATAAGACATGTTTTTCCCCCACCCCATACTTAAAATATACAGTGTCCTCATTGTATTAAAAAGAAGAACAAGGGTAGAGAGAAACTCACAGCGCAACCTTGCGGATTCAGGCCGATTTCAGGTTAGGTCGATGCCAGAAGTCGATATCTAGGTCAGAGGTCGATGTCGACTGCATCTGTCGAAGTCGAGGAAGAAGATGAAGACAAGGGCTGCCAGGTTGGGGTCGATATCGAGTATTATGGTCGATATCGACCTCTCTTTTTTGCTCTTGAGTCCTCGATGTCGACTCCAAGAGGTGGCTTGACCCTGGGGGGGGTCGATTTCGACTGGCCTGGTCGATTTCGACTGCCTCTACAGAAGCTTCTTTTCTTCTTCGTCGTTTCTTTTGCTTGATAACCTGAAATCTTGGTTAGGAATATAGATAAAGCACGAATTATCTCAGTTTTAAAAGTTCAAAAAGCCAAAAATTAAATCCTAAAAACCATCTATGCAAAATTTAAAAGTTTTATGTACAAGCTCTAGAGTTTTGAGTCGCTAGGCCGACTTCTCCGTCAATTCTTCACGAGCCTTTTATGTAGGGGCCCTTCGAGCGTGAGCCTTCTCCTGGATCATCTAGGTCCTTTCGATAGCATCTAAGTTCGGCGACCAAGGCTTCTTCATCATTAGGTTCTTCTTTGGGCGCTTTCCTTCTCTTTCTTGACCTAACTTTTGCAATATAGGCAAACCATGGAGCTTTGACCCTCTCATTAGTAGAATTATCAATAATGGGTTTAATTGATTCATCAATAATGGATGGAGGAGGGTTAGGAGTCATACCTGGGCTTACTTGTTTGGGCCCAAAACAGAAATCTTCGGGCTGAGGGGTGGTCGATGTCGACCAAGGAGGGTCGATTTGGAGTGATGTGGTCGATGTCGACATGTGGGGATCGATATCGAACTCTGTGACCCCATACTTAAGCTCCTGGCAGCGATCTGGCATACTCGATTTCGACCAAGGGGGGTCGATTTCGATGTTTTTAGTCGATATCGACTGGTTCCAGTCGATGTCGACCCTGCTTGCTGTTTCCGTCCTCGCCAACAAATATTTTCTAAGCTTCTCCTTAGCCAGCGAGAGGACTACTTGCTCCAGGTGCTTTGTTTCGCTCATGGTTGGGTTGAAAGAGAATTCTATCACTTCATTCCCTATAGTAAAGGTTAGTAACCCTCGACGTACATTAATATTGGCATCTGCAGTAGCTAAGAAAGGCCTACCAAGTATAATAGGTACTACAGGATATTCAGACATCTCCAATACAATGAAATCAGTAGGCACAAAGAACTTACCTACCTTTACCGGAACGTCATCAACTATACCTGTGGGTCTGACGAATGAGTTGTCAGCCATATAAAGTTTCATGTCCACACGTTCAAGGGCGCCAATGTTCACCTTTTGCCAAATAGAAAGAGGCATGAGACTTACACTTGCCCCTAGGTCACATAGGGCTTTATAGCGATGTTGGCCAAGTCCCACGGTGATTGCAAACTTCCCTGGATCACTCTTCTTCTCAGGGAAGTCCATCTTTGAGCACTCCTCTGCGATCTCTGCCATGGATCTCTTCTTGCTCAGGATGTCTTTGAGGAATCGTACGTAGGCGGGCATCTCGCTTAGGGCTTCTGTAAGAGGGATAGTAATGTTGAGTCCTTGAAGTATCTTTATGAAGCGCCTAAACTTACCTTTGGTGGGATCCTCCAATGCTTTGGAAGGGAATGGCAACGTCTTCTTTGGAGTAGGAGCCAAAGTGGTGGTCGGAGGAGCCTGCTGGACATCGATGTCGACTGGGCTTTGGTCGATATCGACTGGGATGGTCGATTTCGACCTCTGTTGTGGCTCTGATGGCTCTGCAGTGGCCTCGATATCGACCTGTGGGTCGACATGGGGGTCGATATCGACCTCATCCTCGACATCGACTGGTCTGTCGATGTCGACTGGATCTCCTGCTTTCTCCGATTCCGTTCGTGGCTTTTGTACTTTGGTGTCACTCCTTAATTGTATGGCTGCAACATGGCCCGTCCTGGATTGTCCCTTAGGATTTGTAGTGGGTTGCCCAGGGAGTGTTCCGGACGGTCTAGGGATTTGTGCCGCCAATTGACCCAGTTGGGTCTCTACGTTCTTTTTCCAAATATCCATCTCCCCAATCCTTGTGGTGAGGTGATTGAGTTGAGAATGGATGGCATTGTTGGATTGATCATTCTTAGCTTGATTCCGCCTGATTTCATCCAGTACTAGTTGAAGATCATCCTTCTTTTGGTCTCTCTCTGGGTGCCCAGGAGCTCTATAAGGCGGAGGGTCCCTAGGGTTAACCTGGTTCCTTTGTGGTTGATGGAACCTTTGGTCTCCCCAATATTGGTGATTGGGACCCCTCATGTAGCGCGCCTCTTGGTGAGTCTCCGCTAGGTGTACTTGTTCGGCGTGTGGGCACTCGATGGTGGTGTGCTACTGCGATTCGCATTCAATGCAATCTTGGTTCGCTGAAAGGAACCTTACTTGCTTTTGGAGCTTTCGAAGTTGATCCCTATGAAATTGCTCCTTCACATCCGGATCGATTACATTGGAGGGTTCATATAAGGGCATAGATGGGGCAGGCCTCGACTATGATGGTGCGTCGGAAGCCTCAAGAGTCCCATATGTGTTGTCAAACTCTACCAACGTCTCTATGGTCTCCCAAGCCTCTTGTGGAGCGAGTTCAAGGTAGCCATAGGAGGTGTAGGTGTTGATCCTCTCCTTAGTTGCAGCGTCAAGAGCATTGTATATGATCTCCTGAATTACGTACGGTGGTTGGCCATGCGTCGGGCATGATCGTAGTAGGTCCTTAAACCTTTCCCAAACAGTCGCTAGAGCCTCACCAGGCTTTTGTTTGAAAGCCGTGATTTTCTGTCGGATCAACACCGTCTTAGAAGGAGGAAAGAACTTGTTGAGGAACGCGTCCTTGACTTCATTCCATGTGCGGAGCGATCTTGTGGCTAAGCTTTCCAACCACTGCAATGCTTTCCCTGTAAGAGACCATCGAAAGGCTTTTAGTTGGACATATTCAAGACTTCGTCCATCAGCAATAGTATCACAAAGGTCTAAGAAGGTAGAAATATGTGCCATAGGGCATTCGTTAGGTTTTCCTTCATATTGGTGCCTTCTAATCTCAGTTAGGAAGTTAGGTTTTATTTCAAAATTAGAGGCAGGGACAAGAATCGCCGATTCAGGCACTGTGAGCGCAGGGTGCATATATTGCTTGGCATTCCTAGGGAGGGCATTGATTTGGGCTTCTATTTGCCTCCGGCCTTCCTCCTCCCTATCCGCGTGCTCCTTAAGTGCCGCCTCCCTAGTCGTTAAGTCCTCAACCTGCTTCCTTAGTTGCTCAATTAGTTCAGCCTGGTTCGCGTTGTCTGCCATGATTCTTTGAGCTTGGGCCCTTAGATGGAAATAGCGCTCAGGGTCGTCTACTCCTTCAAATTCAGGTGGGCGATCAGCGCGTCGCATACACCTGCAAAACCAAACTAGGTAAAGACGTGAGATAGACTACTAGGGCGCGATTGATTGCCTCCCGGCAACGGCGCCAATTTGTTGTTGCAGGAGGCTGATATGTCAAGTAATTACAAATAATAAAGATGTAATAAATGTAATCCAATTCCTGGCCTAAGCAAATAATTACAAGACTTCCTCCCGTTGTAGTGGAAGGGTAGTCAGGATCGATCCACGAGGAGGCGTGTCAGCGGGATCCTAGTAGCGTTGGAAATTTCACGTCTGCGTCGACCAGAAGCCTCGATTTCGATCTTGGGCCTCGATGTCGACCTCGGCTGTCGATGTTCTCTGCAACAGAAGACCTGCAGAGACAAAAACAAGCAGTCGATATCGACAGGAAAGGGTCGATATCGATGTCAGTCCACGAAATCGACTGGCTCAGAACACTGCCAGTCGATACAGAAGGGTCGATATCAATGTTAGGGGTGGATATCGATGCTCAGCAAACTCCGCAGCGATGTTCGTCGTCGACTCAGAAAACTGTCGACGAACTCAGTGGTCGATATCGATGTCTGGGGTCGATATCGATGTCTCCCTGCAGTGAGTTAGTTCTTCGTCGGCAAAGAAAGGCCGAAGGTTTGAGAATGGAGAGAGAAGCAATGAATAGAAATAAAACAGAGGGTTTTGGGTGTATAAAATATGTAAAAAGTAACTCCTAGGATTAGGGTTTACCACAACGTTAACCAATGCATGCGATAAGATAAATAAGACGGACAATTGCGCTATTTCACCCGAGGGACAAGCTTTCGCCGTACACCAACTCTTAGGATTACTCTTGCAAATAAACCTAATTGTCTCTACCAATTTTATGTTTATAACTCAAGTTGTTAGCATGAATCCCTTTTCTTTCGATTAGGACTAAACATAGAATCGTAGGAGGAGAGATAGACACAACGATATCAACATCAAATACTTACCTCAAGCGCGCATGGCTAACGTCAGGCTCACCCCGACCCTAAGATCTTTGGGGAACTACTCGCTTCTCATCATGGAACTCATTGTTTGAAAGTAAGAAACTTGCATTAAAATAAACTCCGAAGCTTTACAACTCAACGTCAACTTTCGCAAACGTCAAACCCAAAAACTTCTCTCTAACTCTAACTCTATTGTCTTGATTGATTGTTTGTCTCTTGGATTGGATTGTTCGATTAATGGATGATAGATGCCAGCCCCCTAGGGCTTTATTTATAGGCTACTAATCCTCGCTATCCAAGGATTGTAACTCCTATCTAACTATGAACTCTATCCAAACAATTAGGATAGGTCTTTTATTTTGATAAAAACTTAAAGGAAAAGATAATAAACATCTGCTAATATCTAAAAGAACGAGATAACTCATGGCTTTGATGATAGACTTCACAATCCGAGTCTTAAAATCGGATTTATCTTCTGTCGAGGTAGGGTCGATATCGACACCAGAGGTCGATATCGATACTTTTGTTTCTGCTCGACTTATCCAGCTTCAGTCGATGTCTATGATGAGGGTCGATATCGATGCATGTATGTCGATATCGAGGCTTTCTTGGCTGGTCTGTGTGGCTTATCTCGACGCTCAGAAGTCGTGTCAAAATCTAGGGTCGATATCGATGTCTCCAGTCGATATCGACCTCTTCTCAACTTCACTTGGCTTGTTCGTTTTGACTCCGATTTCATCGAATTCCTGCATGGTTAGCTCATAACTCGTGCAGACTCTATTTCTTATACTTTAGTTCATTCTTACACAAGTTCATATACTTTTGAAACTTTTCTTTGGAAATCGAATGAAATATGAAGTCAAAAGATGCAATAAACAAAGGTACAAATATGTACATCATTGCCCCAATCGGCATCACAATACCCTTCAATGATAATCTGATTATTAGTAGGATAAAAAAGACCCAGATTTGGAGTACCCTTAAGGTATCTGACCACATATAAAGCCGCTTGCCAATGAGGCACCCTGGGCTCACTCATAAACTAGCTAAGATGTTGCACAAAGTAAGAAATATTAGGCAAAATATTGGGCCTTGTCATATTAAGGAACAACAGACGACTTACTAATCTCCTGTACTTCTCAGGATCCTCAAGCAATTCACCTTGATCAATGGACAACTTAAGACCTCTAGGCATGGAAAAGGGAGAAGGCTTACAGTCAATCATGTTTGTGTCCTACAATATGTCCAAAACATACTTGCGCTGATTTAACAAGGTGCCAGTATCAGTCCTAGCAACCTCTAATCCCAAGAAATACCGGATTTCTCTAATATCTTTGATGGTGAATGCCTTATGAAGATCATGGTTGACCTTTATGATTTCATCCACACTATCCCTTGTGAGCAGCAAGTCATCAACAAAAATGAGGGCAACCACAATACTTTGAGGAATCACATTCACAAACATGCTGTAATCAGACATTGATTGAACAAACCCAAGCCGAGTAAGAAATCTAGTCAATTCAATATTCCATTGCCGAGATGCTTGTTGAAGACCATATAATGATATCTTCAGTCTACATACCTTTGAAGAGAGAGGGGGCACCATTGTAACCCTCAGGCAGAGACATGTATACTTCTTCATCCAAAAAGCCATGGAGAAAAGCATTGTAAACATCCAATTAGTGGATAGGCCACTATTTCAATGTTGTAAGAGCAATGATCATTCTCACATTAGTGAATTTGGCTACTGGAGAAAAGGTGTGATGATAATCCTTGCTTTTGATTTGGTTGTAACCTTTAGTAACCAATCGAGCCTTCAAGCTTTCAATGGACCCATCTGGCCTAAACTTGATTTTGTAAATCCAACGACACCCTATAGCAGTTTTCCCTGGTGGAAGATCAGTAACAACCCAAGTAATGTTCTTTTCAAGTGCATGCAACTCAGAGTTCATTGCCTCCACCTAAGCTGGATCAGCCTTTGCATGTTTGTAAGTCATGGGTGCCTGGATAGCTAACACATGTGCCAAACTAGCCTTGTATTCTAGAGGGTAAAAATGGGGATCAGAAAGTGGCATGGATAGGAATGAATTAGAAAGTGATGAATTTGGTCTAGGCTGTAAGACATAATCCTGCAAGTGAGATGGGGGATTAGAATGTCTAATTGATCTCCTTAACAGAGGATTAGGCATAGGTGGGGTCAAAGAGGGTGCACAACTATTTGAAGAACTAGGAGAGTCATTAATATAAGATGGAGGATGAGCAGAGAGAGCAGTATCAGATAAAGAATCTGAAACTGTAGGTATAGGTGCAGAGGTAAAGGTTTCAGTAAAGTCAAAGGTAGGGTTAACCAAAGGAAGAGATTTCTGTGAGGGTAAGGATGAGGATTTATTATTGTGGAAAGGAAAGATGTTCTCAAGGAAAGTAACATCTCTGCTTATCATTGATGTGGGAGGTTAGATCATACAATTTGTAGGCTTTCTGACCTTCGGGATACCCAACAAAGACACACTTGTGACCTTTGGAGGGAAACTTGTCCTTGGGATCACCTCTATTTAAGGCATAAAAAAGGCATCTAATGGTTCTCAGAGTACTGTAATTAGGGGCATAGTCATACAACTTTTCAAAAGGAGACACCCATTGCAGCATAGCAGGTTGCTGCAAGGATACACTCACCCTACAATTTGATGGGTAAATTGGCATGCAACATGAGTGCTCTTGCTGTTTCTAATAAGTGTCTGTGCTTTCTCTCAACTCAACCATTTTGCTGAGAAACATAAGGAGTTGACTTCTGACATACAATCCCTTTCTCATCAAAGAATTGTCTGCACTTGAGGAACTCAATCCCATTGTCACTTCTAACAGTTTTAACCCTTATGTCAAACTGATACTCAACCATATTGACAAAGGAAACAAGAACAGTTGCAACCTGAGACTTGTCTTGAATCAAATATGTCCATACAAATCTACTAAAATCATCCACGATAGTGACAAAGTATTTACCTCCTGTTAGACAAGCCACCTTATACGGCCCCCAAAGATCAACATGCAACAGTTGAAATTTCATAGATGCACTAGAGGAACTCATAGGAAATGGAAAGGAGTGAAATTTTGACTGTGAAGTGTTCTTAGAAAATCACCTATGTAAATTATCTCAAGGTAACGATGAGCGTCCTATATTTACCTGTAAGTCCGGTGGAGAAACGTGCGGATAAATGTTTCAGATTTTTGTATTTGATCCCGTTATAACATATTTTTGGTGATCTCTTTGTTGTTTGCAATTGGTGGACAACTGTCATCTTTAGAGGCTTCCTTATGATGACGTTTGATTCTTAGAGACGCTCTTATTACGATAAAAAGATTCAAGAACTCAGTTCCGGGGACTTTACTTCCGGGAAGGTTGCAGAGCTCTCTTTATTCTTCTCTGGAAAATCGGATCCTTTCTTTATGGGAGAAGAGGGGGTATTTATAGGCTGATAAGCGAGTAGCTGGTTGGCGACCTCGTGGTTCAACTGAGGACACGTGTAGTCCATGCCCTCATGCATAGGGACTTGGATCACTAGGAGAGGATGCCTGAGAGATGGTCCTATGCCAGCGAGATGGCCTCAAGCCAGCGAGCTGCTTTATGACAGACAAATGATATGGAGGCGGGGTTTTCCTTTACATATATTTCACGATGCTTGTTTCGCGATGGATGTTTCTTTTTTATACTTCCCGATCTTTTGAAGAAAGCCGAGTAGTTTCTTTGTTTCTTGCGATGGGTGACCTAATTATGATGTCATAATTTGTGTTTTATGAGGGAGCCTTTCCCTCAAACATCGTCAGACTAAATGCATGTCTCACAATCAACAACAACAATAGACTGAATGCAGGTCTCATAATCTTGCGTGTACCAACTGTGCTTTATTACAAGAAACATTAGAATGAACCAAATTGAAGCTCTTCTTTGCGGGTGACATATAGACGCTCGAAACAACCTTCCTGGAATCCTTCCAGATGTCAACACAGTATGACCATTCCAAGGTTCTTGAAAGACACAATTCCCGTTTGTGAAAACTCACAATTAGATCAGAGTCATTAATGATTTTGCCAACAGACAACAAGTTCTCTTTTAATTCAGGCATAAAAAACACTTCTCGTAACAAAATTCCTGAAGTAAAAGTAATATCACCTACTTCATGAACCTCTCTAACGGTTCCATCAAGTAGAGACACTCTAATGACAGTATTAAGTTTCCTTTTTGAATGTAATAACTTGTCATTATGAGTCATATGATCAGTTGCGCCTGAATCAATAATCCATGAATTAGGATCCATAGAACTCCTAGAAGAACTCATAGTAAGAATCATACCAGCGGTATGAATGTTCATTGGAGATTTCCCTTTCATGGCCTTGATAACCTCCTGATAGACAACATTGACAAAGGAAGTGTCCACTAACGGGAGATCACCCTCTGATCCTAAACAACCTTCATCCAGAGGAGAATCTGCTACCCCAGCAGCATTAGCCTGAGACTTCCCATCACCCTTCTCTTTATGTTGATTGAACCTCTCAGGTTAGCCAATGATACGAAAACACTCAGCTTTCACATGTCCCTTCATATTGCAGTAAGTGCAGTGTTTCTTCTCCTTATCTGCCTTGTCTTTCTTTGAAAACTTCTTATTGTCACCATGTGTGTTAGCAGCAATTGCATCCAAGCTTGAATTTCCTGTACCAAAGGAGGAGCCTCTATCTCCCATTCCTTTATCAACTTGTTGAACCATATAATATGCCTTGTTAATTGTCGACATTGGTTCAATGGTCAAGATCTGATTATGAACACTGTTATAACCATCATGTAACCCCATAAATAACTGTAAAACATTATTTCGGTTATCTGATGTACATATTTATAGTCTTTTTATTTGCATGTTTTGACTTGATATTCCATTCGATTTCTAAAGTAAAGGTTGAAAATAATGCAAATTTGTGTAGAATGAGCTAACTTGCAAGAAATAGAGTTTGCACAAGTTTTGTCTAAATGTATAGGAATTGGAGCAGAATCAGAGTCAAAACGAGAAAGCAAAGTGAAGCAGAAAAGAGTTCGAGATCGAGTGGAGCACTTGAGATCAACTGGACAACTCGACGTAGACACCCAGAGTCGACATCCAGACAAAACAGACCCATTGAAGCACTCGAAATGAATTGAGATCGAGTGAAGACATCGACTGGTCACCAGAGCTTGAGTGAAGTGAAGAATATCGACCCAAAATGAGGCACTCGATAGCTAGCATCTCGAAATAGGCTCCAAACTGGTGAGAAAGCTAAGCATTGGTGTAAGATGGAGGCTGACATCTGCGCACTTTGTCGAACCGAGGAAGAGAGTGCTCAACACTTGTGGTTTCGATGTTCGAAAGTCTTGGAGTGAAGAATGGAGTATTCAAACAGGTAGGAATACAAAGCCAGTTTGAGACAATTGAAGAGTGGTTGTTGTGGTATGCCACAACGATTCCAAAGAATAGAACACTCCAGTTTCAAGCGAAGCTATTGATATTCCAAGCACTTGTGTATTTCACATGGATGGCAAGAAATAATTTTGCAGATTTAGACTAAAAATGTGTAAAAGTAAGATACAATTGTGCATATTTAGAATACAGTTGTGCACATTTAGAATACAAGTGTGCAAAAGTAAGATACAATTGTGCAGATTTAGAATATAAGTGTGCATAACTACCAAAAAAGAGTGAAGGAATATGGTAGATCTTATCACAATCAATTTCGCAAAAGTAAGATACAATTATGCAGATTTAGAATAAAATTATTCACATTTAGAATACAAGTGTGCAAAAGTAAGATACAAACAGTATAAAAAATCTTTTGTCGAATGCATTTTGTTTATACATTTGATTGACTTATATTTTGTCGAATGCAGGGTTACCAGTGCATGCTTTAACAAGTGTATTGAATAACAGTATAAAAATCTTTTGTCGAATGCAAGCGGAAAGGGAAAGGGAAAGGCAAAACAAATAGGGGAGGAAGATGGTTCAAAGGGCAAAACCGTCTTTGTTTCCTTTGTTGATTGAAGCCCTTTTTTGCTACTGCTGTTACCCTTGAAGCTTTAAGCTTTAGTTTTCTTCTGCAACTACTCCATCTGGGTTCTCTTCAAAATTCATTGACTATTAGCCTTATATTTACAAGTGTGCTCCTCAATTGCTCTTTTCAACTCTTCTTTACTTTTTAGATGTAACATCTTGAGTTTATTAACCCGGGTTATGTTTCGAAGGTCGGATACCTTCGTTCGGATCTTGTGCACCAAGTACGGGTTGAACGTTTGAAATTAAAAAGTTAGGTTTTGAAAGTGGGATTTCATACCCAAAGTTCTCGTGAGGTCCGTTGGAGACCTGGTGTTAACACACCCGTACATGTCCTAAGTGCTAAGTCGAAAAACATTTCCGTTTAAACCGAAAAATCACATAAAACTAATACAAAATGCTAAGTCGAAAAACAGTTCTCGTGAGGTCCGTTGGAGACCTGGTGTTAACACACCCGTACATGTCCTAAGTGCTAAGTCGAAAAACATTTCCGTTTAAACCGAAAAATCACATAAAACTAATACAAAATGCCATGACAGAGCCAGGTCAAAACATGCCTTATTATGTGGTTAATCTACAAGCATTTTATATGGTCAAGTGACAAGTCAATCTTCAATTCTTCGCCATGAGCATCCCTCGCTAAACAGCACACAACACTAGATAGGAACATGCATGTATACCTAAAAATATAGATGGGAATGAGATCAGATTGAGGCCCGCACTTGGCTAGTCCCCACAAATAGGCACATATACACGCTATTCCTAATAATATGCTTCTAATACAGGACGGAATTTAACACACAATTGATGCGCGCGCAAACTGCCATATTTTCCATATACTTTTATGTCCATTTTGTCGATATTTGCATGCATATTGGTTGGGAAAGCATAAGATTAGTGTAGTTTACACTTATTTGCCAATTATAGAGGTCTACATGAGTTTTTATGTTATTTCGCAGAAATCGAGACAAAAATGGAGCAATTTGGAGAAGGTAAGAAGAGCTGAAAAAGAACTCGATGTTTAATGAGGAGTCGAAATTGACCTAAAGACTCGACATCGAGTGAAACTAAACACCAGAAAATGAGCCAAGAGAAGAACAGAGCATGTCGACACAGACTGGTCGATATCGAAATGAAGTGGTCGATATCGAGTGCCCTAAATCGAGTGAATTGATAGAGTTCGAGTGCCAATCTGAGGTCGAGTAGAGCTGGCTCAAGATAGAAAAGAAGAGGTCGATATCGACATGTCTTGGTCGATATCGACTACTGCTACAGATAGATCAGACGCTGTTTTTGATAGAATTATATCCGAAGAGCTTACATCTATCCTAAAGTCGAGATCTTCTATCCATTACCATCAGACTTGTTATCCTTTATGGTGAATTTGAGATTTACCTAAAGTGATTTAGTTATTTACTTTATTTTAGTTTTATCTTAGGAATAAAGATAGATTTTCTTATCATTAGATAGCGAGGTTTGAGATCTATAATTAGAGGCCATTAGGGCTGAGTTTTAATCATTCAGAAAACAATTCAATTTCAGTTTCAATTGCAGTAGTAGAGAGAGAGCCGAGTGGAGTTGAGAGGAAGCGAGAGCGGAGGATTGCTTTGTTCGGTTGTACTCTTTCTTTTGCAAATTTTAATTCAAAGTAGTTTCTTTTCAATGATGATGATGTCTATGATGATGAGGCACAAGTAGATCCCTTACTTCTAGGGTCGGGGTGAGCCCGACGATAGCCATGTAAGTTTGTGCATCAAAGGTATGATTTTTATGCGATTCCGTCTTCTATCCTATATGCATGATCCTTTGCGAGAGTTGAAGAGATTCCTTATTTTGCATTATTGAAGCAAAAGCCAATCATATTGTGAATTTGGATTAGTCATGAAATTGGATAGTAACTCTTAGGTTTTATGCGACAGCCTCTAATCACCTAATTGTTGGTAACAAAAGTTATTTGATGGAAAGGCATCATTTTTCATGAATTTGGCATAAGTCTTATATGGTTATCGTTGTGGCATGAATCCCCGATCTTGGAGGTCTTTTAGTTTATTGAGTTATACAAAATCTGAGTTTTTAATATGTCCACCCTTCCATCATCATTCTTACTTTCTTCGGACACTTTTTCGACACCAAAGGTTACTTTTATGTTTCTGTTGAAGACTCGAAATCGACTGTAGATTTCGATATCGAGTAGCTGACCCGATATCGAGTGAACAACTCGATGTCAACTGTGCTTTTATCTTCTGCAGGAATTTGCTGGAAATCGACTGGAACTGTAGTTGATATCAACTGATCTACTTGATATCGAGTGGTCTTCTGGAGTCGAAATTTGATCGTGATTGCAAGCTTAGGAACCGCTGACATACCTCCTCGTGAATTCGATCCTGAATTACCCTACCACTACATCGGGAGGGATTCTTGTATTTTATTTGCTTGGACAAGGGAGTTGGTTTAGTTTATATTTTAATTGATATTTAGCAATCCCTCCCTCCACGAACAAATTGGCGCCGTTGCCGGGGAGGCAATCAATCGCGCCCTAAGGTTTTCTCACGTTCTTTCTTAGTGCTGATTTTGCAGGTTCATGCGATGCTCTGATCACGAACCTATCTTGGAAAGTATAGACGAGCCAGAACGTCTTCTTCATCTTCGAAACAGAGCCATTAGAATCATGGCGGAGAATGAGACACAGGCTCAAATGATAGAGCGATTGAGGAAGGAGATAGTGGATCATAATGCTACAATCGCCAATGAAAGGGCAGCCGCTGTTGCAGAGAGAGCCCGCGTTGATAGAGAGGAGGATGCGCGCAGAAAAGCCCAAGAGAGGCTTAATCAGTATCCGCAGACGGTGATGCAATACATGCACCTGCCACTCCACGTTCCTGAATCTGTGATTTTATTTCCTCCCTCTAATTATGAGATTAAAATTAACTTCCTTTCTGAAATTAAATGAAATACTTTTGAAGGAAGAACTAATGAATGCCCCTTGCAACATATTTCTACTTTTATGGATTTATGTGAGACTATTACTGATGGTGCAAACTTAGAATATGTTAGACTGAAATCCTTTCGATGGTCTCTTGTAGGGAAGGCTTTACAATGGCTAAAAACCTTGGCTCCACGCTCGTTGAGGACATGGGCAGAGGTGAAAGATGCGTTCCTAAACAAGTTCTTTCCTCCATCTAAAACGGCAATGTTGCAGCAAAGGATCACGACTTTCAAACAAAAGCCTGGTGAGACATTGGCACAGGTGTGGGAGCGCTTTAAGGATTTATTGAGATCATGCCCTACACATGGGCAATTAGCATATGTCATCCAGGAGATCTTCTATAACTCCCTTGTTGCACCAAATAAGGAGAGAATCAACTCTTACACCAACGGAGGCCTGAGACACAATTGAGAGGCTAGTCAACTTTGACAACACATATGGGACTGCTGCGGCTTTTGACTCAAGGCATGCCCCATCTATGCCACTCTATGAGCCTCCAAAGGAGATTGATCCTGATGTGCGGCAATAATTCCACAACGATCAGACACGCCGACTACAAAAGCAAGTTAGATTCCTCTTAAACAACCAAACTTGTCAGGAATGTGGGTCAACAAGGCACAACACCAATGCCTGCCCTCATCTTGAGCAAGTCAACATGGCAGAACAACATGAGGAAGCTAAATGGATGAGAGGCCCCTAGGGAGGGGGCAATCAGCAGTATTGGGGAGATCAAAGGTTCTATCAACCTCAACATCAACAGAGGTATCCCCTACCTTATAGAGCACCAGGGCACCCTGAGCGGGAATCAAGGAAGGGTGACCTACAGATCATTCTTGATGAGATGCGGAGGAACCACGCTGAGTTCAAATAAGCCAATAACTCAGTTCATACTCAGCTGCAAGGCATCAACTCTAGGCTCGGGGAGATCGACGTTTGGAAGCGAAACATGGAGGGTCAATTGGCTAAACAAATTCCCAAACCGTCAGGATTGCTGCCTGGATCTATTATACCCAATATAAAGGGCCAAACTACTGGACACATAGCAGGTGTAAATCTAAAGAGTGGGCATCAATTGCGAACGCCTGAGCAAAAAGCGGAGGAGAAAGCCCCAGAAGAGACCTCGATATCGACTACTCCAGTCGATGTCGACCAAGGTGAAGTCGACGTCGAGTCCCCTTTACTCGATGTCGATACAGAAGTTGAGTTGCACCGGAAATCGACTCCTCCAGTCGATATCAACCACCCTCTACTCGATGTCGACTCAACTCCAGCCGTAGTGAAGAAGAAGGTGTTGCCATTCCCTAAGAAAGTTATTAAGGACCCGGCGAAAAAGAAGTTTCAGCGATTTGTAAAGATGCTTCAAGGGCTCAATGTTAAAATTCCATTCACCGAAGCTCTTCATGAGATGTCATCATATGTAAGGTTCCTTAAAGATATACTAGGTAAGAAGTGATCACTTGCTGAGATTGCAGAGGAGTGCAACAGGTTAGAGCTACCAGAGAAGAGAGCGGACCCGGGTAGGTTTTCTATCACTATAGGCTTATGTCAATATCGCTTTAATGCTTTATGCGATTTAGGTGCTAGTGTTAGCATGATTCCGCTAACCATATGGTCCAAGATGAAGATAGGTGCCCTAGAGCCTGTGGATGCGAAACTTTTCATGGCAAACAACACGGTGGTTATTCCAATAGGCATGGTGGATGATGTGCCAGTACAAGTAGGTAAGTTCTTTGTCCCTGCTGGTTTTCTAGTTGTTGATATGGCAGAGGACCCTGTTTGTCCCATTATTTTAGGAAGGCCATTCTTAGCAACCATGGATGCAAAAATAAGTGTGAGGAAAGGATTGCTCTCATTCACCATTAGCGATGAAGTGATAGAGTACGCCTTCAACAAAACGGTGAGGAAGAATGAAGGGCCTATGGAGGTAAAGTAAATCAAATGTCTCTACATCACATGCGGGGAGGCTAAGGTAAGAAATATGACACCTGAGGAGCTTGAGAAGAGGGCTATAGAAGCCCAAGTGGAGGAAATCGTGGCAATCTTGAATGAAGGAACCAAAAAGCCACTCGAAAGCGACCCAGGTAAGTCGATATTGACTAACATTGTTCAAGATTCTGTGCCAGGTTTTAAGTATGGGGTCGACGTCGGAGCAGAGCACTCGAAATCGAGTACAATGGTCAAAATCGACCAAAACCCTAAGGCGATGTCGAATACATGACGAGAGGGTTTCTCGAACAAATAAATTTATAGTCAAGACCCCCGCTGTAGTATAGGGGAGTCAGGTTCGTCCTCAGGAGAGAAATCAGCGGTTCTAGGTTTACTTGGTTTCGGGGTTCGGGAGTAGCGGGAAAAGGTGGCAGTCGGTTGCTGTCGATATCGACTGAGACTGGTCGATGTCGAGGGATGGAGAGGGGATGGTGGTTGGTGTCGAGTAGAATCTCTATAGAATTTAAATAATAAAATAAAATAGTAAAAGTGCAAACTTCCAAGGTAAGGGATTACCAAAACAATAAACATATGTATAAATCACGAATAACATAAAAGAGCATGCTTTACATCAAAGAATCAACTTTCGCTAATTCCAACAATTTAGGCAAATCAACTCTCGAAAATAAACCTAATTGTTTCTACCTTTTCTTAATTAGGATTAATAAACTCGCGAATAAAAACCCTAATTACTATCCAAGTTTGCAACATGAATTCCTTGAACTTTCATCCAAGGGTTAAGCATAGAGGTAGATGATGATAGAAACACACAATTATGAATTCATCGATTAAGAACACATGTCTATCGTTGGGCTAACCCCAACCTAGAAGAGGGGAATTAGAAACAAAACATAAAAATAAACAACTAACTTTAAATTAAAACTAAAACTTACAAAACCTTCAATCTTCACTCTAGGCTCTCCTCCTAACTACTTGCGTCCGAAGACGACTTGAATTGAATGATTGAAAAATCAAGCCCTAGGGCTTTATTTATAGGGCTCAATCCTAGCTATTCTAAGAGAGCAATCTATCTAAATCTATCTAAAGATATACTTCTAGATAAAAGGAAATAAATCTAAATTGGTAAAATAGATAAATCCTTTAGGTAATTAATTGTTCAACCCTTTAGGATAGAAAGTAGATAAAATAGATAAAATATCTTCTTCTTCATGTGCAAGTTTCCTCCACTCGGATTAGGACTCGGTATGGCTCGAAATCGGCTTCTGGGGTTCACTCGATATCGACCATGTGCAGTCGATATCGACCTGTCTTCTCAGCTTCACTCGATCTCGACCTCTGAAGGTGATTTCGACCATGTCTTGACTCGTTATCGACCAAAGGTGGTCGATATCGACCTATTCTGTGCAGCTTCCAAGTGCTGAGTTGATTTCTGGCATTTCTGGTCGACGTGATCCTCTCGATATCGACCAAGTAAGGTCGATATCGACCTCCTTGACAGTTCTCAGCATTCTGCATCCGTCTTGAAATGCACATTCCCAAGTTCTCGTTCATTCGATTGACGCATATGAGTATGCGTTGGAAAGCTCTTTTCGAGGGCTACAACTCTCATGAAAACATCAGAACTTGATTCAAAATGGACAATGGCGAAAAGTGGCGTTTTATCCAGATGCACCATCCTGTGCTCTTCCTTAGCTTCTCCAACGTCTTCATGAATTTTCTTTAAACTCCAAAGTGCGTCCGATTTCTGCAAAATTAAACAGAAACTTGTGTAGACCTCCATATATTGCAAATAAACATAAAATACACAAATCTTATGCTTTCCCAACCCAAAAAACATAAAATATGGACAAAAATCGAAATAGATGTAAGCGAAAAATATGGAAAATTGAGCTCACATCAACACCCCATACTTAAGCTTGCTTGTCCTCAAGCAATACTTCCAATGATCATTCAGGGGAAGAAACTAAACCCTCAACATCATAGATTCATTGTTATATGTCCCTACAATCAATTGCCGTCCTCGGAAAGGTACTAATGTCAACAATATCCATGCCTGTGAATAAAAGCAACATCATACTCACAAAAGGAGGGTTATATGCATAAAACAATTTCACGCAACATAGCATTAATAATCAAGAGGACTTTTGCGAGCTTATGGAAGAGTAGATTGGTAAAAGGCTAAATGTGGGCTAATTTTTGGCCATGTGGTGTTAAATCCGGGGAAATAAACTTTCTTTCCAAACTTCATTCCAAACCTCTCTAACCTTGGTACTGCCTTCTCGCGAGTCGCAAACATGGGTGTCATGAATGGTCCCGGATACTTAGTACTTCGGACTCCTCACCTTCTGTCCCATCTCGCCGAACTAACATCTCAACGAGCAGGGTCGACCTACCTTTATCTCCTGAGGTGATCGGATTTTTTCTCACTCATTAAAATTTTCCATAATTCAAAATTTCTTTCATTCCTGCCAACAACTTCATAATAATGCACAAACTCCATATAACAACTCCAAATATGACTTCCATTCTCAACATTGTCCCCGGATAGGGTATAAGGTATAAAAAATGGGCAATATGTAATGTATGTGGAGCAATAATGATATAAGGCTTATATATGGCTTGTATAATTGCAAATATGCATAGGTAAGACTAAGATATGAAATTGAGCATATGTATGGAAATATATAAAGTCCTCCATCATCTTATCATGCATAGGTCAAAAGCAACTTAAAATTTTACCTCTCTTTCATGGTTTTCTCTAAAAAATTGCACTTCATTGTGACTTCCCTTAACTAAGCAATTTCATGTTATATCTCTAATGAATCTATTTTTGCATCGTCGAGTTCAATAAAAGCTTCCATGACACTTATTCTTTATTTTCAAAATTTTTTCAATGGGGGTGATTTTTTCTAGACTTTAGTCTTTTTAGACTTTGGATAATAAACTTGATAATGAACATGATGAATATAGATAGACTATGATGCATATAGATAGAAATATCCAAAGTAACCATGTTTGATGCAATTGGAGAAGTATGCATAACTATGCTCAAAATTTTTAAAATATGTTAAAAAATGATTTAAAATATGCAAGTAAGCTTTTTCCCCACCCCATACTTAAAGATTTCAGTGTCCTCACTGTATAAGAACTAGGGTTAATGAAGAAACTTACTAGACAGTAGTGCAGATGCTCGAAATAGGTGATGTAACACACTGCCAAGAGTCGACGTCGAGTAGGCTTCTAGTCTCCGAATTACCTAAAGTCATCAAAGGGAAAGAAAACCTTGCACGAAGTAAAGAAAATAAAAGAAAAACAAATTTATTAAAGAAAAAAAAATAACAGCGGGTTGCCTCCCGTAAGCGCTAAATTTTAAGTCTCTAGCTCGACCTACTTCCCTTTTAGCCTTAGCCTGGCTCATCTTTGTCCGGAGGTATAGGTTGATCTGGTGATTCCTCCGGTGGTGGGAAGCGTGGGATGTCATCCGGGGGCATCGTATGAAGAAGCTTGAATCTCCCCGAGTGAACGCTCCATGGCTCCACCCATTCATCTTCCCTGGCTCCAACTAGCATGCATAAAGGAAGATATAAAGAAGATCTACATACCTCATTATCAGATCTCTTCCGCTTCATTGGTTGATTGGGTTGTGCGTTTCCACCCAAGCAAAACGGTGGAGTGAGAAGAGATATTTCCTCCTCATCCTGTGGAGCTTCGTGCCACTTTGCTAGGACCCCATACTTGAATATGAACATCGGTTGCTCAAAATCGTCGGGGATAGCCTTCACCTTGTAAGGTAAAAGCGACCTTGAAGCACCTTGGGCAATGACATCTGGCTTCTTTGTTTCTAGATCTTCCTTTTCTCGGGATCCTTCAAATGGTTCATCAAAGATAGGCAACAAAGATGTAATCGAAATTGGGGAAAGACATACCTGAAATTCTGTGGGACAATCGATTTCGACTGAAGTACAGTAGATACTGAGTGTTTGGTCGATATTGAGTGAGGTGCACTCGACATCGACTGATGTCTCTGGATCAGTTCCTCCAGAATGCATATACGTCGAGTCCAGGTGGTCGATATCGACTGAAGGGTAGTCGATGTTGACTGGCTAATAGAAGGGGATATTGTCAAGCCAGCCTTCTTCTGTTGGAGGTGGATCATTTGGCTTGTCAGGAGGAGAATGATAGGAATTGCAAAGTGATGTGCGCGCAAAATGCCATATTTTCTATGCACGTATGAGTCCATTTTATCGTCTTTTGCATGAATATTAATGGGAATACATGGGATTAGTGTAGTTTATGCTTAAATATCAAATATATGGGTCTGCACGAGTTTCTATGTGATTTCGCAGAAAACAGGATAAAAATGGACGGATTTGGAAAGAGCGGAAAAAGAACTCGAAGTCTTCTGAAGAGGTCGAAATCGACTGGAGACCTCGACATCAAGTGCATCAGAGACATAGGAATCGAGCAGGAAATGAAATAGAGCATGTCGACACAGAGAGGTCGATATCGATGTTGCCAGATCGAGCTAAATGATAGAAGTCGAGTGCCAGTTCGAGTAGGAGAAGGAGAGCTCAAGATAAAGTTTTACAAGGGTCGATATCGATGTTCAAAGTCGATATAGACCATGCCGGTAGAGGAATCCGACTTAAATTTTGATAGAATTCTATCCGAAGCTTGCACATCTATCCTAAAGTCGAGATTTCTTATCATCAACACCAGTTCTATCATGAGAAGGCTGATTTACCATAGGAGTTTTAGTTTTTACTTTTATTTAAGTTTTATCTTAGAGAATAAAGATAATGTTTCGAGTCTTTATCGACATCTATAAATAGAGGCCAATAGGGCTGAGCTTAGGCATCTAATGGACATCCAAAAACAATACAATTCAGTTTCAATAGAGAGTAGTAACGAGTTAGAGAGAGAGAGAGGAGGCCGAGTGAAGTTTGTAAAGCGAGAGCGGAGTGGCTTGTTCGATTATACTTTCTTTGGAAGTTTTTAATTCAAAGTAGTTTTCCTTCAACAATGATGATGATGATGTGCATGATGAGGAGCGAGTAGTCAACCCACTTCTAGGGTCGGGGTGAGCCCGACGATAACGATGTAGGGTAAGTGCATCAAAGGTATGACTTTTATGCGATTCTGTCTTCTATCCCATGCATGATCCTTTGCGAAAGTTAGGGAGATTCATTATTTGCATTATTGAAGCGAAAGCCACTCATATTGTGAACTTGAATTGTTCATGAATTGGATAGTAACCCTTAGGAACTATGCGAGGGCCTCTAATCACCTAAGTGTTGATAACGAAAGTTATTTGACGGAAAGGCATTAAATTTCATAGCTTTAGCATAAAACTTGCATTGTTATCGTTGTGGCATGAAACCCCGACCTTGGAATATTTTTTTAATTAATTGAAATCAACATAAAAGTTCAAGTTTTGTTTCTGATCATCCTCCTTTCCCATTCTATTTTCTTCGGACTCTTTTCCGACAATTTGGTTACGAAAACAGTTTATGTGACAAGCGTCGAAATCGACTGTTAGGGTCGATATCGAGGTCTAACGTCGATATCGAGGTCTCTGCTCGACGTCGACTTTGCTGCTTTTGTCTTCTGCAGGAACTGCGCTAGGAAATCGACCAGAACTGAGGGGATATCGACCAGATTACTCGATATCGAGTGTCTTCTGAGGTCGAAAGCTTTGATCGTGAGTACAACAAGGGAAGCGCTGACATACCTCCTCGTGGATTCGATCCTGAATTACCCTACTACTACAAGGGAAGGGATTCTTGTATTATTTGTTTGGGACAGGGAGTTAGCCTAGTTGTGCATTGTTATATTTGAATTATTTGAATCCCTACATAGAACGAATTGGCGCCGTTGCCGGGGAGGCAATCAATCGCCACCTAAGTATAATCATGATCTTTTCTGAGCATATTTTGTCGGTTTATACGACGTTGTGATCGCGGACCTATCCTGGAAACAATCAACGAGCCTGAACGTTTCTACCATCTTCGTAACAAAGCAATTCGCATCATGGTTGACAACGAGACACAGGCTGAAACCATAGAGCGGTTGAGGAAGGAGATCGAGGACCACAACGCTACAATCGCTGCTAAAAGGGCCGCCGCTGCTGCTGAGCGAGCCCGTGCTGAGAGGGAGGAGGATGCGCGCAGACAAGCCCAAGAGCGGCTAAATCAGTATCCACAGACGGCGATGCAATACATGCATCCGCCGCTTCATGTTCTTGAATCCGCTATTTTAATTCCTCACTCCAACTATGAAATAAAAATTAACTTCCTATCTGAGATAAAAAGAAATACTTTTGAAGGAAGACCTAATGAATGGCCCCTGTAACATATCTCTACTTTTATGGACTTATGTGAGACAGTTGCCGATGGAGTAAATTTAGAGTATTTGCGATTAAAATCTTTTCGATGGTCTTTGGCAGGGAAGGCATTACAATGGCTTGAAAGTTTGGCTCCACGCTCGCTGAGGACATGTGCGGAGGTGAAAGATGCATTCTTGAATAAATTCTTCCCACCTTCTAAAACAGCGATGCTGCGACAAAGGATCATGGCTTTCAAACAAAAGCCAGGTGAAACCCTAGCACAGGCGTGGGAGCGATTTAAGGACTTGTTGAGATCAAGCCCAACGCATGGGCAACTTCCATATGTCATCCAGGAGATCTTCTACAACGCCCTTGATGCGCCGAATAAGGAGAGGATAAATTCATATACCTCCTATCGGTACATTGAGCTTACACCAACGGAGGCATGGGAGACCATTAAGAGGCTTGTGAACTTTGACAACACCTATGGAGCTGCTGCGGCCTATGATGCAAGGCCTGCCCCATCAATGCCACTATATGAGCCACCAAAGGAGATAGATCCTAATGTGCAGCAACAATTCCATAACGATCAAACACGCCGCCTTCAAAAGCAAGTCAGGTTCCTAAGCAACAACCAAACTTGTCAGGAGTGTGGTTCAACAAGGCATAACACTAGTGTCTGTCCACATACTGAGCAAGTATCCATGGCGGAACAACATGAGGAGGTTAAATGGACGAGAGGCTCCTATGAAGGGGGCAATCAATAATATTGGGGTGATCAAAGGTTCTATCAACAAAGGGATCCCCCACCATATAGGGCACTAGGGCACCCTGAGCTGAAAACAAGGAAAGATGACCTGCAAATCATTCTTGATGAGATACGGAGGAATCACGCTGATTTCAAACAAGCCAACAATTCCGTCCATACTCAGTTGCAGGGCATAAATTCTAGGCTTGGGGAGATCGACGTTTGGAAGCGCAACATGGAGACTCAAATGAGTCAATTGGCGGAAGCAATACCCAAAGCGTCAGGATCATTCCCTGGATCCACTGTGCCCAACCAAAAGGGCAAAACCACTGGTCATATTGCGGCAGTAAACCTAAGGAGTGGGCATCAATTATAAACGCCCGAGCAAAAAGAGGAGGAGAAGGAGCCAAAACAGACGCTGATATCGACCCCCCTGTCGATATCGACCAAGGTGACGTCGATGTCGACCTCCCTGTCGATGTCGACCCTGATGCTGCGTCACCACAGAAATCGACTCCTCCAGTCGATGTCAACCCTACTGATGTCGATGTCGACCTCACTACAGCTGCAGGAAGGAAAAAGGTGATGCCATTCCCAACTAGAAAGATGATTAAGGATCCAGCGGAAAAGAAGTTCCAGCGATTCGTGAAGATGCTCCAAGGACTTAATGTTTCTATACCATTCACAGAGGCGCTTCACGAGATGCCATCTTATGTAAGGTTCCTTAAAGACATCTTGGGTAAGAAGCGATCGCTCTCTGAGATCGCAGATGAGTGCAACAGGTTGGAGCTACCACAAAAGCAGGCGGACCCAGGTAAGTTTTCAATCGCTATAGGTCTAGGTCAATACGAATTTAATGCTTTAGTTGACTTAGGCGCTAGTGTTAGCATGATGCCACTAACCATTTGGCACAAGGTAAAGATAGGTCCTCTGGAGCCCGTGGATGCAAGATTGTACATGGCTAACAATACAGTAGTGATTCCAACTGGGATAGTGACGGATGTGCCAGTACAAGTAGGTAAATTCTTTGTCCCTGCTGATTTCCTAGTTGTTGATATAGCAGAGGACCCTGCTTGTCCAATTATTTTAGGTAGGCCATTCCTAGCAACCGTCGATGCCAACATAAGTGTAAAGAAAGGATTGCTCTCATTCACGATTAGTGACGAGGTGATAGAGTATGCCTTCAATAAGACGGTGAAAAATCAAGGGCCAATGGAAATAAAAGCCATTAATGGTGTCAACATTGCATGTGATGAAGCAAGTAAGAAGTATGACACCGGAGGAGCTTGAGAAGAGGGCCATAGAAGCCCAAGTGGAGGAAGTTGTGGCAATCTTGAACGAAGGAGCCCAACAGAACATCGAAATCGACCCAGGTAAGTCGATATCGACCACTAATGTTCAAGATTATGTGCCAGGTCATAAGTATGGGGTCGACGGAGGAGGAAAAGGAACATCGAAATCGGGGTTTGAGGTCGATATCGACCACACCCAGCCGAAATCGACCACCATCAGCGCTGAAAAGGGAGGAACGGAGACCTCGATATCGATCTCTGAGGGTCGAAATCGACCTGATCATATCGAGCAAAAACTTTCCAAATCGACTGATCCTCCAGGAGTCCAACATGGGTCAATATCGACCTCTGAACATCGACATCGACCTGAGCCACAGACTGAGAAAAAGGTAAGTCAAGGTACGAATTCCTCTTGTTCCATTTCAATTAAAGATTTATCATTATTTGGAAGGGGTGTGCCTTGGCATGTGCGCTTATGTAAGGTATTCGATGATGATTCGAGCCAATATGAGATAGGAGACAAGGTCTATGTTGCCAAATCTAAGGACCATTGGTTCCCTACAAGATTCAAGGATAAGAACTTAGGACCATTCACGGTGAATCAAATCAATCCCGGCGGAATGCAGCTGCGGGACAAGAAAGGAGTCATATTTGAGGCCCAAGCCACATGGGCTCTGCAGATGCCGCCTTGAGAAGCGCAAAGGAAGAAGTCGGCCTAGCGACTTAAAAGTCTAGAGCTTGTAACAAAGACTTAGGAGTCATATTGTGTTGCATATTTGGTTTTATGTTTGTTAACAAGTTGCAGGAGAGAGAAAAGCACGCAGAAAAGACATCGAAATCGATGTCCAAGATCGACATCGACCTTAAGGTCGACATAGATGGGTTTGTGATCGAGGCCGGATCACCCTGAAGCCTGAGCCAGAAATCGAGGTGAAACATCGATATCGATGTTAAGGGTCGATATCGACCACTCCTGCTGTCTTCTTCGACTCCTGAAATTTGTGACGGTTTAGTAAGTTTTCTTCTTAACCCTAGTTCTAATACAGTGAGGACACTGTAAATTTTAAGTATGGGGTGGGGGAAAGGCTTACTTGCATATTCATACTTAGTTTAGATTTGCATATTTATTTTAATGCATATTTCGAAAAAAAAATTACCCCCATCAAAAATTTGAGAAAAAAGAAGAGTCATGGAAGTATAAAAAAAGAGCTCTATGATGCAAAATTAGATTCATTGGAGATATAACATGAAATTGCCTAGTGAAGGGAAGTCCCAATGAAGTGCTAAAAGAAAAATAAAGGAGATGAAATTTTGAAGTTGCTTTTGACATGTGCATGATAAGATGATGGAGGACTTTCTATGAAATTTCCATACAAGTGTTTATACAAGTTCATATCCTAGCACATATTGCCCATTTTATACCTTATACCCTATCCGGGGACAAGTTTGAGAATGGATGTCATCTTTAGAGTTATATGGAGTTGTGCATTATTTATGAAGTTTTTGGCTGGAATGAAAGAATTATGGAAAATTTAATGAGCGAGAAAAAATCCGATCACCTCAGGAGATAAAGGTAGGTCGACCCTACTCGTTGAGATGTTAGTTCAGCGAGATGGGACACAAGGTGAGGAGTCCGAAGTACTAAGTATCCGGGACCATTCATGACACCCATGTTTGCGACTCGCGAGAAGGCAGTACTAAGGTTAGAGAGGTAAAAGCATTATATTGAATAAAAGCATTAAGCGATGAGTGAAAGGTGAGACATCATGAAGAAGGAATGTGTATTGTTTTGCCAAGAAAGTATGTTTCCCCGGATTTAACACCACATGGACAAATATTAGCCCACCTTTAGCCTTTTACCAATCTACTTCTCACAAGCTTGCAAAAGTCCTCTTGATATATTAATGCTATGTCGCTAAAATTGTTTTTGCATATTACCTCCTTTTATGAATATGAAATTGCTTTTATGCACAGGCATGGACTTGGTTGACATAAGTACCTTATCGAGGATGGCAATTGAATGTAGGGACATATGAAAAAAGAATATATGATGTTGATGGTTTACTTTCTTCCCCTGAATGACCATTAAAGTTATTGCTTGAGGACAACCAAGCTTAAGTATGGGGTGTTTGATGTGCGCGCAAATTGCCATATTTTCTATGCACGTATGAGTCCATTTCATCGTCTTTTGCATGAATATTAATGGGAAAACATGGGATTAGTGTAGTTTACGCTTAAATATCAAATATATGGGTCTGCACGAGTTTCTATGTGATTTCACAGAAAACAGGATAAAAATGGACGGATTTGGAAAGAGCGGAAAAAGAACTCGAAGTCTTCTGAAGAGGTCGAAATCGACTGGAGACCTCGACATCGAGTGCATCAGAGACATAGGAATCGAGCAGGAAATTAAATAGAGCATGTCGACACAGAGAGGTTGATATCGATGTTGCCAGATCGAGCTAAATGATAGAAGTCGAGTGCCAGTTCGAGTAGGAGAAGGAGAGCTCGAGATAAAGTTTTATAGGGGTTGATATCGATGTTCAAGGTCGATATCGACCATGCCAACAGAGGAATCCGACTCAGATTTTGATAGAATTCTATCCGAAGCTTGCACGCCTATCCTAAAGTCGAGATGTCTTATCATCAACACCAGTTCTATCATGAGAAGGCTGATTTACCATAGGAGTTTTAGTTTTTACTTTTATTTAAGTTTTTCTTAGAGAATAAAGATAAAGTTTCGAGTCTTTATCGACATCTATACATAGAGGCCAATAGGGCTGAGCTTAGGCATCCAATGGACATCCAAGAACAATACAATTCAGTTTTAATAGAGAGTAGTAACGAGTCAGAGAGAGAGAGAGAGGAGGCCGAGTGAAGTTTGTAAAGCGAGAGCGGAGTGGCTTGTTCGGTTGTACTTTCTTTCGAAGTTTTTAATTCAAAGTAGTTTTCCTTCAACAATTATGATGATGATGTGCATGATGAGGAGCGAGTAGTCAACCCACTTCTAGGGTCGGGGTGAGCCCGACGATAACGATGTAGGGTAAGTGCATCAAAGGTATGACTTTTATGCGATTCCGTCTTCTATCCCATGCATGATCCTTTGCGCAAGTTAGGGAGATTCATTATTTGCATTATTGAAGCGAAAGCCACTCATATTGTGAACTTGAAATGCTCATGAATTGGATAGTAACCCTTAGGAACTATGCGAGAGCCTCTAATCACCTAAGTGTTGATAACGAAAGTTATTTGACGGAAAGACATTAAATTTCATAGCTTTAGCATAAAACTTGCATTGTTATCGTTGTGGCATGAAACCCCGACCTTGGAAGATTTTTTTAATTAATTGAAATCAACATAAAAGTTCAAGTTTTGTTTCTGATCATCCTCCTTTCCCATTCTATTTTCTTCGGACTCTTTTCCGAAAATTTGGTTACGAAAACAGTTTCTGTGACAACCGTCGAAATTAACTGTTAGGGTCGATATCGAGGTCTAACGTCAATATCGAGGTCTCTACTCGACGTCAACTTTGCTGCTTTTGTCTTCTGCAGGAACTACGCTAGGAAATCGACCAGAACTGAGGTCGATATCGACCAGATTACTCGATATCGAGTGTCTTCTGAGGCCGAAAGCTTTGATCGTGAGTACAACAAGGGAAGCGTGGACAAACCTCCTCATGGATTCGATCCTGAATTACCCTACTACTACAAGGGAGGGGATTCTTGTATTATTTGTTTGGGACAGGGAGTTAGCCTAGTTGTACATTGTTATATTTGAATTATTTGAATCCCTACATACCCCCCTGTAGCAATTTGTTATGCAGGAGGAAGGTCGAGTATCTTAAGTACAAATAATAAAGTGTATAAATGTAAACCGACTACCAGCCTATGCAAATAATTACAAGACTTCCCCCCGTTGTAGTGGAAGGGTAGTCAGGATCGATCCACGAGGAGGCGTGTCAGCAAGATCTTAGTAGCATAAGAAAATCTCACGTTTTACGTCGACCAGAAGCCTCGATTTCGACCTTGGAGCTCGATGTCGACCTCGGCTGTCGATCCTCTCTGCAACAAAAGACCTGCAGAGACAAAAACAAGCAGTCGATATCGACAGGAAAGGTCGATATCGATGTCAGTCAATGATATCGACTAGCTCAGAAGACTGCCAGTCGACACAGGTGGTCAATATCGACGTTAAAGGGTCGATATCGATGTTCAGTAAACTCCGCAGTGTTGATCTTCGTCGACTCAGAAAACTGTCGACGTAACTCAGTGGTCGATATCGACGTCTGTGGTCGATATCGATGTCTTCTCCTGCAAAGTCGTTAGCTTTTGTCGGCAAAGAAAGGCCGAAGACTTTAGGATGGATGAAGATGCGATGAACAGAAATAAAACAGTGGTTTTGATGAATAAACTTATATAAAAAGCAACTCCTAGGATTAGGGTTTACCACAACGTTAATCAATGCATGCGATAAGATAAATAAGACGGACAATTGCGCTATTTCACCCGAGGGACAAGCTTTCGTTGTACACCAACTCTTAGGATTACTCTTGCAATTAAATAAACCTAATTGTCTCTACAAATTTGATGTTTATAACTCAAGTTGTTAGCATGAATCCCTTTTCTTTCGATTAGGACTAAACATAGAATCGTAGGAGATGATATAGACACAACGATATCAACATCTAATACTTATCTCGAACACGCATGGCTAACGTCGAGCTCACCCCGACCCTAAGTGCTTTGGGGAACTACTCGCACCTCATCATCGAACTCATCATTGATTGAAAGAAATAAACTTGCATTAATGGAAAACTTTGAATCTTTACAATCTCAACGCCAACTATCGTAAGCGCTTGAAACTTTAAAGCTCAAAACTAAAACTCTAACTTTCTATTGCCTATTGCTATTGTCTTTCTTCTTTGGATGATTGAAAGATTAAAAGATGATTGAATGCCAGCCCCCTAGGGCTTTATTTATAGGCTACTAATCCTCGCTATCCAAGGATTGTAACTTCTATCTAAACTATGCACTCTATCCAAACAATTAGGATAGGTCTTTTATTTTGATAAAACTTCAAAGGAAAAGATAAATTCAGCTGCTAACCATCTAGAAGAACAAGAGAATCCGTGCCTCCTTGAAGATATAGTTTCCAATCCGCATCTCGAAATCGAGTCTATCTTTTGTCGAGATAAGGTCGATATCGACCACAGAGGTCGATATCGATGTCTGTGTTCCTGCTCGACTTGTCCAACTTCAGTCGATGTCTATGTTGAGGTCGATATCGATGTAGTATGTCGATATCAATGTCTTCTTGGTTGGTCTGTGTGGTCTATCTCGACACTCAGAAGGCGTGTCGACAACTATGGTCGATATCGATGTTTAAGGTCGATATCGAACTCTGCTCAGCTTCACTTGGCCTCTCCGTTTTGACTCGGATTTCGCTCGAATTCCTGCATGGTTAGCTCAAAACTTGTGCAGACTCTATTTCTTGTGCTTTAGCCCATTCTTACACAAGTTTATATTCTTTTGAACCTTTTCTTTGGAAATCGAATGAAATATGAAGTCAAAAGATGCAATAAAAGGAGGTACAAATATGTACATCAAAACACCCCATACTTAGACTTGCTTGTCCTCAAGCAATAACCAAGCAATAACCAACACCTACAACACACCCTTCAAGTCCTCGCCATTGTCAAAAGCAACATCATAAGAGGTAGCAAAGCAAAGCAAGTGAATTTAACGTCATAGCACATATTTAGGCGGTCCATAGGCATATGCAGTTTTGATCCAACCTCACAGGGATAATGTGTTTGCACTCAACTCTCATGTGTTTAGGCTATGAAGATCAACTCTCAACTCAATTCCATATACAATCTCATAAACATTGCAATTTATAAAAATCCACTTCGCAACCAATTATGAAAATGCAATAAGAACCATCAGGAGGACTTTCGCTCAATGGAAGACTTCAAAGAAGACTCCATTCGGCGGGGTTGTAATGGGGCTTGGTATGAAATTAAGGGTATGGAATTATTTGGCTATGTGGTGCTTTTATAATTCGGGAATCAAGACTCCTAAATCTCAACACTTGCAATATCCAAACCATAACTCTTCCATGTGTTGCTCTTTCCAAGCTCAATTCTTCATAATGCTCTTTCCCAACTCATCTTTCCATAATATGTTCTAAAGATGCACTAAAAGATGTAAACCTTTCTATCAACCCTTCTTTCAAACTCTAATACGCCTCTCAAAAAATATAACACTTGTATGAATAAAAGACTTAAAGATTTTGGCTCATGCACTATATATATACATCTCTTTTTTTTTCCGATTTTTTTTTGTTTTTGTTTTTTTTTTTGACGAAAATAATAAATAAATACTAAAAGAATATGTGCATTTATATGGTGAGCCATAAATCCCTTTACAAAATATGACAAAATGTAAATATGCACCAACCCATAATTTCCTTGCTCAAAACTGGACAATATGCACTTTTCTTTCCACAAGGCATTAGTCCAGCCAATCTAAGTCTCAATTCCCAAATGGGGGTCAGGCTCAATTCGGCTAGGGATAATTTTGTGGAGTTTGTAATATCAGGCTCAAGCTATTTTTCCGGCTTCAAGCAGGGATAATGTAGGGTAGGTAAAGAGAGGATAAAAAAATGGCTTAAAAGATGCTTCCATCATTTAATTCTCGTAAACATAGACATATTTATGTATTGGTTTTGAATAACTATCACAACATTTAGAGATGCATAGGAAGAGTAAATTCACTCAAGAAAGCGGATGGATTTTTTTATGTTCTCCCTATAAGCCAAAATTCTCACAAGGACAATTTTTGTTGGATTTGCTTTTTAGCCTAGGATCATATGTGCTCAATTTCATCACAAGTTCACAATCTACATAAAAATTTTAAGACTTAGGCTAAACCATCCAAATATGCCATAGGATTTACATGATCAAGTCAGTTATTGAGTTTTCATCATAGGACATCTAAGTAGGGTTTAAACACAAACTTTAAAAATAAACATGCATTTTTTTTGTATTTTTGACATTTTTCTATTTTTTTGGATTTTTTGACATTTTATAAAAGTAAAACTAAGAACAAAAATTTAAACATGAATGCAATGCGAAGAAGAAAACCAAGTTATGAACATAAGACATGTTTTTCCCCCGCCCCATACTTAAAATATATAGTGTCCTCACTGTATTAAAAAGAAGAACAAGGGTAAAGAGAAACTCACAGCGCAACCTATGGATTCAGGTCGATTTCAGGTCAGGTCAATGCCAGAAGTCGATATCTATGTCAAAGATCGATGTCGACTGCATCTGTCGAAGTCGAGGAAGAAAATGAAGACAAGGGCTGCCTGGTGAAGGTCGATATCGATGATTATGGTCGATATCGACCTCTGCTTTTTGCTCTAGAGTCCTCGATGTCGACTCCAGGAGATGGCTTGACCCTGGGGGTCGATTTCGACTGGCCTGGTCGATTTCGACTGCCTCTACAGAAGCTTCTTTTCTTTTTCGTCATCCCTTTTGCTTAGAAACCTGAAATCTTTGTTAGAAGTATAGATAAATCCACGAATTATCTCAGTTGCAAAATTTTAAAAATCCAAAAATCCTAAAAACCATCTATGAAAAATTTAAAGGTTTTATGTACATGCTCTAGAGTTTTGAGTCGCTAGGCCGACTTCTCCGTCAATTCTTTATGATCCTTTAACGCAGGGACCCTTTGAGCTCGAGCATTCTCCTGGGTCATCTAGGTCCTTTTGGTAGTATCTAAGTTCGGTGACCAAGGCCTCTTCATCGTTAGGTTCCTCTTTGGGTGCTTTCATTCTCTTTCTTGACCTAACTTTAGCAATATAGGCAAACCATGGAGCTTTGACCCTCTCATTAGTTGAATTATCAATAATTGGCTTAATTGATTTATCAATAAGGGACATAGGAGGGGTAGGAGTCATACCTGGGCTTACATGTTTGGGCCCGAAACAGAAATCTTCGGGCTGAGGGGTGGTCGATTTCGAGTTCTTTGGTCGATATCGATATGTGGGGGTCGATATCGACCTCTGTGACCCCATACTTAAGCTCGTGGCAACAACCTGGCATACTCGATTTCGACCAAGGGGGGTCGATTTCGATGTTTTTAGTCGATATTGACTGGTTCCAGTCGATGTCGACCCTACTTGCTGTTTCCGTCCTCGCCAATAAAAATTTTCTAAGCTTCTCCTTAGCTGGCGAGAGGACTACTTGCTCCAGGTGCTTCGTTTCGCTCATGGTCGGGTTGAAAGAGAATTCTATTACTTCGTTCCCTATAGTAAAGGTTAGTAATCCTCGACGTACATTGATATTGGCATCAGCAGTGGCTAAGAAAGGCCTACCAAGGATAATAGGCAGTACAGGATCTTCAGGCATTTCCACTACAATGAAATCAGTAGGCACAAAGAACTTACCTACTTTTACTGGAACGTCATCAACTATACCTGTGGGCTTGACGAATGAGTTGTCAGCCATATAGAGTTTCATGTCCACAAGTTCAAGTGCGCCAATGTTCACCTTTTGCCAAATAGAGAGAGGCATGAGACTTACACTTGCCCCTAGGTCACATAGGGCTTTATAACGATGTTGGCCAAGTCCCACGGTGATAGCAAACTTCCCGGGATCACTCCTCTTCTCAGGGAAGTCCATCTTTGAGCATTCCTCTACGATCTCTGCCATGGATCTCTTCTTGCTAAGGATGTCTTTGAGGAATCGTACATAGGCGGGCATCTCGCTTAGGGCTTCTGTAAAGGGGATAGTAACGTTAAGACCTTGAAGAATTTTTACAAAGTGCCTAAACTTACCTTTGGTGGGATCCTCCAATGCTTTGGATGGGAATGGCAACGTCTTCTTTGGTGGAGGGGCCAAAATGGTGGTTGGAGGGGCCTGCTAGACATCGACATCGATTGAGCTCTGGTCGATATCGACCGGGATGGTTGATGTCGACCTCTGTTGTGGCTCTAATGGCTCTGCAGTGGCCTCGACGTCGACCGGGATGGTTGATATAGTTTTATGCCCATAAAAGATGCAAATGCTAATAAAATGCGAATGGCTTCAAGCCTGGCTATGGGAGCAAAAGTCTCCTCGTAGTCTATACCTTCCTCTTGATTGTAGCCTTGAGCAACAAGCCTTGCTTTGTTCCTCACGACCTTACCATTCTCATCTAGCTTGTTCCGAAATACCCAATGTGTGCCAATGACTGATTGATGCTTTGGCCTAAGCTTCAAGGTCCAGACTTTGTTCCTTTCAAATTCATTAAGCTCACTTTGCATACCAATGATCCAGTCTGGCTCTTGAAGGGCCTCATCCACCTTCTTTGATTCTACAAGTGAAACAAAAGCGTGAAAAACACAGAGATTTTTAAGTTTAGAAGGAGTTTGAACACTAGATGTAGGGTCAGAGATGATATCCTGTAATGGGTGTGACGAGGAGTTTTTGAACTTTCTCTTTCTAGTCTCAGCTCCCTGGTTCGTCACATCAACAGGATTTGTTTGAGGTCCATCTGACTCCATGGATACATTATGCTCAGTTACTACAGTATCTGTCGTCTCAATAACTTTGGACTGATTGTCAAAAGCTTTGAACTGAGCTTCAAGACCTTGAGCCAACTCTTCGGTGTTAAGAATCTGATCCTGCATGTTCCTCTTCTCTGTGTTCTTAGTAGCAATATCATCACCATCCTCATTCTCTGTATGGCTGTTAAGATCTAAATCTGGATTTTCACTTAAAGAACCGTCATTGCATTCATCAAATATAACATGAATACTTTCCTCAACCATCTTGGTCCTTTTGTTGAAGATTCTATATGCTTTGCTACTTGTGGAGTAGCCAAGAAATATACCTTCATCACTACGCGCATCAAATTTCCCAAGGTTATCTTTTCCATTGTTATGAACAAAACAAGTACAGCCAAAGGGTTTGAAATACGATATAAGGGGTTTGCGGCCTTTGAAAAGTTCATAAGGAGTTTTCTTTAAGATGGAACGAATAAGACAACGATTCAAAATATAGTTAGCTGTGTTAACAACTTCAGCCCAATAGGTTTTAGGAAGTGCATTTTCTAAAAGCATAGTCCTGGCCATGTCCTCTAGGGTGCGGTTCTTTCGTTCCATAACCCCATTCTGTTGAGGTATCCTAGGAGCAGAAAAATGATGGGAGATGCCATATTTGGCACAAAACAAATCAAACTGAAGTTGATCAAACTCCCTACCATGATCACTTCGAATTGACACTATGGGCTCGTTTATTAAAGTTTGCAACTCCTTACAAAGTTTTGAAAACTCAAATAATGCCTCTGATTTTTCTTTTAAAAATGCAACCCAAGTATATCTCGAAAAATCATCAACAACAACAAGCATGTACTTTTTACCACTGGGAGATTCGACTCGCATAGGACCACATAAATCCATATGTAAAAGTTCAAGGGGTCTAGAAGTACTTACAACCTTTTTGGGTTTGAAAGAGCTACGTGTTTGTATACTTCGTGTGCATTCTTTGCACATCTCAATACCTTTGAAGTTCATCTCAGGTAGTCCTCTTACAAGCCCTTTGGACACAAGCTTTTGTAGTGTATGTGGGCTTATATGACCAAGTCTCATGTGCCAAAGCTTTGGATCGTTCGTCAAAGCCTTTAGGCAGGTTAAGCTTCCTTGTGTCACTTGCTCAGCATTCACGGCATAGATGTTGTTATAACGATAGGCAGTTAGAACTATTTCACTTGTATCTTCTCTGCGCACTAAACATCTTTTCTTGTTAAATCCAACATCATTACCATTATCACATAGTTGAGAAACACTAAGCAAATTATACTTCAAACCATCAACAAGATAAACATTTTTAATACTGTGGTTAGGATCACTCCCAACACTACCGATACCAACGATGTCACACTTTCCTTTGTCACCAAGAGTGATTGTTCCAGTGGATTGCTTCTTCAGTTCATGGAAGAGAGACCTCTTCCCACTCATATGTCTAGAGCATCCACTATCAATAATCCATTTTTGCTCTTTCACCTTGGTGATCTCCTGCAAAACAAAAATCAACCTTTGTGGCTAGACCAATAAGAAAATTTAGATCCTTTATTGGGATAAACCATATTTGGTAAAATAGTGCCTTTGGGGACCCAAACTTGCGTTATCCGTTCTTTTCGCAAGTGAACAGGAAATGTATTGCGAATAATATGAGGATTCTTTCTTCTATAGGGGCAGGTCTCTCTTACATGTCCCTTTCTTGCACAGTGGTGACATATAGGAGAGGTTCTGGTTCCTTTTGCCTTTACAAAAGTGGTAATGTGTTGCTTCTTTAAAAACCTCGGGTTGTAACCAATACCACTTCTGTTTAGAGAAATTTGTTTCTCACCCAACATCCTATCAAGAGTGCCTTTGGACCTGGTAAACCTAATGAGGGCTGTCTGCTGGTCTTGAATCTTCTTATTCAGGGAGATCTTCTCGCTCTCTAAGTCATGATGTTTACTTCTTAGAGACGAGAGATCTTGCTTGAGTTCAGATTTCTCTGAGTCAAGAGTCTTGACTTTAATGTCAAGACCTGAATAAGAGGTTTCAAGACTTTTGACCCTCATTGACAGTTCCTCAATAGTTCTTTCCTGGTCCACGGTTTTCTTAATAAGAGTGTTGGTTTGGGCAATAAGCTTCTCTTCATTGGCAATCATATTTGAAAGGAATTCTAATAGTACCTCTTTTAGACTTGCCATAAGTTCTCTTGCTGTTACCTCAAGTTACTCATCGTGGGATTCATCTCCTGAGGCCATGAGATAAATGTTGGCCTTCTCATCATCTGAATCTGAGTCACCTGAGTCAGAATCACTCCAAGCTGCCACCATGGCTTTCTTTTTCCATCTATCACCTTTCTTGAACTGGTTCTTCTTCTTTTGAGGGAAATCTTTCACTAGATGGTCTGTTTCACCACATTCCAAACAAGACAAAGGTTTAGTCTTCTTGTTATATTTGTTGTATTGAGACTTACCTCAAAATTTAGAAGACTCTGATCCATCTTTGTTGTTGAATTGCTTCTTCATCTTGAGGATTCGAGAAAGACCCCTTGTAATGAGAGCAAAGGGATCATCCTCATCATCATCCTCATCTTCAGAATTAGACACATCTTTGGGCTCATCCTTCTTAGACTTGAGTGCCAAGTTCTTAGTGCTTGTTGGGATTTCTCCATCGTCTTCATTGAGAATCATCTCATGTGTGATCAACTTCCCAAGCAAGTCATCAAGGGGTAGAGTGGTGAGATTTTGGGCTTCCTCTATGGCTGTCACTTTAGGGCCCCATTTGTCTTTTGGGAGGCACCTCAATATCTTCGTTACTTTCTCAACATTTTCAAAGGTCTTGCCGAGAGAGTCAAGGTTGTTCGTGATTTCTGTAAATCGTGTGAACATGGCCTTGATAGACTCATCAGGCTTCATTTTGAAAAGTTCATACTTTCGAAGGAAGATACTGATCTTGGTGTCCTTCACTTGACTGGTTCCTTCGTAGGTGACAACTAACTTGTCCCAAATCTCTTTAGCCGACCTACAAGATGAAATACGATTAAGCTCATCAGTACTAAGACCACAATATAGTAAGTTAATGGCCTTATAGTTCTTGGAAACGAGTTCAAGGTCCGCTTGGATGTATTCGTCCTCAGTCTTCGCGACTCTGCTTCCATTTGGTCCTTCTTTCTCAGAAATCTTTGGACCATTCTCTATAATGTTCCAAAGTTCCAGATCTTGATCTATGATGAACATTTTCATCAAGGACCTCCTGTGGACAAAGTTGTTTCCTACAAAGAGTGGTGATCTATTGGTAGATCTCCCTTGTGCAAATCCTCCGCTTGCTTCACCAGACATGATCAAAACACACAAGATTGCTAGATCAAAAACAGTGAGTAAGGCTCTGATACCAATTGAAGGTTCGATAATGTATAACAAAGTAGAATAAATATACTCTAGAAGGGGGGTTTGAATAGAGTATGCCAACTTTTTGCTGACAATCTCAAGACTTTTGAAATGCTTTCCAAACCTCTGGGAGTAAACTCAATTCTTTCGATTGGGATACTTGAAGCACAACAAAATTATACAATTCGAAACAAGTGTGGAAATAATGGTAAAGCAATAAGTAAAGAACACGATGAATTGTTAACGAGGTTCGGCTCCTTTAAGGTTTAGTCCCCGCCTAGGGTTCTTCCACAACCCTAGGATTCAACAGGCTTTATTGATTCACAAAACTTAGGATCCTCATAGCTCACTGAGAAGCCTCTCTCCTATACAATTGCAATCTAGTCAACTCTCGTTCCCTTGGAGTCCTAGACCAATCTAGAAGAGCCCCACCTCTCTCAGCTATCTAGTACAATCCTCTTACACTCGTGAATCAATAACCTAGTGCACACTTCCTGAGTTATAAACTCTCGAGTATAACACTCTCTCAGAATATATCCTATAAGCTCACTGTGTAACTCTCAAATGCTTTGAAACAAAAGATAAAACACTTAACACCTAGCAGAGAGTACACGTAGAAGAAAGATTGACTTGAGGGCTGAGTGTGCGGTGTGGTTCAATGATCGTCCGTGTTCAACTTCTCTTTCTTCTTTCTTCTTCATCTCCTTTTATTCTTGATCAAATCGGCGCCAAGAATCTTCACCCAACGGCTACTTGAGATCATGGCTTAGGAAGGATCTTCGCAATCTTCTATTTCGGGAAACTGCGAAGCCACAATCCACCTGATTTGATCTTCATGTCTTTTAGCTTAAAGGAAAGAGATTTCTTCGAAATCTTTGTTGTATGGTTAGTATAACATATGTATAATAATATTCGGAAATCATACATAGATAATATATATAAGATAATAACTAAAATACAAGTTTTGAATTTCATCAATACAGCTTTAGCTTCAAGACCTTTGACACAGGCTTTGTGTCAAAGCCTTTGAAACCTTTTCCGATTTTCATCAAGGGAGTGGAGTTATCAACTTTGAATACTTCATTCTCCTCTTTAGCTCACAAACAGATACCTTTCTTTTCCATGGGGGTCTGCCTGGTCTGTTCTTAACATTGGGAGGGTAACATTTGATAGATCTTATTGCATCAGGGACATTTGTTCCGTCTTCTGTCAGCACTGGGTATATTGTTTCATCATATGCCAATTTCCAAGCCTCATTTATGTAAAAATTAGCAACAAAGTCTGATACATTTGCCTTTATGTGCATGATGGCTGAAAGAGCATGGACACATGGGATCTTCTCTATGTCGAAAATCTTGCAAGTGCATGTATGTGCTGACAGGTCTACTATTGCATGAGACCCTTGTCCTTTCATCTCAAACTTTTATTCGTCCATCCTCTGAACTCTGTATGCCCCAACTTCCTCTTGTAGTTTCCTAATTACCTCTAGTATTGCTGGTGGTAACCTGTCTTTATTTTTAGATGCCCTTTCCCTTCGCTCTTGAAACATGTTGTGAGTTTCTCTCTAGCAAAAGTCATCAGTGCAACAATGGGGTATCTCTTTTTTCCCTTGAAAATGACATTTAGGCTTTCTGCATTATTCGATGTCATCATATTGTATCAGTTGCATTTTGCATGTGCTCTAGCCCACCTTTCAACCCCTGCTGACAGTAAATATTCTGACAGCTTGGGGCAGCTTTCCTTTATGCGGTCAAAATATGTATTGAAGCCCTCAGTAGTGTAACTCTCTGCTGCTTGCTTAAACCAATTTGTCAGGTATCTTTTCTTGAAGGTGGCTCTGATGTTTTGCTCCATGTGCCACCTACATATGCAATGGGTTGCACTCGGGTAAACCAAAACAATTGCTCTTACAATGCTGACATGTCTGTCAGACATAAACACTAAATCATTGGATGGGGGAACAACCTTCAGCAGCTGATAGAAAAACCATTCCCAAGAGTTGTTATTTTCTGTGTCAGCAATACCAAATGCAAGGGGGTAAATATTCCTGTTTGCATCTTGCGCCACTGCTCCAAGCAATGTCCCTTTATATTTGCTGGTTAAAAATGTCCCATCAATAACAACAACCTGTAAAAAAAGGGGAGAGGAAGGTGAGTGAAACAATGGAAAGGGGGTAAGGAGACTGATTGCTGACACTGGTAATGACATACCTTTTTCAAAACAGGGAATGCCCGAATGCATTGTCCAAATGATAAGAATAAGTATTTAAACTTTTCATCATTGTCTGTTGAAACTAAGGCCACAGTTCCATCATTTTTCTCCATGAGCATGTGGCAAAATGATGGCAAGTCAGCAAAATTTGATTCTGCTGTCCCTTTGTCTTTTTTCCTGAGCAATTTTTGATGACTTCCATGCTGTCCAATAACTAATGTGCATCATTTTTTCTGTTCTCAGTTTATCTATTATCTGCTTTGGATTGTATCCGCTGTCAACACTGGGGTAATTATGTGTATATTAGAATGAGTACAATACTAAATAATCTGATACTTGAACTGAATTTTATCTAATGCACAAACTCACTTGGGTTGGATTATGCTTACAAACACTGAGCAAGGGGCTTTCCTGCAATTTTTTGTCCTGACATCCCATGTGCATGTGTGTATATGATTGTACACTGACACCTCGTAACAAGTGGGAGAAATAGCCCTTACATGTAGCTTCCATCCGCATTGGGTATCCACACAGTGCACCCTAAAATACTTGGGATATGATTTTTTTACTCGGAAACCAAATATTTCTGTCATTGATAATATACGTAAAGAATCCTTTATTGCTTGCTTTGATTCAAAGGTTTTCCCAACATACGTCATCCTTGATGAGGTATTATTGAAACTATCCATGCTAGAGCTGTCATCATGATACTCTTCTAGAGTTTTATCTCTACTGTGAATTGAAGAATGTAAGCTTCTCTAGGTGTCAGCATCATAATTGGTGTCACTATCATCTTGTATATCATTATCCATATAAGATGATGCCACACTCTTCATTTTTGGGTCAGCAATCAATGCCAATCTATTTTCGTCGATGACATGTTCAATTAACCTAAATGATTGCCTACTGTCCCTGTCTTCTGTGTCAGCAATGCGCAGCGGTTGTGTCTTTATGTTGACACACAACTCAACAGCAAATTTTACACCATCAAGTGCCGATATATCCAGAAACTCTTTCAAATCAGCGTCACAGTCAATTGTAAGTGGGGCTTTAAGTGTTTTGAATGGGTGCAAATGACTGAAATGCAATTCAATTTTGTTATCTACATTGAATCTGTTGCACACCTTTCCTTTGAAGTCATGTAGTGTGGTTGAATCATCTAGCATAAACACTTTCGAGGTAGTATCTCCAACGAATGTTGGGGATGTGTCAGCATATATCCATGTTCCACCATATACGACTGTAATCACATGAGGCGCCATTTAGTTGTGACCTATCAATACATTCCAGAGAGATATACAATGAGTTGGTGTCAGCAATGTACAGACATATGATGCAGACCAATTGATTTCGTGTCAGCACTACAAATCGAAGTTATATCAATGCTAGAAATTTCATTTTTGAGTAGGACACAGAAGTCATACTATAATTACTAGTTGAATTCGTGTCAGCACTATAAATAAAAGTTATATCAATGCTAGAAATTCCAGATTCGTGTTAGTACTACAAATCGCAGGTAAATCTGTGCAATAGATCAAAGTAGGACACAATATACAATATTTACCATTGAATTCGCGTCAGCAATATAGATCGGAGGTGGAAGAATGCTACAGATTTACGTAGAATACACCATATAATAATTATTATTGATAGATCAAATATAGATCATTGTCACAGATCCGATGCAGACCATGATATTGACACAATAAACATCAAAAATTGTTGACATGAGAGCAAAAACGAATTCGAATAATACACGATCTACAAAAGACGAGTTGAGCAATAAGATACAAAACGACAATTAAAAAAAAACGACAATTCAGTACCAATAATCCAACAATTGTATGAATGCTGACATAAAAAACGACAATTCAGTACCGTTTAGTCGTTAGGAATGACAATCCAGAGATTCAGTGTCAGCAAGGGAGGAAACGGGGGGGGGGGGGGGGGGGGGAACGTGTGTGTTGATGAAGGTGGATAGTTTGCAAAATATTCTAATAAGGTGGATAGTTAGCTTATTTAGCCATGATTTATGTACAGTTAGCTAACTACCCCCTTTTTTTTTTATAGAAATTATAGCAATTTGTATTATGGATAAAGCTTATATGTATTTCCAAAATAAAAAATTTCTATGAAACTTCCCTTTTGATCTTGCAATTTTTTTTTTGAAATTATAGCCATTTATATCAATCTAGATTGCCTCGTCCATATCCAATTATAATATTTTGACATCAAGAAAAGCCCTGATATCATTTGAATCGCAGTGAGGACATGTCGTAGGAACTCCCATACCCCGCAATGCTAGTTTTGTTGTAGTGGGTAACCCATTCTTTGTTATTTTCCATAGGAATGTTTTGACCTTGGAGGGGAGATCCAGATTCCAAATCCATGCCATATCAGATTTTGGGGGCATTTTAGAGTTGTTGATCATTTGTATAGCGGAGCTTGTACTAAACCATCCATTTTTGCTCCATTTTCAGTATATTCTCTCAATGTGTATATTCTTAGGAATTGGGGATTTCGTTATTAAATGCAGTATTTCACATGGTAATATGTTTTGAAATGTAGCTAACAATTTTTCTGAGTTCCAATTCTTGTGTTGTGTTATAAATTCTGATGTGTTGTAATTTTTGTATCGATTAGCGTTGCGTGATTAATCATGTTTATAAGTGGTGAAGTGCCAATCCAGTGATCTGTCCAAAATTTTATGTTCGTTCCATCCCCGATTGACCATCGAATTCCTTGTTTAAACATGGGGATTAGCTTAGTGAGTTAGCTCCATTGCCATGATGCCTCACCCTTTTTGTTGTATTGTAATATGTGCTGGTTTTTTAGATATTTTTCTCGTGATTAGGGCGACCCATGGGTTTGTAGGTTCCGCTAGGATTTTTCATATTAATTTGAGAAATTTTGGTCTTTTGTACACCTACAAGCTTTTAATTAGGTGATTAGCCACTATAAATGTTTTTTTAGGCGTGATAACCCTTATTAAATGTTCTTTAGGTCAATTAGACCCTTCTCCTTCCCGACAACTCAGTCCGAAACTCTTCCTCCCCTTTTCCTTTTGCCTGCGATTTCTCATCCGGTCTTCCTCCGCTTCGCCGTCTTCTTCTTCCTTCCATCTCCGATGCATATCTCTTGCCGACACTAATTTCCATCTCTCTCCTCCGCCCTCCATCATCGCCCTCTCATCGACGTCTGCGATTGAAGCGCTCGTGCGTCCATGGAGCCGCCATTGTTGGGGCGATACAACCACCCACAGTTCCAATACTCTCTTTCTCCGCATTTGACTGCGCTTTTTCGCTTTCCGATTTTGTGCGATTCTCGTGAAATTCTGGTTTTCACTTTGCAGGAAGCGAGTGTTTACAGGGAGGGAGAGCGGTGACGGTTCCTTATGGATGGATGAAGACGTCGTAGAGATTTCGCCTCCTCTTGCGTTTTCCAAGTCCAAATCGGCCAAGTAGAAGCAAAAACAGAAACAGGTTTAGCGTCTTTCTCTAGAACTCGTTCCTTTTTATTGGGTGTTGTTGGGGTTTCTAGGGTTTATAATTTGATTTTTCTTGCGGTTACTCTTTGATTGAATCGAATGGAGCGGAGTTTGATTCAATCGTCGCTGGCTTTGATCTCTTGTTTATTGGTGTTTGGAGTGATGTGATTGCAAATTGGGAATTTTGCTTTGTGACTATGAATACGAGTGCTGATTAGGGGCTGTTGATTAGCATTGTGTTGAGAAAGGGCAAAAGTTGCAATGTTGTTCATCCCATTAAGAAATGGATCTCTCCTTTGCTTTGCAGCTGCAATGTTGCTCTTTTATTGATTATAGGTTTGTCTCAGTTTTTGTTTTTGCTTCTCCCTTATTGTGCATTTACTTTCAATTCTTGTTGGTTAGAATTGACTAGAAAATAAATGGTTGATAATGTGCGTTTTCACTTTTCTGACTCTAGAACTTCTAGCCTAATGCTCATACATTTGGATTTTATTAAAAGAATGTGACTATGAATACTATGTGGATTGTGGAGGAGTGATGCTTCAGTTTTTGAAATTTCTCAATCATTGACCTATTTGGATTGTTTGTGATATTAATCTTTGAAATCCCTTTTGCTGCATGATCTAAGAATTGAATCTGATGCCATGATAGATGCGATTTCTAACAAGAGATGGATGTATTATGTATAAACAATAGGAGTTCTTGGGTTGATGGGTTATTGCTTGACCATTTACACATCCAATATTGCATTATGTGGATTGTGAAGTATTTATATGTGAATTTGATTTTGTGCACTACAAACATAGCTAAATCAAGCTTAGGTGGGGAAAATGGACAATATAGTGCAGTGGATTTTCATTGATCCACATAAGTTTGTATAATGACCAAATTATTTCAGGATAGGGTCCCTGCTTTTTGCACCAGTTAAAGCAAAATCATTCATTGCTAAAGAGCTTGGAGCACTTGTTGATGTTCTATTCAAAGAATTTGAAAATCAGCCGACTGCTGCAGACAGTCTTGGTCAAGTGTTGGGTTTGTTTTCAAATTTTGTATTTTTAAATTTCTTGGTCTGTCAGAAAGGGATTTAATGATGATTTGAAAATGGCTTCTCCTCTAAAATACAAAATACCGCTGTAAATGCCTATATCTATGGTTGTGGCTTTAGCAACACTATGCATGAGAGTCAATTGTACATAGAAAGCCTCACCTCCTTTTTTTTTCTGATTGCAAGCCAAGTTTTTTTTTTTTTTTGGTTCTGAACCAACAAGTTAATGATGTTGACTTGGCATCACTTAATCCAAAAAATCATGCAATACTTTGCAACTCGTGACATTAGAAAGTACTTATCTTAAATACTGTAGCAATTTGCCTCTTCTCCCTCCACAGAGCTGGGAGTGAGAGCTTGCAGGAATGCAACTGATTATTGATAATCTGATTTAAGAACGATGTTGATTGATTTTAAGCATAAATTGTACTTACCTGTCCTGGCAACATCAATCAAGGTGACATCGGAAGCAGCTACAAATGGACACTATTTGTGTACTCAACTACTCATTGTAGCATTCACATGCTGTTAATGGACCTCTAGAGTACATTTTATCCTGGATAATGTTCAATATATACTATCATAGGATTCAATTTTTCATTATCACTGTTCACCTCGTATAAAGGGCAATGCAAATGGAATTAAAGTCATTATTTTCATATTTTGCGATGGAATTAACTGCAAGTTAGTGCCCACAAGGAATCAAACGAATTTTTTTTAGCAATTTAGAATGATTTAGATTTATAGGCAAAATGGAGGAGTTTAATATATATGGTTCCATTTGTTTATTGCTTGCTAGCTAGGTGATAACATGTTTTTATTTTTTTAACTCCGCTTGTGTTTTGGTACACAATCGGTTCCAAGCTCGAAAAAAGGGAGGAGGTGAGATGTTATATGGTATTTTATGTTATTATATTTTTACATGTCATCACAAATGTGTCACCGATAAAAATGTCACCAATGAAGTGTAATCAAATTTTATGATCATATGTTATCAATTGTATAAAAATGTTATCAATAAAAATGTCATCAACAAACAATGTCATCACAAATGATTGAGATCAATAAAGTGTAATCACAAATGTTATCAATGAATAAAAATGTAATAAACATGTCACTACAAGTGATTGCATCAATGAAGTATAATTACAAATGTGTCATCAGTGAATAAAAGTGGAATCGATGAAAATATATCGATATACAATTGATTAAATTTAAAAAAAGTGGCATAAAATGATTTGATTGAAAACGTGGCATCAAATAATTACATTAGCAAAATGGCATCAAAACACTACTTTGAAAAAGTTGCATCACATTAAAGAAAAAAATGTCATCAAAACACTACTTTGAAAAAATATGGCATCACGGTAAAAAAAATATCATAAAAAATTGACATAAAAAAGTGTCATCAGTAGCCAACAGTAAAAAAAACGGCATCAATGGTCAACGTGGCATCACAGTAAACAAAAAATGTCATCAAGATTTGAAAAAAGTGGCATTAAAAAAGTGTCATCAAATCATTCCATTAGAAAAGTGGCATCAAAATGAAAATAAAATGTAATAAAAAATGGCATCACAAAAAACGTCACCACTAAAAAAAAAATTCCAAATAAGTTGGTCAACGGTCAACGTTGACCGGTCAGTGGTCAAACAGTTGACCATTGACCATTACTACTCTATTTGGATGGTGGCTATCCCATCTAATTTTATTTTTGATATGGCTAATTACCTAATTAAATTTTCAAAAGTGACTAGTTACCTAAATCACCTTATTAATTTTAGCTATATATGAAAACCTTATTTTAGTAATCTATCCCCCCAAAATGAAAAACCCAACTCATCAAATACCCAAAACAACAACATGCCCAACTTATTTTGTCTAAAAATAATTTAAAAAATATTAAATAAACCCAACAGCCAAATTCCAACCTTTTGACTCACCCCTCCAAGAATCAAAACCCCTAATAAATTCCATCCAAAAATAAACACCGTCTATAAATCCACCAAACCCAATCACCACCGTCAAATTTATTATGCACCACCACCACCCACATAAGATTGATCAAGAAGATCGATCCCGATCGAAAATGACGAAGCCCGCCGCAGTTAACGTAACGAAGCTACGAGGCGCTTTCAAGAAGATCAACAATCTTGGCCACATGCTCAACCACCACCGCTCCAATCCCACCACCCCCGAATCCTCCACCGCCACCACCCCTTCCGCCCGTACGCTCGTCGAAGCCGCCATGGTCGATGAGGGCACCACCACCGCAGTGGCCGGACCCGTAGCTGGAGCCGACGACCGGTTGCAAACTGTTTACGTGGGGAAGTCGCGGAGGGCGTACCGGGTGGAGCCGGAGCTGCTGGATCACCCGATCATGCAGGATCTCGTCGAGAGATCGAATGGCTCCGGCGAGATCTTCGTGGCATGTGAGGTAGTGATGTTTGATCACTTCCGTTGGATGATTCAGAACTCCGATCCTCAGCTTGAGCATCTTGATGACCTCAAAGACTTTTATGCCTATTAGAACTTCTTTTTTTTAAAACAATTTTATTGGTTTAATTCTTTTCCCCCAATTTGCAAGTTGATATTTGGGATTTTACAATCCAACCAAAAATTGAAATAGGGTTTAGTGGGAGGTGGGATGTTGATTGAGTTTGTATTACGGACGTTTATAAGTCATTCTTTTGGATAATATCTATATATTAGGAATATCTTTTATGTTACTTGTATTATAAGTTTATAGGAGATTCTATCCTTTACAATAAGATATATCCTTGTGTATTTGATGCATATATGTTCTCATGAAAACAATGAATATAGCAAATTTGACTTTCACAAACTTTACATAATATCGAGTCATATAAATCCTCTACTCTTCTAATTCTTTTTTCAAAACCCTAACCCTTTCACCCTACCATCGGCCACTTTCTGCCGACAACCAACCAACCATCCTTGCCAACCAAGCCCCCACTTTCTCCTATCCCTACTACCTTCATCCGTTCGATCACCCTGGTCTCTCTATCTATCTGGTGATTCTTACAGGCGGCAATTATCAGGAGTGGACGACGAGTATGGACAATGCTTTCCAAGCAAAGGCAAACTTGACTTTCTCATAAGCATGCCGCTTCAGCCAGTGGAGGGTCATGCTGATCTCCCTTATTGGTTGTGTGTTAATTCTATGCTCGTTAAATGGTTAACTCAATCGATTGAGCCCTCTCTTCGTTCGACAATTACTCTGTTAGGAACGATTAAAGCTCTATGGGATGAACTCTCTCTCCATTTCTCTGTCGGGAATGGTCCTCACATCATGTAACTTCGCTTTGACATTGCCCACTCACAACAAAGCAACCCATCTATTGCTGCTTACTATGGTCGTTTCAAGTGGCTCTGGGATGAGTTGTCGGCTATCTGATTGATAACATATGTACTTGTGTTAGGAGGGAAAATAAAAGATATAAACTCAAACCGATTCCTTCCTTCGCAAATAAATTCAGAACTCCCTCCTGATGTAGCAGTAGGGAAACAGGATCGATCCTCGAGGAGGCGGGTCAGGGGTTTCCTGAATAGTCTTTAGGATTTATGCGCAAGTCGACCAGTAGCCTCGATATCGACTTCTTATGTCGATATCGACAGGGACAGTCGATTCCTAATGTGTAGTGTCGATCTGTGAAACATGCAAAGAAGAACAAAGATCAGAGGCACTCGATATCGACTAAGTAGGTCGATCCCGAGTGGGTTAGTGTGCTTCGGTCAACTCAAAAGACCGTCGACTAGGGTTCTCTCGATGCAGTGCACTCGATATCGAGTCAGGGGGTCGAGATCGAGTTGCTTCACAGACAGTAAACAGAAAATACGAACGAAAACAGAAATAAAGAAATAAAATAAAAAACAGAATATTTTAGGGTTTTTGTGTTTATAAACCAAAAGCTCCTAAGGTAGGGATTTACCACAACGATAACCATGCATGCATTATTACTTAAACCACATAAAAGGTTAAGCTTTTCTCATCACCAATTAGGAATATAGAGGCTTTCGCGTAAAAAACTAATAGTTTATACCCTTTTCATAATTAGGGTTTCGTCAACTTTCGTAGGCAAAACCTAATTAATATGCAAATTCACATGTATAAATCACTTTCGCTTCATATAAGGTAAATAAGGAATGATCATAAATTTGCATAAAGGATTGAGCGCGGGGTAGAAGATGAAATCGCATAATCAAATAAGGAACTCAAGCATACGTACATGGTTATATCCGGGCTCACCCCGACCCTAGAAGTAGGAGGACTACTCACTCCTCATCGGGGACAACATCATTGCATAAAAGAAAGAACTATGCACTAACTTGGAAAGAAAACTGTAATTTTACAACCACCTTCTCTCTCTCTCCTAATCTCTCGCTTCTTCTCTTTCTCTTCTTGTGATCGGATGATCATTGATTGATTGAATTCACTAAAGCCATCCCCCTAGGGCTTTATTTATAGCCTCACAACCCTTGCTAGCCAAGGATTGGAGTCCTAATCCTACTTAGATTGGTAAATGGAAATTTTATCTAAACTAAATTATATCCTAAACTAAAATATTAAAATAGGTAATATTCCCAAACATGCTTTGAATATACCCCTAAGGATAGATGATCTTGGTAGATGATAGATATCATTGTGGCTAAGCAAATCACTGAAGATCCGGCCCAATCCGGGTCTCATGGGCGCCTGTTGCTCCAGTCGATGTCGAGTAGACATGTGGATATCGAGTGCTCCAAGTCGAGTCGAGTTGGTTAGTTTCTGTCAACATTTCCTTGGTCTCGATCTACCCTTTTCTTTCAGTCGACCTCGGGTGCTTAGGTAGATATCGAGATCGAGTGCCTAGCTCGAGATTGTGCTCTTCTCCAGTGTCTTGTTTCTTCTCTAGGATGCTCCGTTTTCTAAACAAATCAAACCAAAACTCGTGTAGACCTCTATATCTTGCAAATGAACTCAAACTACACAAATTCACTAATTTTCCAACCCGAAAGTATAAAATATGCATAAAAACGAAATTATTGTAAGCATGGAACATGGTGAAATATGCGCACATCAAACACCCCATACTTAAGCTTGCTTGTCCTCAAGCAATACTCTTATTGGTCATTCAGGGGAAGGACTAAACTCTCAACATCGCAGATCCATTCTCATATAACCCTACAATCAGTTACCATCCTTGCAAAGGTACTAATGCCTTCAAATTCGTGCATGTGAATGAAAAGCAACTTTACGCAGAAAAGGAGGGTTATGCACAAAACACAATTTGTAACATAGCATTAATAATCAAGAGGACTTTTATATGCAATGGTGAAGCGAAAAAGGTAAAAGTATAGTGGTGGGCTATATTTGTCAATGTGGTGCTTAATCCGGGGAAAAACTTTCAAACTTTCTTTCTTTAACGCACTTTCTCCTTTGTGATTTCCACATTCCTTTTCCTCATAATGATCTTTGTTTTTTTCACTAATATGCTTTTACCTCTCTAACCTTAACGCTACCTTCTCGCGAGTCGCAAACATGGGTGTCTTGAATGGCCGTGGATACTCAGTGCTTCAGACTCCTCACCTTGTGTCCCATCATGGGTGAATTTTATCCTCCGCAAGCAGGATCGATTCACCTAACTCCTAGGTGACTGGATTTAATTTTCACTCATTAAATTTTCCATTAATAATATTCCTGCCATCAACTTCATAATAACTTCACATCATATCAAACCATATAACAACTCCATAACATGACATCCATCTCATAACATAATCTCCCGGATGGGTAAAAAAGTATAAAAATGGGCAATTTAAGAACTTGTGGAGCAAATATGACATTTAGCACATATGGCTTAGGATATTATCTAATGGCTAATAAGCATGGGTAATGATTAAGTGATGTAGGGAGAATTGAATTGAATAATATAATAAAATATAAACAATGCAACCCTTAGCCTCTTCAAATAAATTCAAGACTCCCCCAATGTAGTAGTAGTAGTAGGGAATCAGGATCGATCCACGAGGAAGCGTGTCTGCGAGATCCTAGATAGCCTTGGAAAGCTCAAGTCTTCATCGACTAGAAGCCTCAACTCCCGAGTAGGGTACACGACGTTGACCTGGGCTATCGATTTCTACTACAACAGAAAACCTGCAGACAGAAAAACGAGAAGTCGATATCGACTAGGGTGGTCGATATCGATGTCAGTAGCGTACGTCGACCTGGCTCAGAAGACCACAATCGACACAGGGGACTTGATTTCGAGTGATGTACTCGATATCGATCACAGATGTAGGACGGATGGACGTCGACACAGAAGACCACCGACGTAGAGCGAAGTGGTCGATATTAACCTGTTGGGTCAAAATCGAGTGGTCCAGTAGTGGTTAGCGTTGATAAAGAAAGGCCAAAGATGAAAAGGATGGAAATGGAAGGAAGCTCCTAAGGCTAGGGTTTACCACTACGTTAACCAATGCATGCAATAAGGCAAATAAGACAGACAATTGTGTTATCACACTCGAAGGACAAGCTTTCGCCGTACACCAACGATTAGGAATACTCTTGCAAATAAACCTAATTTTCTCTACCAATTTTATGTTTATAACTCAAATTGTTAACATGAATCCCTTTTCTTGTGATAAGGACTAAACATAGAATCGTAGGAGATGGTATAGACACAACGATATCAACATCAAGTACTTATCTCAAACATGCATGGCTAACGTCGGGCTTACCTCGACCCTAGAAGCTTTGGGAGACTACTCGCACTTCATCGCAACAAACACCATTGATTGAAAAGAATGAACTTGCATTAATTGAAACCTTCGAAACTTTACAAACCAACGCCGGCTTTCGCAAATTCCAAACCCTAAAGTTTCTCCTAAACTCTAACTCTATTGTGTATTGTATCTTATGTTGTTGAATTGAATGTCTAAAATACCAGCCCCTAGGGCTTTATTCGTAGCCTACTAATCCTTGCTAGCCAAGGAAAGTAGTTCTAATCCTAGTAAAACTTCTATCTAAAATTCTATCCCAAACAAGTAGGATGAATCTTTATTAAGGTAAATATCTAAATAACTAATAAATATCTTAGGGTAAAAAGGCAACAACCCTTAAGACATATTCTATCTAAAAAGAAGATAAAACCGTGGTTAGTTGATAGATCTTCCAATCCGTGTCCTCGAAGCGGGTGCAATCCGTGTAAAATTCCACTCGATATCGACCAGCTAAGTCGATATCGAGGTCTCTGTTTTGGCTCGACAAACTTCAATTCACTCGATCTCTGGAGCCATGTCGATGTCGACATCTTCACTCGGTGTCGAGTGGTCTTCAAGGGTTCTTTGTGGTCTGTCTCGACCCTCAGAGTCTACGTCGAGCTGGCATGTCGATTTCGACCTATATAGTCGATATCGACCTCTTCAGTGCTTGGCTTGGCTTTCTCGTTTTGACTCCGATTCCGCTCCAATTCCTACATATTTAGACCAAAACTTGTGCATACTCTATTCCTTGCACATTAGCTCATTATGCACAAATTTACATTATTTTCAACCTTAACTTTTTGAATCGAATGGAAAATGAAGTCAAAACATGTAAATAAAAAGGGTACACATATGTACATCATTAAGTTAAATAATCTTTGAATGGAAAATAAAGTCTTCCATCCTCTTATCATGCATATGCCAAAAGCAACTTCAAATTTTTCTGCTTTCATGGTTTTCTTAAAAATTGCACTTCATTGAGACTTCCCTTTACTTGGCAATTTAATTGCTATATATCTAACATATATACTTTTGCATCGTCGAGTCTTGTAACTACTTCCATGACACTTTTCAATTTTTTTATGGGGAACTTTTTCTCAAAAATCTCTATGAATTATAAACTTTATGCTCATTTGAGAAATATGTAAATATGATGCTAATATGTAAGAATTAACCATGTACGCAAAAACAAGACATAAAGATATGCAACAAACTAACAATTGAGCAAAATAATGTAAGTATGCTTTCACCCCACCCCATACTTAAATCTTACAGTGTTCTCACTGCAAAAAAAATAAAATAAGAAGTGGAATTAAAGAAAACATACTAGAAAACGAGTAGGTGTGTCGATATCGACTGGGTATGTCTACAGGGGAGGTCGAGATCGAGTAGGTCTGTTGATATCGACTGGGTATGTGGACATCGACCTATTGCTTCAACTTAGGGTGAACTCGGCTCGATCACAGTTGCTCTGCTCGATTTCACTTAGTCGATATCGACTGAGTATGTAGACATCGAGTTCTTTTGCAGATTCTTCGTGCTTGAAATGGTTAGTCTTATCATGAAACTCCAAAAGCTTCAAAGTTTAAAGTTTCAAAACAAAAACAGAAAACCCAAAAATACAAAACCCTAAAAATTAGAAAGTCTATGTACATTCTCTAGATTTTATAGTCGCTAGGCCGACTTCTTCTGCACTTCTATCCAAGGTAGCACATGTATGAGCGATCCATAGGCAAGTAAATTTAACGTCATCACACATATATGAGCGATCCGTAGGCATATGCAATTTTGATCCAACCTCACAGTGATAATGTGTTTGCACTCAACTCTCAACGTGTTTAGGCTATGAAGATCAACTCTCAACTCGATTCCATATACAATCTCATAAACATTGCAATTTATAATGATTTTTTTCGCAACCAATTATGTAAATGAAACAAGAACCATCAAGAGGACTTTCGCTCAATGAAAGATTTCAAAGAAGACTCCATTCCGCGGGGTTGTAATGGGGCTTGGTAAGAAATAAAGGGTATAGAATTATTTGGCTATGTGGTGCTTATAAAATTCGTGAATCAAGACTCCTAAACTTCAACACAACTCAACCAAACCATATCTCCCAAAATAATGTACAACCAAACTTACTTTCTATAATGCTCGTCAACCTTCTTTCATGTAACGACCCAGATTTTACAATCCGGGTTACGTTTAGAGGGAAGAATTATCCCTCTTCCAGATCTTGCAATCCAAGTACGAGCTGCTTATTTATCAACTTCAAGTTATAACCCTGTTTAGTTTTAAGGATTTAATGATATAACTCTGTTTAGTTTTAAGAATTATCCCTCTGCCAGATCTTGCAATCCAAGTAAGAGCTGTTTAGTTTCGAACCCTCAAAACAATAAAAGAATCCAATCATTATTCGTGCTTTCGCACGTGAACCTGTTGGTGCAGAGATTGGCCAGTTCGGTGCTATAGCATAGCAATTTCCTCGTGGTGGTGCACAAACCACGACATCATCATTTCATATCATCTCATCGCTTGCTCGATGGTGCTGGGCTATCATATCATGCTCATATCGACTCGATTGACAAGCAACCCGATGGGGCTGGGCTACCCTATGACCCTAGCAAAGACTCTAGGACTTTCACAGATAACGGCCGTTCTATTTCAAACGCATAAAGAATAGGGATGCTCATTCATAAGTGCAAGTCCTAAACATGATACTACATGGCATGCTTTTATGCATATGCAACACCTACATACTATATGACACATCAGGCATGAGGTCAAATCACTTGAGCAAGTCCCGGAGGACTTACCTAGAGTCTTCACATCCAATTAATCAGCAACCAAGCCGCTTAGATAATCATCCATCACACTAGCAAGTAATAAGCACGGAACAACTCATCAATACATATTCAATCAACACACAAGCATGTTTCCAAGTCATCGCAAGACTATGTAGATAATATTTTATTCAAGTAATCTAGCCTTCTCATCATGACCATCATTCCCAATTAACCTTGTCCTCATCAAGTATGAAACTTAGCTCAAAGTCTTACCAATATCATCACTCAAAACATCTTACTTCAACTCAAGCTCAGGTTTTCCTTACACATTTTCTTAAGTGATTCATCGTCATCATTATATATCATCATATAACATCTCATCATTTTTCATAGCCATTTCCACAAATCAACTCAAGATTCCACGTATCAATCGTGTTTTTAACTCATATAGTCATATCTCAATTACATACCTCATATATTTCATACCATAACTCACATAAGTGCTCAAGTAATTTCATTAATCAAATTATCAAGTCAACTCAAGTAAGTAATAAATTATCAAATCTCAAATAACTCAATGAAACCATAACTTCTCAACCATCAGAAGAAGTCAACAATTTAGCTCATGTGGATTCTCATGTACTAAATCCTCTCAAACACAATCAATTAAGATTACAACTCATGAATTTCCACAAATAAGATTACAAGCTTGACAAGTTCTTAAAGCACTTCTTATACCATTTTAATAATTAAAGTTTATGATACTTAACCATTTTGTTTCTCAATACCTATCCCGTAAGTGTTTGAGTCATCAATTCAAATATAATATCTAACGTTTAACATACTACAATTAACACCAATACACTTTAGCTACATCTCTTAGCCACAAGGGTAAAACAGCACACTAAACTCGATTTCTATAAAAACTTATATCTATACTCAAGCCGATTTCTCTAAGAAGATTCATCTCTCATTCTCAAAACTTAGACTAACTCATCCATATAATACGTCAAGTTGGTTATCCTATTTATCGACCTTCTAGGTGAAAAGTCAACAATTTATCAAAGTCATACCATATCTACTTTATTTAACTAAATCAACCTACTCAACAAGGTCACAAAGCATAAAAACTAACAAGTCTTTAAGGCACATCTCTTTATCTAGGATCTCAACTTTACTTATCAAGACAAGTTATTAAATCATATCTCACGGTATTAATTATTCTAAATTGGTTTATAACTCAAAGATAATTTAAAATTTAGGTACACAATAAACCATTTATAAATTCGTTTATCGCAAGCAAGTCCAATACTCATATTTAGGTCAAATTCCACAAAACAATCATAACTTCCTTTTTTTCTTCTTACTCATACAATTGGTCATAATTATAATCCATCTATAGTTAAAATCAATTAAATTCATTTGTTACCGTCCCAAGCTAACGAATTACTATTTCCTTTTTGCAAGTCAAAGCACCATAGTTGGAACCAATAATCAGGATTCATTGGGTTAGGCAAGCTAGCCAATAAAACACACCTTAAGTAAAATCAATTCCCTCAAACCAACTCAATTTAGTCAAATAGAAATAATGCATAAGAACTCAATTCCACCAACTAATCTAAACATTTTCATCCATAAATCAGATTAGAGAGAGTCCCAAGGCCTAAGAATTTACCCATGTTCTCGATCGAAATTGTGAGGTCAAGATTCGAGGGGGTCGAAGGGATCCATGTGCGTTCGAGCGCTCATAAAGAGGGACGCCGCGACTCTACAATCGTTTCTCCCAAGGGCGAGGCTCTGCTCTTCATCCCCAACAGTTGCAGCTCCGGCGTGACACCAGCGGTAGTGCTCCAATTGGCTAAAGGTCCAAGTCAGGAGGTGCATGAGGTGGCTCCGTCTTTACAGCGAGAGAGGGCAAACATGGATGAGGGAGCTTGGAAGAGTCGTAAATCAGAGAGAGGGAGACAGGAGGAGTGAACGCGACAAAGGAAGAGCGAGGATGGAGGAATGCGGGGTCAGCAGAGCTCCGGTGTTCGTGATTCCGCTGCGAGAGATTTAGGAAATGGAGGTCGGGAATGACGACTGAGTTTGGACGGGGAGCAAGGTTAGAATAGGAGGGAGATGAGCAGGGGGATAGGGGTGCCTAGGGATTCAAATAATTTAAATTTAAACAATTCACGACTAGACTACTCCCTGGCTCAAACAAATAATACAAGAATCCCCTCCCTTGTAGTAGTAGGGTAATTCAGGATCGAATCCACGAGGAGGTATGTCAGCGCTTCCCTTGTTGTACTCACGATCAAAGCTTTCGACCTCAGAAGACACTCGATATCGATATGTCTGGTCGATATCGACCTCAGTTTTGGTCGATTTCCAGTACAGTTCCTGAAGAAGACAAAAGCAGCAAAGTCGACGTCAAGTAGAGACCTCGATATCGACGTTAGACCTCGATATCGACCTTTATAGTCGATTTCGATGTTTGTCACAGAAACTGTAATTCGTAACCAATCGTCGGAAAAGAGTCCGAAGAAAGTAGAATGGGAAAGAAGGATGATTAGAAACAAAACTAGAACTTTTATATTGAATTCGATAAACTAAAAGCTTCCAAAGTCGGGGTTTCATGCCACAACGATAACAATGCAAGTTTTATGCTAAAGTTATGAAATTTAATGCCTTTCCGTCAAATAACTTTCGTTATCTACACTTAGGTGATTAGAGTCTCTCGCATAGTTCCTAAGAGTTACTATCCAATTCATGAGCAATTCAAGTTCACAGTATGAGTGGCTTTCGCTTCAATAAAGCAAATAATGAATCTCCCTAACTTTCGCAAAGGATCATGCATGGGATAGAAGACGGAATCGCATAAAAGTCATACCTTTGATGCACTTACCCTACATCGTTATCGTCGGGATCACCCTGACCATAGAAGTGGGTTGACTACTCGCTCCTCATCATGCACATCATCATCATCATTGTTGAAAGAAAACTACTTTGAATTAAACTTTGCAAAAGAGAAAGTACAACCGAACAAGCCACTCCGCTCTCGCTTCACAAACTCCACTCGGCCTCCTCTCTCTCTCTCTAAATCGTTACTATTGTAATTGGAACTGAATTGTATGTAAAATTGAATGTGCTTGGTTTCCTAAACTCAGCCCTAATGGCCTCTTTATACAGATGTCGAACTTTGCTATCCAAAGACTCGAAACCTTATCTTTATTCTCTAAGATAAAACTTAAATAATGTAAAAACTAAAACTCCTATGGTAAATCAGCTCATATGATAACTATGGTGTTGATGATAAGAAATCTCGACTTTTGGATAGACGTGCAAGCTTCGGATAGAATTCTATCAGAATCTGAGTCGGATTCCTTTGCTGGCATGGTCGATATCGACCTTGAACATCGATATCGACCCCTGTGAAACTTTATCTCGAGCTCTCCTTCTCCTACTCGAACTGGCACTCGACTTCTATCATTTAGCTCGATCTGGCAACATCGATATCGACCTTTAGACGTCGATATCGACCTTTCTATGTTCATATGCTCTGTTTCATTTCCTGCTCGATTCCTATGTCTCTGATGCACTCGATGTCGAGGTCCCCAGTCGATTTCGACCCCTTCAGAAGACTTCGAGTTCTTTTTCCGCTCTTCCAAATCCGTCCATTTTTATCCTGTTTTCTGCAAAATCACATAGAAACTCGTGCAAACCCATATATTTGACATTTAAGCGTAAACTACACTAATCCCATGTTTTCCTATTAATATGCATGCAAAAGACGATAAAATGGACTTTTATGTGCATAGGAAATATGGCAATTTGAGCGCACATCAACGTGCGAGCATACGGGGCTTAAAACTATTCATGCATAACGAGTATATAAAAACATCATGTAATAGGTAAAAGTGAGCATGTGTAATATTATGGCCTATACCTAGTACTATCCATGTAAAATAGAGAATGATGGTGTCGAAAGATAACAAGATTTCTCAAATGTTAATATTCAAAATGCATAAGCAATCATAACTTCATAAAATCATATAACAAGGGCAAATATGCAAGATAGGTACACTACCCAAACCCTATTACAAGAGTGATCATACAGATAAGGTAAATAGTGCAATGAATCATGTATCATATCGTTGATGCGAAATCTCTACATATTATCGATAACGTATGACAAGGGGTAAGTACATGAATATCTACTTTATCAACAAATAAGATGATACACGATAAGTCGAACCACCCATATCATAAGAGCAATCCTATAAATAATATAGAGAGTGAAATAAATCACATAATCATATCCTCAAATACTTAATTACCAATTAGTATTTAATCACATATGGCAAGATGTAAGCATGCATAGCTGTGGTCTAACCACTAACATGAGGATTCGCAACCAGTCAAAACAACTATATAACCACACAACATGAATATAGGTGAAGTGTAATCGAGAACGATGTACTTAAAACAGTGATGACTAAGCATGGATATATAGAGGATAATGACATAGATATGCATACCAATTAAGATGCAGATAGAAAAGGCACGGACCAAGCCATCATGGGTCATGCAATAATCGTAATCAACCAATGTTGTGATTAGGACATAAAACCAAATAATTCTTTATTCGAAAGTAGAGATCACATAAGAGTAGCACGCAACACAGTAGGAGTGCACATAAGGAGCATGAACAACATACATGACAATAACACATAATAAGTCAAAATGATCAGTGAAAACACACCAGGAGCATGAGAGGGATGTAAAAGAGAATAATATGACCATGAGACAATAGTAGCTACCTAAGGTTACACGAAACGTCGTGATATGCATATACATGTAAACAAGGCATGAATATTTCAAGTAACTAAATACAATGTCATATCAAGTAATGGATGCTCAAGCGTGACTATCATCAAAATTAGATACTATTTTCCAAGCGCGGCACATTATAAGAGGATGACACGTTGTATATGTCGAGAGATCATCATATAATTTTATACAACTATCGTGGTGTGTTGGCATGCGATGTGTAAGGTCCTTAAAGCATGAAAATCATAGAGTTATAACATAGATTAAGAAGAGACAATGATAAGAGGTACATAGCTAAACAAGACGTTAACCACATAAGGCATAAAATCATAACATAGCTATATCAACATCATTTAATAAGTATAAGCAGGCAAAGATCAATGATCATGTGACGAGAACATACAAAAGGATGACAAGTTTAACACGAACCCGCGATAGAAATAACAAAGGCATGATACAGATGAGGTAGACAAGCACGACATACTAATTCAATTATATGTAACATTCTTAAACATCCAAAAGGACAGGCGGTAACAAAAGAAGAACGAGAAGACTATCATGAACATGTGATTAAGGGTGACAAACAATAGTATAGAAGGAGAATAAGGTCACATAGTTCACAAGTCATAAATCCTATATGACACTAGTAACACCTAATAAGACACGGTACATAAACATATGATATACATGTACATGGCTATCATGGCAATACATCCGAAGTCAAACTAATCATATAATAATGTGAGAGAAACACAAAAGAAGTACTATGGAGTGTGATACGATCCTAAGATAATGTGTATAATGCATGGATGAATCGAGTGCAAGATGATAGATATGCATATCAACATAGATCCAAATAGAACAAGTATATACATGATAATACATCAAAATATGGAACACAACGAGACTACCATCATAACCTAATAGAAGTTTCTCAGGGCAACATTGACTCATCTCCACTGACTCCATAATCCATTTTGAAAGGAAGCCTAGTTGTTTCTTTGAGAGACAATACACTCTTGGGTGAACATCAACCATAAGGAGACCGTCAAACGAATTTCCCGAATGAACAAGAACTTCAAAAGATCTCCCGATACGAAAGACGGCATCCAACAGATTTCTAATAATCACTCATCAAGACCCCCTTTTTGGTATTGCACTCCCTCAAGACAATCAACACTCTAACTTATATACCAATTCGCAATAAGTTAGACTCATAAGTGTTGAAATACAGGTGACCAATATGGAAGGAATTTAGAAGAAACCAGAGCGGCAAGGCAAGAGAAGAGTGTTGAAGAGAGACAAGGAGTTATCATGGCAATTTATCGAGGTCCTCAAAGATCGCAAATAAAACTTTACCAAGAATTCAAAGAAGTCAATCAATAGGTCAACTTGCTATCTTAACGAATCTCACCATTAACAAGTTAGCTTGAATATAGAGTCTCTTCCCTTAGAGAGGAGGAAAACCTTTAATCAAGATTTAAAGTCTACGTTTTAGAGATCATTCTTGTCTTCATTACTAAGCAAGTTACATCTATTCAGCATTTCAACCTATAAAGGCCAAGTTGTACAAGTCTCCTTCCCAAACCAAATAAACAAGCAAGAATTTATCTTATTGGAATAAGAGACATGTAAGTTATCAATTATACAAGTCAGACAATTATAGGATGACAAGTAGCCACATAGGCAATACACCATAGTTAAGCATCATCGTTCATAAAAACAAGACAGAGGTGCATGGCATAACTTCACAAAATCTCATAAAGTCACAACATATGAACGATAACACGTCAAGGGTAGGAGGGATAATGTCATACCAATCACATAAATCCTATTTTATGAATAAGCAATTCATGTCTATTCATTGATTCACATGCATTTTAGTCGATTTGTACACAGATGATCCTCTTTTGAACAAATTTCGCATAAGAGAGCAATATCATTAGAATTCGTCATCTAAGATATCACTAAATAGATCATAGAACAATATCATGTCAAAAAATCTCAAGTAAGCACATAAGCGATGCATTTTGTGATACCTACAAGTATTCCATAGGCGTCCCTATGAAATACTTGTACAAGTATCACAAAATCGTTACAATGTTCTCACTAGATTCGACCAAGTACTTTACAAGCGTCCTTGTAAAATACTTGTGTCGACTTTGTGAAAACATTATCGCTAAGAAAGAATCAACAATTTATATCAAGAATCTGAATTTCATAAGTATTTCTTATCAACTCAACTAAGAAGTCATATAGTCAGAATATCATGACTCTCAAATCAACAACCATAATTCACCAGTTCTCAAACCATAAGCTTTTCCATCAACTAAAGTAACGTTCTCACGCATGAGCTCATAAGCTTTCAACCAACCAGAACGAAACATCAGCCATAATCATGTAAATCCTCATAATCTCATCTCATGTCCTCATCAAACCAAGGCCAAAAGGCACGAACAATTTTCATCGTAAGTGATATACGTAGCAAACAAATATGTATAAGTCAAATCACTACTAGAAAAATGCAATTAGACATCTGTTGTGAACAGATGTCTTTCAAAAAAATTTTCGATCTTATTGTGCGTGTAGTAAAAGATCATCTTTTCCACATTGGTTTTAAGCTGATGTCTTTTCTTAATTAAAACATCTGTTTTATTTTGAATATAGATATAAATCAACCCCTCAAATTTATTTTTGACATATTCACTTGTTGATAAATATCCATGATTTTTCATTTATAAGCTTTTGAAGATGTCAACACTAAGCCTGAATTTTACATTTACATCACTATTTTTAAAATAATCAATGTATTAAAAATAAATAGACATGTTTTTTATTTTATTGATTGGGTGTATACTAATTTCGTATATATAATTTATGATTTTTTATTATTTTAAAATAATATATCACATGAAATATGTACATAACTGATGTATTAAAATTTTATATAGATCAATTTTTTATTTTTATAACGATGTTATTGTTTTTAATATACATCAATTTATGTTGACATTTTAATGTAAAAACATATGTTGTACATTAATTTAGGTTAATAGGACGATGTTTTTTAGTTTGATACATAACACTATTTTCTCGATGTAAGCCATAATTTTTCTTATGGAAATGAAAGAATCGGTACTTTGATTTACTTATAAACATACAATATGCATACATTTAACAACCTAACTACAAAAGCCAATTAGAAATTTAAAGTCATGACCCTTGCCACACTTGGGGGCATTACTATCAAAATTGATAACTCCACTCCCTTGATGAAAATCGGAAAAGGTTTCAAAGGCTTTGACACAAAGCCTGTGTCAAAGGTCTTGAAACTAAAACTATATTGATGAAATTCAAAACATGTATTTTAGTTATTATCTTATATATATTATCTATGTATGGTTTTCGAATATTATTATACATATGTTATACTAACCATAAAGCAAAGATTTCGAAGAAATCTCCTTCCTTAAAGCTGAAAGACATGAAGATCAAATCAGGTGGATTGTGGCTTCGCAGTTTCCCGAAATAGAAGATTGCGAAGATCCTTCCTAAGCCATGATCTCAAGTAGCCGTTGGGTGAAGATTCTTGGCACCGATTTGATCAAGAATAAAAGGAGATGAAGAAGAAAGAAGAAAGAAGAGTTGAACAACCGACGATCATTGATTTACAACGCACACTCAGCCCTCAAGTCAATCTTTCTTCTACGTGTACTCTCTGCTAGGTGTTAAGTGTTTTATCTTTTGTTTCAAAGCATTTGAGAGTTACACAGTGAGCTTATAGGATATATTCTGAGAGAGTGTTATACTCAAGAGTTTATAACTCAGGAAGTGAGCACTAGGTTATTGATTCACGAGTGTAAGAGGATTGTACTAGATAGCTAAGAGAGGTGGGGCTCTTCTAGATTGGTCTAGGACTCCAAGGGAACGAGAGTTGACTAGATTGCAATTGTACAGGAGAGAGACTTCTCGGTGAGCTATTAGGATCCTAAGCTTTGTGAATCAATAAAGCCTATTGAATCCTAGGGTTGTGGAAGAACCCTAGGTGGGGACTAAGCCTTAAAGGAGCCGAACCTCGTTAAAAATTTATTGTGTTCTTTACTTATTACTTTACCATTATTTCCGCACTTGTTTCGAATTGTATAACTTTGTTGTGCTTCAGGTATCCCAATTGAAAGAATTGAGTTTACTCCCAGAGGTTTGGAAAGCATTTCAAAAGTCTTGAGATTATCAGCGAAAAATTGGCATACTCTATTCAACCCCCCCTTCTAGAGTATCTTTATTCTACTTTGTTATACATTATCGAACTTTCAATTGGTATCAGAGCCTTACTAACTACTTTTGATCTAACAATCTTATGAGTTTTGGAACATTATAGAGAATGGTCCAAAGATTCCTGAGAAAGAAGGACCAAATGGAAGCAGAGTCGCGAAGACTGAGGACGAATACATCCAAGCGGACCTTGAACTCGTTTCCAAGAACTATAAGGCCATTAACTTACTATATTGTGGTCTTAGTACTGATGAGTTTAATCGTATTTCATCTAAAGAGATTTGGGACAAGTTAGTTGTCACCTATAAAGGAACCAGTCAAGTGAAGGACACCAAGATCAGTATCTTCATTCGAAAGTATAAACTTTTCAAAATGAAGCCTGATGAGTCTATCAAGGCCATGTTCACACGATTCACAGAAATCACGAACAACCTTGACTCTCTCGGCAAGACCTTTAAAAATGTTGAGAAAGTAAGGAAGATATTGAGGTGCCTCCCAAAAGACAAATGGGGCCCTAAAGTGACAGCCATAGAGGAAGCCCAAAATCTCAGCACTCTACCCCTTGATGACTTGCTTGAGAAGTTGATCACACATGAGATGATTCTCAATGAAGACGATGGAGAAATCCCAACAATCATTAAGAACATGGCACTCAAGTCTAAGAAGGATGAACCCAAAGATGTGTCTGATTCTGAAAAAGAGGATGATGATGAGGATGATCCCTTTGCTCTCATTACAAGGGGTCTTTCTCGAATCCTCAAGATGAAGAAGCATTTCAACAACAAAGATGGATCAGAGTCTTCTAAATTTCGAGGTAAGTCTCAATACAAAAAATATGACAAGAAGACTAAACCTTTGTCTTGTTTTGAATGTGGTGGAACAGACCATCTAGTGAAAGATTGCCCTCAAAAGAAGAAGAACCAGTTCAAGAAAGGTGATAGATGGAAAAAGAAAGCCATGGTGGCAGCTTGGAGTGATTCTGACTCAGGTGACTCAGATTCAAATGATGAGAAGGCCAACATTTGTCTCATGGCCTCAGGAGATGAATCCCACGATGAGCAACTTGAGGTAATTGTAAGAGAACTTATGGCAAGTCCAAAAGAGGTACTATCAGAATTCCTTTCTAATATGATTGCCAATGAAGAGAAGCTTATTGCCCAAACCAACACTCTTATTAAGAAAACCGTGGACCAGGAAAGAACTATTGAGGAACTGTCAATGAGGGTCAAAAGTCTTGTAACCTCTTATTTGGGTCTTGACATTAAAGTCAAGACTCTTGACTCAGAGAAATCTTAACTCAAGCAAGATCTCTCGTCACTAAGAAGTGAACATCATGACTTAGAGAGCGAGAAGATCTCCCTGAATAAGAAGATTCAAGACCAGCAGACAGCCCTCATAAGTTTTACCAAGTCCAAAGGCACTCTTGATAGGATGTTGGGTGAGCAACAAAGTTCTCTAAACAGAAGTGGTATTGGTTACAACCCGAGGTTTTTAAAGAAGCAACACATTACCACTTTTGTAAAGGCAAAAGGAAGTAGAACCTCTCCTATATGTCACCACTGTGCAAGAAAGGGACATGTAAGAGAGACCTGCCCCTATAGAAGAAAGGATCCTCATATTATTTGCAATACATTTCCTGTTCACTTGAGAAAAGAACGGATAACGCAAGTTTGGGTCCCCAAAGGCACTATTTTACCAAATATGGTTTATCCCAATAAAGGATCTAAATTTGCTTATTGGTCTAGCCACAAAGGTTGATTTTTGTTTTGCAGGAGATCAACAAGGTGAAAGAGCAAAAATGGATTATTGATAGTGGACGCTCTAGACATATGAGTGGGAAGAGGTCTCTCTTCCATGAACTGAAGAAGCAATCCACTGGAACAATCACTCTTGGTGACAAAGTAAAGTGTGACATCATTGGTATCGGTAGTGTTGGGAGTGATCCTAACCACAATATTAAAAATGTTTATCTTGTTGATGGTTTGAAGTATAATTTGCTTAGTGTTTCTCAACTATGTGATAATGGTAATGATGTTGGATTTAACAAGAAAAGATGTCTAGTGCGCAGAGAAGATACAAGTGAAATAGTTCTAACTGCCTATCGTTATAACAACATCTATGCCATGAATGCTGAGCAAGTGGCACAAGGAAGCTTAACTTGCCTAAAGGCTTTGACGGACGATCCAAAGCTTTGGCACAGGAGACTTGGTCATGTAAGCCCACATACACTACAAAAGCTTGTGTCCAAAGGGCTTGTAAGAGGACTACCTGAGATGGACTTCAAAGGTATTGAGATGTGCAAAGCTTGCGCACGAGGTAAAAAAACATGTAGCTCTTTCAAACCCAAAAAGGTTGTAAGTACTTCTAGACCCCTTGAACTTTTACATATGGATTTATGTGGTCCTATGCGAGTCAAATCTCCCAATGGTAAAAAGTACATGCTTGTTGTTGTTGATGATTTTTCGAGATATACTTGGGTTGCATTTTTAAAAGAAAAATCAGAGGCTTTATTTGAGTTTTCAAAACTTTGTAAGGAGTTGCAAACTTTAAGAAACGAGCCCATAGTGTCAATTCGAAGTGATCATGGTAGGGAGTTTGATCAACTTCAGTTTGATTTGTTTTGTGCTAAATATGGCATCTCCCATAATTTTTCTGCTCCTAGGACACCTCAACAGAATGGGGTTGTGGAACGAAAGAACCGCACCCTAGAGGACATGGCCAGTAGAAAATGCACTTCCTAAAACCTATTGGGCTGAAGTTGTTAACACAGCTAACTATATTTTGAATCGTTGTCTTATTCGTTCCATCTTAAAGAAAACTCCTTATGAACTTTTCAAAGGCCGCAAACCCCTTATATCGTATTTCAAACCCTTTGGCTGTACTTGTTTTATTCATAACAATGGAAAAGATAACCTTAGGAAATTTGATGAGCGTAGTGATGAAGGTATATTTCTTGGCTACTCCACAAGTAGCAAAGCATATAGAATCTTCAACAAAAGGACCAAGATGGTTGAGGAAAGTATTCATGTTATATTTGATGAATGCAATGACGGTTCTTTAAGTGAAAATGTTGCAGGTTTAGATCTTAACAGCCATACAGAGAATGAGGATGGTGATGATATTGCTACTAAGAACACAGAGAAGAGGAACATGCGGGATCAGATTCTTAACACTGAGGAGTTGGCTCAAGGTCTTGAAGCTCAGTTCAAAGCCCTTGACAATCAGTCCAAAGCTATTGAGACATCAGATACTGCAATAATTGAGCATAATGTATCCATGGAGTCAGATGGACCTCAAACAAATCCTGTTGATGTGACGAACCAGGGAGCTGAGACTAGCAAGAGAAAGTTCAAATACTCCTCATCACACCCATTACAGGATATCATCTCTGACCCTACATCTAGTGTTCAAACTCGTTCTAAACTTAAAAATCTCTGTGCTTTTCACGCTTTTGTTTCACTTGTAGAACCAAAGAAGGTGGATGAGGCCCTTCAAGATCCAGACTAGATCATTGCTATGAAAAGTGAGCTTAACAAATTTGAAAAGAACAAATTGTGGACCTTGAAGCCTAGGCCAAAGCATCAATCAGTCATTGGCACACGTTCGGTATTTCGAAACAAGCTAGATGAGAATGGTAAGGTCGGGAGGAACAAAGCAAGGCTTGTTGCTCAAGGCTATAATCAAGAGGAAGGTATAGACTACGAGGAGACTTTTGCTCCCGTAGCCAGGCTTGAAGCCATTTGCATTTTATTAGCATTTACATCTTTTATGGGCATAAAACTATATCAAATGGATGTCAAGTGTGCATTTCTTAATGGTTTCTTAGAAGAAGAAGTTTATGTGGCTCAACCCCCAGGTTTTGAAATTTTGGAATTTCCTAATCATGTTTACAAACTAGACAAAGCGCTATATGGTTTGAAACAAGCCCCAAGAGTTTGGTATGAGCGCTTGTCAAAATATCTTTTAGAAAATGATTTTAAAAGGGGGTTGATCGACAAGACTCTTTTCATCAAGACCAAAGGAAAGGACATATTGGTTGTCCAAATATATGTTGATGATATATTGTTTGGTGCTACTAACACATCTTTGTGCAAGGAATTTTCCGATATAATGTACAGTGAATTTGAGATGAGCTTAATGGGAGAGCTGAACTTCTTTTTGGGGTTGCAAGTTCATCAATCTAAGAGAGGGATCTTTGTCAACCAAAGCAAGTATACTAAGGATCTCTTGAAGAAGTTTAAGATGGATCAATCCAAAGCAGTCAAGACACCCATGCGCTCAACCTTGTCCTTAGATCAAGACAAGACCGGGAAGAGTATCAATCAAAAGGAGTATCGAGGGATGATTGGATCTTTATTATATCTTACTGCTAGTAGACCTAACATCATGTTTAGTGTTTGCATGTGTGCTAGGTTTCAAGCTGACCCTAAAGAATCTCATCTCGTGGTCGTGAAGAGGATCTTTCGATATCTAAATGGCACCAAGGAGCTTGGCTTGTGGTACCCGAAGCAAAGAGATTTTACACTAATTGGGTATTATGATGCAGACTTTGCAGGCTATAAGGTGGATAGGAAGAGCACGTCGGGATGTTGCCAATTCTTAGGGGCATCCTTGATTAGTTAGCACTCAAAGAAACAAAGCTCAGTTGCACTTTCCACTGCCGAAGCTGAATACATAGCCACTGGAGCATGCTACTCCCAAATCCTTTGGATTGCTCAACAAATGAGAGATCTTGGCATCGACCTCAAGAACATTCCAATTGAGTGTGACAACACAAGTGCCATCTCCATTAAAAAGAATCCCGTTCAGCATTCAAGGACCAAACATATTGATGTGAGGCATCATTTCATTAGAGACCATGTCGAAAAAGGTGATGTGTCAATGTCATTTATATCAACTGATTATCAATGGGCTGACATTTTTACTAAGCCTTTGGTAGAGGATAGGTTCACCTTCATTAGACGTGAAATCGGAATGCTTAATAGGGATGCACTTTCGTAAGGGGAGTTTTCCCTTTACGAAAGAAAACTTCTACTCAGTGTCAAGACCTTTGAACCTCATTTCAAAGGTTGTGAACTGAACATTAGAGCATATATAACAGATCATATATTTGGTTGGTATCTTTTTAGATATTTGATCAAATATTTTTTAAAAAGGAAGTTTAAATATCTTTACTTCATTGTTACCTACAGGAAAATCTTTTTATTTGCATGTTATCCGATTATATTTTTATTTGCGGAAATTTTTTAAATTCGGATAAACATCTTGCCTTAACCATTAAGATTCAAACGGCTCTTTGTTCAAATTTTGAAATTGTTTTGGTAAAACTGATTTTGAAAATATGGCAGTGATATGATGAGTTAGAGTTATTACCTTGGAAACTACCACCTTGTCCCATCAACTTACCTCATCCGCTCCCTTTTTAACCACACAATCTTTACCCCCACTATTCACATCTTTAGAGCCCACCGTTTCTCTCTCTATTCTCTCTGACCTTTAGACCATCTTCTTCATCCTTTCTCTCTGAAATTTTTACCTTTCATATCGATGGCACCCAAATCCAAGAAAAGCTCCACCCCCAAAATACTTGGCGCTACCTCCAAAGGTCGTCAAACCCCCCTCGTGTCTTCCCCTCAACCTGAACCTACCCCTGAGACCATTGTCCCGAGCACCGTCCCTGAGAGCACCCTTGCCGAAATCAAACAGTCCACGAAGTGCCTGAAAAAGACGCCCCTCAGTAGGAAGCTTAAGGGAAAGAAAAAGGTCATTGCTGAGGAAGAGGAGGAAGAGGAAGATCTTGAGGAGATTCTAGAGAGAGATGCTGAAAAAGAGGTTGAGGAAGAGGCCCAGAAAAAGAAAGAGGCTGAGGAAGAGGCCTAGAAAAAGAAAAAGGTCGAGGAAGAGGCTAAGAGAGAAGCGGAGAAGGAGGTTCCAGCAGGAGAGGAACCAGAGGAAGAGGAAGCTGAGGAGGACGACGAGGTTGATGATGACGAGGAGGCCGAGGGAGATGAGGCTGAGGAGTCTGCTGAGGGCTCGGGGTCTGAGGAAGAAGAGGAAGAGGAGCGGGAACCTGTTCCCTCTCCTACTCCTCCTCCTCCTCCCCCATCCCCGAAGAAGCGCAAGGCCGCTAAAGCAAAGACGTCTCCACCTCCCAAGCGCTCGAGGAAAGCCACTCCCAAAAGATTTGAAGCGCCCGTCAAGTCGACCGCTCCAACAAAAGCCCGAAGAAAGAACGCTGAGCCTGCTGTCGATCCCCCTGCACTTATCCAGGTAAACCAATCCTTACCCTCCTCCTGGTTTGAGAATGCTGAGATGGCTGGCAAATGGGTAGACGAGTTCAAAACTCGTAGGATTTGTTGTTCTGATTTTATTGATTTTAATTTTTTAGAAGCTTTGAACCTACCCTGCATCTCCCTTCTCAAACAAACCCCTGCATGGACCCTGCTGAACTTTGAATCTGAGTACTACCCCCAACTCACCCGTCTCTTCTACATAAACCTCAAAGCCAAGCACACCGATGAAGGCTGGACTCTGGAGTCAGTCGTCAAAGGGGTTAGAATCACGTTCAACTCCCTTGACTTCGCTGAACTCCTTGGTCTTCCCAAACCAAGTCCACCCTCCCCTCAAACACCCACAAAAAACCAGTGTGTTACTCTTGCCCGCTCCAAATAGCTGCTCCCCGAAGCATCAAGCAGCACCACCAAACAACTCACCCACTCGTCCCTCACACTTGAAGCCAAAATCATCTTTATCATTATTGTGAGATGTCTCTTACCCCGAATCAACTCTGGGTCCCTCCTCACTGACAATGCTATGGTCCTCCTGTACCGCATATTGAATGGCCATGATCTTGATCTGGCCAATACCATTTTAGGATCCATTGCACACAACCGAAAAGCCAGAAAAGGAACTCCCCCCCCCCCCCCCATTCGCAAACCTTTTGACCCGTGTCTTCAAAGCTTCTAAATTTGATTTTGAAAATGAAGAACAACAACATCATATGGGAAAATTTTACTCCAAGAGCTTTGAGAAGATCGGCATAACTCAGACCCCTCAAGGGACTTGGAGTCTTGCCTCTTCTTCTTCAAAAACTCTCCCCACTAGCTCTGCCATCGATGAATGCATGGAGAGCCTGGAGTTGGGTTTGGAGGAAGTTCACCTGGACGTCAAGGAGTTCCGCCACAAGTTGCTGGTTGAGATGAGAGAGATGGCCAAGCAGTTAAACGAGTTGAAGATGCTGATCAAGGATGGTGCTCAAGACGATGAACCCTGAGCCCCTATCCTGACCCTTGATCTAACTCTCTAGCACTGCTGGCCCTGTTTTCAAAACTTTTGGTGACTGTTGTCATACTCCTCCCTTTGTTGAAAGACAAAAAGGGGAGATTGGTTACACTTTAAACTTGGTTAGACTTGAAACCGCTGCAGGGATGCACATGTTTTGAACTTATATGATCCAACATTTGTCTAACCCCTGCAGGTACTTAGTCTGATTTTTTATATGATATATTTGCTTGACTATGTTACATGGATGCACAGGTTTTGTCTTTCATCAAGGGGGAGATTGATAACTCCACTCCCTTGATGAAAATCGGAAAAGGTTTCAAAGGCTTTGACACAAAGCCTGTGTCAAAGGTCTTGAAGCTAAAGCTGTATTGATGAAATTCAAAACCTGTATTTTAGATATTATCTTATATATATTATCTATGTATGGTTTCCGAATATTATTATACATATGTTATATTAACCATACAACAAAGATTTCGAAGAAATCTCCTTCCTTAAAGCTGAAAGACATGAAGATCAAATCAGGTGGATTGTGGCTTCGCAGTTTCCCGAAATAGAAGATTGCGAAGATCCTTCCTAAGCCATGATCTCAAGTAGCGGTTGGGTGAAGATTCTTGGCGCCGATTTGATCAAGAATAAAAGGAGAGGAAGAAGAAAGAAGAAAGAAGAGTTGAACAACTGACGATAATTGATTTACATTGCACACTCAGCCCTCAAGTCAATCTTTCTTCTACGTGTACTCTCTGCTAGGTGTTAAGTGTTTTATCATTTGTTTCAAAGCATTTGAGAGTTACACAATGAGCTTATAGGATATATTCTAAGAGAGTGTTATACTCAAGAGTTTATAACTCAGGAAGTGAGCACTAGGTTATTGATTCACGGGTGTAAGAGGATTGTACTAGATAGCTGAGAGAGGTGGGGCTCTTCTAGATTGGTCTAGGACTCCAAGGGAACGAGAGTTGACTAGATTGTAATTGTATAGGAGAGAGGCTTCTCGGTGAGCTATTAGGATACTAAGATTTGTGAATCAATAAAGCCTGTTGAATCCTAGGGTTGTGGAAGAACCCTAAGCGGGGACTAAGCCTTAAAGGAGCCGAACCTCATTAACAATTCATTGTGTTCTTTATTTATTGCTTTACCATTATTTCCGCACTTGTTTCGAATTGTATATCTTTTTTGTGCTTCAGGTATCCCAATTGAAAGAATTGAGTTTACTCCCAGAGGTTTGGAAAGCATTTCAAAAGTCTTGAGATTATCAGCGAAAAATTGGCATACTCTATTCAACCCCCCTTTCTAGAGTATCTTTATTCTACTTTGTTATACATTATCGAACCTTAAAAAATGATCCAAAATTAAAACAAATTTTCACTTGAGACATACCATTTCCAAACAGGGAAGCTAAATGACAAATTTCAGCTTCTTAGATCTTTCAGAGTTTTTGGACCACAACAGAATTAGCAAGACCCGCCTGCTTAATGGTTTGGTTGGGACTTTTCAGTGGCGTCGAAGGGAAACCCAAGTTCTGAAGTTGGTAAGTCCTGCTCCTTACTGGCCTTGTTGAGTCAATAAACTCACGTATATCATTGATGGTGTGGTGGTAGTTGAAGTGTGCTTTTGTTTCATCGACAACAAGGTTGGCAAGAGCAGGAGAAAAGCTGCTTGCATTCACAAGTAGAGCTGGAGTTGTTGGCTGAGATGATGCTGGGGTTGTGTTGCCGCCAAGAGTTCTCCCCCTGCCTTGGAAGGAAATGATGCGTCTCTCAAGCTCCTAAACCAGGAAAGAAATAAATGAGAAATTTGGCATATGTTTGCAGGTACTGAATAATATTAATATCAAGCACACAAAGCCGAAAGAATGGAGTCATGGATTATATTAAAAGCTTAAACAGATGAATCATGAACATGCTCCTTTAGCTAAGCAGAGAGAAGCATTGAAATGTAAAATTGAAGCTTACGGGGCAATTGATGTACATATTTGTACCTTTGTTTATTGCATCTTTTTGACTTCATATTTCATTCGATTTCCAAAGAAAAGTTTCAAAAGTATATAAACTTGTGTAAGAATGGGCTAAAGTATAAGAAATAGAGTCTACACGAGTTTTGAGCTAACCATGCAGGAATTCGATGAAATCGGAGTCAAAACGAACAAGCCAAGTGAAGCTGAGAAGAGGTCGATATTGACTGGAGACATCGATATCGACCCTCTATTTCGACACGACTTCTGAGCGTCGAGATAGGCCATACAGACCAGACAAGAAAGCCTCAATATCGACATACATGCATCGATATCGACCATCGTCATAGACATCGATTGGAGCTGGACAAGTCGAGCAGAAACACAAGCATCGATATCGACCTCTGGTGTCTATATCGACCCTAATTCGATAGAAGATAAATCCGATTTTGAGACTCGGATTGTGAAGTCTATCATCAAAGCCATGAGTTATCTCGTTCTTTTAGATATTAGCAGCTCTTTATTATCTTTTCCTTTAAGTTTTTATCAAAATAAAAGACATATCCTAATTGTTCGGATAGAGTTCATAGTTTAGATAGGAGTTACAATCCTCGGATAGAGAGGATTAGTAGCCTATAAATAAAGCCCTAGGGGCTGATTTATTAGATCATCCAAGGCAAGAAGCAAGACAAAGACAATAGACAATAGATAGTTAGAGTGTTTGAGCTTTAAAGTTTCAAGCGCTTACGATAGTTGGCGTTGAGATTGTAAAGATTCGAAATTTTCCATTTATGCAAGTTATTTCAATTCAAGACATGTCTACAATCAACATGAGTGAGTAGTCACCCTTTCTTCTAGGGTCGGGGTGAGCCCGACGATAGCCATGATGGTAAGGTAAGTACGTCACTAAAGAATGTATCTTTTATCTCCCTCCACCTTGTGCTTCATCTTTAAATGCAAATTTAAGGAACTCATGTTGTAAAACTTGGGTAGTAATTAGGGTTTCTATTCGAAAGATTATAAACTCAATTATGACAAAGGTAGACACAAATTAGGTTAAGTAATTGAAAAATCTCTTTTCCTATTTGTCGGTTTAGGTGAAAGCCTTTTCCTTTATGATGAAAGCATCCATCTTTAGTTGATTCTTACTTCTTCTATCATGGTTGTCGTTGCGGTAATCCTTGGCTTTGGAAGACTTTTCCTTTATTAAGTTTACATTAAAATTTGCCCGCCGTTCGTTGAGTCATCGAAAAACCCAACACCCTTGCTTATTTCTGATCATTGCTTCCTTCCCATTCTTAATTCTTCGGCCTTTTCTTTGCCGACAAAACAACTAAGTCACTGCAAGAAGACATCGATATCGACAACAGAGGTCGATATCAACCAAACTGATAGATCGACGGTTTTTTGAGTCGATCTCGAGACTCCTGGAAAACTTCTGCAAGCATCGATATTGACCCCCTTGTGTCGAAATCGACTCCTCTGTATCAACTGGCAGACTTCTGAGCCAGTCGATTTCATGGACTAGCATCGATATCGACCCCTACCAGTCGATATCGACTACCGTTTTTGTTTCTGCAATTCTTCTGTTGTAGAGAACATCGACAGCCAAGGTCGACATCGAGGTCTGACATCGAGATCGAGGCTTCTGGTCGAACATAAAGAACGTGTCTTCAACGCTACTAGGATCCCGCTGACTCGCTTCCTCATGGATCGAACCTGATTCCCTACTACTATAGCGGGGAGTCTTGAATTTATTTGAAGAGGCTAAGAGTTGTATTGCTTTATATTTTATTATATATTTCGATTCAATTCTACCCACGTCAAATTTTGGCGTTGTTGCCGGTGAAGCTATCAATCTTGCCCTAGTAGTTTATTTTCACGGTTCTTTTTAGTGTTATTTTATAGGTGTTTGCGACGTACTGGTGACCAACCCGAATTTGAAGGACTAGACGAACCAGAGCGCTTTCTTCACCTAAGAATCATGGCAGACAACGAGACCCAGGCACAACAAATTGAACGCTTAAGGAAGCAAGTAGAGGATTTCACTACCAGAGAAGCGGCACTAAGGGAGCGTGATGACAGGGAGGAGGAAGCCAGGAGACGATATGAGACTCAAATCAACACCCTCCCCCGGAATGCAAAGCAATACATGCACCCATCGCTCACAGTGCCTGAATCGGCTATTCTAATCCCTACTTCTAATTTTGAAATTAAACCAAACTTTTTAACTGAAATAAGAAGGCATCAATATGAAGGGAAACCTAACGAATGCCCTATGGCGCATATATCAACCTTCTTAGACCTCTGTGATACAATTGCTGATGGACAAAGTCTTGAGTATGTCCAACTAAAAGCCTTTCGCTGGTCTCTTACAGGAAAAGCATTGCAGTGGTTGGAGAGCTTAGCCCCAAGATCGCTCCGCACCTGGAATGAAGTCAAGGACGCGTTTCTCAACAAGTTCTTTCCTCCTTCTAAGACGGCGTTGATCCGACAGAAAATCATGGCTTTCAAACAAAAGTCTGGTGAGGCTCTGGCGACTGTTTGGGAAAGGTTTAAGGACCTCCTACGATCATGCCCGACGCATGGCCAACCACCGTACGTAATTCAGGAGATCATATACAATGCTCTTGATGCTGCCACCAAGGAGAGGATCAACACTTACACTGCCTATGGCTACCTTGAACTCGCTCCTCAAGAGGCTTGGGAAACCATTGAAAGGTTGGTGGAATTTGACAATACATATGGGAATCTTGAGGCTTCCGACGCACCATCATCGTCGAGGCCTGCCCCATCTATGCCATTGTACGAACCCTCTAAGGTGATCGATCCGGATGTAAAAGAACAATTTCATAGGGATCAACTTAGAAAGCTCCAGAAACAAGTAAGATTCCTTTCGGCAAACCAGGATTGCATCGAATGTGGATCGCAGCGACACACTACCATTGAATACCCCCATGCTGAGCAAGTGCAACTAGCAGTGACTCATGAGGAAGTCAACTTCATGAGGGGTCCCAATCGCCAATATTGGGGAGACCAAAGGTTCCAACAACCATAAAGGAACCAGGTTAACCCTAGGGACCCCCCACTCTATAGAGCTCCTGGGCACCCGGAGAGAGACCAAAAGAAAGATGATCTTCAACTTGTGTTGGAAGAGATAAGGCGGAACCAAGCTAAGAATGATCAATCCAACAATGCTATCCACTCTCAACTCAATCACCTTACCACAAGGATTGGGGAGATGGATATTTGGAAGAAGAACGTAGAGACCCAACTGGGTCAATTGGCGGCACAAATCCCTAGACCGTCCGGAACATTCCCTGGGCAACCAACTACTAATCCTAAGGGGCAATCCGGGTCAGGACACATTGCAGCCATGCAACTAAGGAGTGGCACCAAAGTTCATAAACCACAAAAGGCAACGGAGGAAGAAGTAACAGACCCTGTCGACATCGACAAACCAATCGATGTCGACCCTGGGGTCGATATCGACACCCATGTCGACCCCCTGGTCGATGTCGATGACACTGCAGAATCTGAGAGAGAACAACAGAGATCGAAATCGACCCTCCTAGTCGATATCGACCAACCTCCTGTCGACATCGAGGTTCAGCAGGCTCCTCCGACCACCGTTTTGGCTTCTCCGCCAAAGAAGACGTTGCCCTTCCCTTCCAAAGCATTGAAGGACCCCACTCAAGGTAAGTTTAGGCGCTTTGTAAAGATTCTCCAAGGACTTAACATTACTATCCCTCTTACAGAAGCCCTAAGCGAGATGCCCGCCTATGTTCGATTCCTAAAAGACATCCTTAGCAAGAAGCGGTCCATGGCAGAGATCGCAGAGGAGTGCTCAAAGATGGATTTCTCTGAGAAGAGGAGTGATCCAGGGAAATTTGCAATCACCGTGGGACTTGGCCAACATCGCTACAAAGCCCTATGTGACCTAGGGGCAAGTGTAAGTCTCATGCCTCTCTCTATTTGGCAAAAGGTGAACATCGGAGCACTTGAACCTGTGGATATGAAACTTTATATGGCTGATAATTCATTCGTCAGAACCACAGGTATAGTTGATGACGTCCCTGTAAAGGTAGGTAAATTTGTTGTGCCTACTGATTTCATTGTATTGGACATGCCCGAAGATCCTATTGTACCTATCATCCTTGGTAGGCCTTTCTTAGCTACTGCTGATGCCAATATTAATGTACGTAGAGGATTACGAACCTTTACTATAGGGAACGAAGTCATTGAATTCTCCTTCAACCCCACAATGAAGGAAGTTAATGGTATGGAAATCAAGTCGGTCTACACTAGCATCATGGATTGCAAAGAACCGACGGAAAGGGCCCTAACTCTTGAGGCGGCCATAGCCCTAGCTGCAGAGGAGCTTACCAACAAGGACATTGAGGAGTTCCTGGCTACATGCACGAGTGATGAGGAAATATTCGACGATGCTTTATCTATGGAGCTCGAAGAAGAGGTCGATATCGATGAGGAGAGGTCGACATCGACCAATTCACTCGATATCGAGTGCCCTCAGTCGACATCGACACACTCAGTAAGTCAAGTTCTCTCTTCTTCTCTTGCAGGCAAAATCGACCAGGCCATGTCGACAGAAGAGGTCGAAATCGACCAGCCGATATCGACATCAGAGGTCAAAATCGACCCTTACCACTTGTCGTCAAACAGCTCCGAAGCCGAGGTATGTGCTGAACTCTCAGTCGATATTGACTATTCCTACTCGCCCTCGACTTCTTTTCTGCAGGAATATTTTGAAGAGTCCCAATCAAAGTTGGCATCACTCTATGTTTGGTCCACGCCAACCCCTATAACTGATTTGGGAACTTCTATCAAGAGAATTGAGACGGATTACCTTGGTGAGATTATGAAGACGGAGGAGGTAGAACCAATCCTTATTCCACAAGGCCCTTCTCCGGTGCTTAAGCCTTTACCCGACACACTTAGGTATTAGTTTCTTGGTCCAAATTCTACTTTCCATGTAATTATCAATGCTTCACTAACCACACAGGAAGTAGATAAGCTTATGGAAGTACTTCGTGCTCATCGTATGGCTATTGGATATTCTCTTGAGGACATCAAAGGTATTTCACCCGCTACTTGTATGCATAGAATCCTCCTTGAGGATGATCATAAGGCATCTATAGAACACCAACGGAAGCTCAACCCCAACATGAGAGAGGTAGTAAAGAAGGAGATCATGCGCATGCTGGATGCAGGAATCATTTATGCCATCTCCGACAGCGAATGGGTGAGCCCAGTCCATGTGGTGCCTAAGAAGGGTGGAATGACCGTTGAGGAGAATGAAAAGGGCGAGCTTGTGCCAAAGCGAATCACAACTAGTTGGCGAATGTGTATTGATTACAGGAAACTCAACAATGCCACTAGAAAGGATCACTTTCCCCTTCCATTCATTGACCAGGTATTAGAGAGACTCGCCGAACATGATTATTTTTATTACCTGGATGGATATTCTGGCTTTTGGCAGGTCCTGACGATCAGGAGAAGACCACCTTCACTTGTCCCTATGGGACTTTTGCATATAGGAAAATGCCATTTGGGCTCTACAATGCCCCTGCTACCTTTCAAAGATGTATGATGGCCATCTTCTCCGACATGATTGAGGACATCGTGGAGGTATTTATTGATGATTTCTCTGTTTATGGCACTACTTTCGATGTTTGTCTTGCTAACCTTTGCAGGGTACTTGCACGATGTGAAAAGACAAACTTGGTTCTCAATTGGGAAAAGTGCCACTTTATGGTAAGGGAAGGGATTGTGCTGGGCCACAAAGTCTCTAAACGGGGAATTGAGGTGGACAGGGCAAAGATAGTGCTCATTGAAAAATTGCCACCACCCTCATCAATTAAGGACATAAGAAGCTTCCTTGGTCACGCAGGTTTCTATAGGAGGTTTATTCAAGATTTTTCTAAGATTTCCAAACCTTTAACTAACCTACTAATGAAGGATGTTAAGTTTGCATTTTCTAGTGATTGTATTGAAGCTTTCAATAGGTTGAAGGAGGCCCTTATATCCGCCCCAATCATTCAATCGTCCGATTGGTCGCAACCCTTTGAGATCATGTGCGACGCAAGCGATTATGCCGTAGGTGCTGTCCTAGGACAAATGAGAGACAAAAAGCTTCACGCCATCTACTATGCAAGAAAGACTCTTGATGCCGTTCAAACAAAGTACACCACGACGGAAAAGGAGTTCTTGGCAGTGGTCTTCGCTTTTGAGAAGTTCCGCTCATACCTAGTGGGTTCTAAGGTAATTGTTCATACTGACCATGCAGCTCTTAGGTACTTAATGGCGAAGAAGGATGCTAAACCTGGGCTCCTACGATGGGTTCTCTTACTACAAGAGTTCGACGTTGAGCTTAAAGATAAGAAAAGGAACGGAGAACTCCGTAGCCGATCATCTTTCACGGCTACCCATAGGGCTTCTGGAAGATTCACACGACAACATACCAATCAATGACTCCCGCCCTGATGAGCACCTAATGAGGCAAGAGGTAAGACGGGCAGAAGATCCACTCGATATCGACCCCCACAGGTCGATATCGACTGCCCCGAAGGTAATACTTGCATCGATGCTAACCAGTTTTGATCACAGGTTGTCCACTGCAGAGGTCGAAATCGACCTCCAGATGTCGACATCGAGGACCCATATCGAGCAGCCCATATCGACTGAACCTGTCGATGCCGTCCAGTCGATATCGACCCCTGCAGGTCGATATCGACCACCTTCAAAACCCTCCGAAGGTGACGAAGAGGTAAGCTACGGTGAGGATTTCTTCTTTACACCTCCTTCCAGTCCTATCCATGATTTATTTGTTGTAAGAAGGGTGAAGGTACCTTGGTATGCGGATTTTGCTAACTATATTGTAAGAGGCGAAATTCCTTCAGGCTTAACTTCGCAACAAAGGAAGAAGTTTTTGCACGACGTCAAACAATACTATTGGGATGAACCCTACTTATTCAAACAGGGGAAAGACCATATCTTTCGATGTTGTATCCCGGAGGACGAGGTAGAGAGCGTGATTCACCATTGTCATTCTCTCCCTACAGGAGGCCATGCTAAAGGATTCAAGACCGCGGCGAAAATTCTTCAATGTGGTTTTTATTGGCCTAACCTTTTCAAGGATGTGCAAAACTATGTAACCTCTTGTGATGAGTGTCAACGTGCAGGTAATATCACATGGAGGAATGAGACACCACTCACAGGCATTCTACAGGTAGAACTCTTTGATGTATGGGGCATTGACTTCATGGGACCATTCCCTACTTCAGGACCCTACAAATACATTCTAGTAGCGGTGGACTATGTCTCTAAATGGGTGGAGGCTGTGGCGACTAGGACCAATGACGCGAAGGTAGTCTCTATGTTTATGAAAACTAACATCTTTCCTCGCTTTGGTGTTACTAGAGTTCTTATTTCAGATGGTGGCTCGCATTTTATTGAGAGAGGCTTTGAAGCTCTTTTAGCTAAGTATGGGGTAAACCATAGGGTGGCAACACCCTATCACCCTCAAACTAGCGGCCAAGTAGAAGTCTCCAATCGCCAAATCAAAGCCATCTTGGAGAAGACGGTCTCCCGCTCAAGGAAAGATTGGTCGTCCAAACTGGATGATGCGCTCCGGGCCTACCTAACGGCCTATAAGACACCACTTCGCACAACTCCCTATAACTTGGTATATGGTAAGTCATGTCACTTGACCGTTGAACTTGATCATAAAGCAATGTGGGCTCTCAAGGAGCTTAACATGGATTTCGACGAAGCGGGAAAGAGAACATTCATTGACTTACAAGCCTTGGAGGAATTGCGCCTAAAGGCATATGAGAATGCCGAAATCTACAAGGAGCGCACTAAGAAATGGCATGATAGGAAGTTGGTGCCAAAAACATATGAGGTAGGTGACAAAGTCCTTGTTGTCAATTCTAGACTTCGCTTATTTCCAGGGAAACTAAGGACAAGATGGAGCGGACCTTTCAAGGTTCATAAAATATTCCCTCATGGAGCGGTGGAGTTACTTCGCGACGATGGATCAACCTTTAAGGTAAATGGCCACCGAGTAAAGAAATATTATGACAAGGAGGACCCGGAAGAAGAGATTCGCGCCACCTTGGCGTTGAACTAGCGCAAAAAGGGAAATATGTCGAGCTAGCAACTTAAACTCAAGCGCTTCCGGGAGGCAACCCGTTCTTTTCCTTTTCTCCCTCTTTTAGTTTTTAGTCTATTGTATATTTTTTAGATCATTCTTGGCTATTCTATCTAAAGTCAACAAGGAAATCCAGTCCAGCAGAGAGGTCGATATCGACCTATATGGTCGATATCGACAGGCCGACAGAAGTTACCAGCAGGCAGAACAATACGGATGCAGAAGGGGGGTCGATATCGACCTCTAAGGTCGATATAGACTACAGCTGGAGGTAAGTGCCAGGTCAGATTTTAATTTCTTTTCGGTTTTATTTTTTGGATTTTATCCCTTTATATTTCCCCCCGACTTCGACACCCCCTTCCCTTTTCGATACCCTAGCCGCCGCTCTCTCCTCTTCACCTCTCTTCTTCATCTCTCTCCTGCCGCCCTCCTCACAGCCGCACCCACCCACCACTGTCATCACCAGTCCCCACTACTGTCATCACCATTGCAGCCCCCTGCAACACCAGATCCGCAGCCCCGTAAACCTCCGTCCTCCCTTCCTCTTCTCGCCATAGCTCTCTCTCTCCCTCTTTTTCAAGCCGACGGAGCCGGATCTACCCACAGGAGGCCGAGGTATACCAGATCCGGCCGCCCCAAGCCACCGGAGAGCCCACCGCGCCACTAGCAGCCCCGACATCGCACAGATCTGGTCGATTTCGACCCTTGGGCACCGATTTCGACGTCTCCTGTCGACAACGGTTTTCGTTTTCTTGATTTTTGCGGTTGTAGCCTCTTTCTCCCCTAATTCCGACAATCTTCTGGTATGATTTCTCACCTTTTCTCTATTTTTTCTGGATTTTCATGATTAATTAGTTGATTTATGGAAGAAATTACATATTGGGTGTTTAGGGTTTGAACGTTAATTGCGCGGGAAAGAGTAATTGTATGTTTGTGGGGCATGAAATCTGATTTTTTTATTTATGTGGGGCTATGAATCTGATTTTTGTATGTATATGGGCATAAATCTAATTTTTATATGTAATAGGGTGAGAACTAACTTTTATAATTTATGAGGGGCAATAATCGGAATTTTTCATAAGTATGGGCTATGAATCTGAATTTTATATATATATGGGCTGATTTTGTAAATCTGATTTATTTTCAAGTTTAAATTCTGATTTTTTTAGAGATTTAAAATCTGATTTTTTTTATGTGGGCTAAAATTCTATAAGCCATTAGGTTCCTTAGTATTAAAAATTCAAGAAATTATGTTTATATAAATTGCCATGCTTAGGTACTTTCTTAGTACATGATACCACTTTCACTTAGACAATTTACCTTTACATAATTTCTAGCATAATATGGAACCTAAGTATGGGGTTTTCCCTATTTTATACAGAGGGGAATTATCTTTGGCAATGGTTTCTTTTGCAGACAGTGGTGAGAGCCAAGAACATCCCTCAGGACACGCTTCGCATTGAGGATGATCAGCAGCGCTCCCTAGCTGAGGATTTGATTGCCCGAGCCACCAAGGCGCGATGGTACCATGTCCCTGACATGATCCAGCTAGCATTTCACCCAGGCGTTCAAGAGGCGTTTGAGAACGTCTATCTACACAGGCTGATTGAGCCACTGGAGGCACACTACCCCGTTCTGACTGGGGAGTTTATGGCCACATTGGAGGTCCCCAAGCGCACTTCGACCAGCCGCCGAGTCATCTTCCAGCTCGGCAACAGGCGACATAGACTATCGCTCGAGGAGATGAGCGAAATTTTTGGGTTCATCCACACTCCAGCCGCTTTCAGGGTCCAAGACCCCAATGTCATCTGGAGTTACATATCAGGTATACCCTACCCTGCTCCTACTGACTTCTTAACCTCTAGGGTTGTGAGTCCGCTTTTTAGGGTCATCCTGAGGGTCCTGGCGAGTACCCTTTGGGCCAGGCCTGAGCTCCGTCGCCCGACACACCATGAGACGGAGACTCTACGGAGGATGCTCTTCGAGGATGACCCTCTACCATACCTCCACGCCTGGCTTGAGCATATCGTAGACCGCAGACGCACGGTCTCTATAGACATTATGGACGGCGGCATGGTGGCCATCCTCGCCGAGGGACTAGGTGTCCACACTGAGAGGTACACGGCCTACCAGCTCACATACCTAGACGCTGCAGTGTTGCGCCAGGGCGGAGTCATCGCGACAGCAGCACAGGGATGGAGACACCCCCAGACAGGGATGCGCCTACGACACGATTTCATGGATCTGCTATATATCCCAGATTGGTACTAGTCTTAGAGTAGGCAGCCATATCATACGGATATAGATCCGTCTGCTGACCCCACCCTACGGAGGAGACCCCCACTATACAACCATGAGCCGGAGGTGGACGCTATGTCTTGGGACGCTGACCCCCATTCGGACGGAGCTGAGCAGCCCCCAGCCTACCAGGGGGCATGGATGGCAACGATGATGATGAAGCCAGGGATGATGTAGTTGGAGGAGGAGAGGGCCCGCAAGGGTCCCACCACAGCCACCACAGCCATCATAGCCACCATAGCTATGTACATCCACCTCCTCCTCCCTTCCAGCCCGCCTACACCACTGATTGGCAGGACGACATGTCTGCCCGCTTTACTAGGCTGGAGCTCTCCGTCACTGAGATGCGCGAGGAGCAGCGAAGCTATGGGAGGTTCCTCGAGGGTTTGGGCTCATATATGGGCTTTTCCTTCGATCAGCAGGCTGGACCTTCCACATTCCCGCAGGGCGCCCCGACCTACTACTCAGGGTCAGCTCCTACACAAGGCTGGCCCTTGCTATTGCCACCTCCCCCGCCTCCTGAGCAGTGATATGTGTGTAGCGTAAGTGAGCGTGAGTGATTCCTTCCCTCTACTTTACTTTTCTAACAGTGAGGACACTGTAATCTTTAAGTATGGGGTGGGGATCGAACTTGGACATTATAAACTGCTTTATCTGGTTGTGGTAGGGTTTAAAACTTGGCGAACTTGGCTTGTATTTTATTTACTTTCTACTCTATTTGTATGCATTGCATCATATTTAAACATTTATGCATTTTAAAGTTCTTAATCTTTTAGTTTGTTAAGTCTATAAAATGTCAAAATCTAAAAAAAATAGAAAAATATCAAAAATACAAAAAAAATGCATGTTTATTTTTTTAAGTTTATTTTCTAACCATACTTAGATGTCCTATGATGAAAACTCAATAGCTGACTTGATCATGTAAATCCTATGGCATATTTGGATGGTTTAGCCTAAGTCTTTAAAATTTTTATGTAGATTGTGAACTTGTGATGAAATTGAGCACATATGATCCTAGGCTAAAAGGCAAATCCAACAAAAATTGTCATTGTGAGAATTTTGACCTATAGGGAGAACATCAAAAATCCCTCCGCTTTCTTGAGTGAATTTACTCTTCCTATGCATCTCTAAATGTTGTGATAGTTATTCAACACCAATGTATATATATGTTTATGTTTACGAGAATTAAATGATGGAGGCATCTTTTAAGCCATTTTTATCCTCTCTTTACCTACCCTACATTATCCCTGCTTGAAGCCAGAACATTAGCCTGAGCCTAAAATTGCAAACTCCACAAAATTATCCCTAGCCGAATTGAGCCTGACCCCATTTGGGAATTGAGACTTAGATTGGTTGGACTAATGCCTTATGGAAAGAAAAGAGCATAATGTCCAGTTTTGAGCAAGGAAATTTTGGGTTGGTGCATATTTACATTTTTTCATACTTTGTAAAAGGATTTTTGGCTCACCATATAAATGCACATATCTTTAGTATTTATTTATTATTTCCGAAAAAAAGAGATATATATATAGTGCATGAGCCATAATCCTTAAATCTTTTATTCATACAAGTGTTATATTCTTTGAGAGGTATATTAGAACTTGGAAGAAGGGTTGATAGTATGGTTTGCATCTTTAGTGCATCCCTAGAACATATTATATAAAGATAAGTTGGGAAGGAGCATTATAGAGATTGAGCTTACATTGAAGAGTTATGGTTTGGGTATTGCAAGTGTTGAGATTTAGGAGTCTTGATTCCCGAATTACAAAAGCACCACATAGCCAAATAATTCCATACCCTTTATTTCATACCAAGCCCCATTACAACCCCGCCGAATGGAGTCTTCTTTGAAGTCTTCCATTGAGCGAAAGTCCTCCTGATGGTTCTTATTGCATTTTCATAATTGGTTGCGAAGTGGATTTTTATAAATTGCAATGTTTATGAGATTGTATATGGAATTGAGTTGAGAGTTCATCTTCATAACCTAAACACATGAGAGTTGAGAGCAAACACATTATCCCTGTGAGGTTGGATCAAAATTGCATGTGCCTATGGATCGCTAAAATATGTGCTATGACGTTAAAATCACTTGGTTTGCTTTACTACCGCTTATGATGTTGCTTTTGACAAAGGCGAAGACTTGAAGGGTGTGTTGTAGGTGTTGGTTATTGCTTGGTTATTGCTTGAGGACAAGCAAGTCTAAGTATGGGGTGTTTTGATGTACATATTTGTACCTTTGTTTATTGCATCTTTTTGACTTCATATTTCATTCGATTTCCAAAGAAAAGTTTCAAAAGTATATAAACTTGTGTAAGAATGGGCTAAAGTATAAGAAATAGAGTCTGCACGAGTTTTGAGCTAACCATGCAGGAATTCGATGAAATCGGAGTCAAAATGAACAAGCCAAGTGAAGCTGAGAAGAGGTCGATATCGACTGGAGACATCGATATCGACCCTAGATTTCGACACGACTTCTGAGCGTCGAGAGAGGCCACACAGACCAGACAAGAAAGCCTCGATATCGACATACATGCATCGATCTCGACCATCGTCATAGACATCGACTGGAGCTGGACAAGTCGAGCAGAAACACAAGCATCGATATCGACCTCTGGTGTCGATATCGACCCTACCTCGACAGAAGATAAATCCGATTTTGAGACTCGGATTGTGAAGTCTATCATCAAAGCCATGAATTATCTCGTTCTTTTAGATATTAGCAGCTGTTTATTATCTTTTCCTTTAAGTTTTTATCAAAATAAAAGACTTATCCTAATTGTTCGGATAGAGTTCATAGTTTAGATAGGAGTTACAATCCTCGGATAGGGAGGATTAGTAGCCTATAAATAAAGCCCTAGGGGCTGATTTGTTAGATCATCCAAGGCAAGAAGCAAGACAAAGACAATAGACAATAGATAGTTAGAGTTTTTGAGCTTTAAAGTTTCAAGCGCTTACGATAGTTGGCGTTGAGATTGTAAAGATTCGAAATTTTCCATTTATGCAAGTTATTTCAATTCAAGACATGTCTACAATCAACATGAGTGAGTAGTCGCCCTTTCTTCTAGGGTCAGGGTGAGCCCGACGATAGCCATGATGGTAAGGTAAGTACGTCACTAAAGAATGTATCTTTTATCTCCCTCTACCTTGTGCTTAATCTTTAAATGCAAATTTAAGGAACTCATGTTGTAAAACTTGGGTAGTAATTAGGGTTTCTATTCGAAAGATTATAAACTCAATTATGACAAAGGTAGACACAAATTAGGTTAAGTAATTGAAAAATCTCTTTTCCTATTTGTCGGTTTAGGTGAAAGCCTTTTCCTTTATGATGAAAGCATGCATCTTTAGTTGATTCTTACTTCTTCTATCATGGTTGTCATCGCGGTAATCCTTGGCTTTGGAAGAATTTTCCTTTATTAAGTTTACATTAAAATTTGCCCGTCGTTCGTTGAGTCATCGAAAAACCCAACACCCTTGCTTATTTCTGATCATTGCTTCCTTCCCATTCTTAATTCTTCGGCATTTTCTTTGCCGACAAAACAACTAACTCACTGTAGGAAGACATCGATATTGACAACAGAGGTCGATATCGACCAAACTGATAGATCGACGGTTTTTTGAGTCGATCTCGAGACTCCTGGAAAACTTCTGCAAGCATCGATATTAACCCCCTTGTGTCGAAATCGACTCCTCTGTATCAACTGGCAGACTTCTGAGCCAGTCGATTTCATGGACTAGCATCGATATCGACCCCCACCAGTCGATATCGACTACCGTTTTTGTTTCTGCAATTCTTCTGTTGCAGAGAACATCGACAGCCAAGGTCGACATCGAGGTCTGACATCGAGATCGAGGCTTCTGGTCGAACATAAAGAACGTGTCTTCAACGCTACTAGGATCCCGCTGACTCGCTTCCTCGTGGATCGAACCTGATTCCCTACTACTATAGTGGGGAGTCTTGAATTTATTTGAAGAGGCTAAGAGTTGTATTTCTTTATATTTTATTATATATTTCGATTCAATTCTCCCCACGTCAGCAATTCACTTCCCTCCTTACTAGATTGACATAAACACATAAATCAAACCTTAACATATATTTATGACATGAAACAGAAGGCAATATCCATAACTCTATGACATGAAACAGAGAAGAAGGTAGAGAACTGAAATACAGGGATGAAAAGGGTCGTATTCTAGCAGCGTTGCTAGAATATAACCAGCCAAAAGATAGAACAATTAGCCAGATGATGTATTCAGCCTTTTTTTAATTCCTTAAATCTTAGTTGATACTTTTATTTGGGGGATTTAAGAAAAAGTTCGAAGAAGGTTGCATCTTCACCATGATTCATGATCATGCTTTCCCCTGACCATTAAATTGCACCTGAAATGAATTTCAAGAGTACACAAACCTCCAAACTGAAACTAACACACACGCTATGGTCATTCAAGGTAATTGAAGTTCTTAAACACTAAATGTTGTTGTCAGATTATAGTCAATTGCTTTGGATAGACAATTCAAAAGTTTTAGACTGTAGGAGAACATCACAAAACAAGAACAAACGTCCATTTAAATCCTCGTAGTGAACTTACTTTGTCTGCTTCTTATAAGACTTCATCATCATTTGGGTGGAAATATACTCTTCCATTCTGATAAAGACCACATATATATAATTGTTGTGTCTCTCTTTGTGATTGGAGTATTAACAAGCAAATTTCCTCTGAGGCTAGAGTTCCATATTTGCCTTGTTGCATTGTAAGTGACATACAACACCGTTGTTGCCTATATGGCACCAGACGGCGGTGTCAAAGTCTTTATCATTATATTTACATCAGTCATGCCTACACTTGTACCTATGGTCGCCAATCTTTGGAGGAACTATATGAACATACTTAACTGGCCATGTTTAGAGTAATATTGTAGTTTGCGGAGATGTTTATATGGTTCGGTTTGTTAGGTGTGAACTGTCTTTGTTGTATTGGTATCTTTATTTAAAATACTATGTCTATATGGTTCAGTTTTACTATTTTTCTGCTGGAAATTTAATCAAGGTTTTTGTAATTGACAAATTCAAATGGTTTATTCCACTAAATTAGTTTATAGCAGAGAGGGATAGGTCAGAGATCAACAATTACTTATTAGGAACTTTGTTCATGATTGTGTGGCAACTGGCAAGGCAACTGTGCCTTGGACAGAAGCTTACATCTCAATGAAGTAGCCAGGTTGTATTTTGAAGACAAACCACACTTGTGTTGAACTTGGTCTACATGGTTTTGATTACTGATTTGAAATCTTCCTAGGCAACTAACAAAAGTCAATAAATAAGTGGTTATACATCTCAATGTGTTCAAGACATAAAATTAAGTCATAGAAGAGCATAATTTTTCAAATCTAAGTTGTACTTGCCTGTTAGGTTGGAAATATTCAATAGGCTGAATACATTTTTTTCAACACAGAATTCTTCAACACAAAAGAACAATAGATTACCCAAGTACACCAAGTTATTATGCATCTGCTTAATTTAAATCTCAATTTGGAATTGTTTTAATGTTAAGAAATTCATCACAAATGAAAGTAAGATATAAAGCCAAAGAAAGAGAAATGCAAAAAAAGTTGCATAGAAAGACAAATGAAAAGACTAGGAAATGAACACATTTTTATTCCAATAATAGATTCATAATTAGATCAACCTGATTTGTGGAGATATCCTTTATCATGAACAAGTTCTAGAAAAGCCCTTATCTTGGTTTAGATAAAGCCTAAATACCTGGATGGCACGTATAATTGCACACATGTGCCCTAACTTTGAATTAATCCAACTAAACCCTTGAAATATTATAATTATGAGGCATATACCCCTAAATCTATAATGGTCATGTCATATAAACCAATTTATTCAAAATCCTAACCTATACACTCCCCCTACTACTTTCCCAACAATGAAAACCCATTTAAGAACAATGAACCATAAAACAAAGTAGACCCTAACCATTTAATTGAATCTGGCATAGAAAACCCTAAAATGATGCAGATCTAGCTCTAGAAACTCAAGCAAGTTGTAAATAGGCATGGAAAGAAAGAGACAGATAAGACACATACTATTATAAAAAAAACTGGATAAACTTCTCAAAAATACAAGTTGTAAATCTGTCACCAGTTTAACGAAGGTGAAGTTGAGAACTTGAGATGAATAAATTAAGCAAAAAGTAATTTTTTTAGGAAAAAATACCATTTTTATAATTAGAATAACATTACAAGTGTAAAACTAAATTTATCTATTTGACTGAAGACGAACATTTTTATAATTAGAAAGAAGATTAGCATTTTCTAGTAAGCACTGAATCTAAGATCAATAAAAATATAACTTATCATCATACTAAAAAACGTTGTAACATTAAGCAAAAATATATCAAGGGGACACTTTTATAGCACTAGAAGTAGCCTAATTAGAGAACACTTTGTAGATTTCAACCATAGGATCCATAAATGGATTTCAAAAAGATTTCTGAAAGCCAGGTATATCCTTACATTAATCTGAGCTGAAAGGGTTTGGCATTGGGTTAAAGATATGCATCTCCTTCTCCCAAAAAAGGTATGTTAAAAATCATAACGGAATGGCTTCAAAAGAAATCAATTATTTATTACCATTTTTTGGTCATCATTGTCCATTTTTTTTAGCACTTGTATTTTATTGAGCAGAAAGAATGTAATACTTAAATAAGTGTTTATAAACCTAATACTGCATATAGTAAGTGAATGGAGGATTCTCTTCTATTTATAATCCCTCCAATAAGACAAAGAGAACACCTTCTTCACACTTACCTTGACCCTATAGAATCAGTGCTTCAATTAGATGAAATAGAACACTAAATTACAAAGCAAAGCAATTAATACCCATGAGATATAAATTATAAGTTTCATTCTTTTTCCATTCCAGGAATTCAAAGCTACCTTCCTTTGATATCACTCATCTCAATACTGAAAATACCTATTCCTAAATCCAAAACAAGCGAGTTTAAAAGTCAAGTAGACAAAAGAGACGAGTACCATAGAACGACTGAAGCACAGATTAAAGCCTTGTTCTGAGCCTTCTTTTGAGACAAAAGATACAGGGTTAGGGATTCATGAAAATAAACAAGAAAATAAAGGAGAATGAAGATGGGAAAACAAATGAAACCAAACAAAAAGGTCAGAAACCTTGTGGGAGCAGATGATTCCAAGGATTCCAAGGATTAGCGAGAGCCTTCTTCTGTGACAATAGAGATGGGATTAGGGATTTAGGCATAGAAAAGAGAAAACAAAGGAGGAAAAAGATTGGAAAACAGATAAAGCCACACAAGGAGGTGAAATACCTAAAGGAGCCGGCGATTCAGGGTTCTTCAATTACAGTTCATTTTCGAAGCGGCTGAGTCGTCGGGATAAGCTTCAGAGAGATGACGACAGAAGGAAAAAGAAAGAACTGAACCAAGGAGGAGGGTCGTCGGAGCTGGCTAGAGGAAGGTCGGATCTGGAGAGAGGTGAAGATTCGGTTGAGGATTTTGGGGCTCGGGTCTGGACTGGAGAGAAGAGAGGAAGAACGACCTAGCTAGGTTGAATGTGTGGGGAGAGAGAAATTAAAGAAGGGAAGTGGGTCAGAAATTTGTTTAAGTCTTACCTGCTACATGTGAAAAAGGAAAGTTCAAATTTTTAAGTGTTTAAACTTACCTCCAAAGCCCGCTTCAAATTTTTTCCAAGTTTTTTCATCCCGCGCCTTTTTCCCTATTCGCATGCGTTTAGCTTTTTTCATAACTAAGAATTTCACATCTGTCCCAATATTTGACAATTGTGTAAACTGTTTTACACATCACAAAATTTTTTAGCGATGTAATAGAATAATTTAACATCTGTTAATTTCTTGACAGACTTAAATTGCACGATGTCTAATTGCAGTATTCTAGTAGTGAATGCATCAAGAATGACAACAATTGTCCAATCCAAGTTGTCAAGTACCATACATTATATGCGCATAACAGGATCAAAGCATGTTGTAAGAATTACGTCAGATGTCATAACAAGGGAAACTCATATAAACAAATATCATACGTACCAAGTCATCAAGAATAACACACATGAGTCACCAAACTTCTTCCCCAAATTTACTTATCTCTAAAATCAATTTTACGAATTACCAATCACCATCTATATCCGTAAGGGATAGACTATCGCCATTACTACCCGATCGAATCTCTATTCTCACTTCTCAAAGTGGTTATCTTACTTATCCATATTAAATTCATTTTGCCCTTTAAAACATTCAAAAACTCGCGAAAACCCTTGGGCCATTTCATTTTCAAAACTCAAAATCACCAATTGTTTCACAACTCATTTGTACTTGGATTGCACAACCTGACTCTGATACCAACTTTGTAACGGCCCAGATTTTAAAATCCGTGTTACGTTTAGAGGGAAGAATTATCCCTCTGCCAGATGTTGCAATCCAAGTACGAGCTGCTTATTTATCAACTTCAAGTTATAACCCTGTTTAGTTGAAGGATTTAATGATATAACTCAAGAAAAAGGGGATTTCGAACCCTCAAAACAATCAAAGAATCCAATCATTATTTGTGCTTTCGCACGTGAACTTGTCCTAATTCAACTAGTCAAAACTCAAAAGAGATAAAACGAGTTTAAATCAATATAAATACAACATGTTTCTAAATGACAGACTTAAGCAAAAGATTTGTAAAGTCAAGCTATAATAAGTGAAGTCTTCTTAACACTCTCGTCCGTGAGAAAACCCCGCCGTAGAAGTAACTCAGCAAGCAAAAGGGAGTGGGTACCTAAAACTATACCACAAGTCAAGGTCAAGCCACTCATGCGGGACCGGAAGTCCTCGCAGAGGTCATATAATACGCCTAAACCTAGAATAAAGGATGAATAATGTAGTACAAGATTTAAATCACATAAGCATGCTTTGACAGTTATTATATGTGGAAAAACTGTAAAGGGCCCAAGACAATGCCAAGTGGCATATCCGTCTCCTACCTCTGCACCCCTTTCCGTTGGTGCAGAGACTGGCCAGTTCGGTGCTATAGCATATCAATTTCCTCGTGGTGGTGCACAAACCATGGCATTATGATATCATATCATCTCATCGCTTGCCCGATGGTGCTGGGCTATCATATCATGCTCATATCGACTCGATTGACTCAGGGCAACCCGATGGGGCTGGGCTAACCTATGACCCTAGCAAAGACTATAGGACTATCACAGATAACGGCCGTTTTGGTTCAAACACATAAAGAATAGGGATGCTCACTAATAAGTGCAAGTCCTAAACATGATACTACATGGAATGCTTTTATGCATATGCAACACCTACATACTATATGACACATCAGGCATGAGGTCCAATCAGTTGAGCAAGTCCCGGAGGACTTACCTGGTGTCTTCACATCCAATTAATCAGCAACCAAGCCACTTAGATAATCATCCATCACACTAGCAAGTAATAAGCATGGAACAACTCATCAATACATATTCAATCAACACACAAGCATGTTTCCAAGTCATCTCAAGACTAAGTAGATAATATTTTATTCAAGTCATCTAGCATTCTCATCATGACCATCATTCCCAATTAACCTTGTCCTCATCAAGTATGAAACTTAGCTCAAAGTCTTACCAATATCATCAATCAAAACATCTTACTTCAACTCAAGCTCTGGTTTTCCTTACACATTTTCTTAAGTGATTCATCGTCATCATTATATATCATCATATAACATCCCATCATTTTTCGTAGCCATTTCCATAAATCAACTCAAGATTCCATGTATCAATCGTGTTTTTAACTCATATAGTCATATCTTAATTACATACTTCATATATTTCATAACATAACTCACATAAGTGCTCAAGTAATTTCATTAATCAAATTATCAAGTCAACTCAAGTAAGTAATAAATTATCAAATCTTAAATAACTCAATGAAACCATAACTTCTCAACCATCAGAAGAAGTCAACAATTTAGCTCATGTGGATTCTCGTGTACTAAATCCTCTCAAACACAATCAATTAAGATTACAACTCATGAATCCTCTCAAGTACTTCTTATACCATTTTAACAATAAAAGTTTATGATACTTAACCATTTTGTTTCTCAATACCTATCTCGTAAGTGTTTGAGTCATCAATTCAAATATAATATCTAACATTTAACATACTACAATTAACACCAATACACTTTAGCTACTTCTCTTAGCCACAAGGGTAAAACATCACACTAAACTCCATTTCTATAACAACTCATATCTATACTCAAGCCGATTTCTCTAAGAAGATTCATGCTCATTCTCAAAACTTAGACTAACTCATCCATAATACCTCAAGTTGGTTATCCTATTTATCGACCTTGTAGGTGAAAAGTCAACAATTTATCAAAGTCATACCATATCTACTTTATTTAACTAAATCAACCTACTCAACAAGGTCACAAAGCATAAAAACTAACAAGTCTTTAAGGCACATCTCTTTATCTAGGATCTCAACTTTACTTACCAAGACAAGTTATTAAATCATATCTCAAGGTATTAATTATTCTAAATTTGTTTATAACTCAAAGATAATTTAAAATATAGGTACACAATAAACCATTTATAAATTCGTTTATCGCAATCAAGTCCAATACTCATATTTAGGTCAAATTCCATAAAACAATCATAACTTCCTTTTTTTTCTTACTCATATAGTTGGTCATAATTATACTCAAACTATATTTAAAATCAATTAAATTCATTTATTACCGTCCCAAGCTAACCAATTACTATTTCCTTTTTGCAAGTCAAAGCGCCATAGTTGAAACCAATAATTAGGATTCATTGGGTTAGGCAAGCTAGCCAATAAAACACACCTCAAGTAAAATCAATTCCCTCAAACCAACTCAATTTAGTGAAATAGAAATAATGCATAAGAACTCAATTCCACCAACTAATCTAAACATTTTTCATCCATAAATCTGATTAGAGAGAGTCCCAAGGCCCAAGAATTTACCCATGTTCTCGATCGAAATTGTGAGGTCAAGGTTCGAGGGGTTCGAAGGGATCCATGTGCGTTCGAGCGCTTAGAAGGAGGGATGCCACGACTCTGCAGTCGTTTCTCCCAAGGGCGAGGCTCTGCTCTTCATCCCCAACAGTTGCAGCTCCGGCGTGACACCAGCGGCAGTGCTCCAATCGGCTCGAGGTCCAAGTCAAGAGGTGCAGGAGGTGGCTCCATCTTTACAACGAGAGAGGGCAACCATGGATGAGGGAGCTTGTAAGGGCCGCGAATCAGAGAGAGGCAGACAGGAGGAGTGAACGCGACAGAGGAAGAGTGAGGATGGAGGAATGCGGGGTCAGCGGAGCTCCGATGTTCGTGATTCAACTGTGAGAGATTTAGGAAATGGAGGTCGGGAATGACGGCTGAGATTGGACGGGGAGCAAGGTCGGAATAGGAGGGAGATCAGTAGGGGAAATGACTAGCAATGGGAGCTCCTGAGCTCGAGAGTCGGGCGAGCCGCACCTCATGAGAAGTAATCAAGACCCGCTTCTTCTTCCTTCGAATCAACAAGGGTGCATCCAGGTGGAAGAGATGGGGGTTGATAGGGAGAGGACGGAAGCCACGGAGGGCCATGGAAGCTCTCTCCCGAGCTCAGATCCGAAAAAGGAAGAAGGGGGGTGAATACGGGGAGAGGGGCGGCTGTGAGGCTTATATACCCGGAAACTAGGTTTAGCTTTATGTTAAGGAAATTACAAAACTATTCCGCTATTTCTAGGTTTTGGAAATATTCACACAATAAATAACAAAATTCAACTCAATCAATTTTATTCAATTTAAATATGCCATAAAATTTATCATACTCGCATTGACAGGTTCAAAACAATATTTATTCCTTTGAAATCGGATATACGCTGGAATTTGATTTGAATAAAATAGAAATCATTTTGATCGAGGACCGAGATTTCCAGATTTCCAAAATTTTCGAAATCTCAGAAATTTAATATTTAATTTTTATCATAAGTCAGAAAATAATATTTTAAAATTTCGGATCTTTACATTTCAAACCCTAATAAACCTCTCAAAAATATAAATCCTGTAAAATAAAAGAACTAAGAAATAATTGGCTCATGCACTTATATAATAATATTTTTTCTTTTTTTTTTCGGATTTTTTGAATGAAAATTAAATAAATCAAATGTGCATTTATATGGTGAGCAAAAAATCCTTTTACGATGTATGACAAGATGCAAATGTATACCAACCCATAATTCTCTTTGCTCAAAACAAAACAATATGCACTTTCTTTCCACAATGCATTATCTAACCAATCTAAGTCTCAATTCCCAAATGGGGGTCAGGCTCTATTCGGCTAGGGATAATTTTGTGGAGTTTGCAATATAAGGCTCAGGCTAATGTTCTGGCTTCAAGCAGAGATAATGCAGGGTAGGTAAAGAGAGGATAAAAATGGCTGAAAAGATGCCGCCATCATTTAATTCTCATAAACACAAACATATATACGTATTGGCTTTGAATAACTATCATAATATTTAGAGATGCATAGAAAGAGTAAATACACTAAAAAAGCAGAGGGATTTTTAATGTTCTCCCTATAGGCCAAAATTCTCATTAGGACAATTTTTGTTGGATTTTGCTTTTTAGCATAGGATCATATGTGCTCAATTTCATCACAAGTTCACAATCTACATAAAAACAAATTTAAGGACTTAGGCTAAACCATCCAAATATGCCATAGGATTTATATGATCAAGTCAGCTATTGAGTTTTCATCACATGACATCTAAGTAGGGTTTACAAACAAACTTATAAGGTAAATATGCATTTTTTTGTTCTTTTTGACATTTTTTAATTTATTTGGATTTTTGTATTTTTATAAAAGTAAGAAACTAAGAACATAAAATTAAACATGAATGCAATGCGAAAGTAAAAGAAAGCTAAGTTGTGACCATAATACATGTGGCATCCCCACCCCATACTTAAAATATACATTGTCCTCACTGTATTAAAAGAAAATCAAGGTTGAAGAGAAAAACTCATAGAGCAACCTACAGATTTAGGTCGATTTCATGTTAAGGTCAATGCCAAAAGTCGATGTCGAGTCAGTAGGTCGATGTCAACTACATCTGTCTATGTCGAGGAAGAAGTTAAAGTCGAGGGTCGCCTGGGTGTGGTAGATATCGAGGGGCCTACTCGATATCGAGTGCAGTATTTGCCTCTTGAGTCATTGATGTCGACTCCAGGAAGTGGCTTGACCCTAGGCAGTCGATTTCGACTAGCCTAGTCGATTTCGAGTGCCTCTACAGTAGTTTCTTTTCTTCTTCGCCGTTCCTTTTGCTTTGAAACCTGAAATTCTTATTAGGTAGTACTAGATAAAGCCACGACATATCAATGTTCCAACAACTAAATCCAAAATTTAAAACCCTAAAAAACCTTCTATGCGGAAATTTAAAAGTTTATGTACAAGCTCTAGATTTTTGAGTCGCTAGGCCAACTTCTTCGTCAATGCTTCATGTTGATTTGAGGTAGGGACCCTTCAAGCTTGTTCCTTCTCCTGGGACATCTAGGTCATTTTGATAGTATCCAAGCTCGGCAACCAAGGCTTCATCTTCGTTAGGTTCATCTTTATCGGGTGCTTTCCTTCTCTTCCTTGACCTAACTTTCTAAATATGCGCAAACCATTGAGCTTTGACCCTCCCATTAGTTGAATTATCAATAATGGACAGATGAGGGTTAGGGATCATACTTGAGCTTACGTTTTCGTGCCCAAAACAACGATCTTCGGGTTGAGGGTCAGTCAATCTCGATAGAGGGATGTCGATCTCGAGTACAGTAGTCGATATCGAGTAGGTGTGATCGACGTCAACATTAGAGACCCCATACTTAGGCTCCTGGTAAATCAGTGAATCATCAAAGTCACTCGATATCGAGTCATGGGGGTCGACATCGAGTGGTCTGGTCGATTTCGACTGGGTCCAGTCTATTTTGACTCTCTTTGCAGCTGCCGTCCTCACCAATAAAAATTTGCGAAGCTTCTCCTTTGTAGGTGAGAGGGCAACTTCTTCTAGCCACTTTGTCTCGCTCATTGCAGGGATGAAGGGAAATTCAACGACCTCATTGTCGATTGTGAATGTAAGGGTGTCATTCCTCACATTGATGTTGGCATCCGTTGTTGCTAAGAATGGCCTACCAAGGATGATAGTCACAATGGGATCTTCTGGCATGTCCAACACGATGAAGTCCATGGGTATGAAGATCTTTCCCACCTTGACAGGGACATCATCCACAACCCCAGTTGGTCTCTGATATACGCGCAAATTGCCATATTATCTATGCACATATAAGTCCTTTTTATCATCATTTGCATGCATATTAGTGGGTAAACATGAGATTAGTGTAGTTTATGCAATTGTTGTCAAATATATGGGTCTGCACGAGTTTCTATGTGATTTCGCAGAAAACAGGACGAAAATGGCCAAATTTAGAAGAGCGGAAAAAGAACTCAAAGTCTTCTGTAGAGGTCAAAATCGATAATGAACCTCGACATATCGAGTGCAGCAGAGAGGCAGGAATCGAGCAAGAACAGAGCAGAGCATGTCGACACCACAGAGGTCGATATCGATGTCTAAGGTCCATATCGAGTGCCTAGATCGAGCTTATTGATAGAAGTCGAGTGCTAGTCCGAGGAGAAGAGGGAGAGCTCGATGATAGAGTTAAACTGAGGTCGATATCGATGATGACTGTCGATATCGATGTTGTTCAGTAGAGAAGTCCAACTCATATTTTGATAGAATTCTATCCGAAGCTTGGACGTCTATCCAAAAGTCGAGATCTTCTATCCAACATACCAAACTTCATCTATTTTGTTATTTACCATGGAATTTTTAGTTTTTACTTTATAAAGTTTTATCTTAGAGAATAAAGATAAGTTTTTGAGTCTTGGGATAGCAAAGTTCGATATCTATATCTAGAGGCCGTTAGGGCTGAGTTTAATCATCCAATTTACAGCAAGAGTTTTAGTAGTTTATCGCAGAGAATTTTACAGAGAGAGAGAGGAGGCCGAGTGAGGTTGTTGGAAGCGAGAGCGAAATTGGCTTGGTTCAATTGTAATTTCTTTCTTTTACAATTCAAAGTAGTTTTCTTTTCAATGATGATGATGAGTGCAATGATGAGAAGCGAGTAGTCAACCCACTTCTAGCGTCGGGGTGAACCCGACGATAGCGATGTAGGGTAAGAGCATCAAAGGTATGATTTTTATGCGATTCCGTCTTCTATCCTATGCATGATCCTTTGTGAAAGTTAGAGAGATTCATTATTTGCATTATTGAAGTGAAAGCCAATCATATTGTGAACTTGGATTACTCATGAATTGGATAGTAACTCTTAGGAATTATGCGAGAGCCTCTAATTACCTAAGTGTTGGTAACGAAAGTTATTTGACGAAAAAAAATTAAAATGCATAACCTTAGCATCATACTTGCATTGTTATCGTTGTGGTGTTAATCCCCGACTTTGGAAGCTTTTATTTTATTGAATTTGATAAAAAAGTTGAGTTTTATTTCTATCCACAGTTTCCTTAACCATCCTACGCTCTTCGGACACTTTTCCGACACATAGATTACGTACAAAAGTTTCTGTGACAAACATCGAAATCGACTGACTAAGGTCGATATCGAGCACTAACGTCGATATCGAGGTTCCACTCGACGTCGATTTGGTTTGCTTTTTTCTTCTGCAGGAACTTGACTGGAAATCGACCTGAACTGAGGTCGATATCGACTAGACACATCGATATCGAGTGTCTTCTGAGGTCGAAAGCTTGATCGTGATTACAACAAGGGAAGCACGGACATACCTCCTCGTGGATTCGATACTGAATTACCCTACCACTCCATCGGGAGGGATTCTTGTATTTATTTGGTTGAACAGGGAGTTAGCATAGTTGAGATATATTTGAATATTTGAATCGCACCTCCCATAGACGAACAAATTGGCGCCGTTGCCGGGGAAGTGATAACATCAATTTTATTCATATTTTAGGTTTGCATTTGCATATTATTTTAGATCATTTTCATGCATATTTATCATATTTTATGCTTTATTTATTTTATTTTGCCTTTTCGGAGACTATACCTAGTTTTTATGTATTTCAGGCATTTTGAGGCTAATATTGAGGAAATTCAAGATTTAATTTGGAGCAGCGTGCATTTTGGATAGGACCGAGAAGCTAACTGTGGAAGTTGTGGACTTTAGGGTTGTTTTGCGTAGTTAAATCTATAATTGGGTGTTGGGCTATTTTTTAATTATTTAAGTTTATCGGTAAAAATTGTAATTTCCTAAAAATAAATATATATACTCCTGAACGATTGCTAGAAGGGGAGAGTTCGGAGTTTTGCTGTACAGTGGCTTCGGCCAATTTAGATTTTGTTCTTTGTTTTGACGGTATACACTTGGATCGAGGACGGAAATTTCGGTTTTGCATTCTATTCTAACCTTTGATCTATTTCTGTCTATAATCTAGTTCATTGTTTGTTATATTATGCTTTCTTAATTTCTCCATTCTAGGGTTTGGGTGATCCGGACGATGAATTAGTAGTGTTGAGATTGATATTCGTTTGTCTAATAATTTGTTAGATTTAATCCTATTGCGCCAGCCCTAATTGATGAAAATTAGTTAGAATTGATTTATGGTTTGAAATCGAAAGACGAAAACCCTAAATTGGAATTTAGATGGTAAATTTAGGCCGAAAAGCTATTGGATCCATCGGAACCATAGGATTAAACTTGAAGTTTGATTTATCGAAAGAGAATCGAATTTCTCGGGGATTCATAGGTTGTCATAGTTATTTTATTTGATTTTGATATTGATCGAAACCGAAAGGGAACGTCAGTATGACTATCACCTAGAATTCTAAGAACTTAAAGGGTCTGAATTGGTTGCTTGAGTCCGAAAGGAGATTGTTAACCAATTTAGACACATTCGCCTTGAAACCGAAAGGAGATTCGTGATTACTTTAGACAACCTACCTTCAACAAGCTCAGACAAGGAGACATGAATATTAATTTTAATCTACTAAAGCGTCGTTGTAGTGATCCTTTACCCTAGATTTGCCTCGTATCCATTGTTTTAATACCAGTTTTGTATAGTTGTTTCTTTTTAGTTTGTTGCTTCCTCCATTCCATATAAACATTTCTCTCGCACTTTTATTGGCTTAGTTAAATCTGTTTGAATTGGCAATCAATACCACATAGTCCTTGTGTATACGACACTCGATATACTACAACTGAACCCCATACACTTGTGGGTGTAGGTTTTTAGCCTATCAAGTTTTTGGCGCCGTTGTCGGGGACTAGTGTTTGTATTGATTGTTTATTTAGACTGATTTTTCTTAGTCGTTCTTTTACTTTTGATTTCTTTTCTTTTTGTTTTACATTACGGTTTGTGCTCTTAATATGGATTATGTTTATTATTGTGAGTTTTGTGGAGCTTTTGGTCATGTAGCTAGTGATTGCCCGGGGTTGAAAGCTCTGTTTGGAAAGGAACAGGAGGTATACTACGCGCTGCATCCTCACCTTTCTTACGAGATGGATCTCACTGAGGGATACGCACCACATGGGGGTCGAGATCAAGCTTCACAAATTTCACAAGAATCGTCCGGGCTAAGTCACATGGAGATGTTCTTCACTGAACTGGAGACTCCACTTGCAAGGATGCAAACCAATTTTGAGGATGAGATGGTGCGGATCCAAGAGGGTCAACAAATGAAGTTTCCATGTTTTTCAGAAATTTTTTGTGTTCAAGTTGATGCTAGTGACAATGACGATTGCACTGTCGTCTTTCTTGAGATGCAGGGGTTCGAAGACATGGAGATTTTAGAGCACGAGGAGCGGGTTCCATTGTTCGAGTTTAGTGAAGACACAAAGGGACGATATTCTAAGAAGAGAAGGAGCACCTTCCTCGGGAGCTTAGATTTCAACGAATCTCTAATAATTTGTTTCGAAAAACCTCCGCTGGACGGATGGATTGAGCCATGGACCATCCATTCGGGAAGGTTCAAACGCTTTCGAGGCAACCAAGGTTAGTTTTTATTTCATTTTATTTTATTCTAAATAAAGTTAGTTTTTGTTTTTTTATTAAGAATAAGATTATATATATTTCTGTCTTTTAAAAAAAAAAGCTGGGTCCACTCGGTCGAGTGGAAATTCCCCCTTGGTCCGAGTGGATTCCAGAAGGTGCATAAGATTCACACTCGGTCGAGTGTGTTGTTCACTTGATCAATTTTCAAAAAAAAAAATATGAAAATGAAAAAAAAAGTGGAGAAAGCGTTCTCCTCTCTCTACTGTTCTTCTAGCGGTCTGGCCTCTCTCTGCCTTCTCTATCGCCTCCCTCCATCTTCTTGTTCATCACTCACCCTGGCCGCCTCCTGCCACATCATCTCGGAACCACTGCCCTCGCCTACCCCTCCGGCTCACCACCATCGGCTTTCTATGGCTGCCTTCATCACCACAACTCCCATTGCCACTTGTGCTTGCGACCTGCCCGCCCCTCTTTGTGTGAACAACCGCCAGCGCACCCTACGTCTCCTTCCGGCCACCGCACCTGCACCACCATCCCACACTCCGCCGGACCACCAGAAGCCGACCGCGCAGCAGTAGCCCTACATCGATTTATCTTCTTCCTGTGTTCCCGCTGCTGCTCGTGCTCCGATCCAATCCCGATTTGTGCCTCAACTTCAATCTCAATCCAGTAAGTGCAGGTATACCCTCTTTCTTCTTCTTTTGATTCACCACATCTGAATTTAGGGTCTAAAGCTTCTGATTTGTGAGCTTAATGTGTCTAGGATGAATTGAATGATGATGTTTTGATTCTGAATAATTTTGATTGGATTGCTGAAGGGAGTTTGTGGTTGAAGGTGCTCCCCAATATTTGATTTTGTCTGATTATTGCTAAAAACAGGGGTTGATTTTGCTTCTGAGCATGGGTACTAAACTTGTGACTCTATTGGCTGAGTTTTGATGTGCTAGATGTTTCCATGTGTAGGGTTTGGTGTTTGCTAAATTTTGTGAAATCTGATTGTCTTAGTAGCTACTTTGCTAGCGCTTGCTCTTGGATCGAAATTTGAGGTGGAATTTGGTTAATTTATGAGTTGAAATTGATCACTTTAGCTCAGGAATTTAGTCATTGATAACACCTATCTATTGAAAACAAGTTTGTGCTTGGTTGATGTTATTTTTTTGGCTAGTGATTCTTACAATTGTGTCGTGCTAGAAATCTTTATGCACGTTTATTGCTCTCTGAAATCACTTGGATTCCATGATTTTAGTATGTCATAGGTGATTGATCGTGAAATGTGGGCTGTTTTTAGATATTGTGGACTTTGTTTTTGATCGTTATTCTTGGATGATCTATTTGCTTGGATGTTGGAATATGCTTGATTGTGGTGTGTTCTCTGTTTTGTGTTCAACCCAGGACCAATTTGTAAGGATATGCCTATGTTTTTCCAACCCCAAGAGGTGGACAACTATGAATCCAAGTAGCTGCTCAAATTTCTGATCTTGAGCTGAAAGATTTCGCCGAAATGCCTGAATGTTAAGTGAGTTCCCTTTGCCTCCACTTCTTCTTTTCTCTACTTTGGGGACAAAGTATATTTTCAGCATGGGGTAGGGGTAATTCACTTGTAGTTCACTTGTGTGACTCCGTTTTTGCATATAATTTTTTCATTTTTCTTTTTCATTTGCATTTCATGCATTGCATTTGCATATAGATGTTTTGAGATGAACCCTTGCTTTAAAAATTCCTTGCTCTTCTTGGAGAACTTGTCATTTCTTTGATTGATTTTGGTTGATGATATTCTTCAAGGCATGTTAAAAAGCTTGTGATGATTTGGATATTTGGGTTTGTGCTATAATTCTTTCAAAACTAATCATCTTGAGACTTGTAGAGATTGTGATTATAAGACAAAAGCCGTGAGATTCTGAGCCTAGGACTGACATTCATGAGTCCTCTTTCTTTTGTGTGTGAATTGCTCATCTTGATTGCTCTATCTTCAAAACTTGTGTTAGAACCTCTTGAGACCACATATATGACTCATGTGCATTGCATAAACATGATTGAGGCGATTTTTGTTAGCCTATTATTCTATTCCTTCACATGGTTATATCCTTTGCTTGAAGCCCGTTGAGCCTAATATCCTATTATTTTGTAGCTCCACAAGATTTTTCGTAAGCCTATTTTAGCCTTGTTTACCCATCTGGGAATTAGGAAGAAATAGAATTATGGTTCATTTTAGTGGAGAAGAGAGAATAATGTGCTTTGAGTGATTTATGTATTGAGTGGAGGATTTTGTGCTTCAAATGTAATTTCCTTGTGATGGAGGAGAGAAAAAAAAATAAAGTGAAGAAAAAAAAAGAGAAAAAGGAAAAAAAGAGAATAAATTCTTCTTGATCACTAGAGAAATGTTTATGAAAAGGGAATGGGTTTTTAAAAGTTGAGATTTTATGAGCTTATTTGATTATGTAATGAGGTTATTGTGAGGAGTTTGGTATGTGTGTTGAGAAAAGAACAATTGTGGTGGAAGTTTAGGAAGTAATTCTATTTCCCGAATTTTAGCACCACATAGCCAAAGAAATCATACCTTATTCTTCTTACCTTGGCCCCATTACAACCCAAAAAAAGACCTCATGATTTAAGTTTATGTGAATAGTCCAAGTGGTGGAGAGCTAGAATGTTAATTCCAGCTTATGGTAGATAAGTCTTCAAGATTTGAGCCCGAGCGAAACTTTTGTACCTTAGGCACAAGAGTGAGAGCGTTCCACAAAATATGTCCTATGTGAGGTCTTGGAATTGATGTCTTGACTTGTCTCTTGTATGATTTGATCGCGCTTGTTTTGAACCTGATGTCTAGATCTAAATGAGCAAATGCATTGCTTGGATAAAAGCTGAAATCTTTCTTGTGAATATTTACACTTGTTCTTGCTTGAGGACAAGCAAGATTCAAGCATGGGGTCATTTGATAACATCTATTTTAGTCATATTTTAGGTTTGCATTTGCATATTATTTTAGATCATGTTCATGCATATTTATCATATTTTATGCTTTATTTATTTTATTTTGCATTTTCGGAGTCTACACCTAGTTTTTATATATTTCAGGCATGTTGAGGCCAATATTGAGGAAATTCAAGATTTAATTTGGAGCAGCGTGCATTTTGGATTGGACTGAGAAGCTAATTGTGGAAGTTGTCAAATTTGGGGCTGTTTTGCGTAGTTAAATCTATAATTGGGTGTTGGGCTATTTTTTAATTATTTAAGTTTGTGGGTTAAAATTATAATTTCCTAAAAATAAATATATATACTCCTGAACGATTGCTAGAAGGGGAGATTCCGGAGTTTTGCCGTACAGTGGCTTCGGCCAATTTAGATTTTGTTCTTTGTTTTGACGGTATACACATGGATCGAGGACGGAAATTTCGGTTTGCATTCTATTCTAACCTTTGATCTATTTATGTCTATAATCTAGTTCATTTTTTGTTATATTATGCTTTCTTAATTTCTCCGTTCTAGGGTTTGGGTGATCCCGACGATGAATTAGTAGTGTTGAGATTGATATTCGTTTGTCTAATAATTTGTTAGATTTAATCATATTGCGCCAACCCTAATTGATGAAAATTAGTTAGAACTGATTTAGGGTTTGAAATCGAAAGACGAAAACCCTAAATTGGAATTTAGATGGTGAATTTAGGCCGAAAAGCTATTGGATCCGTCGGAACCATAGGATTAAATTTGAAGTTTGATTTATCGAAAGAGAATCGAATTTCTCGGGGATTCATAGGTTGTCATAGTTATTTTATGTGATTTTGATTTTGATCGTAACCGAAAGGGAACGTCAGTATGACTATCACCTAGAATTCTAAGAACTTAAAGGGTCTGAATTGGTTGCTTGAGTCCGAAAGGAGATTGTTAACCAATTTAGACACATTCGCATTGAAACCGAAAGGAGATTCGTGATTACCTTAGACAACCTACCTTCAACAAGTTCAAACAAGGCGACATGAATATTAATTTTAATCTACTAAAGCGTCGTTGTGGTGATCATTTACCCTAGATTTGCCTCGTATCCATTGTTTTAATACCGGTTTTGTATAGTTGTTTCTTTTTAGTTGGTTGCTTCCTCCATTCCATATAAACATTTCTCTCGCACTTTTATTGGCTTAGTTAAATCTGTTTGAATTGGCAATCAATACTGAAGGTTCGATAATGTAAAACAAAGTAATATAGAAATACTCTAGAAGGGGGGGTTGAATAGAGTATGCTGGTTTTTCGCAGATTCTCATGACTTTTGAAGCTCGTGCAAAATCCTTTGAGATTAGACTTAGTCTTATCTCTGAAAACCTGAATCACAAAGTTAAACAGTCGAACCAAGTGCAGAAATAAGGTAAAGCAATAAGTAAAGGACACGATGAGTTGTTTACGAGGTTCGGCACAAACTTGGCCTACGTCCCTGCCTAGGGTTCTTCCACAACCCTAGGATTCAACCGGCTTTTATTGATTCACAAGACTTAGGATCCTAGTAGCTCACCGAGAAGCCTCTCTCCTATACAATTGCAATCTAGTCAACTCACGTTCCATTGGAGTCCTAGACCAATCTAGAAGAGCCCCACCTCTCTATGCTATCTAGTACAATCCTCTTACACTTAGTGAATCAATCGCCTAGTGTCTACTTCCTGAGTTACAAACTCTTGAGTATAACACTCTCTCGAAATATATCCTATAAGCTCACAGTGTAACTCTCAAATGCTTTGAAATGAAATAACAGACCCTTAAGGACTAGCAGAGAGCACACAAAGAAGACAGATATCGCTTGAAGGCTTGAGTGTATGAAAGCTTGTGTTCAACAAGTGTGTCGCTGTCTTCTTCTTCCTTTTCTTTTTATTGAAACAAATCGGCGCCTAAGGATCTTCACCAACGGCTAGAGAGGATCATGGCTTGAGCTGGATCTTCTATCTTTGGAAACTTTCGGAGGCCATGATCTTCCGATTTGAATCTTCTCAATTTACAACATAAGGAAGGAAATAATATTCGAAAATACTTCCTGAATGGTTAGTGTATATATAATAATATAATGGAAGCATATAATAACATAAAATAATATTCGAACATAATATCATATAGAACAGGTTTTGTGTTTCATCAATACTGTTAAAGCTTCAAGACCTTTGACACGAACAGACTGTCAAGGCCTTTGAAACTTATTCCGATTTTCATCAAGGGAGTGGAGTTATCAATCTCCCCCTTGATGAAAGACAAAACCTGTGCATCCCTGCAACTTAGTCAAGCATATATAATATAAGTAAAATCGGACTAAGTACCTGCATGTGTTAGACAAATGTTGGATCAAAATTTTAAAGCAAGAAGACCATCCAATTGAAAATAAAACCAAGGTCTTCCAAGACCTTTAAATTGCAACAGTTTTAAAAAGTCTAACACCACCACAGATCATCTCCCCCTTTTTGTCTTTCAACAAAGGGAGGAGGTAAAACTGTCACCAAAAGTTTTGAAACAGTTTCCAAAACCAGCAATGTTTCAGATTTGGGGTTAGGGTAGGGTAGGATAGGGTTAAGCTTCATCGTCCGGAACATCATCAGTGAGCCGCGACCACAGACCTTGCAACAGCTTGGTTACCCCGCTCATCTCTGTCATAAACTCCTTGTGCAGCTCCTTGATATCCAGGCGAACTTCCTCCAAGCCCAACTCCAGGTTGTCCATGCGTTCATCAATGGCTGAGGCAGTGGGAAGAGCTTTTGAAGGAGAGGCAAGACTCCAAGTCCCTTGGGGGGACCGAGTGATGCCAATCTTTTCAAGGCTCTTGGAGTCGAACTTACCCATATAACGCTGCTGTTTTTCATTTTTAAAATCGATTCCAGAAGCTTCGAAGATTTGGGTCAAAAGGGTAGCGAAGGGGAGGGGAGTTCCTTTCCTGGCTTTTCTAGTGTGAGCCATGGATCCTAAAATGGTGTTGGCCAGATCAAGATCAAGGCCATTGAGGATTCGGTAAAGTAGGATCATGGCATTGTCGGTGAGAAGAGAGCCGGAGTTTAGACGGGGTAAGAGGCAACGCACAATGATGTTGAATATGATCTTTTCCTCCAAGAACCAACCATCGTCAGTGTGTTTTGGCTTTGAGATTTATATAGAACAGGCGGGTGAGTTGGGGATAATAGACGGTTTCAAGATTGAGAAGGGTCCAAGCTGGGGATTTTTTAAGGATAGCAATGCATGGTAAATTCAAAGCTTCAAAGAACGCAATATCTAAAAAATCAGAACAGCAGATCCTACGAGTTCGAAACTCATCTACCCACTTACCAGCCATTTCAGCATTTTCAACCCATGAAGAGGGGAGGGATTGATTTACCTGAATGAGAGCGGGAGGATCAGCGTTCTTCCTTCTAGCCTGTGTTGGAGCAGACCTCTTGGCAGGCGCCTCAAGGCTTTTGAGGGTGCCCTTCATGGTGCGCTTGGGAGGAGGAGGCTTGGCTGTAGAGGCTTTCCACTTCTTTGGAGACGGGGGAGGATGAGGAGGAGAAGAAGAGGAAGCATGCTCAGGCTCCTCTTCCTCTTCTTCCTCTGACCCCGAGTTCTCAGCGTTGTCTCCATCGGTATCCTCCTCGTCCTCTCCGGATTCGTCTTGCTCCTCGTCCTCTTCCTCAGGCTCCTTTTCATAAGGAACCTCCTTGAGAGCCTCCGCCTCAGCTTCCTTCCGGATTCTCTCAGCTTCCTCCTCGACCAACTTCCTTGCAAGCTCGGTCTCCTCCTCGGCCTTTTTCTTCTTCAAAGCTTCTTCTTCGGCTTCCTTGGCTGCATCCTTTTCCAGAATAGCATCAAGATCCTCCTCTTCTTCTTCCTCATCCACCTCCTCAGCGATGACCTTCTTTTTCCCTTTCTGCTTCGCACTGAGAGGCTTCTTAGCAGAGCGTTTTTGAGAGCCCTTGGTTACTGTAGTCATGCTCTCAGCGATGGTGCCCTGGACAACAGCAGGGACGATGGCTTGAGGAGTGGGTTCAGGTGTAGGAGAAGTAGCAGTGTCCTGGCGTCCCTTGGGGGTGGCGCTAAGTCTTTTGGGTGTGGAAGCTTTCTTTGATTTGGGAGCCATGGAGGTATTCGGCTAGGGTTTCAGGATAGTTTGAGAGATTGGAGAGGGAGAACTGGAAGAGTTTTGGGTGGTTCTGAGGTTATGAGGTAATCGAGAGGGGTTTGGGTTTTAAATAGGAGAGATTAGAGTGATGGGACGGGGTTTAGGGTTCCAATACAAATAATGATAACATTGCCAATTTGAAAAATATTTCAATTCAAAATTCAAATCTTTTCTCAACCGTTTTAGAATAGGAGGGAAATAACCGAAAATATTTTCTTCCAAAAATATCTCTACGGATAAAATATGTGACATAAATAAATTATTTTGAAATCTAATGAAAATAATACTTGATCAAATATCTAAAAAGATATTAACCAAATATATACGATTCGATATTTGTTTTCTATCACTCAGTTCACAAACCTTGACATAAAACTCAAGGGTCTTGACACTGAGTAGAATTTATCTTTCGTAAAGGGAAAGCTCCCCCTACGAAAGTGCATCCTTGTTAAGCATCCCGATCTCTCGTCTAATGAAGGTGAACCTGTCCTCTGCCAAAGGATTAGTAAAAATGTCAGCCCATTGATAATCAGTTGAAATAAAGGAAATGGACACATCACCTTTTTCGACGTGGTCTCTAATGAAATGATGCCTTACATCAATATGTTTGGTCCTTGAATGCTGAACAGGATTCTTTGTAATGGAGATGGAACTTGTATTGTCACACTTAATGGGAATGCCTTTGAGGTTGATGCCAAGATCTCGCATTTGTTGAGCTATCCAAAGGATTTGGGAGCAGCATGCTCCAGCTGCTATGTATTCGGCTTCTGCAGTGGATAGGGCAACTGAGTTTTGTTTTTTAGAATGCCAACTGATCAAAGATGCTCCAAAGAATTGGCAACATCCTGATGTGCTCTTCCTATCCACCTTATAGCCTGCAAAATCTGCATCAGAATACCCGATTAATGTGAAATCCTTTTGCTTTGGGTACCATAGTCCTAGCTTCTTAGTGCCATTGAGATATCGAAAGATCCTCTTCACAACCACGAGGTGAGATTCTTTAGGATCAGCTTGAAACCTAGCACACATGCAAACACTAAACATGATGTCAGGTCTACTAGTTGTAAGATATAGTAAAGATCCAATCATTCCCCGATACTCCTTTTGATTGACACTCTTCCCAGTCTTGTCTTGATCTAGGGATAATGTCGAGCTCATGGGAGTCTTGGCTGCTTTGGATTGATCCATCTTGAACTTCTTCAAGAGATCCTTAGTGTACTTGCTTTGGTTGACAAAGATCCCTTTCTTGGATTGATGAACTTGTAATCCCAAAAAGAAGTTGAGTTCACCCATCAAGCTCATCTCAAATTCGCTGCACATGATGTCAGAAAATTCCTTGCACAAAGATGTGTTAGTAGCAGCAAATAATATATCATCAACATAAATTTGAATAACCAAAATGTCCTTTCCTTTGGTCTTGATAAAAAGAGTCTTGTCGATCAACCCCCTTTTAAAATCATTTTCTAAAAGATATTTCGACAAGCGCTCATACAAAGCTCTTGGGGCTTGTTTCAAACCATAAAGCGCTTTGTCAAGTTTATAAACGTGATTAGGAAATTCCAAACTTTCAAAACCTGGGGGTTGAGCCACATAAACTTCTTCTTCTAAGAAACCATTGAGAAAAGCACACTTGACATCCATTTGATAGAGTTTTATGCCCATAAAAGATGCAAATGCTAATAATATGCGAATGGCTTCAAGCCTGGCTACGGGAGCAAAGGTCTCCTCGTAGTCAATACCTTCCTCTTGATTGTAGCCTTGAGCAACAAGCCTTGCCTTGTTCCTCACGATCTTACCATTCTCATCTAGCTTGTTTCGAAATACCCATCGTGTGCCAATGACTTATTGATGCTCTGGCCTAGGCTTCAAGGTCCAGACTTTGTTCCTTTCAAATTCGTTAAGCTCACTTTGCATAGCAATGATCCAATCTGGCTCTTGAAGGGCCTCATCTACCTTCTTTTGTTCTATAAGAGAGACAAACGCGTGAAAAGCACAAAGATCTTTAAGTTTAGAACGAGTTTGAACACTACAAGTAGGGTCAGAAATGATATCCTTTAATGAGTGTGATGAGGAGTATTTGAATTTTCTTTTGCTAGTCTCAGCTCCTTGATTCATCACACCAGCATGATTGATTTATGGTACATCTGACTCCATAGTCCTGTTAGGTTCAGTTTCAGCAGTTTCTGACATTTCAACACTGTTGAATTGGAAACCAAGGGCTTTGGACGAATCTTCAACACCTTGGGCCAATTCTTCAGTGTTGAGAATTTGTTCCTGCATGTTCCTCTTCTCCGTGTTCTTGGTAGCAGCATCATCACCTTCCTCGTTCTCCTCATGGATGTTAAGATCTATATCTGAAACACTTTCACTCAAAGAACCGTCATTGCATTCATCAAATATAACATGTATACTTTCTTCAACTAACTGAGTCCTTTTATTGAAGATTCTATAAGCTTTACTACTTTTGGAGTAGCCAAGAAATATACCTTCATCACTACGCACATCAAACTTCCCAAGGTTATCTTTTCTATTGTTATGAAATAAGATATAAGTGGTTTGCAGCCTTTGAAAAGTTCATAAGGAGTTTTCTTTAAAATAGAACGAATAAGACAGCGATTCAAAATATAGTTAGATGTGTTAACAGCTTCAGCCCAATAGGTTTTAGGTAATGCATTTTCTAAAAGCATAGTCATGGCCATATCCTCTAGGGTGCGGTTCTTTCGTTCCACAACCCCATGATCAAACTCCCTACCATGATCACTTCGAATTGACACTATGGGCTCGTTTCTTAAAGTTTGCAACTCCTTACAAAGTTTTAAAAACTCAAATAAGGCCTCTGATTTTTCTTTTAAAAATGCAACCCAAGTATATCTAGAAAAATCATCAACAACAACAAGCATGTACTTTTTACCATTGGGAGATTTGACTCGCATAGGACCACATAAATCCATATGTAAAAGTTCAAGGGGTCTAGAAGAACTTACAACCTTTTTGGGTTTGAAAGAGCTACGTGTTTGTTTACCTCGTGTGCATGCATTGCACATATCAATACCTTTGAAGTCCATCTCAGGTAGTCCTCTTACAAGCCCTTTGGACACAAGCTTCTATAGTGTATGTGGACTCACATGACCGAGTCTCCTGTGCCAGAGCTTTGGATCGTCCGTCAAAGCTTTTAGACAGGTTAAGCTTCATTGTGCCACTTGATCAACATTCACAGCGTATATATTGTTGTAACGATATGCAGTTAGTATAACTTCACCTGTATCTTCTCTGCACACTAGACATCTTTTCTTGTTAAATCTGACATTATTGCCACTATCACATAATTGAGAAACACTAAGCAAATTATACCAACGATGTCACACTTTCCTTTGTCACCAAGAGTGATTGTTCCTGTGGATTGCTCCTTTAGATCATGAAAGAGAGACCTCTTCCCACTCATATGTCTCGAGCATCCACTATCAATAATCCATTTTTGCTCCTTCACCTTGGTGATCTCCTGCAAAACAAACATCAACCTTTGTGGCTAGACCAATAAGCAAATTTGGATCCACTATTGGGATAAACCATATTTGGTAAAATAGTGCCTTTTGGGACCCAAACTTGTGTTATCCGTTCTTTTCTCAAATGAACAGGGAATTTATTGCGAATGATATATGGATCCTTTCTTCTATAGGGGCAGGTCTCTTTTACATGTCCCTTTCGAGCACAATGGTGACATATAGGAGAGGTTCTGCTTCCTTTTGCCTTTACAAAGGTGGTAATGTGCTGCTTCTTTAAAAACCTTAGATTGTAAACAATACCACTTTTGTTTAGAGAACTTTGTTGCTCACCCAACATCCTATCAAGAGTGCCTTTGGATTTGGTAAAACTTATGAGGGCTGTCTGTTGGTCTTGAATCTTATTATTCAGGGAGATCTTCTCGTTCTCTAAGTCATGATGTTCATTTCTCAGAGACGAGAGATCTTGCTTGAGTTCAGACTTCTCTGAGTCAAGAGTCTTGACTTTAATGTCAAGACCTGAATAAGAAGCTTCAAGACTTTTGACCCTCATAGACAGATCCTCAATAGTTATTTCCTGGTCCATAGTTCTCTTAATAAGAGTGTTAGTTTGGGCAATAAGTTTCTCTTCATTGGCAATCATATTAGAAAGGAATTCCGATAATACCTCTTTTGGACTTACCATAAGTTCTCTTATGGTTACCTCAAGCTTCTCATCGTGAGATTGATCTCCTGATGCCATAAGACAGACATTGGCCTTCTTATCATCGGAGTCGGAGTCAGAATCGCTCCAAGTTGCCACCATGGCTTTCTTTTTCCATCTATCACCCTTCTTGGACTGGCTCTTCGTCTTTTGAGGGCAGTCTTTCACAAGATGATCTCTTTCACCACATTCAAAACAAGACAATGGTTTAGTCTTCTTATCATTTTTGTTGTATTGAGACTTACCTCGGAATTTAGAAGACTCTGATCCATCCTTGTTGTTGAATTGTTTCTTCATTTTGAGGATTCGAGCAAGGCCTCTTGTGATAAGAGCAAAAGAATCATCCTCATCATCATCCTCATCTTCGGAATCAGATTCATCTTTGTTGTCATCCTTCTTAGATTTGAGCGCCAAATTCTTAGTGCTTGCTGGAAGTTCTCCATCGTCTTCATTAAGGATCATCTCATGCGTGATCAGTTTCCCAAGCAGGTCGTCAAGAGGCAGAGTAGTGAGGTCTTGAGCTTCCTCTATAGCTGTTACTTTAGGACCCCACTTTTCTTTTGGGAGACACCTCAATATCTTCCTTACTTTCTCAACGTTTGTAAAGCTCTTTCCCAAAGAGTCAAGGTTGTTGGTGATTTCTGTGAATCGTGTGAACATGACCTTGATAGACTCATTAGGCTTCATCTTGAAAAGTTCATACTTTCGAAGGAAGATGCTGATCTTGGTGTCCTTCACTTGGTTGGTTCCCTCGTAGGTGACGACCAGCTTGTCCCAAATCTCTTTAGCTGACCTACAAGATGAAATACGGTTAAACTCATCAGTGCTAAGACCACAATAAAGTAAGTTAATAGCCCTGTAGTTTTTGGAGACGAGTTCAAGATCCGCTTGGATGTATTCAGACTCCTTCTTTGCGACTTTGGTTCCGTTTGGTCCGTCTTTCTCTGGAATCTTTGGCCCATTCTCTATAATGTTCCAAAGTTCCAGATCTTGGTCTATGATGAACATCTTCATTAATGATCTCCAGTGGACAAAGTTGTTTCCTACAAAGAGTGGTGGTCTGCTGGTAGACCTTCCCTGTGCAAATCCTCCGCTTACTTCACCAGACATGATCGAAAACTCACAAGATTGTTAGATCAAAAGCAGTGAGTAAAGCTCTGATACCAATTGAAGGTTCGATAATGTAAAACAAAGTAATATAGAAATACTCTAGAAGGGGGGTTTGAATAGAGTATGCCGGTTTTTCGCAGATTCTCAAGACTTTTGAATCTCGTGCAAAATCCTTTGAGATTAGACTTAGTCTTTTCTCTGAAAACCTGAATCACAAAGTTAAACAGTCGAACCAAGTGCGGAAATAAGGTAAAGCAATAAGTAAAGGACAGGATGAGTTGTTTACGAGGTTCGGCACGAACTTGGCCTACGTCCCCGCCTAGGGTTCTTCCACAACCCTAGGATTCAACCGGCTTTTATTGATTCACAAGACTTAGGATCCTAGTAGCTCACCGAGAAGCCTCTCTCCTATACAATTGCAATCTAGTCAACTCACGTTCCCTTGGAGTCCTAGACCAATCTAGAAGAGCCCCACCTCTCTATGCTATCTAGTACAATCCTCTTACACTTAGTGAATCAATCGCCTAGTGTCTACTTCCTAAGTTACAAACTCTTGAGTATAACACTCTCTCGAAATATATCCTATAAGCTCACAGTGTAACTCTCAAATGCTTTGAAATGAAATTACAGACTCTTAAGGACTAGCAGAGAGCACACGAATAAGACAAATCTCGCTTGAAGGCTTGAGTGTATGAAAGCTTGTGTTCAACAGGTGTGTCGATGTCTTCTTCTTCCTTTTCTTTTTATTGAAACAAATCGGCGCCTAAGGATCTTCACCAACGGCCAGAGAGGATCATGGCTTGAGCTGGATCTTCTATCTTTGGAAACTTTCGGAGGCCATGATCTTCCGATTTGAATCTTCTCAATTTACAACATAAGGAAGGAAATAATATTCGAAAATACTTCCTGAAAGGTTAGTGTATATATAATAATATAATGGAAGCATATAATAACATAAAATAATATTCGAACATAATATCATATAGAACAGGTTTTGTGTTTCATTAATACTGTTGAAGCTTCAAGACCTTTGACACGAACAGACTGTCAAGGCCTTTATAACTTATTCCGATTTTCATCAAGGGAGTGGAGTTATCAAATACCACATAGTCCTTGTGTATACGACACTCGATATACTACAGCTGAACCCCATACACTTGTGGGTGTAGGTTTTTAGCCTATAAGGAGGCAATCAATCATCACCTAAGTTTTCTCATGATCTTTTAGAGCTTATTATGCAGGTTTATGCGTACGTTCTGATCGTGGACCTATCCTCGAAACCATTGATGAGCTTGAACGTTTCTTCCATCTTCGCAAAAAAGCGATTCAAATCATGGCTGACAACGAGACGCAGGTTGAGACCATAGAGCGGTTGAGGAAAGAGATTGAGGATCATAATGCTACAATCGCTGTTGAAAGGGCCGCCGCTACTGCAGAGTTGACGAGAGTGTTTCTCGACCAAATAAATTTATAGTCAAGACCCCCTCTAGAGTATAGGGGAGTGAGGTTCGTCCTCAGGAGAGAAGTCAGCGGTTCTAGGTTTAGTTGGTTTCGGGGTTCGGGAGTAGCGGGAAAAGGTGGCGGTCGGTTGCTGTCGATATCGACTGAGACTAGTCGATGTCGAGGGATGGAGAGGGGATGGTGGTTGGAATCGAGTAGAATCTCTACAGAATTTAAATAATAAAATAAAATAGTAAAAGTGCAAACTTCCAAGGTAAGGGATCACCACAATAATAAACATATGTATAAATCACGAATAACATAAAAGAGAATGCTTTACATCAAAGAATCAACTTTTGCTAATTCCAACAATTTAGGCAAATCAACTCTCGAAAATAAATCTAATTGTTTCTACCTTTACATAATTAGGATTAATAAACTCGCAAATAAAAACCCTAATTACTATCCAAGTTTGCAACATGAATTCATTGAAATTCCATCCAAGGGTTAAGCATAGAGGTAGATGATGATAGAAACACACACAATTATGAATTCATCGATTAAGAACACATGCCTATCGTTGGGCTCACCCCAACCCTAGAAGAGGGGAATTAGAAACAAAACATGAAAATAAACAACTAACTTTAAATTAAAACTAAAACTTACAAAACCTTCAATCTTCACTCTAGGCTCTCCTCCTAACTACTTGCATCTGAAGACGACTTGACTTGAATGATTGAAAAACCAGCCCTTAGGGCTTTATTTATAGGGCTCAATCCTAGCTATTCTAAGAGAGCAATCTATCTAAATCTATCTAAAGATATACTTCTAGATAAAAGGAAATAAATCTAAATTGGTAAAATAGATAAATCCTTAGGGTAATTAATTGTTCAACCGTTTAGGATAGAAAATAGATAAAATATCTTCTCCTTCATGTGCAAGTTTCCTCCACTCGGATTAGGAATCGGTATGGCTCGAAATCGGCTTCTGGGGTTCACTCGATATCGACCATGTTTAGACGATATCGACATGTCTTCTCAGCTTCTCTCGATCTTGGCCTCTGAAGGTGATTTCGACCAGCTCTTGACTCGATATCGACCAAAGTTGGTCGACATCGACCTCTTCTGTGCAGCTTCCAAGTGCTGAGGCGATTTCTGGCATTTCTGTTCGACGTGCTCCTCTCGATATCAACCAAGTAAGGTCGATATCGACCTCCTTGACAGTTCTCAACATTCTGCATCTGTCTTGAAACGCACTTTCCCGAGTCGTCGTTCATTGGATTGATGCATATGAGTATGTGTTGGAAAGCACTTTTTGTGGGCTACAACTCTCATGAAGACATCAGAACTTGATTCAAAATGTAAAATGGCAAAAAGTGACGTTTTCTCCAGATGCACCATCCTGTGCTCTTCCTTAGCTTCTCCAACGTCTTCATGACTTTCCTTTAAGCTCCAAAGTGCGTCCGATTTCTGCAAAATTAAACAGAAACTTGTGTAGACCTTCATATATTGCAAATAAACATAAACTACACAAATCTGATGCTTTCCCAACCAAAAAACATAAAATATGGACAAAAATCGAAATAGATGTAAGCGAAAAACATGGCAAATTGAGCGCACATCAACACCCAATACTTAAGCTTGCTTGTTCTCAAGCAATCTTTTTAATGGTCATTCAGGGGAAGAAACTAAACTCTCAACATCATAGATTCATTGTTATATATCCCTACAATCATTTTCCATCCTCGGAAAGGTACTAATGTCGACAATATCCATGCCTGTGAATGAAAGCAAAATCATACTCACAAAAGGAGGGTTATATGCATTAAACAATTTTTCGCAACATAGCATTAATAATCAAGAGGACTTTTGTGAGATTATGGAAGAGTAGATTGGTAAAAGGCTAAATGTGGACTAATTTTTGGCCATGTGGTGTTAAATCCGGGGAAATAAACTTTCTTTCCAAACTTCATTCCACATTTCTTCTTCATCATATTTCTCACCTTTCGCTATTCGCTCAATGCTTTTTTCACTTAAATGCTTTTACCTGTCTAACCTTGGTACTCCCTTCTCGCGAGTCGCAAACATGGGTGTCATGAATGGTCCTGGATACTTAGTACGTCGCACTCCTCAACTTGTGTCCCATCTCGCCGAACTAAAATCTAAACGAGCAGGGTCGATCTACCTTTATCTCCTGAGGTGATCGGATTTTTTCTCACTCATTAAATTTTCCATATTTCAAAATTTCTTTCATTCCAGCCAACAACTTCATAATAATGCACAAACTCCATATAACAACTCCAAAGATGACTTCCATTCTCAACATTGCCCCCGGATAGGGTATAAGGTATAAACAAATGGGCAACATGTAATGTATGTGGAGCAATAATGATATAAGGCTCATATATGGCTTGTGTAATTGCAAATAAGCATAGGTAAGGCTAAGATATGAAATTGAGTATATGTATGGAAATATATAAAGTCCTCCATCATCTTATCATGCATATGTCAAAAGCAATTTCAAATTTTACCTCTCTTTCGTGGTTTTCTCTAAAAAAATTGCACTTCATGTGACTTCCCTTAACCAGGCAATTTCATGTTATAAAAGCTTCCATGACACTTATTCTTTATTTTCAAAATTTTTTCGATGGGGGTGATTTTTTCTAGACTTTAGTCTTTTTAGACTTTGGATAATAAACTTGATAATGAACATGATGAATATAGATAGACTCGATGCATATAGATAGATATATCCAAAGTAACTATGTATGATGCAATTGGAGAAGTATGCATAACTATGCTCAAAATTTTTAAAATATGTTAAAGAATGATTAAAAATATGCAAGTAAGCTTTTCCCCCACCCCATACTTAAAGATTACAGTGTCCTCACTGTATAAGAACTAGGGTTAATGAAGAAACTTAATAGACAATAGTGCAGATGCTCCAAATACGTGTTGTAACACGCCAAGAGTCGACGTCGAGTAGGCTTCTAGTTCTCCGAATTACCTAATGTCATCAAAGGGAAAGAAAAACTTGCACGAAGTAAAGAAAATACAAGAGAAACAAATTTATTAAAGAAGAAAAATAACAGCAGGTTGCCTCCCGTAAGCGCTAAATTTTAAGTCTCTAGCTCGACCTATTTCCCATTTAGCCTTAGCCTGGCTCATCTTGTTTGGAGGTATAGGTGGATCTGGTGGTTCCTGCGGAACAGTCGATTTCAACTGAAGTATAGTCGATATCGAGTGTTTGGTCGATATCGATTGAGGTGCACTCAACATCGACTTATGTCTCTGGATCAGTTCCTCCAGAATGCATATACGTCGAGGCTAGGTGGTCGATACCGACTGAAGGGTAGTCGACGTCGACTGGGTCATAGAAGGGGACATTGTCGAGCCAACCTTCTTCTGCTGGAGGTGGATGAAAGGAAGCCTCAAGCCTTCGGATCAAGTCTTCCAGTCGGGCTATTTCCCTTAATCGTGCCTCCTCCTGTGCGAGCCTATTTCGCCGTCTCAAATCTTCGAACCATCTTTTCCGTTCGAGATCGTATACTTCTTGCACCTTTGTACCTAACCTTTGAAATCACAATAAAGTACATAAATTAGTAGCAAAATCTCGACACCTATCGGGTACCGATGAGGTAGGTGGTGCTATGGTATGTGATAGCGTAAGAAACAAGGGATGGGTTACTCCTAAACATTAAACAAAACTAAACAAGGCGCGATTGATATCTCCCCGGCAACGGCGCCAATTTGACGAGAGGGTTTCTCGACCAAATAAATTTATTGTCAAGATCCCCGCTATAGTATAGGGGAGTCAGGTTCGTCCTCAGGAGTGAAGTCAGCGGTTCTAGGTTTAGTTTGTTTCGGGGTTCGGGAGTAGCGGGAAAATGTGGCGGTCGGTTGCTGTCGATATCGACTGAGACTTGTCGATGTCGAGGGATGGAGAGGGGATGGTGGTTGGTGTCGAGTAGAATCTCTGCAGAATTTAAACAATAAAATAAAATAGTATAAGTGCAAACTTCCAGGGTAAGGGATCACCACAACAATAAACATATGTATAAATCACGAATAACATAAAAGAGCATGCTTTACATCAAAGAATCAACTTTCGCTTGATCTAACAATTTAGGTAAATCAACTCTCGAAAATAAATCTAATTGTTTCTACCTTTCCATGATTAGGATTAATAAACTCGCCAATAAAAACCCTAATTACTATCCAAGTTTGCAACATGAATTCCTTGAACTTTCATCCAAGTGTTAAGCATAGAGGTAGATGATGATAGAAACACAAACAATTATGAATTCATCGATTAAGAACACATGCCTATCGTTTGGCTCACCCCAACCTTAGAAGAGGGGAATTAGAAACAAAACATGAAAATAAACAACTAACTTTAAATTAAAACTAAAACTCACAAAACCTTCAATCTTCACTCTAGGCTCTCCTCCTAACTACTTGCGTCTGAAGACGACTTGACTTGAATGATTGAAAAACCAGCCCCTAGGGCTTTATTTATAGGGCTCAATTCTAGCTATTCTAAGAGAGAAATCTATTTAAATCTATCTAAATATATACTTCTAGATAAAAGGAAATAAATCCAAATTGGTAAAATAGATAAATCCTTATGGTAATTAATTGTTCAACCCTTTAGGGTAGAAAGTAGATAAAATATTTTCTCCTTCATGTGCAAGTTTCCTCCTCTCGGATTAGGACTCGGTATGGCTCGAAATCGGCTTCTAGGGTTCACTCGATATCGACCATGTTTAGATGATATCGACATGTCTTCTCAGCTTCACTCGATCTCGGCCTCTGAAGGTGATTTCGACCATGTCTTGACTCGATAACGACCAAAGTTGGTCGATATCGACCTCTTCTGTGCAGCTTCCAAGTGCTGAGTCGATTTCTGGCATTTCTGGTCGACGTGCTCCGCTCGATATCGACCAAGTAAGGTCGATATCAATCTCCTTGACAGTTCTAAGCATTCTACAACCGTCTTGAAACGCACTTTCCCGAGTTTTCGTTCGTCCGATTGACGCATATGAGTATGCGTTGGAAAGCTCTTTTCGAGGGCAACAACTCTCATGAAGACGTCAGAACTTGATTCAAAATGGCGAATGGCGAAAAGTGGCGTTTTCTCCAGAGGCACCATCCTGTGCTCTTCCTTAGCTTCCCCAACGTCTTCATGACTTTCCTTTAAGCTCCAAAGTGCGTCCGATTTCTGCAAAATTAAACAGAAACTTGTGTAGACCTTCATATATTGCAAATAAACATAAACTACACAAATCTCATGCTTTTCCAACCCAAAAAGATAAAATATGGATAAAAATCGAAATAGATGTAAGCGTAAAACATGGCAAATTGAGCGCACATCAACACCCCATATTTAAGTTTGCTTGTCCTCAAGCAATACTTTTAATGGTCATTCAGGGGAAGAAAGTAAACTCTCAACATCATAGATTCATTGTTATATGTCCCCTACAATCAATTGCCATCCTCAGAAAGGTACTAATGTCAACAATATCCATGCCTGTGAATAAAAGCAACATCATACTGACAAAAGGAGGCTAAAGGTGGGCTAATTTTTGGCCATGTGGTGTTAAATCCGGGGAAATAAACTTTCATTCCAAACTTCATTCCACATTCCTTCTTCATCATATTTCTCACCTTTCGCAATTCGCTTAATGATTTTTTCACTTTAATGCTTTTACCTCTGATGCGGGACCATCTACGACACATCCAGACACACCTATCATACTTGGCGATGGACCTATGACTCGAGCTCGTGCTAAGAAGCTTCAACGAGATTCATTCATGTTCGTGAGCCATGTCCTATTCTCAAGCGCGGTTCAACTTCAAGAAGAGCCATCGAAGGCATACTTGTATTCTACACTTGAAGAGGCCGGATCTCCTTAGTTACATATGGGCCGAAATTCTACTAAGTGTTGAACCCTTTTATGCCATTTATAGTAACCTTCTTTACTTAAGTTATTTTAGGTAATTTAGGGTTTTATTTTAATTTCTTTTTATTTATTATTTTTTTTTATCAAAATCAGCCTCCTAAGTCTATTAATAATGTCTGATCACCTCTTGTAGAACTCATGTTCATTCTCATACATTCAATCACTAGCTTAGTTGTGTGAAACACATTGAGTGCAAGTCGATCGATTGGAGCCTTGCTCATCGATTGCAAATTGGTATTGTCTCCGCTTGTTTTGCCTTGAGTTTGTCAATCTCGCGAAGATTGGTAAGTCTTGGTATCCACGAGCCCCCTCCTTGTGCCTCCAAGTTGTCCGCTTGGTTGTGTAATGTTGTAGGAGCGGGTTATATAATCATTCAATGTTGGTTCTTACCTCCTACGGGAGCCTAGGGTCTTCATCTTGTTCTATATAGATCGATCCACCATCTATCTTGTGTCTTTTGCTGAATTTTTGAGTCCTTTGTTTATCAATACAGCCGCACCTAGTACTGCATCTTTTCAATTTCGAGTCTTTCTTTAAGTCTTGTTACGTTTCTGCTTTAGTTCTTGCAATTGAGTCTTGATTGTCGAAAGATCGGCCATTCTACGGCTAACCCCGTATCAAATTGATATCAGAGCTTAGGTTATCGACATCAAAAGTTGAGTCTTTATTCTTCAATTTTGTGTCTTTTGCATTCAATTACAGCCGCATATGGAGTCTTGTTCGAGTCTTCAAGTTCTTTATTGATTCTTGATCGAGTTCTTTGTGTTCTTGCATCTTTCTTCATTCCGTTCTTGAATTTGTGTCTTGATTGTCGAAGATCGGGCCTCCCTACGGCTAACCCCGTATAAACCTCTCTAACCTTGGTACTCCCTTCTCGCGAGTCGCAAACATGGGTGTCATGTAACACATCTCTAACCCTGAATCCGCTATACTTATTCCTCCTTCAAATTATGAAATTAAAATAAACTTCCTATCTGAAATTAAAATAAATACTTTTGAAGGAAGACCTAACGAATGTCCAATGCAACACATCTCTACTTTTATGGACTTATGTGAAATAATTGTTGATGGAGTAAATTTAGAGTATGTGAGACTGAAATCTTTTCGATGGTCTTTGGCAAGGAAGGCAATACAATGGCTTGAAAGTTTGGCTCCACGCTCGCTAAGGATATGGGCAGAGGTGAAGGACGCATTCCTAAACAAATTCTTTCCTCCCTCTAAGACGGCGATGCTGCGACAAAGGATCACGACATTCAAACAAAATCTTGGTGAAACACTAGCACAAGCGTGGGAGCATTTTAAGGACTTGCTGAGATCATGCTCGACGCATAGGCAACTAAGGAGATATTCTATAATTCCCTTGATGTGCCAAATAAGGAGAGGATCAATTCATATATCTCCTATCGGTACATTGAGCTTACACCAACGGAGGCATGGGAGACCATTGAGAGGCTCGTGAACTTCGACAACACCTATGGGACTGCTGCGGCTTATGACTCAAGGCATGCCCCATCAATGCCACTTTATGAGCCTCCAAAAGAAAAGACCCTGAGGTGTGTTAACAATTCCACCACGATCAGACACGCCGCCTCCAAAAGCAAGTCAGGTTCCTGAGCAACAATCAACCTTGTCAGGAATGTGGTTCAACAAGGCATAAAACTAGTGCTTGTCCACATACTAAGCAAGTATCTATGGCGGAACAACATAAGGAAGCCAAGTGGATGAGAGGCTCCTATGGAGGGGGCAATCAACCATATTGGGGAGATCAACTGTTCTATCAACAAAGGGATCCCCTACCATATAGAGCACCAGGGCACCCTGAGCGGGAAACAAGGAAGGATGACTTGTAGATCATTCTTGATGAGATGCGGAGGAACCATGGTGAGTTCAAAAAAGCCAATAACTCCGTCCATACTCAGCTGTAGGGCATCAACTCTAGGCTTGGGGAGATAGACGTTTGGAAGCACAATATGGAGACCCAAATGGGTCGATTGGCGGAAGCAATACCCAAAGCGCCAGGATCATTCCCTGGATCAACTGTGCCCGACCAAAAGGGCAAAACAACTGGAAACATAGCGGCGATAAATCTAAGGAGTGGCATCAATTACAAATTCCCGAGCAAAAAGCGGAGGAGAATGCCCCAGAAGGAACATCGATATCGAACCCCCCTGTCGATATCGACCAAGGTGACATCAATGTCGACCATCCTGTCGATGTCGACCCTGATGCTAAGTTACCATAGAAATCGACGTCTCCAGTCGATGTCGACCCCCATCCTGTCGATGTCGATCTCACACCAGCCGCAGGGAATAAGAAGGTGTTGCCATTCCCAAGGAAGATAATTAAGGACCCGGCGGAAAAGAAGTTCCAGCAGTTCGTGAAGATGCTTCAAGGACTCAATGTCTCAATACCATTCACAGAAGCACTTCATGAGATGCCGTCCTATGTAAGGTTCCTTAAGGACATATTGGGTAAGAAGCGATCGCTTTCTGAGATCGCAGAGGAGTGCAACAGATTGGAGCTATCACAAAAGCGGGCAGACCTAAGTAAGTTTTCTATCGCTATAGGCTTAGGTCGATATCGCTTTAATGCTTTAGTTGATTTGGGCACTAACGTTAGCATGATGCCACTAACCATATGGCACAAGGTAAAGATAGGTCCTCTAGACCCCGTGGATGCAAGGTTATACATGGCGAATAATACGGTGGTTATTCCAACAGGATTGGTAACTGATGTGCCAGTACAAGTAGGTAAATTCTTTGTCCCTGCTGATTTCTTAGTTGTTGATATAGCGGAGGACCCTGCTTGTCACATTATTTTAGGTAGGCCATTCCTAGCGACCGTCGATGCCAATATCAGCGTGAAGAAAGGATTGCTCTCATTTGCCATTAGCAACGAAGTGATAGAGTATGCCTTCAACAAGACGGTAAGGAACAATGAGGGGCCAATGGAGATTAAAGCCATCAATGGTGTCTACATCGCATGTGGAGAAGCCAAGGTAAGGAGAATGACACCGGAAGAGCTTAAAAAGAGGGCCATAGAGGCCTAAGTGGAGGAGGTTGTGGTAATCTTGAACGAAGGAGCCAGACAGAACATCGACATCGACCCAGGTAAGTCAATATCGACTAACATAGTTCAAGATTCTGTGTCAGGTCATAAGTATGGGGTCAACGAAGGAGAAGGAACTTGGAAATCGAGCAACAAGGTCGATATCGACCACAAAGCAATGCCGAAATCGACACCCATAGCAGCTGAGAAAGGAGGAACAAAGTCCTCGATATCGATCTCTGATTGTCGAAATCGACCTGATCATGTCGAGAGTAACCACTCCAAATCGACTGAACTTGGAGAAGCGCAATAGAGCTCGATATCGAGTACTGAATATCGATGTCGACCTGAGCCACAGACAGAGAAGAAGGTAAGTCAAGGTACGGATTCCTCCTGTTCCATCTCAATTAAAGATTTATCATTATTTGGAAGAGGTGTGCCTTGGCATGTGCGCTTGTGTAGGGTATCCGATGATGATTCGAGCCAATATGAGATAGGATACAAGGTTTATGTCGCCAAATCAAAGGATCAATGGTTCCCTACTAGATTCAAAGACAAGATGATGGGACCATTCATGGTAAATCAAATCCATCCGGGCGGAAGGCAGCTGTGTGACAAGAAAGGAGTTCTATTTGAGGCCCAAGCCACATGGGCTCTGCAGATGCCGCCTTGAGAGCGCGAGGGAAGAAGTCGGCCTAGCGACTTAAAAGTCTAGATCTTGTAACAAAGACTTAGTTTTTGATTTTGGAAAATTCAGTTTTTACAATTGACACTTTACATTATTATTGCATGTTTTTGGTTTTGTTTTTATGTTTAACAAATTGCAGGAAAGAGGAAAAGGACAAAAAGAGACATCAAAATCGATGTTGAAGCTCGATATTGACCTAAAGGTCGATTCCGAGGGGCTTATGGTCGAGGCCGGATCACCCTGAAGCTTGAGCCAGAAATCGATGAACAGAGATCGATTCCGATTTTAGAGGTCGATATCGACCATCACTACAGTCTTCTTCGACTCCTCAAATTATTGACGGTATATTAAGTTATTTTTTAACCCTAGTTCTAATACAGTGAGGACATTGTAATCTTTAAGTATCGGGTGGGGGAAAGGCTTACTTGCATATTTTAGCATATTTTGAAGTTTTTGCATAGTTTTTACATATTAATGAATAGTCATACATAAGTTATTTTAGAATTGCATATATATCTTTAAGTATTGCATACATAGTTTATATTTCAAAAAAAAGAGAGAAAATGACCCCCATAAAAAAATTGAGAATAAAGAAAAGAGACATGGAAGTATAAAAAAGAGCTCTGCGATGCAATATTAGATTCATTAGAGATATAACATGAAATTGCCTAGTTAAGGGCAGTCCCAATGAAGTGCAAAAAGAAAAAAAATAAAGGAGGTAAAAAACTTGAAGTTGCTTTTGACATGTGCATGATAAGATGATGGAGGACTTTTATATATTTCCATACATATGCTTACAAAAGTTCATATCCTAGCCTTACCTATGCATATTTGCAAAAGTCACAAGCCGTATTTGAGCCTTACTATATCATTATCATTGTTGCTTCACACACACACATATATATATATATCATATTGCCTATTTTATATACCTTATACCCTATCCGGGGACAAGTTTGAGAATGGATGTCACCTCTGGAGTTGTTATATGGAGTGTGTGCATATTTATGAAGTTGTTGGTAGGAATGAAAGAATTTATGAATTATGGAAAACTTAATGAGCGAGAAAAAATCTGATCACCTAAGGAGATAAAGGCAGATCGACCCTGCTCATTGACATGTTAGTTCAGCGAAATGGGACACAAGGTGAGGAGTCCGAAGTACTAAGTATCTGGGGCCATTCATGACACTCATGTTTGCGACTCGCGAGAAGGAAATGCTAAGGTCAGAGAGGTAAAAGCATAATAAATTGAAAAAAGCATTGAGCGATGAGTGAAAGGAGAGATATGATGAAGAAGGAATGTTGAATGAAAGTTGGAAAGAAAGTATATTTCCCCGCATTTAACACCACATGGCCAAATATTAGCCCACCTTTAGCCTTTTACCAATCTACTTTTCACAAGCTTGAAAAAATCCTCTTGATTATTAATGTTATGTCGCTGAAATTGTTTTATGGTTATAAACCTCCTTTTATGAGTATGAAATTGCTTTGTTGACCATGCATGGATTTGGTTGACATTAGTACCTTATCGAGGATGGCAATTGATTGTAGGGACATATGAAAAATGAATCTATGATGTTGAGGGTTTACTTTCTTCCCCTGAATGACCATTAAAAGTATTGCTTGGGGACAAGCAAGCTTAAGTTTGGGGTGTTTGATGTGCGCGCAAATTGCCATATTTTCTATGCACATATTAGTCCATTTTATCATCATTTGCATGCACATTAGTGGGAAACAAGAGATTAGTGTAGTTTATGCATTGTTGTCAAATATATGGGTCTGCACGACTTTCTATGTGATTTCGCAAAAAACAGGATGAAAATGGACAGATTTGGAAGAGCGGAAAAAGAACTCAAATTCTTTTGAAGAGGTCGATATCGATAATGAACAACGACATCGAGTGCAGCAGAGAGGCAGGAATCGAGCAAGAACAGAACAGAGCATGTCGACACCACAGAGGTCGATATCGATGTCTGAGGTCAATATTGAGTGCCTAGATCGAGCTTATTGATAGAAGTCGAGTGCCAGTCCGAGGAGAAGAAGGAGAGCTCGATGATAGAGTTAAACCGAGGTCGATATCGATGATGACGGTCGATATCGATGTTGTTCAGCAGAGAAGTCCGACTCAGATTTTGATAGAATTCTATCCGAAGCTTGCACGTCTATCCAAAAGTCGAGATCTTCTATCCAACATACCAGACTTCATCTATTTTGTTATTTACCATGGAATTTTTAGTTTTTACTTTATTAAGTTTTATCTCAGAGAATAAAGATAAGTTTTCGAGTCTTTGGATAGCAAAGTTCGATATCTATATCTAGAGGCCGTTAGGGCTGAGTTCAATCATCCAATTTAAAGCAAGAGTTTTATTAGTTTATCGCAGAGAATTTGTAGAGAAAGAGAGAGAGAGGAGGCCGAGTGAGGTTGGTAGAAGCGAGAGCGGAATTGGCTTTGTTCGGTTAGAATTTCTTTCTTTTGTAATTCAAAGCAGTTTTCTTTTCAATGATGATGATGAGTTCAATGATGAGAAGCGAGTAGTCAACCCATTTCTAGGGTCGGGGTGAGCCCGACGATAGCGATGTAGGGTAAGAGCATCAAAGGTATGATTTTTATGCGATTCCGTCTTCTATCCTATGCATGATCCTTTGCGAAAGTTAGGGAGATTCATTATTTGCATTATTGAAGCGAAAGCCAATCATATTGTGAACATGGATTACTCATGAATTGGATAGTAACTCTTAGGAATTATGCGAGAGCCTCTAATCACCTAAGTGTTGGTAAGGAAAGTTATTTGACGAAAAAACATTAAATTTCATAACCTTAGCATCATACTTGCATGCTTATCGTTGTGGTGTAAATCCCCGACTTTGGAAGCTTTTAGTTTATTGAGTTTGATAAAAAGTTGAGTTTTACTGTCCACAGTTTCCTTTATCATCCTACGCTCTTCGGACACTTTACCGACACATAGGTTACGTACAACAATTTCTGTGACAAACATCAAAATCGACTGACTACGGTCGATATTGAGCATTAACGTCGATATCGAGGTTCCACTCGACGTCGATTTGGTTTGCTTTTGTCTTCTGCAGGAACTTGACTTGAAAGCGACCAGAACTGAGGTCGATATCGACTAGACACATCGATATCGAGTGTCTTCTGAGGTCGAAAGCTTGATCGTGATTACAACAAGGGAAGCGCTGACATACCCTACAACTGCATCGGGAGGGATTCTTGTATTTATTTGGTTGATAAGGGAGTTAGCATAGTTAAGATATATTTGAATATTTGAATCGCACCTCCCCTAGACGAACAGTCTCACGAAGGAGTTGTCCGCCATGTAAAGCTTCATGTCGATGGGCTCCAATGATCCTACACCCAATTGTTGCCATATCGATAGGGGCATCAAACTAACACTAGCCCCAAGATCACAAAGGGCTTTAAAATGATGCTTACGTACCCCTACCGTTAACGCGAACTTGCCTGGATCGCCGTGCTTTTCAGGGAATTCAATAGAATTGCATTTGCCGACGATCTCTAAGATAGACCTCTTCTTGGAAAAGATGTCCTTCAGGAACCTCATGTAGGCAGGCATCTCGTTTAGCGCTTTCGTGAGAGGGATGGTGAGGTTGAGTCCTTGTAGGATCTTCCTGAAGCGGCTGAACTTGGTGTCTGTCGGATCTCGCAACACCTTGGAACGATAAAAGAGTGCTTTGGAGGCGAGGTGGTCGAGTTTTGCTTTCTGAACTGGTCGACATCGACATCAGGGTGGTCGATATTGACATTACTGGTCGACCTCAGAGATGGCTGAAGCTGTTGTTGATTTGCAGAGGTGTCAACGTCGAGTTGGTGGTCGATATCAACTGGTGCACTCGATATCGAGTGCTTCTCTGGCTTGGTTATGGGCTTCACAGTGGGCTCGACATGGAAAGTGTGTTCGACGTCGACAGAGCCCTCAATATCGACTGGGGTATCGACATCGACTGCGTCTTCAACTACTTATCCTTGGCTCTGTGGCTCATGCAGTTGACGTCCACTCCTTAGATTGATAGCGACAATGTGCCCGGCATGCCCCATAGGATTTCCTTATGGTTGTCCAGGGAGCTTGTCAGGTGGCTTTGGAATTTGGGCCGCTAGTTGACCCAGTTGGGTTTCAATGCTCTTCTTCCAAGTGTCCATCTCCCCCATGCGGGCGGTAAGATGGTTGAGCGCTTTGTTGTACATCGTGGTTCCGCCTCATCTTATCGAGGATGAGTTGGACATCATGGTTCCGCCTCATCTTATCGAAGATGAGTTGGACATCATCCCTTTGTGGCTCTCTCTTCAGATGGCCTAAAGCTCGGTAAGGTGAAGGATCCCTAGGGTAGCATTGGGGTGGTTGATTTCCCCAGTTGTGGTACCCCTAGCGATAGGGATTACTCATATACCTCACCTCCTACTATGTCTCTACTATATCAACTTGCTCCGTGTGGGGGTAAGCGGTGGTGATGTGCCTCTCAGAGTCGTATTAGGCGCAGGGTTGGTTAACGGTGAGGAATTTGACTTGCTTTTAGAGCCTACCGAGTTGATCTTGCATGAATTGCGCTTTGACCTTGAGATCAATCTCCTTGGATGGATCATAGAGTGGCATAGATGGGGCAGGCCTTGAGTTAGAGGCCACAGGAGTCTCATAGGTGTTGTCAAATTCTATTAGCCTCTCTATAGTATCCCAAGCTTATTGTGGTTGGAGATCAAGATACCCATAGGAGGTGAAGGTGTTGATCCTCTCCTTTATTTCTACGTCCAGGGCATTGTAGATGATCTCCTGGATGACGTAGGGTGGTTACCCATGCGTAGGGCAGGACCTTAGCAGCTCCTTGAAACACTCCCTCACTTGCGCCACGGTCTCATGTGGCTTTTATTTGAAAGCCATGATCTTTTGACGTATTACCGTCATCTTGGATGGTGGGAAGAACTTGTTGAGAAAAGCATCATTGACTTCATCCCACGTGTGGAGCGATCTCGGGGCTAGGCTCTCCAACCATGCTAGTGCTTTCCCTGTAAGAAACCATCGAAAAGCATTTAGTTTTACATATTCAGGGCTTTGTCCGTCAGCAATAATATCACATAAATCAAGGAATAAAGTAATATGCTCTATATGGCAATTATTAGGTTTTCCTTCAAATTGACGTCGCCTAATTTCAGTTAAGAAGCTAGGTTTAATCTCAAAATTAGAAGGAGGAATAAGAATGGCCAATTCAGGCACTGAGAGCACAGGGTGCATATATTGCTTGGCATTCTGAGGGAGGGCATTGATTTGGGCTTCGATTTGCCTTATTGCTTCCTCCTCTCTGTCAGCACGCTCTCGTTGTGCCGCCTCTCTAGTTGTGAAATCCTCGATTTGCTTCCTTAGACACTCAATTTACTGAGCCTGGGACTCTTGATCTGCCATGATTCTTTGAACTCGGGACCTTAGATGGAGATAGCGTTGCTTACACCTATAAAGCAGAACTAGGAAAAGAAGACGTGAGATAGACTACTAGGGCACGATTGATCGCTTCCTTGGCAACGACGCCAAAATTTTGATGTAGGGAGAATTGAATTGAATAATAAAATAAAATATAAACAATGCAACCCTTAGCCTTTTCAAATAAATTTAGGACTCCCCCGCTCGAGTAGTATGGAATCAAGATCGACTCACGAGGAAGCCTGTCAGCGGGATCCTAGATAGCCTTGGAAAGCTCACATCTTGATCGACCAGAAGCCTCGATCTTGAGTAGGGTACTCGACGTTGACCTGGACTATCTATTTCTACTGCAATAGAAAACATGCAGAGACAAAAACGAGGAGTCGATATCGACTAAGGTGGTCGATATCGATGTCAGTAGCGTACGTCGACCTGGCTCAAAAGACCACCAATCGACACAGGGGACTCGATTTCGAGTGATGTACTCGATATCAATCTCAGATGAAGGAGGGATGGACATCAACATACAAGACCGTCGACGTAGAGCGAAGTGGTCGATATCGACCCGTTGTGTCAAAATCGAGTGGTCCTGCAGTAGTTAGCGTCGGCAAAGACTGGCCGAAGATGAATAGGATGGAATGCGAAGTATGGACAGAAAAGACAGGTTTTTGATGATTAAAATATATAAAGGAACGAAACTCCTAAGGCTAGGGTTTACCACAACATTAACCAATTCATGCAATAAGGCAAATAAATTAGACAATTGTGCTATCTCACCCGAGGGACAAGCTTTCGCCGTACACCAATGATTAGGAATACTCTTGCAAATAAACCTAATTGTCTCTACCAATTTTATGTTTCTAACTCAAGTTATTAACATGAATCCCTTTTCATGCGATAAGGACTAAACATAGAATCGTAAGAGATGGTATAGTCACAATGATATCAACATCAAGTACTTACCTCAAACACGCATGGCTAACTTCGGGCTCACCCCGACCCTAGAAGATTTGGGAGACTACTCGCACTTCATCGTAACAAACACCATTGATTCAAAAGAAGGAACTTGCATTAATTGAAAGCTTCTCCTAAACTCTAACTCTATTGTGTATTGTATCTTGTGTTGTTGAACTGAATGTCTAAAAGACCAGCCCCTTGGGCTTTATTTATAGCCTACTAATCCTTGCTAGGCAAGGAAAGTAGTAATAATCCTACTAAAACTTCTATCTAAAGTTCTATCCCAAACAAGTAGGATGAATCTTTATTAAGGTAAATATCTAAATAACTAATAAATATCTTAGGGTAAAAAGGAAACAACCCTTAAGACATATTCTATCTAAAAGATAAAATTGTGGCTAGTTGATAGTTTATCCAATCTGCATCCTCGAGGCACATGCAATCCGTGTAAAATTCCACCCGATAGCGATCGGCTAAGTCGATATCGAGGTCTTTGTATTGGCTCGACAAACTTCATTTCACTCGATCTCTGGAGCCATGATGATGTCGACATCTTCACTCGATGTCGACTGATCTTGAATGGTTCTTTGTGGTCTGTCTCGATGCTCAGACTCTACATCGAGCTGGCATGTCGATTTCGACCTATATAGTCGATATCGACCTCTTCAGTGCTTGGCTTGGCTTTCTCGTTTTGACTCCGATTCCGCTCCAATCTCTACATATTTAGACCAAAACTTATGCAGACTCTATTCCTTTCATGTCAGCTCATTCTACACAAATTTACATTATTTTCAACCTTTACTTTAGGAATCGAATGGAAAATGAAGTCAAAACATGTAAATAATAAGGTTACAAATTTGTACATCATTAAGTTAAATAATGCTTGAATGGAAAATAAAGTCTTACATCCTCTTATCATGCATATGTCAAAAGCAACTTCAAATTTTACTCCTTTCATGGTTTTCCTAAAAATCGCACTTCATTGAGACTTCCCTTTACTAGGAAATTTCATTGCTATATCTTTAACGGATCAATTTTGCATCGTTGAGTCTTGTAACTACTTCCATGACACTTTTCAATTTTTTATGGGGGTACTTTTTCTCAAAAATCTCTATGAATTATAAACTTTATGCTCATTTGAGAAATATGTAAATATGATGCTAATATGTAAGAATTAACCATGTACGCAAAAACAAGACTTAAAGATATGCATTAAACTAACAATTGAGAAAAATAATGTAAGTATGCTTTCACCCCACCCCATACTTAAATCTTAAAGTGTCCTCACTGTAAAAAATAAAATAAGAAGTGGAATTAAAGAGAACTTACTAGAAAACAAGTAGGTGTGTCGATATCGACTGGGTATGTCTACAGGGGAGGTCGAGATCGAGTAGGTGTGTCGATGTCGACTAGGTATGTCGACATCGACATGTTGCTTCAACTCAGGGTGATCTCGGTTCGATTACAATTGCTCTGCTCGATTTCCCTTAGTCGATATTGACTGAGTATGTCGACATCGAGTGCTTTTGCAGATTCTTCGTGCTTGAAATTGTTAGACTTCTCACGAAACTCCAAAAGCTTCAATGTTTAAAGTTTCAAAACCAAAACAGAAAACCCAAAAATTCAAAACCCTAAAAATTAAAAAGTCTATGTACATACTCTAGATTTTATACTCGCGAGGCCGACTTCTTCCGCACTTCTATCCAAGGTGGCACATCTATGAGCGATCCATAGGCAAATGAATTTAACGTCATCACATATATATGAGCGATCCATAGGCATATGCACTTTTAATCCAACCTCACAGGGATAATCTGTTTGCACTCAACTCTCAATGTGTTTAGGCTATAAAGATAAACTCTCAACTCGATTCCATATACAATCACATAAACATTGCAATTTATAATGATCTTCTTCACAACCAATTATGTAAATTGAACAAGAACCATCAGGAGGACATTCGCTCAATGGAAAACTTCAAAGAATACTCCATTCGGCGGGGTGGTAATGGGGCTTGGTAAGAAATAAAGGGTATGGAATTATTTGTCTATGTGGTGCTTATAAAATTCAGGAATCAAGACTCCTAAAGTTCAACACAACTCAACCAAACCATATCTCCTAAAATAATGTACAACCAAACTTCTTCCGTGCTTCTATCCAAGGTGGCACATGTAGGGACCATATGGCTTGCATGTCCTCTTCGGGGCTTTCAAGCTCTACTTTGAACACCGTCCCTTTCTTGTCCTTTAGCTCCAACCTCTCTGGATAGACTTTGTAGATGGTCATCAATCCTTTGTTTTTTCCATCCTTTCTTTTACATCCCAGAGCGTTGCAGTGCTCTATAAGCACCTTGTTGTTTGCCTTGTATTCGCTTATTGGCTTACCTATCATGTTAGTAAGGCATACAAACAAGGACACTCTCGTTATAGGGGTATTATCTTGATGCTTTAAAGGAGGAGGATCTTTACCTGGGCTTACCATTGAGTCGTTTAGGCTCTGAGGGATTACTCGACATCGAGTACAATGGTCAACAACGAGTGGATTTATCTCTGGAAGTGTAGTCGATGGAGGTAGGTTGATTAGGAGGAGTCGATCTCGAGTGGGTGCAGTCAATATTGACTGGATCTTGTTGATCTTGAGTGCTTCTGGTGTGTCGAGCTTCGGGCGTCAAGTGCTTGTTCAGGCACTTCTTCCTCGTCGGCTTGGTGCCGAATTGCCAAAAGCTCCTCCATTTGGGCCTCCATGGCCCTCTCCTCTAACTTTTCATGGGTCAAGGTCCTCTTCGTTGGTTCATCACAAGGAATTATTCTCCCTATTGCATGCATGGCCTTGTCCTACATTTGGGTCACCTCCTTCATGGTAGGGTTGAAGGAGAACTCGATGACTTCATTGCCAATAGTGAATGACAATAGTCCCTTGCTCACGCTGATTTTGGCGTCGGCCATAACTAGGAACGACCTCCTTAAGATGATGGGGCATGTAGGATCCTCCGCCATATCAAGTACAATAAAATCCGTGGGTACAAAGAACATACCAACCTTGACTGGGACGTCATCGATGATGCATGTGGGCTTCACGATGTTTTTGTCGGCTATATAAAGCTTCATATCCAGCGGCTCCAAGGCTCCAATGTTGTCCTTTGACCATATGGACAAAGACATGAGGCTTACGTTAGCCCCTAGGTCGCACAAAGCCTTGTAGCGATGTTGGCCAAGCCCAATAGTAATGGAAAATCTCCTGGGAGCACTTCTCTTCTCCGGGTAGTCTACCTTGCTGTACTCTTCTGCGATCTCAACAATTGATCGCTTCTTACTCAGGATGTCTTTGAGGAACCGAACATAGGATGGCATCTCATGAAGGGCCTCTATGAATGGTATGGTGACATTAAAGCCTTGGAGTATCTTCATGAATCTTTGGAACTTCACGTCTGCAGGATCCCTGGAAGACTTGGAGGGATAAGGAAGTGGCTTCTTCTTTGGCAGAGTGGTTTGGTCTGAGGTAGTGAAGATGATTGGTCGACATCGACAGGGTTGTCGACATCGACTATTGTGGTTGATCTCGGGTACGCCTGGACAGGGTCGACATCAACAGGGGTGTCGATATCGAGTGGGTCAGTCGACATTGAACGGGGAGTGTCGATATCAATTGGCTCTCCAGTGATTTTCTCTGCTGGCTCCATTTCTTCTTGATTGATTTAGATCTCGTTACCATTCCTTAAGCGTATGGCGGTGATGTGGCCGAGTGGTTGCCCCTTAGGATTAGCCTGAGGTTGGTCTGGGAGCGCTCCGGCCTGTCATGAAGTGTTGGCCGCCAATTGACCAGTTCTGTCTTCATGCTCTTCCTCCAAGTGTCGATCTCACCAAGCCTTGTGTTAATGCCATGTAGTTGGGTGTGGACGGCGTTGTTGGATTCGTTAGTCTCCACTTCTTTTCTCCTCATCTCTTCTAGGATGAGTTATAGATCATCTCTTCTTTCCCTCTCAGGATGACCAGGTGCTCTATATGGCGGTGCTTTTTGATATTGTTGTTGGGGTGGTTCATATCCGCAATTCCTTTGATAGCTACCTCCATAGTTAGGCCCCCGTGCATATTTGACTTCCTCGTGGGTCTCCGCCAATTGTACTTGCTCCTTGTAGGGACAAGCAGTCATGGTGTGCTTCTTTGACGCACATTCTATACAAGCTTGGTCGTTAGTAAAAAACCGAACTTGTTTTTGAAGACGCTTTACCTAGTCTTTCATGAACTGATCCTTCACCTCGGGATCCGCCGCCTTCGAAGGCTCATATAGTAGCATGGATGGGGTTGGCCTCACATTGGAAGCTGCATGAGTCCCATAGATGTTGTCAAACTCCACGACCCTTTCAATCGTCTCCTAGGCTTGATTAGGGGTAAGCTCTAGGTAGTGATAGGCGGTATAGGTGTTTATCTGCTCTCTTGTAGGCACGTTCAAGGCATTGTAGATGATCTCCTGGATAACATACGGCGGTTGCCCATGTGTAGGGCAGAATAGCAGCAGGTCTTTGTAGCACTCCCAGACATGTGCTAGTCTCTCCCTGGTCTTTTCTTGTAGGACATGATCTTCTGGCAAATCTGCGCCGTTTTGGATGGTGGAAAAAACTTGTTGAGGACGATATCCCTAGTTCACCCCAAGTGCGGATTGAGCGTGGGGGCAAGCTTTCCAACCATTGTAGAGCCTTTCCTACAAGAGACCATTTAAACGCTTTGAGACACACATATTCTAAACTGACACCGTTGCTGACGGTGTCACATAAGTCAATATAAGTAGTTATGTGCGCGTCATAGGGCATTCGGAGGCCTTTCCCTCAAAAGCATGTCTCCTAGTCTCCGCTATAAAAGTAGTTTTTATGCTCTTTGGCATAAAAACTACAATAGGAGACTCAGACACCGCCATGGTTGGGTGCATATGCTCTTTGGCATTCTGTGGGATCTGGCGTAGTTGCTCTTGGGCTTCTCGGCGAGCTTGGGCCTATTGCTCATATCGAGCCGCCGTCCTTTGATGTGCCTGCGTATGTTGATCGCTCTCGGTTTTGAACCCCTCAACTTGCTTTCTAAGCCTTTCGAGCTCTAGTTGCATCGTCTCTTCGTTAGCCATGATCGTCTTAGCCCTTTGTTGTAGACGAAGGAAGCGTTTCAGATCATCTAAAGCAGTGAACTCAGGCTTGTGATCAGTGCATCGCATACACCTTCAAAACAATACTAGGTAAAGAAGTAAGTAAGACTAGACAGGGAGCGACTGATAGCCTCCCTGGTAACGGCGCCAAAATTTGTTAGGAGAGAAAATAAAAGATATAAACTCAAATTGATTCCTTCATTCGCAAATAAATTCAAGACTCCCTCCCGATGTAGCAACAGGGAATGAGCATCAATCATCGATGAGGCGGGTTAGCAGTTTCCTGAATAGTCTTTAGGATTCCTTCGCAAGTCGACCAATAGCCTCGATATCGACCAGTTATATCGATATAGACTGGGGCAGTCGATTCCTAGTGTGTAGTGTCGATCTGTGAAACCTACAAAGAAGAACATAGAACAGAGGCACTCGATATCGACTAGGTAGGTTGATCTCGAGTGGGTTAGTGTGCTTCGGTCGACTCAGAAGACCGTCGACTAGGGTTCTCTCGATATAGTGCACTCGATATCGAGTCAGGGGTCGAGATCGAGTTGCTTCACAGATAGTAAACAGAAAATACGAACAAAAATAGAAACAAGGAAATACAGAGGCTCTTCAAGAAATATATATATATATATATATATATATATATATATATATAGTTCTTGTTATATTTATATTTTATAGTTTGGGTCGTAACTTTATGTTTTTTAGGTTAGCATGGATCATTGACTTTTGAGAGGTGTGTATCTTAATGTGGTGACCCGGTTTCTTTTGGGTAGTGAATAGGCTCTGCATCGCTATGGCTTTATACTTTGGTAGGTGTCATTATTTTGGGTGATATTTGTAGTGGAGGAGAAGGTAGGACTAGTATCAACTTTTGGATGGGAAACCTTCGTATGATTTCATTTACTTGTAACTCTGTTACCCCATCTATTAATTTACTTTTTCAAGACATTGACTCTATCCCATATTATTATATTAAAATCCCCAATGGCACTGTTGTTACTGCAAATAAAGTGGGAGTTGTTGCACATTGAAATGTTCTTTATGTTCTTAGATTGACTTGACATCTCATCTCTTTTCATTGTCTGATGCGTGAATTACAGTATATTGCCATTATTACTGATAGATTACGTGTTATAAATGTCTGCATTTCGAGGATGTTGATTGAAGTGGGTGAACTTAGAGATGGGGTCTATTGGCTTCGTTGGACAACACCAACATTTCTGCCACCATCATGCTTGTAGATATCCTCTCCTCAAGTCTGTCATACCACTAAAGTCGATATCTCTACCCTCTAGCATCTTTGTTTTGGGCACCCATCATTTCATCTGGGTTGATTCTTTTACTAGCATTAGTTCTAGCAATACTATTAAAAATACAATTATCCTTTGTGATATATGCTATAGAGCTAAACAACCGCACTCTTCTTTTCCTATTAGTCTTTCTTGCTTTGTCAAACCTTTTGAATTAATACATTGTAATATTTGGGGCCTATATCTTTTGTCTTCTACTTTTGGTGCTTCTTATTTTCTTACTATTGTGGATGATTACTCTCGATTTTTCGCATGAGTCATTAATCCTAAGTTTCGTATCGTATCCCAAACTTTTGCATTATAAGTCAAACACCATATCATCGCAAGGTCAAACATTTTAGAAGCGACAATGGCTATGAGTTTGTTGCTCTAAATCCTTTTTTTCGCCAGCCAAGGGATCCTTTTTTACTCATCTTGTGTCCCCACACCTCAAAAAAATGGTCGGGCGGAATGTAATTAAGCATGATCATATTTTAAATGTTGCTAGATATCTTATGTTTTAAGCTCATCTTCCTCTAAAGTTTTAGGGTGAATGAGTTATTATTGCATGTCACCTAATCAATCGAACTCCTACAAATCTTCTACATCGAAAAACCCCGTTTGAGCTTCTAAACAAGCAGCCATTAGATTACTCTCTTCTTCAAGTCTTTGGTTGCTTGTGTTATGCTTCTGTTATATCTAGGAGCACCGAAAAATTTTATGCTCGAGGTCGAAAATGTCATTTTTGGATATCCATTTGGACAGAAGGGTTCGCATCTTTATGAACTTGAAACTCATCGATCTTTGTGTCTTGGGACGTCGTTTTTCATCAGTTTATTTTTTCCTACCTCCCCTTGTCGTCGCCACAACCTCCTGCACCCATTGTTCCTATCCCTCTCACCTATGATGATCTGACGGTTGACAACCCCTACTCCACCACCAGGGGGAGCACCACCCAGCCACCACCACCTCCTCCTCCTTGGTGCAATGCTCGGATTACCCACCCTCTAACTCATCTCCGTGACTACATATGCACCTTTGTCAGCATCAATGACCCTCTCTCAAAGATGCCCTCTCCAGTCTTGTGTTCAGGTACACACTATCTTTACCTAAATATATTGACTATGGTAACCTCTCCCCACAATATGCCTGGTAGGGGTGTTCATAATTTTGTTCAAACGAAAATTTTCGACCGAACTGAACCGAAGCAACCAAATCGAACCTAAAACAAACCTAAGAGATTAGGTTCGGTTTTTGGTTCGCAGTTTCTAAAAATTTGATTTAAGGTTCAGTTCGATTCAGTTTAGGTTCAGTTCAAACCTATGTTTTATTAAATTAAATAAAAATATTATATGATACTAGTTTAGGTTGAATCAATTCTCTTAAATAAAAACTTTTAAACCATTATAAGATATTGTATGTATTCTTAAGAAATTTTCTATAACATAATTTTTTTAAATTAAACATTTTAATGTTTTTATAATTAATTGTAAATTAGTTTCATTCAGCTTCGAAACCTAAATCAAAATTAAATCAAACCGAACCTAAGGTGTTAGGTTCGTTTTTCGGCTTGTAATTTTTAAAAATTCGGTTTTAGGTTTGGTTCGGCCCATTTTGGCTTGGTTTTGAACCTATGAGCATCCCTAATGCTTGCTTCTTGGCTTTTACTAGTGCTCAGTAGGATCCTTCTACCTTTCAAAAGGTCGCTCGTCACGCTAATTGGCGAGACCCTGTGAGGGTGGAAATTGATCCCTTATATCACAATGGTATGTGGGACGTTTGCCAGTTACCCCTTGGGAAGCATCTGATTCGTTGTAACTTGGTGTTTAGGGTCCAATATAATGCGGATAGTAGCATTGAATGATATAAAGCTCAGCTAGTAATCTTTGATAATTGCTAGATTAAGGGCATGTATTACAAGGAAACCTTATCTCGTGTCACCAAGATGGTCTCTGTCATAGTATTTCTTGTTGTGGCTGCCATTCATAACTAGGAGTTACACCAGATCGATGTTCACAATACTTTTTTACATGGTTATCTTTGGTGATTGACGAACGTTGTTAGCTTTCGCTTCTCCCAAATAGTAATAATATCATAACTCAATGCTTAAACCAATAGATTAGTAAAGCGATAAAGTCCGGAGTCGAACCCACAGAGAGAACCGTTGCAATGATTATTTCCTAACAATGATTTCTAATACCAATAGCATTGATTTGTAGCGACTTGATGAAAAAATAAATTAAATATGATGATGATGATATTAAGATAGAAAAGCATTTCACCTGTAATTCTCGACAATGGTTGAGGTTCAAGGTTGTAGGATTTATTCAATAGTACTTATAATATATATATGATGACTTGACTAAGGTTGATTGATCCGCAAAGATACAATCTTCTTATTCAATATCACTAAAGAAGCATTAACGATTCAAGTTCTTAGACCAATTCGCATGTCGATTCAATGCAAATAGAAGACAAGGGAACAACCCACTCAACCCTCTAAACATCTACTCGAAATAGATCAATCGAAATCATCCACTACAAAGGCATAGAAATATCACTAAATCAATGACTTTGTTTGCTATCAAGAAATCAACAACGGATTCATAGCATAGATGCAATCCCTAACATGGTTATCAATCATAGAAAGGAATACAAATTCATAACAATAAGAAAAAGATGATAAATATAATTATAAACAAATAATTGAAATCAAATCCTCACAATTCATTCAACCATATCTTCAAATCACAGGCGAAACTATGAGTTTAGAAACTTATAGCCAAAGTAACGCTCATCTCTCTGTAATGTAACTCACAATCCACCGTCTTTTTCTCAAAGACTAAATGAAATTAACCTAAATAGAGTCGTGCAAAATCCTAGGGAATAAATTAATAAAATAATAATATAATAGAATATTCGGACTAAAATCGACAATCGCTGAACACACGGAAATGGTGGGCGCCGGTGAAAAAGCGGCGAGCGCCGGTCCCAACGGTAGCTTGGTTCCACTCAGCTTCGACGTTGGGCTTCCTTGCTCCTTTGGTTCTCCTTCCTTAGCCTTTATATGCTCCTAGATCGTCCTTTTAAGCTCCTCCAAGATCCCATCCAAGGTCGGAATGTAAAACTGCAGAATAAACAATAAAAACACGTAGATTTTGAACTCGAATACTTCACACGAAAGACATGGAATTAAACTAAAACATATGCAAAACTCCAATCTAAATGCAATAAGAACTACCTATAATGCCTATATGAAATATGCATTATCAAATCCCCCCACACTTAAGCTATTGATTGTCCTCAATCAACCATATAGCATAAACATAATCAATGCATCCCACAAGAGATTTTTCACAATTCTTCCTTATCAAAAACAACTTCAATTCATAGTGGAACTATAAACAAGGCATAAAAATGTCATAACATGTATATCGGCGATCAAGTAGCTTGCATGCTCAATAATCAAACATCACAAGGTAAATATGTATTTCTCTCGCTCTCATGTGTTTAGGCTTTAAGCACATACTCATCTCAATTCCATACACAAGCATCGAATCAAATATTGACATTTATATCACAAAATCTCCACCGGATACATCAAAGGAAAAATAAGAACATTAAGATGACTTTCGCTCAATTGAAATCTTCATAGAAAACTCCATTCAACAGGGTTGTAATGGGGCTTGGTAAAAACATAAGGGCAAGGAATTGTATTTGGTCATGTGGTGCTATTAATTCCGGGAAAATAAGATTCCTAAAAACTTCCTACATAACTCAAACCAACTCAATAATACGTCAAGCTCTCGATGTAACACGACTCTCAAAATATAATCAATAAATCATAACTCTAAAAAATATATCAACATGCTTAAGTATGTATATACAACACCCAACTTAAATAACTCTCAACCAAACATAAATCTAACTCCTCATATGCAAAAATAAATAAATTGGCTCTTTATTCTTTCTTTTCCTTTTCTCTTTTTTTTTTGATTTTTTTATATTGAGCTAAAAATAATAACATAATATGAGGGACTAAAAAACACATAACATTACATCTTCTTCAAAACCATAATTCATCACATCTCACACTTTAGCTTATTCCCATAAATCACAATGAATTCCATAACCCACTCTAAATCTCAATTTCCCCGGAAAGGGTGAAGCTTATCATAGGCTAGGATATATGAATTTTGTGGAGCTTACAAATAAAATAGGCTAAAGGCTCAAATTGGCTTCAAAACAAGATATAACATAAGGTAGATATGGATAAAATTGGGCTAAAAGGTTACCTCGATCATTTGAACATATCAAGCAATGATCATAGTAAGGTAGCTCTACAGGAAGGTATAGATGATGCTCTCCATGATCTCCTGCCATCCACAAGAAACATTTCGCTCCGCTGGCACGCCGGATTGCAGCAATAATGCAACTCCAGTTCAAAGCAGCAATATTTTAGATTGAGTAACTGGCAAGAAGGTGCAAATCATCAAGGCGAACTCCCAAGTGTCGAGCAATCAGCGACACCATACCTCCAAAAGCAATCGTGTGATCTGTTCTCACATGTGTAGCCCTAATCATCTTAATGCAACTCACCAGAAATAATTGAACCCAGTCAGGAATCTGGAATGCATCAGGAGTCAAACAATACATGTAACACCAGGCTCTCATAGTAACCAGCTCAGGATCAACTATCCCAAAGAAAGATCTGCACAACACCCTGTAGCATAACCTCTAAGTAGGGAGGGTAATCATATAATCGAAAAAATAACCGCCTGACCCACAAGATCGACATGTAGCCTCCATCCAAGTATCGTGTGCATGTAGGTAAGCCAATTCAAATCCTCATGCATCCGTAGGCATCTTGGTTACACTAAAAGCTTGTGCAATACGATCCTTAGTCACCACAAACTCCTTACCCCTCATGTAGAAGCGAATCTCCAAATCAAAACGGTAATCCAGGGTAGCCAGGAATTCTCTAACTAACTCAGGATAAGTATATGCGGATAAATCCATGAAATCACCCAAACCACCTTTCTCTAGAAGCCAAGAAACATGCTAGAAAAAACCCAAACGATGCAAGGTTGCAGGATCAAAGAATATCGTAGAACGGTATCCTCTATTCCAAAGGTTCATCCAATGATCCCCTTGCTCCTCCGACAGATAGACAGGCTTTTCCATATTGTGAACAATAGACATGATGATCGAAACTATGAGGAACGTGCAAGAACTTCACAAAAATGACAAAATTTCCCTTTCTGCAGGAGGTGGCGGGGGCCGGTTTTTGGGCAGCGGGCACCGGTTGTTGCAGAGTATGAATCCGAGAGAAGACGTTGAAGCTCAACATCCCAAACTCCTTCCAACTGATAATTTGACGGCCAAACATGGATTCAGGGTCTCTCTTTTGTGGTAGGGATGGTAATGATGTGGAAAGAATTGAATTTGGGTGGATTGATGGTAGTAATAGGTGTGTTTGATGGGTGATTGAAAGAAAGACTTTTGATTTAAACACAAGGCTTAGGTTTAGGAATTTAGATTCAAGTAGGAAAACTAGGGTTTTTTGTGTTGCTTGGATGCAATGGTTGCAAGATCACAAAATATGGGATGGTGAATGTATGATTTTTGGGTTTGCAAGGGATGTCTATAAAAAGAAAAATAAATAATTAGGTATAAAGGAAATAATATAATAGATATAATTTATGTAGATAGATAGAATATCCTAATCCTAAGATATATATAACTATTACTAGATAGATATAATTCTATATAAATAATAATATGGATAAATATAATTAATATGTAGATATATAATTATTCCTAAGATAACTAAATCCTAATATAGATAGATATAAATAATCATAGATAGATAAAACTTACTAAATTATACTAACCATAATATAGAAATAATAAATAGACATATAAAATCTCGTTCCAATGTTACCAAAAATAAAAACGCGTCCATGCACTAGCGGCGGGCGCCGGTTTCCAAGCGACGGGCGCCGATCATGGCAGACTCCCATTCCGTCAATTTGATCGAACCAATTTGCCTAATCAATAGCTCTAACACAAAGCCATTCCAATGTGCAGCAAAATATACTAGTCCTACTTTATTGAATTGAAAAACTAATCCAATAATTAAATAACATTACCTAATTTACCTTGGGTTACCTCACAAGAAGCACCTTTGTTTCACGTCTTTAGCTCGACGTGTTGCTCTTCTTGATCAAGTTATCCCATCAAGATCCTCCACACTTATCCTTTTCTTGACAAGAGGGGGGACCTTAGGAATTTTCCCAATGTATTCATCAATTTAACCAATCAATTCCTTTTCCTTAGTATGAATTCCTCCTAGCGGTTGCCCTGAAATTGCAAAAACCTGAACATTGTTAGTAATCAATTCTTCATAGGGAAGAATAATAGGTTCATTTGGATAAGGCACATTTTCATGTGGCTCAAAAAAATTCTCAATTTTCATTTCAATTTCATCTTTCCCTAATTCAAGTTTTATATTACTAGAAAACTCATTATTCACTAATCCATTATTATTTGAAGCATCTAACCATTTATTAGATTCATTCCTACAATCAACATTATTAGCATCAAGAACAACCAAAGAATCATTAGGAGAAGGAGTAATAGGCTCAAAAATAGAAAATTTAATCTTTCTACCGTCAAACTCGATGGTTAGGGAACCTTTAAAGCAATCAATCTTAGTTTCGGCCATTCGTAAGAATGGCCTTCCCAAGATAATTGGGGTTTCAGGCGTGTCCTGTTCTATATCTACTATAAAGAAATCAACAGGGAATATCAATTCATTAACTTTAAGTAAGAATCCTCAACAACTCCTCTAGGCTTAATGCTAGAACGATCAGCGAGTTGTATAGTGATACCAGTTTCCGACAAAGAATTGAGACCAAAAAACTTGTACAAATTGTATTACTTGACATTAATTGAAGCTCCTAAATCCAACATGGCTTTATTGAATTTAGTATTACCAATTGCACAAGGGACAGTGAACATACCTAGATCTCTGCATTTTTCAGGCAATCTTTTCTGTAACATAGCATAAACATCTTCATTCAAATTTACCTTTTCTTTCCATTTCATCCTTTTCTTTTTTTTCATAGTGCATAATTCTTTTAAAAACATAGCATAGCGAGGCACATTTTTTTATTAAATTCAAAAGCAAAATATTTTCCTCACAATGAGCAAAGGTATCATATAGAATTTGTTCATCCTCCCACTTACGATCAAGTATTAAGGCATGAGGAAAGGGTGGTGCAGGTCTTGGAACCTCAGAAGACCACTCATTTGATGGTTTCTTTGTAGATGGATTGGCGTCAAAATTTGGATCACTCACTGACAGGGGCGGCGAGCGCCGGGTATCAGGCAGCGGGCGCTGATCTTTACAGTAACTTGGTTCCTAGTTATTTTCTCCTTCTTCACCCACTTCAATAACCTTCTTAGGCCTCTCTTCCAAAATTTTAGTGGGTACTTTAACTTCTTTACCTGCTCTAAGGACCATGGCACTCACATTCTCTTTCGGATTGACTACCACTTGTGATGGCAACTTGCCCGAATCCTTAGCTCTCAATTCTCCAATCTCTTTCGCCATTTGACTCAACAATTTCCCCTGAACACTCATCTTGTCCAATAACAACCTCAAAGTTTAATCTTTATCCTCTTGTTGACTGTTTCTATGACGATTCTCATATTGGCCTTTTCCTTGATATGACATTGGTTATTGCTGGCCCCTAGCATTGAATCCACTTTGATACTTCGAATTGCAGTTCTGATTGTAGAAGTTGTTACCAATGTTGTGGTGAGGTCTATAATCCATAGCGTTGACATCAGCAATATCCTCTTGAATCAATGGGCACTTATCGTTCGGATGAGTTGGATCTCCACAGACACCGTAGGGTCTAGGCTGTTGTGATTGGCTTAATTGCATAGCCATCTTATTGACAATCTCCGTAACCCTATTCAAATCATCTCATTGCGACTATCTACAGAATTATCCAACTTATGTACTCCTTTTACTCCTTGGTGTTTCCCATATTGTTGCGACGCATTAAGGAATGATCCTAAACATGCATAAAGGATTGAGCGCGGGGTAGAAGAAGAGATCGCATAATCAAATATAGAATAAAGCATACATACATGGCTACCCTCGGGCTCACCGCGACCCTAGAAGTGGGACAACTACTCTCTCTTCATTTCATCAAACTCCATTGAAAGAAAGATGAAAACATGCATTAAAATTAAACCTTCCAAGCTTTACAACTAAATGCCGGCTCTCGCAAACGCCAAACCCTAAAGCTTTTCTCTAACTCTATTGCTATTGTGAGATATGATCTCTTTGATTGAATGTGACTTGAATTAATAAAAACCAGACCCCTAGGGCTTTATTTATAGCCTACTAATCCTTGCTAGCCAAGGAACGTAGATCCTATTTTCTATCTAAATTCTATCCAAACAAATAGGATAAATCTTTATTTTTGTAATTATCTAAAATAACTAATAAAGATCTTAGGGTAAAAAGGAAATCACCCTTAAGACATATCCTATCGAATTAAGAAGATAAATCGTGGCCTTGATGATAGAACTTGCAATCCATGTCTCAAAAAGCGCGTCCAATCCCTGTTGCATTCCAATCGATATCAACCAATCAGGTTAAAATCGACCTCTTCCTTTCTTGTTCGACAAGCTCAATTCCACTCGATCTTTGGTGGGAAGTCGATATCAATGTATCTACTTGATATCGAGTAGTCTTCTATGCTGGTCTTGTGGTCTGTCTCCACACTCAGAGTCCATGTTGAGGTCTTAAGTCGATATCGACCAGTGAAGTCGATTTCGACCTCTTTTCAGCTTCACTTGGCTTCTTCATTTCGACTCCGATTCCACTCCAATTCCTACATATTTAGATCAAAACTTGTGCAGACTCTATTTCTTGTATGTTAGCTTATTCTACACAAATTTGCACTATTTTTAATCTTTACTTTGGGAATTTGAATGGAATATGAAGTCAAAAGATGCGATAAAAAGGATTCTAAATATGTACATCAACCAGATTTTAGGGAGTTAGGTGATGTTATCGGCAAGTTCGGCCTACCTCAATTCTTTGCTAAAACCGACCCCAGAATAATTGCATAAACATTATTGCAAAACAACCCAATGATCATATAACTACCAATGTTGTGAATGTAAGTGAAGTTGTATTACTCATCATATTGTTATTCACTATTTCAATCATTGCTAGTTTAAGTCTCTATTTATATTTACATTTTTCCTTTTCTTTAGTACTTTGCTTTGCACATGCATTTAATAGTCATAAGTGTTCTTTGCGGGAGCGAACCCTTGCTTTACGTATACTACCTGTTAATTAGTTAGTGGGTTTGGGTATTCTAGCAATTTGGGGATAATTAAACCACGACATCTAATCCATCCACCACATAGACATATAAACCTCCTCATGAAGATTTATAATTCATATTTCATAAAGGCATTATAGGTAGTTCTTATTCCATTTAGATAGGAGTTTTGCATATGTTTTTTAGTTTAATTCCATATCTTTCTTGTGAAGTATTCGAGTTCGGAATCTAAACATTTTTAATGTTTATTCTGCAGTTTTACATTCTAAACTTGGATGAGATCTTGGAAGAGCTTAAAAGGATGATCTAGGAGCATATGAAGGCGAAGGAAGGAAAACCAAAGGAGCAAGGAAATACAACGTCGAAGCTGAGAGGAACCAAGCTACTGCTGGGACCGGCGCCCGCCGCTTTTCCACCGGCGCCCGTTGTTACCGCGTGTTCCGCAATTGCCGATTTTAGTCCAAATATTCTATTATTATATTCTATTATTCTATTATTATTTTATTACCTAGGGTTTTTCATGACTCTATTTAGGTTCATTTCATTCAGCCTTTGACAAAGAGACATTGGATTGTGAGTTACATTATAGAGAGATGAGCGTTACTTTGGCTATGTGTTGCTAAACTCATAGTTTCACTTGTGATTCGAAGACGTGGTTAAATGAATTGTGTGGATTTGTTTTCAATTAGTTATTTATAATTATATTTATCATCTTGTTCTTATTGATATGAATTTATGTTCCTTTCTATGATTGATCACCATGTTAGGAATTGCATTTAGGTTATGAATACGTTGTTGGTTTCCTGATAGCAAACGAAGTCATTGATCACCATGTTAGGAATTGCATTTAGGTTATGAATACGTTGTTAGGAATTGCATTTAGGTTATGAATACGTTTTCGCTGATCACAAAATTCTTGGCACCGTTCCCAGGGAGAAAACAGTTTGTTTTGAATTTTCTATCATTGATTTCTCTTTATCTTATTTATATTTTAGTTTTTATTTTTCTTTTAAGTTTGCCTTGTTCTTGTATAGTTTAAACTCATTCTTCTAATTCATCACCTTTATCTTTTAATCTCGAGATTGAAAGATATCTTTCTAGGTTGAAAAGGAGGCTCGATTTCGGTCAAAACAAGGAGATGGCAAACGATGAAAACAACAATAACGGCATCATTAATCCGCCAAGAAGGACCATAAGAAGCTTGAAGGAACATACTTTGAATGCACAACCACTTGCAATTAGACTTCCCGCTCTCCCTGAGGGTTCAAGGTTTGAATACAAATCAAATCGGTCTACTATTTTTCCTACTTTTCACTGATTGCCTGGGGAGGAACCAAACAAATAACTTGCAAAATTTGCTAGTATATGCGATAGACTTAGACCCCAAGGCCTAACTGATGATCAATTAATGCTTAGAGTGTTCCCCTTTACCACAAAAGATGCGGCTAGCGATTGGTTATATTACCTCCCACCCCCCCCCCCCCCGAAAGCATTACTACTTGGGTTAAGTTGAAGAGAGTTTTCCTTGAAAAGTATTTCTCTGCTACCCGAATTAGCAAACTAAAAAAAGAGCTATCTAGTATTGAGCAATCACCTATGGAGAGTCTTTATGAGTATGTTGAGAGATTGAAGAGGCTTAAAGGTAGTTGTCCACAACATGGAATACCCGAGGATGATTTAGTGTGATATCTTTATGAAGGCTTGCTTGATAGGGATAGGAGTGTCATCAATGCTACTAGTGGAGGAGATGTTTTGGATAAAAACACCTCAGGAATAAATGCAAATTTTCGAAGGTTTGGTTAACTTATATGAAGCAAAAGTGGTTTATACGTGTGAATTTGGATAGTAATTAGGTTTTGCCTGCGAAAGTTCACATAAACCCTAATCATGAAAAGGTAGAAACAATCAGGTTTTTATGCGAAAGCCTCTATATTCCTAATTGATATTGAGGAAAGCTTAATCTTTTGTGTGAATTAAGTCATAATATATGCATGGTTACCGTCGTGGTAAATCCCTATTGTAACGGCCCGGATATATATATCCGGGATACGTTTCGAAGGTCGGATACCTTCGTTCGGATGTTGCAATTCAGGTACGGGTCGAGGTTTCAAACCTCTAATCAGCCGAAGTCTCAGAAATAAAATTTAAACGAAAGTAAAGCGGAAGTACGGGTTAGATACAAAAGCCACGGCAGAGCCGGGTCAAAACCAAAACAAAGTGGGTGATTGCCATTTGTCAAGTTAGAATATATTAGTCGGATTCTTCGATTCGCCAAAAGATTTCCCCGTCACTGAAGCATGGAGCAACAAGAGCGGTACCTAACACTATCCACGAAGTCAGGCCTGGTGATCGTCTGCGGGTCCTTTCACCGCGCTGAGGCCACATAACATGCCTATGCCTAAATAAAAGATGACTAATGCGGTACAAGATTTAAATCACACTATCATGCCCCTAGTATATATATAATATGCAGAAAAGAACTGTAAAGGGCCCAAGACAATGCCAAGTGGCATATCCCTCTCCTACCTGTGCACCCCTTCCCGTTAGTGCAAAGACGGGCCAGTTCGGGCTATAGCATAGCACTCTCTTCGTGGTGGTGCACTTCACCACGGTATCATCACATCATATCATATCTTATCATCATATCATATCTCATCATCAATATCATAAATCATGCTCAAGCCCGATGGTGCTGGGCTAATCATATCATATCATATCATATCACCTCTTGCCCGATGGTGCTGGGCTATCATATCATGCTCATATCGACTAGATAGACTTAGGGCACCCGATGGGGCTGGGCTACCCTATGACCCTAGCAAAGACTCTAGGACTATCACAGATACTACATGGCATGCTTTAATATGCAACAAGACTACACATTACATGACACATCAGGCAGGAGGTGCAGGTTACTGAGTAAGTCCCATAGGATACTTATCTGTTGATGCAGAACAGCAAGATAACACAAGCAAGGGCCCAAATGCAAGTCCAAAGTAATCCAAAAGCAATACACACCTATCATCAAGCCATTTCCATAAGATACCAGACCAACATTCATACACACGAACCCAAGTTCTCAACATCCTCAAAACCGACCGATAGTAAAACCGTTTCCCAAAATCTTCCCGATACGATCAAATCGACCAAAATCATTCTTCAATTAAACCCATTGATAAAATCATACCAACCATATTTTCAACTCATAAATCCCAATTTAAGTCAACTCATGTTCAAAACAATTTCTCAACCATATCCAGTCAATCCCATTTATAAACATTAAAATCTTGGCCAACTTATAGAATCATACCATTTAAATAATTCCGGCATAACTTACTTTAAAATCCTCAGAAAATGCATCAATCAAATAATCCAATTTACACTATTTTAAAACAACTAAACAATATATAAGATTAATTTCCATAATATTGTAATTATAACCAAATCCCAAAACTATAATAATACTCCAATAATTTAACACTTTCTATCCATATAAACTCAAAACAAAACCATAAATATATTTATAACTCCTATCAATTAATCTCACTTTTAAAACCTTTTTAAATATATATATATATATTAAAAATCTCAGAATATATAATTATATATATTGTCATTTTCCTAAAATCAGAAATATTAAATAAAATAACATACCAATATACACTAATATAGCATATAATATAATTATATACAACCGAAAATCAGAAAACACAACCCACAAACTCAGCCCAAGAAAAAGAAGAGAAAGGGCCCAACCCGGATTCAAAAAGAAGAAGATGAAGCCCGCCATACCACTAGGCCTAACTCGGATCTGCCAGCCCGCAAGGAAAGAAAGAGAGAGTCTGCCCAGAAGGGAAGAGGAGACCCGACCCGGAAAGAAAAGGATTCGGATCCTTCAAGTTTTTAGGCCCAAGCCCGCCAGTTCACACCCCATCTTCAACCTACAGACCCGAACCAGTAACGACGATGGAACAGTAACGACGACGGAACGAAACGGAGAGAATAAGAGGAATCCCAGGTTCCGGCGGTCTCTCGCCCTCCCCGACCACTCCCGCTCTCTCAACCATCGCTACTCAGGAAGACCCACAACCCAAGGAATAAGAAAGGAGGAAGGAGACTCACCGAGGGAGGGAATGTTCGCCGGAAATCCGCTAGGGTTCTATTCGGGAATCGTCGATGTCGGAATCAATTGATCTTGCCTGGATCGGCAATGGGAGGTTAAAAGCAAAGCTTTACTATTTTTGACTGAAAGGAGGATGGAGGAGCTTACCAAACTCGAATGGAAACAGGGGAAAACGGAGGGCAAGGTGGCGTCGGCGGCGACTCGGGGCTGCTCGGCTCAGGCTCAGCCTCACTTGGAACGTCGGCATGCTCGGAGGTTCGTCGGAGACTCGATCTGCACTTGCTTGGCCTTGCGCTTCGTGAAATAGAGGAACGAGGAGGAACCGTGGGCTGCGGCTCCGAGGGCTTGGCGCCTGGGCTGTGTTGGGGCTCCGGGCGGCTCGGCGGTGCTCGATGCTGTGGCTTCAAGAAGGCAGAGAGATGGTGGCGCTGGTCTTGAATCAAAATGGAAGGAGTGCAGCGGCTTGACTTGACAAGCAATTAAAGGGCGAAGTAAAAGGATTGAAATAGGTGAACATGGAGGTCCGATGTGGTCTACAATAGTCGGTGGTGGTGGGTCGTCCAGCATGAAGTGAAGGGAGGAGAAGATGAGGAGAGGACGTGAGGCTAATGGCATATGCAGACTGTAGTAAGAGGGTAAGGTTTGTTTGGGGGGGTGTGGGTTTTGGGGGTTCTAAAAATGAAATGGGAAGGATGGGGTGGGTCTGAGCTGTGGGTGTTCAAAAGGGAGAAGAAGAAGACAAGGAGAGGAGCTGATGTGCAGTGCAGAGGGTGAGGACGGGGGACCGCAGGGGGGAGAGAGAGAGAGAGAGAGAGAGAGAGAGAGAGAGAGAGAGAGAGAGAGAGAGAGAGAGAGAGAGAGAGAGAGATAGATAGATAGATGGATGAATAAAAGAAAAGGGGAAAAAAATAAAATAGGAATGGTCCTCACAAAAGACATTCAATTTAGCGGAATAGACCCGAATCTCGCTCGCCCAATCGAATCCCGACTAAATCAAATTTAAGTTAAATTTCAAGATAAACGGAATTAAATTAATTTTATCAAAACTCGGAGTTCGAAAGCAGAATCAAATCCGCTATAATCTAATTTCTCAAAACGATGTCGGAATGACTTTAAAGTCAAAACTTACGCTCGAGGACGGGTTTTCTCACATTTCTACCGATTGAATAAAATAATCATTTATTTACTCAACTATAATAATATAATAATATAAAATACATTCGGTCTTTACATTTATCCACCTCTAAAAACAAGTCTCATCCCCGAGATTAAAATCATTTTAAAGCAAAGGGGATGAAGTTTTAAAATCGGTGAGTCCGAGGACCATGTCCGAGGATCTTGTAATCGTCTCGGTTGTGTCTTCCGAGATTCTCACAACATCCTAGTCACGGTCGTGACATCTCCAATTGGTCTTGTCAAGTATGTAATAAGCGCCCTTATTACATCCTCGCTTCGTCTTTTCAGAAGTACCACAACTCTAAAAGCATTATAGCACCCGACTAGGTCTTAGCAAGCAATCTATAAGCGCCCCTATAAAATGCTTGTATCCACTTCGTGAGACGTCATAATGTAAATCCAGTTCGTAAACCTCAAAGTGTTTTGTAAATGGAAGGATTGTCATCCAAATCATTGAAACTCTCAACTTCTTTAAAACCCCAAGTTGGCCATTTTTAAAACAGCTCAAAATCATCAAATTCAATTTTTAATCAAGCAACTTTACACCAAAATCAAATCAAATCCTCCCAAATCAAGATTTCGTCAAACTCTTCCGAAAACCAAATCAGCTTCACACATACCAATCAATCAAATTCAGAAGGTAGGAGGTGGAATCATCCACCTCTAAGGGCTAATCCCATATTCTCTTCCTAGGTTCCAAAATCATTCCAACATCATTCACAACTCAACATGAACAAAAGTAAACCAACTCATCAACTCATAACATCATCAACCACCTCTCATATGGCAATCCTCAACATCAATCATGATAATCTCAACCAATCGACATCGTAACCGCATAACATGTTTACCCATAGCATAAAGTATACCATTCTTTCAAACACATCAAAAGCAACAACAACATCTCAACGTCATATCACGAGTCATAAAGTGTATCTACCTCATACCGAAGGCATCACAAATGCATCATCGAATTCTCATAAATCACGCAAGCACACATGTCAAGAGATCAAAGAGGTTAGGTGTCATGGAGTAAGCACACTACTTCTAGTCAAATCTCACGATCGCATCTCAACATCGCACACTAGTGGAACCAGTCATAACAAGGGATCTCATGTAAAGCATAAATTCACATAGTCATCCTATCCAATCTCTATCCAGCATTATCATAACATATTATCACATCAATCCAACAAAATCATGCTATTAAGATTCAACCAAAAAGGGAAGATCAATAGTATATCAACATCAAAATGTCATCATGCTTTCCAGACATCATCTTAGCTCATCACAATGTCATATAACGATTATTAGAAATCATGCACCATCATCTCATATATACACATAAGTCATATCTATGCTCCAAGTCATATTCATCACTTACCTATGCATAATCAGGCTTATCAACCATCTAGTATAACATCATGCTTTCACATAACAACGTATCATCATCTCATGATTCATTCAATACATTATAACATGCTTTTAGAACAACATAGTAGGATAGCAATGGATCATTACATCATGTTCATAGTTGTCACTACCAATTTTAACTCAGTATTGCATATCAACATGTAATATCATGCCATACAAGTTTATCATGGTTGCTATCTAACATCATGCCAGTACATATTAACAATTCACATAATCAAGAAGACCCTCACATTATACCAATCACTCAATTTCCTTAACCGCTCTCTAACCATTCTACCAAGGTACCTCACTCACATGTTTCAAGAAGAAGCAATCATTAACATTATTACACAGAAGGACTACATCATATCAATCAGCATTTATCAATAGCATCATTAGCTCATCATTAAGCATTGCAACTGTGTTTTTTTTTAGTCTCAATCTACTATCATGCTCAATAAGTATTGTAAAACATCATATATGAACCTAATCAAGTCAAGCTAGCACATCTCGTCATAGCCACATCTAATAAAAGTTCAGATTCTCAGCATTTGCAGTTCACATTATAGGCAAGGAATTTAGATCATGCTTGGCATCTCAGAGTAGCATCACATTAAGTCATCAAGGCACATTAGGATTGTAAGGCATCGAATCATATCATCATAGTAAACAGACAATCAAGCAACAGTCATCACATCAACAAGCAGCTTTCAACATCAAGTCAGTGCAATATCATCATCAACAAGCTCAGAAAGGGTTAGCAATTCGAATAGAGGACGTTCCCACCTGCAAGTCATATCGTACTGAACAATCGTCATCCTCGAAACGAGCTTGTTCCGTCGACATTATCGATCCTGAGGCCCGTGGGTTATGGGCCCACGCTTTCGCTACCGCTGCGCTGCTCTATCGCTATTCGACTTCCCGATCCCTTTTTCCATGTGGTCGCTCATCCAAGGTAACGCGTAGGAGTTTAAGTTAGCGGAGATAGGGAAGTGACAAGAGCGGACGACCCAATGTTTCCCTCGGAGACAAAATGGACCAAAGCTAAAGATGACACGACTAGAGACAAGACTCCGACTCGGGAATAGTAACGATGCCCTTAAGAAAGTCTATTAGGTTACAGTTGTGACAAACACGCACGAATTCATCATAGAGCATATCCATCACATTAATCCACACTAACATGCACCTACCCCAAGGCAACATTCGTATTCATACCAAAGACATATTCAAGTCCTATGCTGATGTATGTGAAACAAGCTAACACTCTAGTATTCAATGGAAACAGATCTACCTAGTAACTTCGAGCAAGATAGGCGGAACCAACAATGATCATATATGATTCAAAGTCAAGCGGGATTTAATGAAGATAACGATCATCATGCATATGAATAATGTAAAAGCATGGTATGCAAATCAACAAATGAGTCAAAATATATCATGGCAAGGTATATTATAACAATCAGATGACGCGTCATACAAGGACACATAAGAGGAGCATAGTAACTATCACATCTAACAGCAATGATCACATATTAGGTCAAGCATGGCACGGAATCCTATGACGAGATCCATTTAGAGAGCATAGATCCTACACGATACTAGCGATACATAATGCGATACAAGCATAGTCAAGATTCATTAAGAGGAGTTTAATATAATGTTCAGGAAACATGAGGCATCATCAAAAGTAACAAGATGGACATCATGGATGCTAGGTTATAATCATGCTAAGAAAGAACCATCATAGAGTACATATATGGTACGATAGCTGTCACATTATAGAACAAGCATGATATGAAATCATTCAGCAGGTCATATTGGAAGTCATAAGCTCCACATGATACTAGTAGCACGCATCGAACATGAGTACAACTAGAGTAATTCAACTAGGTTCATTTCAATATTCATGCGTCATGCAGGTGCAAAATCATGATATAGGGTGGTGCGTGATCATGCGAGGTGTCAAGTCATAGGTTCATGCAAGCACGAGGAGCCATCATAGAGTAATAGACATCTTTACCATGTAAGCATGCTAGGTTTGATCATCACGGAAAGCTAGTCGATCGTCGAATTCAACATTAAACTCATCAGGACGAGTGAGACATGTTAAGAGAACAGAAAGAGGAAAGAGCCACACTATCAGGTACCTAGTTCAAGAGTGAATCAACAATAACGTAGGCAAAGTAGAATTCGCACAAGTCACAACCAAGGGCCCAACATGTTACTATTGGTTCAATATAACATATGGTACATACATGCACTTGACTGGTTAATACGACGGTATGCAAGAGTTCATTCAATCACATCTCAACGACATAGTGGCACAAGAGGAAAACGCAACGAGGTATAGAGCAAGTCTAAGCAACATGGCTAGAATATGAGGACACGAGTTCAAATTGATGTATACTAGGATAGAACATGTATTTATCAAGACTCGTTCACACTACCATATTCTCACTTAGCACAATTGACGCATAGCAGTTACTAGAATAATCAACAACAGTTAATCACAGAATAGGTGGGCATGCTATAGATTCTTATCACAGAATGAATGATAAGCATCGAGGCATCATCGGCTAGCATGCTAAAGAGTACATCTTATGAGGCATTCATATGAAGAAGAGTCGATCACACTATCATGAACCTATTCATGGGGAGTACATCAATTGTACAACTTCCTAACATATGACATCTATAATCGTGCCCTAGTACGACAATGTAATATACTAAACAGATCATGTCGGGATGATATGGACATAATAAATGTAGTTCGAACCTATACAATGGTCATCATAAGCATCAAAGCACATAAGCACAAATTGACACTAAGGATCAATTGTAGGTCAAGGAGTAGTGCATATAGAATCACACAATCATGAACAGGGCAATCAAGATAACCCGATAGGGGTCCATAAGGGCAACATTGACTCTCCCTAACTGACTCATCACCCATCTTTCCCGTGAGACTCAGATACGACTTTTCGTGGTAAGAAGACACTAATGGTTCGTCATAAGAATTGATAAGGACAACCTCGTAAACATGTCACTCTCTAACACGGAATCTCATCAACGACCGTCTTCCAATACTCTCTCGGACAACCTTTATATTCAATCATGATTCCCGACACCATGTGTTCACCAACCCAATTCCTGTGGAAGACCGATATTCAAAGGGAGGACTTGATTGAATTGTCAAAAGGGTTCATAAGGAAAGGGGCAGTTCCACAAAAGCTGAGCTTAATCATAGGTAAATAAGGGTACTCCCGCTATCTTGTTCACAGATCATCAATATTCATTCAATAGTTAGAACATAACAATCAAATCTTTAGCATCTCAAGCACTCAACATAGAATTAGTCAATGACAATCACGATGATCTCCTTGGAGTCCTCCCGACCCATCTGTAAAGAACAAGCTAGTATTTCGCCTACCCATTCCCGACTACATCCAATAGGGATGGTCTAGCGCCTCCTCTACCCACTCGATCCCTTATTAGTTGGTTCTCCACTTTTATCATAAGCCAAATTCATATTTGGTCCAATTGAGTTAGACATATTAAGTTCATTTTGCCCCTTTAAAACGGTTTCAAATTTTTCGAAATCCATGGGCGGTTTTCCAAAACATACACTCGACCCTTGCGTACCCGAATTGCACAACCTGGCTCTGATACCAACTTTGTAACGGCCCGGATATAAATATTCGGGATACGTTTCGAAGGTCGGATACCTTCGTTCGGATGTTGCAATTCAGGTACGGGTCGAGGTTTCAAAGCTCTAATCAGCCAAAGTCTCAGAAATACAATTTAAACAAAAGTAAAGCGAAAGTACGGGTTAGATACAAAAGCCACGGCAGAGCCGGGTCAAAACCAAAACAAAGTGGGTGATTGCCATTTGTCAAGTTAGAATATATTAGCCGGATTCTTCGATTCGCCAAAAGATTTCCCCGCCACAGAAGCATGGAGCAACAAGAGCGGTACCTAAAACTATCCACGAAGTCAGGCCTGGTGATCGCCTGCGGGTCCTTTGACCGCGCTGAGGCCACATAACATGCCTATGCCTAAATAAAAGATGACTAATGCGGTACAAGATTTAAATCACACTATCATGCCAGTAGTATATATATAATATGTAGAAAAAAACTATAAAGGGCCCAAGACAATGCCAAGTGGCATATCCCTCTCCTACCTCTGCGCCCCTTCCCGTTAGTGCAGAGACTGGCTAGTTCGGGCTATAGCATAGCACTCTCTTCGTGGTGGTGCACTTCACCACGGTATCATCACATCATATCATATCTCATCATCATATCATATCTCATCATCAATATCATAAATCATGCTCATGCCCGATGGTGCTGGGCTAATCATATCATATCATATCATCTCTTGCCCGATGGTGCTGGGCTATCATATCATGCTCATATCGACTCGATAGACTGAGGGCACCCGATGGGGCTGGGCTACCCTATGACCCTAGCATAGACTCTAGGACTATCACAGATAACGGCCGTTCTGTTTCAAACACACAAAGTAAACACATGCTCAGTTCAATGCAATCCTAGCATGATACTACATGGCATGCTTTAATATGCAACAAGACTACACATTACATGACACATCAGGCAGGAGGTCCAGGTTACTGAGTAAGTCCCGTAGGATACTTACCTGTTGATGCAGAACAGCAAGATAACACAAGCAAGGGTCCAAATGCAAGTCCAAAGTAATCCAAAAGCAACACACACCTATCATCAAGCCATTTCCATAAGATACCAGACCAACATTCATACACACGAACCCAAGTTCTCAACATCCTCAAAACCGATCGATAGTAAAACCGTTTCCCAAAATCTTCCCGATACGATCAAATCGACCAAAATCATTCTTCAATTAAACCCATTGATAAAATCATACCAACCATATTTTCAACTCATAAATCCCAATTTAAGTCAACTCATGTTCAAAACAATTTCTCAACCATATCTAGTCAATCCCATTTATAAACATTAAAATCTTGGCCAACTTATAGAATCATACCATTTAAATAATTCCGGCATAACTTACTTTAAAATCCTCATAAAATGCATCAATCAAATAATCCAATTTACACTATTTTAAAACAACTAAACAATATATAAGATTAATTTCCAGAATATTGTAATTATAACCAAATCCCAAAACTATAATAATATTCCAATAATTTAACAGTTTCTATCCATATAAACTCAAAACAAAACCATAAATATATTTATAACTTCTATCAATTAATCTCACTTTTAAAACCTTTTTAAATATATATATATATATATATTAAAAATCTCAGAATATATAATTATATATATATTGTCATTTTCTTAAAATCAGAAATATTAAATAAAATAACATATCAATATACACTAATATAGCATATAATATAATTATATACAACCGAAAATCAGAAAACACAACCCACAAACTCAGCCAAAGAAAAAGAAGAGAAAGGCTCCAACCCGGATTCAAAAAGAAAAAGATGAAGCCTGCCAAACCACTAGGCCCAACTCGGATCTGCTAGCCCGCAAGGAAAGAAAGAGAGAGCCTGCCCAGAAGGGAAGAGGAGACCCGACCCGGAAAGAAAAGGATTCGGATCCTTCATGTTTTTAGGCCCTAGCCCGCCAGTTCACACCCCATCTTCAACCAACAGACCCGAACCAATAACGACGATGGAACAGTAACGACGTTGGAACGAAACAGAGAAAAGAAGTGGAATCCCAGGTTCCGGCGGTCTCTCGCCCTCCCCGACCACTCCCGCTCTCTCAACCGTTGCTACCCAGGAAGACCCACAACCCAAGGAATAAGAAAGGAGGAAAGAGACTCACCAAGGGAGGGAATGTTCGTCGGAAATCCGCCAGGGTTCAATTCGGGAATCGTCGATGTCGGAATCAATTGATCTTGCATGGGTTGGCAATGGGAGGTTAAAAGCAAAGCTTTACTGTTTTTGACTGAAAGGAGGATGAAGGAGCTTACCAAACTCGAATGGAAACAGGGGAAAACGGAGGGGAAGGTGGCGTCGGCGGCGACTCGGGGCTGCTCGGCTCAGGCTCACCCTCACCTGGAACGTCGGCGTGCTCGGAGGATCGTCGGAGACTCGATCTGCACTTGCTTGGCCTTGTGCTTCGTGAAACAGAGGAACGAGGAGGAACCGAGGGCTGCGGCTCCGAGGGCTTGGCGCCTGGGCTGTGTTGGGGCTCTTGGCGGCTCGGCGGTGCTCGATGCTGTGTTTCAAGAAGGCAGAGAGATGGTGGCGCTGGTCTTGAATCAAAATGGAAGGAGTGCAGCGGCTTGACTTGACAAGCAATTAAAGGGCGAAGGAAAAGGATTGAAATGGGTGAACATGGAGGTCCGATTTGGTCTACAATAGTCGGTGGTGGTGGGTCGTTTAGCTTGAAGTGAAGGGAGGAGAAGATGAGGAGAGGACGTGAGGCTAATGGCATGTGCAGACTGCAGTAAGAGGGCAAGGTTTGTGTGGGGGGTGTGGGTTTTGGGGGTTCTGAAAATGAAATGGGAAGGATGGGGGTAGGACTGAGCTGTGGGTATTCAAAAGGGAGAAGAAGAAGACAAGGAGAGGAGCTGATGTGCAGTGCAGAGGGTGAGGACGGGGGACCGCAGGGGGGGAGAGAGAGAGAGAGAGAGAGAGAGAGAGAGAGAGAGAGAGAGAGAGAGAGAGAGAGAGAGAGAGAGAGAGAGAGAGAGAGAGAGAGAGAGAGATGGATGAATAAAAGAAAAGGGGAAAAAAATAAAATAGGAATGGTCCTCACAAAAGACATTCAATTTAGCGGAATAGACCCGAATCCCGCTCGCCCAATCGAATCCCGACTAAATCAAATTTAAGTTAAATTTCAAGATAAACGGAATTAAATTAATTTTATCAAAACTCGGAGTTCGAAAGCGGAATCAAATCCGCTATAACCTAATTTCTCAAAACGATGCCGGAATGACTTTAAAGTCAAAACTTACGCTCGAGGACGGGTTTTCTCACATTTCTACCGATTGAATAAAATAATCATTTATTTACTCAACTATAATAATATAATAATATAAAATACATTCGGTCTTTACACCTATCCTAGCTAGGAGCCTTTTAGTTTATTGAAGAAAAACCCCAAAATATTATGTTGTCTTTACATTATTTCTTTATTTTTCTGCATTCGACATCATGTGAGAATCCACTCGATATCGACCAATATAGTCGATATCGACCACCAGTAATCAAGCAACCCGACGTCGACAGTCTTCTGAGTCGACAGGAACTACTGATCCACTCGATTTCGACCACTCCAATCGATATCGAGTTCTTTTGTTGTTTTCTCTTCTTCGCATGTTTTTCACAAATCGACGTCACCCACTACAAATCGATTGCCCCTATCGGTACCGACCTCCTAACTCGATGTCGAGGCTCCTGGTCGACTTGCGCAGAAGCTTCAGAGACTATTCAGGCATCGTTGACCCGCCTCCTCGTGCATCAATCCTGATTCCCTTCCACTACAGCGGGAGGAAGTCTTGTAATTTATTTGTGTAGACAAGGATTCGGTTTGACATCTTTTTATATTTATTAGACTTGATTTCCTCCTATATCAAATTTTGGCGCCTTTGCCGGGGAGGCCATCAATCGCGCCCTGTTTAGTCTATCTTACTTCTCTTCATAGTGTTTTCTTGAAGGTGTATGCGATGTGCTGAACACACACCTAAGTTCGCAACTTTAGATGATCCGGAACGCTTCTTTCGTCTACAAGAACGGCAAAGAGGATCATGGCCAATGAGGAAACAATGCAACAAGAGCTCGAAAGGCTCTGAAAGCAAGTGGAGGGTTTTGAAATCGAGCGCACTAAGCATACCCACGCAAAGCAAAGAATGGCCGCTCGCTAAGAACCAGAAGCCCAAGCTCGCCGAGAAGTGATGTACATATTTAGTAACCTTTTTATTGCATCTTTTGACTTCATATTTCATTCGATTCCCAAAGAAAAGGTTGAAAAATAATGCAAATTTCTGTAGAATGGGCTAACGTGCAAGAAGTAGAGACTGCACAAGTTTTGATCTAATTATGTAGGAATTGGAGCGATATCGGAGTCAAAATGAAGAAACCAAGTAAAACAGAGAGGAGGTCGAAATTGACTACCGTCATCGACACAGACTCTGAGTGTCGAGACAGACAAGGACACTAGTAAAAGAAGAGCACTCGATATCGACCACCTTACATCGATATCAACCAAGTCCCAGAAATCGAGTAGAGTTGAGCCCGTCGAGCAGAAACGAAGAGGTCGAAATCGACCTATCTAGTCGATATCGACTAGATTTCGACACGGGTTGGACATGCTTTTCGAGATGCGGAATGCAAGTCTATCCATAAGAGCCATGGATTATCTATATATTTAGATAGATTTCGACCTAGGGGATATTTCCTTTTTACCCTAAAGGTTTATTTAGTTATGTAGATATTTACCTTAAATAAAAGACCTATCCTACTTGTTAGGATAGAGTTGATAGTTTAGATAGAAGATAATATCCTTGTGTAGCAAGGATTAGTAGCTTATAAATAAAGCCCTAGGGGGATGGCATTCAATCATCCAATTCCACAATAAAACACACAATAGCAATAAGTAGTAGAGTTCGAGAGAAGCTTTAGGGTTTGGCGTTTATGAGAGCCGACGTTGAGTTGTAAAGTTTCGGAGTTATTAATGCAAGTTTTCCTTTTTATATCAATGGTGTTTCCTACAATGAAGTGCGAGTAGTTTCCCAAAGCTTCTAGGGTCGGGGTGAGCCCGACGTTAGCCATGCTTGCCTGAGGTAAGTATTTGATGTTGATATCGTTGTGTCTATATCATCTCCTACGATTCTATGTTTAGTCCTTATCGAAAGAAAAGGGATTCATGCTAACAACTTGAGTTATAAACATAAAATTGGTAGAGACAATTAGGTTTATTTGCAAGAGTAATCCTAAGAGTTGGTGTACTACGAAAGCTTGTCCCTCGGCTGAAATAGTGCAATTGTCCGTCTTATTTGCCTTATCGCATGATTGGTTAACGTTGTGGTAAACCCTAGCCCCTAGGAATTGCCTTTTATATACTTCTTCACATAGAAATACTGCCTTTATTCTGTCCATTGCTTCTTTCTTTATCCTTATTTCTTTGGCCTTTCTTCTCCGAAAAAAGCTAACAACTTTGCAACAACCAACTCGATATCAACCCAAAACATCGATATCGACCACTTTGCCTTCCTTGACGGTTTTGTGTGTCGACCTCGATCTCCCTGCACGAACTGTCTGAGGTCGATTTTGAGTCACATACTTGATATCGACCACCCTGTGTCGACTGGCAGTTTTTTGAGCCAGTCGATTTTTGTTACTGACATCAATATCGACCTCCCTAGTCGATATCGAATGTCGTTTTTATCTTTGCAGGTCTTCTGTTGCAGAAGGAATCGACAACCAAGGTCGAAATCAAACACTTAGGTCGAGATCGAGGCTTCTGGTTGACTAAAGACATGAGCTTTCAAGACTATCTAGGATCCCGCATACCTGCTTCCTCGTGAATCAATCCTGACTACCCTTGCACTACAACGGGAGGAAGTCTTGTAATTAATTGCATAGGCTAGGATTCAGTTTGCATATATATACTTTATATTTGTTTCGAACTCAATTTCCTCCTACCTAACAAATTGGCGCCGCTGCCGGGGAAGCAATCAATCGCGCCCTAGTAGTCTATCTCACATTTTTATCTAGTTTTTTTTGTAGGTGTATGCGTCGCGCTGATCGCCCACCTGAATTCGAAGGTATAGACGGCCTTGAAAGCTATCTTCACCTTAGCGCTAGAATTCAAAGAGCAATGGGGAATCAAGCGACCCAGGCTCAGCAAATTGAGCAACTAAGGAAGCAAATCGAGGATTTAACAACAAGAGAGGCGGCACTTAAAGAGCGTGCAGACAGGGAGGAGGAAGGCCGGAGGCTAATAGAAGCCCGAATCAACGCCCTCCATCAGAATGCCAAGCAATACATGCACCCTGTGCTCTCAATGCCTGAATCGGCTGTTCTTATCCCTCCGTCTACTTTTGAGATTAAACCTAGCTTTTTAACTAAAATTAGGTGACGTCAATTTGAGGGGAAACCTAACGATTGTCCTCTAGATCATATATCTATATTCCTCGATTTGTGTGATACTATTGCAGATGGACAAAGCCTTGAATATGTAAAACTAAAGGCTTTTCGTTGGTCTCTCGCAGGGAAAGCTCTAGCATGGTTGGAGAGCCTAGCCCCCAGCTCACTCCACCTGAGGGGCGAGGTCAAGGATGCCTTCCTCAACAAATTCTTCCCACCTTTCAAAGACCACGATGATGCGCCAAAAGAGCACGGCTTTTAAGCAAAAGCCAGGCGAGTCATTGCGCGCAGGCATGGGAGCGCTTTAAAGAGCTACTGAGGTCTTACCCTACGCACGGGCAACCACCCTACATCATCCAGGAGATCATCTACAATGCCCTCGACATAGCTACTAAGGAGAGGATCAACACCTATACCTCCTATGGGTATCTCCAGCTCCTACCACAACAAGCTTGGGATACTATAGAGAGGTTGGTCGAATTTGACAACACCTATGGGACTCATGTGGCCTCCGACTCAAGGCCTGTCCCATCTATGCCACTCTATGAGCCCTCCAAGGAGATTGCAAAAACAAGTCAAATTCCTCTCCGCCAACCAACCCTACGCCGAATGTGTCTCCGTCAGGCATATCACCACTGAATGCCCCCATACGGAGCAAGTACAACTAGCGGAGACTCACCAAGAGGCGCGCTACATGAGGAATCCCGATCGCCAGGGGTACCAAAACTAGGGAAATCAACCACCCCAATATAACCACAGGGATTCTCCGCCTTATAGAGCTCCAGGCCATCCGGAGAGAGAACCACGAAGGGAGGATGTTTAACTCATCCTTGATGAGATGAGACGAAACCATGCTGAAAATAAGGGAGCGCTCAACCACCTTAATGCTCGAATGGGGGAGATGGACACTTGAAAAAGGAGCATTGAAACCCAAATCCCAAAGCCACTCGGCAAACTCTCTGGACAACCACAAGAAAATCCAAGGGGGCAAGCCAGGCACATTGCCGCTATCAATCTAAGGAGTGGACACACATTGCCTCAGCCAATGAGTGAAGGAGAAGTCATTGGAGACGCAGTGAATGTCGACCCCCAGTCGATATCGAGGGCCCTATCGACATCGAGCCCACTGCGAAGCACAGAACGGAGCCAGAGAGGCACACGATATTGAGTGATCAGGTCAATATCGACCACCCTACCGATGTCGACCCTCTAGAAATCGACCACAGCTTTAGACTCCCTCGAGGTCTACCAAACCAGTCGATATTGACCACCCTGATGTCGATATCGACCTGTCCAGAAAGCAGAAATCGACAACTTCCCCTCTAAAGCCATCCCAAACTCTACCCTATCCTTCCAAGGCGCTGCGGGATCTAGGAGACACTAAATTCAGACACTTCGTGAAGATCTTACAAGGTCTAAATCTCACCATACCACTCACGGAAGCGCTCAATGAGATGCCTGCATACATGAGGTTCCTTAAGGACATCTTGTCCAAAAAGTGGTCCATCCTAGAGATCACCGGCGAATGTAATTCAATTGAGTTACTTGAGAAGCACGGCGATCCAGGCAAGTTCGCGGTAACAGTAGGGGTTGGTACGCATCAATTCAAAGCCCTTTGTGATCTTGGGGCTAGTGTTAGTTTGATGCCCCTATCAATATGGCAGCAAGTGGGCGTAGGAGCTTTGGAGCCTGTCGACATGAAGCTTTACATGTCGGACAACTCCTTTGTGAGACCAACTGGGGTTGTGGATGATGTCTCTGTCAAGGTGGGAAAGTTCTTCATACCCACGGACTTCATCGTGTTGGACATGCCGGAGGATCGTATTGTGCCTATCATTCTTGGTAGGCCATTCTTAGTAACAACCGATGCCAATATCAATGTGAGGAATGGCACCCTTACATTCACAATCGGCAACGAGGTCGTGAAGTTTCGCTTCAACCCTACAATGAGCGAAACAAAGCAGCTAGAACAAGTTGTCCTCTCATCGGCTAAGGAGAAGCTTTGTAAATTTTTGTTGGCGAGGACGAAAACAGCAAGAAGAGTCGACATCGACTAGAACCAGTCGATATCAACTGAAACACTGAACATCGACCAGGGGTACTCAATATAGAGTGAGCCAGATGATTGCCAGGATCTTAAGTATGGGGTCCCTGACGTCCACATCAACCACCCCAAATCGACATCGACTTCTGTACTCAAAATCGACCACTCCTTGTCGAAATCGACTGCCCCTCAGCCCCATGATTTCTTTTTTAGGCCTGAACAGGTAAGTCCAGGTATGATTCCTCACCCTCCTCTTTCCATTATTGATAATTCAACTAATGGGAGGGTCAAAGCTCCATGGTTTGCCCATCTTGCAAAAGTTAGGCGAAGAAAGAGAAGGAAAGCACCCAAAGAAGAAGATCCTAACGAAGAAGAAGCCTTAAGTGCCGAAATTAGCTACTATCAAAAGGACCTAGATGATACAGGAGAAGGCACAAGCTTGAAGGGTCCCTACCTTAAGGGTTCAGAAGTATTGACGGAGAAGTCGTCCTAGCAACTTCAAAATCTAGAGCGTGTATATAAAACCTTCAAATTTTTCATAGATGGTTTTTAGGGTTATGAATTTTGGATTTTTAAACTTTTAAAGCTGTGATAATTCATGGTTTTATCTATTATTCTAACAAAGATTTAAGGTTGACAAGCAAAAGGAACGATGAACAAGAAAGGAAGCTATTGCAGATGCAGTCGAAATCGACCAGGCTAGTCAAAATCGACCACCCTAGGGTCGAGCCATCTTTCTGAGATTGAGATCGATCATCCAGGAGCCAAACAGAGAGTTCGATATCGACATAGCTACTCGATATCAACCAAGCATAGGCAACCCTCAACTTCACCTTCTTCCTCGACTTCGACAGATGCACTCGACATCGACCAATGAACTCGATATCGACCTCTGGCATCAACTAATCTGAAATCGACCTGAATCCGTAGGTCGCGATATGAGTTTCTCCCTGCCCTTCTTTTTCTTCTAATACAGTGAGGATACTGTATATTTTATGTATGGGGTGGGGGAAAAACATGTCTTATGGTCATAACATGGTTTTCTTATTCGCATTGCATTCATGTTTAAGTTTTTGTTCTTAGTCTTTACTGTCATAAAAATATCAAAAAATCCAAAAAAAATAGAAAATGTCAAAAATAAAGAAAATGCATGTCTACCTTATTTACTTTTTTAGCCCTACTTAGACGTCCAATGATAAGAACTCAATAGCTGACTTGATCATGTAAATCCTATGACATATTTGGATGGTTTAGCCCATGTCCTTAAAATGGTTTTTATGTAGATTGTGAACTTGTGATGAAATTGAGCACATATGATCTTAGGCTAAAAAGAAAATGCAACAAAAATTTTCCTTTTGAGAATTTTGGCCTATAAGGAGAACATTAAAAATCCCTCTGTTTTCTTGAGTGTATTTACTGTTCCTATGCATCTCTAAATGTTGTGATAATTATTCAAAGTCAATGCATACATATGTTTATGTTTACGAAAATTAAATGTTGAAGGCCTCTTTTAAGCCATTTTTATCCTCTCTTTACGTACCCTGCATTATCTCTACTTGAAGACAGAATATTAGCCAGAGCCTTATATTGCAAACTACACAAAATTATCCCTATCCGAATTGAGCCTGACCCTCATTTGGGAATTGAGACTTAGATTGGTTAGAATAATGCATTGTGGAAAGAAAAGTGCATATTGTCTAGTTTTGAGCAAAGGAAATTAAGGGTTGGTACATATTTGCATCTTGTCATATTTTGTAAAAGGATTTTTGGCTCACCATATAAATGCACCCTTATTATTTATTTATTTTCGTTCAAAAAAAATAATATATGTGTTGTGCATGAGCCTAATTCCTTAGTTCTTTATTTATTTCATACAAGTGTAATATTTTTCAGAGCATATTAAGGTTTGAAAAAAGGTTGATAGCATTATGAAAAAGAAGTTTGGTTAAGCATCATTGTAGAGATATGGTTTGGATAGAGTTGTGTTGATGTTTATGAGTCTTGATTCCCGAATTTTATAAGCACCACATAGCCTAATAATTCCATACCTTTTATTTCATACCAAGCCCCATTACAACCCCGCTGAATGGAGTCTTCTTTGAAGTCTTCCATTGAGCGAAAGACCTCCTGATTGTTCTTATTGCATTTACATAATTGGTTGCGAAGTGGATTCTTATAAATTGCAATGTTTATGAGTTTGTATATGGAATTGAGTTGAGATTTTATCTTCATTGCCTAAAGACATGAGAGTTGAGTATAAACACATTATCCCTGTGAGGTTGGATCAAAATTGCATATGCCTATGGATCGCTCAAATATGTGCTATGACGTTAAACTCACTTGCTTTCCTTTGCTACCACTTATGATGTTGCTTTTGACAAGGGCGAAGACTTGAAGGGTGTGTTGTAGGTGTTGGTTATTGCTTGGTTATTGTTTGAGGACAAGCAATAACCAAGCAATAATGGAAATTTGACTTCATATTTAGTACCCTTTTTATTGCATCTTTTGACTTCATATTTCATTCGATTCCCTAAGAAAAGGTTGAAAAATAATGGAAATTTGTGTAGAATGGGCTAACGTGCAAGAAATAGAGTCTGCACAAGTTTTGATCTAATTATGTAGAAATTGGAGCGAAATTGGAGTCAAAACGAAGAAACCAAATAACGCAGAGAAGAGGTCGAAATCAACCTATCTGGTCGATATCGACTAAAGTCATCGACAAAGACACTGAGTGTCGAGACATACAAGGACACCAGTAAAAGAAGAGCACTCAATATCGACCACCTTACATTGATATCGACCAAGTCCCAGAAATCGAGTAGAGCTGAGCCCGTCGAGCAGAAACGAAGAGGTCGAAATTGACCTATCTAGTCGATATCGACTAGATTTTTACACGGGTTGGACACGCTTTTCGAGACGTAGATTGCAAGTCTATCCATAAGAGCCATGGATTATCTATAGGTTTAGATAGATTTCGACCTTGGGGATATTTCCTTTTTACCCTAACGGTTTATTTAGTTATTTAGATATTTAACTTAAATAAAAGATCTATCCTAGTTGTTGGGATAGAGTTTATAGTTTAGATAAAAGATACTATCCTTTTGTATCAAGGATTTGTAGCCTATAAACAAAGCCCTAGGGGGCTGGCATTCAATCATCCCATTCCACAACAAAACACACAATAGCAATAAGTAGTAGAGTTAGAGAGAAGCTTTAGGGTTTGGCGTTTGCGAGAGCCGACGTTGAGTTATAAAGTTTCGGAGTTATTAATGCAAGTTTTCCTTTTTATATCAATGGTGTTTCCTACAATGAAGTGCGAGTAGTTTCCCAAAGCTTCTAGGGTCGGGGTGAACCCGACGTTAGTCATGCTTGCATGAGGTAAGTATTTGATGTTGATATCGTTATGTCTATATCATCTCCTACGATTCTATGTTTAGTCCTTATCGAAAGAAAAGGGATTCATGCTAACAACTTGAGTTATAAACATAAAATTGGTAGAGACAATTAGGTTTATTTGCAAGAGTAATCCTAAGAGTTGGTATACAGCGAAAGCTTGTCCCTCAGGTGAAATAGCGCAATTGTCCGTCTTATTTGCCTTATTGCATGCATTGGTTAATGTTGTGGTAAACCCTAGCCCTAGGAGTTGCCTTTTATATACTTATTCACATAAAAATACTTCCTTTATTCTGTCCATTGCTCCTTTCTTCATCCTTATTTCTTCGGCCTTTCTTCGCCGACAAAAGCTAACAACTTTGCAGGAACCAACTCGATATCGACCCAAAACATCGATATCGATCACTTTGCCTTCGTCGATGGTTTTCTGTCTCGACGTCGATCTACCTGCACGAACTGTCTGAGGTCGATTTCGAGTCACTTACTCGATATCGACCACCGAGTGTCGACTGGCAGTTTTCTGAGCCATTCGATTTCTGTTACTGACATCGATATCAACCTCCCTAGTCGATATCGAATTTCATTTTTGTCTTTGCAGGTGTTGTGTTGCAGAAGGAATTGACAGCCATGGTCAAAATCGAGCAGTTAGGTCCAGATCGAGGCTTTTGGCTGACTAAAGACGTGAGATTTCAAGACTATCTAGGATCCCGCTGACCTGCTTCCTCGTGGATTGATCTTGACTACCCTTCCAGTACAACGGGAGGAAGTCTTGTAATTATTTGAATATGCTAGGATTCAGTTTGCATCTATATACTTTATATTTGTTTTGAACTCGATTTCCTCCTACCTAACAAGAAGCTCAAGAGCAACTTTGCCAGATCCCACGGAATGCTAAGGAATATATGCACCCCACCGTGGAGGTGCATGACTCTCCTGTTGTTCTCCCCAATGTTGCTTTTGAAATTAAAACTACTTTTATTTGCAGAGATTAGGGGACATGTTTTTGAAAGAAAGGGCTATAAATGCCCTATGGCGCACATTACTACCTATAAGAACTCAATAGCTGACTTGATCATGTAAGTCCTATGGCATATTTGGATGGTTTAGCCTAAGTCCTTAAAATGGTTTTTATGTAGATTATGAACTTGTGATGAAATTTAGCACATATGATCCTATGCTAAAAAGCAAATCCAACAAAAAATTGTCATAGTGAGAATTTTGGCCTATAGGGAGAACATTAAAAATCCCTCTACTTTCTTGAGTTAATTTACTCTTTCTATGCATCTCTAAATGTTGTGATAGTTATTCAAAGTCAGTACATATATATATGTTTATATTTATGAGAATTAAATGATGGAGGAATCTATTAAGCCATTTTTATCCTCTCTTTAACTACCCTACATTATCTCTGCATGAAGCCAGAACATTAGCATGAGCCTTATATTCCAAACTCCACGAAATTATCCCTAGCCGATTGAGCTTGACCCCCATTAGAGAATTGAGACTTAGATTGGTTAGAATAATGAATTGTGGAAAAGAAACTGCATATTGTTTAGTTTTGAGCCAAGAAAATTGATGGGATGGTACATATTAGCATCTTGACATATGTAAAAGGATTTTGAGCTCGCCATATAAATGCACATATTATATAAAAAATCCGAAATAATATTATTATATTAGTGCATGAGCCAATTATTCCTTAGTTCTTTTAGTTTATACAAGATTTATATTATTAAGAGCATGTTAAGGTTTGAAAAAAGGTTGATGAGAATTATGGAAGGCAAGTTGGGGAAGAGCATCATTTTTGGAGATATGGTTTGGATATAGTAGTGATAAAGTTTAGGAGTCTTGATTTCCAAATTTTATAAGCACCACATAGGCAAATAAGTCCATATTCTTTATTTTATACCAAGCCCCATTACAACCCCGCCGAATGGAGTCTTCATTGAAGTCTTCCCTTGAGTGAAAGTCCTCCTGATGGTTCTTATGGCATCTACATAATTGGTTGCGAAGTGGATTATTATAAATTACAATGTTTATGAGATTGTATATGGAATTGAGTTGAGTGTTGATCTTCATAGCCTAAACACATGAGAGTTGAGTGCAAACACATTATCCCTATGAGGTTGGATCAAAATTGCATATGCCTATGGATCGCTCAAATATGTGCTATCCCGTTAAATTCACTTGCTTTGCTTTGCTACCACTTATGATGTTGCTTTTGACAAGGGCGAAGACTTCAAGGGTGTTGTGTTGGTTATTGCATGAGGACAAGCATGTCTAAGTATGGGGTGTTTTGATGTACATATTTAGAGTCCTTTTTATCACATCTTTTAACTTTATATTCCATTTAAATTCCCAAAGTAAAGGTTAAAAATAGTGCAAATTTGTGTAGAATAAGCTAACGTACAAGCAATAGAGTCTGCACCAATTTTGGTCTAAATATGTAGGAATTGGAGCGGAATCAGAGTCGAAATGAAGAATCCTAGTGAAGCTGAAAAGAGGTCGAAATCGACTTCACTGGTCGATATCGACTAAAAACCTCGACATGGACTCTGAGTGTCGAGACAGACCACAAGACCTCTATAAAGAAAATCTTTAGGGTTTGGTGTTTACGAGAGCCGATGGTCAGTTGTAAAGCATTGACGATTTAGTTTTCATGCAAGTTTTCATCTTTCTTTCAATGGAGTTTGTTGCTATGAAGAGCGAGTAGTCGTCCCACTTCTAGGGTCGGGGTGTGTCCGACGGTAGCCATGTAAGTACGCTTTATTCTATATTTGATTATGCGATCTCTTCTTCTACCCCGCGCTCAATCCTTTATACAAGTTTAGGATCATTCCTTATTTACCTTATATGAAACGAAAGTGGATTATACATGTGAATTTGGATAGTAATTAGGTTTTGCCTGAGAAAGTTGACATAAACCCTAATTATGAAAAGGTAGAAACAATTAGGTTTTTATGCGAAAGCCTCTATATTCCTAATTGATGTTGAGGAAAGCTTAATCTTTTATGTTAATTAAGTCATAATACATGCATGGTTACCGTCGTGGTAAATCCCTATCCTAGGATCCTTTTAGTTTGTTGAAGAAAAACCCCAAAATATTCTGTTGTCTTTACATTATTTCTTTATTTTTATGCATTCGACATCGTGTGAGAAGCCACATGATATCGACCAATATAGTCGATATCGACCACCTGCAATCGAGCAACCCGACGTCGACAGTCGTCTGAGTCGATAGGAACTTCCCAAAAGATATACAGTATTATATATGTAGCATATGTTCAAGCCCTATCGAATACAAACCATGATAATTAAGATACAAGAACATAAACTGTACTCAATGTCGAACAATCGAAGAACCATTAACACACGTACGTAATAATGGTTAGTTATTTATGTCCAGGAGTGCCTTGTTGCTCTCCAATCTAAATGCGGCCGCAAGTAACTAATATCATAAGCAACATTCTCTTTTGTCAGTTGAAAAAAAGACCTTATACATGCATGTGATCTTGTCGTAGTCTATGATGCGGCCCCACCAATAGCCCCCGTCGCCCAAGAAGTTTACAATGTCACCCCACTTGTATTGATTCTGTTCCAAATGAGGTGGTATTGTTGAAGGTTGAATTCTGGAATTACTACTGTCCGATTTTTGGTGGGATCCTCCTCATCGAAAAGGGTCTCGAACTGCACGTGGTAGTTGTATCCAGCTTCTACATACGTAATAATAGCTGGGTAGAAGGACCCAAGGTATTCGGGTGTAGAGCCCATGATATCGCAATATCGATCGATTCCGAAGAGGTAGCCATCCAGGAGTACAATAATTAATGTACATCAACAAGGGACGATATCCACATACAAAGTAACCGAAACAACCACCATTTCTTGCATATATAGTATATAAATATATATGTTTATTGTTCATGAGGTGTTATGATATTTCCAATCACCATATATAGCAAAAATTTCAGAAAGATAAGACATATATATAACGTACAGTTGGTTTCTAGTTACATAAAGGGGTGGAGGTTATTAATTTCAGAAGTGTTATTGTGACCACTCATTGTTGTCCAAGTTTCACAAAAGGGAAATAAAACATTCTTAAACCTAGAGCCTAAAACCTTCAATTCATTTGGAAAAAATGTTCAATGGATTCGAAAACCTAAAGCCTTAAAAGAACAAAAACCTGACCGGCGAAGTGCTAGGGATTACATTCATAGGGCAATATGGATGCAACAAGTGCTTAAAATGAATCAAAGCATAATAGAAACATGGACATAACCACTCGTCATGATTCACATACCTAAAATCTACAAGTTCGTCATTCAACACCAGAAAACCAGAAATCTCCACTCATATACTAAACAGAAATGCAAGTATGTCAAGAAAGCAAACACATATTATTACATTATAGAACTCATCACTCACCTCTGTCCGTCAATGTCTCATCGGTGCTTTTTGCGTGTGTAGAGTTGGCCGAGTTAATAGATGAGTCTGAGTGCTTCGTTATCTCATCTGAGTCCGATTGCTTCGCGGGCTGATGACATGAATCAGAGATTTGCATTATGGATTTGTCGTGGGGGCATGTTCCAAATGAGGACGCTGATAAAGAATATTCCAATAGGCATTATAGATTAATTTAGGTACATTTCATTGATATATATTCATATTTTAGTGTTAATTAGATCAACGCTTGTTTTGTGGGAAAGTTCGGAATCTATGCTATTTCGATGGTTTTTTGTAGATTCATAGATCCGAGGGGAGGAACACGATGAATGGAGCTAAGAGAGGCTAAGTCAAAACTTGGGAGAGCTTAAGAAAGATGTCCCAAAAAGCATGAAACAAGCTAAGGACCAATGGAATACGAAATCGAGGTCGAAGAGCGCAAATAATGGCGTGCCGCGAAAGTTGTCCGCCCGACGAGCTGAACTTGTAACGCACTTTCCAGAGGCCTCGGTTGTCCGATCAATACATATGAGTATGCGTTAGAAATCCATTTCCGAGATCTACATGATGGTGTTTTGCTGGAAATTCGCTGACATCGAATGTCTATCCACTGCAGCGGATCAAGTCAGGGACATCATGTTTGAGCAAGTGCCTGGGCAAGACTCATTGTCAGCGAGTCCGACTCGCTGCCAGTGATCCTAGTCAGCCCCAAAGCCAGCGAGTGGATCCGCTCTAGCGGAAAGGTGTTCTCACAGCAGCGGAAAGTTATTTTTGCGGCAGCTGAAATCTTCACTGGTAGCGGAACCGAAGAGGCTTGACAAATTTTATAAGGCATGGACATTCGCTGCTAGTGGGTTTGTAGCGAGTAGCCACCGAGAATCCAACATAGAGTTAACAAGAGCAATTCGCTGCCAGAGAATGATTTTTTGCTACCAGTGAAATTTGACGCTGGATTAAGCATGGAAAGTTCTATCTTCTATCTAATTTATTTAGGAAGTTTCTATCTTATTTGTCTATCTTTTACATTGTTTATTCAGAACTTTAAGGTTATATATAGGATGTTTAGGGTTAGTTTTCTTAAGCATTAATTAAGAGCAATCACCATAGAAGAGAAGATAGCTTAGGTAAGCCATGTTTGGCTAATTTTCTAGTTTTCGCCTACAATTTCGAGACTTGGTTGGTGGTTTGTGAGTTTCTAATTTAAGCTATTTTTCCTCTTTAATTCCTTCAACTTCTTTTTGTTATATTGATTATGTTATTGATGTTATGTTGATTAGTTGCCTTGATAATATTGATTTCTTGCTAGGATTTAATACTTACGTATTTGTATTATTTCTGTAGTAGCACGCATAAGATTGTGGATTCCGTGTTTGAAGCATGATTATGTTGGGAGTGGACATATATCTTAAACATCGATTTACCGTGTTTAATTGGTGTTATTTATATGGTCAAATTCTTGGGACTATATGCTATCTCTTTGTTAAATCTTGACTGTGTTAGGGTTGCATTGAGGTGTAAGGGATTAATTGGACTCGTAGAACTTTTAATCTATTTAAACCAAGGTGGGAGGAATTCGTAGGAAACGATAATAACTTGAAAAGGATTCGATGACCAATAAAACCAACCAAAGTCGAGAGCTTGTAGGTGGAAACAATATTGTTCTATCCTTTATTTTCTTTTGTGAATATTATTTTATTTTATTTTCATTCATAAAAATCTTATCTTTTTATATTGATCAATACACAAAATTTAGAAATACTTGATTCTCTAGGATTCGATCCCTTACTTGCATGTTATACTAGTTTGTTTGTTTGGGAATTATTTTTGGCAAGGTAAATCAACGACTTTTCCTCTGTCAGATGCCATATATGCGAGGTAGAGAAGAGAAGACAAGAGTGAAGAAATCCAGTGGAAGGTAAACCGTCGATATTACAGAGCACACAACTGATCGAAGCAGCATTTTAAAGGATTTTGGCAGTAAATGGGCGTTTTATGTCATTGGGCATGAATATAAATTTCTGATCTGGAATTGGGCCTAAGTTTAATTTTAACAATTTAATTTGGTTGGTTTCATATTACATATCATATCATTATATGTCCATTATGATAGTTGTAATCCGATAATATAAATATTAAGTGTGTTTATAAAGATAAAATACCAAAAACATTCAAAGCTATTATACAACTAATAAAGTTTGTATGAATTACTTTCGATAAACTATTGGAAGATGACCATTAGAGGGAGTTCACATATTGTTTGTGTTCATGTGAGTGTGGGTAGGCGGCGAGTCAGTTGTTGATCCTTTGTTGTTCCAACAATTATGTGCATTAGAAATCCTTCACAACATAAACCTAGGTAATTGCCACAAGCTTGTTACATCATAAGTGAGTGAAAGTCCAATGCCCCCAGGCACCCAAAATACAATCATGCCAGAGCTACGGAAGGTGAACGACCTTTACAATCATGTCGCCACTCGATACAAAATACAAAATGGGGCAAACACAAGCTGAAGGAGGTCGAAATATTGTTCGAGGAACCTAAACGCATAAACAAGTCACAAAAGAAGAAGTCTGGCACAATAACCCAATAACACAACAACTGGCTACTTGCAGAAAGCCATCTTCACAATCACACCAAGCAGGAGGATGACCAGGCAACGGCTGAGGCCTCCCATCTACAGGGTTGACACACCTTGTCGGACCTAGCACCTGCAGAGGAAGGTGCATATGTTGGAGACCCTCTCCGTGAGCTCTTTCCTTAAGGCTTCTCTTTTTGAAAGCCATGCATTTGTGGCATGCAACTCAGCCTGGGTCAGATGGAGGGTTGCCTCTAGAGAAATGTCGCGCTCCCTCGTGTTTACAAGCTCTGCATTGGTGGCATGAAACTCAGGCTGGGTGAGGTGGAGGGTTCCCTCAGGAGTAATGTTGTGCTCCCTCATTGTTGCAATTTGGAACTGGAGTTCCCCAACCTCGCCCTCTAGGACATTGACGAGATCGCATTACTCATCAATGTCCCCTTTCAAGATGGGCCCATCTTTGGGTCATGACTCCACCTCCTCCCCGTCCTCGTTGTCTTCCTGGTCAACACTCCATGGTAAACCATATGGGTAATCATCCCAGATCTACCAGTACTTCTCGGGGTCGCCAGACTGACGGCTTCTGGATGAGTCTGAGTCAGTGTCGGAGTATGGATACATGTTACGATTTCATAAGAGAAAACATGAATGAGAGGCCATAGCCACCGTGATGGTAAAGAATCCACAAACTCAACAACTTTAAAGACAAAAAGGACAAAAAGCCACAAGCAAAGTATAAACAATCAAACCAAAAGAAAACTATATAAGACAAGATATAAACGTTGTCAAATGTAAAGTATGAACAAACTATTAGGCAAACTGTAAAAGTAAGCATTTGATGGTGGAAATGGATGTGATCAAAATCAGATAGCAAAATGGGATCTTAATACAACAAGAACACAATAGCTAAGGGAAACAAAATGGGATCTCTACAGAACAACACCTTGACAGAAGAACACAAAAGCATTAAGGTGATGAGTTATTTTTTGGAGAAGAACAAAAACCATAAGTGACCATCATTCAACACCAAATGGGATCTGAACTCATGTTTAATAAGCTTTTTATGCACTGAGTTTCCATATATAATAGGAGCTGAAGAGAAAGCCAAAACAGCAGCACACGTGCATATTCAACGAGCCTGCACAAACCATAAATGTGGGCACATTTCATAAAACACCAACACATCACACCCTGAGTATTGCATGCACAGTTGTTGATAAAACAACAGAAGAAAATAATCATTAAGAGAAGCAGGAATGGTATATTACCACAAGAAGACAAAAGCGTAAACGTTATATTACGAGAAGAAGAGAAGACGACAAGTTATTAACAGACAAGAAAACGACAGCCCAATGGCCTTCACAGAGCTTTCATCTTAAAATGGCAGTTGAAGGAATATATTAATAAACAGACGATAAAATTTCGTGAGTTATTTTTAGGGTTTTTGGAAAACGGTGAAGCAATCCCATGTCGCCGATTTGTATTAACAGAGATTAGGGTTAATTAAGGGCAAGATGAATAGAGATCATCTGACATTGGGATTAATTATCCGAGAATAGGATTAGGGTTTATTGAAAGCTATTTACTTTTGCTTACCCAAACGTAGAGGTGGACTACGGAAGGGAAAGATAACAGAGCTTACCTTCTTCAACTTCAGCTAAGAGCTTTCACCTTCTGTAATGGATGGGTTCCCTGCAAAATCGCTATAGCCATCGACAAACATGAGATTAGGCCCTGTTCAATTGTGGAGAAAAGAATGACGAAGGAAGGTGCTATGAGAGGCTTACTAGTCACGGCCATAGGAGCTTCAAAATTGTGAGTTCCGAGAGGAGAAATATCGATCTGATATGTGAGAGAGATAGAGATATGGAGAGGAGACCTGCATAGACAACACTTGAAGGAAGTCCAAGGGTCGCAAGAGGAGTTACAAAATCCAAATATTGCAGATGTAGAGGTGAAATAAAAACATTGGACTAAAAATTGACATATAAAATTATTAGACTAAAAAATGTCAATTCCATATATCTAACATGTAAGTACCAGCTATATTATGTAATGAATTGTTGTAGGAATAGTACACGCGACACTTTTGACGGAACATCATATACTCCCTCTGTTCTCAAGTATAAGTCGTTTGACTTCCTGGCAAGTTTTTTGAAGAGTTACAAAATATATAAAATATTGAATTTTTTTATTAAAATTAAAAATAATATCATACTTAATATTAATAAGTATAATATTATTTTAAAAAAAATAAAATAAGTGAATATTTTATTGTATAGTTTAATTTTTAGCTCTTCAAAAAACGCGCCAAATAGTCAAACAACTTATATTAGAACAGACAGAGTAGGTACCAACTACTTGTGGAATGAATCCTTACTTATTAATTAAATTAGTTCACGGATCGGAAGAATACGTACTTACTTGTGGAATGAATACATGTTGAGTTTGTGTTTCGAGGGAAGAAAATCATACCTTGTTATCTTTCGAGGGAAAACCTTATAATTAGCACATACTTACTTGTGGAATATATATAACCTTATATTATCTAATGAATTGTTGTAAGAATGGTACACGCGACAATTTTGACGGAAAATCATATAAGCACCAATTACTTGTGGAATGAATCCTTACTTATTAGTGACATTAGTTTTTGGAAGAATACGTACTATACATGTTGAGTTTGTGTTTCGAGGGCAGAAAATAATTCAAGTGAATAAGAAATGTGGAATAAAACATTGTTTTACATCTTAAGATCGATATTTGTTGTAAGAATACCATAAGTGTGTTTGGAGGGAAAACCTTATAAGTAGCGCATACTTACTTGTTGAACATATTAAACCTTATACTATCTAAAAAATTGTTTGTAAGAATAGTACATGCGACAATTTTGCCGGAACATCATGTAAGTACAAACTACTTGTGGAATGAATCCTTACTTATTAATGTGAGTTTGTGATTCGAGGGACAAAATCATTCAAGTAACTAAGACATGTGGAATAAAACTTTGTATTATCTATTCAAATATATGTTGTAAGCTAGACATGACATAAGTGTGTTTCGAGTGAAAACATTATAAGTAGCACATAATTACTTGTCCAATATATAAAACCTTATAAGTAGCACACAATTACTTGTGGTATATATAAAACATTATAAGTAGCACATAATTACTTGTCGAATATATAAAACCTTATCAGTAGCACATAATTACTTGTGATATATATAAAACATTATAAGTAGCACATAATTACTTGTCGAATATATAAAACCTTATAAGAAGCACATAATTACTTTTTTTTTATACAGTAGGCAAGGTTTAGGATACTTCTAAGTATCCATGATCATCAAACATGATGATGTTTTGGAAATTACAGCTAAACTTAAGGATAGAGTTACAACTCAGTTGAGATTTTGCGATAAAGTTTGCTGCACTATTCGCCTCTCTGTAGCAATGTTGGAATTTGATCAGTTCAAAGTCTTTGCTTAGAATTTGAATCTCTTCTATTATTTGTCTAATCTCCCAAGGATGGCTGATTTTCTGGTTGATGGCATTGATGATGATTGCACAGTCGCCTTCGATGATTGCCTTCTGTATACCAAGTTCTGCTGCTAGTCTTATACTTGCAAGTATCGCGAAGCACTCTGTTTGGATAATATAGAAAGTTTTGCCATTGCATTTATGTATTCTAATTATTTGACCTAGATTGTTTCTTGCTATACAACCAATCTGAGATTGTATTCCATTTTTGACAGAGGCATCAACATTTATTTTTACAACATTTTTGGGTGGATATTTCCAGCTTAGTTTTGGACGGGGCCTAGTGTGCTTGGAAGACTTTTTTATTGAATCTTCCTTTTTCCAGCAGAAAATTTTATCAATAGTTTGAGTGAGAGTATAAGCTATATTAGTGTTAGAATTTTTTTGAAAGATGATTTTGTTTCGAAGTTCCCAGATTGAGTGCCATAGATGGCAAAGGTCTGTGAAGTCTATATTTTGGCTCTTAGTATTTAAGATATTTTCAGAGATGTTATTAGTTATGTTGGGGATATTAAAAGTTTTGTGTAATCTAATGCCCAAATTTTGGATTAGCGATCTGGTGATATGACAGTTGAAGAATAAGTGATTTGCGTCCTCTGGTTGATACTGTTTAGGCGCTCAGCGGTAGGTAGGATATCTAATGTAGTTTTCCAAATGAAGTTTTTGATATTTGGAGAGATATTTAGTTTCCAAATCCAGTCTCCGGCACTATTATAGTTGCTTCTTGTGTTAAAGAGAGAGGAGGTAGATTTTACTGAAAAAACTCCATTTTTGTTGTAGATCCAGATTATTCTGTCCGCGATATCAATTCTGGGGATGTAAATGTTGGATATCATTTCAGTAATGTGTGGTGGGAATATGTCGTTTAGTTTTTTAGTATCTCAATTGTTTGAGTTTGTAAATAATTCACAGACTTTAAGGTTAGGGTTATGGTTATTTCTAAACATTTCAAGTTTCTGAGCGTTTATCCAGATGTCTGACCAGACATTAATGGTTTTTCCATTACCTACTAGCCAAAGTAATCCTTTGGAGAAGGTATCTCTAATGTTTAAGAGTCGTCCAAATTGCCATGAGGTTTTGGTTTTCTTTATTTCCATTAATGGTTCTTTTGATAGGTATTTTTCAGTGATGACTTTTGACCAGATATTGTCAGGGTTTGCTATTATCCTCCAAAGAAGTTTCATTTGCATGCCTAGGTTGATTTGTTCAGCTGTTTTAAAGCCTAGCCCACCATCTCTTTTTGGGGTACATAATCGTTCTCAGCTGATTAGTGGGTGATAGTTGTCAGATTGAATTTTGTTCCAGAAGAAGTTTTTATTGATTTGGTCAATTTTGTCAAGAATTCCTTTTGGGAGAAGGAATGATTGCATAAGATAATTGGTCTTAGAATTTAGGTTGCCTTGAATGAGAACAGATCTTCCAGCTTGAGATAGGGTGTTCGATTTCCATTTTGATAGTTGTTTTTTTAGGTTTGTGATGGCATCATCAAAGACATTGTTGTTTACTCTGTCGCTAATGAGCGGTATTCCTAGATATTTTTCTAATGTTTTAGTTACAGGGATATTTAGTTGTTGAGCAAGATTTTGTGCTTTTTGAATGGAAATGTTTTTAGAGACTTGTAGGGAACTTTTATCGTAGTTTATGGAAAGGCCTGATATGTTGCAAAAGTTGTTTAAGAGATTTTTTATTGTGTGGAGACTTAGGTCATTTGCTTTTCCAAAAATGAGTGTGTCGTCTGCAAAGGAGAGAAACGGGGATAGGATTACTGTTATTTGTAAGTTTAATTCCAATTAGCGGATCAACTTGTAGTGATTCTTGTTCTATCATTCTAGCTAAAAGTTCCATAATTATTACAAAGATATATGGTGCAAGGGGGTCTCCCTGTCTTATACCTTGAGAGGTTTGGAACGTTTTGCCATGTAAGTTGTTGACTAGGACAGAAAAATTGGTTTTAGTTAGACAAGTCATAGTCCAGTTTATCCATTTTTGATGAAATCCGAATTTATTCAGAATGATGCGTATGTAGTCCCAATTGATTTTATCATAGGCTTTTTCCATGTCTAGTTTAATTGCCATCCATCCTTATTTTCCCTTTTTGTTGTGGAAGGAGTGGAAGACTTCGTGGGCTATTAGGATGTTATCCTGAATATTTCTGCCCTGAACATAGGCTCCTTGAAAAGGGTTGATAATGCGAGGTAAAATAGGTTTTAAGCGGTTAGCTAGGAGCTTTGATATAATTTTATAGATATTGTTGCAGAGGCAAATGGGACGATAATGGTTAATATTGGTGGGGTTATCGATTTTTGGAATGAGTGCAATGAATGTTGTGTTTACCTCGTTAAGAAGAATGCCAGAATGGAAAAATGATTTGATAGCTTTGCAGAGCAGGCTTCCTACAATGTTCCAGTATTTTTTATAGAATTCTGGGGGGAATCCATCAGGGCCAGGAGATTTGTCTTCTTTCATTGAGAATAGAGTGTCCTTGATTTCTTTATTTGTGAATGGTTGAGTTAGGGTTAAGTTTTCTGAGTCAGTTATTGTGTGTTTTATTAAGTCTGGGAAATATTTATTGTTTGTTTGTTTATTTGAAATGAATCTTTCAGCTAATTCATTCGTTATTTCATCTCTGATCTGTTTTTCATCTTTAATGACTAAGCCGTTTTTATTTGTAAAATTGCGGGTGATGTTTTTTGAATTTCTGATTTTAGAGATTGATTGGTAGTATTTTGTATTCCTGTCTCCAAATTTAAGGAAGTTAGATTTAGCTCTTTGTTTCCAGAAGGTATTATTAAAGTTCATGAGTGATTCACGTTTGTTTAGAAGTCTTAGTCTTTTATTTGTTATAGTATCATCATAGTTTCCAGTAATTTGTTGGGTTTGTAACAATAAGAGTTGATCTTCAATGTCTTTTAACTGTCTAAGATTATTATTTGGATGTGATTTGCACCATATTTTAGTATTTTTTTTAGCAGCTTCTGTTTTTGTAGTAGTGTAAACATGAATAATCCACTAAGTTTATTTTCCCAGGTTGATTTGACAAGTTTGTTATAAATTTCATTGTTTGTCCAGGCCATTTCAAATTTAAAGGGTGATCCTGCTCTGATTGGTTTTGTTCCTATTGAGATAGATATTAGGGAATGATCTGAGCTTGTAAATAGGTGATTATGTACATTTAAGTTAGGGAATTGTTTAGAAATGTCTGTATGGATCATGACTCTATCTAGACGTTCATAGATATTGTCAATAGGGGTTTGTCTTTTCCTCCAGGTAACTGCACTGCCAGTATAGGGGATAGTATGAATGTCTAGTTCTTCATTAATTTGTTGAATACGGGTGAATCTATTATTTTGTGGGTTTGTTCCACCTATTTTGTCATTTGATGATTCTATTTCGTTGAAGTCTCCCATTAGTAGGGATGGATATGTAAATTCTCGTGTTGTTGTGATTATTTTATCCCATAAGCTATTTTTGTCAGTTTGATTTGATGGTGCATAAATGAAATTAAGAATAAATCTAAAGTTGTTAATATTTGCCAGGTACATTATATAGTTATCTGATCTAGTTATTTCTTCTAAATTGTCTGTAAATTCAGATGTTTTAAAAAGGATCCACATTCCTCCTTTTGATCCATCTGATGTAATATGGTGGGCTTTATTAAACCCAGATTTTTTATATAGATTTTCCATTGGTGCGTTTGTTGTTTTAGTTTCACATAGGGTAAGGATGTCTAAATTATTTCTTTTTTGGATGTAAGCTAAGTCTTGCCAGATATTAGGTTTTCTGATGCCTCTAATGTTCCAATATCCTATGTTCGTCATTTAATAAAGAAATTTATGTGTACCTGCTTTCTAAGCAATTTTGATATTTTATGGTATTCCTTTTTAGTAATGAAGTGGTCGTTGATTTGAAATATTTGTTTTGATAATTTTAATTGTTGTAATTTTGTAATGTAGGTTTTATGGATAGTTTTATTAAAGACTTTTATTTGTTTCTTTGTTTTTGTTAGCAATTTTTTTTCGGTTATAATTTTTAGTGCTAGGGTTTTGTAGATATGTCCTAATTTAAAGTGTTTTTTACGGTTTCTTTTGTGTAGAGGGTTAGTGTTATTAATATATTTCTTGGTAGAATTTTCACTTTTCCTTATTTCTTTGTTCCTAAATATTTTATGGGTCTGAAAGCTAAGGATGGGTGTTATCCCAAAAGTTTGTATAAAGTTGTTTCTTTTGTAGTATAAGTAAGTCTTGATAGGGATATTTAGTTGATTAGTAAGTAATTCTCTAACTAATGTTAATTTATAGATATTATTTATATTTGAAAAAAAATGGTTTTCCCACGTGTTTTTGGTGATTATTGATATTTGGGTATAAGGATTAGGTTTGTGTACTAATCTTGTGAGAATATAATAGATATATCATGATTTAGCAAAATTTTTATAGTTTATTTTATGTAAAAGATTTGCGTAATTGTTAGATTTATTTTTAAAATTTGTAATGCTCCAGGTTTCATTTTTCCTTTTAATTTTTTGGCTTTGGAGGCTAGTAATATGTGTTATCCCAAAAGAAATAATCCTAAAATTTTCGTGTTTATTTGGGTTAATCCAATTTTGATTGGTATCGGTTATGATTGTGTTATTGAGGGTAAGGTAGTTAGCCTGTATACATTTTAAGTTAAAAAAAGGATGATGAGAGAGAGAGTTTATTAAGTTCTTACCTTTGTGGCATAAATTAACCTTGGAAGGGATATTTGGTCGATTAGTGAAACCTTTTCTTAAGACTGTTAGTTTATAACTAATAATTTTCTTTGAAGAGGTACGGTTTCCCCAAGTGTTTTTGTTGATTCTAAATTTACTGGTATAAGAATCGGTCTTGGGTGTTAACCCTGTGAAGGTGGAGATGCTGTTAAGCATGTGTTCTGTCTGTGTAAGGTAATAGGTTTGAGTAAAGGTTAAAAGATGAAAGGAGACCATCAAAGTTAAAAGATAAGCAGAAGGTATTAGAAAGAAAAACACAAAGCCCCTAAAGATAAAATATTTACAATGTTTAGTAGGGACATCCATATGAATAACAAAATTGTGGATGCCCTTTAGTTTTACAGTACAATCAGAGCTAAAGCAAACAAACAGAGAACAGCTGGAACAAAACGAGATAAAGGGAGTTAGAGTTTTAACCATGTTACAGAACCGAGATCTGGGGGAGATAAGTTTAAGATACAAAAGTATGTCAGAAGCCTTCTTAGATGGATTATCTGTCATAGAAAAGTTAAGAGGATGGCTTCTATTTCTTATCAACATGATCATGAGAGTCCACCTCATTGTCTTCAGCTTTCTCCTTTCCTTTGGTGTTCTTCCTGTCATTGGTGATGTTGTAATCTTGGTCTTGAGAGATGTGAAAGCCTGACATGTTCCTGACCATGGAGGCTGCTAAATTCATAGATTGGTAGGAGGATAGGCTGTGATCAGCAGTTGTAGGATTGCTAGTGTAAGGGTTTGCAATGTCACATAGATTACTCATGTCTCTGTCAGGTACAGTAGAAGAGGAGCTATGGTTGGTATTAGGATTAAAGATGGTGTGTAACATTGTGGGTGAGATCTGGAAAGGTGGGATGGTGGTGTCACTGGCAAGCATGGAAACATTGGCATTGTTTAAGGTGATTAAATTGTTGATAAGCTCCTGAGAGAGGAAGGGATTGAATAGAGCATTTGTGTTTGGTCCAGGAGGTTGTATGGTAGAGAATGTGCTGCCCATAGTAGAGAGGATAGGTAAGACTCCATAGTCACCTTGAGCAGGATGAATGTTCATTGTTGTGTCTGTAGTTAGAGTTCTTCCAGTGACAAAGATTTCTCCAGTAGTTGTTGTCATAATCTTTTCTTCACTGTTGTAATTAGAGCTTTCCATCATTGCATTCTCTTCAAGAAGGTTAATCTCAGGCCTTTCTTGGATACGAAGTTCAAAGCTCCTGGGTTTGCTGGTGTTGCTAGGACACTCGGGGTATAAGTGGTCTTCTTTACCACAACAGCCACAACCAATGGAAAAGTCCTCATACCAAATCTTTAAGCTAATTCTTCTCCCATCAGGCAATTTCCATTTTATATAAGAGATCAAGATGTTTTCAAAGGAGACATGAATGCATAATCTAACAAACCTGAACCTGCTTTTGAAGTAAGCCTCCTTGTCCACCTTGATAAGAGTTCCCACTCGGCAAGTGCTAATTATATATGCAAGGATTTTTGTTGTGTTGAGTTCAGGTGGAAGGTTTGGAATGCGAATCCAGACTTCACCAGAGACTGTGTCAGCTTGAGATGGATCAAAGGAAGATGTCCAGGGGAAAAAGACCTAGCAAGGAGCCTGCCACATGATAGGGCCTGTTAGCCCAAATTTTTGCTCTGTCTTATGAGGTTGCAAACCTGAATAAGAACCAGTCGTAGCCTATAGGGTCGATGAACCACTGCCCTTTGAGGTATCTCCAGTCAACACGCATCCTTCCCAAAACTTCTTTGAACTCCACTAGTCTGTTCACAAATCTTCCAACTAGAGCTGTGCTTTGAAGTCTTTTGTGAATTTCATTGATGACAGGGATTTCAATATCGTATGTGTTGGGTTGGGCCTCTGTCATGGATTCAGTCCGTTGGTTTTGGTTTATTGTAGTTTGGTTAGGCTCAGTAGATGTGTTTATAGTAGAGTTGATGGGGTTTATTAGGCTAGGAAAACCAGGAGGGGATGGGATGAGTTCCATGTTTTGTTGGTTTCCATGAATAACAACAGAGAGGTAGGAGGATGACATGGGTTCTCTGCCTTTACTGCAGTGTATATTATTCTTGAGAAGTTTATATTTGAGACGGTTAAGGGAAATAGAATTATAGAGGTAAGAGAAAATTGTGAGGTAATGCAGGGTAAGCATAAAGATTTGGTTAGCTGAATTACTGACAGATGGAGTTTTGATTAGGACGTGGCAGTTGTTTAAGAGATGGTGAGAGGCTAAGGTTTTATCAGTGTTGAGTTTATCTGTTAGTAAATCAATAAGGTAAAAATTAATTTTAAGATTTATCCACCTCTGATTGTAGCCAATGGATTTTATTGTTGAGATTTTAGAATAAAGATAAAAGGAATGACAGTAATTAAGTTGAGATATTCCTGTGATCTGCTGGGATTTTATTTTCAAAGTTATTTGATTTGGTTTGAAAAGTAGATTATTCCCTTTACTGGATATGAGTAAATTGGAGTAATAATTGAAGAACAAGATGTTTAAAATCTGGGTAGGAAAGTTGGAGTGAAATACAGATTTTTTGAACTGTATGGTTATGTATGTTATTATAAGCAAGGTTTGATTGTTGCTTTGTCTAGTGATGAGGAATTTTATGTGACTATTGTTAAATTCTTGATTATTATAATTGTAATCAAGAATCTTGAGATCAATTTTTCTGTTAATCCATGAATCGAAGCGGTTATTGTGAATGAATCTAGGATGGATCTTGATGGATTTGGGATGGATAAGTTCCTGATGCAGTTTAACAAGAGCCTGTATAAGTCTGTCATAATTATAATAAAATTTATAGTATGATCTTAGTGAGAAGATATGATATGAGTATGTTGTTGTTAGGTTATTGTCAAGATAAAATATGAGAATTGTTAAATTCTTTTTGGGATAGGTGTAGATCTTATATGAAATGAATTTTCGTGAGATCTTGTCATGGCTGTTGAGCCTTCTTTCACTCTGTTTGTGGGTATAGATGTCATGGTTATGATCAGAATTACAGTTTGATTTGAGTCTAAAGATATGATTTGAATATGTTAATGTTAAGTTAATCTGAAGATATAGGATCAGTTTTATTTCCGAAATAATGGATTTTGTTGATATATTTTTTGGATAGCTGTTAAGCTTACAGGATTCTAGGTTTTGGCAAATCTTTTCATGGCTGTTAAGCCCTTTTATGATCTGTTTATAGGTACATCTGTTGTTGAATAGAGATAGGGTACAGTAAGCTAGGGAGCTCACTGTCACAGAGGCAGAGTAAGAAGAAGGAGGAGGATGAACTCAGAAGGGAGAAGAGGAGAGGCGGCAGGAGGAAGAGAGCGTTTTTGGCATAAGAGCAGAAACTTTCCAAAAAAAATATTTTGTTATCCTCTTGACTAGCATCTTGTTGAAGTGCTATATTTTGAAGCACATAATTACTTGTGGCATATATAAAACCTTATAAGTAGCACATAATACTTGAGCCATAAAATCCCACTCCCAAAAAAGTTTCTCCGCCTCCTAAAAAAATCTTTCTCGCAAACACGCCCTTTGTGTTTTATATATATGTATTTTTAATGCCTCATTAAACTTAAGTTGGTCATATATAGCATATAAATAACTTGAACCTCCTTAATTGCAACCGGGAAATTAATGGCGGGACACAACATTTAGGGGAAAATAATCCGGGAATTTTAAATTTCCAAATTTAAATGAAGGTTGGGTTAACCTAATTAAACTCGTGCATTGAGTAACGCAATCGTCATTTCCACAACCCCGCTTCTTAATTAGCGTATCTAGAAGGCGATCTCCTGCTCCTCTCCCCGATAAGATTACCCAAGTTCCTCTGGCTGGAAGCTCAAGTTCGGATGATCATCAGTGCAGTCAATTTAACCGGTGTAGCCGATTTTTTTTCCGGTTTCATGTGTGTCTCTTTATAATATTCGAATTGACGACACAATATTATAGGGTTCCAATTTTTATTTACTTTAATTACATTGTCCACCCGATCTGTTGATGAATTTCAGCCCTGCATGTTTGGATGACTATATATGTTTCTGTATTAAATTTGATAATAACGAAACTGCATGTTGATCAGGGCTCGGGTGTTTTTATGTTTATACCTTGTTGCATCAGCTTGTCTTGTTTTTCATTCTGCTTGAACAATGATCAAGGTTCGGGTGTTGTTATGTTGTTGTGTTTAATCCTTGTTGTGCTTATACCTTGTGAAATACTAACTGCTTCTTTATATTCCTCGTCTTTGTGGTAAGGACCTCTCTTGGTAGGTTAGGATCTGCATTTATTGACATCCGGTTCCCTTTTGGACTTCAAGGTACTTACATTATGCTCATAACTAATGTATGTGAAGCTAATATTCCTTTTTATTTAGTCATTAACAAGTTCATTTCTACGTATCCCTAGCCCTTAGGGGTAGATATAATCATGTTTTGTGTAAATCAAGCCTCTTTCCTAATTTCATTACTTATTTCTTTGATAATAAGTATGGTTTCTATTGCATTTATGTTCAGGGACTGATCTTTTGTGCACCCTATAATGTTAGAGGCATTAGGATGTGTATATCTTATACTGTCAGGGGTAAATGATTTTCATTCACCAACATAGGATTATCAATGATTGAAGACATTAGTCTTCTGATTTTGTTTTATTTTTTTCCTGTTTATCGGGCTTCGATTAAAGCATGGTTAACGATCGCACTTGGATGATAAACAACGGGGCATCTGATAGAAGAAAACCAACATACATTGATGGGGTGAATGGGTTCTTAGAAATTGCTTTTAAGAACCAATCAGAAGGTGTTCGGTTAAGGTGTCCATGTAAGAGCTGCTTAATGGCGTATTTCATTGTTCAAGATATGATGTGGAACCGCTTGATGATTAATGGAATCGTGGACAATTATGATCCATTGGAGTTTCATGGAGAGGATCCGATCGAACTAAGCGAAGATATTGTAAGTGAAGACGGCTACTCCGAAGAGGATGATACTACTGATGATGATATGACGAGAGACGACATGATCCCTATGGTACAAGATGTATTTAATGCCCACCGCCCATCTAGGTTGGAAACTGATGATGCTAATATGGGTACTGCACATGCTGAGGATAAGAGCGGTGATTTTGAGATGCCTGAAAAGTTTGCAACATTGTTGAGAAGTGCAAAGCAAGATCTTTATCTAGGATGCAAGAGTTTCTCGAAATTGGAGTTCGTTATAACATTACTCTATATTAAGGCACTTCATAAATGGAATCAAAAGTCATTGGACATGTTGTTGATGGCACTACACAGAGACTTTGGTTATGATGCATCTTTTCCGAAGAACTCATATGAGGCGAAGAAGTACACCAAAAGTTTAGGGATAGATTACATCAAGATAGATGTGTGTATAAACCACTGTGTATTATTCTGAAAAGAGTATGCAGACTCCGATATTTATCCAACATGTGGCGCATCTACATGGAAAGAAAACACCAATAATCAAGAGGATAGTGATTGCAACGAAGGTCCACCCAATACAGGGAGAATTCCTCAACTTCTCCTCCGCCATTTCCCACTTGCATCTAGGCTGCAAAGGATGCACATGTCATTTAAGTTTGCCGAAAACATGAGGTGGCACAACTAGAAGCGAATTGTTGATGGGACTTTAAGGCATCCAGCTTATTCATCTGCGTGGAAGTTTTTTGACGAGTGTTTCCCCAACTTTGCTGCTGATTCGCGAAATGTCCGATTGGCATTATCGATCGACGGTTGATGTGCACGCAAATTGCCATATTTTCTATGCACATTCAAGTCCAATTTATCGTTATTTGCATGCATATTAGTGGGAAAACATAAGATTAGTGTAGTTTATGCATTATTGTTAAATATAGAGGTATCCACTAGTTTTTATGTGATTTCGCAGAATTCGAGAAAAAAATGGACAGATTTGGACAAGTGATGAAGAGCGGAAAAAGAATTCGAATTCTACTGAAGAGGTCGAAATCGATGATTAACCTCGACATCGAGTGAAGAGAGCAACCAAGAATCGAGCAAAGGAGAAACAGAGCATGTCGACACAGAAGAGGTCGATATCAATGTCAGAAGGTCGATATCGAGTGGCCTAAATTGAGCATATTGATAGAAGTCGAGTGCCAATCCGAGGAAGAGAAGGAATGGTCAAGATAAGATAAATAGAGGTCGATATCGAGGTCCCAAGGTCGATATCGATGTTGCATGCAGAAAAGATTCGACTTAGTTGTTGATAGAATTCTATCCGTAGCTTTCGAGATAATCCTAAGGTCGAGATCTTCTATCATTAAGCACCAGACTTCATCTTTTATGAGTTTTACCATGGAATTTTTAGTTTTTACCTTTATTAAGTTTTATCTTAGAGAATAAAGATAGGTTTTCGAATCCTTGGCTAGCAAGATTTGAGATCTGTAATTAGAGGCCATTAGGGCTGAGTTTAATCATCTAAGAAAAACAAGAGTTTTTAGTTTTATCGCAGAGAATTCGGAGAGAGAGAGAGAGGCCGATTGAGGTTTGAGGGAAGCGAGAGCGGAGATTTGGCTTTGTTCGGTTGTACTTTCTTTCTTTTGCAATACAAAGTAGTTTCTTTTACATTATGATGATGAGTTCAACGATGAAGCGCGAGTAGTCAACCCATTTCTAGGGTCAGGGTGAGCCCGACGATAGCGATGTAGTGTAAGTGCATCAAAGGTATGATTTTGATGCGATTCCTTCTTCTATCCTATGCATGATCCTTTGCGAAAGTTGAGAAGGTTCATTATTTTCATTATTGAAGCGAAAGCCAATCATATTGTGAACTTGGATTTCTCGTGAATTGGATAGTAACAGTTAGGATTTATGCGAGAGCCTCTAATCACCTATGTGTTGGTAATGAAAGTTACTTGAAGGAAAGACATTAAATTTCATAACTTTACCATCATACTTGCATGAATATGGTTGTGGCATGAATCCCCGACCTTGGAAGCCATTAGTTTATTGAATTCTTATAAAAAGTTTGAGTTTTTATTTCTGACCATCTTTCCATTACAATTCTACATTCTTCGGTCTTCTTTTCTGACACATTAAGTTACGAATACAGTTTCTGTTACAGACATCGAAATCGACTAGCAAGGTCGATATCGAGCACTAACATCGATCTCGAGGTCTTTCTCGACATCGACTTCTTTGCTTTTGTCTTATGCAGGAAACTCACTAGAAATCGACCAGAAGTGAGGTCAATATCGACCAGACACATCAATATCGAGTGTCTCATGGAGTCGAAAGCTTGATCGTGATTGCAACTTAGCAAGCGCTGACATACCTCCTTGTGGATTCGATCCTGAATTACCCTACCACTGCATCGGGAAGGATTGTTGTATTTTATTTGCTTGAACAGGGAGTTGGCTTAGTTGTGATATTTATTTGATATTTTGTTTAAGCGAATCTACCTCCTCCTAAACGAACAAATTGGCGCCATTGCCGGGGAGGCAATCAATTGCCACTTAAGTTTTCTCATGATCTTTCTTAGTGCTTATTTCACAGGTTTTTGCGACATTCTGATCGCGGAACAATCACGGAAAGCATAGACGAGCCTAAACGTTTCTTCCATCTTCGCAACAAAGCTATTCAAATCATGGCGGATAACGAGACGCAGGCTGGGACCATTGAGTGGTTGAGGAAGGAAATTTAGGATTATAACGCTGCAATCGCTGCTGAGCGGGCCGCCGCTGCTACAGAGCGAGCCCATGTTTTAGGGAGGAGGATCCGCGCAAACAAGCCCAAGAGCGGCTCAGTCAGTATCCACAAACGGCGATGGAATACATGCATCCACCGCTACATTTTCTTGAATCCGCTATTTTAATTCCTCCTTCCAACTATGAAATTAAAATAAACTTCCATTCTGAGATTAAAAGAAACACTTTTGAAGGAAGACCTAATGAATGCCCATTGCAACATATCTCTACTTTCATGGATTTTTGTGAAACTATTGCTGACGGTGTAAATTTAGAGTATGTTAGACTAAAGTCTTTCCGATGGTCCTTGGTAGGAAAGGCATTGCAATGGCTAGAGAGTTTGGCTCTACGCTCGCTGAGGACATGGGCAGAGGTGAAGGATGCATTCCTAAACAAGTTCTTTCCTCCATCTAAAACGGTGATGCTGCGACAAAGGATCACGACTTTCAAACAAAAGCCTGGTGAGACACTAGCACAGGCGTGGGAGTGTTTTAAGGACTTTCTGAGATCATGCCCTATGCATGGGCAACTACCTTATGTTATCCAGGTGATCTTCTACAACTCCCTTGATGTGACAAATAAGGAGAGAATCAACTCATACACCTCCTATCGGTATATTGAGCTCACACCAACGGAGGCCTGGGAGAAGATTGAAAGGCTAGTCAACTTCGATAACACCTATGGGACTGCTGCGGCCTATGACTCAAGGCCTGACCCATCAATGCCACTTTGTAAGCCTCCAAAGGAAATTGATCCTGATGTGCGGCAACAATTCCATGACGATCAAACACGCCGCCTTCAAAAGCAAGTAAGGTTCTTGAGCAACAATCGACCTTGTCAAGAATGTGGCTCAACAAGGCATAACACTAGTGCATGCCCACATCTTGCCCAAGTATCTATGGCGGAACAGCATGAGGAAACCAAATGACGAGAGGCCTCTATTGAGGGGGCAATCAGCAGTATTGGGGAGATCAAAGGTTCTATCAACAAAGGGATCCCCCACCATATAGAGCATCAGGGCACCCTGAGCTGGAAACAAGGAAGGATGACCTGCAGATCATTCTTGATGAGATGCAGAGGAACCACGCTGAGTTCAAACAAGCCAATAACTCCATTCATACTCAGCTGCAGGGCATCAACTCTAGGCTTGAGGAGATAGACGTTTGAAAGGGCAACATGGAGACCCAAATGGGTCATTTGGCTGAACAAATACCTAAACCGTCAGAAGCTTTGTCTGGATCAACTGTGCCCAAACCAAAGGGCAAAACCACTAGACACATAACAGTCATAAATTTAAGGAGTGGGCGTTAATTGCAAATGCCTGAGCAAAAAGCAGAGGAGAAGGCCCTAGACCAGACGTCGATATCGACCCCCCTGACGATATCGACCATGGTGATGTTGATGTCGAGGCTTCTGAACTCGATGTTGACACTGAATCTGCATCACCACAGAACTCGACTCCTCCAATCGATGTCGACCCCCATCCAGTTGATGTCGACCCAACTTCAACCGCAGGGAAGAAGAAGGTGTTGCCATTCCTATCAATAAATGTGGTTAAGGACCCAGCGGAAAAGAAGTTCCAGCGATTCGTGAAGATGCTTCAAGGACTTAATGTCTCAATACCATTCACCGAAGCACTTCATGAGATGCTGTCATATGTAAGGTTCCTTAAGGACATATTGGGTAAGAAGCGATCAATTGCTGAGATCGTGGAGGAGTGTAACAGATTGGAGCTACCACATAAGCGTGCGGACCCAGGTAAGTTTTCTATCGCTATAAGCTTAGGTCGATATAGCTTTAATGCTTTAGTTGATTTGGGCGCTAGCGTTAGCATGATGCCACTAACCATATGGCACAAGGTAAAGATAGGTCCCCTGGAGCCCGTGGATGCAAAGTTATACATGGCAAACAATACGGTAGTGATTCCAACAGGGATGGTAGATGATGTGCCAATACAAGTAGGTAAGTTTTTTGTCCCTGCTGACTTCTTAGTTGTTGATATGGTAGAGGACTCTGCTTGTCCCATTATTTTAGGTAGGTCATTCCTAGCAACCGTCGATGCCAACAAAAGCGTGAAGAAAGGATTGCTCTCATTCACCATCAATGACGAAGTGATAGAGTATGCCTTCAACAAGTCGGTGAGGAATAATGAAGGGCCAATGGAGATAAAGGCCATCAATGTGTCGACATCACATGCGAGGAAGCTAAGGTAAGGAGTATGACACCGGAAGAGATTGAAAAGAGGGCCATAGAAGCCTAATTGGAGGAGGTTGTGGCAATATTGAACCAAGGAGCCAAAAAGAACATTGAAATCGATCCAGGTAAGTCGATATCAACTAATAAAGATCAAGATTCTGTGCTAGGTTATAAGTATGGGGTCGATGGAGGAGAAGGAAACTTGAAATCGAGCATAAAGGTCGATATCGACCATAAACCAATGCCAAAATCGACCACCACAGAAGCTGAGAAAAGAGGAGCAAAGACCTTGATATCGATCTCTGAAGGTCGAAATCGACCTGATCATGTCTAGCAGAACCACTCCGAATCGACAGGACCTTCAGGAGCATGACAGAGCTCGATATCGATGACTGATGATCGATATCGACGACTGATGATCAATATCGACCTGAGCCACAGACAGAAAAGAAGGTAAGTCAAGGAACGGACTCCTCCTTTTCCATCTCTGTTAAGGATTTATCATTATTTGGAAGAGGTTTGTCTTGGCATGTGCGTTTGTATAGGGTATCCGATGATGATTCGAGCCATTATGAGGTAGGAGATAAGGTTTTTGTCTCCAAATCAAAGGATCATTGGTTCCCGAGTAGATTCAAAGATAAAAGGATGGGACCATTCACGGTGAATCAAATCCATGCATCCATGCGGGATGCATCTGCGTTACAAGAAAGGAGTTTTATTTGAGGCCCAAGCCACATGGGCTCTACAGATGCCGCCTTGAGCGTAAAGGAAGAAGTCGGCCTAGCGACTATAAAGTCTAGAGCTTGTAACAAAGACAATTAGTTTTTGGTTTTGGACATCTTTTGGTTTTGTTTTAATACATTAGGCATTATTATTTGTGTTATTGTTTTGGTTTTGTTTTTACAACAAGTTGCAGGAAAGAGATAGAGTGGAAAACAGACAGCGAAATCGAGTCAGAAGCTCGATATCGACCTAAAGGTCGATTCAGATATAGCTTGTGGTCGAGGCCGGATCACCCTGAAGCTTGAGCCAGAAATCGATGAAACTAGCCGATTTCGATGTTAAAGGTCGATATCGACCACCACTGCAGACATCTTCGACTCCTGAATTTTTTGAAGTTTAAGTAAGTTCTTTCTTAACCCTAGTTCTAATACAGTGAGGACATTGTAATCTTTAAGAATGGGATGGGGGAAGGATTACTTGCATATTTTAGGATATTTTAAAATTTTTCATTAGTTATTGCATAGTTTTTACATATTTATGCATATTTAGTTACTTTTATCTTTAAGCATTGCATTGCAAAGTTTTTATTTCGAAAAAAAAAAGAAAGAAAAATGACCCCCATAAAAAAAAAGAGTCATTGAAGCATATAATGAACTCGACGATGCAAAAGTAGATTCATTAGAGATATAACATGAGATTGCCTAGTTAAGGGAAGTCACAATGAAGTGCGATTTTTTTTGGAAAAAACAATGAAAGAGAGGTAAAATTCGAAGTTGCTTTTGACATGCATGATAAGATGATGGATGACTTTAAGAAATTTCCATACATGTGCTCAAGTTCATATCCTAGCCTTACCTAGGCATATTTGCAAAAGTCACAAGCCATATATGAGCCTTACATTATTATTGATCCACAATACATTAGATATTTCCAATTTTTTATACCTTATACCCTATCCGGGGACAAGTTTGAGAATGGATGTCATCTTTGGAGTTGTTATATGGAGTTTGTGCATTATTATGAAGTTGTTGGCAGGAATGAAAGAAATTTTGAATTATGGAAAATTTAATGAGTGAGAAAAAATCCAATCACCTAAGGAGATAAAGGTAGATCGACCCTGCTCGTTGAGATGTTAGTTCAGCGAGATGGGACACAAGGTGAGGAGTTCGAAGTACTAAGTATCCGGGGCCATTCATGACACCCATGTTTGCGACTCGCGAGAAGGTAGTACTAATGTTAGAGAGGTAAAAGCATTATAGTGAAAAAAGCATTGAAGAGTGAAAGGTGAGAAATATTATGAAGAAGGAATGTGGAATGAAAGTTTGGAAAGAAAGTTTATTTCCCCAGATTTCACACCACATGGCCGAAAATTAGCCCACCTTTAGCCTTTTACCAATCTACTTCTCTATAGCTTGCAAAAGTCCTCTTGATTATCAATGCTATCTTGCACAAAATTGTTTTATGCATATATAACCCTCCTTTTATGAGTATGATGTTGCATTTATTCACAGGCATGGATTTGGTTGACATTAGCACCTTATCGAGGATGGCAATTAATTTTAGGGACATATGAGAACGAATCTATGATGTTGAGGGTTTACTTTCTTCCCCTGAATGACCATTAAAAGTATTGCTTGGGGACAACCAAGCTTAAGTATGGGGTGTTTGATGTGCGCGCAAATTGCCATATTTTCTATGCACATTCAAGTCCATTTTATCGTTATTTGGATGCATATTAGTGGGAAAACATAAGATTAGTGTAGTTTATGCATTATTGTTAAATATAGAGGTTTGCACGAGTTTTTATGTGATTTCGCAGAATACATTCGAGACGAAAATGGACAGATTTGGACAAGTGAAGAAGAGCAGAAAAACAACTCGAAGTCTACTGAAGAGGTCGAAATCGATGATAAACCTCGAGATCGAGTGAACAGAGCAACCAGGAATCGAGCAAAGGAGAAACAGAGCATGTCGACACAAAAGAGGTCGATATCGATGTCTGATGGTCGATATCGAGTGGCCTAAATCGAGCATATAGATAGAAGTCGAGTGCCAATCCGAGGAAGAGAAGGAAAGCTCAAGATATGTTAAAGAGAGGTCGATATCGAGGTCCCAAGGTCGATATCGAGGTCCCAAGGTCAATATCGATATTGCCTGCAGAAAAGATTCGACTCAGTTGTTGATAGAATTCTATCCGAAGCGTTCAAGTAATCCTAAAGTCGAGATCTTCTATCATTAAGCACCAGACTTCATCTTATATGAGTTTTACCATGGAATTTTTAGTTTTTACCTTTATTAAGTTTTATATTAGAGAATAAAGATAGGTTTTCGAATCCTTGGCTAGCAAGATTTGAGATCTATAATTAGAGGCCATTAGGGCTGAGTTTAATCATCGAACGACAGCAAGAGCTTTTAGTTTTATCTCAGAGAATTTGTAGAGAGAGAGAGAGAGGTCGATTGAGGTTGGAGGGAAGCGAGAGCGGAGATTTGGCTTTGTTCGGTTGTACTTTCTTTCTTTTGCAATACAAAGTAGTTTCTTTTACATTATAATGATGAGTTCAACGATGAAGCGCGAGTAGTCAACCCACTTCTAGGGTCGGGGTGAGCCCGACGATAGCGATGTAGGGTAAGTGCATCAAAGGTATGATTTTTATGCAATTCCGTCTTCTATCCTATACATGATCCTTTGCGAAAGTTGAGGAGATTCATTATTTGCATTATTGAAGTGAAAGCCAATCATATTGTGAACTTGGATTTCTCATGAATTAGATAGTAACTCTTAGGATTTTTGCGAGAGCCTCTAATCACCTAAGTGTTGGTAACAAAAGTTATTTGATGGAAAGACATTAAATTTCGTAACTTTAGCATCATACTTGCATGAATATCGTTGTGGCATGAATCCCCGACCCTGAAAGCCTTTAGTTTATTGAATTCTTATAAAAAGTTTGAGTTTTTATTTCTGACCATCTTTCCATAACCATTCTACATTCTTCGGACTTCTTTTCCGACACATTAGGATACGAATACAGTTTCTGTTACAGACATCGAAATCGACTGGCAAGGTCGATATCGAGCACTAACATCGATATCGAGGTCTTTCTCGACGTCGACTGCTTTGCTTTTGCCTTCTGTAGGAAACTCACTGGAAATCTACCAGAACTGAGGTCGATATCGACCAGACATATCGATATCGAGTGTCTCCTGGAGTCAAAAGCTTGATCGTGATTGCAACTTAGGAAGCTCTGACATACCTCCTCGTGGATTTGATCCTGAATTGCCATACCACTGCATCGGGAAGGATTCTTTTATTTTATTTGCTTGAACAGGGAGTTGTCTTAGTTGTGATATTTATTTGATATTTTGTTTAAGCGAATCTACCTCCCCTAAACGAACAACGGTTTTGTTCCGGGAGCCCTGTTCAGAGACAATTACAGCATCTGGCAAGTGATCATCGTTCCTTACAACCTACCCCCATGGATGTGCATGAAAAGGTCGAGTATAATGTTGTCGTTTCTGATTGCAGGCCCTAAATCGCTAGGGAACTAGTTAGATGTATTTCTTCAGCCGTTGGTGGATGAGCTAAAATAGTTGTGGGAAGTTGGTGTCCAAACCTACGATGCTTTCAGCAAAACAATGTTCAATATGCATGCATTGTTAATGTGGACAATTAACGATTTTCCAGTGTACACTAATCTATCTGGTTGGAGTACTAAAGCCGCTCTTGCATGTCCTAACTATCATACGGAAACGAGTTCAGTATGGCTGAAGAATGGTCATGAGTATTGTTATATGGGTAGTCAACGTTTCTTGCCATCTGGCCATAAGTGGAGGTGTGACAAGATATATTTTGGTTGTGTTGAGAATAGGATATGTCCTAAAAGCCTGAAAAGAGATGAGATTCTGGAAACATTGAGTAACACAACCAATGTCACTTTTGGGAAAAGGGTTGGGAGAAGAAAGAGAGGTGCCTTGTACTTGGTTCCCCAATGGAAGAAGCGCAGTGTGTTCTTCCAACCACCTTATTGGAAACATTTGAAGATTCATCACAACTTGGATGTGATGCATATTGAGAAGAAATGTTATGACAAAATTTTGGAAACCTTGCTTAATCTAGCTGGAAAAAATAAAGACTCATTGACGGCGCGTCTCGACCCTGTACTCTTGAAATTGCATGAGCAGTTACAACCTACGAACGTGGGTGATAAGTACGAAGTTCTTAAGGCCCCATACAATTTGACCTTAGATGAAAGGAGACAAGTCAGCAAGTTGGTGTCAGGTTTAGTTCTTCCGGATGGTTATTCAGCCAATAACGCACGATGTGCAACCGCTGATGGGAAGATAACTGGAATGAAAAGACATGATTGCCATGTCTTCATGCAAGATTTGCTTGTGCTGACTTTCCGTGTTGTTTTGGCTGATATTGTCTTAGAGCCTTTGGCAGAAATGAGTATGTACCTCAAGCAGCTTTGTTCAAAGACGTTGACGGTCGAGGTGTTGGAAAAAATGGAAAAGAACATCCCCATTACCTTGTGCAAGCTATACAGGATCTTCATTCCTGCCTTTTTTGACGTGATGGTGCATCTTGTATTACACTTGGCTACAAAAGCTAAAGTAGCTGGACTGGTGCATTTTCGGTGGATGTACCCCTTTGAGAGGTACGTGAGCTGAAACAATATTCAATGTTTGAAATTTTATGGATTTAGGTCATATTAAACAGAATGCTCATTCAGATTTGTCACATGGTAGGGCGATGCATACATTCAAATCATATGTGCGCAATAAAGCTCGTCCAGAAGGGTCAATTGTAGAGGTGTATTGCAAATGAATGTCTGACATTATGTTCTAGATACTTGACAAAGACGAAGACTCAATTCAATCATGTGAATAGAAAGATGACGCGTTGCCCCTGCAACCTCATGTGTTATCTGTCTTCTCGAATTCCAGAAAGCCACTCAGAAAGCCATCATATAAGCAACTGAATATTGAGGAATGGAAGCAAGCACATTCTTATGTGTTATACAATTGTGTTGAAGTATATCCATTTTTTGGGGAAGTTATGAGGTGATAAATAGATTCAATCGTAACAAATTATTGGGGACCACAACTTAAACTTAGTTCAATGTTGAATCGCAGAGAATATCAACAATCGAATGACCGTGTAGGGGAGTTCGGGCCATGGTTTGAGACAAGAGTGAGACTTTATTGCCTGCAATATCAATGACATTCCGTAAGTTCTTCTATTTAAAGATATATATATATATATATATATATATATACACACGTATGTAAGCATTTGTTCTTCTTTTTTTCCATTTCTTAGATAAGCAAACTTTGGAAGGACAGAGATGCAAGTGTCAGTGAAGAGTTGTGGTTTTTAGTGCAAGGTCCAATGAAAAGTGTGATGACTTACAACGGTTATGTAATTAATGGATTCAGGTTTCACACTAAAAAGAGACAAAGGAGGAGGAAAACATAAAATAATGGTGTTGTTGTTTTGGGAGATGCAAACAGCGGAGACAGAGATTTCTTTGGGGTGTTGACAGAGGTTGTAGTTCTAGAGTATGCTCCTATGTTTGATAAAAGGATCCTTACAATTGTCTTGTTCAGATGTAATTGGTATGATGTATTCAATGATGGGAGAGGGATTAAAAAGGATAATTTTGGGACAACACTCGTCCCAGTTGGTAGGCGATTATAAACAAATGAACCATTTTCATTGGCAACACAGTTACACCAAATATTCTATATGAGCACTCATAAAGAGCCACAATGGAGAGTAGGCATTAAGACAAATCCTCAAAACTGTTTGCATAATCATACTAACGATGTAGATGAGGAGGATGAACCGCATCTGCGCAACCAAGATGAAATACCTATTGTTGAAGTGGTTACTGAAGGGAGTGATGACATGAGTTCCGTAGTTAGAACTGATAATGCACCAGACATGGCTACTGCTGATGAGGTTTATGAGGATGACGAGGGTAATGAGGATGATGAGGATAATAAGGATAGTGATGAAGAGGAGGAGGAGACCGACAAAGAGGAGGACAAATGTGGGATATATGAGTTAGACGATGAAGAGGAGAGTGAAGAAGAAAATGTCATAAATTGTGGGGATGATGATGTAGATTAAGGTAAGGGAAAATCAGAGACAATAAGCTGCCCCAAATGCATATGCCTGGTGCCTTCCCCATAGTAACTCATTAGTGGACATTACCTTTGGTATATAATTGTTGAATATATTAATTAGCAATTTGTGACATATGACAATGCTAACTATAACTTTAACCTTGTCATTTCCTAGTTTCTCTTCATTACATTGTTTCAATGGGAAGCACATTCTTACGTGTTTTCTCAATACTTGTGGGCATTTGTAGGTAGACTTGTTCTTCAATGGCTCAGGACCTATCAACTACGCAGTCTATTGGTGACGCAACCCCGTAGTCTCAGGTTCACTCAACTCCACAGTGTCATGGCAACTCAACTGATCCGCAGGCTTAGGGTAACTTAACTCCTCAGGCGCAGGGTAACTCAACTCTACAGTCTCAGGTTGAATCAACCAAGCTCACCCAGGAAACCCAATAATTGACACAACACTCAAATACTCTAGAAGGCAGCTCTTCTTATCGACAAAAAAGACGATTACAACAGTCACAACAATAGAACAATTTATAATATTACATTTCTACGCGCACATTTCTTCTTAAATCATACAGTTTTATGGATAGCTAATGTTTGATGGGAGCTGTATTTAACCAACAAAGGGAAGAAGAAATGTGGTTGCACTAGAGTTATTAAGTGAAAGAATGACAGAAACCGGACTCCTGGCGTTAAACCTACTTGTGCCATAACCCATGATTTGAACATAATTGTTGGTGAGAAATCAAATCAGTTTATCACTGAGGTTGGTACGTGAGTGCGGCATCTGTTACCTTTGGATTGCAGGTATTACACTAAATTTCAACTATTATCCTTATGATTCCATATGTGGTTGAATTCTTATGGTAACGAATGTAATTGTAGGAGATGGTCAGATATAGACTACACTAAGAAGGACAGATTACTTAACAAGATCAAGGTAACTAAATTTATAGTAAACACTTTATATAACTGAATACTAAGTTGAGTGGGTAATATGTACGTACAAATATAGGTTGAATGCAACATGCCAGAAGGAGTTGGTGTTGATAACGTTATAGAGAAACAATGTATGACACTTTATCGGCAATGGCGTTATCGCATAAAGGAAACTTATTTTGATGGGTGTTCTCAAGCCAATGCATTAAAGAAGTGCCCACCTGATGTTGGCTCTTCTGAGTGGAAATGGATTGTTGAGAAATATTGGGGATCTGATAAGAAGAAGGTTTGATATTCCATCGATTTTGTGAGCTTCTTTGTTCATTTTAATTATATTGAAATTTTTTATGAAGTCCCTCCGATGGACCCTGTATGCAAATGGGTTATCAACCGTTTCATTAATGTTTATGCCTATTACTAATTTACATTTTCCATTATTTGGGATATGGTATGAGCACAGTGTGTAAGTGCAGCAAATCGAAATAACATGAGGAATCAAAAAATGAGGGCTACTCAAGGATCAAAATCAAGAGCAAGATTCCTAGATGGCCTAGTAGTGAAACTAACTCAAACTCGCACTTGTTCTTACATTTATACATAGTTTGGGTTTCCAGGCAACACCATTGTTGTTATAAAGTTATTCCCAGTTGTGATCTTTGTCAATTGCTTCTTATTTATTCATCTTGCAGTATTTTTTGGTGTATTAATAAAATTTTTGACTTTGTAGCGCAAGAATCTGTTTCCAAAAACACATTCGCAACCAGTAGACACACAAATTGAATCCCCCAAAACAGCTGAGATTGGAACCGACGACACAGCTGAAGGCATTGCCAGCGCGAATAGGCCCCCACCACCATCCGTTACTCAACCTGAATACATCAGATTCTCGAAAATAACAAAAAGGTATCTGGCATTATTTTAAAGTTTAATGTGGTAAATCGATCAAAATATATCTGATATTATTTCATATGCATAAACTGATATGTTGTCACTTAATGTAGGCATAAAGACGGTTCAATGGATACGTATGCAGAGGAGAAATTAGCGCAATTCCATATACTCCACGTGGAGCAACTCCAATCACATAGAGTTGATACCTTGACAGTTGAAGAAGCGTATTTGCAAGTGACAGACAGGCTCATGCTCGGGGTACGTAAAGGGTTTAGGGCCTGGGCCTAAACAGCCCAAGGGGGCAAGAGGACGCACAATAACTGGCAAAGAAGCTGCACACATTGCAACTCAAATGGCAGAACAGTTTGAGCAGCTGCAGAGGAATGCCCATGCTAAGGAAATTCAGTTGAAAATGCAAATCGATAGCCTGGAGAAAAATAAAACTGTAATGATGGATGAGATGGAGAAGATGAAAAATGATGCAGCAAGCTTCGAAGAAAGAATGAAAATGCGCGAACAAATAATGGAGGCTGAAATGAAAGAGTGAGAACAGAAGATGGAGAAAGAAATGAAGGAGAGAAATTAAAATGAAGGCAGAATTTATGAGAATGATGGAAGCTTAACTGCGCCAAGTTCCACCAGCAAAACGGTCATCAAGGCGTATATGAGGTATGTTCTTTGCAAGATTAGCGCAATTGAACTCCCACCCCACCCCCATATTTGCACTTACTTCACGGTATAAATAAATGTCAAACTATGTTTACAGTAAATGTGTTTGTTTATACAGAATTACATAACTCCATCTAAAGTCCACACATTTCAACCACTCTGCAATCTTGCAATTCCATTTACTTTGGTCAGCAAGTGCAGTTTATATTTTCGTAATTAGTTTTTGTCATGTCAAAATCATGTGGCTTTTGCACTGCAAGGCTTATTCATGGTTGTGAATATATTTTCGTAATTAGTTTCTACCATTTATCATACTGTTGTGGCATTTCCAATGCAGAGCTTATTCATGGTTGGGAACAGCTCTTCGGAATTAGATTCTGCCATTTCATATACTGGCATTTCTAATTCAGTAATCGTGGTGTCTCAGATTACATTTTTATCTTGTGTCGAACAAGCCGGATGTCAATCTTGATTAGCATTGATGTACATATTTAGTACTCTTTTTATCGCATCTTTTGACTTCATATTTCATTTAATTCCTAGAGAAAAGGTTGGAAAATAATATAAATTTGTGTAGAATGAGCTAACGTGCAAGAAATAGAGTCTGCACAAGTTTTGATCTAATTATGTAGGAATTGGAGCGAAATTGGAGTCAAAACCAAGAAACCAGGTAAAGTAGAAAAGAGGTCGAAATCGACCTATGTGGTCGATACCGACTGAAGCATCGACACAGACTCTGAGTGTCGAGACAGACCAAGAACACTAGCAAAAGAAGAGCACTCGATATTGACTACCTGATGTCGATATCGAGTGGCCACCAGAAATCGTGTGGATTGAAGCCAGTCGAGCATAAAGGAAGAGGTCGATTTTGACTGAACTGGTCGATATCGATTGGATTTCGACACGGGTTGGACACGTTTTTCACAATGCATATTGCAATTCTATCCATAACAGCCACGGATTATCTGCATATTTAGATAGATTCGACCTTGGGGATATTTACTTTTTACCCTAAAGGTCTATTTAGTTATTTTCTATATTTACCTTAAATAAAAGATCTATCCTACTTTTTTTGATAGAATTTTAGATAGAAGATAGAAGATACTATCCTTGGATAGAGAGGACTAGTAGCCTATAAATAAAGCCCTAGGGGGCTGGTTTTTATTCACTCCAAGACACAACAACAATAACATTAGAAGTAGAGATAGAGAGAAGCTTTAGGGTTTGGCGTTTGCGAAAGCCGACGTTAGATTATAAGGTTTCGAAGGTTTCAATTTAATGCAAGTTTCCCTTTTTCGATCAATGTTGTTTCATACAATGAAGAGCGAGTAGTTTCCCAAAGCTTCTAGGGCCGGGGTGTGCCCGACGTTAGCAATGCGTGCCTGAGGTGAGTATTTGATGTTGATATCGTTGTGTCTATATCATCTCCTACGATTCTATGTTTAGTCCTTATTAAAAGAAAAGGGATTCGTGCTAACAACTTGAGTTATAAACATAAAATTTGTAGAGACAATTAGGTTTATTTGCAAGAGTAATCCTAAGAGTTGGTGTACAACGAAAGCTTGTCCCTCGGGTGAAATACCGCAATTGTCCATCTTATTTGCCTTATCGCATGCATTGGTTAACGTTGTGGTAAACCCTAGCCCTAGGAGTTGCCTTTTATATATTTGAATTACATAAAAAAATCTGCCTTTTCTGTTCATATTTCCCTCTTCATCCTATTCTTTCTTCGGCCTTTCTTTGCCGACAAAAACTAACGTTTCTGCAGGAACTAGTCGATTTTGACCTATCTAGTCGATATGGACCACTTTGCCTTAAGTCAACGGTTACAGTGTCGACGTCTTTTATTCATGCTGAAGAGGTCGATTTCGAGTGATATACTCGATATCGACTGCCCTGTGTCGACTGGCAGTTTTCTGAGACAGTCGATTTCTGCCACTGACATCGATATCGACCACCCTACTCAATATCGACTGCCATTTTTGTCTCTGCAGGTTTTCTGTTGCAGTAGGAATCGACAGCCCAGGTCGAAATTGGGCACTTTGGTCGAGATCGAGGCTTCTAATCGACAAAAGATGTGAGCTTTCAAGACTATCTAGGATCCCACTTACCTGCTTCCTCGTGGATCGATCCTGACTACCCTTGTACTACAATGGGAGGAAGTCTTGTAATTATTTGCATAGGCTAAGATTCAGTTTACATCTATATTCTTTATATTTGTTTTCAAACTCGACATTCCTCCTATTAACAAATTGGCGCCGTTGCCGGGGAAGCAATCAATCGCGCCCTAGTAGTCTATCTCGCATTTTTATCTCTTTTTGCTTTGCAGGTGTATGCGACGCGTTGATCGCCCACCTGAATTTGAAGGTATAGACGACCCTGAAAGCTATCTTCACCTTCGAGCTAGAATTCAAAGAGCCATGGCGGATCAAGGACCCAGGCTCAGCAAATTGAGCAACTAAAGAAGCAAATCGAGGAATTCACAACTAGAGAGGCGGCACTAAAAGAGCGTGCAAATAGGGAGGGGGAAGTCAGGAGGCAAATAGTAGCCCAAATCAACACCCTCCCTCAAAATGTCAAGCAATACACGCACCCTGTGCTCTCAGTGCCTGAATCGACTATTCTTATCCCTCCTTCTACTTTTGAGATTAAACCTAGCTTCTTAACTGAAATTAGGCGACATCAATTTGAGGGGAAACCTAACGATTGTCCTCTAGATCATATCTCTTTATTCCTCGACTTGTGTGATACTATTGCTGATGGACAAAGCCTTGAATATGTTAAACTAAAGGCTTTTCGTTGGTCTCTCGCAGGGAAAGCTCTAGCATGGTTGGAAAGTCTAGTCCCCAGATCGCTCCGCACGTGCGATGAGGTCAACAATGCATTTCTAAACAAATTCTTCAAACCATTCAAGACAGCGATGATACGCCAAAAGATTATGGCTTTCAAACAAAGGCCACATGAAACCCTAGCGCAAATGTGGGAGTGGTTTAAGGAGCTGCTGAGGTCTTGCCCTACGCATGGGCAACCACCCTACATTATTCAGGAAATCATCTACAACGCCCTGGACGTAGCTACTAAGGAGAGAATCAACATCTATACCTACTAAGGGTATCTCGAGCTCCTACCACAACAAGCTTGGGATATTATAGAGAGGTTGGTCGAATTTAACAACACCTATGGGACTCCTGTGGCCTCCGACTTAAGGCCTGCCTCATCTATGCCACTCTATGAGCCGTCCAAAGAGATTGATCCCGATGTCAAAGATCAATTCATACAAGATCAACTCAGGAGGTTACAAAAGCAAGTCAAATTCCTCTCTGCCAACCAACCCTACGTTGAATGTGGCTCCGTCAAGCATATCACCACCGATTGCCCACACACGGAGCAAGTACATCTAGCGGAGACTCACCAAGAGGCACGCTACATGAGGAATCCTAATCGCCAGGGGTACCAAAACTGGGGAAATCAACCACCCCAATACAACCCCAGGGATCCCCCGCCTTATAGAGCTCCAGGCCATCCGAATAGAGAACCACGATGAGATGATGTGCAACTCATTCTTGAAGAGTTAAGGAGGAACCATGCGACAAGTCAACAATCTAGCAACGCTCTCTAGAACCAACATCAGAGCCTCAACGCCCGAATTGGAGAGATGGATACTTGGAAGAAGATGATTGAGACCCAACTGGGTCAATTGGCGGCCCAAATCCCAAAGCCACCCGGCAAACTCCCTGGACAACAACAAAAGAATCCAAGAGGGGCAAGCCGAGCACATTGCTGCTATCAATCTAAGGAGTGGACGCACATTGAACGAGCCGAGGAGCGAAGGAGAAATTGCTGAAGATGCAGTCGACGTCGACACACCGGTCGATATCGAGGGCCCTGTCGATGTCGAGCCCAATACGAAGCACAGAACGAAGCCAGAGACGCACTCGATATCGAGTGACTCGGTCGATATCGTCAAACCCTTCGATGATGATAATGCATATCTTAGATATGCATTATAGGCATTTTTAAGATAGTTAGGTTGCATTTATTGCATGATTTGGAGTTAAATTGCATTTTATGATTATTTTGGAAGAGTTCGGATTTTGCGCACAATTGTGGTTATTTTGTAGAGTTGGATTCGAATGCAAGGAAAGGATGCAATGGTCGTGGATTGGACACAACGAGCAAGTGAACGAAGAGAATATGGAAGCTGTTGACAGATGTTGCGGGTTCTGAAGTAGCCGCAGCAACCACAGGTGGCGACCGCAGCATACAGGCAGTGGCCACCGCAAGCTCCTATGTAGCGACACTTGGAATATAAACAGACAGCGGCCGCCGCATGCCTCGTCAGCAACTATACGCTACGTTTTAGTTCATGTACGTATTCTATTGTTTTTAGTCGACTTTTAGTTTGAGGCAAGACTTTAACGTAGTTAATATTGAATTCATTTTACGTTCATCAGACAATTAGAGAGATTGAGCGATGTCTTCCATGAGGAACTAAACTCATTGGTTCTATCTACGATTTGAAGCTTTATTTGGATTGATTGTGAGTTTCTGAATCTCGTTCTTAATTCCTACATTGAATGTTTCAACTTCTTTGCGCTTATTAATTTATTGTTTTGTTCTATCTTGTCTGGCCAACTCGTTATATCAATTCAATTGCTAGGGTTTTGTAAATCCCTCTTTAAGGACTGCAAAAACCTTGGTTACTCTCTGAACATAAAGCTATCAATTAGGTTAAATCCTTTTCTGAGGGACTGCTCAAAAGAGAAGGGTTTCTAGGACTGATTGGTCTAGTAACTATATTATGTCGGGACAAGGGCATTCATAGGAAACCTAAAAGAACGAGAGGAAGTTACAAAGATCGCTTCAACCAAATAAAGTGGAAAATTGTAGGTAGAACTACTTCTCAATATTGTTTAAAAACAAGTTCATTTACTTTTGCTTGCACCATTCCGCTTTGATAAAAGGCGGATCATTTTAAATTCTCATAAAACACCCCTTTGGTTACTTAATTGGAATCTTAATCACACTTGAATAACAAATTTCCCTGTGGGATCGACCGCTTGCTTGTCGCTATACTAGTTATAAGTTTGAGTTATATTTTGACAGGATCAACGACAGGCTTTTCTCTCCTCAAATTTGGCGCCGTTGCCGGGGAAATTTAATTATTCTTGTGTGTTTTTGTTGCTAATTTTGGTGTGGACAATCTTATATGGTCCATACCCATGCTACTAATCCATCTTTGCTATTGTTTGATTTAGAGATCGAAAAATCCCTTTTTGCCTTAAGGCGAGAAACTCGTGATCGCTTTCACGAATCTTCTTTTGATCAAGGAGAAAGCACTGCAGAGATGGCTGACAATGCCAATCTTACTCTGAGGGAGCTTATTGCTCTTGACTTGGCATAACAACCCTTGGCAATCCAATTTCCTGTACTCGGGGAAGGAGTGAACTTTGAGGTGAAATCTGGGGTAGTTCATCTGCTACCCAAGTTCCATGGGTTGAGTGGGGAAGATCCCGACAAGCATCTTTCTGAATTTCATATTGTGGTGGTTGGAATGAAACCTGGGAATGTCACTGAGGAACAAATCAAGCTGAGGGCCTTTCCTTTCTCTCTAAAGGATGAGGCAAATGAGTAGTTTTTCTATCTACCACCTGGGAGTATATCTACTTGGGCTGAAATGAAGAGAACGTTTCTAGAGAGGTACTTTCCTGCAACTAAGCATAATGCCTTAAAAAGGGCAATCGGCAGCATTGAGCAGCAGGTTACGGAGTCTATTCATGAGTATTTTGAACGCTTTATGAAACTCTGTGCTAGCTGCCCATATCATGGGTTCTCTCAGAAGGATCTGGTTCTATTCTTATTTAATTGGCTTACTAATGAGGAGCGCAGAACAGTGAATTCTTGTTGTGAGGGAAACATGCTGAATAAGACACCAGCGGCAGTATGGGAGGTGTTCAAGGAGCTCTCTGAGGGCTCAAGGCAGTTCAACAAGAGCACTCGTGCTAGGGGTGTACTTGCAATTGAGGCCCCAGTAGCTGCATTACAGACTGATATGGCTGAGATGAAAGAGATGATAAAGAAGCTGGTAATTGACAGAGCACCTCAGCAGTTGAACGCATGCGGGCTTTGCAATCAATTTACTCATCCTATGGATATGTGCCCAATGGCCTAGACAAGGCAATTTTGTGGTGGTCGATGTGAATGCCATTGGGAATTTTTCTCAATTTACCTTTTGTGGTGGTCGATGTGAATGCCATTGGGAATTTTTCTCCACAAAGGCCTAGACAAGGCAATTTTTGTAATCCTGGGTACCCCGACAACAATAACTACAATGGAGGCTATCATCAGGGCTATGGTTATCGCAATTACCAATCCCCTTTCAATCAACAAGGAGGGCCTCAGGCAAGGCCACAACAATAGTTTGACTCTTAACAGAGAGATCAACCACATGCCCAGGCATCTATTGAGAATTAATTGCAAGCCGTCACGCAAATTGTAATGAACAAGGCGAAACGCACAAAGAACTTGGAGGGTCAAAACGCACAGATAGTCATGGATCAAGCTGAACGAAATAAGACCGTGGAGAATCAGATGAGTCAAATCATTCAATTGCTAAGTGCGAAAGAGGCAAATGACTCAAAGAAACTTCCATCGCAAACGATTATGAATCCAAGGGAGAATGTCAGTGCAATAACGCTTAGGAGTGGCGATGAACTGATTGTTACTCCCCATAAGGAGGAAGAAGTAAGCATAGAGGAGGGGATCGAAATCTTGGAAGACGGAGAGGACGCTGACTGCACAGTGCAGCGGCCGCCGCCTAATGGCAGCGAGTGCCGCAACATGACAGAGCAGCGGCCGCCGCATGCAGGCGGCGACCGCCGCATCCCTCCAGACACCACAAAAGGTATGTCTTCTGCCCCTTCTCCTGTGCCTTTTGATATTCCGAAGCCTATCCCACCTTTTCCGGAAGCTCGGAAGGATACACGGAAGTTTGACAATGATAAGGAGATCTTTGAGACATTCAGCAAGTGCGAGGTAAACATTCTTTCACTAAATTTGATTAAGAGCATTCCTATATATGCAAAATTCTTGAAAGAATTTTGCACCATAGAGAGGAAGCAAAGATTGAAAAAGAAGGAAAAGGTGAGCTTAAATGAAAATGTCTCTACTGTGTTGCAAAGGGAATTGCCTGAAAAGTGTGGAGACCTAGGTATGTTTACAATTCCATGTGCAATTGGGAATACTAGATTCCAACAAGCCATGTTAGATATGGGAGCCTCAATTAATGTTATGTCTTATAACTTGTACGTATCTTTGAGTTTGGGTGCTCTGACTGAGACTGGGGTTACAGTGCAACTTGCTGATCGATCACATATCAAGCAAAGAGGCGTTGTTGAAGATGTTTTGGTTATGGTTGATGATTTGATTTCCCCTGTTGATTTCTTTGTTTTAGATATGGAGCAGTGAGCCCTAGAAACACCCATTATACTAGGAAGACCATTCCTAAAAACTGCGAAAATAAAAATTGATTGTTGTGAGGGTTTATTGACTATGGAGTTTGATGGAAGAAAGATACAGTTCTCTCTTTTTAATCATGTTAAACTTTCTCTTGAAAATTCTTTGGATATGCCTGTTGCTAACAACGTTGATCGCAACAATGATTTTCATGATTTGTTAGAGACTCCTAAGGAAAACAGTTTCTTAAAACTTGAGCCCCCTAACAAATTGCAATCTTTAGGAAAAGAAGACCTCAAAATAGGTGTTGAAAGTTATGTTGATCCGCTTAAGCCAATACTTTCACCTTATGAGAAACTTATTTCAAATGGGGTGGAAGCGTTTGCGATTTCAGGACAACCCCCATGATTAGCTCAAGGAGAGAAGCTAATGTTGTTGGATGAATGCTTAGGCAGAAAGTTGCATCTTTCGAGGGTGCCTGCACTTGTCAATGAGATGACAAGCATAGGTGACCCCGGTGGAGGAACCGTTTAGGTCATCTAAGGACCATAACGTCGAGCCAACGACGTGAAACACAGGCGCTTCTTGGGAGGCAACCCCTTTTTCGTTGAAAATTTTTTTTAGTTAGTTGTCATTCTGGTTTTTCATTTGTTTGTTTTCGATTTGGTTAGTAACATAATAGGAAATGAGTGGCATTAGACGTGTTGAATAAGTACTGCACAGTGCAGCGGCTGCCGCCAACAGGCAGCGGCTGCTGCCTGTTAACCCACAACAATCACCAGATGTAGCGGCCGCCGCCAACATGCAGCGGCCGCTGCACCCTCTTTTTCTGACCATCTTTTTTTCTGCCTTTAATTGAAAAAAAAAACACAAAACCATCTCTTTCTAACCCTACCCTCACTTTCTTACCCATCCAAATCAACAACAAGCCGTCACTTTCCAAAACCTCAAGCTACCCATCACCATTACCCTCCCATCACCACTCCTCCATCTTCAACCTTCATCCTCTCTAAAACCCTAAAACTCTTCAAATTAACCCTAATCGACCTTGATCTCTTCATTTTACACCACCCAAGTTTCACCCCTTCCCGACATTGAATAATCGGCGGCACCTTTGTCCACATCGAGTCGTTAGGGCCCGGATCTGCCATCATTGACAGTCAAAAGCGAAGGGCGATGCCGAAGAACAGTGCAGCGGCCGCCGCATCTGTGCAGCGGCCGCCGTGTAAAGACCCGAAAAGTTAAAATATTATTTTCTTACAATATTAAATTATGTTCGCCTTTAAAATTAAGATTCTAGAAATTTTGAAATTTCCGTCCTCGAGCAACTGAATTTTATTTAAACGAACTTCTATATAGTTTTGAATTGGGTTTTAGAAATAGATTTTGATTTTAGGAAGATCGAGCATTAATAAAATTCATTTAAGCTCCGGGTTTTGATTGGAATTTATTTGATTTCCGTTATCTTGCAATTTAATTAAAACTTGATTAAATTTGATTTAGTCGGGATTCGATCGGGCGAGCGGGTTTTGAGTCTTTTCCGCTAATTTGAATTGGGTATTGTTGGGACCACATATAATTTAATTTCTTTCCCTTTTCTTTTCTTTCTCTCTCTCTCTCTCTCTCTCTCTCTCTCTCTCTCTCTCTCTCTCTCTCTCTCTCTCTCTCTCTCTCTCTCTCTCTCTCTCTCTCTCTCTCTCTCTCTCTCTCTCGGCAGCCTGCCTTACCTCACAAAAAACTGCAAATTGCAAACACAACTTGCAATGGTCACCCTGCCTCACCTCCTCATTACCCAAATTGCAGCACACCCATTACCCCTTTTTGTTTGTTTCAGAAATCTGCAACCCTCCTCCTCTCAATCCCTCTCCTCTACTCTCTTTCGTTCACCATAGAACCCACAAACTCACACATCTTCCTCCAACCCTCTCTTATCCTCGTTCCTTTTTGCGCAGCCACCTCCATAACCACAGATGCCACCACCAACACCACCTCCCATCTCCTTTCGCCGCCGAGCGCTTCTCTGTTTGAAGAGCCCGAGCAGATCCCCTCCTTCTCTCCATTTCGCATCCGAGCAGCAGCAGCAGTTGCTCCTCCACCCTCGTCGTCGCCCTCCATTAACGCCGAGAAAGGGGCTCCTCCTCCTCCCCTGTTTCCGCTGAGCCACCACCACCAGCTGCATCTCCATCTTCGCCTCCTTATCTTCTATGAGGCAGCAGCAGCAACACCTCTGACGTCCATGGGATCCCTGGAAGCCGCCGAAGGAGCCCTCACTGAGCCACTCCTCTTGTTCTTCCGTCTCGGTTCCTTTTTGTGTTCAAGCTCGGTAAGCATTCTCTCCTCCTTCCTTCTCTCTTAAACCCAATAAAACTCCACCTTTACGCCTCTTAGCATCATCCTAGGCCGAGAACTTCCTGATTTCAACTCCGACGAAGCCAAATCAAAGCTCCGAGCCTCGTTTCCGGCAAGACAAACTCTCTCGATGAGCCCTCGTTCTCCCTCTTTCCCTCTGTCTGCGTTTGAATCCTGTGGTGTGGGTCTTGGTCGGTTGTTTGAGTCGGTCGGGGTGGGTGCTTGGAGTCGGAAGGGTGGCCGCCGGCAAGCCTGGTCCACCTTCTTCTTCTTCCGGCTGAGTGCTCTGTTCTGAGTCTTGGGAGGGAGACGGTAGCAGCCTTGGAATCGGGTTGGGCCTGATTTCTGGGCCGAGAGTAATAAGCTTGGGTTGTGGATTCGGGCTAAGGATCCGGGTTGGCAGTGAGAGCATTGGACCCGGGCTATCGGGTTGGGCTTGGAATCCGAGTCTTTCTTCTCTTCTTATTTCTGGGCTGGGTTTCCTTGTGAATTCGGGTGGGCTCCTCCTCTTTGCTTCCGGGTTGGGCTTCCCTATTCAGTTTTTTTTTGGGTTTTCTGGGTTGTGGGTTACATATATATGGGTTGTCTTCTCAACTCAATATGCATATAAATAATCAACTCATCGACTCATAACATCATCAACCACCTCTCATATGGCAATCTCAACATCAATCATGATAAACTCAACCAATCGACATCTCAACCGCATAACATGATTACCCATAAAATAAATCATACCATCCTTTCAGAACACGCCAAAAGCAATAACAAAGTCTTAATGTCGTACCATGAGCCATAAAGTATATCTACCTCATACCGAAGGCATCGCAAGTGCATCATCGAATTCTCATAAATCACGCAAGCACACATGATTAGCCCAGCACCATCGGGCATGAGCATGATTTACGATATAATTATGAGATATGATATGATGATGAGATATGATATGATATGATGATACCGTGGTGAAGTGCACCACCACGAAGAGAGTGCTATGCTATAGCCCGAACTGGCCAGTCTCTGCACTAACGGGAAGGGGTGTAGAGCTAGGAGAGGGATTTGCCAGTTGACATTGTCTTGGCCCCTTTACAGTTCTTTTCAGCATATTATATATATACTAGGGGCATGATAGTGTGATTTAAATCTTGTACCGCATTAGTCATCTTTTATTTAGGCATAGGCATGTTATGTGGCCTCAGCGCGGTCAGAGGACCCGCAGGCGATCACCAGGCCTGACTTCGTGGATAGTGTTAGGTACCGCTATTGTTGCTCCATGCTTTTGTGATGGGGAAATCTTTTGGCGAATTGAAGAATCCGGCTAATATATTCTAACTTGACACATGGCAATCACCCACTTTGTTTTGGTTTTGATCCGGCTCTGCCGTGACTTTTGTATCTAAACCATACTTCCGCTTTATTTTCGTTTAAATTGTATTTTTGAGACTTCGACTTATTAGAGGTTTGAAACCTCGACCCGTACCTGAATTGCAACATCCGAATGAAGGTATCCGACCTTCGAAACGTATCCTGGATATTTATATCCGGGCCGTTACACGCCGCCTCTTTGCCCGCTGCCAACCAACAGTGCCGCGACCGCCCCCTGCTTGCAGCGGCCGCCGCATCCATCCTGCCACCTGTGCAGGTTTGCTACATAGTTGTGTTTTGGGGTACTTGTGTTTGGGTGGTTGTTTTCTGCATTATTGTTGGTGCGTTGTGTGCATTGAGTAAATTGTTCGATTGAGGATTGAGATTGAGTGCTATTATTGTGGTTGAGTGTTGATTGAGTATGGGGCGATAGTTGAGGAACTTATCTAGGCGTTAGAGGGAAGTTTGGGATGGATTTGAGGCGAAGAAGTTTGTGCAAACGAAATTCTTCAATGTCCCGATGCTGCATAGGTTGGGCATGTTAGTTTGTACGCAGCAGATGTTAACACATGCGGGCTTGGGGAATTTCATCAATTTGAGCGTGCCCACATATCCTGAGTTGGTCCGAGAGTTTCTGTCGACATTGGTGGTGTCGGAGAATGAGACTATTAGTTTCCATCTGCTTGATCATGTGTACTCTCTCACGTTAGCTAAGTTGAGGGAGGTATTCGGTATTACTGAGGAGCCCACCGAGGATTGGGTCAAGCATGGGAACGACCAGATGACCCATAATTTTTGCTATGCAGCGACCGGCGAGGCCTTTGATGGACACAGAGGCGATTATAACTACAAGTTCCTCCATCCATGCCTGCGTCTGGTTCACAATGTCCTAGCCATGGCTATCATTGGGCAGGGCGAGGTGAACAAGGTTCCCACTGCTGATTTGGCTTGGTTATGGTGCTTCTCGCCCCAATCAGATGTCATTTTTGATTGGGTTGATTTTTTTTGGAGAGCTGCAAGAGAGTTACACCGAAGAGGACTGTGAGATTTTGTCTGGGAGGCATGATCACTCTTATCGCCCAGCGTTTCATTGGTCCAACAAAACGTGGTGCTCGCATGTCTGGCGGGTGATGTGCGGGCAAATTGCCATATTTTCTATGCACATAAAAGTCCATTTCATTGTCTTTTGCATGCATATTAATGGGAAAATATGGGAATAGTGTAGTTTACGCTTAAATGTCAAATATATGGGTCTGCACGAGTTTCCATGTGATTTCGCAGAAAACAGGATAAAAAGGGACAGATTTAAAAGAGCGGAAAAAGAACTCGAAGTCTTCTGAAGAGGTCGAAATCGACTAGGGACCTCGATATCGAGTGCATCAGAGACATAGGAATCGAGCAGGAAATGAAACAGAATATGTCGATACAGAGAGGTCGATATCGACGTCTGGAGGTCGATATCTAGGTTGCCATATCGAGCTAAATGATAGAAGTCGAGTGCCAGTTCGAGTAGGAGAAGGAGAGCTCAAGATAAAGTTTTGAAGGGGTCGATATCGATGTCTAGGGTCGATATCGACCATACCAGCAGAGTAATCCGACTCAAATTTTTGATAGAAATCTATCCAAATCTTGCACGTCTATCCAAAAGTCGAGATTTCTTATCTTCAACGGCAGATCTATCATAGGGAGCCTGATTTCACCATAGAGTTTTAGTTTTTACTTTTATTTAAGTTTATTTTAGAGAATAAAGATAAAGTTTCGAGTCTTTATCGACATCTATAAATAGAGGCCAATAGGGCTGAGTTTAGGTATCTAATTACGCAGAGAATTTCAGTTCCAATTACAGTAGTAACGAGTAGAGAGAGAGAGAAGGCCGAGTGAAGTTGTAAAGCAAGAGCGGAGTGGCTTGTTTGGTTGTACTTTCTTTCAAAGTTTTAATTCAAAGTAGCTTTCTTTTAATAATGATGATGATGTGCATGATGAGGAGCGAGTAGTCAACCCACTTCTAGGGTCGGGGTGAGCCCGACGATAGCGATGTGAGGTAAGTGCATCAAAGGGATGACTTTTATGCGATTATGTCTTCTACCCCATGCATGATCCTTTGCGAAAGTTAGGGAGATTCATTATTTGCATTATTGAAGCGAAAGCCACTCATAATGTGAACTTGAATTGCTCATGAATTGGATAGTAACTCTTAGAAACTATGCGAGAGCCTCTAATCACCTAAGTGTTGATAGCGAAAGTTATTTGACGAAAAGGCATTAAATTTCATAACTTTAGCATAAAACTTGCATTGTTATCATTGTGGCATGAAACCCCGACTTTGGAAGATTTTTAATTAATTGAATTCAACATAAAAGTTCAAGTTTTGTTTCTGATCATCCTCCCTTCCCATTCTACTTTCTTTGGACTCTTTCCCGACAAATTGGTTACGAAAACAGTTTCTGTGACAAGCATCGAAATCACGTGTAAGGGTCGATATCGAGGTCTAACATCGATATCGAGGTCTCTGCTCGACGTCGACTTTACTGCTTTTGTCTTCTGCAGGAATTACGCTAGGAAATCGACCAGAACTGGGGTCGATATCGACCAGATTACTCGATATCGAGTGTCTGCTGAGGTCGAAAGCTTTGATTGTGAGTACAACAAGGGAAGCGCTGACATACCTCCTCATTGATTCGATCTTGAATTACCCTACTACTACAAGGGAGGGGATTCTTGTATTATTTGTTTGGGACAGGGAGTTAGCCTAGTTGTGCATTGTTTATTTGAATTGTTTAAATCCCTACACTCCACCCCCCGTTAGCGAACAGCGGGTTTACTTATACAGAGGATCAGCTGAGGCGAGCCTATTTGTTGGAGGGCTCCCAGGAGATAGGCTTTGTCTGCAAGGTTGGACCTCAAGGGGTCCACAGATTGAGATTACCTAGGGCCCTTCCTTATGGTCCTACTGATGCTGCCTTCTACATTGAAGGCGATATGGAGGATGATGATGCTCCAGATGATGATGATGATAAAGAGGAGCAGAATGATGCACCTGAGCAGGTTCCCCCCGCAGATCATCCCATGCCTGACTACCATGGGGGTGGTGCTCAGTTTGCTGCAGGTCCGTCTGCTAGGCCTAGTTCCTCTTATGATGAGTCCACTTGGCGTGAGGACATGTTTGCACAAATGCGCCAACTTTCTATCTATCAGGAGTCCTTTCAGTTTGAGCTCAGCGACTTGGGTCGCAATGTTCGTGATATGGCCTCTTCTATAGAGGACATACAGAGGCAGCAAGAGTATTACTATAGCTTGGGGTGGCCCCAGTTTCCACCCTACCAGCCTCCGCCTCAGTGAGCGGCTAGTTTCCTTTACCCTCACCTCGTGTTTATTTGATTTAGTTTTGTTGTCTTTGATGTTTCATTGAGGACAATGAAAGCTTTAAGTGTGGGAGAAGGGAATTTAGTGTATATATTTGAATTTAGTGTATAAGTGCATTTAGCCCATGTTTAAATTTATGCACGCATTTTATTTTGAATCATTTCATATTTACATTTTCTGTTTACTTATGCATTGGGAAAAAAATAAAAAAAATCCAAAAATATCATGCATTTCATACATATGTGTTATTTAAATACCCATCTAGCTTAGTTGTCCTCTAGTTTATTTTCCGCATAATCATATAAACCCCATGGAGTTCTAGATGTGATAGGCTTGTCTATATCTCTTGATTTTTTTTATGTGAAGCATGGCCGGGCAAATATAATTGAGCATGTATGATTGAGCTAAAGTATGATTGAAATCCTACAGAACATGACCCTTGTGAGAATATTTAGCCTTATTGGATTCATCTATAGTCATCTTGCTTAATTGTATGATTTACTCCCCTTATGTTGCTACCTCTTGATTTTGACTTCATTATCTATTGTCAAGACTGACGCACATGTTTATTGCTTGCGGAGTTTATGTTTTTTGTTTTTTTTTGCCTTTAGCTTTTTATGAGTTTTGAGTGAAATAATGTGGCAATGGTTGATACACTTAGCAACCGGGTCTAGGCATGACACCCATGGGTATGATTCTTGTAAAACGGTGTTGAAAACTATCCACTAAGAAAGGAAGCTTGATCATTGAGTAACCGGGTTCATTCATGACACCCATTCAAGTAAGTTGAGTGTTGAAAGATACCAAGACCGAAAAAAAAGAATAAAAGAAAAAAAAAAGAAAAGAAAGAAAAAAAAAAGAGAATTCTGAAGTTTATTTGCATATTTTCTTTATTGTTTTTCCGCAAGTAATGGCATTTCGGTGGAGACTTGGTGATATTATTGTCAATGTCTATGAGCTTAGTGCATTTTGAATTGAGTTGAGAGTTGAACCTTAAAGCCCAAACACATGAGAACATGAGTGAAACACATAATACTGGTGAGGTTGGATGATTTCTACTTCTAAGCTTTAATCACTTAAATACAGGCTAGGATGTTTGTTTGCTTGGTTTGTGTTTGCACTTGCTATGATGTTGCTTTTTGATGAGGTTGAAACTTGAAGGGATTTCCTGTGGGGTGCATTGATTCATATTTATTCTATCATTGCTTGAGGACAAGCAAAGGTTAAGTGTGGGAGAGTTTGATAATGCATATCTTAGATAGGCATTATAAGCATTTTTAGGATAGTTAGGTTGCATTTAATGCATGATTTGGAGTTCAATTGCATCTTATGATTATTTTGGAAGAGTTCGGATTCTGCGCACAATTGTGGTTATTTTGTAGAGTTGGATTCGAATGCAAAGAAAGGACGCAATGGTCGTGGATTGGACACAACGAGCAAGTGAAAGAAGAGAATAAATATGCAGCGGGTTCTGAAGTAGCCGCAACAACCACAGGCGGCGACCGCAGCTTACAAGCAGCTGCTGCCGCAAGCTCCTATGCAGCGACACTTGGAATATACACAGGAAGCAGTCGCCGCATCTCTACAGCGGTCGCCACATGCCTCGTCAGCAACTATACCATGCGCTTTAGTTAATGAACGTATTCTATTGTTTTTGGCCGACTTTTAGTTTGAGGCACGACTTTAACCTAGTTAGTATTGAATTCATTTTACGTTCATCAGAGAATTAGAGAGATTGAGCGATGTCTTCAATGAGGAACTAAACTCATTGTTTCTATCTACGATTTGAAGCTTTATTTGGATTGATTGCGAGTTTCTGAATCTCGTTCTTAATTCCTACATTGAATGTTTCAACTTTTTTGCGCTTATAGATTTATTGTTTTGTTCTATCTTGTATGGCCAACTCGTTAGATCAATTCAATTGCTAAGGTTTTGTAGATTTCTGATTGCGAACCTTAACCTAAGTAGCAAACTTATCCCTTTAGGGCTGATTGAACTAATTGGATAGGTAGGAAGTTGGATGTGTTGTTAAATCCTTCTTTTGGGACTACAAATACCTTGGTTAATCTCTGAACTTAAAGCTATTGATTGGGTCAAATCCTTTTCTGAGGAACTGCTCATGAGATAAGGGTTTCTAGGACTGATCAGGAAAATGACAGTCATAGCAAACCTAAAAGAACGAGAGGAAGTTATAATGATCGCTTCAACCAAATAAAGTGGAAAATTGTAGGTAGAACTTGTTTTCAATATTTGGATGCATGTTTACCTTTTTAAGTTTAAACCCTACTTAGACGTCCTATGATGAGAACTCAATAGTTGACTTGATCATGTAAATCCTATGCCATATTTGGATGGTTTAGCATAAGTCTTTAAAATTGTTTTTATGTAGATTGTGAATTGTGATGAAATTGAGGACATATGATCCTAGGCTAAAAAGCAAATCCAACAAAAAATTATCCTTGTGAGAATTTTGGCCTATAGGGAGAACATTAAAATTCCATCTGCTTTCTTGAGTGTATTTACTCTTCCTATGCATCTCTAAATGTTGTGATAGTTAATCAAAGCCAATACATATATATGTTTATGTTTAAGAGAATTAAATGATGGAGGCATCTTTTAAGCCATTTTTATCCTCTCTCTACCTACCCTGCATTGTCTCTGCTTGAAGCTAATATAGCCTAAGCCTTATATTGCAAACTCCACAAAATTATCCCTAGATGAATTGAGCCTGACCCCCATTTGGGAATCGAGACTTAGATTGGATAGAATAATGTGTTGTGGAAAGAAAAGTGCATTTTATCTAGTTTTAAGCAAAGGAAATTATGGGTTGGCATATATTTGCATCTTGTCATACTTTGTAAAAGGATTTTTGGCTCACCATATAAATGCACATTTTTATTATTTATTTATTTATTTTCATGCAAAAAAAAATAAAAAAAATTGGAAAAAAAAAAAAAATATATATATATATATATATATATATATATATATATGTTGTGCATGAGCCAATTATTCCTTAGTTCTTTTATTTTATACAAGTTCTATATTTTTTAGAGCATATTAGGGTTTGAAAGATGGTTGATGATCATTATGGAAGATGAGTTTGGATGAGCATCATTGTAAGGAATATGGTTTGGATATAGTTGTGTTGAAGTTTAGGAGTCTTAATTTTTGAATTTTATAAGCACCACATAGCCAAATAATTCGATACCCCTTTATTTCTTACCAAGTCCCATTACAACCCCGCCGAATGGAGTCTTCTTTGAAGTCTTCCATTGAGCGAAAGTCCTCCTAATGGTTCTTATTGCATTTTCATAATTGGTTGCGAAGTGGATTATTATAAAATGCAATATTTATGAGATTGGAATTGAGTTGAGAGTTGATCTCCATAGCCTAAACACAAGAGAGTTGAGTGCAAACACATTATCCCTGTGAGGTTGGATCAAAATTACATATGTCTATGGATCGCTTATATATGTGCAATGACATTAAATTCACTTGCTTTGCTTTGCTACCACTTATGATGTTGCTTTTGACAAGGGCGAAGACTTGAAGGGTGTGTTGTAGGTGTTTGTTATTGCTTGGTTATTGCTTGGGACAAGGAAGTCTAAGTATGGGGTGTTTTGATGTACATATTTAGTACCCTTTTTATCGCATCTTTTGACTTCATATTTCATTTAATTCCCAGAGAAAAGGTTGGAAAATAATATAAATTTGTGTAGAATGAGCTAACGTGCAAGAAATAGAGTCTGTACAAGTTTTGATCTAATTATGTAGCAATTGGAGCGAAATAGCAGTCAAAACCAAGAAACCAAGTAAAGCAAAAAAGAGGTCGAAATCGACCTATGTGGTCGATATCGACTGAAGCATCGACACAGACTCGGAGTGTCGAGACAGACCAAGAACACCAACAAAAGAACAGCACTCGATATTGACTACCTGATGTCGATATCGAGTGGACACCATAAATCGTGTGGATGGAAGCCAGTCGAGCATAAAGGAAGAGGTCGATTTCGACTGAACTGGTCGATATCGACTGGATTTCAACACGGATTGGACACGTTTTTTAAAACGCATATTGCAATTCTATCTATAAGAGCCACGGATTATCTGCATATTTAGATAGATTCGACCTTGGGGATATTTACTTTTTACCCTAAAGGTCTATTTAGTTATTTTCTATATTTACCTTAAATAAAAGATCTATCCTACTTGTTTGGATAGAATTTTAGATAGAAGATAGAAGATACTATCCTTGGATAGCGAGGATTAGTAGCCTATAAATAAAGCCCTAGGGGCTGGTTTTTATTCATTCATAGACACAACAACAATAACATTAGAAGTAGAGATAGAAAGAAGCTTTAGGGTTTGGCGTTTGCGAAAGCCGACGTTGGATTGTAAGGTTTTGAAGGTTTCAATTTAATGCAAGTTTCCCTTTTTCAATCAATGGTGTTTCATACAATGGAGAGTGAGTAGTTTCCCAAAGCTTCGAGGGTCGGGGTGAGCCCGACGTTAGCCATGCGTGCCTTAGGTGAGTATTTGATGTTGATATCGTTGTGTCTATATCATCTCATACAATTCTATGTTTAGTCCTTAATGAAAGAAAAGGGATTCATGCTAACAACTTAAGTTATAAACATAAAATTCGTAAAGACAATTAGGTTTATTTGCAAGAGTAATCCTAAGAGTTGGTGTACATCGAAAGCTTGTCCCTCGACTAAAATAGCGCAATTGTCCGTCTTATTTTCCTTATAGCCCGCATTGGTTAACTTTGTGGTGAACCCTAGCCCAAGGAGTTGCCTTTTATATATTTGAATTACATAAAAAAATTTGTCTTTTCTGTTCATATTTCCCTCTTCATCCTATTCTTTCTTCGACCTTTTTTCGCCGACAAAAAATAACGTTTCTGCGAGAACTAGTCGATTTCGACCTATCTAGTCGATATCAACCACTTTGCCTTAGGTCGACGGTTGCTATGTCGACATCTTTTGTTCCTGCTGAAGAGGTCGATTTCGAGTGATATACTCGATATAGACTGCCTTGTGTGGAATGGCAGTTTTTTGAGCTAGTCGATTTCTGCCACTGACATCGATATCGACCACCCTAGTCGATATCGACTGCCGTTTTTGTCTTTGCATGTTTTCTTTTGCAGTAGGAATCGACAGCCTAGGTCGAAATCGAGAACTTGGTCGAGATGGAGGCTTCTAGGATCCCGCTGACCTGCTTCCTCGTGGATCGATCTTGACTACCCTTCTACTACAACGAGAGGAAGTCTTGTTATCATTTGCATAGGCTAGGATTCATTTTATATCTATATTCTTTATATTAGTTTCCAAACTCGACATTCCTCCTATCAACGCATGTGTTGGTGTGTTGTCTTGGTCTGGACGAGGATGCACAACACAGGCCTGATGTTGCTATCACATTTTGGTGTTGCTTCGTCTATATAGTAAGATTATATTTGGTAGATCATGCATATGTAGATATTTCAGACTTAGCATTTTGGAAGCTGATTTTGCATATGTAGATATTTCAGACGTAAGTGGTATTGATTGTCTAGATACGATGGCACCCGCACATCTTTACTTAAACTAGCTAGTTTGGAGTCACTTTTGGTATGACTAGTTTTGAACTCACTAATTTTATTATGCCTTATGTTTTAGTTTGATATATATATATATATATATATATATATATATGTATGTATGTATGTATGTATGTATGTATGTATGTATGTATGTATGTATGTATGTATGTATGTATGTATGTATGTATGTATGTATGTACGTATGTATGTATGTACGTATGTATGTATGTACGTATGTACGTATGTATGTATGTACGTATGTATGTATGTACGTATGTATGTATGTACGTATGTACGTATGTACGTATGTACGTATGTACGTATGTACGTATGTACGTATGTACGTATGTATGTATGTATGTACGTACGTATGTATGTACGTATGTACGTACGTATGTACGTATGTATGTACGTATGTATGTACGTATGTATGTACGTATGTATGTACGTATGTATGTACGTATGTATGTATGTATGTATGTATGTAAATGCGATAAATGTGGGCAACAAAATGATTCCTTAGTCACCAAAGGTTTTCGACAATGAAACAAACTATTTGTCATTGAATATATTGGGCAACGAAACCCACAATTAGTCACCAGAGTGTTTGGATAACAAAATAATTCCTTTTGTCACACAAGGTTTGGGACAATGAAAAAAAATATTTGTTACTGAATATATAGGGCAACGAAACCCTCGATTAGTCACCCAATTGTTTGGCCAACAAAACGATTCCTTTGTCACCGAAGATTTTCGACAACGGAACACACTATTTGTCACTGAATATATTGGGCAACGAAATACCCAAATTGTCACTGGTTTAGTTGGGAAACAAAATGATTCACTTGTCACCGAAGGTTTTGGACTACGAAAATAACTATTTGTCACTAAATAATTTGGGCTACGAATCCTATCATTAGTCACCAAAAATATTTGGGCAACAAAACGATGACTTTTTCACCGAAATTTTTTGACGACTAATCAATCCTTTTTTCACTGAATATATTGGGCAACGACTCCCAAAATTAGTGGCCGAAGTGTTTGGGCAACAAACCCATGACTTTGTCACCGAAGGTTTTCGATGACGAATCAACCGTTTTGTCACATAAGATATTCGATGCCGATTCAACCCTTTTGTCACCCAAAATATTTGGCAACGCATCCCAAAATTTGTCACCTAATTGTTGGGCTACACCACAATTCGTTTCAGCACCGAAGCCTATGGGCGACAAACGTTAACCTTTGTCATGAAAAATATCAGGACCGACAAATAATACTTCCGTCACGGATTGGGGTCTAGGGCGAAGAAACTGACTATCGACGCCCAAACCTTTCGGCGACGCACCAGAGGCGACAACCCAGTGACAAAACTTCAGTGGTCACTGCATATTTTGGGCGATGAAAAACAGGCTTTGGGCGACGAACCCTTTTGTCGCCCTGGGGGTTTTTCTTGTAGTGTATTCAAATGAAAGCAAAACAAGAAAACGGAGGTTAGCCGAGCATGGCTCACCTCAGAACACCACTGAATCTGAAATTTATCTTTAATTGGTGTGTGAGATGTTGTGTCCAAAACCCTAGATCTAATGAGGTATTTATAGGCCTAAAAAAATAAAATAAATGAATGTAAAAACACAAGGGGGAATAAGTGTAACTAACCGCCTCATCTTTAGGTAGCCGTTCATTTAGAGGAGGTGTGATTCTGCTTAAATAAAATATTCAATATAAACTCAAACTATGCCAACTCCCTTATCAAGCAAATAAATACAAGAATCCCTCCCGATGCAGTGGTAGGGTAATTCAGGATCGAATCCACGAAGAGGTATGTCAGCACTTCCTTAGTTGCAATCACGATCAAGCTTTCGACCTCAGGAGACACTCGATATCGAGGTGTCTGGTCGATATCGACCTCAGTTCTGGTCGATTTCCAGTGAGTTTCATGCAGAAGACTAAAGCAAAGCAGTCGACATCGAGATAGACCTAGATATCGATGTTAGTGCTCGATATCGACCTTGCCAGTTGATTTCGATGTCTGTTACAGAAACTGTGTACGTAACCTATGTGTCGGAAAAGTAGTCCGAAGATTGTAGAATGGTAAAGGAAAGATGGACAGAAATCAAAACTCAAACTTTTTATCAAATTCAATTAACTAAAAGCTTCCAAGGTCGGGGATTCATGCCACAACGATATTCATGCAAGTATGATGCTAAAGTTATAAAATTTAATGTCTTTCCGTCAAATAAATTTTTATACCAACACTCTTTATCAGCACGGGCTCGCTCTACAGCAGCGGCGGCCTTTTCAGCAACGATTGTAGCATTATGGTCCTCGATTTCCTTCCTCAACCGCTCTATGGTCTCAGCCTGTGTCTCGTTGTCCGCCATGATTTGAATAGCTTTGTTGCAAAGATGGAAGAAACGTTCAGGCTCGTCTATGCTTTCCAGGATAGGTCCGAGATGAGAGCGTCACATAAACCTGCAAAATAAGCACTAAGAAAAGATCGTGACAAAACTGAGGTGGCGATTGATTGCCATCACCGGAAACGGCGCTAATTCGTTCTTTTAGGGGAGGTGTGATTCTGCTTAAATAAAATATTCAATATAAACTCAAACTATGCCAACTCCCTTATCAAGTAAATAAATACAACAATCCCTCCTAATGCAGTGGTAGGGTATTTCAGGATCGAATCCACGAGGAGGTATGTCATCGCTTCCTTAGTTGCAATCACGCTCAAGCTTTCGACCTCGTGAGACACTCGACATCCAGGTGTCTGGTCGATATCGACCACAGTTCTGGTCGATTTTCAGTGAGTTTCCAGCAGAAGACAAAAGCAAAGCAACGACGTCGAGATAGACCTCGATATCGATGTTAGTGCTCGATATCGACCTTGCCAGTCGATTTCGATGTCTGTTACAAAAATTGTGTACGTAACCTATGTGTCGAAAAAGTAGTCCGAAGATTGTAGAATGGTAAAGGAAAGATGGACATAAATCAAAACTCAAACTTTTTATCAAATTCAATTAACCAAAAGCTTCCAAGGTGGAGGATTCATGGCACAACGATATTCATGCAAGTATGATGCTAAAGTTATGAAATTTAATGTCTTTCCGTCAAATAACATTCGTTACCAACACTTAGGTGTTCAAAGGCTCTCGCACAATTCCTAAGAGTTACTATCCAATTCATGAGTAATCCAAGTTTATAATATGATTGGCTTTCACTTCAATAATGCAAATAATGAATCTCCTCAACTTCCACAAAGGATCATGCATAGGATAGAAGACGGAATCGCATAAACATTATACCTTTGATGCACTTACCCTACATTGCTATCGTCGGGCTCACCCCGACCCTAGAAGTGGGTTGACTACTCGCGCTTCATCGTTGAACTCATCATCATCATGTAAAGGAAACTACTTTGATTAACTTCGAAGGAAAGATTACACCGAACAAAGCCACTCCGCTCTCAGTTACACAACTCACTCGGCCTCTCTCTCTCTCTCCTAAATCTCTGCGATATAATGTAAAACTGATTGCTTGGATGATTAAACTCATCCCTAATAGCCTCTAGATATAGATCTCAAATCTTGCTAGCCAAGGATTCGAAACTCTATCTTTATTCTCTAAGATAAAACTTAATAAAGTAAAAACTAAAAATTCCATGGTAAAACTCATAAAAGATAAGTCTGATGATGATTGGGTAGAGGATCTCGACTTTAGGATAGACGTGCAAGCTTCGGATAGAATTCTATCAAAATCTGAGTCAGACTTCTTCTGCTGGCAACATCGATATCGACCTTGGTCATCGATATCGACCTCACTTTAACTCTATCTTGAGCACTCCTTCTTCTCCTCGGATTGGCACTCGACTTCTTTCAATAACTTTGATCTAGACCACTCGATATCGACCTTCAGACATCGATATCGACCTCTTCTGTGTCGACATGCTCTGTTTCTCTCGTGCTCGATTCCTGGTTGCTCTGTTCACCCGATGTCGAGGTTCATAGTCGATTTTGATCTCTTCAGTGGACTTTGAGTTCTTTTTCCGCTCTACTTCCTATGAAAGAATCTGTCCATTTTCGTCTCGATTTCTGCAAAATCACATAGAAACTCGTGCAGACCCATATATTTGACAATAATGCATAAACTACACTAATTTTATGATTTCCCACTAATATGCATGCAAATGATTATAAAATGGACATGAATGTGCATAGAAAATATGGCAATTTGCGCGCACATCAAGCACCCCATACTTAAGCTTGCTTGTCCCCAAGCAATACCTTTAATGGTCATTCACTGTGAATGGTCCCATCCTCTTATCTTTGAATCTATTAGGGAACCAATGATCTTTTGATTTCGCGACATAAACCTTGTCTCCTATCTTATAATGGCTCGGATCATCATCGGATACCCTACACAAGCACACATCCCAAGGCACACCTCTTCCAAATAATGATAAATCTCTTATAGAAACGGAAAAGGAGGAATCCGTATCTTGACTTACCTTTTCTTCTTTCTGTGGCTCAGGTCGACATCGATCATCAATAGTCGATATCGAGCTCTGTTGTGCTCCTGGAGGTTCAGTCGATTTGGAGTGGTTCTGCTCACCATGATCAGGTCGATTTCGACCTTCAGAGATCGATATCGAGGTCTCTGCTCCTTCGTTCTCAGCTTCTATAGCAGTCGATTTCGACATTGCTTTGTGGTCGATATCGACCTTTATGCTCGATTTTGAGGTTCCTTTTCCTCCGTCGACCCCATACTTATGACCTGGGGCAGAATCTTGAACTTTGTTAGTGGATATCGACTTACCTGGGTCGATTTCGATGTTCTTTTTAATTGGCTCCTTCGTTCAAGATTGACACGACCTCCTCCATTTGGGTTTCTATTGCCCTCTTTTCAAGCTCTTCCGGTGTCATACTCCTTACCTTAGCTTATCCACACGTGATGTAGACACCATTGATGGCCTTCATCTCCATTGGCCCTTGATTGTTCTTTACCGTCTTGTTGAAGGCGTACTCTATCACTTTGTCGCTGATTGTAAATGAGAGCAATCCTTTCTTAATACTTATATTGGCATCGACGGTTGCTAGGAATGGCCTACCTAAAATAATTGGACAAGCAGGGTCCTCTACCATATCAACAACTAAGAAATCAACAGGGACAAAGAATTTACCTACTTGTACTGGCACATCGTCTACCATCCTTGTTTGAATCACTACCGTATTGTTCGCCATGTATAACTTTGCATCCACGGGCTCTAGTGGACCTATCTTTATCTTGTTCCATATGGTTAGTGGCATCATGCTAATGCTAGCGCCCAAATCAACTAAAGCATTAAAGCGATATTGGCCTAAGCCTATAGCGATAGAGAACTTACCTGGGTCCGCCCGCTTCTGTGGTAGCTCCAATCTGTTGCACTCCTCTGCGATCTCAAAAATCGATCGTTTCTTACCCAATATGTCCTTAAGAAACCTCACATAGGATGGCATCTCATGAAGTGCTTCGGTGAATAGTATTGAGACATTAAGTCCTTGAAGCATCCTCACAAACCTCTGGAACTTCTTTTCCGTCGGGTCCTTAATCACCTTCTTTGATGGGAATGGCAACACCTTCTTCTTCCTTGCGGCTAGAGTTTGATCGACATCGACTGGATGGGGGTTGACATCGACTAGAGGAGTCGATTTCTGCGGTGACTCATCAGTAGTGTCGACATCGACTACAGGAGGGTTGATATCGACGTCACCATGGTCGATATCGACAGGGGGGTCGATATCGACGTCTGTTCTGGGGCCTTCTGCTCCACTTTTTGCTCGGGTGTTTGTACTTGACGCCCACTCCTTAAGTTCATAGCCGCTATGTGTCCAGTAGTTTTGCCCTTTTGGTTGGGCACAGTTGATCCAGGGAACTCCTGACGCTTTGGGTATTGCTTCCGCCAATTGACGCATTTGGGTCTCCATGTTGCACTTCCAAACGTCTATCTCCCCAAGCCTAGAGTTGATGCCCTCTAGCTGAGTATGAACGGATTTCTTTGCTTGTTTGAACTCAGCATGGTTCATCCTCATCTCATCAAGAATGATCTACAGGTCATCCTTCCTTGTCTCCCGCTCAGGGTGCCCTGGTGCTCTATATGGTGGGGGATCCCTTTGTTGACAGAATCGTTGATCTCCCCAATATTGTTGATTGCCCCCTCCATAGGACCCTCTCGTCCATTTGGCTTCCTCATATTGTTCCACCATAGATACTTGCTCAAGATGTGGACATGCACTAGTGTTATGCCTTGTTGAGCCACATTCCTGACAAGGTTGACTATTGCTTAGGAACCTGACTTGCTTTTGAAAGTGGCGTGTTTAATCGTTATGGAACTGTTGCCGCACATCAAGATTTACCTCCTTTGGAGGCTCATAATGTTTCATAGATGGGGCATGCCTTGAGTCATAGGCCGCAGCAGTCCCGTAAGTGTTGTCGAAGTTGACTAGCCTCTCAATCGTCTCCCAGGCCTCCGTTGGTGTGAGCTCCATGTACCGATAGGAGGTATATGAATTGATCCTCTCCTTATTCGGTGCATCAAGGGAGTTGTAGAAGATCTCTTGGATGACATATGGAAGTTTCCCATGCATCGGGCATGATCTCAGCAAGTCCTTAAATCGCTCCCACGCCTCTGCCAATGTCCTCAGCGAGCGTGGAAAGAAATTGTTTAGGAACACATCCTTCACCTCTGCCCATGTCTCAGTGAGCATGGAGCCAAACTCTTTAGCCATTGTAATGCCTTCCCTGCAAAAGACCATCGAAAGGATTTCAGTCTCACATACTCTAAATTCACTCCATGAGCAATAGTTTCACATAAGTCCATGAACGTAGAGATAAGTTGCAGTGGACATTCATTAGCTCTTCTTTCAAAAGTATTTCTTTTTATCTCAGATAGGAAGTTAATTTTAATTTCATAATTTGAAGGAGGAATTAAGATAGCGGATTCAAGAACATGTAGCGACGGATGCATGTATTGCATCGCCGTCTGTGGATACTGATTGAGCCGCTTTTGGGCTTGTCTGCGCGCATCCTCCTCCTTATCAGCATGGGCTCGCTCTACAGCAGTGGCGGCCCTTTCAGCAACGATTGTAGCATTATGGTCCTCGATTTCCTTCCTCAACCGCTCTATGGTCTCAGCCTATGTCTCGTTGTCCGCCATGATTTGAATAGCTTTGTTGCAAAGATGGAAGAAACATTCAGGCTCGTCTATGCTTTCCAGGATAGGTCCGAGATTAGAGCGTCACATAAACCTGCAAAATAAGCACTAAGAAAAGATCGTGACAAAACTGAGGTGGCGATTGATTGCCATCACCGGCAACGGCGCTAATTCGTTCGTTTAGGGGAGGTGTGATTCTGCTTAAATAAAATATTCAATATAAACTCAAACTATGCCAACTCCCTTATCAAGTAAATAAATACAACAATCCCTCCCAATGCAGTGGTTGGGTATTTCAGGATCGAATCCACGAGGAGGTATGTCAGAGCTTCCTTAGTTGCAATCACGATCAAGCTTTCGACCTCGTGAGACACTCGACATCCAGGTGTCTGGTCGATATCGACCACAGTTCTGGTCGATTTCCAGTGAGTTTCCTGCAGAAGACAAAAGCAAAGCAACGACGTCGAGATAGACCTCGATATCGATGTTAGTGCTCGATATCGACCTTGCCAGTCGATTTCGATGTCTGTTACAAAAATTGTGTACGTAACCTATGTGTCGAAAAAGTAGTCCGAAGATTGTAGAATGGTAAAGGAAAGATGGACATAAATGAAAACTCAAACTTTTTATCAAATTCAATTAACTAAAAGCTTCCAAGGTCGAGGATTCATGCCACAACGATAATCATGCAAGTATGATGCTAAAGTTATGAAATTTAATGTCTTTCCGTCAAATCACTTTCGTTACCAACACTTAGGTGATCAAAGGCTCTCGCACAATTCCTAAGAGTTACTATCCAATTCATGAGTAATCCAAGTTTACAATATGATTGGCTTTCACTTCAATAATGCAAATAATGAATCTCCTCAACTTCCACAAAGGATCATGCATAGGATAGAAGACGGAATCGCATCAACATTATACCTTTGATGCACTTACCCTACATTGCTATCGTCGGGCTCACCCCAGCCCTAGAAGTGGGTTGACTACTCGCGCTTCATCGTTGAACTCATCATCATCATGTAAAGGAAACTACTTTGATTAACTTCGAAGGAAAGATTACACCGAACAAAGCCACTCCGCTCTCAGTTACACAACTCACTCGGCCTCTCTCTCTCTCTCTCCTAAATCTCTGCGATATAATTTAAAACTGATTGCTTGGATGATTAAACTCATCCCTAATAGCCTCTAGATATAGATCTCAAATCTTGCTAGCCAAGGATTCGAAACTCTATCTTTATTCTCTAAGATAAAACTTAATAAAGTAAAAACTAAAAATTCCATGGTAAAACTCATAAAAGATAAGTCTGGTGATGATTGGGTAGAGGATCTCGGCTTTAGGATAGACATGCAAGCTTCGGATAGAATTCTATCAAAATCTGAGTCAGACTTCTTCTGATGGCAACATCGATATCGACCTTGGTCATCGATATCGACCTCACTTTAACTCTATCTCGAGCACTCCTTCTTCTCCTCAGATTGGCACTCGTCTTCTATCAATAACTTTGATCTAGGACACTCGATATCAATCTTCAGACATTGATATCGACCTCTTCTGTGTCGACATGCTTTGTTTCTCTCCTGCTCGATTCCTGGTTGCTCTGTTCACTCGATGTCGAGGTTCATAGTCGATTTCGACCTCTTCAGTAGACTTCGAGTTCTTTTTCCTCTCTTCTTCCTATGAACGAATCTGTCCATTTTCGTCTCGATTTCTGCGAAATCACGTAGAAACTCGTGCAGACCCATATATTTGACAATAATGCATAAACTACACTAATTTTATGATTTCCCACTAATATGCATGCAAATGATTATAAAATGGACATGAATATGCAAAGAAAATATTGTAATTTGTGCACACATCAGTAGCTTGGTGCAGAGATGTTTGTACCAGATTACCTATTCTTTTATGTAATCCTTCGAACCCAGCGCACATTGTTGCCACATGTGTATCATATTGCTTCTTTGCTTACTGGTTCTCTTCTTGGAGCTTCGTTACTTCCAAGGATAGCTTCTTGTTGATTTTCTCCATCTCTCTTCACTTTCTCTCGATACAGTCTGTGCAGAGTGTACTATATTCTTCTTTGTTTTCATCCACCTTTTCAAAATAATCATTCGAAACATAATCCTTTTTTACTTCTTGAATGATTACTGGCTCCATCGCTGGAGGTAGGTAGAACATCACCTATTTGCAATTGTCAATGAATAACTCCAGCCAATGTGGGACCATAATTTCCTCTGGATTAAAATAGTAGTGTTGATTCCAATCCTCCATGTACAACATTTCAGTGTCAGCGTACCCTAAGAATGTGTTATTTAATACCTTGAGCCAAAGTCTCAATGGTGGGTCAGTGATGTTGTTGTCGCAGTTCCTGCATCCAGTCAATGCTTCCTTCTTGGTAGCTAGCTTCTATGTCTTGTTGGGATGGGCTCTTCCTGTTTCTCCTCCATTTGAATGAAAGTTATGCAGTGATTCCAAAAGCCCTTCTCATATCTTCTATTGTAAGCTCGAATCACTCACCTTGAAGAATGAAGTGAAACTCGGAACATCTAACAGTCTTTAGTGTAGCCAAAAACTCCCATGTGAGATCGAGATATGTAGGAGAAGCCTTATAGAGGAGAATCTTGAGTCCTCCCTTCTTGAGTAAACCCTGCATATTTTAAAACAAACCTGGGAGGGGAACAACATCGGAAAATGGCTGCTAATACCCCGTAGGCTGAGGAGCAAAATGAGGAATCTGCCCGAGGAGGGGCTCACGTCTGATTAGCTAGTTGGTGGGGCAATGGCTTACCAAGGCGATGATTAGTAGCTGGTCCGAGAGGATGATCAGCCACACTGGGACTGAGACATGGCCCAGACTCCTATGGGAGGCAGTAGTGGGGAATTTTCCCCAATGGGCAAAAGCCTGACAGAGCAATGCCGCGTGGAGGTAGAAGGCCCACGGGTCGTGAACTTCTTTTCCCGGAGAAGAAGCAATGACGGTATCTAGGGAATAAGCATCGGCTAACTCTATGCCAGCAGCTGCGGTAAGATAGAGGATGCAAGCGTTATATAGAATGATTGGGCGTAAAGTGTCTATAGGTGGCTTTTTAATTCCGCCATCAAATCCCAAGGCTGAACCCTGGATAGCCGGTGGAAACTACCAAGCTGGAGTATGGTAGGGGCAGAGGGAATTTCTAGTTGAGAGGTGAAATGCATAGTGATCGGAAAGAACACCAATGGCAAAAGCACTCTGTTGGGCCAACACTGACACTGAGAGACGAAAGCTAGGGTAGAATGCGTGAAGCATGCGGATCAAAAAATCTGATTGTCGAGTATTTGTAGTTTTCCAAGCTATCCCATTTAAATTTCTCATTATCAGTCAACTTCGGCATCATAATCATCTTTGAAATCTTAGACATGATTCATAGAGAAAAAATAAAGCTTGAAAAAAACTCACAAGATTTTCACACCAGAAATCAACAAAAGTCCTCATGTGCTATGTCGACAGGCGGCGGATCTGTTGTGTGTTGGTGCTCTCTTCAAAACTCATCGACATTCGATGATCAATTGATAAAAGCTGAAAAACTTCTAAAAAAAAAGAACAGTTTAGCACAAAAAAATGGCTGATTTTGTGAAGTCTCAAAATTAGGGTTTAATTTTATGCACAACAAAGATTATGAGTAAAATGAAGTATATATAGTAGATTTTGGATAAAAATTTTTTTAAAAAAATCGATTATGTAAATGGAAAGATAAAATCAAGTGAAAACTACACCTAAACCCCTACCCCACAATTAAACATTTCAATGTCCTCAATGAAAGAACAACGAAAAAATAATAATAAAATAATAATAAAAACAAAAACACAAGGGGGATAAGGTAACTAACTAGCTCATTTTAGTTCAATATTGGGTCTATTGGTGCCTGACCCACTGAGTGACACCTTTAATTAGATTTTCGATGGCTTCCATTTGTTGTTGACGATGGTGATGGCTTTCTTCTTGATATTTCTTGAATTGGGCAGGGATCTCATCTACTGCCGCCTCCATTGATTGTAGTCTAGCATCGATCTTTGACATGTGTCTCCAACTAGCCTCTGGATCTATGGATGGTGTATAATCCATATCCACTTCCTACGCGTTTTCTCCTTGATAGTCATCAAACTCATCCAAAGGTCCTACATCCTCTGGATCCTTCATAGGCTCGTTGTCACTGTCTTCATGTGCAAGGCAAAGCCTTTAGTATATAGAAATCGGCAATGATGATGCCATTGGGGTTGAGCCTGGGAAAGATCAATGTGTGAGTACTGATTACCCAAGAGAAAGGTGGTGAATCTCCTTTTAAGCACTTTGCTTTCTAGAGCACCTCCAGGTAAAATTGATTGGAGGTCTCTAAAAAAGGTTTGAGACCATCTAACGATATCCCCAAACTTTTTGCAATCAATGTAATCAAGCCTCTAAATCTGATAGGACTCGTGTCATCTGCCTTGCAATAGAGCACCTCCTGACAAGAGCGTAAAAAGAGCTTGCCCCAGTTGGGCACAATTGTAGCTTCTAGCATAAGATAATAGAGTCATACCCATGAGTCCATAGACACCTTCCTGGTCTCCACTTGTCCAAAGAATGTGTTGGCAAGCACCATCTAGCAGATTCTTACTGGAGGATGGAGGATGGGAAATACAGTTGATATGATTCATATCCATCTTTGTATCCTCTTTTGTTGATCCCTTTCGGTAGTCTCTGGGTTGGGGTCTAGGAGAGCATGTCTCCAATCTTCAGTATGTATTGCTATGACTCCCCAACACTTAGTTATCCCCCTGAGGCTACCTTTCTAAGTTTCACCTCTCAGACTTAAAGTGATCTGATTGTTGTCATTTATCTTCACGGCTGCAATGAATTCCCTTGTAAGTCCAGATATGTTAGATTGCTTTTCTGCATGAATCTCCCAAGATCTCCTTTCTCGAGCATAGCCTAAATGACATCAAAAACACTTAAAACTTATATCTTCGCAAACGAATTTAGTACTTGAATACCGGCGAGGTACCTAAGCTATCCCAATCCAATTTCTCACTAGGTGTCAAGTTTTTGGGTTTAGTCTTCATGAACTGAGACATGGTTTAGAGAGAAAAGGAAAAATAAAGCTTGGAATAAAGTCACCAATTTCCACACAAAATCACGAGAAGTGCTCGTTATGCTACGTCGGCGGGCGTCGGATAATGGGCGGCGGATTTCGGGCACCAGGTTTAATGTGGTAGTCAGCGGGCGTCGAACATGTTGTGTGTTGTTTTTATCTTCGAAACTCATTGAGATTCAATAAATCAAACAATGAACCTTGAATTCCCTTCCAAAGACAGAAAATATAGCACGACAAGGGCTAGATTTTGGCTTTGAAATCTCAAAATAAAGGTTAAAAATTCTTGCACAAAAGAGATTAAGAGTGTATGGAATTACATATAGTGAACATAAGATAAAATTTAGAAGGAAAAAGATAGAATTCTAAGATGGAAAGATAGAAGTATAGAAGGGAGATAGGACACGCTTACCATAAATAGATTTTCATCCAAAATTGACTTACCAAGATCAAAATCAACTTTAATTCAAATTAGAGTGTGAAACACAACCATCTTTGTCGTCAAAATTCATGATTTTCATAAAATCTAGGCAAGCAGTGGGTGCCGAGATGAATTTACAGTTCTGGGTACAGAGGTGGGCACTGAGATGCTTTCAGCGAACGTCGAGGCTCCTCCGGCGAGCACCGATTCTACAGACATCCTTCTTATTCCTCTTTTTCCATCTTTCCTTGAACCCTATACCTTGTAGATGATCAACACAAAGAAAAAACATATGTTTTCTCCAAAAAAGCTAGAGTTCTTTATTAAGTGAACTAATCCTAATGGAAAACAAGAATTAAACATGAAATGGGGGCTTTAAACAAATGTAATGAATTAAAAAGCCAACTTTGGGTTGCCTCCTGAGAAGCACCTTTAGTTAAACATTGTTAGCTTGATGTAATGACCCTTTAATGGGTCTCTTCCACATCTTTCTCATTTGGATTCAACACCACCTAAGATGGTAGCTTTCTTGCATTCCATGTCTGGAGCTTCTTTCTTTTGAGCCATTTTTCCAACCACCTTCTCTATTGCTCCAAACTTATCTAGAATGAGGCAAAGTACCTTACCTTGATATGGCTCATTGGCTTGCTTTGGATTCCTATGACGAGCCTCAAATTGACTTCTCTCTTGATATGGTCCTTGAGCATTCATTCTATTGCCAAAACCTTGATAAAAGTTAGGATTCAAGTTAGGGCGGAAAGATTTGTTACCAAATCTTTGGGGACCATAGTCTTCGATGGCATTAACTTTCATACCTCCTTCTTATACTTGAGCGAATGAATCATTGAGGTGTGAGGGATCTCCATAAACCCCACAAGGCTAGCTTGCAGTTGAGCAACCTGAGTGGATATGACCTTCACCATTTCTGTGAGCCTTTCCATTTTATCTTAATGGTGCATTTCCAAGCTTGCAATGTTGACATGATGTACTCCTCGTAGTCCTTGGGTCCATCCGTATGGTTGAGAAGCATTAGCAAGTCCTTCAATCAATTTCGAAGCTTTCTCAAGTGTCTTGTCTAGTACATCTCCTTCACTTTTAACATTGATGGTCTTCCGCTTCTCATCTAGAAAACCCTCATAAAGGTAGAGGACAAGATCATCCTTTGTAATGCCATGTTCTGGGTAGCTAGCCTTGATCTTCTTGAAGTGCTCGACATACTCATATAGTGATTCAGCTGGAGATTGCTCGATGTTTGCAATCTCTCTTTTGACTTTGTTGTGATGGGTGGTTGGGAAATACTTGTTGAGAAATACCTTCTTCATACCCACCCATGCCTTGATGTTTTTTCCTAGCAAGTAGTAGAGTCAGTCATTTGCAGCGTTCTTAAGGCTGAAAGGAAACACCCCGAGCATCAACTGGTCACTTGTCATGCCCGTAGGTCGCAGGTGATAATATATTGTTGTGAACTCTACAAGATGCTTGTTTGGATCTTCTCCGCTTTTTTCATGGAAACTAGGTAAGATATTTGCCCAGTTTGGCTTAAACTCAAACGTTGAACAAGCTGAGAGATCTCGGAGCTTGATTGCTAATGATTGAGTACTGAGATCGGGTTCCTTAAGATCTCGTACTGTTCTTCTTTGTCCTCCTTCTTCAAGTGGCATCTTCCTTGAATGTTGTGTTCTTAACCTAGAGAAAGTCTTTTTAGTTTCTGAATCACAATGGACAGTAATATAGAACAAGCAAGGGGTCGAGTGCCATCTTTCTTAAATGTCATGGTTGAAAAATCCCCAAATAAAATACCCAAGCCCAATAACTAACTAACCGTTAGTATAGAACAGGCAAGGGGTCGATCCCGCAAAGAACACGTATGACTCTTAAATGGGTTTGTAAAGCAAAGTAAACAAGCAATGCGGATAGTGTAGATGAAAAAAACAAGTAAACTAAACTAGCAATGATTAAATGAAAAATAGTAATATAATGATGATATAGTTCCACATACATTTGCAAAAATAGTATTTCCATGATCATCGGGTTGTTATGCAATAATGGCTATGCAATTATCCTAGGGTCGGTTTAAGCATATATATAGATAGGCCAAACTTGTCGATAACATTATCTAAGTCCCTATACTCTTGCATATTGGGGCGAGTAGCAATAAGTCTCTAACACCTAACAAATAAAAATTATTTCCCTCATCTATTTGACTATCACCTGGTTGTCAACCTCAGTTATCGCTTCCACTAAAAGAAATAATTATTACCTGTCAATTTTCCCACAATATCACGAGTCCATACTGACGATACCCTGGAAAATAGCCCCCTTAATTAATAGATTTAGGATGTCATAAATGGGTCACCTAACGCAAAAGTCACACTCGGTATGATATCATCCATTGCGAGCACCCTATCATTCGAAACATAACACTTACGCTAAGTAAAAAAGGACCCCACGCCATCTCACCCTACAGCAAGAGCAGGCAGCTCCCTGGCCAAGCACCTCCTCATTGACATTGACACGTATAACAACTCTAACCTGCCGGCATAACGGCATGGGTTACACGAGTCCTTTGCCAAACCACGAGGTCGCCAGTTAGCTGCTCTCTTGGTGCCACTATAAATACCCCCCTTGGAACCTCAATGAGGGCATCCAATTTGGGGAAAGAGAAGGAAGAGCTCTGTAATCCTCCTTGAAATAAAGCCCTCGGAGCTAAGTTCTTGAAACCCTTAATTGGAGAAGAACGTCTTCATAACAGAACATAATCTGTCAAACTTCCTCTAAAGACGATGATTGAACAGTGTACACTGAATGCGAACAAACCTCATCGCAAAGATTATATTATCTTCAAAACGCTAACTCATAGTAAAGAACTTAATTGTACACGAGCGCCCTTCACAGTTGGCTTCGCTGGTAATTAAGGACAATCTGTCGTCCCCTTGAGGTAATAAGTATGGTGAATTTCTAGAAACGCTTCATTGGCGTCGTCTGTGGGAACCATTCATGACGAGAAGTTGTTAATAGGAGGAAATTGAGTTCTTAAACAAAAATATGAAATATAAATGCAAACCGAATCCTAGCCTATGCAAAGAATTACAAGGGTTCCTCCCGTTGTAGTAGAAGGGTAGTCAGGATCGATCCACGAGGAAGCAGGTCAGCGGGATCCTAGATAGTCTTGAAAGCTCATGTCTTTTGTCGACTAGAAGCCTCGATCTCGACCAAAGTGCTCGATGTCGACCTAGGTTATCGATTCCTATTGCAACAGAAAACCTGCAGCGATAAAAAAAATAGCAGGCGATATCGACTAGGGTGGTCGATATCGATGTTAGTGGCAGAAAATCGACTGGCTCAGAAAATTGCCAATCGACAAGGGCCAGTCGATATCGAGTGGAGTACTCGAAATTGACCTCAGCAAGTTGGTGCAGGGAGGTCTGGATAGACACAGAAGACCGCCGATCTAGGCAAAGTGGTCGACATCGACTGTATTGGCCGATATCGACTGCTTCTTGCAGAAACGTTAGTTTTCGTCGGCGAAGAAAGGCCGAAGAAAGAAGGATGAAGAAGGGAGCAATGGACAGAATAAAGACAGGATTTTTATGTGAATAAAAGATATAAAAGGCAACTCCTAGGGTTAGGGTTTACCACAACGTTAACCAATGCATGCGATAAGGCAAATAAGACGGATAATTGCGTTATTTCACCCAAGGGACAAGCTTTCGTTGCACACCAACTCTTAGGATTACTCTTGCAAATAAACCTAATTGTCTCTACCAATTTTATGTTTATAACTCAAGTTGTTAGCATGAATCCCTTTTCTTTCGATAAGGACTAAACATAGAATCATAGGAGATGATATAGACACAACGATATCAACATCAAATACTTACCTCAAGCACGCATGGCTAACGTCGGGCTCACCCCGACCCTAGAAGCTTTGGGAAACTACTCTCTCTTTATAGTAGAAAACACGATTGGTATGAAAAGGAAAACTTGCATTAATAACTCTGAAACTTTACAACTCAATGTCGGCTCTCGCAAATGCCACAACCTAAAGCTTCTTTCTAACTTTATTTCTATTGCTATTGTGGTTGTATGATTGAATGAATAAAAACCAGCCCCCTAGGGCTTTATTTATAGGCTACTAATACTCGCCATCCAAGGATAGTATCTTCTATCTTCTATCTAAACTCTATCCAAACAAGTAGGATAGACCTTTTATTTAAGTAAATATCTAAATCAACTAATAGAAATCTTAGGGTAAAAAGGAAACTACCCTTAAGACATAATCTTATGTAAAACAAAGGATAAATTGTGGCTTATATAGATAGACTTGCAAATCCGCGCCTCGAAATGCGCATCCAACCCGTGTTGAAATCCAGTCGATATCGACCACTTCGTTTTTGCTCGACGGGCTCAGTTCCACTAGATCTCTGGGTCTTAGTCGATATCGACTACCTTTACTCGATATCGAGTGCTCTCCTTTGCTGGTATTCTTGGTCTATCTCGACACTCAGTATCCATGTCGATGCTTCAGTCGATATCGACCAGTTTAGTCGATATCGACCACTTTTCTGCTTCTCTTGGTTTCTTCGTTTTGACTCCGATTTTGCTCCAATTCCTACATATTTAGACCAAAACTTGTTCAGGCTTTATGTCTCGCACGTTAGCTCATTATACACAAATTTGCATAATTTTTCAACCTTTATTTTAGGAATCGAATGAAATATGAAGTCAAAAGATGCAATAAAAAGATTACTAAATATTTACATAAGAAGTTCCTTGTAGAAATACGCTTTATTTTTCCTATGTATTTTTCAAACCTTTAAATCTATGGTTTTCTATCCCTCATGAGAATACCAGTTTTACTCCTGGCACTAGCCCTTTGCGGGAACCATGAACTTCACATTGTTCGATGAGGAGTTCGGAAACCAGTATCACGATGAAGGGTGGACCAATGGATTGAACCTCAACGATCCTCCCAACGAGGAGGCTCACCCTCGGCAGGACGAGGATATTCCCCAACAACCCTTCTAGAATGTCGCTCCACCTCCTCCATTTGGTCAGTATGGGACGGGGGGGTATCCCCATATCAATACTTCGCGGGCAGCTACCCTCAAAATCCATTCTACCGACAACCTGCGAACATAGTACCCCCTCAGTACGACCCCTAGGGCTATCATCAACAGCAAGGCCTGACCCCTGCCACTTTCAATCATTTTCCCAGCCCAACTGACGATCTGCCAAATCCTGAGCAAAATTGCAACAACAACAATACCGACAAGAGAGCCTGTGACAACAACGCCATGGACATCTCTTCATGATCCAACTCTTCAAGGACACCTGACCCAATTCGTAAGGACGAACCTACATTCCCCTCCGCCTTCTGCAAGGCAATACGCAAGGCTTCCATTCCCAAGAGATGGAAGGACGTATGCATCGCGAAATATACATGGAATTCTGATCCCAACGATCACTTGAACCGGTTCACAACATCAATGGGGATGAATGAGAACAACGATGCTATGTTTTGCCGGTCGTTTCCACCCACCCTAAGAGGAGTGGCTTTGACATGGTTCACCGATTTGGCTCGGTCATCCATAAGCAGTTTCGCTCAACTATCAAGCATCTTTGTCGCTCATTTTGGCAGCACCTGCACGCGAAAGCGAACTATGTTGGATCTCAACTCCATCAAGCAGGAACCCTCTAAGTTCCTTGGAAGTTTCTTCTGCAGATTCACCATCATGGTCGTACGAATCCTGAAATTCAACCAAGAATCTGCCAGTACCATCCTGATGGCCAACCTCACCGAAGGTGATTTTAAAACTTACCTGTTCAAAAAAAAAACATGCGACTATGATAAGCTATACTACCTTGTGAGTTTGCCAATCCATGCCATGGAGGTTGCGTTTTCAAGTTCGCAATCCAATGAAACAAAACCCTCTTTGTTTCACAAAATAGATAATAAGTTTCGCGGAAGAGGAGGACCGGACACTTAGCCACACAACAATCCTCGCTAGAAACACCTCGTCGCTCCACAACAAGTTCCTCGTAATAAAGTACAATACAACCAACTGGCGGGTCCGACCCCGCTCGCTGCTCTAACAAACAAACATGATGACACACCCCTAAATGGGGCACCCACCTGTGTATGGGATTCCACCGACCCCTCCTCCCAAAAAAGATGTGCCCCTGCAAATTTGCAGACCCCTTGTGGTCCCTAATCAACCTATCACACCACCACGGTAGTACAACCCTCCTTACGCACTAAGAGGAACAAGAAGAGGTGGATACCGGCGAGGCCACGACGAATGAAACGAAAACAGAGGAGACGGATACTGGCCCCCACCCAGGGATGCGCAAAATGCTCCAGAAGCAAGATCCTCATCAAACAGGGCCTTGCATTCCAACAGGGACAATCGAAACCTACCTCCCCCCGACGGATGCATCAACACCATCGCGGGCGGACCTTCTTCCTCCGGGACCAGCAATTAAGAGATAAAAAATTATGAAAGAGAGGCCAGACAACCCCCATCCGAGTCTAGCGTCAGGCAGGCCTCTACAAAACATGCGGTATTAAATTTATCTTTTTCTGACACTCGCGATCTTAGGATGCCGCATTCGGATCATGTGGTCATTCATGTGCATCTAGGGACCAAAAAGATCAAACGCATGTTGAAAGACACCAGCTCCTCGGTAGACGTTCTATACTAGAACGCTTTTGAGTAATTAGGCATCGTGGAGAGTGCTCTACGCTACTACTCAGGGAAACTCATCTCTTATTCAGGAGATGAAGTCGAAGTAGCTGGGACCATCGAGCTAGCCCTGACCCTAGAAACCACTCCTAACCGATGAACTCGCATGGTAGAGTTCACGGTAGTACGCTTACCGTCTATTTACAATGCTATCATGGGTCGGGTCAGTCTTTTCAAGTTCCAAGTAGCCTTCTTCGTCTACCACTTCGGTATTAAATTCCCATGTGCAGATGGAAAAGTAGGAGAATTATGTGGAGAACAATCGGAGTGCAGGGTTTGCTACCTAGCCTCAATCAAAAAAGGTCATGGGCGTGTTTTTGCGATTGATGACTCAGGCCAGGGATCTTTGAAATCAGAAATGGCCAAGAGTGACAACCAGGAAGTAATATCAGAAAACCTCGAAGTAGAGTTGGAAGTACGAACTGAAAAGATAGCAGACAAAATCATCGAGGAAAAAGTGGCTTTCTTCTTATTCATAAATGGCACAGAGGCCGTCTATCACAGTCACAGCTTGGAAACCCCCACTTTGGATCGCGTCAAAGAAATTCTAAAGAATTCATGAGACATCTTTGCCCGGTCGCCCCAGGACTTGAAGGGCCTCCCTCGCGAAATTGCGAAGCACTCTCTCAGACTCACTCACGATGCAAAACCTGTATTCTAAAAGAAAAGAAAGATGGCAGTAGAAAATCTCGAGGCAACCAAACAAGAGGTTGACAAACTCCTACAAGACGGGTTCATTCGCGAGGTCAATAATTCAACTTGGTTATCAAATGTGGTCCTTGTCAAGAAAAGCAGCGGCAAGTAGAGGATGTGTGTAGATTTCAAAGATTTGAAGAAAGCATGCCCCAAGGAAAGCTACCCCCTCCCTTCCATCGACGAATTGGTAGACACCACCGCAGGACACTCCACGCTAAGCTTCCTCGATGCTTATTCAGGATACAACCAGATCAAAATGAGTCCACGCGATGAGAAAAACACAGCCTTCATCACCAATCAAGGCACCTTTTGCTACAAAGTAATGCCCTTCGGACTAAAAAATACTGGTGCCACTTTCTAGCAAACGATATAGAAAGTCTTCCAACCCCAAATCGAAAGAAACATCGCGGTCTATGTGATAGAGATATTTTCGAGGTCGTTAAATCCTATCAAATAGTCTGAACTAACCTAACTAGTATAGCTTGGCAAGTACAGGTCGAACCCAAAGAGACTTGTGCAATTCGTATGCTAAATTTGTATGCTAAGATGAGAATGATATAAAAAGGGGGTTTTGGAAGTATGCAAAGTAACACAAAAATAAGCAAAGGGTGCAATGATGGTGATTGATAACAATATGTGCGAAACACACTTGATTAATTAGTATCCACTCTCAATTTGGATTATGATCCTTGAAATTCCCTAAACCTATTACTCTTGAGCAACCTATTGTGAAAATCAATTGTACCTTGACAATAACTTTCAATTCCTTCCCTGCAATTAGTGAATATGCCAACTAGACTCTAAACACCCTTATTGATGAATAACCTAGAAACTATCCAAATTCAATTCAACAATAGCAATGCACACCAAGGAATGTCAATAGGAACAATTGAAATAAGGCAACTAGCAATAAACCAATTGTATCTTTATCCACATGCAATCAACCAAGTCAACTAGCCCTAGATAATCACAAGTTGCTACTATGATCCAAGTTCTTCAACTAGCGTCCCTATAGATCTAGCGATAGATTGAATTCAAGTAATATTAGGTGGCCAATCCAATAGAACACAAACTCAATCATAAGCAATGATAACGGAAGATAAAGATTACTTAAAAGTAAATAGAGTGTAGAATATCTCACAGAATATCAAATAGAAAGCTTCAAACTAATCAATCAAACGAAAGAGGAGTTTAGTTCGCCATAGCACAAAAGCTCTCCTCTAGGGTTTCTTCAATTGCTAAATTCTCTATAAACTTCTCCTAAAAACCCTTTTAATAGACGTCCAAAAGGGTTACAAAATAAAATAACTAAAAATGATAAATTTGGCAAATTAGGTTTTCAGCTGCGACGGAGGCCGCGGGCACGGTTTCTTGGTCGCAGGCGCAGCCTAATAACTCAGTCAACTTCTTGCTCTCGGCATTGACCGCGGGCGCAGTTCCATGGCCGCGGGCGCGGCTCTTGCTCACAGCACTCATTCCTTCTTTCCTCGATCGAATCTTGTAATCCCATCTTCACTTCATGCACTTCCCACATGAGCTTCTCATACCTGAAATTGACCACAAATATGTGTAGATTCCGCCACGATAACCATAACAATCTAATTCACAAATTAATACTAATGAGGACATTATTTACAATTAAACTATACTGACTAAGTCCTATAATACCTATATGAATGCATGCTATCAAATTCCTCCACACTTAAACCTTTGCTTGTCCTCAAGCGATGAAAACAACATCAAAGCACACCACAGACAAACCCTTCAAGAATCCACCCCAACTTTTCCTTTAGAAATAGAAAGGAAGCAAACATGATAAATTGACAACATCATTACACATATTTTGTAACCAATAAGCTCAAGCAAACATGTCAATTCTGCACCTCACAAGGGATGTGTTTCACTCTCACTCATGTGTTTAGGGTTAAAAATTCCACGCTTAAAACTCAATATTTGAAAGCTTAGCTACAAGAGACTTGCACCAGTGTTCTAATTCTCCACCGCTGGTGACTCCACACATAACAAAAATCATGAGGTCTTTCAATCAGGTTGTAATGGGGCCAAGGTAGAAAACATAAGTTATGGACATTTTTAGGCCATGTGGTGCTCATAATCCGGGAAATAAGGAAATCACCAAATTACAAACCACTACTCGTCAACTCATACCATATCTCTACCATGTCATACAATCCCAATCTCAAGCATACAACTCTACAAGCATACTCAACTCTTTCTTTTATTATATTTTTTTTCTTTCTTTTTTTTTCTTTTTTTTTATATCACGTTGTATTGATTTATTTTCCTTGACTTTTACCCCTAAGTGAATTTTATCCTCCTTAGGTCCCAAGTAATAAGCACTAGTGAGAAACAACTAAACATAACATAAATATACCTCAAATCATACCCTCCATCACTGAAACCATCCTCCACAAGATAGATATTCACCAACTATTCCTAAATTCCCGGATGGGGTCAGGCTATAATTTGTTATGGATACAGTTTGTGGAGCTACAAAAGAATAGGCAATCAGGCTCAAATGGGCTTCAAGCAACGGATAATATGTAAGGTGAGAATGAGTCAAATAGGGCTAATAAAGGTGCCTCAATCATGTTTAAGTCATGCGCAGAAATCATAAAATGCAGCCTCGAAAAAGATATCTAAATACAAGTCAAAGAGGAAGCAATTAAAATGAGTACACTCATCAAGCAAGAAGACACAGTATAGATTGTCCTGAAATAGGCCAAAATAGTCTCACCAGGTAATTTGCACAGAATCTCAATTTCGCCCAAATCCAAGAGGCATACATGCTCAATCATCAACAAACCATGTCCACTTAAATCAAAGCTTCAACAATCCAAGTGAGTCACGGGGCATCATAAATCACAAATAAAATATAGAGGACAAGCGATCTTTCATGTGGGAAAATAAGACCTAAACTTAACTAATGCATGATTTCTTTTTTTTTCTCTTCTTTTTTTTTTGTTTTTTTTTTGTTTTTTTTTTTACTATGCAATAAACATGCAAAGGAAATAAACATGATATCTAATGCAATTCAAAACCTAAATCCTAGCTAATAATCCCCCCACACTTAAGTCTTTCATTGTCCTCAATGAAGATAAAGACAAATATAAGAATTAGTATGGAAAAGGAAAAGAAAAAAAAAATCACAATGAAACTCATGGCGGTGGCGGAAATGGTGGGAATTGCGAGTAAGCAAAGCGATAGAACTCCTCGTGCCTCCTCTACATCTCAGCCATCATAGAGGACAAATGGTGAAAGTCCTGGCATATCTCCTGGCGCATTTCCTGCTGGTAGGCCCACATCTTATCTTGTCTCATGGACAAATGCTACATCTGCTCTGCCAAATCTTAAGGACTCGACCCACCAACCCTAGCAGTGCCAGAAGGCCCGGCACCACCATAGTAGGCCTCCTGCTGAACGCTAGTCTCGAAATCCATCTCCTCCGTCCTAGCATCCCCGTCTCCAAGCTCCTCATCATCACCATCTCCCTCTCCAATGGAGGATCAGTAGGATCAAGAATGAAATCCCTTGTTGTTAGGGGTGTGCATGATTCGGTCCAAACCGAATTTTTGGGCCGAACCAACACAAACCGAACCGAACCTAACCGAAGTTTTTCGGTTCGGCTTTCGGTTCGAGAATTTTCATTTTTCGGTTTCGGTTCGGTTTGTGTTCGGTTTTGGTTCGGTTTGTGTTAAACCGATTTTTTTAAAATATTCCAATATATATAAATATATTACTATTTATACACTACATAAATTATATATATTACTTTTTATACACTATATAAATTATATATATATATGTATTTATACAGTTTATAAAATATATATACACTATACAGTGTATATATACACTAATACACATATTGTCTTGTGTGTGTAGTGTGTACTGTGTATATATACACATATATAAAGTGTATATACACACATATATACACTAATACATTTATTATTTTTTTGTTCGGTTTGTGTTAAATCGAATTTTTTTAAAAGATTTTTTTTTAAATTTCTTTTTATGGAAATTCGGTTCAACTATGTTAAAACCGAACCGAACACAAACCGACCCGGCAAATAACCGAACCGAACCTAATGCTTTCGGTTCGGCTTTCGGTTTTGAAATTTTAAGATTTTCGGTTTCGGTTTCGGTTCGGTTCGGCCCGGTTCGGTTCGGTTTTAGACCGATGCACAACCCTACTTGTTGTAGGACCACATGGCATCGGTCTGGGTAGCTTCAAGTGCTGCTGACCACTGGGACCATACCTCCACATCCACTCAGGTGGGTGCTTTGGAGGACCCTGCACCTCCAATAGTTGGGCTCTCCACAGCTGGGACTCATTATAGACGAAGTGCCCTGGCATCACATCAGTGACTCCATCCATGTCAAACAACTCCCTAGCAATAAGAGTAATCATCCCCCCAAATCCAATCCTAGCATGTGTCCTTTTCTCCACCATATCCCAATAGTGAAACAGAAACATGTCCACCCAGCCTCGAATATGTGGCACCCCTATTGTCAAACACCAAAGATACGCCAAGTCTGTCAGTGAAATCTTGTTGACCTCTTCCTGGCCAAAGAAGGCATTGGCCAAGACCTTGTGCGTCAACCTCAAAGCTGGATGAACAATAAGATAGTTATACTCCCCCTTCTTTGGATCAAAAACTTCACCGGTAGCACAACGCCAAAAATCCACAGGCCCTCGGGGTCGGTCGCTCTTGCTCAGGTCCTGGCACCCCTCCGTTGGTGCTGCAGAAACTCCAAAAAGCAGCCCCAATCGCTCCTTCGTCAACCTAAAGGGCTAACCCAACAAGCGGAACTCACATATCTCATGCCTTGTCTTCAATGTAGCCAAAAACTCCTTGACTAGGCTAGTATAAGTTGGAGCATTAAGCCCCACAAAGTTTCCCAATCCACCAAGACTCAACAGCTCCATCGTAAATTGCTCTAAACCTAGCAAAGCCAAGGTTTGTCTATCGAAAAATTTCATTTGAAAGAACTTCCGCTTATCCAACTCCTTCCACTTCTCCGCTTGAGCACTACTCAATCCTTCAGGCATGGACATCCTAACGAACTATACTCCGGCAACGCAACCAAGTAGTAAAGGAGAGAAGAACACTCACATTCGACCAAACTAAGGTTTCTGCAAATTGTTATCCGCGGGCACGGTTGGAGAACCGCGGGCACGGCTTGGGGCCGCGGGCACGGCTTGGGGCCGCGGGCATGACTTGGGGGCCATGGGCGCGGCTCAGACAGCCTTCATCCTCGTCGCAAGTTGCTTCTCCGTCCTTTCTAGCGATCTGGCGTACCTTCATGTAGATCGGGTGGTTTTAGGTTGAAGTTTGTTGTTTTAGGAGGAATATGGAAGGATGGGTGTGGGTTCTTGTGATGTTGGGTGTGTTTTAATGGTGGTGAAAGGGGATGAATGTATGGTTTGTTTTTAAAGGAGGAATGTAGGGGAATATGTGAAGGGGTGATGGTTGGTGGGTGTGGGGTTTGGAGTTTGTAGAGAGTGGGAATGGAGTATGGATGATGATGGAGAAAGAAAGGATTTTTATGGAAGAAAGAGGGGTCTTTGGTGGGAATGGTGATGTGAAGGAGGAGACAATGATAATAACGGTAGATAGAGATAGGGAATGGGTGGATGGGGTTTATTTGGGGCCCCTTGTGGGGCCCAAAAAATTTTTTTCGAATTTCTGTGGGCCGCGGCCGCGGCTACTGTCCACAGCAGCTACTCACTTTTTTTTTCACCTAGATGTTAGTTTTTTGCCGAAAAGAAGAAAAAAAACTAAAAGAAACTTATAAGTAAAAGAAACTAAAAGAAAATGCAGTAAAAAAATTAAAAAAAATTAAAAGTAAATCTACTTACCTCGGGTTGCCTCCCGAGAAGCGCCGTTGTTTAAAGTCGTTGGCTCGACATAGTTGACATCATTACTCCCAAATTGTTGGCTCATCAAGTTCCTCTTCATCTACCACATCTTTTGGAAAATTCTCAAAATAGGACTTCAACCTTTGCCCATTGACTTTAAATGTGGTGTTGGTGACCTCATCATAAATATCAAATGCTCCATAGGGGTATGCCTGCACAACAATATATGGTCCAGCCCACCTAGATCTCAACTTACCTGGAAAGAGACGCGGCCGAGATTGGAACAAGAGAACCTTGTCTCCTATTTTGAATTCCCTTCTAAAGATTTGACGATCATGCCATGCCTTCGTTTTATCCTTATAGATCTCAGCATTGTCATAAGCCTCTCTCCTGATTTCATCCAATTCTTAAACTTGTAGCTTCTGCTGCTCCCCCGCACCATCCAAGCTCATGTTGCATTGTTTCACCGCCCAATACGCGCGATGTTCAATTTCCACAGGAAGGTGACATGCCTTACCAAACACCAAGCAGTATGGAGACATGTCGATAGGTGTTTAATAAGCAGTCATGTAAGCCCATAGAGCATCCTCTAGTCGAATACTCCAATCTTTCCTGCTTGGGGCTACTGTTTTTTCCAAGATGGACTTAATCTCCCTGTTCGATACTTCTACTTGGCCATTCGTCTGGGGGTGGTATGCTGTCGATACCTTGTGAGTGACATGGTACTTCTTAAGTAGAGCGCTCATTGTCTTGTTGCAAAACTGAGTCCCTCTATAACTTATGATTCCCTTTGGAACCCCAAACCTTGAAAATATCTGTCTTCAAAAACCCTGTCACCACTTTGGAATCATCAGTCCTGGTGGCTTTCGCGTCCACCCACTTGGAAACGTAGTCCACCGCAAGTAATATATATAAATTCCCCCCAGAATGAGGAAATGCTCCCGTAAAGTCAATTCCCCACACATCAAAAATTTCACAAAACATGAGCGGGAATTGGGGCATTTGATTCCTTTAGGACATTTTCCCAACTCGCTGACAGTTATCAGAAACCTTACAGAAAGCATAAGCATCACGGAATATATGGGGTCAATAAAATCCTGCTTCTAAAACCTTTCTAGCCGTCTTCTGGGGTACAAAATGTCCCCCACAAGCATAAGAATGACAAAAGGTGAGCACGGATTGTACCTTATCGTCAGGTAGGCATCGACGGATTACTTGATCAGTGCAGTGCCTCCATAAGTATGGATCATCCCACACGTAGAGTCGTGCCTCGTGACTTATCTTGTCTTTCTTGGCTTTGGAGAGGTTGGAAGGAAACTCCCCTGAAACCAAAGAGTTAACAACATTTGCAAACCAATGACATGAGGTATGTAAAGCCCAAACACAAAGTGTGTTAGATGCTGAAATAGGGGCCGCGGGTGCGGTTAGGGGGCCACGGGCACAGCTTGGAGGCCGCGGGCGCGGTTCGGAGGCCGCGGGCACGGCTCATCAGCTTTGACGATAGCAAATAGCTCCTCAACTGGGAATTCTCCATGGATTTTGGCTTGTGTCCTCATCTTGTCATCTCCCTGCACTATCCTACTTAAGTGATCTGCAACAAAATTCTCAGCACCCTTTTTATCTCTAATCTCAATGTCAAATTCACTTAATAAAAGGATCCATCGAATTAGGCGAGGCTTAGCCTCTTTCTTTGTCAACAAATAACGAAGTGCTGCATGGTCAGTATATATAATTACCTTTACACCCAGGAAGTAGGAGCGAAACTTCTCTAGCGCGAAAACCACCGCCAGGAGTTCTTTCTCTGTGGTTGAATAATTTCTTTGCGCTCTATTCAGTGTCATGGAAGCGTAGTGAATAACATGGGAGGCTCTTTTATTCTTTTGACCTAGCACTGCTCCCACAGCATAGTCACTGGCATCACACATGATTTCGAAGGGGCAAGACCAATCAGGTGCCTGAATGATTGGTGCACTTGTGAGGTGTCCTTTCAGATCATCGAATGCCGCCTTGCATGCATCATTGAACTCAAATGTTGCCTCCTTCTTCAGCAGCTCACATAAAGGTGCAGAGATCTTTGAGAAGTCCTTAATAAACCTGCGATAGAACCCTGCATGGCCTAAAAAGGAACGCACTTCACGCACATTAGTAGGATAAGGTAAGGATTGAATGACATCAACCTTTGCCTTATCGACCTCAATACCCTTATGGGAGACAATGTGACCCAATACGATGCCCTGCTCTACCATAAAATGACACTTCTTATAGTTGAGACCAGATTTGTCTCTACACATCGCATCAATACAAGTGTCAAATGATCTAAACAGGCATCAAAACTATCACCGTGGACTGTGAAATCGTCCATAAAAACTTCAATGAAATTTTCTATATATTCAGAAAAAATACTCACCATGCACCGTTGGAATGTACCGGGTGCGTTGTACAAGCCAAATGGCATTCTGCGATATGCAAAAGTGCCAAAAGGACATGTGAATGTCGTCTTTTCTTGATCCTCTGGCACAATGGCGATCTAGAAATATCCTGAATATCCATCTAGAAAACAATAATATGGACGACTAGCAAGTCGCTCAAGCATTTGATCAATGAATGGCGAAGGAAAATGGTCTTTTCGTGTCACCGCATTTAACTTGCGATAATCAATGCAAACCCTCCAACCTGATTGCACCCTGGTGGGAACAAACTCACCTTTTTGGTTCGCTACGACGTTATTCCTCCTTTCTTTGGCACCACCTGTGTTGGACTCACCCATTTACTGTTAGAGATGGGATAGACCATACCTGCCTGAAGGAGTTTCAACACCTTTTTTTTCACTACCTCCATCATGGGTGGACTGAGTCTCCGCTGGGGTGGCCTGGATGGCTTGGCTCCTTCCTTCAGCAAGATCTTGTGCATACATGTGGCAGGACTAATCCCCTTTATGTCCGCTATCGTCCATCCCAATGCAATCTTGTGCTCCTTGAGCACTGCCACAAGCCAACCCTCTTGATCCTTAGTCAGCTTCTTGGAAATGATGACTGGTAGGGTGTCCCCTTCTCCCAGGAAAGCATATTTCAGATGTTCAGGCAGCGGCTTAAGCTCAATGATGGGTGCCTGCACAACAGAGGGTAGGAGATTCTCGCTCGGAATGGTTAGTTCAAGGGAGTTAACCCCTCTTAAGTTAATAGGGAGCGCAGACAAATCCTTAATAGACAAAGCATATTCCAAAGTTAACTCCTCAATATGAGCTTCTAGAGCAACCTGCAGATCCTCTACACAGCTCATGTCAAAAGTATCATGCACAAAAGTGTCAATGACATCCATAAAGCATAAAGAGTGATCGTTAGAAGGGAACTTCATAGCATCATATATGTTGTACTCAACCTTCTCGCCGTCAAACTCCATAGTTAAAGAGCCCGAATACACATCTATTTTTGTTCTAGCAGTTTTTAAGAATGGTCTACCTAACAGAATAGGAGCTTCTTGATTTCCATGTTCCATGTCTAGCACAAAAAAGTCAGCAGGGAAAATCAACCTATCAACCATTACTAGCACATCCTCAACTATACCTCTAGGATAAACATTTGAGCGATCTGCTAGTTGAATCACTACTCGAGTCTCATTCAACGGTCCAAGGCCTAGAGATTCATATAAAGAATAAGGTAACACATTAATAGATGCACCTAAGTCTAATAAAGCCTTATCGAACTTAGTCTCACCTATAACACATGGAATGGTAAACGTGCCAGGGTCACTATGTTTCTTCGGCATACGCTTTTGAAACACAGCAGACACATGTTCACTTACCTTAACCTTCTGCTTCCCCTTCAATTTCTTATTCCTCTTGATTGTACATAGTTCTTTCAAAAACTTGGCATATCGGGGAATAGTTTTAATTAACTTAGAAAAAGGGATGTTTACCTCACACTTATTGAATATATCGAAGAGTTCTTTGTCATTCTCAGGTTTCCTTGTCTCCCTCAATGCCTCAGGGAAGGGAGGAATAGGCTTGCTTGAGCTAAGTGGTGGAAAATCTGGACGAACATAATCGTCTTGTATGGTAGAAAATGGGTCGTGGGCACGGATAGGGGACCTCGGGCGCGGCTCAACAGACTTGTCAACATCTGTCTCACCGTCAGGGTTGTGGGCACGGCTAAGTGGCCGCGGGCGCGGCTCATCTGCCTGTAGAACCTCATCCTCTTCCTGCGTACTTGTGTGGCCTTCTTCATTATCTTGTGTTGTGCAAATAAGCTCGTTACCGCTCCTCAATGTCATTGCGCTCACGTTTTCTTTTGGGTTAACCACCGTTTGAGATGGTAGTTTGCCCGAATCACGTGCCTGGAGTTCGCTCATTGTTTGAGCCAATTGGCTCACTTGTTTCTCCAAGGTCTTGCTACGCTCAGCCTGCATCATAACCGCTTGCATGAGTTGCTTATTTTGCTCAACTAGTGCCTTTAATGGGTCATCTGGTGCTGCGTTGCCTTGTGGGGGGGCCCTTTGCCTGTCATATTGCTGTTGGGGTCTAAAATGGGGCCCTCCTTGTTGGTTGAACGGAGGTTGTTTGTTCCTACAACCGTAGCCCTGTTGGTAGCCTGCATTATAGTGATTAGCATTGAAATTATTGGAATTTGCATAATTACCAAACCTGGGTCTCTGTGGCACAAAACCTCTAATAATGCATATTTAGATAGGCATTATAGAGTAGTTTTAGGGTCATTTAGATGTAGATATTGCATGTTAATGAGTTAGTTTACTTGTTTGCTCATTTAATGCTTAAGAGCGGAATCTACACAAGATTTGTGCGTGATTGCAGATTCTAGACTCAAAGGATGTAAGGGATCATTGATGAGAGTTGGAGGGACCATATGGAAGTAAAAACAAGCAAAAAAAGCCAAGGTTGAATGCATAAGGAAGAAGGAAGAGACGTTCGAGCAGAGAGGCAGCACCCGCAGCCTAAGAAGAACAAGAGAAGCAGACAAGCCGCACCCGCGGCTAAGGAAGCAGCGCCCGCTGCCAACAAGAAGGAACCTACTGTGTAGGCCGCGCCCGTGGCCTATGGGGCAGCGCCCGTGGCCTTACTGGGCCGGTCCAATTCTATTTTTCCTTTTCACCTATTTGGGCCCTTTCTTTTGGACGACGGTTTTCTAAGTTTCTTTGATGGTAATCCTAGGTTTTTAAGACTGAAATTAGGTTATGTTAGGTTATCTTTTGACTTTTGAAGAATTGAAGAACGACGTTTAGGAGAATGAGCAACTAAACTCATTGTGTTTCACTTACGATTAAGACTTGGTTCTTTCGAATTGTGAGTTTGAATTTCTAGTTTAATTACACCATCTATTTCAATCTCTTTGTGCTTCCATTGTTGTGGATGTTGATTCTATCTTAATTTGCCACCTCGTTAGAATTGCATCATCACTAGGGTTTCGATTCATACGTTTGTGAAACTTAATCCATAGTAGCAAATACAATTGAGTAGATCTCGTAGAAAAGCTTGATTGTGTGAGAGATTGACTATAGGTTAAATGTTAGTTCTTTAGGGAATTAATATTGCTTATAAGCTACATATATCTTGAGACTTAGTGCTATTCCTAGGATTAAACCTTAATCCGTGTTAAGATTGCCTAGGAATAAGGGGTTATTAGAACTCATAGGATTAATAACCTATTTAAATCAAGATAAGAATAGAAGGTAGGAAAGATACAACTAGAATGAAGAACTAGGATCAAGGAGATGAACCAAAGTCGAGTATCGTAGGTGAAACCTTTCAATCATCATTGTCAACAAATCCCGCCATTAATTACATTGTGCATTTCATTTCCATTTTGTTTTCATACAAACCCCCTTGGTTACTCTTGTTAGTGATTAGAACACATAGAGTCACAATAGTTCCCTATGGATCGACTTCGGACTTACTAGCTATACTAGTTGGTTAGTTTGGATATTCTTTTGATAGGAAAACCAACGATTTTGTCCTTTCAAAATTTGGCGCCGTTGCCGGGGAATTATTAGTTGTTTACTTTATGTGTTTGATTGCTAACTTAGGTGTGGACCACGTATATGGTCCACACTCGTTCTACTAATTCATCTTTATTGTCTTTGGATTCAGAGATCGAGAGGACTCTCTCTAGTTTAAGGCGAGAAGCTCGTGATCACCTTCGCGAGTTATCTTTCGATCAAGGAGAAGGATAAATGATAGAGATGGCTAACGAGGATAACCGAACACTTAAGGAGCTCACAACACCTGATTTGGCTCAACAAGCATTGGCGGTGGAGTTCCCTGAGCTTGGGGACGGTGTGAACTTCGAGCTGAAATCTGGGGTGGTCCATCTCTTACCCAAATTCCATGGGTTGAGTGGTGAGGATCCCCACAAGCACTTGTCTGAGTTCCATACTGTCGTGGTCGGAATGAAACCAGGCAACGTCACGGAGGAGCAAATCAAATTGAGGGCATTCCCATTTTCGCTGAAGGATGATGCTAATGAGTGGTTCTACTATTTGCCCCCAGGTTGTGCAACCACATGGACTGATTTGAAGCGTCTCTTCCTGGAGAATTATTTTCCTGCGACGAAGTTAAATAGCCTGAAAAAGGCTATCAGCAGCATTGACCAGCAGGCTACGGAAACCCTCTATGAATACTTTGAGCGCTTTAAAAAGCTCTGCTCTAGCTGCCCTTACCATGGTTTCTCAAAGAAGGATTCGGTACTCTTTTTGGTTAATGGGTTGCTTGACGAGGAGCACAAGACAGTTAACTCCGCCTGTGGAGGTAACATTTTGAACAAAACACCCAATGCTGCCTAGGAGGTGTTTTCAGAGCTTTCTGAGGGATCCAGGCAATTCAGCAAAAGCGGACATGCGCGTGGAGTGCTAGCGATTGATTCCAACTCCACTCTGCAGAGCGATATGGCGGAAATGAAGGAGATGATGAGACGGATGATGCTTAAAGGAACCCCACAATAACTCAAGGTGTGTGGGCTCTGTTCTGATCCAAATCATCCCATGGATGCTTGTCCCATGCTGCAGGAGCAAGAAATGGAGTTGAATGCAGTGGGAGATTTTGTTCCACGAGGGCAAAGGTATAGTAATTTTGCTAACAATTTCAATTCAAATAACTATAATGCAGGTTACCAACAAGGCTATGGCATGAGAAACAATCAGCAGCAACAACCTCCTTTCAATCAGCAGGGAGGACCCCAATACAGACAACAGTTTGACAATAGACAGAGGGGTCCTCAACAAGGAGGTTCATCCATAGAGGATACGCTCAAGGATATCCTAGAACATAATACTCAACTAGCACAAGCGCTGAAAGCCACGGAGAAGCAAGTGAGTCAATTGGCTCAAACGGTGGGTGAACTTCAAGCTCGAGACTCGGGGAAGCTACCGTCGCAGACGGTGGTTAATCCAAAGGAGAACGTCAGCGCCATCACCCTTAGGAGTGGCAAGGAACTGTTTGACACTTCTCATGGTGGAAAAGAGGATGAAAACAAGAAGGATGTGGATTCCCAAGTCGAGGAGGAGGAAAAGTAAGAGATGGAGGACCGTCACACAAAAGCCGCACCCGCAGCCTATGGGGCAGCGCCCGCGGCCAGTCTGGATAGGGGTACTGTAAAGGCAGCACCCCGCGGCCCTGAAGGCAGCACCCGCGGCCACCTGTCCGGGGGTGAATGTTCATCCAAAACTTCATTTCTCGACCCCTATCAACCTATTCCACCCTTCCCGAATACTTTGAAAGATGTTAGGAGGCCAGAGAGCGATAAGGAGATCTTCGAGGTATTTAGCAAATGTGAGGTAAACATTCCCCTTCTCAAGCTCATTAAAAGTATTCCTCAATACGCTAAGTTTTTGAAGGAACTATGCACGATAAAGAGGAACCAAAAGTTGAAGGGGAAGCAAAAAGTACAGGTGAGTGAGCATGTATCCGCTATGTTCCGAAAGAGTTGGCCCGAGAAGTGTAGCGATCCAGGTATGTTCACCATTCCTTATACAATAGGTGAGACTAAGTTTGAAAGAGATATGTTAGACTTAGGAGCATCTATCAATGTCATACCTTACTCGCTTTATAAGACTCTAGGACTTGGTACTTTGCATGAAACAAGGGTAGTGATTCAATTAGCGGATCGCTCTCACATATATCCTAGAGGCTTTGTTGAGGATGTTCTTGTGATGGTTGACTCTTTGATCTTTCCTGCTGATTTTTTCATTTTGGACATGGAACATGGCTCTCCTGACGCACCTATCCTCCTAGGTAGGCCGTTCTTAAAGACCGCCAGAACGAAAATTGATGTTCATGCTGGCTCTCTTACTATGGAATTTAATGGTGTGAAGGTAGAGTATAATATTTTTAATGCTATGAAGTTTCCTTCAGATGATCATTCCCTGTGCTTTCTTGATGTTATTGAGCCATGTATTGAAGACATGTTTGAGGTTAGTTATGATGATGATCTGCAGGTGATTTTAGAGCCTCCTCTAGATGAGTTTGCTATTGATTATGCTATTCCTACTAACCTGCAGGAAACTTTGATGGAGCTAATGGCTCAACCCTCTTTTACTTCTCCCAATAATGGTGGTCCTTTTGAACTAACTCTCCTGAAGGAAAAGCTCCTTCCTTCTATTATGCATGCCCCTGAAGTTGAGCTCAAACCTTTGCCAGATCACCTCAAGTACGCATTCCTGGGGGATGGTGATACATTGCCTGTCATCATATCAAACAAGCTCAACCAAGATCAAGAGGAGAGGCTAGTTACGGTGCTTAAGGAGAACAAGACAGCCTTGGGATGGACAGTTGTGGACATCAAAGGGATTAGTCCGGCCATGTGTATGCACCGAATTCTGCTAGAGGATGGAGCCAAGCCATCACGACAACCACAAAGGAGGCTCAACCTGCCGATGATGGAGGTGGTAAAGAAGGAGTTGCTGAAACTCCTTCAATCCGGAATGATCTACCCTATTTCGGATAGCAATTGTGTGAGTCCAACACAGGTGGTGCCTAAGAAAGGAGGCGTCACAGTGGTTGAGAACAAGGAGGGCGAACTAGTACCTACACGAGTCCAAACAGGCTGGAGAGTATGTATTGATTACCGCAAATTGAATGCGGTGACTCGTAAGGATCACTTCCCCCTTCCTTTCATTGATCAAATGCTTGATTGCCTTGCCGGTTGCTCTTTTTATTGTTTCTTAGATGGCTACTCAGGGTATTTCCAGATTTCCATTGCACCAGAGGACCAAGACAAAACGACATTTACATGTCCTTTTGGCACATTTGCATACCACAGAATGCCATTTGGATTGTGTAACGCACCCGGTACTTTCCAAAGGTGTATGGTAAGCATATTTTCTGAGTACATTGAGCATTTTATAGAGGTTTTCATGGATGATTTCACGGTTCATGGAAATGACTTTGAGTCTTGCTTGCACCACTTGACACTAGTGCTTAAGAGATGTGTAGAGACCAATCTAGTCCTCAATTCTGAAACATGTCACTTCATGGTTGAGCAGGGAATCGTTTTAGACCACATTGTCTCCCGAAAGGGAATTGAAGTTGATAAGGCAAAGATTGATATCATTCAATCATTGCCTTATCCAACTAATGTGCGAAAAATTCGCTCTTTCCTTGGTCATGCAGGCTTTTATCACAGGTTCATCAAGGACTTTTCGAAGATCACCGCACCATTATGTGAACTTCTAAAGAAGGAGGCATCATTCGATTACAATGACCAATGCAAGGAGGCATTCAATGAGTTGAGAGCTAGGCTTACAAGTGCACCTATCATCCAAGCTCCGGATTGGTCCAAACCGTTTGAGTTGATGTGCGATGCAAGTGACTATGCGTTGGGAGTCGTGCTTGGGCAGAAGGTGGAACGAGCTTCACATGTGATTTACTATGCATCCATGATGCTAAATGGAGCTCAATGGAACTACACGACCACGGAGAAAGAGCTCCTTGCCGTGGTGTTTGCATTGGAGAAGTTCAGACCCTACCTACTTGGCGCTTAGGTAATTATTTATACTGACCATGCAGCACTTCGTTATCTTTTGAAGAAGAAAGAAGCCAAGCCAAGGTTGATTCGGTGGGTATTGCTCTTGAGTGAGTTCGATGTGAAGATCAAGGACAAAAAGGGTGCGGAGAACCTCGTGGCCGACCATTTAAGCCGAATATTACATGTGAATAGGGTGGGAGAACACCCACTCGTCCTTGGCCAATTCCCCGACGAAAGCTTAATGGAAATCTCGGACTCATCAAAAAGCCGCGCCCGCGGCCTCTCAGGCGGTGCCCGCGGAGTCGCGGACTACAAGGGAAGGCTACTGTAAAGGCAGCACCCGCGGCCATGGAGGCAGCACCCGCTGCCAACCCCGCGACGGACCTTTTTGACTCTCCGAGGGTGTCATTGATGGTTGTACACACTCCTAACTCATCGTATGCGGATATTGCGAATTTCATTGTTACAGGAGTGTTTCCGCCAAATTTTCCGAAGGCCAAGAAGGACTAGATCCGTCATGATGCTCGGTACTATGTCTGGGATGACCCCTTTCTATGGAAACATTGTGCGGATCAGGTAATTCGTCGATGCCTTCCCGACGACGAGGTACTTTCTGTCCTTGAGTTTTGTCATTCAGATGCTTGTGGTGGTCATTTCGGACAACGGAAAACCGCTAGGAAAGTGCTCGATTCAGGATTCTTTTGGCCTCATATTTTTTGTGATGCTCATGCTTATTGTAAAACTTGTGATCGATGCCAACGAGTGGGGAACTTGTCAGGTAGGAATGAAATGCCCCAAATGCGCTTGATGTTTTGTGAAATATTTGATGTGTGGGGCATTGATTTCATGGGGCCTTTCCCTAGCTCCTTTGGGAACCTTTATATATTACTTGCGGTGGATTATGTCTCCAAATGGGTGGAGGCAAAAGCCACCAAAATTGATGATTCACAAGTTGTTGCAGGGTTCTTGAAGGATCTCTTTTCTAGATTCGGTGTTCGAAGAGCATTGATCAGCGACAGAGGGACACACTTTTGCAATAGGACGGTGAGTGCTTTACTCAAGAATTATCATGTAACGCAAAAGGTGTCCACCGCTTATCACCCCCAAACCAATGGGCAAGCCGAGGTGTCAAATTGTGAGATCAAACCATCTTAGAGAAGACGGTTGCCCCGAATCGTAAGGACTGGAGTTCGCGATTGGATGATGCATTATGGGCTTATCGAACGGCATACAAAACACCAATAGGTATGTCTCCTTATCGATTAGTATATGGAAAAGCGTGTCATCTTCCAGTCGAGCTTCAACACAGGGTATATTGGGAGTTGAAGGAGTGCAACATGAAGATCAATAAGGTTGGCGAGTTCCGAAAACTCCAACTTCAGGAGTTGGAGGAATTGAGATGGGATGCTTATGACAACGCTGCCAACTACAAGGATAAGACCAAAGCTTGGCACGACAAGCACATATTGAGGAAATATTTCAAGGTGGGGGATAAGGTACTTCTGTATCAATCCCGTCTGACACTTTTCCCTGGAAAACTCCGCTCTCATTGGGCAGGCCCGTACACCATCGTCCATATCTTCCCACATGGAGCGGTGGACATCAAAGATGAGAAAAGCGGTAAGGTATTCAAGGTAAATGGTCATAGGCTTAAAGTTTATTTTGATGGATTCTCCGCAGGAATAGAGGAAGAGATGGCTCTACATGAGCCAGCTGACGAGGCTCAGTAAGGAGCTATTACGTCGAGCCAACGACGAGAAACAAAGGCGCTTCTAGGGAGGCAACCCGAGGTAAGTAGATTTCTTTTTTTTTCTTTTCGTTCCTAGTCTTTCGAGTTTGTTTTATTTTTTTAAGAGTACTATACCGTCTTAGATTCTTAGGATTTTGCTTTCCGCCATAGTGTACTAACCTTTCAGGGGACGAGAAAAAAGGGATGAAGAAGGGGATGATCTAAAAAAACGGCCCCCGCGGCTGTTTGGGCAGCACCCAGGAGGAGGCCGCGCCCGCGGCCCTGTCGGATCCAGAACTGAAAAAGCTGCACATTAAAAAAAAAGGAAAACCCTGAATTTCATATTTCCCTTTGAACTCACATGAGACCTCTCTTTTGTCCATATCCCCTATCTTCTATCTTTCTTTTCTTTCCTATCTATTCTCTTTCCTTCTTTCTAAAGAGCCATCACCATTAAAGGGAACCTCCAAGCTCCATCATCACCCTCTACCACATCTCAACCCTCTCATCCTCCAATCACAAAACCAACCCCGTTTTTCGACATTCCCGCTCCCGATCTACGCAACCACGCACTCCATTCGTCATTCCGCCCACAAAAACTCAAAATTTCTTTCCACAACCCACATTCACAAACCACCACCATCATCCACCGCTTCACCACCCCAAAACACACCCCATCCATCTACATTGTGAAGATCGGAGTGTTTACGTACATCAAGGAGGCAAACGGGATCATTTCGGGTTCGTTTCTAGAGAATCGACGCTCCGGCATTGAAGTCGGAGCCCTCGGAGATAAGTCGGAGCCACCGGAGAAGAAGAGAAGCAGCCAGAGAGGCCGCACCCTAGGCGGCACCCGCGGCTTTCCCCGCCGCCTTTACAGTAGTTTTAGCACGCAAGCAGCGCCCGCGGCCCCTGTTTCCAGCACTCATTTTGTTGTTCCGACGCCCTCGCTCGTGTAAGTCTTCTTTTTTCGCTCTTTTCATGCCATTAGTGATTGATAAACGATGGAAAGACCTTCGGCAATGTCTAGTAACCAAAAGAAGAGGTGGAATGATGTTGAGGGAAGGGATATTTTATCAACAAAGTTCTTTGATGTTCCGACATTGAGAGTGCTAGGTTTTGAGCCAACGGTTCGTCAATTGTTAGAGAAAAGAGGTTTGAGGGAGTTTGTAGACAAGAATGCTCCGACGTACCCAAGTTTGGTGCGTGAGTTTTTGAGTACGTTGAAGGCTGTTCGCTCTAAGGCGAGGTGTATAGGAGATTCAAATATTTAAAACAAAACAAAGCACAACTAGACTATCTCCCTGTCCCAAACAAATAATACAAGAATCCCCTCCCTTGTAGTAGTAGGATAATTCAGCATTGAATCCACGAGGAGGTATGTCAGTGCTTCCCTTGTTGTACTCATGATCAAAGCTTTCGACCTCAGCAAACACTCGATATCGAGTATACTGGTCGATATCGACCCCAGTTCTGGTGGATTTCCTAGCGCAGTTCCTGCAGAAGACAAAACAACAAGTCGACGTCGAGCAGAGACCTCGATATCGATGTTAGACCTCGATATCGACCCTTACAGTCGATTTCGATGCTTGTCACAGAAACTGTTTTTGTAACCAATTTGTCGGAAAAGAGTCCGAAGAAAATAAGATGGAGAAGGAAGATGAACAGAAACAAAACTAAGACTTTTATGAAGAATTCAATTAATTAAAAGGCTTTCAAAGTCGGGGTTTCATGCCACAATGATAACAATGCAAGTTTCATGCTAAAGCTATGAAATTTAATGTCTTTCCGTCAAATAACTTTCGTTATCAACACTTAGGTGGTTAGAGGCTCTCGCATAGTTCCTAAGAGTTACTGTCCAATTCGTGAGCAATTCAAGTTCACAATATGAGTGGCTTTCGCTTCAATAATGCAAATAATGAATCTCCCTAACTTTCGCAAAGGATCATGCATGGGGTAGAAGACGGAATCGCATAAAAGTCATACCTTTGATGCACTTACCTCACATTGCTATCGTCGGGCTCACCCCGACCCTAGAAGTGGGTTGACTACTCGCTCCTCATCATGCACATCATCATCATTATTGTTGAAAGAAAGCTATTTTGAATTAAAACTTCGAAAGAAAGTACAACAGAACAAGCCACTCCGCTCTCGCTTTACAACTCCACTCGGCCTTCTCTCTCTCTCTACTCGTCTCTACTCTCTATTGGAACTGAATTGTGTGTGAAATTGAATGCCTAAACTCAACCCTATTGGCCTCTATTTATAGATTTCGATAAGGACTCGAAACCTTATCTTTATTCTCTAAGACAAAACTAAAACAAAGTAAAAAACTTAAAACTTCATGGTAACTCAGCCTCCTTATGATAGAACTGGTGTGGATGATAAGAAATCTCGACCCTTTGGATAAACGTGCAAGCTTTGGATAGAATTCTATCAAACTCGGAGTCGGATTCCTCTACTGGCATGGTCGATATCGACCCCAAGACATCGATATCGACCCCTTCAAAACTTCATCTTGAGCTTCTCCTTCTCCTACTCGAACTAGCACTCGACTTCTATCAATTTGGTCGATCTGGCAGCATCGATATCGACCCCCAGACGTCTATATCGACCCCTTCTGTGTCGACATGCTTTGTTTCCTTTTCTGCTCAATTCCTATGTCTCTGATGTACTCGATGTCGAGGTCTCCAGTCGATTTCGACCTCATTAGAAGACTTCGAGTTCTTTTTCCGCTCTTCCGAATTCGTCCATTTTTATCCTGTTTTCTGCGAAATCACATGGAAACTCGTGCAAACCCATATATTTGACATTTAAGCATAAACTACACTAATCCCATGTTTTCCCATTAATATACATACAAAAGACGATAAAATGGATTCGTATGTGCATAGAAAATATAGCAATTTGCGCGCACATCAAATACCCCATACTTAAGCTTGCTTGTCCCCGAGAAATACGTTTAATGGTCATTCAGGGGAAGAAAGTAAACTCTCAACATCATAGATTCATTTTTCATATGTCCCTACAATCAATTGCCATCCTTGATAAGGTACTTATGTCAACCAAGTCCATGCATGTGCATAAAAGCAATTTCATATAAAGGAGGTAATATGCAAAAACAATTTCAGTGACATAGCATTAATAATCAAGAGGACTTTTTGCAAGCTTGTGAGAAGTGGATTGGTAAAAGGCTAAAGGTGAGCTAATATTTGGCCATGTGGTGTTAAATCCGGGGAAACATACTTTCTTTCCAAGACTTCCACAATCCTTCTTCATAATGTCTCACCTTTCACTCATCGCTCAATGCTTTTTTCAATATAATGCTTTTACCTCTCTAACCTTAGCACTGCCTTCTCACGAGTCGCAAACATGGGTGTCATGAATGGCCCCGGATACTTAGTACTTCGGACTCTTCACCTTGTGTCCCATCCTGCGGAACTATTATCTCAACGCAAGCAGGCTCGACCCACCTTTATCTCCTGAGGTGATCGGATTTTTTCTCGCTCATTTAATTTTCCATATTTCATAATTCTTCCATTCCTGCCAACAACTTCATAAAATAATGCACAACTCCATATAACTCCAAAGATGACATCCATTCTCAAACTTGTCCCCAGATAGGGTATAAGGCATAAAATGGGCAATATGTGTATATGTGGAGCAATAATGATCATGATAAGGCTCATATATGGCTTTGTGACTTTTGAAATCATGCATAGGTAAGGCTAGGATATGAACTTTGCTTGTATGGAATTTTCATAAAAAGTCCACCATCATCTTATCATGCACATGTCAAAAGCAACTTCAATTTTTCATCTCCTTTATGTTTTTCTTATTTTTGCACTTCATTGGGACTTCCCTTAACTAGGCAATCTCATGTTATATCTCTAATGAATCTACTTTTGCATCATAGAGCTGTTTTTTATACTTCCATGACTCTTTCTTCTTTTCAAAATTTTTGATGGGGGTCATATTTCTCTTTTTTTTATGCATTAAAATAAATATGCAACTCTAAACTAAGTATGAATATGCAAGTAAGCCTTTCCCCCACCCCATACTTAAAATTTACAGTGTCCTCACTGTATTAGACCTAGGGTTAAGAAGAAAACTTACTAAACCGTCACAAATTTCAGGAGTCGAAGAAGACAACAGGCAGGGTCGATATCGACCCTTGATATCGATATCGATGTCTCTCTTCGATTTCTGCTCAGGCTTCAGGGTGATTTGCCCTCGATCACAAACCTTATCCATGTTGACCTTAAGGTCGATTTCGATGTCGGACATCGATGTCGATGCCTTCTCAGTGTGCTCCTCTCTTTCCTGCAATTTGAAAACTAAACACAAAACCACATATGCAAAACAATAAAATTTCTAAAACCAAAGAAAAAGCTGTCTAAAACCAAAACTAAGTCTTTGTTACAAGCTCTAGATTTTTAAGTCGCTAGGCCGACTTCTTCCTTCGCGCTTCTCAAGGCGGCATCTGCAGAGCCCATGTGGCTTGGGCCTCAAATATCACTCCATTCTTGTCCCGCAGTTGCATTCCTCTAGGATTGATTTGATTTACCGTGAATGTTCCTAAGTTCTTATCCTTGAATCTTATAGGGAACCAATGGTCCTTAGACTTGGCAACATAGACCTTGTCTCCTATCTCATATTGGCTTGAATCATCATCGGATACCCTACATAAGCGCACATGCCAAGGCACACCTCTTCCAAATAATGATAAGTCCTTAATCGTAATTGAACAAGAGGAATCCGTACCTTGACTTACCTTCTTCTCAGTATGTGGCTCAGGTCGATGTCGATGTTCAGAGGTCGATATCGACCCCTGTTGTACTCCTGGAGGATCAGTCGATTTGGAGAGTTTTGACTCGATATGATCATGTCGATTTCGACCCTCAGAGGTCGATATCGAGGTCCCCTTTCCTCCCTTCTCAGCGCTGATGGTGATCGATTTCGATAGGGCATGGTCGATATTGACCTTTAACCCCGATTTCGATGTTTCCTCTTCTCCTCCGTCGACCCCATACTTAAGACCTGTCACAGAATCTTGAACATTAGTGGTCGATATCGATTTACCTGGGTCGATTTTGATGTTTTGTTGAGCTCCTTCATTCAAGATTTCCTCAACTTCCTCTACTTGGGCTTCATTGATGGCTTTTATCTCCATTGGCCATTGATTTTTCACCGTCTTGTTGAACGCATACTCTATCACTTCATCACTAATGGTGAATGAGAGCAATCCTTTCTTTACTCTGATGTTGGCATCGACGGTTGCTAGGAATGGCCTACCTAAAATAATTGGACAAGCAGGGTCCTCCGCTATATCAACAACTACAAAATCAGCAGGGACAAAGAATTTACCTACTTGTACTGGCACATCCGTCACTATCCCAGTTGGAATCACTACCGTATTGTTAGCCATGTACAATCTTGCATCCACGGGCTCCAGAGGACCTATCTTTACCTTGTGCCATATGGTTAGTGGTATCATGCTAACGCTAGCGCCCAAGTCAACTAAAGCATTAAATTTGAATTGACCTAGACCTATAGCGATAGAAAACTTACCTGGGTCCGCCCGCTTTTGTGGTAGCTCCAACCTGTTGCACTCCTCTGCGATCTCAGAGAGCGATCGCTTCTTACCCAAGATGTCTTTAAGGAACCTTACATAGGATGGCATTTCGTGAAGTGCCTCTATGAATGGTATAGAGACATTAAGTCCTTGGAGCATCTTCACGGACCGTTGGAACTTCTTTTCCGCTGGGTCCTTAATCACCTTTCTAGTTGGGAATGGCAACACTTTCTTCCTTCCCGCGGCTGCAGTAAGATTGGCATCGACATCAGTAGGGTCGATATCGACTGGGGGAGTTGATTTCTATGGTGACGCAGAATTCGGGTCGACATCGACAGAAGGGTCAACCTCGATGTCACCTTGGTCGATATCGACAAGGGGTGTCGATATCGACGTCTGTTCTGGCTCCTTCTCCTCCACTTTTTGCTCGGGCGTTTGTAATTGACGCCCACTCCTTAGGTTTACTGCCGCAATGTGACCAGTGGTTTTGCCCTTTTGGTTGGGCACAGTGGATCCAGGGAGTGATCCTGATGCTTTGGGCATTGCTTCCGCCAATTGACTCATTTGAGTCTCCATGTTGCGCTTCCAAACGTCGATCTCCCCAAGTCTAGAATTGATGCCCTGCAGCTGAGTATGGACGGAGTTATTGGCTTGTTTGAACTCAGCGTGGTTCCTCCGTATCTCATAAAGGATGATTTGCAGGTCATCTTTCTTATTCTCCCGCTCAGGGTGCCCTGGTGCCCTATATGTTGGGGGATCCCTTTGATAGAACCTTTGATCACCCAAATTTTGTTGATTGCCCCCTCCATAGGGGCCTTTTGTCCATTTAACCTCCTCATGTTGTTCCGCCATGGATACTTGCTCAGTATGTGGACAGGCACTTGTGTTATGCCTTATTGAGCCACACTCCTGATAAGGTTGATTGTTGCTCAGGAACCTTACTTGCTTTTGAAGGCGGCGTGTTTGATCGTTATGGAATTGTTGCCGCACCTCAGGATCTATCTCCCTTGGAGGCTCATATAGTGGCATAGATGGGGCAGGCCTTGCATCATAGGCCGCAGCAGCCCCATAGGTGTTGTCAAAGTTCACAAGCCTCTCAATGGTCTCCCATGCCTCCGTTGGTGTAAGCTCAATGTACTGATAGAAGGTATATGAATTGATCCTCTCCTTATTCGGCGCATCAAGGGCGTTATAAAAGATCTCCTGGATGACATATGGAAGTTGCCCATGCATCGGGCATGATCTCAGCAAGTCCTTAAAGCGCTCCCACGCCTGTGCTAGGGTTTCACCTGGCTTTTGTTTGAAAGCCGTGATCCTTTGTCGTAGCATCGCCGTTTTAGAAGGTGGGAAGAATTTGTTCAAGAATGCATCTTTCACCTCCGCCCATGTCCTTAGCGATCGTGGAGCCAAACTTTCAAGCCATTGTAATGCCTTCCCTGCCAAAGACCATCGAAAAGATTTTAGTCGCACATACTCTAAGTTTACTCCAGCAGCAACTGTTTCACATAAGTCCATAAAAGTAGAGATATGTTGCAGGGGGCATTCATTATGTCTTCCTTCAAAAGTATTTCTTTTAGTCTCAGATAGGATGTTAATTTTTAATTCATAGTTGGAGTGAGGAATTATAATGGCATATTCAGAAACATGAAGCGGCGGATGCATGTATTGCATTGCCGTTTGTGGATACTGATTTAGCCGCTCTTGGGCTTGTCTGCGCGCATCCTCCTTCCTATCAGCACGGGCTCACTCAGCAGCAGCGGCGGCCCTTTCAGCAGCGATTGTAGCATTGTGATCCTCGATCTCCTTCCTCAACCGCTCTATGATCTCAGCCTGTGTCTCGTTGTCAGCCATGATGCGAATTGCTTTGTTGCGAAGATGGTAGAAACGTTCAGGCTCGTTGATTGGTTCCAGGATAGGTCCGCGATCAAAACGTCGCATAAACCTGCAGAATAAGCTCAGAAAAAGATCGTGATTAACTTAGGTGGCGATTGATTGCCTCCCCGGCAACGACGCCAATTTGTTCGCTCTAGGGGGTGGTAGTATAGGAGATTCAAATATTTAAAACAAAACAAAGCACAACTAGACTATCTCCCTGTCCCAAACAAATAATACAAGAATCCCCTCCCTTGTAGTAGTAGGGTAATTCAGGATCGAATCCACGAGGAGGTATGTCAGCGCTTCCCTTGTTGTACTCACGATCAAAGCTTTTGACGTCAGCAGACACTCGATATCGAGTATACTGGTCGATATCGACCCAAGTTCTGGTCGATTTCCTAGAGCAGTTCCTGCAGAAGACAAAACAACAAGTCGACGTCGAGTAGAGACCTCGATATCGACCCTTACAGTCGATTTCGATGCTTGTCACAGAAACTGTTTTTGTAACCAATTTGTCGGAAAAGAGTCTGAAGAAAATAAGACGGAGAAGGAAGATGAACAGAAACAAAACTAAGACTTTTATGAAGAATTCAATTAATTAAAAGGCTTCCAAAGTCGGGGTTTCATGCCACAACGATAACAACGCAAGTTTCATGCTAAAGCTATGAAATTTCATGTCTTTCCGTCAAATAACTTTCGTTATCAACACTTAGGTGGTTAGAGGCTCTCGCATAGTTCCTAAGAGTTACTATCCAATTCATGAGCAATTCAAGTTCACAATATGAGTGGCTTTCGCTTCAATAATGCAAATAATGAATCTCCCTAACTTTCGCAAAGGATCATGCATGGGGTAGAAGACGGAATCGCATAAAAGTCATACCTTTGATGCACTTACCTCACATTGCTATCGTCGGGCTCACCCCGACCCTAGAAGTGGGTTAACTACTCGCTCCTCATCCTGCACATCATCATCATTATTGTTGAAAGAAAGCTATTTTGAATTAAAACTTCGAAAGAAAGTACAATCGAACAAGCCACTCCGCTCTCGCTTTACAACTCCACTCGGCCTTCTCTCTCTCTCTCTACTCGTCTCTACTCTCTATTGGAACTGAATTGTGTGTGAAATTGAATGCCTAAACTCAGCCCTATTGACCTCTATTTATAGATGTCGATAAGGACTCGAAACCTTATCTTTCTTCTCTAAGATAAAACTAAAACAAAGTAAAAAACTTAAAACTTCATGGTAACTCAGCCTCCTCATGATAGAACTGGTGTGGATGATAAGAAATCTCAACCCTTTGGATAAACGTGCAAGCTTTGGATAGAATTCTATCAAAATCGGAGTTGGATTCCTCTGTTGGCATGGTCGATATCGACCCCAAGACATCGATATCGACCCCTTCAAAACTTCATCTCGAGCTTCTCCTTCTCCTACTCGAATTAGCACTCGACTTCTATCAATTTGGTCGATCTGGAAGCATCGATATCGACCCCCAGACGTCGATATCGACCCCTTTCTGTGTCGACATGCTCTGTTTCCTTTTCTGCTCGATTCATATGTCTCTAATGTACTCGATGTCGAGGTCTCCAGTCGATTTCGACCTCTTCAGAAGACTTCGAGTTCTTTTTCCGCTCTTTCGAATTCGTCCATTTTTATCCTGTTTTCTGCGAAATCACATGGAAACTCGTGCAAACCCATATATTTGACATTTAAGCATAAATTACACTAATATCATGTTTTCCCAATAATATGCATGCAAAAGACGATAAAATGGATTCGTATGTTCAGAGAAAATATAGCAATTTGCGCACACATCAAAGGCTAAAGAAGTGGGTGGTATAGATTTTCGGCTTAGAGGTAGGGCGTACCATTCCGATAGAGACCGTTTTGCTTGAGCTTTCGGAGTTTCTGCGGAAGCCACTGAATATTGGTATCGGATTCCCAAAGCCACCACCACCGATTTTTGGCATGGGGCAACAGGACGGGTGATGCGGCCCAAGGCGGGGGAATATAATTATAGCATTCTTCACCCATCGCTCCGCCTTTGTCACAAGGTGTTGAACAACACCTTCTTTGGGCAAGCGGAGATAAACAAGGTGTCCTTAAGTGCTCTCTCATATCTTTGGTGTTTGTCTCCGGATGAAGACCAGGTTCCGGATTGGGTGGAGTTGTTTCTACAGCATTGCAAGGATGCTCTTGGACATGGGACGAAGAGGAAGACAGCGCCCATCGGGTTTGGAGGTTTAGTCACATTGATTGCTTGGGAACATCGTGTCAACACGTCGGACCTTCAAGATTCGGCGGGCGATAACTATCGCTTGGATTTAGCCGCATTGAGGAGAGCGAACCATTTAGTGGGAGAGGGGCCCTCTTTCATCTGGCAGGTGGGGAAAAACAATGTGCACAAGATTAGGGTGCCTCGCCCGCTTCCCTTCGGACTGACGGCAGTGGACTTCTTTATTCCTCATGATGCCCCCATAGGGGCCCCTGCCATTGGATTCGGACCGGACTATGATGAGGGGGGAGCTGAGGAGGAAGAGGATGATGAGGATGATGCTCCGCCTACTGAGCCCATGGATTTCCAGCCTGGGCCGTCTCAGGGGGGTGCTGGTTCTTCGGGCACTTCTAGAGGAGATGAGCCCTCCTTATGGGCACTCCAGCGACAGATGGAGTCGTTGAGAGTGGAGCAGCACAGTTTGTGGGAGAACCAGCAGGACATCCGCCAGGAGTTCTCTTATCTCCGTCAGGACGTTCAGGGCCTCTCAGTGGATCTTACGACGGTGCGTAAGACCCAGAATCAGCTTCTTCGGCACCAGATTAAGGCCCAGAGAGTTCAGATGGAGGCGATTGAGCGGATGCGTCTCCGCCAGGAGGAGTTCTTCCATTTCGCTTACCCAGGATTCCCGCCATACCATCCTCCTCCACCTCCGCCCTACCAATGAGCAAGTAAGTTTTTTCTTCTCCTCCCTTATTCTTTATGATTTTTATTGTTGCAATTTCATTGAGACAATGAAAGTTACACGTGTGGGGGAGGGTTTAGCTAGCTAGTGTACATACCTTGCATGTTTAGATAATTCATTCTTCATAGTATGCATAGATTGCATTTTTATGAATTTTCATGTTAGGAGTATATATTTTCTATTTCAAAAAAAAAACAGAAAAAAAAATGATGAAAAAAGAATGAAAAAGAAATATATATATATATATATATATATATATATAGCATGCATTGCATTTGCATAGAATATGTCATTTATCAAACAACCACCTAGCCTAATTAGTCCTATAAGTATGCTCAAAAGAATGATCATATAAGTCCCATGACATGTGTGAATTGTATTAGCCTTATCCCATTTATGGTTTTTATGTGCAACATAGCTAGGTGAACATAATTGAGCATGTATGATCTAAGTTCCTAGGCATGTCTAAAATCCAACAAAAATTTACCCTTGTGAGTTGATTTTTGGCCTTATTGGGACTACACATCATTGATGTCCTTTTGCTTTTGTTCATGTGTGAATACTCTCCAATGCTTCTACCTCTTAGAATTGATTTTGTTTATCTATGCCTAGTCGCACTATTATGATCATTATGGGTGGTTTCATATGATTGAGGCATGTTTCTATTAGCCGTATATTCTCCATATCTACCTTACATTGTTCCATTGCTTGAAGCCCTTTGAGCCTATTAGCCTATTCTTTGTAGCTCCACAAAAATCATCACCTAACTAATTATAGCCTAACCCATCCGGGAACTAGGAGTAGAGTTGGTTGGAGATTGGTTTGAGTAATATTGAGTGAGCTTTGAGAGTGGAATGATATGTAATGGTGGAGTTGTCACCTTGAGCCTTTGAGTTGTTGTTGGTTCTAAAGTATGTGTATTATCTATTTCAAAAAGAAAAAAAAAAGAAAAAAAAATCAGAAGAAAAAAAAAGAAGAAAAGAAGAAAAAAAAAGAAGTATATATATGTCTTTACATTTTGTGAAATAAAGGAACTACTTCATTGGTTTAGTTGTGAATTGGAGGATATTGTGGTTGATGAAAATGATCTTTGGATGAGTTGTTTGAGCCTTGAGTTTGATGGTTAGAGGGTATGGCGATTATAGAGGTGTAGTATATTCTAGTTCTCGGATTTGCAAGCACCACATGACCAAAGTACTCCCCACCTTAATGTTCTTACCAATCCTCATTACAACCCATAAAAGACCTCATGATGATTCTCTCTAGTAATGATATTCTCAATGGCAATTTTGATTCAATTTCAATTCTTATATAGCTTAGTTGCATTTGGATGGAGTTTGAGTGTTATTTGATTAGCCTAAACACTTGAGTGAGAGCGAAAACACTTTATTCCCGGTGAGGTTGGATGGATAAGCATGCGGGCTACTTGATTACTCAAATACATGCTAGAACGTTTGTTTTCTTGCCCTATGTTTGCACTTTGTTGAGATGTTGCTTTTGATGAGGCTATTGCATGAATGATAGTGTCGTGGGATGAATGATTTACAAATGAATTGTTTTGCTCGAGGACAAGCAAAAGGCTAAGTGTGGGGGAGTTTGATAATGCATATTTAGATAGGCATTATAGAGTAGTTTTAGGGTCATTTAGATGTAGATATTGCATGTTAATGAGTTAGTTTACTTGTTTGCTCATTTAATGCTTAAGAGCGGAATCTACACAAGATTTGTGCGTGATTGCAGATTCTAGACTCAAAGGATGTAAGGGATCATTGATGAGAGTTGGAGGGACCATATGGAAGTAAAAAACAGCTAAAAAAGCCAACCTCCCATGGCATTCAACTCAACACTTGGCTCTTGCAGAATTGGGTATGTATCCGTAGGGTGATATGGATCAGCGCAAATGCCACATGCCTTAAGTTCCTCGGGGGTTCCCTGTAGCACAAACCTTTTCATCATCTCCTTCAACTCCGCCACATCACTATGTAAGGTGGAAGTTGAGGAGTCAACTGTGAGCACCCCTCGAGCGTGAAGTCCCTTGCTGAATTGCCTAGAGCCCTCAGCAAGCTCTGAAAACACCTCCCAAGCAGCAGTGGGTGTTTTGTTCAAGATGTTGCCTCCACAGGCAGAGTTCACCGTCTTGCGCTCTTCGTCAAGTAACCCATTGAATAGAAAGAGCACCAAATCCTTCTTCGAGAAACCATGGTAGGGGATGTTTAACTTCGTCGCAGGGAAGTACTTTTCCAGAAAGAGACGCTTCAATTCAGTCCATGTGGGTGCACTACCCGGAGGCAAGTAGTAGAACCACTCATTAGCGTCATCCTTAAGTGAGAATGGGAATGCCCTCAACTTGATTTGCTCCTCCGTGACATTTCCTGGTTTCATTCCCACGACGACAGTATGAAACTCAGACAAGTGCTTGTGCGGATCCTCACCACTCAACCCATGGAATTTGGGTAAGAGATGGATCACCCTAGACTTCAGCTCAAAGTTCACACCTTCCCCAAGTTCGGGGATTTGCACCGCCAACAGTTGTTGGGCCAAGTCAGGTGTTGTAAGCTCTTTCATAGTTCGGTTATCTTCGTTATTAGCCATCTTTGCAGTCTCAGTGAACTCTAGACTGAATGGTAATTCGCGAAAGCGATCGCGAGTCTCACGTCGTATCCTATGAAGATTCCTCTCAATCTCTGGATCAAAAGGCATAATAGTGGAATTAGTAGCACGAGTGTGGACCATATAGATGATCCACACCAGAAATAGCACATAAATTAAACGCACAAATTATCAAACAAGTCCCGGCAATGGCGCCAAATTTGATAAAGATATTTTCGAGGTCGTTAAATCCTATCAAATAGTATGAACTAACCTAACTAGTATAGCTTGGCAAGTACAGGTCGAACCCAAAGAGACTTGTGCAATTCGTATGCTAAATTTGTATGCTAAAATGAGAATAATATGAAAAGGGGGTTTCAGAAGTATGCAAAGTAACACAAAAATTAGCAAAGGGTGCAATGATGGTGACTGATAACAATATGTGAGAAACACGCTTGATTAATTAGTATCCACTCTCAATTTGTATTACGATCCTTGAAATTCCCTAAACCTATTACTCTTGAGCAACCTATTGTGAAAATCAATTGTACCTTAACAATAACTTTCAATTCCTTCCCTGCAATTAGTGAATATGTCAACTAGACTCTAAACACCCTTATTGATGAATAACCTAGAAACTATCCAGATTCAATTCAACAATAGCAATGCACACCAAAGAATATCAATAGGAACAATTGAAATAAGGCAACTAGCAATAAACCAATTGTATCTTTATCCACATGCAATCAACCAAGTCAACTAGCCCTAGATAATCACAAGTTGCTACTATGATCCAAGTTCTTCAACTAGCGTCCCTATTGATCTAGCGATAGATTGAATTCAAGTAATATTAGGTGGCCAATCTAATAGAACACAAACTCAATCATAAGCAATGACAACGGAAGATAAAGATTACTCAAAAGTAAATAGAGTAGAGAATATCTCACGGAATATCAAATAGAAAGTTTCAAACTAATCAATCAAACGAAAGAGGAGTTTAGTTCGCCATAGCACAAAAGCTCTCCTCTAGGGTTTCTTCAATTGCTAAATTCTCTATAAACTTCTCCTAAAAACCCTTTTAATAGACATCCAAAAGGGTTACAAAATAAAATAACTAAAAATGATAAATTTGGCAAATTAGGTTTTCAGCTGCGACGGAGGCCACAGGCACGGTTTCTTGGCCGCAGGCGCGGCCTAATAACTCAGTCAACTTCTTGCTCTCAGCATTGACTGTAGGTGCGGTTCCATGGCCGTGGGCACGGCTCTTGTTCACATCACTCATTCCTTCTTTCCTCGATCGAATCTTGTAATCTCATCTTCACTTCATGCACTTCCCATATGAGCTTCTCATACCTGAAATTGACCACAAATATGTGCAGATTCCGCCTTGATGACATCGTAGTCAAAATTCTGACCATGGAAAGTCATTTGGCTGACCTCCAGGAAACCATCGACGCTCTCAGACTAAAACGTGTATGTTTAAACCTTGAAAAATGCGTGTTTGGAGTCGATTCTGGAAAATTCTTGGGCTTCATGATTAGCCACAGAGGTATCGATGTTAACCCTTCAAAGGTATAAAAAATAATTAATCTGGGCCCCCCAAGACATTATAAGACATTCAGAGGCTCAACGGATCCATTAACAATTTGAGTCGGTTTTATTCGCGACTAGCAGATCACTCCCTACCTTTCTTCGAGCAATTGAAGAAAAAAGGTCCCGTAGAATGGAGTTCCACATTAGACAAGGCTTTCAAAAGAATGAAAGAGTACCTTGCGACGCTCCCTACCCTCCACTACCCTCGCGAACACGAAGTACTGTAGCTTTATCTTGCCGTCAGGTCTACTACCATCATTACTGTTCTCACAAGGGAATCCAAGTTTCATATTTACTTCGCTAGTAGAGTCCTATAGCCTGCCGAATCCAAATACACCCCCATCGAGAAAATGGCCTTATCCGTTATATTCACAGCAAGATGATTGAGGCCCAACTTCTAGGCTCACACCAACGAAGTACTTTCTGACCTGCCCTTGCATCAAATTCTTCATTCACCATCCCTTTCCGGTAGGATGATAAAATGGGCAGTGGAATTATCATAATTCGATGTTCATTTCAAACCGCGAAAAGCTCGCTTGGCCCAAGCACTGGCTGATTTTGTGGTAGAAGCCACTGATGTGCGCGCAAATTACCATATTTTCTATGCACATTTAAGTCCATTTTATCATCATTTGCATGCATATTAGTGGGAAATCAAAAGATTAGTGTAGTTTATGCATTATTGTCAAATATATGGGTCTGTACGAGTTTCTATGTGATTTCGCAGAAAACGAGATGAAAATGGACAGATTTGGACAAGAGAAGAAGACCGGAAAAAGAACTCGAAGTCTTCTGAAGAGGTCGAAATCGATGATGAACCTCGACATCGAGTAAACAAAGCACCAGGAATCGAGTAGAGGAAGAACAGAGCATGTCGACACATAAGAGGTCGCTATAGATGTCTGAAGGTCTATATCGAGTGGCCTAGATCGAGCATATTGATAAAAGCCGAGTGCCAATCCAAGGAGCAGAAGAAGTGATCGAGATAGAGATAAAGAGAGGTCGATATCGATGACCAAGGTCGATATCGATGTTTCCAGCAGAAGAACTCCGACTCAGATTTTGATAGAACTCTATTCGAAACTTGCACGTCTATCCTAAAGTCGAGATCTTCTATCATTCTACACCAGACTTCATCCTTTATGAGTTTTACCATGGAATTTTTAGTTTTCACTTTATTATGTTTTATCTTAGAGAATAAGGATAGGTTTTCGAATCCTTGGCTAGCAAGATTTCAGATATATATCTAGAGGCCATTAGGGCTGATTTTAATCATCCAATTACACAGAATTTCAGTTTTACATTCAGTAGGAGCGAGTTAGAGAGAGAGAGAGGAGAGTCGAGTGGAGTTGTGTAAGCGAGAGCAGAGTGGCTTTGTTCGGTGTAATCTTCCTTTCGGAGTTAATCAAAGTAGTTTCTTTTACATGATAATGATGAGTTCAACGATTAGACGCGAGTAGTCAACCCACTTCTAGGGTCGGGGTGACCCCGACGATAGCAATGTAGGGTAAGTGCATCAAAGGTATGATTTTGATGCGATTCTGTCTGCTATCCTATGCATGATCCTTTGCGAAAGTTGAGGAGATTCATTATTTGCATTATTGAAGTGAAAGCCAATCATATTGTGAACATGGATTACTCATGAATTGGATAGTAACTCTTAGGAAATATGCGAGAGCCTCTAATAACCTAAGTGTTGGTAACGAAAGTTATTTGACGGAAATACATTAAATTTCATAACATTAGCATCATACTTGCATGAATATCGTTGTGGGATGAATCCCCGACCTTGGAAGCTTTTAGTTAATTGAATTTGATAAAAAAAAAAGTTGAGTTTTTATTTCTGTCCATCTGTCCTACACCATTCTAAGCTCTTCCGACTACTTTTCCGACACATAGGTTACGTTTTACAATTTCTGTAACAGACATCGAAATCGACTGGAAAGGTCTATATCGACCACTAACATCGATATCGAGGTTCATCTCGATGTCGACTGCTTTGCTTTTGTCTTTTACAGGAAACTCATTGGAAATCGACCAGAACTGAGGTCGATATCGACCAAAGACCTCGATATCGAGTTTCTCCTGAGGTCGAAAGCTTGATCGTGATTACAAATAAGGAAGCGCTGACATCGACATCGGGAGGGATTCTTGTATTTATTTGCTTGAGAAGGGAGTTGTTATAGTTAGAGTTTATATTGAATATTTTATTTAAGCAGAATCACACCTCCCGTTCACCAAACAAATTGGCGTCGTTGTCGGGGAGGCAATCAATCGCCACCTAAGTTTTCTCACGATCTTCTTTTAGTGCTTATTTTGCAGGTTTATGCGATGCTCTGATCGCGGACCCATCCTGGAAAGCATAGACGAGCTTGAACGTTTCTTCCATCTTCACAACAAAGCTATTCAAATCACGGCGGACAACAAGACACAGCCTGAGACCATAGAGCGGTTGAGGAATGAAATTGAGGATCATAACGCTACAATCGCTGCTGAGAGGGACGTCGCTGCTGCAGAGCGAGCCCGTGCTGATAGGGAGTAGGATGCACGTAGACAAGCCCAATAGCGGCTAAATCAGTATCCATAGACGGCGATGCAATACATGCATCCGCCGCTACATGTTCCTGAATCCGCTATACCACCTTCCAATTAGGAAATTAAAATAAACTTCCTATCTGAGATTAAAAGAAACACTTTTGAAGGAAGACCTAATGATTTCCCTTTGCAACATATCTCTAAGTTTGTGGACTTATGTGAAACTATTGCTGATGGTGCAAATTTAGAGTATGTGAGACTGAAATCTTTTCGATGGTCTTTGGCAGGGAAAGCATTGCAATGGCTAGAGAGTTTGGCTCCACGCTCGCTGAGGACATGGGCAGAGGTGAAGGATGCATTTTTAAACAAGTTCTTTCCACCATCTAAAATGGCGATGCTGCGGTAAAGGATCACGGCTTTCAAACAAAAGCCTGGTGAGACATTGGCACAGGTGTGGGAGCGCTATAAGGACTTGCTGAGATCATGCCCGACGCATGGGCAACATCCATATGTCATCTAGGAGATCTTCTACAACTCCCTTGATGCACCGAATAAGGAGAGGATCAATTTATATACCTCCTATCGGTACATTAAGCTCACACCAACGGAGGCCTAGGAGACCATTGAGAGGCTCGTGAACTTTGATAACACCTATGGGACTGCTGCAGCCTATGACTCAAGGCCTGCCCCATCTATGCCACTATATGAGCCTCCAAAGGAGATAGATCCTGATGTGTGGCAACAATTCTACAACGATCAAACACGCCACCTTCAAAAGCAAGTCAGGTTCCTGAGCAACAATCAACCTTGTCAGGAATGTGGCTCAACAAGACATAACACTAGTGCTTGTCCACATCTTGTGCAAGTATCTATGGCGGAATAACATGAGGAATCCAAATGGACGAGAGGCCCCTATGGAGGGGGCAATCAACAATATTGGGGAGATCAACGATTCTATCAAAAAAGGGATCCCCCACCAAATAGAGCACCAGGGCACCCTGAGCGGGAGACAAAGATGGATGACCTGCAGGTCATTCTTGATGAGATGAGGAGGAACCATGCTGAGTTCAAACAAGCAAATAAATCCATTCATACTCAGCTGCAGGGCATCAACTCTAGGCTTATGGAGATAGACGTTTGGAAGCGCAATTGGGAGACCCAAATGGGTCAATTGGCGGAAGCAATACCCAAAGCGTCAGCAGCGTTCCCTGGATCAATTGTGCCCAACCAAAAGGGCAAAACTACTGGACACATAGTGGCTATGAACTTAAGGAGTTGGTGTGAAGTACAAATGCCCGAGAAAAAAGCGGAGGAGAAGGCCCCAGAACAGACGTCGATATCGACAACCTATCGATATCGACCATGGTTATGTCGATGTCGACCCTCCTATAGTTGATGTCAACACTGCTGATGAGTCACCACAGAAATCGACTCCTCCAGTCGATGACGACCCCCATCCAGTCGATGTCGATCTAACTCCAGCCGCAGGGAAGAAGAAGGTATTGCCATTCCCAACAAAGAAGGTGATTAAGGACCCGGCGGAAAAGAAGTTCCAGCGGTTCGTGAAGATGCTTCAAGCACTTAATGTCTCAATACCATTCACAGAAGCACTTCATGAGATGCCATTATATGTGAGGTTCCTTAAGGACATATTGGGTAAGAAGCGATCGCTTTCTGAGATCGCAGAGGAGTGCAACAGATTGGAGCTACCACAAAAGCGGGCGGACCCAGGTAAGTTTTCTATTGCTATAGGCTTAAGTCAATATCGCTTTAATGCTTTAGTTGATTTGGGCGCTAGCGTTAGCATGATGCCACTAACTATATGGCACAAGATAAAGATAGGTCCTCTAGAGCCCGTGGATGCAAAGTTATACATGGCAAACAATACGGTAGTGATTCCAACAGGGATGGTAGACGATGTGCCAGTGCAAGTAGGTAAATTCTTTGTCCCTGCTGATTTCTTAGTTGTTGATATGGCAGAGGGCCCTGCTTGTCCAATTATTTTAGGTAGGCCATCCCTAGCAACTGTCGATGCCAATATAAGTGTGAAGAAAGGATTACTCTCATTCACCATCAGTGACGAAGTGATAGAGTACGCCTTCAACAAGACGGTGAGGAACAATGGGCCCATGGAGATTAAGGCCATCAATGGTGTCTACATCACATGTGAAGAAGCAAAGGTAAGGAGTATGACATCGGAAGAGCTTGAAAAGAGGACCATAGAAGCCCAAGTGGAGGAAGTCAATGCAATCTTGAACGAATGAGCCAAAAAGAACATCGACCCAGGTAAGTCAATATCGAGTAACGAAATTCAAGATTCTGTGCCAGGTCATAAGTATGGGGTCGAAGGAGGAGAAGGAACCTCAAAATCGAGCATAAAGGTCGATATCAACCATGACTCTAAGCCGAAATCGACTGCCATAGAAGCTGAGAAAGAAGGAGCAAAGACATCGATATCGATCTCTGAAGGTCGAAAACGACATAATCATGTCGAGCAGAAACCCTCCAAATTGACTGAACCTCCAAGAGCACAATTGAGCTCGATATCGACTACAGATGATCGATGTCGACCTGAGTCACAGAAAGAAGAAAAGGTAAGTCAAGGTACGGATTCCTCCATTTCCATTTCTATAAGAGATTTATCATTATTTGGAAGAGGTGTGCCTTGGCATGTGCGCTTGTGTAGGGTATCCGATGATGATTCGAGCCATTATGAGATAGGAGACAAGGTTTATATCGCGAAATCAAAAGATCATTGGATCCCTAATAGATTCAAAGACAAAGGATGGGACCATTCACGGTGAATCAAATCCATCCAGGCGGGATGCAGCTGAGAGACAAGAAAGGAGTTTTATTTGAGGCCCAAGCCACATGGGCTCTGCAGATGCCGCCTTGAGTGTAAAGGAAGAAGTCGGCCTAGCGACTTTAAAGTCTAGAGCTTGTAACGAAGACATTTAGTTTTTGGTTTTGGACTTTTTATTTTGAGACTTTACATTATTATTGCATATTTTGGTTTGTTTTATTTTATAACAATTTGCAGGAAAGAAGAGAAAAACAAGCATCGAAATCGAGTGCAAAGCTCGATATCGACCTTAAGGTCGATTTCGAGGGGCTTGTGGTCGAGGCCGGATCACCCTGAAGCTTGAGCCAGAAAATCGATGAAAGAAGTCGAGTTCGATGTTAAAGGTCGATATCGACCACCACTGCTGACTTCTTCGACTCCTGAAATTTGTGACATTTTAGTAAGTTTTCTTTCTTAACCCTAGCTCTAATACAGTGAGGACACTGTAATCTTTAAGTATGGGGTGGGGGAAAGGCTTACTTGCATATTTTTAGCATATTTTGAAATTTTTCATAAGTTATTACATAGTTATTGCATATTCATACTTAGTTAATTTAGATGTCATATTTATCTTTAAGCATAAGCATCTTTATCTTTATGCATACATAGTTTACAAACGGAAAAAAAAAAAGAGAAAAATGACCCCCATCAAAAATCACTACAACAATTAAGGCCTAATGTGGCGGTCGAAAACCGCCACAAAAGGCATAAAAACCGCCACAAAAGACCTAATGTGGCGGTTTTCAACCGCTTCTGTTGCTCGCCTTGCATTTGCTCTATTGTGGCAGTTTTATAGACTATTGTAGCGGTTTTATATCTCAGTTGAAAACCGCTTCAAAAGATATTAGAACCGTTGTAATAGGTCATCAAATGTAGAGGTTAAATTCACATGTGTGCAACGGTTTCCTTGTCTAATGAAGCAGTTTCTTAGTTACAAAAATACCACTTATTAGCCCAGTTTGCTTACACCCGAGATATAAATTCATTCAAATTTATATAAAAAAAGGGGGCATTTTAGCCCACAAACTATCGACAAAAAATGAAAATGGAACACGAAGAATAGTCGATGAAACTCAAACACCCTCATTGAACAAGAAATTCAAACACAACTATTAATTAGTGGATTTTCTTCACTCACAATAAGTTTCGAGATCCATTAGATCTAGTATTTAAGGACAAAATGAATAGAATCAATACAAAAAAAAAAAAGATAGGTCTATTGTTCACCAATTCTGTAGATATTCATCCAAGAGAATGTAGAGTGAAGAAACTGCAACCCATCCAATGCTCGATCCATTTTAACAATGTTCAAATCAGAGAAGATCCGCAAGGTACTTGTGGAGAACACCTGTGTGAAGAAAGAAAATATGGATTCAACACCGCAAACTTGGTTCATTCTTAGCATTATAAAAAACATCTACAAGTCGGAACTATCTCAAACTCGTTATATACTTGATGTAAACGCAAGGAAGAGAATAACACCAAAATAGGACGATGAATAAGCCTCTAGCAGGAACATATGGAGAAAGTTGTTCAGTGCAACATTATCTGGATTGCAGTAGAAGATGAAGACAGAGATTACTGGGTTTAGGAAGCAAGTATGGGAAAGCATGATGGAAAAGATCAAAAGTGGAAGACCGGATCATCTAAGTTAAATTAGAAAAGAAATTACTTTCAAGAGCCATAATCGCGTAGCATTTCACAATATTAACTATATGTGATCATAAACAGCTGCGAATAACAAAACTGCGCAAACTTTGGACACATTTCTAACATGATAAAAACGGATGACCTTCTGCATTATTCTCTTTTTTCATTAGAATATCATTGATCCACATAAAGCAGATCTCAAGGACTCCAATTCAAGGACATTTTTTGTACTATTTAAATGCACATACGAATATTATATAAATATATCACACTATGAGGAGAAAATGAAGTAAGGACAACAGAGAATGAGCTCATAGCAAGATCAAGCGTAGAAAATAAGAAATATCATGGTCCATGCAAGTTCACAAATACTTTTGGCTAGCAGCAAATACTACAGTAGTCATGCTTAACAAGAGAATAGAACATCTGAGAAGTTGACTACATGGACTATATTACTCCTAATTTAGTTCAATAAAATGCACATATAACTAGGATATCATAGCACATAATCATTTTAGACTTTGAATTAAGGATTCACGATCTTGGGATCATTATTAGTGAAAATAACCACCTTGCCTGTTTCTTCTAATCCATTTTCAATTATGCCTAAGTTTCACGATTCATAATTATAAGAGGGTGCAGTGATGGGCTACATTCTTTGGGCTGATGCTCACACAAAACATTAGAATAAACTAGATTCCTAATTACTTGCACTAGAGAATGCATATCTCTGCACAATATGTATCATGATGCTATTATGAAGTCAGAGAGAAGCCTGATCCACATGACAACTTCATCAAATTCATGCATCATAATTAAGTACTCTCTCCATAATGGTTATGCTTCAACCATGCAAATAGTTCTCTTAGCAAATTCAAAAAGAATCGACCCTAGTGATAGTGCTTTCAGCAAGAAAGGAAGAAACAGAAGGGATCATAGATAACTAGTGTATTAGAAAGCCAATCTTACAGATAATGATGCTTAATCAAATGCTGATAGTTGCGGAGCAAGGGACCAAGTTCCTTCAACTGTATAGAGTGAGCTGAAGTGTGCCTCCAGTTGTCACGTAACATCTGAGTTGCCTTTTTATTGGCCACAGAAGGGAAGCATTAGCAAGTAAAAACTATTGTTTTTAGAGAGTGAGAGGAACTTATGCATTATTTACCAGAGAATTTTAAACTGTGCCATCATCAGACGCATTTTCTTCACTAAATTTGGACGTTAACTCAAAGAATTCAATGTCTTCCTTTTCATGGACAATTTGAAGATAGGAAGAAATTCCAAAAAACTTCTCCACAACTATGAAACCACAGATTCTTGCTTTTGGCTCTCCTGTCAGAGTTGTAGAACATGGTACTTGAAAGCAGAAAGAGGTCTGATAGCCAACATCTCAAGGAGCCAAAAGCAGCAATTGTTTGGAGATATTATGAAAATTACCTTGAGCATCGACTGAAGTGGAATAGCTGCATCTTTAGTCTCAAAAAGGAGTTTTGGTGGAGCAGATAGCAACCTATTTGAAATTGGATCACCTATGGTCCAAGCAAAATGAAAGTGAATTACAAAAACAAAAACTAAGATAAGAGTGAGGAAGAACCAAAACCAAACAGAGTAAAGACATGCAAACCTTGAAGCATATAAAAGATCCACCTGTTTGACTAGTTGATTCTATACTGGCATCAATTATTACTGAAATTATATATTTCTCTAAAAATTTAATGCTTGCTCAGACTTACTGTTAAAGGCCCAAATCATTCATTCAGTTGCAAATCATCTAAATTTCCGTGTAGATACATGATTTAATGGAAGAAAAAAATTGAGCGAGTAAAATACTAAGCAAATAAAACACCGAGAGATGCAAAAAAAGGGAAGAACGAGCAAGAAGATCAAGACAAAGGCAACAATAGATCATACTCAACATCGGCAGTAGCATTAGAGTATGATATATCTTAAACAAATAAAAATCCAATTAGAACTGTAGCAGATCAACACATGCCCTTGTTATGGCAGCTGCCAGTGGAAGCGAAAGAAGTCACCACAACAACAACTCATACTAAACAACTATATATACCGTATTGAATTTTTGGCTTAGAAGTGAAAGCTCATTGGCATCACAACCTAATTTGACCATCTCAGCCCATGAATTCTTGATGGCGTTGTAACAATTTTTACTTGTTTCCTGCAATGTGCTATATATAAAAGTTGAACATATATATATGACATTTAGCTAGCATAGAGAACAGATGAGGATACTCTCTACTTTCTAGGTCTTCTCCATGAAAACAGATGTATGTTACTTCTCAAGGTTTGCTTGTCACTAAATTTAATTCAACTGAATGATAGGAAATGAATAAGAACTCGATAATTCTAGTACATGTCACCTTGTATGAGATATCAACAATGCCTAGAGTATACATGCTTGCAACCTCCACATATCATAAGAGTAGGAAAAGAGATTGAAGGACATCCCAAATTCTACACAATCGGCTATCCGATCTGAATCAACCAAATTAAATTTTCTAAGCTTCCTAAATTCTACAATTCTACATAACATCCCACAATCAAGTGAAAAACAAAACAAATTTCATTGAAAAGAGGGGAGAATCGAAACCTTAAATTACTCAATTATAAAACCCTAATTAATTTTCTCATGAAACAAAACCCCTAAATTGAAGGTCGGGTGTATGACTGTGTTTAGAGAATCCTACCTAACGATTATCACATGGTTCAGTCGATCTCCCTCCACCTTTGCTTCTAGTCTCAGGCCTCCCTCTACCTTTGCCTCTTGTTGCAGGTCTCCATTCACCCTCTTTGAAGAAGCCTCTTCAATCAGCAGTATTCTCCCTCTGCCTTCACATCTGGTTGTAACTGTCGCTTCTCCTTCACCTCTATTCGCAGGTCTCCCGCCTTCCACCTACGGTCAACTATTCCTCGAGGTACTCTTTGTCATTGCCTCTGGTCGACTGGTCGTAAGTTTCCCTTCTCTATGCTGGTTTCGATGATAATAAAGGGTTTTCAACAACTGCTTTATTCAACTTTGGAAAGGTAAAAAAGTGTTTTTGAAAACCGCCACAATAGATTAAATATCGCGACAATAGAGACATGAAAACCGCCACAATAGGTACTATGATAATCCAAACTCAAAACCGCCACAATAGAGATGTTAAAACCGCCACAATACGCACTATAATAAAAGCATACTCAAAACCGCCACTTGAACAGCCACATTAGATTAAACTGCCATATAAACCGCTTCAATATATCAACCGTCGTAATAAAGTGCAACAATAGGTCCTAATTGTAGTAGTGAATAGTGAAATAAAGAAAAGAGTCATGGAAGTAAAATAAGGAACCCTACGATGCAAAATTAGATTCATTAGAGATATAACATGAAATTGCCTAGTTAAGGTAAGTCACAATGAAGTGCAAAAAGAAAAAAACATGAAGGAGAGGTAAAATTTGAAGTTGTTTTTGACATGTGCATGATAAGATGATGGAGGACTTTAAGAAATTTCCATACATGTGCTTACAAAGTTCTTATCCTAGCCTTACCTATGCATATTTGCAAAAGTCACAAGCCATATATGAGCCTTATATTCATTATATCATTATTGCTCCACATATATTACATATTGCCCATTTTATATACCTTATACCTTATCTGGGGACAAAGTTTAAGAATGGATGTCATCTTTGGAGTTGTTATATGGAGTTTGTGAATTATTATTGAAGTTATTGGCAGGAATGAAAGTAAATTTGAAATATGGAAAATTTAATGAGTGAGAAAAAATTCGATCACCTCAAGAGATAAAGGTAGATCGACCCTGCTCGTTGAGATGTTAGTTTGGCGAGATGGGACACAAGGTGAGGAGTCCAAAGTACTAAGTATCCGGGGCCATTCATCACACCCATGTTTGCGACTCGCGAGAAGGCAGTGCTAAGGTTAGAGAGGTAAAAGCATTATAGTGAAAAAAGCATTGAGCGATGAGTGAAAGGTGAGAAACATTATGAAGAATGAATGTGGAATGTTTTGGAAAGAAAGTTTATTTCCCTGGATTTAATACCACATGGCCAAAGATTAGCCCACCTTTAGCCTTTTACCAATCTACTCTTCTATAGATTGAAAAAGTCCTCTTGATTATTAATGCTATATTGCCAAGAAATTGTTTTATGCATATGAACCTCCTTTTATGAGTATGATGTTGCTTTTATGCACAGGCATGGATTTGGTTGAGATTAGTACCTTATCAAGGATGGCAATTGATTGTAGGGACATATGAAAAATGAATCTATGATGTTGAGTGTTTACTTTCTTCCCCTGAATGACCATTAAAAGTATTGCTTGGGGATAAGCAAGCTTAGGTATGGGGTGTTTGATCTGCTCGCAAATTGTCATATTTTCTATGCACATTTAAGTCCATTTTATCATCATTTGCATGCATATTAGTGGGAAATCATAAGATTAGTGTAGTTTATGCATTATTGTCAAATATATGGGTCTACACGAGTTTCTATGTGATTTCACAAAAAACGAGATAAAAATGGACAGATTTGGACAAGAGAAGAAGAGCGGAAAAAGAACTCGAAGTCTTCTGAAGAGGTCGAAATCGATGATGAACCTCGACATCGAGTGAACAGAGCACCAGGAATCGAGCAGAGGAAGAACATAGCATGTCGACACAGAAGAGGTCGATATCGATGTCTGAAGGTCGATATCGATTCGCCTAGATCAAGCATATTGATAGAAGTCGAGTGCCAATCCGAGGAGAAGAAGGAGTGTTGGAGATAGAGATAAAGAGAGGTCGATATCGATGACCAAGGTCGATATCAATGTTTCCAGTAGAAGAAGTCTGACTCAGATTTTGATAGAATTCTATCCGAAGCTTGCACGTCTATCCTAAAGTCGATATCTTCTATCATTCTACACCAGACTTTATCCTTTATGAGTTTTACCATGGAATTTTTAGTTTTAACTTTATTAAGTTTTATCTTAGAGAATAAAGATAGTTTTTGAATCCTTGGCTAGCAAGATTTGAGATCTATATCTAGAGGCCATTAGGGTTGAGTTTAATCATCCTATTACACAGAATTTCAGTTTTACATTCAGTAGGAGCGAGTTAGAGAGAGAGGAGAGACGAGTGGAGTTGTGTAAGCGAGAGCGGAGTAGCTTTGTTCGGTGTAATCTTCCTTTCGGAGTTAATCAAAGTAGTTTCTTTTACATGATGATGATGAGTTCAATGATGAGACGCAAGTAGTCAACCCACTTCTAGGGTCGGGGTGAGCCCGACGATAGCAATGTAGGGTAAATGCATCAAAGGTATAATTTTTATGGGATTCCGTCTTCTATCCTATGCATGATCCATTGCGAAAGTTGAGGAGATTCATTATTTGCATTATTGAAGCGAAAGCCAATCATATTGTGAACTTAGATTACTCATGAATTGGATAGTAACTCTTAGGAATTATGCGAGAGCCTCTAATCACTTAAGTGTTGGTAACGAAAGTTATTTGACGGAAAGACATTAAATTTCATAACTTTAGCATAATACTTGCATGAATATCGTTGTGGCATGAATCCCCGACCTTGAAAGCTTTTAGTTAATTGAATTTGATAAAAAGTTGAGTTTTTATTTCTGTCCATCTTTCCTACACCATCCTAATCTCTTTGGACTACTTTTCCGACACATAGGTTACGTTTTACAGTTTTTATAACAGACATCGAAATCGACTGGCAAGGTCGATATCAAGCACTAACATCGATATCGAGGTTCATCTTGACGTCGACTGCTTTGCTTTTGTCTTCTGCAGGAAACTCACTGGAAATCGACCAGAACTGAGGTCGATATTGACCAGACACCTCGATATCTAGTGTCTCCTGAGGTCGTAAGCTTGATCATGATTACAACTAAGGAAGCGCTGACATACCTCCTCGTGGATTCAATCCTGAATTAACCTACCACTGCATCGGGAGGGATTCTTGTATTTATTTGCTTGATAAGGGAGTTGGCATAGTTAGAGTTTATATTGAATATTTTATTTAAGCAGAATAACACCTCCCATTCACCGAACAGCCACCTTCACAGAGTCACAAGATCGCAAAGGAGAAGATTGTGTCATTAATGTTGATGGCTCAGTGTCCGCAAGGGGCTGTGGAGCCGGAGTAACAATCTCGAGCCCAAGTGGTAAAATCACTGACCTATCTTTCCAACTCCTCTTCAAAGCCACCAACAATGAGGCAGAATACGAAGCATTAATTGCAGGAATCGAGAAAGGACTGATCAATGGGGCCCATTAGGTTCAGATCTTTACAGATTTAGAAGTGGTTGCCCAACAAGTTAAGAGAGAATATGAAGCAAAAAGGGGGATGCTACCCGAATATTTAACTTGCGTATAAACACTGACGGCAGCATTTGGTCGTTGTTCCATTTCTTCCATTCCCCCCGAGCAGAATGAACACGCCGATATCTTGGCCAGAATAGGAGCCACCTTGCCCCTCAATTTGAGTGATCGCGTAGTGGTTGGACAAAAGCACGCTCGTGGAATCCACAAAGGTGTCTTCAGAGTGTCCCACTGGGACTAGTGAGAACCTTTCTTGGAATACATAAACAATGGGGCGAACGAGAGAGCATGTGGACAAGAACAACAAGACATCAGAAAACGAGCGTCCCATTTCCGAGTCAGAGACGGACGCTTGTACAAAAGAGGTTTCCACCTCCCTGATATCCTATGTGTCTCTGATCATGAAGGCCGAACCCTAATCCGAGAACTACACGCAAGCATTTGTGGAAATCATCAAGGATGGAGAGCCATCGCTGCTAAAATCACGCGATTAGGGTACTACTGGCCCAACCTCAGGGCCGATGCTGAAATGATGATTCACATATGTGACCCCTGTCAGCGACATGCCTCCCTCAAACATCAACCTCCTCATCCACTGAAGTGCATATCCGTGCCATATCCATTCACAATGTGGGGAATGGACATCCATGGACCATTCCCTCAAGCACCGGGTCAGCTACGTTTCATCCTTGTAATAGTTGACTACTTCACGAAATGGGTAGAAGCAAAGGCCATGGCCATAATCACCGCTGAGAAAGTACGCAAGTTTCTCTGGAAAAATATGGTATGTTATTTCGGAGTTGCAAAAGCTATCATTACTTACCATGAGCCGCAGTTTGACTGCGAAACCATTCGAGATTTTTGCACCGGATTCCATATAGATCTCCGTTTCTCGTCTGTGGCATACCCCCAATCTAACGATCAAGATAAAACCACAAATCGCCAGATTCTAAACGCACTCAAAAAAGATTAGGGATCGCGAAGGGAGAATGGGCGGAAATCTTGCCTCTAGTGCTCTAGTCCTACAGGACCTCCGCCAAGAGCCCAATAGGAGAAACATTGTTCGCAATGACGTATGGCGTAGAACCGATCATTCCAGTTGAGTTATTGATCCCCTTAGCTCGAGTTTATGATTTCAACAAAGACACCAACGATGAAGCACTGGAGTTGGAAGTCCATTTGCGAGAAGAAAGAAGAGACACGACTTACCTTAAAGCGAATGAGTACCAACAACGACTTGCCGAAGGATACAACAAGTGCGTATTTGTACGACCATTACAGAAAGGTGATCTAATACTTCACCAAGCCACGAAAGGAGGAAAACTCGAACCCAAGGGGGAAGGCCCCTACGTCATCCACCAAGAAGTAGGGAGAGGATTCTTTAAACTTCAGAATTCTGAAGAAGCTATCCTCACTAAAGCATGGAATACCAAGAACCTCAAAGCATATTTCGCCTAGTTCATTTTTTGTATGTTGGAAACCTGATGACTTAGGATTTTCCATGTATAAGACGTCACAGGAATCCCGAATAGGTACACCTCTTCATGAATATAAATGAAAGTTTCAAACCCAATCAAACCACGCGTGACCACGAATAAAATTTAGCAATCGCAAGTCTTTTAAAAACGGATGTGCAAACAAACCTCTAAGGAGAATAAAATTTAGCAATCGCGTGTCTTTTGAACACGGATGTGAAAACAAGCCTCTAAGGAGGATAAAATTTAGCAATCGCGTGTCTTTTCAACACGTATGTGCAAACAAGCCTCTAAGGAGAAGAAAATTTAGCAATCGCGTGTCTTTTGAACACGGATGTGCAAACAAGCCTCTAAGGAGAATAAAATTTAGCAATCGCGTGTCTTTTGAACATGAATCTGCAAACAAGCCTCTAAGGAGAATAAAATTTAGCAATCGCGTGTCTTTTGAACACGAATGTGCAAACAAGCCTCTAAGGAGAATAAAATTTAACCATCACACGTCTTCTGAACACAGATATGCAAACGAGCCTCTAAGGAGAATGAAAGCAAGGAATCATGTTCATAAAAAGAAGAAGAATAAAATAAACATTGAATCAATAAACTGGGAAACACACAGTACTATAAGTTGACAACGAATAAACCGCGAATCAACTAAGGCTGGTTCACAACCACCTTTATTCATTATATAAAGTTCATCACCCCAAAAAAAACATGTTCTCAGCAGTTTAATCACTCCTCCGCTTCCAAAACCATAATATTAAAGCAGTGACCTATATTTGAAAATGGTTAGCGAGGCACCAACACAAAGGCCACTTTCCATCACGAAGTTATGCCACCCTTCAGTCAACCATTGTCGATTGTTACTATCCTTGGACACCTTCACATGCAACTTTCGCCCATTGAGAGATGTCAAGCAGACACGATTTGTCACCACATTACCATACATTTCCCAAAAGCAAGTCAGAAGAGGCTATTATAAAAACGTGAACGATCCAAACATGAGGCAAGCAAATCAAGAGTCATTACAGAATAAAAATACACCAAAGATTACCAAGATGTGTAGTTTCTCCTCGGTATCTATGGATCTGTAAAAATCTCGCAGACTCGAGTTTGATGAAGCCATCTTTTCCACCCAGATCAAAGATTAAAACAAAGTATAAGACGAACCGTACAAAGAAACATTACCTCTGCACCTATATATACCACAAGATAACGACAATAAAGAGAATCCAGTCAACTTTAGCATTGATTGCATACACTGTACGGGAAAGATAGCCCAAATCCAAACCTTCCCGAGATACCCTGCATGTGATACACGTAGAAGGAATCCATTCAGACCACTGCAACCCTATCCACAAGCCTCAAATTAGAGCACATTCCCCTTGAGTCACAGGTGGCCTTAGCTTATCCCATTACCTCCATAAAAAGACCTATTCACCCATCATCCCACCACCCCCAACACCAAACTTTACGTCATGGCAGTTCCAAACCCTCCTCAGAACCAATATTCTTTCTCTCTAAACTTAGACTTCGAAGAGCAAGTGTTTAGCATGATGCTACCATATAGTTTCGGAGATGAGTTCGAAACTCAAATACCAGAGCAAATCTTGTTATCATCCCTCACACTGTAAAACTTCTCAGTCCATATCTCAAAGGGTCACTACCACTCTTTATGGGTGAAAGAGGGTTGGAATGATTTCGTCGAATCTCAAGGACTCACCCTTGGCTCAACCATAACTTTCCTTCACAAGGGCAATGCGTGATTCGAGGTCCACATGCTGGATTCCGAAGGCTACGACGTAGAAAGCCAGCTAGATACTACTCAGCACAATAGATTGCCACGTAATGGTTTTTAAGAAACTTTTTCTTGTAATATCATCTTTTAAGAATGAATGTTAAGACCCCTAGTATGGAATGGATGCTTGATCAAAAAATGTAATTTCATTCGCATTCATCACGCTAGAGATTATCTTTGCGTTTGATTAATCTTGATCGCGTTCCATTACACTGGAAATTATCCTTGTGTTTGATTAATCTCGATCGTATCCATTACCCTGGAGATTACCTTCGGGTTTAATAAATATCCATCGCATTTATTACACTGGAGATTACCTTTGCGTTTGATTAAATCTCCATCGCGGTTTTAATGCTTGAGATTACCTTTGCGTTTGATTAATCTCCATCGCGTTTATTACGCTGGAGATTATCTTTGTGTTTGATTAATCTCGATCGCATCCATTATGCTGGAGATTATTTTTCGAATTTGGAAATTCCTTAATATGCTAGAGATTATCTTTATCATCAATAATTCTCCATTGCATTAAGTATGTTGGAGATTATCTTTATTATGAAGAAATCTCCATCGCGTTTAATACGCTGGAGATTATCTTTATCATCAATAATTCTCCATTGCATTAAGTACGCTGGAGATTAGCTTTATTATAAAGAAATCTCCGTCGCGTTAATATGCTGGAGATTATCTTTGTCATCAATAATTCTCCATTGCATTAAGTACGCTGGAAATTATCTTTATTATGAAGAAATCTATGTCGTGTTTAATCAGATTATCTTTATCATCAATAATTCTCCATTGCATTAAGTAAGCTGGAGATTATCTTTATTATGAAGAAATCTCCATCACGTTTAATATGCTGGAGATTATCTTTATCACCGGTAATTCCCCATTGCGTTAAGTACGCTGGAGATTACCTTTATTATGAATAAATCTCCATCGCGTTCAATACACTGGAAATTATCCTCATTAAAAGCGATCCTCTTCGCGAATCTTACGATGGCATAAACTCAAAACATATTCAAAAATACTAGATAACCCATACGAACATAACGACAGCCACTACCCGAAAAAAACTGAAAAGTAATTATTTCTTCCTATATCAACATCAAAAATTAAAATCTATATCGCCATTTTGGCCAGGCTCCAGATCAATCGCAATGACATCAAAGTGAGAGTGCCCTTCATAGTAAAAAATCAATCGCATACCGACGCGAATTTCATTGACAATTGTGAACTCTCGCCACCCTTCGGTAAACCAGTAACAGTCTGTGCTCAATCTTTCAACCCTCGCCAAAAATTTCTCATCTGCACGCGACCAGAGATACACTTGCCTCAAAACATAGTTGCCATAGCTTCCATACCCATACGGAAGGGGCTGCAAATCAAACCTCGCAGTTAAACTCATCAACTTTATTATACAAAGCAAAATAAAAAATTCATAAAACATACGAGCCTATGCAGATGGCTATCCACGGTAATGTCCTTTATGAAACCATCAAGGCAAGGAAATCCAACGCTTTGTTTTGAAAACGAACTACTAGATGACATACTCAAAATAGATACTCTGAAAAAAGAACATATCCTGAAAATCAGTATTTATATAAACTATTGGGATAAAAAACAATCGGCGCCGCTATCTTCATCTGTGCCACAAGGTTTGAAAGGATCAACTTTAAACAAAAACGTTCAGAATAAATTTCACGATCATCGGCACCGCTATCTTCATCTGTGCCACGAGGTTTGAAAAGACAAAAACATTTATAACAAAATAGCTGGGATAAACTTCACCGTTGTCCACACCGCTATCCACATCAACATCCAGAAGACAGCTCAGCACCCTGAAAACAAGAATCCTACACGCGTCTTGCCACTAATCCAAAATCATAAACGATCCCTCTTATCCCATACCATGTTCCAACAATGTTCTGGTATAAATAAACGCGTGACGCAATTTGAATTACAACAACACCCCATACAAAATAGAGTGCCAAGTTTTGACATAGCTTCGGGAGAAATTTCCCCTCCCACTTTCACCACAAACATCATAACGTTCCCAAGCCCCAGGTTCATTAGAATGATCCTTCACGAGAGCCACCTAAATAGACTTCCCCTCCCGTATATCTTCGTAGAATTCGGAGAGGAAGTACTAGATCATGTTTACCTATACTCCCCTCTAAATCAAGAATTCATGGTGTTAGTTGAAAAAGATGAGGGAGATTGGTTCTCCGTATCCGAAGGATGGAGAGACTTTGCGAGGATAAAATTGGCACGTGTCTCACATTCAAGTACGAAGGAGAGTTGCACTTTGAAGTAACAATAGAACAACCAGGCCCCAAAGAAAACGGAGACATTTCCTATGATCTTCTCTGTTACGAATCCGAGCTGCCAATACCTGGACATGGCTATCCCTAATTTTGTAATCGGCTCATCTGCCGAAATCCTACCAAGCGCGTTTTCCCCTGCCTTCCTTTTCTTGGACCTATGAATAAGGAGCTCCTTATCTCTAGACAAGATGTGTTCCACATCCATGACCTGCTATTCGATGGCCCCCTCCCTGGCATGACGAGAACTGCCAAGGGCCAAAGGCAACTTCTGGTCATCACCAGCGCGCGAAGTAGAAGCAGCTGCAGGTTTTGTCACTTTCTTCCCCTTCATCTCAAGGACACCCGCGGAAAGTTTAGAAAGGTCCAGCATCTCTGAGGAAAAAGAAACAAAAATATAGATTAGAATAAAGACTTTTCCCTGAGAAGGCTCAAAATATAACATACAAATCGCGATCGAATAGAAAAGGGCTCGACACCCACCCCAAGGATGCGGAAGGGTAAGACCAACCATTTCTAATCGAACAGGAGTTATAACATCTTTGTAGATGCGTTTACCTAAACTCCTCCCACGAATGAATGCAGATTTCTACTGCTCAATCGCGGTAGTTTTGTTCTTAGGAGGAGGCAGGTAGTTACCAGGGGTAATCTTGAAATTTAAAGAATTTCCCGAGGGATTGCGAACAAGAAACCATTTCTTCCTCCACCTCGATTTACTCGACAATCTCTCTACGATGTCTCCACTAAGGGAAGTAGACACATGCCCATCACGACCATGTCGTATAGATAAGAACGTGAAGAGATGATTCAGTGACGTTTTCTGTTTAACAGCATCACTTCGCATCGTGTATGCGGCTAAATACATCCATACGTTGAAGGAAAGCTGAGCAGGACACACTCATATTTTCTCTAGGAACATCACATAAAGTCTAGGCAATGGAAGACAGAACCCCTGGAGCAAACCTAATTCCACCCCAACTGGCCAAGGGAAGATGCGAGCCACTAACTCCAGATGAGCAGGTTCTAAAACTGACCTCTCCCCCTGGTTTTAGCCAAGGAAGGAGCCACCCTTTCCCCAAAAAACCAAAGGAATAGGTTGGGGAGTAGAAGGAACAAAGTTCTCACAAAAACTACAGTTCGCGGCCTTTTCAATCCTATAAGCAGGCACAGCGAATTCCCCTGGTACCACACGAACTTCCTTCTGTGGTTTCCCTACGCGAGGGAGACCTTCCTTATCACCTTGACTATTTATGGAGTCAGACATATGATAATACTATAGATCGTCATTTGAAAGAGGATGCTTAATAGACCCAGCTAAAGGATTTTTATTTATTTCCTTCGGCACTACAAGCTTTCTTCCTTTCCCTCCACGAGACCCGACCGGTGGAGGAAGATGAACGGAATATACCGTAGCCTCTGAGTCAATCCTCATCGCGGATTCTTGAGTCCTTGAGGAGCTAACCTCCTCCTCCAAAAGTCCCACATTCTTATTTTGGTTATCACTCTTCGAAGACATTGCTATTTTGTAGAAAAGACTTCTAAGAAGTAAACCCCATGAAAAGACGTGAAAAAAGAAAATCAACAAAGGGAAATAGTCTTTTCAAAATCACGATCAAGTAAAAATGGCGCCAAAAACCCCTCACAAGGGTCATGTTGGCGCCCCACGCGCCCCATTCAGGGACAATGAAAAGACGTTTCCTCCGGAGGATGACGGCCAAAAGTTCCTTTTTATCTCCTCCATAAAGTTTTTCCCTTCCCAAGGCACAAAATGAAGATTTCTTTCCAGCGATAAAACACCCTTCAGATTCCCAAAACCCTCACCCCCACCGAAGCACTACCACCAATCAAACCCTAAAAAGTACTATTGGGGTGGCCTCTATAGTAAAAGAAATAGAAATGAAGAACAGACCACCAGGAAAACCGCTCTCCCCATCACATAACCAACTTGCCCCTCCCCGGGGAAGGCATTTCCACCACCAGGAGAATACCCTTTTTCGAAAACTCTTAAGAACAAAAAACCAGAGAAAAAAAAACGAGACGAAAGAACAAGTACTAAACCACTTACTTGATAGATGAGTAAAAGAAAAACACTTGCGAACAAACTAACAAGGAAAAGACCTCCGATGAACTCCGACAACACTTTTTCTGCAGAATGTCGCTTGGTTTTCCTCTCTTACTCTCTCTTCTCAAGCTCTCCGAAAATGCAAAGTAAAGAAAGAAAGAGGGCAAATCCCAACTTATAAGTCTTCGTGGGACCACGTCGTAAATGGGCCTAATGAATATTGGGCCTACACAAAGCCCCTCAAGAAGTATTTTTTGGTAAAAAGGCATCGCTTTTTTCGAGACCTGATCGCGGGCAATTATCACACGCGGTCTAGTCTCGAGGAGATATGACGATGCCCTAGAAAATGGCCCCCTTAATTAATAGATTTAGGACGTCAAAAATGTGTCACCTAACGCAAAAGTTACACTCGGTATGATATCATCCATCGTGAGCCCCCCTGTCATTCGAACCATGATCAAAGACTCTCCTATGAAATTACACATAGATCGCGGTCAAGGCTTTGATACTTACAAAACAAGGGCCCCACGCCATCTCACCCTACAGTAAGAGCAGGCAGCTCGCTGGCCAAGCACCTCCTCATTGACATTGACATGTATAACGACTCAAACCCGCTGGCATAAAGGCATGGGTTACATGTGTCCTCTGCCAAACCACGAGGTCGTCAGCTAGCTGCTCTCTTGGTGCCACTATAAATACCCCTCTTAGGACCTCAAATAGGGCATCTGATTTTGGGGAGAGAGAAAGAAGAGCTCTACAATCCTTTTTGAAATAAAGCCCGCGGAGTTGAGTTCTTAAAACCCTTGATCGGAGAAGAACGTCTCCAGAACAGAAAATCATCTGGAAAACTTCCTCTAAAGACGATGATTGAACAGTGAACATTGATCGCGAAAAAACCTCATCGCGAAGATTATATTATCTGCAAAACGCCAACTTATAGTAAATAACTTAATTGTACACGAGCACCCTTCCCAGTTGGCTTCGCATGTAATTAAGGACAATTTGTCGTCACCTTGAGGTAATAAGTATAGGTGAATTTCTAAAAATGCTTCACATACCTGTCGCCACTTGACATGCTAGCTACTAATGGATTAAGGCCCATAATAGCAAAATGAAGCTATAACTCTAGCATGATGCAAATCTATCCTAATGGCCAGTTAACATAAACAAATAAAACTTAAGCAATGTCAGAACAAAGAGAATTGAAATAATCATAATGCATAACTCATATGTAGATTAACGTAAAACACAACCCTCAAATGTCCTTGACCATTGTATTGAAATGCAAGCAAAACTATAAAGAAAGTTAGCCAAGCATGGGTTACCTCGGAAAACTGATAAAAGATGCAAATTATAATGTCTTCTTCTGTGTATGAGATGTGTCAAAACCATAGATCTAATGGGGTATTTGTAGGGATCAAAATTAGCTAAAAACCCTAGAGAGTCGTGCTTAACCTCCAAGCAAAGGATCTTCAAAATATAGGAATAAATCTTCTTCGAATAAGCTCTTGAATTAGCGTCTTTATCCTCTTCAAAAGGCGCCACATCAGGTCCGGCGGGTGCCTCTCCTAAAGGATACTAAATCTTCTTATGTGGGCGCCATGCTCCATGGGCGCCGGATCTTCTCCAGCGGGTGCCGACTCAGTGTCCCACATGTGTTTTCTGCTTCTCTTTTACATGGATTCTCTCTAGCTTCTTTATGAGTCTTCTTCTCTTCAACTTCAAGCCATCCTAGTGATGTACATATTTCTAGTCTTTTTATTTGCATATTTTGACTTCATATTTCATTCGATTCCTAAAGTAAAGGTTAATAATAATGCAAATTTGTGTAGAATGAGCTAACGTTCAAGAAATAGAGTCTGCACAAGTTTTGGTCTAAATGTATAGGATCTTTTCAATTTCTAGATCAATCTTTCGAACTAGATTAAGTGTGTGGGTACATTTGATGAATGGTGATTTGGGGATCCCTCATTTTGGTCACATAGTTCGCAACTTGTTAATATTGGTACTCTTTTGTTCGTAGTCTAGTTTTGGTTAGAATTCCATCCAAAAAGTTTTTGAATTAAGTTCTCTATCTTTGGTGCGGTTTCAAGTGTCCATATCTATTTAGTATTATTTTTCTCATTATTGTTATAGTTTGTGATAAATCTCACTGCGCTGGTTGTAGAGAACCAACCATTTTTTTCAATGTTCCAATATAATTTGTCTTTTATCGGGTTATCAAGTATATAGACATTTTCTATTTCTATGACTATATTCATAAGAAAATAGGCAATCCATTCTCTTGTTTTTCATTTGTGATTTATATCTATGAATTGATCAACTTTGGCATTCTCATCTGTATTCGGCAACTGTCTTCCTTCTAGTGGTTTCTCGTCAAACCATCTGTCCTTTCAAAAGTTAATTACTCTATCATTTCTTATTTGTCAGATAAGTCCTTTGTAGAATTCATTTTCTAATGACATGAGTTTTGACCATTGTAAAGAAGCATTGCCTTTTCTTTGTCAATACTCTAAGAATATTTCAATATTCAACACTTTCAAATATAGAGACCTTGTTAGAGATGCTTAGTATTCTCGGTGGCGAGTGGTGGGGTGGTTTTAAACCTGTCAAAACAACCCAACTCGGAAAACCCAATTCGACTGTTCGAAAATTTTTCGATTTAAATTTGGTGTGTTAGACCTGGTACTAAAAAAGGACCCTAACTCGAATGATTCAAAAGTTTTAGGTCAAGATCCATTGATCCATTGAGTCAAAATCGACTCGGTGAGTCAGCATCATGTAGACCCCACATAGACATCACATAGACCTCACACAAATTCATCATACAATTGTATTCGTTAATGATGCTTATACATTAAAGAACGTATATTTATCATTGTAATATGTTTGGAGTACTTATTTATATAAATATGATATTTTTACAATTAAAATGTTTATATGATATTATTATTATTATTATATTTATATTTATGTTTATAATATTATTTTTTAATTTAATTTGATATATTGATATTATAATTTAATTTAATAATATTGAATAATATATAAAAAAAATGTTTAAAAAGTTTAAGTTTTTGACCCGTTGAATTTACTTGAAACCGAAAAAACCCAATTTCGATCAACCTGGAAAGAGTCATGACGAAAGATTGTAACCCGGCCCAGATGATTGGATTGATCGGTTTAACAGCTCGCTCTAAGGCCATCTCCCATGGTAAGCCAAAAAATGGGTTTTGGCCTAATTTTGCTCTCACCCTAGGCCAAAACTCATTTTAGCCTTTTGTTTTTGGTCTATTTCTAAAAGAAATGCCAAATTTGGCTTTCTCTTTTGGAAGGCCAAATGCTATTATTTATTTATTAATATATTTTTAAGTGTTTAATATTTATGAAAATCTATAAATAATACAATTAGAAACCGATATATTTTATAGTTATGATTTTTCATTAAAAATAAAAGCTGTTCTATTGTAAAGATATTTAAGAGTTCTTCAATATGACTATAATATTTGACATATTTGAATTATCATTGCATAAATTATATTTTTAGAAAATGACATTAATATTTTTTTATTATAGATTCATCAAAATTATAATAAAAATAATAAATATTAAGTTGTTTAAAGTACTAAGGAAGGAAAAACAAAATGAAACTATCAACTATTGAATCATGATCACATCTAATATTCTGGTAGATTCACATTACTCTCTTCATAACCATTTCCTGTTCCGAAGTCACCACTTTGATTATCTTCATGTATATAGTTTTCATTGCTCGTTCGAAAGTTACCACAGTCATAATTTTCAATAGCTTCATTTGAAGAGTGAGATGATGGTGATATTTGAGAAAAAATTATTGTTGATTTAAATTGAAAGGATTAAGATAGAATCAGATGACGGAAATGAGATGTGAAAGTTCTAAATTATATTATTATTTATAGGAAATTTAGCCTACCAAAATTGACTTACGGTGAAAACAATAAAACCGTATAATAGGTCAAAAGAGAATATTTTATACAATATTATTTTTTAGTAGGCTATTTTCCCTAGTCAGTATGGTTTACGGGGAAGATGCTCTAAAGTGCAAATAGAAATACAGATAAGGGGGCTATGACGTAAATTCTCCTGGGAATGTAGCCGTAGATTGCAGTGGATCACTAGTAGTAGACAATCACACGCACCGATCACCTTTTAACCCGGATTCTGTCCCTCTTTCTAATTGTTTTCCCCTTGACGGCGCCTTTACCTCGCCGTTTACCCCTCCCACCGTCAATTCACGCCGTCGGCTCCCATAAACCATCCCCCGGAAAATCAAAATCAATCTCCCCCAATTTTCCACACAGCCAAAAACCTAACCCCCTTTCTCCCTCTCATCCGCGCCGGTCAACCCCAACGATACCCTACACAATTCCCGGATTTCTCACATCTCTCCAATGACCGCCGACGACCAGGAGACCGGATCTCCAACCGGCGAGATCTCCGTCGCCGTCGCTGCTAATCACCGTCGATCCAAGCCTTCCGCTGCCGGCGGAGGGAGAGAGGATTGCTGGAGCGAAGGCGCCACGGCAGTGCTGGTCGATGCGTGGGGCGAGAGGTACGTGGAGCTGCGCCGAGGCAGCCTTAGCCGGAACCACTGGGAAGAGGTGGCGGAGATCGTCGGCGCGCGTGCAGCCCAGGGGAAGCCGATGAAGACTCACGTGCAGTGCAAGTACCGGATCGACACCGTCAAGAAGAAGTACAAGGTCGAGAAGGCGAAGTTAGCCGCCGGCGGTGGACCTTCCAATTGGCCACTCTTTGACCGCGTTGACCGTCTCCTCGGAAACCCTAACCCCCTCCCTTCCCTCGGGATCCCAGCCGGGAGGCTGATCCACCGCCATCAGAGGAAGAAACCGCCGCCGCCGCCACCGGCGGTGGATTCCGGATCGGAGGCGGACGATCTCTCGATTGAATCCTCTGAAAGCTTGCCACCGGTGAAACTGAGGAAAAGGAAGACGACGGGGTTCGAGTCCGTTCCTCCGGGGCGGCGGAGGTTGGGGTCGGTGAGAGAGCTGTCGAGGGCGATAATGAGGTTCGGGGAGGCGTACGAGGAGGCGGAGAGGGCGAAGATGGAGCAGGTGGTGGAGATGGAGAAGCAGAGAATGGAGTTCGCAAAGGAGATTGAGATTCAGAGGATGAAGTTCCTGGTGAAGACGCAGGTGGAGATCTCGCAGATCAGGCGTGTCGGTGGTCGTGTAAGGGAGGCCGACGGCAGCGGCAGCGGGAGCGGCGGAGGAGATACTAACCACCGCTTCATCAACGATGAGCTTAATGTGAATAATTGTAATAGTAGCAATTAGTTGGGTTGTGATTTTTATATTATTATTAGTTGTATTATTTTTAATTAAGTGATTACAATAAAGAATGGGAAAGTAGAATCTTATGAAAATATATTTGGTTGATCTATAGCTCGTAAAATCTGATTCGATTCGAGAAATCCGACCGATTCACCCGAACTCGATCGAAACCCGAAAATCTAAAGTCATTCGTAATCTGAACACGAGAGCGAACCCGATTCAAACTTAACCCGACTCGAAATAAATTCGAACACAGATAAATCCGACCTGATCCAAATCCGACCCGACTCTCAACCCGACCCGACTCTCAACCCAACCTAACTCTCAACCCGACTCGACTCTCAACCTGACTCGACCCGACTTGAAATGGTGGTTTAACATCAACATTTTAATGTTTGAATGTTAAATATTTTTTATTTTAGCACAAGTTATGATTTTACTTTTAACATATAAAGCACCAATTATTCTTGTTAATTGTTAACATATTAATAAGAACCAAGTGAAACATCGATACATACTACGAGTCTAGTCGTCCAGATTCTATAATTTGTACAGTATGAATTATGATATATGATTATTTTTTTGTGGAAAGAATTATTTATATCCAAATCAATAATTTTATTATTATTATTATTATTATTATTATTATTATTATATAATCCCTGTGTTTGGCAAAACTTGTCATTTTAGGGTGTTATTTTTGTTCAAAAAAAACTTGTCATTGTAGGTATTTTGCCCTTCACTTTACAAAAATGCTCTTGATATGATTGATGGTTTGTTAGTTGTAGGTTTCGATAAAGTAAAAAAGGAGGGTAATAATTGAGGGTAAATTAGTACATTTGTTAATTGTCTTAAACTTGTGAAAGAAGCTAAAATGACAAGTTTTGCCGAACGGAGGGAGTATTATGTTTTGATAGAATGAATTGTTGTGCTACTATTCACAAGGTCAATTTATCGCATATTACACGGCAAGCAACCACAATCGCAAATTACGAGTCCGCGGTTTGTTTTTTTTTTAAAAAAAAAAATTTCGCAACCGCGGATTACGAGTCCGTGGTTGCAAAAATTTTTTTAATTTCCGCAACCGCGGATTGTGAGTTTGTGGAAATCCGCAAACTCACAATTCGCGATTGCGATCGTTTTTTTTAACGGGATTGCTATGTGCACGGGCAATTTATCGCAAGGTGTACGGAAAGCGTTCGAAAACGCGTAGAACGGATGCGCGCAGGTGGGTCCCAGACGCAACCGCGCAGTGCGCGTCCGCGGATGCCAGCAACAGATGCGCGAAGGTGGGTCCCACGCAACGGCGCAGTGCGCGTCCACTGATAGGCTGCAATCCGCGGTTGCAATTTTTTTTATTTCCGCAACCGCAGACTGTGAGTTTGCGGATTTCCGCATACTCACAATCTGCAATTGCAGTTTTTTTTATTTTTAATTCGATTACGATAATACGGAAATATTCTCTATGATTACGGATAAATACGATATTTGACCGTATCGCGTTGATTTAAATTTTGGATATGCGATAAGATATCGTGTTTTAAAGATAATTTAGGATAGATATATTTGGATATAAATATATTTTATTTCCTAGAATATTTATCGACGGTCTCTATATATACCCTGCGTGTTTAGAGCACAAGTATCTCAACAATTTAACCTTTCTCGCGAAGCGATTCGTAGATCATCTTCATCCGAGAAAGACAAAGGGAGAAATTTAGGATATTGGAAATATTCGCTTCGCAAGAAAGGTTAAATTGTTGAAATACTTGTGCTCTAAACACGCAGGGTATATATAGAGATCGTCGACAAATATTCTAGGAAATAAAATATATTTATATCCAAATATATCTATCCTAAATTATCTTTGAAACGTGATATCTTATCGCATATCCAAAATTTAGATCAACGCGATACGGTCAAATATCGTTAATATTTATCCGTAATCATAGAGAATATTTATCCGTATTATCGTAATCGAATTAAAAATTAAAAAAAACCGCAATCGCGGATTGTGAGTCTGCGGAAATCCGCAAACTCACAGTCTGCAGTTGCGGAAATAAAAAAAATTACAACCACGGACTCGTAATCCGCGGTTGCGAAAATTAAAAAAAAATAATAATAAAGCGCGGACTCGTAATCCGCGATTGCCATTAACTACCGTGTATTGGACGATATATTGACCGTGTGCATAATAGCCCCCTTTTTTAATTACGTTCCCTAAGATTACGATAAGAATACGGATAAATATTGTCCCTAAGATTACAGATAAATATTAACGATATGCGATAAGAATATTTGAAGATATCGCGTTTTAAAGATATTTTAAGATAGATATATTTGGATATAAATATATTTTATTTCCTAGAATATTTGCCGACGATCTCTATATATACCCTGTGTGTTTAGAGCACAAGTATCTCAACAATCTAACCTTTCTCGCGAAGCGAATATTTCCAATATCCTAAATTTCTCCCTATGTCTTTGTCAGGTGAAGATGATCTACCATTCAACCCATATAGTTACAGCAATCCGCAAGAACTTCTAACTCACGTCGATGTAAGTCTACTCACGATTCTAGTAAAATCTCATGTATTTATCTTCTATGTTTCCAATATGTTTCAATATATATTATATATATATATGATAGCATTAGGGAAATTTATTTTACATCTATATGTTTTGAATGTGTGTTGTTTCCCATGTGTATAGTAATATCTATGCATATAACATCAATATTATGGAAATTTATTTATGCATATACCATCAATATTTATCACAATATTAGGGAAATTTATTTCACATCTATATGTTTTGAATGTGTTTGTTTCCAATGTGTGTATAGTAATACTTATATATATACCATTAATATGTTTTTAATTCTAGGATCTCCCCGACCTTCCTCTAGTCTTGGGTACCGATTATTCGGCTATGTTTCAGATAGGTGAATATTTCTTTGACTCAAAAAACGCAAAGGAGTGGGCTCGGTTTATGGCTAGAATTAGAAATATGGTGTTAATAACTCAAAGGTTTTGGAAGAACAAGAGAAATGGGTTAGGTGTCTTTCGTTTGGTTTGCGAGTACTATGGCTATGCTAGAGGCAAGCCAGATGTGGATAAGGATTTCTCACCATCATCAAACAGGGAAAAAAAAGTCGAAGAAAAGAGGATGTACATTTGAGCTCGAGGGTCGTGAGTACGAGACAGAACAATAGAGATTTTTGGTTGTATGTGGTTCTCACAACCATAATTTTCCGGATAACTTGTACGGATATGTCTTTGCGGGAAGGTTGACTGATAAGCAGGATCATAAAGTACGCCGAGGTGCCATGATTGGGTTAAAACCTCGACAATTGTTGAGTATCATTGAAGATGAAGATCCCAAATGTGTGACAAGTATCCGGCAAGTGTATAACTCTGTTAGAAAGATGAAGAGGGAAGAGGCAGAGGATCGTGGAGATATACAACAAGCATTGCATTCACTTAAAGGTGATACGTTGTAATCCCCAACCACTCGATTGATTGGATTTTGCAACGTCTTAAGCGGCTCTCGCACCCGGTGACTTGCGTGTGGGAGTATAGTGGCGGAGGAGACCAATTAATTAGCAATTGGCCAATTAATTAGCGATTGGCTAATTGCTGTTGTCAACAAAAGCGGTCACTAAAGGAGTGAATTGCTTCACCAATGTGAGTCAACAATGACGGTTTGACCACAAATTGCAATCGAAATTAATTTTGATCGGTAGAATATGAAACGGTGAGGGTTATGAAATTAGGGTTGAAGAAGAGAAAGCACTTAGCTAAGTGCTTCTCTTTTGATTTCAACGTCTCTTTCTAAATGACAAATTACAACTTAAATAGAGAAAGGATGTTTAGATAAGTTGGCCTCCTATGCAAAGGAGGAAACCCTAATCCAACTCATCTTTATCTATCTAAGAATAAAACATAATAATAGATATTCCTAAGATAATTCCTACCCTAATTTATCTATTTAAAATAAATAAAGATAAAGGTAGATAATGTCTTACTTGATGAGCAAGGAGATAAATATCTCCTGACCTTTTATTTATCTAACAAATACTATAAATAGATAAGATAGATAAAAATAGAAAGTCTAGTAAATGAGGCAAAACCGATCAGCCTCAAGGATCATGGGCTCGGCCCTTCATCAAGGTGGAATGGTGTTGCAAACTAAGATCTTGAGTTGACGGTTGAGCTTTGAGCCATGTCGATTGGATCTTGAATCGTCTTGTCGTCCGGAGTCATCGGATCTTGATTGCTATCAAAAGAAAAACAGTACGATGTATTCGTACGTAGAGTGCACGAGTCTAATCAGCTGAGTGATCTGATGTTTGCTCACCAAGACTCCCAATATTTATGGAGGTTATTTCCCTACGTCGTCGTGATGGATGCAACTTACAAGACTAATGAGTATGTTTATCCCTTTTCATGTTTTCTTATAGTTGTACAAATAGATTTAAATTTGTTGATCTTGTCACAGATGATTTATTGATCATCCTCCTTTCATGTAGGTATAAGATGCCATTGTTGGAAATCGTTGGGATCACTAGCACAAAGAAAACATTTGCGATAGCGTTTGCATTCATGGCTAAGGAGACTACGGATCACTATAGCTGGGTGATGAAGAGGATCCGAGATCTCTGTAGACATAGAATGCCAGATGTGATTGTCACAGATCGAGAGTTGGTAGTAATCAATGCCATCAAAGAAGTGTTCCCCAACGTGAAGCATTTGTTGTGCAGATGGCATGTAGAATTCCTCACGACGTTCTAGCATCCTTCTGAGCCGCTCTGATAATACAGTGAATCGCTATAAAAAGTAAAAACATATACATTGTGACGATCATATAATAACCATTGTTCACAAATAAAATTCAAGTAATGAAACATGTAAGGCACGAGCCATACCCGATCGCGTATTGTGGTTATCGGTGTCGGTTCCTCCTCGATAGGTTGTGCCTCAGTTGTGGTCTGCAAGATATATGGGTGTCCATGACGACTAAACCACTCCATATAGTTGGGCATAACAAAATGTGCCTCATGTGCAGTAGGCACGTTCTGTATATCCAACAAATTTGCGGGATTGTGACGGTCATCCCAGACATCGAAAGTTTCTAAAAATTTCAGCTTCACTTGGGTCATCCCAGAAGGCCGAATTTCTGTGGTAGGTGGGATACGATCCATGGGTATGATTTGTGCACGGCTAAACTATCGTAATACATGATCTGGCATGTACGACTCTTGGATGTTTGCAACTGAGAGAACCCCCATGTACCGAGAGACCAGATACACACCTTCGAAGTCAAGATATCTATCTGCATACGGCACGAATCTTACATCCTTGGCTCTCATCATCTCCAACTTCTCTGTAATGTGGCGTACCCTCCTTAGATCACGCGATGGTGTCGGTCTATGTGTCCACCTACAAGCCCACCTATGATCAGCCTGACGGTACAACCCCTCAGCTACTGCAGGAGCTAATGTCGAAAATTGTGCCCAGATCCAAAACTTCATACATATAGAGGAAAAAAATATTAGTACAATTGTTTGAAGGCATAATATTTGGATCTAAACATTATAGGAATAAAAATACCTACACCAATGCAGCGCACCCGCCCATGGTTACCACCCCTTCCCTACATGCGTCTCCCAAAGCTCGGTACAAGAGGGCAAGCAGTCCAACCCCCATGCATACTACCCAGTCACAGAATGATCAACGACTAAGTCCACTGCCCACAAGGGTATGTGTGTAGCTGACTTATCGTTGATGAAGATTGCCCTAAGTACTATCAGTAGATATCTGGTCGTAAGTGTAGGGGCGAAAGTATCTCCATGAAGAACCATCGACTTCATTATATCCTCTAGCTTTGACTGCGGGAAGCAAGCTCCTCGACTGCTCATTTCTGCAAGGGGGATGTCAAATCTGTTGTTGAGGAAAGCCCGACGTAGCTCGTTGGTCCCAAGTGTACGAGGGGCGACCCCGTCAATCCTCAAACCTAATATGATGGCGACGTCATGAAGGGTGATCGTCATCTCACCCCATGGAAAATGAAACGTGTTCGTCTCAGGGTGCCATCGATAGAGAAATGTTTGGATCAAACAATGATCCACTTTTCCAAACTCAATGTCCTCCAAATTTGTCAGGCCACTCGCTCATGCATATCCGAACCAACTCATAGGAGCATTAACACGAGGCAAGTTTTTTATGAATTCGATGTGGGTGTCACATCGAATGCATCGAACTTCCTTGTCCGCCTACACAGGAGAAAACACTTAATATGTTAGGTCATCGTGTAATATTTAATCTAAGTAAAAAATTTCGCAAGAAAATAGCTATGACTACGTACCTGGCCCATCCAAAGAAGTCTGCATCTGTGCATCTTATACCACATCAATGGCTCGTTCTCTAGTGGTCGGCCGTCATTGGTAACTAGGGGGTCCGCCCCTTGTTGTGGTTGGTCATGTTGGACTGGTTGTTGTGGATGTGCAAACTCATATGGCTGCTCTTGCTGCTCATATTGCCCCTCGTAGTCAGCAGCTCCATCCGCAGCCACGTTGTGGTAGTCATAGGCTCCAGCACCGACTACTTCCTGATTATCACCATCATTTGTTGTATCCTCAAAACTCTCTGTTTCGGTCTGTACCTCATCATCGGATGCATCTGACCCAACCGCATCATCTAAATGAATATCGTCGAGTCCTGGAGTCTGACTGTGGATAGGAGATGATGGTGTACGCTCTGAAGACGAACGTCTCAATGTAGGTTGACTCGGCCCAGGCGATCGTGTCCTATCCCATAAAACTGATGTACTTGCCCGAGCGGGTACAGTAGTGGCAATAGGGGGAGCCTCCTCTTGGTCCTCCTCATGTGCTGCATGTTCGCCTCGACGAACCGAAGCTGTGGGCCGTCGTCACTCTATTGCCCTAGCAATTTGCTATCACATCGCATAACAAATAAACAAATTTCAGATAGGTAACTCATCTAAATATGATATAAAAAAATTTCACGTGTTACAAGTTTTTATCATTACAATTATCAAAAATTTTACCAATTTTCCAAATGGATATGATTGATTAATAAGAGCGAGAAACACAAATCACTAGTGGATTATCCCGTGCTACACACAGGACTATCAATTTTATATTATCGAAGAGTTTTATATGTTTATAAGTAAGTTTGAAGAAGAAAGTTAATCAAGAAGAAAATTAATAAAATCAAAAGTGAATATCATATACTCAATGTAGTTTTTAGACTTAGTTTTGTACGTATATAGTAATAAACTTAATTTATACTCAATTATCAAAAAGTTTTGTACGTATATAGTAATAAAAATATGTGTCTAGCAGGATTTGAAAAAGAGTTGATTGAATTCTATTTAAAATAGAGTGGGCTTAACCACTAAGCCACTAAAGTTACTTGTATTTTACCTTTAATATTTTTACATAACACATATATTCTTTTATTATTTTCCGAATCGGGGTGGGCGACGGCCCGGTGTCGCCCAGCATGACCTCAGTGGCTTGAGTAGCGAGTATGTAACAGGAATTTTATTTTCATATTTGTATGATGTAATTTCATTATTCTTTTCCTAATTTTTTTCATAAAATAAAATTATTTTATCGCTAAACAAAGCAATATGTATAATGGACCTAATATTTGTATAAATTTAGTTTATAAATTAATTGGTACGTGAGCAATATTTGCATAAATTTGGTTTATAAATTAAATCAATCAATTCAATATCTATATAAAATACTAAAACAAAGGCCTGAAACGGGCTCTGGTGCGATCTCGCGTCCACGGAATTTTCTGGATTAAAGCGTGATTATTTTTGCTTATATGGCATTTTCTGGATTAAAGTGGTATTATATTTCTGGCCCACATCAATTAATAAATGAATATAGTTAGCTAAAAACTTGTCTTTTTAGATCAATAATCCATCCAATATAACTTGAATTAGTTGTTATACATATTTATTATGTTCATGCTTTTGTTAATAAACTATATTATTTATTATTTTAAAAGATAAAAAAGGAATATTTGGTGCGTTATTCTACCTTTTAGATCAAATTGAATATAATATATTTATAAATAGTTTTATTTTTGTGAGTCACGTCAATTTGATTTTATTTTTTTAAGCCACGTCAATTAATTATCTAATATAATATTTTAATATAATTAATATAATAAAATATAATTTATTAACAAAACGCGCAACCGCGCGGGTAACGAATACTAGTATAATAATAAAACAGAGACGTGAAAATCCTATGTGGCGGGTTCTGGTGCGATTCGCTTACGTGTCGTTCTCTGATGCAATCTGGCTCGGATTTTTTTACACGTCAATTAATGAATATCCAATAAATTCAAGTCACCTCAATTAATATTTCACATCTTTTAATCATCTATCATCTTCTGTCCACCTTATAGGCTTATACTGATTATCATAATTAAAAAAATTTAATAAAAAATAATTAAAATATAGCCATATCTTGATTAATATTTACCTAAAAGATTTATATCAAATCTTTTAACATATAACGTTATTAATATATCAAATTGATAAATTTTCACATCTAATTTCAAAATTATTATTTTTATTTTTATTAATTTCAAACTTATTAATATGATGAAATTTGACTATATTTGTGCTAAATCGTATCTAATAAATTTATTTATTCATTAGCTGTAAATATATACTAACTGGTTATAAACAAAAATACTATATATTAATTTTGCAAATTGAGGAGCTAATTAATACTAGAAGTGGACTCGATGATCATCATATGAGCTGTCAGCTGTGGAATCGAATGAGATGATCAATCGAATTAGGGCAATTTAATTAGGAGTTTTGTTTTTTTTTAATATATAGAGATATATTTCAAGAAGCTAGGTTGTTTTATATGATAACTTATTCTATTAGCTAGGATTGTGATCAATAAAAGTAATATATATCTATTATATATTATGATTATAATGGATAGATTTTGGGTTATTTGGCCAGTGTATTTAAATTCTATCAATTATTTTATTTTTCATTTTATATTATCTATATTTATTTTTCATATTAGTTGTTATCCATAATTCGGAACGTTAGTTAGTTGCATTAAAAATATTTTTTAAAAAATTATGTCAAATCCCAAATTGACGGGTTAGAAAAATATCAAAAAATTATAATCTCATATTTAGTAGTAATAACTATGATAAAAAAATATAATAAAACAATATATAATTTATTAATTAAGAAACCGCGAAACACGCGGGTAATAAAACTAGTTCTCTATATATAATTTAATCAATTTTCATTAGTGATAACATTTTTTCATATAAATTAATCTAATCTAGATTTTTTTCTAGATAAAATCTTTATAAAATAACTTAAGGATTAATGATAAGATTTGTAAGATATGAGGTTAAATATTTATACTAAAAATTAATTTAATTATCCGACTTTATTTAAATATATTATTAATAAAATATGTTTTTATCTTCGCATAAAAAGATTTTATGATTTTGTTTCTTCTTTCAAAGTGCTTATACTACTTGATTATGTCACATGTTGTTTATGATTAGACATAAATGTTTGTGGAGTTTGACGACACTGATTTGTTGATCAGTGGGAGGTTTATTCGTATGTGGGTGGTAGTAGACCTGTTGAAACCACTGAGAAGAGGGATTATGTTTGCGTTAGGAGGCTGCAGAATATGGGTTCAAATCGAATACGAGAGACTCCCAAATTTTTGTTACTCGTGCGGGTTGATTGGTCATGTTGAAACTGAGTGTGAGGAGAAGATGGAGGCTGGGAAGGAGGGGGAGGAATATGGGGACCGGCTCCGGGCTTCGCCAAATAGAAATATGAGGGAGAGAGGAGGGCTGGATAGGGAAAAGGAGAAGGAGTTTTTGTTCAAGATGAGAGGAGGGGAACAGAAGAACAAGGAGAAGGACGAGTTTGTGGGTAAAGAACTCAAAAGGAAGTCTCTCCTCGAAATTTTGGAAGAAAAAGAAAGAGATGAGGGGGAGGAGGAGGAGGAGGGCACCATGGTTAGGGGTATGAGTGCTGAGGAGAGGGAGGTGGCGGATAGGGTCCTTAAAGTTCATTTAAGGGACATAACAGTGAGGGGGAAGGGTGAGCAAGACACAAGAGTGGAGGTTAGTATTATTCCAGGAAAAAAGGGAGGAGAGGGAGAGAGTGAGGTGAGGGATGAGGGAGATGAAGGCAAGAGGGCTATTTTAAAAAATGGGAAAGGGCGCTGGAAGAGGGCAGCGAGGCTTGTGGGAGAAGTGGGTAAACAGGGGGTGATGGACGGTTTTTAGTCACGTAAACCGTATTAAAATAAAACTCAAACCTACAAACTAGCATAGCAAGTAAGTAAGAGGTCGATCCCACAGAGAATCTTCACTTACGTGTCGTTCTCTAGTGCAATCTAACCTGGTTTTTAGCCACGTTAATTAATGATGATCCAATAAATTTAAGACACGTCAAACAATGACTCTATTTATTTTCTCCACATGTCATCCTATGTGTACACATTAATTGATAACTACAATTAGTTTTTAATATAAATATTCAACCACATATCTTAAGTAGTTAAAAAATCTATCATTTACCTTTAGTTATTAAGGTTGATTATAATAGATGATAATTAAATATAATGATAAAATTTTAGTGGAAAAACCAAAGTTATCAATTAAATATACCCATTGCAAGTTTATTTTACTACTACGGAGTATTAAAGATTTTAAACTAAACGAATACATATTTTATAACAATAAAAAAACTACATGCAGAAAATGAATCATATAATAGGTTTTAATGTATATTTATTTTAATTATCTATATCTATATCTATATAAAATACTAAAGCAGAGGCCTGAAACGGGCTCTGGTGCGATATCGCATCCATGAAATTTTCTGGATTAAAACGGGATTATTTTCGCTTACGTGTCATTTTCTGGAATAAAATTGTATTATATTTTTGGCCCACATCAATTAATATATATTATACACATAATACACTTATTGTTGAAAACATATCCAATTTAACTAATCAAATATAATAATATATATTGGATTAAAAAATCTAACAAATGAAATATAATAATATATATTGGATTCGAAAAAATTATTTGATCAATTTTATTACTCACCCGTTTTGTATGATATATATTTGAAGACGAATAAAAAGATAAGTTTTCTTTATTTAATTTGACCAAAATTTGATCCAAAATTTCACGGTGTAAAATGGATACTATTTGATTATTAACCTTTGGATACTCTGTAGATTTGTTAAACAATTGCGGTGCAAAATAAATGTGTAGATAATATTCTCCGAATTCAAACTCTAATTTCCTATGAATCAATATATAAATAGTTAAACCTATTATCGATAGAATATTTTATCTTAAATTATTTTCATAACCTTTTTATACTATGATGTATTAAAAGATACAAAGATTTCAATCAAACTATTATAACCTTCAAAATTCAAAAAGAAAATATAAAATAAACATTATTTAATTTATTAAGAAACCGCACAACGGGCGGGTAAAATAAAACTAGTAAAATATTAAAACAGAGATCTGAAATGGTCTCTGGTGCGATTCGCCTATGTGACATTTTCTGGATTAAAACGGGATTATTTTTGCATACGTGTCATATTCTGGATTAAAACAGTATTATATTTTTGGGCCACATCAATTAATAAGCCAATATAATTAGGTAAAAAAACTTCTTTTTAGATGACTAAATTATCTAACTAATGAAATATAGCACCGATCCAAACTAATCAATTATAATAATAATATATATAGCACCGTTGTATCCAAGTCCGAAATATCTCATTGAAATTTTTTAAAAGATGACATTTATCAAAATAAATAATTTTGACCAGTTTAGTCAAATTAAAACTTTGTCAAATATTCTATCTTTTTAGTTGAAGTTGACTATATTTGTATAAATATTCAACCTAATATTTTTATGAAAAAATGACTCCAAATAATATCAACTATGAGATATGAACCAAAAATAATACGAACTTTAAAATCAACCAAAAATAATATAAACTATCCACCTATAAACCAAAAATAATACAAACTTTAAAATCAACCAAAAATAATACAATCAATAAAATTTTGACTTTAAATAATACATATATATATATATATATATATATATATATATATATATATATATATATATATATATTCAACATAAAATCTTGTGTAATTTCTAAAATCGGGGTTGATTTATACAAAGTTAGACAACCGATTAGCGGGTTGGATGTATTTGAAATATATAAGGTGGATTTATGCAAAGTATGAATAAGTATAGATTTTTTTTTATAATTTTGATAAATAAAATTTTAATCTACGGACTACGAGTCATCACCAAACACGAAACCTTCAATATCATTAGACGGTTCAAGTGTTCAACAACTTTCAATATTTGCATTTAACCAATACTGCTATCAATACCAAATTATATTAAAAAATTTAAACCCTAGAAATAATATTATCTATTCAAAACGTATGATCTTTAGATTTAAACTAACTTTAAATCTAAAAGAGTAGTTGAATATATATGAATTTACGTCAAATTCAAAATAAAACCTTGAAAACTACAACTATAGTAGATTTATATTTGATTTCAAATGTAAAATAGTTGACCAAATATTGGATAGATTATTTGATCTAAAAAGATAATTTTTTTAACTAATTAAGATATAAGGATGAATATTTATAAAAATAAATATTATTAATAAAAATAACATAATAATTTGATAGATATGTTGACATTATTCTATGATTTTGTATACTTTTTTATTTTTATCTAAAAAAATTCCAAGGTTTTGATTAATTTATTTAAGAAAATTTTAAGTATATTAATTTTAATGAAAAATAATTTATTTATCTATTATATACATATATAATATATATTTACCTGTTGATTGTTCTATATATATATATAAGTTCTATATTGATCTAAACTAAACATACTATTAATTTAGTTTATTGTTATTAAAAGATCGAAAGATTTCAACCAAACTATTTGAACTTCAAATTCAAAAAAGAAAATATAAATTAAATATCATTTTGTTTGTTAAGAAACCGAACAACGTGCAGGTAATAAGACTAGTAAAATGCTAAAGTAGAAGTCTGAAATGGGCTCTGGTGCGATCTCACGTCCACGAAATTTTCTGGATTAAAGCGGGATTATTTTCGCTTACGTGGCATTTTCTGGATTAAATTGGTATTATATTTCTGGCCCACATCAATTAATAAACGAATACGTCCTATTGATTCAGATATTCACGACCAAGAAGTACTGGATTCTCTTTCGGATAGGCCCCGAAAGGAGAAGGGAGGCTGGAATGCCAACATGCGTCTATCTCCTTATCTGGATGTACTCGAAAAAAAGACTCGGCTATTCCCATGCATATTGTAAGTACTAGTACATTCGAGAATTCTTACTCCTTATCTGGATGTACTCGAAAAAAAGACTCGGCTATTCCCATGCATATTGTAAGTACTAGTACATTCGAGAATTCTTATAGTTAGCTAAAAACTTATCTATTTAGATCAATAATCTATCCAATTTAACTTAATCTACCCAATATAACTTGAATTAATTGTTATACATATTTATTATTTTCATGCTTTTGTTAATAAACTATATTATTTATTATTTTAAAAGATGAAGAAGGAATATTTGGTGCGTTATTCTACCGTTTAGATCAAATTGAATATAATATATTTATATATGGTTTTATTTTTGTGAGCCACGTCAATTTGATTTTATTTTTTTAAGCCACGTCAATTAATTATCTAATATAATATTTTAATATAATTAATATAATAAAATATAATTTATTAACAAAACGCGTAACCGCGCGGGTAACAAATACTAGTTATTTATAATACCATAACCACTAAAGAGATTTTCAATTTATCTATTAGCAATCTAACCTAATCTTTTCTCTACGTCCCATGGTTACAATTTAATTGGGAGAAAAATTAACGTAATCTTCTATCTATTACGGTACAATTTAATTAATTAATTAGAAGAAAAAATGGAATAAAGTGTTACATTTATTTTATTTAATTTGTTTTCAATCTTTATCTATCCTACAATAATCCAAATTATATTGATTATTTTTACTACCCTCATGCCTAAGATGAATTAGAAAAATTAACCTAATCTTCTTTCTATTAAGGTACTGATAAAACAAGATAAGAAATAAGTAGAGAGGAGAGATTCTATTCCATTGTTGTCTCTCACAAAGGAGAATATACAAGGCCTTATATAGGCATAGATGGTGGGGGTTACAAAGGATAAGCCATAAATTGTGACCTTTGGTATTTCACCATGTGAGAGTTATAGAGAGGTGTAACATCACATACTAATAACTAGGTAGTATTATAACACTCCCCCTTGATGTGCACCTCATAGTTTGCATATTGCCTCGTTAAAAACCTCGCCTAGAAAAACCCAGTGGGGTAAAAACTTGGGCTAAGGAAAAAGAGTACATATGTCGTTCGATACACTTTGTTGACACTGCCTCGTTAAAAAAACTTGTCAGGAAAACCCAGTGGGACAAAACCTGATCGAAGGAAAAAAGAGTGCAGTGCATATATTCTCCCCCTGAATTCAACATTCTTCTTGCAGTTTTCTCATTTCGATATGCTCATCGAATTTCTTGATAATTCTGACTTCATGAGGTACTTCAAGACCTATTATGCTTGACTTATATATCTTGGTTTTAAGCTGCTTTCAATGCACAATCATAAGGTACTTCAGGACCTAACGTGCACTTCATTATTTGATCAGGGGGATCTATTGTATTAAATGGTGTGTAATTTGCCTCGTTAAAAACCTTACCTTGGGAAAACCCAGTGGGATAAAAACCAAGATTAAGGAAAAGAGTACAACTTTGTATGGTACTTCAGAACCAAATACAATGTCACCACTTTCACAATTATAAGTACTCCAGGTACTCTTATAAGGATCTTTAATTGATTGCATGTGACAGGGCTTTGATATTAATGCTTCACGTATTTTCAATACACAAAAATATAAGGTACTTCGGGACCTCGTGTGTTTTTCATCGTTTGATACGTGAGATTTGATGTAATAGGTGGTGTTATAAGTTGCCTCATTAAAAACCTTATCTTGGAAAAACCCTATTGGATAAAAACCAAGATTAAGGAAAAGAGTACAACTTGTGCATTGTACTTCAGGACTCAATACACAATGTCACCATTTTCACAAATACATGATCCTTTAAGTACTATAAGCACCTTTGGGCTTAATCGGTTACATATGACGAGACTTTTTATATTGATGCTTCAGGCACTTCAATCATTTTCATCTATGTTTTTCAATTACACATGGAGTTAGTTCATCGACAACCAAAGATTATATCCACAGCTGGTGAATATATTTTCATATAACCTTTAACTTTTGTGTAATCAACTTGGCTTTATATTTTCTTTTGTACGAACACCCACTTAAAACCAAATGATATTACACATTCAATATTGGAACTACGGGTCCAATATTATCATCCTTGAAGAATTCATATTTATATGAAGTTGCTTCTTTCTAACTCTTAATCATCATTTCAATGTCGACATCTTTTCTTTGTTTGATGATTATCATATTCTCATGAGCTCTTTCCACTTCTCGTGAAAAAATATACTAAGAGTCTAGTGATCTTCATCACTTCCGACGTATTTGAGAATCACTTGATATTCATTGAGTTGGAGTTACTTCTGGAACTTCCAAATGAGCTAGGACAAATTATGTGACTTTGTCACTTTCTTGGCTTTAGTAAAATGCATTTGTTAGCCTTTTGCTAAACTATGTAATTTTCATTTGGTGTACATATGTATTGAACTTCTGGTTCCCTTTCATTTATCCGCGGATACCAAATGATAAAGAAGTTGCTTTCGTGCAATATCTTTCGTAATATAGTCTCATTTCATCTCCCCCTAAATACCGAGCATTTGATCACCTTTATGAAGCTCGAGGTATTTGATATCATTAGGGACTCAAACCCCATATATTATTCAACTTCTTTGTGGTCTTTACGGAGGAGTTCTCGGAATATATACTCTCTTCTGGAGATAATTTTAGGAGAAGTTATTGTGTCAAATTCGAAATGCAAAATTGCATGGGCCCTTTCGACTCACGACTCTTCTAGGTCGTTATGAACTACTTTATGCTCAATAATGTGATTAATAACATTCTCTACCTTTTCATATGACCAATGTGTTAAGGCATCTATATTGGAATAACACCAGTCCATATGACATTGTTTTATGTTCGTAGTTGTCTCATTGAACTCGATTAAGAGACATAAGAGACTTTGCATTTACTCTTTATTATAGACGGTCTTGTTATTATTTTGCCAAGAGAACAAGCCGTACATGTATGGTCACCCTTATTGAGGATCTTCAGGTCCTAGGATCTTCTGGTCCTTTTGGTGGGTATTTATGTAAATTTCAATGATCATGCAAATCATCGTTTTACTTGAGTGACCAAATGCCACAAAGAAAAAATGTTTTATCAACTAACTTCTGGTTAGTGACATCATAACTTTCAATGGGTTAAATATGTGTCCAAATGGCATGACAGATATATTTAATATTCTAACCATTGAACTTCGTACATGGTGATCCATTTATTTAATTAGATGCCATTAACTGGGTGTTTTCAGAACTTTAGTTGGTGTCATCCTATATGTATGAAACTAATGACCAACTATGTGTATTTATAAACTACATTTTATCCTTATTCATAATGTTCTTCAGGACATTAGATTAACCCACACAACAATGAGCTAGTTATAAACCACAACAATGACTTTGGTTGTGCGCTCAACCATAACCTCTTTAACATCCTCTACTGGAGGGGCATGCTTCAGGTCATGCTTAGAGGGTTGTCAGGAAGTGACCTTGTTCTCTAGATCGTGTTTTGTGGTTGCTATGACCATGAAAAAATAGCTCTGAATAACCCATATTCCATGTACTTCTGTTGGAGTAAAATTGATAAAAATAAGATCATACACTCTTCTAGAGTTTATAAAAATATGAAATTAGAGTCTTCAAGCTCTAATGTAGATTTTGATAAAGACTCACAATCTGCTGGATTGTTTACGAAAAGTATCGAGTCTTTGAGCTCTTAGAGAGATAAGTATCACAATGTCCTAGATTGTTTGTTTACGAAAAGTATCGAGTCTTTGAGCTCTTAGAGAGATAAGTATCACAATGTCCTAGATTGTTAAACCATTGAGTTTAGAAACTTCAAGCTCACAAAATAGGTGTTGAAAAACTCACAATCTAGTAGATTAAGGTTTCATTTTGTCAACTTCAAGTGACAATTAGTCTCTATTATACTTTATTCGTGTGCTTCAAAAGATGATAAGTTGTCATAGAACTTTTACCATATTCTTCAGGAAATGGTATATATTCATTTATTACTCACTTCAAGGAGAATAAATTTGAGTATATGTCCACATACTTCGAGGGATGATATTTTAGACTCTGGATATCAATTCACTTCGGGGAAGATAATTTAGACAACTTGTATACAACCACTTTAAGTGTTATATTGTGTAACATTACACTAAAATTCATGCATTTCAAAACATTATTTTCATCTTTATTAGCGCTTACAGTCTTATCGCTCATTCACTTCAGAGAATGATTATTGTCACTGCAGGGACAAATTAATTATCGTCATTTCAAGAACGATTTATGTTTATAAGTCTATCCACTTCAAGGGATTGTAAGAGAAAAAAAATAAAAATATGAAAAAGATCATATAAAATAGTTAAATATATCAATAAACATAAACAACAATAATCTTAAAATAAAAATCAATGTCAACTTCTGGGTGACAAGAACGTTGGGTATAGATCTTCGAGACCTTTTCAACACCTACGATAGGAGGTGGTATTCTTATAGGCAATCTTATCATCTGCTTCGGGAGACTGATGGAGAAATAATAATGATTTGATTTGTTTCTCTATCTATACGAATGATCACTACAAGGATGATTATAACTGTTATAATTCATCTACTTCAAGAGATAAATTTCATCACTTTAGATGATATATAATTTCTTTTTTTTATAAATTTTATCTACTTTGGTAGATAATGTTCATCTGCTACAGGAGATGACAAATGAAAAATCATACGAATAAAATAAATAAATAAATAATTCATGATTGGCGGGATGAGAATAAGCCCTTCATCAATGCGGGGATGGAATAATCTATGTACACACATTCTCTTCGGAGAATGATATTAATTTGTCTCAACTGGAACAAATTTGTTATCGATCTATACTTAGATGAAGGGAACAAGATTGATCTATCTCTAAATATTTATTCATCCACTTTAGGATGGATTTCATCAATCACTGCAGGTGATGATTTATTAAAATTACACTTTTATCCACTTTAGGGGATAAGATCAATTTGTCTCTTTATTTGTTAATCCACTTCCGAAGATAACTGGCGTAAAATAAAGTAAAATGAACATACACAATCAATCAATATTATTGGTTCATCGCTTCGGGGATGAGATTAGTCGGCTCATCTCTATGAGGATGAGATTTTATAGATCACATCAAGTGATTCATAATGTAAATTTCTTTACTTGCATCCACTTCGGGGGATGAGAATGATTTGTCTCTACAAAGATATGTATAATTCTTACAAGTGCGTCCTCTTCGGGGGAATCATGATATTGATTTTCTCTACCGGGACAAATATATTTCTATGTGTATATCATCTTCAATCGATGGGAAAATGTTGAAAATTGTCTCTTCGAGGACAATATAGATCTCATATATATCCCACTTCTAGGGATTAAATCATTTTTTTTTTTCATTCAAGAGAATAATTTTATTAGATCCACTTCTGGAGATATATCATCGCTACATAGATGAGTTTCAACTCTTATAAATTCGATCAATCATCCACTTCGGGGGATGAGATTATAGAAAATGAAACTATAATTTTATTTGATTCGTCCACTTCAGGAGAGAATTCGAAAGGCATCACTACGAGGATGTTATAATTCTTATATATATCAACTTGTCTTTTTAATGACAATTTTCGGTGAATACTTCAAAGCATATATGATTCGAATATAAATAAATTAATCATGTGCACACACCCCAAATCAAACCAATTCAACAATCTCAAATCTATATTTACTCACCAATTTCAAATTGAATCTTGAAAAATATGCCAAATCGGCATAGATGTACATGTATAGACAATTCATATACAAAGCAAATTAATGCATGCGTTATAGACTTACAGTAGTATCAATCAAACGATTCGAAAACTCACCAAATAATAATATGAAACATGGAATAATTAATTGATGAATAAAGCAATTTCATTAAGAAATCAGTACTTGTCTGGCAATTGACTAATACCAAAAACCCACGGATGAGAAATAAAATTGGAAGTCAATAATCATCAAATGTAGAAATGCAAACAACATGGGCACCAGAAAACCCAAACGAAATGCACTGTAGTATAAGGGCACATAAATAAAATTTGATTAAAACTGTGATTAATCACGCTAAAATTTATCATCATCGAATTTCATAGTCAAAACTGAGATTACCCACCAAAAATATAAACATGGAAATTCGAAGATAGACCAAATCAAAATAGCGACTTGTAAAACATATGGGTGCATCAACAATCAGTAGATATCTCAATCAAACAATATCGTTTTATACCTGTTTTTACCTTTTTTCTTTTTGGAGCACAACGGATAGTTTTAGCAACCGACACTTCATCGAATGAGAGGAAACTATGAATAGAACAATCGTGCTGATAACGTGATAAAACAAGATAAGAAATAAGTAGAGAGGAGAGATTCTATTTCATTGTTGTCTCTCACAAAGGAGAATATACAAGGCCTTATATAGGCATAGATGGTGGGGGTTACAAAGGATAAGCCATAAATTGTGACCTTTGGTATTTCACCATGTGGGAGTTATAGAGAAGTGTAACATCACATACTAATAACTAGGTAGTATTATAACAGGTACAATTTAATTAATTAATTGGAAGAAAAAATGGAATAAACTGTTACATTTATTTTATTTTCATTTGTGTTCCCTCTTTATCTATCCTACAATAATCCAAATTATATTGATTATTTTTACTACCTTCATGCCTAAGATGAATTAAAATATATATTTCTATTATATATAATTTTTTAAAATTCATTCACACATCAAATTGAATACTCTAATCTACTAATATATTTATTCAAAAATCTTATCAACAAAAGATTTATAATAATTCTCAAAATACTCGAAATATATTGCACAAAACTCAAATGTATTAATTTTCTTTTTTCTTTTTATTTTTTCTAAACCAAACTCAAATGTATTAATTAAACGAGACTAATCACACGAAATAATCGATAGAAAAGTCCTCTTGTGTTCTTGATAGAAAAGGTGACCGAAGGAAGTGCATGATCAGAGATTGGGTCATCCGTTCAATTAATTGAAGTAAAATTTCCCATTTCAAGAGCGTTAGAAGAAAATTAATAATAAGTAAATCATCACATATTCACATGTGAGTTCAATTTATTAAAAAGGGCAAGATAGTGGTTTGTACCATCCATTGTCCCGCAGCTATAAAGGTTCCATCATCCCTCCTCTGCACAAACCCGATAACAACTCCTCCCCCCGGGACACGCTCGCATCGCAATTGAACTTAACTGCGCCTTGCCTCGGCCTTTTCCATCGTCTTTCCTCATCGATCCCCCTTCTCTTCGTTGCTGCCATAGTGTGGTCGTTGTATCTCCGGTAATCTACAAGGAACTCTGTGGCCTGACGGACCACCACTCCTGGGTCCATGGTATTACCCTCAAAGATCCGTTTGTTCCTCGCCTGCCAAATCTTCCATATAAGCACCACCCACCATTCTCTTTCCTGTTCCGAGCACTGTGTGAAGACCAGCAAAAACGTCTGAAATACACTCCTTGTGCCCGTCCAGTACTTAGCCAATCTAGGCACTGATTTCCAAACCTTCCTCGCCGGGCTGCTGTAAGGACTGAATATATTTTATATTATTATTTTGAGTAAATAAATTATTATTTTATTCAATCGGTAAAAATGTGAGAAAACCCGTCCTCGAGCGTAAGTTTTGATTTTAAAATCATTCCGGCATCGTTTTGAGAATTTAGATTCTATTAGGTTTTAATTCCACATTCAAGCTCCGAGTATCGAAAAATTAATTTAATTTCGTTAATCTTGAAATTGAATTGAAATTTGATTAAATTTGATTTAGTCAGGATTCGATCGAGAGTGAGCGGGATTCGAGATTTCAACGTCGGAAATTTGAATTTCTGACTCGGGACCATAATTCCGTCCTACTTCATCCATTCTTATCCATTCCACTCACCTTCTCCTAGTTGGGTAATGTCTTATCTCTACTTCCCTCCCTCCCTTCTTGATTCCCCCATCTTTGGAAAACAATTGGGAAACAAACAAAACTACACCCCCTCCCATCTGTTCCATTGCAGCAAAAGAAGAAGAGAGCCAAACACCTTTTACCATTGCTTTGTCTGTTCACACACAACAGGACACCCTCCTCTTTAATTTACATTTCAAACATGCTCCCCCACATTTATATTCATCCTCCTCCATTTCTCTCTCCAAGACGTCAGCCCCTCTGCACACCCCACCTCCTCCCCACCTTGTCTTCACGCCTAAACCACCACAGCAACACCACCACCCTCCTCGCCTTCTTCCTCTGACAACCTATCCACCACCACGCTGCATCCACAACCACAACACTCCCCAGCCTCCGCCTCCGCCACCACCACTTCCCGTCATCACTAGAACGCCGCCACCACCGTAACCTCCGTCCCTCCCTCTCTGTTTAACGAGAGCCGAGTATCCCAGCGCCACCCCTTATTCTTCCTCCTTCGTCCTTCTTTCCCCGAGACACCAGCAGTAGCTCCATTGACGCCTCGTCGATACCACGAGCAGCAGCAGCTGGAGGAGGAACCCGAAGACCAAGCGCGAGCAGCCCCGACCTCCTCTCCCTTGTTTCTTCGATTCAAACCCGGTAAGGCTCCTTCCCCTTCCTTTCTCTCTAAAATCTCATAAAGATGCGCCTTTAGCCACCCTACCATCGTTCTAGGTCAAGCGAGGTCCGACCTAAGCCTCCGACGAAGCCAATCGAGTCTCCGGCTCCGACCGAGCATTCTTCGGGCGCAATGAAATCTCAGTGAGCACTCCCTTTCTCTTATCCCTTCGTGTCTATTCCATGTCTATGGGTGTCCATTGGGTGGACGGAGTCCAGAATAAACGGGGTTGAAGAGGAATGAACAGTAGTAAACGGGGCCTGATTGAAGAGGAATGAACAGTAATAAACGGGGCCTGATTTTCATCTGTTTTAAAAAGGGGAAATGGGCCTAATTTTGTTGGGCCTGATTTTTAGGTTTCAAAAGAAATGTGTTTTAGGCCTAATTTTTTTTTTACAATATCTGAAAATTGAGATTTTTGGCTTGTCTTAATAAAGGGAGCTCGGTTTTAGAAGTTTAGAAAAAGGGAGGGGTCGGTTTTGGTATTGAATAAAGTAAAGGGGGATAAATATTAAGTTAAATGGGAAATAAAAATATAATACTATTATTGAGATTTAAAATATTATATTATGAGACTTGAATTTTAAAGAGAACTTGGAAAATAGGTTTTAGAGGATGTAAATTGAATTGCGAAATGAAATTGGATTCATAAGATGTATAAAGGGGAATTGTTGAAAATATTCTAACATTGTCGGTATTGTTTAACAAAATAATAAAATAAGTTGAATTGAAAGGTAATGTTTTGCAAGTGGATTTTTTAGTCACATACGATTGAGAAAGTGTTTGAATAATGATTTGAGCTAACTTGAGAGTTAAAAGAGTTTTGGGAAATCTTTGGAAAATAACTTACCTTACATAACTTGATGGATAACTTGATAACTTGCGTGAGTATAAATTATGATATGTTGCTATTGCTATGATATGATATAATATAGGGTCTATGATGAGATCTTGATCTGATAAGCATGTTTTGATGTGTTATGATTGTCAAGTATGAATTGTGAGATACAATGTTGATATATGTCCTTAAAATGATATTAGGGAGTGTTGATATATGATTGAAAAGCATGATATGTTCTTAAATATGAAAGTATGAATATGATATATATATATATATATGAGGCGATGACGTGTTACCATATGTTGTTATATGTTATGATAATAAGTTAAAGCATGATAAGATGTTGAGATGATGAGTTGAGATGGTACTTGATGAGTTATATAGAGACTTTGCAATGAGATATGAGATGAGTTGAATGACGATGATGATATGGAATGTGATAGTGAGACTTTCGATATGTGATGAAATCCTGTGTGCTTGTATGTTTGAATAGATAGACTTATACTTCCATTATGACTACTAGGTGACTTTGAACTGTGTGATTGCTACAATGATGTTCTGCACTTCCAGGTAAGTGTTGTTGCAGGAGGATGATATGTCGAGTAATTACAAATAATAAAGATGTAATAAATGTAAACCAACTCCTAGCCTATGCAAATAATTACACGACTTCCTCCCGTTGTAGTGGAATGGTAGTCAGGATCGATCCACGAGGAGGCGTCTTAGCGGGATCCTAGTAGCTTTGGAAATCTCAAGTCTGCGTCGACCAGAAGTCTCGATTTCGACCTTGGAGCTCGATGTCGACCTCGGCTGTCGATGTTCTCTGTAACAGAAGACCTGCAGAGACAAAAACAAGTGGTCGATATCGACTGGAAAGGGTCGATATCGATGTCAGTCACGAAATCGACTGGCTCAGAAGACTGCCAGTCGACACAGTAGGGTCGATATCAATGTCTGTTGCCAATATCGATGTTCAGCAACCTCCGCAGTGATGATCGTCGTCGACTCAGAAAACTGTCGACGAACTCAATGGTCGATATCGACGTCTGGGGTCGATATCGATGTCTTCCTGCAGTGGGTTAGTTTTTCGTCGGCAAAGAAGGGCTGAAGATTTAAGAATGGATGAGAAGGGATGAACAGAAATAACAGTGGTTTATGTGAATTAAACTATGTAAAAGAAACAACTCCTAAGATTAGGGTTTACCACAACGTTAACCAATGCATGCGATAAGATAAATAAGACGGACAATTGCGCTATTTCACCCGAGGGACAAGCTTTCGCCGTACACCAACTCTTAGGATTACTCTTGCAAATAAACCTAATTGTCTTTACAAATTTTATGTTTATAACTCAAGTTGTTAGCATGAATCCCTTTTCTTTCGATTAGGACTAAACATAGAATCGTAGGAGGAGAGATAGACACAACGATATCAACATCTAATACTTACCTCAAGCGCACATGGCTAACGTCGGGCTCACCCCGACCCTAAGAGCTTTGGGGTACTACTCGCTTCTCATCATGGAACTCGTTGTTGATTGAAAAGAAGAAACTTGCATTAAAATAAACTCCGAAGCTTTACAACTCAACGCCAACTTTCGCAAACGTCAAACCCTAAAACTTCTCTCTAACTCTAACTCTATTTATTGTCTTACTTGCTTGTTTCTTGGATTGGATGATGATTGATTGCCAGCCCCCTAGGGCTTTATTTATAGGCTACTAATCCTTGCTATCCGAGGATTGTAACTTCTATCTAAACTATGAACTCTATCCGAACAATTAGGATATGTCTTTTATTTTGATAAAACTTAAAGGTAAAAGATAACTAAGTCTTCAGCTGCCATCTATCTTGAAAGTGTTATATAATTCCGTGCCTCCTTGAAGATAAAGTTCCCAATCCGCATCTCGAACTTGAGTCTATCTTCTGTCGAGATAAGGGGTCGATATCGACACCAGAGGTCGATATCGAGGTCTCTGTTCCTGCTCGACTTGTTCAGCTCCACTCGATGTCTATGTTGAGGTCGATATGAGGGTCGATATCGACACCAGAGGTCGATATCTATGTTGAAGGTCGATATCTACCTCTGCTCAACTTCACTTGGCTTCTTCGTTTTGACTCCGATTTCGCTCGAATTCCTGCATGTTTAGCTCAAAACTCGTGCAGACTCTATTTCTTGCATTTTAGCCCATTCTTACACAAGTTTATATTCTTTTGAAACTTTTTTTTGGAAATCGAATGAAATATGAAGTCAAACGATGCAATAAAAAGAAGTACAAATATGTACATCAAAACACCCCATACTTAGACTTGCTTGTCCTCAAGCAATAACCAAGCAATAACCAATACCTACAACACACCCTTCAAGTCTTCGCCCTTGTCAAAAGCAACATCATAAGTGGTAGCAAAGCAAAGCAAGTGAATTTAACGTCATAGCACATATTTTGGCCACCCATAGGCATACGCAATTTTGATCCAACCTCACAGGGATAATGTGTTTGCACTCAACTCTCATGTGTTTAGGCTATGAAGATCATCTCTCAACTCAATTCCATATACAATCTCATAAATATTGTAATTTATAAAAATCCACTTCGCAACCAGTTATGAAAATGCAATAAGAACCATCAGGAGGACTTTCGCTCAATGGTAGACTTTAAAGACGACTCCATTCGGCGGGGTTGTAATGGGGCTTGGTATGAAATAAAAAGGGTATGGAATTATTTGGCTATGTGGTGCTTTTATAATTCGGGAATCAAGACTCCTAAGTTTCAACACTTGCGATATCCAAACCATAACTCTTCCATGTTGCTCTTTCCAAGCTCAATCTCCTATAATGCTCTTTCCCAACTCATCTTTATATAATATGCTCTAAAGATGCACTAAACATGTAAACCATACTATCAACCCTTCTTTCAAACTCTAATATACCTCTAAAAAATATAACACTTGTATGAATAAAAGACTTAAGGATTTTGGCTCATGCACTATATATATAGCTCTATATTATTTTTTGGATTTTTTTTTCGGAAATAATAAATAAATATTAAAAATATGTGCATTTATATGGTGAGCCAAAAAATCCTTTTACAAAATATGACAAAATGTAAATATGCACCAACCCATAATTTCCTTGCTCAAAACTGGACATTATGCTCTTTTCTTTTCACAAGGCATTAGTCCAGTCAATCTAAGTCTTAATTCCCAAATGGGGGTCAGGCTCAATTTGGCTAGGGATAATTTTGTGGAGTTTGTCATTTCAGGCTCATGCTAATGTTCTGGCTTCAAGCAGGAATAATGCAGGGTAGGTAAAGAGAGGATAAAAATGGCTTAAAAGATGCCTCCATCATTTAATTCTCGTAAACATAGACATATATATGCATTGGTTTTGAATAACTATCACAACATTTAGAGATGCATAGGAAGAGTAAATACACTCAAGAAATCGGAGGGATTTTTTATGTTCTCCCTATAGGCCAAAATTCTCACAAGGACAATTTTTGTTGGATTTGCTTTTTAGCCTAGGATCATATGTGCTCAATTTCATCACAAGTTCACAATCTACATAAAAATTTTAAGGACTTAGGCTAAACCATCCAAATATGCCATAGGATTTACATGATCAAGTCAACTATTGAGTTTTCATCATAGGACATCCAAGTAGGGTTTAAAAACAAACTTAAAAATAAACATGCATTTTTTTGTATTTTTTCTATTTTTTTTTGAAAGTGAAAGCTAAGAACAAAAATTTAAACATGAATGTAATGCGAAGAAGAAAACCAAGTTATGACCATAAGACATGTCTTTCCCCCACCCCATACTTAAAATATACAGTGTCCTCACTGTATTAAAAAGAAGAACAAGGGTAGAGAGAAACTCACAGCGCACCCTGCGGATTCAGGTCAATTTCAGATTAGGTCGATGACAGAAGTCGATATCTATGTCAGAGGTCGATGTCGACTGCATCTGTCGAAGTCGAGGAAGAAAATGAAGATAAGGGCTGCCTGATTGGGGTCGATATCGAGTATACTAGTCAATATCGACCTCTCTTTTTCGCTCCTGAGTCCTCGATGTCGACTCCAGGAGTTGGCTTGACCCTGGGGGGGTGGATTTCGACTGGCCTGGTCTATTTCGACTGCCTCTACAAAAGCTTCTTTTCTTCTTCGTCATTTCTTTTGCTCGATAACCTGAAATATTGGTTAGATTATAGATAAAGCCATGAATTATATCCGTTTTAAAAGTTTAATAAAACAAAAGTCAAATCCTAAAAACCCATCTTAAAAAAATCAAGTTTTGTGTACAAGCTCTAGAGTTTTGAGTCGCTAGGCCGACTTCTCCGTCAATTCTTCACGACCCTTTTATGTCAGGACCCTTCGAGGTTGAGCCTTCTCCTGGATCATCTAGGTCCTTTTGATAGCATCTAAGTTCGGCGACCAAGGCTTCTTTGATGTTAGGTTCTTCTTTGGGTGCGTCCCTTCTCTTTCTTGACCTAACTTTAGCAATATAGGCAAACCATGGAGCTTTGACCCTCTCTTTAGTAGAGAATTATTAATAATAGGCTTAATTGATTTATCAATAAGGGACATGGGAGGGTTAGGAGTCATACCTGGGCTTACCTGTTTGGGCCCGAAACGGAAATCTTCGGGCTGAGGGGCAGTCGATTTCGACCAAGGAGGGTCGATTTTGAGTTCTTTGGTCGATATCGATATGTGGGGGTCGATATCGACCTCTGTGAACCCATACTTAAGCTCCTAGCAATGATCTGGCATACTCGATTTCAACCAAGGGGGGTCAATTTCGATGTTTTTAGTCGATATCGACTGGTTCCAGTCGATGTCGACCCTGCTTGTTGTTTCCGTCCTCGCCAACAAAAATTTTCTAAGCTTCTCCTTAGCCGGCGAGAGGACTACTTGCTTCAGGTGCTTCGTTTCGCTCATGGTCGGGTTGAAAGAGAATTCTATTACTTCGTTCCCTATAGTAAAGGTAAGTAATCCTCGACGTACATTGATATTGACATCAGCAGTAGCTAAGAAAGGCCTACCAAGGATAATAGGCACTACAGGATCTTCAAGCATCTCCAATACAATGAAATCAGCAGGCACAAAGAACTTACCTACCTTCACAGGAACGTCATCAACTATACATGTGGGACTGACGAATGAGTTGTCAGCCATATAGAGTTTCATGTCCACAGGTTTAAGTGCGCCAATGTTCACCTTTTGCCAAATAGAAAGAGGCATGAGACTTACACTTGCCCAGAGGTCACATAGGGTTTTATAACGATGTTGGCCAAGTCCCATGGTGATTGCAAACTTCCCTGGATCACTCTTCTTCTCAGGGAAATCCATCTTTGAGCACTCCTCTGCGATTTCTACCATGGATCTCTTCTTGCTAAGGATGTCTTTCAGGAATCGCACATAGGCGGGCATCTCGCTTAGGGCTTCTGTAAGAGGAATTGTAACATTAAGGCCTTGAAGAATTTTTACAAAGCGCCTAAACTTATCTTTGGTGGGATCCTCCAATGCTTTGGATGGGAATGGCAACGTCTTCTTTGGTTGAGGGGCCAAAACGGTGGTCGGAGGGGCATGCTGGACATCGATGTCGAATGGGCACCGGTCGATATCGACTGGAATGGTCGATTTCAACCTCTTTTGTGGCTCAAATGGCTCTGCAGTGGCCTCGACATCGACCTGGGTGTCGACCTGGGGGTCGATATCGACCTCGTCCTCGACATCGACTGGTCTGTCGATGTCGACTGGGTCTGCTGCTTTTTCCTCCGCTTCCGTTCTTGGCTTTTGTACTTTGTTGCTACTCCTTAATTGCATGGATGCGACATGGTCTATCCCGGATTGCCCCTTAGGATTGGTGGTTGGTTACCCAGGGAATGTTCTGGACGGTCTAGGGATTTGCGCTGCCAATTGACCCAGTTGGGTCTCTACGTTCCTTTTCCATATATCCATCTCCCCAATCCTTGTGGTAAGGTGATTGAGTTGAAAATGGATGGCATTGTTGGATTGATCATTCTTAGCTTGATTCCTCCTTATCTCATCTAGCACAAGTTGAAGATCATCCTTCTTCTGGTCTCTTTCTCCCGTTGTAGTGGAAGGGTAATCAGGATCGATCCACGAGGAGGCGTGTCAGCGGGATCCTAGTAGCTTTGGATATCTCAAGTCTGCGTCGACCAGAAGCCTCGATTTCGACCTTGGAGCTCGATGTCGACCTCGGCTGTCGATGTTCTCTGCAACAGAAGACCTGCAGTGACAAAAACAAGTGGTCGATATCGACTAGAAAGGGTCGATATCGATGTCAGTCACGAAATCGACTGGCTCAGAAGATTGCCAGTCGACACAGTAGGTTCGATATCGATGTCTGTTGCTGATATCGATGTTCAACAACCTCCGCAGTGATGATCGTCGTCGACTCAGAAAACTGTCGACGAACTCAGTGGTTGATATCGACGTCTGGGGTCGATATCGATGTCTTCCTATAGTGGGTTAGTTTTTCGTCGGCAAAGAAGGGCCGAAGATTTAAGAATGGATGAGAAGGGATGAACAGAAATAACAGTGGTTTATGTGAATTAAACTATGTAAAAGTAACAACTCCTAGGATTAGGGTTAACCACAACGTTAACAAATGCATGCGATAAGATAAATAAGACGGACAATTGCGCTATTTCACCCGAGGGACAAGCTTTCGCCATATACCAACTCTTAGGATTACTCTTGCAAATAAACCTAATTGTCTCTACAAATTTTATGTTTATAACTCCAGTTGCTAGCATGAATCCCTTTTCTTTCGATTAGGACTAAATATAAAATCGTAGGAGGAGAGATAGACACGACGATATCAACATCTAATACTTACCTCAAGCGCGCATGGCTAACGTCGGGCTCACCCCGACCCTAAGAGCTTTTGGGTACTACTCGCTTCTCATCATGGAACTCATTGTTGATTGAAAAGAAGAAACTTGCATTAAAATAAACTCCGAAGCTTTACAACTCAACATCAACTTTCGCAAACGTCAAACCCTAAAACTTCTCTCTAACTCTAACTCTATTTATTGTCTTACTTGCTTGTTTCTTGGATTGGATGATGATTGAATGCCAGCCCCCTAGGGCTTTATTTATAGGCTACTAATCCTTGCTATCCGAGGATTGTAACTTCTATCTAAACTATGAACTCTATCCGAACCATTAGGATAGGTCTTTTATTTTGATAAAACTTAAAGGTAAAAGATAACTAAGTCTTCAGCTGCCATCTATCTTGAAAGTGTTAGATAATTCCATGCCTCCTTGAAGATAAAGTTCCCAATCCTCATCTCAAACTCGAGTCTATCTTCTATCGAGATAAGGGGTCGATATCGACACCAGAGGTCGATATCGAGGTCTCTGTTCCTGCTCGACTTGTTCCGCTCCACTCGAGTCTATGTTGAGGTCGATATGAGGGTCGATATCGACACCAGAGGTCGATATCTTTGTTGAAGGTCGATACCTACCTCTGCTCAGCTTCACTTGGCTTCTTCGTTTTGACTCCGATTTCGCTCGAATTCCTGCATGGTTAGCTCAAAACTCGTGCAGACTCTATTTCTTGCATTTTACCCCTTTCTTACACAAGTTTATATTCTTTTGAAACTTTTCTTTGGAAATCGAATGAAATAAGAAGTCAAACGATGCAATAAAAAGAAGTACAAATATGTACATTAGTAAGTTCCTTTATGGGCTTACTCAGATTCGAAAGAGAATACCTGCTTGTGAATATGTGACATACTAGGTGTTGCATAAGCATTAAAGCTTTTTATGTAGTATCATGCTAGGATTGCACTTATGAATGAGCATTCGGTTACGTTGTGTGATTGAGAACAGAACGGCCGTTATCTGTGAGTCTTAGAGTATTTTCTAGGTTCATAGGGTAGCCCAGCTTCATCGGGTGCCCTGAGTCATAGTCGATATATGAGCATGATGATAGCCCAGCTCCATCGGGCATGAGCATGATATATGATATAATGATGAGATATAATGTGCTATGATGAGATATGATATGCTATAGCATCGAACTGGCCAGTCTCTGCACTAACGGAAAGGGGTGCAGAGGTAGCAGAGGGATATGCCACTTGGCATTCTTTGGGCGCCTTTATAGTTCTTTTCCGCATATTATAATTTAGGAACATGTTAGTGTGATTTAATTTCCGCATTGCATCGAAGCATCTTTATTATAGCGTATGTGTATATTTGCTTGCGGGACAGAGTGCGTTGGGGTCTCGGTCTGATCCCGCTCGCACAAATTGTTTTTAGGTATGATTGCTCCCTGTCTCTATAGCGTGGGAAATACCCCCCGGGCGATTGCAAAGAACCTGCCTAACCCCGCTAATTTGGCTATACGACTTTAGAATATATGTTTTGGTTTTGACCCGGCTCTGTCGTGACATTTGTATCTAAACATTGCTTCCGCTTTACCTTTATTTGAATTGAATTTCCGCGACTTCGATTGCTTGGGGTTCGAAATCCCCGCTTTGAATACTAATCTTTAGAGGTTTGAAACCTCGACCTGTACCTGAATTGCAACATCTGAACGAAGATATCCAGCCTTCGAAACGTATCTCGGATATTTATATCCGGGCCGTTACAAAGTTGGTATCAGAGCCAGGTTATGCAATTCGGGTACACAAGGGTCGGGTGTATGATTTGAAAACCGCCCACGAATTTCAAAAGATTTAAAAGGATTTAAAAGGGGGCAAAATGAACATAATATGCCTAACCCAATTGGACTAAGTAATGAACTTGGATTATGATAAAAGAGAAGAACCAACTAAAGAGGGATCGAGTGGGTAGAAAATGTGCTAGACCATCCCTATTGGATGTAGTTGGGAATGGATATGCGAAATATTAGCTTGTTCTTTACAGATGGGTCCGGAAGATTCCAAGGAGACCATTGTAATTGTCATTGACTGATTCTATGCTGAGCTTGTTGTGGATATGATTGGTATGCCCGGACTATGAAATGTGTACTAATTAATCTGCGTAAATGAGATAGCGGGAGTACCCTTATTTCCCTATGGTCAAGCCCAACTTGTGTGAAATAGCCCCTTCCACTATGTCAGCCCTTGACGGTTCTATCGAGTCTTTCTCCCGGATGTCGGTGTCTTTCTCCCGGACACATTGTGTCGGGAATCATGATTGAATATGAGGGTTGTCCGAGAGAGTATTGGAAGACGGTCCTTGATGTAGTTCCGAGTTAGAGAGTGAGATGTTTACGGGGTTTTCCTTATCAATTCTCATGACGATCCATCAGTGTCTTCTTGTCACGAAAAGTCGTATCCGAGTCCCATGGGAAAGATGAGTGATGAGTCAGTTAGGAAGAGTCAATGTTTGCCTTTATGGATCTCTATCAGGTTATCTTGATTGCTCTGTCCATGATTATGTGATACTATGTGGTACTACTCCTTGACCTACGGATTGATCCTTAGTGTGAAATGGTGCTTATGTGCCTTGATGTTCATAATGACCATTAGTAAACAGCTACTCATGTTGTTACATCTATGATTAGTTACCTTGCTCAGATCTCTTATTGTACCTTGCTTTCTATCATGATTATATAGCATGTCTACTTGACCTATTGTATTGATCGTATTAATGATTGATTGGAAGCATGAACCACATGATATGAGTCTATATGATTGTTGCTTCTCCTGAATTAGGTCCATGATAGTGTGATCAACACTTCTTTATATGAATCTCTCATAAGATGTGTTCTTTAGCATGCTAGCCGATGATGCCTCGATGCTTATCATTCATCTTGTGACAAGACTCTATGGCATGCCCATCTACCTTGTATTTCTCAGATCAACTATTGTTGATTATTCTACAATTAGTATTGTTATATGTTAATTGTGCTAAATTGAGAATATGTTAGTGTGAATGAGTCTTGATAAACACATGTTTCCTCCCCGTATACATTGAATTGGACTCATGTCCTCGTATACTAGTCATGTTGCCCCATTACTTAGACTTGCTTTATACATCGTTATATTCCTCTCATGCTACTATATCACTGGAATGTGATCGATTGAACTCTTGCATATCATCGTATTAACCAATCAAGTGCATGTATGTATCACATGTTAGGTTGAGCCATTAGTAACATGTAGAATCCTTGGTTATGGCTTATGCACATTTATGCCCTGCTTGCATTATTGTTCATTCTCTCTTGGACTAGGTCCCTGATAGTGTGGTTCTTCCCTCTCTTTATCCTCTTAAAATGTTTTACTCATCCTGATAAGAGTGATATTGGATTCGAAGATCGACTTGCCTTTGTGGTGGTTAATTCTAGCCTGCTTACATGTTCTCACTCGGTGGTATTCCTCTATTACTCTATGATATTTTCTCATGCTTACATGAACGTATGACTTGACACCTTGCTTGATCACACACCCCGTTATATCATGACTTCGCATACGCGTGACGCATAGATGTTAGAAGGAATTTAGTTGAAATTACTTTAATTGTATTCATGTTCGATGTGTGCTATTAGTATCATGTAGGGCTTATGACTTCCAATGTGACCTGCTAAATGATTACATGTCATGCTTGTCCTATAATGTGATAGTTGTCGTATCGTTTTATGTACCCTATGACAGTTCATTCCTAGCATGATTATAAGCTATCACCCGTGATTTTATCTTGTTTATTCTGTGGTGATCCTTTTGCTTTCATGTGCATCGTATTGAAGTCATTAATCACTCTTGACTATGCCATACCTGATCATGTATCACTAGTATTATGAAGGATATGTGCTCCCTAAATATATCCTGTTGTATGATTACCTGACATTCATAACTTGTTATATAATCATTGTTGTTAGTTGTGATAATTACTATGCCGCTCTTATTTGTTCTCGTATGGTGCTTCATCTGATTGTTATAATATACCTTGCCATGATATAATTGAACTCATTTGTTGATATGTATACCATGCCCTTACATTGTTCATATACATGATACTTATCATCCTCGTAAAATCCTGCATGACCTTGGACCCCACATGACCAATACTGGCTCCGCATAACTTGCCTAGGTTGCTAGACTTACCTGCATTCAGGGAATAATAGGCTACTAGCTTGTCTCACGCGCATCAGTGTAGGACTCGATTGTATCTTTGGAATGAATATATACGTCGTTGTTCCTAGAGATAGGTGCATGTTAGTATGGAATAATGTGGTTGATATGCTCCATGATGAATTCGTGCTTGGTTGTCACAAGTGTAACCTAATAGACTTCCATAAGGGCATCGTTACTTTTCCCGGATCGGAGTCTTGTCTCTAGTCATGTCATCTTTAGCTTTGGTCCATTTTGTCTCCGAGAGGAACATTGGGTCGTCCGCTCTTGTCACTCCCCTATCTCCGCTAACTTAGACTCCTACGCGATACATTGGATGAGCGACCGCAAAGAGAAGGGGACGGGAAGTTAGATAGCGATAGAGCAGCGCAGCGGAAGCGTGGGCCAATAACCCACGGACCTTAGGATCGACGATGTCGATGAAACAAGCTTGCTTCGAGGATGGCGGTTATTGAGTACGATATGACTTACAAGCGAGAGTGTCCTCCGTTCGAATTGTTAATGCCTTTCTGAATATGTTGATGATGATATTTCACTTACCTGACGTTGGAATTAACATGTTTGATGTGCTGACGTGATGATGATTATTGCTCGATTATCCATTGTCTATGATGATATATATGATTTGATGCCTTACAGTCCTAATGTGCTATGATGACTTGACGTGATGCTACTCTGAGTTGCCAAGCATGATCTAAATTCCTTGCCTATAAAAGTATAAACTGCAAATGCTCGGAACCTGAATTGTTTATTAGATATGGTTATGATGAAACGTGCTAGCTTGATTTGATTAGGGTCATATATGATGTTTGCAATACTTGTTGAGCATGACGGTAAATTGAGACTTTTGATACAGTTGCAATGCTTGATGATGAACTAATGGTCCTATTGTTATACATGCTAGTCGATATGATGTAGACCTTATGTGCGATGAATTTCATGATTGCTTCTTCTTTGAGCATGTGAGTGAGGTCCTTTGGTAGAATGGTCAGAGAGTGGAGAAAGGTTTTGAGCGATTTGGATGATTGACGGTGGTAAGGGGAAAGTTGCAGAAGAGGGGTGTTGACTTAGGGTGGACCGAGTGAGTTCGGGATTTACAAGAGGTAATGCTTGGTGGTTTTCGATGAGCTTCTAGGTGAATCTTGGGTAGTGGTATGGTTAGGGGTAGGCTGGTTAGGTAGTGACCGAGGAATTTTTATAGAAGATGCGTGGTTAGCAGGGCATGATGTTTGTGATACCTTGGGAAGTGTGGGAAGTGTAGGAAATGGCTTGTAAGAGTATTGAGGATATAGTATGCGAGGGTACTCGGGTGTGAGGTTAGAGATATGAGTTGGACTTTTAGAGGTGGGTTGCTTGTGGGAGAGCTTGGTGGAAAGAAGTATGAGATTGGAGTGTCGGAATGAATTAGGACTTCTTCTATGGGATATTATCCGAGTTGATGTTAGTGGGTCTAGATGAAGATTGGTCTTGGCTTGAGAGTTGGAGACAAGCGAGCGGGGATTGCGTCTTATTGTGACTGGTATAATGCGCAAAACTTTCTTGATTATGTGATTATGAACTGGCATGATGTTAGATAGCGACCATGATAAACCTGATATGGCATGATATTACATGTTCATATGCAAATATGAAATCTAATTGGTAGTGACAACTATGATCATGATATATTGATAAATTGCTATCCTACTATGTTCTTCTAGAATCATGCTATGATGTGTTGTATGAATCATGAGATAATGATATGTTGCTATGTGAAAGCATGATGTTATACTATATGGTTGATAAGCATGATTATGAACATGTAAGTGATGAATATGACTTGGAGCATGAATATGACTTATATTTATATATGAGATGATGGTGCATGACTGCAAATAATCGTTATATGGTATTGCAAGGAGTTGCAATGATGTTTTGTGAGTATATTAGCATTTCCATGCTTGGTATATGGTTAGATCTTTCCTTTTGCTGAAGCTTAAAAAGCATGACCTTGTGTGTTAATGTGTTGACAATTAATGTTAGTTTGTTGACCTTATGATGAGATTCTGCTATGACTACCTTTACCATGCTAATGTTTGAATTGACATGCTAAATCTGTTATGACTGGTTCCACTTGTGTTGCAATGTTGAGATGCGATCATGAGATTCGACTTGTAGTAGCGTACTGACTCCATGACACCTAGCCTCTTTGATCTCTTGACATGTGTGCTTGCGTGATAAGTTATGAGAATTCGATGATGCACATGTGATGCCTTCGGTATGAGGTAGATATACTTTATGACTCATGGTATGATGTTGAGATTTTGTTATTCCTTGTGGCGTGTTCAGAAGGGATGGTATGATCTATGTTATGGGTAATCATGTATGCGGTTGAGATGTCGATTGGTTGAGATTATCATGATTGATGTTGAAATTGCCATATGAGAGGTGGTTGATGATGTTATGAGTCGATGAGTTAATTTACTTATGAGCGTATTGAGTTGAGGATGATGATAAAATGATTTTGGAACCTAGGAACAGAATATGGGATTAGCCTTTAGAGGTGGATAATTCCACCTCCTACCTTCTGAATTTGATTGATTGGTTTGCGAGAAGCTAATTTGGTTTTTGGAAGATTTTGACGAAATCTTGATTTGAGAGGATTTGACTTGTTTTGGTGTAAAGCTGCTTGTTAAAACGTCGAATTTGAAGATTTTGAATGGTTTTGAAAAGGACCAACTTGGGGTTTTAAAGAAGTCGAGAGTTCAATGATTTAGATAACAATCTTTCCATTTACAAACGCTTTGAGGTTTTACGAACTGGATTTACATTATGACGTCTCACGAAGTGGATACAAGAATTTTATAGGGGCGCTTATAAATTGCTTGATAAGACCTAGTCGGGATGCTATAATACTTTTAGAGTTGTGGTACTTCCGAAAGGTCGAAGCGAGGATGTGATAAGGGCGCTTATTACACACTTGACAAGACCAATTGGAGATGTCATGACCATGACTAGGATGTTGTGAGAATCCCGGAAGACGCAATCGAGATGATTACAAGATCCTTGGACATGGTCCTCGGACTCACCGATTTCAAACTCCTTCCCATCGCTTTAAAATGATTTTAGTCTCGGGGACGAGACTTGTTTTTAGAGGTGGATAAATATAAGGACTGAATATATTTTATATTATTATTTTGAGTAAATAAATTATTATTTTATTCAATCGGTAAAAATGTGAGAAAACCCGTTCTCGAGCGTAAGTTTTGATTTTAAAATCATTCTGGCATCGTTTTGAGAATTTAGATTCTATCAGGTTTTGATTCCGCATTCAAGCTCCGAGTATCGAAAAATTAATTTAATTCCGTTAATATTGAAATTGAATTGAAATTTGATTAAATTTGATTTAGTTGGGATTCGATCGAGAGTGAGCGGAATTCGAGATTTCAACGTCGGAAATTTGAATTTTCGACTCGGGACCACAATTCCGTCCTACTTCATCCATTCTTATCCATTCCACTCACCTTCTCCTAGTTGGGTAAAGTCTTATCTCTACTTCCCTCCCTTCCTTATTGATTCCCCCATCTCTGGAAAACAATTGGGAAACAAACAAAACTGCACCCCCTCCCATCTGTTCCATTGCAGTAAAAGAAGAAGTGAGCCAAATACCTTTTACCCTTGCTTTGTCTGATCACACACAATAGGCCACCCTCCTCTTTAATTTATATTTCAAACATGCTCCCCCACATTTCTATTCATCCTCCTCCATCTCTCTCTCCAAGACGTCAGCCCCTCTGCACACCCCCCCTCCTCCCCACCTTGTCTTCACGCCTAAACCACCACAGCAACACCACCACCCTCCTTGCCTTCTTCCTCTGACAACCTATCCACCACCACGCTGCAGCCACCACCACAACACTCCCCAGCCTCCACCACCACCACTTCCCGTCACCACTAGAACGCCGCCACCACCGTAGCCTCCGTCCCTCCCTCTCTGTTTAACGAGAGCCGAGTATCCCAGCGCCACCCCTTATTCTTCCTCCTTCGTCCTTCTTTCCCCGAGACGCCAGCAGTAGCTCCATCGACGCCTCGTCGGAACCACGAGCAACAGCAGCTAGAGGAGGAACCCGAAGACCAAGCGTGAGCAGCCCCGACCTTCTCTCCCCTGTTTCTTTGATTCAAACCCGGTAAGGCTCCTTCCCCCTCATTTCTCTCTAAAATCTCATAAAGATGCACCTTTAGCCACCCTACCGTCATTCTAGGTCAAGCGAGGTCTGGCCTAAGCCTCTGACGAAGCCAATCGAGTCTTCGGCTCCAATCGAGCATTCTTCGGGCGCAATGAAATCTCGGTGAGCACTCCCTTTCTCTTATCCCTTCTTGTCTATTTCGTGTCTATGGATGTCCATTGGGCGGTCGAAGTCCAGAAATCGTCGTTGGCCGAGCTCCCTCTTCCTCTGGCTAATTTTCGAACGCAACACTACTGGGTTGAAGAGGAAGGAAAATAATAAATAGGGCCTGATTTTCTTCTGTTTTAAAAAGGGGAAATGGGCCGAATTTTCTTGGGCCAGATTTTTGGGTTTCAAAAGAAATGTGTTTTAGGCCTAATTTTTTTTAGAAAATCTGAAAATTGAGATTTTGGGCTTGTTTTGATAAAGGGAGCTCGGTTTTGGAAGTTTAGAAAAAGGGAGGGGTCGGTTTAGGTATTGAATAAAGTAAAGGGGGATAAATATTAAGTTAAATGGGAAATAAAAATATAATACTATTATTGAGATTTAAAATATTATATTATGAGACTTGAATTTTAAAGAGAACTTGGAAAATAGGTTTTAGAGGATGTAAATTGAATTGCGAAATGAAATTGGATTCATAAGATGTATAAAGGGTAATTGTTGAAAATATTCTAACATTGTCGGATTTGTTTAACAAAATAATAAAATAAGTTGAATTGAAAGGTAATGTTTTGCAAGTGGATTTTTTAGTCACATACGATTGAGAAAGTGTTTGAATAATGATTTGAGCTAACTTGAGAGTTAAAAGAGTTTTGGGAAATCTTTGGAAAATGACTTACCTTACTTAACTTGATGGATAACTTGATAACTTGCGTGAGTATAAATTATGATATGTTGATATTGCTATGATATGATATAATATAGGGTCTATGATGAAATCTTGATCTGATAAGCATGTTTTGATGTTTTATGATTGTCAAGTATGAATTGTGAGATACAATGTTGATATATGTCCTTAAAATGATATTAGGGAGTGTTGATATATGATTGAAAAGCATGATATGTTCTTAAATATGAAAGTATGAATATATATATATATATATATATATATATATATATATATATATATATATATATATATATATATATATATATATATATATAAAAATAAGGCGATGACGTGTTACCATATGTTGTTATATATTATGATAATAAGTTAAAGCATGATAAGATGTTGAGATGATGAGTTGAGATGGTACTTGATGAGTTATATAGAGACTTTGCAATGAGATATGAGATGAGTTGAATGACGATGATGATATGGAATGTGATGGTGAGACTTTCGATATGTGATGAAATCGTGTGTGCTTGTATGTTTGAATAGATAGACTTATACTTCCATTATGACTACTAGGTGACTTTGAACTGTGTGATTGCTACAATGCTGTTCTGCACTTCAAGGTAAGTTCCTTTATGGGCTTACTTAGATTCGAAAGAGAATACCTGCTTGTGAATATGTGACATACTAGGTGTTGCATAAGCATTAAAGCATGTCATGTAGTATCATGCTAGGAATGCACTTATGAATGAGCATTCGGTTACTTTGTGTGATTGAGAACAGAACGACCGTTATCTGTGAGTCTTAGAGTCTTTGCTAGGGTCATAGGATAGCCCAGCTTCATCGGGTGCCCTGAGTCAGTTGTCGATATATGAGCATGATGATAGCCCAGCTCCATCGGGCATGAGCATGATATATGATATGATGATGAGATATGATATGCTATGATGAGATGTGATATGCTATAGCATCGAACTGGTCAGTCTCTACACTAACGGAAAGAGGTGCAGATGTAGGAGAGGGATATGCCACTTGGCATTCTTAGGGCGCCTTTACAGTTCTTTTCCGCATGTTATAATTTAGGAACATTGATGTGCGCACAAATTGCCATATTTTCTATGCACATATGAATTCATTTTGTTGTCTTTTGCATGCACATTAATGGGAAAACATGGGAATAGTGTAGTTTATGCTTAAATGTCAAATATAAGGGTTTGCACGAGTTTCTATGTGATTTCGCAGAAAACAGGATGAAAATGGATGAATTCAGGAGAGCGGAAAAAGAACTCGAAGTCTTCTGAAGAGGTCGAAATCGACTGAAGACCTCGACATCGGGTACATCGAGACATAGGAATTGAGCAGAAAGGAAACAGAGCATCTCGACACAGAAGAGGTTGATATCGACGTCTGGAGGTCGATATCGATCATGCCAGATCGACCCAATTGATAGAAGTCGAGTAGGAGAAGGAGAAGCTCGAGATAAGATTTTGGAGGGGTCGATATCGAGTGGAAGGGTCGATATCGACCAGGCCAGCAGAGGAATTCGACTCCGATTTTGATAGAATTATATCCAATGCTTGCAATACCTATCCAAGGGTCGAAATTTCCTATCATCAACATCAGGTTTATCATAAGGAGGCTGGTTTCACCATGAAGTTTTAGCTTTTACTTTTTATTTATTTATCATAGAGAATAAAGATAAGGTTTCGAGTCCTTATCGTCATCTACAAATAGAAGCCAATAGGGCTGAGTTTAGGAATTCAATTCATCATTCAATATTCAGTTTGAGACGGAATTCAGTTGCAATAGGGAGAGAGAGAGAGAGAGAGTGGCCGAGTGGAGTTGTAAAGCGAGAGCGGAGTGGCTTGTTCGGTTGTACTTTCTTTCGGAGTTTTAATTCAAAGTAGCTTTCTTTCAATAAGAATGATGATGATGTGCATGATGAGGAGCGAGTAGTCAACCCACTTCTAGGGTCGGGGTGAGCCCGACGATAGCAATGTGAGGTAAGTGCATCAAAGGTATGACTTTTATGCGATTCCGTCTTCTACCCCATGCATGATCCTTTGCGAAAGTTAAGGAGATTCGTTATTTGCATTATTGAAGCGAAAGCCACTCATATTGCGAACTTGAATTACTCATGAATTGGATAGTAACTCTTAGGAATTATGCGAGAGCCTCTAATCACCTAAGTGTTGATAACGAAAGTTATTTGACGGAAAGACATTAAAGTTCATATCTTTAGCATGAAACTTGCATTGTTATCGTTGTGGCATGAAACCCCGACTTTGGAAGCTTTTTAATTCATTAAATTCTTCATAAAAGTCTTAGTTTCGCTTCTGTTCATCTTCCCTCTCCATTCTATTTTCTTCGGATCCTTTTCCGACAAATTGGTTACAAAAACAGTTTCTGTGACAAGCGTCGAAATCGACTTTAAGGGTCGATATCGAGTACTAACATCGATATCGAGGTCTCTGCTCGACGTCGACTTGCTGTTTTGTCTTCTGCAGGAACTGCGCTAGGAAATCGACCAGAACTGAGGTCGATATCGACCAGTATACTCGATATCGAGTGTCTGCTGAGGTCGAAAGCATTGATCGTGAGTACAACAAGGGAAGCGCTGACATACCTCCTCGTGGATTCGATCCTGAATTACCCTACTACTACAAGGGAGGGGATTCTTGTATTATTTGTTTGGGACAGGGAGATAGTCTAGTTGTGCTTTATTTTATTCTCCTATATTTTACATACACACCTTCCCCCTTTAACCCTTTAGCGAACAAATTGGCGCCGTTGCCGGGGAGGCAATCAATCGCCACCTAAGTTAATCACGATCTTTTTCTAAGCTTATTCTGCAGGTTTATGCGACGTTCTGATCGCGGACCTATCCTGGAACCAATTGACGAGCCTGAACGTTTCTACCATCTTCGCAACAAAGCAATTCGCATCATGGCTGAGAACGAGACGCAGGCTGAGATCATAGAGCGGTTGAGAAAGGAAATCGAAGACCACAATGTTACAATCGCTGCTGAAAGGGCCGCTGTTGCTGCTGAGCGAGCCCGTGCTGATAGGGAGGAGGATGCGCGCAGATAAGCCCAAGAGCGGCTGAATCAGTATCCACAGACGGCAATGCAATACATGCATCCGCCACTTCATGTTCCTGAATCTGCCATTATAATTCCTCACTCCAATTATGAACTGAAAATTAACTTCCTATCTGAGATTAAAAGAAATACTTTTGAAGGAAGACATAATGAATGCCCCCTGCAACACATCTCTACTTTTATGGACTTATGTGAAACAGTTGCTGATGGAGTAAACTTAGAGTATGTGCGACTAAAATCTTTTCGATGGTCTTTGGCAGGAAAGGCATTACAATGGCTTGAAAGTTTGGCTCCACGATCGCTAAGGACATGGGCGGAGGTGAAAGATGCATTCTTGAACAAGTTCTTCCCACCTTCTAAAACGGCGATGCTACGACAAAGGATCACGGCTTTCAAACAAAAGCCAGGTGAAACCCTAGCACAGGCGTGGGAGCGCTTCAAAGACTTGCTGAGATCATGCCCGACGCATGGGCAACTTCCATATGTCATCCAAGAGATCTTTTATAACGCCCTTGATGCGCCGAATAAGGAGAGGATCAATTCATATACCTCCTATCGGTACATTGAGCTTACACCAACGGAGGCATGGGAGACCATTGAGAGGCTTGTGAACTTTGACAACACCTATGGGGCTGCTGCGGCCTATGATGCAAGGCCTGCCCCATCTATGCCACTATATGAGCCTCCAAGGGAGATAGATCCTGAAGTACGGCAACAATTCCATAACGATCAAACACGCCGCCTTCAAAAGCAAGTAAGGTTCCTGAGCAACAATCAACCTTGTCAGGAGTGTGGTTCAATAAGGCATAACACCAGTGGCTGTCCACATACTGAGCAAGTATCCATGGCGGAACAACATGAGGAGGTCAAATGGACGAGAGGCCCCTATGGAGGGGGCAATCAACAAAATTGGGGTGATCAAAGGTTCTATCAAAGGGATCCCCCAACCTATAGGGCACCAGGGCACCCTGAGCGGGAGACTAAGAAAGATGACCTGCAAATCATCCTTGATGAGATGCGGAGGAACCACGCTGAGTTCAAACAAGCCAATAACTCCGTCCATACTCAGCTGCAGGGCATCAATTCTAGACTTGGGGAGATCGACGTTTGGAAGCGCAACATGGAGACTCAAATGAGTCAATTGGCGGAAGCAATGCCCAAAGCGTCCGGATCACTCCCTGGATCCACTGTGCCCAACCAAAAGGGCAAAACTACAGGTCATATCGCGGCAGTAAACCTAAGGAGTGGGCGTCAATTACAAACGCCCGAGCGAAAAGTGGAGGAGAAGGAGCCAGAACAGACGTCGATATCGACCCCCCCTGTCGATATCGACCAAGGTGACATCGATGTCGACCCTCCTGTCGATGTCGACCCTAATTTTGCGTCACCACAGAAATCGACTCTTCCAGTCGATGTCGACCCCACTGCTGCCGATATCGACCTCACTACAGCCGCAGGAAGGAAGAAGGTGTTGCCATTCCCAACTAGAAAAGTGACTAAGGACCCAGCGGAAAAGAAGTTCCAACGGTTCGTGAAGATGCTCCAAGGGCTTAATGTCTCTATACCATTCACAGAGGCACTTCACGAGATGCCATCTTATGTGAGGTTCCTTAAAGACATCTTGGGTAAGAAGCGATCGCTCTCTGAGATCGCAGAGGAATGCAACAGGTTGGAGCTATCACAAAAGCGGGCGGACCCAGGTAAGTTTTCTATCGCTATAGGTCTAGGTCAATTCAAATTTAATGCTTTAGTTGACTTGGGCGCTAGCGTTAGCATGATGCCACTAACCATTTGGCACAAGGTAAAGATAGGTCCTCTGGAGCCCGTGGATGCAAGATTATACATGGCTAACAATACCGTAGTTATTCCAACTGGGATAGTAACGGATGTGCCAGTACAAGTAGGTAAATTCTTTGTCCCCGCTGATTTCCTAGTTGTTGACATAGCGGAGGACCCTGCTTGTCCAATTATTTTAGGTAGGCCATTCCTAGCAACCGTCGATGCCAACATTAGTGTGAAGAAAGGATTGCTCTCACTCACAATTAGTGATGAAGTAATAGAGTATTCCTTCAACAAGACGGTGCAAAGTCAAGGGCCAATGGAGATAAAAGCCATCAAAGAAGCCCAAGTAGAGGAAGTTGAAGCAATCTTGAACGAAGGAGCTCAACAGGACATCGAAATCGACCCAGGTAAGTCGATATCGACCACTATTGTTCAAGATTCTGTGATAGGTCATAAGTATGGGGTCGACGGAGGAAAAGAGGAAGCATCGAAATCGGGGTCAAGGGTCGATATCGACCACACCCTATCGAAATCGACCACCATCAGCGCTGAGAAGAGAGGCGAGGAGACCTCGATATCGACCTCTGAGGGTCGAAATCGACCTGATCATATCGAGTCAAAACTCCCCAAATTGACTGATCCTACAGGTGTACAACAAGGGTCGATATCGACCTCTGCACATCGACATCGACCTGAATCACAGACTGAGAAGAAGGTAAGTCAAGGTACGGATTCCTCTTGTTCAATTACAATAAAGGACTTATCATTATTTGGAAGAGGTGTGCCTTGGCATGTGCGTTTATGTAGGATATCCGATGATGGTTCAAGCCAATATGAGATAGGAGACAAGGTCTATGTTGCCAAATCTAAAGACCATTGGTTCCCTACAAGATTCAAGGATAAGAGCTTAGGTCCATTCACGGTGAATCAAATCAATCCCGGGGGAATGCAGCTGCGGGACAAGAAAGGAGTGATATTTGAGGCCCAAGCCACATGGGCTCTGCAGATGCCACCTTGAAAAGCGCAAAGGAAGAAGTCGGCCTAGCGACTTAAAAATCTAGAGCTTGTAACAAAGACTTAGTTTTGGTTTTAAGACAGCTTTGTTTTGGTTTTAGACACTTTATTGTTTTGCATATTGTGTGTTTAGTTTTCAAATTGCAGGAGAGAGAAAAGCACACAGAAAGGCATCGAAATCGATGTCGGACATCGAAATCGACCTCAAGGTCGACATGGATAGGGTTTGTGATCGAGGCCGAGTCACCCTGAAGCCCGAGCAGAATTCAGAGAGACATCGATATCGATATAAAGGGTCGATATCGACCTTCCCTGCTGTCTTCTTCAACTCCTGAAATTTGTGACGGTTTAGTAAGTTTTCTTCTTAACCCTAGTTCTAATACAGTGAGGACACTATAAATTTTAAGTATGGGGTGGGGGGAAAGGCTTATTTGCATATTCATGCTTAGTTTAGGGTTGCATATTTATTTTAATGCATATTTATTTTAAATGACCCCCATCAAAAATTTTGAAGAAAAGAGAGAGTCATGGAAGTATAAAAAAGAGCTCTATGATGCAAAATTAGATTCATTAGAGATATAACATGAGATTGCCTAGTTAAGGGAAGTCCCAATGAAGTGCAAATTTTTTGAGAAAATCATAAAGGAGATGAAAATTTGAAGTTGCTTTTGACATATGCATGATAAGATGATGGAGGATTTTTTGTAAAAATTCCATACAAGCAAAGTTCATATCCTAGCCTTACCTACGCATATTCACAAAGCCATCATGATCATTGTTGCTCCACATATACATATTGTCCATTTTTTACCTTATACCCTATCCGGGGACAAAGTTTTTTTGAATGGATGACATCTTTGGAGTTATATGGAGTTGTGCATTTATAAAGTTGTTGGCAGGAATGATACAATATGGAAAATTAAATGAGCGAGAAAAAATCCGATCACCTCAGGAGATAAAGGTAGGTCGACCCTGCTCGCTGAGATAATAGTTCGGCGAGATGGGACACAAAGGTGAGGAGTCCGAAGTACTAAGTATCCGGGGCCATTCATGACACCCATGTTTGCGACTCGCGAGAAGGCAGTGCTAAGGTTAGAGAGGTAAAAGCATTAAAGTGAAAAAAGCATTGAACGATGAGTGAAAGGTGAGACATTATGAAGAAGGAATATGGAATATTTTGGAAAGAAAGTGTACTTCCCCGGATTTAACACCACATGGCCAAACATTAGCCCACCTTTAGCCTTTTACCAATCCACTTCTCACAAGCTTGAAGAAAGTCCTCTTGATTATTAATGCAATGTCGCTAGAATTGTTTTTTGCATATTACCTCCTTTATAAGTATGAAATTGCTTTTATGCACAGGCATGGACTTGGTTGACATAAGTACCTTCTCGAGGATGGCAATTGATTGTAGGGACATATGAAAAATGAATCTATGATGTTGAGGGTTTACTTTCTTCCCCTGAATGACCATTAAGAGTATTGCTTGGGGACAAGCAAGCTTAAGTATGGGGTGTTTGATGTGCGCACAAATTGCCATATTTTCTATGCACATATGAATTCATTTTGTTGTCTTTTGCATGCACATTAATGGGAAAACATGGGAATAGTGTAGTTTATGCTTAAATGTCAAATATATGGGTTTGCACGAGTTTCTATGTGATTTCGCAGAAAACAGGATGAAAATGGATGAATTCAGAAGAGCGGAAAAAGAACTCGAAGTCTTCTGAAGAGGTCGAAATCGACTGAAGACCTCGACATCGGGTACATCGAGACATAGGAATCGAGCAGAAAGGAAACAGAGCATCTCGACACAGAAGAGGTCGATATCGACGTCTGGAGGTCGATATCGATCATGCCAGATCGACCCAATTGATAGAAGTCGAGTAGGAGAAGGAGAAGCTCGAGATAAGATTTTGGAGGGGTCGATATCGAGTGGAAGGGTCGATATCGACCAGGCCAGCAGAGGAATTCGAATCCGATTTTGATAGAATTATATCCAATGCTTGCAATACCTATCCAAGGGTCGAAATTTCCTATCATCAACATCAGGTTTATCATAAGGAGGCTGGTTTCACCATGAAGTTTTAGCTTTTACTTTTTATTTATTTATTTATTTATCATAGAGAATAAAGATAAGGTTTCGAGTCCTTATCGTCATCTACAAATAGAAGCCAATAGGGCTGAGTTTAGGAATTCAATTCATCATTCAATATTCAGTTTGAGACGGAATTCAGTTGCAATAGGGAGAGAGAGAGAGAGAGTGGCCGAGTGGAGTTGTAAAGCGAGAGCGGAGTGGCTTGTTCGGTTGTACTTTCTTTCGGAGTTTTAATTCAAAGTAGGTTTCTTTCAATAAGAATGATGATGATGTGCATGATGAGGAGCGAGTAGTCAACCCACTTCTAGGGTCGGGGTGAGCCCGACGATAGCAATGTGAGGTAAGTGCATCAAAGGTATGACTTTTATGCGATTCCGTCTTCTACCCCATGCATGATCCTTTGCGAAAGTTAAGGAGATTCGTTATTTGCATTATTGAAGCGAAAGCCACTCATATTGCGAACTTGAATTACTCATGAATTGGATAGTAACTCTTAGGAATTATGCGAGAGCCTCTAATCACCTAAGTGTTGATAACGAAAGTTATTTGACGGAAAGACATTAAAGTTCATATCTTTAGCATGAAACTTGCATTGTTATCGTTGTGGCATGAAACCCCGACTTTGGAAGCTTTTTAATTCATTAAATTCTTCATAAAAGTCTTAGTTTCGCTTCTGTTCATCTTCCCTCTCCATTCTATTTTCTTCGGATCCTTTTCCGACAAATTGGTTACAAAAACAGTTTCTGTGACAAGCGTCGAAATCGACTTTAAGGGTCGATATCGAGTACTAACATCGATATCGAGGTCTCTGCTCGACGTCGACTTGCTGTTTTGTCTTCTGCAGGAACTGCGCTAGGAAATCGACCAGAACTGAGGTCGATATCGACCAGTATAGTCGATATCGAGTGTCTGCTGAGGTCGAAAGCATTGATCGTGAGTACAACAAGGGAAGCGCTGACATACCTCCTCGTGGATTCGATCCTGAATTACCCTACTACTACAAGGGAGGGGATTCTTGTATTATTTGTTTGGGACAGGGAGATAGTCTAGTTGTGCTTTATTTTATTCTCCTATATTTTACATACACACCTTCCCCCTTTAACCCTTTAGCGAACAAACATGTTAGTGTGATTTAATTTCCGCATTGCATCAAAGCATCTTTATTATAGCGTATGTGTATATTTGCTTGCGGGACAGAGTGCGTTGGGGTCTCGGTCTGATCCCGCTCGCACAACTTGTTTTTATGTATGATTGCTCCCTGTCTCTATGGCGTGGGAAATACCCCCCGGGCGATTGCAAAGAACCTACCTAACCCCGCTAATTTGGCTATACGACTTCAAAATATATGTTTTGGTTTTGACCCGGCTCTGTCGTGGCATTTGTATCTAAACTTTGCTTCCGCTTTACCTTCATTTGAATTGAATTTATGCGACTTCGATTGCTTGGGGTTCAAAATCCCCGCTTTGAATACTGATCTTTAGAGGTTTGAAACCTCGACCTGTACCTAAATTGCAACATCCGAACGAAGGTATCCAACCTTCAAAACATATCTCGGATATTTATATCCGGGCCGTTACAGCTGCATTCATATAAAGCATGCCATTCTTACTCTTGCCTCCCACACAAATCGCATTGCTCGTCCTCCGTAATCCTCCGTTTCGCCAGGTTTGTTTTACATGGAAGAACTTCTCTTGCAGCCCTCCAAGCAAAGGACTTTTCTTTTGGAATTATCCGCGTTTTCCATAAAGCCTTCCAGGCCCTCTCCGTCTCTTGACTTTCCGACTGGCCAACTCCTCCCACCTATGCCCTTCTTTTCTCTAATTTCATATGGTAGGCTCCCCTAACCGTGAACAAACCACTCTTGTTACTGTACCAAATCAAATGGTCAGGACTGCTTGGCGATACCAATCTAATGCCCAACACCACCTTTGCATCACAAGGAAGCAGCACCTCATTGATTCTCTCTTCATCCCATTTAGCCGCCTCCCAGTCGATTAGGTCCACTACCCGGAGGTCCGGAGATCCCCCCCCCCGGTAGTTTCCCACCACTTTAAAGCTCGAGGGTCTCGGAATCCATTTATCATCCCATACATTCACCTTAACTCCATTCCCTATACTCCATACCAGCCCATCCTCTAGCACCACCTTCCCGCTCATGAGACTTTGCAAGGTGTAGCTTTGATTGTAACCAATCGTGGCATGCATGAAATCAGTATTCAGATGGTACCTGGCCTTGAGTAACCTTGCAATGAGGGAATCCGACTCTTGTATCAGCCGCCAACCTTGCTTAACTAATAAAGCTAAATTAAAGAGCTCCATGTCGCGGAATCCCATACCCCCTTTATCCTTTGCTCGGCATATCCTCTTCCAAGACATCCAATGGACCTTCCTCTTGCCATCCCCCCCCCCCCACCAAAAACTACACATCAACTGCTCGATGTCCGAACATAAACCCGTAGGCAGCTTAAAACACGACATTGCATAGGTGGGAATTGCTTGGGCAATGGACTTGATAAGAATCTCTTTCCCCACTCTAGATAGGCACTTTTCCTTCAATCCTCTCAACTTCTTCTACACTCACTCCTTAATCTGCTCAAAGATCACCTTATTCGATCTCCCCACCATGGTTGGGAGCCCAAGGTATTTCTCATGCTTTGATACCTCCCGAACGCCAATCAGACTCTGAATTGCCTGCCTGCTCCCCACATCTACATTGTTGCTAAAGGAGAGTTCCGATTTTGAGAAGTTCACCTGATGACCCGACGCTTCTCGATAAGTATGGAGGATTCTAACAATCTCAGTACTCTGTTGATAGGTCGCTCTCAAGAAAAGGACACAATCATCCGCAAAGAAAAGATGCAATATTACCGGAGCCGAACGAGCTAGCCTTATACCTTGGACGGTCCCTTGGCCTTCGGCCACCCTAATCATTCCTGAAAGTCCCTCAGCATACAACAAAAATAGATATGGGGATATCGGATCCCCTTGGCTCAGCCCCCGAGCTGGCATGAATGTAGGCGATGGACACCCCTCCACTAGAACTGAAAAGGACACCGTTGTCACACACTTCATGACCAGAGAGACCCAACTGTCATCAAAACCAAACCGTCTTATGCAATGCTCTAGAAACGGCCATTCGACTCTGTTATGGCCATGTCCAATTTCAGAGCCATATAACCTCTCCTACTCCCCTTCCACGTCTTCATATAATGAAACAGTTCGAAAGCAGCCAACACATTATCTGTAATCAGCCTCCCCGACACAAAGGCGCTCTGACTTGGTGCAATTACCTTCCCGTGTACTTTCTTTAACCTATTAGACAAAAACTTCGAAACTGAAATACCCCGATTATATTTTCCTTTTAGGACGTCACTTTGTAAGGGATTGTGTAGATTAACAAAATATCGGGGATGAAGTTTTAAGGTAAAATTTTACCATGTTTTATCAAGTTTGGAACTTAGTGAGATTTAGGAAAGATTTGCTAGCATGTCAAGGATGAAGTAAAGAGACTATAAAATTTATTGGATATTTAAGACATGCTTAAGAATAAGTTGGTAAAATATTCCAAAGTGGTAGAGTGAAAGATTGTTGGAATATATATTTAAGGACAAAATATATAACTTTATAAACTTTGGGCTGTTTCTCGTAATTATCATATAAAGTGGGTCAAAACCTAAATTAAGTGCCACGTTGCATGTTGATTTGTATAAAAACTGAAAGGCGAAGATGGTGTAGACCTTTGTCTGTACACGTAGCAATATATTAGCTCCCTTGCTATATACACCTCAAATCATGCACGTCCTTAAGGGTTAAAAGGGGTTAATTAATTTTTTTTAAATGTTAATTAGTCACAAGGCTTGCACGTCCTTAAGGACGTGCAAATCTTTAACCCGGATTTGCGGTGTATATATCATAAAAGGGTAGATTGCATTTCTTTGCAATTCGGCTTCAATATAGCTAGGAAAGCTATATACCGTAAGTCCCACTATACCATCTCAATTTCGGATCACAGTTGTCGTATTTTTGGGACGATTCGCATTATCTTACTGGTAAAATTTCTCTCATTTATTTTAAGATCTTGGATATTTTATATCGTTATAATACCCGTATATAATTTAAGGTATTTCTTTATTAGCTTTTATAAGCCGTTATGATGTCCGTTAATATTAAGAAATTTGGGTATTTCTTAAGGCAATATAACGGTGGATAAAACGGGTATTTCTTTTAAGTTGAGATAATGGTCAATTATTGGATTATATGGTATTACTAAGCCGTTATAATGCCCAATTAAATTTAGGAAAGGAAATCCTAAATTAAGTTTGCAAGTCTTAATACTGTCTGGGCATTTTAAAAATAATGTTGGACAAGTGATTATCAGAAAGTAAAAGATATAAGTTTGATTGGATTAATTAAGGATTATTTTAAAGGGAAACTCTGCCGAAGTTTAAGGGCAAAATTATTGGACGTAAGCTAATTAAATTATTATTTGTCTGCTATGTACGACGTGGCTGGATGCGCCTGAATATATATTTGGTGAAGTCAATCGAGATCCTACGTCTGCAGAAGGAATTAAATCTCTTGGTTGATCGTAATCTTTATTATCCGTAAGCTTCGGGTCAATAACCAAGGCAAGTGGCTTTGTCACATTCATTCATTTACAGTTTCGTGCCTTTCATTTTAATTTATACCGTTTATTTCATCAAACATGCCTATCCTTGAAAAAAAATTACAAAAATTCATTTACTCTTGTAATTTATTTGTAATTGCACTCTAAGGCATGTTTAGAAACTTGGGCAAAAAATGTCCAAAATTCCGTTGTAGCATGAATTGTTCTTCATTCTTTCATGCTAAGTTATAAGTATTAGATATTAAGATTTTTTTTAAATATCCATACTAGTCATTTTGTTTACTTCATCCACTTTAATGTTCTAAAGTGGATTAAATTGGGTTGATCACTGAGACGTGAACTTGTGATTTTAATTGTGAATAGTGTGTGATGTGATTATAAAAAATATTATTATAAAATAGTAATGTCAGGTCAAGGTTATTAAGCCTTGCTCTATAAACATTTCATGAAACGCCCAATCGAACTGCAGATTTCTCGGCAAGTGACTTTGTCTCATTTGCTTCTCTTAAAAGACTCAATGTCTTTCTTTTAATCAGTAACAGTTGTTAATTATCAAGTATATCTATTCGTTGAAAATAAATTGCAAAGTCTATTTATTCTTGAAATATCTGTTCCTTCCGTCTCTATTCAAGCCAGTAAAATATTTTCCAGGTGTGGACTTTGATTGATTTTTAGACCTAATCCTTATTTATTATGTAAGCTGAACTTACATATAAATCAGTGCATTAAGAATTATCCGATTCCTATTTCTTTTAAGTGTCCAGAGATCCACATAAATTCCTTTCCTTGTCATTTGCTAGTTCTTCACCGAACTAACCGACCATATTGTGAAATGGCTGGCTGGTGTGCCTCGTCTACATACGATGTACATCAGTCAAAATTTTGCAGGTTAGATTAGGAGGCCTTGAAGAGTTGACATTATACAAGTAAAGATTTTAAACGTTTTGTTATATAATTAAGTCTTTTAAATTTCTATACTTTGTATTTTCACTTTATCTTACAAAAAAAATATAATTAAAAGCATTGCACCATGTTTAATTATAAAAACCGTATTTCAAGTCTTCTGCTATAATATATTATTTATCGTCTTGTTTACAGGAGCATGGTTGCATGTCCCTATAAGCCTAAGGTAATTATGAAGACATTCAAGTCTGAATAATTACTGGCGCTGTAACATCTATTTTGGATTATAAAGGGGGTGTTACAGAAACAATCTTGTACACAACATTACACAAACTTATAGGTCTTAAATCCTTCATCCTGCATGGATCCGACACCTTCGGAATGAGCGTGATGAATGTGTGATTCATTCCCGGAGGTAATTGTAACGGCCCGAATATAAATACCTGGGTTACGTTTCGAAGGTCGGATACCTTCGTTCGGATGTTGCAAATCAGGTATGGGTCGAAGTTTCAAACCTCGAAGACCAGTATTTCAAGCGGGGATTTCGAACCTCAAGCAATCAAAGTCGCGGAAATTCAATTCAAATGAAAGTAGAGCGGAAGCAAAGTTTAGATAAAAGTGTCACGACAGAGCCGGGTCAAAACCAAATCTGTAAAACATAGATTCAAGAAAGCCTTTAGCCAAGTTAGCGGGGTTAGACAGATTCTTCGCATTCGTCCGGAGGGGGGGGATTCCCACGCCATAGGAATCATAGAATAAGCATACCTAAAAATAATTTGTGCGAGCGGGGTCAGAACGAGTCCCTCCAACGCACTCTGTCCCACAGGCAACCATACACATACGCTATACCAATAATAAAGAGGCTCTAATGCAGTACAGAAATTTAGATCACACTAGCATGCTCCTAAATTACAATATGCGAAAAAAGAACTGTAAAGGCGCCAAAAGAATGCCAAGTGGCATATCCCTCTCCTACCTCTGCACCCCTTTTCGTTAGTGCAGAGACTGGTCAATTCGATGCTATAACATATCATATCTCATCATTATATCATATATCATACTCATGCCCGATGGTGCTGGACTATCATCATGCTCATATCGACTCGATAGACTTAGGGCACCCGATGGGGCTGGGCCACCCTATGACCCTAGCAAAGACTCTAGTGACTTCACAGATAACGGCCATTCTGTTTACATACGTATAAAGAAATAGAATGCTCACGGTCAGTGTGATGTACATATTTGTACCTCTTTTTATTCAATCTTTTGACTTCTTATTTCATTCGATTTCCAAAGACAAGGTTCAAAAGAATATAAACTTGTGTAAGAATGGGCTAAAGTACAAGAAATAGAGTCTGCACGAGTTTTGAGCTAACCATGCAGGAATTCGATGAGATCGGAGTCAAAACGAAGAAGCCAAGTGAAGCTGAACAGAGGTCGATATCGACCATAGTTGTCGACACGCCTTCTGAGTGTCGAGATAGACCACACAGACCAACCAAGAAGACATCGATATCGACATACTGCATCGATATTGACCTCATCATAGACATCGACTAGAGTTGGACAAGTCGAGCAGAAACACATACATCGATATCGACCTCTAGTGTCGATATCGACCTTACCTCGACAGAAGATAAATCCGATTTCGAGACTCAGATTATGAATTCTATCATCAAGGCCACGGATTATCTTGTTCTTCTAGATAGTTAGCAGCTGAAGTTATCTTTTCCTTAAAGTTTTTATCAAAATAAAAGACCTATCCAAATTGTTTGGATATAGTTCATAATTTAGATAGAAGTTATAATCCTTGAATAACGAGGATTAGTAGCCTATAAATAAAGCCCTAGGGGGCTGGCATTCAATCATCAATTAATAATCCAACTTTAGAGTTCAATTATATTCAATAGAGTTAGAGAGAAGTTTTAGGGTTTGGCGTTTGCGAAAGCCGACGTTGAGTTGTAAAACTTCGGAGTTTATATTTTAATGCAAGTTTCTTTCTTTCAATCAATGATGACTTCCATGATGAGAAGCGAGTAGTCCCCCAAAGCTTTTAGGGTCGGGGCGAGCCCGACGTTAGCCATGTGTGTTCGAGGTAAGTATTAGATGTTAATATCGTTGTGTCTATATCATCTCCTACGATTCTATGTTTAGTCCTAATCGAAAGAAAAGGGATTCATGCTAACAACTTGAGTTATAAACATAAAATTGGTAGAGACAATTAGGTTTATTTGCAAGAGTAATCCTAACAGTTGGTGTACGGCGAAAGCTTGTCTCTCGGGTGAAATAGCACAATTGTCCGTCTTATTTATCTTATCGCATGCATTGGTTAACGTTGTGGTAAACCCTAATCCTAGGAGTTACCTTTTACATAGTTTATACACACAAAACCTTTGTTTATTTCTGCTCATCGCATCCTTTCCCATTCTTAAATCTTCGGCCTTTCTTTGCCGAAAAAGAACTAACTCACTGCAGGAGACATCGATATCGAGGCTAGACATCGATATCGACCACGGTGATAGATCGACGGTCTTCTGAGTCGATCTCGATACTCCTGGGTCACTGCTGCACATCGATATCGACACCAGACGTCGATATCGACCTTTTGTATCGACTGGCAGTCTTCTGAGCCAGTCGATTTCGTGGACTAACATCGATATCGACCCTTTTTAGTCGATATCGACTGCTTGTTTTTGTCTATGCAGGTCTTCTGTTGTAGAAAGGATCGACAGCTGAGGTCGACATCGAGCTCCAAGGTCGAAATCGAGGCTTCTGGTCGACGCAAGACGTGAGATTGGCTCACAATTGAAGGACCTAACAATGAAGAAGCCTTGGTCGCCGAACTTAGATACTACCAAAAGGACCTAGATGATCCAGGAGAAGGCATACAATTGAAGGGTCCCTGCATTAAAGGCTCTTGAAGAATTGACGGAGAAGTCGGCCTAGCGACTCAAAATTCTAGAGCATGTACATAAAACCTTTAAATTTTTCGCATAGATGGTTTTTAGGATTTGACTTTGTTTTTTTTTTAATTTTTGAAAACTAATATAATTCATGGCTTTATCTATACTTCTAATAAAGATTTCAGGTTATCAAGCAAAAGGAACGACGAAGAAGAAAAGAAGCTTCTGCAAAGGCAGTCGAAATCGACCAGGCCAGTCGAAATCGACCCCCCAGGGTCAAGCCATCTCCTGGAGTCGACATCAAGGACTCAGGAGCGAAAAAGAGAGGTCGATATCGACCATTATACTCGATATCGACCATCATCTGGCGGCCCTCGACTTCACCTTCTTCCTCGACTTCGACAGATGCAGTCGACATCGACCTCTGACATAGATATCGACTTCTGGAATCGATCTAACCTGAAATCGACCTGAATCTGCAGGTTGCGCTGTGAGTTTCTCTCTACCCTTGTTCTTCTTTTTGATACAGTGAGGACACTGTATATTTGAAGTATGTGGTGGGGGAAAAACATGTCTTATGATCATAACTTGGTTTTCTTCTCCGCATTGCGTTCATGTTAACATTTTTGTCCTTAGTCTTTTAGTTTGTTAAGTTTATAAAAATGTCAAAATCCAAAAAAATAGAAAAAATGTCAAAAATACAAAAAAAATTCATGTTTTTTTAAGTTTGTTTTTAAACCCTACTTAGATGTCCTATGATGAAAACTCAATAGCTGACTTGATCATGTAAATCCTATGGCATATTTGGATGGTTTAGCCTAAGTCCTTTAAATTTTTATGTAGATTGTGAACTTGTGATGAAATTGAGCACATATGATCCTAGGCTAAAAAGCAAATCCAACAAAAATTGTCCTAGTGAGAATTTTGGCCTATAGGGAGAACATCAAAAATCCCTCCGATTTCTTGAGTGAATTTACTCTTCCTATGCATCTCTAAATGTTGTGATAGTTATTCAAAGCCAATGCATATATATGTTTATGTTTACGAGAATTAAATGATGGAGGCATCTTTTAAGCCATTTTTATCCTCTCTTTACCTACCCTGCATTATCCCTGCTTGAAGCCGGAAAATTAGCCTGAGCCTGAAATTGCAAACTCCACAAAATTATCCCTAGCCGAATTGAGCCTGACCCCCATTTGGGAATTGGGACTTAGATTGGCTGGACCAATGCCTTGTGGAAAGAAAAGAGCATAATGTCCAGTTTTGAGCAAGGAAATTGTGGGTTGGTGCATATTTGCATCTTGTCATATTTTGTAAAAGGATTTTTGGCTCACTATATAAATGCACATATTTTTAGTATTTATTTATTATTTTCGTCAAAAAAAAAGAAAAGAAAAAAAGAGATGTTTATACGTAGTGCATGAGCCAAAATCCTTAAGTCCTTTATTTTATACAAGTATTATATTTTTTGAGAGGCATATTAGAGTTTAAAAGAAGGGTTAATAGTATGGTTTACATCTTTTAGTGCATCTTTAGGGCATATTATAGAAAGATGAGTCGGGAAAGATCATTATATAAGATGAGCTTGGAAAGTGCAACATTGAAGAGTTATGGTTTGGATATTGCAAGTGTTGAGAATTAGGAGTCTTGATTCCCGAATTATAAAAGCACCACATAGCCAAATAATTCCATACCCTTTTATTTCATACCAAGCCCCATTACAACCCCGCCGAACGGAGTCTTCTTTGAAGTCTTTCATTGAGCGAAAGTCCTCCTGATGGTTCTTATTGCATTTTCATAATTGGTTGCGAAGTGGATTTTTATAAATTGCAATGTTTATGAGATTGTATATGGAATTGAGTTGAGAGTTGATCTCCATAGCCTAAACACATGAGAGTTGAGTGCAAACACATTATCCCTGTGAGGTTGGATCAAAAATTGCATATGCCTATGGATCGCCTAAATATGTGCTATGACGTTAAATTCACTTGCTTTGCTTTGCTACCGCTTATGATGTTGCTTTTGACAAGGGCGAAGACTTGAAGGGTGGGTTGTAGGTATTGGTTATTGCTTGGTTATTGCTTGAGGACAAGCAAGTCTAAGTATGGGGTGTTTTGATGTACATATTTGTACCTCTTTTTATTGCATCTTTTGACTTCTTATTTCATTCGATTTCCAAAGAAAAGGTTCAAAAGAATATAAACTTGTATAAGAATGGGCTAAAGTGCAAGAAATAGAGTCTGCACGAGTTTTGAGATAACCATGCAGGAATTCGATGAGATCAGAGTCAAAACGAAGAAGCCAAGTGAAACTGAACAGAGGTCGATATCGACCTTGAACATCGATATCGACCATAGTTGTCGGCACGCCTTCTGAGTGTCGAGATAGACCACACAGACCAACCATGAAGACATCGATATCGACATACTGCATCGATATCGACCTCATCATAGACATCGACTGGAGTTGGACAAGTCGAGCAGAAACACAGACATCGATATCGACCTCTAGTGTCGATATCGACCTTACCTCGACAGAAGATAAAACCGATTTTGAGACTCGGATTATGAATTTGATCATAAAGGCCACGGATTATCTTGTTCTTCTAGATAGTTAGCAGTTGAAGTTATCTTTTCCTTAAAGTTTTTATCAAAATAAAAGACTTATCCAAATTGTTTGGATAGAGTTCATAGTTTAGATAGAAGTTACAATCCTTGAATAGCGAGGATTAGTAGCCTATAAATAAAGCCCTAGGGGGACTGGCATTCAATCATCAATTAATAATCCAATTTTAGAGTTCAATTATATTCAATAGAGTTAGAGAGAAGTTTTAGGTTTTGGCGTTTGCGAAAGCCGACGTTGAGTTGTAAAGCTTCGGAGTTTATATTTTAATGCAAGTTTCTTTCTTTCAATCAATGATGACTTCCATTATGAGAAGCGAGTAGTCCCCCAAAGCTCTTAGGGTCGTGTCGAGCCCGATGTTAGCCATGCGTGTTCGAGGTAAGTATTAGATGTTGATATCGTTGTGTCTATATCATCTCCTACGATTCTATGTTTAGTCCTAATCGAAAGAAAAGGGATTCATGCTAACAACTTGAGTTATAAACATAAAATTGGTAGAGACAATTAGGTTTATTTGCAAGAGTAATCCTAAGAGTTGGTGTACGGCGAAAGCTTATCCCTCGGGTGAAATAGCACAATTGTCCGTCTTATTTATCTTATCGCGTGCATTGGTTAACGCTGTGGTAAACCTAATCCTAGGAGTTGCCTTTTACATAGTTTATACACACAAAACCTTTGTTTATTTCTGCTCATCGCTTCCTTTCCCATTCTTAAATCTTCGGCCTTTCTTTGCGGACAAAGAACTAACTCACTGCAGGAGACATCGATATCGAGGCTAGACGTCGATATCGACCACGGTGATAGATCGATGGTCTTCTGAGTCAATCTCGATACTCCTGGGTCACTGCTGCAAACATTGATATCGATACCAGACGTCGATATCGACCTTCTGTATCGACTGGCAGTCTTCTGAGCCAGTCGATTTCGTGGACTAACATCGATATCGACCCTTTCCAGTCGATATCGACTGCTTGTTTTTGTCTATGCAGGTCTTCTGTTGCATAAAGGATCGACAGCCGAGGTCGACATCATGCTCCAAGGTCGAAATCGAGGCTTCTGGTCGACGCAAGTCATGAGATTTCCAACGCTACTAGGATCCCGCTTACACGCCTCCTGGTGGATCGATCCTGACTACCCTTCCACTACAACGGGAGGAAGTCTTGTAATTATTTGCATAGGCTAGGAGTCGGTTTATATTTATATATCTTTATTATTTGTAACATAAGAACTCGACGTTCCTCCTACTTAACACAGTGCACCCTAGCATGATACTACATGGCATGCTTTAAATGCATATGAAGCACCTAGTATGTCATATGATCACAAGCAGGAGATTTCTCTTTCGAATCTGAGTAAGCCCAGCCGAGCCAGAAAAGAACGACAATTTTTTTAAAGGAACTTACCTGAATAAGCCGAAAAACAGAGAACAAGGCAGAAGCAGAATCCAAGTAATGAGTCACCAATAGTAAGCAATGTCCAATATATCACAATCACCTAATAACATACCAATGCATAAATCTATCTAATTCACACAAGGCGCCCCTAACTACCATACATAACTTCTCATATCTTTTCTCAGATTATTCCATCTTATCTCATCATAATTCATATATCATTTCATGTTCATCTCATCTCATTTCCAAAACAATCTCTCAAGGAACTCAAATTTGAGAAACAAACAATACTTTTAAAATCGCTTATCCAAATTCCGACATTAACACTTAAGCCTTAAACCAATTTCCCGAAATCATATTATAGAAATCATTCCGACATGTTTCTTATTTCAAAAACATTATATAAATAATTCCAGTATTAAATCATCAAAATAATCCTATGTTCACGAATCATGTTTATAAATCAAAACCAACAATTCACTTTAAAATTCCTAACTCACATGTTTAAATCCTCATAAAATGCATCATAAATAAATAATCCAATTAATACTATTTTAAAACAAATAAACAATATATAATGATTAATTTCCAGAATATTATAATTATAACCAAATCACAAAATAATAATAATATTCAAATAATTTAACACTTCCTATCCATATAATCTCAAAAAATAACCATAAATATATTTATAACCCAATATCAATTAATATTACTTTTAAAACCTTTTTTAAATATATTAAAATTTCGGAATATATATACATATCTAAAAATCAGAATAACATATAATATAATATATATATATATAATATATATCACATACTAGAAACTTTAACACATAACATAAAATAATACATACTACATTTCAATAGCTAAACAACTATCCCAGCCCAAACCGAAATCAAACCCAGCCCACAACCCATTTCTCTCAGGCCTTACCCGAGCCCATACCCGGATGCCCATTCAACCATTTAAGTGAACCGAGAGAATAAGGTGAACCGGCCAAAGATTAAAAAAGAAAAGGTTGAACCGGAAAAAGAGAGAAAGAAAAGAAGGTTGAACCGGCCTCCTTGGACCCGTCCCTTTCACCCAATTCAATAGAACAGAACCTGCAACAATCGACAATGGAGGAGCAAAAGCGAAGGAAGAAAGGGAACGCGGCCGACCGCCAATCTCCCAGCCAGGCTCGTACGCACTAGACTCCCCCCGACCTCAAGGACACAAAACGGCACAGAACTAACCAAGAAGGAAGGAGGAAAGGAAAGATCACCGAGGTTCGAAGTTTGCAAGAGGAGTGGTTCGTTGGTGCTGAATCGAGCTTCGTCGGAGTCAGAATCGAACAAGCTTGATCTGGGACGGAAGGAAATAGAATAAAGGTGGAGCTTTTATCGAGTTCGAGAGCAAAATGAAGGGTGGGGGCTTACCATCTTCAAATCGGAAAACAGGGCTCACAAGAGGGGGAAAGGGCTCGACGGAGGTGCTGTCGGTGGCTCCTGGGCTCACTGCTCTCGGTTCGGCGGTCGGAGGAGATGCTTCAGCTGCCAGGACACGAGGGAGGAGGAAGGAGGTGGCGTCGGGGTAGTGCTTGCGTGTGTAGCTCACGGAAACAAGGCCAGAGGTGGTGTCGGACATCAATGAGGAAGTGGAGAGGGTGATGGTGGTAGCTTGGCCTCAGAGATCAGAAAAAGAAAGGGAAAGAACAGAGATATGGGTGGCTTGGAGCTTCGGCAGGAATGGGAAAAGAGAGCTGGGTTACAATGTAAAGAGGGAGAGGGGGACCAAAGGATGGAGCTGTCCATTTTTTCCTCAAGTTAATCAAGGGTGAGGAGGGTCTGCAAATAGACAACGGCAGAGAGAGAGAGAGAATAAAGAAAAGGGAAATAAAATAGGATCTAAAAGAGGTCCCCACAATACCAATTCAAATTAGCAGAAAGACTCAAAACCCGCTCGCCCGATTGAATCCCGACTAAAACAAATCTAATAAAATTTCAATTCAATTTCAGGATTAACGGAATCAAATTAATTTTCGATACTCGGAGCTTAAATTAATTTTTATTAGTCCTCGAACTCGAAAGCGAAAATTAAATCCCGTCAAAATCCTAAATTTAAAATGATGCCGGAAGAATTTTAAAATTGAACCCGTGCTCGAGGACGATTTTTCTCCGCTTTTAAAATTTGAAATAAATAATGACATATTTAATTAAAATAATAATATCATATATACAAATTATATTCAGTCTTTACATTTATCCACCTCTAAAAACAAGTCTCGTCCCCGAGACTAAAATCATTTTAAAGCAATGGGAAGGAGTTTGAAATCGGTGAGTCAGAGGACCATGTCCAAGGATCTTGCAATCATCTCGGTTGCGTCTTCCGAGATTCTCACAACATCCTGGTCACGGTCGTGACATCTCCAATTGGTCTGGTCAAGTGTGTAATAAGCGCCCTTATTACATCCTCGCTTCGACTTTTCGGAATTATCACAACTCTAAAAGTATTATAGCGTCCGACTAGGTGTTAGCAAGCAATCTATAAGCACCCCTATAAAATGCTTGTATCCACTTCGTTAGACGTCATAATGTAAATCCAGTTCGTAAAACCTCAAAGCGTTTTGTGAATGGAAAGATTGTCATCTAAATCATCGAAACTCTCGACTTCTTTAAAACCTCAAGTTGGTCCTTTACAAAACCGCTCAAAATCTTCAAATTCAACGTTTAATCAAGTAGCTTTACACCAAAACAAGTCGAATCTTTTCAAATCAAGATTTCGTCAAAATCTCCCAAAAACTAAATCAGCTTCTCACAACCAATCAATCAAATTCAGAAGGTAGGAGGTGAAATCATCCACCTCTAACGGCTAATCCCATATTCTCTTTCTAGTTTCCAGAATCGAATCAATCTATCAGTCTCAATTCAAGCAAGATGCATAAGCCATAAGAAATGCATAACTGTATAACCAACCAATCTCCAATCAACACATCATACGACAAGTCTCAACATATACCAACGTAGTGCCACAAGGTCACATCAACATCTCCATATCATACTAAGGGTCATAATATGCATCTCAACGACATAACAAAATCATAACAACGTCTCAACATCACACCAGAAGTCATAAAAGTATCTCTCATCATAGAATCAACGAACCAAAACCCGTTGTCAACACATCAACACAACAAGGTCGGGTTATTAAGATTCAGCAAAGGGGAAGGTCAGTCAATATGTAAATCACAAAAACGTCAGCATACTCGCAAAACATCATCTCAACTCATACAATGCCATATAACGATCACTTAGCAATCACGCACCATTATCTCATATATATAAGTCATATTCACGATCTAATTCGATATTCATCATTTAACATCTCCTGATCATAATATAACATCAGGCTCTCACATAGCAACATATCATTATTTCATGATTCATACAACACATCACAACATGCTTCGAGAACAACATAGTAGGGTAGCAATGTATCATTATATCATGAGAACACTTGTCACTGACAACTAGATTTCCAATATTGCATAACAACATGTAATATCAGGCCATATCAGGTTTATCATGGTCGCTATCTAACATCATGCCAATACATATTACAAATCACATAATCAAGAAAATCCTCACATCACTACCAGTCAAAACGAAATGCAATCCCCGCTCGCTCGTCTCCCACTCTCAAGCCAAGGAAAACCTTCATCTAGACCTACCAACATCCACTCGGATACTACCCAACAGAAAAAGCCCCAATTCATTTCGATCTTTTAACCTCTTCCCGCCAAGCACTCTTACTAACAATCCACCTCTAAGACTCCAACCCCTATCTCTGTCTTCACACCCGAGCACCCCTGCATACTATGATCTCGATATCCACAAGGTCATTTCTTACACTTCTCATACTTCCCCAGATATCACAAACATCATGCCCTGCTAACCACGCATCTTCTATAAGAAACCTAACCAGCCTACCCCTAACCATACCCCTATCCAAGATTCACCTAGGAGCTCATCGGAAACCACCAAGCATTACCTCTTATAAATCCCGAACTCACCCGATCCAATCTAAGTCAACACCCCTCTTCTGCAACTTTCCCTTTACCACCGTCGATCATTCTAAACGCTCACAACCTTTCCCCACTCTCTGATCACTCTACCAAAGGACCTTACTCACATGTTCAAAGAAGAAGCAATCATGGACATTATTACACATAAGGACTACATCATGTCAACTAGCGTTTATATCAATAGCATCGTTAGTTCATCATCAAGCAGTGCAACTATGTCAACAAGTCTTAATTTACCGTCATGCTCAAAACTATTGCAAAACACCATATATGAATATAGTCAATTCAACTAGCAAGTCTCATCATAACCTTATCAGATGAACAATCCAAGTTTCACAGCATTTGCAGTTCACATTTATAAGCAAGGAATTTAGATCATGCTTAGCAACTCAGAGTAGCAGCACATCAAGTCATCATGGCACATTAGGATTGTAGGCATCGAATCATATATATCATCATAGATAAAGGATAATCAAGCAACAATCATCACGTCAGCACATCAGACATGTTAATTCCAATGTCAGGTAAGTGCAATATCATCATTAACAAGTTCAGAAAGGATTAGCAATCCAAATGGAGGACACTCCCACTTGCAAGTTATATCGCGCCCAGTAACCGCAATCCTCGAAGCAAGCTTGTTCCGTCGACATTGTCGATCCTGAGGCCCATGGGTTATGGGCCCACGCTTCCGCTGCGCTGCTCTATCGCTATCTAACTTTCCGTCCCCTTCTCTAAGTGATCGCTCATCCAATGTATCGTGTAGGAGTCTAAGTTAGCGGAGATAGGGGAGTGACAAGAGCGGACAACCCAATGTTTCTTTCGGAGGCAAAATGGACCAAAGCTAAAGACGACACGCCTAGAGACAAGACTCTGACCCGAGAATAATAACGATGCCCTTAAGGAGTCTTATTAGGTTACAATTGTGACTGATGGCATGCATTTAGGTAGGCATAATAGGTTGCATTTAGCTTAGTTATGATTCATATCATGCATGGTTTAAGTACAATTTGCATATTTGCTCTCTATGTTGGTGGAGTCGGAATCTACACACTTTTATTGATTATTTCAGGTAATCGTGGATCCGATGATGAGACATGGGTTGATAACGCATTGGATGATGATGTTTAGTCAATCGAAGAAGCTTACATGAAGATTTAAAGATGTCCTGAGAAGAAGAAGCGAGCCTAAACGAAGAACAAGTCTGCAGAAGTTATCGCCAGACATGCTGAACTTGTTTTGCACTTTCTGGAGGCTGCGTTTGTCCGATTGACTATTATGACCATGCGTTGGAAAGCTATTTCAGAGAACTACAACTTTCCTGTTGACGTCGAGAGCTGATTCGACCTTAATGTTGCGTAAAAGACTTATGCAGCGGGCACCGCCATATGCAGCGGGCGCAGCAATATGCTGCGGCCGCGGCCGCCGCATGTTCCAGCAGCGACGGTTTTTCTAGCAGCGACAGTTTGCCTATCAAAACCCTATTTATCTTTGTCTTTTGGCTGACTCTTTGGGGACGAAATTAGAGAGGGCTTCGCCCTAGGTATTCATTCATTAGATTAGGATTCAAAACGATTTTAGTTGGAGATTGAGAGCGATGTTCGCCATGGGCGACTAAACTCTCTTCGTTCTATTTGCAATTTGAAGCTTTGTTTGGATTGAGTTGTGAGTTTCTGAATCTTGTTCCTTATTTCCTATATTGAATGTTTTGACTTCTTTGTGCTTGAATGTTTGATTGTTTTATTCTATCTTGCCTGATCAACTTGGTAGAATCAATTCAATTGCTAGGGTTTTATAGATTCCTGATTGCGAACCTTAACTCAAGTAGCAAACTTGTTCCTTTGGGGCTGATTGAACTAACTGAATGAGTAGGAAGTTGGATGTGTTGTTAAATCCCTCTTTAGGGACTGCAAATACCTTGGCTAATCTCTGAACTTAATGCTATCAATTGGGTTAAATCCTTCTTTAGGGACTGTTCGATTGATAAGGGTTTCGAGGACTGATTGGACTAGTAACTATATTAGGTCGGGACAAGGGCATTCATAGGAAAACTAAAAGGACAAGAGGAAGTTACAATATCAATTCAACCAAATAAAGTGGAAATTTGTAGGTAGAGCGATCTTCTCTAAATTGTTTTGCATCAATTTGTTTTATTTTATTTTGTTTTCTTTTTCAATCTCAATCAACCAAAACCCTCCCTTTTCTACTAATTGGTAAACACACATTGCTCAGAAATACTTGATTCTCTGTGGGATCGACCTCTTACTTACTTGCTATACTAGTTTGTAGGTTTGTGTTTTATTTTGATACGGTTAACGCGACTAAAAACCGTCCAACAATGACAATCAAACACAAATTCCTCATAGATCATATCAATCACATTAATCCACACTAACATGTACCTATCTCAAGGAACATTGACATACGCATTCATTCTAAAGACACAATCGGGTCCTATACTGATGCACGTGAAACAAGCTAGTAGTATATGGTTCCATGGAAGCAGATATGCCTAGCAACTTCAAGCAAGCTACGTGGAACTAACAATGATTGTGTATGATTCGAAGTCATGCGGGATTTAATTGAAGATAACGAGCATCATGTATATGATCAATGTAAGAGCATGGTATACATATCAACAAATGATTCCAAATATATCATGGCTAAGTATATTATAACAATCAGATGAAGCGTCATACGAGGACACATAAGAGCAGCATAGTAACTATCACATCTAACAGCAATGATCACATAGTAGGTTAAGGATGACATGTAATCATACGACGAGATACATTTAGAGAGCATAGATCCTTCATGATGCTAGAGATACATGATCAGGCATGGCATAGTCAAGAGTGTTTAAATGAGTTCGACATGATGTACATAAAAGCAATCGGATCACCACAGAGTAACCAAGATAACATCACGAGCGATAGATTATAATCACGCTAGGAATGAATCATTATAGGGCACATAAAATGGTATAATAACTATCACATTATAAAACAAGCATGCTTACGTAATAGAATAAGTATGGCAAGTCACCATCTAGTGAGTCATATTGGAAATCATAAGCCTTACATGATACTAATAGCACACATCGAACATGAGTACAATTAAAGTAATTCAACTAGATTCATTCCGATATTCATGCATCATGCATATGCAAAATCATGATATAGGGTGGCGTGTGATCATGCGAGGTGTCAAGTCATACATTCATGCAAGCACGAGAGAATATCCTAGAGTAGTAGAGGGATACCACCGAGCGAGAACATGTAAGCATGCTAGAATTAACCATCACAGAAAGCAAGTCGATCTTCGAATCCAATATCACTCTTATCAGGATGATTAAAACATTTAAGAGGGCAAAGAGAGGGAAGAACCACACTATCAGGGACCTAGTTCAAGAGAGAATGAACAATAACGCAAGCAGGGCATAAATGTGCATAAGTCATAACCAAGGATCCTACACGTTACAAATGGCTTAACATAACATAGGACACATATATGCACTTGATTGATTACTCGATATTAAGCAAGACTTCAATTCAATCACATTCCAATAATATAGAAGCATGGGAGGAAATGTAACGATGTATAATGCAAGTATAAGTAACGGGCAATACGACGAGAATATGGGGACATGAGTTCGAGTCAGCATAAACTAGGATGAAACATGCATTCATCAAGACTCAATTATACCACATATTCTCCATTCAATGGAAGGAAGACACAACACTATCATATGCAAAACAATCCACAATAGTTAATCTAACAAATACAAAATAGATGGGCGTGCTATAGGTTCTTGTCACAGAAGGAATGATAGGTATCAAGGCATCATTAGCTAATATGCTCAGGAGGACATCTTACGAGATATTCATACAAGGAAGAGATGATCACACTATCATGGACCTAATTCAGGAGGAGCAACAATCATATAGACTCATATCATGTGGTATGCTCTCAATCAATCATCAGCAAGATTAATACGACGGGTCAAGTAGACATGCTATAACGACATCTAACCATGATAGAACACGAGACCTAAGTAATGTGACCAGCATGGATACAGGATGTCATACAACCACGAATTTACATTAAGGATCATCATCATAACAGGTAATGAGGATTACGTAGCATATAAGGCATGTTGACATGAGATTATAACATGTATCCATCAAGTAAGGGACTCACTCTATCATGATACTAGCACCGAACGATCACACTATCATGAACCTATTCATAGGGAGGACATCAATTATACAACATCCTAGCATATGACATATTTATATTCGTGTCCTAGTATGACGATGCAATATACTAAGTAGATCATGTCGGGATGATAGGGCGTAACATAGGTAACTCGGACTCACACAATGGTCATCATGAACATCAAGCATGTAAGCACAGTCTCAAACTAAGGATCAACTGTAGGTCAAGGAGTAGTGCATATAAAATCACACAATCACGAACAGAGTGATCAAGATAATCCGATAGAGATCCATAAGGGTAAACATTGACTCTTCCTTACTGACTCATCACCCATCTTTCCCGTGGGGCTCGAATATGACTTTTTATGGCAAGAAGACACCGGTTGATCGTCATAAGAATCAAGAAAGACACCCTCAGAAACACCTTACTTTCTAACTTGGAATTACATCAAAAGCCAACTTCCAATACTCTCCCAAGCAACCCTCATATTCAATCGTGATTCCCGAAATAATATGTTTACCAACCCGATTTCCCGTGAAGGAGACCGATATTCGAAGGGAGGACTTGATTGAACTGTCAAAAAGGGTTCATAAGGGAAGGGGCTGCTTCACATAAGCTAGGCTTGACCATATAAGAAGAAGAGTACTCCCGCTATCCCGTTTGCACAGATCATTCAATATTCATTCAATAGTTAGGACATACCAATCAAATCTTTAGCATATCAAGCACTCAACATAGAGTCAGTCAATGACAATTATAACGATCTCCTTGGAGTCTTCCCGACCCATCTGTAAAGAACAAGCTAGTATTTCGCCTACCCATTCCCGACTACATCCAATAAGGATGGTCTAGCGCCTTTTCTACCCACTCGATCCCTTATTAGTTGGTTCTCCTCTTTTATCATAAGTCAAGTTCATATTTAGTCAAATTGAGTTAGGCATATTAAGTTCATTTTGCCCCTTTAAAACGCTTTCACATCTTTTGAAATCCATGGGCGGTTTTCCAAAACATACACCCGACCCTTGCGTACCCGAATTGCACAACCTGGCTCTGATACCAACTTTGTAACGGCCCGGATATAAATACTCGGGTTACGTTTCGAAGGTCGGATACCATTGTTCGGATGTTTCAATTCAGGTACGGGTCGAGGTTTCAAACCGCGAAGACCAGTATTTCAAGCGGGGATTTCGAACCCCAAGCAATCAAAGTCGCAGAAATTCAATTCAAATGAAAGTAGAGCAGAAGCAAAGTTTAGATACAAATGTCACGGCAGAGCCGGGTCAAAACCAAATCTGTAAAACATAGATTCAAGAAAGCCTTTAGCCAAGTTAGCGGGGTTAGACAGGTTCTTCGCATTGGCCTGGGGGGGATTCCTACCCCATAGGAATCATAGAATAAGCATACCTAAAAACAATTTGTGCGAGCGGGGTCAGACCGAGTCCCCCCAACGCACTCTGTCCCGCAGGCAACCATACACATACGCTATACCTATAATAAAGATGCTCTAATGCAGTACGAAAATTTAGATCACACTAGCATGCTCCTAAATTACAATATGCGGAAAAAGACTGGCCAGTTCGATGCTATAGCATATCAGGTCTCATCATAGCATATCATATCTCATCATCATATCATATATCATACTCATGCCCGATGGTGCTGGGCTATCATCATTCTCATATGGACTCGATAGGCTCAGGGCACCCGATGGGGCTGGGCTACCCTATGACCCTAGCAAAGACTCTAGTGACTTCACAGATAACGGTCGTTCTGTTTACATACGCATAAAGAAATAGAATGCTCACGGTCAGTGCACCCTAGCATGATACTACATGGCATGCTTTAAATGCATATGAAGCACCTAGTATGTCATATGATCATAAGCATGAGATTTCTCTTTCGAATCTGAGTAAGCTCATAAAGGAACTTACCTGAATAAGCCGAACAGCAGAGAACAAGGCAGAAGCAGAATCCAAGTAATGAGTCACCAATAGTAAGCAATGTCCAACATATCACAATCACCTAATAACATACCAATGCATAAGTTTATCTAATTCACACAAGGCGCCCCTAACTACCATACATAACTTCTCATATCTTATCTCAAATTATTCCATCTTATCTCATCACAATTCATATATCATTTCATGTGCATCTCATCTCATTTCCAAAACAATCTCTCAAGGAACTCAAATTTGAGAATCAAACAATACTTTTAAAATCGCTTATCCAAATCCGGACATTAACCCTTAAGCCTTAAACCAATTTCCCAAAATCATATTATAGAAATCATTCCGACATGTTTCTTATTTCAAAAACATTATATAAATAATTCCAATATTAAATCATCAAAATAATCCTATGTTCACGAATCATGTTTATAAATCAAAACCAACAATTCACTTTAAAATTCCTAACTCACATGTTTAAATCCTCATAAAATGCATCATAAATAAATAATCCAATTAATACTATTTTAAAACAAATAAACAATATATAACGATTAATTTCCAGAATATTATAATTATAACCAAATCCCAAAATAATAATAATATTCAAATAATTTAACACTTCCTATCCATATAATCTCAAAACAATAACCATAAATATATTTATAACCCAATATCAATTAATATTACTTTTAAAACTTTTTTTAAATATATTAAAATTTTGGAATATATATACATATCCAAAAATCAGAATAACATATAATATAACATGTATATATATAAAATATATATCACATAATATAAACTTAGCACATAACATAAAATAATACAGACTACATTTCAATAGCTAAACAACTATCCCAGCCCAAACCGAAATCAAACCCAGCCCACAACCCATTTCTCTCAGCCCTTACCCGAGCCCATACCCGGATGCCCATTCAGCCATTTAAGTGAACTGATAATGCATATCCTAGATAGGCATTATATGCATTTTTAGGCTAGTTAGGTTGCATTTAGTTAATGAATTGGAGTTAAAGTGAATATGACGATTATTTTGGAAGAGTTCGGATTTTGCGCGCATTTGTGAGTATTTTTACAGAGTTAGATTCGAGCACTATTGTGATGCATGATCTTGGAGACTTGAAGAAAGAAGAAGCAAGGAATTGGAGCTGCCTTAAGCTTTTGGCAGAGAGATGATGCAGCGGGACATATGCTGCGGCCGCAGCATATATGCCGCGGCCGCTGCAAGGAGCCGGAGTGGCGCTTGAATGGAACACGCGTGCAGCGGCCGCAACACCTATGTCGCGACCACCGCATTGGTCATCTGAATGCCGCGTTACGATTAGTGAAACCCTAGTTTTTGTTATTTCATTTTTGGTTCGGCTTAGACTTTAAAAGGCCAAGTGTTATTAGTTTTCAAGTACTTCATTTTCATTCTACGTTCTATCAGACAAATTAGAGATTGAGCGATGTTTTCCATGAGGAACTAAACTCATCGGTTCTGCCTGCAATTTGAAGCTTTATTTGGATTGATTGTGAGTTTCTAATTCTCGTTCCTTAATTCCGTTATTGAATGCTTCAACTTCTTTGTGCTTATTGAATTATTGTTTTGTTCTATCTAGCCCGCGCAACTATTTAGAATCAATTCAATTGCTAGGGTTTTGTAGATTCCTGATTGTGACCCTTAACCCAAGTAGCAAACTTATCCCTTTAGGGCTGATTGAACTAATTAGGTTAAATCCCTTTTTAGGGACTGCAAATACCTTGGCTAATCTCTGAACTTAAAGCAATCAATTAGGTTAAATCCTTCTTTAAGGATTGTTCGATTGATAAGGGTTGCTAGGACTAATTAGACTAGTAACTATATTAGGTCAGGACAAGGGCATTCATAGGAAACTTAATAGGACGAGAATAAGTTACAAGGATCGTTTCAACCAAATAAAGTGGAAAATTGTAGGTAGAACTACTTCTCTCATTTGTTTGAATCACAACCATTTACTTCTGTTTTTGCTAATTTGCTTTGCTTTCACAAACACCCCCAATTGGTTACTAAATCGGCATTTAAATCATACTAGAGCAACAAATCTCCCTGTGGATTGACCTCTTACTTATTGCTATACTAGTTATAGGTTTGATTTTACATTGACGGATCAACGACAGGTTTCCCCTCCGTCAAATTTAGCGCCGTTGCCGGGGATTTTTATTGATTCTTGTGTGTTTTTGTGCTGATTTTTGGTGTGGACCATCTTATATGGTCCATACCCGTCCTACTAATTCTTCTTTGTTGCCATTTGATTCAGAGGTGGAAAGAACCGTTTCTTCCTTAAGGAGAGAAACTCGTGATTGTTCTCACGGGTTACCTTTTGATCAAGGAAACACTGCAGAGATGGCTGACGAAGCGAACCGCACTCTTAGGGAGCTTTCTGCTCCTGACTTGGCACAGCAACCCCTGGCAATCCAATTCCCTCCGCTAGGGGAAGAAGTCAACTTCGAGCTGAAATCTTGGGTGATTCATCTTCTACCCAAGTTCCATGGGTTGAGTGCGGGAGGACCCCCACAAGCATCTATCTGAGTTCCATACGGTGGTAGTTGGGATGAAACCTGATAACGTTACTGAGGATCAAATCAAGCTGAGAGCCTTCCCCTTCTCTTTGAAGGATGAGGCGAATGAATGGTTCTTCTACCTACCTCCTGGGACTATCTCTACTTGGGCTGAGATGAAGAGAGTCTTTCTGGAGAAGTACTTCCCTGCAACAAAGCTTAATGCCTTGAAAAGGGCAATCAGCAGCATTGAGCAGTACGCTACGGAGTCAATTCATGAGTACTTTGAGCGCTTCAAGAAACTCTGCGCTAGCTGTCCATGCCATGGCTTCCCGCATAAGGATTTGGTCTTATTTCTATTCAATGGGCTTACTGATGATGAGCGCAAAACGATGAATTCCTGTTGTGGGGGAAACATGTTGAATAAGACGTCTGCTGCAGCTTGGGAGGTGTTTAAGGAGCTCTCTGAGGGTTCTAGGCAGTTCCACAGGAACACTCGTGCTAGGGGTGTACTTTCTGTTGATGCTCCTGTGGCTGCGCTTCATACTGATATGGCAGAGGTGAAGGAGATGATCAAAAAGTTGGTAATCGATAGAACACCTCAACAGTTGAAGGCGTGTGGACTCTGCAATGAATTCACTCATCCCATGGATATGTGCCCACTTTTGCAAGAGCCTAGCGTGGATGTGAATGCCATGAGGAATTACGCTCCACAAAGGCCTAGACAAGGCAATTTTGGCAATCCTGGATACTTCAACAACTATAACAGAGGCTATCAGCAAGGCTATGGGAACTACCAAGCCTCTTTCAATCAGCAAGGGGGGCAACAGGGAAGGCCCCAAAAACAATTTGACCCTCGACAAGGAGGCCAACCGCAAGCGAATGAGGCTAATGAGGATCCTCTGCAGACTTTTTCACGATTAGTCTTGAAGGATGCGAAACAACAATCGGATCGGATAACCAATCTGGAGAATCAAATGACTCAACTTATTCAAGCTTTAAGTGCAAAGGAGGCAAACAATGCTGGGATGCTCCCATCGCAGACGGTTGCAAATCCTAAGGAGAACGTCAGCGCTGTAATGGTTAGGAGTGGCAAGGAACTGATTGCCACACCTCAAAAGGATGATGGGGGAATAATGGACGACGAAATAGAGATTGTAGAAGAGGATGTTGGCGACTGCATAGTGCGGGGGCCACCGCATACATGCAGCAGCCGCGGCACGCCAGAGGAGCAGCGGCCGCAGCACCCTGCTGCGCCCGCCGCCCTTGTCTCAGACGGCACCAACGAAAAAGGTATGCCCTCTAGTCCCTTTTCACCTTCTTCTTTCTCTCTTTCTTCTTCTTCTCCTCCTCCTTCTACCTTACCTCTGGAGAGTCCAAAGCCAGTTCCACCCTTTTCGAAAGCCCTGAAGGATACACGAAGGTATGAGAACGATAAGGAGATCTTTGAGACGTTCAGTAAGTGCGAGGTAAACATTCCTTTGCTTAATTTGATTAAAAGCATTCCTAGATATGCTAAATTTTTTAAGGAACTTTTCACTATCAAGCGGAATCAGAAGTTGAAAGGTAAGCAAAAGGTAAAGGTAAGCGAACATGTCACTGCTGTGTTTCAGAAGCGTTTGCCCGAGAAGTGTAGTGATCCTAGTATGTTTGCAATTCCATGCGTGATAGGTGATACTAAATTTGGCAAAGCCATGTTAGATCTAGGAGCATCTATTAATGTCTTGCCTTCTCATGTTTATCATGCTTTGGGTTTGGGACCTCTGAATGATACTCGGGTAGTAATTCAACTTGCTGATCGATCTACTATCTACCCGAAAGGGATTGTTGAGGATGTCTTGGTTATGGTCGACAATTTGATATTCCCTGCTGACTTCTTTGTGATTAATATGGGTCCTGGTAACAATGAAGGCCCTATTCTATTGGGAAGACCTTTTCTGAAAACGGCTAGGACCAAGATAGATGTCTATTCAGGGTCTCTTACTATGGAATTTGATGGTCAAAAAGTTGAGTATAATATCTATGATTCCATGAAATTTCCATCTGATGATCCTTCTTTGTGCTTTATGGATGTCATTGATACTATGGCACAAGATTGCTTTGATTTAGAGTGTGTTGATGAGATGGAGGTCGTTTTACAGGCCCCTATAGATGAAATTTCAAGAGATTATGCTTTGTCATCTAATCTGCAGGAGGTTGTATTGGCTTTGGACCATCGATCACCCACCTATGTGCCACCAAGGGGAGAACGCATCGAGTTGACCATGCCAAGTGAAAAGCTTCTCCCATCCATTGTCCATGCCCCTGATATCGAATTGAAACAACTCCCTAGTCACCTTAAATATGCTTTTCTTGGTGAGAATGATACTTTGCCTGCCATTATTTCTAACAAACTCACTTATGAGCAGGAGGAGCGTTTGGTGACTGTTCTAAAGGAGAATAAGGAGGCGTTAAGATGGACGATTGCAGACATTAAGGGCATCAGTCCCACCCTCTGCATGCATAGAATACTCCTGGAGGATGATGCAAAGCCATCTAGGCAACCTCAGCGGAGACTCAACCCGCTGATGATGGAAGTAGTAAAGAAGGAGTTGTTGAAGCTCCTTCAGGCAGGTATGATCTTTCCCATATCTGATAGCAAGTGGGTGAGTCCCACTCAGGTTGTTCCTAAGAAGGGGGGTATCACTGTAGTTGAGAATCAGGATGGTGAGTTGGTCCCTAGCAGGGTCCAAACTGGATGGAGGGTCTGTATTGATTATCGTAAGCTAAATGTGGTAACTCGCAAAGACCACTTTCTTTTACCCTTTATTGATCAAATGCTTGAGCGCCTTGCCGGTCGCTCTTTGTATTGCTTCTTAGATGGCTACTCAGGCTATTTTTAGGTACCCATAGCACCGGAGGATCAAGAGAAAATGACATTTACATGCCCCTTTGGCACCTTTGCATATCGCAGAATGCCTTTTGGGCTATGTAACGCACCTGGGACCTTCCAACGGTGTACGGTAAGCATATTTTCTGAGTATGTTGAGCATTTCATAGAGGTATTCATGGATGACTTTACTGTGCATGGAGATGACTTTGATACTTGCTTGCACCATTTGTCACTTGTTCTTAGGCGGTGTGTAGACACCAACTTAGTTCTTAATTCTGAAAAGTGTCATTTTATGGTTGAGCAAGACATTGTTTTGGGTCATATTGTGTCTAGCAGGGGTCTTGAGGTGGACAAGGCTAAGATTGATGTCATTCAGTCTCTGCCCTACCCCGCCAATGAACCGCGAGATTCTTTTCTTTTTAGGCCATGCAGGGTTCTATCGCAGGTTTATTAAGGATTTTTCTAAGATTTCTGCACCTCTTTGTGATTTACTCAAGAAGGAAGTAGTTTTTGACTTTGATGACAGGTGTAGGGCAGCCTTTGATGAGCTAAAAGGTCGCCTGACAAGCGCCCCTATAATATAGGCACCCATATGGTCTCAACCTTTTGAGATTATGTGCGACGCTAGCGACTATGCAGTGGGTGCTGTTTTGGGACAAAAGGAAGGAAGGAGCTCTCATGTCATCTACTATGCCTCCATGACTTTGAATGGAGCACAAAGGAACTACTCAACCATAGAGAAAGAGCTTCTGGCCATGGTCTTTGCATTGGAGAAGTTTCGCTCCTATCTCCTAGGAGCTAAGGTAGTTGTCTTCACTGGTCACACTGCTCTTCGTTATTTATTAAATAAAAAAGAAGCGAAACCCAGATTGATTCGATGGATCTTGCTCTTGAGCGAGGTTGATATCGAAATCAAAGATAAAAAAGGTGTAGAGAACTTAGTAGCGGACCACCTCAGCAGACTTGTCCAAGGAGAGGACAAGCCGGACGGTCAAAGCCCCATTCATGGTGAGTTTCCTGATGACACGCTATTTTTCTTGAATCATCTTTCGTCTATGCAGCTACAGGAAGTCACGGAGAATGCAGCGGCCGCAACACCTACGCCGTGGCCGCCGCATGTGGCCAGTTCGACACCTTTTCTTTGTTTTGACGAGGTAAGCCCCGATGCCTCTGAATTGCTGATGGGTGTCCATACTCCTCAACCTTGGTTTGCCAATATGGTGAATTTCTTGGTCACGGGAGAATTTCCACCTAAGTTCACGAAAGCTCAAAAGGACAAAATTCGACATGACGCTCACTTCTATGTTTGGGATGACCCCTACCTTTGGAAACATTATGCTGATCAGGTAATTAGGAGGTGTCTGCCAGACAATGAGGTACAATCTGTCCTTACCTTTTGTCATGCTCATTAATGTGGAGGCCACTTTGGTCCTCAAAAGACTACTAGGAAGGTTTTAGAAGCAGGTTTCTTTTGGCCTCACTTATTTAGGGATGCTAATGCTTTCTGTAGATCTTGCGATAGATGTCAAAGGGTTGGGAACATATCTGCCAGAAATGAAATGCCACAAAATAAGATCATATTCTGTGAAATTTTTTATGTTTGGGGCATTGATTTTATGGGTCCTTTCCCTAGTTCTTTTGGAAATATCTATATTTTTCTTGCGGTGGACTATGTCTCCAAGTGGGTGGAGGCAAAGGCCACCAAAACTGATGATTTCAAAGTTGTTGCAGATTTCCTAAAGGACACCATTTTCGCAAGATTTGGGGTGCCTAAGGCTCTAATTAGTGACAGAGGACACATTTCTGCAATAGGACTATCACTGGCCTGTTAAAGAAGTACCATATCACGCAGAGAGTGTCCACTGCTTATCATCCTCAGACCAATGGTCAAGCTGAGATATCAAATCGGGAAATTAAGACCATTTTGGAGAAAACAGTGGCACCTAACCGAAAGGATTGGAGTCTAAGGTTGAATAATGCTCTGTGGGCCTATCGGACGGCCTATAAGACTCCCATTGGTATGTCTCCTTATCGAATTGTGTTTGGAAAGGCCTGTCATCTTCATGTTGAACTTCAACATAAGGCATACTGGGCTGTAAAGAATTGCAATATGAGGATGAATGAAGTGGGTGAGTTCAGGAAGCTTCAATTGCAAGAGCTAGAGGAACTTCGCTTGGATGCCTATGACAATGCACTAATCTATAAGAAGAAGACAAGGGCTTGGCATGACAAACATATCCTGCGGAAGGAATTAAAGGTAGGAGACAAGGTTCTCCTATATCAATCACGGATGAAACTCTTCCCTGGAAAGCTTCGATCAAAGTGGGAAGGACCCTACACGATCTCTAGGATATTCCCTCATGGAGCAATAGAACTCTTTGACCCTAAGTCTCATGAGCTCTTTAAGGTCAATGGTCATAGAGTTACGCCATACTTTGAGAACATCCCCCAGAATGACGAGGAGGAGTTGGTGCTTGCTGAACCAACCAATTAGGCCACTCAAGGGCCATTACGTCGAGCCAATGACTTAAAACAAAGGCGCTTCTCGGGAGGCAACCCGAGGTAAGTTTTTCTTTCCTTTTTATTTAATCATCATTAGGTAGTTTTTCTTGTTGTTTTGCTTTTGTTTTGTTTGGAAATGGGACTAACAACTCATGAAAGAGTGGAATTGGACTCGTACAAATCGAAGAAGGAGAGGAGCTACAAGACAAATGTAGCGGCCGCAGCTTAATGTCGCGGCCGCCACATGCAACCCGCAGCAATTGGCTTAATGCAGCGGCCACAGCTTAATGCAGCGGCTGCCGCATGCAACCCGCAGCAATATGTTTCATGCAGCGGCCGCCGCATATCGGGCCCGTGACCTCTGTCCCTTTTTTCTGAGTTCTGAAAAAAAACATAAACAACCAGAATCCCCTTTCTTCTTACCCTACCTAGATCTAGCCGTCACTTTCTTTCTCTCATTACCCTTCTCCTCTTCAAAGTCCCAAACCCTCTTCAAAATCCCAATCTTCATCCTCTCCATTGTCACCTCCATCATCTCCATTATCATCTTCAACCTCCCTCCACCAACCTTCATCCTCTCAACCAATCCATCACCTTCTTCAACCAAACATCAACCAAACCCCAACCAACCCTCACTGTCCACCTTCACCCCGCACTGAATCGGGTTTAGATCCGGGGTACTCGGGCTGCCATTGTTGATCAATTGAAGGAGACAGCCCCGACCTTCCTGCGGCCGCCGCCCAAAGCTGCGCCCGTCGCTTCCTGCTGCGCCCGCCGCCGCCTGTTGCGCCCGTCGCATCTTGCCGCGGCCGCCGCATCCCCCACCACCAGGTTTGTTGTAGCTTGTGTCTGGTTGCTCCACTTTGTTTATTGACTGCTTGGTGCTTAGTTTTTGGGTGATTTGTGCTATTGATACTTGTGGTTAGTTTGGAGGATTGAGTTGGTTTGATTGGTTCTTTTGGATTTGAGCCGTGTGTTGGTTTGTTTCTCTAAGTTGTTGATTGTTACTTATTGCGGGTTTGAAATCTATTGAATATGGTTCGTCAATTGAGAAACTTATCTAGAGGACAGAGGAAGATTTGGGAGAGTTTTGATTCGAAGAGATTCGTAAAAATGAAGTTCTTTGATATTCCGACATTACAGAGGTTGGGGATGTTACAGGTTACCCAGCAGATGCTTACTCGTGGGGGCCTAGGTGCTTTTCTGAATTATAGTGCCCCCACCTATCCTGAGTTGGCCAAGGAGTTTCTCGCTACGCTTGAGGTGTCTGATGATCGGGTTCAGTTCATCCTGTTGGACCAGGTTTATTATTGCACTTTTGCTCAGTTGAGGGCGGCTGTTGGTATTACTCAGGAGCCCACTGAGGATTGGGCTACTCACGTGCCAGATCAGCAGGTACACGATTTTTGGTATGCAGCGACGGGCTCCGCTTTTGATGGACATCGAGGAGAGTATAACTATAAGTTCGTCCATCCCTGTTTGCGGTTAGTTCACAAGGTCCTGGCAATGGCTTTCAGTGGCTAGGGCGATGTGAACAAGGTGCCAGCTGGAGACCTACCCTGGTTGTGGACTTTTTCTCCCCAGTCCGGTATAATTTCGGATTGGGTTGAGATCTTTCTGGACAGCTGCCTGCGGATTCAGAGGAAGACGTCAGGTAGAGTGGGGCTAGGAGGGATGATCAGTCTGATCGCCCGACGTTTCATTGATCACACTCAGAGCGGGGTCCCTATGTCTGGTGGGTTCACTTACACGGAGGACCAGCTGCGGAGGGCCTATTTGCTTGAGGGCTCAGAGGCGAATGGTTTTATATGGAAGGCAGGACCAGGGGGAGTCCACAGACTGAGGCTACCTAGGGTCCTTCCTTATGGCCCTACTGATGATGCTTTTTACCTGTTGGCTGATGCGGATGATGATGATGATGCTGATGAGGAGGAGGAGCAGGCGGATGCACATGACCACCCTATGCCTGACTCTCATGGGGGTGGTGCGAAGTTTTCTGCAGGCCCTTCTACTAGGCCTAGTTCTTCTTATGATGAGTCCACTTGGCGTGAGGACATTTTTGCACAGATGCACCAGCTTTCGATCCGCCAGGACTCCTTCCAGTTCGAGCTCAGCGACTTGGGTCACAATGTTCATGATATGGCCTCTTCTATAGAGGACATGAGGAGGCAGCAGGAGTACTACTATAGCTTGGGGTGGCCCTAGTTTCCACCCTACCAGCCGCCGTCGCCGCCTCAGTGAGCAGTTAGTTTTCTTTACCCTCACCTCGCGTTTATTTGGTTAAGTTTTGTTGTCTTTGATATTTCATTGAGGACAATGAAAGATTTATGTGCGGGGGAAGGAAATTTAGTGTATATAGGTGCGTTTAGTTTATATAGTGCATTTAGTTAGATCATGTTTAAATTTCTGCACACATTTTTATTTTTGAATCATTTCATATTTACATTTTCTATTTACTTATGCATTGAAAAAAAATCAAAAAAAATTTTTTTCCCAAAAACATCATGCATTGCATCCATATGTGTCATTCAAATACCCATCTGGCTTAGTTTGTCCTCTAATCTAAATTTCAGCATGATCATATAAATCTCATGGAGTTCTGGATGTTTTGGCCTTGTCTATATTCTTTATTTTATATGAAGCATGACCTTGCAATATAATTGAGCATGTATGATTGAGCTAAAGTATGATTGAAATCCTATGAACATGACCCTTGTGAGAATGTTAGCCTTGTTTGAAATCATTTATAGTTCCTTTGCTCAATTATGTGATTTACTCTCCTTGTGTTGCTACCTCTTGGCATTGACTTCAGTATCACACAGTTGTTGCTGCGGAGTATGTTTATATCTTGAGTCTTTTTGTTCTAGTTTGTGCATACTTAGGAAAATAAAGTGGCAATGGTTGATACACTTAGTAACCGGGTCTATGCATGACACCCATGTGTATGATTCGCGCAAAACAGTGTTGAAAACTACCCACTAAGAAAGAAAGCTTGATCATTGAGTAACCGGGTTCATTCATGACACCCATGTTTGCAACTCGCGTCAAAAGATGTTCAAGTGGACTTCATTTTAGGAAGCTGAGGTGTTGATAGACCGGGGCCATTCATGACACCCATGTTTGCGACTCGCGTAAGGAAAGTACCAAAATCAATAAATGGAAAAAAAAAAGAGAAAAGGAAAAAAAAAGAAAAAAAAAAGAGGAAAAAAGGAAAAAAAAAAGAGTGACATTTTGCTTATTCTTTTTCTTTATTGAGTCACGCAAGTAATGACAATTCGGTGAAGATTTGGTGATATTGAGGTCAATGTCTATGAGCTTAGTACATTTTGGATTGAGTTAAGAGTTGTATTTTAAAGCCTAAACACATGAGAGCATGAGTGAAACACATATTCCTGGTGAGGTTGGATGATTTCTACTTATAAGCTTTGATCACTTGTGTACATGCTATGACGTTTGTTTGCTTGGTTTGTGGTTACACTTGTTATAATGTTTCTTTTTGATGAGGTTGAGACTTGAAGGGATTTCCTGTGGGATGCGTTGATTTATGTTCACTCTATCATTGCTTGAGGACAAGCAAAGGCTAAGTGTGGGGGAATTTGATAATGCATATCCTAGATAGGCATTATAGGCATTTTTAGGCTAGTTAGGTTGCATTTAGTTAATGAATTGGAGTTAAAGTGCATATGACGATTATTTTGGAAGAGTTCGGATTTTGCGCGCATTTGTGAGTATTTTTACAGAGTTAGATTCGAGCACTATTGTGATGCATGATCTTGGCGACTTGAAGAAAGAAGAAGCAAGGAATTGAAGCTGCCTTAAGCTTCTGGCAGCGAGATGATGCAGCGGGACATATGCTGCGGCCGCAGCATATATGCCGCGACCGCCGCAAGGAGCCGGAGCGGCGCTTGAATGGAACACGCGTGCAGCGGTCGCAACACCTATGCCGCGAACGCCGCATTGGTCATCTGAATGCCGCGTTACGATTAGTGAAACCCTAGTTTTTGTTATTTCATTTTTGGTTTGGCTTAGACTTTTAAAAGGCCGAGTGTTATTAGTTTTTAAGTACTTCATTTTCATTCTACGTTCTATCAGACAAATTAGAGATTGAGCGATGTTTTCCATGAGGAACTAAACTCGTCGGTTCTGCCTACAATTTGAAGCTTTATTTGGATTGATTGTGAGTTTTTAATTCTCGTTCCTTAATTCTGCTATTGAATGCTTCAACTTCTTTGTGCTTATTGAATTATTGTTTTGTTCTATATAGCTCGCGCAACTAGTTAGAATCAATTCAATTGCTAGGGTTTTGTAGATTCCTGATTGTGAACCTTAACCCAAGTAGCAAACTTATCCCTTTAGGGCTGATTGAACTAATTGGATAGGTAGGAAGTTGAATGTGTTGTTAATTCCCTTTTTAGGGACTGCAAATACCTTGGCTAATCTCTAAACTTAAAGCTATCAATTGGGTTAAATCCTTCTTTAGGGACTGTTCGATTGATAAGGGTTGCTAGGACTGATTGGACTAGTAACTATATTAGGTCGGAACAAGGGCATTCATAGGAAATTTAATAGGAGGAGAAGAAGTTACAAGGATCGTTTCAACCAAATAAAGTGGAAAATTGTAGGTAGAACTACTTCTCTCATTTGTTTGAATCACAACCATTTACTTCTGTTTTTGCTAATTTGCTTTGCTTTCACAAACACCCCCAATTGGTTACCAAATCGGCATTTAAATCATACTGGAGCAACAAATCTCCTTGTGGATCGACCTCTTACTTATTGCTATACTAGTTATAGGTTTGAGTTTACTTTGACGGATCAACGACAGGTTTTCCCTCCGTCATGAACCGAGAGAATAAGGTGAACCGGCCAAAGATTAAAAAAGAAAAGGTTGAACCGGAAAAAGAGATAAAGAAAAGGAGGTTAAACCGGCCTCCTTGGACCCGTCCCTTTCACCCAATTCAATAGAATAGAACCTGCAACAATCGACAATGGAGGAGCAAAAGCGAAGGAAGAAAGGGAACCCGACCGACCGCCAATCTCCCAGCCAGGCTCGTACGCACTGGACTCCCCCCGACCTCAAGGACACAAAACGGCAGAGAATCAACCAAGAAGGAAGGAGGAAAGGAAAGCTCACCGAGGTTCGAAGTTTGCCGAAGGAGAGGTTCGTCGGTGCAGAATCGAGCTTCGTCGGAGTCAAAATCGAACAAGCTTGATCTGGGACAGAAGCAAATAGAATAAAGGTGGAGCTTTTATCGAGTTCGAGAGCAAAATGAAGGGTGGGGGCTTACCATCTTCAAATAGGAAAACAGGGCTCACAAGAGGGGGAAGGGCTCGACGGAGGTGCTGTCGGTGGCTCCTGGGCTCACTGCTCTCGGTTCAGCAGTTGGAGGAGATGCTTCAGCCGCCAGGACACGAGGGAGGAGGAAGGAGATGGCGTCGGGGTAGTGCTTGCGTGTGTAGCTCACGGAAACAGGGCCGGAGGTGGTGCCGGACATCAATGAGGAAGTGGAGAGGGTGATGGTGGTAGCTTGGCCTCAGAGATCAGAAAAACAAAGGGAAAGAACAGAGATATGGGTGGCTTAGAGCTTTGGCAGGAATGGGAAAAGAGAGCTGGGTTACAATGTAAAGAGGGAGAGGGGGACCAAAGGATGGAGATGTCCATTTTGTCCTCGAGTTAGTCAAGGGTGAGGAGGGTCTGCAAATAGACAACGGCCGAGAGAGAGAGAGAGAGGGAGAGAGAGAGAGAGAGAGAGAGAAGGGAAATAAAATAGGATCTAAAAGAGGACCCCACAATACCAATTCAAATTAGCGGAAAAACTCAAAACCCGCTCGCCCGATTGAATCCCGACTAAAACAAATCTAATAAAATTTTAATTCAATTTCAGGATTAACGAAATTAAATTAATTTTTGTTACTCGGAGCTTAAATTAATTTTTATTAGTACTCGAACTCGAATGCGAAAATCAAATCCCGTCAAAATCCTAAATTTAAAATGATGCCGGAAGAATTTTAAAATTGAACCCGTGCTCGAGGACGATTTTTCTCCACTTTTAAAATTTGCAATAAATAATGACATATTTATTTAAAATAATAATATCATATATACAAATTATATTCAGTCTTTACAGTAACGGTTGTCCATTGAGGATTTCAATCACAAGCTTTGTTATGTCCGGTCCGACGATATGCCAACACCGTTGATAAAACAATGCTGGCATACCATCCGGCCCCGGTGATTTTGTGGGATGCATTGAAAAAAGGGCGTTTTTTACCTCTTCAGCAGTGAAGGGACGTAACAGCTCATGATTGTCCTCCTCCTATACGATAGGCTCGATTCCTTGAGTAGCCACATCTGGGGGTGCTTTTATTTCTGATTGAAAGATATTCTAAAAATAATTCGTTGCTACCCGTTCTATTGATGAGAGGGTTTCTCAACCAAATAAATTTGTAGTCAAGACCCCGCTATAGCATAGGGAGTCAGGATCGTCCACATGAGAGAGTCAGCGTTTCTTATTTAGTTGCTTTGTCGGGTTGAAACTAACAAAAGAGATGGAAGAGAGATGGGTGGTGATAAGAGAATAAAATATGAATTTTAATTAATAAAAGGGAAAACTTCCAAGGCAAAGGATCGCCACAACAACAAACACATGGGAAAATCAATTAATCACATAAAAGGTCATGGTTTTATCATCAAACAATTGAGTTTCATCAATCAACAAGTAAATCCATTCACTTTCGCATAAAAGACCTACTTGTTTCTACCTTCTCTTAATTAGGATCTTTTAACTTTCATTAGAAAACCCTAATTACTATCAAGTTAACAATTTCCTCTTTCAAGTTCAATTGCAACTATGAATTCCTTAAACTTTCATCAAAGGTTAAGCACATAGGTAGAAGACAATAAAAACATCACACAATTATAGATTCATCCATCACACACGTGCCTATTGTTGGGTACACCCCAACCCTAGAAGGAAGATAACTACTCAAACATGACAATGGAAAACATGAATTTAAGAGAAGAAAACATAAACCAAACTTGCAATAATATAAAACCTAGAAATAAGCGTTCAATCGCAACAACAAACGCCCAAGCTTTCGCCCAAACGCCAAACAAAAACCCTAAAACTCGTCCTACAGCTGTTGCGCGCAGCCCTGCGTTGTCTGTTGTCCTCCCCTCCAAATCAGCCCTTAATAGCCTTTATTTAAAAGATAAAAATTAAGACTTAATCCCCAAGGAAAAGAGATTTTATCTTAGGAAAATAATAAAATCCATCTAAGGAAGGATAAAATATCCCAAGTCTATCTAACTAAAAGATCCTAAAAGAGATTCAGATGAAAATCCTAATTAAAAAGCCCATTAAGTAATAAAATCAGCCCGCAGAAACTTCTCCTGGTGCGCAGATACTTCGGCGCCGAGGGTCAAGGTGTCGGCGCCAAGCCTCTGTTTGAATGCAGTAGCCTCTGTTTTTCTCCAGCTTTTCGACTCTGACTTCAAACGCACTTTTCCGAGTCCTCGTTTATCCGATTGACGCATATGAATATGCGTTGGAAAGTAACTTAAATGTGATGAAAACACGATGCAAAATATGACTAAAAATTCAGACATCAAAACACCCCATACTTAGACTTGCTTGTCCTCAAGCAATAACCAAACAATGACCAAAACCTTTAACATGCCTTCAAGTATTCGCCTTTTTCAAAAGCAACATCAATCAAGCATAGGGCAAATAAGAACAAGTATTGAACCATCATCACATATATTTAGATAACCTTAGGCAAAGCAACTAGAATCCAACCACTCGAGGGAAATATTGTGTTTTCACTTCCTTTCAAATGTGTTTAGGCTTGAAATACATCTCTCAACTCAATCCTTTATGACATTAAGCTACATAGAAATTGCAATTAATATCACCAATCGATTCACCGAGATGTCAAAACATGCATTAATCATCAAGAGGACTTTGGCTCAATGGCCTTCAAAGAAGGACTCATTCGGCCGGGTCGTAACTTAGCTTGGGAAGAAAATAAAGGTAGGAATCATTTAGGCTATGTGGTGCTAGAAATCCGGGAACCAAAGACTCCTAAATTTCCAATTCAACTCAAGCACACAAAAAAAAACTTCATCAATTATAAACACTTCCAAACTCATCTAATATGGCACACCTCTTCAAGAACCCCAAAATATCCAATATATCTTACATAAAATAAATAAGGATAAATTTGGCTCACGCACAACTTCTCATTTATTCTAAACTTTTTCTTCTTTTTTCTTTTTTTTTCGTTTTTCTTTTTTTTTCTCTTGTTTTTATTTTTCGAACTCTCTTTTTCATAATCTTATGTGCATTTATTTAAATATAAGAGCCAAAAATACCTTTTACAATAGATCAAGTGGCGAGAAAATAAAACACCCACCCAAAAATGTATCCCACACTTAAACCAAATCATAGGTCTCTACTCTTCAAACATCAATCTCTACCAATCACTAAGTCCTAATTCCCGGATAAGGAGGTAAGGCAAATCATTAGCTAGGATAGATTTTGTGGAGTTACAAGAATAGGCTATAAGGCTCAAAGTGGTTACAAGCAAAGGAAGCATATATAAGGTAGGTAAAAGAGGATAAAATGTGGCTAATAAAGAGTGCCTCTATCATTTGATCAAATTATGCAATGACTAGCTATCTCATATTGGTTTCAAGACTTAGATATACACCGCAATATCAAGAGGTAATGTATAGGGAGAGTAATACACACGTCAAAATGAAGGAAAAATATAAAGATCAATTCCTCACAGGCCAAGTAACTTACTAGGACATCTTGGATTCCAATCACCTAAATCCCAAAGTTATATATGCTCAATTTCAATTGCAAGTCAAATTTCACATAAAAAAAAACATTTTGTGCGATTTAGGCTAAACCATCCAAACTATGCCTTAGGATATTACATGATCAAGCTCAATTATTAGATTTCATCATTGGACATCTAAGTTAGGTGTTCTTAAACTAAGCTAAAATTAAGAAATAAAAACTCAAACTAAGACAAACTAAAACAAATATAGTGAATTAAACATATATTTTTGTGTTTTTTTGACATTTTCTACTTTTTTTTTTGAATTTTTCAGTTTTTTATAGACTCTAAATACAAGACAAAAGACCCAAATAAGCAAAACAAATAAAGACAAAAGACAAAAATATGCAAAGCTCGGTCATGCGAATTTCGAATCTCCCCCACCCCATACTTAAAATTTCAGTGTCCTCACTGAATAAAATAAAACAAGGGGAAGGGAAAAAGAAACTCACATGGACAATGATGCAAAAATGGAGCAATTTGGAGGAGTTAAAAAATCTGCACAGGTGTCGACGTCGACAGGGACTGGGTCGACGCCGATACCTCTCAGCACGTCTACTTCCTTCGTATTCCGTTTCTTCTCGATCCTGAGCACCATGGTTGATATTTGGGACCTATTCTCTCAACAAAAACAGTAGGTCTTGGGCTATCTAACTCCTAACTAAAAATCAAAAGCAAAAAGCAAGAAAAGAAAGCAAGAAAGCGGGTTGCCTCCCGTAAGCGCTAGGTTTAAAGTCTCTAGCTTGACCCACTTCCCTTTTTTTCTTCAATCCGGGCCAGGAGGAGGTGGTGGATCCGGTGGTTCCGCTGGTGGAGATAGTGGGAGAACATCCTCCGGTGGTACATCGGGATAGATTGTCAAGTGATATGGCTCTTGCTCCTTGTACCTTTTTATGCCTCTCTTCCTTTCCTTATGGATGAGCCTGAACCTTCCCGAGTGGACACTCCAACATTCCACCCATTCATCTCTCTTGGCTCTAGCTAGCAACCGTCTTGGAAAGCACTTAGCAAATATGTGTTCCTCATTTGCGCCTCTCTTCCTCTTCATGGTATGGCTTTGATTTGTTGCCCCACCATTGTACACAAATAGATGTGCTTCATTGTTGAGTTTGGTGTACAATGGTGGAGGGGGAAGAGATTCCTCCACTTCTTCTTCTTCTGCCTCATCTTCAACATGCCACTTCGCGAGTACCCCATACTTGAATGCGAAAGGCAGTTGTTCGAGATCGTCGGGAATTGCCTTCGCCCTTAATGGCAAAGGTAGCAGTGTAGTGCATCGAACAACAACTTCTATCTCTTTTTCTTCTTCTTGGGGTTTCTCACATGGCTTCTCTAGAAACAAGGACAGCGGCGTTGGGATCGGAGTAAAAATGCACTGAAAATAGGCTCGTCCACTTCAAAAAGTTGCCCTTCAATTCGCCCTTCAGGAGGGGGGGGGTCGACATCGAGGTGCAGGGGGTCGGCGCCGAGGCATCTGTAGCTTTCCCAACTTTCTGCAGTGACTTTTCTTTGCCCAGGAGGGTCGACGCCGAGGTAGGGGGCGTCGACGCCGAGGTATCTGTAGCATTTTCATCATTCTTCAGAAACGTTTCTTTTTCCAGGAGGGTCGGCGCCGAGGGGGCAGGAGTCGACGTCGAGGCTTCTGCATCTTTTTCTTCCTCCATTCCATGCGATATTGGACCATCAGGAGCCTGGGTCGAGTCAAAACATGTGTATGTGGACTTGGTCGGGATAGGTACCAACTCCTCCTCAGGCTCTTCTTCACCTACAAGCTCGCAAAAGATAATGTTATCATATGAACCAACCTCATGCAGATATGTCGTCTCTATCGGTTGGGGGGCTACGTCTTCTGAAGGTGATTCTGACAAGTCCTGCAACTTATTCCATGCGTCTAGCTGTTCAAGCATGATTGTGTTGTACTCCCTTAGTCGTCGTACTTCAGCGGCTTCAGCTTCTATCCGGCGTCGTAATTCCGCCATCTCAGCCCTCATTTGCTTATTGGTTTCATCATCTATGGTTTGCCTACACTCTTTAGCGTCGACCTCCAGTGATGGTTTATACATGTTTCCCCAAGATGGCTGACGAGGCCAATAAGGGTCCCTGTAATCGTATTGAGCATAATGCCCCTCCTCTGGTTGATAGGACCCATATGGCTCTTGGTCTTCGGTTGAATCCTCGGCGGACTTCTTTGCTTTCCAAGTATCAAAATCAATGAAAACTTCATCATCCTCATTAACCTCGGCTAGATAGCTCGCAAACTCCTTTTTCCTTGCTTGTCGTCTTTCCTCTTTGGCCATTGTTTCGAAATAATCATATGCGTACTGCATCTTGTACCTAATCTTGAAAACTCAAACAGGCGCACAAATCAAAAAGCAAGAGCTCAGCACCAAGTCGATACCGATGAGGCGAGTGGTGGGAAGTGTTAAATTTTTTTTTTGGACTAATAAAAGAAACTAACTAGAAAAAGAAAAAGAAAAGAAAATGGAATATCAACAAGAAATAATATCTATAAAAGAAAAGGAATGGACTATTCCCACGCCCTAAAAACAACTAAATAGGGCGCGATTGAACTCTCCCCGGCAACGGTGCCAATTTGATGAGAGGGTTTCTCAACCAAATAAATTTGTAGTCAAGACCCCGCTATAGCATAGGGAGTCAGGATCGTCCACAGGAGAGAGTCAGCGTTTCTTATTTAGTTGCTTTGTCGAGTTGAAACTAACAAAAGAGATGGAAGAGAGATGGGTGGTGATAAGAGAATAAAATATGAATTTTAATTAATAAAAGGGAAAACTTCCAAGGCAAAGGATCACCACAACAACAAACACATGGGAAAATCAATTAATCACATAAAAGGTCATTCTTTTATCATCAAACAATTGAGTTTCATCAATCAACAAGTAAATCAATTCACTTTCGCATAAAAGACCTACTTGTTTCTACCTTCTCTTAATTAGGATCTTTTAACTTTCATTAGAAAACCCTAATTACTATCAAGTTAACAATTTCCTCTTTCAAGTTCAATTGCAACTATGAATTCCTTAAACTTTCATCAAAGGTTAAGCACATAGGTAGAAGACAATAAAAACATCACACAATTATAGATTTATCCATCACACACGTGCCTATTGTTGGGTACACCCCAACCCTAGAAGGAAGATAACTACTCAAACATGACAATGGAAAACATGAATTTAAGAGAAGAAAACATAAACCAAACTTGCAATAATATAAAACCTAGAAATAAGCGTTCAATCGCAACAACAAACGCCCAAGCTTTCGCCCAAACGCCAAACAAAAACCCTAAAACTCGTCCTACAGCTGTTGCGCGCAGCCCTGCGCTGTCTGTTGTCCTCCCCTCCAAATCAGCCCTTAATAGCCTTTATTTAAAAGATAAAAATTAAGACTTAATCCCCAAGGAAAAGAGATTTTATCTTAGGATAATAATAAAATCCATTTAAGGAAGGATAAAATATCCCAAGTCTATCTAACTAAAAGATCCTAAAAGAGATTCAGATGAAAATCCTAATTAAAAAGCCCGTTAAGTAATAAAATCAGCTCGCAGAAACCTCTCCTGGTGCGCAGATACTTCAGCGCCGAGGGTCAAGGTGTCGGCGCCAAGCCTCTGTTTGAATGCAGTAGCCTCTGTTTTTCTCCAGCTTTTCAACTCTGACTTCAAACGCACTTTTCTGAGTCCTCGTTTATTCGATTGACGCATATCTATATGCGTTGGAAAGCTCTTTTCAAGGACTACAACTCTCATGAAGGTTCCAGAACTTGAATCGAAGTGATGGATAGCGAAAATAAGGATTTTCTCCAGCTGCACCACTTTTTGCTTTTGCTTGGCATCTCCATTGCCTTCATGATTTTTCATTAAGCTATAAAGTGCGTCCAAACTCCTTCAAATCAGCTTCGAAACCTACAAAAACACCACCAAAGCTTGTGTAGACTCCATATCTTGAATAATACGAAAACTAACACAAATGACACACTTTCCCAACACAAAAGCAAATAAAATGACTTAAATGAGATGAAAACATGATGCAAAATATGACTAAAAATGCGGACACCATCTATCCCCTCATGCGATCTCACCTCAACCCCTTCCTCATCTACTAGCTTTTGCAACTTGTTTCTTCTCCTCCTACCTTCCGCTTTCTTATGAAAGAAAGTCGTATTTCTATCTCTGCATCTGAGCTCATTTGCACGAGCTCTTTGGAACCACATGACCTCCTCCTTATCCATCAATTCACTTTCCTCCCTCTCCAACTCCCTTCTCTCTCTAACCTTTCCACCCGTCATCTCCCTGTTACCCAGCTCCTCTAGTTTTCCCCGCACTTTTGCCCGTTACACCATCACATTGCCAAACTCTGTCTTATCCCACTCTTTTAGATCCCCTGCACACCTCCCTAACTTTCCCATCACACCCTGCTCCACATGTATAGAACCAAGATTCTCCCACCCATTCCGGATTACCTCCATACACTCCTCGTTCCCTAGCCACATTGCTTCGAACCGAAACAATCGTTTTCCTTTTGGTCTCTCCCTCATCAGCCCATCAAGACTAACCAGAATGGGTCTATGGTCCAAATTACATCTTGGCAGATGCCTTACCTTGGCGCTCGGATACCCATCACTCATTTCCTCATTTACAAACGCCATATCAAGTCTTTCCTGAATAAACTCATCCTCCTCTCGGCCATTGTCCCAAGTAAACCTGGCTTCAGAGAACCTCATCTCTCTTAACTGACAATACTCCATCACCTCCCTGAACTCAATCAGTTTGTCGAACTGGGGCACACTTCCACCCTGTTTATCTGCCATAGATATGAAGAGATTAAAATCTACCATACACACCCACCCTCGGTGCTGATCTTCATATAGTCGACGCAGCAGGCTCAAGGTATATTTTTTACTTGCAATCTCCGGCCATCCATATATTCCAGTCAGCCGCCAATCTTCCCCTCGTTCCAGAGCCACCCTAACATCGATATGATGAGCAGTATACGACATCACATTCAGATCCCACTCCTCCCGCCATAACATCGCCAAACCTCCCGACCTCCCCACACTTTCCACCACAAACATCTTCTCGAAATGGAGCCATCTTCTAACCTCCTCCATCCTAGTCCAATTACTTTTTGCTTCCATCAAGAATAGAACTTTAGGGTCCTCCTTCCTCACCATGTCAGCGAGCTTCTCAACCGCTCGAGCCTTCCCCAGTCCCCGGTAGTTGTAGTTGATGAGATTCATTGTTGTCAGCGGGGGACTTCGTCCCCGGCCGATATCTGGTTTGTGTCTTCCTCGACATTTATCAATCTCCTCCGCTTCTCCCTACCCTCCTCTACCTCAGCCATGTCCACAACCATCTCCTCTGTCCCTTCCCCCACTATCTCTCCTTCATTCTTTCTCTTGTTCCCACTTATCCCACCCCCCTCATGGCATGCATTTAGGTAGGCATAATAGGTTGCATTTAGCTTAGATATGATCCATATCATGCATGGTTTAAGTACAATTTGCATATTTTCTCTCTATGTTGGTGGAGTCGGAATCTACACACTTTTATTGATTATTTCAGTTAATCGTGGATCCGATGATGAGACATGGATTGATAACGCATTGAATGATGATGTTTAGTCGATCGAAGAAGCTTACATGAGGATTTAAAGAGGTCCTGAGAAGATGAAGCGAGCCTAAACGAAGAACAAGTCTGCAGAAGTTGTCGCCAGACATGCTGAACTTGTTTTGCACTTTCTGGAGGCCTCGTTTGTCCGATTGACTATTATGACCATGCGTTGGAAAGCTCTTTCAGAGAGCTACAACTTTCCTGTTGACGTCGAGAGCTGATTCGACCTGAATTTTGCGTAAATGACTGATGCAGCGGGCACCGCCATATGCTGCGGGTGCAGCAATATGCTGCGGCCGCGGCCGCCGCATGTTCCAGCAGCGACGGTTTTTCCAGGAGCGACAGTTTGCCTATCAAAACCCTATTTATCTTTGTCTTTTGGCCGACTCTTTGGGCACGAAATTAGAGAGGGCTTAGCCCTAGGTTTTCATTCATTCCTTAGATTAGGATTCAAGACGATTTTAGTAGGAGATTGAGAGCGATGTTCGCCATAGGCGGCTAAACTCTCCTTGTTCTACTTGCAATTTGAAGCTTTATTTGGATTGATTGTGAGTTTCTGAATCTTGTTCCTTATTTCCTATATTTGAATGTTTCAACTTCTTTGTGCTTATTGATTGATTGTTTTGTTCTTTATTGTCTGGCCAACTTTTTAGAATCAATTCAACTACTAGGGTTTTGTAGATTCCTGATTGTGAACCTTAACCCAAGTAGCAAACTTATCCCTTTAGGGCTGATTGAACTAATTGGATGGGTAGGAAGTTGGATGTGTTGTTAAATCCCTCTTTAGGGACTGCAAATACCTTGGTTAATCTCTAAACTTAAAGCTATCAATTGGGTTAAATCCTTCTTTAGGGACTGTTCAATTGATAAGGGTTGCTAGGACTGATTGGACTAGTAACTATATTAGGTCGGGACAAGGGCATTAATTGGAAAACTAAAAGGACAAGAGGAAGTTACAATATCAATTCAACCAAATAAAGTGGATAGTTGTAGGTAGATCGATCTTCTCTAAATTGTTTTGCATCAACTTGTTTTTATTTTATTTTGTTTTATTTTCAATCTCAATCAACCAAAACCCCCCTTCCTACTCGTTGGTAAATACACATTGCTGAGAAATACTTGATTCTCTGTGGGATCGACCTCTTACTTACTTGCTATGCTAGTTTGTAGGTTTGAGTTTTATTTTGATACGGTTTACGCGACTAAAAACCGTCCATCAAATTGGCGCCGTTGCCGGGGAGTCAAGTTTATTTCTTAATTGTTTTGTGTATTTATTGTCTTTTGTGCATATATCTAACCCGTTGTGAACCTATCTTATGGTTCACAACACCCTTGCTACTAACTTTTTCAATATGTTGAGATTAGCGCAGTTTGAAGGTGAGAACTTTCACCAATACTTCACTAGATTGCATAAGTATGTCGACCACCTTGGTTCATGGGGTTATCAATTCAGCATCCGTGATATGATTATTTGCATAATTGATGGGATGACTTTTGAGATGTGAGCGCTTGCTGAGTATATGAGTAACGGAGGCCTGAAGCGGTTAGGAGGATTGTCGGGGTTGTGGGATTTTTTCTGTTATATGGATTACCATGCTGCACAGGAAGAACTACTCGCCACGTCTTCTCCACCAATGGAGGACTCTATCACACATATAGAGGATCCATTCCAGAGCCTTACACAATTAGTGCAACAGCTAGATGAGTGCAATAGGAATTTGGAAAATCAGATGGCTCAGCGAAACCAGACCTTGGAGGAACTAATGAGCCAAATTGGAAAAATAATTGTTGGTCCCCAAGGTAAGGAAGAAAGGGGCTTAGAAGAAGAAGAAGATGAAGTCGTAACTGAGGGTGAAAGATCTGAGGAGCAGCGACCGCCGCAGCCAGGCGACGACCGCCGCAGTGCTACTGAAGAGCCCCCAACGTCTTCTTCTCTTGATTTTGAGAAACCTATCCCACCATCCCTTGAAGAATTGAAGGATGAAAGGTTGGGGATCCTATCGAAGTCATTGTGCTGAATTCATTCCCTCCTAGGTGGTTTCAACATAATAAGGATGTTCAAAAGGAGGAGGAATTGTTTGATGACAACGATAGTTTCTTTGACGATGGAGATGGTCTAATGCTTCATGAATTGGAATCTCATGAGTCGACGCATGAGGTTTCATGTGTTTTGGTTCCAACTCCATCTGACACATCCATTCTGAGCTCGCCCATTGATGAACCAGGTCTAGAGCCATCAGCTGAAGCTCAAGAGGTAATAAAGGTAAACTTTTGCAATTTTGAAGGTAATGGTGATTATGTTGATCCTTTTGATTGCTATTTTGAAAAGCCACCAGCGGAACTGTGCTGGTGATATCATATTCCTTCTGTAGAGAGTCATGCTAGACTCTTTGATAGATTGAAAGGGTTCTTGAGTTCCACATTTTATGCTTTCAATTTATTGTGCTATGATGTTCTTTGTAAGATTTGTGCATAGGAATATGATAGGTTACTGAGGGCCTTGACGATGTCTGGTAGATAAGATCTTTAGATTGAGAATAAGTCAGGCCAATGACATTAAAGAAAGGCGCTTCTCGGGAGGCAACCCGAGGTAAGTTTTCTAATTTAGTTATTTCAATTCCTCATTAGTTAGTTTGTTTTTTAATAAATTAGGTTTTCCATTAGATATTGGATAGTTGTTTTGGTTTGGGATAGACTAACCTCTCAGGAAAGGCCGCTGCAATGCTCAGATCCGACCTACAGAGACCCATCCACGACATTGTGAGTATTTCATTCATTTCTTCCTCTATGTTTTTTTTTGTTGTCTTTTATGTTTCATTGAGGACAATGAAAAGATTAAGTGTGGGGGAGGGATTGCATTGCATATAGATAGAGTTTGCATATCATGTTTATTTATGTTATCATGTTTATTTATGTCTTCATGTTTATTTTTATACTTATATTGCACTTGAAAAAAAACTCCAAAAAAAATATCATACATATACATAGATTTCAAATACCCACCTTAGTTAGCGAAACTCTACATTCTTATGGCATGAACTTGTAAATCCTACGATAAACTTGAATTGCTTAGCCTAATCGCCTTGAAATGTTTTCTTATGAAGCATGATTTTGTGATGTAATTGAGCATGTATAATTGAGCTAAAGTATGATTGAAATCCTACAAACATGACCCTTGTGAGAATGTTTTTAGCCTTATTAGAATCATTTATAATTATCTTGCTCAATTGTGTGATTTACTCTCCTTATGTTGCTACCTCTTGGCATTGACTGCAGTATCTATTTTTCAAGACCGACTCACATGATTGTTGCTTGCGGAGTTTCTGTTTATGTTTTGAGTCTTTTGTTTGAATTTGTGCATATTTAGTGAAATAAGGTGGCAATGGTTGATGCACTTAGTAATCGAGTCTACGCATGACACCCATGGGTATGATTCGCGCAAAAAGGTGTTGAAAACTAACCACTAGGAAAGAAAGCTTGATAATTGAGTAACCAGGTTCATTCATGACACCCATGTTTGCAACTTGCATCAAAAGATGTTCAAGTGGACTTCATTTTAGTAGGTTGAGGTGTTGATAGACCGAGGCCATTCATGACACCCATGTTTGCGACTCGCGTAAGGAAGACACCAAGGCAAGAAAATAAATAGAAAAAAGAAAAAAAAAAGGGAAGAAAAAAAATCGAAAATGAAAACAAAAAAATTAAATTACTAGAGTCAATTTTGCTTATTTTCTTTATTGTTTCCCGCAAGTAATAGCATTTCGGTGGAGATTTGGTGATATTGTGGTCAATGTCTATGAGCTTAGTGCATTTTGGATTGAGTTGAAAGTTGAACCTGAAAGCCTAAACACATGAGAGCATGAGCGAAACACATATTCCTGGTGAGGTTGGATGATTTCTACTTCTATGCTTTGATCGCTAAATACATGCTATGATGTTTATTCACTTGGTCTTGTGTTCATTTAAAATTGATGTTGCTTTTGATTTGGGCTAATGCATGAAGAAGGAAAACGTAGGTATAGGTTGCTTTCATATTGTTCGCTCGAGGACTAGCGAAGCTTAATTGTGGAGGAGTTTGATAGCATGCATTTAGGTAGGCATAATAGGTTGCATTTAGGTTAGATATGATGTATATCATGCATGGTTTAAGTACAATTTGCATATTTGCTCTCTATGTTGGTGGAGTCGGAATCTACACACTTTTATTGATTATTTCAGGTAATCGTGGATCCGATGATGAGACATGGGTTGATAACGCATTGGATGATGATGTTTAGTCGATCGAAGAAGCTTACATGAAGATTTAAAGAGGTCCTGAGAAGAAGAAGCGAGCCTAAACGAAGAACAAGTCTGCAGAAGTTGTCGCCAAACATGCTGAACTTGTTTTGCACTTTCTGGAGGCCTCGTTTGTCCGATTGACTATTATGACCATGCATTGGAAAGCTCTTTCAGAGAGCTACAACTTTATTGTTGACGTCAAGAGCTGATTTGACCTGAATTTTGCGTAAAAGACTGATGCAGCGGGCACCGCCATATGCAGCGGGCGCAGCAATATGCTGCGGCCGCGGCCGCCGCATGTTCCAGCAGCGACGGTTTTTCCAGGAGCGACAGTTTGCCTATCAAAACCCTATTTATCTTTGTCTTTTGGTCGACTCTTTGGGCACGAAATTAGAGAGGGCTTAGCCCTAGGTTTTCATTCATTCATTAGATTAGGATTCAAGACTATTTTAGTAGGTGATTGAGAGCGATGTTCGCCATGGGCGGCTAAACTCTCCTTGTTCTACTTGCAATTTGAATCTTTATTTGGATTGATTGTGAGTTTCTGAATCTTGTTCCTTATTTCCTATATTTGAATGTTTCAACTTCTTTGTGCTTATTGATTGATTGTTTTATTCTTTATTGTCTGGCCAACTTGTTAGAATCAATTCAACTACTAGGGTTTTGTAGATTCCTGATTGTGAACCTTAACCCAAGTAGCAAACTTATCATTTTAGGGCTGATTGAACTAATTGGATGGGTAGGAAGTTGGATGTGTTGTTAAATCCCTCTTTAGGGACTGCAAATACCTTGGTTAATCTCTAAACTTAAAGCTATCAATTGGGTTAAATCCTTCTTTAGGGACTGTTCAATTGATAAGGGTTGCTAGGACTGATTGGACTAGTAACTATATTAGGTCGGGACAAGGGCATTCATAGGAAAACTAAAAGGACAAGAGGAAGTTACAATATCAATTCAACCAAATAAAGTGGATAGTTGTAGGTAGATCGATCTTCTCTAAATTGTTTTGTATCAACTTGTTTTTATTTTATTTTGTTTTATTTTCAATCTCAATCAACCAAAACCCCCCTTCCTACTCGTTGGTAAATACACATTGCTGAGAAATACTTGATTCTCTGTGGGATCAACCTCTTACTTACTTGCTATGCTAGTTTGTAGGTTTGAGTTTTATTTTGATACGGTTTACGCGACTAAAAACCGTCCATCAAATTGGCGCCGTTGCCGGGGAGTCAAGTTTATTTCTTAATTATTTTGTGTATTTATTGTCTTTTGTGCATATATCTAACCTGTTGTGAACCTATCTTATGGTTCACAACACCCTTGCTACTAACTTTTTCAATATGTTGAGATTAGCGCAGTTTGAAGGTGAGAACTTTCACCAATACTTCACTAGATTGCATAAGTTTGTCGACCACCTTGGTTCATGGGGTTATCAATTCAGCATCCGTGATATGATTATTTGCATAATTGATGGGATGACTTTTGAGACGCGAGCGCTTGCTGAGTATATGAGTAACGGAGGCCTGAAGCGGTTAGGAGGATTGTCGGGGTTGTGGGATTTTTCTGTTATATGGATTACCATGCTGCACAGGAAGAATTGATCGCCACGTCTTCTCCACCAATGGAGGACTCTATCACACATATAGAGGATCCATTCCAGAGCCTTAGACAATTAGTCTAGCAGCTAGATGAGCGCGATAGGAATTTGGAAAATCAGATGGCTCAGCGAAACCAGACCTTGGAGGAACTAATGAGCCAAATTGGAAAAATAATTGTTGGTCCCCAAGGTAAGGAAGAAAGGGGCTTAGAAGAAGAAGAAGATGAAGTCGTAACTGAGGGTGAAAGATCTGAGGAGCAGCGACCGCCGCAGCCAGGCGACAACCGCCGTAGTGCTACTGAAGAGCCCCCAACGTCTTCTTCTCTTGATTTTGAGAAACCTATCCCACCATCCCTTGAAGAATTGAAGGATGAAAGGGTTGGGGATCCTATCGAAGTCATTGTGCTGAATTCATTCCCTCCTAGGTGGTTTCAACGTAATAAGGATGTTCAAAAGGAGAAGGAATTGTTTGATGACAACAATAGTTTCTTTGACGATGGAGATGATCTAATGCTTCCTGACTTGGAATCTCATGAGTCGACGCATGAGGTTTCATGTGTTTTGGTTCCAACTCCATCTGACACATCCATTCTGAGCTCGCCCATTAATTAACTAGGTCTAGAGCCATCAGCTGAGGCTCAAGAGGTAATAAAGGTAAACTTTTGCAATTTTGAAGGTAATGGTGATTATGTTGATCCTTTTGATTGCTATTTTGAAAAGCCACCATCGGAACTGTACTGGTGGTATCATATTCCTTCTGTAGAGAGTCATGCTAGACTCTTTGATAGATTGAAAGGGTTCTTGAGTTCCACATTTTATGCTTTCAATTTATTGTGCTATGATGTTCTTTGTAAGATTTGTGCACATGAATATGATAGGTTACTGAGGGCCTTGACGATGTCTGATAGATAAGATCTTTAGATTGAGAATAAGTCAGGCCAATGACATTAAAGAAAGGCGCTTCTCGGGAGGCAACCCGAGGTAAGTTTTCTAATTTAGTTATTTCAATTCCTCATTAGTTAGTTTGTTTTTCAATAAATTAGGTTTTCCATTAGATATTGGATAGTTGTTTTGGTTTGGGATAGACTAACCTCTCAGGAAAGGCCGCTGCAATGCTCAGATCCGACCTATAGAGACCCACTCGCCACATTGTGAGTATTTCATTCATTTCTTCCTCTATGTTTTTTTTTTGTTGTCTTTTATGTTTCATTGAGGATAATGAAAAGATTAAGTGTGGGGGAGGGATTGCATTGCATATAGATAGAGTTTTCATATCATGTTTATTTTTGTTATCATGTTTATTTATGTCTTCATATTTATTTTTATACTTATATTGCACTAGAAAAAAACTCCAAAAAAAAAATATCATGCATATACATAGATTTCAAATACCCACCTTAGTTAGCGAAACTCTACATTCTTATGGCATGAACTTGTAAATCCTACGATAAACTTGAATTGCTTAGCCTAATCACCTTGAAATGTTTTCTTATGAAGCATGATTTTGTGATGTAATTGAGCATGTATGATTGAGCTAAAGTATGATTGAAATCCTACAAACATGACCCTTGTGAGAATGTTTTTAGCCTTATTAGAATCATTTATAATTATCTTGCTCAATTGTGTGATTTACTCTCCTTATGTTGCTACCTCTTGGCATTGACTGCAGTATCTATTTTTCAAGACCGACTCACATGATTGTTGCTTGCGGAGTTTCTGGTTATGTTTTGAGTCTTTTGTTTGAATTTGTGCATATTTAGTGAAATAAGGTGGCAATGGTTGATGCACATAGTAATCGGGTCTACGCATGACACCCATGGGTATGATTCGCGCAAAAAGGTGTTGAAAACTAACCACTAGGAAAGAAAGCTTGATCATTGAGTAACCAGGTTCATTCATGACACCCATGTTTGCAACTTGCATCAAAAGATGTTCAAGTGGACTTCATTTTAGTAGGTTGACGTGTTGATAGACCGAGGCCATTCATGACACCCATGTTTGCGACTCGCGTAAGGAAGACACCAAGGCAAGAAAATAAATAGAAAAAAGAAAAAAAGGGAAGAAAAAAAAATCAAAAATGAAAACAAAAAAAATGAATTACTAGAGTCAATTTTGCTTATTTTCTTTATTGTGTCCCGCAACTAATAGCATTTCGGTGGAGATTTGGTGATATTGTGGTCAATGTCTATGAGCTTAGTGCATTTTGGATTGAGTTGAAAGTTGAACCTTAAAGCCTAAACACATGAGAGCATGAGCGAAACACATATTCCTGGTGAGGTTGGATGATTTCTACTTCTATGCTTTGATCGCTAAATACATGCTATGATGTTTATTCACTTGGTCTTGTGTTCATTTAAAATTGATGTTGCTTTTGATTTGGGCTAATGCATGAAGAAGGAAAACGTAGGTATAGGTTGCTTTTATATTGTTCGCTCGAGGACTAGCGAAGCTTAAGTGTGGAGGAGTTTGATAGCATGCATTTAGGTAGGCATAATAGGTTAGATATGATGCATATCATGCATGGTTTAAGTACAATTTGCATATTTGCTCTCTATGTTGGTGGAGTCGGAATCTACACACTTTTATTGATTATTTCAGGTAATCGTGGATCCGATGATGAGACATGGGTTGATAACGCATTGGATGATGATGTTTAGTCGATCGAAGAAGCTTACATGAAGATTTAAAGAGGTCCTGAGAAGAAGAAGCGAGCCTAAACGAAGAACAAGTCTGCAGAAGTTGTCGCCAGACATGCTGAACTTGTTTTGCACTTTCTGGAGGCCTCGTTTGTCCGATTGACTATTATGACCATGCGTTGGAAAGCTCTTTCAGAGAGCTACAACTTTACTGTTGACGTCGAGAGCTGATTCGACCTGAATTTTGCGTAAAAGACTGATGCAGCGGGCACCTTCATATGCTGCGGGCGCAGCAATATGCTGCGGCCGCGGCCGCCGCATGTTCCAGCTGCGACGGTTTTTCCAGGAGCGACAGTTTGCCTATCAAAACCCTATTTATCTTTGTCTTTTGGCCGACTCTTTGGGCACGAAATTAGAGAGGGCTTAGCCCTAGGTTTTCATTCATTCATTAGATTAGGATTCAAGACGATTTCAGTGGGAGATTGAGAGCGATGTTCGCCATGGGCGGCTAAACTCTCCTCGTTCTACTTGCAATTTGAAGCTTTATTTGGATTGATTGTGAGTTTCTGAATCTTGTTCCTTATTTCCTATATTTGAATGTTTCAACTTCTTTGTGCTTATTGATTGATTGTTTTGTTCTTTATTGTCTGGCCAACTTGTTAGAATCAATTCAACTACTAGGGTTATGTAGATTCCTGATTGTGAACCTTAACCCAAATAGCAAACTTATCCCTTTGGGGCTGATTGAACTAATTGGATGGGTAGGAAGTTGGATGTGTTGTTAAATCCCTCTTTAGGGACTGCAAATACCTTGGTTAATCTCTGAACTTAAAGATATCAATTGGGTTAAATCCTTCTTTAGGGACTGTTTAATTGATAAGGATTTCTAGGACTGATTGGACTAGTAACTATATTAGGTCGGGACAAGGGCATTCATAGGAAAACTAATAGGACAAGAGGAAGTTACAATATCAATTCAACCAAATAAAGTGGATAGTTGTAGGTAGATCGATCTTCTCTAAATTGTTTTGCATCAACTTGTTTTTATTTTATTTTGTTTTATTTTCAATCTCAATCAACCAAAACCCCCCCTTCCTACTCATTGATAAATACACAACACATAGGATTTTCATATCTCTGTTTTAGTATTATACTAGTTATACTTTACCCGCCCGTTGTGCGGTTTCTTAATAAACAAATGTTGTTTAATTTATATTTTCTTTATGAAATTTGAAAGTTATAATAGTTTGTTTAAAATCTTTGGATCTTTTAATACACTATAGTATAAAAAAATGATACAAAATAACTTAAGATAAAATATTATATTGATAATAGATTTTGTAATAATTTAAGATATGAGATTTCATATTTATTTTAAAATTTAATAGAACATTTTAATCAATTCAGATAAACTAACACCAATAACTTCATCATGACATTAAAAAAAGGACTAATTGGAATAAGAAGTATGATATTATTAAAAAAAATTAATAAAAAAATTAATATTTATATAGTTTTTATCATCCTAAGAAAATGTGCGTGAATAGCAAAAGACTTATATTTTAGAACGAATGGAGTAAAATATTAATTTTTTTTAATAATCTCATATTTCTTACCAATACCTATTGACAGATGGTATTGCCTCTAAGTTCACCTTTGTCAGAAATAGCGAATAATGGCTAAAAATATCATATAAATATAAACTCGTTTTACTTCATTAATTGGATAAATATTTAGTTAGTTACTTAATGTATTGGATAAAATGTTATAGGAACTATTGATATAAAAGAATAGGATTTAATAATTATTGGATAATTTTTTTTATTTAAACTGGAGGCAAGTGCGTATTTTTTGTATATAAATATATTAAACATTAAAAGACAGATACAAAAAAAGATAATACAATTTTAAACTAGAATATGACACATATGAAAAAAGAATACAGTACCATTTTAATCTAGAAAATGTCACGTAGGAGAATCGCACCAAAACCCGTTTCAAGCCTCTGTTTTAGTGTATACTAGTTTTATTGTCCGCGTTCTTATGCGGTTATTTTAAATTAAGATAGTTTCTTTGTATTTTTTTCATCAATGTTTTAAAATAACTATAAAATAAATTAAGTTAATTAAAATCAATATAGTAATATTGTAACGGTCCGGGATTATAATTCCTGGGTTACGTTTCGAGGGATGAAAACCCTCGTTGGGATCGTGCACCCCGAGTATAGGTTGAAGGTTTGAAATCCTAATCTAATGTTTCCAAAGTGGGATTTCATACCCAAATTCGAAACGTATCGTTGGAATCCCCGGGGAAGTCCCCTGTACCTGTCGTAAGTCTATGCGTGGAAAACCAGTAGTCATGCAAATAGCGAAATCAAGTGTAATACAATAGGGTGCCACGGCAGAGCCGGGTCAAAACGGAGTCTAAAAGTGTAAATCCAAAACCATGGTCAGAGTTTGGTGAAGTCGATAACTCCAGCGCTCACTCTCCACCGAACAAAATGACCCGCGCAATAAGCAATCAGCACCAATGGAATGAACATAATTAATACCTAAAAATGTTAATGGTGAGCGGGATCAGAATGATGCCCACCTGCTGCATCCCGGCTCTAAGCACACATATACGCTATACCTTATAAAGATGCTTCTAGATGCAAGGCGGAATATTAACACACTAGCATGCCCCTAAGATCAAGTGCATAATAATAGATAGGGCCCCAGCAAAGAATACCAAATGGTATGTCCCTCTCCTACCTCCACCCTCTTCCGATAGGGCAGAGACTGGTCAGTTCGTGAATGCATTCCTTTATCATCGGGCGGTCCGCAGACCCAACCCGTATCCACAATAAATAAAGCCCGCAGGCAGCTCATAATATAAGTAAAGGAAGTTCCATGACTCGATCGACTCAGGACAGAACGCGATGGGACTGGGCCATCCTATGACCCTAGCAAAGACTCTAATTACTTCACAGATAACGGCCGTTCTGTTTACATACGCATAAAGAAATAGAATGCTCAACGGTCAATGCAACCTAGCATGATACTACATGGCATGCTGATCATGAATGCAAGCACCTAGTATATCATGCACATAAAGCACGGAATATCTCTCTATCAATCTGAGTAAGCTCCGAAGAGACTTACTTAGTAAGCAGAACAGCAAAATATAATCCCAGCTAGTAACACGAGCAGTCAGACGATATCGCCTAAATTCATATCAGAACATTCATATAAGTCTACATCTAACCACTCAATCATACAAGCATATATCATTTAATAGAATCAACCGCATCATAATCATCATTCCATCTACTCAATCAGTCATCATTTCACCACATTCCATAAGACTATATCCTTCTCATCATTTCATTCAACCACTTCCATATATCCGCAATAATACTCATATATTCGCATGATCGTATATCTTAAAAGTTCATCATGATAATTATCTCTTATCATATATATATATATCATCATCATCAAAGTCTGATATTTAATCTCGTCTAATAATCACCACAATATCATGCTATTAGTCAATTCAATCATACCGTTAATCAAACGATCAAATTATCATGCTAGTTATTCACCGAACAAGTAGAATTTTCCGGTTAGTTCGCAACCCGTTTCAAAATCCAAGTTTATTCTTATCGGATCATAAGCCAAGTTATGGGTATACTTCATTTCTGTCTTTTACATGCTCTAAGGTTCGGTTATGCCATCATATATTTAACCATATTTGTAGCATTCCCTTAACCAAGTTTTTAATCGCGTCATTATAAACATTGTTTACTAAAATTATCATAACTCTTGATCCAACCGTTGGATCGTCCTCATTTTTGGAGTGCAATTAGATAACATCTCCATGAAAGATCCAAGCAGGGGACCGAGAGTTATAGGTAAAACAATATTCGATAATTTAAATGCTGAGATTAAGGTATTCGGTTTTGTGTCTTTTACACGTTTTGCTAGCTAAAACCGATTTAAACACATTATAGGATCCACTATCCTAAGACTTTTCATATCAACTCAAGCTATCCTAGAGAGAGGAAGGTGGAAGGGAGATTACCTAGGCAAATGGAACACAAATGGCTCGAAAATTCTCACTTCGGGGACCTTGGGGACACCTCCAAATACCTTGCAATATATTTTCCAAAACCCTAAGCAAAAGGGTCAGGACTTTGTTTAGAAATGAAGCAAAGAAGTCATATAAAAGGTTTAAACTCATTTTTGGAAGGAGATAATGGAGCTTACCAAGAAAACAACGCAAAACCTCAAGATCCTTTTAAAGACAGTTTCTGCAGCCTCAATGATGGACGATTTTGGATGGGAAAACGAGCTTGGATTTTGGATTATAATGTATGGTTGGAAAGGTGGTTTCAATACGGTTCTAAGGCCACTGAGTTTGCTCAATTCGTAGTAGTATTGAGGGAGATATGGCTTTTCTTGTGCAAGGTCACCAAAATGGACCTAAAATGGTGAAGGCTTGTTCTCTCTTTGGTTTTCTCTCAAAGTGACGGTGGGGATCTTTGTGAATGAGTTCTAAACTGAGCTTGGGTCAGTTATAAAGGAGAGAAAGGAGTGGTTCATGTGTTAAAGATGGGGAGTGATTAAATGGAAGGGATGGGAGTGGTTGGACACCTATCATCACAAGCAAGCCACAAGTCAAGTCAAGTCAAGGAGTGGGTGGTGATCAATGTTGGTCAAGTTATGTATGGACGACTGGCCTTGTAAATCAAAGACGTAAATCCCGAGCCCGAAATGCGTTAAAATCCGTTAAGTTCATAAAAGCCTAGAAAAGGTGGCTCGGGAATGTGTTTCTATCATTAAATCAATGTAAAGCCGTGCATAAAAATTTTAAATTTTCCGAGTTTTCATAATCATAGGGGAGGATAATATTCGGATTATCCTAAGGATATTTTATAAATATTGATTAAATTCCGGTCTTTACATCATCCACCTCTAAAAACAAGTCTCGTCCCCGAGACTAAAATCAATTTGAAAACGGGGATGAAGTTTGAAATTTTCGAATCCAAGGATCATGCCCTTTATCCTGTCAGTACCTCACAAGTGCCCCCATGAGGCCCTCACAGTATCATTGTCATGACCATAATATTCCCAACTGATCGTAGTAAGAATGTGATATGTGCACCTACCACATCCTTACCCCGACTTCTCAGTCATATTATAACTTGAAAACATCACAACGTCCACTAGTTCTTAGCAAGCAATCTACGAGTGCCCCCGTAAAATACTTGTATCCATTTTGTGGGGTGTTCTAATGAAAGACTCGGGTTGTAAAAACTTACCTCAAAATCTAAGTTCCTTTTTAAATCACCATTCAAAATTCTTTAAATTTCGACGTTAACAAGACATTCCTAACTTCCCAATCATCCTACCATCCACCTCTAAGAGCTAAACTCATATTCTCTTCCTAGGTTTCAAGTCAGAATCAGATTCTATCAATTCAGTTTCTATCATTATAACAATTCCAATTCAAGGCATCGTATAACATAGCAATCATGAAGCGCGTTCAATAGCATGGCAAAGTCACATCAAAGATATTCGTACACCAGAACACATCTACTACAACGTCACACATATTAGGAGTCATCACTTCATACTTCTGCTAACTATCAAGAATCATCATGTTAGAGTCATACAAGCACCGCCGCACACCAACATTCCATCAAGCTCAAGAAATATCTATGTTAGTACTAAAACCTCACTATTATCTATGACAATACATCAGAGAGTCAACATCATCTCTAGCATATAATTAGCACAACATTCGACCCCAAGTAACGCATAACCATAAGCCACATCCTCAAGAAAACCTGTCTATAACTACCAACCATAACAAGACATGACACTACTCATCATCTTTCGTATCAAGATTAACCTCACCTAGGTCTACCAACTCAAATACGATACTAGTTCTAACTACCCTTCTATTCTGCTTAGCATACAATATCTCTAGCCTCATAACCATCCGCAATTCAAGGCCTACATTCTAAACCAATTCCTAGGTATCCCAACTCTTATGTCGTCAAGCCATCTAAGGATCGGTCTAATTCAATATCCAAATCTCAAGTCCTACCCTCCCACTCAACCATCTAAAACCTACATCATGTAGTTCCCAATCTCCCAATTTCCCTATTCCACCAAGCTCAACATCTCGACCATCTACAAAGACTCCCTATCAAACACATCCTCGTCCTAGGGGTTTCCTACCAGTCCCATCACTACCCTTAAAGAGAAATCCCAAGTCACCTCAATACGCGAATCTTACTTCACTAGCTCAACTTAAGTCCTCAACTAAACCTCTATATCCTCGACATCTCCAACAAAGGCTTACCTCCTAAGCCACTCTCGTACCTCAAGCACCTTACCTCGCTAGAATCTACTCAACCGCCTGCTCTCGACAAACATTATATAAATAAACTCCAATATTAAATCATCAAAATAATCCTATGTTCACAATTAATATTATAGATCAAAACCAACAATTTACTTTAAAAACCTAGCTCACATAGTTAAATCCTCTTAAAATGCATCAATTAAATAATCCAATTAATATTATTTTAAAACAATAATTAATATATAAGGATTAATTTCCAGAATAGTACACTTATAACCAAATTCCAAAACTATAATAATATTCAAATATTTTACACTTACTATCCATATAATCCCAAAAAAATAATCCATAAATATATTTATAACCCAATATCAATTAATTTTACTTTTTAAAACCTTCTATTATATTTTAATATTTCAGAATATATATATATATATATATATATATTCCCAAAATCCGAAATAATAATTAATATAACACATAAATATATATATAAACATAACTTTTAATATATGTATATAACACTACCGAAAAATAAATAAAACAACAACCCCAACTATATATATAACCCCAATTCAGAAAACAAAACCAGCCCAACCCTAAGGCCCTAACCCGAGTCCGGATCCGGCCCATAACCCAAGCCCAGACCCGCAAGCCCCTATCCGGATCCCTCCCCATTTCAGATTTTAAGTGAACCGGGAGAATATGGCCCGAACCGGACCAAATAAAAGAAGAGAACCCAGAACCGAACCCGTCTCCCTCCTTTAACCAGAACAGGGCCGCCGAACGGAAACGGGGAAGGGAATCCTAGGCCGGCCGGCGACACCTTCCCGTACCCAACCCTCACCCAGAAGACCTAGTCCACATTCCGACCTCAACTGACTCAAAAGGACAGAAAGAGAGTAAAGGGGAAGGAGGGAGAGAAAGCTCACCGAGGGGGGTTTAGTTTCGCCGGAATAAGGTCCGATGACCCCGGTTCAGCTCCGACGAAGGTGGATTCGAACTGTTCTTGGCATGGGATGAGGGTAGGAGGGTTAAAGATGGATCTTTGCATCGTGGAGGGCGAAAGGAGGAAGGGAAGCTTACCACTCGGTTGGATTTGAAAACAGGGCATTAGGAGGAGGCGGCGGCCAGGTGACTCCGGTTCCTGGGAGGCTCGTCGCTGCTCGGAGACATCGAGGAGTGGTGGGAGGAAGCTTCTGCTGGCCTCTGAGGAAGAAGACGAAGGAGGAGGTGTTGGATCCGTGGTTGCTGCTCTCGGCAAAACAAGGGGGTTGTTGGGTTGCTGGCCGACGGAGAAAGAGTGTGATGGTGGGGGTCAGATATGAGATGAGGGAGGAGAAGGATGCAGTGTTGGTAGAGTGGTATGGTGGCTAGGCAAGAAAGGGGGGGTGCCCTTGGAGCTTAAAGCTCTCGGCATCAATGGGGTAAAAGGAGAGCTTTGGATGTGTTTGGAAGGTTGGAAGAAACAAGGGGATGGAGAGGAGAGGATGGGGATCGATTAAGTGGAACCAATAGGAGGGAGGAGAGGGCTGCAGAGGTGGTCCAAAAGGGGCTGTACACATAGAAGAAGACAAGGGGAGGGTGTGATTTGCAGTGTGTGTGAGGAAGGGGGAAACCGAAGGAGAGAGAGAGAGAGAGAGAGAGAGAGAGAGAGAGAGAGAGAAGAAAAGAAAAGAAAAAAGAAAAGAAATCAAAATATATGTGGTCCCAACAATACCCAATTCAAATTAACGGAAAAGACTCAAAATCCGCTCGCCCGATCAAATCCCGACTAAATCGAATTTAATAAAATTTAATTTACTAATCTCAATATAACGGAATTAAATCAATTTCAATCAAAACTCGGAGTTTAAATTAATCTTTATTAATACTCGATCTTGAAAGCGAAAATCGAATCCCGTCAAAATCCGAAATTTAAATGATGCCGGAATAACTAAAATCCAAAACTTACGCTCGAGAACGGATTTTATTCCACTTTTACAAATTGAATTTAATAATAATTTATTTAATAAAATAATCATAATATATAAATATACTCGGTCTTTACATTTATCCACCTCTAAAAACAAGTCTCGTCCCCGAGACTAAAATCATTTAAAACAATGGAAAGGATCTTGAAATCGGCGAGTCCTGGTCACGGTCGTGACATCTCCAATTGGTCTAGTCAAGTGTGTAATAAGCGCCCCTATCACATCCTTGCTTCAACCTTTCGGAAGTATTACAACTCTAAAAGCATTATAGCGCCCGACTAGGTCTTAGCAAGAAATCTATAAGCGCTCCTATAAAATTCTTGTATCCACTTCGTGAGACGTCATAATGTAAATCCAGTTCGTAAATTCTGAAAGCGTCTGTAAATGGAAAGGTTGTCATCCCAATCATTGAAAATCTCACTTCTTTAGAACCCCAAGTTGGCCATTTTTAAAACCGCTCAAAATCTGCAAATTCAATGTTTAATCAAGCAATTTCACACCAAAACAAGTCAATTTCTTTCAATCAAGATTTTGTCAAAATCTTCCAAAAACCAAAACAACTTCTCGCATACCAATCAATCAAATTCAGAAGGTAGGAGGTGGAGTCATCCACCTCTAAGGGCTAATCCCATATTCTCTTCCTAGTTTCCAGAATCATTCCTTCATCATTCACAACTCAACATGAACAAAAGTAAATTAACTCATAACATCATCAACCACCTATCATATGGCAATCCTCAACATCAATCATTTATAATCTCAACCAATCAACATCGTAACCGCATAACATGTTTACCCATAACATAAAGCATACCATTCTTTCAAACACGTCAAAAGCAACAACAAAATCTCAATGTCATATCACGAGTAATCAAGTGTATCTATATCATACTGAAGGCATCACAAGTGTATCATTGAATTCTCATAATCATGCCAGCACACATGTCAAGAGATCAAAGAGGTTAGGTGTCATGGAGTCAGTACACTACTACAAGTCAAGTCTCACGATCGCATCTCAACATCGCACACTTAGCAATCACGCACCATTATCTCATATATATAAGTCAGATTCATGATCCAAATCAATATTCATCATTTAACATCTCCTGATCATAATATAACATCATGCTCTCACATAGTAACATATCATTATTTCATGATTCATTCAACACATTATAACATGCTTTTAGAACAACATAGTAGGATAGCAATGGGTCATTATATCATGAGTATAGTTGTCACTACCAATTATGATTCAATATTGCATATCAACATGTAATATCAGGTTGTATCTGGTTTATCATGGTCGCGATCTAACATCATGCTAGTACATATTAGCTAATCACATAATCAAGAAAATTTTAGACATCATATAAGTTAAAATAAAACGCAACCCTGCTCGCTCGTCCCCAACTCCCAAGCCAAAACCAATCATCATCTAAACGCACCAACTCGGATAATATCTCCAAAGAACCCCCAACTCATTTTGATACTCTAGTCTCACCCCTCATTTCACCAAGCGCTCCCACTAGCAATCCACCTCTAGGAATCCAACCCTCATAACCGTTTTTACACCCGATCACCCCTGCATACTATGTCCTCGATACCCCCAAAGATCATTTCTTACATTTCCCACTCTTCCCAAGATATGACAACGTAGAACCCTTCTAACCACGCATCTTCAATAAAATTTCCTCGGTCACTACCTAAGTCAACACCCCTCTTCTGCAATTTTCCCTTACCACCGTCGATCATTCTAATCACTCAAAACCTTTCCCCACTCTCTGACCGCTCAACCAAAAGGACCTCACTCACATGTTCAAAGAAGAAGCAATCATGGACATTAGTGCACACAAGGACTACATCATATCAATCAGCATTTATCAATAGCATCATTAACTCATCATTAAGCATTGCAACCGTGTTTTTAAAGTCTCAATCTACTGTCATGCTCAATAAATATTGCAAAACATCATATATGAACTTAGTCGAATCAAGTTAGCAAGTTTCATCATAATCTTAGCTAATAACCGGTTCAGATTCTCAGCATTTGCAGTTCACATTATAGGCAAGGAATTTAGATCATGATTGGCATCTCAGAATAGCATCACATCAAGTCGTCAAGGCACATTAAGATTGTAAGGCATCGAATCATATCATCATAATCAACAGACAATCAAGCAACAGTCATCACATCAACACGCAGCTTTCAACATCAAGTCAGTGCAATATCATCATCAACAAGCTCAGAAAGGGTTAGCAATTCGAATAGAGGACTTTCCCACCTGCAAGTCATATCGTACTCAACAATCATGATCCTCGAAACGAGCTTGTTCCGTCGGCATTATCGATCCTGAGGCCCGTGGGTTATGTGCCCACGCTTCCGCTGCGCTGCTCTATCGCTATTCGACTTCCCGATCCCTTTTTCCATGCGGTCGCTCATCCAATGTAACGCGTATGAGTTTAAGTTAGCGGAGATAGGGGAGTGAAAAAAGCGGACGACCCAACGTTTCTCTCGGAGGCCAAATGGACCAAAGCTAAAGACGACACGACTAGAGACAAGACTCTGACCCGGGAATAGTAATGATGCCTTTATGGAGTCCATTAGGTTACAACTGGTGATAAACAAGCATGAATTCATTATGGAGCATATCAATCACATCAATCCACACTAACATGTACCTACCTCGGGGGCAACATTCGTATTCATATCAAAGACACAATCAAGTCCTACGCTGATGTATGTGAAACAAGCTAACATTCTAGTATTTCATGGAAACAGATATGCCTAGTAACTTCAAGCAAGATAGGCGGAACCAACAATGATCATATATAATTCGAAGTCATGTGGAATTTAGTGAAGATAACGAGCATCATGCATGTGAACAATGTAAAAGCATGGTATACACATCAACAAATGAGTCCAAATATATCATGGCGAGGTAGGTCGTAATAAACAGGGGAAGCGTCATACGAGATCATATAAGGGCAACATAGTAACTATCTCATCTAACACAATGATCATGTAATAGGTCAAGCATGGCACGTAATCATATGACGAGATACATTTAGAGAGCATGGGTCCTACATGATACTAGCGATACACAACGTGATGCAAGCATAGTCAAGAATCATTTAGAGGAGTTCAACATAATACTCACGAAACATGAGGCATCATCAAAAGTAACAAGAAGGACATCATGGATGCAAGACTATAATCATGCTAAGAAAGAACCATCATAGAGTACATATATGGTACGATAGCTGTGGCCTCAGCGCGGTCAGAGAACCCGCAGGCGATCACCAGGCCTGACTTCGTGGATAGTTTTAGGTACCACTCTTGTTGCTCCATGCTTCTGTGACGGGGAAATCTTTTGGCGAATCGAAGAATCCGGCTAATATATTCTAACTTGACAAATGGCAATCAGCCACTTTGTTTTGGTTTTGACCCGGCTCTGCCGTGGCTTTTGTATCTAAACCGTAATTCCACTTTATTTTTGTTTAAATTGTATTTCTGAGACTTCGACTGATTAGAGGTTTGAAACCTCGACCCGTACCTGAATTGCAACATCCGAACGAAGGTATCCGACCTTTGAAACGTATCCCGGATATTTATATCCGGGCCGTTACAAAGTTGGTATTAGAGCCAGGTTGTGCAATTCAGGTACGCAAGGGTCGAGTGTATGTTTTGGAAAACCGCCCATGAATTTCAAAGGATTTGAAGATTTAAAAAGGGATAAAATGAACTTAAGATGCCTAACTCCAATTGGACTAAGTAATGAACTTGACTTGTTATAAAAGAGGAGAACCGACTAATAAGGGATCGAGTGGGTAGAAAAGGCGCTAGACTATCCCTATTGGATGTAGTCGGAAATGGGTAGGCGAAATACTAGCTTGTTCTTTACAGATGGGTTGGAAAGACTCCAAGGAGATCATTGTGATTGTCATTAACTGATTCTATGATTGAGTGCTTGATATGCAAAAAATTTGGTTGGTATGTCCTAACTATTGAATGAATATTGAATGATCTGTGAACGAGATAACGGGAGTGCCCTTATTTTCCTATGGTTAAGCCCAGCTTGGGTGGAATAACCCCTTCCACTATGTTAACCCTTGATGGTCTTATCGAGTCTTTCTCTTGAATGTCAGTCCCTTCCACGGGAAATCCGGTGGATAAACACATGGTGTCGGGAATCATGATTGAATATAGAGGTTGTCCGTGAGAGTATTGAAAGACGGCCCTTGAGGAAATTTCGAGTTAGAGAGTGAGATGTTTACGAGGCTGTCCTTATCGATTCTTATGACAATCCATCAGTGTCCTCTTGTCACGAAAAGTTGTATCCGAGTCTCAGGGGAAAGATGGGTGATGAGTCAGTTAGGGAGATTCAATGTTGCCCTTATGGATCTCTATCGGGTTATCTTGATTGCTCTATCCATTATTGCGTGATACTATATGGTACTACTCCTTAACCTACAATTGATCCTTAGTGTGGAATTATGCTTATGTGTTTTAATGTTCATAATGACTATTGTATAGGTTTGAGCTATATTTATCGTATCCATATCATCCCGACATGATCTACTTAGCATATTACATTGTCATACTAGGGCACGAATAAATATGTCATATGCTATGAAGTTGTATAATTGATGCCCTCTCTGTGAATAGGTTCATGATAGTGTGATCGACTCTTCCTTATATGAATGCCTCATAAGATGTGCTCTTTAGCATGTTAGCCGATGATGCCTCGATGCTTATCGTTCATTTTGTGACAAGAATCTATAGCATGCCCATCTATTCCGAATTCGTCAGATTAACTATTGTTGATTATTTTGCAAGTTAATATTGTGTGTGTTAGTTGTGTTGAACGGAGAATATGTGTTATAATTGAACCTTGAGGAATGCATGTTTTGTCATATTATGTGTTGATTCGAGCTCATGTCCCCATATTCTAGTCATGTCGCCATGTTGCTTAGACTTGCTCTATACCTCGTTGCGTTTTCCTCTCGTGCCACTATGTCGTTGAGATGTGATTGAATGAACTCTTGCATATCGTCGTATTAACCAGTCAAGTGCATGTATGTACCATATGTTATATTGAACCACTAGTAACATGTTGGGCCCTTGGTTGTGACTTGTGCGAATTCTACTTTGCCTACGTTATTGTTGATTCACTATTGAACTAGGTACCTGATAGTGTGGCTCTTTCCTCTTTCCGTTCTCTTAACATGTTTCACTCGTCCTGATTAGCTTAATGTTGAATTCGATGATTGACTAGCTTTCCGTGATGGTCAAACCTAGCATGCTTACATGGTTAAAATGTCTATTACTCTATGATGGCTTCTCGTGTTTGCATGAACCTATGACTTGACACCTCGCTTGATCACACATCACTCTATATCCTAATTTTGCATATACCTGACGCATGAACATCGGAATGAACCTAGTTGAATTACTTTAATTTTACTCTATGATGGTTCGTTCTTAGCATGTTTATAATCTAGCACCCATGATGTCCTTCTTGTTACTTTTGATGATGCCTCATGTTTCGTGAATATTATGTTGAACTTCTCTAAATGACTCTTGACTATGCTTGTATCACATTATGTATCGCTAGTATCATGTAGGACCCATGCTCTCTAAATGTATCTCGTCATATGATTACGTGCCATGCTTGTCCTAATATATGGTCATTGTGCCAGATGAGATAATTCCTAGGCTACTCTGATGAGTTCTCGTATGATGCTTCACTTGTTTGTTATGACATACCTTGCCATGATACAGTTGGACTCATTTGTGGATGTGTATACCATGCTCTTACATTGTCCACATGCATGATGCTCGTTATCTTCACTAAATTCCGTCGGACTTCGAATCATATATGATCATTGCTGGTTCTGTCTATCTTGCTTGAAGTTGCTAGGCATATCTGTTTCCATGGAATACTAGAATGTTAGCTTGTTTCACAAACATCAGCGTAGGACTTGATTGTGTCTTTGATATGAATACGAATGTTGCCCCGAGATAGGTACATGATAGTGTGGATCGATGTGATTGATATGCTCCATAATGAATTCGTGCGTGTTTGTCATAATTGTGACCTTATAGACTTTCTTAAGGGCATCGTTACCACTCCCGAGTCGGAGTCTTGTCTCTAGTCGCGTCATCTTTAGCTCTGGTCCATTTCGTCTCCGAGGGAAACATTGGGTCGTCCGCTCTTGTCACTCCCTATCTCCGCTAACTTAAACTCCTACGCGTTACCTTGGATGAGCGACCGCATGAAAAAAAAAAGGATCGGGAAATCGAATAGCGATAGAGCAGCGCCGCGGAAGCGTGGGCCCATAACCCACGGGCCTCAGGATCGATAATGTCGACGTAACAAGCTCGCTTCAAGGATTACGATTGTTGAGTACGGTATGACTTGCAGGTGGGAGCGTCCTCTATTCAAATTGCTAACCCTTTCTGAGCTTGTTGATGATGATATTGCACTGACTTGATATTGAAAGTTGCTTGTTGATGTGATGACTGTTGCTTGATTGTCTGTTGACTATGATGATATGACTCGATGCCTTACAATCCTAATGTGCCTTGATGACTTAATGTGATGCTACTCTGATATGCCAAGCATGATCTAAATTCCTTGCCTATAATGTGAATTGCAAATGCTGAGAACCTGAACTGTTTATTTGATAAGATTATGATGAAACTTGCTAGCTTGAATTGACCATATTCATATATGATGTTTTACGATACTCGTTGAGCATGACGGTAAATTAAGACTTGTGATACATGTTGCAATATCTAATGATGAACTAATGATGCTATCGATACAAATGCTAGTTGATATGATGTAGTCCTTATGTGCAATAGTGCCCATGATTGCTTCTTCTTTGAACATGCGAGTGAGGTCCTCTTGGTAGGGTGGTCAGAGAGTGGAGAAAGGTTTTGAGTGATTAGAATGATTGACGGTGGTAAGGGAAAGTTGCAGAAGAGGGGTGTTGACTTAGGTTGGACCGAGTGGGTTCGGGAATTATAAGAGGTAATGCTTGGTGGTTTTCGATGAGCTCTTAGGTGAATCTTGGATAAGGGGTATGGTTAGGATAGGTTGGTAAGTAGTGACCGAGAAAATTTTATTGAAGATGCGTGGTTAGAAGGGTTATACGTTGTGATACCTTGGGAAGAGTGAGAAATGTAAGGAATGACCTAGGGGTATTGGGAACATAGAGTGAGAGTGTACTCAGGTGTGAAAACAGAGATGGGGGTTGGAGTCTTAGAGGTGGATTGCTAGTGAGAGTTCTTGGTGGGATGAGGGGCAAGATTAGGGTATTGAAATGAAATAGGACTTCTTTTGAGGATGTTACCTGAACTGATGTTGGTGAATCTAGATGAGGCTGGTTTTGATGTATGAATTGAAATCGAGTGAGCGGGGGTTGCGTTTATTTTGCCTGGTGGTGATGTGAAAGCTTTCTTGATTACGTGATTTATTAACATGTGCTGGCATGATGTTAGATAGCGACCATGATAAACCTGATATGACCTGATATTACATGTTGATATGCAATATTGAAATCTAGTTGGCAGTGACAAGTATTATCATAAAGTAATGATACATTGCTATCCTACTATGTTCTTCTAGAAACATGTTGTGATGTGTTGTATGAATCATGAAATAATGATATGTTGCTATGTGAGAGCATGACGTTATATTATGATCAGGAGATGTTAAATGATGAATATTGAATTGGATCGTGAATATGACTTATATATATATACATATGATATAATGGTGTGTGATTGCTAAATGATCGTTATATGGCTTTGTATGAGTTGAGATGATGTTTTGTGAGTATGCTGACGTTTTGGTGATTGATATATTGATTGACCTCCCCCCTCTGCTAATTCTTAATAGTCTGACCTTGTTATAATGATGTGTTGACAATGGGTTTGGTTCGTTGATTCTATGTTGAGAGATACTTTTATGACTTCTGGTATGATGTTGAGACGTTGTGATGATTTTGTTATGTCGTTGAGATGCATATTATGACCTTTGTTATGATCTGGAGATGTTGATGTGACCTTGTGGCACTACGTTGGTATATGTTGAGACTTGCCTTATGATGTGTTGATTGGAGATTGGATGGTTATACAGTTATGCATTTCTTATGGCTTATGCATCTTGCTTGAATTGAGACTCATAGATTGATTCAATTCTGGAAACTAGGAAGAGAATATGGGATTAGCCCTTAGAGGTGGATGACTCCACCTCCCACCTTCTGAATTTGATTGTTTGGTATGCGAGAAGCTGATTTGGTTGATGGGAGATTTTGATGAAATCTTGATTTGAAAGAATTTGACTTGTTTTGGTGTAAAGCTGCTTGATTAAACGTTGAATTTGAAGATTTTGAGCGGTTTTGAAAAGGGCCAACTTGGGGTTTAAAGAAGTTGAGAGTTTCAATGATTAGGATGACAATCTTCTCATTTACAAAACACTTTGAGATTTACGAACTGGATTTACATTATGACGTCTCACGAAGTGGATACAAGCATTTTATAGGGGCGCTTATAGATTGCTTGCTAAGACCTAGTCGGACGCTATAATACTTTTAGATTTGTGATACCTCCGAAAAGTCGAAGCAAGGATGTGATAAGGGCGCTTATTACACACTTGACAAGACCAATTGGAGATGTCACGACCGTGACCGGGATATTGTGAGAATCCCGGAAGACGCAACCGAGATGATTGCAAGATCCTTGGACATGGTCCTCGGACTCACCGATTTCAAACTTCTTTCCGTCGCTTTAGAATGATTTTAGTCTCGGGGACGAGACTTGTTTTTAGAGGTGGATAAATGTAAAGACTGGATTTATTCTATATTATTATATTATTATATTTGAGTAAATAAATTATTATTTTATTCAATTGGTAGAAATGTGAGAAAACCCGTCCTCGAGCGTAAGTTTTGACTTTAAAAAAAAATCATTTCGGCATCTTTTTGAGAATTTAGATAATAGCAGATTTAATTCCGCCTTCGAGCTCCGAGTTTTGATAAAATTAATTTAAATTCCGTTATCTTGAGTTTAGTAATTGAAATTTTGATTTAAATTTGACTTAGTCGGGATTCTATCGGGCGAGCGGGTTTCGAATCATTTCCGCTAATTTGAATTTTTTTAGTAGACCAATTTCTTTTATTTTTCTTTCCATTTTCTTCCTCTCTCTCTCTCTCTCTCTCCGGGGTTCTGTTAATTGGGACTGGTCCCCTCCCTCTTTGTCTCCTTCCATGTGCAACAGACCCCAATTGCCCCTCTGCCTCACCCTCTCTTTCGTCTCTGTATTCCACCATCATAGCCCTCTTCCCTTCCTCTATTTTTTCTGTTCAAAACAAATCAAATTGCAGGAATACAATCCCCCTCCACCACACAAACACCCCTTACTCTCTTTCTCTCTCTTTTGTTGCTGAAGAGCTGTTGCTCCCCAAACTCCTACCATTGCCGCCACTTCTCACCACCACACACCCCCCCAACAGCCATCATCACCATCATCGTCGCTTTCCTCCTCCTCCCCCTCCGTTGGAGCCGAGAGATTCATTATCTTTCCTCTGTTTCGGAGTTCTAGAAGCCGAGCACTACCTGCTACCATATCCTCCTTTCCAACCGAGAAGAAGCAACACAAACATCATCCTCACCTCCTCGGTTGTCCAGAAGGGCCCTGAGCCGCCCAGGAGGGCACCGGAGCCGCTGGAGCATGCCGCCGGGCCTTTTCCCCCTCTGTTTTCCCTTTTTCTATCGGTAAGCCCCTCTCCTGCTCCTCTCTCTTGAAATCATGTAAAGGTCCCTCCTTAGACTCATCACGGCTCGACCCAGGTTCCCCGGAGGCCTCCCTCTTCATCGACGAGCCCAGACCAGCCCAAGCACCCCGGCGTCGCCCCCCGAAGCCATTCGGTAATGCCTCGAATTCCTCTCTTCCCTATTGCTCTCGTTTCGTTTTTGTTGGCCGGGTTGTGGTCGGAATTTCATTTCGGTTGGGAATGGGTGGTCGGAACTCACAGTCGACGCCGGCAAGCCCCTCCTCCTCCTTCTTCTTCCTCCGCTCCTCCGGCGTCGAGGACCTCTGTTCTGAGGTTGAAGACAAACTTCCCTCTGCCTTCTTCCTTTGTGGGCTGGGCCGCATCCGGGTATTTCTAAAGGGTTATATCAGTTATAATACGGGTTCTAGTGGGGAGGGAGTGTTGAACCCGAATCCACCTCATTTCCATGCGGGTTTGGGCCGGGTTTTGGGCTGGGTGATTTCGATTTGGGCTTCTGTTTTAATTCTGGGTTGTGGGTTATTGTTGGGTTGTTCAAAATGTAATTTTATGCTTATTGTAGATAGCAAGTGTTATTATATATATACATATGTTATATTATATATTATTCTGAATTTTTCTTTGGACATGTATATATATATATATATATATATATATATATATATATATATTCTGGAAATATTAATATATATTATAGAAGGTTTCAAAAGCAATTTTAATCGTTATATATTAGTATGAGGGTATATGATAATTTTGAGATATGTTTAAAATATGTTAAAGTAATTTAGTATTTTGATCTATAATTGTGGGTTATTATATAATAACTTATAAGGTGATTTTAAGACGAGGAATTTTAAAAAGATAAAATGTCGGAATTATTTCTATAATATGATTTTGGGAAATTGGTTAAGGCTTAAACGTTTAATGTCGGAATTTGGCCAAGTATGTTTTGAGAAAGTATTTTGAACATGAGTTGACTTAAATTGGGATTTATGAGTTGAAAATATGGTTGGTATGATTTTATCAAGGGATTTGATTGGAAGATGATTTTGGTCGATTTGATCGTATCGAAAAGGTTTTGGAAAACGGTTTTACTATCGGTCGGTTTTGAGGATGTTGAGAACTTGGGTTCGTGTGTATGAATGTTGGTTTGGTAGCTTATGGAAATGACTTGATGACGGTTCCCCAGTGATCTTCGACTTGCTCTACGCCGTGCTCTTTGACTTGCTATCGGCATTGCTGTTCGACTTTCTCTCCTCGTCGTTTCTGCATTTTCTGCTCTTCTTTTCGGTTTTCTGATCACCTTCTTCTAATGGCTTCATCAGGTACTTTCTTCGACTCTTCTGCTTCAATGTTTCCATAGAAACCTCGCCTGTTGTTTCCTTTGAGTTGTGGAGATGTAGTTTCCTTCATTTCATGCAATTTCTGCTGTTCGTTTCATTAGTTTAGCCCTTTCCTCCCGTTTAGGGTTTGTTTGTAGTTCAGTTGTTGTCTAATGGCTATCAGTTTGTGCTATGGTTAATGCCCCTTCTTCTGATTTCGTTTCCATTACCGCATTTGTTGTTTCTCTTTCTTTTCTGATGGTTGGTTACATTCTGGTGTTAGGGGTATAGTTTATGGCTTGTTTGTTGACAGGGTTGCATTTTATTACTTGTTTTAATGGTTGGTTACAGTCTTTGTGAGAGGGTTATAGTTTATTAACTGTTTGGTGACATGGATACAGTTCATTACTTGTTTTGATGGTTGGTTACAGTCTGGTGACAGTGTTACAATTGGTTCATTGGTACAGTTTGTTGCTTGTTTGGTGATAGGGTTACAGTTTATGACTTGTTTGGTGACAGGGATGCATTTTATTACTTGTTTTAATGGTTGGTTACAGTCTTGTGACAGGGTTACAGTTTATTAATTGTTTTGTGACATGGTTACAGTTCATTACTTGTTTTTATGTTTGGTTACAGTCTGGTGACAGGGTTACAAGTGATTTATGGTTACAGTTTGTTACTTGTGTGTGGTGACAGGGTTCCATATGACATTCTGCGTGTTGTGTGTTTGTAGTGTTTGGTGTGGTGACAGTATTAGTTTATGTGGTTGTTCAATTTGTTGTTTGCTGGTTTTTGGTGACAATATCTTATTTGTTGTGAAACCTAATGTTGACACTATTTCTATGCTATTTAGGTAAAGAAATTGTTGTCCAACAAGAAATTCCTACTGTGGATCCACCATCAGTTATTCAACCTGCTTCCTTCAAGTTTGTTGTTCCCAAAGAACGACGTTTTCGCGGGCACATTAATGTGTATTCAAAGCCTGCATTGATCAATGTTCTTAAGAATGGTCTGTCTCCTGATGACTGGGTTTCTCTTATAGATGGTTGTTTAGGTCCAATTGTACGGGCTGGTGATCATCTTTATTTTTATCATCAAGTTGTGCATCAGATGCTCCTACACGAAGTTGAAACTTCTAAAGTTAATGAGATGTGGTTCCAAGTTGGGCAACATTTGTTTAGGTTTTCTCTAGCTGAATTCTGTTGTGTAACCGGTTTGAGTTGGAAAGAACCTGGTGATGACATGTCTCCTTCTCCTCATGTGGATATGGAGGAGTTTTTGGGTGTACGGAACTGCACATTTATTGGTCTTCTCCAAATTTTCCTCAAGGAGCCAACTCAGTCTCCCAATAAACTTTTCATGGCATACTAGTTACTGATTGAGGGTGTGTTGCTCCCTCAGCGTTCCAAAGCTCTTGTACGTCAATCTTTTGTGGACCTTGTCTGTGATTTTGATCGTTTAAAACTGTATCCTTTTGGTCGGGTTGTGTTTCTGGAAACACTTGGTTTTTTCAAGAAATCTATGAGGTCTGATCAATCCAAAAAGGGTCCAAGGTTTGGTTATAATTTGCTCGAATATCCTGTTGCATTCCAGGTATTTCCCTTTCCTTTCCTTTTATTTTCCAATGCTTTTTTCTTCTTATTATTATTCTTTACTTCTATTTCTGTTCTTAATGTTGTTTTGTTCTCAGGTTTGGATTTTAGAGGCAATCCCTAAGATTGCTGGCATCTCAAATTGTCACTTTGCATTCTGTGATGGATTACCAGCATCTCTTGTCTGGTATACTAGTGAACGTAATTACAACATTACTTATGATAAGTGTTCTGAAATTTTCTCTAAAGATTTGGTAAACATTCTTTCTTGTCTCAGCTTTTATTATGCTGATCTCAGTTTCCCTCTTCCATGTTATATAGTTGTTGTCCTTTAATTGTAATTTTTGTTCTCCTGCTAGGGGACTGTCTACTCTTTGTATGCCTCGTTTATGGATTGCCCTGGCCTCTTACATTTTGATGAAGTTGTTGATGACAGTGTAGATTCTTACGTTTCCTGTTTTATTGGTATTGATGCTGATGTCAGTGATGTAGTGTGTCCAAGGAATTTACGCATCCAGGTGTATCGGCTCAGGCAATCAGGTGGTCGTCTTCTTTCTGGTGGTGTGGAACCTCATATCCCTTCTACGAATATTCCTACTAGGATGAAGGAAATAGTTAGAACCCCAACTTTGGGAAAAAAGGGGGTGGTGAGACCACCAGTCATCACTAAGGGCAGTTCTGACTTTGAGAGTCCTGTCCATCCGAGGAAGAGGTTGGTTATACGGTCAATGAGTAGTGGTGACAGTCCTCTTCCTGTGAAGAAGGGTAAAGTGTTGAGACGTAATACTGCTACTGATGATTATGGCAAGAAGAAGAGAGTGTTGAGAAGTTCTGCTACTCTAGATGAGCCTATCAAGAAGAAGGCAAAGGTGGTGCCATCTCAGAAATTGTCAAAGAGTGAAGCTCCTGCTAAGAGTGAAGAAGAAGCATCGTGTGGTGACAAAGGTTTAGATCATGGTGACAAGCCCAGGAGGCCTAAGTTTAAGCTCCCTAGATCTATTCCTCCAAAAGGTGATGAGCTTCCTACAGGTGATGATGTTCCTGGGTTAGGAAAAGATTTTGTTAGGAAAGCTGTTTTTGAAGAAATTATTAGTTCTTTTAAGGCCTCATTTGAGGCTTTTGAAGCTCAACTGAAAGACTGTGTTTCTAGGATTCTTGTCTTTGAGGAGAAAGTGCATAAAGTAGAATCACATATCTTACATCCCAGTGATGACAATGAGGCTTTTCTGAAAAGGGAATGCCAGGCATTGGATGATTCTTTGAAGGATGTGTTGTCTGGTATTAGGGATAACTGCTCTCAGTTTTTTGACCATGGGCCTCTTTTTGAGGGTTTGAATCGAGGTGATGACAATGAAGGTGGTGACACCGATTCTTCCAATGGTTCCCCAACTCTAGAGTATGTTGTTGTTAGGTCAACTAAGGAGTCAACTTCAATAGATGTTGATGTTGTTTGCACTGATGTTGACACTGGTCTTGTGGGTTCAAAGGAAACACTTGATGACAGTGTTGTCCCTTCTTCTGGTTATGCTTCTCCTTCTCCCAAGGTTGATGACAGTGTTGTTGCTCCTACTGAAGTCCTTGTATCACAGGATGTAATTGTTAATAGTGATATCCCTGTTACCGAAGTTGTTCCCTCATATGAAGTAATTGACAATTCTAGTGCATCTACTTTAGAAAAAATTGTTGAGACTTGTTCTGCTGCTCCTACTGAAATCCTTCCTTCGGCTGATGAAACTGTTGATTTGAGTGTTGCTCCAACTGAAGTAATTAGGTCAGTTGAGACTGTTTTTGCTAGCTCAGTTGCTCCTACTGAAGTTCTTGATTCACATCCAACCAATGAGGATATGGTTGCTTCCAAAGAGGTTCCTGGTGACAGTCCTGTTCACACTCCTGATCTCCCTTGCCCTATTGATTCTCGTGATGACAGTGGTGCTGTTGCAACTCTTGTGCTTCCTTGCTCGACTGATGCACCTGATGACAGTGGTGCTGTTGGGCCTCAAAGTTGTGGTTACAGCTAATTTGAATGATGCTAGTAGTTACCCTGCTCCTGAAGTTGTTGGTGGAAAAGTTGATCATGGTATTGGCATCATACTTGGATACAGTTCTGATGTCCCAGAGGATGTGCCTGTTGACAGTGGTGATGCAACTGGTGATATTGATGATAAATGCAGTCTATTTCATAACATCACTGACGTCGCCTCCCTTGTTCCTTCAGATGTTGAGGATGATGATGACGTTCCGCTAAGGCGTTCTCATAGGGCATTGAAATATGCTCTTGCAGCCCATACTCCTTACACCAATCCTTGTAAACCGAAGAAACCTCGCCTTCCTAGAGTACCTAAACATTCCTTTCTCAACCCTGAGGAGCGTGTTGAATTTTATACCACTTTTCGAGATCTTGGGTAATTATCCACTTTTGATATGTGTTTTCTTCTTCGTACTACCACTTCTTATAATAAGTTTATTTAACTTGTTATCTTACTTTGTAGACATGATGGAAAAGTCAGTGGCTGTGAGGTTGATATGAACAAGTTGTTTTTCACTGAATTATCGGGGAGGACAAAATGGCTTCGTGATCTTGTAAGTTCATATTTACATGTCTTTTTCTTGTTGCTTATATTTTGGTGCCATCAATTTGGTGACAGTTAGGGTTTATTTTTTTTCTTTCACAGCACATAGACGAAGCACTTCATCATTTTAGAAAGCGTCTTCATGATTTTCCTGATCTAAATCCCAACAGTGTTGTATTAGACACCATTTTTTTCCCCAAGCTTGTGAACTGTGATGTTGATCTTTTTAAAAATGGTGATGCAATTCTGGAGGAATTCTTCCACTATTTCCTTGGTCTTTATCCTGGCAATTATGGGAAGACTTGGGAAGGTGCTAAGAAGGTTTACGCTCCGTTCAATCTTGACAACGTGCACTGGGTAGTTGTTGAAATTGAGCTGGACTCCAAGATTATTCTTGTTTATGACTCCCAGTGTGGTTTTACTAAAAATGAAGAGCTGGTTTCGAAGTTTGCTAAAATGTGTGAATCGTTTGCTATTCTGTTGAGCAAGTGTGGTCTTTTTCCTAAGATGGATGACACTCCCTTTGAAGTGGACAGAGTAGATGACTTGCCTCAAAATGAAGACGGGTACCTTCTGTTTTCCATCTTGTTGTATTTTATTTTGTGACATTTTATCTGTCCACATTTTGTCTCTTGTGTTTATTTTTTGCTTCTTATGTAGGGGTAGCTGTGGTGTCTACGTCATCAAGCACATTGAGTCTCTAGTTTTTGGTGGTGACATTACGCTTGTGAATGATGAGTATGTTAATGCTTATCGTGAAAAGACTGCATATGATCTGATGAAGAAGCAGTGGACATTTATTTAGTTATGAACTTTAAGTTTGTGTTAGTTGGACTATGTGGTAACAGTTGATTTGGTGACAGTTTAATTTATATTTTGTTGATGTAGCAGTCGTGGTGACAGCCCATGGTGACACTCAGTTTGTGTTAGTTAGACTATTTATCTGGTGACACTTGAATTAGTGACAGGTTATTGTATATTTTGGTGGTGACATTACGCTTCCTTTCACTGTTGTAGCCCTCTCCCTTTCATTCCTCCACTCTCTTCCGGATTTCTCTTCAGAATTTGCGACTCCGCTTTTGGTATGTAGCCCTCTCCCTTTCGTTCCTCTGAAAATAAAAGTGATCGGTTAGGGTTTTTACACTATAACGTCCTTCTTTTCATATTGGTTACAGTATCCTGATGTAATCAAATTTTTTATTGTTGTTTTTTCCGATTTTAGATTACCTTTCCATCATCTTTCAGTCGATTAAACGCATATATTGGTGTTTGTGTGTTGCTGAGTTGCTACTGCGTTATTTTCTTTGATTGTTGTTTGTTTTCGACTGAAAATAAACATAGTCGGTTATTGTTGATGCACTCTTCCAGAAATTTTTTTTCTTCTTTCTGTTACTGTAATATTTCCATTACCTTTCCTGTAATGCTTGATTATTAAGTGATTGGATACTATATGAGTGTATGTTTATTTTGTCTGTGTAGGTCTTCTATCCTTCAATGGCATTTCCAACTGTAATTGAAGTAGGGTATGACTACACTGTTGGTTCATTTGAAGTGGTAATCTCGGCAAGTGAGTCGTTTTGCTATGGACCGAGCCAACTGGTGTTGTCCATCCATTTTGATAGCCTCCCTCTGCTGACCATTAATAATTGCTCGGCTTGGAACGGTGTGCCAATGACTTTAGCACACTGCAATGAAGTGTTAACTGAAGCAGGAATCACCAGTGTGGTTCGAAATCAGGTAGCCAACCAACTCTTAATGGAATATACTCACAGTTGGTTTCCGGGCGACGCTGAGTTTGTTGAATATGGTCTTTGCCCCAACATCACTGTGGATGTACACTTCATTGAAGACTTTGAATCTGACATAGGCTCTTATTCAAGCTTTGAATTTGACATGAGCTCTGACTCTGATATGGATATCGACCACCAAGATCCTCCAGCGGCAATTACAGAACACAGTGACAGCTTAAAAGAGATATATCATCTTGAACAGGATGGAGAGAAATGCATAATCTGTCTGGACCTGATGTTGGCATCGATGCCTGTCCTTGCCACACCATGTGCACATTTGTTCCACCTAGAGTGTCTCCGAAATTGGATTACATTTCAAGCCATTTGTCCGCTTTTTCGATCAGCAATTTAGCCGTAGTTCTCTTTTATATCCGCTATGAAAAGACAGTGTAGTGGCAACTTTTTTGGGGGACTTAATTTAAGCAAATGTAGGATATGAATGGAATTTTGTGTTTGACAATGGTTGTATCTCATTTTCATTCAAATCATACCAGTGTATTTTGTAAATTTTGGGGGTACTTGGTGTATGTATATGCATAATATGAATGAAATTTGTGTTTTATTATATTTGTTTGTGATTTCCATTCTATCATATTTGTCATAATGGTTGAGTATGACATAGTGCTGACACTGATATCAGTTACAAGTAGTGGTGACACTAGACTTGTATTTTTTGATTTTGAATTTGCTCATAGGGTCATCCTTTTGGTTACAGTGTCTATGGCTATGTTTTCAAAGTGGTGACAGTGCATATGTTAGGGTCTATGTCCCTGTTTTAACAGTTCTTAAAACATCTACAAGTTTTTCCTTTGATTACAGTGTCTATTCCCCTTTTTTTATAGTGGTGACAATATGTATGTCCCTGTTTTAACAGTGGTTACAGTGTCTGTGACTCTCTTGCCCATTTATATATTGAAGGAGAACTGTCCACTGCATGTCTTTTGGCTTCTCATTAGTCCCTATAGGGTTTTTGCTTACCTTGTCCTATGTTTTTTCATTTGGTGACAGCAATCATCTCTTATCTACGTATTGTCCTTAACATTTTAGGGTTTAGGGTTTAGGATTTAGGGTTTAGGGCCTTGGCCCTAAACCCTAATGACTTAACCCTAAACCATAGTGTTCATTACCTTTTCTTTTGATTTATGGTTTAGGAATTTGGTTACAGTGTGTAGGAACCTTTTATTAATGTGATTACAACATTGATTACCCTGTGTTCATTTTGATTACAGTGTCTATGACTCTGTTAGTCATTGATTTATAAATCTTTGCAAAACTTTAATGATAGAAGAAGAAGAAACTGAAATATGGTGACAGTTTACATTCTGTCTAGTGTAATGTTGACAGTGAACAATTTATTCAATATAAGAAAACAATGATTACAGTGTGTCTATGACTCTATTAGTCATTGATTTATAAATCTTTGCAAAACTTTAATGATAGAAGAAGAAGAAACTGAAATATGGTGACAGTTTACATTCTGTCTAGTGACCTGTTGACAGTGAACAATTTATTCAATATAAGAAAACGATAAAGTAAAACTTCTTGTCTTCCTTGATGCTTTGCCTCTGATTTGCCTCTGATCTCTAGCTATTATGTATCCTCTTTGATGCTTTGCCACTGATTTCTCCAGCTGAAGGCTTTCTTTTCTTTTGAGGGCCACCACATCTTTTACGTATCATTGGTGGCTGACATTTCTGTCTTTTGATGTCCTCTGGTACAACCCACTGTTCTTCATTTAGAGCAAGATATATTGTCTCATGATAAGCCAATTTCCAAGCTTCAATTTTGTAGTAGCTGCTAATATACCTCAGAAAACTCAGTTTTTTATCCCTGATGACAGCAAGAGCATGTACACAAGGTATCTTTTCATAATCAAATACCTTGCATGAACAAGAGTTATCCTTTAAATCAACCATAACCCTTTTCATCCCACCAACAACCTCAAACTGGAATTTATTGAGGTGCTTGACAGTGTACATGCCTGCATCACTGCATCTTCTGTACACTATATCACTTATCTTATTTGGAAGCTCAAAGATGTTGTTTTCAGATTCATTTCTGCGCTCATTGAACCATTTTGTTATCTTCTCTCTGATTGCATTCAGTAAGCCTATAATTGGGAATGATCTATCCAAACCAAAGACATTATTTAATGATTCTGCATTGTTTGAAGTCATCATATTGTACCTGTCACCTTTTGAATAAGCTCTTGCCCATTTTTCAAACTGTAATTCTTCAATATATTTCTCCATCTTGCTGTTTGTTTTACTGATGCAACCAAAGTAGCTGTTGAAATCATCTTATGTGTAACTGTTTGCTGCACTTTCAAACCACTAACAGAGTATATTCTTCTTGAATTTTGCCATTATATTTTGCTTCAAGTGCCATCTGCAGTAATAATGCTTAGCATTTGGGTAAATCAACTCTAAAGCTCTCGCAATGCTTTGATGACGGTCAGAAACAAAAACCAGCTCTTCACTTGATGGGATGACTGTTGCTAGCTTGTTGAAGAACCACTCCCAAGAGGCGTTGTTTTCTGAGTCAACCACTGCAAAGGCAATAGGGTATATTTGATGATTTGCATCTTGTGCAGAAGCTGTGAGAAGAGTCCCTCCGTATTTTTCTTTTAGAAATGTACCATCTACCACAAGCACCTGTACAATTGAATTGTATTCAGTAATTATTTGGTGACAGTAATTTTTTCTTATGAAATGAATATGTACCTTTCGTAGGATTGGAAATGCTCGGATACATGGTCCAAAGGCAATGAACATATACTTGAACTTTGAGTTGCTATCAACTTCAATGAAGGTGACAGTTCCAGGATTTGCTTGCTTCAAGACCCAACAATATGATGGCACTAATTTATAGTTTTCTTCAGTTGTCCCCATTGTCACCTCCTTGGCAAAATCACGAGCCATCCAAGATTTCCAGTAGCTAACATTCTGTTTGAAATCATTCCTCATCGTGTTTCTAATTTGTCTTGGAGTTGGACCCTGTTTCTCATCTACAAAACTGTATATATTATGTAAAACAGTGAATAAAATATGAAATGAAGCATGATTACAGTGAATAAAAATATAAAATATGTAATGAAGAATTGAGTGTAGTATATGTCACCTGTGTTTGATCCTTTCAGCTATGATTCTGTAATTTATAGGGCGTTGCTTTCCTATTCGTACTTCCATGCTAAAGGTATGCTCCTTAAAGTATTTCTTAATTATAAATACAGTTGAACCACCCACTATGGCGCCATGAATTTTTCAGGTGCAGCTCCCACTGACACAAACTGTTCTGTAATAACATGGTGTTGACTTCTACACTTTGTAAGCAAACATCTCTTGTGCAGCCAATAATTCAACAGTATTTTTGAGATCTTCCTTTGTTCGGAACAGTTGTCCCAAAAATATAAGAATTTCTCCCTTTCTTTCACTTATAGATGGTGCTGTATATTTTGTGGACATTGTACTGCCACTGATGTGACTTTCAATCCCTGTGTCATCTCCTTTACCATCCATATCACAGCCATCATTTATGCATTCTACATCTTCATCCTGCACATCAAAGTCCTCTTCCATGACATTTGTAACCTTGGCAGAGCTGTAAGCCTGTAATGCCAATTGATTTTCATCATGTATAGATTTTGTAACCTGTTCTTCAGTGATTTCTTTCGCAGCTGTAACATATAAAGGCAATGTCCAATTCACTTCCTTCAATTCATTAATTTACAAAAAACTCCTCAAATCAGTGTCATTCTCAATTGAAAACGGCTCAGTAGTTTTTCTTGAATGGATGCAAGTGACTGAATTGAAGAGTAGGAGACAAATTGTCACTAGTTGTGAATGTGTTCAGTATCTCACACTTCATCTCATCCTGAGTTACAGTCTGCCTGATGACAATTACCTTTGATGACACATCCCCAGCAAAAACTAAATCACCATCTTCCAATTTCCATTCTCCTCCAAATTTTACTGTTAACAGATTGGCCTCCATTGTACCTGATCATTGGTGACACGTATTAAATTTCAGAAATATACTTTGATGACAGAAACTATTTTTTGTTATCTCAGATACCTATTCTTATATATCTGTAGTAGAGTATTGAAGTGCATTACTTTTGATTAAATCTAAGAAATACAGTGATTACAGGTACACAGATGCACTCAAACTCAGATATCAACATGTTGGTTACAGTGTAATCCACCCCTAATACATATAAATTCAGAAGTACACTCTGTGTAAAAGAATGAGCCACGTGCCATTTTTTAACAAAATTAAGAAGCAAAAATTCCAGCCTTTCTACCCACGTTCTCCATTAAACTCCTCCGAAATTCACGAAGAAGAACTCAACTGCTCCCAAATTCATGAAGAAGAGCAACGCTAATCTCCCTCTTCACCTCAACTTCTCCCCTTGCTCTGGTGTATGTGAAAGAAAAAGGACGGCCATGGAGCGCGGATGCAGGTGTTATCCAGTGCTTGGGCGTGTGAAGCCCAATCAGAGAAGATGAAGGCACCGTCACCGTCGATCGTCACCACGTTATCTTGCTCTTTCTCGAGCGTCGAAGCGATGTCGTTTTTTATGGTGGTGGAGGGCAATCCTGCGGAGATCGAGAGGGTTAAGAGGCGGAAGGAGGTAAAGGCGGTGGCGGCGACTAGGGCATGGCACATCTCTTTCTCTCTATTTTATTCAATCCTCCCCTCCAATGGCGGACCAAAACCTCGAAATCGCCACTGCATTGTTGATTTAGCAACAGAATCAAGACCTTTGTGATCAAATTTTGACCTAATTCATCAAGATTCTTATCATGATTTAGGTAATTTTTTAGCTTTTTTCATATTGATCTAGATTATTAATACTGAGAATTGCGAAAATCATTCGCATTGCCTGTCTGATTTTGCTTCTAAGTACATATTCTAAGCCACATGAGTGATTAAATGCCTATATGAATTTGCTTTGGATTCATGACATGGAGATTTGGGTCCGGCTAAAAAAGAGAGGTTGACGAGACAAAGATGTTGTGCGCCAGAGGGAGATGCTCGCTAATTAGGAAGGCTAGTTTGTGGTGGACGCCGGAGATCTATGTGGGCGATGGTCTGATCAAGATTTGGGTGTCCTCTTTATCCAACATAGCACCCTTTCTCTTCTCCAGGCCACACTTTTGATAGAGAATCTTCATATTTGTAAGTTTTCCTCTTTTTCAAGTGCGTACAGTTTCTTAATAGGGTTGATTTCGATTTCAGTTTTAAGGAATCGATGGGAATCTTGATAATTGTTAGATGTGATTTAGAGTTTTTTTTAGTTTAAAAATCTTTAATTTTTGATGTTCAAAGAAATGCTTCTTCTCTTATGGATGGAGTTGTTAGCTCATAAAGGTGAGTTTGACCACCATAAATTTCCCCAGCTGCAACATAGATCAATGTTGAAGAAGGATAACCGAGAGCTTGAAGAAATATGCCAACCTCTTTAGGTGTTAGTGGGCAAAGTCCTGCATTTCTTTGCTCTGTTGAGTTTATATTCTTTATCTTCCAGTGATTAGTGTTCTCCCTAACAAAGACAACCCATACCAACTATTAGTGTTGGGGATTAAAAAAAAGATAGCCTTGAAACTTGGTAAGAATTGTATTTGTATCATAGGATGAGCAACAAAAGTTGATATGTTCAGACCATTCTTGCAATTTTACTGTTTTCTTTTCTTTTTCCTTGGTAAGCATGCTCTATTTCAAGAGATGCAAGAATAAAGCCACTTGATAACCATGCAACAAAGACAGCCCCTTCCAGTGATCAACACAGCATTGATTCCCTCAAAAGGTTTGACTAGATGAAAGGAAATGGAGGAGAAATGCATAACGCCCAAAAAAACAGAGGTAATATAATTGCATCTTTTCAGAGCAATTTATAGGTTCTCCAAAGAAATATAGTCTTACCTCATAATTCTCAATTCCTCAGCTTCTGCTGCAGAGAGACCATAGGTACATCCAGTGAAAGAAAGCATGTCTTTCTCATACCTGAGATGAAGAGCAATGTACCGTCCGCCACGTGATCTTAGTCGCTCCACTAGCCTCTGTTATCATTGGTATATTCTCAGAGCCTGGTTTTCACAAATCTCGCAGTAGCATTCTTAAATTTCTTATGTGCCCTCCTAATTTGGAGTGTGGCATTGAACTCAATTTTCTCAGTGATAAGATGATAGCCCATTTGAGGGGAAAACTTCTCACAATTTGGTAAATACTGATATATCTCAGTATTTCTACTTGCTATATGCCAACCGCCAATCCAATAATGTTTGTCAAAATTGGTTTGTCAAAGAAGTAGCAAATCATGATTGAGAAGTTTTCTACTGCTATATACCATTGTACTGTTAATGTGAGTTGGACATTTCCTTGGTTCCTTCTCTCTCATAGAAAACCCAAAGTAAGGAAAAATAAAGGGGATTCTAACTAGGCACTTTTATAGGTCAATGAACACGAAATTATTTTTCATTCATTAAATGTACAATAAGGTTCGCAATATTCATTTTTCTTTATTAATAGCATATTCTACCTGTTTAGATATTGTTTGCCAAACTAATTAATGCTTTCTTGACCTTATTTACTCATCTGTTTGTTTCCATCTGCAGTATTTGAGAAATCAAGTTGGGCTCTTGCAAGATGGCATTCGGAAATCTTGGGGATTAATGAAGCCAGCTGTCAAACGAAGATGGTGTAAGTTCTGTTTTATTCTTGAATCGTATGCTAGCTCTCATAATTGATTAAGATTTACGACATTTTAGTTCACTATTCAATGTAAATATGGACTGAAGTAAATCTGGAATGCCAGTGGCACGACAACTACCATCTCAAAGTGACTTTAATTGAAATCATGATTTGCTACTTCTTTGTCACTTCAATCTAATATTATCAATTTTGACAAACATTATTGGTTTGTATTTTTTTTCCAATTTCTTCAATCCTCTTTCTTTTAACTGATTTATGGCTTTGAAATCTAATGCCTATGAACCTGCACTCATAGTCGCTTCAGTGCAATGAACCTGAGATTTTCAGTTTAGGAGTTTTCGGTGTATCAACATTAGCTTAGTATTAATGTGTAGCCACTTGATATTTGTGACTTTCCACAAAAAGGATGCGTTCTTCAAAATCGCTGCTTAGACCATGGACAACTCATATTCTCTGTTCATTGATCACATTATATATATAGAGTTATAAAAGTCATAACACCAAAGGTATATCTCATTCTTAAACAATTTGTCTCACTCTAATCAGAGAACCTTTAAGTCTCTTACAAGATCACATGAATGGCTTTGCTTTCCTTTTCTTTTCTAAGTTTAATCAGCTGGTTTTCTTAAATGACAATTCTCAGTCTGTTCTAAGTTTAATCACGGGGGCAACATGGGTCACGCCCTTCAGGTGCGTTGCTTCTTTCAATAATGTTCTCAAAAGAGGTTATTGAAAGCTTCGTATTGTCATCGGTATCTAAACACATGGTGCAGGGACAAAGGGCGTATGCAGAACACAGGAAGTACATAACACCCAACAAGAGGCATATGCTTCCTTATTTCCTCAACTCTTCTCTTCCTGAAGCAGATTCAACAAAATCGTCAAGCAGTTGCACTAAGAATCACTTGGGCAACCTGAAATCAGGACCATCAAAGCTGGCTGCGATGTCACCAAGTATCCAGTACCCGAGTGTATGTGCAATTCCACTACTTCCACACAAAAATTGTCATCCAGCTGGCTGAACCATTCCATTGCTGCCCGAAAAGGCCTGGTCTTGCAACCAACCGTGGATTGTGATCTCTTTTGAGTCATCAACACCTAATCCATTGCGGAGAAAGGGAAGGTTTTGAGTATGATGAACCCTGCAACCAGGTATTCACACATATTTATACTTTTGGATATATATGCTAATGCTTTGTTAGAGATATAAGCATTGCACGAGTTTGGTACCGAAGAAGTTCGATTAGTTTCTTGATTCTTTAGGGTAGATTTGGTTTGATGTTATTATTATTTTTTCCTTTTATAGAAGCTTCCAATTTTAATCTGTATTTTTGGTTCGTTGTATACTTGTATGTTGTAAGACGTACTTTACTTTATACATATACAAAATATAATATTCGATTCTAAGATTCTTTCATACTAATGGTATGGGCAGCTCATCTTGTGCAATCTTGCTTATCTTATACGGCAAATTTGGTTTTGTGAACTTTTAGAGGCCTTTTTCTAGCTCAATGCACATTATCAATTGTGAAAATCTTGAACTTTTGCTTATTGTTAGTTCAGCAAATTAGGAGTTCAAATTTGCTTAGCAGATGCATAGTTGGGAAAATTATGAAGTTTAGTTGCTATATCAACTCTACACTTTTATACAAGCTATCAGCTTGTAAGTTTTATGAGAATGTGATGCAAGTGATATTTAGGCTTATCAAATCTACATTTTTTTTTACAGGTTTAGGGTTTGATCCTCTTGATTCGGACTTATGTTAATTTTGGATATGTAGCATGGATTCACTCTCAACCCCTCAGCCTCTGTTCATGTCCACAGTTCAGAAGTTATGGTAAAGTTAGCTGCAGGACTTCTACCAACAGTACCAAGAATGGTTAAAATGACGAAAGAATAAACTGTTGAAGCAAAGAAAAATTGGTGAATCTAAAGGGGTGATTAATGGTTCATCTCTTCTTTTTTGATCATGTGAGATGAAACTCCCCAAATCCTTGCAGTCCATTTCTTGATAATAATCCAATTTTTGAAAGGTTTCATAATTTCATCTATTATTTGGTAGGGATTGAGAAATTCAAAAAAGAAGAAGAAAAAAAGAAAGGTTTCATAATTTCAATTCATCTCTTAACTATATATGATTATAAATTAACAAGATATGAGATAAGTAAGTTCTATTTCGGTGGATCATATGTCATTTGACCATAATGGAGCTTTGATCTCCAAATTTGTATATATTAGTTATATAATATATGTTTCTTTTCGTAAAACTTTTGTTTGGATTTGTTTTGGTCATTTAGTAATTTTAACCTACAGAATTCAATTTGAGTGTCATATGGTTTTATTTGATTATCATTATAGGTTTTTATTAGAGATTTTGAGTAATTTAAGGTTAAATGTTAGTAATTAAAGGTTAAATTTTAACCTATACTTAGGAGCTTTGTAGAAACCTTCTCACTTCGTAACCTTCTCACTGTGTTTCAGGTTCGAGTAAGCGCATAATGGTAAGTCCTAACCGATCATTTATAATCATTTTTTTATTTGGCTTGTGCAATAGTTATTTTGGTCAAGCAACTGATTTAGGTCACACGTATTATAAGTTCAGAGATTCTTTCCTAACCTATTTTTTATTCTTTTAACATTAATTTCTAAAATTAAGATCACAATCAATTTCAAATTTCATTCATATTGTTTTGTTTTGCTCTTTTTCATATCAATTACGTACATTTATTTCAAAATCATACTTTTTTAAAAATAAATACATATAACAACATGTTATATTTATCAGTAAACATATATTATATATTATTAAATAAAAATAATTAGACAAAATATGACTTATTAAAATATTCAACACAAAATTTTATTTAAATACCATCAATTACAACCCTTGTTATAATCTGGAATAACAAGGGTTGTAATTGATAGTATGACAATACTAATTCAAATGATATATATAAATAATTTATTTTATTCAGGGTGATTCACAAGTATGATGTGAAATATATTATGGCGATGAAAATCAGGTTTTACTATTCATTACAATAGGAAATAAAAATTACCAAAAAAATAAAAAAATATTTCATATCTAATAGTCTATTATAGGTCAAAGTGAAATAATTGAGCTCTAATTAAATTACAAACTATCTTAAAAGGAGTAAAATGATAAATCATTTTTTTCTACGGCCCGTTTCACATGTATGGTATGAAATATATTATGGTTATGAAACTCAATTTTCACTATTAAATACAATGGGAATAAAAAACCATAAATACTCAATCCTTATCCCGTCATATATTTACGTGTTGGATAAAGCTTTGTCTTGATTTGTAATTTGGTTTTTAGTGTTTCTCTAAGGAAATCTATTGAATGTTGGTGCTCTTGAATCCATCTCTTCCTAAATTGCTATTTTGTATTATTCAGTTTTACATAGCGTAATTTAGGATAGTTGACTATTTGGTCAAGAGGGAGTTATAAAATAAGAAGCAAAGTGTAGAGAACTCATATATAATAATTGTTATATATTTGACAAGGATATACTGGGACATATTTTTATTGATGTGAAATATATTAAGGGGAGTAAAATAATGTTTCAATATTAAATACAATAAGAATAAAAAAATCAAAATGTAAAATCACCTAAAAATAAATCGTATATTCTATGTCAATTTGGAATAATTGGATTCTCATGAAAATTCACACTGCCTTAAAATGAGTAAAACATTAATCATTCATTTTATTCAGTCTGATTCACATGCATGGTGTGAAATATTTTATGGCGATGAAAATTAGTTTTCAATATTAAATACAATAGGAATAACCAAATACCAAAAAAAAAATATGTTAAAAGAATAGTCTATTAGAAGGTAAAATGGAGTAATTGGGCTCCGATTAAAATATACACGACCTTAAAATGGGTAAAAACGTAAATCATTCATTTTCTGCAGCCCATTTTCACAAGCATAATGTGAAATCTATCATGGTTATGAAAATTGATTTGCAATATTAAATAAAATGAGAAAAAAAACCCAAAAATATTCGATGCTCAACCTATCATATATTTAAGCCTGGAGTTTTGACAAGGGTTCTAAGATATTTTTGTTGGAATATTTTTTGGGCAAAATATTTAGAACCCGATCGAAAATATTATGAAAAAACCCGAACAAGGTTCGGGAAAAGAACTAGTTTTGGTTACATCAGGATAGTCACGAAATCAGCAACTCCTTATATCACGAAACCAGCATCTTAGATCAGTAACTACATCAACAATGCAATCTAGATTACAGTTCTATAATCACAACATCAGTAACGTAGATCAAAATCCCCATCTGATGTCAAAATCGATGATAGTTGTTCAGTTTCTGCTAATGTAATCAATCGTTCTCCAAATTGTTCTCCAAATCCGCAACTCAAACAACAATTGTGCTCCCAATTACAGTACTATAATCAACGCATTCGTATTACACCAGATTACAGATTATAAGAAAATTACCTGTTGAAAATCGATTTTTGAGTGACAGTGGTGTGGTCGAACAGATTTCTCTTCAGATCTGATTGAAGAGCTCGAAATCGTCGATAATTGGGGCTGAAATCAACAGCTGTGCTCGAGATTGGAATCCAGATCGAAATCGCGACTCTGCCTGCCGAGCAGTGCTGCGTTTGTGAGGTTGCGTGAAAATGAAGAAAGAAACGGGAATAGGGAGGCAGGAGGCAGGGGTAAAATTGGAAAATATGGACACCCTCCTAATTTATTCTCCCTTTTGTTCTAGGGCTTAATTTTTGCCCAAAATATGGACACTTACCAAATTTTCCCTATCATGAATCAATAATTAAACATATGCTCTAGCTTGCCATATCAATCCTATGATATCTTATTTCTTTGTTGATAAAAAAATATTATAAATTGATCTTGTTATCAACTAAGATATGGATAACAAATTATTAAATATTTATATTATTAAACGATTTATTAAAAGGTATTTTTACTTAAAGCAAATCTTTTAAATTAAGAGGTAGATAAAATTATAAAAATTTAAGTTATTGTATTGAATAGATTATTTCTTAGATGTAAAGTATAAAAAAAATTTTCTAACTAATTAAGATATAAGTTCAATATTTATAATCAAAATTAAATGGAGTCATCAAATAAGGTTAACCCATAAGATGCCCTGAATAAAATAAGTGGGAAATTGATATGGAAAAATTATATTGGGTCATTAATTGAAGTGACTAAAAATATAAAATTATATGAAGGCAGATACATAACACATATGTGAATCGCATTAAAAATCGTTAATTAATTCTTCAAATTTACTTTTAAGATATTTTGAAGTTAGATTATTTCAACATGACATGTATTAATCTTGTGTGTTGAATTGTTTTGCTTTTCAAAGTTCGGAATTGGTGAATACTACGGAGTACAAGTTAATTTTATAATTTATTTAAATAAATATACGGAGTTCAAAATTTATGTTTGCAATATAATATCATATAACATATATTATAGTACAAGTTAATTTTGCGGTAAATACTACGGAGTTACTTTTACATTTCGTAATAAAAAATGATTAATTTATAAAAAAAAAACAGCATAAGAATAAATTGAAAAATAAGGTTATATTGATTAGATTATTTTTTATCTAAAAAGATAAGTTTTTAACTAATTATATTTGCTTATTAATTGATGTAACTCAAAAAGATAATACCACTTTAATCCAGAAAATGACACATAAGCAAAAATAATATCTTTTTAATCCAGAAAATTCCACGGACGCGAGATCTCACTAGAGCCCATTTCTGACCTCTGCTTTAGTATTTTATATATATATATATATATATATATATGTGTGTGTGTTTGTGTGTGTGTGTTTTTATTATAATACAATGTATTACTGTTTGGTTAAAAAAAGGGATTAATCTTAGTTAAAATATTTAATTGGGTACTATTTTTTTGTATTTGTACTGCAAGGTTTTGGGATTTTTTTTTGGTATTTTTTTTTTGTATTTTTTTTTTGGTCAAATGGATTTGGGAGAATGAGTTGGTAGAAGAAGGGGAAAAAACCCATTTATGATCATATTTATCTGAAACATATGTACGTACATAATTGTTTAAATTTTACAGTATTATTTAACAAATCAAAATATATATTAGATAATAATGGAACCCGAAAACCCCAAAAGCCAAAAGCCCCCTTTTACCTCCAACCATCCCCCAAATCGAGAACCCAAATCTGAAAAAACTCTAGCCTTCCCTGCAAATCTTACCCCAATCCTTCTCAAAAGCTCGAATTAGTATAGTCTCATCAATCCTAAACGCTTCTGGTTCTGGATCTGGCAAAAATTTTGGATCTCAGATGGGTTTTGGGGCTCTTTTCTCCTTCCTTGGGCTCGTCTCCGTTGTCCGCTCAAATCGCATACATGGCGACTTCGAGGTGAAATCAGTGCAACAATCAAAGGGCTCCTCTTTGTATCCTCCTTCTTCAATGGGGATTTTCGATTGGATGCGACTTCATCCATCTGGCGTTGGGTTTCTGGGTTCTTGAAGCCCCTCGGCTTCTCTCAGGGTCTACGGTATGCTTATATCCTTCTTACTCCTTCTATGACTGCTTTCCACCATAAATTTCCGGTGTTCAATGTCTGGTTTGATTTTAATCGGCACTCCTTTGCTTTTATGGCAAACCATCAACCTCCTAAAGGGAAGGGGGGTCCCTATCGGGCCTCACCGACACCCACAAGTACCCAACCTAACGGGAAGCCTTCGGGTGACACCCACAAACCCACAACTCCCTCCAAATCACTTAAGTGTGATAAGGACAAAGGGAACCTTTTTACCCAAATGCAGCAAGTCCAAACCCAATATAGTATTGAAATGGAAGCCATCTTGTTCGGACGAGCATTTGGTACCCCCTTTGAATCCAAAAAAATTGAATCCAAAATATATCCTAAACGTAATTTATCCTACTCTTATTATGATCTTTTTCTACAGAGTAAACTTAAAGCACTTGTCTACCCATCTCCATCAGCACCTTTTGCTATCTTTTGTTACTCTATTTCTTGGCAATATCTTGTAACAAACCAATCTATCCTTTTGTTTTATCTTCCTACCATCAGGCCTTGTTTAAGCTTTCTAATTCATATTGCTAGCCTATCCGTGTACTTTAATTCATGTTGTAACTGTTGCTGCTCAGCTTATGAGCAATGTAATATGCACTATCCTGCTTTTATGAGCTTCTATTGCATTACCATTTCTAAAAATCATCAAACAAAAAATAATTTACAAACATGCTTCTGTCGACTTACAACATCACCCTTTGCATACTTTTGTTACTCCACCCTTTGTTACCTTTGTTGTCTACCTATAACATTATCTTCTACATCATTTTGTTACTTCACCTTTTGCCTCACTGGCTTTAAAATGGATTCTCTAATCTCCCCAAATATCTGTGTAGACTCCGATTACATCAACTTAACCGGGACTTTACTCAAACAACCCAATCCTTACATAAGCAAAAGAATACTGAACATAAGTCACATTATATTTCATACCCACTGCATTCATTATGACACACTGATACAAAGTATATTTGCTTTTAATCCTAGCAATTTATGTACTAACATCAGTCGAGTGAGTTACTCTCTCAAACACCTGCTTCTTATCTACCACCTGCAGAACTACATGGGAGCTTTAAAGCTCACAAAATCTATACAAAAAAAGGTAAGATTTGAATCTCCAGGCAAACAACACTATCGAACCTATACCAACCCTATATTAAAGTCCTCTCATACTGATACTGCCTTGGCTCGAGTGATTTTTTCCCTCGAGTTGTTGGAATCTCGCTTCTATTTACAGGATCACCCCAAGGAATATAGCAGGCTCGACCCCAAGCTCAAAAAACGCAGCAGCTTCACAATGCAAATAACTACGGTGCTGTTGGCTCAAGCACAAGATAACACAAAGCTTCACTTGTATTTATGTAAGACCACTATAAATAATTACCACAATGAGGCTTCAATTCTAGCCCTCTATAATCACTGTAATGCTTCTGTTAACTCTTTGACTTGGGAATTTTACTTATTTTTTCTGTACACACATTTGCATACTCTTACTATATATACAATAAACCTGAACCCCATACATAATTTTGATTATCTTGTGTGCTTCAGACTCATATCAAAACATAATTCTTTTACGTGTCTTTTACCTATGCACTTCTACAAAACTGATTTCTCTACATGTAATCAATACCATCTTCAGTTTCACTATTCTGTAATAAAATCCCTTGCATTTAAATTATGCTTAACTGATACTGCCTTGGCTCGAGGGATTTCTTCTCTTGAGCTCTTGGAATCTTGTCCCCGTTTGCAGGAAAGATATAAGAAACACAAAAAGCATTACCCAAACCCCAACATATGCATCAGCACTACAATGCAAACAAGCCATGCTCTTTCTATACCACACTGTAAAGATGAAATATATTTAATCTATCATATTATTATATTATGATTATTTTATTAAATAAATTATTATTAAATTCAATTTGTAAAAGTGGGATAAAACCGGTCCTCGAGCATAAGTTTTGGATTTTAAGTTATTCCGGCATCATCTAAATTTCGGATTTTGACGGGATTCGATTTTCGCCTTCAAGATCGAGCATTAATAAATATTAGTTTAAACTCCGAGTATTGATTGAAATTTATTTAATTTTCGATTTTCTTGAAATTGAATTAAAATTTGATTAAATTTGATTTAGTCGGGATTCGATCGGGTGAGCGGGTTTTGAGTCTTTTCCGCTAATTTGAATTGGGTATTGTTGGGACCACATATAATTTAATTTCTTTCCCTTTTCTTTTCTCTCTCTCTCTCTTTCTCTCTCTCTCTCCCTCTCGGCAGCCCTGCCTCACCAAAACCTGCAATCACACACCCACAACTTGCAATTGGTCCCCTCCCTCACTTGTCCTCTTCCTCAAATGCTTACCTAGCCTGGATCTTCAGCCCTCACACCCCACCATCTTCTGCACCCACACATACTCTCCTCTCTTCACTCTCTCTTAGCCCCATTTCCATTTCTCTCTCAGCCTCTCCTCCCTCCCTCTTTTCTGTTCTACAACCACCAAGCCTTCCCCTTTTCTACTGTAAACCCACAACCTCCCGGAAACACCAAACCGCCACCAGCAGACCACCATCCCTCCACCACCTGGTCACCATCACCCTCAGCCCTCCATCTTTAACCCGAGAGACCAAGCCTCCCCTGTTTCGAGCCAATTCGCCTACACTAAGCACTCCAGCAGCAGCGTCCTTGCGTCCATCTTCCTCTCTGAGCAGCAGCAGCAAGGAACCCTCCCGGCGTCGTCGACCACCCGGAGACACCAGCAACTCCCCGAAAAAGCCGTACGCGAACCTCCCTCCTTGTTTTCCGGTGAAGAAGTCGAGGCGAGCAACACCTCCTCAGCACCTCCATCACCTCCCTCTTCGACGCTCGAGCAGCAGCAGCCTCCCTTGACACCCGAAGTTGAGCCAGTCACAGCCATCGACCCCCGACGGCCCTTCGGCGAACCCAAGTCTTCTCGATGAGCCTCTTTCCTCTCTCCTCTCTTTCTACGTTTGACTTCCTTTGGGTGAGTGATAGTCGGGGAAGGAGCATTTCTCAGTTTAGGAGTGGACGGAATGAGCTCCGGCCGCCAGCGAGGAGCTCCTCCTCTCTTCCCATTCTCCGTCGAACAGGGGTTGAAGAAATGGTTCAGGGTGCCGGTTCCTTCTTTTATTTTCTATTTTTTTTGGGCCGGTTCAGTTATTCTCTCCGGTTCACTAAACTAAAATAGGAAGGGGGATCCGGGTCGGGTATACGGGTTTGGGCTTGGGTTTTGGGCTGGGAAATCCGGGTATGGGCTTGGGTTAGGCTGTTCTTTTGGGTTGATCTGTTGGGTTGTGTTTTATTTTTATTTCGGTATTATATATATATATGATAATTATTATTATTTCTGATTTTAGTAAAATATATATATATATATATATATATATATTTATAAGTCCTGAAATTATTAATATTTGTATTTAAAAGGTTTTAAAAGTGAGATTAATTGATAGGGAGTTATAAATATATTTATGGTTATTGTTTTGAGACTTTATGAATATTAAGTGTTAAATTATTTTGATATTAGAATTATTTTAGGATTTGGTTATAATTATAATATTCTGGAAATTTATCCTTATATATTGTTTATTGTTTAAAAATAATATTGATTGGATTATTTAATTGATGCACCTTATGAGGATTTAAACATGTGAGTTAGGAATTTTAAAGCGAATTGTTGGTTTTGATTTATAAATATTATTCGTGAGCATAGAGTTATTTTGATGATTTAATATTGGAACTTATTTTATGTTTTTTTTTTAAATAAGAAACATGCCGGACTTATTTTATAACATGATTTTGGGAAATTGGTTAAGGCTTAAACGTTTAATGTCGGAATTTGGCCAAGTATGATTTGAGAAAGTATTTTGAACATGAGTTGACTTAAAATAGGAATTATGAGTTGAAAATATGGTTGGTATGATTTTATCAAGGGGTTTGATTGGAAGATGATTTCGATCGTATCGGGAAGATTTTGGAAAACGGTTTTACTATCGGTCGGTTTTGAGGATGTTGAGAACTTGGGTTTCGTGCATATGAATGTTGGACTGGTAGCTTATGGAAATTTGATGATAGGTGTGTATTGCTTTTGGATTGCTATGGACTTGCATTTGGGCCTTGCTTGTGTTATCTTGCTGTTCTGCATCAACAGGTAAGTATCCTACGGGACTTACTCAGTAACCTGGACCTCCTGCCTGATGTGTCATGTAATGTGTAGTTTTGTTTCATATTAAAGCATTCCATGTAGTATCATGCTAGGATTGCATTGAAATGAGCATGTGTTTACTTTGTGTGTTTGAAACAGAACGGTCGTTATCTGTGATAGTCCTAGAGTCTTTGCTAGGGTCATAGGGTAGCCCAGCCCCATCGGGTGCCCTGAGTCTATCGAGTCGATATGAGCATGATGATAGCCCAGCACCATCGGGCATGTTTAATTTATATTTAATTTATGTTATGATGATGATACCGTGGGTGAGTGCACCACCACGAGGATATGCTATGCTATAGCAACGAACTGGCCAGTCTCTGCACTAACGGGAAGGGGTGCAGAGGTAGGAGAGGGATATGCCACTTGGCATTGTCTTGGGCCCTTTACAGTTCTTTTCTGCATATTATATATATACTAGGGGCATGATAGTGTGATTTAAATCTTGTACCGCATTAGTCATCTTTTATTTAGGCATAGGCATGTTATGTGGCCTCAGCGCGGTCAGAGGACCCGCAGGCGATCACCAGGCCTGACTTCGTGGATAGTGTTAGGTACCGCTCTTGTTGCTCCATGCTTCTGTGACGGGGAAATCTTTTGGCGAATCGAAGAATCCGGCTAATATATTCTAACTTGACAAATGACAATCACCCACTTTGTTTTGGTTTTGACCCGGCTCTGCCGTGGCTTTTGTATCTAAACCGTACTTCCGCTGTATTTTCGTTTAAATTGTATTTCTGAGACTTCGGCTGATTAGAGGTTTGAAACCTCGACCCGTACCTGAATTGCAACATCCGAACGAAGGTATCCGACCTTTGAAACGTATCCCGGATATTTATATCTAGGCCGTTACACACACTCTAGCATTCATGAACTCTTAGGACTAATGCACCGTAATCCTATTGTCTTGCTCTATTACCAAATTCGACCCCTGTCTTGGCACTTACGAACAACAGTGAATCAGATCACCCATCTACAAATAAAGGATAGCCTCTTTAACCTCAAGTTGTACCTGATCGTGTGGGCTCTTACCTCCTATTTTGACTACATGGTGTTTTCCAAAATTACTAGGATCAATTGGTTAATTTTGGGATATACTCATATTCATGTAACCATATCCAAATTGACACAAGAACCCGAAGTAAATGCACTACACAGATCCTATGAAACTCAAAACAAGAATTATCAATTTTCTCAAAGATAGTTACTATGAAATTTAGTTATTGGAATGTCAGGGGTCTTAATAGGCGGGATGTATGGACCCATATTGAATCGACAAGTAAAACAAACCACATCAAAATACTAATGCTAGCTGAAACTAAGTTACAAACCCCACCCCCGGAGAATTGCTGGAAAAAACGAGGTTTCGATAGAATGCATTTCTGCCCCTCTTTAGGCCTTTCTGGCGGCATTTGCCTGCTGTGGAAAGAAGCCCAGCTTCATAATGAAACATTCACAGTGGTGAATTCTAACAACAGAATCATACAAACAATTTACACAAACAACTTGATTGGGGTGTCTTTAGAAATCTTTTTTGTATATGCACCCCCACATGAAAACGAGAAAGAGGGTTTCTGGTCCTCTCTATCGGAGACAATACAAAAAACAGAGCATCCAGTAATAATTATTGGTGATCTAAATGAGATTCTTGAACCTGAAGACAAAATGGGGGGCTTAATCCCAACAACAAACCGATTTCGAAGACTAAATGAAATCATTACAACTCATAACCTGATAGATGCACCAACGACAAGCAACAAATTCACATGGAGGAAACGGCCCCATGGAGTGGATAATATCTACGAAAAACTTGACAGAGCCCTTGTTAGCTTTCAGTTACTACAACAATTTCCGGATCTACACACAAGAAATCATGCCTTCTTGAGATCCGATCACGCACAAATCACACTGGACTTGATGGAAAACCAGAGGCCTAAGCTGCTACCTTTCAAGTTCGAATTGGCTTGGACTAGTAGACCTGATTATGAAGCCCTTGTTAAACAAGCATGGAGATTTGATACCCCGGGATCCCAATTGTTTAAGCTAACAAAAAAACTACAAGAAGTAAAGAAAAAAAGCAAAATATGGAGTAAAGTCACTTTTGGGAATATATTCCGTCAAATTGGCCAAGTAGAGATAGAACTACAAGAGCTACAATCAAAATTATATAACTGCTACAACACTCATATAGAGAACAAAATAAAAAAGCTGTCGACTAAGCATGCTTCTCTACTAGCCTACCAGAAGAAATACTGGGGTCAGAGGGCTAAAAGGAAACATGTAAAATCAACTGATACGAACATAAGATATTTCCACAAAATTGCTACAGGAAGACGGAATAAAAACATCATAAAATCAATTCAATCAACAACCGGGGTCACTTTAACATCTGACAAAGATATAAGGGAGATCATCATAAATGACTTTTCAAAGCGTTATTCCCAACAACCTCGAGAACAACACCCAAGTAACCTATTAAATAACATAAAAAAAGATATCAGTAACGAGGATAACGATTGGCTTACACGTCCGATCACAAATTCAGAAATAAAAAAGGTGGTGTTCAGCATGGCAGATGACAAATCACCAGGGCCTGATGGGTTCCCAGCGGGCTTCTTCAAAAGATATTGGCATATTATTGAACCAACTGTCATCAAGGCAATAAAAGGATTCTTTCTTAGTGGGAGAATTCTCAAACAAACAAACCATACTTTCATCGCACTCATACCTAAATGCGAAAACCCAACAACCACATCTCACTATAGACCAATCAGCCTATGTTCTACCACATATAAGATTATTTCCAAAATTATTGCTACTAGACTAAAAAAACTAATCCCGAAAATAATTAACCCCCTGCAAAGTGCCTTTACATCAGGTAGGGCCATACAAGATAATATTCTAATAGCTAACGAGATCTTTCACTCCTTTTCAAAAAAGAAAGGAACCAAGGGATGGATGGCAGTAAAATTAGACATGGAAAAAGCGTTTGACCTAGTGGATTGGAAATTCCTGATTACAGTATTAGACAAGTTCGGCTTCTCACCCCGATTCTCCGGTTGGATCAAGGAATGCATAACCACGGTTACATACTCGGTACTGGTTAACAATGAGCCCACTGAACTAATTAACCCACAGAGAGGATTGCGACAAGGGGACCCGCTATCACCATATATATTCCTTATACTATCTGAAATCCTAGGTAGAGGATTACAAGCTGAATCTGCGAATCCTAGGAGTCATATGGGAATGCAAATAACACGTAACGGAACAAGATTTCCTTATTTGGCTTTCGTAGACGATATTGTAATTTTTGCCTCCGCAACACAAACAGCTTGCCATCAGATTAATAAAATTCTTACAGAATACTCATCAATCTCAGGTCAAAGAGTAAACGGACATAAATCACAATTTCAAACATCAATAAATGTGGAAAGAGACCAAGAATAGCTTATCGGAAATGAATTACAAATTACTTACACAACAAACCTAGGAAACTATCTTGGTTGTCCTGTCATTAGTGGTCGAACAACTAAAGCAGATTTTGAAGAACTAATAAAAATTACTAGATTTCAGCTCCAGCGTTGGAAGGCCAATGGTCTTTCCCAAGCTGGTCGTTGCACCTTGATTAAGACAACCTTATCTGCAAAACCACTGCACCTAATGCAGTGCTTCTTATTACCAAAATCAGTACACACAGAACTTGACAGAATAAATAGAAACTTTCTCTGGAACAAGGGGCCTAAGCACAAGCCATTAATCAGTTGGTTTGAGATATATAAATCAAAATCCAATGGTGGTTTAGGTCTCCGAACATCTGAAGATATTGTAAAGACTCGGAATTTTAAGATATTATTTTATAAATTAAGAATTAATTTTGATTTAATATTGATTTCATTGGGATTTGTATTCTAATGATTCGGAAAAATTTTGAATAATTCTTTCCTCGAGCAAACAATTTGTTTGAATTCTTTCGACCAAATTCCGGCATAAATTTGTTATTTAATTCAAAGATGAATTCATTTCGCTCTATTATTTAAGGATTAAAAATATTTTCGGGCTTCATTAGCTAATTCGGATTCGAAAGTTTTTTTTAAATTGATTTTAATTTAGTCGGGTTAAGGTCGGAAAGCGGGTTTCAGAATTTATTCCGGGTATTAATTTGACTTTTTTTGCCACTCCTACACTCAATCCCTCTACCCATCCCCCTCCCCTCTCCTATACTTGTAGGCTTGCAGCTACAAACCGGAGCCATATGCACCCTTCACCAACTCCCTCACCTCACCCCCACCTCCTGCTTCACTTCACTTCAGCCACTCTCCTCCCCGCTGGTGTCCTTCAGATCCGAGAATGGGGGCTCCCATGCCCGCCCTTCTCCATTCTCCTTTTGCTGCTTGCTCTTCCTTGGTCCCGATTTTTCCGTCTTCCTCAAATGAACCTCTGTCATCTCACCTTCGTCCTCCATTTGAGACCATCGAGTTATAGGAACTCCGACCTCCTTGTCACCGATCTCACACCTTCCTCTTCGTCGCCACCACTTCAGACCCCGATCTTGGCCTTCCTCTCCCACTCTCGGTTACCCTATTGCTCAATCCCAGATCGACCCCCATTGAAGGCCGGATTCGAGCTCATTCCTCTTCCTCCTCTCTTCTTACAAATCTAAACATCACCTCATGTCATTGCTCCTTGCTCCTCATCGTGCTAGCGCCCGCTGAAGCCCGAGCTCGGAGCCAGAAGAAGGGGACCCAGCCCCCGTAGCCGCCGACGCCATCCCCCGAAGCGCGCCTCCCCTGTTTTCGACGAGACTCGATTATTCTCGGTGAGCCCTCTTCACTCCCATTTCATTTCCTAGCCCTTAGGGTCCTTGTGGTCACTGTGATTCATGATTCCGGGAGAGGAGCGACCACCATTGTTGCAAGGTCGAGTGAGGTTAGTGAGCGGGCAAGTGCGAGAGGGTCGGTTGCGAGTGAGAACGAGTGAGCTGGGGTGTGAGTGTGGGTCCTGAGTGAGGGACGACGGAAGGAGGAGCCACCGTGAGTCGAGGAGGGAGGAGTCGAGCGAGGCGGGGTGTGAAGCGGGGGAACAGGGGCGGCGAATGGGGAACTGGAGGTTGAAGAAGTTGGGTCCGGTTTTCTTTTTTTTTGTTTTAGGTTCGGTTTTGTCTTTTTATTTGGTCCGGTTCATTTTGTTTTAAAATTCTGGGTTTGGGTTGGTCTTGGATCCGGGTGGGCTGAGATTTCTTGGGCCGGGTCTGGGCAATTGGTTTTGGATTGGGCTGAGTTTTGGTTTGGTTTGGGCCGGATTGGATTAATTGTGTTTATTTGTTTTATTTACTTACTTTATATATGTTATATAATTATTTATAAAATTGTTAGTTAATTATAATTAAAATTATTTTGAGTTATTTATTTATTTAATTATTCCTTATTATCTATTTTAAATTATTTAAAAATCTGATTTTAAGTGTTTATCTAATTGGTTATTGATATTGTTTTGATGTTGTGGGTGATATTCAAGTAATCCATGAATTTGTTGATTCCTTATTTTTATTAAATTGCTTATATTTTTCTAAAATATTTATTTAGTTATTTAATTTGATTTAATTGAGGGTTTATTTAATTTATATATATATATATATATATTGATTTGAGGATGATAGTATTATTAAAATAGTTCCTTAACTTATTAACTCGTTATTAATTATTATTCATTAAGTTATTTAAGCATCTACTTTGATTTATTTAGATGTTTTATTTAATCTGATTGATGAGAATTATTTATTAAAATGATTTAATTGTTAAGTATTGGCATTTTAAATGGTTAGTTTTGGAACATGTAGATTATTGAAATATTTGGCAAGAGTCAGAAATTATTAAAGCTTTAAGATTAAGGTTTTGGGAAATTGGTTTAAGGATTCAAATGTTTAATATCGGGAGTTGGCTAAGTATGATTTTAAAAGAATTGTTTGTTTATTGAGTTGTTTATGAGTTTATATGTTGAGATCTTGAGATGATTTATGAGAATGAGGATGGAATTGATGATGATGATGATGATGATGATGATGTTGATATGAATAAGATGTGATGATGAGAATATGCCCAAGTTGTGGGAACGAGATGGGAAATTGAATTGAGACATGAATGTTGATGATGATGGGATGATTAACTTATATATGTTTTATGTGGATCTTATGTGTGTTATTCGATATGCTTTGTGTAAGTTAGACTTAGACTTATTATGTTATATACTGAATTACTAGGTGATCTCTGATTTGTCTGGACTTGCTATTACTTTTGTTGGTTGCTTGGATTCTGCGCTTCTCCAGGTAAGTTCCTTGAACTTACTCATGATGGGCGCTTTATGCACTGGGTGTTATATAGTAGGCTAGTGTTCATGCACCATACGACTTAGAATCAAGCTTAGGATCTAAAACGGAAACCATATGACTTGTTATCTGTCTTTGCTAGAAAACGGCTGTTATAGGTGTTTATTGGTTGGGACCTTTTTCTTTATTCTTGTCATCCTAGTTGGCGCTTATATAGAAAGTTGCTTGCACTCGATGATGCGGTAGGCTTTTGGTATGGAAAGTTGCTTGCACTCGATGATGCGGTAGGCTTTCTAGTAAGTGCATTAGGACTCTTAGAGCCTTAGGCCTTATATAAGTGTCATTTCTTGCCTTCCTTTCATAGTTAGTAGGCTCATTGCGTGGGGCTGGCCTGCACCGTAGGGTGAGGTAGCTCCTTTGATCGTGAGTTGCTATAGCATTTCTTAGGAGCCTAGAGGGACATGCTATTTAGCATTTCTTGTAACTGGCGCGCTTCTTTATTTATTTCTGCATTTACTTATCCGCGTGTTTATCTGTTTAATTTCTGTTTTGCATTACGCATTTCAACTTAGGAATAGGATGCTTATTATATGCCTCTCAGAGTGTGGTTACACACGCGCAGGAGTGACCCGATGATTGACCCAGATCCCCTTTTTTTTTAGATTCAGGTAACCGTTAGCCGCTATCTTTGCTCATATGGATGCTGGACGGGTTCAGACTTTTGGCGTTAGATCGAGAACTTGAGAGACCACTAAACTTTCCCTCTTTTAGAATCTTTTGCATCATTTAGACCCGACTCAGTCGTGGCACTCTTTTGGATTGTATTTTGATTTAAACCTTGCTTCTTTTTATTGCGAAAACTTGCGACTCGTACTCGGGTTGTAAGATCTAGTTGGAAGGTAACCTTACCTTCTTAAACATAACTCGGATAATTAGGTTTTCTTTCCTAGGCCCAAGGGAGGGCAAATAGGGGAAAGAAGATCCTAATTTTCCGGGCCGTTACAGATATGAACAAAGCCTTACAACTTAAATTGCTATGGAAAATCTTAGCAGAACCGAATAATCCTTGGGTGGCTCTAATCAAGGAGAAATACCTAAAACAAAAAGAACTACTACACTATGATCGAAAGGGGTCGACTTCCTGGCAATGGAATCAGTTGACTAAATTAATCCCTTTATTCAAGCAAGGAATCCGTTGGTCAATTGGAAATGGACAAAACATCAACTTCTGGTTAGATCATTGGACGGGTGACGCACCTCTTATTACTATGGTGCCTCATCCCCATCAAATAGAAACGACAACAACAGTAAACCAGTTTTTAAAAGATGACAAGACTTGGGACTGGGAAAAATTGAATAGACTGACTGTTTACAACTTATCAAAAGAAACAATTGAAAACATCAAATTGACACCTATACCCAAAAACATACATATGGATAGGCTATATTGGAAATTGAGCAGAAATGGCTGGTTCTCTACCAAATCAGCTATAGACATGATGGGTAGTCTAAAACAACATAAAAAATCATGCATGAGATGGATTTGGGACCTGGATGTACCACCAAAGATCAAGACCTTTCTTTGGAAGATCTCAAAAAACGGCTTACCCACTACTTCTAAGCTTGCATCAAGACGAATAGGATTCCCGACCAACTGTCCACAATGTGACTCCAGCTTTGAGGACATCCCTCACCTTCTTTGGGGATGCCCTATTTCAAGAGACACCATACTCGCAATTGATCCAGTTTTGTATAGAAAAACCACCGACGCCTTTAGGGAAGGCTCTACCCTCAATGACATACTACAAGATATTAAGAATAACATAGGCACGAATCGCTTCTCTACTCTTGCCTTTTCCTGGTGGGGAATTTGGTACTTCAGGAACAAGACACTATTTGACGATATACACCCGGATGTGAGATGCATTAAATCTTTCATCACTGAGCAAATTTTCCTATGGAAATCCACAAAATATATTGAAGAACATGACAACAACCAAACCACACAAACAACTACCACAACAACAACAAAAAGAAGGAAGAAAACAAAATGGAAACCCCCTTCGAATGGAAAACATAAACTTAATTTTGACGGGGCTCTCGTGCCGTCGGGTTCTGGCTCCTATGGCTTTATAATCAGGAACCATTTGGGAACCCCGATCTTCTTCAGTTGTGGTCCTTGCCCGATTCCGTCTGTTACGGGAGCTGAAAGCTTTGGTGCTTGGCAAGGTATCATAGCCACATTAGAACTACAAATAACTGACTTGGAAATTGAGGGTGACAACCTAACCGTCATCAACAGGTTAAAAGGTCTTGGTAAACCTACCGGAGACTCCGAAATGATTGTCTCGGACAGTCTAGTCTCGCTAGGTTTCTTCTCTTCTGTCGAGATTCGTCATGTCTATCGCGAGGCAAACCAAGTTGCGGACCGCCTAACGCATCTGAACTTTGCCATGCACAGTCATATGAGCCCTGATGATTCTTTGCTTTGCTCCCTCATCCGTATGGATGCCCTTGGCTCTTAGGGTCCCCCTAAAGCCAAATTATTTCCGGTTCAAAAAAAAAAAAATATATATATATATATATTATTTAAAGAAATTTATTATTAAATTTTTTTTTATCAAAATGTAACTAATCAAGATATGATAAATATGTATTATAAAAAAATATGTATTGTAATTCGCTTTATTTATTTAAGATATAAGGTTATATTTGATAGATTATTGATCTAAAAAGATAAGTTTTTACCTAACTATATTGGCTTCTATTAATTGATGTGACCCAAAAATATAATACCACTTTAATCCAAAAAATGACACGTAAGTAAAAATAATGCCGCTTTAATCCAGAAAATTTCATAGACGCGAGATCGCACCAGAGACCGTTTCAGACCTCTGCTTTAGTATTTTACTAGTATTCGTTACCCGCGCGGTTGCGCGTTTTATTAATAAATTATATTTTATTATATTAATTATATTAAAATATTATATTAGATAATTAATTGACGTGGCTTAAAAAAATAAAATCAAATTGACGTGGCTTACAAAATAAAACCATATATAAATATATTATATTCAATTTGATCTAAAAGGTAGAATAACGCACCTAATATTCCTTCTTCGTCTTTTAAAATAATAAATAATATAGTTTATTAACAAAAGCATGAAAATAATAAATATGTATAGCAACTAATTCAAGTTATATTGGATAGATTATTGATCTAAAAAGATAAGTTTTTAGCTAACTATATTCGTTTATTAATTGATGTGGGCCAGAAGTATAATACCACTTTAATCCAGAAAATGCCACGTAAGCAAAAATAATGCCGCTTTAATCCAGAAAATTTCGTGGACGCGAGATCGCACCAGAGCCTGTTTCAGGCCTCTATTTTAGTATTTTACTAGTTTTATTATTCGCCCGTTGTGCGATTTTTTAATAAATTTTATTATATAAAAATTATTTGAATTAATAAATTTTAATAAATTTATTTTCTTATATATAGATAGATTGTTTTTATGATATGAATAAAAAGTCATTAAGAATTTCTATCTTTTTTTTAAAAAAAATTATTGTTTAAAATTTAGCAACCGGTTAGATAAACCTAATTAATTGCATGTTATATTTATAAGATTCTTTAGTTTATCAAAATTATTTATATTTATTTAAATATATCAAAAAATATTATCAAAATGTAACAAATTAGAAGAATGAGCAGATTATGTTATAGAAATTTAATTTTATATTTATCCAATTTGTATGTATATATGAGAGTGAATCGGCTGGGCAATGATCAAGTTATGGGCGGTTATGGCCGGTTCGGGAACGGCTGGACTGAATTTTATATTTATCCAAACCAAATTTCAATTTGATAGAATTTGAGAAATTGAATGGACGATGATATGAGACCATAGATGAGCTACATACATGTTATATATTTATATATAGATATATTATATTTAATTTTGACAAATATTATTTGTTTTAAAAAGATAAGTTTTCTAACTAATTAAAATATAAGGTTGAATATTTATTAATAAAACCTAATTAAGATAGGTTATATTGGATAGATTATTTGATCTAAAACGATAAGTTTTTACATAACTATATTGGCTTATTAATTGATGTGACCCAAAAATATAATACCACTTTAATCTAGAAAATGACACGTAAACAAAAATAATCCCGTTTTAATCCAGAAAATTCCGTGGACGCTTTCTGACCTCTGTTTTAGTATTTTATATAGATGTTTTAGTATTTTATATAGATATAGATATAGATAGAGATATATAGATATTGATTTTGCTCATGGAAGCAATTAATCAATTTCAGGAACAACTTCCCAATCTCTCAAAACTCTTTCTCTATTTCTCTCCCTATTCTATGGCACTAGACACCTTCAAATCAACTCTTCTGCTTCGTAGTTGATTTCTAGGCCTAGGTCACTCATTTTCGGGCTCGAATTCGAACCTCTAGCTGAGTTCTATCCCACGGGTCATCGATTGATCGATTTCCTGTTTCATTGGTATCAGAGCATCGATCTTCGGCTATTTCATTCATGGATTTTTCACAAGACAACAACAATTGGAAGAGTACCATCTCAGATCTAAGAAGTTACATCCGCCAGCACTGCAGAAACTGGTTCTCCGAATTGGCGACCCTTGAAGACGAGGTAAGAGATCGATCTATTTTGGTTAAGGTTTGTTCTGAGCAATATATGAGTGAGTTGATAGTACATGGAGAGTTTTCTAAAGTTGGACGAATCGAGCAGTTCAAATACATGCCTGTAGAGAGCGGTTTTGAGTACCAAATTTGTTTTCGAGATGTGTTTGCGGCTAGTTACGCAGTCAATTTTTATAAGGGACGATATGTTTATGAGAGTTGTATATTTGAGGTTTCTCTTGTGAGTGAGGTGATTTCTTTCTATGTTAAGAAGACGCTCGATGAGTTTTATAGCACCATACAAAAGGAGTAGGTCATTGAATTCTCGAAGCACACCGAAATAATAGCTTAGAATGAAGCAGTGGAGTTCAAAGTATCAACTGAAATTAGCCAGGATGAAGAAATACCTCAAATTGAGGTAGAGGATGAGCCTATAGCTGCTGCAAAGGAGTCCGAGTTGACCGCCTACCAAGTGTTCAACAAAATGGCAGAATCCATGGAGATGGGAACTGAGATATCAGTTGCCTTTCCTAAGGAATTTGTGCTGTCTGAAAATGATGTGAGCCCAAATAGGGAACAAGGTGCTTTGAGTTTTGATCCTGGAGGCACAATGAAGCTTGTAAGAAAGCCTCTTAACTCGATAAAACTTGGTGCTTAGCCTGTTTTAGATCCGGGAAAAGCTAAGAAAAATGACGAGTTCATTTATCTCATTGAGAAGACAAGTACCCCACTCACAGACTCAATGCTAAGGGGATTGTGTGTGTGGAGAGATTAGAGTCGATGATTTAGAAATCCCACACCTATGGAAGGTACTCCATGTGGACGGGAGAGGGCGATAAAGAGACGAATACTATTGTTCAAGAGCAAGGATGAGCTGACCAGGGATGATGGTTTGAGGCTGATTGTTCTATGTACAACCATCGATACCCCACTGGATGTAGACATCAGTAATGTTTTGAAGGGTCTGCTCCGTAAGTGCTCGAAGTTGCAAGTTGGGAAGTCCGAGCAAGCTTTGGGAATCACTCGAGCTATGGCCTATGGTGGCGATGAAGTGACATCTTTCGACCCCGGTGGGCGGTTGTTATTATATATATTGAGTGAGTCCCTAGCTGTTTTTGGCGGACGTTTGATGCTCATTTATAGTTACTCTATAATTGCCATAGAAGAAATATATTTTAATGATCACCACAGATTTTCGAGCAACAATTAGCACCTTCAAAGCTATTGAGCGATAGTAAAGAGGCACCAACAACCACTCATACCGGTTCAGCAAAGTCCCGAAAACTTGGGAGCTCATTTGAAGAGTTGATTCTTGATGCTAGCCATCTCTCTAGTTATGAACCTCTGTTTGGAGTTGTTGGGTTACTAGAAATCATTCCAGATGATTTCTAGCAAGTTCATGAAGAGTGTATTGAATTACCGATGTTTGATCCGGGAGGAAATTTATATGTGAGTAAAGCCCTTCAATCACCCATTGTCATTGCTGATTTTATTGCTCTACGCTTGGCTGCATGTTTGAAGAGTGATGGACACTATATTTCTGTGCATCTTCCTGTTAATTTTCGCACTCACAAGGTGGAGGTAAGTCCCCAGTTAGTGCCATTAGCACTGCACACTCTTGTTATTGATAATGTTAAACAATATGGAGATGTTCTTGCTCTTCTGAAATGGACTGAGTATCAGTCATACGAGCAAATATATGGGCTGATTTTTGACCCATGAGGTAAAGGATTTATGCTTAATAATCATGAGGGCAGGAAGGTTTTTTATGCTTATACATGTGAGAGAGCTCTAACATTCTGTTTGCCTACGATTGGAGCCAACTCAAGAGTGCAAGGAAATGATGGTAAGATACAACTAATGGGAAAGATGTCTTGTGTTCAGCAATTGGATCAGTTTAGGTCCTCTGCGGAGCTACAGGATGCTTGGGTCCTATATGGTTTTGATTTCAGAAAATTTAAAACCAATTGGTGTTTTGGTTATATGCATATCCCTCTATTAGCTTGTACCTTTTGGAGTAGTGTGAACAGAGCTTCAGTTTGCAAGATGAAAATGTTTTTTAGTAAGCAAGGAGTACTTGCATTTTATACAAGCACTTCGCTGCTGGCTGAGAGTGTTTCATTGCTGCTGAGGACGGATTTGAAGATGGGGAGCACTTTGTTGCTGCTAAGGTTAGGTCCACCTAAGGAAATGAGGAAGATGAGTGTTGATTGCAATGTTCGAACCTGGGCTATCAATGCTACATCATTTGTTTTTGATCCCGGTATACAATGCCTTGAAGCTTACTGATGAAACTCAGCATGTACTCTGCTGGTGTTAGCAAGTTGAATTAAGCATGATCATTGAGGACAATGATCTTTCGAAGAGGGAAGTATTGTAATAGGAATTTTATATTTCAATATCTAGTATTTGATTTTCTATTTGAACTATCTGTTGGGATGTATATGGCTTTCTGTTAGTGGGTTATAGCCCATTTGTGTTTGGCTTTGTTTTATTGTTGCACCACCTTCTACCATCAGAACTGCCTAGCTATATGAAATCGATTTTGCTCTTGGAAGCAATTAATCAATATCAGAAACAATTTCCCAATCTCTCAAAACTCTTTCTTTATTTCTCTCCCTATTCTATGGCACTAGGCACCTTCGAATCAACTCTTCTGATTCGTAGTTGATTTCTAGGCCTAGGTCACTCTGTTTCGGGTTCGAATTTGAACCTCTAGCTGAGATCTATCTCACGGGTCATCGATCGATCGATTTCCTGTTTCAGAGTATCGAGAGAAGGGTTGTCGACAACAGTAGCCGGGCGACAGTAGAGACAACGCCGATGGACAACGGCGGAGCCTCTCGATGACGACGGCGGCGGCTGGTCAGAAGGAAGATGACGACGAGGACTTAGGGCTTGACGAAGTTGAAGTTGAACGAGAAATGAGAAGAGAACCAATCAAACACACCGGGAGTGCTGGCTACATGCTAAAAGAAAAGGGGGCCTTCCGATCCGACCGGGTCGACCCGAACCTAGATCCAGTTTACCCGGAAAATTACCGGGTATTTCAAGTTCGGGTAAAAAAAACCCGGGTAAAAAAAACCTGGGTCTTGACCTTAAATTTACCGGACATACGAGTCGGGTTTTCCAGATCGGGTTGTGTTTTGACAGGTCTAATCACTACTGTAGACTTTTTAGTCAATCGAATTTGTATAAATCACCAAATAAATTTATGAATTTAGTTAACTTATTTTTTCTCATCCTAAAAGATAGAACATTCAATTATTATGCCGAAGCTCAATAGCGTCGATCGCAATAAGTTAGCAAGTCCCAATTCATTTCATCTAATACTCCTAAGTCATAACAGTTTAAGTCACCTAAGAAATTTCAAAAAAAAAAAGTCACCTAAGTGGTTTATTAATATATTTCTAATTCATTTATAAAAGCGGTATACAACTAAGTTCATTTGCTTAAAGCCTTACCCTTGCTACTAAGAGCAAGCCCAACAATTGCTGTATTTAAGAGAAATTTGATAATATGCAGGAAATGTGTGTTTTAGTGATCCAGCAGCTCCTGTATATGAGTATGTAAGAGCAAGTCCAACATCATTTGTAAAATTTCTCTAAAATAGAGATTAAAATGTCAAAATCTCTAAAAAAAATCCACCCCAACTCCAACAGTTTCTTTATTTTACAGATTTTTGCATATATTATACACTAATAAATACATAAATTTATAATATAATAAATGCATTTATTAAGGATATTTAATTCTACAATTCTAAAACTACATTTAAACTTAATTCTAACACACAAGTGGATTCACATTTCTAACGTAAACTAAAAACTACATAAAAAACTTAATTCTAACATGATCTTATTGAGCACTTATGGACAACCCATGGAGAAGAATAGTATTTCCGATTCACTATTATGTTACTCTTGTACGTTAAGAGACTGAAAATAAAGTTATGCAAATAATAATCAGTATATGGTAAATTTCCATTACACTCAACATAGCAAAATGATATAAATTAAACTTCACGTTCATATAGCAAAACGATAGGACATTATAGTTTATATAAAAAGTAAAGTGACTACTCACTTCCGCTCCTGCCAACACTTTTTGCCAAAATTTCCCTTTGGAGACTCAACAAGTATTCGACTTGGATAGGCAGTAACTAACTGATATCCATGGCCATTATTTTAACATCTTCACTTTGAGCTTGAAGCTCATATTCCTTCTCTCTAAGAGCAACTTGTTTTTTCTCATTAGCAAGCAAACTCTTTAAGTGTTCTGACTTGATCCGGCACTCTCTAATCTCCTTTCCCTCAATTCTTCTAGCTCAACACGGATTTTAGAAGCTGCACTAGCACCGTCACTGAGTTTTGCTTTCTTGTTCACTTCTGTGGCTGCTTTTCTCCCAATCGGTCTCTTCAACCCTTCTGGTTGCGGAGGACCTTCTTCATCTTCTTCTAAATTTATGGAATCCGTGTTTTTATTAGATGAACTCTTACACTTTTTCTTACCATCAATCTGTTGATGTTCATCCATCCATTTTTGCTGGAACCTCATAATAACCTAGAAATGGTCTAGCTGAAATGCATGACCTTCAACTTTCTGGAACATATTTTTTTTGTCTCCATCAACTATTTCCAAAGGCGTTGATAAAAAAATAAGTGCATTCATATAATTAGTGACTATTGCGACTGAAAACCTTTAAAACATAATATGTACAAACAAGTGTGTACCTTATCTTCTTCAGTGCAACCACTTCGACGTAAGTGTTAGACCTGATTATAGTGTTCACTGAACTTACTCACGGTACTATTGATTGTTTTCCAACAACTACTCAATGATTTCTTGCTTCGATAACCTTTCCATTTCTTGTTCTCCTCAAAGTATCGAGTGACTCTTTTCCAAAATTGACCCTTCTTTTGGTCAGATCCTTTGACCGGGTCGAAGCTCACATTTAGCCAAGCAGATACTAGTAACTTGTCTTCTTCGATTGTGAAGTTGGCAGATCTCGCATATTGTTTTTTAGGTCTTTGGCTTGCAGGGGCAATATGCATTGCTTAATCAACTTCGACATCAGTTTCTTCAAAGGTATAACCACTAGCATGACATTGGTTTAATGAAATATTAAATTAGGAAGGAGAATTGTTGAGGTCATTGAGGGGTGATGCGGATCAAGATGGCCTTCTGTGGGTCGAACAATGACCTAGACCCAGGCGAGCTATCAAGATCGATTCGAGGGCTATTGGAGGAAGAGAGAGTCGTCCTCAAGAGGAAGAAGAAGGCGCCACCATGGCTTGAAGAGAAGACGTGGCCATCGACAAAGATATTTTATTATTTAGTTATTATTATTATTATTATTAGTTTTTAGTTCTTTCCATATTTAGTAACTCCTATGTTAGTTGGAGCTATTTATGTAATGCCTTATTTTTAGTAATACTTAGTTAGGTGAATAAGGTAAAAAGGAAAGTCTATCTACGTAGATTTTTCCATAACCACTAAGGTTTGACTCTTCAAACTAAATCTAGGGTTTCATATATATTATTATTATTTTAAGTCAGCCATGCTGATCCTTTGCAAGGTGAGGATGACTTAGGAATCTATTTAACGTACGTTCATCCCATTAGGTAAACGCAGATTGAAATATAGAATTAAGAAAACCCTTTGGCTAAAGGGTTCTTCAATCTTCAATCCAAATACCTTTCTTTATACATTCATATCACTGTTCTTAATTTGAATCATCCATACAAACCACCTTCGAAACCCTAACTTCAAACACAAAGTCAAAACACAAAGAGGATCCTGAAAAACCGTCACTGAAACCCTAGGCGCCACCGTCGCAAGAGAACAGGTGCCTCCGTCGCTGAACCTATGACCAGCATAGGCAGCGGCCGCTGCATCCTTGGCTCGTTGCATCTCCTTCTTCTCTCCTTGCTTCGCTATGTGGTATCAGTTTCGGGTTACTGCATCTCCTTTGATAATCTTGTTATTACTAATGTTTTGATTCAATGGTTTGGGCTTTCTATGGAGATTGGGATGATGATTCCGATCCCTTGGATGAGTTCCTTGCTTCGGAATGGGCTGCACATCAACGACGCCGATGAGAGTTGCAGAGGAGAGCTTCGCAACAACAACAACAACAAGAGCATCAACGCGAAGCCAAAAGACGCCAACTTTGGCTTTAACAGCAAGCGGAGATTGAAGAGGAAAAGCGTCAACAAAAACATCAACGTCGCCGTCAGATTTGGCTTCTCCAACAACAAGAGGCTGAGGATGAACGACGATAAAAGGAGAGAGCACAACTTCAAGCCGACCTTTCTGCCATGTTCGCCGAATCAAGGGCCAAGTTCATGAAGGGGTTGAAGGAGGACTTCTCGAATTGCTTTCGTCAAGCTTTTGCTTCGGTCTTCACCCCTGCCCCAGCGGTTATAGTTGCCTCAACCAACGACGAGGTAATTGAGCCTAAGGAGCCTCGTGTTGCAATCGTTGCCCAGAATTCAACACAGCGCGCCGATATTGTTTCGCAGATTTTCGTTGACTCCGACCTCGGAATTGAGTCAACTTAGTCTTGTTGCGAAGCTGACTCAACGAGCTTTCCAATTGCGGGTCTGCAAGACTCCCCCGGGATGGTCTCCGAATCTGTGCTGCAAGTGGACTGCAGTGTTGCGCCGGATGTGTTGACTTTGTCCAGTGACACCGAAGAGGATATCGAGGCCCTTTCTATGGAGTTAGCTATTGTACCTCCTGGGAATGTCCTTGATGTGCCCCATTCTGCTCTTACTTTTGCTTCTTTTGATTTTTTGGACTCAATGGTGCCTGGTTTTGTTTTTGAGGTAGTGGCACCTCCTATGTTTTTGTCGGATGTTCTTGTGTCTTCCGATGTCATGCTTCATTCTTGCTGCTGTCCCCCCTCTCCTCAACGACTCGATTCGAGGACAAATCGAAGCTAAGAGGGGGAGAATGATGCGGATCAAGATGGCCTTCTGTGGGTCGAACAATGACCTAGACCCAGGCGAGCTATCAAGATCGATTTGAGGGCTATTGGAGGAAGAGAGTGTCGTCCTCAAGAGGAAGAAGAAGGCGCCAACATGGCTTGAAGAGAAGAAGTGACCATCGACAAAGATATTTTATTATTTAGTTATTATTATTATTAGGTTTTAGTTCTTTCCATATTTAGTAGCTCCTATGTTAGTTGGAGCTATTTATGGAATGCCTTATTTTTAGTAATACTAAGTTAGGTGAATAAGGTAAAAAGAAAAGTCTATCTATGTAGATTTTTCCATAACCACTAAGGTTTGACTCTTCAAACTAAATCTAGGGTTTCATATATTTTATTATTATTTTAAGTCAGCCATGCTGATCCTTTGCAAGGTGAGGATGGCTTAGGAATCTATTTAACGTACGTTCATCCCATTAGGTAAAAGCAGATTAAAATATAGAATTGAGGAAACCCTTTGGCTAAAGGGTTCTTCAATCATCAATCCAAATACCTTGCTTTATACATTCATATCGCTGTTCTTAATTTGAATCATCCATACAAACCACCTTCGAAACCCTAACTTCAAACACAAAGTCAAAACACAAAGAGGATCCTAAAAAACATTCGCTGAAACCCTAGGCGCCACCGTCGCAAGAGAACAGACGCCTCCGTCGCTGAACCTGTGACCAGCATAGGCAGCGGCCACTCCCTTATTGCAGCGGCCGTTGCATCCTTGGCTCCGTTGCTGAAGCTTCTTCTCTCTTTGCTTATCCTGCCTTGTGTTCGTTATTGCCTCGTTTTCCGTCTCTTCAATTCCTTCACTCATATTGAATCATACTTGTTCCAACTCATGACAAATCAAGGAGTTATTGCAAGATCGGACCATCAACAAGTCGTTATTCTCGATTCGAAGCCCACATGCGAAGGATCGAGAATAGCAACGCATCAAGGGGTGATCCACTAGTTATTAGGTCCATGAAATTGATGTGCGCGCAAATTGCCATATTTTCTATGCACATATAAGTCCATTTTATCGTCTTTTGCATGCATAATAGTGGAAAAACATGGGATTAGTGTAGTTTATGCTTAAATATCAAATATATGGGTATGCACGAGTTTCTATGTGATTTCGCAGAAAACAGGATAAAAATGGACAAATTTGAAAGAGTGGAAAAAAAATCGAAGTAGGTCGAAATCGACTGGGGACCTCGACATTGAGTGCAGCAGAGACATAGGAATCGAGCAGCAAATGAAACAGAGCATGTTGACACCAGAGAGGTCGATATCGATGTCTGAAGCTCGATATCGAGTGGCCAGATCGAGATGAAAAATAGAAGTAGAGTGCCAATCCGAGTAGGAAAAGGAGAGCTCGAGATAGAGTTTCACAGAGGTCGATATCGATGTCTGAAGGTCGATATCGACCATCCCAGCAGAAGAATCCGTCTCAGATTTTGATAGAATTCTATCTGAAGCTTGCACGTCCATCCAAAAGTTGAGATTTCCTATAATCAACATCAGAGCTATCATATGAGCTGATTTACAATAGAACTTTTAGTTTTTACTTTATTTAAGTTTTATCTTAGAGAATAAAGATAAAGTTTAGAGTCTTTGGATAGAAAAGTTCGATATCTATATCTAGAGGCCATTAGGGCTGAGTTTAGGCATCCAATTACGCAGAGAATTTCAGTTTCAATTAAGTAGTAACGAGTTAGAGAGAGAGAGAGAGAGGAGGGCCGAGTGAGTTGGAGAGAAGTGAGAGCGGAGATTTGGCTTGTTCGGTTGTAATCTTTCTTTCATAGTTTAATTTAAAGTAGTTTTCTTTCAATAATGATGATGAGTTGTATGATGAGAAGCGAGTAGTCAACCCACTTCTAGGGTCGGTGTGAGCCCGACGATAGCGATGTAGGGTAAGTGCATCAAAGGTATGACTTTTATGCGATTCCGTCTTCTATCATATGCATGATCCTTTGTGAAAGTTAAGGAGATTCATTATTTGCATTATTGAAGCGAAAGCCACTCATGAATTGGATAGTAACTCTTAGGAACTATGCGAGAGCCTCTAATCATCTAAGTGATGATAACGAAAGTTATTTGACGGAAAGGCATTAAATTTCATAACTTTTGCCTCATACTTGCATTTTTATCGTTGTGGTATGAAACCCTGACTTTGGAAGCTTTTTAATTAATTGAATTCATATAAAAGTTTTAGTTTTGTTTCTGATCATCCTTCTTAGCCATTCTACATTCTTCGGACTCTTTTCCGATAATTGGTTACGAAAATCAATTTCTGTGATAAACATCAGAATCGACTGTAAAGGTCGATATCGATCACTAACGTCGATATCGAGGTCTGTCTCGACGTCGACTTTGCTGTTTTTGTCTTCTACAGGAACTCTACTGGAAATCGACCAGAAAGGTTGATATCGACCCGACACATCGATATCGAGTGTCTTCTGAGGTCGAAAGCTTTGATCGTGATTGCAACAAGGGAAGCGCTGACATACCTCCTCGTGGATTCGATCCTGAATTACCCTACTACTACATTGGGAGGAATTCTTGTATTATTTGTTTGGGACATGGAGTAGTCTAGTTGTGAATTGTTTATTTAAATATTTGAATCATATACCTCCCTTCAACAACAAATTGGCGGCGTTGCCGAGGAGGCAATCAATCGCCACCTAAGTTTTCTCACGATCTTTTTGAAGCTTATTTTGCAGGTTTATGCGACGTTCTGATCGCGGACCTATCTTGGAACCCATCAACGAGCCTGAACGTTTCTACCATCTTCGCAACAAAGCAATTCGCATCATGGCTGACAACGAGACGTAGGCTGAGACCATAGAGCAGTTGAGGAAGGAGATCGAGGACCACAATGCTACAATCGCTGCTGAGAGGGCCGCCACTACTGCAGAGCGAGCCCGTGCTGATAGGGAGGAGGATGCGCGTAGACAAGCCCAAGAGCGGCTCAATCAGTATCCACAGACGGCGATGCAATACATGCATCCGCCGCTCCACGTTCCTGAATCCGCTATTTTAACCCCTCACTCCAATTATGAAATAAAAATTAACTTCCTTTCTGAAATTAAAAGAAATACTTTTGAAGGAAGACCTAATGAATGCCCCCTGCAACACATCTCTACTTTTATGGATTTATGTGAAACAGTTGTTGATGGAGTAAATTTAGAGTATGTGAGACTGAAATCTTTTTGATGGTCTTTGGCAGGGAAGGCATTGCAATGGCTTGAGAGTTTGGCTCCACGCTCGCTGAGGACATGGGCGGAGGTGAAGGATGCATTCCTTAATAAGTTCTTTCCACCTTCTAAAACGGCGATGTTGTGGCAAAGGATCACGACTTTCAAACAAAAGCCAGGTGAAACACTAGCACAGGCGTGAGAGCGATTTAAGGACTTGCTGAGATCATGCCCAACGCATGGGCAACTTCCATATGTCATCCAGAAGATCTTCTACAACGCCCTTGATGCACCGAATAAGGAGAGGATCAATTCATATACCTCCTATCGGTACATTGAGTTTACACCAACGGAGGCCGGGGAGACCATTGAGAGGCTCGTGAACTTTGACAACACCTATGGGGCTGCTGCGGCCTATGATGCAAGGCCCGCCCCATCAATGCCACTATATGAGCCTCCAAGGGAGATAGATCCTGATGTGTGGCAACAATTCCACAACGATCAGATGCGCCGCCTTCAAAAGCAAGTCAGGTTCCTGAGCAACAATCAAACTTGTCAGGAGTGTGGCTCAACAAGGCATAACACTAGTGTCTGTCCACGTACTGAGAAAGTATCCATTGCGGAACAACATGAGGAGGCCAAATGGACGAGAGGCTCCTATGGAGGGGGCAATCAACAATATTGGGGCGATCAAAGGTTCTATCAAAGGGATCCCCCACCATATGAAGCACTAGGGCACCCTGAGCGGGAGACAAGGAAAGATGACCTGCAAATCATTCTTGATGAGATGCGGAGGAAACATGCTAAGTTTAAACAAGCCAATAACTCCGTCCATACTCAGCTGCAGGGCATCAATTCTAGGCTTGGGGAGAACGACGTTTGGAAGCGCAACATGGAGACTCAAATGAGTCAATTGGCGGAAGCAATACCCAAAGCGTCAGGATCATTCCCTGGATCCACTGTGCCCAACCAAAAGAGCAAAACCACTGGACATATTGCGGCAGTAAATCTAAGGAGTGGGCGTCAATTACAAACACCTGAGCAAAAAAGCGGAGGAAAAGGAGCTAGAACGGACATTGATATCGACCCCCCTGTCGATATCGACCAAGGTGACGTCGATGTCGACCTTCCAGTCGATGTCCACCCTGATGCTGCATCACCACAGAAATCGACTCCTGTAGTCGATCTCGACCCTACTGATGTCGATGTCAACCTCACTACAGTCGCAGGGAAGAAGAAGGTGTTGCCATTCCCAACTAGAAAGATGATTAACGACCCAGCGGAAAAGAAGTTCCAGCGGTTCGTGAAGATGCTCCAGGGACTTAATGTCTCTATACCATTCACAGAGGCACTTCATGAGATGCCATCCTATGTAAGGTTCCTTAAGGACATCTTAGTTAAGAAGCAATCGCTTTCTGAGATCGCAGAGGAGTGCAACAGGTTAGAGCTACCACAAAAGCGGGCGGACCCAGGTCCTCTGGAGCCCGTGGATGCAAGATTATACATGGCAAACAATACGGTAGTGATTCCAACTGGGATAGTGACGGATGTGCCAGTACAAGTAGGTAAATTCTTTGTCCCTGTTGATTTCTTAGTTGCTGATATTGCGGAGAACCCTGCTTGTCCCATTATTTTAGGTAGGCCATTCCTAGCAACCATCGATGCCAACATTAGTGTGAAGAAAGGATTGCTCTCATTCACAATTAGTGACGAGGTGATAGAGTATGCCTTCAACAAGACGGTGAACAATCAAGGGCCAATGGAGATAAAAGCCATCAATGGTGTCTACATTGCATGTGGAGAAGCCAAATTAAGGAGTATGACACCGGAGGAGCTTGAAAAGAGGGCCATAGAAGCCGAAGTGGAGGAAGTTGTGGCAATCTTGAACGAAGGGGCCCAACAGAACATCGAAATCGACCCAGGTAAGTCGATATCGACTAATAAAGTTCAAGATTCTGTGCCAGGTCATAAGTATGAGGTCGACGGAGGAGAAAGAGGAACATCAAAAACGGGGTTAAAGGTCGATATCGACCATACCCAGCCGAAATCGACCACCATTGAAGCTGAGAAGGGAGGAACAAAGACCTCGATATCGATCTCTGAGGGTCGAAATCGACCTGGTCATATCGAGCAGAAACACTCCAAATCGAGTGATCCTCTAGGAGTCCAACAGACGTCGATATCGACCTCTGAACATCGAAATCGACCTGAGCCACAGACTGAGAAGAAGGTAAGTCAAGGTACGGATTCCTCCTGTTCCATTACAATTAAAGATTTATCATTATTTGGAAGAGGTGTGCCTTGGCATGTGCGCTTATGTAGAGTATTCGATGATGATTCGAGCCAATATGAGATAGGAGACAAGGTCTATGTTGCCAAATCCAAGGACCATTGGTTCCCTACGAGGTTCAAAGATAAGAATTTGGGACCATTCACGGTAAATCAGATCCATCCAGGTGGAATGCAGCTGCGTGATAAGAAGGGAGTCATATTTGAGGCCCAAGCCACATGGGTTCTGCAGATGCCGCCTTGAGAAGTGCAAAGGAAGAAGTCGGCCTAGCGACTTAAAAGTTTAGAGCGTGTAACAAAGACATAGTTTTGATTTTGAACAGTTTTTATTTTGAGACACTTTATTGTTTTGCATGTTTTGTTTTGGTTTTATTTTTAACAAATTGCAGGAAAGAGAAAAGCAAACAGAAAAGACATCGATTTCGATGTTGAAGATCGACATCGACCTTAAGGTCGATTCAGATGGGCTTGTGGTCGTGGCCGGATCACCCTGAAGCTTGAGCCAGAAATCAATGAGAAACATCGATATCGATGTTCAAGGTCGATATCGACCATGCCTGTTGTCTTCTTCGACTCCTGAAATTTGTGACGGTTTAGTAAGTTTTCTTCTTAACCCTAATTCTAATATAGTGAGGACACTGTAAATTTTAAGTATGGGGTGGGGGAAAGGCTTACTTGCATATTCATACTTAGTTTAGATTTGCATATTTATCTTTATTTATTTCGAAAAAAAGAGAAAGAATGACCACCATCAAAAATTTGAAAAAAAGAAGAGTCGTGGAAGTATAAAAAAGAGCTTTATGATGCAAAATTAGATTCATTAGAGATATAACATGAAATTGCCTAGTTAAGGGAAGTCCCAATGAAGTGCAAAAAGAAAACAATAAAGGAGATGAAAAAGTTGAAGTTGCTTTTGACATGTGCATGATAAGATGATGGAGGACTTTTTATGAAATTCCATACAAGTGCTTACATATACAAGTTCATATCCTAGCCTTACCCATGCATATTTGCAAAAGTCACAAGCCATATGAGCCTTATCATGATCATTATTGCTCCACATATATCATATTGCCCATTTTATACCTTATACCCTTTCCGGGGAAAAAGTTTGAGAATGGATGTCATCTTTGGAGTTACTATATGGAGTTGTGCAATATATTTATGAAGTTGTTGGCAGGAATGAAAAAATTTATGAAACATGGAAAATTTAATGAGCGAGAAAAAATCCGATCACCTCAGGAGATAAAGGTAGGTCGACCCTGCTCGTTGAGATGTTAGTTCAGCGAGATGGGACACAAGGTGAGAAGTCCGAAGTACTAAGTATCCGGGGCTATTCATGACACCCATGTTTGGGACTCGCGAGAAGGCAATGCTAAGGTTAGAGAGGTAAAAGCATCATATTGAATAAAAGCATTGAGCGATGAGTGAAAGGTGAGACATTATGAAGAAGGAATGTGGAATATTTTAGAAAGAAAGTATGATTCTCCGGATTAACACCACATGACCAAATATTAGCCCACCTTTAGCCTTTTACCAATCTACTTCTCACAAGCTTGCAAAAGTCCTCTTGATTATTAATGCTATGTCGCTAAAATTGTTTTTGCATATAAACCTCCTTTTATGAGTATGAAATTGCTTTTATGCACAGGCATGGATTTGGTTGACATAAGTACCTTATCGAGGATGGCAATTGATTGTAGGGACATATGAAAAATGAATCTATGATGTTAAGAGTTTACTTTCTTCCCCTGAATTACCAATTAAAGGTATTGCTTGAGGACAAATAAGCTTAAGTATGGGGTGTTTGATGTGCGCGCAAATTGCCATATTTTCTATGCACATATAAGTCCATTTTATCGTCCTTTGCATGCATAATAGTGGGAAAACATGGGATTAGTGTAGTTTACGCTTAAATATCAAATATATGGGTCTGCACGAGTTTCTATGTGAATTTCGCAGAAAACAGGATAAAAATGGACAGATTTGAAAGAGCGGAAAAAGAACTCGAAGTCTGCTGAAGAGGTCGAAATCGACCGGGGACCTCGACATCGAGTGCAGCAGAGATATAAGAATCGAGCAGGAAATGAAACAGAGCATGTCGACACCAGAGAGGTCGTTATCGATGTCTGAAGGTCGATATCGTGTGGCCAGTTCGAGATAAAAGATAGAAGTCAAGGGACAATCCGTGTAGGAGAAGGAGAGCTCGAGATAGAGTTTCACAGAGGTCGATATCGATGTCTGAAGGTCGATATCGACCATGCCAGCAGAAGAATCCGACTCAGATTTTGATAGAATTCTATCCGAAGCTTGCACGTCTATCCAAAAGTCGAGATTTACTATCATCAACATCAGAGCTATCATATGAGATGATTTACCATAGAACTTTTATTTTTCACTTTATTTAAGTTTTATCTTAGAGAATAAAGAAAAAGTTTCGAGTCTTTGGATAGCAAAGTTCGATATCTATATCTAGAGGTCATTAGGGCTGAGTTTAGGCATCCAATTACGCAGAGAATTTCAGTTTCAATTGAGCAGTAACGAGTTAGAGAGAGAGAGAGAGAGAGAGAGAGAGAGAGAGGAGGGCCGAGTGAGTTGGAGAGAAGCGAGAGCGGGGATTTGGCTTGTTCGGTTGTAATCTTTCTTTCATAGTTTCATTCAAAGTAGTTTTCTTTCAATGATGATGATGAGTTGCATGATGTGAAGCGAGTAGTCAACCCACTTCTAGGGTCGGTGTGAGCCCGAAGATAGCGATGTTGGGTAAGTGCATCAAAGGTATGACTTTTATGCGATTCCGTCTTCTATTCTATGCATGATCCTTTGCGAAAGTTAGGGAGATTCATTATTTGTATTATTGAAGCGAAAGCCACTCATATTGTGAACTTGGATTACTCATAAATTGGATAGTAACTCTTAGGAACTATACGAGAGCCTCTAATCACCTAAGTGTTGATAACGAAAGTTATTTGACGGAAAGGCATTAAATTTCATAACTTTTGCATCATACTTGCATTGTTATCGTTGTGGTATGAAACCCCGACTTTGGAAGCTTTTTAATTAATTGAATTCATATAAAAGTTTTAGTTTTGTTTCTGATCATCCTTCTTAGCCATTCTACATTCTTCGGACTCTTTTCCGACAATTGGTTACGAAAAACCGTTTCTGTGACAAACATTGGAATCGACTGTAAAGGTCGATATCGATCACTAACGTCGATATTGAGGTCTTTCTCGACGTCGACTTTGCTGTTTTTGTCTTCTGCAGGAACTCTACTGGAAATCGACCAGAACTGAGGTCGATATCGACCCGACACATCGATATCGAGTGTCTTCTGAGGTCGAAAGCTTTGATCGTGATTGCAACAAGGGAAGCGCTGATATACCTCCTCGTGGATTCAATCCTGAATTACCATACTACTACATTGGGAGGGATTCTTGTATTATTTGTTTGTGACAGGGAGTAGTCTAGTTGTGAATTGTTTATTTAAATATTTGAATCCTATACCTCCCTTCAACAACAGAAATTCATCTACAAATGACAAGGAAAATTCAACTATAAAAGGCAATCGAATAGCAGCATGAACAACAACCGAATAACATATATTGAAGAGCAAAACCAATAACATAAAATCATTGAAATAACATAAAAATAGAAATTAGCCAGCAAGGCTGCAAGGGCATACAGAACATCAAAATCAGCCAATAGGGCTGCAAGGGCATACATAACAACAAAAATCAGCCAGTAGGGGAGTATCAAATAGCATAAAATCGAATTCGGATGAACATTGGGAGTACGTATTGAACAACATAAAATCAGACGGCAGGGAAATGAGAGTATCGAACAACATAAAATCAGCAAGCAGGGGAGTATTGAACAAGAATCCAACAAGAATCAAAAGAACAATAACATGATCTTTTTCACCAAGTTCCTTTCAGGCTTTTGACATTAGTACAAGGCTTTTGACAACAACTACAAATCATGCCTAGAAACAGAAAATTCGAATGCTAGAAACTACAAATTTGAATGGAAATTGAATTTTGAGGGTGATGTACATATTTGCACCTTCTTTTATTGCATCTTTTGACTTCGTATTTCATTCGATCTCCAAAGAAAAGGTTCAAAAGTATATAAACTTGAGTAAGAATGGGCTCAAATGCAAGAAATAGGGTCTGCACAAGTTTTGAGCTAACCATGCAGGAATTCGAGCGAAAACGGAGTCAAAACGAAGAAGCCAAGTGAAGCTGAGCAGAGGTAGATATCGACCCTAGACCCAGATATCGACCTCTGGGGTAGATATCGACCTTCAACATAGATATCGACCTCAACATAGACATCAAGTGAAGCTGAGAAGAGGTAGATATCGACCTAAGACCCAGATATCGACCCCCATATCGACCTCAACATAGAAATCGACCAGAGCTGAACAAGTCGAGCAGGAACAAAGACCTCGATATCGACCTCTGGTGTCGATATCGACCCCTTATCTCGACAGAAGATAGACTCAATTTCGAATGCGGATTGGAACTATATCTTCAAGGAGGCACGGAATTATCTTACACTTTCAAGATAGAGGACAGCTGAAGTTTTATTTATCTTTTACCATTAAGTTTTATCAAAATAAAAGACCTATCCTAATTGTTCGGATAGAGTTATTAGTTTAGATAGGAGTTACAATCCTTGGATAGCGAGGATTAGTAGCCTATAAATAAAGCCTTAGGGGCTGATTTGTTAGGCATCTTTCAATCCAATAATCTTTCATACCCTCAATTAACAAAGACATAGACAATAGAGTTAGAGTTAGAGAGAAGTTTTAGGGTTTGACGTTTGCGAAAGTTGACGTTAAGTTGTAAAGCTTCGGAGTTTAGTTTAATGCAAGTTTCTCCCTTTCAATTGACAATGAGTTCCATGATGAGAAGCGATTAGTTCCCCAAAGCTCTTAGGGTCGGGGTGAGCCCGACGTTAGCCATGCGCGCTTGAGGTAAGTATTTGATGTTGATATCGTTGTGTCTATCTCTCCTCCTACGATTCTATGTTTAGTCCTAATCGAAAGAAAAGGGATTCATGCTAACAACTTGAGTTATAAACATAAAATTGGTAGAGACAATTAGGTTTATTTGAAAGAGTAATCCTAAGAGTTGGTGTACGGCGAAATCTCGTCCCTCGGGTGAAATAGCGCAATTGTCCGTCTTATTTATCTCATCGCTTGCATTGGTTAACGTTGTGGTAAACCCTAATCCTAGGAGTTGTTTTTATATATTTTATATTCATCGAAACCCACTGTTTTATTTCTATTCATTGCTTCTCTCTTCATCCTAAAGTCTTCGGCCCTTCTTTGCCGACAAAACCACTAACTCACTGCAGGGAGACATCGATATCGACCCCAGACGTCGATATCGACCACTGAGTTCGTCGACAGTTTTCTGAGTCGACGACGAACATCGCTGCGGAGTTTTACTGAGCATCGATATCGACACCAGACATCGATATCGACCCTTTTGTGTCAACTGGCAGTCTTTTGAGCCAGTCGATTTCGTGGACTGACATCGATATCGACCCCCACCAGTCGATATCGACCACTTGTTTTTGTCTCTGCAGGTCTTCTGTTGTAGAGAACATCGACAGCCGAGGTCGACATCGAGGCCCAAGGTCGAAATCGAGGCTTCTGGTCGACACAGACGTGAGATTTCCAGAGCTACTAGGATCCCGCTGACACGCCTCCTCGTGGATCGATCCTGACTACCCTTCCACTACAACGGGAGGAAGTCTTGTAATTATTTGCTTAGGCCAGGAGTTAGTTTACATTTATTTACATCTTATAATTTGTAATTACTTGACATATCAATCCTCCTGCAACAACAAATTGGCGCCGTTGCCGGGGAGGCAATCAATCGCACCCCAGTAGTCTATCTCACGTCTCTACCTAGTTTGGTCTTGCAGGTGTATGCGACGCGCTGATCGCCCACCTGAATTTGAAGGAGTAGACGACCCTGAGCGTTATTTCCATCTAAGGGCCCAAGCTCAAAGAATCATGGCGGAAAACGCGAACCAAGCAGAACTCATTGAACAACTAAGGAGGCAGGTTGAGGACCTAACGACTAGAGAGGCGGCACTTAAGGAGCGTGCGGATAGGGAGGAGTAAGGCCGAAGGCAAATAGAAGCCCAAATCAATGCCCTCCCTAGGAATGCCAAGCAATATATGCACCCCGCTCTCACAGTGCCTGAATCGGCAATTCTTATCCCTCCCTCTAATTTCGAAATTAAACCTAACTTCTTGACTGAAATAAGAAGGCATCAATATGAAGGAAAACCTAATGAGTGCCCTATGGCACATATTTCCACCTTCTTAGACCTTTGTGATACTATTGCTGATGGACGTAGTCTTGAATATGTCCAACTAAAAGCCTTTCGATGGTCTCTTACAGGTAAGGCATTGCAGTGGTTGGAGAGCTTAGCCCCAAGATCGCTCCGCACCTGGAATGAAGTCAAGGACGCGTTCCTCAACAAGTTCTTCCCTCCTTCTAAAACGGCGTTGATCCGACAGAAAATCACGGCTTTCAAACAAAAGCCTGGTGAAGCTCTGGCGACTGTTTGGGAAAGGTTCAAGGACCTTCTACGATCATGCCCGACGCATGGCCAACCACCATATGTAATTCAGGAGATCATTTACAATGCTCTTGACGCTGCAACAAAGGAGAGGATCAACACCTACACCGCCTATGGCTACCTTGAACTCGCCCCACAAGAGGCTTGGGAAACCATAGAAAGGTTGGTGGAGTTCGACAACACATATGGGACTCCTGAGGCTTCCGACGTACCATCATCGTCGAGGCCTGCCCCATCTATGCCCTTATATGAACCCTCCAATGTAATCGATCCAGATGTAAAGGAGCAATTCCATAGAGATCAACTTAGAAAGCTCCAAAAGCAAGTGAGGTTCCTTTCAGCGAACCAAGATTGCATCGAATGCGGATCGCAGCGGCACACCACCATCGAATGCCCACATGCCGAACAAGTACACCTAGCGGAGACTCACCAAGAGGCGCGCTACATGAGGGGTCCCAACAACCAATATTGGGGAGACCAAAGGTTCCATCAACCACAAAGGAACCAGGTCAACCCTAGGGACCCTCCGCCTTATAGAGCTCCTGGGCACCCGGAGAGAGACCAAAAGAAGGATGATCTTCAACTTGTGTTGGACGAAATCAGGCGGAACCAAGCTAAGAATGATCAATCCAACAATGCAATCCACTCTCAACTCAATCACCTTACCACAAGGATTGGGGAGATGGATATTTGGAAGAAGAACGTAGAGACCCAACTGGGTCAATTGGCGGCACAAATCCCTAGGCCATCCGGAACACTCCCTGGGCAACCCACCACAAATCCTAAGGGACAATCCGGGACGGGCCATGTCGCAGCCATACAATTAAGGAGTGGCACCAAAGTACAAAAGCCACGGACGGAGACGGAGGAGAAAGCAGCAGACCCAGTCGACGTCGACAAACCAGTCAATGTCGACCCAGAGGTCGATATCGACCACCATTTTGACACCCTGGTCGATGTCGGTGACACTACAGAGCCATCAGTGCCTCAACAGAGGTCGAAATCGACCATTCCAGTCGATATCGACCACATTCCAGTCGATGTCGATGTCCAACAGGCCCCTCCGACCACCGTTTTAGCCCCTCCACCAAAGAAGACGTTGCCATTCCCTTCCAAAGCATTGGAGGATCCCACCAAAGGCAAGTTTAGGCGCTTCATAAAGATACTTCAAGGACTCAACGTTACTATCCCTCTTACAGAAGCCCTAAGCGAGATGCCCGCCTATGTGCGATTCCTCAAAGACATCCTGAGCAAGAAGAGGTCCATGGCAGAGATCGCAGAGGAGTGCTCAAAGATGGACTTCCCTGAGAAGAAGAGTGATCCAGGGAAGTTTGCAATCACCGTGGGACTTGGCCAACATCGCTATAAAGCCCTATGTGACCTAGGGGCAAGTGTAAGTCTCATGCCTCTTTCTATTTGGCAGAAGGTGAACATTGGTGCCCTTGAACCTGTGGACATGAAGCTCTATATGGCTGACAACTCATTCGTCAGACCCACAGGTATAGTTGATGACGTTCCGGTAAAAGTAGGTAAGTTCTTTGTGCCTACTGATTTCATTGTATTGGAGATGCCTGAAGATCCTGTAGTGCCTATTATACTTGGTAGGCCTTTCTTAGCTACTGCAGATGCCAATATCAATGTACGTCGAGGGTTACTAACCTTTACCATAGGGAACGAAGTAATAAAAGTCTCTTTCAACCCGACCATGAGCGAAACAAAGCACCTGGAGCAAGTAGTCCTCTCACCGGCTAAGGAAAAGCTTAGAAAATTTCTGTTGGCGAGGACGGAAACAGCAAGCAGGGTCGACATCGACTGGAACCAGTCGATATCGACTAAAAACATCAAAATCGACCCACCTTGGTCGAAATCGAGTATGCCAGATCGCTGCCAGGAGCTTAAGTATGGGGTCACAGAGGTCGATATCGACCCCCACATGTCGACATCGACCACAGCACTCGACATCGACCCTCCTTGGTCGAAATCGACCACCCCTCAGCCCGAAGATTTCTGTTTCGGGCCCAAATAGGTAAGCCCAGGTATGAATCTTAACCCTCCTCCGTCCATTATTGATGAATCAATTAAACCCATTATTGATAATTCTACTAAAGAGAGGGTCAAAGCTCCATGGTTTGCCTATATTGCTAAAGTTAGGTCAAGAAAGAGAAGAAAAGCGCCCAAAGAAGAACCTAACATCAAAGAAGCCTTGGTCGCCGAACTTCGCTACTACCAAAAGGACCTTGATGATCCAGGAGAAGGCTCACGCTCGAAGGGTCCCTACATAAAAGGGTCATGAAGAATTGACGGAGAAGTCGGCCTAGCGACTCAAAAATCTAGAGCATGTACATAAAACCTTTAAATTTTTCGCATAGATGGTTTTTAGGATTTAGTTTTTTGGCTGTTTGAAACTTTTCAAACTGATATAATTCGTGCTTTATCTATATTCCTAACAAAGATTTCAGGTTATCAAGCAAAAGGGACAACGAAGAAGAAAAGAAGCTTCTGCAGAGGCAGTCGAAATCGACCAGGCCAGTCGAAATCGACCCCTCCGGGGTCAAGCCATCTCCTGGAGTCGACATCGAGGACTCAGGAGCGAAAAGCAGAGGTCGATATCGACCCTAATACTCGATATCGACCCCATCAGGCAGCCCTTATCTTCATTTTCTTCCTCGACTTCGACAGATGCAGTCGACATCGACCTCTGACCTAGATATCGACTTCTGGCATCGACCAAACCTGAAATCGACCTGAATCCGCTGTAAGTCACTCTCTACCCTTGTTCTTCTTTTTAATACAGTGAGGACACTGTATATTTTAAGTATGGGGTGGGGGAAAGACATGTCTTATGGTCATAACTTGGTTTCTTCTTCGCATTGCATTCATGTTTAAATTTTTAGTCTTAGTCTTGCTTTTATAAAATAAAAAAAAAATAGAAAAATGTCAAAAATACAAAAAATGCATGTTTATTTTTAAATTTATTTTTCTTTAATCCCTACTTAGATGTCCTATGATGAAAACTCAATAGCTGACTTGATCATGTAAACCCTATGGCATATTTGGATGGTTTAGCCTAAGTCCTTAAAATTTTTATGTAGATTGTGAACTTGTGATGAAATTGAGCACATATGATCCTAGGCTAAAAAGCAAATCCAACAAAAATTGTCCTTGTGAGAATTTTGACCTATAGGGAGAACATCAAAAATCCCTCCGCTTTCTTGAGTGAATTTACTCTTCCTATGCATCTCTAAATGTTGTGATAGTTATTCAAAACCAATGCATATATATGTTTATGTTTACGAGAATTAAATGATGGAGGCATCTTTTAAGCCATTTTTATCCTCTCTTTACCTACCCTGCATTATCCCTGCTTGAAGCCAGAACATTAGCCTGAGCCTGAAATTGCAAACTCCACAAAATTATCCCTAGCCGAATTGAGCCTGACCCCCATTTGGGAATTGAGACTTAGATTGGTTGGACTAATGCCTTGTGGAAAGAAAAGAGCATAATGTCTAGTTTTGAGCAAGGAAATTATAGGATGGTACATATTTACACTTTGTCATATTTTGTAAAAGGATTTTTTGGCTCACCATATAAATGCACATAGCTTTAGTATTATTTGAAAAAAAAAGAGAAAAATAAAAATATATATATGTATAGTGCATGAGCCAGAATCCTTAAGTCCTTTATTCATACAAGTGTTATATTTTTGAGAGCATATTATGGAAAGATGAGTTGGGAAAAAAGCATTATAGAGATTGCGCTTACATTGAAGAGTTATGGTTTGGGTATTGCAAGTGTTGAGATTTAGGAGTCTTGATTCCCGAATTATAAAAGCACCACATAGCCAAATAATTCCATACCCTTTATTTCATACCAAGCCCCATTACAACCCCGCCGAATGGAGTCTTCTATGAAGTCTTCCATTGAGCGAAAGTCCTCCTGATGATTCTTATTGCATTTTCATAATTGGTTGCGAAGTGGATTATTATAAATTGCAATGTCTATGAGATTGTATATGGAATTGAGTTGAGATTTGATCTTCATAGCCTAAACACATGAGAGTTGAGTGCAAACACATTATCCCTGTGAGGTTGGATCAAAATTGCATATGCCTATGGATCGCCAAAATATGTGCTATGACGTTAAATTCACTTGCTTTGCTTTGCTACCGCTTATGATGTTGCTTTTGACAAAGGCGAAGACTTGAAGGATGTGTTGTAGGTGTTGGTTATTGCTTGGTTATTGCTTGAGGACAAGCAAGTCTAAGTATGGGGTGTTTTTCTTGAGTGAATTTACTCTTCCTATGCATCTCTAAATGTTGTGATAGTTATTCAAAACCAATGCATATATATGTTTATGTTTACGAGAATTAAATGATGGAGGCATCTTTTAAGCCATTTTTATCCTCTCTTTACCTACCCTGCATTATCCCTGCTTGAAGCCAGAACATTAGCCTGAGCCTGAAATTGCAAACTCCACAAAATTATCCCTAGCCGAATTGAGCCTGACCCCCATTTGGGAATTGAGACTTAGATTGGTTGGACTAATGCCTTGTGGAAAGAAAAGAGCATAATGTCTAGTTTTGAGCAAGGAAATTATAGGATGGTACATATTTACACTTTGTCATATTTTGTAAAAGGATTTTTTGGCTCACCATATAAATGCACATAGCTTTAGTATTATTTGAAAAAAAAAAGAGAAAAATAAAAATATATATATGTATAGTGCATGAGCCAGAATCCTTAAGTCCTTTATTCATACAAGTGTTATATTTTTGAGAGCATATTATGGAAAGATGAGTTGGGAAAAAAGCATTATAGAGATTGCGCTTACATTGAAGAGTTATGGTTTGGGTATTGCAAGTGTTGAGATTTAGGAGTCTTGATTCCCGAATTATAAAAGCACCACATAGCCAAATAATTCCATACCCTTTATTTCATACCAAGCCCCATTACAACCCCGCCGAATGGAGTCTTCTATGAAGTCTTCCATTGAGCGAAAGTCCTCCTGATGATTCTTATTGCATTTTCATAATTGGTTGCGAAGTGGATTATTATAAATTGCAATGTCTATGAGATTGTATATGGAATTGAGTTGAGAGTTGATCTTCATAGCCTAAACACATGAGAGTTGAGTGCAAACACATTATCCCTGTGAGGTTGGATTAAAATTGCATATGCCTATGGATCGCCAAAATATGTGCTATGACGTTAAATTCACTTGCTTTGCTTTGCTACCGCTTATGATGTTGCTTTTGACAAAGGCGAAGACTTGAAGGATGTGTTGTAGGTGTTGGTTATTGCTTGGTTATTGCTTGAGGACAAGCAAGTCTAAGTATGGGGTGTTTTGATGTACATATTTGCACCTTCTTTTATTGCATCTTTTGACTTCGTATTTCATTCGATCTCCAAAGAAAAGGTTCAAAAGTATATAAACTTGAGTAAGAATGGGCTAAAATGCAAGAAATAGGGTCTGCACAAGTTTTGAGCTAACCATGCAGGAATTCGAGCGAAAACGGAGTCAAAACGAAGAAGCCAAGTGAAGCTGAGCAGAGGTAGATATCGACCCTAGACCCAGATATCGACCTCTGGGGTAGATATCGACCTTCAACATAGATATCGACCTCAACATAGACATCAAGTGAAGCTGAGAAGAGGTAGATATCGACCTTAGACCCAGATATCGACCCCCATATCGACCTCAACATAGAAATCGACCAGAGCTGAACAAGTCGAGCAGGAACAAAGACCTCGATATCGACCTCTGGTGTCGATATCGACCCCTTATCTCGACAGAAGATAGACTCGATTTTGAATGCGGATTGGAACTATATCTTCAAGGAGGCACGGAATTATCTTACACTTTCAAGATAGAGGACAGCTGAAGTTTTATTTATCTTTTACCATTAAGTTTTATCAAAATAAAAGACCTATCCTAATTGTTCGGATAGAGTTATTAGTTTAGATAGGAGTTACAATCCTTGGATAGCGAGGATTAGTAGCCTATAAATAAAGCCTTAGGGGCTGATTTGTTAGGCATCTTTCAATCCAATAATCTTTCATACCCTCAATTAACAAAGACATAGACAATAGAGTTAGAGTTAGAGAGAAGTTTTAGGGTTTGACGTTTGCGAAAGTTGACGTTAAGTTGTAAAGCTTCGGAGTTTAGTTTAATGCAAGTTTCTCCCTTTCAATTGACAATGAGTTCCATGATGAGAAGCGAGTAGTTCCCCAAAGCTCTTAGGGTCGGGGTGAGCCCGACGTTAGCCATGCGCGCTTGAGGTAAGTATTTGATGTTGATATCGTTGTGTCTATCTCTCCTCCTACGATTCTATGTTTAGTCCTAATCGAAAGAAAAGGGATTCATGCTAACAACTTGAGTTATAAACATAAAATTGGTAGAGACAATTAGGTTTATTTGAAAGAGTAATCCTAAGAGTTGGTGTACGGCGAAATCTCGTCCCTCGGGTGAAATAGCGCAATTGTCCGTCTTATTTATCTCATCGCTTGCATTGGTTAACGTTGTGGTAAACCCTAATCCTAGGAGTTGTTTTTATATATTTTATATTCATCGAAACCCACTGTTTTATTTCTATTCATTGCTCCTCTCTTCATCCTAAAGTCTTCGGCCCTTCTTTGCCGACAAAACCACTAACTCACTGCAGGGAGACATCGATATCGACCCCAGACGTCGATATCGACCACTGAGTTCGTCGACAGTTTTCTGAGTCGACGATGAACATCGCTGCGGATTTTTACTGAGCATCGATATCGACACCAGACATCGATATCGACCCTTTTGTGTCAACTGGCAGTCTTCTGAGCCAGTCGATTTCGTGGACTGACATCGATATCGACCCCCACCAGTCGATATCGACCACTTGTTTTTGTCTCTGCAGGTCTTCTGTTGTAGAGAACATCGACAGCCGAGGTCGACATCGAGGCCCAAGGTCGAAATCGAGGCTTCTGGTCGACACAGACGTGAGATTTCCAGAGCTACTAGGATCCCGCTGACACGCCTCCTCGTGGATCGATCCTGACTACCCTTCCACTACAATGGGAGGAAGTCTTGTAATTATTTGCTTAGGCCAGGAGTTAGTTTACATTTATTTACATCTTATAATTTGTAATTACTTGACATATCAATCCTCCTGCAACAACAGAGGGATAAAAATCGAATTGGGAACAAACCCTAGAAAATCGAATTAGGATGAGCATTGAATTCAGATCAAAATCGAATGCCTACAAATTTTGATGAAAATTGAAATGCAAAAAAAAAATCAAACAAGGGACTAATTACCTTTCTCTTAATGTTGGGTGCTTTCTCGGTTGAGCAACAGATAGAGAATCGATCTGAGTATTTCTCGGTTGAGGAGCAGCCAGAGAATCGATCTGAAGATGAAGGGCATGATAGTAATAGGAAATCCAAACGGTCGCCATCGGGTATTGCACAAGAATTTAATGTTTAGCAGTAGAAACTATTCCTCCAAACATAGAGGATTTTCTACTCTCTCTCCAAAATTCTGTATTTTTAAGAGAACCTTTCCTATATCTTCTTTCTCTGTTTTCTTCTTTTTGACGGTCCACAACTGTATCACACGAACTTTAATGACCCAATCACTTCTATCTAGATTATAAATAATCTAGATAGATTCTAATAAATAAAAAATAATCTAAATATAAATATTTTTTCCCACCAAAAAATAATATAGATATAAATAAAATTAGTTTGACATATTATATATAATTTTTTTAACTCATCGTTAATTAAATCTCATGTAATATAATATATAGTTGATTTTTAAAAATATTTTAATATTATTTTTTATTAAATATGTAGTACATATTTATTACGTTATTTTACTAAAATATCTATGCGCTGATGGATTATGGCTCCATATTATGGCTAAATAATATTTTAAAAATTTATTTTGGCTTCAAAAAACAATATAGATATAAATAGATAACAATGATTAAATAATTAATTTTGATATAAATAATTATCTCCACCAGAAAATAATTTAGATATAAATAAAATAGCACCTATCAAAATATATATAGATTGTGGCTTATATAACTTTATATAAATTGTGATAACATACTATTTTATTAATATTTTTCCCTAGGATCAACCACAATGCGCCACATAGGATTTTTTTCTCTAGAATCAACCACAACGCGCCACATAGGACACTATGCATCGGTTTTAGTATATGTATGTATGTATGTATATATATATATATATATATATATATATATATATATATATATATATATATATATATATATATAGATTGAAACATAGGTTGTCAAATTTTATGTTACACAATAAGTAGATTATGCTAGACAAATTTCATCATTAAAGGTTTTTATAAATAAACAGGAAATGGCAGTAGATAGCACAAAAAAAAAGTTTGCAAATCTAGCACCACCCCTTGAAATTTTGCACAACTAGCACATTTTGCCTATAATTTGCACAAGAGTGCAGGTTAAAAACTCCCCCTAACCTGCTTTTGCCCTTATTTACACACAAAAAAAAAAGGAAAATAAGAGGAGGGAGTAGAGGGAGTATCCATAACCGGTGGGAAGGAGAGAGAAAAAAAGGGGAGGTTATTAATTACCCATCCCATCACACTTCTCCTCTCCATTTTGCATGTTTCAAAATCTGAAAAGCGAAGAGAGAGAGAGAGCAGTTACAGAGCGAGCGAGAGAGACGTTTGCTCTCGGAGAGAGAGCACCCACTCCACCATCGCCGGATTTGGAAGAGGAGACGCCGTAGATTACACAGCACCGACACCGACGAACGCCGACGAACGTGTACACAGGAACGCCCCTTGGTCTTCCTCTTCTCTCTTTGCTGGTACTGTGTATGGGTGTGGGCCGGGGAAGCAGTTGGTAAAGGGGGTAATGTGCGCGGGTGTGGGTCGGGGAAGCAGTTGGTAAAGGGGTTAGGGCAATGTTGTCAATGTTGGCCTGAATGGTGGGTCGTGGTGGCATGGGTGGTGCGCGGGTGTGGGTCGGGGAAGCAGTGAGTAAACGGGTTTGGGGGTCGTGGTGGCATGGGTGGTTTTCGAGTATGGAGAATGGTGGGTCATGGTGGCATGGGTGGTTTTCGGGTATGGAAAGGGGAAATCGGTGGTTAGGGTTTCCAATTGGGTGACATGGGTTTCGAATTGGGTGACAGAGGTTTCCAATTAGGAGAGAATGGGTTAAGGCAATGGACGGGGAACTATGGGAAGGGGAAATCGGTGGTTAGAGTTTCGAATTGGGTGACAGGGGTTTCGAATTGGGTGACAGGGGTATCCAATTAGGAGAGAAGGGGTTAGGGCAATGGACGGGGAACTATGGGAAGGGGAAATCGATGGTTAGAGTTTGGAATTGGGTGACAGGGATTTGGAATTGGGTGACAGGGGTATCCAATTACGAGAGAAGGGGTTAGGGCAATGGACGGGGAACTATGGGAAGGGGAAATCAGTGGTTAGAGTTTCGAATTGGGTGACAGGGGTTTCGAATTGGGTGACAAGGGTATCCAATTGAATGAGAAGGGATTAAATATTTGTTTTTGTACTTCGATAAGGGGAAGTTTTTGGTGGTCGATTTAAGAAAGATAGGGGAAATTGACATAGGATTTGAATTAAGGTATTGCCTGTGTTTGATTTGGAAATTGTTTATTGACAGGGGTGTAGTGACATGGGTTTGTTTGTCTGTTGACTGAGGATCTAGCATTATGTGAAAAGGGGAGATGAATATAAGTGGAAAACTGATTTTGTTTGTCTGACCGAAATTGTAAGAAAGAAATGGTGAGGACAAGGAATCCGAGGCCCAATAAGCGGGAGCCCCAATACTTAGTCCCGGAAGATAAGCACTTCCGGGCACGGGTGAACCAGGGGTCAAGATTGTCGATGCTAACCAACATCGACAACTATGTCTACTCCATTGACTGGGAGAAGCTCGTTGACAGCCATCTGAGTGGGGTTGTCCAGTTGGCGCACCGCGTCAAATTCTCGTCACAACTGGTGTATTATGTACTCCAGCGCTAGGTTGAGACTGAGAAGAAATGGGAGACCTGGTACATGATAAAGGGGAAGCTCCAGAGGTTCTCAATCAAGGAGTTCACCATAGTTACCGGGCTGCGGTACAGTCGACCAAGAGGGGCTGAGATGGTGGACGACAACAAAGAGATAAAGGACTTTTTCTCAAACGAGAGGATGACGGTGGGGGAGCTAGAGAACGAACTGAAGAACACACTGTTGGGGCAGTGGAGCCCGCGAAGAAGATTTAAGCTCCTGCTTCTCTTCATTGTGGAAGGAGTGTTGCTGGGGGGGGGAACCCAGGAAGCCGTTGCGGAGCTGGATCGTGAGGTTGGTGCAGAATGTCGATCGGTTCTTGGAATTCCCTTGGGGGAGGGTCATTTATGAGGTGACACACGCATCGCTGAACGGCGCCGTAAAGTGCCGGGAGGCTGACTTGAAGTCGGAAGATCGCAAGAAGCGTAACGGTTATGGGCTCATGGGTTATCCGTTTTCCTTTCAAGTAACCTTCTCGACCACACCCATATTAATGTACAACGATAAGTTAATTTATAATTCATACGCTGAAAAGTTTCTAATTTAAGTGTGGATGCCTTGTAGATTTGGTTGTTCGAATCGATGCCAAGCTGAGGGATCCAGTTTGCGTCGAAGGTGTCGAAGAAGACTTACCCTCGTTGCTTGAGATGGAGCCTCAAAGATGACAACCTCTCTTACGAGGAGATATACGGTCGCAATGCAGCTGAGGGAGAGGAGGCCATTGAGATTGAGGAGAACCCAATACTCATACTAGAGGAGGGAGAGCTGGAGTTGATGAATGGATGTGTCTACCGGGATGAGGAGTCCGACCCCCTGTTCGATGACATAGTGGCACCCTTGCAGAGCCATTTTCAAGCCCCTGGTGGGAGCTCCCAAACTACGCGAAGAGAAGGTGATGAGAAGGACGGCTCGGTGGACGACGTGGCCAAGACACTTGAAGCAGTTATGGAGAGGTTGGGGACAATGTCAAGCTGGATGGAGAAAATGGAGGGGAAGGTACGCAATTGAATCCCATATATTCGTTTTGTGGAGTCTGGAGAACTGTGCTGACAAGGGTAAATGGACTCCTAACACGTGAAATTTGACAGGTGACACGTAGTTTTTGATATTGAACGAATCTGCTATGAATTTGAGTAGGGCCTAGTCTGATATGAATTAAATGTGTTGGTTGTGAACTGAATTTGGTGACCTTAGTCTGATATGATGTTGTTGGAGTTGAACTTAATTTGAAAGAATCGTATATGCATATGTTGGGTATTGATTACATTTGAAAGGTGTCACGTAATAAAATGCTATTGTTGACTTGCAGCTGAAATTGTTGGAGGTGGGCGTGACTGAATTGCGGGTTGGTAAAGGGAAGGGATGGCCGGGCAAGAAACAACCCAGGGTGTGAGCACTTCATTTGAAATTCCTGCAGATAAGAAACGGGATAGGACGGGTGGAAAGGACGACGGACAGAAAGAACACGCTGACGATCAGAATGAACGGGATGAGTTGGATGAAAGCTCTGATGATTTGGTTAAGTCAATTGTAACTGAAGGCGGTGAGAAGACCCTTGGTGGACAAGGTGGTTAGGTAAGCTGTTGGTAATTGTCACATGAATTTATCAATTCATGGTGACATGAAGAATTTAGTTGTGTGACATGATTTATTATGTTAAGTGACACGTGATAGTTTCAACCCAATTTGAAGTTTGATTTGATTTGCAGTTGGGAGATGCTGTTGGAAAGGGGTCTGGTGCTGATCATGGGGACAAGGAAGGGGATGGGGGGGGGGCAGGAAAGAGCATGGAGGTAAGTTTTTTTTATCAATTCATGGTGACATGGAGAATGTAGTTGTATGACATGAAATTTTATGTTAAGTGACACGGGATAGTTGCAGCCCAATTTGAAGTTTGATTTGATTTGCAGTTGGGAGATGCTGTTAGGAAGGGGTCTGGTGCTGATGACGGGGACAAGGAAGCTAAAGGTGAATCTGTGAAGGCAGGGGATGGGGGGGGGGGCAGGAAAGAGCAAGGAGGTAAGTTTTTTTTTATCAATTCATGGTGACAGGGAGAATTTAGTTGTATGACATGAATTTTTATGTTATGTGACACGGGATAGTATCAACCCAATTCGAAGTTTGATTTGATTTGCAGCTGGGAGATGCTGTTGGGAAGGGGTCTGGTGCTGATGACGGGGACAAGGAAGCTGAAGGTGAATCTGTCAAGACAGGGGATGGGGGGCAGAACAAAGCAAGGAGGTAAGTCTTTTTTGGGGGTGACATACTTATTGGTGATGAGTGACACGGAAAATTGGGGATCCACTCTCAATCTTCATCATGTGTTTTAGGTCGTTACATCGAATGTATCAAAAGGCGGGGAGAAGGCCCTAGAAGGACAAGTTGGTCAGGTAAGTTGTGGTTATCCCTGTGGATTATGTGAACAATTGCAGTAATGACTTCATGATGACAGGGTGAACATAGAAGGACAAATTAATGCCTTTGTTTCCCAGATGGAAGTTGGTGGTGATACGGGGAAGCCCCCGATATCCCAGGTGTATGCATCTAAGGGGGCGAAGAAGACGAGGACGGGTGATGGAGAGGAGCTGGCTCCCCCGGCCATGAAACCGCGTGCCCAGAAGGTAGCCGCAATTCCCGCTGATGTTGTTGCGCTAGGAATTGTGTCTATGATGGACAACGACGGCCTGACAAGTCGGCTCGCAAGGTACCTAACTTGTGTGTCTTACTCTTCAATAGACGAGAAAGGTAGATAGGTGAACGTCCACTAACCTTGACATATATTTACCGTGCAGTGGGGACGTGGAGATGCGCAAGTCAGCCTGCGGTGCGGACGTGACAAAGGACTTCCTCACCTCCCTGAAGATGCCCCGGGCTTGGTTTGGCACAGTGGTATGAATACATGTCACCTTTATAATTTGACCTGTTAGGAGTCTGGATTGTCATTGCGGTTCACTTCATGCAGGAGATGGAGGAGTGTTGCTACCTTCTGCGTAAAGTGGTCTCGGACAGGGCGGATGACATTGGCAGTCGAGCCATCATTGTTGATACGTGCTTGACGGGTCTGTATCTACCGCGGGAATGGAAGGAGTACAGTGAAAGCCCCAAAGCATACGCGTCAACTAATGCTGTGCTGGCGTACTTAGACGAACGGTCCCCGAAGACGATGGGGCGTCCGTGGTCAGGTACGGACCTCATCCTCCTTCCCTTAAACTTGAAGAACAAACATTGGGTTGCGCTTGCTATTGATCTGAAGGAGTGGGAGGTGAGGGTGTATGAATGCGATGTGCACTTCGTGACGGACCGCCAGCTCCAGCCCCTCCTAATGCCCGTGACCAACCTAATCCCTGTCGTCATGCGTGCACACCCCGAGCTGAAGGTCAAGTATGCGGATAAGCTCCCCACGTCGTTTGCCATTCGCCGGGACAAGGGCCTTCCACAGAACAAGCTAAGGTAAGTTGGGTCCCATGCTTCAATTTCGGTTCATTCCATATGGTATCGGCGTTCGAGTTCTGACAAATTGTTCCCCATTGCAGCGGTGATTGTGGGATGTACACCATTAGATTCATGCAGCTCCTGCTGGAGACCAACCCCACCTTCGATGGAATGGATGACAGTTTTATTGGGGCATACCGACAGATGCTAGTTGTTGGCGTCTTCTATGGTTGACTCGGATGCTAGCCTTTGGAGTGGCGATTGAATGTTTTTTGTGAACACTTGATTCCAATCGAAACACGCAGTTGTAATAGTTGCAGTAGGACTTTGGATATTTTGCTAAACTTGGTAGTTGTTGAATGTGTACATGAACATGTATTGCGCTTACATGTTCATGTCCAATCGATCCTAATGCGGTGCTTTAGGTATGTGGACATGAACATGTATTTTGTGAAACTTAGTAGTGCAGGTATGAACATGGTTGTAGTTGGTACATACAAATTATCGATCCAAATTGTTGACAAGTTAGATAATGTAGGATGACACGGGGATTCAAAGGGGTGACATGGGTGATTTCGACTATACGTAGAAATTTCAGAGAGTTAATATTGGCACGAAATTACCTGAAAAGTGACACGTGCATGCAATCACGTGACCCAATACTAGGAAAAACGACAAAACGAAAATCTGAAAAGGAATCTTTCCAAGTGGGAGTTGGTTGCACAGTTACTTTGACCTACTTGAAAAAATAGAAAAAAAAGGAAATATTCTCCCTGAAAAAAAAGGTAAACAAAACAAAACAAAGTAACTTTCACCAACTTGCGTTCATTGCAGTTGGGGAAAAAAAACCACCACCACAAGGGAAAGGGAGTGCCTTTTAATAGTTGGAGAGAAAGGTAAAGATAGAAGTTAATTGACATTGGACAAAGCCGGCCGCTGTGAACAGAGTGCATAGGAGAAGGGAGGAACACGCCGGAGAAGAGCCTACCGGAGACGAGCGCGCCGAAAAAGAGGTACAACGCATAAATTCTTCTTCAAATCTCTCTTCCTTCTCTGCTACTCTGAATCTTGACTTATTTTGCAATGTTCCATTATTTCCTTGAAAGCCATGCATTGGGGGAAAGGAGAAATTTGGGAAATTGGGGATTTCGGTAAACGGAGATCCGGAAAATATGGATATGGGAAAAAGGGATATGGGGATATGGTGAATTGAGATTGAATGGTGAGGGAGGTTGAAGAAGGGCGAGGGAGGGTTGCAGGTCCTTTCACGCAAAATATTGGCGTTGAGAAGAACACCTATCAAAAACGGGTATTCCAGGAGTAGTGGGAGAAGTCAACTGACATGCATGACATGGGTTTTGTTTTTAGGTGACACGGGTTTTCACTAAGGTGACATGGGTAGTTGGTCGTAAAATTAGGAGAAACTCGCACACAGATTTAATAATTGGGGGATGATTTTGTGTGGATATTTGATTACGTTCATGTGCACCTAATTGCAGGAAGGAGATGGTTCGGTCCCAAAACATGAGGAGGAAGGGTGTCCCGCCACCGAAGAAGGTGGAGCCACGACTCGCAGTCCCGGAGGAGAAGCATTTCCGGGGGCGGGTGAACCATTGTTCGAGAGTGTCACTGCTCGTGAACTTGGACGACTGGGTCGACCCCGTCGATTGGGAGAAGCTGCAGCGAAGTCAGTTTGGGGGGGTTATGCAATTGGCAAACCGGGTACAATTCTCATCGCAACTGCTGCATTACCTTTTACAACGACAGCTTGTGACGGAGAAGAAGTGGGAGACTTGGTACATGCTACAAGGAAAGCTCCGGCGATTCTCGATCAAGGAGTTTGCGCTCTTTACTGGGATGCGGTGTGGTTGAGTCCGGGGGGAAGAGACGGAGGATGACAAGAAGATAAAGAAGGCTCTCAAGGACTTATTCAGAACAGACAATATGACGGTGGGTGAGCTAGAGAACGCGTTCAAGAAATCCATCTTGAAGAAGCCGAGTGCGAGAAGGCGTTTTAAGATCGCTCTCCTCCTCATCGTCGAAGGAGTTCTGCTTGGGGGAGAAGCCAGGAAACCCATAGGAGGGTAGATTGTGAAGCTTGTGGAGAACATGGATCGGTTCCTAGAATACCCATGGGGCCTAATTGTGTACGAGGCCACCCATGTGTCCCTGTCGGGTGTCAAAGAACGACGTGTCGCTGACTTGAATCCGAAGGCGAAGGACGACAAACATGATTATGGCCTAATGGGTTATTCGTTTCCGTTCCAGGTTACCTGCTCGACCCAAGTTATATTTTCATTATTAAGTGCAATTGATGAACTCGAGTGTCATGTGTGTATATTGTAGATTTGGCTGTACGAAGCGGTACCGGACATTGGGGAGGAGTTTGCAAACAGGGTGTCGAAGACGGCGTTGCCTTGCATGTTGAGGTGGATGTTAAGTAGGAGGACGTCAAGTATCTCAAATACAAATATAAAGATATATAAATGTAAACAGACTCCTAGCCTATAAAAAAAATTACAAGACTTCCTCCCGTTGTAGTAGAAGGGTAGTCAGGATCGATCCATGAGGAGGCGTGTCAGCGGGATCCTAGTAGCGTTGGAATCTCACGTCTTTCTTCGACCAGAAGCCTCGATTTCGACCTTGGAGCTCGATGTCGACCTCGGCTGTCAATCCTTTCTGCAACAGAAGACCTGTAGAGACAAAAAACAAGCAGTCGATATCGACAGGGGAAGATCGATATCGATGTTAGCAGACAAAATCGACTGGCTCAGAAGACTGCCAGTCGACACAGGTGGTCGATATCGACGTTGAAGGGTCGATATGGATGTTCAGTAACTTAGCAGTGATGATCGTCGTCGACTCAGAAAACTGTCGACGAACTCAGTGGTCGATATCGACGTTTGTGGTCGGTATCGATGTCTTCTCCTGCAAAGTCATTAGCTTTTGTCGGGAAAGAAAGGCCAAATACTTTAGGATGGATGAGGATGCAATGATCAGAAATAAAGACAGTGACTTTGATGAATAAACTATATAAAAAGCAACTCTTAGGATTAGGGTTTACCACAACGTTAACCAATGCATGCGATAAGATAAATAAGACGGACAATTGCGCTGTTTCACCCGAGGGACGAGCTTTCGCTGTACACCAACTCTTAGGATTACTCTTGCAAATAAACCTAATTGTCTCTACCAATTTTATGTTTATAACTCCAATTATTAACATGAATCCCTTTTCTTTCGATTAGGACTAAACATAGAATCGTAGGAGATGATATAGACACAACGATATCAACATCTAACACTTACCTCAAGCACGCATGGCTAACGTCGGGCACACCCCGATCCTAAGAGCTTTGGGGGACTACTCGCATCTCATCATAAAACTCATCATTGATTGAAAGAAATAAACTTGCATTAAACTATAAACTCCGAAGCTTTACAACTCAACGTCGGCTTTCGCAAACGCCAAACCTTAAAACCTCTTTCTAACTCTATTGAATGTAATTGAACTCTAAAATTGGATTGTTGGTGGATGATTGAATGCCAGCCCCCTAGGGCTTTATTTATAGGCTACTAATCCTCGCTATCCAAGGATTGTAACTTCTATCTAAACTTTAAACTCTATCCAAACAACTAGGATAGGTCTTTTATTTTGATAAAACTTAAACTAACTTGATAAAACTTAAAGGTAAAAAGTAGATAAATCCTAGCTGCTATCTATCTATATGTTACAAGATAAATCCGTGCCTCCTTGAAGATAAAGTTTCCAATTTGCGTCTCGAAATCGAATCTATCTTTTGTCGAGATAAGGTCGATATCGACCACGGAGGTCGATATCGAGGTCTCTGTTCCTGCTCGACTTGTCCATCTCTACTCGATGTCTATGTTGAGGTCGATATCGATGGTGTAAGGTCGATATCGAGTTCTTTTCTCTGCTGTGTGATGGTCTGTCTCGACACTCAGTTCTGTGTCGATGTGCTGTAGTCGATGTCGAGGTTTAAGGTCGATATCAACCTCTCTTCTGCTCTCCTTGGTTTCTTCATTTTGACTCCGATTTCACTCGAATTCCTGCATGGTTAGCTCAAAACTTGTGCAGACTCTATTTCTTGCACTTTAGCCCATTCTTACACAAGTTTATATACTTTTGAAACTTTTCTTTGGAAATTGAATGAAATAGGAAGTCAAAAGATGTAATAAAATGAGGTACAAATATGTACATCAAAACACCCCATACTTAGACTTGCTTGTCCTCAAGCAATAACCAAGCAATAACCAATACCTACAACACACCCTTCAAGTCTTTGCCCTTGTCAAAAGTAACATCATAAGCGGTAGCAAAGCAAAGCGAGTGAATTTAATGTCATAGCACATATTTAGGCGATCCATAGGCATATGCAATTTTTGATCCAACCTTACAGGGATAATGTGTTTGCACTCAACTCTCATGTGTTTAGGCTATGAAGATCAACTCTCAACTCAATTCCAAACACAACCTCATAAACATTGTAATTTATAAAAATCCACTTCATAACCAATTATGAAAATGCAATAAGAATCATCAGGAGGACTTTCGCTCAATGGAAGACTTCAAAGAAGACTCCATTTGGCGGGGTTGTAATGGGGCTTGGTAAGGAATTAAGGGTATGGAATTATTTGGCTATGTGGTGCTTTTATAATTCGGGAATCAAGACTCCTAAATCTCAACACTTGCAATATCCAAACCATAACTCTTTAATGTTTCTTTTTCCAAGCTCAATCTCCCATAATGCTCTTTCTCAACTCATCTTTCCATAATATGCTCTAAAGATGCACTAAAAGATGTAAACCATACTATCAACCCTTCTTTCAAACTCTAATAAGCCTCTCAAAAATATAGCACTTGTATGAAATAAATAAAGGACTTTAAGGATTTTGGCTCATGCACTATATACATATATCTCTCTCTCTGTTTTTTTTTTTTTTTTGCTTCTTTGACGAAAATAATAAATAATACCAAAAAAACATGTGCATTTATATGGTGAGCCAAAAATCTTTTTACAAAATATGACAAAATGTAAATATGCACCAACCCATAATTTCCTTGCTCAAAACTGGACAATATACACTTTTCTTTCCACAAGGCATTAGTCCAGCCAATCTAAGTCTCAATTCCAAAATGGGGGTCAGGCTCAATTCGGCTAGGGATAATTTTGTGGAGTTTGCAATTTCAGGCTCAGGCTAATTTTCCGCCTTCAAGCAGGGATAATGCAGGGTAGGTAAAGAGAGGATAAAAAATAGCTTAAAAGATGCCTCCATCATTTAATTCTCGTAAACATACACATATTTATGTATTGGCTTTGAATAACTATCACAACAGTTAGAGATGCATAGGAAGAGTAAATTCACTCAAGAAAGCGGATGGATTTTTAATGTTCTCCCTATAGGCCAAAATTCTCACAAGGACAATTTTTGTTGGATTTGCTTTCTAGCCTAGGATCATATGTGCTCAATTTAATCACAAGTTCACAATCTACATAAAAAATTTAAGGACTAAGGCTAAACCATCCAAATATGCCATAGGATTTACATGATCAAGTCAGCTATTGAGTTTTCATCATAGCACATATAAGTAGGGTTTAAAAACAAACTTAAAAATAAACATGCATTTTTTTTTAGTTTTTGACATTTTTCTATTTTTTTGGATTTTTTTGACATTTTATAAAAGTAAAACTGAGAACAAAAATTTAAACATAAATGCAATGCGAAGAAGAAAACCAAGTTATGACCATAAGACATGTTTTTCCCCCACCCCATACTTAAAATATACAGTGTTCTCACTGTATTAAAAAGAAGAACAAGGGTAGAGAGAAACTCACAGCGCAACCTGCGGATTTAGGTCGATTTCAGGTTAGGTCGATGCCAGAGGTCGATATCTATGTCAATGGTCGATATCGACTGCATCTGGCGAAGTCGAGGAAGAAGGTGAAGACAAGGGCTGCCAGATTGGGGTCGATATCAATGATTATGGTCGATATCGACCTTTGCTTTTCTGCTCCTGAGTCCTCGATGTCGACTCCAGGAGATGGCTTGACCCTTGGAGGGTAGATTTCGATGGGCCTGGTCGATTTTGACTACCTCTGCAGAAGCTTCTTTTCTTCTTCGTCGTTTCTTTTTGCTTAACAATCTGAAATCTTGGTTAGAAGTATAGATAAAGCCATGAATTATCTCAGTTTTAAGAGTTAAAAAAACAAAAGTCAAATCCTAAAGCCATCTATGAAAAATTTAAAGGTTTTATGTACACGCTCTAGAGTTTTGAGTCGCTAGGCCGACTTCTCCGTCAATTCTTCACGACCTTTTTATGTAGGGACCCTTCAAGCCTGACCTTCTTCTGGATCATCTAGGTCCTTTTGGTAGTAGCTAAGTTCGGCGATCATGGCTTCGTCATCGTTAGGTTCTTTTTTGGGCGCTTTCCTTCTCTTTCTTGACCTAACTTTAGCAATATAGGCAAACCATGGAGCTTTGACCCTCTCATTAGTTGAATTATCAATAATGGGCTTAATTGATTTATCAATAAGGGACAGAGGAGGGTTGGGAGTCATACCTGGGCTTACCTGTTTGGGCCCAAAACAGAAATCTTCGGGCTGAGGGGTGGTCGATTTCGATCAAGGTAGGTCGATTTCGAGTGATTTGGTCGATGTTGACCTGTGGGGGTCGATATCTACCTTTGCGACCCCATACTTAAGTTCCTGGCAACAATCTGGCATACTCGATTTCGACCAAGGGGGGTCGATTTCGATGTTTTTAGTCGATATCGACTGGTTCAAGTCGATGTCGACCCTGCTTGTTGTTTCCGTCCTCGCCAACAAAAATTTTCTAAGCTTCTCCTTAGCCGGCGAGAGGACTACTTGCTCCAGGTGCTTCGTTTCGCTCATGGTTGGGTTGAAAGAGAATTCTATCACTTCGTTCCCTATAGTAAAGGTTAGTAATCCTCGACGTACATTGATATTGGCATCAGCAGTAGCTAAGAAAGGCCTACCAAGGATAATAGGTACTATAGGATCTTCAGGCATTTCCAATACAATGAAATCAGTGGGCACAAAGAACTTACCTACCTTTACTGGAACGTCATCAACTATACCTGCGAGCCTGACGAATGAGTTGTCAGCCATATAGAGTTTCATATCCACAGGTTCAAGTGCGCGAATGTTCACCTTTTGCCAAATAGAGAGAGGCATGAGACTTACGCATGCCCCTAGGTCACATAGGGCTTTGTAGCGATGTTCAAGTCCCACGGTGATTGCAAACTTCCCTGGATCACTCCTCTTCTCAAGGAAATCCATCTTTAAGCACTCCTCTGCGATCTCTGCCATGGATCTCTTCTTGTTAAGGATGTCTTTGAGGAATCGCACATAGGCGGGCATCTCGCTTAGGGCTTCTGTAAGAGGAATGGTAACGTTAAGACCTTGAAGAATTTTTACAAAGAGCCTAAACTTACCTTTGGTGGGATCCTCCAATGCTTTTGATGGGAATGGCAATGTCTTCTTTGGCGGAGGGGCCAAAACGGTGGTCGGAGGGGCCTGCTGGACATCGACATCGATTGGAAGGTGGTCGATATCGACCGGGATGGTCGATATCGACCTCTGTTGTAGCTCTGATGGCTCTGCAGTGGCCTCGACGTCGACCAACGGGTCGATCTGGTGGTCGATATCGACCTCTACCTCGACATCGACTGGGCTGTCGATGTCGACTGGATCTGCTGCCTTATCCGACTTCGTTCGTGGCTTTTGTACTTTGTTGCCACTCCTTAATTGCATGGATGCGACATGGCCCATCCCGGATTGCCCCTTAGGATTGGTGGTTGGTTGCCCAGGGAATGTTCCGGACGGTCTAGGGATTTGCGCCGCCAATTGACCCAGTTGGGTCTCTACGTTCTTTTTCCAAATATACATCTCTCCAATCCTTGTGGTAAGGTGATTGAGTTGAGAATGGATTGCATTGTTGGATTGATCATTCTTTGCCTGGTTCCGCCTTATCTCATCCAGCACAAGTTGTAGATCATTCTTCCTTTGGTCCCTCTCCGGGTGCCCAGAAGCTATATAAGGCGGGGGGTCCCTAGGGTTAATCGGGTTCCTTTGTGGTTGATGGAACCTTTGGTCTCCCCAATATTGGTGATTGGGACCCCTCGCATAGCGCGCCTCCTGATGAGTCTCCGCTAGTTGTACTTGTTCAGCATGGGGGCACTCGATGGTGGTGTGCCGCTGCGATCCGCATTCAATGCAATCCTGGTTCGCTGAAAGGAACCTCACTTGCTTTTGGAGCTTTCGAAGTTGATCTCTATGGAATTTCTCCTTCACGTTCGGATCGATTACATTGGAGGGTTCATATAAGGGCATAGATGGGACAGGCCTCGACGATGATGATGTGTAGGAAGCCTCAGGAGTCCCATATGTGTTGTCGAACTCCACCAACCTCTCTATGGTCTCCCAAGCCTCTTGTGGAGCGAGTTCAAGGTAGCCATAGGAGGTGTAGGTGTTGATCCTCTCCTTGGTTGCAGCGTCAAGAGCATTATATATGATCTCCTGAATTACGTACGATGGTTGGCCATGCGTCGGGCATGATCATAGTAGGTCCTTAAACCTTTCCCAAACAGTTGTTAGAGCCTCACCAGGCTTTTGTTTGAAAGCCGTGATTTTCTGTCGGATCAACGCCGTCTTAGAAGGAGGGAAGAACTTGTTGAGGAACGCGTCCTTGGCTTCATTCTAGGTGCGGAGCGATCTTGGGGCTAAGCTCTCTAACCATTGCCATGCTTTACCTGTAAGGGACCATCGAAAAGCTTTTAGTTGGACATATTCAAGACTCTGTCCATCATCAATAGTATCACAGAGGTCTAAGAAGGTTGATATACGTGTCATAGGGCATTCATTAGGTTTTCCTTCATATTAATGCCTTCTTTTTTCAGTTAGGAAGTTAGGTTTAATTTTAAAATTAGAGGCAGGGATAAGAATCGCCGATTCAAGCACGGTGAGCACGGGGTGCATGTATTGCTTGGCATTCCGAGGGAGGGCATTGATTTGGGCTTCTATTTGGATCCGGCCTTCCTCCTCCCTATCCGCACGCTTCTTAAGTGCCGCCTCTCTAGTTGTTAAGTCCTCCACCTGCTTCCTTAGTTGCTCAATCAACTCAGCCTGGTTCGCGTTGTCTGCCATGATTCTTTGAGCCTGGGCTCTTAGGTGGAAATAGCGTTCAGAGTCGTCTACTCCTTCAAATTCAGGTGGGCGATCAGCGCGTCGCATACACCTGCAAAGCCAAACTAGATAGAAACGTGAGATAGACTACTAGGGCGCGATTGATTGCCTCCCCGGCAATGGCGCCAATTTGTTAAGTAGGAGGACGTCAAGTATCTCAAATACAAATATAAAGATATATAAATGTAAACCGACTCCTAGCCTATGCAAATAATTACAAGACTTCCTCCCGTTATAGTAGAAGGGTAGTCAGGATCGATCCACGAGGAGGCGTGTCAGCGGGATCCTAGTAGCGTTGGAATCTCACGTCTTTCTTCGACCAGAAGCCTCGATTTCGACCTTGGAGCTCGATGTCGACCTCGGCTGTTAATCCTTTCTGCAACAGAAGACCTGTAGAGATAAAAAAACAAGCAGTCGATATCGACAGGGGAAGATCGGTATCGATGTTAGCAGACGAAATCGACTGGCTCAGAAGACTGCCAGTCGACACAGGCGGTCGATATCGATGTTGAAGGATCGATATCGATGTTCAGTAACTTAGCAGTGATGATCGTCGTCGACTCAGAAAACTGTAGACGAACTCAGTGGTCGATATCGACGTTTGTTATCGATATCGATGTCTTTTCCTGCAAAGTCGTTAGCTTTTGTCGGCAAGGAAAGGCTGAAGTCTTTAGGATGGATGAGAATGCAATGATCAGAAATAAAGACAGTGATTTTGATGAATAAACTATATAAAAAGCAACTCCTAGGATTAGGGTTTACCACAACATTAACCAATGCATGCGATAAGATAAATAAGACGGACAATTGCGCTATTTTACCCGAGGGACGAGCTTTCGCTGTACACCAACTCTTAGGATTACTCTTGCAAATAAAACTAATTGTCTCTACCGATATTATGTTTATAACTCAAGTTGTTAACATGAATCCCTTTTCTTTCGATTAGGACTAAACATAGAATCGTAAGGATATGATATAGATACAACGATATCAACATCTAACACTTACCTCAAGCACGCATGGCTAACGTTGGGCTCACCCCGACCCTAAGAGCTTTGGGGGACTACTCGCACCTCATCATGAAACTCATCATTGATTGAAAGAAATAAACTTGCATTAAACTATAAACTCCGAAGCTTTACAACTCAACGTCGGCTTTCGCAAACGCCAAACCTTAAAACCTCTTTCTAACTCTATTGAATGTAATTGAACTCTAAAATTGGATTGTTGATGGATGATTGAATGCCAGCCCCCTAGGGCTTTATTTATAGACTACTAATCCTCGCTATCCAAGGATTGTAACTTCTATCTAAACTTTAAACTCTATCCAAACAACTAGGATAGGTCTTTTATTTTGATAAAACTTAAACTAACTTGATAAAACTTAAAGGTAAAAAGTAGATAAATCCCATCTGCTATCTATCTATATGTTACAAGATAAATCCGTGCCTCCTTGAAGATAATGTTTCCAATCCGCGTCTCGAAATCGAATCTATCTTCTGTCGAGATAAGGTCGATATCGACCATGGAGGTCGATATCGAGGTCTCTGTTCCTGCTCGACTTGTCCATCTCTACTCGATGTCTATGTTGAGGTCGATATCGATGGTGTAAGGTCGATATCGAGTTCTTTACTCTGTTGTGTGATGGTCTGTCTCAACACTCAGTTCTGTGTCGATGTGATGTAGTCGATGTCGATGTTTAATGTCGATATCGACCTCTCTTCTGCTCTCCTTGGTTTCTTCATTTTGACTATGATTTCGCTCGAATTCCTGCATGGTTAGCTCAAAACTTGTCCAGATTCTATTTTTTGCACTTTAGCCCATTCTTACACAAGTTTATATACTTTTGAAACTTTTCTTTGGAAATTGATTGAAATAGGAAGTCAAAAGATGCAATAAAAGGAGGTACAAATATGTACATCAATGGACAGCCGATGATGACAATGTAAGCTATGAGACTATCCGAACCCGTATGGACCCGGAGGAGTCGGAGAGCATACAGGTTAAAGACAACCCCATACTAGTCCCGAAGGACGGCGAGTTTGAATTGATGCTCGGGTGCTTCTACACGCATGAGGAGCCTGACCTCTACTACGATGACATTGTGGCTGCGTTGGCACCCTGTTATTACAGTGACGGCTCCGGCAAGGCCGGGCCGAGTTCGGAGCAACGAGATGGGACCAGGTACTCCCTGGAAGATAAGGTGTGGAAGACACTTGAACTGGTGTTGGAGATGCTGGGAACTATGTCAACATGGATGCGGACAATGGATGACAAGGTACGTATAACTTTTCCCCCATTGATGAACACCATTGATGACAGGAGGAAATATACCGGCGACACGGTGTATTACAAGAGTGACACGGGTAACTTTTCCTAGAATTACGAATAACATTTGCGCACCACTCCTCATTTATGTACTGTGTGGTTCAGATGAAGGTCTTCAAAGGTGTTGTGAATGGGATGCGAGATGCCCATTCAAAATCAGGAGGTGTGCAGAAACCAATGAGAGATGTCCGTGGAGAGGATAACCACCAAAATGTCGGGGGACAGAGGGACCAACTAAGGTGGATGACCAGACACCAGAAGGACAAGAGGAGGTAAATTGGTTGTTAGTTCACCTGATATTTTCTCCCAATGGATCAAGGGTTAATAAAATCAAGATTTTCATACTTCAATATATTGTAGTCAACTGACACGGTTATTTACTTCAAGCGACACGTATAAATATTCCGAGTGACAAGGGAACATTAAAAAATATCTGAATGACACTTGAAATAACCATAACCAATTGCCGGATCTCAGAGGCTGCAAAACCGGAGCCCGTTCAATGCAATAAGAGTAAGAGAGGTCCAGGAGGTGAAGGGGAAGTAGAGTCCCCCCCCTCCTAAGAAACCGCGGGGCAGAAAAGGGAAGAACGTTGTCGAAGGCGATGACGCGATTAATCTGGGACTTGTATCCGTCTCAGACAACGATGGCTTCCTCCGCTGGATGGATAGGTAACCCTCATCAGTAAACGTACCCAACTAATTGCAGACATTACTCCATTCTCCTAACATTGTGGTTGTGGTTGTGCAGCAGGGATGGGGATATGTGGAAGACTGCATACGGCACAACGCTTACGAAGGAGTTCTTCACCGCACTACAAACGCCCACAGTTTGGTTAAACTCTGAGGTACAAAATCCGCCTAACTGATTACCTTTGTTCAGTGAATGACACGGTATTTAGTGTAATAGGTACTGCAATAGTATTGTATTTTCACTAGGTTTGTAATCGATGCAGCACATGGAACAAGCATGTTATCTTCTGCGTAAAGGGGTAACGGAGAGGGGCGGTGACGTTGGCGGTCGAGTTGTGGTTGTGGACACATATTTCGGATGCTATCTGCAGACTGAGTGGGTCAAATACAAGCGCGATGCGGATAGCTACGAAGCGGACCAGAAGCTGCTTGGCTACTTCGACGGGCGGTCCCCGACGACGATAGGCCGTTCGTGGGAAGGGGCGGAACTCATCCTTCTACCGTTGAATGTGAAAAGTATTCATTAGATGGCTGTAGTGATTGATCTGATCGGGTGGCAGGTAAGGGTTTATGATTCGGATGTTTACATCGTGAGGGACAGCCATCTGCCTGCACACTTAAGCTGTGTCACCCACCTTATCCCGGTACTAATGAATGCCCACCCCGCGTTGAAGGCCACCTACGCCGACAAGTTGCCAAAGCCATTCGCCCTTAGTCGCGAGAAAAGGATGTCGCAAAACAAGAGGAGGTAATTTATGTGGAACCCTTAAATATCTCTTCGTCTCATAGTGGTATCCGGCTGTTATGAATCTGACTTAAGCATCCCTATTGCAGTGGAGACTGCGGATCATACACGATGAGGTTCATGCAACTCCTCACGAAGGACGCCTCCACCTTCGACGGTCTTGACGACGCATTCATCGGGGCGTACAAGCACATGCTTGCTGTTGGCATCTTCCATGGTAGATGGTTATGATCGCCGTTGTGATCATCATTGCCCAGTGTTATGAACTTTGTTGTTATTGTAGAAGGTTGTTATTAACGTCGTTGTTATTGTCGTGGATTGTTATGAACATGGTTGTTCCTCAAAACATATAGTTGTCGACGGTAGTTGACTAGGTTTGTATTGTAGTACGTTGCTATGAACTTTGTTGCTTTCTTTATCTTCTGCCGCTAGTTCTAAGTTGTAAGGAAATCACCCTTGTCACCTTATTGGAATCCCATGTCACCTGAAATAATTATCGTATCCCTTACACGACTAGTACAAACACTCAGAAAAGTAAACATCAATTGAAAGAAGTGCCAATGCAAAGGGTGATTTCCTTATCAAAGTGCCAACCACCGAAATGTCAAATATCAAATTCAAACCAGTGACATGCTACCCCTTTCACCTGACACGGTATTATAGAAGGGTGACATGGGTTATTTCCTGAAGCCATCACCAAAAGTACTATGAAGTTCTTAACAACTTACGTATAGTTTGCCGTAAAGTTTGCCAAGTATGTAACTTGTTCCCAAAAGTAAAGCGAAGTTCTTAACCACTTACCTATAGTATGCCATATGTGCATGCACCCTAAATAGACTACCAAGTACTTAAACCGTTGACAAAATAACCTAGATTGAGAATGGTCCAACGACTAACCCCAAACTGCAAATGCAAAAGAAGACCCAGCTTGTGAGGTAAGGCGTTGGACCACCAATGGAAGAACACATCTACGAACGACGACGCTTGACACGGGGAAATTCTCCCCGAGATGGGTATCGACAAGTCTTAGGGCGACTAGGGCGCCGCTACGTCCGGGGGGAGGCACACCGCGCTGGACATGGCTGGGGGGATTCGCCAATCTGCTCTTGGAGGAAGCGGATATAGCACATTCTCGTAACACACCTTCCATGCTGCGACTTTGTAGAAGTCATTCACGAGAGAGAAGAAATTGGTACCTCGAAACTTGGCAGCGACCATGGCATGCGGGCACGGAAACTGGTCAATGTCGAACCGCTTGCATGTGCAGGTACGGGCACTCAGGTTCACAACCCAGGAGGAGGACCCTTTGCGGACTGTGTACTCGTGTGAACTGAGCGGTCTGACATCCATGCATATTGACAACGCAAAGTTCATTTTAAGAACATCGTCAATGTAATCGCTCACCAATTTACCCGATTTGGTGCTGGTTTCCCGTCGCTCGTAAAACCACTTGGCTATAGTTTCGATGATAGCATCAATCAGGGCAGTGATGGGTAGGTCGCGGGGCTCCTTGAACACGGAGTTTAGACACTTGGAGTTGTTCGTCGTCAATATGTTGTAGCGCATCCCCAAGAAGTATGCCCGGGCCCAGTTCTAGAAACCAGCCTCTTTCAGGTATTGGCTCACTGGGGCTGACTGTGAGCAGAAATCAGCGAAGAGCTTCTCGAAGTCTGCCCTCGTGTACGCCCTCGCCACCTTGAAAAACAACGTCTGCAGGCCCGTGACACCCTTGTACTTGCACCTCGCATTCTGAAATAGATGCCATTGGCAGGCCCCTTAGTTGTCCCTCAAACCTTTGACGATACTAAGATGCCGATTAGAGACAAACATTACGTCCGGTGCATCCTCGACAACATGTAGCATGTTCTTGAAGAAGAAGCCCCATGACCCGTGATTCTCACCATCGACAATTGCAAACGCAATCGGGTATATTTTGTGGTCTGCATCTTGGGCTGTGGCAAAGAGAAGCGTGCCCCTAAACTTCCCTTTGAGGAAACTCCCATCCACTGAAATCACCTGTACATGGAAACTTCCCTTAGGTGACATGGTATTTTATGGTAGGTGACATGCAATATCATAGTACCGACATGGAGTTTTACCTTTCGAAGGTAGGGGATCTCCTTGCGCCATACCCAGAAGCTAACAAAGGCGTACTTGAATCTTTGGGATGAGTCCAGCTCTAGCCTAGTATATGTCCCGGGATTCGTCTGATCCAACATGTGCAGATATGGAATAATATCTCGGTAGCTATCTTCATCGGTTCCATGCTTCACCTCCCTCGTCGCCAGTCGAACCCTTCGTGCCTTCCAGTAGCTACACGTGACGTCGTACTGGGACTTCGTCATTGCCTGCACTTGCTCGGGAACGAGGTTCTTTCGAGTCCCGGTGAACCTACATATAATTATGACAGGTTAAGTTACATCATGTGACATGTTGAATATAATGTTTTGACATAAATAACAGTGTCCGCAACTAAAGTAACACTTACGTGGTCACGAGGTTCCGTCCAATCATGTTCGACGTAGCATGTCGGTTATGGTTGTGCTTCATATTCATGTCACATGTATGCTCCTCGATATACTTTCGGATGGACCACATAGTGGTGCGCCGGTAAGTCGACGCCCTTAACATCCACGTGCACTTGCTGTCCACACACCCAACGCTATACACCGATTTCGTCGATCTCTTCACAACAAACTCGAAGCACTTCTCCACCGCATTCCACTTAAGGCGAGTCTGCACATCAGCCTTCGATGCGAATAATTGTCCCTCCGAAAGTTCTGTCAGGTTGCGTCGTGGATCCTGGGTGCGAGGCGTTGCTCTGTCCACCATAGCTTCAACGTTCTCCATCGTAGGTGGGGATATGCTGGACCTCGGAACCCAATCTTCAAGTTCCCTCATCACCTCATCCTCAACTTCGCCCCCCTTCATCGACACCATCATACCCAGGTCGTCCTCGACACCCTGCCAGTCAAAATCATCCCAGACTTCTTCCCGCTTCACTCCGATGTCGAAGTCCTCATCCTCCTTCTGACTGCTTATGGATATGACCTCCAGCCCTTGATACATGTCACCTTGACAGTTTGCCGTGTCATCGGAAGAGAAGTCTGTGTCACTCAATTGGATCACATCCAGACCCTTACCCTTGTCACCTTCATAAATATGCATGTCCCCAGTTCCTAACCCCCTGTCATTAGTGTGCTTCTGGCTCTTCTCTATCACCTCACCCAAGTGGATCACCTCTGGACCCTTACCCTTGTCACCTTCATAAATATGCTTGTCACATGTTCTAAACCCCTTATCAGTAGTGTGCTCCTGGCTCTTCCCTATCACCTCACCCAAGTGGATCGCCTCCGGACCCTTACCCTTGTCAGCTTTGTAAATTTGTCTGTCACCTGTTCTAAATCCCCTGTCAGTAGTGTGCTCCTGGCTCTTCCCTATCACCTCACCCATGTGGATCACCTCCGGACCCTTACCCTTGTCACCTAAGTAAATATGTGTATCACCTCTTTGACATATCTTGTCTGTAATGTCTATCACACCCACCTCTGGACCCTTCCCCTTGTCACTTGAACATATATTCGTGCCACCCCTTTGAAACCCCGTGTCAACCATGTCTATGACCCCTATATCCTTGCTCTTCTCTATTGACTCGCTAACCTCTCCTACCCCATATAACCCAACATCTACAAACACAGGGTTTGGTTGTGCCTTACCTTCTGCCTCTCCAGTGACAATCTCATCCAAGTTGTCCACTTTTTGGGAGGTACGTGGCCCACTCAAGCATTCTACCTCTACGCCGGGTTGCTGTACTTCAACGCTCTCCTTCACCAATGGAGCAACATATATCGCCATGGGCCATGGATGTTCCCCACACTTTGAGTTCAGAAACTTAAAAGCCCCAAGGTCGTCATCATCAGCTATCGTGATCGGATGACCCGCTTCTTCCGCCTTTGGCATGTAAGACAACTGCCAATCTTCATATGAAGAATCATGGCCGACCTTCAGCCTGATTAGTTTTTCAGAGAGGAGAAGTCGATGCCCTCTTCAATGATCACATTCTTGCACACGGTCTCACCAAGAAAACACCCATCCGACACCCTCCAACAACCAACGACCGTTGAAGACGAGAGTAACGCATACTTTTGCGTTTTCCCCTGCAAATGAAAAGTGGGATCAGCACCATTGTTAATGGGTATCTACTTTTCCCAAAACATGAGGAGAAACAAGAGAGACGCCTACCCATTGTAACTAGACTTGTCAAAACACAACCCGACCCGGTTGATCCGACCCGAACGCCCGGAAATTTTTCGACCCGAACCCGAAAATTTTGACGCGGAAATTTTTTCTAACTCGAACTCGAAAACCCGGAAATTTTCTGGGTAATCTGGGTTTCGACCCGGTGACCCGATTGACCCGGTAATTTTGACCCGATTTACCCAATTGACCCGGTGACCCTATTGACCCGGTTGATTTATAATTATATATGATTAAATTTTTTTTATGGAGATTCCAATTTATTACATTTTATAATTACAATCACTTGATCTTTCATTTTCAAATCAACTTTTATATTTATTTGTATTGTTTAATACTCCGTTCGATCGATAGTATTTGATTTTTTGTTTTTCAACAGACTTTTTCAAGAAGATAAAAATTCTAAAAAATATTAAAATATAAAAAATATTCTATGCTTATTACTAATTGCATGAAATTATTTTTAAAAAATTATTTGAAAATTTGATATTTTATATATTATTACATTTTATTAAAAATTATGAGAAATAAAAAAAATCAAATGTTTTTTTAATAAAATGTAATAATATATAGAATATCAAATTTTTAATAAAATTATTTTTAAAAAATTATTTAAAATTTTGATATTTATATATTATTACATTTTATTAAAAATTATGAGAAATAATAAAAATCAAATATTTTAGATCAGATATAGTATATAATTACAAGAACTAGAACTTATGAACAATGTCTTTAATTTTAGATTTTTAAATTTATCACAAAATTATCAAATTATGATTTTTTTATTTAAAAAAGAAAAAATTGACCAACCCGAAATCGACCCGAAATGACCCGAAACCCAGTCAAACCCGGGCTCGATTCAACCCGAATTTACCCGAAACCCGTATCACCCATGACCCGTATTACCCGGGACCCGAAGTGACCCGACCTGAACTCGACCCGAATGACCCGTTTGACAGGTCTAATTGCAACTGAGAATTAGGGTTTCTCAGAAACCAAGGTGACACGGAAGTTTATGAAGACTGACACGAATAAAGAATGATGCCGACAAGTGCTCTGCAACTGGACCTTGAGACCGATGGATTTTCTTCAATGGTGGCCTTCTTCTCCAGTCCTTTTGTCCAGGGGATGAAGAAACTGAGTGTTCTTTCCCCTCCTCTCTTTTTATACTTTGCAAATTAGAGGGAAAGGCCCTATCACATCACCCTTTTCCCTTGTAATCATTAGAGTCATATCACCCCCTCTTTCTCCTAGATTTGGCGCCAAATTTCTCCACCAAAACATCCTCTCTCTCCTCCTCTCTCTCCTGGATGACCTTCAACCGGTTATCCCCTTCCAAATTTTTTTTTACACAAAATAACACCTATGCTAGTTTTGCAAATCTCAAAAAAGGTGACATTTTTGCAAAGTCACAAAAAAAAAAAAAAAACATGCTAGTTTTGCAAATCACCCATAAATAAAATAACACTGACCAGGCCCAGCTGAATCTGAATCGGGCAGTGTTGTGTTTCCCCCATCTTCTCCATAGCTATACAGTCTATACTTGTCCCACCACTCGAAAGGAGCCCCTTTCTTTACCCTAAATTCCTCAATAATCCAATCCAACAACAAATCATCCACCCAACAAGAAAGAACACATCTTCAGAGCTAGAGAGCCACATAGAGAGTGTAACCAGAGCTGCAAAAACAGGCAGGGAAGGAGGAGTGAAACAAATAATGGATCCTTCAATTTGGCTTTGCTACTCTCTATTTAGCCTCGCATTTACAGTTCCCTTTTCCAAAGGTTTGTGTAAACCCCTAATTTCATCTTTCAATTTGGATTTCAGTATTTTCTCCGTCCTCACAATTTGGGGGTATTTCATTTTCAGGGGCGGTATTCACATTCGTCAACAAATGCGACTCCACAGTGTGGCCCGGAATCCTCGCCAATGCCGGCACCCCGACGCTCGGCTCCACCGGCTTCGAGCTCCCGCCGCAAACCTCCCGCTCCTTACAGGCCCCCACCGGTTGGTCCGGCCGCTTCTGGGGCCGCACCAGCTGCAATTTCGGATCCTCCGGATCCTGCGCCACAGGCGACTGCGGCTCCGGCACCGCCGAGTGCAACGGCGCTGGGGCCCAGCCACCGGTGACCCTCGCCGAGTTCACCCTCGGTACCGGCGGATTGGACTTCTACGACGTCAGCCTCGTCGACGGCTACAACCTCCCCATGCTCGTGGCGCCCTCGACCGGCTCCGACTCCTGCGCCTCCACCGGCTGCTTGGCGGATCTGAACCAGGCTTGCCCTGAGGCGCTCAGGGCGGGTAATGGGGAGGCGTGCAAGAGCGCGTGTGAGGCGTTTGGCAGCCCGGAGTACTGCTGCAGCGGCGCGTATGGCTCACCCGCGACGTGTAAGCCGTCGATTTACTCCCAGATGTTCAAGTCGGCGTGCCCTAGATCTTACAGCTACGCCTATGACGACGCCACCAGTACCTTCACCTGCTCCGGTGCGGATTACACCATCACCTTTTGCCCTTCATCCCCAAGGTAAACCCTAGAATGCGTAAATTGTGACCTCTAGGTGTATTTGACATGCCAATTGAACGAATTGGTTAGGGTTTGGTTTCCGCTGGTGACGTCAGAAACTGTTTCACCAACTACAGCGTGTTTATTAGTGTAGCGATTCATGGAATATGTTTGTTTAATTTAATTTTCTGAATTAACATGTTGATTGTTGCAATGTGCAGCCAGAAATCGACAACTCCAACTCCGGTGACTCCGGTTACAGCCACACCGAGCACCATCAGCACCGGTACACCAGTGGGGTCGGAGTTCGGAGCAGGGTCAATGAGCTTCGAGGGGTCAGCATCAACCGGTTATCAGGGCGGGTCGACGGGACTAGGGGCGGAAGCCGGAGGGTCGGGTACAGACTCAACAGGAATGGTAGCTGATGGGTCATGGTTAGCTGGGCTGGCAATGGGAGATTCCCCTACTAAAACAACTCATCTCTTGTCTCTATTGTTGTCAAATATGTGTCTCTTTGTATCCTTTGTGTACTTGTCATAGCTGTCCTCTCCTAGATCTGGGCTTTCAGAGTGTAAAAAAGATTGGAGCAAGCAACCTGTGTGTATTCCGCATTTGCCATGTGATGTTGGTTTGGTATGGATTCAGTGTTGAGACGGATAAGGGGAACCCAGAAACAAGTTTGGGGGGTTTGCCCATCTGGTCGGATGTGTTGATTCCTCCTCAGATCAGATGTGTTGAAGATTGTTACCTTAGCTTGCTCCAGCCCTTTGGAATCATTATTGTGCTTGAATTGCTACATGATATTATTGATTGATTATAAATAGACCCACCCATCCCTATATTTATATGCTCCAATCCTGAGTATTTATTGTTGATGATATATATAGTTAATTTTACCTTAGCTTCCTTTTGTTGTTTTTTGGTGTATCTGGAAAAAGATAGTTGGGGTTTTCCGTGTGTTGGGTGCCTCGTGTCTTCTCCTTTGGGGGGCAACTAGGGCGATTTGAGGTTTCTTCACCGGCGGCGGCTAGCTTCGGCTGGTTTCCGGTTTCCATCTACGAGATTATGGAAAAGAGGAAGGGAAAAAGGGGTGGGCTTCGGTTTGAGTTGGATTCTGAGGCGAAACGGGAGTTGGAGCTGTCTTCTTTGTTGTTCAAATCGGGTGTGAAGGGGAAACCCTCACTTGAGCTGGGGGATTCCGGTGACTGTATGGGCGCAGCTAAGGGCCGTGATGGTGGTTTAGGTGTGTTGTTCGACAACGGTGGGGAGGGCACGTCTTCTTCCTCTCCCACTGATAGGAAGCAACAGGACTCGGCTCGCCCCTCACATGTTGGTGGCTCTCCTCCACCCGAGAGTGGTTTTGCTGTGGTAAATCCCTCCATTGGTGGCGCTCAGCTTGAGGAAACACAAGGTGGGGTTTGGGTCCGAGGCTATCCCTCCGCCCCTAATGCTAACGTCAGCAAGCGTGGGTTGACAAAAGAGCTGGTTTTAATGCTCACAATTCGCATAAACATCTCTTATGCCCAGGTTACTCGTGGGTCTCGTAGGGCTACTATGGCGGATCTTTTGAGCTTCATTCCTTATGAGTGGTGATAATCAAAGGCGGAGCTAGGGGGTCCTAGTGGTCACGTGACCATCCCCTCATCCAACAAATTACTTAGGTGTATTCTACTCGTCGCTAGCTTCGTTTTAATATATAATACACCTTAATCCGACATCTAGTAAAACGTTATGAATGTTTGAAAATTATAGGTGTGTAATCACTTTAATTATATTTAAATATACTATAATACTTATATATTTTACTTAAATTGACATTGACATATTATAATTTATCTCGAGAGTTTCAAAATCATAGGTTATATTACTTATTTTGAGAATTTGGTAAGAAGTTACCCAAGTTTAAATTTTTTATTTCTAGTTATACATTATTATATGTTAATAATACAATGTTTATTTCTTGCGTTTTATATCCTTATTTTTGTTTTATATCTTTGTAGTAGTTTATAATATCGTTTCACACTAGTTTGTAATATCGTTTGACGCAAGTTTGTACTATCGAACATGTTGTGTGTTTTACGACTTTTTTCTTATTCTTATTGTCTACTATTATGGTGACCCCCACTCAAAACTTTCCGTCCCTTGTGATAATATTTTGTACTCTGAGAATGATGTTGAAGAACCGACTAAGTTGTGGGAGGCAACGCTTGTGGGAGCTATAATGGGACCTGCAGTTCCCATCACCAGGGGCGGCCCTAGGGTGTGGTGGGCGTAGGCGGCCGCCCCACCCTTCGACCCACGCGCCCCCGTAACTTGAAAAAAAAAGTTTATTTATATATATGACATTTTTGTAATAAGTAAAACTTTGATTCGTATGTAATCAATTAATCTCCCTAGCTTAGTTGGTTAGTGGGAATGAAGGAATCTAAAATGAGACCAAAGGTTGGTGGTTCAATCCCCCCTACTAGCCTCCTTTTTCTAAAAAAAAGCTTCTTTATTCTTTGTTTAACTTTCACACTCTCTATGTTTCTACCTCGTATTTAATTATATTCCCACTTTCTGACCTCCCTATTATATACAAATTATGCAGTTATAAACTAATTAAACCCCATAAAATTGATGAAATTAGCCTTTATATTTTTTTTTTATCAATTCACCTAAAAAAGTTTCTTTATTCTTTGTTTAACTTGCATCTCACTATCTATGTTTCTATCCCGTATTTAATTATATTCCCACTTCCCGACCTCCCTATTATATACAAATTATCTAGCTATAAACTAATTAAACCTCATAAAGTTGATGAAATTAGCCCCTTTTTTTTGTTAAAAAAAATTTTCACCTCCCCCTAAAAAATCTTATTTATTCTTTGTTCAACTTGCAAAAGCCTTGAATTTAGCATGATTGGATTTTGATAAGTTTATACTCCTAACTATGAAAAAATGCCTGAATTTTCAATGAATGGCGAGAAATCACTACTATAGCAACCAAGCAAATGTAAGTCTACTTTTGTACAATTCACTGCTAAGATGAAAGCGTAGCTTAGATAAAGGAGTTTATTTCAGGTCAATATCTCACTAGATACTAGAAATTTCGCCCCACCTTTCAGAGGATCCTGCGGCCGCCACTGCCCATCACTATTGAGAAGGAGTACATCATCAACACCTCTTGGAAGGTAACACCGCCAAAAATTTTTGTTAAATCTAATGGTACTCTGGTGTTTCGATTTGAGACTTTGAGTGATCTTAACTGGGTGCTTGATTGAGCACGGGCCTTGATCGATCTGTGGTGCTTGATCACTTCTCTTGAAACAGTGGTCTGATGGTCTGCTGATGGACTGGAGGTTGTTTAATTCGGTGCCTGTTTGGGTGAGGTTACCTGATCTTCCTCCTATGTTTTATTCGAATAAGATGTTAAGCATTATTGGGAGTGGCATTGGGTCACCTTTGTGTGTCGATGAGTGTACGGCTAGCCAAGAATTGATTTCTTTTTCCCGAATGCTGGTGGATGTTAATGTGGAACAAGTTAGACGAACTCATGTAAAACTGGTGAATGCAAAAGGAATTGAATACTTGCAAAGAGTCATATTTGAATGGCTTCCATGGAGCTATGCATATTGCAATTGTTCTGGGCACTAAATCAAGAGGAACTAATTAAGTTGGATCATGAAACATCAGTTGTGTTGTGTGTGTTGGGGTGGTTGCCTCGTCATGGGTATTTAAATTAATTAAGGGGAGCTATTTACTTGGAGGCACTAAGAAAACCATTAGAGGTGATGCGCATGTGTCTTTGACCTTGGATGAGCTGTACCATGCTCGAGGGAGAGAGAGTCTCTTCCATCAAAGACCCCAAATCCGGGGAAAAAGCTGCGAGGTATTTCAGTCAGGACTCGGAGGGGGGGAGGATGAGGAAATGTCAACAGATGATGATTCGTACCATCCCGACCTTGACGGTCCATCAGCTGCGTGCAATTTCAGGAGTTTGTGTGCTTAGTCTTCTTGCTCGTGATATTTGCCTGTGATGTTGGCTGTGCAACTGGTGCTATTTTGACATTCTGCTATACATTGCCATCAATGTTTGCTGTAAAAAATTTGGCGGGAGAGGGGTAGGCTGTTTTTTTTTTGGAAGCAAGATAAGAATTCGGTTCACTAGACAAGCCTAGCGAAACCGAGAGACCGGATAAGCCCGTAGATGGACTAACCATCATGTACAACTGAAAACAAATTACAAAAGCAAATAACTGAAGCAAATGGCAGAAAGAAAATTACATAAGAAAATGACATAAATAAACAAAAACAAAGAATGTACAAGCCATCCTACATTGAAGTAAGCCAAAAGGCGAACGAATAGATCGGACAAAGGGACGACGCACACAAAGAACTCTAGAGACACTAGCGGACATCTCAGATTGTGGACTCAAACAAGCCATCAGATGTCGATCGCACATCCACGACGTCATCGAACATGTCAAATCAACCACCGCTCACAAGAAGCCTGCAACACAACAAGAACAGCACAGTACACAGACCCACAAATCCAAACCCAAACCAAACCATTGCCCACACAAACCACCCACGCACTCATCACAACCCTCAAGGACGATAACTAGATCATGGACAGGCTACCACAAAGATAAGCCAAAACAGAGGCGATAAAAATGAGACAAGAGAGCTAACACGCACAATAGCGAAATGGAGAAGCGATTAAAAGAGCAGACATAAAACCAATTTTTTTTAAAGTTGATTTCCCTTTTTTTCTAAAAAAAAAGAAGCATAAGAATAACGATCGGTGGGCATCGACGGTGGACCAGGGAGAGGCGGCGACCACTACCCCGGCAAAGAAGAAGCCATTGAGAGAAGCGCGACGACAACATGACCCAAATAGAAGAACGTAGAGGATAGGGCGGTGGCCCTAGGAGCATTCGGCGGAAGCGCGATAGGCGGCGCAAGTGCCTGGAACTGGAACATTGGGAGAAGCCCCAGTAACAAAAGAGAAAGAGGCGGCGGAGGCCGGTGAGTGATGGTTGTGAACCGAGGTCGACAGCGGTACCAAGGATGGTGGTCGCAGCGACAACAGAGAACCAGGCGGCGGTGACAACTAGGTTGCGGAAGGTGGCTGCGGCCATGGTGAAGGTGATGGCCATGGTGAAGGCCATGGTCGGACCAAGTTAAGGTGGAGAATGAAGGCCATGAAAGTTTACGGCGGCGGGGCACCAAATGCTCCAAAGAGAGCGTTTTTTTTTTATGAAACCAAAGAGAGCGTTTTAGGGTTGGTTAACTGTAGTGTGTCATCTTTGAGAGGGGTAGGCTTTTTGATCAGTCAATATATATACTTTGCTTTATATATTATTTTATTTTTGCAGACTTTATATATTTATATATCTATTATATATATATATATATATATATATATATATATATATATATATATATATGTCAATATATAAGCTTTGCTTATATTTAATTTTATACCAATCTTACTACCCGTTCGTTGTGCGGTTTCTTAATAAACAAAATGATATTTAATTTCTATTTTCTTTTTGAAATTTGAAGGTTATAATTTCGTTGAGATCTTTGGATCTTTTAGTAATTAACAATAAAATAAATTAATAATATGTTTGCTTCATATCAACATACAACATATTATATACACATATATATATAATAGATAAATAAATTATGTTTGATTGAAATTAATATACATAAAATTTATTTAATAAATAAATTAAAACCTTGGAAAATTTTGAAGATAAAATGAAAAGGTACAATTAGAGTTTAAATATTATGAGATGAAATTTATCTTATTTAATATAAGATAATTATTAATTTAAACTATTTATTTAAATTATTGTCGATGCAATCAGGGTGAACCCATCTATGTGATTTTTTATAAATAAAATTTTGTAGCTTCAAAAAATTACGACTCAAATTACGTAGCTTAGTTACAATATTAAATTAATTAATATATTGATTTGTTTTAATTCATAATTTAGAGGAACATCTTTTAAAAAATACGATAAAATTTATTAGCTTAGCTACAATATTAAAATAATGATTAAATATAATTGATCATCGGTTAAAATTGAAAGAAGCCAAAAATTATAATTTTCTAACCCTAAATAATAAACATAATAGATGACATGCACGAGTGCATGACCTATATTCATTAGACATGATTTAGTATAAACCGATCTAGTATAAATGACGATGCAACTGTAGTATTTATCTTCTACTTGGTAGACTGGGACTTCCTACTAACAATAAAATGGACATATTTGGATTCTCTGAAAGATTGACTGGTTGGATTAAGGAATGTATAACTATAGTAACCTACTCGGTTTTAGTAAATAGTGAACCAACAGATCTATTTACTCCACGACGAGATCTAAGACAAGGTGACCCTCTATCGCCGTATCTATTCCTTATTCTATCAGAAATCCTTGCCCGGAGGCTGTATGAAGAATCTGCAAAGCCCCGTAGTCATCTAGGGGTATCAATCACACGAAGTGGAATTAGAATCCCCTTTTTAGCCTTTGCTGATGATATTGTTATCTTTGCTTCAGCCACAAAAACCGCTTGTAACCAAATCAACAAGGTACTAAGAGAATTCTCCTCGCTATCAGGACAGAGAGTAAATAGAGATAAATCACATTTCCAAACAACACCAAACGTAACAACGAATTTGAAAAATACAATACACAATGAACTCGAGATCCCCTACTCAAACAATCTGGGGCCTTACCTCGGTTGCCCTATCATTTGTGGCCGCACAACCAAGGACACCTTTCAAGATTTATTAACCAAAACTAAATCACAGCTTGACAAATGGAAAGCTAATTGCTTGTCTCAAGCAGGATGTTGTACCCTGATTAAAACAACACTCTCGGCAAAACCGTTACACCTGATGCAATGTATCCTATTACCGAAAGCGGTACATGTAGAACTGGATAAGATAAACCGAAACTTCTTGTGGAACAAGGGCGCTAACCATAAACCACTTGTTACCTGGTTCGAGGTCTACAAGGCTAAATCACATGGGGGTCTAGGCCTGCGAAATTCCGAAGACATGAACAAAGCACTACAACTAAAACTAATTTGGAAAATCATGGCAGAACCACATAACTGTAAAGACTCGGGATTTTAAAATATTATTTTATAAATTAAGAATTATTTTTGATTTAATATTGATTTAATTGGAATCTGAATTATAATATTTCGGAAAATTTTGAGAATTTCGTCCTCGAGCAATATATTTGATTCTAACTCTTTCGAAGCGAATTCCGGCATAACTTTGAATTAGATTTAAAAAGCGGATTTTATTCCGCTAACTTTAGTTCGAGACTTGAAAATATCTTCCGAAGTTCTATTCAATTATTTTATCGACTAACGAGATTTATTATTTCAGAATTGAAAACTTATAATTTAAATTTCGATCGAGTCGGGATAGGATCGAGATAGCGGGTTTCAGGTTATTTTCCGGATATTTGAATTTCACTTTTAGGGGACCACATACTTATCTTATTGTCTACATCTGAAACCTCCAGCTACCCATTTCCACATTTGGCCCAAACAACCCCATACCCTCAATTCTCCCTCCCACACCATCTCCCCTCTTAATTCCCACGCCAATTGCAGCAGGATCAGACCTCCTCTCCCCCTCCTCTATCTCAATTCCAGAACAACAGCTTCCCCTCCTTTCATTCAGATCTAAAAACACAAACCCTCAAACACACTCTCTCCCCCTCCTCTTTTCCCTTCCAATCAAAGCCCCAAAGAGCTCCTTTTTCCCAATGTCTTCTGGCCACCATCACCACCAGTCAATCACTACCCCCGTCGGATCTGTTTTCTGCAGCCACCGCTGGGCACCCGCATCGCTCTCTGTTTCAAAGCACACCTAAGCGCAGCCCCAAACGCACATGAGCAACCCCTGTTTTCGAGCTCCACGCACCGAGTACCCAGCAGCCCCACCTTCGTACTCCTTCTTCCGAGTAGGAAGCCCTAGCAGCCAGGCTGTCCGACGTCTGAAGCCATTAGCCCAGGAGCCACCCCGGAGAGCCGAGACCCCTGCTTTCGGTTTTCAAGCGAGGTAAGGTTCCCTCCTCCCTCCTTCCGCTGCGCAGTCGTGTAAAAGCGTCACCTTTATAACTCCTATCTCCGACCCAGGCCAAGAGCTCCCTGCTTCCAACTTCGGTGAGCCCAAATCGACTCCGACGAGCGCTTTTTGACGATCCTCGAAGACCCTTTGGTGAGCGCCTCCTTCTTCTTCCTTTCTTGTCATTTCTATATCCATGGATGTCGGGTGGGTGGTCGAAGCAAGCCGTCGACTCCGGTGAGCTTCCTCTCTTCCTCCTCTTTCGGAATTCCGAAGTGTAGTAGGTGGGGGGAAGAAAGTGAACAGCGCCGGTTCGGTCCTCTAATTTCTTTTCTTTCTTCCTGGGTCAGTTCATCTTTTTGTTTAATTGAACCGATTTAGTGCCTAAAATCAGAATTTGGATATGGGGTTGGGTCTTGGGCCGGGTCTCGGCAAGTGAATCCGGGTTTGGGCTTGAGAGTCTGGGCCGACTTTTTTTTTTTTTTACAAAGCTTGTGCCTGTTTTTTTTATGTTGGAGATTTGGGATCCAAATTTGATAAGAGAAAACGAGAGTTTGGGGTTTAATTTCATGTGGGTCAATTTTTGATGAACACACACACACACACACACACACACACACATATATATATATATATCAAGGTTATAACTTACTTGTATATTTGATATAAATGTTAAGATATTTGGCATATAATATATTATATAAATGGGTTTTGGATTTTAAAAAGAAAAGAATTTAAAAAAAGGGTTTTAAGGGTAGAAATTGATTTAAAATTTAAAAGAGAACTTTTAGAAATGACCTAAACTTGTCGGATTTATTTTGATAAAATAATAATATAAGTTGATTAAAAAGCAGTGGTTTATAAATGGATTTTTGGGTCAAGTGTGATTTGGAGAAGATGTTTTAAATAAAGATTGGTCTAACTGGAGATTGAGAGTTTCGGGAATCTTGGGAAATTGATTTGCTTTATCTAACTTGGGAATGGACTTACTCAATTTAACTTGGTAAATTAATTGTTGAATCTTAAATTATGAAAATGGTGCGAATTGTGTTGTGATAAGTTATGATATGGATTTATGTGAATTGAAGCATTATTTGACCTATTAGAATCTTGAATTAAATTATGAAGCATGATGAGATGTTACATGATATTATGATGTGTTGATATAAATGAAAGCATGATGATATAGTACATGATTAAGAAGCATGATAAGTTCTTAAATGTTGAAGTATGATATGTTATATGACGATTAGAGTATGAATATACCTTAGAGTATGAATATGACTTATATTTATAATAATGGTGCATTATTTCTAAATGATGAGTTGAAATGATCAAATGTTGAGATTATGGGATGTTAGATATTGAGATGAGATGAGATGTGGGATGGTATGCGATGCATGACGAGATGATTTGAGATGATAATGATGAATTAATGTTAAGATGCGATATTCTATGATTTCGTGAACTTATATGTGATAGTTAGGGGCGCCTTGTGTGACTGAGATATACTTAGTGTAAATTAGAAGTAGATTCATATACATTACTTGTATATGATAGGTTATCATCTGTGATGTATGACTTGCTGTATACATGGATTCTGCCTTTTGTTGTTACCACAGAAATCGACTCCTCTTGTCGATGTCGACCCTACTAATGTCGATGTCGACCTCACTACAACTGCAGGGAAGAAGAAGGTGTTGCCATTCCTAACTAGAAAGATGATTAAGGACCCAGCGGAAAAGAAGTTCCAGCTGTTCGTGAAGATGCTCCAGGGACTTAATGTCTCTATACCATTCACAGAGGCACTTCATAAGATGCCATCCTATGTGAGGTTCCTTAAGGACATATTGGGTAAGAAGCGATCACTTTCTGAGATCGCAGAGGAGTGCAACAGGTTGGAGCTACCACAAAAGCGGGCGGACCCAGGTAAGTTTTCTATCGCTATAGGTTTAGGTCAATTCAAATTTAATGCTTTAGTTGACTTGGGCGCTAGAGTTAGCATGATGCCACTAACCATTTGGCACTAGGTAAAGATAGGTCCTCTGGAGCCCGTGGATGCAAGGCTGTACATGGCAAACAATACGGTAGTGATTCCAATTGGGATAGTAAAGGATGTGCCAGTACAAGTAGGTAAATTCTTTGTCCCAGCTGATTTCTTAGTTGTTGATATAGCGGAGGACCCTGCTTCTCCCATTATTTTAGGTAGGCCATTCCTAGCAACCGTCGATGCTAACATTAGCGTGAAGAAAGGATTGCTCTCATTCACAATTAGTGACGAGGTGATAGAGTATGCCTTCAACAAGACGGTGAACAATCAAGGGCCAATGGAGATAAAAGCCATCAATGGTGTCAACATTGCATGTGGAGAAGTCAAAGTAAGGAGTATTACACCGGAGGAGCTTGAGAAGAGGGCTATAGAAGCCCAAGTGGAGGAAGTTGTGGCAATCTTGAACGAAGGGGCCAAACAGAACATCGACATCGACCCAGGTAAGTCGATATTGACTAATAATGTTCAAGATTCTGTGCCAGGTCATAAGTATGGGGTCGACGAAGGAGAAAGAGGAACATCGAAATCGGGTATAAAGGTCTATATTGATCATGCCCAAGAGACCACGGAATCGACCACCATTGAAGCTGAGAAGGGAGGAACAGAGACCTCAATATCGATCTGAGGGTCGAAATCGACCTGGTCATATCGAGCAGAAACTCTCCAAATCGACTGATCCTCCAGGAGTACAACAGAGGTCGATATCGACCTCTGAACATCGAAATCGACCTGAGCCACAGAATGAGAAGAAGGTAAGTCAAGGTACGGATTCCTCCTGTTCCATTACAAATAAAGATCTATCATTATTTAGAAGAGGTGTGCCTTGGCATGTGCGCTTATGTAGGGTATCCGATGATGATTCAAGCCAATATGAGATAGGAGACAAGGTTTATGTTGCCAAATCCAAGGACCATTGGTTCCCTACGAGGTTCAAAGATAAGAATTTGGGACCATTCACAGTGAATCAAATCCATCCAGGCGGAATGCAGCTGCGTGATAAGAAAGGAGTCATATTTGAGGCCCAAGCCACATGGGCTCTGCAGATGCCGCCTTGAGAAGCGCAAAGGAAGAAGTCGGCCTAGCGACTTAAAAGTCTAGAGCGTGTAACAAAGACTTAGTTTTGGTTTTAGACAGTTTTACTTTCGTTTAAGACAATTTATTGTTTTGCATGTTTTGGTTTTGTTTTTTAACAAGTTGCAGGAAAAAGAAAAGAGGGCAAAAACGGAGATCGAAATCGATGTTGAACATAGACATCGACCTTATGGTCGATTCAGATGGGCTTGTGGTCAAGGCCGGATCACCCTGAAGCTTGAGCCAGAAATCGATGAGAGACATCGATATCGATGTCCAAGGTCGAAATCGACCATGCCTCCTGTCTTCTTCGACTCCTGAGATTTGTGACGGTTTTGTAAGTTTTCTTCTTAACCCTAATTCTAATACAGTGAGGACACTGTAAATTTTAAGTATGGGATGGGGGAAAGGCTTACTTGCATATTCATACTTAGTTTAGATTTGCATATTTATCTTTATTTATTTCGAAGAAAAAAAATGACCCCCATCAAAAATTTAAAAAAAGAAGAGTCATGGAAGTATAAAAAAGAGCTCTATGATGCAAAATTAGATTCATTAGAGATATAATATGAAATTGCCTAGTTAATGGAAGTCCCAATGAAGTGCAAAAAAAAGAAAAAAATAAAGGAGATGAAAAATTTGAAGTTGCTTTTGACATGTGCATGGTAAGATGATGGAGGACTTTTATGAAATTCCATACAAAGTGCTTACATATACAAGTTCATATCCTAGCCTTACCTATGCATATTTGCAAAAGAACTCGAAGTCTTCTGAAGAGGTCGAAATCGACTGGAGACCTCGACATCGAGTACAAGCAGAGACATAGGAATCGAGCAGGGAAGAGAACAGAGCATGTCGACACCAGAGAGGTCGATATCGAGGATTGAAGTTCGATATCGAGTGGCCAGATCGAGCTAAATGATAGAAGTCGAGTGCTAATTCGAGTAGGAGAAGGAGAGCTTGAGATAGAGTTTCACAGGGGTCGATATCGATGTCTGAAGGTCGATATCGACCATGCCAACAGAGGAATCCGACCCAGATTTTGATAGAATTCTATCCGAAGCTTGCACGTCTATCCAAAAGTCGAGATATTCTATCTTCAACTTCAGAGCTATCATATGAGCTGATTTACCATAGAATTTTTAGTTTTTTACTTTACTTAAGTTGTATCTTAGAGAATAAAGATAAAGTTTCGAGTCTTTGGATAGCAAAGTTCGATATCTATATCTAGAGGCCATTAGGGCTGAGTTTAATCAATCAAGACACATCCAATTATGCAGAGAATTTCAGTTTTCAATAGAGAGAATTTGTAGAGAGAGAGAGAGAGGAGGGCTGAGTGAGTCGGTGGAAGCGAGAGCGGAGATTTGGCTTGTTCGGTTGTAATTTCTTTCATAGTTTAATTCAAAGTAGTTTTCTTTCAATGATGATGATGAGCTGCATGATGAGAAGCGAGTAGTCAACCCACTTCTAGGGTCGGGGTGAGCCCGACGATAGCGATGTAGGGTAAGTGCATCAAAGGTTTGACTTTTATGCGATTCCGTTTTCTATCCTATGCATGATTCCTTTGCGAAAGTTATGAAGATTCATTATTTGCATTATTGAAGCGAAAGCCACTCATATTGTGAACTTGGATTGCTCATTGTTGTTGCAGGAGGCTTGATATGTCAAGTAATTACAAATATAAAGATGTAATAAATGTAAATCGACTCCTGGCCTAAGCAAATAATTACAAGACTTCCTCCCGTTGTAGTGGAAGGGTAGTCAGGATCGATCCACGAGGAGGCGTGTCAGCGGGATCCTAGTAGCGTTGGAAATCTCAAGTCTGCGTCGACCAGTAGCCTCGATTTCGACCTTGGGCCTCGATGTCGACCTCGGCTGTCGATGTTCTCTGCAACAGAAGACCTGCAAAGACAAAAACAAGTGGTCGATATCGACTGGTGGGGGTCGATTTCGATGTCAGTCCACGAAATCGACTGGCTCAGAAGACTGCCAGTCGATACAGAAGGTCGATTTCGACACAAGGGGTCGATATCGATGCTTAGCAAACTCCGCAGCGATGTTCGTCGTCGACTCAGAAAACTATCGACGAACTCAGTGGTCGATATCGACGTGTGGGGTCGATATCGATGTCTCCCTGCAGTGAGTTAGTTCTTCGTCGGCAAAGAAAGGCCGAAGATTTGAGAATGGAGAGAGAAGCAATGAACAGAAATAAAACAGTGGGTTTTGATGAATATAAAATATGTTAAAACAACTCCTAGGATTAGGGTTTACCACAACATTAACCAATGCATGCGATAAGATAAATAAGACGGACAATTGCGCTATTTCACCCGAGGGACGAGCTTTCGCCGTACACCAACTCTTAGGATTACTCTTTCAAATAAACCTAATTGTCTCTACCAATTTTATGTTTATAACTCAAGTTGTTAGCATGAATCCCTTTTCTTTCGATTAGGACTAAACATAGAATCGTAGGAGGAGAGATAGACACAACGATATCAACATCAAATACTTACCTCAAGCGCGCATGGCTAACGTCGGGCTCACCCCGACCCTAAGAGCTTTGGGGAACTACTCGCTTCTCATCATGGAACTCATTGTCAATTGAAAGGAAGAAACTTGCATTAAACTAAACTTCGAAGCTTTACAACTCAACGTCAACTTTCGCAAACGTCAAACCCTAAAACTTCTCTCTAACTCTAACTCTATTGTCTATTGTCTTTGTCTTTTTCTTGGGTTGTTCTATGATTGGATTATTGGATCCTCTAACAAATCAGCCCCTAAGGCTTTATTTATAGGCTACTAATCCTCGCTATCCAAGGATTGTAACTCCTATCTAAACTAATAACTCTATCCGAACAATTAGGATAGGTCTTTTATTTTGATAAAAACTTTAAATAACTTAAAGGTAAAGGATAGATAAACTTCAGCTGCCATCTATCTTGAAAGTATGAGATAATTCCGTGCCTCCTTGAAGATATAGTTCCAATCCGCATTCGAAATCGAGTCTATCTTCTGTCGAGATAAGGGGTCGATATCGACACCAGGGGTCGATATCGAGGTCTCTGTTCCTGCTCGACTTGTTCAGCTCTGGTCGATTTCTATGTTGAGGTCGATATGGGGGTCGCTATCGACACTGGGGGTCGATATCTGGGTCTAAGGTCGATATCTACCTCTTCTCAGCTTCACTTGATGTCTATGTTGAGGTCGATGTCTATCCCAGAGGTTGATATCTGGGTCTAGGGTCGATATCTACCTCTGCTCAGCTTCACTTGGCTTCTTCGTTTTGACTCCGTTTTCGCTCGAATTCCTGTATGGTTAGCTCAAAACTTGTGCAGACCCTATTTCTTGCATTTTAGCCCATTCTTACACAAGTTTCATATTCTTTTGATCCTTTTATTTGGAAATCGAATGAAATACGAAGTCAAAAGATGCAATAAAAGAAGGTGCAAATGTGTACATCAAAACACCCCATACTTAGACTTGCTTGTCCTCAAGCAATAACCAAGCAATAACCAACACCTACAACACATCCTTCAAGTCTTCGCCCTTGTCAAAAGCAACATCATAAGCGGTAGCAAAGCAAAGCAAGTGAATTTAACGTCATAGCACATATTTTAGTGATCCATAGGCATATGCAATTTTGATCCAACCTCACAGGGATAATGTGTTTGCACTCAACTCTCATGTGTTTAGGCTATGAAGATCAACTCTCAACTCAATTCCATATACAATCTCATAAACATTGCAATTTATAATAATCCACTTCGCAACCAATTATGAAAATGCAATAAGAACCATCAGGAGGGCTTTCGCTCAATGGAAGACTTCAAAGAAGACTCCATTCGGCGGGGTTGTAATGGGGCTTGGTATGAAATAAAGGGTATGGAATTATTTGGCTATGTGGTGCTTTTATAATTCGGGAATCAAGACTCCTAAATTTCAACACTTGCAATACCCAAACCATAACTCTTCATAATATGCTCTAAAGATGCATTCTATCAACCCTTCTTCCAAGTTCTAATACACCTCTCAAAAATATAACATTTGTATGAATAAAAGACTTAAGGATTTTGGCTCATGCACTATATATAGATATCTCCTCTTTATATATATATATTTTTTTTTCGAAAATAATAAGCAAATATGTGCATTTATATGGTGAGCCATAAATCCTTTTACAAAATATGACAAAATGTAAATATGCGCCATCCTATAATTTCCTTGCTCAAAACTGGACATTATGCTCTTTTCATTCCACAAGGCATTAGTTCCAACCAATCTAAGTCTCAATTCCCAAATGGGGGTCAGGCTCAATTTGGCTAGGGATAAATTTGTGGAGTTTGCAATTTCAGGCTCAGGCTAATGTTCTAGCTTCAAGCAGGGATAATGCAGGGTAGGTAAAGAGATGATAAAAATGGCTTAAAAGATGCCTCCATCATTTAATTCTCGTAAACATAAACATATATATGCATTGGTTTTGAATAACTATCACAACATTTAGAGATGCATAGGAAGAGTAAATTCACTCAAGAAAGCGGAGGGATTTTTGATGTTCTCCCTATAAGTCAAAATTCTCACAAGGACAATTTTTGTTGGATTTGCTTTTTAGCCTAGGATCATATGTGCTCAATTTCATCACAAGTTCACAATCTACATAAAAATTTAAGGACTTAGGCTAAACCATCCAAATATGCCATAGGATTTACATGATCAAGTCAGCTATTGAGTTTTCATCATAGGACATCTAAGTAGGGTAAAGAAAAATAAACTTTAAAAATAAACATGCATTTTTTTTGTATTTTTGACATTTTTCTATTTTTTTGGATTTTCTGACATTTTATAAAAGTAAAACTAAAAATTTAAACATGAATGCAATGCGAAGAAGAAACCAAGTTAAGACCATAAGACATGTCTTTCCCCCACCACATACTTAAAATATACAGTGTCCTCACTGTATTAAAAAGAAGAACAAGGGTAGAGAGAAACTCACAACGCAACCTACGGATTCAGGTCGATTTCAGGTTTGGTCGATGCCAGAAGTCGATATCTAGGTCAGTGGTCGATGTCGACTGCATCTGTCGAAGTCGAGGAAGAAGATGAAGACAAGGGCTGCCTGATTGGGGTCGATATCGAGTATTAGGGTCGATATCGACCTCTCTTTTTCGCTCCTGAGTCCTCGATGTCGACTCCAGGAGATGGCTTGACCCTGGGGGGTTGATTTCGACTGGCCTGGTCGATTTCGACTATCTCTACAGAAGCTTCTTTTCTTCTTCGTCGTTCCTTTTGCTTGATAACCTGAAATCTTGGTTAGGAATATAGATAAAGCACGAATTATCTCAGTTTTAAAAGTTCAAAACAGCCAAAAGTTAAATCTTAAAAAAAACATCAATGAAAAATTTAAAAGTTTTATGTACATGCTCTAGATTTTTGAGTCGCTAGGCCGACTTCTCCGTCAATTCTTTATGACCCTTTTATGTAGGGGCCCTTCGAGCGTGAGCCTTCTCCTGGATCATCCTGGTCCTTTTGGTAGTAGCGAAGTTCAACGACCAAGGCTTCGTTGATGTTAGGTTCTTCTTTGGGCGCTTTTCTTCTCTTTCTTGACCTAACTTTAGCAATATAGGCAAACCATGGAGCTTTGACCCTCTCTTTAGTAGAATTATCAATAATTGGCTTAATTGATTCATCAATAAGGGACAGAGGAGGGTTAGGAGTCATACCTGGGCTTACCTGTTTGGGCCAGAAATAGAAATCTTCGGGCTGAGGGGTGGTCGATTTCGACCAAGGTGGGTCGATTTCGAGAGCTTTGGTCGATGTCGACATGTGGGGGTCGATATCGACCTCTGTGACCCCATACTTAAGCTCCTGGCAGTGATCTGGCATACTCGATTTCGACCAAGGGGGGTCGATTTCGATGCTTTTAGTCGATATCGACTGGTTCCAGTCGATGTCGACCCTGCTTGCTGTTTCGGTCCTCGCCAACAAAAATTTTCTAAGCTTTTCTTTGGCCGGCGAGAGGACTACTTGCTCCAGGTGCTTTGTTTCGCTCATGGTTGGGTTGAAAGAGAATTCTATCACTTCGTTCCCTATAGTAAAGGTTAGTAACCCTCGACGTACATTGATATTGGCATCTGCAGTAGCTAAGAAATGCCTACCAAGTATAATAGGCACTACAGGATCTTCAGGCATCTCCAATACAATGAAATCAGTAGGCACAAAGAACTTACCTACCTTTACCGGAACGTCATCAACTATACCTGTGGGCCTGACGAATGAGTTGTCAGCCATATAAAGTTTCATGTCCACAGGTTCAAGGGCACCAATGTTCACCTTTTGCCAAATAGAGAGAGGCATGAGACTTACACTTGCCCCTAGGTCACATAGGGCTTTATAGCGATGTTGGCCAAGTCCCATGGTGATTGCGAACTTCCCTGGATCACTCTTCTTCTCAGGGAAATCCATCTTTGAGCATTCCTCTGCGATCTCTGCCATGTACCTCTTCTTGCTCAGGATGTCTTTGAGGAATCGTACATAGGCGGGCTTCTCGCTTAGGGCTTCTGTTAGAGGGATAGTGATGTTGAGTCCTTGAAGTATCTTTATGAAGCGCCTAAACTTACCTTTGGTGGGATCCTCCAATGCTTTGGAAGGGAATGGCAACGTCTTCTTTGGAGTAGGGGCCAAAACGGAGGTCGGAGGGGCCTGCTGAACATCGATGTCGACTGGAGTTGGGTCGATATCGACTGCTAGGGTCGATTTCGACCTCTGTTGTGGCTCTGATGGCTCTGCAGTGTCATCGACATCGATCAGGGGGTCGACATGGGGGTCGATTTCGACCTTTGGGTCGACATCGACTGGTCTGTTGACGTCGACTGGGTCTGCTGCTTTCTCCTCCGTTTCCGTCCGTGGCTTTTGTACTTTGGTGCCACTCCTTAATTGTATGGCTGCGATATGGCCTGTCCCGGATTGTCCCTTAGGATTTGTGGTGGGTTGCCCAGGGAGTGTTCCGGACGGCCTAGGGATTTGTGCCGCCAATTGACCCAGTTGGGTCTCTACGTTCTTCTTCCAAATATCCATTTCTCCAATCCTTGTGGTCAGGTGATTGAGTTGAGAATGGATGGCATTGTTGGATTGATCATTCTTAGCCTCATTTCGCCTGATTTCATCCAGTACTAGTTGAAGATCATCCTTCTTTTGGTCTCTCTTCGGGTGCCCAGGAGCTCTATAAGGCGGAGGGTCCCTAGGGTTAACCGGGTTCCTTTGTGGTTGATGGAACCTTTGGTCTCCCCAATATTGGTTATTGGGACCCCTCATGTAGCGCGCCTCTTGGTGAGTCTCCGCTAGGTGTACTTGTTCGGCATGGGGGCACTCGATGGTGGTGTGTCGCTGCGATCCGCATTCGATGCAATCTTGGTTCGCTGAAAGGAACCTCACTTGCTTTTGGAGCTTTCTAAGTTGATCTCTGTGGAATTGCTCCTTCACATCGGGATCGATTATGTTGGAGGGTTCATATAAGGGCATAGATGGGGGAGGCCTCGACGATGATGGTACGTCGGAAGCCTCAGGAGTCCCATATGTGTTGTCGAACTCCACCAACCTCTCTATGGTCTCCCAAGCCTCTTGTGGAGCGAGTTCAAGGTAGCCATAGGAGGTGTAGGTGTTGATCCTCTCCTTCGTTGCAGCGTCAAGAGCATTGTAAATGATCTCCTGAATTACATATGGTGGTTGGCCATGCGTCGGGCATGATCGTAGAAGGTCCTTGAACCTTTCCCAAACAGTCGCCAGAGCTTCACCAGGCTTTTGTTTGAAAGTCGTGATTTTCTGTCGGATCAACGCCGTCTTAGAAGGAGGGAAGAACTTGTTGAGGAACGCGTCCTTGACTTCATCCCAGGTGCGGAGCGATCTTGGGGCTAAACTCTCCAACCACTGCAATGCTTTACCTGTAAGAGACCATCAAAAGGCTTTTAGTTGGACATATTCAAGACTACGTCCATCAGCAATAGTATCACAAAGGTCTAAGAAGGTAGAAATATGTGCCATAGGGCACTCATTAGGTTTTCCTTCATATTGGTGCCTTCTAATCTCAGTTAAGAAGTTAGGTTTTATTTCAAAATTAGAGGCAGGGATAAGAATTGCCGATTCAGGCACTGTGAGAGCGGGGTGCATATATTGCTTGGCATTCCTAGGGAGGGCATTGATTTGGGCTTCTATTTGCCTTCGGCCTTCCTCCTCCCTATCCGCACGCTCCTTAAGTGCCGCCTCTCTAGTCGTTAGGTCCTCAACCTGCCTCCTTAGTTGTTCAATAAGTTCTGCTTGGTTCGCGTTTTCCGCCATGATTCTTTGAGCTTGGGCCCTTAGATGGAAATAGCGCTCAGGGTCGTCTACTCCTTCAAATTCAGGTGGGCGATCAGCGCGTCGCATACACCTGCGAAGCAAATATGGATAAAGACGTGAGATAGACTACTAAGGCGCGATTGATTGCCTCCCCGGCAACGGCGCCAATTTGTTGTTGCAGGAGGCTTGATATGTCAAGTAATTACAAATATAAAGATGTAATAAATGTAAATCGACTCCTGGCCTAAGCAAATAATTACAAGACTTCCTCCCGTTGTAGTGGAAGGGTAGACAGGATCGATCCACGAGGAGGCGTGTCAGCGGGATCCTAGTAGCGTTGGAAATCTCAAGTCTGCGTCGACCAGTAGCCTCGATTTCGACCTTAGGCCTCAATGTCGACCTCGGCTGTCGATGTTCTCTGCAACAGAAGACCTGCAAAGACAAAAACAAGTGGTCGATATCGACTGGTGGGGGTCGATTTCGATGTCAGTCCACGAAATCGACTGGCTCAGAAGACTGCCAGTCGATACAGAAGGTCGATTTCGACACAAGGGGTCGATATCGATGCTCAGCAAACTCCGCAGCGATGTTCGTCGTCGACTCAGAAAACTATCGACGAACTCAGTGGTCGATATCGACGTGTGGGGTCGATATCGATGTCTCCCTGCAGTGAGTTAGTTCTTCGTCGGCAAAGAAAGGCCGAAGATTTGAGAATGGAGAGAGAAGCAATGAACAGAAATAAAACAGTGGGTTTTGATGAATATAAAATATGTTAAAACAACTCCTAGGATTAGGGTTTACCACAACGTTAACCAATGCATGCGATAAGATAAATAAGACGGACAATTGCGCTATTTCACCCGAGGGACGAGCTTTCGCCGTACACCAACTCTTAGGATTACTCTTTCAAATAAACCTAATTGTCTCTACCAATTTTATGTTTATAACTCAAGTTGTTAGCATGAATCCCTTTTCTTTCGATTAGGACTAAACATAGAATCGTAGGAGGAGAGATAGACACAACGATATCAACATCAAATACTTACCTCAAGCGCGCATGGCTAACGTCGGGCTCACCCCGACCCTAAGAGCTTTGGGGAACTACTCGCTTCTCATCATGGAACTCATTGTCAATTGAAAGGAAGAAACTTGCATTAAACTAAACTTCGAAGCTTTACAACTCAACGTCAACTTTCGCAAACGTCAAACCCTAAAACTTCTCTCTAACTCTAACTCTATTGTCTATTGTCTTTGTCTTTGTCTTGGGTTGTTCTATGATTGGATTATTGGGTCCTCTAACAAATCAGCCCCTAAGGCTTTATTTATAGGCTACTAATCCTCGCTATCCAAGGATTGTAACTCCTATCTAAACTAATAACTCTATCCGGACAATTAGGATAGGTCTTTTATTTTGATAAAAACTTTAAATAACTTAAAGGTAAAGGATAGATAAACTTCAGCTGCCATCTATCTTGAAAGTATGAGATAATTCCGTGCCTCCTTGAAGATATAGTTCCAATCCGCATTCGAAATCGAGTCTATCTTCTGTCGAGATAAGGGGTCGATATCGACATCAGGGATCGATATCGAGGTCTCTGTTCCTGCTCGACTTGTTCAGCTCTGGTCGATTTCTATGTTGAGGTCGATATGGGGGTCGATATCGACACTGGGGGTCGATATCTGGGTCTAAGGTCGATATCTACCTCTTCTCAGCTTCACTTGATGTCTATGTTGAGGTCGATGTCTATCCCAGAGGTCGATATCTGGGTCTAGGGTCGATATCTACCTCTTCTCAGCTTCACTTGGCTTCTTCGTTTTGACTCCGTTTTTGCTCGAATTCCTGCATGGTTAGCTCAAAACTTGTGCAGACCCTATTTCTTGCATTTTAGCCCATTCTTACACAAGTTTATATTCTTTTGATCCTTTTATTTGGAAATCGAATGAAATACGAAGTCAAAAGATGCAATAAAAGAAGGTGCAAATGTGTACATCACTCATGAATTGGATAGTAACTCTTAGGAACTATGCGAGAGCCTCTAATCACCTAAGTGTTGGTAACGAAAGTTATTTGACGGAAGGGCATTAAATTTCATAACTTTAGCATAAATCTTGCATTGTTATCGTTGTGGCATGAAACCCCGACTTTGGAAGCTTTTAATTAATTGAATCCATATAAAAGTTTTAGTTTTGTTTCTGATCATCCGTCTTAGCCATTCTACATTCTTCGGACTCTTTTCCGACAATTGGTTACGAAAAACAGTTTCTGTGACAAACATCGGAATCGACTGTAAAGGTCGATATCGATCACTAACGTCGATATCGAGGTCTATCTCGACTTCGACTTTGCTGCTTTTGTCTTCTGCAGGAACTCTACTGGAAATCGACCAGAACTGAGGTCGATATCGACCAGACACATCGATATCGAGTGTCTTCTGAGGTCAGAAGCTTGATCGAGATTACAACAAGGGAAGCGCTGACATACCTCCTCGTGGATTCGATTCTAAATTACCCTACTACTACATTTGGAGGGATTCTTGTATTATTTGTTTGAGACAGAGAGTTAGCATAGTTGTGAATTATATTTGATTATTTGAATCCACACCTCCCGCTTACGAACAAAATCTCTGTTTGGTTATAATGGTAGCCCTATATGTGTTTACATGACTTGCTATGTTACTAGGTTGAATGACTTGATGCATTACTATATGAATGACTTGATACATTACTGAGTTAAATACATGACATGTACTGATATTTATTGAGTCGTATCCATGTGCATATGTCCTTTATATCCATATAGTGTTATACCATCTTAGGCTCATGTCGTCCCCCCTCTATCTTTCTTCCTTGTTCCCATATGGTTGCGTTATGATTGGATTGGCCTCTTGTGTATATTGGTGCTAAGGTTTTAAATGTAAATGTGTTGGATATCTGCGCCTTTCATCGAGACATTAGTATCCTGTAGGACCCACGACTTGTGGCTTGCGTAAATTTATGCCTTACTTGTTTTATGATCTGCTCCTTCTTAAAATAGGTCCCCGGTAGTATTGACATTCGTTCCTTATGTCCCTCAAATATGATTGGTGTTACACCTGAATGCTCATTATGCCTTATGTGACTCTAACTAGTATCATGCCTATCTACTCGTCTTATGATGATATTCCTCCATGCCCCATGACAATCTTTAATGCTTTAAGAATTAATAGGTTGACACCTTCCATGTGCACACACCACATTGTATTTAGATTCCGTGTATACTATTAGTATCATATAGGACGTATGTCTTCAAAGTGCAGCTTGTCATGAGAATATGTGCTCTAACTGTCTCGTTTTATGTACGCGAATGTTGCATTCAAAATGTTATGTTGTTTCCATGTATCTTAGCCCCTAGTAGCACCATAGATGATCATCTTGCCATCATTGATCTTATACTATATGGACTTCGATATGACTAGGATATGTTACATCCCTTGTTACACCCTTGCTTGAGAACAACACCTTTACAACCCTTGCATGAACACACACCATGATGGTTGCTAGGCACTCGCATGATTACCCTTATATGTGTAAATATGGCGTATTGATCTCTCGAAGCATGACACTCTAGGAGTAGGAGCATTATCCTGGTTTGCATTATGACATGTGCATGATTCACATGTTACACTTGCTTATATTTTCCTTATATAGATTGATGTTCGTTGTGATGGTAGCCTTGCCTAAGCCTCTATGACTCCCTGTGTTATTATGTGAAGTTATTCGATGCACCTTATTCTCACCTATCTAGGACTTGTCATGGACTATTAGTATTAGGTGGAATCTAAGCCCTTAGAAATGTGACTTGCATAATTCCACGCCCACCTTGTATCATCGTTCGGTTACACTTGCGATAGGTTGTGATAACCATGATGTTCCCCTTTATATGATCTTATGACTATCTGAGCATGTTTTATGTGGTAACCTAGTTATCATGTTATGCCTCAACAACCTAGTAGCATGCTTAATATGACTAATGACGTGTTTAGGTGAGTGTCTCATATAAATTATTATTCTTACCATATGATGCTCTTGTGATGCATATTGTATTCTAGCGGCTTGTACCTCATCCGACTATGCACCCCTTATTATAGTTAACATCATGCCCATGTCACACATTATAAATTTGCTTAGAATATATTGTCGATCCATGCTTGTCTTGTTGAACTCATATATTTGCGAGTCATATGTTAATTAGTAATTGGGTGCCACATTGCATGTTTATATACTACGTCATGATAGATGCAAGTATACATGAAATAGGGTTTTTTAGTGTTAAACTTGCTCCTCAGTGATCATCTTTGGTTGTACTTATGCCACGTCATGATCGGCTAGTATCATGTAGGGCATGCTCTCCTATTATAGCTCGTCGTATGATTACATGTCATACTTATCATATCATGTAGACCTCGTTGCTCTATGATGTGATAGTTACTGTGCCCCCTTATGTGTTCCTTTTATAGTGCTATGACGTGTTTGCGTATCTTAGTATCAGATTCTATATTGATATGACTTATCTATGTGTGTATCCGAGATGGGTAATTAATCATTAATATCCTATATTAAATCTTGAGGTAATTGAAAATGTGGTTTTAAGTGGTTATCAAGTTGTTAGTTACATAATTATTCGGGATTATTATTTCAAAAGTTGTTGAGGTCGAGGAAGGGTATCGATCGAAAATGATGAGAGTAGTTGGTAAATAAATGATCGAGTTTAGATCAAAAGCGAGCTCACAGTCGCTTGTTCGCCACGGCGAAACCATGGTTGCCACGACGAACAAGAACTAGGAACAAAGGAAGAGAATGATGCTTTTCGCGATAGCGAGAGGCATCACTCGCGAGGGACGAAGAACTGGATTTTGCCTTGGCAAGCGGCCAATTCGCCGCGACGGAAACCAGGTATGGGCTCTTGGCCGGAGCCGGTTCTCTCCTTTCTTTGGGCATTGACTCGAGTTTGGTTTAAACCCGGTTTGGTTTATGTGATTTAAATTCTTATGTGATGCTATATAAATTGATAAAGAGGGATTTAAAGACGGTTTATGATTCCATGATTTATACGGATTTGGACTCAGATTAGTTATAATGATAGGTGTATGTGATTTTCTCAGATTCCGTTGAACATGAGTAGTCAACCATACATGTGATACTCGTTATATTACAATGTTTGTTTGGCTTGTACCACACAGATCTGTTGTTGAATTAATGCATACGTGATTCTTAACATGTCGAGCTTGTTTATTACTTGGGGAATGATAGGTGGCTAGATTGTCTCATGTGTACGTCCGTGTAGAACTTGCTCATGTTCTTTGCTACCCATGTGTGTTGTCGTTATTCATCAAAATAGGTACATGTTAGTGTGTATTGATGTGACTAGTATGCTTCATGATTGATTGATATGTGTCTTAATTGCCGCATTATAACCTCATAGAATTCCATAAGGGCACTATCGTCGTTCTTGGGTTGGGATGTTGCCTTTCAGTCTCGTCGTCGTCAGTTCTGGTCTATGTTTGGTTCCGTAGGGAATTTGGGTTGTCCGCTTTTATTTCTCCCCTATCTCCGTTAGCTTAGTATCTTTTGCACTACTTTCGATGAGCGACGACATGGAGAAGAGAACGGTCAGCTTGATAGTACTCGAGTGGCGCAGCAGAAGCGTGGTGGGCCCCTAACCCACCGGTCCCAGGACTTGAGGCAGAGAATTATGCGAGAGGCACGCTTGATCGCTATTCAAGAGACTTGGCATGTTTCGCGGCTAGCTAAGGAGTTCATTTGACGGATTTCGAGGCTCTATAGAGTTCTTGAGAGGATAGATCCCGACAAAGACGGACAGTTCACTTCGAGATTCTGACAGCAAGTTCACGAGTTCCGAGGCATTGACAAGGATCGAGATTATCTTTGATGTGGGAGCACACGTATGGCTGAGGGTATAACCTCCCGAAGGGTCCGATGTTTTGACATCATAGGCGAGTCGGGCCTTAGGTTTGTTGATCCTTTTGAGGTTCTGGAGATGTAGCTTATCGCGTAGCTTTATTTTCGTCTTTAGCTAGAGTGCCCGATGTCTTTCTTGTGTCTCAGCTTCGTCGATTCGTTTCCGATCCTAGCCACACTTTTGACTATTCTGATTTCCATGTTGAGGTCAACCATTCCTTGGTAGAGCGTCCTGCGGAGAGTATTCGGGCTAGTTGTGGAGATATTTTAGATGAGCTACTTGCGTCTCATGTGGAGCCTAGCGTAGACATTACTTGACCTATTGACCTAGTGATGGGTACACCCTAGTGCCTTGTTTTGAGATGTGTGCTTTGATGTTTATCTCTATGTCGATGTGCTTATATGATTGTTAGTTATGTGCAGAATATATGATGGTATGATGTGATTGGCAATGAGCCTATGAGTGATGACTTGCTTGCACGATACTCGTATGATGCCACCCTTAATATGCTTGTTAGCGTGCTGAAACTTGATAGCTTGTCTTGATTATTTTGATATATGAGATCTTGAAATTGTTTTGAAATGACTGATGACTGAATGCGATGATGCTTTGGGATTGATAGTTGAACCAATTGTGGAAAATGAACCTTGGAAGAGGATGCGGGATTAGCCCTTGGAGGTGGATTATTCCACCCCCTGAGTTCTAAAATCTGGTTGACTAACATAGGGAGAGATAGCTCGAGTTTTAAAAGAGCTCCTTTGATTTTGAAGATGATTTTAGTCTCGGGGACGAGACTTGTTTTTAGAGGTGGATGATGTAAAGACTCGGGATTTTAAAATATTATTTTATAAATTAAGAATTAATTTTGATTTAATATTGACTTAATTGGAATTTGAATTATAATATTTCGGAAAATTTCGAGAATTTCGTCCTCGAGCAATATATTTGATTCTAACTCTTTCGAAGCGAATTCCGGCATAACTTTGAATTAGATTTAAAAAGCGGATTTTATTCCGCTAACTTTAGTTCCAGACTTGAAAATATCTTCCGAAGTTCTATTCAATTATTTTATCGACTAACGAGATTTATTATTTTAGAATTGAAAACTTATAATTTAAATTTCGATCGAGTCGGGATAGGATCGAGATAGCGGGTTTCAGGTTATTTTTCGGATATTTGAATTTCACTTTTAGGGGACCACATACTTATCTTATTGTCTACATCTAAAACCTCCAGCTGCCCATTTCCACATTTGGCCCAAACAACCCCATACCCTCAATTCTCCCTCCCACACCATCTCCCCTCTTAATTCCCACGCCAATTGCAGCAGGATCAGACCTCCTCTCCCCCTCCTCTATCTCCATTCCAGAACAACAGCTTCCCCTCCTTTCATTCAGATCTAAAAACACAAAACCTCAAACACACTCTCTCCCCCTCCTCTTTTCCCTTCCAATCAAAGCCCCAAAGAGCTCATTTTTCCCAATGTCTTCTGGCCACCATCACCACCAGTCAGCCACTACCCCCGTCGGATCTGTTTTTTGCAGCCACCCCTAGGCACCCGCATCGCTCTCTATTTCAAAGCATACCCGAGCGCAGCCCCAAGCGCACATGAGCAACCCCTGTTTTCGAGCTCCACGCACCAAGTACCCAGAAGCCCCACCTTCGTCCTCCTTCTTCCGAGTATGAAGCCCTAGCAGCCAGGCTGTCCGACGTCCGAAGCCATTAGCCCAGGAGCCACCCCGGAGAGCCGAGACCCCTGCTTTCGGTTTTCAAGCGAGGTAAGGTTCCCTTCTCCCTCCTTCCACTGCACAGTCGTGTAAAAGCGTCACCTTTATAACTCCTATCTCCGACCCAGGCCAAGAGCTCCCTGCTTCCAACTCCGGCGAGCCCAAATCGACTCCGACGAGCGCTTTTTGACGATCTTCGAAGACCCTTTGGTGAGCTCCTCCTTCTTCTTCCTTTCTTATCATTTCTCTATCCATGGATGTCGGGTGGGTGGTCGGAGCAAGCCGTCGACTCCGGCGAGCTTCCTCTCTTCCTCCTCTTTTGGAATTCCGAAGTGTAGTAGGTGGGGGGGAAGAAAGTGAACAGCGCCGGTTCGGTCCTCTAATTTCTTTTCTTTCTTCCTGGGTCGGTTCATCTTTTTGTTTAATTGAATCGGCTTAGTGCCTAAAATCAGAATTTGGATATGGGGTTGGGTCTTGGGCCGGGTCTGGGCAAGTGAATCCGGGTTTGGGCTTGAGAGTCTGGGTCGGCTTGTTTTTTTTTTTTACAAAGCTTCGACCTGTTTTTTTTATGTTGGGGATTTGGGATCCGAATTTGATAAGAGAAAACGAGAGTTTGGGGTTTAATTTCATGTGGGTCAATTTTTGATGAACACACACACATACACACACATATATATATATCAAGGTTATAACTTACTTGTATATTTGATATAAATGTTAAGATATTTGGGATATAATATATTATATAAATAGGTTTTGGATTTTAAAAAGAAAAGAATTTGAAAAAGGGTTTTAAGGATAGAAATTGATTTTATAAATGGACATGAATTTAATAAAATTTAAAAGAGAACTTTTAGAAATGACCTAAACTTGTCGGATTTATTTTGATAAAATAATAATATAAGTTGATTAAAAAGCAGTGGTTTATAAATGGATTTTTGGGTCAAGTGTGATTTGGAGAAGATGTTTTAAATAAAGATTGGTCTAACTGGAGATTGAGAGTTTCGGGAATCTTGGGAAATTGATTTGCTTTATCTAACTTGGGAATTGACTTACTCAATTTAACTTGGTAAATTAATTGTTGAATCTTAAATTATGAAAATGGTGCGAATTGTGTTGTGATAAGTTATGATATGGATTTATGTGAATTGAAGCATTATTTGATCTATTAGAATCTTGAATTGAATTATGAAGCATGATGAGATGTTACATGATATTATGATGTGTTGATATAAATGAAAGCATGATGTTATAGTATATGATTAAGAAGCATGGTAAGTTCTTAAATGTTGAAGTATGATATGTTATATGACGATTAGAGTATGAATATACCTTAGAGTATGAATATGACTTATATTTATAATAATGGTGCATGATTTCTAAATGATGAGTTGAAATGATCAAATGTTGAGATTATGGGATATTAGATATTGAGATGAGATGAGATGTGAGATGGTATGCGATGCATGACGAGATGATTTGAGATGATAATGATGAATTAATGTTAAGATGCAATATTCTATGATTTCGTGAACTTATATGTGATAGTTAGGGGCACCTTGTGTGACTGAGATATGCTTAGTGTAAATTAGAAGTAGACTCATATACATTACTTATATATGATAGATTATCATCTGTGATGTATGACTTGATGTATACATGGATTCTGCCTTTTGTTGTTCTGCCTATCCAGGTAAGTTCCTTTATGGGCTTACTCAGATTCGAAAGAGAAATCTCATGCTTGTGATCATATCACATACTAGGTGCCTCAAATGCATTTAAAGCATGCCATGTAGTATCATGCTAGGATTGCACTTGTGATTGAGCATTCGGATACTCTGTGTGTTTAAGAACAGAACGGCCGTTATCTGTGAATCCTAGAGTCTTTGTTAGGGTCATAGGGTAGCCCAGCTTCATTGGGTGCCCTGAGTCAGTATTGTCGATATATGAGCATGATGATGAGATAGCCCAGCACCATCAGGCATGAGCATGATGATGAGATAGCCCAACACCATTGGGCATGAGCAGGATATATGATATGATGATGAAATATGATATGCTATAGCATCGAACTGGCCAGTCTCTGCACTAACGGGAAAGGGTGCAGAGGTAGGAGAGGGATATGCCACTTGGCATTCTTTGGGCGCCTTTACAGTTGTTCTGCATATTCTTCCAACTAGGAGCATGCTAGTGTGATTTAAATTTTCGTACTGCATTAGAGCATCTTTATTATAGGTATATCGTATTTGTATGCTTGCTTGCGGGACAGAGTGTGTTGGGGGGACTCGGTCTGACCCCGCTCGTACAAATTGTTTTTAGGTATGCTTGTTTTATGTTCCTATGGCGTGGGAATCCCCCGGGCAAATGCGAAGAACCGGACTAACCCACTAACTTGGCTAAAGGCTTTCTTGAATCTATGTTTTATGGATTTGGTTTTGACCCGGCCTTGCCGTGGCAAGTTGTACTTTAATTCCGCTTTCGTAGTTTCTTTCAAATGCATTTCCGCGACTTCGATTGCTTGGGGTTCGAAATCCCCGCTTTAAATACTGATCTTTAGAGGTTTGAAACCTCGACCCGTACCTGAATTGCAACATCCGAACGAAGGTATCCAACCTTCAAAACGTATCTCGAATATTTATATCCGGGCCGTTACAATAACCCATGGGTCTCCATAGTCACGGAAAAATACCTCAAAACCCAGGATATACTACATCTATATCTATATCTAAAAAGAGAGGAAGCTTACGTTGAACAGTAAATTTACAATTTTATCCATGTATTTCCATTTCTACACTTACTACAGCCCATGTCTTTTCTGATTTAATTTTGTTGGGCTTATTTTTTCTTTTTTAAAACCAACAACAGCCCAAATGTTTATTAAAAAACAGTAGGCCCATTGTTGCCCATGTTTTTCAATCCTTCTGGTATCAGCGTTATCTTCATGCTCGACCTTACGCGGCGCCACCGAACAGAGGCCTTTGGTGCCTTTTTCCTTCCTTCAATTCCTCTCTGATAACCACTACTGCACCTCCATTTCTTTCCGATCTCTTTTAGATCTCATCACTCTTTCAATTTTCCTCTCCGACAGAGACTGTCGTCGTCTCCTTTTCTCCCTTCACCAGTAACCTTCTTTAATCTTGTCCTTTGAACTCCGCTTCCGTCTCCTTGCCTCCTCTTCTACCGGACTGTCGGCAACTCGACATATGCTCTCCTGACTCCTGTACACCGAATGTAACACTACAGCAACCAGCAACTTCTTCTTCCCCTCTCAATCCCAGATTCGAATTTGCTAAATTGAAAAGGTTAGTATTTTATACCTTAGACTTTGAATTTGTACTATAGCTTTTCATGTAATATAAGATTGAATTTGTAAATAGGATATGAGAATTAGTTTTGGGTTTTGATTTTAGGAATCAATTTGGGAAATTTTTTCAAAAAGTATGCTATGAGCAGGCTGGGGGTTCTAAAGTGAAAGAGTTGCCTTGTTTTGAGAAAAAATCCGCTATTTAAATGGTAAAAAAGAAAATAAAGAGACAAATTAAAGAGACAAATTGTCCAATAAAAGAGCTTTTGTAAATATTTGGGATTGGGGGTTTTCGAATGAAATCCCTACAACATACTTGGTTGGAGGAGTTGTGGGTCGGGGCACCCTTAACTCTTCGGGATTGTCGAACCTAACCTACCTAATCCTTATGTTCTCGTTGTTGAATTTCGACCCTCGAAGGCCTGAAGTCGTGCGTAAAGAGGATGCTGCTGGTGAGGGAAGATGCAGGCGTTTCCCTTGGGTTGAGATAGGAGCTGTGAGTAGACAAACACGAAAAAAAAAATGTAACCTAGGTGCTTAAATTGAGTTGATAAAATGGGTTGCAGTTGGGCTTAAGGAGAGTTAACTGGGCTGAAAAATAATGGGCTCAATTAAAATACAATAACAAAATATCGGTTTTAAGAATAGGCCATGGTCAAACTACAGAGAATCCAAAAAACAAACACACAAAAAAAAATGGGGTTTTGATCTCACGTGCTTATCAGCTATGTATTGTATATATGGCCTGTAGGGTAAAAAGGAAATAACTTGTTGGTGGAGATTTCAGACATGTGGTGTTTGGTGGAGATTTCAGATAAGTGCTTCATGTTGAACCGAAAAAAAAAACACAGCACAAAGCTATCCAATTAAGTTTAGTTATCTCATACTTGTGGCCTCATATGTTGAAGTTCAAGCTCTATTAAAATATGAGGGCAAGAGAAGACCTGGATTTTCAATTTTCCGATTACTCCTAGGAATGGCAAGCTGCGATCTCAAATATGATTCAGTTCAAATACATCAAAGATTTATTAAGTGTGTGAATATTGAAGATGGTGTAAAAATTGAATATATTTTGTATTAGTATTCTATATATTAAATTATTATTATTAAATTCAATTTGTAAAAGTGGAATAAAACCCGTCCTCGAGCGTAAGATTTGATTTTTAAGTCATTCCGGCATCATTTTGAGACTTTCAATTCTAGCGGATTTTAATTCCGCCTTTGACCTCCGAGTATTGATATAAATTAATTTAATTCCGTTTATCTTGAAATTGAATTGAAATTTGATTTAAAATTTGATTTAGTTGGGATTTGATCGGACGAGCGGATTTTGAGTCTATTCCGCTAATTTGAATTCTTTAGTAAACCAATTTCTTTTATTTTCATTTACCTTTTCTTTTATTTCTTCTCTCTCTCTCCCCCTCCCTCTCGGTTTTCTGTTGAAGGTGATAATGGTCCCCTCCCTCTTTGTCCTCTTCCTTATACAGCTCACTCTCCTCCAATTTCTCAGCCCCTCCTCTGATTTCTGAAACCCATAACCCTCACCCTCTCTCCTTATCTTCTCTTCTCTTTCCCTACAAACAAACCCACCCTTATCCCTTTTCTTTTTCCTCCTTGTGTGCCGAGAGTGGAGGGCTCCTTCTCCTCAATTTCGAGCCAGCCACCACCACCACACCAACACCACCACCTCCCCAGCACGTCGTCGGAGCCGCCAGGAGCACCCACGACGGCCACCGGAGCCCCAAGCACAACCCGCCCCTGCTTCTTCCAAGATCTGAGCTTGTCAGTTTCATTCCCTCCGCTCTCTCCATCGAATCAGGCTGCAGCAGATCCTTCGACCTCCTTCGACGACCGAGATGAAGGTCGAGCCCGGAGAGCCACCAGAGCACCACCATTGAGCCGCCCTCGCTCCTCGCTCCCCTGTTTTTTCCGATTTGAGCTTCGGTAAGCCCCTCTTCCCTCCTTTCACTCAATAGGTCGGAAAAGTTCCACCTTTTGACCTCCTATCGTCGACCCAGGCCATTTCGGCGCTGATTCACCTCCGGCGAGCTTAACTCGAACTCCAACGAGCCCCGGCGGCATTTTTCGGCGAGACAACTCCCCCCCCCCCCCCCCCCCCGGTGAGCCCTCCCTTCCTTCTTTCTTCTTTTACTTTTGTTTCCATGGATGTGTGTCGAGTGGCCGGAGCGCAGCTCCCCCGCCGCCGGCCAGCTCCCTCCCCCTCTTCGTCCCTTCCGTCGATCCCAGACAAGCCGGCTCCTCTGTTTGTTTCAAGCAGCAGAAATGGGGAAGAAGAATCGTGGGTCCCCCCCTCCACATGGGCTGCCACCTCAGCCGTGGGACCCTTCTTTTCTTTTATTTAGCTGATTCTATTTAAAGAAATGGGCTTGGGCCTAACTTTCAGATTGGGTCGGATCCGAGTTAAGGGAAACGGGTATGCCGATTGTCAAACCGGATCCACCCTCTTTCTCCTCTATCCCTCCGGGTTGGGCTTTCTTTCGGGTTTGGGCTGGGTCTCACGCTGGGTTCTTCTTTTCTCTCTTTGGTTGGGCTCGGGTGGGGTTGAATTGTTGGGTTCTGAAATTGTTACTATAAAATTGTTGTGACTATATATATATATTTGATATGTACGTTTATATAAATACATATGTGATTGAATTGAAGTCTTACTTAGTGTCCATTACTTAGACTTGCACTATACCTCACTACACTTCCTCTCATGCTTCTATATTATTGGAATGTGATTGAATTGAAGTCTTACTTAGTGTCGAGTAATCAATCAAGTGCATGTATGTATCATATGTTATATTGAGCCATTAGTAACATGTCGGGCCCTTGGTTGTGACTTGTGCAAATTCTAACTTGCCTACGTTATTGTTGATTCTCTCTCGAGCTAGGCCCCTGATAGTGTGATTCTTCCCTTTTCTCTATCTTAAAATGTTCCACTCACCCCGGTTAAATTGATGTTGAATTCGATGATCAACTTGCTTTCTGTGATGGTTAATTCTAGCATGTTTACATGTTCTCGCTCGGTGGTATCCCTCTATTACTCTATGATATTCTCTCGTGTTTACATGAATGTATGACTTGATACCTCGCATGATCACACACAACCGGATATCATGATTTTGCATATGCATGACACATGAATATCGGAATGAATCTAGTTGAATTACTTTAATTGTACTCATGTTCGGTGTGTGATATTAGTATCATGTAAGGCTTATGATTTCCAATATGACTCACTAAATGGTGACTTGCCATACTTATTCTATTACGTAAACATGCTTGTTCTATAATGTGACAGTTATTATACCATTTTATGTGCCCTATAATGATTCATTCCTAGCATGATTATAATCTATCGCCGTAATGTTATCTTGGTTACTCTGTAGTGATCCGATTGCTTTCATGTACATCATGTCGAACTCATTTAAACACTCTTGACTATGCCATGCCTGATCATGTATCTCTAGCATCATGAAGGATCTATGCTCTCTAAATGTATCTTGTCGTATGATTACATGTCATCCTTAACCTACTATGTGATCATTGCTGTTAAATGTGATAGTTACTATGCTGCTCTTATGTGTCCTCGTATGACGCTTCATCTGATTGTTATAATATACTTTGCCATGATAGATTTGGACTCATTTGTTGATGTGTATATCATGCTCTTACATTGATCATATACATGATGCTCGTTATCTTCAATTAAATCCCGTATGACTTCGAATCATACATGATCATTGTTAGTTCCGCATAGCTTGCTTGAAGTTGCTAGGCATATCTGCTTCCATGTAATCATAGAGTACTAGCTTCTTTCATGAGCATCAGTGTAGGACTCGATCGTGTCTTTGGAATGAATATGTATGTCATTGTTCCTTGAGATAGGTACATGTTAGTGTGGATTAATGTGACTGATATGCTCCATGATGAATTCATTCTGCTCGTCACCATTGTAACCTAATAGACTTTTATAAGGGCATCGTTACTATTCCCGGGCCGGAGTCTTGTCTCTAGTCATGTCACCTTTAGCTTTGGTCCATTTTGTCTCCGAAAGAAACATTTGGGTCGTCCGCTTTTGTCACTCCCCTATCCCCGCTAACTTAGACTCCTACGCATTACATTGGATGAGCGATCGCATAGAAGAGGGGACGGGAAGTTAGATAGCGATAGAGCAGCGCAGCAAAAGTGTCGTGGGCCCATAACCCACGGGCCTCAAGATCGACGATGTCGACGGATCAAATTTGTTTCGAGGATGGCAGTTATTGTGTACGATATGACTTGTAAGCGAGAGTGCCCTCCGATCGAATTGTTAATCCCTTCTGAATATATTGATGATGATATTGCACTTACCTGACCTTGGAACTAACATGTTTGATGTGCTGACGTGATGATGATTATTGCTTGATTGTCCATTGTCTATGATGATATATATGATTCGATGCCTTACAGTCCTAATGTGCTATGCTGACTTGACGTGATGCTACTCTGAGTTGCCAAGCATGATCTAAATTCCTTGCCTATAAATGTGAACTACAAATGCTGTAAAACCTGAATTGTTTATCTAATAAGGTTATGGTGAAGATTGCTAGCTTGATTTGATGAGGTTCATATATGATGTTTACAATACTTGTTGAGCATGACGGTAAATTATGACTTTCTGATACAGTTGCAATGTTTAATGATGAACTAATGATGCTAGTTGATATGACGTAGTCCTTCTGTGTAATAATGTCCATGATTGCTTCTTCTTTGAACGTGCGGGTGAGATTCTTTTGGGGAATGGTCGGAGAATGGTGGGAGATAATTGAGCGGTTAGAATGATCGACAGTGGCAAGGGGAAAGTGCAGAAGAGGGGTGTTGACTTAGGTTGGACCAAGTGAGTTCGGGAATTATAAGAGGTAATGCTTGGCGGTTTCCGAAGAGCTTCTGGATAAATCTCAGGTGGGGATGTGGTTAGCGATAGGTCGACTAAGCGTTGATTTATGAATTTTTCTAGAGGGAATGTGGTTAGTAGGGTATAATGTTTGTGATATCTTGGGAAGTGTGAGAAGTGTAAGAATGACCTTGTGGATATCGAGATCATAGTATGCAGGAGTGCTCGGGTGTGAAAACAGAGATAGGGGTTGGAGTCTTAGAGGTGGATTGTTAGTGAGAGTGCTTGGCGAGAGAGGTGTGAGGTTAAAAGATCGAAATGAATTGGGGCTCTTCTTCTGTGGGTTAGTATCCGAGTGAATGTTGGTAGGCCTAGATGAAGGTTGGTCTTGGCTTGAGAGTGGGAGACGGGCGAGCGGGGATTGCGTTTCATTTTGACTGGTAGTGATGTGAGGATTTTCTTGATTATGTGCCTTGTTAATATGTACTGGCATGATGTTAGATGGCGACCATGATAAACCTGATATGGCATGATATTACGTGTTGATATGCAATACTGAAATCTGATTGGCAGTGACAAGTGTTATCATGATATATTGATGCATTACTATCTTGTTATGTTGTTCTGGAAGCATGTTGTGATGTGTTGTATGAATCATGAAATAAGGATATGTTGCCATGTGAGAGCATGAAGTTATATTATGATCAGGAGATGTTAAATGATGAATTTTGATTTGGAGCATGAATATGACTTATATATATGAGATACTTGTGCGTGATTGCTAAATGATCGTTATATGGTATTGTGATGAGTTAAGATGATGTCTAAAGAGCATGTTGACATTGGATGTTGATATACTGCTTGATCTCCCCTTTTGATTGAATCTTAATGGCATGACCTTCTGTGTTAATGTGTTGACAATTAATATTAGTCTGTTGACCTCATGATGAGATTCTGCTATGACTACTTTTACCATACTAATGTTTGAATTGACATGCTAAATCTGTTATGACTGGTTCCACTTGTGTTGCGATGTTGAGATACGATCGTGAGATTCGACTTGTAGTAGCGTATTGACTCCATGACACCTAACCTCTTTGATCTCTTGACATGTGTGCTTACGTGATAAGTTATGAGAATTTCATGATGCACTTGTGATGCCTTCTGTATAAGGTAGATATACTTTATGAGTCATGGTGTAATGTTAAGATTTTGTTATTGCTTTGGGCGTGTTCTGAAGGATGGTATGATTTATGTTATGGGTAATCATGTTATGCGGTTAAGGTGTCGATTGGTTGAGATTATCATGATTGATGTTGAGATTGCCATATGAGAGGTGGCTGATGATATTATAAGTCGATGAGTTGATTTACTTATGTGCATTTTGAGTTGAGAATGATGATAAAATGATTTTGGAACCTATGAAGAGAATATGGGATTAGCCTTTAGAGGTGGATGATTCCATCCATACCTTCTGAATTTGATTGATTGGTATGCGAGAAGCTGATTTGGATTTTGGAAGATTTTGGCGAAATCTTGATTTGAAAGGATTTAACTTGTTATGGTGTAAAGCTGCTTGATTAAACGTTGAATTTGAAGATTTTGAGCGGTTTTGAAAATGGCCAACTTGGGGTTTTACAGAAGTCGAGAGTTTCAATGATTCAGATGACAATCTTTCCTTTTACAAAATGCTTTGAGGTTTTAGGAACTGGATTTACATTATGACGTCTCACGAAGTGGATACAAGCATTTTATAGGGGTGCTTATAGATTGCTTGCTAAGACCTAATCGGGACGCTATAATACTTTTAGAGTTGTGGTACTTCCGAAAAGTCGAAGCGAGTGTGTTATAAGGGCGCTTATTACACACTTGTCAAGACCAATTGGAGATGTCACGACCGTGACTAGGGTGTTGTGAGAATCCCGGAAGACGCAATCGAGATAATTACAAGATCCTTGGACATGGTCCTCGGACTCACCTATTTCAAACTTCTTCCCATTACTTAAAATGATTTTAGTCTTGGGGACGAGACTTGTTTTTAGAGGTAGATAAATGTAAAGACTGAATATATTTTGTATTAGTATTCTATATATTAAATTATTATTATTAAATTCAATTTGTAAAAGTGGAATAAAACCCGTCCTCGATCGTAAGTTTTGATTTTTAAGTCATTCCGGCATCATTTTGAGAATTTAGATTGTAGTGGATTTTAATTCCGCCTTCGAACTCCGAATATTGTTATAAATTAATTTAAATCCTTTTATCTTGAAATTGAATTGAAATTTGATTTAAATTTGATTTAGTCGGGATTTGATCGGGCGAGCGGGTTTCGAGTGTATTCCGCTAATTTGAATTCTTTAGTGGACCAATTTCTTTTATTTCTCTCTCTCTCTCTCTCCCCCTCCCTCTCGGTTTTCTGTTGAAGGTGATAATGGTCCCCTCCCTCTTTGTCCTCTTCCTTATATAGCTCACTCTCCTCCAATTGCTCAGCCCCTCCTCTGATTTCTGAAACCCATAACCCTCACCCTCTCTCTTTATCTTCTCCTCTCTTTCCCTACAAACAAACCCACCCTTATCCCTTTTCTTTTTCCTCCTTGTGTGCCGAGAGTGTAGGGCTCCTTCTCCTCCATTTCGAGCCAGCCACCACCACCACACCAACACTACCACCTCCCCAGCACGTCGTCGGAGCCGCCAGGAGCACCCACGACGGCCACCGGAGCCCCTAGCGCAGCCCGCCCCTGCTTCTTCCAAGAGCTGAGCTCGGCAGTTTCATTCCCTCCGCTCTCTCCATCCAGTTAGGCTGTAGCAGATCGTCCGACCTCTTTCGACGATCGAGACGAAGGTCGAGCCCGGAGCACCACCAGAGCCGCCCTCGCTCCTCGCTCCCCCTGTTTTTTCCGATTTGAGCTTCGGTAAGCCCCTCTCCCCTCCTTTCACTCAATAGGTCGGAAAAGTTCCACCTTTTGACCTCCTATCGTCGACCCATGCCATTTTGGCGCAGATTCACCTCCGGCGAGCTTAACTCGAACTCCAACGAGCCCCGACGGCGTTTTTTGGCGAGACAACTCCCCCCCGGTGAGCCCTCCCTTCCTTCTTCTTCTTTTACTTTTGTTTTCGTGGATGTGTGTCGAGTGGCCGAAGCCCAGCTCCCCCGCCGCCGGCCAGCTCCCTCCCCCTCTTCTTCCCTTCCGTCGAGCCTAGACAAGCCGACTCCTCTGTTTGTTTCAAGCAGCAGAAATTGGGAAGAAGAATCGTGGGTCCCCCCCCTCCACATGGGCTGCCACCTCTGCCGTGGGACCCTTCTTTTCTTTTATTCAGCTGATTCTATTTATAGAAATGGGCTTGGGCCTAACTTTCAGATTGGGCCGGATCCGAGTCAAGGGAAACGGGTATGCCAATTGTCAAACTAGATCCACCTTCTTTCTCCTCTATCTGTCCGGGTTGGGCTTTCTTTCGGGTTTGGGCTGGGTCTCACGCTGGGTTCTTCTTTTCTCTCTTTGGTTGAGCTCGGGTGGGGTCGAATTGTTGGGTTCTGAAATTGTTACTATAAAATTGTTGTGACTATATATATATATATTTGATATGTACGTTTATATAAATACATATGTTATATATTATGAGTTATATGAAAATATTGTTAGCTATTATTATTAGTATTATTAAAATACTTTGTCTGGAGTGTGTTGATAATTATTATATATATTGTAAATGGTTTTAAAAGTAAGATTAATTGAGAAGTGTTTTATATGATGATTTATAAGGTGATTTTAAAATGAGGATTTTTTAAAGAGATAAAATGCCGGAATTATTTTAAGTAGTATACATTTGCAAGTTGATTGAAGAGTTAATATTTTGTAAATAAGGTTTGAGAAGTTGGATTTATTTTGAAATTAAAATGCCGGAATTGTTTCTATAATATGATTTTTAGAGATTGGTTTTAAGGGTTAAATGTTTAATGTCGGATTTGGCCAAGTATGATTTGAGAATTATTTTGAATATGAGTTGACTTAATTTTGGATTTAAGGTTTTGGAAAACGACTTTACTATCGGTTGGTTTTGAGGATGTGAGAATTGGGATTCATGTGTATGAATGTTGGTCCGGTAGCTTATGAAAATGGCTTGATGATAGGTGTATATTGCTTTCGGATTGCTTTGGACTTCCATTTGGGCCCTTGCTTGTGTTATCTTGCTGTTCTGCATCTTCAGGTAAGTATCCTACGGGACTTACTCAGTAACCTGGACCTCCTGCCTGATGTGTCATGTGATGTGTAGTTGTTGTTGCATATTAAAGCATGCCATGTAGTATCATGCTAGGATTGCATTGAACTGAGTATATGGTTACTTTGTGTGTTTGAAACAAAACGGCCGTTATCTGTGATAGTCCTAGAGTCTTTGCTAGGGTCATAGGGCAGCCCAGCCCCATCGGGTGCCCTGAGTCTATCGAGTCGATATGAGCATGATATGATAGCCCAGCACCATCGGGCAAGAGATGAGATGATATGATATGATATGATGATGTCGTGGTTAGTGCACCACCATGAGGAAATTGCTATGGTATAGTACCGAACTGGCCAGTCTCTGCACTAACGGGAAGGGGTGCAGAGGTAGGAGAGGGATATGCCACTTGGCATTGTCTTAGGCCCTTTACATTTCTTTTCTGCCTATTATATATTTACTAGGGCATGATAGTGTGATTTAAATCTTGTACTGCATTAGTCATCTTTTATTTAGGTATAGGCATGTTAGTTGGCCTCAGCGCGGTGAGATGACCCGCAGGCGATTACCGGGACTGACTTCGTGGATAGTGTTAGGTACCGCTCCTGTTTGCTCCTTGCTTCTATGACGGGAATCTCTTGGCGAACCGAAGAACCTGGCTAATATTCTATCTTGATAAATGATAATCACCCACTATGTTTTGGTTTTTGACCCGGCTCTGCTGTGGCACTTGTATCTAAACCTTGCTTCCGCTTTACTTTCGTTTAAATTGAAATCATGTGACTTCGATTGATTGGGGTTCGAAATCCCCGCCTTGAATACTGATCTTTAGAGGTTTGAAACCTCGACCTGTACCTGAATTGCAACATCCGAACGAAGGTATCCGACCTTCGAAACGTAACTCGGGTATTTATATCTGGGCCATTACAGATGGATGCAATGACATTTTGATTAACCAAATCTTCCCGTAATTGCAGAGCTCTACAACCAACAACGATTTTTTGAATAAAAGAGCTATGTACTTATTTCTTTGAGAAATTCGTTTGGTTGAAAAGGGAAATCTGAAACCCTAGATTTTTCTTTAATTAATAAAAAGATTCTCTTTCAAATTCCAAAACTGATACTGTAAAGTGTGCGAGAGGGTCAAAGAGTAGAATTTTTGGATTTGAGATAAGATGTTAATTAATTGATTTAGTTAGGGGGAAAATGTCTGGGAGACATACAAATTATCCTTTCCACAAAGCTGAAGAAAATCATCCTCCAGGGAAAGATGACTCCAAAAAATTTCAAAGATGCTTGTTAAAGCTGCAAGTATGCTAATTTTTCAAAAACCAAAAAGGCAGGTAAAAAGTTTTAGGAACTAATAATATGCATTCTGAATCTAATGGGAAAGTCTCACTTGCAAGTTTTTCTAAGAATTGACACAGTGATATGCTTCTTTTATACTTATTATCTGTTATGAAAGAACATTGCTATAACCATTTATTCATAATACAAAAATTAATTGTGCTATCTAAAGGCCATACACTTGGAAGTAAATGGTTTAGAAGTTTAATTACATATGAAAATTCATATATATATACTACAAAATATTCCTCAAGAAATCATCTCTCGTTTTAGGTGGGTCAAGCTATTTGGTGTAGGTTACTTTTTAAATTGGGTTGCTTGAAGAAAAATCGTATATTACTCTTAAATTAGTTTAACTTTGTTGAAGGTCATCTTTAGTGTATTGAATGATTGATTGTTTGATTATATGATGATGTTTATTGCTACCATGACAGTAAGGTGACTTAATAACTTAAAAATTTTCATAATTTTTCATCTTTCTATTTCAAAGTTATAGATCATGGTTTATAGACATTTTTAGAGATTTATTGCTAGAGATAATGGTTTACTGACATTGCTAGAGTCAATAGCTTATTTTTTGTGCGTTAAATAAGGAAAAATGTTCTCATTTTGCTTCTTCTATTTATGCAAATACACATAACTTGTCTTTCTATTGATAGGTGTTTAGTATACATAAGGTCTTAACCTCTACGTATTCATTAGTAAAGGCAGTCAACCATTGTCATCTGTTTTATCCAAGCATCCTTCTTTTGCCACCTGAATGGATTATTAGTCACAATATTATGTTATGATCTAATCATCTCCAATGTCATTGTAACATTTTATTAACATCTATTCTTTGTTTTGGGAATGGTTAAAATTTCATGTAGGCATTAGTTTTCTCTAATCAGAAATCGATAAGAGCTTATATATTTCTTCTAATTCTTATTAAGTCAGATAACGAGGAGGAGAAAAAAGCATCTTTTCCCAGGATTTTTGCAACAAAAACTCCAATTGGATAGAAACCAACTTAAAAAATTTACAAGATAAAATACTGGGGAATAAATTGCAAAATTTAAGTAGTAAATTAGATTAAGGCATTTGTTTGAACACAATCTTTTGTGTCTAATGCCGCACTTGTTTGAACACACGATGAACAAAAATTTACTATAATTTCTTATTATATTAATTAAAGTTAAGTGTTTCTGGTTATTTGCTTAATTTTTTAAAATTTTGATGGAAGTTAATATAGTCAAAACTTAAATCTTTATTCAAAAAATAGAAAATAATATTTCTTAGATTTATTATGGACAAAAATTTGCCATAATCTCTTAAATCTTTACTCTAAAAATTAAAAATAATATTTCTTTGGTTTATTCTGAACAAAAACTTACCATAATCTGTTATTATTTTAATTAAAATTAAGTAAAATTGAATAAAGTTTCATTTATATGTTGTATGTATATGAGAATGTGTTTAGATTTTACAATATATTAATTTTAATGCAATTATTTTAATTTAGTTTATGTGATTATTTTGTTAACTATTTTACCTTGGTTTTTACAAAATTGTGTGAACCAAACACCATTGTATCTATTTGCATTATAAACATAATACAATTGCAATTCAAACACACTCTAACCTTTAAAATTTTGTTAAATGTTTGCATTTTATAATTTCATTTTTTTTCAATTTTTTATTGTCTTGTAATAAAACAATAACTAAATGGTTCTTTTATATTATAATTGCAAGAAAAAATTCTACAATTCAAGAATAAATTTCTATGTCACAATATAATAGCAAAAGTTCAAAATTTGAAATTGTTGAAAGTTCTAAAAGAAAGAGAGCTTGGTCACTTAATTGATTCACATAATGTCTTATACGCAGCAATTACTCAAGTTATGTTCCCAAAAAGGCATCAATATTACCTTGTGGAACAAAATGTTCGTAAATCAATTATGTTTGCATTTGAAACTAAAAATTTTTGTTGTTATGATGGTAATAACAGTATAGTTAAAAATGAAATCCCAAAAGGACTTATCAATTTATACACACAAAATGATGAGTATGGAAGACATTTTCGAACTTATGCGAGATTATACAATAATTTATTTGCCTTTAGTTTCCTTAGAGGATCATTTCATGCAAAAAAAAAAGAAAAAGGTATATATGTTTTCAAAGTGCATGAACAAGTGTATCACTATATTTCTGATGTTTATCCAAAATTTTTACAATTATATTTCTATGACACTACATATGAGAATAAATGAAACTTTGTTAAATAACTAATTGATTTTTAGACGTGATCAACCATTAACTTTTTCTTCTTAGGTACACAAAATCATCACGTGCTTCTTGTTTCAATCTCATATCCGAGGAACACCTAACATCATTCGCTTCCTCCTTGAATAGGGTTTATTAGATGGGGCTTGTATGGCTGGTATGTTGACTTATGTTTTCTTTAGTAGTATACATGAAGACTGATAGGAACTAGCATAATCAATGTGTTCCAGTTTCTGACCTTGCACCGACCATCCAGAGTTCAATTTATAGTGAAAAAAAAGCAATTCCTATCATCGAGCAGAAGCTGCCCTTAAAGTGAAGATCAAGTCTGATGGAGAAAAACATTAAAGAAGCCCCCAAGACATTGGTTGTTGAGGTTGAGCTTAATATTTGCAATGTTTAAATACATTACATTATACCAAGGAAAAAGATACCCGTGTGTGAAGCACACGGGAACACAACTAGTTATCATAAAAAGGGATATTCATCTTGGAAATGGAGTCAGCTTACCAAACTAATACCCCTGTTTAAGGAAGGCTTACGATGGTCAATAGGAAATGGGAAAAGCATAAACTTCTGGAATGATCATTGGGTGGGAGATGCGCCACTCATTACAATGCTCCCAAATGGCCAGCACATTGATACCCAAGTCACAGTTCAACATTACATAACAGAAGATAAGATTTGGGACTTACAGAAACTAAACATAACCTACCAACATATACTACCAAAGCAGATAATAAATTCAATAACAACCACCCCGATCCCCAAAAACATCCATATAGATAGACTTTACTGGAAATGGAGAAAAATGGCTGGTTCTCTACCAGCTCTGCAATAGATATGATTAACAATTTTAAGCAGCACCGAAAATCTGATATGAGATGGATTTGGAACATAGACGTGCCATCAAAGGTAAAAACTCTACTTTGGAAAATAAAAAAAAAACGGTGTTCCTACATCGGTTAAACTTGCCTCTCGCGGCGTTGGGATACCGACTACATGCAAGCATTGTGACTCCAATCATGAAGACCTGGCCCATCTGCTATGGGACTGCCCGATTACGCGTGCGACAATAACATCCATAGACCCAACATTAGTAATGGCTTTAAACAACTGCTTTACGCAAGGAGAAACACTAAAAGAGACCATCCGAGAAATAAAGGACACCATAGGTATAACACGATTCTCAAAACTAGCCCTCACTTGGTGGAGCATCTGGTACTTCCGGAACAAAACTTTATTTGGCAACACCATACCAGATGTGAGAGGAATGGTATCTTTCATAAAAGATCAAGCATATCTATGGAATGTTTCAAAGCATAATGATGATGCTTGGGAGGATCAAGTACACCATAAAAAACACATACATGACCAAAACGCTACCACAAGAAGAAGAAAGAAAGCTAAATGGTGCCCCCCCGAACAATGGACCTATAAACTAAACTTTGACAGAGCTCTTTCTTCCTCCAACAAGGGCTCTTTCGGATACGTAGTCAGAAACCATGAAGGAACTCCAGTTTCCTTTGGTGCAGGGCCTTCCTCCATCCCCTCTATTACTGGATCGGAGGGGCTTGGATTATGGAATGGCATCAATGATGCACGGGAACTAAACATAACTAAACTTGTAATTGAAGGTGATAATCTCACCATTATCAACAGCCTTAAAGGTTGTGGTTTGCCTTCGGGAGATTATGAAATGATTGTCTTCGACGGTCTAGTCTCCCTTGGTGCTTTCCATACTATTGAGATTCGTCATGTCTATCGAGAAGCAAATCGAGTTGCGGACCACCTGTCGCATCTTGACCTTGTGTTCTCCGGCCCATCTGCACCTGATGACTTAGTGCTTAGCAATTTCATCCACTTGGATGCTCTTGGCATATAAGGTTTTTTCCTTATTGCCAAATTATTTCCGGTTTAAAAAAAACTGTAGTATTTATAGTTCCATTTATTTTAGTAGATAAGTTTAAATAATTTATCATTAATCTATACTACCTGTTAGAAAATATATATAAAAAAATTAAACTCTGTTTTAGCTTTTTAATAAACACAAACATACTAGTAATTTTTAAATTAGTAAAAAATACAATGTAAATAGGATCAAATTCAAAATAACTTGATAATGATATTTTAAAAAAATTCACATACCAAAATCTTTCAAATATATATTATATGTTTTAGAATAAAAAGTTAGTTAACCAAATCTTGCAAATGAAGATATAGATAAAATTATAATAATTTAAGTCATTATATTGTAAAGATTATTTCTAAGATGTGAAGTATAAAAAGATATGTTTTTTAATTAATTAAAACATAAGGTTGAATATTTATAATCAAAATTAAACCACAAAGTCACATATCTATTATCTATATTTAAACACTAAAGAAGGAGTACAATCCGACACGTGTCGAATTCTCCATTATTTTAGTCCTATGTGGTAATTGTTCATTCAATCATGTATGTTGTGTCATTTTATGAAATTTTTGGATTTTTCTTTATTTATCTAATGTGGCAATTGAGGATGACGAATGATGAAATATTTGATCACTATACAATATTCATACAAATCAGTACGTTTTCCATACAAATCTCAATCAAGATCAAATCCTGTGATTAATTTTGATTTGCAATTAGGTTATATATATATATATATATATATATATATATATATATATATTGGAAACAATGACTGTATATAAAAAAAACATATTAACTAAAGGGAGTTTTCAGCAATTGATTTTTCTTTTTTTTTCATTAATTAATTGATGACTTAACATGCCTTCAGTTGAACTATGTTTATATAACCGATTTTAAAAAATTATATTATAAATAATTATTACATATTTATAAATTTATTAAACTACAAAACCCCACACAAGGTGCAGGTAATTCAACTAGTATATAATAAAGGAGAAGTCGCATAAGACACATGGCGGCTTCTCCTTAATCGTAGTCGTATGAACCAATCACAAATTTTTAAAATAATTAATATATGCATAAGATAAAATTTTATTCTTACTCTATTTAATCAATATATCTATATATGCATAAGATAAAATTTGACCCAATTTAATTAGATATGGATATATTTTTAGAAGATATTAACTAATTTTAAAATATATGCATAAGATAAATTTTTATTGGATAAATTTTTATTCTAACTCTATTTAATCAATATATCTGTAAAGACTGAATATATTCATATTATTATTTTGGAAAGGTAATTGATTATATTTGAGTAAATTTGGAAATTCGGAAATTTTTTTTGAATATTCCGTCCTCGAACAACGTGTTTTATTCTTAATTTTTTCGAAGTAGGTTCCGGCATCGTTTTAAAATTTGGGTTGTAGCGGATTTTTTTTAATTCTGTTTTCGAGTTGATTATCGATAATATTATATTAATTCCCGTGATGATTTAAAATTCGATTTAAATTGTCGAGTGTCGGAATTAGCGGGTTCGAGTTTTGAATTTCCGGAAATGTTTTCATTTTTATGTAGGGACCACTCTTTATATTCCATTTCCCTTTTTCCTTATTTTTCTCTTTCTTTCTCTCTCTCTCTCTCTCCCGAAATTCTGTCCAAAGGGGGCTGGTCCCCTGCCTCACATCTGCAATTCACATAGCTCACCTCCCACATCCAAATTTCAGAAATTGGTCCCCCTCCCCAGCTCACCCCTTGTCCTTATTCCCCATTTGCACAACCACCCTCCCCCTCTCTTCCATTTCTCCATTCTGCAAACCCACAGGAGAAATCACACCCCCTCCCTCTCTTCTTTGATTCACCTTTCTTTGGGAAACAAACAACCCAACACCCATCACCTTCTCTTCTTTGACCGAGAGAACAAGCTCCAAAAGTAACCCTTTTGCCGCCACCTCCCTTCCTCTACAACAGCCACCATCACCACCACTTGGTCACCGTCACCTCCTTCCCACCTAGCTCCGTCCAGGCCGAGCCGAGGCCAGCCACAACCTCCATCCCTCCCTCTCTGTTTTAACGAGCCGAGCCAAGCTCAAAAGAAAACCTTCAGCACCTTCCTCCTTCCTCTCCTCTCTGTCGAACCCAGCAGTAGCAAGTAGCGACAACCGCATTCCTGAGGTCCGCTTCTACCGCGCCGGAAGTAGCCACCGACCGCCGACGCCGCCATTCCTTCCCCTGTTTCGATTATCAATGGTAAAGCACTTCCTCTCCTCCTCCCTCTCTTGAAACCATGTAAAGGTCCGCCTTTATGACCATTCTTTCGTCTCAGACCAAGCGCGAGTAGCTCAAGCCTCCGACGAGCTTGAATCGAACTCCGGCGAATCCGACGTGTCCGACTTCGAATCTGCCGATGAGCTCCTCTTTTCCTCAATCCCTCTTCCTTTGCTTCATGTATTGTGTAAGTGTCGCTGTCGTGGCTGTCGGGTTAGGACGGTCGGAGCTAGCGCCGCCGGCAAGCCCTTTCCCTCTTCCTCCTTCGTTCACGGCTGAGCGCAGCAACTCTGCTGCTTCTCTGTTATCTGTCGACAAGGGGGAAAGAAGAAGACCAGGCGGGCCCCCTCAGCTCCACCTCACCCGCCACATCAGTCGTGGGCCCTCCTCTTTTTTTCCTTCCTTCTATTGGGATGGTTGGGCCTAATTTCCGAGCTCTCATCGGGTTTGGGCTTGGGCTTAATTTTCTGGGCCGGCTTCATTGTTTTAAAAGGGGAGTGGGTTGTGGTTATTGGATCCGGTTTTTGTTTTCGGGTTTGGGTCTCTATCCAGTTCCATTCCTTTTCTCTTCTATCCGGGTCAGGTTGGTTTCTTTTTGGGTCCGGTTCTCTTCTATTCTTTTTGGGTTGGGCTCCTTTCCCTCTCTTTCGGGTGGGCCTTTTCTTCGGGTAAGGGTTGTGTTTTATGCTAATTATATTATGTGTTATGTTTTATACTATTTTATATATATGTAGGTCATATTATATGTTATTCCGATTTTGGATATGTAAATATATATTCTGAAAATATTAATATATATTATTATGATATTATGTGGTGTTTTAATAAATGTTTTAGAAATGATAAAGTAAATTAGTATTGTTGTTTTATAAATGTGGGTTATTAAAATAGATTGAGTTTGGTGATTTCTTATGTCTAAATATTATTTGGAGTGTGTTATTAAATATTATATTGTAAATGGTTTTTAAAAGTAAGATTAATTGAGAAGTGTTTTATATGATGATTTATAAGGTGATTTTAAGATGAGGATTTTTAAAGAGATAAAATGCCGAAATTATTTTAAGTAGTATACATTTGCAAGTTGATTGAAGAGTTAATGTTTTGTAAATAAGGTTTGAGAAGATGGATTTATTTTGAAATTTAAAATGCCGGAAATGATTCTATAATATGATTTTGGGAAATTGGTTTAAGGTTTAAATGTTTTATGTCGGGATTTGGATAAGCGATTTTAAAAGAATTGTTTGATTTTCTAACTTAAGCTCTTTGAGAGAATTGTTTTGGAAATGAGAGGACGAGATAAGATGAACAAGAAATGATATATGAATTATGATGAGATAAGATGGAATAATCTGAAATGAGATATGAGAAGAGATGTATGATAGTTAGGGGCGGCTTGTATGAAGCAGATAGACTTATGCATTTGTATGTTACTAGGTGATTGTGATATGTTGGACATTGCTTGCTATTGGTGACTCATTACTTGGATTCTGCTTCTGCCTTGTTCTCTGTTGTTCGGCTTATTCAGGTAAGTTCCTTTATGGGCTTACTCAGATTCGAAAGAGAATAACTGCTTGTGAATATATGACATACTAGGTGTTGCATAAGCATTAAAGCATGCCATGTAGTATCATGCTAGGATTGCACTTATGAATGAGCATTCGGTTACTTTGTGTGTTTGAATACAGAACGGCCGTTATCTGTGATAGTCCTAGAGTCTTTGCTAGGGTCATAGGGTAGCCCAGCCCCATTGGGTGCCCTGAGTCTATCGAGTCGATATGAGCATGATATGATAGCCCAGCACCATCGGGCAAGAGATGAGATGATATGATATGATATGATAGCCCAGCACCATCGGGCAAGAGATGAGATGAGATGATATGATATGATATGATGATGCCGTGGTTAGTGCACCACCACGAGGAAATTGATATGCTATAGCACCGAACTGGCCAGTCTCTGCACTAACGGGAAGGGGTGCAGAGGTAGGAGAGGGATATGCCACTTGGCATTGTCTTGGGCCCTTTACAGTTCTTTTCCGCACATTGTAAATCAGGATCATGTTAGTGTGATTTAATTTCCGCATTTGCATTATCTTTATATTAGCGTATGTGTATATTTGCTTGCGGGACAGGGTGTGTTGGGGTCTCGGTCTGATCCCGCTCGCACCACTTGTTTTTAAGTATGATTGCTCCTTGTCTCTATGGCGTGGGAAAATCCCCCGGGCGATTGCAAAGAATCTGTCTAACCTCGCTAACTTGGCTATACGACTTTAGAATATATGTTTTGGTTTTGACCCGGCTCTGCCATGGCTCTTGTATCTAAACCTTTCTTCTGCTTTATTCTCGTTTGAATTGGGTTTTGTGACTTTGATTGTTTGGGGTTCGAAATCCCCGCTTGAATCTTGATTGATCTCTAGAGGTTTGAAACCTCGACATGTACCTGAGTTGCAACATCCGAACGAAGGTATCCAACCTTCGAAATGTATCTCGGATATTTATATCTGGGCCGTTAAAAAGTTGGTATCAGAGCCAGGTTGTGCAATTCGGGTACGCAAGGGTCGAGTGTATGTTTTGGAAAACCGCCCATGGATTTCAAAAGATTTGAAAGCGTTTTAAAGGGGAAAAATGAACTTAATATGCCTAACACAATTGGACTAAATATGAACTTGGCTTATGATAAAAGAGGAGAACCAACTAAGGTGTTTCTGAGGTTGTCTTTCCTGATTCTTATAACGATCAACCGGTGTCTTCTTGCCATAAAGAGTCGTATCTGAGTCCCACGGGAAAGATGGGTGATGAGTCAGTGAGGAAGAGTCAATGGTTGCCTTTATGGATCTCTAACAGGTTATCTTGATTGCTCTGTCCGTGATCCTATGATTCTATATGCACTACTCCTTGACCTACAGTTGACCCTTAGTTTGAGACTGTGCTTACATGCTTGATGTTCATGATGACCATTGTCTGAGTCCGAGTTACCCATGTTACGCCCTATCATCCCGACATGATCTACTTAGTATATTGCATTGTCATATTGGGGCACGAATATATATATGTCATATGCTAGAAAGTTGTATAATTGATGTCCTCCCTTGAATAGGTTCATGATAGTGTGATCGTTCGGTTCTAGTATCATGATAGAGTGAGTCCCTTACTTGATGGATACATGTTATAATTTTATGTCGACATGCCTTGTATGCTACGTAATCCTCAGTACCTGTTATGATGATGATCCTTAATGTAAATTCGTGGTTGTATGACATCCTGTATCCATGCTGGTCACATTGCTTAAGTCTCGTGTTGTGTCTTGCCCTCTATCATGATTGTATGTTGTTATAGCATGTTTACTTGGCCTATTGATCGTATGATTGATAGGAAGCTTGAACCCCATGATATGAACCTGCATGATTGTTGTTCTCCTGGATTAGGTCCATGACAATGTGATAAGCTCTTCCTTGCATGAATGCATATAAATGATCTCCTTAGCATGCTAGGTGATGACGTGTCGATGCTTATTATTCCTTCTGTGACAAGAACCTATAGCACGCCCATCTATTTTGTATTTGTCAGATTAACTATTGTGAGTTATTTTGAATATGATAGTGTTGTGTGTTCCTTGCATTGAATGGAGAATATGTGACATAATTAAGTCTTGGTGAATGCATGTTTCATCCTAGTATGTGCTGATTCGAACTCATGTCCCCATATTCTTGTCATATTGCCCATTACTTAGACTCGCATTATACATCGTTACATTTCCCCATGCTTCTATATCATTGGAATGTGATTGAATTGAAGTCTTGTTTAATGTCGAGTAATCAACCCTGTGCACGTATGTGTCCTATGTTATGCTAAGCCATTAGTGACGTTTAGGATCCTTGGTTATGACTTATGCACATTTATGCCCTGCTTGCATTATTGTTCATTCCCTATTGAGCTAGGTTCCTGATAGTGTGGTTATTCTCTCTCCTTATCCTCTTAAAGTGCTTTACTCATCCTGATACGAATGATATTGGATTCGAAGATCGACTTGCTTTCTGTGATGGTTAATTCTAGCATGTTTACGTGTTCTCGCTCGGTGGTATTCCTTTATCTCTCTAGGGTATCTTCTGGTGCTTCCATGAAAGTATGACTTGACACCTCGCATGACCACATACCCCGTTATGTCATGATTTTGCATATGCATGACGCATGAATATTGGAATGAATTTAGTCGAGTTATCTTGATTGTGTTCAGGTTCGATATGTGCTAGTAGTATCCTGTAGGGCTTTATGCTTTCCCAATATGACTCACTAAATGATTACATGTCATACTTGTTCTATGATACGATAGCTATTGGACCATTTGTGTGCTTTATGACGGCCCATTCCTAGCATGATTATAATCTATCGCTCGTAATGTTATCTTGTTTACTCTGTGGTGATTCTTTTGCTTTCATGTACATCATATTGAACTCATTTAATCACTCCTGACTATGCCCATGCCTATCATGTATCACTAGCATCATATAGGACCTATGCTTCTTAAGTATATCCCATCGTATGATTACATGCCATTCTTAACCTATTATTTGATCCTTGTTGTTAGATGTGATGATTACTATGCCGCCCTTATGTATTCTCGTATGATGCTTAGTTTGATTATTATGATGCACCTCGCCATGCTATATTTGATCTCAATTGTTGACGTGTATACCATGCTCGTTCATTTTTCATATACATGATACCTGCCATCCTCGTTAAACCCCACATGACCATTACTGGCTCCACATAAATTGCTTGAAATTACTGGGCATATCTGCTTTCATGGAATAATAAACTGCTAGCTCGTCTCGCATGCATCAGTATAGGACTTGATTGTGTCTTTTGGAATGAATACGCATGTTGTTCTCCTTGAGATAGGTACATGTTAGTGTGGATTAATGTGATTGATATGCTCCATGATGAACTCGTGCTTGTTGTCACAATTGTAACCTCATGGACTTCCATAAAGGCATCGTTACTATTCCCGGCTCGGAGTCTTGTCTCTAGTCATGTCATCTTTAGCTTTGGTCCCTTTTGGCTCCAAAAGAAACATTGGGTCGTCCGCTCTTGTCACTCCCCTATCTCCGCTAACATAGACTCCTACGCGATACATTGGATGAGCGGCCGCATAGAAGAGGGGACGGGAAGTTAGATAGCGATGGAGCAGCACAGCGGAAGCGTGGGCCCATGACCTACGGGCCTCAGGATCGACGATGTCGACAGGACAAGCTTACTTCGAGGATTGCGGTTACTTAGCGCAATATGACTTGCAAGCGAGAGTGCTCTCCGTTCGTATTGTTAATCCTTTATGAACTTGTTGATGGTGATATTTTACTAACTTGATGTTGAAAGTTGCGTGTTGATGTGATGACTTGGTGATGATTGTTGCTTGATTGTCTGTTGACTATGATGATATGATTCGATGCCTTATAGTCTTAATATGCTATGATGACTTGACGTGATGTAACTCTGAATTGCTAAGCATGATCTAAATTCCTTTCCTATATAGTATGAACTGCAATTGTTGTGAAACCTGAACTATTTATTGGAGATGGTTATGATGAAATTTGCTAGCTTGTATTGACCATATTCATATATGATGTTTTCCAATACTCTTTGAGCATGACGGTAATTAAGGCTTTTTTATACATGTTGTAATGTTTAATGATGAACTATTGATGTAAATGTTAGTTGATATGATGCAGTCCTTATGTGTAATAATGTCCATGATTGCTTCTTCTTTGAACTTATGGGTGAGATGTTTTGGGAAATGTTCGAAGAGTGGAGAAAGAATTTGAGCGGTTAGGATGTCCGAGGGTATTATGAGGTAAGTCGCAAGGAGTAGGAGGTTGGCTTAGGTAAGGCCGAGTGGGTGTTGAGAATTATAAGAGGTGATGCTTAGTGGGTTCCGATGAGCTTCTAGATGAATCTTCGGTGGGGTATGGTTAGAATAGGCCAGCTAGGTGGTGATCGGGGTGTTCTTATAGAAGAGATATGGTTAGAAGGGTTCTATGCTTGTGATGTCTTAGGTAGTATGGGCAGTGTAAGAAATGGCTTGTAAGAGTATTGAGGATATAGTATGCGAGGGTACTCGAGTGTGAGGTTAGAGATAGGAGTTGGACTCTTAGAGGTGGATTGTAGTGAGAATGCTTAGTGGGAAGAGGTGTGAGATTAAAAAGTCGAAATGAATTAGGACTTCTTCTATAGGATCTTGTCCGAGTTGATGAGTCTAGATGAAGATTGGTCTTGGGTTGAGAGTTGAAGACGAGCGAGCGGGGTTGCATTTTATTGTAACTGGTATAATGTGCAAAACTTTCTTGATTATGTGATTATGAACTGGCATGATGTTAGATAGCGACCATGATAAACCTGTATGGCATGATATTACATGTGATATGCAAAATTGAATTATAATTGGTAATGACAACTATGATCATGAAATAATGATACATTGCTATCCTACTATGTTGTTCTAGAAGCATGTTATGATGTGTTGCACGAATCATGAGATAATGATACGTTGTTATGTGAAAGCATGATGTTATACTATATGGTTGATAAGCATGATTATGAATAGGTAAGTGATGAATATGACTTGGAGCATGAATATGACTTGCGTGCATATATGAGATGATGGTGCATGACTGCTAATAATCGTTATATGGCATTCTGATGAGCTAAGATGATGTCTGGAGAGCATTCGGTTACTTTGTGTGTTTGAATACGGAACGGCCGTTATTTGTGATAGTCCTAGAGTCTTTGCTATGGTCAAAGGGCAGCCTAGCCCCATCGGGTGCCCTGAGTCTATCGAGTCGATATGAGCATGATATGATTAGCTCAGCACCATCGGGCAAGAGATGAGATGATATGATATGATATGATTAGCCCAGCACCATCGGGCAAGAGATGAGATGATATGATATGATAGCCTAGCACCATCGGGCAAGAGATGAGATGATATGATATGATATGATGATGTCGTGGTTAGTGCACCACCACGAGGAAATTGCTATGCTATAGCACCGAACTGGCCAGTCTCTGCACTAACGGGAAGGGGTGCAGAGGTAGGAGAGGGATATGCCACTTGGCATTGTCTTGGGCCCTTTACAGTTCTTTTCCGCACATTTTAAATTAGGATCATGTTAGTGTAATTTAATTTCCACATTTGCATCATCTTTATATTAGCGTATGCGTATATTTGCTTGCGGGACAGGGTGTGTTGGGGTCTCGGTCTGACCCCGCTCGCACCACTTGTTTTTAGGTATGGTTGCTCCCTGTCTCTATGGTGTTGGAAAATCCCCCGGGCGATTGCAAAGAATTTGTCTAACCCCGCTAACTTGGCTATACGACTTTAGAATATATGTTTTGGTTTTGACCCGGCTCTGCCATGGCTCTTGTATCTAAACCTTGCTTCTGCTTTATTCTCGTTTGAATTGGGTTTTGTGACTTTGATTGTTTGGGGTTCGAAATCCCCGCTTGAATCCTGATTGATCTCTAGAGGTTTGAAATCTCGACCCGTACCTGAGTTGCAACATCCCAACGAAGGTATCCAACCTTCGAAACGTATCTCGGATATTTATATCCGGGCCGTTACAATATCTACATGTGCATAAGATAAAATTTGACCCAATTTGATTATATATGGATATATTTTTAGAAGATATTAACTAATTTTAAATACTATTATATAAGATAAGATTTTACCTATTTTCACTATATATAAACATATTTTTAAAAGATAATAACTTTATCAATATATTACATGGACATACTAATTAAATAACTTTATCAATAACTTCATCAATATGAAAATATTTTTAGAAGATAAAAAGTTTTGACAAAATTGAAATAATACTTAGCATGGTCATAATAATTAAATAACTTTATCAATATGAAGAAGATAAAAGGTTTTGGGTGAATTGAAATAATACTTAGCCGTTAGACCTGCGCAAACGCGGGTCGACCCGTTCGGCCCGCCCCACCCGCTCGCTAATATAAGCGGGCATGGACAAGGGAAAAAGTCCATGCGGGCTGCTAAGCCCGGCATGCGCCCGCAGCAGGTACAGGATTGAGAAGACCAATGTACCCGTTCCGAACCGCTAGACCCGTAACGGGTACCCGCTATATATATTAGTGTATATTACAGTGTATATATATGAGATCTGATTTGACCTGTGTACCAGTCACCCCACCGTCATCTGCCACTACTACCCACCAAAGAGGAGTCCACTTCACACTCCAATACTCCACAGCTTCCCCTCACCGACTCTCTCCTAGTCTCAAACTGTCACTATGATTACATTCAAGTAAGTTTTGTGATGAATTAAAGAAAGGTTCCTTCACAAGGGTGAAGTCCCATTTCTTGGTCATTCTCCTTTTTTTTTTCTTCGACTTGGGATTAAACATTTAATAATCTCATTATTTATGCTTAGACCTTTAAAACAACATACTCCCTCTGTTAATTAAAACTTGACGTTTTACTATTCACGCACGTTTTTTGAGGTGTTAAAAACTATATAAAATATTAACTTTTTTAACATATTTTTTAAACAATTTCATACTATTTACTATTAATTATGAATTTATAAAAACAAATTTAAAAAAATGTTAATATTTCATATAGTTTTTATCATTCTAAAAAAGCGTGCATGAATAGTAAACAACAAGTTTTAATTAACAAATGGAGTATTATTCATGTTGTCATATCCCTGTCGTATCGTATATATCCTACATTTTTTTGGATTGTGGTATCCATGTATCCGTATCGTATTGTATCTCTGTGCATAAATAGCTTATGCACAGAGACGTGGGTTCAACTCCTACATAGGCTAAATTGCAGCATAGTTGGGGATACCAAAACAAGTATGAGCGCGACAACAAGCAATTTCTTTCTTATTTCAGATTTATGGAAAAATTAGATTTCTGGAAAAAAAAAAGAATTTAAATTTCTACAAAAATCAGATTTTTAATGCATATTAATACTATAAAGTGCGAAAAATATCATAAAGTGCATGAATAAAATAAAATTATAAAGTGTACAAATAATATTATAAAATGCATAAATTGGTGCATAAACAATAATATAAAGTGCGTAAAAATATCATTTTATTGTTGCACTTTATCATTTTATTTATGCACTTTATAATCTTAATTGTGCACTTCATAATCTAATTCATACACTTCATCATTTTGTTCTTGCAATTTATCATTTTATTTATGCACTTTATAATCTTAATTGTGCACTTCACAATCTTATTCATGCACTTCATATTTTTATTCATATACCATCATTTTATTCTTGCACTTATCATTTTATTTGTACAACAATATATTATATTTGCACAACATAATATTATATTTACACAACACAATATTATATTTGCACACCATAATGTTATATATGCACTTTATCATCTTATTTGTGCACGTTATCATTTTATATGCACAACATAATATTATATTTGCACAATACAATATTATATTTGCACACCATAATGTTATATATGCACTTTATCATCTTATTTGTGCACGTTATCATTTTATTATTGTACCTTATAATCTTAGTCATGAACGGGAATAAAAAGAAGACAACCATAAATAGCTTATGCGGGATTTTGAACAAGAACCTTTGTGCATGGGCACATTGCTATACCATTTTTAATTGAGCTAATAGACTTTTAATGGCACATGACACATTAAAGTACAAACCCGCTATAAAAATAGTAGCCCATAAAGAAAATATTTGGTAGGAAACTTACTTTACATTAGGAAAATGCACATTTATTAATAATAATCTTTATTGTATTATTTGTTCACTTTATATTTTGTAATCTCATATTTTTCACTTTTGAAAATAAAGACAAGAAATGTGATGTAGCATATTTTGTTGCATTTTGTAATCTTATAGATGCACCTTATAATATTATTTCAAATAAAAATTATGGGCTAAAATCTGTAATTTTTATAATTGAAATAAGGGCGATATTGGTAGAAATAGAAAGTATGGGAGAGGTGGTGACATTTATCTCATAATTAGGGTCATTTACCCATTTACCCATTTACATCATAAAATTAGGCCCATTTACACATTAATTAGGCCCATTTATCTATTACTCATTTAATTAGGCTCATTTACCTTGAAATTAGGCCCATTTACCTTCAAATTTGATCATTTTCATTTTAAGAGGGATTTTCATTTTAAGAACCATTTTCATTTGAACCATTACCTATATATATATATACATATATAGGGTTGGGTTCAGATAAGAAGTTGGGTTCAGATAAGAAGCATCGATCCAGTGAGAAGGAAATAAGTAATTTGATTGGTTTACCCAAATTAAAATAATATAAATTCATCTTAAAAAGAGCCTCCCCTGAACAGTATGCAAGCATCCCCGCGAACAGGCCCCTGCTCCCCCATTCGCACCCACGCAGGTGAGGCCACGCGCCCCCACTTGTGTTCAACAAATGCGCATCAGCGGATGAATGGCCACCTGTTCACAAAATTAAAACCAACAATTAATTTTTAGAGGTTGGGGATTGAACCTAGCCCTTGAATTCCCCACGCAATTGTGAAACCATTCTACCAAGACACTTTCATTGATAAAAATGTGCATTCAATTTAATAGTCATTTTTATCAGCTTGTTATAAAATTCAATAAACACCTTTAATTTATATTTTTTTCGAAATTGTAATTAAAATATTGTCAACTAATTTATTTAATTCCACCTTAATAGACATGTTAATTTACATTTCACCCAAAAAATTTTAAACAATAAATTAATTACTAATTTTATTTTTTTAATTACAACTCACTTGAACCACTACTATTTATTTCATGAACCAAAAAAATTAACTAACAAAAAAATAAACAAATAAGTAATTATAAATTAAATTTTTAAGTAACTAAACCACTCTCTATTTAGTCACTGAACCACTCTCTATTTTTTATAATTAAATTTTTTGTCACTGAACCAATCTCTATTTAGTCACTGAACCAATATCTATTTAGTCACTGAATCACTCTCTACTTAGTCACTAAACCACTATCTATTTAGTCACTGAATCACTCTCTATTTATATGTTTAGTCACTGAACCACTCTATTTAGTCACTGAACCACTATCTATTTAGTCACTGAATCACTCTCTATTTATATGTGCTGAACTACTCTCTATTTAGTCACTGAACCACTCTCTATTTAGTCGCTGAACCACTCTCTATTTTTTATAATTAAATTTTTTAGTCACTGAACCACTCTCTATTTAGTCACTTAACCACTCTCTATTTTTTATAATTAAATTTTTTAGTCACACTCTCTATTTAGTCACCGAACCACTCTCTATTTAGTCACTGAACCATTCTCTATTTACTCATTGAACCACTCTCTATTTAGTCACTGAACCATTCTCTATTAAGTCACTGAACCAATCTCTATTTAGTCACCGAACCACTCTTTATTTAGTACTGAACCACTCTCTATATCGTCGCTGAACCACTCTCTATTTAGTCACTGAACCAATCTCTATTTAGTCACTGAATCATTCTCTATTTAGTCACTGAACCAATCTCTATTTAGTCACTGAACCACTCTCTATTTAGTCACCGAACCACTTTTTATTTAGTCACCGAACCACTCTTTATTTAGTACTGAACCAATCTCTATTTAGTAACTGAACCACTCTCTATTTAGTCACTAAACCAATCTCTATTTAGTCACTGAACAAATCTCTATTTAGTCACTGAACCAATCTCTATTTAGTCACTGAACCACTCTCTATTTATTTCGTGAACCAATCTCTATTTAGTCACTGAACCAATCTCTATTTAGTCACTGAACCAATCTCTATTTAGTCACTGAACCACTCTCTATTCAGTCACTAAACCACTCTTTATTTAGTCGCTGAACCATCTCTATTTAGTCGCTGAACCAATCTCTATTTAGTCATCGAATCAATCTCTATTTAGTCAATGAACCAATCTCTATTTAGTCACTAAACCACTCTCTATTTATTCACTGAACCAATCTCTATTTAGTCACTGAACCACTCTCTATTTAGTTACTGAACCAATCTCTATTTAGTCACTTAACCAATCTTTATTTAGTCACTGAACCAATCTCTATTTAGTCACTGAACCAATATCAATTTAGTCATCGAACCACTCTTTATTTAGTACTGAACCAATCTCTATTAGTCATTGAACCAATCTCTATTTAGTCACTGAACAACACTCTATTTAGTCACCGAACCAATCTCTATTTAGTCACTGAACCAATCTCTATTTAGTCACTGAACCAATCTCTATTTAGTCACTGAACCACTCTCTATTTAGTCACTGAACCAATCTCTATTTAGTCACTGAACCAATCTCTATTTAGTCAGTCACTGAACGAATCTCTATTTAGTCACTGAACCAATCTCTATTTAGTCACTGAACCAATCTCTATTTAGTCACTGAACCACTCTTTATTTCATTAACCACTAATTATTTAATAATTGTAAATTTTTCATTCTTTATTTATTTTCTTTTAATTTTTAATTAATTGTTTATTTGTTTTTAAAATAAAATGGTTCATGAACAAATACTATTTTTTGATGAACCACTACTCTATATTTCATGAATCACTAGAACTTATTTCATGAACCACTTCTAATTACTTCATGAACCACTCTATTTATATGTGCTGAACCACTTGATTTAAACCCCTGAACCACTTGTTATTAAAAACCCTGAACCACTTGGTTTAAAACTACTGAACCATTTGTTATAAAATGGTTGATAAACCAATACTATTTATTTATTTCATTCTTCTATTATTTTCTTTTAGTGTTTATTTTTTAATTATTTATTTATTTGTTCTTAAAATAAAATGGTTGATGAACCAATACTATTTATTTGATGAACCAATACTATTTAATAATTGTAAAATTTTCATTCTTCATTTATTTTCTTTTAATGTTTATTTTTTAATTAATTATTTATTTGTTTTTAAAATAAAATAGTTCATGAACCAATACTTTTTATTTGATTAACCATTACTCTTTATTTCATGAACCACTACTCTATATTTTATGAACCACTATAATTTATTTCATAAACCACTTCTATTTACTTCATGAACCACTTTGATTTATATGTGCTGAACCACTTGGTTAAAACTCTGAACCACTTGGTTTAAACTCCTGAATCACTTGATATAAAACTCCTGAACCACTCGATATAAAACCCCTTAACCTGTTAGTATAAAACCCCTAAACCACTTAATATTATACTTTCACTTCAAGTCTTGATGAATTTACATATTACAACTAACAAATCCAAATGTTTACAGGCGGCAATTAAAAAAAAGGGCTAAAAAATATGCTTGTGTTTAATGCAATGCAATTTCCATTAACTCTTCCAATTGCCTTCCTCACAGGATTCTCATATCAATTTAACGATGCCTTTCAATTGCCTTCCATTATCGCTTAATGCAGTGCACATATCAGTGGCTCCGGTGAGGGAAAGGGAGAGAGATTCTCAGATCTGGCGCCAACAGATGTGGGTGGACGGAGACATAAAGCTTGGCCCTGGATGTTTGATGGCGTTGACGACCTCGAGAGGCTTCTAGTCTCTAATCCAACAAAATCAGTCCTTTGACGACCAAGGACGGACATGGATGCGGCCACCTTGCCACGGGAGAGATAGGAGGGGGACTAAGTCCGGCCGAGGATGCCATTGATACCGTCGAACAGGGAGCGCGCAGAACTTGAATTTGAGGTCGAGGTGGGCAAAGCAATCGTCGGAGGTGGCCGGAGGATGTAACAGAGACCAAAAACATCTCGATGGTGTAGGAAGCGCGAAGGAAACCGACGTAGCGTCAAACAGTGACAAAAACCAAGCCGATGCCAACCTGGATATCGGCGGCGAACCAGTTATGAGTCATCGGACACCCCGCAATCGAGATGAAGAGGCGGCGGCGGCGGCCATGGCCCATGGGATCTCAGATCCGACGATAAATCGAACAAATCTAGCGATGTTGCTGTTAAGGCGGCCGAGTGTACCGATTGGATCCAAAATTGAAGAATTGAAGAGATCTAAAAGACAATAAGACAAAAGCGCGTGAGAGTGATTATTTCTTATTTTAATTAGTATTTAATCTGACCAATCAAAATACTTCTTTCCTTCTTACCAGTAGAGATACTTCTCACCTGAACCCTCCCCTACATATATATATATATAGGGGAGAGTTCAAGTGAGAAGTAACCGGTCCAGTGAGAAGGAAAGAAGTAATATGATTGGTTAAACTAAAACACCTACTCACGCGCTTTATGATTCACCGTCTCTTTCCATCTGCTACTCTCTTCTTCGGAAGCCCTCCACGGCATCTCAAGGACTTTACGCAATTAAACTAAAGTACTCTTCTACTTTCTTTCTTCTTCTTCACGAGTACTAGTCGATCGATCAGATGCCCTCTCGAGGACTTTACGATTCACCGTCTCTCTCCGTCTGCATCTCCTCTCCACCGTTACCATCGCTTCCTTGAGATGCCGTGACCTGTATGTGGAATTAGTCAAATTAAAGTCAACGAAAGTTTTGACGAGTCAATCATTGAACTACTTTTCCAACTCCCAGTTGGGTCTGTATAACAAGTTTTGCTTGCAGAAACATTACATTTCATATACAATTTCATGACATAAATCATAATTACTCTCTTGGCACGTACCCCCTTTCCTGATTTTTTTTGACAATAAGCAAATGATTAAATCACTTTATCAGCTCATTTATCTTTCAATCACCATCCCCTCTTTCCTTTGCTCGTCTCCTGTTGATCAACACTATGTTAACTGCTCGCAGCCGTTCGAATGCGGTGACACCAGTGTGCTGGGAGACCTCAACTATCCTTTCTGGGGAATCAATAGAGCTAGCTACTGTGGTAAAAGCGGGTTCGAGATCAAGTGCGTAAACAACTATCCGGTCATCAGCATCTCCACAGGCGACCTTCAGATCATTGGGAGCAACCGGCAGGCACACGAGATCACAGTTGTGGTCAAGGATTTCTTGGATAACTTATGTCCTCCAACGGTGTTCAACGCAAAAAACAACACCAGTGCTTATCAATCTCTCCTTGGTATCAATTCTGGAAGCCTCTTTACCAATGCCGGCATTCGCCTCTTGACAATCCTATACGGTTGCCCTTCAGACGAAAGAGGGAATTAGTGGAATTTAGGAAGAGGAATATAGAAAGGAAAAAGGAGGGGGGAGAAATAAACGGGATGTGTGGTTCAGTGACTAAATAGAGATTGGTTCAGTGACTAAATAGAGATTGGTTCAGTATTAAATAGAGAGTGGTTCGGTGACTAAATAGAGAGTGGTTCAGTGACTAAATAGAGATTGGTTCAGTGACTAAATAGAGATTGGTTCAGTGACTAAATAGAGAGTGGTTCAGTGACTAAATAGAGAGTGGTTCAGTGACTAAATAGAGATTGGTTCAGTGACTAAATAGAGATTGGTTTAGTGACTAAATAGAGAGTGGTTCAGTGACTAAATAGAGAGTGGTTCGGTGACTAAATAGAGATTGGTTCGGTGACTAAATAGAGATTGGTTCGGTGACTAAATAGAGATTGGTTCAGTGACTAAATAGAGATTGGTTTAGTGACTATATTGAGGTTCATGAACCACTCTTTATAGCTTCATGAACCACTCTTTATAGGTTCATGAACCACTTCTTTAAAGCCTCATGAACCACTTCTTTATAGCTTCATGAACCACTTCTTTATACCTCCATGAACCACTTCTTTATACCTTCATGAACCACTTCTTTATAGGTTCATGAACCACTTCTTTATAGCTTTATGAACCACTTCTTTATAGGTTCATGAACCACTTCTTTATAGCTTTATGAACCACTTCTTTATAGGTTCATGAACCACTTCTTTATAGCTCAATGAACCACTTCTTTATAGGTTCATAAACCACTTCTTTATAGGTTCATGAACCACTTCTTAATAGCTTCATGAACCACTTCTTTATAGGGCTGAACCACTATGAGTAAAAGAGCTGAACCACTATAAGTAAAGGGGCTGAACCACACGAGTAAAAGGGTTGAACCACTATGAGTAAAAGGGCTGAACCACTAAGAGTAAAAGGGCTGAACCCACAAGTAAAAGGGCTGAACCACTATGAATAAAAGGACTGAACCACTAAGAGTAAAATGGTTGAACCACTAAGAGTAAAAGGGCTGAACCACTAAGAGTAAAAGGGCTGAACCACTTCTTGGTAACTTCATGAACCACTTCTTTATAGCTTGTGAACCACTTTTTTTTTTCAACAAAACATATACAAAGTGGGTGTCTATGTGTAGATAAAATTAAATTACACCCAAAATTATTTTTTTTATATTTTTTTTAACAAGTGAATATGCCAAAAAATAATTTTTAAAAGTCCATGTAAACACTTTCATATGTACGCACATTGTCTAATTAATTAGTAAGTTGTGTTGATCGACGCGTGTAATTAATTAGTGTAACACGTGAGAGTGGTGGTGTTACTAATTAATCTACGTGTCTCCTATTTTTAATTTATTTTTGTACACGTGGACCAATCAGATTACTTCTTTCCTTCTCACCGGTTCACCTCTTCTCACCTGAACCCGACCCTATATATATATATATATATATATATATATATATAGGGATTGACTCGGGTGAGGACCACTTCTTCCGGTGAAAACTGAAAGGAGCATTCTCATTGGCTACTTTATAAAAGTGGACCCCTCCACTTTCCAACTAAAATCCAAACAAAAACTTAAAAATTACCTAGAATAGCCACTATTTTATAAACTTTAGTTTGTGTGTTATTTTTAATTTTCTTTATAATTCCGCATTTATTTCGTTTTAGTTAGTGATCCTGAAATTTGGTATCAGAGCCTAGTTAAGAAAAATATCTGTATTAATCTATAAGACAATCTGGAGGTATCTACTAATTGTCCCCATAAGACTTATCCTCATGCTTTACATTTAGATATAAATGATAAGCACTTTGGAGCAATTTTAAATGCTATTTCAGACCAACTTATAGATCTAAAAGTTGAAGTTAAAAAATTAGAACAGTTATATCTTGAAATTAGCGGTAAGATTTTTAAGATCGTAAAAGAAACAAGTGAAGTGCATCACTCAACCAATCTCAAAGCCATCAACGAAATTAGTCATCAGATAAGCCTAAAATCTGGTGGTGAAATCAAGAAAGGAGATCCTTTTGAATATAGTTATCCATTTAAAAAATCCAAAAAGAAGTTTTCTACTAAGTTAGATAATATAAAGAAAAAAGGTATTATTGAAGGAGAAAATCAAGACGAAAATCAAATCCTTAAAAATGAATCAACATCCAGTTCTACAAACAAGGAGATTTAGCACTAAGTTGGATGACCCAGAGTGGAAGTTGAAATTACAGAAACACAAAAACATTGAATTCAACTTCACAAACCAAGAAGTTATGAGTGATGATGAGTCTGACAGAAATTCTGATGAAGAAGGAGTATATCAGCAAATGGGACTAATTAATCTAAAAGACATGGAAAACATTCTCATATCCAAAGTTCAACAGAGGCTAGATGAAATACTAAGACAAAGAAGGCTGAGGGAAAATGAACCAATAGAACATAATGAAGCTAGAAGAAACTACAGGCGATATGAACATGGTTCAACCAGTAATTATAGACCTAGGCTAAAACCGAAGGAGTTTCTAGAAAAAAAAAGAAAGATTTGGAGTAAGTATTATGCCAAACCATAGGCAAAGAGAAATTAACCTAGCGCCCATAAGTGAAACAGGTTATAAATTAAACCTGGATGGTGTAAGGAACAGGCGTGAGATCATAGAATTCTGGAAGAAAAGTATGATGAGCGTATTAAACATGAATGTAGGATGGAATTCCTCTCAATTCCTTAATTATACAGAACACAGTTTCTATGGTTGTATTTTCGATTGGTATGGAGCCATTGGTGATGAAGCTAAACAAGAACTTAGGAATCTGGCAAGTCCAATAAATATGTTCACATTAATATGTGAGTTAATTGAAGATGAATTCATTGGAGAAAAGGAAGATGAAGATAAGGAAGCTTTAAAATGGCAAAGAACTTTAAACAATCTTGAAATCTGTAACATGAAATATGTTGATAATTATATAACAGAATTCGAGAAATGTTACTATAAGATAGGAGAAAACGGCACTAATCTTCAAATGTTCTTTGATAAACTTCCTGCCCCAATTAATGAACAAATAAGTGACGAATATCGAGAGCTAATAAAAAATGGAAGCAAAGATTCTCTTGGTAATCGAATTTCCTATGTTAGGAAATGGGTTGAGAAAAAAATGTCGAGATGTCAGAAGCACCCAAAGAATGAAGAAACAATTCTTAACTTGTTGGGAAACACCAACAGAATGGGGATGCAACAATAGAGATTATCAATGAAGAAAGAACTATAAGAGAAAAAGTTTCAACAAACAAAGAGGTGAGAAATATTATAAGAAGTATTATAAAAAACCCTTTTCAAAAAATAGAAGATTTTTCTAGAAAGCCTCATTTTGTCCTGATAAAAAGAAAAACTGCAAATGTTGGGCATGCGGTGAATCCGGTCATTATGCTAATGAATGAAAAAACAAGAAGAACAATAGATTAGCAGAAGCCCTAGGTATTTTGGATTACATAGAACTATCAGAAGATGAAGCAGTAGATTTAGCTCTAAGGAACAACAAAGGAATAGTGGAAATAATTGAAGAAAAGTTTGATGAACATGAAGAATCTGAAAATGAGTCAATTGAAGGTGAAGAAATTAATGGGATGATGGAAGGAGAAGCTCCTAGTGAGTTCTCTGATGAACATGAAATGACCACCTTAGCTCAGCTTCAGCAAGCTGAAACTTCTATTGATGAAGAATAAGTAGAAGAAATGACCAGATCAGGGGTTGATTTCCCGATCATTGCCAAAGAATAGTTTGTTAAAAAATCATTGTTCTCAAAATATGCTAAATATGTGTGTGAAGAGATGTCTGGAGACGTAACAGTTAAAAACAGTGAAAATCAAGCAACTGAAGTGAACTTAATTAATTTGGCAAATATTCAAAAACATAACAAAGACAAAAAATTTAAATATATCTTTATATGTGGCATTCAAGTTATTATAACTCCATTACAAGATTATGGTAAGGATGTGCAATGCATTAATTTCGTTTGTGATATTAGGCATAAAAAGTTTGGTGACCAATGCATCAGTGGAATAGTCTGTAATCTGAGTCAAGGAGCAGTCCCTTGGATCTGTAGGCCGAACTATTATGTTAGTTTAGAAGATCATTATGCATCCAAATTCTTAGCTATAAAATTGTTAACAGAAGGTATTAGTATGCACAAGGGAACTTGTCCATTACAGCTAAAGGGGAAGGTAGTTTATAAACTGGAAAACATGACAAATCCTCCACGTAAGTGTCACATAGTAGAAGCTGAGAAACACGAGATAGTAGGTCCTAGCAAAGAGGTTGTGCCAGTAAAGCTAAGACCAGACCAGATAAAACTAAAGACCATTTAGGTAAATGCATTCGAAAATTCTGCGGCCACTAGCAGTGATAAAGTTTTAACTATAGATGAAGAAGGTAGAATCCATACGAATGCTAAACCACAAGTAAACCTATCTAGGTGTCCGAGTCTAGCCAGAAATCCCAGTTTTAGGTTCAATCCTAATCTCAGTATTATCCCAAGAAACCAAGGAGCTACGACAAGCAAGAAAGACAAGTCATTTGTGGTAGATGAGGATATAGCTAGCATGATAGCAGCCTTAAACAAGAGGTTAGAAAATAAAATTATAAGAGAACCATCTAGACATAGTATTGATCTAGGTTCATGTCCTTCTAGGGAAAGTGGTATAACTCCTTCCTGTCCTTTTAAAGAGACTGGTACAATTCCATTGTATCCTCCAACACTCTTAAGTGTTGAAGAAAGACAGGGAGAATCATCTAGTTTTGAGCCTAAAGGAAAGATAGTAGGATATCAAACTAGAACCATTAGTGAACCTATCTTTGAAAATGATGTAAGAGCAAAGAATTTTGTGGAACCTCATAAGGAACCGTTTTGTGAACCGTTTTGTGAAGAAGAAATGGGAATGAGAATAGAAGTGATGGATCTTAGGTATCTCTACGAAGAGAATGTGAGGATAGAAGAAAGCCTTGAGCATGTCAGTAGAGGATCCTTGAAGAAAAATTATAGAATCATAAATCCCAATAGCATTTATATCTCAATAAGTATTTGTTTAGAAGGGTTTAACAAGTATGAATTATGCGCCTTTATGGATAGCGGTTGTTCTGTATGCTTTGGTAAGAAGGCATTGTTTCCTGAGTTCATATGGCAGAAATCTCGTAGACCAATCCAAGTCAGGATAGCTGATGATAGTATCATGGTTCATTCAGAATTAGCTTCTGATGTGCCAGTCATGATAGGTGGAGTCTCGTGTGTAATCCCTACACTCTGGGCTACCACTCAACCTTCACACGACATGTTAATTGGAAACAACTTCCAAAGACTTCATGTCTCAGTCACTCAACACTTAGACATGATGGTCTTTAATATCAATGGTGAAGATGCTTGGGTTAGGAAGATCAAACAAGCATATACACACCAAGCAATAGAATTCACGCGCACTAAGCGTGGTGAGGAATATATTCTTCCTACTCAAAGAGAATTTGCACTCTCCATATGTGAAATAGGCTTAAAAGAAAAAATTCTTAAACAGCAAGAAAAAATGTGCAAAGAGTTATATTATGAAAATCCTTTAAAATTTTGGGAAAAAGATAAATCATTTGCTACCATAGAGTTAATAGATCCAAAAGCTGTCATTAGAGTAAAACAAATGGTTTACACTTACAAAGATCAACAAGAGTTTAAAGAACAAATTGATGAGCTATTAAAGAAAGGATTAATCAGAGAAAGCAAAAGCCCTCATTCTAGCCCCGCCTTTATGGTCAGGAATCATGCTGAGGAAAAAAGAGGAAAAGCTAGAATGGTTATCAACTATAAAAAGCTTAATGATAATACTGTTTTTGATGGATACTATATCCCTAATAAAACAGTCTTATTTAATATAATACAGGGAGCCACTTGGTTCTCTAAAATGGACTGCAAAAGTGGTTATTGGCATGTAAAGATGAATGAAGACGGCATTCCACTTACTACGTTTAGTGCTCCACAAGGATACTATGAGTGGATAGTCATGCTATTTGGGTTAAAGAACGCACCACAAATATTCCAGAGAAGAATGGACAATGTTTTCAAAGAATTTAAACATTGTTGTCTTGTTTACATTGATGATATCTTAATCTTCTCTAAAACCTTGGAGCAACATAAACATGATTTAAAAGCCATAACCCAAAAATGCATTGATCATGGAATCATTCTAGGACAGAAAAAGTGCATTTATGCTGAACCAGAAATTGAATTCCTAGGACTCAAGATAAAAGCAGGTCAAATTGTGTTGCAGGAACATATTTTAGAAAAGGTAGAAAAATTTCCGGATGAAATCAAAGATAGAAAACAACTAGAAAGGTTTCTAGGATGTCTTACTTATGCTTCTGATTTCATTAAAGATTTAGCCAAACTAAGAAAACCTTTACAGATAAAATTAAAGAAAGAACAAGTTTGGAATTGGACCCAGCTAGACACTAAGATAGTCAAGGAACTAAAAAGAAGATGTGGAAAGCTTCCAATATTGACTTTACTTAATGAAGATGATGAGTTAGTTCTTGAAACAGATGCTAGTGATTATCATTTGCTGTTTTGAAATTAAAGAAAGATAACAAGCTTTGCAGGTACAGCAATGACAGCTTCAACAAATTTGAGTATAATTACACTGTCACGGAAAAGGAGATTCTTGCAATTTATTGTGGAATCCAGAAGTTTATAATCTTTTTAGCCCCTAAACCTTTTACAGTCAGAACATATTGTAAAGGAATATTGGGTTTTATAAATAATAATCTTGATAATATGAAAGCGCATGGGAGGCTCCTGCGTTGGCAATTAGCCCTTAATCAATTTACCTTTACTGTTGAACATGTGCGGGGTTCAAAAAATTCTCTAGCAGACAGTCTAACTAGAGAACTAGCTGATGGACCAAAGAAATCAGACTCGATGGGAAGACCCTCGCTGAGCAACCAGCGAGATAGATCGTGATTTCTTATGTGACAAAAGGGAATATCAAGGATGGGTTTCCCCTCCAATTTTTTACATTTCTGTTTATTTTGGAAGATTTACACATAACAGATTCCGTCGTGGACTCTTACAAACGAGACACAGAGCGGTTATAAGATTCTTAACTTTGGAAATCATTATAAAAGTTCTTCAACTACCTATAGAACTTCAAGAAGAAATCTGTAGGAGATGGAGGATGAGAGATTTCAGACACTTCTACTGGACAGTAACCTTGAGGGATCAAAGTACTCCAGCAAGGACCAGAGAGTGGTGTAACCATTTCTGTATAAACAATGGCGCTGGATTAGGAGGAATCTCATTGCCACTTACGGCATATGTTGATTCAGAGTATCTAAAAGCATGGGAATATGGAATGTGTAATGGAGTCTACAAATACAAGCGACCATGGCCAAAAGAAGAAGAGCATAGTTTCCTGTACAACCACTTCACTAAATTCCAGAAGGAGGTTTTCCTCAGAGTAACAAAGTTTGAGAAGATAGAGGAAATAAATGGTTGTCGAGTTATCAGTGCTTGCATGGATGCTAACCAGGGAAAACCCCGGTTACCGCATTACCTGATCTTCCTGCTATTTACTGAAGAATACTGGTACGTGATGGATCCAGTAGTGGGAAGCCATAATAATACAATAAGACATCCATGGGTAGCAAGAGCGAAAGGGTTCTTCTACATCTATTTTTACATCAACAAGTTTAGACAGACTGACTGTGGAATATTCAAAGTTGGGAATACCACCTTCATCATAACCCCACAGCTCAAGCCATTAATGCAGCAGGCTATAGACAGGTCCGAGTCCATTGAGCTCTATTTAGCACAAATAGAAGCTGGTCACTTTTTGGACAAGGAAGGCCATGAAAGGATGATTGATATGTTAATTACATGGGATCGAGAATACACTGAAGGTCTAATACTTGATCTCGATTTGGATAATGAACAAGATTTAGAGATTGATAATCTCCAAGATCTAATAATGGATGATGATGATGACTTAGAGGCCAATATGGGAGAAGAAGGGGTCCAGAACCTGAATGATTAAACATCACCATCATGCACCTGCACAATTATTGTACCTTTCTGTTTTCTTTTCATGTGAGTTGTATTATTGAGTCAGCACTGTGTGCTTTTATTGTTTTCTGAGTGCGTAGGGGCCCATATGTCGGCCATTAGCTTTTAGACATTTTAAAGGCATCCAATGCCTTTCAACCAGCTCTATATATAGATATCTTCTCAGACTTCTAAGGCATCGAAATCCAGAGAGAGAAAAACATATATGAAAAGAGAGAGAAGTCTTGTAATACAGAAAGAGAAAGAGAAGCATTGTTGAGTTCTGAGTAGGTTGGTTTCCCATCACTCAAAAACTCAAGAATCCTTCGATGGATCTTTCTAGTGTAAGAATTTAGTATGTTTGTATGTTTGTAGGCTTTAAGTAAGGAGTGCTTGTGTGTTGTAATATTTTCCAAATTCAATAAAAGTTTGTTTTTAAGAAAGGGAAAGCTACTTAATCGAAATCTATGTTCTGAATAATTAGTTTTCTTGATTCCAATCCTTTCACCCTCCAAAAACAAAAACTGAGAGCTAGAGACTACGGTCTGAGGTAGGAAACGAAACAGATCTGTGCTTTGCTTGGACTAAGGGAGGCCTGGTTGAAGGTTAGTCACCTCTAGAAAACCGGAAGCTACAGGAACGCCGGTGGTCCAGTGTAACTAAGTTCAGGTATCGGTCAAACCTCTCTATCTTTAAGTTTTTAATTGCAGAGCGTGGTGGGCTTGAAACCATAGAAAATTCATTATTCATAATATAGTCAGTAGATTATGGTAGTTAGTACCACCAAAAGTCATTTATAAATCCTTGTTATTTCATTTCAAAAATATTAAGAAAAATTTGCAATTACTATAAAGTTTGGGTACCTTTGCAATTTGCTATAAAAATCACCCCACCTGTGAGCCCCACAGTGTCAACCAATCAAAACACTCCTCACGGTTTTTACCACAATATTGATTTTCACCAGAGCGTGACCCTATATATATATATATATATATATATATATATATATATATATATATATATATATATATATATATAACTATACGTATAGAAACACATATAAATATATTAGTGTATAGATTACAGTGTATATATACATATACTACTGCGGATACCCGCGGGTGGCCCGCGTCCACAATCCCGGACGTGCATGGACACAATATCCTACCCGTTAAGCGGGCTTAGTCCGGTCCGTGCCCGCGATACCGGGACAAAATCTGGGGTAAAACCCGTCCCAAGCCTGGCCCGCACCCGCATTTGCCCGGGTCTAAAGTTATCAACTTATAGAATTCAATAAGAAATAAGAATTTCGGTATTGATATATTCATGAGATGTATTTTTGGATTTTATACATATATAATTATGGATAGATTTTTAGATTTTGACTTATATATAGTATAGATTGTTATTGTTATTTCACACACGTTGACGTATTTTCCCTTCTTTTTGGTGTTGTTATTGCAGGTTATTTAAGACTTTGTCTACGATTTCCTTGGTAAGCTTTTTGAAATAATGTGTTGCTTGGTCACAAGATATGTTATTTTGTTGTTTTTACTATTATATACTAGCTTTTCATATGTTTTCCATAAGTTATAAAGCTTCTTTCAATGCCAAGTTTTTTATGATTCCAAATCGAATTCGGTTTCGTTTAGTTCATAATCTGATATGCAAGAAGTGCTCAACCGATCTTTAAAGTGTGTATTCGCATATTTCCTATGAATTCAATTCAATTCATCATGTTTTATGTCTCAAATAATGTGTTGCTTTGCTTTGTTCATGGGCAGTTTAGGGGTATGTTTAATTTAGCCCCGTTTGAAGCTTATTTGCCCGTTTTTCGTGCAAGGTAACTCACTATTCGAATGGCGGAAATTATAGATAGGTGTTTTGTCAAGGACAAAATTGATCAATTGACAAGATTTATGCTTCTTATGGAACACGGTTTCAGTGGACTTGGACCATGGTATGCAATGATCGCGTATGATGCCTGCGTTTGTCTTTGCCTTAGTTCATGGGCCAAGGGTTGTGAGCAAGTTGTTTCTTTCTTGAATAACGAATGCAAGTTACTTCGAGAAGCGTTTAGGTAAATAATGTGACTCATCCATCTTGATGCTCAGTGTACATTTAAGACTTTAGTTCATGTTATCTTATGTTATGTTTGTTTGAATAGCTTGAGATCAACGCTTCTTCAATCAGAGGAAAAGGTGTTGTCGAAATAGGCTTCAGAATTTTAGATGTATGCCATAGGAGCTGTTGGAATTCAATTATTGAATTGGAAAGGATTTTGCAATGGCGTCGGCTCAAGTTCTGTCCAATTTGGCGGTTTCCTCCCATAAATAGGAGCATATGGAGGCTGGAAAGCGCCGGGTATTCCGCTACCTCCCTCAATTCTGTATATTCTCTCCCATTTGTTTCTTTACTGGAAAAGATCGGTGTTTAATTTCCCATGATCTGGACATTCTTCAATGGTTCCTCTTTGATTGCATTGTAAAATACCTTAAGCCTTAATATATTAGCATTTCTTGTGGCTTATGTTAGATTTCTTTTGCTGTGATGGAGTTATTAGTGGTTGAGATAGTGTTATGATTAGTTGAAAATAGGGTTAGTTGGTCATTGATTGGTACATGATGTACCACGTGAGCTGAGACTATCTGAACATATTAAAGCTCAGAATGGATTCTCCACATTTTTTGTACATCCTGATATTTTATGTAGTTGGAAGAGACTAAGCAATGACATAGTGAGGAGACTAAGCAAAATGGTATGTTTGTGGAAAATTGTTTTTTTTTTTGTTGGTAGTGTTTAAGTGAAAAATTAATGTGTTAGCATTTTGTGTGGTGTCTCAAACTTGATTGAAAATATTATGAAAACAAACCCGAACCGAACCGTACTAGTATAAATATATATACGATTTTTCTATCCTATACGCAAGGGCATATGATAAGATGTTCATTTTAGAAAAAATATATCCTTAATTAAATTCCATTAGCCAAATTTTAAATTAGATTATTAGGGTCGCTTATGTTTGGTAGGATATCTTTTCCGTTTAGGATATTATCCTATGCCAACCGATATATATATTCCGTAGTCCCGCACGAAGTTTACATGCCCTCGCCGCCTGTTACTCTACTACTTTCCTGGCTCCCCTCCACTTATCTTCCCGTCCATGGCCGCCCCCAAGCCGAAGCGGGTGCGGAACCACAGGCACAACATACAGAGCTCTCCTGGAAATACGCCTGATTCCTTTTACTTAGAACAACCAGAAGATGACCGATCTATTGGGCATAACTCGGAGAGAGAGAATGGTCCCGTGGATGAGGTGCGAGAGAAGAAGAATCAGAACGCGAAGAAGGAGAAGAGAAAGCGTGAGGTTGCTGATGACAGCGACAAGGGAAGACGCGAACGCAATGGGGAAGACAACGAGGCAGAAGAAAAGGAAACTGCGCCACAGCAGCTGCAACTACAACAACATCAGATTAAGAAAAGCTTCAGCAATGGAGGTTCGGGGATTATGACTGCAGAGTCGTTCTTTTCGCTCCCTATTTCGCAGCCGACAAAGGATGCAATCAAGGACATTGGCTTTGCCAATATGACTCAGGTGATTATCAGTTCTCTCTAATTCACGAGCTATTTCTGCGTGTACGGGCTTACTCTAATGTGGCGTAGATTGCAGTATTCGGCTGAATTGCTTGCTTTTGGTTTTTTGCCTCAACGCATCCCTTTCCTGAAACCAGGGTTTCTCAAAGAGAAGTTCAAGTGCTACTTTTTAGCGATGTCTTATTGTTAATTCTTATGTTTTGCCACACCTTCAGATTCAAGCTAGGGCTATACCTCCCCTCTTGGAGGGTAAACATGTGCTTGGAGCAGCAAGAACTGGTTCAGGAAAGACGCTTGCTTTTCTGATTCCTGCTGTAGAGTTATTGTATAATGCCCATTTCAGTTCGCGCAACGGGACGGGTGTGGTTGTTATTTGCCCCACAAGAGAGCTTGCTATACAGGTGAATGTAATGGAATTACTTTCCTGTTTATCTCCAAATTGATTTGCTTTCTAATCATTTAACCATTCCTTTCCTACTAGATATAGAAACTTCAGGTATTAATAGTATAAAGATTGTATGAAATCGGTGTTCCTGATCACTTGGAAGAAAAATTATATTCCTTGCTTTCTTTAGTAAGATTGTATGAAATCTTTCTACTGTGATATTTGCTAGTTTCAATTCCGATTTTTTTTTTAAAATTGGGCTTCATTTTCATAATGTGGATCCCTACTGCTTTTAGATTGTGGAGAAAACTCTTCATGAGCTGAACCAATTGGTTGGATTTCTTGTACAAGCTTGCCTATTTGTGTGTAGAAACCTTAAGAATATCATAACTTTGAAAGCTAAAGCAGAGAAAGCTTTGTTGCTGTCGTTTAGTTGTTGGGAAGTTGATGAAAATTTGTCTAACTAGACTAAAAATTATTGTTATATTTTTCCTTGTTTAAATAGAACTTGGGTGTTTTTCCACCCTTAGGCAGTTGAAGGTTATTATTTAATTCTCTTTTTTCCTTTCCCTTGCTTTTTTAACTAAATAGATTATTTATTTATTTATTTTTCTTGTGGTTCTCGATAACTCGTCTAAGAAAACTGGCAGCTTGTAACTCATCTAAATTTTGCGGTGCTCAATGTTTGGGTGATTTGTATTTTTATGGAATGCTTAGAAATGATAAAAAGGAGTTAGTGGCACAGATTTCAAATGTTTTGTGCATATTTTGATAATGAACCGAAAAAATCTAAAGGATGAGGGTACCATGTCAACTATCAATTTGTTGGGCAGAAAATGTAAAAACACTAAGGTATGAGGTGGAAGCTCACAAAAAGTTTATTAATTTCAAAATAGGGGACATGTTGCTGTTTTAAAGGGTCAGTGCATGTCAAAGCAGAAAATGCGTACTATTCAAACATGAGCAATACATTAAGTTTACCTGTGTCTCAACAAATTTGTGGTGAAAGGTGATACTTACACTTTTAAAGTTACTAGTTTTATTGCTAAAAGCTGCGCCAATCTTGTAATAGGCCTTCCGTCTCCTTCCTTCTTCTCTGCTTCCCATCTCTCTGTCTTTCTCTCCATGACTTACTGGCTATCAGTATTCTTATAGGCTCCATGAATTAACAGTTTTTATTTTCCAAATGTTGCAGACACATACTGTTGCGCAGGACCTACTCAAGTATCATTCACTGACAGTTGGTTTGGTAATGGGCGGTGCAAGTCTAAGAGGAGAAAGGGAACATTTTGCCAACGGAGTGAATCTTTTGGTAGCTACTCCTGGACGGCTTCTTGACCACCTCAAGAATAACAAACGGTTTATCTATAAAAACTTACTGGTGTGTTACTTAAATGAAGATGTTATATGCTGTCATGGAATGAAGCCTGCATAGAAAGGGAATCCAACCTTCATTTTGCGAAACATGCTTTTTAAATTTGATGCTGTTATTTCGATGTGATGTTCTTTGAATTCCCTACATGCATTTGGTCCATTTGGATGTACATTCTTCTTAACTCAATAACTTTACATAACATGTGAATTCCTTATCAACCATTATCAGGGATGGACATGCTTGAATACCCATAATTCTTTAGCATACTGTAGGTCTTGCATCTAGTTTTAAGACAACAATTTATTTAGTTGATATACATCTAATTATTATTACTATACATTTTATCCCTTTTTTGTGGTTTAAATTTGTTCCTGTCCCCCCACCCCCTCCCCTCCCCCCTGAAATCTCTACATGCATTGGGCATACAGTCTTGTTAGGTTTATAGCTCCACCTAAAAAGTGAATTCCTTACCATTATGCATCCTTGAAACCCATAATTCTTTATCATTCTATTAGTCGTGCCTTAAGTGAACAATATAATTACTTGATATGCATCTAGTTTTCATTATAAATTGTCATCTTTTTTTTTGTGGTTGCTGGTATATCTTAAATTATAACCTATAAAAATTAGTGACAATTTTCACCCAGATTTTGTTCACAACAGGTAAAAATTCTAGGGGACCATGGTTTATTAGGGAAAAATAATGGAGTATAAGATCAAGATCTAACTTCAAATACAAAATCTTTAGCCAATGTGTATTGGCTTTACCATACCTTAGATATGGTTCATTCTTTATTATTTGAACTGGTGTGGGATTGCAAGAAAGGCAAATCTAGTTTATCACACTTCGATAGGGTTTTGAGGGGTCAATTTATCTTCTTATATCATTTCTTGTGTTTGCAGAGCCTCATAATTGACGAAGCAGACAGGATCTTGGAAGCCAACTTTGAGGAAGAAATGAATCAGATTCTTAATATTTTACCAAAGGTATATTTGATATTTATTATTTAGTACTTAAAAATTTCTGCTTCTTATCATTAGCATTACAAACATAAGATACTTTACATGCTCTTGTAATTTCATTTGTTTCTCTTGCATAGTGCAGTTTACTCTCTTTGCTGCCTTAACTAGATTAAAAATCCTCTTTAATAAATACTATTTTCCTTAGCGATCTGAAATGATTTCTCTCTACTTCATGTTGTCTCAGCATCTCTTCTACTAGAAGTTTCAGTGCTGATAATGTATAATCTAATGGTCATGCACTGTGATAAATTAGCTTATTCTAGGATCCCATGAATTCCTTATATTTGCAACAATTTCTGAAAGGTAAGATAAGTAGCCTGACTACATTGTTTTTTTTTTTTGGAACAGAACCGACAAACAGCTCTCTTTTCAGCCACACAAACCAAAAAGGTTCTCTGATTGACTATATTCCTAGTATTTTGGTTGAATTCCTCTTTAGGAAAAATAGATTCAAGAAGACTGTTTTGATCTTAATTTTGTTTATTCAATGATTTATATACAGGTTGAAGATCTTGCACGCTTGTCCTTTCCATCTAAACCAATCTATGTTGATGTGGATGAGGGTAGGAAAAAGGTAATACAGATTGGCAGGATATCTGATTTATGGATTCATTGGATTGTTTGTGATCTTGTACAATGCTCTTCTTAGTCTACAACTGCTATGTTGGTATTTTAGGTTACAAATGAAGGGCTCCAACAAGGATACGTTCTTGTTCAAAGTGAGAGAAGATTGATTCTTCTTTACTCTTTCCTGAAGAGGAACCCTTTTAAGAAGATAATGGTGTTCTTCTCTTCCTGCAATTCAGTTAAATTCCATTCAGAGCTTCTACAGTACATCTTTTCTCCACTTGAGCACGTTGATATTCATGGAAAGCAACTAAAGCAGATCAAGATCTTTGATATTCACGGAAAGCAAAAGCAGCAGAACAGAACAGGCACGTTTTTTGAGTTCTGCAGATCAGAAAGTGGTGTATTGTTATGCACTGATGTGGCAGCTCGTGGGCTTGATATTCCTGATGTGGTATGTATCTTTAGCTGGTCAAAGTTAATTGAAGGATGAACTGTTTGTTTTCTTTTATTTATTTTGATGAAATACATTGACTAACATGTTACCATGTATGAACAATATAGGATTATATTGTGCAATTTGACCCTCCAGATGATCCCAAGGTGCCCTTCTTTCTTTGTTTTAGCTTGGGTGCAGTACATCAGTATCATTATGCTAATTGTTTAATTGGTATTGTTAGGAATATATTCATAGGGTTGGGCGGACAGCTCGTGGGGAAGGTGCAAAGGGTAACGCACTTGTTTTCCTGATTCCAGAGGAGCTCCAATTTCTTAGCTATTTAAAGGTGGGAATACTTTAGATTTCTCTAAAGTGGCTAAATTAAAATAAGAGAGGTGGAGGAAGCTAATGCATATGGATGTTGGATACTAAATTACTTTGTGAGTATTCACATATTTGCCTAAAAGTAGAATTGATGGAGGACTAAAACCTGATGGGCACTGACTAATTCATTAAATTTGGGTTCAAAGTGTTGACACTAGAATGGCAAATTTTATATTCCTATTTTGCTTCATATCACATCACGTGTGGTATCTTTTTTTTATGACATGCTGGCCTTTTCTTTGATTTCAGAAGGAAAAAGTACCGGTGAAGGAGTATGAATTTGACCCGAGGAAAGTGGTTAATCTGCAATCCCAACTGGTATTTCCTCTTCTCTGTACGGACAGTAGGCTCTACTCTTGATTTTATAGTAGCATTGGTACCTTTAACAACTCCTCGGTCTTTCAGGAGTTGGTCATATCAAAAAATTCCACTCTAAACCAATCAGCAAAGGATGCATACAGGTCCTATATTCTAGCATATAACTCACATTCTATGAAGGATGTGTTCAATGTTCACCGCCTAGATCTTAAGGTAATGATATGTATCCCCACTCGAGCATATAAAAGTTTGAGCAAGTTTGTGACTAGACTTGCACACCTTGGCAAAGTGAATAGATCACTATGCGACATTGCAATTTTTTACAAAAACATTTTCCTTGTGTTCCATAGAATGTTATCTTCTCAAAGTTTACTAGGGGAAGTTGAGAGTGCACTTTGTTATTGCAGGCTGTAGCTGCTTCCTTCTGCTTTTCTAGCCCTCCAAAAGTGAATCTGAAAATCAATAGTAGTGCCTCCAAGGCGAGGAAAAAGACACTTAGAGTCAAAAGTGGGAATCACGGATTCAATGACAGTAACCCCTACGGCAAAAACAAAAAGAACTAATGATACTTCATAAATTAGCTAGGTACTAGCAGTTCGTGTTCCATTTGCTAAATCCTTTGTTTGACTGCAAAAGGAGCTCATTCAATTTTCGGTCTTCTCAGTTAGTCCAAACTAGTAAAAAAAGACTTGTGCGATTGACAGATTTACTTATTTTTACTCATTTATTTTTTTGATAGAAATTTTTTTCTACGTCGTAGAAAGAAGATAAGTGGCATAATGACTCATAGATAATTATTTCCATTTTTCATCAACATTTCAACTTTCCAGAGATAGAGTTGATGACAATAAGGAGTCTCCTTCCATTTCAATAAAATTGCATTTGATTGCCTTAGCCGCAACAATCCCTTGGAGAAGAGCCAAGGCTTCAGTTTTCAAGGGTTCGTTGTTTCCCCGTTATTCATAGTGGGTTTGAATAGGGGCATTGGATTGATCTTTGATGAGGAATCCAATTGTACTTTCCTCTAAGGAAAGGGGTGAGTCTTCAAAATTGAGCTTTATCGCACCTTCAACAACCACTTTTCATTTGGAGGTCTTTTACATTCTCTGTCATGGTTGGCGTGTATCTGATCAGTCAATCCTAGGTGCTGCAGAACCTCAACAATGAAAATTTTCATGGAGGCATATTTCCTGTTCTCTAATCCTAACCATCTGTGTTGTGCCCTCTCCGACATGTTGGAGGGCATCCTCATGTTTCTAATCACTGACATGATTGAAAAAGAAAGGTAGGAGAGGTGAAAACTTACAAAACAGGCTGCCAATAAGAGTTTCTGGAGGAGTGGCAGGAGTCGGGGGAAATGCGACGGATGCCGGTAATGAACTTCAAGAAATCTGGATACACATGGAGCGGTGGGCGCTGAGGGCTAGCGGCGGGCGCCGATGATCGGTGCGATATAGAGCCGAACCTCCGAACCCTTGATGTCTAAGATTCGACGTCAAAACTTCCTCCAAATGGATTCCTTTCTTCACGAAAATTGTTCTAAACTCGATCCTTGACCCGAATATGCGAAAAAGTGAGGCTTTTTGGTGGATTTGTGGAGACGGGTTGAGGATGAAAGTTACGGTTTATGTGAATGAGTGGTGTGGCTACGTAGGTCGGGACGGTGTGAGAGCGGTGATGCATTAGGAATTGAGAACAGAGCACGATTGTGCGTTCAAGTCGAGAAAAGGGTGAGGGTGGCAAGGTTGGAATATGGCGGTGGAGAGAGGAGAAGATGAACGCGGCAGTTTGTGGAGAAAAGAGGAGGAAGAAGGGAAGAAAAGAGGGTTTTTAAAATTATGTTAGTCCCACGAAATTTCTGAAACCATTAGAATGGGACACGACATCACATAAGTGGCTCCCGCCGCATGCAAAAATTTGGTACGACCTCTACGAGAGTCATTAATTCTGTCAAAAGATAACCCACACTCAACAAGCTAGTATAGCGAGTAAGTTCAGATGTCGATCTAAGGGAAGCTTAACCTCTTCTTATGTATTTCTCTTATTAAGAAGTATGAAAGCAGATTGATGGCTGTGAAAGCAATTGTAAAGAGAGTAATGAAAACAATAGGAAAACAGAGTGCAAGTGGGTTGTAATCAGTTTGGGAATGAATCAGTTTTCTTACAAATTTGTAACAATGGTTGATGTATTGATCCACGGATTCTCCTTAGCTATCTTGAATTCTACCTACTATTCCAATTATTGGTTTATGTATGCATGATTGTTAATCATACCTCTTTTACTCTAGCATGGGGGTCGAGCAACATTAAGTCCCAATCTCCTAGCACTTAAACAATACCACTTGCGTCTTAGCAACTTTGTCACTTAGTTGTCAACCTAACTATTGCCTCCACTAAAGGTAATATTCCTCAAATGTCGATCTCCCTACACTGTCTAGATTCCATACCCGTTCATACATGATGTGTTTGCTACTATGGATTTGACCCACTAATGCGGCTGTAGTCTAAACCCCAGCATGATGCAATCATATCTAGGTTGCAAAGCTAAATATAACCACAACATAAACAATGAAACACAAAGAAGATGGAAATAATAACATAGAAATAACTTAAATAAGCATCCTCACAAACCAACCATGTCTAGAACTTGTAAGGAAACCAACAAGAGGTTTAGTTACACGTATCGTACCTAAAACCTTCGAAACTTGAATAATTCATGGATACTAATGTGAAAATGTTTTTATGATTGAATGAATGCCAAAACCTTAATAAAAGAGAGGTATTTTATAGGGCTTGAATTGCTTTAGAAAACCCTACAAAAATCTCGTGCTTAATGGATAAGAATTGACCCAAGTGATAAGCTTTCCAACGTCAATCCTTATCCTGAAAAGATTCAGATTCAGCAGCATCGGCATGCGCCGCTCTCAACGGATGTTGGGATTTCTTCCGCAGGCCCCAAGATTAGCGAGCGCCACTCTTTCTTCCGCAGGCGCCGCCTCTGCGTCTTTGTGTGTTTCTTCTTCTCTTGTCTCCTCTTCGTTCTAGGCCTTTCATTCCTTGCTCCATGTGTTTCTTACAACCTTCTTAGCTCCAATTTAGCTCCTCGTATCCACTTTTGGCGTTTGAATATGTAATTATATAAAATAGCCCGAAATACGCGTAGATTCCGAACTCTTCCACCATAAAGCATAATATGCGAATTAGCTCTAAAGTCATGTAATAAATGCATCCTAACTAAACTAAAACTACCTATAATGCATATCCAAAATATGCACTATCAAACTCCCCAGACAAATTAAAATCTTTCATGTGTTCATCCCATCAAAAGCAACATCACAAGTGAATAAGAAGCATGAAATTGCCAATTCAATGTCATCTCATGTATATGAGCATTCCAAGCATATAGGTAAGTATCCATCCAACCTCACTGGGATGTAGGTGTTTCTCTCTACTCACCTTTGTTTAGTATAATCGTGTGCCACTCATCTCCATCTGAAATGAAACTATGCTCATAGAGATTGGAAACCATATCATAAAATCTCCACTGTGGATGTCATCACCGGAAGAAAGCATCATGAGGTCTTTGTATAAGTTGTAATGGGGTTTGGTATGAAAATAAGGTCAGTGAGTTTATTTTGGCCATGCACTGCTTAAAATTTGGGAATTAAGGTTCGTAAAATTCCAACATCAACCAAAACTCTCAAAAAGATACCAAGCTTTCTACTTAATTCAACGCAAGAAAATCTCTAGTATATATATATATATATATATATATATATATATATATATATATATATATATATATATATATATATATATAGGGAGAGGTTCTAGTGAAACGGTTGATAGGATGTAACATGTAACGGAATTATAGTCGTTGGATTAAAACATATCAATAAAGTAGTGAAACGGTTGATAGGATGTAACTTTTGTATGTCTAATATGAATAAAGTATTGAAAATTTTAAATTAATATTTGGAACTACAAGTACGTTCAATATTTTCTATAATTAACTTTAAACAATCGATATATACTTATTCGTTTACAAAAGGGTAAATATTCATTTAATTATTTACTTTGAATAACTGATTTAGTAAAATTAAATTGAATATTTTGTAGTATAAAAAAATTATAAAGTCATACAAAAGTTTCAAATTTTATACAAATTTCATTCATAATATATTTATATGAATATTTAATCTATTAAAATTGAATATTAGATTTTTTTTCTCTATGCCTCTCGCTTAATTACTGAAATTAACTTAGTCAACCAATATATATTTAATATTCGTTTCGAATAGGTTAAATATTCATTTAAGAAAATTTATATAGCTATTTTTTTGTATCAACTATATAATTTTGTGTTTTTTGAAATGAATATTTTGTCTTTTTGAAATGAATATCAAGTATATAGAACATTTGTGAATCATGACTAGTTCTTTAGAATAAATTATCTGAATTTACCTTTCATGACTATGCATACATATACATAATTTGTATAAATTAATATTGAATGTTTTGTGAATAAATATGGAGTATATGTGTTTGAATAACAATTACGTTGTTTGAAAGAAAGAAAAAAAAAAGAAGTTTGTCATTAGGACTTAAAAAGCTGGGACGGAGTGGCGTTAATCAAGGAAGTTGTGATAAATTATAGTGTAATTTCATATATTGTGTTATGGTGTTTGATCAACTTATACCATTTATTTTATTAGATCCAACGACTGTAATTGCGTTACATGTTACACACTATAATTCGTTTCACTACAACCTTTGCCTATATATATATTTTATAAATCCGGTTGGGTTTGGGTCGGGTCACTGATGAGTCGGGCCAACTCGGTCAAAATTTTTGTGTCGGGCTTGGTCGGGTCGGATCGGGTCGGATTCGGTCCAAATGAAATTTAGATTGGTCGTGTTTCGGTCAGAATCGGGTTGGACCCATTTGGTTTTTCTGTCAGAATCGGGTCGCTCTCGTTCGGGTTTGGGTTGGTATTCGGGTCGGTCTCATTCAGGTTTCAAGTAGAAGCGGGTCTACGTTTGTTTCAAACTTTTAATAGTTTGCGTTGAATTTGTTGAATCATGTTTCTTCGGGACTTTCGGGTAATCAATTTTATTAAATTGAATATGTAATTAATGTTATTTGTGTATTTTAAAAAGTATTTTTAGTAAAATTAAATATAATTCAATATATAATCTACTCATTGGCTCGTAAGCTCCAATGTTATTAAAATCTCGATTCGATCCAACGATTCCAACGATCATAAGATCTAAAAATGAAAAAATGATCCCGATCCCTTTTTGCGATTTTAACGATCCTATAAAATGTCTATTATAAGACATTTCTAATATTTATATTTTAAATCTAAGAAATTTATAATATACTTAGTTAATCTATATTATATAATTTATATTTATTTTATTTTAAAAATTTTACAATCTTTATGGGTAACTTTTATGATTTAACATAATATTTATCTAATACTTATTAAACATATTAACTTCATTTAAAAAAATTCATCCACTTATGCAGTAATGGTTATTTTGATCAATGGTAAATTTAACTTTGATCAATGGAATGCACTTATGCACTAATAGTTTAAGTTTTAACTTTGATCAATGGAATGCACTTATGCTAGGGGTGGGCACAAATCCTGCAAATCCCGGTCCCGTCCCGGTCCCGGTGGGATTTAAGGAAAAAAAAGTGAATCCCGTCCCGGTCCCGTCCCGCATATATATATATATATATTATATAATTTATATATATATAATTACAAATATATTTATATTTATATTTATATTTATATTTATATTTATATTTATATTTATATTTATATTTATATTTATATTTATATTTATATTTATATTTATATTTATATTTATATTTATATTTATATTTATATTTATATTTATATTTATATTTATATTTATATTTATATTTATATTTATATTTATATTTATATTTATATTTATATTTATATTTATATTTATATTTATATTTATATTTATATTTATATTTATATTTATATTTATATTTATATTTATATTTATATTTATATTTATATTTATATTTATATTTATATTTATATTTATATTTATATTTATATTTATATTTATATTTATATTTATATTTATATTTATATTTATATTTATATTTATATTTATATTTATATTTATATTTATATTTATATTTATATTTATACGGGACAAGAGTTATAATTTTGGTAGTACTAAAATTTTTAATAATTTAGTGATTTATATGATATATTTAGTTATTCTAAACACAAGTTACAATAATACTGTAAGGCTTGTAAGCAATTTGAAAATAAAAAATTACTATGGGCTTAGGGGGTTAGGGATTTGGGCTCTAGGAGGCAAACAAAACAATTTATTCTCCATTTTGAAATCACTACCAAAAAAAAAATTAGCAACGGCTGTTTACCGTGGCTCAAAGTCCATTTGTTGTGGCTAAAGGGCAATAGCAACGGCTATAGCCACGGGGAATCAGCCGTGGCAAATCTTCGGTGGCAAAAGAGTCTAGCAACGGCTACAGCCGTGGCTAGCATACTAGCCACGGGAGCTTGCCATTGCTAATTATTTGTTGGGAATAAAAAAAATAAGACTTTTTAGCCCGGATTCTACAGACCCAGGCTAAAAACTCTTATATTTTCTAAAAAAAAATATAATACACTATATTCCTTTCATTTTTCAGAAACAATAATCCAAGGCTCCAATTCACAAAAAATATACGAGAAACCTGTGTTTACAAGAACTATTGATTACATCTTTAAGGCAACTTCATAATTAAATTATAAGTACAAAAATTAAACATTGCTAAAATCGAATCAAAGTTTAAGAAGATATTGGCACAAAGAAGACCGGTACATTGAATAAAATCTTAGCAGTTTTCCATCTGCCTTCATTCGATCTTTAACAGCTTCTCCTTTTCATAAAGCTCCTGCAACAACCTATTATTGTAAGTATTTTAGTTTGTCATGACATAAAACTAGAAAAGCATGTTGATAATTAAACTAAACTATAAACAGTTTGAAGAAAGAACTATATAAATTATAACCAGACATAAATTAGACTAAATTATAACTAGAAGAGCAACAAAACTCACGATTATAAGAACTGATAATCAAATATATGTGTGATAACAAGAAAGAAGTACATAAACTCAGTAAAATTATTATCCGAGATTAAGAAAACACTTTTGCTTCAAATCTTACCATGATTTTCATAGGATTACATATAGTTATATAATATACATATTGAGTCTTTGTATCAGGCTAAATGGACAACCCAACAGCCACGAGTATACATGAAAAGGAAAGCATGCTCTTCAAACATACTTTGGAGAACAAGCTTATCGCGTCTAAAAGCATTTCAACGAAATAAGCTGCAAAAAGTGCAAGAACGTAGTCATACATACACGAACACTTGCCTGTAGTTGCAAATAATCGTTGCCAGTCTGCCCAAGATGAACCAATTAGTATGCAGGCAGCAGAATTAACATGTAGGAGAGCACATGCCTTAAGTCACTTGGCTAGTACATACATGAAGAGAGGGGAGAACCAAGAACTGTTCAAAGTAACATTAAAAGAAGAGAAAATGGTTTTAAAGTAAAAGAATGATGAATAGATAAACAGATACTCACTGTGAACAATGACATCAAAAGGGGCAAATGTATCGTAGCCAATAAATACCTGATTGTGAAAGGGGTTTTGATTAGGTTCAAATCTTCAACAATGTTTAGTTAGATCAGCAGAGGACAAAATAAGAGATGAGAATAATAGATCTGCGGCAATATGAAATCAATTATTCCCCATAATTCTATACATATTTCAACAATCAAGGCAGAAACTCAACATTCAAAAATCATGGTATATACTGAAGACTGGAGTGCAAAACTGAATTTGCAATCGCCTCAACGATGACATCTGCTTTGGTGGTAATGATAACAAGAATATACCTAACTGTAGTCATACGTAGCATTTATTTACAGGTGCCCCCAAAGTAATAGCTCCAAATGCTATGACGAAAGCCCCTGCGGAAATATTAAAGTCTGGTTAACAACCACATAGGAAATCTGTATTTTGATTTCTGATTGTTATATCATTCGTCACTAGAGAAAAAGGAAAGAAGTAGCATCTTCACATGAGAAGAATAAATACATAAAATGAGAGGCAAACAGAAAATACATATATCCCAAGAAGAATCAACATGATATTCTTTTCTCATAAAAGAGTGATTTACAGGAGTGTACAAACGACTTGCCCAACAAAAAAAAAAGATGAAGATGCGTCAAGAACTGATGGTCTGATTTTTACCTTCACTTGAAGCCTCCAAAATTTAACATAATCCAGAACTTCATCCGGCATGGCTGCCCAATCAGTTTGTCAAGACGGATGCAACATTAACTTGAGCAAGAAAAAGGAAAAGATTTCTCCAAAGCTAAATAAAATATTTGTTTCCATGAAATCAGTTGTTTGTGTGAGGCTAACAATGTCTTTTATTTTATTGTTGCAGGAGCATTGCCTTATTGACCTGTTACATGAATGGCAGGATAGAAGACTTCCAGTTGATATATCTTGTGTGATAAGGTCATTACTCAAGCTGGCCTTTTTTTAATCATGTATCTTCACTTGGTGATCTTCCAGTTGATTAAAGATGTTTGTTGGATTTCTTTCACATTAATCATGATAGAGATATAGGAACAAAACAAATTCATAATGTAAGTGCAGAAAATAAGTCATAATGTAAGTGCAGAAAATTCACTAGTCAAAGCACATTACCTTTGTTTCATTAATATTTTGCAAACAATGTGATGCATTCTTAAATCTTAAATAGCCCTTGGAGCCCAGGTATTCCCTCATGTCTTTTCTCAACAATAGGATAGCAAAAATTTTACCTTTCTTCTTCCTTTCTAGAATCATCCCACAATGCGAAGGAATGATTCCATCCTTGATGTTCACCGCTCTTTCTTCCTCCCAATTCTTTATTTTCCTCTTTAACCTTCCCAAAAATTATTTCAAGGTGTCAATCTCTATATGGACTAATTCAATTCACCCACCCAAGCAAAATGAAAGAATACAACAAGAGCCACTTGTATGCGTATCCTCAATATCTAAAAGTAGTTACCAATCTATCACTTCCAGATCACATCCTATATTAGATGAAAGTTAGTTTAAAGAGGGAAAGAGCAGTGTCCGCTGAACAATTCTAGAAGACGCAATAAGCAGGAACTAGAATAAAAAAGATACAAAGAACAAATGGTACCAAAATCCAAACATATTTAGGAACCAACAAACCATACCAAATGAGGGAAAAGGATTACAAATAGGTAGCCAATCAATATTAATTATATCATATTTCAGGAGAAAGGTGACATGCTAAATGAAGAGGATGAGAGAATATTCATGATTTCACAACTCAAATCTCAATCAATAACTTTCGATACGATTTCACATCTCAAATCTCGGAAACCCTAAGAAGTCATATTAAAATATTGTCAACGAAAATAGAAAAAATATAGAGAAAATTTGGTAAAAAATACCTTTAGCAAAATTTGATTTAGTAATTATACCATATCAAATAAAAATTGGCCGCTCTATCCTTCACCAAATTAAAATTAGTCCCTTTGTACCTACCTCCTCATCTTCCTCCATCCCTCACGCTCCATCCATCCATTCTCTCCCTGAGATCCGAAGCCCTCATCCATGGCGCCCCTTTGGATCTATATCCGCTGTCCTCCTCACCTCTGCTCTTCTCCTTCTCCTTTTCATCATCCCCTTCAACAATCTCAGACCTCTTGTGGAGATTCCGTCGTCATCCCACGCCCTTTCTGGCTCCCATTTGGGTTGAATCGGAGCTATGTCGGCCAGATCCGGAGGATTCAGGGGCTCATCATTGCGGTCGACGCTGCCCTTTCGCATGCCATGGACGACCGGAGCCGCTATCACCTCTCGCTCCTTATACAACCACTGAGAGGACGCCATACCTCCCGCCTTTGGAGTTGTTCATTAAGGTCGGAGGAGAGTCATCGCCATCGGATCTGTTCATTCACTGCCTCTGTTAGCTGCCTACTTTGATCGAGTTTTAGGATCGGTCGAACCTGGAAATTTGTTGAGATTTTGAAGGTATGAAATATCGGTCTCGCTTGCTATCTGTTCGATGAAATGCCTCTGCGATTTTTTTTTTTACTTCTAGCGAATGGATTATGAAAGATTTGGAATCAGGAATCAAATTTGCAGGTTTGGAATCCGGAATTTCCTCTTCACTTTCCTGATTTCTTTAATGTTGAATTAGACTCATGTTTCAGGATTTAGGTTTTCCTGGAATCTGAATTCGTAAATTGTGTTGTGAATCAACATTGTGTTGTGAAGTGATGTTTGATTTGCAGAATTTGAATAATGGAATGGAATTTAGGAGTATTCTATAGGATGAGTATATGCTACCTTGTGAATAAAAATGCTACTGGATTATTCATTTTATTTTCCATGTATTTACTTCTTATTGAAGAGATCCTCAAATTATCAGTTAATTCAATACCGGAAGTGTGTATAATTAGGCTTCATCTTTTCAAGGCTTTTGAATTAGATCTAATTTCTATTTTACCTATTGTCCGAAAATGACCTATATTGCCATCTTTTTTACTGTTGTTGAATAGATTTGACTCAAAACTTTTGAGATTTAGTTGGGACTTTAGCTTCTTTGATGGTTGCAGGTTGCTGCTCACTTGGAAGCCCTATTTGGCTTTTTTCCTTTTCCTGTTTATCTTTATGTTTTCAGTTGCTTTCCATGATTTTTTTGCTAGATCGTGACAAGTTGGGACTATGTTGAAGATGTGGGGATGAGTAACATATATATGGTTATTAATGCAAAGTTTCTCGCTTCTTTTCTTTTCTGAATTTCCCATGCTTAACTCTCAAATCTTTTATTAGTACGAATCCAAATTGCTCTTTTGGCTATATCTCGAGTCTTATGTAGCCTATCCCTGACTGAAGATCTTTCAACCTTACCATGTCCGATCGAAATTTGAAACTTTTTATGCATTTTTGGAGTCTTAATTATTGGCTATGCTTGCAACGGTCAGTTTCTTGCTTGTTTGGAATTCTGCATTTTTGGAGTCTTTGATATCCTTTGCAAGAGGCTTAATTAGGCCTCTAGCCAGCAGGTCTCTATGTTGCTAGTATTAGGCATATAACTAAGCATTATTTCTTGCTCTATTACAAAGAAGTTCGGGTACTCACTAAATGGAATTCGTTATGAATTCGTTTCTTTCCTTTGCTTTTATTTGAACTAGAACTAGGCATATAACTGCGCATTATTTCAGACTTGTCTTCCTGCCATTCACTCTGTTGCACAACTTTGTGCTCGGTTTCTATTTTTAGCGTTTATATTACCTGCGAAATTGGAGTATGCTTCTAAGCTGGGTTCAAAGCAAGTTCTTCTTAAACACTACCTTGTTAAGTGGAAGGGCCTGTCTTACCTGCACTGCACATGATATTTCTTTTAAAATTGAACTATTTTGCTGAATTTGGAATTAAGATAAAGATCAGGACTTTTAGGATTATTATTCAGTTGGCAAGTTGGTATTTTTAGTTGCGTTTGAGTGTTTCCGATGAAGATTCAGTACTTGACAAATTTATCTATTTTTCAAGAAGCTAAGTCAATGTTTGGTGGGTTCTACCTTCTATAAGAATAGAAAGAACAAAACTGTGCTAATCAAGGCTCATAGGCTGTATTTAGAGCAAACAATACCCTATTGATCTATGGAAGTGAAGGCGGAATTTCCTGGTTTAAGCAGTGCAGCTGAGGCCGAAAAGATTGTAGAGAGCATGGAACATGAAGAGAGCTTTATAGGCGTTGTGACGGTAAATGTCTCTTCTAATGATTTTATTGAATAGATGGTTTATGATTGGATGATTCTTCCCTGAGGTGTTATCTTCATATCAACGGCGAAATCTTGTTTTAGGTTGAGATCAAAGATGAAGCAAACCGTACAAAGCTTTCTTCAGCAAGAGATGAAAACATCAGTGTAGTAAAGAGGTAAGCCAAGATTGGGTTCTTGTCATGACTCATCTAGCTTGACTTTCCATGGATGATAGCTTTGATTCCATCTTCGTATATAAAAAAAAAGGCGCTAGGGTTTAAGGTTGTTAGTTTTACATCAATAATAAAGCATTGTTGACATATTATAAATGGTTCAGACTGAATTCAAAGATGAAGGGAACTACTCAAAGACATCTTCACCTGGACATGAAAATCCGGGTAGCAATAACGAGGTAAGCCATGTTCCAATTTCGTGATGATTCCTTCTAGAATTTGAATTTCAGTGCATGATAACTTTGATTCATTAGATCTAACTCAAAGAACGCAATATTACTTTCATTCTATTCAGCAATAAGGCAATTTAGTTTGAGTCATGAACTAGTCTTGGTATTAAGCCGTTACAAGGAGAATCCGGGAGTCAAGTTATACACATCCTTAGAAGGTTTTTCCGCATGCTAGCTAGGTGATAACATGTTTTTAACTCCGCTTGTGTTTTGGTACACAACCGGTCCCAAGCCCGGAAAAAAAAGGAGGAGGGGAGACATGATATGTGATATTTTATGTCATTAGATTCTTAAATTTCATCACAAATGTGTCACCAATAAAATGTCACCAATGAAGTGTAATCAAATTTTATGCTCATATGTTATCAATCGTATAAAAATGTCATCAATAAACAATTTAATGTCATCACAAATGATTGATATCAATGAGGTGTAATCACAAATGTCATCAATGAATAAAAGTCATCAATAAAAGATGTCATCAATGAAGTTTAATCACATTTTATGCTCTTTTTTCATCAATTATATAAAAATATAATAAAAATGTCACCACAAATGATTGCATCAACGAAGTGTAATCACAAATTTGTCATCGATGAATAAAAATAGAATCAATGAAAATATATCGATATACAATTGACTAAATTAAAAAATTGGCATCAAATTATTTGATTAAAAAAGTGGCATCAAAACGCTACTTTGAAAAAGTGAAATCACATTAAAGGAAAAAAAAAATGGCATCAAAACATTACTTTGAAACAATGGTATCATGGTTAAAAATGGCATAAAAAAAGCGGCATAAAAAAAAAGGCATCACAAAAACCGTCATACAATGCTTGCCACCTTCATCTTTTAGTCCTTGCCACTAATGATTGAGATCAATGAGGTGTAATCACAAATGTCATCAATAAATAAACTTCATCATTAAAAAGATGTCATCAATGAAGTTTAATCACTTATATTTTATGCATGTCATTGTGTCATCAATTGTATAAAAATGTAATAAAAATGTCACCACAAACGTTTGCATCAGTGAAGTGTAATCACAAATGTGTCATCGATGAAAAAAAGTAGAATCAATGACACTATATCGTTATATAATTGATTAATTAAAAAAATGGCATCAAACGATTTGATTAAGAAAGTGGCATCAAATAATTACATTAGAACAATGACATCAAAACACAACTTTGAAAAATTTGCATCTCATTAAAGAAAAATAAATGTCATTAAAAATTTGGCATCAAAACACTACTTTGAAAAATGGCATAAACGGTAAAAAGTGGCATCAACCACTAAAAAAAAAACTGAATGATTCGGTCAATGCTCCATGGGAAGGGGTACATCTAAAAACCAATTTTATTTTTGAGTGGGATAATTAGCTAATTGGATTTTCCAAAAGGAATAATTACCAAAATCAACCAAAAATATAATTCTACCATATTAATTGAAAAATTGAAACAGAAACAAAAAAAACTCCCAACTAAAACCACAAATAATCATCGATTCCTTACAATTTAGAAGATGCTCACTGGTAAAGGGTTAGAGGTGACCTTCGGTGCTGGCAAACCAGATTCGGGATGACACATCTTGGCAAGGCTTCGGTTCAGGAACTCGAGCGCGATCTCTTCAATGGCCATCGAACCAGCTGGCCAGGTCAATCACCACCTATAAACCCTAGCTCCAAAGAATTGCTATCCGCAAAAACTGAATGGAAAGGGAAAAAAAAAAGGCAATGGCAAAATCAGTACCACAAGAAACCAAAAAAAATAGAAAACCTAAAAGAAATTTAACGGGGTGGTCCTTCTCGATCTTTCCGTCATCGGTGTCGATCCATCGATAGATAACAGGGTGGTCCTTCATCGGCCACTCCGGATTTGAATGGAGGAGCTTCGGTTGGCCTCTTCGATGGCGACCTGAGAAGATGATTGAGAACGAAGGTGAGCAAGCGAGAGGACGAGAGAGATTTCCAGATGCAGTAGATCTGACTTCTGAGAGAAATGGGAGAGTTGAGGCGCGATAGATGGATACTCCGTAGAAGAAGACATTAGTTTTCTTTTTTATTTTAATTAGTTTTCTTTTTTTTTTTTTAAAAAAAAAGTCATATATGTTAGCCACGGCAATCCCTTGCCGTTGCTAATTTCAACCACTTCATGCTAGCCGTAGCTTTGGCATGGCGATTATTGTCCCATTGGCCACAGCAAACCCATGCCGTTGCTACCATCCGTGGCAAATTTGTTTTTTTTTTTTTGCAGTGAATAGAGAAATCTCTATTCAATTCTAATCGGTTATGGTTACAGGAGGCTTGTGCTGCTGGCAATGTTTTTTTGTATGAAATTGTGCTGCTGGGAGTGTTAACATTATGGTGATATAATTCTATGAAGCATGAACTATGAAAATATTTTTTTTATTTTTCAAGTTTTATAATATTTTATTATTTTTATTTGAGGGACAAGTCCCGTCCCAGTCCCGTCCCGTCCTGTGTGGGATAAAGCCCGTGTGGGATTAAAAAAAAAAGGTGAATCCCGTCCCGGTCCTGTCCCGGAAAAATTAAAGCGGGACGAGACTCATCCCGGTCCCGTCCCGTTCCATCCCGTCCCACGCCCACCCCTAACTTATGCACTAATAGTTTAAGTTTTGAGTTTTAACTTTTATGATCGGGTTATGCATAACGCTAAAATTTTGTGTTCGATTGGGTTTCGGTTCGGCTGAGTCGGTCGGGTTTCTCGGGTCGGGTCAAATATTGCCATCTCTCTCTCTCTCTCTCGGGTCGGGTCAGATATTGCAAGCTCTCTCGCTCTCTCTCTCTCTCTCTCTCTATATATATATATAGAGAGAGAGAGGTTAAAGTGTAAAATGTCCTTAAGGTGTAAAATTCATTAAGATGTAAAATTTTATCTTGTAGTGCAAAATCGGACGTGGGTGGTATTTTAAAAAAAAAGTGAACCGGCCCGTTTTAAAAAATCTCTGAACCGGCTCATCTGAAAGAAGCTTATCCAACTGAAGGAAGCAGGGGAGAGAGAAGCCCACCCGATCATCGTCACTACTCCTTTCCTCCCGAGTTCCCATCCCTTCCGACTTTCTACTTCAACGAGAGGCTACTTTTCGTTGCCACCAGGCAACGCCGTCGTAGCCACCACCGCAAACTGGAGGAGGAGAGCGAGGGCTTTCCCAGACCTAGTGAGAGCCAAAAACCTAGTTTATTGTGTATGATTATTTGTTGTATGAGTATCTGTAATTGAGATGTACCAAACTTTCTGACAGTTGACTGATATTTAGATGACTTTGTGAATAAAAACTCTTTTAATATTTACTGTCATATAGCAGCTTCTTCCAATTTCTTATGTTTACACTGTCATACAGAGTGCACATATTTCAATTATAACTATACTATTTAATCTTATTTATGCAATTCTGGATTGAGAAAGTCCATTGTTGCACAGACTATGAATGCACATTACTGATTCTCTTCTTTAGGTACTTTATATACTAAACAGATTGCATATGTGTCTTTTATACTGCACTTTGTAATGTTATATATGCACTTATTAGTTCCGAAATTACACTATTGCACAGACTGTGGATACAATTTATTAAAATACAGATTATTAACTAGTTTCAAAATTAAAATTACAGATTGCACAACCTATGGAGTGTGTTACAAATTCAAATAATGAAAGCAAAGAAAGCTCAACAACTTCTACTACTGCAATAGTCGTTGTCACACCAAATATTACTATTGAAGAGCCGCAACCCAATATTACTAATATGAGGGAAACAGACAACTATCATAAAGAATATTTGTCTCACCAAACAGAATAAAATACTGGATCCTCGTCTGTAGTGAAGAACTAGAACCAACTGAAGGAAAAGTTTTCCAAACAATTGATGAAGGTGTGAAGGCATACACATATTATACATATAAAGTGGGATTTGATGTAAGACATGGAACAAAGGTTAAGATTGAAGGTGTGCAGAGGCTGAAATACTTATACTGCAATAGATCTGGATACAAGAATGATAGGGTGAGGAAGAATGTAAGGAAAAGATTATCTGCATTAGTTGGTTGTAGTGCTAGAATCATATTCAAGTATGTTGAGGGACAATGATATGTGGTGAAAAGGCTTGAGGAGAAGCACACACATCCTTTTGTTGATGACACTTGTAAGGTCTATATGAAGAAGAATAGGAAAATGCACAACCATCATCAAAAGTTTGTACTTGACTGTGTAAAGCAAAGAGTTGGACCTGCAAAATCCTATAGATTATTTAAAGAAATGGTGGGGGGGGGGGGTATAACAATGTAGGACAATTGGCTATTGATTTAAAAAACCACAAAAGAGATCTTCTAGCTTATTTCAAAGGTTCTGATGCTCAAGTTGTCATTGATAGGTTCTTCCACAAGCAAGAAATGTGAAGTACATTCTATTTTGCTTTTGATGTGGATGAAGATAATCAGTTGAATAGGTTATTCTGGTGTGATGCCATATGTAGGAAGAACTACTCAATATTCGGGGATGTTATATCATTTGATTCAACGTATAATACAAATAAGTATCTAAATTTCTCTATTATAATTAATCTAATCTTATTATGTTTTGTAAAAAGGTTATCTACATTTTACTTTATAAAAGGATTCCTTTTTCACACACTTCTATAATAAACAGATTGCACAGAAATCATTTATAACTGCACAATTTAATCTTATATATGCACATTTGGGTTCAGGAAGTGCACTATTACACAGAAAGTGAACACAGTTTAGGAAGTGCACTCAGGAAGTGCACTGTTACACAGAAAATGAACATAGTTTACTGTTGTCTTCTATATGCGATCCTTTAGCAAAAACGTGGCACATATATCATTTATAACTGAATTATTGTTTTCTTCTTTATCTAACGTTCATATGTTTCATATTTTGAAGGTACAAAATGGTGTTTAGTCCTTTTCACAGGATATGACCACCACAAATCATTGGTACTATTTTCATCAGGGCTTTTGCTGAATGAGAACTTAGAATCATATGTGTGGCTATTTGAGCACTTTAAGAAACCAATGGGTTGTAGTCCGAGAATTTTCACAACAGATCAAGATCCATCGATAAAGATTGCTATTGAAACCGTGTTTCTTGAGTCTAGACACAGATTATGCATGTGGCATGTTATGGATAAGCTATCGCACAAAATTGACAACTCAATGACTAGCTACTTCAAATTTACTGACAAGCTGAGAAAAATTGTGTGGAACCAAGAGATTATGGCAGAAGATTTGACAGAGAGTGGATTACTTTAATTAAAGAGTTTGGTATGACAAATCACTCATGGTTGTCTGATTTATTTCATAACAGGGAGAAGTGGATTCATGCCTACTTTCGAAATGTGAAGCTCAGTGGATTAATTAAAACAACATCAATTTCAAAAAGCATGAATAGCTTCTTCCGTAAGTTGTCCAACTGTGCAACAAATTTAATTGAGTTTGTGTTATATTTTGATAGTGCAATAGAAACTCAAAGGCATCTCCAAGGGAAGAAGAACTATGACTCTGAAATACTAAAACCAATTCTCATTTCCCCACTCCTCTAGAAAAGCATGCATCCACATTGTATACGTTGAAAATATGGGAAAATTTTTAGGAAGAGTTGTGTGCAGCATTGTACAATTACATGTTGAAAAATGTGATAAAGCTTGAGAATTTAGAGAGATATACTCTGAAACAAAAAAAACAACAAGATATATACTGTCGAGCACAAAATTGATGATCATGATTGCTACTGTTCTTGTAACTTATTCATCAGATTAGGCATGCCTTGTTGCCATATATTAACTATTTTGAAAGATTTACAAATAGAGAAGTTGCCGAACACACTCTTACTAACTCGTTGGACTAAGGCTGTAACTTTGAGCAATGTTTTCACACTGGATAATGTAGTTGTGAGACAATCAAGTACAAAGCAAAAGTAAAAACTGCTATTGACAAATATGTTAGCTGAATTTCAATCTTGTGTGGACATTCTTAAAGACAACAGTAACCAGATTAGACACTTCACAGATACATTGATAAAAGCAAAGAATGAGCTCCTTGAATCTGCACGAACAGTAGCTTCTTCAGTGTCAAAGTCTGTTATGTTTGATGAGTTTGCTGGGGTAAGCCGCCCTAAAAATGTGGAAATACAGGCCCCTAAACAAGCAAAGACAATGTAAAGACCCGGATTTTCAAATCTTAATTTTTTGAAAAATGAATTTAAATCGGATATTTCAAGGAAAACTCGTCCTCAATTTAATAAATCGAACTCGAAACTCTTAAACCGGATTCCGACCAAATTTTGAAATTTATGCAAAATAGAATTGGAAAATGATGTTCGGATTTCATTATTAAATTCGGATTTGAAATTTTGATTTAAGTTTGATTGAGCCGGGATAAGGTCGAGAGAGCAGGTTTCGGGTTTCGTTTTTTCGGGTATTTGAAATTCAACTTTTGGGACCACCTCCCTTTTGTCTTTTCTCCCTTTCACACTTCAAACATTCAGCAGAACAAGCTACCCATGCTAGCTTGCTATATCCCAATTTGATGTAACATCCATCCTTCCCTTTTTCTTTCCTCACACTATTGACCCTCTATTTGTGACAAAGATGCCAAAACCCTCCTCTTCCCCTCTTGTGTTCTTCGGTAGTAGCAGTAGCAGCATGAGCCCCTCACCTCTTTTTAAATCTGATATCAAACAAACCCACACCCATTAAAACACAAACCCCCATTTCTTTCCACTTCTCTCCCTTATCCAAGCAAATCCCCAAACACAGCCCTCCTTTTCTCCTCTTATCCCTGCAAACTGAGCCACCAAACTTTCTTCTTGTTCAGCAGCTGAACACCACCATCACTGCGGCTTCTCCTCCTCCTAGCTGCGCCACCACCAGCCACCAGCACCCTCTCCACCCCAGCAACTCAGCAGCATCATCTCCCTCTTCGCCCCCCGCCATTGAAACCGAGTTTCAAAGCTCCGCATTCCTTGTTTTTTGAGCCAAGGCCGAGAGCCCATCAACTTCCAACTCTTCCTCCTTCCTTATCTGAGCAGCAGAAGCAGTCGAAGCATCCCAGGCGCCACTCGAAGCCGACACTGAGCACCCATCTTCCTTCTCCTCCCCTGTTTTTCGGTTGAAGGCACAGTAAGACTCCCTCCTCCTCACTTCTCCTCTCTCAAACACCATAAAGTCGAACCTTTATAACCCTTAACTCCGTCCTAGGCCACAAGCGTGCCGAATCGGACTCCGACAAGCTGAAGAGCTCCTATCAAACTTCCGTCGTGTTCAGATCCCCTCGGTGAGCACACTAACCTCCCTTCGACTTCCATTGTCGGATATCTGTGTTGTTTTCTGCTCCTTTATCACTTGATTGAACCGGAGAGTGAGCATGAGAGCGGGCTGGAGAGAAGTCTGGGGAGCTCGAGAGTGAGCGGTGAGATCGAGGGCGAACAGGCGAGGAGTGAGGGTGGGGCTGTGTGAGAGTATAAGCGTGAGAGAGAGCGAGAGCAGGCAAGGGCGAGGGAGACATGAGAGCACGAGAAGCGAGCGAGTCGAGTGCAATGAGAGCAGGTGAGAGAGGGCAGGGCGAGAACGTGCGCATAGGGGGGGGGGACGGGGGTCGTGAAGGAGACAGATGAACCATAACCCAGGTTGGGTTTTGTTTTATTTTGGTTGGTCTGGTTCAGCTTTTTTTTAATTAAAAACCGGTTCACCTTATTTAAAATGGGTTGGGAGAGTGTTGGACTGCTCCGGTTTTAAACTAAGGTTTTGGGCTTTGGCATGGGCCTACTCCGGGGATGTGTATATATATTCATAACATGTGAATAAAGTTTAAGACTCACATTTAAAATATATTATCAATTATCAATTAATCTTAAAATAAATGGAAGAAAATATATAATATTATTGTCGAGGTTTAACAATATAACATTATGGGACTTGAATTTTAAAGGAGAAATTCGGAAAAGGTTTTCAAGATTGGGAATTGATTTAATAAAATTAAAAAGGATTTTTGGAAATATCCTAACCTGGTCGGATTTATTTTAATAAAATAAGATAATAAGTCAAGTTAAAGAGTTGTGTTTTATAAATAGATTTTGACCGAAGATGATTTGAGAAAATTGTTGATTTATGAGATGATCTAACTTGAGATTTAATGAGTTTCGGGAAATCTTGGGAAATAGACTTGCTTTATCTAACATACGAATGACATGATGAATAAATTTGATGACTTGTGTGAATATAAATTATGATATGCCGATATTACCATGATATGATATGATATATGATCTTTGATGAGATATTAATCTGATAAGCATGTTGTGATGTGTTATAATTGTTAAATATGAAATATGAGGTGAAATGTTGATATATGTCCTTAAAAATGATATTATGATGTGTTGATATAAATGAAAGCATGATGCTATATGATATGAAAATGATTAAGAGGCATGGTGAGATGTTATATGAGATATGATGCGATGGTACGTGATAAATGATTTGTGAGATGATATATGCTGAGATGGAAATTGATGAGATGAAATGTGATGAGATATGACGGTTTGAGATAATATGAAATGATAAGATGATATACGAGATATTATATGATGAGATAAGATGTTGAATTGAGATGATGTTGTTGATGTTGATAATATGCCTAAGTTGTGGAATAAGATCTTTGACTTATGTGATTTATGTGAATGGTCATTATGTGAGTAGATTTAGTCTTATGTGTATTATGTATTACTCGCTAGGTGATCTGTGACTTGATTGGATCTGCTTGCTTACATTGCTATGATTGCTTTGGATTCAACTCTTCTCCAAGTAAGTTTCTTCGGAACTTACTCAGATTTATCAGAAAACCTCCCTGCTTATACGTGCATGGTATAGTTGCATATCATAATAGCATGCCATGTAGTATCATGCTAGGATTGCACGAAAAAATGAGCATTCTTATTCTGTATGCGCATGTAGACAGAACGACCGTTATAGGTGTTACCAGATAGGACCTTTTTCTTCATTCTTGTCATCTTAGTTGGTGCTTATTATAGAAAGTTGCTTGCACTCGATGATGCGGTAGGCTTTTGGTATAGAAGTTTCGTGCACTCGATGATGCAGTAGGCTTTTTGGTAGTAAGTGCCATAGGACTCTTAGAGCCTTATGACTTATATAAGTGTCGTTGCTTGCCTTCATTTCATAGTTAGCAGGCTCATTACGTGGGGTTGACATGCACCGTGAGGTGAGGTAGCTTCTTTGATAGCGAGTTGCTATATGATTTCTTAGGAGCCTAGAGGGACATGCCAGTTGGCATTCCGTGTGGGCCTATTTACCGCTTTTTACCTATATATAAATTGCTAGCATGCTTGCGTGATTTAAATTCTGGTCCTGCATTAGAAGCATGATATTAGGACTAGCGTATATGTGTGCTTATATGTGGGGAACAACAATGTGCGGGCCTCAATCTGATCCTATGTCCCCTTAACGTTTTTAGGTATATATGTATGATCCCACTTAGTGTTGTGAGATGTTTGCATGGGATGTTCATGGCGAATAATTGGAAATGACTTGTCACTCGACCATATAAAAGTGTAGTAGATTAACCATATAATAAACATGTTTTGACCCGGCTCCGCCGTGGTACCTTGTATGTATGCGATTTTCGGTTTAAGCGGAGTTTTTTCCCGACTTAGTACTTAGGACAGGTATAAGTGTGTTAACATCGGGTCCCCAACGGACCTCACGAGAACTTTGGGTATGAAATCCCCTAAGATCCGATCGCACGATAGCTTTTGGAGGTTTGGAGTCGCTGATTATTCAACACTTGGGAGTTCGTCTTGATGATTTGCACCCTCTTGATGGTGACTCAGTCTACAATATTGATGCTTTGAACTAGAGTGGCATTACTACAACAGTTCGACATTCCAGTGGAGCAGAATGTTTCAGATGGATGGCAGGAGATCATGGAGGGCATCTTCTATACTAGGGTTGCTCAAAAAATGAACCGACCCGAAAACAAACCGAAAATTCGGTTTCGGTCCAGCCCAAAAATGTTTCGGTTCAGGCTACGGTCCACAAAAAAATAATTTCGGTTTCGGGCCAAAAACCGAAACCGAACCGAAAATTTCGGTTTCGGCCCAAATGAACCGTGAGAAAGCACAATGAGTTGCGCAGTGTGTTATATATACACATACAATGTCTACTGTATATATACATACAATCTAATATTACATGTAATAGTATAGCGTATATACATATAATGTGTATATATATATATATATAATATTAATTACAGTATGTGTAATATATAATTATATATATATATATATTAGTGTAATATTACAGTAGGTGTAATATATATAAGTGTATATATATAATTATATATATATATATTAATATACATATATAGATATTAATATATATTATATATATTATATATATATTATCCAATGTGTAATTTATATTAGAAAAAGGGTTCAATCCAAATTGCAAGGGTTCGGTTTTTTCGGGCCACGGACCGAAAAAACCGAAAACCGAATACTCGGTTTCGGGTCGGGCTTCGGTTCAACATCCTCAAAAAATCGGGCCGTCGGTTCCGGCCCGAACCGTTTGAATCGGTTTGGTTCGGGCCGGTTCGGACCGTTTGAGCCACCCTAATCTATACCTTCCTGCAGAGCTACCTTATTGTTTTGGGCTAATTGATTTCAACATACGCCATAATAGCTTTCCTTTGCCACTAAAGCCACTGGAGGATGATTCTGAGGGACTTGATCTTGAGGAAACGAATTTGACAGTAGGGGATGAGCAGCATGAGAATGAAGAAGAGAAGGATGTCACTGCCGATGACGCTGATCCTATTTATGCTACTATAGAGAATCTTGAGCGTTGATTTGCTGATTTGGAAAGAAGGAATGAAGATAAGCTCATGACTATTTCTGCTAAGATTACTGGTCTTCAGACACTGCTGTTGCGCATACTCGATAGTCTTAGTCAGCGATCTGAATCCCATACCCCATCTTCACATTGATAGGTTAGTTTTAGTTTCCTTCACTCTCAATTTTATTTTCATTGTTCTTTGTGTTTATACATTGAGGACAACGCAACATTTAAGTGGGGGGGGGGGAGTTTTATGTTTATTTAGTTTGTTTAGTTCATGTTTATTTTATGTTTCATGTTTAATTTTTTATTAGTTATTTTATGTTTATTTATTTTAAACTTTATTGTTAATTCATGCATCATGTTTATCCTTATGTTTATTAAAAATATATAAAACCAGAAAAAATCCAGAAAATGTCAAAAAAAGAAAAAAAAAAAGAGTTTTCATGCATTGCATACATATGTGTTATTGAGGATACCCATCTAAGTTTGAGTTTGTCCTATCAATTTTATTCTAGCATGATCTTATATATCCCATGGAATTTTGAAATGATTTGACCTTGTCTTAAAATTATTTTTATGTGAAATGTGATTTGGCATATGTAATTGAGCATGTATGATCTAAGTTCTTAGACATGTTTAATATCCAACAAAACATTGTCGTAGTGAGAATTTTAGCCTTATAAGGGATTACATCTATACCCTTTTACTTTGTTGTATGAATTACTCTTCCTATGCATTTATCTTTGAGTATTGACATGATTATCTATTTTGAAGGCCAATTATATACATGATCATTCCTTGATAAGTTCAAATGATAGAGGCAATCTTTTAGCCACATTTTATCCATATCTACCTTCTGTTATATCTTCCTTTGAAGCCAATTTGAGCCTTTAGCCTATTTTATTTGTAAGCTCCACAAAAATTCATATATCCTGGCCTATGATAAGCTTTACCCTTTCCGGAGAAATTGAGATTTAGAGTGGGTTATTGAGATTCATTTGGAGTTATGGGAATAAGCTAAAGTGCGAGATTGTCATGATTTATGGTTTTGGAGAAGATGTAATGTTATGTGCTTATTAGTTTCCCTCATATTATGCTATGTTATGTTATTTTCGGCTCAATTGAAAAAATCGAAAAAAAAGAAAAAAAAAAGAGAATAAAGAGCCATTTTATTTATTTTTGCATATGAGGAGTTGGATTTATGTTGGTTTGAGAGTTATTTGAGTTGGGTGTTGTATATGCATATTTGATCATATTGATATATTTTTTAGAGTTATGATTTATTGATTATATTTTGAGAGTCATGTTACATCGAGAGCTTACGTATTATTGAGTTGGTTTGAGTTATATTGGGAGTTTTAGGAATCTTATTTTCCTAGAATTAATAGCACCACATGATCAAATACAATTCCTTGCCCTTATGTTTTACCAAGCCCCATTACAATCTCACCGAATGGAGTCTTCTATGAAGATTTCCATTGAGCGAAAATCCTCTTGATATTCTTATTTTTTCTTTGATGTATCCGGTGGAAATTTTTATGATATAAATGTCAATATTTGATTTGATTCTTGTATATGGAATTGAGATGAGTGTATGCTTAAAGCTTAGATACATGAGAGGGAGAGAAACACATATTTCCCTTGTGAGGTTGGATTGTTGAGCACGCAAGCTACTTGATCACCTATATACATGTTATGACGTTTTTATGTCTTGTTCATATTTGCACTATGAATTAAAGTTGCTTTTGATGAGGAAGAATTATGAAAAATCTCCTGTGGGATGCATTGATTATGCTTATGCTTCATGGTTTCTTGAGGACAAGCAAGAACTTAAGTGTGGGGGGATTTGATAATGCATATTTCATATATGCATTATGGGTAGTTCTTATTATTGCATTTAGATAGGAGTTTTGCATATGTTTTAGTCTAATTATATATCTTCTTATGAAGTATTCGAATTATGAAAAATCTCCTGTGGGATGCATTGATTATGCTTATGCTTCCTGGTTTCTTATGAAATATTCCAACCATTTAATATTTATATACTTACATATATAAATCCTTAAAACTCATTTTATATCAAAATGTTCAAAAGTCTTAAAAACCCTTTCCCCAATTTCTTCTTAAAATTCAAGTCCAAATAATATATTTTAAATCTTAGCATCTTTAAAAGGTAATAATTTCCAAATATAATATATAATCAAATCATTTAAATATTTATATAATAATTAGATTTTTAAAGAATAATACAAGTAAGTTATAACCATTTTCTTTTCATTGAATCGGTTTAGCCTTTAAAAAATGGTGAACCGAACCCCTCCTTTAAACAAAACCGGACCAAACAAAAAAAAACACTGTTCATCTCCTTCCATCAAAGCTACTGCGCAACATTTTGGAAGAAGAAGAGGAAGGGAGGGCCTCCTGCCGGCGATGGAGGAGCTCCGGCCACCCATCCTCGACACCGAAGGCACAGATTCGACAAGGAAAAAGGATAAGGAGAGGTTCCTCACCGAGGTTTGTTCTAGCCCGAAAATTTCGATCGAAATCGCCTCGGAACGCTCATCGAAGGCACGGTTGGGCTTCGTCGGAGGCTTGAGGCTGCGATTATCGGCCTAGAACAAAGGAAGAGGTCAAAAGGTGGGACCTTTACAAGGTTTTGGATCGGAATCGAAGGAGTGAGGGCCTACCGTTCGGTTTAAGGGAAAACAGGGGAACGAGGAGGAAGTGGCGGCGACGGTGTCCCCGCGGTGCTCCTAGGTGGCTTCTGGGCGTCGCCGGACATCGGAGGTGGAGCTTCTTGGCTGCTGCTATTCGAGCACGAAGGAGGAGGTGAAGGAGCCCCCTTGTTCTTCAAGCGACAAAACAGGGCAAAGCTCCTATGGCTCACGGTAACGGCGGCGACGAGGACCCCTGGGGCTGCTGTGGCTTCACTGGGGAGATGGAGAAGGAAGGTGGTGGCTGGTGATGGTGGAAAGGTGGTGCAATGGTGGTGAGGTGTGGTGGTGATCAGGGCCGTCACGATGTTTTCGGAGGCACGGTTCGATAATTAGAATTAGGTCCTTTTATTTTTATATTTTTTTAATGCTTGTTACGATCCTAATTATATTATTTTTGCTAGTGAATTACATTTATTATGGTATATGATATAAATGATGTTATAAAAAAAATATTATCATTTCTTTACATGAAAACAGTGTTATATATATTTCTTAATTTTTAGTGTCATTAGACGACTTTTTTAAAAAAAGGATAATTAAAAAAATAACATACTCTCAACATATTAAAATTCAAATTATTTTATTACTATTTTTAAAAGTTAAAAATTATATTAATATCAACTACATTACTTTTTTTAATTGTATAAATTATTATATTTGATAATTATACAATAATTAAATTTAAGTAATTAAAGAAAAAAATTAAAAACACTAGAGGATGAGGGGAGAGTGGGATCAAAAAGGAAGAAAAATAATACAGCAATACAAGAATGAAAAGGGGGGAGTGGGACCCAAAACAAAGAAATTAATACGGAGGACTACAACAATGAAAATGGACAGGGAGGGGGATGTAAGGCTCGAACACGGGATCACTTTATTCCTAGGTAAAGTAAAAATCATTGGGCTACACTGATCAACTTGAGAGTAATACAAGCTTTTTATATATATACTAACTTTAAATGTATTGGGCCCCGATAAATTTGGGCCCTGTGCATACAGACCGCTTGCACCGCCCTAAAACCGGCCCTGGTGGTGATGGCGGCTGAAGAAGGAGGAGGGAGTGAGCTGTTGCTCACGGCAAGGAGGGAAAGAATGGGGAAGAAGAGAGGCTTAGGGGAGTGTTTGGGTTTTCTTGTTTGTGGTGGGTGTGGAATGAACACAAAATCAGATTTTTGTAGAGTTGGATGCTTGCTTTGGATGGGACAAACTCTTCTATACTGATATTGGATGGGACGATATTTGATATGATGAATTTTATTATGTGATGTTTTGACGGGATGATAATTGATTATGTTTATATTCCAATATGCTGATATATGATATTCTGGTGTGTTAGTGGTTGACATGATGATCCCTTGAGCTTTGATATAATAATAGACCTTGACATTGATGAATCTTGGTATGATGTGCTATTCGGTGGTGTGATTTCTTGAGATATCTGGATATGTCGTGATCTTAAGATGGAAATGTTGAAATTGATCTTGAAACATGAACATAGGAGGTGAATATGGGATTAGCCCTTAGATGTGGATGCTGACACCTCTTGGGTCCTTGAAACTTGATTGACTGACATAGGGAAAAAAGGTTTGGATTTTGAAAGGCTTCGTTGGGTTTTGAAAAATAAAAATAAAAAAAATAATAATAATTTTAGTCTCGGGGACGAGACTTGTTTTTAGAGGTGGATGATGTAAAGACCGAGATTTTTAAATATTATTTTTGTAATTATAGATTTTTATTTTAATTTAAAATTCATTTAAATTCTAAGCCTCCAAAAATTTTGAAGGTTTCCGTCCTCGAGCAAGTGATTCACTTTAAATTCTTTCGAACAAATTCCGGCATGAACTTGTTATTCGATTTGAAAATGAATTTATCCCACTTTGTTATTTCGGGTTTTGAAATATTTTCAGATTTCGTTGTTTAATTTGGATTCGAATGTTATTTTTTTAAATTTATTCAATTGCGTCGGAATAAAGTAAGAAAGCGGGTTTCGGGATTTATTTACGGGTATTTAATTTTGAATTTTATACACTTTTCCCCACCCCTTACCCTGCCACACCTACTCCCTCACCCGTATCCTATTTCATTTGTCAAGCTAAAACCCCTTTCTTCCCCCACCTCTTCCTATGATCTAGCTGCAAAAGAACCTATCTCCATTTCTTTATGTTCCATTTCATCACCACCATCCTACTGCACACAACCCCAGCTCCTCTTTCTTGTCTTCCTAGCACCACCACCACGCAACCACCCTTTGCTCCACCTCTTCTCCTCCTCCATCCGAGCCTAAGGGCTCCTCTGTCTCTCCTCCCGGAACGCCGAGACGAGCAGCAACCCCTTACCCCCTTCATCACCTTCTCCTTCATGTCTGAGCAAACACCACCACTTCCCTCTTCAAGCAGCAGCCCTTAGAGCTCCTCGACGCCACCACCTCCGACGATGATTCCAGCGATTTCGAGACTTCCGACGAGCCCTCGGAACCACGTTCCTTCGGTGATCTGTGACCTGCTTGCTTATCCTCTTGCCGTTTTGCTCTTGCTGATCTGCTACTCCAGGTAAGTCCTCCGGGGCTTACTCAAGTTAGAACCTCATGCCTGATGTGTCATATAGTGTGTAGGTGTTGCATCCTGCATATTCATGTAGTATCATGCTTAGGTTGCACAAATTAATCGAGCATCCGTATTCTCTTTGCGTATGGTAGAACGGCCGTTAAATTGTGAGTCCTAGAGTCATTTGCTAGGGTCATAGGACGGTCCAGTCCCATCGGGCTTAGTCCTCATCGAGTCAGACTGTTAAATTGACGAGCACGACTATTGATACGATTGATGATGTTATGATATTGAACGCGACCGGTTCCCGCACTAACGAGCATGGGTGTGGGAGTATAAAACGCGGTCGGTTCCTGCACTAACGAGCATGGGTGCGGGAGTAGGAGAGGGACGTGCCACTTGGCATTCTGTGCGGGATCCCATTTAATCGCTTTCTGCATATATATAAACTGTTAGCATGCTTGTGTGTTTAATATTTCTGCACTGCATTAGAGCATCCTTTATCTAGGTATAGGCATATTATATGTCCTCAACGAGGTCTTCAGGGCCCGCATTAGTGGCTCGACCTTGACTTCGTGGTTAGTTTCAGGTGCCCGTACCCTTACTTGATCATGTGCTGTTGTGGCGGGGGATATCTCATGGCGCAGTGAGAGGGAGAGAAAGACCGACTTGAACTCCACACTTTTGCTACTTATTTCCTCGTATTTCGTTTTGACCCGGCCATGCCGTGGTAACTTGTATTATGATATTTCCTTCTTTATGCTTTCGAACTTAAAACGTTTTGAGCGACTTAGGCAAGTAGGACAAGATCGGGGGACCTAACGGCCCGATCGCGAATTTAGGGTACAAAATCCCTTCTTTGATCACTAAAACTTTGTTTTCACACTCAACCCGTACTCGAATTGCAAGATCCGAACGAAGGTATCCAATCCTTCGAAACGTAACCCGAATATTTATATTTGGGCCGTTACAAAGGTGGTATCAGAGCCAGGTTGCACGATTCGAGTACAAATGGGTTGAAGTATGATTTTGAAAATTGCCCAATGTTTTTAAAAGATTTTAAAGAGTTTTAAAGGGCAAAATGAATTTAATATGGATAAATTAATGAACATAGCTTAATAAACTTGATTTAAGTAAGGAAAATCAGATAAAGGGAAACCGAGTGGGTAGAAAGGCGATAGACCATCCATATTGGATGTATAGTTGGGAAAGGGTAGGCAAAACTTAGCTTTATATTTTACAGAGGGCCTAGAAGACTCCAAGGAGTTTGCACCGTGGCGGTCGGAGTAGCGGGGTTGGAATATAGAGGCCGAGAGGATAGTTGCCCCTCCGGTCAGTTGCCCCTCGAAGGACAGCTTCTAGATAGATTATGTGATTTTATATAAATTGGGCCTGAGGGCGATCCTCCTCGAAGAGGATCAGATTATTATTGCTAATTGATTCTGTGCTGAGTGTTGCCTTCCTTGAGCAAGAATTCTATTAATCTGTTTACCCTATGATGGCTATGAGTTGAACTTCTGTGAGAATGGGATAGCGGAAGAGCCCTTCCTTACTCTGTAGTCGGAGTTTTAGTACTCGTAAAGCAATCTTTTCCATTATTCAACTGTCTATGTCATTTTTTTTTTTTCATTTTGCCTTCTATTCGACAAATTTCTAAGGTTGACAATTGTCAGGGATTGTATTCCTTTCATTTCGTTTTCCTCATCTCTGATGCCTCTAAATGATGTCTTATCGATCCTTTCATTTTTCCTTCTTTTTTTTTTCCTTCATTTTCATTTCCTTCCTTCTCTCTCTCCTTTACTATTCTCTTCTTCTTCTTCTCTTTCTTTTATCCTCTTTCATAGATGTTTTTATCGAGTCTTCTCTATCATATTATCGTCTTCCACGGGAAATTGGGTTGTGAATCTAATCATATTCGGGGTCTCTGTTCGGGTGCATTGATTACTTGAGTGTGTGATGGAGTATGGTACTTGACACCATAGGTCATGCCACGAGCTAATTAATGTACTTGAATATCAACTTTGAATGATCTAAGATTTTCGACATGATTTTGAGTCTATAGAACATGTTGTTTTGGAAAGCCATCCTTTTCGATTTTTGTAAAGGTTCACAGGTGTCTTTTTGTCATAAAAATTTATCTAGAGCTTGACCACTCTTCTTTGGGAAAACAATTTGGGTACTCTTTTCTCTTACCCAAAGGAGTCATACAAGCATTCAACAGGGGAATGGGCTCTTGAGTCAGTAAGTTGATGTTTCTCTTTGAGCTTTCTGTTTGGTTATAATTGTAGTCTCATCTGTGATTACATGACCTGATATAACATTATATTAAATACATGTCCTATTAAGATAATTGTTGATGTAAACATGTGTCCATATATCGTTGTCATTCTTGGGTTGGGATCTTGTCTTTAGCCTCGTTATCCACAGTCATGGTCCGTATTTGACTCTGTAAGGAATCCGGGTTGTCCGCTTTTGTCTCTCCTCTATCTCTGTTAACTTAGAATCTCTGCGTTACCTCCGTCGAATGCCAGCATGGAAAGGAGGACGGTCAACTGGATAGCACTAGAGCGGCGCAGCGGAAGCGTAGTGGGCCCATAACCCACTAGTCCTAGAATAGACGTCATCGGCAACATTAGGGGACGAGCACAACACGTTTCATAGACTGTAGTCGTTGGCTGTGATCCATGAAGATGACTTCAGAAGGGGCGGTCTCCAAATGATTTACTTGATTCTTTCTGTGTTAATTAGGAATGATGGTGTGCGATAAGTCTATAGTTGATATGATAACGAGTTTTGACATGTTGACATTATGAGTTGGTGAGTATTGCCTAGTTGTCTATTGCCTATAATGGTGTGCGAACTAGAATGACCTAGGGCTTATGTGTGATATTCCCCTTTTATTTATTGTGTGGTTTGAGGCTCTTTCTTAGGATAGATGGAGAGAGATAAGAGGGATATAAGTCATAAGTTTTGTTCGATGATAGTGTGAGATAGAGTCATAGGAAGGAGACATTGGTTTAGGCAAGACCGAGAGCGTTTCTAGGACTGGTAGGAGACAGTGGTTAGGGATTTCAAATGAGCCTTCTAGGTAGGCCTTAGATGGGGCATAAGATGAGAATGGTAGGATTTGAGGAATTGAGATTGTAGTATAAGTGAGAAATGGATGAAGGATAGGGTGAATCCGATTGGGTATGAATAAGGAAGATATGAGTGGACCAGACGTGAATGATTAGGGATTCTTGTAGAGAGAATGTGGTTATGGGTAGGTTAGTTGTGCTATGAGTGAAAACGATGTTGTTGAGGAACGAGTTTTGGATGTTGTTAAGGTTTGAGTGGACTGGGAATGTTTGGGGAATCGTAGACCTTGGGACTTAGGTTACTTGTACTGTGAGTAGGAACGACCTTGGTAAGGAATGAATTATGGACACCATTAAGGTTTGAGTGACTATGACTGCTTGAAAATTTATGGATTCTGGGATTCGAGTTGTTTATGTGATACTAGGATAGGAAGTATGATTTGTACTTGGGTATTGCTCGTATGTTATCGAGGACACTTGCTAGAGTGGTATTTGGAAAATTACTAAGGTGTGATTGGAAGATTTTTAGCATATGGAAGAAATCGTAATTGATATGTGTGGAATCGATTTGGAATGTTGAGGTGTTAAGAAATGAAAGGTAAGTCCCTGAGAAAATGCCTAAACCTAAGTAAAGGATATCGTAGGATCGCTTATGAGTTGATTGATGGAGTTTAGAGACAGGAAGATTCTGAATGACGAATATGTTAAATAGTCCAGGTAGAGGACATGATGATACTAATGGTCGCGAGATTATGGAATTTCGAGTAAATTGTGATGCCTTGGGTAAATTCGGATAAGTAGGACCTGGAACTTATTAGGATGATGGTTGGTAATTAAGGTCATTAAGAAGTAAGGTATCGTCGTTTGAGGATTGTGGTCGTAGACGAATTAAGAATATGCGACAATAAGGAATTAGAGTAAGACGACTAGGGGGATCGTAATTGGTTGGGACAATAATGGAACTTCAAATGGTGAATTGGTGTTGTAACTAAGTGATGATGCTATGATCTCTTGGGATGACGTGAGATACGATTTGGGTCAGATTTGATCTGATGAGTTAACTGGGTAGGACATGAATGTTGATCACTTGGGTATAGGTGCGGTTGAGGAGACTGGATAGGTCGTGTTACAGGTTATCACTAATTGGCTCTCTAGCTTAGAATCTGACGAGTGCAGATGATCGGGTGTTGCTAACGGAGTGAGATGCTTGTGTTGTTGGAATGCGTGAGTAGCTTAAGAGATGAACCTTATCGATGAATATTGAGGATGTAGGATGTGATAATGCTCTTGTATGAGGTTGGCGATAGGAGTTGATTCTTTAGAGGTGGATGAGCAACGAGTGCGCTTATTGGCTTGGGAAGTAGAATAGGGGCAGTGAAGTGGTTTGAGAATATGCTCTTATCGATGATGATCAAATGGATTCTTGAAGACATAGGAGGAATAAATGAGTTTGGTAAGGAACACCTAGATTGATCTTGATAGAGGCCTTGACGGGGGCTTGGGATATTAGACTTGGACTGTGATTACTTGGAGGATAATGGATGTAGACATATGAGGATTAATTGGTTAGTTGGAAAGTTTGGGATCGTGAGCTTGAGGTCGTGTGTACGTAAGTTGATTTTTTTTTGAAGAAACTCGTTAAATAGAGCGCCGAGGTATATAATGGATGAATTTGAGTCTAGGCTTTAACTCGTGAACTTTTATGAAAAAAAAAAACTGAAGAGAACATCTATGAGTTTTGGGTATAAGATAAGCGTGATTTGGATGCATTAGGGGATTCAAAATCTGATTTGAGTTGATGGACATAGCTTAGACCTGATTTTGATTTTGAGAGCTCGATGGTGAGGTGTAAGTAATGGTTGTGTTCTGTTCTGATCACTAACTATGTGCAGATCTTCTCAATGTTATGGCCTATTAATATGTGTTGTATGAGATGTTAATAGTAAGAGTTAGTATGTTGCTAATAGGATGAGACGAAACTTCCGTTATGACAAACTCTTCTATACTGATATTGGATGGGACGATATTTGATATGATGAATTTTATTATGTGATGTTTTGACGGGATGATAATTGATTACGTTTATATTCCGATATGCTGATATATGATATTCTGGTGTGTTAGTGGTTGACATGATGATCCCTTGAGCTTTGATATAATAATAGACCTTGACATTGATGAATCTTGGTATGATGTGCTATTCGGTGGTGTGATTTCTTGAGATATCTGGATATGTCGTGATCTTAAGATGGAAATGTTGAAATTGATCTTGAAACATGAACCTAGGAGGTGAATATGAGATTAGCCCTTAGATGTGGATGCTGACACCTCTTGGGTCCTTGAAACTTGATTGACTGACATAGGGAAAAAAGGTTTGGATTTTGAAAGGCTTCGTTGGGTTTTGAAAAATAAAAATAAAAAAAATAATAATAATTTTAGTCTCGGGGACGAGACTTGTTTTTAGAGGTGGATGATGTAAAGACCGAGATTTTTAAATATTATTTTTGTAATTATAGATTTTTATTTTAATTTAAAATTCATTTAAATTCTAAGCCTCCAAAAATTTTGAAGGTTTCCGTCCTCGAGCAAGTGATTCACTTTAAATTCTTTCGAACAAATTCCGGCATGAACTTGTTATTCGATTTGAAAATGAATTTATCCCACTTTGTTATTTCGGGTTTTGAAATATTTTCGGATTTCGTTGTTTAATTTGGATTCGAATGTTATTTTTTTAAATTTATTCAATTGCGTCGGAATAAAGTAAGAAAGCGGGTTTCGGGATTTATTTACGGGTATTTAATTTTGAATTTTATACACTTTTCCCCACCCCTTACCCTGCCACACCTACTCCCTCACCCGTATCCTATTTCATTTGTCAAGCTAAAACCCCTTTCTTCCCCCACCTCTTCCTATGATCTAGCTGCAAAAGAACCTATCTCCATTTCTTTATGTTCCATTTCATCACCACCGTCCTACTGCACACCACCCCAGCTCCTCTTTCTTGTCTTCCTAGCACCACCACAACCCAACCACCCTTTGCTCCACCTCTTCTCCTCCTCCATCCGAGCCTAAGGGCTCCTCTGTCTCTCCTCCCGGAACGCCGAGACGAGCAACAACCCCTTACCCCCTTCATCACCTTCTCCTTCATGTCTGAGCAAACACCACCACTTCCCTCTTCAAGCAGCAGCCCTTAGAGCTCCCCGACGCCACCACCTCCGGCGATGATTCCAGTGATTTCGAGACTTCCGACGAGCCCTCGGAACCACGTTCGTTCGGTGATCTGTGACTTGCTTGCTTATCCTCTTGCCGTTTTGCTCTTGCTGATCTGCTACTCCAGGTAAGTCCTCCGGGGCTTACTCAAGTTAGAACCTCATGCCTGATGTGTCATATAGTGTGTAGGTGTTGCATCCTGCATATTCATGTAGTATCATGCTTAGGTTGCACAAATTAATCGAGCATCCGTATTCTCTTTGCGTATGGTAGAACGGCCGTTAAATTGTGAGTCCTAGAGTCATTTGCTAGGGTCATAGGACGGTCCAGTCCCATCGGGCTTAGTCCTCATCGAGTCAGACTGTTAAATTGACGAGCACGACTATTGATACGATTGATGATGTTGTGATATTGAACGCGACCGGTTCCCGCACTAACGAGCATGGGTGTGGGAGTATAAAACGCGGTCGGTTCCTGCACTAACGAGCATGGGTGCGGGAGTAGGAGAGGGACGTGCCACTTGGCATTCTGTGCGGGATCCCATTTAATCGCTTTCTGCATATATATAAACTGTTAGCATGCTTGTGTGTTTAATATTTCCGCACTGCATTAGAGCATCCTTTATCTAGGTATAGGCATATTATATGTCCTCAGCGAGGTCTTCAGGGCCCGCATGAGTGGCTCGACCTTGACTTCGTGGTTAGTTTCAGGTGCCCGTACCCTTACTTGATCATGTGCTGTTGTGGCGGGGGATATCTCATGGCGCAGTGAGAGGGAGAGAAAGACCGACTTGAACTCCACACTTTTGCTACTTATTTCCTCGTATTTCGTTTTGACCCGGCCATGCCGTGGTAACTTGTATTATGATATTTCCTTCTTTATGCTTTCGAACTTAAAACGTTTTGAGCGACTTAGGCAAGTAGGACAAGATCGGGGGACCTAACGGCCCGATCGCGAATTTAGGGTACGAAATCCCTTCTTTGATCACTAAAACTTTGTTTTCACACTCAACCCGTACTCGAATTGCAAGATCCGAACGAAGGTATCCAATCCTTCGAAACGTAACCCGAATATTTATATTTGGGCCGTTACAGAGGACGAGGATTTTCGAAGTATCCGAATTTTCCGACTTAAATCTTTTTTAATAATTTATTATTAAAATATTATTTAAAAACCGAGGTCCTTACATCATCCATCTCTAAAAACAAGTCTCGTCCTCGAGACTAAAATCATTTTTTTTAAATCCGAGCCAATTTTCCCATGTTAGTCAAACAAATTTCCAACATTCAAGCAATAGCATTATCCACCTCTAAGAGCTAATCCCATATTCTCTTCTTAGGTTCCGTTCTCAACGTCAAGTCATTCCGTTCTATTTAGCTAAGATACTATCGTGTTTAACCATTCATAAAGCTGAGAAACTCCTATCACTACATAATGAAGTCAACCATCAAAGTTCATCCATACCAGGATCTATCATCATATCAAGGCTCAAGATATCGGATCACATCTCACATAACAGAATCCGTCATAACAAGAATTTAATCTCACACAATGGAAATATATCAATCATATCAATATCACATATCATTACATCAACGAACCAGCATACTCACACCCCAATATCGAGCTCCCGAAACCAAAAGCAAGCCTCAGCTAGGTCCACCAAACCAATTTATGTTAAAATCCTCAAGTATAGCCGCATCCCGTTCCTCTTACAACCACCCCATAGACATCCTCTTCAATTCCTTCCGTACAAGTCCAAAGGTCAAAACCTATTCCCAATTCATCCTCGATACACCTCAAGGATTAGGTCAACGAATCCTCTAAGTGTCAATTTACACAAGATCATAAGCTCACGCTCCCAACTCTCCACCTAACCAAGTTAAGCCCCTATCTCGAAACTCATAATTCTCCAATAATCATGGATCAAGCTTATCACCCCAATCTCTTGTCAAGACCTCTATCAAGCGTACAATCCACCTAGATGTTTCCTAACAGATTCATTTATTCCTCTTATGTCCTTAAAATCCATCCGATCATTATCCCTAAGCGTATTCTCCCGAACTGCTTCACTATCTCTAGTCTACTCCCCAAGCCAATAAGCACACTCACTACTAATCCACCTCTAAAGAATCAAATCCTATGGAAAATCTTCATACAAGAGCATTCCCACACCTATATCCTCAATATTTCGCAACAAGGTTCGTTTCTTACATTTCTTACATAACCCAAGGCAACATAAGCATCTCACCCTGCTAGCAATACCCAATCGCCTTCACTGGTCAGATTCTAAATTAGAGAGCCATCTAGTGCTAACCTTGTAACCACGAATCATCAAGTTCCTTCTTACCTGCATCTTTTCCCAAATAACCAACAAATATTTTCAGCCCAGCTAACTCATCATGACATCCCGAATCCGAATCCCATCTCTTCATTTCTCAAAGGTCACAATATTTTCACTTACTCCCAACTCTAATTCACCGTTCAAAATTCCACTATTCCTCCCAAATGATCACAGTTCCACAAGTCATCTCATTCTAGTTCCTTATTGTGGCATATTCCTAGTTTACCTTAGACTACAATCCTCAATAATGACACCTTACCTCTTAATGACCTTACTATCAATCATTCCCTCAGAGCATCTTTACGTTATCCTTCTTCAATTTTTACCCAAGGTATTACAATCTATTTGCATTCCCAAAATTCCACAATCATCAATACTTTGATATTCTCCACCTAGACTATCTCCCATACTCGTCATTCAGATATTTTACCTCTAAATCCCAATCGATCAGACCTACGATCAACCCTAACGATATCCTTTACTCAACTATATCCCTATCCTCGAAAACTCGTCTGTTCCTTCTGAATACCTCAACATTCAATCAACGCTACTCATACCATTACGATCGCCTTGCTATTCTAAAAATCTTCCGATTATGCCTCTAATAATTCTCTAAATTACGCCTCTAACAAGTATCCTCAAAACCACATGAGCGATTCCCAAGTACAGGTCTCATATTCTGTCGCCTATGACAAGAACAACCTAATTCCCAATATCTGCTAACCCTTGACCGTCCTAGACACTCAAACCTCAATGATATCCATAACTCATTCCTGTACCAAAGTTGTTTCTACTTATAGTACGAATACCCTAAGTCCCAAGGTCTACGATTTCTCAAGTAATCCTAGTTACCCAACCTTATCGACATCCAAAACTAGTTCATCAACAACACTGTTACCATTCCTAGTACGACAGCCTAACTATCATCACATTCTTTCTACGAGCTCCTCGATCAACAGGCCTAGTCCGTTTAGATTTCCTCTCAAGGATACCTATCGAAATTACCCTACTCCTCATTCTGAAACACTCACCTATTCTACACCCTCATTTCTGCAATCCTGCCACTCTCATCCCATGCCCCACCTAAGACCTACCTAGAAGGCTCATCCGAAAATTCCTAACCACCATCTTCTATTAGTCCTTAAACTTACATACTTCCACCTAAGCTAAGGTCTCATTCCTATGACTTTACCCCACACCATCATTGATCGAACCCTAAGGCTTCTATTTCGCCTATCAATCTCCGACTATTCTACAAAAGAATATCATACCACTTGATCAAGAAAGGAGAACCATCAAACATGTGCCCTATGCCCTACTCACTAGAATATCTCTACCATCTAATCATTAGCATCTGCTATCACCAAATCATTATCATTACCAATTACGAAATCAGGAATCCAACACTTAGAATTCACATCTTATAGGCAAAAGCAATCAGACAATACTCACTAACTCAGAATGTCAACACGTCAGAATATCAATACATCGAAGCTCATCAGCGTAGGCATAAGGCAACCAGGCAATATTCACTATCATTCAGCACATCAAAAGTCAACATATTGAAATTCGTTATTATATATGTTTCAGACCTATCGCACACCGTGACTCTCAATCAGCACAGAAGAGATTAATAACTTGAACGAAGAACACTCCTTCTTCTTAAGACATACCAGGTTTAGTGACCGCGTTCCTTGACACACGCTCGTACTTCAGTGCCACCGATAACGTCGATTTTGGGGCCCGTGGGTCATGGGCCCACCAGCTTCTGCCGCTTTAGTGTTATTCAACTGATCATTCTCCCTTTTGTGTTGGCGTTCTTCGAAAGTAGCTCGAAAGGATTTTAAGTTAGCGTAGATAGGGGAGGGACAAAGGCGGAAAACCCGAATTCCCGGCGGTGTCAAGTATGGACCAAGACCAACGAGACTAAAGACAAGGTTCCTACCCAAGGACGACAATGATGCCCTTATGGAAATCTTTGAGGTTATAATTGCGGCAAGCAAAACACATATCAATCATGAAGCATACCGGTCACGTTATAAAACACTAGCATGTACCTATCTTAAGGAATAACATGACATGCATTCGTAGAGGGAAAACATGCTCAAATTCTATATCAATGCACATGCGAGACGATCTAGCAACCTATCACCTCATGTAAGTCGATATGCCTGATGATCTATACAAGGTATGTGGAATACAGTAGTACTCATGCGAGTTATGAAACTATTCAGGATTGAATAAACATCATAAGCATATCATGTATGATCAGTTAATCATGTTAGTTAGACACATAGGCAGGTCATATCATCCTAGAGTCGAATGCAGGCATGCTGAGGTATGTCATAACTATCAGACTAATTTGCAATGAAGCGACACGTGCGAGGGGCATCATGGATTATCTCATTTTATGACAACGATGCTCACATAATAGGGTAAGTATGACATATAGTCATTCAATGAATCACAACTGGAAAGCATAGATCCTACATGACACTAGTAACACAGGGCAAAACATGAGCACTGTCGAGGTAGTCTGAATAAGTTCAACATATTAATTATGTATCATGTGTATAAGAGCTCAGGATATAGCGTGGTGTGTGATCATGCGACATGTCAGGTCATAGTTTCATGAAAGCATGAGAAGACACCACATAACAGGAGAGAACATCACGGATGTCAAATAGGTGAGCATGCTATGAGTTAATTGTCACAGAAGGCATAATAAGTAACGAGGGCAATACTAACAGGCTAAGGAGACCAATTTACATGGACATACATATATAACGAATAGTTGACCACACTACCATGAACCTAATCCAAAAGAGAGCAACAATCATGCAGATTTATAACATGTGACACATGCGCTCAAGCAATCATTAGCACGACAATGCAATAAGTAAATCATGTTGTGAATACAATCAACACATCAATCATGCAATCATAGAGAGGGCCACCATTATAATCAGACAGAAATCCCTATGGGCAATCACCGACTCATCCCAACCAACTTATCACCCCGTTTCCCGTGGGACATTAGTATAACTCATTTTAGTAACGTCGAAGGATACTCGTATTACTTTCCGAAGGAGGATGGTAGAGTTTGTGTTTAGATTCTCGTGACAAGAAGACATGGTTCGACCATTTCAAAAATCGAGAAGGATGACTCCTTAAGGCAACTCACTCTCTAGACTCAATATCATGACTCATTTCCCATCACACACTCAAGTAACCTTGTATCTGATTAAACTTCCGACGCAATCAGCTTATCATCAAACAAAAGAGCTCGATAGAAGCATCAAGGTTTGAGACACGGGATACGAATCAGGACAAAAGTGAATGGACACTCTTCAACCCTTATCAACACACCTAAACATTTTCGTGGGACAGACGGCAAAATTAGGATCATTAAGGAGGTTTGAACAACAAAACACCTATTCCACCCAAAACTGGAAACCCGACTATATAGGAATAAGGCTTCTCCCACTATCCCAGTCAGGACATACCAATCAGACTCCTAGTCTAAGCATGCAGCACTCAACACAAAAGCAGTCAACGAGGCTAATATGACCTCTTTCAAAGTTTATAAAAGCACAAAGACGATCTATGCCATCCTTCGAGGGACGGCTGACCGGAGGGGGCAATTACCTCACGACCTCCTAACCCATGCTACTCCAACCCTCGGGATCCTTGGAGTCTTCAAAACCCGTCTGTAAAAGAAAGCTAGTATTTTGCCTACCTTTCCCCGAATTCGACATCCATAAGGGATGTCTACCGCTTGGGTCTTTACCCACGAGTTTGATCCTAAAGGCTGGTTAGTCTAGGGTTAGGTCCAATTAAATTCATTTTGCCCTTTTGAAATATTTTCCAAAACCATTTGAAATCTTCGGGCCATTTTCAAAACCACTCCAACCTATCATACTCGGATTGCAAAACCTGGCTCTGATACCAACTTTGTAACGGCCCGGGATTATGATTCCCAAGTAACGTTTCGAGGGATAATACCCCTCGTTGGATCTTGCACTTCGAGTACAGGTTGAAGGTTTTAAAATCAACAATGCCACTTTAAACGTGGGATTTCATACCCAAAAACCGAGAGGGACCGTTGGAATCCCTAGGGTAAGTCCCCTGTACCTGCCCTATGACCTAAGTCGCGAAATTCATTGATCATACAATCAAGAAATATTCCAAATTCATACATAAGGTTGCCACGGCAGAGCCGGGTCAAAACATGATCAAAACATCCAAAACCAAACCGTTAAATATTGGTGAAGTCAGAGTCTCGACTCTCTCTTTCCGCCATGTTAGACCCCGCAGCCATGGAGCCAAATCAGCAGCAATAATGATAAGCATAATGGATACCTAAAAACGTTAATAGTGGGCGGGATCAGATCGATGCCCACTTGGGTCTGTCCCTTCATTAAGGGTGTTTCCCCCACAATATGTACACACATACGCTATACCTAATAATCATGCTTCTAGGTGCAAGGCGGAATATTAACACACTAGCATGCCCCAAAGATCAAGTGCATAATAATGATAAGGCCTTATCAAAGAATACCAAGTGGTATATCCCTCTCCTACCTCCACCCCCTTTCGATAGGGCGGAGACTGGCTAGTTCGTGAATGCATTCCATTCCATTATATTCGAATTGGCCCGCAGGCCCAACCCGTAATCATATATCAAGCCCGCAGGCAAATCTCGTAATCATGCTCATAATATAAGTAAAGGAAGTTCCATATGACTCGATTGACTCAGGACGGGACCCGATGGGACTGGGCCGTCCTATGACCCTAGCAAAGACTCTAGTTACTTCAAAGATAACGACCGTTCAGTTTACATATGCATAAAGAAATAGGATGCTCAACGATCAATGCAACCTAGTAGGATACTACATGACATGCTGATCATGAATGCAAGCACCTAGTATGTCATGCACATAAGGCAGGGAATATCTATTCGATCTGAGTAAGCTCCGTAGAGACTTACATGGAAGTGTAGAACAGCAAAAGGCAACAACTAAGTATACAGAAAGCCAACATGTCACAGATGATCACCTAACACATATATAAGTAATATAAATGAGTCTACTCCTAATGTTACTTAAAACATATAATATCACTCACGAGTTCATACAATCCACATGTCTCATCATCATTATTTCCTCATCATCATCTGTTCATCTCATATCTCATCTCTCAATATAACTCATCATCTCAACATTTCATCATCATATCACATAGCAATCACTTAGAAGTCACGTAACATCATCTCATATCTAAGTCACATTCATACTCTAAGACACCATATAACATATCCATAATCATGCTTATCAACCATATAATATATATCATGCTTCCATATATATCAGCAAGTCATAATATCATTTTAAAGACATATATCAACATTTCATCTCATAATTCACATTTAACAACTATATCGACATCATATTATAGCATCGGCATACTATAATTTATATTCACACAAGTCATCAAATTTATTCATCAAGTCAAACCATGTTGGAAATCTCCGAGTTCCCAAAACTCACTAAATCTCACGTTAGGTCAATTCGTTATTCAAATAATTCTCTTAAATTATACTCGGCCCAAAAAATCCATTTATAAATCTTTACTCTTTAAATTAACTTATTTTATTATTCTATCAAAACAATTCCGATAAGATTAGGTTATTTCCAAAAATCCTCCTTTTAATTTTATTAAAACAATTTTCATTTATCAAATCAATTTCCAACATTTCAAAATATTTTCCGAATTTCCTTTTCCGAATATAAGTCCAAATAATATATTTAAAACCTCCACAAGTTAGAAAGCCATAATATTATATAATATAATATTCCAACCATTTAATATTTATATACTTAAATATATAAATCCTTAAAACTCATTTTATATTAAAATGTTCATAAGCAACCCAACTCGGAAGGCCAATACCTCTGCTCTCGTCCCAACTGCTCCTTCTGCGTCCCCTAGGGTAGACCGGAGGTCCGAGCTCATGCTGGGGGAGGGATCATCTAAGACTGAAACGGGAAAACGTAAGCTTGGGGAAGAAGATGGCGAGTCTGCCTGCTCCGAACTGATCGGTGGAGGCAGCAAGCGAGGTAAGAGCGATGTGTGATCCTTCCTGGTGTACTGCTACTTGTTCCTTTGGTAGTTGGGGGACAAGTCCTGAGGAGTTGATGATAAAACTACATGTGTTGAATTATCATGGGCATTGTATTCCTTTTTGGATTGCCCCTTTTGATCATTACCTCCTTCGAGGTAGTTCTATCATGAACTCGTCTAGCATGTGTTTGTGTTTATCTTCCTCTGTTTATCTAGGTTTTCGGTCTACTGCACTGTTGTATGAGGTTTAGTGTTGATCGTTCCATGGCCTCTAGTTGGCCGGGTTATCCCAAGTATCTGGTCTGTATCATGCACGATGTACTTCACTGTTCCAAAAGTTTAGTAATGAATTATGGGAATAACTTCTTTTGTGACTATATCCCTTCTTTGAGGAAAAAATGGATTGGATTAACTGCCTTCACGACTATATTCTAATTTCAAGTAAATGCTGGGCGGGGTTGATCATAACCTCTCAGGTAGTTCTATCTTGAACTCGTCTAACATCTGTGTGAGTCTATTTTACTTTGGTTGCTTCTGTGTCTGTCAAAATTGTTGTGGTATGTGTAAGGGAGTAGACCGTGTCAAGGCCCTGGGATGGCCGGATTATCCTATTTGTCCATTCTTAAATATGTATGATGCAATCTACTATCTCAATATCCCTTCTCTGTGCAAATATTTGAATTGCGTTAATTGCCACTATAATGATACACCTCCTCCAAGCAAACTCTTGGTGTGGCGGTACCCACTTTTGACGTGTACTGGTGTTTGGGGTCTAGAATTGCGTCTACTCTCACCATCTCACATTTCCATATACCAAACTACATTCAGACTAATCCCTTCCTTGCTCCAAATCTTCGTATGGATAAATTGAGATTGACTATTATGTTCCATTTGCTTTCTTGTTCAATTAAAATAAATTGCAATGCCCTTACGAAGCTTCTCCCATTCCATGGGTTTTGGTGCTGGTCTACACATTTTTGTGGGATTCAACCAAGGGAATGGGTGGGCTTCAACTCAAATCTCATTTCATGGCAAATTCAAAGCATAACTAATATCCCAGAACACCCCATCTTATTGGAAACTCCTAAGATGCTAGCAATGAATCTCAAGGGGACTACTCAGACTAGAGGCCAATCTATGTTGGCCGTCCTCCCAAACTTGACGATCCGGGTCTCTCGCCCGTATCACTCCCAAGTGACCCATTTCTTGACTCTCTCACGAACCTATTCCCCTCTAGGGAGAAGTTCTATAGGATGCGAAAGAAAACTCAAATGGTCAATCTACCTTCATCACTCATCCTTCCAAAAACGTCGAGAGGAACTATGCTCTAAGCCTAGTCAAACTCATTTCACCTGCAAACTAAAAAATGGTTCTCGGACTAATTGGCTTAATAAGCTATACTTGGTCATTAAAAAATTAAGATATTTGCGATTCCTAAGTAGTGATCGATCGCGATACTACTTAGGAAATAACTTCTTGAAAACACATAAAGGTAACCATCAAAGACCTAGAAACCTCATCAGAAGGAAGACTCATATCTCAAAGGATACGAGTCCCACGAGAGGTGAAGAACGAAAGTTGAAAAACATCAAACAACAAATCTGTGCGGAGGAGGTAACAGAAACTACAAAAGGGGTAAGATCTTGGTATGGGATGGACTACATTTTGCCTGCCCATACGGAAAAAGAGAGAATATGATTATTTGATATTGGAATTGTTGAGGCATTGGAAAGAAAACCTTCTGGACCAACATTAGTGGATGGCGCACCCTTGACCATATTCAGATGCTTATCTTAGCATAAACAAAGACGGAAAGAGAACCGAAAGAATCCCTATGGAAAAATGCGGGTTTCATAAATATCTGTTGGTCCCCGGCCTCTGGTCGTGCTGGCGGGATAACCCTCTTGTGGAATGAAAACTCATTTATTGATGAAACAATCTCGGTAACTATCCACCTTCCAAGGATCATCGGAGTAAAATACGAAAACATAAAGGAGAACTTCGCGTGTTTAATGCTTTTCGTATACGCCCCACCCAACCCTTCAGAAAAAGAGGCTTTTTGGAGATAACTATATAATTTGATTGCGCAAAGTAGCCTTCCCAGTCTAGTTATGGGAGATTTAAATGAAATAGGACAACCGTCTGATAAGTGCGGCGGGGCAGAAACTCACCCAATCCGATTTCAGAGGCTAATAGACTTTAAAGATGACTGCGCCATGTTAGAAATCCCCTTATTCGGCAACCCATTTACATGGAGGAAAAAACAAGCTAACCAGGATAACATATACGAAAAACTTGACAGGGTGTTAGTACATAATCAGATAATCGATTTGTTCCCTGATCTAGCAATTAAAAATGAAGCATTCTCAAAATCGGATCACTGCCCCATAACGATTAATATCTCCAGAAGTAATTCCTTTAAACCACCACCATTTAAATTCGAAAACATATGGCTGCAGAGAAAAGATTTTCGAAATATTGTCAAACAAGCTTGGAGAGCCTCATACGCAGGCTCAGCAATGTTCCGAATAACACACAAATAAAAAATTCTTAAACAAAAAGCCAAAGAATGGAACAAGAAAACATTCGGTAACATATTCCGCCAACTCCAAGACGTTGATGAGGCTTTGATAGAAATACAATCAAACCAACCAACTAGCCAAAACCCAACTGCATACACAAAAGAACAAAATCTCCTAATAAAACGAGAAAATCTACTACTATTCCATAAAACATACTGGAATAAAAGAGCCAAAACAAAATACTTAAGACTAGTAGATTCCAACTCTCCTTATTCCCATAGAGTTGCCACAGGCAGAAGAAACCGGAAGATAATTAGAACATTTACCTCAGCGGAAGGAACTCAGATAATAGGAGATGATAATATTAGAAAAGAAATTCAAAGAGACTTTGAAAAAAAGATTTACCCGAGAACAAAATTACACCAACCCCCAGATTGAAGATTATCTCTCTGTGATCAATCAGGTAATAACAGATGAAGAAAACAAATTACTCACTCAACAACCAACTAATAGTGAAATCAAAACGGCTGTTTTCTCAATAGGAAATAACAAATCCCCTGGGCCGGACGGCATGACAGCGGATTTTTATAAAAGATATTGGGACATTGTTGGTTCCGACGTCATTAGGGCCATCAAAGCTTTTTTCCATTCTGGAAACCTCCTAAAAAAATAAATCATACATTCACATCCCTAATACCGAAAAATGATAACCCATCAATGACTACACATTACTGACCGATTAGCTTATGTTCTACTTTGTACAAGATCATCTCAAAAATAATAACTGAAAGGCTTAAAACAATAATAGGAAAATTTATCCACCCTCTTCAAGGTGCATTTGTATCCGACAGAGCCATTCAGGACAATATCCTAATTGCACATGAGATATTTCACTCCTTCCGTACAAGAAAAAGCCCGAAGGGCTGGACGGCAATAAAACTCGACATGGAAAAAGCATGCGACAAAGTAGACTGAGGAAAAGATATCTTGCAATAAATTAACCTAATTTGCGTCTACCTTTTTCATAATTGAGCTTATAATCTTTCGAATAGAAACCCTAATTACTACCCATGTTTCACAACATGAGTTCCTTAAATTCGCATTTAAAGATTAAGCACAAGGTAGAGCGAGATAAAAGATACCTTCTTTAGCGACATACAAACATTACCACCATGGCTATCGTCGGGCTCACCCTGACCCTAGAAGAAAGGGAGACTACTCCCTCATGTTGAATAGAGACATGCTTGAAAGGAAATAACTTTGCATTGAACTAAAACTTGAATCTTTACAATCCCAACGCCAACTATCGTAAGCGACGAAACCCTAAAGCTCAAAACATAAAACTATTTCTTTGAATGCTTAATGCTTTGTGTCTTGCTTGCTTGAATGAAAAAAAATCAGCCTCCTAGGGCTTTATTTATAGCCTACTAATCCTTGCTAGCCAAGGAAAGTAGTTCTAATCCTACTATAACTCCTATTTAAAATTCTATCCCAAAACAATTAGGATGAAACATTATTAAGATAAATATAAAATATCCTAGGGTAAAAAGGAAAGTTCCCTAAGACATAATCTAACTAATGATAGATGATAAAACCATGGCCACAAGATAGATCGTCAAAATCGGATTGCCAAACCGCGTCCAATCCGTGTAAAATTCCACTCGATATCGACTTGGTCACTCGATATCGAGTGCTTCATCTCGACTCGATCTGTCGCACTTCACTCGAGCTCTGGTGTCTAGTTGATATTGACATATATAGTCGATATCGATCTCTTCTCTACTTCACTTGACTTTCTCGTTTTGACTCTGATTCCACTCCAATTCCTATACATTTAGACCAAGAACTTTTGCAGACTCTATTTCTTGCATGTTAGCTCATTATACACAAATTTGCATTATTTTCAACCTTTACTTTAGGATCGAAATGAAGTATGAAGTCAAAACATGAAAATAAAAAGACACTAAATATGTACATCATATTCCTAATTGGTTGATGATAATAACATAATCTTTTATGTGGTGTAAGTGTTAATGCATGCATGGTTATTGTCGTGGTGAATCCCTACCTTAGGAGCCTTTAGTTATATTTGCAAAAACCAAAAATCTATCTTTTATTATTATTTTATTTTATTTCTGTGTTCGTACTTTATTTTCTGTTTACCATCTGTGAAACAACTCCAGATCGACGACCTGACTCGATATCAAGTGCACTGCATCAAAGGAAAGCATGTCGACGGTCTTCTGAGTCGACTGAAAAGCACTGATCTACTCGACATCGACATACCTTGTCGATATCGAGTGCCTTCTGTTTCTTCTACAGGTTTCAAAAATCGATGCACACACTAGGAATTGATAGCCCCTGTCGATATCGACCTAAGAACTCGATATCGATGCACACACTTGAATTTATTTATGAAGAAAGGGAGTTGCTTTGGTTCAAATTAATTTATATCTTTTATTTAATCAATTCCCCTTCTAACAAATTGCAAATGGCGGAGACCCATGAAGAGGTAAAGTTCGCTCGAGGGCCTAACTATAGAGGCTATCAAGGCAATGGGGGATACCAACAATATCAAAGAGACCCCCCTTCTTATAGCGCACATGGCAATCCGGAGAGGGAAAGAAGGGATGACTTGTAACTCATCCTAGATGAAATAAGGAGGAACCAAGTCGAGAACAAGCAATCCAACAATGCCATCCACACACAACTACATGGCATTAACTCAAGGCTTGGAGAAATCGATACATGGAGGAAGAGCGTGGAGACCCAATTGGGTCAATTGGTGGCCAACATTCTAAGACAAGTCGGATCGCTCCCAGGCCAACCTGAGGCCAATCCCAAGGGGCAACCTTCTGGCCACATCGCCGTCATACGTTTGAGAAGTGCTAAGGAAATCACCAACAAAGAAACGGAGCCAGTAGAGAAAGCTATTGGAGAACTAGTCAATGTCGATCAACCCCTATCAATGTCGACTGCCCCTGTCGATGTCGACCCATCAGTTGACGTCGACCCTATCTAGCAAGCAGCCCCCAAATCGACCACAGCAGTCGATGTCGACCCACCAGTCGATATCGACCAGTCATCCTCGATACCTTGGTCCATTCCTGCTCCAACAAAGAAGAAGCCACTTCCTTTCCCCTCCAAAGCATTAAAGGACCCTGCGGACCTAAATTTTCAAAGGTTTGTGAAGGTACTCCAAGGCCTCAATGTCACTATCCCATTCACGGAGGCCCTTGACGGAGGGAAAACCTGTCGTTGATCCGTCAAAGTAAAACTCAAACTTATAACTAGTATAGCAATAAGCAAGAGGTCGATCCCACAGGGAAATTTCCTATTCAGGTATGATTCAGATGCTAATTGAGTAATCAAATGGGGGGTTTGTGAGAATGCAAAATGATCCGCCTTTTATCAAAGCGGATTGACGAAAGCAAAAGTAAATGAATTGGATTCAGACAATTGTGAGAAGTAGTTCTACCTACAATTTTCCACTTTATTTGGTTGAAACGATCATTGTAACTTCTTCTCGTCCTATTAAGTTTCCTATGAATGCCCTTGTCCCGAACTAATATAGTTACTAGTCCAATCAGTCCTAGAAACCCTTATCAATCGAACATTCCCTAAAGAAGGATTTAACCCAATTGATAGCTTTAAGTTCAGAGATTAGCCAAGGTATTTGCAGTCCCTAAAGAGGGATTTAACAACACATCCAACTTTCTACTTGTCCAATTAGTTCAATCAGCCCTAAAGGGATAAGTTTGCTACTTGGGTTAAGGTTCACAATCAGGAATCTACAGAACCCTAGCAATTGAATTGATTCTAACTAGTGGGCCAGACAAGATAGAACAAAACAATAATTCAATAAGCGCAAAAAAGTTGAAGCATTCAATCAAGGAATTAAGGAATGAGAATTAGAAACTCACAATCAGTCCAAATAAAGCTTCAAATTATATGCAGAACAGATGAGTTTAGTTTCTCATGGAAATCATCGCTCAATCTTTAATTGTCTGATAGAACATGTAATAGAATTCAATGAAAACCTAGGGCTAAGCCCTCTCTAAAATTGTCCAAAGAGTCGGCCTACAAAAGATAGATAAATAGGTCTTCGATAGAAAAAATCGTCACTGCGCGAAAACCTTAAACGCGTCGCTGTAGTACTAATGCGGCGGCCGCAACATCGGTCTTTTACGAAAAATCTTCTTTGAATCAGCTCTCGATGTCAACAGAAAAGTTGTATCTCTCTGAAAGCACTTTCCAACGCATGGTCATAATAGTTGATCGGACAATCGAGGCCTCCAGAAAGTGCAAAACAAGTTCAGCATATTTGGTGACAACTTCTGCAGACTTGTTCTTCGTTTAGCCTCGCTTCTTCTTCTCAGGACCTCTTTAGATCTTCATGTAAGTTTCCTCGATCAACTAGACATCCTCATCTAATGTTTCATCAACCCATGTCTCCTCCTCGGATCCACAGTTACCTGAAATAATCAATAAAACGTGTAGATTCTGACTCCACCAACATAGAGAGCAAATATGCAAATTGTGCTTAAACCATGCATGATATGCATCTTAACTAAGCTAAATGAAACCTATTATGACCATCTAAATGCATGCTATCAAACTCCCCCACACTTAAGCTTCGCTAGTCCTCGAGGGAACAGTATAAAAGCAACCTATTCCTACACTTTCCTTCTTCATTCATTTTCCCAAATTAAAAGCAACATCAATTTTAAATGAACACAAGACCAAGTGAATAAACATCATAGCATGTATTCTAGTGATCAAAGCTTAGAAGTAGAAATCATCCAACCTCACCAGAAATGTGTTTCACTCATGCTCTCATATGTTTAGGCTTTAAGGTTTAACTCTCAACTCAATCCAAAATGCACTATGCTCATAGACATTAACCATAATATCACCAAATCTCCACCGAAATGCCATTACTTGCGGGACACAATAAAGAAAAATAAACAAAATGTGACTCTTTTTTTTTCTTTTTCTTTTTTTTTCTTTTTCTCTTTTTTTTTTCTTTTCTATTTATTTTCTTGTTTTGGTGCTTTCCTTACGCGAGGCGCAAACATGGGTGTCATGAATAGCCCCGGTCTATCAACACTTCAACTTACTAAAGTGAAGTCCACTTGAACATCTTTTGATGCGAGTTGCAAACATGGGTGTCATGAATGAACCCGATTACTCAATGATGAAGCTTTCTTTCTTAGTGGATAGTTTTCAACATTGTTTAGCGCGAATCATACCCATGTGTGTCATGCGTAGACCCGGTTACTAAGTGCATCAACCATTCCCACCTTATTTCCCTAAATATGCACAAACTAGAACAAAATATAAATACAAAACATAAACTCCGCAAGCACAAACATGTGAGTCCGTCTTGAAAATAGATAATGAAGTCAATATCAAGAGGTAGAAACATAAGGAGAGTAAATCACACATTTAAGCCAAAATAATTATAAATGGTTCCAATAAGGCTAAAAAATCCTCACAATGGTTATGTTTTGTAGGATTTCAATCATACTCAAGCTCAACCATACATGCTCAATTACATCACAAAATCATGCTTCATAAGAAAACATTTTAAGGTGATCAGGCTAAGAAAATCAAATTCATCGTAGGATTTACAAGTTCATGCAATAAGAATTTAGAGTTTCGCTAACTAAGGCGGGTATTTGAAATCTATGTATATGCAATGCATGATTTTTTTCTTTTTAAAATGCAATATATGAATAAAAATAACTATGAAGACATAAATAAACATGATATGAAATCTCTATTTATATGCAATGCAATCCCTCCCCCACACTTAAACCTTTCATTGTCCTCAATGAAACATAAAAGACAACAAAAACAATAAATCATTGAGGGAGAGATGAATGAAATACTCACAATGTGGTGGAAGAGTAGACCCATGAACAAATAGCAGGCAGATAAGTCAGATCTGAGCATTGCGGTGACCGCTGCCTGTTTCGTGCGACCTTTCCTGAAAACTTTATCTATCCAAAACTAAAAGCAACTATCTAATGCCTAATGGAAAACCTAATTTATTGAAAAGAAAACTAGCTAACTAGGAATTGAAATAACTAAATTAGAAAACTTACCTCGGGTTGCCTCCCGAGAAGCGCCTTTGTTTCATGTCGTTGGCTCGACGTTGTGGGTAAGCTTAAGACCCTAATCAGACATAGTCAAAGCCCTCAGTAACCTGTCGAACTCTTGCGCACAACTACCAAACAAGCATGCACTACATACAAATAAATCGAAACTAAATAATAAAGAATTTAAGAATTGTTTCGACTTATTGTATTCCTGAGCATGACTACCCACAGAGGGTATATAATACCACCAATTCAGTTCTCTTGGTGGCTTATCAGAGTAGCAGTCAAATGGATCAACACATCTACCAATATTCACTATAATGCATGAGACATCTTTTACTTGCTCTGTAGCCTCAGCAATAGGCTCTGGACCTGATTCATCAATGGGCGAGTGAGGGATGATCTAGTCAGATGAAGTATCTTCTTCCTCTATCTTCTTAGTTTGATCTTCAACAATGACCTCAAGAGGTGCAACAGAGATCTCAGCGATTTGAGATACTAGAGGAAGTGACTCATTCTGCGCACATTGATAATCCATGTTGCAGAAAAATTCCCACATCTCCAAGAGTCCCATATCTAATAAACCTCCATCACTCATGCGCTCAGCAAGACTCCGTGTCTCAGAAGTCATGCTATCAAAGATGCGTAGAAACACTTCCCTTAAACTAGCTAGATATCCCCATGAATAAACATCGTTAATGTACTCATGCAGTCTGATTAAGTATTGATGAAAACTCTCTCCTTGTAAATGCAATAACCTCACCTTCAACATATGTTAGTAGCACGAGTGCGGACTAGGTAAGTGGTCCACACCAAGGTTTGCAACAAAAACACACAAGAATAAATAAATTTCCCCGGCAACGATGCCAAATTTTATGGAGGGAAAACCTGTCGTTGATCCGTCAAAGTAAAACTCAAACTTATAACTAGTATAGCAATAAGCAAGAGGTCGATACCACAGGGAAATTTCCTATTTAGTTGTGATTCAGATGCTAATTGAGTAACCAAATGGGGGGTTTGTGAGAATGCAAAATGATCCGCCTTTTATCAAAGCGGATTGACGAAAGCATAAGTAAATGAATTGGATTCAGACAATTGTGAGAAGTAGTTCTACCTACAATTTTCCACTTTATTTGGTTGAAACGATCATTGTAACTTCTTCTCGTCCTATTAAGTTTCCTATGAATGCCCTTGTCCCGACCTAATATAGTTACTAGTCCAATCAGTCCTAGAAACCCTTATCAATCGAACAGTCCCTAAAGAAGGATTTAACCCAATTGATAGCTTTAAGTTCAGAGATTAGCCAAGGTATTTGCAGTCGCTAAAGAGGGATTTAACAACACATCCAACTTCCTACTTGTCCAATTAGTTCAATCAGCCCTAAAGGGATAAGTTTGCTACTTGGGTTAAGGTTCACAATCAGGAATCTACAGAACCCTAGCAATTGAATTGATTCTAACTAGTTGGCCAGACAAGATAGAACAAAACAATAATTCAATAAGCGCAAAGAAGTTGAAGCATTCAATCAAGGAATTAAGGAACGAGAATTAAAAACTCACAATCAGTCCAAATAAAGCTTCAAATTATAGGCAGAACAGATGAGTTTAGTTTCTCATGGAAAACATCGCTCAATCTTTAATTGTCTAATAGAACGTGGAATAGAATTCAATGAAAACCTAGGGCTAAGCCCTCTCTAAAATCATCCAAAGAGTCGGCCTCCAAAAGATAGATAAATAGGTATTGGATAGAAAAAATCGTCGCTGCGCAAAAACCTTAAACGCGTCGCTGCAGTACTAATGCGGTGGCCGCAACATAATGAGGCGGCCGCAGCCTAATGCAGCGGCCGCTGCATCGGTCATTTACGAAAAATATTATTTGAATCAGCTCTCAACGTCAACAGGCAAGTTGTAGCTCTCTGAAAGAGCTTTCCAACGCATGGTCATAATAGTCGATCGGACAACCGAGGTTTCTAGAAAGTGCAAAATAAGTTCAGCATGTCTAGCGATAACTTCTGCAGACTTGTTCTTCGTTTAGGCTCGCTTCTTCTTCTCAGGACCTCTTTAGATCTTCATGTAAGATTCCTCGATCAACTAGACATCCTCATCTAATGTTTCATCAACCCATGTCTCCTCCTCGGATCCACAATTACCTGAAATAATCAATAAAAACGTGTAGATTCCGACTCCACCAACATAGAGAGCAAATATGCAAATTGTGCTTAAAACATGCATGATATGCATCTTAACTAAGCTAAATGAAACCTATTATGACCATCTAAATGCATGCTATCAGCCCTTCATGAGATTCCATCATATGTCCGGTTCCTTAAGGACATCCTAAGCAAGAAGCAATCAATCGCTGAGATCGCGAAGGAGTGCAACAAGATAGAGTACCCGGAGAAAAGAAGCAATCCGGGAAGATTTGCCATCACTATTGGGCTAGGCCAACACCGCTACAAGGCTTTGTGTGACCTAGGGGCTAGCGTGAGCCTCATGCCTTTGTCCATATGGTCAAAGGTAAATATTGGAGCCTTAGAGCATGTGGATATGAAGCTATACATGTCCGACAACAACTTTGTAAAGCCCACATGAATCATTGATGATGTCCCAGTCAAGGCGAGTGAGTTGTATGTACCTACAGATTTCATTATGCTTGATATGGCGGAAGATCCAACATGCCCCATCATCTTAGGGAGGTCGTTCCTAGCTACGGCCGACACCAACATCAGCGTGTGAAAGGGACTACTATGATTTCCATTTGGCAATGAAGTCATAGAATTCTCCTTCAACCCTACTATGAAGGAGGTGAACCGAACGGAAGTCAAGTCCTTACATGCCATGGGGAGGGTAATCCCTTATGAAGAACCAAGAGAGAGGACTTTGACAATTGAAGAACCAAGAGAGAGGACTTTGACAAATGGAGGAGCTTTTGGCAATTTGGCACCAAGCCGACGAAGAAGAAGAGACTGAAAAAGTAGTCGATGTCGACAACCCCCTATCGATGTCCACCACAATGGAGCCAGAACTAATGCCAGAAGCTAAGTATGGGGTCGACGCAGAAGAATGCCTCGTAGCTTTCTCAATGCGTATACTCCCTCAAGCTATGCCTCCTCATCAACCGTGTATAGCCATATCAAATATTCTAATTCTTTTGCGTAACGTCTCTTTCTTTCCTTTTCGGCCTTTGTTTCGCAACACTCGAAGGTGTCCTGCATCTGGTACCTAAGCTTAAAAATTCAAATAGAACACACAAATTAGTAGCAAAGGGCTCGGTACCATGTTGGCACAGATGTGGGGTGGTGGTAGGGTATGTGATAGGTAGGATAAGAAAAAGGGATGGGTTATTCCTAAACTCCAAACAACTAAACTAGGCACGATTGATATCTCCCCGGCAACGGCGCCAATTTGACGAGAGGGTTTCTCGACCAAATAAATTTGTAGTCAAGACCTTGCTATATGATAGTGGAGTCAGGTTCGTCCTCAGGAGAGAAGTCAGCGGTTCTAGTTTAGGTGTTTCGGGGTTCGTGGAGTAGCGGGAAAAGGTGCTGACGGAAAGTGGCAGGTAGATTTGAGGTCTTCAGATCTAGTCGTTGGTCATGTGAGATGGGGTACGGGAAGAATGCGTTCGCTTAGGTAGAGTCGAGCGAGTTTTAAGACTGGTAGGAGATAGTGATTAGCGGAGTTATCGACTGAGCTTCGAGGTTGATCTTAGGAAGGAATTAAGGTTAGAAAAGGCTGGTAGCTAGGCGAGAGTGTCGTGGAGGTTGCTGGTAGAACCGATTGCTTGAGATTCGATATAGGGTAATTTTAAAAATGGACTTGGGAATGCTAGGAGAGGTGTGTCTTAGAAGGTTGGTGAAATTACGGTACTTGAGAAATTCGAGTGAGGATGATATAGAGATTCTGTAGAATTAAAGACCGGTGAAAGGGGACTTTAGGCGGTAAGATGTCAAGGTTCAAGGAAGCGTGATCTGGGGAATTTGGGAACATACCGAAATGTGGAAACTAGTCTAGGTAGCGGATATTGGGAATTTTATAAGTTGGAGAATTGTGAGAGTTTTGCTAACATTACAATGTTGTGGGTAATTCGGATCATGGTGGCATTGAGTTTCCTTGGGAATAATGATCGATAGATAGAGGATTTAAGCCTGAAATGTCGTGGTTAAGAATTGGTAACTTGAGGTAATTTAGGAATATCCTAAGATGAGGATTTCAGAGTAAGACAATTTGAGGATTTTGAATGGTTAAGATTTAGTAAGATTTGGAATGGGAAATCGGTATGGTGCACCGGGGCTCATCTTGATCTTTTGGGAAATGAATTGCTATGGTTTGGATCAATTGGTTCTTGAGAGCTAGATAGGTAGGATGTGATGTGTGCTACCTAGGATAGACGCAGGTGATGAGGAACTTGGTGATTCGTGGTAGGGAGTTAGCACTAGATGGTTTTCTACGTTAGAACTTGTCGGGAGTAGACAACTGAGTAGATTCTAGCGAGGCAAAATGCTTGAAGTATCAGAGTGGCTTAGGAGGTGAACCCTTTTCGGGAATGTCGAGGATATAGGGGTGAGAATATCGTGTGTAAAGAGGGTCAGTAGGAGTTGATTTCTTAGAGAAGGATAATTGGTGAGAGTGTTTAGTGGGGTGGGAAGTGTGATAAGGGTAGCATGGTGATTCGAGATGTCTATTGAGGGATGATAGTAATATGAATGCTTGAGAGCCTCGGAAGAGTAAGCGAGATTGTTACAGAAACTCCTAGGACAAGGTTGTGCTTGATAAGGAGTCTTAGTAGATGGTCGATGTGTAAAGCTTGGTGGAATAGGGAATTTGGGCGATTGGGAACTCTGAGTTATGGGTTTTAGATGGCTTGATGGCATAAGAGTTGGGATACCTAGTATTTGGCTTTGGATGTAGGCCTTGAATTGCGGGTAACTATGAGGCTAGGAGGTTTGTATATGAGCGGGATGAAATAGTAGTTAGAACGAGTATCGGATTGGAGTTGGTAGACCTAGGTGAGGTTATTTTTTATGCGAAAGGTGATGGATAGTGGTCGTGTCTTGTTATGGTTGGTAACTGTAGGCAAGTATATGTGACTTAGTGTTATGTGTTACTTGATGTACATATTTGTACCTCTTTTTATTGCATCTTTTGACTTCACATTTCACTCGATTTGCAAAGAAAAGGTTCAAAATAATATAAACTTGTGTAAGAATGAGCTAACGTGCAAGAAATAGAGTGTGCAAAAGTTTTGATCTAAATCTTTAGGAATTCGAGCGAAATCGGAGTCAAAACGGAGAAGCCAGGGAGAGCTGAATAGAGGTCGAAATCGACCAACATGGTCGACATTGACTACAGATACATTGACACAGAACTGAGTATCGAGACAGACAACAACACAACAGAAGAAAGTACTCGATATCGATCTCATATAATCGATATCGACCTAAACCCAGGAATCGAGAGAAGCTGAGCTTGTCCAGCAGAAACAGAGACGTCGAAATCGACCTTCCTGGTCGATATCGACCATACTTCGTGATGCGTTTGGAATCCCCGATCCTTCACCTGTGGGCTCGGAATCAAGAACACCAACTTGTTGATGGCCCGATCTTGCAATTATCCTTGCTAATCTCGATGTTTACGATCAATTACAATTAAAGCTTCGAATTTATCACGGCGGAAGCAAGTAAGAAAACTAAAACAAAAGACAAAGGCAAAAAAACAGCGACGGAATAACACTTGGAAAAATTCAGCAAAAAAACAAACACAAGAACATCGACGGAAAAGGTGATGCGGCTGATGTAGCGACGGAGGCAGCGGAATGGCAGCAACCAGACGGCGGGCATGCAGCGGCCGCTGCCTATAGGGGCGGCCGCCGCCTGGCTTTGGGGTGTGGGAGCGCGGCGACGTTCCTTCTCCATCGGCGATGTTTCCTTCTAGGGTTTCTGCGACGGTTTTCTGCAGATTTTGTTTTTGTGTTTATGGGTTGTGTTTGGGGATTAGGGTTTGGTATCGGATGATTGATCGAACTATAACTTGAAGGCAAAAGCTTTTGAATTGGGGAATCGAAGAACCTTTTTAGGAAAAAAGGTTTCTTCAATATTAATTCCAATCTGATTTTTATTGAATGCCAAAGAACGTTTAAATAGAATCCTAATCTCTATAAACCCTAATATGTGGTCAGCCATCCTTTACAAAAGGATAGACTTGGCTGACCTATTTCTAATATAATAATATAAATAAAATTCTAACTAGATAAATCATAAAAAAGATGATAATTAAGAAAGCCTAAGGATAGACTCTCCTAACCATCTTATTTAACCTAACTAAGTAATACTATAAATAAGACATTCCATAAATAGCTCCAACTAACATAGGAGTTACTAAATATGTAAAGAAAATAAAACTAACAATAATAATAATAATAATGATTAAATAAATAAAATATCTTTTCTTCAAGCCATGGTGGCGCCTTCTTCTTCCTCTTGAGGATGACACTCTTTTCCATCAATAGCCCTCGAATCGATCTTGAGATCTCGCCTGGATCAAGATCATTGTTTGACCCACAGAAGGCCATCTTGATCCGTATCACTTCGACACAAGATAGGCACGCTTTTCGAGATGCAGATTGGCTATTCTGTCTTCAAAGACACAGAATTATCTTGTAATATTAGATAGATTGCAGCTGGATTTACTTACTTTTTCCCTTAGAGATTTATCAAGTTGTTAGAGTTTTATCAAAATAAAAGACCTATCTTAATTGTTTGGATAGAGTTCATAGTCTAGATAGAAGATACAATCCTTGGATAGCAAGGATTAATAGCCTATAAATAAAGCCCTAGGGGGCTGGCATTCAAACATCCATCAACACATCCAATTTTAGAATTCAATTACATTCAATAGAGTTAGAAGAAGCTTTAGGGTTTGGCGTTTGCGAGAGCCGACGCTGAGTTGTAAAGTTTCGATATTTTTAATGCAATTTTCTTTTCAATCAATGATGAGTTCCATGATGAGGTGCGAGTAGTCTTCCAAAGCTTCTAGGGCCGGGGTGAGCCCGACGTTAGCCAAGCGTGCCTGAGGTAAGTGTTAGATGTTGATATCGTTGTGTCCATATCATCTCCTACGATTCTATGTTTAATCCTAATCGAAAGAAAAGGGATTCATGCTAACAACTTGAGTTATAAACATAAAATTGGTAGAGACGATTAGGTTTATTTACAAGAGTAATCCTAAGAGTTGGTGTACATCGAAAGCTTATCCCTCGGGTGAAATAGCGCAATTGTTCGTCTTATTTATCTTATCGCTTGCATTGGTTAACGTTGTGGTAAACCCTAATCCTAGGAGTTGCTTTTTACATAGTTTATACACATAAAACCACTGTCTTTATTCTGTTCATCTCTCCTCATTCATCCTTAAGTCTTCGGCCTTTCTTTGCCGACAAAAAGCTAACAACTTTGTAGGAGAAGACATCGATATCGACCTCAGACGTCGATATCGACCACTGAGTTTCATCGACAGTTTTCTGAGTCGACGACGATCATCCCTGCAAGAGTTACTAAGATCGATATCGACCCTCCAACCTCGATATCGACCATACTGTATCGACTGGCAGTCTTTTAAGCCAGTCAATTTCGCTGATTAACATCGATATCGACCTACCCTAGTTGATATCGACTGCTTGTTTTTGTCTCTACAGGTCTTCTGTTGCAGAGAGGAGAGACAGCCGAGGTCGAAATCGAGCACCAAGGTCGAGATCGAGGCTTCTGGTCGACCAAAGACATGAGCTTTCCAATGCTACTAGGATCCCGCTGACACGACTCCTTGTGGATCGATCCTGACTACCCTTCCACTACAATGGGAGGAAGTCTTGTATTTGCATAGGCTAGGAATCGGATTGCATTTATATTTCATATATTTTTATTTGAGAACTCAATTTCGTCCTACTATCAAATTGGCGCCGTTGCCGGAAAGGCAATCAATCGTGCCCTAGTAGTCTATGTCACGTTTCTATCTAGTTTGGCTTGGCAGGTGTATGCGATGCACTGATCGCCCACCTGAATTCGAAGGAGTAGATGACCCTGAACACTATTTCCATCTAAGAGTCCAAGCTCAAAGAATCATGGCAGACAATGCAAACCAGGCTGAGCAAATTAAGCAACTAAGAAAGCAAGTGGAGGACTTAACAACTAGAGAGGCGGCACTTAAAGAGCGTGCAGATAGGGAGGAGGAAGGCCGGAGGCAAATAAAAGCCCAAATCAATGCCCTTCCTCAGAATGCCAAGCAATATATGCACCCCGCACTCACAGTGCTTGAATCAGCGATTCTTATCCCTGCCTCTAATTTTGAAATTAAGCCTAACTTCCTTACTGAAATAAGAAGTTATCAATATGAAGGAAAACCTAATGAATGCCCTATGGCACATATATCAACCTTCTTAGATCTCTGTGATACTATTGCTGATGGACAGAGTCTTGAATATGTCCAACTAAAAGCTTTTCGATGGTCCCTTACAGGTAAAGCATTGTAGTGGTTGGAGAGCTTAGCCCCAAGATCGCTCCGCACCTGGAATGAAGTCAAGGACGCGTTCCTCAACAAATTCTTCCCTCCATCCAAGACGGCGTTGATCCGACAGAAAAACACGGCTTTCAAACAAAGGCCTGGTGAGGCTTTCGCGACTGTTTGGGAAAGGTTCAAGGACCTACTACGATCATGCCCGACGCATGGCCAACCACCGTACGTGATTCGGGAGATTATTTACAATGCTCTTGATGCTGCAACAAAGGAGAGGATCAACACCTACACCTCCTATGGCTACCTTGAACTCGCTCCACAAGAGGCTTGGGACACCATAGAGAGGTTGGTGGAGTTTGACAACACATATGGGACTCCTGAGGCTTCCGACACATCCTCATCGTCAAGGCCTGCCCCATCCATGCCATTATATGAACCCTCCAAGGTAATCAATCCGAACGTGAAGGAGCAATTCCGAAGAGATCAACTTCAAAAGCTCCAAAAGCAAGTGAGGTTCCTTTCAGCGAACCAAGATTGCATCGAATGCGGATCGTAGCGGCACACCACCATCGAGTTGACCCATGCTGAACAAGTACAACTAGCAGAGACTCACCATGAGGCACACTACATAAGGAATCCCAATCGCCAGGTGTACCAAAACTGGGGAAGTCAACCACCCCAATACAACCCCAGGGATCCTCCGCCTTATAGAGCTCCTGGGCACTAGGAAAGAGACAAACGGAAGGATGATCTTCATCTTATCCTGGACGAAATGAGGTTGAATCATGCGGAGAATAAGGGAGCACCACATCAACTTACCGCAAGATTTGGGGAGATGGATGTATGGAAGAAAAACAGAGAGACTCAACTAGGTCAATTAGCGGCACAAATTCCTAGACCGTCCGGAACATTCACTGGGCAACCAACTACAAATCCTAAGGGGCGATTCAGGACGGGCCACATCATAGCCATGCAACTAAGGAGTGGCAACAAAGTACAAAAGCCATGAACGGAAACGAAGGAGAAAGCAGCAGATCCAGTCGACATCGACAGACCAGTCGATGTCGAGGCAGACGTCGAAATTAACCCCTAGTCGACGTCGAAGCCATTGCAGAGCCATCAGAGCCACAACAGAGGTCGACATCGACCATCGCGGTCGATATCGACCATGTCCCAGTCGACATCGATGTCCAACAGGCCCCTCCGACCCCCGTTTTGGTTCCTCCGCCAAAGAAGACGTTGTCATTCCCATCCAAAGCATTGGAGGACCCCACCAAAGGTAAGTTTAGGCGCTTTGTAAAGATTCTTCAAGGTATTAACGTTACTATTCCTCTTACAGAAGCCCTAAGCGAGATGCCCACCTATGTCCGATTCCTCAAAGACATCCTTAGCAAGAAGAGGTCCATGGCAGAGATCGCAGAGGAGTGCTCAAAGTTGGACTTTCCTGAGAAGAGGAGCGATCCAGGAAAGTTTTCAATCACCGTGGGGCTTGGCCAACATCGCTACAAGGCCCTATGTGACCAAGGGGCAAGTGTAAGTCTTATGCCTCTCTCTATTTGGCAAAAGGTAAACATCGGAGCCCTTGAACCTGTAGATATGAAGCTCTATATGGTTGACAACTCATTCGAGGCCCACAGGTATAGTTGATGACCTTCCGGTAAAGGTAGGTAAGTTCTTTGTGCCTACTGATTTCATTGTATTGGAGATGCCTGAAGATCCTGTAGTACCTATCATCCTTGGTAGGACTTTCTTAGCTACTGCTGATGCCAATATCAATGTACGTCGAGGATTACTAACCTTTACTATGGGAAACGAAGTGATAGAGTTCTCCTTCAACCCGACCATGAGCGAAACGAAGCAACTGGAGCAAATTGTCCTCTCGCCGGCAAAGGAAAAGCTTCGTAAATTTTTGTTGGCAAGAACGGAAACAGCAAGCAGGGTCGACATCGACTGGAGCCAGTCGAAATCGACTGAAAAGCTCAAAATCGACCATAAATCATCAATGTCGAGTAAGCCAAATGATGGCCAGGAACTTAAGTATGGGGTCACAGACGTCGATATCGACCGCCATAGGTCGACACCGACTAAAGCACTCGAAATCGACCCCCCTTGGTCGAAAGCGATCTCCCCTCAGCCCGAAGATTTCTATTTCGGGCCCGAACAGGTAAGCCTAGGTATAATTCTTAACCCTCCTCTGTCAATTATTGATAATTCAAATAATGAGAGGGTCAAAGCTCCATGGTTTGCCTATATTGCAAAAGTTAGGTCAAGAAAGAGAAGGAAAGCGCCCAAAGGAGAACCTAACGAGGAAGAAGCCTTGGTTGCCGAACTTAGATATTACCAAACGGACCTAGGTGATTCAGGAGAAGGCTCAAGCTTGAAGGGTCCCTACATTAAAGGCTCATGACGAATTGACGGAGAAGTCGGCCTAGCGACTCAAAATTCTAGAGCGTGTACATAAAACCTTAATTTTCATAGATGGTTTTTAGGATTTTGACTTTTGGCTTTTTAAAATTTTAAAACTGAGATAATTCGTGGCTTTATCTATAATTCTAATAAAGATTTCAGGTTGCCAAGCAAAGGGAATATGAAGAAGAAAAGAAGCTACTGCAGAGGCAGTCAAAATCGACCAGGCCAGTCGAAATCGACCCCCTAGGGTCAAGCCATCTCCTGGAGTCGACATCGAGGACTCAGGAGCAAAAAGCAGAGGTCCATATCGTCCATAATCATCGATATCGACCACAATCTGGCATCCCTCTACTTCACGTTCTTCCTCGACTTCAACAGATGCAGTCGACATCGACCTAGACCCTAGATATCGACTACTGGCATCGACCTAATCTGAAATTGACCTGAATCCACAGGTTGCACTGTGAGTTTCTCTCTACCCTTGTTTTTCTTTTAATACAGTGAGGACACTGTATATTTTAAGTATGGTGTGGGGGAAAAACATGTCTTATGGTCATAACTTGGTTTTCTTCTTCGCATTGCTTTCATGTTTAAATTTTTGTTCTTAGTGTAAGTTTTATAAAAATGTCAAAATCCAAAAAAATAGAAAAATGTCAAAAATACCAAAAAAATGCATGTTTCTACTTTTAAGTTTGTTTTTACGCCCTACTTAGATGTCCTATGATGAAAACTCAATAGCTGACTTGATCATGTAAATCCTATGGCATATTTGGATGGTTTACCCTAAGTCCTTAAAATTTTTATGTAGATTGTGAACTTGTGATGAAATTGAGCACATATGATCCTAGGCTACAAAAGCAAATCCAACAAAAATTGTCCTTGTGAGAATTTTGGCCTATAGGGAGAACATTAAAAATCCCTCTGCTTTCTTGAGTGAATTTACTCTTCCTTTGCATCTCTAAATGTTGTGATAGTTATTCAAAGCCAATGCATAAATATGTCTATGTTTACGAGAATTAAATGATGGAGGCATCTTTTAAGCCATTTTTATCCTCTCTTTACCTACCCTGCATTATCTCTGCTTGAAGCCAGAATATTAGCCTGAGTCTGATATTGCAAACTCCACAAAATTATCCCTAGCCAAATTGAGCCTAACCCCCATTTGGGAATTGAGACTTAGAATGGCTAGACTAATGCCTTGTGGAAAGAAAAGTGCATGTTGTCCAATTTTGAGAAATGAAATTATGGGATGGTACATATTTGCATCTTGTCATATTTTGTAAAAGGATTTTTGGCTCACCATATAAAGGCACATATTTTTTAGTATTTATTTATTATTTTTGTCCAAAAAAAATCCGAAAAAGCAAAAAAAAAAAAAAGAAAAAAGATGAAAATACATAGTGCATAAGCCAAATTCCTCAAGTTCTTTATTTATTTTCATACAAGTGTTATATATTTGTGAGCATATTAGAGTTTGAAAGAAGGGTTGATATTATGGTTGATATCTTTAGAGCATATTAGAGCATATTATGGAAAGATAAGTTTGGAAAGAGCATTATAGGAGATTGAGCTTGGAAAGTGCAACATTGAAGAGTTATGGTTTGGATATTGTAAGTGTTGAGGTTTAGGAGTCTTGTTTCCCGAATTTTATAAGCACCACATAGCCAAATAATTCCATTCCCTTTATTTCATACCAAGCCCCATTACAACCCCGCCGAATGGAGTCTTCTTTGAAGTCTTCCATTGAGCGAAAGTCCTCGTGATGGTTCTTATTGCATTTTCATAATTGGTTGTGAAGTGTATTCTTATAAATTGTAATGTTTATGAGATTGTATATGGAATTGAGTTGAGAATTGATCTTCATAGCCTAAACACATGAGAGTTGAGTGCAAACACATTATCCCTGTGAGGTTGGATCAAAATTGCAAATGCCTATGGATCGCCTAAATATGTGCTATGATGTTAAATGCACTTGCTTTGCTTTGCTACCTTTTATGATGTTGCTTTTGACAAGGGCGAAGACTTGAAGGGTGTGTTGTAGGTGTTGGTTATTGCTTGGTTATTGCTAGAGGACAAGCAAGTCTAAGTATGAGGTGTTTTGATGTACATATTTGTACCTCTTTTTATTGCATCTTTTGACTTCATATTTCATTCCATTTCAAAACAAAAGATTCAAAATAATATAAACTTGTGTAAGAATGAGCTAACGTGCAAGAAATAGAGTCTGCATAAGTTTTGATCTAAATATGTAGGAATTCGAGCGAAATTGGAGAAGCCAAGGAGAGTTGAATATAGGTCGAAATTGACCAACATGGTCGACATTGACTACAGATACATCAACACAGAACTGAGTGTCAAGACAGACAACAACACAGTAGAAGAAAGTACTCGATATCGATCTCCTATCATCGATATCGACCTAGACCTAGGAATCGAGAGAAGCTGAGCTTGTCGAGCAGAAACAGAGACGTCGAAATCGACCTTCCTGATCTATATCGTCCATACTTCGACACAAGATAGACACGCTTTTCGAGATGCGGATTGGCTATTCTATCTTCAAAGCCACGGAATTATCTTGTAATATTAGATAGATTACAGCTGGATTTACTTACTTTTTACCTTAGAGATTTATCAAGTTGTTAGAGTTTTATCAAAATAAAAGACCTATCCTAATTGTTTGGATAGAGTTCATAGTCTAGATAGAAGATACAATCCTTGGATAGCAAGGATTTGTAGCCTATAAATAAAGCCCTAGGGGGCTGGCATTCAAAAATCCATCAACACATCCATTTTAGAATTCAATTACATTCAATAGAGTTAGAAGAAGCTTTAGGGTTTGGCGTTTACGAGAGCCGACGTTGAGTTGCAAAGTTTCGATATGTTTTATGCAATTTTCTTTTCAATCAATGATGAGTTCCATGATGAGCTGCGAGTATTCTTCCAAAGCTTCAAGGTTCGGGGTGAGCCTGACGTTAGCCAAGCGTGCCTGAGGTAAGTGTTAGATGTTGATATCGTTGTGTCTATATCATCTCTTACGATTCTATGTTTAGTCCTAATCGAAAGAAAAGGGATTCATGCTAACAACTTGAGTTATAAACATAAAATTGGTAAAGACGATTAGGTTTATTTGCAAGAGTAATCCTAAGAGTTGGTGTACAACGAAAGCTTGTCCCTCGGGTGAAATAGCGCAATTGTCCATCTTATTTATCTTATCGCATGCATTGGTTAACGTTGTGGTAAACCCTAATCCTAGGAGTTGGTTTTTACATAGTTTATTGTTAATAGAAGGAAATCGAGTATGTCAAATACAAATATAAAGATATGTAAATGCAAATCCGACTCCTAGCCTATGCAAATAATTATAAGACTTCCTCCCGTTGTAGTGGAAGGGTAGTCAGGATCGATCCACGAGGAGGCGTGTCATCGGGATCCTAGTAGCATTGGAATCTCACGTCTTTCTTTGACCAGAAGCCTCGATTTCAAACTTGGAGCTCGATGTCAACCTCGGCGGTCACTCCTCTCTGCAACAGAAGACCTGCAAAGACAAAAACAAGCAGTCGTTATCGATGAGGGAAGATCGATATCGATGTTAGCAGACAAAATCGACTGGCTCAGAAGACTGCCAGTCGACACAGGTGGTCGATATCAACGTTGAAGGGTCAATATCGATGTTCAGTAACTTAGCAGTGATGATCGTCGTTGACTCAGAAAACTGTTGACGAACTCAGTGGGCGATATCGACGTCTGTGGTCGATATCGATGTCTTCTCCTGCAAAGTCGTTAGCTTTTGTCGGCAAAGAAAGGCCGAAGACTTTAGGAGGGATGAGGATGCGATGAACAGAAATAAAACAATGGTTTTGTGTGTATAAACTATGTAAAAAGCAACTCCTAGGATTAGGGTTTACCACAACGTTAAACAATGCATGCTATAAGATAAATAAGACGGACAATTGCGCTATTTCACCCAAGGGACAAGCTTTTGCCGTACACCAACTCTTAGGATTATTTTTGCAAATAAACCTAATTGTCTCTACCAATTTTATGTTTATAACTCAAGTTGTTAGCATGAATCCCTTTTCTTTCGATTAGGACTAAACATAGAGTCATAGGAGATGATATAGACACAACGATATCAACATCTAACACTTACCTGAAGCACGCATGGCTAACGTCGGGCTCACCCCGATCCTAAGAGCTTTGGGGGACTACTCGCACTTCATCATGGAACTCATCATTGATTAAAAGAAATAAACTTGCATTAAACTATAAACTCCGAAGCTTTACAACTCAACGTCGGCTTTCGCAAACGCCAAACCTTAAAACTTCTCTCTAACTCTATTGAATGTAATTGAACTCTAAAATTGGATGATCATATGCCAGCCCCCTAGGGCTTTATTTATAGGCCACTTATCCTTGCTACCCAAGGATTGTAACTTCTATATAAACTATAAACTCTATCCAAACAATTAGGATAGATCTTTTATTTTGATAAAACTTAAACTAACTTGATAAAACTTAAAAGTAAATAAATCCGAGCTGCTATCTATCTATATGTTACAAGATAAATCCGTGCCTCCTTGAAGATAAAGTTTCCAATCCGCGTCTCGAAATCGAATCTATCTTCTGTCGAGATATGGTCGATATCGACCATGGAGGTCGATATCGAGGTCTCTGTTCCTGCTCGACTTGTCCATCTCTACTCGATGTCTATGTTGAGGTCGATATTGATGGGGTAAGGTCGATATCGAGTTCTTTTCTCTGCTGTGTGATGGTCTGTCTCGACACTCAGTTCTATGTCGATGTGCTGTAGTCGATGTTTAATGTCGATATCGACCTCTCTTCTGCTCTCCTTGGTTTCTTCGTTTTGACTCCGATTTCGCTCGAATTTCTGCATGGTTAGCTCAAAACTTGTGCAGACTCTATTTCTTGCACTTTAGCGCATTCTTACACAAGTTTATATTCTTTTGAACCTTTTCTTTGGAAATCGAATGAAATAAGAAGTCAAAAGATGCAATAAAAAGAGGTACAAATATGTACATCATTTATACACATAAAACCACTGTCTTTATTCTATTCATCGCTCCTCATTCATCCTTAAGTCTTTGGCCTTTCTTTGCCGACAAAAAGCTAACAACTTTGCAGGAGGAGACATCGATATCGACCACAGACGTCGATATCGACCACTGAGTTTCGTCGACAGTTTTCTGAGTCGACGACGATCATCCCTGTAAGAGTTACCGAGATCGATATTGACCCTCCAACCTCGATATTGACCATACTGTAACGACTGGCAATCTTCTAAGCCAGTTGATTTCGCTGACAAACATCGATATCGACCTACCGTAGTCGATATCGACTGCTTGTTTTTGTCTTTGCAGGTCTTCTGTTGTAGAGAGGAGCGACAACCGAGGTTGAAATCGAGCACCAAGGTCGAGATCGAGGCTTCTGGTCAACCAAAGATGTGAGCTTTACAACGCTACTAGGATCCCGCTGACACGCCTCCTCGTGGATCGATCCTGACTACCCTTCCACTACAACGGGAGGAAGTCTTGTGATTATTTGCATAGGCTAGGAATCGGATTGCATTTATATTTCATATATTTGTATTTGAGAACTCGATTTCCTCCGACTATCATTACTTGGGACCGAATGTTGTGCAAATTCTATGTTATAGACGATGTTGACTCTGTGATGTTTTACCATAGACAATAGTGAGGTAGTAGTACTAACATAATTCCTCCTTGAGCTGGATAGAATGCTGATGTGCAACTTCTATGATGTGATGTGATGTGATGTGATGTCACGAATCCTTCTATGGGTGATAATGTGCTAGATGTGTTATGTTGCGTGATTATTATCGATGAAACTATGGAATTCTAGTGAATGTGCTATGTGATTGTGATATTTTATGATGTCTTGAAATCGGAATGTTGGAAATGATGAAACTAAATTATTAGAACCTGATTCTGATGTGGAACCTAGGAAGAAAATATGGGATTGGCTTTTAGAGTTGGATGGTAGGATGATTGGGAAGTTGGGAATGCGTTTGACTAACGTCAAACTTGAAGTTTTGGGAACAGTGCTTTATAAAGGATTAATTTGGATTATCTAAGAAAACTAAAACAACCCGAGCTTTTCATTATAACGCTCCACGAAGTGGATACAAGTATTTTATGGGGGCACCTATAGTTTGCTTGCTAAGACGTAGTGGGACGCTATGATGCTTTTTTAATTATGATATGACCAAGAATTCGGAGTGAAGATGTGGTAGGGGCCCATATCGCATTCTTGCTACGACCTATTGGGGACATTATGATCACGGCAACGATACTGTGAGATCTCATGGGGCACTTATGAGGTACTGACGGGATGAATGGCATGATCCTTGGACTCACCAGTTTCAATCTTCATCCCCTGTTTTTAAATGAATTTAGTCTCGGGGACGAGACTTGTTTTTAGAGGTAGATGATGTAATGGCTCGGATTTTTGATTCCTTTGTTTTGGAAAAAGGAAATTAAAAATGAATTTAAGTCGGATTTAAAATGCGTTTAGCGGATTCCGACCTAAATTTAAAATTTGACGAAGGATTCCGTCATTTCACCTCGAGAATTTAAAATAATTATCGGATGACAATATCCTTTTCGGTTTTAAAATTTTAATCGATCAAGAAAGCGGGATTCGAGGAAACTAACATTCGGGAACTAATTTCGGGATTCGAAATTCGCGTATTCGGGATTTATTTTTGGGTATTGGTTTAACCAATTCAACACTCTACCTTCACCAACTCCCTCACCTCACCGTACCTCTTTAAAAGCCATCCCTCTCCCCATCATTCTTCATTCATATCACCCTCATCACCATCACTTTCACCAACTCCCTCTCCCTTCATTCCTTTGTTGATCATCACCAACACCGTCACTTTCACCATCACCTTCTCCATCACCTTCACTTCTTCCTTATCGCCACCACCATCCTCGCTTGTTTATCTCCAACAACCACGGCACCTTAGCTCCTCACCTCCATCATCTCCAGAAGCACACCACCACATCTATCGACGTCCACGAGCACCCCGAAGCAGCCCCGGAGCCCCCTAGTGCCACCATCGACTCACCGAAGCTTCGCCGCCCCGTTCGAGCGCAAATAACCTTCCGGTAAGCTATTCTCCATCATTTTTGATCCAAACCACTCTCGAGCCCTACCATCATGCTTACCCATGTCTGACGCAGGTCCGAACAGCCATCGCGAACCACCGACGATGCCTAGAACCCCGATCGAGAGCTCCGAAGTCGTGAACATCTCGGTGAGCGTTAGAACCTCCATCCTTTTCCTTGATTCATTTTGATTCTTGTCTTATCCTCGGGTGGCCAAAGAGTGTTTGAGAGCTGAGTGTAGAGAGGGTGGGCAAGCTCGAGAGCTCAGGCGAGCTCGAGAGTGGCGAAGTCGAGCGCAAAGTTTGAGTGCGAAGAGGGTTGTGTGAGCGTGAGGCAAGAGAGTTGGGGCGAGAGCACAAGCGGGCGAGGACGAGGGCAAGCTGGCAAGAGCGAGACACGAGCTGAGAATGAGGCCGAGCGTGACAGGCGATCTCGGGAGCGGGAGGACGAGGCGGCCGGCGTCGAGCCTTGCTGGCGGGACGGGGAGTCTTTAAGCTTTCAAATGAAGAAGAAGCCGATGTGGCTTGTGCCCCCCCCCCCCCTTGTTAATTTATTTTAATTGTTTTGATGTTAAACCGGTTGGGGTTAAAATTAAGTGGGTTTGGGTGGGTTTAAATGGGTTTGTTCCGGTTCGGGTGTATTTGTTTAATTATTTAATTATTTAACGGTTATTTAAAAAATTATAATATTAATGGGGATTTACAATATATTATTTGAGACTTGAAGTTTTAATGAGAAATTTGGAACTAACTTGGGAATCTGAGTTGATCGGTGACTGACTAGCATGATGTTCTGATATGTGTGACTAATAGCATGACTTGTGGTGATTTATTATAAGAGGATTAAAATATTAGATAATTATGATGAGGTAGTAGGACTATGTTATCGCGCGAGTTATACTTTATGATTATGATGAACTGTTGGGGTATATATGCGAATATGATGAATATGAGCATGGGGAATTAGTTGAGTGACATATGAATAATGATGTGGTCTTATGGAACGTATGATGCGATGGAATGGCAATTGTGATGTGTTTATGATTCTATTGAATGATGTGTGCTTTGAGTGATTGAATAGTTAGATTTAGACTTATACATGTGTTCTAATGTGTATCTAGGTGATACTTTTTTATTGTTGTGCTGCTTGCTGGGATTTCACTTTTGTTGTTCTGCTAACCAGGTAAGTTTCTTCGGAGCTTAATCAGATCGAAAGAGACCTCCCTGCTTTATGTGCATGATATACTAGGTGCTTGCATTCATGATCAGCATTCCATGTAGTATCATGCTAGGTTGCATTGACCGTTGAGCATTCTATTTTTATATCCATATGTAAACAGAACAGTCGTTATCTGTGAAGTATTTAGAGTCTTTTCTACGGTCATAGGATGGTCCAGTCCCATCGGGTCTCATCTTGAATCGTTTGAGTCATGGAAACAACTTTACTACCACACTTTATTTCTTATCCATATTACTCTTATTTTCTCTCTTAAGACCACATTCATGATTGATTGAAAAGCATGCAATATGGGGTTAGGTACCAACACGGACTTGATCCCATTAATAGAAAGGAATTCATTCACGAGCTGGTCAGTCTCCGCCCTATCGGGAAAGGGGGCGGTGGTTAGGAAAGAGGAATATACCATTTGGTATTTTGTGCTAAGGCCTTGATTATTATTATGCACTTGCGAATTAGGGGCATGCTAGTGTGTTAAGATTTTCGCCTTGCATCTAGAAGCAAGATTATTTGGTATAGCGTATGTGTACATAGGGTGGGGAAAGAGCCAAGTGGGCATCTGTTCGTTTAGGGGAGGTGTGATTCTGCTTAAATAAAATATTCAATTATAAACTCTAACTATGCCAACTCCCTTATCAAGCAAATAAATACAAGAATCCCTCCCGATGCAGTGGTAGGGTAATTCAGGATCGAATCCACGAGGAGGTATGTCAGCGCTTCCCTTATTGCAATCACGATCGAGCTTTCGACCTCAGGAGACACTCGATATCGAGGTATCTGGTCGATATCGACCTTAGTTCTGGTCGATTTCCAGCAAAGTTCCTGCAAAAAACAAAAGCAAACACAATCGACATTGAGAGATACCTTGATATCGATGTTAGTGCTCGATATCGACCTTGCCAGTCCATTTCGATGTCTGTTACAGAAACTGTAATGCGTAACCTATTATCGGAAAAGTAGTCCGACGGTCTTAGAATGGTGAAGGAAAGATGAACAGAAATCAAAACTCAAACTTTTTATGAAATTCAATAAACTAAAAGCTTCCAAAGTCGGGGATTCATGCCACAACAATAACAATGCAAGTATGATGCTAAAGTTATGAAATTTAATGTCTTTTCATCAAATAACTTTCGTTACCAACACCTAGGTGATTAGAGGCTCTCACATAATTCCTAAGAGTTACTGTCTAATTCATGAGTAATCCAATTTTACAATATGATTGGCTTTCTCTTCAATAATGCAAATAATGAATCTCCCTAACTTTCGCAAAGGATCATGCATAGGATAGAAGACGGAATCGCATAAAAATCATACCTTTGATGCACTTACCCTACATTGCTGTCGTCGGGCTCACCCCAACCCTAGAAGTGGGTTGAGTACTCGCGTCTCATTGTGGAACTCATCATCATTGAAAAAGAAAACTACTTTGATTAAACTAAAGAGAAAGTTACAACCGAACAAAGCCAAATCTCCGCTCTCGCTTCACACCCAACTCACTCGGCCTCTTCTCTCTCTCTAACTCGCTATTCTCTATTGAAAAACTAAAATTCTCTGCGTGCTTGGATGTTTAAACTCAGCCCTAACGACCTCTAGATATAGATCTCAAATCTTGCTAGCCAAGGATTTGAAACTTTATCTTTATTCTCTAAGATAAAACTTAAATAAAGTAAAAACTATAAATTCTATGGTAAAACATCTCAAGTGATAAGTCTGGTATTGAAGATAGAAGATCTAGACTTTAGGATAGACGTGCAAGCTTCGGATAGAATTCTATCAACAACTGAGTCGGACTTCTCTGCTGGCAACATCGATATCGACCTTCATCATCGATATTGATGTCTCTTTAACTCTATCTCGAGCTCTCCTTCTTCTCCTCAGACTGGCACTCGAATTCTATCAGTATCATCAATCTAGGTCACTCGATATCGACCATCAGCCATCGATATCGACCTCTTTTGTGTCGACATGCTCTGTTTCTCCTCTGCTCGATTCCTGGTTCTCTGTTCACTCGATGTCGAGGTTAATAGTAGATTTCGTCCTCTTTAGTAGACTTCGAGTTCTTTTTCCGCTCTTCCAAATCTGTCCTTTTTCACCTCGTTTTCTCCAAAATCACATAGAAACTTGTGCAGACCCATATATTTGACAATAATGCATAAACTACACTAATCTCATGATTTCCCACTAATATGTATGCAAATGAATGATAAAATGGACTTAAATGTGCATAGAAAATATGGCTATTTGCGCGCACATCAAACACCCCATACTTAAGCTTGCTTGTCCCCAAGTAATACCTTTAGTGGTCATTCAGGGGAAGAAAGTAAACCTTCAACATTATAGATTCATTTTTCATATGTCCCTAAAATCAATTGCCATCCTCGATAAGGTACTAATTGTCAACCAAATCCATGTCTGTGCATAAAAGCAACATCATACTCATAAATGGAGGTTTATATGCATAAAACAATTTCAGCGATATACTATTAATAATCAAGAGGACTTTTTCACGCTTTAGAGAACTAGATTGGTAAAAGGCTAAAGGTGGGCTAATATTTGGCCATGTGGTGTTAAATCCGGGGAAATATACTTTCTTTCTAAAACATTCATTCCACATTCCTTCTTCATAATGTCTCTCACATTTCACTCATCGCTCAATGCTTTTTTTTTCTTTTATAATGCTTTTACCTCTCTAACCTTAGCACTGCCTTCTCGCAAGTCGCAAAAATGGGTGTCATGAATGGCTCCGGATACTTAGTACTTTGGACTCCTCACCTTGTGTCCCATCTCGCTGAACTAACATCTCAACGAGCAGGGTTGACCTACCTTTATCTCCTGAGGTGATCGGATTTTTTCTCGCTCATTAAATTTTCCATATTTTAAATAATTGTTTCATTCCTGCCAACAACTTCATAATAATGCACAAACTCCATATAACAACTCCAAAGATGACATCCATTCTCAAACTTGTCCCCGGATAGGGTATAAGGTATAAAAAAATGGGCAATATGTAATATATTTGGAGCAATAATGATAATGATATAGTAAGGCTCATATATGGCTTGTGACTTTTGCAAATATGCATAGGTAAGGCTAGGATATGAAAATTTGTAAGCACTTGTATGGAAATATATAAAAGTCCTCCATCATCTTATCATGCACATGTCAAAAGCAACTTCAAGTTTTTCCTCTCCTTCATGTTTTATTTTTTGCACTTCATTGGGACTTCCGTTAACTAGGCCATTTCATGTTATATCTCTAATGAATCTAATTTTGCATCGTAGAGTTCCTTTTTATGCTTCCATAACTCTTTTCTTTATTTTCAATTTTTGATGGGGGTCATTTTTTTTTTCGAAAATAAACATGCTAAAGATAAATGTGCAATGCTTAAAGATAAATATGACTAACTATGTATGAATATGCATAAACATGTAAAAACTATGCAATAACTAATGAAAAATTTCAAACTATGCTAAAAATATGCAAGTAAGCCTTTCCCCACCCCATACTTAAAGATTATAGTGTCCTCATTGTATTAGAACTAGGGTTAAAAAATAAACTTACTAAACCATCAAAAATCTCAGGAGTTGAAGAATCTGCATGGAAGGTCGATATCGACCTTTAACATCTAAATCGACTGGTTTCATCGATATTTGGCTCAGGCTTCAGGGTGATCCGGCCTCGACCACAAACCCCTCGGAATCGACCTTAAGGTCGATATTGATCTCTTGACTCAATTTCGATGTCTGATCTGTGCTCTTTTCCTCTTTCCTGCACTTTGTTAGAAAACTAAAACCAAACAAAACAATAATGTAAAGTGTCTCAAAACAAAACCAAAAGATTGTCCAAAACATAAAACTAGCTAATTGTCTTCGTTACAAGCTCTAGACTTTTAAGTCACTAGGCCGACTTCTTCCTTTGCACTCTCAAGGTGGCATCTGTAGAGCCCATGTGGCTTGGGCCTCAAATAACACTCATTTCCTATCTCTCAGCTGCATTCCGCCGCGATGGATTTGATTCACCGTGAATGGTCACATCCTCTTATCTTTGAATCTATTAGGGAACCAATGATCTTTTAATTTGGCGACATAAACCTTGTCTCCTATCTCATAATGGCTCGGATCATCATCGGATACCCTACACAAGCACACATGCCAAGGCACACCTTTTCTAAATAATGATAAATCTTTAATTGAGATGGAACAGGAAGAATCCGTACCTTGACTTACCTTCTCTCCTTTCTGTGGCTCAGGTCGATTTCGATCATCAGTCATCGATATCGAGCTCTGTTGTGCTCCTAGAGGTTCAGTTGATTTGGAGTTGTTCTGCTCGATATGATCAGGTCGATTTCGACCTTCAGAGATCGATATCGAGGTCCCTCCTCCTTTCTCAACTTCTGTGGTAGTCAATTTTGGCAGTGGTTTATGGTCGATATCGACCTTTATGCTGGATTTTGAGGTTCCTTATCCTCCGTCAACCCCATACTTATGACCTGGCACAGAATCTTGAACCTCTTCCACTTGGGCTTCTATGGCCCTCTTTTCAAGCTCTTCTGGTGTCATACTCCTTACCTTGGCTTCTCCACATGCGATGTAGACACCATTGATGGCCTTAATCTCCATTGGCCCTTGATTGTTCACCGTCTTGTTGAAGGCATACTCTATCACCTTATCGCTGATTGTAGATGAGAGCAATCCTTTCTTCACGTTCATGTTGGCATCGACGGTTGCTAGGAATGGCCTACCTAAAATAATGGGACAAGCAGGGTCCCAGTACAAGTAGGTAAATTCTTTGTCCCTGCTGTTTTCGGTGGTTATTTTTGTTGTTCTCCTTCCCTACCTTCAAGATCATCATTCCCTCATAAGATCCTTCAAAGACGAGTCAAGATCGGCTTTAAGACATCGCAAAATCCGAACTAAATGAGTCGTTGTAATCTCCAACGACTCGTTTAGTTCGGATCTTGCGATGTCTTAAGGCCGATCTTGACTCGTCTTTGAAGGATCTTATGAGGGAATGATGATCTTGAAGGTAGGGAAGGAGAACAACAAAAATAACCACCGAAAACAGCATTCGGAGAAGCTGTCGCAGAGGCTGTCCTGTAGAAGCCGCGGGCGCGGCCAGGGTGCGGCCTGGAGGGACGAGTTTCTGCGCAACTTCTTCTTGATTTCTTTGCTCGGTTTCACCTTGGGTGGCTTTGAATCTTTGTGAGTGTGATTTATTTGGATTAGGATGTGTGTTTAAGATCTTAAAGGATTCAATGATGGAACTTAATTGAACTTGACGAAGAGCGTAAGATTGCTAGGGTTGAAGAAGAGAAAGCACTTAGCCAAGTGCTTCTCCTTTAAATTCAACGTGATAATAAAAGATGACAAACCTAACTTAAATAGAGTTGATAGAAGATGAGAGTGGTTCCTTGTAAAGAAAACCCTAGTTCTCTCATTTATCTAATTAATTAAAATTAAACATGGATAAATACTAAATAGTATCTCAACTAACTAAAAATATCCAAAAATAACCCTAAGTAAGGAAATGTCAATTTCCCCACTTTTATTCACCTAATGATAATTATAAATAGGATATAAAGATTAAAAATGTCCAAGACAAAAACCCGGCCAGGCCAACACCACTCGATATCGAGTCCCTCTATGCAGTGATGTCAGGGCGGAATGGAGTTGCAGACCAACAGCTTGAGTTTCCGATTGATCTTTGAGCCCTGCGAACTTCCCTCGTGAATCGTCTTGTCTTCCCGATTCATCAGATCTTGAACGCTATCATTCTCCTCCACTTGATCATGATTAGTCCTCGAATCGTCGTCAGAAGGATCAACCGGAAGAAACAAGAAGAAATCAACGATCTTTGGCCTAGGCGAATCCGGCGTCATCTTGAAGTGCAAAGGCCGAATAGTGAGAGCCCTTTTCTCCACGGATCCTTGAAGGCTAGATGAAGGACGCGTCGGAAACAGAGATGGAATCTTTACTGCCGGAGAAGACGCAGGTAAAACAGGAGCTTGAGGGACGGTGGCCGCGGGTGCTGCCCCAGAAGCCACGGCCGCGGGTAATCTAGGAGGTGGGGATGCTGAGGCCGCGGGCGCGGCCCTATTGGCCGCGGGCGCGGCCATTCCAGTAGATTGGCCTCCTGTGGCCGCGGGTGCGGCCCCCTTGGCCGCGGGCGCGGCCTGTTCAGCCCACTTGCTTTTGTTGTTGCAGTCGTTCCTTAGTGCATTGGCCGCCTTCTCGGCCTGTTGTTGGCGCTTTCGTACCTGATCCTTTAAAATAACTTGAGGAGAAAGGGGTAGGAGAGTAACTCTCCTCCCATCATAGTTAAAGGAATAGGTATTCAAGCGACCATCATGAATGACTTCCCTATCAAATAACCAAGGTCGGTCTAATAGTATATGACTATAATCCATTTTAACAACATCACACAATACTTGATCATAATAAGACCCAATATGAAAAGAAACCAAGCATTGTCTAGTAACCTTAGTATCGGAGTTACCGTCGGTGATGCCATTAAGACCATAGGGTGTAGCTCGTGGTGTTGTAGCAAGGTGGAGGTAATCAATGACCTTCTCGTTGATCAAATTACAGCAGCTCCCTCCATCGATGATGACCGAGAGTGTGGCTTCCCTAACCACACACTTGGTGTGAAAAAGGTTCTCCCGTTGATCAGCCGGCGGTGCTTCTTGAAGAGTGAGGACGCGCCGATTGACCAATGCAAGTGCATCGGCGAAGGTGTTGGGGTCGATCTCGAGCTTGTCCTCATGAGACACATGTGCCGACTCCTCCACTTTGATTGAGCTACGGGGATCCTCGAGTGCCTCTTCCTCATAGTAGTAATCTCCAATGTCATTGAGCAATACCTTCTTCTTTTGTGGGCAATTCCTAGCGATGTGATCCGTGCTATCGCACGTGAAGCACCGCTGCTCACGGGAACGATCAAGCGGAGATGAGGCGGCAACCCTTCGTATTTGAACTTCAAACCCTGTGCTAGGTGAGTCAGAGACTCCCTTGGGCTGCGAGGAAGAGTTAGGCGAAAACTTAGAAGCATTACGAGAAGGAGGTGCAGGAACAAACCTTCGACCAAAAGATGATTGGCTCGACCTCTTCTCCTCCTGTTGTTGTTCATATAAGAGCTGTGCTTTGTGACAAAGAGTGTTAATGTCTCTAAAGTTATGAATAGCCAAAGGGTTACGAATAGAAACATTTAAACCAGCAAGAAACTGTCTACAAAGGGCTCTTTCAGTAAGAAAAACATTCGCCTGGTGGGAGATTCTCTCAATCTCATCTCTAAACTCCATAGGAGTCCTAGTACCTTGGCGAAGGGTGGCTAATTTCAGCCTCATAGATTCGACATATTCCTCGGGTACGTGCCTCTTTTTCAAGAGGTAACGTAGTTGAGGCCATGTCTCTACTGGTTGCTTACCTTGCCTCCGACGGACATCCCTTGTGTGAAACCACCAAGAGCGAGCAAGTCCTGTAAGGTGAAGGATTGCTATCTCAAGTTTTTCCATCTCATCATAACGGAGGTGGTCAAGGACGTAGTCGGTGTGAGTCTCCCAAGCGAGGTACGCCTCTGGATCATTGGCGCCATCAAAAGTGTCAAGCTTTAGCTTAACGTCACGACGTTGGGCGGCTTGATCATTGTTGCGATTCAAGTTAGGGCGGCCAAAGTTAGGGCGAGGAATATCATCAAAGGGCTCGTCGGCATCCTGGAAAGGGTCCTCAAGGAGGGGCATGCCATCAACAACCCTATCGTTCCGCTGCCCTTCCCAATCGTCGAAGACCGGGTTGTCTCGAATGGGTGTCCGAGGTTGTTGCCGTGGGGGAGGGGTGGTGGTATGACCCTCTTGGTGAGTGGTCTGGCCTGCAAAAGCTCCATTATCGTCCTCGGTCTCGCCGGGAAATGGGTTAGATCGATGTTTAGGAATAAAAATTGAGCTATCTTCGAAAAGACCCTTACCATGTCTCTTACCTTTCGAAGAAGATGTCCCTTCTACATGAAATTCAGCAAGCTTCCTTTCCATCAATCCCACCAATATGCCTGTAAGTTGAGCGTTGTTGGCGGAAAGCATCGACTCCAACCATTTCTCCACCGCTCCACTAGCGGAATCAATGACGAAACGCATTTGCTCATCCGTAATAGTACTTGGTGGTGGTGGTGTGCCCGAGGTGGTAGACTTTTTTGAGTGGTCAGTCATGTTCCTATATGCAAAATGACCACACAAGTGATCCGAACAAACCGGCAAAGACAAAAGCAATGCAAGTCTTTGATCCTATGAGTGATCAAGTGTTTGAAAACAAGCAAGCGAAGGAAAACACGGCACTACTTGACAACCTATCCTAGACACAGAACTATACAATGATGAAAGTAGCAAGGTAACAATGCAAAATGCGAGGAATAGCCACAAAAAGAGTATGCAAGGCGATGTAACCGATGATATGCGGCTAGAAAATGAAATTGCAAATAATAAGAAATGCAATGAAGAATACAATGTGAAGCTCCAAAAATCGGCAATGAGTAAAATAAAGCGAGCAATCACAAGGGCTAAGAAGTGCACACACTCCGTCGACTATTATCCGACGGTTGCAACACGGTTCGGAGAGAGATGGGTGTGACCAAGGCCCCGGTGTCGGCACGGCTCTAAATCACACAAATAATGGTTCTTTGTGGAGCTTAAAACCTAATAGATCATCAATATATATATCGAAAGATGTAGAATAGACAACTAAGCATGCAAGTGAGTTACTAACTCAATATAATGCAAAAGGAGCTCTCGGCAAATTTTTTTTTTTTGGGTTCGGCTTCTTCTCTTCTCTTTTTTTTTCAATGAAATGCCGACCAAATGCTACAAAATGAACTACCGAACGAACCTAGTAGCATGAAAAAACAAAATATGACATAAAATTAAGATGATCTAATTAGTAAGCAAAATTAACAAATAGGGTAAAAGACTAACAAACTAGAAAAAATAGGGTTCTTTTGTGGTGCAAGATCAACAATCAAAATCAACCAATAACTCAATCATAGGCATCATATAGCAAAAATAAGGCAATGAAACTTGCAACTAAGAACTCAATCATCTTCCAAGTTATAGATCCAACAAGTAAATCACCAACTAGTGCCAATTTTAGGGTAAAAGATGCAAAAATTGATGAATTTAATAGCAAATAAAAAATCGGCAGTAGGGCTGTAAAAATAGGCACGAAATAAAATCACTCAAGTAAACGAATCAAGGCTTAAGACTTGCATAACCTTTGGCTCTGATACCAGTTGATGCGTTGTAATCTCCAACGACTCGTTTAGTTTGGATCTTGCGATGTCTTAAGGCCGATCTTGACTCGTCTTTGAAGGATCTTATGAGGGAATGATGATCTTGAAGGTAGGGAAGGAGAACAACAAAAATAACCACCGAAAACAGCCTTCGGAGAAGCTGTCGTAGAGGTTGTCCTGTAGAAGCCGCGGGCGCGGCCAGGGCGCGGCCAGGGCGCGGCCAGGGTGCGGCCTGGAGGGACGAGTTTCTGCGCAACTTCTTCTTGATTTCTCTGCTCGGTTTCGCCTTGGGTGACTTTGAATCTTTGTGAGTGTGATGTATTTGGATTAGGATGTGTGTTTAAGATCTTAAAGGATTCAATGATGGAACTTAATTGAACTTGACGAAGAGCGTAAGATTGCTAGGGTTGAAGAAGAGAAAGCACTTAGCCAAGTGTTTCTCCTTTAAATTCAATGTGATAATAAAAGATGACAAACCTAACTTAAATAGAGTTGATAGTAGATGAGAGTGGTTCCTTGCAAAGGAAACCCTAGTTCTCTCATTTATCTAATTAATTAAAATTAAACATGGATAAATACTAAATAGTATCTCAACTAACTAAAAATATCCAAAAATAACCCTAAGTAAGGAAATGTCAATTTTCCCACTTTTATTCACCTAATGATAATTATAAATAGGATATAAAGATTAAAAATGTCCAAGACAAAAACCCGGCCAGGCCAACACCACTCGATATCGAGTGAAGTCCACTCGATATCCACCGATATCGAGTCCCTCTATGTAGTGATGTCAGGGCGGAATGGAGTTGCAGACCAACAGCTTGAGTTTCCGATTGATCTTTGAGCCTTGCGAACTTCCCTCGTGAATCGTCTTGTCTTCCGGATTCATCAGATCTTGAACGCTATCATCCTTAAGGAACCTTACATAGGACGTCATCTCATGAAGTGCTTCGGTGAATGGAATTGAGATGTTGAGTCCTTGAAGCATCTTCATGAACCGCTGAAACTTCTTTTCCGTCGGGTCCTTAATCACCTTCTTTGATGGGAATGGCAACACCTTCTTATTCCCTGCGGCTGGAGTTAAATCGACATCGACTGGATGGGGGTCGACATCGATTGGAGGAGTCAATTTCTGTGGTGACTCAGCAGCAGTGTCGACATCGACTGCAGTGGGGTCGACATCGACGTCACCTTGGTCGATATCGACAGGGGGGGTCGATATCGACGTCTGTTATGGGGCCTTCTCCTCCACCTTTTGCTCGGACATTTGTACTTGACACCCACTCCTTAGATTCATCACCACTATGTGTCCAGAAGTTTTGCCCTTTTGATTGGGCACAGTTGATCCAGGGAATGAATCTGACGTTTTGGGTATTGCTTCCGCTAATTGACCCATTTGGGTCTCCATGTTGCGCTTCCAAACGTCGATCTCCCCAAGCCTAGAGTTGATGCCCTGCAGCTGAGTATGGATAGAGTTATTGGCTTGTTTGAACTCAGCGTGGTTCCTCCACATCTCATCAAGAATGATCTGCAGGTTATCCTTCCTTGTTTCCCGCTCAGGGTGCCCTGGTGCTCTATAAGGTGGGGGATCCCTTTGTTGGTAGAATCTTTGATCTCCCCAATATTGTTGATTGCCCCCTCCATAGGAGCCTCTCGTCCACTTGGCTTCCTCATGTTGTTCCGCCATCGATACTTGCTCAATATGTGGACATGCACTACTGTTATGCCTTGTTGAACCACATTCCTGACAAGTTTGATTATTGCTTAGGAACTTGACTTGCTTTTGAAGGCGGCGTGTTTGATCGTTGTGAAATTATTGCCACACATCAGGATCTATCTCCTTTGGAGGCTCATATAGTGACACAGATAGGGGCATGCCTTGAATCATAGGTCGCAGCAGTCCCATAGGTGTTGTCGAAGTTGACTAGCCTCTCAATCATCTCCCAGGCCTCCATTGGTGTAAGCTCAATGTACCAATAGGAGGTATATGAATTGATCCTCTCCTTATTCGGCGCATCAAGGGAGTTGTAGAAGATCTCCTGGATGACATATGGAAGTTGCCCATGCGTCGGGCATGATCTCAGCAAGTCCTTAAAACGCTCCCACACCTGTGCCAATGTTTCACCTGGCTTTTGTTTGAAAGCAGTGATCCTTTGTCGTAGCATCGCCGTCTTAGAGGGAGGAAAGAATTTATTTAGGAATGCATCCTTCACCTCTGCCCATGTCCTCAGCGAGCATTGAGCCAAACATTCTAGCCATTGTAATGCCTTCCCTGCCAAAGACCATCGAAAAGATTTCAGTCTCACATACTCTAAATCTACACCATCAGCAATAGTTTCACATAAATCCATAAAAGTAGAGATGTGTTGCAATGGGCATTCATTAGGTCTTCCTTCAAAAGTGTTTCTTTTAATTTCAGAGAGGAAGTTTATTTTAATTTCATAGTTTGAAGGAGGGATAAGTATAGCTTATTCAGGAACATGAAGCGGCGGATGCATGTATTGCATCGCTGTCTATGAATACTGATTGAGCCGCTCTTGGGCTTGTCTACACACATCCTCCTCCCTATCAGCAAGGGCTCGCTTTGCAGCAGCAGCGGCCCTCTCAGCAGCGATTGTAGCGTTATGGTCCTCAATTTGCTTCCTCAACCACTCTATGGTCTCAGTCGGCGTCTCGTTATCCGCCATGGTTTGAATAGCTCTGTTGCGAAGATGGAAGAAACGTTCAGGCTTGTCAAGGCTTTCCAGGATAGGTCTGCGATCAATGCTTCGCATAAACCTGCAAAATAAGCTCTAAAAGATCGTGAGAAAACTTAGGTGGCGATTGATTGCCTCCCCGGCAACCTGCAAAATAAGCACCTGCATGATATACTAGGTGCTTGCATTCATGATCAGCATGCCATGTAGTATCATGCTAGGTTGCATTGACCGTTGAGCATTCTATTTTTATATGCGTATGTAAATAGAACAGTCGTTATCTGTGAAGTATTTAGATTCTTTGCTACAGTCATAGGACGGTCCAGTCTCATCGGGTCTCGTCCTGAATCGTTCGAGTCATGGACACAACTTTACTACCACACTTTATTTCTTATCCATATTACTCTTATTTTCTCTCTTAAGACCACATTCATGATTGATTGAAAAGCATGCAATATGGGGTTGGGTACCAATACGTACTTGATCCCATTAATGGAAAGGAATTCATTCACGAGCTGGTCAGTCTCCGCCCTATCGGGAAGGGGGGCGGTGGTTAGGAACGAGGGATATACCATTTGGTATTTTGTGCTAAGGCCTTCATTATTATTATGCACTTGCGAATTATAGGCATGCTAGTATGTTAAGATTTCCGCCTTGCATCTAGAAGCATGATTATTAGGTATAGCGTATGTGTACATAGGGTGGGGAAAGTGCCAAGTGGGCATCTGTTCGTTTAGGGGAGGTGTGATTCTGCTTAAATAAAATATTCAATTATAAACTCTAACTATGCCAACTCCCTTATCAAGCAAATAAATACAAGAATCCCTCCCGATGCAGTGATAGGGTAATTCAGGATCGAATCCACGAGGAGGTATGTCAGCGCTTCCCTTGTTGCAATCAGGATCAAGCTTTCGACCTCAGGAGACACTCGATACCGAGGTATCTAGTCGATATCGACCTCAGTTCTGGTCGATTTCCAGCAAAGATCCTGCAGAAAACAAAAGCAAACACAATCGACGTCGAGAGAGACCTTTATATCGATGTTAGTGATCGATATCGACCTTGCCAGTCCATTTCGATGTCTGTTACAGAAATTGTAATGCGTAACCTATTGTCGGAAAAGTAGACCGAAGATCTTAGAATGGTGAAGGAAAGATGAACAGAAATCAAAACTCAAACTTTTTATGAAATTCAATAAACTAAAAGCATCCAAAGTCGGGGATTCATGCCACAACGATAACAATGCAAGTATGATGCTAAAGTTATGAAATTCAAAGTCTTTTCATCACAGAACTTTCGTTACCAACACTTAGGTGATTAGAGCTCTCGCATAATTCCTAAGAGTTACTATCCAATTCATGAGTAATCCAAGTTCACAATATGATTGGCTTTCACTTCAATAATGCAAATAATGAATCTCCCTAAGTTTCGCAAAGGATCACGCATAGGATAGAAGACGGAATCGCATAAAAATCATACCTTTGATGCACTTACCCTACATTGCTATCGTCGGGCTCACCTCGACCCTAGAAGTAGGTTGACTACTCGCGTCTCATTGTGGAACTCATCATCATCATTGAAAAAGAAAACTACTTTGATTAAACTGAAGAGAAAGTTACAACCAAACAAAGCCAAATCTTCGCTCTCGCTTCACACCCAACTCACTCGGCCTCTTCTCTCTCTCTCTCTAACTCGCTACTCTCTATTGAAAAACTGAAATTCTCTGCGTGCATGGTTGTTTAAACTCAGCCCTAATAGCCTCTAGATATAGATCTCAAATCTTGCTAGCCAAGGATTCGAAACTTTATCTTTATTCTCTAAGATAAAACTTAAATAAAGTAAAAAATAAAAATTATATGGTAAAACATCTCAAGTGATAAGTCTAGTATTGAAGATAGAAGATCTCGGCTTTAGGATAGACGTGCAAGCTTCGGATAGAATTCTATCAACAACTGAGTCGGACTTCTCTGCTCGCAACATCGATATCGACCTTCATCATCGATATCGATGTCTCTTTAACTCTATCTCGAGCTCTCCTTCCTCTCCTCGGATTGGAACTCGACTTCTATTAGTATCATCGATCTAGGCCACTCGATATCGACCATCGGACATCGATATCGACCTCTTCTCTGTCGACATCCTCTGTTTCTCCTCTGCTCGATTTCTGGTTCTCTGTTCACTCGATGTCGAGGTTGATAGTCGATTTCGACCTCTTCAGTAGACTTCAAGTTCTTTTTTCGCTCTTCCAAATCTGTCCATTTTCGCCTTGTTTTCTGCGAAATCACATAGAAACTCGTGCAGACCCATATATTTGACAATAATGCATAAACTAAACTAATCTCATGATTTTCCACTAATATGTATGCAAATGAATGATATAATGGACTTAAATGTGCATAGAAAATATGGCTATTTGCATGCTCATCAGCATCATCTGATCCCGCCCACTATTAATATTTTTAGGTATCCATTATGCTTTCCACTATTGATGCTAGTTTGGCTCCATGACCACGGGATTTACGTATTTGGATAATGTTTTAACCCGGCTCCGCCGTGGCAACCTTATGTATGATTTTAGGAAACTTTACTGGTTGTATGATAAATGGATTTTACGACTTAGGTCATAGGGCAGGTACAGGAAACTTACCCTGGGGATTCCAACGGTCCCTCTCGGTTTTTGGGTATGAAGTCCCACTTTTAAAGCGAAATTGGTAATTTCAAACCTTCAACCTGTACTCGGAGCGCAAGATCTAACGAGTGGTTTTATCCCTTGAAACGTAACTCGGGAATCATAATCCCGGGCCGTTACACTTTACTAGTAAGTAGTGGAAAATCAATTCTAACTTGGTGTTTTATGTTCTTGCTTTTTTATTGTTTGCTTGATCCAAGATATTTGCTGTCTTTGGTGTGTAAAACAAACTGTGTTGAATTTCTATACCTCCGAAGAGGGAATTGATCCAAGATGTTTGCTTAGGTTTTTGTTCTTTCTTTTTATTCTTTTTGGTTTTGGAGAGAGTTAATGGAGAGTGATTTGATTTCCATTGTAGTCCAAGTTATATTCATATTTATAATATATTGAGGATATTTGTGAATCTTTTCTTAATCTATGAAATACCCGTTCAAATTCCTCGATTTCATCAAATGCTTAGTTTTTCTTTGATTTCTAATTCCTCGCTTTCATCAAATTGAGTAAGAAAAATGTATAGTTTTTCCTCGCTTCTGAGCTTCTCCCGAATGTAGAACGTTCACGTGGTTTTTGAGCTTTACCTAAGTGTTTCTTCTTTTTCTTCATTCCTCTCTTCTTCTTTCTCCAACAGTTCTTCATTTGTACCTCAACATGTCTTCATCTTCGAGTGTACCTTCATACTAAAAAACGCCTCCTGATGAATATGGAAATTGTCAAATACCACGTGAATGAATCATTATTGGTTAGACATCTTTCTTATTGAGGTAATGATTTTGCACTGCTTTTTGTTTGATTTAATAATTATTGTGTTCAAGTATATCTTTCAATTCTTTTAATTGTGTAAAGAACGGGTGTTGATTTTCTGTTTTTTCTGGTATTGCTCTCCATCTGCTTACTGTTGACTGATCCAAACCCAAATGACCCCTTGGTTTCAAAAATTGCCCACATGTACAAGACAGACTAGACCAAGTATGGGGCAACTGCCAGAAGTTGGACACACAAATATGCCATGGGCTAAGCCACATGTTGCTTCTTAGTTGAGGTTAATTCACTTTCCATTGATTGGTAGTGTATAAATGCCATCAAATGTTACTTATTTTGACATTTACAGAGCTGAAATTCGATAGAATTTGACAGTGATGTGTGTTTGTTTTATGCAACTGGCTCTTGCTTTTATATGGAAGCTATATCTCTAGGTATTTCATATATTAGTTGACATGTTAATACTTTATTTGAACAAGTATGGTTGCATGGATTTTAGATTAGTATAGAAAGGGTTTTTAAGAAGAATAATTAACGGATAGAATGTCCACTATTCTTACAAAAATCACTCCCTTTCTCGATAGTTATTTCAAAAAACACCTGAAAGAGTTTATCGTGTGTTTTAAACAAACTTCTGAGAGAGTTAGAACAAGGACGACTTGATTTGAGATGTATGAAAGAGTTATGTGGATATGTATATTTGCAATCAAAGTTGAGTGTTTTGAATGCCAAAAACTAGGACATTGAAAGCACAACAAATCATTTTAATTTCTTGCCGGTGATTTCTAACTTGATTGTGGAAATTATACCACTCAGCATAAAGATCAAATCTTTTTTTAGGATTGGTCTTTATTTCATTGAAACCTAAAGGTGGGCTAAACAAATTGAAAGATTGTTCTAACATATCTACTTTTAGACTTGGAGAGATTATAAATGATCATTATGTCGTATTAAGCTATGATATATGTGTCATGTACTGGCATTAGCAGGAGCATGATTAATTAAAAATTATCAATGTGGTATGAGTTTAAGATTGAAGTGGTTGAAGCCATAAGTTCATTGTGTCTGAAGTTCCCACTCAGGTATAGATCATTGTAAGTGTTCTGAATTTTCTGTTTGAAAAATGAATTTGATTAAAGAGTTCTGTGTCTTTTGATCCAATTACTTTGTATTGTTACAACCATATTAATTAGCTTTTGATCCTGCTTTCGTTGTCTTTTTTTTTTTAAATATTCAGGATGAATTTCTTGAGCAATATCCTCAGGGAAGAAGGAGGGTTTGAGTACAAGAAGGCAATCATTGATTCTACTGTGATTCTTATAAGAGATATTCGTGATGCGAAAGAAAGTGGACCATTGCATCTCTGTGAATTTATAGAGGACTATGAATTTACCTACCTCTCTACACAGGTTGCTTACCTCCAACACTTTGGCCTTTAAGTTGTGATCTTTCTTTTGATCTATTCACTGATGTCCTTTATCTTTTAACATTAATATATTTTGGAAAGCCCTTATTATCATCTGATGATTCATTGCCAGATTTTTCATTTCCTGGGAATTGAGGGGCTTAAGATGGCAGACCCCAGCAAATACATACAATATATCTATAATATATTAATTCTTAAAAAGGCAACTGTAAGAGCTGTAGCTGTGAGCACCTTGGCAATGTTTGGAGCAATAGTTGATGCATTGAAGGTATAAGAAGTGTCCTGAGAGAGTTATTGTGCTCCTATATTGGAATATTCTTTATATCCTGCAAGTTGTAAAAAGAATCTTCTTTTTCTTATCCAAACCGAGAATTTAAAATCCAATATTACCTTTCAATATGTATTCCACTTCACAAAAACAAATAGGGTCTCAATTAATTATTGAATGTTCTTATGAAACATAATAAGTCATGTTGTTAGGAGCTACTCATTACATTTAGCAATTGAGCTTATTCTTGAATGTGTAGGAGCTCTTCTATTGGTGATTCGGTGAGTTGTTGGGAGTTGTTGTTCTTTTCTTCTTCTTCTTCTTCTTCTTTTTTCCAGTTTTAGGGGTTGATTGAAGTGCACAAAGTTCAGTTCAGAGTTTTTGTACATGAGCATTTTTCCTGCAATTTTTTGGGCGATCTTTGACGATTCGTTGTTGGTGCAAAGGGTTTTTTATTGGTTGAACTTGTTGATTCTATTGGCGGGGATAATGTGGATAATCAGGATTTTGTAGCATGCTTTGTAAGTTGAATTTGTACTGTTTTTTTTTTAAATCAAAGGCTTTTGGCAAATGAAGATGTTAAATTTTGTTCTCATAAAAATTCAACTATGGGATTATTTGCTTCTGTTGCAGTTTAGTGCTTTTGACATTTAGGGGGTTGATTTAGGGCTGCACATGTGCTGGTTTAGACGTCCATTTGTGCGACTAAGGTCGTTTCCCTGCCCAAAAGTTGTTGTTTGCCACCCTGTTGGAGTTGTTTTTTTTTTTGCAAATATCAAGTTGCTCATACAGATGGGTTCCCAAGGATCTGTTTGTTAAACTTATACATTGTTCTATTGTTTGAAGTTTTTTGTATTTGAGTGCAACGATCTGGTTTTTGTGTTATAACACCTACTTGATGATAGCTTCAGCTATCTAATCTTTGATATTAAAAAAAAAAAGAAAATCAGAAGTGCACTATTTATATCACATTTTGTATTTAATTAGATTGAAATTTACTTTTAATGTAGTGGTTTCTGATGTTTTGTAGTTGTTTCCAAGTACCACGCATATTTCTTGTAAAGACCGGGATTTTCAAATGTTATTTTTATAATTATAAATTTCAGTTCAATTTAAAATTAATTTGTATTTCTAAGACTCCAAAAATTTTTGAATATTTCGTTCCTCGAGTAAACGACTTATAGAATTCTTTGGAACAGATTCTGGCATAATCCTGTTATTCAAATTTGAAAACGAAATTATTTCACTTTATTATACCGAGGTTTGGAAATATTTTCGGATTTCGTTATTTAATTCAAATTCGAAGATTTATTTATTTATTTATTTATTTATTTATTTTAAGTTTATTTTAATCGTGTTGGGTTTTAGTCGGAAAGCGGGTTTCGAGATTTATTTCCGATTATTAATTTAACTTTTATGTCCACACATACACTCAACCTCACACCCAATCCCTAACCTCTTCACCCGGGCTCACCCCTACAACCCCATACTCTCTGTTTCATCTGTAAACCCATCCATCTTTCTTCATCAGTCATTTCACATCACCACTCCTCCACCTTTTAGTACTCCATCCTCCATCTTTTTTCATTCAATACTCCATCCTTCACCATCACCCCCGTTTCTGAAGCGCTACCAAATCACCGAGCTCACCCACTCCTGACTTCTTCATTCCTTGCCCAAGCTCCATCGCCACCTCCTCCTCCGTTTCGTCCACCTCCCAAGCCGCAGCCTCAACGGGGTTTGATTCAAGTGGTTAGCCAGACCTCTACTCCATCTTCTCGTCTACGCCACTTTCCATTGCCCCTGCGAGCCCGACGCCACCACTTAACACGCCTCGAAGCCTCCGGTGAGCCACCGTGCCCGAATCTCTCGCGGTGAGCATCTAACCTCTTTTCGCCTCCTTTTTCGATTTCTTGCGTGTTGCTTTTCATCATTATTGCTTGATTTAACCGGAGAGTGAGCACGAGAGCGAGTTGGGAAGGTTGAGAGTGGGGGACGGTGAGGACGAGAGGTCGAGGGTGACGAAGGCGTGAGTGCGAGGGGGACGTGAGGGCAAGCAAGAGAGAGTGAGCAGAGTGCGTAAGCGAGGAAGGTGGAACCGAGGACGAGCCTAGATCGGACGAGACGAGGAGGACGGAGGTGCTTGAACTCCAGTCGTCGGCGAAACAGAGAACTGAGGGTCCACTCCTTCTCCCTTCATTTCTTTATTTCACCCAGTTCGGCCCTTTTTTTGCCGGTTCGGTTCCCCTCTTTTCTTTCCCTTTTCTTGGTCTGGTTCGGGAGTGGTGGGGCCTTTCCTCTTAATTTCGGTTCTCCTTTTTGAATTATGTAAAGATTATATTTATCTTACTTATTTACTTATTTAATTTATTTAATTATTTAAATACTGTTATTTATTTATTTAAATAATTATTCATTCATTTAATTCTTATTTATTAGTAGTTTATTATATAAATAATTGTGGGTTTGGGTTAGCTGTCTATTTGTTCAATTAGTTGTTTATGTTCTAAATTTAATTGTTATTCAATTTCCGAATTAGGTGGTTATTAATATATATATACATATATATATATATATATCCCTAGAATTATTTATTTCCTTATTTATTGAATTATAATGATTTAATTATTTTTGGATTTATTTAAATGTTTAATAAAATGATTAGTTGATTTATTACTTGATTAGTTGAAATATTTCTCAAGTGTTGGAAATTGTCACAACTTTTGAATAATGATTTCAAACAAAAAGGAGTTATGCCGAGATTTTTTGAGATAATATTGTATTATGAGATTGGTTTAAGGTTTTGAAATCAAACTAATTTGAGATGAGTTATCGTAACGGTATGAGATTAGTTTAAGGTTTTGTTAACAACTTTTGGATATTTTTTTTTTGAATAAAGTATTTGATGGCTTGTCTTACCTAAACCCGATTGACCTTAGAAACTATTGAACTGGGGTACTTGGTATTTGATTTGGGAATCTGATTGTAGAATTTGACTTGGTGAACTAATTGATTAGATTTCTTGAGACTTTGATTATATGAGTTACTTGTTAGGTAGTGTTGTTATTACATAAGTAAAATGAGATTTGAAGCATGATTCGATACGTTGAGATTCGAGGTGATTTATGGAAACAAGAATTCAATGTGATAATATAAGATGTTGAGTTAAGTTGAGATAAACGATGATGATGATGGTGATGATGATGATGATGATGATGATGATGATGTTATGACTAATAATTGATGGATAAATTATGTGTAGTGGTAAATGGATCCCGTTCTGTGCAGTATGCTTATACATGTTCATTTACATATGATTAGGTGATCTGTGACTTGACTGGATATTTGCTATTGCTGATTATTGCTTGGATTCTGCGCTCCTCCAGGTAAGTCCTCCGGGGCTTAATCAAGTTAGATACTCATGCCTAATGTGTCATATAGTGTGTAGGTGTTGCATTCTGCATATTCATATAGTAGCATGCTTAGGTTGCACAACTGATCGAGCATCCGTATTCTCTTTGCGTATGGTAGAACGACCGTTAAATTGTGAGTCCTAGAGTCATTTGCTAGGGTCATAGGACCACCCAGTCTCATCTGGTTTGTTCCTGATCGAGTCTGATATTATACCATGAAAAAGAAAGAATGATAAGCATTATATATGACACGAGACATGATATATGACATGATGAGATGTTGCTATATAGCATTGAACGCGGCTGGTTCCTGCACTAACGAGCATGGGTGCGGGAGTAAGAGAGGGACATACCACTTGGCATTCTGTGAGGGATCCCATTTAATCGCTTTCTGCATATATATAAATTGTTAACATGCTTGTGTGTTTAATATTTCCACATTGCATTAGAGCATCCTTTATTTAGGTATAGGCACATTATATGTCATCAGCGAGTTCTTCAGGGCCTGCATGAGTGGCTCGACCTTGAATCATGGTATAGTTTCAGGTATTTGATCCTTGCTTATTCCGTGCTTCCATGACGAGGGTTTCATCTGGGGCGTTCAACTAACCGAGAGACTGACTTACCACCAGACTCAACACTTGAGGTTTTATACTCGTTTATATTGGTTTAGACCCGGCTCCGCCGAGGCAAGTTGTATTGTCAATTTCCTTTCTTTATGTTTTGAACTATAAATGATTTTGAGCGACTTAGTCAAGTAGGACAGGTTATGGTCCCCAACGGACCTCTCGTGAATTTAGGGTATGAAATCCCTTCTTTTAGCACTCACACTTTGTTTTGAAACTCAACCCGTGCTCGAATTGCAAGATCTTAATGAAGGTATCTAATCCTTCGAAACGTAACCTGAATATTTATATTTAGGTCGTTACAAAGAAGGTATCGGATCTTAGGTTGCGCGATTTGAGTACAAATGGGTTGAAGTATGATTTGAAAATTTGCCCAATGTTTTTAAAGGATTTTGAAGAGTTTTAAAGGGCAAAATGAATTTAATATGGCTAATTAATGAACAAAGCTTAATAAAATTGACTTTAAATAAGGAAAATCGGAAAAAGGGAAATCGAGTGGGCAGAAAAGCGATAGACCATCCCTATTGGATGTAGACTTGGGAAAGGGTAGGCAAAACTTAGCTTTGTACTTTACAGAGGGCCTGAAAGACTCCAAGGAGTTTGCACCGTGATGGTTGGAGTGGAGGGTTTAGAATATTGAGGTCGAGAGGATAGTTTCCCCTCTGGTCAGTTGCCCCTCGAAGAGCAGCTTTTAGATAGATTCTGTGATATTATATAAATTGGGCCTGAGGGCGATCCCTCTTGAAGAGGATCAGATTAATTGTTGCTAATTGATACTCTGTTGTGTGTCGCCTTCCTTGAGCAAGAATTTTGTTAATCTGTTTAACCTATGTTGGCTATGAGTTGAACTACTGTGTGAAAGGGATAGCGGGAGAGTCCCTCCTTACTATGTAGTCGGGATTTCAGTACTTGTAAAGCAATCTTTTCTGTTATTCAACTATTTGTGTCATTTTCTTTCCATTTTGCCTTCTATTCAATAGATTTCTAGTTAAGGGTTGAGGATTGTTGGAGGGTGTCTAATCTTTTCATTCTGCTTTCCTCTTCTCTTATCTTCTCTAATGTCCCTTTATGATGTGTTATCGATCCTTTCCTTTTCATTCCATTTCCTTTCCTTCCTTTTCTCTCCTTTACTATTCTTCTCTTCCCCTCCTCTTTCTTTTATTCTCTTCCATAGATGTTCTTATCGAGTCTTCTTTTGGTATCGGCGTCCTCCTCGAGAAATTGGGTTAGGCATCCAATCATATTCGGTATATCTGTTTCGGTGCACTGATTACTTGGGTGTATGATGGAGTATGGTATTTGACGCCAGAGGTCATACTACGAGTTAACTAATGTACTAGAATGTCAAACCTTGAATGATCCACGATTTCCGACGTAATTCTGAGTCTAAGGGAATGGGTGTTTTGTCGAGTCATCCCTCTCGATCCTTGCAATGATCAATAGGTGTCTTCTTGTCATAAGACTTTATCTAGAGCTTGACCATCCTTCTTTGGGAAATGGTTGAGTGCTTTTTTCTCTTACCCAACTTAGTCATACAAGCATTCCACAGGAAATGGGCTCTTAAGTTAGTGAGTTGACTTTGCCCTTTGAGATGTCTGTTTGGTTATGATTGTAGTCCCATATGTGATTACCTAACCTGATATTACATTATGATAAATACATGTCCCTATACCCTCATATTCAGATTCATCCCCATTTCTTTAGGCTCATATTATACTTCATTGTGTTCCTTCATATTCCTATGTTGTAGCATGATTAAATTGATTTCTTGCATATGGTAGTACTAGTTGACTAAATGTATGAATGTGTCACATGTTATGAATATTGTAGGATAGATGAATTGTGATTTGAGCGATTATGTGCCTTATCCGCGTGGTTGTTTGCTCTCTCTTGACGTAGGTTCCTGATAGTATTATCGTTCTTTCATGCTTTCATGAACAACTGGTCTGACACCTCGCATGATCACACACCAAAATATGTTCTGGTTTCGTGTATACATGACCCATGAAGGTTATATTAAACTTATTTAGATCACCCCTTACTATACCTATGCTTTTCTATGAATTACTACTGTCATGTGGAAACTATGCTTTTCAAATATAACTCATCATATCATTTCGAGTCGTACGTGCCCATTATGTGAACTTTGTCATCGTATAATGTGATAGCTTACTATATTGTCCTTATATGCTTCCGTGTCATGAATATATGTTGACGTTATTCATTGCGATAGGTACGTGATAGTGTTCATTGATATGACTGGTGTACTTCATGAACTAGGTGTATCTTGCTTGTTGCGATTATGCCTTATAGATCTCCATAAGGGCCTCGTTGTCATTCTTGGGTTAGAATCTTGTCTCTAGTCTTATTAGTCCTTGATCTGTATTTGACTCCATAAGGGATCTGGGTTTTCCGCTTCCGTCTCTCCCTTATCCCCGTTAACTTGGTACCCCAGTGTCATCTTATGAAAGAAGTGTCGACAAGAGGAAGAGAACAACTAGCTGGATATCACCACAGCGGCGCAGCGGAAGCGTAGTGGGCCCATAAACCATGGGTCCTAGAATCGACATCATCGACGGCATTGAAGGATGAGCAAGTTTTGGAGGTCGTAATCATTGGATACGATTCCTAAATATGACTTATGGAAGGGGCGTTCTCCATTCGAGCTACTGGTCTTTTCTGTGATGATTGAGAATGATGTGGGGTGGTGCGATATGCCTAGATGTGATATGGTTCCGATATGTTGATGTTTTGTTATGTTGATATTTGAGTTAGTGGTAAGTATGACTTGGTTGCCTCTGCGTACGAGATATGGGACACTGATGTTAATGAGTTGCTGACTTAGTGTGCATGTTTGATGACTTTCTTTTCCTTTCTCCCTTTCCTTTTCTCCTCTTTTATCTTCTTTCTTATTCATGTGGGTTAAGGTTCATTTGGTGGAATAGTCTGGAGAGTGATAGGAGAACTAGAAGTCCTAGGTTTTGGTCGAGGATGGTGTAAGGTAGAGTCTTAGAAACGAGACATTGGATTAGGCAGGATCGAGTAAGTTCTAGGGCCGGTAGGAGACGGCGATTAGGAATTTTCAGATGAGCCTTCTAGGTAAGCCTTAGGTGGGGCATAGGATGAGAATGGCGAGATTGCGGAAATAAGATTGTAGAATAGGTGAGCAATTTTGGATGAAGGCTAGAGTGAATCCGTTAAGTTAGGCATGAATGAGGGAGGTATGAGGGGACTAGACATGATGATTTTGGTAAAGAAGATATGATTATAGAAAGGTTGTTTGTGTTATGGGCAAAAACGGTGTTGTTAGGGAACGGATTGTGGATGACATTAGTGTTTGAGCGACTAGGATTGTTAAAGAATTGTAGACCTCGGGATTTAGGGTATTAGTACTATGAGTAAGAATGACCTTGATGAGAATGAATTATGGATATCGTTAAGGTTTGAGTGACTAGGACTGCTTGGAAATTTGTGGATCTTGGGATTCGAATTGTTTATATGATAAGGGACAGGATGTGAGATCGATATTGAGGTTTGCTCTTGGGAATTCAGGGTACTTGCTAGAATTGTAATTGGTGGAACACTAGAGGCCATATTGGAAGATTTTTATAATAGGAAGAAATTATGGTTGGTATGTGTGATAGTGATTTGAATAGTGAGGTGCTAGGAAAAGACAAATGAGATTTGAGGAAATGCCTATAGCGAAGAAAAGGTATCGTTAAGGGTAATCATGAGTTTGATTGAATGGGATTAGAGATAGGAAGATTCTGAATGACGAATATGGGGACTAGTTCAGGTGGACGACGTGATGATACTAATAATCGCGGAATTTTGTGAATTCAATAAATTGTGATGCCTTGGGTGAATTCGACTAAGAATGATATAGAGTTTCTCTTGGAAAAAGGGTTAGTGGTTAGGGTCATCATGAGGTAAGATGTCGTTGTTGAGGATTGTAGTCTAAGGTGAGTTAGGAGTATGTGGCAATAAAGAGCTAGTATAAGATGGCTTGAGGGCACGTGATTGATTTAGGCTATAGTGGGACTCTGAATAGTAAATTGGTATTGTGAATGGGTGAAATTTCTATGACCTTTTGGACGATGTAGAGATACCATTTGGTTTGGAGATATTCTGGTGAGCTAGATGAGAAATACATGTTGTTGACCACTTGGGAATAGTAATATTTCGAGGAAGAACTTGATGATTTATAATTATAGGTTTATCACTAGTTGGCTCCCTGGCTTAAAATCTGACGAGTGCGAATGTTTTGGTATTGCTATGACTTTCCGACATAACTGATTGAAGTGCTTATATGCTTGGGATACGTAAGTGGTTTAGGGAGATGAACCTTGCTTGCAACACATTGAGGATATAGGATGTGATGATGCCCTTGTATGAGGTTGGGAATAGGAGTTGGTTCTTTAGAGGTGAATTAGCAGTAAGTGTGCTTATTGGTATGGGAAGTCAGTTCAAGGTATGGAAGCAATTTAAGACTTTTCTCGTAGGGATATTGATCGGATGGAATCGTAAGGACATAGGTAGAATGAATGAATTCGAAAGGAAACACCTAGATTGCTCACACGCTTGATAGAGGTTCCTATGAGAGTTTGGAGTATTGGGCTCGATTTATGATTTTTTTTTGGAGAGTTGTGATTTCCGACGCATGGGCTTTGAATGGTTAGGTGAAAGTCGGATTTGAGAGCTTGAGATCTCGAGTGAATTGATTCTTAGAGGACTCGTTTACCTGAGCTTTGAGGTATTTATTGGATGGAATTGAAATAGGCTTGACCTTTAGACTTGTATGAAAGGAAGTAAAGAGGACATTTATGGTTTGCGGTTATAAAAGAAGAAAGATACAATTATGCTTAGGGATTTGGCCATGATTTGAGTTTGGTAGACCTAGATGAGGCTTGCTCTTGAATTGGGAACTTGATAGGGATATGCGCATTGGTGGTGAGTCTGATCTGATTGGTAACAATATGTAGTTTCCCGATTTTATGATATATTGATAATCAGATTTGATATGTTGCCATTTTGATAAAATGAAATTCTCGTTATGAATGATTCGGCTATACTGAAATTATGATATGATGATTTTTGGAATGATGAATCTCATTATGTTGATATGTGGTATTCTAATGTGTTAATGTTTGCCATATGATGATATCTTGAGCTTGATAGATCAAAACATATTTTGAGAAATGAACCTAGGAAGCAAATATGGGGTCAGCCATTAGAGGTGGATGTTGCCACCTCTTGATTTCTTGAAACCTGATTGACTGACCTGGGAAGAACTGACTTGAATTTTGAGAGGCTTTGTTGTTTTAAAAAGATTTTAGTGTCGGGGACGAGACTTGTTTTTAGAGGTGGATGATGTAAAGACCGGGATTTTTAAATGGTATTTTTATAATTATAAATTTCAGTTCAATTTAAAATTAATTTGTATTTCTAAGACTCTGAAAATTTTTGAATATTTCGTTCCTCGAGTAAACGACTTATAGAATTCTTTCGAACAAATTCCGGCATAAACCTGTTATTCAAATTTGAAAATGAAATTATTTCGCTTTATTATATCGAGGCTTGGAAATATTTTCGGATTTCGTTATTTAATTCAAATTCGAATATTTATTTATTTATTTTAAGTTTATTTTAATCGTGTCGGGTTAAAGTCGGAAAGAGGGTTTCAAGATTTATTTTCGATTATTAATTTAACTTTTATGTCCACACATATACTCAACCTCACACCCACTCCCTAACCTCTTCACCCGGGCTCACCCCTACAGCCCCCCTACTCTCTGTTTCATCTGTAAACCCATCCCCCTTTCTTCATCTGTCATTTCACATCACCACTCCTCCACCTTTTAGTACTCCATCCTCCATCTTTTTTCTTTCAGTACTCCATCCTTCACCATCACCCCGTTTCTGAAGCGCTACCAAATCACCGAGCTCACCCACTCCTGACTTCTCCCTTCCTTGGCCGAGCTCCATCGCCACCTCCTCCTCCGTTTTGTCCACCTCCCAAGCCGCAGCCTCAACGGGGTTTGATTCAAGTGGCAAGCCCGACCTCTACTTCAGCTCCTCGTCTATGCCACTTTTCGATGCCCCTGCGAGCCCGACGCCACCACTTAACACGCCTCCAAGCCTTCGGCGAGCCACCGTGCCCGAATCTCTTGCGGTGAGCATCTAACCTCCTTTCGACTCCCTTTTTCGATTCCTTGTGTGTTGCTTTTCGTCCTTATTGCTTGATTTAACCGGAGAGTGAGCGCGAGAGCGAGTCGGGAAGGTCGAGAGTGGGGACGGCGAGGACGAGAGGTCGAGGGTGACGAAGGCGTGAGTGCGAGGGGGGCGTGAGGGCAAGCAAGAGAGAGTGTGCAGAGTGCGTAAGCGAGGAAGGTGGAACCGAGGACGAGCCCAGATCGGAGGAGACGAGGATTATGGAGGTGCTCGAACTCCAGTCGCCGGCGGAACAGAGAACTGAGGCGGAGCACTTGGTGAGGAAGAAGAAGGATTGGCGGGTCCCACGCCACCTGCCTTGTCAGTCGGGTCCACTCTTTCTCCCGTCATTTCTTTATTTTACCCGGTTTGGCCTTTTTTTTGTCGGTTCGGTTCCCCTCTTTTCTTTCCCTTTTCTTGGTCCGGTTCGGAAGTGGTGGGGCCTTTCCTCTTAATTTCGGTTCTCCTTTTTTAATTTTGTAAAGGTTAGATTTATCTTACTTATTTACTTATTTAATTTATTTAATTTATTTAATTTATTTAATTATTTAAATTCTGTTATTTATTTATTTAAATAATTATTCATTTATTTAATTCTTATTTATTAGTAGTTTATCATATAAATAATTGTGGGTTTGGGTTAGCTGTCTATTTGTTCAATTAGTTATTTATGTTTTAAATTTAATTGTTATTCAATTTCCGAATTAGGTGGTTATTAATATATATATATATATATCCCTAGAATTATTTATTTACTTATTTTCTGAATTATAATGATTTAATTATTTTTGGATTTATTTAAATGTTTAATAAAATGATTAGTTGATTTATTACTTGATTAGTTGAAATATTTCTCAAGTGTTGGAAATTGTCACAACTTTTGAATAATGATTTCAAACAAAAAGGAATTATGCCGAGATTTTTTTAGATAATACTACCTCCGTTCGGCAAAACTTGTCGTTTACTATTCAGGCACGCTTTTTTAAAATGATAAAAACTATATAAAATATTCATTTTTCAAAAAAAAATTAACAAGTTTGTACTTATTAATAATAACTATGAAATTGTTAAATAAAATTATTAAAAAAACTAGATATTTTACATAGTTTTTATCTCCTAAAAAAAGCGTGCATGAATAGTAAAACGTCAAGTTTTGCCGAACGGAGGTAGTATTGTATTATGAGATTGGTTTAAGGTTTTGAAATCAAACTAATTTGAGTTGGGTAATTGTAATGGTATGATTTGGTGAAGTTGATTTTCAAAGGCTTAAATTTTTTGTTAACAGCTTTTGGATATATTTTTTATTTTTGAATAAAGTATTTGATGGCTTGACTTACCTAAACCCGACTGACCTTAGAAACTATTGAATTGGGGTACTTGGTATTTGATTTGGGAATCTGATTGTAGAACTTGACTTGGTGAACTAATTGATTAGATTTCTTAAGACTTTGATTATATGAGTTACTTGTGAGGTAGTGTTGTTATTACATAAGTAAAATGAAATTTGAAGCATGATTCGATATGTTGAGATTCGAGGTGATTTATGGAAACAAGAATGCAATGTGATAATATAAGATGTTGAGTTAAGTTGAGATAAACGATGATGATGATGATGATATGACTAATAATTGATGGATAAATTATGTGTAGTGGTAAATGCATCCCGTTCTGTGCAGTAAGCTTATACATGTTCATTTACATTTGATTAGGTGATCTGTGGCTTGACTGGATATTTGCTATTGCTAATTATTGCTTGGATTCTGCGCTCCTCCAAGTAAGTCCTCCGGGGCTTACTCAAGTTAGAACCTCATGCCTGATGTGTCATATAGTGTGTAGGTGTTGCATTCTACATATTCATGTAGTAGCATGCTTAGGTTGCACAACTGATCGAGCATCCGTATTCTCTTTGCGTATGGTAGAACGGCCGTTAAATTGTGAGTCCTAGAGTCATTTGCTAAGGTCATAGGACGACCCAGTCCCGTCGGGTTTGTTCCTGATCGAGTCTGATATTATACCATGAAAAAGAAAGAATGAAAAGCATTATATATGACACGAGACATGATATATGACATGATGAGATGTTGCTATATATCATTGAACGCGGTCGGTTCCTGCACTAACGAGCATGGGTGCGGGAGTAGAAGAGGGACATGCCACTTGACATTCTGTGAGGGGTCCCATTTAATCGCTTTCTGCATATATATAAACTGTTAACATGCTTGTGTGTTTAATATTTCCACACTGCATTAGAGCATCCTTTATTTAGGTATAGGCACATTATATGTCCTCAGCGAGGTCTTCAGGGCCCGCATGAGTGGCTCGACCTTGACTCGTTGTATAGCTTCAGGTATTTGATCCTTGCTTATTCCGTGCTTCCATGACGAGGGTTTCATTTGGGGCGTTCAACTAACCGAGAGACTGACTTACCACCAGACTCAACACTTGAGGTTTTATACTCGTTTATATTGGTTTTGACCCGGCTCCGCCGAGGCAAGTTGTATTGTCAATTTCCTTTCTTTATGTTTTGAACTATAAATGATTTTGAGCGACTTAGTCATGTAGGACAGGTTATGGTCCCCAACGGACCTCTCGTGGATTTAGGGTATGAAATCCCTTCTTTTAGCACTCACACTTTGTTTTGAAACCCAACCCGTGCTCGAATTGCAAGATCTGAACGAAGGTATCCAATCCTTCGAAACGTAACCCGAATATTTAAATTTGGGCTGTTACATTTCTATAATCATTTCGTTGTGTGTTTCTGAGTATCGTTTTTTATCTTATGATTATTTAAGATATACATTTCATTGTGTGTTTTATACTCTAAAAATATTTATGCATTTCTCATTTGCACTAAAATTTTATCTATTTCTTTTATCCTGTTTCACCCATGATCAAAATATCTACAACTATCAATTATCATTTTTATTTAGTCTTTTCTTTCATTACATATGTCTAACTAGTTCAGTACCCGCACCTTGTGTGGTTTGGTAATATAAATATTAATGCGTTTAATATTAAAAAAACACAAAAAATTGTAAATAATCCTTACACCCTAATATTCTTTCATTTTTTTGAATTCAGATAAATTTTCTATTAGCATTCCTTTGATTTTTTTATTGCTATATCAATTTACAAACAACAATCAAATGAGAAATAATCAAGGGAAATTTCGTCTGGTAGCCACAAGATTTTACTCTTTTCGCATGGTGTCCAAACTTTTCAAAAACTTCGCATGGTAACCACGAGGTTTCGACTAATTTTGTGTGATAGCCACGAGGTTTGGGCAAATTTCTTATGTTAATCAAATTGGTTTAAAATCTTTTAGAATATAGGTAAAATCACAAAATAATCATAAAATATATTTTTTCACACAACAACCCAATTTTGGTTTTTTATTTTAAAAAGTTAACTAAAACCATTTAAAAATTTTATAGTGCTACACATTAATTGCATGATAAATGAATAAATTATACAAAAATAATAATGGTAGTTTTTTTTTAAAAAAAAAACTTTTAAATTTGAAAAAGTATACATAATTACCCAATGTAGTTGGTTGTTTTCAAAGAGTCATTAATAACCTTTCTAATGTTTTAAAAAGATTACATATTTGATATATAATACAAAGTTTATTTTATCCAAAATATTTTATTTAGTTTAAACAAATATGAATGAATGGTAATTTAAAATATGTACTTAATTTATGGATTTGAAAATAAATTAAGTACATATTTTAAATAATTTACTCATTTTTTATGTACTTTTTTTTTAATTTTAGGTGATTTTTTTATAATTTACTCATTCTTTGGGTAAATAATTTAATCTCCTTAAATATTAAAAGGGTTGTTGACGGTTTTTTAAAAGTAAAACACCGAAAATGAATGATTAAGTGAGTGAATTATAATATATTTATCATTTTATATAATTTCTATATGATTTTTAATAAGTTTGGTTATCACACGAAATTTATCAAAACCGCATGGTTACCATGCGAAATTCTTGAAATGTTTGGGTATCATGCGAAAAAGACCAAACCTTGTGGTTATCAAGCGAAATTTCCCAATAATCAATTTATATCTAATCTTTCAATTTTTTTGAACTTAATTAATTTTTTTAATTAAAACCCTTTGGATAAAATTTTGGTAAAATTATATTTTTAGCACAGATACTTAACAAACTTGGTTAAAATCTTATATCGATATCTAATAAAATTGAGTAAAATATTATCTTAAGTATAGAATAATATATTGATATCTTATGAAATTGAGTAAAATTTTATCCGAAGTATATAATATTATATCGATATCTAATGAAATGGGGTAAAATCTTATCTTAAACGTATAATGGTACATTGATTAAGTGGAGTTGGATACAAATTAGGTAAAATCTTATCTTAAACATAATGTTAGAGTATTGATTAAATGGAGCCGGATAAAAATTTGGTAAAAGGGGTGATTTAGGTAACTAGTCACTTTTTAAAATATAATTTGGTAATTAGTCATCTCAAAAATAAAATTAGGTGGGATAGCCACCATCCAAATAGAGTAGTAATGGTCAATGGTCAACTGTTTGACCACTGACCGGTCAACAGTTGACCATTGACCGGTCAACGTTGACCGTTGACCAACTTATTCAGATTTTTTTTTAGTGGTGACATTTTTTGTGATGCCATTTTGTACCATTTTGATGCCATTTTTTATTACATTTTATTTTCACTTTGATACCACTTTTCTAATTAAATGGTTTGATGACACTTTTTTAATGCCACTTTTTTCAAACCTTGATGACATTTTTTGTTTACTGTGATGTCACGTTGACCATTGATGCCCTTTTTTTACTGTTCGCTACTTATGACACTTTGTTATGTCAATTTTTTGATGATATTTTTTTACCGTGATGCCATATTTTTTCAAAGTAGTGTTTTGATGACATTTTTTTTAATGTGAAGCAACTTTTTCAAAGTAGTGTTTTGATGCAATTATTCTTTTGTAATCGTTTGATGCCACTTTTTTTATTTAATTAATTGTATATCGATATATTTTCATTGATTCTATTTTTATTCATTGATGACACATTTGTGAGTTCACTTCATTGATGCTATCATTTGTGATGACATTTTTATTACATTTTTATACAATTTATGACACATGAGCATAAATGTGATTAAACTTCATTGATGACTTCTTTTATTGATGACTTTTATGTATTGATGGCATTTCTTATTATTGTACTTCATTGATCTCAATCGTTTCTGATGATATTTTGAAATAATTGATGAAATAGAAGCTTAAAACGTGGAATCAAAATAATGTCACTTATTGCACATATAAAAACACAAGGTCTTTAAAACTATGACATTAATATTGGTTGTATACGTAAAAATACATATTATAACATGACATCAACTCAAAAAAAATGCATCAATGTAAGAATATAACGTGGAATCAATGAAAATCAATACAAGGTGACATCGATGTAACCATACGAGAATTATATAGAAAATAATATCAAAACGGACTCTTTTCATATCACACAATCAATACAAGGTAGGAGATAGAGGAAGATAGGAAAGATAGAACGATAGAGATAGAGAGATTAGGAGATAGGAAAGGGTAAGTGTTTTTTATTACTTTTCTGAATGCCTCTCAATTACAATCAATAGGGTATTTATACCCTTAATTTCTACTACCCTATAAGGTACCCTTTAGACTATATGATCATTACATTACTTCCCCTTACAAAAGCTTTGACCTCAAAGCTTAAGAATTGGAGAAAGTATTTAGAAAGCAAGAAGCAATTAAGCCTAAAATCTATATAACATGAGACAATTAAGGCTAAAACAATATATGTCTACTGGAAAGTATTGCAAATGGTCCATCTATGGCTATTGGCTCATAACCGATTGCATGACCTCAAAGCTTATGAATTGGTGAAGGATCTTGGCTACAACAAGCTTCCATGACAGCACCCATGTACTTCTTGTCTGCCCACATAACAGTCATCACCCATGTGTGACCACGTAACCGATTGCAGAACAAAGAATCTACACATAGTCATCACCCGTTTGTTCCCAGTAAAAAAATTCGGATAAAAGCATCCTTGATTAAGTTCATCTGATCGATCAGATCATTCACTGAAGGCCTTGGCTCAAGCAAGCTATAAGCACCAAACAATCATATTATAACCTATGACATTAATATTGGTTGTATACGTAAAAATACATATTATAACATGACATCAACTCGAAAAAAATGCATCAATGTAAGAATATAATGTGGAATCAATAAAAATCAATACAAGGTGACATCGATGTAACCATACGAGAATTATATAGAAAATAATATCAAAACAGACTCTTTTCATATCTCACAATCAATACAAGGTATGAGATAGAGGAAGATAGGAGAGATAGAACGATAGAAATAGAGAGATTAGGAGATAGGAAAGGATAAGTGTTTTTTATTACTTTTTTGAATGCCTCTCAATTACAATCAATAGGGTATTTATACCCTTAATTTCTACTACCCTATAAGGTACCCTTTAGACTATATGATCATTACATTACTTCCCCTTACAAAAGCTTTGACCTCAAAGCTTAAGAATTGGAGAAAGTATTTAGAAAGCAAGAAGCAATTAAGCCTAAAATCTATATAACATGAGGCAATTAAGGCTAAAACAATATATGTCTACTGGAAAGTATTGCAAATGGTCCATCTGTGGCTATTGGCTCATAACCGATTGCATGACCTCAAAGCTTATGAATTGGTGAAGGATCTTGGTTGCAACAAGCTTCCATGATAGCACCCATGTACTTCTTGTCTGACCACATAATAAAAGTCATCACCCATGTGTGACCACGTAACCGATTGCAGAACAAAGAATCTACACATAGTCATCACCCGTTTGTTCCCAGTAAAAAAAATTCGGATAAAAGCATCCTTGATTAAGTTCATCTGATCGACCAGATCATTCACTGAAGGCCTTGGCTCAAGCAAGCTATAAGCACCAAACAATCATATATAAGAACTCAATTTCCAGTAAACAAAAAGCATTAAGAAATATACCAAGATAACCTTCAACTCTGAAAATATGCCAAAACAAGTCATTGCACTATAATCTCAAAAGAATCTGTTCAGTCACCATTAGTTAAAAACATGTTGAGCTTGGAAGGTTCACAGTTAACTAAGCTTAAATCTCAAAAGAATCATTGCACTATAATCTGATCAAAGGCAAAGAAATCTATAAACACATCAATTCTGAATTTACAAGCAAAAACTAATAATTGAGTCCAACAAACACTTGACTTCTTAGAACAATCATTATCGTATTTTTTACTTTCTGATTAGAAGTAGATTTTGGTATGATAGAAGTTTTGAATTATACCCTTTTGGAGGCTTACTCTTTCATGATGCCAAGTTTTTAAATGCCCTCTCTTTGCCTCTGATTGAAGGTGCACGCTATTATAGCAGTTATGAAGATATTGGTATTTGAATTGGCAGCAGGAAGAGAAATTGACATGCTTCCTGAGGTAGAATTCTATTGTCTATTGTAAACATTAATCACACCTTTTGTGTAAAGCCCCAAGTGTAGGGGTGGTTGTATATCCCACATAAAAAAATTACCCACCCACCCCACCCCTATTGTGAGCAAGCTAGATGAATCACACCTACTGTGAGCAAGCTAGATCAATTACCCCACCCACCCCACCCCACATAAAAAATTACCCACCCTACCCATATTGTGAGCAACTAGATGAATCACACCTACTGTGAGCAAGCTAGATCAATCATTGTCAAATTTGCACCAGTTTAGTTGATGTTGGCTTAATCACACCTACTACTAAATCAAAATTAATTAAATTATACAATTAAGGAACAGAGTCAACCATAACACATAAGCAACATTGTTACCCTTTCAAGAATTTTATTAGGTAATTATGCTCTTTACAAAAATAATTAGCCGTGCCGTTTCATTCCAAAATAAAATTAGTCCCCGTACCCACTCACCTCTTCGCTCTCTCCTCTCCTCTCTTCACGAACGGACGACTCTCAGATCTGGCAACAATGGCGATGGATTCGGCAACTATATGGCCATGGAAGATCGTTCCTCTCCCGACGAAGAGTTGTCAGGTAACTTACGGTTTGTTTTCTTCTTTTTCTTTGGGGTTTTGGGCGATCTCGTCCTCCCTGACTCTTCTACTGTTTCGGTGTTTTGAGCGATCTCGGTCCTCCCTGGCACTTCAACTGTTGATTAATATTGCATTGATGGGATAAGGTTCCTGATTTCCCCCATTGCTTGGTTTATTTTCTGATTTCTATTGTGTCTTGATGAACGGTTTTTAGTCGCGTAAACCGTATCAAAATAAAACTCAAACCTACAAACTAGCATAGCAAGTAAGTAAGAGGTCGATCCCACAAAGAATCAAGTATTCCTTTGCAATGTGTATTTACCAATTAGTGAAAGGGAGATTTTTGGGTGATTGAAATAAGAAAGAAAACAAAATAAACTATAAACAAGTTGATGCAAAACAATTTAGAGAAGATCACTCTACCTACAACTATCCACTTTATTTGGTTGAATTGATATTGTAACTTCCTCTTGTCCTTTTAGTTTTCCTATGAATGTCCTTGTCCCGACCTACTATAGTTACTAGTCCAATCAGTCCTAGAAACCCTTATCAATCGAACAGTCCCTAAAGAAGGATTTAACCCAATTGATAGCTTTAAGTTCAGAGATTAACCAAGGTATTTGCAGTCCCTAAAGAGGGATTTAACAACACATCCGACTTCCTACCCATCCAGTTAGTTCAATCAGCCCTAAAGGGATAAGTTTGCCACTTTGGTTAAGGTTCGCAATCAGGAATCTACAAAACCCTAGCAGTTGAATTGATTCTACCAAGTTGATCAGACAAGATAGAATAAAACAATCAAACATTCAAGCACAATGAAGTCAAAACATTCAATATAGGAAATAATGAACAAGATTCAGAAACTCACAACTCAATCCAAACAAAGCTTCAAATTGCAAGTAGAACGAAGAGAGTTTAGTCGCCCATGGCGAACATCGCTCTCAATCTCCAACTAAAATCGTCTTGAATCCTAATCTAATGAATGAATACCTAGGGCGAAGTCCTCTCTAATTTCGTGCTGTTTTGTGTGTCCAAGTCGGCCTCTTAAGAACAAAGATAGGTAAATAGGGTTTCGATAGATAAAACCGTCGCCGAACTTTGAAACGCTTCGCTCTGGGCAAATGCGGCGGCCGCGGCATATTGCTGCGCCCGCAGCATATGGCAGCGCCCGCTGCATCAGTCTTTTACGGAAAATGCAGGTCGAATCAGCTCTCGACATTAACAAGAAAGTTGTAGCTCTCTGAAAGAGCTTTCCAACGCATGGTCATAATAGTCAATCGGACAGCCGAGGCCTCCAGAAAGTGCAAAACAAGTTCAGCATGTCTGGCGACCACTTCTGCAGACTTGTTCTTCGTTTAGGCTCGCTTCTTCTTCTCAGGACCTCTTTAGATCTTCCTGTAAGCTTCCTCGATCAACTAGACATCCTCATCTAATGCTTCATCAACCCATGTCTCCTCCTCGGATCTACAGTTACCTGAAATAATCAATAAAAGTGTGTAGATTCCGACTCCACCACCGTAGAGAGCAAATATGCAAATTATACTTAACCCATGCATGATATGCATCATAACTAAGCTAAATGCAACCTATTATGCGTACCTAAATGCATGCTATCATGTCTTGTTTTGGATTTTGGAATTAGGGTTCCTGTTTTGGATTTTGGCTTTTGACTTCTAGCGAATGGATTATGAAAGATTTGTTCAAGCTCACAAAGAAACAGATGCCAATATTCTGTGTTTGCTCTCCCAATGGACGAAAAACGTGCCACTGCATTTGGATTGATGAAGATAGACGAGGAGGTAAGAGTTGCATCCAAGGTGTTCGATGAAATGCCTAGATGAATTGAATGTGGATTTTTCCTGGTAACTTTTAGTTGAAACAAATCATTCCTTGTTAATGTCTTTGCATATTTTTGCATAAATTTGGATTTAAACATGTCTAATTAGGACAAATTACAGGCCCTTTCATTTTAATTGATGCATGCCAAATTGTAGAGGTTGCTTATAAAGCCATCCATGAATTCTTGAAGCCATTGATCAATATGATGAAAGTTGCCAAGTGGGACCTTGATGTTGTTGCCCAATCAATTGAACTTACTATGGTTTTATGCTAATAGATCTAGTAGTCTCCATAATCTAGAGCTAGGTTGCCAATCGCTTTTTCCTCTAATACATAATGTCTTATCTTATCTTTTAGAAATGATTTGTTATAAACTCTTCTTTCAGTGGAGATGCCAAATATTTTGTTGACGGCAGCACTTCGTAATATTGAGATGGTATGCAATTTTTTTGTTCCAAGGGATCCTAGCTTCCTTACTTGCAATTGACTACAATCCTTATATTTTTTTGCTGAAGTTCTAGGAAATTACATTTTTTGCCCATCTTTACTGTCAAGGATCAATAGGTATATCTTCATTGTTGCTCATCTTTTCAAATACCAGATACCAGCTGTTTTTTCTATTCAACTGAAGAGAGGGGAATCTGATGTGCTGACAAATCACCAGAGGAAGCTACTCAACGTACACTGAAAATTTGATCTTCAAAACTGACTCTCTTGATGCCATCAATTCCCAGGTTTTGCTGTTGTTTGGTGCTGTTTTTCAATGAGCTGGTCAAAGCACTGATTTAATCATTTTTCTTATTGGTAAATGTTTAGGGTGGATTTTATGTTCTTGTGAGTGTGGAGGCTGAAGGGGTTGGTGCAATTCCTGGTGTCCAAGAAAGAGAGACCATCTTGTTCAATATAGGTACATTTTACAATTTTGTTTTGACATATCAGTGATTATAAGAGATAGAATCAATGGCGATTAAGAAATTTTCATCAAATGTAATTTTTTTCCTACTTGCTTGTAATTTTGATTCCTAATTTTTTTATTCCTAATTTTGACATTTCAGTGATTATAAGAGATAGAATCAATGGCGATTAAGAAATTGTTGTTACAATTTTTTTCCTACTTGCTTGTAATTTTGATTCCTAATTTTTTTTTTAATCAATGAACACAGTTGGAGCTAACCACTCCTTGTTATTTTCCTACTTGCTTGTAATTTTAATAAATGAACTCATGCTTGTAATTGGTTTGAACCAATTGTTCGATCATTGTTTTAGGCTAAGCAATCCAAGGATAAGGATTTGAAGGAGATAACACAAGGTGTATTTCGACGTTGAGATCGATGGAATTCCAGGTGGTAAGCTCTAGTCACAGGATTTGAGTTGTGACTTGGCTAGTTGGCAGGAGTATTAGCAAATGAGGGACCTTATGTGTTTTTCTTTTCTTTTCTTAGGGGTAGTTATAAAGGGACCTTGTTTGTTAATGGATTCTTGTGTTACAATATTGATGAAGTTTGGCATTTACTTCCCCTTTTACACTTAATTTCAATGTTGTGTCATCAATAAAAAGTTCATCAACAAAGTGTAATCACATTTTATCCTCATATGTTATCAATTGTATAAACAAAAATGTCATCAACAAATAATTTCATCACAAATAGTTGAGATCAATGAAGTGTAATCACAAATTTCATCAATGAATAAAATTCATCAATAAAAGATGTCATCACTTAAGTTTAATCACATTTTATCCCCATATGTCTTCAACTGCATAAAAATATAATAAAAATGTCATCACAAATGATTGCATCAATAAATATAATCACAAATATGTCATCGGTGATTAAAAATAGAGCCAATGAAAATATATCGATATACAATTTACTGAACTAAAAAAAGTGGCATCAAATAATTACATTAGAAAAATGACATCAAAATACTATTTTGGAAAAGTGGCATCAAATTAAATAAAAACAATGTCATTAAAAAATGGCATCAAAACACTATTTTGAAAAAAATGGCATCACGTTATAAAAAATGACATAAAAAATGACATCAGTAGTCAATGGTAAAAAAAGCGGCATCACAAAAAAGTAACGGCATCACAAAAAAGTGGCATCAATTATCAAAGTGGGAAGGAAGGGAAGGAAGGAGGAAAGTGGGAGGAAGGAAGGGAAGGGAGGGGGAAGGGAAGGAAGGAAGGGGGAGGGGTCACCCATCTAATTTTTTTTGTTTGGGTTACATTTAGTTAATTGACTTTTCCAAAAAGTCTAATTAGCAAAATCACCCTAAGAAAAGGGAAAAAAAGTCAATGTTTGTAAAATAACATTAACAATCTAAACTATATATAGATCAAAATCTAAAAATATATCAATAATTATATCTGTATAAAATCCAAAAATATATCTCATAAATATATCAATACCTTCAAGATATGAATTTTTTTTCTTTATCCAAAAAAGCAATAGATCTTACATAAAAAAATTGTGATTAAACTCTTCCAAAATTATATCAATATCTCAAAAAATTAGGGATAATATATCCATATCTAATCAAATTGGTTCTAATTTTATCTTATGCATATATAGATATATTGATTAAATAGAGTTAGAATAAAATTTTATCTTATGCATATATTAATTATTTAAAAAAATTTGTGATTTGTTCATACGACTAATATCCATATCTAATGAAATTGGGTCAAATTTTATCTCATACATATATAGATATATTGAATAAATAGAGTTTGAATAAAATTTTATCTGATATATATTGATTATTTCAATTATACATATATTGATTATTTCAAAAAATGTAATTGGTTCATACGACTACTATTAAGGAGAAGTCGACATATGTCTCAGCCGACTTCTCCTTTAATATATATATATACATATGGTCTAAATGGTGTTTGTTGATTAATATGATAAATCTGAAAAAAATACTAAGTTTACTTCGATTAATTTTAAAAATCCCGTACATAGCGCACTGGGTCTAGGCTGATTTATCTAAAAGGTTATATCCTCATATTCCGTGTAATTTAGACCAACTCAAATTCTTCGTTACCTCTGTGTAATTTAGATTACACCTAATTAGATCGATCACCAAAAATTTAGATTGGTGGCAACCACGTGACTTTGTGATAACATATGAGACTCATTACAATCGAAAATAAAGGGTATATTCATTTATAATTATCTATTATAATTGATCTTAGTAAATAGATTAGTAAATATAGTTATCTATTATAAATACATACTAGTTCATTATCCGCACTGTGTGTGGTTTTTTTATTTAAATAAATTTGATAATAAAACTCGTTTATTCAATTAATTAATTTCTTCCATACTTTTGAGTTCTCAAATCTGAATGAATTTATACTTAATTAGTATAAAAACTAATTTCTCCTTACTCCGGGCTTACTCCTTATTCATTGCTAGTGTATATTAGTGGAAACAACATATGAAAAACTATAATTTTTCAAATCTGAATGAGTCAACAAAGTTGGCATTACAAACATAATCAATCAATCAATAAATTGAACTGATTTCCATCAAAATGCACATCAAATTAACATACGAAAACCGACTTTAGGTCTCTCGGATTCATCCTCGCCATAGCTAAGAGGCCATTATCCCTCCTCCTGAATTCGGAATCCGACACCATGGAGCTAGAAGAACACCAGTTCAAGGGCTCCTTATAGTTGTGTTGCTCATCCCTGATTTCTTGAATCCAGCAAGGGCTGTTGAAACCCTCAAAATCGCAACATAAATCCCCCAAATTGAAACCTATGTAAAGCGAAACCCAATGAATCCTAGACTAAACCACAAATTAAAACCCTCTAATTCGTAGCCTAACACCCCCCAAATTGAAACCTAAACCATAGCATGAACACCCAAAATGAAACTCTAATTCTAGGAGAATAACCCTCAAATCAAATGGTAAAAACTTCACCTCTTGAATTCGAACAATTAGTCGTCCTCCTGAAGTATTGGCGTCGAACGAACCCCAACAACTCCTCTCTTTGACTGTTGATGTGTCTGCCCTCCTCTTCTCTTGATAGAGCGTCATATGGGCGGTTTAATTAGCATGAGAGTGGAGCGATTTACCTAGCCTCACTTTCAGCCTCCGTCTCCTCGGGAGTCACCGCCGGATCCTCGACGGACGCGTCGTCATCGGCCCCAGCCTCACTTTCAGCCTCGGTGTCGGCGTTGAAGTCGTTGATCGAGGAGTTGTCGAGGACTCCGAAACCGGTTCTCCACTTGCTCCCGCACGACCGCCCTCTTCCACATGTCGAGGTAAGTGTCACTTGCGTCGGAGCTGGCTAATCCTTTGACGGAAGCGCAAATCGGGCGGGATCTGAAGCGGAAAACCTCGCTCAATCCTGGCCATCTCCGATCGTCCCATCACTGCATTCAACTCCTTCGCTCCCTCTCTCTTGATCATTATAAAAGCTTTGGTACAACTTGTGACAGAGGAAGAGATGGATGGGTAATTGTATTGCCATAATTTCCAAAAAAGAAAACCGATTTTAGGAGGAAGCAGTTGAGGGAGGAGAACGTGGGAGAAAGGCTGTAACTTGGGGCTTTTTTTAAATTTTGTTCTGAGAACGCCACGTGGCGCAAATTTTTACAAAGACATTGCTTCTGAAATTATAAGTATTAGGGTTGGATATATATAGAGGTTGGGTCATGTGATAACAACTCTTACGGTGTTAAATGTTAACAAATCAATATTCGGCAAAATTTATCAAATATTCATCACATTCACTCAATTATTCATCAAAGCTTTTGTTAATATTAATCAAATATTCATCACAGTCACTCAAATATTCATCACAATCACTCAATTATTCACAATTTCCCAAATATTCATCAATATTCGGGAACATTTAAGAAATATTCATCACAGTAACACAATTACGGGATTGGGGGTGGATACACTCGCAAGGGTTTGAGTTTTTTAGGTGATAATTTTTTTTAATTGGCAATAATTATTAATTGAAATGAATCTCTTAAATTTTGTCGAAAAGCTTTGATGAATAATTGAGTGACTGTGATGAATATTTGATAAATTTTTCCGAATATTGATTTGTTAACATTTAACACCTTAAGAGTTGTTAACATTGATTTTGTAAAGACTGAATATATTCATATTATTATGCTATATATTATATTATTATTTTGGAAAGGTAATTAATTATATTTGATTAGAATTGGAAATTCGGAAAAATTTGAAAATTCCGTCCTCGTGCAACGCGTTTTATTCTTAATATTTTCAAAGTAGATTCCGGCATTGTTTAAAATTTGGGTTGTAGCGGATTTAATCCCGTTTTCGAGGTTGATTATCGATAAGATTCTATTAATTTCCGTAATGATTTAAAATTTGATTTAAATTGTCGAGTGTCGGGAATTCGTTCTAGTGAGCGGGATTGGGATCGAGTGTCGGGATTTCAAATTGGTGTTGTGGGGCCCACTCCCCCCTATTTTCTTTTCTTTTCTTCTTTTCTTTCTTCTCTCTCTCTCCCCCTGCCGCTGCCCTGCAGAAAAACCACCCTCCCTCTTCTATGGTTGGTCCCCAAGCAACCCACCACTACACAATTTCAGATGGTCCCCCTCCTTGTCCGATTGCAGCAGCAGCCTAGCACCAAAATGACCCTCTCCCCATTTTACTTCAGCACCGCCTCCAGGTACTTCTTCCTCAGTGCCCCTGCTTGCCTCTCCCCATCTTGCTTCAACACTTCCTCCTCCCTCCATTCCCATTTTGATCGCAACCATTACCCACCCCCACAACCAGCAGACCACCACCATCTACTGAGCCTTCTTACCCTCTGATTTACTGATCCCCATCGTAGCCACGGAGCTTCCCCTCCCCTGTTTTGCGAGACCGAACACGAGCAGCCACAACATCTCCTTCCTCCCTCCTTCGTCCGTCCACTACAGCAGAAAGGAGCCTCCCATGACGTCGTCAAAGCCACCAGCGCCGCCGAGAAGCCTCCTCCCCTCTATTTCGTTCACAATCGGTAATCACTTTCCGTCTTCGTCTCTCCGCTTCGAAACCTTGAAAAGCTGCTCTTTTATTCATTCTTCTTCCTCCCTAGGCCGAGAGCAACCATTTTCGACATCGACGGAATGTGCCGGCGCCACCGCGAGCATTACTCCCCTGTTTTCCGATTTGGCCTCGGTAAATCCTTCTCTCTCTTTCCTCCTTGTATGGGTCGTGGTCGGGTTGGCGAGTTGATCTTGTGGGTGAAATTTGAGGCCGAACGGACCACCGGAGCCTGAGCTTTCCTCTCGTCTTCCTCTCACTTTCCGTTCGGCATTACTGGGGCTCGGGTTGATTTGGGGAAGGAGGGTTCAAGTGAACCCGGTTTTCTTCTTTTCTTTTCCTATTTTCTTAAGCCGGTTCACCTGTTAAAAAGGGATGGGTTGGAGTGTTCGGATCCGGGTAAAGGCTTGGGTTTGGTTTTCCTTGTGGGTTTGGGTATTGAGTTCGGGATTGGGCTAATAGGTTTGGGCTTTGGGTTGAGTTTTAAAAAGGGTTGTGTTTTATGTTATATATATATATATATATATATATATATATATATATATATATATATATATATATATATATGGTATGTGTTATATTATTTTATATACATATGTTATATTATATATTATTTCCGATTTTTGGATATGTATATATATATTCTGAAAATGTTAATATATATTTTAAAACGATTTTAAAAGTGATATTAAGTGATTTTGGGTTATATATATAATACCTTATGTGATGTTGGTATTTTATTTTGTTCGTAGATATTATAAGAGTGATTAAAAATGGTACAATTTGATATTTATATATATTATTATGATATTATGTGGGGATTTAATAAATGCTTTAGAAATGATAAAGTAATTTAGTGTTGTTGTTTTATAAATGTGGGTTATTAAAATAGATTGATTTTGGTAATTTCTTATATTTAAATATTAGTTGGAGTGTGTTATTGATGTTGTTTAGAAATGGAGTTTTGACGTAATATTTGAGAAGGGTTATTATATAATGATTTATAAGGTGATTTTAAGATGATGACTTTTAAATAAGTAAGAAATGCCGGAACTAGTTCTATACTATGGTTTTGAGAAATTGTCTTTAAGGGTTTAAATGTTTAATGTCGGAATTTGGCCAATTATGATTTGAGACATTATTCTGAATATGAGTTGACTTAATTTGGAATTTAAGAGTTTGGAAAATATGGTTGATGTGATTTTATCACTAGGTTTGATTGGAAGAACGATTTTGGTCGATTGATCGTATCGGAAGGGTTTTGGAAAACGGTCTTACTATTGGTTGGTTTTGAGGATGTGAGAATTGGGTTTCGTGTGTATGAGTGTTGGTCCGGTAGCTTATGAAAATGGCTTGATGATAGGTGTGTATTGCTTTTGGATTGCTTTGGACTTGCATTTGGGCCCTTGCTTGTGTTATCTTGCTGTTCTGCGTCTTCAGGTAAGTATCCTACGGGACTTACTCAGTAACTTGGACCTCTTGCCTGATGTGTCATGTGATGTGTAGTTGTTGTTGCATATTAAAGCATGCCATTTAGTATCATACTAGGATTGCATTGAACTGAGCATATGGTTACTATGTGTGTTTGAAACAGAACGGCTGTTATCTGTGATAGTCCTAGATTCTTTGCTAGGGTCATAGGGTAGCCCATCCCCATCGGGTGCCCTGAGTCTATCGAGTCGATATGAGCATGATATGATAGCCCAGCACCATCGGGAAAGAGATAAGATGATATGATATGATATGATGATGCCGTGGTTAGTGCACCACCACGATGAAATTGCTATGCTATAGCACCGAACTGGCCAGTCTCTGCACTAACGGGAAGGGGTGCAGAGGTAGGAGAGGGATATGCCACTTGGCATTGTCGTGGGTCCTTTACAGTTCTTTTCTGCATATTATATATACTAGGGGCATGATAGTGTGATTTAAATCTTGTACTGCATTAGTCATCTTTTATTTAGGTATAGGCATGTTATGTGGCCTCAGCGCGGTCAAAGGACCTGCAAGCGATTACCGGGCCTGACTTCGTGGATAGTGTTAGGTACCGCTCTTATTTGCTCCTTGCTTCTGTGATGGGGAATCTCTTGGCGAACCGAAGAACCTGGCTAATATTCTAACTTGATAAAATGGAAATCGCCCACTATGTTTTGGTTTTGACCCGGCTCTGCCGTGGCACTTGTATCTAAGCTTTGCTTCCGCTTTATTTTCATTTGAATGGAATTTTCGCGACTTCAATTGCTTGGGGTTCGAAATTCCCGCTTTGAATATTGATCTTTAGAGGTTTGAAACCTCGACCCGTACCTGAATTACAACATCTGAATGAAGGTATCCAACCTTCGAAACGTAACCCGGGCACCTTATATCCGAGCCGTTACAAAGTTGGTATCAGAGCCAAGTTGTGCAATTCGGGTACACAAGGGTCGAGTGTATGTTTTAGAAACCGCTGATGTACATATTTGTATCTCTTTTTATTGCATCTTTTGACTTCATATTTCATTCGATTTCCAAAGAAAAGGTCCAAAAGAATGTAAACTTGTGTAAGAATGGGCTAAAATATAAGAAATAGAGTCTGCACAAGTTTTGAGATAACCATGCAGGAATTTGAGCGAAATCGGAGTCAAAACAAAGAAGCCAAGAGAAGCTGAGCAGAGGTTGATATCGACCTTAAACATCGAGCTGTTGGATTGGAACAGGGCAACCGATGTAGGGATCTCGGCGTCGGCGGCTCTCCTGGGTGCTGGGCTTGCCGATGTTGAAGGAGATGGTGGTCGATGCTGCTACTGTGCTCAGGTGGTGCTTAAGGGGTGCTCGGGCGGGTCCGAAACAGGGCACAAAGTCGGGCTGTGCTCGTGTTTAGCTCACGGAAAAGAGGGGAAATGAGGTGCTCCCTGTGGCTGTGAGAATATAAGAGAGAGGAGATGTGATGGTGGTGGTGTTTGTGGGTGACGAGGTCATCAAGAGAGGAAGGTGCTGCTGATTGCAGGTACAAGAGAGGAAGGAGGAGAGATGGGGCTCGGCGTGGGTGGTGTTGAGCTGCAGGCTTGGCCAATTCAAGCAAGAAAGGTGTGGATGGGAGTGGTCTGTTGGTTTCCACAATCAAAAGAGAGAGGGGAGGTGTATTGCAGATCCGAAATCAACAGGATGAGGGAGGTGTAGGGGTGTTGCAGTAGGTGTGGCTAGTGACTTGCCACAAATGGAGGGGCAAGGGGTGTGAGGAAGGGAAAAGGAAAGGGGCATGGTATGCTAGATTGGGAAAGAAACAAAATTAATTGAATTGGAGAGAAGCTACATTCGAAAATTAGGTGGGCAGAAGTGTCTATGGTTGCTGGTGCCACAGAGTACTGATGTACATATTTGTACCTCTTTTTATTGCATCTTTTGACTTTATATTTCATTCGATTTTCGACAAAAAGGGTCAAAAGAATATAAACTTGTGTAAGAATGGGCTAACGTGCAAGAAATAGAGTCTGCACAAGTATTGAGCTAACCATGCAGGAATTCGAGCGAAATCGGAGTCAAAATGAAGAAGCCAAGTGAAGCTGAGCAGAGGTCGATATCGACTTTAAACATCGATATCAACCATAGTTGTCGACACACCTTCTGAGTGTCGAGATAGACCACACAGACCAACCAAGAAGACACTCGATATCGATCACATGACATCGATATCGACCTCAACATAGACGTCGAGTAGAGATGGACAAGTCGAGCCGAAACACAGACATCGATATCGACCTCTTTGGTCGATATCGACCTTATCTCGACAGAAGATAGATCCGATTTCGAGACTCGGATTATGAATTCTATCCTCAATTGTACTTTTAGATAGTTTGCAGCTGAGATTTATCTTTACCTTTACGTTTTATAAAGTTGTTTTAAGTTTTATCAAAATAAAAGACCTATCCTAATTGTTTGGATAGAGTTCATAGTTTAGATAGAAGTTACAATCCTTGGATAGCAAGGATTAGTAGCCTATAAATAAAGCCCTAGGGGCTGGTTTGTTAGATCATCCAAGCAAGAAAGACAATAGCAATAGGCAATAGAAAGTTAGAGTTTTTGAGCTTTAAAGTTTCAAGCGCTTACGATAGTTGGCGTTGAGATTGTAAAGATTCGAAATTTTCCATTTATGCAAGTTATTTCAATTCAACTCAAGTCGTCTTCAGACGCAAGTAGTTAGGAGGAGAGCCTAGAGTGAAGATTGAAGGTTTTGTAAGTTTTAATTTTAATTTAAAGTTAGTTGTTTATTTTCATGTTTGTTTCTAAATCCCCTCTTCTAGGGTTGGGGTGAGCCCAACGATAGGCATGTGTTCTTAATCGATGAATTCATAATTGTGTGTGTTTATATCATCATCTACCTCTATGCTTAACCCTTGGATGAAAGTTCAAAGAATTCATATTGCAAACTTGGATAGGAATTAGGGTTTTTTTATTCGCGAGTTTATTAATCCTAATTAAGAAAGGTAGAAACAATTAGGTTTATTTTCGAGATTTTATTTACCTAAATTGTTGGAATTAGCGAAAGTTGATCATTTGATGTAAAGCATGCTCTTTTATGTTATTCGTGATTTATGCATATGTTTATCGTTGTGGTGATCCCTTACCTTGGAAGTTTGCACTTTTATTATTTTATTTTATTATTTAAATTCTGTAGAGATTCTACTCGACACCAACCACCATCCCCTCTTCATCCCTCGACATCGACCAGTCTCAGTCGATATCGACAGCAACCGACGACCCCCTTTTCCCGCTACTCCCGAACGCCGAAACCGACTAAACCTAGAACCGCTGACTTCTTTTCTGAGGACGAACCTGGCTCCCCTATAGTATAGCAGGAGTCTTGACTATAAATTTATTTGGTCGAGAAACCCTCTCGTCAAATTTTGGCACCGTTGCCGGGGAAGCTATCAATCGCGCCTTAGTAGTTTATTTTCACGGTCCTTTTTAGTATTGTTTTATAGGTGTATGCGACGTACTGGTCACTAACCTGAATTTGAAGAATTAGACGAACCAGAATGCTTTCTCCACCTACGGGCTCGATTTCAAAGAATCATGGCGGACAACGAGACCCAGGTGCAACAAATTGAACGCTTAAGGAAGCAAGTAGAGGATTTCACTACCAGAGAAGCGGAACTAAGGGAGCGTGCTGATAGGGAGGAGGAAGCCAGGAGAAGATATGAGACTCAACTCAATGCCCTCCCCCGGAATGCAAAGAAATACATGCATCCATCACTCACAGTGCCTGAATCGGCGATTCTAATCCCTACTTCTAATTTTGAAATAAAACCGAATTTTCTAACTGAGATAAGAAGGCATCAATATGAAGGAAAACCTAATGAATGCCCTATGGCACATATATCGACCTTCTTAGACCTCTGTGATACAATTGCTGATGGACAAAGTCTTGAATATGTCTAACTAAAAGCCTTTCGTTGGTCTCTTACAGAAAAAGCATTGCAGTGGTTAGAGAGCTTAGCCCCAAGATCGCTCCGCAACTGGAATGAAGTCAAGGACGCGTTCCTCAAAAAGTTCTTCCCTCCTTCTAAGACGGCGTTGATCTGACAGAAAATCACAGCTTTCAAACAAAAGCCTGGTGAGGCTCTGGCGACTATTTGGGAAAGGTTTAAGGACCTACTACGATCATGCCCGACGCATGACCAACCACCATACGTGATTCAGGAAATCATTTACAATGCTCTTGATGCTGCCACCAAGGAGAGGATCAACACTTAAACCTCCTATGGCTACCTTGAACTCGCTCCATAAGAGGCTTGGGAAACCATAGAGAGGTTGGTGGAATTCGACAATACATATGGGACTCTTGAGGCTTCCGACACACCGTCATCATCGAGGCCTGCCCCATCTATGCCATTATACGAACCCTCTAAGGTGATCGATCCAGACATAAAGGAGCAATTTCATAGAGATCAACTTAGAAAGCTCCAGAAGCAAGTAAGATTCCTTTCGGCGAATCAGGATTGCATCGAATGTGGATCGCAGCGACACACCACCATTGAGTGCCCCCATGCTGAGCAAGTACAACTAGCAGAGACTCATGAGGAAGCCAACTACATGAGGGGGCCCAATCGCCAATATTGGGGAGACCAAAGGTTCCAACAACCACAAAGGAACTAGGTTAACCCTAGGGACCCCCCCACTCTATAGAGCTCCTGGGCACCCGGAGAGAGACCAAAAGAAGGATGATCTTCAACTTGTGTTGGATAAGATAAGGTGGAACCAAGATAAGAATGATCAATCCAACAATGCTATCCATTCTCAACTCAATCACCTTACCACAAGGATTGGGGAGATGGATATTTCGAAAAAGAACGTAGAGACCCAACTGGGTCAATTGGCGGCACAAATCCCTAGACCGTCCGGAACATTCCTTGGGCAACCAACTACCAATCCTAAGGGCCAATCTGGGTCAGGACACATCGCAGCCATGCAACTAAGGAGTGGCACCAAAGTACATAAGCCACGAACGGAAGCGGAGGAGAAAGCAATAGACCCAGTCAACATCGACAAACCAGTCGATGTCGACCCAGAGGTCGATATCGACCACCATGTCGACCCAATGGTCGACATCGATGCAACTGCAGAACCTGTGGAGCCACAACAGAGGTCGACATCGACCATACCAGTCGATATCGACCAAATCCCAGTCGACATCGATGTTCAGCAGGCCCCTCCGACCACCGTGTTGGTTTCTCCGCCAAAGAAGACGTTGCCTTTCCCTTCCAAAGCATTGAAGGACCCCACTCAAGGTAAGTTTAGGCGCTTTGTAAATATTCTTCAAGGACTTAACATTACTATTTGATATACATATTTATATCTCCTTTTATTGCATCTTTTGACTTCATATTTCATTCGATTTCCAAAGAAAATGTTCAAAAGAATATAAACTTGTGTAAGAATGGGCTAAAATACAAGAAATAGAGTCTGCACAAGTTTTGAGCTAACCATGCAGGAATTCGAGCAAAATCGGAGTCAAAACGAAGAAGCCAAGTGAAGCTGAGCAGAGGTAGATATCGACCTTCAACATAGATATCGACCTTGGACGTCGATATCGACCCTCATATCGACCTCAACATAGACATCGACTGGAGCTGAACAAGTCGAGCAGGAACAGAGACCTCGATATTGACCCCCTGGTGTCGATATCGACCCCCTGGTGTCGATATCGACCCCTGATCTCGACAGAAGATAGACTCGAGTTTGAGATGCGGATTGGAAACTTTATCTTCAAGGAGGCACGGAATTATCTTACACTTTTAAGATAGATGACAGCTGAAGACTTAGTTATCTTTTACCTTCAAGTTTTTATCAAAATAAAAGACCTATCCTAATTGTTTGGATAGAGTTCATAGTTTAGATAGGAGTTACAATCCTTGGATAGCGAGGATTAGTAGCCTATAAGTAAATCCCTAGGGGGCTGGCATTCAATCATCCAAGAACGAATCCAATTTTGAAGAGTTCAATTACATACAATAGAATTAGAGAGAAGTTTTAAGGTTTGATGTTTGCGAAAGTTGACGTTGAGTTGTAAAGCTTCGGAGTTTATTTTAATGCAAGTTTCTTCCTTTTAATCAACAATGAGTTCCATGATGAGAAACGAGTAGTTCCCCAAAGCTCTTAGGGTCGGGGTGAGCCCGACGTTAGCCATGCGTGCTTGAGGTATGTATTTGATGTCGATATCGTTGTGTCTATCTCTCCTCCTACGATTCTATTTTTAGTCCTAATCGAAAGAAAAGGGATTCATGCTAACAACTTGAGTTATAAACATAAAATTGGTAGAGACATTTAGGTTTATTTGCAAGAGTAATCCTAAGAGTTGGTGTATGGCGAAAGCTTGTCCCTCGGGTGAAATAGCGCAATTGTCCGTCTTATTTATCTTATCGCATGCATTGGTTAACGTTGTGGTAAACCCTAATCCTAGGAGTTGTTTCTTTAACATAGTTTAATTCACATAAACCCTTGCTTATTTCTGTTCATTGCTTCCTTCCCATTCTTAAATCTTCGGCCTTTCTTTGCCGACGGAACTACTAACCCACTGCAGGAAGACATCGATATCGACCCTGAACGTCGATATCGACCACACTGATAAGATCGATAGTTTTCTGAGTCAATCTCGAGACTCCTGGGTAACTTCTACAAGCATCGATTTCGACACCCGATGTCGAAATCGACCCCTCTGTATCGACTGGCAGACTTCTGAGCTAGTCGATTTCGTGGACTAACATCGATATCGACCCCCTTGTGTCGATATCGACTATAGTTTTTGTTTCTGCAGGTCTTTTGTTGTAGAGAACATCGACAGCCGAGGTCGACATCGAGGTCTGAGCTCGAAATTGAGGCTTCTGGTCGACGCAGACGTGAGATTTCCAAAGCTACTAGGATCCCGCTGACACGCCTCCTCCTGGATCGATCCTGACTACGCTTCCACTACAACGGGAGGAAGTCTTATAATCATTTGCATAGGCTAGGAGTCGGTTTACATTTATACACTTATTATTTGTAATTTGAGAACTCGACTTACCTCCTTAACAAATTGGCGCCGTTGCCGGGGAGGCAATCAATCGCGCCCTAGTAGTCTATCTCACGTCTCTACCTAGTTTGGTTTTGCAGGTACATGCGACGCGCTGATCACCCACCTGAATTTGAATGAGTAGACGACCCTGAGCGTTATTTCCATCTAAGGGCCCAAGCTCAAAGAATCATGGCGGACAACGCGAACCAGGCTGAACTTATTGAGCAACTAAGGAAGTAGGTTGAGGACTTAACGACTAGAGAGGCGGCACTTAAGGAGCGTGCAGATAGGGAGGAGGAGGGCCGGAGGCAAATAGAAGCCCAAATCAATGCCCTCCCTAAGAATGCCAAGCAATATATGCACCCCGCTCTCACAGTACTTGAATCAGCAATTCTTATCCCTGCCTCTAATTTTGAAATAAAACCTCACTTCCTAACTGAGATTAGAAGGCACCAATATGAAGGAAAACCTAACGAATGCCCTATGGCACATATTTCAACTTTCTTAGACCTTTGTGATACTATTGCTGATGGACGAAGTCTTGAATATGTCCAACTAAAAGCCTTTCGATGGTCTCTTACAGGGAAAGCATTGCAGTGGTTGGAAAGCTTAGCCCCAAGATCGCTCCGCACCTGGAATGAAGTCAAGGACGCGTTCCTCAACAAGTTTTTCCTCCTTCTAAGATGGCGTAGATCCGACAGAAAATCACGGCTTTTAAACAAAAGCCTGGTGAGGCTCTGGCGACTATTTGGGAAAGGTTTAAGGACCTACTACGATCTTGCCCGACACATGGCCAACCACCGTACGTAATTCAGGAGATCATATACAATGCTCTTGACGCTGCAACTAAGGAGAGGATCAACACCTACACCTCCTATGACTACCTTGAACTCGCTCCACAAGAGGCTTGGGAGACATTAGAGAGGTTGGTGGAGTTCGACAATACATATGGGACTCCTGAGGCTTCTGACATACCATCATCATCGAGGCCTACCCCATCTATGCCCTTATATAAACCCTCCAATGTAATCGATCCGGACTTGAAGGAGCAATTCCATAGAGATCAACTTAGAAAGCTCCAAAAGCAAGTAAGGTTCCTTTCAGTGAACCAAGATTGCATTGAATGTGGATCGCAGCGGCACACCATCGTCGAGTGCCCCCTTGCCGAACAAGTACACCTAGCAGAGACTCACTAGGAGGCGAGCTACATGAGGGGTCCCAATCACCAATATTGGGGAGACCAAAGGTTCCATCAACCATAAAGGAACCCGGTTAACCCTAGGGACCCTCCCCCTTATAGAGCTCCTGGGCACCCGGAGAGCGACCAAAAGAAGGATGATCTTCAACTTGTGCTAGATGAGATAAGGAGGAATCAAGCTAAGAATGATCAATCCAACAATGCCATCCATTCTCAACTCAATCACCTTACCACAAGGATTGGGGAGATGGATATATGAAAAAGGAACGTGGAGACCCAACTGGGTCAATTGGCGGCACAAATCCCTAGACCGTCCGGAACACTCCATGGGCAACCCACTACAAATCCTAAAGGACAATCTGGGACGGGCCATGTCGCAGCCATACAATTAAGGAGTGGCACCAAAGTACATAAGCCACGAACGGAAACGGAGGAGGAAGCAACAGACCCAGTCGACATCGACAGACCAGTCGATGTCGACCTAGAAGTCGATATCGACCCCCATGTCGACCCCCTGGTTGACGTCGATGACACTGCAGAGCCTGAGAAGTCACAATAAAGGTCGAAATCGACCATTCCAGTCGATGTCGACCGGAGCCCAGTCGACATCGATGTCCAGCAGGCCCCTCCGACCACCGTTTTGGCCCCTCTGCCAAAGAAGACGTTGCCATTCCCATCCAAAGCATTGGAGGATCCCACCAAAGGTAAGTTTAGGCGCTTTGTAAAAATTCTTCAAGGACTTAACGTTACCATCCCTCTTATAGAAGCCCTAAGCGAGATGCCTGCCTATGTGCGATTCCTGAAAGACATCCTTAGCAAGAAAAGATCCATGGCAGAGATCGCAGAGGAGTGCTCAAAGATGGACTTCCCTGAGAAGAAGAGTGATCCAGGGAAGTTTGCAATCACCGTGGGACTTGGCCAACATCGTTATAAAGCCCTATGTGACCTAGGGGCAAGTGTAAGTCTCATGCCCCTTTCTATTTGGCAAAAGGTGAACATTGGCGCCCTTGAACCTGTGGACATGAAACTTTATATGTCTGACAACTCATTCATCAGACCCATAGGTATAGTTGATGACGTTCCGGTAAAGATAGGTAAGTTCTTTGTGCCTACTGATTTCATTGTATTGGAGATGCCTGAAGATCCTGTAGTGCCTATTATACTTGGTAGGCCTTTCTTAGCTACTGCAGATGCCAATATCAATGTACGTCGAGGGTTACTAACCTTTACTATAGGGAACGAAGTGACAGAATTCTCTTTCAACCCAACCATGAGCGAAACAAAGCACCTGGAGAAAGTAGTCCTCTCGCCGGCTAAAGAAAAGCTTAGAAATTTTTTTTTGGCGAGGACGGAAACAGCAAGCAGAGTCGACATCGACTGGAACCTGTCGATATCAACTAAAAACATTGAAATCAACCCCCCTTGGTCGAAATCGAGTATGCCAGATCATTGTCAAGAGGTTAAGTATGGGGTCACAGAGGTCGATATCGACCCCCACATATCGATATCGACCAAAGCTCTCGAAATCGACCCTCATTGGTCGAAATTGACCACCCCTCAACCTAAAGATTTCTGTTTCGGGCTCAAACAGGTAAGCCCAGGTATGACTCCTAACCCTCCTCTGTCCCTTATTGATGAATCAATTAAACCCATTATTGATAATTCTACTAATAAGAGGGTCAAAGCTCCATGGTTTGCCTATATTGCTAAAGTTAGGTCAAGAAATAGAAGGAAAGCGCCCAAAGAAGAACCTAACAACAAAGAAGCCTTGGTCGCCGAACTTAGATGCTATCAAAAGGACCTAGATGATCTAGGAGAACGCTCGAGCTCGAAGGGTCCCTACATAAAAGGCTCGTGAAGAATTGACGGAGAAGTCGGCCTAGCGACTCAAAACTCTAGAGCTTGTACATAAACCCTTTAAATTTTTCATAGATGGTTTTTAGGATTTGGACTTTCAGCTTTTTGAAACTTTTAAAGATAAGATAATTCGTGGCTTTATCTAATAAAGATTTCAGGTTATCAAGCAAAAGGAACGATGAAGAAGAAAAGAAGCTTCTGCAGAGGCAGTCAAAATCGACCAGGCCAGTCGAAATCGACCCCCCAGGGTCAAGCCATCTCCTGGAGTCGACATCGAGGACTCAGGAGCGAAAAAGAGAGGTCGATATCGACCATTATACTCGATATCGACCCCAATCAGGCAGCCCTTGTCTTCACTTTCTTCCTCGACTTCGACAGATGCAGTCGACATCGACCACTGACCTAGATATCGACTTCTGGCATCGACCTAACCTGAAATCGACTTGAATCCGCAGGTTGCGCTGTGAGTTTCTCTCTACCCTTGTTCTTCTTTTTAATACAGTGAGGACACTGTATCTTTTAAGTATGGGGTGGGGGAAAAATATGTCTTATAGTCATAACTTGGTTTACTCCTTCGCATTGCATTCATGTTTAAATTTTTTGTTCTTAGTTTTACTTTTATAAAATGTCAAAAAAAAATCAAAAAAAAAAGAAAAATGTCAAAAATACAAAAAAATGCATGTTTATTTTTAAGTTTGTTTTTAAACCCTACTTAGATGTCCTATGATGAAAACTCAATAGCTGACTTGATCATGTAAACCCTATGGCATATTTGGATGGTTTAGCCTAAGTCCTTAAAATTTTTATGTAGATTGTAAACTTGTGATGAAATTGAGCACATATGATCCTAGGCTAAAAAAGCAAATCCAACACAAATTGTCCTTGTGAGAATTTTGGCCTATAGAGAGAACATAAAAAATCCCTCCGCTTTCTTGAGTGAATTTACTCTTCCTATGCATCTCTAAATGTTATGATAGTTATTCAAAACCAATGTATATATATGTCTATGTTTACGAGAATTAAAATGGAGGCATCTTTTAAGCCATTTTTATCCTCTCTTTACCTACCCTGCATTCTCCCTGCTTGAAGTCAGAACATTAGCCTGAGCCTGAAATTGCAAACTCAACAAAATTATTCATAGCCGAATTGAGCCTGACCCCCATTTGGGAGTTGAGACTTGGATTGGCTGGACTAATGCCTTGTGAAAAGAAAAGAGCATAATGTCCAGTTTTGAGCAAGGAAATTATGGGTTAGTGCATATTTACATTTTGTCATATTTTGTAAAAGGATTTTTTGGCTCACCATATAAATGCACCTATTCTTTTAGTATTTACTTATTATTTCCGAAAAAAAAAAGAAAAAAAGAAAAACAAATCCGAAAAAAATAGATATTTATATATATAGTGCATGAGCCAAAATCCTTAAGTCTTTTATTCATACAAGTGTTATATTTTTGAGAGGTATATTAGAACTTGGAAGAAGGTTGATAGTATGGTTTACATCTTTTAGTGCATCTTTAGAGCATATTATATAAAGATGAGTTGGAAAAGGGCATTATAGGAGATTGAGCTTGGAAAGTGTAACATTGAAGAGTTATGGTTTGGATATAACAAGTATTGAGATTTAGGAGTCTTGATTCCCGAATTATAAAAGCACCACATAGCCAAATAATTCCATACCCTTAATTTCTTACTAAGCCCCATTACAACCCCGCCGAATGGAGTCTTCTTTGAAGTCTTCCATTGAGCGAAAGTCCTCCTGATGGTTCTTATTGCATTTTCATAATTGGTTGCGAAGTGGATTTTTATAAGTTGATCTTCATAGCCTAAACACATGAGAGTTGAGTGCAAACACATTATCCCTGTGAGGTTGGATCAAAATTACATATCCCTATGGATCGCCAAAATATGTGCTATGACGTTAAATTCACTTGCTTTGCTTTGCTACCGCTTATGATGTTGCTTTTGACAAGGGCGAAGACTTGAAAGGTGTGTTGTGGGTGTTGGTTACTGCTTGGTTATTGCTTGAGGACAAGCAAGTCTAAGTATGGGGTGTTTTGATGTACATATTTATATCTCCTTTTATTGCATCTTTTGACTTCATATTTCATTCGATTTCCAAAGAAAATGTTCAAAAGAATATAAACTTGTGTAAGAATGGGCTAAAATACAAGAAATAGAGTCTGCACAAGTTTTGAGCTAACCATGCAGGAATTCAAGCGAAATCGGAGTCAAAACGAAGAAGCCAAGTGAAGCTGAGCAGAGGTAGATATCGACCTTCAACATAGATATCGACCTTCGACATCGATATCGACCCTCATATCGACCTCAACATAGACATCGACTGGAGCTGAACAAGTCGAGCAGGAACAAAGACCTCGATATCGACCCCCTGGTGTCGATATCGACCCCTGATCTCGATAGAAGATAGACTCGAGTTTGAGATGCGGATTGGAAACTTTATCTTCAAGGAGGCACGGAATTATCTTACACTTTTAAGATAGATGACAGCTGAAGACTTAGTTATCTTTTACCTTCAAATTTTTATCAAAATAAAAGACCTATCCTAATTGTTTGGATAGAGTTCATAGTTTAGATAGGAGTTACAATCCTTGGATAGCGAGGATTAGTAGCCTATAAATGTAGCCCTAGGGGGCTGGCATTCAATCATCCAAGAACGAATCCAATTTTGAAGAGTTCAATTACATACAATAGAATTAGAGAGAAGTTTTAAGATTTGACGTTTGCGAAAGTTGACGTTGAGTTGTAAAGCTTCGGAGTTTATTTTAATGCAAGTTTCTTCCTTTCAATCAACAATGAGTTCCATGATGAGAAGCGAGTAGTTCCCCAAGGTTCTTAGGGTCGGGGTGAGCCCGACGTTAGCCATGCGTGCTTGAGATAAGTATTTGATGTCGATATCGTTGTGTCTATCTCTCCTCCTACGATTCTATGTTTTGTCCTAATCGAAAGAAAAGGGATTCATGCTAACAAATTGAGTTATAAACATAAAATTGGTAGAGACATTTAGGTTTATTTGCAAGAGTAATCCTAAGAGTTGGTGTACGGCGAAAGCTTGTCCCTCGGGTGAAATAGCGCAATTGTCCGTCTTATTTATCTTATCGCATGCATTGGTTAACGTTGTGGTAAACCCTAATCCTAGGAGTTGTTTCTTTAACATAGTTTAATTCACATAAACCCTTGCTTATTTCTGTTCATTGCTTCCTTCTCATTCTTAAATCTTCGGCCTTTCTTTGCCGACGGAACTACTAACCCACTGCAGGAAGACATCGATATCGACCCTGAACGTCGATATCGACCACACTGATAAGATCGACAGTTTTCTGAGTCGATCTCGAGACTCCTGGGTAACTTCTGCAAGCATCGATATCGACACCCGACATCAAAATCGACCCCTCTGTATCGACTGGCAGACTTCTGAGCCAGTCGATTTCGTGGACTAACATCGATATCGACCCCCTTGTGTCGATATCGACTATAGTTTTTGTTTCTGCAGGTCTTCTGTTGCAGAGAACATCGACAACCAAGGTCGATATCGAGGTCTGAGCTCAAAATCGAGGCTTCTGGTCGACGCAGAAATGAGATTTCCAAAGCTACTAGGATCCCGCTGACACGCCTCCTCGTGGATCGATCCTGACTACCCTTCCACTACAACGGGAGGAAGTCTTGTAATCATTTGCATAGGCTAGGAGTCGGTTTACATTTATACACTTATTATTTGTAATTTGAGAACTCGACTTACCTCCTTAATACTATTCCTCTTACAGAAGCCCTAAGCGGGATGCCCGCCTATGTTCGATTCTTAAAAGACATCCTTAGCAAGAAGCGGTCCATGGCAGAGATCACAGAGGAATGCTCAAAGATGGACTTCCCTGAGAAGAGGAGTGATCCAGGGAAGTTTGCAATCACCGTGGGACTTGGCCAACATCGCTACAAAGCCCTATTTGACCTAGGGGCAAGTGTAAGTCTCATGCCTCTCTCTATTTGGCAAAAGGTGAACATCGGAGCACTTGATCCTATGGATATGAAACTCTATATGGATGATAATTCATTCGTCAGACCCACATGTATAGTTGATGACGTTCCAGTAAAGATAGGTAAGTTCTTTGTGCCTACTGATTTCATTGTATTGGACATGCTTGAATATCCTATTGTACCTATCATCCTTGGTAGGCCTTTCTTAGCTACTGCTGATGCCAATATCAATGTACGTCGAGGATTACTAACCTTTACTATAGGGAACGAAGTAATTGAATTCTCCTTCAACCCCACAATGAAGGAAGTTAGTGGTATGGAGATCAAGTCGGTCTACACTAACATCATGGATTGCAAAGAACCGACGGAAATGGCCTTAACTCCTGAGGAGGCCCTAGCCCTAGCTGCAGAGGAGCTTACCGACGAGGACATTGAGGAGTTCCTGGCTACATGCACGAGTGATGAGGAAATATTCGATGATGCTTTATCTATGGAGCTCGAAGAAGAGGTCGACATCGATGAGGAGACGTCGACATCGACCATATCACTCGATATCGAGTGTCCTCAGTCAACATCGACGCACTTAGTAAGTCAAGTTCTCCCTTCTTCTCTTTCAGGCGATATCGACGTACCGATGTCGACTGAAGAGGTCGAAATCGACCAGCCGATATCGACATCAGAGTTCGAAATCGACCCTGACCACTTGTCGTCAAACAGCTCCGTAGCCGAGGTATGTGCTGAACTCTCAGTCGATATCGACTACCGTTTTTGTCTCTACAGGTCTTTTGTTGCAGAAAGCATCGACAGCCAAGGTCGAAATCGAGGTCTGAGCTCTAGATCGAGGCTTCTGGTCGAAATATTTAGGACGTGTCTTCAACGCTACTAGGATCCCGCTGACTCGCTTCCTCGTGGATCAAACCTGATTCACTCGGGGAGTTATCAATCGTGCCTAGTTTAGTTTTGTTTAAAGTTTAGGAGTAGCCCATCCCTTGTTTCTTACCCTATCACATACCCTACCACCACCTACCTCATCGGTACCCACTAGGTGCCGAGCTTTTGCTACTAATTTGTGTTCTTTATTGTGATTTCAAAGGTTAGGTACAAAGATGAAAGAAGTATACGATCTCGAACAGGAAAGATGGTTCGAAGATTTGAGACGGCGAAATAGGCTCTTACAGGAGGAGGCACGATTAAGGGAAATAGCCCGGCTGGAAGACTTGATCCGAAGGCTTGAGGCTTCCTATCATTCTCCTCCCGACAAGCCAATTGATCCACCTCTAGCAAGAGAAGGTTGGCTTGATAATATCCCCTTCTATGAGCCAGTCGACATCGACTACCCTTCAGTCGATATTGACTATTCCTATTCGCCCTCGACTTCTTTTCTGCAGGAATACTTTGAAGAGTCCCAATCAAAGTTGGCCTCACTCTATGTTTGGTCCAAGCCAACCCCTATAGCTGATTTGGGAAATTCAATCAAGAGAATTGAGACTGATTACCTTGGTGAGATTATAAAGGCGGAGGAGGTAGAGCCAATCCTTATCCCACAAGGCCCCTCTTCGGTGCTTAAGCCTTTACCCGACACACTTAGGTATGAGTTTCTTGGTCCCAATTCTACCTTTCCTGTAATTATCAATGCTTCACTAACCACACAGGAAGTAGATAAGCTTATGGAAGTGCTTCGCGCTCATCGTAAGGATATTGGGTATTCTCTTGAGGACATTAAAGGTATTTCACCCGCTACTTGTATGCATAGAATCCTCCTTGAGGATGATCATAAGGCATCTATAGAACACCAACGGAAGCTCAACCCCAACATGAGAGAGGTGGTGAAGAAGGAGATCATGTGCATGCTGGATGCAGGAATCATCTATGCCATCTCCGACAGCGAATGGGTGAGCCCAGTCCATGTGGTGCCTAAGAAGGGTGGAATGACCGTTGAGGAGAATGAGAAGGGCGAGCTTGTGCCAAAGCGAATCACAACTAGTTGGCGGATGTGCATTGATTACAGGAAGCTCAACACCGCCACTAGAAAGGATCACTTTCCCCTTCCATTCATTGACCAGGTATTAGAAAGACTTGCCGAACATGATTATTTTTGTTACCTGGATGGATATTCTGGCTTTTGGCAGGTCCCTATTCATCCTAACGATCAAGAGAAGACCACCTTCACCTGTCCCTATGGGACTTTTGCATATAGGAGAATGCCATTTGGGCTCTGCAATGCCCCTGCTACCTTCCAAAGATGTATGATAGCCATCTTCTCCGACATGATAGAGGACATCGTGGAGGTATTTATGGATGATTTCTATGTTTATGGAACTACTTTCGATGTTTGTCTTGCTAACCTTCGCAGGGTACTTGCACGATGTGAAGAGAAAAACTTAGTTCTCAATTGGGAAAATTGCCACTTTATGGTAAGGGAAGGGAGTGTGCTAGGCCACAAAGTCTCGAAAAGGGGAATTGAGGTGGACAGGGCAAAGATAGAGCTTATTGAAAAGTTGCCACCACCTTCATCTATTAAGGACATAAGAAGCTTCCTTGATCATGCAGGTTTCTATAGGAGGTTTATTCAGGACTTTTCTATGATTTCCAAACCTTTAACTAACCTACTGATGAAGGATGTTATGTTTGTGTTTTCTAATGATTGTCTTGAAGCTTTCAATAGGTTGAAGGAAGCCCTTATATCCGCCCCTATCATTCAATCGCCAAATTGGTCGCAACCCTTTGAGATCATGTGCGACGCAAGTGATTATGCCGTAGGTGCTATCCTAGGACAAAGGAGAGGCAAAAAGCTTCACGCCATCTACTATGCAAGCAAGACTCTTGATGCCGTTCAAACTAAGTACACCACGACGGAAAAGGAGTTCTTGGCGGTGGTCTTCGCTTTTGAGAAGTTCCGCTCATACCTAGTGGGCTCTAAGGTAATTGTTCATACTGACCATACAACTCTCAGGTACTTGACGGCGAAGAAGGATGCTAAACCTAGGCTCCTACGATGGGTGCTCCTACTACAAGAGTTCGACGTTGAGCTTAAAGATAAGAAAGGAACGGAGAACTCCGTAGCTGATCATCTTTCACGGCTACCCAAAGGGCTTCTGGATGAGTCACATGACAACGTGCCAATCAATGACTCCCGCCCTGACGAGCACCTAATGAGGCAAGAGGCAAAACGGGCAGAAAATCCACTTGATATCGACCATGACAGGTCGATATCAACTGCCCCAAAGGTAAGATTTGCATCGATGTCGACCAATTTTGACCACAGGTTTTCAACTGCACAGGTCGAAATCGACCTCCAAACATCGACATTGAGGACCCATATCGACTGAACATGTCGATGCCATCCAGTCGATATCGACCCCTACAGGTCGATATCAACCACCTTCAAAACACCCCGAAGGTGACGAAGAGGTAAGCTCCGGTGAGGATTTCTTCTTTACACCTCCTTCCAGTCCTATTCATGAGTTATTTGTTGTAAGAAGGGCGAAGGTACCTTGGTATGCGGATTTTGCTAACTATATTGCAGGAGGCGAGATTCCTTCAGGCTTAACTTCGCAACAAAAGAAGAAGTTTTTACATGTCGTAAAGCAATACTATTGGGATGAACCCTACTTGTTCAAGAAAGGGAAAGACCATATCTTTCGACGTTGTATCCCGGAGGAAGAGGTAGAGAGCGTGATTCACCATTGTCATTCTCTCCCTACAGGAGGCCATGCTAAAGGATTCAAGACTGCGGCGAAAATTCTTCAATGTGGTTTTTATTTGCCTAACCTTTTCAAGGATATGCAAAAATATATAACCTCTTGTGATGAGTGTCAACGTGCAGGTAATATCACTTGGAGGAATGAGACACCGCTCACAGGCATTCTAGAGGTAGAACTCTTTGATGTATGGGGTATTGACTTCATAGGACCATTCCCTGCATCAGGCCCCTATAAATACATTCTAGTAGCGGTGGATTATGTCTCTAAATGGGTGGAGGCCGTGGCAACTAGGACCAACGATGCGAAGGTAGTCTCTAAGTTTATGAAAACTAACATCTTTTCTCGCTTTGGTGTTCCTAGAGTTCTTATTTCAGATGGTGGTTCGCATTTCATTGAGAGAGGCTTTGAAGCTCTTTTAGCCAAGTATGGGGTGAACCACAGGGTGGCAACGCCCTATCACCCTCAAACCAGCGGCCAAGTAGAAGTCTCCAATCGCCAAATCAAAGCCATCTTGGAGAAGATGGTCTCCCACTCGAGGAAGGATTGGTCATCCAAACTGGATGATGCGCTCTGGGCCTACCGAACGGCCTATAAGACACCACTTCATACAACTCCCTATAACTTAGTATATGGTAAGTCATGTCATTTGCCCGTCGAACTTGAGCATAAGGCGATGTGGGCTCTTAAGGAGCTTAACATGGATTTCGACGAAGCTGGGAAAAGAAGGTTCATTGACTTGCAAGCCTTGGAGGAGTTGCGCCTAAAGGCATATGAGAATGCCGAAATCTACAAGGAGCGCACTAAGAAGTGGCATGATAGGAAATTGGTGAAAAAAACATACAAGGTAGGTGACAAAGTCCTTGTTTTTAATTCTAGACTTTGCTTATTTCCAGGGAAACTAAGGACAAGATGGAGCGGACCTTTCAAGGTTCATAAAATATTCCCTCATGGAGCGGTGGAGTTACTTTGCGACGATGGATCCACCTTTAAGGTAAATGGCCACCGGGTAAAGAAATATTATGACAAGGAGGACCCGGAGGAAGAGATTCGCGCCACCTTGGCGTTGAACTAGCGCAAAAAGGGAAGTATGTCGAGCTAGCGACTTAAACTCAAGCGCTTCCGGGAGGCAACCCGTTCTTTTCCTTTTCTTTCTCTTTTTGTTTTTAGTTTATTTTATACTTTTTAGATTATTCGTGGCTATTTTATCTAAAGTAAACTAGGAAATCGAGTCCAGAGGAGAGGTCGATTTTGACCTATAAGGTCGATATCGACAGGCCGACAGAAGCATAGGATGAGCAGAATTACATTGATTCAGAGGGGGGGTCGATATCGACCTCTAAGGTCGATATCGACTACAGCTGGAGGTAGGTGACAGGTCAGATTTTACTTTCTTTTTCCTGTTTTATTTTTGTTTTCGTTATCTCCCTTTAAATACCCCGATGTCGATACTCCAGCCTCCTTTTGATACCCTAACAGCCGCCACATCTTGTTCTTCTTCTTTCTCTTTCATCTCTCGTCCCTCTCCCGTCCCTCTCTATTAGCCATCACCACCGTCCCACTGTCACCACTATCCTCCCACGTTTTCCGGCCTCTTTGCCCAGATTCCGGCACCCTCACCTTGAAAAACAAAAAAACCGACAGCCCCTCGGTCTCTCTCTTCTCTCGCCCCTGCCCTCTCTCTCTCATTTTCTAGCCCTCCTCACCCAGATCTACTTCCGCCTGGCCAAGAACCTCCAGATCCGGCCATCTAGGACCACCGACGAGCCCACAGCTGCAACGACGAACGAAGTGCTGCCCAGATCCGTTCGATTTCGACCCTAAAACGCCAATATCGACGTTGGTTACAGATCCGCAGTTGTTTTTTTCATGTTCTTTGCGGTTTTTTGCATCTTTCCCCCTTAATTCCGACACTCTTCTGGTATGATTTCTTACCCTTTATCTATTTTTACATATTTACATGATTATTTAGTTGATTTTGGGAGGAAATTGCATATTGGGTGTTTAGAGTTTGAATGATATTTGCGCGGGAAAGAGTAATCGCATGATTTTTGGGCCAAGAATATGATTTTTATATATATATGGGCCGAAAAACTGATTTTTTATACATGTTGGGCTGAAAATCTGATTTTGTATATATGTAGGGCTAAAATATGAAATTTTTTATATATAAAGGTTAGAATCTGAATTTTTATATATATAGGGGCTGAAATTCTGATTTTTTTTATATAGGGGCTGAAATTCTGATTTTTTTATATAGGGGATGAAATTCTAATTTTTTTTATGGGGGTTAAAATCTGATTTTTATATATATGTGGGACAAAAATCTTAAATTTATTAGGTTCCTTAGTATTAAAGATTCAAGAAAATTCAGTTTATATAAATTGACAACCTTATGTAATTTCTTGACTTCTCATTAGATCATACTTATTTTTTATGGTTACAAATTTTGATAATATAGCCTTATTTGATCATTAAAATTGGGTTTGCAAGTTTAGCACTTTAACTTAGCCAATTTACCATTCCAAAATTTTTAGGCTAATATGGAACCTAAGTATGGGGTTCTCCCTATTTTATACAAAAGGGAATTATCTATGGCAATGATTTCTTTTGCAGACGATGGTGAGAGCTAAGAACATCCCTCAGGACACACTTCACATTGATGACGATCAGCAGCGCACCCTAGCCGAGGATCTGATTCGCCGAGCCGGCTGGGCTCGCTGGTACCATCTCCCCGATATGATCCAGCTGGGGTTTCACACTAGCGTTCAGGAGGCATTCGAGAATGTCTCCCTGCACCGACTGATCGAGCCTTTGGAGGCGCACTACCCCATGCTGACTGGGTAATTTATGGCCACCCTGGAGGTCCATGAGCGCACATCGACCGGCCGCCGAGTTATATTCCAACTCGGCAACAGGCGTCATAGACTATCGCTCGAGGAGATGAGCAACATCTTTGGATTCATCCATACTCCCGCCGCCTTCAGGGTCCAGGACCCCAACGTCATTTGGAGCTACATTTCGGGCATCCCCTACCCCGCTCCCACAGACTCCTTCACCTCCAGGGTCGTGAGTCCATTATTCAGGGTCATACTGCGAGTCCTGGCGAGTACCCTATGGGCTAGACCTGAGCTCCATCGCCCAACACACCGTGAGACGGAGACTTTGAGAAGGATGCTCTTTGAGGATGAGCCTCTGCCGTTCCTACACGCTTGGCTTGAGCACATCTTGGACCGCAAACGCACGGTCTCCACGGATATCATGGACGGCAGCATGGTGGCTATCCTAGCCCAGGGTTTGGGTATCCACACTGAGAGGTACACTGCTTACCAGCTTACGTACCTAGATTCTTCTGTATTACGCCAGGGCGGAGTCATTGCGGCCGGCCCACAGGGATGGAGACACCCCCAAACGGGGATGCTTCTCCGGCAGGATTTTATGGATCTCCTGTATATCCCAGATTGGTACCAGTCTTGGATTGGGCAACCATATCATACGGATATAGATCCGTCTGCTGATCCTACACTTCGGAGGAGGCCCCCACTCTACAACCATGAGCCAGAGGTGGACGCTATGTCTTAAAACGCATACTCCCACTCAGATGGAGCACAGCAGCCCCCAGCCTACCAGGGGCATGGATGGCGGCGGTGATGATGATGATGACGCCGGGGACGATGCAGCTGGAGGTGGAGAGGGCCCGCAAGGGTCCTACCACAGCTACCACAGCCACCACAGTTATATGCCTCCACCTCCTCCTCCCTTCCAGCCCGCCTATTCCACCGACTGGCATGACGACGTGACTGCCTGCTTCACTAGGCTGGAGTTGTCTGTCACTGAGATCCGCGATGAGCAGCGCCGCTATGGGAGGATGCTCGAGGGATTGGGCTCCTACATGGGATATTCTTTCGATCTACAGGCTGGTACTTCAACATTCCCACAGGGCGCCCCGACCTACTACTCAGGGTCAGCTCCTACACAGGACTGGCCCTTGCTTTTGCCACCTCCTCCGCCTCCTGAGCAGTGATGTTTATTGCGTAAGTAAGCGTGAGTGTCTCCTTCCCTCTACTTTGCTTTTCCAACAGTGAGGACACTGTAATTTTTAACTATGGGGTGAGATTAAAATTGGACATTATAAACTTCTTTATCTGGTTGTGGCAATGGTTAAAAGTTGGCGAAATTGGCTTGTATTTATCTTTTATTTGCTTTCTACTTTATTTTTATGCATTGCATCATATTTAAACATTTATGCATTTTAAAGTTTAAGTCCTTAGTTTATTAATTTTATAAAAATGTCAAAATCCAAAAAAAAAAATAAAAAAATATCAAAAATACAAAAAAATGCATGTTTATTTTTAAGTTTGTTTTTAAACCCTACTTAGATGTCCTATGATGAAAACTCAATAGCTGACTTGATCATGTAAATCCTATGGCATATTTGGATGGTTTAGCCTAAGTCTTAAAATTTTTATGTAGATTGTGAACTTGTGATGAAATTGAGCACATATGATCCTAGGCTAAAAAGCAAATCCAACAAAAATTGTCCTTGTGAGAATTTTGGCCTATAGGGAGAACATAAAAAATCCCTCCGCTTTCTTGAGTGAATTTACTCTTCCTATGCATCTCTAAATGTTGTGATAGTTATTCAAAACCAATACATATATATGTTTATGTTTATAAGAATTAAATGATGGAGGCAACTTTTAAGCCATTTTTTTATCCTCTCTTTACCTACCCTGCATTATCCCTGCTTGAAGCCGGAAAATTAGCCTGAACCTAAAATTACAAACTCCACAAAATTATCCCTAGCCGAATTGAGCCTCACCCCCATTTGGGAATTGAGACTTAGATTGGCTGGACTAATGCCTTGTGGAAAGAAAAAAGTGCATATTGTCCAGTTTTGAGCAAGGAAATTATGGGTTGGCGCATATTTACATCTTGTCATATTTTGTAAAAGGATTTTTGGTTCACCATATAAATGCACATGTTTTTTTAGTATTTATTTATTATTTTCGTCAAAAAAAATTCGAAAAAAATAATAAAAAAGAGATGTATATATATAGTGCATGAGCCAAAATCCTTAAAGTCCTTTATTTATTTCATACAAGTGTTATATTTTTAAGAGGCATATTAGAGTTTGAAAGAAAGAGTTGATAGAATGGTTTACATCTTTTAGTGCATCTTTAGAGCAAATTATAGAAAGATGAGTTGGGAAAGAGCATTATGGAGAATTGAGCTTGGAAAAGAGCAACATGGAAGAGTTATGGTTTGGATATTGCAAGTGTTGAAATTTAGGAGTCTTGATTCCCGAATTATAAAAGCACCACATAGCCAAATAATTCCATACCCTTAATTCCTTACCAAGCCCCATTACAACCCCGCCGAATGGAGTCTTCTTTGAAGTCTTCCATTGAGCGAAAGTCCTCCTGATAGTTCTTATGGCATTTTCATAATTGGTTGGGAAGTGGATTTTTATAAATTACAATGTTTATGAGATTGTGTTTGGAATTGAGTTAAAAGTTGATCTTCATAGCCTAAACACATGAGAGTTTGTGCAAACACATTATCCCTGTGAGGTTGGATCAAAAATTGCATATGCCTATGGATCGCCAAAATATGTGCTATGACGTTAAATTCACTTGCTTTGCTTTGCTACCGCTTATGATGTTGCTTTTGACAAGGGCGAAGACTTGAAGGGTGTGTTGTTGGTGTTGGTTATTGCTTGGTTATTGCTTGAGGACAAGCAAGTCTGAGTATGGGGTGTTTTGATGTACATATTTGTATCTCTTTTTATTGCATCTTTTGACTTCATATTTCATTCGATTTCCAAAGAAAAGGTCCAAAAGAATATAAACTTGTCTAAGAATGGGCTAAAATACAAGAAATAGAGTCTGCACAAGTTTTGAGCTAACCATGCAGGAATTCGAGCGAAATTGGAGACAAAACGAAGAAGCCAAGAGAAGCTGAGCAGAGGTCGATATCGACCTTAAACATCGATATCGACCATGGTTGTCGACACACCTTCTGAGTGTCGAGATAGACCACACAGACCAACCAAGAAGGCACTCGATATCGACCTACAACATCGATATCGACCTCAACATAGACATCGACTGGAGCTGGACAAGTCGAGCAGAAACACAGACATCGATATCGACCTCCAACATCGATATCGACCTTATCTCGACAGAAGATAGATCCGATTTCGAGACTCGGATTATGAATTCTATCATCAAGGCCACGGGTTATCTTGTACTTCTAGATAGTTAGCAGCTGAAGTTATCTTTTACTTTACGTTTTATCAAGTTGTTTTAAGTTTTATCAAAATAAAAGACCTATCCTAATTGTTTGGATAGAGTTCATAGTTTAGATAGAAGTTACAATCCTCAGATAGCAAGGATTAGTAGCCTATAAATAAAGCCCTAGGGGCTGGTTTGTTAGATCATCCAAGCAAGAAAGACAATAGCAATAGGTAATAGAAAGTTAGAGTTTTTGAGCTTTAAAGTTTCAAGCGCTTACGATAGTTGGCGTTGAGATTGTAATGTTTCGAAATTTTCCATTTATGCAAGTTATTTCAATTCAAGGCATGTCTACATTCAACATGAGCGAGTAGTCGCCCTTTCTTCTAGGGTCGGAGTGAGCCCGACGATAACCATGGTGGTAAGGTTTGTACGTCGCTAAAAAAGGTATCTTTTATCTCGCTCTACCTTGTGCTTCCTCTTTAAATGAGAATTTAAGGAACTCATGTTGTAAAACTTGGGTAGTAATTAAGGTCTCTATTCGAAAGATTATAAACTTAATTATGTCAAAATTAGACGCAAATTAGGTTAAGTAATTGCAAGATCTCTTTTCCTATTTGTCGATTTAGGTGAAAGCCTTTTCCTTTATGATAAAAGCATGCATCTTTAGTGGTTTCTTACTTATTCTATCATGGTTGTCGTCGCGGTAATCCTTGGCTTTGGAAGATCTTTTCTTTCTTAAGTTTACATTCATATTTGCCCGTCGTTCGTTGAGTCATCAAAAAAACCCAACACCTTTGTTTATTTCTATTCAGTACTCCCTTTCCATTCTTAAATCTTCGGCCTTTCTTTGCCGACGAAGAACTAACCTACTGCAGGAGAACATCGATATCGACCCTGAACGTCGATATCGACCACACTGACAGATCGACAGTCTTCTGAGTCGATCTCGAGACACCTGGGTCACTGCTGCTAAACATCGATATCGACATCAAACGTCAAAATCGACCCCCAACATCGAAATCGACCCTTCTGTATCGACTGGCAGACTTCTGAGCCAGTCGATTTCGTGGACTAACATCGATATAGACCTTTCCAGTCGATATCGACTACCGTTTTTGTCTCTGCAGGTCTTCTGTTGCAGAAAACATCGACAGCCAAGGTCGGCATCGAGGTCTGAGCTCGAGATCGAGGCTTCTGGTCGAAATATTTAGGACGTGTCTTCAACGCTACTAGGATCCCATTGACTCGCTTCCTCGTGGATCGAACCTGATTCCTTACTACTATAGCGGGGAGTCTTCAATTTATTTGAAGAGGCTAAGAGTTGTATTGCTTTATATTTTATTATATATTTTGATTCAATTCTCCCCATGTCAACCGCCCACGAATTCCAAAAGATTTAAAAGGATTTAAAAAGGGCAAAATGAATTTAATATGACTGAATCAATTGGACTAAATATGAACTCGGCTTATTAAATATGATGGATCAAACTAAAGGGATCGAGTGGGTAGAAAAGGCGCTAGACCATCTCTATTGGATGTAGTTGGGAATGTGTAGGCGAAATATTAGCTTATTCTTTACAGATGGGTCTTGAAGATTCCAAGGAGATCATTATAATTGTCATTGACTGATTCTATGCTAAGCGCTTATTGTGGATATGATTGGTATGCCTTGACTATGGAATGTGGACTAACTGATTTGTGCTAACGGAATAGCGGGAGTATCCTCATTCTCATATGGTTAAGCCCAGCTTGTGTGAAACAGCTCCTTCCACTATGTTAACTCCTTGATAATCCTATCGAGTCCTTCTCCCGGATATCGGAGTCCTCCATGGAAAATCGGGTTGGTAAACACGTTGTCTTCGGGAGTCATGTTGCCTTTTAAGGTTGATTTAGTGAGTATTAGAAGATGGTTCTTGGTAAAGTTCCGAGGTAGAGAGTAAGGTGTTTCTAGGGCTGTCTTTCTTGATTCTTATGACGATCAACCGGTGTCTTCTTGCCATAAAAAGTCGTATCCGAGCCCCATGGGAAAGATGAGTGATGAGTCAATGTTTGCCCTTATGGATCTCTATCGGGTTATCTTGATTGCTCTATCCATGATTGTGTGATACTATGTGGTACTACTCCTTGACCTATAGATTGATCCTTAGTGTGAAATTGTGCTTATGTGCTTCGATGTTCATGATGACCATTGTATGGGTTTGAGCTACATTGTTATATCCATATCATCCCGACATGATCTACTTAGTATTGCATTGTCATAATAGGGCACGAATATATATGTCATATGCTAGAAAGTTGTATAATTGACGTCCTCCCCGTGAATAGGTCCATGATAGTGTGATCGTTCAGTTCTAGTATCATGATAGGGTGAGTCCATTACTTGATGGATACGTGTTATAATTTGATGTCCACATGCCTTATATGCTACGTAATTCTCAGTACATGTTATGATGATGATCCTTAATATAAATTCGTGGTTGTATGACATCCTGTATCCATGCTGGTCACATTGCTTAGGTCTCGTGTTGCATCTCGCTTCCTGCCATAATTACGTGTCGTCTTTGCATTGTCTAATTGACCTATTGTAATGATCGTACTACTGAGTGATTAGAAGCATGAATGGCATAATATGAGTTTATATGATTGTTGCTTCCTCCCAGATTAGGTCCATGGTAGTGTGATCATCTCTTCCTTATATGAATACCTCGTAAGATGTTCTCCTTGGCCCGCTAGCCGATGACGCCTCGTTGCTTATCGTTTCTTTTGTAACGAGAATCTATAGCATGCCCATCTATTTTGTATTCCTCGGACTAATTTTTGTGGATTATTCTGCCATTAATGTCGTTGTGTGTTAATTGCGCTAAATTGAGAATATGTTAGTCTTGATAAATACATGTTTCATCCCAGTATACATTAATTTGAACTCATGTCCCCATATTCTAGTCAGGTTGCCATATTACTTAGACTTGCTCTATACCTCGCTGCATTTCCTCTCATGCTTCTATATTATTGGAATGTGATTGAATTGAAGTCTTGCTTAATGTCGAGTAATCAATCAAGTGCATGTATGTGTCTTGTGTTAGGTTGAGCCATTAGTAACATGTAGAATCCTTGGTTATGACTTATGCACATTTATGCCCTGCTTGCATTATTGTTCATTCTCTCTTGAACTAGGTCCCTGATAGTGTGGTTCTTCCCTCTCTTTATCCTCTTAAATGTTTTAATCATCCTGATAAGAGTGATATTGGATTCGAAGAATGACTTGCTTTCTGTGATGGTTAATTCTAGCATGTTTACATGTTCTCGCTCGGTGGTATTCCTCTATCACTCTATGATATCTTCTTGTGCTTCCATGAACGTATGACCTGACACCTCGCATGATCACACACCACGTTATATCATGATTTCGCATACTCATGGCGCATAAATATTAGAATGAATCTAGTCAAATTACCTTGATTGTATTCATGTTCAATATGCGTTACTAGTATCTGTTAATAGAAGGAATGTCGAGTATCTCAAATACAAATATAAAGATGTATAAATGTAAACCGACTCCTATCCTATGCAAATAATTACAAGACTTCCTCCCGTTGTAGTGGAAGGGTAGTCAGGATCGATCCACGAGGAGGCGTGTCAGCGGGATCCTAGTAGCATTGGGAATCTCACGTCTTACGTCGACCAGAAGCCTCAATTTCGACCTTGGAGCTCGATGTCGACCTCGACTGTCGATCCTCTCTGCAACAGAAGACCTTCAGAGACAAAAACAAGCAGTCGATATCGACTAGGGAAGGTCGATATCGATCTTAGAAGACGGAATTGACTGGCTCAGAAGACTGCCAGTCGACACAGGTGGTCGATATCGACGTTGGGGGGTCGATATCGATGTTCAGTAACTCCGCAGAGATGCTCGTCGTCGACTAAAAAAACCGTCGACGAACTCAGTGGTCGATATCGACGTCTGTGGTCGATATCGATGTCTTCTCCTGCAACATCGTTAGCTTTTGTCGGCAAAGAAAGGCCGATGACTTTAGGATGAATGAAGATGCAATGAACAGAAATAAAACAGGTATTTTGATGAATGAACTTATATAAAAGGAAACTCCTAGGATTAGGGTTTACCACAACGTTAACCAATGCATGCGACGAGATAAATAAGACGGACAATTGTGCTATTTCACCCGAGGGACAAGCTTTCGCTATACAGCAACTCTTAGGATTATTCTTGCAAATAAACCTAATTGTCTCTACCAATTTTATGTTTATAACTCAAGTTGTTAGCATGAATCCCTTTTCTTTCGATTAGGACTAAACATAGAATCGTAGGAGATGATATAGACACAATGATATCAACATCTAACACTTACCTCAAGCACGCATGGCTAACGTCGGGCTCACCCCGACCCTAAGAGCTTTAGGGGACTACTCGCACATGTTGAATGTAGACATGCTTTGAATTAAAATAACTTGCATAAATGGAAAACTTTGAATCTTTACAATCTCAACGCCAACTATCGTAAGCGCTTGAAACTTTAAAGCTCAAAACTAAAAATCTAACTTTCTATTGCCTATTGCTATTGTCTTTCTTGCTTGGATGATTCTAACAAACCAGCCCCTAGGGCTTTATTTATAGCCTACTAATCCTTGCTATCCAAGGATTGTAACTTCTATCTAAACTATGAACTCTATCTAAACAATTAGGATAGGTCTTTTATTTTGATAAAACTTAAAGGTAAAGATAAATCTCAGCTGCTAACTATCTAAAATACAAGATAATCCGTGGCCTTGATGATAGAATTCATAATCCGAGTCTCGAAATCGGATCTATCTTCTGTCGAGATAAGGTCGATATCGATGTTGGAGGTCGATATCTACCTCTGCTCAGCTCTCCTTGGTTTCTCCGTTTTGACTCTGATTTCTCTCGAATTCCTACATGGTTAGCTCAAAACTCATGCAGACTCTATTTCTTGTACTTTAGCCCATTCTTACACAAGTTTATATTCTTTTGAAACTTTTCTTTGGGAATCGAATGAAATATGAAGTCAAAAGATGCAATAAAAAGAGGTACAAATATGTACATTAGTATCCTATAGGACTTATGATTTCCAATATGACTCGCGAAATGGTGACCTGTCCTACTTGACCTATTACATGAACATGCTTGTACTATAATGTGGTAGTTGATGTACCGTTTTATGTGCCTATGATAGTTCATTCCTGTCATGATGATAATCTATCGCCCGTAATGTTATCTTGTTTACTCTGTGGTGATCCTTTTGCTTTCATGTACATCATATTGAACTCATTTAATGACTCTTGACTATGCCATGCCTAATCATGTATCACTAGCATCATGAAGGATCTGTGCTCTCTAAATGTATCTTGTTGTATGATTACATGCCATTTTTAACTTATTATATGATCCTTGTTGTCAGATGTGATAGTTACTATGCTGATCTTATGTGTTCTTGTATGATGCTTCATCTGAATGTTATGATATACCTTGCCTTGATAGAGTTGAACTCAATTGTTGATGTGTATACCATACTCTTACGTTGTTCATACACATAATACTTGTCATCCTCGTAAAATCCTGCATGACCTTGGACCCCACATGACCAATATTGGCCCCGCATAACTTGCCTAGGTTGCTAGACTTATCTGCATCCATGGAATCCTAGACTACTAGCTTGTTTCACGTGCATCAGTGTAGGACTCGATCGTGTCCTTGGAATGAATGTGTATGTCGTCGTTCCTTGAGATAGGTACATGTTAGTGTGGATTAATGTGATTGATATCCTCCATGATGAATTCACATTTGATTGCCACAATTATAACCTAATAGACTTCCATGAGGGCATCGTTACTATTCCCGGGTCGGGGTCTTGTCTCTAGTCGTGTCATCTTTAGCTTTGTTCCATTTTTGTCTCCGAGAGAAACGTTGTGTTGTCCGCTCTTGTCACTCCCCTATCTCCACTAACTTAGACTCTTACGCAACACATTGGATGAGCGACCGCAAAGAAGAGGGGACGGGAAGTTAGATAGCGATAGAGCAGCGCAACGGAAGCGTGGGCCCATAACCCACGGGCCTCAGGATCGACGATGTCGACAGAACAAGCTTGCTTCGAGGATTGCGGTTATTGAGTACAATATGACTTGCAAGTGGGAGTGTCCTCCATTCGGATTGCTAATCCCTTCTGAATATGTTGATGATGATATTGCACATACCTGACCTTGGAATTAACATGTTCGATGTGCCGACGTGATGATGATTATTGCTTGATTATCCATTGTCTATGATGATATATATGATTCGGTGCCTTACTATCCTAATGTGCTATGATGACTTGACGTGATGCTACTCTGAGTTGCCAAACATGATCTAAATTCCTTGCCTATAAAAGTATGAACTTCAAATGCTGAGAACCTGACCTGTTTATTAGATATGGTTATGATGAAATGTGCTAGCTTGATTTAATTAGGTTCATATATGATGGTTGCAATACTTGTTGAGCATGACGGTAAATTGAGACTTTTGATACAGTTGCAATGCTTAATGATGAGCTAATGATGCTATTGATATAAATGCTAGTTGATATAACGTAGTCCTTCTGTGTAATAATGTCCATGTGTTAAACAAAAATTGTTAAAGGAACAATCTCGCATAACACATTTTAATTTGAATTTTATTTTATGTTCGACCCTTATCTGTACTTCTCCACAATTTTAAATTATGCGGATACTTTAAAAAGGACAAGAATTTGGGTTTTTTCGGTGGTTTGGACTGCACCCGTTGATGAGGGTTGCCTACGTACCTTCATGGGAAGGATCAAGTTCAACGTAGTTCGACAATATAGGATTTCCGTATTTTGGGGTTAGTTTGGTTAGACTTTGTGGCTAGCTTGGCGTAAGGTGTTTGGATTTGATTTGGTTTAGGTTTGGTGTTTGACTTGAATTTGGTTATGTGTTTGGTTATATGTGTTTAGGTTTCAACTTGATAGAATATCGGGTTTGATTTATTTTCTTTGCGGTTTGTGATTGGGCCCGGATATGGGTTTCCTACGTATCCGTGATGACGGAATCAAATCACTCGTAGTTCAAATGGATGAGTTTGATTTGGAACTTGCGGCTGGACTCGACATTTGTATGACTTGATGTTGAGTTTCCTACGTAGCTCGTTTGAGAGCATCAAGCCATCGTAGTTCGGATATATTGGTGTTGGATTTGAGTATATGGTCTTGTGATTGGGACCGATAAGAAATATCTTCATTTGTAGTTCTCACGAACAACTTCATTTGATCTTGGTCTTGTGACTGGATCCGATAAGAAATATCTTCATTTGTAGTTCTCACGAACAACTTCATTTGATCTTGGTCTTGTGACTGGATCCGATATATATATATATACTATGTGAGTTTATATCGGATTTCCTACGTATCCACTCATATGTAGTGGAATCAAGTCTTCGTAGTTCCGCCTTGTGCTTTGGCATTTGAAATTGCCTTCATTTATTGGAGATCAAAATAATTTGATATCTTGGAATGCTCCTGTAATGGTTGACGAGTGACTTATTTTTGTGGAGTCCCTCCTCTTTGGAAACCACGTCACCAAAGGCGTGTTCATTTTCTTCAATCATCATTTGAACTCAATGTATATAGTGTATATATAGTGTTGATCGATTGATTTTTCGATCATAGCGGATCATCTCGACCATTCCGGAAGTGAAACAAAAGTTGCTAGGCGCCACCATTGTATTTCTCCATCATCTAGGACGTCTCTTTGCAAGTTTCAACGCATTAGCTTGCTAGAAAACATCTCTTTGGTATTGCTTGAAAGCCTGCAGACAATCATGGAAAGTAGGTGATCTATCGGGTCCTCTGACTGCCAACACAGTGCTCCAATAATGCCACTATTTGTTTCGACACAGTCCTTGCAGTGCATTCTCTTCACCTCAACCCGCCATCCACTCCGATACACATTGAGGCGCCCACCCCAATGTCCGCAACTTGACTGTTTAAGAAATGTTTATGAAAGCATGATTTCATGTGTTTCAATGCTCCCTTTTGATGGACGTTTGAGGCTGAATCGATTGAGATTTGGTGAAATTTATTGGCCTTCGGTGGCACATTGGATGACATAGGCTTGGAAAATTTAGTCATGGACACGTCGAGATCATTGATGGGTGATCGAGGGACGCATAAAGACGTCTTGTTGTGTGCATATCAGCCCAAGCTCATATTGACCAATCTTGCGTTGTATGCGAAGGTTGTCTTGGATCCTCAGTGGTGGATGTTGAGGTAGCGGGAAGGTAGGTAGCTCACTGCATGACCCTTTAAGAACATCGATGTCGTGGGCCATCGTAAGAAAAAAACAAAACCATGCCGATAAGTTCATCAAACATTGTGGACGAGAGGCCAACTTCTGACATCAGCTACGGCCACCAGAGAGCTCCGTTTCTGCCGCCGTTTCTTCTGGCATACTCCTTGCATAGCCTTCTTTTGGTTCCAACTTTCCATGGTCTTGGATACACTTCGACTTATTCGCAGTAATGTCCAGAACTTGACTGCCTGAGTAGTTGTTCTCCCTCCGTAAAAGTTTGATTTCAGGCCTATTTTGTACTTTCTTTTGTCAGGCGTTCGAGGCCGTTTCGACCAGTCGTTAGAGGAAGTTGTTGACCTGCGGTGGTAGATGGCATGGCATAGGCTTGAGAACATGGGTTGTGGGCTTCCCAGGTTCATCGGTGAGCAACCGAGAGGCACGGGAAGGTGTATTTGAGTCTTGACATTATATGAGTTGTACTCGTGGCCATTGCTCCCGTGTCCAGCTCGCTCCCATCAGTTTACATGAATTTAATTTCAATTTATTTGGCTATTCTTGACACTTGACTTGGTCTATCTTTGGAGTTCATTTCGGGTTCATGTCTGCACTCATTTTTTTGTTTTCTTTACAAGTACAGCCTAATTGAGGAGTTATGAATCTTGCCCGTTGATTTGGTCATATATCACCATTTATGGTCTTTATTCACCTGTGATTTGGGTGAATCAAGTCATGATTTTGTGGATTTAAAATTTAGCTGGGCAATATATATATATATATATATATATATATATATATATATATATATATATATATATATATATATATATATATATATATATATATATATATATATATATATATATATATATATGCACTTGACTTGGCGACTACAGCCACTGTCGATTCATCGAGAGAGTCGGCCCCTTGCTAAAACCTTCTATAATTTACACTTTACCTCTGCCATCTTTATTTTCAAGGCTCGGTGATTGCAAACGTTCAACAAGTACAGAGGTCAAAAGTCAAGGTCGGTTGGGTGCCATTGAAGATCAACCGACGATCATAGCTTCAAAGAAGGTTCACCTGACCGTCTATTTTCCTCTTATTTTATTTAGCCAGATTTCGGTGTTTTTTTTTTGATCTAGATGTCTCCTAAGTGCCTGTAATTGCCAAAGCGCAGGTCTTGTGAGGCTATTTTATTAGTAGCCACTGATTTGAAGAATTGATTTTATGTTGATCTTATGAGATTAAGGTTTGATTTCAAATTTCTCAAGATGCTTCTTGCACACTCGATTAAGAACTTGGATTCGGTCATCATCAACGTTCTTTTAATTTCTTGGTGAGAATTATGCAGGGTCATTTGTGACCCGGTTTGAAGGAATCCAGTTGATGTGTAGCGTGAGCAGCCTTGGTAAAATTTTGGTAGCAATTCGACTTAGTGTATCGACCCGGTAAGATCGGTGTAGTGGCGAAAAATTTAGCTTTCAAACCAACTACAAAATTGTTTTGACCCTAGGCGAAAATTTTAGCTTTCGAGCCTAGCGTCCCAAATTTTGGGCAACATTTCGTTCCAATGTACATGACCCCGTAGGATCGGTGTAGTGGCGAAAAATTTAGCTTTCAAACCAACTACAAAATTGTTTTTGATGCTAGGCGAAAAATTTAGCTTTTGAGCCTAGCATCCCACTGGTCTTCAAATGGCTATAACCCGGGCGAAATTTTTAGTTTTCAAGCCCGGGCAATGTTCCTGCAAATCATATAGAAGAAGGAAATGAGAAAGTCTACCTGCCTTTGATTTGTCTCACGGGTGTTTGTGTGATATTTGTGTACTTTGGGTGCTCTCTCTGCCTTAGATTTTTTTCTTTCTTGCTTCTTCTTTTTTTTTCCTTTCTGCCTCGGCCTTTTTCTTCTTTTATTTTTTTATCATCATGCAAGCCTATATATATATACCGACACTTGAGCAGTAGACCATTGCGTTAATCATGACACTCTCCTGAAATCCTTGCTCAAAAAACCCTAGAATGAGAGAGGTAGGTCGCGCCTCGCCGCGCCCCTCGGTTCCTCCTCCCCTGGCCCTCCAGCCGCCCACCACCTGCCTTGGTGCCCTCCGATCTTCTCCACTGCAATCGCCGAAGGCCGATCCCCATCTCAAACCCACTTGTCCTGCCTCTGGTCCACTGGTACCCACCCTGTCGAATCGGTTTTCACTAAATATCCCCCCCAAAAGCCCCATCTCCTTCAACCTGCGAAAGGTTCATGAAGAGGAGGTAGTACCCCTTGATTCGTGCTATTGTTGGCGAGATCCGTCATCCAAGTGGACTTTTCGGCTCCTTTATCGGGCTTTAATGTGGGTTGGGATCGGCTGGGCTTGGCCGGACGGCAGTGGTCTCCTCTCGCAGCTCGGTGGGTGGATGGTTGGGTCTCCTCCTTCTGCTTGCCTTTTGCTCCTCTCAAATTTGGCATCAAACCTCTCTGTAAGTTCTTCCTCTCTCTCTCTAACCTACACTCAATTACTCTATTTGCCTACAATCTTCAATCAATTACTCTATTTGCCTACCAGCAATTGGATTACTTAAAGCCTTCCCAAGGTATTTTGGCTAATAACCCTTGCAAACCTTCTTCTTCTCTCCGTCACTGTCGACTGCTTTCTCCTTCTTCCTCTCGGTTTTTCTCTCTGTCTTTGATGGATTCTAAATCGTCCCCAGACGCTCTTTATGTTGATGTTCACTCCCTGTCTTTTGGTTCTTGGTCTGCACCTAGGCATCGCTCTTTGTTTTCCTTAGTTTGGCATGTTGCCTTCACTACTATATCGACCTATGGTTTTACCGTTTTGTTTAATTACTTGTCTTCTGCCCTTGAGGTGGTTTGTGTTCTGTGTTTCTGTAGCTCTACCTGCTCCATTAGGCTTCACGGGTTATGTTTGTTCACATCTCATAGTGTTATTCATTTCGGTATTATTTATCCCTTCATTGCACCTATTATCTTGTATTCGAAGTACTCTCGGCTGTTTGTGTTTTTGTGCAGATTCATATATCAACCTGAGGAACACTCCTGCAGATTCTTTATACTTTGTGTGGCTGCTCTCTACTGGATTTTCGTCTTCAACGGTTCAAGCAGCTGCTCTCTTCAACCATTTCTTTTCAGGGAGTCACAGCTCAACCAGATTCGTCTTAATCTTGGAATGCTTTTGCACTGCTGTATCATCAATAGCATAACTACTTTGTATTTTTTTCAACTGTGGTATATTCACAAGTTAAATGTAATTCTTCTACCCATCTATTTTACTTATCTTAGTTTCAACCTACCTTGGTGGTGCTTTCTAATTCTTTCCACCATTTACTTGTATTTCTCTCAACTTGTAACAACTTATGTGATTACTCGTACAATCACCTATCACAGGGATGGTTATTATATATTAGCATACCAATATCAATTGTCCTTACCGGACTTTATTGCTGATCAAGCATTCTTACCAACGTCCACATTTGGATTTATAGTGTTTGAGCCTCAACATCGATCTCGTGATTTCTTCTTATACAGAAAACTTACTCCATCCGTCTTACTCCTCGTTAACTCCCAAATTGTATACATCCAGATATTTATGTTAGTACAAACAGTTCGCCTAAAGAGTTTCCTATGAATATATGCTCTTGGAATTCGAGGGGCATCCGGTCCAGAAATTTTTGGACGAATGTCGATATCTTCTGTAAGAACAATTATATTAATGTCTTAGCTCTATTAGAAACCAAAGCTGATAATCACCCGAAAGAAAACCTCTGGCGGAAGTGTGGTTTCACCAATATTGCTTTTGACCCTGCGGAGGGTTTCTCTGGTGGTATTTGTTTACTTTGGAAGGATATTCTTCCCTCACAAGGAACTATCGAACTAAAATCTGTACAAACTCGATTCATACATATCAATTATTTCGACTCCGCCACTCATCGCACAATTGCTTTGCTAATAGTATATGCTCCCCCGGATGAAAAACGAAAAGTCCCTTTCTGGGACTCTATCTTCGCATACATACAAGCATTATTAATTCCATACTGCATTATGGGTGATCTAAATGAGATTAGCTCACCGACCGACAAGTTAGGAGGCGTCGATCCCTTAGCTTCAAGATTCACTCGCCTAACGAATCTAAAGAGCAACTTCTCTTTGATTGAAGTACCATCGCATGGTGGTCAATTTACCTGGAAAAGGGAATGTAATGGCAACGTCACTTGTCTTGAGAAGCTCGACCGTATTCTTATTCATACAGATGTCCTATCAGTGTTTAATTCACTTCGTACCCAGATTCATCCGTTTACACGATTTGATCATGCCCCTATCTCTGTTGATTTTCGTCTTAATATTCAACCAAAAAACAGACCTTTCAAGTTCGATCTCGCTTGGGCGACCAGATCGGACTATAGAAATATTGTTGCTCAGGCTTGGAGGGTGGATCCCAATGGTTCTCTTATGTTGAAACTAATACAGAAAGGTAAGTTACTTAAAAAGCTTTCCAAAACTTGGCATAAGAAAAATTTTCAGAACATTAACCTACAAGTATTGGTCACCGACCAAAAATTGCTTCAGCTGCAATCTTCACTACTTACAAATTATAACGACAAAGACCTCCGAATTCTAAAACAGCTGCTAAACAAAAGAGAACGAATGTTGGACTTCCATAGACGCTATTGGAGCCAGAGGGCAAAAGTTAAACATGCCAGACTTAATGACTCAAACTCCGGTTATTTTCACAAAATTGCCACTTCGAAACGAGGTCGAAAACTTATCAAGTCCATCTCCCTCTCTAACGGGGAAACATCTGCAGACTTTCATATTATACAACAAGAATTTGTTACAGACTTCAAAGCTAGATTTAGGTCAGATTCTTTTTCCGGTTCTGATCTCTCCTCCGATCTTTCGGTTATCCCACAATTAGTCACCTCAGAGGATAATGCAATGCTATCCGCACCCGTTACTAACAACGAAATTAAAGAAGCTATCTTCTCTATGAGCCCAGATAAGGCTCCGGGACCTGATGGTTTCCCCGCTGGTTTCTATCAAAAATTCTGGCCTACAGTAGGGCCTTCTGTTATTAAAGCTGTAAAGGCATTCTTTAGTAGTGGCAGATTACTGCGACAGATCAATCATACGTTCATCACCCTGTTACCGAAGTGTGACAATCCCACATCGGTTAACCATTACAGGCCTATAAGTCTTTGCTCTACGATTTACAAAATTATTTCAAAGGTTATATCTGCAAGACTTACCAAGATTTTTGCTAAATTGATTCACCCGCTTCAGGGAGCCTTTACAAAAGGAAGAGCGATACAAGACAATATCCTAATTGCTCACGAAGCTTTTCACTCGTTTCGGCTGAAAAAAGGCAAAACGGGCATAGTCGCTTTAAAACTAGATATGGAAAAGGCTTACGACCGCATAGAGTGGTCTTTCTTATTCCAAGTCTTGTCCAAATTTGGTTTCGACGATCGTTTCATTAGCAAGATTAAGGAATACGTGTCAACGGTTTCCTACTCTGTATTAGTCAATGATGAGCCTACCACTGTAATCGTTCCTTCGAGGGGTCTTAGGCAAGGGGATCCTCTTTCTCCCTTTCTATTTACGTTAGCTGCAGAAGTGCTTGCACGCACATTGCACCACCAGGGCTGTGGAAATAAAGACCTGGGGATCACCTTCGGTAGACCGGGGATTAAAATTCCTTTCCTTGCGTTCGCAGATGATATACTCATATTCTGTAAAGCTTCGCAATCCGCTTGCACGACTGTCCTATCCATTCTAGATCGGTACTGTGCCATCTCAGGTCAAAAAGTAAACCTACACAAATCTAGCTTCCAAGCATCTCCTAACACAACAGCCGCGGCTATTACGTCTACTATAGCTGTACTTGGAATTCCACAAGCAAATAATTTTGACAAATATCTAGGTTGTCCTATAGTCAATGGTAAGACCAACAGAGATACCTTCGCAGACGTTGTCCTTAAAACCAAACAACAACTTACAAAATGGAAAGCAACCAATCTTTCGGCCGAAGGTCGCAAAATACTTATCAAAGCCAATCTCAGTGCCAAACCTATTTTTCTTATGCAGGCTTTTTTACTTCCATCGCATATCCTACATGAATTGGATAAAGTTTACAGACAATTTTTTTGGAACAAAAATAATAACGCTGCACCGTTGATTAGCTGGGAAAAAATATGTTCCGATACAATGAAAGGGGGTCTCGGTATACACAAAGCTGAAAATATGAATATAGCTTACAGATGAAACTACTGTGGAAAATTATATCTGAACCAGATAATATCTGGGTACAAGTCATCTCCCAAAAATATCTAAAGGGGCATGATCTGCTCTCTTACACCAAGAAAGGAGGTAGTTCCTGGCAGTGGGGTCGACTAATGTCCATCAGGGAAAAATTTGAACCAGCATTACGGTGGTGTGTCGGAGATGGTCAATCTATTGATTTCTGGAATCATAACTGGGCTTTCCATGAGCCACTTATACACAAAATTGTTCAGCCTATACCGGATAACCTACTTCGAAATAAAGTATCTTATTTTCTTGACAACGACAGCAAATGGAATACACACTTAGTAACAGAGTCGTTAACTAACGTTCTGTCCGCCGTTGACATTGACCATATTTTACGTATTCCCTTACTGACTAACGCTATGACGGACCGTCTCTACTGGGGTCCAAGCAAAAATGGGTGGTTTTCAACCAATTCTGCTAATTCGGTGTTAACAGCTAACACTGGTATGTCTACTTATGACTGTGGCTGGATTTGGAAACTTGATGTTCCCCCAAAAGTACGACATTTTTTGTGGAAGATTTCTCGTGATGGTTTGCCAACCACTACTAGATTATAGAAATCGCATATTGCTGTGCCTTCGGGGTGTACCTTTTGTGATAACTCAAATGAAACGCTCTCTCATTTGTTCCTAGAGTGTCCTATGGCCGTAAATCTGTTGAAAACTATGAGAATTAATGTTCCACGTACTGGTTCGCTTATCCGCGGAAGCATGTTTTTCCATCTAAATGATGTCAAACAAGCACTCGGAACCAAAACCTTTGCTAAATTAGCTATAGCATGGTGGGCCTTGTGGTTCCACAGAAATCAAATTGTGTTCCAAAACACAAATAAGGTAAGCATTAACGAGATCTTCTTGCTTTATACCACCACCGACCACTGCTGGACACAATCTAAGTATTTGGACTCACACGGCTCCGATCACCCTCAGCAACGTAATGCTAGTAACTCTTCATCTCTCCGACCGTCTTCTGCCCGAAATAAGAAACGTTCGGACCAATGGGAAAAGCCTCCAAACGATTGTCACAAACTGAATTTCGACGGTTCTGTCCTACCAAACGGAAACGCATCTTATGGTTTTGTCATTCGCGACTCGTTGGGGGTTGTTTCCTCGCTTGGTAGAGGTCTTTGCCATAACGCCTCTGTCATCTGCGCGGAAAACCTAGGCCTTAAGATGGGCATTGTGCGTGCAAAAGCGATGCGAATTAAAAATCTTCAGATTGAAGGGGACAACTTACTGGTTATTAAGGCTTTATTAGGGAATTGGAAGTGCCCCTGGCAAATTGAACTTCTGCAATCGGATATTTTATTAGATATTTCGTCCTTTTCTTATGTTGCTATTCGTCATGTTTTCAGGGAATCAAATGCTGTGGCTGACTATCTTGCTCGTAGTGCCCATGCATACCCTGCCGACGTTTGCTGTGAGGAGGATCCAGAACTGCAAGTTTTCGTCCGGAAGGACGCGCTAGGAAGGGCTTCGGCTTCGGACGACCCGACCTAATTTTTATTCTGCGTCAAAAAAAAAAAGTAGACCATTGCGTTTGTAACTGCTATTGCAGTTGTGGCCCACCATTATGAATCCATACGTTACAATGTTACATTCAATTGTAGGGTGTAACCGGTGGTTCCATTTACTGGCCTTTTTTCCTTCTTCTTCTTTTTTTTTTTAATCTGTGTATGCTATGTATATACATGCAACCCATCTCTTTATACAAAATATAGTGGTATATGTTACCTATATAATTTAATTATGGTCACCCATAATATATATAAAATATAGTAATACCACACATTAGTACCGACAGTTGCGGTGTTTTTATAGCATATTTATACGGACTCTTTTTTTTTAAAAAAAAAAAAAACTTTAGTGCAACGCTTTAATTATATCAAATAATTTTATTTCATGATATATATTAGCTTATGAGCACTAAATTTTACCAGTCAACAGATGCCCCCGAACTTTGTATGTGTGAATTTGTTGAACGCATACAAAGTTCGCCCTTTTTGTTGTTGTGTGTGTGTGTTTTGACACACTTTCAACTAATATGATTGTTTCTGTGCTGGCTATGTATCCGCAAAGAAGATCTATGGAGAAGTCGGATCACAAAGAGCTCCCGGTCATTTTTTTTCGTAGTCGAAACAACACTCATATGACTACAAAAGCGGAGAAATTGACTCTTTTTTCCCTTGTCGAGGTAAGTAGATGTTTTGTTTGTTTTTGGGGCTGCACCTAGCACTTTGACTAGCTAGACTGCCTACGTACCCTCTTAGCGAGGGATCAAGCCATTCGTAGTTCTTTTGATGGCACCCATTTTTCCACATATGCTTCAGGGTGCTTTAATCATGGACCCTCATTATGTCCATCTTTTCTTTTCACCGCCATTCGGGAGCTTTTTTTTTTTACCGCCATTCGAGAGCTTTTTTTTTTACCGCATCACTCAAATCGTTAAGGCCCACCTTCTAGGAAGGGTTTCCTAAACAATCTGACTATCATTTGCGAACCCGATTTTTTTTTTTTTTTTTTTTGCGGTGGGCTGCATCTAGCATATAGACCGACTAGACTGCCTACGTACCCCTACTATATGTGTATAGGGGATCAAGCCTTTCGTAGTTCAGTACAACTCAATTATCCATCACAGAGCTCTAGGTGAAGTATCTTTTCACGAACTTTCCATTTACGCATGAATACACAAGATCACCCTCTGCATCTGAGAGTTCATAAGCACCTTTTGGAAAGACCTTAGTGACCACATACGGACCCTCCCATTTTGGCTCAAACTTCCCTTGTGACTTGCGATTGATGACAATTGGCCTCCTTATTGTAAGAACCAAATCACCTACTGAGAAAGAGCGGAATTTGACCCGCTTGTTAAATGCCCCAGCCACTTGGGCTTGATAGATTTCGAGCTTCTGTTGGATGGCCAATCTACGCTCGTCCAATGCTTCAAGCTCGGACAACCGGATCTTGGCACTCTCATCTGGATCGGTGAGCTGTACTGCAACCCTAAGAGAGGGTAATTGTACCTCAAGAGGTAACACTGCTTCGGACCCAAAGACCAAGCTATAAGGTGTGCACCCGGTAGATGTTCTTACCGTTGTTCGGTACGCCCATAAAGCCTCGGGTAAGCCGTCATGCCAATCTCTCTTTGACTTTGACACCATCTTCTTGAGAATTTTTGATAGCACCTTATTAAATGCTTCGGCCTGACCATTTGATGACGGGTTATAGCTCGATGAAAAGCTATGCTTAAACCCATACTTTTCGGCTAACTTCACCAACATCTGGTTTTTGAAGTAAAGAGCATTGTCTGAAATGAGCTTTGAAGGAACTCCATATCGGTAAATCAAATGAATCCTTATGAAGTCCGCCACCTCTTTTGCTCCCACTTTCTTCAAGGCTGAAGCTTCTGCCCATTTTGAGAAATAATCTGTTGCTGCCAAAATGTACTGATGACCTCGAGAAGATGATGGATTTATAGGCCCTACTACATCTAGACCCCACACATTGAATGGCCATGATAAAGTAGTCGGGTGAAGAAGCTGCGGAGGCTGGTGTATGAAGTCCGCATGAATTTGGCAAGCATGACACGCTTTTGCGAACTCCATTGAGTCTTTTACCATGGTGGGCCAGTAATAGCCAATACGCTTGACTTGGTCGGCTAACTTAGGGCCAGCTTGATGTGCTCCACAGACCCCTGCATGGGTCTCCGATAAAATGTACTTCGCCTCTTCTTTTGACAAGCACCTTAAGACCATCCCATCGAATGCTCTTCGATACAAAGTATCATCTTGCAACAAGAATCTTGGTGCTCTTCTTTTGATATCCACCCTTTGCCTTGAATCTTCGGGAAGAATCCCATGCTTCAAGTATTCAATCATGGGTTGCCGCCAATCTGTTTCTTCGTCAATTTCGTAGACGGAAACAAAACTGGCTTCTTCGGTTACTTCTGATCGCTTTGAGGTTGAAGCCAACACATGACGTTCTCCAATGACAACCTGAATTTCTCTTTCATTTGGGAATATGAGGGACGCTGCCAGCTTGGCAAGAGCATCGGCCTTAGAATTTTCTAACCTCACCACATATGTGATTTCCACTTGGTAGAACTGGCTCAAAAGTTGTTGAACTCTTTGATGAAAGGGAATTAAACCTTCATTCTTCACCTCATACATGCCATTCACTTGCTTGATGATCAACTGAGAATCACCGAACACTTGTAGTGGATCCACATGCATGTCAAGGGCGATCTCAAGGCCAATGATCAAGGCCTCATATTCAGCAACATTGTTCGTACATGGTTCTAACAAGGAAAATGAATAAGGGATCAATCCGCCCGAGGGAGTAATGAAGACGACTCCAACTCCGGCTCCTTCCCTTCGTGATGCACCATCAAAGTATAGTTGCCAAGAGCCTTTTTCAATTGTGAGAACTTCTTCATCGGGAAATTCACTCCCCACCTCCTCATCACCGGGAGCAGGATGTGCAGCCAGAAAGTCGGCAATGGCTTCCCTTTTACCGCCTTTTGTGACACATATTTAATGTCAAATGGTGCGAGTAACATTGCCCACTTAGCCAATCTTCCGGACAACACTGCTTTGGACAAGATGAAGCGCAATGGATCAGCCTTAGAGACTAATGTTACCTGATGAGACAAAAAATAGTGTGGTAACTTTTGAACGGCAAAGACCAAGGCTAGGAAATTTTTTTCCATCGCAGAATAGTTGTGTTCTGCCCCGACCAATGTTCGGCTGATATAATATAAGGCATTTTCTTTTCCTTCATCATTGTTTTGTGCTAACATGGCTCCCAACGAATGCTCAAGAGCTGCCGTGTACAAAATGAGAGGTCGACCTTGTGTTGGTGCCATTAGGACTGGTGGCTTTGTCAAGTACTGCCTTATGTTGTCAAGTGCCTCTTGACATGATCGATCCCACACAAACGGTGTGTCTTTCTTTGTCAACCGTAGGAAAGGTTGACACCTCCCTGTCATGTTTGAAATGAAACGACGGATGTAGGCAAGTCGACCTTGTAATCCTCGAAGCTCACGAAGATTCCTTGGGGGAGGCATTTGAGCTATAGCCTTGATCTTATCGGGATCAATTTCAATTCCGCGGTATCGGACGATGAAACCAAGGAACTTCCCTGATGTGACACCAAAAGCACACTTGAGTGGATTCATTTTTAATTGGTGCTTGGGTAGCCTCTCAAAAATGAGCCGAAGATCATTAGGGTGATCTTTTCTTTCCCTTGTCTTGACCACCAAGTCATCCACGTAACACTCAACGGTGTTGTGAAGGAGATCATGAAAGATGACTGTCATGGCTCTTTGGTAGGTTGCCACTGCATTTTTCAACCCAAAAGGCATCACCGTATAGCAAAATGTGCCTAGAGGTTGGGCTCTTGTCCTCTACACCCAATGATGTAGTAGCTTGATGTGTGGGATGGTCTTCAGAGCCTGTTACTTCCCCTTCACTTGAGGTTGGGCTCTTTCCCTTCCTTTTATCTTTTAAGGGGAGAGGTGGTAATTGACGACCAGATCGGAGTACGACCTCATCCACTTCTTCTTGTTCTTCCACCTCATCAGCCCAACTTGTCATGCAGCATTGGATTTCATCTTCTCCCCAAAAGGGATCCTCATCACTGTCGGACATATCATCCTTAGTGAAGTCCTTAGGAACATAGTCCCTTAAGGTAAAAGGGACTCGGATTGGTTGAACATACTCCTCTTCGGGCCCCATTTTTGGCTTTTTGGCTTTTTTGCCACTCTTTCTTTTCTTATTTTTCTTCTTGCCAGATCCTCTCCCAATGATTCTACAACCTACATGCTCCACACGTCGAGTGACAGCCAATTGAGATTTATTTCGACCCATGGCAGTTTGCCATTCAAATAGACTTTCATCATCGCCATCATCATCTGAGAATAGGTCTTCAATATCGGAACACGTCATGATCTCATACAATGTAGGTTGCCCTGGACCATCTCTTGGCATGTCGGGATATGCCCAGACAATGCGCACCTCGTCACCGACTTTGAATTGGACCGGTATAGCCATAAAAGGCAAGGAGACCGTGGGAATGTCACCACTCCCGATGCCCTCGGATGATACCTCTGAAGATATTTCATGCGATCCCTGATTTGGTGAAGGAAGTGCTTCTGCTACCTCAACCATTGAAATAGTATTAGATGAGGCAGAAGGCGCCTTTGGTTTTGCCCCTTCAACCGCGATCTCTCCTGAATGAATCATTCCTTCTATCTTGTCTTTTAGAACATAACAATCTCGGATTGTATGTCCAAGAATGCGATGATATGGGCAATAGTTAGGCTCTTCTGTTCGGCCGGCTTCTTCGGGTCTTTTTGGCTCCGGGAGATTCAACATCTTGACTGCCATTAGCTGATCAAATATTCCTTGAACATCCTCATCATCAAATGAGTACTTTTTTGACTTCCTTTCTTGCAATGAAAGTCTTTTTGGCGGCTCTTTGCCCCTTTCTTGGGCTTTGTTGTTGCTACCACCGGCTGTCTTGCCACCAGTCTTGACAAAAGTCATCATAGACTCTCCTCGTTTAGGTTGACGCCTTGTGTCCTCCCTTCTACTTTCATTCGCTTGAGAGCGACTCGATGTGACCCTCCGTCGGAGTTGTCGCTCCACATTACATGCCTTTGACACCAATGCATCAAATGATAGTGGCTCGACACTTCCCACATGAACGGCTAGGTCAGGAAGTAAGTTATTTGTGCACATTTGGACACAAGCCAACTCACTTAGATGCTCCGGGCATTGCAACCTTAAACTTCTCCATCTTGCAATGAAGTCGTTTGCGCTCTCATTTTGGCCTTGTATGGTGTTCGCCAGGTCCATGATAGAGACTTTTATCTTCGTGCTCACAAACTGAGCCAAGAAAGCTCTTTACAGGTCATCCCAAGTCTCGATTGATCCTTGGGGGAGTTGGGTGTACCATGTAAATGCAGAGCCTTTCAAGGACTGGACAAACTGACGGATCAATAAAGCATCGATAAGGGCCGTTTCACCGCATGCTGAGTAAAAGTGAGCAAGATGCTCGCGCGGTGACCCATGTATACCATCAAACTTATCGAAGCTGGGCTTTTGATAACCCGGCGGGAATGGCAAGGCATCATAATGCGGAGGGTATGGCTTTATGTATCCCATCACAGGTGGATTCTGGGCGATTTGGAAATCTCTAATGCCCCGAGCAATCATCTCTCGAATCTCATCGGCTGAGATGGCCACACTAGAGGCCGTTCCTGAAGCATTGTTCGGAGCCTCGTTATTGGCTTCACCCACTTCATGCTTCCTTTCTTGATCCGGATCGGGAATTCGGGCCATTAACGCTGCGATCTGCTGGTCTTTTTCTTCCAGCCTTCTCTGCAACTCTTGAAGTTGCTCTTCAACACTGGTGGTCTCAGTGGTCATCACATATGCCTCATCTTGTGAGGTAGTCTTAACATGTGCTCGCTTACTTGTAATGGGTGGGAACTCCTCCCTCTTGAAAAGTGAGGAATCAAGACACTTCTCTGTTGATTTGTCCCCAGACTCGGCTGTTGGCTTAGGCGGATTTAAAAGTCGGGAAGCTCCTTCGATATATGAGTTCTCCTTGGTCTTTGATCTAGTCATTGGACTGGTGTATGCCTTAGAATCCTCATGGACCGAAGGCTTCCGCTGCCCTTTTCCTTTCTTAGTTTGAGGAAGGGCAACTACTTTCTCCTTCTCAATTCCAGCTTGAACATCTCCCTCCTCCAAATGCGAGGTCATGTTCACCTCTTCTACTTGTTTGATATAGCAAGGGAAAGCCCCTACCATAATATGAGGCCTAGGGACTAGTCCTTTTTCCAGCTCTTGGGCAGCCTTTTGTAGAGTAACCTTGGCCAACTCTAGGGCGGGTGACACAACCAGCTTTGCGGGAGTACTAATCACTCGGCGCTTAGATCCGTTCTTGCGACCTCGCCTCCGTAACTTCTTCTTCTTGTTTGCAGAATTGTTCGCCGGTAGGACTGATGCTGATGGATTTCCGTTGTTCTTGATGACAGTTATAGTGGGTTGAAATGCCCCACCCTTCACTGGCCTCCTGCCTATTTTGTTAGGCGATGAAGCAGGCACCAATTTGGTAGATGTCCTCTCTTCCTTGAGACCTTGAAGAGGTCCGAACTGGTTCTCCATTGGGATTGTCGCTGAAATCGTTTCGCGAGTGACGTCAAACATCACCTTGAATGAACGTTTCCTCATCCATCTTCCTCCGTTCACAACGAAGATCGCTGGGAGCTGGCTCACATTGATCACTACTCTTGGGGCCATGTTTTTTTTTCTGCTACAAAGAGAAAGAAACATAAGTATCCACATAAATAAAAATTACAAAGAAAGAAAAGGGTCCCACTGGGCGTGCCAAAAATATGTTAAACAAAAATTGTTAAAGGAACAATCTCGCATAACACATTTTAATTTGAATTTTATTTTATGTTCGACCCTTATCTGTACTTCTCCACAATTTTAAATTATGCGGATACTTTAAAAAGGACAAGAATTTGGGTTTTTCGGTGGTTTGGACTGCACCCGTTGATGAGTGTTGCCTATGTACCTTCATGGGAAGGATCAAGTTCAACGTAGTTTGACAATATAGGATTTCCGTATTTTGGGGTTAGTTTGGTTAGACTTTGTGGCTAGCTTGGCGTAAGGTGTTTGGATTTGATTTGGTTTAGGTTTGGTGTTTGACTTGAATTTGGTTATGTGTTTGGTTATATGTGTTTAGGTTTCAACTTGATAGAATATCGGGTTTGATTTATTTTCTTTGCGGTTTGTGATTGGGCCCGGATATGGGTTTCCTACGTATCCGTGATGACGGAATCAAATCACTCGTAGTTCAAATGGATGAGTTTGATTTGGAACTTGCGGCTGGACTCGACATTTGTATGACTTGATGTTGAGTTTCCTACGTAGCTCGTTTGAGAGCATCAAGCCATCGTAGTTCGGATATATTGGTGTTGGATTTGAGTATATGGTCTTGTGATTGGGACCGATAAGAAATATCTTCATTTGTAGTTCTCACGAACAACTTCATTTGATCATGGTCTTGTGACTGGATCCGATAAGAAATATCTTCATTTGTAGTTCTCACGAACAACTTCATTTGATCTTGGTCTTGTGACTGGATCCGATATATATATACTATGTGAGTTTATATCGGATTTCCTACGTATCCACTCATATGTAGTGGAATCAAGTCTTCGTAGTTCCGCCTTGTGCTTTGGCATTTGAAATTGCCTTCATTTATTGGAGATCAAAATAATTTGATATCTTGGAATGCTCCTGTAATGGTTGACGAGTGACTTATTTTTGTGGAGTCCCTCCTCTTTGGAAACCACGTCACCAAAGGCGTGTTCATTTTCTTCAATCATCATTTGAACTCAATGTATATAGTGTATATATAGTGTTGATCGATTGATTTTTCGATCATAGCGGATCATCTCGACCATTCCGGAAGTGAAACAAAAGTTGCTAGGCGCCACCATTGTATTTCTCCATCATCTAGGACGTCTCTTTGCAAGCTTCAACGCATTAGCTTGCTAGAAAACAGCTCTTTGGTATTGCTTGAAAGCCTGCAGACAATCATGGAAAGTAGGTGATCTATCGGGTCCTCTGACTGCCAACAGTGCTCCAATAATCCCACTATTTCTTTCGACACAGTCCTTGCAGTGCATTCTCTTCACCTCAACCCGCCATCCACTCCGATACACATTGAGGCGCCCACCCCAATGTCCGCAACTTGACTGTTTAAGAAATGTTTATGAAAGCATGATTTCATGTGTTTCCATGCTCCCTTTTGATGGACGTTTGAGGCTGAATCGATTGAGATTTGGTGAAATTTATTGGCCTTCGGTGGCACATTGGATGACATAGGCTTGGAAAATTTAGTCATGGACACGTCGAGATCATTGATGGGTGATCGAGGGACGCATAAAGACGTCTTGTTGTGTGCATATCAGCCCAAGCTCATCTTGACCAATCTTGCGTTGTATGCGAAGGTTGTCTTGGATCCTCAGTGGTGGATGTTGAGGTAGCGGGAAGGTAGGTAGCTCACTGCATGACCCTTTAAGAACATCGATGTCGTGGGCCATCGTAAGAAAAAAACAAAACCATGCCGATAAGTTCATCAAACATTGTGGACGAGAGGCCAACTTCTGACATCAGCTACGGCCACCAGAGAGCTCCGTTTCTGCCGCCGTTTCTTCTGGCATACTCCTTGCATAGCCTTCTTTTGGTTCCAACTTTCCATGGTCTTGGATACACTTCGACTTATTCGCAGTAATGTCCAGAACTTGACTGCCTGAGTAGTTGTTCTCCCTCCGTAAAAGTTTGATTTCAGGCCTATTTTGTACTTTCTTTTGTCAGGCGTTCGAGGCCGTTTCGACCAGTCTTTAGAGGAAGTTGTTGACCTGTGGTGGTAGATGGCATGGCATAGGCTTGAGAACATGGGTTGTGGGCTTCCCAGGTTCATCGGTGAGCAACCGAGAGGCACGGGAAGGTGTATTTGAGTCTTGACATTATATGAGTTGTACTCGTGGCCATTGCTCCCGTGTCCAGCTCGCTCCCATCAGTTTACATGAATTTAATTTCAATTTATTTGGCTATTCTTGACACTTGACTTGGTCTATCTTTGGAGTTCATTTCGGGTTCATGTCTGCACTCATTTTTTTGTTTTCTTTACAAGTACAGCCTAATTGAGGAGTTATGAATCTTGCCCGTTGATTTGGTCATATATCACCATTTATGGTCTTTATTCACCTGTGATTTGGGTGAATCAAGTCATGATTTTGTGGATTTAAAATTTAGCTGGGCAATATATATATGCACTTGACTTGGCGACTACAGCCACTGTCGATTCATCGAGAGAGTCGGCCCCTTGCTAAAACCTTCTATAATTTACACTTTACCTCTGCCATCTTTATTTTCAAGGCTCGGTGATTGCAAACGTTCAACAAGTACAGAGGTCAAAAGTCAAGGTCGGTTGGGTGCCATTGAAGATCAACCGACGATCATAGCTTCAAAGAAGGTTCACCTGACCGTCTATTTTCCTCTTATTTTATTTAGCCAGATTTCGGTGTTTTTTTTTTTTTGATCTAGATGTCTCCCAAGTGCCTGTAATTGCCAAAGCGCAGGTCTTGTGCGGCTATTTTATTATTAGCCACTGATTTGAAGAATTGATTTTATGTTGATCTTATGAGATTAAGGTTTGATTTCAAATTTCTCAAGATGCTTCTTGCACACTCGATTAAGAACTTGGATTCGGTCATCATCAACGTTCTTTTAATTTCTTGGTGAGAATTATGCAGGGTCATTTGTGACCCGGTTTGAAGGAATCCAGTTGATGTGTAGCGTGAGCAGCCTTGGTAAAATTTTGGTAGCAATTCGACTTAGTGTATCGACCCGGTAAGATCGGTGTAGTGGCGAAAAATTTAGCTTTCAAACCAACTACAAAATTGTTTTGATCCTAGGCGAAAATTTTAGCTTTCGAGCCTAGCGTCCCAAATTTTGGGCAACATTTCGTTCCAATGTACATGACCCCGTAGGATCGGTGCAGTGGCGAAAAATTTAGCTTTCAAACCAACTACAAAATTGTTTTTGATGCTAGGCGAAAAATTTAGCTTTCGAGCCTAGCATCCCACCGGTCTTCAAATGGCTATAACCCGGGCGAAATTTTTAGTTTTCAAGCCCGGGCAATGTTCCTGCAAATCATATAGAAGAAGGAAATGAGAAAGTCTACCTGCCTTTGATTTGTCTCACGGGTGTTTGTGTGATATTTGTGTACTTTGGGTGCTCTCTCTGCCTTAGATTTTTTTCTTTCTTGCTTCTTCTTTTTTTTTCCTTTCTGCCTCGGCCTTTTTGTTCTTTTATTTTTTTATCATCATGCAAGCCTATATATATATACCGACACTTGAGCAGTAGACCATTGCGTTTGTAACTGCTATTGCATTTGTGGCCCACCATTATGAATCCATACGTTACAATGTTACATTCAATTGTAGGGTGTAACCGGTGGTGCCATTTACTGGCCTTTTTTCCTTCTTCTTCTTTTTTTTTTTAATCTGTGTATGCTATGTATATACATGCAACCCATCTCTTTATACAAAATATAGTGGTATATGTTACCTATATAATTTAATTATGGTCACCCATAATATATATAAAATATAGTAATACCACACATTAGTACCGACAGTTGCAGTGTTTTTATAGCATATTTATACGGACTCTTTTTTTTAAAAAAAAAAAACTTTAGTGCAACGCTTTAATTATATCAAATAATTTTATTTCATGATATATATTAGCTTATGAGCACTAAATTTTACCAGTCAACACCATGATTGCTTCTTCTTTGAACTTGTGGGTGAGATTTTCTTGAAGAATGGTCGGAGAGCGGTGAAGGAAATCGAGCGGTTAGAATGATCGATGATAGTATGAGGTAAGTCACAAGAGAGGGGTTTGGCTTAAGTAGGAGCAGGTGAGCTTTGAGAACTATAAGAGGCGATGCTTAGTGGTTTCCGATGAGCTTCTAGATGAATCTTAGGTGAAGGTATGGTTAGAATAGGCCGTCTAGGTGGTGATCGGGGTTCTCCTTGTAGAAGAGATGTGGTTAGAAGGGTTCTATGTTGTGATGTCTTAGGTAGTATGGGCAGTGTAGGGAATGGCTCTTGTGAGTATCGAGAACATAGTATGCAGGGGTGCTTGGGTGTGAAAACAGAGATAGGGGTTGGAGTCTTAGAGGTGGATTGTTATTGAGAGAGCTTGGTGGGAAGAGGTATGAGATTGGAGTGTCGGAATGAATTAGGACTTCTTCTATGGGATATTATCTGAGTTGGCGAGTCTAGATGAGGATTTAGTCTTGACTTGAGAGTTGGAGACGTGCGAGCGGGGTTGCGTTATAGTGTAACTGGTATAATGTGCAAAACTTTCTTGATTATGTGATTATGAACTGGCATGATGTTAGATAGTGACTGTGATAAACCTGGTATGGCATGATATTACATGTTGATATGCAATACTGAAATATAATTGGTAGTGACAACTATGATCATGATATAATGATACATTGCTATCCTACTATGTTGTTATAGAAGCATGTTATGATGTGTTGTATGAATCATGAAATGATGATATGTTGATTATGTGAAAGCATGATGTTATACTATATGATTGATAAGCATGATTATGAATAGGTAACTGAGGAATATGACTTGGAGCATGAATATGACTTATGTGTATATATGAGGTGATGGTGCCTGATGACTAAATGATCGTTATATGGTATTGTAAGGAGTGAAATGATGTTTTGTGAGTATGTTAGCATTTCGATGCTTGGTATATGGTTAGATCTTTCCTTTTGCTGAAGCTTAAATGGCATGACCTTGTGTGTTAATGTGTTGACAATTAATATTAGTCTGTTGACCTTATGATGAGATTCTGCTATAACTACCTTTACCATGCTAATGTTTGAATTGACATGCTAAATCTGTTATGACAATGCGGAATAGAATTCGGATAGGTTGATAAGATGATTAGGTGAGTTATGTGTTCATTAAGTGAAAAAACCCTGTTATGACTGGTTCCACTTGTGTTGCGATGTTGAGATGCGATCGTGAGATTCGACTTGTAGTGGCGTACTGACTCCATGACACCTAACCTCTTTGATCTCTTTACATGTGTGCTTGCGTGATAAGTTATGAGAATTCGATGATGCACTTGTGATGCCTTCTGTATGAGGTAGATATACTTTATGACTCATGGTATGATGTTAAGATTTTGTTATTGCTTTTGGCGTGTTCTGAAGGGATGGTATGATTTATGTTATGGGTAATTATGTTATGCGGTTGAGATGTCGATTGGTTGAGATTATCATGATTGATGTTGAGATTGCCATATGAGAGGTGGCTAATGATGTTATGAGTCGATGAGTTGATTTACTCATGTGCATATCAAGTTGAGGATGATGATAAAATGACTTTGGAAACTAGGAAGAGAATATGGGATTAGCCCTTAGAGGTGGATGATTCCGCCTCCTGGCTTTTGAGTTTGATTGATTGATATGTGAGAAACTGATGTGGTTGTTGGAAGATTTTGACGAAATCTTGATTTGAAAGGATTTGACTTGTTTTGGTGTAAAGCTACTTGATTAAACGTTGAATTTGAAGATTTTGAGAGGTTTGAAAAGGACCAACTTGGGGTTTTAAAGAAGTCGAGAGTTTCAATGATTTAGATGATAATCATCCATTTACAAAACGCCTTGAGGTTTTACGAACTGGATTTATATTATGACGTCTCACGAAGTCGATACAAGCATTTTATAGGGGAGCTTATAGATTGCTTGCTAAGACCTAGTCGGACGCTATAATACTTTTAGAGTTGTGATATTTCCAAAAGGTCGAAGCGAGGATGTGATAAGGGCGCTTATTACACACTTGACAAGACCAATTGGAGATGTCACGACCGTGACTAGGATGTTGTGATAATCCCAGAAGACGCAACCGAGATGATTACGAGATCCTTGGACATGGTCCTTGGACTCACCGATTTCAAACTCCTTCCCATTGCTTTAAAATGATTTTAGTCTCGGGGACGAGACTTGTTTTTAGAGGTGGATAAATGTAAAGACTGAATATATTCATATTATTATGCTATATATTATATTATTATTTTAGAAAGGTAATTAATTATATTTGATTAGAATTGGAAATTCGGAAAAATTTAAAAATTCCGTCATCGAGCAACGCGTTTTATTCTTAATCTTTTCAAAGTAGATTCCGGCATTGTTTAAAATTTGGGTTATAGCGGATTTAATCCCGTTTTCGAGGTTGATTATCGATAAGATTCTATTAATTTCCGTAATGATTTAAAATTTGATTTAAATTGTAGAGTGTCGGGAATTCGTTCTAGTGAGCGGGATTGGAATCGAGTGTCGGGATTTCAAATTGGTGTTGTGGGGCCCATTCCCCCATATTTTCTTTTCTTTCTTCTCTCTCCCTCTCTCTCTCTCTCTCCCTGCCGCTGCCCTGCAGAAAAACCACCCTCCATCTTCTATGGTTGGTCCCCAAGCAACCCACCACCACACAATTTCAGATGGTCCCCCTCCTTGTCCGATTGCAACAGCAGCCTAGCACCAAAATGACCCTCTCCCCATTTTGCTTCAGCACTGCCTCCAGGTAATTCTTCCTCAGTGCCCCTGCTTGCCTCTCCCCATCTTGCTACAGCACTTCCTCCTCCCTCCATTCCCATTTTGATCGCAACCATTACCCACCCCCACCACCAGCAGACCACCACCATCTACTGAGCCTTCTTACCCTCTGATTTACTGGTCCCCATCGTAGCCACGGAGCTTCCCCTCCTCTGTTTTGCGAAGCCGAACACGAGCAGCCACCACTTCTCCTTCCTCCCTCCTCCGTCCATCCACACCAGCAGAACGGAGACTCCTAAGACGGCGTCAAAGCCACCAGCGCCGCCGAGAAGCCTCCTCTTGTAACAGCCCGGATATAAATACCTGGGTTACGTTTCGAAGGTCGGATACCTTTGTTCAGATCTTGCAATTCAGGTACGGGTTAGTCCGGTTCATCGCTTTCGCCCAGGAGGATTCCCGTCGTAGAAGCATGGAGCAAGCAAGGAGCAAGTACCTATCACTATCCACGAAGTCAGGCCCAAAGACTCCTGCGGGCCCTAAAGACCGCGCTGAGGCCATATAATATGCCTATACCTAGAATAAAGGATGGTCTAATGCGGTACATAATTTAAATCACACTAGCATGCTCCTAGTTGAAATAATGTGCAGAAAACTGTAAAGGCGCCCAAAGAATGCCAAGTGCAATATCCCCATATCTCTGTATTTCCCGTACCCACTCCGAGGTAGGGCGCTCGGCCTCAGCCGAACCGTAGTAGATATATTCCCGTACCCACTCCGAGGTAGGGCGCTCGGTCTATGCCGAGCCATAATAGATATATTCCCATACCCACTCCGAGGTAGGGCGCTCGGTCTATGCCGAACCATGTCAGAGATATATATAGATCATACTCATCGACTCGATCGGGGACTCAAATGGTATAAAACACGAATGCCCTCATGCCCCTAGCACAGACTCTATTAAGGGGTCATATTACAAGAGAACAATACGCTATATTCATATATAACTACATTCATATACATAAAAGTAATCATGCGAGTATCTTACAACTATCGTGGTGGGTGTGTTCATGCAAAGGTCAGGATCTCCACACGTGTAAGATAACATATCAAGCAAGGGTGTAACAAGGGATGTAACACATCATGGTCGTACTGAGGTCATTAGATTATAAGATCAATGATGGCAAGATGATCATTTAAGGTGCTACTAGATACTAAGATACAGGGAACAACATAATGTCATGAATGCTATGTTTGTATACGTAAAAGGAGACAATTAGAGCACATATTCTCATGATAAGTTGCATTTTAGAAGACATACATCCTATATGATACTAATAGCATACACAAAATCTAAATACATTGTGGTGTGTGCATATGCAAGGTGTCAGTCTATTCATTCTTAAAAGTATAAAAGAATGTCACGGGACATGAAGGAACAACATCATGAGACAAGTACATAGGCATGATACTAGTTGGAATCACATAAGGTATAATGAGTATCGAGTTGTAACATCAATCATATTTTAATGACATAAGGGACGAATGCCAACACTATCAGGGACCTATTTAAGTAGAAGGAGATCAAAAGCAAGTAAGGCATGAATTTACACAAGCCATAAGTCATGGGTCCTACAGAATACTAACGTCTCGAAGAAAGGCGTAGATGGGCATCATATGACATATGTACATTAAACAACTTTGCACCAACATATGGAAGAGGTCAAGACGACAATAAAACAATCATATGGAACAAGGAGGAAACATAGAATGGGACAACACGAGCCTAAGATAGTGTGACTTCACATGAACATAGGGGATACATGTACATGGGTATAAATCAATAAATATATGTACGACATGTATTTAACATAATGATATATCAAGTCATGCATCCCGTCACGTAATCACATATAGGGCTACCGCTATAACCAAAAGAGATTTCCAAAGGCAATATCGACTTATCCCCACAGACTTAAAAGCTCATTTCCCGTGGAATACGTGTAACTCATTTTGAGAACATAGAAGGGTACTCAAATTACTCCCGAAAGAAGATGGCGGAGTTCGGAGAGAAGTTAATGACAAGGAGACATCAGTTGACCACTACGAGAATCGAGGAGGATGGCTCCACAAAACAACTCGTCCCATAGACTCAGAACCATTCAAGGTTGATATTCTAGTACACTAACCACCCCAGGGCATGACCTATGGTGTCAAGTACCATACTCCATCATACGCTCAAGTAGTCAACGTTCCCGAACCAATCTCCCGGACATGATTAGATTCCCAATACCATTTCCCATAAAAGACATTGATACCATAAAGAACGACCCGATCAGAATACCAATGGAGACATGGAAGAAGATAGAAGGGGAGGAAATCAGAATAAAGGGAATAGGCATCCCTCAACCATCACTAACCTTTAACCAAACTTCTTCGAACAGAGACAAAACCAAAGGGAAAGACACCAACAAGTGAATCATGGAGGAGACTGCTCTATAAGAAGGAAATTCCGACTATACCGAAAGGAAAGGCTTCCTCACTTATCCTACTCATATAGATATGCAACACTCAGTCTAAGTATATCAACAGATTTCTGATTCTACCATAATAGCACTCAGCACAGAATCAGTCAGTAATAAATATAATGATCTCCTTCGAGGGAGATCGCCCTCATGCCCAATTGATATGAAAGCACATCAAACTATCTAATGCCACTCTTCGAGGAGCGACTGACCGGAGGGGCAAATACCTCACGATCTCTACCTAACTCGCCACTCCAACTACTGTGGTGCAATTCCTTGGAGTCTTCTAGGCCCATCTGTAAAGAATAAGCTATATTTCGCCTACCCGTTTCCAACTACATCCAATAGGGATGGTCTACGCCTTTTCTACCCACTTGATCCCCTTTCTAATTTTAATTTCCTATGTCATGTTTATTAGGTTGAATCCTTTTATACTATCCATATTAAACATACACCCGACCCTTGTGTAACCGAATTGCACAACCTGGCTCTAATACCAACTTTGTAACGGCCCAGATATAAATACCCGGGTTACGTTTTGAAGGTCGGATACCTTCGTTCAGATCTTGCAATTCAGGTACGGGTGAGTCCGGTTCTTCGCTTTCGCCCAGGAGGATTCCCGTCGTAGAAGCATGGAGCAAGCAAGGAGCAAGTACCTATCACTATCTACGAAGGCAGGCCCAGAGATGCCTGCGGGCCCTAAAGACCGCGCTGAGGCCATAGAATATGCCTATACCTAGAATAAAGGATGGTCTAATGCGGTACATAATTTAAATCATACTAGCATGCTCCTAGTTGAAATAATGTGCAGAAAACTGTAAAGGCGCCCAAAGAATGCCAAGTGGCATATCCCCATATCTCTGCATTTCCCGTACCCACTCCGAGGTAGGGCGCTCGGCCTCAGCCGAACCGTAATAGATATATTCCCGTACCCACTCCGAGGTAGGGCACTCGGTGTATGCCGAACCGTAATAGATATATTCCCGTACCCACTCCGAGGTAGGGCGCTCGGTCTATGCCGAACCGTGTCAAAGATATATATAGATTATACTCATCTACTCGATCGGGGACCGAAATGGTATAAAACACGAATGCCCCCATGACCCTAGCAAAGACTCAAAGACTCACAGATAACGGTCGTTCTGTTCTCAAACACACAAAGTAACCGAATGCTCATTCATAAGTGCACTCCTAGCATGATACTACATGGCATGCTTTAATGCTTATGCAACACCTACATACTATATGACACATCAGGCAGGAGGTCCGAGTTACTGAGTAAGCTCCCGTAGGAAACTTACGTGGAGGCGTGCAGAATCCAAGAAATAATCAGCAGCAGCAAGCAATCCAATCATGTCACAAATCACCTAGCATATATCATAAGATGTGTATAAGTCTACATCTAAGTCACACAAGGTGCCCCTAACTATCGCACATAACTTCACATAACCATAGAATATTGTATCTTAACATTTCATCCTTATCATCTCAACTCATCTCATCATCTTCCTTATTCATTTCCATCAATCAACTCATACCATCTTGATCCTTCCATTTTATCTTAACTGTCCTATTTCGTAATATCTCATCTTATATATCATCATATAATATCTTCTATATCATCTCAACACATGTCATCACATAATATCGTGTAACATCTCATCATGTTTCATAATTCAATTCAAGATTATAATAAGTCAAATCATGCTTCAATTCACATAAATCCATATCATGACATAGCTTCACATATCTCATTTCAGATTATTCTATCTTATCTCATTATGCTCATTTCATGTTCATCTCATATCAACGTATAATATCTCATAATCTCAAAACACTTGACCATTTCAACTCATCATTATACCATATACCCATCATTTAGAATAATGCACCATTATTATTATATATAAGTCATATTCATACTCTAAGGTATATTCATACTCAAATCATCACATCATATAACATATCATAACAATATCAACATATCATAATTTATATACACACAAGGTAGACAAGTAAGTCAATTCCCAAGTTTTCCCAAACCCTTAAGTCTCAAAATAAGTCAACGCAATAAACAAAGAATTCCTTTAAATCTTACTTAGCCAAATCCCGACATGAAGCATTTGAATCCTTAAACCAATTTCCCAAGATTATATTATTAAAATAATCCCGACATATCGGTTTTAAAACACAAATCCTTTTGAGGAACATTTTCAAAATACAAATTTAGGGCTCAATCTCTATTGAAAACATTTTCTCAAGTTATACAAAATCCATTTCCGACCATTACTCCTTAAATTGACTTATTTTATTATTTTATCAAAACAATTCCGACAAGGTTAGGTTATTTCCAAAAATCCGTTTTGCAAGTAATTAAATCAATTCTTGACCCTTGAAAACATTTTCTAAATTCTCTTTAAAATCCAAGTCTCAAGATATAATATCTTCAAATCTCAAAATCATAACATTACATCTTTAAATCTCAACAACAATATTTTGTAATGTATAATCTCCCATTTATTTAATATATTTTAGATCCCAACAATTTTAAAAGTCATATGTTTATATAATATATAGCCCAATTGTTTAATAAATAAGTAAATAGCCGAAAATACCCCAAAATAAGTCTTTAAAACATATTATTCATTTTATCACATTTTAAAATATTTTATCATATACTATATATATAATCCCATCTTAAATATCAACATTAATATAATATATCATATTACATACCATTTATTTAATTAATATAGAGTTTAACAACAAGTAAAATAGTTATAGAATATAACACCCCATACACCCAAACCAACCCAAATAAACAGGCCCAACCGAATCCCATTTAAACCCGGCTCAAACCCTCAGCCCAACCCGTTTTCTATCTTTCAATCTGAACAAAAAATATAAAATAAGGTAAGAGAAAAAAGGTGAGGGGCCCACACGAGAGGAACGGAGGGCCGGTCTTCCTCTCCTTCCTCGCGTCTCGTTTCTCTGATGAGGACTCACCCGCGGCCGCCGCCCCTTCTGGTTCACCACCTCCCAGCCCTCCGACGCCTCCCTCACCCTCGCATCCTCTTACGCTTGCAATTTCCCTCGTTCACAATCGCTCGCCTCCGCTCTCGCCATCGTTGTCCACACTAGCTCTCTTGTGGAACCACTCTCGGCCTCACCACTCTCGCACTCCTCGACGCTCTCTCTCCCGGCCAGTTCAAGCAGTAAGGACGAGAAGCAACACACAACGAATCGAGAGAAGAAAAAAGGAAGTCGAAAGGAGGAGGAGGAAGGGTGCTCACAGAGGGACTCGAAGTTTCGCCGGAGGTCCGCCGGGGTTCGATTCAAGCGTGTCGGAGAAACGAGAGGGCTCCTGTGGCCCCTTTCGGATGAAACAGGGGAAGCGAGGGAGGAAGGTGGTCCTGCTACGGCGTCGGGGGCACTACTGGCTTCTGGGTCTACTTCTCGGTGGCACTCGGGCGTCTTCGGCCGCCGGGGTAGGTGGAGGAAGCTCCTCGGAGAGGCTGGTCACCACTGGCTTTGAAGGAGAAGGAAGGACGAAGGAGGTGGATGGGGGGCACAATGGTGGCGGTGACTGGAAATGGAGGGGGGGAATAGTGACAATGTCGGGTGATGTGAACATAGAAGGAGGGAGGAAGAGTGGTCTGGCAACAGAAATGTATGTTGGTGCGAAACAGAGAGATGAAGAGAGTGAATGAGAGTGTGAGGGGTTTGGGATTGTGTGAGTTTTGAAAATAAGAGATGAGAGGGGGAGGTTCTGCCAATTTGGAATCCAACATGAGGGAGGCATCTTTGCCAAAAAGAATTAGGAGGCAGGTGGTTTTTTTCAGACTAGTAAAACCACAAAGAGGGAGGGGAGATGCAGTGGCGTGGCTGGCATGGTTTGGCAGCTTGCCAGGATTAGAAGGGCATGGGTGTGTGTGGAAGAGAAAGGGGGTGGGAGCTGCTAGCTCAAACAGGAAATGAAAGGTAAGGATGCAGGTTGCAGAAATCAAAAATTTAAAGGGGAAGATGCCAAAATAGTAGAGGGAACAAAGTGTCCCAAGGAGATTCAAGAATACCCGGAACAATAAATCCCGAAACCCGTTCTCTCAAACCAATCCCGACTCAAACAAAATTTTAAATCGAGATCTCAATCTGAAATAAATAATAAAATCCAATTTAGATTTTCAAATTTCGGAATCTGAAAGTGGAATAAAAAATCCGATTTTGAATAATGTCGGAATTTACTTTGAAGGAGTTTGAAAAATAAAAATTTAATTGTTCGAGGACGAAGTTTTAAAAAATTCTCCGAATATCAATCTTAATTCATTATAATTTATCAATCTTAATTCATTATAATTTATTATTATTACTCCCCTGTTTTCCGATTTGGCCTCGGTAAATCCTTCTCTCTCTTTCTTCCTTGTACGCGTTTTGTTCTTCTTGTGTGGGTTGTGGTCGGGTTGGAGAGTTGATCTTGTGGGTGAAATTTGAGGCCGAACGGACCATCGGAACCTGAGCTTTCCTCTCTTCTTCCTCTTACTTTCCGTTCGGCATTACAGGGGCTCGGGTTAATTTGGGGAAGGAGGGTTCAAGTGAACCCGGTTTTCTTCTTTTCTTTTCCTATTTTCTTAAGCCGGTTCACCTGTTAAAAAGGGATGGGTTGGAGTGTTCGGATCCGGGTAAAGGCATGGGCTGGGTTTTCCTCTTGGGTTTGGGTATTGAGTTCGGGACTGGGCTAATAGGTTTGGGCTTTGGGTTGAGTTTTAAAAAGGGTTGTGTTTTATGTTATATATATATATGGTATGTGTTATATTATTTTATATACATATGTTATATTATATGTTATTTCCAATTTTTGGATATGTATATATATATTCTGAAAATGTTAATATATATTTTTAAAAAGGTGTTAAAAGTGATATTAAGTGATTTTGGGTTATATATATATAATACCTTATGTGATGTTGGTATTTTATTTTGTTATTAGATATTATAAGAGTGATTAAAAATGGTATAATTTGATATTTATATATATTATTATGATATTATCTGGGGTTTTAATAAATGCTTTAGAAATGATAAAGTAATTTAGTGTTGTTGTTTTATAAATGTGGGTTATTAAAATAGATTGATTTTGGTAATTTCTTATATTTAAATATTAGTTTGAGTGTGTTATTGATGTTGTTTAGAAATGGAGTTTTGACGTAATATTTGAGAAGGGTTATTATATAATGATTTATAAGGTGATTTTATGATTTGAGACATTATTTTGAATACGAGTTGACTTAATTTGGGATTTAAGAGTTTGGAAAATATGGTTGATGTGATTTTATCACTGGGTTTGATTGGAAGAACGATTTTGGTCGATTGATCGTATCGGAAGGGTTTTGGAAAACGGTCTTACTATTGGTTGGTTTTGAGGATGTTGAGAACTTGGTTTTCGTGTGTATGAATGTTGGTCCGGTATCTTATGGAAATGGCTTGATGATAGGTGTGTATTGCTTTTGGATTGCTTTGGACTTGCATTTGGGCCATTGCTTGTGTTATCTTGCTGTTCTGCGTCTTCAGGTAAGTATCCTACGGGACTTACTCAGTAACCTGGACCTCCTGCCTGATGTGTCATGTGATGTGTAGTTGTTGTTGCATATTAAAGCATGCCATGTAGTATCATACTAGGATTGCATTGAACTGAGCATATGGTTATGATGTGCGCGCAAATTGCCATATTTTCTATACACATAAAAGTCCATTTTTATCATCTTTTGCATGCATATTAATGGGAAAACATGGGATTAGTGTAGTTTACGCGTAAATGTCAAATATATGGGTCTGCACGAGTTTCTATGTGATTTCGCAGAAAACAGGATAAAAATGGACGGATTTGGAAGAGCAGAAAAAGAACTCGAAGTCTTCTGAAGAGGGTCGAAATCGACTGGGGACCTCAACATCGAGTGCATCAAAGACATAGGAATCGAGCAGGACTTGAAACAGAGCATGTCGACACAAAGAGGTCGATATCGACATCTGGAGGTCGATATCGATGTTGCCAGATCGAGCTAAACGATAGAAGTCGAGTGCCAGTTCGAGTAGGAGAAGGAGAGCTCGAGATAGAGTTTTACAGGGGTCGATATCGACGTCTGAAGGTCGATATCGACCATACCAGCAGAAGAATCCGACTCAGATTTTGATAGAATTCTATCCAGAGCTTGCACATCTATCCTAAAGTCGAGATTTCTTATCTTCAACACCAGATCTATCATGTGAAGGTTGATTTACCGTAGGAGTTTTAGTTTTTACATTTATTTAAGTTTTATCTTAGAGAATAAAGATAAAGTTTCGAGTCTTTATCGACATCTATAAATAGAGGCCAGTAGGGCTGAGTTTAGGCATTCAATTTGACATATAATTCAGTTTCAATAGAGAGTAGTAACGAGTTAGAGAGAGAGAGTAGGCCGAGTGGAGTTTGTAAAGCGAAAGCGGAGTGGCTTGTTCGGTTGTACTTTCTTTCGAAGTTTAATTCAAAGTAGTTTTCCTTTAACAATGATGATGATGTGCATGATGAGGAGCGAGTAGTCAACCCACTTCTAGGGTCGGGGTGAGCCCGACAATAACGATGTAGGGTAAGTGCGTCAAAAGGTATGACTTTTATGCAATTCCGTCTTATATCCCATGTATGATCCTTTGCGAAAGTTAGGGAGATTCATTATTTGCATTATTGAAGCGAAAGCCACTCATATTGTGAACTTGAATTGCTCATGAATTGGATAGTAACTCTTAGGAACTATGCGAGAGCCTCTAATCACCTAAGTGTTGATAACGAAAGTTATTTGACGGAAAGACATTAAATTTCATAACTTTAGCATAAAACTTGCATTGTTTTAGTTGTAGTATGAAAGCCCGACTTTGGAAGCTTTTTAATTAATTGAAATCAATATAAAAGTTGTTAGTTTTGTTTCTGATCATCCTCCTTTCCCATTCTATTTTCTTCGGACTCTTTTTCGACAAATTGGTTACGAAAACAGTTTCTGTGACAAATGTCGAAATCGACTGTAAGGGTCGATATCAAGGTCTAACGTCGATATCGAGGTCTCTACTCGACGTCGACTTTGCTGTTTTTGTCTTCTGCAGGAACTGCGCTAGGAAATCGACCAGAACTGAGGTCGATATCGACCAGATTACTCGATATCGAGTGTCTTCTGAGGTCAAAAGCTTTGATCGTGAGTACAACAAGGGAAGCGCTTACATACCTCCTTGTGGATTCGATCCTGAATTACCCTACTACTACAAGGGAGGGGATTCTTGTATTATTTGTTTGGGACAGGGAGTTAGCCTAATTGTGCATTGTTTATTTGAATTATTTAATTTAGATATTTGAATCTCCTACACCACCCCCGTAGCGAACAGGTTACTATATGTGTTTGAAATAGAACGGTTGTTATCTGTGATAGTCCTAGAGTCTTTGCTAGGGTCATAGGGTAGCCCAGCCCCATCGGGTGCCCTGAGTCTATCGAGTCGATATGAGCATGATATGATAGCCAAGCACCATCGGGCAAGAGATGAGATGATATGATATGATATGATGATGTCGTGGTTAGTGCACCACCACGAGGAAATTGCTATGCTATAGCACCGAACTGGCCAGTCTCTGCACTAACGGGAAGGGGTGCAGAGGTAGGAGAGGGATATGCCACTTGGCATTGTCCTGGGTCCTTTATAGTTCTTTTCTGCATATTATATATACTAGGGGCATGATAGTGTGATTTAAATCTTGTACTGCATTAGTCATCTTTTATTTAGGTATAGGCATGTTATGTGGCCTCAGCGCAGTCAGAGGACCCGCAGGCGATTACCGGGCCTGACTTCGTGGATAGTGTTAGGTACCGCTCTTGTTTGCTCCTTGCTTCTGTGACGAGGAATCTCTTGGTGAACCGAAGAACCTTGCTAATATTCTAACTTGATAAAATGGCAATCACCCAATATGTTTTGGTTTTGACCCGGCTCTGCCGTGGCACTTGTATCTAAGCTTTGCTTCCGCTTTATTTTCATTTGAATGGAATTTCCGCGACTTCAATTGCTTGGGGTTCGAAATCCCCGCTTTGAAAATTGATCTTTAGAGGTTTGAAACCTCGACCCGTACCTGAATTGCAACATCCGAACGAAGGTATCCAACCTTCGAAACGTAACCCGGGCACCTTATATCCGGGCCGTTACAGATTTGCCGAATATTGATTTGTTAACATACACTCGCAAGGATTTGAGTTTTTTGGGTGATAATTTTTTTAATTGGCAATAATTATTAATTGAAATGAATCTCTTAAATGTTTTCGAAAAGCTTTGATGAATAATTGAGTGACTGTGATGTTCTCGATATCGAGTATACAGGTCGATATCGACCTCAGTTCTGGTCGATTTCCTAGTGCAGTTCCTGCAGAAGACAAAACAGCAAGTCGACGTCGAGCAGAGACCTCGATATCGATGTTAGACCTCGATATCGACCCTTATGGTCGATTTCGATGCTTGTCACAGAAACTGTTTTTGTAACCAATTTTTGGGAAAAGAATCCGAAGAAAATAGAATGGAGAAGGAAGATGACTAGAAACAAAACTAAGACTTTTATGAGGAATTCAATTAATTAAAAGGCTTCCAAAGTCGGGGTTTCATGCCACAACGATAACAATGCAAGTTTTATGCTAAAGATATGAACTTTAATGTCTTTCCGTCAACTAACTTTCGTTATCAACACTTAGGTGATTAGAGGCTCTCGCATAATTCCTAAGAGTTACTATCCAATTCATGAGCAATTCAAGTTCACAATATGAGTGGCTTTCGCTTCAATAATGCAAATAATGAATCTCCCTAACTTTCGCAAAGGATCATGCATGGGGTAGAAGACGGAATTGCATAAAAGTCAAACCTTTAATGCACTTACCTCACATAGCTATCGTCGGGATCACCCCGACCCTAGAAGTGGGTTGACTACTCGCTCCTCATCATGCACATCATCATCATTGTTATTGAAAGAAAGCTACTTTGAATTAAAACTCCGAAAGAAAGTACAACCGAACAAGCCACTCCGCTCTCGCTTTACAACTCCACTCGGCCTCCTCTCTCTCTCTCTACTCTCTATTGCAACTGAATTGTGTGTAAAATTAGATGTTATTCGATCTGAAATTGAATACCTAAACTCAGCCCTATTGGCCTCTATTTATTGCTAAGGGGAGTGTGGTAAAGTAGGAGATTCAAATATTTTAAATAAAACAAAGCACAACTAGACTATCTCCCTGTCCCAAACAAATAATACAAGAATCCCCTCCCTTGTAGTAGTAGGGTAATTCAGGATCGAATCCACGAGGAGGTATGTCAGCGCTTCCTTTGTTGTACTCACGATCAAGGCTTTCGACCTCAGCAGACACTCGATATCGAGTATACAGGTCGATATCGACCTCAGTTCTAGTCGATTTCCTAGCGCAGTTCCTGTAGAAGACAAAACAGCAAGTCGAAGTCGAGCAGAGACCTCGATATCGATGTTAGACCTCGATATCGACCCTTATGGTCGATTTCGATGCTTGTCACAGAAACTGTTTTTGTAACCAATTTGTCGGAAAAGAGTCCGAAGAAAATAGAATGGAGAAGGAAGATGAACAGAAACAAAACTAAGACTTTTATGAGGAATTCAATTAATTAAAAGGCTTCCAAAGTCAGGGTTTCATGCCACAACGATAACAATGCAAGTTTTATGCTAAAGATATGAACTTTAATGTCTTTTCGTCAAATAACTTTCGTTATCAACACTTAGGTGATTAGAGGCTCTCGCATAATTCCTAAGAGTTACTATCCAATTCATGAGCAATTCAAGTTCACAATATGAGTGGCTTTCGCTTCAATAATGCAAATAATGAATCTCCCTAACTTTCGCAAAGGATCATGCATGGGGTAGAAGACGAAATTGCATAAAAGTCAAACCTTTAATGCACTTACCTCACATTGCTATCGTCGGGCTCCCCCCGACCCTAGAAGTGGGTTGACTACTCGCTCCTCATCATGCACATCATCATCATTGTTATTGAAAGAAAGCTACTTTGAATTAAAACTCTGAAAGAAAGTACAACCGAACATGCCACTCCGCTCTCGCTTTACAACTCCACTCGGCCTCCTCTCTCTCTCTACTCTCTATTGCAACTGAATTGTGTATAAAATTAGATGTTATTCGATCTGAAATTGAATACCTAAACTCAGCCCTATTGGCCTCTATTTATAGATGTCGATAAGGACTCGAAACCTTATCTTTATTCTCTAAGATAAACTAAAACAAAGTAAAAGCTAAAACTTCATGTTGAAATCAGCCTCCTCATCATAGATCTGGTGTTGATGATAGGAAATCTCGACCTTTGGATAGATATTGCAAGCTTTGGATATAATTCTATCAAAATCGGAGTCGAATTCCTCTGCTGGCATGGTCGATATCGACCCTTAGACATCGATATCGACCCTTCCAAAACCTTATCTCGAGCTTCTCCTTCTCCTACTCGAACTGGCACTCGACTTCTATCAATTTGGTCGATCTGGCAGCATCGACATCGACCCCCATACGTCGATATCGACCCCTTCTGTGTCGACATGCTCTGTTTCCTTTTCTGCTCGATTCCTATGTCTCTGATGTACTCGATGTCGAGGTCTTTAGTCGATTTCGACCTCTTCAGAAGACTTCGAGTTCTTTTTCCGCTCTTCCGAATTCATCCATTTTTATCCTGTTTTCTACGAAATCACATGGAAACTCGTGCAAACCCATATATTTGACATTTAAGAATAAACTACACTATTCCCATGTTTTCCCATTAATATGTATGCAAAAGACAATAAAATGGATTCATGTGTGCGTAGAAAATATGGCAATTTGCGCGCACGTCAAACACCCCATACTTAAGCTTGCTTGTCCCCAAGCAATACTATTAATGGTCATTCAGGGGAAGAAAGTAAACCCTCAACATCATAGATTCATTTTTCATATGTCCCTACAATCAATTGCCATCCTCGAGAAGGTACTTATGTCAACCAAGTCCATGCCTGTGCATAAAAAGCAATTTCATATTCATAAAGGAGGTAATATGCAAAAAACAATTTTAGCGACATAGCATTAATAATCAAGAGGACTTTTTTTTCAAGCTTGTGAGAAGTGGATTGGTAAAAAGGCTAAAGGTGGGCTAATATTTGGCCATGTGGTGTTAAATCCGGGGAAACATACTTTCTTTCCAAAACATTCCACATTCCTTCTTCATAATGTCTCACCTTTCACTCATCGCTCAATGCTTTTTTTTTCAATATAATGCTTTTACCTCTCAACCTTAGCACTGCCTTCTCGCGAGTCGCAAACATGGGTGTCATGAATGGCCCCGGATACTTAGTACTTTGAACTCCTCACCTTGTGTGTCCCATCCTGCGGAACTATTATCTCAACGCAAGCAGGGTCGACCCACCTTTATCTCCTGAGGTGATCGAATTTTTTCTCGCTCATTTAATTTTCCATATTTCACAATTGTATCATTCCTGCTAACAACTTCATATATGCACAACTCCATATAACTCCAAAGATGACATCCATTCAAAAAAACTTTGTCCCCGGATAGGGTATAAGGTAAAAAATGGGCAATATGTGTATATTTGGAGCAATAATGATCATGATAAGTCTCATATATGGCTTTGTGAATATGCATAGGTAAGGCTAGGATATGAACTTTGCTTGTATGGAATTTTTATAAAAAGTCCTCCATCATCTTATCATGCACATGTCAAAAGCAACTTCAAATTTTCATCTCCTTTAAGTTTTTTTCTCTTCTTGCACTTCATTGGGACTTCCCTTAACTAGGCAATCTCATGTTATATCTCTAATGAATCTAATTTTGCATCATAGAGCTCTTTTTTATACTTCCATGACTCTTTCTTTTCCAAAATTTTTGATGGGGGTCATTTTTCTCTCATTTTTTTTCTTTTTTTTTTCTTTTTTTATGCATTAAAATAAATATGCAACCCTAATCTAAGTATGAATATGCAAGTAAGCCTTTCCCCCACCCCATACTTAAAATTTACAGTGTCCTCACTGTATTAGAACTAGGGTTAAGAAGAAAACTTACTAAACCGTCACAAATTTCAGGAGTCGAAGAAGACAACAGGGAAGGTCGATATCGACCCTTTACATCGATATCGATGTCTCTCTTGATTTCCGTTCAGGCTTCAGGGTGATTTGGCCTCGATCACAAACCCTATCCATGTCGACCTTCAGGTCGATTTCGATGTCTGACATCGATTTCGATGCCTTTCTGTGTGCTTTTCTCTTTCCTGTAATTTGAAAACTAAACACAACATATGCAAAACAATAAAGTGTCTAAAACCAAAACAAAAGCTGTCTAAAATCAAAACTAAGTCTTTGTTACAAGCTCTAGATTTTTAAGTCGCTAGGCCGACTTCTTCCTTTGCGCTTCTCAAGGTGGCATCTGCAGAGCCCATGTGGCTTGGGCCTCAAATATCACTCATTTCTTGTCCCGCAGCTGCATTCCGCCGGGATTGATTTGATTCACCGTGAATGGACCTAAGTTCTTATCCTTGAATCTTGTAGGGAACCAATGGTCCTTAGACTTGGCAACATAGACCTTGTCTCCTATCTTATATTGGCTTGAATCATCATCGGATACCCTACATAAGCGCACATGCCAAGGCACACCTCTTCCAAATAATGATAAGTCCTTAATTGTAATTGAACAAGAGGAATCCGTACCTTGACTTACCTTCTTCTCTGTCTGTGGCTCAGGTCGATGTCGATGTTCGGAGGTCGATATCGACCCTGTTGTACACCTGGAGGATCAGTCGATTTGGAGAGTTTTGACTCGATATGATTCGACCATGAGAGGTCGATATCGAGGTCTCCTTGCCTCCCTTCTCAGTGCTGATGGTGGTCGATTTCGATAGGGCATGGTCGATATCGACCCTTGACCCACATTTCGATGCTTCCTCTTTTCCTCCGTTGACCCCATACTTATGACCTGTCACAGAATCTTGAACATTAGTGGTCGATATCGACTTACCTGGATCGATTTCGATGTTCTGTTGGGCCCCTTCATTCAAGATTGCTTCAACTTCCTCTACTTGGGCTTCATTGATGGCTTTTTTCTCCATTGGCCCTTGACTTTGCACCGTCTTGTTGAAGGAATACTCTATTACTTCATCACTAATTGTGAGAGAGAGCAATCCTTTCTTCACGCTAATGTTGGCATCGACGGTTGCTAGGAATGGCCTACCTAAAATAATTGGACAAGCAGGGTCCTCCGCTATGTCAACAACTAGGAAATCAGCAGGGACAAAGAATTTACCTACTTGTACTGGCACATCCGTCACTATCCCAGTTGGAATCACTACCGTATTGTTAGCCATGTACAATCTTGCATCCACGGGCTCCAGAGGACCTATCTTTACCTTGTGCCAAATGGTTAGTGGCATCATGCTAACGCTAGCGCCCAAGTCAACTAAAGCATTAAATTTGAATTGACCTAGACCTATAGCGATAGAAAACTTACCTGGGTCCGCCCGCTTTTGTGGTAGCTCCAACCTGTTGCATTCCTCTGTGATCTCAGAGAGCGATCGCTTCTTACCCAAGATGTCCTTAAGGAACCTTACATAAGATGGCATCTCGTGAAGTGCCTCTGTGAATGGTATAGAGACATTAAGCCCTTGGAGCATCTTCACGAACCGTTGGAACTTCTTTTCCGCTGGGTCCTTAGTCACCTTTCTAGTTGGGAATGGCAACACCTTCTTCCTTCCCGTGGCTGCAGTGAGGTTGATATCGACATCAGTAGGGTCGATATCGACTGGAGGAGTCGATTTCTGTGGTGACGCAGAATTAGTGTCGACATCGACAGGAGGGTCGACATCGATGTAACCTTGGTCGATATCGACAAGGGGGGTCGATATCGACGTCTGTTCTGGCTCCTTCTCCTCCGCTTTCTGCTCGGGCGTTTGTAATTGACGCCCACTCCTTAGGTTTACTGCCGCAATATGACCTGTGGTTTTGCCCTTTTGGTTGGGCACAGTGGATCCAGGGAGCGATCCTGACGCCTTGGGCATTGCTTCCGCCAATTGACTCATTTGAGTCTCCATGTTGCGCTTCCAAACGTCGATCTCCCCAAGTCTAGAATTGATGCCCTGCAGCTGAGTATGGACGGAGTTATTGGCTTGTTTGAACTCAACGTGGTTCCTCCGCATCTCATCAAGGATGATTTGCAGGTCATCTTTCTTATTCTCCCGCTCAGGGTGCCCTGGTGCCCTATATGTTGGGGGATCCCTTTGATAGAACCTTTGATCACCCCAATTTTGTTGATTGCCCCCTCCATAGGGGCCTCTCGTCCATTTGACCTCCTCATGTTGTTCCGCCATGGATACTTGCTCAGTATGTGGACAGGCACTGGTGTTATGCCTTATTGAACCACACTCCTGACAAGGTTGATTGTTGCTCAGGAACCTTACTTGCTTTTAAAGGCGGCGTGTTTGATCTTTATGGAATTGTTGCCGCACTTCAGGATCTATTGATGTACATATTTGTACCTTTGTTTATATCATCTTTTGACTTCATATTTCATTCGATTTCCAAAGAAAAGTTTCAAAAGTATATGAACTTGTGTAAGAATGAACTAAAGTATAAGAAATAGAGTCTGCACGAGTTTTGAGCTAACCATGCAGGAATTCGATGAAATCGGAATCAAAACGAACAAGCCAAGTGAAGTTGAGAAGAGGTCGATATCGACTGGAGACATCGATATCGACCCTGGATTTCGACACGACTTCTGAGTGTCGAGATAAGCCACACAGACCAGACCAGAAGCCTCGATATCGACATACATGCATCGATATCGACCATCGTGATAGACATCGACTGCAGCTGGACAAGTTGAGCAGAAACACAAGCATCGATATCGACCTCTGGTGTCGATATCGACCCTACCTCGACAGAAGATAAATCCGATTTTGAGACTCGGATTGTGAAGTCTATCATCAAAGCCATGAGTTATCTCGTTCTTTTAGATATTAGCAGCTGTTTATTATCTTTTCCTTTAAGTTTTTATCAAAAATAAAAGACCTATCCTAAATTGTTCGGATAGAGTTATTAGTTTAGATAGGAGTTACAATCGTCGGATAGCGAGGATTAGTAGCCTATAAATAAAGCCCTAGGGGCTGATTTGTTAGATCATCGAATCATCCGAGACAAGGACAATAGACAATAAATAGTTAGAGTTTTTGAGCTTTAAAGTTTCAAGCGCTTACGATAGTTGGCGTTGAGATTGTAAAGATTCGAAATTTTCCATTTATGCAAGTTATTTCAATTCAAGACATGTCTACAATCAACATGAGTGAGTAGTCCCCCTTTCTTCTAGGGTCGGGGTGAGCCCGACGATAGCCATGATGGTAAGGTAAGTACGTCGCTAAAGAATGTATCTTTTATCTCCCTCTACCTTGTTCTTCATCTTTAAATGCGAATTTAAGGAACTCATGTTGTAAAACTTGGGTAGTAATTAGGGTTTCTATTCGAAAGATTATAAACTCAATTATGACAAAGGTAGACACAAATTAGGTTAAGTAATTGAAAAATCTCTTTTCCTATTTGTCGGTTTAGGTGAAAGCATTTTCCTTTACGATGAAAGCATGCATCTTTAGTTGATTCTTACTTCTTCTATCATGGTTGTCGTCGCGGTAATCCTTTGCTTTGGAAGACTTTTCCTTCATTAAGTTTACATTAAAATTTGCCCGCCGTTCGTTGAGTCATCGAAAAACCCAACACCCTTGCTTATTTCAGATCATTGCTTCCTTCCCATCCTTAATTCTTCGGCCTTTTCTTTGCCGATAAAACAACTAACTCTCTGCAGGAAGACATCGATATCGACAGCAGAGGTCGATATCGACCAAAATTGATAGATCGACGGTTTTCTGAGTCGATCTCGAGACTCCTAGGAAACTTCTGCAAGCATCGATATCGACCCCCTTGTGTCGAAATCGACCCCTCTGTATCGACTGGCAGACTTCTGAGCCAGTCGATTTTGTGGACTAACATCGATATCGACCTCCACCAGTCGATATCGACTACCGTTTTTGTTTCTACAGGTTTTCTGTTGTAGAGAACATCGACGGCCAAGGTCGACATCGAGGTCTGACATCGAGATCGAGGCTTCTGGTCGAACATAAAGCACGTGTCTTCAACGCTACTAGGATCCCGCTGACTCGCTTCCTCGTGGATCGAACCTGATTCCCTACTACTATAGCGGGGAGTCTTGAATTTATTTGAAGATGCTAAGAGTTGTATTGGTTTATATTTTATTATATATTTTGATTCAATTCTCCCCACGTCATCTATCTCCCTTGGAGGCTCATATAGTGGCATAGATGGGGCAGGTGTTGCATCATAGGCCGCAGCAGCCCCATAGGTGTTGTCAAAGTTCACTAGCCTCTCAATGGTCTCCCATGCCTCTGTTGGTGTAAGCTCAATGTACCGATAGGAGGTATATGAATTGATCCTCTCCTTATTCGGCACATCAAGGGCGTTATAAAAGATCTCTTGGATGACATATGGAAGTTTCCCATGCGTCGGGCATGATCTCAGCAAGTCGTTAAAGCGCTCCCACGCCTGTGCTAGGGTTTCACCTGGCTTTTGTTTGAAAGCCATGATCCTTTGTCGTAGCATCGCCGTTTTAGAAGGTGGGAAGAATTTGTTCAAGAATGCATCTTTCATCTCCGCCCATGTCCTTAGCGATCGTGGAGCCAAACTTTCAAGCCATTGTAATGCCTTTCCTGCCAAAGACCATCGAAAAGATTTTAGTAGTACATACTCTAAGTTTACTCCATCAGCAACTGTTTCACATAAGTCCATAAAAGTAGAGATGTGTTGCAGGGGGCATTCATTATGTCTTCCTTCAAAAGTATTTCTTTTAATCTCAGATAGAAAGTTAATTTTCAATTCATAGTTAGAGTGAGGAATTATAATGGCAGATTCAGGAACATGAAGCGGCGGATGCATGTATTGCATCGCCGTCTGTGGATACTGATTTAGCTGCTCTTGGGCTTGTCTGCGTGCATCCTCCTCCCTATATGGGCTCGCTCAGCAGCAGCGGCCGTTTCAGCAGCGATTGTAGCATTGTGGTCCTCGATCTCCTTCCTCAACCGCTCTATGATCTCAGCCTGCGTCTCGTTGTCAGACATGATGTGTATTGCTTTGTTGCGAAGATGGTAGAAACGTTCAGGCTCGTTAATTGGTTCCAGGATAGGTCCGCGATCAGAACGTCGCATAAACCTGCAGAATAAGCTTAGAAAAAGACCGTGATTAACTTAGGTGGTGACTGATTGCCTCCCAGGCAACGACGCCAATTTGTTCACTAAGGGGAGTGTGGTAAAGTAGGAGATTCAAATATTTAAAATAAAACAAAGCACAACTAGACTATCTCCCTGTCCCAAACAAATAATACAAGAATCCCCTCCCTTGTAGTAGTAGGGTAATTCAGGATCGAATCCACGAGGAGGTATGTCAGCGCTTCCTTTGTTGTACTCACGATCAATGTTTTCGACCTCAGTAGACACTCGATATTGAGTATACAGGTCGATATCGACCTCAGTTCTGGTCGATTTCCTAGCGCAGTTCCTGCAGAAGACAAAACAGCAAGTCGACGTCGAGCAGAGACCTCAATATCGATGTTAGACCTTGATATCGACCCTTAGGGTCGATTTCGATGCTTGTCACAGAAACTGTTTTTGTAACCAATTTGTCGGAAAAGAGTCCGAAGAAAATAGAATGGAGAAGGAAGATGAACAGAAACAAAACTAAGACTTTATGAGGAATTCAATTAATTAAAAGGCTTCCAAAGTCGGGGTTTCATGCCACAACGATAACAATGCAAGTTTTATGCTAAAGATATGAACTTTAATGTCTTTCCGTCAAATAACTTTCGTTATCAACACTTAGGTGATTAGAGGCTCTCGCATAATTCCTAAGAGTTACAATCCAATTCATGAGCAATTCAAGTACACAATATGAGTGGCTTTCGCTTCAATAATGCAAATAATAAATCTCCCTAACTTTCGCAAAGGATCATGCATGGGGTAGAAGACGGAATTGCATAAAAGTCAAACCTTTAATGCACTTACCTCACATTGCTATCGTCGGGCTCACCCCGTCCCTAGAAGTGGGTTGACTACTCGCTCCTCATCATGCACATCATCATCATTGTTATTGAAAGAAAGCTACTTTGAATTAAAACTCCGAAAGAAAGTACAACCGAACAAGCCACTCCGCTCTCGCTTTACAACTCCACTCGGCCTCCTCTCTCTCTCTACTCTCTATTGCAACTGAATTGTGTGTAAAATTAAATGTTATTCGATCTGAAATTGAATACCTAAACTCATCCCTATTGGCCTCTATTTATAGATGTCGATAAGGACTCGAAACCTTATCTTTATTCTCTAAGATAAACTAAAACAAAGTAAAAGCTAAAACTTCATGGTGAAATCAGCCTCCTCATGATAGATCTAGTGTTGATGATAGGAAATCTCGACCTTTGGATAGATATTGCAAGCTTTGGATATAATTCTATCAAAATCGGAGTCGAATTCCTCTGGTGGCATGGTCGATATCGACCCTTAGACATCGATATCGACCCTTCCAAAACCTTATCTCGAGCTTCTCCTTCTCCTACTCGAACTGGCACTCGACTTCTATCAATTTGGTCGATCTGGCAGCATCGATATCGACCCCCAGACGTCGATATCGACCCCTTCTGTGTCGACATGCTCTGTTTCCTTTTCTGCTCGATTCCTATGTCTCTGATGTACTCGATGTCGAGGTCTTTAGTCGATTTCGACCTCTTCAGAAGACTTCGAGTTCTTTTTCCGCTCTTCCGAATTCATCCATTTTTATCCTGTTTTCTGCGAAATCACATGGAAACTCGTGCAAACCCATATATTTGACATTTAAGCATAAACTACACTATTCCCATGTTTTCCCATTAATATGTATGCAAAAGACAATAAAATGGATTCATGTGTGCGTAGAAAATATGGCAATTTGCGCGCACATCACACACACACACACACACACACACACACATATATATATATATATATATATATATATATATATATATATAGAATACGGATCAAATGTTAACAACTATTATGGTGTTAAATGTTAACAAATCAATATTCGGCAAAATTTATCAAATATTCATCACAGTCACTCAATTATTCATCAAAGCTTTTTGACAACATTTAAGAGATTCATTTCAATTAATAATTATTGCCAATTAAAAAAATTTATCACCCAAAAAACTCAAACCCTTGCGCGTGTATCCACCCCCAATCCCGTAATTGTGTTACTGTGATGATTTCTTAAATGTTGCCGAATATTGATGAATATTTGGGAAATTGTGAATAATTGAGTGATTGTGATGAATATTTGAGTGATTGTGATGAATATTTGATTAATTTTAACAAAAGATTTGATGAATAATTGAGTGATTGTCATGAATATTTGATAAATTTTGCCGAATATTGATTTGTTAACATTTAACACCGTAAGAGTTGTTAACACATGACCCAACCTCTCTATATATATATCTTACTATAGTAAAACACTAACTCTAACTTTACTGTTCACTAATCCTGATTACCATTTTGCCCTTTCTTTATTTTCTCATTATTCACTCAGTTTAGGGTTAGATTTGTAACTTTCTTTTAATAAGTTGCCCCCCTTCCTCTTTCCACCTGTCCGATCATGTCCACCGCCTGCCTCTACAATCTCCATTTCTACTGGCCTCTCTTTGATTTCATCGGACCCCTCTGGCGATCTCCTCTCACCGGTCCTTTTATCTCTCTTTCATTTTATCTGGCATCTGTGGCCCTACTCGGTCTCGCAGTCAACCTCCTACCTCTCTGCTCTAGATTTGCCTCCTTTCTCCAACAGATTGTTGTTGTCTTTCCTCCTTTGCCAGGTTCATCTCCAATTCCGGGTTCCATCTCTCTTGATCAAATCTTAGTATGCACATCAATGTTGATTTATTTTTATTACTTCATCGATGTTGGGATTTCTGTTCCTGGTGTTCACCGGCCCTGTGAGGAAGTGGAATAAGAAGTAGGTCCAAGTAGCGCCTCACTCCAACCACCAGTCCTCCTCTCCCTCTCTCGCTAACAGCGCTGGTAATACCTCCTCGCGCCTCGTACTTTTCAGACGGACCCCGGTTTCCAAGAGCGGCAAAGATAATCCCAACAATGGGGAGAATGAAAACCCTAATTCTAAGAACGGTGATCCCCGAATCTGCTGCCATTGATCCCTCTGAGGATCCTCGGTGGAGGAAATTCCAATATGTTCCGGTACATATTCCATTTCTTCTTATAATTGAATGCGAATATTGGTTGAATTTTGTTTTGATTGTAAATTATTGACTTTTTTAGGTTTTTTTGGGGGTTTCAAGGATCAAAAAGTTCACCCCTAGAAAAGAATCTACTTATTCCATTATCCAATTTTCTCTTTTATTGTTTTGGCATGTTCGTAGCCTTTGGAGGAGAAGCGATTGGCTTGAATCACTGTTGTTCTTAATCTCAGGTAGGGGTGAACAATATACAAGAAACTGATTTTGTTAATGTTACAATTCAATCACTTATGTGTGTTACGCTTTTGAGAAATTTTTTCCTAATCCCTGAAAACTAATAGCATTGCAAATCTCCGTTTGTTCATAGAGTTGGGGAGCTCACGAGCTATGTTACCCGGATACTCCTAGAGAGTGTCGTAGCCCATATCGCACACGTATCCTCCTCTCTCTACCCTCAACTTGTCTCCTCCTCTTTACTCTCTCATTGATTTACTTCCCTCCTTTTAACTACTATTATTGTTAACATATGTCTACATCCATAATTGTGTTTTTCAGAAAATTACATTAACTTTTATGTGTTTAAACTTTAATTTTTTTCATATTTTTAGTTTTTTTTATGTGTTTAAGACTTAATAATTTCAATTTAGTTCATTATATATATATATATATATATATATATATATATATATATATATATATATATATATATTCGTAGGTATCAAGTGATTATTCGTATGTACATACATATGAATAATCCTTTGTTGCATACAAATAATTACATTTGTTCATACATACGAATAATTACATTATTATACACGAATAAACGCTTGGTACCTACGAATAATTTCTCTGCTCACAAATTACAACGTAAGGGTTGCTTACACGGGATCCAACCTCTATAGAGGATAGATCCTGTGTAAGCAAGCCTTACTGTGTAATTTGTGAGCAAATCTGGAGCGTCGGATTAAGAAGATCAAACGGATGAGATTAAAAGTAACTTGTGAACAATGACATTATTCGTAGGTACCAAGTGATTATTCGTATGTACATACATATGAATAATCCTTTGTTGCATACAAATAATTACATTTGTTCATACATACGAATAATTACATTATTATACACGAATAAACGCTTGGTACCTACGAATAATTTCTCTGCTCACAAATTACACCGTAAGGGTTGCTTACACGGGATCCAACCTCTATATATAGACAATAGATCAAATGTACACAGCTCTTATTGTGTATCATGTTAACAAATCTGGGCCATTGAATTAAGAAGATCAACGGATGAGATTAAAAGTAACTTCTGATTATTCGATGGTATTGGAAGATTATTCGATGGAATGAAATTATTCGATAGTATTGGGTGATTATTCATTAGAATAAAATTTACAGTTTTTACACTCTTTTTACAAATGAATAATTATGTGAAAACAGGCGAATAATTATGAACAAATAGACGAATAATTTCTGAGTACATGATACACGATAAGGGCTGTGTACACCGGAACTAACCCATATATATATATATATAGGTTGGATCTCGTATGAGCAACCCTTACGGTGTAATTTGTGAGCAGAGAAATCATTCGTAGGTACCAAGCGATTATTCGTGTATAATAATGTAATTATTCGTATGTATGAACAAATGTAATTATTCATATGCAACAAAGGATTATTCATATGTACGTACATACGAATAATCACTTGGTACCTACGAATAATGTCACTGTTCACAAGTTACTTTTAATCTCATCCGCTTGATCTTCTTAATCCGACGCTCTAGATTTGCTCACAAATTACACAGTAAGACTTGCTTACACAGGATCTATCCTCTATATATATATATATATATATATATATATATATATATTAATTATTTACATTCAGATATTTAAAAATCTCTAACGTATAGGATCGCTCCTTCTCATACTCCACCTATAGGACCCAACATCCAGCACATATTCAGCCACGTCCACTTTCACGGTGGCTTACCATGAGTCGACCTCCATTGACACATATGAATGGCATATACGGTATCTCAAACAATCAAGTTGACTTGCATTTGGGAATGAATATTTTGATTCTTAATTGTTTTAAATTGTTCCATTATAAATTAAATGTTTAAGGACTCTTTTAAATTATAAAATAGTTTCTAAATAACTATGTTTGTAAATAATGTAACCAACCAATACACTCTTGCAAAGGATGTAAGCCCGCACGCATTTGCACGCGGAGCATCCCCTATTATCTATATCTATATCTATCTATATAATATACTAAAACAGAGGTCTGAAACGGTCTCTGGTGCGATTCGCTTACGTGGCATTTTTTGAATTAAAGTTGTGTTATCTTTGCATACGTGTCATATTCTAGATTAAAATGGTATATCTTTTTGAGCCAATATCAATTAATAAGCCAATATAAGGTAAAAAAATTATCTTTTTAGAACAAATAATCTATCCAATATAACCTAATTAAAAAATTTAATAAAAACCCAATTTTGCATATATACTATAAATGATTTAATAAAAACAAAACCCAATTTTTTTTTAAAAAAAAAGATAGTGTGATAGAAATTTTGCTTATATTCAAGTGAAAAGGATCGTATATAGGATCATGCTTGAATAATAAAAAATATATATTTTTTGCCCAAAGTAGCGCTAAACATAGATTTATGATATTCTATTAATTCCAAACAACTTCATGAATTGAAGGGTTTTCTCTCTCATATGAGAGAGAAACTCCCTTGAGTAAACGTCCTCCCTGGGACCCTAATTCCATCTTCTCTGGCAATCCTTCATCCGATCAGTGCAATCCTCCCCAGATCTCTCTATCTATTGCCCAAAATTTCTCTTTCCAAAATTTTTCGGACTATATCCCTTCGAATCAACCTCTTCTTGGCTCCGGGGCAGGTTTGCTGTCTTCGGCGGCTCAGGTCCTCGTCATCACTAGGTTGGGCTCGCTTTTCGGTCGGCTGATGTATGCTCAGCTTCCTGGGTGGTCGTCGGCGTCTGTGGCGTCGTCCCCTTCGTCTCCCCTTAGCCTTGTCATCCCTCCTATTTTTCAATTGATTTGAGGATTTTTTTTTTTCCAAACCTTTGTTCACCATATCTTCTACCCCGGGCTCCGATCGACCTTGTTCCCGGCCGTTTTCATGTCTCCGCTCGCTGATCTATCTTTGCGGTTCAACGTCTTCGAGTTTCGACATCCTTTTCTGATTTCTCTTGCTGCCCTCGCCTCCCTCTTGTCGGCCTCTCTATTCTTCAGTTTGGTGGGGGTTTGGGGTGGCGCCTTATGTCCGCTTCCGACTGTGCTGCCTTGGTCGTCGCCGGCGCCGACGGCTGGGTTATGCTGTTCGGGTGATGGGGTACTGCGTTTCTTTCCTGCCCTCTTTTGGTGTCCTTGGGTTTTCTTTGGGCCCAAGGTGGCCCGAAGGAGGTGGGTTTGGCCCAATAAGTTTATTTTCAAGATTCATCAAATTCCATATTTTTATTGAAAAAAAACAAGCAAATCTGAATTTGAAATTTCAATCTCAATCTTCATCTTTATCAGTAATTAATCTAATGCTTCGTTCTTATCTTTTTGTTGAAAAAAATAATAAATTTAAGATTTTGCCTAAATTGCTCAACGAATAGGCCAATCCATCAATCTTGCATAGGAATTAAGATACTATCTTCTTATATATAAATATATGGAAAATGTAATAGGTTTTCTTTTTTATATTGCAAAGCATCAAGTTTTTCTATTATTTTCAATTTTTTCTTCTTATAACTATCGATTGTTCTATTGTTTTTTTTCTTATTGGTAATTGTATTTTGAATTTGATTTCAATTTTTATGTTACATAGGGTGAGTAAATGATTTACATTTGCAATTTGTAATAGGCAGTATTCCTACTAACATGCTCCCATCTACACACCAAGAAAGACCTTGCCACCGCTCTAAGCTCTTTCAACATCAACCCTATGCATCGAAATCCAGACGTATATCCAACTTCGACATCAAAGAAAGGCAATTAAGTTCCACCACTATTTTCCTTTTTTCTTTATATACAGAAGTTCTCGAACCCCAAATGATGGCATTTGTAAAGACCGAATATATTCATATTATTATATATTATTATTTTGGAAGGGTAATTGATTATATTTGAGTAGATTTGAAAATTCAGAAATTTTTAAATATTCCGTCCTCGAGCAACGTGTTTTATTCTTAATCTTTTCGAAGTAGGTTCCGGCATCGTTTTAAAATTTGGGTTGTAGCGGATTTTTTTATTTCCGTTTCGAGTTGATTATCGATAATATTATATAAATTCCCGTGATGATTTAAAATGTAACGGCCCGGATATAAATACCCGGGTTACATTTCGAAGGTCGAATACCTTCGTTCGGATGTTGCAATTCAGGTACGGGTCGAGGTTTCAAACCTCGAAGATCAGTATTCCAAAGCGGGGATTTCGAACCCCAAGCAATCAAAGTCACAAAACCCAATTCAAACGAAATTAAAACGGAAGCAAGGTTTAGATACAAGAGCCACGCCAGAGCCGGGTCAAAACCAAAACATATATTCTAAAGTCGTATAGCCAAATTAGCGGGGTTAGATAGATTCTTTGCATCGCCCGGGAGATTTTCCCACGCCATAGAGACAGGGAGCAATCATACCTAAAAACAAGTGGTGCGAGCAGGATCAAACCGAGACCCCAACACACCCTGTACCGCAAGCAAATATACACATACACTATAATAAAGATGCTTCGATGCAATGCAGAAATTAAATCACACTAGCATATTCCTAAATCATAATATGCGGAAAAGAACTGTAAAGGCGCCCAAAGAATGCCAAGTGACATATCCCTATATCTATGTATTTCCCGTACCCACTTCGAGGTAGGGCGCTCGGCCTTAGCCGAACTGTAATAAATATATTCCCGTACCCACTCCGAGGTAGGGCGCTCGGTCTATGCCGAACCGTATCAGATATATATATATATAGGGATGCGCTCCGGTGAAAACCAAAATTGCGGTAGAAACCCGTGAGGACTGGCTTTTTAGCCCGGTTCACTTGCTTTATAGCCCGGTTATGAATAGAACCGATCTATAAAGTCATAAATTTTAGTCCGGTTTTGAATAAAACCGAGCTATAAAGTCACTATGTAATTTTAAAACATTAGCTTTTTAGCACGATTTTTCGGTTTGACCGAACTATAAAGTCATGTGTTATTTTAAAACTGGAGTTTTTAGCACGGTTTTTAGGTTGAACCGAGTTGTAAAGTCACCGTGTGATTGAGGTTTTTAGCACGGGTTTCAAAAAAACCAAGATATAAAGTAGTCCTCACGGGTTTTTACCACAATTTGAGGTTTTCACCGGAGTCAATCCCTATATATATATATATATATATATCATACTCATCGACTCGATTGGGGACCGAAGCGGTATAAAACAGTAATGCCTCCATGACCCTAGCAAAGACTCTAAGACTCACAGATAACGGCCGTTCTGTATTCAAACACACAAAGTAACCGAATGCTCATTCATAAGTGCAATCCTGGCATGATACTACATGACATGCTTTAATGCTTATGTAACACCTAGTATGTCATATATTCACAAGCAGGTATTCTCTTTCGAATCTGAGTAAGCCCATAAAGAAACTTACCTGGAGAAGCGCGGAATCCAATAATAATCAGCAATAGCAAGCAATCCAATCATGTCACAAATCACCTAGCATATAATATAAGAGGTGCATAAGTCTACGTCTAAGTCAAACAAGGCGCCCCTAACTATCACACATAAGTTCACGAAATCATATAGTATCACTTCTTAACATTAATTCATCACTATCATCTCAACTCATCTCATCTTCTTTATTCATTTCCATCAATCAGCTCATATCGCCACATATCGTCTTATCCTCATATCATCTTATTAATTCAATCATATCATCTCGCATCTTGTCTCAATATTTGATCATTTCAACTCATCATTTAGAAATCATGCACCACTATTATATATATAAGTCATATTCATACTCTAAGGTATATTCATACTCTTATCGTCATATAACAGCTTCTATATCATCTCATATTTAAGGACATATATCAACATCTCATATCACAATTCATACTAAATCGTTATATCGATATCATAACACAACACCTCATAACATGCTTCATAATCAATGATGTACACATTTGCACCTTTGTTTATTGCATCTTTTGACTTCGTATTTCATTCGATTTCTAAAGAAAAGGTTCAAAAGAATATAAGCTTGTGTAAAAATGGGCTAAAATGCAAGAAATAGAGTTTGCACATGTTTTGAGCTAACCATGTAGGAATTCGAGCGAAAACGGAGTCAAAACGGAGAAGCCAAGTGAAGCTGAGAAGAGGTAGATATCGACCTTAGACCCAGATATCGACCCCCAGTGTCGATATCGACCCCCATATCGACCTCAACATAGAAATCGACCAGAGCTGAACAAGTCGAGCAGGAACAGAGACCTCGATATCGACCTCTGGTGTCGATATCGACCCCTTATCTCGACAGAAGATAGACTCGATTTCGAATGCGGATTGGCACTATATCTTCAAGGAGGCACGGGATTATCTCATACTTTCAAGATAGAGGACAGCTGAAGTTTTATTCATCTTTTACTTTTAAGTCATTTAAGTTTTATCAAAATAAAAGACCTATCCGGATAGAGTTATTAGTTTAGATAGGAGTTACAATCCTTGGATAGCGAGGATTAGTAGCCTATAAATAAAGCCCTAGGGGCTGACTTGTTAGATCATCCAACAATACAATCAATTAACAAGACATAGACAATAGAGTTAGAGTTAGAGAGAAGTTTTAGGGTTTGACGTTTGCGAAAGTTGACGTTGAGTTGTAAAGCTTCGGAGTTTAGTTTAATGCAAGTTTCTTCCTTTCAATCAATGATGAATCCCATGATGAGAAGGGAGTAGTTCCCCAAAGCTCTTAGGGTCGGGGTGAGCCCGACGTTAGCCATGCGCGCTTGAGGTAAGTATTTGATGTTGATATCGTTGTGTCTATCTCTCCTCCTACAATTCTATGTTTAGTCCTAATCGAAAGAAAAGGGATTCATGCTAACAACTTGAGTTATAAACATAAAATTGGTAGAGACAATTAGGTTTATTTGAAAGAGTAATCCTAAGAGTTGGTGTACGGCGAAAGCTTGTCCCTCGGGTGAAATAGCGCAATTGTCCGTCTTATTTATCTCATCGCATGCATTGGTTAACGTTGTGGTAAAACCTAATCCTAGGAGTTGCTTTTTACATAGTTTATACACACAAAAACCCTCTGTTATTTCTATCCATTGCTTCTCTTTCCATCCTTAATTCTTCGGCTTTTCTTTGCCGACAAAGAACTAACTCACTGCAGGAAGACATCGATATCGATAGCAGAGGTCGATATCGACCAAAACTGATAGATCGACAGTTTTCTGAGTCGATCTCGAGACTCCTGGGAAACTTTTGCAAGCATCGATATCGACACCAGACATCGATATCGACCCTTCTGTGTCGACTGGCAATCTTCTAAGCCAGTCGATTTCGTGGACTGACATCGATATCGACCCCACCAGTCGATATCGACCACTTGTTTGTGTCTCTGCAGGTCTTCTGTTGCAGAAAACATCGACAGCCGAGGTCGACATCGAGGCCCAAGGTCGAAATCGAGGCTACTGGTCGACGCAGACGTGAGATTTCCAACGCTACTAGGATCCCGCTGACACGCCTCCTCGTGGATCGATCCTGACTACCCTTCCACTACAACGGGAGGAAGTCTTGTAATTATTTGCTTAGGCCAGGAGTTGGTTTACATTTATTTACATCCTTATATTTGTAATTACTTGACATATCATCCCTCCTGCAACAACAAATTGGCGCCGTTGCCGGGGAGGCAATCAATCGCGCCCTAGTAGTCTATCTCACGTCTTTATCTAGATTGGCTTTGCAGGTGTATGCGACGCGCTGATCGCCCACCTGAATTTGAAGGAGTAGACGACCCTGAGCGTTATTTCCATCTAAGGGCCCAAGCTCAAAGAATCATGGCGGAAAACGCGAACCAAGCAGAACTGATTGAACAACAAAGGAAGCAGGTTGAGGACTTAACAACTAGGGAGGCGGCACTTAAGGAGCGTGCGGATAGGGAGGAGGAAGGCCGGAGGCAAATAGAAGCCCAAATCAATGCCCTCCCTAGGAATGCCAAACAATATATGCACCCCGCTCTCACAGTGCCTGAATCGGCAATTCTTATCCCTGCCTCTAATTTCGAAATTAAACCTAACTTCTTGACTGAAATAAGAAGGCATCAATATGAAGGAAAACCTAATGAGTGCCCTATGGCACATATTTCCACCTTCTTAGACCTTTGTGATACTATTGCTGATGGACGTAGTCTTGAATATGTCCAACTAAAAGCCTTTCGATGGTCTCTTACAGGTAAGGCATTGCAGTGGTTGGAGAGCTTAGCCCCAAGATCGCTCCGCACCTGGAATGAAGTCAAGGACACGTTCCTCAACAAGTTCTTCCCTCCTTCTAAAACGGCGTTGATCCGACAGAAAATCACGGCTTTCAAACAAAAGCCTGGTGAAGCTCTGGCGACTGTTTGGGAAAGGTTCAAGGACCTTCTACGATCATGCCCGACGCATGGCCAACCACCATATGTAATTCAGGAGATCATTTACAATGCTCTTGACGCTGCAACAAAGGAGAGGATCAACACCTACACCGCCTATGGCTACCTTGAACTCGCTCCACAAGAGGCTTGGGAGACCATAGAGAGGTTGGTGGAGTTCGACAATACATATGGGACTCCTGAGGTTTCCGACGCACCATCATCGTCGAGGCCTGCCCCATCTATGCCCTTATATGAACCCTCCAATGTAATCGATCCGGATGTAAAGGAGCAATTCCACAGAGATCAACTTAGAAAGCTCCAAAAGCAAGTGAGGTTCCTTTCAGCGAACCAAGATTGCATCGAATGCGGATCGCAGCGGCACACCACCATCGAGTGCCCACATGCCGAACAAGTACACCTAGCGGAGACTCACCAAGAGGCGCGCTACATGAGGGATCCCAATCACCAATATTGGGGAGACCAAAGGTTCCATCAACCACAAAGGAACCAGGTCAACCCTAGGGACCCTCCGCCTTATAGAGCTCCTGGGCACCCGGAGAGAGACCAAAAGAAGGATGATCTTCAACTTGTGTTGGACGAAATCAGGCGGAACCAAGCTAAGAATGATCAATCCAACAATGCAATCCACTCTCAACTCAATCACCTTACCACAAGGATTGGGGAGATGGATATTTGGAAGAAGAACCTAGAGACCCAACTGGGTCAATTGGCGGCACAAATCCCTAGGCCGTCCGGAACACTCCGTGGGCAACCCACCACAAATCCTAAGGGACAATCCGGGACGGGCCATGTCGCAGCCATACAATTAAGGAGTGGCACCAAAGTACAAAAGCCACGGACGGAGACGGAGGAGAAAGCAGTAGACCCAGTCGACGTCGACAGACCAGTCGATGTCGACCCAGAGGTCGATATCGACCACCATTTCGACACCCTGGTCGATGTCGGTGACACTGCAGAGCCATTAGTGCCTCAACAGAGGTCGAAATCGACCATTCCAGTCGATATCGACCACATTCCAGTCGATGTCGATGTCCAACAGGCCCCTCCGACCACCGTTTTGGCCCCTCCACCAAAGAAGACGTTGCCATTCCCTTCCAAAGCATTGGAGGATCCCACCAAAGGCAAGTTTAGGCGCTTCATAAAGATACTTCAAGGACTCAACGTTACTATCCCTCTTACAGAAGCCCTAAGCGAGATGCCCGCCTATGTGCGATTCCTCAAAGACATCCTGAGCAAGAAGAGGTCCATGGCAGAGATCGCAGAGGAGTGCTCAAAGATGGACTTCCCTGAGAAGAAGAGTGATCCAGGGAAGTTTGCAATCACCGTGGGACTTGGCCAACATCGCTATAAAGCCCTATGTGACCTAGGGGCAAGTGTAAGTCTCATGCCTCTCTCTATTTGGCAAAAGGTGAACATTGGTGCCCTTGAACCTGTGGACATGAAGCTTTATATGGCTGACAACTCATTCGTCAGACCCACAGGTATAGTTGATGACGTTCCGGTAAAGGTAGGTAAGTTCTTTGTGCCTACTGATTTCATTGTATTGGAGATGCCTGAGGATCCTGTAGTGCCTATTATCCTTGGTAGGCCATTCTTAGCTACTGCAGATGCCAATATCAATGTACGTCGAGGGTTACTAACCTTTACTATAGGGAACGAAGTGATAGAATTCTCTTTCAACCCAACCATGAGCGAAACAAAGCACCTGGAGCAAGTAGTCCTCTCGCCGGCTAAGGAGAAGCTTAGAAAATTTTTGTTGGTGAGGACGGAAACAGCAAGCAGGGTCGACATGGACTGGAACCAGTCGATATCGACTAAAAACATCGAAATCGACCCACCTTGGTCGAAATCGAGTATGCCAGATCGCTGCCAAGAGCTTAAGTATGAGGTCACAGAGGTCGATATCGACCCCCACATGTCGACATCGACCACAGCACTCGACATCGACCCTCCTTGGTCGAAATCGACCACCCCTCAGCCCGAAGATTTCTGTTTCGGGCCCAAACAGGTAAGCCCAGGTATGAATCTTAACCCTCCTCCGTCCATTATTGATGAATCAATTAAACCCATTATTGATAATTCTACTAAAGAGAGGGTCAAAGCTCCATGGTTTGCCTATATTGCTAAAGTTAGGTCAAGAAAGAGAAGAAAAGCGCCCAAAGAAGAACCTAACGATGAAGAAGCCTTGGTCGCCGAACTTCGCTACTACCAAAAGGACCTAGATGATCCAGGAGAAGGCTCACGCTCAAAGGGTCCCTACATAAAAGGGTCATTGACGGAGAAGTCGGCCTAGCGACTCAAAAATCTAGAGCATGTACATAAAACCTTTAAATTTTTCGCATAGATGGTTTTTAGGACTTAAGTTTTGGCTGTTTGAAACTTTTAAGACTGAGATAATTCGTGCTTTATCTATATTTCTAACAAGATTTCAGGTTATCAAGCAAAAGGAATGACGAAGAAGAAAAGAAGCTTCTGCAGAGGCAGTCGAAATCGACCAGGCCAGTCGAAATCGACCCCTCCGGGGTCAAGCCATCTCCTGGAGTCGACATCGAGGACTCAGGAGCGAAAAGCAGAGGTCGATATCGACCCTAATACTCGATATCGACCCAATCAGGCAGCCCTTATCTTCATTTTCTTCCTCGACTTCGACAGATGCAGTCGACATCGACCTCTGACCTAGATATCGACTTCTGGCATCGACCTTACCTGAAATCGACCTGAATCCGCTGTAAGTCTCTCCCTACCCTTGTTCTTCTTTTTAATACAGTGAGGACACTGTATATTTTAAGTATGGGGTGGGGGAAAGACATGTCTTATGGTCATAACTTGGTTTCTTCTTCGCATTGCATTCATGCTTAAATTTTTGTTTTCTTCTTCGCATTGCATTCATGCTTAAATTTTTGTTCTTAGTTTTACTTTTATAAAATGTCAAAAATCCAAAAAATAGAAAAATGTCAAAAATACAAAAAAATGCATGTTTATTTTTTATGTTTATTTGCTAACCCTACTTAGACGTCCTATGATGAAAACTCAATAGCTGACTTGATCATGTAAACCCTATGGCATATTTGGATGGTTTAGCCTAAGTCTTTAAATTTTTATGTAGATTGTGAACTTGTGATGAAATTGAGCACATATGATCCTAGGCTAAAAAGCAAATCCAACAAAAATTATCCTTGTGAGAATTTTGACCTATAGGGAGAACATCAAAAATCCCTCCGCTTTCTTGAGTGAATTTACTCTTCCTATGCATCTCTAAATGTTGTGATAGTTATTCAAAACCAATGCATAAATATGATTATGTTTACGAGAATTAAATGATGGAGGCATCTTTTAAGCCATTTTTATCCTCTCTTTACCTACCCTGCATTATCCCTACTTGAAGCCAGAACATTAGCCTGAGCCTGAAATTGCAAACTCCACAAAATTATCCCTAGCCGAATTGAGCCTGACCCCCATTTGGGAATTGAGACTTAGATTGGTTGGACTAATGCCTTGTGGAAAGAATAGAGCATAATGTCTAGTTGTAAGCAAGGAAATTATAGGATGGTACATATTTACATTTTGTCATATTTTGTAAAAGGATGTTTTGGCTCACCATATAAATGCAAATAGTTTAGTATTATGTTCGAAAAAAAAAATCCGAAAAATATATATATATATATATGTATAGTGCATGAGCCAAAATCCTTAAGTCCTTTATTCATACAAGTGTTATATTTTTTGAGAGCATATTATGGAAAGATGAGTTGGGAAAGAGCATTATAGAGATTGAGCATTATATTGAAGAGTTATGGTTTGGGTAGTGCAAGTGTTGAGATTTAGGAGTCTTGATTCCCGAATTTGAAAAGCACCACATAGCCAAATAATTCCATACCCTTTATTTCATACCAAGCCCCATTACAACCCCGCCGAATGGAGTCTTCTATGAAGTCTTCCATTGAGCGAAAGTCCTCCTGATGATTCTTATTGCATTTTCATAATTGGTTGCGAAGTGGATTTTCATAAATTGCAATGTTTATGAGATTGTATATGGAATTGAGTGGAGAGTGATCTTCATAGCCTAAACACATGAGAGTTGAGTGCAAACACATTATCCCTGTGAGGTTGGATTAAAATTGCATATGCCTATGGATCGCCAAAATATGTGCCATGACGTTAAATTCACTTGCTTTGCTTTGCTACCGCTTATGATGTTGCTTTTGACAAAGGCGAAGACTTGAAGGATGTGTTGTAGGTGTTGGTTATTGCTTGGTTATTGCTTGAGGACAAGCAAGTCTAAGTATGGGGTGTTTTGATGTACACATTTGCACCTTTGTTTATTGCATCTTTTGACTTCGTATTTCATTCGATTTCCAAAGAAAAGGTTCAAAAGAATATAAGCTTGTGTAAGAATGGGCTAAAATGCAAGAAATAGAGTTTGCACATGTTTTGAGCTAACCATGCAGGAATTCGAGCGAAAACGGAGTCAAAACGGAGAAGCCAAGTGAAGATGAGAAGAGGTAGATATCGACCTTAGACCCAGATATCGACCCCCAGTGTCGATATCGACCCCCATATCGACCTCAACATAGAAATCGACCAGAGCTGAACAAGTCGAGCAGGAACAGAGACCTCGATATCGACCTCTGGTGTCGATATCGACCCCTTATCTCGACAGAAGATAGACTCGATTTCGAATGCGGATTGGCACTATATCTTCAAGGAGGCACGGGATTATCTCATACTTTCAAGATAGAGGACAGCTGAAGTTTTATTCATCTTTTACTTTTAAGTCATTTAAGTTTTATCAAAATAAAAGACCTATCCGGATAGAGTTATTAGTTTAGATAGGAGTTACAATCCTTGGATAGCGAGGATTAGTAGCCTATAAATAAAGCCCTAGGGGCTGACTTGTTAGATCATCCAACAATACAATCAATTAACAAGACATAGACAATAGAGTTAGAGTTAGAGAGAAGTTTTAGGGTTTGACGTTTGCGAAAGTTGACGTTGAGTTGTAAAGCTTCGGAGTTTAGTTTAATGCAAGTTTCTTCCTTTCAATCAATGATGAATCCCATGATGAGAAGGGAGTAGTTCCCCAAAGCTCTTAGGGTCGGGGTGAGCCCGACGTTAGCCATGCGCGCTTGAGGTAAGTATTTGATGTTGATATCGTTGTGTCTATCTCTCCTCCTACAATTCTATGTTTAGTCCTAATCGAAAGAAAAGGGATTCATGCTAACAACTTGAGTTATAAACATAAAATTGGTAGAGACAATTAGGTTTATTTGAAAGAGTAATCCTAAGAGTTGGTGTACGGCGAAAGCTTGTCCCTCGGGTGAAATAGCGCAATTGTCCGTCTTATTTATCTCATCGCATGCATTGGTTAACGTTGTGGTAAACCCTAATCTTAGGAGTTGCTTTTTACATAGTTTATACACACAAAAACCCTCTGTTATTTCTATCCATTGCTTCTCTTTCCATCCTTAATTCTTCGGTTTTTCTTTGCCGACAAAGAACTAACTCACTGCAGGAAGACATCGATATCGATAGCAGAGGTCGATATCGATCAAAACTGATAGATCGACAGTTTTCTGAGTCGATCTCGAGACTCCTGGGAAACTTTTGCAAGCATCGATATCGACACCAGACATCGATATCGACCCTTCTGTGTCGACTGGCAATCTTCTAAGCCAGTCGATTTCGTGGACTGACATCGATATCGACCCCACCAGTCGATATCGACCACTTGTTTGTGTCTCTGCAGGTCTTCTGTTGCAGAAAACATCGACAGCCGAGGTCGACATCGAGGCCCAAGGTCGAAATCGAGGCTACTGGTCGACGCAGACGTGAGATTTCCAACGCTACTAGGATCCCGCTGACACGCCTCCTCGTGGATCGATCCTGACTACCCTTCCACTACAACGGGAGGAAGTCTTGTAATTATTTGCTTAGGCCAGGAGTTGGTTTACATTTATTTACATCCTTATATTTGTAATTACTTGACATATCATCCCTCCTGCAACAACAATCAACACATAACACATCAATATCACATATCATAATTTGCTTCACAAAATTTCACACATATGATTGCTAAGTCATTCGCAAGTTAGATAAAGCAAAACAATTTCCCAAGATTCCCGAAACTCTTAAATCTCAAATTAGATCAATCTTTATTCACAACATTTTGTCAAGTTATCCAAAAAATCCATCTACGACCATTACTCTTTAAATTAACTTATTTTATCATTTTATCAAAACAATTCCGATAGTACTAGAATATTTTCGAAAACTCCTTTTCAAGTGATTAATTCAATTTCCGACCCTTAGAATATTTTCCCAAATCACCCTTGACCCCAAAATCCATTTATAACATAACTCTTTAACTATTTTTAAAAACACATATTAAAATCACCATATAATAACATAATATATCCCAATTATTTTTAAAACAATTTATAATATATATATATAATTTACAGAAATTATTAGGTATATCAATAAATAAGAATAATATATAATAATAATAATAATAATAATAATAATAATAATAATAATAATAATACTTATAATAAAAATCCCATCACAATTTATACTAACAACTAACCTTAAATCATTTAACCCCAAAGCTTAAAAGAAAGGCCCAACTATCCTAGCCCAACCCGGATATCCAAAGCCCATACCCCAAACCCGATACCCCTTTTTCGGATCCAGACCCACCCTTACCCAAATCTGATTTTTTTTTATTTAAATAAACCTGAACCGGGAAAAAAAATAAAGGAAAAGAAAGAAGGGAACCGGCCTGAACCGCTTCTTCAACCTTCAGACCTTCGCCCAGCTCTGATGGCTCGCTCAGCCTCGTTCTCACACCCTCACTCGCCCTCGTCTCTCTCTTCCGCTCACTCCCCGTCGCCCTCGCCCTCGACTCTCTGTTCTTTCCTTGTCACACTCGTCGCTCCCGCTCGCTCGTTCATCCCCCTGTCGGCCTAGCTCTCCGCCCTCTCGCTTGCTCGGTCGATCTCTCTCTCTCTCTCTCTCGCTGCTCTCCAGAAATTTTAGATCACAAAAAGGGGTGAAAGAATGCAGAAATCGAAAGGAGGGAGTTGAGGGGAGGTTAGCGGTGCTCACCGAGCGGGTCCGAGTGCTAGGGCTCGTCGGAGGTGCATCGGGGCTCGTTGGAGGCAGAATCAAGGCGGGATTAGCCTAGGACGAAAGGAGGGGTTATAAAAGAGGACCTTTACATCTTTTTAGACCAAAGGAAGGAAAAGGGAAGGCTTACCGTTTGGATTTGAGAGAAACCAGGGCGAGGAGGAGAGAGAGGTGGCTCTGCGTCGGTGGCTCCGGGCCGTCCCTGGGTTGCTCCTCGGCTCGTCAGTGCTGGACGTCAAGCTCAAAGGAGGAGAGTGGGGTGCCCAGTGTTTGGTGGCTTGGCTTACTCTTCGAAGGAGAAACAGGGTGCTGGGCAGTTTGTTTCGAAACAGAGGAATAAGGGACGTCGGTGGTGGCTCGAATGAAGGATAAGGGGTTGGGTTTGGGTGGTTAGGCCTGGCGGAAAAACAAGAGGGTAGGAGCTATTTGTGTTTGGGTTTTGTACAAAACAATTGAGAAGCTTTGGGTTGAATTGAGAAGGAGGGCCAGTGTGGTTGGGTTTTCAAATGTAAAACAAGGAGGCTTGGGTGGTACTCTGCAATTGCTTCTGAAATAAACAGGAGGGGGAATCAATTTCTGAAATTGACCAACAGTGGCATGGGTTGTGCAGTGGCATGGGAGTGTTTGTCACTTTGCCAAGAATGGTGAAGCATGAGAGGGAGGGTAGGGCTGAGTTGTTCAGATTCAAAATAGAGGGAAGGACACAAAACGTGTAGCGTGGTCCCAATGTCTCAAATCAAAAGAATACCCGAAATATAAATCCCGAAACCCGTCCACTCAATATTATCCCGACTCAATTAAAATTAAACCTAAAAGTTCAAATCCGAATAATAACAATGATCATGAAATCCGAAGAATGTCTTCAATCTCGGTATAAGAAAATGGAAATAAAATCCATTTTTAGATCAAATTCAACTTTTTTTGCCGGGATCCGCTCAAAAAGAATTAAAATAAAATTATTCTGCTCGAGGACAGAATTTTCAAAATTTTCCGAAATCTTATAATTCAAATCCCAATTAAGCCAAAATTAAATCAAAATTAATTCGTAATTTATAAAATAATATTTTAAAATCCCGAGTCTTTACATAAAATTTCGATTTAAATTGTCGAGTGTCGGGTTTTGTTGTAATGAGCGGAATTGGGATCGAGCGTCGGGATTAGCGGGTTCGAGTTTTGAATTTCTGGGAATCTTTTCATTTTTATGTAGGGACCACTCTTTTATATTTCCATTTCCCTTTTTCTTTATTTCTCTCTCTCATTCTCTCTCTCTCTCTCTCTCGGCTGGTCCCCTCTGCAGCCTCTTCTCCCTCTGCATCAAACCCATTTCACCTTTGTCTTCTTCTTCTGAGCATCTGCATACCATATTACCCTTCCCCACTCCTCCTTTTTAGAACAATTGGAATTCAGCAAGCTAAACACACCCTCATACCTCGCATGATGTGTGCTATTAGTATAATGTAAGGCTTATGATTTCCAATATGATCACGAACCACCCTATATCATGATTTTGCATATGCGTGACGCATGAATATCGGAATGAATCTAGTTGAATTACTTTAATTATACTCATGTTCGATGTGTGCTATTAGTATCATGTAAGGCTTATGATTTCCAATATGACTCACTAAATGGTAACTTGCCGCACTTATTCTATTACGTAAACATGCTTGTTTTATAATATGACAGTTATTATACCATTTTATGTGCCCTATAATGATTCATTCCTAGCATGGTTATACTCTATTGCCCGTGATGTTATCTTGGTTACTCTGTGGTGATCCGATTGCTTTCATGTACATCATGTCGAACTCGTTTAAACACTCTTGACTATGCCATGCCTGATCATGTACCTCTAGCGTCATGAAGGATCTATGCTCGCTAAATGTATCTCGTCGTATGATTACATGTCATCCTTGACCTAATATATAATCATTGTGTCAGATGAGATAGTTACTATGTTGCCCTTATATGATCTCATATGATGCATTCACCAAACTCATGCATTGTTCATATATGTGATAATTACTATGCTGCTCTTATGTGTTCTCGTATGACGCTTCACCTGTTTGTTACGACATACCTTGCCATGATATATTTGGACTCATTTGTTGATGTGTATACCATGCTCTTACATTGATCATATACATGATGCTCGTTATCTTCAATTAAATCCCGCATGACTTCGATCATACATGATCATTGTTGGTTCCGCATAGCTTGCTTGAAGTTGATAGGCATATCTGCTTCCATCGAATCGTATACTACTAGCTTGTTTCACGTGCATCAGTGTAGGACTCGATCGTGTCTTTGGAATGAATATGTATGTCGTGGTTCCTTGAGATAGGTACATGTTAGTGTGATTTAATGCGACTGATATGCTCCATGATGAATTCATTTTGTTCGTCATCGTTGTAACCTAATAGACTTTTATAAGGGCATCATTACTATTCCAGGGCCGGAGTCTTGTCTCTAGTCATGTCGTCTTTAGCTTAGGTCTATTCCGTCTCCGAAAGAAACATTGGGTCGTCCGCCCTTGTCACTCCCCTATCTCCGCTAACTTGACTCCTACGCGTTACATTGGACGAGTGACTGCATGGAAAAAGGGAACGGGAAGTCGAATAGCGATAGAGCAGCGCAGCGGAAGCGTGGGCCCATAACCCACGGGCCTCAGGATCGACAATGTCGATGGAACAAGCTCGCTTCGAGGGTTGCGATTATTGAGTACGATATGACTTGCAAATGAGAGTGACCTCGGTTCGAATTGTTAATCCCTTCTGAATATGTTGACGATGATATTGCACTTACCTGACGTTGGAACTAACATGTTTGATGTGCTGACGTGATGATGATTATTGCTTGATTGCCCATTGTCCATGATGATATATATGATTCGATGCCTCATAGTCCTAATGTGCCATGATGACTTGATGTGATGCTACTCTGAATTGCTAAGCATGATTTGAATTCCTTGGCTGTAAAATGTGAACTACATATGCTAACAATCCTGAATTGTATCTGATAAGGTTAAAATGCAACATGCTAGCTTGACTTGATTATGTTCGTATATGATGTTTTGCAATGCTTAATGATGAACTAATGATGCTATTGTTATAATTGCTGGTTGATATGATGTTATGTGTAATAATATCCATGATTGCTTCTTCTCTAAACCTGTAGGTGAGGTCCTTTGGTAGAGTGGTCGAAGAGCGGTGAAGGAAATTGAGCGGTTAGAACGATCGATGGTGGTATGAGGTGAGTCACATGAGAGGGGTTTGGCTTAAGTAAGAACGAGTGAGTTTGAGAGCTATAAGAGGCGATGCTTAGTGGGTTCCGATGAGCTTCTAGATGAATCTTCGGTGGGGGTATGGTTAGAATAGGTCGGCTAGGTGGTGATCGGGGTGTTCTTATAGAAGAGATGTGGTTAGAAGGGTTCTATGTTGTGATGTCTTGGGTAGTATGGGCAGTGTAGGGAATGGCTCTTGTGAGTATAGAAAGCATAGTATGCAGGGATACTCGGGTGTGAAAACAGAGATGGGGGTTGGATTCTTAGGGGTGGATTGTTAGCGAGAGTGCTTGGTGTGGAGGGGTGTTAGATTAAAATGTCGAGATGCATTAGGACTTCTTCTTTGGGGATTTTATCCGAGTTGGTGAGTCTAGATGAAGATTGGTCTTGGCTTGAGAGTGGAGACGAGCGGGCGGGGTTTGCGTTTTATTGTAACTGGTATAATGTGCAACACTTTCTTGATTATGTGACTATGAACTGGCATGATATTACATGTGATATGCAAAACTGAAATATAATTGGTAATGACAATTATGATCATGATATAATGATATATTGCTATCCTACTATGTTGCTCTAGAAGCATGTTATGATGTGTTGTAGGAATCATGAGATGATGATATGTTGTTATGTGAAAGCATGATGTTATACTATATGGTTGATAGGCATGATTATGAATAGGTAAGTGAGGAATATGATTTGAAGCATGAATATGACTTATGTGTATATATGAGATGATGGTGCCTGATGACTACATGATCGTTATATGGTATTGTAAGGAGTTGAAATGATGTTTTGTTAGTATGTTAGCATTTCGATGCTTGGTATTTGGGTAGATCCTTCCTTTTGCTGAAGCTTGAATGTCATGACCTTGTGTGTTAATGATTAATATTAGTCTGTTGTCCTTATGATGAGATTCTGCTATGACTACCTTTACAATGCTAATGTTTGAATCGACATGCTAAATCTGTTATGACTGGTTCCACTTGTGTAGCGATGTTGAGATGCGATCGTGAGATTTGACTTGTAGTAGTGTAATGACTCCATGACACCTAACCTCTTTGATCTCTTGACATGTGTGCTTGCGTGATAAGTTATGAGAATTCGATGATGCACTTGTGATGCCTTCTATATGAGGTAGATATACTTTATGACTCATGGTATGATGTTAGGATTTTATTATTTCTTTTGGCATGTTCTGAAGGGATGGTATGATTTATTATATGGGTAATCATGTTATGCGGTTGAGATGTCGATTGGTTGAGATTATCATGATTGATGTTGAGATTGCCATATGAGAGGTGGCTGATGATGTTATGAGTCGATGAGTTGATTATTTATGTGCATATTGAGTTGAGGATGATGATAAAATGATTCTGGAAACTAGGAAGAGAATATGAGATTAGCCCTTAGAGGTGGATGACTCCACCTCCTACCTTCTGGGTTTGATTGATTGGTATGCGAGAAGCTGATTTGGCTTTTGAAAGATTTGGTGAAACCTTGATTTGAAAGGATTTGACTTGTTTTGGTGTAAAGCTGCTTGATTAAAGGTTGACTTTGAAGATTTTGAGCGGTTTTGAAAAGGACCAACTTTGGGTTTAAAGAAGTCGAGAGTTTCAATGATTTAGATGACAATCTTTCCATTTACAAAACGCTTTGAGGTTTACGAACTGGATATACATTATGACGTCTCACGAAGTGGATACAAGCATTTATAGGGGCGCTTATAGATTGCTTGCTAAGACCTAGTCAAACGCTATAATACTTTTAGAGTTGTGATACTTCCGAAAGGTCGAAGCGAGGATGTGATAAGGGCGCTTATTACACACTTGACAAGACCAATTGGAGATGTCACGACCGTGACTAGGATGTTGTGAGAATCCCGGAAGACGCAACTGAGATGATTACAAGATCCTTGGACATGGTCCTCGGACTCACCGATTTTAAAACTTCATCCCCTTTGCTTCAAAATGATTTTAGTCTCGGGGACGAGACTTGCTTTTAGAGGTGGATAAATGTAAAGACCGAATATATTCATATTATTATATATTATTATTTTGGAAGGGTAATTGATTATATTTGAGTAGATTTGAAAATTCTAAAATTTTTTAATATTCCGTCCTCGAGCAACGTGTTTTATTCTTAATCTTTTCGAAGTAGGTTCCGGCATCGTTTTAAAATTTGGGTTGTAGCAGATTTTTTTTATTTCCGTTTCGAGTTGATTATCGATAATATTATATTAATTCCCGTGGTGATTTAAAATTTTGATTTAAATTGTCGAGTGTCGGGTTTTGTTGTAATGAGCGGAATTGGGATCGAGCGTCGAGATTAGCGGGTTCGAGTTTTGAATTTTCGGGAATCTTTTCATTTTTATGTAGGGACCACTCTTTTATATTTCTATTTCCCTTTTTCTTTATTTCTCTCTCTCTTTCTCTCTCTCTCTCTCTCTCTGCTGGTCCCCTCTGCAGCCTCTTCTCCCTCTGCATCAAACCCATTTCACCTTTGTCTTCTTCTTCTGAGCAGCTGCATACCATATTACCCCTCCGCACTCCTCATTTTTAGAACAATTGGAATTCAGCAAGCCAAACACACCATCATACCTCCCATATCTCCATCCCCATCTTTGTTCTTCTGCCCCCAAAAAATACCACACTATCTCCTGTTGAACCGCTGCCACCATCGGACCTCCACCTCCCTTTTCTCTCCTTCCTCTGTCACTCCAGTCGTAGCCCCCGGAGCTCACTACCTCCTCCTTTGCTGCACCACATCTCGCCACCACCACCCCACAGCCACCAGCAACCACCACCCGCCACCATCTTCTTCCTTTATCCTAGTGAAGCCGGTCTCCGCTCCCCAACACCTCCTCTGTTCTGCCGAAGCAAACACAGCAACTCCACCCACCTTCTCCTCCTTCTTTCTCCGTGTTCAAGCAGCAGCAGCAGGTCTCCGACGGCCGAGGCGAACCATAGCAACCGAGCGCCGCCAGGAGCGCCAACGACCGGCCACCGAAACCCCGAACACAGCCACTCGTCCCCGATTTCCGATTGTAGGTCTGTTTCGATTTCCATTCGATTTTGATACCAAACCCCTCGAATTAACTTGTACTCATCTCTCTCGCGCTTCCTAGGCCGATAGGGACCCTCCTCCATCGTCGTCGAGCCGGAATCTGCCATCGAAGCCCCGGAGGTCCTCTCGGAGTCGCTCGGTGAGTCTCGTTCCTCTTCCTCTCCTTACTCGCGCATGCTCTCTTTGGTTTGGGTATGGTCGGAATTCCAAGTCGGTCGGGAGTGGGTTGGGTCAGAGAGTGAGAGCCGCCGGCGAGCTGCTCCTCCTCTTCTCTTCCCCGTCATGTTTCGATGCCAGTGTTCTGTTTCATTGATTTGGGAAGAAGGGTTCAGGTAACCCGGTTTCCTCTTTTCTTTCTTTTTCTAGGGTTCGGTTCAGGCTAATTTTTCCGGTTCATTAATCTGAGGAAATGGGTTGCGGGTCTGGGTTCGGGTTTGGGCCTTTTCTCTTCTTTCTCTTGGGGCTGGGCCTCCCTTCCGGATTGGGTTCGGTTTGGGGCTTTTGGGTGAGTTTTTAAAAAGAGTCTTTTTGTTATGTTATACATATATATATATATATATATATATATATATATATATATATATATATATATATATATATATATATATGTTAAGTGTTAATGTGTTATGTTATTTATATATATAAGTTATATTATATGATTTTGGATATGTATATATATATATATATTCTGAGAATATTAATATATATTATAGAAAGGTTTTAAAAGTAATAGTAATTGATGTTGGGTTATCAATATATTTATGGTTATTGTTTTGAGATGATATGAATAGTAAGTATTAAATTATTTGAATATTATTATTATTTTGGAATTTGGTTATTATTATAATATTCTGGAAATTAATCGTTATGTATTGTTTATCTGTTTAAAATAATAGTAATTGGATTATTTAATTGTGATGCATTTTTTTTAGGATTTAAACATGTGAGTTAGGATTTTTAAGGTGAATTGTTGGGTTGGATTTATGAATATGATTTGCGAACATAGGTTTATTTTGATGATTTAATATTGGGATTTATATATATAATGTTTTTGAAATAAGAAACATGCCGGGATGATTTCTATAATACGATTCTGGGAAATTGGTTATAAGGCTAAAGGTCTAATGTCGGAATTTGGCCAAGTATGATTTGAGAATTATTTTGAATATGAGTTGACTTAATTTTGGATTTTACGGTTTTGGAAAACGGTTTTACTATCGGTCGGTTTTGAGGATGTTGAGAACTTGGGTTCGTGTGTATGAATGTTGGTCTGGTAGCTTATGGAAATGGCTTCATGATAGGTGTGTATTGCTTTTGGATTTGCTTTGGACTTGCATTTGGGCCTTGCTTGTGTTATCTTGCTGTTCGGCTTATTCAGGTAAGTTCCTTTATGGGCTTACTCAGATTCGAAAGAGAATACCTGCTTGTGAATATATGACATACTAGGTGTTGCATAAGCATTAAAGCATGCCATGTAGCATCATGTTAGGATTGCACTTATGAATGAGCATTCGATTACTTTGTGTGTTTGAATACAGAACGGTCGTTATTTGTGACAGTCCTAGAGTCTTTGCTAGGGTCATAGGGCAGCCCAGCCCCATCGGGTGCCCTGAGTCTATCGAGTCGATATGAGCATGATATGATTAGCCCAGCACCATCGGGTAAGAGATGAGATGATATGATATGATATGATTAGCCCAGCACCATCGGGCAAGAGATGAGATGATATGATATGATTAGCCCAGCATCATCGGGCAAGAGATGAGATGATATGATATGATATGATGATGGCGTGGTTAGTGCACCACCACGAGGAAATTTCTATGCTATAGCACCGAACTGGCCAGTCTCTGCACTAACGGGAAGGGGTGCAGAGGTAGGAGAGGGATATTCCACTTGGCATTGTCTTCGGGCCTTTACAGTTCTTTTCCGCACATTGCAAATTAGGATCATGTTAGTGTGATTTAATTTCCGCATTCGCATCATCTTTATATTAGCGTATGTGTATATTTGCTTGCGGGACAGGGTGTGTTGGGGTCTCGGTCTGATCCCGCTCGCACCACTTGTTTATAGGTATGATTGCTCCCTGTCTCTATGGCGTGGGAAAATCCCCCGGGCGATTGCAAGGAATCTGACTAACCCCGCTAATTTGGCTATACGAATTTAGAATATATGTTTTGGTTTTGACCCGGCTCTGTCGTGGCTCTTGTATCTAAACCTTGCTTCTGCTTTACTTTCGTTTGAATTGGGTTTTGTGACTTTGATTGCTTGGGGTTCGAAATCCCCGCTTTGATTACTGATTGATCTGTAGAGGTTTGAAACCTCGACCCGTACCTGAGTTGCAACATCCGAACGAAGGTATCCAACCTTCGAAACGTATCTCGGATATTTATATCCGGGCCGTTACAAAGTTGTTATCAGAGCGAGGTTGTGCAATTCGGGTACGCAAGGGTCGAGTGTATGTTTTGGAAAACCGCCCATGAATTTCAAAAGATTTGAAAGTGTTTTAAAGGGGCAAAATGAACTTAATATGCCTAACTCAATTGGACTAAATGTGAACTTGGCTTATGATAAAAGAGGAGAACCAACTAATAAGGGATCGAGAGGGTAGGAACGGCGCTAGACCATCCCTATTGGATGTAGCTGGGAATGGGTAGGCGAAATATTAGCTTGTTCTTTACAGATGGGTCGGGAAGACTCCAAGGAGGTCGTTATACTTGGCATTGACTGATTCTGTATTGAGTGCTTGCTATGCTAGAGATCTGATTTGGAGGCCCTAACAATGAAATGTGTATTGACTTATCTGTGCAAACGGGATAGCGGGAGTACCCTTATTTCTATATGGTCAAGCCCAGCTTGGGTGGAATAACCCCTTCCACTATGTTGACCTTTGATGGCCTTATCGAGTCTTTCTTTTGAATATCGGTCCCTTCCATGGGAAATCAGGTTGGTAAACATATTGTGTCGGAAAATCATGTACGGATAAGAAGGTTGTCTGAGTGAGTATTGGAAGGTAGTTCTTGACGTCATTTTGAGTCAAAAGTGAGGTGTTTATGGGGCTGTCTTTCTTTATTCTTATGACGATCCATTAGTGTCTTCTTGTCACGAAGAGTCGTACCAAGGTCCCATGGTAAAGATGGGTAATCAGTCAGTTGGGAAGAGTCAAGGTTTGCCCTTATGCATCTCTGTCGGGTTATCTTGATTGCTCTGTCCGTGATCGTGTGATTCTATATGCACTACTCCTTGACCTACAATTGACCCTTAGTGTGAAACTGTGCTAACATGCTTGATGTTCATGATGACCATTGTATGGGTTCGAGCTACATTTGTTATATCCATATCATCCCGACATGATCTACATAGTATATTGCTTAAGTCCCGTGTTGTGTCTTGCCCTCTATCATGATTGTATGTTGTTATAGCATGCTTACTTGGCCTATTGATCGTATGTTTGATCGGAAGCTTGAACCCCATGATATGAACCTGCATGATTGTTGTTCTCCTGGATTAGGTTCATGATAGTGTGATCGTTCGGTTCTAGTATCATGATAGAGTGAGTCCCTTACTTGATGGATACATGTTATAATTTCAAGTCAACATGCCTCATGTGCTATGTAATCCTCAGTACCTGTTATGATGATGATCCTTAATGTAAATTCGTGGTTGTATGACATCCTGTATCCATGCTGATCACGTTACTTAGGTCTCGTGTTCTATCATGGTTAGATGTCCTTATAGCATGTCTACTTGACCTATCGTACTGATCTTGCTGATGATTGATTAAGAGTATGAACCACATGATATGCGTCTACATGATTGTTGCTTCTCTTGGATTAGGTCCATGATAGTGTGATCAATTCTTCTTTGTATGAATGCTTGTAAGATATTCTCCTTAGCATGCTCGCCGATGACGCCTTGATGCCTATCATTCCTTCTCTGACAAGAACCTATAGCACGCCCATCTATTTTGCATTGGTCAGATTAGCTATTGTGGATTTTTTTACATATGATAGTGTTGTGTGTTCCTTGCATTGAATGGAGGATATGTGGCCTAATTGAGTCTTGGTGAATGCATGCTTCATCCTAGTATGTGCTGATTCGAACTCATGTCCCCATATTCTCGTCATATGGCCCGTTACTTAGACTTGCATTATACATCGGTACACTTCCTCCCATGCTTCTATATTATTGGAATGTGATTGAATTGAAGTCTTGCTTAGTGTCAAGTAATCAATCAGGTGCATGTATGTATCGTATGTTATATTGAGCCATTAGTAACATATAGAACCCTTGGTTGTGACTTGTGCGAATTAATATCTTGCCTACATTATTACTGATTCTCTCTTGAGCTAGGTCCCTGATACTGTGGCTCTTTCCTCTTTCCGTTCTCTTAACATATTTCACTCGTCCTAATTAGCTTAATGTTGAATTCGATGATTGACTAGTTTTCCGTGATGATTAAATCTAGCATGCTTACATGGTTAAAATGTCTATTACTCTATGATATTCTCTCGTGCTTGCATGAATGTATGACTTGACACCTCGCATGATCACGAACCACCCTATATCATGATTTTGCATATGCATGACGCATGAATATCGGAATGAATCTAGTTGAATTACTTTAATTATACTCATGTTCGATGTGTGCTATTAGTATCATGTAAGGCTTATGATTTCCAATATGACTCACTAAATGGTAACTTGCCATACTTATTCTATTACGTAAACATGCTTGTTTTATAATATGACAGTTATTATACCATTTTATGCGCCCTATAATGATTCATTCCTAGCATGGTTATACTCTATCGCCCGTGATGTTATCTTGGTTACTCTGTGGTGATCCGATTGCTTTCATGTACATCATGTCGAACTCGTTTAAACACTCTTGACTATGCCATGCCTGATCATGTACCTCTAGCGTCATGAAGGATCTATGCTCGCTAAATGTATCTCGTCGTATGATTAGATGTCATCCTTGACCTAATATATAATCATTATGTCAGATGAGATAGTTACTATGTTGCCCTTATATGATCTCGTATGATGCATACACCAAACTCGTGCATTGTTCATATATGTGATAATTACTATGCTGCTCTTATGTGTTCTCGTATGACGCTTCACCTGTTGGTTACGACATACCTTGCCATGATATATTTGGACTCATTTGTTGATGTGTATACCATGCTCTTACATTGATCATATACATGATGCTCGTTATCTTCAATTAAATCCCGCATGACTTCGAATCATACATGATCATTGTTGGTTCCGCATAGCTTGCTTAAAGTTGTTGGGCATATCTGCTTCCATCGAATCGTATACTACTAGCTTGTTTCACGTGCATCAGTGTAGGACTCAATCGTGTCTTTGGAATGAATATGTATGTCCTTGTTCATTGAGATAGGTACATGTTAGTGTGGATTAATGCGACTGATATGCTCCATGATGAATTCATTTTGTTCGTCACCGTTGTAACCTAATAGACTTTTATAAGGGCATCATTACTATTCCCGGGCCGGAGTCTTGTCTCTAGTCATGTCGTCTTTAGCTTTGGTCTATTCCGTCTCCGAAAGAAACATTGGGTCATCCGCCCTTGTCACTCCCCTATCTCCGCTAACTTGACTCCTACGCGTTACATTGGACGAGTGACCGCATGGAAAAAGGGAACGGGAAGTCGAATAGCGATAGAGCAGCGCAGCGGAAGCGTGGGCCCATATATATATATATATGTTAAGTGTTAATGTGTTATGTTATTTATATATATAAGTTATATTATATGATTTTGGATATGTATATATATATATATATATATATATATATATTCTGAGAATATTAATATATATTATAGAAAGGTTTTAAAAGTAATAGTAATTGATGTTGGGTTATCAATATATTTATGGTTATTGTTTTGAGATGATATGAATAGTAAGTATTAAATTATTTGAATATTATTATTATTTTGGAATTTGGTTATTATTATAATATTCTGGAAATTAATCGTTATGTATTGTTTATCTGTTTAAAATAATAGTAATTGGATTATTTAATTGTGATGCATTTTTTTTAGGATTTAAACATGTGAGTTAGGATTTTTAAGGTGAATTGTTGGGTTGGATTTATGAATATGATTTGCGAACATAGGTTTATTTTGATGATTTAATATTGGGATTTATATATATAATGTTTTTGAAATAAGAAACATGCCGGGATGATTTCTATAATACGATTCTGGGAAATTGGTTTTAAGGCTAAAGGTCTAATGTCGGAATTTGACCAAGTATGATTTGAGAATTATTTTGAATATGAGTTGACTTAATTTTGGATTTTACGGTTTTGGAAAGCGGTTTTACTATCGGTCGGTTTTGAGGATGTTGAGAACTTGGGTTCGTGTGTATGAATGTTGGTCTGGTAGCTTATGGAAATGGCTTCATGATAGGTGTGTATTGCTTTTGGATTTGCTTTGGACTTGCATTTGGGCCTTGCTTGTGTTATCTTGTTGTTCGGCTTATTCAAGTAAGTTCCTTTATGGGCTTACTCAGATTCGAAAGAGAATACCTGCTTGTGAATATATGACATACTAGGTGTTGCATAAGCATTAAAGCATGCCATGTAGCATCATGTTAGGATTGCACTTATGAATGAGCATTCGGTTACTTTGTGTGTTTGAATACAGACCGGCCGTTATTTGTGATAGTCCTAGAGTCTTTGCTAGGGCCATAGGGCAGCCCAGCCCCATCGGGTGCCCTGAGTCTATTGAGTCGATATGAGCATGATATGATTATCCGAGCACCATCGGGCAAGAGATGAGATGATATGATATGATATGATTAGCCCAGCACCATCGGGCAAGAGATGAGATGATATGATATGATTAGCCCAGTATCATCGGGCAAAAGATGAGATGATATGATATGATATGATGATGCCGTGGTTAGTGCACCACCACGAGGAAATTGCTATGCTATAGCACCGAACTGGTCAGTCTCTACACTAACGGGAAGGGGTGTAGAGGTAGGAGAGGGATATGCCACTTGGCATTGTCTTGGGCCCTTTACAGTTCTTTTCCGCACATTGCGAATTATGATCATGTTAGTGTGATTTAATTTCCGCATTCGCATCATCTTTATATTAGCGTATGTGTATATTTGCTTGCGGGACAGGGTGTGTTGGGGTCTCGGTCTGATCCCGCTCGCACCACTTGTTTTTAGGTATGATTGGCCCCTGTCTCTATGGCGTGGGAAAATCCCCCGGGCGATTGCAAAGAATCTGTCTAACCCTGCTAATTTGGCTATACGACTTTAGAATATATGTTTTGGTTTTGACCCGGCTCTGCCGTGACTCTTGTATCTAAACCTTGTTTCTGCTTTACTTTCGTTTGAATTGGGTTTTGTGACTTTGATTGCTTGGGGTTCGAAATCCCCGCTTTGATTACTGATTGATCTCTAGAGGTTTGAAACCTCGACCCGTACCTGAGTTGCAACATCCGAACGAAGGTATCTACCTTCGAAACGTATCTCGGATATTTATATCCGGGCCGTTACAGCATTTGCCTCCAAAATCTCATTCATGTCTGCCTACTACACTCTCGAAGACCCTAAAAAAATGACTTAGCCCCAACCTGCTCAAGCCACAATTCTAATCCCATAGCCATCGATCTCGCATACAACTGCATTGCATTTTAGTTTATGGTTCCTTGAAGTGATGCATTATATTTTTCTTTCTCACTTCAGTACTAGATTTTTATGAAGTAATTATGATGAATTTGTTGATGATGTATTTTCACACATCATTGTTTATCTCGCAAGACATTTATTTCTATTAATGAGTTTGATCTATTCCTTTATATTTTGTTTGTATAAAATATTTGTTTAATTCCAAATAAATAATTTTTAAGTGATTTTCTATAAACAATAATGCATACAACACTTAGAACCACTAGTACAGAAAAGGTGTCTTTCGGGAGTTATTTAACAAGGCATACGGGGGTTTTAAGCCTCCTTTTATATCACTCGCTGAGAAATATCTCTCGGATGTTTTATAAAAACTCCCGAGAAATAATTCTCGGTCAGGGGTTTTTTAAAAAACTCTCGAGATACCGTTGATCCCCTAGCAGATAGTTCACTTCTAACTCTCTCGGGAGTTTTTAAAAAAAAACTCTCGATAGAGTGTTATTGGGTAACATTATTTATCACTCTCTCAGGATTTTTATTTAAAAAAACCGCTGACAAATATTTTATATATATATAAAAAAATATCAAGCTTTATATCACATTCACTACCCTGCTGCCTTCTTTCGAATGAATATGAAAAATATCATCATCTTAATTGTAAGAACACAAACACCACAATATCAACATAAACTCATATAATCACTAGATAGATAAATTCCAAATAATTTAGCTATTGTATATACTTGAGAGTAATTTACACTTTGCAACAACATTGTATAGAATCTAGAGTAATGAGAACGATGATAGTAATTTACAAAGTAAAAACCGAGCTAGATTCAATTGCTAACCATAAGCATAAGTATCTGACCATTTGTATCCTAGTGGTTGATGTAATACCACCTTCTCAACCCAACTATAGCATTTTGCTTTTCAGCTTTCTGCAAAAACCAAGGGAAATTTTCATGTATGGTGGGAGATATTCAAACCAACTTATGCCCATACAAGCTCTTTAATCTTAATATTTTGACTTACGATCCTATCTTTAAATTCATTTGACACTGCAAAGGCAATGGCCTTGTTGTGCTCATCCATCCCCTGAGTCGGTTTCTTAATGGTTACGCTAGCTAGCTCCTTGATGCAAGTCAACCTTTCAATCAGTTATAAGAGTATTAACCCAACTGACAATCAAACAGGAAAGATGGAATAAAAGCTAGGAAATATCTACTAATACTAAAAATTTGTTAATAACAATTATATTACCCTAGCCTATAGACATAAATTTAGGGATTGTAGCTATCTTATGTTGAGACCAAAATTCTTAAGCTGACGTACAATCAATGCATTATGAGTAGTGTCCATAAGCCAATCCCACATACAAGTTCAGTCTATCAACTTTCTTTTCACTCCACTCAATTAATAAGCATCGTAAAGTAGCCGAAAGGAGTGCTAGATTTCAAGAATTAAGAAATGTAAATACGTAATCAGACCTCTCCATGAAGTCCTTGTACTGCTCTGAGAAGTCCTCTCCAAGCCTAGCTGAAGTTTGACCAGTCACTATCTTCTATTCCACATTGGTTGCATTTGGAGCCTGCAAAGACCAACATCCTAAAATAACCTTAGAGGCTAAATGGTGGAATATATATATATATATATATATATATATATATACAACAAACACCCAACATAGTTGAAGATGGTCTCTTCTGTCTTCTTTAGTGGCATATAGTTCTGAAGAGTAGGACAGAAAGATATAAGCTAAATTTCTAGGACACAGAATACATAATATATTTACATATCTTTATTATAAAATGTTGCCCTTGCAGATAGATATATCAAGCTAACTCACATGGTCACACCAAGTTTGATTGTAAGGAGTAAAAATATATATCCTTTTCCCCCACATAGTAAAGCTCCTTAATAGTGAAAGAACAAAGAAATTGTTGATACTAATGAAGAAAAGGAATCAATAGCACAAGTGTAATACGACCTTCGCATAACCTACACAAAAGGATTATCACATCAGATCTCCAAGCATAACCGCATCAAGCTACATATCCAGATATCCTCATCCAAAGAATCACACAAAATCAGTAAAATACATCCCTATTTGACGGGCAATAGTTGATTGAAGAGGGTGAACATGTATCACAAACCTGTGAACCTGCAACCCATCGAACTTAGATGAGCGAAAGAGGGCAAGACCTATGAAGATTGAGATCAACTAAGCGAACTAGACACAGACTCAAACCCAGAAGCACCGAGACCCGCGAACCCTAATTAGTGGGACAATACATATTCGATAACATTACGGGAGAGGGTGAACACTGCAGGAGAGGGTGAAGAGAAACAAAGGCCGAAGAGTAGTATGAACCTGTCGAGGAGGGTGAATGCAGCGTCTGACCGGTTGAACCTTTGCAATTGACAATGGCGATGGCGGATGGAGAACAGCGGGAGCGAGGGCACTAGCGTCGGCAAACAGCGGGAGCGAGGCCAATAGCCGGCGAACAGTGGGAGCAAGAGGGCGAACGACCTGCAAAGGCGATTGAGATTGAGGGCGAAGGCGAACATACTGGACTACCAACAAAGGGAAATTCGCTACCCTCCTTTGTAATTGACAATGCAATGAACAGATTTGCAGCGCCAATGGGGCAATGGTGATCTTCTTCAACCATGGATTGAACTAGAGAGTTGATCGAGCGATTCCGTCTTCAACATACAGTTTCTAGCTAGGGTTCTTTTGGTTTTTTTCTAATTCTGAAAACTGTGGGCAGGGGAAAAAAAGCTCTCTCTTTAAATTAAGTAGATCGAGATAGGGTCCTTACGGGTGTTTTATTAAAGAACTCCTGATAAAAATTCATATTTCTAGTGAGTTACCTAATAACTCCTGAGAGAGTATACTCAAATTTTTTTTAAAAAGATAAACCCACATTTATCGGGAGTTTTGATAAAACCCCCTTGCGAGGTTCATCTTTCAGGAGTTTTATTAAACACCCGAGAAAATTTTCCCGTAAGATACACGATCTGTACTAGTGAACCAATTTTGATTCGAATTAAGTATTATTTTAAGCTTAACATAATTGTATAAAATATCCATCCGGTAAAACTATTAGTACATAAATCCTAATATATATTGGGCTCACCTAGCATTTGTCGATTGTGTAGTCCACCTAACAAAGTATTTGGTTCTATCTTTCAGCTTATTACGACAACAAATATTGGTTTAATGTTGAAAGTAACCAATCAAGTTACTAAGAAATTAGAAGGTGAAACAAAAAATTTAAAACATTCTCTACATTAGTGCATGCAAATGTGTCTATCTAGAAAGGTGAGGTATTGACATTTTGCCATATATATTATATACTGATATAATATATATTATATACTGATATAATATAAACATTATCATCTTTATAAATTAATATTATTTGACTTTATCATTTTCATATCATTATAATCTTATAATATATCTAATATATAATGTAAATAAATTATGATAATATATTTTAAACAATATAATATATTTTAAAAACTCGTGCGTTACGCACGGGTAATGTGCTAGTAATATACTAAAATAGAGGTCTGAAATGGTCTCTGGTGCAATTCACTTACGTGGAATTTTCTGGATTAAAACGGGATTATTTTTTCTTACGTGTCATTTTCTGAAATAAAATTGTATTATATTTAGCCCACATCAATTAATATATATTATACACGTAATACACTTATTGTTGAAAACATATCCAATTTAACTAATCAAATATAATAATATATATTGGACCAAAAAATCTAACGATTGAATTCCTTTTTTTTTATCTTCCTATATAAAATCAAACTACACCGTTGCTTGGTTGAATTCACGTGCTTCACAATTGGAATAGTGGGTTGGATTTGTGATTTTATTTTTTAAAATATAATCTATATATCTATATATAATATATTAAAATATAAATATGTACCATCTTAATTTGATGATAAATTTTGAGAAGAGAAATCTATCTATAATGCTGTATAAAATATATATCATGCCGTAAAATTTTGTTCAATTATTTTACCTTTTACCATTAAATTAATAAGCCAACATAATTTTTTTATATCAATTAATGGTCCCACTTATTTGTATAAATAGTCAACCTTATATTTTAATTAGTTAGAAAACTTATATTTTTAGATAAAATAATCTATCCAATATTTGGTCAATTATTCTATGTTTTAGATCATATTGAATATAATATCAATTTGCGCTTTAATTCCAACAACCGTTTATCAAATTATATGATTAATCTAGATTCAAACATATTTACATTCTGAAAAACATAATGCAACTGAACACTATATATTTACTTTATATGAATTAGTAATTTATATTAATTCAAAGATATTTTATATAATAAAATTTATTAAAAAACCACACAACGGGCGATTAATAAAACTAGTATATATATATGGGAGATGTTAAAGTTTTAAATGTTTTTAAGGTGTAAAATTTATTAAGTTTGAAAATTTTGTCTTTTCACTGATTTTAAAAAGCTAAAAAGTTTTTGATGAACCATTTTATTAAATAGTAATGGTTCACAAAATAAATTCTAATGGTTCATGAAATAAAGAGTATCGGTTTATGAAATAAATAGTATTGGTTCATTAACCATTTTTTTAAAATAAATAATTAATTAAAAAATAAACATTAAAAGAAAATAAAATTGTGAAAATTTTTAAGGGTGAAATATACATTAACATTTCTCTTAATGTGTAGTGGTTCATAAAATAAATTATAGCGGTTCATAAAATAACGAGTAGTGGTTCATGAATAAGATCAGTTCTCTATCCATAATTTGTTTTATTTTAAAGAAGAGGATAATAAATATATTACTATACTCTTGGGAAATAATACGGTTAAAAAAAATTCAATTATAAAAATGTGGAAATTTTTAAGGGTAAAATATTAACATGTCTTTTAATGTGTAATTAATAAATTTATATGAAAATATTTTAATTAATTAGAATATAGGCAAATTGGTTTTATGTAAATGAAGTAATAAATATTACAAATTGCCTTTAATATCAAAGGAAATCATCTTGTGCAGTGGTATTGCCTTGTGAATTGAAGGCCACAGACCCGTGTTCGATTCTTGTGAAATAAAAGGCCTCACTTTACTGCCAACAGTCAAATTTGTGATTGGTTGCCGCGTTTTATTTTTTTAATTTATCCACCAGTCAAATCACTTTTTTCCTTCTCACCTGACCAATGATGTCTTTTATATGAAGGGCTACGATTAAAAGATCATTTGTGAAAATTATTTTTTTTGCACATAATATTTTATGGAAATTAAAAGATATTGCCTTTTATCTCTATATCTTTAAACATTGACAATAAAAAAAAAACGTTAATTACGATTAGAAGACGGATGAATATGAATGAATATTATTCAACAACATGATCATATATGTATATATATGAATGAATACTCATTCAAATATTCATCTGAATATGTTCTCTTATATTCATATGAATATTATTCAGATGAATATTTTGAATTTTTTTTGAAATATTCAAGAAAAAATAAATATTTACGGATATATTCACAAAATCAAAGTATTTACACAAATATTCAAAAGTTGCAGGATTTTCAGAAAAATGTGGTCTCAGTCCGCGTTTTATTCATAAGTGATGTCTTACTCTAGGAGAAATTTGGTCAAAGTTGAAGTTGTTATAAAAACGCGGAATGAAACCGAGTTTTTATATCGTGTCTCTATTGTTTTTTATTTTTAAATTAAAAAAAATAAAATTAATAGCTAAAACACGGCTTGATGTCGCGTTTTACTTTAAAAAAAAAGGAAGAAGAACGGGAAGGGGCAAAACATGGGAGGCGAGCATCTTCTTCCCTGGGTGCCGATCGAAAAGCCTAGTGCTATGAATCGGAGGAGGAGTCGCTCCCAACCACCACCGGCTGTCCCTCATCACGGGCATTCAAATCCCCAAATCTCCCTCGCCACTGGCATCCTCGTGAGCAGAGCCCTCGCCAGCGGCCGATTTACCCTTGTCACCGACGACCTTCGTTGAACGGCGCCACCCACCACCACATGCAAGACCTTGGCCATCGGAGTTGAATGCCGCCTTCGTCTTTGTCGTCATCATCGACACCATCTTCACCGCCACCATCCCCGCTCCTTCAATTGAGGTTTTTTAAATTTAATTTTATGAATGTCAAAATTGGTAGCTTAAAAGAGATGTCTCCATTGCAAATTAATTCTTTGCTAAGTTGGAGTTTTGATTGATTAACGCATCTGTTGATTCAATTTGTGAGTGTGCAACCTGCAATGGTTCGATCGGCCTGAAGATGTCCCGCCTCCCATGTCCGGCCCTTTCAACCCTTCCCTTTTCTTTTTTTTTTTAAAGGTAAAACACGGCATCAAGCCGCGTTTTAGCTATTAATATCATTTTTTTTAATTTAAAAGTAAAAAACAATAAAGACGCTGCATAAAAACGCGGTTTCAATCCGCTTTTTTAAAACAACTTTAACTTTGACCAAATTTCTCCGAGAGTAAATTATCACTTATGAATAAAACGCAAGTTGATACCGCGTTTTTTTTAAAACCCTGTAACTTTTGAATATTTGTGTAAATACTTTAATTTTGTGAATATATCCGTAAATATTTATTTTTTCTTGAATATTTCAAAACAAAATTCGAATATTTCAAGCAATATTCTGATGAATATTTATGAATTATATTCGACTGAATATTTTGGAAAATATTCAAGAGTCCCGGCTATAAACTTTAAATTCAATTATTCATCTAGGATATCACATATTCATTATTCAAATACAAAACCATTATTCAAACCCTAAATTTAGCTATTCGAATAAAGCATTAAAGCATTAAAGTATTCGTAGTCTATATGCACAATTGGAGTACTTAGTTTAATGATGTCAGAGCAAGCCCAACAAGTTTTGTAAAAATTCTTTAAAATAGAGATCAAAATACCAAAATCTCTAAAAATTTTACACTCCAACTCCAACAGCTTCTCTATTATAAAGATTTCTGCATTTATTACATGTTATACTAAATACAAAAATTTATAATATAATAAATGCATTTATTAAGAAAATGGTTTTCACCATTACAAAATCCACACTATGAATAGCAACTATGAACTAATGACAACAACTATACATATGCATGGAAGCAATTTCAATCTACTAGTATAAAAATTAAGGCAGCAACCATGACAGATTATGTAAGGCAGCAACCAATTCCAATTTGTGTATATTCTGGTTATCAACCAATTTCAATAAAATATACATATGTACAACAGTAACCATGAACTAATTTCAATCAACTAGAAATATGTTAGGCAACAACCATGACAACAACATGACCCTAAAATCAGGAGCAATTGTGTAACGGCCCAGACATAAATACCCGGGTTACGTTTCGAAGGTCGGATACCTTCGATCGAATCTTGCAATTCGAGTACGGATCGAGGTTTCAAACCTTTTAAACATTAGTATTCAAAGCGGGACGAAGAGCGAAGAGCGAAAGTAAAGTACAACTTGCCACGGCGGAGCCGGGTTAAAATCGAAATCATAATCAAATAACACTTAAGCCAAATTAGCGGGTTAGTCCGGTTCTTCGCTTTCGCCCAGGAGGATCCCTCGCCATAGAAGCACAAAGCAGCAAAAGGGCAGGTACCTAATTCTATCCACGAAGTCAGGCACAGAGACGCATGCGAGCCCTAAAGACCTCGCTGAGGACATATAATACGCCTATACCTAAAATAAAGGATGTTCTAATGCAGTACGGAATTTAAATCACACTATCATGCTCCTAGTTTATATAATATGCAAAAAAGAACTGTAAAGGCGCCCAAAGAATGCCAAGTGGCATATCCCTCTCCTACCTCTGCACCCCTTCCCGTTAGTTCAGAGACTGGCCGGCTCGATGCTATAGCATATCATATCTCATTATAGCATATCATATCTCATCATCATATCATATATCATGCTCATGCCCGATGGTGCTGGGCTATCTCATCATCATATCATGTATCATGCTCATGCCACTACTACATTTTCAAGCTTAATGTAACATTTAAAAAGTAACATTTTTATAAATCGTTACCTTATGTGTCTATTGTAACATATTTGAATCTACATTAACAAATTGTTACATTAGCACAAATTATGTTACATTGGATGTAACATTATTTAGAATAATCTAACACTTTTGTATAAGCAACATCTTTCCCTCTCTATTGTAACACTAGCTAAAAAATAATTAAAAATTGAATGTAATGTTAAAAGGCTATTTAACAACTAAGTTAGCCTACAAATATTTTCGAGGTTAACTTCAAGACTATTTTTTTTGCCCACAAAACTTAGCTTCGGATCAATTTCGATCTTAGTTAGTCTTTGATCTACTAACATAAACACATACCCTCAATTTTTTTGGAAGCTATTTAGCAACTAAAGTTGGCCTAAAATTAATTATTCTTGGATATTTGACTCTAAAGGCCTAAAATTTTAAGCTTTATTAGAAATATTTCCATTGAGCTAATTATCACATTTATTGGTGTTTATTTAAAATTTGGAGTTTATTAAAAATTTCATTATTGAACAATTTACTCATGTTATAAATTTAGAATATGTTTAGCATTTTTATGAAATAATTTTAGTAAGTTTCAATTTAAAATTATTGAGCACTTTTATAAATTATAGAGTTTTGAAATAATTTTTTTATATTTTAAGTATATAAAGATAATTTTTGAGATAATAATTTTTGTGTTTTAAATTCAAATAAAGTTATAGAGTTACAAGTTGTGAGCTAATTTGGGTTGAATTTTAATAATATGAAAAATAACAGAATATTTTTATAATTTAACCTTAGCTAACCCTAACCTACCCATAACCCTTGTATACCAGCAGCCGCCACGGTGCATCTCCCCATCTTCATCTCCCATCTTCACCGTTCTCCCTTGCCCTTCACTTCTTCTCTTCTTGTTTCCGCCATTGGAGGCTCCCTCGAGTTCCCCTCTGAGCTCCTATGGCTCCGGCTCCTCTATTGTCATTCTCCCTGTCTCCACCGGTCCATGTGCTCTCTCGCCCTCAACATCTCTCGCTCCCATCTTCCCACGCCATCTCCATCGCCGATACTCGAGAGCACCCCGACTAGCGATGTCATGCTCCCCGAGGACCACCGTCAGAAGCTGTCGAGAGGCCACTCTCGCTCCTCCTTGCACCTGCGCCCATCGAAGCCGAAGCCAGCCAACGTCGCTGCCCTCATTGCTGCCGGTGAGCCTCACTCTCTCTCTCTCTCTCTCTCTCTCTCTCTCTCTCTCTCTCTCTCTCCATGTCGCCCAGGTGAGGCCATTGAAGGCTATGTCGCCATTGGGGTCCAATGCTGCTAGCCCGATTGCGCGAAACCGAACCCCTCCTTTTCAAATGACATCGCGATTGGGTATAACTCTTGGGCACTCTACTTGAATTAGTTGTGATCTTACCGATGAATTAATAAGGGATGATTTTGGTTTTCAATTGTTACTCATGCTTGCGTTTTTGGTGTTGGATTTACTAGAATTGTGTTGTGAGTTTAGTTTTATAAATTCCATTTGTCTAGATTGGTAATCAGCCCTTTTATAATTGTTTTGTTAGCTTTTATGAGCAAAATCTAGCTACTGCTTTTGAAATGGACGGACTTGATACGCAATATGAAATGGTCGCACTTGGTAGGCAATAAGAATTGAGATGTTTTTACGTAGAGACCTTAACTATGAGCATTTTATTTGAATGTTGTATGAATAATTTTCTTGATTAGTAAAATCTTATGAGAGTAGTTAAGATATGATCAAGTGTATAAGGTTTATATACAAGATGTCTTGAAAACCTGTTATGCTCTTATATACAAGATGTCTTGAAAACTTTTTATGTTTTAATCTTGCTTATGTTGACTTAAAGCTTTCATTGAGTGGTTTAGTTATAATTAAATTCGTAAAGGACTTTCGAAATGTTGACTTATCCTCAAATTCCTTTTTCTCAACTGACCTTCTTCATATTTGTTAAGTTAACTAGTGATTTGCCTTGTAGCTTCATAGCGCTCGCTATGCATTACACATTCAGTCTCATATTGGTTATATGACGAGTATGATGTAGGTCTTTCATCCTAATCATCATGGTTTCTATAGTTTTATTATGGTATTCATTCATTATATTTATGTATCAAGGTAAGCTTCCATCTTTGCTCCTTGTCTTGTATGATTGTTTGATTCTGCTGATAATACTTTTTTATACTTTTTATCTCTTATAATCACTTCCTAACATATTGTTTTTGCTATGCTGTCAAATATTATTCTAGGCAAATGACCTTGCATTTTGGTGCCTTTCACTTGGGTTCTCATGCTCCTCCTTAGTGACAGATTTCACCCAACAAACAAAGTGAGGTAGGTGACATATTTCACATTTTGGTGATTTTTTTTTGTTCTGAGTACTTGGTTTCATTGCCTTGTTGTGAATTTACATTGCCCTTCGTGCAGGTAACCATCTAGACAAGTATTACTTACTTTATGGATAATAAGACAGAATTGAACAATTGAACAATTTTTTTTTGTTTTTTTAATTGATGAAACAGCCAAACAGGTGCATTGAGGCTTCAAAAATCTGATGAAATTAGTCTGACTGACCTCATGTGTCTAGTTTCTACTCATCTAACAAGCATAAGAGCAAGGAAGGTATTTGTGGTGATTCTTTTCTTATTATGTATGGGTGTATTCCTTGGACATATCTATATTAGTTCATGCACCAAGTGTTTTTTGTCAGCTTTGTGGAGTACAAATTTCAAACATATTATGCTCTTACAGCATTTCTATCCACTTTTTATGCTTTGTGGTTAAAGATCATTCAAATTCAGCATTCAATAGGGAACATTGCTACATATATGTGATTCAATTAATTCTAGTCTTATAGTTTAATTCTTTGCTAGAATGTGATATGCATTAACACTAAACCTGAGTCCATTAAGATGTCAAGAAAGAGTAGAGTTCAATGCGATTATCAATGTCATATCTTTGTGTTCCTTCCTTTTATGATTTTTTTAGATTGCGTAGCATGTTATTTCTTTGTATTTTGTTTTGCTCGTTGAAGATCAACTTTTGTGTTTCGCTTTATTTTTTTAATCATATATTGACATCTTTCCAACAGCAGGTGTGCATGTTAATTGCTCATTCTATTGCTATTAATTTCTTATTGCTTCTGTTAATTCTTTGTTGGTATTGAGCAAGTGTGCATGTTAATTGCCCTTGTTCTACTATTGGTAATTTCTTATAGTTATCGTTAATTCTTTGTTGGTATTGATGAGAATTAAAATTCCATTTGACATTGAACAATTGAAGATATATTAGCTCATAATTCTAGTAAACATCCTTGCCAAAAAAAATAATTCTAGTAAACATGTTCACCTTTGTTATTTTCCTTTACATACTGAGTTTGGTTATGTGTTGTATGGAATAGTTTGTGAAGTAAATATAATTGTGGATCAAGTTGTATATATCGCGTTGTATATACCCTTGTGCTGGTCCAACTTCTATAAGAACTAAATAATGATGCTTACCCTTGCTATGCTGCAATGTTAAGCTGATGCTTACCCTTGCTATGCTGCAATGTTAAGCTGATGCTTTGGGGATTCCTATGCTGAATTTTTTTTGGCCCACTATGTCATTTATGCTTGATTTTCTACTGATATTTTAAACTTTCCACTGATTTTCTACTGTTTTTCTACTGAATTGTTTTTTCTATTTTAAAGCCTCTTAGCTCAAATTGGTAGAGCATTGTGCTCAAGCACAAAGACGCGGGTTCAAATCCCGCATTGGCTACAAATTTAATTGAAATGTAATACTTGAAATTAAAGTAACATTGTTCTTTAAATGTAACACTATTGTTTAGATGTAACATATTTAGTTAAATGTAACAAATTCTATTAAGGTAACATTTATTCTAAAATGTAACATTTAACTCAAAAGTAACAGTTTTCGTATCAAATGTAACATTTAGTATCATGAAAGAGACAATGTTACATTAGCTATTAAAAACTGTTACACTAGATCAAATGCAACGGCTGCAAATGTAATCCTAAAAAAATGTTACACTTGCCCTAATGTAACACATTTAGGTGATAATGTAATATTTTTAGGTGTTACATTATGTGCTTATATGTAGTAGTGTGCCCGATGGTGCTGGACTATCTCATCATCATATCATGTATCATGCTCATGCCCGATGGTGCTGGGCTATCTCATCATCATGCTCATATATCGACAATACTGACTCAGGGAACCCGATGAAGCTGGGCTACCCTATGACCCTAACAAAGACTCTAAGACTCATAGATAACGGTCGTTCTCTTTTCAAACGCATAAAGAATAGGGATGCTTATTCATTAGTGCAATTCCTAAGCATGATAGTACATGGCATGCTTTTATGCATATGCAACACCTACATACTATGTGACACATCAGGCATGAGGTCCGGGTTACTGAGTAAGCTCCCGTAGGAAACTTACCCGGAGGCGCGCAAAATCCAAGCAATAATCAGCAATAGCAAGCAATTCAATCATGTCACAAATCACCTAGCATATAATATAAGATGTGCATAAGTCTACGTCTAAGTCACACAAGGCGCCCCTAAGTATCGTACATAACTTCACATAACCATAGAATATCGTATCTTAACATTTCATCCTTATCATCTCAACTCATCTCATCATCTTCCTTATTCATTTCCATCAATCAACTCATATCATCTTAATCCTTCCATTTTATCTTAATTGTCCTATTTCATCATATCTCATCTTATATATCATCATATAGCATCATCTATATCATCTCAACACATGTCATGACATAATATCATGTAACATCTCATCATGCCTCATAATTCAATTCAAGATTATAATAGGTCAAATAATGCTTCAATTCACATAAATTCATATCATAACTTATCACAACACAATTCGCACCATTTTCATAATTTAAGATTCAACAATTAATTTACCAAGTTAAATCGAGTAAGTCAATTCCCAAGTTTCCCTAAACCCTTAAGCCACAAAATAAGTCAACACAATAATCAAACAATTCCTTGAAATCACACTTAGCCAAATCCCTACATTTAGCATTTGAATCCTTAAACCAATTTCCCAAAATTATATTATTATTATTAAAATAATCCCAGCATATCGGTTTTAAAACAACAAATCCTTTTGAGGAACATTTCCAAAATACAAGTTTAAAGATCAATCTTTATTCAAAACATTTTCTCAAGTCATCCAAAAATCCATTTATAAAACATTATTCTTGAAATCAACTTATTTTATTATTTTATCAAAATAAGTCCGACAAGGTTAAGATATCCTCCTTTTTACTTTATTAACTCCATTTCCAACATTTAAACCTTTTTTCCAATTTCTTTCCCAATTCACGTCCAAATATTACATTTCAGATCTCAACAATAATATTATATAACACACCATCACAAATCCGGCCCAAAGGGATTTGGTGAAAATCGGTTCCGCCCAAAAAAAGCCCAACCCATTTTCGGATAGCCCCAAACCCAATCTGATTTGCCAGAACCGAACTGGACCAATTCTGTTACTGTTTATCTCCCCTTCCCTTGCCCATCTCTCTGCTACTGGTCTCGTTCTCGCGCTCCCCTATCTCGCTATCCTCTTTCTCGCACGCTCAAACCCGAGTTTCAGTCAGAACAGAGAGTCTAAGCTATGAAGGAAGGAGATCGAAGGGAAGAGGCTCACCGAGAGGGTCTTCGAAGCTCCACAAAAAATGCTCGTCGGGGCTCGATCCGGTTTCTTCGGTGTCGGAATCCAAGAACCTTGGCATGGGTCGGAGATAGGAGTTATAAAGGTGACGCTTTTACTGTCCTATTGAGTGGAGGGAGAAGAAAATGAGCTTACCGAGTTTGGAACCAAACAGAGGAGGAAGAGAGGAGGTTGGGTCGGCGGTGCAGGGAGGGTGCTCAGGAGACAGAGGTTGCTGGGTGCTCGGGGCTCCGGGATGCACCTGGGCTCGTCTTCATCCTCGTCAGCCTTGGAGAAAGAGAAGCTCGGGCTGTTGGCTTGAATCGAAACAAAAAGGTTGTCGTTGGAGCCTATTGGGTCGGAACAATGGGGTGCAAGCTTGGTTCTTGCTTCGAATCAGAAGAACAAGGGGTATGGTTTTGGGTTTCGAAAAATAGAGAGCACAAATCTTAAGTTTGGTGGTGCTGTTGGAACGAAATGAGAAGTGAAGAGAAGAGAGGCCGGTGGTGACGGTGGTGGCCGGAAAACAGAGGAATGGTGGTGGGCTGATGGCGCTCAGATGCTGCGAGAAAACAAGGATGGTGGTGTTAGTGGTTGGTTGCAACTGCAAGCAGAAGGAGGAAGGAGGGGTTTTGTTTTTGATGTTTTGTTCTTGAATGGGTAAAAGGAAAAAGGGGAAATGAGAGAGGGGATGTGTTGTGAGCTTGTCTGAGGGTCTGTCTCAATTGTAACGAGATGAAGGGAGGGGTGCGGGCTGCGCAATGGTGTTGGACAGTAGGAGTTGTTAATTGACAAAGGAAAAGGTGGGAAAGGCTGGCACTGACGGAAGAAGACAAGAGTGAGCAGGAAGAGGGAGAAAGAGAAAGTGGTCCCATGTCTAAATTCAAAAGAATACCCAAAATATAAATCCCGAAACCCGCTCACTCGATCCGATTCGACTCCATCGAAATTTCAAATCGAATTCTCGAATCCGAAATAGAATAATAAGATCCATATTATATTTCTAAATCTCGAAATCCGTAAGCGGAATAGAAGTCCGTCTAAAAATCTTTCCAAAATAACGTCGGAACTTGTTTCAAAAGATTTTAGAGAAATCCAATTGCTCAAGGACGGAAATTTCAAAATTTTTCTGAATATCAAAATTTGTCCCTTATAAACTATTATTTAATAGAAAATATTATTTAAAAATCTTCCGGTCTTTACAAATTGAAACCTCTAAAAACAAGTCTCGTCCCCGAGACTAAAATCGTTTCCAAAATCGCTCAAGCCTTTCTCAAACATGAAACCCAACAAAATCATTCAAAATCCGGGCAAAACCACTTTCAAAATCTCGAATCTGAGAAAATCTTTCAAAAGCTCGAGTCAATTCTTCCTATGTTAGTCAATCAAGTTTCAGAATTCAGGGGGTGGAACCATCCACCTCTAAGGGCTAATCCCGCATTCTCTTCCTAGGTTCATTTTCCAGAATCGATTTCAACTATCAATCTCAAGATATCATAAAGCTCAACATCAAGTATCTCAAAATGCCACGGAATCTCATATATCAACAAGATAAAGCCAAACTATCAAGTTTCATCCCGCTAACAAGCATATCAAGGGTGGTATCATACGAGTATCATACAAGCAAGTCATCACTCATCAAGAGGCTCGTCGCCAATCACATCATATCATCATTTATTCTGCACACACTATCAATCATATAAGCACTCAGCATAGATATAAACATCAAAGCACTCATCTCAAGACAAGGTACTAGTGTATACTCACCACTAGGTCAAGAGATCAAGGTAATGTCTACACTAGGCTCCACATAAGACACAGTAGCTCATCTAAAGTGTCTCCACAATTAGCTCGAATACTCTCCTCGGGACGCTCTACCAAGGAATGACCGGCCTCAACATGAAGGTCAGAATAGTCAAGAATGCGGCTAGGGTTGTAACATATCGACAAAGCTGAGTCGAGAAAGACATCGTGCACTCCAGCTAAGGACGGGGATAAAGCTAAGCGATAAGCTGCCTCTCCAGAACCTCAAAAGGATCAACAAACCTAAGGCTCGACTCGCCTATGATGTCAAAACATCGGACCCCTTGGGTGGTAATACTCTCAGCCATACATGTGCCCCCACGTCGAAGATAATCTCGGTCTTGTCAATGCCTCGGAACTCATGAACCTATTGCCAGAATCTCAGAGTGAACCGTCCATCTCTATCGGGACCTATCCTCTCAAGAACTTCATAGAGCCTCGAAATCCGTCGGATGAACTCCCCAGCTAGCCAGAAATATGCCAAGTTTCTTAAACAACGATGAAGTGCGCCTCTCGCATAATCCTCTACCTCAAGTCCTGGGACCAGTGGGTTGTGAGCCCACCACGCTTTCGCTACGTCGCACGAGTACTACCCAGCTGACCGTTCTCTTCTTCACATCGTCGAATTTAGCGCAAAAGATACTAAGCTAACAGAGATAGGGGAGAAATAAAAGCGGACAACTCGAATTCCTTACGGAACCAACATAGACCAGAACTAACGATGACGAGACTGAAAGACAACATCCCAATCCAAGAACGACGATAGTGCCCTTATGGAATTCTATGAGGTTATAATTGTGGCAAGCAAAACATATATCACTCAATCATGAAGCATACTAGTCACATCAATAAACACTAACATGTACCTATCTCCATGAACAACGACAACATATATTGGTAATAAGGAACATGATTGAGTTCTGCACGGACGTACATGTGAGACAATCTAGCAACCTATCATTCCTCAAGTAATAGACAAGCTCAACATATTAATAATCACGTGTGCATGAATTCAACAATAGATCCGTTTGGTACAAGCCAAGCAAAACATATTATTATAACGGGTATCGCATGTATGGGTGACTACTCATGTTCAACAAAATCCTAGAATATCATATATACCTATCATCATGATTAATTCAAGTCCAAATCTGTATAAGTCATGGAATCATAAATCATTTTTAAATCCCTTTTTCATCAAATCATATAGCATCACATTAGAATTTAAATCACATATATAATATAACCCAACCGAGTTTAAACCAAACTCGAGTCGACGCCAAAAGAAAGGAGAGAACCGGCTCCGGCCAAGAGCCCAGACTTGGTTTTCGTCACGACGAATTGGCCGCTCGCCACGGCGAAATCCATTTCTTTGTCCCTCGCGAGTGATGCCTCTCGCTACGCATGACAAGCATCATTCTCTTCCTTTGTTCCTAGTCCTTCTTCGTCACAACGACCATGGTTTCTTTCCCAACTAATCTACCCCTTTTCGACACCCTCCCCCGACTTCAAACAACATCTTAGAATAATGATTCTGAATAATACCATGACTAACAGGCAAATAAACATTTAAAATCACATTTTTAAATGCCTCGAGATTTAACAAAGGACATTCAAATAATAACTAATTACTCATATCGGGTACACACATAGACAAGTCATATCAATATAAAATCTTCTACTAAGTTGCTCAGACATGCCATAACACTGTAAAAGGGAACACATAAGGGGGGCATAGTAGCTGTCACATCATAGAGCAATGAGATCTACATGATATGATAAGTATGACATGTAATCATATGATGAGCTATAATCGGAAAGCATGTCCTACATTATTCTAACTGGTCATGACATGGCATAAGTATAACCAAAGATGAATATTGAGGTACAAGTTCAACATCAGGTCATATTTCATGTATATGTGCATTTATCATGTCGTAATATGTAACATGCAAGGTGGCACCCAATTACTAATTAACACAAGACCCGCAATTATATGTGCTCAACAAGTTAAGCATAGATTGAAGATATGTCCTAATCAAAATTATAATGTGTGACCTGGTCATGATTTTAACTAGAATAAGGGGTGCGTAGTCGGATGAGGTACAAGTTACTAGAATACAATAAGCATCAAAAGAGCATCATATGGTAAGAACAATATGAGACACTCATATAAACACGTCATTAGTCATATTAAGCATGCTACTAGGTTGTTGAGGCATAACATGATAACTAGGTTACCAACATGAAACATGCTCAGGTAGTCATAAGATCATATAAAGTGGGCATGGAATTATGCAAGTCACATTTCTAAGGGCTTAGGTTCTACATGATACTATTAGTGCATGACAAGTCCTAGATAGGTGAGACTAAGGTGCATCGAATAACTTCACATAATAACATGGAGAGTCATAGAGGCTTAAGCAAGGCTACCATCACAACGAACATCAATGTATATAAGGAGTATATAAGCAAGTGTAACATGTGAATCATGCACATGTCATAATGCAAACCAGGATAATGCTCTTTGAGTGTCATGCTTCGAGAGATCAATACGCTACATTTACACATATAAGGGCAATCATGCGAGTTCCTAGCAACCATCACAGTGTGTGCATTCATGCAAAAGGTGAGGTATCCACACGTGTAAAGGTATTGTCTCTAGCAAGGGGGTATGCCAAGGGGTGTACATAGCATAGTCATATCAAGGTCAATGATGGTAAAATGATCATCTAAGGTGCCACTAGATACTAAGATGCAGGGGAACAACATGACATTAGGAATGCAATATTCGCGTACATAAATTAGACAATTAGAGTATATATCCTCATCATAAGTTACATTTTAAAAGACATACGTCCTATATGGTACTAATAGCATATACGGAATCTAAGTACAAGGTGGTGTGTGAACATGTAGGGTGTCAGCCTATTCATAAAAGAATGTCATGGGGCATGGAAGAACAACATCTTAAAACAAGTAGGTAGGCATAATACTAGTCGGAATCTCAAAGGCATAATGAGCATCGAGTTGTAACATCACTCATATTTCAATGACATAAGGTCTAAGGGACGATTGTCAACACTATCGGGGAACTATTTTAAGTAGGAGGAGATGATAAAGCAAATAGGGCATAAATGTACACAAGCCACAAGTCAAGGGTCCTACAGGATACTAATGTCTCGATGAAAGGTGTAGATGTGCAATATATGATACATGTACATTAAACAACTTAGCACGAACATATGCAATCATATGGAACCAAGGAAGAAACATAGCGGGAAACAATATGAGCCTAGGATAGTGTGGCTTGACATGGGTACAAGGGATACATGTACATGGGTATAAACCAATAAATATATGTGCAGGGCATGCATTTAACACAATGATATATCAAGTCATTCAGCATAGTAATGTATCAAGTCACGTAAACACAGATAGGGATACTGTTATAACCAAACAGAGATTTCCAAGGGCAATATCGACTCATCCCCAAAGACTCAAAAGCTCATTTCCCGTGGAATGCGTGGGTGACTCATTTCGAGAACATAAAAGGATACTCAAATTATTCCTGAAAGAAGATGGCGGAGTTCGTATAGAAGTTCATGACATGGAGACATCAATTGGCCACTGCGAGAATCGAGGAGGATGACTCCACAAAACAACCCATCCCATAGACTCAAAACCATTCAAGGTTGATATTCTAGTACACTAACCACCTCAGGGCATGACCTATGGTGTCAAGTACCATACTCATCACACGCTCAAGTAGTCAATGTTCCCGAACATAATTCTCAGATAAGATTAGATTCCCAATACCATTTCCCATAAAAGACATCGATACCATAAAGAACGACCCGATCAGAATACCAATTGAGACATGGAAGAAGATAGAAGGGGAGGAAATCAGAATAAAGGGAATAGGCATCCCTCAACCATCACTAACCTTTAACCATTCTTCTTCGAACCAGAGACAAAACGAAAGGGAAAGACACCAACAACTGAATCATGGAGGAGACTACTCTATAAGATAGAAATTCCGACTCTACCGAAAGGAAAGAATCTTTTACTTATCCCACTCACATAGAGATGCAACACTCAGTCTAAGTATATTGATGTACATATTTGTACCTTTGTTTATTGCACCTTTTGACTTCATATTTCATTCGATTTCCAAAGAAAAGTTTCAAAAGTATATAAACTTGTGTAAGAATTGGCTAAAATGCAAGAAATAGAGTCTGCACGAGTTTTGAGCTAACCATGCAGGAATTCGATGAAATCGGAGTCAAAACGAAGAAGCCAAGTGAAGCTGAGAAGAGGTCGATATTGACTGGAGACATCGATATCGACCCTAGATTTCGACACGACTTCTGAGTGTCGAGATAGGCCACACAGACCAGACAAGAAAGCCTCGATATCGACATACAAGCATCGATATCGACCATCGTCATAGACATCGACTGGAGCTGGACAAGTCGAGCAGAAACACAAGCATCGATATCGACCTCTGGTGTCGATATCGACCCTACCTCGACAGAAGATAAATCCGATTTTGAGACTCGGATTGTGAAGTCTATCATCAAAGCCATGAGTTATCTCGTTCTTTTAGATATTAGCAGCTGTTTATTATCTTTTCCTTTAAAGTTTTTTATCAAAATAAAAGACCTATCCTAATTGTTCGGATAGAGTCCATAGTTTAGATAGGAGTTACAATCCTCGAATAGCGAGGATTAGTAGCATATAAATAAAGCCCTAGGGGCTGATTTGTTAGATCATCCAATCCAAGAAACAATCATCAATCAAGACAATAGAGTTAGAGTTAGAGAGAAGTTTTAGGGTTTGACGTTTGTGAAAGTTGACGTTGAGTTGTAAAGCTTCGAAGTTTATTTTAATGCAAGTTTCTTCCTTTCAATCAACAATGAGTTCCATGATGAGAAGAGAGTAGTTCCCCAAAGCTCTTAGGGTCGGGGTGAGCCCGACGTTAACCATGCGCGCTTGAGGTAAGTATTGGATGTTGATATCGTTGTGTCTATCTCTCCTCCTACGATTCTATGTTTAGTCCTAATCGAAAGAAAAAGGATTCATGCTAACAACTTGAGTTATAAACATAAAATTGGTAGAGACAATTAGGTTTATTTGCAAGAGTAATCCTAAGAGTTGGTGTACGGCGAAAGCTTGTCCCTCGGGTGAAATAGCGCAATTGTCCGTCTTATTTATCTCATCGCATGCATTGGTTAACGTTGTGGTAAACCCTAATCCTAGGACTTGCCTTTTAAATAAGTTTATATTCAGTCAAAACCACTGTTATTTCTGCTCATCCCTTCTCATCCATTCTTAAATCTTCGGCCTTTCTTTGCCGACGAAGAACTAACTCACTGCAGGAAGACATCGATATCGACCCCAGACGTCGATATCGACCACTGAGTTCATCGACAGTTTTCTGAGTCGACGACGAACATCGCTGCGGAGTTTGCTGAGCATCGATATCGACCCCTAGCATCGATATCGACCCTACTGTGTCGACTGGCAGTCTTCTGAGCCAGTCGATTTCGTGGACTAACATCGATATCGACCCCTTCCAGTCGATATCGACTACAGTTTTTATTTCTGCAGGTCTTTTGTTGTAGAGAACATCGACAGCCGAGGTCGACATCGAGGCCCAAAGTCGAAATCGAGGCTTCTAGTCGATGCAGACTTGAGATTTCCAACACTACTAGGATCCCGCTGACACGCCTCCTCGTGGATCGATCCTGACTACCCTTCCACTACAACGGGAGTAAGTCTTGTAATTATTTGCTTAGGCTTACATTTATACATCTTATTATTTGTACTCGACTCACCCTCCTTTAACAAATTGGCGCCGTTGCCGGGGAAGCTATCAATCGCGCCCTAGTAGTTTATTTTTCACGGTTCTTTTTAGTGTTATTTTATAGGTGTATGCGACGTTCTGGTGACCAACCTGAATTTGAAGGACTAGACGAACCAGAACGCTTTCTCCACCTAAGGTCTCGAGTTCAAAGAATCATGGCGGACAACGAGACCCAAGCACAACAAATTGAACGCTTAAGGAAGCAAGGAGAGGATTTCACTAACAGAGAAGCGGTACTAAGGGAGCGTTCTGACAGGGAGGAGGAAGCCAGGAGATGATATGAGACTAAAAGCAACGCCCTCCCCCGGAATGCAAAGCAATACATGCACCCATCGCTCACAGTTCCTGAATCGGCTATTCTAATCCCTACTTCTAATTTTGAAATTAAACCAAATTTTTTAACTGAAATAAGAAGGCATCAATATGAAGGGAAACCTAACGAATATCCTATGGCACATATATCAACCTTCTTAGACCACTGTGATACAATTGCTGATGGACAAAGTCTTGAGTATGTCCAACTAAAAGCCTTTCGCCGGTCTCTTACAGGAAAAGCATTGCAGTGGTTGGAGAGCTTAGCCCCAAGATCGCTCCGCACCTGGAATGAAGTCAAGGACGTGTTTCTCAACAAGTTCTTTCCTCCTTCTAAGACGGCGTTGATCCGACAGAAAATCACGGCTTTCAAACAAAAGCCTGGTGAGGCTCTGGCAACTGTTTGGGAAAGGTTTAAGGACCTACTATGATCATGCCCGACGCATGGCCAACCACCGTATGTAATTCAGGAGATCATATACAATGCTCTTGACGCTGCAACTAAGGAGAGGATCAACACCTACACCTCCTATGGCTACCTTGAACTCGCTCCACAAGAGGCTTGGGAGACCATAGAGAGGTTGGTGGAGTTCGACAATACATATGGGACTCCTGAGGCTTCCGACGCACCATCATCGTCGAGGCCTGCCCCATCTATGCCCTTATATGAACCCTCCAACGTGATCGTTCCAGACGTAAAGGAGCAATTCCATAGAAATCAACTTCGAAAGCTCCAAAAGCAAGTAAGGTTCCTTTCAGCGAACCAAGATTGCATTGAATGCGGATCGCAGTGGAACACCACCATCGAGTGCCCACACGCCGAACAAGTACACCTAGCGGAGACTCACCAAGAGGCGCGCTACATAAGGGGTCCCAATCACCAATATTGGGGAGACCAAAGGTTCCATCAACCACAAAGGAACCAAGTTAACCCTAGGGACCCTCTGCCTTATAGAGCTCTTGGGCACCCGGAGAGGGACCAAAAGAAGGATGATCTTCAACTAGTACTGGATGAAATCAGACGAAATCAGGCTAAGAATGATCAATCCAACAATGCCATCCATTCTCAACTCAATCACCTTACCACAAGGATTGGGGAGATGGATATATGGAAAAGGAACGTAGAGACCCAACTGGGTCAATTGGCGGCACAAATCCCTAGACCATCCGGAACACTCCCTGGGCAACCCACTACAAATTCTAAGGGACAATCCGGGACGGGCCACGTCGCAGCTATACATTTGAGGAGTGGCACCAAAGTACATAAGCCACGAACGGAATCGGAGAAAGCAACAGACCCAGTCGACATCGACAGACCAGTCGATGTCGACCCAGAGGTCGATATCGACCACCATGTCGACCCCCTGGTCGATGTCGATGACACTGCAGAACCTGAGAAATCACAACAGAGTTCGAAATCGACCCTACCAGTCGATATCGACCCAACTCCAGTCGACATCGATGTTCAGCAGGCTCCTCCGACCACCGTTTTGGCCCCTCCACCAAAGAAGACGTTGCCATTCCCTTCCAAAGCATTGGAGGATCCCACCAAAGGTAAGTTTAGGCGCTTTGTAAAAATACTTCAAGGACTTAACATTACTATCCCTCTTACAGAAGCCCTAAGCGAGATGCCCGCCTATGTAAGATTCCTCAAAGACATCCTGAGCAAGAAGAGATTCATGGCAGAAATCACAGAGGAATGCTCAAAGATGGACTTCCCTGAGAAGAAGAGTGATCCAGGGAAGTTTGCAATCACCGTGGGACTTGGCCAACATTGCTATAAAGCCCTATGTGACCTAGGGGCAAGTGTAAGTCTCATGCCTCTCTCTATTTGGCAAAAGGTGAACATTGGTGCCCTTGAACCTGTGGATATGAAACTTTATATGGCTGACAACTCATTCGTCAGGCCCACAGGTATAGTTGATGACGTTCCGGTAAAGGTAGGTAAGTTCTTTATGCCTACTGATTTCATTGTATTGGAGATGTCTGAAGATCCTGTAGTGCCTATTATACTTGGTAGGCCTTTCTTAGCTACTGCTGATGCCAATATCAATGTACGTCGAGGGTTACTAACCTTTACTATAAGGAACGAAGTAATAGAATTCTCTTTCAATCCGACCATGAGCGAAATGAAGCACCTGGAGCAAGTAGTCCTCTCGTCGGCTAAGGAGAAGCTTAGAAAATTTTTGTTGGCAAGGACGAAAACAGCAAGCAGGGTCGACATCGACAGGAACCAGTCGATATCGACTAAAAACATCGAAATCAACCCCCCTTGGTCGAAATCGAGTATGCCAGATCATTGCCAGGAGCTTAAGTATGGGGTCACAGAGGTCGATATCGACCCCCATATATTGATATCGACCAAAGAACTCGAAATCGACCCTCCTTGGTCGAAATCGACTACCCCTCAGCCCGAAGATTTCTATTTCGGGCCCAAACAGGTAAGCCCAGGTATGACTTCCAACCCTCCTCCGTCCATTATTGATAAATCAATTAAACCTATTATTGATAATTCTACTAAATAGAGGGTCAAAGCTCCATGGTTTGCCTATATTGCTAAAGTTAGGTCAAGAAAGAGAAGAAAAGCGCCCAAAGAAAAACCTGACATCAAAGAAGCCTTGGTCGCCGAACTTCACTACTACCAAAAGGACCTAGATGACCCAGAAGAATGCTCAAGCTCGAAGGGTCCCTACATAAAAGGGTCGTGAAGAATTGACGGAGAAGTCGGCCTAGCGACTCAAAAATCTAGAGCATATACATAAAACCTTTAAATTTTGCATAGATGGTTTTTAGGATTTAACTTTTGGCTTTTTGAACTTTTAAAACTGAGATAATTCGTGCTTTATCTATATATCTAACAAAGATTTCAGGTTATCAAGCAAAAGGAACGACGAAGAAGAAAAGAAGCTTCTGTAGAGGCAGTCGAAATCGACCAAGCCAGTCGAAATCGACCCCCCCAGGGTCAAGCCACCTCCTGGAGTCGACATCGAGGACTTAGGAGCGAAAAAGCAGAGGTCGATATCGACCCTAATACTCGATATCGACCCCAATCAGGCAGCCCTTGTCTTCACTTTCTTCCTCGACTTCGACAGATGCAGTCGACATCAACCACTGACCTAGATATCGACTTCTGGCATCGACTTCATCTGAAATTGACCTAAATCCGCAGGCTGCGCTGTGAGTTTCTCTCTACCCTTGTTTTTCTTTTTAATACAGTGAGGACATTGTATATTTTAAGTATGGGGTGGGGGAAAAACATGTCTTATGGTCTTAACTTGGTTTCTTCTTCGCATTGCATTCATGTTTAAATTTTCGTTCTTAATTTTACTTTTATAAAATGTCAAAAAAAATCCAAAAAAAATAGAAAAATGTCAAAAATAAAAAAAATGCATGTTTTTTTCTATCCCTACTTAGATGTCCTATGATGAAAACTCAATAGCTGACTTGATCATGTAAACCCTATGGCATATTTGGATGGTTTAGCCTAAGTCTTTAAATTTTTATGTAGATTGTGAACTTGTGATGAAATTGAGCACATATGATCCTAGGCTAAAAAGCAAATCCAACAAAAATTGTCCTTGTGAGAATTTTGACCTATAGGGAGAACATCAAAAATCCCTCCGCTTTCTTGAGTGAATTTACTCTTCCTATGTATCTCTAAATGTTGTGATAGGTATTCAAAACCAATGCATATATATGATTATGTTTACGAGAATTAAATGATGGAGGCATCTTTTAAGCCATTTTTTATCCTCTCTTTACCTACCCTGCATTATCCCTGCTGGAAGCCAGAACATTAGTTTGAGCCTGAAATTGCAAACTCCACAAAATTATCCCTAGCCGAATTAAGCCTGACCCCCATTTGGGAATTGAGACTTAGATTGGCTGGACTAATGCCTTGTGGAAAGAAAAGAGCATAATATCCAGTTTTGAGCAAGGAAATTATGGGTTGGTGCATATTTACATTTTGTCATATTTTGTAAAAGGATTTTTTGGCTCACCATATAAGTGCACATAGCTTTAGTATTTATTTATTATTTCCGGAAAATAAAAGAGGGAGAGATGTATATATAGTGCATGAGCCAAAATCCTTAAGTCTTTTATTCATACAAGTGTTATATTTTTGAGAGGTATATTAGAACTTGGAAGAAGGGTTGATAGTATGGTTTACATCTTTAAGTGCATCTCTAGAACATATTATATAAAGATGCGTTGGGAAATAGCACTATAGAGATTGAGCTTACATTGAAGAGTTATGGTTTGGGTATTGCAAGTGTTGAGATTTAGGAGTCTTGATTCCCGAATTATAAAAGCACCACATAGCCAAATAATTCCATACCCTTTTATTTTATACCAAGCCCCATTACAACCCCGCCGAATGGAGTCTTCTTTGAAGTCTTCCATTGAGCGAAAGTCCTCCGGATGGTTCTTATTGCATTTTCATAATTGGTTGCGGAGTGGATTATTATAAATTGCAATGTTTATGAGATTGTATATGGAATTGAGTTGAGAGTTGATCTTCATAGCCTAAACACATGAGAGTTGAGTGCAAACACATTATCCCTGTGAGGTTGGATCAAAATTGCATATGCCTATGGATCGCCAAAATATGTGCTATGACGTTAAATTCACTTGCTTTGCTTTGCTACCGCTTATGATGTTGCTTTTGACAAAGGCGAAGACTTGAAGGATGTGTTGTAGGTGTTGGTTATTGCTTGGTTATTGCTTGAGGACAAGCAAGTCTAAGTATGGGGTGTTTTGATGTACATATTTGTACCTTTGTTTATTGCACCTTTTGACTTCATATTTCATTCGATTTCCAAAGAAAAGTTTCAAAAGTATATAAACTTGTGTAAGAATGGGCTAAAATGCAAGAAATAGAGTCTGCACGAGTTTTGAACTAACCATGCAGGAATTCGATGAAATCGGAGTCAAAACGAAGAAGCCAAGTGAAGCTGAGAAGAGGTCGATATCGACTGGAGACATCGATATCGACCCTAGATTTCGACACGACTTCTGAGTGTCGAGATAGGCCACACAGACCAGACAAGAAAGCCTCGATATCGACATACAAGCATTGATATCGACCATCGTCATAAACATCGACTGGAGCTGGACAAGTCGAGCAGAAACACAAGCATCGATATCGACCTATGGTGTCGATATCGACCCTACCTCGACAGAAGATAAATCCGATTTTGAGACTCGGACTGTGAAGTCTATCATCAAAGCCATGAGTTATCTCGTTCTTTTAGATATTAGCAGCTGTTTATTATCTTTTCCTTTAAAGTTTTTATCAAAATAAAAGACATATCCTAATTGTTCGGATAGAGTCCATAGTTTAGATAGGAGTTACAATCCTCGGATAGCGAGGATTAGTAGCCTATAAATAAAGCCCTAGGGGCTGATTTGTTAGATCATCCAATCCAAGAAACAATCATCAATCAAGACAATAGAGTTAGAGTTAGAGAGAAGTTTTAGGGTTTGACGTTTGCGAAAATTGACGTGGAGTTGTAAAGCTTCGGAGTTTATTTTAATGCAAGTTTCTTCCTTTCAATCAACAATGAGTTCCATGATGAGAAGCGAGTAGTTCCCGAAAGCTCTTAGGGTCGGGGTGAGCCCGACGTTAACCATGCGCGCTTGAGGTAAGTATTGGATGTTGATATCGTTGTGTCTATCTCTCCTCCTACGATTCTATGTTTAGTCCTAATCGAAAGAAAAAGGATTCATGCTAACAACTTGAGTTATAAACATAAAATTGGTAGAGACAATTAGGTTTATTTGCAACAGTAATCCTAAGAGTTGGTGTACGGCGAAAGCTTGTCCCTCGGGTGAAATAGCGCAATTGTCCGTCTTATTTATCTCATCGCATGCATTGGTTAACGTTGTGGTAAACCCTAATCCTAGGACTTGCCTTTTAAATAAGTTTATATTCACTCAAAAACACTGTTATTTCTGCTCATCCCTTCTCATCCATTCTTAAATCTTCGGCCTTTCTTTGCCGACGAAGAACTAACTCACTGCAGGAAGACATCGATATCGACCCCAGGCGTCCATATCGACCACTGAGTTCGTCGACGATGAACATCGCTGCGGAGTTTGCTGAGCATCGATATCGACCCCTAGCATCGATATCGACCCTACTGTGTCGACTGGCAGTCTTCTGAGCCAGTCGATTTCGTGGACTAACATCGATATCGACCCCTTCCAGTCGATATCGACTACAATTTTTGTTTCTGCAGGTCTTCTGTTGCAGAGAACATCGACAGCCGAGGTCGACATCGAGGCCCAAGGTTGAAATCGAGGCTTCTGGTCGACGCAGACTTGAGATTTCCAACACTACTAGGATCCCGCTGACACGCCTCCTCGTGGATCGATCCTGACTACCCTTCCACTACAACGGGAGTCGATTTACATTTATACATCTTATTATTTGTACTCGACTCACCCTCCTTTAACATATATCAACAGATTTCTAGTTTTACCATAATAGCACTCAACACAAAATCAGTCAGGGACAATTATAATGATCTCCTTCGAGGGAGATCGCACTCAGGTCCAATTGATATAAAACACATCAAGCTATCTAATGCCGCCCTTCTAGGAGCGACGGACCGGAGGGGCAAATACCTCACGATCTCTACCTAACTCGCCACTCCAATCACCGTGGTGTAATTCCTTGGAGTCTTCCTGGCCTATCTGTAAAGAATAAGCTATATTTCGCCTACCCGTTCCCAACTACATCCAATAGGGATGGTCTAGCGTCATTCTACCCACTCGATTCCCATTGTTTTATTTCTCTTATTTAGTAGGCCGAGTTCACATTTAGTCCATTTGAGTTAGTCATATTAAGTTCATTTTGCCCTTTAAAACTCTTTCAAATCCTTTCGAAATTCGTGGGCGGTTTTTAAAAACATACACCCAACCCTTGCGTACCCGAATTGCACAACCTGGCTCTGATACCAACTTTGTAACGGCCCGGATATAAATATCCGGGTTACGTTTCGAAGGTCGGATACCTTCGTTCAGATCTTGCAATCCAGGTACGGGTCGAGGTTTCAAACCTTTTAAACATTAGTATCAAAGCGGGGATTTCAAACCCCAAAACAAACGTAGGACCGTTAGATACCCTTAACATGTCCTAAGGTCTAAGTCGCGAAAATTCGTTTAAGGAAAACGGGACGAAGAGCGAAAGTAAAGTACAACTTGCCACGGTGGAGCCGGGTTAAAATCGAAATCATAATCAAATAACACTTAAGCCAAATTAGCGGGTTAGTCCGGTTCTTCGCTTTCGCCCAGGAGGATCCCTCGCCATAGAAGCACAGAGAAGCAAAAGGGCTGGTACCTAAGTCGATCCACGAAGTCAGGCCCAGAGACGCATGCGGGCCCTAAAAACCTCGCTAAGGACATATAATACGCCTATACCTAGAATAAAGGATGTTCTAATGTAGTACGGAATTTAAATCACACTATTATGCTCCTAGTTTATATAATATGCAGAAAAGAACTATAAAGGCGCCCAAAAAATGCCAAGTGGCATATCCTTCTTCTACCTCTGCACCCCTTCCCGTTAGTGCAGAGACTCGCCAGTTCGATGCTATAGCATCTCATATCTCATCATAGCATATCATATCTCATCATCATATCATATATCATGCTCATGCCCGATGGTGCTGGGCTATCTCATCATCATATCATATATCATGCTCATGCCCGATGGTCCTGGGCTATCTCATCATCATGCTCACATATCGACAATACTGACTCAGGGCACCCGATGAAGCTGGGCTACCCTATGACCCTAACAAAGACTCTAAGACTCATAGATAATGGCCGTTCTCTTTTCAAATGCATAAAGAATAGGGATGCTCATTCATAAGTGCAATTCCTAAGCATGATACTATATGGCATGCTTTTATCCAAGCAATAATCAGCAATAGCAAGCAATCCAATCATGTCAAAAATCACCTAGCATATAATATAACACGTGCATAAGTCTACGACTAAGTCACACAAGGCGCCCCTAACTATAGTACATAACTTCACATAACCATAGAATATCGTACCTTAACATTTCATCCTTATCATCTCAACTCATCTCATCATCTTCCTTATTCATTTCCATCAATCAACTCATATCATCTTAATCCTTCCATATCATGCAACATCTCATCATGCTTCATAATTCAATTCGAGATTCTAACAGGTCAAATAATGCTTTAATTCATATAAATTCATATCATAACTTATCACAGCACAATTCGCACCATTTTCATAATTTAAGATTCAACAATTAATTTACCAAGTTAAATCGAGTAAGTCAATTCCCAAGTTTCCCTAAACCCTTAAGCCTCAAAATAAGTCAACACAATAATCAAACAATTCCTTGAAATCACACTTAGCCAAATCCCTACATTAAGCATTTGAATCCTTAAACCAATTTTCCAAAATTATATTATTATTATTAAAATAATCCCAGCATATCGGTTTTAAAACAACAAATCCTTTTGAGGAACATTTCCAAAATACAAGTTTAAAGATCAATCTTAATTCAAAATATTTTCTCATGTCATCCAAAAATCCATTTATAAAACATTATTCTTGAAATCAACTTATTTTATTATTTTATCAAAATAAGTCTTACAAGGTTAGGATATCCTCCTTTTTACTTTATTAACTCCATTTCCAACATTTAAAACCTTTTTTCCAATTTCTTTCCCAATTCACGTCCAAATATTACATTTCAGATCTCAACAATAATATTATATAACACACCATCACAAATCCGGCCCAAAGGAATTTAGTGAAAATCGGTTCAGCCCAAACAAAGCCCAACCCATTTTCGGATAGCCCCAAACCCAATCTGATTTACCAGAACCGAACTGGACCAATTCTGTTACTGTTCATCTCACGCTCCTCTCTCTTAATATCCTCTTTCTCGAATGCTCAAACCCGAGTTTCAGTCAGAACAGAGAGTCTAAGCTATAAAGGAAGGAGATCGAAGGGAAGAGGCTCACCGAGAGGGTCTTCGAAGCTCCACGAAAAAAGCTCGTCGGGGCTCGATCTGGCTTCTTCGGTGTCGGAATCCAAGAACCTTGGCCTGGGTAAGAGATAGGAGTTTTAAAGGTGACGCTTTTACTATCCTATTAGGCGGAGGGAGAGGAAAATGAGCTTACCGAGTTTGGAACCAAACAGAGGAGGAAGAGAGGAGGTTGGGTCGGCGGTGCAGGGAGGGTGCTCAGGAGACAGAGGTAGCTGGGTGCTCGGGGCTCCGGGATGCACCTGGGCTCGTCTTCATCCTAGTCAGCCTTGAAGAAAGAGAAGCTTGGGCTGCTGGCTTGAATTGAAACAAAAAGGTTGTCGTTAGAGCCTATTGGGTCGGAATAGTGGGGTGCAAGCTGGGGTCTTGCTTCGAATCAGAAGAACAAGGGGTTTGGTTTTGGGTTTCGAAAAATAGAGAGCACAAATCATAAGTTTGGTGGTGCTGTTGGAACAAAATAAGAAGAGAAGAGAAGAGAGGCCGGTGGTGACGGTGGTGGCCGAAAATCAGAGGACTGGTGGTGGGCTGCTGTTGCTCAGATGCTGCGAGAAAACAAAGATGGTGGTGTTAGTGGTTGGTTGCAACTGCAAGCAGTAGGAGGAAGGAGGGGTTTTGTTTTTGATGTTTTGTGCTTGAAGGGGTAAAAGGAAAAAGGGGAAATAAGAGAGGGGATGTGTTTGAGCTTGTCTGAGGGTCTGTCTCAATTGTAAAGAGATGAAAGGAGGGGTGCGGGCTGCGCAATGGTGTTGGACAGTAGGAGCTGCTAATTGACAAAGGAAAAGGTGGGAAAGGCTGGCACAGACGGAAGAAGACAAGAGTGAGCAAGAGAGAGAAAAAGAAAGTGGTCCCATGTCTAAATTCAAAAGAATACCCGAAATATAAATCCCGAAACCCGCACACTCAATCCGATTCGACTCCATCGAAATTTCAAATCGAATTCTCGAATCCGAAATAGAATAATAAGATCCATATTATATTTCTAAATCTCAAAATCCGAAAGCGGAATAGAAGTCCGTCTAAAAATCTTTCCAAAATAACGTCGAAACTTGTTTCAAAATATTTTAGAGAAATCCAATTGCTCGAGGACGAAAATTTCAAAATTTTTCTAATTATCAAAATTTATCCCTTATAAATTATTATTTAATAGAAAATATTATTTTAAAATCTTCCGATCTTTACAAATTGAAACACTAAAATCTACCAATTCCATCACAAATCGAATTTCAAATCCACAAGTGAACAAATTTCATCTATACAGACGCAAGGTACCAAACATGACAAATGTTTGACCAAACATGAAGAGCACAATAAAAACCAAACACTATTCAAGAGCACTAGATGAGTCAATTCAAAGCAATAGATGCAAAAATTAAACTAATCGAATGATCAGCTAATCTAATGAACAAACAAAAAATCACAAAGCAACTATATCAGACTTTGAGGTATGAAAATCGAATTGGGCAAAACCCTAAAAATCGAATTTGAATGAAAATCGAATTAGGAATAAAACTTTCTCTCGATAAGGGCTTCGTTCTCTCAAAAATGATTGCTTGATGAATTCCAATCTAGCAGTGGCAACGTTAACGTACGATGACAAAACTTCGATGGAAATCTGTTGAACTTCGCTTGCATCTCCCTCGCTCTTCTCCATTTGCAATCGATCAGCGATGAGCTCCTGCTTAATTACCTTGATTGGTGACGGACGATGGCGACACTCACTCTGCTCTACTCAACTTTGACGGAAATCAGCGCTTGCATCTCCTTTGCTCTGCTCAAGTTCCCTCTCTCTCCCAACAACAATTAATGTTTAGCGGGGGATTGAGTTGCTGTAAATATACAAGAAATTTTCTTCTCTCTCCTATTTTCTCTATTTTAGAGATTCATATACAGGGACTGTTGGACAGAAAAAATCATCTGTTTCTCTAAATTTTTCAATTTTTTCTAAAATACAGATGTTGTTGGGGTTGCTCTTACAGATGACCGTTTAGATTCATTATGAGAATAATTAGTGATTTGGAGAGAGAGAAAATTATTCTTTCTTTCTTTAAATTTATTTTTAATTTATTGCCATTGAAATTTAGCCGTCCAATTATCATCATCCTATGGCTCACAATTGGTCTCATGGATGCATTATAAGAAGTAAATGCATATGAAAACATCCATATATATATATATATACATACACATACATATATAGGGGAGCGCTTCTATAAGATCCGGGGTCTTAAGAGGCACAAGCCCATGCCACCTAGCCCTCTCAGGTCCGTTGTCCTCACTTGGAGCCTGAAAAGGAAGAGCTCTTGTGACACAGGTAGGGCTTGAATCACTTATAAATCACTCCCAACATCCTTATGATATCCGATGTGGGACGGGGGTGTTACAATCACCCCCACTTAAAGAATTGACGACCCCGTCAGGCCCAAGGGACAACCCTCTCGGAGGAGCGTACCCGATCATACTGTCGGAATACCTCCGAGCCAGAGTCGGCTCTGATACCAACTATAAGACCCGGGGTCTTAAGAGGTGCCATCCCATGCCACCTAGCCCTCTCAGGTCCGTTGTCCTCACTTGGAGCCTGAAAAGGAAGAGCTCTTGTGACTTTAAGACACGGGGTCTTAAGAGGCTCCAGCCCATGCCACCTAGCCCTCTCAAGTCCGTTGTCCTCACTTGGAGCCTGAAAAGGAAGAGCTCTTGTGACATAGGTAGGGCTTGAATCACTTATAAATCACTCCCAACATCCTTATGATATCCGATGTGGGACGGGGGTGTTACAATCTCCCCCACTTAAAGCACTGACGACCCTGTCAGGCCCAACGGACTGCCCTCTAGGAGGAGCATACCCGATCATAATGTCGGAATACCTCCGAGCCCAGAGTCGGCTCTTATACCAACTGTAAGACCCAGGGTCTTAAAAGGCGCCATCCCATCCCACCTAGCCTTCTCAGGTCCGTTGTCCTCACTTGGAGCCTGAAAAGGAAGAGCTCTTGTCACATAGGTAGGGCTTGAATCACTTATAAATCACTCCCAACATCTTTATGATATCCGATGTGGGACGGGAGTGTTACAATCCCCCCACTTAAAGCACTGACGACCCCGTCAGGCCCAAGGGACTACCCTTAGGGAGAAGCTTACCCGATCATACTGTCGGAATACCTCCGAGCCCAGAGTCGGCTCTAATATCAACTGTAAGACCCGGGGTCTTAAGAGGCGCCAGCCCATGCCACCTCGCCCTCTCAGGTTCATTGTCCTCACTTGGAGCCTGAAAAGGAAGAGCTCTTCCCTTTAATGCTCCAAGTGAGGACAACGGACCTGAGAGGGCTAGGTGGCATGGGCTGGCACATCTTAAGACCCCGGGTCTTACAACTTTGGTGAGAACAACCCGATTCGGTGAGAATGAAAGAAGCGTTTTTACCGGTCCAATTTAATTAAAAGGAATAAAATTAAACAACGCTCTCACACGCCCATTCCATCTCACTACTTGCGTCTCTCTCTCTCTCTCTCACACTTGCATCTCTTTTTCTCCTTCTCTCTCCCTCTCTCCCTTCTTCCATTCTAGTACAGAAATCGAAAGCTCCTCTATGGCTTCCTTTTTGATCGATCACGGTTAGCAGTTACAGAGGTTGTTTTGTGTATTCTTTTTGCTTTTTTTTTTCTCTTATTTCTTCAAGCTTACATGATTATTAGCCTCTGTTGTAAAGACCCGGATTTTTAAATAGTATTTTTATAGTTATAAATTTCATTTAAAAAAAATTAACTCCGAAAATTTTCAAAATTTTATGTCCTCGAGCAAGAGAATTTATCTTATTCTTCCGAGACAAATTCCGGCATGAACTTGTTGTACGATTTGAAAATGAAATTATTTCCGCTTTATTATTCCGAGTCTTGAAAATAAATTCGGGTTTTATTATTTAATTTGGATTCAAATATTTATTTTTAAATTTTTTTTCATCGCGTCGGATTAAGGTCGGAAAGCGGGTTTCGAGATTTAATTCCGAGTAATTGTTTTGACTTTTTCCACTCACACTCATCCTATCTTACCCCTCTCCCTATTCTAGCTGGTAGGCCAACCCCTACTCTTTATTTCATCTGTCATTCACTATCTCTTCCCTCTCTGCACTTTTCATTTTATATCTGTCATTCACCACTCCCTCACCCTACACCATCTCGTTGCTTTCACTTGTCACCACCGCCACCCCTCCTCTGTTTCCCATTTCGAGCCCAACAGCCCCGTCCTGCCAAGCAGCAGCCGTCAACCTTACTCTCCTCCGACGTGCCCAGCACCGAAGCCGAAGTAACCCCGGAGCCGCCATCGCTGAGCCCTCGCGCATCCCCTGTTTTCCGAGACCAAATCGAGCTCCCACCAACCTGTTCCTCCTCCTTCCTCACAGAGCAACAGCATCAGGGGCCCCGGAGCTTCACCTTTCGAATCCTAGAAGCCACTCAGGTCCCCTCGAAGCCGTCGGAGCCGCGTCGCTGCACCACTTCCCCTGTTCTTCTCCGACCCGAGCGGTAAGCTCCAATCTTCTTTTCTTTTGGCTCGAATCTGTCTGAAGTCAGACCTCTAATCTCCCTTCGCTCATCCTAGCCCAATAGCAGAAAGCTTCCCTATCGACGCCGCCAAATCGTGTCTCCGACGATGATTTTTCCGGCGAAACTTCGAAGCCTCGATGAGCATCCAATCCTCTTTTCTTTTCTAATATCCTAAGAGTCTAGGCTAATAGCTTCGTTTTGTACTCCAAGAGCAAGAGGGCAGTGAGCGGAGTGCGAGTTTGAGTGAGCAACCGGGGGAGTCGAGCGAGCGAGAGCGAGGATGAAAGAGTGGCGAGGTCGAGGGAGTGGCGAGCAAGAGCGAGGATAGAGCAGCGAGAGGGAGCAGGAGAGACGAGGTGGAGGGCGAGGCGAGGTCGGAGCGGAGCTGGGAGTGGAGGTGAGCGAGCGGAGAGCTGAGCGGGGTAGTGTACAAGGGAGAGGGCGGGCACGAGGAAGGAGAAGACCCAGGTGGGTCCCGCTCGTTCTTTTTTTTTTATTTTATTTGTTTTGTTAATGGGAAGAAAAGGGTTTGGGCATCTTGGGCCATATTTTTGGTTTGGGTCCGGGCTTTTTTCGGTTTTGGGCCGGGTTGGGTTATGTTTAATTATTCTATTACTTTACTTTATCTAATATTAAGTTATTATGATGTTTTATTTAATTATTATTAATTTATTCTGATTTAATTAGATTATTTATTTAATTTGATTTTTGAGGAGTTTTTTTAGGTACACAATATACTTGTTAAATATTTGCATTTAAATGGATGGTTTTGAATTATTCAGACTATTTGGAAAATATTCCTAAGTGTCGAAATTCATTAGGATAATGATTTCGAAACAAAATATGTCGGAATTATTTTAATAGTGTGCATTTGAAAAATTGTTTTTAATTGTTTTATGTTTTATAAATGGATTTGGCCGTGTATAGTTTTGAGGGATTGCTTTATCGAATCGATCTCATTTGAGATTTAAGGGCTTTCAGAAACTTGAAGTTTGCTTACTTGGACTTAAATTGGTGAATTGTTGATGAATCTTACGTGCGAATTGTGTGAATCATGTTATGATATGAATATATGTTGAAGCACGATTATATTGAGGTCTTAAATCGATGAATTTAAAGCATGATGGATGATATATGAGTATTATATGACGATGAACGAGATAGTATGATGAAATGAGAATGAGATATATGTATATATATAGAGGCTCTTTCCGGTGAAACAACTCTTACCATGTAACGGAGGGACAAATTTGGGCCATTGGATTTAAAAGAATCAAGGGCCAGCCTTTGTTTTTAAGGAAGCGTGTAACTACCTAGTATTCACATTTAATGTTAAATATGAATACTAGTAGGTTAAACGTTTTAAATTTATAAACACCAACTATTATTCACCAAATATGTTAATATTCATATTTAGTAACATAGTTATTCAAATCTAAATTATTAAATATTCATATTTTACAAACTAATAAAAGTTTACTATTGCATATTACTGTTCATATTTAAAGATACGGTTACACAAACTAGTATTCATATTTAATGTTAAATATGAATACTAGTTGGCTGTACGGTTAATTGTGTTTTTTTCAAATCAATCTTCTCCCTTCATTTCTTTAGATCTAAGGGTCCACAATTGTCCCTCCGTTACATGGTAAGGGGTGTCCTCATAGGAAAGTTGTTATATATATATATATATTCACATATGAGACGATATATGAGATATGATATATTGAGACGACATGCGATATGGTATATGATGACATGATGATGTTGATATGGAATATGGGATGGGATGAGACTATGTTGTTGATATGGCTTGATGATAATAAATAGGTTCTTTTAATTTTACTTAGTTCTGTGTAGTGGTAATTGGGTCCCCTTCTGCTTTAGACTTATAATTGTTACTTATTAAAATTTGTTAGGTGATCCGTGACCTGATTGGCTTGCTTAGTGCGGGTTTATTGCTTTCGCTGATCTGCTACTCCAGGTAAGTCCTCCGGGGCTTACTCAACTTAGAACCTCATGCCTGATGTATCATATAGTATGTAGGCATTATAATAGCATGTCATGTAGTAGCATGCCTAGGTTCTGCATTAACAAATGAGCATACGTATTCTGAATGCGATTGGTAGAAACGGCCGTAAGTCGTGAGTGTAGGGTCTTTGTTAGGGTCATAGGACGACCCAGCCCCATCGGGTTCGTACCTAATCGAGTCTTGTCATACGAGTCTGATTATATGAGCATGATGATGGATATTATTGAGATATTTACATGAGCATGATATGCACACTATATGATCTCGGATATGACCTGGTCTCCACGTCTAGGTATGGGCGTAGAGTGGTCTCTATGTCTAGGTATGGACGTAGTTTGGTCTCCACCCTAGGTATGGGAGTGGACGAGTCGCCACCCTAGGTATGGGCGTGGTTTTCGAGTGGGATATGCCGCTTGGCATTCTTTGGGCCATTTACTGCATTTCTGCATATTATATATCCTGCCAACTTGCTTGCGTGTTTAACATTCTAGTATTGCATTAGATCATTCTCATCTAGGATTAGAGCGTATTATATGTCCTCAGCGAGGTCTTTAGGGCCCGCATGAGTGGCTCGACCTTGACTCGTGGTATAGCTTCAGGTACCCATTCCCTTTCTTGATTCCATGTTGTTATGACGGGGATATCTTATGGCGCAGTTGGAGTGAGAGACTGACTATGGACTCCACACTTTTGCTACTTTTATATTTCCTATATATTTTGGTTTGACCCGGCTTTGTCGTGGTAACCATGTATCAAATTGTGTTTGTTGTTTTTGACGAAACTTGTTTTTTGCGACTTAGATGTAGGACAGGTTATGATCCTTAATGGACCTATCGCGAATTTAGGGTACTAAATCCCTTCTTTTAGTACTAACACTTTGTTTTGAAACTCGAACCATACTAGAATTGCAAGATCCGAATGAAGGTATCCAATCCTTCGAAACGTAACCCGAGTATTTATATTTGGGCCGTTACAAAGGTGGTATCAGAGCTTGCGTTGCGCGATTCGAGTACAATTGGGTTGAAGTGTGATTTTGAAAACCGCCCAATGTTTTTAAAGGATTTTAAAGATTTTTAAAGGGCAAAATGAATTTAATATGGCTAAATTAATGAACAAAGCTTAATAAGCTTGACTTAAGGTGAGGAAATTGGAAAAGGGGAAATCGAATGGGTAGAAAGGCGATAGACCATCCCTATTGGATGTAGACTTGGGAAAGGGTAGGCAAAACTCATCTTTGTACTTTACAGAGGGCCCGGAAGACTCCAAGGAGTTTGCACCATGGTGGTTGGAGTAGCGGGTTTAGAATATAGAGGCCGAGAAAATAGTTGCCCCTCCGGTCAGTTGCCCCTCGAAGGGCAGCTTCTAGATAGATTATGTGATTTTATAAATTGCGCCTGAGGGCGATCCCACTCGAAGGGTATCAAATTAATTATTGCTAATTAATTCTGTGTTGAGTGTTGTCTTCCTTAAAAAGGAATTCGAATTATTGTTATGTTTGATATCTGTTAGCTATGAATTGAACTTCTGTGTGAATAGGATAGCGGGGGAGCCCTTCCTTGCTCTATAGCTGGGATTTCAATTCTTGTGGAGGAGTCTTTTCCATTATTCAACTGTCTGTGTCATTTTCTTTCCATTTTGCCTTCTGTTCAACAAATTTCTAGTTAAGGCTGAGGATTGTTGATGAGTTTCTATTCTTTTCATTCCGCTTTTCTCTTCTCCCAACTCCTCTTATGCCCTTAAATGATGTCTTATCGATCCTTTCCTTTACCTTCTTTTTCCTTCCTTTTCCTTTCCTTCCTTTTCTCTCCTTTTACTATTCTTTTCTTCTTCTTCTCTTTCTTTTATCCTCTTTCATAGATATTCTTATTGATTCTTCTAGATGGTATTGCTGCTTTCCACGGGAAATTAGGTCGAAACCTTGTCCTTAGTCTCGATACCTTCAATCTTGGTCCATAAGTGACTCCGTAAGTATTATGGGTTGTCCGCTTGTGTCCCCCCTATCTTGTTTACTTTATAACCTATGTATTATCTCTTTGGAATGAACGACGACATGTGGGAAGGAACAACTAGCTGGGCAGCACTAGAGCGGCGCAACAGAAGTGTGGTGGACTCATAACCTACAAGTTTCAGAAATGTTGTCATCAACAACATTGAAGGAAAAGCACGCACTGGATTCGTAGATATACCTAAGGAAAGGAGTGTTCTCCATTGGAGCTACTGGTCAATTATGTGATGATTGAGAATGATGTTGTGCGATAGGCCTAGAATTGATATGATGGTGAACTTCGATACATTGGTGTTTTGGTATGTTGATATTTTGAGTTAGTGAGTATTGCTTGCTTTGCTTTTGCCTATGAGGTATGAGTTATCAATGCTAGATTATGGTTTCTTTTTCAGTATAGTGAGAGGAGTGATGGGAAAACTAGAAGTCGTAGGTTCAATCGATGAGAGTGTGAGGTAGAGCCATAGAAAGGAGACATTGACTTAGACAGGATCGAGTGAGTTCTAGAGCTTTTAGGAGATTAGGGTTAGGAATTTTCAGATGGGCCTTCTAGGTAGGCCTTAGGTGGGGCATAGGATGATAATGACAAGATTGCAGAAGTGAGGTTGCAGTATAGGTGAGTGTTTTGGATAATGGATAGGGTAAATCCGTTTAGGTGTCCATGAGGGAAGATAGGAATGGGCTAGGGTGTGAATGGTTAAGGATTCTTGTAGGAAGGATGTGATTTTAGGTAGGCCATTTGTGTTATGAGTGAAAACGATGTTGTTGAGGAACGAGTTTTGGATGGCGTTAAGGTTTGAGTGGATTAGGGATGTTTGGGAAATTGTGGATCTTGGGACTTAGGTTATTTGTATTCTGAATAGGAAATGACTTCGATAAGAAATGAGTTATGGATATCTTTAAGGTTGAGTAGGCTAGGGCTACTTGAAAATTTGTGGATCTTGGGAATTAGGTTGTTCGTATGATAGAAGGACCAGATGTGAGATGTGTACTTGAGTATTGCTCGGGTGATATTGAGGATGCTTGCTAGAGTTGTAATTAGAGAACCACTAGATGCGTGATTGGGGGATTTTTATCATAAGGCATAAACCGAAATTTTTATGTATAGAATTGATTTGAATGTTGGGGTGATTAGGAAATAAAAGATGAGTCGTTGAGGAAAGGCCTGTAGCGAAGTAAAGGATATCGCTAGGATTGATCGTAAGATTGTTTGATTGGGTTTAGAGGTAGGAAGAGTTTGAATGACGAATATGGGAGCTAGTTCGGGTGGAGTGTATGGGAGTATAAATGGTCATGAGATTATGGAATTTTGAGTAAATTATGATGCCTTGGGTAAATTCGGATAAGGAGGACCTAGAAATTCTTGGGAAGTTAGAGGGTGATAAAGGTCATTAAGAAGTAAGGTATCGTCGCTTGAGGATTGTGGTTGGAGACGAATTAAGAGTATGCAACAATAAGGAATTAGAGTAAGATGGCTTAGGGGATCGGAATTGTTTGGGGAAATAATGGAACTTCAAATGGTGAATTGGTGTTCTAACTAAGTGACGATCGATGCTATGGTCTTTTGGGATGATGGGAGATACGATTTGGGATAGATTTGATCTGATGAGTCAGTTGGATAAGAGATGAATGTCGACCACTTGGGTATAGGTACGGTTGATGAGACTAGATAGGTCGTGTTACAGGTTATCACTAGTTGGCTCTCTAGCTTAGAATCTGACGAGTGCAGACGATTGGGTGTTGCTAGAAGAGTGAGATGCTTGTGTTGTTGGGATGCATGAGTAGCTTAAGAGATGAACCTTGTCGATGAATATTGAGGATCTAGGATGTGAGAATGCTCTTGTACGAGGTTGGCGATAAGAGTTTGTTCTTTAGAGGTGGATGAGCAACGAGTGTGTTTATTGGCTTGGGAAATAGAATAGGGATAGTGAAGTGGTTCGGGAATATGCTCTTAGCGATGAATATAATGAACAAATGAATTCTTGAGGACATAGGAGGAATAAATGAATTTGGTAGGGAACACCTAGATTGATCTTGATAGAGGTCTTGACGGGGGCTTGGGCTGAGATGACTTGGAGGATAATGGATGTAGATGTATGAGGATTAATTGGTTAGCTGGAAAGTTTTGGATCGTTAGCTTGAGGTCGTGTGTAATTTGATTTTTTTAAGGAACTCGTTGACCTAAGCTTTGAGGTATATAGTGGATGAATTTGAACTAGGCTTTGATCTTGAGGCTTTTATAAAAGAAATTGTAGAGGGTTCCTATGGGGTTTGGTTCTCAGAGAAGTAAGACACGATTGTATTGAGGATTGTATCATGATTTGCGTTTTGGTAAGCTTGATAGTGAGTTGCTTCAAGATATCTTTCAGTCCATGAGTTATGCCTGGTTCGGTGTGAGAGTGTGCCCCTTTCGGGTTAGTGAGAATATGTCAAGTATGAGGGGTGCATTCTTTTCTAATTAGTAATAATGTGTAGACTTTCTTGATTTTATTATATGCTAATGATGAGGTTTGATGTATTGATATGTTGCCTTTTTGATAAGATGATGTCCTTGTTATAATGAACTCTGCTATGTTGATGGATGATATTGGGCTATGTTGATATGTTGATATGTGGTATTTTGAGCTTTGACAATCTGAATTGATGTTGGAATTGATCTTGCAAAATGAACCTAGGAAGCGAATATGAGATTAGCTCTTAGAGGTGGATTGGCTACTTCTTGACGACTTGGAAATCTGATTGACTAACTTAGAAAGAATTGACTTGGACTTTTAAAAAATTGTTTTGCGTTTTAAAAGGATTTTAATCTCGAGGACGAGACTTATTTTAGAGGTGGATAATATAAAGACCGGGATTTTTAAATAGTATTTTTATAGTTATAAATTTCATTTCGAAAAAAAATTAATTCATAAGACTCCGAAAAATTTCAAAATTTTATGTCCCCAAGCAAGCGAATTTATCTTATTCTTCCGAGACAAATTCCAGCATGAACTTGTTGTTCGATTTGAGAATGAAATTATTTCCGCTTTATTATTCCGAGTCTTGAAAATAACTTCGGGTTTTATTATTTAATTTAGATTCAAATATTTATTTTTAAATTTGTTTTAATCGCGTCAGATTAAGGTCGAAAAGTGGGTTACGAGATTTAATTCCGGGTAATTATTTTGACTTATTCCACTCACACTCATCCTATCTTACCCCTCTCCCTACTCTAGCTGGTAGGCCAACCCCTACTCTCTATTTCATCTGTCATTCACTATTTCCTCCCTCTCTTCACTTTTCATTTTCTATCTGTCATTCACCACTCCCTCACCCTACACCATCTCGTTGCTTTCACTTGTCACCACCGCCACCCTCCTTCTTTCACTTTTTTCAGATCCTTCAACACCCCCATCACTCCTCACCTCAACACCTTCACCATCAACATACTTTATCACTACCATCACCTGTTCACCATCACCTAGTTGGCTTCCCTCCTTCATCACCACCCGTTCACCATCACAACTCCTCCTCTGTTTCCCATTTCAAGCCCAACAGCCCTGTCCCGCCAAGCAGCAGCCGTCAACCTTACTCTCCTCCGACGTGCCCAGCACCGAAGTCGAAGTAACCCCAGAGCCGTCGTCGCTGCCCTCGCGCATCCCCGGTTTTCCGAGCCCAAACAGAGCTCCCACCACCCTGTTCCTCCTCCTTCATTGCAGAGCAGCAGTATCCAGGGCCCCCGGGCTTCACCTTTCGAATCCTAGAAGCCACCCAGGTCCCCTCGAAGCCGTCGGAGCCGTTTCGCAGCACCATTTCCCCTGTTGTTCTCCGACCCGAGCGGTAAGCTCCAATCTTCTTTTCTTTCGGCTCGAATCTGCGTAAAGTCGGACCTCTAATCTCCCTTAGATCATCCTAGGCCAATAGCAGAAAGCTTACACATCGACGCCGCCAAATCATGTCTCCGACGGTGATTTTTCTAGCGAAACTTCAAAGCCCCGGTGAGCATCCAATCCTCTTTTCCTTTCTAATATCCTAAGAGCCTAGGCCAATAGCTTCGTTTTGTACTCCGAGAGCAAGAGGGCAGTGAGCGGAGTGCGAGTTTGAGTGAGCAACCGGGGGAGTCGAGCGAGCGAGAGCGAGGACGAAAGAGTGACGAGGCCGAGGGAGTGGCAAGCAAGAGCGAGGACGGAGCAGCGAGAGGGAGCAGGAGAGACGAGGTGGAGGGCGAGGCGAGGTCGGAGCGGAGCTTGGAGCGGAGGTGAGCCGGCGGAGAGCTGAGCGGGGTAGTGTGCAGGGGAGAGGGCGGGCACGAGGAAGGAGAAGACCCAGGTGGGTCCCGCTCGTTCTTTTTTTATTTTATTTTATTTGTTTTGTTAATTGGAAGAAAAGAGTTTGGGCATCTTGGGCCATATTTTTGGTTTGGGTCCGGGCTTGTTTCGGTTTTGGGCCGGACTGGGTTATATTTAATTATTCTATTACTTTACTTTATCTAATATTAAGTTATTATGAAGTGTTATTTAATTATTATTAATTTATTCTGATTTAATTAGATTATTTATTTAATTTGATTTTTGGGGAGTTTATTTAGGTACATAATATACTTGTTAAATATTTGCATTTAAATGGTTAGTTTTGAATTATTCAGACTGTTTGGAAAATATTCCTAAGTGTCGGAATTCATTAGGATAATGATTTCAAAACAAAATATGCCAGAATTATTTTAATAGCGTGCCTTTGGAAAATAGTTTTTAATTTTTTTATGTTTCATAAATGGATTTGGCCGTGTATAGTTTTGAGAGATTGCTTTATCGAATCGACCTCATTTGAGATTTAAGGGCTTTCAGAAACTTGAAGTTTGCTTACTTGGACTTAAATTGGTGAATTGTTGATGAATCTTATGTGCGAATTGTGTGAATCATGTTATGATATGAATATATGTTGAAGCATGATTATATTGAGGTCTTAAATCGATGAATTTAAAGCATGATGGATGATATATGAGTATTATATGACGATGAACAAGATAGTATGATGAAATGAGAATGAAATATATGTATATATATATATATATATATATATATATATATATGAGAAGATATATGAGATATGATATATTGAGACGAGATGCGAGATGGTATATGATGACATGATGATGTTGATATGGAATATGGGATGGAATGAGACTATGTTGTTGATATGGCTTGATGATTATAAATAAGTTCTTTTAATTTGACTTAGTTCTGTGTAGTGGTAAATGGGTCCCCTTGTGCTATAGACTTATAATTGTTACTTATTAAAATTTGTTAGGTGATTCGTGACCTGATTGGCTTGCTTAGTGCGGGTTTATTGCTTTTGCTGATCTGCTACTCCAGGTAAGTCCTCCGGGGCTTACTCAAGGTAGAACCTCATGGCTGATATGTCATATAGTATGTAGGCATTATAATAGCATGTCATGTAGTAGCATTCCTAGGTTCTGCATTAACAAATGAGCATACGTGCTCTGAATGAGATTGGTAGAAACGGCCGTAAGTCGTGAGTGTAGGGTCTTTGCTGGGGTCATAGGACGACCCAGCCCCATCAGCTTCGTACCTAATTGAGTCTTGTCATACGAGTCTGATTATATGAGCATCATGATGGATATTATTGAGATATTTACCTGAGCATGATATGCACACTATATGATCTCGGATATGACCTGGTCTCCACGTCTAGGTATGGGCGTAGAGTGGTCTCTATGTCTAGGTATGGACGTAGAGTGGTCTCCACCCTAGTTATGGGAGTGGATGAGTCGCCACCCTAGGTATGGGCGTTGTTTTCGAGTGGGATATGCCGTATGGCATTCTTTGGGCCATTTGCCGCATTTCTGCATATTATATATCCTGCCAACTTGCTTGCATGTTTAACATTCTAGTATTGTATTAGATCATTCTCATCTAGGATTAGAGTGTATTATATGTCCTCAGCAAGGTCTTTAGGGCCCGCATGAGTGGCTCGACCTTGACTCGTGGTATAGTTTCAAGTACCCGTTCCCTTGCTTGATTCCATGTTGTTATGACGGGGATATCTTATGGAGCAGTTGGAGTGAGAGACTGACTATGGATTCCACACTTTTGCTACTTTTATATTTCCTATATATTTTGGTTTGCCCCGGCTTTGTCGTTGTAACTATGTATCAAATTGTGTTTGTTGTTTTTGACGAAACTTGTTTTATGCGACTTAGAAGTAGGACAGGTTATGATCCCCAATGGACCTATCTCGAATTTAGGGTACTAAATCCCTTCTTTTAGTACTAAAACTTTGTTTTGAAACTCAACCCGTACTCGAATTGCAAGATCCGAATGAAGGTATCCAATCCTTCGAAACGTAACCCGAGTATTTATTTTTGGGCTGTTACATCTGTTGTCTTCCGGCTGCTACGGCGGGATGACGAAGTAACCGAGGTCATCTCGTAAGCCGAGAGGGAGGTAGCTTTGATTCCTTTAGGTCGTCGGAGATCGGGACTTGGAAGCCTCGCGCACCGTTCAAAGGCGGTGGACTAGATCAAGCGGTTCCGATTTCGCTCCTTCTCTTCCTTCCTCCCTCCTATTGCCGCTGCGCCCATCTCCACTGTCCAAGCTGCTCTCCGTGCCATTAGCTACTCCATTCCGGCACGCCGATGTCCACCCTCGAGGACTGTTGGGCGGAGGAGGCGATGGCTACTCTAATAGCGGGGGAGTGGAGAATGAAGACCTTTGGGTTTTGTCGGTGTTGTACAACCCACAAATACTCTCCATTTCATACAAACAGCCTAAGCTAATCATTAAATTGTACAATAGCTTAATCATATGAATGAAATTAGAAGATAAGATACTTACTTTTGTTTAAACTACATTATGAGTGTCTTTGCTTTTTTTTTATTATTTTTTGAATTCAACTAATTGAATTATTAAGAGTAAAAATGAATATAATCATGTTAAAAGTATGATTGAATCATATAAATAGAGTGGTTCATCAATTTTATACTAACTATTTCAGCACATATAAATATAGAGTTGTTCAGTAACTAAATATATAATGGTTCATGAATTAAATAGAAGTGGTTCATCAATTTGATACTATTTGGTTCAGTACATATAAACAGAGAGTGGTTCAGTGACTAAATATATAATGGTTCGCGAAATTAAATAGAAGTGGTTCATCAATTTTATAGTAACTGGTTCAACACATATATAAAGAGTGGTTCAATGACTAAATATATAATGGTTCAAGAATTAAATAGAAGTGATTCATCAATTTTATGGTAACTAGTTCAGCTCATATATAGAGGGTGCATGGTTCAGGGACTGAAGATAGAGAGTGGTTCAGCACATATATAGAGAGTGGTTCAGTAACTACATATATAATGGTTCATAAATTAAATAGAATTGGTTTATCAAGTAAATAGAAGTTGTTTATGAAGTAAATAAAAGTGATTCATCAATTTTATAGTAACTGGTTCAACACATATATAGAGAGTGATTCAGTGACTAAATATATAATGGTTCATGAATTAAATAGAAGTGTTTCATCAATTTTATATTAACTGGTTGAGCACATATATAGAGAGTGGTTTAGTGATTAAATATATAATAGTTCATGAATTAAATAGAAGTGGTTCATCAATTTTATAGTAACTGGTTCAACACATATATAGAGAGTGGTTCAATGACTAAATATAGAGAGTGATTCAACACATATATAGAGAGTGGTTCAGTGACTAAATATATAATGGTTCATGAATTAAATAGAAGTGGTTCATGAAGTAAATAGAAGTGGCTTATCGACTTCATAGTAACTCGTTCAACACATATATAGAGAGTGGTTGAGTGATTAAATATATAATGGTTCATGATTTAAATAGAAGTGGTTCATCAATTTTATAGTAACTGGTTTAGCACATATATAGAGAGTGGTTAAGTGACTAAATATATAATGGTTCATGAATTAAAAGAAGTGGTTCATCAACTTTATAGTAATTGGTTCATGTCATATATAGAGAGTGGTTCAGTGACTAAATATAGAGAGTGGTTCAGCACATATATAGAGAGTGGTTCAGTGACTAAATATATAATGATTCATAAATTAAATAGAAGTGGTTCATGAAGTAAATAGAAGTGGTTCAAGAATTAAATAGAAGTGGTTCATCAATTTTATAGTAACTGGTTTAACACATATATAGAGAGTGGTTTAGTGACTAAATTTTATATCTAAAAGTGTAAGAAATATAAGTGGTTCATGAAATAAATTCAAGTGGTTGAAAAAATAAATAGTAGCATTTCATGAAATAATTTAAGAATATTTGTAGATAGTGATAATTAAATTAATTAGATAAATTAGATGATAGTATTTTAATAAATAAATTAGATGATCGTATTTTAATTACAATTAGAAAAAATTACAAATTAAAAGTGATAAATAGTTTTGAGATAAGTAAAACCTTGTAGTAAAAAGATTAAAATAAAACAAATACCTTTTGAGATTCAATTCTCGGTTCGCCCCTGAAAAACGCTCCCAACTAAAAACCCATTCTCCACCTTACCCTAGCCCCCAAACTCCACCGCCTCTCCAGCGCCGCCCTCTCTTCCCGGCGTCGCCCAAGCGGAACATCCTACCCTTCTTCAGCCTCCCGCTGCGGCCACATACACAGGGCTGCTTCCCCGCCGCCAGGGCTCGACTGGTGTCCGGCCCCTTGGCCGTGGTGGGGAACTGCGGTGCCGGCGAGCCGCCTCCGTCTCCTCGTCCTCCTACTGGTTTGTTCCTTTCCTTCCTCTCTTTCCTTCCTCTGGCTCCTTCTATTGATCTTCGATCTGTCGGGTGTTCTTCTCCTTGGTCACTGTTTTTCCTCTTCAAAGGATAGCAGTGTCGGGTTTACTCTTAAATTTAATTATGTCAGTTTCAATTTGTGGCTTAACAGCCAGGGAAATAACCTCTTGATATGTTGGAAATCAGACTCTGGTATTGGACTATCAAAAATAATTGCTCCAGTTTAAAATTAAGGCTTAACAGCCGGGGTGACAATGATACAATCAATTGGAAACTAAATAAGATTACATACCTGCTCTTTAACCTGTTAGAGTTATACAATTCTCAAAGCTTAACAGCTATCCTCTATCTAAATCTTGATTCTTATTCTATATCTTTACATGCTATCTTTTTTCACCTCTTAATATCTCCATTCAATATTGATTTTCTCAATAGCATACTTATTTCTCATATTCAAAGATGTTTATTTACCTCAAATAATTGTTGATTCTATGATCCTCTGTAATGAGTGTGATAATTTAAAGTTTCACAATAATTGGCATGGATTTATTATCAAAAAATGGGTTTTTGCTTATTACCAACTGGAATTCTTAGAAATCAGTCTTATTTGGTTTGTCCCCCCTAATTCTATTCAGAGTCTGTATCTGCCCCTTTATATTTACACCAACTTTTCCAGTACTCAATTGTTTTACTTTAGCAAACTTTACAACTTATGCTGGAATTTTTGCTTCAAATACATCATGAATGGAATTATCTATAATCAAATCCATAATATAGGATGGACTAATACTAGATCACCCAATCTGATTTCCTTTTATCTGACATATAGATCCTTTGCAAATCTTACTTTTTCTTCTATAATTCAGATATTTTTTTTACAGATTCCCTTTTAAATTCAGAACTCAAGTAAGGCTTAACAACCAAACAAATAAATTTATGATAAAGCTTAACATCTACCACTCTTTTGAACTGATGGGAATGAATCTCTCTTATAACTTAACAGCTGATTTCTACTTAAAGAATGAATTATCTTCCATATCTTTATATATAATCATTATTTCCTTACTAATTTCTCGATTCAAATATGTCTTCGATTACATAATACTCACTGTTTCTATTCTACGACCCCTTTCTCTTAATTCTTACCTTTTGAAGTTCTATCCTGAATCAATACTAATTACCTACATAGTTATTCCGGATCAAATTAATGGAAACTTGGAGATCTGCTATTATAATTTTGAGAAGTTAAGGGATCAAAATAATTGGATTAGATTCATTATTATCACTTATAGTCATCTTCAGCAATTGCTATAATCTACTAAAATTACTCTTTATTAACAAAATTCACCCATTTCCTTATATCCTCTGTTTCGTCTGTCATATATATACTTCACCTACTCTGGCTCAATTTTTATTCTCCACTCAAGACATAGGAAATTATGCTGGGAATATTATTACAAAAAGCTCTTACAGTCAATTACCTATCTTCATACTCAAAAAAAGGAATTGAGCAATATTGGATGGATTAATACTGGATTACCCAATCTGATTTGGTTTTATCTGATATATAGATCCTTTAATGGTCCTTCATTTTCTCGTACAATTCAGATCTCTTACTTTTATAGATTTCCTTTCAAATTTATCCTTAAGAACAATGATTCTTTCTGCTGCTTTAATTTGAGCTTTTGTTTGGGTTGGTTCAAAATCTTATGTCTGCTGATTATGTTTTACTATATGGAAATGTTTACTCAAGTGACTACTTTGATCCATCACAACTACTTCCATAGTGGCACACATTTGAAATTTCATCAATCAAATATCCAAGGCCTTAACTTGATTGGTTTACCAAGTAGGTGGCAGTTTGACCCTCAATTTTGCATCTGTTACGGTTCCTTTGATGATAATCACAAAATCACTGAAACTTTATTTTACCCCCAATTTATGCATGACTGCCACGATATGTTTAAGATTCCTTCTGTCAAAATTTATGATGCTCATATCTTGATTTTTACCTTTCTTTATCCTACTCTTCCTTATTGCATCGTAGATTATATCATTTCCAATTATCTCAAAATTTGCTGCTACTTAAAAAATAAGTTAACCATGTCTTCATCCTTCCTTTCTGCTGTTGTGCAAGGGATTCGCAGTGATTCAAACTTGGACTCTTCACCACCTCGATTCCCTGTTAAAACATCATAGAGGGCTTGCTCTTTACTGGCTTTTCACCTTGTCTCCCTCAAATTTTGGCGATGTAAAAGTAATTCAAACTTGGACTCTTCACCACCTCGATTCCCTGTTACAACATCACAGAGGGCTTGCTCTTTACTGGCTTTTCACCTTGTCTCCCTCAAATTTTGGCGATGTAAAAGGTTAAACACTTTAGCACTCTATAACTTGATCTGTCTTAGTTTTGTAAGGGTTGTTTTTCTTTTTTCTGTTTGCCTAGAACATCAACAGAGCATCCACATTTTGACTGTTCAAATGGATGTCTCAACTAAGGTCTGGTTTTGTACTATAGCTAGGGGCTTTGTTTGGTTCGTTCATGCTTATAATTTATATCCTTGTAAATACTATATGTATAATTATCTATTAGCAGATCTTATATCCAAATCCGAGACCTATCAAACATATTGGACCACATATGGGCTTAACAGCAAAGATTTTGGGCCAACACCCATCTTTATCAATCTTATATATATTAAATTTCATTACAAAAATCAGATTTGGAAAATTTGGCAACATCCAAATATAAATAACAATAAATCCTTTGAATTAATACCCACATCTAACTCCTATACTCAAAAAATCCTGGAGAAAAAAAAGAGAGAAATTTCAAAATGTCTTACTCATAACAATTACACTTACTTACTAAATAAAAGAAACCATAAAGCCAAAATTAAATCCGGGCATAAATATAGCAAATTAAGATAAAAAAATCCTTTGACAAAAAATTAGATCTATCAAATACTTATTATAAAAAATAGTAATAACACCCACTCCATAAAATTACATCAATTAAAATCATCAAAACAAATAATCCAAATCAACGACCACTTAATTACTAAAAAGGAATACCAAAAAATATCAAAATTGCTTAAAAAGCGGGTGCACACAAAATTTTTTTTTAAATGACAAACATAGGATATTGGAACATTAGAGGTATAAGAAAACCTAACATTTGGCAAGATCTAGCCTATATCCAAAAGAGAAATAACTTAGACATCCTTGTCTTATCTGAAACAAAAACAACTGACCCACCAGTGGAAAATCTATAAAAAAAAATATATGGATTTAATAAAGCCCATCACATTACCTTAGATGGATCAAAAGGAGGATTATGGATCCTTTTCAAAACCTCTAATTTTACAGATACAATACAACAAATAATTACATCAGATAACTACGTTATGTACTTAGCTACCATCAACAACTTCAGATTTATTCTCAACTTTATTTATCCACCATCAAACCAAACAGACAAAAAAAACTTTTGGGATAAAATAATCACAGTAACTCGACAGTATAACTACCCGTCCCTACTAATGGGAGACTTCAATGAAATAGAATCAATAAATGATAAAATTGGATGAACAAACCCACAAAATAATAGATTTACCCGTATTCAGCAAATTAATGAAGAACTACATATCCAAACTATCCCTTATACTGGTAGCCCAGTTACATGGAGGAAAAGACAAACCCCTACTAATAATATCTATGAACGTCTAGATAGAGTTATGATCCATACAGATATCTCTAATCAATTCCCCAACTTAATTGTCCATAACCATCCATTTACAAGCTCAGATCATTCCCTAATATCCATCTCAATTGGAACAAAATTAATCAGAGCAGGATCACCCTTTAAATTTGAGATGTCTTAGACAAACAATGACAACTACAATAAACTAGTTAAATCATCCTGGGAAAATAAACTTTGTGGATCATTCATGTTTACACTATTACAAAAACAGAAACTGCTTAAGAAAAACACGAAAATTTGGTGTAAATCACATCCAAATAATAACTTTAGACAATTAAAAGACATTGAAGATCAACTTTTATTATTACAAACACAACAAATTACTGGAAGCTATAATGATATCACAATTAACAAAAGACCAAGATTACTAAATAAACGTGAAGCACTCATGAATTTTAACAATACTTTTTGGAAACAGAGGGCTAAATCTAACTTCCTTAAATTTGGAGACAGGAATACCAAATACTACCAATCAATAGCTAAAATCAGAAATTCAAAAAACATCACTCGTAATTTTACAAATAAAAGTGTTTTAGTCATTGAAGATGAAAATCAAATTAGAGATGAAATTACGAATGAACTAGCTAAAAGATTCATCTCAAACAAACAAACAACCAATAATAACACATATTTCCCAAACTTGATAAATCGCACAATAACTGACTCTGAAAACTTAACCCTAACTCGACCTTTCACAGATAAAGAAATTAAGGATACTCTATTCTTAATGAAAGAAGACAAATCTCCAGGCCCTGATGGCTTCCCACTCGAATTCTTTAAAAAATAATGGAACATTGTGGGAAGCTTGCTATGCAAGGCTATCAAATCATTTTTTCATTCAGGCATTATTCTTAACGAAGTAAATACAACATTCATTGCAGTCATTCTGAAAATTGATAACCCTATCAATATCAACCTTTATCGCCCTATCAGTCTTTGCAACACTATCTACAAAATTATCTCAAAACTTTTAGCTAACCGTTTAAAACCAATCTTACCTCGTATTATCAACCAATTTCAAGGAGCCTTTGTTGAGGGAAGAAATATTCAAGATAACATCCTAATAGCCCACGAGGTCTTTCACTCCGCCCATAACAAAAAAGGAAAATACGGATGGATGGCAATTAAACTAGACATGGAAAAAGCTTATGACAAAATAAATTGGGACTACATACGCATCGTACTGACTAAATGGTGATTTCATCAAAAATAGGTAAACTGGGTCATGACATGCTTAACCAAAACTAACTATTCAGTCTTAGTTAATAACTTACCTGGCAAGACATTCCAAACTTCTCGAGGTATACGACAAGGAGATCCTCTTGCACCATATATTTTTGTCATAGTCATGGAACTATTAGCCAGAATGATGCAACAAGAATCATCAGAACTTGATCCGTTAATTGGAATCAAACTGATAAATAACAGTGATCCTATCCCATTCCTCTCCTTTGCAGACGATACACTCATTTTTGGAAATGCTAATGATCTAAGTCGTCACACGATTAAAAACCTTTTAAACAACTTTTGTAACATATCAGGTCTCTCTATAAATTACAACAAAAGTTCTCTACATGTCTCTAAAAACATCTCCCTTTAAAAAGCTCAAAGCCTTGCTCAACAATTAAATATCCTTGTTACCAAAACCTTAGAAAAATATCTGGGAATACCACCCATTAGTGGTAGAGTAAACAACAGTTTATTTGACGAAGCTATTACAAGCCTAAAAAAACAACTATCCAAATGGAAATCAAACACCCTCTCTCAAGCTGGAAGATCTGTCCTCATTCAAGCTAATCTCAATTCTAAAACCAACTATCTTATGCAATCCTTCCTTCTTCTAAAAGGAATTCTTGATAAAATTAACCAAATCAACAAAAACTTTTTCTGGAATAAACTTCAATCTGATAACTATCACCCATTAATTAGCTGGGAACAGTTATGTACCCCTAAAAAGGATGGTGGACTAGGCTTCAAAACAGCTGAACAAATCAACTTAAGCATGCAGATGAAACTTCTTTGGAGAATAATAGCGAATCCTAACAACATTTGGTCAAAGATTATCACTGAAAAATATCTCTCAAAGGAACCATTAATGGAAAGAAGTAAAACTAAAACTTCCTGGCAATTTGGACGACTCTTAAACATTAGAGATACTTTCTCCAAAGGATTACTTTGGCTAGTTGGCAATGGCAAAACCATTAATGTCTGGTCTCACATCTGGGTAAATGCAGAAAAACTCAAAAACTTTAGAAACAACCACAACCATAACCTAAAAGTATGTGATCTATTTACAAACTCTAACACTTGGGATAGTAAGAAACTAAACAACATATTCCCACCTCACATAGCTCAAATGATATCAAACATTTACATCCCCAGAATTGATATCGCAGATAGACTAATTTGCATCTACAATAAAAATGGAACATTTACAGTCAATCTACCTCTTCTCTCTTTAACACAAGAAATAACAATAATATTTCTGGAGATTGGATCTGGAAACTAAATATCGCTCCAAATATTAAAAACTTTATTTGGAAAACAATATTAGATATCTTACCCACCACTGAGCGTTTAAACAGATACATAAATAGAGTCCCCAGTACCTGCTCACTTTGCAACTATGAACTAGAGGACGCAAATAACTTATTTTTTAAATGTCAAATCACCAGGTCGCTTATCCAAAACCTGGGCATCACACTACATAAATCCTTTAATATTCCAAACCTAACAAGTGATATCTCTGAAAATATTTTAAATACTAAAAGCCAAAACAAAGATTTCACATACCTTTGCCACTTATGGCACTCAATCTGGGAACTTCGAAATAAAATCATCTTCCAAAAAAATTCTAACAATAATATAGCCTACACTCTTACTCAAACTATTGATAAAATTTTATGCTGAAGAAAAGAGGAAATAATAAAAAAATTCTCCTAAGCACACTAGACCTCGTTAGAAATTGAACTGGAAATACCCACCTAAAAATATTGTGAAAATAAATGTAGACGCTTCTGTAAAAAATAGGGTACAATCTCAAATTGGTTGTATCATAAGAAACAATCAAGGCCAAATAATTCGAATACATAAATGTAATGGTGAAACGTATTCTGTCATCCAAACAGAATGTTTTGTAATACTTGTAGGTATAAGACTGGCAGCAGAACTTGGAATACAGAGGACGATCATCTAAGGTGACTGTGCAATCATTATCAATGCCATCAACCAGGAAAACAACTCACCATGGGAGATTACACAAATAGTGAAAGAAATTCAAACTCTAAGCAAAGACTTTGAATTTATCAAATTCCAACACTGCTACAGAGAGGGAAATAGTGCAGCATACTTTATTGCAAAATCTCGACTGAGCTGTAATTCTATCTTAAACTATAGCTGTGATTTCCAGAACATCATCATGTTTGATGATCATGGATACTTAGAAGTATCCTAAACTTTGCCTTCGTAAAAAAAAACAAATACCTTTTGTAAACAAAGAAGGTGAGGTGGTATAGTGGTTTGATAGTTTGACTTCTTGTTTGAATATTTGAAAGGTCCCACATTCTACGCCTACCTACAACATTTTGCATAAATTAAGTGATGCGCGTGCGCCGTGCTTCATGGAGTTGGGTGCGAGTCGGGGTTGGTGCCCATGTGTGAATGCGTGAGCGTGCAGTAGCGTAATAGTGAATTGCCGTATTGTTTTACATTATTTTAATAGCACCAATTAAATTGTTTATCTTATTCTCGCCGGTAGAGGTGTTTCCACCCGAAATATATATATATATATATGGGAGAGTTCAGGTGAGAAAAATCTGATCCGGTGAGAAGGAAAGAAGTGATCTGATTGGTGAAAACTGATGTAATTTTACTTTAAAAAATAAAACCTCATGTGCCTTGAATTCTTCCCTCCCTCCCTCCCTCTCTCTGGATCTCAGAAGAAGCATACGACGGGAATTGCTCCTCCGACTAGCTCTAATCCATCCTCCTCGCTCCCGATTCTCAACCGTCACCGTCGCCCGCCCCTTCTCCGTTACCGTTGCTCCCGATCAACTCCAATCCTTTCCCCTGATGCGGCGTCATCACCGTCGCTCGCCCCTTCGTTGTCCTCTCCCTCCCCTGGCCCAACCCCAGCGCCGACTCCGCCTCCCCACAACAGCTCACCACCCCTAGCGCCGCCCTGCTCTCCGCCAAGATCGGCGTCTCCGTCAAGGCCATTTCCCTTTTTTCTCTCTTTTTATTCTACCTTGAGGTGTGTTTTTGGTTTCCCCCTTCCTGCACTCTGAATCTAAGGGAACTGGACATTTCTACAACTGTCTCAGATAGGGGGTTTTCAGGGATTTTCTGGTATTTTTCTCCATTTATTTGTTCAGATTATTTTCTCAGCTCTTTAATTGGTTGGTTTTTCTATAATTTTGCTGCTCAATTCAAGGGTTTGTTGGGGTCTCTTGTCTTTGATTTGGTGTTTTTGTGCGGCTTTTATACATGGGTTGCTGATTTTACCTTCAATTTGTTGGATTTTTTTTCCATTTACGACATATTACCTAGTTTGATTTCGATTTTTGTAGGGGGTAATTTAAGAAACTAGTTGATCTTTAGCTACTATGTGGTTTTTAATTTTTTTAGATGGTGAATCTTGAGATCTGTTCTTGCAAAATATCTGCTACTTGGCATGCTCTTTTTTTTTAAGCCGGATAAAAATTAGGACGGTCGGCGACGATCAGCCTTCAGTCCTAGAGCGTCCACCCGAACGAGATCACGAAGATCAGGATCAGCAGCCAAGCTATCATCGGCAGGGCAGCAGCAAGCCAGACGCGCGATCCTGTCTGCAACTGTGTTCGATTCCCTGAAAATATGACGAATAGCAACATTAGCAATGAATTGTAAGTTTAAAAGTGTATCAGTTATCAACAGCTCTATGTTCCAAGGGCATGACTAGTCCCCAAGGAGAGCTTTTATGACAACCAAACAGTGTCCTTCAATAAAAAGGTCCTGAATACCCAATTCTTTGTAAAGATCCGAAATTTTAAAATATTATTTTATGAATTATTATTTAATTAAAAATTATGAGATGCCGAAAATTTTGAATAATATATATATATATAATGCACACACTTTCATAAATTATTTTATTTATTTATTTATTTATTTATTTATTCTATTAATACAAAGATTGATATTCTGGAGCTTTTAATTTAAATAAAATTTATGGGGATGAATTCTATAATTTTATAGGGGTATAATTTTTATAAATCTGAAAAAGCGAATCATTTCTATAAATTCTCATAAACTAACCCTAAACTACCCATATGAATACACCCTATCTGGTGTTATAGTTCATCAGCCGCCTTACTGCTACTCTCTTCACCTCATTCTCAGATCTCAAATGGCTTCCCTTCTCCTCCAATGTCGCTCCCCCGTCCTCCCTCCCTCTCATGCTCACTCAGATCTACTGCCTTCGGGGTCTCGACAGGACGACGATGCTGGCGCTTCCCCACCATTGGCGCCGAACCTGGAGCTTGAAGCACCCATGGCTTCCGCTGTGCACATCTCCTCTTCTAGCTCTTCGATTCACCTTCAATCCCCCCCTTGTTCCCTCGTCGATTCACCCACGGCGCCGATTCATCACCTCTGTCGGATGAGGACTCAATCCTTCGTTCTCTACCTTCCTCCTCGTTCCTTTTTAGACCTCGTCAATCGAAGCCCGACGTCGACATTGAAGAAGCCGAAAATCATCCTCCTCTCGGCTTCCGTGTTCCCGCCGGAGCAAGCTCCTGGCGCCGATAGCTACTCCCTCTTCCTCGCTCCTATGGTTGAGATCTGTCGAGCAGGGAGTCTGAAGTCACTAAGGACTCGGATCCAGGTCGCCGAAACCATCTCTACCTCCCTCTCGACCGGACTGACGGTGGGTGTCCTGTGGGTTACCGATGGAGGAGCCAGGAGCCATCCCGAGCACTTCCCACAACCTTTAATTGGAGCCAAATTGACTTTCACCAAACCCCAAGTTCAACCACCCTTAGCCAAGTCAAAATCTGGGTATAACTTCAATTGCCTTGATTTTAATTTACCTTGGTTGATCTTAAATTGAGTTGGATTTGGTTTGAAATGAGTTGAGTACATGTTGTGAAACTGTTTTGGAAAGAATGAAATAGTTTGCTTGATTGTTATGTTCATTATATTTATTCTTCTTAGTTGAATTCCATTAAAAGTTAATCGAATAAAATAAAATAAGATTAGTTTAGTATATGTGATTTTTGGTGAAGCGGTTAAATAGGAATCATTGGCTATAAATATACACTTGCCTTCCCCTTTAGACGTGAATGCTTTATGATTCTCTATAGTTGACTCGAAAACGGTAGTTTTTGATAAATCCCTAGGAGGTTTTTAAGGATTTCTTAAAATAAATAGAATTTGTTTATTCTTACAGGAACTACTTATTAGTATATATTTTGTGTAGTGTTTGATCGTTAGGTGATGTGTCGGTTGATTATAAATAAGTGATTACCGAGTTACTACCCGGAGATAGAAACTTGTCACTTTGACTTGTATTAATAGATTGATTAATAAAATTTATAAGGAATAGTATAACTAACTTGTTTAGGTGGCTTTGCCTAAGTTACTAAGATGAAAGGGATATAGGATTTGTTGTGTAGATGTTAGTAAGATTGACTTCAATTATTAAAAGAATATGAGAGATGTCTCGAGAACTTATTATCTTATAAGTATTATGGTACTTTATGAGTTTGACCTTGTCTGAATGGTTTAGTTATAATTGACCTTATAAAGAGTGTTCAAGAATGTTGACTTATCCCTGTTTACTTTCGAATACGGATGAATATGTGATCCTTGAATAAGCAACTTGATAAATGAGACCTTGTTGATGCTCTTTGAGATTCTTAGAGTTTATGGTTTAACTTGAGTAAATGATTAAGAATCTTGAGCTTCGTTTTAAGTATGAACGTTTTAGAGTTCTATTTCAACATGGATTTATAAATGATATCTTAGATGCCAACTTGTCTTACTCCCCTCATTGGACTTGTTACAAAGATGAACTCGATTGTGGTGTCTTATTAGTTGGACCTCACTGAAGTGGTTTTCCATAAGTAAACTTATTTAGGGTTGCTCTCTTACTGTGAATGAATCCTTTAGAAGTGAATCGATAAATGAGATCTTTCTTGAGTTCTATTAAGGTTTTGGGGTAAAGGAAGGTATATGGGTAGTGCTTAAATTGTGATCCTTAGAATAATAGTATTATGACTCTATAACTCCTAATTAAGTGGGATATGAAAATACATGTGATAGTAATCGGTTTTGAGGAGAATGCCAAATTACCTGAATAAAATAGTACTTACTCTGGTGTTGACTTGGAAGTCTGCTTGTGTGTTGATTAAATATGTATTGATGAATTATTCCTTGCTTATTACCTGCTAGTGTGATTGGATGATTCTCTGGTGGCTTATTTGCTGATGGATGATTCTTTGAGTGGCTTGTTTGCTGGCTAATTGGATGTGAAGACTCCAGGTAAGTCCTCCGGGGCTTGCTCAAGTGATTGGACCTCATGCCTGATGTGTCATATAGTATGTAGGTGTTGCATATGCATAAAAGCATGTCATGTAGTATCATGTTTAGGACTTGCACTTATGAATGAGCATCCCTATTCTTTATGCGTTTGAAACAGAACGGTCGTTATCTGTGATAGTCCTAGAGTCTTTGCTAGGGTCATAGGGTAGCCCAGCCCCATCGGGTGCCCTGAGTCTATCGAGTCGATATGAGCATGATATGATAGCCCAGCACCATCGGGCAAGAGATGAGATGAGATGATATGATATGATAGCCCAGCACCATCGGGCAAAAGATGAGATGATATGATATGATATGATGATGCCGTGGTTAGTGCACCACCACGAGGAAATTGCTATTCTATACCACCGAACTGGCCAGTCTCTGCACTAACGAGAAGGGGTGCAAAGGTAGGAGAGGGATATGCCACTTGGCATTGTCTTGGGCCCTTTACAGTTATTTTCTGCATATTATATATCTACTAGGGGCATGATAGTGTGATTTAAATCTTGTACTGCATTAGTCATCCTTTATTCTAGGTATAAGCGTATTATATGACCTCAGCGAGGACTTCCGGTCCCGCATGAGTGGCTCGACCTTGACTTGTGGTATAGTTTTAGGTACCCGCTCCCTTTTGCTTGCTGATTTGCTTTTATGGCGGGGTTTTCTCACGGGACGAGAGTGATAAGAAGACTTCACCTATTGTAGCTTGACTTTACAAATGTTTTGGTTAAGTCTTTCATTTCGAAACATGTTGTATTTATATTGATTTAAACTCGTTTTATCTCTTTTGAGTTTTTGACTAGTTGAATTAGGACAGGTTATCGTTTTATCTCTTTTGACTGTCTCGAGGGTTTGAAATCCCCTTTTTCTTCATTAAATTCTTAAGACACAAACAGGGTTATAACTTGAAGTTGATAAATAAGCAGCTCGTACATGGATTGCAAGATCTGGCAGAGGGATAATTCTTCCCTCTAAACGTAACCCGGATTTATAATTTGGGCCGTTACATTCTTTAGCCCTGGAAACTCCCTTATGAAGTCCTGAGGCTTCTGCGAACACCGCCGAGGTATTGTTGCAGGTGCCTGCGCCTAAAGAAACAAGATGACCCCGATGGTCACGGATAGCAAATCCGAAGGTGCTTTTACCCGACTGAAGATAAGAACCATCAAAATTAATTTTAAAATGGCCAGTCGGCGGTTTAGTCCAGAATTCCCCTTTTTTTTAATTGCACCGTATCTATTACCTCCATCCTTAGGACGTGTGTTTCGTCTGTTAGACATCGAGCCTCTTTCCCCCTATGTATTAAAGAAATGCTCTTTCCAGTTAGAAAGGCTTGTCTGGCAGAAGATCGCAATCTCTCTACATGAATTAGAACTGCTGTTATTGAACGTTCGTTGGTTTCTATAAAACTAGATGGCCCACCAAGTGGTAGCAAGCTTGATCATCCTCTCTTTCGGAACGGATTTGAATATGTGACAGAGAATAACATTTGGTTTAGAATGATGATCCAGTTCATGTATTGGTGGTAGAGCAATCCGAAGTTCCGAAAGAAGCGCCAATGTCATTGGACATTCTGTTAAGAGGTGGAGAACCGATTCTGTCGTACAAAGGTAGAAGCAGCAGCCCGAAGGGACCACCACATGGATTCTCTGTAATCTATCCGTAGTTGGTAGTCTATCCCTAGAGATTTTCCAGAGGAAATGTTTAATCTTCTGAGGTACGTCTAATTTCCACAACCAGTGACAATCGAAACTAGTGGAGTTGTTTATAGGTTTGATAAAGGACGAAGCGGAGTGTGTCGAGAACTAACTATTTTTACTAGGACCCCAGTAGAGTCTATCAGTTATTGGATTTTGAGGTAATGGTGTTTCGATGATGTTTTTGTTGACGGTTGGTGGCAGAACATGTTGTAATTCTGAACTGATCTTGTTGATATCCCATTTATTTTTAGCCGTAATAAACCGATCAACCGAGCAATTAACATATAAATCATTCATAGGGGTTAGAGTTGACTGTAATAAGGGTGTTGTTTGAATCCAGTTGTCCTTCCAGAATTTGACCGTATGTCCATTACCAATAGACCATCGAAGGCCCAGTTTGAACAGATGTCTAATGGCCATCAACTTTGACCATTGACAAGAAGTGTTTCCTTTCTTATGGTAATCCATTAGTGTCGATTGTTTTATTTATTTTGCCGAAACGACTCTAACCCAAATGTTATTTGGCTCAGCAAGAATTTTCCACAGTAATTTCATTTGTAGTGCTATATTCATATTTTCTGCTTTGTGTAAACCCAACCCCCCTTGCATAGTATCTGCACATATTTTGTCCCGGATGACAAGAGGTGTAGACGTCGGCCCTTTGTTCCAAAAGAATTGTCTGTAAATTTTGTCAAGTTCTGTAAGGATTGATTGTGGAAGCATAAAAGCTTGCATAAGAAAGAGAGGTTGGGCACTTAGATTTGACTTGATGAGAATTTTACGTCCCTCAGCTGATAAGGTTGAAGCTTTCCATTTGGATAGTGATTGTTTAGCTTTCAGAATGACCTCAGCAAAAGTATCCCGATTAACCCTTCCATTAATGATCGGGCAGCCCAGATACTTTTCCCGATTATTTGTTTGTGGAATTCCAAGAGGAGAAGATATAGTCTGAACAGCCGAAGTAGTGGTACCCGCAGATACCTGAAAGCTCGATTTATGTAGGTTTACCTTTTGACCCGAAATGAGGCAGAATCGCTGAATCTTGTTAGAGAGACGAATACAAGTGGATTGGTTTGCTTTTCCAAATAGTAAGATATCGTCAGCAAAAGCCAAAAACGGAATTCTAATTCCCTGGTTTCCTATATTGAAGCCAAACTCAGTTAAGGTTGAAGCCTGTTGGCTTAAAGTCCTGGCAAGGACTTCTGCTACAAGAATAAAAAGGAAGGGCAATAGCGGATCACCCTGCCTCAGTCCTCGCGTGGGGTTGAATGGTGTCGAGGGTTCATCATTAATGGGTACGGAGTAGGTAACTGTGTGAATACATTCTTGAATCCAAAGTATGAACTTATTGTCGAATCCGAATTTCCGTAATACGGCCACGAGAAAAGGCCATTCGATCCAATCATATGCCTTTTCCATACCTAGCTTAATGGCCATATGACCGCATTTAGCTTTGGAGATTCTGAATGAATGGAAGATTTCATGGGCAATCAGAATATTATCCTGGATGGCCCTACCTTTTGTAAAAGCACTTTGCAGAGGGTGGATCAGTTTGTCGAAAACCTTAGTAAGCCTATTTGTTATTATTTTGGAAATAATTTTGTAAACCGTAGAGCACAAACTGATAGGTTTGAAATGATTAACAGATTCTAGATTATCTTTCTTCGGAATCAGGGTGATAAAAGTGTGGTTTACCTGACGAAGTAATTTGCCCGAGTGAAAGAATTCTTTGATTGCCCTGATTACAGATGGGCCAACAATGTCCCAGTAGGTCTGGTAGAAACCTGTCGGCATCCCGTTCGGCCCTGGTGCCTTGTCTGCTTTTATTGAGAAAAGTGCATTTTTTATTTCACTGTTGGTTACTGAAGACGTTAGGTAGGCATTGTCTTCCCCCGAAATTTCCTTAGTGATGACATCTAAGTCCGTGTCAAAGTTGACTCCGTGATTATACGAAGACTTGAAGCGAGCATGGTAGCTGGATTCGAACTCAGATCTAATAGCAGTATGATCATTTAGGTGCAACCCCGATTCCGAGATAATGTGCTTTATTACCTTTTTCCCCCTTCTAGCAGAGGACACTCTGTGGAAATAAGCTGAGTTTGTATCATTTAATTTTATGTATTTAAGTTTTGCTCTTTGGCACCAGTAACGTCTTTGGAAATCTAGCATTCTTTCTCTTTTGTTCTGTAATCTGTTGTGACGTTGAAGCATTTCGAGGTTGTAGTTGTTTATCAGCACTTGTTGTAGTCGCAGAATTTCACCATCTGTGTCGAAAATCTGTTTATGAATGTTGTTGAAATTCTTTTTGTGCCATTTTTTTGCCAGTTTTTTGAGATTAGAAGTCTTTGTAACTAGTTTGTAGAAATAAGATCCGATAGGGTTGTCTCGCCAAGTTTGTTTTACTAAATTACAAAAACAAGGATTGGTAGTCCATGCTAATTCAAATCGAAAGGGTTTGTTTTGTCTCTGTTTGTGAGTGCACAATTCAACTGATATCGAAGCGTGATCCGAAATAGTGAACGGGTGTATTTTGACCCTCAGACCGTCGTATTTGGAAATGATTTCGCTTTGTGCAAGGAGACGGTTAAGCTTTGTGAAGCTATTATCTAGCATGCCCGTTTTTTTCCTCTGCCAGGTATAATATCTGCCATGAGTTTGGACATCATGAAGAGAAAGATTGTTTTTGACGTCTTGTAGCCTGGTAAACCGGGCTTGCGAAGGGATAATTCCACCCAATTTATCACTGGGCACAGCAATCTCATTTAAGTCACCAAGAATACAGAAGGGGGCTGTTAAAGTATGTGTGTACATATTGAGTGAATCCCAGAACTGATCATTCGCCGCTAGGTTTGGAGGGGCATAAACAAAGATAATATTGAAGGAGAAGTTCAAAGTAACATCATAGTAGTTTATATGTATAAATATGTGATTTACAGAAATGAGCGAGATTTCTCCTTGGTCCAGTGCGGGGTCCTTCCAAAGGAGACAAATACCACCGGAAAATCCAATCGCAGGATCGAAAGCCATGTTTGAGAATCCACACTTCCTCCAAGAATATTCTATCGGAGGAGTATTCGTCTTGGTTTCTATGAGTGCTAAAACAGTTATGTAATTATTCTTAAAAAAATAATTCCGTGTTCGTCCAGAAGTTGCGTTTCTTTATGCCGCAGCAGTTCCAGGAGCATATAATAATGGGAAACTAATTTTAAGTCGTGATTGTGTGCTAGTATTATGTTTGGTACATACTGAAAAACCAGACAAGTTACACCCTCCAATAATGAATTGGATGCAACTGTTGTAATTAGAAATCACATAAGCCATTTTATAAGGAAGTTGTATAGTTACCATAGTATTGAGGAAAGAGAGTCCGATTAGACTCTTTATCTGATTGAAGGTTCTAGTAACTAGTTTGGAGGGATGATTAATCAATGGTAATATATTCTGGTGATATGGATCATTAAAGATATGGTAAACATCATCAAAACAAAAATGGTTATGCTCCTCATTAAGCCCATTCCCGTGTAGGGCTATAAGGGTTACAAGAGTACGACAATAATCATGAATTGGAGTTGTAACAGTTAGAAGTACATATGCCTTGTTAGGCTGAATATCTACTGTAAGTAGCTCTTTATTGGCTTGTAAGCCATAAATCCAGTAGTATAGATGTGCATTGGTAATTATTTGGTGAACTTGTTTGTTGTTTTGAATCAAACCGCTTCTGCAGCAAGTGTGGGACTTTTTTGAGCATGTAATCGAGCAATTGAGATACGAGATTAAGCGCAATGGAGTAGAGATCCTCTGCAAGATCAGCAGCCTGCAAAAGAAACAACAAGCAGTGAGTAGAGGAATTCCAAAAAAGAATGACAAAGCATTGAAACTTAAAGTATTCATTAGTGGAGTTATGAAACAAATAAGTAAGGAAACATAGAGATAAAACGTTTTTATATAAATCTTGAAAGAGACTAAGGGGAGCAGACTCCCAATCACAAGAGCACAACATACATATGGGTAGGATAAGCAACAATTGGCAGTAATAAGCAGCCAGAAAAACAAATCAAAAAAGGTTAGGTGCATCTGCTGGCTGTAGGTAGTGCTAAATAACATGGACGTGGTGCAGTAGAGAGGGAGATGTATGATGTACACATATATAATTGAATTTAGTAATATGCAACCGTTTAGTTGAAACATGGTAGCAGCACCTTGGATTTGTAAGGGTAATAGTGTAGGATAGTGAATTTGAAACCAAATTTTAATGATTAGGATATATAATAAGAGTATGCTAATACACGGCAAAAGGATTTGAAAGTGAAATTGTAAACTTATGTCAGCCTTGCAAAATGTACAAGTTCCTGTGATATTGTTATGATAATTGGCCTTGTAACGCTTGAGCTGATTATTATACATATGTTGTGTGGCTTGTGAGCCATAGGGTGCAGCAACTGGGAGTCCAAATGTAGCAAGCAGGTAGCAATATGTGCCAAACCAAGTGCAGATAGACGACGACTCAGCCACCACAGCTGAGATTTGATCAAAGTGATCCAAAGTGCAGAGAAGACACCTGCACACAAGTAGCAAACAGCAGCAGGAGGAGGTCTCATGGTGGAAAGAGAAATCAAACATAAAAGGAAGTAAGTAATAATTCATTAAGAACATAATAGCAGTGAGCATAAACCAAATATAGGAAGGATTTAGAGCCCTCATAAACCTAGCACAACATACATGGTGGACCAAAAGGGCTCCACCAACCCGAGTGGCCGACGGGTAATGCTTAAGCAAAACATACTCCACCAACGGAGCTAAAGAAACATGTAAAACAAACCCAAAAACCAGGACCACAAAACAGTCGATGCATAGAAAAGCAAGAGGACAATAGAACAAGGAATTGGAAGTAAAAGAAGTAACTTTGTAGAATTTCTTCCAGGTAGATCATAGAAACCACAGATATTAAAATCTGAAGATAAAATTTGATAATAGTAAAAATATATATGAGATATCAGGAGGTGATTACCACAAAGTTTAAATTTGTAACCGATATAGTGTAATCCTATATTCATTTTGGTTAGATATTTAAACCATTCAGAGCACAAAAGTAGAAACACGATTTGAATGATAAAGATATAGAGAATATTTGAAACTACATAGTACATGGTTAATTGATAGTGAGCAAGCAAAGATTGATAGTCATAACAGTAAGCCTTTTTGGCGAAATTAATCATGTGATATGTCGATCTTAGATACGCCAATAAGACGTTTTTAGAGATATGATTGGAAATGGTCTGTTTGACCTCAATAGTTGCCTTGGCTTGTAAGCCGTCATTGTATATAAACCACATGTGTAACTTAGTGTAAGTCCAGACAGTACCTTTGGAATGGCCGAGAAGATTGTCGATCACCCATTGAAAGGTAGCACGAGCGAAATACCTGCAGCAGAGACACAAAATAGAGCAGCCAGAAGACAATCAAAGAAACCAAATTGCCCAAGAACACAAGCAGATGATCAAAACAAAACAGAAAGAGATAGTAATGATCCCAATAGCATGATTATAAAAGCCCCAATAACAAATCGCATAACACCCAAATAGTGGCAAGCACTACCAACTTAGGGCCTCTATAAAAGAAATTGAGGCGGACATAATCGAAAAGGAGAATTTTTTAGAAATTGGTATTGGATGTATACCGAGCAAGAGCGTAGTGATGTTGACAGAATAGGGGCGACAAACCCATAGGCATATGTGAATATGATAAAATTTCGATTGCTGGTAGGCAATAGAGTCAGTTGGGTGAATAAGAGATAAGGGAAGAAGACTTACAAGGCGAAGCTTCATATCAGATACTCGATAGTGTTCGGACGGTAAAGGGGATGGTGTATGTAAAATAGGAGAATAAAATAAAGCACAACTAGACTATCTCCCTGTCCCAAACAAATAATACAAGAATCCCCTCCCTTGTAGTAGTAGGGTAATTCAGGATCGAATCCACGAGGAGGTAGGTCAGCGCTTCCTTTGTTGTACTCACGATCAATGCTTTCGACCTCAGCAGACACTCGATATCGAGTATACTGGTCGATATCGACCTCAGTTCTGGTCGATTTCCTAGCGCAGTTCCTGCAGAAGACAAAACAGCAAGTCGACGTCGAGCAGAGACCTCGATATCGATGTTAGTCCTCGATATCGACCCTTAAGGTCGATTTCGATGTTTGTCACAGAAACTGTTTTTGTAACCAATTTGTCGGAAAAGGATCCGAAGAAAATAGAATGGAGAGGAAAGATGAACAGAAGCAAAACTAAGACTTTTATGAAGAATTTAATTAATTAAAAGGCTTCCAAAGTCGGGGTTTTATGCCATAACGATAACAATGCAAGTTTCATGCTAAAGATATGAACTTTAATGTCTTTCCGTCAAATAACTTTCGTTATCAACACTTAGGTGATTAGAGGCTTTCGCGTAATTCCTAAGAGTTACTATCCAATTCATGAGTAATTCAAGATCGCAATATGAGTGGCTTTCACTTCAATAATGCAAATAATGAAACTCCCTAACTTTCGCAAAGGATCATGCATGGGGTAGAAGACGGAATCGCATAAAAGTCATACCTTTGATGCACTTACCTCACATTGCTATCGTCGGGCTCACCCCGACCCTAGAAGTGGGTTGACTACTCGCTCTTCATCATGCACATCATCATCATTGTTATTGAAAGAAAGCTACTTTGAATTAAAATTCCGAAAGAAAGTACAACCGAACAAGCCACTCCGCTCTCGCTTTACAACTCCACTCGGCCACTCTCTCTCTCTCTCTCTATTGCAACTGAATTGTGTCTCAACTGAATTCGGAATCTTCTTCCTTTTTGAAAATTGAATACCTAAACTCAGCCCTATTGGCTTCTATTTGTAGATGACGACAAGGACTCGAAACCTTATCTTTATTCTCTATGATAAATAAAATAAATAAATAAAAAGTAAAAGCTAAAACTTCATGGTGAAATCAGCCTCCTCATGATAAATCTGATGTTGATGATAGGAAATCTCGACCTTTGGATAGATATTGCAAGCATTGGATATAATTCTATTAAAATCGGAGTCGAATTCCTCTGCTGGCATGGTCGATATCGACCCTTCCACTCGATATCGACCCCTCCAAAATCTTATCTCGAGCTTCTCCTTCTCCTACTCGACTTCTATCAACTTGGTCGATCTGGCAGCATCGATATCGACCTCCAGACGTCGATATCGACCTCTTCTGTGTCGAGATGCTCTGTTTCTTTCTGCTCGATTCCTATGTCTCGATGTACTCGATGTCGAGGTCTTCAGTCGATTTCGACCTCTTCAGAAGACTTCGAGTTCCTTTTCCGCTCTTCTGAATTCATCCATTTTTATCCTGTTTTCTGCGAAATCACATGGAAACTCGTGCAAACCCATATATTTGATATTTAAGCATAAACTACACTATTCCCATGTTTTCCCATCAATGTGCATGCAAAAGACAACAAAATGAATTCATATGTGCATAGAAAATATGGCAATTTGCGCGCACATCAAACACCCCATACTTAAGCTTGCTTGTCCCCAAGCAATACTCTTAATGGTCATTCAGGGGAAGAAAGTAAACCCTCAACATCATAGATTCATTTTTCATATGTCCCTACAATCAATTGCCATCCTCGAGAAGGTACTTATGTCAACCAAGTCCATGCCTGTGCATAAAAGCAATTTCATACTTATAAAGGAGGTAATAAAAAACAATTTTAGCAACATTGCATTAATAATCAAGAGGACTTTCTTCAAGCTTGTGAGAAGTGGATTGGTAAAAGGCTAAAGGTGGGCTAATATTTGGCCATGTGGTGTTAAATCCGGGGAAGTACACTTTCTTTCCAAAATATTCCACATTCCTCCTTTATAATGTCTCACCTTTCACTCATCCTTCAATGCTTTTTTTCACTTTAATGCTTTTACCTCTCTAACCTTAGTACTGCCTTCTCGCGAGTCGCAAACATGGGTGTCATGAATGGCCCCGGATACTTAGTACTTCGGACTCCTCACCTTTGTGTCCCATCTCGCCGAACTATTATCTCAGCGAGCAGGGTCGACCTACCTTTATCTCCTGAGGTGATCGGATTTTTTCTCGCTCATTTAATTTTCCATATTGTATCATTCCTGCCAACAACTTTATAAATGCACAACTCCATATAACTCCAAAGATGTCATCCATTCAAAAAACTTTGTCCCCGGATAGGGTATAAGGTAAAAAATGGACAATATGTATATGTGGAGCAATAATGATCATGATAAGTCTCATATATGGCTTTTGTGAATATGCGTAGGTAAGGCTAGGATATGAACTTTTGCTTGTATGGACTTTTTATAAAAAAAATCCTCCATCATCTTATCATGCACATGTCAAAAGCAACTTCAAATTTTCATCTCCTTTATGATTTTCTCAAAAAATTTGCACTTCATCGGGACTTCCCTTAACTAGGCAATCTCATGTTATATCTCTAATGAATCTAATTTTGCATCATAGAGCTCTTTTTTATACTTCCATGACTCTCTTTTTTTCAAAATTTTTTTGATGGGGGTCAATTTTTTTATGCATTAAAAAAAATAAATATGCAACCCTAAACTAAGTATGAATATGTAAATAAGCCTTTCCCCCACCCCATACTTAAAATTTACAGTGTCCTCACTGTATTGGAACTAAGGTTAAGAAGAAGACTTACTAAACCGTCACAAATTTCAGGAGTCGAAGAAGACAACAGGGAAGGTCGATATCGACCCTTTACATCGATATCGATGTCTCTCTTGACTTCTGCTCGGGCTTCAGGGTGATTCGGCCTCGATCACAAACCCTATCCATGTCGACCTTGAGGTCGATTTCGATGTCCGACATCGATTTCGATGCCTTTTTGTGTGCTTTTCTCTCTCCTGCAATTTGAAAACTAAACACAAAATATGCAAAACAATAAAGTGTCTAAAACCAAAACTAAGCTGTCTTAAAACCAAAACTAAGTCTTTGTTACAAGCTCTAGATTTTTAAGTCGCTAGGCCGACTTCTTCCTTTGCGCTTTTCAAGGTGGCATCTGCAGAGCCCATGTGGCTTGGGCCTCAAATATCACTCCTTTCTTGTCCCGCAGCTGCATTCCCCCGGGATTGATTTGATTCACCGTGAATGGACCTAAGCTCTTATCCTTGAATCTTGTAGGGAACCAATGGTCTTTAGATTTGGCAACATAGACCTTGTCTCCTATCTCAAATTGGCTTGATCTATCATCGGATATCCTACATAAACGCACATGCCAAGGCACACCTCTTCCAAATAATGATAAGTCCTTTATTGTAATTGAACAAGAGGAATCCGTACCTTGACTTACCTTCTTCTCCGTCTGTGGCTCAGGTCGATGTCGATGTGCAGAGGTCGATATCGATCCCTGTTGTACACCTGTAGGATCAGTCGATTTGGGGAGTTTTGACTCGATATGATCAGGTCGATTTCGACCCTCAGAGGTCGATATCGAGGTCTCCTCACCTCTCTTCTCAACGCTGATGGTGGTCGATTTCGATAGGGTGTGGTCGATATCGACCCTTAACCCCGATTTCGATGCTTCCTCTTTTCCTCCGTCGACCCCATACTTATGACCTGTCACAGAATCTTGAACAATAGTGGTCGATATCGACTTACCTGGGTCGATTTTGATGTCCTGTTGAGCTCCTTCGTTCAAGATTGCTTCAACTCCCTCTACTTGGGCTTCTTTGATGGCTTTTATCTCCATTGGCCCTTGACTTTGCACCGTCTTGTTGAAGGAATACTCTATTACTTCATCACTAATTGTGAGTGAGAGCAATCCTTTCTTTACGCTAATGTTGGCATCGACGGTTGCTAGGAATGGCCTACCTAAAATAATTGGACAAGCAGGGTCCTCCGCTATGTCAACAACTAGGAAATCAGCGGGGACAAAGAATTTGCCTACTTGTACTGGCACATCTGTCACTATCCCAGTTGGAATAACTACGGTATTGTTAGCCATGTATAATCTTGCATCCACGGGCTCCAGAGGACCTATCTTTACCTTGTGCCAAATGGTTAGTGGCATCATGCTAACGCTAGCGCCCAAGTCAACTAAAGCATTAAATTTGAATTGACCTAGACCTATAGCGATAGAAAACTTACCTGGGTCCGCCCGCTTTTGTGGTAGCTCCAACCTGTTGCATTCCTCTGCGATCTCAGAGAGCGATCGCTTCTTACCCAAGATATCCTTAAGGAACCTCACATAAGATGGCATCTCGTGAAGTGCCTCTGTGAATGGTATAGAGACATTAAGCCCTTGGAGCATCTTCACGAACCGTTGGAACTTCTTTTCCGCTGGGTCCTTAGTTACTTTTCTAGTTGGGAATGGCAACACCTTCTTCCTTCCTGCGACTGTAGTGAGGTCGATATCGGCAGCAGTGGGGTCGATATCGACTGGAAGAGTCGATCTCTGTGGTGACGCAGAATTAGGGTCGATATCGACAGGAGGGGTCGATTTTTGTGGTGACGCAGAATTAGGGTCGACATCGACAGGAGGGTCGACATCGATGTCACCTTGGTCGATATCGACAGGGGGGGTCGATATCGACGTCTGTTCTGGCTCCTTCTCCTCCACTTTTCGCTCGGGCGTTTGTAATTGACGCCCACTCCTTAGGTTTACTGCCGCGATATGACCTGTGGTTTTGCCTTTTTGGTTGGGCACAGTGGATCCAGGGAGTGATCCGGACGCTTTGGGCATTGCTTCCGCCAATTGACTCATTTGAGTCTCCATGTTGCGCTTCCAAACGTCGATCTCCCCAAGTCTAGAATTTATGCCCTGCAGCTGAGTATGGACGGAGTTATTGGCTTGTTTGAACTCAGCGTGGTTCCTCCGCATCTCATCAAGGATGATTTGCAGGTCATCTTTCTTAGTCTCCCGCTCAGGGTGCCCTGGTGCCCTATAGGTTGGGGGATCCCTTTGATAGAACCTTTGATCACCCCAATTTTGTTGATTGCCCCCTCCATAGGGGCCTCTCGTCCATTTGACCTCTTCATGTTGTTCCGCCATGGATACTTGCTCAGTATGTGGACAGGCACTGGTGTTATGCCTTATTGAACCACACTCCTGACAAGGTTGATTGTTGCTCAGGAACCTTACTTGCTTTTGAAGGCGGCGTGTTTGATCGTTATGGAATTGTTGCCGTACTTCAGGATCTATCTCCCTTGGAGGCTCATATAGTGGCATAGATGGGGCAGGCCTTGCATCATAGGCCGCAGCAGCCCCATAGGTGTTGTCAAAGTTCACAAGCCTCTCAATGGTCTCCCATGCCTCCGTTGGTGTAAGCTCAATGTACCGATAGGAGGTATATGAATTGATCCTCTCCTTATTCGGCGCATCAAGGGCGTTATAAAAGATCTCTTGGATGACATATGGAAGTTGCCCATGCGTCGGGCATGATCTCAGCAAGTCTTTGAAGCGCTCCCACGCCTGTGCTAGGGTTTCACCTGGCTTTTGTTTGAAAGCCGTGATCCTTTGTCTTAGCATCGCCGTTTTAGAAGGGGGGAAGAACTTATTCAAGAATGCATCTTTCACCTCTGCCCATGTCCTTAGCGATCGTGGAGCCAAACTTTCAAGCCATTGTAATGCCTTTCCTGCCAAAGACCATCGAAAAGATTTTAGTCGCACATACTCTAAGTTTACTCCATCAGCAACTGTTTCACATAAGTCCATAAAAGTAGAGATGTGTTGCAGGGGGCATTCATTATGTCTTCCTTCAAAAGTATTTCTTTTAATCTCAGATAGGAAGTTAATTTTCAGTTCATAATTGGAGTGAGGAATTATAATGGCAGATTCAGGAACATGAAGGGGCGGATGCATGTATTGCATCGCCGTTTGTGGATACTGATTTAGCCGCTCTTGGGCTTGTCTGCGCGCATCCTCCTCCCTATCAGCACGGGCTCGCTCAGCAGCAGCAGCGGCCCTTTCAGCAGCGATTGTAGCATTGTGGTCCTCGATCTCCTTTCTCAACCGCTCTATGATCTCAGCCTGCGTCTCGTTGTCAGCCATGATGCGAATTGCTTTGTTGCGAAGATGGTAGAAATGTTCAGGCTCGTCAATTGGTTCCAGGATAGGTCCGCGATCAGAACGTCGCATAAACCTGCAAAATAAGCTTAGAAAAAGATCGTGATTAACTTAGGTGGCGATTGATTGCCTCCCCGGCAACGGCGCCAATTTGTTCGGACGGTAAAGGGGATGGTGTATGTAAAATAGGAGAATAAAATAAAGCACAACTAGACTATCTCCCTGTCCCAAATAAATAATACAAGAATCCCCTCCCTTGTAGTAGTAGGGTAATTCAGGATCGAATCCACGAGGAGTTAGGTCAGCGCTTCCTTTGTTGTACTCACGATCAATGCTTTCGACCTCAGCAGACACTCGATATCGAGTATACTGGTCGATATCGACCTCAGTTCTGGTCGATTTCCTAGCGCAGTTCCTGCAGAAGACAAAACAGCAAGTCGACGTCGAGCAGAGACCTCGATATCGATGTTAGTCCTCGATATCGACCCTTAAGGTCGATTTCGATGTTTGTCACAGAAACTGTTTTTGTAACCAATTTGTCGGAAAAGGATCCGAAGAAAATAGAATGGAGAGGAAAGATGAACAGAAGCAAAACTAAGACTTTTATGAAGAATTTAATTAATTAAAAGGCTTCCAAAGTCGGGGTTTTATGCCATAACGATAACAATGCAAGTTTCATGCTAAAGATATGAACTTTAATGTCTTTCCGTCAAATAACTTTCGTTATCAACACTTAGGTGATTAGAGGCTTTCGCGTAATTCCTAAGAGTTACTATCCAATTCATGAGTAATTCAAGATCGCAATATGAGTGGCTTTCACTTCAATAATGCAAATAATGAAACTCCCTAACTTTCGCAAAGGATCATGCATGGGGTAGAAGACGGAATCGCATAAAAGTCATACCTTTGATGCACTTACCTCACATTGCTATCGTCGGGCTCACCCCGACCCTAGAAGTGGGTTGACTACTCGCTCTTCATCATGCACATCATCATCATTGTTATTGAAAGAAAGCTACTTTGAATTAAAATTCCGAAAGAAAGTACAACCGAACAAGCCACTCCGCTCTCGCTTTACAACTCCACTCGGCCACTCTCTCTCTCTCTCTCTATTGCAACTGAATTGTGTCTCAACTGAATTCGGAATCTTCTTCCTTTTTGAAAATTGAATACCTAAACTCAGCCCTATTGGCTTCTATTTGTAGATGACGACAAGGACTCGAAACCTTATCTTTATTCTCTATGATAAATAAAATAAATAAATAAAAAGTAAAAGCTAAAACTTCATGGTGAAATCAGCCTCCTCATGATAAATCTGATGTTGATGATAGGAAATCTCGACCTTTGGATAGATATTGCAAGCTTTGGATATAATTCTATCAAAATCGGAGTCGAATTCCTCTGCTGGCATGGTCGATATCGACCCTTCCACTCGATATCGACCCCTCCAAAATCTTATCTCGAGCTTCTCCTTCTCCTACTCGACTTCTATCAACTTGGTCGATCTGGCAGCATCGATATCGACCTCCAGACGTCGATATCGACCTCTTCTGTGTCGAGATGCTCTGTTTCTTTCTGCTCGATTCCTATGTCTCGATGTACTCGATGTCGAGGTCTTCAGTCGATTTCGACCTCTTCAGAAGACTTCGAGTTCCTTTTCCGCTCTTCTGAATTCATCCATTTTTATCCTGTTTTCTGCGAAATCACATGAAAACTCGTGCAAACCCATATATTTGATATTTAAGCATAACTACACTATTCCCATGTTTTCCCATCAATGTGCATGCAAAAGACAACAAAATGAATTCATATGTGCATAGAAAATATGGCAATTTGCGCGCACATCAGATATTAATCCGGCTGAGTCGACAAGAGAGAGAAAATCCACCGACACCAAGGGAAGAACTTATTCCGGCCGTCCAACCTCCACGAGGCCCCCCCTCGACTCTTATATGTTGGGAAACAAATCATCCTCACACTCCAAGTGGGTCGATTTCTCATATCTGAGGGGCGATCGGGAGGCTCCACCTCCTTCTTACTGGCTCGGATCGAGCGATCTCCAACAGGAGTTGAAGGGTGGTAGGTGAAGCATAGACTCCAAAACAACACTAGGAGTGTGGGTGCTAGATCTGTAGCAGAGAAGGGAGAGCAGGGGGCTCGTGTCCTGGTGTAGGAAGGTAGGGACGGTGGGCACAAGGGTTTCCTGGCGGTGGCGTTGGCTCATAACTGGGGGAGGAGAGATGCACAAGGGTTTTCTGGCGGCGGCCATTAAGCCAGAGCAAAAAAGGTTTTCCTGTACTGATGAGAGCTTGAATCGCTACTTGGCATGCTCTAGAACCTGTGTTTTTAGATAAATCTATTTTTCTTTTCTTTTATTTATTTTATTAGTTTAATGTGTACTCTCATGTGATTAATTATTACTCCGTAATCGTTTATTGTAATTTGAATATACCTTCATCTTATACGCTCTCTTTCTGTATCGTATTGCTATAACATGTATGTATATATTATGATAAGGTAACCTTTCATGTTTGTTCTATAAATTCTTCATTTAGTAACTTTGAACTATCAATTCAATTTAATATTTCAGGCCTCATAGTTATGAACTTGCACTTGCTTACTCTATGATTCATGTTTTTTCGGTGTGGTTCAGGGTTTAATACCAAGTGGTTCATATTTTTAATACCAAGTGGTTCATCAAATAAATAGTATTTTTTCATGAAATAAATAGTATTTGTTCATGAACTATTTTATTTTAAAAACAAATAAATAATTAATTAAAAATGTACATTACAAGAAAATAAAAAAAAAGAATGAAAATTTTATATTATTAAATAGTAGAGGTTCATCAAATAAATAGCTTTATGAACCACTTCTTTATACCAAGTGGTTCAAGGCTTTTATACCAAGTGGTTCAGGGCTTTTGTACCAAGTGGTTTAGGGGTTTAATACCAAGTGGTTCAGGGGTTTAATACCAAGTGGTTCATGGCTTTAATACCAAGTGGTTCAGAACTTTTTATATCAAGTGGTTCAGAGGTTTAATACCAAGGGGTTCAGGGGTTTAATACCAAGAGGTTTAGGATTTTTATATCAAGTGGTTCAGGGTTTTAATACCAAGTGGTTCAGAGTTTTTATACAAAGTGGTTCAGCAAAAAAATCGAGAGTAATGGTTCATCAAATAAATAGTATTGGTTCATGAAACAAATTCTAGTGGTTCATGGAGTAACTTCATGAACCACTTCTTTAAATTTTCATGAACCACTTCTTGATAGCTTCATGAACCACTTCTTTATAGTTTAATGAACCACTTCTTTATATCTCCATGAAACCACTTTTTTATACCTCCATGAACCACTTCTTTATACCTCAATGAACCACTTCTTTATAGCTTCATGAACCACTTCTTTATAGGTCCATGAACCACTTCTTTATACCTCCATGAACCACTTCTTCATAGCTTCATGAACCACTCTTTATAGGTTCATGAACCACTTCTTTATAGCTTCATGAACCACTTCTTTAAAGCTTCATTAACCACTTCTTTAAAGCTCCATGGACCACTTCATTATAGCCCTATGAACCACTTCTTTAAAGCTTCATGAACCACTTCTTTAAAACCCCATGAACCACTTCTTTATAGGTTCATGAACCACTTTTTTAAAGCTTCATGAACCACTTCTTTAAAGCTCCATGAACCACTTCTTTATAGCTCAATAAACTACTTCTTTAAATCTTCATGAACCACTTCTTTATAGGTTCATGGACCACTTCTTTATAGCTCCATGAACCACTTCTTTATAGGTACATGAACCATTTCTTTATACCTCCATGAACAACTTCTTTATAGCTTCATGAACTACTCTTTATAGGTTCATGAACCCCTTCTTTATAGCTTCATGAACCACTTCTTTAAAGCTTCATGAACCACTTCTTCATAGCTTCATGAACCACTTCTTTATACCTCCATGAACCACTTTTTTATAGGTTCTTTATAGGTTCATGAACCACTTCTTTATAACTTCATGAACCACTTCTTTAAAGCTCCATGAACCACTTATTTATAGCTTCATGAACCACTTCTTTATAGCTCCATGAACCACTTCTTTATAGCTCCATAAACCACTTCTTTATAGCTCCATGAACCACTTCTTTATACCTCCATGAACCACTTCTTTATAGCTTCATGAACCACTCTTTACAGGTTCATGAACCATTTCTTTATAGCTTCATGAACCACTTCTTTAAAGCTTCATGAACCACTTCTTTATAGCTCCATGAACCACTTCTTTATAGGTTCTTTATAGGTTCATAAACCACTTCTTTATAAGTTCATGAACCACTCCTTTATAGGTTAATGAACCACTTCCTTATAGCTTCATGAACCACTTCTTTATAGCTTCATGAACCACTTCTTAATAGCTTCATGAACCACTTCTTTATAGGTTCATGAACCACTTTTTTATAGGTTCATGAACCACTTTTTTTATAGTTTCATGAACCACTTCTTTATACGGTTGAACCACTATGAGTAAAAGAGTTGTACCATTATAAGTAAAAGGGTTGAACCACACGAGTAAAAGGGATGAACCACTATGAATAAAAGGAATGAACTAGTGATAGTAAAAGAGCTGAACCATTAAGAGTAAAAGGCTGAACCACTAAGAGTAAAAGGGATGAACCACTTCTTGGTAACTCCATGAACCACTTCTTTATAACTTGTGAACCACTTTTTTTTCATCAAAACATATACAAAGTGGGTGTCTATGTGTAGATAAAATTAAATTACACCCAAAAATATATTTTTTATATTTTTTTAACAAGTGAAAATGTCAAAAAATAATTTTTAAAAGTCCATGTAAACACTTTGTACATTGTCTAATTAATTAGTAAGTTATGTTCATTGACGCGTACAATTAATTAGTGTGACATGTGAGAATGGGGGTGTTATTAATTAATTTGGTTGGGTGTTACTAATTAATTGGAGGAAACCGCGTGTCTCCTATTTTTAATTTACTTTTGGACACGTGGACCAATCAGATTACTTCTTTCCTTCTCACTTGTTCACCTCTTCTCACATGAACTCGAATATATATATATATATATATATATATATATATATATATATATATATATATATATATATATGGTAGAGTTTGGGTGAGAACATCTCTATCGGTGAGAACGAAAGAAGCAACTTGATTAGTCCACGTGTCTAAAAAAGTATGACAAATCAGCACTAGCGTCCCATTTCAAATTAATTAATAGCACCTACTCACATTAATCAGTAATACCTCCACTTGTAGAATCGGACGCACTTATAACAAAAGAAACTAATTAATTACAAGCGATCATACTAATTAATTACAAAACCTACACACATGTAAAAATGCTTTATATGAACTTTTAAAAATTATATTTTGACATTTTCACTTGCTAGAAAAATATAAAAAATACATTTTTGAGTGTATTTTAATTTTATCTACACATAGACACCCAATTTGTATATATTTTGTGGAAAAAAATTAACAAGAAGTGAATCATTTATTTCTAAACCACTTACTAACATACTGCTAAACCATTTACTAATATAACTGCTCAGCCACTTACTAACATACTGCTAAACCACTTACTAATATAACTGTTGAACCACTTACTAATATAATGGTTGAACCACTTACTAATATCTTTATGTGATGAACCAATTACAATAAAATTAATGAACAACTTGTATTTCTTTCATGAACCATTATATGTTTAGTCATTGAACCACTCTCAATTATATGTGCTGAACCAATTGCAATAAAATTAATGAACCACTTGTATTTCTTTCATGAACCACTATAAATTTAGTCAATGAGCTACTCTCAATTATATGTGCTGAACCGGCCAATTGCAATAAAATTAATGAACCACTTGTATTTCTTTCATGAATCACTCTCTAATTATGCACTAAACCACTCTCAATTATATGTGTTGAACCAATTGCAATAAAATTAATGAACCACTTGTATTTCTTTCATGAACCACTATATATTTAGTCATTTAACCACTCTCAATTATATGTGTTAAACCAATTGCAATAAAATTAATGAACTGCTTGTATCTTTTTCATGAACCACTATATATTTAGTCACTGAACCACTTTCAATTCTATGTGCTGAACCAATTACAATAAAATTAATGAACCACTTGTATTTCTTTCACGAACCACTCTCTATATTTAGTCACTGAACCACTCTCTATATATGTGCTGAATCATTTACTATAAAATTGATGAACCACTTCTATTTAATTCATGACCTAATATATATTTAGTCACTGAACCACTCTCTATATTTGTGCTGAACCATTTACTATAAAATTGATGAACCACTTCTATTTAATTCATGAACTAATATATATTTAGTCACTGAACCACTCTCTATTTGTGCTCAACCATTTACTATCAAATTGATGAACCACTTCTATTTAATTAATGAACCAATATATATTTAGTCACTAAACTACTCTCTATTTATATGTGCTGAACCAGTTACTGTAAAATTCATGAACCACTTCTATTTACTTAACCACCATATTCCAATTCAACCACAAAAGATTTTGAGTTTGATAGTTGCAATTCACACTCTCGGTCAAACTCAAAATCTTGGAATGAATTAATCAAGGGGGGACCAATTGATACAGTGAAAATATCGTCGTTTACACGGTACCGGTCACGGATTCAGAAACCGTGAGAATGTTTATGCGACGGTTTTAAAAACTGATAGCACACATTTAGGTATGCATATTAGGTTGCATTTAGCATGATTTAGATGTTTACAATGCATAATTTAGGCTAGATTTGCATTTATACTTGTGTTGTTGGTGGAGTCGGAATCTACACGCTTTTATAGATTATTTCAGGTATATGTGGATCCGATGAGGAATGAGGAAGCTCATGGATGAAGGAAGAGTGAAGAGGAGAAGGAAAAGTGAAGAGCACGGGAGCGAAGTCGAAGTTAGAGAGCCTAAGTGAAGAACAAGTCAACAAAAGTTGTCGCCCGACAAGCTAAACTTGTATCGCACTTTCTGGAGGCCTCGGTGGTCCGATTGACTATTATAAGCATGCGTTGGAAAGCTCTTTTCGAGAGCTACAACTTTCATGTTGACATCGAGACCAAATTCACAACGTAAAATTTGCTATAGGCTGGAAAAGCCGCGCCCGTGGCCACCAAGGCAGCGCCTGCTGCCAGAATTTCAGAGCTCACTGCATTAGCCGCGCCCGCGGCTTGGGAGGCAGCGCCCGCGGCCTTGCTGGGCCGAATCAGCGCCGAATTTATCCAATAACTCTATCTTTCCGTATTTGCATTCTATCTTTTGAGGACGTCTTCTAGGGTTTTAGGTCGGTTCTTAGGCCTATTTAATGGCTTGTTTTAGGTTGTTTTAGATATCATCCAATCTTTTGACAATCTCTTGACTATGGAGTGCTAAACTATTTTGTTCGCCTACGATTTGAGACTCCGTTTGGTTGAATTGTGAGTTTTCTATTCTTGTTCTTATTTCCATCATATGTTTCATCTTCTTTGTGCTTGAATGTTTTATGGTGTTTGATTCTATCTCGATTGATCACCTTTTTAGGATCTCATCATCGCTAGGGTTTTGAATTGTTCGTTATGATTCTTAATCTTTCGTAGCAAACATGTTCTAGTGGACTTCGTTAGAAAGCTTGAATGTGTAGGAAGTTGACTATAGGTTAAATATTAGTTCTTTAGGGGATTGATATTGCTTATAAGCTTTATACATCATGAGACTTATTGCTATTCCTAGGATTAAACCTTAATCCGTGTTAAGATTGCCTAGGAGTAAGGGATTATTAGAACTCATAGGGCTAATAATCTATTCAAATCAAGATAAGAACATTTGATCGGAAAAGGAAAAGAATTTGAGTAGGAAACAAGGATCGAATTCACCAAATAGGGTTGAGAATTGTAGGTGAAACTATCTCTTAATTATTGATTCTCCTAACTTGTTAATATTTCTCATTCTAAACCACTCAAAACCCATCTTTTCTACAAATTGGTAAATACACTCTACATAGGAATACTTGATTCTCTGTGGGATCGACCTCTTACTTGCTCACTATACTAGTTTGTAGGTTTGAGTTTTCTTTTGATAGGATACGCAACGATTTCGTCCTGTCAAATTTTGGCGCCGTTGCCGGGGAATCAAGTTTATTTCTTTTTTTGTGTATTTATTGATTTTTGTGCATGTATCTAACCCGTTGTGAACCTATCTTACGGTTCACGACGCCCTTGCTACTAACTTTTTAAGATGTTGAGATTAGTGCAGTTTGAAGGTGAGAACTTTCACCAATATTTCACTAGATTGCAGAAGTATGTTTATGACCTTGGTTCATTGGGTTATCAATATGGAATGCGGGAAATGTGTGTGTGCATATTTGATGGGATGACTACTGAAACACGAAACCTTGCTGAGCACATGAGTAATGGAGGCCTATTGGATATGGGACTCTCTGAGATTTGGGATTTTTTCTGTTATATGGATTGCCATGTTGCTCAAGAAGAATGGCTCGCCACATTTGAAAACAGCGATAGTTTCTTCGGCGATGGAGGAAAGGATCTAGTGCTTTCTGACTTGGAATCTCATGAGTCGACGCATGAGGTTACATGTGATGTGTCTCCTACTCCATCTGCATCATCCATTCTGAGCTCGCCAATTGATGAACCAGGTCTAGAGCCATCTGCTGAGACTCAAGAGGTAATAAAGGTAAACTTTTGTAATTTGGAAGGAAATGGTGATTATGTTGATCCTTTTGAATGTTATTTTGAGAAGCCACCAGCGGAACTATGTTGGTGGTATCATATTCCTTCAGGAGAGAGTCATGCTAGACTCTTGGATAAATTGAAAGGGTTTTTAACTTCAATATTTTATGCTTTCAATTTATTGTGCCATGATGTCTTTTGTAAGATGTGTGCACATGAATATGATAGGCTATTGAGGGCCTTGACAATGTCTGATAGGTAAGGAATTGAGATTGAGAATAAGTCATGCCAATGACATAAAAGAAAGGTGCTGCTTGGGAGGCAACCCAAGATAGGTAATAATCTTTTTCATCTTGAGTTTAGTTATTGTTTAGCATTTTTATTTAGTTCTAGATTAGTTTGTGTTTGGCTTTTTCGGTATGGGCACCTAACACTGCAGATCGAGATGAAGCCACGAGCTACGGATGTTGCTAGTTACTCTTTGTTCATCCATGAAGGTTCATAAATCCACCTTTCTACCACATTGTGAGTATTCCATTTATCTCTTCCTCTGTGTTTTTATAATTTTGTTGTCTTTAATTTTCATCGAGGACAATGAAAGATTTAAGTGCGGGGGAGGGATTACATTGCATATAGATAGGTTTTGCATATCATGTTTATTTATGTTTTCATATTTATTTTTACTAATATATTGCATTTGTAAAAAAAATCCAAAAATATCATGCATTTCATGTACTTTAGGTCTTATTTTCCCATCTAGGCTACTTGTCCTCTATATTTATCTTATCATGCGCCCCATGACTTGCTTGAAGTGTTTGAAGCTTTGAATTATTTTTGTATACTTTTTGGGAATATGATTGATGAGATAATTGAGTATGTAGTCTTTGGAATTTAAGAGGTATTGAAGTTCTAACAATTTGACCCTGTGAGTTATTTTGGCCTTATTGGGACTACACATATATGTCCTCTAGTTTCTTTGTGTGTGAATACTCTCCTTGATTACTTCCTCTTTAAAATGCGTTTAGATATCTTTATTGAGGCTGCATTTATATGATTTTTGCATATAACCTTAAAGTGATTGAGGCATGATTTTCTTTTAGCCATATTATACTCTACCCACCCATACACATTATTCTTTGCTTGAAGCCAATTTGAGCCTTATAAGCCTATTTTGTTAGCTCCACAAAATCTTCCTAGCCGATTATTAGCCTGACCCATCCGAGAATTAGGAGAAGAGTTGGTGAATATCTTGATGTGTTGATGGAGTTTCTTTGAGTAGAGAAATTATGTTGGGTGATTCATTTGTACTATATAGAGATGATTTTTATGTGATTATTACTTGGGACCTAAGGAGGATAAAATTCACATAGGGGTAAAAGTCAAGAAATAAAAAGAAGAAGAAAAAAGAAGAAAAAAAATCATCATAAAAAGAAAAAAAATGAATGAGTTTGTGTGGATATTTGAAAATTGTGTGCGAAATTGTATTGTGAAGGAGTACATGTTATTGGAATGGTATTTGAAGTATTTGGTGTTGGTGTTTTTCTGGTTGTTTACTAACCCTTTTTCCCGGATTTTTAGCACCACATAGCCTAAATATATTCCATACCCTATGTTCCTACCATGGCCCCATTACAACCTATTCAAAAGACCTCATGATTTTGGTTGCATGTGAAGTCACTAGCGGTGGAGATTTAGACCACTGACGCAATTTTGTTGTAGCTAAGTTTTCAAGGATAGAGTTTGAGCGCGAAGCGCGAATGTTTAACCCTAAACACACGAGCGAGAGTGAAAACACATTTTCCTGGTGATGAGGTTGAATGAATATGCTTGCTTTATTCCTTGGATTGCACCTATACATGTTATGATGTTAATTGTCAATCTTCGTTTCCCTATTTTGAACTTTTAAGTGTTTTACCAAAGTTATTACATGGATTACTTGTCTGTGGGGTGTTGATTTGATTTTGGTTTTAATTGCTTGAGGACAAGAAAAAGCTCAAGTGTGGGGGAATTTGATAGCACACATTTAGGTATGCATATTAGGTTGCATTTAGCATGATTTAGATTTTTACAATGCATAATTTAGGCTAGATTTGCATTTATACTTGTGTTGTTGGTGGAGTCGGAATCTACACGCTTTTATAGATTATTTCAGGTATATATGGATCCGATGAGGAATGAGAAAGCTCATGGATGAAGGAAGAGTGAAGAGGAGAAGGAAAAGTAAAGAGCACGGGAGCGAAGTCGAAGTTAGAGAGCCTAAGTGAAGAACAAGTCAACAAAAGTTGTCGCCCGACAAGCTAAACTTGTATCGCACTTTCTGGAGGCCTCGGTGGTCCGATTGACTATTATAAGCATGCGTTGGAAAGCTCTTTTCGAGAGCTACAACTTTCATGTTGACATCGAGACCAAATTCACAATGTAAAATTTGCTATAGGCTGGAAAAGCCGCGCCCGCGGCCACCAAGGCAGCGCCTGCTGCCAGAATTTCAGAGCTCACTGCATTAGCCGCGCCCGCGGCTTGGGAGGCAGCACCCGCGGCCTTGCTGGGCCGAATCAGCGCCGAATTTATCCGATAACTCTATCTTTCCTTATTTGCATTCTATCTTTTGAGGACGTCTTCTAGGGTTTTAGGTCGGTTCTTAAGCCTATTTAATGGCTTGTTTTAGGTTGTTTTAGATATCATCCAATCTTTGACAATCACTTGACTATGGAGTGCTAAACTATTTTGTTCGCCTACGATTTGAGACTCCGTTTGGTTGAATTGTGAGTTTTCTATTCTTGTTCTTATTTCCATCATATGTTTCATCTTCTTTGTGCTTGAATATTTTATGGTGTTTGATTCTATCTCGATTGATCACCTTTTTAGGATCTCATCATCGCTAGGGTTTTGAATTGTTCGTTATGATTCTTAATCTTTCGTAGCAAACATGTTCTAGTGGACTTCGTTAGAAAGCTTGAATGTGTAGGAAGTTGACTATAGGTTAAATATTAGTTCTTTAGGGGATTGATATTGCTTATAAGCTTTATACATCTTGAGACTTATTGCTATTCCTAGGATTAAACCTTAATCCGTGTTAAGATTGCCTAGGAGTAAGGGATTATTAGAACTCATAGGGCTAATAATCTATTCAAATCAAGATAAGAACATTTGATCGGAAAAGGAAAAGAATTTGAGTAGGAAACAAGGATCGAATTCACCAAATAAGGTTGAGAATTGTAGGTGAAACTATCTCTTAATTATTGATTCTCCTAACTTGTTAATATTTCTCATTCTAAACCACTCAAAACCCATCTTTTCTACAAATTGGTAAATACACTCTACATAGTACTTGATTCTCTGTGGTATCGACCTCTTACTTGCTCACTATACTAGTTTGTAGGTTTGAGTTTTCTTTTGATAGGATACGCAACGATTTCATCCTGTCAAAAACCGTCGCCAGAAATCTATATTTGCAACCTTTACATTAAGTGGTCACGGTTTCTAAAACCTTGGGGAGCGTTCCGAGAAAATACAATGCCCTAAGGGATGCAAATGGGGATTTATGGTGACGGTTTTGAAAACCGTCGCTATAAATATTCTCACGGTTTCGAAAACGTGACCAACAATGGAAGAGAGGCATATTTTCACGGTTTTTGAAACCGTGACGGCTAATTTTTCACGGTTTGAGAAATCGTGATCGCCACCGTGTCAATGGTGATAAATTGGTCGTGTCAAAAGCAGTTCGGTTAATCAATTGCTAATTCATACGCACTCTCGGTCAACTTCAATTAAATTAAATGGAAGAAAGCAACACGTAATAAAAACTTGGACAATCAATAAAGTGAATTGGATTCTAACGGAATGTGTTTTATTTCAAGATATAAACAACGGAAGCGGGTTTTGGGATTGAGATCGAAGAACCCTTAGCCAAGGGTTTCTCCAATATTTTCAATCTAATTTTTATTAAATATATAAAAGGGTTTAAATAGAAAAATAACTAGGGTTTGGTTGGCTTCCTTAAAGGCTAAGGATTGCTTTACCAAACTTTATCCTAACTAGATAAAACTTAATCTAAAAGTCTAAGATAGAAAAATAATAAAATATGATAATTAAGAAAGCCTAAAGATAGACTTTCCTAACCATCTTATTTAACCTAACTAAGTAATACTAAAATCGGTAATTCCATAATTAGACTCCAACTAACGTAGAAGTTACTAAAAACAGAATGTACTAAAACATAAGAAATAAAAATAATAATAATAATAATAATAATAATAATAATAATAATAATAATAATAATAATAATAATAATAATAATAATAATAATAATAATAATAATAATAATAATAATAATAATAATAATAATAATAATAATAATAATAATAATAATAATAATAATAACTATTTCTTCAATCTCCCAGGGTGGAGCCTTCTTCTTCCGCTTGTGGATAACATCATTCTCCTCCATTTGATCAATTCGACTCGTCCTCGAGTCGTCACCAGGATCAAGATCGTTATTCGACCCACTGAAGCTCATCCTTGATTGCATTACTTTTTGTCCCGCAGCAACACTGCCTCTTGTGAAAATAATGATGTTGTCAGCAAATGATAGGAAAGGGACCCGAGGGTCGTTCCCACTGAAGGTAAATCCAATTGGACTATTATCCTCATTTGTTTCTGCTTAGAGTTTCCGAGCTAGGATTTCTTCCTCCTAATATAAACAAGAAGGGGGATAGAGGATCCCCTTGGCGAAGACCTCTAAAGGGGAAGAACATATCTGTGGGGCCGTTGTTAACTAGCACTGAAAAGAACACACTCGTTACACATTCCATAATCCAAGTGATGAAAGTAGGGTGAAACTCGAATTTTTTCTAATTTTTTTTCGTGAAGTTCCAATCTACTCTATCATATGCTTTCTCCATATCTAGTTTTATTACCAACCATCCTTCCCTACCTGTATGGATCTGAAGGAGTGGAAGATTTCGTGAGCTATTAGATCATTGTCTTGGATGGCCCTGTCTGCCACAAAAGCACCTTGTAGTGGGTGAATTAGTTTACCATATTGTTTTGATTCTTTCTGTCAAAATATTTGAAATGATTTTGTATAGAGTGGAACATAAACTGATTGGGCGGTAGTGATTGGTATTAATCGGGTTATCCCGCTTTGATAATAGTGAGATGAAAGTATGGTTTATTTGTTTAAGAATTTTTCCAGAATGGAAAAACCCCTTAGCAGCTCTAATGGTGGAAGTACCAACAATATCCCAATATTTCTTATAGAATTCGGCGGTAAATCCATCCGGACTAGGGGATTTATTATTCCCTAGATTAAACACTACAATTTTAATTTCATTATTGGACGTAGGGGTGTTATTCGAGTCGAACGAGCCGAGTACCTAGGTGCTCATGTTCAACTCGTTTATTAGCGAGCCGAGTTCTAGCCGAGCCTGATTTTTTTTCGAGCTCAAATATATGCTCATATTTGGCTGGCGAGTATTTTAACAAGCTCGAGCTGGAGTTTGTTTTAGCTTATATTTTTCGAGCCGAGCTCGAGCTCGTGAGCACGCTCGTTTTGAGCTCGTGAGCTCATTTTGAGCTCATTTGTTGTTAAAGGTTGAACTAATGCAAAGTAAACAGATTATGAGTTCAAATCATTTGTGATAGAAGCAATAATACACATTAATATAGACTAAAAATTTCTATTTAAAAAGCCAAATACTTCCATCTAAAAACAACTCAGTACAGATTCCCCAAGAATAAGGCAAAATGTGAGATCGAACTTCTCCTGCTACACTTGTGAGTATTATGGAAGCAAGATCGACTTTTTATTTGAACCATCGACTTTATCATAGTCTTCCTAGATCTTGGATTTCTTCATCTTAAATAACAAAACCTGGAAATAAGACAAAAATTACACATTTTAGCAAAAAATGTAGCAGTAACTTGTCACTCCCAACACCAAGAATAAGGCAAATTCAACAAGAATTCATCAGTAACTCGCCAAGAAATTCAGTAACAGATACAAAAAGAATTCATCACCCAGTCGCCCATATATTGACTCATGCTTATTCTAAGCTGAAATTGCAACATTGTTACCTTTATGGTTTGAAGTTTCCTTAGGCCATTGTCAACCTGTTGCTCCAAGTGCTATAATTTTCGTAGGCTCATGGAATAAAGTTCCTGTATGATATAGTTCCTGCATAATAAGTTCCCATAGGCTCATGTATTTTCAACATTATGCAAAACCACAACTCAATAACAAATTCAGCAAGAATAAGACAAATTTCAACAACAAATACACCAAAATCAAACAAGGACAGATGGGAAACGATGGAGATGAAGAGGAAAAAATTAGCAGAACAAATCTTAGATCTGGAAAGGAGATGAAGAGGAAGAAAGGAGAAGGGTACATACCAGGCGCTAGATAGAGAGACCCGACGGAAGATACGCGACCTCAGCCAAACAGGGAAAGTTGAGATCTACAATTGGTGGTTCTCCGCTTCGCCAAATTTGCCAGAAAAGAGGGTGGAAGAATAATTGAATGCACAAGGGCTGGAAGGTAAACAGGAATCAGGAGTGAGGTTGGAGGTGACGAAGGGCTGGAAGGGCAGATGGGAATCGGGAGTGAGGAGGCTGGAGGCGGCGAAGACGAATGTTGTTTAAGGGAAAGTGTAGGATTCAAATATTTAAATAAACAATTCACAACTAGACTACTCCCTGTCTCAAACAAATAATACAAGAATCCCCTTCCAATGTATTAGTAGGGTAATTTAGGATCGAATCCACGAGAAGGTATGTCAGCGCTTCCCTTGTTGCAATCACGATCAAAGCTTTCGACCTCAAAAGACACTCGATATCGATGTGTCTGGTCGATATCGACCTCAGTTCTGGTCGATTTCCAGTAGAGTTCCTGCAGAAGACAAAAGCAACAAAGTCGACGTCGAGACAGACCACGATATCGACGTTAGTGATCGATATCGACCATTACAGTCGATTCCGATGTTTGTCACATTAACTGTAATTCGTAACCAATTGTCGGAAAAGAGTTCGAAGAACGTAGAATGGTTAAGAAGGATGATCAGAAACAAAACTAAAACTTTTATATGAATTCAATTAATTAAAAGCTTCCAAAGTCGGGGTTTCATGCCACAATGATAACAATGCAAGTTTTATGCTAAAGTTATGAAATTTAATGCCTTTCCGTCAAATAACTTACGTCATCAACACTTAGGTGATTAGAGGCTCTCGCATAGTTTGTAAGAGTTACTATCCAATTCATAAGCAATCCAAGTTCACAATATGAGTGGTTTTCGCTTCAATAATGCATATAATGAATCTCCCTAACTTTTGCAAAGGATCATGCATAGGATAGAAGACGGAATCGCAAAAAAGTCATACCTTTGATGCACTTACCCTACATCGCTATCATCGGGCTCACCCCGACCCTAGAAGTGGGTGGACTACTCAATTCTCATCATGCAACTCATCATCATCATTGAAAGAAAACTACTTTAAAATTGCAAAAGAAAGAAATTACAACCGAACAAGCCAAATCTCCGCTCTCGCTTCTCTCCAACTCACTTGGCCTTCTCTCTCTCTCCACTAATTCTCTGCGTGTGTATGTGTATGAATCACTAAAATTGAATGCCTAACCTCAGCCCTAATGGCCTCTAGATATAGATATCGAACTTTGCTATCCAAAGACTCGAAACTTTATCTTTATTTTCAAAGATAAAACTTAAATAAAGTAAAAACTAAAAGTTCTATGGTAAATCAGCTCATATGATAGCTCTGATGTTGAAGATAAGAAATCTCGACTTTAGGATAGACGTGCAAGCTTCGGATAGAATTCTATCAAAATCTGAGTCGGATTCCTCTGCTGGACAACATCGATATCGACCTTGAACATCGATATCGACCTCTGTGAAACTCTATCTCGAGCTCTCCTTCTCCTACTTGGATTAGCACTCGACTTCTATCATTTATCTCGATCTGGCCACTCGATATCGACCTTCAGACGTCGGTATCGACCTCTATGGTGTCGACATGCTCTGCTTCATTTCCTGCTCGATTCCTATGTCTCTGCTGCACTCGATGTCGAGGTCTCTAGTCGATTTCGACCTCTTCAGAAGACTTTGAGTTCTTTTTCCGCTCTTTCAAATCTGTCCATTTTTATCCTATTTTTTGCGAAATCACATAGAAAATCGTGCAGACCCATATATTTGATATTTAAGCATAAACAAAACTAATCCCATGTTTTCCCATTAATATGCATGCAAATGACGATAAAATGGACTTATATGTGCATAAAAAATATGGCAATTTGCACGCACATCAACGGATGAACTCTCAAGGGAATCAAGGGTTTTATAAAGAGGGGGATATAACCCTAAGGGCATATAAGTAATTTATGCCCTTAAAACGAGCTTTACGTGCATGCTCGTATAAAGCTCGAGCTCGGCTCAAGCTCGTGGCGAGCTTGAAAACCCGCTCTTATTCGGCTCGTTTTCAAATGTGAACGAGCTCGAGTCGAGTTTTTTCGAGCCGAGTACGAGCCGAAATCGAGCTACTTGTGTTCACATAACACCCGTAATTGGACGTATGCTGAATGAGTGACTCATTTTCATCTGTAGTAATAGAGGGTTGAATAAAGTTAAGCATTTCTTTAAGAAGTCTATCGTCAGTAGACTCTTTTTTAAAACTTTTTTCAAAATCATTTTTAATCTCTTTCCTGACATTTTCCTCTCCTACAATTAACGTACCTTCGGTAGTGATTATGTTATGGATGTGTTTCCTATGTCTTCTCACATATGCCACCCGATGGAAATATGAGGTATTACAGTATGAGAGCTTGAGGTGCTTTGTTTTAGCCCTTTGATTCCAGAAAGTTTGTTGAAAGAGGAGCAACTTTTCCTTTTTCCTCAATAGGCACTTTTCCTTGTTAGTTCTTTGTGTATTAAGTACCAATTTTTTTATGACTGAATTTTAAGCAGTTCGCTCTCTACTTTTTGCAATTGGTGAAATATGTTTTCGAAAGTGTGCTAATTTCATACTTTATCCTTTTGCTTTAGTATTTTCTGTTTGAAATGAAGTTGAAACATTGCTGAGCAAGTAGCTCGCCAAGATTGTTTGACAATATTATGAAAATCTTTACGCTGAAGCCAGGAGTTCTCGAACTTGAATGGTGGTGCTTTGAAGATTGTACTACACTCGAGTGTTATAGAGATGAGACAATGATCCGGGGTTGAGAAAGCCCCATTTTTTGTAATGAGGTTAGGGAATTTATGAAGGATTTGGTGATGAATTAGAACCCGGTCTACTTTTTTGTGTACATTATTCTCATCATCAGGATTCTTTCTCCACGTGAAATGGTTACCAAAAGTAGGGAGATCTGAGAGAGAACAATCATTTTTGAAATGAAGGAGTCATGTGAACTGGGTAGAACGGGGGTTTGCGCCGCCCAATTTAATGGATTCAAATGAACCACGGAATCAACTCGAAAGCATTCAATCTTGATTGTTGAAATCTACACACACAAACAGAAGGCAATCGACATTGACCAGTTCACTCGACGTCGACTTAGTTACAAAGTCGATCGACACAGAAGAGCGTCGATAGAACAAAGGCAGTCGATATCGACCAGATGGGTCAATCTCGACCTCTCAAATAGAAGTAACTGTCGGCAAAGAACGACCGAAGAATAAAAGGATGGAAAGGAAGATGTGGACAGAAAAGATAAGGGTTGTTGAGTTTTTCGATTACTCAACGAACGACAAAAGCAATAAAATAAAATAAATAAAGGAAAAGATGAAAGGAAAAACGACCTCCTAGGGCTAGGGATCACCGAAACGTTAACCACACATACCAAAGATAGAGTAAGATGAAAATTTATGCTTTCTCATCAAAGGGATAAGCTTTCGATGTACACCAACAACTACGAATATTGGCTCGCGGTGTCAAACCTAGTTGTTTCTACCATTTAGTCGTTTCGATCAAAGGCAGGAGATGATCAAGACATAACAATATCAACATCAAACTCATACCATAAGCATGCATGACTAACGTCGGGCTCACCCCGACCCTAAGAGAAAAGCTCTAAACTCAAAGTAAATTGTTTGTGTAAATTGGAATGCCTAAAACTCAGCCCCATGAGCTTTATTTATAGGCTACTAATCCTTGCTAGCCAAGGAAAGTAATTCTAATCCTAATAAAATTGGTCTATGGAAATTCTATCAAATATTAAAATCCTCTATCTAAAACTTTATCTAAAAATAAAATTTCTTTGGGTAAATAGGAAAATACCCACAAGGATATAGTTATCTAAGATAGAAAAGATAAAATAAAAACGTGGCTAAGCAATCCTCCTCAGATTTGGATTCATCAGCATCCTGTCATTTGTCTCTAGATTTCGGGTCGATGTCGAGTGCTACTGGTCGACGTCGAGCACTACTTTTAGCTTTTTCAGCATTCAACTCCGTCTTGAAACACACTTTGCCGAGTCCTCGTTCGTCCGATTGATTCATATGATCGAATATGCGTTGGAAAGCTCTTTTTGAGCAATACAACTCTCATGAAGGCATCAAAACTTAATTCAAAATGATGAATGGCAAAAATTAGCGTTTTCTGCTACTGCACCATCTCGTGCTCTTCCTTAACTTCTCTAATGGCTTCATGGTTTTCCTTTAAGCTCCAGAGTGCGTCCAAACTTCTCTAAATCAGCTATAAGTACCAGAAAACCATACCAAACTTTGTATAGAGACTAAATTTTGCAATATTAAGCATAACTACACATTTTCAAAACATTTTCAAAACATTTTCAAAACATTTTCAAAACTTTGTATAAAGATAGGCATAAAAATTGTCATTTTAGCGGACATCAAAACACCCCATACTTAAACTTGCTTGTCCTTAAGCAATACTTTTCATGGTCAGACAGCGGATGGACTAAACTCTCAACATCGTAGATCCATTCTTATATAACCCTACAATTAATTACCATCCTCGCAAAGGTACGAATGCCTTCAAATTCATGCATGTGAATGAAAAGCAACATCTCACACAAAAGAAGGATTATGCAAAAACAATTTTGTAACATAGCATTAATAATCAAGATGACTTGTATGCGCATGGTGAAGTGAGGGTAAAAAGTATAGTGGTGGGCTATATTTGGCAATGTGGTGCTTAATCCGGGGAGAAACTTTCAAACTTTCTTTCATTGATGCACTTCTCCTTTATGATTTCCACATTCTTCTTCCTCATAATGCTTTTCTTTTTTCACTTATATTTCTTTTACCTCTCTAACCTTAACCCTGCCTTCTCGTGAGTAGCAAATATGGGTGTCATGAATGTCCCCGGATACTTAGCGCTTCAGACTCCTCACCTTGTGTCCCATCTCGTGTAAATTTTATCCACCGCAAGCAGGGTCTATCCACCTAACTCCTAGGTGACCAGATTTTCTTTCACTCATTAAATTTTCCATTAAAATATCTCATGCCATTAACTTTTTAATAACTTCACAACATATCAACCATATAACAACTCCATAATATGACTTGCATTCTATAACATAATCTCCCGGATGGGTAAAAAGGTATAGAAATAGGAAATTTAAGAACTTGTGGAGCAATAATGATGTTAAGCACATATGGCTTAGAATATGAAGTAAGGCAATAAGCATGAGTAATAGTTAGGGAAAATAATGCTTGAATGGAAAATAAATTCTTTCGTCCTCTTATTATGCACATGTCAAAAGAAACTTCAAATTTTACTTCCTTTCATGGTTTTCTATAAAAATCGCACTTCATTGAGACTCCCCTTTACTAGGCAATTTAATTGCTATATCTCTAATGGATCTACTTTTGCATCGTCGAGTTTTGTTAAAACTTCCATGACACTATATTTGTTTCGGGGGTATGAGTCCTTTAAATCTTTAAACTCTTCTTTAGATCATTCTTTAAAGAACAAATAGAATATATAATATCCAAAGAAATCATAATAATCTAGACCATTCAGCAGTTCTAGCCGTAAAAATTTAAATTTTTACTGAAAATACAATATATGAAGTTATGCAAGAGAAAACTAAGTAAAGATGATAATGATATGCAAATAAGCTCTTCCTCCACCCCATACTTAAAATATACAGTGTCCTCACTGTATTAAATCAAAGGAAAACAAGGGTAAAGGAAGAAACTCACAGAATAACGCGTGGAGGATTTGATTTCAGGCGATGTCGATCGAGTTGCCAGCAGTCGACATCGACTAGAGCAGTCGATGTCGACAGCAACTTTATGCTCCAAAGGAAGGTCGCAGTCGAGGGTCGACAGGGTGGTCGACATCGAGTAGCTTGCTCGATGTCAACTGCAGTGTGTAGCTCCTCAGTGATCGAAGTCAATCACATGAGATGGCTCGACCTTGGTACAATCGATGTTGACTGATCAGTTCAATCTCGTCCGCTTCTGCAGGGACTTCGTTTCTTCTTGTTCATGTATCCTTATGCCTCGCAACCTGAAATTTCGTTATTCCATAATATCTAAACCACGTTTTGTCAAAATTTTTCAAAACAAAATCCAAAACCTAAAAATCCAAAAATCTAAAATTTAAATAGTTTGTTTACAAGCTCTAGACTTTTGAGTCGCTAGGCCGACTTCTTCAATAACGCTCACGACCCTTTAAGGTAGGGCCCATTTATGCTAGACCCTTCTTCTGGATCATCAAGGTCCTTGTCATAATGCACAAGCTCAGCGATTAAGGCATCTTCTTCTATTTGCTCATGAGCTTGGTTCTGTTGATTCTACATGACTCTTTGGATCCTAGATTGAAGATGGAGAATTTGCTCTGAGTCGTCTAACCCTTCGAATTCAGCTGTGTAATCAGCATGTCGTTTACACCTATAAAACAACACTCACAAGAACGTTAGAACAAACTACCTAGGGCGCGAACGATCACTTCCCCGACAACGGCGCCAAAATTTGATGTAGGGGAGAATTGATTATAAATATATATATATATATATATATATATATATATATATATATATATATGAACCATGGAATCAACTCAAGCCTATCAAATAAATTCAAGACTCCCCGCTGTAGTGGAAGGGTCAGGATCGATCCACGAGGAAGCATGTCAGCGGATCCTAAGTGATTCGCGTAAACATTCTGCAGAAGTCAACCTGGAGCTCTCGACGTCGACCTGTTCAGTCGATCTCAAGTGTAGAAGTCAATCTCGAGTAGTCGATACAACAAAGATGTCAACTTGTGTAGTCGATATCGATTAGATGAATCGATCTCGACCTCTCAAACAAAAAGTAACCATCGGCAAAGAACGATCGAAGAATAAAAAGATGAAAAGGAAGATGTGGACATAAAAGATAAGGGATGTTGAGTTTTTTTTATTACTCAACAAACGACAAAAGCAATAAAATAAAATAAATAGAGGAAAAGATGAAAGGAAAAATGACCTCCTATGGCTAGGGATCACCATAACGTTAACCACACATGCAAAAGATAGAGTAAGACGAACATTTATGCTTTCTCATCAAAGGGACAAGTTTTTGCTGTACACCAACAACTAGGAATACTGGCTCACGTCGTCAAACCTAGTTGTCTCTACCATTTAGTCATTTCGACCAAAGGTAGGAGATGATCAAGACATAACAATATCAACATCAAACTCATACCATAAGCATGCATGGCTAACGTCGGGCTCACCCCGACCCTAAGAGAAAAGCTCTAAACTCAAAGTAAATTGTTTGTGTAAATTGAAATGCCTAAAACTCAGCCCCATGGGCTTTATTTATAGGCTACTAATCCTTGCTAGCCAAGGAAAGTAATTCTAATCCTAATAAAATTGGTCTATCGAAATTCTATCTAATATTAAAATCCTCTATCTAAAACTTTATCTAAATATAAAATCCCCTTAGATAAATAGGAAAATACCTACAAGGATAAATTTATCTAAGGTAGAAAAGATAAAATAAAAATGTGGCTAAGTAATCCCCCTTATATTTGGATTCATCAGCATCCTCTCGTCTGTCTCTGGATTTTGGGTCGACGTCGAGTGCTACTGGTCGACGTCGAGCACTACTTTCAGCTTTTTTAGCATTCAGCTCCGTCTTGATCCAAATTTATCCATTTTTTTCATATCCGTAATAGTGCGAAAAGAAGGCCCGGCTCCTCCGGCGCATATTATCTTAGCTGCGCTTAATAAGCCGGTTTTCGATCCTCAAGGAGGCGAGTCAGCGGTTCATGAAAAGTCTTGCAAAGTTCCTATGACTGTTGACCAGTAGCCTCGATATCGACTACAGTGGTCGATATCGACAAGGGCTGTCATTTCCTAGTGTCTTCTGTCGATCTGCATAGCCTGCACAATAAACAAAGTAGTCGACGTCGACTACATAGGTCGATATCGACTGGGTCAAATCTGTCCTGTCGACACAGAATATCATCGACTCAAGTTCTTCAGTTGCAGGTAGTAGGTCGATCTCGAGCGGTTGAGTCGATATCGAGTGGTTTCGCAGATTCGTAATAGTAAACAAAAAACAGTAATGAAGAAAGAATAATAAAAAGAAGTACGTATTTTTGTGGGTTTTTCTTATATAAACGAAAAGCTTCAAAGGTAGGGATTTACCACGACAATAACCATGCATGCATAAACACTTAAATCACATAAAATTGTATGTTTTTATCATCATATGACAACTTTCGTTAATCAACAAATAGAAATATAGAGGCTTTCGCATAAACACGTAATTGTTTCTATCCTTTTCATAATTAGGGTTTAGTCAACTTTCGTAAACAAATCCTAATTACTATCTAAATTCACAAATAATCCACTTTCGCTTCATATAAGGTAAATAAGGAATTATCCTAAATCCCCATAAAGGATTAAGCGCTGGATAGAAGATGAAAACGCATGATCAAATTAGGGATTTAAGCATACTTACATGGCTATTGTCAGGCTCACCCAAACCCTAGAAGTAGGACTACTCACAGATAATTGGGAAAAACATCTTCAGAAAATAAACAACTTGCATAAAAACTTCAAAAGAGTACAACCAAGCATCTTCTTCTCTCTCTATCTCTACTCGCTTTATCTCTTCTTCTTTGTTGTTGCACAATTGCTTGTGGATCGGATGATTGGATGATGATGCCTAAAACCAGCCCCTAAGGCTTTATTTATAGCCTCCCAATGCTTTCTAGCCAAGGAGGGGAGTCCTAATTCTACTAAGATTGTTAAAGGAAATTCTATCTAAATATAAATTCTATCTTAAAATATATCTATCTAAAGCTAATATTCCTTAGGGTATGTTCGAATATACCCATAAGGAAAAGAGAATCTTGGAAGATATTAAGTAAATGACGTGGCTAAGCTTTCTCCAAAGATCCGGCCCATTATGCGTCTCCTACGCGTTTGTTGCTCCAGTCGATGTCGAGTGGACTATTCGACGTCGAGTGCTCAGTATCGGTCAACATTGTTGATTTCGGTCGACATTGCTTCTTTCATGCCTTAATCTCATATTTGGCTCTTTTCTTCGGTCGACATCCCGTGAGTTGGTTGATGTTGATGTCTTTGCTCGATGTCGAGTGATATGCTCGATTTCGAGTGACTTTCTAGTCTCTTGTCTTCACTTTGAAACGTTCAATTTCCTACGAAATTAAACCAAAACTTGTGTAGACCTCTATATCTTGCAAATAAAATCAAACTACACAAATTCACTACTTTCCCAACCCAAAAGTATAAAATATGCATAAGAAATGGATTCAATGTAAGCATGAAACATGGTGAAATAGGCACACATCATGGCGGGACTTTGGTGACCACTGGACCTTTAGAATGTTGAGGTGTAGCAGTTTGAGTAGTAGCTTTCATCTTGGATGTGTGTCACGGTTCAAGGCCTTCAGCCTGGACGTGAACTTACATGCTTGAGGGGTCTTGCAAGCTGTGAATGTGCCTTTGATGTAGAGCCTCAGCTGATGTGAAGTTGATGGAGAAGTCATGGCTGAGCATTTTGTAGACATGAGTCTTGATTAGGTGAATGATTTCCTCAGCACTATTGGTAAAGGAAAGGAAATTCGCAAGATACATGCTATGATGCGGGGCCTAATTCTAATTCTAAAAAGTTTCCACACAGCTGTAGTTTTGCAGCTTTGCAAATGCAAATTTGCATATGCATGGAGTTGGCTCGCGGAATATGTGATGCAGTGCTATACGAAGGCGATGCTGGTGAGATATACACAATTTCCTTCTTCACAAGTAACTAGTTTTAGTCACTGAACCAATCTCTATTTAGTCACTGAACCAATCTCTATTTAGTACTAAATCAATCTCTCTTTAGTCACTGAACCACTCTCTATTTAGTCTATGAACCAATATCTATTTAGTCACTGAACCACTCTCTATTTAGTCTCTGAACCACTCTCTATTTATATGTGCTGAACCACTCTCTATTTAGTAACTGAACCACTCTCTATTTAGTCGCTGAACCACTCTATATTTTTTATAATTAAAATTTTCAAACCAGAAATTACCAAATAAATATAAAACAAACTATTTAAAGACATTGTTTACAACTTTTAATAGCTCAAAAGTAAAGTTAATGTATAGAATTGCAAGCTTTGTTTTTTTCTGGATGGGGCTGTACAAAATTTTGAAATCAAAAGCAAGAGCATCAAAGTTTCAAAGCATGTATGTATCCATCATGAGAAATTTATCTACTTTATCAAGCTTTGACCCCATCACATAAGAATTTCATCAAAATTTCAAAAACACGCATCTGCCATATTCATCAGAAGTTCAAAAACACAACAATGAATGTCGGGCAAATTCTGCTGCAACATCGCCTCCGCCAGAGGCTTCTACGCCGGTGATGACGACAACTAGGAAAGAGTCCACCGACACAACTGAACCTCCTAGAAGGCCGAATCGAAGGCGAGAACGATGGCGCTAATTGAGGCGGAGCGAATGAGTGGCGCGAATTGAACCTCCCAGGAGGCAAAATCGAATGCTAGAGGAGGAGGAAGGCCGAATCGAATGAGTGGCGGTATACTCCGGGAGGAGTGGAGCCCCTGGTTTTACAGAAGGATGAAGACGGTAAAGATGAGGAGAGGATGAGGCGTGTGGGGATGTGTTTTTTTCTTTAAAATTTAGATCTGTTTCAACCAATCAGAGTGCTTCTTTCCTTCTTACCGGACAAGGTGCTTCTCACTTGAACCCTCCCCTATATATATATAGGGGGTGTATATATATATATAGGGGGTGGTTCCCTTGTGCATACCCCTTATAGTGTATTTTGTGCACAAATACTAGCCATATATCTTAATGGATTGAATAGTCTAGATTCCGCCATGTGTGCGGGTAACTTAAAAAAAAAAGCAATCTTCAACCGCAACATAGTGGAGCGCGTGAAACATAAAATCATTAAAACCCTAGGAGACAAAATCGGGTCTTCTTCATCCTCAATCCGGTTGAAACTTGAAAGCGACCTTTGGAACTTCGAAAATTTCCAGAGGCGATTCCATGAAAGCATCCTCAATCCAGTTGTTTTCTTCACCGGCGGACCGGAGGCGATTCGATGAGGAGAAGAGCGAACGTTAGGCGGCGGTGCATGGATGTGAATCGGAGGCAGGGGTTGATTCCACAACCAGCCGATGAAGGCGAAGGCGGAGGCTTCTGTGAGCGTAGTGTTAAGGAGGTAAGTCGAGTATAAAAATGTAAAGATGTAAATAAATGTAAATCGACTCCTAGCCTATGCAAATAATTACAAGACTTCCTCCCGTTGTAGTGGAAGGGTAGTCAGGATCGATCCACGAGGAGGCGTGTCAGCGGGATCCTAGTAGCGTTGGAAATCTCAAGTCTGCGTCGACCAGAAGCCTCGATTTCGACCTTGGGCCTCGATGTCGACCTCGGCTGTCGACGTTCTCTGTAACAGAAGACCTGCAAAGACAAAAACAAGTGGTCGATATCGACTAGTGGGGGTCGATATCGATGTCAGTCCACGAAATCGACTGGCTCAGAAGACTGCCAGTCGACACAGAAGAGTCGATATCGATACAAGGGGTCGATATCGATGCTCAGCAAAACTCCGCAGCGATGTTCGTCGTCGACTCAGAAAACTGTTGACGAATTCAGTGGTCGATATCGACGTCTGGGGTCGATATCGATGTCTCCCTGCAGTGAGTTAGTTTCTCGTCGGCAAAGAAAGGCCGAAGATTTAAGAATGGAGAGAGAAGCAATGAACAGAAATAACAGTGGGTTTTGGTGTGTATAAACTATGTAAAAAGGCAACTCCTAGGATTAGGGTTTACCACAACGTTAACCGATGCATGCGATGAGATAAATAAGACGGACAATTGCGCTATTTCACCCGAGGGACAAGCTTTCGCCGTACACCAACTCTTAGGATTATTCTTGCAAATAAACCTAATTGTCTCTACCAATTTTATGTTTATAACTCAAGTTGTTAGCATGAATCCCTTTTCTTTCGATTAGGACTAAACATAGAATCGTAGGAGGAGAGATAGACACAACGATATCAACATTAAATACTTACCTCAAGCGCACATGGCTAACGTCGGGCTCACCCCGACCCTAAGAGCTTTGGGGAACTACTCGCTTCTCCTCATGGAACTCATCGTCAATTGAAAGGAAGAAACTTGCATTAAAATAAACTCCGAAGCTTTACAACTCAACGTCAACTTTCGCAAACGTCAAACCCTAAAACTTCTCTCTAACTCTAACTCTATTGTCTATTGTCTTGGGTTGTTCTATGATTGGATTATTGGATGATCCAACAAATCAGCCCCTATGGCTCTATTTATAGGCTACTAATCCTCGCTATCCAAGGATTGTAACTCCTATCTAAACTAATAACTCTATCCGAACAATTAGGATAGGTCTTTTATTTTGATAAAACTTAATGGTAAAAGATAAAAAAAACTTCAGCTGTCCTCCATCTTGAAAGTGTGAGATAATCCCGTGCCTCCTTGAAGATATAGTTCCGATCCGCATTCGAAACCGAGTCTATCTTCTGTCGAGATAAGGGGTCGATATCGACACTAGGGGGTCGATATCGAGGTCTCTGTTCCTGCTCGACTTGTTCAGCTCTGGTCGATGTCTATGACGATGGTCGATATCGATGTCTCCAGTCGATATCGACCTCTTCTAGTCTGGTTTGTCTGGTTATCTTGATACTCAGGAGTCGTGCCGAAATCCAGGGTCGATATCGATGTCTCCAGTCGATACCGACCTCTTCTCAGCTTCACTTGGCTTGTCCGTTTTGACTCCGATTTCATCGAATTCCTGCATAGTTAGCTCAAAACTCGTGTAGACTCTATTTCTTGCATTTTAGCCCATTCTTACACAAGTTTATATTCTTTTGAAACTTTTATTTGGGGATCGAATGAAATACGAAGTCAAAAGATGCAATAAACAAAGGTGCAAATGTGTACATCAAAACACCCCATACTTAGACTTGCTTGTCCTCAAGCAATAACCAAGCAATAACCAACACCTACAACACATCCTTCAAGTCTTTGCCCTTGTCAAAAGCAACATCATAAGCGGTAGCAAAGCAAAGCGAGTGAATTTAACGTCATAGCACATATTTTGGCGATCCATAGGCATATGCAATTTTGATCCAACCTCACAGGGACAATGTGTTTGCACTCGACTCTCATGTGTTTAGGCTATGAAGATCAACTCTCAACTCAATTCCATATACAATCTCATAAACATTGCAATTTATAATAATCCACTTCGCAACCAATTATGAAAATGCAATAAGAATCATCAGGAGGACTTTCGCTCAATGGAAGACTTCATAGAAGACTCCATTCGGCGGGGTTGTAATGGGGCTTGGTATGAAATAAAGGGTATGGAATTATTTGGCTATGTGGTGCTTTTATAATTCGGGAATCAAGACTCCTAAATCTCAACACTTGCAATACCCAAACCATAACTCTTCAATGTAAGCTCAATCTCTATAATGCTTTTTCCCAAACTCATCTTTCCATAATATGCTCTCAAAAGTATAACACTTGTATGAATAAAGGACTTAAGGATTTTGGCTCATGCACTATATATATATATATATTTTTTTTTTTTTCGGATTTTTTTTTTCGGAAATAATACTAAAGCTATGTGCATTTATATGGTGAGCCAAAAAATCCTTTTACAAAATATGACAAAATGTAAATATGTACCATCCTATAATTTCCTTGCTCAAAACTAGACATTATGCTCTTTTCTTTCCACAAGGCATTAGTTCCAACCAATCTAAGTCTCAATTCCCAAATGGGGGTCAGGATTAATTCGGCTAGGGATAATTTTATGGAGTTTGCAATTTCAGGCTCAGGCTAATGTTCTGGCTTCAAGCAGGGATAATGCAGGGTAGGTAAAGAGAGGATAAAAATGGCTTAGAAGATGCCTCCATCATTTAATTCTCGTAAACATAAACATATATATGCATTGGTTTTGAATAACTATTACAACATTTAGAGATGCATAGGAAGAGTAAATTCACTCAAGAAAGCGGAGGGATTTTTTATGTTCTCCCTATAGGTCAAAATTCTCACAAGGACAATTTTTGTTGGATTTGCTTTCTAGCCTAGGATCATATGTGCTCAATTTCATCACAAGTTCACAATCTACATAAAAAATTTTAAAGACTTAGGCTAAACCATCCAAATATGCCATAGGATTTACATGATCAAGTCAGCTATTGAGTTTTCATCATAGGACATCTAAGTAGGGTAAAAAACAAACTTAAAAATAAACATGCATTTTTTTGTATTTTTGACATTTTTCTATTTTTTTTTTGACATTTTATAAAAGTAAAACTAAAAATTTAAACATGAATGCAATGCGAAGAAGAAACCAAGTTATGACCATAAGACATGTTTTTCCCCCACCCCATACTTAAAATATACAGTGTCCTCACTGTATTAAAAAGAAGAACAAGGGTAGAGAGAAACTCACAGCGCAAACCTGCGGATTCAGGTCGATTTCAGGTTGGGTCGATGCCAGAAGTCGATATCTAGGTCAGTGGTCGATGTCGACTGCATCTCTCGAAGTTGAGGAAGAAAATGAAGACAAGGGCTTCCTGATTGGGGTCGATATCGAGTATTAGGGTCGATATCGACCACTCTTTTTCGCTCCTGAGTCCTCGATGTCGACTCCAGGAGATGGCTTGACCCTAGGGGGGTCGATTTTGACTGGCCTGGTCGATTTCGACTGCCTCTGCAGAAGCTTCTTTCCTTCTTCATCGTTCCTTTTGCTTGACAACCTGAAATCTAAGTTAGGAATATAGATAAAGCACGAATTATCTCAGTTTTAAAAGTTCAAAACAGCCAAAAGTTAAATCCTAAAAACCATGTATGCAAAAATTTAAAGGTTTTATGTACACGCTCTAGATTTTTGAGTCGCTAGGCCGACTTCTCCGTCAATTCTTCATGACCCTTTTATGTAGGGACCCTTTGAGCGTGAGCCTTCTCCTGGATCATCTAGGTCCTTTTGGTAGTGGCGAAGTTCGGCGACCAAGGCTTCTTTGATGTTAGGTTCTTCTTTGGGCGCTTTTCTTCTCTTTCTTGACCTAACTTTAGCAATATAGGCAAACCATGGAGCTTTGACCCTCTCTTTAGTAGATTTATCAATAATAGGTTTAATTGATTTATCAATAAGGGACTGAGGAGGATTAAGAGTCATACCTGGGCTTACCTGTTTGGACCCGAAACTGAAATCTTCGGGCTGAGGGGTGGTCGATTTCGACCAAGGTGGGTCGATTTTGAGAGCTTTGGTCGATGTCGACATGTGGGGGTCGATATCGACCTCTGTGACCCCATACTTAAGCTCCTGGCAGTGATCTAGCATACTCGATTTCGACCAAGGGGGGTCGATGTCGATGTTTTTAGTCGATATCGACTGGTTCCAGTCGATGTCGACCCTGCATGCTGTTTCCGTCCTCGCCAACAAAAATTTTCTAAGCTTCTCCTTAGCCGGCGAGAGGACTACTTGCTCCAGGTGCTTTGTTTCGCTCATGGTCGGATTGAAAGAGAATTCTATTACTTCGTTCCCTATAGTAAAGGTTAGTAATCCTCGACGTACATTGATATTGGCATCTGCAGTAGCTAAGAATGGCCTACCAAGGATAATAGGCACTACAGGATCTTCAGGCATTTCCAATACAATGAAATCAGTAGGCACAAAGAACTTACCTACCTTTATTGGAACGTCATCAACTATACCTGTGGGTCTGACGAATGAGTTGTCAGCCATATAAAGTTTCATGTCCACAGGTTCAAGTGCGCCAATGTTCACCTTCTGCCAAATAGAAAGAGGCATGAGACTTACACTTGCCCCTAGATCACATAGGGCTTTATAACGATGTTGGCCAAGTCCCACGGTGATTGCGAACTTCCCTGGATCACTCTTCTTCTTAGGGAAGTCCATCTTTGAGCACTCCTCTGCGATCTCTGCCATGGATCTCTTCTTGCTCAGGATGTCTTTCAGGAATCGCACATAGGCAGGCATCTCGCTTAGGGCTTCTGTAAGAGGGATAGTAACGTTGAGTCCCTGAAGTATCTTTATGAAGCGCCTAAACTTGCCTTTGATGGGATCCTCCAATGCTTTGGAAGGGAATGGCAACGTCTTCTTCGGTGGGGGGCCAAAATGGTGGTCGGAGGGGCCCGCTGGACATCGATGTCGACTGGGCTCTGGTCGATATCGACTGGTAGGGTCGATTTCGACCTCTGTTGTGGCTCTGATGGCTCTGCAGTGTCATCGATATCGACCTGTGGGTCGACATGGGGGTCGATATCGACGTCATCCTCGACATCGACTGGTCTGTCGACGTCGACTGGGTCTGCTGCTTTCTCCGATTCCGTTTGTGGCTTATGTACTTTGGTGCCACTCCTTAATTGTATGGCTGCGATATGGCCCGTCCCGGATTGTCCCTTAGGATTTGTGGTGGGTTGCCCAGGGAGTGTTCCGGACGGTCTAGGGATTTGTGCCACCAATTGACCCAATTGGGTCTCTACGTTCTTCTTCCAAATATCCATCTCCCCAATCCTTGTGGTAAGGTGATTGAGTTGAGAATGGATAGCATTGTTGGATTGATCATTCTTAGCTTGATTTCGCCTGATTTCATCCAGTACTAGTTGAAGATCATCCTTCTTTTGGTCTCTCTCCGGGTGCCCAGGAGCTCTATAAGGCGGAGGGTCCCTAGGGTTAACCTGGTTCCTTTGTGGTTGATGGAACCTTTGGTCTCCCCAATATTGGTGATTGGGACCCCTCATGTAGTGAGCCTCTTGGTGAGTCTCCGCTAGGTGTACTTGTTCGGCATGGGGGCACTCGACGGTGGTATGCCGCTGCGATCCACATTCAATGCAATCTTGGTTCACTGAAATGAACCTCACTTGCTTTTGGAGCTTTCTAAGTTGATCTCTGTGGAATTGCTCCTTCACATCCGGATCGATTACATTGGAGGGTTCATATAAGGGCATAGATGGGGCAGACCTCGATGATGATGATGTGTCGGAAGCCTCAGGAGTCCCATATGTGTTGTCGAACTCCACCAACCTCTCTATGGTCTCCCAAGCCTCTTGTGGGGTGAGTTCAAGGTAGCCATAAGCGGTGTAGGTGTTGATCCTCTCCTTTGTTGTAGCGTCAAGAGCATTGTAAATGATCTCTTGAATTACATATGGTGGTTGGCCATGCGTCGGGCATGATCGTAGAAGGTCCTTGAACCTTTCCCAAACAGTCGCCAGAGCTTCACCAGGCTTTTGTTTGAAAGCCGTGATTTTCTGTCGGATCAACGCCGTCTTAGAAGGAGGGAAGAACTTGTTGAGGAACGCGTCCTTGACTTCATTCCAGGTGCGGAGCGATCTTGGGGCTAAGCTCTCCAACCACTGTAATGCTTTTCCTGTAAGAGACCAACGAAAGGCTTTTAGTTGGACATATTCAAGACTTCGTCCATCAGCAATAGTATCACAATGGTCTAAGAAGGTAGAAATATGTGCCATAGGGCATTCGTTAGGTTTTCCTTCATATTGATGCCTTCTTATTTCAGTCAAGAAGTTAGGTTTAATTTCGAAATTAGAGGCAGGGATAAGAATTGCCGATTCAGGCACTGTGAGAGCGGGGTGCATATATTGCTTGTCATTCCTAGGGAGGGAATTGATTTGGGCTTCTATTTGCCTCCGGCCTTCCTCCTCCCTGTCCGCACGCTCCTTAAGTGCTGCCTCTCTAGTCGTTAGATCCTCAAACTGCCTCCTTAGTTGCTCAATTAGTTCAGCTTGGTTCGCGTTGTCTGCCATGATTCTTTGAGCTTGGGCTCTTAGATGGAAATAACGCTCAGGGTCGTCTACTCCTTCAAATTCAGGTGGGCGATCAGCGCGTCGCATACACCTGCAAAATCAATCTAGGTAGAGCTGTGAGATAGACTACTAGGGCGCGATTGATTGCCTCCCCGGCAACGGCGCCAATTTGTTAAGGAGGTAAGTCGAGTATACAAATGTAAAGATGTAAATAAATGTAAATCGACTCCTAGCCTATGCAAATAATTACAAGACTTCCTCCCGTTGTAGTGGAAGGGTAGTCAGGATCGATCCACGAGGAGGCGTGTCAGCGGGATCCTAGTAGCGTTGGAAATCTCAAGTCTGCGTCAACCAGAAGCCTCGATTTCGACCTTGGGCCTCGATGTCGACCTCGGCTGTCGATGTTCTCTGCAACAGAAGACCTGCAAAGACAAAAACAAGTGGTCGATATCGACTGGTGGGGGTCGATATCGATGTCAGTCCACGAAATCGACTGGCTCAAAAGACTGCTAGTCGACACAGAAGAGTCGATATCGATACAAGGGGTCGATATCGATGCTCAGCAAAACTCCGCAGCGATGTTCGTCGTCGACTCAGAAAACTGTCGACGAATTCAGTGGTCGATATCGACGTCTGGGGTCGATATCGATGTCTCCCTGCAGTGAGTTAGTTTCTCGTCGGCAAAGAAAGGCCGAAGATTTAAGAATGGAGAGAGAAGCAATGAACAGAAATAACAGTGGGTTTTGGTGTGTATAAACTATGTAAAAAGGCAACTCCTAGGATTAGGGTTTACCACAACGTTAACCGATGCATGCGATGAGATAAATAAGACGGACAATTGCGCTATTTCACCCGAGGGACAAGCTTTCGCCGTACACCAACTCTTAGGATTATTCTTGCAAATAAACCTAATTGTCTCTACCAATTTTATGTTTATAACTCAAGTTGTTAGCATGAATCCCTTTTCTTTCGATTAGGACTAAACATAGAATCGTAGGAGGAGAGATAGACACAACGATATCAACATCAAATACTTACCTCAAGCGTGCATGGCTAACGTCGGGCTCACCCCGACCCTAAGAGCTTTGGGGAACTACTCGCTTCTCCTCATGGAACTCATCGTCAATTGAAAGGAAGAAACTTGCATTAAAATAAACTCCGAAGCTTTACAACTCAACGTCAACTTTCGCAAACGTCAAACCCTAAAACTTCTCTCTAACTCTAACTCTATTGTCTATTGTCTTGGGTTGTTCTATGATTGGATTATTGGATGATCCAACAAATTAGCCCCTAGGGCTCTATTTATAGGCTACTAATCCTCGCTATCCAAGGATTGTAACTCCTATCTAAACTAATAACTCTATCCGAACAATTAGGATAGGTCTTTTATTTTGATAAAACTTAATGGTAAAAGATAAATAAAACTTCAGCTGTCCTCCATCTTGAAAGTGTGAGATAATCCCGTGCCTCCTTGAAGATATAGTTCCGATCCGCATTCGAAACCGAGTCTATCTTCTGTCGAGATAAGGGGTCGATATCGACACTAGGGGGTCGATATCGAGGTCTCTGTTCCTGCTCGACTTGTTCAGCTCTGGTCGATGTCTATGACGATGGTCGATATCGATGTCTCCAGTCGATATCGACCTCTTCTAGTCTGGTTTGTGTGGTTATCTCGATACTCAGGAGTCGTGTCGAAATCCAGGGTCGATATCGATGTCTCCAGTCGATATCGACCTCTTCTCAGCTTCACTTGGCTTGTCCGTTTTGACTCCGATTTCATCGAATTCCTGCATAGTTAGCTCAAAACTCGTGTAGACTCTATTTCTTGCATTTTAGCCCATTCTTACACAAGTTTATATTCTTTTGAAACTTTTATTTGGGGATCGAATGAAATACGAAGTCAAAAGATGCAATAAACAAAGGTGCAAATGTGTACATCACGTAGCTGCGGGCGGTCGCTTGCCCAATCCATCTGGTGCACAGACGCTCTGGCCCACAGATCGTCGGTGACCACCATGTCGTCCTCGCCACCAGATCTCCGGCGTCCCCTCCTCACAAGCGAAGCCATGTTCTCCCTCGCGCAGGCGACTCTTGCTGCAAACAACACTCTTCGCCGCCCCCTATTCCCCGGCCCTCGCTCTGCTCCAATCCAACTCCAGGCGGCTGCGATCAGGGCTAATCGATCAGGGGTCTTCTTTCTTCGGGCTAATCGGGGTACTCAAATATGAAGGTGAGCGTGTGGGTGTTTGGGTTTCCGATCGATTTGCCCCAATTTTTGTTGAATTTGTTAGCAATTTGTGTGATTTCGAAGCTTCAATTTGATTTGCCCCAATTTATTTGATTTCGAAGCTTCAATTTGATTTGCCCCAATTTGTTTGATTTTGAAGGAGTGGATATCAGATGTGATTTCCAACTTTGAAATATTATTCACCAATCATCGTTCAATGTATCCATTAAATCGATTGATTCAATCGAATAATTCTAAAATTTACTTAACCACAACGGTTATGCAATTATTCATCAATTCCGTGTACCTCGTAAAAATAAGAATTCCACTGAATAACCTCCAAATTACCATTCATTGTGCGCGTTAAATCGATCGATTCTATTGAATTATTCTAAAAAAATTACTTATTCACAATGGTTGGTATTCACTAGTAGCTTTATCATTTTGGTATCTCTTTATTCGGTGAAATATATATTTTTACCGCTAATAAAATTACTTTTGAAACATTATTCGGTAACATGTGACAAATTATTCAATAGAATTGGTAAATTTTGATCTGACCTGGATGAAAAAAGATATAAAACATTATTCGGTGGAATTTAAAACATTATTCGGTAAAATTGGTAAATTTTAATATGAAAAAGACAATATAACATTATTCGGTGGAATTCAAAACATTATTCGGTGTAAATGTTTGTTTTTGATCTAAATCACAATCTTTACAAATAAAAAAATATGAATATACTACTTTTTACATTAAAAAGAAAAAAAACGAAAAGCCTAATTTGAATTGATCTGAATGTAGTTTTTCCGATGATCTAAATTAGAAAAAAAAACCCCATAGCTTCGTATAAAAAAAAGAAAAGCGGAAGGGATTCAAATAAATAAATAAAAATGGAAGGGATGGGATTATTTTTTCAAAATAATTGATTATTTTTTAAAAAAACAAAAACTTTACACATAAAAAAATATGGATTGACTAAGATCTTAGATATTGCCAATTAATATATATAAAAAATTGCCAAAACATGTTAAATCAAAACAATACGTTAATATGGAATAAGAAAAAATATTTGCCAAATTGGATTGATGTATGGCGGGCTCCACATATTCACAATGCAAAAATTCCAAATCCCACACCATTACACGCGCATGTTCGGAGAGAGTAGGTCCGATTTTATGTAATAGTGTGCGGGCCCCACTGTTTTTTATATTAAAAAAATGGAAAAAAAATCCTTTTAATCTAAGCCATCCATTTACACCCGATCAATGGCCCAAAAACGTGCACAAAGTATACCCTAAGGGGTGTGCACAAATAATCCATACTCTATATATATATATATATATATATATATATATATATATATATATATATATATATATGTATATATATATAGAGAGAGAGAGAAAGAGAAAGAGAGAGGTTAGTTCCGGTGTACTCAGCCCTTAACGTGTATTATGTACACAAATCTGGGTCGTTGATTAGTTGAGATGGAGGGTAGAGATTAATTAGCCCATTTGTATGATTGCCTACATAGATGATTATTCGATCGAGTATAAATGATTATGCACTAGTATATGAAGGATTATTCAGTCGTATGAGTGTTAAGGAGGTAAGTCGAGTACAAATAATAAGATGTAATAAATGTAATCCAACTCCTGGCCTAAGCAAATAATTACAAGACTTTCTCCCATTGTAGTAGAAGGGTAGTCAGGATCGATCCACGAGGAGGCGTGTCAGCGGGATCCTAGTAGCTTTGGAAATCTCTAGTCTGCGTCGACCAGTAGCCTCGATTTCGACCTTGGGCCTCGATGTCGGCCTCGGCTGTCGATGTTCTCTGCAACAGAAGACCTGCAGAAATAAAAACAAGTGGTCGATATCGACTGGTGGGGGTCGATATCGATGTCAGTCAACGAAATCGACTGGCTCAGAAGACTGCCAGTCGATACAGAAGGGTCGATATCGATACGAGGGGTCGATATCGATGCCAGAAAAACTCCGCAGCGATGATCGTCGTCGACTCAGAAAACTGTCGACGAACTCAGTGGTCGATATCGACGTCTGGGGTCGATATCGATGTCTCCCTGCAGTGTGTTAGTTTCTCGTCGGCAAAGAAAGGCCGAAGATTTAAGAATGGGAAGAGAAGCAATGAACAGAAATAAAGACAGCTGTTTTATGTGTATAAACTATTTAAAAAGCAACTCATAGGATTAGGGTTTACCACAACGTTAACCAATGCATGCGATGAGATAAATAAGACGGACAATTGCGCTATTTCACCCGAGGGACAAGCTTTCGTCGTACACCAACTCTTAGGATTACTCTTTCAAATAAACCTAATTGTCTCTACCAATTTTATATTTATAACTCAAGTTGTTAGCATGAATCCCTTTTCTTTCGATTAGGACTAAACATAGAATTGTAGGAGGAGAGATAGACACAACGATATCAACATCAAATACTTACCTCAAGCGCGCATGGCTAACGTCGGGCTCACCCCGACCCTAAGAGCTTTGGGGAACTACTCGCTTCTCATCATGGAATTCATCGTCAATTGAAAGGAAGAAACTTGCATTAAAATAAACTCCGAAGCTTTACAACTCAACGTCAACTTTCGCAAACGTCAAACCCTAAAACTTCTCTCTAACTCTAACTCTATTGTCTATTGTCTTGGTCTTAGGTTGTTCTATGATTGGATGATTGAAAGATGATTGAATGCCAGCCCCCCAGGGCTTTATTTATAGGCTACTAATCCTCGCTATCCAAGGATTGTAACTCCTATCTAAACTAATAACTCTATCCGAACAATTAGGATAGGTCTTTTATTTTGATAAAAACTTTAAATAACTTAAAGGTAAAGGATAGATAAACTTCAGCTGCCATCTATCTTGAAAGTATGAGATAATTCCGTGCCTCCTTGAAGATATAGTTTCAATCCGCATTCGAAATCGAGTCTATCTTCTGTCGAGATAAGGGGTCGATATCGACACCAGAGGTCGATATCGAGGTCTCTGTTCCTGCTCGACTTGTTCAGCTCTGGTCGATTTCTATGTTGAGGTCGATATGGGGGTCGATATCGACACTGGGGTCGATATCTGGGTCTAAGGTCGATATCTACCTCTTCTCAGCTTCACTTGATGTCTATGTTGAGGTCGATATCTACTCCAGAGGTTGATATCTACACCAGAGGTCGATATCTACACCAGAGGTCGATATCTGGGTCTAGGGTCGATATCTACCTCTTCTCAGCTTTACTTGGCTTCTCCGTTTTGACTCCGATTTCGCTCGAATTGCTGCATGGTTATCTCAAAACTTGTGCAGACTCTATTTCTTGCATTTTAGCCCATTCTTACACAAGTTTATATACTTTTGAACCTTTTCTTTGGAAATCGAATGAAATATGAAGTCAAAAGATGCAATAAAAGAAGGTGCAAATGTGTACATCAATGAGTCTGTTTAGTAGGTTAGTCATTTTGATTATTCGATGGTTTCACTATATTATTCGATCGTATTGACGGATTATGCGATGGTATTGCTTTATTATTCAATGGTATAACTTAATTATTCGATGACGTTACAATATTATTCGATCATATTGACGGATTACGAGATGGTATCGATAGATTTTTCTAATAGCTAGCACCATGAAAACGCCCCTAACTTTTACCTAAAAATTACAATCGCATAATCCGTCAACACGATCGAATAATGACTAACCTACTAATATATATATCTACATAGAGGATTATTCAGTCGTATGAGTCTGTTTAGTATGTTAGTCATTATTCGATCGTATTGACGGATTATGCGATGGTAATTTTTAGGTAAAAGTTAGAGGCGTTTTCATGGTGCTAGCTATTAGAAAAATCTATCGATACCATCGCGTAATCCGTCAATATGATCGAATAATATTGTAACGTCATCGAATAATTAAGTTATACTATTGAATAATAAAGCAATACCATCGCATAATCCGTCAATACGATCGAATAATATAGTGAAACCATCGAATAATCAAAATGACTAACATACTAAACAGACTCATACGACTGAATAATCCTTCATATACTAGTGCATAATCATTTATACTCGACCGAATAATCATCTATGTAGGCAATCAAACAAATGAGCTAATTAATCTCCACCCTCCATCTCAACTAATCAACGGCCCAGATTTGTGTACATAATACACGTTAAGGGCTGAGTACACCGGAACTAACCTCTATATATATATATATATATATTTAACAATAAATGATTCTAAACATAATTATTGTCTTTATAAATTCAAAGATACATAAAAAACAACAACCACATTAATCGGTAACTATGTCCATCTAAAAAATCTCAAATGATTACCAATGGATGCGACATTATTTTAGAAACTATTGCTTATATGGTGTCTTTTAATGTATATATTGTTCTTTAGAATGTCGTATAATGTTTAGACGAAAAATTAAACTTGTAACAAAATCATTAAGTTTATTCTAAAGGATTTTATAAAATCATGTTTATAAATAATATAAATTTTGGGAATATATTTTATATTATTTTTTGATTTTTTTAGGTTAAAGAATAATTATATATTTATTTTATAACAAAATATATAATTCTAAAAAAATACTTATTGTGGATTAATATTAAGATTCTAGCTTAAGCCTGTTAAACAAACCTAAATTTTAGTCTAATATTTTATTAGTGAAATTAAACTTGTATTAATTAATTTGTGAATCCACTCATATTGCTAAAAAGGTTGTATGCCTATAATGTTACATATTAATAAATTAAACTCATAGTAATATTTAATTTTTGAGTATAATACATGATACGTCTAGAATTATATATGTAATATCACTTTATTGACATCTATGAAAGAAAATCTATAATAAAAAATGATATTAAATGACGTTATATAGGCATCATTCTAAATTTCTAATCTTCTAATCTTCTGAACTTAAATGTTATTTTAAAAAAAATTTCAAAGCCCTGGACACGTATCAAAACCAACCCTTCAGCCATCCATTCAGATCTGAGTCTCTCTCTCTCTTTCGCCTCGTCTCGCTCTAGCCTCCTTCTCCGGTACCTCTTAGAGCATGTGCAAGAGCTTCCCTAAAACAATCTCTAAAATAGAAAATTATAAGTCAAATATTCTGAATATTTTTTTAACCCATTCCAACAGCTTCTTCATTTTAGAATTCACCCCAAAATATATAGAGTTTTCTCCAAATTTAGGGAATGATCCCCATATTTTCTCTCCATTCTCTATTTTGGAGAATATAATGGGGAAGCTCTTGGACCAAAAATCATCTCAATATTCTCCAAAAAATGAAGATAGAGAATCTCTTGGAGATGCTCTTATCGTCGCTTCTCCGTAACGACCTCTTCTCCTCTGTCGGAATCGCTATTACGAGGAAGTCAGAGAGGCTTCCCATCTCGAGAGCACCGACATCACCCACCGCCTAACCGCCATCGTCGCACCTCTGTTCGCAGTCCTCGTTCGACACCTCGTCGCCACCCTTCTCCTAATCTGACCACGCAGCCACTGCTCCCCCTCAGTTCGTCGCACCTGATGCCGCTTCTCCCTCTTCCCGAAGGTAGCTCTTCGCTGCTCCCAATTGGAGTCAATTCGCCTTTATCCAAGCGACTCCGAATTTTCTTGATTTTGATTCCGACCAAGCAACCGTAGGTATGTCATCCCTCTTTACCTTGTTGCTTGGTATCCAATCCTCTATTTAATAGAAGAGGGCCAGTGCTGAATTGGATTTTTTAAAATTGCTCATATTTTATTTTTGATTTTGTGTTGTTGAATTTGGTTGTTGAATCGTCTTTCCTCTGCTGAGGTTGATTAGAATCTACTATTTAAATGCCTATTGGGTCAATTGAGTCTGTTTTGAGAATGTGCTAATTGCTCTAGGGCTTAAATCTGTTATTGATTTGTTGAGCTTTATTGGTGATATTGGTTTGATTGTGATCTTGCTAGCCTTCACTTTTGAATTAAATTTAGAAGTGGAACTTGACAGATATTTGCTGCTGAAAATTGATCACTTTGGCTTTAGAAATTTAGTCATAAATTACACTTATTTAGTGAAAGTGTTGCCTACTTGCTTAGTTTAGTAGTTGGTCTTCACCTACCAGTTTTATGCTCCCCGATGTCACATAAGTTCATTGATCTCCATTCGACAAAAGTATCTCAAGTATGAAGTAATATCTAGGTGTTGAGTTCCGACCCTAAATTATATTAGCACATTGTTATTGTTTTGGTCTTGCTTATTTTGCTCATGTAGGAAACAACTTAATTTGTTTATTTGTGGCTTCCTTGTACTAGTTTGGGGGTGTTTTTTTTCTACTTGTTGTTGTGTTGGATAGGTTCATGTATAAGGGTTTTAATCGATTTATTGCTGAGTTTTTTGGCATGTTCTGACAGCTCCAAGGAGTATGACACTTACTCCTTCTAATATGATATATTTTAAATGATTTGTCTATTTGCATTATGTAAAAATGCTATGAAATTTATGTGTTTTCTCCATGAATTTCTTAGTAGGTTTCTCCAACAAATTTTTCTAGACCTATCGAAGGAACAAGACTTCAGTCTTTTGTCGTGGTCTTTTGAGCAACGTTATAATTTATAGTTTATAACTCCTGCATTTAAAAGAACAAAGTGTACGCTACGATGGTTGTGTTCTTTTGAGCAACATTAAAAATAAAACATCCTTGTTAAACTACGTTGTTCTCTTGATCTAGTCCGGTCAAATTATGTTCTAATTTCTTCATAGGTATATATACCTAGTGCTTCCCTATGCATGAGGTGCTATTCTATAAGGATGGTGAGCCCAAGATCGATGGAGAACCAGGGGATCTAAAGGTTAAAATCCCTGCACATTATCATAGAAAACAAACCCAATCATAATAGTTAGATTCATTTCTGCTTTGCCATCAACCTTCTCTTCTTTTTATCATATCTTTAAATTATTTTGTTAGATTATCCAAATGAGAAATTCATGATCATGCCTTCTTTTTTATTAATTATTTTCTTATATCTAGTTCCTCAAGAATGCAGGGATTGTCGAGGGTCTTGCTACGAAGATTGGGATATAGAAGGGAATCTTCTTACCCATTCATATAATTGTGAAAGTTCGTTCACTTAACCTCACTGCCATAAACTCGTATATTTCAACTCTATTTGCTGCTTTTTGTCGCTGATATTAGCATTATGTAGCACCTCCTCCTATTGTTAATGTATTGATAATGTCTGATTTAGTTCAATAAACTACTAAGTATGAGTTCAAAGTTGGTTGCTTTATAGTTTTTAATTTCTTTTACTTATAGATTGACAACGAGGCAGAGTGTATAACTCTTGACCTTCGGCCTTCAGATGCCATTAATATTGTTGTAAGATGCCAAATATTTATAATTCTGCTTCCAATCTGTCTCCCCTTTGTGAATTATCTACAACCATCACTAACCAAGTTTCTATAAAAGGGGCTCACATCATTTTAAAGTTTCTACAAAAGGGGCTCACATAATTCGACTCCTTATGGCAGAGATCCTCTCATAGAGTAAGTTGGAAGTCCCAAGAGTGTTTAGTCAAAGTACCTGACATGATAGTCAAAATACTTGACATGATCTTAACATAGACTCGTTTACATTAATGTTCGTCATATATTTATGTACGCCCTTTGCACATATGGCTACCTGTAATGATCTCTTATTTTGGGGGCTATATTAGATTAGTGTAGTTAGGGTATAAATAATACCCTTATATCTTGTAATTGGATTATGAAAGTAAGAATCAATCTCTTCTTCTCTCCTAATCTCTATCTGACACTCTCTCTCCCCTAATCCCTCTCCGTCTATCTTCCTCCTAAACCTCCTTTGAACTCTATTCTTCCTCTCTCTCGAGCCCTCATCTTGCTCGATTCACCCTCACGACCCTCGGGTCATAACAATGGTATCAGAGCCCTTTCCATGGGCACCGACAACTGCAGCTTGCAATGGCCGACGCTGACTGGCGGAATCATGTGACGATGGTGGAGCTGGCAGCGGTGGGGTCTTCGTCCTCGGATTCCTGGCGGATTCAATGGTAAGAAACGAATCGAATCTTCTACCGGGCACTCAACAAAGTCAGAATTCAACAGGGTGTGTCACCGGTGAATCATTATTCCGATCCGATTGGAAATGGGGTAAATGATCGAACGATATTTGTGAAGATTCGGAATGAAAGCTATCCGATTTCTTGGGAAATTTTGGATACGGTGTTCTCTAGATTTGGGATTCTTCTTGTAATAGAAAGATTAAGCAAGGGATTCCATTTGACAATTCATTTCTTTGAGAAAGAATCTACCATCAGAGCTTTTGAGTCTCTCAACGGCCGGAACATATACGACGGGTGCTGCAAATTGGAGCTGTTCTTAGTGACCTCAATGGAATCGTCATCCGCAGATCAAGGAAGCGCAACTCTTGAGGAAATGGAAGTGGCTTCTTCAATTGTCGAGAACTACAATGAATTGGAAGCTGTAGAGATCACAAATCCAAGCCAAGAACCAGAACCTGAGTGTTCCTCATGGAATTTTGGCAAAGACATGCCAAAACTCTCAGTTGATAAGCCAAAGGTTCGCAATGATGAATTCGAGCTTGAACAGACAAGGCAGAGAACTACGACAATTCATCAAGAAACTCCGAAAGAGGTCTCACAAGCCATCAGCACCAATGATTTCCCTTCTGAAACTGAAGGAGCAGGACACATGACAAATATCTCTTAAGGTAACCTTCGACTCCCTATTTAGTGGCAAGAAGTTGCATCACCGGAATCTGTTGGAATTGATGACATGAATTGTGCAAATCATGACCATTTTAATGGGATGGGGATGACACTGACTGATTTTAGGATGGTAGCAATTGAATGTATAGGGTTTTCAGTTGCACATAAGTTGTTTGACAAAATGCCTACTCGAAGGATAAGCAAGGAATTCGTACTGTTAACTGTGGTGGACGACATGGATAGTTTACATCCTATCATTTTCGATCCAGGAGGTGTTACTAGTCAGGGGTGTTTACATGTTGTGCTGGAAACTGAGTATAGAAATAAGGGATTTGGGGTAATTTCTGATGAGAATCTAGACCGGGATGGTTCCATGATGGAGCAGTCATTCTTCGTTCAAGATATTGATCTCAAGTTGTTAAAGAATGGCTTGGAATCACTGGCTTTTGATAAAGGAAGACATATCACTACTCTTTGGGTCAATCCAGAAGCCATTTGTGTTGCTCAAGCTGAGAAATCCATACATGCAGTCTCTTTGATTTTTGATCCAGATGGAAAAATGGCATTTATGTTGTCATGTATGTGCTGTGATAATGTGCATATATGGGGAATTTGTTGTCATAGGAGGTCCTGTGCTAGTGGACTAGGCAAAGGTTGGTGCATCAACCTTGCATTGGGAGATACTTTAGTTTTTGACCCAGGTGGCCGGTCATTCAAGACCTGCAGGCTAGGATACTTCTTCAGAGTTTATAAAGGGGAGATCAAAGCATTCATGAAGCAAATCAGAAAGCATATGGGTGTCCAAGATTGTTGAAGAAACATTGTGGAGCTGGGTTGGGAAGAGCCAAAAGTAGAACAGTCATTTTGGGATCAAATTTTCAGGTCTAGCTTCATTCTGATTTTTTTTTGCTACCTAAAATAATTGTACTGTCATAAGTAGGGTGTGGCTGTATGGGGTACTGTTGACTGTGTGTTATGCGCTTAATGGGTTGTTGACACAAGGGCCATCCGCCGGTTCAAGACACAAGGGCCATCCTATAAGTTGGTGTGGGGTGATATTGTTTTGCTAAGTGCTACACCATTAGCACTTCATAGATATTATTTGGGTGGAAAAGGGTTACTGCATTTGCTAAGTTGCTACCACATTTGCTTATATGGCTTGCAAAGGGGATGATAAGTTGTTGGTCAAGGCTTACACGTATAGATGACATACAAGGTTCACTCTTTCACATGAGGACACCAGGAAATAATTGATTGTTGATACAAATACATGTATAAGTAGGTAACATGGTCATATGGATTTTATTTTTTTCCGAATTATAGGTAACTAGTATATTAATTTTTTACTTGTATATAAGCTTTGAGGACAAAGCTTTCATAAGAGGGAGGCAATGTAATGATCTCTTATATTGGGGGTTATATTAGATTAGTGTAGTTAGGGTATAAATAATACCCGTATACCTTGTAATTGGATTATGAAAGTAAGAATCCAATCTCTTCTTCTCTCCTAATCTCTATCTGACACACTCTCTCTCCCCTAATCCCTCTTCGTCTATCTTCCTCCTAAACCTCCTCTGAACTCTATTCTCCCTCTCTCTCGAGCCCTCCTCTCGCTCGATTCACCCTCACCGACCCTCAGGTCACAACACTACCGAATTATGATGTTCTAGATGTTGATGTTGTTGATGGCGGTAGGCAACTTCGATCTTATGGATAACTTGGCAGCAGGTGTCAACCATTTATTCCGACTTGCTTTTTAGAGTATGTTCTCTATAGAATTCAGTAATTGGTTGCCTAGACTGTTGTGTTTTTTAAGTCTTCTATATATTCTTAATGGTTGCAAAATTGAAGTTATGGTATGGTTGTTCAAGAGGGAGTAAATGGGATGTCTTTAGCTCTAATATGTTTCTAAACAGAAAGAATGCAAATCATAGGGTGGGTAAAGATAATATTGTTTTATTTAAGCCTATTAGCTCAAATGATATAGCGATGTGCTTAAGCACAAAGATGCAGGTTCAAATCCTATATAGGCTACTATAATAATTAGATAAAAAAAACTATTTATCATTAACGAGGAAATAAATCTTTTAGCGAGGAAATCACATTTATCGATAAATATATATTCAACGACTATTCTTGAATCCTTCACCTATTTTCGCGACAAAATGTATGTCTTTTTGCGATGAAAACTTTAGTCGCTAATAAAATGGACACAATTTGACGCCATCATTAACGACGAAAAGAAATGTTAGTGATGAAATTGCATTTGACGCCAAACACATTCAATGACTATTTTTGAGTCCTTCCACTTGAGTGGCGACAAAAAGTTTGACTTTTTACGAGGAAAATGTTAGTGATGAAAAAGTTTGACTTTCCCTTGATTAACCTTTCCTTGACGAGCTTTCTACGATGAACTGACGACGAAATATATTTCATTGTCAAATCTCTTCAGCGACAAAAACTCAATTTTCAATGACGAAAAATTTCCCCGCTAATAGGAATTTGTGTTGTAGTGAAACGAAAGTTCCAAACAGATAAGTTTATCTAAGCAACAATCAATAATTTTTCCATAACCCTTTCGGGGGGTGTGGTGTGAAAGGCCTAAACCTTGCTACACAGGTGTTGATTTAACATAATATTCAACCACATAATCCATGGGATCCAAAGGGTTAGTAAGCACGTAACTCCGCAAATAAAGCACGCCAAACCATATCAAACATTCAAAGCAGCTAAAACCTACAACGGATAGAAGATATAACCAAAATAGAGAAGGCTCCGTAAAGTTCAAACCTTTACGCCGGCGAACAGAAGCGACGACGGCGAACCACCACAGATCGGTGACCAAACAGGCGCAACACCTCCCTCATCGGCTGACAAATTTCTTCCTTTTTTTTGAAGTTTTTCCTCACCCTCTCTTCACCTCGACACAGGAACACATACTATCGAGGGAAAAACATCAACCTCAGCAATCCGCTAGCCCATCGCAACCTTGGTCATCGCTTATTTTGAACCTCCATTGACAACCGAAAATACGCAATCAGGGGCGAAGACGCCAAGAACGACATCAGAGCCCGACCCAGGCAGACCACAAAACACCGGCATAATGGAACGGGAACCAACAGCTGGCTGAGATGGTAAGAAACAGCGTTTGATTTTCCGATTTGGCCAAGAAAGGACCCGTGATTGGGGAAGATGACGAAGAAATTGTGTGAATTAGGGATTGGGATCGGAGGATTGAAGACACTACATATATATATATATATAGGGATGCGCTCCGGTGAAAAACAAAATTGCGGTAGAAACCCGTGAGGACCGGATTTTTAGCCCGGTTCACCTGCTTTATAGCCCGGTTATGAATAGAACCGATCTATAAAGTCATAAATTTTAGCCCGGTTTTGAATAAAACCGAGCTATAAAATAACTATGTAATTTTAAAACATTAGCTTTTTTAGCACGATTTTTCGGTTTGACCGAACAATAAAGTCATGTGTTATTTTAAAACTGGAGTTTTTAGCACGGTTTTAAGGTTGAACCGAGTTGTAAAGTCACCGTGTGATTGAGGTTTTTAGCACGGGTTTCAAAAAAACCAAGATATAAAGTAGTCCTCACGGGTTTTTACCACAATTTGAGGTTTTCACCGGAGTCAATCCCTATATATATATAGGTTGGGTCATGTGTTAACAACTCTTACAGTGTTAAATGTTAACAAATCAATATTCGATAAAATTTATCAAATATTCATCACATTCACTCAATTATGTAACGACCCAGATTTTAAAAATCCGGGTTACGTTTAGAGGGAAGAATTATCCCTCTGTCAGATCTTGCAATCCAAGTACGAGCTGCTAATTTATCAACTTCAAGTTATAACCCTGTTTAAGTTTTAAGGATTTAATGATATAATTCAAGAAAAAGGGGATTTCAAACCCTCAAAACAATCGAAGAATCCAATCATTATCTATGCTTTCGCACGTGAACCTGTCCTAATTCAACTAGTCAAAACTCAAAAGAGATAAAACGAGTTTAAATCAATATAAATACAACATGTTTTTAAATGACAAACTTAACCAAAACATTTGTAAAGTCAAGTTATAATAGGTGAAGTCTTCTTAATACTCTCGTCCCATGAGAAAACCCCGCCATAGAAGCAAATCAGCAAGCAAAAGGGAGCGGGTACCTGAAACTATACCACAAGTCAAGGTCGAGCCACTCATGCGGGACCGGAAGTCCTCGCTGAGGTCATATAATACGCCTATACCTAGAATAAAGGATGCTCTAATGCAGTACTGGAATTTAAATCACACAAGCATGCTGACAGTTTATATGATGCAGAAAGCGATAAATTGGATCCACACAGAATGCCAAGTAGCATGTCCCTCTCCTACCTCTGCACCCCTTCCCGTTAATGCAGAGACTGGCCAGTTCGGTGCTATAGCATAGCAATTTCCTCATGGTGGTGCACAAACCACGGCATCATCATATCATATCATCTCATCGCTTGCCCGATGGTGCTGGGCTATCATATCATGCTCATATTGACTCGATTGACTCAGGGTAAACCCGATGGGGCTGGGCTACCCTATAACCCTAGCAAAGACTCTAGGACTATCATAGATAACGGTCGTTCTGTTTCAAACGCATATGCTCATTCATAAGTGCAAGTCCTAAGCATGATACTACATGGCATGCTTTTATGCATATGCAACACCTACATACCATATAACACATCAGGCATAAGGTCCAATCACTTGAGCAAGCCCCGGAGGACTTACCTTGAGTTTTCATATTCACTTAGCCAGCAAACAACCCACTCAGAGAATCATCCATCAGCAACCAAGCCACTTAGAGAACCATTCAATCACACTAGCAAATAATAAGCAAGGAATAGCTCATCAATACATATTTAATTAACACACAAGCAGGCTTCCAAACCAACCCAGAACTAACTGACATTTTAGTTAAGTAACCTAGCAATCTCATCATGATAGTTACCCTCAATTAATCTTATGCTCATCGAGTATAAACTTATTTCAAAGCCATATCAAGATCATTACTCAAAACATCTTACTTCAAATAAAGTTCAGGTTTTTCGTACACATTTTCCCAAGTAATTCATCAATTATTAAATCCTAAAATACTCAATCAAAATCATAAGTTCTCACAACTAAGGGTCAACAAGTCTTATTTATCAAACTCGCATACTAAATCATGCTCAAGAAGTAATCCAAGGGAAGTCAGCATATAAGGAATAAGATTAATTGTAACTAAACCACCTTTCAAGGTCACAAAATATCTCACTTGAGTATACAATTATAATAAGTTCCACATACATCTTTTAGATTATCCTATACAATTGGTCATACCTTACTACTCTTATTTTACTAATCAAAACACTAATCATATGACATTCAAATAAAACATTCACACTTAAAAGTATGTTTCTATAAGAAGAATCCTATCCCATTTTCCATTTTAAGGTCAGAGTCATACCAAGGAAGTCCATGTAAGTTCACAAGGCACATTAGGCTCTCAAGACATTTCTTACATAGTTACACTAGAATTCAACCAATAAACAAACCTAAAACATCTATATTATTACTCTAGTTAACCAAATTACCTAGCTTAAATATGAGGTAGTGATATCAAGTCAAACGAACCAATTTCATATCTCGATAAGCACAATAACAAGCTTACAAGTATAACAAGTTTCCAAGATGTCTTTTATATAATCTTATACACTTGACCATATCTTAGCCACTCTTATAAAATTTTGCTCATCAAGCACACAAGCATCCTAGGGTAAGTTGATATTTTCCGAAATCATTTCTAATTTCAAGTATAGGAATTTACTCAACAACAAGAACTACAAGCAAGCTTAGAAGCATACGAGCATAAGATTAAGAATCCAATTCCAACTCAAGTAGATCAAGGTAGTAATTCTTTAACCACTTAACAAGTCAAGATATATAATCTCCTCACTTTTATACCCAACATATGTTACAAGGTTTCTAAGACTTAACCCTAATCTTAACGAGATTGCATATAAAGCACACAACAAGGTCACAAAACATCACAATTTCTTAAGACATCTTTTAATCATCTTAGACACTTTAACTATATCTTAATTAACTACTCTTTTAAGTTTACTAATCCAATCCATTTATCAACAACATTCGAACACAATACTTATCCCTAAATCGATTTCTAGAGAAAAAAAGAATCTCATGTCATTCTCGTACTATTTACATAACTACCAATACTCTCATTCCTATTAAAAGTAAATTTAATAACAATTAGTCAAATCTAATTTATTTAAACTCGTTCTCCAATCAATTAGATCCTAGTTGACTTCGGAGTTCTTAACTAAATCGCAACTAGTACCAAAACAATTATTCACCCATTAAAACAACAATTTGCCAAAGAACAGTAAGAAGCAATCTTGAGTCTCAATCAAATCCCATATTCTAATAAATGGCCAAAACACAAGGTCTACTACCAACTAAAGAAACAAACAAGATTTGAACTGAATGAAGATGGAGGAAGCCTATGATCTATACCCAAATCGAGGTCACGAGGGTTCGGATTCAAGCACTGGGTTGAAGGGTTTGGAGCTGCGTACTTCGGTCCGGATGCCCGACAGTGTCGAGTCTTCAGGTCCATGTGGGTCCCTGAAATATGTCCTCCGGCATCGGGTGTCAAGGGTCATCTTGCTCGGCTCCCCAGCCAAGTAGGAGAGAGAGAGTGTTGCGAAGGGGGCCCCGGGAGAGAGGAAGAGAGCTCACGGTCTGGCGTGCTGGAGTCCATCACCCATGGACTCGAACTCGACTCCGGTGTTGGCTCATGTCGAGGTGTTTGCCGGCCTGGGTGTTCGTCTCCGGCATTGGATTCGTAGCAGAAAGGGAGACACCAATGCGGGCTTGTGGGCAGCCTTGGGTTCGCTGGTGTAGGTCCCGACAAGAGAGAGAGAGAGAGAGGGTGGTGCTTTGAGGAAGTCGAGGAGGGTGTGGAGATGAAGGAGGTAGGAGGTTGAAGAGATGAGGAGTGGTGGCCATGGTTGAGGCCTTGAGGGAGCGGCTGATATGTACAGTGAGGGAGCGGCTGAGCTCACTTGAGCGGATAGAGAGTATTTATATGGGTAGTCTAGGGTTACTTCTAGCAAATTACAAAATGGTTCCGCTATTTTTTGGTTTCAAAATTTCTATCCCAATAATCACTAATATTCAATCCAACAATTTCTATTTAGATTAGAATTGTAATGTAATAAAATAGTCACACACATCTCAATAGGGTCAAAACTTTATTCATCTATTAGTTCAGAATCCGAAAGAAAAAAATATCTTCAAGTCACGGTATACGAAAGCGGAATAGATCTTTTTTTAAATTGAATTCAAATATATGCCAAAACTTGCTTTAGCTAAAACAAAAGTAATTTTGATCGAGGACGGAGATTTTCAAAATTTTTGGAATCTCATAATATTTAATATTGAGGTTAAATTATAATTCATAAAATAATATTTTAAAATTTCGTTCTTTACATCATCCACCTCTAAAAACAAGTCTCGTCCTTGAGACTAAAATCCTTTTTGAAAACAACAAAACATTTCAAAACTCAAGTTAGCTCCTCTTATGTCAGTCAACCAGATTTCCAAGGATTCAAAAAGCAGTTTATTCACCTCTAAGGGCTAGTCCCAGATTCAACTTCCTAAGTTCATTTCTCATGATCAGTCTCAACATCAAACTCAAATATTAACATATCTTAAATATCATCATGTCAGAATTCATCATCAACAGATCACATCATTAGCACACCATATAATCACATGTTGTTGCACATTTTTAGCTATTAGAAAAGAACACAATCATCATAAATAACATGTGCACTCAGAAGGGAAAGCATAAATCAGCATCGTAAAAGTCAGCATGTTGGCCCACTACATTTCTGCTACACCACTCTGATCAAACTAAACGACCCACTCTTGATCACATCACAGAAGATTGTACAAGGATGACACAAGACCTAAGTTATAACCGAAGGAAAGAGATATTAAGGGATAATTTGCCTAACTTTGGACACGAAGGCAGACTCGGATAGTATCTGGTAAGACAAAACGTGAGAATTTCGTCGATGCCCATGGGAAACCCTTAAGGTTACGATCGTATCACTCAAAATCATCATGTAATACATCATGTCATAAACAGGCAACGTTGTAATTTTTCACACTAACATAGACCAATCTCAAGAGGCAATGCCAATACGATTTTAGTGCCATAACGTGTGGGAAAGCACAAGGTAAGGAACCTATCATGATCATAGCAATATCAATACACATACTACTATCAAATCAAATCCTCACAAGAAAGGAGTATCACCTATAATGACTAGGAATTACTATTAAGGTTCAACAATTATGGATATACACAAGATAGATCTAACAATCCGTTGCCTGAATATACTAAATTGATTCAATACATGCGTGAGGGGATCCTATATGCCACTATGGTGTAAGAGAACTAAAAAAACATGTAGGGAATAGCATTAACATGTCCTAAAAGCCACGAAATAAACATCATATATTTCACTAGTAAGGACAAGTGTAAGTGTGTGTTTCATGCAACGTTGTCACCAAGGTATACATCAACACATATTCCATATCACTATAACCTCAACATGGTAGAGTATAGTATCGACAATTTCTAATCAAAATGTGGTGCATAAACATACAAATCCAATTTACATCACAGGGGTGGACGTGTGAGCATACGAGGCTTAAAACTATTAATGCACAACGAGCATAGACATACATCATGTAGCAAGCAAAAGTGAGCATGTGTAAGATTATGACCTTCGCATGGTACTACCCATGTAAAATAGAGTATGATGGTGTTAAAAGATAAAAGATTGCTCCAATGATAATATTCAAAATATGTAAGCAATCATTATCTCATAAAATCATATACCAAGGCAATTATGCACGGTAGGTATACTACCAAAACCCTATTAAATAAATGATCATATAGATAGTGTAGATAGTGCAAAGAATCACATATCATATCATTGATGAGAAATTTCTACATATTATCGATAACACAGGACGATGGGTAAATGCATGAAATCATACTTTAACAACTAACAACATAATGCATAATGAGTCGGACTAATCATATCATAGGAGTGATCATATAGATAATATAGAGAGTACAATAAATCACGTAAGCATAGTCTCAAATACTAAATTACCAAATAGTATTTAATAATATGGCAAGGTGTAAGCATGCGGAGGTATGGTCTAACCACTAACATGGCGATTCACAACCAGACAAAACAACTATATAACCACACAACATGAATATAGGTGAAGTATAATCGAGAATGATGTAAATCTAAAACGGTGGGGACTAAGCATGGATATATAGAGTATAATGACACAGATATGCATACCAACTAAGATACAGATAGAAAAGGCACGGGCCGAGCTATCATGAGTCATGTAGTAATAGTAATCAATCACTTAGGGCATAAAACTCAGTAATTATTTCTTCGAAAGTAGAGATCATATGAGGGTTAATCGTAGCACACAACACAGTAGGAGGGCACATAGGTAGCATGTAACAACATACATGACAACAAAGCATAGTAGGCCAAAATGATCATGCGAAAACCTAACAGGGGCATGAGAGATGTATGAGAGGAAGTAACGTGACCATGATACAGTAGCGACTATCTCAAGTTACACAAACGTTAGGATATGCATATACATGTCAACAAGGCATGAATATTACAAGTAACTAATTGTAATTTCATATCAAGTCATGGATGCTCAAGTGTGGCTACCATCAAAATCAAGTAATAGTTTTCGAGTGTGTCATACTACAAGAGAATAACATGTTGTATATATCTAGAGATCATTTCATAAATTTATATAGCTATCGTGGTGGGTGATCATGCGATGTGTAAAGTCCTTAAAGCATGACAATCGTAGAGTTATAGTACGAGTTAAGAACAGACAACAATGAGAGGTACATAGATGAGCAAGACGTTAACCACATAAGACATAAATTCATAATATAGTTAAATCAATGACATTTAACAAGTGTAAGCACACGAAGATCAAAGAAGCACGCAACGAGAACATGCAAGAAGGACAGCAATTTTACTACGAATCCCGCGATAGAAATAATAAAGGCATGATGTAGATGGGGTATACAGTCACAACATAACTAATTTAGTTATACCTAACATTCTTATTCATCTAATAGGGCAAGTGGCAACATGGCAGAACGAAAAGATTATCCTGAGTCTATGATGAAGAGAAATAACCAATAATATGGAGAATAAAGTCACGTAATCCACAAGTCATGTATCGTATATGACGCTAGTAACACCAGATGAACCACGGGTTCATAAACATATGATATATATGTATAGGGGCTAACATGGCAATGCATCGAAAGTCAAACCAATCATATAACAAGGCGAGGGAAACACAAAATGAGTACTATGAAAGGTAATATGATCCTAAGATAAGATATATAAGGCATGGATGGATCAAGTGAAGTAAGAAGATATACATATCAATATAGGTGCAAATAGAATAGACATATATCACAATAATACATCAAAACAAGGAAACACAAACAAGACTACCATCATAACCAAACATAAGTTTCTCAGGGCAACATCGACTCGTCCTCACTGACTCCATAACCCATTCCAAAAAGAAGCCTAGTTGTTTCTTAGAGAGACAATATACTTTTGTGTGAACATCAACCATAAGGAAGACCTTCAAACGAATTTCCCGAATGAACAAAGACTTCAAAAGATCTCTCGATACAAAAGATGACATCCAACGAATTTCTAATAATCACTCATCAAGACCCCCTTTTGGTATTGCACTCCCTCAAGACAATCAACACTCTAACTTATATACCGATTTGTAACAAGTTAGACCCCTAAGGTTTGGAACATAGGTGACCAATCATGAAAGAAACTAAGAAGGAACAAGAGCGGTAAGAGAAAAGAAAAGCATTGAAGAGAGACAAGAAATTATCATGACAATTTATCAAGGTTCTCAAAAATCACAAAGAAAAATTCACCAAGAATTCAAGGAGGTCAATCAACAAGTCAGCTTGCTATCTTATCGAGTCTCACCATTAACAAGTTAGTTCGAGTATAGAGTTTCTTCCCTTAGAGAAGAGGAAACGCTTCAATCAAGATTTAAAGTCTACGTTTTAGAGATTATTCTTGTCTTCATTACTAAACGAGTTACATCTATTCGTTATTTCAACCTATAATGGTTAAGTTGTACAAGTCTCTTTCCTAACTAAATAAACAAGCAAGAATTCATCTTATTAGAATAAGAGATATGTAAGGTATCAATTATACAAGTCAGACAATTATAGGATATCGAGTAGTCACATAAGCAAAACATCATGGATAAATATCATCGTACATACGAACAAGATAGAGGTTCATGGCATAACTTCACAAAATCTCATAAAGTCACAACATATGAACGATAACACGTCCAGGGTAGGAGGGACAATGTCATATCAATCACATAAATCCTATTTTATGAATAAGCAATTCATGTCTATTCATTGGTTCACTTACATTTTAGTCGAGTTGTATAAACATGATCCTCTTCTGAACAATTTCCGCATATAAGAGCAATATCGTTAGAATTCATCATGTAAGGCATCGCTAAATAGATTATAGAATAATATCATGCCAAAACATCTCAATTAAGCATATACGCGATGCATTTTGTGATCCAGGTATTTCATAGGCGTCCCCATGAAATACTTGTACAAGTATCACAAAATTGTCACAATGTTCTCACTAGATCCGACCAAGTACTTTACAAGCGTCCCTATAAAATACTTGTGTCGACTTTGTGGAAACATTATCGCTAAGCAAGAAGTAACAATTTATATCAAGAATCTGTTTTCATAAGTATTTCTTATCAAGTCACTATGAACTCTTATAGATCAGAATATCATGGCTCCCAAATCAACAAGCAAAATTTCTCAATTCTCCAAAACCATACGTTTTCTCATCAACTAGAGTAAGATTCTCAAGCCGGAGCTCATAAGCTTCCACTAACCAATACGAAACATCAGCCATAACCATGTAAATCCTCATAATCTCATTTCATGTCCTCATCAATCCAAGGCCGAAAGGCACCAACAATTTCCATAATTAGTGATATATGCAGCAAAACAAATATGTATAAGTCAAACACATCAAAAATGACAACAATTGTCCAATCCAAGTAATCAAGTACCATACATTATATCCGCATAACAAGATCAAAGCATGTTATAAGAATTATGTCAGATGTCATAACGAAGGAAACTCATATAAACAAATATCATACCAAGTCATCAAGAATAACACACATGAATCACCAAACTTCTCCCTCAAATTTACATATTTCTAAAATCAAGTTTACGAATTACTCAAAAAAGATTTTACATATGCCCTCCATGCCCATCCATTAAGTATAAATCTAATGGTTTCTACCAATCCCAATCTATATCTGTAAGGGATAGTTATCGCCATGACTACCCGATCAAGTCTCGATTCTCACTTCTCAAAGTGATTATCTTACTTATCCATATTAAATTCATTTTTGCCCTTTGAAAACATTCAAAACTCGTGAAAACCTTTAGGCCATTTTACTTCCAAAACACAAAATCACCAATAGTTTTACAACTCATTTGTACTCGGATTGCACAACCTGGCTCTGATACCAACTTTGTAACGGCCCAGATTTTAAAAATCCGGGTTACGTTTAGAGGGAAGAATTATCCCTCTGCCAGATCTTGCAATCCAAGTACGAGCGGCTAATTTATCAACTTCAAGTTATAACCCTGTTTAAGTCTTAAGGATTTAACGATATAATTCAAGAAAAAGGGGATTTTAAACCCTCAAAACAATCTAAGAATCCAATCATTATCTGTGCTTTCGCACGTGAACCTGTCCTAATTCAACTAGTCAAAACTCAAAAGAGATAAAATGAGTTTAAATCAATATAAATACAACATGTTTCTAAATGACAAACTTAACCAAAACTTTTGTAAAGTCAAGTTATAATAGGTGAAGTCTTCTTAACACTCTCGTCCCATGAGAAAACCCCGCCATAGAAGCAAATCCGCAAGCAAAAGGGAGCGGGTACCTGAAACTATACCACAAGTCAAGGTCGAGCCACTCATGCGGGACCGGAAGTCATCGCTGAGGTCATATAATACGCCTATACCTAAAATAAAGGAGGCTCTAATGCAGTACTGGAATTTAAATTACACAAGCATGCTGACAGTTTATATGATGCAGAAAGCGATAAATTGGATCCACACAGAATGCCAAGTAGCATATCCCTCTCCTACCTCTGCACCCCTTCTTGTTAGTGCAGAGACTGGCCAGTTCGGTGCTATAGCATAGCAATTTCCTCGTGGTGGTGCACAAACCACGACATCATCATATCATATCATCTCATAGCTTGCCCGATGGTGCTGGGCTATCATATCATGCTCATATTGACTCGATTGACTCAGGGCAAACCCGATGGGGCTGGGCTACCCTATAACCCTAGCAAAGACTCTAGGACTATCATAGATAACGGTCGTTCTGTTTCAAACACATAAAGAATAGGGATGCTCATTCATAAGTGCAAGTCCTAAGCATGATACTACATGGCATGCTTTTATGCATATGCAACACCTACATACCATATAACACATCAGGCATGAGGTCCAATCACTTGAGCAAGCCCCGGAGGACTTACCTGGAGTTTTCATATTCACTTAGCCAGCAAACAACCCACTCAGAGAATCATCCATCAGCAACCAAGCCACTTAGAGAACCATTCAATCACACTAGCAAATAATAAGCAAGGAATAGCTCATCAATACATATTTAATTAACACACAAGCAGGCTTCCAAACCAACCCAGAACTAACTGACATTTTAGTTAAGTAACCTAGCATTCTCATCATGATAGTTACCCTCAATTAATCTTATGCTCATCGAGTATAAACTTATTTCAAAGCCATATCAAGATCATTCGGCAAGTTCATATCTCATAATATAAATAGTAGACGATAAACACAATAGCATCTAATTCTGCCAAAATGAAAGCTTTCAGTTTTAACAAATTGGTAAGCAAGGATTTGTAAGATAAGTGTGAACGACAAACTAGGGGTATTGTGGATGAAGTACCAGAACAAAACATGAATGAATCTGATTCGATACATACTCCCTCTTATTGAATGTTTGCTTTATTATTCAAGTATGTTTAGTTACATCATTTTACCCCAACCCAATTTATTGTAGAAATTTCGGGATCAAAAATTGGACCATGCAAACTAAAAAGACAGGTTGTAGCATAATGATATCGAGCAGAGATCTTTGAGACTTGAATAAATTGAATTTCTGCTTGAAGCATCAATTATTATTTATAACACCCTTCTTATTTTTGTATCCTTGAGACTTAAGATTAGCTATTTTGAGTATCACCTGAAAAATCAGCTTATTAGTTTTTCATAGCTGATTACATTGCCTAACTTCTAAGATGATTACCTCTTGCTAGACTCTGAATTGGCACTCTTTTGTTTCTGAACCTCCAGGTTCCCTCTCATCTAATCTTTCTTGTGATTTGGTGCAGTTACTGTTTTCATCAGTTTGTTCTTACAATAGATCATCTTCTTCACTTTCCTCAGCTATGGCCTGGATACACTCCATTTGTTCAGGTTCATTGTTCATTTCTTCATTGTTCACAACAAGAGTGGGTTGAGGTGTGCCTGGTGCCATACCATCTCTTTTTTTCTTCGTCATTAGGGTCTTCTAGTTTCTTTTTTGGGTTAGTTGCTTTAGTTTTGAAGCAGATTTGGAACGTCTCCAAATAGAAACCTTTATATGAAAAAAAAAGCATTGAAGGGTTAATAAAAAAAAGAAACTAGATTTAGAGTTCCAATCAGAAGCACCGTCAGCTAAAGGGCCTTTTTTCAAATAAAGGGTCTTTTTTCTTCCATGTGGAACCACTAGCTTCTCTCCAAGGAGATTGGGGTTCATTTTCAATTCCACTGTCAGACTTCAAAGCAGGTTATCCCCAACCCTGTGAAGCTGCAGCTTCTTTCCACTGATCTAGGACTTCCCTTAAGACCTCCAGTGCTACACTAGCCTTTTGAATGATACAATTAGCCTCCTTTAGACATACACACAGACAATTATCACTGATTTTTTTCATTGTGCAGATTATGAGTTACAGAAATGATTATATATGCATTATCTATAATCACCTTAGAAGTTGATTTTGAAATGGCAATTATCACTGATTTTTTTCATTGTGGAGGTTCAAATAAATACTCATAATGCAAGAGCTAAGAAAGGAAGGAAACAATTGATCCAAACATTACCAATGGCTGAATTTTCGAGATTCAAATCTCAAGAGACCTAACAACATCACAAGAAAGATCAGCAAAAGCCACTGCTCTTGACATAACACACTGTAAGAAGTCAAAGTCAACCACCTGGAAAAAGAGCAAAAGAAAAAGCGACAATCTCACACAAGTGTGAACCGACAAGATATTCAGAAGAATAATTGTCCACTCGGCTCTCTTGCAAAATTTTTGAGCTTAAGGAAAAGACAGAAGTTAAAAGGACAACAAAGCAAGGATACAAGTCTCCTTAATGTAGATGATGAATAGTCAATGGATGATGATGATTTGAGCCTAAGGAAAGAGGAAGGGTCAAGAGGACAACAAAGCAACGTTTTGTGTCCCCATAATTGATGTGCGTGCAAATTGCCATATTTTCTATGCACATATAAGTCCAATTTATCATTCATTTGCATGCATATTAGTGGTAAAACATGGGATTAGTGTAGTTTACGCTTAAATATCAAATATATGGGTCTGCACGAGTTTCTATGTGATTTCACAAAAAAGGGGATAAAAATGGAAAGATTTGGAAGAGCGAAAAAAGAACTCGAAGTCTTCAGAAGAGGTCGAAATCGACTGGGGACCTCGACATCGAGTGCAGCAGGGACACAGGAATCGAGCAGGAAATGAAGCAGAGCATATCAACATAGAGAGGTCGATATCGATGTCTAAAGGTCGATATCGATGTTGCCAGATCGAGCTAAAAGATAGAAGTCGAGTGCCAGTCCGAGTAGGAGAAGGATAGCTCGAGATGAAGTTTCACATAGGTCGATATCGATGTTCAAGGTCGATATCTATGTTGCCCAGCAGAGGAATCCGACTCAGATTTTGATAGAATTCTATCCGAAGCTTGCACGTCTATCCTAAAGTCGAGATTTCTTATCTTCAACACCAGAGCTATCATATGAGCTGACTTACCATAGAACTTTTAGTTTTTACATTATTTAAGTTTTATCTTAGAGAATAAAGATAAAGTTTCGAGTCTTTGGATAGCAAAGTTCGATATCTATATCTAGAGGCCTTTAGGGATGAGTTTAGACATTCAATTACATTCAATTTCAGATCCAAGCACATACAATTCCAGTTTTACATTGAGTTTTTAGCGAGTTAGAGAGAGAGAGAGAGAAGGCCGAGTGAGTTGGAGAGAATCGAGAGCGGAGTTTTGGCTTGTTCGGTTGTACTTTCTTTCAAAGTTTAATTCGAAGTAGTTTTCTTTCAACAATGATGATGATGATGTGCATGATGAGGAGTGAGTATTCAACCCACTTCTAGGGGCGGGGTGAGGCCGATGATAGCGATGTAGGGTAAGTGCATCAAAGGTATGACTTTTATGCGATTCCGTCTTCTATCCCATGCATGATCCTTTGCAAAAGTTAGGGAGATTCATTAGTTGCATTATTGAAGCGAAAGCCACTCATATTGTGAACTTGGATTGCTCATAAATTGGATAGTAACTCTTAGGAACTATGCGAGAGCCTCTAATCACCTAAGTGTTGATAACGAAAGTTATTTGATGGAAAGGCATTAAATTTCATAACTTTAGCATAAAACTTGCATTGTCATCGTTGTGGCATGAATCCCCGACTTTGGAAGCTTTTAAATAATTGAATTTACATATAAAAGTTTTAGTTTTGTTTCTGATCATCCTTCTTCACCATTCTACGTTCTTCGGACTCTTTTCCGACAATTGGTTACGAATTACAGTTTCTGTGACAAACATTAGAATCGACTGTAAAGGTCGATATCGAGGTCTAACGTCGATATCGAGGTCTCTGCTCGACGTCGATTTGCTGCTTTTGTCTTTTGCAGGAACTGTACTGAAAATCGACCAGAACCGAGGTCGATATCGACCAGACACATCGATATCGAGTCTCTTCTTAGGTCGAAAGCTTTGATCGTTAGTACAATAAGGGAAGCGCTGACATACCTTCTCGTGGATTCGATCCTGAATTACCCTACTACTACATTGGGAAGGGATTCTTGTATTATTTGTTTGAGACAGGGAGTAATGTAGTTGTGAATTGTTTATTTTGAATTATTTGAATCCCTACACTCATCCCTAAGCTAACAAATTGGCGTCGTTGCCGGGGAGGCAATCAATCGCCATCTAAGTTTAATCACGATTTTTTTCAAGCTTATTTTGCAGGTTTATGCGACGTTCTGATCGCGGACTTATCCTGGAACCAATCAACGAGCCTAAACATTTCTACCATCTTCGCAACAAGGCAATACGCATCATGGCTGACAATGAGACGTAGGCTGAAACCATAGAGCGGTTGAGGAAGGAGATCGAGGACCACAACGCTACAATCGCCGCTGAGAGGGCCGCCGCTGCTGCAGAGCGAGCTCGTGCTGATAGGGAGGAGGATGCGTGCAGACAAGCCCAAGAGCGGCTAAATCAGCATCCACAAACGGCGATGCAATACATGCATCCGCCGCTTCATGTTCCTGAATCCGCTATTTTAATTCCTCACTCCAACAATGAAATAAAAATTAACTTCCTATCTGAGATAAAAAGAAACACTTTTGAAGGAAGACCTAATGAATGCCCCCTGCAACACATCTCTACTTTTATGGACTTATGTGAAACAGTTGCTGATGGAGTAAATGTAGAGTACGTGAGACTTAAATCTTTTCGATGGTCTTTGGCAGGGAAGGCATTACAATGGCTTGAGAGTTTGGCTCCACGCTCGCTGAGGACATGGGCGGAGGTGAAGGATGCATTCTTGAATAAGTTCTTTCCACCTTCTAAAATGGCGATGCTGCGACAAAGGATCACGACTTTCCAACAAAAGCCAGGTGAAACACTAGCACAGGCATGGGAGCGATTTAAGGACTTGCTAAGATCATGCCCAACGCATAGGCAACTTCCATATGTTATCCAGGAGATCTTTTACAACACCCTTGATGCGCCGAATAAGGAGAGGATCAATTCATATACCTCCTATCGGTACATTGAGCTTACACCAACGGAGGCATGGGAGACCATTGCGAGGCTCGTGAACTTTAACAACACTTATGGGGCTGCTGCGGCCTATGATGCAAGGCCTGCCCGATCAATGCCACTATATGAGCCTCCAAGGGAGATAGATCCTGATGTGCGGTAACAATTCCACAACGATCAAACACGCCGCCTTCAAAAGCAAGTCAGATTCCTGAGCAACAATCAAACTTGTCAGGAGTGTGGCTCAACCAGGCATAACACTAGTGCTTGTCCACATATTGAGCAAGTATCCATGGCAGAACAACATGAGGAGGTCAAGTGGACGAGAGGCTCCTATGGAGGGGGTAATCAACAATATTGGGGCGATCAAAGGTTCTATCAACAAAGGGATCCCCCACCATATAGAGCACCAGGGCACCCTGAGCGGGAGACAAGGAAAGATGACCTGCAAATCATTCTTGATGAGATGCGGAGGAACCATGCTGAGTTCAAACAAGCCAACAACTCCGTCCATACTCAGCTGCAGGGCATCAATTCTAGGCTTGGGGAGATCGACGTTTGGAAACGCAACATGGAGACTCAAATGAGTCAATTGGCGGAAGCAATACCCAAGGCGTCAGGATCATTCCCTAGATCCACTGTGCCTAACCAAAAGGGCAAAACCACTGGTCATATTGCGGCGGTGAACCTAAGGAGTGGACGTCAATTACAAATGCTTGAGCAAAAAGCGGAGGAGAAGGAGCCAGAACAGACGTCGATATCGACCTCCCCTGTCGATATCGACCAAGGTGACGTCGATGTCGACCTTTCAGTCGATGTCAACCCTGATGCAGCGTCACCACAGAAATCGACAACTCCAGTCGATGTCAACCCTACTAATGTGGATGTCGACCTCACTACAGCCGCGGGAAGGAAGAAGGTGTTGCCATTCCCAACTAGAAAGATGATTAAGGACCCAGCGGAAAAGAAGTTTCAGCGGTTCGTGAAGATGCTCCAAGGACTTAATGTCTCTATACCATTCACAGAGGCACTTCACGAGAAGCCATCTTATGTAAGGTTCCTTAAAGACATCTTAGGTAAGAAGCGATCGCTCTCTGAGATCGCAGAGGAGTGCAATAGGTTGGAGCTACCACAAAAGCGGCCGGACCCAGGTAAGTTTTCTATCACTATAGGTCTAGGTCAATTCAAATTTAATGCTTTAGTTGACTTGGGTGCTAGCGTTAGCATGATGCCACTAACCATTTGACACAAGTAAAGATAGGTCCTCTGGAGCCCGTGGATGCAAGGTTATACATGGCAAACAATACGGTAGTTATTCCAACTGGGATAGTGACAGATGTGCCAGTACAAGTAGGTAAATTCTCTGTCCCTGCTGATTTCTTAGTTGTTGATATAGCGGAGGACCCTGCTTGTCCAATTATTTTAGGTAGGCCATTCCTAGCAACCGTTGATGCCAACATTAGCGTAAAGAAAGGATTGCTCTCATTCATAATTAGTGACGAGGTGATAGAGTATGCCTTCAACAAGATGGTGAACAATCAAGGGCCAATGGACATAAAAGCCATAAATGGTGTCTACAATGCATGTGGAGAAGCCAAAGTAAGAAGTATGACACCGGAGGAGCTTGAGAAGAGGGCCATAGAAGCTCAAGTGGATGAAGTTGTGGCAATCTTGAACGAAGGAGTCCAACAGAACATCGAAATCGACCCAGGTAAGTCGATATCGACTACTAATGTTCAAGATTTTATGCCATGTCATAAGTATGGGGTCGACGGAGGAGGAAAAGAAACATCGAAATCGGGGTTAAAGGTCGATATCGAACATACCCAGCCGAAATCGACCACCATCAGCACTGAGAAGGGAGGAACAAAGACCTCGATATCGATCTCTGAGGGACGACATCGACCTAATCATATCGAGCAGAAACTCTCCAAATCGACTGATCCTCCAGGAGTACAACAGAGTTCGATATCGACCTCTAAACATCGACATCGACCTGAGCCACAAACAGATGAGAAGGTAAGTCAAGGTACGGATTCCTCCTGTTCCATTACAATTAAAGATCTATCATTATTTGGAAGAGGTGTGCCTTGGCATGTGCGCTTATGTAGGGTATCCAATGATGATTCGAGCCAATATGAGATAGGAGACAAAGTTTATGTTGCCAAATCCAAAGACCATTGGTTCCCTACAAGATTCAAGGATAAAAATCTGGGACCATTCATGGTGAATCAAATCCATCCCGGCAAAATGCAACTGCGTGACAAAAAAGGAGTCATATTTGAGGCCCAAGCCACATGGGCTCTGCAGATGCCGCCTTGAGAAGCACAAAGGAAGAAGTCGGCCTAGCGACTTAAGATTCTAGAGCATGTAACAAAGACTTAGTTTTGGTTTTAGACAACTTTTACTTTGGTTTGAGACATTTTATTGTTTTGCATATTTTGTTTTGGTTTTAACAAGTTGCAGGAAAGATAGAAGCACACAGAAAAGACATCGAAATCGATGTCCAAGATCGATATCGACCTTATGGTCGATTAAGATGGGCTTGTGGTCGAGGACGGATCACCCCGAAGCCTGAGACAGAAAAAGATGAGAAACATCGATATCGATGTTAAAGGTCGATATCGACCATGGCTGTTGTCTTCTTTGACTCCTGAAATTTGTGACGGTTTAGTAAGTTTTCTTCTTAACCCTAGTTCTAATATAGTGAGGACACTATAAATTTGAAGTATGGGGTGGGGGAAAAGCTTACTCGCATGTTCATACTTAGTTTAGATTTGCATATTTATCTTAATGCATATTTAGTTTTATTTTCGAAAAAAAAATGACCCCCATCAAAAAATTTGAAAAAAAAAGAAGAAAGAGTCATGGAAGTATAAAAAAGAGCTCTATGATGCAAAATTAGATTCATTAGAGATATAACATGAAATTGCCTAGTTAAGGAAAGTCCCAATAAAGTGCAAAAAGAAAAAAATAAAGGAGATGAAAATTTGAAGTTGCTTTTGACATGTGCATGATAAGATGATGGATGACTTTTTATATAAATTTCCATACAAAGTGCTTACATATACAAGTTCATATCCTAGCCTTACCTATGCATATTTGCAAAAGTCACAAGCCATATATGAGCCTTTTCATACATCATTATTGCTCCACATATATACATATTGCCCATTTTATACCTTATACCCTATCAGGGGACAAGTTTGAGAATGGATGTCATCTTTGGAGTTATACAGATTTGTGCATTATATTTATGAAGTTGTTGGCAGGAATGAAAGAAATTATGAAATATGGAAAATTTAATGAGCGAGAAAAAATCCGATCACCTCAGGAGATAAAGGTAGGTCGACCCTGCTCGTTGAGATGTTAGTTCAGCGAGATGGGACACAAGGTGAGGAGTCTGAAGTACTAAGTATCCGGGGCCATTCATGACACCCATGTTTGCGACTCGCGAGAAGGCAGTGCTAAGGTTAGAGAGGTAAAAGCATTATATTGAATAAAAGCATTGAGCGATGAATGAAAGGTGAGACATTATGAAGAAGGAATGTGGAATGTTTTGGAAAGAAAGTATGTTTCCCCGGATTTATCACCACATGGCCAAATATTAGCCCACTTTTAGCCTTTTACCAATCTACGTCTCACAAGCTTGCAAAAGTCCTCTTGATTATTATTGTTATGTCGCTTAAATTGTTTTTGCATATTATCTCCTTTTAAGAGTATGAAATTGCTTTTACGCACAGGCATGGACTTGGTTGACATAAGTACCTTATCGAGGATGGCAATTGATTGTAGGGACATATGAAAAATGAATCTATGATGTTGAGGGTTTACTTTCTTCCCCTGAATGACCATTAAAGGTATTGCTTGGGGACAAGCAAGCTTAAGTATGGGGTGTTTGATGTGCGCGCATATTGCCATATTTTCTATGCATATATAAGTCCATTTTATCATTCATTTGCATGCATATTAGTGGTAAAACATGGGATTAGTGTAGTTTACGCTTAAATATCAAATATATGGGTCTGCACGAGTTTCTATGTAATTTCGCAAAAAACAGGATAAAAATGGACAGATTTGGAAGAGCGGAAAAAGAACTCGAAGTCTTCTGAAGAGGTCGAAATCGACTGGGGACCTCGACATCGAGTGCAGCAGGGACACAGGAATCGAGCAGGAAATGAAGCAGAGCATGTCGACATAGAGAGGTCGATATCGACGTCTAAAGGTCGATATCGATGTCAGATCGAGCTAAAAGATAGAAGTCGAGTGTCAGTCCGAGTAGGAGAAGGAGAGCTCGAGATAAATTTTCACAGAGGTCGATATCGATGTTCAAGGTCGATATCTATGTTGCCCAGCAGAGGAATCCGACTCAGATTTTCATAGAATTCTATCCGAAGCTTGCACGACTATCCTAAAGTCGAGATTTCATATCTTCAACACCAGAGCTATCATATGAGCTGATTTACCATAGAACTTTTAGTTTTTACTTTATTTAAGTTTTGTCTTAGAGAATAAAGATAAAGTTTCGAGTTTTTGGATAGCAAAGTTCGATATCTATATCTGGAGGCCTTTAGGGCTGTGTTTAGACATTCAATTACATTCAATTTCAGATCCAAGCACATACAATTCCAGTTTTACATTGAGTTTTTAGCGAGTTAGAGAGAGAGAGAGAGAGAGAGAGAGAGAGAGAGAGAGAGAGAGAGAGAGAGAGAGAGAGAAGGCCGAGTGAGTTGGAGAGAAGCGAGAGCGGAGTTTTGGCTTTTTCAGTTGTACTTTCTTTCAAAGTTTAATTCAAAGTAGTTTTCTTTCAACAATTATGATGATGATGTGCATGATTAGGAGCGAGTAGTCAACCCACTTCTAGGGTCGGGGTGAGCCCGACGATAGCGATGTAGGGTAAGTGCATCAAAGGTATGACTTTTATGCGATTCCGTCTTCTATCCCATGCATGATCCTTTGCGAAAGTTAGGGAGATTCATTATTTGCATTATTGAAGCGAAAGCCACTCATATTGTGAACTTGGATTGCTCATAAATTGGATAGTAACTCTTAGGAACTATGCGAGAGCCTCTAATCACCTAAAGGTTGATAAAGAAAGTTATTTGACGGAAAGACATTAAATTTCATAACTTTAGCATAAAACTTGCATTGTTATCGTTGTGGCATGAATCCCCGACTTTGGAAGCTTTTAAATAATTGAATTTACATATAAAAGTTTTAGTTTTGTTTCTGATCATCCTTCTTCACCATTCTACGTTCTTCGGACTCTTTTCCGACAATTGGTTACGAATTACAGTTTCTGTGACAAACATCGGAATCGACTGTAAAGGTCGATATCGAAGTCTAACGTCGATATCGAGGTCTTTGCTCGACGTCGACTTTGCTTCTTTTGTCTTTTGCATGAACTGTACTTAAAATCGACCAGAACTGAGGTCGATATCGACCAGACACATCGATATCGAGTGTCTTCTTAGGTCGAAAGCTTTGATCGTGAGTACAACAGGGGAAGCGCTGACATACCTCCTCGTGGATTCGATCCTGAATTACCCTATTACTGCATTGGGAAAGGATTCTTGTATTATTTGTTTGAGACAGGGAGTAGTCTAGTTGTGAATTGTTTATTTTGAATTATTTGAATCCCTACACTCATTCCTAAGCGAACAATAATCTGCATGATGACTCTTCACCGGATAACATAGATTTCAACTTACAGCTGCCAACGAATGTGGAAGATGTTGATGAGGGAAGTGATACTCTAGAAGTCGAGAAAATAACGTAAATGAAGAAGCAATTGTACCTGCTCTGGTGGCTGGAAAAGAGGTTGCAGGTAACTTTTATTCAAACTACCTTATGTTTCATTTATATTTATTCTTTTGCTAGTTTCATGAAAAAGTGCACATTTATGGTAATGTTTAATTAGTCGCTCAAGAGAAGAGGCATCGAGGGAGAACAATTTTAGCTGAGGTCCATGCTCAAACTATGGAAAATCGACCTGCTGTCATTTTGAACTCTGATTGCCAACCAGTGGGGCCTGCTACAGCTACTATTAATGAGCTTAGACTCTTCCTTGGAACTGTGGCTAAAAATTCTACATTAGCACCATTAAATTTTATAAGTTGGAAATATGTTCTTACAAAAGAAAACATTTGGGAGTATGTGAAGGTAATTTGTGAGTGTTCCACTTGTTTTAGTCATGTTTTTATTATAAGTGCAAATACTTATATCAACTTTGCATTGATTTCTCATCAGAAACGATATATTATTCCTGAAGAGGGAAAGAAATGGGTGCTTCAAAATGTCAATGATATTTGGCGTACTCACAAATCAAGAGTGAAGACAGTTTACTATACTCCATATGTAGGAGCAACCATGCAGGAAAGATTAGCCCGACGACCTAATATTATACTAGTGCAACAGTTTAAAGAGCTTTTGCATTTTTGGGACTCTGAGCACGCAAAGGTATGCATTATTAATTCAACTTATTAGTTGTTCGAACTCTAAAATTGATAACCCAATGTCATTTATATGGAGCATTATGCAAATTTATAAAAGTGTGAGCAGGAAATCAGTGCTAAAAACAAAGAAAATCGTCAAAAGCAAGGTGACATGCATACTATGGGGCCAAAATCATATGCTATGTTACGTTATGAGCTGGTAAATTCATTTTTTCTTCAACTAGTTGTACAACCAACCATATAAATCAAATCAAATACTTCTATTGTCATTTTATCATTGGGTTTTTTTTCATTGTTTTATATAGCAACAAAAAGACCCAAAGAAGCGATCACCTTCACAAGTACAGGTCTAAATAGAATCTAGAAAATAAAAAGTTGGACGCACATACCTTACCCAAAATGTGGAGACTCAAGAAAACATTGTAAGTTACATATTTCCCAAGATACAAATTGGTACATTGGGGGTTTTCTTTGTTTCTGGATTTTATTTCATAATAATAACCGGATTTTTTTCGGAGTAAAAATTACTTATGTACTTGCTCCCTTATGTATATATAATCAAGTTTTTAATTGTTCTTAGATATTTTGTGGTGATCTTAACATGGAATTTATCTTTGCATAATTAATTAGGAGAAAATGAAAGCAAAGCAAGCATCCTTGGATGATGGAAATAGTAAAAGTGACTCATATTTTGATATTGTCACCAAGAAGGAGCATTGTGGACGTTTGCGCTTATATGGACGTAGTGTCTCAAAAACAACTTTGGCGAGCAATGATGCAAAAACCCCATTTATACTCCCACTTATATTCTTGGAGAGCATCACTCATCAGTTGGAGCAAAAGTTAATGGAATAAGTGGATCAACAAGTTGAAGTAATGTTAGAGGAAAAAGTCTCACATCTATTATCAAAGATTCGAGAAGCAAATCCTGGAGTTGATCTTGTTGTAACACACTCGCTAATATCCGAAGGAGATATAATTAGTTCCCATGAGAGTTTAGGTTGATAATCTAAGTCATCATAAAGGTATTCTTAGGTTTTTCTAGTTGCATCTTATTTTCTAATTGGTTCCTACTATAGGTTCATTCATTGGCTCTTGCTATTAAGCTTATCTCATTCATCATGGCCTTTTATACTTGTTCCTTTGATTTGCAGATCCTTGTCTAGGTATTATGAAAGTTGTGTTACATATTATAATTGAGCTACTAATAAACATCGGGTAAGGTGCTTATGCATCTAGTTTACCATTTTCCACCTTTCTATGGTGTTTACCTTTTATTGGCTGCAAGTGTTATATCTTTCTACTGGCAACATTTCTTCATGTGTTGTACATATGATCCAGTTATTGGTGTTGCTCTTTGTGTTGATCTTTCACCTGTTATTGTAGCACGGAGTGTGGACCTTATTGAAGTACCATGAGACAAACATGTTTGAAATAACTTATGGACATTAGCTTTGAAAACCATGTCTGGTACCTTTTTACGTCTCGTTTATTTGCAAGTTGTTAATGACATTTGCTCATGCATATGCAGTTTTATATTTTTCCTCATTTTTATCCACTGGTAAATATGTATCAAAGTAACCCTGGATTTAGATCAAATATTCTAAGGTACAAAAACAAGACATCATCTTTCTCTTGATTTCTATCCATCCACTAGTACAAAATTGGCCTAATATCATGGATATTTAGGGCCTAATATCACGGATATAAGCAAATACACGTCCGGGCTTCAGCTCAGTGGGTTAATAGATATGACAATCTAATATCACGGATGGAAAATGGACACGCCCGAGATATTAGAGGTGGGTTTTTTTTAAGCTTCAACCCTAATATCATGGACCATAGTGGACACGCACGGGATATGAGGGGTGGGATTTTTTCATGCTGAGACCCTAATATCACGGATCATAGGAGGACACGCCTGGGATATTAGGCAATTTGTTTTTAAAAAAAAAAAACAAACTTTTCAGCCCGATTATAGTAGACCTGGGCTATAAAGTTTCATTCAAAAAGAAAAAAAAAGGTTACTTTACAGCCCGACAACAAGGCCTGGGCTATGATATTTCTTTTTTTTAAAAAGATAAAAAAACCTAATATAGGGCTATGATATTTCTTTTTTTTAAAAAGATAAAAAGGTTAGTTGCAGACGATTATGACAAAAAAAATCCATAATAACCTAATAATATTCATACCAATGTTGCATTTATAAATAGAAAAATCAAATCGTATATACAACAGAATTCTTGACAACTTCAATGTTCTTTCATCTGTTCAAGAAACTTCAAGTAAAGAGACTAAGCAGATTTGGAGCACTATGTACCCAGAAGAGCCATATGAGCTCAACTTGAATAAAAATTCAACTAAGGATACATCACTGGAATTACTTGTGGGTGAGAAGTTTACCAATTATGATCTCGCTTCAGCTGTTCAAAGATAGAGTTCTTTCTTCTACCAGGTAAGAATATAGGGCCATAAGACGACTTAAGGGTACTGTCAACCAACGATTGAGTTGATGCATGCAGTTTCCATTTTAGGAGTTCCAAGCTTCATTAGATAATTTGATATGATAATTTTTCCATCTTTTCCAGGACTTTTTTGGAGCCCGTCTTATAAATGAAGAGAAACTCTTTGAAGATATTTATGTTTCTCTCTGTAACGGCCCGGATATAATACCCGGGTTACGTTTTAAAGGTCGGATACCTTCGTAGAAGCATGGAGCAAGCAAGGAGCAAGTAAGGAGCAAGTACCTATCACTATCCACGAAGCATGGAGCAAGCAAGGAGCAAGTACCTATCACTATCGCCCAGGAGGATTCCCGTCATAGAAGCATGGAGCAAGCAAGGAGCAAGTACCTATCACTATCCACGAAGTCAGGCCCAAAGATGCATGCGGGCCCTAAAGACCGCGCTGAGGCCATATAATATGCCTATACCTAGAATAAAGGATGGTCTAATGCGGTACATAATTTAAATCACACTAGTATACTCCTAGTTGAAATAATGTGCAGAAAACTGTAAAGGCGCCCAAAGAATGCCAAGTGGCATATCCCCATATCTCTGTATTTCCCGTACCCACTCCGAGGTAGGGCGCTCGGCCTAAGCCGAACCGTAATAGATATATTCCCGTACCCACTCCGAGGTAGGGCACTCGGTCGATGTTGAACCGTAATAGATATATTCTCGTACCCACTCCAAGGTAGGGCGCTCGGTCTATGCCGGACCGTATCAGACATATATATAGATCATACTCATCGATTCGATCGGGGACCGAAACGGTACAAAACACGAGTGCCCCCATGACCCTAGCAAAGACTCGAAGACTCACAGATAACGACCGTTCTGTTCTCAAACACACAAAGTAACCGAATGCTCATTCATAAGTGCAATCCTAGCATGATACTATATGGCATGCTTTAATGCTTATGCAACACCTACATACTATATGACACATTAGGCAGGTGGTCCGAGTTACTGAGTAAGCTCCCGTAGGAAACTTACTTGGAGGCGCGCAGAATCCAAGCAATCAACACCAATAATAAGCAATGTCCACTAGATCACAAATCACCTAATAAACATACAAATATGCATAAGTCTATCTAAGTCACACAAGGCGCCCCTAACTATCATACATAACTTCATATATTTCATAGGTCTCGTTATCATCATTACCCTCATATCAACTCACCTCATATCTTAGCATATCATCTTATTCATTCAATCATATCATCTCGCATCTTGTCTCAACATCTTTATCATTATCTCCTAACTCATAGCATCATATAACATCTCATTAATGTCATCATCTCGACTCATTATTTTACCATATATCAATCCTTTTAGAAAACATGTATCATTATCTCGTATATAAGTCGTATTCATACTCTAATGAATCATCATATAACATATCCAAAATCATATTTAAGAAAATATCATGCTTCTCAATCATATAACATAACATCATACTTTCATATATACGACAACACGTCACGATATCATATTTAAGGACATATATCAACATCTCGTATCCTAATTCATACTTAATCTTTATATCGATATCATAACACAACACCTCATAGCATGCTTCCTAATCAACACATAACACATCAATATCACATATCATAATTTACAAGTCATACAAGCAAGTCAATTTCCCAAGATTCCCGAACTCTTAAATCTCAAGTTAGACTAAATAATTATTTAAACCATTTTCTCAAATCAGTTTCGACCTACAACCCCTTTGCAAAGCATTGCCTTTTGAATCAACTTATTATATTATTTTATCAAAATAAACCCGACAAGGTTAGGACATTTCCAAAATTCCCATTTTAAATCTCGCTAAATCCAATTCCTTTTGCCAAATCAAGTTCTAACCTTTAAAACCCCCTTTTTCCAAATTCTTTTCCTTTTAAAATCCAAATCTCATAACATTATATTTTAAATCACCTAATAATATTATATCTTTAAATCTTAACAACAATAATTTAAAATATCACCTTTATCTAGTATATTAAAACGAAATCAATTTTTTGTCTTAAGACATAACATTCACAATATATTATAACCCCCAAATATCTTAACATTTATATCAATATACAATTCTTTAAAACCCATTTTAAATATCAGCATTAATATTATACACCATATTATATTCCATTTATTTAATTATTAATTATATAACATATAAATAGTGGGTAATATAAGTTAATAAAATTGGTCTAGCAATTCATGAAATCCCCAAAAGAAATCCGGCCCAAAGAACCAGCCCACCCGGATCTATTACCCATCCCACCCCGTTTTCATTTTCGGATCCAAGTCAAGCCAAACCCAATTGAACCGGTCCACCCCCCCTTTTTTTATTAAATACACCAGAACCGGACCAAGCTTTTTAAAAACAGAAAACCGAACCCATTCTACTGTTCACTATCTCCTCTCCTCGCCTCTCTGCTCGTCCACCCCCCCCCCCCCCCCCCGCCGGCCTCGCTCTCGCTTACCGGAGCTCTTGAGATCGCCCTCGCCCCGACCATTCAACCAAAGAAAGAAGAAAAGAAAACCGAAATAGAAGCAAGGAAGGGAGGGGTTCGATTCCTCACCGAGAGTGTTCGAGCTTCGTCGGGAGGGTTCGAGGTTGTCGGAGTCGACTTGGAGTTCGTCGGAGATAGGTTGACACCGGAATCGGCCTAGGACGAAGGAGGGAGTTACAAAAGAGGGCCTTTATTCGATTTTAGGGCGAAAGGGAGGAGGGAGGAACCTTACCGAGCTGTTGGGTCAGAACAGGGAAACCGATGAAGGGATCTCGGCGTCGGCCGCTCTCCTGGGTGCTGGGCTTGCCGATGTTGAAGGAGATGGTGGTCGATGCTGCTGCTATGCTCAGGTGGTGCTTAAGGGGTGCTCGGGCGAGTCCGAAACAGGGCACATGGTCGGGCTGTGCTCGTGTTGAGCTCACGGAAAAGAGGGGAAATGAGGTGCTCCCTGTGGCTGTGAGAATATAAGAGGGAGGAGAAGTGATGGTGGTGGCGTTTGTGGGCGACGAGGTCATCAAGAGAGGAAGGTGCTGCTGATTGCGGGTACAAGAGAGGAAGGAGGAGAGATGGGGCTCGGCGTGGGTGGTGTTGAGCTGCAGGCTTGGCCAATTCAAGCAAGAAAGGTGTGGATGGGAGTGGTCTGTTGGTTTCCACAATCAAACGAGAGAGGGGAGGTGTGTTGCAGATCCGAAATCAACAGGATGAGGGAGGTGTAGGGGTGTTGCAGTAGGCTTGGCTAGTGACTTGCCCCAAATGGAGGGGCAAGGGGTGTGAGGAAGGGGAAAAGGAAAGGGGCATAGTATGCTAGATTGGGAAAGAAACAAAATTAATTGAATTGGAGAGGAGCTACATTTGAAAATTAGGTGGGCAGAAGTGTCTATGGTTGCTGGTGCCACAGAGTACTGATGTACATATTTGTACCTCTTTTTATTGTATCTTTTGACTTTATATTTCATTCGATTTTCGACGAAAAGGGTCAAAAGAATATAAACTTGTGTAAGAATGGGCTAACGTGCAAGAAATAGAGTCTGCACAAGTAATGAGCTAACCATGCAGGAATTCGAGCGAAATCGGAGTCAAAATGAAGAAGCCAAGTGAAGCTGAGCAGAAGTCGATATCGACCTTAAACATCGATATCGACCATAGTTGTCGACACACCTTCTGAGTGTCGAGATAGACCACACAGACCAACCAAGAAGACACTCGATATCGATCACCTGACATCGATATCGACCTCAACATAGACGTCTAGTAGAGATGGACAAGTCGAGCCGAAACACAGACATCGATATCGACCTCTGTGGTCGATATCGACCTTATCTCGACAGAAGATAGATCCGATTTCGAGACTCGGATTATGAATTCTATCCTCAAGGCCACGGATTATCTTGTACTTTTAGATAGTTTGCAGCTGAGATTTATCTTTACCTTTAAGTTTTATCAAGTTGTTTTAAGTTTTATCAAAATAAAAGACCTATCCTAATTGTTTGGATAGAGTTCATAGTTTAGATAGAAGTTACAATCCTTGGATAGCAAGGATTAGTACCTATAAATAAAGCCCTAGGGGCTGGTTTGTTAGAATCATCCAAGCAAGAAAGACAATACCAATAGGCAATAGAAAGTTAGAGTTTTAGTTTTGAGCTTTAAAGTTTCAAGCGCTTACGATAGTTGGCATTGAGATTGTAAAGATTCAAAGTTTCCCATTTATGCAAGTTTATTCAATTCAAAGCATGTCTACATTTAACATGTGCGAGTAGTCCCCCAAAGCTCTTAGGGTCGGGGTGAGCCCGACGTTAGCCATGCGTGCTTGAGGTAAGTGTTAGATGTTGATATCGTTGTGTCTATATCATCTCCTACGATTCTATGTTTAGTCCTAATCAAAAGAAAAGGGATTCATGCTAACAACTTGAGTTATAAACATAAAATTGGTAGAGACAATTAGGTTTATTTGCAAGAGTAATCCTAAGAGTTGGTGTACGGCGAAAGCTTGTCCCTCGGGTGAAATAGCGCAATTGTCCGTCTTATTTATCTTATCGCATGCATTGGTTAACGTTGTGTTAAACCCTAATCCTAGGAGTTGCTTTTTACATAGTTTATACACATAAAACCACTGTCTTTATTTCTGTTCATTACTCCCTTGCCATTCTTAAATCTTCGGCCTTTCTTTGCCGACAAAAGCTAACAACTTTGCAGGAGAAGACATCGATATCGACCACAGACGTCGATATCGACCACTGAGTTCCGTCGACAGTTTTCTGAGTCAACGACGATCATCACTGCTAAGTTACTGAACATCGATATCGACCCTTCAACGTCGATATCGACCACCTGTGTCGACTGGCAGCCTTCTGAGCCAGTCGATTCCGTCTACTAACATCGATATCGACCTTCCCCTATCGATATCGACTGCTTGTTTTTGTCTCTGCAGGTCTTCTGTTGCAGAGAGGAGTGACAACCGAGGTCGACATGGAGCACCAAGGTCGAAATCGAGGCTTCTGGTCGACGCAAGATGTGAGATTTCCAACGCTACTAGGATCCCGCTGACCTGCCTCCTCGTGGATCGATCCTGACTACCCTTCTACTACAACGGGAGGAAGTCTTGTAATTATTTGTATAGGCTAGGAGTCGGTTTACATTTACACATCTTATTATTTGTATTTGAGATAATCGATTTCCTCCTATTAACAAATTGGCACCGTTGCCGGGGAGGCAATCAATCGCGCCCTAGTAGTCTATCTCACGTCTCTACCTAGTTTGGTTTTGCAGGTGTATGCGACACGTTGATCGCCCACCTGAATTTGAAGGAGTAGACGACCCTGAGCGCTATTTCCATCTAAAAGCCCAAGCTCAAAGAATCATGGCATAAAACGCAAACCAGGCCGAGTTGATTGAGCAACTAAGGAAGCAGGTTGAGGACTTAACAACTAGAGAGGCGGCACTTAAGGAGCGTGCTGACAGGGAGGAGGAAGGCCGGAGGCAAATAGAAGCCCAAATCAGTGCCCTCCCTCGGAATGCCAAGCAATATATGCACCCCGCACTCACAGTGCCTGAATCGGCGATTCTTATCCCTACCTCTAATTTTGAAATTAAACCTAACTTCCTTACTGAAATAAGAAGGCATCAATATGAAGGAAAACCTAATGAATGCCCTATGGCACATATTTCAACCTTCTTAGACCTTTGTGATACTATTGCTGACGGACAGAGTCTTGAATATGTCCAACTAAAAGCCTTTCGTTGGTCTCTTACAGGAAAAGCATTGCAGTGGTTGGAGAGCTTAGCCCCAAGATCGCTCCGCACCTGGAATGAAGTCAAGGACGCGTTCCTCAACAAGTTCTTCCCTCCTTCTAAGACGGCGTTGATCCGACAGAAAATCACGGCTTTCAAACAAAAGCCTGGTGAGGCTCTGGCGACTGTTTGGGAAAGGTTTAAGGACCTACTACGATCATGCATGACGCATGGCCAACCACCGTACGTGATTCAGGAGATTATCTACAATGCTCTTAATGCTGCAACCAAGGAGAGGATCAACACTTACACCTCCTATGGCTATCTTGAACTCGCTCCACAAGAGGCTTTGGAAACCATAGAGAGGTTGGTGGAGTTCGACAATACATATGGGACTCCTGAGGCTTCCGACACATCATCGTCGTCGAGGCCTGCCCCATCTATGCCCTTATATGAACCCTCCAAGGTAATGGATCCGGAAGTGAAGGAGCGATTCCATAGAGATCAACTTCGAAAGCTCCAAAAGCAAGTAAGGTTCCTTTCAGCGAACCAAGATTGCATTAAATGCGGATCGCAGCGGCACACCACCATCGAGTGCCCCCATGCTGAACAAGTACAACTAGCGGAGACTCACCAAGAGGCGCGCTACATAAGGGGTTCCAATCACCAATATTGGGGAGACCAAAGGTTCCATCAACCACAAAGGAACCCGGTTAACCCTAGGGACCCCCCGCCTTATAGAGCTCCTGGGCACCCGGAGAGGGACCAACGGAAGGATGATCTACAACTTTTGCTGGATGAAATCAGGCGGAATCAGGCTAAGAATGATCAATCCAACAATGCCATCCATTCTCAACTCAATCACCTTACCACAAGGATTGGGGAGATGGATATTTGGAAAAAGAACGTAGAGACCCAACTGGGTCAATTGGTGGCACAAATCCCTAGACCGTCCGGAACGTTCCCTGGGCAACCCACTACAAATCCTGAGGGGCAATCCGGGACAGGCCATGTCACAGCCATGCAATTAAGGAGTGGCAACAAAGTGCAAAAGCCACGAACGGAATCAGAGAAAACAGCAGATCCAGTCAACATCGACAGCCCAATCGATGTCGAGGAAGTGGTCGATATCGACCACCAGGTCGACAACCAGCTCGATGTCGAGGCCACTGCAGAGCCATCAGAGCCACAACAGAGGTCAACATCGACCATTCCGGTCGATATCGACCACGTCCCAGTCGATGTCGATCTCCAGAAGGCCCCTCCGACCTCCGTTTTGGCCCCTACGCCAAAGAAGACGTTGCCATTCCCATCCAAAGCATTGGAGGATCCCACCAAAGGTAAGTTTAGGCGCTTTATAAAAATTCTTCAAGGACTTAACGTTACCATTCCTTTTACAGAAGCCCTAAGCGAGATGCCCGCCTATGTACCATTCCTAAAAGACATCCTTAGCAAGAAGAGATCCATGGCAGAGATCGCAGAGGAGTGCTCAAAGATGGACTTCCCTGAGAAGAGGAGTGATCCAGGGAAGTTTGCTATCACCGTGGGACTTGGCCAACATCGCTACAAAGCCCTATGTGACCTAGGGGCAAGCGTAAGTCTTATGCCTCTTTCTATTTGGCAAAAGGTAAACATTGGCGCACTTGAACCTGTGGACATGAAACTCTATATGGCTGACAACTCATTCGTCAGACCCACAGGTATAGTTGATGACGTTCCAGTAAAGGTAGGTAAGTTCTTTGTGCCTACTGATTTCATTGTATTGGAGATGCCTGAAGATCCTGTAGTGCCTATTATCCTTGGTAGGCCTTTCTTAGATACTGCTGATGCCAATATCAATGTACGTCGAGGATTACTAACCTTTACCATAGGGAACGAAGTGATAGAATTCTCTTTCAACCCAACCATGAGCGAAACGAAGCACCTGGAGCAAGTAGTCCTCTCGTCGGCTAAGGAAAAGCTTAGAAAAATTTTATTGGCGAGGACGGAAACAGCAAGCAGGGTCGACATCAACTGGAACAAGTCGATATCGACTAAAAACATCGAAATCGACCCCCCTTGGTCGAAATCGAGTATGCCAGATTGTTGTCAAGAGCTTAAGTATGGGGTCACAGAGGTCAATATCGACCCCCACATGTCGGTATCGACCACAGAACTCGAAATCAACCCACATAGGTTGAAATCGACCACCCCTCAGCCCGAAGATTTCTGTTTCGGGCCCAAACAGGTAAGCCCAGGTATGACTCCTAACCCTCCTCTGTCCCTTATTGATATATCAATTAAGCCAATTATTGATAATTCAACTAATGAGAGGGTCAAAGCTCCATGGTTTGCAAGTTAGGTCAAGAAAAAGAAGGAAAGCGCCCAAAGAAGAACCTAACAATGAAGAAGCCTTGATCGTCGAGCTTAGATACTACCAAAAGGACCTAGATGATCCAGGAGAAGGCTCGAGCTCGAAGGGTCCCTGCGTTAAAGGCTCATAAAGAATTGACGGAGAAGTCGGCCTAGCGACTCAAAACTCTAGAGCATGTACATAAAACCTTTAAATTTTTCATAGATGGTTTTTAGGATTTTTGGATTTTTAAATTTTTGAAACTGAGATAATTCGTGGCTTTATCTATACTCCTAACAAAGATTTCAGGTTTCTAAGCAAGAAGGAATGACGAAGAAGACAAGAAGCTACTGCAGAGGCAGTCGAAATCGACCAGGCCAGTCGAAATCGACCCCCCCCCCGGGTCAAGCCATCTCCTGGAGTCGACATCGAGAACTCAGGAGCAAAAAACAGAGGTCGATATCGACCATAATCATCGATATCGACCATCATCAGGTTTCTCTCTACCCTTGCTCTTCTTTTTAATACAGTGAGGACACTATATATTTTAAGTATGGGGTGGGGGAAAAACATGTCTCATGGTCATAACTTGGTTTTCTTCTTCGCATTGCATTCATGATTAAATTTTTGTTCTTAGTTTTACTTTGTCGAAAAATGTCAAAAACACAAAAAAATGCATGTTTATTTTTAAACCTTACTTAGATGTCCTATGATGAAAACTCAATAGCTGACTTGATCATGTAAATCCTATGGCATATTTGGATGGTTTAGCCTAAGTCCTTAAATTTTTTATGTAGATTGTGAACTTGTGATGAAATTGAGCACATATGATCCTAGGCTAAAAAGCAAATCCAACAAAAATTGTCCTTGTGAGAATTTTGGCCTATAGGGAGAACATCAAAAATCCCTCCGCTTTCTTGAGTGAATTTACTCTTCCTATGCATCTCTAAATGTTGTGATAGTTATTCAAAGCCAATACATAAATATGTCTATGTTTACGAGAATTAAATGATGGAGGCATTTTTTAAGCCATTTTTATCCTCTCTTTACCTACCCTGCATTATCTCTCCTTGAAGCCAGAATATTAGCCTGAGCCTGAAATTACAAACTCCACAAAATTATCCCTAGCCGAATTGAGCCTGAACCCCATTTGGGAATTGAGACTTAGATTGGTTGGACTAATGCCTTGTGGAAATAAGAGTGCATATTGTCCAGTTTTGAGCAAGGAAATTATGGGTTGGTGTATATTTACATTTTGTCATATTTTGTAAAAGGATTTTTGGCTCAACATATAAATGCACATGTTTTTTTAGTATTATTTATCATTTTTGTCAAAAAAAATCCGAAAAAAAAAAGAAAAAAAGAGAGATATATGTATATAGTGCATGAGCCAAAATCCTTAAGTCCTTTATTTATTTCATACAAGTGTTATATTTTTTAGAGGCATATTAGAGTTTGAAAGAACGGTTGGTAGTATGGTTTACATCTTTTAGTGCATCTTTAGAGCATATTATGGAAAGATAAGTTTAGAAAGAGCATTATGAAGAATTGAGCTTGGAAAAGAGCAACATGGAAGAGTTATGGTTTGGATATTGCAAGTGTTGAAATTTAGGAGTCTTGATTCCCGAATTATAAAAGCACCACATAGCCAAATAATTTCATACCCTTAATTCCTTACCAAGCCCCATTACAACCCCGCCGAATGGAGTCTTCTTTGAAGTCTTCCATTGAGCGAAAGTCCTCCTGATGGTTCTTATTGCATTTTCATAATTGGTTGCAAAGTGGATTTTTATAAATTTCAATGTTTATGAGATTGTGTATGGAATTGAGTTGAGAGTTGATCTTCATAGCCTATACACATGAGAGTTGAGTGCAAACACATTATCCCTGTGAGGTTGGATCAAAAATTGCATATGCCTATGGATCGCCTAAATATGTGCTATGACGTTAAATTCACTTGCTTTGCTTTGCTACCGCTTATGATGTTGCTTTTGACAATGGCGAAGACTTGAAGGGTGTGTTGTAGGTGTTGGTTATTGCTTGGTTATTGCTTGAGATTATCGTTCAGTTTAAATTATATGATATGATAACAGGGAATTACGGATCATAAAATTGAATTGGATTTGATCCGATTCGATTTTATGAGTTTTCGTTGCCAACTCGCAGGCCAACCACCATACAAGCCGAACTGGGTTCGAGTCTGGGTTAAGTCGAGTATGACTTGATATGGGCCGACCTGAGTATGATTCGGCATGGTCCGGTCTAAGAGGCTATATATTTCCAATCATATATATTTTCTAATAAATGCAATTTAATGATTAATATTGATTAATGGCATATAAGGATTTGTATTTAAATTAAGATATTATTTTGCATGATTTTATATTATGATATAAATTGCTTGCATAAGGTGACTAGTATAGCCCATAAATACGATATGCGCATCGTTATGTATTTTTGTACACGATCTACGTATCGTTATGTATTTTTGTAATTTATTTTTAGTAATTAGATTATTATAAAAATATTGTAAATAATACAAGAAGACAAGAAGACATAAGAAGTTCTAGGATGGAGATCCATGAAGGATGCGAGGGTGGAAACCCATGAAGATTAGATCTTTATTTTATGCATCGTAGGGGCCATACTAGGATCACAATTTTCGTTACATTTTGAATGCTTGCTTTTTGCATTTTATTTAAGTTTTGCATTGTTTTATTTATTTTTTTCACTTATAAATAAATGACAATTGCATGCTTAAGTTCCAAAGGTAAATTGGGGCAATGCCTTTCCATATCATAGTCCATTAAGTTCTGAATTTTGGTTGGATGGGCTTCACAAAAGTGAGGCTGTCTTTCCATAATCTTGGACTAATGAGGGTGAATCTATACGGGGTTCATAAACCTTGATATGGTTGTACCCAACAATAGACCAAAAGGAAAAGTTTTGGATCTTGAGGCATGGGGATGATTTTACATTGGATGTGGATCATCAGCTAAGAAATATAAGGAGTTAAAATTAGTAATTGTTACTTACCTTGAATACACAAGACTCAAGGCAGTGCAAAAGTACGTTGGGTCTTGTCTGTAATGGGATCTTGGAATCATTTTATTCACAAGGAACGATAACAACTTGAATAAAATGCGCATTTACTTAATTTTAAAGGTGTTTAATTTTTAAGTAATTTTCATTTCGAATATAAACTGATTTGTATGTCATTTCCTTTTATATAGGCATTATGTCTAATGATAACTTGAATTTCACCCCGCACTCAATAGTTGAGAAAAACAAATTGAATGGAACAAACTTTCTCGATTGGGAAAGAAATTTGAAAATTGTTCTCAGGTCTGAAGGGCATGAGGACGTCCTAACAAACCCTATCTCTACTATTACTGATGCCTCATCGGATGAGAAGATAGTTAAAGAAATGGAGTTAAGGAGTGATTCGTTACCTGTCACTGTTTGATGCTAGCAAGCATGGAACCTGACCTTCAAAAGAGGTTTGAATACCAGGATGCCTACTCTACCATCACCAACCTTGAAAATGTTATTTCAGGGACAGGTAAGGATTGAATGATATGAAACTCACAAGGCTATACTGGATAGCAAGCTTGTGAAGAGAAAGCCAGTAGGTCCCCATGTGTTTAACATGATCGGTCTTTTTAGCCGTATGGAGACACTAGGCACCCCATATGACCAAGAGTTGGCCACGGATATCGTCTTGCACTCCTTACATGATGGCGTTGCCTCATTCAGGATGAACTATCATATGCATGATATTAAGAAAAATCTGGATGAACTCCATGGTATGCTCAAAGCTGCTGAGCAAAATACTCCCACAGACAACAAGAAGGAAGTTCTTAATGTCAATAGAGGGAAAGGGTTCAAGAAGGTAGCCAAGAACAAGAACAATACCCAAGGGAAAGGCAAGGAAGTTGCAAAACCTAAGGGTGGTAAGAAGCCAAGGGTGGTTGCAGACTATGATTGTTTCTACTGTAAGGCTAAGGGACACTAGAAAAGAAACTGTCCCAAGTACCTGGAAGACAAGAAGAATGTGACTTTGAGTTCCAACAATTCAGGTATTTATGTTATTGAATTACTGTTAACCAATGTCCGCACATTAGATAATGGTCCTACCTGGGTATTAGATACAGCATGTGGTGCTCACATTATTTCATATGTCTAGGGACTAAGAAATAGGAGACAAGTGAAGAAAGGGGAAATAGACCTACGTGTTGGAAATGGAGCAAGTGTTGCTGCACTTGCCGTATGAGATTTTAGTTTATCTCTTCCTTCTAGGTTAATCTTAGAACTAAATAATTGTTATTTTGTTCCTAGCATTACAAAGAATCTTGTTTCGGCTGCAGTAATTTATTCTGAAGGTTTTTATTTTGGCACTAAAGATGGGAGTATATCTATTCTCAAGAATGATATTTTATATGCCTGTCCTTCAATGATCAATGGAATATTTGTATTTGACCTTAAAACAGAATCTTATAACATAAACACAAAAAGGCGAAAATCAAATAAGTTGAGTGAAACCTACATATGGCACTGTCGTTTGGCTCACATAAGTTTAGACCGTATGAAGAAGCTCCATAAAGATGGACTTCTAAAAGACGTGGATTATGAATCCATTGATACATGTGAGTCATGTTTGATGGGTAAGATGACAAGTTCACCTTTCAAAGGAACAAATGAAAGGGCTACTGAACTATTGGGCATTATACATACCGATGTATGTGGGCCAATGAGTACGGAAGCTAGAGGTGGTTATAGATACTTCATCACATTTACTGATGACATGAGTAGATATGGACATATTTACTTTATGTCACATAAATCAGAATCCTTTGAAAAGTTCAAGGAATTTCAAAATGAGGTAGAGACTCAAACTGGCAAGAAAATAAAAGCACTTCGATCAGATCGTGGTGGTGAGTACTTGAGCCATGAAATTGATCATCATTTGAAAAACTGTGGGATTGTAACACATTTGTCTACTCCAGAAACACCACAGCTTAACAGTGTGTCTGAAAGGAGAAATCGGACCTTGTTAGACATGGTTCGGTCAATGATGAGTTTTGCTGACCTTTCGGTATCCTTCTGGGATATGCCCTCACAATTGCCGTACTTACACTAAACAAGACTCCTTCTAGAGTTGTAGACAAAACGCCATATGAGATATGGACTGGAAAGGTTCCAAAATTGTCTTTTCTTAAGATATGGGGATGTGAAGCTTATGTTAAACGTTTACAAACTAATAAGCTTGCCCCTAAATCAAATAAATGCTATTTTATAGGTTATCCAAAAGGTAGTTTTGGACACTGCTTCTACAATCCCACTGAACAAAAGGTGTTTGTTGCAAGGGATAGTGTCTTTTTGGAAAGAGAGTTTATTTCCAACAAGTCAAGTGGGATAAATATTCATCTAGAACTGGTTCAAGATGAAGAGCAACAAACTCAACAACATGATGGCATAGATGATGTCGATGAAGAGTTGATCCACAAGCAGTTGTGGAAACTGTTCCAGCTCCAGTTGTTGAACCAGTTGAACCCACCCGTAGATCAAATAGGCCAAGGGTACAACCAAGACGTTATTATGATTTCATCTTGAATGTAAACCTTGATGTTCTTCTGTTAGAACATGATGAGCCTGATACCTATAAGCAAGCAACGACAGATCCAGACTCCAAGAAATAGCTTGAGGCCATGAGATCCGAAATGGATTCAATGTTTGAAAATCAAGTGTGGGACTTGATAGATTTGCCAGGTGGGGTACAACCCATAGGGAGCAAATGAATTTTCAAACTTAAGACAGATAAGGATGAAAAGGTATCTGTATACAAGGCAAGATTAGTTGCCAAAAGTTTTAAACAGATTCATGGTATAGACTATGATGAGACCTTTTCACCAGTTGTTATGATAACATCCATTAGGATAATCCATGAGGATGTGTACATGACACAACCAGAGGGTATTGAAGATCCAAGTGATATTGGAAGGGATGCAAGCTTAAGAGGTCTATATATGCACTTAAGCAAGCATCCAGAAGTTGGAAATTTCGGTTTGATGAAAAGATCAAAGAGTTTGATTTCATAGATGCGAAAAGGACTCTTGTGTATACAAGAAGTTTAGTGGGAGTAAAATGGTCTTCCTAGTCTTGTATGTGGATGACATACTACTTATTGGGAATGACATTTTCCGATGCTAGAATCCTTTAAGGAATGACTAAATAAATGTTTCTCAATGAAAGACTTTGGGGAGGCAGTGTACATACTTGGAATAAAGATCTATAGAGATAGATCTAGGAGATTGCTTAGATTGAATCAATGAACTTATATATAGATAAGATTCTTAACAGATTCAATATGCAAGATTCCAAGAAAGGGTTTTACCTATGTCATGGTGTGTACATGACCTGATGTTGCATTTGCTTTGAGCATGTGTAGCAAATACCAATCGATTCCATATGAGGCACACTAGTGTGCAGCTAAGAACATCTTGAAGTTCTTAATAAGAACCAAGGATGATTTGTTAAGGGTGATGACAAGTTGATCGTACATCTTATGAGGAAGTATCACCTTATTTGACATTAAGATGTGTAAGGTGCATACATATGACGATATTGAAAATCCATTGACGAAGCTTATGCCTAGCCCAAGAATCATGGTCATACTAGGGCTAAGGGTCTCAAACACATTGGAGAATGGCTTTGAGATTGCTTTTTATTACATTTTATGTTGAGAGTGTTATACGCTAAGTTTATGTTCAACTTGATATATATGATATTTCATCCTTATTTATATATTGTTTTGAACAATGATAAATAAAATCTCCAAATAATTCCTAGTTCGCAAATGGGCTTATCTTAAGTGTTTTGGTGAATGAAACCCCATTAAGTGAAATGCAGTTATGAATTATTCAAAGTCCGTAGTCTGAAATCATCAACTTGGACATAGATGATTTTATTAATGATTATATTGTAAGTTGACTCATAGCGCCAGGTTTCATGGGCTATAGGAACATGGAGATGTCTAGTCGATTACATATATATGTATGGATGATACATGTAGGACAGACCCACCTTAAGACTCTACAAAAGGGATTGCAGAGTTTTATGTTAAACCAAAATTAGTAGATTCTACAGACAAGAGTATGTTATGGTCTCTCTTGATGATTGATATTTCTTTGACACGGCTAAACGCTTTCCGTAACAGGGAGTTATATAGGTCGTAGTTGGGATTGCCAAAAGTTGAGTGGGGGTCATAGTCATACAAGACTGGAGATGTCCTCCTTCTTCATGCATACTGTGATGCATCGAAAAGAAATGGTGTCTAGGCCACTTGAAGAGCAAGAACTGAAAATGCATGGCCATGCTCGGATGAATTATTTGTAATCATCTGTTTATTTGACAGTTCGAACTCGGAGTTCAAGAAACATATTTGATAATAGATATGAATGTCACCATATCATCAAATAAGACATTAAGAGACACGGGTATCTTATATTGCACACTTGTTTAAGGACAAGTGGGAGATTGAAGGAATTGTGTCATTTAATTCAATGTGCAATGACTAAACATGGAATAGGACAATTGATAGAGATATTCAATCTGGTTATTTTAGGAGTCGTAGTGCTTTACTAGAAGCCAACTACAATTAATGGGGTTAAAAGGTTTAAGTCCATGGCTATTATAAACGGGTCTTATGAGGTCACACATTTTGAGTTGACGAACTAGATTAACGGAATTGATGGTTGATTAGTAATATATAATGTTATATATTATTAATAATACATATTATTTATTTAAGAAATAAATAATGTACATTATTTATTTATGAAATAAATAATTAGAATTACACACATTATTTGGTCTCTCCTAATTAAGTTGTTAGCATTTAATTTGGTGTTACATATGTTAGCATTTAAGTTATTGCCATTCAATTCTTTTTGTAATTAGTTACAAAAGATTTACAAAATGGAAATGTGTTAAATAGTGGTAGAGACCTAACAATGAAGGGGCCGGGGCTTTTGATTTGGTACGGTAAAAAAAAACCAAGGTCAAAGACAAAAATGAGTTTTTCAATTCTTTGAAAACAATATACGTGAGTTTCAAATGGTGGAGATGCAAAATGTTTGTCAACTTTTTCTTTGAAAAGATATACCCATGTGAGTAAGGTAGTTACTCGTTGCTAAATCGAGAACCTTAAGCCACCACCAATCCAAAAGCAATTCGATTGCTAGTCTTTCGATCTTTGTCCTAGCAGTCAAAGACAAAAGAGATCTACATTCCGGACTCGTGTGGACCGAGTAGAGGAGCAACACGTGGGGCTCTCGTCTTTTCCGTTCTCACTCGATCAGACCCGGTTCACGCATCAACATGTATCTCCTATGAACAATGATTGATCTATCATTTTTATGCATGAAGATCCTTGAATTAGATGTTCAGAATTATTCTGTATTTCCGCTTTAAACATCTAATTTTCCTTCAGATATATGGTAGAGCGAACTGGACTAGGATCAAAAAAATAACTTTTAATATGATCAACTTAACGGAATTACATATAATATATATTCTTCTTAATTAAAGGAATTGAATTCAAGCACATCCAAAATATATATTCTTCATCATCTTAATTGATTTAATACCTTGACGTACTTTAGGGGTTAAAAGGAGCGAATACCACAACTGCATTGTGACCACCAAATCCAAAAGAATTTGAAATTGCTGCAAAACAATCCATATACTAATTATTAACTTAATTAAGTACATATATATTTGATATTTAATTTCATCCCCAACTGATTGCGTGCAATATTTCAACTATATAATATGAAAAACTTGATAGTGCGATGGAAATAAAGACATACCGACATTCACTTGGTGTTGCTTCTTAGTGTTAGGGACGGTGTCGAATGTAACGTCGGGCTCCAAGTTCTGCATATCGATGGATGTACCCACAAAAAAAATGAGGATTTTGTAAAACAAAGAAATGGAATAAATTAACTAGTTTAGGGAGAAGTGTTTATACAAATTGGTTGATGGTGGGATGTAACCAGCCGGTGGTTATGGCCTTGATAGTGGCTATGGCTTCTAATCCTCCTGATGCTCCAAGTCCATGCCCGATCATCGACTTACAATTATACCAAAAAATTAAATAAAATATTTTTTTTTTAAATGTACATTCCATAGAAATTTAGATAGACTAGGTAGCACTTTGGGATAAGTTTGAAATTAGTGGTAAGGTGGCATGAGGAGCAATACGTGTCGTGGTTATGATGAATAAATAGGCACGTAGGAGATCGATCGAGATCCACCTTGTGATTATAAAGAACCGGCCTATATATGTGGAATATCATTTAATTGGACATATACAAACCGACACCGTATCAGCTCAACGGTAAAATAAAAAAAAATTTGGAATTGGAATTGGAATTGGATAGTCTAAGAGAGGAAGTGAATACCTTGGTTGCATTCATCTTCATCTGGGACGTGTCTTTGAAGACGTTCTTCATTGCGTTAACTTCAGCCACATCTCCTGCTTGTGTCGATGTAGCATGAGCGTTCACATAGTTCACCTGTACATGTCACAATACACAGAACCGATCAGCTATATTATATATAGCTAGCTCGTTATAAAGTCATATCGATTGATTTGTACGTACACATGCGTCAAATATGTACACATGCGTCAAATATGTTAGAATATAATTTGAAGTTTCTAAGCTAAGTGTTAGCTTAGTTAACTGTCGTGAGAGTTAAGTTAGACTGGTCAAGTATGACAGCAGTTAGTGTTAGAGTCAGTTATGTTGCAGTTGTAAAGATCATGGTAGTGGACAATGTAGTAGGTAGTTTCTTTTATCAATTGTTGAAGTTTAAGGGTGTAATCATGTTCAGTTTTTGAATTAATTGGAGTCGTGGCAGTTTAAGTCTTGTGTGTTCAAAGGTTCTCTTCTATGTAACAGAAGAACCTACAATTCATCTTCCTCATCTGTGTGATTTCTGTGTGAGGTTTCTGGTGTTTAGTTCATCAGTTTTACAACATTTGGTATCAGAGCAAACACAAATCTTGTGTTGCTGGGTTAGATTCGAGCTGAGAGAAGAGAGATTAAACACAAAGGGAAACACAGAGTGAAGTTCTTACTAAGAAAATGCAGAACAATGGTAATGGGAATTCCAGCAACCCTCAGTTGCCTTTTTTCAAAGGAATCAACTATCATTTCTGGAGCTTGAAGATGTCTACTCTCTTCAAGTCTCAAGAAGTTTGGAGTCTGGTGGATCAAGGGTTCGAGGACAATGGGAATGAAGAACCTGATCAACAGTTGAGGGAGAAAAGAAAGAAAGATTCAAAGGCATTGTTTATGATTCAAACTGCCTTAGATGATGAGATCTTTCCAAGGATTGTTGCTGCAATAACATCTCATGAAGCCTGGGAGATCCTAAGGCAAGAGTACATGGGAGACAAGAGGGTGATCACAGTGAAGTTGCAGGCACTCAGGAAAGAGTTTGAGACCTTGATGATGCAGGACAAGGAGTCAGTGCAAGTGTTCCTGTCAAGAGTGTCAGGTATTGTCAATCACATGAAATCATATGGTGAAATTGTGAGCACTGAGACTGTGGTAAGCAAGGTTCTGAGGAGCTTTACTAGGAAATTTAACCATGTTGTTGCTGCAATTGAGGAATCCAGGGATCTGTCAACCTATATGTTTGAATAACTCACCAGTTCTTTGCAAGCCCATGAAGAAAGGCTCAGTAAAACCACTGAGATAAAGGAGGAGAAAGTGTTTCAGGCAAAGGATGATGCCTTAAGGTCCAGATCAGAAGGCTCTTCAAATAGGGGTGGTTACAGAGGGGGTCACAGAGGTAGAGGTGGCTCTAGAGGTAGCTAAAGAGGCCGAGGGAGAGGCCAAGGAAGAGGCCAATCTGGAGGACAAGGAAGAGGAAATGGTGATGATCAGTGGAAGGATTCCAATAGGAATCAAAATAGTGATTCCAGACAGCAGAGAAGTGGGATCAAGTGTTATTATTGCAAGAAGTTTGGACATAAAGAGGCTTATTGTTGGGAAAAACAAGAGAATGAGCAGAGAGGAGCCAACTACTCAGAGAAGGTAGAGAAAGAAGACAGGTTGTTCATGGCACTGTCATCTGTAGCAGAGAAGGGAAGTGAATTGCGATATTTAGAAAGTGGTTGTTCTAATCACATGACTAGCTCGAGGAGCATCTTTAAGGACTTAGATGAGTCCAAGAAGAGTAGTGTCAGATTAGGAGACAACAAAGTGCTACAGGTAGAAGGAAGAGGCACTGTGGCAATCAGATGTGTGCAAGGTGATGTGAGATTACATGGTGATGTGCAGTGGGTACCAGGGTCGGCCCACAACCTGCTCAGTGTGGGGCAACATCAAGGGACAGGCTACTCTCTTTTATTTGAGGATGATACTTGTGTGATCAGAGAAAAGAAAACTGGTCAGGTAGTGGTAAATGTTTCTATGACAAGAAATAGAATGTTCCACTTGATCTTGCAGTAAATGTGGAGAAAGCAATGACAGCAAAGAGTGATGAGGAGGCCATGCTCTGGCATCATAGATTTGGACATCTAAATGTTCAAAGTCTAAGGTTGTTGAACACAAAAGACATGGTTCAGGGAGTGCCTAAGATAGGAGAGTTGGAGTTGTGTGAAGGATGTATATATGGGAAGCAAGTGAGAGGTTCATTCTCAAATGATGAACCTTGGAGAGCAAAGGAGTGCCTGGAACTGTTACATGCAGACTTGTGTGGTCCTATGCAAACTGAGTCACTTGGTGGAAGCAAATATTTTTTTCCTCATCATAGATGATCATAGCCGCATGAGTTGGGTGTATTTCTTGAAATTTAAGTCAGATGCATTTGAGAGTTTCAAGAGATTCAAGGCACTTGTAGAGAAGCAATCAGGAAAAATGATCAAGGCACTAAGGACTGACAAAGGAAGAGAGTTTATGTCCTTTGAATTCATGTCATTTTGTGAAGAAAATGGCATCAGAAGGGAGTTGACAGCACCATACACACCTGAACAGAATGGTGTAGCAGAAGGAAGAATAGAACTGTCATAGAAATGGCTAGGAGTATGTTGAAAGCCAGAAAAGTGCCTAATCAATTTTGGTGTGAAGCTGTTGCTACAGCAGTGTATGTTTTGAATATATCTCCATCTAGAGCAGTGATGGATAGAACTCCTTTTGAGGTATGGAGAGGAAAGAAACCATCTGTTGGCCATCTGAAGGTGTTTGGATGTGTTGTCTATGCTTTGGTGAATCTGAGAACCAAGTTGGAGGATAAGGCAGAGAAATGTGTGTTCATTGGTTATGCAGCCCAGTCAAAGGCCTATAAACTCTACAATCCAGTGAACAAGAGGACCATTGTGAGTAGGAATGTGGTCTTCAATGAAGGAGCAGAGTAGGATTGGGAAAAGAAGAGTAATGGCTCTATGACAGAAGATGTTATTCCTGTTATTCCCATCAGTAGTTAAACTGAAGATGATGATGAAGCAGATGATGATCACAATGAAAGTGCTCCTGTCACCCCAGTGCATCAGTATAATTCAAGTTCTCCCAGCAGTTATAGCTCTTCATCATCAAGATCATCAAGTAAGTCCCCTCCCAGGAAGTTCAGATCTCTGGCAGACATCTATCAGAGTTGTGAGTTAGCTTTGATTGCATCAGACCCTGAGTATTTTGAAGAAGCCAAGGGTGATGATAACTGGGAGAAAGCAATGAAGGAGTAGATCAAGTCCATTCAGAGAAATGAGACATGGGAGTTGGTTGATTTGCCTCAAGATAAGAATGTCATTGGCTTGAAATGGGTCTTCAGGACCAAGTTCAACACATATGGGAGTGTTCAGAAGTATAAGGCCAGGTTGGTAGCAAAGGGGTACTCACAGCAAGAGGGCATAGACTTCGAAGAAACCTTTTCTCCTGTGGCAAGGATGGAGACAGTGAGAGTTGTGCTGGCTTTAGCAGCTCAGTGGAAATTGCAAGTGTTTCAGTTAGATGTGAAGTCAGCTTTCTTAAATGGAGAACTGCAAGAGGAGGTTTATGTAGAACAACCTCAAGGCTTTATGAAAAAGGGGGAAGATCACAAGGTATACAGGTTGAACAAGGCTCTATATGGTTTGAAGCAAGCTCCAAGGGCCTGGTATAGCAAGATATACTCATTCTTCTTGAAGAATGGGTTTGACAGAAGTGAGAATGAGCCAACACTGTATGTAAAGAGGAAGAGCAATAAGGAGTTCATTGTGGTGTGTTTATATGTAGATGACATAATCTACTTCAGTTCTTCATCAGTGATGCTCAGAGAATTCAAACAAGCCATGATGAGCAAGTCTGAGATGACAGATCTACATCTGTTGCAGTATTTTTTGGGGCTGGAAGTAAGACAGAGCAAGGAAGGCATATTTATCTGTCAAGAAAAATATGCCAGAGATATGTTAAAAAAGTTTAAGATGGAGAATTGTGATGTTGCTCAAACACCAATGAATACAAAATGAGAAATTGAGAAGGGAAGATGGCACTGCAGAAGCTGGGGAAAAGTTGTACAGAAGCTTAGTTGGTGGCTTGAACTATCTCACACACATCAGGCCTGACATTGCCTATAGTGTGAGTGTAGTTTCAAGATATTTGCATGGTCCTACAAAGCAACACCTTGGTGCAGCTAAGAGGATCTTAAGATACATTGCAGGGACAACAAACTATGGAGTTTGGTATGAACATATGGAAGATTTCAAACTCAGAGGATTCGCAGACAGTGATTGGGCAGGCTGTCTTGATGACAGAAGAAGTACATCTGGGTCTGTGTTTGGACTTGGATCAGGGGCAATCACATGGAGTTCAAGGAAGCAAGATACTGTGGCTTTGTCTTCCTCAGAAGCAGAATATGTGGCAGCAGGGTCAACTGCTAAGCAAGCCTTATGGTTAAAGAAATTACTGCTTGATTTGGGTTGTGATCACAAAGAAGCAATTGAGCTTTGGTGTGATAACAAGTCAGCAATAGCAATGACCAAAAATCCAGTTTTTCATGCTAGAACAAAGCACATAGATGTTCAACACCATTTCATTCGAAAATTGGTGGCAGAGGAGAAAGTCACATTGAGGTTCTGTGGGACAAACAGTCAGGATGCAGACATATGCACTAAGGCTCTTGGCAGTGCAAAACACTTCTACTTTGTGGAGAAGATAGGAATGAAGGAATTCAAATTAAGGGGTGGTGTTAGAATATAATTTGAAGTTCCTAAGCTAAGTGTTAGCTAAGTTAGTTAACTGTCATGTGAGTTAAGTTAGACTGGTCAAGTATGAAAGCAATTAGTGTTAGAGTCAGTTATGTTGCAGTTGTAAAGATCATGGTAGTGGGCAATGTAGTGGATAGTTTCTTTTATCAATTGTTGAAGTTTAAGGGTGTAATCATGTTCAGTTTTTGAATTAATTGGAGTCGTAGCAGTTTAAGTCTTGTGTGTTCAAAGGTTCTCTTCTGTGTAACGGAAGAACCTGCAATTCATCTTCCTCATCTGTGTGATTTCTGTGTGAGGTTTCTGGTGTTTAGTTCATCAGTTTTACAACAAAATACGAACCTCCTCAGGGGAAACACCTGCGTCCTGCAAAGCTTTTGTGATGCAAGATGATATCCCGAGGCCATCAGGGCGGGGGTTCGTCATGTGATACGCATCACACGTCAACGCACCCCCAAGATACTCTGCTATGATTGTCGCCCCTCGCTTCATTGCGTGTTCCATGCTCTCCATAACCTGAATAATTAATTGAATATATAGTTATGCTCTCCATAACCAGAATAGTTGAATATATAGTTTGATTCTACGTACGTACGTGTGTGTATATATATATATATATATATATATATATATATATATATATATATATATATATATATATATATGTATGTGTGTGTAAGTTACGGCACGTGCTCGATATAGATTTGTAAATCATCGACTTAATTAAACTCGAAAATGTACGTTAAGTTTGAAGCCAAAGAAATGAAAAGGGTAAGCAAAATTAATTAATTACCAAGATACCGCAACCTTCGCCCATAACAAAGCCATCCCGATCTTTGTCCCAAGGCCTTGATGCTCGTTGTGGGTCGTCGTTTCTCTCCGACAGTGCCCTATGCGTGTTCCACGTACCCATATATTCCGAGTTGTACGTGTTACCATTCATTGTTATCAATTAAACTTTAAAGAATTCAAAACATATACTACTGTATTGTATATATGGAGTAGTAAATATTCACTGCTAGCTGCTTATCCAAAATTAAGTTACAACGACAACAACACCAAATTAAATTAATGTCAGAATTTAGCTAATTAAACCCATTAGGTTAGTTTGCTGTCTACATACGCCTGTGCTTCTTCATCAATACTAATAATGTGGTTGTTTTTAACCTCTCAATTCATCAGATTTATTGTTTTTACTTCAACAATAAATAAAACTTCTTCAAAAACATGAAAGAAATAAGATGGTTTATATTCCTCCCTGTTGGGGTTTGTGACTTTGTGGTAGGGACCTAATTGAAAAATAAGTGAAAATCAAATCAAAATATAAGAGGAAACAATAACTTAAGTTTTTATGTTATAAGGATGAATTGCGACTTTATAATCAAAAATAAAATAAATTCGACCCGATCAAAATTTCACGCAGCCCAATAATGTACATTTCATGCATGAATTTAAATACTCCCATCCCGGAGAATATAGCTAAATTAATTTAAAGTTAAAAGTATTTTTTTTAATTAATTTGTTAACTTTTCAACTTTCCATTAATTTATTTTGTAAATTTAATGAATCTCATTGTCAAATGGAGAAACATTGGTGGGGGAGAAATGCACGAATGCTTGTGCTTATTTGAAACCTTTTTTTTTATAAAAAAAAAAAAGAAAAAAAGGACAAAAGGTGAGCTTTTTTTTTTCCTTGTATATAGAAAAAAACAGAAATGAAGTCAGTAATTGTCAGAATGTGCTTCCACTTAAGAGTTAAATTCAGTAGTAACTCTTCTTATCTGTCATTTTCAGATATATATGTTGTGAATTTATTACTCCCATCTTCATTTGTTTGAAAATGTATGTACTGTAATAGAGAAGAAAATAAGAAGCCATTAATGATACTGTACCAAATAAATGTAAAATGTAAATGAAAATGATGTACCTGCAAGCAATGAAACCGGCGAGACCGTGGCGGACAAGGCCAGCCTCAGTGCCGCCTGTCACGATGACGTCAGCCTCGCCCTTGCGGATGTGGTTGGCGGCTGCGTAGAAGCAGTAGTTGGAGGTGGCGCAGGCGGTGGAGATGGAGTAGGTGGGGCCCATAAGTCCGGCGTCGATAGCCAGCATTGCGGACCCCACATTGAGGAGGTGGTGGGGCACGAAGTAGGGGCTCACCATCTTAAGCCCGTCCTGGAGGAACGCCTGTATACCTGTTTGCAAGATGGTGGCCCCACCCACACCTGACCCCACTATGGCCCCCATCCGAGTCCTGTCCATCTGTCATCAACAATACATAACCCTCCCCCATTTAATCTATACTCAACAAGTCAACAAATACACCAAAGTTAATGTGTTCTTTTTTTTTTTCTTTCGTTAAATAGTTAAATCTATATTTTTATTGTTCATTGCAGTGGTGTGGCGGACCCAGATGTGAGCTCGGGGTGGCTTTAGCCCCCACTAGAGTCTGGGAGAAAAAAATTTATATATATACATGAGATGTTTGTAATAAATACAATTAGAGTGAAAATTGTATCACATAGTCCTCCTACCCCAGTTGGTAGACTGAAACTGGAAGGGAATGAGAACTATAAGGAAGAAACGAGGAGGAGTTGGTGGTTTGAGTCCCATATCTGCCCATGTTTTTTAATTATTTTTTATTTTACACATTAGCAGGCAGCGGCTATAGGGTTTTTTACAAACCCAACCGCTACTCAGCAGTTACAGTCCTCCTCATTGTCCCCGCCCGGCTACTGCTCGTCTCCGACTTTGGCGTGGTGGCGGCCCGGTCGACTCCTCCTCTAGGCCTCCCCGCTGCAATCTGTAGCCTCTTTTTTCTTCGGTACTTCTTTCAGTCTTTCCCTCCCCTATGACTAATTCCAATTCCCAAATCCAAAATAATTTGAATTGAAAAGGTTACTGTTTCATACTTATAATTCATACTTTATCAATTTGTGCTCTAAATTTTAGTTTGAGATTCAATTTAGATATAAAATATGAGAACTTAGGTTTTTTTATTTTGGAAACAAATTATATGAAATTAGGGTTTGCGATTTTCACAATCAATTTTGTGAAAATCCAACCGCTACTCAGCAGTTCCAGTCCTCCCCGTCGTCCCCGCATGGCTGCTGCTCGTCTCCAACTCCGGCGTGGCGGCGACCCAGTCGACTCCTCCTCTAGGTCTCCCCGCTGCAATATGTAGCCTCTTTTTTCTTCAGTACTTCTTTCAGTCTTTTCCTCCCCTATGACTAAATCCAACTCCCAAATCCAAAATAATTTGAATTGAAAAGGTTAATGTTTCATACTTATAATTCATACTTTATCAATTTGTGCTCTAAATTTTAATTTGAGATTCAATTTAGATGTAAAATATGAGAACTTAGGTTTTTGACTTTGGAAACAAATTATATGAAATTAGGGTTTGCGATTTTCACAATCAATTTTGTGAATTGAATTTGGGGTTTGTGAATTGATCGAATTTAGAATTTGAGAATTATTTTTTTATAGAATATATAATATGGATCAACAAGTTTGTTAATCACTATAACTCCTATAAGTTCTCTATTCCTACTGTTGGATAAAAAAAAAGCTCGATTAGAGAAACAATTGGTGATTATTAGTGATTCAGATCTACGAAAACTCATTCAAGAATATTATCGTTCCTTGCAATTTTCAGCCTCCCTTTGACAAAAATCCTGGGTCTGCCACTTGTTATTGATCCAACAAAACCACTAGGTGTACTTGAGATTACATTAGACTAGAGTGAACTAAGAAAATATAGTAATTCTTTGTCTGTTGGATTCAAAAAAATTAAATTCAAAGCATTGACCTACGTTTTTTTTTTCAGCATTCTAGATGAATAGACTTTCTATCTCATACTATTATTCATCATTTATTTTTTGATACATTTTTTAAAAGCTAAAAATTATATAAAATAAATATTTTTATTATTTTTTTAATAAATTTATACTATTATTATTGTTTATTATTTGAAAAAATTACTTATTAATAATAAATAAAAATTAAAAAAATATTTATAAAAATATTTTATATAGTTTTTCACTTTTTACAAAAAAGTGTAAAAAAAATAAAACGACAAATAATATTTATTTTTTATTAGTTAGGAGTTCGGGTGGTGGGAATCTTCTCGAAAACATTCTTATAGATGAGACCCATTGCCGAATGGCAAATGTGTACAATCTTATTTGTTATTTTATTGCAATTACAGGCTATGTGAGAGAAAGACTCATCTCTTAATCTCAACAGGAGGGTTTTAATATCTAACATAATCATTTTGATTTTTCATGTACATCTTATTTGTGCTTTGAAAACCACAAATAATATGATATAGAGGGAACATTGTTTCACAAGATTAAAAAGTTGAAGAAAGCCCTAGCTAACTAGCGATGAAAACTAGTTTTTTTCCGCCTATAAAATGACAATCCTACATTCCTACCGTTCACTTAATTATGAACCAAACTACAACCAACATCCTCTCTTTATTAAATACATGTATTAAAAATGTTATTTTTTTTCTTCCAAACACCAACCTATTTTACTTTTACTGTTTTTTTTAATCTCTTTCAGCCATTTTTTCAACATTAACTAATTTTATTAGTCATTTTTAATACAAATTCATTATAATTTGAGCACCCCAAATATAAGATCTACGTAATTAATGTAAATCAAAATATTATTTACATCTTCATAATAATATTGTGTTTTTTGCCCCCCCCCCCCAAAAAAAACCTTAACTCATTTTTTTTGTTAAAAGAAAAAATCTTAAATGGTTTAAAATATTGCTTCTTTGTAATGACCTTTTTCTATTATTTCCCTGTACAAAAAAGGTTAACATTTCCCTATTAATGTCGCCTAATTTAGGTTAATCTTTCCCGGATTAAAGCACAATTGAAGACGAAAAAAAAATTCATATATAGATTTGTACTTTGCATATATAAACCTGAGATTTGTACTGTACTTTGGTTAGAGAGTAATTAAATAAAATTAACTATAAATTAAGTGTATGCACTTAACTGTATGAAGGACATGGCGGCCAAGGTTGGCTTGTTCAAGAGCCTTCCAGCCAGCAACCAACACATACTTTGCACAATTATCCATCTTGCTCTCTTTCTTAGCATCTATGTACCCTTCCGATTCGAAGTTTCGTATCTGGCCCGCGATCTTCACTGGGAAATCCGCGACCTTGAACCCCTCTATTAGGCCTATCCCGCTCTCTCCCGACAATAGACGGTTGTAGTACTCGTCCACGTCGGTCCCAAACACGGACACTAGCCCCATCCCCGTGATCACCACTCGCTTCCTCGGATCATTTTCCCGCCTTGGAGCTTTCGTTGTCGGAGTTATTTTACCTGAAAATTAATATATATTAAGGTGATCGATCGATCAAGTACGTACCTTTGGTTTGATCATTTCATTTTGAAGTGATCGATCAAGAAGAAATACACGTACTATACTATATATCAACAATATTGATCGATCAAGTTGAATTGTGTACCTTGTGAATTAGAAGAGACTGCCTTCGGGTGGAAACGTTGAGAACTTGAGTCGGTATGAAATCGAGTATAACCAAGCGGAGATACGAAGGGTTTTCTCCGGCTGAGAAGTTCATCGAATGCAATCGACGAGGCACAATGACTTAATCCGCCAAATGATGAAGCCATTGAGCGAGCCAAAGTGTGGTTAATTAGCGCGCAATATATAATATAAATATAAAGATGTATATATGCAAGGATGGATGAATGAATGTAGATTCAATTTGTAGGTAGGAATTAAAGTAATTGATCGAGGAAGGAAAAATGGATGGAAAAGGGATGAAGATGTTAAATATAGAGACTAGAGTTGTGTACGTAGTTGGACTATAAGGGCAAATTTCTGTTCAAATATGAATTGAGTTAGTTGTAAAATTAATTGTTTTCTGAACTCAACCGGAAACAACACCTTAAATATCCAACCCAAAACTCATGAGTATTACTAGTATGCAGTTTTAGCCATCCACGAAAATGCCCAACAATTCCAAAATTTTATTTCTATTTACATTTAACTTAAATAAGTACAACCATATATATATATATATATATATATATATATATATATATAGTATGATAATATATACACAATTTTCATAAATTTACATTTTATTATAAATATTGTTGATAACAAATATTGAAAATAGTATCTAGAATTATTCTACTCTTTGCTGGCTTTTGTTTATTGAGTTCGAACCTATTTGTGGTCATGTACTCGTGTGGTTCTGATCAGGTTTGGATTTCGAATAATTATTTCTGTCATCAAAAAAAGGTTTGATTCTTCTTGATCTAGAGAGACACTCGATCAAAGAACCATTTATGTCTTTTTTGTTTTCATTTATTTTTCAATTTATATTTGTTACAAACGAATAAAAGAGATAAAAAATCAAACTATAGGAAAATTGAATACCATTTTAAAGCAAATAATAAAGATGTGAGAAGTAAAATCCAAAAACATCTCACGTACTCAACCCTTTGCCTTTGCACCTCAACAAGTGTTTGTTTTGGCATCATATCTCACATAAGTCTATCAAAGAAGGACCTCGGATTTCTTCAGTCACAAAACACTCTTCCTCTAGCTCTTCCTCCCTAAAATGAAAATAAACAAGCAATTTATAGAACTAGCTCTAGTAATAACAAAAATAGAAGTTTCATGCATTCATGCAATAATCAAGGAATTACAACAGTCATTTCTTGTTGGTGTATTTGGTATAATGGGTGTGTTTTGGTGGGTTTTGTTTTATTGCTGGACCACCTTAGGACAGCTCAACCAGAAGGTTGTAAGGACCACAATGATACAAATAGGACAATTGTGTAAACCTACAATTTGGTATGTGAATCAAAATGTGTGAATTTTCTCCTCTTTCTCTCTCCCTTTCTCCCTTCCACTCATGCTCTCATCCATGTCCTTCCTCCTTTCCCTTTCTGAACAATGAATTCAAAAAACGATTGCTTAAGTTCTTTAACACAAAATGAAAAACTGAAATTCAAACACAGAAATTCAATCAATACACAAGTTGTCACAGGGTATCAAAGCTATGGCGAATCAAACCCAGACTTCCAATAATGGTTCCAATAGAATCGAAGCTTCAGATGAGCTGTATCTTCACCGTTCCAATCATTCCAACTATGTTTTGTCTACAAGCTTACTCATTGATCGCAACTATGCACATTAGAAGCTATCGATTGAGGTTTCTTTGGAGGCGAAGAACAAGCTTGGTTTTGTAACAGGTACGTGCCAAAGACCATATTCAAATCCAGTTATTATAGCTCAATAGGATAGATGTAACAGTATGGTTACATCCTAGTTGTTACATTCAATTGATATGGAAATTGCATAATCTGTGTTATATCGTAATTCAGCGAGTCAGATCTGGAATCAATTGAAAGTAAGGTTTGGACGAGTCAATCGAACTCGGATTTATCAAGTTCGGCGAGAGTTGTCCTCAATTAAGTAAGGGAATCTCTCTGTTTCCGTTTATTTTACAAAATTGAAAAATTGTGGGATGAGTATTTGATTTTGATTGTTGACAAACTGTGTGTGTATGTGTGGCTCTAGACTTGTGCTTGGGAATATTTTACAAGATCAACAGATAATTCAATTTTTGATGGGCTTGAATGATGTTTACAGCACTGTAAAGAGAAATATTTTGATGATGAGTACTAGTACCACATTAGATGATGTTTACTGGTTAGTCCTACAAGATGAGGAGCAACATGAGATGAATGCCTCTTCTAAGAAGACCTTTGAATCCTCAGCCTTCGTCTTCAAAAGTGATGTGGTTTCTACAACCCTTGCTGCTAAAGGAGGGTATGGTGCTCAGAAAAGTGGCTCTAACAACTACATCAATTTTGGTAAAGGATCAAGCCCTTGAGACGATAAGAAAACTATGTATTGTGAACATTGCAAAATTACTACACTTGATTAACAAGTGCTGGAAAGTTACCCATCCAACATGCAACCACGTGGTGAGAAGAGAACCTTCTTTTGTGATCATTGCACGATGTCAGGCCATACAATAGACAAGTGCTGGAAGCTCCATGGTTACCCTCCGGGTATGAATGAAAAAGGAGTACTGAAAGTAGTTGCACAAGCATCATCTTCTTCCCCAATCACACAGAGCTGGTTTGAGCAACTCATGACACTTTTGACCAAGCAGAGAAGCACTGCTACTGATCATGTTTCCTTCCTAGCAGGTAAACGTGTTTGTATCCTTTCTAATTGTATTCTTTCCAATTGGATTTTAGATAACGGTGTGATTGGCCATATAACCCTACATCTTTCATTCCTTGAGTCATATTCCCCACTTGACAAACCAGCCTTTATAACTATGCCTAATGGTAAGAGTACTCAAATTCACCATGTTGGCACTTTGAGAATATCACCCCAAGATACATTATGTAATGTCTTCCATGTCTCTGAATTTTCTTTTAATCTCATTTTCATTCGAAAATTGACATATGATATGTCTTCCTTAATCCTGTTTACGAGCAAACATTGTCTACTTCAGGACCCTTTATAGAAGCTTCTAGTGTTTGGTAATGAAGCTCGGGGACTTTATGTGATGGACAAAACCCATTCTCAAGAGCTAGATGATCAAGAAGTTTAGAGCCTTCAAGCTTTTTCTTCCAACCTTTTAAAGTTTACTCAGACTTTATCAAATAAGTGTGTAAATGCACCCTCAGTTTTGGCTTTGCAGTCTATTTCTTCAAAAGTTTGGCATTGTAGATTGGGACACCTTCCTTTTAATCAATTAAAACATGTTGATGTCTTGAATGTTTATGAGAAATCTTCTATTTGTCCAATATGTCCTCGAGCTAAGCAACATAGAAGCTCTTTTCCCCCTTTTGCCACCAAATCAGACCACTCTTTTGATCTTGTGCACCTTGATACTTGGGGACCCTATAAGCATACTACCCATGATGGGTTTCGTTATTTTCTAACATTAGTTGATGATCACACGCGGTGTACATGGACCTTTTTTATGGCCACACAAAGCAGTGCCCTCGACATTCTCAAAGAGTTTTATACCCTTGTTATAACCCAGTTTCATAAGCAGATCAAAGCCATTCGATCTGACAATGCCCTTGAGTTTTGTGATTCCCATGCTAGAAATTTCTATGTTTCTCATGGTATTGTTAACCAAACCACCTATGTTGACACCCCACACCAGAATGGCATCGTTGAACGCAAGCACCAACATTTGCTTGAGGTTGCTTGAGCCCTCATGTTTCAATCTAATTTACCACCCAAATTTTATGGGGGCTGTGTTTTGACAGCCACATACATCATCAATCGCATTCCTCTTTCTTACTTACAAAACAAATCTCCTTTTCAACTCATTTTTCTCAAACCACCAAATCGATCACTCCCATTTCAGATACTTTGGTTGCCTCTGTTTTATAAGTACTAGCACCAGATCCAAAGACAAATTCATGCCTCGTGCACCCACAATGCTACATTGCCATCTTTTAAGTCCCCTTTACCCGTCATTGCAGCCGACTTTCACCACTCCATTTTTGTTCCCTCTACCACCATACCTGAGGTATCAGTTATACCTGAAGCCTTTGCCTCTACTGAGGCTCCTGCACCTGTGCAGCCTACTGATCATCCAGCTCTGAGAAGATCTTCAAGGATCACTAAACCTCCTACTTATTTACAGGACTTTGTTTGCTCATGTGCCTCCTTGCTTCCTTCTAATACACATTTTGATATTGTGTCTTCATCATCTCTACCATCTGTTCACCATGCTTTTGTTGCCCATTTATCATCCTTTGTTGAACCACCAAACTTTGCAGCCGCTTATTTTGATCTACATTGGATGGATGCCATGAAAAAGGAAATAAATGCTTTACAAGCTAATGGTACATGTGTTCAAAGTCAAGCTAAAGGTTGATGGTACTCTTAAGCATTACAAAGCTCGTTTGGTTGCAAAAGGCTTCACTCAACAAGAAGGTATTGATTTTCATGAGACGTTTTCCCCCGTAGTCGAAATTCCACCATTCGTGTTGTTACTGTTGTTGATGCCTCACAAAAATGGCCAATTTTTTAGCTTGATGTGAATAACGCATTTCTTCATGGCGATTTGTTTGAAGAAGTCTATATGAAAATGCCCGATGGCATTCCTAATCCGAGCAACATGGTTTTTCGTCTTTGGAAATCTATCTATGGACTCAAGCAAGCCTTAAGACAATGGTTTCATAAAATGGCTATAGCTTTGCAGTCTCTCTCTTTTGTACAATTAATCCAAGAATGATTATTCATTGTTCTTCAAACGCTCTGAACTTCGTCTCACTATGGTTGTTGTCTATATTGATGACCTTCTCATAACCAGTTCTGATTCGGTAGCCATTGATAATCTCAAGCAGTTCCTTGACACAACTTTCAGTATTAAGGACTTGGGCTCCTTACATTACTTCCTGGGTCTTGATGCTACTCATCTGGCCATTGGTATTGTCTTAACTCAGAAAAGGTTATGCTCTGACTTATTGCAAGATTATACTTATCATGTGCGTCCTGCTTGTACCCCTTTACCTCTACATTTCAAGGTCAACAATGTAGATGGTGATCTGCTAGACGACCCTTATTCATATAGTCAATTGGTTGATAAACTCAATTTCTTAACTCACACACGCCCTGATTTATGCTTTGTTGTTCAAACCCTTAGTCAATTTATGCAACACCCTCGCCTTCCCCACTTTGAGGCACTTCAGCACACTATCAGCTATGTTAGTCACACTATGGGTCAGGGCATTCTTTTGAATAGCGATGCATCCCGAGTTCTTCAGGCATTTTCAAATTCTGACTGGGCCTCATGTCCGATCTCTCGATATTCAGTTACAGGTTATGTTGTCATGCTTGGTCGTTCACCAATAAGCTGGAAATCTAAGAAACTGAGCACCGTTTCTCGCAGCAGATCTGAGGCCGAATACAAAGCTCTCGCTCATGCCTCTACTGAGATCACGTGGTTAGTTTGCTTCCTTCAAGAACTAGGCATTATTTTTGTTGATCCCTTCAAACTCCACTGTGGCAACTCTTATGCTATTGAAATTGCAAAGAATCCCATGTTTCACGAACGTACGAAACAAAGTGAGATTGATTGTCATTTTACACGAGAGAAAGTCGCGGATGGATTGATCGAGCTATGCTACATACCCACTGTCTCTCAGCTTGCAGATATCCTTACAAAGATCCTTCCATCTGCTCAGCAAAATTACTTGTTGTCCAAGCTAGGTATGGTCACCCATCCTCCAGCTTAAGGGTGGGAGGGGGGGTGTATTTGGTATAGTGGATGCATTTTGGGGGGTTTTGTTTTATTACTGGACCACCTTAGGACAACTTAGCTAGAAGGTTGTAAGGGCCACAATGATACAAATAGGACAATTGTGTAAACCTGCAATTGGGTGTGTGCATTTAGAATGTGTGAATTCTATCATCTCTCTCCCTTTCTCCCTTCTGATCATGCTCTCATCTATTTCCTTCCTTTAATTTGTAAATAAAGAGCGGCCATCCGGGGTTCGAATCCATCTATTTCCTTCCTCCTTTCCCTTTCTGAACGATTGCTTAAGTTCTTAAACACAAAATGAAATATTGAAATTCAAACACAGAAATTCAATCAATCCACAAACTGTCACATTTCTTCCTCTTCAAATCGTCTTGAATTAGGTGTGACTCTTCAAAAGTGAAAAATAATCCGCCGTATTGAGAATGAGATGGTTGCAAAGACCTGCAGAGAATTCGAATTTGGGTATCTTCGAGACTAATTAATTAATTAATTAATTTGACGAAAGTGTTCAACCAGCTAAGAAAGTTGCAATTGCAATACTTGAAAAGAGCTTTCAACCAGCTAACAAGTACATACAATCTCCAAATGAGCCAAAAATACTGAAAGAGTACATGAAGATCGAGATTGATAATGATGATGGGATCCGAATTAACATTCGAATCGATGGATGAAGCTGGTAATGGTCGACCCAATCAATTCAAAGCACTAGCTAATCGTCTGAAACTGATCTTACCGCGTATCATAAATCCTTTTCAAGGAGCATTTATACAAGTTAGAAATATCCAAGACAATATACTAATTGCTCATGAAATTTTCCATTCTTTCCACAACAAAAAAGGGAAATTAGGATGGATGACTCTAAAACTTAACATGGAAAAAGCCTATGATAAAATAAACTGGAACTTTATTGAAACAATTCTAAATAAATTTGGTTTTGACCCTAAATGGATTAATTGGGTTATAACTTGCCTTACCAAAACAAGCTTTTCCGTCCTAGTCAACAACTTACCAGGACATACATTCCAAACGTAAAGAGGAATAAGACAAGGAGATCCCCTTGCACCTTATATTTTCGTAATAGTAATGGAACTACTAGCAAGAATGCTACAACAAGAATCCCTAGAATATGATCCTTTAATTGGTATTAAACTCACAAACAATAGCAGTCCTATCCCTTTCCTCTCCTTTGATGATGATACACTAATCTTTGGACGTGCCGACGAACTAAGTCTATACACGATTAAAAATATCCTAAACAACTTTTCTAACTTATCTGGATTAACCATCAATTACAATAAAAGCTCCCTACAAGTCTCCAAAAATATACAACAAAATAAAGCACAATCCCTCGCTCAACAACTAAATATTCCTATTACCAAAACAATGGAAAAATATCTCGGAATACCACTCATTAGTGGAAGAGTATGTAATGCTACCTTTGATGATGCTATACTAAGTCTCAAAAAACAACTCTCAAAATGGAAATCAAACACTCTCTCACAAGCCGGTAGATCAGTACTAATTCAAGCTAACCTCAACTCTAAAACAAATTATTTAATGCAATCTTTCCTTCTCCCTAAAAGAATTCTCAATAAAATTGATCAAATAAACAAAAATTTCTTTTGGAACAAACTTCAATCTGATAATTATCACTCATTAATCAGCTGGGAACACCTATGCACCCCCAAAAAGGACAACGAATTAGGATTTAAATCAGCAGAAGAAATTAACATTAGAATGCAAATAAAACCTCATGGCAATTTGGAAGGCTTCTAAATATCAGAGACCTCTTTTCAAAAGGATTACTCTGGCTTTTAGGTAATGGAAAAAGTATAAATGTATGGACTGATATATGGATAAATGAACAATATCTTGAAACATTCTGAAATAATCAAAACCCTAATCTAAAAGTCTGTGACCTTTTCACTAAAAACAATTCGTGGGATATGAATAAATTGAATAATATATTTCCCCCTAACATCGTCCAAATGATCAGCAACATACATATTCCAACAAGAAATATTCTTGCAAACTTATTTGGATCTATAGTAACAATGGAGAATTTACAGTTAAATCCACTACTTCCCTTTTCAATACCAGAAACCCAAATAAAATTAATGCAAACTGGATCTGGAAACTTAACGTCCCTCCAAATATAAAAAATTTTATATGGAAAATTATTCTGGATATCTTACCTACCACTGCCCGATTAAATAAATATATAAATAGAGTTCACAACACTTGCTCTCTCTGCAACTCTAACATAGAAGACACAAACCATCTCTTATTTAACTGCCAGATCACCAAATCTCTTATAATAAATCTTGGCATCAAATTAAAAAAAATTATTCATTATACCGGACCTAACAGACAACGCCTCTTAAAATATCATTAACACCAAAACACTTAATAAAGACTTTTCTGACCTTTGTTGCTTATGGCACAGTATCTGGGAACTAAGAAACAATATTATCTTCCGAAATAACAAAAACAAAAACATCATCAACACTCTACACCAAACAATTGACAACATATCTTGCCGGAATAAAGAAAATAATAATTACATAAAACCTAAAATCACTAGACCTCCACATAAATTATTTTGGAAACATCCACCTCCTAACACGATCAAAATTAATGTAGATGCCTCAGTCAAAATCAATCATGAAACTCAAATTGGTTGCATTCTGAGAAACAACTACGGTCAAGTAATTCATATATATATAAGCAACATTAGAAAATGCTCTATTATTTTAGCAGAAGCTATGGCTATATATGCAGGTATAAAACAGGCAAACGACTTGGGAATCAGAAGAATCATTATTGAAAGTGACAACGCAACCATCATCAATGCCATCAATCACATAATCAAAACCCCATGGGAGGTAGCACAACTAATTGAAGAAATCAAGTCTCTAAAAGAAGACTTCGAATCGATCAGCTTTCAACATTGCTACAGAGAGGCGAGTCGAGCAGCCGATTTCCTTGTAAAATCTCCTTTAAATTGTAATATCATCCTAACTCTTATTGTTACAAGTTCCAAAACATTATCTTTTCAGATGATCATAGATGTTTGTAAAACATCCAACTCTTTGCATACTCTAAAAAAATAATAATTCAAAACACTAATGTATAAATCCAAATCGACGGAATCAGAAGTGAACCTAACTGATCGACCCGGTCCCCAAGACTAGTACAGTCGTAGCATGCAGCTAAAGCATTGACAGAGAAGCTGATGGGTCGATTAAACATAAAGACAAATGAAGCGAATTGAATATGAGCGGTTGGGTTGAGAGTTGAAAACAATGCCAATTTCTCATTGGGAGAAGTCATGCCTCTAAGCGCAGTATAGCTATATTTAATATGCTAAAAGTAATGGGCCGTTCAACGTCACATGCAATTTATTTTTAAGACAATTAACAAATGTACTAATTTACCCTCAATTATTATCCTCATTTTTTACTTTATCGAAAACTACAACTAACAAACCATCAATCATTTCGAGGAGCATTTTTATAAAGTGAAAGGTAAAATACCTACAATAACAAGTTTTATTGAACAAAAATAACACCCTAAAATGACAAGTTTTGCCGAACGGAGGGAGTACCATTTTTAGTTCCCACCCATAGATAATTACTCCCTCTGTTAATTAAAACTTGTCGTTTACTATTCATGCACGCTTTTTTAGAATGATAAAAACTATATGAAATATTAACTTTTGTAAAATTTATTTTTATAAATTCATACTTAATAATAATAAGTATGAAATTATCAAAAAAAATATATTAAAAAAGTTAATATTTTATATAGTTTTTAACACCTCAAAAAACGTGCATGAATAGTAAAACGTCAAGTTTTAATTAACGGAGGGAGTAACATACTATCATTTATGAGCATCATTTTTTATAAATAAATTTAGAGTGCTAAATTAATAGGCCAAATTGCATAAAACCACCCTTTATTCACTCTTCTTTTTAACTAATCACCCCTTATTCAAAAATTTTCACTTAACCACCCTTTATTACATGTCTATTGCAATTAACCACCCATTTTCTCTTTTCTCTATTTAAAAGACCAAAATGCCCCCAAAATTAATTTCTAATGTTTATTTATTTATGATTATTATTTTGGTAGAGTTGTTTTTTATTATTAAATCTCAAGTAAATGTTTTGGTAGATTCTATATTATATTTAGCTTACTTTTAAAATTTTAAAACTTTTTTATGTCTATAATAAAATATATTCGGTTTTAAAATTCATGGCCATGGCTTTTGAACGTAAGATCCCACCGCATGGATTAATTTTTTAAAAATGAAGTTAATATGTTTTATATTAGTTAAGTATTATGTTAAATCATAAAAAAATATTCATATAGGTTTTAAAATTTTTAAAGTAATCTAAATACAATATAGACTAACCAATTATATTAAAATTTTCTTATGTTTAAACTGTGATTGTTAGAAATTTCGTATAATAGACATTTTGTAGAATTGTTAGTATCGCAAAAAAAAGATTGGGATTGTTCTGCCATTTTTGGATCGTTAGAATTGTTGAACCGGATTGGGATTTTAACAACATTGGTTGGAACTGTGGAAAATGTTTGATAGTTGATAAATTTACAGTAGTAGAAGGAGGTGGGTGAGGACTTGATAGTTAGCTCCATTCTAAAACATGTACTTGAGATTTAATAAGAAAAAATAACTCTACCAAAATAATAATTATTAATAAATAAACATTACTTTCTCCGATCCAAAATATATATATATATATGTCGTTTGACTTTTCAACACGTAGTTTAAGAAGGTAAAAACTATATAAAATATCAACTTTTTCTTAATTTTTTTAATAACTTAATATTTGTTAGTAATAAGTATTAAATTATAAAAAAAACAAAAGTTAATATATTATATAGTTTTTAGCTTCTTAAAATACGTGTTGAAAAGTAAAATGTCATATATTTTGGATCGGAGGGAGTAGTAATTAATATTGGGGCCATTTTGGTCTTTTAAATAGAGAAAAGAGAAAATGGGTGGTTAGTTGCAATAGATATACTATAAAGGGTGGTTAAGTGAAAATTTTTGAATAAGGGGTGGTTAGTTGAAAATAAGAGTGAATAAAGGGTGGTTTTATACCATTTGGCCAAATTAATAAGATCAATGGTAACGAATGTATATATATATATATATATATATATATATATAGGGATTGACTCGAGTGAGGACCACTTCTTCCGGTGAAAACTGAAAGAAGCATTCTCATTGTTTACTTTATAAAAGTAGACCCCTCCACTTTCCAACTAAAATCCAAACAAAAAATTAAAACAAAAACTTAAAATTACATAGAATAACTATTATTTTATAAACTCTAGTTTGTGTGTTATTTTCAATTTTTTTTTATAATTTCGCATTTATCTTGTTTTAGTTTGTGATCCTGAAATTTGGTATCAGAGTCTAGTTAATTAAAATATTTGTATTTATCTATAAGCCAATCTGGAGGTATCTACTAATTGTCCCCATAAGACTTATCCTCATGCTTTACATTTAGATACAAATGATAAGCACTTTGGAGCAATTTTAAATGCTAGTTCAGACCAACTTATAGATCTAAAAGTTTAAGTTAAAAAATTAGAACATTTATATCTTGAGATTAGCAGTAAGATTTTTAAGATCGTAAAAGAAACAAGTGAAGTGCATCACTCAACCAATCTAAAAGCCATCAACGAAATTAGTCATAAAATAAGCCTAAAGTAAGTGGTGAAATTAAGAAAGGAGATCCTTTTAAATATAGTTATCCATTTCAAAATTCCAAAAAGAAGTTCTCTACTAAGTTAGATAATATAAAGAAAACATGTGTTACTGAAGAAGAAAATCAAGACGAAAATCAAATCCTTAAAAATGAATCAACATCCAGTTCTACAAACAAGGAGATTTAGCACTAAATTGGATGACCCAAAGTGGAAGTTGAAATTACAGAAACTCAAAACCATTGAATTCAACTTCACAAACCAAGAAATTATGAGTGATGATGAGTCTGACAGAAATTCTGATGAAGAAGTCGTATATCAATAAATGGGATTAATTAATCTAAAAGACATGGAAAATATTCCCATATCCAAAGTTCAACAGAGGCTAGATGAAATACTAAGACAAAGAAGGCTGAAGGAAAATGAACCAGTAGAACATAACGAAGGTAGAAGAAACTACAAGCGCTATGAACATGGTTCAACCAGTAATTACAGACCTAGGCTAAAGCCAAAGGAGTTTCTAGAAAAGAAACAAAGATTTGGAGTAAGTATTATGCCAAACTATAGGCCAAATCAAAGAGAAATTAATCTAGAACCCATAAGCGAAACAGGTTACAAATTAAACCTGGATGGTGTAAGGAATAGACATGAGATAATAGAATTCCGGAAGAAAAGTATGATGAGCGTATTGAACATGAATGTAGGATGGAATTCTTCTCAATTCCTTAATTATATAGAACACAGTTTCTATGGTTGTATTGCCGATTGGTATGGAGCCATTGGTGATGAAGCTAAACAAGAACTTAGGAATCTGGCAAGTCCAGTGAATATGTTCATATTGATATGTGAATTAATTGAAGATGAGTTCATTGGAGAAAAGGAAGATGAAGATAAGGAAGCTTTAAAATGGAAAAGAACTTTAAACAATCTTGAAATCTGTAACATGAAATATGTTGATAACTATATAATAGAATTCGAGAGATGTTACTATAAGATAGGAGAAAATGGCACTAATCTACAAATGTTCTTTGATAAACTTCCTGCCCCAATTAATGAACAAATAAGTGACGAATATCGAGAGTTGATAAAAAATGGAAGCAAAGATTCTCTTGGTAATAGAATTTCCTATGTTAGGAAATGGGTTGAGAAAAAATGTCGAGATGTAAGAAGCACCCAAAGAATGAAGAAACAATTCTTAACTTGTTGGGAGACGCCAATAGAATGGGGATGCAACAATAGAGATTATCAAGGGAGAAGGAACTATAAGAGAAAAAGCTTCAACAAACAAAGAGGTGAGAAATATTATAAGAAGTATTACAAAAAACCTTTTTTCAAAAAATAGAAGATTTTCCAAAAAGCCTCATTTTGTCATGAGAAAAAGAAAAACTGCAAATGTTGGGCATGCGGAGAATCCGGTCATTATGCTAATGAATGCAAAAACAAGAAGAACAATAGATTAGCAGAAGCCTTAGGTAGTTTGGATTACATAGAACTATCAGAAGATGAAGCAATAGATTTAGCTCTATGAAACAACAAAGGAATAGTGGAAATAATTGAAGAAAGGTTTGATGAAAATGAAGAATCTGAAAATGAGTCAATTGAAGGTGAATAAATTAATGAGATGATGGAAGGGGAAGCTCCTTAGTTCTCTGATGAGTATGAAATGACCACCTTAGCTCAACTTCAGCAAGCTGAAACTTCTATTGATGAAGAACAAGTAGAAGAAATGACCAGATCAGGGGTTGATTTCCCGATCATTGCCAAAGAACAGTTTGTTAAAAAATCATTGTTCTCTAAATATCCTAAATATGTGTGTGAAGAGATGTCTGGAGACGTAACAGTTAAAAACAATGAAAATCAAGCAACTGAAGTGAACTTAATTAATTGGGCAAATATTCAAAAACACAACAAAGACAAAAAATTTAAATATATCTTTATACGTGGCATCCAAGTTATTATAACTCTGTTACAAGACTATGGTAAGGATTTGCAATGCATTAATTTTGTTTGTGATATCAGGCATAAAAGGTTTAGTGACCAATGCATTAGTGGAATAGTCTATAATCTAAGTCAAGGAGCAGTCTCTTGGATTTGTAGGCCAAACTATTATGTTAGTCTAGAAGATCATTATGCGTCTAAATTCTTAGCTATAAAATTGTTAACAGAAGGTATCAGTATGCACAAGGGAACTTGTCCATTACAGCTAAAGTGGAAGGTAGTTTATAAACTAGAAAACACTACAAATCCTCCACGTAAGTGTCACATAGTAGAAGCCGAGAAACACGAGATAGTAGGACCCAACAAAGAGGTTGTACCAGTAAAGCTAAGACCATACCAGATAAAGCTAAAGACCATTTGGGTAAATGCATTCGAAAATTCTGCAGCCACTAGCAGCGATAAAGTTTTAACCATAGATGAAGAAGGTAGAATCCATACGAATGCCAAACCATAAGTAAACCTATCTAGGTGTCCAAGTCTAGCCAGAAATCCCAGTTTTAGGTTCAATCCTAATCTCAGTATTACCCCAAGGAACCAGGAAGTTACTGCAAGCAAGAAAGACAAGTCATTTGTGGTAGATGAGGATATAGCTAGCATGATAGTAGCCTTAAACAAGAGGTTAGAAAATAAAATTATAAGAGAACCATCTAGACATAGTATTGATCTAGGTTCCTGTCCTTTTAGAGAAACTGGTACAATTCCATTGCATCCTCCAACAGTCTTAAGACTTGCAGAAAGACAGGGAGAAGCATCTGGTTCGGAGTCCAAAGGAAAGATAGTAGGATATCAAACCAGAACCATTAGTGAACCTATCTTTGAAAATGATGTAAGAGCAAAGAATTTCACTGGACCTCTTCAAGAACCGTTTTGTGAAGAAGAAGAAATAGGAATGAGAATGGAAGTGATGGATCTTAGGTATCTCTACGAAGAAAATACGAGGATAGAAGAGAGCCTTGAACATGTCAGTAGAGGATCATTGAAGAAAAATTATAGAATCACAAACCCCAATAGTATTTATATCCCAATAAGTATTTGTTTAGAAGGGTTTAACATTTATGAATTATGTGCCTTTGTGGATAGCGGTTGTTCTGTATGCTTTGGTAAGAAGGCATTATTTCCTGAGTTCATATGGCAGAAATCTCGTAGACCAATCCAAGTCAGAATAGCTGACGATAGTATCATGGTTCATTCAGAATTAGCTTCTGATGTGCCAATCATGATAGGTGGAGTCCCATGTGTAATCCCTACACTCTGGGCTACTACTCAACCTTCACACGATATGTTAATTGGAAACAACTTCCAAAGACTTCATGTCCCAGTCACTCAACACTTAGACATGATGGTCTTTAATATCAATGGAGAGGATGATTGGGTTAAAAAGATCAAACAAGCATATACACACCAAGCAATAGAGTTCACGCGCACTAAGCGTGGTGAGGAATATATTCTTCCGACTCAAAGAGAATTTGCACTTTCCATATGTGAAATAACATTAAAAGAAAAAATTCTTAAACAACAAGAAAAAATGTGCAAAGAGTTATATTCTGAAAATCCTTTAAAATTATGGGAAAAAGATAAATCATTTGCTACCATAGAGTTAATAGATCCAAAAGCTGTCATTAGAGTAAAACAAATTATTTACACTTACAAATATCAACAAGAGTTTAAAGAACAAATTGATGACTATTAAAGAAAGGATTAATCAGAGAAAGCAAAAGCCCTCATTCTAGCCTTGCCTTTATGGTCATGAATCATGCTTAGGAAAAAAGAGGAAAAGCTAGAGTGGTTATCAACTATAAAAAACTTAATGATAATACTGTTTTTTATGGATACTATATCCCTAATAAAACAGTTTTATTTAATAGAATACAGGGAGCCACTTGGTTCTCTAAAATGGACTGCAAAAGTGGTTATTGGCAGGTAAAGATGAATGAAGACAACATTCCACTTACTGCATTTAGTGCTCCACAAGGACACTACGAGTGGATAGTCATGCCATTTGGTTTAAAGAACGCACCACAAATATTTCAGAAAAAAAATGGACAATGTTTTCAAAGAATTTAAACATTGTTGTCTTGTTTACATGGATGATATCTTAAACTTCTCTAAAACCTTGGAGCAACATAAACATGATTTGAAAGCTATAACCCAAAAGTGTATTGATTATGGAATCATTCTAGGACAGAAAAAATGCATTTATGCTGAACCAAAAATAGAGTTTCTAGGAATAAAGATTAAAGCAGGTCAAATTGTGTTGCATGAACATATTTTAGAAAAGGTAGAAAAATTTCCTGATGAAATCAAAGACATAAAACAACTAGAAAGGTTTCTAGGCTGTCTTACTTATGCTTCTGATTTCATTAAAGATTTAGTCAAACTAAGAAAATCTTTACAGATAAAATTGAAGAAAGAACAAGTTTGGAATTGGACTCAGTTAGATACTAAGATAGTCAAGGAACTAAAAAGAAGATGTGAAAAGCTTCCAATATTGACTTTACCTAATGAAGATGATGAGTTAGTTCTTGAAACAAATGCTAGTGATTATCATTGGGGAGCTGTTTTGAAACTAAAGAAAGATAACAAGCTTTGCAGGTACATCAGTGGCAGTTTCAACAAATCCGAATATAATTACACTGTCATGGAAAAAGAAATTCTTGCGATTTATCGTGGAATCAAGAAGTTTATAATCTTTTTAGCCCATAAACCTTTTACAGTCAGAACAGATTGTAAAAAAATATTGGGTTTTATAAAATAATAATCTTGATAATATGAAAGCGCATGGGAGACTCTTGCGTTGGCAATTAGCCCTTAACCAATTCACCTTTATTGTCAAACATGTGCAGGGTTCAAAAAATTCTCTAGCAGACAGCCTAACTAGAGAACTAGCTGATGGACCAAAGAAACCAGATTCGATGGGAAGACCCTCGCTAGGCAACCAGCGAGGGTCGTGGACTCCTAGAAACGAGACATAGAACAGTTGAAAGATTTTTAACTGTGCAAATTATAATAAAAGTTCTTCATCTACATGTAGAACTTGAAGAAGAAATCTGTAGAAGATGGAGGATGAGAGATTTCAGACGCTTTTACTGGATGGTAACCGGAAGGATCAGAAGACCGCCAGGAAGAGTGATAGACAAATGGTTTACTCACTTTGCAGTAGACAACCATACAGGATTGGGAGGAATATCGTTGCCCATCATGCCAGGTGAAGATGTAGTTACTTGAAGTCATGGAAGTATGGAATGTGTAGCGGACTTTATAAAATCAATCGATCGTGGCCAAAGGTAGAAGAACAGAGCATCATGCTCAAATATATCACCAAGTATAGACACACTAACTGTAGAATATTCAAAGTTGGGAATACCACCTTCATCATAACCACAAAGCTCAAGCCATTGATGCAACAAGTCATAGACAGGTCCGAGTCCATTGAATTATATCTAGCACAGATAGAAGCTGGACGCTTCTTAGACAGAGAAGGCCACGAGAAGCTGATTGATATGTTAATTGCATGGGATCGAGAATACACTAAAGGTCTAATGCTTGATCTCGATTTGGATAATGAACAAGATCTAGCGATTGATAATCTCCAAGATCTGATAATGGATGATAATGATGACTTAGAGGCCAATATGGGAGAAGAAGGGGTCCAGAACCTGAATGATTAAACATCACCATCGTGCACCTGCACAATTATTGTACCTTTCTGTTTGCTTTTTATCATGTGAGTTGTATTATTGAGTCAGCACTGTGTGCATTTATTGCTTTCTGAGTGCGTAGGGGCCTATATGCCGGCCATTAGCTTTTAGACGTTGTAAAGGCATCCAATGCCTTTCAACCAGCTCTATATAGAGCTCTCCTCAGACTTCTAAGGCATCGAATTCTAGAGAGAGAAAAACTCATATGAAAAGAGAGAGAAGTCTTGTAATACAGAAAGAGAAAGAGAAGCATTGTTGAGTTTTGAGTAGGTTGGTTTCCCATCACTAAAAAACTCAAGAGTCCTTCGATGGATCTTTCTGGTGTGAAAATTTAGTATGTTTGTATGTTTGTAAGCTTTAAGTAAGGAGTGCTTGTGTGTTGTAATATTTTCCAGACTCAATAAAAGTTTGTTTTTAAGAAAGGAAAAGCTACTTAATCGAACTCTATGTTCTGAATAATTAGTTTTCTTGATTCCAACCCTTTCACCCTCTAAAAACAAAAACTGAGAGTTAGAGACTACGGTCCGAGGTAGGAAACGAAACAGACCTGTGTTGTGCTTGGACTAAGGGAGGCCTGGTTAAAGGTTAGCCACCTCTAGAAAACCGGAAGCTAAAGGAACGTCGGTGGTCCAGTGTAACTAAGTTCAGGTATCGGTCAAACCTCTCTATCTTTAAGTTTTTAATTGCAGAACGTGGTGGGCTTGAAACCATAGAAAATTCATTATTCATAATATAGTCAGTAGATTATGGTAGTTAGTACCGCCAAAAGTCATTTATAAATCCTTGTTATTTCATTTCAAAAATATTAAAAAAAACCCATAAAGTTTGGGTACCTTTGCAATTTGCTATAAAAATCACCCCACCGGTAAGCCCTACAGTGTCAACCAATCAAAACACTCCTCACGGTTTTTACCATAATATTGGTTCACCGGAGCGCACCCGTATATATATATATATATATATATATATATATATATATATATATATATATATATATATATATATATATATATATAGGGATTGACTCCGGTGAAAACCTCAAATTGTGGTAAAAACCCGTGAGGACTACTTTATATCTTGGTTTTTTTGAAACCCGTGCTAAAAACCTCAATCACACGATGACTTTACAACTCGGTTCAACCTAAAAACCGTGCTAAAAACTCCAGTTTTAAAATAACACATGACTTTATAGTTCGGTCAAACCGAAAAATCGTGCTAAAAAGCTAATGTTTTAAAATTACATAGTGACTTTATAGCTCGGTTTTATTCAAAACCGGGCTAAAATTTATGACTTTATATATCGGTTCTATTCATAACCGGGCTATAAAGCAAGTGAACCGGGCTAAAAAGTCGGTCCTCACGGGTTTCTACCGCAATTTTGGTTTTCACCGGAGCGCATCCCTATATATATATATATATATATATATATATATAATGGTTCATATGAAAAATGTCCTTTAAGATGGAAAATTTCTTAAGGTGTAAAATTCTCTAAATGGGTCTAATTATAAGTAAATGAGCCTAATTTTTATGGGTAATAAGTAAATGGGACTAATTTATAAATAAATGGGTCTAATTTAAGAATTTTTTTCGAAATATTCATAAAATATTAAATAATTACGAAAATATTCAAGGGTTTAAAATAATTACACAAATATTCATTTTTTGCAGGTTCATCAGAAAAACGAGGTCCTACTCCGCGTTTTATTCACAAAGCTGGAAAGAGAATTTGCGCCCGGATGGGTGGTTAAATTTTATTAAAAAAAAGCGGTCTAAGGTCGCATTTCTATATTAAAAAAATAAAATTTATTGTCGTTTATGAAAATGCTTACCCGGCAATAGAAACGCGGTCTGAAACCGCGTTTCTATTGCTGAGGTGGCCCCACAGGTCAGCTGCTGCTGACTGGGCATGTATTAAACAAAGAAACGCAGTTTGAGACCGCGTTTCTCTGTGTAGTTTCAGAAAAAAAAAAAGGGTCAAAGATTTTGTTTTGGTGTATTACAAATAAAACGTGGGAGGAGACCGCATTTCTTAGTCCCATAGCCCTCTGCAAAGATTCCCCCTATTATGGTAGGAGAATCTGAACGTAAAAACGTTGTCTTAGTCCACGTTTTTAGGCATATACATCTCGATTTATTATTTTCTATTCATCATCCCTTTGCCCTTGCTTCTCTCGCATGAAGCTCTCCATTAGTAGTGCCAGTTGAAGGTTAGTTTTGGTTAAGATTGCCGGTTGAAGCTCTCCATCAATTATCAAATCTATATATTTTCACATTGTTGCCTAAAGTTATGGTTAAGGTTAGATTCACACTCTTATTTGTCTTTTTCGCTCTTATTTGAATGATTAAAATGCTTAGAATCTTTAATATTCTCTCATACTTGTGCTTAAAATTATGTGTTTTGAATCGTTAATCTGTATATAGTTGTTTTATTGTTGTTGGAGGATTATATTGAATTATATGAACTTGTCCTTGTTATCATGAATAACTTGTTTAACTTGTAGGATTCTTTAGTTAATATATGTTGATGAAATATATTCAAATATATGAGCGCTTTTGTATATTGAAATAGGATAAAATAAATTGAAATAGGATTATTTAACTTATATGATTATTTAGTGTAGTTAATATTTGTTGATGAAATATGATGAATATATTGAAATATATGATCGTGTTTAATATCTATGATAAACTAAATTCATGTTAATAAAAATATAGAATGAATGAGCATAACAACATATCTCAGCAAGGGTTTGAACAATTGAGTGAGATCTATGTTAACGCTCTTGGTGTTGATCACGAAGACGACTTGGATAATTCTAAAGAGGACGATGATGCTACTAGGGAGGCGGCGATTAGGGACAAGGCCTCTAATCCCAACTGGAATATTGTTGAAGCTAATCCAATGATAACAATTGCATGGCAAGGGTTGAATTCACATGTCCAATTAGATGATGGAAGACAATTTTTTCGCGGACAAATGTTCAACTCGCTGGAGGAGCTGAAATGTGATTTGACCGAGTATTCAGTGCGTATGAGTAAGTCGTACAGGACAAAGAAGGCGAGTCCAAAATGGTACATGGTTGTTTGTGATAAGAAGGACAGTTGTGGATGCACATGGCGACTATCTGCTCGTTGTGTTGATCGAACTGTTGATATGTTGATGGTCGTCAATTACAATGGGCATCATGCAGCCAATTGTGTTGGAGAGGTTTTACAGTTGGATAATCGTAACGTCATCTCAAGTTTCATTAGAGGTGAGATTCTTGGGTTTCTTTGCAAAGATCAAGACACGAAGTCAAGTGCCATACAAGAGCATCTATCTAAAAGGTATGGGATTTGTGTCTCATACATGAAAGCCTGGAGGGCAAAGCAGAAAGCTATTGCAGAGATCTATGGTGATTGGGAGGAGTCGTACACAGAGTTGTCAAGGTTTATGGCTGCGCTACAAGCTACTAATCCGGGAACAGTGGTTGAATGGTGCAATCTGGATTCCCCAAATCCACAGGAGAAGATATTCGGTTGTGTTTTCTAGGCTTTCGGACCATCCATTGCTGGGTTTGCACACTGTCTTCCTTTGATATCGATCGATGGCACTCATTTGTATGGAAAGTACAAACATGTTGTGTTAATGGCAATAGGTATGGATGCAAATGATCAGCTTTTCCCTCTGGCAGTTGCAATTAAGAGAGTGAAAATGGAGATAGTTGGGATTGGTTCATGGATTGTATAGGGAGACACGTCACTCAAAGACTCGGATTATGTGTTATTTCAGACAGACATGCAGGCATCCTAAAGACCATGGAGGAGCTGCCTAGATGGAGGGCTCCGAGTTCACATCATAGGATATTCATTCAACACTTGAAGTCCAATGTGAACTCCGTGTTCCAAGATCATAAGGTGAAAGACATGGTAGGTTGGACTGCTTACGAGCTTACCACAAACGGTTTCGAGAAGGGGTGTCGCGCCCTCCAGCGGTTGAACCCCGAGGCCTGGGAGTACTTAGCTGCGATTGAGCTAGGGAAGTGGGTCATATCGAAGGATGGGGGGGTAAGTATGGTGTGATGACAACAAACTTATCTAAGGTTTTTAATGTTGTGCTGAAGGGTGCGAGGAATATTCCAATCACATCTCTTGTTTGACAAACCTTTTATAAGGTGAACAGTTACTTCGTCCAGAGGAGAGGGGATGCAGGCATTCGCATCTCGCAAGGTTTCCCACTGACAGTGGCAACCGATAACAAGATTGGAGTAGTTTTTGAAGCTGCAAGAAAAGCACACGTCATATCATTTGATTTACAGAATGGAATATTTGAGGTGGTTTTACTTCTACATCCTCTTATCCTATCTTAATTTTTTTTTCTGCTAAAAAAATAAAATAGGTTTTGCATCTAAATTTTTTTTCATATGCTCTTCTCCTATGCTCTTCTCCTATTCTAATCTTATGTTATACTATCGATAATTTCATCTCACTCTAATCTTCATCATTTTTAAGCATAGATTACACAAATATATCAAAATCTACTCTCCTATTATTTCATGCTACTAAAATTATATTATCTTCCAATATTCCTCCAATTTTAGATGGTGTCTCCTCCTATTTTAGATAATGTGATAATCTACTCTCCTATCAATTAACGAGTATTTAACAATCAACAATCACATACACTCCTATACAATTTCTATTCTTTTGATCATTCATCACAATTTTGGATCTAAAACTATCAAACTATTTCGATTCTATAATAAGTACTAACCAACAACCACAAACATATAAGTATCACACAATTTCAACAATCAACATCCACAAACATGTTATCATCCATAATCGTTCGAAATTAACAAAAAAAACCCTAACCTGCGGTGTGGAATCGAGCGACGAAGGGCAACAATGAACCCAAATTCGAATAGAAGATGGAGGAGGATTAGATGAGGGGGGAGGACGCTGGTGGGGTGGTCGCCTGTGGGCTGCCGAAGACGAAGGGGAGGATGAAGGTTGATTGCTCTCGAAGACGGAGGAAGAAGATGAAGCGGAGAAAGGGGTAGTTGGCGTAGGGTTTTGTGTTGGTAATAAAACGCGGTTGGGCACCGCGATTTATGGATGAAATAACCACACCACAATAAATAGAATCTTTGACTTTCTTTTTTTCTGAAAACAACACAAAGAAACGCGGTCTGTGACCGCGTTTCTCTCGTAACCTCAATCCTAGTCAGTAAAAGTTGCTAAGGGGAATCGAGTCAACAAAAGAAACGCGGGCGTTTCTAGTGCCACCTCAGCATTTCAGTGGGAGAATTGAATTTGAATTAAATGTACCATAGAAACGCGGTCTGAGACCGCGTTTCTTTCGTAAACTTAAATTCCCAACTCTGGCGCCAATTCTCTTCCTTGGCTTGTGAATAAAACGCTGAGTAGGACCGCGCTTTTCTGATCAACTTCCAAAAAATGAATATTTGTGTAATTATTTTAAACCCTTGAATATTTATGTAATTATTTAATATTTTATGAATATTTCAAAAAAAAATCGTAATTTAATTAGCAAACTATCAACCCTTATGTGCCCCATTGCCCCATGCGTGTGCCCCTTCCAGGGTCAAATTTTTTTTATTTCGCGCCAGTAATTTTTTTGTTCTGTGTCAAGACTTTTTGTTGTGCAAATATAATTTGAGGTTGTGCACATATAACATTATGTTTTGCAAATATAACTTTATATTGTGCAAATATAATAATTTCTTATGAGCAAATAGGTAAATAGGCATATTTCAATTATAAGAATTTATAATTTTTATAAAGTGCACAAATAAGATGATAAAGTGCACCGAATAAAACGATGTAGTGTATGAATAATAATATGAAGTGTATGAATAATAATATAAAGTGCAAGAATAAAAGTACGAAGTGCACAGTTACAGTGTTCTAAAAAGCGCTAGGCGGATCCTAGGCGGTGAGGGGCCGCCTAGCGCCTAGGCGGCGCCCAGGCGGTCAAGGCGGACGCCTAGGCGTGCTTAGGCGGCCATTTAGCTCTAGGCGGAGGGGGGTCGCCTAGCGCCTAGGCGGTGCCCAGGCGGCGCCTAGGCGTGATTTTTAGAACAGTGCACAGTTAAGATTATAAAGTGCATAAATAAAATGATAAAGTACAAGAATAAAATGTTATTATGTATGAATAATAATATGAAGTGCATGAATAAGCTTATAAAGTGCACAATTAAGATTATAAAGTGCATAAACAAAATGATAATGTGCAAGAATAAATGACTATGTGTATGAATAATATCATGAAGTGCATAATTAAGATTATAAAGTGCAAGAATAAAATGATAAAGTGCAAAAATAAGATCATGAAGTGCATGAATGAGACACACGATGAGCTTTTGAAATCGATGTGTTAATTTTGCTCTTTTACTTTTGAGAGAACTCTATCAGAGTTTATGTAGAAAGATGTGAGATTGAAATCAATTTTTTTTAAGTATAACAATTTCAAAATAAAGTGCATAATTAAGATGAAAAAGTGCATAATTAAGGTTAAAAAAAAGCATAACTACGATTATAATGTGCATGATTAACGATTTTGGATTGTTGTGTTCTTGTCTATTTTGTAACCTACGTGGGATTCGAACCCACATCTTTATTCATGCGCACATCACTCTACCAACTAAGCTAATAGGCTAAAAGTATTCTATCATAGCAACATTTTTGCTCATCCACAAATAAAAGGTCCAATTCCAAATTAAATGATAAGTTCTCATAATTGAGGGAATAGAGTCAACAAGATAACCACAACTATTCGTGATCTGAATATCCGGTACATCCAATTCCAAAATAAATGATAAGTTCTCATCATTCTACTACAATAATTGCCCATGAATCCAAAAAAGACGATGTCCTAAGTCATGGAGATCTCACAGATAGATCTTATCAACTACTCCCGTATAATGTAAGCTGTGTGCTCAATTCATCCATAAATAAAAGGTCCTACTTTCTTTGTCAACAGATAAAAAAAATATATGGGTGATAATATTTACACCTATAAATTTTACTATATGCACCACATCTACGCCTCTTGAATCACATCCCTGCTCCTCTTGAGTCACACACCTACCCCTCAAGAAGCGCAAGGTATTTTAATGTAAAATACCCTGCGCCTCTTGAGGGGCAGGTGTGTGACTCAAGAGGAACAGAGTGTATTTTAAAAAAAAATATAAAAAGTGAGATATGTGGTGTAAATAGTAAATTTTGTGGTGTAAATAACATTGGCTAAAAAAAAAAGAAGAAAATGAGGCAAGACCGGGCCAAGCAAACCCCATTTATGCTCATCCGCCAACCCCTTTCATGTACAATCAAAATCATCTACTTCACTTCCTACTTCACTCCCTACGTCACTAAATTATTTTAACATTTATTTAATTTTAAAAAAATATAAAAAAATTACATTCATATTCTACACATCTATTTTAATATGTTTATAACTTTTTATTTTGAAAATTCATGTATTAAAAAATTTTAAAAATTAAAAAGGCATTGTTTCACAACATATAATTATAAAAAATTTTAAAACGTGATTTTTCAAAATAAAAGTTTATAAACATATAAAAATATATGTTTAAAATATGAATATAATTTTTATAATTTTTTTTGAAATTAAATAAATGTGAAAATAATTTAGTGGTGTAGGAAATGTTGTAGTAAATGTTGTAGGTGATCTTCATTGTTTCACGTAAATTGAGATTTATTAATAAGGGATCACCGATTCACAGCACAAAATTTATTGATAAAAAAGTACAAAAAGAAGAAAAAATGCACTGAATTTTTAGAGACTGGTGCGTTTGACTTACAATTCTAACCAAAATTCTCAATTATACTACTATTAATTAAACATTTTGTTAGTCAATCTCTGCATTTTCTTACGATTTGAGTGAATACAATTTTTGCAAGATCGGTCAGTAATCCAATCAAAAAAGATAGAACAAGAAGAAGATGATGATCAATTGAGATACCAGTTAGACTCGTATCACATACTAGATTGATGAAATAAGACCATGTATCCTGTAGAGTGCAGATGACAGCAGATAAAATATGATTGGAAGAAAGAAAAAATGGATCTAAAACCCTCATTAACAAGCAATTGATCTAAAACCCAGAAGCAATTTTTTTTAAATGAAAAAATCCTGCAACAAATTCAGCAACAAATCAATTCAGTTTTTTTGGATCCACCCCTCTTCTTATCCTGATGTTCCTGATCACCAAAACCCTCTGAAAACCACCCAAGAATGCAAACCACCCTTTGAAATCAATGGAGGAACGGGAGAGTGAGTAAGACCTGGAAGCGGCGGCGATGGCGGGAGATGCTCAACGACATGGATGCCTCGACCTCCGGCTCGGTCGAAGTCGCATTTGTCGTTGACAACATCAACCAAATTCAAAAACAGCAAATCGAAACCCTAATCGGCGATTTCGCATCGACCTTGGGAGAGCTCGCGAGAAACAAAGCTCATAAAAGAACAATTGGAAGGATGAAAAGAGACCTTACCCTGTTTAATTGATCGATTGTTCGCCTCGAATCTGTCTTCGTCACCGCCTTCCTCTCCTCCAACGCCAACAAACAGAGGAGATGAAAATAGAAGAGAAAGGAAGCCATTACCGTGTGGTTCAACTTTTTTTTTTTTCGATACAGGTCCGGTTCGATTGTTTTAAATCAGACCCGCGTGCGGTCCGGTTCTTGTCCACTAAAAGACAAAATTTTACACCTTAAGGAATTTTACACCTTAATGACATTTTACACTCTAACCTCTATATATATACACACACTAAAACTACATAGATATAATAAAACCGATGCATGGATATTTTAGTAAACAACGTAATAAAGATATATATATATATATTAAAATTAATTATTTAATAATTTTTATTTTATATATATATATATATATATATATATTAATTTTTAGGACTAAAATAAATTATTAAAATATTATATAGCCATAATATGTAGCCAAAATCCATTTCTGCATGGATATTTTAGTAAACAACGTAATAAAGATATATTATATATTTAATAAAAAAATAATTTTAAAATATTTTAAAAACCAGCTATCTCTTAAATTATATGAGATTTAATTAACAATAGATTAGAAAAAAAACCTTTGACCATATAAATGTGAATTTTATTTATATTTTGAGGGAATCTAAATAAAAAATATTTAGATTATATATAATAGGTCGAAATAATTTTATTTATATTTATATTATTTTTTAGTGGAAAAAATTATTTATATTTTTTATTTATTGGAATCTCTCTGTATTATTTTTAAATAATATTGTATGTATTATCCGTGCACGATACGGGACTTACATCAGTCGATTGATATGATCAATCAATTATCTCGCCATTTATGGTGGTCACAAGGGCTATTTTTTTTATAAGATAAATATTCGAGGGTCATACACACCTGACTCCTCGAGAGGTCGATAAACGACAGACGGTGAACCATCGAAACATACATCAGATAGAAAAATGTGCAATACAAAGGATGGGAGCACACAAGAGCAAGACTAATTGAAGCCACCAAAACCTCGCAAGCTATGGACAACATAAACGTACTAGGAGCGAAGCCAGCACCACCTAGCAGTAGCACCGCTAGTCAGCAGTACATCAGGCAATCCTGTGGATAGTGAAGACAATCCTCTAATGAAGCTCCTTCCCGACTCAGAAGTCGCGTCGATACAAACTATCTCGACCCTAGCTAGACCCGACTTCGGACGATAGAGCCCCAAACGAAGAAGAGGAACCGCAAGACACACCAGACGCCCAACCACAACCAACCTAAGAAAAACGCACCAAAAGAAACCCTTTCGGGTTGTTGTTCGAGCCCTCACATGATTTTGTTCAAGCCCTTTTGGGATTAGGTTCAAACCCTATCGGGATTAGTAAAGGTTTTTTTTTATAAGATTAGTAAAGGTTTTGTACTTAGTCCTTGGGGTGATGAACCCGATGTATTACTATTACTATTAAAAAAATTAATAATCGAACAATAGACTCATTATAATGAGTCTATTGTTAATTACTTCATTAGCTTAATTGGTAAGAGAAAGTTAAATGAGTAATAATGATGAAAAAGGTTTCAAGTTCAAATCCTTTATTTCAAATCTTTTATAATTAAAATATTAAATAATTTTCCCCACCCTCGGACTAACAATTAAGATCCGCCAATAGTTACTAAAAAATGATATAGGGTTTCTTTGGCGCGCCAGAAATTAATCTAGCTTAAGATTAAAATCTAGATTAAAATTTTGATGAAATTTTAGCCTTTGTGGATAGATTAAAAGAGTAAATTCTCATTTGGAATGAAAAATTACATAGAGTTTTGTAAAGCTATTTTTTCGAAAACCGTGAAAAGTTTTACCACAACTCTTTGAAAAGCTCCTGTAAGCTTGTGTTAAGCAAACCCATAAACACCCCGAAAACCCCTACAAAATGTAAAAGAATGCACCCCCTACTCAATAACGCCCCTATAATTTCTATGCAATCCTCCCGACCGGAAAACCCTATTCTCCTCCAAAAATCAATCTGAAATCCTCGCTAGCACCATAGTCACCGACCACCATTGCCAACCTATTCCATCACCACCGAACCTACCAGTGAGGTGCATATGTATGTATGTATGTATGTATGTATGTATGTATGTATGTATGTATGTATGTATGTATGTATGTATGTATGTATGTATGTATGTATGTATGCATGCATGCATGCATGCATGTCTGTGTGTGTATGTATGTATGTATGTATGTATGTATGTATGTATGTATGTATGTATGTATGTATGTATGTATGTATGTATGTATGTATGTATGTATGTATGTATGTATGTATGTATGTATGTATGTATGTATGTATGTATGTATGTATGTATGTATGTATGTATGTATGTATGTATGTATGTATGTATGTATGTATGTATGTATGTATGTATGTATGTATGTATGTATGTATGTATGTATGTATGTATGTATGTATGTATGTATGTATGTATGTATGTATGTATGTATGTATGTATGTATGTATGTATGTATGTATGTATGTATGTATGTATGTATGTATGTATGTATGTATGTATGTATGTATGTATGTATGTATGTATGTATGTATGTATGTATGTATGTATGTATGTATGTATGTATGTATGTATGTATGTATGTATGTATGTATGTATGTATGTATGTATGTATGTATGTATGTATGTATGTATGTATGTATGTATGTATGTATGTATGTATGTATGTATGTATGTATGTATGTATGTATGTATGTATGTATGTATGTATGTATGTATGTATGTATGTATGTATGTATGTATGTATGTATGTATGTATGTATGTATGTATGTATGTATGTATGTATGTATGTATGTATGTATGTATGTATGTATGTATGTATGTATGTATGTATGTATGTATGTATGTATGTATGTATGTATGTATGTATGTATGTATGTATGTATGTATGTATGTATGTATGTATGTATGTATGTATGTATGTATGTATGTATGTATGTATGTATGTATGTATGTATGTATGTATGTATGTATGTATGTATGTATGTATGTATGTATGTATGTATGTATGTATGTATGTATGTATGTATGTATGTATGTATGTATGTATGTATGTATGTATGTATGTATGTATGTATGTATGTATGTATGTATGTATGTATGTATGTATGTATGTATGTATGTATGTATGTATGTATGTATGTATGTATGTATGTATGTATGTATGTATGTATGTATGTATGTATGTATGTATGTATGTATGTATGTATGTATGTATGTATGTATGTATGTATGTATGTATGTATGTATGTATGTATGTATGTATGTATGTATGTATGTATGTATGTATGTATGTATGTATGTATGTATGTATGTATGTATGTATGTATGTATGTATGTATGTATGTATGTATGTATGTATGTATGTATGTATGTATGTATGTATGTATGTATGTATGTATGTATGTATGTATGTATGTATGTATGTATGTATGTATGTATGTATGTATGTATGTATGTATGTATGTATGTATGTATGTATGTATGTATGTATGTATGTATGTATGTATGTATGTATGTATGTATGTATGTATGTATGTATGTATGTATGTATGTATGTATGTATGTATGTATGTATGTATGTATGTATGTATGTATGTATGTATGTATGTATGTATGTATGTATGTATGTATGTATGTATGTATGTATGTATGTATGTATGTATGTATGTATGTATGTATGTATGTATGTATGTATGTATGTATGTATGTATGTATGTATGTATGTATGTATGTATGTATGTATGTATGTATGTATGTATGTATGTATGTATGTATGTATGTATGTATGTATGTATGTATGTATGTATGTATGTATGTATGTATGTATGTATGTATGTATGTATGTATGTATGTATGTATGTATGTATGTATGTATGTATGTATGTATGTATGTATGTATGTATGTATGTATGTATGTATGTATGTATGTATGTATGTATGTATGTATGTATGTATGTATGTATGTATGTATGTATGTATGTATGTATGTATGTATGTATGTATGTATGTATGTATGTATGTATGTATGTATGTATGTATGTATGTATGTATGTATGTATGTATGTATGTATGTATGTATGTATGTATGTATGTATGTATGTATGTATGTATGTATGTATGTATGTATGTATGTATGTATGTATGTATGTATGTATGTATGTATGTATGTATGTATGTATGTATGTATGTATGTATGTATGTATGTATGTATGTATGTATGTATGTATGTATGTGTGTATGTGTGTATGTGTGTTTGTGTGTATGCATGTATGGATGTATGTATGTATGTATGCATGCATGCATGCATGTATGGATATGTATGTATGTATGCATGCATGTATGTATGCATGCATGTATGTATGTATGCATGCATGTATGTATGTATGCATGTATGCATGTATGTATGTATGCATGTATGCATGTATGTATGTATGCATGTATGCATGTATGTATGTATGCATGTATGCATGTATGCATGTATGTATGTATGCATGTATGTATGTATGTATGTATGTATGCATGTATGTATGTATGTATGTATGTATGTATGTATGTATGTATGTATGTATGTATGTATGTATGTATGTATGTATGTATGTATCACTAGTACAGAAAACCGGTTTTACCTCGGTTCCGTGTGCAAGCTTTACCACTGTTCTGAACCGAGGTAAAAGTGGCTATGGTAAATTTGTTACCACGTGAACAGAACCGTGGTAAAACTGTCCACCCGTGGTAAATCTGTCCGTAGTTGTGGGCCTTGTGAACCGTGGTAAATGTGTCAACCATGGTAAATAGGTCGTGTGGTAATTGTGTTTTGAACCGTGGTAAATTGTTGAACCGAAGTAAATATGGATTGTGGTAATTGTTACCTGATTATTATGTATAGTAGCCTATGCACGATTTGAACCCACATCTTTGTGTATAAACACATCGCTCTACCATTTGAGCTAATAGGCTTACATAAAATAATAGTATAATTTTAAAATGGGTTTTAAGAAAAATTTATAACACTATATATCTGAGCCCTCAACATAGTCTAGCTTAAACAGAAGTTCAAGATCTAGCAATCTCTCATGGACAAATTTTATGGCAAATATCAGACAACAGAGCCAATAGGTATAGGTACATAGAATGTGCCTCCATATTCTGTTCCAGGTCCAATTAACTTCCATGCACATTTTCATTTGCATCTATATATCCAAAAACCATCCTACTATAAAGGTATCCCTTTTTTAATTTACAGAACTTGTAATGCCAAAGGGTTAGCCTGCTATAAGACCTATAACCCTCTGCTCTCAATTTAAAGTACAAATTTGGCCAACAAAATATCCATATGTATAAAATCCTGCTTTATTTACTAAATAAGAAATTTGCATAAAATTAATTTGAATAACACCATGGAACAGAAATCAATTTGCATAAAATGAAATGAAGGTAATAGAAAACAGTATGCCTGCACATCCTACATCAAACTGATTCATAAAAGACTGGGTGCATCTATGAGCTGCAGCAGAAAATCCTTCCCCTCCACTCAGGGCTTTGTCAAATGTTTCTTTGAATTTTTCCAAGGTTCCAAACCTCAAATGTCCCAAAATAGATTGGAAGGCGGGGTGCACAAGCTGAAAGTATCAAAATTTAATACATTAAATAAGCACGAACACTAAATCTCAATGCCTCTAGTATCAATCGTGCAACTCAAGATGGTATGAATAAAAAGACAAAATAAGAGATTGATTTCAATGTGGATAAATTAGAAAAAAAAAGGTTAAGGAAAACCAAACCCAGTTTTAGAAATGAATAAAATTAAGGATCAATCTATACATTTTTTTTAGATCTTAGAGGCGAAGTAGTCCACTTGAAAAATGGAACTAGAAATTCCATGTCCCACCTTTCCAATTCTCCCACTTTGACTCCATTTTTTAATTGGTGTCAAGATAAGTTTCAGATATTCTTTCTCCTCTCCTATAAGTTTACACCGTTGACTGTTCGCGATTTTTGTTCCAATCTGTCTAATGCTTGAGAACCTGAAATATAGGACACAAGTGTCCCGCAGTTTCAAATATAACATGATAGTACTCTTTAAGACACCCCAATGTGATGAAACAGAAGTTGGTGTGATATATGAATAACTCCCTTTTCATTTTCCTTTCCTATTTTAACAGTTTTTGATACATAGGAGACATGAATGAATGCATGGCACTATTACATTGATGAAAATTACTAATGAACTTTGTAAGCTTTGGAAAGTCAAATGAAACTTATGAAAGGTTTGAAAAGAGGCCATGGCCTCAACAGTAATTCAATATATTCTCAGGAGTTCTCTCAAATAAATGAACTACAATCAAAACAATGGATACCTTACTAAGCAATCCCTTTAAAAAGCTCTTGAACTCCCGACTCATGTTGTTTGGATATTCAACAGGATCCTGGGAATAGCAGGTGTGAATATCCCACATTTTCAAAATCATATGATGGTATAGATAAATACCTTAACAATGTGGCAAATCAGCTGATATATTGAATTTGTGTTAAATGGTGGCTTTCCAACAAAAAGCTCATGCCTGTGGCATCCATGAGGAGACAAAAATGGTCAGAGATAATAAAAGGAAAAATTGAGAATGAATTCTAAACAAAAGCAGTGAATAAAAGGCAAAACCTAGGCATATGTGCTTAAAGTGAAGAACAACAATGCCCTCTCCTTCAACACCTTAAGATAACATGATGCTTGTTTTTTTTTAAAAATAGTTATAGACTTATAGCCATACTTGTAAAGTTTTACTGTAAAATAAAACTAATGAGCACTAAATTGTTTTATAAATGGCTCATACAGTGTATATATAGTAGACAGATTTAAGGAGTTCAAACAATTAGAATTAGTAAAACAAAGGGAAACAAAATCCATAGAGGAAGGGTTTCCGTTCTTTTAGCTTCATTTCCCCTTATTTTATCACCTTTTAAGCCCACACCTAGAAAGTTATCCAAATGCAAAAGAAAATAGATGCTAAGGTGGTGTATATGAATTGTTCCTTTCCTCCCTATTCATAACTTAAATATAGTATACCTTCAAGATTTGAGAGTCAACATCTTAGACTTGTTATTTTGTTACAAGTGACAGAACAAATAAGGACTAAACCTAGATTAGATACCTTTTCTCAGTTCAAGCGTTGGAGAGGAACTTTCATGGTAGAAGTTTGGCATGGGGCTGGCCTTTAATATCATATTCTTTCTTAGTTGCTTGATGGCTGCCTGCCTGCCTCTCTTTCTTCCTTAAGATATTTGAGAACGCACAAAGGCAGAAGTTCATTAGGACTACTGGGTAGATTGCAAGATGCAATTGCAAACATTAAATAAGCATACCTTGGTCCTTGCTTCACTCTGATGTTTTTCAATCTCTAAGGCTTGATGTTTCTCCTCTAACTTTGAATTAAACTGGAGAAGACAACAAAGTAGAATCAGCTTCATGCATGAATTACTGTTTTCATTCATGGCACACCTAGTAGGTGAAATTTCAGTCAAGAAATTCACAAAGAAAATAGTAATGAACTCGGCACCTCTTTTCTTTTCTCAGCACGTTTTTTTGATCTGAACGCAGGAGCTGATGCAACAGTAATCTTAGGCTCTGTAGGTAGTGTGGATGAAAGAAGGCTATCAATAATCAAGGTACTCAATCCATCCAATGAAGCAGATATAAACTTGTACAAGTTGGTAACGGAAGGGCAACTAATAAAGCAATATAGATTCAAAGATAAATACTAACCATTATCTTGAGAAGTTTATAAAGAGTATGGAAAAGTATGCTTGGTAAATTGGTGATTTCATTTAACTATGTCACTGAAAAATGTTTATTTCCTTTTTAACACATCAAGTTTAACCATTTTCTCTAGGTTGAATGGCATTATACAAATAAATAATCTCTATAATAAACTTTGTGGATATGAAGAAATAAAATCATCGTCATCAAGATGCTTTTTGTTTTCAGGTTGTGTTAGCTTCCTTGATACAAAGAGTGAGAGCAGCTACAACCAGTCAACTAGATATTAGACATTTAGACTTATGATCTTGCAGACAGGCTTCTACAATGCTAAATCTCATTTGTCACATAAACAAGACCCCTAAAGTATGATTCAAGGAAACTATGAAGCATACATCCTGATTACATACACTCGGATAAAGCAAATATAGCCAGCTGATGTAAATGAGCAACACAACATGTATTTAGAAAAATTCCCCAATTCTCCTTCTTCCTACCCTCACCCTCTTCTTATTCCTTAATTCTATCAATTTCTATCAAGGACACTTGCTTGCCCAATTTATAGCGAAATTGAACTGGTTTCCTTGAATTTAGACAAATTGGGGGCGGATTAAGAAGACATCAGAGGATTTATATGAGAAATTAGGGTTGGATTCAGAGATTGAAAGCTTTGTGAAGCATAAAGAACTTGAAGTTAGCACCATACCAGGATAACCAGTTGAGCGCCTTGTGAACACTGATCGTGCAAACCGAATCCTGTGAGCACCGACGTAAGTAGACAGAAGAATCAGGATTTCCCTGAATTTACACAAATTGGGGGCAGATTAAGTAGACAATAGAGGATTTGTGAACCATAAAGAGCTCGAATTCAGAACCATACCCGGGAACGACAGTCCGAACGAATTTCGTCGATAATTGCTGAACGAGAGTGAAGAACCAGCACGTACAGTCGTCTCTCTCACTGTAATTACTTGTTGAATTTGATGAGTTCTGGCGACAATCGTCTCCGGCGAGGAACGAGAGTGAAGAATTCAAGCGGTGGCTGGTGGTTGTTGATCGATCCAAACTGGCAGACTCTACTCTTCGAAGATACGAGGGTTAGGGTTGCTTTCAAATTCTTTTTTCAATTATAAAACTCCAATTAAATTTTGTTTCATAAATTACCACGGTTCCTAAGAAACCCGCGGTAAATAGGTCCAACTTACATATTTACTACGGCGTGTGGTAATTTTTTAATGCTGAATTACCACGATTCCGTTCAGAACCGAGGTAAATTTCCATGTTTGCAAATTTACTCCGTAGAAACACGGAACCGTGGTAATTGTACTGTCGCCAAAGACCCCTTTTCTACTAGTGTATGTATGTATGTATGTATGTATGTATGTATGTATGTATGTATGTATGTATGTATGTATGTATGTATGTATGTATGTATGTATGTATGTATGTATGTATGTATGTATGTATGTATGTATGTATGTATGTATGTATGAAATGTAAGAGTCCCACAAATCCCGTTAGATTTTGAAATCCTGCTCGAAAGGGCTTGGACTAAATTCGGATAGGGCTTGTCGGTCTGTTTCAATCGGTACTTCGTGGTGCGGTTTGCTCGGGCGACGTGCGGCTTTGATTTGGTGGATCGAGGCATTCTTCTTCGTTGGGGTTGTGGTCATCGAGGTCAGGACTTGCTTGGGTCGATGTGATGTGTATGGGGGACTCCATGATTGGGAAGTAACTTCCTGGAGGTTCATCTTCACTGCCCACAGGGATTTCGACCTGATGTATCATTGTTAGCAGTGCTGTTTCATGATGGTGTTTGCCTTCGTTCGTAGTCTACGTCCCCAACTTTCTAGATTTAGTTTTGCCTAGATTTGTCCTTTGTAAGATGCATCTCTACTTGTTGTATTACACCTTTTTTGCTTTTTGTTGTATGTTTTGACGGTCTTCTTTCTGCTGACTTATCGGTCATCGAGATTTAGGTATGTCTAATCTCGAATATATTCTTACTTCATCAAAAAAAATTAGGATCTGCTAACACTAATCCATTATCTATCCCAGCTTGCCAACACTGAGCCATTATCCATCCCAGCTTAGATTAATTTTGCTTGGTGTCCTTAAGGTTTGGAAAATATCAGCTAGTGTCCCATATATATTTTTTTATTCGGATGATGCCTCGGAGTTTTGTCATAAGTTTGGTTGTTGTCCAAATCCCATATTTTTTGCTTTTTCTTAATGATGAAAATCACCCTTTATTTGCATTTGTCTTACACAAAATCCATTTTACATTGAACATTGCTAAAAAAACACCAATTATTTGCATATATTAAAGACAAAAGTGACAAAACCACCCTTATTTTAAAAAATTAACAAAATCACATATTCTTTTCAAAATTTTAGCACAAAATTACCCATTGTTTCCAAAATTGATAGAGCAAAATCACCCATTATTTTTAAAATTACAAAAAAGAACCGTTATTTTTCATATATTACAAAAAAACTCTCTTCGTTTGTCAAACATTGCACATCCATAACCATCCATTTTTTTTACAAAACTTTGCATAAAATTGTCATACTTTGCATAAAACCACCCTTTATACTTTAAAAATTATAAAAAAACCACCTCGTCACCAATATTTATAAATAACTTTTTATTCATCGATGTTTGTTTTGGCCCATGCAAAACTTATTTTTTATTTGGTTGGAAGCATGTACAAAAAAGGGTATAAAAGGGCTAGTTTGTGCAAAATGGGGGCAAATAAGCGGTGATTTAATTATTAAGTTCCCATTTTTTTATTTACAATATATGGGTTAAAATTGAGAAATAATGAGTGTTTTTTTCCTGCAAAGTATGGAAAATAATAGGCCTTTGTGCAATTTGAAAAATAATAGTGATTTTGTTCTAATGTTTTTGAAACATTAATGATTTTGTGAAGTTTTTGAAACATTGATGATTTTGTGCTAAAACATTATAAATAATGTGTGATTTTGTTAAATTTGGGAAAAAATAAAGATTTTGCCACCTTTTTGTGTTGAATTTAGACAAATACTAGATGATTTGCACAATGTTAAAAGTAGGGGTTATATGCAAAAAGGGGCAAATAAAGGTGGTTTAATTCACTAAACAAATAGAAAATATGGGTTTAGGACTCTAATTGAACTTTTGACAAAACTTATGGGTACTATTCGAACGAAAAAAGTTATAGACACCAACTGGAATTGCTCAAACTAAGGACACTAAATAAAATTTTCTTTAAAAAGATTGAAACCCGACTTAAATTATATAGAAAAAAATTTAGGTTTTAAAAAAAACATCTTGTATAATAGAGCTTTTTTTTTTAACAAAACACCTTTTAATTTTTTTTTTGAAATAAAAACACCTTATATAATACAAGTTGTATTATATAAGGTGTTTTACCGGAAACCCGAAATGACCCGACCCGAACCCGACTCGAATGACCCGATTGACAGGTCTAAATACAACCCATTCAATTAAAGCATCAACCTTTTTTTCGTCCAAATATTTTGTTTTTTCGATGACATTTTATGTCTATGACCAAAATGACCTTGTTTTACTTATGGATTTTTTTATTTAATAAGGAATCTTATACATTAAATTTTTTTAATAAAAAACCTTAATTTAAATTTTTTTACCAAAACCCTTTATATAATGTAATCCATTCAATTGAACCACCAACTTCTATTTTACAACCAAATATGAATTTTTTTTATGATATTTTATTTTAGTGACCAAAATTCCCCTATTTAATTAATTAGATAGTTTAAAAAATAAAATAGTTATAGAACAAATATTAAAATATTATTTTTTTAATACTAATCCACATTTTTTATCTCTTGATTTATTATTTAGGATTTAAAATAAATTAAAACACATAAAATTTAACTTTTGAAAATTTTAAAATAAATTGAATAACATAAAATTTTACCTTTTTATTTTATTTTTAACAAATATAATAAGATTATATTTTGATTTGTTAAAAAAAAGTTTAAAGGTATTTTGTTTGAAAAAAACTATACTATATGAGGTACCTTTAAAAAAAGTGTTATTTATATAATGACATTTTGGTTATAGAGATAAAATTTCACCAGGAAATTAAAACATGTGGTTGAAAAATAGAGATTGTTGCTTCAATTGAATTTTAAAATGTATTTCATTTAGAAAACTCTATTATATAATTGCCTTTTAAAAAATCCGAAAATATATTATAGGTAGAGGTGTTACAGAAGTGAATTTTTTTTTTAAATATTCACCAAAAATAAATATTTAAAGAAATATTCACACTTTCAAACTATTTATCAAAATATTCAATTTTTTTTGTCAAATTCAATATTTCAAACTGTAAAGGCCCAGATTTTAAAATCTTGATTTTCAGAAAAAAAGAAATTAAAAATAAAATTAGAACGGGATTGATCGGGTTTTTTTTTTAAAACAAAATAAAAATAAATAATAAACTCGTCTTTAATTTTATAATAAACCGAACTCGAGATTCTTAAAACGAATTCCGGCCCATTCTTGAACCTTCCAAGATCGATCCCGTCTTTTTCTCGGAATCCGAAAAATTTCTTCGAACAACGACATGGTTCTGACTTTTAAAAACAAATTGATTGAGAGCGGGTTTCGGGAAACCAGTCGTCGGAAATTTAAAAATAAATTGATTGAGAGCGGGTTTCGGGAAACCAGTCGTCGGAAATTTAAATTTCCGACTTCGAGACTACAATTCCGTCATATTCTCCCATTTTATCCAATCCAACTCATGCCCTCTCATTTGGGTAAAATTCTATCCTATGCTCCCTCTTTCCCTTCTTGATTCCACTTCTTTTTACAAACAAACAACCCCTAGCTACTCCTAGCTACTACATTCTGAAATTTTCCCCAAAGACCAACTGATTTTACCCCCTTCTCTTTGTCATGAAGCTCTGAAATTTCAGCCCCAACTCCCCACCTCTCCCATTTCAATTTCAGAAAAAAACCCAAACCCATCCTATGCTCTCTCTCTCCATGTTGCCGTGAGGGACCCTCCCCCAAGTCACCTCCTTGTGCTCAGCTCCTCACCACCTTACCACTCCTCACCACCACCACGTCGCCACCGAACCCACCACCATAACCCTTGTTTCCTTGAACAAGATGAGGCCGAGCACCCCTGGACGCACCCTTGAGCCTCCCAAGCGCAGCCCGACTTAAATTATATAGAAAAAAATTTAGGATGAGCTTCTGTGGCTCAAACAATGATCTTGATCCTGGTGACGACTCGAGGACGGGTCGAATGCAAATGGAAGAGCATGATTTCATCCTCAAAAGGAAGAAGAAGGCTCCACCATGGAAGAAGGTCCAAAGGAGCAAGGTGAGCTAATGTCCATGTTTTGGTTCGTTCGTAATGGTTTGACAGCTTTTCGACGTCTCAGTAAAATGGGTCGTTCGGAGTCTATATTTATCGGATGGGGTCGTGCCATACCTTATTGGAACGAGGACGAAAAGATCTACAACTTTGCTGTTGAAGGTTTCTCCAGAATCGAAATCGAGAATGGCCGAAATGCATCATCTTTGCAGCTGTCCCTGTTTGGACGAATTTCTACATGTTTATTTAATTATTTTCGGTTTTCCTATTTTATTAAAGTTAGATATAATTATTTTGTTTAGGAAATAATGTGGGAGGAATTATATCTCATCTAGATTAATTCTTAACCACAAAGTTGTTAATTTTCTATCCTTAGTTAGTTTTACTTATCTTAGGAAAGATTTACATATCTTTAGATTATTTGATTTATCTTTAGTTACCAAAACTTTATCTTTTGCACAATATAGAATTGGTATGTCTCTATTTAAACTCTTGTATTTCATTCAATTAAACTTAGATTGGGAAAATTATATTGAAGAAACCTTTTTGGCTAAAAAGGTTCTTCGATTTCCCCCATCCTAAAGCTCTTGCATTCAAGTTATTGTTCGATCAATCATCCGATACCAAATCCTAATCCCAAACACAATCCCAAACCAAACACAAAGGAGAAACCCATCCTGAGAAACCGTCGCAGGATCCGAGAAGCCATCGCTGAGTCTGCCCAGAACCGTCGCCAGCGTCCGGGCCGCCCCGCGGCTCCCTTGGCCGCCCCGCGGATATCCCAGCGACCGTCACTGCTGCTTTGCTTCCGTCATTGTTTCCTTTGTTGGTTCTAGTTTTTATTTGTTTGTTTTCTTTTCTTTAACAATAGTTCAAAGTCTTTATTGTAAGTAATTGTAAACATCAAGGATATCAAGAATATTGCAAGATCGGGCCATCAACAAGTTGGTGTTCTTGATTCCGAGCCCACAGGCGAAGGATCGGGGATTCCAAACGTATCAAGTGGTACCAGAGCCATAGGTTTCGCAAGTTCTTGTTTTTTTTCTTGATGTTATTCACGATTTGATTCAATGGTTGGCGTTATCTAGGGAGATTGGGATGATGATCCCGATACTTGGATGGGTTCTTCGCTTTGGAACGGGCTGCACAACAACGACGCCGCAGAGAGTTACAGAGACGAGCTTTGCAACAACAACAAGCTTTAGAGCGACAACGAGAGACTCAAAGGCGCCGCCTTTGGCTTCAATGGCAAGCGGAAATCGAAAAGGAGAGGCGTCGACAACAATTTAAAGCTGAACTTACAGCCGAACTTCAAGCCGAACTAGATGCCTATGATGCCAGATCATAGGCGAAGCTCGAGGAGGGCTTGAAGGAATTGGAGAAGGCCATCTCGGATAGAATTTGCTATGCTCTTGCTTTGGCCAACACCCATACTCCAATGGCTATAGTTGCCTCAACCGACGACGAGGTAATTAAGCCTAAGGAGCCTATAGTTGAATTCGTTGCCCCGGATTTAGCACAGCGCGCCGAACTTGTTTCACAGATTCCCGTTGACTCCGACCTCGGAATTGAGTCAACTCAGTCTTGTTGCGAAGCTGACTCGACGAGCTCCAACGGTGGGTCACACGATGCCAGAATTCTCCAGGAATACCTCCGAATCTACCCTGCAAATGGACTGCAGTGCTGCGCCAGATGTGTTGGTTGCTTCTGACGACAACGATGAGGACGTTGGGGACACTTTTCTTGAGTTAGCTATTGTACCTCTTGAGAATTTTCCTAATGTTGAGAATTCTGAAGTTCACAGGATTATTGAGCCTATTGATATTGTTCCTTTTGATTGCTCAATGATTCCTATGACAGGTGTTGTTCCTATGACAGGTGTTGTTTTTGAGGTACCCATACCTCGAATTCTCCTGGCACCTATTCCACCAACCCCTCCTTACTCATGCATGGAGGTTGCTGCTCCTTTCCCTTTGATCATCAATGTCTCGATTCGAGGACGAATCGAACATAAGAGGGGGAGAATGATGCAATCAAGGATGAGCTTCTGTGGCTCAAACAATGATCTTGATCCTGGCGACGACTCGAGGACGGGTCGAATGCAAATGGAGGAGCATGATGTCATCCTCAAAAAGGAAGAAGAAGGCTCCACCATGGAAGAAGTTCCAAAGGAGCAAGGTGAGCTAATGTCCATGTTTTGGTTCGTTCGTAATGGTTTGACAGCTTTTCGACGTCTCAGTAAAATGGGTCGTTCGGAGTCTATATTTATCGGATGGGATCGTGCCATACCTTATTGGAACGAGGACGAAAAGATCTACAACTTTGCTGTTGAAGGTTTTTCCAGAATCGAACTGGAGAATGGCCGAAATGCATCATCTTTGCAGCTGTTCCTGTTTGGATGAATTTCTACATGTTTATTTAATTATTTTCGGTTTTCCTATTTTATTAAAGTTAGATATAATTATTTTGTTTAAGAAATAATGTGGGAGGAATTATATCTCATCTAGATTAATTCTTAACCACCAAGTTGTTAATAAAAACAAAAACCCTCCCCCGGGAGCTGAGAACGCGCTCCTCACGTGCCCCCAAATCCCATCTGCCTCTTTCTCCCTTGAACCCTAGTTCTGTGAGTAATCTATCTTAAATCTCAAACTCTGTGTGGGAATCAGTCTAATCCCTCCCGGATTTTGCCCCTGGTTGTTCGAGTTTTCTAAATTGTACACGATTCAGGGGCAAAGTGTGGTTTTTGGTTGATTTGGTGTGTTATCTTCTTCGCCTCCGCCCCTTGCATTATGCGGTTTGCTTCGGTTCCGCTGGGTCCCCTCGACCTTTACTGTAAACCTCTTCTCTTGGTGGTTTCGATGTCTTGTCTTGATCCCCCAATCTCAAGGTCTTTTCCTTCCCTCCTCCTCCTCATTCTCTGTTCTGCTCTGCCCATGGAATGGTGGACTGGTGGCGGGGGTGGGGAAGGTCTGTCATTAAGATGGTTTGGTAAGAGAAAAGTAGTGAAGGATTTTAGAAAAAGGAAGAAGATGAGTGTCTATGGGGGCGGGTTTTCTTTCGACGCTTGCCGTTTGTCTGGTGGTGGGCTGGCTTCTGGGGTTGTCTCCCCTCTATTTGTTAGAGTGGTGTGGTCGGAAGATCACGAAACCGGCTTCTATAGCCGTGGACATAACGAGGTCTCGCCTTTCGTCAATATGCTAGTGGTTGTTTCTGCCACTGCCGGATTTCCCCGGTTTGGTTCAAGATGTCGGTGGTCGGAGCTTCGGTTTTGGGAGCACAAGAGAAAAGAAAAACATGTGAAAAGGGATCTCCCTCTTTCACCAAATACCTCCCGAAAGGGCTCGACTGATTTAGTCGACACACACTACCCTGAGGGAGCCTTTGGCCTCGATGATGGAAAAAAGAAGAATCATTGGGCCAAGGCAATATCTTATATTGACTCACTTGTGGCTTTCTCTCTAGTGCTCAGGTCGGTCTATATACTCTCTTATCTGTTTATATATAATTGCATAATAATGCTCATGAAACCTACTGATATTACAATATTCACTGCCTATTGGTGGCTGAAAAACTCAGTGCTAGAGGGTTATGCCTCTTCACTCCTTACCCCCCGATCCTCGGGCCTTGAAAAAACAGCAGTTTTAAGGGCTATTATGGCTCCTTTCTCCCGTTCGAATAAACCTGTTATTGTAAGTTGGTACCTTGCTTCTGCTGCGGAGTTCCTGATTTTAGGGGCAGCTGTTGTTGTCTCTTTATATCCTATGGCTTCGGGGTGCTTCACTTCGTGGTATACTCAGAAAATCCCTCATGATGTGAATATGGGTTTGTATGTCTCGGTTCGTGCTAGAAACTCCTTGTACACAGCTGCTGATGATGCTCGTTTCGGTGTCGATCTTGTGTCCAGTGTGACTCCGATATGGCTATGTGTTTATGTTTGGCTTGTCATTCAGAAACTGACCTCTGACCCGTTTCCAACTACTGTTACGCTGCTTCACAGCCTAGGCTCCATTGATGTTTTCACGATTCTGTTTCTCGCTTCTTTTGTTGCTCCTGGCGCTTCACTGTCGGGTGATCGCCCGTCTGAGCAGCAGGAGGTTGGGATATCCCCGAATCCTGAAGCTAGTGTGTGTACAAGTAGCTTAGGCACAACCTTCTCGACATCGCCCATGCTGAAGGGAATGGAAAACATTCTGCCGTGGTGGAGTCTTATTGTTGTTTATTATAAAACACAATGTAAATCATATGTTGTTAGTAGATGGAAAGTGGACAGTTTATCCTTGGGTTACTATCTTGTAATTTGTGTTGATAGTAATGTTTTTCTGTTAAAAATAAAAAACTTCAGTCACGGTGCTCCTCTTTGGAAAATGTAATGTAGCGGACTCTCTAGTAAAGCCTTTGTATTTCGAACTCGGACGATATACTACGCGAATTGCTATGGGTATGTTATGTATAAAACTGAGTATGAAATAACTCCCTTGCCCCTATCCTTGGGCTCTATGTGTAGAAAGGTTAACTGTATGATCAATTTTATATCCCCTTCAGGCAGCTGGTTTTTTTTATTGCGTTTAGAGTTCTGTATGGAGTTTTTAGGCTCCTATTCGACGCCAGTTTTCCATTATATCAATTACTTAACTGCCGAGCTTGGCTACCTTGTACCGCCGTATACAAACACTCCCTTATCGGTGTATATGGTTGTTTCTGGTGGTTGACTAGGACAAATAAATCAAGAAATGTTTATTCTTTCTTTAAAAACTCTCAGCCTCTGAAAATCCATTCTAAACTTGGTTTGACATCTACTTTGTTGATAAAGCCTATTTCGAATTGTCTGTTTTCTGGATCGGGCCGGCCTAACACATTGGGTTACTTGATTATGGTGGGCTTGCCTAAGGGGTGCTTGCCGTGCCCAATTGGGTGTAAATGGCATTGGATGCATTATCTCCTTGAGAGGTCTAGTGAAAATTTTCTAATTCAACATGCTTGTAATTATTTGTGGAAAACACATTTCACACGTCTTGTTAATTCACATACTAAATTAAAAATACAAAATCTCTTCGATATAAGGACCCCTAAACCTTGTCCTTATATCCTCGAAAGTTATAAATGAAGGTCTGTTTTTGGAATTGTAGAGGTATAGGAAAAAAAAACATTTTGGACTGAAATTAATACTTTGTGCAAAAACGAACATATCAAAATAATGGCATTAGCAGAAACTAAATCGGAATCTATTCCCGAAGACAAAATTTGGAAGAGTGGTGGCTTCGATGAAGCTATCTGGTCTCCTGCTATTGGGCGATCGGGCGGAATTGGTTTATTATGGAAATCTCACCAATTATTAAATGTGTCCATTTCTGTCGTAATCCACTTACCCCGGATTATCGGTCTCCGCCTTGAAAGTGATACTGATAGGTTCACTATCCTAGCCCTATTTGTTTATGCCCCTCCTACCCCCAATGAGAAAGACTCGTTCTGGGTAACTCTAACGTCAATAGTGAACGACTCGCTCATCCCTTGCATTGTGTTAGGAGACTTAAATGAAATACAATGTAGTGCAGATAAACTTGGTGGAGCTACCACCCGCCCTTCCCGGTTTACTCGACTCCTAACATTCAAAAATGAATGTTCTCTCATGGATCTCCCCACTTTCGGGAATCCATTCACCTGGAGGAAAATTCCTGATGAAGATTTTAATATTCGTGAAAAACTTGATCGGGTGCTTGTTCATCAACAGATTATTGAGATATTTCCTAACCTAATCACATATAATGGTGCATTTTCTTCATCTGATCACTGCCCCATATCAATATCACTTGAGAACATTTCTACCTTCAAGGCACCTCCTTTTAAGTTTGAGAATACTTGGCTGCAACGCAAGGATTTCCGCAACTTAGTGAAACAATCATGGCGAGCTAATTGCCCTGGCTCTGCTATGTTTCAACTTATGTTTAAACAAAAAATCCTTAAGAAAAAGGCAAAGGATTGGAATAAGTCAACCTTCGGAAATATATTTCGTCAATTAAAAGAGGTGGAGATGGAGTTGCTTCACATTCAATCCTCACTTTTATTAAATAATGTACAAACCAACATCAGAAAGGTAAAGTGTCTTATAAGAAAGAAGGAAAAGCTCCTGCTTTTCCAAAAATCTTTTTGGAACCAGAGAGCTAAATCTAAACATCTCAAGCTTTCGGACTCCAACACATCGTATTTCCACCGCGTTGCGACTGGGAGAAGACATATGAAACAAATTCGTAACATTACTTCTTCTGAAGGAACATTGATTGTAGGAGAAGAAAATGTCAGAAATGAAATCAAGGGTGATTTCGAAAAGAGATTCAGACAAGAGTCTATTGATGACAGACTTCTAAATGAAATGTTGGATTTAATCCACCCATCAATAACTCCTGAGGAAAATGATTTCCTAATTCGGCATCCATCAAACATGGAAATAAAATCTGCTGTCTTTAGTTTGGGCAAAAATAAATCCCCAGGTCCTGATGGTTTTACAACCGAATTCTATAAAAAATATTGGGATTTAGTTGGCACATCAGTAATTAGAGCTGTTAAAGGTTTTTTCCATTCGGGAAAAATGCTTAAACAAATAAATCACACGTTTATTTCTCTTCTTCCAAAACAAGACAACCCGACTACTACTAGTCACTACCGCCCAATCAGTTTGTGTTCAAATTTATATAAAATCATATCTAAAATTTGGACTGATAGAATTAAAACAATTATTGGTAAGCTTATTCACCCTCTTCAAGGTGCATTTGTGTCAGATAGAACTATTCAAGATAATGTTCTAATAGCTCATGAAATTTTTCACTCCTTCCGATCTCGTAAGGGTCGTGAGGGTTGGATGGCGATAAAATTGGATATGGAGAAAGCATATGATAAAGTTGACTGGAACTTCACAAAAAAGGTACTAAAAAAATTTGGGTTCCACGATACTTTCATATCATGGGTTATGGAATGTGTATCTACGGTTTCCTTCTCAGTGTTAGTAAACAACGGTCCTACAGACCTGTTTCTTCCATCCAGAGGTCTCCGACAGGGGGATCCGTTATCCCCTTTCCTATTTATTCTAGGGGCCGAAATCTTGGCACGGAAACTTTCAGCTGAAGCAAACTCGGATAAATCTTCCATTGGCTTCCCTTTTGGTAGAAATGGTCCTCGAATTCCGTTCCTCTCCTTTGCTGATGACATCATTATTTTCTCAAAAGGCAGCGTGGAAGCCGGACTTAAAGTGAGATCGATAATTGATTCATACTGTAAAATTTCTGGACAAAAAGTTAATTATCATAAGTCAAGCTTCCAAGCCACAAAAGGCATTTCGAATCATAGGATCCCAGAACTACGTAACTGCCTAAATATTACAAATGTAAATTCTCTGGAAAAATATTTGGGTTGTCCGATTATCAATGGAAGAGTAAACAAACACACGTTCGAAGATATCATCTGTAAATCTAAAGAACAATTAAGTAAATGGCGTGCAAACACTCTATCACAACAGGGGCGTGCAATCTTAATCAACTCCAATTTATCAGCAAAGCCGCTTTATATTATGCAAAATTTCATGCTCCCCGCCGCAATGCACAAAGAACTTGATCAGATTAATCGTACTTTCTTTTGGAACAAGGATCTTCAATATCGACCGCTTATTAGCTGGGATAGGATCTGCAGACCTAAACAATGTGGGGGATTAGGAATTCGGAAATCAAAAGAAATGAATGAAGCCCTTCAAATGAAACTCTTATGGAAGATTCTGGCTGAACCGAATAATGTATGGGTTACTTTGATTAGACACAAATATCTTCGCTCTGCTAGCATTTTCGATTACACGAATAGTGGGGACGTCTCCTGGCAGTGGGCCAAGCTGACATCTCTAATCGACAAATTTAAGACGGGGCTTATATGGTCAGTTGGAAATGGGAAATCAATCAAGTTCTGGACCGACAATTGGATTACATCCTCTTCTTTGCTGTCTAGAGATGACTGTCCCCAAATCAAAAACATGGAGGAAACTGTCAGTGACTACATCATGGGGGGTAGATGGTGGACGGAGAAGTTACAAAATACGCTACCTAATTGCTTAGTAAATGATATTCTAACAATTCCGCTACCCGCTTCACATTTTGAGGATCGGCTTTACTGGTGGCCCGATAGAGCTGGGTGGTTTACCACTTCAAGCGCATACAAATTAATAACAGCTTAATCATCCTTAAACATAGACAACAACGCCTAGCTATGGAAAGTGAACGTCCCGCCAAAGGTTCAAAATTTTCTTTGGAAGGTTGCTCAGGATGGTCTCCCAACTGCATCTAGGCTTTCCTCTAGGGGTGTCTCTATCCCTTCCACATGTGGTTTGTGCAACGGCGCTGCTGAAGATGAAGTCCACCTCTTGCTGGAATGTCCCTGTGTACGATCTATCTATCAATTCCCCTTTCGAGTACAATCTACTGTTACAAGCATGATAACTCATTCTCGTGACATTAAACCTATTCTGTCGTTCATTGGAAACAACCTCAATTCGTTGGCCAAGGAGGTTCTTGCCTTCTCTTGGTGGTCTGTCTGGTATATCCGAAACCAACATTTGTTCCGGCAAGTCCCCATTCCACGGAAAGACATAGCTTTATGCTTGATTAACTCCCACATCGATAATTGGAGAAAACAGCCTTGCTAGAGGCTAGTCTAGATGAGGAATTTCCCATACTCACACATAACCCCCCGGAAAAGAAAAAGAACCAAAAAAGGATTTTGTGGCGCAAACCCCCAATGGGTACGCTTAAGCTTAATTTTGATGGATCATCGCTAACAAACAATGAAAGTACAGCGGGGGCCATTATCCGGGACTGGAATGGTCAACCAATATGAATGTGCTATCAAAAACTTGGAAAATACAGTCCTCTCAAAGCGGAAGCTCTTGCTCTTAAAATGGGAATTTAACACGTTCTCCAACTCAATATTGACAAGATTCATGTCGAAGGCGATTCCAGTATAATCATTGATCACTTCAACAGAAAATCCAAATGTCCTTGGGAAATTGAGCTAATTTTATCAGATGTAAAACTTCTTCTATCGACTTTGAAAGAAGTCTCCTTCTTTCATGTGCCTCGTTTGGGCAATAGAGTGGCTGATAAGGTTGCACACCTTTGCCACTTTGCCCAGGGAGTCGATATTCACAATGATTTAGGTCTTTTAGACCTCATCCGCAAGGATGCTGCCGGGTAGAGCTTGCTAGCCCGAATCCTTTCCTAATAAAAAAAAAACCACCAAGTTGTTCATTTTCTATCCTTAGTTAGTTTTACTTATCTTAGGAAAGATTTACATATCTTTAGATTATTTGATTTATCTTTAGTTACCAAAACTCTATCTTTTGCACAAGATAGAATTGGTATGTCTCTATTTAAACTCTTGTATTTCATTCAATTAAACTTAGATTGGGAAAATTATATTGAAGAAACCTTTTTGGCTAAAAAGGTTCTTCGATTTCCTCCATCCTAAAGCTCTTGCATTCAAGTTATTGTTCGATCAATCATCCGATACCAAATCCTAATCCCAAACACAATCCCAAACCGATCCTGAGAAACCGTCGCTGGATCCGAGAAGCCGTCGCTGAGTCTGCCCAGAACCGTCGCCAGCGTCCGGGCCGCCCCGCGGCTCCCTTGGCCGCCCCGCGGCTATCCCAGCGACCGTCACTGCTGCTTTGCTTCCGTCGTTGTTTCCTTTGTTGGTTCTAGTTTTTATTTGTTTGTTTCTTTTCTTTAACAATAGTTCAAAGTCTTTATTGTAAGTAATTGTAAACATCAAGGATATCAAGAATATTGCAAGATCGGGCCATCAACAAGTTGGTGTTCTTGATTCCGAGCCCACAGGCGAAGGATCGGGGATTCCAAACGTATCACAGGCTAAGGTGGTCGGAGTCGGAGTCCGTGTTGTCTCTGGCGAGCTCCGAGCTCTCTCCTCCTCCGTTTTCCTGTAGTGCGCCATCGGGTCTTTTTCTCCTTCTGTCGACCTGAGGAGAAAGAAGACATGGTGGGCCACCCTCATTTGCCACCTCCTTCGCCACGTCACTGGGGCCTTCTTCTTTCTTTTTTTTTTAATTTTGATTTTCGGTTTGGTTAAAAAAGGAATGAGTTGGACCTTTTTCATTTTTTGGGCCGAGTGGGGAGTTTTTAAAGGAGTTTGGGCTTTACAATTTTAACAGAATCTGGGTTGGGTTGTATGGGCTGAGCATTTCGGGTTGGGTTAAAATAAATTGAAGTGGGTTTCGATTTGGGGTTATTAAATAAAAGGGGGCTCGGTTTTGGGTTTAATGAAATAAAAGGGTCGGTTTGGAATATTGAAAACATAAAGGGTTAGTTTTAGTAATTTGAAAAGGGTTGATTTTATTAAATAAAATGGTTGGGATTTTAAGAGGATTGGAAGTAGTTTATGAAAGTATTTAAAAGAAAATGGTATTTAAAATGGTATATAATATTATACGAGTTTTATAATATAAAATATTATTTTCAAGATTTAAGGATATAATATTACGGTGATTAGAAGAAAATATAATATTATGAGACTTGAATTTTAAAGAGAACTTGGAAAATAGGTTTTAAATGTTGGAATTTTTTTTTTGATAAGGTAATAATTCGATGGTCAGACAGGCCTGACTCACCGAGAGGCCGACAAAGTCGGCAGACGGCAAACCGTCAAACAAACATCCTAAACAGACAGAAAAAACATATAACAAGCGAAATGAAGCAAGCAGAAAAAACCCTACAACAAAACGACCCAAGAAGACCAACTCCCAAGAAAGCTGAGGAAGCCGGCGTAGAACAAAGCTAAGCACCACCGAGCAGTGGCACCGCGGGCCAGCGGTACAGCAGGACTCTAACTCCTGTGGGTAGTGCAGACGAACTCCAAGGAAGATCAATCCCGGATACGGAGACGCCCTCAGCGCACCACCACGACCCCAGCCAGTCCCGACTCCAGACTCCACACTCCCCAACCAAGCAGAAGACCTCCTAGAAATGTCGGAAGTAGAGCCGCACGCTGCTCGAAACAAAACGCCAAACAGATTTTGCTTAAAAGAATTTAGTCAAGCCCTTGCGGGATTTTGAGCCAACCCTTTTGGGATTTTTAATCAAACCCTTTCGAGAATTTTGTCAAACTCTATCGGGATTTACATAAAGCCCTTTCAGGCATAATATTTTTATTATTTTTTAATAATTCTGCAAACTTGGGCCCGAAGGACCCAAACTTGGGCCCGAAGGACCCAAACTTGGGCCCGAAGGACCCAAACTTGGGCCCGAAGGACCCAAACTTGGGCCCGAAGGACCCAAACTTGGGCCCAAAGGACAACTTGGGCCCGAAGGACACCGGATGAACAGGGGAAGCACGCCGAGCACGATCGTCCAGGCGGCGACAACCCAAGAACGATGGATGCAGAAAAACCGCCCTACAGGGAAAAGAGGAGGGAGGTCGGGAACAGAGAACCATGTGAGACAAAGCCGATCAGACGCCACCAAAACGAGACGAAGACGGCGAGGAGGAAGAGGATGACAGGTGGGAGGCGGCCGAGCGAACAAAACTCCCAATACCGACACACCACCACAGTCAAACCAAATCAAAAAGGAATGATTTGATTTGATAAATGAGAATGGACTTAATAAAATTTAAGAAAAAGGAATTTTTGAAAATATTTTAACAATGTCGAATTTGTTTTAATAAAATAATAAAATAAGTGGAATTAAAGAGTAATGATTTATAAATGGATTTTTGGGCCGAGTATAATTTAACGGAAGTATTCGAATAATGATTTGACCTAACGTGAGATTTAGTGAGTCTCGGGAACTCGGAGATTTCCTACTTGGTTTGACTCGATGAATAAATTTGATGACTTGTGTGAATATAAATTATAGTATGCCGATATTGCCATGATATGATATGATATGATATGATATATGATCTTTGATGAGATATTAATCTAATAAGCATGTTGTGATGTGTTATAATTGTTAAATATGAATTATAAGGTGAGATGTCGATATATATGTCCTTAAATGATATTATGATGTGTTGATGTATATGAAAGCATGATGAGATGTTGAGATAATGAGTTGAGATGGTACTTGCTAAGTTATATAGAGACTTTGTGATGAGAAATGAGATAAGTTGAATGATGATGATATGGAATGTGATGATGAGACTTTCGATTGTGTGAACTTATGAAGAATGATTGTGCTTGTGTGATTGAATAGAGACTTATATACTCATTGTGATTACTAGGTGATCTTAAACTGTCTTAGTGCTACATTAATGCTGTTCTGCACCTCCAGGTAAGTCTCTACAGAGCTTACTTAGATCGAATAGAAATTCTCTGCCTTATGTGCATGATATACTAGGTGCTTGCATACATGATCAGCATGCCATGTAGTATCCTGCTAGGTTGCATTGATCGATGAGCATCCTATTTCTTTATGCGTATGTAAACATAACGGTCGTTATCTGCGGGCCGATTCGATTATGATGGAATGGAATGCATTCATGAGCTGGCCAGTGTCCGCCCTATCGGAAGGGGGTTGATGTAGGAGAGGGACATACCATTTGGTATTCTGTGATAAGGCCTTATTATTATTGTTATGCACTTGATCTTAGGGGCATGCTAGTGTGTTAATATTTCTCCTTGCACCTAGAAGCATGATTATTAGGTATAGCGTATGTGTGTACATATTGTGGGGGCAGCACTCTTAATGAAGGGATAGACCCAAGTGGGCATCGATCTGATCCCGCCCACTATTAACGTTTTTAGGTATCCATTATGCTATCATTATTGCTGCTGATTTGGCTCCATGACTGCGGGGTCTAACATGGCGGAAAGAGAGAGTCGAGACTCTGACTCCACCAATTATTTCACGGTTTGGTTTTGGATGTTTTGATCATGTTTTGACCCGGCTCCGCGGTGGCAACCTTATGTATGAATTTGGATCCTCTTGGTACAGGGGACTTACCCCGGGGATTCCAACGAATCCTCTTGGTTTTTGGGTATGAAATCCCACCTTTAAAGCGAAATTCTCGATTTTAAAACCTTCAACCTGTACTCGGAGCGCAAGATCCAACGAGGGGTTTTATCCCTCGAAACGTAACTCGGGAATCATAATCCCAGGCCGTTACAAAGTTGGTATCAGAGTCAGGTTTTGCAATCCGAGTATGATAGGTTGAAGTGGTCTTGAAAATGGCCCAAGGATTTCAAATGGTTTTGAAAAATGTTTTTGAAAGAGCAAAATGAATTTAATTGAACCTAACCCTAGACTAACCGGCCTTTAGAATCAAACTCGTGGGTGGAGACCCAAGCGGTAGACATCCTTTATGGATGTAGAATTTGGGGAAAGGTAGGCAAAATAATAGCTTTCTTTTACAGACGGGTTTTGAAGACTCCAAGGAGCCTGAGGGTTGGAGTAGCATGGGTTAGGAGACCGAGAGGTATTTTCCCCCTTCGGTCAGTCATCCCTCGAAGGACGGCATAGATCGTCTCTGTGCTTTTATAAACTTCAAAAGATATCATATTAAACTCGTCGGTTGCTTCCGTGATGAGTGCTATATTGCTTAGGATAGAGAACTAATTGGTATGCCTTGACGTGAAACATGTGTTGAATGTTTGTGCAAACGGGATAGTGGGAGGAAACCTTGTTCTTATGTAATTGGATTCCCTGTCTTGTCAGAATAGCCCTTCCGTAGGTCAACCCCCCCTAACGATCCCGACTCCGTCATCCTTCCCACCAAAACACCTAGGCATGTTAGTAAAAGTCGAAAAGTGTCCTCTATCCCCATTTTGAGTCCTATTTCGTATTCCAATCATCGATGTTCCTATCGAGTCTCGTATTTGAGGTCGATGTCCTCCACGGGAAATTTAGGTCGGTCTACTAACTACTTTCGAGGCAGTGTTGAATATGAGGGATTCCTGAGTAAGTTAGGAAGAGTGATTATTGAAATGAATTCTGAGTTAGTAGTGAGTTGTCTTATGGAGTCATCCCTCTCGATTCTCGTACATGTCAACCGTGCCTTCTTGTCACAAGAGTCTAAACATGAACTCTACCATCCTCTTTCGGAAAGTAAAGTGAATAACCTCTCACCATACCATGATAAGACACACTAGAGTCCCACGGGAAATGGGGTGACGAGTTGGTTGGGATGAGTCGATGATTGCCCTTAGGGATTTTTGTCTGATTATAATGGTAGCTTCTCTAGAATTGCATGACTTGATGTGGGATTATGTAAATCCTTGACATGAACCGTGTGAATGATCATTAGCGAGAAACTACATATGCAATTATATTCATGCTTAGCTACATTGCTTAGGTCTCGTGTTATACCTTGCTACAATTCTGTCATGATCCTATGTAGTTCCAACATGATCTACTTGGCTTGTTGCAATTGCCGTGATAACGATTGACTGAGAGTATGTGTCTCATGTTATGAATGCGTGATTGTTGCTCTCCCTTGACTTAGGATCATGATAGTGTGGTTAGCTCTTTTTGGTATATATATTCCCGTAAAATGATCTCCTTAGCATGTTACTCGATGATGCCTCGATGATTATCATGCCTTCTGCAACAATAAACCCTTAGCATGCTCACCCCTCTTGACATTCGTGATGCCCCTCTTTTCCTACCATATGACATACTCTCGTGCTTGCATGAACATATGACTTGACCCCTCATATGACTACACACAACGTTATATCATGACTTAATATGCGCATGACACATGAATGCTAGATTGAACCCGTTTGGATTACCTTGATTGTATTCATGCATTGATATGTGCTACTAGTATCATGTAGGAGCGTTGCTCCCAAATATGGCTCATTAATTGATTATATTCCCTCTTCATAGCATTTGGCCTGATCACGATGATGAACCTCTCGACATGCTTGTAATTGACCTTACCTGTGACGTATATGTCATGCTTGTGCAGTTATTCATACACGCATTGCTTAGTAGACCCCACATGCTTTGCTTAGAATTGTTTGGCGTGCCTGATTACATGGAATGATAAGTTGCTAGTTGTCTCGCATGCACGTCCGTGTAGAAATTGATTATATGTACATGTTATGAATGCATAAGTCATTCTTCCTTGAGATAGGAACATGCTAGTGTGACTTATTATGATTGATATGCTCCATGATAAATACATGCTTGCTTGCCGCAATTATAACCTCATAGACTTACATAAGGGCATCGTTGTCATTCCCGAGTTAGAACCTTGTCTCTTGTCTCGTCTTTAGCCTAGGTCCGAGTTCGAGTATGTAGGAATCCGAATTGTCCGCCCTTGTCCTTTCCCTATCTCCATTGAGTTGGAATCCTGTGCGGTAGTCCTAGAATTAACATGAGGATGATTCTGATGTGCTGACATTGATAGATTGGATGATAGTAAATATTACTCGATGGCTTGGTGTTATGATGTGCAATGATGATATGGCATGTTGACATTCTGAGTTAACATTATTGCTTGAATGCTTTACCTATAAAATGTGAATCTCAATTGTTGGAATCCTGATCTGATAATATGAAATGATAGATGATAGGCTCGGTTAGTATGTGATGATGAAGCGTTATGATGTGATATGAGGTCATCCTTGTTGTGGTCATTAGCATGATGCAACTTGATTATTTGACTAGATTATATCTATATGATTGAGTATAGGGGCGCCTTGAGTTATATGATATGAATGATGATGTACTGATGACGTTGTAGATACACGGTGTTAGTATGTATGATGTAGGATATGTGTGATGACTTCATGGGTGTTCTGCTTGATTATGTGGGTTGATGACCTTGGATAGGATGATCGGAGAGCATTTAGAGGATTTGAGTTGTAGGATTGATCGATAATAGTATGAACTAGAGATGTAGGGAGGCGATGTTAGCTTAGATGAGATAGAGCGAGCTCTAGGATTGATAGGAAATAGTGGTTAGTGGATTTCAGACGAGCTTCTAGATAGGCCTTAGGTAAGTCATATGATGAGAGCGGCAGGATTGCGGAGATGAGGTTGTAGTATAGGTGAACAGTTTGGTTGAGGGATAGGTATCTTGGAGAGTAAATGTGAGCAGACTAGGCATGTTGATCGAGGAATTCCTATAAGGAGAGCGTGATGATAGATAGGTTGTCGTACTAGGAGTGGTAGCGATATTGTTGAGGAACCAGTTTTGGAGGGCATTAAGAATTAGGTAACTAGGATTGCTTGGGGAGGTGTAGACTTTGAGGCTTAGGTTATTCGTGTTGTGAATAGGGGCGAATTTGGTAAAGGAATAAACTATGGGTATCGTAAGGTTTGAGTGGCTAGGTTGGTCTATGGTTAGTAGATCTTGGGAACTAGATTGTTCTTATGATAGGTTGAAGATGGTGAGATATGTACTTGTATAGTGACTCGTGTATTGGTTGAGGATAATAGCTAGAGGTGTAAGTGGAGAGTCATTGCAGGCATGACTGGAAGATGTTAAATAAGGAAAGGATCGTAAATGGTATGAGGAGTCGTGATTGAAGGCGGAGGTATTAGGAAAGAACAGATAAGTTTTCGAGGAAGGGACTATAGCAGAGTAAAGGAGTCTGTTAGGGTTGATCATGGGTCTGTGTGATTGGGTTTCGAGGAAGAAGTTTTAAATAGCGATTATGGGAATAGCAATGGTCGTGGAATTTTGGGAATTCAAATGGATCATGATGTCTTGGGTAAAATTCGGATAAGGAGGACATAGGAATTCTCGGAGGTAATGATTAGTAAAATAGAAACTTTAAGCGGTGAGATGTCGTTGTTGAGGAATTGTAATCTAAGGCGAACTAGGAATATGTAGAATAAGGAACTAGATTAAGAAGAGTTGAGAATTGCAATGGGTTAAGGTTACGGTGAGGTTCGGGATGGTGATTTGGTGCAATGAATTGAATAAGGTAGATTTCTTGATCTTATCGGGATGTGGAGCGATGTGGTTCAGATGAGTGGTGTCCTGATGAGTTAGTTAGGTAGAATATGATTGTGAGGTTTGGAATTGATGCGGGAACTTGATGATTCGTGGTTACGAGCTTAGCACTAGATGTCTCTTTAGTTTAGAATCCGGCGAGTGTAGACGGTTAAGTGTAGCGAGCGGAGTGAGATGCTTATGTTGTCTTGGGTTATGTAAGAGTTCTCTTGATTGAGGTTGACAATATATGATGATTCTTTAGAGGGGATTATTAGTGAGAATGTCTAGTGGTACGTGAGGAGAAATTGGATTATTGAGATGATTTGGGATTTTCTCTTGAAGGGATAATGTGCGAGTGGAAGTTTAAAGGACATAGAGGTAATGGATGTGCACCCGAGAGAAAATACGGATGATTTTGAATCTTGGAACTTGGGCTCTAGCTAGTTGGATGGACAATTGGGACTCAAACTTGAGGGTGAGGTAATTTGCTCCTAGCTTTGAGGGCTTGTTGATCTAATTTGTAAGGTACATAGTGAATGGATTGGGATTAGGCTCGACTCACAGATGTTATGGAAGAAATTGGAGAGATTGTCTCAAGTTGGGATATATAGTTAGCAAGATGTGACTATGCTAGAGGATATCATCGGATTTGAGTTGATGGACTTAGATGAGGATTGACCCTAACTTGAGAGTTGATGATGATTGAGTGGTGGTTGTGTTCTATCGTGACTGGTAACTGTGTGCGGATTCTCTTGATTATATGGCCCATTGTTGTGTACTGACATGAGCAATTATGTGATGATAATATTCTGACGAAATGATGACATTGACATAGTGACTTCTCGAGCCTTGATAGGAAGCTAGTATGCGACGATTCTTGTTGGGGGGGGGGGGGGGCGTGGGACGGGACCGGGATGAGGTCCGTCCCGCTTTAATTTTTCCGGGACGGGATCGGGACGGGATTCACCTTTTTTTTTGAATCCCACACGGGCCTTATCCTACACAGGACGGGACGGGATCGGGACCGGGGCGGGACTTGTCTCTCAAATAAAAATAATAAAATATTATAAAATTTGAAAAATAAAAAAAATGTTTTCACAGTTCATGCTTCATAGAATGATATCACCATAATGTTATCACTCCCAGCAGCACAATTTCATACAAAAAAACATTGACAGCAACACAAGCCTCCTATAACCCTAACCGATTAGAATTGAATAGAGATTTCACTATTTTAAAATGGAGAATAAATTGTTTTGTTTGGCTCCTAGAGCTCAAATCCCTAACCTGTAACGGCTCGGATGTAAATACCCGGGTTACGTTTCGAAGGTCGGATACATTCGTTCGGATCTTGCAATCCAGGTATGGGTCGAGGTTTCAAACCTTTTAAACATTAGTATTCAAAGCGGGGATTTCAAACCCCAAAAGAAACGTAGGGCCGTTAGATACCCTTAACCTGTCCTAAGGTCTAACTCGCAAAAATTCGTTTAAGGAAAACGGGACGAAGAGCGAAAGTAAAGTACAACTTGCCACGGCGGAGCCGGGTCAAAACCGAAATCATAATCAACTAACACTTAAGCCAAATTAGCGGGTTAGTCCGGCTTTCGCCCAGGAGAATCCCTCGCCATAGAAGCACAGAGCAGCAAAAGGGCGGGTACCTAAGTCTATCCACGAAGTCAGGCCCAGAGAAGCATGCGGGCCCTAAAGACCTTGCTAAGGACATATAATACGCCTATACCTAGAATAAAGGATGTTCTAATGCAGTACGGAATTTAAATCACACTATCATGCTCCTAGTTTATATAATATGCAGGAAAGAATTGTAAAGGAGCCCAAAGAATGCCAAGTGGCATATCCCTCTCTTACCTCTGCACCCTTTCCCGTTAGTGCAGAGACTGGCCAGTTTGATGCTATAGCATATCATATCTCATCATAGCATATCATATCTCATCATATCATATATCATGCTCATGCCCGATGGTGCTGGACTATCTCATCATCATGCTCATATATCGACAATACTGACTCAGGGCACCCGATGAAGCTGGGCTACCCTATGACCCTAACAAAGACTCTAAGACTCACAGATAACGGCCGTTCACTTTTCAAACGCATAAAGAATAGGGATGCTCATTCATAAGTGCAATTCCTAAGCATGATACTATATGGCATGCTTTTATGCATATGCAACACCTACATACTATATGACACATCAGGCATGAGGTCCGGGTTACTAAGTAAGCTCCCGTAGGAAACTTACGTGGAGGCGCGCAGAATCCAAGCAATCAGCACGTATAATATAACGGGTGTCACGTGTATGGTTGACTACTCATTTTCAACAACATCCCAAGAACATCATATATACCTATCATCATAATTAATTCAAGTCCAAATCCGTATAAGTCATGGAATCATACATCGTTTTAAATCCCTTTTCATCAAATTATATAGCATCACATAAGAATCTAGATCACATATATAGAATAACCCAAACCGGTTTAAACCAAACTCGAGTCAATGCCCAAAGAAAGGAGAGAACCGGCTCCGGCCAAGAGTCCAGACCTGGTTTTCGTCGTGGCGAATTGGCCACTCGCCACGGCGAAATCCAGTTCTTCGTCCCTCGCGAGTGATGCCTCTCGCTACGCACGACAAGCATCATTCTCTTCCTTTGTTCCTAGTCCTTGTTTGTCGCGACGATCATGGTTTCGCCGCGGCGAAACAAGCGACTGTGAGCTCGCTTTTGATCTAAACTCGATCTTTTCTTTCCCAGCTACTCTTAGACATGGTCACGGGTCACGGGTCGGGCGGGTCGACCCGTGACCCGCCTGGTCAACGGGTTAAAGGGTCATCTCGGGTTAAGGGTTAGGGTTAGGGTCGGGAGAAAGTGAACCCGTGACCCGGCGGGTGAACCCGGCGGGTCGACCCGACTACGACCCGGCGGGTCAACCCATCGGGTTGACCCAATGGGTCAAAATTTTTTTTAAAAAAAATTATAAAAAAAACTAGAATTTATATTTATAATTATTATGAATTTTATTTATTCATAATATATAAATTTTCATGCATTGCATGTTATGAAAATCCTACCCACCCTTTGGTTCTTTTATAGACTTAGTACCCTCCCCCTCCCCTTTCCTCTAGTTTTCAATGTGGGATGGGATGTAGGACAAAAATAAGTAGAAACTAAATCATATATTCAATCTCGATCATTCGGTTTTTTCATGTCAATCCATACTTATAAATTTTTTATCATATACAAACACTAGTACTACACTTTATATAAATATTATATTTTTGAAAAATATTTTACCTATCAGTTATGAAAGATTAAAATAACGAACGGGTAACAAGAAAGTGTGAAGTTCAACACAATACCTTAAACATTTGTGTTATTTGGTAGTTCCACTATGAAATCATTATATATGATACTAAGTTAGGAGTCTTTATGATATAATTTCAAAGAATACAAATATTGTTTTTGATAAAGTTATTACACATGTATGGTATCCTTAATGTCGATTTTCACTTATTTTGAAAATGTTATAGAACTTTGGATTTTCAAGCACAATAATGAAATATATTATTGGGTAATACTTTTCAAATGTGTCTTTTCATTTTATAACATGCAACACAAATAGGTAATCCAATAACATCATCATTATGTGTATACACAAAATGTGGCTAATTCAACTTTAAACGAGAAAGATTATCATATATCTATATGAAGATGAACCTAGATTTGAAATCAACAACCAAGAAATTAACATAATGCAAGTAAAATAAAACACTTATGATTAATCAATGGATCAACACAACTATCAATTGAATTAAATAGAAAGATTAATCCAACAAATTTGATATAATGTATCATGCTGTTCCATCACCATGTGTTATTCATTTCATTAAATCCTAAGAGATAAAGACTTTAATTATATTATATGTTACATCATATAATCCAAAGACTTAAATTACATTATATATTCCACCATATAATCCAAATACTTTAATTACATTACATTTTACATCATATAATTCGATTCGTCGAAACATCAATTTCTACAATTTCTTTCATATCCCATATTTCTGTCCCACATCGAAAGTGTGCTATCTACCTCTATTTTCTCTATAAATATCTTCTCATATCCCTAATTGTCATTCCCACAATCCAACTTTTTCTTTCCCACATCTAAAGTGTAATGAAATGATGGAGTGGAATGAAGGTATATATATATCTTCCCACATACCATGTTTTGTCCACCTTAAATATTTCCATTTCGAAAGTGTGGTGAAAGTTAAAAGTACTCGATGGGTTGAGTTTTTTTTTTTCAAAACCAATTTTTTTTTTAAATTGTTGACCCGGCGGGTTGACCCGCCAAACCCGGTAAGTACCCGGTTCCTTGCCACGTGTCCCGACCCAGCGGGTCAACCCGTCGACCCGCCGTGTGACCCGAACCCGTCGACCTGTTGAATTTTCTGGTTAGGGTTCGGGTCATGTACCCCGGGTTCTCGACCCGGCGGGTCGGACCCGTGGCCACGTCTAGCTACTCTCATCTTTTCCGGTACCCTCCCCCGATCTTAAACAACTTTTAAAATGATAATTCCGAGTAGTAATATAACTAACAATTAGATAACCGCTTAAAAAATTTAATTACTCATGTCGGGTACACATATAGACAAGTCATATCAATACAGAATCCGATATTAAGATGCTCAAACACGTCACAACACTATAAAAGGAACACATAAGGGGGCACAATAACTATCACATCAGGCAACAACGAGGTCTTCAAGATAGGATGAGTATGACATGTAATCGTACGATAAGCTATAATCGAAAAGCATGTCCTACGTGATTCTAACCGGCCATGTCGTGGCATAAGTATAACCAAAGATGATTACTGAGGTACAAGTTCAACATCAGATCATATCTCAGGTATATGTGCATTTCATTATGTCGTAGTATGTAACATGCAAGGTGGCACCCAATTACTAATTAACATATGACTCGTGAAGATATGAGTTCAACAAGACAAGCATGGATCGACAATATATTCTAAGCAAATTTATAATGTGTGATATGGGCATGATTTTAACTATAATAAGGGGTGCGTAGTCGGATGAGGTACAAGCCACTAGCATACAATATGCATCACAAGAGCATCATATGGTAAGAATAATAATTTATATGAGACACCCACAGAAACACGTCATTAGTCATATTAAGCATGCTACTAGGTGGTTGGGGCATAACATGATAACTAGGTTATCAACATAAAACATGCTCAGATAGTCATAAGATCATATAAAGGGGAACATCATAGTTATCACAACCTATGGAAAATGTAACTGAACAATGATAGAAAGTGGGCATGAGATTATGCAAGTCACATTTCTAAGGGCGTAGACTCCATAAGATACTAATAGTGCATGACAAGTCCTAAATAGGTGAGAATAAGGTGCATCGAATAACTTTACACAATAACATAGGAAGTCATAGAGGCTTAGGCAAGGCTACCATCACAACGAACATCAATTTATACAAGGAAAATATAAGCAAGTGTAACTTGTGAATCATGCAGATGTCATAATGCAAACCAGGATAATGCTCCTACTCCTAGAGTGTCATGCTTCGAGAGATCAATACACCACATTTACACATATAAGGGTAATCATGTGAGTGCCTAGCAACCATCATGGTGTGTGTTCATGCAAAGGTTGTAAATGTGTTGTTCTCAAGCAAGGGTGTAACAAGGGATGTAACATATCCTAGTCATATCGAAGTCCATATAGTATAAGATCAATGATGGAAGATGATCATCTATGGTGCTACTAGGTACTAAGATACATGGAAACAACATAACATTTTGAATGCAACATTCGCGTACATAAAACGAGACAGTCAGAGCACATATTCTCATGACAAGCTGCATTTTGAAGACATACGTCCTATATGATACTAATAGCATACACGGAATCTAAATACAATGTGGTGTGTGCACATACAAGGTGTAAAGCATTAAAGAATGTCATGGGGCATGGAGGAATAACATCATAAGAAGAGTAGATAGGCATGATAATAATTGGAATCTCAGAAGGTATAATGAGCATCGAGTAGTAACATCACTCATTTTTCAATGACATAAGGGACGAATGTCAACACTATCGGGGACCTATTTTAAGTAGAAGGAGATCATAAAGCAAGTAGGCCATAAATTTACACAAGCCACAAGTCATGGGTCCTACAAGATACTAATGTCTCGATGAAAGGCGTAGATGTGCAACATATGTCACATGTACATTAAACAACTCAGCGCCAACATATGCGAGAGTTCAAGACAATCATAAGGCAATTATATGGAACCAAGGAAGAACATAGCAGGAAACAATACGAACCTAGGATAGTGTGGCTTCACACGGATACAAGGGATACATATACATGGGTATAAATCAATAGTTATCTGTACAAGGCATATATTTAACATAGTAGTGTATCAAGTCATTCATATAGTAATGCATCAAGTCGTGCAACACGGTAAGGTATCAAGTCATGTAAACACAGATAGGGCTACCATTATAACCAAATAGAGATTTCCAAGGGCAATATCGACTTGTCCCCACAGACTCAAAACCCCATTTCCCGTGGAATGCTTGTGTGACTCATTTCGAGAACATAAAAGGGGTACTCAAATTACTCCCGAAGGAAGATGGCGGAGTTCGTATAGAAGTTCATGACAAGGAGACGCCAGTTGACCACTGCGAGAATCGAGGAGGATGACTCCACAAAACAACTTGTCCCATAGACTCAGAACCATTCAAAGGTTGACACTCTAGCACATTAACCATCTCGTGGCATGACCTATAGTGTCAAGTACCATACTCATCACACACTCAAGTAGTCAATGTTCCCGAACCTAATTCTCATATACGATTAGATTCCCAAATTCCATTCCCATGAAAAGGCGTCGATACCATAAAGAACGACTCGATCAGAATACCAATTGAGACATGGAAGAAGATAGAACGGGAGGAAATCAGAATGAACAGAATAGACACCCCCCAACCATCACCAACCTTTAACCGAACATCATCAAACCAGAGACAAAACCAAAGGGAAAGACACCAACAAGTGAATCATGGAGGAGACTGCTCTATAAGATAGAAATTCCGACTATACCGAAAGGAAAGGCTCCCTCGCTTATTCCACTCACATAGAGATGCAACACTCAGTCTAAGTATAACAACAGATTTCTAGTTCTAACATAATAGCACTCAGCACAGAATCAGTCAATGACAATTATAATGATCTCCTTCGAGGGAGATCGCCCTCAGGCCCAATTGATCTATAGAACACGTCAAGCTCTCTAATGCCGCTTTTCAAGGAGTGACTGACCAGAGGGGCAAACATATCATGATCTCTGCCTAACTCGCTACTCCAACCACCTCGGTGCAATTCCTAGGAGTCTTCCAGGCCCATCTGTAAAGAATAAGCTATATTTCGCCTACCCGTTCCAAACTACATCCAATAGAGATGGTCTAGCGCCTTTCTACCCACTCGATCCCTATTGTTTGATTCCTCTTATTTAGTAGGCCGATTTCACATTTAGTCTATTTGAGTTAGTCATATTAAGTTCATTTTGCCCCTTTAAAACTCTTTCAAATCCTTTCGAAATTCGTGGGCGGTTTTCAAAACATACACCCGACCCTTGCGTACCCGAATTGCACAACCTGGCTCTGATACCAACTTTGTAACGGCCCAGATATAATTATCCGGGTTACGTTTTGAAGGTCGGATACCTTCGTTCGGATCTTGCAATTCAGGTACGGGTCGAGGTTTCAAACCTTTTAAACATTAGTATTCAAAGCGGGGATTTCAAACCCCAAAACAAACGTAGGGTCGTTAGATACCCTTAACCTATCCTAAGGTCTAAGTCGCGAAAATTCGTTTAAGGAAAACGGGACGAAGAGCGAAAGTAAAGTACAACTTGCCACGACGGAGCCGGGTCAAAACCGAAATCATAATCAAATAACACTTAAGCCAAATTAGTGGGTTAGTCCGGTTCTTCTCTTTCGCCAAGAAGGATCCCTCGCCATAGAAGCAAAGAGCAGCAAAAGGGCGGGTACCTAAGTCTATCCACAAAGTCAGGCCCAGAGACGCATGCGGGCCCTAAAGACCTTACTGAGGACATATAATATGCCTATACCTAGAATAAAGGATGTTCTAATGCACTACGGAATTTAAATCACACTATCATGCTCCTAGTTTATATAATATGCAGAAAAGAACTGTAAAGGCGCCCAAAGAATGCCAAGTGGCATATCCCTCTCCTACCTTTACACCCCTTCCCGATAGTGCAGAGACTGACCAGTTCGATGCTATAGCATATCATATCTCATCATAGCATGTCATATCTCATCATCATATCATATATCATGCTCATCCCCGATGGTGCTGGGCTATCTCATCATCATGCTCATATATCGAAACTACTGACTCAGGGCACCCGATGAAGCTGGGCTACCCTATGACCCTAACAAAGACTCTAAGACTCACAGATAATGGTCGTTCTCTTTTCAAACGCATAAAGAATAGGGATGCTCATTCATAAGTGTAATTCCTAAGCATGATACTACATGGCATGCTTTTATGCATATGCAACACCTACATACTATATGACACATCAGGCATGAGGTCCGGGTTACTGAGTAAGCTCCCGTAGGAAACTTACCTGGAGGCGCGCTGAATCCAAGCAATCAACACCAATAATAAGCAATGTCCAATAGATCACAAATCACCTAATAAACATACAAATATGCATAAGACTATCTAAGTCACACAAGGCGCCCCTAACTATCATACATAGCTTCACATATCTCATTTCAAATTATTCCATCTTATCTCATTATGCTCATTTCATGTTCATCTCATCTCAACATATAATATCTCATCCATCATTTCATCTTGCATCATCATATAACATTTCATATCTTATTTAAAATTCACATAATTCTCAAGCAGAATTCAACAATAATTCACCGATTTAAATTAAATAAATTATTTTCCAAGGTTTTCTAAACTCTTAAAATCTCAAGTCAAGTCAACTCATATTCAAGACGATTTCTTAAATCATATCTAGCCAAAACCCATTTATAAGACATTAAATCTTTAATCAACTTGCAAATGTATACTACTAAAATAATTCTGGCATGTTGGTTTTCAAATAACAATTCTTAGACATTTCTAAAACTTAAAATCTCCTTTTTAATAATTTATCATCAATATATCTAATAAACATAAACATCCACTATCTTTATTAATAATTCATTTTAAAGATCCCAAAATCACATATTTAAAATATCACAACTACATATTTCAAATAATAATAACTTTGAAGTAATTTTATAATATATATGAATATAATTTCAGAAAATAAATATTTTCCATAAAATCAGAAGTATATAGAATAGCATATTTTAAAATAGCAACTTAGCATAAATCAACACAAGTAAACAAAACAACTAACAACATTACCCAACCCAAGCAAAGAAGGAAAGGCCCAAAGCCATTACCCGGATCCGGACCCAAGACTCGAGCCCAAACTATTTCAGTTTTCTGAAAACAAAAGTCAGATCCAAACAAGCCTAGCCCCACACTCGAAACCGGATCCATCAAAATTGAAACAAAGCCCAACCCTGATGCTACTGTTCACCCACCCCCTTCCATTTATCATGTTCGACGCCGGAAAAAAGAATGAGGAGGGAACGGGCCGGCGGCGATGGAAGCTTGCCCCAACCACTCACCCGCTCTCCAACAACCCACCCCGACAACCCAAGATCAAGAACGAGCAAGAAGTAGGAGAGGGGAGATTGCTCACCAAAGGTCTTCGGGTTCGTCGGGAAGCTCGTCGGTGGCGCCCCAGTTCGTCGAAGGTAGAATCCAAGCGAGTTCAGCCTAGGTCGGAAGGAATAGGTGTAAAGGTGGGGCTTTATAGGATTTTGAAGTAAAAGGAGGAGAAATGGAGCCTTACCGAACCTTATGCGCGAAACAGGGGAAGAGGAGGTCCATGGTGGCGGCTCGGCACTCGGCTGCTGCTCCTGGCTGCTCGTCGACGTCGAGGGAGGAGTGTGGAGGAGGCTGCTGCTGCCAGTCATCAAGGAAGGAGGTGGAAGGGGCTGAAGGATGCTCGGCCTTTGCTTTGAGATAAGAGGGGCACAAGGGTGGGTTCTCGGCTGGTTTAACCGGGACGAAGAAGAAGGCGGTGAGGTGGTGGTTGTTGTTGGGAGGTGCCTGGGGGTCGGCGGTGACTTCAACAGAAGAAGTGAAGGTGTTGGTGGCTGATCAGAAGTAGTAGGAGAAAGGAGGGGCTTTTGAAGGGCAGGAAACAAGAGGAGAAAGGGAGAGAAAGGATTGTGTTTGAAGGGGATGAAAGGAAACAAATAGAATGGAGAGAGGAGAGGGGAGTATGGGTTTAACAATTCAAAGTGAGGAGGGGCCGGGTGTGCTTCTGTAGGAGACAGAAGAAGGGAGGTAGGGGTGCTGTGCAGGTTGGCATTTTACCAAAGAAGTGGATGAGTCAAGTGTGAGGGACAGAGGAGAGATAGGTTGATGTTGAGCCCAAAACGGAAGTGTACAGGTTAGCTAGGGAGAGTAGTCTCCTTGCAATGGGAAGAAGACAAAATTCAAAGTGGTCCCAACCGCATGAATTAAAATTCAAACTACCCGGAAGGATAAACCCGAAACCTGCTCACTCGAACTTATTCCGACTCAATAAATTTTTAAAACGAGAAAATTAATCCGATAATGTCTAGCCCGTATACTCAAATTTTAAGTCAAAATAGCGTAATTGAAATCTATCGGAAAAATCCGTTCAAACAATGTCGGAACTCATTTTATAAAGTTACAAATAATCTGAAAGCTCGAGGACGGAATTTCTCAAATTTTCCAAAATTTTGAATTTTTTTTATTTTGAATCATCATTCGACTAATATATTATTTAAATATTTCCGGCCTTTACATAACCTCTCAAGCCCATAGTAATTTTTTATTTTCAAATTACTTACAAGCCTTACAGTATTATTGTAACTTGTGTTTAAAATAACTAAATATATCATATAAATCACTAAATTATTAAAATTTTTAGTACTACCAAAATTAAAACTATTGTCCCATATAAATATAAATATAAATATAAATATAAATATAAATATAAATATAAATATAAATATAAATATAAATATAAATATAAATATAAATATAAATATAAATATAAATATAAATATAAATATAAATATAAATATAAATATAAATATAAATATAAATATAAATATAAATATAAATATAAATATAAATATAAATATAAATATAAATATAAATATAAATATGCGGGATGGGACCGGGATTGGCGGGATCCCATAGTCTTGTCCCGCATCCCGTCCCGCATAATTTTTGCGGGACGGGACTGGGACAGGATTCACTTTTTTTCCTTAAATCCCACCGGGACCGGGACGGGACCGGGATTTGCGGAATTTGTGCCCACCCCTAATTCTTCTTATGACCTTGGCATGGTAATTCTTGGTAGTTGACGGAAGTATGATGTTATGTGATTAGACTACAATGTTGCATGATCTATATTTGTTGCTATATGACTAGGTAACCTTAAATAAGATTCTGAGATGCATGAATGATGAGCCTGATAATGTGTTTACTTGATAGATTATATTGATTTTGAACTTGGAACCTAGGAAGAGAATATGGGACTAGTCCTTAGAGGTGGATGACTCCACCTCCTGATTTCTGAACTTGCTTGACTAACATCGGATTTGAAGGATTTGAAACGGTTTTAAAAAGGACTAACTTGGATTTTTAAAGGACGAATGCGACCGGGAATTTCAATGATTTTGAAACCAATCTTATTCAAATCGAGGAGCCCTTTTTAAACTTTCCGACCCGAGTTTACATTATAACGCCCCACAAAGTGGATACAAGCATTTTATAGGGGCACTTATGGATTGCTTGCTAAGACCTAGTGGAGACGTTGTGATGCTTTCTGAGTTATAATATAACCGAGAAGTCGGAGTAAGGATGTGGTAGGGGCCCATATCCCATTCTCGCTACGACCAATTGGGGATATTATGATCACGACGAAGATACTGTGAGGATCTCATAGGGGCACTTATAAGGTGCTTACTGGATCAATGGAATGATCCTTGGACTCCCTATTTCAAACTTCATCCCCTTGCTTTCACATTGTTTTTTTTCGTCTCGGGGAAGAGACTTTTTTTTAGAGGTGGATGATGTAAAGGCCCGGATTTTAAAATCTTGATTTTCGGAAAAAGGAAATTAAAAATAAAATTAGAACGGGATTGATCTAGTTTTGTTTTTTTTTAAGATAAATAAAAATATATAATAAACTCGTCTTTAATTTTATAATAAACCGAACTCGAGATTCTTAAAATGAATTCCGGCCCAATCTTGTACCTTCCTAGATCGATCCCGTCTTTTTCTCGGAATCCGAAAAATTTCTTCGGATAACGACATAGTTCTGACTTTTAAAAACAAATTGATTGAGAGAGCGAGATTCGGAAAACATGTCGTCGGAAATTTAAATTTCCGACTTCGAGACCACAATTCTGTCATATTCTCCCATTTTATCCTATCTAACTCATGCCCTCTCATTTGGGTAAAATTCTATCCTATGCTCCCTCCCTACCTTCTTGATTCCACTTCTTTTTGCAAACAAACAACCCCTAGCTACTCCTAGCTACTACATTCTGAAATTTGGCCCAAAGACCAATTCATTTTACCCCCTTCTCCTGGTCATGAAGCTCTGGCCTTAACTCCCAACTTCTCCCATTTCAATTTCAGAAAAAAAACCCAAACCCATCCTATGCTCTCTCTCTCCTTGTTGCCGTGAGGAACCATCCCCCAAGTCACCTCCTTGTGCTCAGCTCCTCACCACCTTACCACTCCTCACCACCACCACGCCGCCGCCGAACCCACCACCATAACCCTTGTTTCCTTGAAAAAGACGACGCCGAGCACCCCTGGGCGCACCCTTTAGCCTCCCAAGCGCAGCCTGTTGAATAGAAGGAATGTCTAGTTCTTAAATACAAATATATGAAATATAAATGCAAACAGACTCCTAGCCTATACAAATAATAAAAGACTTCCTCCCGTTGTAGCGGAAGGGTAGTCAGGATCGATCCACGAGGAGGCAGGTCAGCAGGATCCTAGTAGCGTCGGAAAGCTCACGTCTTTGGTCAACCAGAAGCCTCGATCTCGACCTTGGTGCTCGATGTCGACCTTGGCTGTCGATCCTTTCTGAAACAGAAGACATGCAGAGACAAAAACAAGTAGTCGATATCGACTAGGGAAGGTCGATATCGATGTTAGTAAACGAAATCAACTGGCTCAGAAGACTGCCGGTCGACACAGTTGTGGTCAATATCGAGGTCGTGGGTCAATATCGACTTCAATAACTCGTGCAGGATGATCGTAATCAACTCAGAAAACCATCGATGAAGCAAGTGGTCGATATCGACGTCTGGGGGTCGATATCGTTGTCTGTTCCTGCAAAGTTGTTAGCTTTTTGTCGGCAAAGAAAGGTCGAAGACTTAAGGATGAATAAGGAGCGATGATCAGAATAAAGATAGTGTTTTGATGAATAAACTATATAAAAAGCTACTCCTAGGATTAGGGTTTACCACAACGTTAACCAATGCATGCGATAAGGTAAATAAGACGGACAATTGTGCTATTTCACCCGAGGGACAACCTTTCGCTGTACATCAACTCTTAGGATTACTCTTGCAAATAAAACTAATTGTCTCTACCAATTTTATGTTTATAACTCAAGTTGTTAGCATGAATCCCTTTTCTTTCGATTAGGACTAAACATAGAATCGTAGGAGATGATATAGACACAACGATATCAACATCTAACACTTACCTTAGGCACGCATGGCTAACGTCGGGCTCACCCCGACCCTAGAAGCTTTGGGAGACTACTCACACTTCATCGTCGGAAACATCATTGATATAAAAGAGGAAACTTGCATTAAAAACTTCAAAACTTTACAACTCAACGTCGGCTCTCGCAAATACCAAACCCTAAAGCTTCTTCCTAACTCTTAACTCTATTGTATGTAAACTGAATGTGTGTAAATGGATGATTGAATGCTAGCCCCCTAGGGCTTTATTTATAGGCTACTAATCCTTGCTATCCAAGGATAGTATCTTCTATCTTCTATCTAAACTCTATCCAAACAAGTAGGATAGATCTTTTATTTTGGTAACTATCTAAACAACTTGATAAATCTCTAAGGTAAAAAAGGTAAATAATCTCAGCTGTATTCTATCTAAATTTATAAGATATTCCGTGGCTTTGAAGATAGAATGGCCAATCCGCGTCTCGAAAAGTGTGTCCAACCCGCATCGAACTATGGTCGATATCGACCCGGAAGGTCGATTTCGACCTCTTTGTTTCTGCTCGACGAGCTCAGCTTCTCTCGATTCCTGGGTTGTGGTCAATATCGATGATAGGAGATTGATATCGAGTGCCTTTCTTTTGTTGTGTGATGGTCTGTCTCGACACTCAGTTCTGTGTCGATGTTCTGTAGTCGATATCGACCATGTGGGTCGATTTTGACCTCTATTCAACTTTCCTTGGCTTCTCCGTTTTGACTCCGATTTTTCTCGAATTCCTACATAATTAGATCAAAACTTGTGCAGACTCTATTTCTTGCACGTTAGCTCATTCTTACACAAGTTTATATTATTTTGAACCTTTTCTTTGGACATCGAATGAAATATGAAGTCAAAAGATACAATAAAAATAGGTACAAATATGTACATCACAGCCCGAGTGCAGCTCGAGCACCCACTTGCTCCCTCTGTTTTCCATCGAGCAACATCGCGCCTCCCCAAGCACACCGAGCGCCACCGAGCTCACCTTCCCTCTCTTCCCTCCGTCTTCACTTAAACCAATCGGTAAGGGCCCTTCTCTTCGATTCTAACTAAAATACTCGTAAGGATTCGCCTTTAACCTCGCTGTTTTCGTCCTAGCCAAGCCGGCGTTTAACCACCTCCGACGAAGCCCAAGACTAACTCCGAGCACCGCCTCAGGCTGGCCGAAGAACACGAACCCTTTGGTGAGCCCCTTTCTCTCTCTTTCCTTCCTTTCCATGTGTGTGGGTGCGGGTTATCGGGCTAAGGTGGTCGAAGTCGGAGTCCGGGTTGTCGCCGGCGAGCTCCGAGCTCTCTCCTCCTCCGTTTTCCTGTAGTGTGTCGTCGGGTCTTTTTCTTTCTTCCTTCTGTCGGCCTGAGGAGGAAGAAGACGTGGTGGGCCACCCTCATTTGCCACCTCCTCTGCCACATCACTGGAGCCCTCTTCTTTTTTTAATTCTGATTTTCGGTTGGGTTAAAAAAGGAATGAGTTGGGCCTTTTTCATTTTTTGGGCCGAGTGGGGAGTTTTTAAAGGAGTTTGGGCTTTACTCTTTTAACAGAATCTGGGTTGGGTTGTATGGGCTGAGCATTTCGGGTTGGGTTAAAATCAATTGAAGTGGGTTTCGATTTGGGTTTATTAAATAAAAGGGGGCTCGGTTTTGGGTTTAATAAAATAAAAGGTTCGGTTTGAAATATTGAAAATATAAGGGGTTAGTTTTAGTAATTTGAAAAGGGTTGATTTTATTAAATAAAATGGTTGGGATTTTAAGGGGATTGGAAGTATTTTATGAAAGTGTTTAAAAGAAAATGGTATTTAAAACGGTATATAATATTATGCGAGTTTTATAATATAAAATATGATTTTAAGATTTAAGGATATAATATTACGGTGATTAGAAGAAAATATAATATTATGAGACTTGAATTTTAAAGAGAACTTGGAAAATAGGTTTTAAATGTTGGAATTGATTTGATAAATGGGAATAGACTTAATAAAATTTAAAAAAAAAGGAATTTGTGAAAATATTCTAACAATGTCGGATTTGTTTTAATAAAATAATAAAATAAGTGGAATTAAAGAGTAATGATTTATAAATGGATTTTTGGGCCGAGTATAATTTAAGGGAAGTATTCGAATAATGATTTGACCTAACGTGAGATTTAGTGAGACTTGGGAACTCGGAGATTTCCTACTTGGTTTGACTCGATGAATAAATTTGGTGACTTGTGTGAATATAAATTATAGTATGCCGATATTGCCATGATATGATATGATATATGATCTTTGATGAGATATTAATCTAATAAGCATGTTGTGATGTGTTATAATTGTTAAATATGAATTATAAGGTGAGATGTCGATATATATGTCCTTAAATGATATTATGATGTGTTGATGTATTTGAAAGCATGATGAGATGTTGAGATGATGAGTTGAGATGGTACTTGATAAGTTATATAGAGACTTTGCGATGAAAAATGAGATAAGTTGAATGATGATATGGAATGTGATGATGAGACTTTCGATTGTGTGAACTTATGAAGAATGATTGTGCTTGTGTGATTGAATAGAGACTTATATATTCATTGTTATTGATGAAACCACCCCAAGAAAATTGTACAAGGGACCCACTTTCGATGGGCCCCTGGGGGTTTAGACACGAGTAAATATTTTTATATTACACGGGCTTACCTGACACACGAATCAATTCATTCGCTACTCAACCTGGGCCGCGCTTCACTCGCATTCATAAATTTAACCATAATCCCACATGTTTTCATGGGAGTTCATCCGTTTATTTTATATCGTAAGGGTTCATACCTGTCCGCGGAGATTAACCTGAGACGTATGGTTCGTCGCGGATATGTAGACTTCTCCCCTTTCTTTCTCTATATACTTTTCAATTTTACGCGGTTACTTCGTAAATTCCACGGTTATCCTCTAATTTGTTCCTCTTTTTCTTTTTTTTTTTCTCTTTTTGTCGTCCTTTCGACCCCCCTCTCTCTCCTATTCACTTCCTTATTTATATGGCTCGGCCAGGGTCCCTTTCTTTGACACGTGTCGTCGTTGAGCTAACACGTGTGATTGTCGTGGGTGGTGGGCATGATGGACATGTGTCATCATTTTATATCCGCGTCCTCCTTATATCCCAGTTCTCTTTGAAGACCGTTCTTGACATATCCGCGTCCAATTCTTTGTTATTTCCGCATGGTTTCATCACAGCTCCTCGGGTCGGGTTGAGTTCCAAGAGAGCTTAAGACGATTCGATCTTTACCCGCGGAAATATGTCCCTTCCTTCTTTTTGTAGGGGATAATCTGCATTTTTCGTCTTCGAAGAGCCTTAATGGGCCTGTTAAGAGGTAGCTTTGGGCCCGTCAAGGGTTTTCTACGGCCCATATTGTTTTTGGGGGGAACTGAAGAGTCGGTAATTTTCTTATAAATTACCCCGTTCCGTTTTTACTTTTTCACTTCTCATCTTTTGTCTGCTTGTGGTGTTTGCTTAGTTTCTTCATCTTTTGGAGTTCCGCGTTGGTTTTTTCGCTTCCCGATCGAGTTTTTCGGCTGTTCTTCATCCCTCCGTTGAGTTTTTCGGTTGTTCTTCGTTTCTCGGTTGAGTTTTCCGGTTGTTCTTCGTTTCCCGGTTGAATTTCCCGGTTGTTCTTCGTTTGTTCTTCATTTTCCGAGGTAACTTCGATTTTTACTCTTGGGTTCTTGATTTGTTCTTGTATGCTGCTGTTAACCATTATCATTTTTGTTAAAGAACTTTAGCGTAGTTTTCTCTTTTCCTTTTTCCTTCGCTCAAATCTGTTTGGATCCTTTCCCTTTTTTTCGGTTCTGTTTCTTTGGGGGTTTTTTGATCTTTTGGTCCGCGTACGGGTTCCTTTTCAGATCAGCTTTTAATTCCTCGAAGGATGGCTAACTTTGAGGGGAACCCGGACGCATTGGACGAGTTCGAGAGGGAGGAAGGATGGAGAGAGGATCTTTCTTTGAATCCAGGAGGGGGTATTCCCACGGTTGTCTTGGACTCTTCGTCTTCGTCTAGCGGGAGTTCATCCTCCGATTTAGGAAGTTCCTCCGACTCGTCTTCTTCCAGTATTTCCTCTCCAGACCGCGTGGGTCCCTTTGGTGATCCAATTAAGGTGAGGCGACGACGGAACCGCTCTGATCCTGATTATTATTCCTCTCCTTTTTTAACTTCTTCTTCTTCGAAGGGGGATGACGTCCATCCAATGGATTTGGAGACTCAAGCTCAAACCGTCGCGGGTGCTTCTCTCAGCCCACGTCCATCCACCAGCGGTCGGGAATCTGAGTTGTCTTGGGTTTCTTATGCTGAGTCTCCTGTTGGCTTTGCTGAGAAGTGTGCAAGAGTTCGTTCGAAGGATGTTCTCAGCGACCTCGACTTCCCATCTTATTCTCTTGACGATTTGGGTTCTTGTTCCTTTCGGGGAGAGTTCTCCCTTCGCGACCCTTAACCCTGCCCTCCTGTTATTTTCGAGAGGGTTCGTCCGCGTCGTTCTCCTATTCAAGAGGTGCGAGGATGTACGACGTTGCTTGATCTTTCGAGTGTTGAAGCTTTGGCCCGGATATTTCCATGGCCAGCAGGCGTGGAGTTGTGTCTTCCCTCGGAGGGTGGAGGGTGTTTAGACGCTTATGAGGACTGCTTGGTAGTGTACGCGGCAAGTTTATCCCAAGGATTTCGCTTGCCTCTTCATCCTCTGTTCATAGCCTTCTTGTCCGAGTACAATTTGAGCCCCGCGCAAGTTGTACCAAACTGTTGGATGTTTTTCGCCAGCTTTGTGATGCGCTGCAAGGATATCGGTGTGCTTCCAACGAAAGAATTAATGCTCAACAGCTTTTCCTTGAAGAGAGGGCCTCAAGATCCTCGGTTCTACCAGTGCAACTCCAGCTGTAGTTATATCGAGAGGCTTTCCAGCAAGCCGAACTGGAAACATAAGTGGTTTTTGGTTCGCGGCAAAGCTGGCGTTTGCCTTGAATTTAAGACTGTTCCTGGGTGGTTTAGTGCGGTCAAGAAGCCATGGGTTGCCCATTTAGATAAGTTTAAGGATTCCTTCGTTCATGAGCCAAAGTTACCGTGGCGATCGATGGTTTCGGCTCTTCGTCTTGAGATGGCGGGGTTGAGTCTGCCTCATCCGCGATTAGGTGTCTGCCTTAGTCTTTTTTCATTTTTATTTTTGTGATTATCTTAGCGTTTCGTGTATACCATTCACATGCTCTTATGTTTTCTTCCTTTTTTAAGAGGACTCGTGTGTTTCGCGAACAGTTATTCACGCCTTGTCTTTTGCTTCTTTTTTGGCAAACCTGATGGATTTGAGTTCCCTAGCCGATCGCCATTCTGTTCAAGAAAGCGGAAAGGTGAGGAAGAAGAAGTCTGCCAAGCGTGCCCCCCGCCCGCCTGCTGCGCCTCAAGGAGCAGCGGTTGAGGACGCGGATAGGGCCAACGAACCTGCGGTGGAAACCGAGGTTACGGCTTCAGATGTCCGCGAGAAACGTCCCGATCCTTCGGGCGTGGACACTTCTCGTCCTCAGAAGAAAAGGAAGACCGTGGGTTCATCTCGTGCCTCTGGTAGCGAGGAAGAGGAGGCGCTTTTTCTTCAAGGGGACGATGCTTTGCCCGCCTTTCGCATCCCCGGCTTCGGGGTCGATGATCTAGTTCGTCTCCGTGGTTCAGAAAAATTTGCGCGGAACGAACGATCATGGGTGCGGCGCTTGGAATTGGATGACTTTTCTCTACAATTTGAGCGTGTGGCTGAGTGGGTAAGTTCGCGGTGGGGACCTTTTTATATTTAGTTAAGTTTTTGTTCGATTCTTGTCCCCTTATTTTCACTTCTTTCTTGGTTTCTTTTAGGTTAGGAGTTTCCAAATCGACTCAGAGAGGCGGCTGGTGTCTTTCGAGGTGGAGCTCTCTAAAAAGGCCGCTGAGGTGAAAGCGTTGAATCACAAGTTGAGGACGCTAGGCAACACTGTTGGCGACCCTTCCTCAGTGGAGAAATTCAAAAAGCGGGCCGTGGAACTTCATGAGAAGTTGCAGGCTGCCAATGAGGAGATTTCTACTTTGAAGGAGCAGAATTCCGCTTTGTCCTCCAAACTTGACGCGGAACTTTCAAATTCGGATGTCTTACGCCGTCAAGGAGAAGAGTTTCATCGATCCGCGGAACGAATGAAGAAGGAACTGGAGACATCCGAGGCACGTCTCAGAGATCTTCAAGTGGAGCATTCCATCGTTGAAGAAGATCGCGCCCTGATGAAGCAGGAGTTGGAGAAGCTTCAGTCCCAGGCTCCTCAGGAGGTTGCGCTCCGGTGGCTGGGATCCCCTGAAGGTCTTAAGTTCTTGACTTCTGAGTGGTTCAAAACCGACGTGGGCACTTCCTTCCTCTCCTCAATAGCAAAACCATGCCTTCGATCTCCTGAGGGCATTGAGCTTTTAAAGGACAAGTGCTTCAGCTACTTCCGAAAAGGGATGTCTGCTGGCATTAACCAAAGCGTCGTCCGTTCGCGGGCTAACCCCGGCGTTCCTTTGGAGAAGTTCGAGGCGAGCCTATCGGTCGCGGATTGGGGATTGACCCCGGAAGAGATGGCGGGAGAGGAACTCTCGGACGAGGAGGACTCCGATGGTGAAGAGGTCGACGTCGTCGCTGATCCCTGAGGCTTAGGGGTGTAAATTTCTTGTTTTATCAGACTTTGCTGGCGCTGGCCAATTTTGTAATTAACTCCTGTGGTGACTGAACAATCTTGTGTTTTTTATGTTCAAACAATGGTTCTTACTAACTCGCTCGCGAGATTATGTTCTTGTATATAATTACTCTTTTGTAGCAATTATCATCTGATTGGCTTGGCCACTTGTGTTGTGGTTGATGAAAGTTTTTCGCCACTTGTCTGCCATGCTTGAATACTCTAGACTTGTGTCTTTAGTTCCTTATAATTGTGGTTCTTCCCTCTGATGAGGATTCATGGCGCCTGGGATCTCTAACCCTTGGGCGTTTTTTAGCACTTTGGGATGCGTCGATCATCTTTCTTCACTTGTAGGATTTCTTTGATAGCATCGGTTTTTAAAATGTTTCTTTCTACCCCTTTTTTCTTCAACTTCAATTATCTGACTTATGTTTCTCCTTGACAGCCTCTCCCTAATCAATTTGAGGAGGAGTTCAGATCTCCTCCTCCGCGGAAGATTTTCTTGACTTCTTATGCCATTAAGAATCTTCGGGTTGAAGTGGAAAGGGGATCGGATGGTCGCTTATACCTTCGTCGAGGCTGGGATCGATTTGTTACTTATCACGGCTTTGTTGTTGGGTCATCGATGACTTTTTTCTACATGGGTCGTGCTTGTTTTAAAGTTTGTCCGCGGCGTGATTTAGAATGTGCTGAAATTGAGGACTATGTTCCAGTTGTTTCTTCCAGCGACTCATGTTGAGCCGTTTATAAATTGGGAGAATCCATTCGCTGTATGAGTTTATTTCATGAATAAAGGGAACGTTTTGCTTTTGAAGTTCTGAAACATGGAGACCCACTCTTTTTATTTCGAAACAGATAGCGTTATACGACTTCTAGACCTTATTTAGTTCGAACGTTACTCCGTTCTTTTACAAAGGCATTGGGATTACAATGCTGGTTGCCCTTGTAGTGGTTCCTCATCCGCGTCCCTCTATTCCGTTGTAATCACAGTCGGGGTTTGCGACGTAGACCTCGAAGTTCGAATCTCCCTGGTATACGAAGATCAGAGCAACCCCAACGCTTATCCTGTTAGCTTCTACGAATCCGGGCCATCCGTCTGTGAACCAATAAATTCCATCTGCGTCCACTTCGACATTGACTTCATGCTCGCGGTTGGATCGAGACCACAGATGCACCAGGCGATGCGCATCCTCCTCTAGGAAGACATACATCAGTGGGAGGCGTAGAGATTGAAGTTGTTCTTCTGTAACGATAACTCTGTAAAAGGCTTTTGGTGGATTTTCGAATTCCATTTCTTTATTTTATGCATGATAATCCTTACAGGATTTCTCGGGGTTCTTATATTCGATCAAACGCGCCGCGTGTTTCAGCTCGTCATCCTGGGGTTCCTCTACGTGGTGTTCCTTAGGCCGCGTGTTTGATTTAGGCCTGAGCTTCGCCTGACCTTTGTTTTGTCTGTTGTTCCTGGAGGTTGAGTCATTTCACTGAAGTTACTTCTGCAGCTCTCGTGACTATACTGCCGCCTTGGTTGGCGAGCTCGCATTTTTTCAATTTTTAGAGGAATCTTATGCCAGATGGTAGTCATACATGCTGCTCTTTTAGGCTTTTATAGGGGGTATCTTTACTTTTTTCCTTTTTCACTACCTCATAATTGCCTTCTTTGTTCTCCAATTGTGTTCATGGCCGCTCATAGATCGGATAGGTGGGCCTTCTTTCAGTCTATTGACCGTCTTGAACAAACATCCCGCTTGGTAAGTCTTCTTTGGGAACATGAGTTTTGATATCATTCATTCTTTGCATTTGATCTTTTGTTCTCTTTTGTTTTCAGCTCTTGCCTATGCGTTTTGAGGGTGAATTCGCGGGTGATATCCCTGAGCAAGTTTTCCTTTCATCCCACCTCTTACGCGATTTTCCGGTTCGCGTTTACAAGGGTGATTACGGGATGTATTGGCTTTGTCACGGATGGAGAGATTTTATTGAATCTCATGGGCTTGTGGTCGGATCCTCTATGGTTTTTATCCACAAGGGGAATGCTCGTTTTGAAGTCCAAATCATGGGTTTGGAGGACGGGGACGAGATCGTTGGCTATTCTCCTTTCGAGCCTGCTAATATTTTAACTAACGGTTTCTATCCGTGATTGGTTTTTCTCGTATCCTTTTGTAAGCCGAGGAGGTTATTTCCGTTGGCACGTATTTTTCTTTTGTCATGAATAAAAAATGGTTATGCCCAAGATTCTTCTTGGTCTTCGTGTGATTCAGACTTGTCTTTTCGATTCATGACTTTAGTAAGCCTATGTCCTGTGGTGGTTGTGTTCTTCTTTTGAGGATTCTGAAAGATTCTTTCGAGAATATATTCCATCTCCTTTTCTTTGCGAGGTTATATAAGTGAGGCACAAGGGTGTTTTCTCCCCTAGTGTTTTTTGATTTTTAAATGGAGGCATCAAATGCGAACCCCTGGGCTTTTTACTTAGCCTTGGATTTTGAAGATCAGCTGCTGGAACGAGTGAGTTGTCTTCTTCTTCTTCTTCTTTTTCTTTGAGAAGATTTACTTCTTTCTTTACACCTTATTTGTTTTGTTCTTTCCCAGTCGTTGCCTGCTCTTTTTGAAGATGAGACAGGTGTTACCAACCCAACCCAAGTCTTTTTATCCCTGGGCTCAACTGTGGATTTTCCGATCCAAATAGTCAAAAAGGACTATGGGATTTTTTGGCTTGTCGATGGTTGGAGTGATTTCCTTACGTCTCAAGGGCTAGGAATGGGAACTGTCATGGTACTTCGCCATCGTGGTGGTGTTCACTTCGATGTTCGTGTGCTTGACGAGGGATCCATTTGTGTGGAGAATGGTTGGGTCATGTCGCCTCCGAGGCCGGTCATCCTTCCGGATGTGTGAAATCTCTTATGCAATTGTTGTATCGCGTGTCTGCGTTCTCCTTATTCATGTGTGTTATGAGACCAAGGGGAATGTTCGTTTTTCTTGTGACGTTTGTTTGTGGTTGTACTCCTTGGAGTTTTTAGACTTATGATCATGGCATTGAACTATGTTTTCAATTATTTTGATTTTTGAGGAATCGCGCATCTCGGTCGGAGGAGCGACACGGAGAAATCTCCGACATTTGTTGTTTTTACACTTATTGACTCTCCCTTGAGTAATCACGGGTCCTAATAGAGAGAGTGACGCGGAATAAGCTCCAGCATTATCGGTTTTTACGCTTGTTAGCTCGACCTTGAGAGATCAAGAGTCTCGATCAAGGGAGTGACGCGGAATGAGCTCCAGCGTCATCAATCTTCTCGTTCGTTAGCTCGACCTTGAGAGATCAAGAGTCTCGATCAAGGGAGTGACGCGGAGTGAGCTCCAGCGTCATCAATCTTCTCGTTCGTTAGCTCGACCTTGGGAGATCAAGAGTCTCGATCAAGGGAGTGACGCGGAATGAGCTCCAGCGTCATCAATCTTCTCGTTTTATACACTCCAGATCCGACACACGACCGCCAAAAGAAGTTAGGCCCAACAAACGTGGGTTCGCTCAAGGCCAGAAGCCCATTAGAAGCCCACAAGGGCTCCTGAAAGCGCCAAGGCGTCAAGACCTAAAAAGTGAGCCCGCAAGTACCGATGTACCCGAGAACGAATAAAGCTATTTTTCCTTCACTGACCAATTTTCCTTCCCGAGAAAGGAAATCAATAAAGCTGTTTTTCCTTCACTGACCGATTTTCCTTCTCGAGAAACTTGGGAAGAGACGTTTCGGAGAAGATACTCGAGTTTTGTGAACAATAAATAAAAAATCGAACAAGCGAGGGAACAGTAGCTCACAATTTTTCTATAAAACCGGGGACCAGATAACCCCTTAAGGCACACTCTTCATCAGGAAATATATAAACCAAAACAGTTCCGGAGAAAACATGGCATCAGGTGGAGGCCGCTCAAGGGATTTCATTCGATTGATCCAGAATGCTTCTTTTTTACAAAGAACGGTAACGCCCCTCTAAAAACTCCCCTACTAAACGTTCTCGTTTTCTACTTACGATTACTCATTTCATCCAAACAAACAACAGCCCCTGCCGGAGCGCTTCGAAGAGGAATATGACCTTTTCGGTGTCGAAAAAATCATCCTAACCAATGGACTGGGAAGGAGGGGCACGCGCATCTTAGTAGAAAGGGACGAAGCAGGGGTCCTCTGGCTCACGCAAGGATGGAGAGCATTCACCCGGTCCAGGAATGTTCGCGTGGGAGGGGGCGTCGTATTCAAGTATCTGGGTGACGCGCGCTTCAAGGCCACCTACGTGCCTTCAGGGGAAAACACTTCAGAAGATGAGAGTAGTGGCGGTTCCCCCTGAGGAAGGAGTGCTCCATGCTATGTGTTTAGATTATCAAGCAAAAGGAAGCCTGTAATAAATAAGAACGTTGAACGAAAAATATTAAAATGACCAAGTGTCGAGGTTTCCAAAATCTTTTTTCTGACACCAAAAAGATGCTGAAAAATTACTATCAGCAAAGAACCGCAAACTGGGTTCCCCAAACATGGGCCATCCTCGGGACCCGGGGCAAAACCCATTTCCAAAAAACAACCGCGGATTAAGTTTCCCATCACCAGTTTTCAACCAAAATAAATCCAACGTACGCAATCCCAAAGAGAAACATAAACAAAGTACCAAGGTTTGTTTAAAACATGAAACCGCCCGAGACAGCGGGAACGAATGATACACTCCTGTCGGAGGAGCGACACGGGGAAATCTCCGACGTTTGTTGTTTTTACACTTATTGACTCTCCCTTGAGTAATCACGGGTCCCAATAGAGAGAGTGACGCGGAATGAGCTCAAGCATTATCGGTTTTTACGCTCGTTAGCTCGACCTTGAAAGATCAAGAGTCTCGATCAAGGGGGTGACGCGGAGTGAGCTCCAGCGTCATCAATCTTCTCGTTCGTTAGTCCGACCTTGAGAGATCAAGAGTCTCGATCAAGGGAGTGACGCGGAATGAGCTCCAGCGTCATCATTCTTCTCGTTTGTTAGCTCGACCTTGAGAGATCAAGAGTCTCGATCAAGGGAGTGACGCGGAGTGAGCTCCAGCGTTATCAATCTTCTCGTTCGTTAGCCCGACCTTGAGAGATCAAGAGTCTCGATCAAGGGAGTGACGCGGAGTGAGCTCCAGCGTCGTCAACCTTCTCGTTCGTTAGCTCGACCTTGAGAGATCAAGAGTCTCGATCAAGGGAGTGACGCGGAGTGAGCTCCAGCGTCGTCAATCTTCTCGTTTGTTAGCTCGACCTTGAGAGATCAAGAGTCTCGATCCAGGGAGTGACGCGGAGTGAGCTCCAACGTTATCAATCTTCTCGTTCGTTAGCTCGACCTTGAGAGATCAAGAGTCTCGATCAAGGGAGTGACGCGGAATGAGCTCCAGCGTCATCATTCTTCTCGTTTGTTAGCTCGACCTTGAGAGATTAAGAATCTCGATCAAGGGAGTGACGCGGAGTGAGCTCCAGCGTCGTCAATCTTCTCGTTTGTTAGCTCGACCTTGAGAGATCAAGAGTCTCGATCAAGGGAGTGACGCGGAGTGAGCTCCAGCGTTATCAATCTTCTCGTTCGTTAGCTCGACCTTCAGAGACCAAGAGTCTCGATCAAGAGAGTGACGCGGAGTGAGCTCCAGCGTCGTCAACCTTCTCGTTCGTTAGCTCGACCTTGAGAGATCAAGAGTCTCGATCAAGGGAGTGACGCGGAGTGAGCTCCAGCGTCGTCAATCTTCTCGTTCGTTAGCTCGACCTTGAGAGATCAAGAGTCTCGATCAAGGGAGTGACGCGGAGTGAGCTCCAGCGTCGTCAATCTTCTCGTTCGTTAGCTCGACCTTGAGAGATCAAGAGTCTCGATCAAGGGAGTGACGCGGAGTGAGCTCCAGCGTCATTTAAAGTTATTGGTCATTCTTAGTAATTCATAGAAAACGCCCGCTAACCGCTCATCCAACTACCTGCGGGGGCGATTATTAAACCAAAGGACAGTGTTCCAAGATTTACATAAAGTACTTTTTCAGACAATTGGCGTTCCAGGTCTTGTTCAGGATTTCTCCTTTTTCATTCTTCAACTTGTAGGCGCCAGCTTGAATGATGTCGGCTACCACGTAGGGGCCTTCCCAATTGGCATCCAGCTTTCCTCCTGTCTGCACTAGTCGTAAAACTAGATCTCCCCTCTGGAATTGTCGTGGGCGAACCTTCTGGTTGTGGTACCTTGCAGCCCGTCTTTTGTATTCTTCTGCTTTCAAGGCGGCCATCATTCTTCGTTCTTCCCTCAGATGCATTTCCACTTCAAGCGCTTCTTCGTTGGTCTGTGGTTTGAATCCGGAAACACGGGCTGACGGAATCATCCGCTCAACTGGTATGACCGCATCGACACCATAAACCAGAGAAAAGGGCGTCTCTCCTGTCGGCGTCTTCGTGGATGTTCTGTGAGACCACAGCACTAAAGGAAGGAGTTCTGGCCATCTCCCTTTGGCCGTGTCTCCCAATTTCTTCCGTATGCCCTCCAGGATTTGTCGATTGGTGACTTCTGCTTGTCCGTTCGTTTGAGGGTGCGCTACAGATGAGAATTTGAGATTAATATTGAGATCTTTACAGAAACTTCGGATGGTTTCGCAGTCGAACTGGGGACCGTGATCAGTGATGATCGATTCCGGAACTCCGAAGCGGCAGACCAGATTCTTCCACAAGAATTTTTTCACCTTTTCAGCCGTTATGAGTCCCATAGCTTCTGCCTCCACCCACTTGGTGAAGTAGTCCAAAATCACGATCACGTATTTCAGCTGGCCGGGCACAGTTGGAAATGGTCCTAAAATGTCCATCCCCCATAGGGAGAAAGGGCATGCACCATGGATTTCTTTCATAGTTTCCACGGGCTGATGGATAGCATTTCCATATTTTTGGCACGCGTCACACTTCTTGATGAATTCCTGAGCATCTTGCTTCATCGTCGGCCAATAGTATCCCGTCCTCATGATCTTAACTGTTAGTGCTCTCCAACCTTGGTGGTGCGCACATACACCAGAGTGTAGTTCTTGAATAATCATCATTCCTTCCTCTGTAGCAACACATGTTAGGTCTGGCTGTGCAAAACCTTTTTTGTAAAGCCGTCCATCGCGGACAGTGAATCTTGCTGATCTCATCTTGACTTGTTTAGCCTCATGCTTTTCCACGGGAAGAATTCCTTTTTCCAGGTATTCCGCCACGGGTGTTCTCCAGTCGTTTTCTCCATTTGTTTCAATGAAAAAAACTTCTTTCACAAGCCCACGGCCTTCTCTTTTCTCGAATATGAATTCTGCACCGACCTTGGATGGCATTGCCGCGCCAACCCTTGCCAGAGCGTCTGCCTGTTGATTTTCCTCCCTCGGGACGGCCGTTATTTTGAAATTCAAGAAGGCCTTTCGTAAGGCCAGGACTTTTCTCAGATAGTTCGGCATCAAACCCGTTTTGGCCTCATATTCTCCTTCTATCTGTCTTGCCAAGACCTCAGAATCTGTATAGGTAATCACGCTCCTAGCTCCTCTTGACAGCGTTATTTCTAAACCTGCTATGAGAGCTTCATACTCAGCCTCGTTGTTCGTTGCTTGGAAGGCAAGCTTATAAGCGTAGTTTGCTACCTGTCCCTCAGGGGATACTAAAGCTATTCCAGCTCCACAACCTGCTTGATTGACTGCTCCATCAACTCTCAAAACCCAACTCCCTTCTTCAAACGGTGCTTGTTCTTCAAAACTTGTTTCACATATGAAATCTGCCAGGGTTTGTGCTAGCGCTGCCTTCCGTGGTTTGTAGTCAATGTCAAATTCCGACAATTCTACTGCCCATTTCGTCATCCGTCCTGAGAGGCATGGGGAGTGCAGGATTTGCCTTAAAGGAAGGTTGGTTAAGACCTGGACTGAGTGGTCTTGGAAGTAAGGCCGTAGTCTCCTTGCCGCGAATACTAAACATAAAATCATTTTCTCGATCGGTTCATATCTCGTTTCAGCATCTTGCAAGACTATGCTTATGTAATAAATTGGATATTTCTCTTCGCGGGTGAGTACTGCACTGATGGTCGCACTTCTGACAGCCAAGTAGAGGTATAGGTCCTCAAGCCTTTCGGGTCGGTGTAAGGTTGGCAGCTTCGTCAGATAATCTTTCAACCCTTCGAAGGCTTGTTGCAAGTCTGGTGTCCACTGGATCGGTCCTTTCTTCTTTAGCAGCGCGAAGAAGGGCAGAGATTTATCCGCGAGACAAGAGCAGAATCGGCTGAGATAGTTGACAGCACCGTTGAGAGCTTGGACTTCTTTGATCGTTCTGGGCGGTCGCATCCCTTGAATCGCTGCAATCTTTTCAGGGTTTACATCTATCCCTCGCTGGCTAACCAAGAATCCTAAAAATTTTCCATAATCAACGCCGAAAACACACTTTTCCGCGTTTAGGTTTAATCCTCCGCGTCTCAGAGAGTCGAAGGTCTCCTGCAGATCAGCGGCGTGATCTTCTGCTTTCAAGCTTTTTACCACGATATCATCTATATAGATCGATATGTTTCTCCCAGTCTAGGTTCGAAAGATCTTGTCAACAGTTCTCTGGAATGTGGCCCCTGCATTCCTTAACCCGAACGGCATAACCTTATAGCAGAAAATCCCCTGATTAGTAATAAAGGTTGTGGCTTTCTTATCGAGGGGATCCATACGGATCTGGTTATACCCTGAATATGCGTCCAGGAAACTGAGGACAGCATTCCCGGAAGTTTCATCAACCAACTCATCAATTGAGGGAAGTGGGTAACTATCCTTGGGACACGATTTGTTGAGATCCGAAAAATCAACACACATACGCCACTTCCCATTCGACTTTCTGACCAGAACCACATTGGACAGCCATTCGGAGTCTCCTACTTCCTCAATGAAACCGGCATCCAGTAACTTTTCTGTTTCTTCTTTTGCTGCGAGAGCTTTTTCAGGCGCCATCTTCCTCTTTTTCTGAGCAATTGGCCTAGCATCATGTCTTATCCTGAGGGTGTGCAAGGCGATGGACGGAGGGACCCCCAGTAGATCTTTCGGTGACCAGGCGAAAATGTCTCTTGACCTTGCTGTTATGTCGAGGATTCGCTGTTTCTCTTCGGGCTCTAATGCTTGCCCCATATATATTCTTTCTTCCGGGTTGGAGAATGGGGAGTGGACTTGCCTCTCGTCGGCGGTTGGAATTTCCCTCACCGTGGGTCTTACCTCCAATTCTGCTTCAGTACCAGTACTCTCTTGATCGGTTTCTTCTACAAGCTCCTTCTGCGAGTTTTCTGCCTTCTTTTCAGTTGTGCTCGCGGCGTATTCTTCAATCTGCATTACTTCTCTTTTCTTTCTGAGGGAGGTTAAGTAACAGCTCCGGCTCTCTGGTTGTTGTCCGCGGACTTCACCTACTTCTCCTCCTATCACTGGGAACTTGGCCAAGAAATGGTAGATAGAGACCACCATCTGAAACTTGTAGAGTGAGACTCTTCCTAGCAGGGCGTTGTATACTGTTGGGACCCGCACGACGGTGAAAACTATGTTTTCCATCCTTCGTCTTGGAGCGGATCCGAGCACTACCGTCAGCTCTATGGTCCCTGCGACTGGTATTTCATCTCCGGAGAAAGCAACTAATGTCCCTGAGTATGGCTTGAGTGCCGCTGCCGAGACTCCGAGCTGCAGAAAGGCTTCCCATGCGAGTATATCAACCGATGATCCTGTGTCAATGAACACCCTTTTGACAGTCTTGGTTGCTATTTGAGCATGTATGACCAGCGGGTCGGAATGAGGCATCCTTACATCTTCCGCGTCTCTCGCCGTGAATACCATTTCTGCGTGCGGCGTGTGGGCAATTCGTCTGCTCGCCGGGGAGGGTGGTTGCTTTCCTTCTCGCTCATAATTCCTCCTCTCCTGGTTACTAGCTCCTGAAAGAGAGGGTCCTCCAGCTAGAGTGTCGATGTATCCTTCGGGCTCTGGAATACGCTCAACCGCGGATCTCAACCTTCCTTCCTGCTCGCGGGGAGCCTGATTCACTGACCCTTGAGGGGGTGGGGGACCGTTATGGCGTCCTCTCCGCCATCGACGCCCTCGGCCCCTCCCTCGATACGGCTGTGGTGCCTCCTCACGTTCCCTGTATCGGTCAGGATCCCTGTTTTGATGACGAGGATATTCCTCGCCTTGCATGTGACGCTCTACCAGGTGCCGATCGTCCCTTCTATTCTGGTGGTGTTCTCGAGGATGGTTTTCCCGATCATGGTAATCATCTCTCCGCGGTTGATGGCTTCTATTGCGGTCATCTCCTTCTCTTCGATCATTTCTTTGATGACGATGCTCCTCCCTCCTAACTGAATTGAGGTGGACTTCGTCATTTTGCCGTTGGTGTCCCGCCGATGGTTGTTTGGGGGGTTTCGCTGCCCCTTTATCCTTCCTGAACTTTCCTGCCAGCTTGCTGAAAAAGCCTTGATGCCCACCATTTGCTCTTGAACTTGACGCGGCCGCTTCTTCTGCATCTATCTGTCGAGACACCAGATCCCTTAACTGATCATAGCTTCTGAGTTTCTTCCTGAACAAGTAAGTCTTGAAATCACCCTCCGCCAGATTGCCCATGAGGATGATAGTCGCGGATTCATGATTGAAATTCGGGATTTGGACGACTACACTGGTGAATCGGGCGAAGAAGTGACCCAGGGTTTCATCCCCTCCTTGCTTGATTGAGTTCAAGTCTAGCATGGTTTTCTTTCTTGACCGTGCGCTTCCAAAGTGAGATTGGAAAATCCGGTTCAAATCAGAGAAACTGCTGACTGAACCCTTTGGTAAGTTGGTGAACCAGGTTAAGGCGATCTTGGTGAGGGTTGATGGGAAAGTCCGACATAGCATAGCATCATTGTATTCGTTGATCCCCATTGCAGTCATGAAATGACACATAGGATCTTCTGGATCTGTGGTCCCATCGTATTTCATGAGATTCACATCCCTCCATCGCTTGGGGACCGGTGCTCGGCAAATATCTTGAGTGAAAACAGAGGGCAGAGCATCAGGGACGTCAACTTTCATTTGCGTTGAGCCAGACTTGGTGGAAGTCGATACGTCAGTTGAATGTTCTCCTCGTCGGTGTTTGCTGGGTCGCATATTAACCCCTTGCGCGCCCTGATGCAGGGGATCGAATCCATGTCCTGACGCTCCGGGTGCAGGGTTCCCATACTGATTCGGATTGATTGTTTCTGCCGCGTCTGGATGTCCGTACATGTCATATTGCTGGTCGTGAGCTCTGGGCTGGCTTTGGTATATGTTCTCATAATCATGGTAATGCCGCAGCTCGTTTACTGGCTGGTGCTGGTGTTGAGGCCCTGATGCTGGTTGATAATAATATTGCGGCGCGGCGATCGGCTGATAATAGGGCTGAGGCTCGGGAACTTGTGGGAAGTAATAATGCGGCTCTTGCTGCGCCGCATGTGGCACGTACACAGGCGGTATGTATTCGGGCACGTATGTCGGGAAATAAGGGGGCACGTATGGAGATGCCCACATGCTTTGTTGTTCCCCTGATTGTAGTACAGATGGATTGTACATACTAGTGGCCTCTTGCTCTGGCATCGTGCTTTGGCTCATTTCATCCGAGTCTTCGTTGTTATACATGTTTCCTGTCCGACACGAACCACTTACAGTTTTGTTAGTAAAAGTGTTTGGCAGGAAGCTTGTTATCTTATGCTTTTAGATAATCATTTTCCTACTCCCCTCCTTCACGGGGGTTTGTCTAGAGGCCTACGCGTCTCTTGTAGATCAGAAGGCTGTCTAGTCGGGACCGTGAATAGGCGATGTTTTAGATCTAAAACATATGTAGATTATCTAATAAAAACCTAAAATTGAACCCCTCAGGGTGAGTGGGTTCCCACAGACGGCGCCAGTGATGAAACCACCCCAAGAAAATTGTACAAGGGACCCACTTTCGATGGGTCCCTGGGGGTTTAGACACGAGTAAATATTTTTATATTACACGGGCTTACCTGACACACGAATCAATTCATTCGCTACTCAACCTGGGCCGCGCTTCACTCGCATTCATAAATTTAACCATAATCCCACATGTTTTCATGGGAGTTCATCCGTTTATTTTATATCGTAAGGGTTCATACCTGTCCGCGGAGATTAACCTGAGACGTATGGTTCGTCGCGGATATGTAGACTTCTCCCCTTTCTTTCTCTCTATACTTTTCAATTTTACGCGGTTACTTCGTAAATTCCACGGTTATCCTCTAATTTGTTCCTCTTTTTCTTTTTTTTCTCTTTTTGTCGTCCTTTCGACCCCCCTCTCTCTCCTGTTCACTTCCCTATTTATATGGCTCGGCCAGGGTCCCTTTCTTTGACACGTGTCGTCGTTGAGCTAACACGTGTGATTGTCGTGGGTGGTGGGCATGATGGACATGTGTCATCATTTTATATCCGCGTCCTCCTTATATCCCAGTTCTCTTTGAAGACCGTTCTTGACATATCCGCGTCCAATTCTTTGTTATTTCCGCATGGTTTCATCAGTTATTACTAGGTGATCTTAAACTGTCTTAGTGCTACATTAATGTTGTTCTGCACCTCCAGGTAAGTCTCTACGGAGCTTCCTCATATCGAATAGATATTCCCTGCCTTATGTGCGTGATATACTAGGTGCTTGCATTCATGATCAGTATGCGATGTAGTATCCTGCTAGGTTGCATTGATCGATGAGCATCCTATTTCTTTATGCGTATGTAAACAGAATGGCCGTTATCTATGAAGTAACTAGAGTCTTTGCTAGGGTCATAGGACGGCCCAGTCCCATCGGGTCCCGTCTCGAGTCAATCGAGTCATATGGAACTTCCTTTATTTATATTATGAGCATGATTATGAGATTTGCCTGCGGGCTTTATATATGATTACGGGTCGGACCTGCGGGCCGATTCGATTATGATGAATGGAATGCATTCATGAGCTGGCCAGTCTCCGCCCTATCGGAAGGGGGTGGAGGTAGGAGAGGGACATACCATTTGGTATTCTGTGATAAAGCCTTATTATTATTACTATGCACTTGATCTTAGGGGCATGCTAGTGTGTTAATATTCCGCCTTGCACCTAGAAGCATGATTATTAGGTATAGCGTATGTGTGTACATATTGTGGGGGCAGCACCCTTATTGAAGGGATAGACCCAAGTGGGCATCGATCTGATCCCGCCCACTATTAACGTTTTTAGGTATCCATTATTCTATCATTGTTGCTGCTGATTTGGCTACATGACTGCGGGGTCTAACATGGTGGAAAGAGAGAGTCGAGACTCTGACTTTACTAATTATTTAATGGTTTGGTTTTGGATGTTTTGATCATGTTTTGACCCGGCTCCGCCGTGGCAACCTTATGTATGAATTTGGAATCTTTCTAGGTTGTTTGATTAATGAATTTCGCGACTTAGGCCATAGGGCAGGTACAGGGGACTTACCCCGGGTATTCCAACGGACCCTCTCGGTTTTTGGGTATAAAATCCCACCTTTAAAGCGAAATTGTCGATTTTAAAACCTTCAACCTGTACTCGGAGCACAAGAACCAACGAGGGTTTTATCCCTCGAAATGTAACTCAGGAATCATAATCTCGGGCCGTTACACAAACCGTGTTTTGTTCGCAAAATCCAAAATTTGAAACTGGAGAAAAAGTAAAAGAAAGAAATGTGGATTCAAACCGCGTTTTAATCACAATTCCAAATAAAACATAAGTTAAAGTCACAAATTTTCGCCTTTTATTTCTCAATTGCAAAAAATAAAAATAAAACCAGGTAAAATGCCTAGTTACCAAGGGTCTGACCACATCCCAAAATTTATGATAGAATTCTGTTGTAATATGTAACGGCCCAAATATAAATAATCGGGTTATGTTTCGAAGGTTGGATAAATTCATTTGGATCTTGCAATCCAAGTACGGGTTTAGATTTCAAACCCAAAAGTTAGATTTTTAAAGAGGGGATATCAAACCCCAAAATATGCGCAGGGTCGTTGGGTATCCAAAACCTGTCCTATTGACTAAGTCGCTCAAAATCATTTTTAAGTTCAAAAGCATGTAAAAACAAAAATCAGAGTACAACTCGCCACGACAAAGCCGGGTCAAAACTGATGTACACATTTGCACCTTCTTTTATTGCATCTTTTGACTTCGTATTTCATTCGATTTCAAAAGAAAAGGGTTCAAAAGAATATAAACTTGTGTAAGAATGGGCTAAAATGCAAGAAATAGAGTTTGCACATGTTTTAAGCTAACCATGCAGGAATTCGAGCGAAAACGGAGTCAAAACGGAGAAGCCAAGTGAAGCTGAGAAGAGGTAGATATCGACCCTAGACCCAGATATCGACCTCTGAGGTAGATATCGACCTTCAACATAGACATCAAGTGAAGCTGAGAAGAGGTAGATATCGACCTTAGACCCAGATATCGACCCCCAGTGTCGATATCGACCCCCATATCGACCTCAACATAGAAATCGACCAGAGCTGAACAAGTCGAGCAGGAACAGAGACCTCGATATCGACCTCTGGTGTCGATATCGACCCCTTATCTCGACAGAAGATAGACTCGATTTCGAATGCGGATTGGCACTATATCTTCAAGGAGGCACGGGATTATCTCATACTTTCAAGATAGAGGACAGATGAAGTTTTATTCATCTTTTACTTTTAAGTCATTTAAGTTTTATCAAAATAAAAGACCTATCCTAATTGTTCGGATAGTGTTATTAGTTTAGATAGGAGTTACAATCCTTGGATAGCGAGGATTAGTAGCCTATAAATAAAGCCCTAGGGGCTGACTTGTAAGATCATCCAATCATAGAACAACCCAAGACATAGACATTAGAGTTAGAGTTAGAGAGAAGTTTTAGGGTTTGACGTTTGCGAAAGTTGACGTTGAGTTGTAAAGCTTCGGAGTTTATTTTAATGCAAGTTTCTTCCTTTCAATTGATGATGAATCCCATGATGAGAAGCGAGTAGTTCCCCAAAGCTCTTAGGGTCGGGGTGAGCCCGACGTTAGCCATGCGCGCTTGAGGTAAGTATTTGATGTTGATATCATTGTGTCTATCTCTCCGCCTACAATTCTATGTTTAGTCCTAATCGAAAGAAAAGGGATTCATGCTAACAACTTGAGTTATAAACATAAAATTGGTAGAGACAATTAGGTTTATTTGAAAGAGTAATCCTAAGAGTTGGTGTATCGGCGAAAGCTTGTCCCTCGGGAGAAATAGCGCAATTGTCCGTCTTATTTATCTCATCGCATGCATTGGTTAACGTTGTGGTAAACCCTAATCCTAAGAGTTGCTTTTTATATAGTTTATACACACCAAAACCCACTGTTATTTCTGTTCATTGCTTCTCTCTTCATCCTAAAGTTTTCGGCCTTTCTTTGCCGACAAAGAACTAACCCACTGCAGGAAAGACGTCGATATCGACAGCAGAGGTCGATATCGACCAAAACTGATAGATCGACGGTTTTCTGAGTCGATCTCGAGACTCCTGGGAAACTTCTACAAGCATCGATATCGACACCAGACATCGATATCGACCCTTCTGTATTGACTGGCAGTCTTCTGAGCCAGTCGATTTCGTGAACTAACCTCGATATCGACCCCCACCAGTCGATATCGACTACCGTTTTTGTTTCTGCAGGTCTTCTGTTACAGACGACATCGACAGCCGAGGTCGACATCGAGGCCCAAGGTCGAAATCGAGGCTACTGGTCGACGCAGACTTGAGATTTCCAAAGCTACTAGGATCCCGCTGACACGCCTCCTCGTGGATCGATCCTGACTACCCTTCCACTACAACGGGAGGAAGTCTTGTAATTATTTGCTTAGGCCAGGAGTTGGTTTACATTTATTTACATCTTTATATTTGTAATTACTTGACATATCAATCTTCCTGCAACAACAAATTGGCGCCGTTGCCGGGGAGGCAATCAATCGCGCCCTAGTAGTCTATCTCACGTCTCTACTTAGTTTGGTCTTGCAGGTGTATGCGACGCGCTGATCGCCCACCTGGATTTGAAGTAGTAGACGACCCTGAGCGTTATTTCCATCTAAGGGCCCAAGCTCAAAGAATCATGGCGGAAAACGCGAACCAAGCAGAACTCATTGAACAACTAAGGAGGCAAGTTGAGGACCTAACGACTAGAGAGGCGGCACTTAAGGAGCGTGCGGATAGGGAGGAGGAAGGCCGAAGGCAAATAGAAGCCCAAATCAATTCCCTCCCTAGGAATGCCAAGCAATATATGCACCCCGCTCTCACAGTGCCTGAATCGGCAATTCTTATCCCTGCCTCTAATTTCGAAATTAAACCTAACTTCTTGACTGAAATAAGAAGGCATCAATATGAAGGAAAACCTAATGAGTGCCCTATGGCACATATTTCTACCTTCTTAGACCTTTGTGATACTATTGCTGATGGACGAAGTCTTGAATATGTCCAACTAAAAGCCTTTCGATGGTCTCTTACAAGTAAAGCATTACAGTGGTTGGAGAGCTTAGCCCCAAGATCGCTCCGCACTTGGAATGAAGTCAAGGACGCGTTCCTCAACAAGTTCTTCCCTCCTTCTAAGACGGCGTTGATCCGACAGAAAATCACGGCTTTCAAACAAAAGCCTGGTGAGGCTCTGGCGACTGTTTGGGAAAGGTTCAAGGACCTTCTACGATCATGCCCGACGCATGGCCAACCACCATATGTAATTCAGGAGATCATATACAATGCTCTCGACGCTGCAACAAAGGAGAGGATCAACACCTACACCGCCTATGGCTACCTTGAACTCGCCCCACAAGAGGCTTGGGAGACCATAGAGAGGTTGGTGGAATTTGACAACACATATGGGACTCCTGAGGCTTCCGACACATCATCATCGTCGAGGCCTGCCCCATCTATGCCCTTATATGAACCCTCCAATGTAATCGATCCGGATGTGAAGGAGCAATTCCACAGAGATCAACTTAGAAAGCTCCAAAAGCAAGTGAGGTTCCTTTCAGCGAACCAAGATTGCATCGAGTGCGGATCGCAGCGGCACACCACCATCGCGTGCCCCCATGCCGAACAAGTACACCTAGCGGAGACTCACCAAGAGGCGCGCTACATGAGGGGTCCCAATAACCAATATTGGGGAGACCAAAGGTTCCATCAACCACAAAGGAACCCGGTTAACCCTAGGGACCCTCCGCCTTATAGAGCTCCTGGGCACCCGGAGAGAGACCAAAAGAAGGATGATCTTCAACTTGTGTTGGACGAAATCAGGCGGAACCAAGCTAAGAATGATCAATCCAACAATGCAATCCACTCTCAACTCAATCACCTTACCACAAGGATTGGGGAGATGGATATTTGGAAGAAGAACGTAGAGACCCAACTGGGTCAATTGGCGGCACAAATCCCTAGGCCGTCCGGAACACTCCCTGGGCAACCCACCACAAATCCTAAGGGACAATCCGGGACGGGCCATGTCGCAGCCATACAATTAAGGAGTGGCACCAAAGTACAAAAGCCACGGACGGAGACGGAGGAGAAAGCAGCAGACCCAGTCGACGTCGACAGACCAGTCGATGTCGACCCAGAGGTCGATATCGACCACCATTTCGACACCCTGGTCGATGTCGGTGACACTGCAGAGCCATCAGTGCCTCAACGGAGGTCAAAATCGACCATTCCAGTCGATATCGACCACATTCCAGTCGATGTCGATGTCCAACAGGCCCCTCCGACCACCGTTTTGGCCCCTCCACCAAAGAAGACGTTGCCATTCCCTTCCAAAGCATTGGAGGATCCCACCAAAGGCAAGTTTAGGCGCTTCATAAAGATACTTCAAGGACTCAACGTTACTATCCCTCTTACCGAAGCCCTAAGCGAGATGCCCGCCTATGTACGATTCCTCAAAGACATCCTGAGCAAGAAGAGGTCCATGGCAGAGATCGCAGAGGAGTGCTCAAAGATGGACTTCCCTGAGAAGAAGAGTGATCCAGGGAAGTTCGCAATCACCGTGGGACTTGGCCAACATCGCTATAAAGCCCTATGTGACCTAGGGGCAAGTGTAAGTCTCATGCCTCTCTCTATTTGGCAAAAGGTGAACATTGGCGCACTTGAACCTGTGGACATGAAGCTTTATATGGCTGACAACTCATTCGTCAGACCCACAGGTATAGTTGATGACGTTCCGGTAAAGGTAGGTAAGTTCTTTGTACCTACTGATTTCATTGTATTGGAGATGCCTGAAGATCCTGTAGTGCCTATTATACTTGGTAGGCCTTTCTTAGCTACTGCTGATGCCAATATCAATGTACGTCGAGGGTTACTAACCTTTACTATAGGGAACGAAGTGATAGAATTCTCTTTCAACCCAACCATGAGCGAAACAAAGCACCTGGAGCAAGTAGTCCTCTCGCCGGCCAAAGAAAAGCTTAGAAAATTCTTGTTGGCGAGGACGGAAACAGCAAGCAGGGTCGACATCGATTGGAACCAGTCGATATCGACTAAAAGCATCGAAATCGACCCCCCTTGGTCGAAATCGAGAATGCCAGATCGCTGCCAGGAGCTTAAGTATGGGGTCACGGAGGTCGATATCGACCCCCACATGTTGGTATCGACCATAGCACTCGAAATCGACCCTCCTTGGTCGAAATCGACCACCCCTCAGCCCGAAGATTTTTGTTTCGGGCCCAAACAGGTAAGCCCAGGTATGAATCTTAACCCTCCTCCGTCCATTATTGATAAATCAATTAAGCCGATTATTGATAGTTCTACTAAAGAGAGGGTCAAAGCTCCATGGTTTGCCTATATTGCTAAAGCTAGGTCAAGAAAGAGAAGAAAAGCGCCCAAAGAAGAACCTAACATCAAAGAAGCCTTGGTCGCCGAACTTAGATGCTATCAAAAGGACCTAGATGATCCAGGAGAAGGCTCAAGCTCAAAGGTTCCTTACAAAAAAGGGTCATGAAGCATTGACGGAGAAGTCGGCCTAGCGACTCAAAAATCTAGAGCATGTACATAAAACATTTAAATTTCGCATAGATGGTTTTTAGGATTTAAATTTTTGGCTGTTTTGAACTTTTAAAACTGAGATAATTCTTGCTTTATCTATATTTCTAATAAGATTTCAGGTTATCAAGCAAAAGGAACGACGAAGAGGAAAAGAAGCTTCTGCAGAGGCAGTTGAAATCGACCAGGCCAGTCGAAATCGACCCCCAGGGTCAAGCCACCTCCTGGAGTCGACATCGAAGACTCAGGAGCGAAAAAGAGAGGTCGATATCGACCATTATACTCGATATCGACCCCAATCAGGCAGCCCTTGTCTTCATCTTCTTCCTCGACTTCGACAGATGCAGTCGACATCGACCTCTGACCTAGATATCGACTTCTGGCATCGACCAAACCTGAAATCAACCAGAATCCGCTGTAAGTCTCTCTCTACCCTTGTTCTTCTTTTTAATACAGTGAGGACACTGTATATTTTAAGTATGGGGTGGGGGAAAGACATGTCTTATGGTCATAACTTGGTTTCTTCTTCGCATTGCATTCATGCTTAAATTTTTGTTCTTAGTTTTACTTTTATAAAATGTCAAGAAAATCAAAAAAAAAAAATAGAAAATGTCAAAAATACAAAAAATGCATGTTTATTTTTAAGATTGTTTTTTACCCTACTTAGATGTCCTATGATGAAAACTCAATAACTGACTTGATCATGTAAACCCTATGGCATATTTGGATGGTTTAGCCTAAGTCTTTAAAATTTTTATGTAGATTGTGAACTTGTGATGAAATTGAGCACATATGATCCTAGGCTAAAAAGCAAATCCAACAAAAATTGTCCTTGTGAGAATTTTGGCCTATAGGGAGAACATCAAAAATCCCTCCGCTTTCTTGAGTGAATTTACTCTTCCTATGCATCTCTAAATGTTGTGATAGTTATTCAAAACCAATGCATATATATGTTTATGTTTACGAGAATTAAATGATGGAGGCATCTTTTAAGCCAATTTTATCCTCTCTTTACCTACCCTGCATTATCCCTGCTTGAAGCCAGAACATTAGCCTGAGTCTGAATTGCAAACTCCACAAAATTATCCCTACCCGAATTGAGCCTGACCCCCATTTGGGAATTGAGACTTAGATTGGTTGGACTAATGCCTTGTGGAAAGAATAGAGCATAATGTCTAGTTGTAAGCAAGGAAATTATAGGATGGTGCATATTTACATTTTGTCATATTTTGTAAAAGGATGTTTTGGCTCACCATATAAATGCACATAGTTTAGTATTATGTTCGAAAAAAAAAATCCGAAAAAAAATATATGTATATATATATATAAAGTGCATGAGCCAAAATCCTTAAGTTTTTTTATTCATACGAATGTTATACTTTTGAGAGGTGTATTAGAACTTGGAAGAAGGGTTGATGGAATGCATCTTTAAGAGCATTATATTGAAGAGTTATGGTTTGGGTAATGCAAGTGTTGAGATTTAGGAGTCTTGATTCCCGAATTTGAAAAGCACCACATAGCCAAATAATTCCATACCCTTTATTTCATACCAAGCCCCATTACAACCCCGCCGAATGGAGTCTTCTATGAAGTCTTCCATTGAGCGAAAGTCCTCCTGATGATTCTTATTGCATTTTCATAATTGGTTGCGAAGTGGATCATTATAAATTGCAATGTTTATGAGATTGTATATGGAATTGAGTTGAGAGTGGTCTTCATAGCCTAAACACATGAGAGTTGAGTGCAAACACATTATCCCTGTGAGGTTGGATTAAATTTGCATATGCCTACGGATCGCCAAAATATGTGCTATGACGTTAAATTCACTTGATTTGCTACCGCTTATGATGCTGCTTTTGACAAAGGCGAAGACTTGAAGGATGTGTTGTAGGTATTGGTTATTGCTTGGTTATTGCTTGAGGACAAGCAAGTCTAAGTATGGGGTGTTTTGATGTACACATTTTCACCTTCTTTTATTGCATCTTTTGACTTCGTATTTCATTCGATTTCCAAAGAAAAGGGTTCAAAAGAATATAAACTTGTGTAAGAATGGGCTAAAATGCAAGAAATAGAGTTTGCACATGTTTTAAGCTAACCATGCAGGAATTCGAGCGAAAACGGAGTCAAAACGGAGAAGCCAAGTGAAGCTGAGAAGAGGTAGATATCGACCCTAGACCAAGATATCGACCTCTGAGGTAGATATCGACCTTCAACATAGATATCGACCTCAACATAGACATCAAGTGAAGCTGAGAAGAGGTAGATATCGACCTTAGACCCAGATATCGACCCCCAGTGTCGATATCGACCCCCATATCGACCTCAACATAGAAATCGACCAGAGCTGAACAAGTCGAGCAGGAACAGAGACCTCGATATCGACCTCTGGTGTCGATATCGACCCCTTATCTCGACAGAAGATAGACTCGATTTCGAACGCGGATTGGCACTATATCTTCAAGGAGGCACGGGATTATCTCATACTTTCAAGATAGAGGACAGATGAAGTTTTATTCATCTTTTACTTTTAAGTCATTTAAGTTTTATCAAAATAAAAGACCTATCCTAATTGTTCGGATAGAGTTATTAGTTTAGATATGAGTTACAATCCTTGGATAGCGAGGAATAGTAGCCTATAAATAAAGCCCTAGGGGCTGACTTGTTAGATCATCCAATCATAGAACAACCCAAGACATAGACATTAGAGTTAGAGTTAGAGAGAAGTTTTAGGGTTTGACGTTTGCGAAAGTTGACGTTGAGTTGTAAAGCTTCGGAGGTTATTTTAATGCAAGTTTCTTCCTTTCAATTGATGATGAATCCCATGATGAGAAGCGAGTAGTTCCCCAAAGCTCTTAGGGTCGGGGTGAGCCCGACGTTAGCCATGCGCGCTTGAGGTAAGTATTTGATGTTGATATCATTGTGTCTATCTCTCCTCCTACAATTCTATGTTTAGTCCTAATCGAAAGAAAAGGGATTCATGCTAACAACTTGAGTTATAAACATAAAATTGGTAGAGACAATTAGGTTTATTTGAAAGAGTAATCCTAAGAGTTGGTGTATCGGCGAAAGCTTGTCCCTCGGGAGAAATAGCGCAATTGTCCGTCTTATTTATCTCATCGCATGCATTGGTTAACGTTGTGGTAAACCCTAATCCTAAGAGTTGCTTTTTATATAGTTTATACACACCAAAACCCACTGTTATTTCTGTTCATTGCTTCTCTCTTCATCCTAAAGTTTTCGGCCTTTCTTTGCCGACAAAGAACTAACCCACTGCAGGAAAGACGTCGATATCGACAGCAGAGGTCGACATCGACCAAAACTGATAGATCGACGGTTTTTTGAGTCGATCTCGAGACTCCTGGGAAACTTCTGCAAGCATCGATATCGACACCAGACATCGATATCGACACCAGACATCGATATCGACCCTTCTGTATCGACTGGCAGTCTTCTAAGCCAGTCGATTTCGTGAACTAACCTCGATATCGACCCCCACCAGTCGATATCGACTACCGTTTTTGTTTCTGCAGGTCTTCTGTTACAGACGACATCGACAGCCGAGGTCGACATCGAGGCCCAAGGTCGAAATCGAGGCTACTGGTCGACGCAGACTTGAGATTTCCAAAGCTACTAGGATCCCGCTGACACGCCTCCTCGTGGATCGATCCTGACTACCCTTCCACTACAACGGGAGGAAGTCTTGTAATTATTTGCTTAGGCCAGGAGTTGGTTTACATTTATTTACATCTTTATATTTGTAATTACTTGACATATCAATCTTCCTGCAACAACAAAAACCAAAATACGGAAACCTGAGTACGAAATCATCCAAGTCTATAGTCTTGTGAAAGTCAGCCACTCGGTCAAAGTGCGCCAAGAAAAGGTAACCCTCCATAGAAGCATAGAGTAATCATGGATTTGCAAATATACCTAAAAAATAATAATGTGGGGTGTGGAATCAGACTGAGGCCCACACACATGACTAGGTCCCACCACAGGCACACTTATACACTATACCTAAATAAAGATGCTTCTAATGTAAGACGGAATTTAAACACACAAGTCATGCTTATCAGGATATGTATATATGCAGAAATGCGGTAAATGGCCCAAAGAATGCCAAGTGGCATATCCCACTCAACCACGCCTATACCTAGGGTGGCGACTCAACCACTCCCATACCTAGGGTGGCGACTCATCCACTACTAGGGGTGATATACGAGCTCATGAGCTCAAGTACTTGGTGGTCATGCTCGGCTCGTTTACAAACGAGCCGAGTTCGAGATGGAGCTCAATTTGTATTCGAGCCTAGAAGCTTGCTCAAGCTCGGCTCGCGAGCAGGAAACCAAGCCCGAGCTCGAGCTCGATATGTTCGTTTGTGTTCGAGCCGAGCTCGAGCTCGAGGGAGGGCTTGTTTTGCGAATTCTACCATGTGCTTGTTTTGAGCTCGTTTTTTCAATCAAATTGGGTTTGTTTGTTGATTAGGCAGTAATCTCAAACCGAACTTGAAATATAACAAGAGATTCAAATACAAGTTTACAAACTAGCTAAAAATTACAACGAGTAACCACCAATTAAATTCAATAACGTATATATATATAATAGCTTAGCAAATTCTTTCGGAGTGTCAGCTAATTCTTGTTTGTATCTCAGTATTTGAACATACATGTGAACTTGCAGAAGGAGAAGAACATAATCAAATCAAGTTACATCACAAATTAAGATAAACGATACAAGTAAGGGGAAAACATAAACACAAAGATGAGGAACATAAAGAAGCACAAAAGAATATATATCTATGGACTAAAACCTAGACCAATCACATACCAAATTAGAGTAGCAGGTGTGCAAATTGAAGGAAACATGTAGAGGGGGAGAACAATATTGAAGAAGATGACGAAGAACAATATTAAAGAAATCAGTAAGTCAATTCCGAACTTAAAATCAAATAAATTGAAGGTGGATTGAATTAGTAAGAGGGAGCCAAGAGAAGGATACCTAGAATCAGGATGATGAGCGAAAGAAGAAGCCGAGGGTCGACAAATATCAACCACCCGGATTCGAAAAGTGGAGGCGGTGAGGGCGAGAGAGGAAGAGAGCAAGGGCGATCCAGATCTGAGCGAGCGTGAGAGACGAAGGGCGATGAGGAGCGCGACGGAGGAGACCCAGATATGAGGAGAGCGAGGGCGATGAGCGAGGGTGAGAGACTAAGAGCGAGCAAGGGTGACGAGCGAGGGTGAGAGACGAAGCGCGAGCAAGGGCGAGACCTAGATCTGAGGACGACGAGGGGCGACGGGAGGATGACTCGCGAAGGCGAGGGATGACGGAGGGCGACGTCGTCATCTGGCCTGATCCAGATCTGAGATTGAAGAAGGCGGCGAGCAAGAGAAGTGAGAAAGGCGATTGAGTAGTGCAGTTGTGTGGGAATGTGAAACTGAGCGGTGAGTGGGAGTACATAAAACCTTAGGGGTAAAAGTGGCATGCCGCTTTGGGGAAGGACGAACATGATATTAAATCTAAGTTAAAAACATAATTTACCTAAAATGAGCAACCGAGCTTACTCGAGCTCGGCTCGAGCTCGTGACAGCTCGACTGTGAGCTCGAACTCGGCTCATTTTAAAATTCGAACGAGCTCGAGGTGAGCTTTTTCCGAGCCAAGCCCGAGCCGAGATCAAGCTACTCGACTTGAATATCAGCTCTATCCACTCCCATACATAGGGTGAAAAAGCAGCTGCAATATATATATATATATATATATATATATATATATATATATATATATATATATATATATATATATATATATATAGGGTTGCGCTCCGGTGAAAACCAAAATTGCGGTAAAAACCTGTGAGGACCGGCTTTTTAGCCCCGTTCACTAGCTTTATAGCCCGGTTATAAATAGAACCGATCTATAAGGTCACATATTTTAGCCCGGTTCTGAATAAAACCGAGCTATAAAGTCACTAATGTAATTTTAAAACATGAGTTTTCAGCACGGTTTTTAGGTTTAACCGATATATAAAGTCATGTGTTATTTTAAAACTGGAGTTTTTAGCACGGGTTTCAAATAAACCAAGCTATAAAGTAGTCCTCACGGTTTTTACCGCAATTTGAGGTTTTCACCGGAGTCAATCCCTATATATATATATATATATATATATATATATATATATATATATATATATATATATATACATATATATATATATATATATATATATATATATATATATATATATATATATATATATATATATACATATATATATATTATGTGCATTATATCAATGTGTATCTCACGTCTCAAGAATCAAGCTCGGATAATCAGACTCATACGACTCGATAGGTAGAAACTCGATGGAGCTGGGTTGTCCTATTACCCTAGCAAGGACTCTATGACTCACAGAGAACGACCATTCTATTTGCAAACACATAGAGAAGACGGATGCTCATTCAATTGACAAAGTATTAAACAATAAGTACTACACTTCGTTCAAAACCTTACCAAGATCATCACTCAAAACATTTTACTTCAATTCAAGCTCAACATTTCCTTAGCCATTTTCTCAAGTAAACCATCAATTATCAAATACTCGAATACTCAACAAAACCGTAAGTTCCCAAAACTAAGGCTCAACAAGTCTTATTTATCACAACTCACATAATAATCATGCTCAACAAGTAAACCAAGGTAAGTTGATAATTCAAGAAATCCTTTATGGATTCAATTATAAGAACTTCTCAGCAACAAGCACTACAATCAAGTTTAAAAGCACATGAGTATAATAATTTGTAAAGCATCTGTTACATAGTCTTACCACCCAATTCATAACTCAATAAGCACAACGACAAGCTTACATGTATAACAAGTTCTCAAAACAACTCTTAGGAATTGCTACTATTCTAAATTATCAAGACCAAGTTATAATTTTCTATCTCAAAGTAGTAACTCATTAACCACCTACTTATACTAACCCCACTAATCCCCCACTAATCAAATAACACTAACAGTTTTCTAAAAGAATGGATCTCATCCTATTTTATTTTCACTTCATACACTTGTTCAAGTCTTTAAAACAAATGATCAATTCATCCAAACGGACTAGTGCCACACTTAATAAAACACGCGGAAGAAGATTAGTTAATAAGTTAATCAATTCGGCTTTGGTATTCTTGGGTAAGACATTAAGTTTGGGAGAATGCGATCCAATTAAGTTACTAAATCACTAAACACATTTCCACCAACTCATAAGGCATAACAATTAATCACATATTCGAGCAAGTAAATCTGTAACCAAATCCCATTACTAAAAACAACTTCTTTTAGAAATCAGTCAAGTTATTTTGAATTTAGAAACTGAATCAATCATACACAACCTAAGTTTATAGCATAGTCCGAATCCAAGCAAGTCCATTTTACTAACTCCTATCTCAAGGTAACTCATTAATCCCTTACGAAAGTGATACACCACTGATTCGTTTATTTAAATCATTAATAATTAACGGAAAAGCTATTCACACGGTCAATTTATCGTCGGGTATACGGTCTACATCTGCAAATGTGGACTACGGATGCGCGGTCAAGAGCAACCGCTGACTACTAGGGTGGCTCATCCGGGTCGACCCGACCCGACCCGACCCGAACATTCCGGGTGGGGGTCAACCCGAAGGCCCGGGATTTTTAAAAATGTGACCCGTCACCCGACCCGAACCCGAGATTTGTAATTCCGGGTTTTCCGGGTCGGGTCACGGGTTCACCCGAAAACCCGAGTTTTAAAATTTTGTTAGTTGTTACAAAATTACAAAGGATTTTATTTTACTTTTCATCCGCATATTAGTTATTCGTGAATCAAAATTAAATAAAAAGGATTTTTTAAGGGTATATGTAATTGTAAATAAAAAGGATTTTTCATCCGCATTACAAAATTAAATTTGCAATCAAAATTAAATAAAAATGCGATCGTAATTCGTGAATCGTATTATTCGTATATGTAACTGTAAATTTGTAATCAAAATTAAATAAATAGGATTTGTTTTTTTACTTTTCATCTGCATATACATACATACATACATATACATACATATATATATATATATATATATATATATATATATATATATATATATATATATATATATATATATATTTTAAGGGTGGGGTGTCTAATAGAGCACACACAACAATAAATTTTTTTTTTTAAATCCGGGTCGGGTCAAACCCCGAGACCCGCGGGGTCTGACCCCGACCCGCCCGTTGACCCGAGATTTCTTAAAATTCGACCCGAGACCCGACCCCTAGGGGTCTCGGGTCAACCCCGACCCCGTGTTTTCCGGGCCGAGTCGGGTCGGGTTTCCGGGTCGGGTCCATTTTGAGCCACCCTACTGACTACTGATGCGCGGATGAGACTTGTCCATCAGGCGCAGAATCTAGATAGATCTGCATGCACGCCCGAGAATCTCACCAAAAAGCTGCACCCACTAATCCGCGGGCGCGGAGTGCGGATGCGCGGTTGTGCTGCTGCCGTCATAAAAGGAGAGCCCCTTCTGCAATTCGTTTCACGCCTTTCATCGCTGTTCGCAGCTCCCTGTTCACCTTCTCTTTTAGTTTCACTTCACCATTGTTGACCTTCTCTTCGCACTGCCTTCCCCTTTGTTTCACTTCACACTTCGAAAGGTTGGTTCACTCTTTATACTGGTTTCTCTTCCCTTGCTTATCAGTTAATAACTTATAACTCATATTGTATTCTCCCTCCTCAGTAAAGATAATAGGTTGCACTTTTGATTGTGGGTTTGCCAGCCCATTCTATTTAATTTCTTAATTTTTGTTGTTAAACATCTCTAATTTCAATTTTTAAACCTAACCTGAAAATGTCGATGCCCCATTAAGTACATCAGGGATTTACGTATTTAAAAAAAAAACAATCGCAATCGCGGATTGCGAGTTTGCAGATCCGCAAACTCACAATCCGCGATTACGGAAATTTTTTTTAAAAAAAATTACAACCGCGGACTCGTAATCCGCGATTGCGGAATTTTTTTAAAAAAAAATACAACTGCGGATTGCGAGTTTGGAAAAATCCGCAAACTCGTAATTCGCGGTTGCTGGTGGTGTATTATGCGATATAATGACCGTGCACATAGTAGCCCCCATAATTAAATGTCATTTCTCTAGCTTATTAAAATCAAATAGAAATCTCCATCAAAACAACTCGACGAGCCTATGGACTCGGAGCCACAATTCATTCTTTGATTTAATTAAGTCGACATCCAAATTCAATTTCAATTTCCCAGTTCAACAATCTAACCACACCAATCAAAATCAATTAAAGCAAGGATTCAAGTAAAATAATAACAACAATTTAATCCCAACACTAGTTGAACCAAACATCAAGACAATCAGAATGGCAAGGCATCTATCATGAACCAAATCCGATACTAACTAAACAAAAGGAATTCGGAAATCAGTCAAATAAAGTCCCAAGGCCCAAGGATTGTACCCAAGAGAGAGGTTAGCAGGGGTTCGGGGTTCGGACGTGCGGATCGACTGAGCTTCTCGGAGGCTCAACACACGGCTCTTGTTCATCGGGTACGACCCTCGTCGTCTCGCCTGGTGACCCAGAGTGTGCTCAGCGAAGGAGCTTCATTGTCGGCGGCATCTTAGCAGTAGGAGCTCCGACGAGGCGAGGCGAGGCGAGGTCGGGTGGCGCCAGGAACAGAGGAGGGCGAGAAGGAGAGGATACATAACGTCGGTTTTGTGTGGCTTTGGATTCGTCGTCAACGTCGACTCCAGGTCCAACCAAACTAAGTATAGAGAAAATAGGTTGTTACTGAGGGTATTTTGGTCTTTTCCTAATAGACCATCTTGTATAAATAGATGTAAGAGTTGTACCGAGATTAATCAGGAGAGAGTAACAGAGTTTGTTACTCTGGTTTTCCATTTAATACCAAACCACCATTTCTTGATCTTCTGGTGTTTGATTTCTATGGAGATGTGAGTGATTGCTCAGGTCTTTACATGGTATCAGTGCTCACGGTGTTCGATCGATGATTTACAAAGGTCAAGCGCGAAGATTCAGATTTTTGAGTTTGAAATAGCTGACGATGAGCTCAGGGGAATCTGGAGGTTCAATGGCGATGAACGATCCGCTTGCTCTCTCCAACGCTGATCATCAAGGTGCACAACTTGTAGCAAATGTCTTCACCGAATCCAATTTTCTTGGTTGGAGCAGGGGGATAAAAATGGCTCTTGGCCCCAAATTAAAGCTAGGTTTCATTGATGGAAGCCTTAGTCGGGAAGGTTTGACTTTGATGGATTTGCAAAGGTGGATCAGATGCGATTTCATGTTTCATTGTTGGATCTTGCATTCCATGGCCGACGAGATATCTGAAAGCTTCATGTATGCAGATTTCGCGAAACAGCTTTGGGATGAAGTCGTTGAAAGATATGCTCAATCTAATCGTCCTCTTTTTTTCCAATTAAAGAAGGAATTATGTAATCTGGTGCAAGGCAGCATGTCAATTCAAAATTACTATAACAAACTTAAGAAGTTCTGGGATGAAATCTTTAGTTTGGAAGGTGCACCAGTGTGTACTTGTGGGGCTCATAATACCTGTTCCTGTGACATGAAGAAGAAGATGTTGGATCTGGATAATGTTAGGAGGAAATCGAGTCTAATAAATATAAAATATAAATCAAACCGAATCCTAGTCCACGGAAATAAATTATGAGACTTCCTCTAGCTGTAGTGGTAGAGATTCAGGATCGATCCACGAGGAAGCGTGTCAGGGGGATCCTAGATAGCCTTGAAGTCACACGTCTATATCGACCAGAAGCCTCGATCTCGAGTAAGGTACTCGACGTCGACCTAAGCTGTCGATTTCTACTGCAACAGAAGACTCGCAGAGACAAAAACAAGTAGTCGATATCGACATAGGGTGTCGATATCGAGTGGTCAGTAGCAACGTCGACCGACTCAGAAGACTATCGGTCGACTCAGGGTCACTTGATGACGAGATAGGTACTCGATATCGAGCTCAGCTGTTGGAAATAGAGGCGTCAACACAGAAGACCATCGACGTAGACCAAGTGAGTCGATATCGACCTGTTGTGTCGACATCGAGTGGTTCCTGCAGTGCGTTAGGGTTTGTCAGCAAAGATGTCTGAAGACAATAGGATGGAAATAGGAATGTGAACAAAAATAACAGATTTTTAGATGAATAAAATATATAATAAAGGTAACTCCTAAGGCTAGGGTTCACCACAACGTTAACCAAACATACATAAGGTAAATAAGACGGACAATTGCATTATCTCACCCAAGGGACAAGCTTTTGCCGTACACCAACGATTAGGAATACTCTTGCAAATAAACCTAATTGTTGTCTCTACCAATTTTATGTTTATAACCCAAGTTGTTAACATGAATTCCTTTTCTTGCGATAAGGACTAAACATAGAATCGTAGGAGATAATATAGACACAACGATATCAACATCAAGTACTTACCTTAAACACGCATGGCTAACGTCGGGCTTAACCCGACCCTAGAAGTGTGGGGAACTACTCGCACTTCATCGCAACAAACTTCTTGATTGGAAAGAAAAGAACTTGCATTAAATAACTCTTCAAAGCTTTACAACTCAACGTCGACTTTCACAAACACCAAACCCTAAAGCTTCTCCTACTCTCTAACTCTATTGATTGTTATGTCTTGGAATGGAATGAATAAAAATCAGCCCCCTAGGGCTTTATTTATAGCCTACTAATTCTTGCTAGCCAAGGAAAGTAGTTCTAATCCTACTAAAATTCCTATTCTAAAATCTATCCATAACAAGTAGGATAAATCTTTATTATAGTAAATAACTAAATATCTAATAAATATCCTAGGGTAAAAAGGAAACACCCTAAGACATAATCTATCTAGAAAAATATGATAAACCGTGGCCACTTAGATAGATCTTCAAATCCGCGTCTTAAAAACGTGTCCAATCCGTGTCAGGTTCTACTCGATATCGACATGGTCACTCGATATCTAGTGCCTCATTTCGGCTTGATCTTCTTCACTTCACTCGAGCTCTGGTGACCAGTTGATGTCGATGTCTTCACTCGATCTCAAGTCATGTTGAGTGCTTCAATAGGTCCGTGTTGTCTGGATGTCGACTCTGGGTGTCTACGTCGAGTTGTCCAGTTGATCTCAAGTGCTCCACTCGATCTCGACCTCTTTTCTGCTTCACTTGGCTTTCTCGTTTTGACTCCGATTCCGCTCCAATTCCTATACATTTAGATCAAAACTTGTACAGACTCTATTTCTTGCACGTTAGCTCATTCTACACAAATTTGCATTATTTTCAACCGTTACTTTAGAAATCGAATGGAATATGAAGTCAAAACATGCGAATAAAAAGAATATAAATATATACATCAAAAGACCCCATACTTAGGGCGTGTTTGGTAAAAAGAAGGTTTTTTAGGGGTTGGATATTTTTTAGCAGGTGGAGTTTATTTTTTGTATTATGGAGGTGTGGGAGGTGGATATTTTTTAAAAAAAATAACCTTGTAAAAAACCTAATTAGTGTTTGGTGGGTATAAGGTGTTGGAGATATATTTATGGGGAAAATGACTATAATACCCTCACTTTTATTTCTTCTTCCCCTACCCATTGCCCTCTTTTTTCTTTGTGAGGGTCGAACAACCAGGAGGAAGAAAAACCTAGACGTTGCTGCTGCTGACTGCTCCAAGGTATGGGCTTCCTTCTCCTCCTACAATTTCCGATTTTGACCCAAACAGGAGGCCGGGATGCTAGTTGAAGGTGCCTGAATTGGACAGCCTGTCATTTGTGTTATTTTCAGGAAGCAGTAGGCGTTGTGGTTGTGAAGTCGGCTGCCCTTTTTCCCCAACCACCAGGTAACCTCCTTCGAAAGTGAAAATTTTCCTAATTGGTTGAAGAAATTTATGGAATAGTGATATATTGGTCGAGTGAAATCTCATTGGTGTAGACTTGTGCTTGTAACTTGAGGATGCATTCCATATGTTCGATGAAATGCCTAAGAGAAAAACATGGGTCTATTTGAGTTATTATGTAAACTGTACTTCGTACAGCTTCTGATGTCTTCTTTTCTTATTTGTTTTTCCCCCATTAACTACTTCTTCTAGTTATGAGATAGTAAGCCTTTCATCATGATGCACTACTCGATCCGTAGACATTTAATCAGTACATGATTTATTTCTTATGGTTGGAGTCATACCTCAATGGTAATAGGATTTTAAAGTCTTTTTGATTGTTTTTATGATGTTGCGATTGTTGGGTGTTGGGACATTCTGGTAGATTTTCGACTTTGCATAAACTGTTGCTCAAACTTCTAGCTGCATTCTTGACTTTGCTGAAATCGATGTTAACACTTTTGAAAGTGTTGGTCATGTGTGTTCGTAAGTCTTGATGGAGCATCTCTTTCTTACATTTCATTATATACCAATGACAGTGGAGATCTCGTATTTCTTGTATTTGGTGTATATGTTGGTTCTAATACAGCTTGTCACGGTCACCATGTCGTCAAGCAACAAGCCCCCTTCAAAAGAAAAAGACAAGTCGTTTGTGTGGTCTGAGCATTTGGTGCGAATATTTCTGGATCTCATGCTCACATATCAGCGCAAGTATGGTCGAGATCAGCAATTTAGTTAGGTTGAACTTACTACCCAGTTTGAGGAAGCTACCAACAAGAAGTATGGGAATGAAACTCTAAAAAACAAGCATACTGTAATTAGTGTTCTAAATATCGGATATATCGACCGATATATCGGGGATATTTAGAATCCGCTACGATATCGTCATATCGGGTGAAAAATATCGGTCAACGCCATATATCGGGTCAATGCCGATATATCGGTCAATATCGGCGATATATTGGGTCAACACCGATATATCGGGGATATTTAGAACTACCAAGTTTGATAAGGTAACTTTAGCACTTATGAATGAAATTGTTTTTATTTTGTCAAGTATATTTGGTAATTTTGCAATTTAAATATTATTTTTTCATGTATATTTTTACATTTTGAAGTATAAATATAGTACTTATAGTTAAAAATTAGCGAAACCGATAAATCCGATATATCTCGATATATCCCCGATATATCCCGATATATCATTTTTACTCCTAACCAATACGACCCCGATACCCGATATTTAGAACCTTGACTGTAATGAAAGAACGGTGGAGGGAATGGAAAGACTTGAAAAATGGGGAGACCGGTCTTGGTTGGGACCCTGCTAGTGGGACAATCGCCGCAAGTAAGGAGTGGTGGGTGAAGAAAATATAGGTGATTGAAGCATTGTTGATTATATCTTTATAGTGATTGATTAAGTGAAATGTTGCCATTTGTGATCTTGATGGGTTTTTTATATAAATTATTTATGTTCTCAATTCCTCTTTTATCTGTTTGCAACATGTACATGGTTTACCACATTGTAACAAGGATTTTTCTCTTTTATTCTCTGAATTGGTGTGTGATTTTACCTACATTCGACAAGTAGAACTGACATGAAAATGCATACATTATTTTAAATTATTTGCCTACATACATTTGAAAGGGAAACCATCAAATACAATTATTACAGAAATTGTACATGTATTGTCCAAAATCTCATAAACAACACAAAAAATGCCACTAGAATCATCAACTGATCTACTGTCACAGTTGAACTGCATCAATTCCTAACTCCTTTAACAACTTCTTTCCTTCTAATTCCATATTACATAGAGATCAGAACTTCCAAGTCCATATTCTCGTTTGATCTGGTCCCTCATCCTAGCTTTAACCCTTGAAGATACATTTGCTACTGTTCAGAATGTAAATTTGAAATACATTCTTTTGGCATTTCTCGTCAGGGGATAAAGAGATGTCTTGTTCATTTTAGTCATTATCATATCAAATGCATTTAATTTTAAGCAAGACTTGTTGATCAACTCACTGTTTAAGATTGTGATCGAATATGATTTATGTGATCCGATTAGTTGTTGATCATCTTACCTTTGTTTGTCCGTATAAGAATGGCAATTTCAAAAAATTCCGAAAGAGGAGAATCCCACCCGACCTAGAGGACCTATGGGACCAAATCTATGGAGGGACTGTTGCCACGGGGCAACATTGTGTGGCTCCCTCGATGGATGCGCCACCTCCACCGCCGTCCTCAGCCGTTGGTGAGGCAATTGGGTGTGTTGACAGTCAACAAGTGGATACCGAATATGACTTAGGGGATGATTTCGATGAACTTACTGCTGAATTTGGTAACATCGACGGAAGCTTGCAGAATATAATTCGAGGGATCAGCGCATGCTCCAGTCAACCCTACCGATAACACCCCCTTGAACCCTACCGGTTCCCCCCCCCCCTCGGTCCAACGGTCGAGCCAGATCCGCGTGGGAAGAGAGTTGCGGGAACCGCATCCATGCAGACAACTAAGAAGAGATCTAAATGGTAGTCCAAAGAATCGTCCCTCTACTAAAGACATGTGGAAGTGGTTGATGAAACTGAGAGGGAACTCATATCTATGCTGAAAGATGAAGAGTCGTCAAACAAACAGGAAGGAGATGCTCAGCGGGTTATGGACGTAGTTTTCAGCATGGTTGATGAGGGTTTGCTCGAGGATGGCAGCCCGTTGTGATGATCGTGCCTCCATGTTCTTCCTCGCGATGCCGAAAAACAACTTGCGGCTTCCTTGGCTCTAGTGGCATTGTGAGAAGAACGGAGGGCAATCGTAGCCTGCTGGCATGTGTGCCTTCGTCATGAATGTGTCTATGTTGTGTGTTGGCTACATGTGTGCTATCTTATTGTGTCCTTCTCGCCTCTATGGTTGTGTCTGTGTCGGACATCTTTGGGTTTGCCCATCATCTGTTTGTAGGTTGGTAATTGTCATTGAACACGTTGTCTGCATTTCAGAATTGTCTGCTACTTTGTTATGAGTTCGAAAGTGCAATTCAGTTGTTGCAATGTTGTATGGATGTTGTTACCTGTCTCCATCACTAGAATTTATGCCTTCTCTACTCTATTGTTGTGAGTTAGAATAAGAGGGATGCACTCATGCATTGTGATGTAGTTAGTGCTTACCATGCCTGTTTGGGATTGCAGGGAGCTCGACATGGATGATGCAACTCGTACACGTGAACGGAAACGTCAGCGTAAACGAGCTATTATCATCTTGCTCCTCCTGCAACAACAATCAAGTGTGATTGTCGAGCACTACTACAAGCATGTTGTTAAAGTCCCGTGCTACATCTCTACTTACACTAGTGCTATGTGGGTGGATGACATCGTCAACCATGCCACCGATCTTAGGTCAGTCTAAAACTTTCGTATGAGAAAACAGACATTCATTAGGTTGTGTGAAGTGCTTGAACACCGGTATGGATTGCGTGGTTCCCACAACGTCCATGTCATGGAAAAACTCGCGATTTTTGTCAACACCATGGCGTGGGGCGAATCACAACGGAACACTTGCGAAAGATTCCAACGATCTCTATAGACGATTAGCGAATGCATAAGTGACGTGCTCGAGGCGATGGTTGGGTGTGGACGTGGCTTCAATGGACTATGTCGGGATGTTATCCGCCCATTAGACCCGACGTTTCGAGACGTCCCCCCGTAAATACTAAACAATAACCGCTACAATCGATATTTTAAGGTATGTACTTGAAGTTAGATATATGCCTACACACTTTACACTTCTCCTTTAAAAATGATGATAGTCTCTTGAAAAATACATGTGTTCTTTTTGGTAGATAGATCATTTATTCCTTGTAGCACTACTTGATTTTAAATTATGCTTCATCTAATATGCCTAGAAAAAGTAATGTAGCACTACTGGATAATATTTGGCTTATTCTATTTGTTGTATCGATATCATGTTTGGCATATTATTAATGTATTGAATCCAGGATGTAAGTGCATCATTTGGCAATTTCAACGTTAAGAGCACTTCATTGTTTCTTATAATTGTGCATTCTTTTTTTCTTTCTTTGGTGATATAATATGCATTTCCTCTTCCTTGTACATGTTCTGTTGTGTTCGTATCCAATCATGTAGCAATGCATTCATACTACTCTTTGCAATGTGTGTTGGTAATCCATTTTCGTAGGGGTGCATAGGAGCCATAGACGAAACTCATATCCAAGCATGTATCCCTCGGGATGAGCAGGTGCCATATAGGGGACGAAAGGGAATAACAACTTTCAATGTGATGGCGGTGTGCGACTTCGATCTCAACTTCACTTTCATCTCTGCCGGGTGGGAGGGGAGTGCCCACGATGCTCGGGTGTTTGACCATGCTGTGAACACCCCGACTTTCAACTTCCCACATCATCCACCAGGTTTGTGTATCCAAAATCTCCTCTCAACGAACTTCTGTTTCGATCAGCAGCCCCGTTTGTAATTCACACGATGTTGAACATGTAGAAAGATACTACGTGTGTGACAAGAGCTACCCCGATCTTGAGGGGTACATGGTGCCTTACCCCAAGACAAAGTACCATCATGCATCATTCGTGGAAGAGCCATCTAACAATAAGAAGCAGGCCTTCAACTCGAGGCATTCGTCACTGCGAGGAGCTATCGAGCGCACATTCGGCATTTTCAAGGGTCAATGGAAGATCACACGGAAAATGCCAAAGTACTCAGTGTAGAAACAAGTTGACAGCATCTTATCATGCTGCGCGTTACATAACTTCATGCGCCGAAGCTCAGACGACGACGAGGTGGTCATGCCCCCAAAGGATGACGTCAAAGTGGAGGATGATGATGATGCATACATCGATCACGAGGAGGATGACGAGTCCTCGAGCGATGACGGTGAGGATGACGACAACGTAGAGGTGATGAGGACCCTCCGTGACAGCATAGCACGCAGGATATGGGCGGACCGACGTGGTCGTCGCTACTAGTACGCTTGTTTTGTCAAGTTGAATGGAAATCACCCCTTTTGAATCTGTCCATTATATTTGGAAACCAATATATCGGGTGCACATTCTTTTTTGGTAGGTCGGCATATGTGTTTAACCAATGCAGCAAGTAGTTCAAAGATTTGGGTGCACATTCTTTTTTGTCAAAATCTGCATTTGCTAAGGGTGACCAATTCCTTTTGAAGTACCAAATTACCAATTTCTTCATCTCGCAAATTAAACTAAAACTCTTGACAGTCTGTTGATTCAAATACAACTGAGTTTCTTGTATGATTATAGACATCAATCACTCACCTAATCCGCGCACACATGAAGATTAAAAGCTGCTAACTGCAACATCAAAGGAACCAAATCCACTTATATTATCTAACCAAACACAGTAGTGCGTCAAATACAACTGAGTTGCCAAACAAGGGGTGAGAACAGCAGATTTCACAAATTTCTCTTGGAATTGGAACTTTCTTCCAAGGTTTTTAAAGAGGTGCTAACAACAAAATGTTTCAACAAACAACCATGACTACATCTACTGCGTCAAAAGCCTGGCCTAGTTAACCCTTCCTACCGAAACATGGTTCACCTGAATGACAAAAGACTGGCCTAGTTAAACCATCCTATCGAAACATGGTTCACCTAAAGGACAAATGCCTAGCCTAGTTTAACCAAAATCCTAACGAATCATGTCAGTCGAATGACAAAAGTCTTCCCTAGTTACACCACATCCTACCGAAACACGTCTACTTCTTCACAAATGCAAGGAGGAAACAAAGACCATCATAATGATAACTGTACGAGCCCTCCTCTCATGACCCTTGGAAGTAGCAAGCTCAATCCACAACTTGCAAATGTAGGTGCTCAGTGACGTAACCCTATCCGTGAGTTCTTCGTTCATGGAAGTCTCCCTCATCAAATCCTCATTGCGGCAACCTAAGGTGTCTTCCATAGCATATAACTGTTCAGCAAGATCCAGGTTGCGAGTAGTTAGATCCGGGTTGCACTCGGTGAGATCCTGGTTGCGCTCGGTTAGATCCCGGTTGATTGCAATTAGATTCCGGTTGACTTCTTCCATGTGAAGGAGTGTTGGGTTTCGGCTGCTGGTTGCATCATCCTGCTCGTCACTATATTCGGCCCACTGCGATCAGACATGAATGACAGTAGTTCAAGAATTACATTTGAAAATGATATCAAATAATTATGAAATTTGATTCACAAATGTAACAATCATACCAAACTATCCTATATACCAATAGAATTGCAATTCTAAGTTTCCATGTTCATATTGACTGAACGTATGAGACATTTATCTAAAAGAAAGCATATAATGACAAATATTTACAAATTATAAGTTAACCTGCTTGGGAGACTTGTAGTGGTAGGTGAGTGATATATGATAGGAGTACATGTTGTGGGTAATTTTATCAATTACTGTATGGATGGAATAGGTGAGTGATATATGATAGGATGACAAATATTGCCAATGGATCGTTTTGAAGTAAAAAAAAACTACTAAAGAAATGGGAAATAGTACTACTCTATAATAGAAAGCAAGAGGCAAGTGAAGTGAAAGCAAGTGTAGCAAGTGAAGCAATTCAAGTAAGACCATTAAGGAAGTAGTCCTTAATTCAAATCAGCTTCAGTCTAACCAATCAAAATCAAAATCATATCAGTAAGTGGGGAAAAGCTAACTGATTCAAGAGGAAAACAAAGTTGTTCTCAACAAAAAAAAAGGAAGAAGAAAACACAGCAGATCAAAATCAAGAGGATGATCCAGTTTTTGTGATCCTGAGTTGTAAATATTCTGATTCCACTACATTATCAGGAAAATGTTGCGATTGATTTTGTTAGTAGGTTCATTAAATTCCATCGTTGTTCAATTGCTCTTTTTTTCTTTAAAACGGACAGAAGCTGATTAAAAAGCTCAATTACAAAGCTATTTTCCCTCTAATTTTTTTTGTCTCTATTTGTTTCACCATTTTTACATTTCATGAGATTTAGGAATTAAATGAAAGCAAGACCATCAAAGTAAGCAGTCCTTAATGACAGCAAGTGTAGCCAGTGAATAAATTCAAATGACAGCAATCAAGTGCCAGCAATCGAATGCAAGAATCCAGTAATCCATGAGTAAAACTAAGCAAGTGAAGTATCAAGTGACAGCAATCGAAAGCAAGTGAAAGCAAGTGATTCAGGACTTGATGTAATCAAGTGACAGCAAGTGAAGCAATCAAGTGAAACAAGGAACAAAGTAGCAATTTACCTCAGTCGAAAACTGTTCGATAGGCTCATCCCCTCCGATCCAAGGGTACTTTTTGGGACAATCACTGGCCAACTACCGAAAGAGTCTAGCTCGGCAAATGAATGACCTACCAACATAGAAGGACGCTCATGATTGTGAACACCGTGTGATGATGCTGTGAAAAATGACCCCTTTTATTAATAGTGGTATGACATCATAAATGGGTTGCCCTACGCAAAAGTCATGCACCCACTAAAGACCATATCATCGCGATTAGAGTTTTCCCAATTCACATAACAAAGGCTCAGGTCTAAATAAGAATACCTCCCATCGAGATTGAGATCGCGAATAAAAACTCCGAACCAACTAAAGCTCCCCTATAAAAGGCAAGCAACTCGCTGGTGAAGCACCTCTCCGCTAGTATCACCACGTGTAGCTACCCTAGACAGCTGACATGAGGGCATGAGCTACACATCTCCTCTACAAGAACCACAAGGTGCTGCTCGCTTGGACAACACTATAAATACCCCCTAATAACAACTAGAAAAGGGATTCGAAATAAGAGATAAGAAAAGAGCTCTGCAACTTCCTTTGACATAAAACCCTTAGGTCCGAGTTCTTTAGATCCTTGAATTGAAGGAGAAGCTTTTCTAAGAATGACACATCATCGAATCAAACTTCCTCTAAAGACGACGATTGAACAGTAAATATACTTGATCGCTAAACTTGGACGCTCACAAGACCACACTCAACAATAAAAGAACCATTTGATCGCGTAGTCAAGTATTGTTTTATAACACTGCAGGTATTAAAGAACTTTCGGCGTCACCTTGAGGTAATAAGTATAGGTGAAATTCTAGAACTGCTTCATTGGTGCCATCTATGGAAACCTTTTACGACGAGGGGTTCCCCGAAATTTTTTTCTTGCTTCTCTTTTCGCTTTCATAAATTTTTTCTTTCTTTCCTTACATAAAAAGTTTACTTTCTCCTTCCAAAATTTTATTTTCCTTGAATTAAAAGTTTACTTTTTCCCAACTGCAGACAGAAAAATGAATTTCACTCTCTTTGAGGAAGAATTTGGAGAACAACACCATGATGAGGGATGGAACAACGAGCTGAACCTAAATAGTCCCCCTGTCGAAGAGAATCGCGTCCCAGAAGGCGAGGACCTTCCTCCACAACCACTCCGGAAAAACGCCGCGATTCCTGCTTTCGGACAACACAGGACCTTGGGAGGTTACCCTCCATACACTTACATTGCGGGTGGCTGTCCTCCGAACTCCTTCTACGGACAACCCACAAATATGATTCCTCCCCAATATGACCCCTACGGGTACTACCAACAACCGACCCCTGTTCGCGCTCCGATAAACTTATTTCCAGGCCCCGTCAATAACACTCGACATGCAAATCCCGATCTCGATGAAGACAACATTGGTAAAAAGGCCCGTGAAGATTCCGCTGTGGATATATCTTCAAGATCCAATTCATCAGGAGCCCCTAGCCCGACTCCTAAGGATGGGCCCCCTTTTTCGTCTGCTTTTTGTAAGGCCATACACGAAACACCAGTACCCAAAAGATGGAGAGATGTGTCTATCGCGAAGTACACCGGAAACTCTGATCCAAACGATCACATGAACCAGTTCACCACAGCCATGGGCATGAATGAAAACAACGACGCCATGTTTTGTCGATCTTTCCCCTCCACCTTGAGTGGGGTCGCGTTAACTTGGTTCACTAATCTGCCTCGGTCATCCGTAAGCAACTTTGCCCAGCTGTCAAGCATCTTTGTTGCTCATTTTGGTAGCGCTTGCACACGGAAGCGCACCATGTTAGACTTAAACTCTATCAAACAAGAAGCATCCGAGTCATTGGGCAGTTTCTTTAGCAGATTCACTACCATGGTCGTACAGATCCCAAAATTCAATCAAGAATTGGCAAGCACCATCTTGATAGGCAACCTGGCTGATAGCGACTTCAAAACATATTTATTCAAGAAGGAACCTTGCAATTATGATAAGTTGCGCGACTTGGTCACCCTGCAGATTCACGCCTAGGAGGCCGCAAGATCAAGTTCGAAATCCAATGAAAATAAGCGCTCCTATTTCCATAAACCCAACAACAAATTCCATAACAAAGGAGGTTGAGATGCCCAACAACACTATAACCCTCGTTGGCCAATTCCCATTATCCCTCCTCAACATCAACACGAAGAAGTACAATACAACCAAATGACCAACCCGAACTTACCTACCTCTGCTCCGAGCAATGTGATGATGGCACACCCATCTATGATACGACCTCCCATTTATTGTGTTCCTCCTCGTCCTACCGTACAACAAATAGTGCCTTTGCAAATTTGCGCCCCCCTGCGAATCAAAACCAAAACCAGCCCATCCTTCCTCCCCAACAATACAACCCACAATATGGCCAAGGGGGAAGGGGAAGGGGTGGTTACCCACGAGGTTGTGGAGGAAGAAACGGGAAGAGAGGCGGTGGTTACAAGCCCCCACCCAGGGATATTCCTCGCATTCCAGAAGCAAGGTCATCCTCAAACAAATCTGTACACTCTCATCGCAATGATCAAACTCCACCTCTTCCCGATGGATGCATTAACACCATCGCGGGAGGACCATCCGCATCAGGAATGAGTAATCAAGAAAGAAAAAATTATGAGAGAGAAGCCAGGCATCCTCCGTCCGAATCCAGTGTTAAGCAGGCTTCCACGAAACACGCTGTTTTGAATTTCTATTTTTCTGACGCCCACGATCTTAGGATGCCCCACTCAGACCCTGTGGTTATTCATGTTCAACTAGGTACCAAGACGGTCAAACGCGTCTTGATCGACACATGCTCTTCGGTGGATGTCCTATACTGGAACGCATTCGAACAGTTGAGGATTGTAGAAAGCGCTTTACGATGTTACTCTGGGAAAATTATCTCCTTTTTAGGAGACGAAGTCGAAGTAGCTGGGACCATTGAACTCACGTTGACCTTGGGAACTCCTCCAGGAAGGAGGTCTCACATGATAGAGTTCATAGTGGTTCGTCTGCCATCCATCTATAACGCCATCATGGGTCGTGTGAGCCTTTTCGAGTTTCAAATGGCTTGTTCCGTCTACCATTTTGGTATTAAATTTCCATGTGCGGACGAAAAGGTTGGAGAAGTTCACGGGGAACAATAAGAAAGTAGGGTTTGTTACCTCGCATCCCATAAGAAAAATCAAAACAGAGTACTTGCTATTGATGGACCAGGTCCGGGATCTTTAAAATCAGAGGTGATCGAAAATAATGATCTAGAGGCTACTTCCCACCCCACCGAAGTTGTGTTAGAAGTTCGGCCAGAGAAGATCACCGATAAGATCGTCGAAGAAAAAATGGCTTTTTTCCCTTTTGCCAATAGCACAGAGGCCCTTTATCATGGGCATAGCCTGGAAGCCCCCTCTCTGAATCGCGTCAAGGATATTCTGAAAAATTCAAGGGACGTCTTCGCTGGGTCTCCCCAAGACCTTAAAGGCCTTCCCCACGAAATATCTGAACATTCCCTAAGGCTTATTCACAACACCAAACCACTGTGTTAGAGAAAGAGGAAAATGGTCGAGGAGAAAGCTGAAGCAGCCAAACAAGAGGTGGAAAAACTTTTACAAGCAGGACTCGTTTGTGAAATAAATGACTCAACATGGCTGTCCAATGTGGTCTTAGTCAAAAAGAGCAGTGGGAAGTGGAGGATGTGTCTTGACTTCAAAGATCTAAATAAAGCGTGCCCCAAGGATATCTATCTACTCCCTTCTATTGTTGAACTAGTAGACACTATGGCGGGTCACGCTACTTTAAGCTTCCTTGACGCCTATTCAGGGTACAATCAGATCAAAATGCATCCACGCGATGAGAAAAGTAAGACCTTTATCACTATCAAGGCACCTTTTGCTACAAGGTGATGCCCTTTGGATGAAATAATACGGGCGCCACTTTTCAGCGGATGATTGAAAAATTTTTTAAATCCCAGATCAGAAGGAATATTGCAGTTTATATCGATGACATTGTTGTCAAGAGTTTGACCAAAGAGCAACACCCTTCCGACTTACAAGAAACCATCGACGCCCTCAGATCCAATCGCGTATGCCTAAACCCGGAGAAGTGTGTATTTGGTGTTGATTTTGGGAAATTTTTGGGTTTCATGATCAGCCACCAGGGAATAGATGTAAACCCATCAAAAGTACAAACATACTCGACATGACTCCTCCTAAAACACTGAAAGACATTCAGAAACTCAATGGGTCGATCAACTATTTAAGTCGTTTTTGCTCGCGATTGGCGGATCATTCATTACCTTTCTTTGAACAACTAAAGAAGAAAGGCCCAGTGGAGTGTAGTTCAGCACTGGACAAAGCCTTCAAAGATATGAAAGAATATCTCACAACTCTTCCAACCCTTCATTATCCCCGAGAGCACGAGACATTACAACTCTACCTCGCGGTTGGTTCAACAACTATCAGTCGCGTTCTGACAAGGGAGTCCAAATTCCCTATTTATTTCGCGAATATAGTACTACAAACAACTGAATCTAGATACAGCCCTATTGAAAAAATGGCTTTATCTGTAGTTTATTGATCGAGATGCTGCGAGGGCTGGTCGGAGATCCTCCACCAGATACACCTGATATACAGATTCATGTCGAGCAGCCAGTTAAGCCAGCTATAGAGATCCCCGTTGGACAGCCAGTCGCACCAGCCCCCGTCGATGTGCGCCCTGAGAAGCACATCGACTGGGTTCGATCTTTGGCACTCTGCAGCCCACCATACTTCTTGGGAGAGGACGGAGCGGACAGCGAGGCATGGCTGCGACAGATCGATAGCCTATTTGACTTCATCGGTGCTCCTACTTCCGAGCGTCAAAGGTTGGCCGTAGGACTTCTGCGAGAGAACACATTTCTTCGTTTGACCGTCTGTAAGACGGGCCAGGCAGAGTGGAGCTATGAAGAGTTTTGAGCACGGATGCTTCGGGATTATTTTCCGCCGGGGACACAGACGGCAAGGGAGGTCACCTTCATGCGCGCTGCTTACGACCCATCCCGCCGTGTATCGGAGGTCATTCGCCAGTTCAAGAGGGAGCTGATCTACTGCGCTCGCCTCTGCCCCACTGATGAGAGTCGTATCCGCTTGCTGTCTTTGAGGCTGCCACCAAAGATTCTTCTACAAGCATCTAGTTTGGGAGTTGTTCCATTTGACCACTTTCTGGAGGTCGTGATGATGTATGAGCAGCAGAGGATCCTGACTACTACTGTGTATGCCCCCTCTCGCTCGGAGGCGAAGAGGCCGAGGCCCGCTAACACGAGATGGGATGTGAGTTCCCGAGGAGCCTTCCGCGGAGGATTCAGAGGAGGGATGCCGAGAGTTATGCCACCCCCAGCACCACCAGTGGCTCGTCGGGGTGCTAGCGTCCGGAGCATCACATGCTATGGTTGTTCTGAGCCCGGTCATTACCAGAGAGATTGCCCTGATAGATCGACCTGATGTTACACTTGTGGAGGGATGGGACACAGAGCTGCACATTGCCCCCAGGGTGGTAGGACCTTGGGAAATATTTAGGCTTGTGGTGCTAAAAATACGGGAAAAAGGAACAACAACCAACCAGAACAACACCAAAACTTCCATACTTCGCAAACCATTCCAATAACATAAACTCCAATACACATCAATAAGCACTCTTCGATTTCAATAACCATACAACTCATGCAATTTTTCCATTTGGATGATGACTTCTTTTCTTTTCTTTTATGCTTACTTTTGCCCCTAGGTGAATTTTATTTTCCCTAAATCCAAGCTTATTAGACTTTTACTCCTAAGTGGATTTTATCCTCCTTAAGCCCCTAGTAATAAGTCATCTCTATTATGCAAGAAGGGTTACCTTATTTCGGCTATGCCTCTCGCAATGCACAACCATACATACATCATCTCCACTCAAAGCAACTCCAACATAAAGATTTTTCACCAATTCTCCTCTTAATTCCCGGATAGGGTCAGGCTAATCATTGGCTATGATATATTTTTGTGGAGCTATTAAAAACAATAGGCTTTAAGGCTTAGCTGGGCTTTAAGCAAAGGATAATGCAAATGGTAGATGAGGTATAATACGGCTAAAGAAAACATGCCTCAATCATTTGAAATTCACAAGCAACAAACATGTGCAATACGATATTGAAATAAGAAGCATATGGAGAGTATAATCACACAATAAAAGCAAAATGTAATAATATGTAAAGTCCCTATAAGGCCAAAACAAACTCACAAGGGTTATATTTTTGCTAGATTTCAATTAAACCTCAACTATGAACCATACTTGCTCAATTATATTCTCAAATCATGCTCCAAAACTCATTTTTCAAGCAATTCAATCAAATCATGGGATTTATGCAATAAGATCATAAAAATAAATTAGAGGACAAACTAAATTAACCAAGATGGGTATCTTTAATAACACCTAAATGCAATGCATGATATTTTTGTGATTTTTTTTCAATGTGATATATTAGTAAAAATAAATATGAAAACATAAATAAACATGATATGCAAACTCTATCTATATGCAATGCAATCCCTCCCCCACACTTAAACTTTTCATTGTCCTCAATGAAACATAAAAGACAACAAAAAAATAAAAACATAGAGGGAGAGATGAGTGAAATACGCACAATGTGGTGGAAGGATCTCCTTTCAAATAGTAGGCTGATATGTCGGATCTGAGCATTGCGGCGGGTTAAAGGCGGCGACATTTCCTGAAAGGTTAGTCTATCCAAAAACTAAAAATAACCATCTAATCCCTAATGGAAAACCTAATTTATTGAAAGAAAACTAGCTAACTAGGAATTGAAATAACTAAATTAGAAAACATACCTCGAGTTGCCTCCCGAGAAGCGCCTTTCTTTAATGTCATTGGCTTGACTTATTCTCAATCTCAAGATCTTATCTATCAGACATCGTCAAGGCCCTCAGTAGCCTATCATATTCCTGTGCACACATCTTACAAAGAACATCATAGCACAATAGATTGAAAACATAAAATATGAAATTCAAAAACACTTTCAATCTATCAAAGAGTCTAGCATGACTCTCTGCTGAAGGAATATGATACCACCAACACAGTTCCGCTGGTGGCTTCTCAAAATAGCAATAAAAAGGATCAACATAATCACCATTACCTTCCAAATTGCAAAAGTTTACCTTTATTACCTCTTGAGCCTCAGCTGATGGCTCTAGACTTGGTTCATCAATGGGCAAGCTCAGAATGGATCTTGCAGATGGAGTAGGAGACACATCACATGTAACCTCATGTGTCGACTCATGAGATTCCAAGTCAGGAAGCACTAGACCTTCTCCTCCATCGTCGAAGACACTATCGTTGTCTGCAGCCAATTCCTCCTCTTCTACTTCGAAGCTCCTTTCTTTCTCACCTTTTGCACTTAAAAGTTAAATGAGTTGGCTCATCTGATTCTCCAATTTTCCAAGTCGACTCATTTTTTCTTCCTCCAACTGCTGCAACACTTGTCTGAGAGTTCGGATTGACACTTCCCGCTCAACCTGGCGACTCATATTGCAGAAAAAATCCCAAATCTCAAAGAGTCCCATATCCAATAGGCCTCCATTACTCATGGACTCAACAAGACTCCGTGTTTCAGCATTCATCGCATCAAATATGCAAACACACATCTCTCGCACACCATATTGATAACCCCATGAACCAAGGTCGTTAACATACTCATGCAATCTAGTGAAATATTGGTGAAAGTTCTCACCTTCAAACTGCAACAATCTCAACATCTTAAAAAGTTAGCAGCAAGGGCGTCGTGAACCGTAAGATAGGTTCACAACAAGTTAGGTATATGCACAAAAATCAATAAATACACAAAACAAAGAAATAAACTTGATTCCCCGGCAACGGCGCCAATTTGGTGGACCGTTTTTAGTCGCGTAAACCGTATCAAAATAAAACTCAAACCTACAAACTAGCATAGGAAGTAAGTAAGAGGTCGATCCCACAAAGAATCAAGTATTCCTTTGTAATGTGTATTTACCAATTAGTGAAAAGGGGTGATTGATGCAAAACCGTTTAGAGAAGATCGCTCTACCTACAACTATCCACTTTATTTGGTTGAATTGATATTGTAACTTCCTCTTGTCCTTTTAGTTTTCCTATGAATGCCCTTGTCCCGACCTAATATAGTTAATAGTCCAATCAGTCCTAGAAACCCTTATCAATTGAACAGTCCCTAAAGAAGGATTTAACCCAATTGATAGCATTAAGTTCAGAGATTAACCAAGGTATTTGCAGTCCCTAAGGAGGGATTTAACAACACATCCAACTTCCTACCCATCCAATTAGTTTAATCAGCCCTAAAGAGATAAGTTTGCCACTTGGGTTAAGGTTCACAATCAGGAATCTACAAAACCCTAGCAGTTGAATTGATTCTACCAAGATGATCAGGCGAGATAGAATAAAACAATCAAACATTCAAGCACAAAGAAGTTGAAACATTCAATATAAGAAATAAGGAACAAGATTTTTAAACTCACAACTCAATCCAAATAAAGCTTCGAATCATAGATAGAACGAAAAGAGTTTAGCCGCCCATGGCGAACATCGCTCTCAACCTCCCACTAAAATCGTCTTGAATCCTAATCTAATGAATGAATGGAAACATATAGGGCTAAGCCCTCTCTCAAATTGTCCTTTTCATGTCCCAGTCGGCCAAAAAGACAAAGATAGAATAAATAGGGTTTTGGATAGAAAACACGTCGCTGAACTCTGAAATGCGTCGCTTTGGGCAAATGCGGCGGCCGCGGCATATTGCTACGCCCGCAGCATATGGCAGCGCCCGCTGCATCAGTCTTTTATGGAAAATTAAGGTCGAATCTGCTCTCGACATTAACAGAAAAGCTGTAGCTCTCTGAATGAGCTTTCCAACGCATGGTCATAGTAGTCAATCAGACTACCGAGGCCTCCAGAAAGTGCAAAACAAGTTCAGCATGTCTGGCGACAATTTCTGCATACTTGTTCTTCGTTTAGGCTCGCTTCTTCTTCTCAGGACCTCTTTAGATCTTCATGTAAGCTTCTTTGATCAACTAGATATTCTCATCTAATGCTTCATCAACCCATGTCTCCTCCTCTGATCCACATTTACCTGAAATAATCAATAAAAACGTGTAGATTCCGACTCCACCACCATAGAGAGTAAATATGCAAATTATACTTAACCCATGCATGATATTCATCATAACTAAGCTAAATGCAACCTACTATGACCATCTAAATGTTTTCTATCAGACCCCACCAGCTACATCCGCACCGAGACTTCCCGCCGCTCCCCAGCCCCCGCTTCTGACTTACTCCCCGGGGCAGGGGAGAGGCAGTATAGCTGTTAGAGGTCGGCCCGGAGGACGTGGCAGAGGTTGTTCGCAGACGGGGGTGGAGTGTAGGGATTAAAACAATTCAAATAAACAATGCACAACTAGGCTAACTTCCTTTCCCAAACTAATAATACAAGAATCCCCTCCCTTGTAGTAGTAGGGTAATTCAGGATCGAATCCACGAGGAGGTATGTCAGCGCATCCCTTGTTGTATTCACGATCATAGCTTTCGACCTCAGAAGACACTCGATATCGAGTAATTTGGTCGATATCGACCCCAGTTTTGGTCGATTTCCTAGCGCAGTTCCTACAGAAGACAAAAGCAGCAAAGTCGATGTCGAGCAGAGACCTCGATATCGACGTTAGACCTCGATATCGACCCTTAAAGTCGATTTTGACGCTTGTCACAGAAACTGTTTTCGTAACCAATTTGTCAGAAAAGAGTCCGAAGAATATAGAATGGGAAAGGTCGATGATCAGAAACAAAACTAAGACTTTTATATTGATTTCAATTAATTAAAAATCTTCCAACGTCGGGGTTTCATGCCACAAAGATAACAATGCAAGTTTTATGCTAAGGCTATGAAATTTAATGCCTTTCCGTCAAATAACTTTCGTTATCAACACTTAGGTGATTAGAGGCTCTCGCATAGTTCCTAAGAGTTACTATCCAATTCATGAGTAATTCAAGTTCACAATATGAGTGGCTTTTGCTTCAATAATGAAAATAATGAATCTCCCTAACTTTCGCAAAGGATCATGCATGGGGTAGAAGACGGAATCGCATAAAAGTCATACCTTTGATGCACTTACCTCACATTGCTATCGTCGGGCTCACCCCGACCCTAGAAGTGGGTTGACTACTCGCTCCTCATCATGCACATCATCATTATTGTTATTGAAAGAAAGCTACTTTGAATTAAAACTTCGAAAGAAAGTACAACCGAAAAAGCCACTTCGCTCTCGCTTTACAACTTTCACTCGGCCTCCTCTCTCTCTAACTCTCTGCGTGTCTATGTAAATTTTATGTTATTGGATGCTAACTTGAATCTGAAATCTAATGCCTAAACTCAGCCCTATTGGCCTCTATTTATAGATGTCGATAAAGACTCGAAACTTTATCTTTATTCTCTAAGATAAACTTAAATAAAAGTAAAAACTAAAACTCTAAGGTGAAATCAGCCTCCTCATGATAGATCTGGTGTTGAAGATAAGAAATCTTGACTTTTGGATAGACGTGCAAGCTTTGGATAGATTTCTATCAAAAATATGAGTCGGATTCCTCTACTGGTATGGTCGATATCGACCCTAGGACATCGATATTGACCCTTCAAATCCTTATCTTGAGCTCTCTTTCTCCTACTCGAACTGGCACTCGACTTCTATCATTTAGCTCGATCTGGCACATCGATATCAACCTCCAGACATTGATATCGACCTCTCTGTGTCGACGTGCTCTGTTTCATTTCCTGCTCGATTCCTATGTCTCTGATGCACTCGATGTCGAGGTCCCTAGTTGATTTCGACCTCTTCAGAAGACTTCAAGTTCTTTTTCTGCTCTTCCAAATCTGTCCATTTTTATCCTGTTTTCTGCGAAATCGCATAAAAACTCGTGCAGACCCATATATTTGACATTTAAGCATAAACTACACTATTCCCATGTTTTCCCATTAATATGCATGCAAAAGACAATAAAATGGACTTTTATGTGTATAGAAAATATGGCAATTTGCGCGCACATCAAACACCCCATACTTAAGCTTGCTTGTCCCCAAGCAATACCTTTAATGGTCATTCAGGGGAAGAAAGTAAACCCTCAACATCATAGATTCATTTTTCATATGTCCGTACAATCAAATGCCATCCTCGATAAGGTACTTATGTCAACTAAGTCCATGCCTATGCATAAAAGCAATTTCATACTCATAAAAGGAGGTAATATGCAAAAACAATTCTAGCGACATAGCATTAATAATCAGGAGGACTTTTGCAAGCTTGTGAGAAGTAGATTGGTAAAAGGCTAAAGGTGGGCTAATATTCGGTCATGTGGTGTTAAATCCGGGGAATCATACTTTCTTTCCAAAACACTCCACATTCCTTCTTCATAATGTCTCACCTTTCACTCATCGCTCAACGCTTTTATTCAATATAATGCTTTTACCTCTCTAACTTTAGCACTGCCTTCTCGCGAGTCGCAAACATGGGTGTCATGAATGGCCCCGGATACTTAGTACTTCGGACTTCTCACCTTGTGTCCCATCTCGCTGAACTAACATCTCAACGAGCAGGGTCGACCTACCTTTATCTCCTGAGGTGATCGGATTTTTTTCTCGCTCATTAAATTTTCCATAATTCATAATTCTTTCATTCCTGCCAAAAACTTCATAATAATGCACAACTCCATATAATGATCATGATAAGGCTCATATATGGCTTTGTGGCTTTTGAAAATATGCATAGGTAAGGCTAGGATATGAACTTGTATATGTAAGCACTTGTATGGAAATTTCATAAAAAGTCCTCCATCATCTTATCATGCACATGTCAAAAGCAATTCAATTTTTCATCTCTTTTTTTTTCTTCTTTTTGCACTTCATTGGGACTTCCCTTAACTAGGCAATCTCATGTTATATCTCCAATGAATCTAATTTTGCATCATAGAGCTCTTTTTTATACTTCCACGACTCTTTCCAAAATTTCAAATTTTTGATGGGGGTCATTTTTTCATTCATTTTTTTTTCGAAATAAAAACTAAATATGCATTAAAATAAATATGCAAATATAAACTAAGTATGAATATGCAAGTAAGCCTTTCCCCCACCCCATACTTAAAATTTACAGTGTCCTCACTGTATTAGAACTAGGGTTAAGAAGAAAACTTACTAAACCGTCACAAATTTCAGGAGTTGAAGAAGACAGCAGGGATGGTCGATATCGACCCTTAACATCGATATCTATGTTCATATTGATTTCTTCTCAGGCTTCAGGGTGATCCAGCCAAGACCACAAACCCTATCTATGTCGACCTTGAGGTCGATGTCGATGTTAGACATCGATTTCGATGCCCTTCTTGTGTGATTTTCTCTCTCCTGCAACTTGTTAATAAACATAAAACCAAATATGCAAAATAATAAAGTGTCTAAAACAAAGTAAAACTGTCTAAAAATTAAAACTAAGTCCTTGTTACAAGCTCTAGATTTTTAAGTCTCTAGGCTGACTTCTCCTTTGCGCTTCTCAAGGCGGCATCTGTAGAGCCCATGTGGCTTGGGCCTCAAATATGACTCCCTTCTTGTCACGTAGCTGCATTCCGCCAGGATTGATTTGATTCACCGTGAATGGTCCTAAATTCTTATCCTTGAATCTTGTAGGGAACCAATGGTCCTTAGATTTGGCAACATAGACCTTGTCTCCTATCTCATATTTCCTCGAATCATCATCGGATACCCTACATAAGCTCACATGCCAAGGCACACCTCTTCTAAATGATAAATCCTTAATTGAAATGGAACAAGAGGAATCTGTACCTTGACTTAACTTTTTCTCTATCTGTGGCTCAGGTCGATGTCGATGTTCAGAGGTCGATATCGACCCCTGTTGTAGTCCTGGAGGATCAGTCGATTTGTAGAGTTTCGGCTCGATATGATCAGGTCGATTTCGACCCTTAGAGATCGATATTGAGGTCTCCTTTCCTCCCTTCTGAGCGCTGATGGTGGTCGATTTCGATACGGCATGGTCGATATCGACCCTTGACCCCGATTTAGATGTTTTCTTTTCTCCTCCGTCGACCCCATACTTATGACCTGGCACAGAATCTTGAACATTAGTGGTCGATATCGACTTAATTAGGTCGATTTCGATGTTCTGTTGGGCTCCTTCATTCAAGATTGCCACAACTTCCTCCACTTGGGCTTCTATGGCCCTCTTCTCAAGCTCCTCCGGTGTCATACTTCTTACCTTTGCTTCTCCACATGCAATGTAGACACCATTGATGGCTTTTATTTCCATTGGCCCTTGATTTTTCACCGTCTTGTTGAAGGCATACTCTATTACTTCGTCACTAATTGTGAATGAGAGCAATCTTTTCTTTACGCTAATGTTGGCATCGATGGTTGCTAGGAATGGCGTACCTAAAATAATTGGACAAGCAGGGTCCTCTGCTATATCAACAACTAGGAAATCAGCAGGGACAAAGAATTTACCTACTTGTACTGGCACATCCGTCACTATCCTAGTTGGAATCACTACCGTATTGTTAGCCATGTACAATCTTGCATCCACGGGATCCAGAGGACCTATCTTTACCTTGTGCCAAATGGTTAGTGGCATCATGCTAACGCTAGTGCCCAAGTCAACTAAAGCATTGAATTTGAATTGACCTAGACCTATAGCGATAGAAAACTTACCTGGGTCCGCCCGCTTTTGTGGTAGCTCCAACCTGTTGCACTCCTCTGCGATCTCAGAGAGCGATCGCTTCTTACCTAAGATGTCTTTAAGGAACCTTACATAAGATGGCATCTCATGAAGTGCCTCTGTGAATGGTATGGAGACATTAAGTCCTTGGAGCATCTTCACGAACCGATGGAACTTCTTTTCCGCTGGGTCCTTAATCACCTTTCTAGATGGGAATGGCAACACCTTCTTCCTTCCCGCGGCTGCAGTGAGGTCGATATCGACATCAGTAGGGTCGATATCGACTGGAGGAGTCGATTTCTATGGTGACACAGAATTAGGGTCGATATCGACAGGAGGGTCGACATCGACGTCACCTTGGTCGATATCGACAGGGGGGTCGATATCGACGTCTGTTCTGGCTCCTTCTCCTCCGCTTTTTGCTCGGGCATTTGTAATTGACGCCCACTCCTTAGGTTTACTGCGGCGATATGACCAGTGGTTTTGCCCTTTTGGTGGGGCACAGTGGATCCAGTGAGTGATCCTGACGCTTTGGGCATTGCTTCCGCCAATTGACTCATTTGAGTCTCCATGTTGCGCTTCCAAATGTCGATCTCCCCATGTCTAGAATTTATGCCCTGCAGCTGAGTATGTACGGAGTTGTTGGCTTGTTTGAACTCAGCATGGTTCCTCCGCATCTCATCAAGAATGAATTGCAGGTCATCTTTCCTTGTCTCCCGCTCAGGGTGCCCTATATGGTGGGGGATCCCTTTGTTGATAGAACCTTTGATCACCCCAATATTGTTGATTGCCCCCTCCATAGGAGCCTCTCGTCCACTTAACCTCCTCATGTGGTTCCGCCATGGATACTTGCTTAGTATGTGGACAGGCACTAGTGTTATGCCTTGTTGAGCCACACTCCTGACAAGTTTGGTTATTGCTCAGGAACCTGACTTGCTTTTGAAGGCGGCGTGTTTGATCGTTATAGAATTGTTGCCGCACATCAGGATCTAACTTCCTTGGAGGCTCATATAGGAGCATAGATGGGGCAAGCCTTGCATCATAGGCCGCAGCAGCCCCATATGTGTTGTCAAAGTTCACGAGCCTCTCAATGGTCTCCCATGCCTCCATTGGTGTAAGCTCAATGTACCGATAGGAGGTATATGAATTGATCCTCTCCTTATTCGGTGCATCAAGGGCGTTATAAAAGATCTTCTGGATGATATATGGAAGTTGCCCATGCGTCGAGCATGATCTCAGTAAGTCCTTAAACCGCTCCCACGCATGTGCTAGGGTTTCACCTGGCTTTTGTTTGAAAGTCGTGATCCTTTGTCTTAGCATCGCCGTTTTAGAAGGTGGGAAGAATTTGTTCAAGAATGCATCTTTCACCTCCGCCCATGTCCTCAGCGAGCGTGGAGCCAAACATTCAAGCCACTGTAATGCCTTCCCTGCCAAAGACCATCGAAAAGATTTTAATCGCACATACTCTAAGTTTACTCCATCAGCAATTGTTTCACATAAGTCCATAAAAGTAGAGATGTGTTGCAGGGGGCATTCATTAGGTTTTCCTTCAAAAGTATTTCTTTTTATCTCAGATAGGAAGTTAATTTTTATTTCATAGTTGGAGTGAGGAATTCAAATAGCGGATTCAGGAACATGAAGCGGCGGATGCATGTATTGCATTGCCGTCTGTGGATACTGATTTAGCCGCTCTTGGGCTTGTCTGCGCACATCCTCCTCCCTATCAGCACGGGCTCACTTAGTAGCAGCGGCTGCCCTTTCAGCAACGATTGTAGCATTCTGGTCCTCGATTTCCTTCCTCAACCGCTCTATGGTTTCGGCATGCGTTTCGTTGTCAGCCATGATGCGAATTGCTTTGTTACGAAGATGGTAGAAATGTTCAGGCTCATTGATTGGTTCCAGGATAGGTCCGCGATCAGAATGTCGCATAAACCTGTAAAATATGCTCAAAAGATCGTGGTTAACTTAGGTGGCGATTGATTGCCTCCCCGGCAATGGCGCCAATTTGTTCACAGGCGGGGGTGGAGTGTAGGGATTCAAACAATTCAAATAAAAAATGCACAACTAGGCTAACTCCCTTTCCCAAAGAAATAATACAAGAATCCCCTCCTTTGTAGTAGTAGGGTAAATCAGGATCGAATCGACGAGGAGGTATGTCAGCGCTTCCCTTGTTGTATTCACGATCAAAGCTTTCGACCTCAGAAGACACTCGATATCGAGTAATCTGGTCGATATCGACCCCAGTTCTGGTCGATTTCCTAGCACGGTTCCTGCAGAAGACAAAAGCAGCAAAGTCGATGTCGAGCAGAGACCTCGATATCGACGTTAGACATCGATATCGACCCTTACAGTCGATTTCGACGCTTGTCATAGAAACTGTTTTCGTAACCAATTTGTCGGAAAAGAGTCCGAAGAAAATAGAATGGGAAAGGAGGATGATCAGAAACAAAACTAAGACTTTTATATTGATTTCAATTAATTAAAAATCTTCCAAAGTCGGGGTTTCACGCCACAACGATAACAATGCAATTTTTATTCTAAGGCTATGAAATTTAATGCGTTTCCGTCAAATAACTTTCGTTATAAACACTTAGGTGATTAGAGGCTCTCGCATAGTTCCTAAGAGTTACTATCCAATTCATGAGTAATTCAAGTTCACAATATGAGTGGCTTTCGCTTCAATAATGCAAATAATGAATCTCCTTAACTTTTGCAAAGGATCATGCATGGGGTAGAAGACGGAATCGCATAAAAGTCATACCTTTGATGCACTTACCTCACATTGCTATCGTCGGGCTCACACCGACCCTAGAAGTGGGTTGACTACTCGCTCCTCATCATGCACATCATCGTTATTGTTGTTGAAAGAAAGCTACTTTGAATTAAAACTTCGAAAGAAAGTACAACCGAACAAGCCACTTCGCTCTCACTTTACAACTTTCACTCGACCTCCTCTCTCTCTCTCTCTCTAACTCTCTGCGTGTCTATGTAAATTGTATGTTATTGGATGCTAACTTGAATCTGAAATCTAATGCCTAAACTCAGCCCTATTGGCCTCTATTTATAGATGTCGATAAAGACTCGAAACTTTATCTTTATTCTCTAAGATAAACTTAAATAAAAGTAAAAACTAAAACTTTGGATAGATTTCTATCAAAATTAAAAACTAAAACTATGGTGAAATCAACCTCCTCATGATAGATTCGGTGTTGAAGATAAGAAATCTCGACTTTTAGATAGACGTGCAAGCTTTGGATAGATTTCTATCAAAAATCGGAGTCGGATTCCTCTACTGGTATGGTCGATATAGACCCTAGGACATCGATATCGACCCCTTCAAAACCTTTTCTCGAGCTCTCCTTCTCCTACTCGAACTGACACTCGACTTCTATCATTTAGCTCGATTTGGCACATCGATATCGACCTCCAGACGTCAATATCGACCTCTCTGTGTCGACGTGCTCTGTTTCATTTCCTGCTCGATTCCTATGTGTCTGATGCACTCGATGTCGAGGTCCCCAGTCGATTTCGACCTCTTCAGAAGACTTCGAGTTCTTTTTCCGCTCTTCCAAATCTGTCCATTTTATCCTGTTTTCTGCGAAATCACATAGAAACTCGTGTAGACCCATATATTTGACATTTAAGCATAAACTACACTATTCCCATGTTTTCCCATTAATATGCATGCAAAAGACAATAAAATGGACTTTTATGTGTATAGAAAATATGGCAATTTGCGCGCACATCAGAGGTTCAACTAGAGGGGGTCGTGGGCCATCTGGGCCCGGGACAGGCAGAGGATCGTCTTCTGCAGGACCGTCTGGGTCAGGTTATGGGAGAGGACAGACATCTGGAGCTTCTGGTTCTACATTACCCCCACCGCCCTGCGTTTTCCAGATGAGAGTTGAGGATCGATCCGCTCCGAGTGCCTCAGGTACTATATTTCTCCGAGATGAGTGTTTGAGTATTCTTTTTGACACGGGTGCCACACACTGCTTCATAATAGAGTCGTGCGTCTCTAGGCTGAGCCTGAGCTGAACGAGGGGTCCGCCCCTGACTGTGGGTATGCCGGATGGGGCTAGGATTAGGACGAGTCATGAGATCCTAGGGTGCCGCATCCGTATAGGGAGCGAGAGTGGCCCGCCGATCTGATCGTGATGGCCTTGAGGACCCACTAGGTTTGGTGTAGTGACCCCAAGAGGAATGGGGCACTAATTAGCGCAGTTTGAGTAGCGAGACTTCTTGACCAGGGTTGTACGGGATATTGGTGTTATGCTTTGGAGGTGGATCGAGGCCGACCCACCATGTCTGAGGTACCCGTTGTTCGAGACTTCACCGACGTCTTCCCCGATGAGTTACCCGGATTATCCCCATAGAGAGAGGTCGACTTCGCTATCGAGTTAGAGCCGGGCACCAGGCCCATTTCCCGAGTACACTACAGGATGGCACCCATAGATATGGCCGAGCTTAAGGCTCAGCTTGAGGAGTTAGCCGAGAACGGCTACATTCGTCCAAATGCATCGCCATGGGGAGCTCCGGTGCTGTTCTTCAAGAAGAAGGATGGTTCGTTGAGGTTGTGCATCGATTACCACGAGCTGAACCGGGCGACGGTGAAGAACCGCTACCCGCTTCTGAGGATTGACGACCTGATGGACCAGCTTCAGGGTGAGATCATCTTTTCGAAGATCGACATGAGATCGGGATATCATCAGCTCAGAGTGCGATCAGAGGACATCCAGAAGACCGCCTTTAGGACTCGGTATTGGCACTATGAGTTCGTGGTCATGCCTTTCGGGCTGACCAACGCGCCAGCAGCCTTCATGGAGATTATGAACAGGGTGTTCATAGTCTATCTGGACAAATTTATCATGGTATTCATCGATGACATCCTAATATACTCGCGGAGCCACGAGGAGCATGAGCAGTATCTGAGGATTGTTTTGGAGACGTTGAGGAGGCATCAGCTGTTCGGCAAGTACAGCAAGTGCGAGTTCTGGATTCCCGAGGTGACCTTCCTAGGTCATGTGATCTCAACAGGTGGAGTCACCGTGTATCCGGCGAAGATTGATGCTATCATTCCCTGGGAGGTGCCCAAGAACGTTCGAGACATCCGTTCCTTCCTAGGATTGGCCAGCTACTACCGTCGCTTTTTTTAGGATTTCTCGAGGATCGCTCGACCGATGACACAGCTGACACGGAAGGATGTTCCTTTCGTTTGGAGTGAGGAGTGTTAGGCCAGTTTTGAGCTTCTCAAGGAGAAGCTGACGACCGCACCAGTTTTGGCTCTACCTGATGGGACCGAGGACTTCGTGATCTATACAGATGCTTCGTAAGCTGGTTTGGGTTGCGTTCTGCACCAGAGGGATCGAGTTATTGCTTATGCTTCACACCAGTTGAAGCCTGGAGAGGAGACCTACCCAACACATGATCTTGAGCTGGCAGCTGTAGTGCATGCTCTGAAGGTCTGGAGATACTATCTGTATGGTACTTCATGCAAGGTGATGACGGATCATAAGAGCTTGAAGTACATCTTCACCCAGAAGGAGCTCAACATGAGACAGAGACGCTGGTTAGAGCTCCTGAAAGATTATGATTTGGAGATCATCTATCATCCCGGGAAGGCCATTGTGGTGGCCGATGTGCTCAGTCGGAAGACTCATCAGGAGGTGGCTGTGGCCAGATTGACAGCGCAGTGTAGATTGCAGGCGGAGTTGATGTCATGTGGCATAGAGGTGTGGATTCAGCGAGAGAGGGGTCAGCTATCCTTCCTCGAGATTCACTCAGAGCTGACAGATGAGATTCGTAGAGGTTAGGCAGATTGCCCTGAGGTGGCAGCACTGAGAGAGCGGATGGAACAGGGACGAGCTGGAGAGCTTATGGAGAGAGCCGATGGATTGCTGACTTTTTAGAGCAGAGTGGTAGTACCCTCTACGTTAGATCTGAGGCAAAGGATTATGCAGGAGGCCCATACCACCCCTTATTTGGTCCATCCAGGGGCGAATAAGATGTACCAGGACTTGCGGAGATCCTACTGGTGGCAGAGGATTTGAGCAGATATTACAGATTTCGTTGCTAGATGTCAGTTTTGTCAACAGGTCAGGATTGAGCATCAGAGGCCGTGTGGCTTGGTCAGATCGCTTCCAGTTCCCGAGTGGAAGTGGACAGATATCTCCATGGATTTCGTCACTAGGTTGAGGAGAGATGTCAGAGGGTTCGATGCTATTTGGGTCGTAGTCGACAGACTGACCAAGTCGGCCCATTTCATTGCCATCCAAGAGACATAGCCGGTTTCGAGACTAGCAGACGAGTTTATCCGACAGATTGTGAGACTCCACGGTTATCCCGAGAGGATAGTTTCCGACAGAGATGGCCTTTTTACATCGAGGTTCTGGCAGCAGATTCATGATGCTTTGGGGACTCGTTTGCGTTTCAGCACTACTTATCATCCATAGATGGATGAACAGAGTGAGCGGACGATCCAGACTCTGGAGGATATTTTGAGATCCTGCGTGTTAGAGTGGGGCGACCGTTGGGTCAGATTTTTACCGTTGGTCGAGTTCTCATACAACAGCTACCATTCGTCGATCGAGATGGCACCATATGAGGCATTGTATGGGAGGCGCTGCAAGTCGCCAGTATGTTGGGACGAGCCCGGTGACACCATAGCTTCGTTGCCGGAGATGGTTCGAGAGACAGTCGACCAGGTCGGACGCATACGGGAGCATATGAGGGTCGCTCAGGATCGGCAGAAGAAATATACGGATCGCAGACGGACAAAGATCGAGTTTGAGGTTGGGTCGCATGTATGGCTTAGAGTGTCGCCGACCAGAGGAGTTCGCCGCTTTGGTATCAAAGGCAAGCTGAGCCCTAGATTTGTGGGACCGTTTGAGATTCTCGAGAGGGTCGGCGAGGTCGCATACCGTTTAGCCCTACCCCCATCGTTAGCCGGAGTGCACGATGTGTTTAATGTGTCCCAGCTTCGGTGATATGTTGCCGACCCGAGCCATATCCTTGACCATTCTGATATGCAGATAGAGCCCGATCACACCTATTTAGAGAGCCCAGTTAGGGTGCTTGACCGTCGAGTCAAGAAGTTGGGGACCAAGGAGGTTCCTCTTCTTCTGGTCCAGTGGTCTAGGAGGAGTCCCGAGGAGGCGACTTGGGAGACTGAGGATAGCCACCGGTTGAGTTATGAGAGTGGCGTAGACGAGCTCTTAGCGTCTTATGTTGAGCCGAGTGTTGACCTATCCTTGACCTCGAGAGGTAGTGGTGCGCCTTAGTAGTCTTTTATTTTGGGAATGGGCATTTCTGTGATTTTATGTGCTTATGATTGCTTTCTCTATGCAGATTCTATCCTGAGATGATGTGGCTAGAGATCGGTTCTCATGGCTTGCGTGCTGATGTGCTTGATGTGACATCCGTTGGGACTTGTGATGCTTTTGTAGGATGTCGAGATACTTTATGACTCGTAGTATGTTGAGACCTCGTCGCCATTTTGGCACCATTTGAGATACTAGTATCCCTCATGTTTTGTTTTAGACCATTTATGCGTTGAGCTGTTTGACTTGTTGAGACTATCTCCTTGATGTTTGAGACTTACCACGTGAGAGGTGGTTGATATTATGGTAGCTATTTATATATGAGTTGATGACATTATGACTTTATGATCCTTGATGAGTTGGAAATGGTGATTGAACGACTTGGAACATAGGACGAGAATTTGGGATTAGACCTTAGAGGTGGATGATTCCACCTCTAACAATCTGAAATTTCTTGATTTGGCATCGTATTTGAAAACCTTGAGCAGTTTAGAAAAGGACCATTTTGGGGTTTTATTGAAGAGATAACGCTACCTAGAGCTCCATGTTTTCGAGGTCAAACTTTCCCTTTAAAACGCTTTTGAACCCTCCCAAGCCATATTTACATGCTTTTGAGTTATGATACGACCGAGAAGTCGGGGCAGGGATGGGATAAGGGCCCATATCCCATACTTGCTCCAACCGATTGGGAGTAGCATGATCACGTCAAGGATACTGCGAGAATCTCATATGGGCCCTTATGAGATACTTACGGGATCGATGGCATGATCCTCGGACTCATCCCTTTCAACTTCTTCCCGTTGCTTTAGAATGATTTTAGTCTCGGGGACGAGACTTGTTTTTAGAGGTGGATGATTGTAAAGACCAAATATATTCTATATTATATGATTATTCTTTTAATAAAAATTACTTGAAATACGACTATTTTATTCGTGTGATGGGAAGAAAACTTCTCCCCGAGCAAGGTCAATTTTATAAATCCTTTCGACTTCATTTTAAATTTGGATTTTGACGGAATTGAATTCCGTTTTTGAGTATTCGAGAATCATTAAAATTAATTTTATTATCCAAAATGATTTTATTTCGATTTAAATTCTTAGCATCGGGATTCCGTTTTATGAGCGGAAATTGGGAATCGAGCATCGGAAATTCAAATTTGTAAGGCGTGTGGGACCCTTCCATCTTATTTATCTATTTTACATTAATTTTATATTAATTTTTCTCTCTCTCTCTCTCCCCCCCTCCTCTTCCGTTCTGTTGCAGCTACATGGTCCCCTCCCCCCTGCTAAACTCCTCTATGCACCAGCCCTCCCTCCTTACACATTGCCTCCCCTCTATATACCCACACACCCTCATTTTCGCCTCTCACCTCACCCTCATTTCATACCCAGCATCTCTCTCTCCCTCATCCCCTTTTCTGTCGACAAACCCAGAAGGAACCCACAAAAACCCACCATTTCCGTAGCTATTCCACCCCCAAGCTATCCCCTTTCTTCCTCCATTCTTCTCGTCTTCCTTCAACCTTCCCTCCATCATTAGCTGGCATTTCAGTCTCCCCTTTCCGGCGTCCAGAAGGAGCTCAGAAGGTCATTGGAACCTCCAGCGCCGCCAAGGAACCCTCCCTTGTTTCAGTTGCTGCGGTAACCCTCTCAAGCTCTCTTCTCTTCCCTTGAACCTCAAAACTGGATCTTCTACTCATCTCTCTCCCTCCCTAGGCCAAGGAGAGCCTCTCTCGGACACGAAGGAGCCGCCGTCGGAGTTGCACCACCTTCCCACCCCTGTTTCGAAACCGACGAGGTGAAACTCTTCCGCTCTCGTTCTCTGTCTTCAATCCGTGTACAAGATCCTCTTTTAACACTCTCTCCACCGTCCTAGACCCGGAACAAGCTCCCTATCCCCGTCGTCAAAGCTCTGTGCAACCCTGAACAACCTCGTCGGAGATCTCCCTCGAAGCTCGGTAATCCTCTCCTTCTCCCTTTCTTCTTGTTGTTGCTTCGTCTCTTTTGAGTCCTTGGTGGTCGAAATTCTATTTCGACCTCCGTGGTGGAAGAACGGAGGCCAGTGGGCCGTCGGAGTCCAGGTATTCCCCTCCCTCCTCTTCCGTCGCTCTTCGTCCCAGAACAGGGCTCTGTTCGTGAGGAGGAAGACGAGGCCACAGGGTTTGGGCCTGTTTTATTGGGCCGGGTTGGCTCATACGGGTACACCATTTCGCTCTCGGATCCCCCTTCCCCCTCTTACCCGCTTACCATCCGGATCTCCCCACTTTGCATTGTTTCACCACTGGGTTGGGCCGGATCCACATGACCATATGGGTTATATCATATACAACCCGGATCTTTTTTTTCCTTTCCCTTGCCTTGGCTTACGAACCCGGATCCGGGTTTCCCTTTTCTTTTACCTTGCTTTATTCGGGTTTGGATCTGGGCTCATGTGGGTTGCGCCATGCTTTCTGGTGACCCATGGGGTATATATGGTCTATATATGTATATGTCTATAGTAACGTATGTTACTTATTCATTATTATTATGATTATTATTATTATTATTATTATTATTATTATTATTATTATTATTATTATTATTATTATTATTATTATTATAAATCAGAGTTTTATGAAAATAAAGTTTGGAAGGTGTTTTATTATACAATGATTTGTATACATGCCTTTGTGATGAATTTAATGTGTTCTAGTTGGGAAGCTTAAAAGGATTTAATTATAAAATTGGAGGGTATTACTTTAGTTAATATTATATTATAGTAAATGTTTAAAATGGAGCTTCTATGTTTTGGAAATATTCTTTTGAGAATTTGGTTGGAAAACAAGGTGTTAGAAATTCTATAATGATAACTTTGACCGGGTTTGACCTAGATTTGGATATTCGGATAATTGATCGGAATCTAGTTATTTTCCTTTTGTGGTTAGCTTGTGAAAGGATTCCCATGTGTTAAATAGTAGAATAGTATCTTATGGCTCTTTATCGCATATATATTAGGTGATTGTTGGTATTGTTTGGATTCCGCTTCTACCGTGTCTTTTGCTGTTCGGCTTGTTCAGGTAAGTTCCTTTATAGGCTTACTCAGACTCGAAATAGTATACCTGCTTGTGAATATATGACATACTAGGTGTTGCATAAGCATTAAAGCATGCCATGTAGTATCATGCTAGGATTGCACTTATGAATGAGCATTCTGTTACTTTGTGTGATTGAAAACAGAACGGTCGTTATCTGTGTGTCTTAGAGTTTGGCTAGGGTCTTAGAGTAGCCCAGCTTCATCGGGTGCCCTGAGTCAGTTGTCGATATGTGAGCATGATGATAGCCCAGCACCATTGGGCATGAGTATGATTTATGATATGATGATGAGACATGATATGACATGATATGCTATAGCATCGAACTAGCCAGTCTCTGTACTAACGGAAAGGGGTGCAGAGGTAGGAGAGCGATATGCCACTTGGCATTCTTTGGGCGCCTTTACAGTTCTTTTTCGCATACTGTAAATTAGGATCATGTTAGTGTGATTTAGTTTCCGTATCTGTATCATCTTTATATTATCGTATTTGTATGTTTGCTTGCGGGACAGGGTGCGTTGGGATCTCGGTCTGATCCCGCTCGCACCACATTTTTTTTAGGTATGATTGTTCTCTGTCTCTATGGCGTGGGAAAACCCCCCAAGCGCTTGCAAAGAATCTGCCTAACCCCGCTAATTTGGCTTTACGATTTCAGAATTTGTGTTTTGGTTTTGACCCGGCCTCGCCGTGGCAAGTTGTACTTTACTTCCGCTTTTCCTTAGTTTGCAAACGAATTTCCGCGACATAACCTTAGGACAACTTGAAGATTCCACGTGGCCCTCCGGCTATTTTGGGGTCCGAAATCCCAACTTTAAAATACTAATCTTGAGCTTTAAAACCTCGACCAGTACTCGAATTGCAAGATCCGAACGACGGTACCCAACCTTCGAAACGTAACTCGGGTATCTATCTCCGGGCCGTTACAGTTTACCATCAATATTTACGAGTCAATCTCCATCGCGTGCCAAACGCTGGAGATTGCATTTATTTTTTGGTTAATCTCTACAGCTCATTATACGCTGGAGATTACCATCAATATTTACGAGTCAATCTCCATCGCGTGTTATACGTTGGAGATTCCATTTATTTTAGGTTAATCTCTTCAGCTCTTTGTACGCTAGAGATTACCATCAATATTTACGAGTCAATCTCCATCGCGTGTCATACGCTAGAGATTGCATTTATTTTATTTTAACCTCTACAACTCTTTCTACGCTGGAGATTACCATCAATATTTACAAGTTAATCTCCATCGCGTGCTATACGCTGTAGATTGCATTTATTTTTGGTTAATCTCTACAGCTCGTTGTACGTTGGAGATTACCATCAATATTTACGAGTCAATCTCCATCATGTGTCATACGCTGAAGATTGCATTTATTTTTGGTCAATCTCTACAGCTCTTTGTACGCAGGAGATTTCCATCAATATTTATGAGTCAATCTCCATCGCGTGCCATACGCTGGAGATTGCATTTATTTTTTAGTTAGTCTTTTCCGCTATTTGCCCGATGGAGATTACCATCAATATTTACGAGTCCATCTCCATCGCATGCCAAACGTTGGAGATTGCATTTATTTTCTGGTTAATCTCTACAGCTCTTGATACGCTGGAGATTACCATCAATATTTACGAGTCAATCTCCATCGCGTGCCAAAACGCTGGAGATTGCATTTATTTTTTGGTAATCTCTACAGCTCATTATACGCTGGAGATTACCATCAATATTTACGAGTCAATCTCCATCGCGTGTTATACGTTGGAGATTCCATTTAGTTTTGGTTAATCTCTTCAGCTCTTTGTACGCTAGAGATTACCATCAATATTTACGAGTCAATCTCCATCGCGTGTCATACGCTAGAGATTGCATTTCTTTTATGTTAATCTCTACAACTCTTTCTACGCTGGAGATTACCATCAATATTTACGATTTAATCTCCATTGCGTGCTATACGCTGGAGATTGCATTTATTTTTGGTTAATCTCTACAACTCTTTGTACGCTGGAGATTGCCATCAATATTTACGAGTCAATCTCCATCGTGTGTCATACGCTGGAGATTGCTTTTATTTTTGGTTAATCTCTACAGCTCTTTGTACGCAGGAGATTTCCATCAATATTTACAAGTCAATCTCCATCGCGTGCCATACGCTGGAGATGGCATTTATATTTTGGTTAATCTTTTCAGCTATTTGCTCGATGGAGATTACCATCAATATTTACGAGTCAATCTCCATCGTGTGCCATATGCTGGAGATTGCATTTATTTTTGGTTAATCTCTACAGCTCTTTGTACACTGGAGATTACCATCAATATACGAGTCAATCTCCATCGTATATCATACGTTGGAGATTGCATTTATTTTTGGTTAATCTCTACAACTCTTTGTACGCTGGAGATTACCATCGATATTTACGAGTCAATCTCCATCGCGTGTCATACGCTGGAGATTTCATTTATTTTATTTTAATCTCTACAGCTCTTTCTACCCTGGAGATTACCATCAATATTTACGAGTCAATCTCCATCGCGTGCTATACGCTGGAGATTGCATTTATTTTTGGTTAATCTCTACAGCTCTTTGTACGCCGGAGATTACTGATGTGCGCGCAAATTGCCATATTTTCTATGCACATATGAATTCATTTTGTTGTCTTTTGCATGCACATTAATGGGAAAACATGGGAATAGTGTAGTTTATGCTTAATTGTCAAATATATGGGTTTGCACGAGTTTCCATGTGATTTCGCAGAAAACAGGATGAAAATGGATGAATTCAGAAGAGCGGAAATGGAACTCGAAGTCTTCTGAAGAGGTCGAAATCGACTGAAGACCTCGACATCGAGTACATCGAGACATAGGAATCGAGCAGAAAGGGAACAGAGCATCTCGACACAGAAGAGGTCGATATCGACGTCTGGGGGTCGATATCGATGCTGTCAGATCGACCAAGTTGATAGAAGTCGAGTAGGAGAAGGAGAAGCTCGAGATAAGATTTTGGAGGGGTCGATATCGAGGTCCAAGGGTCGATATCGACCATGCCAGCAGAGGAATTCGACTCCGATTTTGATAGAATTGTATCCAATGCTTGCAATATCTATCAAAAGGTCGAAATTTCCTATCATCAACATCAGATTTATCATGAGGAGGCTGATTTCACCATGAAGTTTTAGCTTTTACTTTTTTTTATTTATTTATTTATCATAGAGAATAAAGATAAGGTTTCGAGTCCTTATCGACATCTACAAATAGAAGCCAATAGGGCTGAGTTTAGGCATTCAAGATTCCGAATTCAGTTTGAGACACAATTCAGTTGCAATAGAGAATAGACAGAGAGAGAGAGGTGGCCGAGCGGAGTTGTAAAGCGAGAGCGGAGTGGCTTATTCGGTTGTACTTTCTTTCGGAGTTTTAATTTAAAGTAGCTTTCTTTCAATAACAATGATGATGATGTGCATGATGAGGAGCGAGTAGTAAACCCACTTCTAGGTTCGGGGTGAGCCCGACGATAGCAATGTGAGGTAAGTGCATCAAAGGTATGACTTTTATGCGATTCCGTCTTCTACCTCATGCATGATCCTTCGCGAAAGTTAGGGAGATTCATTATTTGCATTATTGAAGCGAAAGCCACTCATATTGCGAACTTGAATTACTCATGAATTGGATAGTAACTCTTAGGAATTATGCGAAGGCCTCTAATCACCTAAGTGTTGATAACGAAAGTTATTTGACGGAAAGACATAAAAGTTCATATTTTTAGCATGAAACTTGCATTGTTATCGTTGTGGCATAAAACCCCGACTTTGGAAGCTTTTTAATTAATTAAATTCTTCATAAAAGTCTTAGTTTGTTTCTGTTCATCTTCCCTCTCCATTCTATTTTCTTCGGATCCTTTTCCGACAAATTGGTTACAAAAACAGTTTCTGTGACAAGCATCAAAATCGACCTTAAGGGTCGATATCGAGTACTAACATCGATATCGAGGTCTCTGCTCGACGTCGACTTGCTGTTTTGTCTTCTGCAGGAACTGCGCTAGGAAATCGACCAGAACTGAGGTCGATATCGACCAGTATACTCGATATAGAGTGTCTGCTGAGGTCGAAAGCATTGATCGTGAGTACAACAAAAGGAAGCGCTGACCTACCTCCTCGTGGATTCGATCCTGAATTACCCTACTACTACAAGGGAGGGGATTCTTGTATTATTTGTTTGGGACAGGGAGATAGTCTAGTTGTGCTTTATTTTATTCTCCTATTTTACATACACTTCCTCCCCTTTACCGCACGAACAAATTGGCGCCGTTGCCGGGGAGGCAATCAATCGCCACCTAAGTTAATCACGATCTTTTTCTAAGCTTATTTTGCAGGTTTATGCGACGTTCTGATCGCGGACCTATCCTGGAACCAATTGACGAGCCTGAACGTTTCTACCATCTTCGCAACAAAGCAATTTGCATCATGGCTGACAACGAGACGCAGGCTGAGATCATAGAGCGGTTGAGAAAGGAAATCGAGGACCACAATGCTACAATCGCTGCTGAAAGGGCCGCTGCTGCTGCTGAGCGAGCCCGTGCTGATAGGGAGGAGGATGCGCACAGACAAGCCCAAGAGCGGCTAAATCAGTATCCACAGACGGCGATGCAATACATTCATCCGCCCCTTCATGTTCCTGAATCTGCCATTATAATTCCTCACTCCAATTATGAACTGAAAATTAACTTCCTATCTGAGATTAAAAGAAATACTTTTGAAGGAAGACATAATGAATGCCCCCTGCAACACATCTCTACTTTTATGGATTTATGTGAAACAGTTGCTGATGGAGTAAACCTAGAGTATGTGCGACTAAAATCTTTTCGATGGTCTTTGGCAGGAAAGGCATTACAATGGCTTGAAAGTTTGGCTCCACGATCGCTAAGGACATGGGCGGAAGTGAAAGATGCATTCTTGAACAAGTTCTTCCCACCTTCTAAAACGGCGATGCTACGACAAAGGATCACGGCTTTCAAACAAAAGCCAGGTGAAACCCTAGCACAGGCGTGGGAGCGCTTTAAAGACTTGCTGAGATCATGCCTGACGCATGGGCAACTTCCATATGTCATCCAAGAGATTTTTTATAACGCCCTTGATGCGCCGAATAAGGAGAGGATCAATTCATATACCTCCTATCGGTACATTGAGCTTACACCAACGGAGGCATGGGAGACCATTGAGAGGCTTGTGAACTTTGACAACACCTATGGGGCTGCTGCGGCCTATGATGCAAGGCCTGCCCCATCTATGCCACTATATGAGCCTCCAAGGGAGATAGATCCTGAAGTACGGCAACAATTCCATAACGATCAAACACGCCGCCTTCAAAAGCAAGTAAGGTTCCTGAGCAACAATCAACCTTGTCAGGAGTGTGGTTCAATAAGGCATAACACCAGTGCCTGTCCACATACTGAGCAAGTATCCATGGCGGAACAACATGAAGAGGTCAAATGGACGAGAGGCCCCTATGGAGGGGGCAATCAACAAAATTGGGGCGATCAAAGGTTCTATCAAAGGGATCCCCCAACCTATAGGGCACCAGGGCACCCTGAGCGGGAGACTAAGAAAGATGACCTGCAAATCATCCTTGATGAGATGCGAAGGAACCACGCTGAGTTCAAACAAGCCAATAACTCCGTCCATACTCAGTTGCAGGGCATCAATTCTAGACTTGGGGAGATCGACGTTTGGAAGTGCAACATGGAGACTCAAATGAGTCAATTGGCGGAAGCAATGCCCAAAGCGTCCGGATCACTCCCTGGATCCACTGTGCCCAACCAAAAGGGCAAAACCACAGGTCATATCGCGGCAGTAAACCTAAGGAGTGGGTGTCAATTACAAACGCCCGAGCGAAAAGTAGAGGAGAAGGAGCCAGAACAGACGTCGATATCGACCCCCCCTGTCGATATCGACCAAGGTGACATCGATGTCGACCCTCCTGTCGATGTCGACCCTAATTCTGCGTCACCACAGAGATCGACTCTTCCAGTCGATATCAACCCCACTGCAGCCGATATCGACCTCACTACAGCCGCAGGAAGGAAGAAGGTGTTGCCATTCCCAACTAGAAAAGTGACTAAGGACCCAGCGGAAAAGAAGTTCCAACGGTTCGTGAAGATGCTCCAAGGGCTTAATGTCTCTATACCATTCACAGAGGCACTTCACGAGATGCCATCTTATGTAAGGTTCCTTAAGGATATCTTGTGTAAGAAGCGATCGCTCTCTGAGATCGCAGAGGAATGCAACAGATTGGAGCTACCACAAAAGCGGGCTGACCCAGGTAAGTTTTCTATCGCTATAGGTCTAGGTCAATTCAAATTTAATGCTTTAGTTGACTTGTGCGCTAGCGTTAGCATGATGCCACTAACCATTTGGCACAAGGTAAAGATAGGTCCTCTGGAGCCCGTGGATGCAAGATTATACATGGCTAACAATACCGTAGTTATTCCAACTGGGATAGTGACAGATGTGCCAGTACAAGTAGGCAAATTCTTTGTTCCCGCTGATTTCCTAGTTGTTGACATAGCGGAGGACCCTGCTTGTCCAATTATTTTAGGTAGGCCATTCTTAGCAACCGTCGATGCCAACATTAGCGTGAAGAAAGGATTGCCCTCACTCACAATTAGTGATGAAGTAATAGAGTATTCCTTCAACAAGACGGTGCAAAGTCAAGGGCCAATGGAGATAAAATCCATCAAAGAAGCCCAAGTAGAGGAAGTTGAAGCAATCTTGAACGAAGGAGCTCAACAGGACATCGAAATCGACCCAGGTATGTCGATATCGACCACTATTGTTCAAGATTCTGTGACAGGTCATAAGTATGGGGTCGACGGAGGAAAAGAGGAAGCATCGAAATCGGGGTCAAGGGTCGATATCGACCACACCCTATCGAAATCGACCACCATCAGCGCTGAGAAGAGAGGCGAGGAGACCTCGATATCGACCTCTGAGGGTCCAAATCGACCTGATCATATCGAGTCAAAACTCCCCAAATCGACTGATCCTACAGGTGTACAACAGGGGTCGATATCGACCTCTGTACATCGACATCGACCTGAGCCACAGACTGAGAAGAAGGTAAGTCAAGGTACGGATTCCTCTTGTTCAATTACAATAAAGGACTTATCATTATTTGGAAGAGGTGTGCCTTGGCATGTGCGTTTATGTAGGATATCCGATGATAGATCAAGCCAATATGAGATTGGAGACAAGGTCTATGTTGCCAAATCTAAAGACCATTGGTTCCCTACAAGATTCAAGGATAAGAGCTTAGGTCCATTCACGGTGAATCAAATCAATCCCGGGGGAATGCAGCTGCGGGACAAGAAAGGAGTGATATTTGAGGCCCAAGCCACATGGGCTCTGCAGATGCCACCTTGAAAAGCGCAAAGGAAGAAGTCGACCTAGCGACTTAAAAATCTAGAGCTTGTAACAAAGACTTAGTTTTGATTTTAAGACAGCTTTTGTTTTGGTTTTAGACATTTTATTGTTTTGCATATTTTGTGTTTAGTTTTCAAATTGCAGGAGAGAGAAAAGCACACAGAAAGGCATCAAAATCGATGTCGGACATCGAAATCGACCTCAAGGTCGACATGGATAGGGTTTGTGATCGAGGCCGAATCACCCCGAAGCCCGAGCAGAAATCAAGAGAGAGATCGATATCGATGTAAAGGGTCGATATCGACCTTCCCTATTGTCTTCTTCAACTCCTGAAATTTGTGACGGTTTAGTAAGTCTTCTTCTTAACCCTAGTTCTAATACAGTGAGGACACTGTAGATTTTAAGTATGGGGTAGGGGAAAGGCTTATTTGCATATTCATGCTTAGTTTAGGGTTGCATATTTATTTTAATGCATAAAAAAAATTGACCCCCATCAAAAATTTTGAAAAAAAGAGAGTCATGGAAGTATAAAAAAGAGCTCTATGATGCAAAATTAGATTCATTAGAGATATAACATGAGATTGCCTAGTTAAGGGAAGTCCCAATGAAGTGCAATTTTTTGAGAAAATCATGAAGGAGATGAAAATTTGAAGTTCTTTTGACATGTGCATGATAAGATGATGGAGGACTTTTTATAACAAAATTCCATACAAGCAAAGTTCATATCCTAGCCTTACCTACGCATATTCACAAAGCCATATATGAGACTTATTATGATCATTATTGCTCCACATATACATATTGTCCATTTTTTACCTTATACCCTATCCGGGGACAAAGTTTTTTTTGAATGGATGACATCTTTGGAGTTATATGGAGTTGTGCATTTATAAAGTTGTTGGCAGGAATGATACAATATGGAAAATTAAATGAGCGAGAAAAAATCCGATCACCTCAGGAGATAAAGGTAGGTCGACCCTGCTCGCTGAGATAATAGTTCGGCGAGATGGGACACAAAGGTGAGGAGTCCGAAGTACTAAGTATCCGGGGCCATTCATGACACCCATGTTTGCGACTCGCGAGAAGGCAGTGCTAAGGTTAGAGAGGTAAAAGCATTAAAGTGAAAAAAGCATTGAACGATGAGTGAAAGGTGAGACATTATGAAGGAGGAATGTGGAATATTTTGGAAAGAAAGTGTACTTCCCCGGATTTAACACCACATGGCCAAATATTAGCCCACCTTTAGCCTTTTACCAATCCACTTCTCACAAGCTTGAAGAAAGTCCTCTTGATTATTAATGCAATGTCGTTAAAATTGTTTTTTGCATATTACCTCCTTTATAAGTATGAAATTGCTTTTATGCACAGGCATGGACTTGGTTGACATAAGTACCTTCTCGAGGATGGCAATTGATTGTAGGGACATATGAAAAATGAATCTATGATGTTGAGGGTTTACTTTCTTCCCCTGAATGACCATTAAGAGTATTGCTTGGGGACAAGCAAGCTTAAGTATGGGGTGTTTGATGTGCGCGCAAATTGCCATATTTTCTATGCACATATGAATTCATTTTGTTGTCTTTTGCGTGCACATTAATGGGAAAACATGGGAATAGTGTAGTTTATGCTTAATTGTCAAATATATGGGTTTGCACGAGTTTCCATGTGATTTCGCAGAAAACAGGATGAAAATGGATGAATTCAGAAGAGCGGAAATGGAACTCGAATTCTTCTGAAGAGGTCGAAATCGACTGAAGACCTCGACATCGAGTACATCGAGACATAGGAATCGAGCAGAAAGGGAACAGAGCATCTCGACACAGAAGAGGTCGATATCGACGTCTGGGGGTCGATATCGATGCTGTCAGATCGACCAAGTTGATAGAAGTCGAGTAGGAGAAGGAGAAGCTCGAGATAAGATTTTGGAGGGGTCAATATCGAGGTCCAAGGGTCGATATCGACCATGCCAGCAGAGGAATTCGACTCCGATTTTGATAGAATTGTATCCAATGCTTGCAATATCTATCCAAAGGTCGAAATTTCCTATCATCAACATCAGATTTATCATGAGGAGGCTGATTTCACCATGAAGTTTTAGCTTTTACTTTTTTTATTTATTTATTTATCATAGAGAATAAAGATAAGGTTTCGAGTCCTTATCGACATCTACAAATAGAAGCCAATAGGGCTGAGTTTAGGCATTCAAGATTCCGAATTCAGTTTGAGACACAATTCAGTTGCAATAGAGAATAGAGAGAGAGAGAGAGGTGGCCGAGCGGAGTTGTAAAGCGAGAGCGGAGTGGCTTGTTCGGTTGTACTTTCTTTCGGAGTTTTAATTTAAAGTAGCTTTCTTTCAATAACAATGATGATGATGTGCATGATGAGGAGCGAGCAGTCAACCCACTTCTAGGGTCGGGGTGAGCCCGACGATAGCAATGTGAGTTAAGTGCATCAAAGGTATGACTTTTATGCGATTCCGTCTTCTACCTCATGCATGATCCTTCGCGAAAGTTAGGGAGATTCATTATTTGCATTATTGAAGCGAAAGCCACTCATATTGCGAACTTGAATTACTCATGAATTGGATAGTAACTCTTAGGAATTATGCGAAGGCCTCTAATCACCTAAGTGTTGATAACGAAAGTTATTTGACGGAAAGACATAAAAGTTCATATTTTTAGCATGAAACTTGCATTGTTATCGTTGTGGCATAAAACCCCGACTTTGGAAGCTTTTTAATTAATTAAATTCTTCATAAAAGTCTTAGTTTGTTTCTGTTCATCTTCCCTCTCCATTCTATTTTCTTCGGATCCTTTTCCGACAAATTGGTTACAAAAACAGTTTCTGTGACAAGCATCGAAATCGACCTTAAGGGTCGATATCGAGTACTAACATCGATATCGAGGTCTCTGCTCGACGTCGACTTGCTGTTTTGTCTTCTGCAGGAACTGCGCTAGGAAATCGACCAGAACTGAGGTCGATATCGACCAGTATACTCGATATAGAGTGTCTGCTGAGGTCGAAAGCATTGATCGTGAGTACAACAAAAGGAAGCGCTGACCTACCTCCTCGTGGATTCGATCCTGAATTACCCTACTACTACAAGGGAGGGGATTCTTGTATTATTTGTTTGGGACAGGGAGATAGTCTAGTTGTGCTTTATTTTATTCTCCTATTTTACATACACTTCCTCCCCTTTACCGCACGAACAATTACCATCAATATTTATGAGTCAATCTCCATCATATGTCATACACTGGAGATTGCATTTATTTTTGGTTAATCTCTACAGCTCTTTGTACGCAGGAGATTACCATCAATATTTACGAGAAATCTCCATCGCGTGCCATACGCTGGAGATGGAACTTATTTTTTGGTTAATATTTTCAGCTCTTTGCTCGATGGAGATTACCATCAATATTTACGAGTCAATCTCCATCGCATGCCAAACGCTGGAGATTGCCTTTATTTTTTGGTTAATCTCTACAGCTCTTTATACGCTGGAGATTACCATCAATATTTACGAGTCAATTTCCATCGCGTGCCAAACGCTGGAATTTGCATTTATTTTTTGGTTAATCTCTACAGCTCTTTGTACGCTGGAGAATACCATCAATATTTACGAGTCAATCTCCATCGCGTGCCAAACGCTGGAGATTGCATTTATTTTTTGGTTAATCTCTACAGCTCTTTATACGCTGGAGATTACCATCAATATTTACGAGTCAATCTCCATCACGTGCCAAATGCTGGAGATTGTAAAGACTGTATAGATTCACATAATTATATATTATTATTTTGGAAAGGTAATTTATTTTATTTGAGTAGATTTGAAAATTCGGAAATTTTTGAATATGCCGTCCTCGAGCAACGTCTTTTATTCTTAATCTTTTCGAAGTAGATTCGGGCATCGGTTTAAAATTTGGGTTGTAGCGGATTTTTATTTCCGTTTTTGGGTTTGACTATCGATAAAATTATATTAATTCCCGTAATAATTTAAAATTTGATTTAAATTGTCGAGTGTCGGGAATTCGTTCTAGTGAGCGGAATCGGGATTGAGTGTCGGGATTCAAATTTGTGTTGTGGGGCCCACTCCTCCCTATTTTCTTTTCCTCTTTTCTTTCTTTTCTTTCTTCTCTCTCTCTCTCCCGGTTTTCTGTTGCATTGAGTTGGTCCCCTCTTATGCCTTGTCTTCTTCCCAATTCCAGCCCGCACCCACCCCTTCCTGCAATTCAATTGCCCTCATCCTCATAGGCTCACACACCCCCCCTCTCTCTCTCTATCCCGTTTCACCCTCTGCACAAAAACAGAACTTCAGAAAACCATCCCTTCCCTCATGGTTGCTTTTGGAATCAACCCCAAAAGAATAGCCCATATCTCCTTCCTACTCATTACTTCATCGAGCCCTTCTTTCGTTATCTTCGAGCCGCCACCACCACTCGTCTACACCACCATCACCTGCTACCGAGGAGACCCAGAAGCGCCAGAACGCCTCCTCCTCCCTTGTTTTGCTGTCAAAAGGGGGGCCGAGATTAGCCGAGCACCTCGACAACTTCTTCCTCCAAGTCGAGCAGCAACAGCTCCCTCCCATCCTCTCAACGACGATGAGTCACGAGGAGCATCCCAGCCGGAGCCGGAAGGACGAGCAGCCCCACCGTTTCCTCGTCTCCCTATTTTCCCTTGAAACTGAGCGGTAAGCCTCCTCCCCACCTCCTCTCGCTTGAACCAATCGTAAAGGTACACCTTTGAGGACCCTTATTCTTTCCTAGGCCCCTCGGAGCTTCCTCCATCCTCGTTGAGCTCGGAATCCACCATCGAAGCCCCGAAGATGTGTTCGGAGTCGCTCGGTAATCACCCTCTTTCTCCTCCTCCCTTGCTCGCATTTGATTCTCCTTGTGTGGGTCTCGGTCGGGTTGGGATCGGTTTTGTGTGAGAGCCGCCTGAGAGCCTTCCTTTTCTCTTTCCCCTTCCTCCGTTCCGAGCCCAGATGTTCAGGGGTTGAAGACAATGGGTTTGGTGGTCGGTTCGGTCTTCTTTTCTTTTATTTTCCTGGCCGGTTCACTTTTTTTGTCTGGTTCACTAAAAGCTGAGAGTGAGTTTGGGGATCCGGGTATGGGCATGGGTTTTGGCTTGGATCCGGTTTTAGTTTTCGGGTCTGCGCTATTCGGGTTGGGTCAATGCTGGGCTGGGTTTTGATTTCAGTTTAGGCTGGGTTTTGATCTCGGTTGGGCTGGTGGTTGTTTTAAATCTGTGTTATACATTTAGGTTATAGACATAGACATAGACATATATATATATATATATATATATATATATGTTATATTTTTGTTGTTATTTCTGATTTTTTTGAAAATAAATATAGATATATATATATATATATATATATATATATATATATATATATATATATATATATATATATTAATTTGTTCTGAAATTATATATATATATTAAAAGATTTTAAAAGTAATATTAATTGATATTGGGTTATAAATATATTTATGGTTATTGTTTTGAGATTATATGGATAGTAAGTGTTAAATTATTTGAATATTATTATTAGTTTGGGATTTGGTTATAATTATAAATTCTGGAAATTAATCGTTATATATTATTTATTTGTTTTAAAATAGTATTAATTGGAATATTTATATATGATGCATCTTATGAGGATTTAAATATGTGAGTTAGGAATTTTAAAGTGAACTGTTGGTTTTGATTTATAAATATGATTTGTGAACATGGGATTATTTTGGTGATTTAATATTGGAATTTATTTATATAATGTTTTTGAAATAAGAAACATGCCGGAATTATTTCTATAATATGATTTTGGGAAATGGGTTTTAAGGCTTAAGTGTTTAATATCGGGATTTGGATAAGCGATTTTAAAAGAATTATTTGATTTTCTAAGTTGAGTTCTTGAGAGATTGTTTTGGAAATGAGATGATGAGATGAGATGAACATGAAATGATATATGAATTGTATTGAGATAAGATGGAATAATCTGAAATGAGATATGTGAAGATATGTACAATAGTTAGGGGCGCCTTGTGTGAATTAGATAGACTTATGCATTTGTATGTTATTAGGTGATTGTGATATGTTGGACATTGCTTACTATTGGTGACTCATTACTTGGATTCTGCTTCTGCCTTGTTTCTCTGTTGTTCGGCTTATTCAAGTAAGATCCTTTAAGGGCTTACTCAGATTCGAAAGAGAATACCTGCTTGTGAATATATGACATACTAGGTGTTGCATAAGCATTAAAGCATGCCATGTAGTATCATGCTAGGATTGCATTGAACTGAGCATGTGTTTACTATGTGTGTTTGAATACAGAACGGCCGTTATCTGTGATAGTCCTAGAGTCTTTGCTAGGGTCATAGGGTAGCCCAGCGCCATCGGGTGCCCTGAGTCTATCGAGTCGATATGAGCATGATGATAGCCCAGCACCATCGGGCATGAGCATGATATATGATATGATGATGAGATATCATATGCTATGATGAGATATCATATGCTATAGCATCGAACTAGCCAGTCTCTGCACTAATGGAAAGGGGTGTAGAGGTAGGAGAGGGATATGCCACTTGGCATTCTTTGGGCGTCTTTACAGTTCTTTTCCGTATATTATAATTTAGGAATATGCTAGTGTGATTTAATTTCCGCATTGCATCGAAGCATCTGTAGTATAGCGTATGTGTATATTTGCTTGCGGGACAGAGTGTGTTGGGGTCTCAGTCTGATCCCGCTAGCACAACTTGTTTTTAGGTATGATTGCTTCCTGTCTCTATGGCGTGGGATAATCCCCCGGGCGATTTCAAAGAACCTGCCTAACTCCGTTAATTTGGATATACAACTTTAGAATATATGTCTTGGTTTTTACCCGGCTCTGTCGTGACATTTGTATCTAAACCTTGTTTCCGCTTTACCTTCATTTGAATTGAGTTTCGCGACTTCGATTGTTTGGGGTTCGATATCCCCGCTTTGAATACCGATATTTAGAGGTTTGAAACCTCGACCTATACCTGAATTGCAACATCCGAACGAAGGTATCCAACCTTCGAAACGTATCTCGGATATTTATATCCGGGCCGTTACAGAGATTGCATTTATTTTTTGGTTAATCTCTACAGCTCATTATACGCTGGAGATTACCATCAATATTTACGAGTCAATCTCCATCGCGTGTCATACGTTGGAGATTGCATTTATTTGTGATTAATCTGTTCAGCTCTTTCTACGCTAGAGATTACCATCAATATTTACGAGTCAATCTCCATCGCATGCCATACGCTAGATTTTGCATTTATTTTATGTTAATCTCCACAGCTCTTTGTACGCAGGAGAATATCATCAATATTTACGAGTCAATCTCCATCGTGTGTCATACGTTGGAGATTGCATTTATTTTTGGTTAATCTTTATAGCTCTTTGTACGTATGAGATAACCATCAATATTTACGAGTCAATCTCCATCGCGTGCCATACGCTGGAGATTGCATTTATTTTTTGGTTAATCTGTTCAGCTCTTTGCTCAATGGAGATTACCATCAATATTTACGAGTCAATCTCTATCGCGTGCCAAATGCTGGAGATTGCATTTATTTTTTGGTTAATCTCTACAACTCTTTATACGCTGGAGATTACCATCAATATTTACGAGTCAACCTACATCGCGTGCCAAACACTGGAGATTGCATTTACTTTTTGGTTAATCTCTACAACTCATTATACGCTGGAGATTACCATCAATATTTACGAGTCAATCTCCATCGTGTGCCATACGCTAGAGATTGCATTCATTTTTTGTTAATCTCTTCATCTCTTTGTACGCTGGAGATTACCGTCAATATTTACGAGTCAATCTCCATTGTGTGTCATACGCTGCAGATTGCATTTATTTTATTTTAATCTCTACAACTCTTTCTACCTGGAGATTACCATCAATATTTATGAGTCAATCTCCATCGCGTGGCATACGCTGGAGATTGCATTTATTTTCTGGTTAATCTTTTCAGCTCTTTGCTCGCTGGAGATTACCATCAATATTTACGAGTCAATCTCCATCGCGTGCCAAACACTGGAGATTGCATTTATTTTTTGGTTAATCTCTACAGCTCTTTATACGCTGGAGATTACCATCAATATTTACGAGTCAATCTCCATCACGTGCAAAATGCTGGAGATTGCATTTATTTTTTGGTTAATCTCTACAGCTCTTTGTACTCTAGAGATTACCATCAATATTTACGAGTCAATCTCCATCGCGTGCCATACGCTGGAGGTTGCATTTATTTTTTGGTTAATCTTTTCAGCTCTTTGTACGCTGGAGATTACCATCAATATTTACGAGTCAATCTCCATCGCGTGCCAAACGCTGGAGATTGCATTTATTTTTTAGTTAATCTCTAGAGCTCTTTATACGCTGGAGAATACCATCTTTATTTACGAGTCAATCTCCATCGCGTGCCAAACGATGGAGATTGCATTTATTTTTTGGTTAATATCTACAGCTCATTATACGCTGGAGATTACCATTAATATGTACTAGTCAATCTCCATCGCGTGTCATACGTTGCAGATTGCATTTATTTTTGGTTAATATCTTCAGCTCTTTGTACGCTAGAGATTACCATCAATATTTACGAGTCAATCTCCATCGCATGCCATATGCTGGAGATTGCATTTATTTTATGTTAATCTCTACAGCTCTTTCTACGCTCGAGATTACCATCAATATTTACGAGTCAATCTCTATCGTGTGTCATACGCTGGAGATTGCATTTATTTTTGGATAATCTCTACAGCTCTTTGTACGCATGAGATTACCATCAATATTTACGAGTCAATCTACATCGCTTGCGATATGCTGGAGATTGCATTTATATTTTGGTTAATCTTTTCAGCTCTTTGCTCGATGGAGATTACCATCAATATTTACGAGTCAGTCTCCATCGCGTGCCAAACGCTGGAGATTGCATTTATTTTTTTGGTTAATCTCTACAGCTCTTTTTATGCTGTAGATTACCATCAATATATACGAGTCAATCTCCATCGCGTGCAAAACGCTAGAGATTGCTTTTATTTTTTGGTTAAATTCTAAAGCTCTTAATACGCTGGAGATTACCATCAATATTTACGAGTTAATCACCATCGCGTGCCAAACGCTGGAGATTGCATTTATTATTTGGTTAATCTCTACAACTCATTATACGCTGGAGATTACCATCAATATTTACGAGTCAATCTCCATCGCGTGCCATACGTTGGAGATTGCATTTATTTTTGGTTAAACTCTTCAGCTCTTTGTACGCTAGAGATTACCATCAATATTTACGAGTCAATCTCCATCGCGTTCCATACGCTAGAGATTGCATTTATTTTTGGTTAATCTCTTCATCTCTTTGTACGCTCGAGATTACCATCAACATTTACGAGTCAATCTCCATCGCGTGCCATATGCTAGAGATTGCATTTATTTTATGTTAATATCTACAGCTCTTTCTAAGCCGGAGATTACCATCAATATTTATGAGTCAATCTCCATCGCGTGCCAAACAATGGAGATTGCATTTATTTTTTGGTTAATCTTTACAGCTCATTATACGCTGGAGATTACCATTAATATGTACTAGTCAATCTCCATCGCGTCTCATACGTTGCAGATTGCATTTATTTTTGGTTAATCTCTTCAGCTCTTTGTACGCTAGAGATTACCATCAATATTTACGAGTCAATGTCCATCGCGTGCCATATGCTAGAGATTGCATTTATTTTATGTTATTCTCTCCAGCTCTTTCTACGCTGGAGATTACCATCAATATTTACGAGTCAATCTCCATCGTGTGTCATACGCTGGAGATTGCATTTATTTTTGGATAATCTCTACAGCTCTTTGTACGCAGGAGATTACCATCAATATTTACGAGTCAATCTCCATCGCTTGCCATATGCTGGAGATTGCATTTATATTTTGGTTAATCTTTTCAGCTCTTTGCTCGATTGAGATTACCATCAATATTTACGAGTCAATCTCCATCGCGTGCCAAACGCTGGAGATTGCATTTATTTTTTGGTTAATCTCTACAGCTCTTTATATGTTGGAGATTACCATCAATATATACGAGTCAATCTCCATCGCGTGCCAAACGCTAGCGATTGCATTTATTTTTTGGTTAATCTCTAAAGCTCTTGATACGCTGGAGATTACCATCAATATTTACGAGTCAATCACCATCGCGTGCCAAAGGCTGGAGATTGCATTTATGATTTTGTTAATCTCTACAGCTCATTATACGCTGGAGATTACCATCAATATTTACGAGTCAATCTCCATCGCGTGCCATACGTTGGAGATTGCATTTATTTTTGGTTAATCTCTTCAGCTCTTTGTACGCTCGAGATTACCATCAATATTTACGAGTCAATCTCCATCGCGTGCCATATGCTAGAGATTGCATTTATTTTATGTTAATCTCTACAACTCTTTCTAAGCTGGAGATTACCATCAATATTTATGAGTCAATCTCCATCGCGTGTCAAACGATGGAGATTGCATTTATTTTTTGGCTAATCTCTACAGCTCATTATACGCTGGAGATTACCATTAATATGTACTAGTCAATCTCCATCGCGTGTCATACGTTGCAGATTGCATTTATTTTTGGTTAATCTCTTCAGCTCTTTGTACGCTAGAGATTACCATCAAGATTTACGAGTCAATCTCCATCGCGTGCCATATGCTAGAGATTGCATTTATTTTATGTTAATCTCTACAGCTCTTTCTACGCAGGAGATTACCATCAATATTTACGAGTCAATCTCCATCGTGTGTCATACGCTGGAGATTGCATTTATTTTTGGATAATCTCTACAACTCTTTGTACGCAGGAGATTACCATCAATATTTACGAGTCAATCTCCATCGCTTGCCATATGCTGGATATTGCATTTATATTTTGGTTAATCTTTTCAGCTCTTTGCTCGATGGAGATTACCATCAATATTTACGAGTCAATCTCCATCGCGTGCCAAACGCTGGAGATTGCATTTATTTTTTGTTTAATCTCTACAGCTCTTTATATGCTGGAGATTACCATCAATATATACGAGTCAATCTCCATCGCGTGCCAAACGCTAGAGATTGCATTTATTTTTTGGTTAATCTCTAAAGCTCTTAATACGCTGGAGATTACCATCAATATTTACGAGTCAATCACCATCGCGTGCCAAACGCTGGCTCGTAAATACGCTGGAGATTACCACCAATTGTTTTACAACTCATTTGTACTCGGATTGCACAACCTGGCTCTGATACCAACTTTGTAACGGCCCAGATTATAAATCCGGGTTACGTTTAGAGGCAAGAATTATCCCTCTGCCAGATCTTACAATCCAAGTACGAGCTGCTTATTTATCAACTTCAAGTTATAACCCTATTTATGTCTTAAGAATTTAATGAAGAAAAAGGGGATTTCAAACCCTCGAGACAGTCAAAGAGATAAAAAAAGAACCTGTCCTAATTCAACTAGTCAAAAACTCAAAAGAGATAAAACGAGTTTAAATCAATATAAATACAACATGTTTCGAAATGACAGAGTTAACCAAAACATTTGTAAAGTCAAGCTACAATAAGTGAAGTCTTCTTAACACTCTCGTCCCGTGAGAAACCCCGCCATAGAAGCAAATCAGCAAGCAAAAGAGAGCGGGTACCTGAAACTATACCACAAGTCAAGGTCGAGCCACTCATGCGGGACCGGAAGTCCTGGCTGAGGTCATATAATACGCCTATACCTAGAAATAAGGATGACTAATGCAGTACAAGATTTAAATCACACTATCATGCCCCTAGTAGATATATATAATGCAGAAACGAACTGTAAAGGGCCCAAAACAATGCCAAGTGGCATATCCCTCTCCTACCTCTGCACCCCTTCCCGTTAGTGCAGAGACTGGCCAGTTCGGTGCTATAGCATAGCCATTTCCTCGTGGTGGTGCACTTCACCACGGTATCATCATATCTCATCATCATATCATATCTCATCATCATATCATAAATCATGCTCATGCCCGATGGTACTGGGCTATCATATCATATCATATCATATCATGTCATATCATCTCATATTTTGCCCGATGGTGCTGGGCTATCATATCATGCTCATATCGACTCGATAGACTCAGGGCACCCGATGAGGTTGGGCTACCCTATGACCCTAGCAAAGACTCTAGGACTATCACAGATAACGGTCGTTCTGTTTCAAACACATAAAGAATAGGGATGCTCATTCATAAGTGCAAGTCCTAAACATGATACTACATGGCATGCTTTTATGTATATGCAACACCTACATACTATATAACACATCAGGCATGAGGTCCAATCACTTGAGCAAGCCCCGGAGGACTTACCTGGAGTCTTCACATCCAATTAGCCAGCAAACAAGCCACTCAAAGAATCATCCATCAGCAAATAAGCCACCAGAGAATCATCCAATCACACTAGCAGGTAATAAGCAAGGAATAATTCATCAATACATATTTAATCAACACACAAGCAGACTTCCAAGTCAACACAAGACTAAGTACTATTTTATTCAGGTAATCTCGCATTCTCCTCAAAACCAATTAATATCACCTGTATTTTCATATCCCACTTAATTAAGAGTTATAGAGTCATAACACTATTATTCTATGGATCATCGCGTGCCATACGTTGGAGATTGCATTTATTTTTTGTTAATCTCTTCATCTCTTTGTACGCTAGAGATTACCGTCAATATTTACGAGTCAATCTCCATCGCGTGCCATACGCTAGAGATTGCATTTATTTTTGGTTAATCTCTTCATCTCTTTGTATGCTCGAGATTACCATCAATATTTGTAACGGCCCAGATTATAAATCCGGGTTACGTTTAGAGGGAAGAATTATCCCTCTGCCAGATCTTACAATCCAAGTACGAGCTGCTTATTTATCAACTTCAAGTTATAACCCTGTTTATGTCTTAAGAATTTAATAAAGAAAAAGGGGATTTCAAACCCTCGAGACAGTCAAAGAGATAAAACAAGAACCTGTCCTAATTCAACTAGTCAAAAACTCAAAAGAGATAAAACGAGTTTAAATCAATATAAATACAACATGTTTCAAAATGACAGACTTAACCAAAACATTTGTATAGTCAAGCTACAATAAGTGAAGTCTTCTTAACACTCTCGTCCCGTGAGAAACCCCGCCATAGAAGCAAATCAGCAAGCAAAAGAGAGCGGGTACCTGAAACTATACCACAAGTCAAGGTCGAGCCACTCATGCGGGACCGGAAGTCCTCACTGAGGTCATATAATACGCCTATACCTAGAATAAAGGATGACTAATGCAGTACAAGATTTAAATCACACTATCATGCCCCTAGTAGATATATATAATGCAGAAAAGAACTGTAAAGGGCCCAAAACAATGCCAAGTGGCATATCCCTCTCCTACCTCTACACCCCTTCCCGTTAGTGCAGAGACTGGCCAGTTCGGTGCTATAGCATAGCCATTTCCTCGTGGTGGTGCACTTCACCACGGTATCATCATATCTCATCATCATATCATAAATCATGCTCATGCCCGATGGTGCTGGGCTATCATATCATAACATATCATATCATATCATCTCATCTCTTGCCCGATGGTGCTGGGCTATCATATCATGCTCATATCGACTCGATAGACTCAGGGTACCCGATGAGGCTGGGCTACCCTATGACCCTAGCAAAGACTCTAGGACTATAACAGATAACGACCGTTCTGTTTCAAACACATAAAGAATAGGGATGCTCATTCATAAGTGCAAGTCCTAAACATGATACTACATGGCATGTTTTTATGTATATGCAACACCTACATACTATATAACACATCAGGCATGAGGTCCAATCACTTGAGCAAGCCCCGGAGGACTTACCTGGAGTCTTCACATCCAATTAGCCAGCAAACAAGCCACTCAAAGAATCATCCATCAGCAAATAAGCCACCAGAGAATCATCCAATCACACTAGCAGGTAATAAGCAAGGAATAATTCATCAATACATATTTAATCAACACACAAGCAGACTTCTAAGTCAACACAAGACTAAGTACTATTTTATTCAGGTAATCTCGCATTCTCCTCAAAACCGATTAATATCACCTGTATTTTCATATCCCACTTAATTAAGAGTTATAGAGTCATAACACTATTATTCTATGGATCACAATTTAAACACTACTCATATACCTTCCTTTACCCCAAAACTTATCAGAACTCAAGCAAGATCTCATTTATCGATTCACTTCTCAAGGATTCATTCATAGTCAGAGAGCAACCAAAATAAGTTTACTTATGGAAACCACTTCAGTGAGGTCCAATTAATAAGGCACCACAATCAAGTTCATCATTGTAACAAGTCCAATGAGGGAAGTAAGACAAGTTGGCATCTAAGATATCATTTATAAATCCATGTTGAAATAGAACTCTAAAACGTTCATACTTAAAACGAAGCTCGAGATTCTTAATCATTTACTCAAGTTAAACCATAAACTCTAAGAATCTCAAAGAGAGTCAACAAGGTCTCTTTTATCAAGTTGCTTATTCAAGGATCACATATTCATCCGTATTCGAAAGTAAACAAGGATAAATCAATATTCTTGAACACTCTTTATAAGGTCAAACTGATGAAGTACCATAATACTTATAAGATAATAAGTTCTCAAGACATCTCTCATATCCTTTTAATAATTGAAGTCAGTCTTACTAACATCTATACAACAAATCCCATATCCCTTTCATCTTATCAACTTAGGCAAAGTCACCTAAACAAGTTAGTTATACTATTCCTTATAAAATTTTATCAATCAATCTAGTAATATAAGTCAAAGTGACAAGTTTCTATGTCCGGGTAGCAACTCGGTAATCACTTATTTTTTAATCAACCGACACATCACCTAACAATCAAACACTACACAAAATATATACTATTAAGTAGTTTCTTTAAGAGTAAAACAAATTCTATTTATTTTAAGAAATCCTTAAAAACCTCCTAGGGATTTATTAAAAACTACCGTTTTCGAGTCACTATAGAGAATCATAAAATCATTCACATCCAAAGGGAAAGGCAAGTGTATATTCATAGTCAATGATTCCTATTTAACCGCTTCACCAAAAATCACATATACTAAACTAATCTTATTTTATTTTATTCAATTGACCTTTTAATGAGAATAAATATGATGAACATAATCAAGCAACTATTTCATTTTCATTCTTCCCAAAACAGTTTCACATACTCAACTCATTTGAAACCAAATCCAAACTCAAATTAAGATCAACCAAGGTAAATTAAAATCATCCAAGGACAAGGCAAATGAAGTTATACCCAGATTCCGACTTGGCTAAGGGTGTTTGAACTTGGGGTTTGGTGAAGGTAAATTTGGCTCCGATTCAAGGCTGCGGGAAGCTTCTGCAGGGGGTCACAATTGCCCAGGTTGGCCGTAAGGAACGACAAGGAGCTCGGGATGGCCCTCGTCCTCACCAACTGCGGCACCGGCGAGAAGGGGAGTCGACCTCGGCGTCGGAAGGAGTCCTCGGATGCGGATGAGAAGCGTTTGAACAATCGCGACCTAGTGTCGACTTCAGCGAGGAATCTCGGGTTCTTCTAGGTCTGTGCAAGAGAGACTCGATTCAGCCCCAATGGAGGCCGAGAGAAGGGAGAGCGTAGATTGATGGCAGCCATGGATGAGGAGCTCGAGCTTCACAACCGATGAACGACGAGAGAGATGGGGGGGGGGGGGCACTGGCCCCAACGTTTAGATCCAACACGAGGACGGGAAAGAGGAGCGAGGTCGTCGGCGCCATGGGAGCTTCAACCTCTTCGGAATTGGTGGTCGAGGCACGGGGAAGGAGGCTGAGGAATGATGGCAGCCATAGGAGGGGGTCTTCGGAGAGGTCAGAGCCGCCATGGGAGGGAGCTCGGAGAAGGAAGGATGGAAGGAGGTTAGAGGAGGCAAGGGGCGGCCATGGGAGCTCCCGAGCTCGAGGTCGGCGGCCTCCAGATCCGAAATGGAAGATGAACAGTAGAGAGAGTAGAGGCAGCACAAAATAGGATAGAGTTTATATATACCCGTGGAACTAGGGTTAGGTTAACTTATGAAAATTTACAAAATCAATCCGCTATTCTTAAGTTATAGAAATATTACCACTTCAAATAACAAATTTGACCCAAATAGATTATGGTATAAGAAAGCGGAACGAGTCTGTTTTCAATCGAATGCAATGTATGCCGGAATTGACTTAATAACATAAATAAATAATTAGAACATTTTGATCGAGGAAGGGGATTTTCAAATTTTCCGGAAATCTCAAAATTTTAATATTGTAATTAAGTCATAATTCCTAAAATAATATTTTAAAACTTTGGATCTTTACATCATCCACCTCTAAAAACAAGTCTCGTCCTCGAGACTAAAATCCTAAAACATTTTGAAAACTCAAGCCAACTACTCATGTGTTAGTCAACCAGATTTCCAAGGATTCGAGAAGCAGTTTATTCACCTCCAAGGGTTAATCCCACAATTCACTTCCTAAGTTCATTTCTCGTGATCTATCTCAACGTCATCTCAAATATTAACATATCTAAAATAACATCATAGAAAAATTTATCATCACATCGGATTTCAACATTTCCTAGTCAAGATATCAACCTATCAAAATTTATCACACTATGAAATCTCATTATCAACAGATCAGATCATCCGTAAAGAACATATAATCACAGAACTCTACACCTTGCTATCAATCGGAAATGAACACAATCATCATGCTTGCACATCCACACAAACCCGAAAGGGCACAATCCAGGATCATGACGAGCACGACATCGGCAAATGAAATGCGCAACTCTAATTAATCTAGACGATCCACTCCTTATCATATCATAGACAGATATACAAGGGTGACGCGAGGCTTAAGTTGAATTCAAGGAAAGAGACATTAAGGGACAATTCGACTAACTCTTGACACGAAGATAGACTCGTATAGTATCTGATAAGACTGAACAGGGGAATTTCGCCGATGCCCATGAGAAACCCTTAAGATTATGACCGTATCACTCAAATCATCATGTAACACATCATGTCATAAAACACATACGGGGTAATCTTGCACACTAACATGAACCTATCTCAAGAGGCAATGATGATTCGATCCTAGCACTAGTGTCATATCATGTGGCAAAGTACAAGATAAACAACCTATTGTTATGAGAGCATTATCGATATACATACTATCATCAAGTCAAATCATCATTAACAAGGAATATCACACATATAATGACAAAGAAATGCTATGAAAGTACCGCACTCATTTAAGGCAGATCTACAATCTATCACCCGAATATACTAAATAGATTATGTACGTGCGCGAGAGGATCCTATATGCCACTATGGTGTAAGGAAACTAACATAACAGGTAAAGAATAACATCAACATGTCTTAAAAGTCACGAAAGAATATGATATAGTTCACCGGAAAAGACAAGTGTAAGTGTGTGCTTCATGTATTTGTCTCACCAAGGAATATATCAACACATATTTCATACCACTATAAGCTCAACATGATAGATAGTATAGTATCAAAAAATTTTAATCAAAATAGGGTGCATAAACATACAAATGCAATTTAAACTATAGGGGTGGACGTGTGAGCATACGAGACATAAAACTATTGATGCATAACGAGTATAGAAACACATCATGTGGCAATTAAAAGTAAGCATGTGCAATATTATGGCCTATGCATGGTTGCTATCCGAATAAAATAGAGTATGATGGTGTCAAAATGTAACAAGATAGCTCAAATGATGATATTCAAACTGTGTAAGCAATCATAATCTCATAAAATCACATAACAAGGGCAAATATGCAAGATAGGTATACTATCAAAAACCTATTACATAAGGGACCATACAAATAACATAAATAGTGCAAAGAATCACATACCACATCAGCGATGCGAAATTTCTACATGTTATCACTAACACATGACGATGGGTAAATGCACGAAATCATACTTTAACAACTAACAAGATGTTGCATAATGCGTTGAACAAATCATATCATAGGAATGATCATATAAGTAATATAGAGAGTGCAATAATCATGTAAGCATATTCTCCAATACTAAATTACCAATTAGTATTTAATAACATGACAATGTGTAAGCATGCAGAGGTATGGTCTAACCACTAACATGGCGATTCACAACCAGACAAAACAACTATATAACCATACAACACGATTATAGGTGAAGTATAATCGAGAACGATGTAAGTCTAAAACGGTGGGGACTAAGCATGGATATATAGAGTATAATGTCATAGATATGCATACCAACTAAGATACAGATAGAAAAGGCACGGTCGAGCTATCATGAGTCATGCAGTAATCGTCATCAACCAATGTTTTGATTAGGACATGAAACCAAATAATTCTTTATTCGAAAGTAGAGATCACATAAAGAGTAGCACGCAACATAGTAGGAGTGCACATAAGGAGCATGAACAACATACATGACAATAACATATAATAAGCTAAAATGATCAGTGAAAACACACCAGGAGCATAAGAGGGATATAAAAGAAAATAATATGACCATGAGACAATAGTAGCTACCTAAGGTTACACGAAACGTCGTGATATGCATATACATGTAAACAAGGCATGAATATTTCAAGTAACTAAATACAATGTCATATCAAGTAATGGATACTCAAGCGTGACTATCATCAAACCTAGATACTGTTTTCCAAGCACGGTATACTATAAGAGGATGACATGTTGTAAATTTCGAGAGATCGTAATATAATTTTATACAGCTATCGTGGTGTGTGGGCATGCGATGTGTAAGGTCCTTAAAGCATGAAAGTCATAGAGTTATAGCACAGATTAAGAAGAGACAATGATAAGAGGTACATAGCTAAACAAGACGTTAACCACATAAGGCATAAAATTATAACATAGCTAAATCAACATCATTTAATAAGTATAAGCAGGCAAGATCAATGATCATGTGACGAGAACATACAAAAGGATGACAAGTTTAACACGAACCCGCGATAGAAATAACAAAGGACATGCGGTAACAAAAGAAGAACGAGAAGACTATCATGAATATGTGATTAAGGGTGACAAACAATAGTATAGATGGAGAATAAGGTCACGTAGTTCACAAGTCATAAATCCTATATGACACTAGAAACACCAAATAAGACACGGGTACATAAACATATGATATACATGTACAGGGCTATCATGGCAATACATCCGAAGTCAACTAATCATATAATAGTGTGAGAGAAACACAAAAGAAGTACTATGGAGTGTGATACGATCCTAAGATAGTGTGCATAATGCATGGATGAATCGAGTGCAAGATGATAGATATACATATCAACATAGATCCAAATAGAACAAGTATATACACGATAATACATCAAAATATGGAACACAACGAGACTACCATCATAACCTAATAGAAGTTTCTCAGGGCAACATTGACTCATCTCCACTGACTCCATACCCCATTCTGAAAGGAAGCCTGGTTGTTTCTTTGAGAGATAATACACTCTTGGGTGAACATCAACCATAAGGAGACCTTCAAACGAATTTCCCGAATGAACAAGGACTTCAAAAGATCTCCAGGTACCAAAAGACGACATCCAAGAGATTTCTAATAATCACTCATCAAGACCCCCCCTTTTGGTATTGTACTCCCTCAAGACAATCAACACTCTAACTTATGTACCAGTTCGCAACAAGGTAGACTCATAAGGCTTGGAATACAAGTGACCAACATGGAAGGAATTTAGAAGAAACCAGAGCGGCAAGGCGAGAGAAGAGTGTTGAAGAGAGACAAGGAGTCATCATGGCAATTTATCGAGGTCCTCAAAGATCGCAATTAAGACTTTACCAAGAATTCAAAGAAGTCAATCAATAGGTCAACTTGATATCTTAACGAATCTCACTACTAACAAGTTAGCTTGAATATAGAGTCTCTTCCCTTAGAGAGGAGGAAACCCTTTAATCAAGATTTAAAGTCTACGTTTTAGAGATTATTCTTGTCTTCATTACTAAGCAAGTTACATCTATTCATCGTTTCAACCTATAAAGGTCAAGTTGTACAAGTCTCCTTCCCAAACCAAATAAACAAACAAGAATTTATCTTATTGGAATAAGAAACATGTAAGTTATCACTTATACAGACAATTATAGGATGACAAGTAGTCACATAGGCAATACATCATAGTTAACCATCATCGTTCACAAAACAAGATAGAGGCGCATGGCATAACTTCACAAAATTTCATAAAATCACAACATATGAGCGATAACACGTCGAGGGTAGGAGGGACAATGTCATACCAATCACATAAATCCTATGTTATGATTAAGCAATTCATGTCTATTCATTGATTCACATGCATTTTAGTTGAGTTGTATACACATGATCCTCTTTTGAACAAATTTCGCATAAGAGAGCAACATCATTAGAATTCATCGTCTAAGATATCACTAAATAGATCATAGAACAATATCATGCCAAAACATCTCAAGTAAGCACATAAGCGATGCATTTTGTGATACCTACAAGTATTTCATAGGCGTCCCCATGAAATACTTGTACAAGTATCACAAAATCGTCCCAATGTTCTCACTAGATTCGACCAAGTACTTTACAAGCGTCCCTGCAAAATACTTGTGTCGACTTTGTGAAAACATTATCGCTAAGCAAGAATCAACAATTTATATCAAGAATCTGAATTTCATAAGTATTTCATATCAAGTCACTATGAACTCTTATAGTCAAAATATCATGGCTCTCAAATCAACAAACATAACTTCCCAATTCTCAAACCATAAGTTTTCTCATCAACTAGAGTAAGATTCACAAGCATGAGCTCATAAGCTTCCAACTAACCAATACGAAACATCCGTCATAACCATGTAAATCCTTATAATCTCATTTCATGTCCTCATCAACCAAGGCCAAAAGGCACCAATAATTTCCATTATAGTGATGTATGTAGCAAAACAAATATGTATAAGTCAAACACATCAAGAATGGTGACAATTGTCCAATCCAAGCCATCAAGTACCATACATTATATGCGCATGATAAGATCAAAGCATGTTATAAGAATCACGTCAGATGTCATAACGAGGGAAACTAATATAAACAAATATCATATCAAGTCATCAAGAATAACACATATGAATCACCAAACTTCTCCCCCAAATGTACATATCCCTAAAATCAAGTTCACGAATTACTCAAACAAGATTTTACGTATGCCCCCATGCCCATCAACAAAGTATAAAGCTAATGGTCTCTATCAATCCCAATCTATATCCGTATGGGATAGCTATCGCCATGACTACCCAATCAAGTCCAGATTCTCACTTCTCAAGGTGGTTATCTTACTTATCCATATTAAATCCATTTTGCCCTTTGAAAACATTCAAACCTCGTGAAAACCTTTGGGCCATTTTATTTTCAAAACTCAAAATCACCAATTGTTTTACAACTCATTTGTACTCGGATTGCACAACCTGGCTCTGATACCAACTATGTAACGGCCCAGATTATAAATCCGGGTTACGTTTAGAGGGAAGAATTATCCCTCTGCCAGATCTTACAATCCAAGTACGAGCTGCTTATTTATCAACTTCAAGTTATAACCCTGTTTATGTCTTAAGAATTTAATGAAGAAAAAGGGGATTTCAAACCCTCGAGACAGTCAAAGAGATAAAACAAGAACCTGTCCTAATTCAACTAGTCAAAAACTCAAAAGAGATAAAACGAGTTTAAATCAATATAAATACAACATGTTTCGAAATGACAGAGTTAACCAAAACATTTGTAAAGTCAAGCTACAATAAGTGAAGTCTTCTTAACACTCTCGTCCCGTGAGAAACCCCGCCATAGAAGCAAATCAGCAAGCAAAAGAGAGCGGGTACCTGAAACTATACCACAAGTCAAGGTCGAGCCACTCATGCGGGACCGGAAGTCCTGGCTGAGGTCATATAATACGCCTATACCTAGAAATAAAGATGACTAATGCAGTACAAGATTTAAATCACACTATCATGCCCCTAGTAGATATATATAATGCAGAAACGAACTGTAAAGGGCCCAAAACAATGCCAAGTGGCATATCCCTCTCCTACCTCTGCACCCCTTCCCGTTAGTGCAGAGACTGGCCAGTTCGGTGCTATAGCATAGCCATTTCCTCGTGGTGGTGCACTTCACCACGGTATCATCATATCTCATCATCATATCATAAATCATGCTCATGCCCGATGGTGCTGGGCTATCATATCATAACATATCATATCATATCATCTCATCTCTTGCCCGATGGTGCTGGGCTATCATATCATGCTCATATCGACTCGATAGACTCAGGGTACCCGATGAGGCTGGGCTACCCTATGACCCTAGCAAAGACTCTAGGACTATAACAGATAACGGTCGTTCTGTTTCAAACACATAAAGAATAGGGATGCTCATTCATAAGTGCAAGTCCTAAACATGATACTAAATGGCATGCTTTTATGTATATGCAACACCTACATACTATATAACACATCAGGCATGAGGTCCAATCACTTGAGCAAGCCCCGGAGGACTTACTTGGAGTCTTCACATCCAATTAGCCAGCAAACAAGCCACTCAAAGAATCATCCATCAGCAAATAAGCCACCAGAGAATCATCCAATCACACTAGCAGGTAATAAGCAAGGAATAATTCATCAATACATATTTAATCAACACACAAGCAGACTTCTAAGTCAACACAAGACTAAGTACTATTTTATTCAGGTAATCTCGCATTCTCCTCAAAACCGATTAATATCACCTGTATTTTCATATCCCACTTAATTAAGAGTTATAGAGTCATAACACTATTATTCTATGGATCACAATTTAAACACTACTCATATACCTTCCTTTACCCCAAAACCTTATCAGAACTCAAGCAAGATCTCATTTATCGATTCACTTCTCAAGGATTCATTCATAGTCAGAGAGCAACCAAAATAAGTTTACTTATGGAAACCACTTCAGTGAGGTCCAATTAATAAGGCACCACAATCAAGTTCATCATTGTAACAAGTCCAATGAGGGAAGTAAGACAAGTTGGCATCTAAGATATCATTTATAAATCCATGTTGAAATAGAACTCTAAAACGTTCATACTTAAAACGAAGCTCGAGATTCTTAATCATTTACTCAAGTTAAACCATAAACTCTAAGAATCTCAAAGAGAGTCAACAAGGTCTCTTTTATCAAGTTGCTTATTCAAGGATCACATATTCATCCGTATTCGAAAGTAAACAAGGATAAATCAATATTCTTGAACACTCTTTATAAGGTCAAACTGATGAAGTACCATAATACTTATAAGATAATAAGTTCTCAAGACATCTCTCATATCCTTTTAATAATTGAAGTCAGTCTTACTAACATCTATACAACAAATCCCATATCCCTTTCATCTTAGCAACTTAGGCAAAGTCACCTAAACAAGTTAGTTATACTATTCCTTATAAAATTTTATCAATCAATCTAGTAATATAAGTCAAAGTGACAAGTTTCTATGTCCGGGTAGCAACTCGGTAATCACTTATTTTTTAATCAACCGGTACATCACCTAACAATCAAACACTACAAAAAATATATACTATTAAGTAGTTTCTTTAATAGTAAAACAAATTCTATTTATTTTAAGAAATCCTTAAAAACCTCCTAGGGATTTATTAAAAACTACCGTTTTCGAGTCACTATAGAGAATCATAAAATCATTCACATCCAAAGGGAAAGGCAAGTGTATATTCATAGTCAATGATTCCTATTTAACCGCTTCACCAAAAATCACATATACTAAACTAATCTTATTTTATTTTATTCATTTAACCTTTTAATGAGAATAAATATGATGAACATAATCAAGCAACTATTTCATTTTCATTCTTCCCAAAACAGTTTCACATACTCAACTCATTTAAAACCAAATCCAAACTCAAATTAAGATCAACCAAGGTAAATTAAAATCATCCAAGGACAAGGCAAATGAAGTTATACCCAGATTCCGACTTGGCTAAGGGTGTTTGAACTTGGGGTTTGGTGAAGGTCAATTTGGCTCAATTCAAGGCTGCGGGAAGCTACTGCATGGGGTCACAATTGCCCAGGTTGGCCGTAAGGAACGACGAGGAGCTCGGGATGGCCCTCGTCCTCACCAACTGCGGCACCGGCGAGAAGGGGAGTCGACCTCGGCGTCGGAAGGAGTCCTCGGATGCGGATGAGAAGCGTTTGAACAACCGCGACCTAGTGTCGACTTCAGCGGGGAATCTCGGGCTCTTCTAGGTCTGTGCAAGAGAGACTCGATTCAGCCCCAATGGAGGCCGAGAGAAGGGAGAGCGGAGATTGATGGCAGCCATGGATGAGGAGCTCGAGCTTCACAACCGATGAACGACGAGAGAGATGGGGGGGCACTGGCCCCGACGTTTAGATCCAACACGAGGACGGGAAAGAGGAGCGAGGTCGTCGACGCCATGTGAGCTTCAACCTCTTCAGAATTGGAGGTCGAGGCACGGGGAAGGAGGCTGAGGAATGATGGCAGCCATAGGAGTGGGTCTTCGGAGAGGTCAGAGCCGCAATGGGAGGGAGCTCGGAGAAGGAAGGATGGAAGGAGGTTAGAGGAGGCAAGGGGCGGCCATGGGAGCTCCCGAGCTCGAGGTCGGCGGCCTCCAGATCCGAAATGGAAGATGAACAGTAGAGAGAGTAGACGCAGCACAAAATAGGATAGAGTTTATATATACCTGTGGAACTAGGGTTAGGTTAACTTATGAAAATTTACAAAATCAATCCGCTATTCTTAAGTTATAGAAATATTACCACTTCAAATAACAAATTTGACCCAAATAGATTATGGTATAAGAAAGCGGAACGAGTCTGTTTTCAATCGAATGCAATATATGCCGGAATTGACTTAATAACATAAATAAATAATTAGAACATTTTGATCGAGGAAGGGGATTTTCAAATTTTCCGGAAATCTCAAAATTTTAATATTGTAATTAAGTCATAATTCCTAAAATAATATTTTAAAACTTTGGATCTTTACAATATTTACGAGTCAATCTCCATCGCGTGCCATATGCTAGAGATTGCATTTATTTTATGTTAATCTCTACAGCTCTTTCTAAGCTGGAGATTACCATCAATATTTATGAGTCAATCTTCATCGCGTGGCATACGCAGGAGATTACATTTATTTTTGGTTAATCTCTACAGCTCTTTGTACGCTGGAGATTACCATCAATATTTATGAGTAAATCTCCATCGTGTGTCATACGCTGGAAATTGCATTTATTTTTGGATAATCTCTACAGCTCTTTGTACGCAGGAGATTACCATCAATATTTACGACTCAATCTCCATCGCTTGCCATATGCTGGAGATTGTATTTATTTTTTGGTTAATCTTTTCAGCTCTTTGCTCAATGCAGATTACCATCAATATTTACGAGTCAATCTCCATCGCGTGCAAAACGCTAGAGATTGCATTTATTTTTTGGTTAATCTCTACAGCTCATTATACGATGGAGATTACCATCAATATTTACGAGTCAATCTCCATCGCGTGCCATACGTTGGAGATTGCATTTATTTTTTGGTTAATCTCTACAGCTCTTTATATGCTGGAGATTACCATCATTATATACGAGTCAATCTCCATCGCGTGCCAAACGCTCGAGATTGCATTTATTTTTTGGTTAATCTCTAAAGCTCTATGTACGCTGGAGATTACCATCAATATTTACGAGTCAATCACCATCGTGTGCCAAACGCTGGAGATTGCATCTATTTTTTGGTTAATCTCTACAGCTCATTATACGCTGGAGATTACGATCAATATTTACGAGTCAATCTCCATCGCGTGCCATACGTTGAAGATTGCATTTATTTTTGGTTAATCTCTTCAGCTCTTTGTACGCTAGAGATTACCATCAATATTTACGAGTCAATCTCCATCGCGTGCCATACGCTGGAGGTTGCATTTATTTTTTGGTTAATCTTTTCAGCTCTTTGCACGCTGGAGATTACCATCAATATTTACGAGTCAATCTCCATTGCGTGCCAAACGCTGGAGATTGCATTTATTTTTTGGTTAATCTCTAGAGTTCTTTATACGCTAGAGATTACCATCAATATATACGAGTCAATCTCCATCGCGTGCCAAACGCTAGAGATTGCATTTATTTTTTGGTTAATCTCTAAAGCTCTTAATACGCTATAGACTACCATCAATATTTACGAGTCAATCACCATCGCGTGCCAAACGTTGGAGATTGCATTTATTTTTTGGTTAATCTCTACAGCTCATTATACGCTGGAGATTACCATCAATATTTACGAGTCAATCTCCATCGCGTGCCATACGTTGGAGATTGCATTTATTTTTGGTTAATCTCTTCAGCTTTTTGTACGCTAGAGATTACTACCAATATTTACGAGTCAATCTCCATCGCGTGCCATACGCTAGAGATTGCATTTCTTTTTTATTAATCTCTACAACTCTTTGTACGCTGGAGATTACCATCAAAATTTACGAGTCAATCTCCATCGCGTGCCATACGCTGGAGATTGCAGTTAATCTCTACAGCTCTTTGTACGCTGGAGATTACCATCAATATTTACGAGTCAATCTCCATCGTGTATCATACGCTGGGGATTGCATTTATTTTTGGTTAATCTCTACAGCTCTTTGTACGCAGGAGATTACCATCAATATTTACGAGTCAATCTCCATCGCGTGCCAAACGCTGGAGATTGCATTTATTTTTTGGTTAATCTCTAGAGTTCTTTATACGCTGGAGATTACCATCAATATATACGAGTCAATCTCCATCGCGTGCCAAACGCTAGAGATTGCATTTATTTTTTGGTTAATCTCTAAAGCTCTTAATACGCTAGAGATTACCATCAATATTTACGAGTCAATCACCATCGCGTGCCATACGTTGGAGATTGCATTTATTTTTGGTTAATCTCTTCAGCTTTTTGTACGCTAGAGATTACCATCAATATTTACGAGTCAATCTCAATCGCGTGCCATACGCTAGAGATTGCATTTATTTTTGATTAATCTCTACAACTCTTTGTACGCTGGAGATTACAATCAATATTTACGAGTGAATCTCCATCGCGTGCCATACGCTGGAGATTGCATTTATTTTTGGTTAATCTCTACAGCTCTTTGTATGCTGGAGATTACCATCAATATTTACGAGTCAATCTCCATCGTGTGTCATACGCTGGAGATTGCATTTATTTTTGGTTAATCTCTACAACTCTTTGTACGCAGGAGATTACCATCAATATTTACGAGTCAATCTCCATCGCGTGCCATACGCTGGAGATTGCATTTATTTTTTGGTTAATCTTTTCAGCACTTTGCTCGATGGAGATTACCATCAATATTTACGAGTCAATCTCCATCGCGTGTCATACGCTGGAGATTGCATTTAATTTTTGGTTAATCTCTTTAGCTCTTTATAGGCTGGAGATTACCATCAATATTTACGAGTCAATCTCCATCGCGTTCCAAACGCTAGAGATTGCATTTATTTTTGGTTAATCTTTTCAGCTCTTTGCTCGATTTAGATTACCATCAATATTTACGAGTCAATCTCCATCGCGTGCCAAATGCTGGAGATTGCATTTATTTTTTGGTTAATCTCTACAGCTCTTTATATGTTGGAGATTACCATCAATATATACGAGTCAATCTCCATCGCGTGCCAAACGCTCGAGATTGCATTTATTTTTTGGTTAATCTCTAAAGCTCTTTGTACGCTGGAGATTACCATCAATATTTACGAGTCAATCACCATCGCGTGCCAAACGCTGGAGATTGCATCTATTTTTTGGTTAATCTCTACAACTCATTATACGCTGGAGATTACGATCAATATTTACGAGTCAATCTCCATCGCGTGCCATACGTTGAAGATTGCATTTATTTTTGGTTAATCTCTTCAGCTCTTTGTACGCTAGAGATTACCATCAATATTTACGAGTCAATCTCCATCGCGTGCCATACGTTGGAGGTTGCATTTATTTTTTGGTTAATCTTTTCAGCTCTTTGCACGCTGGAGATTACCATCAATATTTACGAGTCAATCTCCATCGCGTGCCAAACGCTGGAGATTGCATTTATTTTTTGGTTAATCTCTAGAGTTCTTTATACGCTGGAGATTACCATCGATATATACGAGTCAATCTCCATCGCGTGCCAAACGCTAGAGATTGCATTTATTTTTTGGTTAATCTCTAAAGCTCTTAATACGCTAGAGACTACCATCAATATTTACGAGTCAATCACCATCGTGTGCCAAACGTTGGAGATTGCATTTATTTTTTTGTTAATCTCTACAGCTCATGATACGCTGGAGATTACCATCAATATTTACGAGTCAATCTCCATCGCGTGCCATTCGTTGGAGATTGCATTTATTTGTGGTTAATCTCTTCAGCTTTTTGTACGCTAGAGATTACCATCAATATTTACGAGTCAATCTCCATCGCTTGCCATACGCTAGAGATTGCATTTATTTTTGATTAATCTCTACAACTCTTTGTACGCTGGAGATTACCATCAATATTTACGAGTCAATCTCCATCGCATGCCATACGCTGGAGATTGCATTTATTTTTGGTTAATCTCTACAGCTCTTTGCACGCTGGAGATTACCATCAATATTTACGAGTCAATCTCCATCGTGTGTCATACGCTGGAGATTGCATTTATTTTTGGTTAATCTCTACAGCTCTTTGTACGCAGGAGATTACCATCAATATTTACGAGTCAATCTCCATCGCGTGTCATACGCTTGAGATTGCATTTATTTTTTGGTTAATCTTTTCAGCACTTTGCTCGATGGAGATTACCATCAATATTTACGAGTCAATCTCCATCGCGTGTCATACGCTGGAGATTGCATTTAATTTTTGGTTAATCTCTTTAGCTTTTTATACGCTGGAGATTACCATCAATATTTACGAGTCAATCTCCATCGCGTGCCAAACGCTGGAGATTGCATTTATTTATTGGTTAATCTCTAGAGTTCTTTATACGCTGGAGATTACCATCAATATATACGAGTCAATCTCCATCGCGTGCCAAACGCTAGAGATTGCATTTATTTTTTGGTTAATCTCTAAAGCTCTTAATACGCTAGAGATTACCATCAATATTTACGAGTCAATCACCATCGCGTGCCATACGTTGGAGATTGCATTTATTTTTGGTTAATCTCTTCAGCTTTTTGTACGCTAGAGATTACCATCAATATTTACGAGTCAATCTCCATCGCGTGCCATACGCTAGAGATTGCATTTATTTTTGATTAATCTCTACAACTCTTTGTACGCTGGAGATTACCATCAATATTTACGAGTCAATCTCCATCGCGTGCCATACGCTGGAGATTGCATTTATTTTTGGTTAATCTCTACAGCTCTTTGTACGCTGGAGATTACCATCAATATTTAGGAGTCAATCTCCATCGTGTGTCATACGCTGGAGATTGCATTTATTTTTGGTTAATCTATACAGCTCTTTGTACGCAGGAGATTACCATCAATATTTACGAGTCAATCTCCATCGCGTGCCATACGCTGGAGATTGCATTTATTTTTTGGTTAATCTTTTCAGCACTTTGCTCGATGGAGATTACCATCAATATTTACGAGTCAATCTCCATCGCGTGTCATACGCTGGAGATTGCATTTAGTTTTTGGTTAATCTCTTTAACTCTTTATACGCTGGAGATTACCATCAATATTTAAGAGTCAATCTCCATCGCGTGCCAAACGCTGGAGATTGCATTTATTTTTTGGTTAATCTCTAGAGTTCTTTATACGCTGGAGATTACCATCAATATATACGAGTCAATCACCATCGCGTGCCAAACGTTGGAGATTGCATTTATTTTTGGTTAATCTCTTCAGCTTTTTGTACGCTAGAGATTACCATCAATATTTACGAGTCAATCTCAATCGCGTGCCATACGCTAGAGATTGCATTTATTTTTGATTAATCTCTACAACTCTTTGTACGCTGGAGATTACAATCAATATTTACGAGTGAATCTCCATCGCGTGCCATACGCTGGAGATTGCATTTATTTTTGGTTAATCTCTACAGCTCTTTGTATGCTGGAGATTACCATCAATATTTACGAGTCAATCTCCATCGTGTGTCATACGCTGGAGATTGCATTTATTTTTGGTTAATCTCTACAACTCTTTGTACGCAGGAGATTACCATCAATATTTACGAGTCAATCTCCATCGCGTGCCATACGCTGGAGATTGCATTTATTTTTTGGTTAATCTTTTCAGCACTTTGCTCGATGGAGATTACCATCAATATTTACGAGTCAATCTCCATCGCGTGTCATACGCTGGAGATTGCATTTAATTTTTGGTTAATCTCTTTAGCTCTTTATAGGCTGGAGATTACCATCAATATTTACGAGTCAATCTCCATCGCGTTCCAAACGCTAGAGATTGCATTTATTTTTGGTTAATCTTTTCAGCTCTTTGCTCGATTTAGATTACCATCAATATTTACGAGTCAATCTCCATCGCGTGCCAAATGCTGGAGATTGCATTTATTTTTTGGTTAATCTCTACAGCTCTTTATATGTTGGAGATTACCATCAATATATACGAGTCAATCTCCATCGCGTGCCAAACGCTCGAGATTGCATTTATTTTTTGGTTAATCTCTAAAGCTCTTTGTACGCTGGAGATTACCATCAATATTTACGAGTCAATCACCATCGCGTGCCAAACGCTGGAGATTGCATCTATTTTTTGGTTAATCTCTACAACTCATTATACGCTGGAGATTACGATCAATATTTACGAGTCAATCTCCATCGCGTGCCATACGTTGAAGATTGCATTTATTTTTGGTTAATCTCTTCAGCTCTTTGTACGCTAGAGATTACCATCAATATTTACGAGTCAATCTCCATCGCGTGCCATACGTTGGAGGTTGCATTTATTTTTTGGTTAATCTTTTCAGCTCTTTGCACGCTGGAGATTACCATCAATATTTACGAGTCAATCTCCATCGCGTGCCAAACGCTGGAGATTGCATTTATTTTTTGGTTAATCTCTAGAGTTCTTTATACGCTGGAGATTACCATCGATATATACGAGTCAATCTCCATCGCGTGCCAAACGCTAGAGATTGCATTTATTTTTTGGTTAATCTCTAAAGCTCTTAATACGCTAGAGACTACCATCAATATTTACGAGTCAATCACCATCGTGTGCCAAACGTTGGAGATTGCATTTATTTTTTTGTTAATCTCTACAGCTCATGATACGCTGGAGATTACCATCAATATTTACGAGTCAATCTCCATCGCGTGCCATTCGTTGGAGATTGCATTTATTTGTGGTTAATCTCTTCAGCTTTTTGTACGCTAGAGATTACCATCAATATTTACGAGTCAATCTCCATCGCTTGCCATACGCTAGAGATTGCATTTATTTTTGATTAATCTCTACAACTCTTTGTACGCTGGAGATTACCATCAATATTTACGAGTCAATCTCCATCGCATGCCATACGCTGGAGATTGCATTTATTTTTGGTTAATCTCTACAGCTCTTTGCACGCTGGAGATTACCATCAATATTTACGAGTCAATCTCCATCGTGTGTCATACGCTGGAGATTGCATTTATTTTTGGTTAATCTCTACAGCTCTTTGTACGCAGGAGATTACCATCAATATTTACGAGTCAATCTCCATCGCGTGTCATACGCTTGAGATTGCATTTATTTTTTGGTTAATCTTTTCAGCACTTTGCTCGATGGAGATTACCATCAATATTTACGAGTCAATCTCCATCGCGTGTCATACGCTGGAGATTGCATTTAATTTTTGGTTAATCTCTTTAGCTTTTTATACGCTGGAGATTACCATCAATATTTACGAGTCAATCTCCATCGCGTGCCAAACGCTGGAGATTGCATTTATTTATTGGTTAATCTCTAGAGTTCTTTATACGCTGGAGATTACCATCAATATATACGAGTCAATCTCCATCGCGTGCCAAACGCTAGAGATTGCATTTATTTTTTGGTTAATCTCTAAAGCTCTTAATACGCTAGAGATTACCATCAATATTTACGAGTCAATCACCATCGCGTGCCATACGTTGGAGATTGCATTTATTTTTGGTTAATCTCTTCAGCTTTTTGTACGCTAGAGATTACCATCAATATTTACGAGTCAATCTCCATCGCGTGCCATACGCTAGAGATTGCATTTATTTTTGATTAATCTCTACAACTCTTTGTACGCTGGAGATTACCATCAATATTTACGAGTCAATCTCCATCGCGTGCCATACGCTGGAGATTGCATTTATTTTTGGTTAATCTCTACAGCTCTTTGTACGCTGGAGATTACCATCAATATTTAGGAGTCAATCTCCATCGTGTGTCATACGCTGGAGATTGCATTTATTTTTGGTTAATCTATACAGCTCTTTGTACGCAGGAGATTACCATCAATATTTACGAGTCAATCTCCATCGCGTGCCATACGCTGGAGATTGCATTTATTTTTTGGTTAATCTTTTCAGCACTTTGCTCGATGGAGATTACCATCAATATTTACGAGTCAATCTCCATCGCGTGTCATACGCTGGAGATTGCATTTAGTTTTTGGTTAATCTCTTTAACTCTTTATACGCTGGAGATTACCATCAATATTTAAGAGTCAATCTCCATCGCGTGCCAAACGCTGGAGATTGCATTTATTTTTTGGTTAATCTCTAGAGTTCTTTATACGCTGGAGATTACCATCAATATATACGAGTCAATCACCATCGCGTGCCAAACGTTGGAGATTGCATTTATTTTTTGGTTAATCTCTAAAGCTCTTAATACGCTAGAGACTACCATCAATATTTACGAGTCAATCACCATCGCGTGCCAAACGTTGGAGATTGCATTTATTTTTTGGTTAATCTCTACAGCTCATTATACGCTTGAGATTACCATCAATATTTACAAGTCAATCTCCATCGCGTGCCATACGTTGGAGATTGCATTTATTTTTGGTTAATCTCTTCGGCTTTTTGTACGCTAGAGATTACCACCAATATTTACGAGTCAATCTCCATCGCGTGCCATACGCTAGAGATTGCATTTCTTTTTGATTAATCTCTACAACTCTTTGTACGCTGGAGATTACCATCAAAATTTACGAGTCAATCTCCATCGCGTGCCATACGCTGGAGATTGCAGTTAATCTCTACAGCTCTTTGTACGCTGGAGATTACCATCAATATTTACGAGTCAATCTCCATCGTGTGTCATACGCTGGAGATTGCATTTATTTTTGGTTAATCTCTACAGCTCTTTGTACGCAGGAGATTACCATCAATATTTACGAGTCAATCTCCATCGTGTGCCATACGCTGGAGATTGCATTTATTTTTTGGTTAATCTTTTCAGCACTTTGCTCGATGGAGATTACCATCAATATTTACGAGTCAATCTCCATCGCGTGTCATACGCTGGAGATTGCATTTAATTTTTGGTTAATCTCTTTAGCTCTTTATACGCTGGAGATTACCATCAATATTTACGAGTCAATCTCCATCGCGTGCCAAACGCTGGAGATTGCATTTATTTTTTGGTTAATCTCTAGAGTTCTTTATACGCTGGAGATTACCATCAATATATACGAGTCAATCTCCATCGCGTGCCAAACGCTAGAGATTGCATTTATTTTTTGGTTAATCTCTAAAGCTCTTAATACGCTAGAGATTACCATCAATATTTACGAGTCAATCACCATCACGTGCCATACGTTGGAGATTGCATTTATTTTTGGTTAATCTCTTCAGCTTTTTGTACGCTAGAGATTACCATCAATATTTACGAGTCAATCTCAATCGCGTGCCATACGCTAGAGATTGCATTTATTTTTGATTAATCTCTACAACTCTTTGTACGCTGGAGATTACCATCAATATTTACGAGTCAATCTCCATCGCGTGCCATACGCTGGAGATTGCATTTATTTTTGGTTAATCTCTACAGTTCTTTGTACGCTGGAGATTACCATCAATATTTACGAGTCAATCTCCATCGTGTGTCATATGTTGGAGATTGCATTTATTTTTGGTTAATCTCTACAGCTCTTTGTACGCAGGAGATTACCATCAATATTTACGAGTCAATCTCCATCGCGTGCCATACGCTGGAGATTGCATTTATTTTTTGGTTAATCTTTTCAGCACTTTGCTCGATGGAGATTACCATCAATATTTATGAGTCAATCTCCATCGTGTGTCATACGCTGGAGATTGCATTTAATTTTTGGTTAATCTCTTTAGCTCTTTATACGCTGGAGATTACCGTCAATATTTACGAGTCAATCTCCATCGCGTGCCAAACGCTGGAGATTGCATTTATTTTTGGTTAATCTTTTCAGCTCTTTGCTCGATTTAGATTACCATCAATATTTACGAGTCAATCTCCATCGCGTGCCAAATGCTGGAGATTGCATTTATTTTTTGGTTAATCTCTACAGCTCTTTATATGCTGGAGATTACCATCAATATATACGAGTCAATCTCCACCGCGTGCCAAACGCTCGAGATTGCATTTATTTTTTGGTTAATCTCTAAAGCTCTTTGTACGCTGGAGATTACCATCAATATTTACGAGTCAATCACCATCGCGTGCCAAACGCTGGAGATTGCATCTATTTTTTGGTTAATCTCTACAGCTCATTATACGCTGGAGATTACGATCAATATTTACGAGTCAATCTCCATCGCGTGCCATACGTTGAAGATTGCATTTATTTTTGGTTAATCTATTCAGCTCTTTGTACGCTAGAGATTACAATCAATATTTACGAGTCAATCTCCATCGCGTGCCATACGTTGGAGGTTGCATTTATTTTTTGGTTAATCTTTTCAGCTCTTTGCACGCTGGAGATTACCATCAATATTTACGAGTCAATCTCCATCGCGTGCCAAACGCTGGAGATTGCATTTATTTTTTGGTTAATCTCTAGAGTTCTTTATACGCTGGAGATTACCATCGATATATACGAGTCAATCTCCATCGCGTGCCAAACGCTAGAGATTGCATTTATTTTTTGGTTAATCTCTAAAGCTCTTAATACGCTAGAGACTACCATCAATATTTACGAGTCAATCACCATCGCGTGCCAAACGTTGGAGATTGCATTTATTTTTTGGTTAATCTCTACAGATCATGATACGCTGGAGATTACCATCAATATTTACGAGTCAATCTCCATCGCATGCCATTCGTTGGAGATTGCATTTATTTTTGGTTAATCTCTTCAGCTTTTTGTACGCTAGAGATTACCATCAATATTTACGAGTCAATCTCCATCGCGTGCCATACGCTAGAGATTGCATTTATTTTTGATTAATCTCTACAACTCTTTGTACGCTGGAGATTACCATCAATATTTACGAGTCAATCTCCATCGCGTGCCATACGCTGCAGATTGCATTTATTTTTGGTTAATCTCTACAGCTCTTTGCACGCTGGAGATTACCATCAATATTTACGAGTCAATCTCCATCGTGTGTCATACGCTGGAGATTGCATTTATTTTTGGTTATTCTCTACAGCTCTTTGTACGCAGGAGATTACCATCAATATTTACGAGTCAATCTCCATCGCGTGCCATACGCTGGAGATTGCATTTATTTTTTGGTTAATCTTTTCAGCACTTTGCTCGATGGAGATTACCATCAATATTTACAAGTCAATCTCCATCGCGTGTCATACGCTGGAGATTGCATTTAATTTTTGGTTAATCTCTTTAGCTCTTTATAGGCTGGAGATTACCATCAATATTTACGAGTCAATCTCCATCGCGTGCCAAACGCTGGAGATTGCATTTATTTTTTGGTTAATCTCTAGAGTTCTTTATACGCTGGAGATTACCATCAATATATACGAGTCAATCTCCATCGCGTGCCAAACGCTAGAGATTGCATTTATTTTTTGGTTAATCTCTAAAGCTCTTAATACGCTAGAGACTACCATCAATATTTACGAGTCAATCACGATCGCGTGCCATACGTTGGAGATTGCATTTATTTTTGGTTAATCTCTTCAGCTTTTTGTACGCTAGAGATTACCATCAATATTTACGAGTCAATCTCCATCGCGTGCCATACGCTAGAGATTGCATTTATTTTTGATTAATCTCTACAACTCTTTGTACGCTGGAGATTACCATCAATATTTACGAGTCAATCTCCATCGCGTGCCATACGCTGGAGATTGCATTTATTTTTGGTTAATCTCTACAGCTCTTTGTACGCTGGAGATTACCATCAATATTTACGAGTCAATCTCCATCGTGTGTCATACGCTGGAGATTGCATTTATTTTTGGTTAATCTATACAGCTCTTTGTACGCAGGAGATTACCATCAAAATTTACGAGTCAATCTCCATCGCGTGCCATACGCTGGAGATTGCATTTATTTTTTGGTTAATCTTTTCAGCACTTTGCTCGATTGAGATTACCATCAATATTTACGAGTCAATCTCCATCGCGTGTCATACGCTGGAGATTGCATTTAATTTTTGGTTAATCTCTTTAACTCTTTATACGCTGGAGATTACCATCAATATTTAAGAGTCAATCTCCATCGCGTGCCAAACGCTGGAGATTGCATTTATTTTTTGGTTAATCTCTAAAGCTCTTAATACGCTAGAGACTACCATCAATATTTACGAGTCAATCACCATCGCGTGCCAAACGTTGGAGATTGCATTTATTTTTTGGTTAATCTCTACAGCTCATTATACGCTTGAGATTACCATCAATATTTACGAGTCAATCTCCATCGCGTGCCAAACGTTGGAGATTGCATTTATTTTTGGTTAATCTCTTCAGCTTTTTGTACGCTAGAGATTACCATCAATATTTACGAGTCAATCTCCATCGCGTGCCATACGCTAGAGATTGCATTTATTTTTGATTAATCTCTACAACTCTTTGTACGTTGGAGATTACCATCAATATTTACGAGTCAATCTCCATCGCGTGCCTTACGCTGGAGATTGCATTTATTTTTTGGTTAATCTTTTCAGCTCTTTGCATGCTGGAGATTACCATCAATATTTACGAGTCAATCTCCATCGCGTGCCAAACGCTGAAGATTGCATTTATTTTTAGGTTAATCTCTACAGCTCTTTATACGCTGGAGATTACCATCAATATTTACGAGTCAATCTCCATCGCGTGCCAAACGCTGGAGATTGCAATTATTTTTTGGTTAATCTCTAATGCTCATTATACGCTGGAGATTACCATCAATATTTACGAGTCAATCTCCATCGTGTGCCATACGCTAGAGATTGCATTTATTTTATGTTAATCTCTACAGCCCTTTCTATGATGGAGATTACAATCAATATTTACGAGTCAATCTCCATCGCGTGCCATACGCTGGAGATTGCATTTATTTTTGGTTAATCTCTAAAGCTCTTTGTACGCTGGAGATTACCATCAATATTTACGAGTCAATCTCCATCGTGTGTCATACGCTGGAGATTGTATTTATTTTATGTTAATCTCTACAGCCCTTTCTACGATGGAGATTACAATCAATATTTACGAGTCAATCTCCATCGCGTTCCATACGCTGGAGATTGCATTTATTTTTGGTAAATCTCTAAAGCTCTTTGTACGCTGGAGATTACCATCAATATTTACGAGTCAATCTCCATCGTGTGTCATACGCTGGAGATTGTATTTATTTTATGTTAATCTCTACAGCCCTTTCTACGATGGAGATTACAATCAATATTTACGAGTCAATCTCCATCGCGTGCCATACGCTGGAGATTGCATTTATTTTTGGTTAATCTCTAAAGCTCTTTGTACGCTGGAGATTACCATCAATATTTACGAGTCAATCTCCATCGTGTGTCATACGCTGGAGATTGTATTTATTTTATGTTAATCTCTACAGCCCTTTCTACGATGGAGATTACAATCAATATTTACGAGTCAATCTCCATCGCGTGCCATACACTGGAGATTGCATTTATTTTTGGTTAATCTCTACAGCTCTTTGTACGCTGGAGATTACCATCAATATTTACGAGTCAATCTCCATCGTGTGTCATACGCTGGAGATTGCATTTATTTTTGGTTAATCTCTACAGCTCTTTGTACGCAGGAGATTACCATCAATATTTACGAGTCAATCTCCATCGCGTGCCATACGCTGGAGATTGTATTTATTTTTTGGTTAATCTTTTCAGCACTTTGCTCGATGGAGATTACCATCAATATTTACGAGTCAATCTCCATCGCGTGTCATACGCTGGAGATTGCATTTAATTTTTGGTTAATCTCTTTAGCTCTTTATACGCTGGAGATTACCATCAATATTTACGAGTCAATCTCCATCGCGTGCCAAACGCTGGAGATTGCATTTATTTTTTGGTTAATCTTTTCAGCACTTTGCTCGATGGAGATTACCATCAATATTTACGAGTCAATCTCCATCGCGTGCCAAACGCTAGAGATTGCATTTATTTTTTGGTTAATCTCTAAAGCTCTTAATACGCTAGAGATTACCATCAATATTTACGAGTCAATCACCATCGCGTGCCAAACGTTGGAGATTGCATTTATTTTTTGGTTAATCTCTACAGCTCATTATACGCTGGAGATTACCATCAATATTTACGAGTCAATCTCCATCGCGTGCCATACGTTGGAGATTGCATTTATTTTTGGTTAATCTCTTTAGCTTTTTGTACGTTAGAGACTACCATCAATATTTACGAGTCAACCTCCATCGCGTGCCATACGCTAGAGATTGCATTTTTTTTTATTAATCTCTACAACTCTTTGTACGCTGGAGATTACCATCAATATTTACGAGTCAATCTCCATCGCGTGCCTTACGCTGGAGATTGCATTTATTTTTTGGTTAATCTTTTCAGCTCTTTGCACGCTGGAGATTACCATCAATATTTACGAGTCAATCTCCATCGCGTGCCAAACGCTGAAGATTGCATTTATTTTTAGGTTAATCTCTACAGCTCTTTATACGCTGGAGATTACCATCAATATTTACGAGTCAATCTCCATCGCGTGCCAAACGCTGGAGATTGCATTTATTTTTTGGTTAATCTCTAATGCTCATTATACGTGTGAGATTACCATCAATATTTACGAGTCAATCTCCATCGTGTGTCATACGTTGGAGATTGCATTTATTTTTGGTTAATCTCTTCATCTCTTTGTACGCTAGAGATTATCATCAATATTTACGAGTCAATCTCCATCGCGTGCCATACGCTAGAGATTGCATTTATTTTATGTTAATCTCTACAGCTCTTTCTACGATGGAGATTACAATCAATATTTACAAGTCAATCTCCATCGCGTGCCATACGCTGGAGATTGCATTTATTTTTGGTTAATCTCTACAGCTCTTTGTACGCTGGAGATTACCATCAATATTTACGAGTCAATCTCCATCGTGTGTCATACGCTGGAGATTGCATTTATTTTTGGTTAATCTCTACAGATCTTTGTACGCAGGAGATTACCATCAATATTTACGAGTCAATCTCCATCGCGTTCCATACGCTGGAGATTGCATTTATTTTTTGGATAATCTTTTCAGCACTTTGCTCGATGGAGATTACCATCAATATTTACGATTCAATCTCCATCGTGTGTCATACGCTGGAGATTGCATTTAATTTTTGGTTAATCTCTTTAGCTCTTTATACGCTGGAGATTACCATCAATATTTACGAGTCAATCTCCATCGCGTGCCAAACGCTGGAGATTGCATTTATTTTATGTTAATCTCTACACCTCTTTGTACGTTGGAGATTACCGTCAATATTTACGAGTCAATCTCCATTGCGTGTCATACGCTGGAGATTGCATTTATTTTATGTTAATCTCTACAGCTCTTTCTACGCTTGAGATTACCATCAATATTTATGAGTCAATCTCCATCGCATGCTATACGCGGGAGATTGCATTTATTTTTTGGTTAATCTTTTCACCTCATTGCTCGCTGGAGATTACAATCAATATTTACGAGTCAACCTACATCGCATGCCAAACGCTGGAGATTGCATTTATTTTTTGGTTAATCTCTACAGCTTTTTATACACTGGATATTTCCATCAATATTTACGAGTCAATCTCCATCCCGTGTCATACGCTGAAGATTGCATTTATTTTTGGTTAATCTCTACAACTCTTTATATGCTGGAGATTACCATCAATATTTACAAGTCAATCTCCATCGCGTGTCAAACGCTGGAGATTGCATTTATTTTTTGGTTAATCTTTTCAGCTCTTTGCTCGCTCGAGATTACCATCAATATTTACGAGTCAATCTCCATTGCGTGCCAAACTGTAAAGGCCGGAAAAGTTAAAATATTATTTTCTTACAGTATTAAATTATGTTCGAATTTAAAATTTAGATTCTAGAAATTTTGATATTTCCGTCCTCGAGCAACTGAATTTTATTTAAACGAACTTCTATATAGTTTTGGATTTCGGAGATCGAGCATTATAAAATTAATTTGAGTTACGAGTATTGATTGAAATTATTTAATTTTTGATTTTGACGGATTTTACTTCCGCTTTCGAGTTCCGGGTATTAATAAAACTAATTAAGCTCCGAGTTTGATTGAAATTTATTTAATTCCGTTATATTGAGATTTGTAAATTAAAATTTAATTAAATTCGATTTAGTCGGGATTCGTTCGGGCGAGCGGGTTTCGAGTTTATTCCGCTAATTTAATTTCTTTAGTGGACCAATCCTATTTTATTTTCCCTTTTCTTTTATTTCTCTCTCTCTCTCTCTCTCTCTCTCTCTCTCTCGGATGCCTGCAATCACACCCAAATTGCATTTGGTCCCCCCTCTCCTTGCCTTCCTCCCTGTACAGTTGCAGCCCTGTTGCACTCACCACCCCACATCAACCTGCACTCCTCTCTTCTGTTTTTTTTTCCAATAGGTCCCCTCTTCATGTAAACCCAATCCCTCCTCAGCTTTGTTGATTTCATTTCAACCCATAACTTCCTCCTCCTCTCTCCGTTTCACATCCGCAACCACCAAAGCTTTCCCCTTTCTACTATAAACCCACCCTCATTCTGCAGACAGCTAGGAAACCACAATTAAATATCACCACAGCTCCTCCACTCCTCCACCACGCTGCCCTCCTCTTCTTCTCCTTCGTTCCCATTGCAGCCGCAAGACGGTTCCCACTCCCTCCTCCTTCCTCTGGGCAGTAGCCGCAGCATCCAGGAGCCACCCAGGAGGCCGGAGCCACCGTCGGAGCCACGAGACACCTTCCTCCCTCCCCTGTTTTCACTCAAGGTCGGTTTTGGGATTCATTTCATTTTTGAGTTCAATCCCTTCGAATCACACTTCCAATCACCCCTTTACCTCTTCTAGACTCAAACCACCTCAGACGTCGGAACCTTGGAGCCTGACCAGCCGCCGGAGCACCCTCGGAGTCGAAGATTCCCGTGATCGGTAACCCCTCCTCCTCCCTCTTTCTCCTCTCGTCGTTTTGTTCATTTCATGTTGGGTGTGTTCGGAATCTCATGTCGGTTGAGTGGGCAAGGTTTGGGTCGGAGATCGAGAGCCACCGGCAGGGCCTGGGTACCTCTCCTCCTTGTTTTCCGTCGTCGTACTCTGTCGTCCCAAGGTTGAAGACAACCTCCCTCTTCTCTCCTTGCTGGGCTTGGCCAGATCCATTTGTATCCGGGTTATATCATTTTCTGGGTGGGTCGGGCCATCTCCTCTCCTTCTCTTCTCTGTTGAAGCCGGGTCCCCCTTTTCTTTCCTTTCCGGGTTGTGGGCCTGATTTTTCAGCCTCCTTATTCGGTTGGGCTGGGTTATGTTTCTTTGTTATGTTATATATATATATATATATATATATATATATATATATATATATATATATATATATATATATATATATATATATATATATATATATATATATATATATATATATATATATATATATATATATATATATTGTGTTGTGTATTTATATATTTATATACCCATATATGTTATATGTTTATTATTTTTGATTTTAGAAAAATGAATTTATATATTTATATGTTCTGAAATTATTAATATTTATATCTAATAAGGTTTAAAAGTGATATTTATTGTTATGGAGTTATAAATATACTTATGGTTATTGTTTTGAGATTTTATTTATAGTATGTGGAAAATATTTGAATATTATTATAGTTTGGAATTTGGTTATAATTATAATATTCTGGAAATTTATCATTTTATATTGTGTTTGTTTTAAAATAATATTAATTGGATTATTTATATATGATGCTTTTATGGGGATTTAAATATGAGAGTTAGGAATTTTAAAGTGAATTGTCGGTTTTGATTTATGAATATTATTTGCGAGCATAGAAATTATTTTAATAATTTAATATTGGAATTTATTTATATATGGTTTTTGAGATAAGAAACATGCCGGAATTATTTTATAACATGATTTTGGGAAAATGGGCCTTAAGGTTTAAATGTTTTATGTTTTGACTAAGTACGATTTTAAAAGAATTATTTGATTTTCTAAGTTGAGTTCTTTGAGAGATTGTTTTGGAAATGAGATGATGAGATGCGATGAACATGAAATGAGATATGGTTTGTGATGAAATGAGATGGAATAATCTGAAATGGGATATGAGACGAGATATGAATGATAGTTAGGGGCGCCTTGTGTGAAATAGGTAGACTTATGCATTTATATGTTATTAGGTGTTTGTGAATATTGGACGTTGCTTGCTATCGGTGATTCATTTCTTGGATTCTGCTCTGCCTTGTTCTCTGTTGTTCGGCTTATTCAGGTAAGTTCCTTTATGGGCTTACTCAGATTCGAAAGAGATTATCGGCTTGTGAATGTATGACGTATTAGGTGTTGCATAAGCATTAAAGCATGCCATGTAGTATCATGCTAGGTTGCACTTGTGATTGAGCATTCTATTTCTTTACGCGTATGAAACAAAACGGCCGTTATCTGTGATAGTCATAGAGTCTTTGCTAGGGTCATAGGGTAGCCCAGCCCCATCGGGTGCTCTGAGTCTATCGAGTCGATATGAGCATGATGATAGCCCAGCACCATCGGGCATATTTATTTTAATTTATGTTATGATGATGAGATATGATAATGAGATATGATATGCTATAGCATCGAACCGGCCGGTCTCTGCACTAACGGAAAGGGGTGCAGAGGTAGGAGAGGGACATGCCACTTGGCATTCTTTGGGCGCCTTTACAGTTATTTCTCGCATATTGTAAATTAGGATCATGCTAGTGTGATTTAATTTCCGCATCTGCATCATCTTTATTATTAGCGTATGTGTATGTTTGCTTGCTGGACAGAGCGTGTTGGGGCCTCGGTATGACCCCGCTTGCACCAATTGTTTTTAGGTATGATTGCTCCCTGTTTATATGGCGTGGGAAAGTCCCCCGGCGATTGCAAAGAAATCTGTCTAACCCCGCTAATCTGGCCATACGACTTTAGAATTATGTTTTGGTTTTGACCCGGCCTTGCCGTGGCTTTTGTATCTAAATCATATTTCCACTTCACTTTCGTTTAAACTGAATTTATGAAACTTCGACTGATTAGAGGTTTGAAACCTCGACCCGTACCTGAATTGCAACATCCGAATGAAGGTATCCGACCTTTGAAACGTATCCCGGATATTTATATTCGGGCCGTTACAAAGTTGGTATTAGAGCCAGGTTGTGCAATTCGGGTACGCAAGGGTCGGGTGTATGTTTTGGAAAACCGCCCACGGATTTCGAAGATTTGAAAGCGTTTTAAAGGGGCAAAATGAACTTAAAATGTCTAACTCAATTGGACTAAATATGAACTTGGCTTATGATAAAAGAGGAGAACCAACTAATAAGGGATCGAGTGGGTAGAAAAGGCGATAGACATCCCTATTGGATGTAGTCGGAAACGGGTAGGAGAAATACTAGCTTATTCTTTACAGATGGGTCGGGAGGACTCCAAGGAGATCATTGTAATTGTCATTAACTGATTCTATAATTGAGTGCCTGATATGCTAAAGATTTGATTGTTATGTTCTAACTATTGAATGAATATTGAACGATTTGTGCGAACGGAATAGCGGGAGTACCCTTCTTCATATATGGTCAAGCTCAGCTTTTGTGGAACCGCCCCTTTCCTTATGAACCCTTTTGACAATTCAATCGAGTCCTCCGTTCGAATATCGGTCTTCCCCTGGGATTTGGGTTGGTAAACACATGGTGTCGGGAATCATGATTGAATACAGAGGTTGTCCGAGCTAGAGAGTGAGATATTTACGAGGCTGTCGTTATCAATTCTTATGACGATCCATCTGTGTCCTCTTGTCACAGAAAATTTGTATGCGAGTCGCACGAGAAAGATGGGTAATGAGTCAGTTGAGAAGAGTCAATGTTGCCCTTATGGACTTCTATCGGGTTATCTTGATTGCACTGTTCATGATTGTGTGATTCTATATGTACTACTCCTTGACCTACAATTGATCCTTAGTGTGAATTTGTTCTTATGTGCCTTGATGCTCATGATGACCATTGTATAGGTTCGAACTACATTTATTATGTCCATATCATCCCGACATGATCTGTTTAGTATATTGCATTGTCATACTAGGGCACGAATAAATATGTCATATGCTACGAAGTTGTATAATTGATACCCTCTTTGTGAATAGGTTCATGATAGTGTGATTGACTCTTCCTTATATGAATGCCTCATAAGATGTGCTCTTTAGCATGCTAGCCGATGGTGCCTCGATGCTTATCGTTCATTTTGTGACAAGAACCTATAGCCTGCCCATCTATTCCGAATTCGTCAGATTAACTATTGTTGATTATTTTGCAAGTTAATATTGTGTGTGAATAGTTGTGTTGAACGGAGAATATGTGTCATAATTGAACCTTGAGGAATGCATGTTTTGTCATATTATGTGTTGATTCGAGCTCATGTCCCCATATTCTAGTCATGTCGCCATGTTGCTTAGACTGCTCTATACCTCGTTACGTTTTCCTCTCGTGCCACTATATCGTTGAGATGTGATTGAATGAACTCTTGCATACCGTCGTATTAATCAATCAAGTGCATGTATGTATCATATGTTATATTGAGTCCTTAGTAACATGTCGGGCCCTTGGTTGTGACTTGTGCAAATTCTACATTGCCTACGTTATTGTTGATTCTCTCTCGAGCTAGGCCCATGATAGTGTGACTCTTCCCTTTTCTCTCATTTTAAAATGTTCCACTCGCCCCCCGATTAAATTGATGTTGAATTCGATGATCAACTTGCTTTCTGTGATGGTTAATTCTAGCATGTTCACATGTTTTCGCTCGGTGGTATCCCTCTACTACTCTACGATAGTCTCTCGTGCTTGCATGAATGCATGACTTGACACCTCGCATGATCACACATCACTCTATTTCCTGATTTTGCAAATACCTTACGCATGAATATCGGAATGAACCTAGTTGATTTACTTTGGTCGTACACCTGTTCAATATGTGCTATTAGTATCATGTACGACTTATGATTCCAAATGAACCGCTAAATGATCACGTGTTGTACTTGTTCTATGATGCGATAACTATTGTACCATATATGTGCTCTATGATGGTTCGTTCTTAGCATGATTATAACCTAGCATCCATGATGTCCATCTTGTTACTTTTGATGATGCCTCATGGTTCGTGAACATTATGTTGCACTCCTCTTAATGAATATTGACTATGCTTGTATCGCATTATGTATCGCTAGTATCATGTAGGATCTATGCTCTCTAAATGTATCTCGTCGCATGATTACTTGTCATCCTTAATCTACTATGTGATCATTGCTGTTAGGTGTGATAGTTACTATGCTGTTCTTATGTGTCCTCGTATGACGTTTCATCTAATTGTTATAATATACCTTGCCACGATATATTTGGACTCATTTGTTGATGTGTATACCATGCTCTTACATTGATCATATACATGATGCTCGTTATTTTCACTAAATTCCGCATGACTTCGAATCATATATGACCATTGTTGGTTCCGCCTATCTTGCTCGAAGTTACTAGGCAAATCTGTTTCCAGGGAATACTATAATGTTAGCTTGCTTCACAAACATCAGCGTAGTACTTGATCGTGTCTTTGATATGAATACGAATGTTGCCTCGAGATAGGTACATGTTAGTGTGGATTGATGTGATTGATGTGCTCCATAATGAATTCATGCTTGTTTGTCACATGTTGTAACCTAATGGACTCCATAAACGCATCGTTACTATTCCCGAGTCGGAGTCTTGTCTCTAGTCATGTCGTCTTTAGCTTTGGTCTATTCCGTCTCCGAAAGGAACATTGGGTCGTCCACTCTTGTCACTCCCCTATCTCCGCTAACTTAAACGTCTACGCGTTATTTTGGATGAGCGACCGCATGGAAGACGAATAGCGATAGAGCAGCGCAGCGGAAGCGTGGGCCCATAACCCACGGGCCTCAGGATCGATAATGTCGACGGAACAAGCTCGCTTTGAGGATTACGATTGTTGAGCACGATAAGACTTGCAGGTGGGAGCGTCCTCTATTCGAATTGCTAACCCTTTCTGAGCTTGTTGATGATGATATTGCACTGACCTGATGTTGAAAACTGCTTGTTGATGTGATGATATGATTCGATGCCTTACAGTCCTAATGTGCCATGATGACTTGATGTGATGCTATTCTGAGTTGCTAAGCATGATCTAAATTCCTTTCCTATATAGTATGAACTGCAAATGCCGAGAATCTGAACTAGTTATTAGCTAAGATCATGATGAAACTTTCCAGTTTGAATTGACTTTATTCATATATGGTGTTATGTGATAATTTCGAGCATGACGGTAAATTGAGACTTCTGATACTTGTTGCAATGCTAATGATGCTAGTTGATATGATGTAGTCCTTATGTGCAATAATGTCCATGATTGCTTCTTCTTTTAACATGTGAGTGAGGTCCTTTTTGGTTGAGCGGTCAGAGAGGGGAGAAAGGTTTTGAGTGATTAGAATGATCGACGGTGGTAAGGGAAAGTTGCAGAAGAGGGGTGTTGACTTAGGATAGACCGAGTGGGTTTGGGAATTAAGAGGTAATGCTTGAGGATTTTCGACGAACTCCTAGGTGAATCTTGGGTGAGAGTATGGTTAGGAATAGGTCGGATAGGCGGTGGTCGAGGAACTTTACTAGGGAATGTGCGGTTAGCAGGGCATGATGCTTGTGAACTCTTGGGAAGTGTGGAAGTGTAAGAAATGGCATTTAAGAGTAGGGAAGATATAGTATGAGAGGGCCTCGAGTGTGAGGTTAGAGATAGTAGTTGGATTCTTAGAGGTGGATTGCTAGTGAGAGTTCTTGGTGGAATGAGGGGCGAGATTAGGGTATTGAAATGAATTGGGACTTCTTTTGAGGATGTTACCTGAGCTGATGTTGGTGAATCTAGATGAGGCTGGTTTTGATGTAAGAATAGAAATCGAGCGAGCGGGGTTTGCGTTTATTTTGCCCGATGATGATGTGAAAGCTTTCTTGATTATGTGATTTATTAAAATGACTTGGCATGATGATAGATAGCGACTATGATGAACCTGATATGGCTGATATTACATGTTGATATGCAATATTGAATCATAATTGGTAGTGACAACTATACTCATGATATAATGACCCATTGCTATCCTACTATGTTGTTCTAAAAGCATGTTATAATGTGTTGAATGAATCATGAAATAATGATATGGTGCTATGTGAGAGCATGATGTTATATTTTGATCAGGAGATGTTAAATGATGAATATTGATTTGGATCATGAATCTGACTTATATATATGAGATAATGGTGCGTGATTGCTAAGTGATCATTATATGACATTGTATGAGTTGAGATGATGTTTTGCGAGTATGCTGACGTTTTGGTGATTCACACATTGACTGACCTTTCCTTTTGCTGAATCTTAATAACCTGACCTTGATGTGTTGATGTGTTGACAATGGGTTTTGGTTCATTAATTCTGTGATGAGAAATGCTTTTATGACCTTTGGTATGATCTGGAGATGTGATGTGACCTTGTGGCACTATGATGGTATATGTTGAGACTTGCCTTATGATGTGTTGATTGGAGATTGGTTGGTTATACAGTTATGCAATTCTTATGGCTTATGCATCTTGCTTGAATTGAGACTGATAGATTGATTCGATTTTGGAAACTAGGAAGAGAATATGGGACTAGCCCTTAGAGGTGGATGACTCCACCTCCTACCCTCGGAATTTGATTGATTGGTATGTGTGAAGCTGATTTGGTTTTCGGAAGAGTTTTGACAAAATCATGTTTTGAAAGGATTTGACTTGTTTTGGTGTAATGTTGCTTGATTAAAAATTGAATTTGAAGATTTTAAGCGGTTTTGAAAATGGCCAACTTTGGGTTTTAAAGAAGTTGAGAGTTTCAATGATTTGGATGACAACCTTTCCATTTACAAAACGCTTTGAGAATTTACGAACTGGATTTACATTATGACGTCTCACGAAGTGGATACAAGAATTTTATAGGGGCGCTTATAGATTTCTTGCTAAAACCTAGTCGGACGCTATAATGCTCTTAGAGTTGTGATACTTCCGAAAGGTCAAAGCAAGGATGTGATAGGGGCGCTTATTACACACTTGACTAGACCAATTGGAGATGTCACGACCGTGACCAGAATGTTGTGAGAATCCCGGAAGACGCAACCGAGATGATTACAAGATCCTTGGACATGGTCCCCGGACTCACCGATTTCAAACTCCTTCCCCTTTGCTTTAAAATAATTTTAGTCTCGGGGACGAGACTTGTTTTTAGAGGTGGATGAATGTAAAGGCCGGAAAAGTTAAAATATTATTTTCTTACAGTATTAAATTATGTTCGAATTTAAAATTTAGATTCTAGAAATTTTGATATTTCCGTCCTCGAGCAACTGAATTTTATTTAAACGAACTTCTATACAGTTTTGAATTGGGTTTTAGAAATGGAATTTGATTTCGGAGATCGAGCGTTATAAAATTAATTTGAGTTACGAGTATTGATTGAAACTATTTAATTTTCGATTTTGACGGGATTTGACTTCCGCTTTCGAGTTCCGGGTATTAATAAAAATAATTAAGCTCCGAGTTTGATTGAAATTTATTTAATTCCGTTATATTGAGATTTGTAAATTAAAATTTAATTAAATTCGATTTAGTCGGGATTCGTTCGGGTGAGCGGGTTTCGAGTTTATTCCGTTAATTTAATTTCTTTAGTGGGAATCCTATTTTATTTTCCCTTTTCTTTTATTTCTCTCTCTCTCTCTCTCTCTCTCTCTCTCTTGGATGCCTGCAATCACACCCAAATTGCATTTGGTCCCCCCTATCCTTGCCTTCCTCCCTGTACAGCTGCAGCCCTGTTGCACTCACCACCCCACATCAACCTGCACCCCTCTCTTCTGTTTTTGATTTCCAATAGGTCCCCTCTTCATGTAAACCCAATCCCTCCTCAGCTTTGTTGATTTCATTTCAACCCATAACTTCCTCCTCCTCTCTCCGTTTCACATCCGCAACCACCAAAGCTTTCCCCTTTCTACTGTAAACCCACCCTCATTCTGCAGACAGCCAGGAAACCACAATTAAACACCACCACAGCTCCTCCACTCCTCCACCACGCTGCCCTCCTCTTCTTCTCCTTCGTTCCCATTGCAGCCGCAAGCCGGCTCCCACTCCCTCCTCCTTCCTCCGGGCAGTAGCAGCAGTATCCAGGAGCCACCCAGGAGGCCGGAGCCACCGTCGGAGCCACGAGACACCTTCCTCCCTCCCTTGTTTTCGCTCAAGGTCGGTTTTGGGATTCATTTCGTTTTTGAGTTCAATCCCTTCGAATCACACTTCCAATCACCCCTTTACCTCTTCTAGACTCAAACCACCTTGGATGTCGGATCCTTGGAGCCTGATCAGCCGCCGGAGCACCCTCGGAGTCGAAGATTCCCGTGATCGGTAACCCCTCCTCCTCCCTCTTTCTCCTCTCGTCGTTTTGTTCATTTCGTGTTGGGTGTGGTCGGAATCTCGTGTCGGTTGAGTGGGCAAGGTCTGGGTCGGAGATCGAGAGCCGCCGGCAAGGCCTTGGTACCTCTCCTCCTTGTTTTCCGTCGTCGTACTCTGTCGTCCCAAGGTTGAAGACAACCTCCCTCTTCTCTCCTTGCTGGGCTGGGCCAGATCCATTTGTATCCGGGTTATATCATTTTCTGGGTGGGTCGGGCCATCTCCTCTCCTTCTCTTCTCTGTTGAAGCCGGGTCCCCCTTTTCTTTCCTTTCCGGGTTGTGGGCCTGATTTTTGGGACTCCTTATGTTTCTTTGTTATGTTATATATATATATTGTGTTGTGTATTTATATATTTATATACCCATATATGTTATATGTTTATTATTTCTGATTTTAGGAAAATGAATTTATATATTTATATATTCTGAAATTATTAATATTTATATCTAATAAGGTTTAAAAGTGATATTTATTGTTATGGAGTTATAAATATACTTATGGTTATTGTTTTGAGATTTTATGGATAGTATGGGGAAAATATTTGAATATTATTATAGTTTGGAATTTGGTTATAATTATAATATTCTGGAAATTTATCATTTTATATTGTGTTTGTTTTAAAATAATATTAATTGGATTATTTATATATGATGCTTTTATGAGGATTTAAATATGAGAGTTAGGAATTTTAAAGTGAATTGTCGGTTTTGATTTATGAATATTATTTGCGAGCATAGAAATTATTTTAATAATTTAATATTGGAATTTATTTATATATGGTTTTTGAGATAAGAAACATGCCGGAATTATTTTGTAACATGATTTTGGGAAAATGGGCCTTAAGGTTTAAATGTTTTATGTCGGGTTTTGACTAAGTACGATTTTAAAAGAATTATTTGATTTTCTAAGTTGAGTTCTTTGAGAGATTGTTTTGGAAATGAGATGATGAGATGAGATGAACATGAAATGAGATATGGTTTGTGATGAAATGAGATGGAATAATCTGAAATGGGATATGAGATGAGATATGAATGATAGTTAGGGGCGCCTTGTGTGAAATAGGTAGACTTATGCATTTATATGTTATTAGGTGTTTGTGAATATTGGACGTTGCTTGCTATCGGTGATTCATTTCTTGGATTCTGCTATGCCTGATTCTCTGCTGTTCGGCTTATTCAGGTAAGTTCCTTTATGGGCTTACTCAGATTCGAAAGAGATTACCATCTTGTGAATGTATGACATATTAGGTGTTGCATAAGCATTAAAGCATGCCATGTAGTATCATGCTAGGTTGCACTTGTGATTGACGATTCTATTTCTTTACACGTATGAAACAGAACGGCCGTTATCTGTGATAGTCCTAGAGTCTTTGCTAGGGTCATAGGGTAGCCCAGCCCCATCGGGTGCCCTGAGTCTATCGAGTCGATATGAGCATGATGATAGCCCAGCACCATCGGGCATATTTATTTTAATTTATGTTATGATGATGAGATATGATTATGAGATATGATATGCTATAGCATCGAACCGGCCGGTCTCTGCACTAACGGAAAGGGGTGCAGAGGTAGAAGAGGGACATGCCACTTGGCATTCTTTGGGCGCCTTTACAGTTATTTCTCGCATATTGTAAATTAGGATCATGCTAGTGTGATTTTATTTCCGCATCTGCATCATCTTTATTATTAGCGTATGTGTATGTTTGCTTGCTGGACAGAGCGTGTTGGGGCCTCGGTCTGACCCCGCTCGCACCAATTGTTTTTAGGTATGATTGCTCCCTATTTATATGGCGTGGGAAAGTCCCCCGGCGATTGCAAAGAAATCTGTCTAACCCCGCTAATCTGGCCATACGACTTTAGAATTATGTTTTGGTTTTGACCCGGCCTTGCCGTGGCTTTTGTATCTAAATCATATTTCCACTTCACTTTCGTTTAAACTGAATTTATGAAACTTCGACTGATTAGAGGTTTGAAACCTCGACCCGTACCTGAATTGCAATATCCAAACGAAGGTATCCGACCTTCGAAACGTATCCCGGATATTTATATCTGGACCGTTACACAAACGCTGGAGATTGCATTTATTTTTTGGTTAATCTCTACAGCTCTTTATACGCTGGAGATTACCATAAATATTTACGAGTCAATCTCCATCGCGTGCCAAACGCTGGAGTTTGCATTTATTTTTTGGTTAATCTTTCCAGCTCTTTGCTCGCTTGAGATTACCATCAATATTTACGAGTCAATCTCCATCGCGTGCCAAACGCTGTAGATTGCATTCATTTTTTGGTTAATCTCTACAACTCTTTATAAGCTGGAGATTACCATCAATATTTACGAGTCAATCTCCATCGCGTGCCAAACGTTGGAGTTTGCATTTATTTTTTGGTTAATCTCTACAGCTCTTTGTACGCTGGAGATTACCATCAATATTTACGAGTCAATCTCCATCGCGTGCCAAACGCTGGAGATTGTTCGTAATAGGGGAAGTTGCGGGGTGTTGTATGTAAAATAGGAGAATAAAATAAAGCACAACTAGACTATCTCCCTGTCCCAAACAAATAATACAAGAATCCCCTCCCTTGTAGTAGTAGGGTAATTCAGGATCGAATCCACGAGGAGGTAGGTCAGCGCTTCCTTTGTTGTACTCACGATCAAGGCTTTCGACCTCAGCAGACACTCGATATCGAGTATACTGGTCGATATCGACCTCAGTTCTGGTCGATTTCCTAGCGCAGTTCCTACAGAAGACAAAACAGCAAGTCGACGTCGAGTAGAGACCTCGATATCGATGTTAGTTCTCGATATCGACCCTTAAGGTCGATTTCGATGCTTGTCACAGAAACTGTTTTTTGTAACCAATTTCTCGGAAAAGGATCCGAAGAAAATAGAATGGAGAGGGAAGATGAACAGAAACAAACTAAGACTTTTATGAAGAATTTAATTAATTAAAAGGCTTCCAAAGTCGGGGTTTCACGCCACAACGATAACAATGCAAGTTTCATGCTAAAGATATGAACTTTAATGTCTTTCCGTCAAATAACTTTCGTTATCAACACTTAGGTGATTAGAGGCCTTCGCATAATTCCTAAGAGTTACTATCCAATTCATGAGTAATTCAAGTTCGCAATATGAGTGGCTTTCGCTTCAATAATGCAAATAATGAATCTCCCTAACTTTCGCAAAGGATCATGCATGGGGTAGAAGACGGGATCGCATAAAAGTCATACCTTTGATGCACTTACCTCATATTGCTATCGTCGGGCTCACCCCGACCCTAGAAGTGGGTTGACTACTCGCTCCTCATCATGCACATCATCATCATTGTTATTGAAAGAAAGCTACTTTGAATTAAAACTCCGAAAGAAAGTACAACCGAACAAGTCACTCCGCTCTCGCTTCACAACTCCACTCGGCCACCTCTCTCTCTCTCTCTATTCTCTATTGCCACTGAATTGTGTCTCAAACTGAATTCGGAATACCTAAACTCAGCCCTATTGGCTTCTATTTGTAGATGTCGACAAGGACTCGAAACCTTATCTTTATTCTCTATGATAAATTAAAACAAAGAAAAAACTAAAACTTCATGGTGAAATCAGCCTCCTCATGATAAATCTGATGTTGATGATAGGAAATCTCGACCTTTGGATAGATATTGCAAGCATTGGATACAATTCTATCAAAATCGGAGTCGAATTCCTCTGCTGGCATGGTCGATATCGACCCTTGGACCTCGATATCGACCCCTCCAAAATCTTATCTCGAGCTTGTCCTTCTCCTACTCGACTTCTATCAACTTGGTCGATCTGATAGCATCGATATCGACCCCCAGACGTCGATATCGACCTCTTCTGTGTCGAGATGCTCTGTTTCCTTTCTGCTCGATTCCTATGTCTCGATGTACTCGATGTCGAGGTCTTCAGTCGATTTCGACCTCTTCAGAAGACTCCGAGTTCCTTTTCCGCTCTTCTGAATTCATCCATTTTCATCCTGTTTTCTGCGAAATTACATGGAAACTCGTGCAAACCCATAAATTTGACATTTAAGCATAAACTACACTACTCCCATGTTTTCCCATTAATGTGCATGCAAAAGACAACAAAATGAATTCATATGTGCATAGATAATATGGCAATTTGCGCGCACATCAAACACCCCATACTTAAGCTTGCTTGTCCCCAAGCAATACTCTTAATGGTCATTCATGGGAAGAAAGTAAACCCTCAACATCATAGATTCATTTTTCATATGTCCCTACAATCAATTGCCATCCTCGAGAAGGTACTTATGTCAACCAAGTGCATGCCTGTGTATAAAAGCAATTTCATACTTATAAAGGAGGTAATATGCAAAAAACAATTCTAGCGACATTGCATTAATAATCAAGAGGACTTTCTTCAAGCTTGTGAGAAGTGGATTGGTAAAAGGCTAAAGGTGGGCTAATATTTGGCCATGTGGTGTTAAATCCGGGGAAGTACACTTTCCAAAATATTCCACATTCCTCCTTCATAATGTCTCACCTTTCACTCATCGTTCAATGCTTTTTTTTCAATATAATGCTTTTACCTCTCTAACCTTAGCACTGCTTTCTCGCGAGTCGCAAACATGGGTGTCATGAATGGCCCCGGATACTTAGTACTTCGGACTCCTCACCTTTGTGTCCCATCTCGCCGAACTATTATCTCAGCGAGCAGGGTCGACCTACCTTTATCTCCTGAGGTGATCGGATTTTTTCTCGCTCATTTTAAGTCTCATATATGGCTTTGTGAATATGCGTAGGTAAGGCTAGGATATGAACTTTGCTTGTATGGAATTTTCATAAAAAATCCTCCATCATCTTATCATGCACATGTCAAAAGCAACTTCAAATTTTAATCTCCTTTATGATTTTCTCAAAAAATTGGCACTTCATTGGGACTTCCCTTAACTAGGCAATCTCATGTTATATCTCTAATGAATCTAATTTTGCATCATAGAGCTCTTTTTTATACTTCCATGACTCTCTTTTTTTCAAAATTTTTGATGGGGGTCATTATTATTATTATTTTTTTTTATGCATTAAAATAAATATGCAACCCTAAACTAAGCATGAATATGCAAATAAGCCTTTCCCCCACCCCATACTTAAAATTTACAGTGTCCTCACTGTATTAGAACTAGGGTTAAGAAGAAGACTTACTAAACCGTCACAAATTTCAGGAGTCGAAGAAGACAACAGGGAAGGTCGATATCGACCCTTTACATCGATATCGATGTCTCTTTGATTTCTGCTCGGGCTTCAGGGTGATTCGGCCTCGATCACAAACACTATCCATGTCGACTTTAAGGTCGATTTCGATGTCCGACATCGATTTCGATGCCTTTCCGTGTGCTTTTCTCTCTCCTGCAATTTGAAAACTAAACACAAAATATGCGAAACAATAAAGTGTCTAAAACCAAAACTAAGCTGTCTTAAAACCAAAACTAAGTCTTTGTTACAAGCTCTAGATTTTTAAGTCGCTAGACCGACTTCTTCCTTTGCGCTTTTCAAGGTGGCATCTGCAGAGCCCATGTGGCTTGGGCCTCAAATATTACTCCTTTCTTGTCCCGCAGCTGCATTCCCCGGGATTGATTTGATTCACCGTGAATGGACCTAAGCTCTTATCCTTGAATCTTGTAGGGAACCAATGGTCTTTAGATTTGGCAACATAGACCTTGTCTCCTATCTCATATTGGCTTGAACTATCATCGGATATCCTACATAAACGCACATGCCAAGGCACACCTCTTCCAAATAATGATAAGTCCTTTATTGTAATTGAACAAGAGGAATTCGTACCTTGACTTACCTTCTTCTCAGTCTGTGGCTCAGGTCGATGTCGATGTGCAGAGGTCGATATCGATCCCTGTTGTACACCTGTAGGATCAGTCGATTTGGGGAGTTTTGACTCGATATGATCAGGTCGATTTCGACCCTCAGAGGTCGATATCGAGGTCTCCTCGCCTCTCTTCTCAGCGCTGATGGTGGTCGATTTCGATAGGGGGTGGTCGATATCGACCCTTGACCCCGATTTCGATGCTTCCTCTTTTCCTCCGTCGACCCCATACTTATGACCTGTCACAGAATCTTGAACAATAGTGGTCGAAATCGACTTACCTGGGTCGATGTCGATGTTTTGTTGAGCTCCTTCGTTCAAGATTGCTTCAACTTCCTCTACTTGGGCTTCTTTGATGGCTTTTATCTCCATTGGCCCTTGACTTTGCACCGTCTTGTTGAAGGAATACTCTATTACTTCATCACTAATTGTGAGTGAGAGCAATCCTTTATTCACGCTAATGTTGGCATCGACGGTTGCTAGGAATGGCCTACCTAAAATAATTGGACAAGCAGGGTCCTCCGCTATGTCAACAACTAGGAAATCACCAGGGACAAAGAATTTGCCTACTTGTACTGGCACATCTGTCACTATCCCAGTTGGAATAACTACGGTATTGTTAGCCATGTATAATCTTGCATCCACGGGCTCCAGAGGACCTATCTTTACCTTGTGCCAAATGGTTAGTGGCATCATGTTAACGCTAGCGCCCAAGTCAACTAAAGCATTAAATTTGAATTGACCTAGACCTATAGCGATGGAAAACTTACCTGGGTCCGCCCGCTTTTGTGGTAGCTCCAACCTGTTGCATTCCTCTGCGATCTCCGAGAGCGATCGCTTCTTACCCAAGATATCCTTAAGGAACCTTACATAAGATGGCATCTCGTGAAGTGCCTCTGTGAATGGTATAGAGACATTAAGCCCTTGGAGCATCTTCACGAACCGTTGGAACTTCTTTTCCGCTGGGTCCTTAGTCACCTTTCTAGTTGGGAATGGCAACACCTTCTTCCTTCCTGCGGCTGTAGTGAGGTCGATATCGGCAGCAGTAGGGTCGATATCGACTGGAAGAGTCGATTTCTGTGGTGACGCAGAATTAGGGTCGACATCGACAGGAGGGTCGACATCGATGTCACCTTGGTCGATATCGACAGGGGGGGTCGATATCGACGTCTGTTCTGGCTCCTTCTCCTCCACTTTTCGCTCGGGCGTTTGTAATTGGCGCCCACTCCTTAGGTTTACTGCCGCAATATGACCTGTGGTTTTGCCCTTTTGGTTGGGCACAGTGGATCCAGGGAGTGATCCGGACGCTTTGGGCATTGCTTCCGCCAATTGACTCATTTGAGTCTCCATGTTGCGCTTCCAAACGTCGATCTCCCCAAGTCTAGAATTGATGCCCTGCAGCTGAGTATGGACGGAGTTATTGGCTTGTTTGAACTCAGCGTGGTTCCTTCGCATCTCATCAAGGATGATTTGCAGGTCATCTTTCTTAGTCTCCCGCTCAGGGTGCCCTGGTGCCCTATAGGTTGGGGGATCCCTTTGATAGAACCTTTGATCACCCCAATTTTGTTGATTGCTCCCTCCATAGGGGCCTCTCGTCCATTTGACCTCCTCATGTTGTTCCGCCATGGATACTTGCTCAGTATGTGGACAGGCACTGGTGTTATGCCTTATTGAACCACACTCCTGACAAGGTTGATTGTTGCTCAGGAACCTTACTTGCTTTTGAAGGCGGCGTGTTTGATCGTTATGGAATTGTTGCCGTACTTCAGGATCTATTTCCCTTGGAGGCTCATATAGAGGCATAGATGGGGCAGGCCTTGCATCATAGGCCGCAGCAGCCCCATAGGTGTTGTCAAAGTTCACAAGCCTCTCAATGGTCTCCCATGCCTCTGTTGGTGTAAGCTCAATGTACCGATAGGAGGTATATGAATTGATCCTCTCCTTATTCGGCGCATCAAGGGCGTTATAAAAGATCTCTTGGATGACATATGGAAGTTGCCCATACGTCGGGCATGATCTCAGCAAGTCTTTGAAGCGCTCCCACACCTGTGCTAGGGTTTCACCTGGCTTTTGTTTGAAAGCCGTGATCCTTTGTCGTAGCATCGCCGTTTTAGAAGGTGGGAAGAACTTGTTCAAGAATGCATCTTTCACTTCCGCCCATGTCCTTAGCGATCGTGGAGCCAAACTTTCAAGCCATTGTAATGCCTTTCCTGCCAAAGACCATCGAAAAGATTTTAGTCGCACATACTCTAAGTTTACTCCATCAGCAACTGTTTCACATAAGTCCATAAAAGTAGAGATGTGTTGCAGGGGGCATTCATTATGTCTTCCTTCAAAAGTATTTCTTTTAATCTCAGATAGGAAGTTAATTTTCAATTCATAATTGGAGTGAGGAATTATAATGGCAGATTCAGGAACATGAAGGGGCGGATGCATGTATTGCATCGCCGTCTGTGGATACTGATTTAGCCGCTCTTGGGCTTGTCTGCGCGCATCCTCCTCCCTATCAGCACGGGCTCGCTCAGCAGCAGCAGCGGCCCTTTCAGCAGCGATTGTAGCATTGTGGTCCTCGATCTCCTTTCTCAACCGCTCTATGATCTCAGACTACGTCTCGTTGTCAGCCATGATGCAAATTGCTTTGTTGCGAAGATGGTAGAAACGTTCAGGCTCGTCAATTGGTTCCAGGATAGGTCCGCGATCAGAACGTCGCATAAACCTGCAAAATAAGCTTAGAAAAATATCGTGATTAACTTAGGTGGCGATTGATTGCCTCCCCGGCAACGGCGCCAATTTGTTCGTAATAGGGGAAGTTGCGGGGTGTTGTATGTAAAATAGGAGAATAAAATAAGGCACAACTAGACTATCTCCCTGTCCCAAACAAATAATACAAGAATCCCCTCCCTTGTAGTAGTAGGGTAATTCAGGATCGAATCCACGAGGAGGTAGGTCAGCGCTTCCTTTGTTGTACTCACGATCAAGGCTTTCGACCTCAGCAGACACTCGATATCGAGTATACTGGTCGATATCGACCTCAGTTCTGGTCGATTTCCTAGCGTAGTTCCTGCTGAAGACAAAACAGCAAGTCGACGTCGAGCAGAGACCTCGATATCGATGTTAGTTCTCGATATCGACCCTTCAGGTCGATTTCGATGCTTGTCACAGAAACTGTTTTTGTAATCAATTTGTCGGAAAAGGATCCGAAGAAAATACAATGGAGAGGGAAGATGAACAGAAACAAACTAAGACTTTTATGAAGAATTTAAATAATTAAAAGGCTTCCAAAGTCGGGGTTTCACGCCACAACGATAACAATGCAAGTTTCATGCTAAAGATATGAACTTTAATGTCTTTCCGTCAAATAACTTTCGTTATCAACACTTAGGTGATTAGAGGCCTTCGCATAATTCCTAAGAGTTACTATCCAATTCATGAGTAATTCAAGTTCGCAATATGAGTGGCTTTCGCTTCAATAATGCAAATAATGAATCTCCCTAACTTTCGCAAAGGATCATGCATGGGGTAGAAGACGGGATCGCATAAAAGTCATACCTTTGATGCACTTACCTCACATTGCTATCGTCGGGCTCACCCCGACCCTAGAAGTGGGTTGACTACTCGCTCCTCATCATGCACATCATCATCATTGTTATTGAAAGAAAGCTACTTTGAATTAAAACTCCAAAAGAATGTACAACCGAACAAGCCACTCCGCTCTCGCTTCACAACCCCACTCGGCCACCTCTCTCTCTCTCTATTATCTATTGCCACTGAATTGTGTCTCAAACTGAATTCGGAATACCTAAACTCAGCCCTATTGGCTTCTATTTGTAGATGTCGACAAGGACTCGAAACCTTATCTTTATTCTCTATGATAAATTAAAACAAAGTAAAAACTAAAACTTCATGGTGAAATCAGCCTCCTCATGATAAATATGATGTTGATGATAGGAAATCTCGACCTTTGGATAGATATTGCAAGCATTGGATACAATTCTATCAAAATCGGAGTCGAATTCCTCTGCTGGCATGGTCGATATCGACTCTTGGACCTCGATATCGACCCCTCCAAAATCTTATCTCGAGCTTCTCCTTCTCCTACTCGACTTCTATCAACTTGGTCGATCTGATAGCATCGATATCGACCCCCAGACGTCGATATCGACCTCTTCTGTGTCGAAATGCTCTGTTTCCTTTCTGCTCGATTCCTATGTCTCGATGTACTCGATGTCGAGGTCTTTAGTCGATTTCGACCTCTTCAGAAGACTCCGAGTTCCTTTTCCGCTCTTCTGAATTCATCCATTTTCATCCTGTTTTCTGCGAAATTACATGGAAACTCGTGCAAACCCATATATTTGACATTTAAGCATAAACTACACTATTCCCATGTTTTCCCATTAATGTGCATGCAAAAGACAACAAAATGAATTCATATGTGCATAGATAATATGGCAATTTGCGCGCACAACAAACACCCCATACTTAAGCTTGCTTGTCCCCAAGCAATACTCTTAATGGTCATTCAGGGGAAGAAAGTAAACCCTCAACATCATAGATTCATTTTTCATATGTCCCTACAATCAATTGCCATCCTCGAGAAGGTACTTATGTCAACCAAGTCCATGCCTGTGTATAAAAGCAATTTCATACTTATAAAGGAGGTAATATGCAAAAAACAATTCTAGCGACATTGCATTAATAATCAAGAGGACTTTCTTCAAGCTTGTGAGAAGTGGATTGGTAAAAGGCTAAAGGTGGGCTAATATTTGGCCATGTGTGTTAAATCCGGGGAAGTACACTTTCCAAAATATTCCACATTCCTCCTTCATAATGTCTCACCTTTCACTCATCGTTCAATGCTTTTTTTTCAATATAATGCTTTTACCTCTCTAACCTTAGCACTGCTTTCTCGCGAGTCGCAAACATGGGTGTCATGAATGGCCCCGGATACTTAGTACTTCGGACTCCTCACCTTTGTGTCCCATCTCGCCGAACTATTATCTCAGCGAGCAGGGTCGACCTACCTTTATCTCCTGAGGTGATCGGATTTTTTCTCGCTCATTTAATTTTCCATATTGTATCATTCCTGCCAACAACTTTATAAATGCACAACTCCATATAACTCCAAAGATGTCATCCATTCAAAAAAACTTTGTCCCCGGATAGGGTATAAGGTAAAAAATGGACAATATGTATATGTGGAGCAATAATGATCATAATAAGTCTCATATATGGCTTTGTGAATATGCGTAGGTAAGGCTAGGATATGAACTTTGCTTGTATGGAATTTTTATAAAAAATCCTCCATCATCTTATCATGCACATGTCAAAAGCAACTTCAAATTTTCATCTCCTTTATGATTTTCTCAAAAAATTGGCACTTCATTGGGACTTCCCTTAACTAGGCAATCTCATGTTATATCTCTAATGAATCTAATTTTGCATCATAGAGCTCTTTTTTATACTTCCATGTAATTTCTGCGAAATTACATGGAAACTCGTGCAAACCCATATATTTGACATTTAAGCATAAACTACACTATTCCCATGTTTTCCCATTAATGTGCATGCAAAAGACAACAAAATGAATTCATATGTGCATAGAAAATATGGCAATTTGCGCGCACATCAGAGATTGCATTTATTTTTTGGTTAATCTTTTCAGCTTTTTGCTCGCTCGAGATTACCATCAATATTTACGAGTCAATCTCCATTGCGTGCCAAATGCTGAAGATTGAATTTATGTTTTGGTTAATCTCTACAGCTCTTTATACGCTGGAGATTACCCTCAATATTTACGAGTCAATCTCCATCGCGTGCCAAACTGTGGAGTGTGCATTTATTTTTTGGTTAATCTCTACAGCTCTTTGTACGCTGGATATTACCATCAATATTTACGAGTCAATCTCCATCGCGTGCCAAACGCTGGAGATTGCATTTATTTTTCGGTTAATCTTTTCAGCTCTTTGCACGCTGGAGATTACCATCAATATTTACGAGTCAATCTCCATCGCTTGCCAAACGCTGGAGATTGCATTTATGTTTTGGTTAATCTCTACAGATCTTTTTACGCTGGAGATTACCATCAATATTTACGAGTCAATCTCCATCGCGTGCCAAATGCTAGAGTTTGCATTTATTTTTTGATTAATCTCTACAGCTCTTTATACGTTGGAGATTACCATCAATATTTACGAGTCAATCTCCATCGCGTGCCATACGCTGGAGATTGCATTTATTTTTTGGTTAATCTTTTTAGCTCTTTGCTCGCTCCAGATTACCATCAATATTTACGAGTCAATCTCCATCGCGTGTCAAACGCTGGATATTGCATTTATTTTTTGGTTAATCTCTACAGCTCTTTATAAGCTGAAGATTACCATCAATATTTACGAGTCAATCTCCATCGCGTGCCAAACGCTGGAGTTTGTATTTATTTTTTGGTTAATCTCTACAGCTCTTTGTACGCTGGAGATTATCATCAATATTTAAGAGTCAATCTCCATTGCGTGCCATACGCTGGAGATTGCATTTATTTTTCGGTTAATCTTTTCAGCTCTTTGCACGCTGGAGATTACCATCAATATATAGGAGTCAATCTCCATGGCTTGCCAAACGCTGGAGATTGCATTCATTTTTTGGTTAATCTCTACAGCTCTTTACACGCTGGAGATTACCATCAATATTTACAAGTCAATCTCCATCGCGTGCCAAAAGCTGGAGATTGCATTTATTTTTTGATTAAACTCTACAACTCTTTATACGCTGGAGATTACCATCAATATTTAAAAGTCAATCTCCATCGCGTGCCAAACGCTGGAGTTTGCATTTATTTTTTGGTTAATCTCTACAACTCTTTGGACGCTGGAGATTACCATCAATATTTCTGAGTCAATCTCCATCGCGTGCCATACGCTGGAGATTGCATTTATTTTTTGGTTAATCTTTTCAGCTCTTTGCACGCTGGAGATTACCATCAATATTTACGAGTCAATCTCCATCACGTGCCAAACGCTGGAGTTTGGATTTATTTTTTGGTTAATCTCTACAGCTCTTTGTACGCTGGAGATTACCATCAATATTTACGAGTCAATCTCCATCACGTGCCAAACGCTGGAGTTTGCATTTATTTTTTAGTTAATCTCTACAGCTCTTTGTACGCTGGAGATTACCATCAATATTTACGAGTCAATCTCCATCGCGTGCCATACGCTGGAGATTGCATTTATTTTTCGGTTAATCATTTCAGCTTTTTGCACGCTGGAGATTACCATCAATATTTACGAGTCAATCTCCATGGCTTGCCAAACGCTGGAGATTGCATTCATTTTTTGGTTAATCTCTACAGCTCTTTACACGCTGGAGATTACCATCAATATTTACAAGTGAATCTCCATCGCGTGCCAAAAGCTGGAGATTGCATTTATTTTTTTTATTAAACTCTACAGCTCTTTATACGCTGGAGATTACCATCAATATTTACGAGGCAATCTCCATCGCGTGCCAAACGCTGGAGTTTGCATTTATTTTTTGGTTAATCTCTACAGCTCTTTGGACGCTGGAGATTACCATCAATATTTCTGAGTCAATCTCCATCGCGTGCCATACGCTGGAGATTGCAAATATATTTTGGTTAATCTTTTCAGCTCTTTGTACGCTGGAGATTACCATCAATATTTACGAGTCAATCTCCATCGCGTGCCAAACGCTGGAGATTGCATTTATTTTTTGGTTAATCTCTACAGCTCTTTACACGCTGGAGATTACCATCAATATTTACAAGTCAATCTCCATCGCGTGCTAAACGCTGGAGATTGCATTTATTTTTTAGTTAAACTCTACAGCTCTTTATACACTGGAGATTACCATCAATATTTACGAGACAATCTCGATCGCATGCCATACCATAGAGATTGCATTTATTTTTTATTAATCTCTACAGCTCTTTATACGCTAGAGATTTCCATCAATATTTATGAGTCAATCTCCATCGCGTGCCAAACGCTAGAGATTGCATTTATTTTATGTTAATCTCTACATCTCTTTCTACGCTGGAGATTACCATTAATATTTACGAGTCAATCTCCATCGCGTGCCATACGCTGGAGATTGCATTTATTTTTCGGTTAATCTTTTCAGCTCTTTGCACGCTGGATATTACCATCAATATTTACGAGTCAATCTCCATCGCTTGCCAAACGCTGGAGATTGCATTTATGTTTTGGTTAATCTCTACAGCTCTTTTTACGCTGGAGATTACCATCAATATTTACGAGTCAATCTCCATCGCGTGCCAAATGCTAGAGTTTGCATTTATTTTTTGATTAATCTCTACAGCTCTTTATACGTTGGAGATTACCATCAATATTTACGAGTCAATCTCCATCGTGTGCCATACGCTGGAGATTGCATTTATTTTTTGGTTAATCTTTTTAGCTCTTTGCTCGCTCCAGATTACCGTCAATATTTACGAGTCAATCTCCATCGCGTGTCAAACGCTGGATATTGCATTTATTTTTTGGTTAATCTCTACAGCTCTTTATAAGCTGAAGATTACCATCAATATTTACGAGTCAATCTCCATCGCGTGCCAAACGCTGGAGTTTGTATTTATTTTTTGGTTAATCTCTACAGCTCTTTGTGCGCTGGAGATTATCATCAATATTTAAGAGTCAATCTCCATTGCGTGCCATACGCTGGAGATTGCATTTATTTTTTGGTTAATCTTTTCAGCTCTTTGCACGCTGGAGATTACCATCAATATATAGGAGTCAATCTCCATGGCTTGCCAAACGCTGGAGATTGCATTCATTTTTTGGTTAATCTCTACAGCTCTTTACACGCTGGAGATTACCATCAATATTTACAAGTCAATCTCCATCGCGTGCCAAAAGCTGGAGATTGCATTTATTTTTTGATTAAACTCTACAGCTCTTTATACGCTTGAGATTACCATCAATATTTAAAAGTCAATCTCCATCGCGTGCCAAACGCTGGAGTTTGCATTTATTTTTTGGTTAATCTCTACAACTCTTTGGACGCTGGAGATTACCATCAATATTTCTGAGTCAATCTCCATCGCGTGCCATACGCTGGAGAATGCATTTATTTTTTGGTTAATCTTTTCAGCTCTTTGCACGCTGGAGATTACCATCAATATTTACGAGTCAATCTCCATCACGTGCCAAACGCTGGAGTTTGGATTTATTTTTTGGTTAATCTCTACAGCTCTTTGTACGCTGGAGATTACCATCAATATTTACGAGTCAATCTCCATCACGTGCCAAACGCTGGAGTTTGCATTTATTTTTTAGTTAATCTCTACAGCTCTTTGTACGCTGGAGATTACCATCAATATTTACGAGTCAATCTCCATCACGTGCCAAACGCTGGAGTTTGCATTTATTTTTTAGTTAATCTCTACAGCTCTTTGTACGCTGGAGATTACCATCAATATTTACGAGTCAATCTCCATCGCGTGCCATACGCTGGAGATTGCATTTATTTTTCGGTTAATCATTTCAGCTTTTTGCACGCTGGAGATTACCATCAATATTTACGAGTCAATCTCCATGGCTTGCCAAACGCTGGAGATTGCATTCATTTTTTGGTTAATCTCTACAGCTCTTTACACGCTGGAGATTACCATCAATACTTACAAGTGAATCTCCATCGCGTGCCAAAAGCTGGAGATTGCATTTATTTTTTTATTAAACTCTACATCTCTTTGGACGCTGGAGATTACCATCAATATTTCTGAATTAATCTCCATCGCGTGCCATACGCTGGAGATAGCATTTATTTTTTGGTTAATCTTTTCAGCTCTTTGTACGCTGGAGATTACCATCAATATTTACGAGTCAATCTCCATCGCGTGCCAAACGCTGGAGATTGCATTTATTTTTTGGTTAATCTCTACAGCTCTTTACACGCTGGAGATTACCATCAATATTTACAAGTCAATCTCCATCGCGTGCTAAACGCTGGAGATTGCATTTATTTTTTAGTTAAACTCTACAACTCTTTATACACTGGAGATTACCATCAATATTTACGAGACAATCTCGATCGCATGCCATACCATAGAGATTGCATTTATTTTTTATTAATCTCTACAGCTCTTTATACGCTAGAGATTTCCATCAATATTTATGAGTCAATCTCCATCGCGTGCCAAACGCTAGAGATTGCATTTATTTTATGTTAATCTCTACAGCTCTTTCTACGCTGGAGATTACCATTAATATTTACGAGTCAATCTCCATCGCGTGCCATACGCTGGAGATTGCATTTATTTTTCGGTTAATCTTTTCAGCTCTTTGCACGCTGGATATTACCATCAATATTTATGAGTCAATCTCCATCGCTTGCCAAACGCTAGAGATTGCATTTATTTTTTGGTTAATCTCTACAGCTCTTTACACGCTGGAGATTACCATCAATATTTACAAGTCAATCTCCATCGCGTGCCAAACGCTGGATATTGCATTTATTTTTTGATTAATCTCTACAGCTCTTTATACGCTGGAGATTACCATCAATATTTACGAGTCAATCTCCATCGCGTGCCAAACGCTGGAGTTTGCATTTATTTTTTGGTTAATCTCTACAGCTCTTTGGACGCTGGAGATTACCATCAATATTTCTGAGTCAATCTCCATTGCGGGCCATACGCTGGAGATTGCATTTATTTTTTGGTTATTCTTTTCAGCTCTTTGCCCGCTGGAGATTACCATCAATATTTACGAGTCAATCTCCATCGCGTGCCAATCGCTGGAGATTGCATTTATTTTTTGGTTAATCTCTACAGCTCTTTACACGCTGGAGATTACCATCAATATTTACAAGTCAATCTCCATCGCGTGCCAAACGTTGGAGATTGCATTTATTTTTTAGTTAAACTCTACAGCTCTTTATACACTGGAGATTACATCAATATTTACGAGACAATCTCCATCGCGTGCCATACGATAGAGATTGCATTTATTTTTGATTAATCTCTACAGCTCTTTATACGCTAGAGATTTCCATCAATATTTACGAGTCAATCTCCATCGCGTGCCAAACGCTAGAGATTGCATTTATTTTATGTTAATCTCTACAGCTCTTTCTACGCTGGAGATTACCATTAATATTTACGAGTCAATCTCCATCGCGTGCCATATGCTGGAGATTGTATTTATTTTTGGTTAATCTCTAAACCTCTTTGCTCGCAGGAGATTACCATCACTATTTACGAGTCAATCTCCATCGTGTGTCATACGCTGGAGATTGCATTTATTTTTGGTTAATCTCTATAGTTCTTTGTACGCTGGAGATTATCATCAATATTTATGAGTCAATCTCCATCACGTGCCATACGCTGGAGATTCCATTTATTTTTTTGTTAATCTCTACAACTCTTTATACGCTGGAGATTACCATCAATATTTACGAGTCAATCTCCATCGCGTACCAAACGCTGGATATTGCATTTATTTTATGTTAATCTCTACACCTTTTTGTAAGCTGGAGATTACCGTCAATATTTACGAGTCAATCTCCATTGCGTGTCATAGGCTAGAGATTGCATTTATTTTATGTTAATCTCTACAGATCTTTCTACGCTTGAGATTACCATCAATATTTATGAGTCAATCTCCATCGCGTGCTATACGCGGGAGATTGCATTTATTTTTTGGTTAATCTTTTCACCTCTTTACTCGCTGGAGATTACCATCAATATTTATGAGTCAGTCTACATCGCGTGCCAAACGCTGGAGATTGTATTTATTTTTTGGTTAATCTCTACAGCTCTTTATACACTGGAGATTACCATCAATATTTACGAGTCAATCTCCATCGTGTGTCATACGCCGAAGATTGCATTTATTTTTGGTTAATCTCTACAGCTCTTTGTATGCTGGAGATTACCATCAATATTTATGAGTTAATCTCCATCGTGTGCCAAACGCTGGAGATTGCATTTATTTTTTGGTTATTCTTTTTGGCTCTTTGCTCGCTCGAGATTACCATCAATATTTACGAGTCAATCTCCATTGCGTGCCAAACGCTGGAGATTGCATTTATTTTTTGGTTAATCTCTACAGCTCTTTATACGCTGGAGATTACCATCAATATTTACGAGTCAATCTCCATCGCGTGCCAAACGCTGGAGTTTGCATTTATTTTTTGGTTAATCTCTACAGCTCTTTGTACGCTAGAGATTACCATCAATAATTACGAGTCAATCTCCATCGCCTGCCAAACGCTGGAGTTTGCATTTATTTTTTGGTTAATCTCTATAGCTTTTTGTACGTTGGGGATTACCATCAATATTTACGAGTCAATCTTCATTGCGTGCCAAACGCTGGAGATTGCGTTTATTTTTTGGTTAATCTTTTCAGCTCTTTGGACGCTGGAGATTACCATCAATATTTCTGTGTCAATCTCCATCGCGTGCCAAACGCTGAAGATTGCATTTATTTTTTTGTTAATCTCTACAGCTCTTTATAAGCTAGAGATTACCATCAATATTTACGGTTCACTCTCCATCGCGTGCCAAACGCTGGAGTTTGCATTTATTTTTTGGTTAATCTCTACCGCTCTTTGTACTCTGGAGATTACCATCAATATTTACGAGTCAATCTCCATCGCGTGCCATACGCTGGAGATTGCATTTATTTTTCGGTTAATCTTTTCAGCTCTTTGCACGCTGGAGATTACCATCAATATCTACGAGTCAATCTCCATCGCGTGCCAAACGCTGGAGATTGCATTTATTTTTTGGTTAATCTCTACAGCTCTTTACACGCTGGAGATTACCATCAATATTTACGAGTCAATCTCCATCGCGTGCCAAACGCTGGAGTTTGCATTTATTTTTTAGTTAATCTCTACAGCTCTTTGTACGCTGGAGATTACCATCAATATTTACGAGTCAATCTCCATCGCATGCCATACGCTGGAGATTGCATTTATTTTTTGTTTAATCTTTTCAGCTCTTTGCACGCTGGAGATTACCATCAATATTTACGAGTCAATCTCCATCGCGTGCCAAACGCTGGAGATTGCTTTTATTTTTTGGTTAATCTCTATAGCTCTTTACACGCTGGAGATTACTATCGATATTTACAAGTCAATCTCTATCGCATGCCAAACGCTGGAGATTGCATTTATTTTTTTAGTTAAACTGTACAACTCTTTATACACTGGAGATTACCATCAATATTTAAAAGTCAATCTCCATCGCGTGCCATACGATAGAGATTGCATTTATTTTTGATTAATCTCTACAACTCTTTATACGCTGGAGATTTCCATCAATATTTACGAGCCAATCTCCATCGCGTGCCAAATGCTAGAGATTGCATTTATTTTATGTTAATCTCTAAAGCTCTTTGTACGCTGGAGATTACCATCAATATTTACGAGTCAATCTCCATCGCGTGCCATACGCTGGAGATTGCATTTATTTTTTGTTAATCTCTACAGCTATTTGTACCGTGGAGATTACCATCAATATTTATGAGTCAATCTCCATCACGTGCCATACGCTGGAGATTGCATTTATTTTTTGGTTAATATCTTCATCTCTTTGTACGCTGTAGATTACCGTCAATATTTACGAGTCAATCTCCATTGCGTGTCATACGCTGGAGATTGCATTTATTTTATGTTAATCTCTACAGCTCTTTCTACGCTGGAGATTACCATCAATATTTACGAGTCAATCTCCATCGCGTGCCTTACGCTGGATATTACATTTATTTTTGGTTAATCTCTACAGCTCTTTGTACGCTTGAGATTACCATCAATATTTACGAGTCAATCTCCATCGCGTACCAAACGCCGGAGATTGCATTTATTTTTTTGGTTAATCTCTTCAGCTCTTTATACGCTGGATATTACCATCAACATTTACGAGTCAATCTCCATCGCATGCCATACGCTGGAGATTGCATTTATTTTTGGTTAATCTCTTCAGCTCTTTGTTCACTAGAGATTACCATATATATTTACGAGTCAATGTCCATCGCATGCCATACGCTAGAGATTATGTTTATTTTTTGTTAATCTCTTCATCTCTTTGTGCGCTGGAGATTACCATTAATATTTACGAGTCAGTCTCCACTGCGTGCCATACGCTGGAGATTGCATTTATTTTATGTTAATCTCGATAGCTCTTTGTACGCTTGAGATTACCAACAATATTTACGATTCAATCTCCATCGCATGCTAAACGCTGGAGATTGCATTAATTTTTGGTTAATCTCTACAGCTCTTTGTACGCTGGAGATTACCATCAATATTTACGATTCAATCTCCATCGCGTGCCAAACGCTCGAGATTGCATTTATTTTTGGTTAATCTCTTCAGCTCTTTGTATATTAGAGATTTCCATCAATATTTACGAGTAAATCTCCATCACGTGCCAAACGCTGGAGATTGCATTTATTTTTTGTTAATCTCTTCTGCTCTTTGTACGCTAGAGATTACCATCAATATTATGACTGAATCTCCATCGCGTGCCATACGCTAGAGATTGCATTTATTTTATGTTAATCTCTGCAGCTCTTTCTACGCTGGAGATTACCATCAATATTTACGAGTCAATCTCCATCGTGTGCCATACGATGGAGATTGCATTTATTTTTGGTTAATCTCTACAACTCTTTGTACGCTAGAGATTACCATCAATGTTTACGAGTCAATCTCCATCGCGTGCCATACGCTGGAGATTGCATTTATTTTTTTTATCTCTACAACTCTTTGTACGCCGGAGATTACCATCAATATTTATTTTTGGTTAATCTCTACAGCTCTTTGTATAATGGAGATTACCATCAATATTTACGAGTCAATCTCCATCGTGTGTCGTATGCTGGAGATTGCAATTTTTTTTGTTAATCTCTACAGCTCTTTTTATGTTGGAGATTACCATCAATATTTATGATTCAATCTCCATCGCGTGTCATACGCTGGAGATTGCATTTATTTTTGGTTAATCTCTACAGCTCTTTGTACACCGGAGATTACCATCAATATTTACGAGTCAATCTCCATCGCGTGTCATACGTTGGAGATTGCACTTAATTTTTGTTTAATCTCTTCGGCTCTTTATACGCTGGAGATTACCATCAATATTTACGAGTCAATCTCCAAAGTGTGTCATACGCTGAAGATTGCATTTATTTTTTGTTAATCTCTTCAGCTCTTTGTACGCTGGAGATTACCATCAATATTTACGATTCAATCTCCATCAAGTGTCATACGCTGGTGATTGCATTTATTATTCGAATTGTGATCTCAAACACAAGAAATTACATAAAAACCATACATCAAAATAACAACAATCAAAATATCGCAAAAGAACACATAAATCCAAAATTCGATGGGAACACCCTCGCAATGGGAACACCCCTAACAAACCCATAAAATAAAGAAGTTTAAGAAGAGGAGTCATCTTTAGGTTCAAGCACTATGGTGTTAAAAGAACGCCCCCCTTAATACTTGAAAATTACAAGAGAACCTCCAGCACGAAGACCACCATCACTTGCGAAATCGGCCCACCCATCAGTTAACCAAAACTAATCATTACTGCCCTTGAACTTCGGAAGTGTCATTATACATAGGCCCAAAGAACTTCGGAAGTGCCTAAAAGTTCAAAAATTATTAAATCAAACAACTCGACCATTTTTCTAAGAAATAATAAACAAAAAAAAGTAAAAATTATGACACAATACAATAAGACATAGATCCTCCTCAGTATGAACAGATCCATAAAAATCACGCTGGGATAAATTTGAAGAACCCATTCTTTATCCAACATGGATATCAGATCTACTATCATACCTTTTATACACAAGTATACAAGATAAGATCACGCATATTAAGATTTGACAGAAGAGGCATAACAAACCAAGATCGAATCTCTCAAATCTTCTCCACAACAGACATGTGGAAAATTGCAGAGAAAAACTGCAAACCTTATCCCTATCCACACATATATCAAAGACAGTATGCAAAACCTGCAAACACTATTAAAAACATTGTATATTATCCCTATCCATACACGTTTCAAACACCGTCTCCACTATTAAAAAATCAATCGTGATCTCCACATTGAAAGAAACATATAAGCTTTATAACATTGTTAGTTATATCAAAATCTTCAACGTTATTACATGCAACAAAAGTTAAGACCCCAGCTTATTTATTCATTCAAAGAGCCGAAACATAGGTTCCACATCCATATTCAGCAATTAACATTAAACCCCATAATCACCGTTCTTATCGGGTTCTAGATCGATCGCGATAACATCAAACAAAGAGTTCCCATCATAATCAAAGATTAACCGCATACCAACTCGAATCTCATTCATCATAACAAACTCTTACCACCCTTCGGTAAACCAACAACGATCAGTACTCAATTTTTTTACTGTGACCCAAAATCTGTCATCATCTCACGAACATAATATCACTTGCCTCAGAACATCATTACCATAGGTCACATACCCGTATGGAAGAGGCTGAAAAAAGAACAGAATTTAGAAATTTGAAATTCATAAATTCTTCGAAAAAACAAAGAATTCATAAAACATAAAAGCTGATGCAGATAATTCTCCACAGCAATGTCCACTATAAAACCTCCAAGCATAGGAAAGTCGATCCTCGATCCAGTCGATGATCTATTCGATGCCATTAGTAGAAAAACATTCAGAAATTTCCAAACTAATAGAGTACTATTTATAAAAACAGTAATCCCCAAATGATAAACCATCATCCTTATCTTTATCCCTGTAAAAACATGACTACAGGACCGATTAAACTTAGGATCTTATCCACAAACAGGGGTCAGGTCAAAAAATCAAAAGCAAGATATCATCAACACACGTACTGCCACCAATCTAAAAATATGTACGTTGTTTTCCTCGTCTCAACAATAAATTGATATAAATACACTTGCTCTTCATCTACAAATATTCAAGAAAAGCACTCTCATACATTGCCAAGTTTTGATGCACTCTCTCAAAATCTTTCCCCTCCTAGATTCATCCCAAGTTTCATAACATACCCCAACCCTAGGTTCATCAGAATGATCCTTCTTGAGAGCCACATGGTCAGGCTCCCCCTTCCATATATATTTACAGAACTTGAAGAAGTAGTTGTAAGTCATGTATTCCTACGCTCTCCCTCAAACCAACACTTCATGATCCTAGTAGAAAGAGATGAAGGAAACTGGAATTCCTTTTCTGAAGAATGGAGAGTTTTTTAAGAATCAATAACCTCAAAATTGGAGCATACCTTACATTCGAATATGAAGGAGAGGCCCGTTTTCAAGTAACCATACAAGAGCCTGGACTAGAGCAAAATGGAGATATCTCTTATGATCTCATGTGCTACGAAGACATAGGAGATACTACGCAAATCTAAAATTTCCGAACAAGGGTTTGTAACAAATTTGATCCACATAGATCAAATTTCAGCCATAAATAAAAACTTATCGAACCCTTTTACTGTATGTTATTTCACGCGTTATTTTGTAAAGCACTCAACAACAGGAGATTGGAAAGGGTATGGCGAAGTAAGCAAAAGCAGAAATTATATATTCCTAAAAAACCATAAACACTACTAGAATTATGCAATTAGACATCACATCTTTTAAGTCTGTCAATAAAACAACTGATGTTAAATTAGTTTGTAACGTCAATTATTCAATTTGTGATGTTGAAAAATATTTAGACAGCTGTTAAATTTTTCGACAGATGTGAAATTGTTCATCCTTAAAAAAATTAAAATGAGCGCGGGTTTAAATTTTCTAAGTTAAAATAAGCGGGATTGAAACACTTAGAAAAAATAGGCGGGCTTTCAAATTTTAGGGAAAAGTTATAACACCGACAAATTTAATGGGTGTCCACATTTAGTTGAATCCCCGACCCCGACTTCGCTCTTACTATCTCCATTCTTCAGAACTCAATCACCTTCACTTTCCTCCATCTCCGGTGACGTTCCACCTCTCCGGCGACCTTCCTCCACCTCCTCCTCTCCTCTCTGCTCCAGGCACCTCCCCCACTCACCGCCTCCATCCTCTTGACGTCTTCTTCAACCCTATTCCGACCCCGACCTCACTCTTCCTCTCTCCAGATCTCAAAACCAACCCTCCCCTCTTCCCCTCCCTATTTCACTCCCTCGTTCTTCATCTCGCCTACGTCCCCGTTCACCGTTCATCATTCTTGTTCCACATTGACAACGAGAGACAAGAAGATTGCAGTCACTCCAACTCAAAACGCTATTGCGACATTGCCGGATTCGTCCTTTGATGTTCCGGTGTTGGTTGTCCAAGTTCTAGATCTAAAGTCTTTTGGTAGCAGCTTCATGTGAGTCTTTACCTTTCTCTATTGCTATATTTTTTAGGGTTTTTGATTACTAGATCTAGCCACTGTGGGTCTTGTTGTGTCACTTGATAGGTCATAGGTGAGATTAGTATAATTCATTTGTTAATTGGTGAGAAATTCGTAGGTTTAGGGTTTCCTTTGAGCATTTGATTTGGATTCCGGTTGTTATGTGTGAACATTAGGCTTAATGGGTTCACTTGTTGTTTCAGCCAACTCCAACTTGATGCAAAGAAACCTTAATTTGATTCCAATTGTTTGTCAAACTTTAGAGTTAAATATTTAGTTGATCCATTGATTTATTTCTTACTTTTACCATTTTCCTCAAGTTTACTGCTAATGATGGAAAAGGGAAACTCAAAGGGATCCTTCAAGCTAACTTTATTGGCATGGTTGGTTCGGGTTCTATTCAAAATCTGGGTCTCATTTGAATAATCAATTACAGCGTCAATGATATCCCAAACCAGCCTGAAAAGTGAGCATCCTTGCCTTTAAACCCTAGTTAGATTATGATCTGATAGAATGCACAAGCCCCTTTTCCTTGTCCCTAATACGTGCTTTTCTTTGCATTGGATGGCTCCCAGGTGAACTTAAACTTTTTATTTATTTGTGCAGGTTTGCTTGTGGGAACTTCCATCTGGATCTCCTCTTTCTACATGTGAATTTTCATATGAGGTAGGTTACATATCTTAAGCAATTAAAAGACTGAATTCATTATTGGAAACACATCTTCTCTTATTTATTAGTGTAACTAATGAGCTTTATTCACCGCAGTCTTGCAAGTTAATCCATTCATTAATTTTTGGATCTATAATATAGTCTTCAACATAAAATTGATCAACTATGTTCTCATGGAACAAGTTCATCTTGGGAATGCTCAAATTTGCTGTCTTTTTTATGAGATTTGGAGTTGGAAATTTATTCCGAGTGAAGATAGAACTCTATATTAAAATTTCTGTATGATTTTCTTTGATAAACATTTGTGTTGTATTTGATTCGCTTATTGGATGTTCTATCCTTTCTAATGTTTGATGATGGAAATATGATGATTACATTTGACACTGGCTCAAAAAAGGTCTAAACTGATGATTGACTGATGCTTGAGTTGCTCCATCTTTAAAAAAATAATTAGTAGTGTTGAATTGAATTGAAAATGAGGGTGTTGAAAACTAACTTACATATTAGTGTTAATTATGCCCTATGTGGAAATCAAGGACAGTGTGTGGGACCTGGTGTGGTTTTCAATTAGGTCAATTTGCAAAATTATGCATTATTATGGGTGACAATTATTAGCCTGGTGCGTTACTTGTCAGTGTGGCTAGTTTAATATTTATTACTATTATAGATGTTTAGGTTTGTTCTGATGCGCATTCATTTACATGCACGATTTCTCACCAGATGGGAGATTCTTAGTGCTGATTGTGATTTTAAAATTCGTGTGAGTTAACTTTCTGCCTTTACAAAAGCAACGAGACTTCAGTTTTCTATATTGTTGTGACTCATGAATCATGATGCTTTGCTGATAGGTTGCAGTTTTTCCAGAAAACCCCTTGAAAGGAGCACATGAGATTCAAAGTTTCTGCCTAGGTCACTCGGAGTAAGTCTCTATCAACTCTTATTCTTTTTTTTTCGCAAGTTAGATATAAGATAAGATGATGATATTAGAACTAAGCTAAACCCGTGCAGAAATAATTGCAGCAAGTATAATGAACATATTTCTATCTATGGCCACATCAACTTGGATATTCCATATCATTATCCTTATTAAATTACTAAAGAGCATACATTCTAAGTTGTAGTCAGAACATCAAACAGAACATGGACAGATTATTGTTCCATGTCTTGTATCTATGAATAAGAAGAGAATAAGAATGTATACAAACACCAAGAGAATTGCCCCATCTTCATTTGAAGCATGTGTTCTAGTAAGTAGATGAGTTTATTGACTTTGTGCTAAATATATACTCTGTATTTATGAACCTGACATTGTGCTTCTATTCTCACATTTGCATAATAAGACAGTATCTATTTTTGAGACCAATATCCGGGTCCTTGGAGATTTGCTTTCTGCCCACCTTATTGCAAGTGATTATGTTACGGTATTTTTTCTTGTGCATTTGCCAACGATTTATGAAGTTAATCCTTTTTCCTGATAGCTAATTAAGAGGTCTTTTCAGGGAACTTCAAGCTTCTAGAAAATTTTAAATGAGAACTAGCCAATGGAACTAGAGGAGTAATCTGTTTTAAGCCTGGGTATGTACCTTCATTCAAAAAATAAAAATAACTAGAACAAGCTATTCTGTTTTTTCGTAGGGTTGGCAAAGTTCAAATAATTCAACATAGCTTTTCCTTTGGGGGATGGGGACAATTGCATTTATCCCTGTAATTTAAGGTGAATGCCCTTGTTAGTGCAAATTGACTTTCCCAGTAGAATAAATGTGTTAGACCTAATAAGAGGTTGTAGCCTGTGATTGAACTTGAATTAGGGAAAAAATTGGAAACAGGGAAGATACTCTCTCTAGGCTTATACACCTCTACTTCTGAAACTCAGGAGATATATCTCATGGGATGATGATGCCCTTATTATATTAGATAATGACCTTGGTTTATTACACATTAACTGCTTATGATGTTAGCTTTCCCTCCTAACCATCTAGCATCTCTTCTGCTACTTTTATATTCATAATAAAATGTGTATGTTGCCTTTATTGATCTTGAATGCTTTTCATTCTCTGCTGCTTGTACTTTGTAAACCTAAAACGACTTATTGTAACGAACTGATTTAGCATTTTCTCCTCACATGAGATATTCTTGATGGCATGGTATGAGAATTGCATCATATGGTAACCAGCTGCTTAATTTGGCAGAGGATCTTGCTCGAAGGATGTTGCCTGCCTTTGATATGCCTACAGGCAGCAGTATTGGATTTATCAATTTATTGTTAAACAATTTGTTCATCTTTTACCTATCGATGATTTATCAATTTATTGTTATACTAGGAAGTTCTTCCATATGGATATGATACAATTTCAGTGCAGCAGTATTGGATTTTCCCCATGGAATTATTCCATGCAGTGCATAAAGGGGTAATAGTATATTGCTTCTGTCCAGATATGTTAGCCATTAAATGAAATTCTTTTAGGGGGTATGGGGTTTCTAAAGTCTTTTAATTTGATGAACTAGGCAATGAAGCTATGTGTTAGCTATTGACACATGACTTTTCTATTTTGTTGCTGGATAGCCTGATAGCTGACATGAAGCTGAAAGTGCTTGCTTGCGTAGGTTGAGCTGTCAGTTTTTTTTTCCTTTCGAGGGTCAAATTTTGATAATATCTTTAGTCATGTCTTCTCTTTTCTAATGTTGGTTATGAGATTTTTTTTCTGTTTATGCCTTTAGAATGTTTCTCTGGACATGCCAAATGCAATAATTTATTATTTTTTCACTTTTTTTCTTTAGGTATTCCATTTGGATCAATCAACTTTTTGCACGGAGTTGATTAAAATGAAAGAAAGGCAAGTTCCCTTTCCCATTTCTTTTTCATATTTCTGTCCCAGAACTTCCCAAGAACCTACACTTATTGCACTTCACCTTGGACATTGATTTCCTGTCATAGTTTAAATTATATAGCCAGTCACTGTATATGTTTGCCCTTGTCCTATTCCAACTGGCATACAAATATTCAACTACTGTATATGCTTGTCCTTTGGTACTTCAGTTCAATTTGCTGAAGTTAACTACTCTATTCAGATTACATCAACAGCTAGTGGTGGTATTTTGACCTTGGAGTTTGGGATTCTTAGCCGCTTAACAAATGATCCTGGTGGTGGTACATCAACTACATATTTTTAATGTTTGGAAATGTGCCTTGTCATCTTAAGGGCTACTAAACTATCCTTTGTTCCCGTCATTTAAAAGTAGTCATCATTTGTAAAAGTGTATCTTTTAAGTACCTATCTTTTGTAAAACATTTGTAAATGTCGGTTTCGCGTGTATCTTAATATTATATGTTAATTAATGTACGTCGTCATTTGAAAAGTCTTATTAAATGTGTTGTGTAACTAATGAAAAAACATTGAATTATAGATGAAAAGTGTTGTGCTTGAATAGCTATGAAATCGAACCATTACATAAAAACGGATGCTAGTATCATTATAGACATTGTCTAAATAATCTAAATCAATGTGTAACATATATTTATACATCATAATGTTAATATAAATTGATATATATTGCTAAAAACAACATCTTCATAAAAATGTAAAACGATGTTTGTATCATATTAGTACATCAGTTATGCATATATTTTGTACGATAGATTATTTTAAAACAATAAAAAATCACAAATTTTATATATGAAATTAATATACACAAAATTAATATAATAAAAAGATGTCTATTTTGTTTTAATACATTGATTATTCTAAAAATAGTGATGTAAATGTAAAATTTAAGCTTGGTGTGGACATCTTCAAATGCTTATATATGAAAAATAATGAGACTTTAACAACAAGTGCATGTCAAAAATAAATTTGAGGGGTTGATTTGTATCTATATTTAAAATAAAATAGATGTTTTAACCAAGAAAAGACATCGGCTTAAAACCGATGTTAAAAAGTTGATCTTTTACTACACGCACAATAAGATTGGAAATTTTTTTGAAAGACATCTGTTCTGAACATATGTCTAATTGCATTTTTCTAGTAGTGAAACCGCGACAAAACAGTCGACTTGAGTATCGCGGGTAAAACTGTTCCGAAACATTACACCAAGCGAAAGAAACAACCTGATGTTCAAAAACAACAGACACAAATGTTTTCTAAGAATCAATAGTAGGATCGCGATTTTGATCGTTGAGGTTACCAACCATGTCCATTTCAAGCGACAATGTGGGGGAAGAAGGGGCCAAACCTCGAGATGGATCCGCGAGAACCATATCATTAGCATCATAATGGGCGTAAACATCTTAACAAAACTGTCGAGATGGGTGAATTGGTTCACACTCTGAATGACCCCACCATCAGCACCTTTCATAAACGCCTCAGTTAAATAGCTATAGAGAATAGATTCCCCGAATGTCTCCAAAAATTTACCAAGTCGCTCTTTGCCCTCTTCAGTCAGAAGATATTCATAAAGGGTAGCTTTGGTTTGTTGAACGTCATCGCCAGACGTATACTTCTCCAGCTCCCCCTTAACGGTAGATAATTCATCACGCCCGCGTTGTAGCTCTTCCCCCAGCCCTCGCAGTTGACCCTCTAAATCTAAAATTCGCGATGCACTCTCAGCAATTTTCTCTTTCAAACTCATGGACTCGACACTCGAGAGATCTAACTCCCCTTTTACTCTTTCAAGCTCTTTCTCGGTTTTTTCCAAAGCATCTTGGACACTCTTAATAGTCCCTTCTTGCATCTCTGCATCTCTGAGCTTGGACAACCGGATCTGAAGGGTTTTTACCTCTTTATACTGTTAGGATATGCGATCGACATACTCTTTCAGGTGTCTCGTCACCTCTTCCCATTCGAGATTATACTAATCATCAACAGTAAAGCATGTATAAAAGAAGAGTTCAAAGAAAATAAAAGTTTCATAATCAACGCAAAAGAGTCATTTAAACTTACCCAACCTACAACTTTCTGCCCTTGGTCAGCCAAATCCTCGTCCGCGAGGGCACGAAGATAATCCTTTCAGCTGGACAACTCTTCGAGGGAAGGGCAAGTTTTCTATAATCAATCGCTGTAAAACCAGGTTGTCGATAACCCGATATAGCTATTCCCGATTGGGTAAGAGGCTCCTCTATCGAAAGCATGCCCGAACTTTTCTCCTCCGTCTTTCTTTTCTTACCTGTCGTCCGAACAAGAGGCTCATCATCCCTAGACGAACTCTGGTCCAACTTAAGAGTTGGCAAGGCACCCGCTGCGTCCTCCATAGGGCGATTCTCGACAGGAACCAGAGACAAAGGAGGATCGCGAGCCACTGATGAAGCAGCAACAGTTGATTTTTTCAGGGTTTTCTTCTCTTTTAAACCCATGCGGAAAGATTTTCAGGGTTTTCTTCCCTCTCTCTCCCTCCCACACAGCTGCTGCTCACACAGCCCTCCCTCTCACGCAGCTGTAGACTCACAGCTCCTCCACCCAAGCTGCCCTCCCGATTTGGCTTGGCACACACCCCTCTCCACCCTCTTACATCACCCTCCTGCACCCCGTCATTTTGGCAATACAACAGCCCACGCCACCTGCAAATTTGGATCCCCATCCCTCTCCCCTTTTAATTGAATCACTCTCTCCCTTGCCTTATCCTCTCATCCGAAAATTCAAACCCAAGGATGGCCCTCCCCTGCTATCTCTTGCACCCTTGAGCACCACTAGTACACCACCATCGCCTCCCCTCCTCTCTCTCTTCTCCATGTCCCCATCCGTCGACCCCCCTCCTTGAGAACTCCCCTGTTCGGGCTCGGAGCTGCGGGACATCGCAGCAGCAGCAGCTGCAGCTCCCAGCCTCTCCTCCTTCAAAGTATCCTCAACAGTAGCCCCTCCGATCTTCCGCTTGAGCCGTGCAATCCCGGAGCCGCCAACGCCGCGCCGTCGGAGCACCCTCCTCCCCTGTCTGTCTTCAAGGTCGGTTGTGATTCCCATCATTTTTATTTCTAAAACACTCCCAATGTTCCTCACTCGTCCCTCTGCTTCCCTAGGCCCTCAAGCCACCTTTCCTTGAGCTCCCGCATCCGGAAACGCCGCCATTGAAGCCGGAGTTAGTCCCTCGGAGGCGGCTGTAAGTAATCTTTTTCCCCCTCTTTCGTGCGCTTGCTTTCCTCCTCTATGTGTGGGTCTTGTTCGGGGTCGAGCGTCGATCAGGTTGGGCATGGGATGGGTGGAACGGAGGCACCGGCAGGGGGCTGGGTTTCCTTTCTTTTCCCTCGTTCAATCGTTGTGAGCAGAGGATGAGGACGGGTTCCCTCGAACCCCGTTCTCCTTTTTCTTTTCCTTCTTTCTGATCCGGTTCACAAAAAAAGAAAAAGGAACTGGTTTAGTGAAAATGTGTTGGGTGGGCTTCCGGGTACGGGCTTAGGGCTAGGCCATATCCGGGTTGGGAGTGTTGGTTTAACGGTCCAGATATAAATATTCGATATACGTTTCGAAGGTTGGATACCTTCGTTCGGATGTTGCAATTCAAGTATGGGTCGAGGTTTCAAACCTCTAAAGATCAACCAGTATTCAAAGCGGGGATTTCGAACCCCAATCAATCTAAGTCACAGAAATTCCATTTAAACGAAAGTAAACCGAAAGTAAGGTTCAGATACAAGAGCCACGTCAGAGCCGGGTCCAAACCAAAACATATGTTCTAAAGTCGTAAAGCCAAATTAACAGGGTTAGACTGATTCTTTGCAATCACCCGGGGGATTTTCCCACGCCATAGAGACAAGGAGCAATCATACCTAAAAACAAGTGGTGCGAGCGGGATCAGACCGAGGCCCCAACACACCCTGTCCCGCAAGCGAACATGCACATACGCTAATAATAAAGATGATGCAGATGCGAAAATTAAATCACACTAACATGATCCTAATTTACAATATGCGAAAAAGAACTGTAAAGGCACCCAAAGAATGCCAAGTGGCATATCCCTCTCCTACCTCTGCACCCCTTCCCGTTAGTGCAGAGACTGGCCAGTTCGGTGCTATAGCATAGAAATATCCTCGTGGTGGTGCACTTACCATGACATCATCATATCATATCATATCATCTCATCTCTTGCCCGATGGTGTTGGGCTATCATATCATATCATATCATATAATCTCATCTCTTGCCCGATGGTGCTGGGCTATCATATCATGCTCATATCGACTCGATAGACTCAGGGCACCCGATGGGGCTGGGCTACCCTATGACCCTAACAGAGACTCTAGGACTATCACAGATAACGGCCGTTCTGTAACATACGCATAAAGAAATAGAATGCTCAATCACAAGTGCAATCCTAGCATGATACTACATGGCATGCTTTAATGCTAATGCAACACCTAGTATGTCATATATTCACAAGTAGGTGATCTCTTTCGAATCTGAGTAAGCCCATAAAGGAACTTACCTGAATAAGCCGAACAATAGAGAATTAAGGCAGAAGCAGAATCCAAGCAATGTAAACAATCACCTAATAAACATTCAAAATGCATAAGTCTACGTCTAAGTCACAAAAGGCGCCCCTAACTAGTATACATAACTTCACCTATTTCATAGAACTCATCATCATATCTTCCATACCATCATCATTATTAAACTCGTCATAACTCATCACATCATCTCATCATCTCATCTCAATATCTAATATCTCATAATCTCAACATTTGATCATTTCAACACATCATTTAGAAATCATGCACCATTATTATATATATATAAGTCATATTCATACTCTAATCGTCATATAACATATCATACTTCCACATGTATCCATATCATAACATATCATGGCAATATCAACATATCATAATTTATATACACACAAGGTAGACAATTCATCATCCAAAACACTTCTTAAGTTATTCTTGACCCAAAAATCCATTTACAAAACATTGCTCTTTAAATCAACTTGTTCTATTATTTTATCAAAATAAATCCGACAAGGTCAGGTCATTTCCAAATATCTCGCTTTTAAATTTATTAAATCCATTTCCATTCCAAATCAATTCCGACATTGGAGGACCTTTTCCAAATTCTTTTCCAAGTTCAAGTCCAATAATATTAAATTTTTAAGTCTTAAAATAATAATATTACATCTTTAAATCTCATCAATAATATTACCTAATATCCCATTTATCTATTTCTAAAACAATATATGTATATAATATATATATATATATATATATTAAATTTTCTGGAAAATATTATTTATCTCAAATCTCAGAATAATATATAATAACAATAATCTTTTAATAAAAAAACATTTATATACTAACCACATAATATATCATATCATATAACACAATTAATAACCTTTAAACAACCCAAAGGCCAGCCCAACCAAAAAAAGAAATTAGAGGCCCAGACCCGGGTCCAATCTGATTGCCTAGACCCGGATATCCATAGCCCATACCCCAAACCCGATACCCCTATTTCGGATCCAGACACACCCTTACCCCAAATCCGATTTTTGATTTAAAATAAAACTGAACCGGTTAGATAAGGAAAAGGGACCGGTCCAGAGGAAATGAAAAGAGGTGAAACGGGTTTTGGACCCATCCCTAACCTCCTGCTCAATGGAAGAACACGGGAGAAAGAGAGGGAAGAAATAGACCCCCGCCGGTGATAACTACCCACCTGAATCCACTCCCAACCACTTGACTCACTTCCCCGACCTCAACCCGCTCGAAAGGACATAAACGCAGCAACAAGAGAGAGAGAAGAAACGAGGTGTTACCGAGGGCTCGCCGGAGGGGAATCGAACGAGTCAAGCTCATCGGAGGTTCGTCGAAGTCGGGGATGTGTCTTCCTCGGCCTGGTTCGAAGGTGGGAGGTCAAAAGGGTGAAACTTTATAAGATTTTCGATGAAAGAACAAAGAAAGGCTTACAGGAGTGCTTTGAGGAAACAAGGGGGGAGAAGGGAGAAGGGGAGAGGTGGTGCTCGGTGACTTGGGCTGCTTCTGGGTGGTCCCGGGTTCGTGTCGAATAAGATGGAAGATTGGTTCAGCTGCTGGTCGCTCAGATGCAAAGGAGGAAGGAGGAGGAGCTGCTCGGGCTCCCGGGAGATAAGGAAGGGCACTCGGAGGCGCTCGGGAGGTGCTGTGGTGTTGCCTCGTTGTAAAACAGAGAGGGGGAGAAGAACATTGGGTTGTTGGGTTTGAACAAAGAGGTGGGGCTTGGGTTTTGTTTTGTATTTGTTCTTTGATTTCTATTCATCCGGTTGCTGCTCAAATCCGAGAGAGGGAAGGGGGAACAAGGGGAAAGATAGAGGTGGGTTTTGGGTTTGGGTATGAATCAAGGAAACAATGGAGATAGGTATTGTTTGCTGCAGGTTGCGTGGGAGCAGGGCAAGGGCAGAGGATCAGTATTGGAACCTTGCCAAGAATGGGGGAGCAGAGAGGTAGAGGGAGGAGGAGGAGAGGGATGGGTGTTTAGCTAGAAGTAGAAATGGGCAAGCTAAAGAGAGGAGTGTAGAGTTGTTGTTTTGCTGATGCTTCAGCTTTCAGAAGAGGAGCTGAGATGAAGACAAAAGGGGTGGAAACAAGGATATCATGTGGTCCCAAAGCCATATCTCAACATACCTCAAAACAAATCTCGAAACCCGCTCTCTCGACCTTATTCCGAAACGATTAAAATTTTACCCAAAAGTTCAAATCCGAATAATAACAATAATAATGAAATCCGAAAAATATCTTCAATCTCGATATAAGAAATCGGAAACAAAATTCATTTTTAGATCAAATTCAAATTTATGTCGGAATCTGCTCCAAAAGAATTCAAATAAAATTATACTGCTCGAGGACGAAATTTTCAAAATTTTCCGAAATCTTACAATTTACATCCCAATTAAGTCTATATTAAATCGAAGTAAATTCTTAATTTATATAAGATAATATTTTAAAATCCCGAGTCTTTACATCATCCACCTCTAAAAACAAGTCTCGTCCTTGAGACTAAAACCCTTTTTAAAACCAATCAAGTTTTCTCAAAACATAGATCCAACAAAATCATACAATATCCCAAGTCGATTCCATCCTATATTAGTCAACCAAGTTTTCAGAACTCAAGAGGTGGAATCATCCACCTCTAAGGGCTAATCCCATATTCTCTTCCTAAGTTCATCTTTCAAAGATCAGTTTCAACTATCAATCTCAACATATCATCAAGCTCAACATCAATTGTCTCAAAATATTACGGAATCTCATATATCAACAAGATAAAGCCAACTGTCAAATGTCGTCACGCTAACAATCATATCAACGGTGGTGTCCTACCAATATCATACAAGCAAGTCATCACTCATCAAGGGACTCATCTCCAATCACATCATATATTCTGCACATAACTATCCATCTTATGAGCACAACGATGTAGGAATAAACATCAAGCACACATCTTAAAACAAGGCACTAGGGTATACTCGTCACTAGGTCAAGAGCTCAAGGTAATGTCTATGCTAGGCTCCATATAAAACGCAAGTAGCTCACCTGAAATATCTCCACAACAAGCCCGAATACTCTCCTCAGGACGCTCTAACAAGGAATGACCGACCTCAACATGGAGGTCAGAAACATATCGACAATGTTGAGATAAGAAGGACATCGCACTCCAGGTAATAACAGGGATATAGCTAAGCGATAAGCTATCTCTCGAGAATCTAAAAAGCATCAACAAACCTAAGGCTCAGTTCACCTATGATGTCAAAACGTCGGTCCCCTCAGGAGGTGATACTCTCAGCCGTACATGTGCTCCCACATCAAAGCGAATCTCAATCCTTGTTAATGCCTCAGAATTCGTGAACATGCTGCCAGAATCTTGGAGCGAACCGTCCATCTCTATCGAGAACTATCCGCTCAGGAACTTCATAGAGCCTCAAAATCCGTTGGATGAACTCCTCATCTAGTCTGGAACATGCTAAGTCTCCTGATTAGTGAGGAGGTGCGTCTCTTGCATAATTCTCTACCTCAGATCCTGGGGCCGGTGGGTTATGGGCCCACCACACTTCCGCTGCGCCGCTCAAGTACTGATGTACATATTTGTAGCCCTTTTTATTGCATCGTTTGACTTCATATTTCAATCGATTTCCAAAGAAAAGTTTCAAAAGTATATAAACTTGTGTAAGAATGAGCTAAAGTACAAGAAATAGAGTCTACACGAGTTTTGAGCTAACCATGCAGGAATTCGAGCGAAATCGGAGTCAAAACGGAGAAACCAAGTGAAGCTGAGCAGAGGTAGATATCGACCTTCAACATAGATATCGACCTCTGGTGTCGATATCGACCTCCATATCGACCTCAACATAGACATCGAGTGGAGCTGGATAACTCGAGCAGGAATAGAGACCTCGATATCGACCTCTGGTGTCGATATTGACCCCTTATCTCGACAGAAGATAGACTCGGTTTCGAGATGCGGATTGGAAACTTTATCTTCAAGGAGGCACGGATTTATCTTATACTTTTAAGATAGATGACAGTGGAAGACTTAGTTATCTTTAACCTTTAAGTTTTTATCAAAATAAAAGACCTATCCTAATTGTTTGGATAGAGTTCATAGTTTAGATAGGAGTTACAATCCTCGGATAGCAATGATTAGTAGCCTATAAATAAAGCCCTAGGGGGCTGGCATTCAATCATCATACAATCCAAGAAACAATCAATCAAGACAATCAATAGATTTAGAGTTAGAGAGAAGTTTTAGGGTTTGACGTTTGCGAAAGTTGACGTTGATTTGTAAAGCTTCGGAGTTTATTTTAATGCAACTTTCTTCTTTTCAAACAATGATGAGTTCCATGATGAGAAGCGAGTAGTATCCCAAAGCTCTTAGGGTCGGGGTGAGCCCGACGTTAGCCATGCGCGCTTGAGGTAAGTATTTGATGTCGATATTATTGTGTCTATATCATCTCCTACGATTCTATGTTTAGTCCTAATCGAAAGAAAAGGGATTCATGCTAACAACTTGAGTTATAAACATAAAATTGGTAGAGACAATTAGGTTTATTTGCTATAGTAATCCTAAGAGTTGGTGTACAGCGAAAGCTTGTCCCTCGGGTGAAATAGCGCAATTGTCCGTCTTATTTATCTTATCGTATGCATTGGTTAACGTTTTGGTAAACCCTAGTCCTAGGAGTTGTTTCTTTTACATAGTATAATTCACATAAACCACTGTTATTTTTGTTCATCCCTTCTCATCCATTCTTAAATCTTCGGCCTTTCTTTGCCGACGAAGAACTAACCCACTACAGGAAGACATCGATATCGACCCCAGACGTCGATATCGACTACTGAGTTCATCGATAGTTTTCTGAGTCGACGACGATCATCACTACGGAGGTTACTGAACGTCAATATCGAAACCAGACATCAATATCGACCCTACTGTGTCGACTGGCAGTCTGCTGAGCCAGTCGATTTCGTGACTGACATCGATATCGACCCATTTCAGTCGATATCGACCACTTGTTTTTGTCTCTGCAGATCTTCTGTTATAGAGAACATCGACAGCCGAGGTCGACATCGAGGCCCAAGGTCGAAATCGAGGCTTCTGGTCGACGCAGACTTGAGATTTCCAAAGCTACTAGGATCCCGCTGACACGCCTCCTCGTGGATCGATCCTGACTACCCTTCCATTACAACGGGAGGAAGTCTTGTAATTATTTGCATAGGCTAGGAGTTGGTTTACATTTACATTTTATTATTTGTATTTTAGATACTAGACCTTCCTCCTACAATAACAAGTACTACCCAGAGGACCGTTCTCTTCTCAAAGTCGGCTCTCGTTGAAGGTAACGCAAGGATACTAAGTTAACGGAGGTAGAGGAGAGGTAAAGGCGGACGACTCGGATTCTCTACGGAACCAAACATAGACCAGAACTGATGACGACGAGAATGAAAGACAAGACCCCAACCCGAGAACGACAATAGTGCCCTTAAGAAATTCTATAAGGTTGTAATTGCGGCAAGAAATCACATATCAATCAATCATGAAGCATACTAGTCACATCAATACACACTAACATGTACCTATCTCGATGAACAACGACAACATATATTGGTAACAAGGAACATGATCGAGTCCTGCACGGACGTACATGTGAGACAATCTAGCCACCTATCATTCCTCAAGTAATAGACAAGCTCGGCATATTAATAATCACGTATGCATGAATTCAACAATAAATCGGTGTGGTACAAGCCAGGAAAAACATAGTAACATAGCGGGTATCACATGTATGATTGACTACTCATGTTCAACAAAATCCCATAACCTCATATATACCTATCATCATAATTAATCCAAGTTCAAATCCGTATAAATCATGGAATCATAGATCAATTTTAAATTCTTGTTCATCAAATCATATAGCATCACATAAGAATTTAAATAACATATATAAAATAACCCAAATCGGGTTTAAACCAAACCCGAGTCAACGACCAAAGAAAGGAGAGAACCGACTCCGGCCAAGAGCCCAGACCTGGTTTTCGTCGCGGCGAATTGGCCGCTTGCCACGGCGAAATCTAGTTTTTCGTCCCTCGCGAGTGATGCCTCTCGCTACGCACGACAAGCATCATTCTCTTCCTTTGTTCCTAATCCTTGTTTGTCGCGACGACCATGGTTTCGCCGCGGCGAAACAAGCGATTGTGAGCTCGCTTTTGATCTAAACTCGATCTTTCTTTCCCAACTAATCTAACCCTTTTCGACACCCTCCCCCGACCTCAAACAACATCTTAGAATAATGATTCCGAATAATATCATGACTAACAGGCAATTAAACGTTTAAAATCACATTTTTAAATACCTCAAGATTTAATAACAAACATTCAAATAATAACTAATTACTCATATCGGGTACACACATAGACAGGTCATATCAATATAGAATCCGATACTAAAATGCTCAGACATGTCATAGTACTATAAAAGGAACACATAAGGGCGTACAAAAATGTCACATCATGGGGCAACGAAGTCTACATGATACGATAAGTATGGCATGTAATCATGGGATGAGATATAATCGGGGAGCATGTCCTACATGATTCTAACCGGTCATGACAGGGTATAAATACAACCAAAGATGATTACTGAGGAACAAGTTTAACATCGGATCATGTTTCATATATTTGTGCATTTCATCATGTCGTAGTATGTAGCATGCAAGGTGGCACCCCATTACTAATTAACGCAATACTCGCAATTATATGAGCTCAACAAGATAAGCATAGATCGATGATATTTTCAAGGCAACATGATAAGGTGTAAACCTGGGCATGACCTTAACTATAATACGGGGCACGGAGTCGGATGAGGTACAAGCTACCAGAATACAATAAGCATCAAAAGAGCATCGTATGGTAGGAACCATAATTTATGTGAGACACACATATTAGCACATCCTTAGTCATATTAAGCATGATAGAAGGTTGTTGAGGCATAGCATGACAACTAGATTACCAACATCAAACATGCTCCGATAGTCATAGGATCATATAAAGAGGCATATCATGGCTATCACAACCTATGACAAGTGTACTAGACGATGATACAATTTGAGCTTGGGATTATGCAAGTCACATTTCTAAGGGCTTAGATTCCAAATGATACTAATAGTGCATGACGAGTCCTAAATGGGTGAGAATAAGGTGCATCGAATAACTTCACATAATGGCATGAGGAGCATATAAACAAGTGTAACAACCCCAGCAAGACTACCATTGCAACCAACATCAATGTATATACGGAGAATATAACCATGTGTCACAGGTGAATCGTGCGCAGGTCATAATGCAAAACAAGAAAATGCTTCTAAGGTGTCATGTTTCGAGAGGACAATATGCTATATTCATATATATATATAACTATATTCATATACATAAAGTAATCATGCTAGTATCTTACAACTATTGTGGTGGGTGTGTTCATGCAAAGGTCAGGATCTCCACACGTGTAAAGATATCATCTCAAGCAAGGGTGTAACAAGGGATGTAACATATCCTAGTCATGTCGAGGTCATCTTAGTATAAGGTTAATGATGGCAAGATGATCATCTATGGTGCTACTAGGTACTATGATACATGGAACAACATAACGTCATGAATGCAATGTTTGCGTACATAAGAGGAGACAATTAAAGCACATATTCTCATGATAAGTTGCATTTTAGGAGACATACGTCCTATATGATACTAATAGCATACACGGAATCTAAATACAAGGTGGTGTGTGAACATGTAGGGTGTCATACTATTCATCCTTAAAAGCATAAAAGAATATCATGGGGCATGAAGGAACAATATCACGAGGCAAGTAGATAGGCGTGATACTAGTCGGAATCACATAAGGCATAATGAGCATCGAGTGGTAACATCAATCATATTTCGATGACATAAGGGACGAATGCCAACACTATCAGGGACCTATTTTAAATAGGAGGAGATCATAAAGCAAGTAGGCCACAAATTTACACAAGCCACAAGTCATGGGTCCTACAGGATACTAATGTCTCAATGAAAGATATAGAGGAGCAACATATGATACATGTACATTAAACAACTTAGCACCAATTATATACATGAGGTCAAGACAATCATAATGCAATCCTATGGAAACAAGGAAGAAACATAGCGGGGGACAATACGAGCCTACGATAGCGTGACTTCACGTGAACATAGGGGATACAAGTCAATAAATATCGGTACACGACATGTATTAAACACAATGATATCTCAAGTCATTCAACACAGTAGTGCATCAAGTCACGTAAACACAGATAGGGCTGCCGTTATAACCAGACAGAGATTTCCAAGGGCAATATCGACTTATCCCCACAGACTCAAAAGCTCATTTTCCGTGGAATGCGTGTGTGACTCATATCGAGAACACAGAAGGGTACACAAATTACTCCCGAAAGAATATGGCGGAGTTCGGATAGAAGTTAATGACAAGGAGACATCGGTTGACCACTACGAGAATCGAGGAAGATGACTCCATAAAACAACCCATCCCATAGGCTCAAAATCATTCAAAGTTTGATACTCCAGTACTCTGACCATCTTGTGGCATGACCTATGGTGTCAAGTACCATACTCTATCACACGCTCAAGTAGTCAATGTTCCCGACCCAAATTCCCGACCAAGATTAGATTCCCAATTCCATTTCCATGAAAAGACGTCGATACCTTAAGGAACGACTCGATCGGAATACCAATTGAGACATGGAAGAAGATAGAAGGGGAGGAAATCAGAATGAAAGAAATAGACATTTCTCGATCATCACCAACCTTTAACCGAATCTGTCGAACCAAAGGCAAAATGAAACGGAAAGACACCAACGAATGAATCATGGAGAAGACCGCTCTATAAGACAGAAATTCCGACTATACTGAAAGGAAAGAATCCTTCGCTTATCTCGCTCACATAGAGATGCAAAACTCAGTCTAAGTATATCGATAGATTTCTGGTTCTACCATATTAGCACTAAGCACAGAATCAGTCAGTGATAATTATATTGATCTCCTTCGAGGGAGATCGTTCTCAGGTCCAATTAATACATAAAGCACATCAAGCTATCTAATGCCGCTCTTCGAGGAGCGACTGACCGGAGGGGAAAAAACCTCACAATCTCTACCTAACTCGCCACTCCAACCACCTCGGTGCAATTCCTTGGAGTCTTCCAACCCACCTGTAAAGAATAAGCTAATATTTCGCCTAGCCGTTCCAAACTACATCCAATAGGGATGGTATAACGCCTTTTCTACCCACTCGATCCCTTTGGTTTGATCCATCATATTTAATAAGCCGAGTTCATATTTAGTCCAATTGAGTTAGGCATATTAAGTTCATTTTTCCCCTTTAAAACATCTTCAAATCCTTTGAAATTCATGGGCAATTTTCCCAAACATACAGCCGACCCTTGCGTACCCGAATTGCAAAACCTGGCTCTGATACCAACTTTGTAACGGCCCGGATATAAATACCCGAGATACGTTTCAAAGGTTGGATACCTTCGTTCAAATGTTGCAATTCAGGTACGGGTCGAGGTTTCAAACCTCTAAAGATCAATCAGTATTCAAAGCGGGGATTGCGAACCCCAATCAATCTAAGTCATAGAAATTCAATTTAAACGAAAGTGAAGCAGAAGTAAGGTTCAGATACAAGAGCCACGTCAGAGCCGGGTCAAAACCAAAACATATGTTCTAAAGTCGTATAGCCAAATTAACAGGGTTAGACAGATTCTTTGCAATCACCCGGGGGATTTTCCCACGCCATAGAGATAGGGAGCAATCATACCTAAAAACAAGTGGTGCGAGCGGGATCAGACCGAGGCCCCAACACACCCTATCCCGCAAGCGAACATACACATACGCTAATAATAAAGATGATGCAGATGCGGAAATTAAATCACACTAATATGATCCTAATTTACAATATGCGAAAAAGAACTGTAAAGGCGCCCAAAGAATGCCAAGTGGTATATCCCTCTCCTACCTCTGCACCCTTTCCCGTTAGTGCAGAGACTGGCCAGTTCGGTGCTATAGCATAGCAATATCCTCGTGGTTGTGCACTCACCACGGCATCATCATATCATATCATATCATATCATCTCATCTCTTGGATGATGGTGCTGGGCTATCATATCATATCATATCATATAATCTCATCTCTTGCCCGATGGTGCTGGGCTATCATATCATGCTCATATCGACTCGATAGACTCAGGGCACTCGATGGGGTTGGGCTACCCTATGACCCTAACAGAGACTCTAGGACTATCACAGATAACGACCGTTCTGTTACATACACATAAAGAAATAGAATGCTCAATCACAAGTGCAATCCTAGCATGATACTACATGGCATGCTTTAATGCTTATGCAACACCTAGTATGTCATATATTCGCAAGCAGGTAATCTCTTTCGAATCTAAGTAAGCCCATAAAGGAACTTACCTGAATAAGCCGAACAACAGAGAATTAAGGCAGAAGCAGAATCCAAACAATGTCAACAATCACCTAATAAACATTCAAAACACATAAGTCTACATCTAAGTCACACAAGGCCCCCCTAACTAGTATACATATAATTATAACTTCACCTATTTCATAGAACTCATCATCATATCTTCCATACCATCATCATTATTCAACTCGTCATAACTCATCACATCATCTCATCATCTCATCTCAATATCTAATATCTCATAATCTCAACATTTGATCATTTCAACTCATCATTTAGAAATCATGCACCATTATTATATATATATATATATATATATATATATATGTAAGTCATATTAATACTCTAATCGTCATATAACATATCATACTTCTACATGTATCCATATCATAACATATCATGGCAATATCAACATATCATAATTTATATACACACAAGGTAGACAATTTATCATCCAAAACACTTCTTAAGTTATTCTTGACCCAAAAATCCATTTATAAAACATTGCTCTTTAAATCAACTTGTTCTATTATTTTATCAAAATAAATCCGACAAGGTTAGGTCATTTCCAAAAATCTCGCTTTTAACTTTATTAAATCCATTTCCATTCCAAATCAATTCCGACATTTGAGGACCTTTTCCAAATTCTTTTCCAAGTTCAAGTCCAATAATATTAAATTTTTAAGTCTTAAAATAATAATATTACATCTTTAAATCTCATCAATAATATTACCTCATATCCCATTTATCTATTTCTAAAACAATAGATGTATATAATATATATATATATATTAAATTTTCTGGAAAATATTATTTATCTCAAATATCAGAATAATATATAATAATAATAATAATCTTTTAATAAAAAAACAATTATATACTAACCACATAATATATCATATCATATAACACAATTAATAACCTTTAAACAACCCAAAGGCCAGCCCAACCAAAAAAAGAAATTAGAGGCCCAGACCCGAGTCCAATCCAATTGCCCAGACCCGGATATCCATAGCCCATACCCCAAACCTGATACCCCTATTTCGGATCCAGACCAACCCTTACCCCAAATCTGATTTTGATTTAAAATAAAACTGAACCGGTTAGATAAGGACAAGGGCCCGGTCCAGAGGAAAAGAAAAGAGGTGAAACGGGTTTTGAACCCATCCCTAACCTCCTGCTCAATGGAAGAACACGGGAGAAAGAAAGGGAAGAAACAGACCCCCGCCGGTGATAACTACCCACCCGAATCCACTCCCAACCACATGACTCACTTCCCCGACCTCAACACGCTCGAAAGGACATAAACGCAGCAACAAGAGAGAGAGAGAAGAAACGAGGTGTTAGCGAGGGCTCGCCGGAGGGGAATCGAACGATTCAAGCTCGTCGGAGTCGGGGTTGTGTCTTCCTCGGCCTGGTTCGAAGGTGAGAGGTCAAAATGGTGAAACTTTATATGATTTTCGATGAAAGAACGAAGAAAGGCTTACCGGAGTGCTCTGAGGAAACAGGGGGGAGAAGGGAGAAGGGGAGAGGTGCTGCTCGGTGACTTCGGCTGCTTCTGGGTGGTCATGGGTTCGCGTCGAATAAGATGGAAGATTGGTTCGGCTGCTTGTCGCTCAGATGCAAAGGAGGAAGGAAGAGGAGCTGCTTGGGCTCTCGGGAGACAGGGAAGGGCACTCGGAGGCGATCTGGAGGTGCTGTGGTGTTGCCTCGTTGTAAAATAGAGAGGGGGAGAAGAACATTGGGTCGCTGGGTTTGAACAAAGAGGTGGGGCTTGGGTTTTGTTTTGTATTTGTTCTTTGATTTCTATTCATCCGGTTGCTGCTCAAATTTGAGAGAGGGAAGGGGGAACAAGGGGGAAGGTAGAGGTGGGTTTTGTGTTTGGGTATGAATCGAGGAAACAAGGGAGATGGGTATTGTTTGCTGCAGGTGACGTGGGAGCAGGGCAAGGGCAGAGGATCAGTATTGGAACCTTGCCAAGAATGGGGGAGCAGAGAGGTAGAGGGAGGAGGAGGAGAGGGATGGGTGCTTAGCTAGAAGTAGAAATGGGAAAGCTAAAGAGAGGAGTGTAAAGTTGTTGTTTTGCTACTGCTTCAGCTTTCAGAAAAGTAACTAAGATGAAGACAAAAGGGGCGGAAACAAGGATCTCATGTGGTCCCTAAGCCATATCTCAACATATCTCAAAACAAATATCGAAACCCGCTCTCTCGACCTTATTCCGAAATGATTAAAATTTTACCCAAAAGTTCAAATCCGAATAATAACAATAATAATGAAATCTGAAAAACATTTTCAATCTCGATATAAGAAATCGGAAACAAAATTCATTTTTAGATCAAATTCAAATTTATGTCGGAATCTGCTCCAAAAGAATTCAAATAAAATTATACTACTCGAGGACGGAATTTTCAAAATTTTCCGAAATCTTACAATTTATATCCTAATTAAGTCTATATTAAATCGAAGTAAATTCTTAATTTATATAAGATAATATTTTAAAATCACGAGTCTTTACAGTTGGGCCGTGGGTTGTGGGGTGTGTTTGATGTTTTATTTTATGTTGATAGTACTAAAATATTATTAGATTTTATTATTATTATTATTATTATTATTATTATTATTATTATTATTATTATTATTATTATTATTATTATTTCGTGAAGATATATTTTGAGATTTCATATATCATAAAAGAAATTGTTTCATGGTTATGTTGATTGAAAATATTAATTTATGATGTTAAAATGTGATTTTGGGGAATTGCGAAATGATTTAGTGTTATTGATCTATGAATACAGTTGGTGTCTTGTTCGGGTTATATATATCGTTGTTAAATTATTTAAAAAGGGTTTATGAGTTCTTTCCCAAATATTTCTTAAAGGCTTTACTGTTTTGAAACCGAGATGCCGAGATTCCTTTAACGACAACTTCGACGAATTAGCCGGATTTCCCTATTTAATAATGATCGTTCGGACCTCCCCTTAACTGCCTATTATAGTTGTTGAGCCGTGGACCCTTTTTAACCGTCTAATTGAATTGATATTGGACCTTGCTTAATACATGACTGGGCCGTTGGACTGAGATTGAATTGGACTGAGATGAGACATTGGACGGACTGACAAACGAGAATTATTGGAAATTGAAATGATTAATCTGCGGAAATCTCGGCTTTCAGAGGTTTTCTCGTATTTGACGCGTTTTGAGTTATCACTTGTTTTTCGGGAAAGTCCTTCAAACTTCTTTCTATATGCTTACTTAGTTAGTTGGACGTTAGACTCATGGCACCTTTATTACTTATTTCACTAGGTGATTATTGACTTGCTTGGATTCTACTTTCCACTATCTCATTGTTGTTCGACTTTCTCAAGTAAGTTCCTTTATGGGCTTACTCAGACTCGAAAGAGAATACCTGCTTGTGAATATATAACATACTATGTGTTGCATAAGCATTAAAAGCATGCCATGTAGTATCATGCTAGGACTGCACTTATGAATGAGCATTCGGTTACTTTGTGTGATTGAGAATAGAACGGCCGTTATCTGTGAGTCTTAGAGTCTTTGTTAGGGTCATAGGGTAGCCCAGCTTCATCGGGTGCCCTGAGTCGGTATTGTCTATATATGAGCATGATGATGAGATAGCCCAGCACCATCGGGCATGAGCATGATATATGATATGATGACCCAGCACCATCGGGCAAGAGCATGATATATGATATGATGATGATATATGATATGATGATGAGTTATGATATGATGATGAGATGATATGCTATAGCATCGAACTGGCCAGTCTCTGCACTAACGGAAAGGGGTGCAGAGGTAGGAGAGGGATATGCCACTTGGCATTCTTTGGGCGCCTTTACAGTTCTTTTCCCACATATTGTAAATTAGTATCATGTTAGTGTGATTTAATTTCTGCATTTGCATCATCTTTATATTAGCGTATGTGTATGTTTGCTTGCGGGACAGGTTGCGTTGGGGTCTCGGTCTGATCCCGCTCGCACCACTTGTTTTTAGGTATGATTGCTCTCTGTCTCTATGACGTGGGAAAATCCCCTGGGCACTTGCAAAGAACCTGCCTAACCCCGCTAATTTGGCTACACGATTTCAGAATTTGTGTTTTAATTTTGATCCGGCCTCGCCGTGGCAAGTTGTACTTTACTTCCGTTTTCGCTAGTTGTAAATGAATTTCCGCGACATAGTTCTAGGACAGCTTGAAGATTCCACGTGGCCCTCCGGCTATTTTGGGGTTCGAAATCCCCACTTTAAAATACTAATCTTTGAGCTTTGAAACCTTGACCCGTACTCGAATTGCAAATTCTGAACGAAGGTACCAAACCTTCAAAACGTAACCCGAGTATCTATATCCAGGCTGTTAAAAAGTTGGTATCAGAGCGACGTTCTGCAATTTGGGTACCAAAGGGTCGAGTGAATGTTTTGACAACCCGCCCATGATTTTAAAAAGATTTGAAAGAGTTTTCAAAGGGCAAAATGAACTTAATATGTGTAACTCAAATGAACCTAATATGAACTTGGCATTAAAAGTCGAGTAAAATCGAACAATGGGGATCGAGTGGGTAGAATGGTGCTAGACCATCCCTATTGGATGTAGATTGGGAACGGGTAGGCAAAATATAGCTTACTCTTTACATATGGGCTTGGAAGACTCCGAGAATTGCACCGCGGTGGTTGGAGTGGCGAGTTAGGGAGAGGCCACGAGGTACTTGCCCCTCCGGTCGGTCGCTCTTCGAAGACCGACCCTAGATAGCTTGGCGTGTTTTATGTATATCAACTGGGCCAGAGGGCGATCTCCCTCAAAGGAGATCATTATAATGGTAATTGAGTGCTTCTGTGCAGAGTGGTAACTCTGAATATGCAGCAGTATGGTCGATACACGACGTGGGGCAGTCGGGCATGGGGGCCCAGCACGTAGGGGCAGAGGACGACCTCATCGAGTTGTGGCCGACAGGGCAGATGATGACGTTCAAGATCTCGGGGGTGCGGAGGTCCCCGCCCCCCAGCTAGAGGAGATACTGAGGGAGATGGATAGGACGACATTAATCGAGATGCTGCGAGGGCTGGTCGGAGATCCTCCATAGGACACGCATGGTATGCAGATTCCCGTCGAGCAGCCAGTTAAGCCAGCTATAGAGACCCCAATTGGACAGCCGGTCGCACCAGCCCTCGTCGATGCGCGCCCTTAGAAGCGCATCGACTGGGTTTGATCTTTAGCACATTGTGGCCCACCACACTTTTTGGGAGAGGATAGAGCGGATGTCGAGGCATGGATGAGACAGATCGATTGCATCTTTGATTTCATCGGCGCTCCTGCTTTCGAGCGTTAGAGGTTGGCCACAAGACTTCTGCGAGATGACGCCTTCCTTCGTTGGACCGTCTGTAAGGCGGGCCAGACAGAGTGGAGCTATGAGGAGTTTCAAGCACTGCTGCTTCGGGAGTATTGCCCGCCAGGGAAACAGACGGCTACGGAGGTCACCTTCATGCGCGCTACCTACGACCCATCCCGCTCTGTATCGGAGGTCATCCGTCAGTTCAAGAGGGAGTTGATCTACTGCGCTCATCTCTGCCCCACTGACGAGAGTCATATCCGCTTGCTGTCCATGAGGATGTCGCCAGAGATTCTTCTACACACATCTAGTTTGGGAGATGTTCCGTTTGACCGCTTTCTGGAGGTCGTGATGATGTATGAGCAGCAGAGGATCCTGACTACTACTGTGTATGCCCCCTCTCGCCCCGAGGCAAAGAGGCCGAGGCCCGCTGACACGAGATGGGATGCGAGTTCCCGAGGAGCCTTCTGCGGAGGATTCAGAGGAGGGATGCCGAGAGTTATGCCACCCCCAGCACCACTAGTGGCTCGTCGAGGTGCTAGCGTCCGGAGCATCATGTGCTATGGTTGTTCTCAGCCCGATCATTATCATAGAGATTGCCCTGATAGATCTACCAGTTGTTACACTTATGGAGGTATGGGACACAGAGCTGCTCATTGCCCTTAGGGTGGTAGGACCCCACCGGCTACCCCCGCACCGAGACTTCCCGCCGCTCCTCAGCCCCCGCTTCTGACTTATTCCCCTGGGGAGGGGAGAGGTAGCACAACTGTTAGAGGTCGGCCCGGAGGACGTGGCAGAGGTTCAGCTAGAGGGGGTCGTGGGCCATCTGGGCCCGGGACAGGCAGAGGATCATCTTCCGCAGGACCGTCTGGGTCAGGTTTTGGGAGAGGACAGACATCTGGAGCTTCTGGTTCTACAATGCCACTACCGCCCCGTGTTTTCCAGATGAGAGTTGAGGATCGATCCGCTCCGAGTGCCTCAGGTACTATATTTCTCTTAGGTGAGTGCTTGAGTATTCTTTTTGACATGGGTGCCACACACTGCTTCATAGCAGAGTCGTGCGTCTCTAGGCTGAGCCTGAGTTGCACGAGGGGTCCGCCCCTGACTGTGGGTATGCCGGATGGGGCTAGGGTTAGGACGAGTCGGGAGATCCTAGGTTGCCCTATCCGTATAGGAAAGCGAGAGTGGCCCGTCGACCTGATCGTGATGACCTTGAGGACCCACGACTTGATTCTTGGCATGGATTTCATGGACCACTACGGAGCGATCATCGATTTGCGGACAAGGCATGTGTCGATTCTAGTAGAGGATGGCACCGAGCACCAGGTTTGGGGTAGTGACCCCAAGAGGAACGGGGCACTGATTAGCGCAGTTCGAGCAGCGAGACTCCTTGACAAGGTTGTACGGGATATTGGTATTATGCTTTGGAGGTGGACTGAGGCCGACCCACCATGTCTGAGGTACCCGTTGTTCGAGACTTCACCGATGTCTTCCCCGATAAGTTACCCGGATTACCCCCGCAAAGAGAGGTCGATTTCGCCATCGAGTTGGAGCCCGGCACCAGGCCCATTTCCCGAGTACCCTACAGGTTGGCACCCATAGAGATGGTCGAGCTTAAGGCTCAGTTTGAGGAGTTAGCCGAGAAGGGCTACATTCGTCCGAGTGCATCGCCGTGGGGAGCTCCGGTGCTGTTCGTCAAGAAGAAGGGTGGTTCCTTGAGGTTATGCATCGACTACCACGAGCTGAACTGGGCGACGGTGAAGAACCGTTACCCGCTTCCGAGGATTGACGACCTGATGGACCAGCTTCAGGGTGCAGTGACCTTTTCGAAGATCGACTTGAGATTGGGATATCATCAGCTCAGGGTGCGATCAGAGGACATCCAGAAGACCACCTTTAGGATGCGGTATGGGCACTATGAGTTTGTGGTCATGCCTTTCGGGCTGACCAACGCGCCAACAGCCTTCATGGAGCTTATGAACAGGGTGTTCATAGACTATCTGGATAGATCTGTCGTGGTATTCATCGATGACATCCTAGTATACTCGCGGAGCCACGAAGAGCATGAGCAACATATGAGGATTGTTTTGGAGACGCTGAGGAGGCATCAGCTGTTATGCAAGTACAGCAAGTGCGAGTTTTGGATTCCTGAGGTGACCTTCGTAGGTCATGTGATCTCAGCAGCTGGAGTCGCCGTGGATCCGGCGAAGATCGATGCTATCGTTGCTTAGGAGGTGCCCAAGAACATTATCTGTATGGTACTTCATGCAAGGTGATGACGGATCACAAAAGCTTGAAGTACATCTTCACCCAGAAGGAGCTCAACATGAGACAGAGACGCTGGTTAGAGCTCCTGAAGGATTATGATTTGGAGATCATCTATCATCCCGGGAATGCCAATGTTGTGGCCGATGCGCTCAGTCAGAAAACTCATCAGGAGGTGGCTGTGGCCAGATTGACAGCGCAGTGTAGATTACAGGCAGAGTTAATGTCTTGTGGCATAGAGGATTGGATTCAGCGAGAGAGGGGTCATCTATCCTTCCTCGAGATTCACTCAGAGCTGATAGATGAGATTCGTAGAGGTCAGGCGGATTGCCCTGAGGTGGCAGCACTGAGAGAGCGGATGGCACAAGGACGAGCTGGAGAGCTTGCGGAGAGAGCCGATGGATTGTTGACCTTCCAGAGCAGAGTGGTAGTACACTCTACGTTAGATCTGAAGGAGAGGATTATGCAGGAGGCCCAGACCACCCCTTATTCGGTCCATCCAAGGACGAATAAGATGTACCAGGACTTGAGGAGATCCTACTGGTGGCAGGGGATGCGAGCAGATATTACAGATTTCGTCGCTAGGTGTCAGATTTATCAGTAGGTCAGGATTGAGCATCAGAGGCCATGTGGCTTAGTTAGATCGCTTCCAGTTACCGAGTGGAAGTGGACAGATATCTCCATGGATTTCGTCACTTGATTGAGGAGAGATGTCAGAGAGTTCGATGCTATTTGGGTTGTGGTCGACAGACTGACCAAGTCGGCCCACTTCATTGCCATCCAGGAGACATGGCTGGTTTCGAGACTAGCAGATGGGTTCATCCGACAGATTGTGAGACTCCACGGGGTTCCCGAGATGATAGTTTCCGACAGAGATGGTCGTTTCACATCGAGGTTCTGGCAGCAGGTTCATGATGCTTTGAGGACTTGTTTGCATTTCAGCACTGCTTATCATCCACAAACGGACGGACAGAGTGAGCGGACGATCCAGACCTTGGAGGACATTTTGAGATCCTGCATGTAGGAATGGGGCGACCGTTGGGTTAGATTCTTACCGCTAGTTGAGTTCTCCTACAACAACAATTACCATTCGTCGATCGAGATGGATCCTTATGAGGCATTGTATGGGAGGCGCTGCAAGTCGCCAGTATATTGGGACGAGCCTACCGACACCACAACTTCATTGCCGGAGATGGTTCGAGAGACAGTCGACCAGGTCGGGCGCATACGGGAGCATATGAGGGTCACTCAGGACCGACAGAAGAAGTATGCAGACCGCAGGCGGACAGAGATCGAGTTTGAGGTTGGATCGCATGTATGGCTTAGAGTGTCGCCGACCAGAGGAGTTTGCCGCTTTGGCATCAAGGGCAAGCTGAGCCCTAGATTTGTAGGACCGTTTGAGATTCTCGAGAGGGTCGGCGAGGTCGCGTACAGTTTAGCCCTACCCCCATCGTTAGCCGGATTGCACGATGTGTGTCATGTGTCCCAGCTTCGGCGATATGTCCCATATGCAAGCCATATATTTGACCATTCCGATCTCCGGATAGAGCCTGATCACACCTATGTAGAGAGCCCAGTTAGGGTGCTTGACCGTCGAGTCAAGAAGTTGAGGACCAAGGAGGTTCCTCTTCTTCTGGTCCAGTGGTCTAGGAGGAGTCCCAAGGAGGTGACTTGGGAGACGGAGGATAGCCTCCGGTCGAGTTATGGGAGTGTCGTAGACGAGCTCTTAGCGTCTTATGTTGAGCCGAGTATTGACCTATCCTTAACTTCACGAGCTAGTGATGAGCCTTACTAGTCTTTTATTTTGGGAATGGGCATCTCTGTGATTATGTGCTTATGATTGCTTTCTCTGAGCAGATTCTATGCTGAGATGATGTGGCTAGAGGTCGGTTCTCCTGGCTTGCGTCCTGATGTGCTTGATTTGACGTCTGTTGGGACTTGTGATGCTTTTGAGGGATGTCGAGATACTTTATGACTCGTACTATGTTGAGACCTTGTCGCCATTTTTGGCACGTTTTGAGATGCTAGCATCCCTTATAATTGTGTTTTAGACAGTTAATGCGTTTGAGCTGCTTGACTTGTTGAGACTATCTCCTTGATGTTTGAGACTTACCACGTGAGAGGTGGTTGATGTTATGGTAGCTATCTATATATGAGTTGATGAGATTATGACTTTATGATCCTTGATGAATTGGAAATGTTGATTGAATGACTTGGAACATAGGAAGGGAATATGGGATTAGCCCTTAGAGGTGGATGATTCCACCTCTCGCAATCTGAAATTTCTTGATTAAACATTGGATTTGAACATTTTGAGCATGTTTTGAAGAGGACCAATTTGGGTTTTATTAAAGTGATAAGCGCTATCTAGAATTCCATGATTTCGAGTTCAAACTTTCCATTTAAAAACGCTTTTGAACCCTTCCAAGTCATATTTATATACTTTTGAGTAATGATACGACTGAGAAGTCGGGGCAAGGATGGGATAAGGGCCCATATCTCATACTTGCTCCAACCAATTGGGAGTAGCGTGATCACGTGAAGGATACTGCGAGAATCTCATATGGGCCCTTATGAGATACTTACGGGATCGGTGGCATGATCCTCGGACTCACCGCTTTCAAATCCTTTCCATTTAGAATGATTTTAGTCTCGGGGACGAGACATGTTTTTAGAGGTGGATGAATGTAATGACCTGATATATTTTATACTATATGATTATTACCTTATTTAAATTACTTGAAAATAGGAATATTTTATTCGTATAAATGGAAGAAAACTTGTCCTCGAGCAAGGTCGATTTTTATAAATCCGTCCAACCTCATTTTAAAATTTGGATTTTGACGGAATTGAGTTCCGCTTTTGAATATTCGAGAATTAATAAAAATGAATTCTATTATCCAATATGATTTTGATTTCGATTTAAATTCGAATGTCGGGTTTCGGGTTATTGAGTATGTTTCACGTTTGAATTGTCGGGATTTCAATTTGTCTTTTCTGGGAAAACACTTTCCCCTCTTTTATTTTCCTTTTCTTTCTCTTCCCTCTCTCTCCCTCCCACACAGCTGATGCTCAAACAACCCTTCCTCTCACGTAGCTGTAGACTCACAACTCCTGCACCAAAGCTGCCCTCCCGATTTTGCTTGGCACACAACCCTCTCCACCCTCTTACATCACCCTCCTGCATGCCCTCATTTTGGCAATCCAACAACCATACCACCTGCAAATTCGGATCCCCATCCCTCTCCCCTTTTAATTGAATCAACAGCTCACACACCCCACCACACATTCACTCTCTCCCTTGCCTTATCCTCTCATCCGAAAATTCAAACCCAAGGATGGCCCTCCCATGCTCTCTCTTGCACCCTTGAGCACCACCAGAACACCACCATCGCCTCCCCTCATCTCTCTCTTCTCCGTGTCCCCATCCGTCGTCCCTTCTCCTTGAGAACTCCCCTGTTCGGGCTCGGAGCTGCAGGACATCACAGCAACCGCAGCTGCAGTTCCCAGCCTCTCCTCCTTTGAATTATCCTCCAGCAGCAGCCCCTCCGATCTTCCGCTTGAGCCGTGCCATCCCAGAGCCGCCAGCGCCGCGCCGTCCGAGCACCCTCCTCCCCTGTCTGTCTTCAAGGTCGGTTGTGATTCCCCTCATTTTTATTTCTAAAACAGTCACAATGTTCCTCACTCGTCCCTCTGCTTCCCTAGGCCCTCAAGCCACCTTTCCTCTAGCTCTCGCATCCGGAAACGCCGCCATTGAAGCTGGAGTTCTCCCTCGGAGGCGGTTGTAACTCATCTTTTTCCCCTTCTTTCGTGCGCTTGCTTCCCTCCTCTTTGGGTGGGTCTTATCCGGGGTCGAGCGTCGATCAAGTTGGGCATGGGTTGGGTCGAACGGAGGCACCGGCAGGGAGCTGGGTTTCCTTCCTTCTCCCTCGTTCAATCGTTGTGAGCAGAGGATGAGGACGGGTTCCCTTGAACCCGGTTCTCCTTTTTCTTTTCCTTCTTTCTGGTCCGGTTCACACAAAAAGAAAAAGAAATTGGTTCAGTGGAAATGTGTTGGGTGGGCTTCCGGGTACGGGCATGGGGCTGGGCCGGATCTGGGTTGGGAGTGTTGGGCCGTGGGTTGTGGGGTGTGTTTGATGTTTTATTTTATGTTGATAGTACTAAAATATTATTAGATTTTATCATTATTATTATTATTATTATTATTATTATTATTATTATTATTATTATTATTATTATTATTATTATTATTATTATTATTATTATTATTATTTCGTGAAGATATATTTTGAGATTTCATATATTATAAAAGAAATTGTTTCATAGTTATGTTGGTTGAAAATATTAATTTATGATGTTAAAATGTGATTTTGGGAAATTGCGAAATGATTTAGTGTTATTGATCTATGAATACAGTTGGTGTCTTGTTCGGGTTATATATATCGTTGTTAAATTATTTAAAAAGGGTTTCTGAGTTCTTTCCAAAATATTTCTTGAAGGCTTTACTGTTTTGAAATCGAGATGCCGAGATTCCATTAACGAAAAATTCGACCAATTAGCCGGATTTGCCTATTTAATAATGACCGTTCCAACCTCATCTTAACTGCCTATTATAGTTGTTGAGCCTTGGACCCTTTTTAACCATCTAATTGAACTGATATTGGACCTTGCTTAATACATGATTGGGCCGTTGGACTGAGATTGAATTGGACTGAGATGAGACATTGGACGGAATGACAAACGAGAATTATTGGAAATTGAAATGATTAATCTGCGGAAATCTCGGCTTTCGGAGGTTTTCTCGTATTTGACGCATTTTGAGTTATCACTTGTTTTTTGGGAAAGTCCTTCAAACTTGTTTCTCTATGCTTACTTAGTTAGTTAGATGTTAGACTCATGTCATGTAACGGCCCAGATTTTTTAAATCCGGGTTACGTTCAGAGGGAAGAACTATCCCTCTGCCAGATCTTGCAATCCAAGTACGAGCTGCTTATTTAGCAACTTCAAGTTATAACCCTGTTTAGTTTTAAGGATTTAATGGTATAACTCAAGAAAAAGAGGATTTCAAACCCTCAAAATAATCAAAGAATCCAATCATTAATTACGCTTTCGCACGTAAACCTGTCCTAATTCAACTAGTCAAAAAACTCAGAAGAGATAAAATGAGTTTAAATCAATATAAGTACAACATGTTTCGAAATGACAGACTTAACCAAAACATTTGTAAAGTCAAGCTATAATAAGTGAAGTCTTCTTAACACTCTCGTCCCGTGAGAAAACCCAGCCATAGAAGCAAATCAGCAAGCAAAAGGGAGCGGGTACTTGAAACTATACCACAAGTCAAGGTCGAGCCACTCATGCGGGACCGGAAGTCCTCGCTGAGGTCATATAATACGCCTATACCTAGAATAAAGGATGACTAATGCAGTACAAGATTTAAATCACGCTATCATGCCCCTAGTAGATATATAATATGCAGAAAAGAAATGTAAAGGGCCCAAGACAATGCCAAGTGGCATATCCCTCTCCTACCTTTGCACCCCTTCCCGTTAGTGCAGAGATTGGCCAGTTCGGTGCTATAGCATAGCAATTTCCTCGTGGTGGTGCACTCACCACGGCATCATCATATCATATCACATCATCTCATCTCTTGCCCGATGCTGCTGGGTTATCATATCATATCATCTCATCTCTTGCCCGATGGTGCTGGGCTATCATATCATGCTCATATCGACTCGATAGACTCAGGGCACCCGATGGGGCTGGGTTGCCCTATGACCCTAGCAAAGACTCTAGGACTATCACAGATAACGACCGTTCTGTTTCAAACGCATAAAGAATAGGGATGCTCATTCATAAGTGCAAGTCCTAAACATGATACTACATGACATGCTTTTATGCATATGCAATGCCTACATAATATATAACACATCAGGCATGAGGTCCAATCACTTGAGCAAGCCCCGGAGGACTTACCTGGAGTCTTGACATCCAAATAGCCCACAAACAAGTCACCTAGAAAATCATCCATCTGCAATTAAGCCACTTAGGAGACCATCCAATCACACTAGCAAGTAATAAGCAAGGAGTAACTCATCAATACATATTTCATCAACACACCAATAGACCTTCAAGTCATCATATGACTAAATAACATTTTGTCCAAGTAATCATGCATTCTCAACATGACCATCATTCTTAATTAACCTTGTTCCATCAAGTATTTATAAGCAGAGATATCACATAATATCACTCATATGTTTATCCAAATAATTAAGCATTGTACTTTACACATTAATACACCAAGTAATATCTCACTATGACAACTTATCTAGAAATATTAATTACTTAGGATTTTTAAATATATACACACACATCAAGTGATCAAGTTGACCTAACCGATAAACCGAACGGTAAATAATCGAAACAATACTTGCACTTAGATCCTTTCTCCAACAAGTCCTATCCGTTCTCATCTTTTACACCTAAAACATTTTTATAATCTAAGGGGCGCGTCAAAACACTTATCAAGCCAAGATATATAATCTCTTTACCTTTTTACTCTACGTATACATTACAAGACTTCATATTACCATGCCTCAAGTTATAACACACTTATTAAGCAAGACTCACCCTTATAATTATTACTATCCCATACTCACAAGCCAACATATTCATTGTTTAGTTATTACCAAATAGATCACTCATCAGTCGTTAAATTCAATCATACCCAAGTCATCTATCTACAAGGAATATTATGGAATCCTCCTTTTATAGCTTAGATAACCTAGTCAAACTATTTAATTAATTTAAACACAAACAAATAATGTCACAACTCATGAGTCACCACAATTTAGTTTATAAGCATTACAAGTTATCAAGACACCTTTTATATATATATATATATATATATATATATATATATACACACACACATATATATCCTCTTATAATATTTTAACTAGTACGATCCCCGCGCCATGGCGCGATTTTTTTATAAATAATATTTAGATATAGATAAATCATAGACATTAGACTTAATTCAATATTTTTAATTAAACCCATTGATTAGTAAATGTGTTAAAAATAATAGAAAAAATACACTTGGGTTAGAGAGATAAAGAGAAAAATAAATAATAAATAGTGAAAGATAAATGTTTTGAATTAATCCCATTGGTTAAAAAATGTAACATCAAATAATATTGGGTAATTAATATTAGAATATTTTTCAAAAAATAATAATATTAGAAAATATAGTTACCATAATAAAATTATATTATGTAAATAATATTTCCACAAATAACTTTGAACATGAAGAGGACATGTGACATAAATTAATATTGTATAGTATATAGATATAGATAGTTAGTAAATGAATTTGAGTTAAGCCCAATAGTTATATTAGATTGAATTCAATGTTTTGAATTAAGTCCAATAGTTAATAAGATTAAAGAAAAAAAAAGAGAATTAAAAGAAAAAGAAGAAAAAAGGAGAATTAAAAAAAAAAGAGGATTAAAGAGAAAAAAAATTATAATTGGTCAAAACCCCTAAAATCTCTCTAATGTTGACACCTCAGCATAAACTCTTCTAAATTAAGAGTTTATATAGATAATCGCATTCATTATGTCAATTTAGTTAACTCAATTGCTCACACTCCAATTGACCAAATGTTTAATTCAATTAAGTTAAAACACGTCCAATTTACCTAACATACTCAACGACATAAGGGCACGGAGCACAGTTCGCATTTGAAACAATTTAGCCAAATAAATCAATAATTCAAAGATACAAGCTTTTATACCCATCTCAAATCCAAATCCAATTCCAAATCAACAAAATCTTAAATTAACATAGGCATTAAGGTGAAGAGGCCTGAAATTATACCCTAGGCTCGAGAGTGTTCAGATCGGGAGAGATGGAGTTCCGGGCGGCCTTCGTCGGACAGCAGGGGACGAGTTGCTCGGGTACAGGTCCACACCCCTTTGCTCGCTACTGGTTTTGACAAGAGAGTGAGGAAGTCGAGGGGAAGGGCGGCTGCCATTGAAGAGGACCTCGAGAAGGTGTGTGAGAGGGAGGGGTCGATATTGGGGTCCGAGAAGACAAGAGCATCCGCAGCAGTCCCTTCTCCGGGTCGACATCGACGGAGAGCAAAGTAGCGACAGCGAGGAGCGTCTCAGCGCTGATATACTCGAGATCTAGAGGTGGGGTGTTGCCCAGGGTCTCGTCGTCTTCATTGGGTTCCGACAGCGGCTGCTCGAGCCTGGAAAGCTCGGTTCAGGCCTCAAATGGCAGCTGACTGAATGAAGGAGAGAGAGAGAGACTATGCGTGAGAGCGTGGGCGAGTGAGGCGGCCAGAAAGAAAGGTCCCGTCGGAAGGAGGGGAGGTCGGATGAAGAGCTCAAGGGAGAGCGACGACTAAGCCCAGATCCGGACGAGAGAGGGGAGAGAGAGCTCACGAGAGAAGCCATGGGAGGCAGCTGTGAAAGCTCAAAAGCTTGAAAGAGGCAGCTGTTCAAAAGGGATCCAGCTGGGCGGAAGGAGTTTATATATCCGGGAATTAGGGTTAGCCAATATCACGACAATTCAAAAAAACAAAGCCCGTTATTTCTGTTTTATAAAATTCTGACACAAAATAAATAATAATATTCAGCCCACAAATTCTATATAATGTACAAATATTATAAAAGTTGTCACACTTATCTCAATAGGTTCAAACAATATTCCATTATGCCGGAATTTATTTTAAACAAAACCAAAATTCATTTTGATCGAGGACAGAGATTTTCAAAATTTTTAAAATCTCAAGAATTTAATATTGAACTTAAATCATAATTCATAAAATAATATTTTAAAATTTTGGATCTTTACATCATCCACCTCTAAAAACAAGTCTCGTCCTCGAGACTAAAATGCTTCTTAAAAGCAACAAAACATCTCAAAAATTTAAGTCAGCTCTTCCTATGTTAGTCAACCAGATTTTAAAGGATTCTAGAAACAGTTTATACACCTCTAAGGGCTAATCCCAGATTCCACTTCCTAAGTTCATTTCTCATGATCAGTCTCAACATCATACTCAAATACTAACATATGTTAAAACATCATCATAGTAAGATTCATCATCACATCAGATTTCAACATTTCCAATGTCAAAATATCAACATATCAGAATTTACCATACTAATAATTCCCATTATTAGCATATCGTATAACCATTGAAATCTGCACGTTACTATCAACTAGAAAAGAACACAATCATCATACTCACGCATCACCACTAACTCAAAAGGGCACAATCAAGCTCATGAAGTTAGGGTCATGTCCTAGCTAGGTTCAAATCATCCTTCAATCCTCGAATAAAGTCGTGCCTCTCATCAATCTAAACGACCCGCTCTTGATCACACTATATAGGATTATGCAAGGATGACACAAGGCCTAAGTTGTAACCGAAGGAAAGAGACGTTAAGGACAATTTGACTGACCCTTGACACGAAGAGAGACTCCGATAGTATCTGGTAAGACTGAACACGAGATTTTTGCCGATGCCCATGAGAAACCCCTTAAGGTTAAGATCGTATCACTCAAATCATCACGGAACACATCATGTCATAAAACACACAACGTGGTAATCTTGCACACTAACATGAACCTACCTCAGGGGGCAACGACGATACGATTCTGGCACTAGTGTTATAACATGTGGTAAGGTACAAGATAAACAACCTATCATCATGAGAGCATTATCGATACACATACAATCATCAAGTCAAATCATCACTAATAGGGAATATCACACATATAATGACCAGGAATGCTATTAAAGTACAACATCCATACATACATAAGATAGATTTAACAATTTGTCTCCCGAATATGACTAAATATATTTAGTACGTGCTTGAGGGAATCCTATATGCTACTATAGTGTAAGGAGCTAACCAAAACATGTAAGAAATAGTATGAACATGTCTGAAAGTCACAAAAGAAACATCATATAGTTTACTAGAAAAACAAGGGCAAGTGTGTACTTTATGCAATTATATCACCAAGGCATACATCAATATACATTTCATACCATCATAACCTCAACATGGGAGAGAGTATTTGATAACTCCACTCCCTTGATGAAAATCGGAATAAGTTTCAAAGGCCTTGACAGTCTGTTTGTGTCAAAGGTCTTGAAGCTTTAACAGTATTGATAAAACACAAAACTTGTTCTATATGATATTATGTTCGAATATTATTATATGCTTCCATTATATTATTATATATACACTAACCTTTTAGGAAGTATTTTCGAATATTATTTCCTTCCTTATGTTGTAAATTGAGAAGATTCAAATCGGAAGATCATGGCCTCCGAAAGTTTCCAAAGATAGAAGATCCAGCTCAAGCCATGATCCTCTCTAGCCGTTGGTGAAGATCCTTACGCGCCGATTTGTTTCAATAAAAAGAAAAGGAAGAAGAAGACAGCTACACACATGTTGAACACAAGCTTTCATACACTCAAGCCTTCAAGCGAGATCTGTCTTCTTCGTGTGCTCTCTGCTAGTCCTTAAGAGTGTGTTATTTAATTTCAAAGCATTTGAGAGTTACACTGTGAGCTTGTAGGATATATTTCGAGAGAGTGTTATACTCAAGAGTTTGTAACTCGGGAAGTAGACACTAGGCGATTGATTCACTAAGTGTAAGAGGATTGTACTAGATAGCATAGAGAGGTGGGGCTCTTCTAGATTGGTCTAGGACTCCAAGGGAACGTGAGTTGACTAGATTGCAATTGTATAGGAGAGAGGCTTCTCGGTGAGCTACTAGGATCCTAAGTCTTGGGAATCAATAAAAGCCAGTTGAATCCTAGGGTTGTGGAAGAACCCTAGGCGGGGACGTAGGCCAAGTTCGTGCCGAACATCGTAAACAACTCATCGAGTCCTTTACTTATCGCTTTACCTTATTTCCGCACTTGGTTCGACTTTTTAACTTTGTGATTCAGGTTTTCAGAGAAAAGACTAAGTCTAATCTCAAAGGATTTTGCACGAGCTTCAAAAGTCTTGAGAATCTGCGAAAAACCGGCATACTCTATTCAACCCCCCTTCTAGAGTATTTCTATATTACTTTGTTTTACATTATCTAACCTTCAATTGGTATCAGAGCTTTACTCACTGCTTTTGATCTAACAATCTTGTGAGTTAACAATCTTGTGAGTTTTCGATCATGTCTGGTGAAGCAAGCAGAGGATTTGCACAAGGAAGGTCTACCAGCAGACCACCACTCTTTGTAGGAAACAACTTTGTCCACTGGAGATCATTGATGAAGATGTTCATCATAGACCAAGATCTGGAACTTTGGAACATTATAGAGAATGGGCCAAAGATTCCAGAGATAGACGGACCAAATGGAACCAAAGTCGCAAAGAAGGAGTCTGAATACATCCAAGCGGATCTTGAACTCGTCTCCAAAAACTACAGGGCTATTAACTTACTTTATTGTGGTCTTAGCACTGATGAGTTTAACCGTATTTCATCTTGTAGGTCAGCTAAAGAGATTTGGGACAAGCTGGTCGTCACCTATGAGGGAACCAGCCAAGTGAAGGACACCAAGATCAACATCTTCCTTTGAAAGTATGAACTTTTCAAGATGAAGCCTGATGAGTCTATCAAGGTCATGTTCACACGATTCACAGAAATCACCAACAACCTTGACTCTCTCGGCAAGAGCTTTACAAACGTTGAGAAAGTAAGGAAGATATAGAGGTGTCTCCCATAAGAAAAGTGGGGTCCTAAAGTAACAGCTATAGAGGAAGCCCAAGACCTCACTACTCTGCCTCTTGACGACCTGCTTGGGAAACTGATCACGCATGAGATGATCGTTAATGAAGACGATCGAGAACTTCCAGCAAGCACTAAGAATTTGGCGCTCAAATCTAAGAACGATGACAACAAAGATGAATCTGATTCCGAAGATGAGGATAACGATGAGGATGATCCTTTTGCTCTTATCACAAGAGGCCTTGCTCGAATCCTCAAAATGAAGAAACAATTCAACAACAAGGATGGATCAGAGTCTTCTAAATTCCGAGCTAAGTCTCAATACAACAAAAATGATAAGAAGACTAAACCGTTGTCTTGTTTTGAATGTGGTAAAACAGATCATCTTGTGAAAGACTGCCCTCAAAAGATGAAGAGCCAGTCCAAGAAGGGTGATAGATGAAAAAAGAAAGCCATGGTGGCAACTTGGAGCGATTCTGACTCCGACTCCGACGATGAGAACGCCAATGTCTGTCTTATGGCATCAGGAGATGAATCTCACGATGAGAAGCTTGAGGTAACCGTAAGAGAACTTATGGCAAGTCCAAAAGAGGTATTATCGGAATTCCTTTCTAATATGATTGCCAATGAAGAGAAACTTATTGCCCAAGACTCTTGAGGATCTGTTTATGAGGGTCAAAAGTCTTGAAGCTTCTTATTCAGGTCTTGACATTAAAGTCAAGACTCTTGACTCAGAGAAATCTGAACTCAAGCAAGATCTCTCGTCTCTGAGAAGTGAACATCATGACTTAGAGAACGAGAAGATCTCCCTGAATAATAAGATTCAAGACCAACAGATAGCCCTCATAAGTTTTACCAAATCCAAAGGCACTCTTGATAGGATGTTGGGTGAGCAACAAAGTTCTCTAAACAAAAGTGGTATTGGTTACAATCCAAGGTTTTTAAAGAAGCAGCACATTACCACCTTTGTAAAGGCAAAAGGAAGCAGAACCTCTCCTATATGTCACCATTGTGTTCGAAAGGGACATGTAAAAGAGACCTGCCCCTATAGAAGAAAGGATCCATATATCATTCGCAATACATTCCCTGTTCATTTGAGAAAAGAACGGATAACACAAGTTTGGGTCCCAAAAGGCACTATTTTACCAAATATGGTTTATCCCAATAATGGATCCAAATTTGCTTATTGTTCTAGCCACGAAGGTTGATGTTTGTTTTGCAGGAGATCACCAAGGTGAAGGAGCAAAAATGGATTCTTGATAGTGGATGCTCGAGGCATATGAGTGGGAAGAGTTCTCTCTTTCATGATCTAAAGGAGCAATCCACAGGAACAATCACTCTTGGTGACAAAGGAAAGTGTGACATCATTGGTATTGGTAGCGTTGGGAGTGATTCCAACCATAGTATTAAAAATGTCTATCTTGTGAATGGTTTAAAGTATAATTTGCTTAGTGTTTCTCAATTATGTGATAGTGGCAATAATGTCAGATTTAACAAGAAAAGATGTCTAGTGTGCAGAGAAGATACATGTGAAGTTATACTAACTGCATATCGTTACAACAATATATACACTGTGAATGCTGATCAAGTGGCACAAGGAAGCTTAACCTGTCTAAAAGTTTTGACGGACGATCCAAAGCTCTGGCACAGGAGACTCGGTCATGTGAGTCCACATACACTACAGAAGCTTGTGTCCAAAGGGCTTGTAAGAGGACTACATGAGATGGACTTCAAACGTATTGATATGTGCAATGCATGCACACGAGGTAAACAAACACGTAGCTCTTTCAAACCCAAAAAGGTTGTAAGTTCTTCTAGACCTCTTGAACTTTTACATATGGATTTATGTGGTCCTATGCGAGTCAAATCTCCCAATGGTAAAAAGTACATGCTTGTTGTTGTTGATGATTTTTCTAGATATACTTGGGTTGCATTTTTAAAAGAAAAATCAGAGGCCTTATAAGAGTTTTCAAAACTTTGTAAGGAGTTGCAAACTTTAAGAAACGAGCACATAGTGTCAATTCGAAGTGATCATGGTAGGGAGTTTGATCAACTTCAGTTTGATTTGTTTTGTGCTAAATATGGCATCTCCCATAACTTTTCTGCTCCTAGGATACCTCAACAAAATGGGGTTGTGGAACGAAAGAACCGCACCCTAGAGGATATGGCCAGGACTATGCTTTTAGAAATTGCATTACCTAAAACCTATTGGGCTGAAGTTGTTAACACAGCTAACTATATTTTGAATCGCTGTCTTATTCGTTCCACCTTAAAGAAAACTCCTTATGAACTTTTCAAAGGCCGCAAACCACTTATATCTGATTTTAAACCCTTTGGCTGTACTTGCTTTGTTCATAACAATGGAAAAGATAACCTTGGGAAATTTGATGCGCGTAGTGATGAAGGTATATTTCTTGGCTTCTCCACAAGTAGCAATGCTTGTAAAATCTTCAATAAAAGGACCCAGTTAGTTGAAGAAAGTATACATGTTATATTTGATGAATGCAATGACGGTTCTTTGAGTGAAAGTGTTGCAGATATAGATCTTAACATCCATGCGGAGAACGAGGAAGGTGATGATGCTGCTACCAAGAACACAGAGAAGAGGAACATGTAGGAACATATTCTCAACACTGAAGAATTGGCCCAAGGTGTTGAAGATTCGTCCAAAGCCCTTGGTGTCCAATCCAACAGTGTTGAAATGTCAGAAACTGCTGAAACTGAACCTAACAGGACTATGGAGTCAGATGTACCACAAATCAATCCTGCTGGTGTGACGAATCAAGGAGCTGAGACTAGCAAAAGAAAATTCAAATACTCCTCATCACTCTCATTAAAGGATATCATTTCTGACCCTACTTCTAGTGTTCAAACTCGTTCTAAACTTAAAGATCTTTGTGCTTTTTCACGCGTTTGTCTCTCTTATAGAACCCAAGAAGGTAGATGAGGCCCTTCAAGAGCCAGATTGGATCATTGCTATGCAAAGTGAGCTTAACGAATTTGAAAGGAACAAAGTCTAGACCTTGAAGCCTAGGCCAAAGCATCAATCAGTCATTGGCACACGATGTGTATTTCGAAACAAGCTAGATGAGAATGGTAAGATCGTGAGGAACAAGGCAAGGCTTGTTACTCAAGGCTACAATCAAGAGGAAGGTATTGACTACGAGGAGACCTTTGCTCCCGTAGCCAGGCTTGAAGCCATTCGTATATTATTAGCATTTGCATCATTTATGAGCATAAAGCTATATCAAATGGATGTCAAGTGTGCTTTTCTCAATGGTTTCTTAGAAGAAGAAGTTTATGTGGCTCAACCCCCAAGTTTTGAAAGTTTGGAATTTCCTAATCATGTTTATAAACTTGACAAAGCGCTTTATGGTTTGAAACAAGCCCCAAGAGCTTGGTATGAGCGCTTGTCAAAATATCTTTTAGAAAATGATTTTAAAAGGGGGTTGATCGACAAGACTCTTTTTATCAAGACCAAAGGAAAGGACATTTTGGTTATTCAAATTTATGTTGATGATATATTATTTGGTGCTACTAACACATCTTTGTGCAATGAATTTTCTGACATCATGTGCAGCGAATTTGAGATGAGCTTCATGGGTGAACTCAACTTCTTTTTGGGATTACAAGTTCATCAATCCAAGAAAGGGATCTTTGTCAACCAAAGCAAGTACACTAAGGATCTCTTGAAGAAGTTCAAGATGGATCAATCCAAAGCAGCCAAGACTCCCATGAGCTCAACATTATCCCTAGATCAAGACAAGACTGGGAAGAGTGTCAATCAAAAGGAGTATCGGGGAATGATTGGATCTTTACTATATCTTACAGCTAGTAGACCTGACATCATGTTTAGTGTTTGCATGTGTGCTAGGTTTCAAGCTGATCCTAAAGAATCTTACCTCGTTGCTGTGAAGAGGATCTTTCGATATGTCAATGGCACTAAGGAGCTTGGACTATGGTACCCAAAGCAAAAGGATTTCACATTAATTGGGTATTCTGATGCAGATTTTGCAGGCTATAAGGTGGATAGGAAGAGCACATCAGGATGTTGCCAATTCTTAGGAGCATCTTTGATCAGTTGGCATTCTAAGAAACAAAACTCAGTTGCCCTATCCACTGCAGAAGCCGAATACATAGCAGCTGGAGCATGCTGCTCCCAAATCCTTTGGATAGCTCAACAAATGTGAGATCTTGGCATCAACCTCAAAGGCATTCCCATTAAGTGTGACAATACAAGTTCCATCTCCATTACAAAGAATCTTGTTCAGCATTCAAGGACCAAACATATTGATGTAAGGCATCATTTCATTAGAGACCACGTCGAAAAAGGTGATGTGTCCATTTCCTTTATTTCAATTGATTATCAATGGGCTGACATTTTTACTAAGCCTTTGGCAGAGGACAGGTTCACCTTCATTAGACGAGAGATCGGGATGCTTAACAAGGATGCACTTTCGTAGGGGGAGCTTTCCCTTTACGAAAGATAAATTCTACTCAGTGTCAAGACCTTTGAGTTTTATGTCAAGGTTTGTGAACTGAATGATAGAAAACAGATATCGGATCGTATATATTTGGTTAATATCTTTTTAGATATTTGATCAAATATTATTTTCATCGGATTTTAAAATAATTTATTTATGTCACATATTTTATCCGTAGAGATATTTTTGGAACAAAATATTTTCGGTTATTTCCCTCCTATTCTAAAATGGTTAAGAGAAGATTTGATTTTTGAATTGAAATATTTTTCAAATTGGCAATGTTATCATTACTTACATTGGAACCCTAAACCCCGTCCCATCACTCAAATCTCTCCTATTTAAAACCCAAACCCCTCTCGAATACCTCATAACCTCAGAACTACCCAACTCTTCCAATTCTCCCTCTCCCATCTCTCAAACTATCCTGAAACCCTAGCCGAATACCTCCATGGCTCCCAAATCAAAGAAAGCTTCCACACCCAAAAGACTTGGCGCCACCCACAAGGGACGCCAGGTCACTGCTACTTCTCCTACACCTGAACCCACTCCTAAAGCCATGGTCCCTGCTGTTGTCAAGAGCACCATCGCTGAGAGCACGACTACAGTAACCAAGGGCTCTCAAAAACGCTCTGCTAAGAAGCCTCTCAGTGCGAAGCAGAAAGGGAAAAAGAAGGCCATCGCTGAGGAGGTGGATGAGGAAGAAGAAGAGGAGGATCTTGATGCTATTCTGGAAAGGGATGCAGCCAAGGAAGCCGAAGAAGAAGCTTTAAGGAAGAAAAAGGTCGAGGAGTGTTCGCTACGGGGGTTGCGGGGTAGGTGTATGTATGTAAAATAGAAGAGTCAAATAAAGCACAACTAGACTATCTCCCTGTCCCAAACAAATAATACAAGAATCCCCTCCCTTGTAGTAGTAGGGTAATTCAGGATCGAATCCACGAGGAGGTAGGTCAGCGCTTCCTTCGTTGTACTCACGATCAATGCTTTCGACCTCAGCAGACACTCGATATCGAGTATACTGGTCGATATCGACCTCAGTTCTGGTCGATTTCCTAGCGCAGTTCCTGCAGAAGACAAAATAGCAAGTCGACATCGAGCAGAGACCTCGATATCGATGTTAGTACTCGATATCGACCCTTAAGGTCGATTTCGACGGTTGTCACAGAAACTGTTTTTGTAACCAATTTGTCGGAAAAGGATCCGAAGAAAATAGAATGGAGAGGGAAGATGAACAGAAGCAAAACTAAAACTTTTATGAAGAATTTAATGAATTAAAAAGCTTCCAAAGTCGGGGTTTTATGCCACAACGATAACAATGCAAGTTTCATGCTAAAGATATGAACTTTAATGTCTTTCCGTCAAATAACTTTCGTTATCAACACTTAGGTGATTAGAGGCTCTCGTATAATTCCTAAGAGTTACTATCCAATTCATGAGTAATTCAAGTTCGCAATATGAGTGGCTTTCGCTTCAACAATGCAAATAATGAATCTCCCTAACTTTCGCAAAGGATCATGCATGGAGTAGAAGACGGAATCGCATAAAAGTATACCTTTGATGCACTTACCTCACATTGCTATCGTCGGGCTCACCCCGACCCTAGAAGTGGGTTGACTACTCGCTCCTCATCATGCACATCATCATCATTGTTATTGAAAGAAAGCTACTTTGAATTAAAATTCCGAAAGGAAGTACAACCGAACAAGCCACTCCGCTCTCGCTTTACAACTCCACTCGGCCACTTTCTCTCTCTCTCTCTTGCAACTGAATTCGAAATCTCTGAATATTGAATGATGAATTTGAATATCTAAACTCAGCCCTATTGGCTTCTATTTGTAGATGACGATAAGGACTCGAAACCTTATCTTTATTTTCTATGATAAATAAAGAAAAAATAAAAAAGCTAAAACTTTATGGTGAAACCAGCCTCCTCATGATAAACCTGATGTGGATGATAGGAAATCTCGACCTTTGGATAGATATTGCAAGCATTGGATATAATTCTATCAAAATCGGAGTCGAATTCCTCTGCTGGCATGGTCGATATCGACCCTTCCACTCGATATCGACCCCTCCAAAATCTTATCTCGAGCTTCTCCTTCTCCTACTCGACTTCTATCAACTTGGTCGATCTGGCAGCATCGATATCGACCTCCAGAGTCGATATCGACCTCTTCTGTGTCGAGATGCTCTGTTTCCTTTCTGCTCGATTCCTATGTCTTGATGTACTCGATGTCGAGGTCTTCAGTCGATTTCGACCTCTTCAGAAGACTTCGAGTTCTTTTTCCGCTTTTCTGAATTCATCCATTTTCATCCTGTTTTCTGCGAAATCACATGGAAACTCGTGCAAACCCATATATTTGACATTTAAGCATAAACTACACCATTCCCATGTTTTCCCACTAATGTGCATGCAAAAGACAACAAAATGAATTCATATGTGCATAGAAAATATGGCAATTTGCGCGCACATCAAACACCCCATACTTAAGCTTGCTTGTCCCCAAGCAATACTCTTAATGGTCATTCAGGGGAAGAAAGTAAACTCTCAACATCATAGATTCATTTTTCATATGTCCCTACAATCAATTGCCATCCTCGAGAAGGTACTTATGTCAACCAAGTCCATGCCTGTGCATAAAAGCAATTTCATACTTATAAAGGAGGTAATATGCAAAAATAATTCTAGCGACATTGCATTAATAATCAAGAGGACTTTTTTCAAGCTTGTGAGAGGTGGATTGGTAAAAGGCTAAAGGTGGGCTAATATTTGGCCATGTGGTGTTAAATCCGGGGAGGTACACTTTCTTTCCAAAATACTCCACATTCCTCCTTCATAATGTCTCACCTTTCACTCATCGTTCAATGCTTTTTTCACTTTAATGCTTTTACCTCTCTAACCTTAGCACTGCCTTCTCGCGAGTCGCAAACATGGGTGTCATGAATGGCCCCGGATACTTAGTACTTTGGACTCCTCACCTTTGTGTCCCATCTCGCCGAACTATTATCTCAGCGAGCAGGGTCGACCTACCTTTATCTCCTGAGGTGATCGGATTTTTTCTCGCTCATTTAATTTTCCATATTGTATCATTCCTGCCAACAACTTTATAAATGCACAACTCCATATAACTCCAAAGATGTCATCCATTCAAAAAAACTTTGTCCCCGGATAGGGTATAAGGTAAAAAATGGACAATATGTATATGTGGAGCATTAATGATCATAAGAAGTCTCATATATGGCTTTGTGAATATGCGTAGGTAGGGCTAGGATATGAACTTTGCTTGTATGGAATTTTTATAAAAAATCCTCCATCATCTTATCATGCATATGTCAAAAGCAACTTCAAATTTTCATCTCCTTTATGATTTTCTCAAAAAATTTGCACTTCATTGGGACTTCCCTTAACTAGGCAATCTCATGTTATATCTCTAATGAATCTAATTTTGCATCATAGAGCTCTTTTTTATACTTCCATGACTCTCTTTTTTTTCAAAATTTTTGATGGGGGTCATTTAAATTAAATATGTATTAAAATAAATATGCAACCCTAAACTAAGCATGAATATGCAAATAAGCCTTTCCCCCCACCCCATACTTAAAATTTACAGTGTCGTCACTGTATTAGAACTAGGGTTAAGAAGAAGACTTACTAAACCGTCACAAATTTCAGGAGTTGAAGAAGACAGCAGGGAAGGTCGATATCGACCTCTTTATATCGATATCGATGTCTCTCTGATTTCTTCTCGGGCTTCAGGGTGATTCGGCCTCGATCACAAACCCTATCCATGTCGACCTTGAGGTCGATTTCGATGTCTGACATCAATTTCGATGCCTTTCTGTGTGCTTTTCTCTCTCCTGCAATTTGAAAACTAAACACAAAATATGCAAAACAATAAAGTGTCTAAAACCAAAACAAAAGCTGTCTTAAAACCAAAACTAAGTCTTTGTTACAAGCTCTAGATTTTTAAGTCGCTAGGCCGACTTCTTCCTTTGCACTTCTCAAGGTGGCATCTGCAGAGCCCATGTGGCTTGGGCCTCAAATATCACTCCTTTCTTGTCCCGCAGCTGCATTCCCCCGGGATTGATTTGATTCACCGTGAATGGACCTAAGCTCTTATCCTTGAATCTTGTAGGGAACCAATGGTCTTTAGATTTGGCAACATAGACCTTGTCTCCTATCTCATATTGGCTTGAACTATCTTCGGATACCCTACATAAACGCACATGCCAAGGCACACCTCTTCCAAATAATGACAAGTCCTTTATTGTAATTGAACAAGAGGAATCCGTACCTTGACTTACCTTCTTCTCCGTCTGTGGCTCAGGTCGATGTCGATGTGCAGAGGTCGATATCGACCCCTGTTGTACACCTGTAGGATCAGTCGATTTGGGGAGTTTTGACTCGATATGATCAGGTCGATTTCGACCCTCAGAGGTCGATATCGAGGTCTCCTCGCCTCTCTTCTCAGCGCTGATGGTGGTCGATTTCGATAGGGTGTGGTCGATATCGACCCTTGACCCCGATTTCGATGCTTCCTCTTTTCCTCCGTCGACCCCATACTTATGACCTGTCACAGAATCTTGAACAATATTGGTTGATATCGACTTACCTGGGTCGATTTCGATGTCCTGTTGAGCTCCTTCGTTCAAGATTGCTTCAACTTCCTCTACTTGGGCTTCTTTGATGGCTTTTATCTCCATTGGCCCTTGACTTTGCACCGTCTTGTTGAAGGAATACTCTATTACTTCATCACTAATTGTGAGTGAGAGCAATCCTTTCTTCACGCTAATGTTGGCATCGACGGTTGCTAGGAATGGCCTACCTAAAATAATTGGACAAGCAGGGTCCTCCGCTATGTCAACAACTAGGAAATCAGCGGGGACAAAGAATTTGCCTACTTGTACTGGCACATCTGTCACTATCCCAGTTGGAATAACTACGGTATTGTTAGCCATGTATAATCTTGCATCCACGGGCTCCAGAGGACCTATCTTTACCTTGTGCCAAATGGTTAGTGGCATCATGCTAACGCTAGCGCTAGCGCCCAAGTCAACTAAAGCATTAAATTTGAATTGACCTAGACCTATAGCGATAGAAAACTTACCTGGGTCCGCCCGCTTTTGTGGTAGCTCCAACCTGTTGCATTCCTCTGCGATCTCAGAGAGCGATCGCTTCTTACCCAAGATGTCTTTAAGGAACCTCACATAAGATGGCATCTCGTGAAGTGCCTCTGTGAATGGTATAGAGACATTAAGCCCTTGGAGCATCTTCACGAACCGTTGGAACTTCTTTTCCGCTGGGTCCTTAGTCACTTTTCTAGTTGGGAATGACAACACCTTCTTCCTTTCTGCGGCTGTAGTGAGGTCGATATCGGCAGCAGTGGGGTCGATATCGACTGGAAGAGTTGATTTCTGTGGTGACGCAGAATTAGGGTCGACATCGACAGGAGGGTCGACATCGATGTCACCTTGGTCGATATCGACAGGGGGGGTCGATATCGACGTCTGTTCTGGCTCCTTCTCCTCCACTTTTCGCTCGGGCGTTTGTAATTGACGCCCACTCCTTAGGTTTACTGCCGCGATATGACCTGTAGTTTTGCCCTTTTGGTTGGGCAAAGTGGATCCAGGGAGTGATCCGGACGCTTTGGGCATTGCTTCCGCCAATTGACTCATTTGAGTCTCCATGTTGCGCTTCCAAACGTCGATCTCCCCAAGTCTAGAATTTATGCCCTGCAGCTGAGTATGGACGGAGTTATTAGCTTGTTTGAATTCAGCGTGGTTCCTCCGCATCTCATCAAGGATGATTTGCAGGTCATCTTTCTTAGTCTCCCGCTCAGGGTGCCCTGGTGCCCTATAGGTTGGGGGATCCCTTTGATAGAACCTTTGATCACCCCAATTTTGTTGATTGCCCCCTCCATAGGGGCCTCTCGTCCATTTGACCTCCTCATGTTGTTCCGCCATGGATACTTGCTCAGTATGTACACAGGCACTGGTGTTATGCCTTATTGAACCACACTCCTGACAAGGTTGATTGTTGCTCAGGAACCTTACTTGCTTTTGAAGGCGGCGTGTTTGATCGTTATGGAATTGTTGCCGTACTTCAGGATCTATCTCCCTTGGAGGCTCATATAGTGGCATAGATGGGGCAGGCCTTGCATCATAGGCCGCAGCAGCCCCATAGGTGTTGTCAAAGTTCACAAGCCTCTCAATGGTCTCCCATGCCTCCGTTGGTGTAAGCTCAATGTACCGATAGGAGGTATATGAATTGATCCTCTCCTTATTCGGCGCATCAAGGGCGTTATAAAAAATCTCTTGGATGACATATGGAAGTTGCCCATGCGTCGGGCATGATCTCAGCAAGTCTTTGAAGCGCTCCCACGCCTGTGCTAGGGTTTCACCTGGCTTTTGTTTGAAAGCCGTGATCCTTTGTCGTAGCATTGCCATTTTAGAAGGTGGGAAGAACTTGTTCAAGAATGCATCTTTCACCTCCGCCCATGTCCTTAGCGATCGTGGAGCCAAACTTTCAAGCCATTGTAATGCCTTTCCTGCCAAAGACCATCGAAAAGATTTTAGTCGCACATACTCTAGGTTTACTCCATCAGCAACTGTTTCACATAAGTCCATAAAAGTAGAGATGTGTTGCAGGGGGCATTCATTATGTCTTCCTTCAAAAGTATTTCTTTTAATCTCAGATAGGAAGTTAATTTTCAATTCATAATTGGAGTGAAGAATTATAATGGCAGATTCAGGAACATGAAGAGGCGGATGCATGTATTGCATCGCCGTCTGTGGATACTGATTTAGCCGCTCTTGGGCTTGTCTGCGCGCATCCTCCTCCCTATCAGCACGGGCTCGCTCAGCAGCAGCAGCGGCCCTTTCAGCAGCGATTGTAACATTGTGGTCCTCGATTTCCTTTCTCAACCGCTCTATGATCTCAGCCTGCGTCTCGTTGTCAGCCATGATGCGAATTGCTTTGTTGCGAAGATGGTAGAAACGTTCAGGCTCGTCAATTGGTTCTAGGATAGGTCCGCGATCAGAACGTCGCATAAACCTGCAGAATAAGCTTAGAAAAAAGATCGTGATTAACTTAGGTGGCGATTGATTGCCTCCCCGGCAACGGCGCCAATTTGTTCGCTACGGGGGTTGCGGGGTAGGTGTATGTATGTAAAATAGAAGAGTCAAATAAAGCACAACTAGACTATCTCCCTGTCCCAAACAAATAATACAAGAATCCCCTCCCTTGTAGTAGTAGGGTAATTCAGGATCGAATCCACGAGGAGGTAGGTCAGCGCTTCCTTCGTTGTACTCACGATCAATGCTTTCGACCTCAGCAGACACTCGATATCGAGTATACTGGTCGATATCGACCTCAGTTCTGGTCGATTTCCTAGCGCAGTTCCTGCAGAAGACAAAATAGCAAGTCGACGTCGAGCAGAGACCTCGATATCGATGTTAGTACTCGATATCGACCCTTAAGGTCGATTTCGACGGTTGTCACAGAAACTGTTTTTGTAACCAATTTGTCGGAAAAGGATCCGAAGAAAATAGAATGGAGAGGGAAGATGAACAGAAGCAAAACTAAAACTTTTATGAAGAATTTAATGAATTAAAAAGCTTCCAAAGTCGGGGTTTTATGCCACAACGATAACAATGCAAGTTTCATGCTAAAGATATGAACTTTAATGTCTTTCCGTCAAATAACTTTCGTTATCAACACTTAGGTGATTAGAGGCTCTCGTATAATTCCTAAGAGTTACTATCCAATTCATGAGTAATTCAAGTTCGCAATATGAGTGGCTTTCGCTTCAATAATGCAAATAATGAATCTCCCTAACTTTCGCAAAGGATCATGCATGGAGTAGAAGACGGAATCGCATAAAAGTATACCTTTGATGCACTTACCTCACATTGCTATCGTCGGGCTCACCCCGACCCTAGAAGTGGGTTGACTACTCGCTCCTCATCATGCACATCATCATCATTGTTATTGAAAGAAAGCTACTTTGAATTAAAATTCCGAAAGGAAGTACAACCGAACAAGCCACTCCGCTCTCGCTTTACAACTCCACTCGGCCACTTTCTCTCTCTCTCTCTATTGCAACTGAATTCGAAATCTCTGAATATTGAATGATGAATTGAATCCCTAAACTCAGCCCTATTGGCTTCTATTTGTAGATGACGATAAGGACTCGAAACCTTATCTTTATTTTCTATGATAAATAAAGAAAAAATAAAAAAGCTAAAACTTTATGGTGAAACCAGCCTCCTCATGATAAACCTGATGTGGATGATAGGAAATCTCGACCTTTGGATAGATATTGCAAGCATTGGATAAAATTCTATCAAAATCGGAGTCGAATTCCTCTGCTGGCATGGTCGATATCGACCCTTCCACTCGATATCGACCCCTCCAAAATCTTATCTCGAGCTTCTCCTTCTCCTACTCGACTTCTATCAACTTGGTCGATCTGGCAGCATCGATATCGACCTCCAGAGTCGATATCGACCTCTTCTGTGTCGAGATGCTCTGTTTCCTTTCTGCTCGATTCCTATGTCTTGATGTACTCGATGTCGAGGTCTTCAGTCGATTTCGACCTCTTCAGAAGACTTCGAGTTCTTTTTCCGCTTTTCTGAATTCATCCATTTTCATCCTGTTTTCTGCGAAATCACATGGAAACTCGTGCAAACCCATATATTTGACATTTAAGCATAAACTACACCATTCCCATGTTTTCCCACTAATGTGCATGCAAAAGACAACAAAATGAATTCATATGTGCATAGAAAATATGGCAATTTGCGCGCACATCAAGGAGGAGGCCGAGCTTGCAAGGAAGTTGGTCGAGGAGGAAGCTGAGAGAATCCGGAAGGAAGCCGAGGCGGAGGCTCCCAAGGAGGTTCCTTTTGAAGAGGAGCCTAAGGAAGAGGACGAGGAGCAAGACGAATCCAGAGAGGACCAGGATACCGATGGAGACAACGCTGAAAGGTCCGGTGAGGACTCGGGGTCAGAGGAAGAAGAGGAAGAGGAGCCCGAGCATGCTCCCTCACCTTCTCCTCCTCCTCCTCCCCCGTCTCCAAAGAAGCGGAAAGCCTCTACAGCCAAGCCTCCTTCTCCCAAGCGCGCCAGGAAGGGCACCCTCAGAAGCCTTGAGGCGCCTGCCAAGAGGTTTGCTCCAACACAGGCTAGAAGGAAGAACGCTGATCCTCCCGCTCTCATTCAGGTAAATCAATCCCTCCCCTCTTCATGGTTTGAAAATGCTGAAATGGCTGGTAAGTGGGTAGATGAGTTTCAAACTCGTAGGATCTGCTGTTCTGATTTTTTAGATATTGCGTTCTTTAAAGCTTTGAATTTCCGTGCATTGCTATTCTTAAAAAATCCCCAGCCTGGACCCTTCTCAATCTTGAAACCGTCTATTATCCCCGACTCACCCGCCTGTTCTATATAAATCTCAAAGCCAAACACACTGACGATGGTTGGTTCTTGGAATCTGTCGTCAAGGGAGTTAGAATCTCTTTCAACTCCTTTCACTTCGCTGATTTCCTTGGCCTTCCTAGCCTTTGTCCACCCTCTCAAGAAAACCCCTCTAAAGAAGACTGCATTACCCTTGCCCGATTTAAATATCTTCTACCCGAGGCATCTACCAACACCTCAAAGCAGCTAACCCACTCATCCCTTACCCTAGAGGCAAAGATCATATTTAACATCATTGTGCGTTGCCTCTTACCCCGTCTAAACTCCGGCTCTCTCCTGACCGACAATGCCATGATCCTACTTTACCGAATCCTCAATGGCCTTGATCTTGATCTGGCCAACACCATTTTAGGATCCATGGCTCACACTAGAAAAGCCAGGAAAGGAACTCCCCTCCCCTTCGCTACCCTTTTGACCCAAATCTTCAAAGCTTCTAGAATCGATTTTAAAAATGAAGAACAACAGCGTCATATGGGTAAGTTCGACTCCAAGAGCCTTGAAAAGATTGGCATCACTCGGTCCCCCCAAGGGACTTGGAGTCTTGCCTCTCCTTCAAAAGCTCTTCCCACTGCCTTAGCCGTTGATGAACGCATGGACAACCTGGAGTTGGGCTTGGAGGAAGTTCGCCTGGATATCAAGGAGCTGCACAAGGAGTTTATGACGGAGATGAGCGGGGTAACCAAGCTGTTGCAAGGTCTATGGTCGCGGCTCACTAATGATGTTCCGGACGATGAAGCTTAACCCTATCCTACCCTACCCTAACCCCAAATCTGAAACATTGCTGGTTTTTGGAAACTGTTTCAAAACTTTTGGTGACTGTTTTACCTCCTCCCTTTGTTGAAAGACAAAAAGGGGGAGATGATTTGTGGTGGTGTTAGACTTTTCTGTGGTGGTGTTAGACTTTTTAAAACTGTTGCGATTTAAAGGTCTTGGAAGACCTTGGTTTTATTTTCAGTTGGATGGTCTTCATGCTTTAAAATTTTGATCCAACATTTGTCTAACCCATGCAGGTACTTAGTCCGATTTTACTTATATTATATATGCTTGACTAAGTTGCAGGGATGCACAGGTTTTGTCTTTCATCAAGGGGGAGATTGATAACTCCACTCCCTTGATGAAAATCGGAATAAGTTTCAAAGGCCTTGACAGTCTGTTTGTGTCAAAGGTCTTGAAGCTTTAACAGTATTGATGAAACGCAAAACCTGTTCTATATGATATTATGTTCGAATATTATTATATGCTTCCATTATATTATTATATATACACTAACCTTTCAGGAAGTATTTTCGAATATTATTTCCTTCCTTATGTTGTAAATTGAGAAGATTCAAATCGGAAGATCATGGCCTCCGAAAGTTTCCAAAGATAGAAGATCCAGCTCAAGCCATGATCCTCTCTAGCCGTTGGTGAAGATCCTTAGGCGCCGATTTGTTTCAATAAAAAGAAAAGGAAGAAGAAGACAGCTACACACCTATTGAACAAAACCTTTCATACACTCAAGCCTTCAAGCGAGATCTGTCTTCTTCGTGTGCTCTCTGCTAGTCCTTAAGAGTCTGTTATTTCATCTCAAAGCATTTGAGAGTTACACTGTGAGCTTATAGGATATATTTGGAGAGAGTGTTATACTCAAGAGTTTCTAACTCGGGAAGTAGACACTAGGCGATTGATTCACTAAGTGTAAGAGGATTGTACTAGATAGCATAGAGAGGTGGGGCTCTTCTAGATTGGTCTAGGACTCCAAGGGAACGTGAGTTGACTAGATTGCAATTGTATAGGAGAGAGGCTTCTCGGTGAGCTACTAGGATCCTAAGTCTTGTGAATCAATAAAAGCCGGTTGAATCCTAGGGTTGTGGAAGAACCCTCTGCGGGGACTTAGGCCAAGTTCGTGCCGAACCTCGTAAACAACTCATCGAGTTCTTTACTTATTGCTTTACCTTATTTTCGCACTTGGTTCGACTATTTAACTTTGTGATTCAGGTTTTCAGAGAAAAGACTAAGTCTAATCTCAAAGGATTTTGCACGAGCTTCAAAAGTCTTGAGAATCTGCGAAAAACCGGCATACTCTATTCAACCCCCCCTTCTAGAGTATTTCTATATTAGTTTGTTTTACATTATCGAACCTTCAGTATAGTATCAACAATCTTTAAGCAAAAATGTGGTGCATATACATGCAAGTGCAATTTAAGCTATAGGGTGGACGTGCGAGCATACGGAGCTTAAAACTATTCATGCATAACGAGTATAGAAAAACATCATATAATAGGTAAAAGTGAGCGTGTGCAATATTATGGCCTATGCATGACTTCTATCCGGGTAAAATAGAGTATGATGGTGTCAAAAGGTAACAAGATAGTTGTAATGATGATATTCAAAATGTGCAAGCAATCATAATGTCATAAAATTACGTAACAAGGGCAAATATGCATCAATAGGTATACTATCAAAACCCTATTACATAAGTGACCATACAAATAATGTAGATAGTGCAAAGAATCAAATACCACGTCAGTGATGCGAAAATTTCTACATGTTATCACTAACACATGATGATGGGTAAATGCACGAAATCATACTTTAACAACTAACAAGATGCTGCATAATGAGTCGGACGAATCATATCATAGGAATGATCATATAAGTAATATAGAGAGTGCAATAATCATGTAAGCATTTTCTCCAATACTAAATTACCAAATAGCATTTAATAACATGGCAAGGTGTAAGCATGCAGAGGTATGGTCTAACCACTAACTTGGCGATTCACAACCAGACAAAACAACTATATAACCATACAACATGAATATAGGTGAAGTATAATCGAGAATGATGTAAGTCTAAAACGGTGGGGACTAAGCATAGATATATAGAGTATAATGCCATAGGTATGCATACCAACTAAGATACAGATAGAAAAGGCACGGTCGAGCTATCATGAGTCATACAGTAATCGTCATCAACCAATGTTATGATTAGGACATGAAACCAAATAATTCTTTATTCAAAAGTAGAGATCACATAAGAGTAGCACGCAACACAGTAGGAGTGCACATAAGAAGCATGAACAACATACATGACAATAACACATAATAAGCCAAAAGGATCAGTGAAAACACACCAGGAGCATGAGAGGGGTGTAAAAGAAAATAATATGACCATGAGACAATAATAGCTACCTAAGGTTACACGAAACGTCGTGATACGCATATACATGTAAACAAGGCATGAATATTTCAAGTAACTAAATACAATGTCATATCAAGTAATGGATGCTCAGCGTGACTATCATCAAAATTAGATACTATTTTTCCAAGTGCGACATACTATAAGAGGATGACACGTTGTATATGTCGAGAGATCATCATATAATTTTATACAACTATCGTGGTATGTGGGCATGCGATGTGTAAGGTCCTTAAAGCATGAAAATCATAGAGTTATAGCACAGATTAAGAAGAGACAATGATAAGAGGTACATAGCTAAACAAGACGTTAACCACATAAGGCATAAAATCATAACATAGCTAAATCAACATCATTTAATAAGTATAAGCAGGCAAATATCAATGATCATGTGACGAGAACATACAAAAGGATGACAAGTTTAACACGAACCCGCGATAGAAATAACAAAGGGATGATACAGATGAGGCAAACAAGCACGACATACTAATTCAATTATACCTAACATTTTTAAGCATCCAAAAGGACAGGCGGTAACAAAAGAAGAACGAGAAGACTATCATGAATATGTGATTAAGGGTGACAAACAATAGTATAGATGGAGAATAAGGTCACGTAGTTCACAAGTCATAAATCCTATATGACACCAGTAACACCAAATAAGACACGGGTACATAAACATATGATATACATGTACAGGGCTATCATGGCAATTCATCCGAAGTAAAACTAGTCATATAATAATGTGAGAGAAACACAAAAGAAGTACTATGGAGTGTGATACGATCCTAAGATAATGTGCATAATGCATGGATGAATTGAGTGCAAGATGATAGATATACATATCAACATAGATCCAAATAGAACAAGTATATACACGATAGTACATCAAAATATGGAACACAACGAGACTACCATCATAACCTAATAGAAGTTTCTCAAGGCAACATTGACTCATCTCCACTAACTCTATACCCCATTCTGAAAGGAAGCCTAGTTGTTTCATTGAGAGATAATACACTCTTTGGTGAACATCAACCATAAGGAGACCTTCAAACGAATTTCCCGAATGAACAAGGACTTCAAAAGATCTCCCGATACAAAAGACGACATCCAACTGATTTCTAATAATCACTCATCAAGACCCCCATTCTGGTATTGTACTCCCTCAAGACAATCAACACTCTAACTTATATACCAGTTCGCAACAAGTTAGTCTCATAAGGCTTGGAATACAGGTGACCAACATGGAAGGAATTTAGAAGAAACCAGAGCGACAAGGCAAGAGAAGAGTGTTGAAGAGAGACAAGGAACCATCATGGCAATTTATCGAGGTCCTCAAAGATCGCAATTAAAACTTCACCAAGAATTCAAAGAAGTCAATCAATAGGTCAACTTGCTATCTTAACGAATCTCGCCATTAACAAGTTAGATTGAATATAGAGTCTCTTCCCTTAGAGAGGAGGAAACCCTTTAATTAAGATTTAAAGTCTAAGTTTTAGAGATCATTCTTGTCTTCATTACTAAGCAAGTTACATCTATTCATCATTTCAACCTATAAAGGCCAAGTTGTACAAGTCTCCTTCCCCAACCAAATAAACAAGCAAGAATTTATCTTATTGGAATAAGAGACATGTAAGTTATCAATTATACAAGTCAGACAATTATAGGATGACAAGTAGCCACATAGGTAATACATCATAGTTAACCATCATCGTTCATAAAACAAGATAGAGGTGCATGACATAACTTCACAAAATCTCAAATAGTCACAACATATGAACGATAACACGTCAAGGGTAGGAGGGACAATGCCATACCAATCACATAAATCCTATTTTATGAATAAGCAATTCAGGTCTATTCATTGATTCACATGCATTTTAGTCGAGTTGTACACACATGGTCCTTTTTTGAACAAATTTCGCATAAGAGAGCAATATCATTAGAATTCGTCATCTAAGATATCACTAAATAGATCATAGAACAATATCATGCCAAAACATCTCAAGTAAGCACATAAGCGATGAATTTTGTGATACCTACAAGTATTCCATAGGCGTCCCTATGAAATACTTGTACAAGTATCACAGAATCGTTACAATGTTCTCACTAGATTCGACCAAGTACTTTACAAGCGTCCTTGTAAAATACTTGTGTCGACTTTGTGAAAACATTATCGCTAAGCAAGAATCAACAATTTATATCAAGAATCTGAATTTCATAAGTATTTCTTATCAACTCAACTAGGAAGTCCTATAGTCAGAATATCATGACTCTCAAATCATCAACCATAATTCACCAGTTCTCAACCATATCAACTAGAGTAACGTTCTCACACATGAGCTCAAAAGCTTCCAACTAACCAGAACCAAACATCAGCCATAATCATGTAAATCCTCATAATCTCATCTAATGTCCACATCAAACCAAGGCCAAAAGGTATCAACAATTTCCATCATAAATGATATACGTAGTAACCAAATATGTATAAGTTAAATGCATCAAGAATGACAACAATTGTCCAATCCAAGTCGTCAAGTACCATACATTATATGCGCATAACAAGATCAAAGCATGTTATAAGAATTACGTCAGAGGTCATAACAAGGGAACTCATATAAACAAATATCATACCAAGTCATCAAGAATAACACACATGAGTCACCAAACTTCTCCCCCCAAATTTACTTATCTCTAAAATCAAATTTATGAACTACTCAAACAAGACTCTAGATATGTCTTCCATGTCCATCCACAAGGTATAAAGCTAATGTTCTCTACCAATCCCAATCTATATCCGTAAGGGATAGTTATCGCCACGACTACCCGATCAAGTCCCGATTCTCACTTCTCAAGGTTGTTATCTTAGTTATCCATATTAAATTCATTTTGCCCTTTAAAACGTTCAAAACTCGTGAATACCTTTGGGCCATTTTATTTCCAAAACTCAAAATCACCAATTGTTTTGCAACTCATTTGTACTCGGATTGCACAACCTGGCTCTGATACCAACTTTGTAACGGCCCAGATTTTTTAAATCCGGGTTACGTTTAGAGGGAAGAACTATCCCTCTGCCAGATCTTGCAATCCAAGTACGAGCTGCTTATTTAGCAACTTCAAGTTATAACCCTTTTTAGTTTTAAGGATTTAATGGTATAACTCAAGAAAAGGGGATTTCGAACCATCAAAACAATCAAAGAATCCAATCATTAATTATGCTTTCGCACGTAAACCTGTCCTAATTCAACTAGTCAAAAAACTCAAAAGAGATAAAACGAGTTTAAATCAATATAAATACAGCGTGTTTCGAAATGACAGACTTAACCAAAACATTTGTAAAGTCAAGCTATAATAAGTGAAGTCTTCTTAACACTCTCGTCCCGTGAGAAAACCCCGCCATAAAAGCAAATCAGCAAGCAAAAGGGAGCGGGTACCTGAAATATACCACAAGTTAAGGTCGAGCCACTCATGCGGGACCGAAAGTCCTCGCTAAGGTCATATGATACGCCTATACCTAGAATAAAGGATGACTAATGCAGTACAAGATTTAAATCACGCTATCATGCCCCTAGTTGATATATATAATATGCAGAAAAGAACTGTAAAGGGACCAAGACAATGCCAAGTGGCATATCCCTCTCCTACCTCTGCACCCCTTCCCGTTAGTGCAGAGACTGGCCAGTTCGGTGCTATAGCATAGCAATTTCCTCGTGGTGGTGCACTCACCACGGCATCATCATATCATATCATATCATCTCATCTCTTGCCCGATGGTGCTGGGCTATCATATGATATCATATCATATCATCTCATCTCTTGCCCGATGGTGCTGGGCTATCATATCATGCTCATATCATCTCGATAGGCTTAGGGCACCCGATAGGGCTGGGCTGCCCTATGACCCTAGCAAAGACTCTAGGACTATCACAGATAACAGCCGTTCTGTTTCAAACGCATAAAGAATAGGGATGCTCATTCATAAGTGCAAGTCCTAAACATGATACTACATGACATGCTTTTATGCATATGCAACGCCTACATACTATATAACACATCAGGCATGAGGTCCAATCACTTGAGCAAGCCCCGGAGGACTTACCTGGAGTCTTCACATCCAAATAGCCCGCAAACAAGTCACCTAGAAAATCATCCATCAGCAATTAAGCCACTTAGGAGACCATCCAATCACACTAGCAAGTAATAAGCAAGGTGTAACTCATCAATACATATTTCATCAACACACCAATAGACCTTTAAGTCATCATATGACTAAATAACATTTTGTCCAAGTAATCATGCATTCTCAACATGACCATCATTCTTAATTAACCTTGTTCCATCAAGTATTTATAAGCAGAGAGATCACATAATATCACTCATATGTTTATCCAAATAATTAAGCATTGCACTTTACACATTAATACAACAAGTAATATCTCACTATGACAACTTATCTAGAAATATTAATTACTTAGGATTTTTAAATATATACACACACACATCAAGTGATCAAGTTGACCTAACCGATAAACCGAACGGTAAATAATCGAAACAATACTTGCACTTAGATCCTTTCTCCAACAAGTCCTATCCGTTCTCATCTTTTACACCTAAAACATTTTTATAATCTAAGGGGCGCGTCAAAACACTTATCAAGCCAAGATATATAATCTCTTTACCTTTTTACTCTACGTATACATTACAAGACTTCATATTACCATGCCTCAAGTTATAACACACTTATTAAGCAAGACTCACCCTTATAATTATTACTATCCCACACTCACAAGCCAACATATTCATTGTTTAGTTATTACCAAATAGATCACTCATCAGTCGTTAAATTCAATCATACCCAAGTCATCTATCTAAAAGGAATATTATGGAATCCTCCTTTTATAGCTTAGATAACCTAGTCAAACTATTTAATTAATTTAAACACAAACAAATAATGTCACAACTCATGAGTCACCACAATTTAGTTTATAAGCATTACAAGTTATCAAGACACCTTTTATATATATCTATATATATATATATATATACACACACACACATATATATCCTCTTATAATATTTTAATAATCGCATTCATTATTTCAATTTAGTTAACTCAATTGCTCACACTCCAATTGACCAAATGTTTAATTCAATTAAGTTAAAACACGTCTAATTTACCTAACATACTCAACGACATAAGGGCATGGAGCACAGTTCGCATTTGAAACAATTTAGCCAAATAAATCAATAATTTAAAGATCCAAGCTTTTATACCCATCCCAAATCCAAATCCAATTCCAAATCAACAAAATCTTAAATTAACATAGGCATTAAGGTGAAGAGGCCTGAAATTATACCCTAGGCTCGAGAGGGTTCAGATCGGGAGAGATGGAGTTTCGGGCAGCCTTCGTCGGACAGCAGGGGACGAGTTGCTCGGGTACAGGTCCACACCCCTTTGCTAGCTACTGGTTTTGACAAGAGAGTGAGGAAGACGAGGGGAAGGGCGGCTGCCATTGAAGAGGACCTCGAGAAGGTGTGTGAGAGGGAGGGGTCGATATTGGGGTCCGAGAAGACAAGAGCATCCGCAGCAGCCCCTTCGCCGGGTCGACATCGACAGAGAGCAAAGTGGCGACAGCGAGGAGCGTCTCAACGCTGATATACTCGAGATCTAGAGGTGGGGTGTTGCCCAGGGTCTCGTCGTCTTCATTGGGTTCCGACAGCGGCAGCTCGTGCCTGGAAAGCTCGGTTCCGGCCTCAAATGGCAGCTGACTGAATGAAGGAGAGAGAGAGAGACTATGCGTGAGAGCGTGGGCGAGTGAGGCGGCCAGAAAGAAAGGTCCCGTCGGAAGGAGGGGAGGTCGGATGAAGAGCTCGAGGGAGAGCGACGACTAAGGCCCAGATCCGGACGAGAGAGGGGAGAGAGAGCTCACGAGAGAAGCCATAGGAGGCGGCTTTGAAAGCTCAAAATCTTGAAAGAGGCAGCCGTTCAAAAGGGATCCAGCTGGGCGGAAGGAGTTTATAGATCCGGGAATTAGGGTTAGCCAATATCATGACAATTCACAAAAACAAGCCCGTTATTTCTGTTTTATAAAATTCTGACACAAAATAAATAATAATATTCAGCCCACAAATTCTATATAATGTACAAATATTATAAAAGTTGTCACACTTATCTCAATAGGTTCAAACAATATTCAATTATGCCGGAATTTGTTTTAAACAAAACCAAAATTCATTTTGATCGAGGACAGAGATTTTTAAAATTTTCGAAATCTCAAGAATTTAATATTGAACTTAAATCATAATTCATAAAATAATATTTTAAAATTTTGGGTCTTTACATGGCACCTTTATTACTTATTTCACTAGGTGATTATTGACTTGCTTCGATTCTACTTTCCACTATCTCTTTGTTGCTCGGCTTTCTCAGGTAAGTTCCTTTATGGGCTTACTCAGACTCGAAAGAGAATACCTGCTTGTGAATATATGACATACTAGGTGTTGCATAAGCATTAAAAGCATGCCATGTAGTATCATGCTAGGACTGCACTTTTGAATGAGCATTCAGTTCCTTTGTGTGATTGAGAACAGAACGACCGTTATCTGTGAGTCTTAGAGTCTTTGTTAGGGTCATAGGGTAGCTCAGCTTCACCGGGTACCCTGAGTCGGTATTGTCTATATATGAGCATGATGATGAGATAGCCCAGCACCATCGGGCATGAGCATGATATATGATATGATGATGATATATGATATGATGATGAGATATGATATGATGATGAGATGATATGTTGTAGCATCGAACTGGCCAGTCTCTGCACTAACGAAAAGGGGTGCAGAGATAGGAGAGGGATATGCCACTTGGCATTCTTTGGGCGCCTTTAAAGTTCTTTTCCCGCATATTGTAAATTAGGATCATGTTAGTGTGATTTAATTTCCGCATTTGCATCATCTTTATATTAGCATATGTGTATGTTTCCTTGCGGGACAGGGTGCGTTGGGGTCTCGGTCTGATCCCGCTCACACCACTTGTTTTTAGGTATGATTGCTCTTTGTCTCTATGACGTGGGAAAATCCCTCGCACGCTTCCAAAGAACCTGCCTAACCTCGCTAATTTTGCTACACGATTTCAGAATGTGTATTTTGGTTTTGTCCCGGCCTAGCTGTGGCAAGTTGTACTTTACTTCCGTTTTCGCTAGTTGCAAATGAATTTCCGCGACATAGTTCTATGACAGCTTGAAGATTCCACGTGGCCCTCCGACTATTTTGGGGTTCGGAATCACCAATTTAAAATACTAATCTTTGAGCTTTGAAACCTCCACCCGTAATCGAATTGCAAGATCCGAACGAAGGTACCCAACCTTTGAAACGTAACCCGGGTATCTATATACGGGCCGTTACATGAACTCCTTATAACTAAGCTTGCCCACTTTCTTTCCACACCAAAATATCGCTTTCCATTGATCAGTCGTTGTGGTCTTGTTCTTGGGAGGGGCTTGATAATTGTCCGGGCTGGTTTTGAAGTTTAAAAACAGTCCCAGAGAGATCGCGAACTAAGAACCATTTTTTCCTCCATCCAGGACTACTCGACAGTCTTGTTACTATTTCACCACTGAGAGACGCGGACACCGACCCATCTTTCCCGTGCCTAAGTAATAAGAATGTGAATAAATGGTCTAACGACATCTCCTGCTTGAAGGCTGCGCATCACATAGTACAAACAGCTAAAAACATCCATACATTAAAGGAAACCTGCGGTGGGCACACTCGAATTTTCCCCAGAAATTTTGCATGGAGCCTAGGCAGAGGGAGATGAAAGCCTTGGAGCAAACTCTCCAGACGAACCACCAAATGATTAGGGTATATGTTCAAACAACCGCCTCTCGCGGAAGGCAAAACCAATTCTACCCCCGCATGCCAAGAAAAACCACGAGCCGCAAGTTGCAAATGCATGGGCTCTAAAATAGACACCTCCCCCCTAATTTCCGATGAAGTAGGAGCCATCCTTTCCACAAGAAGGGAAGGAACCGGAGGAGGATCAGAAGGGATGAAGCCCTCACAGAAACTTTTATTCGCAAACTCTTCAACATTGTGAGAAGGCATGGAGAAATCTCCCGGTGCCACGCGAATCTCTTTCTGTTTCTTTCCATCACGAATAGATTTTCCTTGCTTACCTTGACCATCCTCATATTCGGATGTATGGTAATATGTTGGGTCTTTTTTCGACAAAGGTTGCTTGAGTGACCGAGCTAAAGAGGCCTTGCTTTTCCCCTTCGACAATACCACCATTTTTCTTTTTTTCCCCGCGTTTTTCCAACTGAACTGGGGGGGAGATGAATAGAAGACGTTGTACCCTCCGAATCATTTTCCGCGACTGAATGTGAAGTCCTTAAAGAGCTGAATTCCTCTCCCACAACCCCCACGCTCATATTCTGGTTGTCGCTCTCTGATGACATCGTCTATTTTTCCTAAAAGAAAAGACCCTTCTAAGAAATAAAATCCCTGAAAAGACGCAAAGAAGGAAAATCAACACAGGGAAAACAGTCTCTTCATAATTGCGATTAGACAGAAATGGCGTTAAAAAATGTAACGGCCCGGATATAAATACCCGGGTTACGTTTCGAAGGTCAGATACCTTCGTTCGGATGTTGCAATTCAGGTACGGGTCGAGGTTTCAAACCTCGAAGATCAGTATTCAAAGCGGGGATTTCGAACCCCAAGCAATCAATGTCACAAAAACCCAATTCAAACGAAAGTAAAGCGGAAGCAAGGTTTAGATACAAGAGCCACGGCAGAGCCGGGTCAAAACCAAAACACAGTGTTTGATTGCCATTTATCGAGTTAGAATATTAGTCAGGTTCTTCAGTTCGCCAAGAGATTCCCATCACAGAAGCAAGGAGCAAACAAGAGCAGCACCTATCACTATCCACAAAGTCAGGCCCGGTAATCGCCTGCGGGTCCTCTGACTGCGCTGAGGCCACATAACATGCCTATACCTAAATAAAAGATGACTAATGCAGTACAAGATTTAAATGACACTATCATGCCCCCAGTATATATAATATGTGGAAAAGAACTGTAAAGGGCCCAAGAAAATGCCATGTGGCATATCCCTCTCCTACCTTTGCACCCCTTCCCGTTAGTGCAGAGACTGGCTAGTTCGGTGCTATAGCATAGCAATTTCCTCGTGGTGGTGCACTAACCACGGCATCATCATATCATATCATATCATCTCATCTCTTGCCCGATGGTGCTGGGCTATCATATCATGCTCATATCGACTCGATAGACTCAGGGCACCCGATGGGGCTGGGCTACCCTATGACCCTAGCAAAGACTCTAGGACTATCACAGATAACGGCCGTTCTGTATTCAAACACACATAGTAACCACATGCTCAATTCAATGCAATCCTAGCATGATACTACATGGAATGCTTTAATATGCAACAAAACTACACATTACATGACACATCAGGCAGGAGGTCCAGGTTACTGAGTAAGCCCCGTAGGATACTTACCTGAAGATGCAGAACAACAAGATAACACAAGCAAGGGCCCAAATGCAAGTCCAAAGCAATCCAAAAGCAATACACACCTATCATCAAGCCATTTCCATAAGCTGCCAGACCAACATTCATACACACGAAACGCAAGTTCTCAACATCCTCAAAATCAACCGATAGTAAAACCGTTTTCCCAAAACCTTTCCGATACGTCCAAATCGACCAAAATCATTTTTCCAATCAAACCCATTGATAAAATCATACCAACCATATTTCCAAACTTCTTTCTCAAAACCAACATCATCAAACCAAGACAAGGAATCCCGACATTTGAAAATATTTTTTCCAAATTCCCCTTTGATTTAATCTGATAACATATTTTTAGCTCTTATATTTTATAAGATCATAATATTATATCTTGAATCTCAAAATAATATTTTTTATATATTTAAGTCTCAATTAATATTATATAATATTTTAAATGTCATTTTATTAAACACTTTCAATAATATCTCAAACCCCCTTAAAATACCGACCATGTTATTTAATCAAAATCAGCCCCTTATTTTATGAAAATTACAAACCGAGCCCATTATATTTTAAATATTAAAAAACCGACCTCACCCTTTTCTAAAAAACCAAAAACCGAAACCCCTTTCTTTTATAACTCAAAATCCAACCTTTTTGTGAAAACACAAACCCAGATTCCATTTTATAAAATAGGCCCAATCTTCTTTCGTCTTAAAACAAATTAGTCCGGCCCAAAGAGGAAATAGGCCGATTGTCAACCATTTCCACACTCTCCCATTCCCTCATAAATCTGATGTAGAAAAAGAAGAGAGCGGGTCGGGGGATAATGTGGCAGTGACATGGAGGTGGGGCCAACCAGGTAAAAGAATGGGGAGAAAGGAGGTCATTGTTCACCTCCTTCCCAGTTCATCCCCCGCTTGGATTCGACAAAAAGAAAGAAAAACAAAGAGAGGAGGGCGGCAATCGACCACCGTACCCTGACCACCCCATCGACACTAAGGACCACGAATCAAACGAGAAAGGGGAAGGGAAAGAAGGTGCTTACCAAGAGGAGGTTCGAGGACGGATTTTCTCAGATTTTTACCGATTGAATAAAATAATAATTTATTTACTCAAAATAATAATATAATATTATAAAATACATTCAGTCTTTACATTTATCCCCTTCTAAAAACAAGTCTCGTCCCCGAGACTAAATCATTCTAAAGCAATGGGAAGGAGTTTGAAATCGATGAGTCCGAGGACCATGTCCAAGGATCTTGTAATCATCTCGGTTGCGTCTTCCGGGATTCTCACAGCATCCTAGTCACAGTCGTGACATCTCCAATTGGTCTTGTCAAGTGTGTAATAAGCGCCCTTATCACATCCTCGCTTCGACTTTTCGGAAGTACCACAACTCTAAAAGTATTATAGCGTCCCGACTAGGTCTTAGCAAGCAATCTATAAGTGCCCCTATAAAATGCTTGTATCCACTTTGTGAGACGTCATAATGTAAATCATGTTTGTAAAACCTCAAAGCGTTTGTAAAAGGAAAGATTGTCATCTAAATCATTGAAACTCTCGACTTCTTTAGAACCCCAAGTTGGCCATTTTCAAAACCGTTCAAAATCTTCAAATTCAACGTTTAATCAAGCAACTTTACACCAAAACAAGTCAAATCCTTTCAAATCAAGATTTCGTCAAAATCTTCCAACAACCCCACCAGTTTCTCGCATATCAATCAATCAAACTCAAAACCCAGGAGGTGGAATCATCCACCTCTAAGGGATAATCCCATATTCTCTTCCTAGTTTCCAGAATCGAATCAATCGATCAATCTCAATTCAAGCAAGATGCATAAGCCATAAGAAATGCATAACTGTATAACCAACCATTCTCCAATCAACACATCATACGACAAGTCTCAACATATACCAACGTAGTGCCACAAGGTCACATCAACATCTCCATATCATATCGAAGGTCATAATATGCATCTCAACAATATGCCAAAATCATAACACACGGCCCGATATCGCACCAAAAGTCATAAAAGATATCTCACTATCGCATATCACCACCGCAATCATAGTAGGGTCGGTCACAACAAGGAATCTCATTTAAAGCATAGTCATCCTATCCAATTTCTATCCAGCATTATTATAACATATTTATCACGTCAATCATTGGTACTCGCAAGGTTAGCTATAGCGAAATTTCATCATAAGTCAACGAAACGAAACTACTTATCAAGACATCTATACAAACAGAGTCATGCTTCTAAGATTCAATCAAAGAGGGAGATCAAGCAGTATACCAACATCAAAATGTCAACATGCTCTCCAAACATCATCTTAACTCATCACAATGCCATATAATGATCATTAGCAGTCATGCACCATCATCTCATATATACACATAAGTCATATTCATGCTCCAAGTAATATTCCTCACTTACCTATTCATAATCATGCTTATCGACCATATAGTATAACATCATGCTCTCTCATCATAACACATCATTATCTCACATATTATATCATAACACATCCTATCATGCTTCTAAAACAACATAGTAGGATAGCAATATATCATTATATCATGATCATAATTGTCATTACCAATTATATTTCAGTTTTTGCATATCACATGTAATATCATGCCATATTAGGTTTATCATGGTCGCTATCTATCATCATGCCAGTTCATAATCACATAATCAAGAAGGTTTTGCACATAATACCAGTTAAAATAAAACGCAAACCCCGCTCGCTCGTCTCCAACTCTCAAGCCAAGACCAATCTTCATCTAGACTTACCAACACCCACTCGGATACTACCCCACAGAAGCCCCAATTCATTTCGACCGTTTAATCTCACACCTCTTCCCACCAAGCACTCCCACTAACGATCGACCTCTAAGAGTCCAACTCCTATCTCTAACCTCACACTCGAGCCCCTTGCATACTATGTTCTCGATACTGACAAGAGCCATTCCCAACACTGCTCATTCTACCTAAGACATCACAACATAGAACCCTTCTAACCACATCTCTTCTATAAGAACACCCCGATCACCACCTAGCCGACTATTCCAACTATACCCCCACCTAAGATTCATCTAGAAGCTCATCGGAAACCACTATGCATCGCCTCTTATAGTTCTCAAAACTCACCCGCTCCTACTTAAGCCAAACCCCTCTCATGTGACTTACCTCATACTATCATCGATCATTCTAACCGCTCAATTTCTTTCACCTCTCTCCAACCATTCTACCAAAGGACCTCACTCACATGTTCAAAGAAGAAGCAATCATGGACATTATTACACAGAAGGACTACGTCATATCAACTAGCATTTAAATCGATAGCATCATTAGTTCATCATTAAGCACTACAACTGTATCAAAAGTCTCAATTTACCGTCATGCTCAACAAGTATTGCAAAACATCATATATGAACCTAATCAAATCAAGCTAGCAAGTTTCATCATAACCATATCTAATAAATGGTTCAGGTTCTCAACATTTGCAGTTCATACTTTTATAGGCAAGGAATTTAGATCATGCTTGGCAACTCAGAGTAGCATCACGTCAAGTCATCATAGAACATTAGGACAGTAAGACACCGAATTATATATATCATCATAGACAACGGATAATTAGGCATTAATCATCACCAAGTCATCACATCAACACGCAATTTTCAACACCAAGTCAGTGCAATATCACCATCAAAAAGTTCAAAAAGGATTAGCAATCCGAATGGAGGACACTCCCACTTGCAAATCATATCGCGCTCAGTAACCGCAATCCTCGAAGCAAGCTTGTTCTGTCGACATCATCGATCCTGAGGCCCGTGGGTTATGGGCCCACGCTTCCGCTGCGCTGCTCTATCGCTATCTAACTTCCTGTCCCCTCTTCTATGCGGTCGCTCATCCAATGTATCGCGCAGGAGTCTAAGTTAGCGAAAATAGGGGAATGACAAGAGCGGACCACCCAATGTTTCTCTCGAAGACAAAATGGATCAAAGCTAAAGATGACACGACTAGAGACAAGACTCCGACCCGGGAAGAGTAACGATGCCCTTAAGGAAGTCTATTAGGTTACAATTGTGACAAACAAGCACGAATTCATCATGGAGCATATCAGTCATATTAATCCACACTAACTTGTACCTATCTCAAGAAGAACAACATACGTATTCATTCCAAAAGACACACTCGAATCCTACACGGATGCATGTGAGACGAGCTAGTAGTCTATTATTCCATGGAAGCAGATATGCCTAGCAACTTCAAGCAAGCTATGCGGAACCAACAATAATCATGTATGATTCGAAGTCATGCGGGATTTAATGAAGATAACGAGCATCATGTATATGAAAGAATATATAAGCATGGGCAAGTGAGGTCAAATATAGCATGGCGAGGTATATCATAACAACCAGACTAAGTGTCATACGAGAATATATAAGAGCGGCATAGTAATTATCACAGCTAACAGCAATAAGAACATATTAGGTTAAGAATGACATGTAATCATACGACGAGATACATTTAGAAACATAGGTCCTACATGATGCTAGTGATACATGATAAGACAAGGGCATAGTCAAGAATCGTCTAAAAGAATTCAACATAATGTTCATAGAGCATGAGACATCATTACAGAGAGTAATAAGGAGGACATCACCAGTGATAGATTCTACGCATGCTAGGAACAAACTATCATAGTGCACATAAAAAGGGTATAACAACTATCACACTACAGGACAAGCATGTTCTCGTAATAGGTCAAGTAAGACAGGTCACCATTTTGCGAGTCATATTGGAAATCATAAGCCTTACATGATACTAATAGCACACATCGAACATGAGTACAGTTTAAGTAATTCAACTAAATTCATTCCGATATTCATGCATCATGCATATGCAAAATCATGATATAGGGTGGTGTGTGATCATGCGAGGTGTCAAGTCATACGTTCATGCAAGCACGAGAGGATATCATAGAGTAATAGAGGGGTACCACCGAGTGAGACATGTAAACATGCTAGAATTGACCATCACAGTAAGCAAGTCGATCTTCAAATCCAATATCACTCTTGTCAGGATGAGTAAAACATTTTAAGAGGATAAAGGGAGGGAAGAACCATACTATCAGGGACCTAGTTCAAGAGAGAATGAACAATAATGCAAGCAGGGCATAAATGTGCATAAGTCATAACCAAGGATTCTACATAGGACACATACATGCATTTGATCGATTACTCGACATTCAGCAAGACTTCAATTCAATCACATTTCAATAATATAAAAGCATGGGAAGAAATGCAGCGAGGTATAGTGCAAGTTTAAGTAACATGGCACCATGGCTAGAATACGGGGACATGAGTTCAAATCAATGTATACTGGGATGAAACACGTATTTATCACGACTCATTTACACTAACATATCCTCAATTTAGCACAATTAACACACAACAACATTAATTACAGATTAATCGATAATATTTAGTCTGAGGAATACCAAATAGATGGGCATGCTATAGATTCTTGTCACAAAAGGAATGATAAGCATCGAAGCATCATCGACTAGCATGCTAAGGTGAACATCTCACGAGGCATTCAAACAAGAAAGAGTTGGTCACACTATCATAGACCTAATCCAGGAGAAAGCAACGGTCATATAGATTCATATCATGTGGTTCATGCTTCTAACCAACCATTAATACGATCAATACAATAGGTCAAGTAGACATGCTATGACAACATATAATCTTGAGAGAAAGAAAGGCATAACACGAGACCTGAGCAACGTGACCAGCATGGATACAGGATGTCATGCAACCACGAATTTACGTTTAAGGATCATCATCATAACACGTACTGAGAATTACGTAGCATATAAGGCATGTCGACATCAAATTCTATCGCGTATCCATCATCTAAGGGACTCACTCTTATCATGATACTAGAACTGAATGATCATACTATCATGAACCTATTCATAAGGAGGACATCAATTACACAACTCTCTAGCCTATGACATATATATTCGTGCCCTAGCAGGACAATGCAATATACTAAATAGATCATGTCGGGATGATATGGATATAAAAAATGTAGCTTGAACCCATACAATGGTCATCATAAAAATCAAAGCACATAAGCACAATTCCACACTAAGGCTCAATTTGTAGGTCAAGGAGTAGTATCACACAGTCATGGATAGAGCAATCGAGATAATCCGATAGAGATCCATAAGGGCAAGCATTGACTCTTCCTAACTGACTCATCGCCCATCTTTCCCGTGGGACTCGGATACGACTTTTCATGGCAAGAAGACACCGACTGATCGTCATAAGAATCAAGAAAGACAACCTCAAAAACACCTTACTTTCTAACTTGGAATTACATCAAGAGCCAACTTCTAATACTCTCCCAAGCAACCCTCATATTCAACCATGATTCCCGAATCAATAAGTTTACCAACCCGATTTCTCGTGGAGGAGACCGATATTCGAAGGGAGGACTCGATTGAACTATCAAAAGGGTTCATAAAGGAAGGGGCGGTCCTACAAAAGCTGAGTTTAACCATATAAGAAGAAGAAGGGTACTGCCGCTATCCCGTTCGCACAGATCATTCAATATTCATTAAATTGTTAGGACATACCAATCAATCTTTAGCATATCAAGCACGCAACATAGAATCAGTCAACGTCAATTACAATGATCTCCTTGGAATCTTCCAGACCCATCTGCAAAGAACAAGCTAATATTTCGCCTACCCATTCCCAACTACATCCAATAGGGATGGTCTAGCGCCTTTCTACCCTCTCGATCCCTTATTAGTTGGTTCTCCTATTTTATCATAAGCCAAGTTCATATTTAGTCCAATTGAGTTAGGCATATTAAATTCATTTTGCCCCTTTAAACCATCTTCAAATCCTTTGAAATTCATGGGCAATTTTCAAAAACATACACCCGACTCTTGCGTACCCGAATTGCACAACCTCGCTCTGATACCAACTTTGTAACGGCCCGGATATAAAAACCCGGGTTACGTTTCGAAGGTCGGATACCTTCATTCGGATGTTGCGATTCAGGTACGGGTCGAGGTTTCAAACCTTGAAGATTAGTATTCAAAGCGGGGATTTCAAACCCCAAGCAATCAAAGTCACAAAAACCCAATTATAACGAAAGTAAAGCAGAAGCAAGGTTTAGATACAAGAGCCACGGCAGAGCCGGGACAAAACCAAAACACAGTAGGTGATTGCCATTTATCGAGTTAGAATATTAGCCAGGTTCTTCGGTTGGCCAAGAGATTCCCATCACAGAAGCAAGGAGCAAACAAGAGCAGTACCTATCACTATCCACGAAGTAAGGCCCGGTAATCGCTTGCGGGTCCTCTGACCGCACTGAGGCCACATAACATGCCTATACCTAAATAAAAGATGACTAATGCAGTATAAGATTTAAATCACACTATCATGCCCCTAGTATATATAATATGCGAAAAAGAACTATAAAGGGCCCAAGACAAAGCCAAGTGGCATATCCCTCTCCTACCTCTGCACCCCTTCTAGTTAGTGCAGAGACTGGCCAGTTCGGTGCTATAGCATAGCAATTTCCTCGTGGTGGTGCACTAACAACGGCATCATCATATCATATCATATCATCTCATCTCTTGCCCGATGGTGCTGGGCTATCATATCATGCTCATATCGACTCGATAGACTCAGGGCACCCGATGGGGCTGGGCTACCCTATGACCCTAGCAAAGACTCTATGACTATCACAGATAACGACCGTTTTGTATTCAAACACACATAGTAACCATATGCTCAATTCAATGCAATCCTAGCATGATACTACATGGCATGCTTTAATATGCAACAAAACTACACATTACATGACATATCGGGTAGGAGGTCCAGGTTACTGAGTAAGTCCCGTAGGATACTTACCTGAAGATGCAGAACAGCAAGATAACACAAGCAAGGGCCCAAATGCAAGTCCAAAGGAATCCAAAATCAATACACACCTATCATCAAGCCATTTCCATAAGCTACCGGACCAACATTCATACACACGAAACCCAAGTTCTCAACATCCTCAAAACCAACCGATAGTAAAATCATTTTCCGCAAACCTTTCCGATACGATCCAATTGACCAAAATCATTCTTCCAATCAAACCCGTTGATAAAATCATACCAACCATATTTCCAAACTTCCTTCTCAAAACCAATATCATCAAACCAAGACAAGGAATCCCGACATTTGAAAATATTTTTCTGAATTCCCTTTTGATTTAATCTGATAACATATTTTTAGCTCCTATATTTTATAAGATCATAATATTATATCTTGAATCTCAAAATAATATTTTTTATATATTTAAGTCTCAATTAATATTATATAATATTTTAAATGCCATTTTATTAAACACTTTCAATAATATCTCAAACCCCCTTAAAATACCAACCATGTTATTTAATTAAAATCAGCCCCTTATTTTATGAAAATTGTAAACCGACCCCATTATATTTTAAATATTCAAAAACCGACCTCACCCTTTTCTAAAAAACCCAAAACCGAAACCCCTTTCTTTTATAACTCAAAATCCAACCTTTTTGTTAAAACACAAACCCAGATTCCATTTTATAAAATAGGCCCAGTCTTCTTTGGTCTTAAAACAAATTAGTCTGGCCCAAAGAGGAAATACGCCCATTGTCAGCCATTTCCACACTCTCCCATTCCCTCATAAATCTGATGCAGAAAAAGAAGAGAGCGGGCCGGGGGATGATGTGGCAGTGACATGGATGTGGGGCCAACCAGGTAAAAGAAAGGGGAGAAAGGAGGTCACTGTTCACCTCCTTCCCGGTTCATCCCCCGCTTGGATTCGACAGAAAGAAAGAAAAACAAAGAGAGGAGGGTGGCCGTCGACAACCGTACCCCGACCACCCCATCGACACTAAGGACCACGAATCAAACAAGAAAGGGGAAGGGAAAGAAGGTGCTTACCAAGAGGAGGTTCGAGGACGGGTTTTCTCACATTTTTACCGATTGAATAAAATAATAATTTATTTACTCAAAATAATAATATAATAATATACAATACATTCAATCTTTACAAAAAACCCCTCACAAGGGCCAGATTGGCGCCTCACGCGCCTCCTTGAGAGGATAGTGAAATGACTCCTTTTCCAAGGAATGACGGCTAAAAAACGCATTTTTACCTTCTTAAAAAATACCCCTTCCCAAGGCAGGAAACAAACCGTCCCCGAAGAAAAAATATATCTGTAAGAAAATTCCTTTTCAAAGGAATGACGGCCACCCAATCAATCACAATCCGCCCTACCAAGGGTGGTCCGATCATAAAATCTGGGAATGAAACTAAGCGCCACCAATCCAACTACCCCCAAACACTACTTTTTCATCCTTTCCCCTACCAAAAGAGGAGATTTTTTCCCATCCTCTTTTCAAGCAACCCCTTATAAAGGGATTTCCCCCTTTACCCCAAAATCCAGAAGAAACCAAGAAAAGAAGATAAGAACAATCGGAGATAGAAACGAAAACCACATATAGAAACTAGCAAGAAAGAACTGTAAAAAAGGAGACAGGTTCAAAGGCCACTTACTTCAAAAAGGAAATTGATCAAAGAAGAGGCTTCAATCTGGAAGTAAATCTACCAGAAATCACTAAACCAAAATGTTCGACGACGGTTTCTTGTTTCAGAAAAGGCCACTTCCCTTTTTTCTTCTTCTCTCTCTTCTCCCACTTCAAAATAGGATAAAATGACATGAAAAAGAGAGTAAAAGCCCTATTTATAAGTCTCTCTGGGGCCGTACCAATTCCCGCCCTAATAACCCGTGAACGTATTGGGCTTATCCGCCCAAGACCATTTCCGCGCAAACCTCATATTTCCCCATTAAGGGGGAGGGGGGGGGAAACATCGTTTTTTTATCAAGACTTGATCACGTGTCACTTTCCCTCGCGATCTAGTCCCGAGGAGATATGACGATGCCATTAAAAATTACCCCTTTTTATTAATAGTGGTATGACATCATAAATGGGTCGCCCAACTCAAAAGTCATGCACCCACTAAAGACCATATCATCGTGATTAGAGTTTTACCAATTCACATAAAAAAGGCTCCGGTCTAAATAAGAATACCTTCCCTCGAGATTGAGATCGCGAATAAAAACTCCGAACCAACTAAAGCTCCCTTAAAAAAGGCAAGCAGCGTGCTGATGAAGCACCTCTCCGCTAATATCGCCACGTGTAGCTACCCTAGACCGCTGGCATGAGGGCATGAGCTACACGTGTCTCCTACAAGAACTATGAGGTCACCAGCCAGCTGGTCGCTTGGACAACACTATAAATACCCCCTAATAACCACCAGAAAAGGGATCCAAAATAAGAGATAAGAAAATAGATGTGCAACTTCCTTTGACATATAACACTTAGGTTCGAGTTCTTTAGATCCTTGAATCGGAGGAGAAGCTTTTCTAAGAATGAAACATCATCAAATCAATCTTCCTCTAAAGACGACGATTGAACAGTAAATATACTTGATCGCTAAACTTGGACGCTTGCAAGACCACACTCAACAATAAAAGAACCATTTGATCGCGAAGTCAAGTATTGTTTTATAACACTACAGGTATTAAAGAACTTTCGTCGTCACCTTGAGGTAATAAGTATAGGTGAAATTCTAGAACCGCTTCACTGTGTACGACCCGAACTTTCCAACTACCTCTTTGGTACTCACGACAATTCAACTCAAATTTGCACTTGTTTTTTTATTATTGTATCAACGGTATCTTCATCGTCATTTCCAACAACTTGCTACGACCCTTTCGATACTACCCATAGTGATCACAAGTTAAAAATATTCTTCCATGCCTACTATCCGAACTATTCCATGACTTGAACGTGGTAATCACAAAATTTCTTCTTCAAGCTCTCTTACACGCCAAACTTCTCACTGAATTCATATGAAGTCATGCTCTTGTGGTTGTGAAACCTATCGTATTATCTACTCCTTCATTTATACTAATATGGTTCTATAAAAAAAATAAAGAAAATCATGCTTTTATTTCATCTCCATGTGCTAATCTAATCTAATGAATAACAATGATATAATCAGTTTCAATTCTTCTATTTTTATAAAATAATCGTATAATACTAAAGATAAATGCTAAATCAATCATTTAATCTAAATGAATATCATTTTGTATAATATGAATAAACTTAAAAGCTTTCAAATAACAAAATGAAACAAATATACAAGTTTGTTCTCTCCTTCGTTATCGGATCTATCTTCTATAGCAGACATATTTTAATATTTTTAACAATGAAAATGATTGAGGAGATGATATTTGATTGTGGCGTGAAAGTGGTATATGTCACTACAAATTTATAGAGTGGAGAGAAAACTAATCATTGCTTGCAATGACAGTACTTACCTATGCGCACCCCGGGTGCAAATAAACTAGCTATTACAACATCAACTAGTTTTTATGCGCATGCTGGTGGGCATAAAGGGGAAACAACTCGATTCAATCACCCTTATATGCACTTAGGGTGCATATAAGGGTGAAACGCACCTTACGTGTGTTTATGGGTGCACAACTTTAAGAATTTGAGGTGTAAAAATTTTGATAGAATATTTTTAGTTAACAAAAAATCCTTTAAATTTTTGGATTTAGATTATTAAATTTTTCATTATATTGGTCATATTTATATCATAATTTAATCATGGTTACTTCAAATAATTATGTTATCAAATAATCATTATATATAAAACTATTTGGTAAATTAAAACACCGTACAAGGTGTGGGTTGTAGAGACCTGTAGGGACAAGATTAAAAATTGATATATGAACTTCTAGATTATCAAATTTGAAATTGAATACCAACAAACAACACAAACTGAAGATGTTTTATAAAATTAAATAGTTTTATTATCCGCCCGTTGTACGATTTTTTAATAAATTTTATGATATAAAACATCTTTGAACTAATATAAATTACTACTCCATATAAATTAAATATATAGTTTTCAATTGTGTTATGTTTTGTAGAATGTAAACATGTTTGAATCTAAATTAATCATATTTCTTCTCTTATTAAAAATGGTTAAAATCTATTTTTATAAATATATCATACACATGTCAAAAACTTTTAATACCCTATTTATTTTATAATTTATTTATTTATTAAAAAGTTATCAAAAATGATTTCATAATTGTTAGAAATTGTTTTTGTTATAAATATTGACACATTATCTTTTTATAAATATTTGATCAAAAATGATTTCATAAAAATATTGGCTATGTTATTTTGATATATTATAAATAATTAAAGTAGATTTCCAAATTGGCGTGATAATGTATTGTTTGAATTAAATAAATATTTTTCGGCATGAATAATATTAGATAGATTTATCTAAAACGATAAGTTTTCTACCTAATTAAGATAGGGCATTTCGCTAAAGTAACACACATAAGGGGAAAAGCTTGCATGGCTATCACATGGGGGTAAAAAATTAGGTCAATCTGATAGTACTGGAACCGAGAGGGCCGGTTGCCGGTAAAAACCATTTCGGGTCATGTGAGGTTTAAAAAAAAGGAAACCCGGGGAGAGAGAGAGAGGGGGAGATGTGTACCTGCAAATCAAAGTACAGATGAGAGAGAGACAGAGAGAGAGAGAGTGACAGACGGAGAGAGAGATACAGTCAGAGAAAGAAGAGGTAGAAAAGTAGAGAATTAATTATGGAGAGAGAAAAGTACAAAAAAAGGCAAAAGAGATGTAAATGAGGCGAGAGGGAAAGATGGAATTAATTAGGGGAAAGAGAAAAAAGTACGTGTATATGAGATATGAAAAGGGGGGGGAATTAATTAGGAGAAGAAAAAGTAAAGTAGGAAAGAGGGAAAATATGAGATAGTGAATGTAGGAGGGAGAAAGTGAATATTCGATTGTACATGACGCCTATTCGATTGTACATGACAACTTAGTAGGATATACATAACGTGTATTCGTTTTTACATGTCACAAGTAAATGGCGTTTGTTGACTGTTATGAAATCAATGAAGCTTTTGCCATTTTTCTACTATATTTGTGACAAATCACTTATTCTATAATCACTTATGAAATCAATGAAGTTTTTTTTTTGTTACGAAAACATATGCAGGGCAAAACGTTGGTATCCCTTGGTCCCTACACTTGTATTTATAGATGACAATCTCTCTTTCTAATGCAATAGGTGACAAAACGTTGGTATCTACGTTATAATCCATATGTTCAAATTGAATTCAAAAATAAACCCAAAATGTTATAAGATCCTTCTTTCTCTCCTACTTTCCCTCTCTCCTCCTTTCCCTCTCACCTTTATGTGTCATGTAAAAATAAACTAATGGTATGTAACAATCTATAGGCGTTTTATCATCAACTATATTTTACATGCCACCATATAATCTTTAACATGTCACATAATGTATTTTACATGCCGCCTAAACGATTTTACATGTTACATGAATTGTTTTACTTGACGGACCTCATGAAGTGTTTTGTTGGATCACTTGATTGTTTTGCAATCGAGTTTCTCATCGACGGAAATACACTCAGCCTTGTTGTTTCAGACGAACTACAAGGAAAAGGTAAGAAGGGGGAAAAAGACGAATTAGACACATAACAGTTGCCAATAGTTAAAATCAAATGTCCACTCTATGATTTCGTACTGAACACCTTATGGTTGTCTACTTGACATATAGTCAGCTAACGGATTTGCGAATTGAAATGTGAAATTTTATTGGGTCAAAGAAGTCCCTTGTTTAGAATAAAATAGGAGAACAGATGAGATTCCATATAATTCCTACTTTATCCTCAACATTAATCCATTTAGGCTTTAGAAGGTTTAACTTTTAGTTGTGAGATAAAATGGACACTTGATCAACGCCTTGATTGTTTTTTTTGGTAATGTGATCAACGACTTGTTATATAACACTTGAGTAACACTAAAAAATTCATAAAAGAGCTTTTACATTATTTCTTCCCTAGCTCTTGATTTGTTTACAAATGCTCTTTTATTTATAAGAAGAAACAACATTGGGATTGTAACAAACTTTTGTCGATGCGATAGAAGGCACAAATAGTCAAATACACCACACACAGAGGCACAAGGAAAGGTAATGGCAGCTCAGACTTATACTCTTATCACCCAGTAAAATATACATGACGACTATTCGATTGTACATGACAATTCAGTAGGATATACATGACACATATTCGTTTGTACATTTCACAAGTAAATGACGTCTGAAATTGACTTTTACGAAATCAATGAAGTGGGCTTCAGGAGTTGACAAAGTTCATGGCGGTTGTTGCTGGCTCCGGTGAGGAAGTTGGCTAGGGCGACAGCAAGGCTGCTCGCAGCGGAGATAATTAGGGATCCCGACAGCAAGGCTCCGACGAGGAAGTGGCTTAGGGTTCCCATGAGGTTGTGAGGCCGAGCGATAGGGATCCCGACATAGGAGAGAGGAGGAGATTGCAACCCCCGCAGCCTTGCTAGGGCTTCAGTGGTGAAGGCGGAGAGAAGCGAGGAGGCCGGCGGGATTCAGGAGTCGGCGAAGTGGGCTAGGCCGACAGCAAGGCTGCTGGCGGCGGAGATGAGATCCGATCGAGATGCAGCGGGAGGGCGAGCTCAGGGTCGATGGAGATCGGACCGGCGATTCGAGCAGTGGCTCCCATATGTACAGGCATGTGCCCTTGGCGGATGTGAGCCTCGCTAGCGTTGCTTCCTCCCTCTCAGCCTCTCTTATCTTCTTCTCTCCAATTCCCTCTGGAGCCATCGGCGATTCGAGCCTCGCCGGCGCTGCTTCCACCCTCTCAACCTCTCTTATCTTCTTCTCTCCCATTCCCTCTGGAGCCATCGGCTATTAGAGCCTAACACACTCTCTTTTTCTCTCTCCTAACTCTCTTTTTCTCTCTCCTAATCAACCGGTTAGCAAGTTGCATTTTAACCGGCTGGCCTACAATTTTTTTTAGAGAAGTGTTACCCTTTGCAAATATGTGGGCCGGATGCTGTATTTGCAAACCATTTTGGGTCATGTGCTAGTTAATACAATTCCCTCATTAAGATATAAGGTTGAATATTAAAAAAAAACTAATTAAGATATAAGGTTATATTGGATAGATTATTGATATAAAAAGATAAGTTTCTTTACCTAACTATATTGACTTATAATTGATGTGGCCCAAAAAATATAATACCATTTTAATTCAGAATATGACACGTATGTAAAAATAATCCCGTTTTAATCCATAAAATTCCACGTATGTGAATCGCACCAGATGCTGTTTCAGGCCTCTGCTTTAGTACTTTATATAGATGTGACAACAGTTAGTAATATATTAACGTATAATGGAAAATCATGAACCTTTTATTTTGTTATAATTCAAATCTTCAACTAACAATAACTTGGGTAGGTCCCGTCTCTTGTACGGTGAATAAATTAATACAATATTATAAATAATCTATGTAGATTCTAGTAAATAAAAAATAATAATCTAAATATAAATAATTATTTTCACCAAATAATAATATAGATATAAATAAAATTATTTCAACGGATTACATGTAATCTAGGTAATCTAAATATCTTTCATTTAGGTTCTTTCAAAATATAAATAAAATTCACATTTATAAGGTATAAGGTTTTTTTCTAATTCATCATTAATTAAATCATATATAATTTAATAATAGCCGATTTTTAAAAATATTTTAATATTCTTTTTTATTAAATATACAATATATATTTATTACGTTAGTTTACTAAAATATCTATGCATATATGGATTGTGGCTACATTTTTTTTATTAGGAAAGAATTCGGCTAGGGATCACCTATCCGATAACATCATGACAGATGAGGTCAAGAAAACCTGGATCATTGGCTACACAATTACCCTTGGCAGAGCGGCAAATGTGTGCAACCTTATCCGCTCTATTGCCACTACGTGGCACATGAGAGAAAGAAACCTCTCTCATATTAAGTAGAAGAAGTTTAATATCCGACATAAGCAATTCGATTTCCCAAGGGCATTGTATCTTATTTTTAGGTGATTTATGATAATTAGCAAGTCACCCTCTATCTAGACAAAAGATATGTGCAGTCGAATAACTTGAACCAAACCGGGCTTTATGACAAGTGCTTCAGTTTTAATGGGAGATTGTCTACCCACAGTCGCATGACCAATGCGAATATGGTTACCTAGCGAGTCTCGGATGATAAATCCAATGGTGTTGCCATCGAAATTAAGTTTAAGAGTCCCTCAGGGGAGGGGGGTTTCCAATTTTTTGACTTATTTTTCCTACTAGCCGGACTTGGCTTTTTAGTGGATAAAGAGTCTCGAGAAGATGATGACTCCTCATTATTGAGCTTGTAAGCAATCATCCAATTGTTGATATGATTATGGGTAATGTGGTTCATCCTATCGAGATTTAGAGGTGGTTCATTCCTGAAGATGGGATTATTTCGCGAATTTCATGTGGTCCACTAGGTGAAAGCGATTTTTTGTTTATCATTCTTAGAAAGAACTCTACCCAAAGATGCCATAATCGATTGAATGTCCCTGGATGTAGATAACATATTATGGGTAAGCAGCTTGTCGGGGGGCTTTAATTTGGAGTTAATAGAATTAAATGGACATTCGAGGAAAATGTGGGAGTCATCTTTAGTTGCCTGGTTACGAAATTCGCATGTAGAGGGTAATGAGATTCCCTTGCAGCTAAGGCGTGCTTTCGTTAGAAGCCCATTATGACTGAGTTTCCAATGAAAGTTTTTTACTTTTGGGAGAGCAGATATTTCACATACCCAAGCATTGGCATCATCATTAATAAGGTGATAGTTTGTGATGAGTTTATATGCACTATGTAACGGCCCAGATATAGATAGCCGGGTTACGTTTCGAAGGTTGGGTACCTTCGTTCGGATCTTGCAATTCGAGTACAGGTCGAGGTTTTAAAGCTCAAGATTAGTATTTTAAAGTGGGGATTTCGGACCCCAAAATAGCCGGAGGGCCACGTGGAATCTTGAAGCTGTCCTAAGGCTATGTCGTGTAAATTCATTTGCAAACTAAGGAAAAGCGGAAGTAAAGTACAACTTGCCACGGCGAGGCCGGGTCAAAACCAAAACACAAATTCTGAAATTGTAAGGCCAAGTTAGCGGGGTTAGGCAGATTCTTTGCAAGCGCCCGGGGGGGGGGGGTTCCCACGCCATAGAGACAGAGAGCAATCATACCTACATAAAATAGGTGGTGCGAGTAGGATCAGACCGAGACCCCAACGCACCCTGTCCCACAAGCAAACATACACATACGCTAATATAAAGATGATGCAAATGCCAAAATTAAATCACACTAACTTGATCCTAATTTACAATATGCGGAAATGAACTGTAAAGGCGCCCAAAGAATGCCAAGTGGCATATCCCTCTCCTACCTCTCCACCCCTTCCCGTTAGTGCAGAGACTGGCCAGTTCGATGCTATTGCATATCATATCTCATCATAGCATATCATATCTCATCATCATATCATATATCATCATCATATCATATATCATGCTCATGCCCGATGGTGCTGGGTCATCATATCATATATCATGCTCATGCCCGATGGTGCTGGGCTATCTCATCATCATGCTCATATCGACTCGATAGACTTAGGGCACCCGATGGGGCTGGGCTACCCTATGACCTTAGCAAGGACTCTATGAGTATCACAGATAACGGTCGTTCTGTTCTCAATCACACAAAGTAACCGAATGCTCATTCATAAGTGCAATCCTAGCATGATACTACATGGCTTGCTTTAATGCTTATGCAACACCTAGTATGTCATATATTCACAAGCAGGTATACACTTTCGAGTCTGAGTAAGCCCATAAAGGAACTTACCTGAGTAAGCCGAACAGCAAAAGACACGGTAGAAGCAGAATCCAAGCAATATCAACAATCACCTAATATATAAGCGATAAAAACACCATAAGATACTATTCTACTATTTAACACATGGAAATCTTTTCACAAGCTAATCACAAAAGGAAATTAACTAGATTCCGAGAAATTATCCGAATATCCAAATCTAGGTCAAACCTGGTCAAAGTTGCTATGATAGAATTTCTAACACTTCGTTTTCCAACCAAATCTCAAAAGAATATTTCCAAAACATAGAAACTCCTTTTTAAACAATTACTCTAACATATAATTAACTAAAACAACACCCTCCAAATTTATAATTAAATCCTTTCAAGTTTCTCAACTAAAACATTTTAAATTCATCACAAAGGCACTTATACAAATCATTTTTGCTTTAAACCATCTTATAATATATAACACTTTCCGGAATTTATTTTCATAAAATCAGATTTATCCTAATAATAAGAATGATAATAATAATAATAATATTAATAATAAAAATGATGAATAAATGTGTTACTAAATAATGCATACATACATACATACATATATATATATATATCAAATGTATAACATATACCAATAAAACAACCCAACCAGATGGCCCAACTGAAACAACAGAAAGCAAGGCCCACTCACCCGCCCAGATCCAAAACCGAAACCCACCCATGAAGCCCAGATCCAAAACCGTAACCCACCCGCATCCATGGGTTCAGAAAAGAGGAGGAATAGGGAGGCATGGGTGGATCCGGATTGGGTCAAAACAACACACCCGTTTCCCGTTTTTTAACACCGGCCCAGACCCGAGAAATAGGCAAAATAACAAGCTGAACCAAGCACAGGGGATCCGGATCTGTACTGAAGTAAAGAGTAAGGGGATCCGAGTCCTAAATGATATAACCCGTTTGAGACAGAAACCTGGCCCAACTCAAAGCCAGTTAAAGAAAAGAGGACCCACAACCGAAGCCAGTACGTACAACATATAAAAAAAAGGATGGGCCCAGCTGACTGGGCGCCCATGTGGCAAACGGGGACGGCCCACACCCACCTTCTTCTTCCTCCCCCTGTCGACAAAAGGCCAAAAAAACCCAGAGGAGAACGCAGCTTCTGCGCGCGGAAATGGAGGAGGAAGGGAACACCCAAAGCCCGCTGGCGACAACCCGGGCTCGACTCCGACTATCCTAACTGACAACCCACACATGGAAGGAAGAAGAGAGAGAAAGGGCTCACCGAGGGCCTTCGACGTTGGAAAGCTCGGAGCTTCGGGGGTGGCGTTCGGGCTCGTCGGTATCGATACTTCAAGCGGGTGCGACTGGGAGAGATAGGGGAGGTTTAAGGAAGGATCTTTACTCGATTTTAAGGTGAAAGGATGAGGAAGAAAATCCAAACCGAGCCCTTACGCTTGTTCAAGTCGAAATAGAGGAAGGAGGGCGATGGGGTGCGGCTCGGCTCACCTGGGCGCTCCCTTGGGCTGGAATGCGTCTAGGGAGGTGTTAGTGAGTACCCGGGGCTTCTATCTTCACTGGTGGGGAGAGAGGAGTGAAGGAGGGAGGTGTGAAGTTGCGGCCTTGTCCTCGGTAAAACAGGGGAGAGATTGTGAGGTTGCGGCCTTGGCGGTGGTGACGACGGCGCAGCATGGGGGGGTGGTGGTGAGGTGGTGCAGTGGGAGGTGGTGGAAGGGGAGGAGCCTTCCTTTTGGTTTGAATTTTTTGTGGATGAGAGGATAAGGCAAGGGAAAGGGGGAGTGTGTGGTGATGTTTGGAGCTGTTGGATCAGCTAAAAGGAAAGATGTGTGGGGATCTGGCATGGGCTGTTTGGTTTCCAAAACAAGGGGGTGCAGGTGTGTATTGGAAGAGGGTGGAGAGGGGTGTGTGCCAAGCTAAAAATGGGAGGGAGCAGGTTGGGTGTTGCTGCGTGAGAGTGAGGGAGAGAGAGATTAAATATATATAAATAAATAAAATAAAGTAAAAAAGAATGGTCCCCACTCACCTTTCAATTTTTGAAATTCCGACGCTAATTTCCCAAATTCGCTCATAAAACAAAATCCCGACGCTAAGAATTTAAATTGAAATCTAATTCATTTCGAATAATAAAATTAATTCTTGAATACTCAAAAGCGGAATTAAATTTCGTCAAAATCCAAATTTTAAAATGAGGTCGGACGGATTTATAAAATCGACCTTGCTCGAGGACAAGTTTTCTCCCATTTTTACGAATAAAATAATCGTATTTTCAAGTAATTTAAGTAAAATAATAATCATGTAATATAAAATATACTAGGTCTTTACATTCATCCACCTCTAAAAACAAGTCTCATCCCCGAGACTAAAAATCATTCTAAAGCAATGGGAAGAATTTGAAAGGGGTGAGTCCGAGGATCATGCCATTGATCCCGTGAGTATCTCATAAGGGCCCATATGAGATTCTCGCAGTATCCTTGACGTGATCATGCTACTCCCAATCGGTTGGAGCAAGTATGGGATATGGGCCCTTATCCCATCCCCGCCCCAACTTCTCGGTTGTATGATAACTCAAAAGCATATAAATATGGCTTGGGAGGGTTCAAAAGCGTTTAAATGGAAAGTTTGATCTCGAAATCATGGAGCTCTAGGTAGCGTTTTCACTTTAATAAAACCCCAAAATGGTCCTTTTCAAAACTGCTCAAAGTTTTCAAATCCGATGCCAAATCAAGAAATTTCAGATTGTGAGAGGTGGAATCATCCACCTCTAAGGGCTAATCCCAAATTCTCTTCCTATGTTCCAAGTCATTCAATCACCATTTCCAACTCATCAAGGATCATAAAGTCATAATCTCATCAACTCATATATAGATAGCTACCATAATATCAACCACCTCTCAGGAGGTAAGTCTCAAACATCAAGGAGATAGTCTCAACAGGTCAAACCGCTCAACGCGTAAACGATCTAAAACACAACATGAGGGATTCTAGTATCTCAAAACGTGGCAAAATTGCGATAGTCTCAACATACTACGAGTCATAAAGTATCTCGACATCCTACAAAAGCATCACAAGTCCCAACGGACGTCACAACAAGCACATCAGCACGCAAGCCATGAGAACCCATCTCTAGCCACATCATCTCAGCATAGAATCTGCACAGAGAAAGCAATCATAAGCACACAAAATCACAGAAATGCCCATTCCCAAAATAAAAGACTACTAAGGCTCACCACTAGCTCGCGAGGTCAAGGATAGGTCAACACTCGGCTCAACATAAGATGCTAAAAGCTCGTCTAAAACACTCCCATAACTCGACCGGAGGCTATTCTCAGTCTCCCAATTCGCCTCCTCGGGACTCCTCCAAGACCACTGGACCAGAAGAAGAGGAACCTCCTTGGTCCTCAACTTCTTGACTCGACGGTCAAGCACCCTAACTGGGCTCTCTACATAGGTGTGATCGGGCTCTATTCGGAGATTGGAATTGTCAAAGATGTGGCTCAGGTCGGGGACATATCACCGAAGCTGGGACACATGAAACACATCGTGCACTCCGGCTAACGATGGGGGTAGGGCTAAACGGTACGAGACCTCGCCGACCCTCTCGAGAATATCAAACGATCCCACAAATCTAGGGCTGAGCTTGCCCTTGATGCCAAAGCGGCGAACTCCTCTGGTCGGCGACACTCTAAGCCATACATGTGATCCAGCCTCAAACTCGATCTCCATCCGTCTACGATCCACATACTTCTTCTGTCGATCCTGAGCGACCCTCAAATGCTCACGTATGCGTCCGACCTGGTCGACTGTCTCTCGAACCATCTCCGGCAATGAAGCTGTGGTGTCAGCGGGCTCGTCCCAACATACTGGTGACTTACAGCGTCTCCCATACAATGCCTCATATGGTGCCATCTCGATCGACGAATGGTAGCTGTTGTTGTACGAGAAGTCGACCAACGGTAAGAATTTGACCCAACGGTCGCCCCACTCCAACACGCAGGATCTCAAAATATCCTCCAGAGTCTGGATCGTCCGCTCACTCTGTCCGTCCGTCTACGGGTGATAAGCAGTGCTGAAACGCAAACGAGTCCCTAAAGCATCATGAATCTGCTGCCAGAACCTCGATGTGAAACGGCCATCTATGTCGGAAACTATCCTCTCGGGAACCCCGTGGAGTCTCACAATCTGTCGGATGAACTCGTCTGCAAGTCTCAAAACCGGCCATGTCTCCTGGATGGCAATGAAGTGGGCCGACTTGGTCAGTCTGTCGACCACGACCCAAATAGCATCGAATCCTCTGACATCTCTCCTCAATCCATTGACGAAATCCATGGAGATGTTGGTCCACTTCCACTCAGGAACTAGAAGTGATCTGACCAAGCCACACGGTCTCTGATGCTCAATCCTGATCTGCTGACAAATCTGACATCTGGCGACGAAATCTGTAATATCGGCTCGCATCCTCTGCCACCAGTAGGATCTCCTCAAGTCCTGGTACATCTTATTCGTTCTCGGATGGACCGAATAATGGGTGGTATGGGCCTTCTGCATAATCCTCTGTCTCAGATATAACGTAGAGGGTACTACCACTCGGCTCTGGAAGGTCAACAGTCCATCGGCTCTCTCCGCAAGCTCTCCAGCTCGTCCCTGTGCCATCCGCTCTCTCAGTGCTGCCACCTCAGGGAAATCCGCCTGACCTCTGCGAATCTCATCTGTCAGCTCTAAGTGAATCTCGAGGAAGGATAGTTGACCCCTCTCTCGCTGAATCCATACCTCTACACCACAAGACATCAACTCTGCTTGCAATCTATGTTGCGCTGTCAATCTGGCCACTGCCACCTCCTGATGAGTCTTCCGACTGAGCGCATCGGCCACCACATTGGCCTTCCCAGGATGATAGATGATCTCCAAATCATAATCCTTCAGGAGCTCTAACCAGCGTCTCTGTCTCATGTTGAGCTCCTTCTGGGTGAAGATGTACTTCAAGCTCTTGTGATCCGTCATCACCTTGCATGAAGTACCATACAGATAGTGTCTCCAGATCTTCAGGGCATGCACTACAGCTGCCAGCTCAAGATCATGTGTGGGGTAGGTCTCCTCTTCAGGCTTCAACTGGCGTGAAGCATAAGCAATAACTCGATCCTTCTGGTGCAGAACGCAACCCAAACCAGCTCGCGAAGCATTTGTATAGATCACGAAGTCCTTGGTCCCATTAGGTAGAGGCAAAACTGGTGTGGTCGTCAGCTTCTCCTTGAGAAGTTCAAAACTGGCCTGACACTCCTCACTCCAAACAAAAGGAACGTCCTTCCGTGTCAGCTGTGTCATCGGTCGAGCGATCCTCGAGAAGTCCTGAACAAAGCGACGGTAGTAGCTGGCCAATCTTAGGAAGGAACAGATATCTCGAACGATCTTGGGCACCTCCCAAGCAACGATAGCATCAATCTTCGCCGGATCCACGACGACTCCAGCTGCTGAGATCACATGACCTAAGAAGGTCACCTCGGGGATCCAAAACTCGCACTTGCTGTACTTGCCGAACAGCTGATGCCTCCTCAACGTCTCTAGAACAATCCTCAGATGCTGCTCAGGCTCCTCGTGGCTCGCGAGTATACTAGGATGTCATCGATGAATACCACGACAAATCTGTCCAGATAGTCTATGAACACCCTTTTCATAAGCTCCATGAAGGATGCTGGCGTGTTGGTCAGCCCGAAAGGCATGACCACAAACTCATAGTGCCCATACCGCGTCCTAAAGGCGGTCTTCTGGATGTCCTCTGATCGCACTCTGAGCTGATGATATCCCGATCTCAAGTCGATCTTCGAAAAGATCGCTGCACCCTGAAGCTGGTCCATCAGGTCGTCAATCCTCAGAAGCGGGTAACGGTTCTTCACCGTCGCCCGGTTCAGCTTGCGGTAATTGATGCACAACCTCAACAAACCATCCTTCTTCTTGACGAACAGCACTGCGGCTCCCCATGGTGATGCACTCGGACGAATATAGCCCTTCTCAGCTAACTCCTCAAGCTGAGCCTTAAGCTCGACCATCTCGTTGGGTGCCATCCTGTATTGTACTCGGGAAATGGGCTTGGTGCCTGGCTCCAACTCGATAGCGAAGTCGACCTCTCTCTGCGGGGTAATCCGGTTAACTCATCGGGGAAGACATCGGTGAAGTCTCGAACAACGGGTACCTCAGACATGGTGGGTCAGCCTCGATCCACCTCCAAAGCATAACACCAATATCCCGTACAACCCTGGTTAAGAAGTCTCGCAGCTCGAACTGCGCTAATCAGTGCCCCATTCCTCTTGGGGTCACTACCCCAAACCTGGTGCTCGGTGCCATCCTCTTCTAGAATCGACACGGTACTCGTCCGCAAGTCGATGATTGCCCCATAGTGGTCCATGAAATCCATACCAAGAATCAAGTCGTGGGTCCTCAAGGCCTTCACGATCAGATCGGCGGGCCACTCTCCCTATCCTATACGGATGGGGCAACCTAGGATCTCACGACTCGTCCTAATCCTAGCCCTATCTGCCATACCCACAGTCAGGGGCGGAGCCCTCGTGCAGCTCAGGCTCAGCCTAGAGACGCACGACTCTGCTATGAAGAAGTGTATGGCACCCGTGTCAAAAAGAATACTCAAGGACTCATCTCGGAGAAATATAGTACCTGAGGCACTCGGAGCGGATCGATCCTCTACTCTTATCTGGAAAACACGAGGCGGTGGGGGCAATGTAGAACCAGAAGCTCCAGATGTCTATCCTCTTCCATAACCTGACCCAGACGGTCCTACGGAAGATGATCCTCTGCCTGTCCCAGGCCCAGATGGCCCACGGCCCCCTCTAGTTGAACCTCTGCCACGTCCTCCGGGCCGACCTCTAACAGCACACAGCTGCCTCTCCCCTGCCCCGGGGAGTAAGTCGGAAGCGGGGGCTGAGGAGCGGCGGGAAATCTCGGTGTGGGTGTAGCTGGTGGGGTCCTACCACCCTGGGGGCAATGTGCAACTCTGTGTCCCATACCTCCACAAGTGTAACATTTGGTCGATCTATCAGGGCAATCTCTCTGGTAATGACCGGGCTCAGAACAACCATAGCATGTGATGCTCCGGACGCTAGCACATCGACGAGCCACTCGTGGTGCTGGGGGTGGCATAACTCTCGACATCCCTCCTCTTAATCCTCCGCGGAAGGCTCCTCAGGAACTCACATCCCATCTTGTGTTAGCGGGCCTCAGCCTCTTCGCCTCGGGGCGAGAGGGGGCATACACAGTAGTAGTCAGGATCCTCTGCTGCTCATACATCATCATGACCTCCAAAAAGCGGTCAAATGGAATAGCTCCCAAACTAGATGTGTGTAGAAGAATCTCTGGCGGCAGCCTCATGGACAACAAGTGGATACGACTCTCATCAGTGGGGCAGAGGTGAGCGCAGTAGATCAGCTCCCTCTTGAACTGGCGAATGACCTCCGATACAGAGCAGGATGGGTCGTAGGTAGCGCGCATGAAGGTGACCTCCCTAGCCGTCTGCGTCCCTGGCGGACAATACTCCCGAAGCATCAGTGCTCGAAACTCCTCATAGCTCCACTCTGCCTGGCCCGCCTTACAGACGGTCCAACGAAGGAAGGCGTAATCTTGCAGAAGTCCTGCGGCCAACCTCTGATGCTCCGAAGCAGGAGCGCCGATGAAATCAAAGATGCTGTCGATCTGCCTCAGCCATGCCTTGATGTCCGCTCCGTCCTCTCCCGAAAAGTGTGGTGGGCTAAAATGTGCTAAAGATCAAACCCATTCGATGCGCTTCTCAAGGTGCACATCAACGGGGGCTGGGGCGACTGGCTGTCCAACGGGGATCTCTATAGCTGGCTCAACTGGCTGCTCAACAGGAATCTGTATATTAGGAGTATCCGGTGGAGGATCTCCGACCAGCTCTCGCATCATCTCGATCAATGTCGCCCTATCCATCTGTCTCAGTATCTCCTCTGGCTGGGGGCGGGAACCTCCGCACCCCCGAGATCCTGAACGTCATCGTCTGTCCTATCGGCCACGACCCGACGAGGTCGTCCTCTGCCCCTACGTGTTGGGCCCCACGCCCGACTGTCCCACGTCGTGTATCGACCATACTGCTGCATATCCAGAGTCATCACTCAGCACAGAAGCACTCAAGTATGATTATAATGATCTCCTTTGACGGAGATCGCCCCCAGGCCCAATTGATATACATACAACACATCAAGCTATCTAAGGTCGCTCTTCGAGGAGCGACTGACCGGAGGGGCAAATACCTCACGGCCTCTACCTAACTCACCACTCCAACCACCGCGGTGCAATTCCTTGGAGTCTTCCAAGCCCATATGTAAAGAGTAATCTATGTTTTGCCTACCCATTCCCGATCTACGTCGAATAGGGATGGTCTAATGCCATTCTACCCACTCGATCCCCATTGTTTGATTTTACTCCATTTTAAGGCCATGTTCATATTAGGTTTATTTGTGTTAGACATATTAAGTTCATTTTGCGCTTTGAAAACTCTTTCAAATCTTTTGAAATTCGTGGGCGGTTTTCAAAACATACACTCGACCCTTTGGCACCAAAATTGTAAAACCTCGCTCTGATACTAACTTTGTAACGACCCGGATTTAGATACCCGGGTTACGTTTCGAAGGTTGGGTACCTTCATTCGGATCTTGCAATTTGAGTACAAGTCGAGGTTTTAAAGCTCAAGATTAGTATTTTAAAGTGGGGATTTCGGACCCCAAAATAGCCGGAGGGCCACGTGGAATCTTCAAGCTGTCCTAAGGCTATATCGCGGAAATTCATTTGCAGACTAAGGGAAAGTGGAAGTAAAGTACAACTTGCCACGGCGAGGCCGGGTCAAAACCAAAACACAAATTCTGAAATCGTAAGGCCAAGTTAGCGGGGTTAGGCAGATTTTTGCAAGCGCCCGGGGGGGTTTTCCCACGCCATAGAGACAAAGAGCAATCGTACCTAAAAAAATAGGTGGTGCGAGCGGGATCAGACCGAGACCCCAACGCACCCTGTCCCCCAAGCAAACATACGCATACGCTAATATAAAGATGATGCAAATGCGGAAATTAAATCACACTAACATGATCCTAATTTACAATATTCGGAAATGAACTGTAAAGGCACCCAAAGAATGCCAAGTGGCATATCCCTCTCCTACCTCAGCACCCCTTCCCGTTAGTGCAGAGACTGGCCAGTTCGATGCTATAGCATATCATATCTCATCATAGCATATCGTATCTCATCATCATATCATATATCATGCTCATGCCCGATGGTGCTGGGTCATCATATCATATATCATGCTCATATCGACTCGATAGACTCAGGGCACCCGATGGGGCTGGGCTACCCTATGACCCTAGCAAAGACTCTAGGACTATCACAGATAACGGCCGTTTTGTTCTCAATCACACAAAGTAACCAAATGCTCATTCATAAGTGCAATCCTAGCATGATACTACATGGCATGCTTTAATGCTTATGCAACACCTAGTATGTCATATATTCACAAGCAGGTATACTTTTTCGAGTCTGAATAAGCCCATAAAGGAACTTTCCTGAGTAAGTCGAACAGCAAAAGACACGGTAGAAGCAGAATCCAAGCAATATCAACAATCACCTAATATATAAGCGATAAAAGCGCCATAAGATACTATTCTACTATTTAACACATGGAAATCTTTTCACAAGCTAATCACAAAAGGAAATTAACTAGATTCCGAGAAATTATCCGAATATCCAAATCTAGGTCAAACCCGGTCAAAGTTGCTATGATAGAATTTGTAACACTTCGTTTTCCAACCAAATTCTCAAAAGAATATTTCCAAAACATAGAAACTTCTTTTTAAACAATTACTCTAACATATATTTAACTAAAACAACACCCTCCAAATTTATAATTAAATCCTTTCATGTTTCTCAACTAAAACATTTTAAATTCATCACAAAGGCACTTATACAAATAATTTTTGCTTTAAACCATCTTATAATATATAACACTTTCCGAAATTTATTTTCATAAAATCAGATTTATCCTAATAATAAGAATAATAATAATAATAATAATAATAATAATAATAATAATAATAATAATAATAATAATAATAATAATAATGATGATGAATAAATGCGTTACTAAATAATGCATATATATATATATATAGTATGGATCTATTGTGCACATGCCTTAGGGTGTACTTTGTGCACAATTCTGGGCCTTTGATCTATATTAAATGGAGGGATAGGATGATGCCACGTGTCTTGGGTGGTTTTTAAAAAATTGTGGAAAACTAAACCCAATCTCACTGGTTGAACGTGAAGCGCGTGGGAAAGAAGGATAAAAACCCTAAACGGTGGTGTGGGGTGCTGAAGAGCCTGATTGTCATCCTCATCCTCTTCATGAACTCCATCTTCCTCCCAATCGGCCGGTTAGGGCCTTTCACACAGCGCCATGGATTTAGTTCTTCTCCAGAAGGGGCTCTACGACCTCTTCTTCGCCATCTCGGTGGCGATCGTGATCTCAAAGCTCAAAGGCAATAAGTACAAACTCCCGTCGGGGCCAATTTCGGTGCCGATCTTCGGGAACTGGCTCCACGTCGACAACGATTTGAACCACCGAAACCTAACTGAGATGGCGAAGAAGTCCGGTGAGATCTTCCTCCTCCTTTTGGGGCAACGCAACCTAGTGGTGTTCTCGACGCCGGATCTCGCCAAGGAGGTGCTCCACACGCAGGAAGTGGAGTTCGGATCCCGCACTCGCAACTCCGTCTTTGATATCTTCACCGGGAAGGGGCAGGACATGGTATTCACCATCTACGGAGAGCACTGGTGGAAGATGCGGCGGATCATGACTGTCCCGTTCTTCACGAACAAGGTCGTGCAGCAGTATCGCCACAGATGGGAGGCCGAGGCTGCGGCAGTCGTTGAGGATACGACGAAGAATCTAGACATCTTCGTAAAAGCATATCCGATTACAACTACCAGGTAATGTTCTTTGATTTATGAAATTGAATAAACCTTTGTAACTTCGTTGGACATTTCTGGTCATTTTTTTTTTGAATCGACAATTTTGGGGTGTGTCTTTGACATTTGTGGGTTCTTGCTTTCAATGGCAGGATGTAATTTGGTCGGATTTCCCTTCCGATGAGTGGTGGTCAGGCCAAGGAAGGTTGCGAACCTGTTCTCGAAACTTTTGGATCTGATAGATCCGTCGATGGTGAGACCACTTGAGGTGGTGAAGCCGCCACTCAAGAGCCCGGAGGGCACTGGTCTGGTCGATGTACAGTGTTGGCGATTCGAGAGCCTCTGTATTTGTAAAGTGGTTGTCTAGTGGTGGCGGGACTGGGTGGTTGCGTGGGTGGGCTGGGATGGGTGGGTGGAGGGGGTGGTGGGCGGGGTGGTTTGTTAAGTTGGACCTCCGTTCGAATGCATCGATTCATTATTCGTTAATTATTCAGTTGAATGAGTCGAATTTTGGTTGTTAGTTTTAATGAGTTGTTAATTATTCGGTGAAATTTGAATTATTATTCGTTGGTATATGGAGCTTTCGGTTTGACAAACAACATAAAAACCTCTCATATACGACCGAATAATCATTCATATACCACCGAATACTCATACATTCTATTGAACAATGTTATTTCTATTTCCTAAAAAATATAACTATTCTACCAAATAATATTTCAAAACTGAATGCATAAAAACTAACTCGGAGTCAAAACTAAAATTGATTGACAAAAAAATTAAACATTATTCGGTAGCATGTGACAAATTATTCAGGAGAATTGGTAAAATTTGATCTGAAATGGATGGAAAAATGAAATATAACATTATTCGGTAGAATATGAAACATTATTCAGTGGAATGGGCAGATTTATCAACACAGCGAAATCAGATCCGGAAAAAAAAAGCGCGTCTGATCTTTTCAGGTGGGTCCCACCAGTTTTTCTATTTAAAAAAAATGAAACACTCATTTAATCATGGCCTTCCATTTCTTTCAATCAAAGGCCAAGATTTGTGCACAAGGTACATTATAAGGGGTGTGCACTCTGGAACCACCCCTATATATATATATATATATATCAAATGTATAACATATACCAATAAAAAAAACCCAACCAGATGGCCCAACTGAAACAACAGAAAGCAAGGCCCACTCACCCGCCCAGATCCAAAACCGTAACCCACCCGTATCCATGGGTTCAGAAAAGAGGAGGAATAGGGAGGCATGGGTGGATCCGGATTGGGTCAAAACAACACACCCGTTTCCCCCTTTTTAACACCGGCCCAGACCCGGGAAATAGGCCCAATAACAAGCTGAACCAAGCACAGAGGATCCGGATCTATACTAAAGTAAAGAGTAAGGGGGTCCGAGTCCTAAATGATAAAACCCGTTTGAGACAGAAACCCAGCCCGAGCCAAAGCCAGTAAAAAAAAAGAGGACCCACAACCGAAGCCAGTACGTACAACATATAAAAAAAAGGATGGGCCCAGCTGACTGGGCGCCCATGTGGCAAAGGGGGAGGGCCCACACCCACCTTCTTCTTCCTCCCCCTGTCGACAAAAGGCCAAAGAAACCCAGAGGAGAACGCAGCTTCTGCGCGGAAATGGAGGAGGAAGGTAACACCCGGAGCCCGCCGGCGACAACCCGGGCTCGACTCCGACTATCCTAATCGACAACCACACATGGAAGGAAGAAGAGAGAGAAAGGGCTCACCGAGGGCCTTTGTCGTCGGAAAGCTCAGAGCTTCGGGGGCGGCGTTCGGGCTCGTCGGTGTCGATACTTCAAGTGGGTGCGCCTGGGAGAGATGGAGGAGGGTTAAGGAAGGATCTTTACTCGATTTTAAGGTGAAAGAAGGAGGACGAAAATCCAAACCGAGCTCTTACGCTTGTTCAAGTCGAAACAGAGGAAGGAGGGCGATGGGGTGCGGCTCGGCTCTCCTTGGCGCTCCCTTGGGCTGGAATGCGTCGAGGGAGGTGTGAGTGAGTACGCGGGGCTGCTATCTTCGCTGGTGGGGAGAGAGGAGTGAAGGAGGGAGGTGTGATGTTGCGACATTGTCCTCGGTAGAACAGGGGATGGAGTGTGAGGTTGCGGCCTTGGCGGTGGTGACGACGGCGCAGTAGGGGGGTGGTGGTGAGGTGGTGCAGTGGGAGGTGGTGGTGAGGTGGTGGAAGGGGAGGAACCTTCCTTTGGGTTTGAATTTTTTTTGGATGAGAGGATAAGGCAAGGGAAAGGGGGAGTGTGTGGTGATGTTTGGAGCTGTTGGTTCAGCTAAAAGGAAAGAGGGTTGGGGATCTAGCATGGGCTGTTTGGTTGCCAAAACAAGGGGATGCAGGTGAGTGTTGGAAGAGGGGGGAGAGGGGTGTGTGCCAAGCCAAAAATGGGAGGGAGCAGGTTGGGTGCTGCTGAGAGAGAGAAGAAATATATAAATAAATAAAATAAAGTAAAATGGAATGGTCCCCACTCGCCTTTCAATTTTTGAATTTCCGACGCTAATTTCCCAAATTCGCTCACAAAACGAAATCCCAACGCTAAAAATTTAAATTGAAATCTAATTAATTTCGCATAATAAAATTAATTCTTGAATACTCAAAAGCGGAATTAAATTCCGTCAAAATCCAAATTTTAAAATGAGGTCGGATGGATTTATAAAATCGACCTTGCTCGAGGACAAGTTTTCTCCCATTTTTACGAATAAAATAATCGTATTTTCAAGTAATTTAAGTAAAAGAATAATCATGTAATATAAAATATACTAGGTCTTTACACACTATCAGTGGTGTAACGGCCCGGATATAGATACCCGGGTTACGTTTCGATGGTTGGATACCTTCGTTCGGATCTTGCAATTTGAGTACGGGTCGAGGTTTCAAAGCTCAAGGATTAGTATTTTAAAGTGGGGATTTCGAACCCCAAAATAGTCGAAGGGCCACGTGGAATCTTCAAGCTGTCCTAGAACTATATCGCGGAAATTCATTTGCAAACTAGCGAAAGCGGAAGTAAAGTACAACTTGCCGTGGCGAAGCCGGGTCAAAACCAAATCACAAATTCGAAAATCGTATAGCCAAATTAGCGGGGTTAGGCAGGTTCTTTGCAAACGCCCGGGAGGATTTTCCCACGCCATAGAGATAGAGAGCAATCATACCTAAAAACAAGTGGTGCGAGCGGGATCAGACCGAGACCCCAACACACCCGGTCCCGCAAGCAAACATACATATACGCTAATATAAAGATGCTTCGATGCAATGCGGAAATTAAATCACACCAAAATGCTCCTAAATTACAATATGCGGAAAAGAACTGTAAAGGCGCCCAAAGAAGGCCAAGTGGCATACCCCTCTCCTACCTCTGCACCCCTTTCCGTTTGTGTAGAGACTGGCCAGTTCAATGCTATAGCATATCATGTCATATCATGTCTCATCATCATATCATATATACTCATGTCCGATGGTGTTGGGCTATCATCATGCTCATATATCGACAACTGACTCAGGGCACCCGATGAAGCTGGGCTACCCTATGACCCTAGCAAAACTCTAAGACTCACAGATAACGACCGTTCTGTTCTCAATCACACAAAGTAACTGAATGCTCATTCATAAGTGCAATCCTAGCATGATACTACATGGCATGCTTTAATGCTTATGCAACACCTAGTATGTCATATATTCACAAGCAGGTATTCTCTTTCGAGTCTGAGTAAGCCCATAAAAGAACTTACCTGAATAAGTCGAAAAGCAAAGAGAAACGGTAGAAGCAGAATCCAAGCAATATCAACAATCACCTAATATATTAGCGATAAAAGCGCCATAAGATACTATTCTACTATTCAACACATAGAAACCTTTTCACACGATAATCACAAAGGAAAATAACTAGATTCCGAGAAAATATCCGAAATATCCAAATCTAGGTCAAACTCGGTCAAAGTTGCTATTATAGAATTTCTAACACCTTGTTTTCCAACCAAAGTCTCAAAAGAATATTTCCAAAACATAGAAACTCCTTTTTCAACAATTACTTATAATACATAAATAACTAAAATAACACACCTCCAAATTTATAATTAAATCCTTTCAAGTTTCCCAACTAAAACACTTTAAATTCATCACAAAGGCACTTATACAATCATTTTATAATATAACACTTTCCAAACTTTATTTTCATAAAATTCAGATTTATAATAATAATAATAATAATAATAATAATAATAATAATAATAGTAGTAGTAATAATAATAATAATAATAATAATAATAATAATAATAATAATAATAATAATAATAATGATAATAATAATAATAATAATAATAATAATAATAATAATAACGTTACTATAGAATATATGTCACATATACTCTTAAAGAGCCAACAAGCAATAACCCAAACCAACCCAGCCCATCAACCCAACGTTTCAGCCCAATACCTGAACCCGAAATAGAAGCACACAAGGTGGAATCCGGATTTGTGGGCTGACGCAAAGAGGGAAGGGGATCCGGGTTGCTAAAATGATATAACCCGTTTCCACTTTAAACCCGGCCCAGCCCAGCATGAAACAAAACTGATATGGGGAGATCCGAATGGGAACTGGTTTACCCGGGTTGCGGATCTGGGTCAGGCCCAACCCGAAGAAACAGGCCCAACCCAGCATCCACTTCATCTCCTTCCTCACGAACGGAGCTCTGTTCTGAGCGAGGAGCAACGGAAGAGGAGAGAGGGAATCCCTGGCCTCCGGCGGCCTGTTAGCCTCCAGCTTCCACCCCGGAGGTCGGAATGAGATTCCGACCACCAACGACACAGAGAGGACGAAGCGGCAACAAGAAAGGGAAGAGGAGGAGAGATTTACCAAGCTTCGAGGGATGACTCCGGTGAGGCTGCTCGGGGCTGCACAAAGCTTCGACGACGGGGAGAAGAAGCTTATTCCGGGTCTAGGACGACGAAGAGAGAGTTAAAAGAGGATCTTATATGCCGATTGAAGACAAGGGACGAGAATCGATGGGTTTACCTTGTCGGCTCCAAAACGGGGGAGAGAAGGGGTGGCGGCTCCGACGATAGCTCCTCCGTGTCCGCAAGGGGCTCTTATGTGCCTTGGAAGGAAGAAGAACGAGTAAAGGACCCGCTTTTGAGGTTTGAACCAAAGATGCGTGAGGTAAGGTGTTTTAGCGAGGCTTGAATCGAACAGAGGGAAGGGCACTTCAGCGGCACGGCAGTGGCTCCGGCGGCGTCCGATGCTTCCCCTGAGGTCCTGAGATGGAAGAGCGTGTTGCTGGCCGTCTGGAGGAGAAGTTTGGAGGAGGAAAGGTGATAGCTTGGTGATGGATTGGCTACGGCAATGGGAGGTTTTCTGTGGGTTTCCTCCTGGAAGTTGACAGAAGAGAGAGGGTGAGGGAGAGAGAGAATCTGGTGGTGGAATGAGGGAGTGTGTATGTATATATATGGGGCTGGTGTGTAGGTACATGGGAGAGGGTAGTGAGTGCAGAGAGGAGGGTGGTGTGCCGTGAGAAGGGAGGGGTGTGTGGGTGTGTGCAGGGTGAGTGAAGGCAAGGGGGGGACCTCAATTTTGAAATGCAAAGCGGGAGAGAAGGGGGAGAGAGAGAGAGAGTATAAATATATATATATATATATAAATAAATAAAATAAGGTAAAATAGAGTGGTCCCCACTCGCCTAACAAATTTGAATTTCCGACGCTCGATTCCCAATTCCACTCATAAAACGAAATCCCGACGCTAAGAATTTAAATTGAAATCTAATCATTTCGGATAATAAAATAAATTTTAATAATACTTGAAAACTCAAAAGCGGACTTCAATTTCGTCAAACTCCAGATTTTTAAAATGAGGCCGGACGAATTTATAAAAATCGACCTTGCTCGAGGACAAGTCTTCTTCCATTTTTACGAGTAAAATAATCGTATTTTCAAGTAATTTAAGTAAAATAATAATCATGTAATATAAAATATATTAGGTCTTTACAAGTTGAAAACCAACCATTTTTCGTTGGCCACTAGTAGAGCCTCTCGGGAAGGATGTTAAAAGGCAGATAGATATAAATGATATCAAAAACAATTTCAGGCGGGAGAACAAGACGGAGCTTTTCCTCCCACCAATTTCCCCAAATTATGTACTCACTGACAATTTCGTCCAGATTTATGGAACTATTCGGGTTTTGCAAGGTTTGAAGTGGTTTATGAGTAACCCAGTTATCCTTCCAAAACTTAATACTGGAACCATTTCCCACAAACAAAAACGAGGTCGCTTTTGAATTTTTCGATGGGGGGCAAAGAGCTTAGACCATTGCCAAGACGCACCACCACATCGAACATAGGACAAAATATGAGAGGATTTAATGTACTTACACTGGATGATTTGATCCCAAGGATTATTTGTTTCAGCGAGAATTTTTCACATAAGTTTCATTTGGAAAGCTTTGTTCATAGGTTGACATTTTTTGAGCCCAATCCCACCTTTATTTCTAGCATGACATATTGTGTCCCAACTAATAAGAGGGCGGTGTTACGCGTCTTTATTCAAAAAAAGTGTGATTGAATTGGTCCAAATCTGTATGGACCAAATACGGAAGCATGAAAATCTGCATAGAGAATAGCGGTTTTGAGGAAAGATTTGATGCAATCAAGTCGTACGGACTTGTTGAGAGAGTTAGTTAGCTCTCCATTTGGCCAACTGATCTTGGAGTTACAAATGAGATTGCCAAAAGTTTCCTCATTAACCCTTCCATTGATAATAGGGCAACCAAGGTATTTTTCAAGCGATGTTTCACTAAGAATTTCTAACATGCATTGGATTTACAGAGTTCTAGTTCGTGGAATACCCATAGTTGTTTTGAAAGTTGATTTGTTAAAATCACTTTTTGCCCACAAAGCTTACAATATCTGTCAATGATTGTTTTTATAAGCCTACAAGCAAGGGTCGACCCTTTAGATAAAATGAAAATATCATGAGTGAATGCGAGGAATGGTATACGGGGGCCTGCATTGCTGAACTTAAACTCGATGAGGTTACTTGAAATAGAGGCCAAAGTGGCGAGTTTTCGAGCTAGAAGCTTAGAACCTAAGATAAAAAGAAACGGTTATAGAGGGTCTCCCTAACAAAGACCACTAATCGACTTGAACCAATCTATCGGGCCGTTGTTTACAAGAACTCAGAAAGAGACAGTGGAGATGCATTCGTAAATCCAGCTAACAAACGTAGGGTGGAAACCAAAATTTTCTAGGACAGCTTTTGTGAAGAAACAGTCAACGCGATCATAAGCTTTTTTCATGTCGTGTTTAATGGCCAGCCACCTTTTTGTTCCTTTTCGGGAACGAAAGGAATGGAAATTTTCGTGTGCAGTGAGGATATGGTCTTGAATTCCTCTATCAGATACAAAGGTGCCTTGAAGGGGATGAATCAGTTTACCAAGGACTTTTTTAAGCCTATCAGTAAGGATTTTGGATATGATTTTAGAAATAATGGAACATAAACTAATCAGCCTTTAATGAGTGGTCGTAGTGGGATTATTGCATTTAGGGAGATAAAGGTATGGTTAACCTGACGCATGAGTTTTCCAGAGAGGAAAAAGCCTTTAACAGCCCGTATGACAGTAACCTCAATAACGTTCCGATTATGCTTGTAGAACTCAGCGCCATACCATCCGGACCAAGGGATTTATTATTGCCACAAGAGAGCATGATTTGTGTGATTTCCCTGTTTGATGGGATCTGTATAAGCATTTCATTGTCTAAATCAGTAATATCACGATTAATTAATTAGAGATATTCCTCAAGGAGCCCCTGAGATAGGGGTTCCTTTTGGAATCTCTTTTCGAACTCATGTCTTATTTCGGTTTTGATATTGTCATCACCAACTTAAAGAGTTTCGTTGACAGTAGTAATAGATCTAATAATTTTACAGTTAAATCTACCAGACGCAATTTTATGAAAATATCCAGAGCTCATGTCAGCTAGTTTCAAATGCCTAGATCTGACCCGTTGATTCCAATACACTGTTCGCCTTGAAGGGGTGGAGTGTAGAAGATTCAAATAATTTAAATTAAACAATGCACAACTAGGCTAACTCCCTGTCCCAAATAAATAATACAAGAATCCCCTCCCTTGTAGTAGTAGGGTAATTCAGGATCAAATCCACGAGGAGGTATGTCAGCGCTTCCCTTATTGTATTAACGATCAAAGCTTTCGACTTTAGAAGACACTCGATATCGAGTAATCTGGTCGATATCGACCTCAGTTCTGGCCGATTTCGTAGCGCAGTTCCTGCAGAAGACAAAGGCAGTAAAGTCGATGTCGAGCAGAGACCTCGATATCGACGTTAGACCTCGATATCGACCCTTACAGTCGATTTCGACACTTGTCACAGAAACTGTTTTTGTAACCAATTTGTCGGAAAAGAGTCCGAAGAAAATAGAATGGGAAAGAAGGATGATCAGAAACAAAACTAAGACTTTTATGTTGACTTCAATTAATTAAGAATCTTCCAAAGTCGGGGTTTCATGCCACAATGATAACAATGCAAGTTTTATGCTAAAGTTATGAAATTTAATGCCTTTCCGTCAAATAACTTTCGTTATCAACACTTAGGTAATTAGAGGCTCTCGCATAGTTCCTAATGGGTACTATCCAATTCATGAGCAATTCAAGTTCACAATATGAGTGGCTTTCGCTTCAGTAATGCAAATAATGAATCTCCCTAACTTTCGTAAAAGATCATGCATGGGGTAGAAGACGGAATCGCATAAAAGTCATACCTTTGATGCACTTACCTCACATTGCTATCGTCGGGCTCACCCCGACCCTAGAAGTGGGTTGACTACCCGCTCATCATCATGCACATCATCATCATTGTTATTGAAAGAAAGCTACTTTGAATTAAAACTTCGAAAGAAAGTAAAACCGAACAAGCCACTCCTCTCTCGCTTTACAAACTTCACTCGGCCTCCTCTCTCTCTCTCTACTAATTCTCTGCGTGTATATGTATTTTAATAACTGAAATTGAATCTAAATTCAATGCCTAAACTCAGCCCTATTGGCTTCTATTTATAGATGTCGATAAAGACTCGAAACTTTATCTTTATTCTCTAAGATAAACTTAAATAAAAAGTAAAAACTAAAATTCCTATGGTAAATCAGCCTCCTCATGATAGATCAGGTATTGAAGAAAAGAAATCTCGACTTTTGGATAGACATGCAAGCTTTGGATAGATTTCTATCAAAAATCTGAGTCGGATTCTTCTGCTGGCATGGTCGATATCGACCCTAGACATCGATATCGACCCCGTCAAAACTTTATCTCGAGCTCTCCTTCTCCTACTCGAACTGGCACTCGACTTCTATCTCTTAGCTCGATCTGGCAACATCGATATCGACCTCCAGACGTCGATATCGACCTCTCTGTGTTGACATGCTCTGTTTGATTTCCTGCTTGATTCCTATGTCTCTGATGCACTCGATGTCGAGGTCCCCAGTCGATTTCGACCTCTTCAGAAGACTTCGAGTTCTTTTTCCGCTCTTCCAAATCCGTCTATTTTTATCCTGTTTTCTGCGAAATCACATAGAAACTCGTGCAGACCCATATATTTTATATTTAAGCGTAAACTACACTAATCCCATATTTTCCCATTGACATGCATGCAAAAGACAATAAAATGGACTTTTATGTGCATAGAAAATATGGCAATTTGCGCGCACATCAAACACCCCACACTTAAGCTTGCTTGTCCCCAAGCAATACCTTTCATGGTCATTCAGGGGAAGAAAGTAAACCTCAACATCATAGATTCATTTTTCATATGTCCCTACAATCAATTGCCATCCTCGATAAGGTACTTATGTCAACCAAGTCCATGCCTGTGCATAAAAGCAATTTCATATTCATAAAGGAGGTAATATGCAAAAACAATTTTAGCGACATAGCATTAATAATCAAGAGGACTTTTGCAAGCCTGTGAGAAGTAGATTGGTAAAAGGCTAAAGGTGGGCTAATATTTGGCCATGTGGTGTTAAATCCGGGGAAACATACTTTCTTTCCAAGACTTCCACATTCGTTCTTCATAATGTCTCACCTTTCAGTCATCGCTCAATGCTTTTATTCAATATAATGCTTTTACCTCTCTAACCTTAGCACTACCTTCTCGCGAGTCGCAAACATGGGTATCATGAATGGCCCCGGATACTTAGTACTTCGGACTCCTCACCTTGTGTCCCATCTCGCTGAACTAACATCTCAAAGAGCAGGGTCGACCTACCTTTATCTCTTGAGGTGATCGGATTTTTTCTCGCTCATTAAATTTTTCATAATTCATAATTCATTCATTCCTGCCAACAACTTCATAATAATGAACAAACTCCATATAAAAACTCCAAAGATGACTTCCATTCTTAAACATTGTCCCCAGATAGGGTATAAGGTATAAAATGGGCAATATGTATATATGTGGAGCAATAATGATAAGGCTCATATATGGCTTTGTGGCTTTTGCAAATATGCATAGGTAAGGCTAGGATATGAAATTGTATATGTAAGCATTTGTATGGAATTTTCATAAAAAGTCCTCCATCATCTTATTATGCACATGTCAAAAGCAACTTCAAATTTTCATCTCCTTTATTATTATTTTTTTTCTTTTTGCACTTCATCGGGACTTCCCTTAACTAGGCAATTTCATGTTATATCTCTAATGAATCTAATTTTGCATCATAGAGCTCTTTTTTATACTTCCGTGACTCTTCTTCTCTTTTCAAAATTTTTGATGGGGGTCAAATTTTTTTTTTTAGAAAAAAACTTAAATATGCATTAAAATAAATATGCAAATCTAAACTAAGTATGAATATGCAAGTAAGCCTTTCCCCTACCCCATACATAAAATTTACAGTGTCCTCTCTGTATTAGAACTAGGGTTAAGAAGAAAACTTACTAAACCGTCACAAATTTCAGGAGTCGAAGAAGACAGCAGGGATGGTCGATATCGACCCTTAACATCGATATCGATGTTCATATCGATTTCTGCTAAGGCTTCAGGGTGATTCCGGCCTCGATCACAAACCCTATCTAGGTCGAACTTGAGGTCGATGTCGATGTTAGACATCAATTTCGATGTCTTCTCAGTGTGCTTTTTCTCTTTCCTGCAACTTGTTAATAAACATAAAACCAAATATGCAAAACAATAAAATGACTAAAACCAAAGAAAAACTGTCAAAAACCAGAACTAAGTCTTTGTTACAAGCTCTAGACTTTTAAGTCGCTAGGTCGACTTCTTCCTTTGCGCTTTTCAAGGCGGCATCTGCAGAGCCCATGTGGCTTGGGCCTCAAATATGACTCCGTTTTTATCACGCAGCTGCATTCCGCCGGGATGGATTTGATTCACCGTGAATGGTCCTAAATTCTTATCCTTGAATCTTGTAGGGAACCAATAGTCCTTAGATTTGGCAACATAGACCTTGTCTCCTATCTCATATTGGCTCGAATCATCATCGGATACCCTACACAAGCGCACATGCCAAGGCACACCTCTTCCAAATACTGATAAATCTTTAATTGAAATGGAACAAGAGGAATCCGTACCTTGACTTACCTTTTTCTCAGTCTGTGGCTCAGGTCATGTCGATGTTCAGTGGTCGATATCGACCTCTGTTGTATTCCTGGAGGATCAAACGATTTGGAGAGTTTCGGCTCGATATGATCAGGTCGATTTTGACCCTCAGAGATCGATATCGAGGTCACTTTTCCTCCCTTCTCAGTGCTGATGATGGTCGATTTTGGCAGGGTGTGGTCGATATCGACCCTTGACCCCGATTTCGATGTTTCCTTTCCTCCTCCGTCGACCCCATACTTATGACCTGGCATAGATTCTTGAACATTAGTGGTCGATATCGACTTACCTGGGTCGATTTCGATGTTCTGTTGGGCTCCTTCATTCAAGATTGCCACAACTTCCTCCACTTGGGCTTCTATGGCCCTCTTCTCAAGCTCCTCTGGTGTCATACTTCTTACCTTTGCCTCTCCACATGCAATGTAGACACCATTGATGGTTTTTATCTCCATTGGCCCTTGATTTTTCACCGTCTTGTTGAATGCATACTCTATCACCTCGTCACTAATTGTGAATGAGAGCAATCCTTTCTTTATGCTGATGTTGGCATCGACGGTTGCTAGGAATGGCCTACCTAAAATAATTGGACAAGCAGGGTCCTCCGCTATATCAACAACTAAGAAATCAGCAAGGACAAAGAATTTACCTACTTGTACTGGCACATCCGTCACTATCCCCGTTGGAATAACTACAGTATTATTAGCCATGTACAATCTTGCATCCACGGGCTCCAGAGGACCTATCTTTACCTTGTGCCAAATGGTTAGTGGCATCATGCCAACGCTAGCGCCCAAGTCAACTAAAGCATTAAATTTGAATTGACCTAGACCTATCGCGATAGAAAACTTACCTGGGTCCGCCCGCTTTTGTGGTAGCTCCAACCTGTTGCACTCCTCTGCGATCTCAGAGAGCGATCGCTTCTTACCTAAGATGTCTTTAAGGAACCTTACATAAGATGGCATCTCGTGAAGTGCCTCTGTGAATGGTATAGAGACATTAAGTCCTTAGAGCATCTTCACGAACCGCTGGAACTTCTTTTCCGCTGGGTCCTTAATCATCTTTCTAGTTGGGAATGGCAACACCTTCTTCCTTCCCGCGGCTGCAGTGAGGTCGACATCGACATTAGTAGGGTCGATATTGACCAGATGAGTCGATTTCTGTGGTGATGCAGCATCAGGGTCGACATCGACAAGAAGGTCGATTTCGACGTCACCTTGGTCGATATCGACAGGGGGGTCGATATCGACGTCTGTTCTGGCTCCTTCTCCTCCGCTTTTTGCTTGGGCGTTTGTAATTGATGCCCACTCCTTAGGTTCACCATCGCAATATGACCAGTGGTTTTGCCCTTTTGGTTGGGCACAGTGGATCCAGGGAGTGATCTTGACGCTTTAGGTATTGCTTCCGCCAATTGACTTATTTGAGTCTCCATGTTGCGCTTCGAAACGTCGATCTCCCCAAGTCTAGGATTGATGCCCTACAGCTGAGTATGTATGGAGTTGTTGGCTTGTTTGAACTCAGCATGGTTCCTCCGCATCTCATCAAGAATGATTTACAGGTCATCTTTTCTTGTCTCCCGCTCAGGGTGCCCTGGTGCCCTATATGGTGGGGGATCCCTTTGTTGATAGAACCTTTGATCACCCCAATATTATTGATTGCCCCCTCCATAGGAGCCTCTCGTCCACTTAACCTCCTCATGTTGTTCCGCCATCGATACTTGCTCAGTATGTGGAGAAGCATTAATGATATGCCTTGTTGAGCCACACTCCTAACAAGTTTGATTGTTGCTCAGGAACCTGACTTGCTTTTGAAAGCGGCGTGTTTGATCGTTATGGAATTGTTGCCGCACATCAGGATCTATCTCCCTTGGAGGCTCATATAGTGGCATTGATGGGGCAGGCCTTGCATCATAGGCCGCAACAGCCCCATAAGTGTTATCAAAGTTCACGAGTCTCTCAATGGTCTCCCATGCCTCCGTTGGTGTAAGCTCAATGTACCGATAGAAGGTATATGAATTGATCCTCTCCTTATTTGGCGCATCAAGGGCGTTGTATAAGATCTCCTGGATGACATATGGAAGTTGCCCATGCTCCGGCATGATCTCAGCAAGTCCTTAAATTGCTCCCACGCCTGTGCTAGGGTTTCACCGGGCTTTTGTTTGAAAGTCGTGATCCTTTGTCGCAGCATCACCGTTTTAGAAAGTGGGAAGAATTTGTCCAAGAATGCATCTTTCACCTCCGCCCATGTCCTCGGCGAGCGTGGAGCCAAACTTTCAAGCCACTGTAATGCCTTCCCTGCCAAAGACCATCGAAAAGATTTTAATCGCACATACTCTAAGTTTACTCCATGAGCAACTATTTCACATAAGTCCATAAAAGTAGAGATGTGTTGCAGGGGGCATTCATTAGGCCTTCCTTCAAAAGTATTTCTTTTTATCTCAGATAGGAAGTTAATTTTTATTTCATAGTTGGAGTGAGGAATTAAAATAGCGGATTCAGGAACATGAAGCGGCGGATGCATGTATTGCATTGCCGTCTGTGGATACTGATTTAGCCGCTCTTGGGCTTGTCTGCACGCATCCTCCTCCCTATCAGCACGGGCTCGCTCAGCAGCAGCAGTGGCCCTTTCAGCAGCAATTGTAGCATTGTGGTCCTCGATCTCCTTCCTCAATCGCTCTATGGTTTCGGCCTGCGTCTCATTGTAAGCAATGATGCGAATTGCTTTGTTGCGAAGATGGTAGAAATGTTCAGGCTCTTTAATTTGTTCCAAGATAGGTCCGTGATCAGAACGTCGCATAAACCTGCAAAATATGCTCAAAAATTGTGATTAACTTAGGTGGCGATTGATTGCCTCCCCGGCAACGGCGCCAATTTGTTCGCCTTGAAGGGGTGGAGTGTAGGAGATTCAAATAATTTAAATTAAACAATGCACAACTAGGCTAACTCCCTGTCCAAAACAAATAATACAAGAATCCCCTCCCTTGTAGTAGTAGGGTAATTCAGGATCGAATCCACGAGGAGGTATGTCAGCACTTCCCTTGTTGTATTCACGATCAAAGCTTTCGACCTCACATCACACTCGATATCGAGTAATCTGGTCGATATCGACCTCAGTTCTGGTCGATTTCCTAGCGCAGTTCCTGCAGAAGACAAAAGCAGCAAAGTCGATGTCGAGCAGAGACCTCGATATCGACGTTAGACCTCGATATCGACCCTTACAGTCGATTTCGACACTTGTCACAGAAACTGTTTTTGTAACCAATTTGTCGAAAAAGAGTCCAAAGAAAATAGAATGGGAAAGAAGGATGATCAGAAACAAAACTAAGACTTTTATGTTGAATTCAATTAATTAAGAATCTTCCAAAGTCGGGGTTTCATGCCAAAATGATAACAATGCAAATTTTATGCTAAAGTTATGAAATTTAATGCCTTTCCGTCAAATAACTTTCGTTATCAACACTTAGGTAATTAGAGGCTCTCGCATAGTTCCTAATGGGTACTATCCAATTCATGAGCAATTCAAGTTCACAATATGAGTGGCTTTCGCTTCAATAATACAAATAATGAATCTCCCTAACTTTCGTAAAGGATCATGCCTGGGGTAGAAGACGGAATCGCATAAAAGTCATACCTTTGATGCACTTACCTCACATTGCTATCGCCGAGCTCACTCCGACTCTAGAAGTGGGTTGACTACTCGCTCCTCATGATGCACATCATCATCATTGTTATTAAAAGAAGGCTACTTTGAATTAAAACTTTGAATGAAAGTACAACCGAAAAAGCCACTCCGCTCTCGCTTTACAAACTTCACTCGGCCTCCTCTCTCTCTCTACTAATTCTCTGCGTGTATATGTGTTTTAATAACTGAAATTGAATCTAAATTCAATGCCTAAACTCAGCCCTACTGGCTTCTATTTATAGATGTCGATAAAGACTCGAAACTTTATCTTTATTCTCTAAGATAAACTTAAATAAAAAGTAAAAACTAAAACTCCTATGGTAAATCAGCCTCCTCATGATAGATCTGGTGTTGAAGATAAGAAAACTTGACTTTTGGATAGATGTGCAAGCTTTGGATAGATTTCCATCAAAAATCTGAGTCCGATTCTTCTACTGGCAAGGTCGATATCGATCCTAGACATCGATATCGACCCCTTCAAAACTTTATCTTGAGCTCTCCTTCTCCTACTCGAACTGGCACTCGACTTCTATCTTTTAGCTCGATCTGGCAACATTGATATCGACCTCCAGACGTCGATATCGACCTCTCCGTGTCGATATGCTCTATTTCATTTCCTGCTTGATTCCTATGTCGTTTATGCACTCGATGTCGAGGTCCCCAGTCGATTTCGACCTCTTCAGAAGACTTCGAGTTCTATTTCTGCTCTTCCAAATCCGTCCATTTTTATCCTGTTTTCTGTGAAATCACATAGAAACTCGTGCAGATCCATATATTTGATATTTAAGCGTAAACTACACTAATCCCATGTTTTCCCATTGATATGCATGCAAAAGACAATAAAATGGACTTTTATGTGCATAGAAAATATGGCAATTTGCGCGCACATCATACACCTTTTGAAATGAGAGAAAATTGTTCTTTTCATGGCGAAGGGTTTTTTCCTTGTGGGTCAAACTTGGGTCATTGTCGTGGAGTTGGCAGGTTTGTAACTGTACAAGCTGGTGCCTCAATGAGATGACGAAAAATAGTCCCAAACACATTTTTTTTCCAGGATTTGGCTTTCTTTTTAAGGAGCTTTATTTTGTAGACAAGTTGAAACATGGTTGAGCTAGAGCACGAGGCACAACAAGCTTGTTTAACAATGTTTTTGAAATCATTCCTTTGAAGCCAAGCGTTTTCAAATTTGTAAGGCGGGACTTGAAGTGGGACGTTGTCAATCAATTGAAAAGAAATAGGGCAATGATCCGAGGTAGAGAAAGCCCCGTTCTTGGTGCTGATAGATGGGAATGCTTGTATAATGTCATAATGAACTAGTACTTGATGCGCGCGCAAATTGCCATATTTTCTATGCACATATAAGTCCATTTTATCGTCATTTGCATGCATATTAATGGGAAAACATGGGATTAGTGTAGTTTATGCATAAATATCAAATATATGGGTCTGCACGAGTTTCTATGTGAGTTCGCAGAAAGCAGGATAAAAATGGACAGATTTGAAAGAGCGGAAAAAGAACTCGAAGTCTTCTGAAGAGGTCGAAATCGACTGGGGACCTCGACATCGAGTGCAGCAGATACATAGGAATCGAGCAGAAAAGAGAACAAGGCATGTCGACGCCGGAGAGGTCGATATCGACGTCTGAAGGTCGATATCGAGTGCCCAGATCGAGATAAAAGATAGAAGTCGAGTGCTAATCCGAGTAGGAGAAGGACAGCTCGAGATAGAGTTTCACAGAGGTCGATATCGACATCTGAAGGTTGATATCGATGTTGCCAGTAGAGGAATCCGACTCAGATTTTGATAGAATTCTATCCGAAGCTTGCACGTCTATCAAAAAGTCAAGATTTCTTATCTTTCACATCAGATCTATCATATGAGCTGATTTACCATAGAACTTTTAGTTTTTACTTTATTTAAGTTTTATCTTAGAGAATAAAGATAAAGTTTCGAGTCTTTGCATAACAAAGTTCGATATCTATAACTAGAGAATTAGTTGTAGAGAGAGAGGATGCCGAATTGAGTTGGTAGAAGCGAGAGCGGAGATTTGGCATGTTCGGTTGTAATTTCTTTCATCGTTTAATTCAAAGTAGTTTTCTTTCAATGATTATGATGAGTTGCATGATGAGAAGCGAGTAGTCAACCCACTTCTAGGATCGGGGTGAGCCCGACGATAGCGATGTAGGGTAAGTGCATCAAAGGTATGATTTTTATGCGATTCCGTCTTCTATCCTATGCATGATTCCTTCCGAAAGTTAGGGAGATTCATTATTTGCATTATTGAAGCGAAAGCCACTCATATTGTGAACTTGAATTGCTCATGAATTGGATAGTAACTCTTAGGAACTATGCGAGAGCCTCTAATCACCTAAGTGTTGGTAACGAAAGTTATTTGACGGAAAGTCATTAAATTTCATAACTTTAACATCAACTTGCATTGTTATCGTTGTGGCATAAAACCCCGACTTTGGAAGCTTTTTAATTAATTGAATTCACAAAAAAGTTTTAGTTCTGTTTCTGATCATCCTTCTTTACCATTCTATATTCTTCGGAAACTTTTCCGACAATCGGTTACAAATTACAGTTTCTATGACAAACATCGGAATCGATTGTAAAGGTCGATATCGAGGTCTAACGTCGATATCGAGGTATGTCTCGAAGTCAACTTTGCTGCTTTTATCTTCTGCAGGAACTCTACTAGAAATCGACCAGAACTGAGGTCGATATCGACCAGAACTGAGGTCGATATCGACCAGACACATCGATATCGATTGTCTTATGAGGTCGAAAGCTTGATCGTGATTACAACAAGGGAAGCGCGGACATACCTCCTCGTGGATTCGATTCTGAATTACCCTACTACTACATTGGGAGGGATTCTTGTATTATTTGTTTGGGAAAGGGAGTTAGCATAGTTGTGAATTATCTTTGAATATTTGAATTGCACGATCACCCCTCCCCTAGCGAACTAATTGGCGCCGTTACCGGGGAGGCAATCAATCGCCACCTAAGTTTTCTCATGATCTTTTAGAGTTTATTTTGCAGGTTTATGCGACGTTCTAATCGCGGACCTATCCTGGAACCCATCAACGAGCCTGAACGTTTCTACCATCTTTGCAACAAAGCAATTCGCATCATGGCTGACAACGAGACGCAGGCCGAGACCATAGAGCGGTTGAGGAAGAAGATCGAGGACCACAATGCTACAATCACCACTGAGAGGGCCGTCGCTGCTGCAGAGCGAGCCCAAGAGCGGCTAAATCAGTATCCACAGACGGCGATGCAATACATGCATCCGCCGCTTCACGTTCCTGAATCCGCTATTTTAATTCCTCACTCCAATTATGAAATTAAAATTAACTTCATTTCTGAAATTAAAAGAAATACTTTTAAAGGAAGACCTAATGAATGCCCACTGCAACACATCTCTACTTTTATGGATTTATGTAAAACAATTGCTGATGGAGTAAATTTAGAGTATGTGAGACTGAAATCTTTTCGATGGTCTTTGACAGGGAAGGCATTACAATGGCTTGAGAGTTTGAATTCCACGTATTCGTTAAAAAGAGATCACGGCTTTCAAACAAAAGCCAGGTGAAACACTAGCACAGGCGTGGGAGCGATTTAAGGACTTGCTGAGATCATGCCCGACGCATGGGAAACTTCCATATGTCATCCAGGAGATATTCTACAATGCCCTAGATGCGCCGAATAAGGAGAGGATAAATTCATATACCTCCTATCGGTACATTGAGCTTACACCAACGGAGGCCTGGGAGACCATTGAGAGACTCGTGAACTTTAATAACACCTATGGGGCTGCTGCGGCCTATGATGCAAGGCCTTCCCCATCAATGCCACTATATGAGCCTCCAAGGGAGATAGATCCTGATGCGTGGCAACAATTCCACAATGATCAGACGCGCCACCTTCGAAAGCAAGTCAGGTTCCTAAGCAACAATCAAACTTGTTTGGAATATGGCTCAACAAGACATAACACTAGTGCCTGTCCACATACTGAGCAAGTATCCATGGCGGAACAACATGAGGAAGCCAAGTGGACGAGAGGCTCCTATGGAGGGGCAATCAACAATATTGGGGCAATCAAAGGTTCTATTAAAGGGATCCCCCACCATATAAAGCACCAGGGCATCCTGAGCGGGAGACAAGGAAGGATGACCTGCAAATCATTCTTGATGAGATGCGGAGAAACCATGCTGAGTTCAAACAAGCCAACAACTCCGTCCATACTCAGCTGCAGGGCATCAATTCTAGACTTGGGGAGAATGACATTTGGTAGCGCAACATGGAGACCCAAATGGGTCAATTGACGGAGGCAATACCCAAAGCGTCAGGATCATTCCCTAGATCCACTGTGCTCAACCAAAAGGGCAAAAATACTGGACATATTTCGACAGTAAACCTAAGGAGTGGGCATCAATTACAAACGCCCGAGCAAAAAGCGGAGGAAAAGGAGCCAGAACAGACGTCGATATCGACCCCCCCTGTCGATATCGACCAAGGTGACGTCGAAATCGACCTTCCAGTCGATGTCGACCCTGATGCTGCGTCACCACATAAATTGACTCCTCCGGTCGATGTCGACCCTACTGATGTCGATGTTGACCTCACTACAACTGTGGGAAGGAAGAAGGTGTTGTCATTCCCAACTAGAAAGGTGCTTAAGGACCCAGCGGAAAAGAAGTTCCAGCGGTTTATGAAGATGCTTCAGGGACTAAATGTCTCTATACCATTCATAGAAGCACTTCATGAGATGCCATCCTATGTAAGGTTCCTTAAGGACATATTAGGTAAGAAGCGATCACTTTCTGAGATCGCAGAGGAGTGCAACAGGTTGGAGCTACCACAAAAGCGGGCGGACCCAGGTAAGTTTTCTATCGCTATAGGTTTAGGTCAATACAAATTTAATGCTTTAGTTGACTTAAGTGCTAGCGTTAGCATGATGCCACTAACCATATGGCACAAGGTAAAGATAGGTCCTCTGGAACCCGTGGATGCAAGGTTGTACAAGGCAAACAATACGGTAGTGATTCCAACTGGGATAGTGACGGATGTGCCAGTACAAGTAGGTAAATTCTTTGTCCCTGCTGATTTCTTAGTTGTTGATATAGCGGAGGACCCTGGTTGTCCCATTATTTTAGGTAGGCCATTCCTAGCAACCGTCGATACCAACATTAGTGTGAAGAAAGGATTGCTCTCATTCACAATTAGTGATGAGGTGATAGAGTATGCCTTCAACAAGACGGTGAAAAATCAAGGGCCAATGGAGATAAAAGCCATCAATGGTGTCTACATTGCATGTGGAGAGGCCAAAATAAGGAGTATGACACCGGAAGAGCTTGAGAAGAGGGCCATAGAAGCCCAAGTGGAGGAGATTGTGGCAATCTTGAACGAAGGGGCCAAACAGAACATCGAAATCGACCCAGGTAAGTCGATATCGACTAATGATGTTCAAGATTCTATGTCAGATCATAAGTATGGGGTCGATAGAGTAAAAGAAGAAACATCGAAATCGATGTCTAAGGTCGATATCGACCATGCCCTAGTGAAGAAATCGACCACCATTGGAGCTGAGGAGGGAGGAACAGAGACCTCGATATCGACCACTGAGGGTTAAAATCGACCTGGTCATATCGAGCAGAAACACTCCAAATCGACTGATCCTCCAGGAGTCCAAAAGACCTCGATATCGAGGACTGAAGATCGATATCGACCTGAGCCACAGACTGATAAGAAGGTAAGTCAAGTTACGGATTCCTCCTCTTCCATTACAATTAAAGATCTATCATTGTTTGGAAGAGGTGTGCCTTGGCATGTGCGCTTACGTAGGGTATCCGATGATGATTCGAGCCAATATGAGATAGGAGACAAGGTCTATGTAGCCAAATCCAAGGACCATTGGTTCCCTACGAGATTCAAAGATAAGAATTTGGGACCATTCACGGTGAATCAAATCCATCCCGGCGGAATGCAGCTGCGTGACAAGAAAGGAGTAATATTTGAGGCCCAAGCCACATGGACTCTGCAGATGCCACTTTGAGAAGCACAAAGGAAGAAGTCGGCCGAGCGACTTAAAAGTCTAGAGCTTGTAACAAAGACTTAGTTTTGGTTTTAGACAGTTTTACTTTGGTTTGAGACACTTTATTGTTTTGCATGTTTTGTTTTGGTTTTATTTTTAACAAATTGCAGGAAAGAGAAAAGCACACAGAAAAGACATCGATTTTGATGATGAAGATCGACGTCGACCTTAAGGTCGATTTAGAGGGGCTTGTGGTCGAGGTCGGATCACCCTGAAGCTTGAGCCAAAAATCGATGAGAAATGTCGATATCGATGTTGAAAGGTCGATATCGACCATGCCTGCTGTCTTCTTCGACTCCTGAAATTTGTGACGATTTAGTAATTTTTCTTCTTAACCCTAGTTCTAATACAGTGAGACACTGTAGGTTTTATGTATGGGGTGGGGGAAAAGCTTACAAAAGCTTATGTACATGTTTTAGCATATTTTATAAGTTATTGCATATTTATTATATAGTTCATGCATAATTAGTTTTTATATTTCGAAAAAAAAATGAAAATTTTTTTTGACCCCCATCAAAAATTGAAAATAAAGAAAGAGTCATGGAAGTATAAAAAAGAGCTCTATGATGCAAAATTAGATGCATTAGAGATATAACATGAAATTGCCTAGTTAAGGGAAGTCCCAATGAAGTGCAAAAAGAAAAAAAATGAAGGAGACGAAAATTTTGAAGTTGCTTTTGACATGTGCATGATAAGATGATGGAGGACTTTTTATGAATTTGCATACAAAGTGCTTACTTATACAAGTTCATATCCTAGCCTTACCTATGCATATTTGCAAAAGTCATAAGCCATACATGAGCCTTATCATGATCATTATTGCTCCACATATATCATATTGCCCATTTTATACCTTATACCCTATCCGGGGACAAGTTTGAGAATGGATGTCATCTTTAGAGTTGTTATATGGAGTTGTGCATATATTTATGAAGTAGTTGGCGGGAATGAAATATATTTATGAATCATGGAAAATTTAATGAGCGAGAAAAAATCTGATCACCTCAGGAGATAAAGGTAGGTCGACCCTGCTCGTTGAGATGTTAGTTCAGCGAGATGGGACATAAGGTGAGGAGTCCGAAGTACTAAGTATCCGGGGCCATTCATGACACCCATGTTTGCGACTCGCGAGAAGGCAGTGCTAAGGTTAGAGAGGTAAAAGCATTATATTGAATAAAAGCATTGAGCGAAGAGTGAAAGGTGAGACAATATGAAGAAGGAATGTGGAAAGTTTTGGAAAGAAAGTTTATTTCCCCGGATTTAACACCACATGGCCAAATATTAGCCCACCTTTAGCCTTGTACCAATCTACTTCTCATAAGCTTGCAAAAGTCCTCTTGATTATTAATGCTATGTCGCTAAAATTGTTTTTGCATATAAACCTCCTTTTATGAGTATGAAATTGCTTTTATGCACAAGCATGGACTTGGTTGACATAAGTACCTTATCGAGGATGGGAATTGATTGTAGGGACATATGAAAAATGAATCTATGATGTTGAGGGTTTACTTTCTTCTTCTGAATGACCAATAAAATTATTGCTTGGGGACAAGCAAGCTTAAGTATGGGGTGTTTGATATGCGCACAAATTTCCATATTTTCTATGCACATATAAGTCCATTTTATCGTCATTTGCATGCATATTAATGGGAAAACATGGGATTAGTGTAGTTTATGCTTAAATATCAAATATATGGGTATGCACGAGTTTCTATTTGATTTCGCAGAAAATAGGATAAAAATGGACAGATTTGAAAGAGCAGAAAAAGAACTCGAAGCCTTCTGAAGAGGTCGAAATGGACTGGGGACCTCGACATCGAGTGCAGCAGAGACATAAGAATCGAGCAGAAAAGAGAACAAGGCATGTGGACACCGGAGAGGTCAATATGGACGTCTGAAGGTCGATATCGAGTGCCCAGATCGAGATAAAAGATAGAAGTCGAGTGCAAATCCGAGTAGGAGAAGGAGAGCTCGAGATAGAGTTTTACAGAGATCGATATCGACGTCTGAAGGTCGATATCGATGTTGCCAACAGAGGAATCCGACTCAGATTTTGATAGAATTGTATCCAAAGCTTGCACGTCTATCCAAAAGTCGAGATTTCTTATCTTCCACATCAGATCTATCATATGAGCTGATTTACCATAGAACTTTTAGTTTTTACTTTATTTAATTTTTATCTTTGAGAATAAAGATAAAGTTTCGAGTCTTTGGATAGAAAAGTTCGATATCTATATCTAGAGGCCATTAGGGCTGAGTTTAGGCATCCAATCATATCCAATTTCAGTTCTTCAAAGACATATACATACAGAGAATTAGTTGTAGAGAGAGAGAGAGGAGGCCGAATTGAGTTGGTAGAAGCGAGAGCGGAGATTTGGCTTGTTCAGTTGTAATTTCTTTCATCGTTTAATTCAAAGTAGTTTTCTTTCAATGATGATGATGAGTTGCATGATGAGAAGCGAGTAGTCAACCCACTTCTAGGGTCAGGGTGAGCCCAACGATAGCGATGTAGGGTAAGTGCATCAAACGTATGATTTTTATGCGATTTCGTCTTCTAGCCTATGCATGATTCCTTGCGAAAGTTAGGGAGATTCATTATTTGCATTATTGAAGTGAAAGCCACTCATATTGTGAACTTGAATTACTCATGAATTGGATAGTAACTCTTAGGAACTATGCGAGAGCCTGTAATCACCTAAGTGTTGGTAACGAAATTTATTTGACGGAAAGGCATTAAATTTCATAACTTTAACATCAACTTGCATTGTTATCATTGTGTCATGAAACCCCGACTTTGGAAGCTTTTTAATTATTTGAATTCACATAAAAGTTTTAGTTCTGTTTTTGATCATCCTTCTTTACCATTCTATATTCTTCGGACACTTTTCCGACAATCGGTTAGGAATTACAATTTCTGTGACAAACATCGGAATCGACTGTAAAGGTCGATATCGAGGTCTAACGTCGATATCGAGGTCTGTCTCGAAGTCGACATTGCTGCTTTTGTCTTCTACAGGAACTCTACTGGAAATCGACCAGAACTGAGGTTGATATCGACCAGACACATCGATATGGAGTGTCTTCTGAGGTCGAAAGCTTGATCGTGATTACAACAAGGGAAGCACCGACATACCTCCTCGTGGATTCGATCCTGAATTACCCTACTACTACATTGGGAGGGATTCTTGTATTATTTGTTTGCGATAAGGAGTTAGCATAGTTGTGAATTATCTTTGAATATTTGAATTGCACGATCCCCCCCCCCCCTTAGCGAACAGTACTCTATCCAATTTTTCATAAATGTTGTCAAGACCATAATGTTTTTTCCTCCAAGTGAACGGGTTGCCGTAAGAAGGAACATTTGTTACCTCACAAACATTAATGAAGTTGGATCGATGTCTAAATCTCACAGGATTAGTTTCAACCCCACGTAATTTGTCATTGAAAAAATTGATCTCATTAAGATCCCCAACCACAATGCAAGGGGAAGATGATCCAATAATAATTTTTGATAGAGTTTTCCATAATTGATCCTTCGTATCGGGATCCGGGGGGGTGTATACGCAAAAAATTAAAATAGAAAGATGGTTATGTGTGTTATAGTAATTGAGGCCAAGGATCCTTGGCAAATGAATATGGACAGATAGAGACACATGCAGAAGTTGATGTGATTTCAAGAGAACACCAATGCAACTTGATTTCCCTTTTGCCGGTGACCAAACGGCATTGTCGAAGCCAGTCGATCTCCATACCTTATCGTTTGGAATTTGGTTTGTTTTTGTTTCCACAAGCGCCAGAAGATGAATGTGCTCATTCTTTGACCAGGCATTTATGTCAACCCAAAAATGGGGTTTGGAAATACCCTTGCAATTCCAAAACCTGACATTCAAGATGAATGTAGTTGCGTATGAGGAGGATGGCACCGCCCCCTGATAATTCATATTTCATATAGGCATTATAGGTAGTTCTTATTCCGTTTAGATAGGAGTTTTGCATATGCTTTAGTTTAATTCCATATCTTTTTTTATGAAGTATTCAAGTTCGAAATCTACGCATTTTTAGTGTTTATTCTGCTGTATTACATTCCGAACTTGGATAGGATCTTAGAGGAGCTTAAAAGGATGGTCTAGGAGCATATGAAGGCTAAGGAAGGAGAACCAAAGGAGCAAGGAAGCACAACGTCGAAGCTGAGAGGAACCAAGCTACTATTGGGACCGGCGCCCGCTGTTTTTTGACGTAGGGAGGACTTGAATTGAAATATATAATAAAATATTCTTAACCCTAGCTACGCAAATAAATTCAAGACTCCCCGCTGTAGTGGTAGGGAATCAGGATCGATCCTCAAGGAAGCATGTTAGCAGGATCCTAGATAGTCTGAATATCATGTTTGATGTCGACCAGAAGCCTCGATCTCGAGTTGCGGACTTGACGTTGATTGTGGCTGTCGATTCCTATTGCAACAAAAGACCTGTAAAGACACAAGTAGCAGTCGATCTTGATCTAGAAGGTCGATCTTGATACATCAGTACTACGTCGACCGACTCAGAAGACTGTCGGTCGACACAGGAGCACTCGATATCGAGTAGGGGACTCGATATCAAGTAGGGGACTCAGATATAGGTGCAGGTAGGTGGTGTCGACTCAGAGAATGTCGACCCGATTCAATGATGTCGATATCGACCAGCTGTGTTGATATCGAGCAGTCCTGTAGAAGGATTAGTTTGTCGACAAAGATGGCCGAACAAAATAGGATGGGAATAGAAGTATGGACACAAATAAACGAGTTTTTAAGATGAATAAGAATATATAATAAAAAGAAACTCTTAAGGCTAGGGTTCACCACAACGTTAACCAAACATGTATATGGTAAATAAGACGGATAATTGTGCTATCTCACCCGAGGGACAAGCTTTTTCTTTACACCAACAATTATGAATACTTTTTCAAATTAACCTAATTTTCTCTACCAATTTTATGTTTATAACCCAAGTTGTTAACATGAATCCCTTTCCTTACGATAAGGACTAAACACAAAATCGTAGGAGATGATCAAGACACAACAATATCAACATCAAGTACTTACCTCAAGCACGCATGGCTAACGTCGGGCTCACCCCGACCCTAAGAGCTTGGGGAATTACTCGCTCTTCATCGAAATAAACATCTTTGCTTTAGATAAAGAAACTTTCATTAAAAGAAACTTCGAAACTCTACAACTCAACGTCGGCTTTCTCAAACGCCAAACCCTAAAGCTTCTACTCTCTAACTCTATTGCTATGGTGAGATATGAATCTCTGAACTTGAATGATTAAAACCAGCCCCCTAGAGCTTTATTTATAGCCTACTAATCCTTGCTAGCCAAGGATAGTATTTCTAATCCTACTAAAACTCCTATTCTAAATTCTATCCCAGAACACTTAGGATAAAACATTATTATGGTAAATAATAAAGTAAATAATAAATATCCCAGGGTAAAAAGAAAACAACCCTTAAGACATAATCTATCTAAAAGATATGATAAAACCATGGCCTCAAATTAGCTCTTCACTCGGATTGCTCAAACCATGTCTAATCCATAGATTTCTTATACTCAATATCGACATAGTCAATCGATATCGAGTGCTTCATTTCTACTCACCTATCTTAGTTCCACTCGAGCTCGGACAGGGTGTCGATGTCGATATGTCCACTCAACATGAAGGTGTGTCGAGTGCTCTCTATTAGGGGTGTTGTCTTGGATGTCGACACTTAGTGTCTACGTCGATCACTCTAGTCGATCTCGACATGTTTGGTCGATATCGACCTCTCTTCAGCTTCTCTTGGCTTCTCGTTTTGACTCTGATTCCGCTCCAATTCCTATATATTTAAACCAAAATTTGTGCAGAATCTATGTCTTGCACGTTAGCCCATTCTACACAAATTCTCATTATTCTTAATCCATGATTTAGGAATCGAATAGAATATGAAGTCAAAACATGCAATTAAAATGACTATAAATATGTACATCAAAACAACCCATACTTAGACTTGCTTGTCTTCAAGCAATAACCAATACCTACAACACCTCCTTCCAGTCTTCGCCCATATCAAAAGCAAAATCATAAGTGGTAGCAAAGCAAAGCAAGTGAATTTAACGTCATCACACATATATGAGCGATCCATAGGCATAGGCAAATTTTAAATCCAACATCACAGGGATAATGTGTTTGCACTTAACTCTCAATGTGTTTAGACTATGAAGATCAACTCTCAACTCAATTCCATATACAAACTCATAAATATTGCAATTTTTAATGATCCACGTCGCAACCAATTATATAAATGCAACAAGAATTATCAGGAGGACTTTCGCTCAATGGAAGACTTCAAAGAAGATTCCATTCGGCGGGGTTGTAATGGGGCTTTGTAAGGAATAAAGGGTATGGAATTATTTGACTGTGTGGTGCTTTATCAAATGGGAATCAAGACTCCTAAACTTCAACACAACTCAAGCAAACCATATCTTCTAAAATAATGCTCATTCCAACTTACTTTCTCATGAAGAACTTCAACCTTTCTTTCAAACCTAATAAACCTCTTAAAAATATAAATATTGCAAGAAATAAAAGAACTAAGGAATAGTTGGATCATGCACTTAATATAATGTAATACCTCTTTTTTTCCTTGTTTTTCGAATTTTTTTTGAATGAAAATTAAATAAACAATAATGATGTGAATTTATAATGTGAGCAAAAAATTCTTTTACAAAATGTGACAAGATGCAAATATATACCCAATAATGATGTGCATTTATAATGCAAGTTTCATCTCCGTGCCTGGTTGTTCTCAGCAATTGGCAACAAGGGACCTATGTCGACTAGTGAGTAGTGATACCAATTTTCTCCATCAAAAGATGTTTTATTATATCGAGTGCTAAGAATTCATCAATCGATCACCTCGTACCTCATGATAACAAAGCTTCCCATTACACAACCTACTTTTCCATATCCTTTCTCCATACTCTTTTCCTTGTCCAAGTTTCGGGTCGAAACTTTTTTTTTAAGGGGGGAGATATGAAATACCCCAAAGTATTTTTGGGTATTTCTGTTTTAAGTTAAGTAAATGAATCCGGTTAAAATTTGGAAATAAAAGAAGGTATGAAATTTTTTATATGGAATATATATATATATATATATATATATATATATATATATATATATATATATATATATATATATATATATATATATATATATATATATCTTATATTTCAATTCTTATTATTTCGAACATAAAATTCGGTTGAACATTATGATTTTTGGAGTGAAACTTATTTTAACTAAGATAAAGCATTACTTTTGTTTTAAATAATAACGATTGATGTGATTTCATTATTTTATGCTTTTAGTTGGAAGGCGTCTTACGTAATTAAATAATTTCAATACTCAAGGTGATGTCATTTTAGGCAAAATAAGTATAATTTATGATCCGACTTATGATATTTAACATATCTTATAATTAAAAGGTAAAATGAATTTATGATATTTATTATAAAGTTTGAAGTATTATAAAATTTTATTTGAAATAAGTATTTAAATAAAACCACATATCATGATTTATGAATATGGGTATATATATATATATATATATATAGTTTATCTTATATTATATTTATATAGAAATTTAAAATAAGATATAATTGTAATTAAAAATTAAATCAAATAGATAGATATGTAACTATGTAAGTAGATATAAAATCAAGCATTTGGTTTTGTTAAACCGGTTGAACCGACCAAACCAAGAAAAATAAAATAAAATGAAGAACCGGTTCAGGTGAACCGCTCCTTCCTCCTCCCTCCATCCACTGTACGGCTAGTGAAGCTCCCTTCAATGGTAGTTTTCATTATTTCTGTAAAGACTTAATGTATTTAATATTATTATATTATTATTTTGAGTAAATAAATTATTATTTTATTCTATCGGTAAAAATGTGAGAAAACCCGTCCTTGAACGTAAGTTTTGATTTTAAAGTGATTACGACATCGTTTTGAGAATTTAGATTCTATTGGGTTTTGAGAATTTAGTCGGGATTCGATCGGGCGAGCGGGTTTTGAGTCTATTCCGCTAATTTGAATTGGTATTGTGGGGACCTCTTTTAATTCCTATTTTATTTCCCTTTTCTTTACTCTCTCTCTCTCTCTCTCTCCCTCCCTCTCTCGGATTATGTCCAATTTGTGAATTGATCCCCCCTCTTCTTGTCTTCTTCCAATATGCAACACACCCACCCTCACTGCAATTGCACCCACCCCTCTGCAGCCTCTCCTCTCTCTTATTGGTGTCAATACCAACAAACCCATCCTCCTCTCTAACAAACCTTATCCCTCTTCCCCTGTTCTTTTAGCAACACCGAACCGCCACCACCACTCCCTCTGTCTCCGCTGGCGGCCACCATCCCCTCTGTTCCAGCCACCTCCCATTCCTCTCCTTCTCGTTCAATCAAAGACCCGAAGCTCCCCTGTTCCTTCGAAATGAACCAGCCGCGCCCTTCAACAACTCCGAGTCCGAGAACGTAGCAACAACTCTCCTCTCCTCGTCGCCACGAACAACCCTGGTGCACCCTCCCTGTTTTCCAACGAAGAAGCCGAGGCAAGAAATGCCTCCTCAACACCTCCATCACCTCCTCCTTTGTGTGCGAGCAGCAGCTGTAGCTTCCCCGATGTCTCAGGGTCGAGCCGCAGCCACCCAGTAGCACTCTGGAGTCACCGACGCCGCCTCTCCGAGCTCCATTTTCGGCGAGACAACTCCCCTGGTGAGTTTCTTCCTTCCTCTTCTTCTTCCCTTCCTCGTTCAATTTATGGTTCTAGGTGTCTAAATGAGTGGGCGGAGTCGGAGTCAAAGACGTCGCCGGCGAGCCTGGGTCATCTTCTTCTTCATCCGTTCCTTGGTCTGTTGAAGCTCTGTTTGAGCTTGAGAAAGCTCCTCCCTTTTCTTGTCTTGGGCTGGGCCGGGTCGAACCTTCCACTTCCAGGCTGAGAGTAATGAGTAGTGTGGTTCTTTCCTTTTTTCTTTTGGGTTGGGCTGTGGGCTGAGAGTAATGAGTTTGGGATTGGGCCCTCTATCCGGTCCAACTCCTTTCTCCCTATTCCGGGTCCGGGTATGGGTTCGGGTCTGGGTATCCATCCGGGTTGTGGGTCTGGACTGATTCTGTCGGGCCTTTCCTTTTCTTTACTATCGGTTGGGCTTCCTTTTTCTCGGATGGGCTTATGGGAATTTAATTATTGTGGGTTTTATTATATATGTGTTATATATATGTTACATTATATGCTTAGTGTTAATTGTTAGTTTATTATTATTATTAGTTTATGTTATTCTATTTTGCCAATATATATTTTCTGAAAATATTCTATATATATTATATTCATTTAAAGGTAATATTATTTGAGAGGGGTTGTTATATAATTATTTTGAAATAAGAAACATGCCGGAATTATTTTGGTAATGTAGATTGCAAGTTGATTACAGATTCAATGTTTTGTAAATGGGGTTTATCAAGATAGATTTATTTTAGAAATGTTATCAATGTCTTAAATTACTTGTAATATTAAAGTCAAGTTTTTGGAATAAAATGCCGGAATGATTTCTATGATGTGATTTTGAGAGGTTGGTTTTAAGGTTTAAATGTTTAATGTCGGAATTTGGCCAAGCATGATTTGATAAATTATTTTAAAAATGAGTTGACTTAACTTGAGATTTAAGAGTTTAGAAAACTTTGGGAATGAGTTTTGAAATATTATTTTAATATTCGATATCAAAGAAGGGATTTGACGGAACTTGAATTATTTGATTTTGAACTTGAAGTTATATTAAAAGTGTCATTTCTAATATCGGGATTTTGTCTTGGCTTGATGATGTTGGTTTTGAGAAGGAAATTGGAAGAATGAGTTTGGTTGATGTTGATCATATCGGAAAAGTTTTCACAAACGGTTTTACTATCGGTCGGATTGAGGATATTGAGAATTTGGGTTTCGTGTGTATGAATGTTGGTCCGGTAGCTTATGGAAAAGGCTTGATGATAGGTGTGTATTGCTTTTGGATTGCTTTGGACTTGCATTTGGGCCCTTGCTTGTGTTATCTTGTTGTTCTGCATCTTCAGGTAAGTATCCTACGGGACTTACTCAGTAACCTGGACCTCCTGTCTGATGTGTCATGTAATGTGTAGTTTTGTTGCATATTAAAGCATGCCATGTAGTATCATGCTAGGATTGCATTGAACTGAGCATGTGTTTACTATGTGTGTTTGAATACAGAACGGCCGTTATCTGTGATAGTCCTAGAGTCTTTGTTAGGGTCATAGGGTAGCCCAGCCCCATCGGGTGCCCTGAGTCTATCAAGTCGATATGAGTATGATATGATAGCCCAGCACCATCGGGCAAGAGATGAGATGATATGATATGATATGATGATGTCGTGGTTAGTGCACCACCACGAGGAAATTGCTATGCTATAGCACCGAACTGGCCAGTCTCTGCACTAACGGGAAGGGGTGCAGAGGTAGGAGAGGGATATGCCACTTGGAATTGTCTCGGGCCCTTTACAGTTCTTTTCTGCATATTATATATACTAGGGACATGATGGAGTGATTTAAATCTTGTACTGCATTAGTCATCTTTTATTTAGGTATAGGCATGTTATGTGGCCTCAGCGCGGTTAGAGGACCCGTAGGCGATTACCGGGCATGACTTCGTGGATATTGTTAGGTATCGCTCTTGATTGCTCCTTGCTTCCGTGACAGGGAATCTCTTGGCGATTTGAAGAATCCGGCTAATATATTCTATCTTGATAAAATGGAAATCACTCACTATGTTTTGGTTTTGACCCGGCTCTGTCGTGGCACTTGTATCTAAACTTTGCTTTCGCTTTACTTTCATTTGAATTGAATTTCCGCGACTTGATTTTTTGAGGTTCGAAATCCCCGCTTTGAATATCGATCTTCAGAGGTTTGAAACCTCGACCCGTACCTGAATTGCAACATCCGAACGAAGGTATCCAACCTTCGAAACGTAACCCGGGTATTTATCTCCGGGCCGTTATAATGTTGGTATCAGAGCGAGGTTATGCAATTTGGGTACGCAAGGGTCGGGTGTATATTTTGGAAAATTGCCCATGAATTTCAAAGGATTTGAAGATGTTTTAAAGGGGTAAAATGAATTTAATATTCCTAACTCAATTAGACTAAATATGAACTTGGCTTATGATAAAAGAGGAGAACCAACTAATAAGGGATCGAGAGGGTAGAAAAGGTGCTAGACCATCCCTATTGGATGTAGTTGGGAATGGGTAGGCGAAATATTAGCTTGTTATTTACAGATGGGTTGGGAAGATTCCAAGGAGATCATTATAATTGTCATTGACTGATTCTATGTTGAGTGCTTGATATGCTAAAGTATTGATTGGTATGTCCTAACTATTGAATGAATATTGAATGATCTGTGCAAACGGGATAGCGGGAGTACTCTTCTTCTTATATGGTTAAGCCCAACTTGTGTGAAACAGCCCCTTCCACTATGTCAACCCCTTGACGGGTCTATCGAGTCTTTCTCCTGAATGTCAGTGTCATCCACGGGGAAATGGGGTTAGTAAAAACATTGTGTCGGAAATCATGTATGGATGTGAAGGTGGTCTGAGTGAGTATTGGAAGGTTGTACTTGATCTCCCTTTGAGTCAAAAGTGAGGTGTTTCTGGGGCTGTCTTTCTTGATTCTTATGACGATCAACCGGTGTCTTCTTGCCATGAAAAGTCGTATCCGAGTCCCACGGGAAAGATGGGTGATGAGTCAATTAGGAAGAGTCAATGTTGCCCTATGGATCTCTATCAAGTTATCTTGATTGCTCTATCCATGATTATGTGATACTATGTGGTACTACTCCTTGACCTACAGATTGATCCTTAGTGTGAAATTGTGCTTATGTGCTTTCATGTTCATGATGACCATGGTGTGGGTCCGAGTTACATATGTTACGCCCTATCATTCCAGCCTGCTCTATTCAGTATGTTGCATCGTCATACTAGTGCATGAATATAAATGTCATATGTTAGGAAGCTGCATAATTGATGCTCTCCTTGTGAATAGGCTCACGATAGTGTAATTGTTCAGTTCGGGTATCACGATTGAGTGAGTTCCTTACTTGATGGATACGTGTTACAACTTGATGTCAACATGCCTTATATGATACGTAATTCCCAGTACATGTTATGATGATGATCTTTAATGTAAATTCGTGGTTGTATGACATTCTTTACCCATGCTTGCCCCATTGCTTAGGTCCCGTGTTGTGGCTTGCTTCCCATCATGATTATATGTTGTCATAGCATGTCTACTTGACCCCTTTGTATTGATCGTATGATTGATTAGAAATATGAACCACATGATATGAGTCTATATGATTGTTGCTTCTCCTGAATTAGGTCCATGATAGTGTGATTAGCTCTTCCTCGCATGAATGCCTCATAAGATGTTCACCTTAGCATGCTAGTCGGTGACGCCTCGATGCTTATCATTCCTTTTGTGACAAGAATCTATAGCATGCCCATCTATTTTGTATTCCTCAGACTAAATGTTGTTGATTACTCTGCAATTAATGTTGTTGTGTGTTAATTGTGCTAAATTGAGGATATGTTAGTATAAATAAGTCGTGATAAATATGTGTTTCATCCCGGTATACAGTGATTTGAACTCATGTCCCCGTATTCTAGTCATGCTGCCATGTTATTTAAACTTGCAATATACCTCGCTACCTTTCCTCCCATGCTTCTATATTATTGGAATGTGATTGAATTGAAGTCTTACTTAATGTCGAGTAATCAATCAAGTGCATGTATGAGTCCTATGTTAGGTTGAGCCATTAGTAACATGTGGAATCCTTGGTTATGAATTATGCACATTTATGCCCTGCTTGCATTATTGTTCATTCTCTCCTGAGCTAGGTCCCTGCTAGTGTGGTTGTTCCCTCTCTTTATCCTCTTAAAGTGTTTTACTCATCCTGATAAGAGTGATATTGGATTCGAAGATCGACTTGCTTTTTGTGATGGTTAATTCTAGCATGTTTATATGTTCTCGATCGGTGGTATCCCTATATTACTCTATAATATCTTCTTGTGCTTTCATGAAAGTATGACTTGACACCTCGCATGATCACACACCACGTTATATCATGATTTCGCATACGCGTGACGCATAAATGTTAGAATGAATCTAGTCGAATTACCTTGATTGTATTCATGTTCAATATGTGATACTAGTATCCTATAGGACTTATGATTTCCAATATGACTCGCGAAATGGTGACCTGTCTTACTTGACCTATTACGTGAACCTGCTTGTACTGTAATGTGATAGTTGTTATACAGTTTTATGTGCACTATGACAGTTGTTCCTAGCATGCTTATAATCTATCGCTGGTGATGTCCTCTTTGTTACTCTATGTAATGATGCCTCATGCTTTATGAACATTATGTTGAACTCTTGTAAATGACTCTTGACGATGCCCATGCCTTATCATGTATCGCTAGCATTGTGAAGGATCTATGCTTTCTAAATGTGTTCCGTTGTATGATTACATGTTGTTTTCAACCTATTATGCGATCATTGTTGTCAGGTGTGATAGTTATTATGCTGCTCTTATATGTTCTCGTATGACACTTAGCATCATCGTTATGATCTCGCCATGCTATAATTGACCTCCCCTGTTGCTGCATGTACCATGCTTGTACATTCGTTCATATACATGATACCTGTCATCCTCATTAAATCCCACATGACTTCGAATCTTGCATGATCATTACTGATTCCACATATCTTGCTTGAAGTTGCTAGGCATATCTGCTTCCATGGAATACTAGAATGTTAGCTTGTTTCACATACATCAGTGTAGGACTTGATTATGTCTTTGATATGAATACGAATGTTGTCCCCCCCCCCTGAGATAGGTACTTGTTAGTGTGGATTAGTTTGATTGATATGCTCCATGATGAATTCGTGTTACTTGTCGCGATTATAACCTAATAGACTTCCATAAGGGCATCGTTGCTATTCTCGGGTCGAAGTTTCATCTCTAGTTGTCGTCTTTAGTTGGGGTCCGTGTGTTTCCCCGAAAGGAATTTGGGTTGTCTTCTCTTGTCACTCCCTTATCTCCCCTAACTTAGACTCCTACGCGATACATTAGATGAGCGGCCGCATGGAAAGGGAATGGAAAGTTGGATAGCGGTAGAGTAGCGCAGTGGAAGCATGGGCCCATAACCCGCGGGCCTCAGGATCAACGATGCCGACATGACAAGCATGTTTCGAGGATGGCGATTATTGAGTATGATATGACTTGCAAGCGAGAGTGTCCTTCGTTCGAATTGTTAATCCCTTCTGAATATGTTGATGATGATATTGCACTTACCTGACGTTGGAATTAACATGTTTGATGTGCTGACGTGATGATGATTATTGCTTGATTATCCATTGTCTATGATGATATATATGATCTGATGCCTTACAGTCCTAATGTGCCATGATGACTTGATGTGATGCTACTTTGAGTTGCTAAGTATGATCTAAATTTCTTGCCTATAAATGTGAACTGCAAATGCTGTGAAACCTGGGTTGTTTATCTGATAAGGTTATGATGAAACGTGCTAGCTTGAATTGATTAGGTTCATATATGATCTTTTGCAATACTTGTTGAGCATGATGGTAAATTGAGACTTTTGATACAGTTGCAATGCTTAATGATGAACTAATGATGCTATTGATATAAATGCTAATTGATATGATGTAGTCCTTCTGTGTAATAATGCCCATGATTGCTTCTTCTTTGAACTTGTGGGTGAGATTTTCTTGAAGAATGGTCGGAGAGCGGTGAAGGAATTTCAGCGGTTAGACTGATCGATGGTAGTATGAGGTAAGTCACATGAGAGGGGTTTGGCTTAAGTAAGAACGAGTGAGTTTGAGAGCTATTAGAGGCGATGCTTAGTGATTTCCGATGAGCTTCTAGATGAATCTTAGGTGGGGGTATGGTTAGGATAGGCCGGCTGGGTGGTGATCCGGGTATTCTTATAGAAGAGATGTGGTTAGAAGGGCTCTATGCTTGTGATGTCTTAGGTAGTATGGGCAGTGTAGGGAATGGCTCGTGTGAGTATTGAGAACATAGTATGCAGGGGTGATCGGGTGTGAAAACAGAGATAGGGGTTGGAGTCTTAGAGGTGGATTGTTAGTGAGAGAGCTTGGTGGGAAGAGGTATGAGATTGGAGTGTCGGAATGAATTAGGACTTCTTCTATGGGATATTATCCGAGTTGATGAGTCTAGATGAAGATTGGTCTTGGCTTGAGAGTTGGAGACGAGTGAGTGGGGTTTGCGTTTTATTTTAACTGGTATAATGTGCAAAACTTTCTTGATTATGTGATTATGACCTGACATGATGTTAGATAGCGACCATGATCAACCTGATATGGCATGATATTACCTATTGATGTGCAATAACTGATATAAAATTGGTAGTAACAACTATGATCATGATATAATGATACATTGCTATCCTACTATGTTGTTCTAGAAGCATGTTATGATGTGTGGTATGGATCATGAGATGATGATACGATGTTACGTGAAAGCATGATGTTATACTATATGGTTGATAAGCATGATTATGAATAGGTGGGTGAGGAATATGACTTGGAGCATGAATATGACTTATGTCTATATATATGAGATGATGGTGCCTGATGACTAAATGATCGTTATTCGGTATTGTAAGGAGTTGAAATGATGTTTTGTGAGTATGTTAGCATTTCGATGCTTGGTATATGGTTAGATCTTTCCTTTTGCTGAAGCTTCAATGGCATGACCTTGTGTGTTAATGTGTTGACAAGTAATATTAGTTTGTTGACCTTATGATGAGATTCTGTTATGACTGGTTCCACTTGTGTTGCGATGTTGTGGTGCGATCGTGAGATTCGACTTGTAGTGGCATACTGACTCCATGACACCTAACCTCTTTGATCTCTTGACATGTGTGCTTGCGTGATAAGTCATGAGAATTCGATGATGCACTTGTGATGCCTTCTGTATGAGGTAGATATACTTTATGACTCATGGTATGAGGTTAAGATTTTGTTATTGCTTTTGCCGTGTTCTGAAGGGATGGTATGATTTATGTTATGGGTAATCATGTTATGTGGTTGAGATGTCGATTGATTGAGATTATCATGATTGATGTTGAGATTGCCATATGAGAGGTGGCTGATGATGTTATGAGTCGATGAGTTGATTTACTTATGTGCATATTGAGTTGAGGATGATGATAAAATGATTTTGGAACGTAGGAAGAGAATATAGGATTAGCCCTTAGAGGTGGAAGATTCCAACTCCTACCTTCTGAATTTGATTGATTGGTATGCGAGAAGCTGATTTGGTTTGTGTAAGATTTTGACGAAATCTTGATTTGAAAGTATTTGACTTGTTTTGGTGGAAAGTTGCTTGATCAGACGTCGAATGATTTTCAATGATTTAGATGACAATCTTTCCATTTACAAACGCTTTAAGGTTTGACGAAATGGATTTACATTATGACGTCTCATGAAGTGGATACAAGCATTTTATAGGGGCGCTTATAGATTTCTTGCTAAGACCTAGTCGGGACGCTATAATACTTTTAGAGTTGTGGTACTTCCAAAAGGTCAGAACGAGGATGTGATAAGGGCGCTTATTACACACTTGACAAGGCCAATTGGAGATGTCACGACCGTGACTAGGATGTTGTGAGAATCCCGGATGACGCAACCGAGATGATTCCAAGATCCTTGGACATGGTCCTCGGACTCACCGATTTCAACCTCCTTCCCATTGCTTGAAAATGATTTTAGTGTCGGGGATGAGACTTGTTTTTAGAGGTGGATAAATGTAAAGACTGAATGTATTTAATATTATTATATTATTATTTTGAGTAAATAAATTATTATTTTATTCTATCGGTAAAAATGTGAGAAACCCATCCTCGAGCGTAAGTTTTGATTTTAAAGTCATTCCGGCATTGTTTTGAGAATTTAGATTCTATCGGGTTTTAATTCCGCATTCAAGCTCCGAGTATCAAAAAAATTAAATGAAAAATTAATTTAATTCCGTTAATCTTGAAACTGAATTGAAATTTGATTAAATTTGATTTAGTCGGGATTCGATCGGACGAGCGGGTTTTGAGTCTATTCCGCTAATTTGAATTGGTATTATGGGGACCTCTTTTAATTCCTATTTTATTTCCCTTTTCTTTATTCTCTCTCTCTCTCTCCCTCTCTCGGATTCTGTCCAATTTGTGAATTGGTCCCCCCTCTCCTTGTCTTCTTCCAATATGCAACACACCCACCCTCACTGCAATTACACCCACCCCTCTGCAGCCTCTCTTCTCTCTTATTGGTGTCAATACCAGCAAATCCATCCTCCTCTCTAACAAACCTTATCCCTCTTCCCCTGTTCTTTTAGCCACGCCGAACCGCCACCACCACTCCCTCTTTCTGCACTGGCGGACACCATCCCCTATGTTCCAGCCACCTCCCCTTCATGTCCTTCTCGTTCAATCAAATACCCGAAGCTCCCTTGTTCCATCGAAATGAGCCAGCCGCGCCCTTCAACAGCTCCGAGTCCGAGAACGCAGCAACAACTCTCCTCTCCTCGTCGCCACGAACAACCCCGGTGCACCCTCCCTGTTTTCCAACGAAGAAGCCAAGGCAAGAAATGCCTCCTCACCACCTCCTTTGTGTGCGAGCAGCAGCTGTAGCTTCCCCGATGTCTCAAGGCCGAGCCTCAGCCACCCAGTAGCACTCTGGAGTCACCGACGCCGCCCCTCCGAGCTCCGTTTCCGGCGAGACAACTGCCCCGGTGAGTTTCTTCCTTCCTCCTACTTTCTCTTCTTCTTCCCTTCCTCGTTCAATTTATGGTTCTGGGTGTCTAAATGAGTGGTCGGAGTCAGAGTCGAAGACGTCGCCGGCGAGCCTGGGTCATCTTCTTCTTCTTCCGTTCCTTGGTCTGTTGAAGCTCTGTTTGAGCTTGAGAAAGCTCCTCCCTTTTCTTGTCTTGGGCTGGGCCGGGTCGAACCTTCCACTTCCGGGTTATATCGTTTGCCAAACGGATCCTTTTTTCTTCTTTATTTTCATTTTCGAGTTGGGCTGAGTGGTGTGGGTCTTTCCTCTTTTCTTTAGGGTTGGGTTGTGGGCTGAGAGTAATGAGTTTGGGATTGGGCCCTCTATCCGGCCCTCCTTCTTTCTCCCTATTCTGGGTCTGGGTATGGGTTCGGGTCTGGGTATCCATCCGGGTTGTGGGTCTGGGCTGATTCTGTCGGGCCTTTCCTTTTCCTTACTATCGGTTGGGCTTCCTTTTTCTTGGATGGGCTGATGGGAATTTAATTATTGTGGATTTTATTATATATGTGTTATATATATGTTACATTATATGCTTAGTGTTAATTTTTAGTTTATTATTAATCTTAGTTTATGTTATTCTATTTTGCCAATATATATTTTCTAAAAATATTCTATCTATATTATATTGGTTTAAAGGTAATATTATTTGAGAGGGGTTATTATATAATGATTTTGAAATAAGAAACATTCCGGAATTATTTTGGTAATGTAGATTGCAAGTTGATTAAAGATTCAATGTTTTGTAAATGGGGTTTATCAAGATGGATTTAATTTAGAAATGTTATCAATGTCTTAAATTACTTGTAATATTAAAGTCAAGTTATTGGAATAAAAAGCCGGAATGATTTTTATAATGTGATTTTCAGAGGTTAGTTTTAAGATTTAAATGTTTAATGTCGTAATTTGGCCAAGTATGATTTGAGAAATTATTTTAAAGATGAGTTGACTTAACTTGAGATTTAAGAGTTTGGAAAACTTTGGGAAATGAGTTTTGAAATATTATTTTAATATTCGATATCAAAGAAGGGATTTGACGGAACTTGAATTATTTGATCTTGAGCTTGAAGTTATATTAAAAGTGTCATTTCTAAGATCGGGATTTTGTCTTGGCTTGATGATGTTGGTTTTGAGAAGGAAATTGGAAGAATGATTTTGGTTGATGTTGATCATATCGGAAAAGTTTTGGAAAACGGTTTTACTATCGGTCGGATTGAGGATGTTGAGAATTTGTGTTTCGTGTGTATGAATGTTGATCCGGTAGCTTATGGAAATGGCTTGATGATAGGTGTGTATTGCTTTTGGATTGCTTTGGACTTGTATTTGGGCCCTTGCTTGTGTTATCTTGCTGTTTTGCATCTTCAGGTAAGTATCCTACGTGACTTACTCAGTAACCTGGACCTCTTGCCTGATGTCTCATGTAATGTGTAGTTTTGTTGCATATTAAAGCATGCCATGTAGTATCATGCTAGGATTGCATTGAACTGAGCATGTGTTTACTATGTCTGTTTGAATACAGAACGATCGTTATCTGTGATAGTCCTAGAGTCTTTGCTAGGGTCATAGGGTAGCCCAGCCTAATCGGGTGCCCTGAGCCTGTCGAGTCGATATGAGTATGATATGATAGCCCAGCACCATCGGGCAAGAGATGAGATGATATGATATGATGATGTCGTGGTTATTGCACCGCCACGAGGAAATTGCTATGCTATAGCACCGAACTGGCCAGTCTCTGCACTAACGGGAAGGGGTGCAGAGGTAGGAGAGGGATATGCCACTTGGCATTGTCTTGGGCCCTTTACAGTTCTTTTCTGCATATTATATATACTAGGGGCATGATTGTGTGATTTAAATCTTGTACTGCATTAGTCATCTTATATTTAGGTATAGGCATGTTATGTGGCCTCAGCGCGGTCAGAGGACCCGCAGGCGATTACCGGGCCTGACTTCGTGGATGGTGTTAGGTACCGCTCTTGATTGCTCCTTACTTCCATGACGGGGAATCTCTTGGAGAATTGAAGAATCTGGCTAATATATTCTAACTTGATAAAATGGCAATCACTCACTATGTTTTGGTTTTGACCCGGCTCTGCCGTGGCACTTGTATCTAAACTTTGCTTTCGCTTTACTTTCATTTGAATTGAATTTCCGCGACTTGATTGCTTGGGGTTCGAAATCCCCGCTTTGAATATCGATCTTTAGATGTTTGAAACCTCGACCCGTACCTGAATTACAACATCCGAACGAAGGTATCCAACCTTCGAAACGTAACCCGGGTATTTATATCCGGGCCGTTACAAATTCGTCGTTTCACCTCATAAATTCCAATCCTAAATGTATCTAGACGTGATTATAAATCTATTGGGTGCATTAACTGGAAGAATCACATTCAATTCGTTCGAAAGAATATTCCATCAAATTTATTTCGTTCTCACCCAAGTACGGTCATGGCCACGTTGATTTTTACTCAATTGATGAGTGGTATTGATTTCTAAAATTAATGTGATGATAATTGTTTGTTCAATTGTAAGGATCGGTTACGAAATCGTCTGAATAGAGATAAAGGGGTTTCACCATATCAGAACCATATCTCCATATTCCTGAGAAATCAGAGCTCAAAACCCATCTCATCGAGTTCTAAATTCACCTAGGAATATTTTCCCTCAAACATTTTATCCCAAATCAACCCAAATCGAAAACCCCCAAATTTCAAATTTGAAGGTCGCCGATGTCGTAGCCGTCGGAGCTCCGCCGTCGCAGCCCAGGACCACCGGGAGTCTCGCCGCCCTTCGCCGGTGCCACCACCACCTAGATCGGGCGCCACCGTGTCGTTGCCGAGCTGCACCGCCGCGCCACCAGTAGCCATGGGTGAGGAGCTTGTAGTCTACTGTGCAAGTGACGGGAAGAAGAAGAAGATGTGGAAATTTCATAAAACCTCTCCATATTTTCTATTCCTATAAATTATGCCCTATTTCAGTTTCTAAAATTATAAAAATTATCTTGTAGTCTTAGAACGTATTTTAACTCGCGTTAATTCTAAAAAATTTGCAGCGGTAATCTCAAGTTGCAAAACACCCATTACGTGAAGGCCTCGAAGAAGATCAAAATGGTATAATCCCCAACTTGATAATTAATTCGATTTATTTTGAATTAATAAGTCAATTATGTGTATAAAATACCAATTAGTAAATTCTTTTTCGTGTCTCGTAATTTATGTGTGTAGATCCGTTGCTAATTTATTCAACTCCGTCATCAAGTCATTTAAGTCCATAGTCGGTATCGAAATCCAACAAGGCGAAAAGGGCAAGTGACTTTCCGAGCCTTTCTGCTCATTTTGGTGCTTTCGTGTCTAGTTGTTTACGTTCCTTTGGTTGCTTGCCAAGTTAAATAAAATAAATTACAATTCACCCGTTTTGTGTAATTTATTTAATCGTCAGTTTGGATTTGGCACGTATAATTGGGTAAAGTTATTATTTGACCTTAATATAAAATAATAACATAGTTTACCCACCGCTTCTTTAAAGCATGAATATTTATTATTGTTCTTTCATGCAAAAATGGTTAGGTATGGAACATGTTATTTCATTGATGTTTCCATCCGTCATTTTATTTTATCATATTTGGCATCCATGTTACCTTTCAATAATATGGATTATTTTTGTATTGTGTGATCACTTAGGATGACATTAATCAATGGTGAAAAATGTGAGGATTTTGTGTTACGATCGTCAAGTAAAACTTACCGATCAATGTAAATCAAGGTGATACGTAACGTGTAAAGTTAAGTGAAAGTGATGTGGTAGAGTAAGGTTGGGGTTGTTATTCCCCATTCTAAAAGTTTCATGAAACTCACACATTCCGAATGCGCATATATTATCTATCGGAATGTTACACTACCAAATAAAAAGGTAGTAGGTCGTTATCTGCTATTGAGAGCGGGACCGGTATCATATGATTGTTAATTAATTAAAAGGCGTGTGTTGTGAAATGTCTAAACAATCAAAGTATTAACACTGTGTAAATTTGTGTACGTTTAAGCTATTCAACGTGAGGAAAGTGAGTGTAGTATGTGATAACCATCGGTTTCATAGTGATCACAATTAATTCAAGCTATATCATATCCCATCAAAAATCGGGGTATGGTTCCTAAGGGTGCTCGTCGCCTACTTCTTATCTTATTCAATCCTTCGGGATTATCCGTGTCATAACAGTTGTGTCGACAAATTATTAGCCCATCTAAAATACTCTAATAATCACATTTGGGTTTAAATTCATAATATTAAAGGTCAATGTTTATTAATCTGAAGTAGTCCCAGTTTTTTAGCCGTCGGTTGCTAGTTCTCGCGAACTAACCGTCCTTTGTTTGGACGGCTAGGGGTTCATTGTCTTTGTACAATACCTCAGTCTCCAGTTCGCAGGTTAAGGTCGAGTCTCCGAAGAGAAGTTGAAGAAGATTAAGAAGACATTTTATTTTCAAGATTTAATTATTTAAATTTTTTAGAAAATGTTGTATAAATGTTTAAGTGTTTATTTTTAAAAAGTCTTCCGCTGTAATGTCTTGATGTATCACATATTGTAATTTGAATCTTGAGTTTAGATATAAAAAAAGGATTTATTCTATTTTAAGTCTTCCGCTATTTGAATTTTATTTTATTATCATCTTGTTTATGCGAGCATGGTAGCATGTTCCTATATGCCTAAGGTGGTTACGAAGACCTTAAAGTCCGAGTAATCACTGGCGCTGCGACATTCCCTCGTTTACAGATGGGGGTGTGTACAGAAGGTGTTATCAGAGCTAACAGTTTTGGTACACGAGTTTTATATTGCGTTTTCTGAAAATATCTTCTATAAAGTTTTAAATATAATAAAGTTAAATCTTCTAACTAAATACTACCAAAACTCAAGGTGAAATCTTCCAACTAAATAGTACCAAAACTCAAGGTGAAATCTTCTCTTAATCTTGGTATTAATTTTTAAGAAGACAAACAAAATGTCTTTGTCCTTTTAATAGTTTCCAATCTATGGTAATAGAAACAATTTGGTTAACACATCAATTCCGAAGAATCCTGCAAATATTATATACAAGATATTATTTCAACCTAAGTGTTATAGAAACATGATAACCAATGTGATTTTTTCCATGAGAATTGAAAATTATTAAATTTAAAACCTTGTGCATCGTAAAAAAAACCTACAACATAACTTGAAGAACTGGATTTCCTAAGTGAATGTGTGTTTAATGGGAAAAAAATGGTTCATCAAAATTTTTTTTTTCCAGTGGTTCATCAAAATTTTCTTCATAGAATTTGCTAAGTGAATGTGTGTTTAATGGGAAAAAAATGGATTCGAATAAATATCCTTAACAATTTAAATTGGTAAATCGTTTAATAAGATATATGGTAAAAGATAATGAAAAAGTTAGCATTTGTTAATATTGTTAAATGGCTTTAAGTGTATTGAGAAGATATTTTAGTTATCTTTCCTTACTTCTTTAAATCGAGTTTAAAAGTTTTAAAATCCCACTTTCAAATGGTGTGTGATATTGTGAATCTTTTTTTTTTTTTTTTTACAGTAGGCAAAGTTTAGGATACTAGAAGTATCCATGATCATCTTGGGAGATGATGTTCTGGAATTCAAGGCTATAATCTAAAATAAAGTTACAATTCAGTTCTGATTTTGCAATAAAATCAGCTGCTTGGTTCGCTTCTCTGTAACAATGTTGGAATTTGATAAGTTCAAAGTCCTTGCTCAGTGCTTGTATCTCTCTTATTATTTGAGAAATTTCCCATGGTGTGTCGTTTATCTGGTTGATGGCATTGATTACGGTTGTAGAATCGCTTTCAATAATGGCCTTCTGTATTCTGAGTTCTGCTGCTAGTCTTATACCTGCAAGAACTGCAAAGCATTCTGTTTTAATTACAGAGTCTGGTTTGCTATTATTTTTGTAGATGCGGATAATATGACCTTGATTATTTCTAATGATACATCCAATTTGTGATCGGATTCCAATTTTAACAGAAGCATCTACATTTATTTTGACGATATCTTTTGGGGGATATTTCCAAGTCATTTTGTCACGAGCCCTACTGTGTTTGGGCAGAGTTTTAATTTTTTCTTCCTTTTTCCAGCATAGAATATTGTCGATAGTCTGGGTTAGGGTATTGGTTAAGCTCTTGTTTGAATCTTTTTGGAAAATTATTTTATTTCGAAGTTCCCAAATAGAGTGCCAAAGATGACATAGGTCGGTAAAGTCTATGTTCAGGATTTTAGTGTTAAGAATATTATCTAAGATATTATTTGTAAGGTTTGGTATAACGAATGATTTGTTTAATTTGATGCTTAGATTATAGATAAGGGATTTGGTTATTTGACAATTAAAGAGTAAGTGGTTAGTATCTTCTGCCTCATTATTGCACAGAGAGCAGATACTAGGAACTCTATTTATGTATCTATTCAATCGTGTAGCAGTAGGTAGGATGTCTAATATAATTTTCCAAATAAAATTTTTGATATTAGGAGCCACATTAAGTTTCCAAATCCATTCTGCAGAGGTGCAATTTGTGTTTCTAGTATTGAATAGAGAGGATGTAGATTTAACATTGAAGATTCCATTTTTATTGTGGATCCATATTAGTCTATCTGGGATGTCAATGTTTGGAATGTAGATATTTGTTATCATTTGGGTAATGTGAGGGGGGAAAATATTATTTAGTTTATCAGTATCCCAAGTTTTAGAGTTTGTGAAGAGATCGCAGACTTTTAGGTTAGGGTTATGATTGTTTCTAAAGTTTTCGAGACATTGAGCATTTACCCAAATGTCGGACCAGACATTGATGGTTTTACCATTGCCTACAAGCCAAAGCAGTCCTTTAAAGAATAGGTCTCTGATATTGAGAAGTCGACCAAATTGCCAGGATGTTTTATTTTTTCCTCTTTCCATTAGTGTTTCCTTAGAGAGATATTTTTCATTGATTACCTTAGACCAAATATTATTCGGATTAGCTATTAATCTCCAAAGTAGTTTCATTTGCATACCTATATTGATTTGTTCGGCTGATTTAAAGCCTAGTCCACCATCCTTTTTAGGTGTGCATAAGCGTTCCCAGCTAATTAGAGGATGATAATTATCAGATTGTAGTTTATTCCAGAAAAAGTTTTTGTTGACTTGATCAATTTTTTCCAGAATTCCTTTAGGAAGAAGAAAGGATTGCATTAGATAGTTTGTTTTTGAGTTGAGGTTTGCTTGAATGAGAACAGATCTACCAGCTTGTGAAAGAGTATTAGATTTCCATTTAGAAAGTTGTTTTTTGAGGCTTTTGATTGCCTCATCAAATAAGCTGTTGTTGACTCTAGCACTAATAAGTGGTATTCCCAAATATTTTTCCATAGTTTTGGTAATAGGGATATTTAATTGTTGAGCAAGATTTTGAGCTTTTTGAAGTGGGATGTTTTTGGAAGCTTGTAAGGAACTTTTGTTATAATTTATAGAGAGGCCTGATATATTGCAAAAATTATTAAGAGCGTTTTTAATTGTATGAAGACTTAGATCGTTAGCATTTCCAAAAATGAGTGTATCGTCAGCAAAGGAAAGAAAGGGTATAGGTTCACTATTATTTGTGAGTTTGATTCCAATTAGCGGTTCATATTCTAACGATTCTTGTTGTAGCATCATATGGTGCGAGAGGATCTCCTTGTCTAATTCCTCGAGATGTTTTGAATGTCTTACCAGGTAGGTTATTAACTAAAACTGAAAAGTTAGTGTTAGTAAGACATGTCATGACCCAGTTGATCCATTTATGGTGAAATCCAAATTTATTTAGTATTATACGGATGAAGTTGCAACTGATTTTATTGTGAATCTTGAAAATGAATATATGTGATAAAAAAAATTACTCATCCTAATCCGCTTAAAGAAAATTAAAAGAAATGACATTATGTTATGTTGTCGGTATTTTATTAGATTCTTCTTCATTATTTTATTGTAAAGTAAACATATTATAAATTATATACTTGGCATATGTTCTAAAATGAATTCTTACTTGAGGAATTTACATGGAAAGTGTTTTGTAAATATTAATCAATGTGATTTTTGTATTGTAAAATATTAAACTTGGAACTATGTGAGTCGTTAAAATTCCCTTAAATTTTTTTTCAGGGTAATCTCTTCTAGATTTTCATTCCTGAAAGTATGTGTTAAGCTTCCACAAATGTTTCATGTGTTCAAGTGTTTAAAGATTATTCTTAACATATTATTTTAATCGTTGGTGTATGTACTCAAATATACGTAAAAACTTTCTTGAGTGAATTTTCTAAGTAAAAAGTTAGGAATTAAGTATAAATTCTAATGCGATAAAACATTGTATCAAATTCCAAAGTGTTTTGAAAGTGAATCGGCTAATATGTATACCGTGACATATTTTTAAGGTTCTTGAATCATGTTGAAGCTCAATGTCTCAACTCAAACTTCTCGAGATCGACTCTAAACCACTTAAAGCACATCAAGTGATATATTCCTATATTCCTGGCAGCTTCAAGCCTTATCATTTTGCTACTTCGAAGTTATATATTACATATGTCGGTACGAGTATTAAGTGTTCGTGATTCATATGATATTCTCCTATGGTGAAGAAGTGAATTCGTCCTGGTGTATCATGTGTGCAGTGAAAGATCGTCCATTCCTTGTGTTACTCGATTGGCAACGTAAAATGTTATGCTTCCATTGTTTTCTTCCGTTCAGACTTTAGTAGTTACTCCATATGTTCTCTATCCAATCTAGGTGTAATGTCGTGATGACATTATTTCAACTGTGTTCGGAACTCTCATTGGCTAATGTTGAAGAAAATATCTCTAATTATTTTTTCCATAAAATATAATCCTCATTCGAGAAGAAGATAAGACATCGGACAACGTATTAGTCATCAAATTCAAAGAAGACCCAAAGAAGAACCCGTTCCATACGGAGCACTCGTTACACTTGAATAGGAAACCAATTCTACCTATAGTGGTTGCCTTTGAAACCATCGCGCGACCATTTGGTAACCTGGGAAAGGAAGCCACATGGGGTTGATAAGAAAGCCAACGGTAGACTGGGATAGGATGTTCATTGTGTGATAAGAGTTGACTAACTTGCGCCAAATTTAATATATTGTCAAAGATGTTAAAAAAAATCTTTGAGAAATATCTCAATCGTACTTGATTAGGCCTAAGTTAAGAGGCAATTATAGATTAAATATTCTCAGACATTAGCCAGGATGAGTTCGGCGAACAAGTAATTATAATAGAAGTAATTAGATTGGTTTGCTCTTTGAGCAATACATAGCGTAGTGTACTCAATTAACCATAACAATATCAAATGTGATCCTCGAAGTGCTCAAGTATATCGTCTGCAAGTTTCATCTTCGTGCCTGGTTGTTCTCAGCAATTGGCAACAAGGGACCCATGTCGGCTAGTGAGTAGTGATACCAATTTTCTCCATCAAAAGATGTTTTATTATATCGAGTGCTAAGAATTCATCCATCGATCACCTCGTACCTCATGATAACAAAGCTTCCGATTACACAATACTTTTCCATATCCTTTCTCCATACTCTTTTCCTAGTCCAAGTTTCGGGTCGAAACTTTTTTTTAAGGGGGGAGATATGAAATACCCCAAAGTATTTTTGGGTATTTCTGTTTTAAGTTAAGTAAATGAATCAGGTTAAAATTTGGAAATAAAAGAAGGTTTGAGATTTTTTATATGGAATATATATATATATCTTATATTTCAATTCTTATTATTTCGAACATATAATTCGGTTGAACATTATGATTTTAAGAGTGAAACTTATTTTAACTAAGATAAAGCATTACTTTTGTTTTAAATAATAACGATTGGTGTGATTTCATTATTTTATGCTTTTAGTTGGAAGGCGTCTTACATAATTAAATTATTTCAATACTCAAGGTGATGTCATTTTAGGCAAAATAAGTATAATTTATGATCCGACTTATTATATTTAACATATCTTATAATTTAAAGGTAAAATGAATTTATGATATTTATTATAAAGTTTGAAGTATTATAAAATTTTATTTGAAATAAGTATTTAAATAAAACCACATATCATGATTTATTAAAAAGGGTATATATATATATATATATATGGTTTATCTTATATTATATTTATATAGAAATTTAAAATAAGATATAATTGTAATTAAATATTAAATCAAATAGATAGATATGTAACTATGTAAGTAGATATAAAATCAAGCATTTGGTTTTGTTAAATTGGTTGAACCAACCAAACCAAGAAAAATAAAATAAAATGAAGAACCGGTTCAGGTGAACCACTCCTTCCTCCTCCCTCCTTCCACTGTACGGCTAGTGAAGCTCCCTTCAATGGTAGTTTTCATTATTTCTGTGAAAGACTGAATGTATTTAATAATATTATATTATTATTTTGAGTAAATAAATTATTATTTTATTCTATCGGTAAAAATGTGAGAAAACCCGTCCTCGAGCGTAAGTTTTGATTTTAAAGTCATTCCGGCATCGTTTTGACAATTTAGATTCTATCGGGTTTTAATTCTGCATTCAAGCTCCGAGTATCAAAAAAAATTAAAAATTAATTTAATTCCGTTAATCTTGAAATTGAATTGAAATTTGATTAAATTTGATTTAGTCGGGATTCGATCGGGCGAACCCACCAAACCAAGAAAAATAAAATAAAATGAAGAACCGGTTCAGGTGAACCGCTCCTTCCTCCTTCCTCCTCCCTCCTTCCACTGTACGGCTAGTGAAGCTCCCTTCAATGGTAGTTTTCATTATTTCGTCGTTTCACCTCATAAATTCCAATCCTAAATGAATCTAGACGTGATTCTAAACCTATTGGGTGCATTAACTAGAAGAATCACATTCAATTCGATCCAAAGAATATTCCACCAAATTTATTTCGTTCTCACCCAAGTCCGGTCATGGCCACGTCGATTTTGACTCAATTGATGAGTGGTATTGATTTCTAAAATTAATGTGATGATAATTGTGTGTTCAATTGTAAGAATCGGTTACAAAATCGTCTGAATAGAGATAAAGGGGTTTCACCATATCGGAACCATATCTCCACATTCCTGAGAAATCAGAGCTCAAAACCCATCTCATCGAGTTCTAAATTCACCTAGGAATATTTTCCCTCAAACATTTTATCCCAAATCAACCCAAATCGAAAACCCCCAAATTTCAAATTTGGAGGTCGCCGATGTCATAGCCGCCCGGAGCTCCGCCGTCGACGCCCAGGACCACCGGGAGTCTCGCCGCCCTTCGCCGGTGCCACCACCACCTAGATCGGGCGCCACCGTGCCATTGCCGAGCTGCACCACCGCACCACCAGTGGCCATGGGTGAGGAGCTTGTAGTCTACTGTGCAAGTGACGGGAAGAAGAAGAAGATGTGGAAATTTCATAAAACCTTCCCATATTTTCCATTCCTATAAATTATGCCCTATTTCAGTTTCTAAAATTATAAAAATTATCCCGTAGTCTTAGAACGTATTTTAACTCACGTTAATTCTTAAAACTTTGCAGCGGTAATCTCAAGTTCGGAAACACCCATTACGTGAAGGCCTCGAAGAAGATCAAAATTGTATAATCCCCAACTTGATAATTAATTCGATTTTATTTCGAATTAATAAGTCAGCTATGTGTATAAAATACCAATTATTAAATTCTTTTTCGTGTCTCGTAATTTATGTGTGTAGATCCGTTGCTAATTTATTCAACTCCGTCATCAATTCTTTTAAGTCCATAGTTGGTATCGAAATCCAACAAGGCGAAAAAGGCAAGTGACTTTCCGAGCCTTTCTGCTCATTTTGGTGCTTTCGTGTCTAGTTGTTTACGTTCCTTTGGTTGCTTGCCAAGATAAATAAAATAAATTACAATTCACCCGTTTTGTGTAATTTATTTAATCGTCAGTTTGGATTTGGCAAGTATAATTGGGTAAAGTTATTATTTGACCTTAATATAAAGTAATAACATAGTTTACCCACCGCTTCTTTAAAGCATGATTTATTATTGTTCTTTCATGCTAAAATGGTTAGGTATGGAACATGTTATTTCATTGATGTTTTCATCCATCATTTATTTTATTATATTTGGCATCCATGTTACCTTTAAATAATATGGATTATTTTTGTATTGTGTGATCACCTAGGATGACATTAATCAATAGTGAAAAATGTGAGGATTATGTGTTACGATTGGAACTAAATTGAATCAAGATCAATTCAAGTAAAACTTACCGATCAATGTAAATCAAGGTGATACGTAACGTGTAAAGTTAAGTGAAAGTGATGTGGTAGAGTCAGGTTGGGGCCGTTATTCCCCATTCTAAAAGTTTCACGAAACTCACACATTCCGAACGCGCATATATTATCTATCGGAATGTTACACTACCAAATAAAAAGGTAGTAGGTCGTTATATGCTATTGAGAGCGGGACCGGTATCATATGATTGTTAATTAATTAAGAGGCGTGTGTTGTGAAATGTGTAAACAATCAAAGTATTAACACTGTGTAAATTTGTGTACGTTTAAGCTATTCAACGTGAGGAAAGTGAGTGAAGTGCGTCATAACCATCGGTTTCATAGTGATCACAATTAATTCAAGCTATATCATATCCCATCCAAAATCGGGGTATGGTTCCTAAGGGTGCTCGTCGCCTACATCTTATCTTATTCAATCCTTCGGGATTATCCGTGTCATAACAGTTGTGTCGTCAAATTATTAGCCCATCTAAAATACTCTAATAATCACATTTGGGTTTAAATTCATAATATTAAAGGTCAATGTTTATAAATCTGAAGTAGTCCCAGTTTTTGAGTCGTCAGTTGCTAGTTCTCGCTAACTAACCGTCCTTTGTTTGGATGGCTAGGGGTTCATTGTCTTTGTACAATACCTCAGTCTCCAGTTCGCAGGTTAAGGTCGAGTCTCCGAAGAGAAGTTGAAGAAGATTAAGAAGACATTTTATTTTCAAGATTTAATTATTTAAAGTTCTTAGAAAATGTTGTATAAATGTTTAAGTGTTTATTTTTAAAAAGTCTTCTATTGTAATGTCTTGATGTATCACATATTGTAATTCTAATCTTGAGTTTAGATATAAAAAAAAAGGATTTATTATATTTTAAATCTTCCGCTATTTGAATTTTATTTTATTATCATCTTGTTTATGGGAGCATGGTAGCATGTCCCTATAAGCCTAAGGTGGTTACGAAGACCTTAAAGTCCGAGTAATCACTGGCGCTGTGACATTCCCTCGTTTACAGAAGGGGGTGGTGTTACACATCGGTGGGGCGGGCCTTGAGTCAGAAGCCGTAGGAGTCCCATATGTGTTGTCAAATTCCACCAACCTCTCTATGGTATCCCAAGCTTGTTGTGGTAGGAGTTCAAGATACCCGTAGGAGGTGTAGGTGTTAATCCTCTCCTTAGTTGCTACGTCCAGGGCGTTGTAGATGATCTCCTTGATGAGGTAGGGTGGTTGCCCATGCGTAGGGCAGGACCTCAGAAGCTCCTTAAATCGCTCCCACACTTGCGCTAGGGTTTCATGAGGCTTTTTCTTGAAAGCCATGATCTTCTGACGAATCATCGCCGTTTTGTATGATGGGAAAAACTTATTTAGGAATGCATCCTTGACTTCATCCCACGTGCGGAGTGATCTTGGTGATAGGCTCTCCAACCATTCTACTGCTTTCCCTGCAAGAGACCAACGAAAAGCCTTTAGTTTTACATACTCAAGGCTTTGTCCATCAGCTATAGTGTCGCAAAGATCAAGAAAGGTTGTTATATGCTCTAGAGGGCAATCATTAGGTTTTCCCTTAAATTGATGTCTCCTAATTTCAGTTAAGAAGCTAGGTTTAATTTCAAAGTTCTAGTGAGGGATTAGAATAGCCGATTCAGGCACGGAGAGCACTGGGTGCATATATTGCTTTGTGTTCTAAGGGAGGGGATTGATTTGGGCTTCATATCGCCTCCTTGCTTCCTCCTCCTTGTCACCACGCTCTCTTTGTGCCGCCTCCCTAGCAGTGAAGTCCTTGATTTGCTTCCTTAGGCGCTCAATCTCCGGAGCTTGAGCTTCTGCGTCAGTCATGGCTCTTTGAACTCTAGATCGTAGATGAAGATAATGCTCAAGGTCTTTTATTCCTTAGTATTCAGGCGTGCGATCAGCACATCGCATACACCTATAAAACAACACTTAAAGAAGATGTGAGATAGACTACTAGGGTGCGATTGATAGCTTCCCTGGCAACGACACCAAAATTTGACGTAGGGAGGACTTTAATTAAAATTTATAATAAAATATTCTCAACCCTAGCTAATCAAATAAATTCAAGAATCCCCGTTGTAGTGGTAGGGAATCATGATCGATCCTCAAGGAAGCGTATCAGCGAGATCCTAGATAGTCTGAATATCACGTCTGATGTCGACCAAAAGCCTCGATCTCGAGTTGAGGACTCGACGTCGACGGTGGCTGTCGATTTCTAGAGCAGCAGAAGATCTGTAAAGACACAAGAAGTAGTCGATCCCGACCTAGGAGGTCGATCTCGATATGTCAGTACTACGTCGACCGAATCAGAAGACTGTCGATCAACACAAGGGCACTCGATATCGAGTAGGGGACTCGATATCGAGTAGGGGACTCGATCTCGAGTAGGGGACTCGATCTCGAGCTCAGATGCAGGTGCATGTAGGTGGCGTCGACTCACAGAATGTCGAATCGATTTAATGGTGTCGATACCGACTAGTTGTGTTGATATCGAGTAGCCCTGCAGAAGGATTAGTTTGTCGGCAAAGATGGCCGAAGACAATAGGACGGGAATAGAAGTATGGACAGAAATAAATGAGTTTTTAATATGAATAAGAATATATAATAAAAAGCAACTCTTAAGGCTAGGGTTCACCACAACGTTAACCAAACATGTATAAGGTAAATAAGATGAACAATTGCGTTGTCTCATCTGAGGGACAAGCTTATGCCGTACACCAACGATTATGAATACTTTTGCAAATAAACCTAATTTTCTCTACCAATTTTATGTTTATAACCCAAGTTGTTAACATAAATCCCTTTTCTTGTGATAAGGACTAAACACAAAATCGTAGGAGATGATCAAGACACAATGATATCAACATCAAGTACTTTCCTCAAGCACGCATGGCTAATGTCGGGCTCACCCCGACCCTAAGATCTTGAGGAACTACTCGCTCTTCATCAAAACAAACATCTTTGCTTTAAATAAAGAAACATGCATTAAAAGAAACTTCGAAACTTTACAACTCAGCGTCGGCTTTCGAAAACGCCAAACCCTAAAGCTTCTCATACTCTCTAACTCTATTGCTATAGTGAGATGTGGATCTCTGAACTTGAATGATTAAAACCAGCCCTCTAGGACTTTATTTATTGCCTACTAATACATGCTAGCCAAGGATGGTAGTTCTAATCCTACCAAAACTTCTATTCCAAATTCTATCCCAAAACACTTAGGATAAAATATTATTATGGTAAATAATAAAATTAATAATAAATATCCTAGAGTAAAAAAGAAACAACCCTTAGGACATAATCTATCTAAAATATATGTTAAAACCATGGCCTCAAATTAGCTCTTCACTCGGATTGCTCAAACCGCGTCCAATCCGTGGATTTCTTCTACTCGATATCGACATAGTCACTCGATATCGAGTGCTTCATTTCTGCTCGACCTGTCTTGGTTCCACTCGTGCTCGGACAGGGTGTCGATGTCGATATGTCCACTCGATATGAAGTTGTGTCAAGTGCTCTCTAGTAGGGGTGTTGTCTTAGATGTCGACACTTAGTGTCTACGTCGATCACTCTAGTCGATCTCGACATGTCTGGTCGATATCGACCTCTCTTCAGCTTCTCTTGGCTACTCGTTTTGACTCCGATTTCGCTCCAATTCCTAAAAATTTAAACGAAAACTTGTGCAAACTCTATTTCTTGCACGTTAGCCCATTCAACACAAATTCTCATTATTCTTAATCCATGATTTAGGAATCGAATGGTATATGAAGTCAAAACATGTAATTTAAATGACTATATATGTACATCATTTTTCCACCGATGCCCGTCGTTACTGCGTGTTCAACGATTGCCAATTTTAGTCCGAATATTCTATTATATTATTATTTTATTCCCTAGGGTTTTGCATGACTATATTTAGGTTATTCAGCCATGTGAGATTATAGAGAGACGATAGTTGGTTTATGCCGTGTGAAACTATAGAGAGAGATGAGCGTTACTTTGGCTATCAATTGCTAAACTCATAGTTTGCCTGTGATTCGAAAATAAGGTTGAATGAATTGTGAGGATTCGATTTTAATTATTTATTTATAATTATATTTATCATTTTGTTCTTATTGATATGAATTTGTATTCCTTTCAATGATTAATCACCATGTTAGGAATTGCATCTAGGCTATGAATCCGTTGTTGGTTTCTTGATAGCAAACAAAGTCATTGATTTAGTGATATTTCTATTCCTTTGTAGTGGATGATTTCGATTGATCTATATCGAGTAGATGTTTATAGGGTTGAGTGGGTTATTCCCTTGTCTTCTATTTGCATTGAATTGATATGCCAAATGGTCTAAGAACTTAAATCATTAATGCTATTTTTTAGTGATAATGAATAAGAAGATTGTATATTTGCGGATCAACCAACCTTAGTCAAGTCGACATATATATTATAAGTACTATTGAATCAATCCTAGGACCTTGAACCTCAACCATTGTCGAGAATTACACGTAAAATGCTTTTCTATCTTATCATCATCATCATCATCATCATCATCATCATCATCATCATCATCATCATCATCATCATCATCATCATCATCATATTTACTTTATTTTATCATCAAGTTGCTACAAATCATTGCTATTGGTATTAGAAATTATTATTAGGAAATTATCATTGGAACCGTTCTCTCTGTGGGTTCGACTCCAAACTTTATCGCTTTACTAATCTATTAGTTTAAGCATTGAGTTAGGATACTATTACTATTTGGGAGAAGCGAAAGGTAATGACGTTCGCCAATCACCAAATTCTTGGTGCCGTTGCCGGGCAGAAAAGAGTTTGTTTTGATTTTTCTATCATTGATTTCTCTTTATCTTTATTCTATTTTAGTTTTTATTTTTCTTTTAAATTTGTCTTATTCTTGCATGGTTCAAATTCGTTCTTTTAATTCATCACCTTTATTTTTTGATCCCGAGATTGAAAGATATCTTTCTAGGTTGAAAGGGAGGCTCAATTTTGGTCAAAACAAGGAGATGGAAGACGATGAAAACACAAATAACGACATTATTAATCTGCCAAGAAGGACCCTGAGAAGCTTGAAGGAATCTAATTTGAATGCACAACCACTTGCAATTAGAATTCCCGCTCGCCCCGAGGGTTCAAGGTTTGAATACAAATCAAATTAGTCTACTATTTTACCTACTTTTCACGGATTACCTGGGGAGGAACCAAACAAACACCTTGCAAACTTTGCTAGTATATGCGATAGACTTAGAAACGAAGGCCTAACCGATGAATAACGACATTATTAATCTGCCAAGAAGGACCCTGAGAAGCTTGAAGGAATCTAATTTGAATGCACAACCACTTGCAATTAGAATTCCCGCTCGCCCCGAGGGTTCAAGGTTTCAATACAAATCAAATTGGTCTACTATTTTACCTACTTTTCACGGATTACCTGGGGAGGAACCAAACAAACACCCTGCAAACTTTGCTAGTATATGCGATAGACTTAGAAATGAAGGCCTAACCGATGATCAATTAATGCTTAGAGTGTTTCCTTTTTGAAGCCAACCCCCCCGGCACTAAGTCCGGGTGAAGGGAGGTAAATGTAAATATTAAAGAAAGAATGGGGGATCCAAAAGGATCGTACATCAAAGCTTGAGCCACTTATTGAGAAAGAACGCAGCCTATCTCAACAAGGGATCCAAGCTAAAATAAAATAACAGATGTATGTCCCACACAAGACGCAGCGTGGATGAGCACATACAAAATGCCAAGAAAACAAGAAATGGGAGCGGTTAGGGTATGCAAACCCAACACACCTCCAAAATACACCCAAAAGACCTTGCACCCGGGCCACGCAGGCACCCAAAGGGACACAAGCCAAAAACACACCAAGCGGAGATGGTTCCCGAGTGCACGCAGGCACTAGAGGCACGCAGGCCCTAGGACACCATCCAAAGATCTCACTATCCAACCAAACATAGACCAAGAGAGCTTAAGAGCGAACCGAGGCTTAGATCTTCTCAACAGCATCAAGAGTGGAAGAAGCATGAAGAAGGCGAAAGGCGTGGCTAGAGATTGGTTATATTACCTTCCACCTGGGTTTCCTTTAACTTAAAAGATGTGGCTAGAGATTGGTTATATTACCTTCCACCTGAAAGCATTACTACTTGGGTTGAGTTGAAGAGAGTTTCCCTTCAAAAGTATTTCCCTGCTACCCGTCTTAGCAAACTAAAAAAAAGAGCTATCTAGTATTGAGCAATCGCCTACGAAGAGTCTTTATGAGTATATTGAGAGATTCAAGAGGCTTAAGGGTAGTTGTCCACAACATGGCATACCCGAGGATGATTTAGTGTTATATCTTTATGAAGGCTTGCTTGATAGGGATAAGAGTATTATCAACGCTACTAGTTGAGGAGATGTTTTGGATAAAACACCTTAGGAAGCAATGCAAATTTTCGAAGGTTTGGCTAATGCGTTGCAATAATATGGGAAACACCAAGGAGTAAGACGAGTACATAAGTTGGATAATTCTAGAGATAGTTGCAATGATGATTTGAATAGGCTTACGGAGATTGTCAACAAGATGGCTATGCAACTAAGCCAATCATAACAGCCTAGACCCTGCGGTGTCTATGGCGATCCAACTCATCCGAACGATAAGTTCCCATTGATTCAAGAGGATGTTCCTGATGTCAACCCTATGGATTGTGGACCTCGCCGTAACTTTGGTAACAACTTCTACAATCATAACTACAATTCGAATTATCAAAGTGGATTCTACGGTAGGGGCCAGCAAAAACAAGTGTGATATCAAGGAAGAGGCCAATATGAGAATCGTCAATAAAATACTCAACAAGAGGACAAAGATGAAACTTTAAGGTTGTTATTGGACAAGATTAGTGTTTAGGAGAAATTGTTGAGTCAAATGGCTAAAGAGATTGGAAAATTGAGAGCTAAGGATTCGAGTAAGTTGCCATCAAAAGTGGTAGTCAATCCGAAAGAGAATGTGAGTGCCATGGTCCTTAGGAAAGGTAAAGAAGTGAAAGTACCCACTAAAAGTTTGGAAGAGAGGCCTAAGGAGGCGATTGACGTGGGTGACGAAGGAGAAAATAACTCGGAACCAAGTTACTATGAAGATCGGCGCCCGCCGCCCTTGTCAGTGAGTGATCCGAACTTTGACGTCAATCCATCTGCAAATAAAGCATCAAAGGAGTGGTCTTCTGAGGTTCCAAGACTTGCACTACCCTTTTCTCATGCCCTAAAAGCTGATCGTAAGTGGGAGGATGAACAAATTCTATATGATACCTTTGCTCATTGTGAGGTAAATATTCCACTTTTGAATTTAATCAAAATTGTGCCTCGCTACTCTAAGTTTTTACAAGAATTATGCACTATGAAAAAAAAGCAAAGGATGAAATGGAAGGAAAAGGTAAGTTTGAATGAGAATGTTTTCGCTAAGATACAGAAAAGATTGCTTAAAAAATGCGGAGATCCAAGTATATTCATTGTCCCTTGTGCAATTAGTAACACTAAATTCATTTAAGCTATGTTAGATTTAGGAGCTTCAATTAATGTCATGTCATACAGTTTGTGAAAGTTTTGGGTCTCAATGCTTTGTCGGAAACTGGTGTCACTATACAACTCGCTGATCGTTCTAGTATTAAGCCTAGAGGAGTTATTGAAGATGTATTAGTTAAGGTTAATGAATTGATATTCCCTGCTGATTTCTTTATATTAGATATGGAACAGGACACGCCTGAAACCCCAATTATCTTGGGAAGGCCATTCTTACGAACGGTTAAAACTAAGATTGATTGCTTTGAAGGTTCCCTAACCATGGATTTTGACAGTAGAAAGATTGAATTTTCTATTTTTGAGCATATTACTCTTTCTTCTAATGATTCTTTGGATGTTTTTGATGCTAATAATGTTGATTGTAGGAATGAATCTAATGAATTGTTAGATTCTTCGAATGATAATATATTAGTGAATAATGAGTTTTCTAGCAATATGAAACTTGAATTAGGGAAAGATGAAATTGAAATGAAAATTGAGAATTTGTTTGAGCCATATGAAAATGTGCATGATCCAAATGAACCTATTATTCTTCCCTATGAAAATTGATTCCTAACAATGATGAGGTTTTTGCAATTTCAGGGCAACCTCCAAGAGGAATTCATAATAAAGAAAAGGAATTGAGTGGTGAAATGGATGAATACATTGGGAAAATTCCTAAGGTTCCCCCTCTTGTCAAGAGAATGACAAGTGTGGAGGATCTTGATGGGATAACTTGATCAAGAAGAGCAACACGTCGAGCCAAAGACGTGAAACAAAGGCGCTTCTTGGGAGGCAACCCAAGGTAAAATAGGTAATACTATTAAATTATTGCATTAGTTTTTCAATTTAATAAAGTAGGACTAGTCTATTTTGCTGCACATTGGAATGGCTTTGTGGTAGAGCTATTGGTTAGGCAAATTGGTTCGATCAAATTGACAGAATGGGAGTCTTCCATGACCGGCGCCCGCCGCTAGTGCCTGGACGCGTTTTTATTTTTGGTAACATTGGAACATGATCTTTTATTTTAAATATTATTTTTGTATTATGTTTAGTTATGGTTTAGTAAGTTTTATCTATCTATAACTATATATATCTACCTATATTAGGATTTAGTTATCTTAGAATAATTATATATCTGTATATTAATTATATCCATATAAAAATTATATCTATCTATATTATTATTTATATAGAACTATATCTATCTAATAATAGTCATATCTATTTTAGGATTAGGATATTCTATCTATCTACATAATTTATATCTATTATATTATTTCCCGTATATCTAATTATTTCACTTATATCCAACCCCCAAAGTCGTACATTTACCATTCTATATTTTGTGATGTTGCAACCTTTGCACCAAAGAAAGACAAAAAACCCTAGTTTTCCTACTTCAATCTCAATTCCGAATCCTAAGCCTTGTGTTTCAATCAAAAGCCTTTCTTTCAATCACCCATCAAACACACCCATTACTACCATAAATCCATCCAAATTCAATTCTTTACACATCATTATCATCCCTACCACAAAACAAAGACTTTGAAACCAAGTTTGTTCGTCATATTATCAGTTGGAAGGAGTTTGGGACGTTGAGCTTCGACGTCTTCACTCGGATTCATACTCTACACCAACTGGCGCCCGCCGCCCCCTGTAGAAAAGGAAATTTCGTTGTTTTTGTGAGTTCTCGCACGTTCTTCTTTTGCTTCGTACGTCATGGAAGGGTATCCTAGGAGAGATATGCTGGTTTACTTTGATGACATCGAGAAGGATTGTTGGAATGAGCTCGGAAAGGGAATCTACACGCAAACAAGGTTCTTCAATGTGGATGCTTTGAAAAGATTGGGCTTGCTAGATTCGGTTATGACTTTGATGGCACATGGAGGGCTACGAGATTTTGTTTGTCATCATGCGCCAACTTATCCGTATCTAGTTAAGGAATTCTTAACCACTTTGGAGGTACGATCACATAATGATGTTCGGTTCAAATTAAAGGGAAAAGAGTGCTACGCTACTTATGCAACAATTGCTTGTGCCCTTGGGATCTCAAGTAAGTGTTTGAGAATGGGAGTGCGCTATGATCGCCTTAAAGTTAGCAGAGAATTGGAGAAGCATGACAGGAATGCCAAAGAGATTCAGAAGCGCTAGATCCGATGACATGATTGCCTACCCCGCCCTTCGGCTCTGTCAGGGAGTTCTGGGCTCTAATTTCTTTGATGCTGAGGACACCACTGTTTTTCATCTGGCCATGGTTGATTTGATTTATTTCTTGACGCCTGAGTCTACAATATTTCTTGATTAGGTACAGATTTTTTCAGAATGTGTGAAAAGCTCCGCTCGAATTACCTTGAGGACAACCCTTCAATCATTCCTTTTAGGGGCATGATCAAACTTTTGGCACTCTATTATGGGATTGATATGAGTACACTCCAACCTGAGAGTTCTTCTTGCACCTTTGACATAGATACATTTGTGTCTGCACGAATGATTGAGAATACAGTTGTCGTACACGATCGAGAGATTTCATTGGTTGTCTAGACCCTGACGTGCTCACCACCAGTATCTACCTACCATCATACCTGTAGGGCCCACTCTCATTGACTTTCATAGGCGCCATGTTACAGTTGAGGAAGAAGTACGGAAATCGGATGATCAAGCTACCACCCCCACAAGCGATATTGAGGAGATGCAGATTTTGTTATCACCGACAGTGGCCATGACAGCGCACGCATTATATGCCTGGAGCATCGACTGATAGATTCTGAGACACAATAGGCAACGCAACCAAGAGAATTAGCTAAGGCACAAGAGACCCTGGCGGGAAAGATTGATCAGCTTTTGAATATTTATATTAATTTAATCAGTTATCGTTGTCAGCGGTCTGAATCACATACCCATCTTCACATTTATAGGTTAGTTCTAGTTTCCTTCACCATCAATTTTATTTTCATTGTTCTTTGTGTTTATGCATTGAGGACAATGCAACATTTAAGTGTAGGGGGGGAGTTTTATGTTTATTTAGTTAGTTTAGTTTAGTTCATGTTTATTTCATGTTTCATGTTTAATTTTGAATGTTATTAGTTATTTTGATTTTATTTATGTTTAAACTTTATTAATTCATGCATCATGTTTATGTTAAAGTTTATTTATTGTTGAAAAAAATATAAAACCGAAAAAAAAAGAAGTAGAAAATGTCAAAAAAATTGAAAAAACAAGAGTTTCATGCATTCCATACTTATTTGTTATTAGAAATACCCATCTAAGTTTGAGTTTGTCCTATCAATTTTATTCTAGCATGATCTTATATATCCCAATTTGAAATGATTTGAACTTGTCTTAAAATTATTTTTATGTGAAATATGATTTGGTAGAGGTAATTGAGCATGTATGATCTAAGTTCTTAAACATGTTTAATATCCAACAAAACATTGTCCTAGTGAGAATTTTAGCATTATAAGGGATTACATCGATACCCTTTTGCTTTGTGTGAATTACTTTTCTTATGCATTTATATTTGAGTATTGACATGGTCATCTATTTTCGAGGCCAATTATATATATGATCATTGCTTGATAAGTTCAGATGATAGAGGCAACCTTTTAGCCATATATTATCCATATCTACCTTATGTTATATCTTGCTTTGAAGCCAATTTGAGCGTTTAGCCTATTTTATTTGTGTAGAATGAGCTAACGTGCAAGAAATAGAGTCTGCACAAGTTTTGGTCTAAATGTATAGGAATTTGAGCGAAAACAGAGTCAAAACGAGAAAGCCAAGTGAAGTAGAAAAGACCTCGACATCGACCAGACAGGTCGAGATCGACTGGTTGACTCGACATAGACACCTCAGAGTCGACATCCAGACAACACTGACCCACCGAAGCACTTGACATGTCCTTGTGTCCAGTGGAGACCTCGACATCGACATGATCACCAGAGCTCGAGTGAAGTGCGACAGATCAAGCCATAACAGCACACTCGATATCGAGTGACTAGGTCGATATCGAGTAAAAGTTGACACGAATTAGACGCGGTTTGAGCAATCCGATTTTGAGAACCACATTGGAGAGCCAAGGTTTATCTTTCTTATTTAGATAGATTATGTCCTAGGGAACTTTCCTTTTTACCCTAGGATATTTTATATTTTCCTTAATAATGTTTCATCCTAATTGTTTTGGGATAGAATTTTAGAATAGTAGTTTTCGTAGGATTAGAACTACTTTCATTGGCTAGCAAGAATTAGTAGACTATAAATAAAGCCCTAGGGGGCTGGTTTTTATTCAATTCAAGGAAGAGACTCATATCTCACAATACAAAGTATTTTAGGGTTTAGGAGAATCTTTAGGGTTTGACATTTGCGAAAGACGACGTTTAGTTGTAAAGCTTCTAGGGTAGGGGTGAGCCCGACGTTAGCCATGCGTGTTTGAGGTAAGTACTTGATGTTGATATTGTTGTGTCTATATCATCTCCTACGATTCTATGTTTAGTCCTTATCGCTCGAAAAGGGATTCATGTTAACAACTTGGGTTATAAACATTAAATTGGTAAAAACAATTAGGTTTATTTGCGAGAGTATTCCTAATTGTTGGTGTACGACGAAAGCTTGTCCCTCAAGTAAAATAGCGCAATTGTCCGTCTTATTTACCTTATGCATGTCTTGGTTAACGTTATAGTAAACCCTAGCCTTAGGAGTTGCTCTTTTATATATTTTATTCACATAAAAAATGTGTCTTTTCTGTTCATCCTTCGATTACCATCCTACTGTCTTTGGCAATCTATGCCGACAAAACACTAACCATTGTAGGAACAACTCGAGATCGACCACCTAGGTGGATATCGACACAACCAGTCTACGTTCACGGTCTTCTGTGTCGATATCTGTTCTGCCTGCATCTGAGCTCGATATTTGTTCGCTAGCGGGATGGAGTGCAGGGATTCAAACAATTCAAATAAAACAATGCACAACTAGGCTAACTCCCTGTCCCAAACAAATAATACAAGAATCCCCTCCCTTGTAGTAGTAGGGTAATTCAGGATCGAATCAACGAGGAGGTATGTTAGCGCTTCCCTTGTTGTACTCACGATCAAAGCTTTTGACCTCAGAAGACACTCGATATCGAGTAATCTGGTCGATATCGACCCCAGTTCTGGTCGATTTCCTAGCACAGTTCCTGCAGAAGACAAAAGCTGCAAAGTCCATGACGAGCAGAGACCTCGATATCAACGTTAGACCTCGATATCGACCCTTACAGTCGATTTCGACACTTGTCACAGAAACTGTTTTCGTAACCAATTTGTCAGAAAAGAGTCCGAAGAAAATAGAATGGGAAAGAAGGATGATCAGAAACAAAACTAAGACTTTTATGTTGAATTCAATTAATTAAAAATCTTCCAATGTCGGGGTTTCATGCCACAACGATAACAATGCAAGTTTATGCTAAAGTTATGAAATTTAATGCCTTTCCGTCAAATAACTTTCGTCATCAACGCTTAGGTGATTAGAAGCTCTCGCATAGTTCCTAAGAGTTACTATCAAATTCATGAGCAATTCAAGTTCACAATATGAGTAGATTTCGCTTCAATAATGCAAATAATAAATCTCCCTTACTTTCGCAAAGGATCATGCATGGGGTAGAAGACGGAATTGCATAAAAGTCATACCTTTGATGCACTTACCTCACATTGCTATCGTCGGGCTCACCCCGACCCTAGAAGTGGGTTGACTACTCGCTCCTCATCATGCACATCATCATCATTGTTATTGAAAGAAAGCTACTTTAAATTAAAACATCGAAAGAAAGTATAACCGAACAAGCCACTCCGCTCTCGCTTTACAAACTTCACACGGCCTTCTCTCTCTCTCTAACTTGTTACTACTCTCTATAAAACTGGAATTGTTTGTCAAAATTGGATGCCCTAAACTCAACCCTATTGGCTTCTATTTATAGATGTCGATAAAGACTCGAAACTTTATCTTTATTCTCTAAGATAAAAGTTAAATAAAAGTAAAAACTAAAACTATATGGTGAATCAGCCCTGTCCCTGATAGATCTGGTGTTGAAGATAAGAAATCTCGACTTTTGGATAGACGTGCAAGCTTTGGATAGATTTCTATCAAAATCTGAGTCGGATTCCTCTGCTGGCATGGTCGATATAGACCCTAAGACATCGATATCGACCCCTTCAAAACTTTATCTCGATCTCTCCTTCTCCTACTCGAACTGGCACTCGACTTCTATCTTTTACCTCGATCTGGGCACTCGATATCGACCTCCAGACGTCGATATCGACCTCTCTATGTCGACATGCTCTGTTTCATTTCCTGCTCGATTCCTATGTCTCTGATTCACTCGATGTCGAGGTCCCCAGTCGATATCGACTTCTTCAGAAGACTTCGAGTTCTTATTCTGCTCTTCCAAATCCGTCCATTTTCGTTCCTGTTTTCTGTGACATCACATAGAAACTCGTACAAACCCATATATTTAACATTTAAGCATAAACTACACTATTCCCATGTTTTCCCATTAATATGCATACAAAAGACGATAAAATGGACTTTTATGTGGATAGAAAATATGGCAATTTGCGCGCACATCAAACACCCCATACTTAAGCTTGCTTGTCCCCAATCAATACCTTTAATGGTCATTCAGGGCAAGAAAGTAAACCCTCAACATCATAGATTCATTTTCATATGTCCCTACAATCAATTGCCATCCTCGATAAGGTACTTATGTCAACCAAGTCCATGCCTGTGCATAAAAGCAATTTCATATTCATAAAGGAGGTAATATGCAAAAACGATTTTAGCGACATAGCATTAATAATCAAGAGGACTTTTGCAAGCTTGTGAGAAGTAGATTGGTAAAAGGCTAAAGGTGGGCTAATATTTGGCCATGTGGTTTTAAATCCGGGGAAACATACTTTCTTTCCAAAACATTCCACATTCCTTCTTCATAATGTCTCACCTTTCACTCAACGCTCAATGCTTTTACCTCTCTAACCTTAGCACTTCCTTCTCGTGAGTCGCAAACATGGGTGTCATGAATGGCCCCGGATACTTAGTACTTCGGACTCCTCACCTTGTGTCCCATCTCGCTGAACTAACATCTCAACGAGCAGGGTCGACCTACCTTTATCTCATGAGGTGATCAGATTTTTTCTTACTCATTAAATTTTCCATAATTCATATTTCTTTTCACTCCTGCCAACAACTTCATAAATAATGCACAACTCCATATAACTCCAAAGATGATATCCATTATTAAACTTGTCCCCGGATATGGTATAAGGTATAAAATGGGCAATATGTATATATGTGGAGCAATAATGATCATAATAAGGCTCATATATGGCTTTGTGGCTTTTGCAAATATGCATAGGTAAGGCTAGGATATGAACTTGAGCACATGTATGGAATTTTCATAAAAAGTCCTCCATCATCTTATCATGCACATGTCAAAAGCAACTTCAAATTTTCATCTCCTTTATTTTTTTCTTCTTTTTTTGCACTTCATTGGGACTTCCCTTAACTAGGCAATTTCATGTTATATCTCTAATGAATCTAATTTTGCATCATAAAGCTCTTTTTTATACTTCCATGACTCTTTCTAAATTTTCAAATTTTTTGATGGGGGTAATTTTTTTTTTTCGAAAAAACTTAATATGCATTAAAATAAATATGCAAATCTAAACTAAGTATGAATATGCAAGTAAGCCTTTCCCCCACCCCATACTTAAAATTTACAGTGTCCTCACTGTATTAGAACTAGGGTTAAGAAGAAAACTTACTAAACCGTCAAAAATTTCAGGAGTCGGAGAAGACAGCAGGGATGGCCGATATCGACCCTTAACATCGATATCGATGTTCATATCGATTTTCGCTCAGGCTTCAGGGTGATTCGGCCTCGATCACAAACCCTATCTAGGTCGATGTTGAGGTCGATGTCGAGCTTGGACATCGATTTTGATGCCCTTCCTTTGTGATTTTCTCTTTCCTGCAACTTGTTAATAAACATAACACCACATATGCAAAACAATAAAATGTCTAAAACCAAAAAAACTGTCTAAAACCAAAACTTAGTTTTTGTTACAAGCTCTAGATTTTTAAGTCGCTTGGCCGACTTCTTCCTTTGCGCTTTTCAAGGTGGCATCTGCAGAGCCCATGTAGCTTGGGCCTCAAATATGACTCCTTTCTTGTCACGGAGCTGCATTCCGCCGGGATGGATTTGATTCACCGTGAATGGTCCTAAATTCTTATCCTTAAATCTTGTAGGGAACCAATGGTCCTTGGATTTGGCAACATAGACCTTATCTCCTATCTCATATTGGCTCGAATCATCATCGGATACCCTATACAAGCGCACATGCCAAGGCACACCTCTTCCAAATAATGATAAATCTTTAATTGAAATGGAACAAGAGGAATCCGTACCTTGACTTATCTTTTTCTCAGTCTGTGGCTCAGGTCGATGTCGATGTTCAGATGTCAATATCGACCCCTGTTGTACTCTTGGAGGATCAGTCGATTTGAAGAGTTTCGGCTCGATATGATCAGGTCGATTTCGACCCTCAGAGATCGATATCGAGGTCTCCTTTCCTCCCTTCTCAGCGCTGATGGTGGTCGATTTCGATAGGGCATGGTCGATATCGACCCTTGACCCCGATTTCGATGGTTCCGTTTCTCCTCTGTCGACCCAATACTTATGACTGGCACAGATTCTTGAACATTAGTAGTCGATATCGACTTACCTGGGTCAATTTCGATGTTCTGTTGGGCTCCTTCGTTCAAGATTGCCACAACTTCCTCCACTTGGGCTTCTATGGCCCATTTGTCAAGCTCCTCTGGCGTCATACTTCTTACCTTTGCTTCTCCACATGCAATGTAGACACTATTGATGGCTTTTATCTCCATTGGCCCTTGATTTTTCACCGTCTTGTTGAAGGCATACTCTATCACTTCGTCACTAATTGTGAAGGAGAGCAATCCTTTCTTTATGCTAATGTTGGCATCGACGGTTGCTAGGAATGGCCTACCTAAATTAATTGGACAAGCAGGGTCCTCCGCTATATCAACAACTAGGAAATCAGCAGGGACAAAGAATTTACCTACTTGTACTGGCACATCTGTCACTATCCCAGTTGGAATTACTACCGTATTGTTAGCCATGTACAATCTTGCATCCACGGGCTCCAGAGGACCTATCTTTACCTTGTGCCATATGGTTAGTGGCATCATGCTAATGCTAGTGCCCAAGTCAACTAAAGCATTGAATTTGAATTGACCTAGACCTATAGCGATAGAAAACTTACTTGGGTTCGCCCGCTTTTGTGGAAGCTCCAACCTGTTGCACTCCTCTGCGATCTCAGAGAGCGATCGCTTCTTACCTAAGATGTCTTTAAGGAACCTTACATAAGATGGCATCTCGTGAAGTGCCTCTGTGAATGGTATAGAGACATTAAGTCCTTGGAGCATCTTCACGAACCGCTGGAACTTCTTTTCCGCTGGGTCCTTAATCACCTTTCTAGATGGGAATGGCAACACCTTCTTCCTTCCCGCGACTGCAGTGAGGTCGACATCGACATCAGTAGGGTCGATATCGACTGGAGGAGTCGATTTCTGTGGTGATGCAGTATCAGGGTCGACATCAACAGGAAGGTCGATTTCGACGTCACCTTGGTCGATATCAACGTCTGTTCTGGCACTTCTCCTCCGCTTTTTGCTCGGGCGTTCATAATTGACGCACACTCCTTAGGTTCACCGCCGTAATATGACAAGTGGTTTTGCCCTTTTGGTTAGGCACAGTGGATCCAGGGAGTGATCCTGACGCTTTGGGCATTGATTCCGCCAATTGACTCATTTGAGTCTCCATGTTGCGCTTCCAAACGTCGATCTCCCCAAGTCTAGAATTGATGCCCTTCAGCTGAGTATGGACGGAGTTGTTTGCTTGTTTGAACTCAGCATGATTCCTCCGCATCTCATCAAGAATGATTTGCAGGTCATCTTTCCTTGTCTCCCGCTCAGGTTGCCCTGGTGCTCTATATGGTGGGGGATCCCTTTGTTGATAGAACCATTGATCACCCCAATATTATTGATTGCCCCCTCCATAGGAGCCTCTAGTCCACTTAGCCTCCTCATGTTGTTCCGCCATGGATACTTGCTCAGTATGTGGACAGGCACTAGTGTTATGCCTTGTTGAACCACACTCCTGACAAGTTTGATTGTTGCTCAGGAACCTGACTTGCTTTTGAAGGTGGCGTGTTTGATCGTTATGGAATCGTTGCCGCACATCAGGATCTATCTTCCTTGGAGGCTCATATAGGGGCATAGATGGGGCAGGCCTTGCATCATAGGCCGCAGTAGCCCCATAAGGGTTATCAAAGTTCACGAGCCTCTCAATGGTCTCCCATGCCTCCGTTGGTGTAAGCTCAACGTACCGATAGGAGGTATATGAATTGATCCTCTCCTTATTCAGCGCATCAAGGGCGTTGTAGAAGATTTCCTGGATGACATATGGAAGTTGCCCATGCTTTGGGCATGATCTCAGCAAGTCCTTAAATCGCTCCCACGCCTGTGCTAGGGTTTCACCTGGCTTTTGTTTGAAAGTCGTGATCCTTTGTCGCAGCATCGCTGTTTTATAAGGTGGGAAGAATTTGTTCAAGAATGCATCTTTCACCTCTACCCATGTCCTCAGCGAGCGTGGAGCTAAACTTTCAAGCCATTGTAATGCCTTTCCTGCCAAAGACCATCGAAAAGATTTTAATCGCACATACTCTAAGTTTACTCCATCAGCAACTGTTTCACGTAAGTCCATAAAAGTAGAGATGTGTTGCAGGGGGCATTCATTAGGTCTTCCTTCAAAAGTATTTCTTTTTATATCAGATAGGAAGTTAATTTTTATTTCATAGTTGGAGTGAGGAATTAAAATAGCGGATTCAGGAACATGAAGTGGCGGATGCATGTATTGCATTGCCGTCTGTGGATACTGATTTAGCCACTCTTGGGGTTGTCTGAGAACATCCTCCTCCCTATCAGCACGGGCTCGCTGAGCAGCAGTGGCGGCCCTTTCAGCAGCGATTGTAGCATTGTGGTCCTCGATTTCCTTCCTCAACCGCTCTATGGTTTCTGCATGCGTTTCATTGTCAGCCATGATGCGAATTGCTTTGTTACGAAGATGGTAGAAACGTTTAGGCTCGTTGATTGGTTCCAGGATAGATCCGCGATCAGAACATCGCATAAACCTGCAAAATATGCTCAAAAGATCGTGATTAACTTAGGTGGCGATTGATTTCCTCCCCGGCAACGGCGCAAATTTGTTCACTAGCGGGGTGGTGTAAGGATTCAAACAATTCAAATAAAATAATGCTCAACTAGGCTAACTCCCTGTCCCAAACAAATAATACAAGAATCCCCTCCCTTGTAGTAGTATGGTAATTCAGGATCGAATCCACGAGGAGGTATGTCAGTGCTTCCCTTGTTGTACTCACGATCAAAGCTTTCGACCTCATAAGACACTCGATATCGAGTAATCTGGTCGATATCGACCCCAGTTCTGGTCGATTTCCTAGCACAGTTCCTGCAGAAGACAAAAGCAGCAAAGTCGACGTCGAGTAGAGACCTCGATATCGACGTTAGACCTCGATATCGACCCTTACAGTCGATTTCAACACTTGTCACAGAAACTGTTTTCATAACCAATTTGTCGAAAAAGAGTCCGAAGAAAATAGAATGGGAAAGGAGGATGATCAGAAACAAAACTAAGACTTTTATGTTAAATTCAATTAATTAAAAATCTTCCAAAGTCGGGGTTTCATGCCACAACGATAACAATGTAAGTTTTATGCTAAAGTTATGAAATTTAATGCCTTTTCGTCAAATAACTTTCATCATCAACACTTAGGTGATTAGAGGCTCTCGCATAGTTCCTAAGAGTTACTATCCAATTCATGAGCAATTCAAGTTCACAATATGAGTAGCTTTCGCTTCAATAATGCAAATAATGAATCTCCCTTACTTTCGCAAAGGATCATGCATGGGGTAGAAGACGGAATTGCATAAAAGTCATACCTTTGATGCACTTACCTCACATTGTTGTCGTCAGGCTCACCCCGACCCTAGAAGTGGGTTGACTACTCACTCCTCATCATGCACATCATCATCATTGTTATTGAAAGAAAGCTACTTTGAATTAAAACTTCGAAAGAAAGGATAACCGAACAAGCCACTCCGCTCTCGCTTTACAAACTTCACTCGGCCTTATCTCTCTCTCTAACTCGTTACTACCCTCTATAAAACTGGAATTGTATGTCAAAATTGGATGCCCTAAACTCAGCCCTATTGGATTCTATTTATAGATGTCGATAAAGACTCGAAACTTTATCTCTATTCTCTAAGATAAAAGTTAAATAAAAATAAAAACTAAAACTATATGGTGAATCAGCCCTCTCCCTGATAGATCTGGTGTTGAAGATAAGAAATCTCGACTTTTGGATAGACGTGCAAGCTTTGGATAGATTTCTATCAAAATCTAAGTCGAATTCCTCTGCTGGCATGGTCGATATCGACCCTAAGACATCGATATCGACCCCTTCAAAACTTTATCTCGGGCTCTCGTTCTCCTACTCGAACTGGCACTCGACTTCTATCTTTTACCTCGATCTGGGCATTCGATATCGACCTCCAGACGTCGATATCGACCTCTCTGTGTCGACATGCTCTGTTTCATTTCCTGCTCAATTCCTATGTCTGTGATGCACTCGATGTCCGAGGTCCCCAGTCGATATCGACTTCTTCAAAAGACTTCGAGTTCTTTTTCCGCTCTTCCAAATCCGTCCATTTTCGTTCCTGTTTTCTGTGAAATCACATAGAAACTCATGCAAACCCATATATTTGACATTTAAGCATAAACTACACTATTCCCATGTTTTCCATTAATATGCATGCAAAAGACGATAAAATGGACTTTTATGTGCATAGAAAATATGGCAATTTGCGCTCACATCAATATCGAGTACCCATCTCGACATCGAGTGCCCCTGAGATCGAACGACGGTCTTTTGAGTCGGTCGACGTTGCTACTTACGTATCAATATTGACACCCTTGGTCGATATCAGCTGCTTATTTGTCTCTGTAGGTTTTCTATTGCAGTAGAAATCGACAGCTTAGGTCGACGTCGAGTAACTTACTCGAGATTGAGGCTTCTGGTCGACATTAGACGTGAACTTCCGACTATTTAGGATCCCGCTAACACACTTCCTCGTGGATCGATCCTGACTCCCTACCACTACAGCGGGAGGAAGTCTTGTAATTTATTTGCATAGATAAGGGATTGGTTTGCATCTAAATTTATATTTGTTTAAGTCAATTCTTCCTCCTAACTAACAAAATTGGTGTCGTTGCCGGGGACACAATCAATCGCGCCCTAGTAGTCTATCTCATGTCTTCTTCAAGTGTTGTCTTATAGATGTATGTGATGTGCTGATTGCACGCCTGAATTCGAATGAGTAGAAGACCCTGAACGTTATCTCCATCTAAGGTCTAGAGTACAAAAAATCATGGCAGACCAAGAGACCCAGGCTCAGCAGATTTAGTGTTTAAGGAAGCAAGTCGAGGACTTCACCGCTAGAGAGGCGGCACAAAAGGAGTGTGGTGAAAGGGAGGAGGAAGCGAGGACGCAATATGAAGTCCAAATCAATGCCCTCCCTCAGAACGTCAAGCAATACATGCACCCTGTGCTCTTAGTGCCAGAATCGGCCATTCTTATCCCTCACTCTAATTTTGAGATTAAACCTAGCTTATTAACTGAAATTAGGCGACATCAATTTGAGGGAAAACCTAATGATTGCCCTTTAGATCCTATAATGACTTTCCTCGATTTGTGTGATTCTATTGCTGATGGATAAAGCCTTGAGTATGTAAAACTAAAGGCTTTTCGTTGGTCTCTTGCAGAGAAAGCACTAGCATGGTTAGAGAGCCTAGCCCCAAGATCACTCCGCACGTGGGATGATGTCAAGGATTCCTTTCTCAACAAGTTTTTCCTACCATCCAAGATGGCGGTTATATGTCAGAAGATCATGGCTTTCAAACAAAAGATTCATGAAACCCTGGCGCAAGTGTTGGAGCGATTCAAGGAGCTGCCGAGGTCTTGCCCTACGCACGGGCAACCACCCTACGTCCTCCAGGAGATCATCTACAGCGCCCTGGACATATCTACTAAGGAGAGGATAAACACCTACACTTCCTATGGGTATCTTGAGCTCCTACCATAACAAGCTTGGGATGCTATAGAGAGGTTAATAGAATTTGACAACACATATGGGACTCCTGCAGCCTCCTACTCAAGGCTTGCCCCATCGATGCCACTTTATGAGCCCTCCAAGGAGATTGATCCTGACGTCAAAGAGCAATTCTTGAAAGATCAACTCGGGAGGCTTCAAAAGCAAGTCAAGTTCCTCTCCGCCAACAAAACCTTCGTCAAATGCGGCTCTGAGAGCCACATCACCTCCGCTTGCCCCCACACGGAACAAGTTGATCTAGTAGAGACTCATTAGGAGGTAAGGTACATGAGGAATCCCAATCGCCGGGGATACAAAAACTAGGGAAATCAACCACCCCAATACAACCCTATGGATCCTCCACCTTACCGAGCTCCAGGCCATCCAGAGAGAGCAAAGGAGAGATAATGTCCAACTCATCCTCAAAGAGATGAGGCGGAACCATGCGGAAAACAAAGGAGCACTCAACCATCTAACCACAAGAATTGGGGAGATGGACATATGGAAGAAGAACATTGAGATCCAACTGGGTCAATTGGCGGCACAAATCCTAAAGACACCCGGCAAGCTCCTAGGACAACCACGAAAAAATCCTAAGGGGCAAGCGGGCCACATTGCCACCGTCAATCTAAGGAGTGGACATCAATTGAATGAGCCACAGAGCAAAGGAGAAGTCATAGAAGACGCAGTCGATGTGGAAACCCCAGTCGATGTCGAGGGCCCTATTGACGTCGACCACATTATCAATGTCGAGCCCACTGTGAAGCCTACAACAGAGCCAGAGAGCCACTCGACATCTAGTGCCCTTACATTCACAATCGGTAACGAAGTCGTCGAGTTCCGCTTCAACCCGACGATGAGCGAAACAAAGCGGCTAGAAGAGGCTGGGCTCACACCTACGAGGGAGAAGCTTTGCAAATTCTTGTTAACAAAGATCGAAGCTGCAAAGAGAGTCGAGATCGACTTCACCCAGTCAAAATCGACCAAGACACTCGATGTCGACCCCCTCGAATCGATGTTGAGTGACTATGAGGATCAACCGAGTTTCCAAGAGCTTAAGTATGGGGTCCCCACTGCTGATGTCGACCACATCCGCTCGACATCAACTGACCCTCAGCCCGAAGATCATTGTTTCAGGCCCGAAAAGGTAAGCTCATGTATGATCCCTAATCCTCATCTATCCATTACTGAGAATTCAACTAATGGGAGGATCAAAGCTCTGTGGTTCGCTCATATTTCCAAAGTTAGGTCACGGAAGAGAAGGAAAGTGCCCAATAAAGAGCCTAATGGAGAAGAAGCCCTAGTTGTTGAGCTTGGATACTATCAAAAGACCTAGATGACCCAGGATAAAGAACAAGCCTGAAGGGGCCCTACCTTAAAGGGTCGTGATGCATTGACGAAGAAGTCGGCCTAGCGACTCAAAAATCAAGAGCTTGTACATAAAAACTTTAAATTTTTCACTTAGATGGTTTTTAGGATTTTAAATTTTGGATTTTGGTTTCGGAAACTTTAATGAATCGTGGCTTTACATATTATGAACTAAAAAGAATTTCAGGTTACATAGCAAATAGAACGACGAAGAAGAAAAGAAGTCTCTACAGAGGCACTCGAGATCGACTAGGCCCGTCGACATCAATTGCCTAGGGTCGAGCCACCTCTTGTGATCGACATCGATCACTCAGGAGCAACAAAAAGTACTCAATATCGAGTAGGCCCCTTGATATCGATACCCACTGGCGACCCTTGATTTCAAATCGTTCTTCATCAACACACACTGATGCAGTCGACATTGACACTCTGAGTAGACATCGACTTCTGGCATCGACTCAACCTGAAATCGACTTCCATCCGTAGGTTACTCTGTGAATTTCTCTCTTCACCCTTGTTTTTCTTTTAATACAGTGAGGACATTGTATATTTTAAGTATGGGGTGGGGAAGAAACATGTCCTATGTCTTACTTGGCTTACCTGCATTGCATCATGTTTAAAGTTCATGCATTTTATAATTTATGTTCTTAGTTTATTAGTTTATAAAAATGCAAAAATTCAAAAAAAATTAGAAAATGTCAAAAAGAAACAAAAAAATGCATATTTACCTTGTTTAGTTTTTTTAAACCCACTAAGATGTCCAATGATGAAAACTCAATGGGTAACTTGATCGTGTAAATCCTATGACATATTTGGATGGTTTAGCTTAAGTCCTTAAAATTGTTTCTATGTAGATTGTGAACTTGTGATAAAATTGAGCACATATGATCCTAGGCTATAAAGCAAAATCCAACGAAATTGTCCTAGTGAGAATTTTGGCATATATGGAAAACATTAAAAATCCCTCTGCTTTCTTGAGTGTATTTACTCTTCCTATGTATCTCTAAATGTTGTGATAGTTATTCAAAACCAATGCATATATATATATATATATATATATATATATATATATATATATATATATATATATATGTGATAGTTATTCAAAACCAATGCATATATATGTTTATGTTTATGAGAATTAAATGATGAAGACATCTTTTAAGCCATTTTTATCCTCTCTTTACCTACCATGCATTATCTTCGCTTGAAGCCAAAACATTAGCCTGAGCCTATATTGTGAACTCCATAAAATTATCCCTTGCCGAATTGAGCTTGACCCCCATTTGGGAATTGAGACTTAGAATGGTTAGAATGATGCATTGTGGAAAGAAAGTGCATTTGTTTAGTTTCAAATATAAAAAATTTATGGGTTGGTATATATATTTGCATCTTGTCACATATTGTAAAAGGATTTTTGGCTCACCATATAAATGCACACATTTATTTATTTATTTATTTTCGTTAAGAAAAAATAGCTATATATATTTATATTTAGTGCATGAGCCAATTATTTATAGGTTCTTTTATTTCTTAAAAGATTTACATTTTTTAGAGCATATTAGGTTAGAAAGAAGGTTGAAGTTCATCATGAAAAGAAAGTTTGGAAAGTGCATCATTTTAAGAGATATAGTTTGGATAAGTTGTGTTGAAGTTTAGGAGTCCTGATTCCCAATTTTTAGAAAGCACCATATAGCCAAATAATTCCATACCCTTTATTTCTTACCAAGCCCTAGGCATGGCCACTGGTCACGGGTTGACCCGTGACCCAACGGGTTGTACGGGTAATTGACCCGGCGAGTCCGGGTCCTCGGGTCAGTGGGTTGTAATGGGTAGCAGGTTAGGGTTAGGGTCGGGGGTTTTGAACCCGCTGACCCGGCGCGTCCGACCCGGCGGGTCCGACCCAGCGGGTCAACCCGCCATTTTAAAGTTTTTTTTTTGAAAAAAAATATTTTTTTAAAGTTTATAATTATTATTATGTATATTATTCTTAGAATAATTCATAATATAAACATCAACTAATTTGCAATGTGCAATGTGCATCAAAAGCACTCTCACCCTTCCCCTATTATAGACTTGGAAGTCTTCCTTCCATCCCCTCATTTCCGATGTGGGACAAAGGCTTCATCCCACATTGAAAATATGGAGTTAGAATGAGAATACATAAGGCTATATATATGTATCCCACTATCCCATTTCTCCCACTTCACTTATTCCTACATTTTCTACATTGGAAATTAAGTTGGAAATGAAGTTTGAGAAAAATATATTCTCATATTTTTCTCTCTTACATCCCACATTATTATTGTGGATGAAAGAATTGATATGAAGGTATATAAAATCTTCTCACATTTTTAACACGATGAAGTAGGTGATAAAATGTGTTGTGAAGATTTTTATCTTCACATATCATTTATTTATTTATTTTAGTAGTCATTTTTCTAAAAAAAAAGGTAGGGAGCCTTCAAGCTTGAGCCTTCTCCTGGATCATCTAGGTCCTTTTGATAATAGCTAAGTTCGGCAACCAAGGTTTCTTCTTTGTTAGGTTCTCCTTCATTGGGTGCTTTCCTTTTCTTTCTTGACCTAACTTTTGCAATATGGGCAAACCATGGAGCTTTGACCCTCTCATTAGTTGAATTATCAAGAATGGACTTAGTTGAATTATCAAGAATGGATAGAGGAGGGGTAGGAATCATACCTGGGCTTACTTGTTCGGGCCCGAAACAGAAATCTTCGGGCTGAGGGGAGATCGATTTCGACCAAGGGGGGTCGATTTCGAGTACAGTAGTCGATGTCGACCTGTGAGGGTCGATGTCGACGTCAGGGACCCCATACTTAAGCTCCTGGCCATCATCTGGCTTACTCGACATCGATTATATATGGTCGATTTTGAGCATTTCAGTCGATATCGACTGGTTCCAGTCGATGTCGATCCTACTCGCTGTTTCTGTTCTCGCCAACAAAAATTTTTGAAGCTTCTCCTTAGCTGGTGAAAGAACAACTTGCTCCAGCTGCCTTGTTTCGCTCATGGCAGGGTTGAAGGAGAACTCTATCACTTCGTTCCCTATAGTAAAGGTTAGTAATCATCGACGTACATTGATATTGGCATCAGCAGTAGCTAAGAAAGGCCTACCAAGGATGATAGGTACTATAGGATCTTCAGGCATCTCCAATACAATGAAATCAGTAGGCAAAAAGAACTTACCTACCTTTACCGGAACATCATCAACTATACATGTGGGCCTAACGAATGAGTTGTCAGCCATATAGAGCTTCATATCCACAGGTTCAAGTGCTCCGATGTTCACCTTTTGCCAAATAGAAAGAGGCATAAGACTTACGCTTGCCCCTAGGTCACATAGGGCTTTGTAGCGATATTGGCCAAGCCCCACGGTGATTGCAATCTATCCTGGATCACTCCTCTTCTCAGAGAAGTCTATCTTTGAGCACTCCTCTGCGATCTCTGCCATGAACCGCTTCTTGCTAAGGATGTCTTTGAGGAATCGCACATAGGCGGGCATCTCGCTTAGGGCTTCTGTAAGAGGGATAATAATGTTAAGACCTTGAAGAATATTTACAAAGCGCCTAAACTTACCTTGGGTGGGGTCCTCTAGTGCTTTCGATGGGAAAGGCAACATCTTCTTTGGTGGAGGAGCCAAAACGGGGGTCGGAGGGGCCTGCTGGGTGTCGATGTCAACTGGTATTTGGTCGACATCATGAATACTCGCACCTCATGGCACGAAACATCATAAATATAAAAGAGGAAACTTGCATTAAAAATTTCGAAACTTTACTACTCAACGTCGGCTCTCGCAAACGCCAAACCCTAAAGCTTCTTCCTAACTCTAACTCTATTGTATGTAATTGAATGTGTGTAATTGGATGTGTGTCTTTGGATGATTGAATGCCAGCCCCCTAGGGCTTTATTTATAGGCTACTAATCCTTGCTATCCAAGGATAGTATCTTCTATCTAAATTATAAACTCTATCCAAACAAGTAGGATAGATCTTTTATTTTGATAAAACTCTAAACAACTTGAAAAATCTCTAAGGTAAAAAGGGTAAATAGTCTCAGTTGTATTCTATCTAAATTTACAAGAGAATTCGTGGCTTTGAAGATAGAATGGCCAATACTCATCTCAAAAAGCGTGTCCAACCCGTGTCGAAGTATGGTCGATGTCGACCAGGAAGGTCGATATCGACCTCTCTGTTTCTGCTCGACTTGTCCTTCTCCACTCGATTTCTATGTTATGGTCAATATCGATGTCAGTGATCGATATCGAGTGCCTTATTGGTTGGTCTGTGTGGTCTATCTTGACACTCGGAGTCTGTGTCGATGATTGTAGTCGATGTCGACCATGTGGGTCGATTTCGACCTCTTCTCTGCTCTCCTTGGCTTCTCCGTTTTGACTCCAATTTCGCTCAAATTCCTACATAATTAGATCAAAACTTGTGTAGACTCTATTTCTTGCACGTTAGCTCATTCTTACACAAATTTATATTATTTGAACCTTTTCTTTGGAAATCGAATGAAATATGAAGTCAAAAGATGCAATCAAAAGAGGTACAAATATGTACATCATATATCATGCACATATAAGACGGGAGGTTTTCTGATCAATCTGAGTAAGCTATGAAGAAACTTACCTGGAAGTGGAGAACAGCAAAAGACAACAACTAGGTATACAGAAAGCCAACATGTCATAGATGATCACCTAACACATATATAAGTAATATAAATGAGTCTACTTCAAATGTTACTTAAAGCAAATAATATCACACACAAATTCATATAATCCGCATGTCTCATCATTATCATTTCCTTATCATCATCCGCTCATCTCGTATCCCATATCTCAATATAACTCATCATCTCAATGTATCATCTCAACTCATCATATCAATACCTCATCTCAACCTTTCATAATCACATCATATAGCAATCATTTAGAAGTCATGTATCATCATTTCATATATAAGTCATATTCATACTCTAGGGCACCATATAACATATCCATAATCATGCTTATCAACCATATAATATAACATCATGCTTTCATATATATCAACACATCGTAATATTATTTTTAGGGACATATATCAACATTTTATCTCACAATGACACTCAACAATTTTATCGATACCATAACACATAGATCATATATCCTAGCAGATCATAGCAATATCAACCTAGCACAATTTATACTCACATAAGTTATCAATTTTATTCATCTAATTAGGCAACTCTTTATTCGAAATATATTTCATAATCATACTTGACCCAAAAATCCCTTTATAAACATTGTTCTTTAAATCGACTTATTTTCCAAAAATTTCACTTTTTTAAATCTTGTTAAATCCAATTCCATTTCTCAAATTAAATTTCAAATCTTTAAAACTTTTTTTTCAAAAAACTTTTCTTTTTAAAATTCAAGTCCAATAATATTATATCTTTTTTGAAATCTCAACAATAATATTATACAATATTTTATATTCCAACCATTTAATATTTATATATTTAAATATATATATATAGAGAGAGAATACGGATCAAATGATAAAAACTTTTACGGTGTTAAATGTTAACAAATCAATACTCGGCAAAATTTATCAAATATTCATCACAGTCACTCAATTATTCATCAAAACTTTTCAACAACATTTAAGAGATTCATTTCAATTAATAATTATTGCCAATTAAAAAAATTATCACCCAAAAAAATCAAACCCATGCGCGTGTATCCACCCTCAATCCCGTAATTGTGTTACTGTGATGAATATTTCTTAAATGTTGCCGAATATTGATGAATATTTGGTAAATTGTGAATAATTGAGTAACTGTGATGAATATTTATGGTCACGATTTTATTAGCATTTTAATACAGGGAAATCAAAGCTATCTCCCAATTTCACCGGAACCCAGTGAAATTGGGGGAAATTCTAAGGATTCATAATCTTCTCCAAATTGGAAGTTGCAATAGCCAATCCGTTTGAATCCCTTGATTTGTGGCCAGATCTTCATTATCATCTCAAGATTCGTCCAGTATCTATGCATTGTGGTAAAGCGAAACAGGTAGGTGACTGATTTTAGAGTTTTAATCGAGTTTTAAAAAGTTCGTGAAACCCGAAATTTGGAGGGTTGATTGCAGGTATTCAATCGGAAGTGGGTGAAGATAATTTAGAATTGGGTATACTTCTTCTATCTTCCATGTGTGAAGTAGGATTTAGGGTGAAGGTTTGAGTGTTTGAGTACTGCGTGAATTGGGTATAATTCTTCTATTTTTGTGTTTTCTTTTTCAAATATTCAGCAAGATATTGATCAAGATGATTGATGGCAATTTCCGATTATTCGATTCATCGCATTGACCATTTGGAAATTTAATACTCCGTATACGTAAACAAAGTAGGGGAGTGGATTAGACGATTATAAATTGGAAATCAAAATCAACTGAAAGTAGGATGATATGCGTTAACTTTAACCTTATGGGTGTTATGTTATGCTTGCTTGTCTATTCATATGAATATTAATGGTTGTATATGTATTCGTATTTACGTATTTGGTGTTTATTCATTGAAAACTACATCTTTACTCAGAATTTATTGGTTTAATTTGTTTATTTATTCGTATAAATCGAATTTGGAGCAGGTATTGTATATTTGTATCCTTCATTATGGGTATCGGGTTAGTGTTGCTTTTGTATTCGTATGAATGTATATGGGTGTAGATGTATTTGAATAAAGAGTGTAAAAAATTACTTACATTGGGCGTTCTTTTAACCATTGTATGTGTATTTATTTATTTGGTGTTGATTCGTAGAAAACTACATATTTACTCCCATAATTTATTGGTTTAATTTGCTCATTTATTCGCATAAATCGAACTTGGGACGGCTATTGTGTCCTTAGTTATGGGTAGGTATTTACTCATAATTTATTGCATTGCATACCTACGTCAACAATGTGTGCACTTGATGCTTTGTATTGTTTGTGTTGTTCATAGTGTAGATATCTGTAGGTATGCTCATGTGTAAGTGCGCTGACACTGTCTGTTTTTATACATGGTTGTGTTAGTTTTGGTAGTTTCAACAATGTGTGTACTTTGATTGGGGTTTCTGTGTTGTTTTTGTGATGTTTATGTTCTTTTCTTATGTGGTGGTGTCATTTTATTGTTATTTTTTTTATGGTTATTTGGTTTATCATGGATTCTGTTATTGTATTTTTATATTATTCTTTATTTTGTTTTTATTAGCGGCTCAATCTGGTGATGCATCCACATCTTATAGGGGTTCTGATGTAAGTTATTTTGTTTTTCCATTTTGAATTTTTTTGTTGATGAGCAAGTTTTGATTTTTTCCTAATCTGATGTTGTGTTTTTGGGTACTTTGTATGTGATTGATCAGGGTTTGGAATATTGCATTCCTGTTTCTGAACGATTCCATTGTAGGTCCAACATATATTCATATCCATCTGTTTGCGATTTGATTGAGACGCATTTGTCTCATTCTGATTACAATATTCTGCGGGAAAGTTGTGTGGGATGGGTGCTGACGCAGGGCACCAAAATGGCTACCAATTTTCAGCTTATGCATCAAATGGTGCTTCGTCAAGTCCAAACTCAGAAGGAGAATGAGTTGTGGTTTAGAGTTGGTGGATATCTTGCACGTTTTTCAATTTTTGAGTTTCATGTCATCACTGGCCTTCCTTGTGAAGAACGTGTTTGTAATATCTCAAAAAAAAGTGTCAATATCTGAATTTTTTGGGCAGAAGAAGATGACTCATGATGATTTAGTTGCTCGTTTCATATCTGAGAGCACGAAGTCTAAGAAGAAGTTGATCATGGCAAAGTTGTTGTTGATTGAGAGGTTAATTATATATAGGAGGTCAGAGGTTGTCAGTGCACAATTCCTTTCTCTTGCATGTAATGAGAAGGAATTTGAATTATATCCTTAGGGTAGAGAGTCGTACACCCGTTTGTTGAAGTCTTTGAAGAGTTCTTCTGTTGCAGACCGTGCTGGTGTTAGGGGCTCTTATCAAATGTATGGGTATTGCCTTGCATTCCAGGTATTCTGTTTTAGTGCTTGAATCACTTTTGTCATCAATATTTGTCTGTGTCATCACAACTTTTATTGTGTATGTTAAGATTTTTGTCTAATATTGTTTTGTAATCTCTTTTTGCGTTTTATTTTGTAACAGTCTTGGATATTAGAAGCTTTCCCAGCCCTCTCTGCTAAAATTGACTGTAATTTTATGATGCCTGATAGAGATCCATACTCATTGCACTGGGTATGCGAGTTTAGCCATTCGTATGTTGAAGCTGAGCATTTGTTTCATGGTGATTTGGTAATATTTTTATGTTATTTATCTTTAAGACCATTTTTAGTTGATGCATCTTTGTTTATTTTTTTTAAACATATTTTTATACTTGCATTTTGGGCAGACTCCGTTGTTCCCTACTTATGGGGAGTTTGCACGCACAGCAAAGATGGGGTTTGCTGATGAAAAAGATGATCCAGTCGTTGATGCATCAGTTGAAGAAGTATGTGGTGGAGTTGTTGATGATGCATTATATGACAGCCGTCGTTTTGTCAAAGGGCATATGCAGCTAGGTTTTCAAAGAGAGTTGTACAAGATGGTGGTGAAGAAGCTAATATCTTGGAAAAAGGTGATGAAGCAGAGACCTCAAAGAGGAAGACACCTGTGAAGAGAGGCAAAGCTGCTGGAAAGAAACAGGATGGGAAGTCCTTTGACACTGCTTTTCAAGTTTTTCCTGAGGTAGAAAACAAAGATGTTGTAGAGTCCTCAAAGAAGAGGAAATCTGAGAGTGGAGGGATGGCTGGTAAAAAGAAAAAGAAGGTGGTGTCCAGCGATACTGCTGATGGATTGGTTTATGTGAGGAGGGGTCGTTCTGCAGCTAGGCAATGTGGTACAGTTGTTCCTTCTGAGAATGTGAAGATAATTAATGCTGACACAGATATGCATGAGGAGGGTGATGTGGTTGCTTCACCTTCCAAGCGAGGTCGGTTGGTTACTAATTTATGTGATTTATTAGATGATGATACCCCACTGAAATTTGTCTTTCAGCGGAGGTATAAGATGAAGAAAGCTGGGTTAGGTAGTGGGAGGCCATTGTATGATAGTACTGCTGACATGTCTTCTGTTCTTCCTTCAGTTTCTCTTGGTGATAATCATAGTACTCATGGAGTGGAGAACGAAGAAATTCATGCTGCAGGCTTTACATCTGGTGGTGAATGCAGTGATGGCGATGACAAGGTTGATGATTTTACTGCTGACACCCATTCTTGTGGATCTGATGAGTTGTCTGCTCCTCCTACTGCTGGGCTTTCTGTTTTGGCGGAGGTTGCAGATGTGGTTGGTTGTGCTGACAAGGTTGAAGGAGGTGAGACATCTTCTGGTGACAGACGGGGAGAGGGTCAAACATCTAATGCTGGCACTGAAGGTGTATCTCCCCAAATGGAGGCCAAAAATGATTCAACGGGGGAGTTGCCTCCAAAAATACATGGTGATGGTTTTGCTTCTTCTACCCCATCTTATCCTAATTGGGTGAAGGAGATTTTTAAGAGGATTGAGAAGCTTGAAGATGTACCTCAGCGTATGGATGTGTTGGGTGCGAGGGTTGATGCTATTGAATCAAAGATTGCAGAGATGGCTGGGATGCTTGGAGTTGTTGGTGAGATGGCGATGAGGTATGATGAGCTTGAGGTTAGGGTTTCTAATTATGAAGCTATGTTTGCCAGGTCACAGGTAAATCCTGGGAATGCTGATGATAAGCATATAGGTGGTAAGCCCCAGGGCAGTCCTGTGAAGGTTGTTGATGAAGATGTCAGCGCAAAAATTGTCAATGATGTTGTAGCTGATCTTCAGAAGTGTTTCTCTGCTGATGAGGAAATGGTGAAATCATCACCCCATTCTGTCAATGTTGAGGACGTGTCCTTGCCCTCAATAAGATTAGAGGGCCCAACTTTGGATAAGGATATTCTGTATATAGAAATCCCTCCTGTGTTCCCAACTGTTGTCGCTGACACTGAGGGTGAGGGTGGTGGTGCAGATGTGAAAGGTTTTAAGGATTTGAAAGGTGATATTTCATTAACTAAGAATGAAGTTGATGATGCCAAAAGGAGTGCAGATGAGTTTGGAATTCCATCAAGTTCTGCTGAAGTTGCTCGATCTGCCAAGTGTGAGGTTGAAGGTGGTGATGCTGTAGTCGGTGCAGTTGGTGGGCACTCATCGTTGGAAAAGTTCATATCTCTGTCTGATGATGATTATGACACGGTTGCAGGTGTTGATTGGGATTCGGTAGCCAAGGATACTGAAATTATAAATGAAGTTGAAAAATTAAAGGTTTCGAATCTTATCCCGTCAACCAGTACATTCTTGTATGGCCCAGCTGAGATTGAAAAGAAGGTGAGAATCTTAAAGCACGTCCCTAACAAGTCATTGATCAGCTTTGAAGATCATGAGTTTATGTATGGACTTGTAAAGAAGAAAAGGTATGCTTTATTTTTTTGTTCAATCTTTTTTTATGGAATGTTGTCTTTGTATTAGTACAGCACCTCATTCTTTATATATTTATATTCATCTTGTGTAATTTGGTTAGGAATTTTTCTGTTGCTGGTCCAATATCAAGGTGGGACAAAAAGATTTTCCTGCACATCATATCAAAGAATATGTGGCTTGATTGTCAGGTAATATCTGCTTGTTTTTGAAATATATCTATATGTGTGGATTGGATTCTATTGTGTTTGTTGATTGTTGACATCTTTTTTTTTTATTACTATGTTGTGTAGCATCTAGAAACAGGTTTGATTCACTTTAGGAGGCGCATTTCTGAAGACCCTGTGAAATATCGATAGGTTCTTGTTCTTGATTGGCTATTTTACTTAAAGTACCTGCCTGATTATGCTTCAAATTATGGGGAAGATTTGCCTCTTGAAGTCAACACCGAGGAGTATTTTGTTGGTATGTGCCTTGCTGAGTATGGGAAGCCATGGGACTCTGTAAAGAAAGTCTACACAATATTCAATGTTATAAACAAACATTGGGTGGCGTTGGAGATTATGCTTGAGGAGAGGGTAATCAACGTGTACGATTGCAATGTGACTGCTGTTAAGACTGGTGTACTTGAAGAAGAATTGCAACCGTTTGCTATTTGGTTCCCAATTCATTTGGCAAAGGCTGGGCTCTATCAAAACTTTGCTTCCTCTCCTTTCCAGCTAAATATGGTTGATGATTTAATGCATGATTCTACTGGGTATGTATTTTATATGTTGTATTGTTTGTCGTTTAGCCTAAGATACTTGTTATTTATGTGCTCACATGACATGGGGTCTTTTTGTGTTTGTAGGGCTTCATGCGGCGTCTTTACATTAAAAGCAATTGAAGCATCTGTCTTTGGGGGAGATGTGAAACGATTCAACAATGAGAAGCTCTTTCGATACAGAGAACTCATGTGCTCAGATCTGATCAAGGAGACCTGGAGTTTTAGGTTTTAAAACAATTGTTTAGATATGTTGTTGGTGCATACATGGGGTATTTTTTGATGTAATATGACAATCTATGTGCTCAAATTGTTAATTTGGTGGACATGTATGTATATTTGTAGGTAATTGATTTTATGGGATATTTTTTGGATGCCCTGTATTTTCGATGTGACTTTGAATCTGTTATGATTGTACATTTTAACTTTTATTAATGTTTATTAAGGTATCTATTTTTGCAATGACAATGTTTTATTTGAATTTGTATTAATAATGTGGGGGGCATGGGTACATATTTACCATGCTATAACAAAAGTGGTGACACCAGTCTTGTGTTTTCTGATATTGAAGTTTATGTGGCGACACTAGGTTTTTGAGGCCCAATGTAGTGCTGACACTGTTAGTAGTTATAAATAGTGGTGACACCAGTCTGGTTTTTTTCTGATATTGAAGTTTATGTGGGGACACTAGGTCTTTGATGTCCAAAGTAGTGCTGACACTGATATTAGTTACAAGTAGTGGTGACACCAGTCTTGCATTTTTTTATTTTGAATTGTATGTGGTAACACTAGGTGGTTGAGGCCCAAAGCAAGGCTGCCAATGATATTAGTTACAAGTAGTGGTGACACTACCCTTGTTTTTTCTGATATTGAAGTGTATGGGGTTATATTTTCTGTTATTGAAGTTTATGTGGTGACAGTAGATGGGTAAGGCCCAAAGCAGTGCTGACACTGATATTAGTTACAAGTATTGGCGACAGTAAGGTTGTATTTTTTTTTATTTTTTTTTATGTGGTTGCACGAGGTGGTAAGGCCCAAAGTCTTGTGTGACACTGTTGGTTAGAGTAGTTGGAAGTATTGGTGACACTAGCTTTGTGTGTTCTTTGTTATTTAAGTTTATATGGTGACAGTAGGTGGTTAAGGCCCAAAGTAGTGCTGACACGAGGTGGTTAATGTCCAACAGTGATAACTGTAAGCCCAAAGCAGCGATGACACGAGGGGGTTGTTGTCCAGCAATTATAACTGTAACTCATATAACTGTAATCCGTTTACAGTTTATATTTTTACAGTTTTTATAGTTTTTTACAGGTACTCTGAAATGAAGTGCCCCAAATAACTGTCATAAGGAAGAAAACTGTATAATTATTGGCTATATATATCCAGAAATAATTCTTTGGTGTCCATTGGTGTCTACAAAGTAATTGTAACAGAAATCAGAATACCAGAACTTGTATTCTTACTGCTTAACCACCCCCCACCAAAAAGATGAATTATGGCAACACTGTTGAGTTCTGCACAAGATTCCACCAAATGATGGACGATCTGGATGGTGTTGTTTACCGTGGGTATCACATGAGTCTCGTTGATGAGGCATGTGAGACTAACAAAGAGGCTCACAGGGTTGAGTTGGTGGAAGCCGTTGTGTTTCATTATACATTATATGAGGAATTACAAAGATCAATAATAGCAAATGAATATCATATTCTCAGAGCAACCAAAGATGAAGATGCTGAAGCACTATCAAAGGTGATATATGAATTTTTATCCTTACTTTTTTTTCCTCTCTAGTGTTAACTCTTATATTTTATGTTTTATATAGGGGGAACGAGAACTTGGGGAACAAAGGCAGATGTTGGAAGAGGCAAAGGACAACCTTATGCAGTGCGTTAAAGAAGTTTTAGATGCAGAAATGGAAAGGAGGAGGAAGATTGATGAATTTTTAGGCCTGTAGGTCTTGTATATTAATAAGTGATAATATTGGAACTTATTTATATATTTTAGTTTATATGTGTGTTCATAATGAAGATATGATGTAAGTTATTAATATCATATTAATTATATGGATATTTTGTAATTTCGCACCTCGTATTTGATATTATAAAGTGTTATTGGAGTTTTAAGTCTTCATTGGTTGATACTGCGGACACATAGAGTAATTTGGGAATTGTTTTGGCAAAAGTAGTGCTGACACTGTTTAAGTAAGGGTTTATGTTATTGTGAATTTGCTCAACATCATCTTAGTTTTGCTCAACAATAGTTTATATTTGCACAACAAACGAGATTTGTGAAATTTTGCCCAAAATAATCCTATTTTCTTTAATATAATTTTATACTTTCTCAATAGATAATTGCACAACATGGTATTATTTTTTTATAGTATCTTCTTTTCGTAGTAGTGTTTTTTTATAGTATTGATGACAGAATTGCGCTGACAGGCTTATTTTGTGTGCTTTTACCCTCTTCTTGAACTCTCCTATTGAAATCTTTCTCTTGCAAAGTATTGTCAATACTTAGGAATGAATATCATTAAATAAACTATATTTATAAAATACACCAGTTATAAACAGAAATCAAATATTTTACTACCGGTGACAGAATTGTGTTGACATAGAGAAAAGAATACAGAATTGGTCAGATGCAGTTATAGTTGTATGAAATTGACAAATACAATCCAGGTTAAAATCATAGGGAAAACAGCTGCCTTAATGCTCACGAAACAACTTTTCAGAAGCAGAGTACACAACTGTCTACACCCCAATACATTTGATAGTTTGCAACAAAAACATTATATTGTGTTGTAGCTGTTCAACCAAGGTTTATTTTTTGGCCTTGAATCCCCTTTGAAATCATTCTTGAATGGGATTTTGCTGCCTTCATAACTTCTTTGTTCACTTCATTCAGCTCTGAGCACACTATCTGTTGGGTACTTCACCCGTAGTTTTTAGATATTCTTGAAATTGCCCTTTTCAAATCCACACTTGTAGCCTCGCTCTGACCCAAAGAAAGTCTCCATGTGACGCATGAGGCATACCCCAGAATGCTGAACTTTCTCTTCTCCAGCCCACGCGATGGGGACAATTGATGTTGGTGCAGTTGACACTATTTCTGCCTTTGCTTCAAGCCCCTTCTCTGTTAGAAACGCAATCAGCATATCTCCCTGCATTTATTGAATTATAAAGCATTTAATGTTAATTGGGAACTCAGGTGATATTAGATTTAAGTTAATACAACTCAAGAAGATATTATGTATCATTAATAAAAATTACCAAACATTCAAAGGGGGATGCAAAGGTGCAAGTTTCAGCAGGGCAAGTTGGGTTGATATCAATGATTTGGGTGACTTTGTTTTTCAAGTTGAAGACAACCATGATGTAGACCTCTTCTTGTTCAACTCCAAAAACAAACTAATGAACATAATATTAAACAGATAGAAATTAGGGATTGAGTTTGTTAACTTTGATCTCAAAATCAGTATTTAGAGAACTTTTCATTCTTGTGGTTGTGAAGGGAGTACCATGTCTATATCTTTCAAAGAAATGTGTGGTGACAATGACAAAGCAGTATTAAGGTGGAGGTTAAACCTCTGAAACTGTTCATCACAAGCTCCTCATGACACACTGTCCACATTAAACTGGATCAAAAATAAAAATTAGTAAAAAAACAGACCCATTGTAATAATGGCAAAGAATGGAGTGTAATTGAAAGATGAATAAGTAAAAATATTACAGATTTGTTGATATTGACAAATAGTCTTGCTGGTGACTGGGAACTTTTATATTGTTCCTTGTTGTTGAGGACTGCTGTCCATGCATCAATAATGACACTAGACAGTTGGGTTTCATCTTCAAGTGTACCCATGTCTCTTCTAACCACCTCAATAGACTTGTGTTTAAATAAGACTTCACTGCAAATGCAAGACATTATGAAGATGTATTAAATAAAAAATATCTTTTACTTGTAACTGAACATACATTAAGTAAATTAAGATTAAAATGAACTTTACGTGCTATGAGTTGTTGTCATTGCTAAATAGGTTGAAACAGTCCGCTCAATTTCAGAGATAGGATCGTTAATATCTACAACACGGGAGTAATAGGGGCTTCTCAAAGATGCAGACGGTTTATATGCTCTCTTTGCAGCTTCTTCTCTCTTTGTATCATGAAGTTGTTGTGGTGCATTCTCAGGAGCTGCGTTGACACGTGGTGACCTCCGGGGGGGCAATGGAGCAGGGGACGTGGATTTTCTTTTATCCTCCAATGGCTTCTCTGGTGGAATATCAGTTTGGAATTGAGTGGGGAGGGGATTGGGAGGGGTGCATAATGTGTCTGCAGTTTTAGCTTGGACATCCTGTTGTATTGGAGGATGACCATGGCTGGGTCCAGGAGCTTGTTGTGCGTCATTACCATCCTTGGTTGCATCTGCAACGTTCTGTGGTATCCCCGTATCTTCCCCCAAAACAGGATCATTTACAAATATATCAAAGGAAAATTGCCCATCTCCTTTGATATTTGATTTCAATTTTTGCTTATTCTGATATGCAAGCTCAATCTGAGTAAGGCAATCTATAAAAGCAGGGTCTGACCAGAATGGGTGTTGGGAGTTGTTAAAAATTATGTTTGGAGAGTCGTCCATATATGACCTGTCAGCAGCATCTGTAGCAGGCGCAGGGGTCACATCTCCCATCCCTAGGAGCTGGTTGGCTCCACGCAGAAGTGAATTCACCTTGTCATCATTTTGTAGTTCAGGCGGTATATTTGTAGACCACTCCACAAATTCAGAAATAGCAGATGCAAGCACATAAGTCTTTTGAGCAAAAGTCTGTATCCAATTCTAGAAGACAAGAGCACATGAGAAAATAAGATTAAAAAAACATCAGTAAATAAGAAAACATGATAAACTGCACAATTTTAGATTGAATTGGTTAAAAAAATTCATATAGACCTGAAGTGGAGGTGGTTGTTTTTCTGGACCAGCGGGGTGTTCAGTGCATTCTTCATTGTGTGTAGTAGATTGGGGACAAGCCGTAGGAGGTATTTCTTGAGTGGGAGGAACGATTTGGCGAGGTTGGATTGAGCCACGGCCAAAGCCTCCACTATTAATGTCATCAGTCTCTCTTTGGCGTAGAAGTTTGGAATTGATGCCAAAAAACACTGGCAAAGAACGAGGTATTCGTCTAAGCGCTGTGCTTGTGAACAGTTTCACCCTATCCATATACAGCAACTGACACATGAATGGGATAAACATATATCAGTATAATGATTCAGGACGGGAGTGCTAACATGAATAATATTGTATATATGAAATTAAAAATTGGCACTGGTGACGTGGGCACTACAGACATGGTAAAGAAATTAAGCGGGGGAGGAGTGCTGACATGAATAATATTGTAGATACTAAAGTTAAAATAGGCACTGGTGACATGGGTACTACAGACATTGTAAAGAAATTAATTTAACATCACAAGGAAGATGATGGAGTGGGGCAGTGCTGACATGAATAATATTGTAGTTAGGAAACTTAAAATAGGCACTGGTGACATGGGTAGTACAGTCATGGTAAAGAAATTAATTTAACAACAGAGGAAAGGTTTGAAAAACTACTTACAACCAAGAACAATATAGGCCCTCTGAAGTGTCCATCCTTGTTCTTTTCCTAACTTTTTTTCGCATCAACCAAACTTTCTAACACAAGACCACACCAATTTAGCTCTCTCATGTCACCTAATTCCCGAACAACTCTTACTAAACTATGGTTTGCATGTCCATTTCCTAAAGTATCAATCAAGTAAGAGTCTAATACAACAATAAAGTTCACGAGGAATTGGTCACCACAATTAGTGTCAGCTATCAATTTATCCATAACCATAGCTGATGTTATATTATCCTTAACCTCAAATGTGTTTCTCCAATCTTTCACAAGGTTGAAATTTTCCTTTGCTGTTTTTTCTTGCTACTAAAACCTTTCCCATAGGCAATCCCAATGTGATATGAACATCCATCTCAGTAATTTCAAGTTCTCCTCCATTAGCCATAACCAAACAACACTTGTTAGGGTCAAACTGATCCACTAACCAATATGAAAGATATTGTGGAAGGGAAACAATGTTCAAGTTGAACAAACATCCAAACCCAATATCTCTAATGAATTTCTTTTGCTTGTCATTCATTTTCTGCAATGATGACACAAGCAGGCGGGGGCTTGAACGTGTTTTCAAAGAGTTGAATTGTTTCTGTCTGCTGTCCCTCTCGGTCTTCGCAATCATTTGTCTGTTTTCTGAGATAGGTTGGATTTCAGTGCCTTCTGTTTGCTCATCAGATGTGATGTTATGCACAGTTGGGTTCACTGGTTGACCAAGCGTTACATTAGGTGAATCGTCTTGCAAAACTGTAATTTCAAGGGCTTCTAAACCAACAGTGCTAGTAGGAACAGTAGTCTCATGGGGGACCTCTTTCTTACTGTTTTTCCGAACAAGCGGTTGTAAATCTTTAGATTCAAGTGACAGGGAACCGACCCCTGTTTCACATGCTCTATCAGGCTGAGTATCTTCAAACAGTTCATCAATGAAAGCTGGTGAATCCCTAGATAAATCAATTACTGGAGGTTTAACGCCAGATCTTTTTGATCTCTTCGAAATTTGGTTTTGACTGTCTATAGTAGGTGAGTCACTCAATCTCTGCGGGCGTTTACCTATGTAATGGACACTGAAAATCAACTTCTATAAATAATGCATGCAATGGCATTGTAAAAGAAGGGAGTTTATTCCATATAAATTTGAAAATTGAACGATAAGTCCATCACATTAACTACACATTATAATGCCGAAGTCCTTAAATTAGCAAAGGCAGCTCGTGGAAGGTCGAATAACTTGAATAACTCCCATTTCCTGCTTTTCGTTGGAGCTAAACCCTAAAACGTAATCATTCTTATTTAAACTGTAATAAACGGAGAATAGGAAATCAAACCTTTCCGGTCTAGAGACATGGTGATGTATATGGTAGAGCAATAGAGAGGGGGATTTTCGATCTGGTCTCAGTGAGCGTATAATCAAACGTGAAGCAAACTTGCTGAGCAAGAGAGATGAGATTTCGGGGGGGGAGGATGAAAGAAATGACGATGACCGACTGTGTGTTGTAGAATGTGTTTTAATACCTTATTTATTGCTTTTTCTAATTTTTGTTTTTTTTTCTTTTCTTGTTTTTTTTTAAAATTACGGCAAGTGGTTAATACTTTATTTATTCCTCATTTTTGCTCAACATGCTCTTATTTTTGCTCAACACTAGTTTATTTTTGCACAACTATCAAGACTTTTGTGAAATTGTGATTCATATGATCTTATTTTTCTCAATAAGTTCTCTTAGTTTCTCTATAGATAATTGCACAACACGGTCTTATTTTTGCTCAACAATAGACTATAATTGCACAACATGAGCGTTTGTTGGAATTTTGCTCAACAGGCTCTTATTTTTGCTCAAGATGGTCATATTTTTGCTCATCAATAGCCTATAATTGCACAACAGGGGCATTTGGTGGATTTTTGCTCAACTTGCTGTTATTTTTGCTCAACAATAGTTTATATTTACACAACTATATAAGACTTTGTGAAATAGTGCTCAACATGATCTTATTTTTTCTCAATATGTTTTCATAGTTTCTCTATAAATAATTTCACAACACGGTCTTATTTTTGCTCAACAATATACTATAATTGCACAACATGGGCGTTTGTTGGAAATTTGCTCAACATGCTTTTATTTTTGCTCAACACAGTGTTATTTTTGCTCATCAATAATTGCACAACATGGGCGTTTGTTGGAAATTTGCTCAACATGCTCTTATTTTTGCTCAACAATAGTTTATATTTACACAACTATATAAGACTTTGTGAAATATTGCTCAACATGATCTTATTTTTTATTAATATGTTTTTATAGTTTCTCTATTATTAATTTCACAACACGGTCTTATTTTTGCTCAACAACAGATTATAATTGCACAACATGGGTGTTTGTTGGAAATTTGCTCAACATGCTCTTATTTTTGCTCAACACAGTCTTATTTTTGCTCATCAATACTCTATTATTGCACAACATGGGCGTTTGTTCGAAATTTGGTCAACATGCTCTTATTTTTGCTCAACACAGTCTTATTTGTGCTCATCAATACCCTATAATTGCACAACATGGGGCACTTTGTGAAATTGTTGAGCAAAAATAAGAGCAAAAATAAGAGAAGATGTTAATGGGCTTATTTTAAAATTGATGAATGAAGGGTTTGGCCCAATGTTATCTCTTCTTACCCACGTTTTCAACCCAAAGCAGTCCGTAGTTGTGCAATCCCCGGTGTCCTTTCAGCTCTCTCCAACATCTTCTCCATTACCCCCGTTTTGTGTTTATAGGCGACGATCACTTTCTTGTCTGTAGCGGTTACCGAGTACCCTTCAATCGCCGGTGTCCTTTCAGTTCTTCTCTTCTTCAATGGCTTTTCCACCGGTTATTCAACAAGGGTATCATCACACTGTTGGTGAGTTTGTAGTTGAACTTTTAGCAAGTGAGTCGTCTGTATATGGTCCGAGTGAAATGTTGGTGTCAATCCACTCCGTGGATGTTCCTCTAATACTTCATCATTTATACGTTTGGAATGGTTTGCCAATGAGCTTACGGCGCTGCAATGGAATATTACGGGACGCGGGAATCCCAGCTGTTGTTCGAAATCAAGTAGCAAATCGAATCTTAAGGGATTTTACAAGTACTTGGTTTGCTCAAGATGATGACTTGATCGAATATGGTCTCTGCCCTTACATCACCTTCAATTTGTACTACACTTCCAACTCTTCTTCCGATTCAAGCTCTGACTCGGACATGGAGGTCGACTACCCACATCATCCAGCCACTACAGCAGCTATTGAAGGTCTACAAGAGTTATATCATCTTGAGCTCGATGGGCATGCATGTTCAATATGTCTTGACCCGATGTTGGATTCAATGCCTGTCCTTGGCATGCCATGCTCACATTTCTTCCACCCACATTGTCTCCGAGATTGGCTTAGGGTTGAAGGGTCTTGTCCACTTTGTCGGTTTGCATTGTAAACTTACTTTTTCTGCAGTATTGTCATGTTAGCAAAAGAAAATGTAGTTTAACTTTTTGAGGGACTTGGTGTAAGCAAACTTGTATTCCCTGTTCTGTGAACTTGGTTTAAGCAAATGTATAATATGAATGGAATTTTGTTTTGATTGTATTTGTTTACAATTTTCACTCAATCAAATTTGTTTTAAGCAAACTTCTGGCTTTTGCATTCAGGTTGGATGAACAAGGCCAACCTGATGCAGAACAGTTTAGATGTTTTAAGGTCAAGGTATTCACTCATGCAGATTTGTTACACAAAAGTGACAAAAATCAGAGTTTGTAACAGCCAATATTATGACAGAAAAGCAATCAGATGCAGCTTTTTTAGGATGTGGTCACAATGCAAACAAATATACTTGCTAGATATGTTTATTCATACTTTGAAGAAGATTGCAGAATATTTTAGAAGAATGTAGATTTTTGCCAGCAAAGTGAGAAAATGCAGATTGTTTAACATCACCTATTTTGACAGAAAAGTAACTAGGTGCATATTTTTTAGTTACAAGTAGTGGTGACACTACTTAGAAATAGTGGTGACACCAGTCTGGTGTTTTTTTTATATTGAAGTTTATGTGGTGAAACTAGGTGTTTGAGGTCCAACAAAGTAGTGCTGCCACTGTTATTAGTTACAAATAGTGGTGACACCAGTCTGGTGTTTTGTGATATTGAAGATTATGTGTTGACACTAGGTGTTTGAGGTCCAAAGTAGTGCTGAGACTGATATTAGTTACAAGTAGTGGTGACACCAGTCTTGCATTTTTCTATTTTGAAGTGTATGTTGTAACACTAGGTGGTTGAGGCCCAAAGCAAGGGTGACAATGATATTAGTTACAAGTATAACTGCATGTGATATTAGTTACAAGTAGGTGTTTTTTGATAGTGAAATTTATGTGGTGACACTTGGTGTTTGTGGCCCAAAGTAGTGCTGACACTGTTATTAGTTACAAATAGTGGTGACACCAGTCTGCTGTTTTCTGATATTGAAGTTTATGTGGTGACACTAGGTGTTTGAGGTCTGAAGTAGTGCTGACACTGATATTAGTTTCAAGTAGTGGTGACACCAGTCCAAAGTAGTGCTGACACAGATTTTTTTTTGGAAGAATGCATATTTTTTAAATCAAAGTGGCAAAATTGCACAACATGGGCGTTTGTTGGAAATTTGGTCAACATGCTCTTATTTTTACTCAACACAGTCTTATTTTTGCTCATCAATAGCCTATAATTGCACAACACGGGGCATTTTGTGGAAATTTTCTCAACATGCTCTTATTTTTGCTCTAAATGCTGTTATTTTTCCTCGACAATAGTTTATATTTGCACAATTATCAAGACTTTGTGAAATTGTGATCAATTTGATCTTATATTTTTCTCAATGTGTTCTCATAGTTTGTCTATAGATAATTGCACAACATGGTCTTATTTTTGCTCAACAATAGAGTATAATTGCACTGCACAACGTCGGCGTTCGTTTAAAATTTGCTCAACATGTTATTATTTTTGCTCAACACAGTCTTAATTTTGCTCACCAATAGCCTATAATTGCACAACATGCTCTTCTTTTTGCTCAACAATAGTTATTGTGGGGACACCAGCGTGGTGTTCTTTGTTATTGAAGCTATTGTGGTGGGGTGGTGGAACGAGGTTGTTAATCTAAAATATTATAGAATAATATTTTAGATTATTTCTCAACATTGTATTGTTTTTTAAGTAAACAACAATGATATAAATCTGAAATTTGATGAGTACCGATGACAAAATTGCGCTGACATAGAGAAAAGAATGTACAAACTTGTATTATTACATGATAAAATCTACAATTTTATTCTATAATGTTGAATGAATGTTTATTTTGGAACATACATGTCATTCATAATGTCTAAGCTGTATTCTTTCCTAGTAGTAATTTTACATAATACCAATGACAGAAATTGTGCTGACAACCTTATTTTGAATGCTTTATCCTCCTCTTGAACTCTCCCATTGATAGCTTTCTATTTGAAGGAGGTCTTCCTGCTCTCTTTCTTACTACAGGGGGGTAACATTTGATAGATTTTATCGCATCATGGATGTTTCCTTCATCTTCTTCCAACACTGGATATATTGTTTCTGCATATGCCATACGCCAAGCATCATTGCTGTAAAAATTTGCAACAAAATCAGATATATTTGCCTTTACGTGTGTAATGGCTGATAGAGCATGTACACAAGGTATTTTCTCGACATCAAATACCCTGCACGTACATGTCTTCGCTGATAGATCAACTATAGCTACAACTCCTTCGCCTTTGATCTCAAATTGTGATGCATTCATCCTTTCTACTCTGTATAATCCAATTTGCTCTTGTGATTTCCTTATCACCTTAAGGATTTCAGGAGTTATTCTGTCTTGGTTTTCTAGTGCTTTCTCTCTTCTCTCCTGGAACCATGATGTGAGCTTTTCCCTAGCAAACTCTATAAGTGCCACAATAGGATAATCCTTTTTCCCTTTGAAAATGGAGTTCAAGCTCTCTGCATTGTTGGATGTCATCATATTGTATCTATTGCACTTTGCATGTGCTCTGGCCCATTTTTCAAAACGTGTTGATACCAAATATTCTGACAGTTTTGGACAAGTTGCTTCTATTTGTGCAAGCCAGTTGTTGAACTCTTGGATAGTGTAACTCTCTGCTGCTTTCTTGAACATTTTTCCCAGGTGCTTTTTCTTGAATGTCGCTTTGATGTTTTGTTTCAAGTGCCACATACATATGCAGTGTGTAGCTGTTGGGTAAACTAAAGATATAGCCCTTGCAATGCTAGCATGTCTATCAGAGACAAACACTAAGTCAATTGAGGGAGGCACAACCTTCAGCAGCCAGTACAAAAACCATTCCCAAGAGTTGTTGTTTTCAGAGTCAACAATTCCAAAAGCAAGGGGATAAATATGTCTGTTTGCATCTTGAGCAACTGCTCCAAGCAATGTGCCTCTATATTGTCCAGTTAAGAATGTCCCATCAATAACAACAACCTGGTAGATAAATAAATGAAATTACTAGTTATATTGAATTTATGAAATTCAATGAGAACAGAATTTATGCTGACACTGAGTAAGACATACCTTCTTTAAGAAGGGGAATGCTCTGATGCATTGGCCAAAGGATAGGAACAAGTACTTAAACCTGTCTTCTTTGTCTGTTGAAATCAATGCTATAGTCCCATTGTTTTTTTTCCATAAGCATGTGGCAAAATGATGGCAAATCTGCATAATTGGATTCTGGTGTCCCCTTGACAATTTCTTTTGCAATTTTTGATGATTTCCATGCTATCTAGTAGGTAATTATCATTTTTTGTTCTGTTCTCAGCTTATCCATTATCTGTGCTGGTTTGTATCCAGTGTCAACGCTGTTGAATTATATTAAAATTAGAATAAATAATATATTAAAAAGCAATATTAAATATAAATACTATTTCTTACAAAATTTACTCACCTTGATTTGATGATGCTTGCAACCACTGATGATGAAGGTTTTTTGCAGTGTTTTGATCTGATATCCCACGTGCAGGTGTGCATGTCATCGTACACTGTAACCTCATGCCAAGTTTGACCAAAAGTTTTGACATGCACTTTCCATTTGCAGTTAGGATCTACACAATGCACCCTATAATACCTGGGTTCTGATTTTGCCACACGAAAACCAAATATCTCTATTATTGACAATATTCTCAAAGCATTCTTAACTGCATTCCTGGATTCAAAGGTTTTGCCTATGTATATCAATTTTTCTGAATTCTGATTCATAATAGGCATGGTAGGGCTGTCAGCATCCCAATCTTCTAGTGTAGTCTCTCTTCTGTGTGCTGAAGAATATAGGGTGCTCCATATTTCAGCTGCAGAATCTTCATCAGTGGGAGTATCACTGTTTCCATAGTACATGTCATCTCCAATATCCTCTAACAACACACCCTTCATCCTGTTGTCACCGATCAATGTAATGCTATTTTCTTCAGTGACAATGTTAGTAATATTTGGATTGCATGTCACCAACTCCAAACTATCAGCTGGGAATGTCTGTTGATCTTCTTTGTCATTATCTGTTTTAATGCTGACACACAACTCAACAGCAAATTTAACATCATCTAGTTTGGACAACTCTAAAAACTCTTTCAAATCAGCATCACATTCAACGGTAAGAGGACCTCTCAAGACTTTGAAAGGGTGCAAATGATTGAATTCTAATTCAAATGCGCTGTCTACATTGAATCTGTTGTGCACTTTTTCACTTAAACCCTGTAGTGTTATTGAGTCATCAAGTATGAACACTTTTGAAGTAGTGTGTCCGGCAAAGGTTGGACCTGATTCATCAAATAACCATTTCCCACCATATATAACTGTAATAACGTGGGTTGCCATTGTAATCTGTAGAATATGAATTTAAGAGGATAAATAGATTGCAGTAGTAAGAAACACAATTTGATTGAAGTGTTGACACAAGGAACCAAAATTCTATATGATTCAAATACAGTGCTGACATGGAGCAATCAAAGTGTAATAATGAATTTGGAGTTCATTATATTGTCAAATGCAATATTGGATGCAGCAGTGAGGAATGGATATCATTAAATCAACTATATGAATAAAATATACCAGTTATGAACACAATCTTACAAAATTTGCACCTCCGGTGCAAATTTTCTATGATTTAAGTGCAGTGCTGACATGGAGCAATCAAAGTGTAATAATGAATGTAGAGTTCATTATATTGTCAAATGCAATATTGGATGCAACAGTGAAGAATGGATCTCATTAAATTAACTATATGAATAGAATACACCAGTTATGAACAGAGTCCTACAAAATTTGCACCTCCGGTGCAAATTTTCTAAGATTTAAAGTGCAGTGATGACAAGTGGTGGATCAAAGTATAAGCACATTTTAACTAGATATAGGAATACTACATTTTAAAGTGCAAGCACATAATTCAAATGAGCATAAAGAAGCATGTATTCAAAAGGAGACTTCAAAATCTCATCCAATACATCAAAAATGAAATTTTCTGTAATTTCATTGCATTTATCATTTGAATTGGAATGTATTTGATAAAGATTTACCAATGTAACATATTAATGATCATAAATAAGCATAAACAAGCAAAGATTCGATTGTACACTTGAAAATAAGACACATATAGCAAAAAACAATCATTATCAGTATTTGATGCTTCAAAAATCAAGCAACATTTGAATAGAATACACCAGTTGTGAACAGAATTCTATGATTCAAATGCAGTGCTGACATGGAGCAATCAAAGTGTAATAATGAATGTAGAGTTCATTATATTGTCAAATGCAATATTGGATGCAACAGTGAAGAATGAATCTCATTAAATTAACTATATGAATAGAATACACCAGTTATGAACAGAATCCTACAAAATTTGCACCTCCGGTGCAAATTTTCTAAGATTTTAAGTGCAGTGATGACAATAGGTGAATCAAAGTATAAGCACATTTGAACTAGATACAGCAATGCTACATTTTAAAGTGCAAGCACATAATTCAAATGAGCATAAAGAAGCATGTATTCAAAAGGAGACTTCAAAATCTCATCCAATACATCAAAAATGAAATTTTCTGTAATTTCATTGCATTTATCATTTGAATTGGAATGTATTTGATAAAGATTTACCAATGTAACATATTAACGATCATAAATAAGCATAAACAAGCAAAGATTCGATTGTAGACTTGAAAATAAGACACATATAGCAAAAAACAATCATTATTAGTAATTGATGCTTCAAAAATCAAGCAACATTTGAATAGAATACACCAGTTATGAACAGAATTCTATGATTCAAATGCAGTGCTGACATGGAGCAATCAAAGTGTAATAATGAATGTAGAGTTCATTATATTGTCAAATGCAATATTGGATGCAACAGTGAAGAATGGATCTCATTAAATTAACTATATGAATAGAATACACCAGTTATGAACAGAATCCTACAAAATTTGCACCTCCGGTGCAAATTTTCTAAGATTTTAAGTGCAGTGATGACAAGAGGTGAATCAAAGTATAAGCACATTTTAACTAGATATAGCAATGCTACATTTTAAAGTGCAAGCACATAATTCAAATGAGCATAAAGAAGCATGTATTTAAAAGGAGACTTCAAAATCTCATCCAATACATCAAAAATGAAATTTTCTGTAATTTTATTGGAGTAATCATTGAATTCGAATGTATTTGATACAGATTTACCAATGTAACATATTAACGAGCATAAATAAGCATAAACAAGCACAGATTGGATTGGAGACTTGAAAATCACACACATATAGGAAAAAACGATCATAATCAGAAATTAATGCTTTAAAAATCAATCAAAATTTGCGCCTTTGGCGCAAATTTTGAGGCATTCCATAACAGTAATCACTCCATTCGACTGTATTTCATAAAGATATAGCAGAAACGAACTTAAACAAGCTCAGATTCGGTTGTTTTGAAAAACCTCTTCGATAAGTCAAAAATTGAAGAATTACTTCAAAATTTGCGCCGAAGGCGCAAATTTTGTGTGGTTCTAATGGACAGAGTAGTAAATTCGTCAGCACAATCCAGAATCAACTTAGAAACGTGAAAAATCCATGAAAATTTGCGCCTTTGGCGCAAATTTTCAATGAATTGAATGCCGCTTTTTGATGTAGTTTGTAATCGAATGTTGTACTTACGTGATTCTGTAGAAGAGATGCTCAAATCGGTTGTTTTGATGAGATCGGAGAGATGATCGGCACCAATTCTGCAAAATCACCGTCAAGCAGGGCGTGAGAGAGAGAGAGCCTGCGGAGAGGGAGACAGCGTAGGAGAGGGAAAGTGCGTGGGAGGTTTATATTGTGGACATTTCACAAATTTGTCCCAAAAAGTGGATATTTCACAAATTAGTACATATTTTATGGACATTTCACAAATTCCCCCTTAAAAAATTTGAACAGCACATGTGTGAAGTACACGCACTACATTTGGTGGGTGGGTGTATATTATGGTGGGTCCCAGCTGATTTTCAGCATTTATTTGATTAATATTTAATTCAATCTCAGCCTTTGATTTACTCTCATCCAATGGTTAAAACTTGTTCACAAATTACACACTAATCCTTCCTTACATAAGATCTATCCTGTGTATATATATATATATATATATATATATATATATATATATATATATATATGTATATATATATATATATATGTATATATATATATATATATGTATATATATATATATATGTATATATATATATATATGTATATATATATATATATATATATATATATATATATGTATATATATATATATATATATATATATATATATATATATATATATATATATATATATATAGGGATTGACTCCGGTAAAAACCTCAAATTGCGGTCAAAACCATGAGGACTACTTAATAGCTTGGTTTATTTGAAACCCGTGCTAAAAACCTCAATTACATAGTGACTTTACAACTCAGTTCAACCTAAACACCGTGCTAAAAACTCCAGTTTTAAAATAACACATGACTTTATATCTCGGTTAAACCTAAAAACCGTGCTGAAAACTCATGTTTTAAAATTACATTAGTGACTTTATAGCTCAGTTTTATTCAGAACCGGGCTAAAATATGTGACCTTATAGATCGATTCTATTTATAACCGGGCTATAAAGCTAATGAACGGGACTAAAAAGTCGGTCCTCACTGGTTTTTACCGCAATTTTGGTTTTCACCAGAGCGCAACCCTATATATATATATATCCTACAACTTATTCCACATTTATTTAATATTTATATAATATATCTATAAGTCTTAAAACTTATTTTACATTTTATCACAATTTAATATATCACCTTAAAATATTTTAACCGAAATTAGGCCCAAATCTTATTTTCCCAAAACCGGATCCAAACAACCGAAAGCCCAATCTCTTTTAAACCCACCCATGTACCGATTTTTTTATTTAAAATGAAACTGAACCGGCCCAAAATCAGAAAACCAGCCCAAACAACCCAAAGCCCAATCCTCTTTAAGCATTTCGAAGTCGATTTAGTAAGTTGAGGACGAGTTTTTCTCGAAATATCCGAATATTCTGACTTAAATCCATTTTGAATAATTTATTATTAAAGTATTATTTGAAAACCAAGGTCCTTACATCATCCACCTCTAAAAATAAGTCTCGTCCTCGAGACTAAAATCATTTTTAAAACTAAAGGATTTTTTTTTCAAAATCCGAGTCAGTTCTCCTTATGTTAGTAAACCAAATTTCCATATTCCATCACAACTTCATCCAGCTCTAAGGGCTAATATCATATTCTCTTTCTAGGTTCCATTCTCAACGTCAAGTCATTCTGTTCTATCTAGTCAAGATACTATCGTGTTCAACAATTCATAAAGCTCAGAAACTCATATCACTACATAATCAAGCCATATAACATCATATTCAAGTCAACCATCAAAGTTCATCAATACCAGGATCTATCATCATATCAAGGCTCAAGATATCGTATCATATGTCGATCACATAACAGAATCCGTCATAACAGGAATTTCATCGCACACAATGGTAATGCATCAATCATATTAATATCACATATCATTACATCAACGAACCAGCATACTCACACCCCAACATCGAGCTCCCAAAATCAAAAGCAGGCCCCAGCTAGGTCCACCAAACTCGATTTATGCTAAAATCCCCAAGTACAGCCGCATCCCGTTCCTCTTACAGCTAAACCCGTAGATGTCCTCTCCAATTCCTTTCAAACAAATCCAAAGGACAAAAATTATTCCCAATCCACCCACGATACACCTCAAAGATTAGGTCAACGAATCCTCTAAGAGTCAATTCACACAAGATCACAAGCTCACGCTCCCAACTCCCCACCTAACCAAGTTAAGCCCATATATCGAAACTCATAACTCTCCAAAAAATCATAGATCAAGGCCCCCAAATTCTCATCAAGACCTCTATCAAGCACACAGTCAACCTAGAGGTTTCCTAACAAATTCATTTATTCCTCTTATGTCCTTAAAAATCCATATGATCATTATCCCTTAGAGTATACTCCCGAACTACTTCACTATCTCTATTTTACTTTCCAAGCCAATAAGCACACTCACTGCTAATCTACCTCTAAAGAATCAACTCCTATTGACAATCTTCACACAAGAACATTCCCTCACCTCTATCCTCAATATTCCGTACAAGGTTCGTTTCTTACACTTCTTAAATAACCCAAGGCAATCTAAACATATCACCCCGCTAGCAATACTCAATCCCCTTCATTCGTCAGATTCTAAATTAGAGAGTCATCAAGTGCTTAACTTGTAACCACGAATAATCAAGTTCCTTCTCACCCGCATCTATCCCCAAATAACCAACATACGTTTTCAGCCTAGCTAACTCATCAAGACATCTCTAATCTGAATCGCATCTCTTCATTTCCCACAGGTCACAATATTTTTACTTACTCCCAACTCTAATTCACCGTTCAAAATTCCACTATACTTCCCAAATGATCACAATTCCACAAGACGTCTCATTCTAGTTCCTTATTGTCGCATATTCCTAGTTGACCTTATACTATAATCCTCAATAACGACACCTTACCTCTTAATGACCATTACTATAAATCATTTTCTCAGAGCATCTCCACGTTATCCTTATTCAAATGTTTACCCAAGGTATTACAACCTATGGAGGGGCATGTCAACATTGCAGAAACGCATGAGGAAGCTAAGTGGACGAGAGGCCCCTATGGAGGGGGCAATCAGCAGTATTGGGGGGATCAAAGGTTTTATCATTCTCAGCATCAAAAGAGGGTGTAACGGCCCGGATATAAATACCCGGGTTACGTTTCAAAGGTCGGATACCTTCGTTCGGATGTTGCAATTCAGGTACGGGTCGAGGTTTCAAACCTTGAAGATCAGTATTCAAAGCGGGGATTTCGAACCCCAAGCAATCAAAGCCGCGAAAATTCAATTCAAATGAAAGTAAAGTAGAAGAAAAGTTTAGATACAAGTGCCAAGGCAGAGCTGGGTCAAAACCAAAACATAGTGGGTGATTGTCATTATATCAAGTTAGAATATATTAGCCGGATCCTTCAATTCGCCAAGAGATTCACCGTCACAAAAGCAAGGAGCAAACAAGAGCGGTACCTAACACTATCCACGAAGTCATGCCCGGTAATCGCCTGCGGGTCGTCTGACCGCGCTGAGGCCACATAACAGGCATATACCTAAATAAAAGATGACTAATGCAGTACAAGAATTAAATCACACTATCATGCCCCTAGTATATATATAATGTACAGAAAAGAACTGTAAAGGGCCCAAGACAATGCCAAGTGGCATATCCCTCTCCTACCTCTGCACCCCTTCCCGTTAGTGCAGAGACTGGCCAGTTCGGTGCTATAGCATAGCAATTTCCTCATGGTGGTGCACTAACCACGGCATCATCATATCATATCATATCATCTCATCTCTTGCCCGATGCTGTTGGGCTATCATATGATGCTCATATCGACTCGATAGACTCAGGGTACCCGATGGAGCTGGGCTACCCTATGACCCTAGCAAAGACTCTAGAACTATCACAGATAACGGTCGTTTTGTATTCAAACACACATAGTAACCACATGCTCAGTTCAATGCAATCCTAGCATGATACTACATGGCATGCTTTAATATGCAACAAAACTACACATCACATGACACATCAGGCAGGAGGTCCAGGTTATTGAGTAAGTCCCATAGGATACTTACCTGAAGATGCAGAACAACAAGATAACACAAGCAAGGGCCCAAATGCAAGTCCAAAGCAATCCAAAAGCAATACACACCTATCATCAAGCCATTGTCATAAGCTACCGGACCAACATTCATACGCACGAAACCCAAGTTCTCAACATACTCGAAACCAACCGATAGTAAAACCGTTTTCCAAAACCTTTCCGATGCGATTAAAATCGACCAAAATCATTCTTCCAATCAACCCATTGATAAAATCATACCGACCATATTTTCCAAACTCCTAAATCTCAAGTTAAGTCAACTCATTTTTAAAACAATTTTCAAATCATACTTGGCTAAATTCCGTCATTAAACATTTAAACCTTAAAACCAATCTCTCAAAATCACATTGTAGAAACGATTCCGGCATAACTTACTTTATTTAAAACCATCATCTTAAAATTCACCATTATAAAACCTTACATGAAATAACTCTTCTCAAAATATTTAGCTAAAAAAATACAACACCAAAATTAAATCATCTTTACTCATCATATCTATAATTCAAAGTCAATAAATTATCTCAAATTTCCTAACATCACATATTAAAACCCCACTCAATTACATATTCTAAATAATCTCACTTTTAAAACCATGTAAAATAATATATATAATAACATACATATATATAACAATTAATATTACTTTTAAAACCTTCTATTATATATATTAATATTTCAGAATATATATATATATATATATATATATATATATATATATATATATATATATATATATATTTCCCCAAAATCCGAAATAACAATTAATATAACACACACACACACATATATATATATATATAAACATAACACATCACATATACAAAATAGTAATATCTATCCCAACAGCCCAAACGAAAGGAAAGAAAAGAACCCAACCCAGCAGATGCAAGGCCCAACCCGAATAGCCCAGACCCGGAAACAAATCGGATCCAACCCACAACCGAACCAAAAACCCACATGCCCATTTTTATGTTAATGAACCGGAGAATAAAGTGAACCGGGAAAAATAGAAAAGAAAAGGAGGTGAACTGGAGGAGGGGCTGAACCCGTCTCCTACCTCGTTTAGATTCTCTGTTCGACAAACGGAAATAGAGAGGAAGGAAGGGGACCTCGCCGGAGCTCCGATCATTTCCCGACACCCAAAAGCAGAGATTGCATAGGAAAGGGAAGAAGGAAAAGGAGGAGAAGCTCAGCGAATCCTCAGCTCAAAATGCTCGAGATCGCTCCGTTTGCCCCGCTTGAGTCGGAGTCGCGTCGGTGGCGGCCTAGGATGTAGGTAAGGGTTAAAGCTCCAATTTTATGCTCTTGGGAGGTGAACGGAGTGAGAAGGACGCTCTTACCACTCGAGATCGGAAACAGAGGAGAGGCGAAAGCGAGGAGGCGGCGGCTTCTCCGGCGGCTCCTGGCTGCTGCTAGCGCTTGGATGATGGTGGAGCTTGTTTGCTACGAGGGCAGGGGAACTTGGGTGGTTGCTGCTAGTGGCGACCGACGAGGAGGGTTGGAGGGCTGCTGGAGGTGGGATCGACGAGGAGAAGAAATGAGAGGCTAGTGGTGGTTTCAGATTGCAGGGGATGAAAACGAGTGAGAGAGAGAGAGGTGGGGTTGAATGGTACTGCAGAGGAGGGAGGGAGGAAGAGGGAGAGGAGTGAAATTGTGGGTATGTGTAAATACGATAAGGAAATGTGAGGCAGGAGGGAGGTGCAAATGGGAGGAGAGTGAGCTGGTGTGTGCAGAGGGAGAAGAGGACAAAGTGGGAGGGAGGGACCATTTCATTTGACAGGAAACCGAGAGAGAGAGAGAGAGAAATAAAGAAAAGGGAAAAAAGAAATAAAATATAGGAATGGTCCCCATAAAAGAATTTAAAATAGCGGAAATAGACTCGGAACCTGCTCGCCCGACTTCAATCCCGCTCACCAAAATGAAATCCCGACACTAGACAATTAAATCAATGTTTATATCATTACGAGAATTAATATAATCTTATCGATAATCAAACTCGAAAACGGGATTAAAATCCGTCACAACCCAAATTTTAAATGATGTCGGAATCTACTTCGAAAAGATTAAGAATAAAGCGCGTTGCTCGAGGACGAAATTTTCAAATTTTTCCGAATTTCCAATTCTAATCAAATATAATTAATTTTAAAAATTCCCGATCTTTACATCATCCACCTCTAAAAACAAGTCTCGCCCCCGAGACTAAAATCATTTAAAGCAAAGGGGATGAAGTTTTAAATCGGTGAGTCCGAGGACCATGTCCAAGGATCTTGTAATCATCTCGGTTGTGTCTTCCGAGATTCTCACAACATCCTAGTCACGGTCGTGACATCTCCAATTGGTCTTGTCAAGTGTGTAATAAGCGCCCTTATCACATCCTCGCTTCGACCTTTCGGAAGTACCACAACTCTAAAAGCATTATAGCGTCCGACTAGGTCTTAGCAAGCAATCTATAAGCGCCCCTATAAAATGCTTGTATCCACTTCATGAGACGTCATAATGTAAGTCCAGTTCGTAAAACCTCAAGCGTTTTGTAATTGGAAAGATTGTCATTTAAATCATTGAAACTCTCGACTTCTTAAAACCCCAAGTTGCTCCTTTTCAAAACCAATCAAAATCTTCAAATTCGGCGGTTAATCAAGCAGCTTTACACCAAAACAAGTCAAATCCTTTCAAATCAAGATTTTTTCAAAATCTTCCGAAAACCCCCTCAGTTTTCCCGCATACCAATCAATCAAATTCAGAAGATAGGAGGTGGAATCATCCACCTCTAAGGGCTAATCCCATATTCTCTTCCTATGTTCCAAAATCATTTTATGATCATCCATAATTCAATATGCACATAAATAATCAACTCATCGACTCATAACATCATCAGCCACCTCTCATATGGCAATCTCAACATCAATCATGATAATCTCAACCAATAGACATCTCATCGCATAACATGATTACCCACAAAATAAATCATACCATCTCTTCAAAACATGCCAAAAGCAATAACAAAATTTTAACATCATACCATGAGTCATAAAGTATATCTACCTCATATAAAAGGCATCACAAGTGCATCATCGAACTCTCATAACTTATCACGCAAGCACTCATGTCAAGAGATCAAAGAGGTTAGGTGTCATGGAGTCAATACGCCACTACAATTTGAACCTCACGATCGCATCTCAACATCACAACACAAGTGGAACCAGTCATAATAGGGGTTTTCACTTAATGAACACATAACTGACCTAATCATCTTATCAACCTATCCGAATTCTATTCTGCATTGTCATAACAGATTTAGCATGTCAATTCAAACATTAGCATGGTAAAGGTAGTCATAGCAGAATCTCATCATAAGGTCAACAGACTAATATCAATTGTCAACACATTAACACAAAAGGTCATGCCATTTAAGCTTCAGTAAAAGGAAAGATCTAACCATATACCAAGCATCGAAATGCTATCATACTCACAAAACATCATTTCAACTCCTTACAAGACCATATAACGATCATTTAGTCATCAAGCACCATCATCTCATATATACACATAAGTCATGTTCATGCTCCAAGTCATTTTCTTCACTTACCTATTCATAATCATGCTTATCAACCATATAGTATAACATCAAGCTTGCACAAAGCAACATATCCTCATCTCATGATTCATACAACACATCATAACATGCTTCTAGAACAACATAGTAGGATAACAACGTATCATTACATGATGATCATAGTTGTCACTACCAATTATATTTCAGTATTGCATATCAACATATAATATCATGTCATATCAGGTTTATCATGGTCGCTATCTAACATCATGCCAGTTCATAATCACCTAATCAAGAGAGTTTTGCACATTATACGAGTCACAATAAAACGCAAACCCTGCTCGCTCGTTTCCAACTCTCAAGCCAAGACCACATCTTCATCTAGACTCACCAAATCGGATAATATCCCATAGAAAAAGTCCTAATTCAGTCCGACACTCCAATCTCATACCTCTTCCCACAAAGCTCTCTCACTAACAATCCACCTCTAAGACTCCAACCCCCATCTCTGTTTTCACACCCGAGCACCCCTGCATACTATGTTCTCGATCCTTACAAGAGTCATTCCCTACACTGCCCATACTACCTAAGACATCACAACCTAGAACCCTTCTAACCACATGTCTTCTATAAGAATACCCCGATCATCACCTAGCCGGCCTATTCTAACCATACCCCTACCTGAGATTCATCTAGAAGCTCATCGGAAACCACTAAGTATCGCCTCTCATAGTTCTCATAACTCACCCATTCCTACTTAAGCCAAACCCCTCTCCTGTGTCTTACCTCATACTACCATCGATCATTCTAACTGCTCAAATTCCTCCCACCATTCTCCGACTACTCGGCAAAAGAATCTCACTCACAAGTTCAAAGAAGAGCAATCATGGATATTATTACACAGAAGGACTACGTCATATCAACTAGCATTTATATCAATAGCATCATTAGCTCATCATTAAGCATTGCAACTGTATCAAAAGTCTCAATTTACCGTCATGCTCAACAAGTATTGCAACATCATATATGAACCTAATCAAATCAAGCTAGCACGTTTCATCATAACCATATCTAATAGACAGTCCAGGTTCTCAGCATTTGCAGTTCATACTTTTATAGGCAAGGAATTTAGATCATGCTTAGCAACTCAGAGTAGCATCACATCAAGTCATCATAGCACATTAGGACTATAAGGCATCGAATCATATATATCATCATAGACAGCGGGTAATCAGGCAATAATCATTACCAAGTCATCACATCAACACGCAATTTTCCACATCAAGTCAGTGCAATAACACCATCAACAAGTTCAGAAAGGGTTAGCAATTCGAATGGAGGACGCTCCCACTTGCAAGTCATATCGTACTTAATAACCGCAATCCTCGAAGCGAGCTTGTTCCGTTGACATTGTCGATCCTGAGGCCCGTGGGTTATGGGCCCACGCTTCCGCTGCGCTGCTTTATCGCTATCCAACTCCCCGCTCCCTTCTCCATGCAGACGCTCGTCCAATGTAACGCGTAGGAGTCCCAGTTAGCGGAGATAGGGGAGTGACAAGAGCTGACAAACCAATGTTTCTTTCGGAGGCAAAATGAACCAACAAGACTCCGACCTGGGAATAGTAACGATGTCCTTATGGAAGTCTAATAGGTTACATTTGTGACAAACAAACATGAATTTATCATGAAGCATATCAATCACATTAAACCACACTAACATGTACCTATCTTAAGGAACAACGACATACATATTCATTCCAAAGATACAATCGGGTCCTATACTGATGCACGTGAGACAAGCTAGTAGTCTATTATTCCATGGAAGCAGATATGCCTAGCAACTTCAAGCAAGCTATGCGGAACCAAAAATGATCATGTATGATTCGAAGTCATGCAGGATTTAGTGAAGATAACGAGCATCATGTATATGAAGGAACGTACAAGCAAGAACTAGTGAGGTCAAATATAGTATGGCGAGGTATATCATAACAACCAAACCAAGTGTCATACGAGAACACATAAGATCAGCATAATAACTATCACATCTGACAACAATGATCATATAATAATTTAAGAATGGCATGTAATCAAACAACAGGATACATTTAGAGACCACAGATCCTTCATGATACTAGTGATACATGATCAGGTATGGCATAGTCAAGAGTGATTAATGAGTTCAACATGATGTACATGAAAGCAATTGGATCACCACAGAGTAAACAAGATAATATCACGGGTGATAGTTTATAATCATGCTAGGAATGAACTGTCCTAGGGCACATAAAACGTTACGACAACTACCATATTACAATACAACCAGGTTTACATAATAGGTCAAGTAAGACAGGTCACCATTTCACGAGTCATATTGAAAATCATAAGCCTTATAGGATACTAGTAACACATATTGAACATGAATACAATCAAGGTAATTCGACTAGATTCATTCTAATATTTATGCGTCATGCGTATGTGAAATCATGATATAACGTGGTGTGTGATCATGCGAGGTGTCAAGTCATACGTTCATGAAAGCATAAGAAGATATCATAGAGTAACAGGGAAATACTACCGAGCGATATCATGTACACATGCTAGGATTAATCGTCATGGAAAGCAAGTCGATCACCGAATTCAACATCAACCTAATCGGATAAGGAGGGAGAATCACACTATCAAGCACCTAGTTCAAGAGAGAATCGGCAATAATGTAGGCAAGGTATAAACTCGCACAAGTCACAACCAAGGGTCCTAAATGATACTAATGGCTCAGCATGACATATGATACATACATGAACTTGATTGATTAATACAACGATATGCAAGAGTTCAATCGATCACATTCCAACATTATAGTAACATGAGAGGAAGTGCAGCGAGGTATAGAGCAGGCCTAAGTAACGGGGCAACATGACTAGAATACAGGAACATGAGTCCAAATCAATGTGTATTGGGATAAAACATGTATTTATCAAGACTCGTTTACACCAACATATCCTCAATTTAGCGCAAGTAACACACAACAATATTAGTCACAGAATACTCAACAATAGTTAATCTCCTGAATACAAAATAGGTGGGCATGCTATAGATTCTTGTCACAAGATGAATGATAAGCATCGAGGCATCATCGGCTAGCATGCTAAAGAGCACATCTTATGAGGCATTCATATAAAGAAGAGTCGTTCACACTATCATGGACCTAACTCAGAAGAAGAAACAATCATATAGACTCATATCATGTGGTTCATGTTTCTAATCAATCATACGATCAATAGGCCAAGTAAACATGGGATGACAACATATGATCATGAGAGAAAGAAAGGCATAACACAGGACCTAAGCAATGGGACAAGCATGGGTACAGAATGTCATAAGACCACGAATTTACATTAAAGATCATCATCATAACATGTACTGGGAATTGCGTATCATATAAGGCATGTTGGCATCAAGTTGTAACACGTATCCATCAAGTAAGGAACTCACTCTTATCATGATACCCGAACTGGACAACCACACTATCGTGAACCTATTCACAGGGAGAGCATCAATTATGCAGCATTCCTAACATATGACATTTATGTTCATGCACTAATACGACGATGCAACATACTGAGTAGAGTATGCTGGGATGATAGAGCGTAACATATGTAACTCGGACTCACACAATGGTCATCATGAACATCAAGCATGTAGGCACAATGTCAAACTAAGGAACAAACTGTAGGTCAAGGAGTAGTGCATATAGAATCACATAATCATGGACAGAGCAATCAAGATAACCCAATAGAGGTCCATAAGGGCAAACATTGGCTCTTTCCAACTGACTCATCACCCATCTTTCCCGTGGGATCTTGGTACGACTCTTCGTGACAAGAAGACACTGATGGATCGTCGTAAGAGTTGATAAGGGCAGCACCGTAAACATCTCACCCTCTAACTCGGAATTACATCAAGGACCATCTTCCAATACTCTCTCGGACAACCCTCATATTCAATCATGATTCTCGACACAATGTATTTACCAACCCAATTCCCCGTGGAAGACACTGACATCTGAAAGAAAGACTCGATAGAACCGTCAAGGGGCTAACATAGTGGAAAGGGCTGTTTCACACAAGTTGGGCTTGACCATAGGGAAATAAGGGTATTCCCGCTATCTCATTTGCACAGATCAGTTAGTACACATTTCATAGTCAAGGCATACCAGACATATCCACAATAAGCGGTTAGCATAGAATCAGTCAATGACAACTACAATGATCTCCTTGGAATCTTCCAGACCCATCTGTAAAGAACAAGCTAATATTTCGCCTACCCATTCCTAACTACATCCAATAGGGATGGTCTAGTGCCTTTTCTACCCACTCGATCCCTCTTTAATCATAAGCCAAGTTCATATTTAGTCCAATTGAGTCATGCATATTAAGTTCATTTTTCCCCTTTTAAAACGCTTTCAAATCTTTTGAAATCCATGGGTGGTTTTCCAAAACAGACACTCGACCCTTGCGTACCCGAATTGCACAACCTCGCTCTGATACCAACCTTTGTAACGGCCCGGATATAAATACCCGGGTTACGTTTTGAAGGTCGGATACCTTTGTTCGGATGTTGCAATTCAAGTACGGGTCGAGGTTTCAAACCTTGAAGATCAGTATTCAAAGCGGGGATTATGAACCCCAAGTAATCAAAGTCGTGGAAATTCAATTCAAATGAAAGTAAAGTAGAAGCAAAGTTTAGATACAAGTGCCACGACAGAGCCGGGTCAAAACCAAAACATAGTGGGTGATTGGCATTATATCAAGTTAGAATATATTAGCCGGATCCTTCAATTCGCCAAGAGATTCCCCATCACAGAATCAAGGAGCAAACAAGAGCGGTACCTAACACTATCCACGAAGTCAGGCCTAGTAATCGCTTGCGGGTCCTCTGACCGCGCTGAGGCCACATAACAGGCCTATACCTAAATAAAAGATGACTAATGCAGTACAAGAATTAAATCACACTATCATGCCCCTAGTATATATATAATATACAGAAAAGAACTGTAAAGGGCCCAAGACAATGCCAAGTGGCATATCCCTCTCCTACCTCTACACCCCTTCCCGTTAGTGCAGAGACTGGCCAGTCCGGTGCTATAGCATAGCAATTTCCTCGTGGTGGTGCACTAACCACGGCATCATCATATCATATCATATCATCTCATCTCTTGCCCGATGGTGCTGGGATATCATATCATGCTCATATCGACTCGATAAACTCAGGGCACCCGATGGGGCTGGGCTACTCTATGACCCTAGCAAAGACTCTAGGACTATCACAGATAACGGTCGTTCTGTATTCAAACACACATAGTAACCACATGCTTAGTTCAATGCAATCCTAGCATGATACTACATGGCATGCTTTAATATGCAACAAAACTACACATCACATGACACATCAGGCAGGAGGTCCAGGTTACTAAGTAAGTCTCGTAGGATACTTACCTGAAGATGTAGAACAGCAAGATAACACAAGCAAGGGCCCAATTGCAAGTCCAAAGCAATCCAAAAGCAATACACACCTATCATCAAGCCATTGTCATAAGCTACCGAACCAACATTCATACGCACGAAACCCAAGTTCTCAACATACTCGAAACCAACCGATAGTAAAACCGTTTTCCAAAACCTTTCCGATGCGATCAAAATCGACCAAAATCATTCTTCCAATCAACCCATTGATAAAATCATACCGACCGTATTTTCCAAACTCCTAAATCTCAAATCATACTTGGCCAAATTCCGTCATTAAACATTTAAACCTTAAAACCAATCTCACAAAATCACATTGTAGAAACGATTTCGGTATAACTTACTTTATTTAAAACCATCATCTTAAAATTCACCTTTATAAAACCTTACATGAAATAACTCTTCTCAAAATATTTAGCTAAAAAAATATAACACCAAAATTAAATCATCTTTACTCATCATATCTATAATTCAAAGTTAATAAATTATCTCAAATTTCCTAACATCACATATTAAAACCCCACTCAATTACATATTCCAAATAATCTCACTTTTAAAACCATGTAAAATAATATATAAAATAACATACATATATATAACAGTTAATATTACTTTTAAAACCTTCTATTATATATATATATTAATATTTCAGAATATATATATATATATATATATATATATATATATACACATATATATATATATATATATATATATATATATATATATATATATTTTCCCAAAATCCGAAATAACAATTAATATAACATATATATATATATATAAACATAACACATCACATATACAAAATAGTAATATCCATCCCAACAGCCCAAACGAAAGGAAAGAAAAGAACCCAACCCAGTAGATGCAAGGCCCAACCCGAATAGCCCAGACGCGGAAACAAACCGGATCCAACCCACAACCGAACCCAAAACCCACATGCCCATTTCTGTGTTAATGAACCGGAGAATAAAGTGAACCGGGAAAAATCGAAAAGAAAAGGAGGTGAACCGGAGAAGGGGCTGAACCCGTCTCCTACCTCGTTCAGATTCTCTGTTCGACAAACGGAAATAGAGAGAAAAGAAGGGGACCTCGCTGGAGTTCCGGTCATTTCCCGACACCCAAAAGCAGAGATTGCATAGGAAAAGGAAGAAGGAAAAAGAGGAGAAGCTCACCGAATCCTCAGCTCAAAATGCTCGAGATCGCTCCGTTTGCCCCGCCAGAGTCAGAGTCGCGTCGGTGGCGGCCTAGGATATAGGTAAGGGTTAAAGCTCCAATTTTATGTTGTTGGGAGGTGAAAGGAGCGAGAAGGAGGCTCTTACCACTCGAGATCGGAAACAGAGGAGAGGAGAAAACGAGGCGGTGGCGGCGGCTTCTCCGGCGGCTCCTGGCTGCTGCTAGCGCTTGGATGATGGTGGAGCTTGTTTGCTACGATGGCAGGGGAACTTGGGTGGTTGCTGCTGGCGGCGAACGACGAAGAGGGCTGGAGGGCTGCTGGAGGTGGGATCGACGAGGAGAAGAAATGAGAGGCTGGTGGTGGTTTCAGATTGCAGGGGATGAAAACGGGTAAGAGAGGGAGGTGGGGTTGAATGGTACTGTAGAGGAGGGAGGGAGGAAGAGGGAGAGGATTGAAATGGTGGGTTTGTGTAAATGGGATAAGGAAATGTGAGGCAGGAGGGAGGTGCAAATGGGAGGAGAGTGAGCTGGTGTGTGCAGAGGGAGAAGAGGACAAAGTGGGAGGGAGGGACCATTTCATTTGAAAGGAAAGAGAGAGAGAGAGAGAGAGAGAGAGAGAGAGAGAGAGAGAGAAATAAAGAAAAGGAAAAAAAGAAATAAATTGTAGGAATTGTCCCCCATAAAAGAATTTAAAATAGCGGAAATAGACTCGGAACCCGCTCTCCCGACTTCTATCCCGCTGACAAAAATGAAATCCCGACACTAGATAATTTAAATCAAATTTTATATTATTACGGGAATTAATATAATCTTATCGATAATCAAACTCGAAAACGTGATGAAAATCCGCCACAACCCAAATTTTAATTGATGCCGGAATTTACTTCGAAAAGATTAAGAATAAAGCGCGTTGCTCGAGGACGAAATTTTCAAATTTTTCCGAATTTCCAATTCTAATCAAATATAATTAATTTTAAAAATTCCCGATCTTTACAGAGGGATCCCCTACCTTGTAGAGCACCTGGGCACCCTGAGCGGGAACCAAGAAAGAATGACCTGCAGATCATCCTAGATGAGATGCCGAGGAACCATGCTGAGTTTAAACAAGCCAACAACTCCATCCATACTCAGCTGCAAGGCATAACCTGTAGGCTCGGGGAGATCGACGTTTGGAAGAAGAACATGGAGACCCAAATGGGTCCATTGGTTGAACAAATTCCCAAACCGTTAGGATCGCTGCTAGGATCTACTGTGCCCAATCTTAAGGGCAAAACTACTGGTCAAATAGCATAGGAGAAAGACACAAAAGAGGACTCGATATCGACTAACCCAGTCGATATCGACAAAGATGTAGTCGACGTCAAGTCCCCTTTACTCGATGTCGATACAGAATCTGAGCATCACCAGAAATCGACTCCTCCAATCGATATCGACCAGACCCTCCCCGATATCGACTCAACTACAGCTGCAGTGAAGAAGAAGGTGCTGGCATTCCCTAAGAAAACTTTGAAGGACCCAGCGGAAAAGAAATTTCAACGCTTCGTGAAGATGCTTCAAGGGCTCAACGTTTCAATTCCATTCACTGAAGCTCTTCATGAGATGCCATCATATGTAAAGTTCCTCAAAGACATACTAGGTAAGAAGCGATCAATTGCTGAGATCGTAGAGGAATGCAATAAGTTGGAGCTACCATAAAAGAGGGCAGACCCAGGTAGGTTTTCTATCATTATAGGCTTAGGTCAACATCGATTTAATGCATTATGTGATTTAGGGGCTAGTGTTAGCGTTATGCCACTAACAATATGGTCGAAGGTAAAGATTGGTGCCCTAGAGCCTGTGGATGCTAAACTCTTAATGGCAAACAACACGGTGGTCATTCCAACAGGCATGGTAGATGATGTGCCAGTGCAAGTAGGTAAGTTCTTTATCCCTACTGATTTTCTAGTTGTTGATATGGCAGAGGACCCTGCTTGTCCAATTATTTTAGGAACACCCTTCTTAGCAACCGTTGATGCAAATATAAGCGTGAGGAAAGGTTTGGTCTCATTCACCATCAGCGATGAAGTAATAGAGTACGCCTTCAATAAAACGGTGAAGAAGAATGAAGGTCCTATGGAGGTAAAATCAATCAAGGGTGTCTACATCGCATGCGAGGAAGCAAAGGTAAGAAATATGACCCCCGAAGAGTTAAAAAAGAGGGCTATAGAAGCCCACGTGGAGGAAATCGTGGCAATCTTGAACGAAGGAACAAAAGAACCACTCTAAATCGACCCAAGTAAGTCGATATCAACTAACAATGTCCATGATTCTATGCCTGGTTTTAAGTATGGGGTTGATGTCAGAGCAGACAACTCGAAATCGAGTGCAGTAGTCGAAATCAACCAAAAATCAGAGCCAAAATTGACTGAACCATAAGTTGAAGGAGAGAAAAGTCACTCGATATCGAGTCCACCTAGTCGATATCGATTTGATCATGTTGAGCCGAATTCCTCCACATCGACAGAACCACCAGGAGCATAACAGAGGTCGATATCGAGTGAGATTGTTCGATATCGACTGGACCCTCAGATGGAAAAGGAAAACTCTGAAAAGGTAAGCCAAGGGACGAATTCCTTTTTATAAATTTCAATAAAGGATTTATCTCTATTTGGGAGAGGTTTTCCTTGGTTTGTTCGCTTGTGTAGGGTATCTAGTGATGATCCGAGCAACTACGAAGTAGGAGATAAGTTGTATGTCTCTAAATCAAAGGATCATTAGTTTCTGAGTAGATTCAAAACAAAGAAGATGGGTCCCTTTACAGTGAACAAGATCCATCCAGGCGGGATGCAGCTGCGAGACAAGAATGGAGTCTATTTGAAGCCCAGGCTACATGGGCTCTGCAGATGCCGCCTTAGGAGCTTGAAAGAAGAAGTCGGCCTAGCGACTATAAAGTCTAAAGCTTGTAATAAGACTATTAGTTTTTAGGTTTTGGACATTTTTGGTTTGTTTTGAGACTTTATGTTTGTTTGGTTTTTTTTTTCTAACAAATTTCAGGAGAAAGGAGAAGCACAAAAGATGAATTGAAATCGAGTAAAGTACTCGATATCGACTGCTAATGTCGATTTAGAGAGCTTGTGGTCGACATAGGATCACCCTGAAGCTCAGAATCACCATGAATCGAGGGAAACTGGTTGATATCGACTAGTTCACCCGATATCGACTGCCACTACAAACGTCTTCAACTCCTGATTTTCGTGAATTGTTAGTAAGTTTCTTTCTTAACCCTAGTTCTTATACAGTGAGGACACTGTAATCTTTAAGTATGGCGTGGGGGAAAGACTTACTCGCATATTTTAATCAATTTTTTGAGCATATTTTAAAAATTTTTGTAGTTTTTGCATACTTCTCCAATTTCATTACACATTGTTATTTTAGACATGTTTATGCATTGTCCATTTATCTTTATGAAGCATATCTATTTTTCGGAAAAAAAAATCGCCCCCATCAAAAATTTTGAAAATTATTGAAAAAGTGTCATGGAAGCTTTTATTGAACTCGACGATGCAAAAGTAGATTCGTTAGAGATACAAAATGAAATTGCCTAGTAAAGGGAAGTCACAATGAAGTGCAATTTTTTAGAGAAAACCATGAAAGAGAGGTAAAATTTGAAGTTGCTTTTGACATATGCATGTTAAGATGATTGAGGACTTTATAATTTCGATACATGTGCTCAATTTCATATCCTAGCCTTACCTATACATATTCACAATTACACAAGCCATATACGAGCCTTATATTATTATTGCTCCACATATATTACATATTGCCCATTTTTATACCTTATACCCTATCCGGGGACTATGTTGAGAATGGATGTCATCTTTGGAGTTGTTATATGGAGTTTGTGCATATTATTGAAGTTGTTGGCAGGAATGAAAGAAATTTTGAATTATGAAAAATTTAATGAGTGAGAAAAAATCCGATCACCTTAGGAGATAAAGGTAGATCGACCCTACTCGTTGAGATGTTAGTTCGACGAGATGGGACAGAAGGTGAGGAGTCCAAAGTACTAAGTGATGTGCGCAAATTGCCATATTTTCTATGCACATATGAGTCCATTTTATCGTCTTTTGCAAGCATATTAGTGGGAAAACATGGGATTAGTGTAGTTTATGCTTAAATGTCAAATATATGGGTCTGCACGAGTTTCTATGTGATTTCACAGAAAACAGGATAAAAATGGATGGATTTGGAAGAGCGGAAAAAGAACTCGAAGTCTTCTGAAGAGGTCGAAATCGACTGGGGACCTCAACATCGAGTGCAGTAGAGACATAGGAATCGAGCCGGAAATAAGGCAGAGCATGTCGACACAGAGAGGTCGATATCGACGTCTGAAGGTTGATATCGATGTTGCCAGATCGAGATAAAAGATAGAAGTCGAGAGCCAGTTCGAGTAGGAGAAGGAGAGTTCGAGATAGAGTTTCACAGAGGTCGATATCGATGTTCAAGGTCGATATCGATGTTTCCCAGCAGAGGAATCCGACTCAGATTTTGATAGAATTTTATCCGAAGCTTGCACGTCTATCCTAAAGTCGAGATTTCTTATCTTCAACACCAGAGCTATCATATGAGCTGATTTACCATAGAGTTTTTAGTTTTTACTTTATTTAAGTTTTATCATAGAGAATAAAGATAAAGTTTCGAGTCTTTGGATAGCAAAGTTCGATATCTATATCTAGAGGCCATTAGGGCTAAGTTTAAGCATTCAATTACATCCAAGCACATACAATTCCAGTTTCAATTACAGTAGTAACGAGTTAGAGAGAGAGAGGGCCGAGTGAGTTGTAGAGAAGCGAGAGCGAAGTTTTGGCTTGTTCGGTTATACTTTCTTTCAAAGTTTAATTCAAAGTAGTTTTCTTTCAACAATGATGATGATGATGATTTGCATGATGAGGAGCGAGTAGTCAACCCACTTCTAGGGTCGGGGTGTGCCCGACGATAACGATGTAGGGTAAGTGCATCAAAGGTATGACTTTTATGCGATTCTGTCTTCTATCCTATGCATGATCCTTTGCGAAAGTTAGGGAGATTCATTATTTGCATTATTGAAGCGAAAGCCACTCATATTGTGAACTTGGATTGCTCATGAATTGGATAGTAACTCTTAGGAACTATGCAAGAGCCTCTAATCACCTAAGTGTTGATAACGAAGGTTATTTGATGGAAAGACATTAAATTTCATAAAATTAGCATAAAACTTGCATGGTTATCGTTGTGGCATGAAACCCCGACTTTGGAAGCTTTTAATTAATTAAAATCAATATAAAAGTTTTAGTTTTGTTTCTGATCATCCTTCTTTACCATTCTATTTGAATCCCTACACACTATTCCCTCCAGCGAACACTAAGTATCTGGGGCCATTCATGACACCCATGTTTGCGACTCGTGAGAAGACAGTACTAAGGTTAGAGACGTAAAAGCATTATAGTGAAAAAAGCATTGAGCGAAGAGCGAAAGGTGAGAAATATGATGAAGAAGGAATGTGGAATGAGAGTTTGGAAAGAAAGTTTATTTCCCCGGATTTAACACCACATGGCCAAAAATTTTCCCACCTTTATCCTTTTACCAATCTACTCTTCCATAAGCTTGCAAAAAAATCCTCTTGATTATTAATGCTTTGTCGCACGAAATTGTTTTATGCATATAACCCTCATTTTGTGAGTATGATGTTGCTTTTATTCACAGGCATGGAATTGTTGACATTAGTACCTTTTTGAGGATGGCAATTGATTGTAGGGATATATAAAATTGAATCTATGATGTTGAGGGTTTAGCTTCTTCTCCTGAATGACCGTTAAAAGTATTGCTTTGGGACAAGCAAGCTTAAGTATAGGGTGTTTGATGTGCGCTCAAATTGCCATATTTTTCATATACTTTTACCTCGATTTCTTTATATTTGCATGCATATTGGTTGGGAAAGCATAAGATTAGTGTGTTTATGTTTATTATCCAATTATAGAGGTCTACAGGAGTTCTTGTGTTATTTCGCAGAAATAGAGGCAAAAGCAGAGCGATTTGGACAAGAGAAGAAAAGCTGGAAAAATACTTGAAGTCTACTGAGGATTCGAAATCGACCAATTGACTCGACATTGAGTAGTATCTGACACCAGAAATCGAGCCAGGAGAAGAACAATGCAACTCAACACAGACTGGTCTATATCAACATAAGTGGTCGATATCGAGTGCCCCAAATCGAGTAAAAGATAGATTTCAAGTGCAAATCCGAGGTCGAGTAGAGCTGGCTCGAGATAGAAGGGAAGTGGTTGATATCGACTGAAGCTTGTCGATATCGAGTGTTGCTGCAGACAGATCCGACGCTGTTTTGATAGAATTCTATCCGAAGGAGTTTACTTCTATCCTAAGTCGAGATCTTTTATCTTATTTATCAGACTTATTATCCTTTAGGGTGAATTCATATTTACCTAAAGTGATTTTAATTATTTACTTTATTTATTTTTATCTTAGGAATAAAGATAGATTTTCTTATCCTTTGATAGCGAGGTTTGAAGTCTATAATTAGAGGCCATTAGGGCTGAGTTTAATCATTCCATTTTAGTCATTCAAACACACACACAATCGTAGAGATATATTAGGAGGGAGAGAGAGAGAGAGAGAGGTAGAGAGAGAGAGAGAGAGCCGAGTGGAGTAGAGGAGAGCGAGAGCGGATTTTGCTTTGTTCGATTGTACTCTTTCGTTTGCAATTTCAATTCAAGTTTAGTTATTTTTCCATGATGATGATGAGGCGTGAGTAGTTCCCCTACTTCTAGGGTCGGGGTGAGCCCGACGATAGCCATGTAAGTTTATGCATCAAATGTATGATTTTTATGCGATTCCGTCTTCTATCCTACCTGCATGATTCTTCTACGAAAGTAGTAGGTGATCCTTATTTGCATCATTGAAGCGAAAGCCAATCATATTGTGAATTTGGATTAATTATGAAATTGGATAGTAACTATTAGGGTTTATGTGAGAGCCTCTAAATCACCTAATTGTTGGTAACGAAAGTTATTTGACGGAAAGACATTATCTTTCATGAATTTGGCATAAGTCTTATATGGTTATCGTTATGGCATGAATCCCTGATCTTGGAGGTTTTTAAGTTTATTGAGTTTATAAAATCTGAGTTTTTATTCTGTCCATCCTTCCTACATCATTCTTAATTTCTTCGGACTCTTTTCCGACAAATTTGATTACGTTTACAGTTTCTGTGAAGACTCGAAATCGACTGCAGAGGTCGATATCGAGTGACTGACCCGATATCGAGTGCTTTACTCAACGTCGACTGTTGTTTTTGTCTTCTGCAGGAATTTGCTGGAAATCGACTGGAACTCTAGTCGATATTGACTGATCTACTCGATATCGAGTGATCTTCTGGAGTCGAAATCGAATGTGTTTGCGAGCTTAGGAACCGCTGACATACCTCCTCGTGGATTCGATCCTGAATACCCTTCTACTACATTGGGAGGGATTCTTGTAATTTTATTTGCTTGGACAGGGAGTTGGTTTGGTTTGGTATTTTATTTGATATTTATTTCGAACTAGCATCCCTCCCACAACAGAAGCTGACCGGAGGGGGTAATTACCTCTCGGTCTCCTAACCCAACTATTCCAACCTCCGCGGTGCAACTCCTTGGAGTCTTTCAGGCCCTCTGTAAGGTATAAAGCTAAGTTTGCCTACCGTTCTCCGAGTCTATATCCTTAGGGGATAGTCTATCACCTTGGTCTCTATCCGCGAGATTGATCCTATTTGCTATCCTAGGTCCATTTAAATTTATTTTGCCCTTTTTAAATCCGTTCAAAACATTTAAAATCGTTGGGCGGGTGTCAAAAATCCTTTTCAACCCTTTTGTACTCGGATAGCAAAAACCTGGCTCTGATACCAACTTTGTAACGTCCTGAGTTTATTAACCCGCGTTATGTTTCGAAGGTCGGATACCTTCGTTCAGATCTTACGCACCAAGTACGGTTTGAAAGTTTGAAATTCAAAAGTTTAGTTTTGAAAGTGGGATTTTATACCCAGAGTTCTCGTGAGGTTCGTTGGAGACCAGGTGAACACCTGTATATGTCATAAGTGCTAATTCGGGAAAACATTTCTTCTTAAAATGATCAGTCACTTAAATACAAGGTGCCACGACTGAGCCGGGTCAAAACATACTTCATTATGTGGTTAATCTACTATGCATTTATATGGTCGAGTGACAAGATATTCCCGATTATTCGCCATGAACATCCCATACCAAACAGCACACGACACTAGATAGGATCATGCATGTATACCTAAAAAAATATAGACGGGCATAGGATCAGATTGAGGCCCACACTTGTCTAGTCCTAACAGATAAGCACACATATACGCTATTCCTAATATCATGCTTCTAATGCAGGACGTAATTTAACACACAAGTATGCTAGTAGTTTATATATGTATATAGAATACAGTAATGTAATTAAAGGGTACCCACATAGAATGCCAAGTGGCATATCTCTCTCCTACCTCCACCCACCTTCCCATGAGGGCAGAGACTCACCAGCTCGTGCATGCATCAAGTCATTCATATTCATCATCCATTCATCATGTTCATCATTCATTCAATTTTTCATTTTCTTTCATTTTCTCTTTTTTTTTCTCTTTCCTCTTTTTTTGTCTGGTGTTGCTCACGACTTGACTTGACATATGACAAATCCGATGGGATTGGGTTGTCTTATGACCCTTGTAAAAGACTCTAGCGACATAGCAGATAATAGCCGTTCTGTTTACATACGCATACAAAATAAGGATGCTCAGTCATTCATGCAAGTCATAACATGATACTACATGATATGCTATTATGATATGCAACACCTAGTATATCATGCACATATAAGCGGCGAGGTTTTTTGATCAATCTGAGTAAGCTCCGAAGAAACTTACCTGGAAGTGCAGAACAACAAAAGACAACAACTAGGTATACAGAAAGCCAAAACATCACAGATGATCACCTAACACATATATAAGTAATATAAATGAGTCTACTTCTATTGTTACTTAAAGCATATAATATCACATACAAATTCATATAATCTGCATGTCTTATCATTATCATTTCCTCATCAACATTCATTCATCTCATATCCCATATCTCAATATAACTCATCATCTCAATGTATCATCTCAACTCATCATATCAATACCTCATCTCAACCCTTCATCATCACATCATATAGCAATCATTTAGAAGTCATGTATCATCATTTCATATATAAGTCATATTCATACTCTAGGGCACCATATAACATATCCATGATCATGCTTATCAACCATATAATATAACATCATGCTTTCATATATATCAACACATCGTAATATCATTTTTAGGGACATATATCAACATTTTATCTCACAATCACACTCAACAATTTTATCGATACCATAACACATCATAGATCAAATATCATATCAGATCATAGCAATATCAACATAGCACAATTTATACTCACACAAGTTATCAATTTTATTCATCTAGTTAGGCAACACTTTATTCGAAATATTTTCCCTAATCATACATGACCCAAAAATCCGTTTATAAACATTGTTCTTTAAATCGACTTCTTTTCCAAAAATTTTACTTTTTAAATCTTGTTAAATCCAATTCCATTTCTCAAATTAAATTCCAAATCTTTAAAACCTTTTTCCCAAATACTTTTCTTTTTAAAATTCAAGTCCAATAATATTATATCTTTTTTTAAATCTCAACAATAATATTATATAATATTTTATATTCCAACCATTTAATATTTATATATTTAAATATATATACTAAAACTTATTCCACATTTATTTAATATTTATATAATATATCTATAAGTCTTAAAACTTATTTTACATTTTATCACAATTTAATATAGAGAGAATGGTCATAAATGACCCACTTTCTTGTAAACTTAGCACAAATAAACCCCTCCCTTGAAAATTGGCAAAAGTAACCCAAAACCCAAAAAATTTCAAAAAAGTCCCAGTTGATTAACCTGGGATAGGGGGTTTAGGAAACAAAAATAAAAAAGGAAAAGAAAAGGAAAGAAGGAAAAAGTGGCCAAAAAAAAGGAAAAGGAAAAAAATAGAAGCAATAATTGGTTTTTATCATACTCTCTCTCCATTTCAGTTCTCTCTCTCCATTTCAAACGAAAGAAAAGAAAGGGTAACGAACCGAAGATTTTGAAAAGGAGGAGGCCGGAGAAGATTCACCGCTGTCAGAGTGTGGAGGAGAAGCAAAGAACGCCGCTGCCGGACTATCAACGTACACCCCCCTTTCCATCAACCCACAATCATTCTTTCTCTTTTCCGTTTAGTGGGAACATGGGGGGTCAGGTGTGTGGGTAAAGGAGTTGCAATGGGGTTTAGGGATTGAAGGGCAATGGTGGGTTCAGTGATGGGTTGTGGAGGGGTGAAAATGGTGGGTGCAATTGAAGGATGAGGAGGATGGTTTTCAGGTATGGTTAGGGGAAATCTACAGTTAGGGTTTAGTAAGGCCGAAGAGGGTGGCAATGGTGGGAGTTGAAATTGGGATATGGGGATGTTTTAGTGGGTGATTAAAGAACAACGATTGAGGTTTGAGCCATGTTTGATTTGAAATATTTTTTGTTTGAAAGAGAAATTGGGTGACATGAGTTTCGAATTGGATGGGAAAGTACGTCATTCATTCGGCATATCTTCATTTTCTACAGAATTTGCATAACTTAGGTGACAAGGGTAAATGGACTCCTGACACGTGACATTTATTAGGTGACACGTAAATGTTGATATTTAAAGGACAATGTCCTAATCATTTCGATATGAAATTAAGCGACGATTACAATCTAATATGAATTGGAATAGTCCCTACAAACACCATATATTCCCTTTGATATCATTCTCTTGTTTTTTATTTCAATTTCATTGGTTGTTGGACAACAATGTCGTTTTCTATTTTAATTGGGCTTGTTTCTGAATTATAAACGAGTTTTGACATATCCAGGTCAACTGATGTTGTTTTCTGAACGCTTTTGTTCACCTTATTCCGTATGAGTGATGTTGGAAACCTAATCCCTGCAGATGAAAGTGTTGAGGAGGTCGTCAATGGACTGCAGGTTGCTAAAGGGATGGGAAGAGTTGGGGAAGAAAGAGAAAGGGATGCTAGCACTTTTTTTTAGATTGATACAGAGAAAGAGGGCGATGTTGGGAAAGATGGAGTTTAAGCCAAACTTGTCGATGAAAAGGAAGGGGATGGGGGGCACGAAAGGATGAGGATGTAAGTTTGTTTTTGGGTGACATGGTGTTTTATGTTGAGTGACACGGGAAATCGGGGATCCACTTTAAATTTTGAATTTGTTTTTCAGGTCGTTCATGTCGATGTGGTTACAACGATTCCACCTAAAGCCGGGGAGAAGCCCCTACAAGGACAAGGTGATAAGGTAAGCTCTTGTGGTCCGTCGAAAGGACGGTGTCGAAGATGTTAGCAATGAATAGGATGTGGAGGTGCTTGTCAAGGATGGGGGAAAGGGTGGAGAGCACCCAAACATGGATGTTGAGGTGACTGCGATGTAGCAAGGAACAAAGATGGGGAGGCTGAGGACAACGACCACAAGGGCGGGGAGACGGGATAAATAAATCTAGTAATGTCATATATATGTATGAATATGTTTGTTGTTATTTCATGTGACAAGGTTGTTGTTTTTGGGTGATAGGGTTTATTTAGTTTGGTGACACGAGATAAAAAATCTAGGTATGTCGATCATAGGAATCTGTATTAGTTGATATGACAAGGTTATTGCAGTTAAGTGACATGGTTTACTTAGTTGGGTGACATGGGATATCTAAATCTAGGAATGAGAGTTTAAACTTCATAAGCATTTGTCAAATCTATGAGGCTGCCAAAGTTGAGGGTGTGAGAGGCAAGAAGACTAGAAAGGCTCTAGGAGCTTATGAAGGAGTGGATGGCAAGGTATCTTGCATCTGTATTTGTCTCCAACTTATTCTACAAACAATGTCATTCACCTAACATTGTCATCATGGGTGTGTAGTGGGGATGGGGAGAAGTGGATGACAGACTACGACATGGAGCTTATGAAGAAGTTATGATCTCTGTTGCAATCGGGGCAGTTGCTTGTTATGAACTTTGCTTGTTATGAACTTATGAAGAAGTTATGATCTCTGTTACCACCACAAACTTTTTATCAGGGCGTACTTTTCATACTACTAGATTGTTATGAACTTTGTTTGGGTTGCATTTTCTGAACTTTGTTGCTCAAAACTTGTAGGATGTTATGATCTCTGTTAGTTAGTAGGTGTAGTATTTTATGACATTGGTTGGTCAGTACATATTAGTCTTTTATGAACATCTTATGCATTTGGGGGTATTCTTTACGAACATACTTGGTTTTGAAATGTTTGGGTGGAAAAAAAGACACGTTAAATCCTTCAAGTGACACGGCCATACAAACAGGTGACATGGTTCATTTTCAAAACAAATTTAAAGTGAAACCCCCAACTGTGACACGTTAATTCCTTCAGGTGACACAACTATACAAACCGGTGACAGAGGTTATTTTCTTAACAAATTGGCAGACACTAAGAAACGTGAAATGTCAAAATCAAACAAGTAACACGTTAAATCCTTCAAGTGACACGATCATACAAACAGGTGACATGATTCATTTCGAAAACAAATTTAAAGTGAAACCCCAAACCCTGACACGTTAATTGATTCAGATGTCACGACCATAGAAACAGATGACATGGGTTATTTTCTTAATAAATTGGTAGACACTGACAAATGTGAAACATCAAAATCAAACAACTGACACGTTAAATCCATCAGGTAACACGACCCTTCAAACAAGTGACATGCATATTTCATATGGCTGACACATACGTTTTACAGAATCAGGAATTGCGCAACCACAAAAGTTAGACACGACAAAATAAAACTCAGCTTTGTCATATGTGCATGGACCCCATGATACTCCGAAGTACTTAACCCATTTCCAAAAGTACTCCCAAGTTCTTAACCCCTTACCTAAGTTTTGTGATATGTTATATAAGTTAATAGTTGTATTGGTTCATGAACATATGTGTGGTGACAATTATTTTGTGCAGTATTGCATGTAGTCGAACATGGGTTGGTCATGTATAGAATTGCTTGGATGTGAAACGATTCCATTGAAACACAGAAAGCGACAAATTACATCTTTCAGGTGACACGACGATATGAACAGGTGACAGACATTATTTCCAGAAGAAATATAATGTCAGGTTGTTCATAGTGACAAGAGAAAATATATTAGGTGACACGTATAGTTTCAATTGCTGACATGTATCATTTATAGCAGAAAAGCTTGACATATGTGCATAACCCCAAAGTACCAAAAGTTTGACATATGTGCTTAACCCCAAATGACATAAAGTTTGTCATATGTGCTTCCCAAAATAGTAAAAGTTTGTCATATGTGCGTAACCTCAAAAGACCTAAAGTTTGACATATGTGCATAACTCTAAAGTACCAAAAGCTTGACCATGATCGGGTTTTTTAAAGAGGTGAAGTCGATGCCCTCTTGTATCATGACATTCTTGTGCGCCTTCCCACCCGCAAACACCCATCGGCCTCCCTCGAACACCCAACAACCATCGAAGATGAGAGTGAAGCATACCAAGGCATTTCCACCTGAAAATGAAAAGAGGGATGAGAAGAAAGGTTCATTGGTATCTACTTTTCGCCATAGATGAAAAGTATTTCGTCAAATACACTTACCCGCTACATTAGAGAAGAAAGGTTTCTGGGAAATTGACGTGGGGAGAATTGAATCGAAATATATAATAAAATATAAACCAATACAACTCTTAGCCTCTTCAAATAAATTCAAGACTCCCCGCTATAGTAGTAGGGAATCAGGTTCGATCCATGAGGAAGCGAGTCAGCGGGATCCTAGTAGCGTTGAAGACACGTCCTTTATGTCCGACCAGAAGCCTCGATCTCGATGTCAGACCTCGATGTCGACCTTGGCTGTCGATGTCGTCTGCAACAGAAAACCTGCAGAAACAAAAACTGTAGTCGATATCGACTGGTGGGGGTCGATATCGAGGTTAGTTCACGAAATCGACTGGCTCAGAAGTCTGCCAGTCGATACAGGGGGTCGATTTCGACACAAAGTGGTCGATATCGATGCTTGCAGAAGTTTCCCAGGAGTCTCGAGATCGACTCAAAAAACCGTCGATCTATCAGTTTTGGTCGATATCGACTTCTTCTGTCGATATCGATGTCTTTCCTGCAGTGAGTTAGTGGTTTTGTCGGCAAAGAAAAGGCCGAAGAATCATGGATGGGAAGGAAGCAATGATCAGAAATAAGCAAAGGTGTTGGGTTTTTCGATGACTCAACGAACGGTGGGCAAATTTTAATGTAAACTCAATAAAGGAAAAGTCCTCCAAAGTCAAGGATTACCGCGACGACAACCATGATAGTAGAAATAAGGATCAACTAAAGATGCATGCTTTTATCATAAAGGAAAAGGCTTTCACCTAAACCGACCAATAGGAAAAGAGATTTTTCAATTACTTAACCTAATTGGTGTCTACCTTAGTCATAATTGAGTCTATAATCTTTCGAAAAGAAACCCTAATTACTACCCAAGTTTTACAACATGAGTTCCTTAAATTCGCATTTAAAGATGAAGAACAAGGTAGAAGGAGATAAAAGATACATTCTTCAACGACGTACTTACCTTACCATCATGGCTATCGTCGGGCTCACCCCGACCCTAGAAGAAAGGGGAACTACTCACTCATGTTGATCGTAGACATGTCTTGAATTGAAATAACTTGCATAAATGGAAAATTTCGAATCTTTACAATCTCAACGCCAACTATCGTAAGCGCTTGAAACTTTAAAGCTAAAAAAAAAACTAACTATCTATTGTCTATTGTCCTTGTCTTCGATGAGTCTATGATTGGATGCCTAACAAATCAGCCCCTAAGGCTTTATTTATAGGCTACTAATCCTCGCTATCCGAGGATTGTAACTTCTATCTAAACTAATAACTCTATCCGAACAATTAGGATAGGTCTTTTATTTTGATAAAACTTAAAGGAAAAGATAACAAACAACTGGTAATATCTAAAAGAACGAGATAACTCATGGCTTCGATGATAGACTTCAAAATCCGAGCCTCAAAATCGGATTTATCTTCTGTCGATGTAGGGTCGATATCGACACCAGAGGTCGATATCAATGCTTGTGTTTCTGCTCGACTTGTCCAACTCCAATCGATGTCTATGACGATGGTCGATATCGATGCATGTGTGTCGATATCGAGGCTTCTAGTCTGGTTTATGTGGTTATCTCGACACTCAGAAGTCGTGTCGAATTCCAGGGTCGATATCGATGTCTCCAATCGATATCGACCTCTTCTCAGCTTCACTTGGCTTGCCCGTTTTGACTCTGATTTCATCGAATTCCTGCATAGTTAGCTCAAAACTCGTGTAGACTCTATTTCTTACACTTTAGCTCATTCTTACACGAGATCATATGCTTTTGAAACTTTTGTTCAGAAATTAAATGAAATATGAAGTCAAAAGATGCAATAAACAATAGGTACAATTATGTACATCAAAACACCCCATACTTAGACTTGCTTATCCTCAAGCAATAACCAAGCAATAACCAACACCTACAACACACCCTTCAAGTCTTTGCCTTTGTCAAAAGCAACATCATAAGCGATAGCAAAGTAAAGCAAGTGAATTTAACGTCATAGCACATATTTTGGCGATCCATAGGCATATGCAATTTTAATCCAACCTCACAGGGATAATGTGTTTGCACTCAACTCTCATGTGTTTAGGCTATGAAGATCACTCTCAACTCAATTCCATATACAATCTCATAAACATTGCAATTTATAAGAATCCACTTCGCAACCAATTATGAAAATGCAATAAGAATCATCAGGAGGACTTTCGCTCAATGGAAGACTTCATAGAAGACTCCATTCGGCGGGGTTGTAATGGGGCTTGGTATGAAATAAAGGGTATGGAATTATTTGGCTATGTGGTGCTTTTAAAATTCGGGAATCAAGACTCCTAAATCTCAACACTTGCACTACCCAAACCATAACTCTTCAATATAATGCTCTTAAAGATGCATTCCATCAACCCTTCTTCCAAGTTCTAATATACCTCTAAAAAATATAACATTCGTATGAATAAAAAACATAAGGATTTTGGCTCATGCACTTTATATATATATATATTTTCGGATTTTTTTTTTCTTTTTTTTTTTCGAACATAATACTAAAACTATGTGCATTTATATGGTGAGCCAAAACATCCTTTTACAAAATATGACAAAATGTAAATATGTACCATCCTATAATTTCCTTGCTTACAACTAGACATTATGCTCTTTTCTTTCCACAAGGCATTAGTTCCAACAAATCTAAGTCTCAATTCCCAAATGGGGGTCAGGCTCAATTCGGCTAGGGATAATTTTGTGGAGTTTGCAATTCAGGCTCAGGCTAATGTTCTGGCTTCAAGCAGGGATAATGCAGGGTAGGTAAAGAGAGGATAAAATTGGCTTAAAAGATGCCTCCATCATTTAATTCTCGTAAACATAAACATATATATGCATTGGTTTTGAATAACTATCACAACATTTAGAGATGCATAGGAAGAGTAAATTCACTCAAGAAAGCGGAGGGATTTTTGATGTTCTCCCTATAGGTCAAAATTCTCACAAGGACAATTTTTGTTGGATTTGCTTTTTAGCCTAGGATCATATGTGCTCAGTTTCATCACAAGTTCACGATCTACATAAAATTTTTAAAGACATAGGCTAAACCATCCAAATATGCCATAGGGTTTACATGATCAAGTCAGCTATTGAGTTTTCATCATAGGACATCTAAGTAGGGATTAAAGAAAAATAAACTTAAAAATAAACATGCATTTTTTGTATTTTTGACATTTTTCTATTTTTTTGGATTTTTGACATTTTATAGACTCAACAAAATCAAACTAAAAGGTTTGAGAACTTAAACTTTAAAATGCATAAATGTTAAATATGATGCAATGCATACAAGTAGAATGTAAATAAAATACACGCCAAGTTTGCCAAATTTTAAACCCTACCACAACCAGATAAAGCAGTTTATAATGTCCAAGTTCAATCCCCACCCCATACTTAAAGATTACAGTGTCCTCACTGTTAGACAAATAAAGTAAAGGGAAGGATCACTCACACTCACTTACGCTAGATGTATATCACTGCTCAGGGGGCGGGGGAGGTGGCAACAGCAAAGGCCAGCCCTGTGTAGGAGCTGTCCCTGAGTAGTCTGTCAGGGCGGCCTGTGGGAAAGTGGAAGGTCCAGCCTGCTGATCGAAGGAAAAGCCCATATATGAGCCTAAACCCTCGAGGAACCTCTCATAGCGTCGCTGCTCCTCGCGCATCTCAGAGACGGAGAGCTCCAGCCTAGTAAAGCGGGCAGACATGTCTTCCTGCCAATCAGTGGTGTAGGCAGGCTGGAAGGGAGGAGGAGGTGGAGGTACATAGCTATGGTGGCTATGATGACTGTGGTGGCTGTGGTGGCTGTGGTGGGACCCCTGCGGGCCCTCTCCTCCCCCAACCGCATCATCCCTGGCGTCATCATCGTCGTTGCCATCCATGCCACCCTGGTAGGCTGGGGGCTGCTCAGCTCCGTCGGAATGGGGATCAGCGTCCCAGGACATAGCATCCACCTCTGGCTCGTGGTTGTAGAGCGGGGGTCTCCTCCGTAGGGTGGGGTCAGCGGTCGGATCTATATCCGTATGATATGGCTGCCCAATCCAAGACTGGTACCAATCAGGGATATACAGCAGATCCATGAAATCGTGTCGTAGGCGCATCCCCGTTTGGGGGTGTCTCCATCCCTGTGCTCCTGTTGTGATGACTCCGCCCTGGCGCAATACCGCCGCGTCTAGGTACGTGAGCTGGTAGGCCGTGTACCGTTCAGTGTGGACGCCTAGAGCCTCAGCGAGGATGGCCACCATGCCGCCGTCCAAGATGTCTGTAGAGACCGTTCGTCTGCGGTCTACGATATGCTCGAGCCAGGAGTGGAGGTATGGTAGAGGGTCATCCTCGAAAAGCATCCTCCGTAGAGTCTCTGTCTCACGGTGTGTCGGGCGACGGAGCTCAGGCCTGGCCCAAAGGGTACTCGCTAGGATCCTCAAGATAACCCTAAAAAGTGGGCTCACAACCCTAGAGGTGAAGGAGTCTGTAGGGGCAGGGTAGGGTATACCTGATATGTAACTCCAGATGACATTGGGGTCGTGGACCCTGAAGGCGGCCGAAGTGTGGATGAACCCAAAAATATCACTCATCTCCTCGAGCGATAGTCTGTGTCGCCTGTTGCCGAGCTGGAAGATGACTCGGCGGCTAGTCGAAGTGCGCTCGGGAACCTCTAATGTGGCCATAAACTCCCCAGTGAGAACGGGGTAGTGCGCCTCCAGTGGCTCGATCAGCCTGTGTAGAGAGACGTTCTCAAACGCCTCCTGAACGCCTGGGTGAAATCCTAGCTGGATTATGTCAGGGAGATGGTACCATCGTGCCCTGGTGGCTCGGGGAATCAACTCCTTAGCAAGGGAGCGTTGCTGATCATCCTCAATGCGGAGCGCGTCCTGAGGGATGTTCTTGGCTCTAACCATCGTCTGCAAAAGAAGCCAATACCAAAGATAACACTCCCTTTGATTAAAATGGGGAGAACCCCATACTTAGGTTCTAATTATGCTAGAAATTTTGTAAAGGTAAATGTCTATGTGGAAGAAAGTACACAATTTCTTAAAGTTTTAACACTAAGGAACCTTATGACATAAATAAGTTTTGCCTAAAAAAAATCAGATTTCAAACTATATAAAATATCAGAATATAACCCCCCTAAAAAATCAGAATTACAAAATCAGCCCATATATATATAATATTCAGATTCATAGCCCAAACTTATGAAAAATTCAGATTATTGCCCCACATGAATTATAAAAGTCAGATTTCTCCCTAATATATATATAAATCAGATTTCATGCCCATGTATAAACAAAACTCAGATTCATAGCCCCACATATATATAAAAAAAATTTCATGCCATACAAATACTCTTTCCCGCGCAATCTACGTTCAAAACCTAAACACCCAATATGAAATTTCTTCCCAATCAACTAATTAAATATGAAAAATCAGGAAAAAAAATAGAGGAAGGGTGAAAAATCATACCAGAAGAGTGTTGGAATTAGGAGAGAAAGAGGCAAGCAACCGCAAAATCGAGAGAGAAAACCGACTGTCGACAGGAGGGTGTCGATATCGATGCCCAGGGTCGAAATCGACCGGATCCTGTGTGTTGTCGGGGCTGCTGGTGGCGCGGTGGGACCTCCGGTGGCGTGGTGGGACCGGATCTGGCGATTCTTGGCCGGCAACGTGTAGATCTGGGCGAGGAGGCTTGAAAACGAGGGAGAGAGAGAGGGCTAGGTCGAGGAAGAGAGGAGGGGATCTTGTGGCTTGGGGTGTTGCTGCACAGGGCGAGGAAGGGAGGAGGGGGGCTTGGTGACAGTGGGTGGGTATGGTGGTTGCGGCGATGGGAGGCTGTGGGGAGGGTGATCGGAGGGAGAGGGATGAAGAGGAAGAGAGGCGGCTAGGGTGTCGAAGACGGGAGGAGGGTGTCGAAGTCGGGGCTGTATAAAGGGGATGAAAACCCCACAAAATTAAAAACTGAAAGAAATTAAATTCTGACCTGGCACTTACCTCTATCTGTAGTCGATATCGACCTTAGAGGTCGATATCGACCCCCCTTCTGCATCCGTTTAACACGTCCTGTTACTCCCTTCTGTCGGCTGATCGATATCGACCATATAGGTCGATATCGACCTCTCTCCTGGGCTGGATTTCTTTGTTGACTTTGGATAGAATAGCCACGAATGATCTCAAAAAAATAAAATAAACAAAAAACTAAAAGAGAAAGAAAAAGGAAAAGAACGGGTTGCCTCCCGGAAGCGCTTGAGTTTAAGTCGCTAGCTCGACATATTTCCCTTTTTGCGCTAGTTCAACGCCAAGGTGGCGCGAATCTCTTCCTCTGGGTCCTCATTGTCATAATATTTCTTTACTCGGTGGCCATTTATCTTAAAGGTTGATCCATCGTCGTAAAATAACTCCACCGCTCCATGAGGGAATACTTTATGAACCTTGAAAGGTCCGCTCCATCTTGTCCTTAGTTTCCCTGGAAATAAGCGAAGCCTAGAATTGAAAACAAGGACTTTGTCACCTACCTCATATGTTTTTGGCACCAACTTCCTATCATGCCATTTCTTAGTGCACTCTTTGTAGATTTCGGCATTCTCATATGCCTTTAGGCGCAACTCTTCCAAGGCTTGTAAGTCAATGAACCTCCTCTTTCCCGCTTCGTCGAAATCCATGTTAAGCTCCTTAAGAGCCCACATTGCTTTATGCTCAAGTTCAACGGGCAAGTGACATGACTTACCATATACCAAGTTATAGGGAGTTGTGCGAAGCGGTGTTTTATAGGCCGTTCGGTAGGCCCAGAGCGCATCATCCAGTTTGGACGACCAATCTTTCCTTGAGCGGGAAACCGTCTTCTCCAAGATGGCTTTGATTTGGCGATTGGAGACTTCTACTTGACCGCTAGTTTGAGGGTGATAGGGTGTTGCCACCCTATGGTTTACCCCATACTTAGCTAAAAGAGCTTCAAAGCCTCTCTCAATGAAATGCGAGCCACCATCTGAAATAAGGACTCTAGGAACTCCAAAACGAGGAAAGATGTTAGTTTTCATAAACTTAGAGACTACCTTCGCGTCTTTGGTCCTAGTTGCTACAGCCTCCACCCATTTAGAGACATAGTCCACCGCTACTAGAATGTATTTGTAGGGGCCTGAAGCAGGGAAGGGTCCCATGAAGTCAATGCCCCATACATCAAAGAGTTCGACCTCTAAAATGCCTGTGAGTGGTGTCTCATTCCTCCATGTGATATTACCTGCACGTTGACACTCATCACAAGAGGTTACATAGTTTTGCACATCCTTGAAAAGGTTAGGCCAATAAAAACCACATTGAAGAATTTTCGCCGCGGTCTTGAATCCCTTAGCATGACCTCCTGTAGGGAGAGAATGACAATGGTGAATCACGCTCTCTACCTCGTCCTCCGGGATACAACGTCGAAAGATATGGTCTTTCCCCTGTTTGAATAAATGGGGTTCATCCCAATAATATTGTTTGACGTCGTGCAAAAACTTCTTCCTTTGTTGCGAAGTTAAGCTTGAAGGAATCTCGCCTCCTACAATATAGTTAGCAAAATCCGCATACCAAGGTACCTTCGCCCTTTCATACAGCAAATAGATCATGGATAGGACTAGAAGGAGGTGTAAAGAAGAAATCCTCACCGAAGCTTACCTTTTCGTCACCTTCGGAGGGTTTTGAAGGTGGTCGATATCGACCTGCTGGGGTCGATATCGACTGGTCGGCATCGACAGGCTCAGTCGACATGGGCTTGTCGATATGGGTCCTCGATGTCGATGTCTGGAGGTCGATTTCGACCTCTGCAATGGATAAGCTGTGATCAAAATTGGTCGACATCGATGCAAGATTTACCTTTGGGCAGTCGATATCGACCTGCTGGGGTCGATATCGAGTGGTTCTTCTGCCCGTCTTACCTCTTGCCTCATTAAGTGCTCGTCAGGGCGGGAGTCATTGATTGGTATGTTGTCATGTGACTCTTCCAGAAGCCCTATGGGTAGCCGTGAAAGATGATCGGCTACGGAGTTCTCCGTTCCTTTCTTATCTTTAAGCTCAACGTCGAACTCTTGTAGTAAGAGCACCCATCGTAGGAGCCTAGGTTTAGCATCCTTCTTTGCCATTAAGTATCTAAGAGCTGCATGGTCAGTATGAACAATAACCTTAGAGCCCACTAGGTATGAGCGGAACTTCTCAAAAGCGAAGACCACCGTCAAGAACTCCTTTTCCGTCGTGGTGTACTTTGTTTGAACGACATCAAGAGTCTTGCTTGCATAGTAGATGGCGTAAAGCTTTTTGTCTCTCCTTTGTCCTAGGACAGCACCTACGGCATAATCGCTTGCGTCGCACATGATCTCAAAAGGTTGCGACCAATCGGGTGATTGAATGATTGGGGCGGATATGAGGGCCTCCTTCAACCTGTTGAAAGCTTCAAGACAATCACTAGAAAATGCAAACTTAACATCCTTCATTAGTAGGTTAGTTAATGGTTTGGTAATTTTAGAAAAATCTTGAATAAACCTCCTATAGAAACCTGCGTGACCAAGGAAGCTTCTTATGTCTTTAATTGATGAAGGTGGTGGTAATTTTTCAATGAGTTCTATTTTTGCCCTGTCTACCTCAATTCCCCGTTTAGAGACTTTGTGGCCTAGCACAATCCCTTCCCTTACCATAAAGTGGCACTTTTCCCAATTGAGAACCAAGTTTGTCTCTTCACATCGTGCAAGTACCCTGCGAAGGTTAGCAAGACAAATATCGAAAGTAGTGCCTTAAACAGAGAAGTCATCCATAAATACCTCCACGATATCCTCAATCATGTCGGAGAAGATAGCCATCATACATCTTTGAAAGGTAGCAGGGGCATTGCAGAGCCCAAATGGCATTCTCCTATATCCAAAAGTCCCATAGGGACAAGTGAAGGTGGTCTTTTCTTGATCCTCAGGATGAATAGGGACCTGCCAAAAACCAGAATATCCGTCCAGGTAACAAAAATAATCATGTTCGGCAAGTCTCTCTAATACTTGATCAATGAATGGAAGGGGAAAGTGATCCTTTCTAGTGGCATTGTTGAGTTTCCTGTAATCAATACACATTCGCCAACTAGTTGTGATTCGCTTTGGCACAAGCTCGCCTTTCTCATTCTCCTCAACGGTCATTCCGCCCTTTTTAGGCACCACATGGACTGGGCTCACCCATTCGCTGTCGGAGATGGCATAGATGATTCCTGCATCCAGCATGCGCATGATCTCCTTCTTCACTACCTCTCTCATGTTGGGGTTGAGCTTCCGTTGGTGTTCTATAGATGCCTTATGATCATCCTCAAGGAGGATTCTATGCATACAAGTAGCAGGTGAAATACCTTTTATGTCCTCAAGAGTGTATCCAATAGCCTTACGATGAGCACGAAGTACTTCCATAAGCTTATCTACTTCCTGTGTGGTTAGTGAAGCATTGATAATTACAGGGAAAGTAGAATTTGGACCAAGAAACTCATACCTAAGTGTGTTGGGTAGAGGCTTAAGCACCGGAGAGGGGCCTTGTGGGATAAGGATTGGCTCTACCTCTTCCGTCTTCATAATCTCACCAAGGTAATCCGTCTCAATTCTCTTGATAGAAGTTCCTAAATCAGTTATAGGAGTCGGTGTGGACCAAACATAGAGTGATGCTAACTTTGATTTGGACTCTTCAAAATATTCCTGCAGAAAAAAAGTCGAGGGCGAGTAGGAATAGTCAATATCGACTGAGAGTTCAGCACATACCTCGGCTTCGGAGCTGTTTGGCGTCAAGTGGTAGAGGTCGATTTCGACTTCTGATGTCGATATTGGCTGGTCGATTTCGACCTCTTCTGTCGATTTCGGCTGGTCGATTTCAGCCACTTCTGTCGACATGGGCTGGTCGATTTCGCCTGTAAGAGAAGAAGGGAGAACTTGACTTACTGAGTGTGTCGATGTCGACTGAGGGCACTCGATATCGAGTGGATTGGTCGATGTCGACCTTTCTTCGTCGATATCGACTTCATCTTCGAGTTCCATGGATAGAGCATCGTCGAATATTTCCTCGTCACTCGTGCATGTAGCCAGGAACTCCTCAATATCCTCGTCGGTAAGCTCCTCTACAGCTAGGGCTAGGGCCTCTTCAGGAGTTAGGGCCCTTTCCGTCGGTTCTTTGCAATCCATGATGCTAGTGTAGACCGACTTGATTTCCATACCATTAACTTCCTTCATTGTGGGGTTGAAGGAGAATTCAATGACTTCGTTCCCTATAGTAAAGGTTAGTAATCCTCTACGTACATTAATATTGGCATCCGCAGTAGCTAAGAAAGCCCTACCAAGGATGATAGGTACAATAGGATCTTCGGGCATGTCTAATACAATGAAATCAGTAGGCACAAAGAATTTACCTACCTTTACAGGGACGTCATCAACTATACCTGTGGGTCTGACGAATGAATTATCAGCCATATAAAGTTTCATATCCACAGGTTCAAGTGCTCCAATGCTCACCTTTTGCCAAATAGAGAGAGGCATGAGACTTACACTTGCCCCTAGGTCACATAGGGCTTTGTAGCGATGTTGGCCAAGTCCCACGGTGATTGCAAATTTCCCTGGATCGCTCCTCTTCTCAGGGAAATCCATCTTTGAGCATTCCTCTGCGATCTCTTCCATGGATCGCTTCTTGCTAAGGATGTCTTTTAAGAATCGAACATAGGCGGGCATCTCGCTTAGGGCTTCTGTAAGAGGAATAGTAATGTTCAGTCCTTGGAGAATCTTCACAAAGCGCCTAAACTTGCTTTGAGTGGGGTCCTTCAATGCTTTGGAAGGGAAGGGTAGCGTCTTCTTTGGCGGAGAAGCCAAAACGGTGGTCGGAGGATCCTGCTGAACCTCGATGTCGACAGGAGGGTGGTCGATATCGACCGGTAGGGTCGATTTTGACCTATGTTGTTCTCTCTCAGGTTCTGCAGTGTTATCGACGTCGGCGAAGGGGTCGACAGTGGTGTCGATATCGACCTCAGGGTCGACATCGACTGGGTTGTCGATGTCGACAGGCTCTGTTACTTCTTCCTCCGTCGCCTTTTGTGGCTTATGAACTTTGGTGCCACTCCTTAGTTGCATGGCTGCAATGTGTCCTGACCCGGATTGCCCCTTAGGATTGGTAGTTGGTTGCCCAGGGAATGTTCCGGACGGTCTCGGGATTTGTGCCGCCAATTGACCCAGTTGGGTCTCTACGTTCTTCTTCCAAATGTCCATCTCTCCAATCCTTGTGGTAAGGTGATTGAGTTGAGAGTGGATAGCATGGTTGGATTGATCATTCTTAGCTTGGTTCCGCCTTATCTCGTCCAATACAAGTTGAAGATCATCCTTCTTTTGGTCTCTCTCAGGGTGCCCAGGAGCTCTATAGAGTGGGGGGTCCCTAGGGTTAACCTGGTTCCTTTGTGGTTGTTGGAACCTTTGGTCTCCCCAATATTGGCGATTGGGACCCCTCATGAAGTTGGCTTCCTCATGAGTCTCCGCTAGTTGCACTTGCTCAGCATGGGGGCACTCAATGGTAGTATGTCGCTGTGATCCACATTCGATGCAATCCTGGTTTGCCGATAGGAATCTCACTTGTTTCTGGAGCTTTCTAAGTTGATCCCTATGAAATTGTTCTTTTACATCCGGATCGATCACCTTAGAGGGTTCGTACAATGGCATAGATGGGGCAGGCCTCGACAATGATGGTGCGTCGGAAGCCTCAGGAGTCCCATATGTATTGTCAAATTCCACCAAACTTTCAATGGTTTCCCAAGCCTCTTGGGGAGCGAGTTCAAGGTAGCCATAGGCGGTGTATGTGTTGATCCTCTCCTTGGTTGCAGCGTCAAGAGCATTGTATATGATCTCCTGGATGATGTACGGTGGTTGGCCATGCGTCGGGCATGATCGTAGGAGGTCCTTATACCTCTCCCAAACAGTTGCCAGAGCCTCACCAGGCTTTTGTTTGAAAGCCGTGATTTTCTGTCGGATCAGCGCCGTCTTAGAAGGAGGAAAGAACTTGTTGAGAAACGTGTCCTTGACTTCATTCCAGGTGCGGAGCGATCTTGGGGCTAAGCTTTCCAACCACTGCAATGCTTTTCCTGTAAGAGACCAGCGAAATGCTTTCAGTAAAACATACTCAAGAATTTGTCCATCAGCAATTGTATCACAGAGGTCTAAGAAGGTTGATATATGTGCCATAGGGCATTCGTTAGGTTTACCTTCATATTGATGCCTTCTTATTTCAGTTAAAAAGTTTGGCTTAATTTCAAAATTAGAAGTAGGGATTAGAATAGCCGATTCAGGCACTGTGAGTGATGGGTGCATGTATTGCTTAGCATTCCGGGGGAGGGCGTTGATTTGAATCTCATATCGTCTCCTGGCTTCCTCCTCCCTGTCAGCACGCTCTCTTAGTGTCGCTTCTCTGGTAGCGTAATCCTCTACTTGCTTCCTTAAGCGTTCAATTTGTTGTGCCTGGGTCTCGTTGTCCGCCATGATTCTTTGGACTCGAGATCTTAGGTGGAGAAAGCGTTCTGGTTCGTCTAGTCCTTCAAATTCAGGTTGGTCACCAGTACGTCGCATACACCTATAAAATAACACTAAAAAGAACCGTGAAAATAAATTACTAGGGCGCGATTGATAGCCTCCCCGGCAACAGCGCCAAAATTTGACGTGGGGAGAATTGAATCGAAATATATAATAAAATATAAACCAATACAACTCTTAGCCTCTTCAAATAAATTCAAGACTCCCCGCTATAGTAGTAGGGAATCAGGTTTGATCCACGAGGAAGCGAGTCAGCGGGATCCTAGTAGCGTTGAAGACACGTCCTTTATGTCCGACCAAAAGCCTCGATCTCGATGTCAGACCTCGATGTCGACCTCGGCTGTCGATGTCGTCTGCAACAGAAAACCTGTAGAAACAAAAACTGTAGTCGATATCGACTGGTGGGGGTCGATATCGAGGTTAGTTCACGAAATCGACTGGCTCAGAAGTCTGCCAGTCGATACAGAGGGTCGATTTCGACACAAAGTGGTCGATATCGATGCTTGCAGAAGTTTCCCAGGAGTCTCGAGATCGACTCAGAAAACCGTCGATCTATCAGTTTTGGTCGATATCGACTTCTTCTGTCGATATCGATGTCTTTCCTGCAGTGAGTTAGTGGTTTTGTCGGCAAAGAAAAGGCCGAAGAATCAAGGATGGGAAGGAAGCAATGATTAGAAATAAGCAAAGGTGTTGGGTTTTTCGATGACTCAACGAACGGCGGGCAAATTTTAATGTAAACTCAATAAAGGAAAAGTCCTCCAAAGTCAAGGATTACCGCGACGACAACCATGATAGTAGAAATAAGGATCAACTAAAGATGCATGCTTTTATCATAAAGGAAAAGGCTTTCACCTAAACCGACCAATAGGAAAAGAGATTTTTCAATTACTTAACCTAATTGGTGTCTACCTTAGTCATAATTGAGTCTATAATCTTTCGAAAAGAAACCCTAATTACTACCCAAGTTTTACAACATGAGTTCCTTAAATTCGCATTTAAAGATGAAGAACAAGGTAGAAGGAGATAAAAGATACATTCTTCAACGACGTACTTACCTTACCATCATGGCTATCGTCGGGCTCACCCCGACCCTAGAAGAAAGGGGAACTACTCACTCATGTTGATCGTAGACATGTCTTGAATTGAAATAACTTGCATAAATGGAAAATTTCGAATCTTTACAATCTCAACGCCAACTATCGTAAGCGCTTGAAACTTTAAAGCTCAAAAAAAAACTAACTATCTATTGTCTATTGTCCTTGTCTTCGATGAGTCTATGATTGGATGCCTAACAAATCAGCCCCTAAGGCTTTATTTATAGGCTACTAATCCTCGCTATTCGAGGATTGTAACTTCTATCTAAACTAATAACTCTATCCGAACAATTAGGATAGGTCTTTTATTTTCATAAAACTTAAAGGAAAAGATAACAAACAACTGCTAATATCTAAAAGAACGAGATAACTCATGGCTTCGATGATAGACTTCAAAATCCGAGCCTCAAAATCGGATTTATCTTCTGTCGATGTAGGGTCGATATCGACACCAGAGGTCGATATCGATGCTTGTGTTTCTGCTCGACTTGTCCAACTCCAGTCGATGTCTATGACGATGGTCGATATCGATGCATGTGTGTCGATATCGAGGCTTCTAGTCTGGTTTATGTGGTTATCTCGACACTCAGAAGTCGTGTCGAATTCCAGGGTCGATATCGATGTCTCCAGTCGATATCGACCTCTTCTCAGCTTCACTTGGCTTGCCCGTTTTGACTCCGATTTCATCGAATTCCTGCATAGTTAGCTCAAAACTCGTGTAGACTCTATTTCTTACACTTTATCTCATTCTTACACGAGATCATATGCTTTTGAAACTTTTGTTCGGAAATTAAATGAAATATGAAGTCAAAAGATGCAATAAACAATAGGTACAATTATGTACATCAGAAATTAAGGTGACACGGAGATTCTGATCACTGACAAGAGCACCGACTGAAGGCGATAAGTGCTCTGCAACTGGAACTGCAAGCCAACAGCTTGTCTTCAATGGTGGAACGTTCTCCATCTCTTTCTCTAGGTAAGTTTATGTTGTAGAAGATGTGAGAGAAGAGAGTAAAATGAAAGCCTTTCCCATCCTCCCTTTTTATACCATATAAAATGGCAAAAGGAAACCCAACATCATATCACCCATCCCCTCACAATTTTTGGCACCAAAACTCATCAGCCCTTCCCTCCTGGAGTGTTCCCTCCTCCTGCCAACCTGCAACCGGCCCAAGAGGTCACAAATTTTATTTGCAAAAGTACACCCATAACCCACTTTTTTATTTTTCCAAGTGCTGTTATCTATGCAAACCATCCAAAAAAATGGATTATCTGTTCAAATGGCCATTTAATTTATCACTTTAAAATATTTTAATCGAAATTAGGCCCAAATCTTATTTTCCTAAAACCGGATCCAAACAACCAAACCCCAATCTCTTTTAAACCCACCCCTGAACCATTTTTTTTTTCTATTTAAAATGAAACTGAACCGGGCCAAAATCAGAAAACTAGAGGCAAGCCCCACCTCCTTCCCCTTCCTCATGCCGTCTCCCTCCCGCTTCACCTCTCTGCGTTTTCGTTCAGCCCTCGCCTTCAATTTCCATCCTCACTCCTCCGACTCCATTCTCTCTCCCTCTCTCCAGCGTGCTGGTCACAATCCTCCTCACTTGCACCTCGCTACTCCCTCTCGCGCGCTCTCGCTCACCTCCCCGCTCGACCTCCCCTGCCTCGCCATGGCTCCGCCCAGCCTCCGATCTCTACTCTCGCCGCATCTCCCTTGCTCTCGGCCCTCTCACTTTTGCAACTCACTCCCCAAATTCGAGGATAACACTAATAAGACATATTAGGAATATGAAGGAGAAGAAAGAGGCTCACTGAGGGGTTCAAAGCTCATTGGAGAACGCTCGTCGGAACTCGATTAGACTCGTCGGAGGTCGAGGTGCTCTCTCGTGGCCTAATAAGGAAGGGAAGATCATAAAGTGTGGCTTTTACATCATTTTAGGGAGAAACGAAGAGGAAGGGGAGCTTACCACTCGGATTTGGGAAAACAGGGGAAGAGGGTCGAACGTGGCTCGGCGGGTGGTGCTCAGGTGCCTCGGTTGGTGCCCAGTGGTGCTCGGAGGCGAGGCTGCAGCTGCTATTGTTGCTTGAAGCTCTCTTTCCCACGGACAATGAACACAGGGCTGCTGAGAGTGAAGCTTGGGCTCGGCTCCTTAGTTCGAAAACAGAGGGACTAGGGGCTGCTGGTGGTGCTGCGTGGACAGCTCGGTGGTGGCTCAGGGAGGTGCTCTGGTGACAAAAGGGGGAGGAGATGGTGGTGTAGTAGAGGTCATCAGCTGATCAAGGTGGAGGAGTGGTGGCGTTGGGGAAGTTCACGGAAAAGGAGTGGAATGGAAGAGGAAGAGAACTTGGGGGTGTTTGGGTTTTCTTGTTTGTGGTGGGTGTGAAATAAACACAAAATCAGATTTTTTTTTTTTTTTTAGAGTTGGATGCTTGTTTTGGATGGTCAAAGGAGACAAAGAAGTAAGGCTTGTTGATGTTGGAGGATGAATTGACTCAAAGAAATATAAATATAAGTCCAAGCCATTCTTTTATCCCTGCAAATAAAATTCAAGATTTTCTCCCGCTGTAGTGGAAGGAAATGAGGATCGATCCACGAGGAGGCGGGTCAGCGATGCCTGGATAGTCTCTAAGAACTCTGTGCAAGTCGACCAGTAGCCTCGATATCGAGTTGGGGAGTCGATATCAACAAGGGCAGTTGATTCCTAGTGAGTGACGTTGATCTGTGAAGAACCTGCAAAGAAGAGAAAACAACAGAAGCACTCAATATCGACTAAAGAGGTCGATCTCGAGTGGGGTCAGTGGTTCCTGTCGACTCAAAAGACTGGCGACGTAGGGGTTGGCTTGATGCAGGTGGTCAATATCGACTATATAGGTCGAAATCGAGTACTCTCACAAAAGGTGTCCAGTGCAGAAAAATAAAGTAAAGAAATAAAGAAATAAAACAAAGCCAACAAAATTTTGGGTTTTCTTGTATAACAAACTAAAAGCTCCTAAGGTAATTAAGGATTTACCATGACGATAACCATGCATGCATTATGACTTAATTCACATAAAACATTAAACTTTTCTCATAACCAATTAGGAATATAGAAAATTTGTGCCACGTGCACTTTTTTCGGCCTAATTAGCGGAATGTCCTACTTTTGGGACAAATTGTGAAATTGTCCATCATTAACCCTATCTCTCCACTCTCTCTCCGGGTTTCTCCTGCTCTCTCGATCTCTTCTGTCTCGCTCTCTCGACCTCTCTTGCTCTCACCTCTCTTGCTCTCTTCCTCTCTCGATCTCGAACCGACCTGTAATTGCAATTCAGATCTCAATCTCCGGTTCCCCCAATTGTTGTGCTCGACCTGTAATTGTTGCGCTCTGGTTTGAGAATGGGGAAAGCTCTTGTGGTCGGATCTCGCTGGCCGGATTCCGCCTTCGACCTTGGATCTCGCTGGCCGGATTCCTGCTCCTGTAAATTCGCCTGGTTTCGTAGGCCTTCTTTGGATTTCGTAGAGTTTCCGCCGCCGCTAAGAAACTGAATTGGCTTAGATCTACTCAAATATGGAATCGATCTCCAGATCCGCCCACCGCCGCCGCGGTCGCGATCTCCACCTTCTCCGATGCCTTCCACCTCCTCTGCCCCAACTACTCCGGCGAGCTTGGAGCCGGCTCTGCCGAATTCCTCTTGTTGACGTCGTCCTTGATGTCAAGGATGCCCGGGTACTTCATTCTCTCACCTTTGTCTCCTGATGGTAGAGTTAGGCCTGTGATTGCTCACCAGGTGTTTGATAAAATACTTGAATGAACTTGTTGCTTTGAGATGGAAGGCTAGTGATTGCTGAATGTTGACGTTTCTGAATTTATGGGTGTTGTGTTGTTCTCTGTGGTAGTATCTACATTCCTAAGACTCCCAACTTCCATCATAACAATTTTTATAATGATCATTAAAGCTATTCGGAGGTTGGTCGCAACATTTGCCAAATCCTAATGCATCTCTAGATCTAAGACATGTTCATTTTTCCTTTTTATTTAGCAAAATAAGATTACTATGGATAACTTGAGAAAAAAGTATCTTTATTTTTATTAGGGAAAAAACAGATTGAAGCTTGATCGGTACAGGAACATCAATGAGTTTGATGGGCTCCAGATATTATTTGAAAAAACTGCCCCAGACTGGAACCCTGTAATGGGAAACCAGTAAAGATATATCAAAAGAGTTTATTTTTTAAAGACTTACTGAAATGAGAATACTTACATGATCACCAAAATTATAAGTTCTGCACACTTCTGGACGGATGAATTGTCTACCCTTGTGGTTCTCTTTTAACCTCAACCAATCATCCCAATAAGTAATTAATTTGTTAAGGAAAGCTTCATGAGTGATTCTTGGCCAAGATTACATTATCAATTAAAAGTAAAATAAATAAAATCAGAACATCAAGGATATGCCATACATACAAACAAACAAAATCCTTTTCAAAGATTTCTTAATGAAAATTTCTGTCATAAAAAGCAATGCACATTGACAATATGTGCGCGACTGTGAACTATATAGTATACAGCTGAATGTAATAGTGTAGGGTAGTTTAGACATTAATAAATTCTGTAAGGGCATTTTAGTCATTTCATGTTGGGTTGTTAGTTAGTTAGAACAGCAGCTTCTCCTTCTATAAAGGGAGTTGTTAGTTGGTTGCAGACGTCAAGATTCAAGTTACAGATACTTCATTTTTTTCCTTCAATGGCTTCCATTGTGTTCTTTACTGAATTTGTGCAAATCTGATTAGCTTCTTCACATGGTATCAGAGCAAAAGATCTGAGTTCGTTCTCGATCATCTGCGCACTGTGTTGAGCAGATTCGGGATACTCTGTTTCGTTTCCGCATTGTTTCTGTGTTAATTCAAGATGGCTAGAGGGGCTGCTAATGCGAATCAAGTTCCAGCGAGTTCGAATGGAAATCCTGGAACGAGTGCAGGAAGAGGGATTGTTGTTGATGTTCAGCAACAGAGAACAATTCTGATTGGCAGTCAGATGCAGTTTGGGGATTTTGGTGGTCAAAGTTCGAATGCACATGTGAATCCGTTGTTTATTGCTGCATCTGATCATCCAGGTATGCAATTGGTATCTACTTTGTTTAATGGAGCAAACTTTAATAGCTGGAATAGAGGAGTTCGAATGGCTTTAGGTGCTAAAGCGAAGTTGGGATTCATTAATGGAAATTGTGTTAAGCCTCCTGAAAATAGTGAAGATTATGATAAATGGATTCGTGCAGATTTTATGGTTATGTGTTGGATAATCAATTCAATGACTAGTGAAATAGAAGAGAGTTTCATGTATGTGCAGTCGTCTAAAGAACTGTGGGATGAGGTTAAAGAGAGGTTTTCTGAGTCAAATGATCCTTTGATATATCAATTACATAAGGATCTTTGTAATCTGAAGCAAGGGAATATGACTGTCGGCGCATATTACAATAAAATGAAAAGAATTTGGGATGAGTTACAGGTTCTGGAAGGAATCACTGGCTGTGAGTGTGGAATCTTTATGCAGTGTTCTTGTGGAATTCTTAAACGAATTCAAGAACGAGAAGCCAAGGCCAAGATCATGCAATTCCTAATGGGATTGAATGAGTCCTATGATCAGTTGAAGGATAATGTGTTGACTAAAAATCCTTTGCCTAGCATCAACAAAGTCTTTCAAATTGCTGTTCAATCTGAAAGAGGGAAAGGTGCAGGGGGTAGCATGCAAACTGATGCAGATGTGTTAGCTGTTGGGAGGAATTCTCAAGGAGACAAAAGAGGGAAGGATATGATGGTTAATAAGAATTCAAAAAGTTCTCAGAATTTTCAGTCCAAGCAGTATGAGCAAGGATGAAGAGATAACAAGAAACCAAAGTATGACAGATTGTGTGACTATTGTGGTGAAAAGGGACACACCAAGGATTATTGTTTCAAGCTTGTAGGATATCCTGAGTGGTATACTGGGCCACGTACTGGAGGCAAGCCACAAGGGGGCAAATTTGCTGCTAATGTTGATGTTCCACAGCTTGATAATCCACTTGACAGTAGTGGAGGCAAACCTGATCAGAACATGGTGAATGCAATATATCTTGAAGTTGTTAAGATGATGAAAGGCAAGCAGACCTATGAGGGAAGCAATGTTGATGCTTACTCCAACAATGCAATGATGCATTTTGCAGGTAATCTCAATGTTTCATTCCTCATTGGATCTCAGAAATCTGATTGTTGTGAATGGATCATTGACTCAGGAGCCACTGACCATATTGCATTTGATAAAGCTGTTTTTTGTGATTTGATTTCTCTTGACAAGAGAATTTTACTTGGTTTGCCTGATGGGACTACAAAGGTGGTTGAGTGGTCTGGTACTGTGATGCTAGCAAACAACCTTGTCCTTAAGAATGTGCTTTTTGTGCCTGAGTTCAGACACAATTTGCTATCTGTGTCAAAGATGTTATGTGATGGTGGATTGGAGTTCAATTTTGATGATGTATCATGTGTGTTGCAGGACCTTACAACTAAGGTCAAGATTGCTCGTGGAGTGGTCCATGGAGGGTTATACTTGCTGTATGATCAGAGGATGAAAGGAAATCTTCTAACAGCTGAGAAGGACAGAGATTTATTCAGTAGTCATGGTTGTAATTCAGTAGAAATGTTGAACACTCTTCATGCTAGATTAGGACATTCATTTGTGTCCAAGATGAGATATGTCCCTGGTTGTAATAAGGATGAATTGAAGGATTTTTTCTGTGACACTTGTGCTATGACTAAGCATCATGCTCTTCCTTTTCAAAGAAGTGAATGTATTGCAGATGCTCCTTTTAAGCTCATTCATATGGATCTATGGGGTCCCTATAAAACTCCTTCTTTGTGTGGTGCTAGATATTTTCTTACTGTGTTAGATGATCATACAAGATCCACATGGATCTACTTGATACAGGATAAGATATAGGTTCCAAAGTTGATTGTGAACTTTGTTACCATGATTGAAAATCAGTTTGATACTTCAGTTAAGGTGCTGAGATCTGATAATGGTACAGAATTTACACAGAGAATGTGTGCTGAGTTTTTGCAATCCAAAGGGATCGTGCATCAGAGGTCTGCTCCAGGAGTTCCTGCTCAAAATGGTAGGGTGGAAAGGAAGCACAGGCACATTGTTGAAACTGCTCGAGCTATCAGATTACATGCTGGTCTGCCTGTCAAATTTTGGGGTGATTGTGTACTTGGAGCAACCTACCTTATAAATAAAATGCCTTCATCAAAGCTAAATTGGAAGTCACCATATGAAGCATTGCATCATAAGGCTCCATCTTATGATGATCTTAGGATAATTGGATGCCTGTGTTATAGTACAGTTGACAGAAGTAGCAGAGACAAGCTGGGAGTCACATCAAGGAGATGTGTATTCTTAGGTTATCCTCCTAATCAGAAGGCATTTAAGTTGTTTGACTTGGATTCCGAGAAGGTGGTGATTAGTAGAAATGTCAAATTTGTAGAGAATGAGTTTCCTTTTAAGAAAATGGAAGCAATGACAGTACCATCTGTGGTAAGACAAAGCTTGCCAATTGTTTCTCCTGCTGTGACTACAGAGCAAGAGGGTAGTGTGCCTCATGACAGTAGTAATGATGCACTTACTGGTTCAGAACTTCAAAATCTGGTAGTGGATGATTCAGGATCTGATAACACTGGTACTTCTGCTCCTATAGAGACACATGATCATGTTGCTGATGAATCTGTGATAGTATCTAGAAGAGTGGTACAGAGGCCTGCTAAGCTGAGAGATTTCATATGCTCCACATTACCTGATATAGATACTTCTTCTGACTCTTCAAGTGCAGTGTTTTCAGTAATGAGTTTGAGAGATGTGTGTCATCTGTCTGCTGCTTATCAAGCATCATTGTTTAATGTGTTCAAAGTGTTTGAACCTAACTCATATGCTCAAGCTAAGGGCAAACCTGAGTGGGAATTGGCTATGAAGAAAGAATTAGATGCCCTTGACAGTAATCATACATGGGTTATGACTCCTCTGCCATCTGGAAAGAAAGCAATTGGATCTAGGTGGATTTACAAAGTAAAGTACAAACCATCTGAAGAAATAGAAAGATACAAGGCCAGGCTTGTGCCCAAGTGGTATAATCAAATCAAAGACAAAGATTACAAGCACACTTTTTCACCTGTGGCTAAACTAGCCACTGTACGTATTGTTTTGGCCCTAGCTGCTATTAAGGACTGGCAGTTACATCAATTAGATGTTAACAATGCCTTTTTACATGGGTTTTTGGATGAGAATGTGTACATGCTACCACCTCCTGGATACTCTGCTCCTCCTGGTATGGTATGCAAACTTGAAAGATCATTATATGGCTTGAAGCAGGCAAGTAGGCAGTGGAACTATGAATTAACAAAGTTCCTCAGAAAGCTGGGTTTTGTTCAATCTAAGCATGACTACAGTTTGTTCACAAAGAAAGGAGAAGGGTCATTCACTGTGGCATTAGTTTATGTAGATGACATGTTGTTGATGGGAAGTTCTTTTGATGAAATTACAGCTACTAAGCAAGCTTTACACAAGGAGTTCACCATTAAGGACTTGGGAATAGCTAGATATTTCTTGGGTATGGAGATATCTAGGAGTTCAAGTGGAATTCTCTTGAACCAAAGAAAATATGTTCTAGACATTTTGAAGGATGCTAATATGGTTGATTGCAAACCTGCTGAGTTTCCAATGCAGAAAGGAGTAAAGTTGTCCATTGAGGGTGATGATGTGTTTCCTCATCCTGACAGATACAGGCGCATTGTGGGAAGGTTATTGTACTTGACTCCCACACGACCAGATATTTCATACACAGTTCAGCAGCTGAGTCAATTTTTGCAACATCCTCTCTGCACACATTGGAATACAGCTATGTACTTACTAAGGTACCTCAAAGGGACTTTCAACATGTCTCTGTTCTATTCAGCATCAGCTAAGCCTCTGCTATCTGCATACAGTGATGCAGATTGGGCATCTTGTGCCTTTAGTTGTCGATCATTAACTGGCTATTGTGTATTCTTTGGTTCTTCCTTGGTGTCATGGAAGACTAAAAAGCAAAAGGTGGTTTCAAAATCCTCTACTGAGAGTGAATATAGAGCCATGTCAGCTACAATAAGTGAGTTAGTTTGGATTGAAGGGATTTTGTCTGATTTAGGAGTCATAGTACCTAAGCCTATCACTTTGTATTGTGACAATCAATCTGCACATCATCTAGCAGCTAATCCTGTGTTCCATGAGCGCACCAAGCATATTAGAGTGGACTGTCACTTCATTAGAGATATGATCATGGATGGTTTTCTATGCACAACTCATATATCAACCACACAGCAAACTGCAGACATCGTGACCAAACCACTTGGTGCAGCTCAGCATAAGTTCTTGAGGTCCAAGCTTGGTCTTGTCAATCCAGTTGCAAGTCCAGCTTGAGGGGGGTATGTGAACTATATAGTATACAGCTGAATGTAATAGTGTAGGGTAGTTTAGACATTAATAAATTCTGTAAGGGCATTTTAGTCATTTCATGTTGGGTTGTTAGTTAGTTAGAACAGCAGCTTCTCCTTCTATAAAGGGAGCTGTTAGTTGGTTGCAGACGTCAAGATTCAAGTTACAGATACTTCATTTTCTTCCATCAATGGCTTCCATTGTGTTCTTTACTGAATTTGTGCAAATCTGATTAGCTTCTTCACAGCGACCCTTGTAAGTACTTTATTTTATTTTCCCCGTTCTCTTCTATATCAGTGTTGATACCGAAATTATAGCGAGCTTCATATGTGCACGGCATATATCACATTTACTAAAACTTGTAGAAAGCAATGATTATTATCCTGCCAATGGTTGTTAAAATATTGATAGAATTTACTGCTGGAGACACTTTATGGTATAATTTGATCCCAACATAAGAAAATACTTTGAATTTACCAATTGATGGGGTTCAAACTTCAAAGTCTCAGGATCTAAATCTTAGCGTTAGAAATGACATAGTAGTTGAAACATAAAAACTAGCTTGGCTTCCAACAAACTGGTACGTATTTGAGAATGCATTTATGCCAGTGATTAAGCGATATAATTTACTTCATCTGTTCTGTCATTGCCAATCTGTTTGCACTCTCACTTTGGTGTGTGGCTGTGTACTCCAGGAACTTTTAGTTTACCAAAGACATAAGCACATATCTTTTGTCCTCTTTTTATTGTCTCTGATTGATATGTTATGGGTAAAAGAGTGGTCTTCCTAGCTCTGTACTATTCACTTTTTAACACATCTTAAACTTGCTGTTATGGATTTCTGCTTGTGTTATGCAAGTTCGTTGCTCAGTATTCAAGTTCCAGACTTTATCCTTCTTGCTTACGCTCCATTTCAAAATGAGAAATCTTGGTGCTTAGATTAATTAGATTTGCTGACATGAATATTGATTTCGAATTAGGCACTTTTTTTAATGTTATAAGATAGATTACAAGTATTCGATTTCTATCTCTAGTCTAGTAATTATTGAGCTTTAAAATCCTGTTAGCTCAATGGTAGAGCGATGTGCTTATGTGCAAATACGTGGGTTCGAATCCCGCATAGGCTAAAGTTTATAATAATTCATTAATTCTAGTAATTTGCAAAATTTTGTAATAAATGTTCAATAATAAGATATATTAGTGCAATTTTAAAATATTTCATGTGCATATCCTTTCCATAAGGGTGTATAAGCAAATATAATATAAATATTATATTTGCACAACATAAAGTTATATTTGCACAATATAATGTTATATGTGCATAACATCGAGTTATATTTGCACAATAGAAAGTACTGACACGATGACTGCTAACACGAAAAAATTATGATGACGCCTAACAGAAAGTGTTTTACTATCATTATATTTGCACAACATACACTTATATTTGCACAACAAAAAGTGTTAAAACGTAAAAAAAAAGCGGAAAAAACATTACATTTGCATAACATAAAGTTATATTTGCACAACAAAATGTTATATGTGCACAACTTAAAGTTATATTTGCATAACGAAAAGTGTTGAAACGAAGAAAAAAAAGTGGAAAAAAAATATTACATTTGCACAACATAAATTTATATTTGCACAATGTTATATGTGCATAACATACCATTATATTTGCACAACGAAAAGTGCTGCAACGAAAAACAAAGGAAAAAAATATTACATTTGCACAACATAAAGTTATATTTGCACAACAAAATGTTATATTTGCACAACATACGGTTATATTTGTACAAGCACAACATACAGTTATATTTGCACGCCAAAATGTATTGACACGGGAGAAGGGAAAAAAAAAACTAGACTTGGGGTTATATTTGCACGACATACGGTTATATTTGCACGCCAAAATGTATCGATATGAAAAAAAAAAACTAGACTTGGGTCATATTTGCACAACTTACGGTTATATTTGCACATGCACAACGTACTCTTATATTTGCACGACAAAATGTAAAAAAAAAAATAGACTTCGGTCATATTTGCACAACTTACGGTTATATTTGCACAACGTACTCTTATATTTGCACGACAAAATGTTAAAAAAAATTTTAAAAAATTAAAAAAAAAAAACTAGACTTGGGTCATATTTGCACAACTTATGGTTATATTTGCACAACGTACTCTTATATTTGCACGACAAAATGTTAAAAAAAATTAAAAAAAAACTAGACTTGGGTCATATTTGCACAACTTACGGTTATATTTGCACAACGTACTCTTATATTTGCACAACAAAATGTAAAAAATAAAAACTGGACTTGGGTCATATTTGCACAACTTACGGTTATATTTGCACATCGTACTCTTATATTTGCACGACAAAATGGAAAAAAAAACTAGACTTGGGTCATATTTGCACAACTTACGGTTATATTTCCACATCGTACTCTTATATTTGCACGACAAAATGTAAAAAAAAAACTAGACTTTGGTCATATTTGTACAACATACGGTTATATTTGCACATGCACAACATACTCTTATTTTTGCACGACAAAATGTAAAAAAAAAGACTTGGGTCATATTTGCTCAACATACGGTTATATTTGCACATGCACATCATACTCTTATTTTTGCACGACAAAATGTAAAAAAATATATAAAAAAAAAAGAAAAAGAAAAAAAAAAGAAAAAAAAAGTGAGGCTATAGACAAGATGATAAAATTGCTATTGGCAAGATGGACACTCCACCAATTTGTCCCAAAGTGTGGATATTTCACCAATTGAGACAACTTTTTTGGACATTTTGCAAACTCCCCCCTAGGAATATAGAGGCTTTCGCATAAAAACCTAATTGTTTCTCCCTTTTCATAATTAGGGTTTATGTCAACTTTCGCAGACAAAACCTAATTACTATCCAAATTTACATGCATAATCCACTTTTGCTTCATATAAGGTAAATCAGGAATGATCCTAAATTCGCATAAAGGATTGAGCGTGGGGTAAAAGAAGAGATCACATAATCAAATAGACAATAAAGCGTACTTACATGGCTACCGCCTGGCTCACCCCGACCCTAGAAGTAGGACGACTACTCGCTCTTGATGGGGGAAAATATCATTGAATAAAAATTAAAACTTTGCGTTAAACTTCAAAAGGAACTAATCGTAAAACCACCGCTTTCTTCTCTGCTATCTCCTAACTCTCTCGCCTTCTCTCTCTCTGTCTCCTTTGGTTGATCGATTGTTCTGTGTTGGAATGAATAAAAGCCAGCCCTCTAGGGCTTTATTTATAGCCTCCTAACCCTTGCTAGCCAAGGATTGGAGTTCTAATCCTACTAAGATTGCTAAAAGGAATGTTTATCTAAACTAAATTATATCCTAAAATAAAATATTAAAATAGGTAATATTCCCTAACATGCATGGAATATACCCCTAAGATAGATGAATCTTGGTAGATGATAGATGTCTTTGTGGCTAAGCAATATCCTCCAAAGATTCGGCCCAATCCGCGTTTTTCACACGTCTGCAGCACCAGTCGATGTCGAGTGGACAGGTCGATATCGAGTGACCTATGTCGAGTCGAGTTGGTTTGGTGTGGTCGACATGGCTTTGGCTCGATATTCATCTTTTCTCCTTAGTCGATTTTGAGTCTTCAGGTCGATATCGAGTTGGCTGGTCGAGATCGAGTGCTTTTAGCTCGAGATCGAGTTCTTCTATTTTGGATGAATCTCAAAATATGGGGGACCAAGGTTGAATTTTTTTCGGATGATGATGGGAGGAAAAGACGCGAACTCATGGTCCCGATGTCGGAAATTTAAATTTCCGAAAGTCGGTTCCCGAAACCCGCTCTTTCGACCTTACCCCAACTCGATTAAAATAAGGCTTCAAAATCACGAGGATATCGACATCCAAAGTTAATTTTCATCCCGAGGCGAAAAGACAGAATCGTTTCTCAAAATTTCAAATTTAGGTCAGAATCCGCTTTAAGAGTTTCGAAGTCGATTTAGTAAGTTGAGGACGAGTTTTTCTCGAAATGTCCGAATTTTTTGACTTAAATCCATTTTGAATAATTTATTATTAAAATATTATTTGAAAACCGAGATTCTTATAGTGGTTACGCGATTGATTTCAACCATCTTCTTCTTACCTTGAAGAGAAATCATCCCAAACCCATGAAGTTCATGATCAATATCTGTGACGCGGACGGAGGGAATTGTATTGGATTGTCACGGACAATGTTTACCTACTTTATGAGGGTCGCTCGGAAGTCTGTTGATTTATTGACGCTAGAGGTGATAATGTTTCTCTCTGCGGAGCTGTCGAGATTTGTAATCGTGTGACTGGATTGGCAACCTCTTTTCCTAGATCCTCACTCTCTCCCCTTAAAAAAATATTGATTGTAGTTTTCCTTAAAAAAATATTGATTGTAGATTGGCAACCTTTTTTTTTTATATAACTTTTACTATTGTAAAAAACCATGTTTGAACTGTTGAACGGAAGAATTGTCTATTTATCTTTCCGGATAATCCAAAACTCAAAAGTATTATTGGCTGATTTAGGTAACTAGTCACTTATGAAAATATAATTAGGAATTAGCCATCTCCAAAATAAAATTAGGTGGGATAGTCACCCCATCCAAATAGAGTAGTAATGGTCAATAAACAACTGTTTGACCGCCGACCGGTCAACGGTTGACCATTGACCGATCAATGTTGACCGTTGACCGGTCAACGTTGACCAACTTATTCGTTTTTTTTAGTGGTGATATTTTTTGTAATGCCTTTTTTTTTACTGTTTTGATGCCGTTTTTTATTACATTTTATTTTTGCTTTGATGCCACTTTTCTAATGAAATGGTTTGATGACACTTTTATAATGCCGTTTTTTTTCAAACCTTTATAATATTTTTTGTTTACTGTGATGCCACGCTGAGCATTAATGCCATTTTTTTTACTGTTGACTACTGATGACACTTTTTTTATGTCAATTTTTTGATGATATTTTTTATCGTGATGCCATATTTTTTCAAAGTAGTGTTTTGATGACATCTTTTTCTTTAATGTGATGCAAGTTTTTCAAAGTAGTGTTTTAATGTCATTTTTCTAATGTAATTATTTGATGCCACTTTTTTAATCAAATCGTTTGATGCAACTTTTTTTTTAATTTAATCAATTGTATATCGATATATTTTTATCGATTCTACTTTTATTCACTAATGACACGTTTGTGATTACACTTCATTGATGCAATCACTCATAGTGACATTTGACGATGCCATAGAAAATAGACCTATTAAATAACACAAGTATAACGTCATAAATAGGTCACCCAACGCAAAAAGACATCTGGCCCCACTACAAGATCCATCGCGAGTAAAGTACTCGTTCGGATCTCGACCAAACCCTCCTCGCGACCTAAATATTAGTATGAGCCCGCGTAGAAACCAGGGAGGGTCCTCCAAGTACCTCGTGGTTCTCCAGAACCCTAGCAAACAACTCGCTGGCTCCAGCACCTCACCTCTAAACAGCACCACGTGTATTGCCTACACCCCTAAGCACGAGGGCATGCCTTACACGTGTCCTATACAGAACCACGAGGTCGCCAGCCAGCTGCTCTCTTAGCCTTCCTATAAATACCCCCTTCCAACCACAAATGCGGGGATCCGATTGAAAGATAAGAAAGAAGAGCTCTGATTATCCCCCGGACCTAAAACCCCCGGAGTTGAGTTCTCGAGATCTGTGATCGGAGAAGAACATTCTTGGAATAAGAACATCATTTGACTTCCATCCGAGTCCACGATAGAACGACTCAAATCTTCGCGAGCCGAACATAACACCCCATTGCTTGGATCAATAAACGTATAATCTAACCGTAATCCTTTTCGATTAAGGCTTGTAGGTATTTCTAAGTCATTTTGTCGTCACAATGAGGTAATAAGTATAGGTGAAATTCCATGATCACTTCATTGGCGACGTCTTTGGGAACCTTTCACGACGAGAGGTTCCGCGTAGGTGAAATTTCATGATCGCTTCACATCGCATTCCTTTAATTCCTTTCAATATGTCCTTTTTTCCATTTTTGTTATTTACTCCCTTTTTTTATCCTGCATTGATCCTATCTAAAGTAATAAATGACATTGTTTACTTCCCTTTTTAACACCAACAAAATTTGCAGGAAATCATAAATTTTACGCTGTTTGGGGAAGAGTTTGGGAACCAACATCACGATGCCGAAGAGACCAACCTCCTCAACCTCAATGTACCTCCCAACGAGGTAGCTCAACATAACACTAACGAGGGCATTCCCCAACAACCTCCCTGGGACACCGCCCAGCCACCCCCGTTCGCTCCCTATGGAATGTGGGGTGGTTACCCCCCGTACCAACTCTTCGCTGGGAACTATCCGCAGAGCACGTATTTGAACCACCGGGCAAACGGGGTACCATTCCAGCACGACCCCCGTGGCTACTACCAACAACAGGGTCCTATACCTGTGGCGGTCAACCACTTCCCTAACCCTGGTGGTGACCCTCTCAACATCGGCCTAGAGCTTAATGAAAATGCCAACAAGATCGCCCGTATCTTCAGCCCCAGGGATGTATCGTCGCGATCGAATTCCCCTGGAGCACCCGGACAAACACGCAAAGGTGAACCAACTTTCCCATCCGCTTTCTGCAGAGAAATACGCAAAGCACCGGTCCCCAAAAGGTGGAGGGATGTCTTCATCGCCAAGTACAAGGGATATACCGATCCCAATGATCACCTCAACCAATTCACCACGACAATGGGAATGAACGAGGACAATGACGCCATGTATTGTCGCTCATTTCCGTCCACACTGAGCGGGGTAGCATTGACATAGTTCACCAATTTGGCTCAATCCTCCATCAGCAACTTCGCACAGCTAACAGGCACGTTCGTCGCCCACTTCGGTAGTGCTCGCACAAGGAAAAGAACCATATTGGATCTCAATTCCATCAAACAAGGTGCGACTGAATCATTGGGAAGCTTCTTCAGCAGATTCACCAACATGGTGGTTCAGATCCCGAGATTCAATCAAGAGTCCGCGAGCACAATACTAATGGGCAACTTGGCCGAGGGAGATTTCAAGATCTGCCTATTCCGAAAAGAGCCAAAAAAATACGATATTCTGAGAGAGCTCGTAACCAAGCAGATCCTCACCATGTAAGCGGCAAACTCTAGCTCGCGACCCATCAAATCTAGACCACCGACCTACCACCGAGCGCCTAACAAACGCCAAGGAAGAGAGAGTTTCGGGGACCAGCATCACCGCAATCTTCCCTACCAATACCCGGTCATTCCCCCGCGACCTCAGGTCCAAGAAGTCCAGTACAACCAAAGGTCGGGACCAGGCCCGCACGGTGCCCCGACAAATGTGATGATGGCTCATCCTGACTACGTGTCACCTCCTGTATACGGGGTCCCTCCAACCCTCCCTCCAAAAGAGATACCCCTTCATATTTGCGCACCACCAACGAATCTCAATCATCCCATCACAGCGCCACAACAACGCCCGCCCCATGTGGTTCCTCCCCAGCAATATAAACCACCAAATGCTCTGCCAAGGCCCTACGATCCTCAGTATGCCACCAGAGGAAGGGGCAGGGGAACCTACCCCTGGAACAGGGGAGAAAGAAATGGAAACAGAGACGGAGGCTACCGACCTCCCCCAATGGACATGAGGAATGTCCAGGAAGCCAGATCCTCGTCCAACCGACACGATCGCTCTAACCAGGATCATCGGAAGCCTCCCTCACTAGATGGTTGCATTAATACCATCGCGGGGGGGAGGGGGGCCTGCAACATCTGGCGCCAGTAAGCAGAAGAGGAAAAACTTTGAAAGAGAAGCTAGATACCCCCCGTCCGAGGCCATTGTCAAGCAAGCATCCAACGAACACGCGATACTCAATTTTTCCGTTTAAGATACCCGGGATGCCCGCGACCTAAGAATGCCACACTTAGATCCTATGGTCATTCATGTGCAAATAGGGACCAAGACTGTCAAGCGAGTCATGATCGATACAGGTTTATCTGTGGACGTCCTTTACTGGGACACTTTTAAACAACTCAGAATCGCTGAAAGCGCCTTACGCTAGTACGCAGGAAAGCTGGTCTCCTTCTCTGGAGACGAAGTTGAGGTAGCCGGAACCATCGAATTGGCCCTGACGTTAGGGACCGCGCCGAATAGGAGAACACACATGATCGAATTCACGGTGGTTCGACTACCATCCATCTACAACGCTATCATGGGCCGCGTAAGCCTATTCAAATTCCAAATAGCCTGCTCCATATATCATTTCAGCGTTAAATTTCCATGTACCAATGGGAAGGTGGGTGAAGCGCGAGGACAACAAGCAGAAAGTAGAGTTTGCTACTTATCCTCGCTAAAAAAGGGCCACAACCGAATATTCGAGATTAAGACAGACACTCAAGGGTCAATAAAGGAAGAAGCAATCGATGAACGTGAGCAAGAGGCAACATCTGAACAACAGCAGGCGGAATTAGAAGTTCGACCCGAAAAAGTAGCAGACAAAATTGTGGAGGAAAAAATCGCCCCATGTTTTAACCATAACCACAACCATATAAAGAAGTTATAATGTCCAATTTCAATCCCACCCCATACTTAAAAATTACAGTGTCCTCACTGTTGAAAAAGCAAAGTAAAGGGAAGGAAACACTCACGCTCACTTACTCAATAAGAATCACTGCTCAGGAGGCGGAGGAGGTGGCAAAAGCAAGGGCCAATCCTGTGTAGAGGCTGACCCTGGGAAGTAGGTCGGGCCACCCTGTGGAAATGTAGAAGTACCAGCCTACTGATAGAAAGAATACCCCATGTAGGAGCTCAATCCCTCAAGCATCCTCCGTAGCAGCGCTGATCATCATGGATCTCAGTGACAGACAACTGTAGCCTAGAGAAGCGGGCAGTCATGTCGTCCTGCCCGTCAGTGGAATAGGTGGGCTGGAAGGGCTGAGGAGGTGGAGGCATAAAGCTGTGGTGGCTGTGGTGGGACCCTTGCGGGCCCTCTCCACCCCCAGCTGCATCGTCTGCGGCGTCATCATAATCATCGCTGCTGTGCTCCGTCCATAGGGGGGTCTACATCCCAGGACATGGCATCCACCTCTGGCTCATGGTTGAAGAGCGGGGGCCTCCTCCGAAGTGTGGGATCAGTAGTCGGATCTATATCCGTGTGATATGGTTGCCCAGTCCAGGAATGGTACCAATCAGGGATATACATGAGATCCATGTAGTCCTGTCGGAGTCTCATCCCCATTTGGGGGTGTCTCCATCCTAGTGGGCCGGCTGAAATCACTCCGCCTTGGCGTAATACAGTATAGTCTAAATAAGTATGCTGGTAAGCGGTGTGCCTTTCAACGTGGACACCCAAGGCCTGGGCTAGGATAGCCACCATGCCGCCGTCCAAGATCTCCGTGGTGGTCGTGCGTCTGCGGTCCAGGATGTGCTCAAGCCAAGAGTATAGGAACGACAAAGGCTCATCCTCAAAAAGCATCCTCCTCAAAGTCTCTGTCTCGTGGTGCGTGGGGCGACAGAGCTCAGGTCTAGCCCATATGGTGCTCGCCAGGACACGTAGTATGACACGAAATAAGGGGCTGGCGACCCTGGAGGTGATAGAGTCTGTGGGAGCAGGGTAGGGAATCCCTGAAATGTAGCTCCAGATGATGTTAGGGTCATGGACCCTGAAGGGAGCGGAGGTGCGAATAAATCCAAAGATGTTGCTCATCTCCTCGAGCGAAAGCCTATGACGCATGTTGCCGAGATGGAATATAACTCGGCGGCCGGTGGATGTGCGGTCATGAACCTCCAGGGTAGCCATAAACTCCCCAGTCAGCACGGGGTAGTGCTCCTCCAAAGGCTCGATCAGCCGCTGCAGGGAGACATTCTCGAATGCCTCCTGAACTCGAGTGTGAAACCCTAGCTGGACCATATCGGGGAAATGGTACCAACAGGCCTTGCCAGCTTGACGAATCAGATCTGTGGCTAGAGCGCTCTGCTGGGCATCATCAAGGTGAAGTGAGTCCTGGGGGATGTTCTTTGCTCTCACCATTGTCTGCAAAAGAAAAATTTGCCAAAGATAATTCCCCTTTGTATAAAATAGAAAGAACCCCATACTTAGGTTCCAATACTAGCCTAAAAATTTTGTAATGGTAAATTGGCTAAGTTAAGTGCTAAAGCTTGCAAACCTAATTTTAATGATCAAATAAAGATACATTGTCAAATTTTAACCATCAAAATAAGGGTTATCTAATAAGGAGTCAAGAAATTACATAAAGTTGTCAACTTTTATAAACTTAATTTTCTTGAATCTTTAACACTAATGAACCTAATAAATTTTAGATTTTTGTCCCACATATATATAAAAATCAGATTGTAACCCCATTTAAATAAAAATTCATATTTTTGACCCACATATATATAAAAATTCGGATTTTCAGCCCATATATATATAAATCAGATTCTCAGCCCATATATATATATATATATGAAAATCAGATTCTTGTCCCACATATCATGCGATTACTCTTTCCCGCGCGAATATCATTCAAACCCTAAACACCAAATACGCAAGTTCTTCCCAAAATCTACTAAATAATCATGTAAATCTGTAAAAATAGATAAAGGGTAGGAAATCATACCAGAAGAGTGTTGAAAATTAGGGGGAAAGATGCAAGAAACCGCAAAGAACACTAAAGAAACACTGCAGAACTATAACAGAGGTTGAAATCGAGTTTAATCGTCAGAATCGACCGGTCTGGGCAGCAATTCTTCTTGCTGGTGCTGTTGTGGGCTCGCCGCAGGGCCAATATGGCCGGATCTGGAGGTTCTTGGCTGGGCAAGAGTAGATCTGGGCGAGGAGGGCTAAAAAACGAGAGAGAGAGAGAGAGAGAGAGAGAGAGAGAGAGAGAGAGAGAGAGAGCAGGAGCGAGAGAAGAGAGAGAGAATAGGGGGCTGGGCGCGGTTTCTGGGCAAAGGGGCCGGAAACAGTGGGAGGATGGAGGTGACAGTGGAGCGGTAGTGGTGGGCTGTGGAAAACGACGAGAGATGAAGGAGAGAGAAGAAGCAGTGGCGGCTGGTAGGGTTGGGTATCGAAAGGGGGATAAACGTCGAAGTCGGGCTTTATAAGGCTGATAAAAAACGAAAATCAAAAAGGAAAAAGAAAATAAAATCTGACCTGGCACCTACCTCCAATTGTAGTCGATATCGACCATAGAGGTCGATATCGACCCCCCCCCCCCATCTGAATCGATTAACTTCTTCTCATATTATGCTTATGTCGGCCAGTCGATATCGACCTTAGAGGTCTAAATCGACCTCTCCTCTGGACTCGATTTCCTAGTTTACATTAGATAAAATAGCCACGAATAATCTAAAAATATAAAATAAATTAAAAACGAAAAGAGAAAGAAAAGGAAAAGAACGGGTTGCCTCCCAAAAGCGCTTGAGTTTAAGTCGCTAGCTCGACATACTTCCCTTTTTGCACTAGTTCAACGCCAAGGTGGCGCGAATCTCTTCTTCCGGGTCCTCCTTATCATAATATTTCTTTACCCGGTGCCCATTTACATTAAAGGTGGAACCATCATCGCAAAATAACTCCACCGCTCCATGAGGGAAAATTTTATGAACCTTGAAAGGTCCGCTTAATCTTGTCCTTAGTTTCCGTGGAAATAAGCGAAGTCTAGAATTAAAAACAAGGACTTTGTCACCTACCTCATATGTTTTTGGCACAAATTTCCTATCATGCCACTTCTTTGTGCGCTCCTTGTAGATTTCGGCATTCTCATATGCCTTTAGGGGCAACTCCTCCAAGGCTTGCAAGTCAATGAACCTTCTTTTCCCAGCTTCGTCGAAATCCATGTTAAGCTCCTTAAGAGCCCACATGGCCTTATGCTCAAGTTCGACGGGTAAATGACATGAGTTACCATATATCATGTTATAAAGAGTTGTGCGAAGTGGTGTCTTATAGGCCGTTTGGTAGGCCTAGAGCGCATCATCCAGTTTGGATGACCAATCCTTCTATGAGCATGAGACCGTCTTCTCCAAGATGGCTTTGATTTGGTGATTGGAGACTTCTACTTGACCGCTGGTTTGAGGGTTATAGGGCATTGCTACCCTATGGTTCACCCCATACTTGGCTAAAAGTGCTTCGAAGCCTCTCTCAATGAAATGCGAGACACCATCTGAAATAAGAACTCTAGGAACACCAAAGCGAGGAAAGATGTTAGTTTTCATAAACATAGAGACTACCTTTGCATCGTTGGTCCTAGTTGCCACGGCCTCCACCCATTTGGAGACATAGTCTACCGCTACTAGAATGTATTTGTAGGGGCCTGAAGCAGGGAATGGTCCCATGAAGTCAATACCCCATACATAAAAGAGCTCTACCTCCAGAATGCCTGTGAGCGGTGTCTCATTCCTCCATGTGATATTACCTGCACGTTGATACTCATCACAAGAGGTTACATAGCTTTGCACATTCTTGAAAAGGTTAGGCCAATAAAACCACATTGAAGAATTTTCGCCGCGGTCTTGAATCATTTAGCATGGCCTCCTGTAGGGAGAGAATGACAATGGTGAATCACGCTCTCTACCTCCTCCTCCGGGATACAACGTCGAAAGATATGGTCTTTCCCTTGCTTGAACAAGTAGGGTTCATCCCAATAGTATTTTTTGACGTTGTGCAAAAACTTCTTCTTCTGTTGCGAAGTTAGGCCTGAAGGGATCTCGCCTCCTGCAATATAGTTAGCAAAATATGCATACCAAGGTACCTTTACCCTTCTTACAGCAAATAACTCATGAATAGGACTGGAAGGAGGTGTAAAGAAAAAATCCTCACCGGAGCTTACCTCTTCGTCACCTTCGGAATCTCTTGAAGGTGGTCGATTTCGACCTGTAGAGGTCGATATCGACTAGTCGGCATCGACATGGTCAGTCGATATGGGCTGCTCGATATTGGTCCTCGATGTCAACTTCTGGAGGTCGATTTCGACCTCTGCATTTGAAATCATGTGATCAAAATTAGGCGAAATCGATGTAAATCTCACCTTTGGGGCAGTGGATATCGACCTGCCATGGTCGATATCGAGTGGATTTTCTGCCCGTTTTGCCTCTTGCCTCATCAGGTGCTAGTCAGGGCGGGACTCATCGATCGGAATGTTGTCATGTGACTCATCCAGAAGCCCGATGGGTAGCCGTGAAAGATGATCGGCTACGGAGTTCTCCGTTCCTTTCTTATCTTTAAGCTCAACATCGAACTCTTGTAGTAGGAGCACCCATCGTAGGAGCCTAGGTTTAGCATCCTTCTTTGCCATCAAGTACCTAAGAGCTACATGGTCAGTATGAACAATTACCTTAAAGTCCACTAGGTATGAGCGGAACTTCTCAAAAGCGAAGACCACCGTCAAGAACTCCTTTTCCGTCGTGGTGTACTTAGTTTGAACGACATCAAGAGTCTTGCTTGCATAGTAGATGGCGTAAAGCTTTTTGTCTCTCCTTTGTCCTAGGACAGCACCTACGGCATAATCACTTGTGTCGCACATGATCTAAAAGGGTTGCGACCAATCCGGTGATTGAATGATAGGGGCGGATATAAGGGCTTCCTTCAACCTATTGAAAGCTTCAAGACAATCACTAGAAAACACAAACTTAACATCCTTCATTAGTAGGTTAGTTAAAGGTTTGGCAATCTTAGAAAAATCCTGAATAAACCTCCTATAGAAACCTGCGTGACCAAGGAAGCTTCTTATGTCCTTGATAGATGAAGGTGGTGGCAACTTCTCAATAAGCTCTATCTTTGCCCTGTCCACCTCAATACCCCTTTTTGAGACTTGTGGCCTAGCACAATCCCTTCCCTTACCATAAAGTGGCACTTTTCCCAAATAAGAACTAAGTTTGTCTCTTCACATCGTGCAAGTACCATGAGAAGGTTAGCAAGACAAACATCGAAAGTAGTGCCATAAATAGAGAAATCATCCATAAATACCTCCACAATGTCCTCTATCATGTCAGAGAAGATGGCCATCATACATCTTTGAAAGGTAGCGGGGGCATTGCAGAGCCCAAATGGCATTCTCCTATATGCAAAAGTCCCATAGGGACATGTGAAGGTAGTCTTCTCCTGTTCGTCAGGATGAATAGGGACCTGCCAAAAGCCAGAATATCCATCCAGGTAAAGAAAATAATCATGTTCGGCATGTCTTTCCAATACATGGTCAATGAATGGAAGGGGAAAGTGATACTTTCTTATGGCGGTGTTGAGCTTCCTGTAATCAATGCACATTCGCCAACTAGTTGTGATTTGCTTTGGCACAAGCTCGCCCTTCTCATTCTCATCGACGGTCATTCCACCCTTTTTAGGCACCACGTGGACTGGGCTCACCCATTCGCTGTCGGAGATGGCATAGATGATTCCGGCATCCAGCATGCGCATGATCTCCTTCTTCACCACCTCTCTCATGTTGGGGTTGACCTTCCGTTGGTGTTCTATAGATGCCTTATGATCATCCTCAAGGAGGATTCTAGGCATACAAGTAGCGGGTGAAATACCTTTGATGTCCTCAAGAGAATACCCAATTGCCTTACGATGAGCGCGAAGCACTTTCATAAGCTTGTCTACTTCCTGCGTGTATAGTGAAGAATTGATAATTACAGGAAAAGTAGAATTAGGACTAAGAAACTCATACCTAAGTGTGTCGGGTAAAAGCTTAAGCACCGGAGAGGGGCCTTGTGGGATAAGGATTGGCTCTACCTCCTCCGTCTTCATAATCTCACCAAGGTAATCCATCTCAATTCTCTTGATTGAAGTTCCCAAATCAGCTATAAGGGTTGATGTGGACCAAACATAGAGTGATGCCAACTTTGATTGGGACTCTTCAAAGTATTCCTACAGGAAAGAAGTCAAGGGCGAATAGGAATAGTCAATATCGACTGAAAGTTCAGCACATACCTCGGCTTCGGAGCTGTCCGATGACAAGTGGACATGGTCGATTTCGACCTCTGGTGTCGATATATTCTGGTCGATTTCGACCTCTACAGTCGTCATGGGTACGTAGATATCGCCTACAAGAGAAGAAGGGAGAACCTGACTTACTGAGTGCATCGATGTCGACTGAGGGCACTCGATATCGAGTGATATGGTCGATGTTGACCTCTCCTCATCGATGTCGACCTCTTCTTCGAGCTCCATGGATAAAGCATCGTCGAAGATTTCCTCATCACTCGTGCATGTAGCTAGAAACTCCTCAATGTCCTCGTTGGTAAGCTCCTCTGCAGCTAGGGCCAGGGCCTCGTCAGGGGTTAGGGCCCTTTCCGTCGGTTCTTTGCAATCCATGATGCTAGTGTAGACCGACTTGATCTCCATTCCATTGACTTCCTTCATTATGGGGTTGAAGGAGAATTCTATTACTTCGTTCCCTATAGTAAAGGTTAGTAATCTGATGTACATATTTGTACCTTTGTTTATTGCATCTTTTGACTTCATATTTCATTCGATTTCCAAAGAAAAGTTTCAAAAGTATATAAACTTATGTAAGAATGAGCTAAAGTATAAGAAATAAAGTCTGCACGAGTTTTGAGCTAACCATGCAGGAATTCGATGAAATCGGAGTCAAAACGAACAAGCCAAGTGAAGCTGAGAAGACGTCGATATCGACTGGAGACATCGATATCGACTCTAGATTTCGACACGACTTCTGAGTGCCGAGATAGGCCACACAGACTAGACAAGAAAGCCTCGATATCGACATACATGCATCGATATCGACCATCATCATAGACATCGACTGGAGCTGGACAAGTCGAGCAGAAACACAAGCATCGATATCGACCTCTGGTGTCGATATCGACCCTACCTCGATAGAAGATAAATCCGATTTTGAGACTCGGATTGTGAAGTCTATCATCAAAGCCATGAGTTATCTCGTTCTTTTAGATATTAGAAGCTGTTTATTATCTTTTCCTTTAAGTTTTTATCAAAATAAAAGACCTATCCTAATTTTTCGGATAGAGTCCATAGTTTAGATAGGAGTTACAATCCTTGGATAGAGAGGATTAGTAGCCTATAAATAAAGCCCTAGGGGCTGATTTGTTAGATTATCTTTCATCAAATCCAAGAATCAATCAAGACAATAGAGTTAGAGTTAGAGAGAAGTTTTAGGGTTTGACGTTTGCAAAAGTTGACGTTGAGTTGTAAAGCTTCGGAGTTTATTTTAATGCAAGTTTCTTCCTTTCAAACAATGATGAGTTCCATGATGAGAAGCGAGTAGTTCCCCAAAGCTCTTAGGGTCGGGGTGAGCCCGACGTTAGCCATGCGCGCTTAAGGTAAGTATTTGATGTTGATATCGTTGTGTCTATCTCTCCTCCTACGATTTTATGTTTAGTCCTAATCGAAAGAAAAGGGATTCATGCTAAAAACTTGAGTTATAAACATAAAATTAGTAGAGACAATTAGGTTTATTTGCAAGAGTAATCCTAAGGGTTGGTGTACGGCGAAAGCTTGTCCCTTGGGTGAAATAGCACAATTGTCCGTCTTATTTATCTTATCGCATGCATTGGTTAACGTTGTGGTAAACCCTAATCCTAGGAGTTGCCTTTTAAATAAGTTTATATTCAGTCAAAAAACTGTTATTTCTGCTCATCCCTTCTCATCCATTCTTAAATCTTCGGCCTTTCTTTGCCGACGAAGAACTAACTCACTACAGGAAGACATCGATATCGACCCCAGACGTCGATATCAACCACTGAGTTCGTCGACAGTTTTCTGAGTCGATGACGAACATCGCTGCGGAGTTTGCTGAGCATCGATATCGACCACCTAGCATCGATATCGACCCTTCTGTATCGACTGGCAGTCTTCTGAGCCAGTCGATTTCGTGACTGACATCGATATCGACCCTCTCTAGTCGATATCGACCACTTGTTTTTTTGTTTATTTAGGTCTTCTGTTGCAAAGAACATCGACAGTCGAGGTCGACATCGAGGCTCAAGGTCGAAATCGAGGCTTCTGGTCGACGCAGACTTGAGATTTCCAAAGCTACTAGGATCCCGCTGACACGCCTCCTCGTGGATCGATCCTGACTACCCTTCCACTTAAACGGGAGGAAGTCTTATAATTATTTGCTTAGGCCAGGAGTTGGATTACATTTATTACATCTTTATTATTTGTAATTACTTGACATATCAAGCCTCCTGCAACAACAAATTGGCGCCGTTTCCGGGGACGCAATCAATCGCGCCCTAGTAGTCTATCTCACGTCTCTACCTAGTCTTGTTTTTGCAGGTATATGCGACGTGCTGATCGCCCACCTGAATTTGAAGGAGTAGACGACCCTGAGTGCTATTTCCATCTAAGGGCCCAAGCTCAAAGAATCATAGCAGACAACGCGAACCAGGCTGAACTTATTGAGCAACTAAGGAAGCAGGTTGAGGACCTAACGACTACAGAGGCGGCACTTAAGGAGCGTGCGGATTGGGAGGAGGAAGCCCGGAGGCAAATAGAAGCCCAAATCAATGCCCTCCCTAGGAATGCCAAGCAATATATGCACCCCGCTCTCACAGTGCCTGAATCGGCAATTCTTATCCCTGCCTCTAATTTTGAAATAAAACCTAACTTCCTTACTGAGATTAGAAGGCACCAATATGAAGGAAAACCTAACGAATGCCCTATGGCACATATTTCTACCTTCTTAGACTTTTGTGATACTATTGCTGATGGACGAAGTCTTGAATATGTTCAACTGAAAGCCTTTCGATGGTCTCTTACAGGGTGTTGTTGCAGGAGGCTTGATATGTCAAGTAATTACAAATATAAAGATGTAAATAAATGTAAACCAACTCTTGGCCTAAGAAAATAATTACAAGACTTCCTCCCGTTGTAGTGGAAGGGTAGTCAGGATCGATCCACGAGGAGGCGTGTCAGCGGGATCTTAGTAGCTTTTGGAAATCTCACGTCTGCATCGACCAGAAGCCTCGATTTCGACCTTTGAGCTCGATGTCGACCTCGACTGTCGATGTTCTCTGCAACAGAAGACCTGCAGAAACAAAAAAACAGTGGTCGATATCGACTGGAGGGGGTCGATATCGATGTCAGTTCACGAAATCGACTGGCTCAGAAGACTGTCAGTCGACACAGTAGGGTCGATATCGATGCTAGGGGTCGATATCGATGCTTAGCAAACTCAGCAGCGATGTTCGTCGTCGACTCAGAAAACTGTCGACGAACTCAGTGGTCGATATCGACGTCTGGGGTCGATATCGATGTCTTCCTGCAGTGGTTTTGTTCTTCGTCGGCAAAGAAAGGCCGAAGATTTAAGAATGGGAAGAGAAGCAATGAACAGAAATAACAGTGGGTTTTGGTGTATAAAATATGTAAAAGAAACAACTCCTAGGATTAGGGTTTACCAAAACGTTAACCAATGCATGCGATGAGATAAATAAGACGGACAATTGCGCTATTTCACCTGAGGGACAAGCTTTCACCGTACACCAACTCTTAGGATTACTCTTTCAAATAAACCTAATTGTCTCTACCAATTTTATGTTTATAACTCAAGTTGTTAGCATGAATCCCTTTTCTTTCGATTAGGACTAAACATAGAATCGTAGGAGGAGAGATAGACACAACGATATCAACATCAAATACTTACCTCAAGCACGCATGGCTAACGTCGGGCTCACCCCGACCCAAAGGGCTTTGGGAAACTACTCGCTTCTCATCATGGAACTCATCATTGTTTGAAAGGAAGAAACTTGCATTAAAATAAACTCCAAAGCTTTACAACTCAACGTCAACTTTCGCAAACGTCAAACCCTAAAACTTCTCTCTAACTCTAACTCTATTGTCTATTGTCTTTTTCTTGCTTCTTGTCTTGGATTAATGGATTGGATCCCCTAACAAATCAGCCCCTAGGGCTTATTTATAGGCTACTAATCCTTGCTATCCTAGGATTGTAACTCCTATCTAAACTATGAACTCTATCCGAACAATTAGGATAGGTCTTTTATTTTGATAAAAACTTAAAGGAAAAGATAATAAACACTTCAGCTGCCATCTATCTTGAAAGTATGAGATAATTCCGTGACTCCTTGAAGATATAGTTCCAATCCGCATTCGAAATCGAGTCTATCTTCTGTCGAGATAAGGGGTCGATATCGACACCAGGGGTCGATATCGAGGTCTCTGTTTCTGCTCGACTTGTGCAGACCCTATTTCTTGCATTTTAGCCCATTCTTACACAAGTTTATATTCTTTTGAACCTTTTCTTTGGAGATTGAATGAAATACGAAGTGAAATAATGAAATAAAAGGAGATATAAATATGTACATCAAAACACCCCATACTTAGACTTGCTTGTCCTCAAGCAATAACCAAGCAATAACCAACACCTACAACACATCCTTCAAGTCTTTGCCTTTGTCAAAAGCAACATCATAAGCGGTAGCAAAGAAAAGCAAGTGAATTTAACGTCATAGCACATATTTTGGCGATCCATAGGCATATGCAATTTTGATCCAACCTCACAGGGATAATGTATTTGCACTCAACTCTAATGTGTTTAGGATATGAAGATCAACTCTCAACTCAATTCCATATACAATCTCATAAACATTGCAATTTATAAAAATCCACTTCGCAACCAATTATGAAAATGCAATAAGAACCATCAGGAGGACTTTCGCTCAATGGAAGACTTCAAAGAAGACTCCATTCGGCGGGGTTGTAATGGGGCTTGGTATGAAATAAAAGGTATGGAATTATTTGGTTATGTGGTGCTTTTATAATTCGGGAATCAAGACTCCTAAATCTCAACACTTGCAATACCCAAACCATAACTCTTCATAATATGCTCTAAAGATGCATTCCATCAACCCTTCTTCCAAGTTCTAATATACCTCTCAAAAATATAACACTTGTATGAATAAAAGACTTAAGGATTTTGGCTCATGCACTATATATATATATATATATATATATATATCTTTATATTTATTTTTTTTCGGATTTTTTTTCTTTTTTTTTCTTTTTTTTAATAAGTAAATATGTGCATTTATATGTTGAGCCATAAATCCTTTTACAAAATATGACAAAATGTAAATATGCACCATCCTATAATTTCCTTGCTCAAAACTGGACATTATGCTCTTTTCTTTCCACAAGGCATGAGTCCAACCAATCTAAGTCTCAATTCCCAAATGGGGGTCAGGCTCAATTCGGCTAGGGATAATTTTGTGGAGTTTGCAATTTCAGGCTCAGGCTGATGTTTTGGCTTCAAGCAGGGATAATGTAGGGTAGGTAAAAAGAGCATAAAAATGGCTTAAAAGATGCCTCCATCATTTAATTCTCGTAAAAATAAACATATATACGCATTGGTTTTGAATAACTATCACAACATTTAGAGATGCATAGGAAGAGTAAATTCCCTCAAGAAAGCGGAGGGATTTTTTATGTTCTCCCTATAGGTCAAAATTCTCACAAGGACAATTTTTGTTGGATTTGCTTTTTAGCCTAGGATCATATGTGCTCAATTTCATCACAAGTTCACAATCTACATAAAAATTTTAAAGACTTAGGCTAAACCATCCAAATATGCCATAGGGTTTACATGATCAAGTCAGCTATTGAGTTTTCATCATAGGACATCTAAGTAGGGTTAAAAAAAACTAACTTAAAATTAAACATGCATTTGTTTGTATTCTTGACATTTTTCTATTTTTTTGATTTTTTTTGATTTTTTTTTTACATTTTATAAAAGTAAAACTAAAAACAAAATTTAAACATGAATGCAATGCGAAGAAGAAAACCAAGTTATGACCATAAGACATGTTTTTCCCCCACCTCATACTTAAAATATACAGTGTCCTCACTGTATTAAAAAGAAGAACAAGGGTAGAGAGAAACTCACAGCGCAACCTGCGGATTCAGGTCGATTTCAGGTTGGGTCGATGCCAGAAGTCGATATCTAGGTCAGAGGTCGATGTCGACTGCATCTGTCGAATTTGAGGAAGAAGATGAAGACAAGAGCTACCTGATTGGGGTCGATATCGAGTATTAGGGTCGATATCGACCTCTTTTTTTTTGCTCCTGAGTCCTCGATGTCGACTCCAGGAGATGCCTTGACCCTGGGGGGTCGATTTCGACTGGCCTGCTCGATTTCGACTGCCTCTGCAGAAGCTTCTTTTCTTCTTCGTCGTTCCTTTTGCTTGACAACCTGAAATCTTGGTTAGGAATATAGATAAAGCATGAATTATCTCAGTTTTAAAAGTTTGACAATCAAAAAGTTAAATCCTAAAAACCATCTATCAAAAATTTAAAAGTTGTATGTACAAGCTCTAGAGTTTTGTGTCGCTAGGCCGACTTCTCCGTCAATTCTACATGAGCCTTTTATGTAGGGGCCCTTCGAGCCTTCCCCTGGATCATCTAGGTCCTTTTGGTAGTATCTAAGTTCGGCGACCAAGGCTTCTTTGATGTTAGGTTCTTCTTTGGGTGCTTTCCTTCTCTTTCTTGACCTAACTTTAGCAATATAGGCTAACCATGGAGCTTTGACCCTCTCTTTAGTAGAATTATCAATAATCGGCTTAATTGATTTATCAATAATGGATGGAGGAGGGTTAGGAGTCATACCTGGGCTTACCTGTTTGGGCCCGAAACAGAAATCTTCGGGCTGAGGGGTGGTCAATGTCGACCAAGGTGGGTCGATTTCGAGAGCTTTGGTCGATGTCGGCATGTGGGGGTCGATATCGACCTCTGTGACCCCATACTTAAACTCCTGGCAGCGATCTAGCATACTCGATTTCGACCAAGGGGGGTCGATTTCGATGTTTGTAGTCGATATCGACTGGTTCCAGTCGATGTCGACCCTGCTTGCTGTTTCCGTCCTCGCCAACAAAAATTTCCTAAGCTTCTCCTTAGCCAGCGAGAGGACTACTTGCTCCAGGTGCTTTGTTTCGCTCATGGTTGGGTTGAAAGAGAATTCTATCACTTCGTTCCCTATAGTAAAGGTTAGTAATCCTCGACGTACATTGATATTGGCATCTGCAGTAGCTAAGAAAGGCCTACCAAGTATAATAGGCACTACAGGATCTTCAGGCATCTCCAATACAATGAAATCAGTAGGCACAAAGAACTTACCTACCTTTACCGGAACGTCATCAACTATACCTGTGGGTCTGACGAATGAGTTCTCAGCCGTATAAAGTTTCATGTCCACAGGTTCAAGGGCGCCAATGTTCACCTTTTGCCAAATGGAGAGAGGCATGAGACTTACACTTGCCCCTAGGTCAAATAGGGCTTTATTGCGATGATGGCCAAGTCCCACGGTGATTGCAAACTTCCTTGGATCACTTTTCTTCTTAGGGAACTCCATCTTTGAGCACTTCTCTGCGATCTCTGCCATGGATCTCTTCTTGCTCAGGATGTCTTTGAGGAATCGCACATAGGCGGGCATCTCGCTTAGGGCTTATGTAAGAGGGATGGTAACATTAAGTCCTTGAAGTATCTTTACGAAGCGCCTAAACTTACCTTTGGTGGGATCCTCCAATGCTTTGGAAGGGAATGGCAATGTCTTCTTTGGTGGAGGGGCCAAAACGGTGGTCGGAGGGGCCTGCTGGACATCGACATCGACTGGAATGGGGTCGATATCGACTGGGATGGTCGATTTCGACCTCTGTTGTGGTTCTGATGGCTCTGCAGTGGCCTCGATATTGACTTGGGTGTCGACCTGGGGGTCGATATTGACCTCATCCTCGACATCGACTGGTCTGTCGATGTCGACTAGATCTGCTGCTTTCTCCGATTCCGTTCGTGACTTTTGTACTTTGGTGCCACTTCTTAATTCTATGGCTGCGACATGGCCCATCCCGGATTGTCCCTTAGGATTTTTAGTGGGTTGCCCAGGGAGTGTTCCGGACAGTCTAGGGATTTGTGCCGCCAATTGACCCAGTTGGGTCTCTACGTTCTTTTTCCAAATATCCATCTCCCCAATCCTTGTGGTAAGGTGATGGAGTTGAGAATGGATGGCATTGTTGGATTGTTCATTCTTAGCTTGATTCCGTCTGATTTCATCCAGTACTAGTTGAAGATCATCCTTCTTTTGGTCTCTCTCCGGGTGCCCAGGAGCTCTATAAGGCGGAGGGTCCCTAGGGTTAACCGGGTTCCTTTGTGGTTGATGGAACCTTTGGTGTCCCCAATATTGGTGATTGGGACCCCTCATGTAGCGCGCCTCTTGGTGAGTCTCCGCTAGGTGTACTTGTTCAGCATGTAGGCACTCGATGGTGGTGTGCCGCTGTGATCCGCATTCAATGCAATCTTGGTTCGCTGAAAGGAACCTTACTTGCTTTTGGAGCTTTCGAAGTTGATCCCTATGAAATTGCTCCTTCACATCCGGATCGATTACATTGGAGGGTTCATATAAGGGCATAGATAGGGCAGGCCTCGATGATGATGATGTGTCGGAAGCATCAGAAGTCCCATATATGTTGTCGAACTCCACCAACCTCTCTATGGTCTCCCAAGCCTCTTGTGGAGCGAGTTCAAGGTAGCCATAGGAGGTGTAGGTGTTGATCCTCTCCTTAGTTGCAGCGTCAAGAGCATTGTATATTATCTCCTGAATTACGTACGGTGGTTGGCCATGCGTCGGGCATGATCGTAGTAGGTCCTTAAACCTTTCCCAAACAGTCGCCAGAGCCTCACCAGACTTTTGTTTGAAAGCCGTGATTTTCTGTCGGATCAACACCGTCTTAGAAGGAGGAAAGAACTTGTTGAGGAACGCGTCCTTGACTTCATTCCAGGTGCGGAGCGATCTTGGGGCTAACCTTTCCAACCACTGCAATGCTTTCCCTGTAAGAGACCATCGAAAGGCTTTTAGTTGGACATATTCAACACTTCGTCCATCAGCAATAGTATCACAAAGGTCTAAGAAGGTAGAAATATGTGCCATAGGGCATTCGTTAGGTTTTTCTTCATATTGATGCCTTCTAATCTCAGTAAGGAAGTTAGGTTTAATTTCAAAATTAGAGGCAGGGATAAGAATCGCCGATTCAGGCACTGTGAGCGCAGGGTGCATATATTGCTTGACATTCCTAGGGAGGGCATTGATTTGGGCTTCTATTTGCCTCCGGCCTTCCTCCTCCCTATCCGCGCGCTCCTTAAGTGCCGCCTCTCTAGTCGTTAAGTCCTCAACATGCTTCCTTAGTTGCTCAATTAGTTCAGCCTGGTTCGCGTTGTCTGCCATGATTCTTTGAGCTTGGGCCCTTAGATGGAAATAGCGCTCAGGGTCGTCTACTCCTTCAAATTCAGGTGGGCGATCAGCGCGTCGCATACACCTCCAAAACAAAACTAGGTAGAGACATGAGATAGACTACTAGGGCGCGATTGATTGCCTCCCCGGCAACAGCGCCAATTTGTTGTTGCTGGAGGCTTGATATGTCAAGTAATTACAAATATAAAGATGTAAATAAATGTAAACCAACTCCTGGCCTAAGCAAATAATTACAAGACTTCCTCCCGTTGTAGTGGAAGGGTAGTCAGGATCGATCCACGAGGAGGCGTGTCAGCGGGATCCTAGTAGCTTTTGGAAATCTCACGTCTGCGTTGACCAGTAGCCTCGATTTCGACCTTTGAGCTCGATGTTGACCTCGGCTGTCGATGTTCTCTGCAACAGAAGACCTGCAGAAACAAAAAAACAGTGGTCGATATCGACTGGAGGGGGTCGATATCGATGTCAGTTCACGAAATCGACTGGCTCAGAAGACTGCCAGTCGACACAGTAGGGTCGATATCGATAGGGGTCGATATCGATGCTCAGCAAACTAAGCAGCGATGTTCATCGTCGACTCAGAAAACTGTCGACGAACTCAGTGGTCGATATCGACGTCTGGGGTCGATATCGATGTCTTCCTGCAGTGGTTTAGTTCTTCGTCAGCAAAGAAAGGCCGAAGATTTAAGAATGGGAAGAGAAGCAATGAACAGAAATAACAGTGGGTTTTGGTGTATAAAATATGTAAAAGAAACAACTCCTAGGATTAGGGTTTACCACAACGTTAACCAATTCATGCGATGAGATTAATAAGACGGACAATTGCGCTATTTCACCCGAGGGACAAGCTTTCGCCGTACACCAACTCTTAGGATTACTCTTTCAAATAAACCTAATTGTCTCTACCAATTTTATGTTTATAACTCAAGTTGTTAGCATGAATCCCTTTTCTTTCGATTAGGACTAAACATAGAATCGTAGGAGGAGAGATAGACACAACGATATCAACATCAAATACTTACCTCAAGCGCGCATGGCTAACGTCGGGCTCACCCCGACCCTAAGAGCTTTGGGAAACTACTCGCTTCTCATCATGGAACTCATCATTGTTTGAAAGGAAGAAACTTGCATTAAAATAAACTCCGAAGCTTTACAACTCAACGTCAACTTTCGCAAATGTCAAACTCTAAAATTTCTCTCTAACTCTAACTCTATTGTCTATTGTCTTTGTCTTGCTTCTTGTCTTGGATTAATGGATTGGATCCCCTAACAAATCAGCCCCTAGGGCTTTATTTATAGGCTACTAATCCTTGCTATCCGAGGATTGTAACTCCTATCTAAACTATGAACTCTATCCGAACAATTAGGATAGGTCTTTTATTTTGATAAAAACTTAAAGGAAATGATAATAAACACTTTATCTGCCATCTATCTTGAAAGTATGAGATAATTTCGTGCCTCCTTGAAGATATAGTTCCAATCCGCATTCGAAATCGAGTCTATCTTCTGTCGAGATAAGGGGTCGATATCGACACCAGGGGTTGATATCGAGGTCTCTGTTCCTGCTCGACTTGTCCAGCTCTGGTCGATTTCTATGTTGAGGTCGATATGGGGGTCGATATCGACACCGGGGGTCGATATCTGGGTCTAAGGTCGATATCTACCTCTTCTCAGCTTCACTTGATGTCTATGTTGAGGTCGATATCTATGTTGAAGATCGATATCTACACCAGAGGTCGATATCTATGTCAGGGGTCGATATCTACCTCTGCTCAGCTTCACTTGGCTTCTTCGTTTCGACTCCGATTTCGCTCGAATTCCTGCATGGTTAGCTTCAAAACTTGTACAGACCCTATTTCTTGCATTTTAGCCCATTCTTACACAATTTTATATTCTTTTGAACCTTTTCTTTGGACATTGAATGAAATACGAAGTCAAATAATGCAATAAAAGGAGATATAAATATGTACATCACAGGGAAAGCATTGCAGTGGTTGGAAAGCTCAGCCCCAAGATCGCTCCGCACCTGGAATGAAGTCAAGGATGCGTTCCTCAACAAGTTCTTTCGTCCTTCTAAGACGGCGTTGATCCGATAAAAAATCACGGCTTTCAAACAAAAGCCTGGTGAGGCTCTGGCGACTATTTGGGAAAGGTTTAAGGACCTACTACGATCATCCCCGACGCATCGCCAACCACCATATGTAATTCAAGAGATCATATACAATGCTCTTGACGCTGCAACAAAGGAGAGGATCAACACCTACACCGCCTATGGCTACCTTGAACTCGCTCCACAAGAGGCTTGGGAGACCATAGAGAGGTTGGTGGATTTCGACAACATATATGGGACTCCTGAGGCTTCCGACACATCATCATCATCGAGGCCTGCCCCATCTATGCCCTTATATGAACCCTCCAATGTAATCGATCCGGATGTAAAGGAGCAATTTCATAGGGATCAACATAGAAAGCTCCAAAAGAAAGTAAGGTTCCTTTCAGCGAACCAAGATTGCATTGAATGTGGATTGCAGCGGCACACCACCATCGAGTGCCCCCATGCTGAACAAGTACACCTAGCGGAGACTCACCAAGAGGCGCGCTACATGAGGGGTCCCAATCACCAATATTGGGGAGACCAAAGGTTCCATCAACCACAAAGGAACCCGGTTAACCCTAGGGACCCTCCGCCTTATAGAGCTCCTGGGCGCCCGGAGAGAGACCAAAAAAAAAGGATGATCTTCAACTAGTACTGGATGAAATCAGGCGGAATCATGCTAAGAATGATTAATCCAACAATGCCATCCATTCTCAACTCAATCACCTTACCACAAGGATTGGGGAGATGGATATTTGGAAAAAGAACATAGAGATCGACCCAACTGGGTCAATTGGCAGCACAAATCCCTAGACCGTCCGGAACACTCCCTGGGCAACCCACTACAAATCCTAAGGGACAATCCGGTACGGGCCATGTCGCTGCCATACAATTGAGGAGTGGCACCAAAGTACACAAGCCACGGACGGAAACGGAGGAGAAAACAGACCCAGTCGACATCGACAGACCAGTCGATGTCGACCCAGAGGTCGATATCGACCACCATGTCGACCCCATGGTCGATGTCGATTGCACTGCAGAACCTGAGAAATCACAGCAGAGGTCGAAATCGACGCTACCAGTCGATATCGACCCAAATCCAGTCGACATCGATGTTCAGCAGGCCCCTCCGACCTCCGTTTTGGCCCCTCCACCAAAGAAGACGTTGCCATTCCCTTCCAAAGCATTGGAGGATCCCACCAAAGGTAAGTTTAGGCGCTTCATAAAAATACTTCAAGGACTTAACATTACTATCCCTTTTACAGAAGCCCTAAGCGAGATACCTGCCTATGTGCGATTCCTCAAAGACATCCTGAGCAAGAAGAGATCCATGGCAGAGATCGCAAAGGAGTGCTCAAAGATGGACTTCCCTGAGTAGAAGAGTGATCCAGGGAAGTTTGCAATCACCGTGGGACTTGGCCAACATCGCTATAAAGCCCTATGTGACCTAGGGGCAAGTGTAAGTCTCATGCCTCTCTCTATTTGGCAAAAGGTAAACATTGGTGCCCTTGAACCTGTGGACATGAAACTTTATATGGCTGACAACTCATTCGTCAGGCCCACAGGCATAGTTGATGACGTTCCAGTAAAGGTAGGTATGTTCTTTATGCCTACTGATTTCATTATATTGGAGATGCCTGAAGATCATATAGTGCCTATTATACTTGGTAGGCCTTTCTTAGCTACTGCTGATGCCAATATTAATGTACGTCGAGGGTTACTAACATTTACTATAGGGAACGAAGTGATAGAATTCTCTTTCAACCCTACCATGAGCGAAACAAACCACCTGGAGCAAGTAGTCCTCTCGCCGGCTAAAGAGAAGCTTAGAAAATTTTTGTTGGCGAGGACGGAAACAGCAAGCAGGGTCGACGTCGACTGGAACCAATCGATATCGACTAAAAAAATCGAAATCGACCCCCCTTGGTCGAAATCGACTATGCCAGATCGCTGCCAGGAGCTTAAGTATGGGGTCACAGAGGTCGATATCGACCCCCACATGTCGACATCGATCAAAGCTCTCGAAATCGACCCTCCTTGGTCGAAATCGACCACCCCTCAGCCCGAAGATTTCTGTTTCGGGCCCAAACAGGTAAGCCCATGTATGACTCCTAACCCTCCTCCATCCATTATTGATAAATCAATTAAGCCGATTATTGATAATTCTACTAAAGAGAGGGTCAAAGCTCCATGGTTTGCCTATATTGCTAAAGTTAGGTCAAGAAAGAGAAGGAAAGCCCCCAAAGAAGAACCTAACATCAAAGAAGCCTTGGTCGCCGAACTTAGCTACTACCAAAAGGACCTAGATGATCCAGGAGAAGGCTCATGCTCGAAGGGTCCCTACATAAAAGGGTCATAAAGCATTGACGGTGAAGTCGGCCTAGCGACTCAAAAATCTAGAGCATGTACATAAAACTTTTAAATTTCGCATAGATGGTTTTTAGGATTTAACTTTTGAATTTTGAACTTTTAAAACTGAGATAATTCGTGCTTTATCTATGTTTCTAACCGAGATTTCAGGTTATCAAGCAAAAGGAACGACAAAGAAGAAAAGAGAGGTCGATATCGACCCTAATACTCGATATCGACCCCAACCTGGCAGCCCTTGTCTTCATTTTCTTCCTCGAATTCGACAGATGCAGTCGACATCGACCACTGACCTAGATATCGACTTCTGGCATCGACTTAACTTGAAATCGACCTAAATCCGCAGGTTGCGCTGTGAGTTTCTCTTTACCCTTCTTCTTCTTTTTAATACAGTGAGGACACTTTATTTTAAGTATGGGGTAGGGGAAAAACATGTCTTATGGTCATAACTTGGTTTTCTTCTTCGCATTGCATTCATGTTTAAATTTTTTGTTCTTAGTTTTACTTCTTTAAAATGTCAGAAAATCTAAAAAAAATAGAAAAATGTCAAAAATACAAAAAAAAAATGCATGTTTATTTTTTTAAGTTTATTTTTTTTACCCTACTTAGATGTCCTATGATGAAAACTCAATAGCTGACTTGATCATGTAAATCCTATGGAATATTTGGATGGTTTAGCCTAAGGCTTTAAAAATTTTATGTAGATTGTGAACTTGTGATGAAATTGAGCACATATGATCCTAGGCTAAAAAGCAAATCCAACAAAAATTGTCCTTGTGAGAATTTTGACCTATAGGGAGAACATCAAAAATCCCTCCGCTTTCTTGAGTGAATTTACTCTTCATATGCATCTCTAAATGTTGTGATAGTTATTCAAAACCAATGCATATATATGTCTATGTTTACGAGAATTAAATGATGGAGGCATCTTTTTAAGCCATTTTTATCCTCTCTTTACCTACCCTGCATTATCTCTACTTGAAGCCAGAACATTAGCCTGAGCCTGAATTTGCAAACTCCACAAAATTATCCCTAGCCGAATTGAGCCTGACCCCATTTGGGAATTAAGACTTAGATTGGTTGGACTAATGCCTTGTGGAAAGAAAAGAGCATAATGTCCAGTTTTGAGCAAGGAAATTATAGGATGGTGCATATTTACATTTTGTCATATTTTGTAAAAGGATTTATGGCTCAACATATAAATGCACATATTTACTTATTATTTTCGAAAAAAAATAAAGATATATATATATATAGTGCATGAGCCAAAATCCTTAAGTCTTTTATTCATACAAGTGTTATATTTTTTAGAGGTATATTAGAACTTGGAAGAAAGGTTGATGGAATGCATCTTTAGAGCATATTATGAAAGTTATGGTTTGGGTATTGCAAGTGTTGAGATTTAGGAGTCTTGATTCCCGAATTATAAAAGCACCACATAGCCAAATAATTCCATACCTTTTATTTCATACCAAGCCCCATTACAACCCCGCCGAATGGAGTCTTCTTTGAAGTCTTCCATTGAGCAAAAGTCCTTCTGATGGTTCTTATTGCATTTTCATAATTGGTTGCGAAGTGGATTATTATAAATTGCAATGTTTATGGGATTGTATATGGAATTGAGTTGAGAGTTGATCTTCATAGCCTAAACACATGAGAGTTGAGTGCAAACACATTATCCCTGTGAGGTTGGATCAAAATTGCATGTGCCTATGGATCGCCAAAATATGTGCTATGACGTTAAAATCACTTGCTTTGCTTTGCTACCGCTTATGATGTTGCTTTTGACAAAGGCTAAGACTTGAAGGGTGTGTTGTAGGTGTTGGTTATTGCTTGGTTATTGCTTGAGGACAAGCAAGTCTAAGTATGAGGTGTTTTGATATACATATTTGTACCTTTTTTTATTGCATCTTTTGACTTCATATTTCATTCGATTTCCAAAGAAAAGTTTCAAAAGTATATAAACTTGTGTAAGAATGAGCTAAAGTATAAGAAATAGAGTCTGCACGAGTTTTGAGCTAACCATGCAGGAATTCGATGAAATCGGAGTCAAAACGAACAAGCCAAGTGAAGCTGAGAAGAGGTCGATATCGACTGGAGACATTGATATCGACTCTAGATTTCGACACGACTTCTGATTGTCGAGATAGGCCACACAGACCAGACAAGAAAGCCTCGATATCGACATACATGCATCTATATCGACATCGTCATAGACATCGAATAGAGGTGGACAAGTCGAGCAGAAACACAAGCATCGATATCGACCTCTGGTGTCGATATCGACCCTACCTCGACAAAAGATAAATCCGATTTTGAGACTCGGATTGTGAAGTCTATCATCAAAGCCATGAGTTATCTGGTTCTTTTAGATATTAGCAGCTGTTTATTATCTTTTCCTTTAAGTTTTTATCAAAATAAAAGACCTATCCTAATTGTTCAGATAGAGTCCATAGTTTAGATAGGAGTTACAATCCTTGGATAGCGAGGATTAGTAGCCTATAAATAAAGCCCTATGGGCTGATTTGTTAGATTATCTTTCATCAAATCCAAGAATCAATCAAGACAATCGAGCTAGAGTTAGAGAGAAATTTTAGGGTTTGACGTTTGCGAAAGTTGACGTTGAGTTGTAAAGCTTCAGAGTTTATTTTAATGCAAGTTTCTTCCTTTCAAACAATGATGAGTTCCATGATGAGAAGCGAGTAGTTCCCCAAAGCTCTTAGGGTCGGGGTGAGCCCGACGTTAGCCATGCGCGCTTGAGGTAAGTATTTGATGTTGATATCGTTTTGTCTATCTCTCCTCCTACGATTTTATGTTTAGTCCTAATCGAAAGAAAAGGGATTCATGCTAACAACTTGAGTTATAAACATAAAATTAGTAGAGACAATTAGGTTTATTTGCAAGAGTAATCCTAAGGGTTGGTGTACGGCGAAAGCTTGTCCCTCGGGTGAAATAGCACAATTGTCCGTCTTATTTATCTTATCGCATGCATTGGTTAACGTTGTGGTAAACCCTAATCCTAGGAGTTGCCTTTTAAATAAGTTTATATTCAGTCAAAACCACTGTTATTTCTGCTCATCCCTTCTCATCCATTCTTAAATCTTCGGCCTTTCTTTGCCGACGAAGAACTAAGTCACTGCAGGAAGACATCGATATCGACCCCAAACGTCAATATCGACCACTGAGTTCGTCGACAGTTTTCTGAGTCAACGATGAACATCGCTGCGGAATTTGCTAAGCATCGATATCGACCCCCTAGCATCGATATCGACCCTTCTGTATCGACTGGCAGTCTTCTGAGCCAGTCGATTTCATGACTGACATCGATATCGACCCTCTCCAGTCGATATCGACCACTTGTTTTTTTGTTTCTGCAGGTCTTCTGTTGCAAAGAACATCGACAGCTGAGGTCGACATCGAGGCTCAAGGTCGAAATCGAGGCTTCTGGTCGACGCACACTTGAGATTTCCAAAGCTACTAGGATCCCGCTGACACGCCTCCTCGTGGATCGATCCTGACTACCCTTCCACTACAACGGGAGGAAGTCTTGTAATTATTTGCTTAGGCCAGGAGTTGGATTACATTTATTACATCTTTATTATTTATAATTACTTGATATATCAAGCCTCCTGCAACAACATAATCCTCAACGTACATTGATATTGGCATCAGCAGTAGCTAAGAAAGGCCTACCAAGGATGATAGGTACAATAGGATCTTCAGGCATTTCCAATACAATGAAATCAGTAGACACAAAGAACTTACCTACCTTAACAGGAACGTCATCAACTATACCTGTGGGTCTGACAAATGAATTATCAGCCATATAGAGTTTCATATCCACATGTTCAAGTGCTCCAATGTTCACCTTTTGCCAAATTGAAAGAGGCATAAGACTTACGCTTGCCCCTAGGTCACATAGGGCTTTGTAGCGATGTTGGCCAAGTCCCACGGTGATTGCAGACTTCCCTGGATCACTCCTCTTCTCAGGGAAGTCCATCTTTGAGCACTCCTCTCGATCTCTGCCATGGACCTTTTCTTACTAAGGATGTCTTTCAGGAATCGAACATAGGCGGGCATCTCGCTTAGGGCTTCTTTAAGAGGAATAGTAATGTTAAGTCCTTGAAGAATCTTTATAAAGTGCCTAAACTTACCTTGAGTGGGGTCCTTCAATGCTTTGGAAGGGAAGGGCAACGTCTTCTTTGGCGGATAAGCCAAAATGGTGGTCGGAGGGGCCTCCTGAACGTAGATGTCGACAGGGATCTGGTCGATATCAACTGGAATGGTCTATGTCGACCTCTGTTGTGGCTCTTCAGGCTCTGCAGTGACCTCTGGGTCGACATCGACTGGTCTATCGATGTCGACTGGGTCTGCTACTTTCTCCTCCGCTTCCGTTCGTGGCTTATGTACTTTGTTGCCACTCCTTATTTGCACGGCTGCGATGTGACCTGACCCGGATTTCCCCTTAGGATTGGTAATTGGTTGCCCAGGGAATGTTCCGGACGGTCTAGGGATTTGTGCCGCCAATTGACCCAGTTGGGTCTCTACATTCTTTTTCCAAATATCCATCTCCCCAATCCTTAGGTAAGGTGGTTGTGTTGAGAATGGATGGCATTGTTGAATTGATCATTCTTAGCTTGGTTCCGCCTTATCTCATCCAGCATAAGTTGAAGATCATCCTTCTGTTGTTCTCTCTCCGGGTGCACAGGAGCTCTATAGAGTGGGGGGTCCCTAGGTTTAACCTGGTTCCTTTGTGGTTTTTGGAACCCCAATATTGGCGATTAGGACCCCTCATGTAGTTGGCTTCCTCATGAGTCTCCGCTAATTGCACTTACTCAGCATGGGGGCACTCAATGGTGGTGTGTCGCTGCGATCCACATTCAATGCAATCCTGGTTCGCCGAAAGAAACCTCACTTGCTTTTGGAGCTTTCAAAGTTGATCTCTATGGAATTGCTCCTTTACGTCTGGATCGATCACCTTAGAGGGTTCATATAATGACATAGATGGGGCATACCTCGACGATGATGGTGTGTCGGAAGCCTCAGGAGTCCCATATGTGTTGTCGAACTCCACCAACCTCTCTATGGTGTCCCAAGCCTCTTGTGGAGCCAGTTCAAGGTAGCCATAGGAGGTGTTAGTGTTGATCCTCTCATTGTTTGCAGCATCAAGAGCATTGTAAATGATTTCCTGAATTACGTACGGTGGTTGGCCATGCGTCGGCCATGATCGTAGTAGGTCCTTAAACCTTTTCCAAACAGTCGCCAGAGTCTCACCATGCTTTTGTTTGAAAGCCGTGATTTTCTGTCGGATCAACGCCGTCTTAGAATGAGGGAAAAACTTGTTGAGGAACGCGTTATTGACTTCAATCCAGGTGCGGAGCGATCTTGGGGCTAAGCTTTCCAACCACTGCAATGCTTTTCCGGTAAGGGACCAACGAAAGGCTTTTAGTTGGACATATTCTAGACTCTGTCCGTCAGCAATAGTATCACAGAGGTCTAAGAAGGTTGATATATGTGCCATAGGGCATTTATTAGGTTTTCCTTCATATTGATGCCTTCTTATTTCAGTTAGAAAATTTGGTTTGATTTCAAAATTAGAACTAGGGATTAGAATTGCCGATTCAGGCACTATGAGCGATGGATGCATGTATTTCATTGCATTCTGTGGGAGGGCATTGAGTTGAGTTTCATATCATCTCCTAGCTTCCTCCTCCCTTTCAGCACGCTCCCTTAGTGCCGCTTCTCTGGTAGTGAAATCCTCTACTTGCTTACTTAAGCGTTCAATTTCTTGCTCCTGGGTCTCGTTGTCCGCCATGATTCTTTGAACTCGAGCCCTTAGGTGGAGAAAGCGTTCTGGTTCGTCTAATCCTTCAAATTCAGGTTGGTGCTCAGTACGTCGCATACACCTATAAAACACCACTAAAAAGGACCGTGAAAATAAACTACTAGGGCGAGATTGATAGCTTCCCCGGCAACGGCGCCAAAATTTGACGTGGGGAGAATTGAATCGAAATATTTAAGAAAATATAAAGCAATACAACTCTTAGCCTCTTCAAATAAATTCAAGACTCCCTGCTATAGTAGTAGGGAATCAGGTTCGATCCACGAGGAAGCGAGTCAGCGGGATCCTAGTAGCGTTGAAGACACGTCTTGAATGTTCGACCAGAAGCCTTGATGTCGATCTTGGTTGTCGATGCTTTCTGCAACAGAAGACCTGCAGAGACAAAAACGGCAGTCGATATCGACTAAAGAGGTCAATATCGATGTTAGTCAGTGAAATCGACTAGCTTAGAAGTCTGACAATTGATACAGAAGGGTCGATTTCGACGTTGGGGGTCGATTTTGATGTTCAGCAACAGTGACCCAGGAGTCTCGAGATCGACTAAGAAGAATGTCAATCTTGCACCATGGTCGATATCGATGTTGACCTCGATATTGATGTTCTCCTGCAGAGGGTTAGTTCGTTATCGGTAAAGAAAGGCCGAAGATTTAAGAATGGCAAAGGAGTAATGAACATAAATAAACAAAGGTGTTGGGTTTTTCGATGACTCAACGAACGACAGGCAAATATGGATGTAAACTTAAGAAAGAAAAGATCTTCCAAAGCCAAGGATTACCCCGACGACAACCATGATAGAATAAGTAAGAAATCACTAAAGATGCATGTTTTTATCATAAAGGAAAAGGCTTTCACCTAAACCGGCAAATAGGAAAAGAGATCTTGCAATTACTTAACCTAATTTGCGTCTACCTTTATCATAATTGAGTTTATAATCTTTTGAATAGAAACCCTAATTACTACCCAAGTTTTACAACATGAGTTCCTTAAATTTGCATTTAAAGATGAAGCACAAGGTAGAGCGAGATAAAAGATACCTTCTTTAACGACATACAAACCTTACCACCATGGCTATCGTCAGGCTCACCCCGACCCTAGAAGAAAGGGCGACTACTCGCTCATGTTGAATCTAGACATGCTTTGAATTGAATAAACTTGCATAAATGGAAAACTTTCAATCTTTAAAATCTCAACACCAACTATCGTAAGTGCTTGAAACTTTAAAGCTCAAAACTAAAACTCTAACTTTCTATTGCCTATTGCTATTGTCTTTCTTGCTTGGATGATTCTAAAAAACCAGCCCCTAGGGCTTTATTTATAGGCTACTAATCCTTGCTAGCCAAGGATTGTAAGTTCTATCTAAACTATGAACTCTATCCAAACAATTAGGATATGTCTTTTATTTTGATAAAACTCAAACAACTTGATAAAACTTAAAGGTAAAGATAAACCTCAGTTGCTATCTATCTAAAAGTACAAGATAATTCGTGGCTTTGAGGATAGAATTCATAATCCGAGTCTCGAAATCGGATCTATCTTCTGTCGAGATAAGGTCGATATCGACCACAAAGGTCGATATCGATGTCTATGTTTCTGCTCGACTTGTCCATCTCCACTCGATGTCTATGTATAGGTCGATATCGATGTCAGGTGATCGATATCGAGTGCCTTCTTGGTTTGTCTGTGTGGTCTATCTCGACACTCACAGGTTGTGTCAACAATTATGGTCGATATCGATGTTGAAGGTCGATATCGACCTATGCTCAGCTTCACTTGGCCTTTTCGTTTTGACTCCGATTTCAATCCAATTCCTGAATATTCAAACCAAAACTTGTGCACACTCTACTTCTTGCACGTTAGCTCATTCTACATAAATTCCTCTTGTTTTCAACCATTGTTTGAGGAATCGAATGAAATATGAAGTCAAAACTTGCGAATAAAATAGGTACAAATATGTACATCAGCGGCCTAGCATCGGGTGCCACAGGAGTCCCATAGGTGTTGTCGAACTCCACTAGCCTTTCAATCGTATCCCACGCTTGATTAGGGGTAAGCTCCATGTAGTGATAAGTGGTATAGGTGTTGATCTGCTCTCGTGTTGGCACGTCCAGGGCATTGTAGATGATCTTCTGGATAACATATGGCGGTTGCTCATAAGTAGGGCAGGACCTTAGTAAATCCTTGTAGTGCTCCCAGACTTGCGCTAGCGTCTTCCTTGGTCTCTGCTTGTAGGACATGATTTTCTGGCGAATCTGCGCCGTCTTTGATGGTGGAAAGAACTTGTTGAAGCCTAGGTGTGGATAGATCATGGCGGCAAGCTCTCCAACCAATGTAGCGCCTTTCCTGCAAGGGACCATCTAAAAGCTTTTAGACGCACATATTCAAGATTGACACCGTCATCAATGGTGTCGCATAGATCAATATAAATATTTATGTGCGCCATAAGGCATTTGAAGGCCTTTCCCTCAAAAGCATGTCTCCTAATCTCCGCAATAAAAGTAGTTTTAATTTCAAAAGCAAAATTACGGGGAACAATAGAAGACTCAAACACCGCCACGGTGGGGTGCGTATATTCTTTCGCATTCTATGGGATCTGGCGTAGTTGCTCTTGGGCTTCTCAACGAGCTTGGGCTTCTTGTTCGTAGTGAGCGGCCATTCTTTGTTTTTCCTAGGTATACTGAGTGCGCTCGGTTTTGAAGCCCTCCACTTGCTTTCATAGCCTTTCGAGCTCTTGTTGCAATGTTTCCTCGTTGGCCATGATCCTCTTAGCTCTTTCTTGTAGGCGAAGGAAGCATTCCGGATCGTCTAAATCTGCGAACTCAGGCGTGCGATCAGCGCGTCGCATAAACCTTCAAGACAACACTAGGAAAAGAAATAAGATAGACTAAACAAGGCGCGATTGATAGCCTCCCCAACAACGGCGCCAAAATTTGATGTAGGAGGAAATCAAGTCTAATAAATAAAAGATAAATATAAAACCTAATCCTTGTCTACGCAAATAAATTACAAGACATCCTCCCGCTGTAGTGGAAGGGAATCAGGATCGATCCATGAGGAGGCGGGTTAGCGATGCTTGAATAGTCTCTAAGGTTTCTGCGCAAGTCGACCAGTAGCCTCGATATCGAGTTGGGAAGTCGATATCGATAGGGGCATTCGATTCCTAGTGAGCGACGTCGACTAAGGAGGTTGATCTCGAGAGAGGTCAGTGGTTCCTGTCGACTAAAGAGGTTGATCTCGAGTGGGGTCAGTGGTTCCTGTCGACTCAGAAGACCGTCGACGTAGGGTTTGTTTGATGCAAGGAGTCGATATCAACTATATAGGTCAATTTCGAGTTGCTTCATGGAAGGTGTTGAGTGCAGAAAAAACAGTAAAATAAAGAAAAAGGAAATAAACACAACATATTTTTTGGGTTTTTTTTATGATAAACTAAAAGCTCCTAGGGTAGGGATTTACCACGAAGATAACCATGCATGCATTATGACTTAATTCACATAAAAGATTAAGTTTTTCTCAACATTAATTAGAAATATAGAGGCTTTCGCATAAAAACCTAATTGTTTCTACCCTTTCATAATTAGGGTTTATGTCAACTTTCACAGGCAAAACCTAATTACTATCCAAATTCACATGTATAATCCACTTTCGCTTCATATAAGATAAATAAGAAATGATCTTAAACTCGCATAAAAGATTGAGCGCGGGGTAGAAGAAGAGATTGCATAATCAAATAGAGAATAAAGCGTACTTACATGGCTACCGCCGGGCTCACCCTGACCCTAGAAGTAGGATGACTACTCGCTATTCATGGGGGAAAACATCATTGAATAAAAACTAAAATTTTGCATTAAACTTCAAAAGGAACTAATCGTACAACCACCGCCTTCTTCTCCACTTTCTCTATCTATCGCCTCTCTCTCTCTCTCCTTTGGTTGATCGATTGTTGTGTGCTGGAATTGAATCCCAAAAAGCCAGCCCCCTAGGGCTTTATTATAGCCTCCTAAACCTTGTCAGCCAAGGATTGGAGTTCTAATCCTACTAAGATTGATAAAAGGAAAGTTTCTCTAAACTAAATTATATCCTAAAATAAAATATTAAAATAGGTAACATTCCCTAACATGTTTGGAATATACCCCTAAGATAGATGAATCTTGGTAGATGATAGATATCTTCGTGGCTAAGCAATATCCTCTAAAGATTTAGTCTAATCCGCATTTTTCACACGTCTGCAGAACCAGTCGATGTCGAGTGGACAGGTCGATATCGAGTGACCTATGTCGAGTCGAGTTGGTTTGGTGTGGTCGACATGGCTTTGGCTTGATCTTCATCTTTTCTCCTTAGTCGATTTCGAGTCTCTAGGTCGATATCGAGTACTCTAGTCGAGATCGAGTGCTTTTAGCTCAAGATCGAGTTCTTCTGTCTTTTCACGTCTTCTCTCCAAAATACTTCGTTTTCTGCGAAATCAAACCAAAACTTATGTAGACCTCTATATCTTGCAAATGAACTCAAACTACATAAATTCACTACTTTCCCAACCCGAAAGTATAAAAAATGCATGAAAACGGAAAAGATGTAAGCATTGAACATGGTGAAATATGCGCACATCATAGACCAGATATTATGTTTACTATATGTATATGTGCAAGGTTCCAAGCTGATCCACATAAGTCACATCTTATTACGGTTAAAATGATTTTCGTTACTTGAATGGAACTCAAGACCTTGGTCTTTGGTACCCTAGGCAAAGCAACTTTCACCTTGTTGGCCATTCAAATGCTGATTTTGCAGGTTATAAAGTCGACAAAAAGAGTACTTCAAGGTGTTTGACAACATGAGAATTTCGAGTATGAAAATAAATATAAAATCTAAACTCAAACCGATCTCCAAGCCTTCTCAAATAAATTACAAGAAACCCTCCCGATGTAGTGGTAGGGTATTCAGGATCGATCCACGAGGAGGTGTGTCAGCGGGTCCTGAGCTTGCAACCACGTTCTATTTCGACTCAGCAGATCACTCGATATTGGGTGATACAGTCGATATCGACTAAGGTTCAGTCAATTTTCAATCTACTTCCTGCAAAACAGAAAAAACAATCGACGTCGAGTAGAACACTTGATATCGAGTCAGTCACTCGATATCGACTATAGCAGTCGAAATCGAGTCTTCAACAGAAAGTTTAAAGCGTAAGCAATTTGTCGGAAAAGTGTCCAAAGAATATAAGAATGATTGAGAAAAGATGAACAGAATTAAATTGCAGATTTGTATAAACTAAAAAACCTCCAAGATCGGGGATCTCATGCCGCAACGATAACCATATAAGCCTATACCAAATTCATGAAAGATTATGCTTTTTCATCAAATAACTTTCGTTACTAACAATTAGGTAATTTAGAGGCTCTCTCATAAATCCTAAGTGTTACCATCCCAATTTCATAATTAATCCAAATTCATAATAAGATGGCTCTCACTTCAATAGTGCAAATAAGGATCGCCTACTACTCTCATAGAAGAATCATGCATATAGGGTAGAAGACGAATATTGCATAAAAATCATACCTTTGATGAATAAACTTACATGGCTATCGTCGGGCTCACCCCGACCCTAGAAGTAAGGGAACTACTTGTGCTTCATAGCCATAGACATCATCATAATCATTGGAAAATAACAAACTTGAATTGAAATTGCAAACGACGAAAGTACAACCGAGCAAAGCAAAATCCCGCTCTCGCTTTCTCTCCCTTCACTCGGCCTTCTCTTTCTTTCTTCCTAAACTAAATTGTAAAAGTGTTTTCTTCAAAAATGGATGATCAAATCTCAGCCCTAATGGCTCTAATTATAGATTTCAAACCTTGTTATCCAAGGAAAAGAAAATCTATCTTATTCCTAAGATAAAACATGCTAAAATAAATAAATAAAATCCCTTTAGGTAAATATGGAATCCACCATATAGGATAGAAAGTCTCATAAAAAAGATAAAAGATTCCCGACTTAATGTAGAAGTAAACCGCTTCTGATAAGATTTCGTCAAAACATTAGATCTTCTGCACCATCACTGGATATCGACTGGCTTCAGTCGATATCGACTCATCATCTTCGTTTCGAGTCAGCTTCACTTGACCTCGGTTCTGCACTCGATCTCCTTCACTCGATATCGAGTGGTTTTAGTCGATATCGACTTGTTTGGATCGAGTAGAGTGATTCTCTTCCTAGCTCGATTTCTGGTCTTCAGTTCCACTCGATGTCGAGTCACTTAGTCGATTTTGACTCCTCAGTACACTTCGAGTGATCTTCCAGCTTCTCTTCTCTTCTCCAAATTGCTCCAATTTTGCCTCGATTTCTGCGAAATAACATAAGAACTCGTGTAGACCTCCATAATTAGCAAATAAACATAAACCACACAAATATTATGCTTTCCCAACCAATATGTATGAAAATATAGACGGAAATCGAGGTAAAAGTAGATGAAAAAAACGGTAAATTGAGCGCACATCAGTGTCGCCAACTATTAGGATCTTCTCTGACAAGTTGGCATTCCAAGAAACAAAATTGTGTCGCACTCTCAACTGCAGAAGCAGAATACCTAGATGTTGGACCCTATTGTTCTCTAGTGTTATGGATAGCTCAACAAATGCGTGATCTGGGCTTTGACCTGAAAGGTATTCCTATTAAGTGCGACAATACTAGTGCTATATCTATTACTAAAAATCATGTGCATCACTTCAGAACCAAACACATCGATGTAAGGCATCATTTTATTCGAGATCATGTGGAGAAAGGTGATGTTTCTATATCCTTTTTTTAACTGATTTACACTTGACCGACATTTTTACTAAACCTCTCCATGAGGAATGGTTTATTTTCATTTGTCTAGGACTTGGTATGCTTATTAGAGATGTATTGATGTAGGGGGGTAATAATCTGTCACCATGTCAAGGTCTTGAAATTCTATTCAAAGCCCTTGAATGTGTAAGCAGTACATCAACATTTTTGGATTACAAACGGTGGCTATTATTTTATTAAATATTAGTCACTTAATTTTCTTTACTGATTTTCTGGGTTAAAATATCTTTACCGATTTTTTGGAAAAGAATTTCAAAGGTCAGGAAAGATTCTACCGGATTTCAAATTTTTCTATTTTTTGAATTTAATTTTCCTGTTCGGTAAAGTGTATGTACCAATTTGATTAAAACTGATTTAGTTCCTTTTTGCAAGGGATCATGATTACATTTTTGTATTTCCAAGGAAAACCATTCGCCTCCCTCTCCTTTGTTTACTGCACCTGTCACATCCTCGGCACACTACTCACTGCTCTCACTCCATCTTCTTCGCTTCTCACAACCCTCCTCCCATGACGCCAAAGAAATCCTCACCAAGCTCTGCCTGTAAGGGAAAGCGGCCAACGTCAAAGAAATGGAAAGAGATTGAGGATGAGGACTCCATCAGTATCCACTCCAGTTCATCAGACAAAGCCCCTCCTCCTCATCCACCGGCGGCCTCATTCGTTCTTGTGCCAAGTGTTCAGCCTCCTGGTTCTGAAACTTTGAAACGGCGGGTAAGTGGCTCGATTCCTTTAGTGCACAAAAGCTTTGTCTTTCTGATTCGGTTAATCCAGCCTTTCTACAAACCCTAAACCTTCCCTGTATCACTTTGCTCAAAGGCACGACTCTCTGGCCTATCTTGAACCCCGGTGATGTCTACTTCCCACGACTCACTCGTCTTTTCTTTGTTAATCTGATTTTCAAAAGAGATCGGGGAATTTTGACTCTTGAAACCACCGTCTGTCATACCAAAGTCACCTTGACCCCCTCTGTTATTGCTAAGATTTTTGGTCTCCCCCAAGACATATCAACCGACGGTCATCCCTCCCGGTCTCAGTGTGTTTCATGGGCGAAAGATCAAATCTTTCTCCCTGCTTCGTCGTCCTCTAGCACCGCTCGTCAGTTAACCCATATTTTTCTCAAGCTTGAACCCAAAATCATCTTCACTATCCTTGCCCGATGTATCATTGCCAGATCACTCTCACGAGAACTCTTAACTGATCAACTTCTTGAGCTTCTGTATCTTGTCATGAGTGGTTACGCCATTGATGTTCCCAATCTGATTCTCAATCATATGATACACACCATCTCCTCTTCCCGGGTCATCCCTTTGACTTACCGCAACCTTCTCCCTCACATCTTCCGTTACTTTTGCCTAGACACTTCTTTTGAGGAAAAATCGATTCACAACGGAAAAGTAGATGTGCAATGCTTTCAGCGCTTAAGGATTTACAGAGTCGTTGATAGCCCATGGAAGTTGACGTCTGATCTTACCCCTGAGGAGTTTGCCGAGGTCCCTTGCGTGCAACTCAACTCTGTGCCCTCTTTCTCTGTCTCTGAGACTCGCTTGGAGGATTTGGAATGGGGTCTCGATGCTCTGTGCAGGGATGTTATCGATTTCCAAATAGAGATGATGGATAAGCTGGACCAGACTCATGAATTGCTTGCTATGGTGAACATAAAGATCAACAACATGTTCCACCTCAATGCCCTGACGTTCACTTGTGCCGACAACATTCTTCCTCTGGCTAATAACGTTGTGGAAGATTGTAAAGCCAAGGCAGTAAATGTCATCTTCAACTATGAGCAGTCTGTGTGCAATCGTCCCATCCTGCGGCCTATTCTCTTAGAGCCTTCCATCTTCACTGTTGAAGCCTATGGTGTCATCAAACGCTACATGAATGAGGCTGAGCAACGCCGCATTGATGAGATGGTCCGTGACCAGAAGCTGAATCAGGTTCACAGACGTTGGCAATGCAAAACAGAGAAGGACGTCCACGCCAAGCAGTGAGAGAAGGATGGTGGGGATCCAGGCTATGGGAAGTGGCGTGATGAGTGACCTCAAGACCTTTGATCTATATTTTTTGTCCTCTTTTGAACTTGGTTTTTAACCTGTTTGTTTAACTTTGGATGTGTTTTGACCTTGGTTTTGAACATGGTTGTTCTCCCTTGTCGAAAGACAAAAAGAGGGAGAATGGTCCTTCATTTATGTGGTTTGTGGATTCTGTTGTTGGTATCTTGTTGGCTAGTGTTTTTAAAACTATGGGTTTTTTGTTTTTGTATATGATCCAATATACTGCCTTACTATTATTTTTGCTGCTATACTTTGTGCTGCTATATGTTATTCCAATGAGTTTTGTCTTTCATCAAAGGGGAGATTGATGGCTCCCTTAATGAAATTCATATATATCTAATATGTATTATGTAGGTTGATGAAAGACAAACTGGATATATTATTTATCAGTATTTATTCCTATTTGATATTAGATTTAAAGTCTTGTTTAAATCTAATTTATTTGATTAAGTTATATATACATATATTGTTGGTTTCTAGACTAATCTGTGCAGGTCTTAAAAGATAAAAACTGATCTTAGCAGCACTGAGATTTTCGATCTTAGCAGAATCAGCTACAAGTATATCGTATCTAGAATTGTTTGAAGTTCAAACGGCAATTCAAATTCGAAAAGGAGTTCCAACAGCTGTGATATCTCAGGAACTATGGTCAGTGACAGAAGAAGAAGAAGAAAAGCTGGGATATAAATTCAAAGAGCACAATGGTCATCGATATACACATATTTCAAGCTCTCAAGTGCAAGCAAAGCTTTTACTTCTGCTCATCATTGTCACTTGCTGATCACCTTTCTTTGTTGCTCTATTTGTAATTGTTTTATGTTTTGAGAGACAAGAAAGTATTGAGCATTATAGGATAAGTTAATCCCTGTTATACTAAGAGTATCATATACTCAAACGTATCATACTCAGGTGTGAACAAAGAGGCTTTTATTTCTCTGTATTTTGGGTATCTAGATAGAAGCGGGTAAGGCTTCAAGAGATAGAAGATGAGAAGGTTTGTAGGCTGTATCTAGGACTCATAAGGAAAAGAGAAATAAGAGTTATTGAAATCCTACGGGTTAGATAACCCTAGGCGGAGACGTATGCAGGTTTAGATCTGAACTTCGTTATCAATTCCTGTGTTCATTTATTTTATTTCCGCACTTATCTTGAACTTCTTAAATTTACATCTCAACAATTTTCTGTTCAATCTCAAGACTCTTGATGTTCAGTGCAAAACCCTTGAGATTCGGTTCAAGGCCCTTCAAGTTGTGTTTACAGAAAGTTTGCGAGAAACTTCCATACTCTATTCAACCCCCCCCCCCCCCCTTCTAGAGTATTTATTTACTTTACCTACTTGGTTCTTCTTTTAAAATAGAAACCCTAATTACTACCCAAGTTTCATAACATGAGTTCCTTAAATTCGCATTTAAAGATGAAGCACAAGGTAGAAGAAAGGGAGACTACTCGCTCATGTTGATGGAAGACATACTTGAAAGGAAAGCACTTTGCATTGAACTAAAACTTTTATCTTTACAATCCCAACGCAAACTATCGTAAGCGCCGAACTCTAAAGCTCAAAACCTAAAACTATTTCTTTGATCGCTTGTTGCTTAGTGTCTTGCTTGCTTGAAATGAATAAAAACCAGCACCCTAGGGCTTTATTTATAGCCTACTAATCCTTGCTAGCCAAGGAAAGTAGTCCTAATCCTACTAAAACATCTATTTGAAATTCTATCCTATCATAGATAGGATGAAACATTATTAAGGTAAAATAATAAATATCCTAGGGTATAAAGGAAAAATACCCTAAGACATAATCTAATCTAAAAAGGAAATATAAATTGTGGCTTCTTTGGATAGATTGTAACGGCCCATAAAGTAAGGATCTTCTTTCCCCTAATTGCCCCTCCCTTGCGCCTAGGACAGAAAACCTAATTATCCGAGCCGTTACAAAAGTGGTATCAGAGCCTAGGTTGCTCAATCCGAGAACACATGAGTTGCAAAATAATTTCAAAACCGCCCACCGATTTCCTATTTTAAGGAAGTTTTAAAATCCTTTCAAAAAGGGTAAAACAAATTTCAGAATAAAACCTGTAGGATCTTCTAGTTGAGAGATAGGATTGCTTGGGTAGAACGAGGCAATAGCCCATCCCTTATGGATGTAGACTTGGGGAATGGGTAGGCGAAGCATAACTTATACTTTACAGATGAGCCTAGAAGACTCCAAGGAGTTTGCACCGTGGTGGTTGGAGTAGCAGGGTTAGTATGTAGAGATCGAGAGGTAGTTGCCCCCTCCGGTCAGTCGCCCCTCGAAGGGCGGCTTCTAGGTAGCTTGTGATGTTATATAAATTGTCAGATTAATTACCGTCTGTTGATTTTGTGCTGAGTGCTAGTTTCTCGAGTGAAAATTCAATGTGGTTATGTTTTTAGCCCTCTGTATAATTGCATGACTTGATGTTTTATTGTGTGCCTAACATGTCCTAACCAGATGACCATTGAGATAAACTCATGCTTATATATCGGTATATCCATGTTTAGCCACATTGCTCTAGGCTCGTGTTGTATTTGCTATATCCCTTTCATATTCCTATGTCGCCGCAACATGATTATTTGGATTCTTGCATTGTTGTACTAGTGATTAAATGAATGCATATGTCACATGTTATGTCCCTGCATGTTTGATGTCCTCTCCTTAACTAGGTGAATGATAGCGTGGTTACTCTTTTCTTATATCATGATAATATGAGTTCTTTAATTGATGGATGTGGGTTACAACTTGATGTATGTCTCTATGATGATGGTATGAATAAGATGTGATGACGAGAATATGCCCAAGTTGTGAAAACGAGATGAGGAATCGAATTGAGACATTAATGTTGATGATGATGGGATGGTTAACTAATATATGTTTTATGTGAATCTTATGTGTGCTATTTGATATGCTTTGTGTAAGTTACACTTAGACTTATTATGTTACTTATCCTCTAGGTGATCTCTAATTTGTGTGGATTTGCTTGATTGTTGTGTTGTTTAGATTCTGCGCTTCTCCAGGTAAGTTTCTTGAACTTACTCATGATGGGCACTTTATGCACTGGGTGTTATATATTAGGCTAGTGTTCATGCACCATATGACTTAGAATCAAGCTTAGGATCTAAAACGGAAACCATATGACTTGTTATCTGTCTTTGCTAGAAAACGGCCGTTATAGATGTTTATCGAATGAGACCTTTTTCTTTAATCTTGGCATCCTAGTTGGCGCTTATTATAGAAAGTTGCTTGCACTCGATAATGCGGTAGGCTTTTGATATAGAAAGTTGCTTGCACTCGACGATGCGGTAGGCTTTTTAGTAGTAAGTGTCATAGGACTCTTAGAGCCTTAAGCCTTATATAAGTATCGTTGCTTGCCTTCCTTTCATAGTTAGTAGACTCACTACGTGGGGTTGGCCTGCACCATAGGGTGAGGTAGCTCCTTTGATGGTGAGTTGCTATAGGTTTTCTTAGGAGCCTATAGGGACATGCTATTTGGCATTTCTTCTAATTTGCGCGTTTCTTGATCTATTTCTACAATTACTTATCCATCTGTTTGATTTCCGTCTTGCATTACGCATTTCATCTTAGTAATAGGATGCTTATTATATGCCTCTCGGAGTGTCTTTACACACGCGCAGGAGTGACCCGATGATTGACCCAGATCCCCTTCTTTTTTTTTAGATTCAGGTAACTGCTAGCCGCTATCTTTGCTTATATGGATGCTTGACGGGTTTGGATCTGTGACGTTAGATTGAGAGCTTCATAGACCACTAAACTCCCTCTCTTTTATACTGTTTTACGTCGTTTTGACCCAGCTCTACCGTGGCACTCTTTTTGGATCGTATTTCAATTCAAACTTTACTTCCGTTTTCGCTCAATTTCACGATTAGACTAAGGTAGGTACTTGATCCCCAATCGACCCGCGATCTTTAAGGGTTCGAAATACCTATTTAAAAACCTTGCTTCTTTTATTGCGAGACTTTGCGACTCATACTCGGGTTGTGAGATCTAGTTGGAAGGTAACCTTGTCTTCTTAAACGTAACTCGGATAATTAGGTTTTCTTTCCTAGGCCCAAAGAAGGGGCAATTAGGGGAAAGAAGATCCTTACTTTCCAAGCTGTTACATAGATCCTCAATCCGCGTCTCGAAACCGCGTCCAATCCGTGCCAACTTCTACTCGATTGACTCCTGGTGTCAAGTCCTTCATTTCTGCTCGACGTGTCTTGACTTCACTCGAGCTCTGGTGATCATGTCGATGTCGATACCCTCACTCGACTTGAAGTTGTGTCGAGTGCTCTCAGTGGATGTGTTGCTTGATTGACTCCTGGTGTCTATGTCTATCCATCCAGTCGATCTCGACGTCTCTGGTCGATGTTGACCTCTTTTCTAATTCACTTGGCTTTCTCGTTTTGACTCCGATTCCGCTCCAATTTCTATACATTTAAACCAAAACTTGTGTAGACTCCATTTCTTGCACGTTAGCCCATTCTACACAAATTCTTACTGTTCCCAATCTATAATTTAGGAATCGAATGGAATATGATGTCAAAATATGCAATTAAAAGGTCTAGAAATATATACATCAATGACTCGGATGATCGTGAGGATCGATGATACGATAAAATAAGGAATTATACCACGAATAAGATCTTAATATCGCATGCTATTAAATACTAGGTGATCATAATAATGACATTAAACCAACAAGAACGAACAAGCACAGATATTTCAAAGGATCTTAATATCGCATGCTATTAATTTGCATGAAAAAAACGAGCAAAAATTCATGCAATTGGGAATATGGATGTGGGCAGTTTTTCATTTATCTCAAATGATATATATACAACATATTTAATATATATACACTACAAAAAAAAAAAAACAATTTAGCAACGGTTGTTTGCCGTGGCTGAAAGTCCATTTGCTGTGGCAAAAGGGTAGTAGCAACGGCTATAGCCACGGGAAACCAGCTGTGGCGAAACCTTTGGTCGCAAAAGAGTCTAGCAACGGCTACAGCCGTGGCTAGCTAATAGCGACGGCAAGTTGCCGTTGCTAAATTTTTTCTGGAAAATAAAAAAACACTACTTATTAGCCCGGATTATACCGGCCCGGGCTAAAAAGTCCCATATTTTAAAAAAAAATACACCACAAATTCATACATTAGCTCCTCAGTCCTGTAGCTTAAAGAACAATAAATAGTGTTTTCATCTACAATATAATAGCAAAAGCCATGTTAGTGCAAAAGAATTTGCCACGTGTCTAGCAGAGGTTTTTTCGGAGTTTTATTAGTTTTTGGTATAAACTCCATCATTAATTAATCAGTTACCTTCTCTTTCATTCCCTTCTCTGCTTCTCCTCTCCAAACTGTTCTCCCTGCTTATCCTCTCCAAATTGATCTCAACCGTATTTTGGATGAGCTTGCGGCCTCCGGTGGACGAGGGCGCCGAGGTTGGTATCTGAGCCATTCGTCTTCTTCAAGCTTTTAGGGTTGCGCGTCTGGCCCAGTCTTCTCCCGAGCGAAGTTCTTCCCGAGTTCCTGCCCTCTCCTCCCGAGTTCTCAGCCGCCAGAAGTCACTCCATCGCCACCAGGCCGCCGCCGAACTCACCCAGCCACGTCGGTGACACCTCCGGCACCCAGCTCCGACCACCATCCCCGATCAGCCTCTTCTCCTCTTTCTTCTCTCCATTGAAGATTTAAGGTAAAGTTTCAAAACCCCAATTTCTAGGTTTTCTCAAATTGAATAAATTTGTGTACTTTAGGAGTTGTTTGGGCGAAATTAAACCTTATTTGTGCTAAAGTTGCTGCTGGAAGGTGATTAATTTAAGGAGTGGGCTTGAATTTGTAGTTTTGGGTGAGAAATTGCAAATTTGGGGATGGTTGAGTTTTAGGGTTGAATTGATCTTGCTATTTGATATGCAACTTGATAAGAATTGTTTTATGGAGTTTATTGACTTTAGCAGTGATCGATTGATGCTTGATTGTTGTTAATTTGCAATATTTTTTAACACTTGTGGCTATGCTTGGTTGTTGTTGTTGTGGTTGTTATTGTGTGGTTGTTATTGTGTGTTGTCCTTGTTGGGACAAAAACCATACAAATAGATTTAAAAAAAATGCCTAACAGAGAGGACAAAGACAATCTAAGCAGGGTTAAAATTTGAAGATGTCATTAAATCTAAAAAGAAAGAGCTTTTTCAAACTTTTTGGTAAACTTAATCCCTTGGCTTCGATCACCCAAATTCCATTCATCTCTATGCCTGCATTTTTTTATTTATTTTTCATTATTTATTACATCTCTCTAACATCAGCCATTAGTAAGTACACTCACATAGGATTTTATCCCCAAAATATACCCTACAAAATAGAGCTTGTGGTATCAATGCACCTAGGCTTTTGTTACACAATAGAGCTTCTGATATTCAAATTCAAGCCACTGGAAATGATTTGAAGTCAAATTCAAGCCACTGAAAATTGTAGATGGGATGTGTATAATGCATGGATGCTCATTGCTCACATTTTTATATGGGTGTTAATTGCTGAGATTTTCTTGGTCAAGTGAGGCTAGATTTGTAGTTACTATGACTATTTTTAGTTGTTTGATCATTATCCGATGTCTCAATTTTTTATAAAATGTGGTGATTGTTATAATTATCATTTGAAAATGGGGTTGCTCTCTTTTCTGTCTTAACAAACTTTGTTAATAAAAGTCACATGTGTTTAATAAAATTTGCTTGCATCTCATATGTGGCTCCTTTAGTCTGCCATAGTTTGTTTGACGAGTTTACTATCATTTCGTTTCAGGTTACCTCTCCATTTTATGTTATGAATGCTTGCGTTTCACGTGGTTGCTTGGGTCTGCCACATGTTTTCTCCTTGCTTAACTATCATTGCTAACATAAACTGGGTATTTATAAATTTTATTTGCTTACATATATGAGAATTGTCTGGCATTCTTAGAATGATTATGATACACAATTTGGTGCCATTGAAGGATTACTTGTGCTAAATTGAGACATGTTTGGTATATTTAATTACCCACTTTGCCTTTCACTGGTCTAATACTTGGCACATGATTAATTAGGTAATAGGCTATGCCATAAATGGGTACCAATTACAGTTGTACCTTGTGAGTTTATTAAAAATAATAATTTAGCAACTATTTTTTCAAATGTGGTTGAAGGTGTTCGAAGAAGATGATTCACAAGTAAAAGCAATACTCAAAGGCTTATTTGTGGTTGCAACCAGGTTTTGCAGCTTCTCCCTTTTGGCTCTTTATGAAAACTACCTAATAGTTTACAATCTTCCAGGTGAGCCATTGAAGACGATCTTCCAGCCGAGCTGCTGTTCGCTACGGGGGTTGCGGGGTAGGTGTATGTATGTAAAATAGAAGAGTCAAATAAAGCACAACTAGACTATCTCCCTGTCCCAAACAAATAATACAAGAATCCCCTCCCTTGTAGTAGTAGGGTAATTCAGGATCGAATCCACGAGGAGGTAGGTCAGCGGTTCCTTCGTTGTACTCACGATCAATGCTTTCGACCTCAGCAGACACTCGATATCGAGTATACTGGTCGATATCGACCTCAGTTCTGGTCGATTTCCTAGCGCAGTTCCTGCAGAAGACAAAATAGCAAGTCGACGTCGAGCAGAGACCTCGATATCGATGTTAGTACTCGATATCGACCCTTAAGGTCGATTTCGACGGTTGTCACAGAAACTGTTTTTGTAACCAATTTGTCGGAAAAGGATCCGAAGAAAATAGAATGGAGAGGGAAGATGAACAGAAGCAAAACTAAAACTTTTATGAAGAATTTAATGAATTAAAAAGCTTCCAAAGTCGGGGTTTTATGCCACAACGATAACAATGCAAGTTTCATGCTAAAGATATGAACTTTAATGTCTTTCCGTCAAATAACTTTCGTTATCAACACTTAGGTGATTAGAGGCTCTCGTATAATTCCTAAGAGTTACTATCCAATTCATGAGTAATTCAAGTTCGCAATATGAGTGGCTTTCGCTTCAATAATGCAAATAATGAATCTCCCTAACTTTCGCAAAGGATCATGCATGGAGTAGAAGACGGAATCGCATAAAAGTATACCTTTGATGCACTTACCTCACATTGCTATCGTCGGGCTCACCCCGACCCTAGAAGTGGGTTGACTACTCGCTCCTCATCATGCACATCATCATCATTGTTATTGAAAGAAAGCTACTTTGAATTAAAATTCCGAAAGGAAGTACAACCGAACAAGCCACTCCGCTCTCGCTTTACAACTCCACTCGGCCACTTTCTCTCTCTCTCTCTATTGCAACTGAATTCGAAATCTCTGAATATTGAATGATGAATTGAATCCCTAAACTCAGCCCTATTGGCTTCTATTTGTAGATGACGATAAGGACTCGAAACCTTATCTTTATTTTCTATGATAAATAAAGAAAAAATAAAAAAGCTAAAACTTTATGGTGAAACCAGCCTCCTCATGATAAACCTGATGTGGATGATAGGAAATCTCGACCTTTGGATAGATATTGCAAGCATTGGATAAAATTCTATCAAAATCGGAGTCGAATTCCTCTGCTGGCATGGTCGATATCGACCCTTCCACTCGATATCGACCCCTCCAAAATCTTATCTCGAGCTTCTCCTTCTCCTACTCGACTTCTATCAACTTGGTCGATCTGGCAGCATCGATATCGACCTCCAGAGTCGATATCGACCTCTTCTGTGTCGAGATGCTCTGTTTCCTTTCTGCTCGATTCCTATGTCTTGATGTACTCGATGTCGAGGTCTTCAGTCGATTTCGACCTCTTCAGAAGACTTCGAGTTCTTTTTCCGCTTTTCTGAATTCATCCATTTTCATCCTGTTTTCTGCGAAATCACATGGAAACTCGTGCAAACCCATATATTTGACATTTAAGCATAAACTACACCATTCCCATGTTTTCCCACTAATGTGCATGCAAAAGACAACAAAATGAATTCATATGTGCATAGAAAATATGGCAATTTGCGCGCACATCAAACACCCCATACTTAAGCTTGCTTGTCCCCAAGCAATACTCTTAATGGTCATTCAGGGGAAGAAAGTAAACTCTCAACATCATAGATTCATTTTTCATATGTCCCTACAATCAATTGCCATCCTCGAGAAGGTACTTATGTCAACCAAGTCCATGCCTGTGCATAAAAGCAATTTCATACTTATAAAGGAGGTAATATGCAAAAATAATTCTAGCGACATTGCATTAATAATCAAGAGGACTTTTTTCAAGCTTGTGAGAGGTGGATTGGTAAAAGGCTAAAGGTGGGCTAATATTTGGCCATGTGGTGTTAAATCCGGGGAGGTACACTTTCTTTCCAAAATACTCCACATTCCTCCTTCATAATGTCTCACCTTTCACTCATCGTTCAATGCTTTTTTCACTTTAATGCTTTTACCTCTCTAACCTTAGCACTGCCTTCTCGCGAGTCGCAAACATGGGTGTCATGAATGGCCCCGGATACTTAGTACTTCGGACTCCTCACCTTTGTGTCCCATCTCGCCGAACTATTATCTCAGCGAGCAGGGTCGACCTACCTTTATCTTCTGAGGTGATCGGATTTTTTCTCGCTCATTTAATTTTCCATATTGTATCATTCCTGCCAACAACTTTATAAATGCACAACTCCATATAACTCCAAAGATGTCATCCATTCAAAAAAAAAACTTTGTCCCCGGATAGGGTATAAGGTAAAAAATGGACAATATGTATATGTGGAGCATTAATGATCATAAGAAGTCTCATATATAGCTTTGTGAATATGCGTAGGTAGGGCTAGGATATGAACTTTGCTTGTATGGAATTTTTATAAAAAATCCTCCATCATCTTATCATGCATATGTCAAAAGCAACTTCAAATTTTCATCTCCTTTATGATTTTCTCAAAAAAATTGCACTTCATTGGGACTTCCCTTAACTAGGCAATCTCATGTTATATCTCTAATGAATCTAATTTTGCATCATAGAGCTCTTTTTTATACTTCCATGACTCTCTTTTTTTCAAAATTTTTTTTTATTTTTATGCAAAAAAAAAATAAAAATAAATATGCAACCCTAAACTAAGCATGAATATGCAAATAAGCATTTCCCCCCACCCCATACTTAAAATTTACAGTGTCCTCACTGTATTAGAACTAGGGTTAAGAAGAAGACTTACTAAACCGTCACAAATTTCAGGAGTTGAAGAAGACAGCAGGGAAGGTCGATATCGACCTCTTTATATCGATATCGATGTCTCTCTGATTTCTGCTCGGGCTTCAGGGTGATTCGGCCTCGATCACAAACCCTATCCATGTCGACCTTGAGGTCGATTTCGATGTCTGACATCGATTTCGATGCCTTTCTGTGTGCTTTTCTCTCTCCTGTAATTTGAAAACTAAACACAAAATATGCAAAACAATAAAGTGTCTAAAACCAAAACAAAAGCTGTCTTAAAACCAAAACTAAGTCTTTGTTACAAGCTCTAGATTTTTAAGTCGCTAGGCCGACTTCTTCCTTTGCACTTCTCAAGGTGGCATCTGCAGAGCCCATGTGGCTTGGGCCTCAAATATCACTCCTTTCTTGTCCCGCAGCTGCATTCCCCCGGGATTGATTTGATTCACCGTGAATGGACCTAAGCTCTTATCCTTGAATCTTGTAGGGAACCAATGGTCTTTAGATTTGGAAACATAGACCTTGTCTCCTATCTCATATTGGCTTGAACTATCTTCGGATACCCTACATAAACGCACATGCCAAGGCACACCTCTTCCAAATAATGATAAGTCCTTTATTGTAATTGAACAAGAGGAATCCGTACCTTGACTTACCTTCTTCTCCGTCTGTGGCTCAGGTCGATGTCGATGTGCAGAGGTCGATATCGACCCCTGTTGTACATCTGTAGGATCAGTCGATTTGGGGAGTTTTGACTCGATATGATCAGGTCGATTTCGACCCTCAGAGGTCGATATCGAGGTCTCCTCGCCTCTCTTCTCAGCGCTGATGGTGGTCGATTTCGATAGGGTGTGGTCGATATCGACCCTTGACCCCGATTTCGATGCTTCCTCTTTTCCTCCGTCGACCCCATACTTATGACCTGTCACAGAATCTTGAACAATATTGGTCGATATCGACTTACCTGGGTCGATTTCGATGTCCTGTTGAGCTCCTTCGTTCAAGATTGCTTCAACTTCCTCTACTTGGGCTTCTTTGATGGCTTTTATCTCCATTGGCCCTTGACTTTGCACCGTCTTGTTGAAGGAATACTCTATTACTTCATCACTAATTGTGAGTGAGAGCAATCCTTTCTTCACGCTAATGTTGGCATCGACGGTTGCTAGGAATGGCCTACCTAAAATAATTGGACAAGCAGGGTCCTCCGCTATGTCAACAACTAGGAAATCAGCGGGGACAAAGAATTTGCCTACTTGTACTGGCACATCTGTCACTATCCCTGTTGGAATAACTACGGTATTGTTAGCCATGTATAATCTTGCATCCACGGGCTCCAGAGGACCTATCTTTACCTTGTGCCAAATGGTTAGTGGCATCATGCTAACGCTAGCGCCCAAGTCAACTAAAGCATTAAATTTGAATTGACCTAGACCTATAGCGATAGAAAACCTACCTGGGTCCGCCCGCTTTTGTGGTAGCTCCAACCTGTTGCATTCCTCTGCGATCTCAGAGAGCGATCGCTTCTTACCCAAGATGTCTTTAAGGAACCTCACATAAGATGGCATCTCGTGAAGTGCCTCTGTGAATGGTATAGAGACATTAAGCCCTTGGAGCATCTTCACGAACCGTTGGAACTTCTTTTCCGCTGGGTCCTTAGTCACTTTTCTAGTTGGGAATGGCAACACCTTCTTCCTTTCTGCGGCTGTAGTGAGGTCGATATCGGCAGCAGTGGGGTCGATATCGACTGGAAGAGTCGATTTCTGTGGTGACGCAGAATTAGGGTCGACATCGACAGGAGGGTCGACATCGATGTCACCTTGGTCGATATCGACAGGGGGGTCGATATCGACGTCTGTTCTGGCTCCTTCTCCTCCACTTTTCGCTCGGGCGTTTGTAATTGACGCCCACTCCTTAGGTTTACTGTCGTGATATGACCTGTAGTTTTGCCCTTTTGGTTGGGCACAGTGGATCCAGGGAGTGATCCGGACGCTTTGGGCATTGCTTCCGCCAATTGACTCATTTGAGTCTCCATGTTGCGCTTCCAAACGTCGATCTCCCCAAGTCTAGAATTTATGCCCTGCAGCTGAGTATGGACGGAGTTATTGGCTTGTTTGTATTCAGCGTGGTTCCTCCGCATCTCATCAAGGATGATTTGCAGGTCATCTTTCTTAGTCTCCCGCTCAGGGTGCCCTGGTGCCCTATAGGTTGGGGGATCCCTTTGATAGAACCTTTGATCACCCCAATTTTGTTGATTGCCCCCTCCATAGGGGCCTCTCGTCCATTTGACCTCCTCATGTTGTTCCGCCATGGATACTTGCTCAGTATGTGGACAGGCACTGGTGTTATGCCTTATTGAACCACACTCCTGACAAGGTTGATTGTTGCTCAGGAACCTTACTTGCTTTTGAAGGCGGCGTGTTTGATCGTTATGGAATTGTTGCCGTACTTCAGGATCTATCTCCCTTGGAGGCTCATATAGTGGCATAGATGGGGCAGGCCTTGCATCATAGGCCGCAGCAGCCCCATAGGTGTTGTCAAAGTTCACAAGCCTCTCAATGGTCTCCCATGCCTCCGTTGGTGTAAGCTCAATGTACCGATAGGAGGTATATGAATTGATCCTCTCCTTATTCGGCGCATCAAGGGCGTTATAAAAAATCTCTTGGATGACATATGGAAGTTGCCCATGTGTCGGGCATGATCTCAGCAAGTCTTTGAAGCGCTCCCACGCCTGTGCTAGGGTTTCACCTGGCTTTTGTTTGAAAGTCGTGATCCTTTGTCGTAGCATTGCCGTTTTAGAAGGTGGGAAGAACTTGTTCAAGAATGCATCTTTCACCTCCGCCCATGTCCTTAGCGATCGTGGAGCCAAACTTTCAAGCCATTGTAATGCCTTTCCTGCCAAAGACCATCGAAAAGATTTTAGTCGCACATACTCTAGGTTTACTCCATCAGCAACTGTTTCACATAAGTCCATAAAAGTAGAGATGTGTTGCAGGGGGCATTCATTATGTCTTCCTTCAAAAGTATTTCTTTTAATCTCAGATAGGAAGTTAATTTTCAATTCATAATTGGAGTGAGGAATTATAATGGCAGATTCAGGAACATGAAGAGGCGGATGCATGTATTGCATCGCCGTCTGTGGATACTGATTTAGCCGCTCTTGGGCTTGTCTGCGCGCATCCTCCTCCCTATCAGCACGGGCTCGCTCAGCAGCAGCAGCGGCCCTTTCAGCAGCGATTGTAACATTGTGGTCCTCGATTTCCTTTCTCAACCGCTCTATGATCTCAGCCTGCGTCTCGTTGTCAGCCATGATGCGAATTGCTTTGTTGCGAAGATGGTAGAAACGTTCAGGCTCGTCAATTGGTTCCAGGATAGGTCCGCGATCAGAACGTCGCATAAACCTACAAAATAAGCTTAGAAAAAGATCGTGATTAACTTAGGTGGCGATTGATTGCCTCCCCGGCAACGGCGCCAATTTGTTCGCTACGGGGGTTGCAGGGTAGGTGTATGTATGTAAAATAGAAGAGTCAAATAAAGCACAACTAGACTATCTCCCTGTCCCAAACAAATAATACAAGAATCCCCTCCCTTGTAGTAGTAGGGTAATTCAGGATCGAATCCACGAGGAGGTAGGTCAGCGGTTCCTTCGTTGTACTCACGATCAATGCTTTCGACCTCAGCAGACACTCGATATCGAGTATACTGGTCGATATCGACCTCAGTTCTGGTCGATTTCCTAGCGCAGTTCCTGCAGAAGACAAAATAGCAAGTCGACGTCGAGCAGAGACCTCGATATCGATGTTAGTACTCGATATCGACCCTTAAGGTCGATTTCGACGGTTGTCACAGAAACTGTTTTTGTAACCAATTTGTCGGAAAAGGATCCGAAGAAAATAGAATGGAGAGGGAAGATGAACAGAAGCAAAACTAAAACTTTTATGAAGAATTTAATGAATTAAAAAGCTTCCAAAGTCGGGGTTTTATGCCACAACGATAACAATGCAAGTTTCATGCTAAAGATATGAACTTTAATGTCTTTCCGTCAAATAACTTTCGTTATCAACACTTAGGTGATTAGAGGCTCTCGTATAATTCCTAAGAGTTACTATCCAATTCATGAGTAATTCAAGTTCGCAATATGAGTGGCTTTCGCTTCAATAATGCAAATAATGAATCTCCCTAACTTTCGCAAAGGATCATGCATGGAGTAGAAGACGGAATCGCATAAAAGTATACCTTTGATGCACTTACCTCACATTGCTATCGTCGGGCTCACCCCGACCCTAGAAGTGGGTTGACTACTCGCTCCTCATCATGCACATCATCATCATTGTTATTGAAAGAAAGCTACTTTGAATTAAAATTCCGAAAGGAAGTACAACCGAACAAGCCACTCCGCTCTCGCTTTACAACTCCACTCGGCCACTTTCTCTCTCTCTCTCTATTGCAACTGAATTCGAAATCTCTGAATATTGAATGATGAATTGAATCCCTAAACTCAGCCCTATTGGCTTCTATTTGTAGATGACGATAAGGACTCGAAACCTTATCTTTATTTTCTATGATAAATAAAGAAAAAATAAAAAAGCTAAAACTTTATGGTGAAACCAGCCTCCTCATGATAAACCTGATGTGGATGATAGGAAATCTCGACCTTTGGATAGATATTGCAAGCATTGGATAAAATTCTATCAAAATCGGAGTCGAATTCCTCTGCTGGCATGGTCGATATCGACCCTTCCACTCGATATCGACCCCTCCAAAATCTTATCTCGAGCTTCTCCTTCTCCTACTCGACTTCTATCAACTTGGTCGATCTGGCAGCATCGATATCGACCTCCAGAGTCGATATCGACCTCTTCTGTGTCGAGATGCTCTGTTTCCTTTCTGCTCGATTCCTATGTCTTGATGTACTCGATGTCGAGGTCTTCAGTCGATTTCGACCTCTTCAGAAGACTTCGAGTTCTTTTTCCGCTTTTCTGAATTCATCCATTTTCATCCTGTTTTCTGCGAAATCACATGGAAACTCGTGCAAACCCATATATTTGACATTTAAGCATAAACTACACCATTCCCATGTTTTCCCACTAATGTGCATGCAAAAGACAACAAAATGAATTCATATGTGCATAGAAAATATGGCAATTTGCGCGCACATCAGCTGCCTTCTCCTGTTTGTTTCCGCCATTGAAGACAATATTCCAGGTGAGCCATTGAAGACGATCTTCCAGCTACGGTCTCTGCGCCTCAGATTTAACAAATTCAGGTATTGCAAAGTTATCTCCCAACCTTCAGTTATTGAGATTTTGATTGGGTTTAAATGTAGTTGTAGAGCGGCTTTGCTCGAGGATGAGGAGGTCTTCGGAGCTCTGATGCTAGAAAAGGTGATTTCTGTTTTCCAATTGCATAGATAGACTTTGTCGACGTTATTCCTGTACTCCAATTTATGTAGCAACATTTTCGATTATAGCCCTTTTACATGAAACTTTAGTTTTATTAGTCGACTAGGACTTACCTTGAGGTCTGTTTTGTGGCTGTGGCTATAGTCTAGACTAACTAACAACTAAAACATGATGTGGTTGTATCACTGGAATCTTCGCACTAATAGCCTCTTAATCACTTTTAGCAACCAATATGGATGTTTAAAGATAATAATATGTGATCAGCGCTCTAAGATTTTAACGTCTACTACCAATGTCGTATACAAAGAAATGTTCTACAATGTATAGTGTATGGTTGCTGAAGTCTGCTTTGCATTTGAACATTGTAATTAGCGGTTCAGTATCACTATGTTTTTGGAATTAGTGGTTCATCTGACCATGTGTATGACAATTTCTCTTGAATCTGATCTATCATATAGTTGTAGTATATCCTGTCATGTGATTTTTTTTCAAGGTTAAACATTCACATCTAGATTTAAGTGTTGGTTTTTTTACCAATATCTGCTAGCATACATTCAGCACTTAATCAAAATAAATATTCATATTATATAGAATCATATGTGTAGACAGTCATCTATAAATATTTAGAATCCAGGAGAATATCAAGAATCGTTCGGTACAGTTAGCTTGGCTGCTCGCTCTAGGCAGATCACTAACTTTGTTCCTTCAGCATCCAAACATGAAACTCCAAAGGCTAAAGTTGATATGGAAGTGAAATTGCGTGATTGGCTTGAATCCAGAGGGAAGGCAAAGAGTGCTCAGAAAATAGGAGCCTTTGCCTCACCAGTTTATACCAAAACACCTGGAACTGTGGGTTGTTTCAAGAAACAAACTAGTATTCATGGTTCAGCCATGTCAAAGTCTACCATAAATGGAAGGTAGAAAGCGAATGTGCATGGTCTGATGAAAATGACATTAACATTTTGTAACTTCAAATTGTTGATCTGACTATTTTATCTACTGCTCAGGTTTTTGAAGTCTGCACCTCAGAGGAAGTTATTCAATTGTGACAATTCATCAAATGCCTGCACTGATGTAAGTACAACAATGCAGCCCCCTTTTGCTTTACTTGGCCAATTGTTATTTTGTTTTTATAAAAAATCTTTTGGTGGAAAAGAGTTATTGTCCAAATCATGTTTGAGCTCCAATAATTTAAGAGGCTCATATATAGCATGATCAAGAAGAAGCAAAGTTACATCTACATTCTATTTGACAGGGAAATGATCTCCAAAAAAATCCTATTTGATTTTATTACTGATGTTTGCTTACTAATATAGTGTTTCAATGTCAGTCCCCATTCCTGGCTTTGAATATATATCCTTCTGAAGGCAAGTTATCAAGTGGTCTTTATTTTCACCACAGATGGTTGTGATAGTGCCCAGTTTTTCCAATTAACCTGGATAACCATGTGCTTATAGCCATTATTTGTTGTTTCCCCTAATATTATTTCTAAGTACTCAGGATCAGCTACTTCCTTAAATTAAGATGAAGGGTCACCAGTTTTATTGTAGAATGCAGGGTGGTAATTGTGAAATAATTTTATCTGGCGGTTGGGTAGTCCGATTATGTCACTGCTTTCTTGGAGTTCTAAATTTGGTTATGCAAGCTTTTCCTACTATTACTGCTGAGGGTCCTCTGCCAGCGTTTTATTTGACATTTACCTAGTGTAATAGGAATGTATCCCTCAACCAATCTTTGTAATGAATGTCATATGCAAGCTAAATCTGAGACTGCTGTTTTCCATCTCTTTTCCCAATCGTTGCACTTTGATTTCTAGAGTGACATAAGACTCATGTGCTGTGTTGTTTTGTTGGAGATATATTTCTATTTCATATACACTATGTCACTATCAGAAATCCGCTATGTTCTTCTGGCTCATATAGCAAAAATCATCTCATCATAAAATCTTCTCCTTCATTTGTTTAGTCTGACCTTTACTTCACATTGGCACATGAAAGAACTGGAGTTTTAACTGAACTATGGTTGATCAATCAGATAATTAAAGATGACTCTAATTTCTTCTATTTATTACAACTTCCCTTTGATTGGTATCGTTTTTTTTTTTGTATTGTGCTCAATAAGATATGGAGAGATGGAAGCGACACTAGCTGAGATGCTCAAACTGCGTGATTGTAAACCTGACGTTTGGACTATGAACTGCACATTAAGAGCCTATGGCAGCAGTGGGCAGATCGAAATGATAGAAAAGTGCTACGAGAAGTTTCAAGACTCCGGGATTGAGCCAAATATCAAAACCTTTTAACATATTCTTAGACTCGTACGGAAAATCAGAGCACTACGAAAAGATGAGTGCAGTGATCCAGTATATGCAGAAGTACCACTACTCATGGACCCTGGTAATAAACAATGTGGTGATCGATGCATTTGGCAGGGCAGGGGATCTGAAGCAAATGGAATTCCTTTTCAGGCTGATTCAGTCGGAGAGGATAAAACCCACCTGCGTCACGTTCTGCTCGCTGGTAAGGGCTTATGGCCGCGCAGGGAAGGCTTCTAAGATTGCTGGGGTGCTGAGACTCATCGAGAACTCTGATGTCCCTCACGACAACGTGTTCTACAACTGCCTTGTGGATGCCTATGGGAGGTTGGACCGGTATGCCAAGATGAGGGGAGTGTTGGAGATGATGGAAAGTAGAGGTTGCAAGCCTGACTTGGTCACATAGTCTTTAAGATTTTCATCCTTGGTCTGACTATGTAATTGGTTGGTCGGACTATGTAATTGGTTGATTTGTTTCAGATCTTGGAAGAGCTGAATCTTACTATGGATCAGTTCATTGACTTGTGTATCGAAATACTTATAGCTTTAATTTCCTACACACTTAATATTTGTATTATAGCTTCCTCTAAGATTTAATATCAACATATTAAACTCATTTATGTAGTTTTACAATAATGTATAAGTTTCATGCTTCAGACGTAATACTATAACATCTGATAAATATTATTGGTGTTTTTTATATGATTTTTAAAAATCTCGTGCGTTCGCGCACGGGCTACTGGCTAGTTTATATTAAAAAAAAGAACAATGTAAATGTAATACAATTAAACTAATCTACTAGGGAATGAGATCCCATAAGAACAAGATAAATAGGCGATTTCCACATGCAAATCCACATAATTTCAAAAGCTTCCACATGCATTTATTTACCTGTAAAAAATACAAGTACAAAATTACAATGCAAGATTCCAACAAGTAGTTCACTTATTGGGAGAAATAATGAAAGTCTAATGTGAGCAGCTCATCTTCACCTTGCAGTTGTAACACAAGTCCCTGCCTAAAAGAGATTTAAAAACAACAAGATAATTTTAAATTGTCTTGAATTGAGCAGAACAGTGAACTATATGGATGTACGTATAAGGCACACCATAAGAAGAGCCGGAACATTATACCTTGCCAAAAACCATGCAGTTGGCGAAAATAATTAGATTTGCAAAAGAAACAAGGTCTTGATATCTTTCAAGTCTGAAAATTGAAGAAAAAAGATAACCTCCTGCAAACTTGGATATTGTCATGAAGATATAGAGAAAATATTGTATGAGGTCAATTTCACATCATGGCACAGAATTGTTTCAAGAGTTGCATCAATGTTTAGAAAAAACAGACAATATAGTAGCTTATTATTTTGAAAATTCGAAAAAATTAACAAATCAGTTCTTGTCATTCAAAAGGAGGCTTATACAACTATACAAGCTTCACAACATCTTATAAAACCATACAAGCTTAACAAATAACAATAGCTATGTAAGGAATCATTTGTGCAACACCACAAAAAATACCATAGAATTGGTACTTCACAAAAGATACTAGAAAGAAATATTTTTTAAAAAAATATGCTGAACTCAGTGCAAATCTAAGCAATAGAAAACTGTTATAGCACAGTAAGACTGAAGGAATAATTAAGCAACTGAAATAAACTTGTTATGCACTCTGGATGAGAATTCATCTCTTCCGTAAGCCAGTTTACAATGCTTCCATCTCCCCAATCCTTCACGAAGACATGGACAACTAACACAACCACAACAAGAGTAATCGAAACACAAATTAGAAGCATCATATCAGATAAGGATCACTTATATTGACATTGCGTTCCCTGTTAGTACTCAAGAAGTTAGAATATTATAAATAAAAATAAATATACCTGGGTTCTAACTTTAGGAGTACCTTGTCAATATCCCTGTCCTATACATGGCAATGGAAGCTTGAAGTCCTCTGTTGCCAGTGTCTCAACTCTGTCACATTATTATGGACTATGATTCTTTAATTCAACCTCTCCCCTTCAGATTTAATCTTTTCTGCAAGAAGGGGAAAGTTATGATTTATATACTCATATTGAAGAAAAAAGAACATGGGAAACAATTATGATATAAATAAACTTTTGACTCCTATATGATGGATATAATTAAGGTTATATTACTATCCCTAGAGGCTAGAAGTACATATCTCATGAATATCCATTGAAAAAACTCAGTTTATTTTTGTGTATGATACTGGATTTCACATCGATCCCCACCTTGGCAGAGGAAGAATAATTTGAATCAGTTGAGTTTTTCTTTAGCATTGCTTCATTTGAAACATCAACTGGAGCTTCCATGTGAGAGTCTTTTTAGTGCATTTCCGCAAGCAGAGAGAAGAGGAAACTTCACTTTCCTCGGAGCTTCCTTGATGAAGCTCCTCGATCTTGGTCTCCTTATTCACACGATGTTGAGGCTCCTCTTTATAAAGGTCTTTCACTCATGTCGTGATTGCCCACTACAGCAGCAACATTGCTCGAAGCAGAAGAGCTATCACTCTCCTAAAGCAACTTTCCAACTACAGTAGCCAGCAGCTCAAATGCACATAGTTGCCCATCCTGAAGCATCTCCTTTCAAATATGTGACCAGTTATGTTCCATAAACACATCAAGACCCATGTAGATAAATCCGCATGATCAAACAATTGAAGTCAAAATTGACAGAAAAGCGAGAGAAAAGAGAATTTCTCACATGAATGTCTCTGCCAAAGATGAAATCACATATGAGAAATAGGGGAATAAGACAAAAAAAAGGCAGCATTCCAACTTCTGAAGACTGCACGGTGCACAGATAATGGAAATGTTACAATTTGATTAGAGGAATATTCATTTTAGTATATGAAGAAAGACTCATGAGTGTATAATACGTATTTATTGATATCTAGACCTGCATACTTGAATAGCTTCTACTAGTCAAGTTTGCCAAAGGCATTCTAAAAAGCTAGACTTCAGCCCACTGATAGTGGAAGGATCGACTTAAAAGATCAATGCTTAACAATGCTAATAACAAATAAAAAGATACAAATTTATGTCACATCATATGAAATTTGGTAAAATAACAATAAATCAGAAATTTAAGTGTTATTACAAATTAATGTCACATCATCTCATGCAAGAAATTAAGACAAATATAAGAGCATAACTTTACTTCTTAAATGATCTGCTTGAAAAAGAAAAAGAACATTTTCTAATCTTTCCTACCATCATTTTTATTTTATTTTCTGGAACATAGAGAAAATGATAGTAAAATGAATAATAGCACATACATGATCAAATTGGGTGCATAGTTTACAAGAAAAAAATATATGCTATATGTATAAGCATAGATTTGTTCATGGATTTACATTTTACATGTTATAACATTTCTTGATTTAAAAACGAAAAATGACTTTAAATGATACAAAGTATCACTTTGAACAAAAAATAATACGGAGTATTAACTTCAGAAATTATAAATTCATACACAATTTACGCTCATATTTAACTAAAATGATATCCTTTAGTTTTTTTAATTGCCTAACTTGAACGTATCCATCCCATTAATTTGAACGTATTTGCAATAAATCTTTGATATTTGGAATGTGGATTATAAATTATGAAGTTGAGTACCATTTTTTTGAAGTCTGGTATGGCTAAGTCCATCCACCATGCTCGTGTGCTAATCAGGCAAAGGCATACAGGTAGACTATCAATTGGATTTTGTCCCTTTGAAGTTTTATATTTCTGATGCATTTTTATATGTCAAATCTTACAGCTTTGAACGTTTTTTTATATTTCTGATGCTTGTGCATTAATGAAGGTGTTTTAAGGACTAGAATAAACACAAATAATCTAAACCTGAGGTCTTTTATTCCCAAAATAAAATTGTTATTAAGGTGGACATTTTATAGTAAGTAGAGAGGGGTGTCATTTACCATAGGAAGAACCCAAGGTTGTGAAGGAAAAGTTAAAAGAAACAATAATAAGAATATCTCCAGTGTCTATTCCCATTTCAAGCCATAAATGTTAGTACTAGACCTAAAAATTTGATTAAAACCATAAACAGAAAAATAAAATAAGAGGTTGCTCCTATACGTTCCATTTTGTTTCTGAATTTCTTAACCCCATCTCTTCATGATACTAAGTTATCAAGCCAACATCCTTTTCCAGAGTGAAATAATTTTTCAGTTTATATGTATTGAAATGAAAAAGGCCAATGAATTTAGTTTCTTTAAATAGAGATTATTAAATCAGATCCACTATACATGTATTCAAAAGTATCTACACATATAGGACTTTGATTAAATTTGTATGGGAAAATAAGAGAGCTATGTTATCTTTACCATATCCAAGGCAATGCTTACCGTAAGAAGATTCGAGATCCAAAATTATGTCAAGAGCATAATTATAGTACAGATATTGGTTGCTTAAGCCACACCGGTAGAAATCATCTTGAATGTATTCATCATCAACTTCATAGAAAAATTCATTTCCCCATAAATTGCAAAACCCATCAGATCCATGATGCTGCTTAAGCCACACAGAAAAATTCATTTGTAGAATCATAAGTTGCTACTCACGTCTACATATCAAGCTAAAAATTACAATAAGCATTATTTATGGTTTGAATTGCGAAAATAAGCTGGTAAATTAAAATCAAACCCTAGAAATACCATTTTCAGTAAAATCAAACCCTGAAAATTTGAGGAACGCACTTTCCCCAAATTAAACCCTAACCAAACACCCTAAAGAGGTTTCAAGAAATTACTTGGTAATGGATGTCGGAGATCTTGTTAGGGAGTATCGACGAAGGCTGAGCGAGCACAGGAATGAGCACAAAGAGTGGAGCGATGACAGGGAGCACATGGAACGAGTACAGCTGAGGGTGAAGAATACCTTGGCACCGACGAGGAGGGAGAAGATGGGAGAGGGAGGGAGAAGAGGGGAGAGGGAGGGGGAAGAACGGAGACCTTGGCACCGGTGAGTACAGGGATTCGGCACCGGTGACTTAGAGGGAGAAGATGGGAGAGTGAGCGGGAGAGTGAAAATAAAATTGGGGATTTGGAGGATAGGAATGTTTTGGATCGATCGGTACATGTATATCAATATACAAACTTTTTTTCTTTTTCGTTTTCTTATGGGGGGATCAAGTTGTGTTTTGGTAAAATTGTTGTCGTGGGAAATTTCAGCCACGGCAACTCCTAGCCGTTGCTACAAGTCGTGGCAAAATCTATCCAATCGCCATGGCAAGCACTTTCCGTTGCTAGGTCAGGTCGTGGCTAATTTGTTTTTTTAGTGATAATTATATACTTATGTTTATAATTGCCCATTTAATTTATACTCATGCCAATTTATGAATAAATAGATAAATTACATCAAGCAGACGGATATACAATTTTTCGAAACTCACAAGGAAATTGGTCATAGGCCGCATTCGACATAGAAAAGTAAAAAGGCACGCCAAAAGAAAATCACGAAACATGCAAAGGGGATTGAATGAAATCACATGTCTTAACCTTCGTTGATCGGTTGACGACAACAAGAGGAGATTTTAACACCTATTGAATCCAACGAAAGAAGAAATATTTAATATTGGTGTTTTATGTAATTAACTTTACTTAACTCAATTAGAAATAGAATTAATTCTATACAGTTGAGAATTTATATAAATATAAATTCCTCGAGGAGCGGAATCCGGCGTGGGTGCTTCGGGATTGACTAGTGTCGCTGAAGCTGACCGGAATTAACTTGGGTTAAAACTATGGGTGGCTGAATTAATTAAAAATTAATTGAGGCTGAAATATTAATAAGACATGCTTTCTGCAATTTTGTATAAAGAGATTGAAAACCTATGTTCTTCAATGGCGTTTCACGCACCGAAGAAGAAGGAGCACTTCCTTCGGCGTCGATGGCTAACGGCGCAGGCAAGGACCTCGGCGGCGACTCAGGCGGTGATTGGCGGCGGCGCTCGAGCAGTGATGGCGACGGCAAACGGAGGCGAGTTGCTGCGATGGCGGCGGCAATCGAAGACGAAGGCAGCACGAGCTCGGGCGGCTGTTCGTGGGGGTGCTTCTGGGCGAGGCTTCAACTACGGTGTGCAATCGACAGTGGAGGACTGCGAAGGGCAGCTCGTGGCTCAGGGTCGCCAACGGGCTCGGCAATGGTGGACGGGGATTTCACGGCTCGATTCGTGGCACGTCTCCGGGCAAGGGCTGCGGTCAACGGTGATGTGCTCGATCGGAGGCAGCGGCTCGGGAAGTGATTGGCAGCGGTAATCGGCTCCGACTCAGGTCGCCAGCGGTGGTGGTTGGATGTATAACAAGGTGCGGTGATGGTGGTCAGGGGGCTGCTCACAGGAGTTAGGGAGAGGATGAGGAGGACGGTGATGGCGTGTGATTTTTGGCCAACCCTAAGATTTGACGTATATATATTGTTGAATTAGATTAATAAAAGATAGGTTTTTGATTCTTCAGGATTGAGAATTAATTAAGGATAGAGATTATGAGTAAATAATAGATTTTAAGGAAAAGAAATAAAAGAAGCAGATAAAGATGGAGATAGAAGATAGTTTATCCACTTTAGCGGAATGAATATTATTTAATTCAACTTTGTAAATTAAATAATAAGAATATTTAGAAGGTTTATCTAATTAAATCAACTCGTATATCATTACTCTTTAGAACTAGTATTCGTTACCCGCGCGGTTGCGCGTTTTGTTAATAAATTATATTTTATTATATTAATTATATTAAAATATTATATTAGATAATTAATTGACGTGGCTTAAAAAAATAAAATCAAATTGATGTGGCTCACAAAAATAAAACCATATATAAATATATTATATTCAATTTGATCTAAAAGGTAGAATAACGCACCAAATATTCCTTCTTCATCTTTTGAAATAATAAATAATATAGTTTATTAACAAAAGCATGAAAATAATAAATATGTATAACAACTAATTCAAGTTATATTGGATATATTATTGATCTAATAAGATAAGGTTTTAGCTAACTATATTCGTTTATTAATTGATAGGGGCCAGAAATATAATACCACTTTAATCCAAAAAATGCCACGAAAGCAAAAATAATCCCGCTTTAATCCAGAAAATTCCGTGGATGCGAGATCGCACCAAAGCCCGTTTCAGGCCTCTGTTTTAGTATTTTATATAGATAATTTAATTATTCAAATTCATACCATATATCTTAGGTGAATTTATTAAATGACCAAATTCACAAGATATACTATAGTTTAATATAATATAGATTTATTTAACTAAATAAAAATAAGAAATAGCCAAAAAAATAATTTGGGGTATTCATACCTCCCCACTGAAAATAAGTTTTGTCCCGAAACTTAGAAAAGAAATGAGACATGTATTGCAGATAGGATAGTAACCTCGAAATAGATGAGAGGATATAGATTGATAAAAGTAGAGCTAGGTGTATCTAACAATGGTTCCCGAATAGGTAGAATTTAAGCATGATTCGCTTTAGGTACTTATCGAATACGTGAGCGATGAGAATTACATCTAAAGGAACGCATTGTTTTCCGAACTCCTCAATGGAAAAGTTTGAAATTTTTAATCCTATGAATATAGTGTATCTCTATAGTTATAAATAAGTATCTAAAATAAGGATAAAAAAATTTTGAGAGACATCTTTTAATAATCACTCCCGTTGCTCGAGATAAGTGAACTCGCATCACATAAGAAATGGGGTTAACTAGCTTGTCATTGGCTTTCGTGTCAGCCCCATCTGGCTTCCTTTTTCAGGTTGCCAAATGGCCCGAGTGGCTTTGAAGGTAACCATTGTGACAAAACTAGCCAAATGGCCCGAGTGGCTTTGAAGGTAACCATTCTGGTTTATCGTCTTGAACGTTGTCCGGTTCTTCAGCACATGCGTCCTTGCATTCTTTATAAAAATTTGTGTCCTTGTCTTCTTCATAAACATAAATAGTGTATATCTATATTGAAAATTATTATTCTCAAGCTTTTTACCAATGAGAGTTCGGTTGCTCGATTATGGAAAGGGGAAATGAAATATGTAACCCATGATCGTTTAATACTATCAAGATTTAGAAAAGGTGAACCTACCTACATAAAAAGTTATTAACCTTGTGAAGAAGTGAAATAAAGAAGTCATCCTAAAGTCTATAGGGAGCACTTCCCGACTTTTTCTCGATGTCTTTTAAAAACATGGGTTAACAAGCTGGATATGGAATCGGAAGTATCAACATACTAGAGTCGACTGTATAAAATGAAAGGAATATTAGTAGGGAAGTGTTCACAACTTATATGGTATTCAAAGTTAGAATATTGCCAATTCGCACACCAATTCCCAACTTTGACTCGAACCTGTAAGGTTGTCACAATGAATCCAAAATTAACTACTTAAAATAATAATACCCAAAAATTGCTTCCTAGGTATGGAGTTCATCTGTATACTCGCCCAATTACTCACTTTATTGAAATACTAGAACGGACTAACATAAAGGAAATACTAAACAGCTTGACGTTGCACAACTTTTTCAGTGTAGCTTCTTCCAGAACTCTGCGATGAACCGTCCATCACGATCAGAGACAATGGACGACGGAACACTGTGAAGGCAGACTATGTGCTAAAGGTACAACTCTGCTAGCTTTGTGGGCTTCCAGTTAGATCGAATAGCAATGAAGTGTGCACATTTGGTGAGTCGATCAACAATCACCCAAATGACATCCTTCTGCCCCTGATCGTTAGGGAGCCCCATAACGAAATCCATCGAGATCGGTTCCCACTTCCATGTGGGCACTGGAAGTGGTTGAAGCTTCCCACCAGGTCTCTGGTGCTCAATCTTGACCTGCTAATATACCAAGCATCTGGCCACGTGCTCGGTTTCTTCATCCTTCATACCAGACCACCAATAGTTCTTCCTCAAATCCTTGTATATCTTACTAGCTCCAAAATGCACCGAATAGTCAGATGCATGAGCTTCCCGAAGGATGGTTCGTTGGATCTCAGGGACATTGGGGACGCAGATGCGATTCCCAAACCATAAGGATGCATCGTCCATCCTGACAAAGCCCGGGGCTTTACCATCCAAGGAAGTCGACAGTGATCTGCAGTAACACAACATCCTCTATCTGCTTGGCCTTTATGTCTACTAACAGATCTGACTGAACCTCGATCATACACAACTGTCCTCAGTTCCTTTCAAACCAAACCTCAACCACTAACTTAAGCAGATCTATCTGCAGAACAGGACTTGCTGTCAAATAGCTAATCGTAGCCTCGTGCTGAAATTTGCGGCTCAAAGCATCGGCTACGACATTAGCCTTCCCAGGATGATAGAGAAGCTCAATGGCATAATCCTTGATCAGCTCTAGCCATCTTCCCTGTCTCATGTTCAACTCCTTATGGGTGAACACATACTTGAGGATTTTGTGCTCGGTGTATATCTAGCAACGAGCCCCATACAGATAATGGCGCCAGATTTTTAGAGCAAATACCACAATAATTAGTTCTAGATCATGTACTAGGTAGTTCTCCTCATACGACTTCAACTATCGTGATGTATAGGTTATCACCTTCCCATCCTGCATCAATACACAGCCCAGATCTTGCTTGGAAGCATCACTGTAAATCACATAATCCTCTGACTTTTAAGGGAGTGCAAGAGTAGGTGTTGTGGTCAACCGCTTCTTGAGCTCTTGGAAGCTCGCTTCGCACTTGTCATTCCAGATCAATTTCTGGGATTTACGCAGAAGTAAGGTCAATGGTTGGGCCAATTTGGAAAACCCTTCCACGAACCTTAATTAGTAACCTGCTAGTCCTAGAAAACTCCGAATCTCCTTGACGTTCTTTGGTGGATTCCACTTCTCTACAACTATTATCTTCTGGTGGTCGACCATTACCCCTTTCTCTAAGATAATGTGGCCTAGGAATGCCACCTGCTTCATCCAAAAGTCACACTTAGACAGCTTTGTGTACAACTGATGCTCTTGCAGTATCATCAAAATAGTTCTCAAGTGTTCGGAGTGAGCCTCCATACTCGACGAGTAGATCAGGATGCCGTCGAAGAAGACTAAGACGAACTTGTTCAGATACTGGTGGAAACAATGTTTTATCAGATCCATGAAGACTACCGGGGCATTTGTTTAGACAAAGGGCACCACCACGAACTTATAGTGCCTATAACGTTTCCTAAAAGCAGTCTTTGGAATATCCTCGTCACGGACTCAAAGCTGATGGTAAGCAGATCAAAAGCCGATCTTGGGGAGTACCTTTGCTCCCTGAAGCTGATCTAACAAGTCATCAATGCGTGGCAGTGGATACATGTTCTTGATTGTCACCTTGTTCAGCTCTCGATAATCAATACACAGGCGGAAAGAGTCTTCTTTCTTCTTCACAAACAACATGGGAGCACCCCAAGGTGAAGTACTGGGTCGTATATAATCCTTCTCTAACATCGCTTCAAGCTGGCTCTTCAATTCTTGAATCTCCACTAGAGCCATGCGATATGGGGCTTTGGAAATAGGAGCGGTTCTTGGCTCTAAGTCAATGGTGAACTCAATGAACCACTTTGGAGGTAGACCAGGAATCTCATCGGGGAAAACATTAGGGAATTCCCAAACTACAGGAATATAGGAGATGGGGACGGGGTCAGACGGCTGATCTTGCAGATAGCATAAGAATCTGACACAACCTTGACGTAACAATCTAGTTGCCTGCATTACATTAATAACACGGCCATCCTCCTCGGGATGCGCCCACGAAATCTGCACACAACCTTATCATCCAGCGAAATGGTCACGATTCTCCGTCCACAATCAATGATTGCACCATGGCGAGTAAGCCAATCCATGCCGAGGATGATGTCCTGAGAAAGGATCGGAAGTAGAACAAGATCGTCAAGGTACTCATCTCCACCTATCGTGATGGGGAAGCGGAATAGCATTTTCCTACCTCGAACTCTATCCCCATTAAGGAATTTCACAATAAAGGAATCATCTAGAGTCATAGATTCTAATCCGAGTCTTAATGGTGGCTGTTGATGAGATATTAATCCTCGTCGTCTTCTGCAAAGACATACAGCTCGACGAGTTTCTCCAATTCGGAGCTATGCTTCTGTGATGCTGCATCTCTCTCTAATTTAGCATGCTCACATATTTCTTTCATCTCATCCCTAGCGCGATCACAGAGTTTTTTTCAGCCCATCCACAATCTGCTCTTTATTCTTGTATGTTTCCTCGTCCTCCCTCACGGGAGCTTCTACCTTGGTTTTTTTGCCTGTAAAGCCTGATATGCTTTTTCATCAGCTAGGATTTCCGAAAAGGATCTCTTCTTTGGCCCCTCCTCACTGGGGATGTGGGATGGTTCCACACCATACACTCGGACGAGGTCCTGGAGGTACTTTCTCCTATTGTCGTCCAGAGGAGCCAGCATGGTTTTCTTTTCCCTTGTTGCCTTTTCCTCGCTGTAGAATCAAGGAGTTCCCAAGTTACGTCATTTGTACCACTCGCGAATGAGCTTCTTGCCATATTCCGTTGCTACAGCTCCTTCCGGAGGGTCGACCAGGACATTCTTCCACTTAGATAGCTCCATTGTCGCCTTCTCCACGACCTATACGTCTGTGCTTGAGTCAGACCTAGCATGAGAGTTGTCGGTGAGGTCAGAGCATTGGGGGTAACCCATTGCGTGTAGTTCCGAGGTCTTGCGAACGTTAGACATCTATCGAGGAGGGCGAAGAGTCATCAATACTCGAGCGAGATAATCCTATGAAGCGAGATTGAAAGGAAACAAGAATAAGGAATCTAAGATTAGTGTTCGTCTATAAAAGGGGAGGTGCGGGGTGTGTTGTATGTAAAATAGGAGAATAAAATAAAGCACAACTAGACTATCTCCCTGTCCCAAACAAATAATACAAGAATCCCCTCCCTTGTAGTAGTAGGGTAATTCAGGATCGAATCCACGAGGAGGTAGGTCAGTGCTTCCTTTGTTGTACTCACGATCAATGCTTTCGACCTCAGCAGACACTCGATATCGAGTATACTGGTCGATATCGACCTCAGTTCTGGTCGATTTCCTAGCGCAGTTCCTGCAGAAGATAAAACAGCAAGTCGACGTCGAGCAGAGACCTCGATATCGATGTTAGTACTCGATATCGACCCTTAAGGTCGATTTCGATGATTGTCACAGAAACTGTTTTTGTAACCAATTTGTCGGATAAGGATCCGAAGAAAATAGAATGGAGAGGGAAGATGAACAGAAACAAAACTAAGACTTTTATGAAGAATTTAATTAATTAAAAGGCTTCCAAAGTCGGGGTTTTATGCCACAACGATAACAATGCAAGTTTCATGCTAAAGATATGAACTTTAATGTCTTTCCGTCAAATAACTTTCGTTATCAATACTTAGGTGACTAGAGGCTTTCGCATAATTCCTAAGAGTTACTATCCAATTCATGAGTAATTCAAGTTCGCAATATGAGTGGCTTTCGCTTCAATAATGCAAATAATGAATCTCCCTAACTTTCGCAAAGGATTATGCATGGGGTAGAAGACGGAATCACATAAAAGTCAAACCTTTGATGCACTTACCTCACATTGCTATCGTCGGGCTCACCCCGACCCTAGAAGTGGGTTGACTACTCGCTCCTCATCATGCACATCATCATCATTGTTATTGAAAGAAAGCTACTTTGAATTAAAACTCCGAAAGAAAGTACAACCGAACAAGCCACTCCGCTTTCGCTTTACAACTCCACTCGGCCACCTCTCTCTCTCTCTCTCTATTCTCTATTGCAACTGAATTGTTTCTCAAAACTGAATTCGGAATCTTTTCATACCTAAACTCAGCCCTATTGGCTTCTATTTGTAGATGTCGACAAGGACTCGAAACCTTATCTTTATTCTCTATGATAAATAAAATAAAATAAAAACTAAGTAAAAGCTAAAACTTCATGGTGAAATCAGCCTCCTCATGATAAATCTGATGTTGATGATAGGAAATCTCGACCTTTGGATATATATTGCAAGCCTTGGATATAATTCTATCGAAATCGGAGTGGAATTCCTCTGCTGGCATGGTCGATATCGACCCCTGCAAAATCTTATCTCGAGCTTCTCCTTCTCCTACTCGACTTCTATCAACTTGGTCGATCTGACAGCATCGATATCGACCCCCAGACGTCGATATCGACCTCTTCTGTGTCGAAATGCTCTGTTTCCTTTCTGCTCGATTCCTATGTCTCTGATGTACTCGATGTCGAGGTCTTCAGTCGATTTCGACCTCTTCAGAAGACTTCGAGTTCCTTTTCCGCTCTTCTGAATTCATCCATTTTCATCCTGTTTTCTGCGAAATCACATGGAAACTCGTGCAAACCCATATATTTGACATTTAAGCATAAACTACACTATTCCCATGTTTTCCCATTAATGTGCATGCAAAAGACAACAAAATGAATTCATATGTGCATAGAAAATATGGCAATTTGCGCGCACATCAAACACCCCATACTTAAGCTTGCTTGTCCCCAAGCAATACTCTTAATGGTCATTCAGGGGAAGAAAGTAAACCCTCAACATCATAGATTCATTTTTCATATGTCCCTACAATCAATTGCCATCCTCGAGAAGGTACTTATGTCAACCAAGTCCATGCCTGTGCATAAAAGCAATTTCATACTTATAAAGGAGGTAATATGCAAAAACAATTCTAGCGACATTGCATTAATAATCAAGAGGACTTTCTTCAAGCTTGTGAGAAGTGGATTGGTAAAAGGCTAAAGGTGGGCTAATATTTGGCCATGTGGTGTTAAATCCGGGGAAGTATACTTTCTTTCCAAAATATTCCACATTCCTCCTTCATAATGTCTCACCTTTCACTCATCGTTCAATGCTTTTTTTCACTTTAATGCTTTTACCTCTCTAACCTTAGCACTGCCTTCTCGCGAGTCGCAAACATGGGTGTCATGAATGGCCCCGGATACTTAGTACTTTGGACTCCTCACCTTTGTGTCCCATCTCGCCGAACTATTATCTCAGCGAGCAGGGTCGACCTACCTTTATCTCCTGAGGTGATCAGATTTTTTCTCGCTCATTTAATTTTCCATATTGTATCATTCCTGCCAACAACTTTATAAATGCACAACTCCATATAACTCCAAAGATGTCATCCATTCAAAAAAAACTTTGTCCCCGGATAGGGTATAAGGTAAAAAATGGACAATATGTATATGTGGAGCAATAATGATCATAATAAGTCTCATATATGGCTTTGTGAATATGCGTAGGTAAGGCTAGGATATGAACTTTGCTTGTATGGAATTTTTAAAAAAAATCCTCCATCATCTTATCATGCACATGTCAAAAGCAACTTCGAATTTTCATCTCTTTTATGATTTTCTCAAAAAATTTGCACTTCATTGGGACTTCCCTTAACTAGGCAATCTCATGTTATATCTCTAATGAATCTAATTTTGCATCATAGAGCTATTTTTTATACTTCCATGACTCTCTTTTTTTCAAAATTTTTGATGGGGGTCAATTTTTTTATGCATTAGAATAAATATGCAACCCTAAACTAAGTATGAATATGTAAATAAGCCTTTCCCCCACCCCATACTTAAAATTTACAGTGTCCTCACTGTATTAGAACTAGGGTTAAGAAGAAAACTTACTAAACCGTCACAAATTTCAGGAGTTGAAGAAGACAACAGGGAAGGTCGATATCGACCCTTTACATCGATATCGATGTCTCTCTGATTTCTGCTCGGGCTTTAGGGTGATTCGCCCTCGATCACAAACCCTATCCATGTCGACCTTGAGGTCGATTTCGATGTCCGACATCGATTTCGATGCCTTTCTGTGTGCTTTTCTCTCTCCTGCAATTTGAAAACTAAACACAAAATATGCAAAACAATAAAGTGTCTAAAACCAAAACTAAGCTGTCTTAAAACTAAAACTAAGTCTTTGTTACAAGCTCTAGATTTTTAAGTCGCTAGGCCGACTTCTTCCTTTGCGCTTTTCAAGGTGGCATCTGCAGAGCCCATGTGGCTTGGGCCTCAAATATCACTCCTTTCTTGTCCCGTAGCTGCATTCCCCCGGGATTGATTTGATTCACCGTGAATGGACCTAAGCTCTTATCCTTGAATCTTGTAGGGAACCAATGGTCTTTAGATTTGGCAACATAGACCTTGTCTCCTATCTCATATTGGCTTGAACTATCATCGGATACCCTACATAAACGCACATGCCAAGGCACACCTCTTCCAAATAATGATAAGTCCTTAATTGTAATTGAAGAAGAGGAATCCGTACCTTGACTTACCTTCTTCTCAGTCTGTGGTTCAGGTCGATGTCGATGTGCAGAGGTCGATATCGATCCCTGTTGTACACCTGTAGGATCAGTCGATTTGGGGAGTTTTGACTCGATACGATCACGTCAATTTCGACCCTCAGAGGTCGATATCGAGGTCTCCTCGCCTCTCTTCTTAGCGCTGATGGTGGTCGATTTCGATAGGGTGTGGTCGATATCGACCCTTGACCCCGATTTCGACGCTTCCTCTTTTCCTCCGTCGACTCCATACTTATGACCTGTCACAGAATCTTGAACAATAGTGGTCGATATCGACTTACTTGGGTCGATTTCGATGTCCTGTTGAGCTCCTTCGTTCAAGATTGCTTCAACTTCCTCTACTTGGGCTTCTTTGATGGCTTTTATCTCCATTGGCCCTTGACTTTGCACCGTCTTGTTGAAGGAATACTCTATTACTTCATCACTAATTGTGAGTGAGAGCAATCCTTTCTTCACGCTAATGTTGGCATCGACGGTTGCTAGAAATGGCCTACCTAAAATAATTGGACAAGCAGGGTCCTCCGCTATGTCAACAACTAGGAAATCAGCAGGGACAAAGAATTTGCCTACTCTTACCGGCACATCCGTCACTATCCCAGTTGGAATAACTACGGTATTGTTAGCCATGTATAATCTTGCATCCACGGGCTCCAGAGGACCTATCTTTACCTTGTGCCAAATGGTTAGTGGCATCATGCTAACGCTAGCGCCCAAGTCAACTAAAGCATTAAATTTGAATTGACCTAGACCTATAGCGATAGAAAACTTACCTGGGTCCGCCCGCTTTTGTGGTAGCTCCAACCTGTTGCATTCCTCTGCGATCTCAGAGAGCGATCGCTTCTTACCCAAGATATCCTTAAGGAACCTTACATAAGATGGCATCTCGTGAAGTGCCTCTGTGAATGGTATAGAGACATTAAGCCCTTGGAGCATCTTCACGAACCGTTGGAACTTCTTTTCCGCTGGGTCCTTAGTCACCTTTCTAGTTGGGAATGGCAACACCTTCTTCCTTCCTGCGGCTGTAGTGAGGTCAATATCGGCAGTAGTGGGGTCGATATCGACTGGAAGAGTCGATTTCTGTGGTGACGCAGAATTAGGGTCGACATCGACAGGAGGGTCGACATCGATGTCACCTTGGTCGATATCGACAGGGGGGGTCGATATCGACGTCTGTTCTGGCTCCTCCTCCTCCACTTTTCGCTCGGGCGTTTGTAATTGACGCCCACTCCTTAGGTTTACTGCCGCGATATGACCTGTGGTTTTGCCCTTTTGGTTGGGCACAGTGGATCCAGGGAGTGATCCGGACGCTTTGGGCATTGCTTCCGCCAATTGACTCATTTGAGTCTCCATGTTGCGCTTCCAAACGTCGATCTCCCCAAGTCTAGAATTGATGCCCTGCAGCTGAGTATGGACGAAGTTATTGGCTTGTTTGAACTCAGCGTGGTTCCTCCGCATCTCATCAAGGATGATTTGCAGGTCATCTTTCTTAGTCTCCCGCTCAGGGTGCCCTGGTGCCCTATAGGTTGGGGGATCCCTTTGATAGAACCTTTGATCACCCCAATTTTGTTGATTGCCCCCTCCATAGGGGCCTCTCGTCCATTTGACCTCCTCATGTTGTTCCGCCATGGATACTTGCTCAGTATGTGGACAGGCACTGGTGTTATGCCTTATTGAACCACACTCCTGACAAGGTTGATTGTTGCTCAGGAACCTTACTTGCTTTTGAAGGCGGCGTGTTTGATCGTTATGGAATTGTTGCCGTACTTCAGGATCTATCTCCCTTGGAGGCTCATATTGTGGCATAGATGGGGCAGGCCTTGCATCATAGGCCGCAGCAGCCCCATAGGTGTTGTCGAAGTTCACAAGCCTCTCAATGGTCTCCCATGCCTCCGTTGGTGTAAGCTCAATGTACCGATAGGAGGTATATGAATTGATCCTCTCTTTATTCGGCGCATCAAGGGCGTTATAAAAGATCTCTTGGATGACATATGGAAGTTGCCCATGCGTCGGGCATGATCTCAGCAAGTCTTTGAAGCGCTCCCACGCCTGTGCTAGGGTTTCACCTGGCTTTTGTTTGAAAGCCGTGATCCTTTGTCGTAGCATTGCCGTTTTAGAAGGTGGGAAGAATTTGTTCAAGAATGCATCTTTCACTTCCGCCCATGTCCTTAGCGATCGTGGAGCCAAACTTTCAAGCCATTGTAATGCCTTTCCTGCCAAAGACCATCGAAAAGATTTTAGTCGCACATACTCTAAGTTTACTCCATCAGCAACTGTTTCACATAAGTCCATAAAAGTAGAGATGTGTTGCAGGGGGCATTCATTATGTCTTCCTTCAAAAGTATTTCTTTTAATCTCAGATAGGAAGTTAATTTTCAGTTCATAATTGGAGTGAGGAATTATAATGGCAGATTCAGGAACATGAAGGGGCGGATGCATGTATTGCATCGCCGTCTGCGGATACTGATTTAGCCGCTCTTGGGCTTGTCTGCGCGCATCCTCCTCCCTATCAGCACGGGCTCGCTCAGCAGCAGCAGCGGCCCTTTCAGCAGCGATTGTAGCATTGTGGTCCTCGATCTCCTTTCTTAACCGCTCTATGATCTCAGCCTGCGTCTCGTTGTCAGCCATGATGCGAATTGCTTTGTTGCGAAGATGGTAGAAACGTTCAGGCTCGTCAATTGGTTCCAGGATAGGTCCGCAATCAGAACGTCGCATAAACCTGCAAAATAAGCTTAGAAAAGATCGTGATTAACTTAGGTGGCGATTGATTGCCTCCCCGGCAACGGCGCCAATTTGTTCGTCTATAAAGGGGGAGGTGCGGGGTGTGTTGTATGTAAAATAGGAGAATAAAATAAAGCACAACTAGACTATCTCCCTGTCCCAAACAAATAATACAAGAATCCCCTCCCTTGTAGTAGTAGGGTAATTCAGGATCGAATCCACGAGGAGGTAGGTCAGCGCTTCCTTTGTTGTACTCACGATCAATGCTTTCGACCTCAGCAGACACTCGATATCGAGTATACTGGTCGATATCGACCTCAGTTCTGGTCGATTTCCTAGCGCAGTTCCTGCAGAAGACAAAACAGCAAGTCGACGTCGAGCAGAGACCTCGATATCGATGTTAGTACTCGATATCGACCCTTAAGGTCGATTTCGATGATTGTCACAGAAACTGTTTTTGTAACCAATTTGTCGGATAAGGATCCGAAGAAAATAGAATGGAGAGGGAAGATGAACAGAAACAAAACTAAGACTTTTATGAAGAATTTAATTAATTAAAAGGCTTCCAAAGTCGGGGTTTTATGCCACAACGATAACAATGCAAGTTTCATGCTAAAGATATGAACTTTAATGTCTTTCCGTCAAATAACTTTCGTTATCAACACTTAGGTGACTAGAGGCTTTCGCATAATTCCTATGAGTTACTATCCAATTCATGAGTAATTCAAGTTCGCAATATGAGTGGCTTTCGCTTCAATAATGCAAATAATGAATCTCCCTAACTTTCGCAAAGGATTATGCATGGGGTAGAAGACGGAATCACATAAAAGTCAAACCTTTGATGCACTTACCTCACATTGCTATCGTCGGGCTCACCCCGACCCTAGAAGTGGGTTGACTACTCGCTCCTCATCATGCACATCATCATCATTGTTATTGAAAGAAAGCTACTTTGAATTAAAACTCCGAAAGAAAGTACAACCGAACAAGCCACTCCGCTTTCGCTTTACAACTCCACTCGGCCACCTCTCTCTCTCTCTCTATTCTCTATTGCAACTGAATTGTTTCTCAAAACTGAATTCGGAATCTTTTCATACCTAAACTCAGCCCTATTGGCTTCTATTTGTAGATGTCGACAAGGACTCGAAACCTTATCTTTATTCTCTATGATAAATAAAATAAAATAAAAACTAAGTAAAAGCTAAAACTTCATGGTGAAATCAGCCTCCTCATGATAAATCTGATGTTGATGATAGGAAATCTCGACCTTTGGATAGATATTGCAAGCCTTGGATATAATTCTATCGAAATCGGAGTCGAATTCCTCTGCTGGCATGGTCGATATCGAGCCCTGCAAAATCTTATCTCGAGCTTCTCCTTCTCCTACTCGACTTCTATCAACTTGGTCGATCTGACAGCATCGATATCGACCCCCAGACGTCGATATCGACCTCTTCTGTGTCGAAATGCTCTGTTTCCTTTCTGCTCGATTCCTATGTCTCTGATGTACTCGATGTCGAGGTCTTCAGTCGATTTCGACCTCTTCAGAAGACTTCGAGTTCCTTTTCCGCTCTTCTGAATTCATCCATTTTCATCCTGTTTTCTGCGAAATCACATGGAAACTCGTGCAAACCCATATATTTGACATTTAAGCATAAACTACACTATTCCCATGTTTTCCCATTAATGTGCATGCAAAAGACAACAAAATGAATTCATATGTGCATAGAAAATATGGCAATTTGCGCGCACATCAATTAGTATATGGCAGGTGCAGGAGCTAGAGCAGGACTATCGAATTAGTATTTTTAAATTATTTCCAAAAATGCTTACATTTGTAAGTAGAAACTTAGTTTTGATAAAAAGCCTTTTTGAAATTCACTTTAGAAATCATTTTAAAATCCAAATGAAAACGTTTTAAAACCTACAGCTCTGATAACACCTTTTATAACAACCCTTTTTAAAATTCTAGGTGATGCTATAGCGCCAGTGAATACGCAGACTTTAATGTCTTTGTATTCACCTTAGGCTTATAGGGACATGCAACCATGCTACCATAAACAAGATGATAATTTCAGCAAATAAGAAATTTAATAAGATAAGCGGAAGATTTAATTAAAATATCATAGTTGGAAATAATCTATCAAAGATAGTTCATAAACAATTTTATATAACTTCAAAATAACTCATAAGAATTCAACTTAGAAATACGAAAATAACAACCGTTTTCAAATGCAACAATAAATTTTATTATTGATAGTCCGACTCGTTATCCAGCTCCTCTGCTCTTACTAGACTTGTGGAATATGGTCTGGTGTTTCGTGATTACGAAGGACACCAATCATCCAACAAATAGGATGGTTAGTACAATTAAGACTAGCAAATGATAAATGAAATGTTCAGACTTTAACTCATCAGTGACCATAAAATGGTATGCTATAAGTTAGGGGAAAATTAAAAGTATTTAATGTGGAAACTGGTAAAAAGGCAAAATTCCAAACATGACTCGGATGATCGTGAGGATCGATGATACGATAAAATAAGGAATTATACCACAAATAAGAGTGAAGTATAATATAACAGAATTGATCGCCTATTAATAATCTCGATAATAACAATAATGCAATAATGTATATATGTATATAACACAATATAAAATGCAGTGCATGACACGGGTATAGACTCGACTAGGACTGCGATGTAAGACTTTGAAATCTAATCGTACGTAGAGACACGGGTCCAAACTCAACTAGGACTGCGGTCTGAGGCTGTTTGAAGTCTAGCTATTCCATGGAACCTTTTAGATTGGGCTTTACACTATTCCCAACCTACGAGATAGCCCTCACAACTGACTTTAAGTCAATACGCACCACGTGAGATGCAAATTTTAATTATAACATCTTTAACATTAAATACTAGGTGATCATAATAACGACATTAAACCAACAAGGACGTACAAGCACGGATATTTCAAAGGATCTTAATATCGCATGCTATTAATTTGCATGAAAGAAACAAGCAAAAATTCATGCAATTGGGAAGATGAATATGGGCAGTATTTCATTTATCTAAAGTTATATATATATACACAACATATTTAATATATATAATTATATACTTATATTTATAATTGCCCATTTAAATTTTACTCATGCCAATTTATGAATAACGAGATAAATTACATCAAGCAGACAGATATGCAATTTATCAAAACTCCCAAGGAAATTAGCCATAGGGCCGCATTCGACACAGAAGAGTAAAAAGGCACGCCAAAAGAAAAATCACGAAACATGCAAAGGACATTGAACGAAATCATTTGCCTTAACCTTCGTTGATCGGTTGACGACAACAAGACGAGATTTTAACACCTATTGAATCCAATGAAAAAAGAAATATTTAATATTGTTGTTTTATGTAATTAACTTTACTTAACTCAATTAGAAAGTGAATTAATTCTATAAAATTAAGAATTTATACCAATATAAATTCCTTTGGGAGCGAAATCCGGCGTGGGTGCTTCGGGATTGACTGGCATCGTCGAAACTAAAAGGAATTAACTCGGGTTAAAACTATGGGTGGCTGAATTAATTAAAAATTAATTGAGGCTGAAATATTAATAAGACATGAATAGAGGGTGGTTTTTGCAATTTTGAATAAAGAGATTGAAAACCTCTGTTGTTCAATCGCATTTCACGCAACGAAGAAGAAGGAGTAGGTGAAGGCGATGGCTCGGCGCGGCTCTTCCTCCGGCTTCGATGGCTAACGGCGTAGGCGAGGACCTCGGCGGTGATTTAGGCAGCGCTCGAGCAGTGATGGCGACAGCAAACGGAGGCGAGTTGTTGCGTTGGCGGCGGCAATCAAAGACAAAGGCAGCACGGGCGGCTGTTCGTGGGCGTGCTTCCGGCAAGGCTGCAACTGCGGTGGGCAATCGACGGTGGCGGACTACGGAGGGCGGCTTGGGCTCAGGGTCACCGGCGGGCTCCGCAATTGTGGACGGGGATTTCATGGCTCGATTCGTGGGGCATCTCCGGGCAAGGGCTTCGGTCAGCGGTGATGGGCTCGATCGGAGGCAGTGGCTCGGGTGGTAATTGGCAACGGTGGTCGGCTCGGACTCAGGTAGCCGGCGGTGGTGGTTGGATGTATAACAAGGTGCGGTGATGGTGGTCAGGGGGCTGCTCACGGGAGTAAGGGAGAGGATGCGGAAGACGGCGATGGCGTGTGATTTTTGGCCAACTGCTGTGGATCTAGATGAGCTTCTCTGGCTCAAACAACGATCTCGATCCTGGCGACGACTCGAGGACAGGTCAAATGCAAATGGAGGAGAGTGATGTCATCCTCAAGAGGAAGAAGAAGGCTCCACCATGGATTAAAGTGAAGAGGCTGACGACTAGGCCAATGTTATTCTAATTATTTTATTATTATTATTATTATTAGTTTTAGTTCTTTCCATATTTAGTAACTCCAATGATGTGGATCAAGATGAGCTTTTGTGGCTCAAACAACGATATCGATCCTGGCGACGACTCGAGGACGGGTCGAATGCAAATGGAGGAGAATGATGCTATCCTTAAGAGGAAGAAGAAGGCTCCACCATGGATTAAAATGAAGAGGCCGACGACTACGCCAAAGATATTCTAATTATTATTATTATTAGTTTTTAGGTCTTTCCATATTTAGCAACTGCTATGTTAGTTGGATCTATTTATGGAATGTCTTATTTTTAGTAATACTTAGTTAGGTGAATAACATAAAAAGGAAAGTCTATCTACCTAGATTTTTCCTTAACCACTAAGGTTGACTTTTCAAACTAAATCCAGGGTTTCATATATTTTATTATTATTGTAAGTCAGCCATGCTGATTCTTTGCAAAGTGAGGATGGCTTAGGAAGTCTATTTAACGTACGTTCAACATTTGAGAAAGGCAGATTGAAATATAGAATTGCGGAAACCCCTTGGCTAAAGGGTTCTTCAATCTTCAATCCAAATACCTTGTTTTATACATTCATTTTATGAATCATCCACACAATCGGGATTCGAAACCCTAATCCCCAAACACAACCTAAACACAAAATACAAATTCCTGCAGAAATCGTCGCAAAAACCGAGGAGCATCCATCGCAGAAAGCAGGAGAAGCTCCATCGCTGCTCACCCGGGGACACCAGGCGGCGGCCGCTGCCTTCCTTGCTGCTTCCGCAGCATACCCGCTGCATCTGTCACCATTGCTGCCGCGGCTTGGCTCCATCCCTTCCTTGTGTTGTGTTGCTTTGTGGTCGTGTTGACTTCCGCCGCTTGATCACCTATCTTACCTTCAATTCCTTCATTCAACTCAAGATAAATCAAGGAGTTATTTCAAGATCGGGCCGTCAACAAGTTATTACTCGTGATTCGAAGCTACATGCTAAGGATCGGGAATAGCAAGGCATCAACTGGTATCAGTTTCGGGTTACTGCATCTCCTTTGACAATCTTGTTATTGCTAATGTTTTGATTTGATGGCTTGGAAGACTTGGGGAGATTGGGATGACGATCCCTATCCCTTGGATGAGTTCCTTGCTTTGGAATGGGCTGCACATCAACGACTAATGTACATATTTGTACCTATTTTATTCACAAGTTTTGACTTCTTATTTCTTTCGATTCCTCAAATAAAGGTTCAAAATAAGATGAATTTGTGTAGAATGAGCTAACGTGCAAGAAATAGAGTCTGCACAAGTTTTGGTCTAACTATGCAGGAATTAGAGCGGATTCGGAGTCAAAAAGAAGAAGATAAGTAAAGCTGCGAAGAGGTCGATATCGACCACCAACATCGATATCGACTACAGTAATCGACACAACTTCTGAGTGTCAAGATAGACCACAAAGACCAACCAAGAAGGCACTCGATATCGATCACCTGACATCGATATCGACCATAACACAGAAATTGAGTAGAGAAGGACCCGTCGAGCAGAAACATAGACGTCGATATCGACCACTCTGGTTGATATCGACCATACTTCGACAGAGGGCAGACACGTTTTTCAAGACTCGGATTGAGGATTCTGTCTTCTAAGGCCCGAATTATCTTGTAATACTAGATAGACAAGAGTAGAGATTATTTACTTTTACCTTAAAGATTTACTTAGTTGTTTTAGAGTTTTATCAAAATAAAAGATCTATCCTACTTGTTGTGATAGACTTTAGAGATTAGATAGAAGATACCATCCTTGGACAGCAAGGATTGGTAGTCTACAAATAAAGCCCTAGGGGCTAGTTTTTTTATTTATTCAAGCAAGAAAGACAATAGCATTAAGCAATAAAGTTAGAGTTCTAGGTTTTGAGCTTTAAGGTTTCGGCGCTTGCAATAGTTTATATTTCAAGCATGTCTTCATTCCACATGAGCGAGTAGTCACCCTTTCTTCTAGGGTCGGGGTGAGCCCGACGATAGCCGTGGTGGTAAGGTTTTTATGTCGCTAAATAAGATATCTTTTATCTCGTTCTACCTTGTGCTTCATCTTTAAATGCAAATTTAAGGAACTCATGTTGTGAAACTTGGGTAGTAATTAGGGTTCTATTCGAACGATTATAAACTCAATTATGACAAAGGTAGATGCAAATTAGGTTAAGTTATTGCAAGATATCTTTTGCTATTTGCCGGTTTAGGTGAAATCCTTCTCCTTTATGATAAAAGCATGCATCTTTAGTGGTTTCTTACTTATTCTATCATGGTTGTCATCGCGGTAATCCTTGGCTTTGGAAGATCTTTTCTTTCTTAAGTTTACATCTATATTTGCATGTCGTTCGTTGAGTTATCGAAAAACCCAACACCTCTGGTTTATTTCTGATCATTGCTCCTTTGCCATCCTTGTGTCTTTGGCCTTTCTTTGCCGACAAAAGAACTAACCTTTCTGCACGAAAACATCGATATCGACCCCATCATCGATATCGACTACTATGCCAGATCGACGGTCTTCTATGTCGATCTTGAGTCTCCTGAGTACATGCTGCTGAGGTCGATATCGACTCCTAACGTCGAAATCGACCACATTGTGTCGACTGGCAGTCTTCTGAGCCAGTCGATTTCGTTTACTAACATCGATATCGACCTTTTCTTGTCAATATCGACTACCGTTTTTGTCTCTACAGTTCTTCTATTGAAGAAAGCATCGACAGCAAAGGTCGACATCGAGGTCTGTGCTCGAGATCGAGGCTTCTGGTCGAACATTCAGGACGTGTCTTCAACGCTACTAGGATCCCGCCGACTCGCTTCCTCGAGAATCGAACCTGATTCCATACTATTATAGCGGGGAGTCTTGAATTTATTTGAAGAGGCTAAGAGTTATATTGCTTTATATTTTATTATATATTTCGATTCAATTCTCCCCACGTCAAATTTTGGCGCCGTTCTCGGGGAAGCTATCAATCGTGCCCTAGTAGTTTATTTTCACATTCCTTTTTAGTGTTGTTTTGTAGGTGTATGCGACGTGCTGATCGCCCAACTGAATTTGAAGGATTGGACGATCCAGAACGCTTTCTCCATCTAAAGAAGCAAGTAGAGGATTTCACCACCAGAGAAGCGGCACTAAGAGAGCGTGCTGAAAGGTAGGAGGAAGCTAGGAGACGATATGAAGCTCAAATCAACGCCCTCCCGCGGAATGCGAAGTAATACATGCATCCATCAATCACAGTACCTGAATCGGCGATTCTAATCTCTACTTCTAACTTTGAAATGAAGCCAAATTTTCTTACTGAAATTAGAAGACATCAATATGAAGGAAAACCTAATGAATGCCCTATGGCACATATATCAACCTTCTTAGACCGCTGTGATACTATTGCTGATGGACAGAGTCTTGAATATGTCCAACTAAAAGCTTTTCGTTGGTCCCTTATAGGTAAAGCATTGCAGTGGTTGTAAAGCTTAGCCCCAAGATCGCTCCGCACCTGGAATGAAGTTAAGGACGTGTTCCTCAATAAATTCTTCCCTCCATCCAAGATGGCGTTGATCCGATAAAAAATCACGGCTTTCAAACAAAAGTCTAGTGAGGCTCTAGCGACTGTTTGGGAAAGGTTTAAGGACCTACTACAATCATGCCCGACGCATGGCCAACCACCGTATGTGATTCAGGAGATTATTTACAATGCTCTTGATGCTGCAACCAAGGAGAGGATCAACACCTACACCTCCTATGGCTACCTTGAACTCGCTCCACAAGAGGCTTGAGACACCATAGAGAGGTTGGTGGAGTTCGACAACACATGTGGGACTTCTGAGGCTTCCGACACATCATCATCGTCGAGGCCTGCCCCATCTATGCCATTATATGAACCCTCTATGGTGCTCGATCCAGACGCGAAGGAGCAATTCCATAGAGATCAACTTCGAAAGCTCCAAAAGCAAGTGAGGTTCCTTTCAGCGAACCAAGATTGCATCGAATGCGGATCGCAGCGACACACCACTGTTGAGTGCCCCCATGCTGAGCAAGTACAACTAGCGGAGACTCATGAGGAAGCAAACTACATGAGGGGTCCCAATCGCCAATATTGGGGAGACCAAAGGTCACAACAACAATAAAGGAACCCAGTTAACCCTAGGGATCCCCCACTCTATCGAGCTTCTGGGCACCCGGAGAGAGACAAACGGAAGGATGATCTACAACTCGTGTTGGATGAGATAAGGCGGAACCAGGCTAAGAACGATCAATCCAACAATGCAATCCATTCTCAACTCAATCACCTTACCACAAGGATTGGGGAGATGGATATTTGGAAAAAGAATGTAGAGACCCAACTGGGTCAATTAGCGGCACAAATCCCTAGACCATCCGGAACGTTCCCTGGGCCACCAACTACAAATCCTAAGGGGCAATCCGGGTCGGGCCATATCGCAACCATGCAACTAAGGAGTGGCAAAAAATTACAAAAGCCACGAACGGAAGGGAAGGAGAAAGCAGCAGATCCAGTCGACATCGACAGACCAGTCGATGTCGAGCCAGACGTTGATATCGACCCTAAGGTTGACCCACTGGTCAACGTTGATGCCACTGCAGAGCCTTTGTAGCCACAACAGAGGTCAACATCGACCATTCCGGTCGATATCAACCAGATTCTAGTCGACATCGATGTCCAGCAGGCCCCTCTGACCACCGTTTTGGCTCCTCCAACAAAGAAGACGTTGCCTTTCCCTTCCAAAGCATTGATGGTAAGTTTAGGAGCTTTGTAAAGATTCTTCAAGGTCTTAACATTACTATTCCTCTTACAAAAGCCCTAAGCGAGATGCTTGCTTATGTTCGATTCCTCAAATACATCCTTAGCAAGAAGCGGTCCATGGCAGAGATCGCAAAGGAGTGCTCAAAGATGGACTTCCTAGAGAAGAGGAGTGATCCAGGGAAGTTTTCAATCACCGTGGGGCTTGGCCAACATCTCTACAAGGCCCTATGTGACCTAGGGGCAAGCGTAAGCCTTATGCCTCTTTCAATTTGGCAAAGGGTAAACATTGGAGCACTTGAACCCGTGGATATGAAGCTCTATATGGATGATAACTCATTCGTCAGGCCCACAGGTATATTTGATGACATTCTGGTAAAGGTGGGTAAGTTCTTTGTGCCTACTGAATTCATTGTATTGGAGATTCCTGAAGATCCTATTGTACCTATTATCCTTGGTAGGCCTTTCTTAGGTACTGCTGATGCCAATATCAATGTATGTCGATGATTACTAACCTTTACTATAGGGAACGAAGTAATATAATTCTCCTTCAACCCCACAATGAAGGAAGTTAATGGAATGGAGATCAAGTCGGTCTACACTAGCATCATTGATTGGAAAGAACCAATGGAAAGGGTCGTAACTCATGAGGAGGCCTTAACCCTAGCTGCAGAGGAGCTTACCGACGAAGACATTGAGGAGTTCCTGGCTACATGCACGAGTGATGAGGAAATCTTCGACGATGCTTTATCCTTGGAGTTCGAAGAAGAGATCGACATCGACGAGGAGAGGTCAAAATCGACCATCCCACTCGATATCGAGTTCCCTCTGTCGACATCGACCCACTTAATAAGTCAGGTTTGTTCTTCTTCTTTTAAAGGCGATATCGAGGTACCCTCGTCAACTGCAGAGGTTGAAATCGAACAGCCAACATCGATACCAGAGGTCGAAATCGACCATGTCCCTCCACATCGGACAGCTCAGAAGCCGAGGTATGTGCTGAACTTTCAGTCGATATTTACAATTCCTATTCGACCTCAACTTCGTTTCTGCTAGAATACTTTGAAGAGTCCCAATCAAAGTTGGCATCGCTCTATGCATGGTCCACACCAACCCCTATAGCTGATTTTTGGGAGCTTCAATCAAGAGAATTAAGATAGGTTACCTAGGTGAAATCATGAAGACGAAGGAGGTAGAGCCAATCCTTATCCCACAAGGCCCTTCTCCGGTGCTAAAGCCTTTACCCGACACCCTTAGGTATGAGTTTCTTGGTCCCAATTCTACATTTCCTATGATTATCAATGCTACACTAACCACGCAGGAAGTAGATAAGCTTATGGAAGTGCTCCGCGCTCATCGTAAGGCGATTGGGTACTCTCTTGCGGACATCAAAGGTATTTCACCCGCTACATGTATGCATAGAATTCTTCTGGAGGATGATCATAAGGCATCTATAGAACACCAGCGGAAGCTCAACCCCAACATGAGAGAGGTGGTGAAGAAGGAGATCATGCGCATGCTGGATGCAGGAATCATCTATGCCATATTCGACAACGAATGGGTGAGTCCAGTCCATGTGGTGCCTAAGAAGGGTGGAATGACCGTTGAGGAGAATCAGAAGGGCAAGCTTGTGCCAAAGTGAATCACAACTAGGTGGCGAATGTGCATTGACTATAGGATGCTTGACACCGCCACTTGAAAGGATCACTTTCCCCTTCCATTCATTGACTAGGTATTAGAAAGACTTGCTGAACATGATTATTTTTGTTACCTGGATGGATATTTTGGCTTTTGGCAGGTCCCTATTCATCCTGACGATCAAGAGAATACCACCTTCACATGTCCCTATGGGACTTTTGCATATAGGAGAATGCCGTTTGGGCTTTGCAATGCCCCCGCTACCTTTCAAAGATGTATGGTGACCATATTCTCCGACATGATAGAGGACATCGTGGAGGTATTTATGGATGATTTCTCTGTCTATGGCACTACTTTCGATGTTTGTCTTCCTAACCTTCGCAGGGTACTTGCGCGATGTGAGGAGACAAACTTGGTTTTCAATTGGGAAAAGTGCCACTTTATGGTAAGGGAAGGGATTGTGCTAGGCCACAAAGTCTCAAAAAGGGGAATTGAGGTGGACAGGGCAAAGATAGAGCTTATTGAGAAGTTGCCACCACCTTCATCTATTAAGGACATAAGAAGCTTCCTTGGTCACGCAGGTTTCTATAGGAGGTTCATTCAAGATTTTTCTAAGATTGCCAAACCTTTAACTAACCTATTAATGAAGGATGTTAAGTTTGTGTTCTCTAGTGATTATCTTGAAGCTTTCAACAGGTTGAAGGAAGCCCTTATATCCGCCCCTATCATTCAATCGCCAGATTGGTCGCAACCCTTTGAGATCATGTGTGACGCAAGTGATTATGCCATAGGTGCTATCCTAGGACAAAGGAGAGACAAGAAGCTTCACGCCATCTACTATGCAAGCAAGACACTTGATGCCATTCAAACTAAGTACACTACGATGGAGAAAGAGTTCTTTGCGGTGGTCTTTGCTTTTGAGAAGTTCCACTCATACGTAGTGGGCTCTAAGGTAATTGTTCATACTGACCATGCAGTTCTTAGGTACTTGATGGCGAAGAAGGATGTTAAACCTAGCCTCCTACGATGGGTGCTCCTACTACAAGAGTTCGACGTTGAGCTCAAGGATAAGAAAGGAACGGATAACTCCGTAGCCGATAACTCCGTAGCCGATCATCTCTCACGGCTACCCAAAGGGCTTCTGGATGAGTCACATGATAACATGCCGATCAATGACTCCCGCCCTGACGAGCACTGTCGATAGGAGGAAGGTCGAGTTCTTAAATACAAATAATAAGATGTAAATGTAAACCGACTCCTAGCCTATGTAAATAATTACAAGACTTTCTCCCGTTGTAGTGGAAGGGTAGTCAGGATCGATTGGAGAGGAGGCGTGTCAGCGGGATCCTAGTAGCGTTTGAAATCTCACGTCTTGCATCGACCAGAAGCCTCGATTTCGACCTTGGAGCTCGATGTCGACCTCGACTGTCGATCCTTTCTGAAACAGAAGACCTGCAGAGACAAAAACGGCAGTCGATATTGATGTTAGTCAATGAAATCGACTGGCTCAAAAGACTGCCAATTGATACAGAAGGGTCGATTTCGACGTTGGGGGTCGATTTCGATGTTGAGCAGCTGTAACCCAGGAATCCCGAGATCGACTCTGAAGACTGTCGATCTATCACTGTGGTCGATATCGACGTTAACCTCGATACCGATGTTCTCCTGCAGTGGGTGAGTTCTTCGTCGGCAAAGAAAGGCCGAAGTCTTAAGGATGGATTAGGATGCGGTGAACAGAAATAAAAACAGTGGTTTTATGTGTATAAACTATGTAAAAGGCAACTCCTAGGATTAGGGTTTACCACAACGTTAAACAATGCATGCGATAAGATAAATAAGACGGACAATTGCGCTATTTCACCCGAGGGACAAGCTTTCGCTGTACACCAACTCTTAGGATTACTCTTGGAAATAAACCTAATTGTCTCTACAAATTCTATGTTTATAACTCAAGTTGTTAGCATGAATCCCTTTTCTTTCGGTTAGGACTAAACATAGAATCGTAGGAGATGATATAGACACAACGATATCAACATCTAACACTTACCTCAAGCACGCATGGCTAACGTCGGGCTCACCCCGACCCTAAGAGCTTTGGGGGACTACTCGCACATGTTGAATGTAGACATGCTTTGAATTGAAATAACTTGCATAAATGGAAAACTTTGAATCTTTACAATCTCAACGCCAACTAACGTAAGCGCTTGAAACTTTAAAGCTCAAAACTAAAACTCTTTATTACCTATTGCTATTGTCTTTCTTGCTTGGATAATTCTAACAAACCAGCCCCTAGGGCTTTTTTTATAGGCTACTAATTCTTGCTATCCAAGGATTGTAACTTCTATATAAACTATGAACTCTATCCAAACAATTAGGATAGGTCTTTTATTTTGATAAAACTTTAAACAACTTGATAAAACATAAAGGAAAAGATAAATCTCAGTTGCAAACTATCTAAAGTACAAGATAATCCGTGGCCTTGAGGATAGAATTCATAATTCGAGTCTCGAAATCGGATCTATCTTCTGTCGAGATAAGGTCGATATCGATGTTGTAGGTCGATATCGATGTCTGTGTTTCTGTCGAGGTCGATATCTATGGTCGATATCGATGTTTAAGGTCGATATCTATGTTGAAGGTCGATATCTACCTCTACTCAGCTCTCCTTGGTTTCTCCGTTTTGACTCCGATTTTGCTCGAATTCCTGCATGGTTAGCTCAAAACTTGTGCAGACTCTATATCTTGTATTTTAGCCCATTCTTACACATGTTTATATTCTTTTGAACCTTTTCTTTGGAAATCGAATGAAATATGAAGTCAAAAGATGCAATAAAAAGAGGTACATATATGTACATCAAAACACCCTATACTTAGACTTGCTTGTCCTCAAGCAATAACCAACACCTACAACACACCCTTCAAGTCTTCGCCCTTGTCAAAAGCAACATCATAAGCGGTAGCAAAGCAAAGCAAGTGAATTTAACGTCATAGCACATATTTAGGCGATCCATAGGCATATGCAATTTTTGATCCAACCTCACAGGGATAATGTGTTTGCACTCAACTCTCATTTTTTAGGATATGAAGATCAACTCTCAACTCAATTCCATACACAATGTAATAAACATTGCAATTTATAAAAATCCACTTCGCAACCAATTATGAAAATGCAATAAGAGTCATCAGGAGGACTTTCGCTCAATGGAAGACTTCAAAGAAGACTCCATTCGGCGGGGTTGTAATGGGGCTTGGTAAGGAATTAAGGGTATGGAATTATTTGGCTATGTGGTGCTTTTATAATTCGGGAATCAAGACTCCTAAATCTCAACACTTGCAATATCCAAACCATAACTCTTCCATGTTGCTCTTTTCTAAGCTCAATTCTTCATAATGCTCTTTCCCAACTCATCTTTCTATAATATGCTCTAAAGATGCACTAAAAGATATAAACCATACTACCAACCCTTCTTTCAAACTCTAATATGCCTCTAAAAAATATAACACTTGTATAAATAAAGGATCTAAGGATTTTGGCTCATGCACTATATACATATGTCTTTTTTTTCGGATTTTTTTTGACGAAAATAATACTAAAAAATATGTGCATTTATATGGTGAGCCAAAAATCCTTTTACAAAATATGACAAGATGTAAATATGCACCAACCCATAATTTCCTTGCTCAAAACTGGATATGCGCTTTTCCTTCCACAAGGCATTAATCTAGCCAATCTAAGTCTCAATTCCCAAATGGGGGTCAGGCTCAATTCGGCTAGGGATAATTTTGTGGAGTTTGCAATTTCAGGCTCAGGCTAATTTTTTGGCTTCAAGCAGGGATAATGCAGGGTAGGTAAAGAGAGGATAAAAATGGCTTAAAAGATGCCTCCATCATTTAATTGTTGTAAACATAGACATATTTATGTATTGGTTTTGAATAACTATCACAACATTTAGAGATGCATATGAAGAGTAAATTCACTCAAGAAAGCGGAGGGATTTTTGATGTTCTCCCTATAAGCCAAAATTCTCACAAGGACAATTTTTGTGGGATTTGCTTTTTAACCTAGGATCATATGTGCTCAATTTCATCACAAGTTCACAATCTACATAAAAATTTTCAGGACTTAGGCTAAACCATCCAAATAAGCCATAGGATTTACATGATCAAGTCAGCTATTGAGTTTTCATCATAGGACATCTAAGTAGGGTTTAAAAACAAACTTAAAAATAAACATGCATTTTTTTGTATTTTTGACATTTTTTTTGACATTTTATAAAAGTAAAACTAAGAACAAAAATTTAAACATGAATGCAATGTGAATAAGAAAACCAAGTTATGACCATAAGACATTGTTTTCCCCTACCCCATACTTAAAATATACAGTGTCCTCACTGTATTAAAAAGAAGAACAAGGGTAGAGAGAAACTCACAGCGCAACCTGCGGATTCAGGTCGATTTCAGATTAGGTCGATGCCAGAAGTCGATATCTATGTCAGTGTCGATGTCGACTGCATCTGTCGAAGTCGAGGAAGAAAATGAAGACAAGGGCTGCCTAATGATGGTCGATATCGATGATTATGGTCGATATCGACCTCTTCCTTTCGCTCCTGAGTCCTCGATGTCAACTCTAGGAGATGGCTTGACCCTGGGGGTCGATTTCGACTGCCTCCGCAGAAGCTTCTTTCCTTCTTTGTCATTCCTTTTTGTTTAGAAACCTGAAATCTTGGTTAGATTATAGATAAAACCATGAATTATCTCAGTTTTAAAAGTTAAAAAAAAAAACAAAAGTAAAATCCTAAAAACCATCTATGCGAAAAATTTAAAGGTTTTATGGACATGCTATAGAGTTTTGAGTCGCTAGGCCGACTTCTCCGTCAATTCTTCACGACCCTTTTATGTAGGGACCCTTCGAGCTTGAGCCTTCTCCTGGATCATCTAGGTCCTTTTGGTAGTAGCTAAGTTCGGCGACAAAAGCTTCTTCATTGTTAGGTTCTTCTTTGGGCGCTTTCCTTCTCTTTCTTGACCTAACTTTAGCAATATAGGCAAACCATGGAGCTTTGACCCTCTCATTAGTCGAATTATCATTAATTGGCTTAATTGATTCATCAATAAGGGACATAGGAGGGTTAGGAGTCATACTTGAGCTTACTTGTTTGGGCCCGAAACAGAAATGTTCGGGCTGAGGGATAGTCGATTTCGACCAAGGAGGGTCGATTTCGAGTATGTTGGTCGATACCGACATGTGGGGGTCGATATCGACCTCTGTGACCCCATACTTAAGCTCTTGACAACAATCTGACATACTCGATTTCGACCAAGGGGGGTCGATTTCGATGTTTTTAGTCGATATCGACTGGTTCCAGTCGATGTCGACCCTGCTTGCTGATTCCGTCCTTGCCAACAAAAGGTTTCTAAGCTTCTCCTTAGCCGGCGAGAGCACTACTTGCTCCAGATGCTTTGTTTCGCTCATGGTTGGGTTGAAAGAGAATTCTATCACTTCGTTCCCTATAGTAAAGGTTAGTAATCCTCGACGTACATTGATATTGGCATCAACAGTAGCTAAGAACGTCCTACCAAGGATAAGAGGTACTATAGGATCTTCAGGCATTTTCAATACAATGAAATCAGTAGGCACAAAGAACTTACCTACCTTTACCGGAACGTCATCAACTATACCTGTGGGCCTGACGAATGAGTTATCGGCCATATAAAGTTTCATATCAACAGGTTCAAGTGCTCCGATGTTCACCTTTTGCCAAATAGAAAGAGGCATGAGACTTACGCTTGCCCCTAGGTCATATAGGGCCTTATAACGATGTTGGCCAAGTCCCACGGTGATTGCAAACTTCCCTGGATCACTCCTCTTCTCAGGGAAGTCCATCTTTGAGCACTCCTCTGCGATCTCTACCATGGATCTCTTCTTGCTAAGGATGTCTTTGAGGAATCGTACATAGGCGGGCATCTAGCTTAGGGCTTCTGTAAGAGGGATAGTAACGTTAAGACCTTGAAGAATCTTTACAAAGCACTTAAACTTACCTTTGGTGGGATCCTCCAATGCTTTGGATGGGAATGGCAACGTCTTCTTTGGTGGAGAAGCCAAAACGGTGGTTGGAGGGGCCTGTTGAACATCAATGTCAACAGGGATCTGGTCGATATCGATTGGAATGGTCGATGTCGACCACTGTTGTGGCTCTAGAGGCTCTGTAGTGGCATCTACATCGACTAGTGGGTCGACCTGGTGGTCGATATCGACCTCTTCCTCGACATCGACTGGTCTGTCAATGTCGACTAGATCGGTTGTTTTCTCCAACTCCGTTCGTGGATTTTGTACTTTGTTGCCACTCCTTAATTGCATGGCTGCAACATGGCCCTTCCCGGATTGCCCCTTAGGATTGGTGGTTGGTTGCCCAGGGAATGTTCCGGACGGTCTAGGGATTTGCGCCGCCAATTGACCCAGTTGGGTCTCTACGTTCTTTTTCCAAATATCCATCTCCCCAATTCTTGTGGTAAGGTGATTGAGTTGAGAATAGATTGCATTGTTGGATTGATCATTCTTAGCCTGATTCTGCCTGGTTTCATCCAGCACAAGTTGAAGATCATCCTTTCGTTGGTCCCTCTCCGAGTGCCCAGGAGCTCTATAAGGCGGGGGTCCCTAGGGTTAACCGGGTTCCTTTGTGGTTGATGGAACCTTTGGTCCCCCAAATATTGGTGATTGGGACCCCTTATGTAGCGCACCTCCTGGTGAGTCTCCGCTAGTTGTACTTGTTCAGCATGGGGGCACTCGATGGTGGTGTGCCGCTGCGATCCGCATTCAATGCAATCTTGGTTTGTTGAAAGGAACCTCACTTGCTTTTGGAGCTTTCGAAGTTGATCTCTATGGAATTGCTCCTTCACGTCCGGATCTATTACCTTGGAGGGTTCATATAAGGGCATGGATGGGGCAAGCCTCGACGATGATGGTGTGTCGGAAGCCTCAGGAGTCCCATATGTGTTGTCAAACTCCACCAACCTCTCTATGGTCTCCCAAGCCTCTTGTGGAGCGAGTTCAAGGCAGCCATAGGAGGTGTAGGTGTTGATCCTCTCCTTGGTTGCAGCATCAAAAGCATTGTAAATAATCTCCTGAATTACGTACGGTGGTTGGCCATGTGTCGGGCATGATCGTAGTAGGTCCTTAAACCTTTCCCAAACAGTCGCCAGAGCCTCACCAGGCTTTTGTTTGAAAGTCGTGATTTTCTGTCGGATCAACGCCGTCTTAGAAGGAGGGAAGAACTTGTTGAGGAACGCGTCCTTGACTTCATTCCAGGTGCGGAGCGATCTTGGGGCTAAGCTCTCCAACCACTGCAATGCTTTTCCTGTAAGAGACCAACGAAAGGCTTTTAGTTGGACATATTCAAGACTTTGTCCGTCAGCAATAGTATCACAGAGGTATAAGAAGGTTGAAATATGTGCCATAGGGCATTCATTATGTTTTCCTTCATATTGATGCCTTCTTATTTCAGTAAGGAAGCTAGGTTTAATTTCAAAATTAGAGGAATGGATAAGAATCGCCGATCAGGCACTGTGAGCACGGGGTGCATATATTGCTTGGCATTCCGAGGGAGTGCATTGATTTGGGCTTCTATTTGCCTCCAGCCTTCCTCCTCCCTATCCGCACGCTCCTTAAGTGCCACCTCTCTAGTTATTAGGTCCTCCACCTACTTCCTTAGTTGCTCAATCAACTCAGCCTGGTTCGTGTTGTCTGCCATGATACTTTGAGCTTGGGCTCTTAGATGGAAATAGCGCTCAGGGTCGTCTACTCCTTCAAATTCAGGTGGGCGATTAGCGCGTCGCATACACCTGCAAAGCCAAACTAGGTAGAGACGTGAGATAGACTACTAGGGCGCGATTGATTGCCTCCCCGGCAACGACACCAATTTGTCGATAGGAGGAAGGTCGAGTTCTTAAATACAAATAATAAGATGTAAATGTAAACCGACTCCTAGCCTATGCAAATAATTACAAGACTTCCTCCCATTCTAGTGGAAGGGTAGTCAGGATCGATCCACGAGGAGACGTGTAAGCGGGATCTTAGTAGCATTGGAAATCTCACGTTTTACGTCGACCAGAAGCCTCGATTTCGACCTTGGAGCTCGATGTCGACCTAGGCTGTCGATCCTTTCAGCAACAGAAGACCTGCAGATACAAAAATGGCAGTCGATATCGACTAGGGAAGGTCGATATCGATGTTAGTCAATGAAATCAACTGGCTCAGAAGACTGCCAGGCGATACAGAAGGGTTGATTTCGACGTTGGGGGTCGATTTCGATGTTGAGCAGCACTAACCTAGGAATCCCGAGATCGACTTTGAAGACTGTCGATCTATCACCGTGGTCGATATCGACGTTAACCTCGATATCGATGTTCTCCTGCAGTGGGTGAGTTCTTCGTCGGTAAAGAAAGGCCGAAGTCTTAAGGATGGATTAGGATGCGGTGAACAGAAATAAAAACATTGGTTTTATGTGTATAAAATATGTAAAAGGCAACTCCTAGGATTAGGGTTTACCACAACGTTAACCAATGCATGCGATAAGATAAATAAGACGGACAATTGCGCTATTTCACCCGAGGGACAAGCTTTCGCTGTACACCAACTCTTAGGATTACTCTTGCAAATAAACCTAATTGTCTCTACAAATTTTATGTTTATAACTCAAGTTGTTAGCATGAATCCCTTTTCTTTCGATTAGGACTAAACATAGAATCGTAGGAGATGATATATAGACACAACGATATCATTATCTAACACTTACCTCAAGCACGCATGGCTAACGTCGGGCTCACCCCGACCCTAAGAGCTTTGGGGGCTACTCGCACATGTTGAATGTAGACATGCTTTGAATTGAAATAACTTGCATAAATGGAAAACTTTGAATCTTTACAATCTCAACGCCAAATATCGTAAGCGCTTGAAACTTTAAAGCTCAAACCAGCCCCTAGGGCTTTATTTATAGGCTACTAATCCTTCCTATCCAAGGATTGTAACTTCTATCTAAACTATGAACTATATCCAAACAATTAGGATAGGTCTTTTATTTTGATAAAACTTTAAACAACTTGATAAAACTTAAAGGAAAAGATAAATCTCAGCTGCAAACTATCTAAAGTACAAGATAATCCGTGGCCTTGAGGATAGAATTCATAATCCGAGTCTCGAAATCGGATCTATCTTCTGTCGAGATATGGTCGATATCGATGTTTGTGTTTCTGCTCGACTTGTCCATCTCCACTCGATGTCTATGTTGAGGTCGATATCTATGGTCGATATCGATGTTTAAGGTCGATATCTATGTTGAAGGTCGATATCTACCTCTGCCTACCTCTCCTTGGTTTCTCCGTTTTGGCTCCGATTTCGCTCGAATTCCTGCATGGTTAGCTCAAAACTTGTGCAGACTCTATTTCTTGTATTTTAGCCCATTCTTACGCAAGTTTATATTTTTTTAAACCTTTTCTTTGGAAATCTAATGAAATATGAAGTCAAAAGATGCAATAAAAAGAGGTACATATATGTACATCAAGCAACTAATGAAGCAAGAAGCAAAACGGGCAGAAAGTTAACTCGATATCGACCAGACCGGGTCGATATCGACTGCCCCTAAGGTATGTTTTCTGCCGATTTCGACTAACCTTGACAACAGGTTTATAAATGAAGTGGTCGAAATCGACCTCCAGACATCGAAATTGAGCACCTGTATCGAGCAGCCCAAATCGACTGACATTGTCGATGTAGACCAGTCAAAATCGACCACTGTATGTGATGTGCATGTTTTTAGTCATATTTTTCCATATACTTTAGTGTTAATATAAGTCTTTTTCATTGGTTATGCATTGGGTTTAGTGTCTTTTGCATAGATTTTCATGTTTCATAAGAAATAGATGTCTTCACTAGCTTTTGTGTGATTTACAGGATTTTTGAAGCTATTTTTGAAGAAACTTTCAAGAAAGAAAAGATGCGGAAAAGAATAAGGAGCGCATAGGAAAAAGAACGGAAGCAATCGGAGTTCAAACAAAGGAGATATGGGCGTTTTACTGAGCTTTACCGACCCCGTACCGACCGCCCCTGGGTCGGTACCGAGGCATAATCTGACAGAACAAGCCAATCTAAGCAACAGTAGTCATACCGACCCTAAGGGGGCTCGGTACCGAGGTGGCCCAGGGTCGGTACGGGCTCGCTGGCGCCTATTTTTATCCGGATTTAATTATTTTTACCTCTTTCCTTAAATAGACTTTAGATAAAATTCATATATTTGTTATTTCCTAATTAGGTTTATGGGCTATTAAGTATAAATAGGATTTTTAGGGTTTGGAAGAGGCTCTCTCTTCCTCCTACCAATTTTCGGCACACGTTTAGAATTCTCAACACACTTTTGAGAGCATTTGTGAGCGGATTTGAGAGCTTTTTGAAGCGATTTCTTCGGCGAAAGTTGAGGAAAGTTTTGTAAGGCTTTTGGGACGCATTGTTGACATTATTCTCAGGTTTTTATGCAATTTGAATTTCTGATTTTTAGTCTTTTCATGAATTTTGAGTTATTCACCATGAATATGCGTGAGTAGTCACCTTTTCTAGGGTTGGGGTGATCCCAACGATAGTTATGCTTGCAATTTTGCTATGAATTGATGAATTGATTGGTTCTTATCTATTTTATATGCTTAAGTACTCAATGAAAATTGGGGAAATTCCTTCTTTGCAATTGAATTGAAAGATTAAATTGTGAATTGGATAGTGATTAGGGTTTTGAACGCAAGTTTGATAACCTAATTAAGATTGTTAGTAAAGTTTATTAATTTGTGAAAATAAGTTCATTACTTTGCTAGGGTTGATGCAAGTTGACCCATTTAATAGATAAAAAACATGAATTTTATATGATTCATTGAAATACTTGCATGATTATCGTTGTGGGGATCCTTATGTCCTAGACTTATTATTATTGATTTCCCCAAAAATTCCAGCATCCCACAAAACCCCAAAAATCTCTATATTTGTCATCTCTTCTCGCTATTCTTGCTCTTTGGTAACTAAAATTGAGTCACTGACTTTCTCCCTGCGAACGAACTTGACCCTACTATACCATAGCGGGGTTTCGATCTTATAAATTTATTTGATTGAAAATAAACCTCTCATCAAATTGGCGCCGTTGCCGTGGAGATTTCAATTGTGTCAAAGTTTTAGTTACTAATAGGGTTTGGGAATAGCCCATCCCCCTTTGCTTTTAATTGTGGTGTCTTTGTTTTTGTTTTTAGTTTCAGTTTATGCCATCGGGGCGACGTCGGCTTGATTTTGATTTTGCTATCGATCCCGAAACGGAACGTTCTTTCCATCGCAGACTACGAGAAGCCAGGACAATGGGAGACAACACAGGCAACAATGTTAATGTTGCTATGGAGATGGCTGAACTCCGTCGACAGATGGAGCAGTTTCGGCTCGCTGCAGAAAGAGAAAGGGAAGCGACTGCTCGTCTGCAACGGCAGTTAGATGCTATCCTAAGGAATGCAAAACAATATATGCACCCAGAACTGAGGGTGCCTGAGTCTGCAATTGTCCTCCCTGAGATTGAGCGCAACTTTGAGATCAAATCTCACTTTATCTCTTTAATTAAAAGATCTCAATTTGAGGGCAAAGCTAATGAATGCCCTATGCTTCATATCAAGAATTTCATTGATTTATGCGATACTATTGCTGCTGATAATATATCGTTAGAGTATGTTCAATTAAAGGCTTTTAAATGGTCTCTTGCAGGAAAGACCCTGAATTGGTTGGAGAGTCTACCGCCTAGGTCTATCACTACATGGAAGGCTTTGTATGACTTGTTTATGACAAAATTCTTTCCACCGGCAAAGACAACGGGGCTTAGGAAGAAGTTCACCTCTTTTCACCAATTGCCAGGAGAGACATTTCTAGAGACCTGGGAAAGGTTCAAGGAGTTGTAGAGACAATGCCCTACCCATGGGCAACCTGAGTATGTACTCCAAGAAATCTTCTTCCAGGGCATCAATACAGAGACCAAGACTCGATTGAACCTACACACCGATTGTGGGTTCCTTGAGATGACTCCGAATGATGCATGGGCTCTTTTGGACAAGCTAACGGAGTATGATGCTATATATGGCACCCAAGAGGCTAGACCCTCAAGTAAGAAACTTTATGAGCCTCCTAATGAAATTGACCCTGATGTGCGTAGGCAATTCCATGATGATGAGACCCGACGCCTCAAGAAATAAGTAAGTTTTCTTTCTAGAAACCAACCTTGTTTAGAATGTGGTTCTCAATCTCATAATACTATAGATTGCGATAATATTAGCCAAGTACAAAGGGCGGAGCATTACGAAGAGGTAAGTTATATGAGGGGCCCTTATAGGCCTCCCAATTACAATAATAACTATGCAGGGAACCAAAATAACAATTATGCAGGGAGGAACAACCATTACCCTAATTGGGGTAACTGTGGACAAGGCCAAGGGAGCCAACCTCCCCAAGATCAAAGGATTCCCCCATATAGGCACCCTGGCTATCAAGAACCACCATCATGGGTACAAGAGCTCAAGAAAGGATTCAATGGGCTTCGTTCCGATGTGAATTCTCAAATTAAAGGTGTTCAAGCACAACTAGGAGACATGGAAACATGGAAGAAGGGAGTGGAGTCTCAACTAGGGCATCTAGCGGCTCAAATCCCTCGACCTCAAGGGAAACTCCCGGGACGTCCCGATGAGAACCCTAAAGGGCAAATAGCTGCAATTCACCTAAGAAGAGGGAAGAAAGTGCCCGGACGCAAAAGCACGTCAAACGAGGAGAAAAACGGCAAAAACAGTGTCTGTACCGAAGCTGTATCGACCCCCCCAGGGTCGGTACCGACCCCACCTGCGGGTACGACGTCCTTTTCTTTTTTTTCTCCTGATTCCAGTAGCTGTACCGAGGTCGTACCGACCCCCCCAGCAGCAGGTGACCCTCCTCTCTCCAGCACAACCTGTACCGAGGCCGTACCGACCCCCCCCAGCAGTGATGGATTCTTCTTTTGGGCCTATTTCAGCCCCGAATCCGACGAAAGTGTTTCCATATCCTCCGAAAAAGGTAAAGGACACAGTGGAAGGTAAGTTTCAAAGGTTTGTAAAGATGCTTCAAAGTTTAAATATAACTATTCCTTCCATTGACGCTTTGAGTGAGATGCCTGCTTACACTAAGTTTTTGAAAGACATCTTAGCTAAGAAGAGATCCATGTCTGAGCTTTCTGACGAGGTCCGTTCAGTGAAGTTCCCTGAGAAACTTGGAGATCCAGGTAAGTTTGCTATCAATATTGGTTTAGGATCTTACCGTTTCAAGGCTTTGTGTGATTTAGGTGCAAGTGTAAGCCTCCTTCCCCTTTCTTTATGGTCAAAGACGAGTTTAGGAGCCCTAGACCCCATCAACATGAGAGTGTCCATGGCTAATGGCATGGTAGTATCACCAACTGGGGTGATTGATGATGTTCCCGTCCGTGTAGGTAAGTTTTTCGTCCCTACCGATTTTATTGTTATGGATATGCCAGAGGATCCAGCGGTGCCCATCATTCTTCGACGACCATTCTTAGCAACCGCTGGAGCAATAATTGATGTTAGGAAGGGACTCCTAACATTTGAGATTGGGGATGACATTGTTGAGTTTCACTTCAATCCAACGATGAAGGAAACCACGGACATGGTAGAGGTAAGCTAGTTTGATTGTCTTGAGTCTGCAGGCCCAGTCTCAGGTCTTCTGGCGGATCAAGAGGAAATTTATTCTTTAGAGGTCCTGGAAGAAATATTGAGGACAGATGAGGAAGAGCCCACACTTGTTCCAATCGAGCCTTCCCCAGAGCTTAAGCCACTTCCAGAAGGTTTGAGGTATGTTTTCTTGGGTCCCAATTCTACTTTTCCTGTGATCATTAATGCGAAATTGAATGAGGAAGAAGTAGAGAAGTTACTTAATGTGCTTAGAACCTATAGGAAGGCTATTGGTTATTCTTTGGATGATATCATTGGAATTTCACCTTCTTTGTGCATGCATAGAATATTCATGGAGGATGATCATAAGCCAACCATAGAACGTCAGCGTAGGCTTAACCCAAATATGCAAGAAGTAGTCAAATCTGAAATTTTGAAAATGTTAGATGCTGGAATTATTTATGCTATTTCTGATAGTAAATGGGTGAGCCCGGTTCATGTTGTCCCTAAGAAAGGGGGAATGACTGTGATTGAGAATGAGAAAGGTGAGTTAGTACCTACTAGGACCACTACTAAATGGCGCATGTGCATTGATTATAGGAAGTTGAATAGTGCTACTAGGAAAGATCATTTTCCTCTTCCTTTTATTGATCAAGTTCTTGAGTGTCTAGCACAACACAATTATTTTTGCTATTTGGATGGCTATAATGGTTTTTGGCAGATTCCCATTCATCCGGATGATCAGGAGAAGACAACTTTTACTTGTCCTTATGGAACTTGTGCTTATAGGAGGATGCCATTTGGGATCTGTAATGCTCCTGCAACTTTTCAAAGGTGTATGATGGCTATTTTTTCTGAGATGATTGAGGATATAGTAGAAGTGTTTAGGATGATTTTTCTGTTTATGGTTCTTCTTTTGATTCATGTCTTGCCAACTTGAGTAGGGTGCTAGAAAGATGTGAAGAAACTAATTTGGTGCTTAATTGGGAAAAATGTCACTTTATGGTTCAAGAGGGAATTGTTTTAGGGCATTTGGTTTCAAATAGGGGAATTGAGGTAGATCGTGCTAAAATTGAATTGATTGAGAAACTACCTCCTCCCTCCAATGTGAAAGATATTAGGAGCTTTTTAGGACATGCAGGCTTTTATCGGAGATTCCTTCAAGACTTCTCAAAGATTTCTAAACCTCTAACTAATTTTCTTATGAAAGATGTAGCCTTTGAGTTATCTACAGAATGTCTTGATGCATTCAACAAGTTAAGAGAAGCCCTTATTTCCGCTCCTATTATGCAATCGCCAGATTGGAACCTTCCCTTTGAGATCATGTGTGATGCTAGTGACTATGCTGTGGGTGCCGTGCTTGGGCAAAGGAAAGACAAGAAGCTTCATGCAATCTACTATGCAAGTAAGGCACTCGATGAAGCGCAAAGTAAGTACACCGCGACGGAGAAGGAATTCCTCGCCGTGGTATTTGCCTTTGAAAAGTTTCGTACTTATTTAGTAGGCTCTAAAGTCATTGTTTATACGGATCACGCAGCGGTAAGGTATTTGATGACTAAGAAGGATGCCAAGCCTAGGCTCCTTCGGTGGATGCTTTTGTTACAGGAATTTGATTGTGAGATTAGGGACAAGAAAGGAGCGGAAAACTCGGTGGCTGACCATCTGTCGAGGTTGCCCTTAAACCACCTGAAGGAGTCGGAAAATGAAGTGCCAATCAATGACGCCAGGCCGGACGAAAGCCTCCTTAAGCTCATTCACTCCGATTCGGTGAGTTCCGGTGAGGATTCTATTCATACCCCTTCTTCTTCTCCTATATCTTGCCATATTTATGCTGTTAGAGGGTTGAGGACCCCTTGGTTTGTGGATTTTGCTAATTATATTGTAGGGGGAGAAATCCCTAAGGATTTGACCTCGCAAGCCAAGAAGAAGTTTCTCCACGACGTCAAACACTACTATTGGGATGAGCCTTACTTGTTCAAGTAAGGAAGTGACCATATCTTTAGACGTTGTGTGCCGGATGAAGAGATTGAGAGCATCATCAAGCATTGCCACACCCTTCCGACGGGTGGCCACGCAAAGAGCTTCAAGACCACGGCAAAGATTCTTCAAAGTGGCTTCTATTGGCCTACCATGTTCAAGGATGTACATGCTTACATTGAAGGTTGCGATGAGTGCCAAAGAGCGGGGAATATCACTTGGAGACATGAGAACCCTCTCACCGGAATCCTAGAGGTTGAACTTTTCGACGTATGGGGTATTGATTTTATGGGGCCCTTCCCTTCATCAGGGCCTTATAAATATATCTTGGTAGCTGTCGATTATGTTTCTAAATGGGTTGAGGCAATAGCTACATGTACTAATGATTCTAAAGTTATAGCTAAATTTATGAAGACTAACATATTTCCCAAGTTTGGAGTCCCAAGGGTTCTTATTAGCGATGGAGGATCTCATTTCATAGAAAGGGGCTTCGAGGCTCTTTTGGCTAAGTATGGGGTGACTCATAGGGTGGCAACACCTTATCACCCTCAAACTAGCGGCCAAGTGGAGGTTTCAAATCGGCAAATAAAGAGCATCTTAGAGAAGACGGTGTGGCGCTCACGAAAGGATTGGTCATCCAAGCTAGATGATGCACTTTGGGCATATAGAACGGCGTACAAGACACCTTTGCGCACAACTCCCTACAACTTGGTTTATGGTAAGTCTTGCCATTTGCCCGTTGAGCTTGAGCATAGAGCTTTATGGGCTCTCAAGGAGCTTAACATGGACCTTGACGCGGCCGGAGCAAAGAGATTCATGGACTTACAAGAATTGGAGGAGTTGAGGCTCAAAGCTTATGAAAACGCCGAAATCTACAAAGAGCGCACCAAGAAGTGGCACGACAAGAGGTTGGTCCCAAAGACCTATGAGGTAGGTGATAAAGTTCTTCTTTTCAATTCCAGATTGCGGTTGTTTCCAGGGAAGCTTAGATCGAGATGGAGTGGGCCATTCGTGGTTCATCATATCTATCCCGATGGAGCGGTTGATCTAGTTGATGAAGGAGGAGTCATATTCAAGGTCAATGGTCACCGACTCAAGAAGTACTATGATAGAGTGGATCCGGAGGAAGAAATAAGAGTTACTAGGGCTTTTACAACATTGAAATGAAGATGAGGTAACCACGTCAAGCTAATGACGTTAAAGGTAGCGCTTACGGGAGGCAACCCGCTTTATTTCCTTTTCTTTCTAAGTTTTATTTTTAGTTTGTAAATTTTAGGATAGGTGGGATAGCTGGGGTGGAGCATATTACACTAACCATGCAGGTCTTAGGAGGAAACCACTGCGAAAACGGGCGAAAAACGGGAAAAGAAGCTCAAAAACACCTGTACCGAGGCCGTACCGAGGTACCTAGGGTCGGTACCGACCCTCCTGACAAACAGGTAAGTGAATCTCGGAAAACCGAGAAATTCCAGTAGGCATACCGACCCCGTACCGACCCCCCCTCCCTCGGTACCGACCCCCACCTTCAAAAAAAAAAATTTCAGAAAACCGAAAAAAATATTCCTTTTATCTTTCCTTTTTCTTTTTCTTTCCTTTTTCTTTCTTTTCTTTTTCTTTCCTTTTTTCTTTTCTTCCCTCTTTCTTTCTCTTTACTCTCCACTCCCAGCCCCGTTCCCTCGGTTTCGACCCTAGGTGCCCAGCCCCTCCCTCTCTCGACGCCATCCACCACCAGCCCGAGCCACCTCCGGCCACACCACCACCCCAGCTCGAACCCGCATCCCCTAGCGCACCCCCCGACCCCAGTAGCACCTCGGTTCCAAGCCCCTAGCCCCCACACCCAGCCCCGTTACTCACAGCCCCCACCTCGGTTCCGAGACCTCGCGCTCAGCCCATCCTCTCTCGGTGCCACCCACGGCCACCACAGCCCACCTCCGGCCAAGCCACCACCACAGCTCGACCCCCCTCCTTGGCGCACCCCCTGAGCCCAACCTCACCCCAGTTCGAGCCGCACAACACCCCCACCGAGCCACTTTTGCCCAACATCCCTGTTCCGCCTTTTTGGCTCGTTATACCTTCAAAATACCGATTTTTCTTCTTCATTCTACTCGGTTGTGGTATGATTTCTAATCCTAAACTTGCTATTTCAATTATTTTGATTGATTTGATGATTTGGGTTGAGATTGAAACCTAGGGTTTGATTTAGAAGCGGAATTTGGGGCTTTTTGCCGAAAGTCAAATTTGTCGAAATTGATGATATGGTTGTGTTGTTGGGTTGATTTTAAGCTATTTTCATGTTCATGGCATTGTCAAATTATTTATGGATTGTGTGCTAATTGAAATTTTAAAATTTCATTGCGATCTGTTTCAGGCTTTGATTTATGAATTGATTTTTATGCCTTAGGTTGATTAGTTTCTTCTATTTGAGCATGTAAATTATATTCTTGCAAGATTTGACAAGTGCAAACAAGTTGTATATATTTCATATTTATCTTACTTGTTTTGAACTTAAGTATGGGGTTGTGACGGTTGATTTGTGTATAAAGAGTTGTGCATTACTTATATTACTTTTCTTGGGTATATTGTTGTATGATTTGGGGATGCCTTAGTTCTCTACATGATATTACATTATATATATTGTTTCCCCTTTTCATATAGTCTAGGTTGAGCATATATTTAATATATAAGTAGTGCATTATATTTATTCTATATGGTGGTGAGTTTGTGTGCATTTGAGCTCATTTGATATTTTCAAGAATGCACTTAAGGTTATGTGGTTTTATGTTCGCACATGCTTTATATGCTTATAGGATTTATTTAGTGCATCTTATTTCTTTTGTGTCTACTCGGTTCTGTAGGTATGTATGGCTTGATCACAATTGACTTGGTTTTATTGATTATAGAAACATATTTAGCTTGAGTTTCTTTCCTTTGTTTCAGGAATATGTTCCGTTCTAAGAGCAAGAGGGTTAGGGAGTCATCTTCTACGGTTACTTTGGATGACGTAATCATATACGACGCCCGTCAGAAGAAGGAGTACAAGGACATCCTCAAGATCCACAAGCTTCGGGCTCGGTGGTATGACCCTATAGATAGAGTGAGCTTGGGAATACAGGATGACATAGTGGAGGCCTTTTCCTATTTAGGCACCACGTGTCTACTGGATCTTGTCCCGCGCTTCTACCCGGCCCTAGTTGTTGAGTTTGTGGCTACTTTGCAGACGGACGTCAATGGGCCGGATTTTGAGGGCCCTATTACATTCCATCTAGGGAATGAGATTCGCACATTCACCTTGCAGCAGTTCAATGCTCTGTTGGGATTCCCCAACACTGTAGAGCCATACAACGTCGTCAGCTACAAGGCTTTGGATACATGGAAACTGATCACCGGCATGCCCAGATGGCCTGAAAGAGCTCTTCCAGGTAAGGATATCGCGAACCCTCTTTTTCGCATTATCCTTAGGATTTTTGGTAGCACTATATGGGCAAAGAAAGAGCTTTCTAGGCCTACAAGGATGGAAATTGCTTGTTTAAGGGGGGTGTTATTCGAGATGGAGACGCCCCTAAATTTGGGTTATGAGTTCCTTGCACATGTTAGAGATTACACGAAGAACACCGATGAGATTTGGTTTGGTGGTATGATTGCACTTTTGGCCAAGCACCTCCAAGTTGATCTAACCAGATACAAGTCTGCGGCTACTCAGCTTATAGACATTGCTTACTTGACGAGTGCTAAGGTGATCACGAGGAAAAGGGATAGGTACTTTTCTACTTTTCATGGTTATGATGTTGAGATTCTCAGGCAGAACTTGGACTTGTTGTATGTACCGAATTGGCGCAACACTTGGGCTGAGGAGTATCGTTCAATCTCAGAGGTCATTTTGGGAGATCCTCTGAGACGCCAGTGACCGCCCAAGTATCCCCATCCAGAGGACACATTAGGTTTAGTGGTTCACCAGCCGGAGCATACTGAATACATGGATCATGACGCTATGCCTAGTGGCCACTACTTTTCTGATGAGGCTGGTCCGAGTAGGACTTCTACGCAGCAATCTTCTTTTGATGATATCATGCGCGAGCTGCAATATCTGAGAGTAGGCCAGTAGATCTTGCAGGAAGGGCTGAGGGGTGAGTTTACACGCCTGAATGAGAGGATGGACCTACAGGAAGCACGTGCGTCCTCTTTTACATCTTGGGTATCCTCTCTCTTCCCACAGAACCCATACCCACCACCGCCGCCGCCCTCTGAGTAGAGTTTCTTGATTTCTTCAACAACTTCTGCATCTTGTTTTTGTGAGTTTCTGAGTCTTTTTCCATATTTCAGTTAATAATCTCAGAAGTTGGAAATCTCGTCAACTTGCAAGCACTTGGAGAAGAAAACTCATCCTTTGATTTAAGTTACGTGTAAATACCAAATAACTCAAGGTAGGGAAATTTCAGCAAAAACCAAACACATCTTAATAGAAGAGCCATTCAGATCAGCTGCTTGTTTTACAAATGATGATTTAGAGACTCAATCGCATGCAGTTAGGGATAGGAGAAATTATCAGAGAGAAGGCGAAATTAGTTAAGAGTGGAAATCAGTAGCTAAAGGCATACCAAGCGACTCTTAAAGAGTTGGATTCAGTAGCTACAAGGATCTAGTTGAAGATTAGCCAAATGATTGAACTGTGCAGCAATCATAGCTTTGAAGCAAACAAAAAGGTGCAGATACGAATCTTAATAGTTTCAATTTCAACTTTATTTCGATATTAATGCTTAATCAAAATTAGTTAAAAGTGGAAATCACCATCTAGGTAGGTGTAAAAATGGAAGAAAATACTAATGGAAGAACAAGAAGAAGTGCCGACCTAAAATGACGTAAATTTGGGGCAAGGAGGACGAGACAAAGCACGAAGAGCGAAATAAACTTCTAGTGTGTAGACTAGCTATCACATACTCTGTAATAAAAAAAAATTATATTGTTTTCATTTCCTTTATTGCCAGAATCTGATGGCATAATATGGCAATTGCATCCACTGGCACTTTTTATCTCAAGATAGCAAAACCTCGCTAAAAAGATCAGAATTTATAAGTAAATCGCTAGAATAATTTTATATTTCAAAGTTGGCTTTCTATCTCAGACACCTAATATGCTAAAAGTATATACATTACTTGTCAAAATGGTAGTTCAGTGACATATCAAACAAAACATTGATCAGATGCACTCTTTAGCTCCTAGGGTCTAGAACATTAGAAACAAAACTACAGATTGTGCAAATATTCTCATAAAATGACAAGTAATACACACTATCATCCATCCAAACTAGCTTTGATTAAGATTAACTGCTAGAAACCCTCAAATGGACAGGTGAATTCAAACAGTTGTATGAATCATGGCTCCACAAATTGAGAGGAGGCAATGACATCTTTAATCTTAAACTAAGCAGTTAAAAAATATTGAGAGCAGGGAATGACATCTTTAATATTAGTGCTAACAATCTCCCCATTATCTACCGAACTAGGGCATAGACTAAGTAGCTAAAAAAATAAAATTTTTAGAGGGAAGCAGCAATAACACGGCCAACACAAGGAGAGAAGCAAAAACATATTTAAGAAGCAAGGAGAATACCTGAGGCTTGATGGCCTCCTTATTCCTGAACGGCCTGAAGAGGAATTCATCAGGTGAACCTTGGCAGGACAACACTCTCCTCAAGAAGCCATATGCATTGGAAGAGCAAAAATGGAGGAATCAATATTCAATGTGAAGTATAAGGCTACAAAAATCAGAAACCTATAGCTTCGGACAATCCATCTAACTGACTGCTAAAGCATGACAGGAATTGAGAAAATCCACATAGCAACTGTTTTGAAAACCCTAACCAAAAACCTAAAATTGAGAAAATCCAAATCAGTAACTACAAAGCGGATCTGTTAGAGATGGAGAAGTAACAAGTGAAAACCCTAACCAAAAAAACCTAAAATTGAACAATTAAAGGTGGGGCTGAAGTCGGCGGCAAAAATCACTGATTCGGATGAACAAGGAGGTGCGACACCAATCTACTCACTAGATCTGAAAGGGGAAAGAGCGAGAGAGACTGACCAGAACCGGGGAAGGAAGAGAGAGTTGTGATTTCGGGTTCATGGCAATAGATAGGGACACGAATCGTGTCGCCCCATATTTGTGGTAGTTTTCCATCGACAGGAGAAGCACAAAAACGTCAGTCTCATCGCGGATCCGAGATTGGGAGAAGATGAACAAGAGGAAGATGCTTACCAATGGAGATGTGTTGCACTCCTCTTTTGAGGGCCATTGACAGAAGTAGGAGCTAAAGGAGAGCATACAAACGTTGTGATTTTAGATCTAGTTTTGGAGAAGAAAGGCTGGAGAGAGGGAGGAGAGAGATAGGTTTCACATATGTTAACCCTTTGTCTGAATAAATGGGAGAGTGAAAACGAAGTAGCGCCTTCTAAAATGGTTGAGCGAGTGTTCAAATGAATTTTAGAAGCGCCTTCTAAAATGGTTCTGCGCCCTCTAAATTTTTTTAAAACACATATTTAACATCGGTCAAATAAGTTGGACGATGTCTGTGCTTTTATTTACATGACAAATTTAAAAACTGATGTTGAAAAACTGTTTAACATGGCAGGTTTTTCTGACAGATGTTAATGAGCCGATGTTAAATAACAGAATTCTAGTAATATTATATGCCAATTATGGAGGTCTACACGATTTCTTGTGTTATTTTGCATAAATCGAGGCAATATCAGAGCGATTTGGAGAAGAGAATAGAAGCTGGAAAATCACTCGAAGTCTAATGAGGAGTCACTCGACATCGACTAAAGTGACTCGACATCGAGTGAAATTGAAGACCAAGAAATCGAGCCAGGAAGAGAACCACTCGACTCGATACATGACGAGAGGGTTTCTCGACCAAATAAATTTATAGTCAAGACCCCTGCTATAGTATAGGGGAGTCAGGTTCGTCCTCAGGAGAGAAGTAAGCGGTTCTAGGTTTAGTTGGTTTCGGGGTTCGTGAGTAGCGGGAAAAGGTGGCGGTCGGTTGCTGTCGATATCGATTGAGACTGGTCGATGTCGAGGGATGGAGAGGGGATGGTGGTTGGTGTCGAGTATAATCTCTGCAGAATTTAAATAATAAAATAAAATAGTAAAAGTGAAAACTTCCAAGGTAAGGGATCACCACAACAATAAACATATGTATAAATCACGAATAACATAAAAGAGCATGCTTTACATCAAAGAATCAACTTTCGCTAATTCCAACAAATTAGGTAAATCAACTCTCGAAAATAAACTTGATTGTTTCTACCTTTTCTTAATTAGGATTAATAAACTCGTGAATAAAAACCTTAATTACTATCCAAGTTTGCAACATGAATTCCTTGAACTTTCATCCAAGGGTTAAACATAAAGGTAGATGATGATAGAAACACACACAATTATGAATTCATCGATTAAGAACACATGCCTATCGTTGGGCTCACCCCAACCCTAGAAGAGGGGAATTAGAAACAAAACATGAAAATAAACAACTAACTTTAAATTAAAACTAAAACTTACAAAACCTTCAATCTTCACTCTAGGCTCTCCTCCTAACTACTTGCGTCTGAAGACGACTTGACTTGAATGATTGAAAAACCAGCCCCTAGGGCTTTATTTATGGGGCTCAATCCTAGCTATTCTAAGAGAGCAATCTATCTAAATCTATCTAAAGATATACTTCTAGATAAAAGGAAATAAATCTAAATTAGTAAAATAGATAAATCCTTAGGGTAATTAATTGTTCAACCCTTTAGGATAGAAAGTAGATAAAATATATTATCCTTCATGTGCAAGTTTCCTCCACTCGGATTAGGACTCGGTATGGCTCGAAATCGGCTTCTGGGGTTCACTCGATATCGACCATGTTCAGTCGATATCGACCTGTCTTCTCAACTTCACTCGATCTCAACCTCTGAAGGTGATTTCGACCATGTCTTGACTCGATATCGACCTATTTTGTGTAGCTTCCAAGTGCTGAGTCGATTTCTGGCATTTCTGGTCGACGTGCTCTACTCGATATCGACCAAATAAGGTCGACATCAACCTCCTTGACAGTTCTCAGTATTCTGTATCCGTCTTGAAATGCAGTTTTCCGAGTCCTCGTTCGTCCGATTGACACATATGAATATGCGTTGGAAAGCTCTTTTCGAGGGCTATAACTCTCATGAAGAAATAAGAACTTGATTCAAAATGATGAATGGTGAAAAGTGGCGTTTTCTCCAGCTGCACCATCCTGTGCTCTTCCTTAGCTTCTTTAACGTCTTCATGACTTTCCCTTAAGCTCCAAAGTGCGTTCGATTTCTGTAAAATTAAACAGAAACTTGTGTAGACCTCCATATATTGCAAATAAACATTAACTACACAAATCTCATGCTTTCCCAACCCAAAAACATAAAATATGGAAAAAAATCGAAATAGATGTAAGCAAAAAACATGGCAAATTGAGCGCACATCAATACATATGAGTCGATATCGAGCAACCCACTCAATATCGAGTGAAGCTGCAGAAGATCCGATGCAGTTTGATGAATTCTTATCCGAGGCGAATCGCTTCTACATTAATTCGGGAATCTTCTATCTTATTTTGAGACTTTATATCCTTTATTAATTGTGAATTCCATATTTACCTAAAAGGATTTTATTTATTTACTTTAGCAAGTTTTTATCTTAGGAATTAGATAGATATTCCTTTCCTTGGATAGCAAGGTTTGAAATGTATAATTAGAGCCATTAGGGCTGAGAGTATATCATCCAGAAAAAAAGAACAGTTTCAATTCAATTTAGGAGTAGAGAAAGAGAGAGGAGGCTCAGTGAAGGAGAGAAAGTGAGAGCGGGATTTTGGCCTTGTTCGTTTGTAATTTCTCGACGTTTATTTCAATTCAAGTTTGTTATTTTCCAATGATTATGATGATGTCTATGGCTAAGAAGCATGAGTAGTTCCTTACTTCTAGGGTCGGGGTGAGCTCGACGATAGCCATGTAAGTTTATGCATCAAAGCTATGATTTTATGCAATTTCGTCTTCTATCCTATATGCTTTATTCTTCTACAAGAGTAGTAGGCTATCCTTATTTGCATTATTTAAGCGAAAGCAACCTTATTGTAAATTTGGATTAATTATGAAATTGGGATAGTAACACTTGGGGTTTATGCGAGAGCCTTTAAATTACCTATTTGTTAATAACGAAAGTTATTGGATGAAAAGGCATAATCTTTCATGAATTTTGCATATGCTTATATGGTTATCGTTGCGGCATGAGATCCCTGATCTTAGAAGTTGTGTTAGTTTATTGAGTTTTATATACATTCAATTCTGCGAGTTTATTCTGTTCACACTTATTAAATCATCCTACAATTCTTCGGACAGCTATTCCAACACAACTGGTTACGTTTTACACTTTCTGCTGAAGACTCGATTTCGACTGTCTGGTTCGATAACGAGTGACTGACTCGACATCGAGTGCCCCAAACTCGACGTCGACTGCTTTGTCTGTTCAGCAGGGAGTAGAATAGAAATCGACTGAACTTGAGTCGATATCGAGTGTATCACTCGATATCGAGTGATCTACTGAGTCGAAACAAAACGTGGTTTACAAGCTTAGGATCCGCTGACACACCTCCTCGTGGATCAATCCTAAATACCCTACCACTACATCGGAAGGTTTTCTTGTTATTTATTTAAGAAGGCTTGGAGATCGGTTTGAGTTTATATTTTATATTTATTTTTATACTCGAAATTCTCATACGTCAAATTTTGGCGCTGTTGCCGGGGAGGCAATCATTCGCGCCCTAAGTTTTTACTCACGTTCTTTTCTAGTGCTGATTTTGTAGGTTCATGTGAGGCTCTGATCACGTACCTATCTTGGAAAATCTAGACAAGCCAGAATGTTTCCTCCACATCCGAAACAAAGCAGTCCGAATCATGGCGGAAACAGCGACACAGACTCAACTCATAGAGAGGTTGAGGGAGAAGATTGAGGACCATAATACTACTATCTCCAATGAAAGGGCAACTGCCGCTGCGGAGAGAGCTCGTGCCTATCGAGAGGAGGAAGCATGTAGACAAGCCTAAGAGAGGCTCAATCAATATCCGCAAACGGCAATGCAATACATGCACCCTACGCTCACCGTGCCCGAATCCGCGATCGTCATCCCTCCTTCCGATTATGAAATTAAACTTAACTTCCTTTCTGAAATTAAACGCAATACTTTTGAAGGAAGAACTAATGAATGCCCCTTGCAATATGTTACTATTTTTATGGATTTAAGTGAGACTGTCGCCGATGGAGCTAATTTAGAATACATTAGACTAAAATCTTTTCGATGGTCTCTTGCAGGGAAGGCTTTACAGTGGCTTGAAAGCTTGGCTCCACGTTCGCTAAGGACATGAGAAGAGGTGAAGGATGCATTCCTCAACAAGTTCTTCCCTCCATAAAAAATGGCGATGCTGCGACAAAAGATCACAGCTTTTAAACAAAAGCCATGTGAGACATTGGCACAGGCATGGGAGCGCTTCAAGGACCTACTGTGATCATGCCCTACGCATGAGAAACTACCTTACATCATCCAGGAGATCTTCTACAACTACCTCGACGCACCGAATAAGGAGAGAATCAACTCTACACCTCATATTGGTACATTGAGCTTACACCTATGGAGGCCTGGGACACAATTAAGAGGCTTGTCAACTTTGACAACACGTATGGGACTGTTGCGGCCTATGACTCAAGGCCTTCCCCATCTATGCCGCTTTTTTAGCCTCAAAGAGAGATCGATCCAAACGTAAGGTAATAATTCAACAATGATCAGGCACGCCTGCCCACACCTTGAGCAAGTCAGCACTCCAGAGACACATGAGGAAGCTAAATGGATGAGAGACCCCTATGCCGGAGGGGGCAACCAGCAGTATTGGGGGGATCAAAGATTCTACCAACTTCAGCACCAACAGAGGGACCCCCTCTTATAGGGCACCTGGACATCCGCGGCGGGAAACAAAGAAAGATGACTTGTAGATCATGCTTGATGAGATAAAGAGGAACCACGCTGAGTTTAAACAATCGAACAACTACGTCCACACTCAGCTGCATGGCACCAACTCTAGGCGCAGGAAGATCGACGTTTGGAAGAAGAGCATGGAGACCCAAATGGGTGAATTGGCTGAACAAATCCCCAAGTCATCTGGATCGCTGCCAGGATCCTCTCTGCCCAATCTTAAGGGCAAATCTGCTGGTTACACAGCGGCGATGAATCTGAGGAGTGGGCGTCAACTACTATTGCCCGAGTAAAACGCGGAGGAAAAAACCACTGGAGAGGGCACGATATTGACTCATCCAGTCGATATCGATCGAGATGCAGGCGACGTCGAGTCCCCCTTACTCGATGTTGAGCTAGAAGCTGAACGTCACCAAAAATCGACTCCTCTAATCGACATCAACTCAACACCACTGGATGTCGACCTAGCGCCAGCAGCAGTAAAGAAGAAGACGCTTCCATTCTCGAAGAAAACGTTGAAGGACCCGGCAGAAAAGAAATTCCAACGCTTTGTAAAGATGCTTCAAGGTCTAAATGTTACAATTCCATTCACTAAAGCTCTTTATGAAATGCCATCTTATGTACGGTTTCTCAAGGATATACTGGGAAAAAAGTGATAAATTGTTGAGATCGCATAGGAATGCAGTAAGATGGAGCTACCAGAGAAGTGGCCAGACCCATGTAAGTTCACTATTATCATAGGCTTAGGTCAACACTGATTCAATGCTTTATGTGATTTAGGGGCGAGCGTAAGTATTATACCCCTAACAATACGGTGAAAGGTAAAGATTAATTGGTGCATTAGAGCCTATGGATGCTAAACTCTATATGGCGAACAACACGGTGGTCATTCCGACAAGGGTGGTAGACGATGTGCCGGTTCAAGTAGCTAAATTATTTGTCCTTGCTAATTTTCTAGTTGTTGATATGGCAGAGGACCCTGCTTGTCCAATTATTTTAGGAATGCCCTTCTTAGCAACCGTTGCTACAAACATACACGTAAGGAAAGGATGGCTCTCATTCACCATAAGTGACGAAGTTATAAAGTACTCCTTTAATAAGACGATAAAGAGGCATGACGGTCCTATGGAGGTGAAATCAATCTAGGGAGGCTACCTAGCTTGTGGGGAACCTAAGATAAGAACTATGACCCCCGAAGAGTTAGAGAAGAGGGCTATAGAAGCCCAAGTGGAGGAAATCATGGCAATCTCGAACGAAGACACTGAAGTTCCACTCGATGTCGACCCATGTAAGTCGATATCGACTAACATTTTTCCAGATGGTATGCCAGGTCTTAAGTATGGGGTCGATGTTGAATCACACCACTCGAAATTGAGTGACTCACTCAAAATCGATCCAAATTCAAAGCCTCCATCGACTGAGTCAAAATCTGAAGGAAGACACTCGATATCGAGTCAACTAACTCGATGTCGAGTCAATCAAGTCGAGTCGACTTCTCCAACATCGATTGTACCACCAGGAGTAAAACATGACTCGATATCGAGTGACCTTACTCGATATCGACTGGACCCTCAGAAAGAAAAGGAAAGCTCTGCAAAGGGGAGTCGAGGTATGGATCTCTCTTCCCCAATTTCAATAAATGACTTATCTATACATGAGAGAGGTTTGCCTTGGTATGTACGCTTGTGCAGGATATCCAATGATGATCCGAGCAACTATGAAGTAGGAGACAAGGTGTATGTCTCCAAATCAAAAGATCATTGGTTTCCGAGCAAGTTCAAAACAAAGTAGATTGGTCTATTTACAGTGAACAAGATCCATCCAAGCGGGATACAGCTGCGACAAAAGAACGGAGTACTATTTGAAGCCCAGGTTACGTGGGCTCTGCAGATGCCGCCTTGAGAGCATGAAAGAAGAAGTCGGCCTAGTGACTATAAAGTCTAGAGCTTGTAATGAGACAAATAGTTTTTAGGTTTGGATATTTTTGGTTTCGTTTTGAGACTTTATGTTTTGGTTTGGCTTTTTGTTTTATTGTCTAACGAATTTCAGGAGCAAGAAGCTTAACTTCACCAGGAATCGAGTGAACAAGATCCATCCAGGCGGGATGCAGCTGCGAGAAAAGAACGGAGTACTAAGGCTACGTGGGCTCTATAGATGCCACCTTGAGAGCATGAAAGAAGAAGTCGGCCTAGCGACTATAAAGTCTAGAGCTTGTAATGAGACAAATAGTTTTTAGGTTTGGATATTTTTGGTTTGGTTTTGAGACTTTATGTTTTGGTTTGGCTTTTTGTTTTATTGTCTAACGAATTTCAGGAGCAAAAAGCTTAACTTCACCAGGAATCGAGTGACACCAGTCGATATCGACTGGATCATTCGACATGGACTGACCCTACAGACATCTTTCGCACTTGATTTTTGTGATTCTGCGCTAATTTCTAGTAAGTTTCTTTCTTAACCCTAGTTCTTATAGAGTGAGGACACTGTAATCTTTACGTATGGGGTGGGGGAAAAGCTTACTTACATATGCATTTTTGCGCATATCTCATATTTTTTTTCATATTTATGCATACTTCTCCAATTGCATTATACATGGTTACTTTGGATATGATATATTTATCTATATGGATCATTTTTTTACCCAAAGATTATTTTTATCACCCCCATTGAAAAATTTTGAAAATTTTAAAAATTATTGGATAGTGTCTCGGAAGTTTAATAGAACTCGATGATGCAAAAGTAGATTCATTGGAGATATAGCATGAAATTTCCTAGTAAAGGGAAGTCACAATGAAGTGCGGTTTTTAGAGAAAACCATGAAAGGAGGTAAAATCTGAAGTTGCTTTTGACATGTGTATGATAAGAGGATGGAGGACTTTATATTTTCCATACATGTGCTCAATTTCATATCCTAGCCTTACCTATGCATATTTGCATTACACAAGCCATATATGAGCCTTACATTATTATTGCGCCACATACATTATATATTGCCCATTTTTATACGTTATGCCCTATCCGAGGATTATGTTGAGAATGGATGTCATATTTGGAGTTAATATATGGAGTTTGTGCATATTATTATTTTTATTGAAGTTGTCAGCAGGATGAAAGAAATTTTGAATTATAGAAAATTTAATGAGCGAGAAAAAATCTGATCACCTCAGGAGATAAAGGTAGATCGACCTTGCTCGTTGAGATGTTAGTTCGGCGAGATAAGACACCAAGGCGAGGAGTCTGAAGCACTAAGTATCTGGGGCCATTCATGACATCAATGTTTGTGACTCGCGAGAAGGTAGTGCTAATGTTAGAGAGGTAAAAGCATTATAGAAAAAAAAAAGCATTGAGCGAAGAGCGAAATGTGAGAAATATTATGAAAAAGGGATGTGGTATGAAAGTTTGGAAAGAATGTTTATTTCCCCGGATTTAACACCACATGGCCAAAATTTTTCCCACCTTTAGCCTTTTACCAATCTACTTTTCTATGAGCTTGCATAAACGTCCTCTTGATTATTAATGCTTTGTCGCATGAAATTATTTTATGCATAACCCTCATTTTGTGCGTATGATGTTGCTTTTATTCACAAGCATGGATTTGGGTACGTTAGTACCTTTTCGAGGAGGGAAATTGATTATAGGGACATATAACAATGAATCTATGATGTTGAGGGTTTAGTTTCTTCCCGTGAATGACCGCTAAAAGTATTGCTTGAGGACAAGCAAGCATAAGTATGTGGTGTTGATGTGAGCTCAATTTACCATGTTTTGCATCTACTTTTACTTTAATTTCTGTCTATATTTCATGCATATTGGTTGGGAAAGCATAAGATTTGTGTGGTTTATGTTTATTTTCCAATTATGGAGGTGTACACGAGTTCTTGTGTTATTTCGCAGAAATCGAGCCAATATCGGTGCGATTTGGAGAAGAGAAGAGAAGCTGGAAGTCCTATTGATTATTAATGCATTTACCAATCTACTTCTCAATGAGCTTGCATAAAAGTCCTCTTGATTATTAATTGTTTGTCGCATGAAATTGTTTTAAGCATAACCCTCCATTTTGTGCGTATGATGTTGCTTTTATTCACAAGCATGGATTTGGGGACATTAGTACGTTTTCGAAGATGGCAATTGATTTTAGGGACATATAAAAATGAATCTATGATGTTGAGGGTTTAGTTTCTTCCCCTGAATAACCGCTAAAAGTATTGCTTGAGGACAAGCAAGCTTAAGTATGGGGTGTTAATGTGCGCTCAATTTACCATGTTTTGCATCTACTTTTACTTCGACTTCTATCTATACTTCATGCGTATTGGTTGGGAAAGCATAAGATTTTGTAGTTTATGCCAATTATGGAGGTCTACATGAGTTCTTGTGTTATTTCGCAGAAATCGAGGCAATATCGGAGCGATTTGGAGAAAAGAAGAGAAGTTGGAAAATTACTCGAAGTCTACTGAGGAATCACTCGACATCGACTAAAGTGACTCGACATTGAGTGAAACTGAAGACCAAGAAATTGATCCAGGAAGAGAACCACTCGACTCGATACAAATGAGTCGATATCAAGCAACCCACTCGATATCGAGTGAAGCTGCAGAAGATCCGACATAGTTTGACGAATTCTTATCCGAGGTGAATTACTTCTACATTAAGTCAGGAATCTTCGATCTTATTTGGAGACTTTATATCCTTTATGGTGAATTCTATATTTACCTAAAGGGCTTTTATTTATTTACATTAGCCAGTTTTTATCTTAGGAATTAGATAGATATTCCTTTCATTGGATATCAAGGTTTGAAATCTATAATTAGATCCATTAGGGTTGAGAGTTCATCATCCAGAAAAAAGAACAGTTTCAATTCAGTTTAGGAGTAGAGAAATAGAGAGGAGGCCGAGTGAGGAGAGAAAGCGAGAGCGGGATTTTGGCTTTGTTCGGTTGTAATTTCTCGATGTTTATTTCAATTCAAGTTTGTTATTTTCCAATGATTATGATGATGTCTATGGCTATAAAGCATGAGTAGTTCCCTTACTTCTAGGGTCGGGGTGAGACCGACGATAGCCATGTAAAATTATGCATTAAAGGTATGATTTTATGCAATTTCATCTTCTATCCTATATGCATGATTCTTCTCCGAGAGTAGTAGGCGATGCTTATTTGCATTACTGAAGGGAAAGCAATCTTGTTGTAAATTTGGATTAATTATGAAATTGGGATAATAACACTTAGGGTTTATGCGAGAGCCTCTAAATGACCTATTTGTTAATAACGAAAGTTATTTGATGAAAATGCATAATCTTTCATGAATTTGGCATATGCTTATATGGTAATTGTTGTGGCATGAGACCCCTGATCTTGGGAGTTGTTTAGTTTATTGAGTTTTATTCTGTTCACACTTCTTAAATCATCCGACAATTCTTCAAACAGCTATTCCGACACAACTGGTTACGCTTTACACTTTCTCCCTGAAGACTCGATTTGGAATTTCTGGGCCGATATCGAGTGACTGACTCGACATCACTCCACGTCGGCTGCTTTGTCTGTTTTGCATGGAGTAGACTGGAAATCGAATGAACTTGAGTCGATATCGAGTGATCTGCTGAGTCAAAACAGAAGGTGGTTTAAAAGCTTAGGATCTGCTGACACACCTCCTCGTGGATCGATCCTGAATACCCTACCACTACATCAGGAAGGTTTCTTGCAATTTATTTGAGAAGGCTTGGAGATCGGTTTGAGTTTATATTTTATAGTTATTTTCATACTCGAAATCCTCCTACGTCATATTCCTAATTGGTGTTGAGAAAGACATAATCTTTTATGTGAATTAAGTCCTAATGCATGCATGGTTATCGTCGTGGTAAATTCCTATCCTATGATCTTTTAGTTTATTATACAAAAACCCCAAAAATCTATTGCCTTTATTTATTTTATTTATTTATTTTCTTTATTTTCTGCATTCGACATCTTTTGTGAACACACTCGATTTTGACCTATATAGTCGATATCGACTCCCTGCATCGAGCAAACCCTACATCGATGGTCTTCTGAGTCGACAGGAACTACTAACCCCACTCAAGATCGACCTCTTTAGTTGATATCGAGTGCTTTTATTATTTTCCCTTCTCTGCAGGTTCTTCACAGATCGACGTCACTCACTAGGAATCGATTGCCCCTTTCGATATCGACTCCCCAACTCGATATCAAGCCTACTGGTTGACTTACGCAAAAGCTTCGGAGACTATGCATGCATCGCTGACCCGCCTCCTCGTTGATCGATCCTGATTCCCTTCCACTACAGTGGGAGGAAGTCTTGTAATTTATTTGCGTAGATAAGGATTCAGTTTGATATTTATCTTTTAATTATTATACTCGATTTCCTCCTACCATCAAATTTTGGCACCGTTGACGGGGAGGCTATCAATCGCTCCTTGTTTAGTCTATCTTACATCTTTTCCTAGTGTTGTCTTAAAAGCGTATGCGACGCACTGATCGCACACCTGCGTTCACAACTTTAGACGATCCGGAACACTTCCTTCGTCTACAAGAACATGCTAAGAGGATCATGGCTAACGAGGAAACAATGCAACAAGAGCTCGAAAGGAAACAGAAGCGAGTAGAGGGGTTCAAAACCGACGTCACTCAACCTACCCAGGCACAAAAAAGAATGGCCGCTCGCTACGAACAAGAAGCCCAAGCTCGCCGAGAAGCCCAAGAGAAACTACGCTAGATCCTGCAGAATGCGAAAGAATATATGCACCCCACTGTGGCGGTACCTGAGTCTCCTATTGTTCTCCATAATGTTGCTTTTGAAATTAAAACTACTTTTATTACGGAGATTCGGAGACATGCTTTTGAGGGAAAGGGCTCCAAATGCCCTATGGCGCACACAACTACTTATATTGATCTATGCGACACCATTGCTGACGATGTCAGTCTTGAATATATGCACCTAAAAGCTTTTAGATGGTCTCTTGCAGGAAAGGCGCTACATTGGTTGGAGAGCTTGCTGCCACGATCTATCCGCACCTGGGCTGAACTTAAGGACATCTTCCTCAATAAGTTCTTTCCACCATCAAAGACGACGCAGATTCGCCAGAAGTTTATGTCCTACAAGCAGAGACCAGGGGAGACACTAGCGCAAGTCTGGGAGCGCTACAAGGATTTGCTAAGATCCTGCCCTACTCATAGGCAACCGCCATATGTTATCCAGGAAATCATCTACAATACCCTGGACGTGCCTACAAGAGAGCGCATCAACACCTATACCACCTATCTCTACCTCGAGCTTACCCCTACTCAAGTCTGGGAGACGATTGAAAGGCTAGTGGAGTTCGACAACTCCTATGGGACTCCTGCGGCTTCCGATGTGAGACTAGCCACATCCATGCCACTATATAAGCCTTCCAATGAGGTGGATCCTGAGGTGAAGGACCAGTTCATGAAAGATCAGGTAAAGCGTCTTCCAAAACAAGTTAGGTTTCATACTAAAAACCAAGCTAGTTTAGAATGTGGGTCACAGAAACACAACACGATGGCTTGTCCCTACACGGAACAAGGACAATTGGCGGAGACCGACGACGAAGTAAAGTATTTGTGGGGGACCAACAATGGAGGCAACCAAGGGAATTGGGGTTATCAACAACCCCAGTATCAAAAATATCAGCAACCCCCACCTTACAGAGCACCTGGCCATCCCGAGAGAGAAAGGAGGGATGATCTACAACTCATCCTAGACGAGAAGAGGTGGAACTAAGCAGAGACAAAGCAATCCAACAATTCCATCCAAACATCACTACATGGCATCAAATCTAGGCATGGTGAAATTAACACAAGGAGGAAAAGCGTGGAGATCCACCTAGGTCAATCGGAGGAATCTATTCCACGACAACCCAGAGGCCTCCCAGGCCAACCACAAGCCAATCCAAAGGGGCAACCATCGGGCCACGTCGCCGCCATACGCTTAAGGAACGGCAAGGAAATTCAACTCAACAATAATGAAATGGAACCAACGGAGAAAGTCACTGGAGAGCCAGTCGTTATCCATACCCCTCAGTCGATGTCGACTGACCCACTTGATGTCAACCCACCTGTCGACGTCAACCCTATCCAGGCACCCCCGAGATCGACCACATTAGTCGATATCGACACCCCCAGTCGATGTCGACCATCCATCAGCACCACCTCGGGCCAATCACACTCCACCAAAGAAGAAGCCATTGCCTTATCCCTCAAAATCTTCAAGGGACCCTGTGGACGCGAAGTTCCAAGGCTTTATATAGGTACTCCAAGGCTTTAATGTCACCATTCCATTCACGGAATCCCTTCATGAGATGCCATCCTACGTCCGGTTCCTGAAAGACATTCTAAGTAAGAAGCGATCAATTGCTGAGATCCATAATGTTGCTTTTGAAATTATAACTACTTTTATTACGGAGATTAGGAGACATGCTTTTGAGGGAAAGGGCTCCAAATGCCCTATGGGGCACATAACTAGTTATATTGATCTATGCGACACCATTGCTGACGATGTCAGTCTTGAATATATGCACCTAAAAGCTTTTAGATGGTCTCTTGCAGGAAAGGCGCCACATTGGTTGGAGAGCTTGCTGCCATGATCTATCCGCACCTGGGCCGAACGTAAGGACATCTTCCTCAACATGTTCTTTCCACCATCAAAGACGACGCAGATTCGCCAGAAGTTTATGTCCTACAAGCAGAGACCAGGGGAGACGCTAGCGCAAGTCTGGGAGCGCTACAAGGATTTGCTAAGATCCTACCCTACTAATAGGCAACTGCCATATGTTATCCAGGAAATCATCTACAATGCCCTGGACGTGCCTACTAGAGAGCGCATCAACACCTATACCACCTATCTCTACCTCAAGCCTACCCCTACTCAAGTCTGGGAGACGATTGAAAGGCTAGTGGAGTTCGACAACTCCTATGGGACTCCTACGGCTTCCAATGTGAGGCCAGCCCCATCCATGCCACTATATAAGCCTTCCAATGAGGTGGATCCTGAGGTGAAGGACCAGTTCATGAAAGATCAGGTAAAGCGTCTCCAAAAACAAGTTAGGTTTCATACTAAAAACCAAGCTAGTTTAGAATGTGGGTCACAGAAACACAACACGATGGCTTGTCCCTACACGGAACAAGTACAATTGGCGGAGACTGACGACGAAGTAAAGTATTTGTGGGGGCCCAACAATGGTGGCAACCAAGGGAATTTGGGTTATCAACAACCCCAGTATCAACAATATCAGAAACCCCGAACATACAAAGCACCTGGCCATCCCGCGAGAGAAATGAGGGATGATCTACAACTCATCCTAGACGAGATGAGGCAGAACTAAGCAGAGTCAAAGCAATCCAACAATTCTATCCAAACATCACTACATGGCATCAAATCTGGGCATGGTGAAATTAACACATGGAGGAAAAGCGTGGAGACCCAACTAGGTCAATCGGAGGCGTCTATTCCACGACAACCCAGAGGCCTCCCAGGCCAACCACAAGCCAATCCAAAGGGGCAACCATCGGGCCACGTCGCCGCCATATGCTTAAGGAATGGCAAGGAAATTCAACTCAACAATAATGAAACGGAGCAAACGGAGAAAGTCACTGGAGAGCCTGTCGTTATCAACACCCCTCAGTCGATGTCGACTGACCCACTTGATGTCAACCCACCTGTCGACGTCGACCCTATACAGGCACCACCGAGATCGACCACATTAGTCGATATCGATACCCCCAAACGATGTCGACCATCCATCAGCACCACCTCGGGCCAATCACGCTCCACCAAAGAAGAAGCCATTGCCTTATCCCTCAAAATCTTCAAGGGACCCTGTGGACGCGAAGTTCCAAGGCTTTATATAGGTACTCCAAGGCTTTAATGTCACCATTCCATTCACAAAAGCCCTTCATGAGATTCCATCCTACGTCCGGTTCCTGAAAGACATTCTAAGTAAGAATCGATCAATTGTTGAGATCCATAATGTTGCTTTTGAAATTAAAACTACTTTTATTACGGAGATAAGGAGACATGCTTTTGAGGGAAAGGGCTCCAAATACCCTATGGCGCACATAACTAGTTATATTGATCTATGCGACACCATTGCTGACGATGTCAGTCTTGAATATATGCACCTAAAAGCTTTTAGATGGTCTCTTGCAGGAAAGGCGCTACATTGGTTGGAGAGCTTGTTGCCATGATCTATCCGCACCTGGGCTGAACTTAAGGACATCTTCCTCAACATGTTCTTTCCACCATCAAAGACGACGCAGATTCGCCAGAAGTTTATGTCCTACAAGCAGAGACCAGGGGAGATGCTAGCGCAGGTCTGGGAGCGCTACAAGGAATTGCTAAGATCCTACCCTACTAATTGGCAACCTCCATATGTTATCCAGGAAATCATCTACAATGCCCTGGACGTGCCTACTAGAGAGCGCATCAACACCTATACCACATATCTCTACCTCGAGGCTACCCCTACTCAAGTCTGGGAGACGATTGAAAGGCTAGTGGAGTTCGACAACTCCTATGGGACTCCTGCGGCTTCCGATGTGAGGCCAGCCCCATCCATGCCACTATATAAGCCTTCCAATGAGGTGGATCCTGAGGTGAAGGACCGGTTCATGAAAGATCAGGTAAAGCGTCTTCAAAAACAAGTTAGGTTTCATACTAAAAACCAAGCTAGATTAGAATGTGGGTCACAGAAACACAACACGATGGCTTGTCCCTACACGGAACAAGGACAATTGGCGGAGACCGACGACGAAGTAAAGTATTTGTGGGGGCCCAACAATGGTGGCAACCAAGGGAATTGGGGTTATCAACAACCCCAGTATCAACAATATCAGCAACCCCCAACATACAGAGCACCTGGCCATCCCGAGAGAGAAAGGAGGGATGATCTACAACTCATCCTAGACGAGATGAGGCGGAACTAAGCAGAGACAAAGCAATCCAACAATTCCATCCAAACATCACTACATGGCATCAAATCTGGGCATGGTGAAATTAACACATGGAGGAAAAGCGTGGAGACCCAACTAGGTCAATCGGAGGCGTCTATTCCACGACAACCCAAAGGCCTCCCAGGCCAACCACAAGCCAATCCAAAGGGGCAACCATCGTGCCACGTCGCCGCCATACGCTTAAGGAATGGCAAGGAAATTCAACTCAACAATAATGAAACGGAGCCAACGGAGAAAGTCACTGGAGAGCCAGTCGTTATCAACACCCCTCAGTCGATGTCGACTGACCCACTTGATGTCAACCCACCTGTCGACGTCGACCCTATCCAGGCACCCCCGAGATCGACCACATTAGTCGATATCGACACCACCAGTCGATGTCGACCATCCATCAGCACCACCTCGGGCCAATCTCGCTCCACCAAAGAAGAAGCCATTGCCTTATCCCTCAAAATCTTCAAGGGACCCTGTGGACGCGAAGTTCCAAGGCTTTATATAGGTACTCCAAGGCTTTAATGTCACCATTCCATTCACGGAAGCCCTTCATGAGATTCCATCCTACGTCCGGTTCCTGAAAGACATTCTAAGTAAGAAGCGATCAATTGTTGAGATCCATAATGTTGCTTTTGAAATTAAAACTACTTTTATTACAGAGATTAGGAGACATGCTTTTGAGGGAAAGGGCTCCAAATGCCCTATGGCGCACATAACTAGTTATATTGATCTATGCGACACCATTGCTGACGATGTCAGTCTTGAATATATGCACCTAAAAGCTTTTAGATGGTCTCTTGCAGGAAAGGCGCTACATTGGTTGGAGAGCTTGTTGCCACGATCTATCCACACCTGGGCTGAACTTAAGGACATCTTCCTCAACATGTTCTTTCCACCATCAAAGACGACGCAGATTCGCCAAAAGTTTATGTCCTACAAGCAGAGACCAGGGGACATGCTAGCGCAAGTCTGGGAGAGCTACAAGGATTTGCTAAGATCCTTCCCTACTAATAGGCAACCGCCATATGTTATCCAGGATATCATCTACAATCCCCTGGACGTGCCTACTAGAGAGCGCATCAACACCTATACCACCTATCTCTACCTTGAGCCTACCCCTACTCAAGTTTGGGAGACGATTGAAAGGCTAGTGGAGTTCGACAACTCCTATGGGACTCCTGCGGCTTCCGATGTGAGGCCAGCCCCATCCATGCCACTATATAAGCCTTCCAATGAGGTGGATCCTGAGGTGAAGGACCAGTTCATGAAAGATCAGGTAAAGCGTCTTCAAAAACAAGTTAGGTTTCATACTAAAAACCAAGCTAGTTTAGAATGTTGGTCACAGAAACACAACACGATGGCTTGTCCCTACACGGAACAAGTACAATTGGCGGAGACCGACGACGAAGTAAAGTATTTGTGGGGGCCGAACAATGGTTGCAACCAAGGGAATTGGGGTTATCAACAACCCCAGTATCAACAATATCAGCAACCCCCGCCATACAGAGCACCTGGCCATCCCGAGAGAGAAAGGAGGGATGATCTACAACTCATCCTAGACGAGATGAGGCGGAACTAAGCAGAGACAAAGAAATCCAACAATTCCATCCAAACATCACTACATGGCATCAAATCTGGGCATGGTGAAATTAACACATGGAGGAAAAGCGTGGAGACCCAACTAGGTCAATCGGAGGCATCTATTCCACTACAACCCAAAGGCCTCCCAGGCCAATCCAAAGGGGCAACCATCGTGCCACGTCGCCGCCATACGCTTAAGGAATGGCAAGGAAATTCAACTCAACAATAATGAAACGGAGCCAAGGGAGAAAGTCACTGGAGAGCCAGTCGTTATCAACACCCCTCAGTCGATGTCGACTGACCAACTTGATGTCAACCCACCTACCCACCTGTCGACGTCGACCCTATCCAGGCACCCCCGAGATCAGCCACATTAGTCGATATCGACAATCCCAGTCGATGTCGACCATCCATCAGCACCACCTCGAGCCAATCACGCTCCACCAAATAAGAAGCCATTGCCTTATCCCTCAAAATCATCAAGGGACCCTGTGGACGCGAAGTTCCAAGGCTTTATATAGGTACTCCAAGGCTTTAATGTCACCATTCCATTCACGGAAGCCCTTCATGAGATGTCATCCTACGTCCGGTTCCTGAAAGACATTCTAAGTAAGAAGCGATCAATTGCTGAGATCCATAATGTTGCTTTTGAAATTAAAACTACTTTTATTACGAAGATTAGGAGACATGCTTTTGAGGGAAAGGGCTCCAAATGCCCTATGGCGCACATAACTAGTTATATTGATCTATGCGACACCATTGCTGACGATGTCAGTCTTGAATATATGCACCTAAAAGCTTTTAGATGGTCTCTTGCAGGAAAGGCACTACATTGGTTGGAGAGCTTGTTGCCACGATCTATCCGCACCTGGGCTGAACTTAAGGACATCTTCCTCAACATGTTCTTTCCACCATCAAAGACGACGCTGATTTGCCAGAAGTTTATGTCCTACAAGCAGAGACCAGGGGACATGCTAGCGCAAGTCTGGGAGGGCTACAAGGATTTGCTAAGATAATGCCCTACTAATAGGCAACCGTCATATGTTATCTAGGAAATCATCTACAATCCCCTGGACGTGCCTACTAGAGAGCGCATCAACACCTATACCACCTATCTCTACCTTGAGCCTACCCCTACTCATGTCTGGGAGACGATTGAAAGGCTAGTGGAGTTCAACAACTCCTATGGGACTCCTGCGGCTTCCGATGTGAGGCCAGCCCCATCCATGCCACTATATAAGCCTTCCAATGAGGTGGATCCTGAGGTGAAGGACCAGTTCATGAAAGATCAGGTAAAGCGTCTTCAAAAACAAGTTAGGTTTCATACTAAAAACCAAGCTAGTTTAGAATGTGGGTCACAGAAACACAACACGATGGCTTGTCCCTACACGGAACAAGTACAATTGGAGGAGACCGACGACGAAGTAAAGTATTTGTGGGGGAAGAACAATGGTGGAAACCATGGAAATTGGGGTTATCAACAACCCCAGTATCAACAATATCAGCAACCCCCGCCATACAGAGCACCTGGCCATCCCGAGAGAGAAAGGAGGGATGATCTAAAACTCATCCTAGACGAGATGAGGCGGAACTAAACAGAGACAAAGCAATCCAACAATTCCATCCAAACATCACTACATAGCATCAAATCTGGGCATGGTGAAATTAACACATGGAGGAAAAGCGTGGAGACCCAACTAGAACAATCGGAGGCATCTATTCCACGACAACCCAGAGGCCTCCCAGGCCAACCACAAGCCAATCCAAAGGGGCAACCATCGTGCCACGTCGCCGCCATACGCTTAAGGAATGGCAAGGAAATTCAACTCAACAATAATGAAACGGAGCCAACGGAGAAAGTCACTGGAGAGCCAGTCGTTATCAACACCCCTCAGTCGATGTCGACTGACCAACTTGATGTCAACCCACCTGTCGACGTAGCCCCTATCCAGGCACCCCCGAGATCGGCCACATTAGTCGATATCGACAATCCCAGTCGATGTCGACCATCCATCAGCACCACCTCGAGCCAATCACGCTCCACCAAATAAGAAGCCATTGCATTATCCCTCAAAATCTTCAAGGGACCCTGTGGACGCGAAGTTCCAAGGCTTTATATAGGTACTCCAAGGCTTTAATGTCACCATTCCATTCACGGAAGCCCTTCATGAGATGTCATCCTACGTCCGGTTCCTGAAAGACATTCTAAGTAAGAAGCGATCAATTGCTGAGATCCATAATGTTGCTTTTGAAATTAAAACTACTTTTATTACGAAGATTAGGAGACATGCTTTTGAGGGAAAGGGCTCCAAATGCCCTATGGCGCGCATAACTAGTTATATTGATCTATGCGACACCATTGCTGACGATGTCAGTCTTGACTATATGCACCTAAAAGCTTTTAGATGGTCTCTTGCAGGAAAGGCACTACATTGGTTGGAGAGCTTGCTGCCATGATCTATCCGCACCTGGGCCGAACTTAAGGACATCTTCCTCAACTTGTTCTTTCCACCATCAAAGACGACGCAGATTCGCCAGAAGTTTATGTCCTACAAGCAGAGACCAGGGGAGACGCTAACGCAAGTCTGGGAGCGCTATAAGGATTTGCTAAGATCCTACCCTACTAATAGGCAACCGCCATATGTTATCCAGGAAATCATCTACAATGCCTTGGACGTGCCTACTAGAGAGCGCATCAACACCTATACTACCTATCTCTACCTCGAGCCTACCCCTACTCAATTCTGGGAGACGATTGAAAGGCTAGTGGAGTTTGATAACTCCTATGGGACTCTTGCGGCTTCCGATGTGAGGCCAGCCCCATCCATGCCACTATATAAGCCTTCCAATGAGGTGGATCCTGAGGTGAAGGACCAGTTCATGAAAGATCAGGTAAAGCGTCTTCAAAAACAAGTTAGGTTTCATACTAAAAACCAAGCTAGTTTAGAATGTTGGTCACAGAAACACAACACGATGGCTTGTCCCTACATGGAACAAGTACAATTGGCGGAGACCGACGACGAAGTAAAGTATTTTCGGGGGCCCAACAATGGAGGCAACCAAGGGAATTGGGGTTATCAACAACCCCAGTATCAACAATATCAGCAACCCCCGCCATACAGAACACCTGGCCATCCCGAGAGAGAAAGGAGGGATGATCTACAACTCATCCTAGACGAGATGGGGTGGAACTAAGCAGAGACAAAGCAATCCAACAATTTCATCCAAACATCACTACATGGCATCAAATCTAGGCATGGTGAAATTAACACATGGAGGAAAAGCGTGGAGAGCCAACTAGGTCAATCGGATTCATCTATTCCACGACAACCCCGAGGCCTCCCAGGCCAACCACAAGCCAATCCAAAGGGCACTAGTAGAAAAAACACTTTTTAGCCCGGACATTTTTAATAATATAGCCCAGATATAGTCAAAATAGGGTCCGGGCATTAGAGTGGTGTGATAATAGGTATAGAGCCCGGATCTAAAAAAACACGCCCGGGCTATTAAAGTCTGACAGATTTTGCCTTACAGATTTTAAGAGACTTTAGAGCCCGGATATGTGTCATATCTGGGTTATTTGCTACATAATATAGCCCGGATATTGTATATCCGGGCTGTTTTATCCACCAAATGACCCATAAAATAGACCATATAGCTGGGAGTTTATTAGATCTAGGCTATTTGTCTCATCATTCAACTCAGCAAACTAGAATATATAACCCAGAGTTTATTTGATCCGGGCTATTTATAGTCCCTCTTTTTTAAAATAACCAATTTATTTTCTTGCTAATCCACCTGTTTTCTAAACAGGTTTCTGAAAGCACTTTGTAAACCACATTCAACCCCCAAACTCAATGATCCTAAAAGCATTTTAGTAGAAGCACTTTGCAAACAATCAACTACCAAAAACTGAAATTTCCTCATAAAACAAAAGATGTCACAACTCATCCACCAAAATAGTAAACAAGTTTTCATTACTGAATAAATAAACAAGTGCATTAAATTCGTTCTAAAAAAGATTCAACTACCTAGAAATGTGCATTAACAAAATGGCAAAGCAACCTTTGCATTAGAGCACCAAATATCCTTGCCATACTTCTCAAGGCTTCTACCGAATTGTATTCTGTTAATCTGTTTCCTCATATACAACTTGTTGCAGAAAAATTAGAGCCTGCAACAAAACAAACCAAAACTATGGAGTAACTAACAAAATAAAGAACTCATTTCAATACTCAATCGAAAAAGATAAAAGACAATGTATTAAAATCCAATCACAATGGTTGAAATCACTCAAAAGTAGTCTATTACTTATAGCTGATCAAATTCAATAAACAAGAGAAATCCATAAAACAAATAAACATTGGAGGCCTTCAAATCAAAGTCAAGGTGGACTTAGAATTAATACTTAATGAAACCCACATAAGAAAATTTGAAGATACAAAAAATAAAATCAAGAACACACCTAGAATAGTCAGAGACTCATCCAATTATAATTGCCATAGTTACATATAAGAATTATGGGTTAAAGAAATAGCAGTGGTGAAGACTAAGAGTGAAAAGAGCAAGTGAACTGAAATGCTAAGGAAAGGGAGAAGCTATGAACATCATACCTAAAAAACAACTTCTTAAATCGCGAATAGAACATCAAGAGATCCTTGCAGCCACTACATATCAAAGAAAACAATTATGGGTTACGGCAATAGCAGTGGATACATCTACTATGGAAAACATCACACTACACAAGACGGTCTTCAAGTTCTCAAGATCGGCATTGGCAACAAGCTAGTTCTGATGATACCTATGTTATGAATGAGCATAGTGGATTAACAGTCACTTCTAGAGGGAGAAAACAATTAATAAAAGGTTTGATAGATTATGATCTTTCCCTCCTATAATTTTTAAGTTAAGCTATTGTGAAAGAACTTGACGAGACCGTAGGAGGTTAAACAAGGCCACCTGTAGGAAATAAAAAAAAAAGGCAAAATGCCAATCTAAGCTTTGCTACCTGATATGATCACAATTCACAACACTAGAAATCCAATAGAAATAAGATGTCCAGCTAACATACTCAAACAAGGCCCTCGACTTTTAAAAGAAAACTAAAATATTAGGAGATCCAAGTGGGACTTATCAAACTGAGACATTGTATAATTTGTATGTTACTTGCTTTTGTGAAGAAGATATGATTAAAAGCTCCATTAAAGCTGAGAGGAGACCTAGTAACACACTTCAATTCAATAAGGTATAATGTGAGATTCAACAAGCAAATGACTAAATACCAGATCATGGAATTGAGATGAGAACCAATAACATCTTGCATACACACATGGAATTAAAAAGGGTGGAGTATAATATGGTTGTGCATTTCACATTCATTGTTCAATGTCAACTATAATATGGTTGTGCATTACTGTCAGTTTGAATAATGAGAATTCAGGAAATAAAATGAATAATGAGAATTCAGGAAATAAAATGAATAATGATCCTAAAGTTTCAGTAACGGCACTACCTTAGGATTACTTTTGTCACCATGGATAGGTTTCCTTGAAATCGGAAACAATGCCCTACAAACAATCATGACAATAGAGAAGTGATAATATTGAAGCAAATGCAGGAGAAAAATATGTGGAACAAACAAATGAAGGAAAATAGAACAGATTTAGAAAAGAAGATAAAGGAGCTTGATTATCTTTTAAAAGATTTCAAGAATAAGGTGAATGAACTTGAGCAACTCTCTGATATTCAGAAGCAAAAATTAAAGAAGAAAGAACTCCTTTACTAGAACTTCATAGATTCCCATTTCAGCTTACTTCAGGTGTGATAAATCTTCATCTACTCATTTTCTGTTTCTTGCTCCCTTCCCCCTAACACAGAAGAAAAATAAAATCACTTTAGGCATTATTAACTCATTGAACCACGAGCAAGAATAACAACACACAAAACAGTGAGCCATATATAAAGTATGGAAGGTAGAAAACCTGTTGCTTATCAACAGGGAGGCATTAGCCATTAAAGCTCCACCACTATGAGCAATTTCCTGCTCTAGAACCCTCAACTATCTCATCTTTGTTCTCAGGCTGCAAGTTCCAGGTTCTGAAATTACATTCAAGAAATCATAACAAGTAATCACAAATGCAAAACACATATAGTAAACCAAGAAATGCATATTGTTTCTTTCTCAGATAAGCAAAGAATTGCACTTGTTCAAAACAAAGTTACTAATCCAATTACGATATTATCTCAAATAATATAAGAATACTTTAACCAATTGTAACTAAATCTGAAATCAAAAGGACCTTTCAGTCCAAAACAATTCTCTAATCTAACTAAAATTCTACAAATGAACCTACATTCACACAAACTAACCAATGCTATAGAATCGATCAGCACATATTGATGTGGGAAGTTTCTCAATCTATTATCAAAACAAAAACCTCCTGTTGAATTGACGAAAACTTTAGTTGACTAAAACATTGCCGACCTTGGAAACTAATAAAAACAATAATTTTCTAATGCAATTCGATATCTTCAAATGCCCTAAACACATCCCAATTGAATCCAATACGAAAATTTCCTAATCCATCAAATAGGCAAACTAGAGAAGTCTAGTGAAAGACTAGAGAGATGAATCTCGAAAGGGGTGGAGAGAAAATCACATATTCAAAGACACAGATGAAGAAGGGATTTTGTGAAGACTAAATCTGAGATTATTCGTTCATGAGAAGTTCAAAAATTGAAGGGAGAAGAAATACCTAAGCCAATCTGTAGGCAACGCCAACTCAAAAGAAACACTGTTCCGAAGGACCTCAATGGGGTGGTGATCGATGTGGCTAAACGGAGTGGGTGTCCGGTGTAGCGCCACCGCCCTCTGATTCTCCTGGAAAGACGGGGACTGAGCTTTATGAACCTGTAGAGCGGACAACCTTGTTTGATTTGCGGAGCCAGTAATCGAAGCCGCAAGAGTGTGAAGGAGAAGGACTCCGAAGAAACTAGCCTGGAAGACTCCCAAACTACACAGCCACTGAAGATGAAGGGGATTTCGTCCAAAACCTTCCTTTCAACACCTTCCTTTGTTTTTCTTTTTGGCCTGGAAAATTTTTTTTTAAAGGCACATACTCTATAGATTATAGCCCGGAGGAGATAATGAGATATTTGAAATCCATTGGATATTAACCCCTAGCTACCCAATTAAAAAAACGCCCAGGATATTATATACTTATAATAACCCGGATATTTTATATGTGGGTTATTTGATATTTGATGGGTTGAACATTGTATATGTAATAGCTCGGGCGTGCCATTTTAGTCTGGGTTATATGCCTATTTTTATTTAATTTTTTTAAAAAAGTACATCTTTGTAATTTTTAGGCATAATAGAACCCGAAGATTTATCATCCGGGCTATTAAATAGCGGGTTATAAGGTGTTTTTTGTACTAGTGGGGGCAACCATCGGGCCACGTTACCTCCATACGCTTAAAGGAATGGCAAGGAAATTCAACTCAACAATAATGAAACGGAGCCAACGGAGAAGGTCACTGGAGAGCCAGTCGTTATCAACACCCCTCAGTCGATGTCGACTGACCCACTTGATGTCAACCCACCTGTCGACGTCGACCCTATCCAGGCATCCCCTAGATCGACCACATTAGTCGATATCGACACCCCCAGTCGATGTCGTCCATCTATCAGCACCACCTCGGGCCAATCACGCTACACCAAAGAAGAAGCCATTGGCTTATCCCTCTAAATCTTCAAGGGACCCTGTGGACGCGAAGTTCCCAGGCTTTATATAGGTACTCCAAGGCTTTAATGTCACCATTCTATTCACGGAAGCCCTTCATGAGATGCCATCCTACGTCCGGTTCCTGAAAGACATTCTAAGTAAGAAGCGATCAATTGCTGAGATCGTAGAGGAGTGCAGCAAGGTGGACTACCCAGAAAAGAGGAGTGATCCTGGTAGATTCGCCATCACTATTGGGCTTGGCCAGCATCACTACAAGGCTTTTTGCGACCTAGGGGCTAGCGTCGGCCTCATGCCGTTATCCATATGGTCAAAGTCAACATTGGAGTCTTGGAGCCAGTAGATATGAAGCTATACATAGCCGATAAAAACTTTGTAAGGCCCACAGGCATCATCGATGACGTCCCTGTAAAGGTGGGTAAGTTCTTTGTACTCACTGATTTTATTGTGCTAGATATGGCAGAAGATCATACTCGCCCCATCATCTTAGGGAGGTCATTCCTAGCTACAGCCGACGCCAATATCAGCGTACGGAAGGGACTATTGTCATTGACCATTGGCAATGAGGTCATCGAATTCTCCTTCAACCCTACAATGAAGGAGGTAAATCAAATGAAGGTCAAGGGGATGCATGCAATAGGGAGAGTTATCCCTTGCGATGAACCAATAGAGAGAGCCTTGATTGACGAAGAGCTAGAAGAGAGGGCCATAGAGGCCCAAATGGAGAAGCTTTTGGAAATATGGCACCAAGCCGAGGACGAAGAGGAGCCAGAAAAAGCACTCGATGTCGACACAACCTAGTCGATGTCGAGTACATTAGAGCCAAATCGAGTGCCAGAAGCTAAGTATAGGGTTGACACCTACATAGAACTCGAGATCGACTAGGGCCAGTCGATATCGACTGGGCCCACTCGAGATCGACTCACCCCTACTCGACTTGCCTCCATCGACTGCACACCCAGGAGAAAACCCACTCGATGTCAACCCCCTGACTCGATGTCGAGTGACCCCTCAGAGCAAAACGAACTCGAAGGTAAGTCCAGGTAAAGATCCTCCACCCTTAGAGCATAACTCTAATATCCCTGTGAAGCAAGTATGCTTGTTTGTATGCCTTACTAACATGATAGGTAAGCCAATAAGCGAATACAAGGCAAGCGACAAGGTGCTTATGGAGCAATGCAACGCCCTGGGATGCAAGAGAAACGATGGAAGGAAAGGAAGCTGAATGACAATCTACAAAGTCTATCTAGGAAGGTTGGTACTCAAAGATAAGAAAGGGACGGTGTTCAAAGTAGAGCTTGAAGGCCCTGAAGAGGACATGAGAGCAATATGGTCCCTACATGTGCCACCTTGGATAGAAGCGCGGAAGAAGTCGACCTAGCGACTATAAAATCTAGAGCTTGGACATAGACCTTTTTAAAATTTTAAGGTTTTGAATTTCTAGTTTTGTTTTGGTTTTAAAAACTTTTAAAACTTTGAACTTTTAGGGTTTGGTGAGAGGGAACAAACAATTTCAGGTACAGAAGGAATCTGCAAAAGCACTCGATATTGATATACCCAGTCTATATCGACCAAGGGAATCGAGCAGAGCCGACTGTGATCAACGCTGAGATCACCCTAAGTTGAAGCAGAAGATCAACATTGACACAAGCAGTAGATATCGACACCATCACTCAAAATCGACCTCCCCTCTAGACGTACCTGATTTGAGCCGTTGCGACATTTTCTAGTAAGTTCTCTTTAATTCCACTTCTTATTTTATTTTTACAGTGAGGACACTGTAGGATCTAAGTATGGGGTGGGGTAAAAGCATTCTTACATTATTTCGCTCATAATTGTTAGTTTACCTGAGCATATTGCATAATGTCTTGTTTTTGCACACATGGTTAGTTCTTATATATTTGCATCATATCATATACATATTTCTCACATGAGCATAATGTTTACAATTCATATACATATTTTGAGAAAAAGTACCCCCATTTAAAATTGAATAGTGTCATGGAAGTACTTACAAGGCTCAATGATGCAAGAGTAGATCCGTAAGAGATATAGAATTAAATTGCCTAGTAAAGGGAAGCCTCAATGAAGTGTACAATTTTTAGGAAAACCATGAAAGGAGTAAAATTTGAAGTTGCTTTTGACATATACATGATAAGAGGATAGAGGAATTTAATTTCCATTCAAGCTTCATTTTTTACCCTTACCATAACCCATGCTTATTTGCCTTTACATCATATTCAAAGCCATATGTGCTTAATGTCATATTTTGCTCCACAAGTTCTTAAATTCCCCATTTTTATACCTTTTTACCCATCCGGGAGATTATGTTATGAAATGGATGTCATATTATGGATTTGTTGTATGGTTTGATATGTTGTGAAGTTATTATGAAGTTGATGGCAGGAATTTATTAATGGAAAATTTAATGAGTGAAAGAAAATCCGGTCACCTAGGAGTTAGGTGAATCGACCTTGCTTGTGGAGGATAAAATTCACGCGAGATGGGACACAAGGTGAGCAGTCCGATGCGCTGAGTATCCAGGGCCATTCATGACATCCATGTTTGCGACTCGCGAGAAGGCAGCGTTAAGGTTAGAGAGATAAAAGCATATAAGTGAAAAAAGCAAAGATTATTATGAGGAAAGGAATGTGAAAATCACAAAGGAGAAAGTGCATTAAAGAAAGAAAGTTTGAAAGTTTCTTCCCACATTGCCAAATAGCCCACCACTATACCTTTTACCTTTTCTTTACCACTGCACATAAAAGTCCTCTTGATTATTAATGCGATGTTACAAATTGTGTTTTTTGCATAACCCTCCTTTTATGCGAGATGTTGCTTTCCATTCACATGCATGGATTTGATGGCATTAGTACCTTTGTCAGGATGGCAATCGATTCTAGGGTTATATAAGAATGGATCTACAATGTTGAGAGTTTATGTTCTTCCCCTGAATGACCAATAAGAGTATTGCTTGGGGACAAGCAAGCTTAAGTATGTGGTGATTTGATGTGCACATATTTCACCATGTTCAATGCTTACATCTTTTCAGTTTTCATGCATATTTTATACTTTCGGTTTGGGAAAGTTGCAAATTTGAGTAGTTTGAGTTCATTTGCAAGATATAGAGGTCTACACAAGTTTTGGTTTGATTTTGAAGAAAATGGAGCATTTTGGAGTGAAGACGAGACAAGACAGAAGAACTCGATCTCGAGCTAAGAGCACTCGATCTCGACAAAGCTACTCGATATCAACCCTGAGTACTCGAAATCGACTTAGGAGAAAAGATGAAGATCGAGCCAAAGCCATGTTGACCACATAAAACCAAATCGACTTGACATAGGTCACTCGATATCGACCTGTCCACTCGACATCGACTGGTACTGCAGACGTGTGAAAAATGCGGATTGGGCCGAATCTTTGGAGGATATTGGTTAGGCACAAAGACATCTATCATCTACCAAGATTCATCTATCTTAGGGGTATATTTCAAGCATTATAGGGAATATTAGCTATTTTAATATTTTATTTTAGGATATAATTTAGTTTAGATAAACTTTCCTTTTAGCAGTCTTAGTAGGATTCGAACTCCAATCCTTGTCTAGCAAGGGTTAGGAGGCTATAAAGAAAGCCCTAGGGAGCTGGCTTTTAGGCATTCAATTCCAACACACAACAATCGACCAACCAAAGGAGAGAGAGAGAGAGAGAGGCGAGAGAGTTAGGAGACAACCGAGAAGAAGGTGGTGGTTGAATGATTAGTTTCTTTTGAAGTTTAATGCAAAGTTCTAGTTTTTATTCAATGATGTTTTTCCCCATGAAGAGCGAGTAGTCGTCATACTTATAGGGTCGGGGTGAGCCCGACGGTAGCCCTATAAGTACGCTTTATTCTCTATTTGATTATGTGATCTCTTCTTCTACCCCACGCTCAATTCTTTATGCGAGTTTTCAGATCATTCCCTATTGACCTTATATGAAGCGAAAGTGGATTATACATGTGAATTTGGATAGTAATTAGGTTTTGCTTGCGAAAGTTGACTAAACCCTAAATACGAAAAGGTAGAAATAATTAGGTTTTTATGCGAAAGCCTTAATATTCCTAATTAGTGTTGAGAAATGTTTAATCTTTTATGTGAATTATGTCCTAATGCATGCATGGTTATCGTCGTGGTGAATCCCTATCTTAGGAGCTTTTAGTTTATTATACAAAAAACCCAAAAATATGTTGCCTTTATTTATTTTCTTTATTTTCTGGACTCGACATCTTCTGTGAACACACTCGATTTCGACCTATATAGTCGATATCGACTCCCTGCATCGAGCAAACCATACGTCGACGGTCTTCTGAGTCAATAGGAACTACTGACCCCACTTGAGATCAACCTCTTTAGTTGATATCGAGTGCTTCTGTTGTTTTCCCTTCTCTGCAGGTTCTTCACATATCGACGTCACTCACTAGGAATCGATTGCCCCTATTGATATCGACTCCCTAAATCGATATCGAGGCTACTGGTCGACTTGCGCAGAAGCTTCGGAGAGTATTCAGGCATCGCTGACCCGCCTCCTCGTGGATCAATCTTGATTCCCTTCCACTACAACAGGAGGAAGTCTTATAATTTATTTGCATAGACAAGGATTCAATTTGATATTTATCTTTTATTTATTAGACTTGATTTCCTCTTACATCAATGTTCATCCCCTTAGTTTTGTTTTTTCGCACGTCAACACTTTTTTTCGTGTCAGCACTATCTTGTTTGCACTCTCATGTCAACACTTATAACATTAACATTATGTTGTGCACATATAACTTTATGTTATGCACATATAACTTTATGTTGTGCAAATATAATAATTTTTGTTTTTCGCGCCAACACTTTTTTTTTCATTTTCAGCAATTTTCGTTGTGCAAATATAACTTTGTCTTGTGCACATATAATATTATGTTGTGCAAATATAATATTATTTAAAAAAATTTTCGTGTCAGCAGTTTTTGTTGTGTAAATATAACTTTATATTGTGCATATATAACATTATTTTGTGCAAAATATGACTTTATGTTGTGCAAATATTATATTTATATTATATTTGTTTAAACAACCTTGTGGAAAGGATAGGCACATGCATTAATATTTTAAAATTTGACTAATATATCTTATTATTGAACATTTATTAATAATTTTTGTAAATTACTAGAATTATTATAAACTTTAACCTATGTAGGATTCGAACCCACATATTAATTTGTGCCTAAGCACATCACTCTACCATTGAGCTAAGAGGGTTTTAAAGCTCAACAATTACTAGACCTATTGGGCAGATCTTCCTTATCAAGAATTATTATAAATTTTTCAAAAATAAAACAGTTTAAGCTCCTCTAAGATGTAAGGTTATGTATTAACTATTATCCAATACCTATTAGGCAGATCTTCCTCACCAAAGTGCAAATGATACGCTGAACCATAATGAGGATTAAAAATGCTTGTATTCATTTCAAAAGAAACCTAAATGCATTTTTTGCAAAAAAAAATACAGTAATATTCCTCTGCCTATAACTTAGCCCCCAACTTTTTTCATTTTAATTATTCCCAAGTTTCCAGAAACATCCATTTCATTGTAAAAGAAAGATCCTATCACCAAACAGCCCCCAATCAACACCAAATCACCCGAAAAAAATATTACTTGAAAACAGAATATATGAAATGCCAAAACCAAACTAAAGTGCTTACACCATTATGAATGTAATTTTCTTTACTAGGTTGGTAAAGTTTATAACTAAACATTACCAAATCTTAAAAAATGCCAGCTCCTTAATTAAGCTATACTATCTGAATGGACAAATCCATGGGAGATTTACACTTTCTCCCTAAAAATGCAGTGTCAGTATAGGCATTGTTAGAAGGTAGTTTTGTGTGTGGCCTGTCACAGGAGATGGAGGACTAGCAAATAGATGATTTGGGAGAAATGAAATTACTTACTATGATAACAATAACGACATGTTTGACATGAGCTTTTTACAACGTTAGATAGAGCGTTTTCATAAAGCTCTGAATATCCATGTTTGGCAGGGTAGCAGCGTTTTCAAAACGCTCCCACTTCATCTCCTCCAAAAGCTTTGCAAATTTTTCGTCCGTATCTCCTTGGAGCAAGCGTTTGATGAAAGGGGAAAGCGTTTTGAGAATGAAAAGGACGATCCAAGATTTTCCCTTCGCCATCGCCTATTTCCATCTCCGTCTTCGCTTTCTCCTTCCATGAGAGTTGCAGGAGGACGAACTCGGTGAGATTTCTAATCGATTCAATCTCTCATTAGGGTTTGGAAATCACTGATCTATTTTCTTGTTTGCAGGGGCTCTTCGCATGTTCCAATTCGCCTTCTCCATCAAACTCTTTCACTTTCACGCTCTTCAGGTAACAACTCCAATTTCGATTTCAATTTCGATTTGCAACAACCATGTTATCATCAATTTTGCATTTAATTGTTTGGGTTTTTTTTATTTGGCCGATTCTAGGGTTTTATGAAAAGCCCCAATTTCCCCTTCTTGTAATTGTTGTTCTTGTGGTATTTAATTTAGTTACATTTGGTTGATTTGATATCGATACCAATCAACACATGATGTATCCCAAACACTAAGTTCGAGTTAGTGTTTTATGCTTTGAATTCATGTTCAATTAGTAGATTGAAATCATTGCACGGAATTGATTTTTGTAGTAGATTGAAGAAAAGTAATCCGCAGTAGCTAACACTTTAACATGATATACACCAAACAACCTTTTGATGTAATTTGTTCATGAATGGATACTGGAAACTTGAAAAAACGAGCATAACAAGAAAAAATGAGCAAACGAGCTCGAATTTGAGCCCGAGCTCGAGCTTGTCTAATTACTCGCAAGCCGAATATGATCATAAAACCAAGCTCGATAAAAAAAAAATCACCCCTATTGACAATTGATGTACATATTTGTAGCTATTTTAAATGCATGTTTTGACTTCATATTTCATTCTATTCCTAAATTATAGGTTGAGAATAATAAGAATTTGTGTAGAATGTGCTAACGTGAAAGAAATAGAGTCTACATAAGTTTTGGTTTAAATGTATAGGAATTGGAGCAGAATCGGAGTCAAAACAAGAAGCCAAGAAGCACTAAAGAGCAGTCGATATCGATTCGACATGTCGAGCTCGACTAGATCGATCAACCCAGAGACCAGGTGTCGACGACCAAGAGAAAACTAATGAGAAGCACTCGACACAACATTAGATCGAGTGGACAACTCGACATCAACAGGCCATCCGAGCTCGAGTGGAACCAAGATAGGTCGAGTGATATCGAATGGACTGGTCGATATCGAGTAGAAGATTCCCATCTTTTGCACGCGGTTTGGTGAATCTAAGTGAAAAGATAATTTGAGGCTACAATTTTATCTTTCTTTTTAGTTAGATTATATCCTAAGGGTACTTTTCTTTTTACCCTGGGTTTTTGTGTTATTTACCTTAATAAAGTTTTATCCTATTTGTTACGGGAAAGAATTTAGATAGAGTAGGTTTAGAAAGATTAGAACTCCTTTCCTTGGCTAGAAAGGATTGTTGGCTATAAATAAAGCCCTAGGGGGGCTGGTTTTTATTAATTCAATTTCAAAGTTTCCAATCTCACCATAGCAATAGAAGTAGTTTAGAGTATGAGAAGCTTTAGGGTTTTGACGTTTCCGAAAGCCGACGTTGGAGTTGTAATGTTTTGAGCTTTAATGCAAGTTTCTTTCTTTCAACCAAAGATGTTTTCTTCCATGAAGAGTGAGTAGTCCCAGAAGTTCTTACAGTCGGGGTGAGCCCAACGTTAGCCATGTGTGCTTTAGGTAAGTATTTGAAGTTGATATCGTTGCGTCTTGATCATCTCCTACGATTTTGTGATTAGTCATTTGATGTACATATTTGTACCTCCTTTTATTGCATCTTTTGACTTCTTATTTCATTAGATTTCCAAAGAAAAGGTTCAAAAGAATATAAACTTGTGTAAGAATGGGCTAAAGTGCAAAAAAATAGAGTATGCACAAGTTTTGAGCTAACCATGCAGGAATTCGAGCGAAATCGGAGTCAAAACGAAGAAACCAAAGAGAGCAGAAGAGAGGTCGATATCGACCTTAAACATCGACATCGACTACAGCACATCGACACAGAACTGAGTGTCGAGACAGACCATCACACAGTAGAGAAAAGAACTTGATGTCGACCTTACATCATCGGTATCGACCTCAACATAGACATCGAGTAGAGATGGACAAGTTGAGCAGGAACAGAGACATCGATATCGAACTCCGTGGTCGATATCGACCTTATCTTGACAAAAGATAGATTCGATATCGAGACGCGGATTGGAAACTTTATCTCCAAGGAGGCACGAATTATCTTGTAGTTTTAGATAGATAGCAGTTGGGATTTATCTCCTTTTTACCTTTATGTTTTATCAAGTTAGTTTAAGTTTTATCAAAATTAAAAGACCTATCCTAATTGTTTGGATAGAATTCATAGTTTAGATAAAAGTTACAATCCTTGGATAGCAAGGATTAGTAGCCTATAAATAAAGCCCTAGGGTGCTGGCATTCAATGATCCATCAACACATCCAATTTTAGAGTTCAATTACATTCAATAGAGGTAGAGAGAAGCTTTAAGGTTTGGCGTTTGCGAAAGCCGACGTTGAGTTGTAAAGCTTCGGAGTTTATAGTTTAATGCAAGTTTCTTTCTTTCAATCAATGATGAGTTCCATGATGAGGTGCGAGTAGTCCCCCAAAGCTCTTAGGGTCGGGGTGAGCCCGACGTTAGCCATGCGTGCTTGAGGTAAGTGTTTGATGCTGATATCGTTGTGTCTATATCATCTCCTACGATTCTATGTTTAGTCCTAATCGAAAGAAAAGAGATTCATGCTAACAACTTGAGTTATAAACATAAAATTGGTAGAGACAATTAGGTTTATTTGCAAGAGTAATCGTAAGAGTTGGTGTACAGCGAAAGCTTGTCCCTCGGGTGAAATAGCGCAATTGTCCGTCTTATTTATATTATAACATGCATTGGTTAACGTTGTGGTAAACCCTAATCCTAGGAGTTGTTTTTTACATAGTTTATACACATAAAACCACTGTCTTTATTTCTGATCACCGCATCCTCATCCATCCTAAAATCTTCGGCCTTTCTTTGCCGACAAAAGCCAACGCCTTTGCAGGAGAAGACATCGATATTGACCACAGATGTCGATATCGACCGCTGATTTTATCGACATTTTTCTGAGTCGACGACGATCATCACTGCTAAGTTACTGAACATCGATATCGACCCTTCAACGTCGATATCGACCACCTGTGTCGAATGGCAGTCTTCTGAGCCAGTCGATTCCGTCTGCTAACATCGATATCGCCCTTCCCTAGTCGATATCGACTGCTTGTTTTTGTCTCTATAGGTCTTCTGTTGCAGAAAGGATTGACAGCCGAGGTCGACATCGAGCTCCAAGGTCAAAATCGAGGCTTCTGGTCGAAGAAAGAAGTGAGATTGCAACGCTACTAGGATCCCGCTGACACGCCTCCTCATGGATCGATCCTGACTACCCTTCCACTACAATGGGAGGAAGACTTGTAATTATTTGCATAGGCTAGGAGTCGGATTCGCATTTACATATCTTTGTATTTGTATTTTAGATACTCGATTTCCTCCTATTAACAAAATGGCGCCGTTGCCGGGGAGGCAATCAATCGTGCCCTAGTAGTCTATTTCACATTTCTATCTAGTTTGGCTTTGCAGGTGTATGCGACGCGCTGATCGCCCACCTGAATTTGAAGGAGTAGACGACCCTGAGCGCTATTTCCACCTAAGAGCCCAAGCTCAGAGAATCATGGCAGACAACGCGAACCATGCTTAACTTATTGAGCAACTAAGGAAGCAAGTCGAGGACTTAACGACTAGAGAGGCGGCACTTAAGGAGCGTGCGGATAGGGAGGAGGAAGGCCGGAGGCAAATAGAAGCCCAAATCAATGCCCTCCCTCGGAATGCCAAGCAATATATGCACCCCGCGCTCACCGTGCCTGAATCGGCGATTCTTATCCATGCCTCTAATTTTGAAATTAAACCTAACTTCCTAACTGAAATAAGAAGGTATCAATATGAAGGATAACATAATGAATGCCCTATGGTACATATATCAACCTTCTTAGACCTCTGTGATACTATTGCTGATGGACAGAGTCTTGAATATGTCCAACTAAAAGCTTTTCGATGGTCTCTTACAGGAAAAGCATTGCAGTGGTTGGAGAGCTTAGCCCCAAGATCGCTCCGCACTTGGAATGTAGTCAAGGACGCGTTCCTCAACAAGTTCTTCCCTCTTTCTAAGACGGCGTTGATTCGACAAAAAATCACGGCTTTGAAACAAAAGCCTAGTGAGGCTCTGGCAACTGTTTGGGAAAGGTTTAAGGACCTACTACGATCATGCCCGACGCATGGCCAACCACTGTACGTAATTCAGGAGATCATATAAAATGCTCTTGACGCTGCAACCAAGGAGAGGATCAACATCTACACCTCCTATGGCTTCCTTGAACTCGCTCCACAAGAGGCTTGGGACACCATAGAGAGGTTGGTGGAGTTCGACAACACATATGGGACTCCTGAGGCTTCCGACACATCATCATCGTCGAGGCCTGACCCATCTATGCCCTTATATGAACCCTCCAATGTAATCGATCCGGACGTGAAGGAGCAATTCCATAGAGATCAACTTTGAAAGCTCCAAAAGCAAGTGAGGTTCCTTTCAGCGACACACCCCCATTGAGTGCCCCCATGCTGAGCAAATGCAACTAGCGGAGACTCATGAGGAAGCTAACTACATGAGGGGTCCTAATCGCCAATATTGGGGAGACCAAAGGTTCCAACAAACACAAAGGAACCAGGTTAACCCTAGGGACCCCCCACTCTATAGAGCTCCTGGGCACTCGGAGTGAGACCAAAAGAAGGATGATCTTCAACTTGTGCTGGATGAGATAAGGCGGAACCAAGCTAAGAATGATTAATCCAACAATGCCATCCATTCTCAACTCAATCAACTTACCACAAGGATTGGGGAGATGGATATTTGGAAAAAGAAGGTAGAGACCCAACTGGGTCAATTGGCGACACAAATCCCTAGACTGTCCGGAACGTTCCCTGGGCAACCAACTACCAATCCCGAGGGGCAATCTGAGTCAGGTCACATTGCAGCCATGCAACTAAGGAGTGGCAACAAAGTACATAAGCCACGAATGGAGTTGGAGAAAGCAGCAGATCCAGTCGACATCGATAGCCCAGTCGATGTCGAGGTAGAGGTCGATATCGACCACCATATCGACCCACTGGTCGACGTCGAGGCCACTACAGAGCCATCAGAGCCACAATAGAAGTCGACATCGACCATCCCAGTCGATATCGACCACGTCCCAGTCGATGTCCATCATGCCCCTCCGACCGCCGTTTTGGCCCCTACGCCAAAGAAGACGTTGCCATTCACATCCAAAGCATTGGAGGATCCCACCAAAGGTATGTTTAGGCGCTTTGTAAAAATTCTTCAAGGTCTTAACATTACCATTCCTCTTACAGAAGCCTTAAGCGAGATGCCCGCCTATGTGCGATTCCTCAAAGACATCCTTAGCAAGAAGAGATCGATGGCAGAGATCGCAGAGGAGTGCTCAAAGATGGACTTCCCTGAGAAAAGAAGTGATCCAGGGAAGTTTGCAATCACCGTGGGACTTGGCCAACATCGCTACAAAGCCCTATGTGACCTAGGGTCAAGCGTAAGTCTCATGCCTCTCTCTATTTGGCAAAAGGTGAACATTGGCGCACTTGAACCTGTGGATACGAAACTCTATATGGCTGACAACTCATTCGTCAAGCCCACAGGTATAGTTGATGACGTTCTTGTAAAGGTAGGTAAGTTCTTTGTGCCTACTGATTTCATTGTATTGGAGATGCCTGAAGATCCTGTAGTGCCTATTATCCTTGGTAGGCCTTTCTTAGCTACTGCTGATGCCAATATCAATGTACGTCGAGGATTACTAACCTTTACTATAGGGAACGAAGTGATAGAATTCTCTTTCAACCCAACCATGAGCGAAACGAAGCACCTGGAGCAAGTATTCCTGTCGCCGGCTAAGGAGAAGCTTGAAAATTTTTTGTTGGCGAGGACCGAAACAGCAAGCAGGGTAGACATCGACTGGAACCAGTCAATATCGACTAAAAACATCGAAATCGACACCCCTTGGTCAAAATCGAGTATGCGAGATTGTTGCCAGGAGCTTACGTATGGGGTCACAAAGATCGATATCGACCCATACATGTCGATATCGACCAAAGAACTCGAAATCGACCCACCTTGGTCGAAATCGACCACCCCTCAGCCCGAAGACTTCTGTTTCGGGCCCAAACAGGTAAGCCCAGGTATGACTCCCAACCCTCCTCTGTCCCATATTGATAAATCAATTAAGCCAATTATTGATAATTCAACTAATGAGAGGGTCAAAGCTCCATGGTTTGCCTATATTGCTAAAGTTAGGTCAAGAAAGAGAAGGAAAGCGCCCAAATAAGAACCTAACGATGAAGAAGCCTTGGTCGCCGAACTTCGCTACTACCAAAAGGACCTAGATGATCTAGGGGAAAGCTCAAGCTCGAAGGGTCCTTGCGTTAAAGGCTCATAAAGAATTGACGAAGAAGTCGGCCTAGCGACTCAAAACTCTAGAGCATGTACATAAAACCTTTAAATTTTTCATAGATGGTTTTTAGGATTTGACTTTAGTTTTTTTTAAAACCGAGATAATTCGTGGCTTTATCTATACTTCTAACCAAGATTTTAGATTGTTAAGCAAAAAGAAACGACGAGGAAGAAAAGAAGCTTCTACAGAGGCAGTCGAAATCGACAAGGCCAGTCGAAATCGACCCCCCAGGATCAAGCCATCTCCTGGAGTCGACATCGAGGACTCAAGAGCAGAAAAGAAAAGGTCAATATTGACCATAATAATCGATATCGACCCCAATCAGGCAGCCCTTGTCTTCACTTTCTTCCTCGACTTCGACAGATGCAATCGACATCGACCACTGACATAGATATCGACTTCTGGCATCGACCTAACCTGAAATCGACCTGAATCCACAGGTTGCGCTGTGAGTTTCTCTCTACCCTTGTTCTTCTTTTTAATACAGTAGGGACACTGTATATTTTAAGTATGGGGTGGGGGAAAGGCATGTCTTATGGTCATAACTTGGTTTTCTTCTTCGCATTGCATTCATGTTTAAATTTTTGTTCTCAGTTTTACATTTATAAAATGTCAAAGAAATCCAAAAAAATAGAAAAATGTCAAAAATACAAAAAAATGCATGTTTACTCCTTAAGTTTATTTTTAAACCCTACTTAGATGTCCTATGATGAAAACTCAATAGCTGACTTGATCATGTAAATCCAATGGCATATTTGGATGGTTTAGCCTAAGTCCTTAAATGTTTTATGTAGATTGTGAACTTGTGATGAAATTGAGCACATATGATCCTAGGCTAAAAAGCAAATTCAACAAAAATTGTCCTTGTGAGAATTTTGGCCTATAGGGAGAACATCAAAAATCCCTCTGCTTTCTTGAGTGAATTTACTCTTCCTATGCATCTCCAAATGTTGTGATAGTCATTCAAACCCAATACATAAATATGTCTATGTTTACAAGAATTAAATGATGGAGGCATCTTTTAAGCCATTTTTATCCTCTCTTTACCTACCCTGCATTATCCCTGCTTGAAGCCGGAAAATTAGCCTGAGCCTGAAATTGCAAACTCCATAAAATTATCCCTAGCTGAATTGAGCCTGACCCCCATTTGGGAATTGAGACTTAGATTGGCTGGACTAATGCTTTGTGGAAAGAAAAGTGCATATTGTCCAGTTTTGAGCAAGGAAATTATGGGTTGGTGCATATTTACATTTTGTCATATTTTGTAAAAGGATTTTTGGCTCACCATATAAATGCACATATTTTTTAGTATTTATTTATTATTTTCGTCAAAAAAAATCCAAAAAAAAAGAAAAAAAGAGAGATGTATGTATATAGTGCATGAGCCAAAATCATTAAGTCCTTTATTTATTTCATACAAGGGTTGTATTTTTGAGAGGCATATTCGAGTTTGAAAGAAGGGTTGATAGTATGGTTTACATCTTTTAGTGCATCTTGAGAGCATATTATGGAAAGATGAGTTGGAAAAGACCATTATGGGAGATTGAGCTTGGAAAGTGCAACATTGAAGAGTTATGGTTTGGATATTGTAAGTGTTGAGATTTAGGAGTCTTGATTCCCGAATTATATAAGCACCACATAGCCAAATAATTCCATACCCTTTTATTTCTTACCAAGTCCCATTACAACCCCGCCGAATGGAGTCTTCTTTGAAGTCTTCCATTGAGCGAAAGTCCTCCTCATGGTTCTTATTGCATTTTCATAATTGGTTGCGAAGTGGATTTTTATAAATTGCAATTTTTATGAGATTGTGTTTGGAATTGAGTTGAGAGTTGATCTTCATAGCCTAAAACACATGAGAGTTGAGTGCAAACACATTATCCCTGTGAGGTTGGATCAAAAATTGCATATGCCTATGGATCGCCTAAATATGTGCTATGACATTAAATTCACTTGCTTTGCTACCGCTTATGATGTTGCTTCTGACAAGGGCGAAGACTTGAAGGGTGTGTTGTAGGTATTGGTTATTGCTTGGTTATTGCTTGAGGATAAGCAAGTCTGATAATGGGGTGTTTTGATGTACATATTTGTACCTCCTCTTATTTCATTCGATTTGCAATGAAAAGGTTTAAAAGAATATAAACTTGTGTAAGAATGGGGTAAAGTGTAAGAAATAGAGTCTGCACAAGTTTTGAGCTAACCATGCAGGAATTCGAGCGAAATCGGAGTTAAAACGAAGAAACCAAGGAGAGCAGAAGAGAGGTCGATATCGACCTTAAACATCGACATCGACTACAACACATCGACAAAGAACTGAGTGTCGAGACAGACCATCACACAGCAGAGAAAAGAACTCGATATCGACATTACATCATCGATATCGACCTCAACATAGACGTCGAGTAGAGATGGACAAGTCAAGCAGGAATAGAGACATCGATATCGAACTCCGTAGTCGATATTGACCTTATCTCGACAGAAGATAGATTCGATTTCGAGACGCGGATTGGAAACTTTATCTCCAAGGAGGCACGGATTATCTTGTACTTTTAGATAGATAGCAGCTGGGATTCATCTCCTTTTTACCTTTATGTTTTATCAAGTTAGTTTAAGTTTTATCAAAATAAAAGACCTATCATAATTGTTTGGATAGAGTTCATAGTTTAGATAAAAGTTACAATCCTTGGATAGCAAGGATTAGTAGCCTATAAATAAAGCCCTAGAGGGCGGGCATTCAATGATCCATCAACACATCCAATTTTAGAGTTCAATTACATTCAATAGAGGTAGAGAGAAGTTTTAAGGTTTGGCGTTTGCGAAAGCCGACGTTGAGTTGTAAAGCTTCGGAGTTTATAGTTTAATGCAAGTTTCTTTCTTTCAATCAATAATGAGTTCCATGATAAGGTGCGAGTAGTCCCCCAAAGCTCTTAGGGTCGGGGTGAGCCCGACGTTAGCCATGCATGCTTGAGGTAAGTGTTAGATGTTGATATCGTTGTGTCTATATAATCTCCTACGATTCTATGTTTAGTCCTAATCGAAAGAAAAGGGATTCATGCTAACAACTTGAGTTATAAACATAAAATTGGTAGAGACAATTAGGTTTATTTGCAAGAGTAATCCTAAGAGTTGGTGTACGGTGAAAGCTTGTCCCTCGGGTGAAATAGCGTAATTATCCGTCTTATTTATCTTATAGCATGCATTGGTTAACGTTTTGGTAAACCCTAATCCTAGGAGTTGCTTTTTACATAGTTTATACACATAAAACCACTGTCTTTATTTCTGATCACCGCATCCTCATCCATCCTAAAGTCATCGGCCTTTCTTTGCCGACAAAAGCTAACGACTTTGCAGTAGAAGACATCGATATCGACCAAAGACGTCGATATCGACCGCTGAGTTCGTCGACAGTTTTCTGAGTCGACGACGATCATCACTGCTAAGTTACTGAACATCGATATCGACCCTTCAACGTCGATATCGACCACCTATGTCGACTGGCAGAAGACTGAGCCAGTCGATTCCGTCTCCTACCATCGATAGCGACCTTCCCTAGTCGATATCGACTGCTTTTTTGTCTCTGCATGTCTTCTGTTGTAGAAAGGATTGACAGTCGAGGTCGACATCAAGCGCCAAGGTTGAAATCGAGGCTTCTGGTCGAAGAAAGACATGAGATTCCAACGCTACTAGGATCCCGCAGACATGCCACCTCGTGGATCGATCCTGACTACCCTTCCACTACAACGGGAGGAAGTCTTGTAATTATTTGCATAGGCTATGAGTCGGATTCGCATTTACATATCTTCATATTTGTATTTGAGATACTTGATTTCCTCCTATTAACATCCTTATCGCTAGAAAAGAGATTCATGTTCACAACTTGGGTTGTAAACATAAAATTTGTAAAGACAATTAGGTTTATTTGCAAGGGTATTCCTACTTGTTGGTGTACGGAGAAAGCTTGTCCCTCGGGTGAGATAGCGCAATTGTCCGCCTTAGTTATTTTACGCATCTTTGGTTAACATTGTGGTAAACCCTAACCTTAGGAGTTGCTTTTAATATATATTTGTATTCATCATAAAACTTGTTATTTCTGTTCAAACTTCCATTACCTTCCTGTTCTCTTCGGCTGTTCTTTGTTGACGTTTCTAACAGCACTGCAGGAGAACTCGATATCGACATCTATAGTCGATATCGTCTGAACCCCATCGGGTCGAGGGTCTTCTAAGTCAACGCTATCTCTGCTCCTGTTTGGAGCTCGAAATTCAGTGATCAACTCGATATCGAGTGCCCCATATTGACCGACGGTATTCTAAGTCGGTCAATTTTGTTACTGATGTTTGAGATCGACTTTTGTGGTCGAGATCAACTATTGCTTTTGTTCTTACATGTCTTCTACATTCAGAGATCGACAGCCACCGATCGACGTCGAGTACCCAACTTGAGATTGAGTGCCTTCTGGTCGATACAAGACGTGTATTCAGGCTATTCTAGGATGCCGCTGACCTACTTCCTCGAGGATCGAACCTAATTCCCTACTACTACATCGGGGAGTTTTGAATTTATTTGAGTAGCCAGGGTTAAGTATATTATTTATACATTTCAATTCAATTCTCCCTACATCAAATATTTACGCCTTTGCCGGGGAAGCTATCAATCGCGTCCTAATAGTCTATCTCACGTCTTATTTTGAGTATTGTTTTATAGGTGTATGCGACGCGCTTGTTTCACACCTGAGTTTGAAAGTGTAGAAGACCCTGAGCGTTATCTCCACCCACGATCTAGAGTCCAAAGAATCATGGTCGACCAAGAAACCCAAGCTCAGTAAATTGAGCGATTAAAGAAACAAGTGAGGACTTTACCGCTAAAGAGGCGGTACAAAGAGAGCGAGGTGATAGAGAGGAGGAAGCAAGGAGGCAATATGGAGCCCAAATCAATGCCCTCCCTCAAAACGCGAAGCAATACATGCACCTAGCACTATCCGTACCTAAATCGACTATTCTTATCCTTAACTCAAATTTTGAAATTAAACATAGCTTCTTAACTAAAATTAGGAGCATCAATTTGAGGGAAAACATAATGACTGCCCTCTAGAACACATAACTACTTTCCTTGACCTTTGCAATACAATTGCCGATGGACAAAGCCTATAATATGTCAAACTAAAGGCGTTTCGTTGGTCTCTTATAGGGAAAGCACTTCAATGGTTGGAGATTCTAGCACCAAGATCGCTCCACACGTGGGATGAAGTCAAGGATGCATTCTTCACTAAGTTTTTCCCACCACCCAAGAAGGGGGTCATTCGTCAAAAGTTGATGGCTTTCAAACAAAAGCGTGATGAGACCTTGGTGCAATTATGGTAGCAATTCAAGAAGCTTATAAGGTCTTGCCCTACGCAGGGGCAACCTCCCTACGTCATCCAAGAGATCATCTACAATGCCTTAGGCATAGCCACTAAGGAGAGGATAAACTCCTACAAATCCTATGGGTATCATGAACTCTCACCGCAACATGCTTGGGATACCATTGAGAGATTGGTAGAATTTGACAACACCTAGGGGACTCTGCAGCATCCGACTCAAGGCCCGCCCCATCCATGCCAATCTACGAGCCCTCCAAGGACATTGATCTCGACGTCAAAGACCAATTCATGAAGGACCAAGTTAGGAGGTTGCAAAAACAAGTCAAATTCCTCTCCACCAACCAACCCTGCGTTGAATCCGGCTCCGAGAGGCACATCACCACCGCTTGCCCCCACAATGAGCAAGTAGATATAGCGGAGACTCACCAGGAGGTGAGATTCATGAGGAATCCTAATCGCCAAGGATATCAAAATTGGGGAAATCAACCACCCCAATACAACCCTAGTGATCATCCACCTTACCGAGCTCCAGGCCAAACAGAGAGAGCAAAGGAGAGATGATTTCCAACTCATACTTGATGAGTTAAGAAGGAATCAAGAGGCCAATCAACAATTGAGCAACACCATCCAGAACCAATTACAAGAGCTTAATGCCCGCATGGGGGAGATGGACATTTGGAGGAAAAACATGGACACCCAATTGGGTCAACTAGCGGCACAAGTTTCACGACCATCTGGAACGCTCCCAAAACACCCACAAACAAATGCAAAGGGGCAAGCCGAAAATATTGTTGTGGTACATCTAAGGAGTGGATACCAATTGCAGGAGCCACGAAGAAAAAAAAAGAGAAGTCACTAGAGACGCCGTCGATGTCAACCACCCAGTCGATGTGGAGGGCCTTATCGATGTCGACCACAAACTAGATGTTGAGCCCACTGCTGTACTAACAGAGCAAGAGAAGCACTTGAGATCGTGTGGTCCACTCGATGTTGACATACCAGTCGATGTTGAGGCCTCTGCAAAGCCACAACAGCACCAGACTCCTCCAAGGTCGACCAAGCCAGTCGATGTCGACCCCTCAGTCGATGTCGAAAGCACTCTCGTTCCCCTCAAAGGCATTGAAGGATCTGACGAACACAATATTTCAGCGCTTTGTAAAGGTGCTTCAAGGATTGAACATCACCATACCTCTCACGGAAGCCCTTAGTGAGATGCCAGCGTACATGAGGTTCTTAAAGGACATCCTAGCCAAGAAGTGGTCCATCGCTGAGAACGCCAAAGAATGCCATTCCCTCGAGTTCCTTGAAAAGCGAGGCGATCCAGGAAAGTTTGTTATGACGGTAAGGGTGGGTAAGCACCTATTTAAAGACCTATATCACCTTGGGGCTAGTTTAAGTTTGATGCCCCTATCGATATGGCAACAAGTGAGAGTAGGACCATTAGAGCCTATCGACATGAAGCTCTACATGGCAAACAACTCCTTCGTGTGATCCACAAGGGTTGTGAATGATGTCCATATCAAGGTGGGCTAATTCTATGTGCCCACGAACTTTATCGTGTTGGACATGCTGAAGGATCCTATTGTGCTTGTCATCCTTGGTAGGTCATTCTTAGGAACCGCAGACATCAACAACAACGTAAGGAATGGCACCTTGATGTTCACAATCGGAAATGTGCTCAAGATCGACCAATGTGCTCAAGATCGATATACCCAGCTTGATGTCGAGTATCCCTGAAGACCACATGTGATGCCATAACCTTATGTATGGGTTCCATACTGTCGATGTCGACCAGACCATCTCGATGTCGACCACAGACATCAAAATCGACTCTCTGTCGATATCGACTGACCCCCGGCTCGAAGATCGCTGTTTCGGGCCCGAAAAGGTAAGCTCAGGTATGATTTCTCCCCCTCCTCTATAAATTAATGATGATTTCACTCATGGGAGGGTCAAAGCTCCATGGTTCGCTCATGGTAGCAAGATTAGGTCAAGGAAAAGAAGGAAAAATCCAAAAGAGGAGCTTAATGGAGAAGAAGCCATCTTTGCTAAACTTGGCCATTACCACAAGGACCTACATGATCAAGGACAAGGAACGATCTTCACGGGGCCCTACCTTAAAAAGTCTTGATGCTCTATTAGAGAAGTCGGCCTAGCGACTCAAAAATCTAGAGCTTGTAAATGAAACTTTAAATTTTTTAAAAAGGTTTATAGGGTTTTGATATTGAATTTTGGTTTTGAAGACTCAGATAAATCGTGGCTTTATATTTTATAAGCTAACAAGAATTTCAGGTTGCAAAGAATAAGGAATGATGGAAGGAGAAACAAAGTCCCTGCAGAGGCGGCCGAGATCGACTAGGCCGGTCGACATTGAATACCAAGGGTCGAGCCATCAACAGGTGATGGAGATGGATAACTTAAGAGCAAAACACAGTAGTCGATATCGAGTAGGCCACTCGATATCGACCACACATGGCGACCTTCGACTTCGACTTCCTTCCAAAATACATAGATGCAGTCGACATTGACCACTCTACTCGACATCGACTACTAGCATTGACACAACCTGAAATCGACCTCCGCCGTAGGTTACTATGTGAGTTTCTCTCTTCACCCTGATTTTTCTTTTAATACAGAGGGGACACTTTATATTTTAAGTATGGGGTGGGGATGAAACGTGTTATTCATGGCTTTCGATAAAAAATTTGCTTATTTTTATTTTTGCATTGCATTCATGTTTAAAGTTTTTACATTTAAGTTCTTAGTTTATTACTTTCACAAAAATACAAAAATCTACAAAATTAGAAAATGTCAAAAAGAAGAAAAAATGCATATTTACTTTATTTAGTTAGTTTTAGACCCTACATAGATGTCCAATGATGAAACCCAATGGCTGACTTGATCATGTAAATCCTATGGCATATTTGGATGATTTTGCCTATGTCCCTAAAATTATGTTTATGTAGATTATGAACTGTTGATGAAATTAAGCACATATGATCCTAGGCTAAAAAGCAAAATCCAACAAAATTACCCTAGTGAGAATTTTGGCCTATAGGGAGAACATTAAAATTCCCTCTGCTTTCTTGAGTGAATTTACTCTTCCTATGCATCTTTAAATGTTTTCATAGTTATTCAAAGCCAATGCATATATACGTTTATGTGGATGGGAATTAAAGGATGGAGGCATCTTTTAAGCCACTTTTATCCTCTCTTTACCTACCCTGCATTATCTCTGGTTGAAGCCAAAATATTAGCCTGGGCCTTTATATTGTAAGCGCCAAAAAATTATCCCTAGCCCAATTGAGCCTATCCCCCAGTTGGGAACTGAGAGTTAGAATTGGTTAGAATAATCTCTTGTAGAAAGAAGAATTATGGGTTGGTAGTATATTTCGCATCTTGTCACATATTTGTAAAATGATTTTTAGCTCAGCATATAAATGCATGATGTACATATTTAGAGCCTTTTTATTTGTATGTTTTGACTTCATATTCCATTCAATTCCTAAAGCAAAGGTTAAAATAATGTAAATTTGTGAAGGATGAGCTAACGTGCAAGAAATAGAGTCTGCACAAGTTTTGGTCTAAATATGTAGGAATTGGAGCGGAATCGGAGTCAAAATGAAGAAGCCAAGTGAAGGAGAAATGAGGTCGAAATCGCCTTGAATGGTCGATATCGACTAAAGAGATCGACGTAGAACTGAGTGTCTAGACAGACCACAAAGACCAACATAGAAGACCACTCGATATCGAGTGATTGTGTCGACCACGACATTGCCCTAGAGATCGAGTGAGACAGAATCTGTCAAGCCAAAATGAAGAACTCGATATCGACTGGAAATTGACGCGGGTTGGACGCGCTTTTCGAGACGCGGATTATAGGATCTATCAACAAGGCCAATGTTTATCTTCTTAATTAGATAGAATATGTCTTAAGGGTAGTTGCAGTTTTACCCTAAGATAGTTATTAATTATTTAGATATTTACTTTAATAAAGATTTATCCTACTTGTTAAGGATATATTTTAGATAGAACATTAGATCTACTTTCCTTGGCTAGCAAGGATGAGTAGGTTATAAATAAAGCCCTAGGGGGCTGGTTTTTATACATTTAATCACAGAGATCATATCTCACAATAGCTAGAGAGTTAGAGAGAAGCTTTAGGGATTGGCATTTGCTAAAGCCGACATTGAGTTGTAAAGCTTTGAAGTTTTAATGCGAGTTTTCCTTTTTCCATCAATGGTGCCTATTGGGATGAAGTGCGAGTAGTTTCCTAAAGCTTCTAGGGTCAGGGTGAGCTCGACGTTAGCCATGCGTGTTTGAGGTAAGTACTTGATGTTGATATCGTTGTGTCTATATCATCTCCTACGATTCTATGTTTAGTCCTTATCGCCAGAAAATGGATTAATGCTAACAACTTGATTTTTAAACATAAAATTGGTAGAGACAATTAGGTTTATTTGCAAGAGTATTCCTAATCGCTGGTGTACATCCAAAGCTTGTCCCTCGGTTGAAATAGCACAAATGTCCGTCTTACTTGCCTTATTGCATGCATTGGTTATCGTTGCGGTAAACCTAGCCTTAGGAGTTGCCCTTTTATTATATAATTTGAATCATAAAAATATGTCTTTTTTCTGTTCATACTTCTTTTCCATCCCAGCTTTCTCTACGGACGTTAATCACTGCAGGAATCACTCGATTTCGACCAAACAGGTCGATATCGACTGATTTGCCCCACTTTGATGGTTTTTTGTGCCCACGCACCATGTTCCTGCTTCTCTGTGAGATCGATTTCGAGTACCACACTCAATATCGACTACCCTATATCGACTGGCAGTCTTCTGAGCGAGGTCGACCTTGTTTGGTGACAACGATATCGACCACCTTAGTCAATATTCACTTCTCATTTTAGATCGACGTCGAGTACTCTACTCGAGATCGAGGCTTCCAGTCAAATAAGACGTCAGCTTTCTAAGACTATCTAGGATCCCACAGACACGCTTCCTCGTGGATCGATCATGACTACCCTTCTAATACAGCCGGTGAAAGTCTTTTAATTATTCGTGTAGGCTAGGATTCGATTTGCATTTATATTTTATATTTGTTTAAACTAGACGTCCTCCACCTAATAAATTGGCGTTGTTGCCTGGGAAGCAGTCAATCGCGCCCTAGTAGTCTATCTTATGTCTTCTTTTCCTAGTTTTGCTTTACATGTGTATGCAACGCGCTGATCGCACGCCTGAATTTGAAGGAGTAGACAACCCTGAATGCTATCTCCACCTAAGGTCCCGAGTTCACGAATCATGGCAGACAATGAGAACCAGGTTTAACAAATTGAGTGATTATGGATGTAAGTCGAATACTTCACAACTAGAGAGGCGGCACAACGAGAGCGTGCTGACAGGGAGGAGGAAGCTAGGAGGCAAATCGAAGCCTAAATCAATACTCTCCCTCAGAATGTCAAGCAATATATGCACCCTGTGCTGTCAGTGCCTAAATCGGCCATTCTTATCCTTCATTCTAACTTTGAAATTAAACCTAGCTTCTTAACTGAAATTAGGCGACATCAATTTTAGGGAAAACCGAATGATTGTCCTCTAGAGCATATTTCCTTATTCTTCGATTTATGTGATACAATTACTGATGGACAAAACCTTGAATACATGAAACTAAAGGCTTTTCATTGGTCTCTCGCTGGGAAAGCACTAGCATGGTTGATGTGCGTGCAAATAGCCATATTTTCTATGCACATTTAAGTCTATTTTACAATCATTTTCATGCATATTAGTGGGAATACATGAGATGAGTGTAGTTTATGCTTTATTATGAAATATATGGACAGATTTGGAAGAGCGAAAAAAGAACATGATGTCTTCTGAAGAGGTCGAAATCGACTATGAACCTCGACATCGATTGCAGCAGAGAGGCAGGAATCGAGCAGAGCACAGAACAGATCATGTTGACACAGATAAGGTCGATATCGATGTCTGATGGTCGATATCGAGTGGCCTAGATTGAGCTTATTGATAGAAGTCGAGTGCCAGCCCGAGGAAAAGAAGGAGAGCTCGAGATAGAGTTAAAAAGAGGTCGATATCTATGTCCTTAGGTCGATATCGATGTTGTCCAGTAGAAGAAGTCCGACTAAGATTTTGATAGAATTCTATTCAGAGCTTGCACGTCTATCCAAAAGTCGAGATCTTCTATCCAATGCATCAGACTTCATCCTTTACTAGTTTTACCATGGAGTTTTTAGTTTTTACTTTATTAAAGTTTTATCTTAGAGAATAAAGATAAGTTATCGAATCCTTGGCTAGCAAGATTTGAGATCTATATCTACAGGCCGTTAGGGCTGAGTTAGGCATTAAGTTTTCATCCAATTACGCAGAGAATTTGTAGAGAGAGAGAGAGGAGAGCCGATTGAGTTGTGTGGAAGCAAGAGCAGAGATTTGGCTTGGTTTGGTCGTAACTTTCTCTTTAGTTTAATCAAAGTAGTTTTCTTTTCAATGATGATGATGAGTTCAATGATGACACGCGAGTAGTCAACCCACTTCTAGGGTCGGGGTGAGCCCGACGATAGCAGTGTAGGTTAAGTGCATCAAAGGTTTGATTTTTATGTGATTCTGTCTTCTATCCTGTGCATGATCCTTTGCGAAAGTTAGGGAGATTCATTATTATTATTATTGAAGCGAAAGCCAATCATATTGTGAACTTGGATTTTTCATGAATTGGATAGTAACTCTTATGAATTATGCCAGAGCCTCTAATCGTCTAAATGTTGCTATTATTGAATTTCATAAAAAGTTTGAGTTTTGTTTCTGTTCATCTTTCCTTAACCATCCTAAGCTCTTCGGACTACTTTTTCGAAAATAGGTTACGCTTTACAGTTTCTGTGACAAACATCAAAATCGACTAGCAAAGGTCGATATCGAGCACTAACATCGATATCGAGGTCTCTCTCGACATCGACAGTGTTTGCTTTTGTCTTCTGCAGTAACTTTGCTGGAATCGACCAGAATTGAGGTCGATATCGACCAGACACCTCGACATCGAGTGTCTCCTGAGGTCGAAAGCTTGATCGTGATTACAAAAAAGGAAGCGCTGACATACCTCCTCGTGGATTCGATCCTGAATTACCCTACCACTGCATCGGGAGGTATTCTTGTATTATTTGCTTGAACAGGGAGTTAGCATAGTTGAGATATATATTTGAATATTTGAATCGCACCTCCCCTAAACGATCAAATTGGCGCCGTTGTCGGGGAGGCAATCAACCGCCACCTAAGTTTTCTCACGATCTACTTCTTAGAGCTTATTTTGTAGGTTTATGCGACGCACTAATCGTGGACCTATCCTGGAAAGCCTAGACGAGCCTGAAAGTTTCTTCCATCTTCACAATAAAGCTATTCAAATCATGGCGGATAATGAGATGTAGGCTGAGACCATAGAGCGGTTGAGGAAAGAAATTGAGGATCACAATGCTACAATCGCTGCTGAGAGGGCCGCTGCTGCTACAGAGCGAGCTCGTGCTGATAGGGAGGAGGATACGCCTAGACAAGCCCAAGAGCGGCTCAATCAGTATCCACAGACGACGATGCAATACATGCATCCTCCGCTTCATGTTCCTGAATCCGCTATAATTATCCCTCCTTCCCACTATGAAATGAAAATAAACTTCCTATCTGAAATTAAAAGAAACACCTTTGAAGGAAGACCTATTGAATTCCCACTGCAACACATCTCTACTTTTATGGATTTATGTGAAACAATTGCTGATGTTGTAAATCTAGAGTATGTGAGACTGAAATCTTTTCAATGGTCTTTGGTAGGAAAGGAATTGCATTGGCTAGAAAGTTTGGCTCCACGCTCGCTGAGGACATGGGCAGAGGTGAAGGACGCATTTCTAAACAAATTCTTTCCTCCCTTTAAGACGGCGATGCTGTGACAAAGGATCACGACTTTCAAACAAAAGTCGGGTGCAACATTGGCACAGGCGTGGGAGCGTTTTAAGGACTTGCTGAGATCATGCCTGACGCATGGGCAACTTTCATATGTCATCCAGGAGATCTTCTACAACTCCTTTGATGCATCGAATAAGGAGAGGATCAATTCTTATACCTCCTATCGGTACATTGAGCTCACACCAACGGAGGCCTGGGAGACGATTGAGATGCTCGTGAACTTTGACAACACTTATGGGACTACTGCGGCCTATGATTCAAGGCCTGGCCCATCAATGCCACTATATGAGCCTCCAAATGAGATAGATCCTGATGAGCGGCAACAATTCCACAACAATTAGACACGCCGCCTTCAAAAGCAAGTCAAGTTCCTGAGTAATAATCAACCTTGCCAAGAATGTGGCTCAACAAGGCATAACATTAGTGCCTGTCCATATATTGAACAAGTATCTATGACAGAACAACATGAGGAAGCCAAGTGGATGAGAGGCTCCTATGGAGGGGGCAATCAACAATATTAGGGAGATCAAAGGTTCTATCAATAAAGGGATCCCTCACCATATAGAGCACCAAGGCACCCTGAGCGGGAGACAAGGAAGGATGACCTGCAGATCATTCTTGATGAGATGCGAAGGAACCACGCTAAGTTCAAACAAGCCAATAACTCCGTCCATACTCAGCTGCAGGGCATCAACTTTAGACTTGGGGAGATAGACGTTTGGAAGCGTGACATAGAGACCCAAATGGGTCAATTGGCGGAAGCAATACCCAAAGCGTCAGGAGCATTCCCTGGATCAACTGTGCCCAACCAAAAGGGCAAAACTACTGGACACACAGCGGCCATGAACTTAAGGAGTGGGCGTCAATTGCAAACGCCCGAGCAAAAAGCGGAGGAGAAGGCCCCATAAGGAACATCGATATCGACCCCCCTATCGATATCGACCAAGGTGACGTCGATGTCGGCAATACTCATGTCGATGTCGACACTGAATCTGAGTCACCACAGAAATCGACTCCTCTAGTCGATGTCGACCCCCATCCTGTCGATATTGATCTCACTCTAGCCGCAGGGAATAAGAAGGTGTTCCCATTCCTAAAGAAGATGATTAAGGACCCGGCGGAAAAGAAGTTCCAGCGGTTCATGAAGATGCTTCAAGGATTTAATGTCTCAATAATATTCACCAAAGCACTTCATGAGATGCCGTCCTATGTGAGGTTCCTTAAGGATATACTGGGTAAGAAGTGATCTCTTTATGAGATCGCAGAGGAGTGCAACAGATTGGAGCTACCAGAAAAGCGGGTGAACCCAGGTAAGTTTTCTATCGCTATAGGCTTAGGTCGATAACGCTTTAATGCTTTAGTTGATTTGGGCGCTAGCGTTAGCATGATACCACTAACCATATGGCACAAGGTAAAGCTAGGTCCTCTTGAGCCCGTGGATGCAAGGTTATACATGGAAAATAATACGGTAGTGATTCCATCAGGGTTGGTAACTGATGTGTCAGTACAAGTAGGTAAATTTTTTTTCCTGCTAATTTTTTAGTTGTTGATATAGCGGAGGACCCTTCTTGTCCCATTATTTTTGGTAGGCCATTCCTAGCAACCGTCGATGCCAATATCAGCGTGAAGAAAGGATTGCTCTCATTCACAATCAACGATGAGGTGATAGAGTATGCCTTCAATAAGACAGTGAGGAACAATGAAGGGCCAGTGGAGATAAAGGCCATCAATGGTGTCTACATCGCATGTGGAGAAGCCAAGATAAGGATTATGACACCGGAAGAGCTTGAAAAGAGGGCCATAGAAGCCCAAGTAGAGGAGGTTGAGGCAATCTTGAACGAAGGAGCCAGAAAGAACATCGACATCGAACCAGGTAAGTCGATATCGACTAACAATATTCAAGATTTTGTGTCAGGTCATAAGTATGAGGTCGACGGAGGAGAAGAAACCTTGAAATGGAGCAACAAGGTCGATATCGACCATGACCATATGCCGAAATCGACCACCATTGATGCTGAGAAAAGAGAAGCAAAGTCTTCGATATCGATCCCTGAAGGTCGAAATCGACCTGATCATATCGAGGGTAACCACTCCAAATCGACTGAACCTCCAGGAGCACAATAGAGCTTGATATCGACTACCGATCATCGATGTCGACCTGAGCCATATAAAGAAGAGAAAGTAAGTCAAGGTACGGATTCCTCCTGTTCCGTTTGAATTAAAGATTTATCATTATTTGGAAGAGGTGTGCCTTGGCATGTGCGCTTGTGTAGGGTATCCGATGAAGATTCGAACCAATATGAGATATGAGACAAGGTTTATGTCGCCAAATCAAAAGATCAGTGGTTCCCTACTAGATTCAAAGACAAGGTGATGGGGCCTTTCGCAGTGATTCAAATCCATCCGGGTGGAATGCAGCTGAGTGATAAGAAAGGAGTGCTATTTGAGGCCCAAGCCACATGGGCTCTGCAGACGCCGCCTTGAGAGCACAAAAGGAAGAAGTCGGCCTAGCGACTTTAAAGTCTAGAGCTTAAAATAAAGACAATTAGTTTTATGTTTTGGACAATTTTGGTTTTACACTTTACATTATTGCATTGTTTTTTGTTTGGTTTTTATTGTCTGACAAAGTGCAGGAAAGAGGAAAGAGGAAACGAACAATGGTTGAAGGGCCTAGCCCCGAGATCACTCCGCACGTGGGATGAAGTCAATGATGCTTTTCTCAATAAGTTCTTCCCACAATCCAAGACGGCGGTCATACGTCAAAAGATCACGGCTTTCAAACAAAAGCCACATGAAACCCTGGCGCAAGTGTGGGAGCAAAGGAGAGGATCAACACCTACACCTCCTATGGGTATCTTGAGCAACTACCATAACAAGCTTGGGATACTATAGAGAGGCTAGTAGAATTTGACAACACATATAGGACTCTTGTGGCCTCTGACTCAAGGCCTGCCCCATCTATGCCACTCTATGAGCCATCCAAGGAGATTGATCCGGACGTCAAAGCACAATTCATGTAAGATCAACTCAGGAGGCTTCAAAAGAAAGTCAAATTCCTCTCCACCAACCAACCCTGCGCCGAATGTGGCTCCGAGAGGCACATCACCATCAGTTGCCCCCACACAGAGCAAGTAGATCTAGCGAAAACTCACCAGGAGGCACGACACATGAGGAATCCCAATCGCTAGGCGTACCAAAACTGGGGAAATCAATGACCCCAATACCACCCCAGGGATCCTTCGCCTTACCGAGCTCCAGGCCATCCAGAGAGATAGCCACGAAGGGATGATGTCCAACTCATCCTTGATGAGATGAGGCAGAACCATGGAGTGAAAAAAGGAGCGCTCAACCATCTTACAACCCACATGGGAGAGATGGACACTTAGAAGAAGAGCATTGAGACCCAATTGGGTCAACTAGCGGCCCAAATTCCAAAGCCGCCCGACAAGTTCCCTGGACAACCACAAGAAAATCCTACGGGGCAAGCCGGGCACATTGCCGCTATCAATATAAGGAGTGGACGCAAATTGCATGAGCCACGGAGCAAAGGAGAAGTCGCTGAAGATGTAGTCGATGTCGACACCCCAGTCGATATGGAGGGCCCTATCGACGTCGATCACCCAGTCGATATCGACCCCCTACTCGATGTTGACTCCTTTGCAACTCTTCCACAACTTGAGAATCCCCTGAGGTCAACCAACCCAGTCGATATTGACCACCCTGATGTTGTTGTCGACCTGTCTAGAAATCAAAAATCGATCACTTCACCTCCATAGCCATATAAAGCAATCCCCTATCCTTCCAAGGCACTGCAAGATCCAGAAGACACCAAATTTAGACGCTTCGTGAAGATCTTCAAGGTCTCAATCTCACCATCCCACTCACGGAAGTGCTAAATGAGATTCCTACCTACATGAGCTTCATAAAGGACATCTCGTCCAAAAAGAGGTCTATCCTAGAGATCGCCGGCGAATGCAATTCAATTGAGTTCCCTGAAAAGCGCGGTGATCCAGGCAAGTTTGAGGTAACGGTAGGGGTAGGTAAGCATCAATTCAAAGCCCTATGTGATCTTGGGGCTAGTGTTAGTTTGATGCCCATATCAATATGGCAACAAGTGGGCATAGGAGCATTGAAGCCCGTTGACATGAAGCTCTACACGATGGACAACTCGTTCGTGAGACCAACAGGGGTTGTGGATTATGTCCTTGTCAAGGTGGGAAAGTTCTTCATACCCACGACCTTCATCGTGTTGGACATGCAAGAAGATCCTGTTGTGCTTGTCATCCTTGGTAGTCCATTCCTAGCAAAAGCAGATGCCAACATCAATGTGAGGAATGGCACTCTTACATTCACAATCGACAACGAGGTCGTGGAGTTTCGCTTCAACCCTATAATTTGTGAAAAAAAGCAGCAAGAACAAGTTGCCCTCTCACCTGCAATGGAGAAGCTTCGTAAAATTCTGTCGGCGAGGACGAAAATTGCAATGAGAGTCGAGATCGATTGGAGCAAGTCAAAATCGACCAATCAACTCGATATCGACCTAGTTGAATTGATGTTGAGTGACCCTGATGATCCACCGAGTTGCTAGGAGCTTAAGTATGGGGTCCCTGATGTCGATATCAAGTACACCTACTCGAAATCAACGTCTGCACTCGAAATCGACGTCCCTTTATCGAGATCGACTGACCCTCAGCCCGAAGATCGCCGTTTCGGGCACGAAAAGGTAAGCTAAGGTATGATTCCTAAGCCTCCTCTGTCCATTACTGATGATTCTACTAATGGAATGGTCAAAGCTCCATGGTTTGCCCATATTTCTAAAGATAGGTCAAGAAAAAGAAGGAAAGCACCCAATAAAGATGAGCCTAACGAAGAAGAAGCCTTGGTTGCCGAACATAGCTACTATCAAAAGGATCTGGATGATCCAGGAGAAGGCACAAGCATGAAGGGTCCCAACCTAAAGGGTTCATGAAGCATTGAAGAAGAAGTCGGCCTAGCGACTAAAAAATCTAGAGCGTGTACATACAACTTTTAAGTTTTCGCTTAGATGGTTTTTAGGATTTCAAATTTTGGATTTGGATTGAGAAAATTTGATATACCATGGCTGTATTATTATGATCTAACAAGAATTTTAGGTTATAAACCAAAGGGAATGATGAAGAAGAAAAGAAGCTATTACAGAGGCACTCGAAATCGACCAGGCCAGTCGAAATTGACTGCCTAAAGGTCGAGCCACTTCTTGAGATCGAGATCGATGATTCAGGAGCGTATCACTGCACTCGATATCGAGAAAGATACTCGATAACGACCAGACACATGCGACCCTCGACTTCAACTTCTTCCTCGACATAGACAGATGCAGTCGACATCGACTACCTTACTCGACATCGACTTCTAGCATCGACCTGACCTGAAATCGACTTAAATCCGTAGATTGCCCTATAAGTTTCTCTTCACCCTTGTTTTTCTTTTAATACAGTGAGGACACTGTATATTTTAAGTATGGGGTGGGGATGAAACATGTCTTATGGTCACAACTTAAGTTTCTTTTATTTGCATTGCATTCACGTTTAAGTTTATGTTCTTGTTTCTTACTTTTAAAAAAAATGCAAAAATAAACAAAATTAGAAAATTTCAAAAAGAAACAAATAATGCATATTTACCTTTTTAAGTTTAGTTTTTTAAAACCCTACTTAGACGTCCTATGAGGAGAACTCAATAGGTGACTTGATCATGTAAATCCTATGGCATATTTGGATGGTTTAGCCTAAGTCCTTAAAATTGTTTTTATGTAGATTGTGAACTTGTGATGAAATTGAGCACATATGATCCTAGGCTAAAAAACAAAATCCAACGAAATTGTCCTAGTGAGAATTTTGGCCTATAGGGAGAACATTAAAAATCCCTCTCCTTTCTTGAGTGTATTTACTCTTCCTATGCATCTCTAAATGTTGTGATAGTTATTCAAAGCCGATACACACACACACACAAACACACACACACACACACACATATATATAAGTTTATGTGTATGAGAATTAAATGATGGAGACATCTTTTAAGCCATTTTTTATCCTCTCTTTACCTACCATGCATTATCTCTGCATTAAGCCAAAACATTAGCCTGAGCCTTATATTGCAAACTCCACAAATTATCCCTAGCCAAATTGAGCCTAACCCCTATTTGGGAATTGATACATAGATTGGTTAGAATAATGCATTGTGGAAATAAAGTGCATATTGTTTAGTTTTGAACAAAGAGAATTATGGAATGGTACATATTGGCATCTTGTTACATATTGTAAAAGGATTTTTGGCTCACCATATAAATGCACATATTATTTTTTTAATTTTCGTTCAAAAATAATCCGAAAAAAAAAAGAAAAAAATTATTATACTAGTGCATGAGCCAATTGTTTCTTAGTTCTTTTATTTTATACAAGATTTATATTTTTGAGAAGATATTAGGGTTTGAAAGAAGGTTGATGAGCATTATGAAAAGTAAGTTTGGAAAGTGCATCATTGTAGGAGATATGGTTTGGATGAGTTGTGTTAAAGTTTAGGAGTCTTGATTCCCGAATTTTATAAGCACCACATAGCCAAATAATTTCATACCCTTTATTTCTTACTAAGCCCCATTACAACCCCACCGAATGGAGTCTCCTTTGAAGTCTTCCATTGAGTGAAAGTCCTCCTGATAGTTCTTGTTGCATCTACATAATTGGTTGCGAAGTGGATTTTTATAAATTGCAATGTTTATGAGATTGTATATGGAATTGAGTTGAGAGTTGATCTTCATAGCCTAAACACATTGAGAGTTGAGTGCAAACATATTATCCCTATGATGTTGGATTAAAATTACATATGCCCATGGATCGCTCATATATGTGCTGTCACATTAAATTCACTTGCTTTGCTTTGTCACCATTCATGATGTAGCTTTTGACAAGGGTGAAGACTTGAAGGGTGTGTTGTAGGTAATGGTTATTGCTTGGTGATAATGCATATCCTAGATAGGCATTATAGGCATTTTTAGGCTGGTTAGGTTGCATTTAGTTAATGAATTGGAGTTAAAGTGCATCTGATGATTATTTTGGAAGAGTTCGGATTTTTGCGCGAATTTGTGAGTATTTTTCTATAGTTAGATTCAAACACTATTGGGATGCATGATCTTGGAGACTTGAAGAAAGAAGAGCAAGGAATTGGAGCTGCCTTAAGCTTATGGCAGCGAGATGATGCAGTGGGATATATGCTGCGGTCGCAGCATACATGCAGCGGCCGCCGCAAGGAGCTGGAGCGGCGCCTGAATGGAACACGCGTCCAGCGGCCACGACACCTGCGCTGCGGCCGCCGCATTGGTCATCTGCCGCATGTCGATTAGTGAAACCCTAGTTATTTGTTATTTTCATTTTTGGTTCGGCTTAGACTTTTAAAAGGCCGAGAGTTATTTAGATTTAAACACTTTCATTTTCATTATACATTCTATTAGACAAATTAGAGATTGAGCGATGTTTACCATGAGGAACTAAACTCATCGGTTCTGCCTATAGTTTGACGCTTTATTTGGATTGATTGTGAGTTTCTAATTCTCGTTCCTTGTTTCCTATATTTGAATGCTTCAACTTCTTTGTGCTTGATTGTTTATTGTTTTTTTCTATCTAGCCCGCGCAACTAGTTAGAATCAATTCAATTGCTAGGGTTTTGTAGATTCCTGATTGTGAACCTTAACCCAAGTAGCAAACTTATCCCTTTAGGACTGATTGAACTAATTGGATAGGTAGGAAGTTAAATGTGTTGTTAAATCCCTCTTTAGGGACTGCAAATACCTTGGCTAATCTCTGAACTTAAAGCTATCAATTGGGTTAAATCCTTCTTTAGGGACTGTTCGATTGATAAGGGTTGCTAGGACTGATTGGACTAGCAACTATATTAGGTCAAGACAAGGGCATTCATAGGAAACTTAATAGGATGAGAAGAAGTTACAAGGATCGCTTCAACCAAATAAAGTGGAAAATTGTAGGTAGAACTACTTCTCTCATTTGTCTAAATCAACACCATTTACCTTGCCTTTCATAAATTGCTTTGCTCTCACAAACCCCCCATCTGGTTACTTAATCGGCACTTGAATCATACTTGAGCAACAAATCTCCCTGTGGATCGACCTCTTACTTATTGCTATACTAGCTATAGGTTTGAGTTTACTTTGACGGATCAATGACAGGTTTTCCCTCGGTCAAATTTGGCGCCGTTGCCGGGGATTTTTATTGATTCTTGTGTGCTTTTGTGCTGATTTTTGGTGTGGACCGTCTTATATGGTCCATACCCGTGCTACTAATTCTTCTTTGTTGCCATTTTATTCAGAGATCGAAAGAACCGTTTCTTCCTTAAGGCGAGAAACTCGTGATCGTTCTCACGGGTTACCTTTTGATCAAGGAAACACTGCAGAGATGGCTAACGAAGTGAACCGCACTTTAGGGAGCTTTCTGCTCCTGACTTGGCACAGCAGCCCCTGGCAATCCAATTCCCTGCGCTAGGGGAAGGAGTCAACTTTGAGCTAAAATCTGGGGTGATTCATCTTCTACCCATGTTCCATGGGTTGAGTGGGGAGGACTCCCACAAGCATCTATCTGAGTTCCATACGGTGGTAGTTGGGATGAAACTTGAGAACGTTACTGAGGATCAAATCAAGCTGAGAGCCTTCCCCTTCTCTTTGAAGGATGAGGCGAATGAATGGTTCTTCTACCTACCTCCTGGGACTATCTCTACTTGGGCTGAGATGAAGAGAGTCTTTCTGGAGAAGTACATCCCTGCAACAAAGCTTAATGCCTTGAAAAGGGCAATCAACAGCATTGAGCAGTACGCTACGGAGTAGATTCATGAGTACTTTGAGCGCTTCAAGAAACTCTACACTAGCTGTCCATGCCATGGCTTCCCACAGAAGGATTTGGTGTTATTTCTATTCAATGGGCTTACTGATGATGAGCGCAAAACGGTGATTTCCTGTTGTGGGGGAAACATGTTGAATAAGACGCCTGCTGCAACTTGGGAGGTGTTTGAGGAGCTCTCTAAGGGTTCTAGGCAGTTCAACAAGAATACTCGTGCTAGGGGTGTACTTTCTGTTGATGCTCCTGTGGCTGCGCTTCAGACTGATATGGCAGAGGTGAAGGAGATGATCAAAAAGTTGGTAATCGATAGAACACCTCAATAGTTGAAGGCGTGTGGACTCTGCAATGAATTCACTCATCCCATGGATATGTGCCCAATTCTGCAAGAGCCTAGTGTGGATGTGAATACCATGGGGAATTTCGCTCCACAAAGGCCTAGACAAGGCAATTTTGGCAATCCTGGATACTTCAACAACTATAACAGAGGCTATCAGCAAGGCTATGGGAACTACCAAGCCTCTTTCAATCAGCAAGGGGGGCAACAGGGAAGGCCCCAACCACAAATTGAACCGCGACAAGGGGGCCAACCGCAAGCGAATGAGGCTAATGAGGATCCTCTGCAGACTTTGTCACGATTAGTCTTAAAGGTTGAGAAATAATAATCAGATCGGATAACCAATCTAGAGAATTAAATGAGTCAACTTATTCAAGCCTTAAGTGCAAAGGAGGCAAACAATGCTGGGAAGCTTCCATCGCAGACGGTTGCAAATCCTAAGGAGAACGTCAGTGCTGTAATGCTTAGGAGTGGCAAGGAACTGATTGCCACAACTAAAAAGGATGATGAGGGAATAGTGGACGACGAAGTAGAGGCTTTAGAAGAGGATGCTGGTGACTGCACAGTGCGGCGGCCGCCGCACACATGCAGCGGCCGCGGCACACCAGAGGAGCAGCGGCCGCAGCACCCTGCTACGCCCGCCGCCCCTATCTCATACGGCAGCCACGAAAATGATATGCCATCTAGTCCCTTTTCTCCTTCTTCTCTCTCTCCTTCTACTTATTCTCCTCCTCCTCCTTCTACCTTACCTCTGGACACTCTAAAGCCGGTTCCACCCTTTCCGGAAGCCCTGAAGGACACACGAAGCTATGAGAACGATAAGGAGATCTTTGAGACGTTCAGTAAGTGCGAGGTAAACATTCCTTTGCTTAATTTGATTAAAAGTATTCTTAGATATGCTAAATTTTTGAAGGAACTTTGCACCATCAAGCGGAACTAGAAGTTGAAAGGTAAGCAAAAGGTAAAGGTAAGCGAACATGTCACTGCTGTGTTTCAGAAGCGTTTGCCTGAGAAGTGTAGTGACCTGGTATGTTTGCAATTCCATGCGTGATAGGTGATACTAAACTTGACAAAGCCATGTTTGATCTAGGAGCATCTATTAATGTCTTGCCTTCTCATGTTTATCATGCTTTGGGATTGGGACCTCTAAATGATACTCGGGTAGTAATTCAACTTGCTGATCGATCTACTATCTGCCCGAAAGGGATTGTTGAGGATGTCTTGGTTATGGTCGACAACTTGATATTACCTGCTGATTTCTTTGTGATTGATATGGGTCCTGGTAACAATGAAAGCCCTATTTTGTTGGGCAGACCTTTTCTCAAAACTGCTAGGACCAAGATAGATGTCTATTCAGGGTCTCTTACTATGGAATTTGATGGTCAAAAAGTTGAGTATAATATCTATGATTCCATGAAATTTCCATCTGATGATCCTTCTTTGTGCTTTATGGATGTCATTGATACTATGGCACAAGATTGCTTTGATTTGGAGTATGTTGATGAGATGGAGGTCGCTTTACAAGCCCCTATAAATGAAATTTCTAGAGATTATGCTTTGTCATCTAATCTGCAGGAGGCTGTATTGGCTTTGGACCATCGATCACCCACCTATGTGCCACCAAGGGGAGAACGCATCGAGCTGACCATGCCAAGTGAAAAGCTTCTCCCATCCATTGTCCAAGCGCCTGATATCGAATTGAAACAACTCCCTAGTCATCTTAAATATGCTTTTCTTGGTGAGAATGATACTTTTCCTGTCATTATTTCTAACAAACTCACTTATGAGCAGGAGGAGCATTTGGTGACTGTTCTTAAGGAGAATAAGGAGGCGTTAGGATGGACGATTGCAGACATTAAGGGCATCAGCCCCACTTTCTGTATGCACAGAACACTTCTGGAGGATGATGCAAAGCCATCTAGGCAACCTCAGCGGAGACTCCACCCGCTGATGATGGAAGTGGTGAAGAAGGAGGTGCTGAAGCTCATTCAAGCAGGTATGATCTTTCCCATATCTGATAGCAAGTGGGTGAGTCCCACTCAGGTTGTTCCTAAGAAGGGGGGTATCACTGTAGTTGAGAATCAGGATGGTGAGTTGGTCCCTAGCAGGGTCCAAACTGGATGGAGGGTTTGTATTGATTATCGTAAGCTAAATGCGGTAACTCGAAAAGACCACTTTTCTTTACCCTTAATTGATCAAATGCTTGAGCGCCTTGCCGGTTGCTCTTTTTATTGCTTCTTAGATGGCTACTCAGGCTATTTTCAGGTACCCATAGCACCGGAGGATTAAGAGAAAATGACATTTACATGCCCCTTTGGTACCTTTGCATATCGCAGAATGCCTTTTGGGCTATGTAACGCACCTGGGACCTTCCAATGGTGTATGGTAAGCATATTTTCTGAGTATGTTTAGTATTTCATAGAGGTATTCATGGATGACTTTACTGTGCATGGAGATGACTTTCATACTTGCTTGCACCATTTGTCACTTGTTCTTAGGCGGTGTGTAGACACCAACTTAGTTCTTAATTCTGAAAAGTGTCATTTTATGGTTGTGAAAGGCATTGTTTTGTGTCATATTGTGTCTAGCAGGGGTCTTGAGGTGGACAAGGCTAAGATTGATGTCATTCAGACTCTGCCTTACCCCGCCAATGTGCGTGAGATTCGTTCCTTTTTAGGCCATGCAGGGTTCTATCGCAGGTTTATTAAGGATTTTTCTAAGATTTCTGCACCTCTTTGTGATTTACTCAAGAAGAAAGTAGTTTTTGACTTTGATGACAGGTGTAGGGCAGCCTTTGGTGAGCTAAAAGGTCGCCTGACAAGCGCCCCTATAATTCAGGCACCCATATGATCTCAAACTTTTGAGATTATGTGCGACGCTAGCGACTATGCATTGGGTGCTTTTTTCGGACAAAAAGAAGGAAGGAGCTCTCATGTCATCTACTATGCCTCTATGACTTTGAATGGAGCGCAAAGGAACTACTCGACCACAGAGAAAGAGCTTCTGGCCGTGGTCTTTGCATTGGAGAAGTTTCGCTCCTATCTCCTAGGAGCTAAGGTAATTGTCTTCACTGATCACGCTGCTCTTCGTTATTTATTAACTAAAAAAGAAGCGAAACCCAGATTGATTCGATGGATCTTGCTCTTGATCGAGTTTGATATCGAAATCAAAGATAAGAAAGGTGCAGAGAACTTAGTAGCGGACCACCTCAGCAGACTTGTCCAAGGAGAGGACAAGCCGGACGGTCAAAGCCCCATTCACGGTGAGTTTCCTGATGACATGCTATTTTTCTTGAATCATCTTTCGTCTATGCAGCTGCAAGAAGTTACGATGGATGCAGCGGCCGCAACACCTATGCCGTGGCCGCCGCAGGGCACTGAAGCAGCAGCCGCAACACCTATGCCGTGGCCGCCGCATGTGGCCAGTTCGACACCTTTGCTTTGTTTTGACGAGGTAAGCCCCGATGCCTCTGAATTGCTGATTGGTGTCAATACTCCTCGACCTTGGTTTGCCAATATGGTGAATTTCTTGGTCACGGGCGAATTTCCACCTAAGTTCACGAAAGCTCAGAAGGACAAAATTCGAGACGACGCTCGCTTCTATGTTTGGGATGACCCCTACCTTTGGAAACATTGTGCTGATCAGGTAATTAGGAGGTGTCTGCCAGACAATGAGGTACAATATGTCCTTACTTTTTGTCATGCTCATGAATGTGGACGCCATTTTGGTCCTCAAAAGACTGCTAGAAAGGTTATAGAAGCAGGTTTCTTTTGGCCTCACTTGTTTAGGGATGCTAATGCTTTCTGTAGATCTTACGATAGATGCCAAAGGGTTGGGAACATATCTGCCAGAAATGAAATGCCACAAAATAAGATCATATTCTGTGAAATTTTTGATGTTTGGGGCATTGATTTTATGGGTCCTTTCCCTAGTTCTTTTGGAAATATCTATATTTTGCTTACGGTGGACTATGTCTCCAAGTGGGTGGAGGCAAAGGCCACCAAAACTAATGATTCCAAGGTTTGGGGTGCCTAAGGCTCTAATTAGTGATAGAGGGACACATTTATGCAATAGGACTATCACTGCCCTTTTAAAGAAGTACCATGTCACGCAGAGAGTGTCCACTACTTATCATCCTCAGTCCAATGGTCAAGCTGAGATATCAAATCGGGAAATTAAGACCATTCTGGAGAAAACAGTGGCACCTAACATAAAGGATTGGAGTCTAAGGCTGAATGATGCTCTGTGGGCCTATCGGACGGCTTATAAGACTCCCATTGGTATGTCTCCTAATCGAATTGTGTTCGGTAAGGATTGTCATCTTCCTGTTGAACTTCAACATAAGGCATACTGGGCTGTAATGAATTGCAATATGAGGATTAATGAAGTGGGTGAGTTCAGGAAGCTTCAATTGCAAGAGCTAGGGGAACTTCGCTTGGATGCCTATGACAATGCACTAATCTATAATGAGAAGACAAGAGCTTGGCATGACAAAAATATCCTGCGGAAGGAATTAAAGGTAGGAGACAAGTTTCTCCTATATCAATCACGCATGAAACTCTTCGTTGGAAAGCTTCGATCAAAGTGGAAAGGACCCTACACGATCTCTAGGATATTCACTCATGGAGCAATAGAACTCTTTGACCCTAAGTCTCATGAGCTCTTTAAGGTCAATGGTCATAGAGTTAAGCCATACTTTGAGAACATCCCCCAGAATGACGAGGAGGAGTTGGTGCTTGCTGAACCAACCAATTAGGCCACTCAAGGTCCATTACTTTGAGCCAACGACTTAAAAAAAAGGCGCTTCTCGGGAAGCAACCCGAGGTAACTTTTTCTTTCCTTTTATCATTAGGTAGTTTTTCTTGTTGTTTTGCTTTTGTTTTGTTTGGAAATGGGACTAACAACTCATGAAAGAGCGGAATTGGGCTCGTGCAAATCGAAGAAGGAGAGGAGCTACAACACAAATGCAGCGGCCGCAGCGTAATGTCGTGGCCGCCGCATGCAACCCGCAGCAATTGGCTTAATGCAGCGGCCGCAGGTTAATGAAGCGGCCACCGCATGCAACCCGCAGCAATATGTTTCATGTAGCAGCCGCCGCATATATGCAGCGGCCGCCGCATATCAGGCCCGTGACCTGTCCCTTTTTTTGAGTTCTGAAAAAAAAAATCATAATCATAATAAAATAAAATAAACAATCGGAATCCGTTTTCTTCTTACCCTACCTAGATCTAGCTGTCACTTTCTTACTCTCATTACCCTTCTCCTCTTCAAAGTCTCAAACCCTCTTCAAAATCCCAATCTTCATCCTCTCCATTGTCACCTTCATCATCTCCATTATCATCTTCAACCTCCCTCCACCAACCTTCATCCTCTCAACCAATCCATCACCTTCTTCAACCAAACCTCAACCCAACCCCAACCAACCCTCACCGTCCATCTTCTCCCCGCGCTAAATCGGGTTTAGATCCGGGGTACTCGGGCCGCCATTGTTGATCAATTGAAGGAGACAGCCCAGACCTTGCTGCGGCCGCCGCCTAAAGCTGCGCCCGCCGCATCTTGCCGCGGCCGTCGCATCCCCCGCCATCAGGTTTGTTGTAGCTTGTGTCCCGTTGCTCCACTTTGTTTATTGACTGCTTGGTGCTCGATTTTTGGGTGATTTGTGCTATTGATACTTGTGGTTAGTTTGGAGGATTGAGTTGGATCGATTGGTTCTTTTGGATTTGAGCCGTGTGTTGGTTTGTTTCTCTGAGTTGTTGATTGTTTCTTATTGCGGGTTTGAAATCTATTGAATATGGTTCGTCAATTGAGAAACTTACCTAGAGGACAGAGGAAGATTTGGGAGAGTTTTGATTCGAAGAGATTCGTGCAAACGAAGTTCTTCGATATTCCGACATTACAGAGGTTGGGGATGTTACAGGTTACCCACCAGATGCTTACTCGTGGGGGCCTAGGTGCTTTTCTGAATTATAGTGCCCCCACCTATCCTGAGTTGGCCAAGGAGTTTCTCACTACGCTTGAGGTGTCTGATGATCGGGTTCAGTTCCATCTGTTGGACCATGTTTATGATTGCACTTTTGCTCAGTTGAGGGCGGCTGTTGGTATTACTCAGGAGCCCACTGAGGATTGGGCTACTCACGTGCGAGATCAGCAGGTACACGATTTTTAGTATGCAGCGACGGGCTCCGCTTTTGATGGAAATCGAGGAGAGTATAACTATAAGTTCATCCATCCCTGTTTGCGGTTAGTTCACAAGGTCCTGGCAATGGCTCTCAGTGGCCAGGGCGATGTGAACAAGGTGCCGGCTTGAGACCTACCCTGGTTGTGGAGTTTTTCTCCCCAGTCCAATATCATTCCGGATTGGGTTGAGATCTTTCTGGACAGCTGCCTGTGGATTGAGAGGAAGACATCAGGTAGAGTGGGGATAGGAGGCATGATTAGTCTAATCGCCTGACGTTTCATTGATCATACTCAGAGCGGGGTCCCTATGTCTGGTGGGTTCACTTACACAGAGGACCAGCTGCGGAGGGCCTATTTGCTTGAGGGCTCAAAGGCGAGTGATTTTATATGGAAGGCAGGACCAGGGGGAGTCCACAGACTGAGGCTACCTAGGGTCCTTCCTTATGGCCCTACTGATGATGCTTTTTACCTGTTGGCTGATGCGGATGATGATAATGATGCTGATGAGGAGGAGGAGCAGGCGGATGCACATGATCACCCTATGCCTGGCTCTCATGGGGGTGGTGCGCAGTTTGCTGCAGGCCCTTCTGCTGGGCCTAGTTCTTCTTATGATGAGTCCACTTGGCGTGAGGACATGTTTGCAAAGATGCACCAGCTTTCGATTTGCCAGGACTCCTTTCAGTTCGAGCTCAGCGACTTGGGTCGCAATGTTCGTGATATGCCCTCTTCTATAGAGGACGTGCGGAGGCAGCAGGAGTACTACTATAGCTTGGGGTGGCCCCAGGTTGCACCCTACCAGCCACCGCCACCTCAGTGAGCAGTTAGTTTTCTTTACCCTCACCTCGCGTTTATTTGATTTAGTTTTTTTGTCTTTGATATTTCATTGAGGACAATGAAAGATTCAAGTGTGGGGGAAGGAAATTTAGTGTATATAGGTGAGTTTTGTTTGTATAATGCATTTAGTTAGATCATGTTTAAATTTCTGCACACATTTTTTTTGAATCATCTCATATTTACATTTTCTGTTTACTTATGCATTGAAAAAAAACATAAAAAAAAAATCAAAAAATTAAAAAAAAAACATCATGCATTGCATCCATATCTGTTATTCAAATACCCATCTGGCTTAGTTTGTCCTCTAATTTAAATTTCAGCATGATCATATAAATCCCATGGAGTTCTGGATGTTTTGGCCTTGTCTATATTCTTTATTTTATATGAAGCATGACCTTGCAAATATAATTGAGCATGAATGATTGAGCGAAAGTATGATTGAAATCCTATGAACATGACCCTTGTGAGAATGTTAGCCTTATTTGGAATCGTTTATAGTTCTTTTTCTCATTTGTGTGATTTACTCTCCTTGTGTTGCTACCTCTTGGCATTGACTTCAGTATCACATAGTTGTTGCTTGCGGAGTATGTTTATATCTTGAGTCTTTTTGTTCTAGTTTGTGCATACTTAGGAAAATAAAGTGGCAATGGTTGATACACTTAGTAACCGGGTCTATGCATGACACCCATTTGTATGATTCGCGCAAAACAGTGTTGAAAACTACCCACTAAGAAAGGAAGCTTGATCATTGAGTAACCGGGTTCATTCATGACACCCATGTTTGCAACTCGCGTCAAAAGATGTTCAAGTGGACTTCATTTTAGGAAGTTGAGGTGTTGATAGACCGGGGCCATTCATGACACCCATGTTTGTGACTCGCGTAAGGAAAGCACCAAAATAAATAAATAGAAAAAAAAGAGTCACATTTTGCTTATTCTTTTTCTTTATTGAGTCACGCAAGTAATGGCAATTCGGTGAAAATTTGGTGATATTGAGGTCAATGTCTATGAGCTTAGTGCATTTTGGATTGAGTTGAGAGTTGTATTTTAAAGCCTAAACACATGAGAGCATGAGTGAAACACATATTTCTGGTGAGGTTGGATGATTTCTACTTATAAGCTTTGATCACTTGGATACATGCTATGACATTTGTTTGCTTGGTTTGTGGTTGCACTTGCTATAATGTTGGTTTTGGATGAGGTTGAGACTTGAAGGGATTTCCTGTGGGATGCATTGATTAATGTTCACTCTATCATTGCTTGAGGACAAGCAAAGGCTAAGTGTGGGGGAATTTGATAATGCATATCCTAGATAGGCATTATAGGCATTTTAGGCTAGTTAGGTTGCATTTAGTTAATGAATTGGAGTTAAAGTGCATCTGGCGATTATTTTGGAAGAGTTCGGATTTTGCGCGAATTTGTGAGTATTTTTACAGAGTTAGATTCGAAAACTATGGGGATGCATGATCTTGGAGACTTGAAGAAAGAAGAGCAAGGAATTGGAGCTGCCTTAAGCTTCTGGCAGCGAGATGATGCAGTGGGATATATGCTGCGGCCGCAGCATACATGCAACGGCCACCGCAAGGAGCTGGAGCGGCGCCTGAATGGAACACGCGTGCAGCGGCCGCAACACCTATGCTGCAGCCGTCGCATTGGTCATCTGCCGCATTTCGATTAGTGAAACCCTAGTTATTTGTTATTTTCATTTTTGGTTCGGCTTAGACTTTTAAAAGGCCAAGAGTTATTTAGTTTTAAACACTTTCATTTTCATTCTACGTTCTATCAGACAAATTAGAGATTGAGCGATGTTTACCATGAGGAACTAAACTCATCGGTTCTGCCTACAGTTTGACGCTTTATTTGGATTGATTGTGAGTTTCTAATTCTCGTTCCTTGTTTCCTATATTTGAATGCTTCAACTGCTTTGTGCTTGATTGTTTATTGTTTTTTTCTATCTAGCCCGCGCAACTAGTTAGAATCAATTCATTTGCTAGGGTTTTGTAGATTCATGATTGTGAACCTTAACCCAAGTAGCAAACTTATCCCTTTAGGGATGATTGAACTAATTGGATAGGTAGGATGTTGAATGTGTTGTTAAATCCCTCTTTAGGGACTGCAAATACCTTGGCTAATCTCTGAACTTAAATCTATCAATTGGGTTAAATCCTTCTTTAGGCACTATTCGATTGATAAGGGTTGCTAGGACTGATTGGACTAGTAACTATATTAGGTCGGGACAAGGGCATTCATAGGAAACTTAATAGGACGAGAAGAAGTTACAAGGATCACTTCAACCAAATAAAGTGGAAAATTGTAGGTAGAACTACTTCTCTCATTTGTCTAAATCAACACCATTTACCTTGCCTTTCATAAATTGCTTTGCTCTCACAAACCCCCCACCTGGTTACTTAATCGGCACTTGAATCATACTTGAGCAACAAATCTCCCTGTGGATCGACCTCTTACTTATTGCTATACTAGCTATAGGTTTGAGTTTACTTTGACGGATCAACGACAGGTTTTCCCTCCGTCACTTGGTTATTGCTTGAGGACAAGCAAGTCCAAGTATGGGATATTTTGATGTTCATGTTTAGAGCCTTTTTCTTTGTATGTTTTGACTTCATATTCCATTCGATTCCTAAAGAAAAGGTTAAAAATAATGTAAATTTATGTAGAATGAGCTAACGTGCAAGAAATAGAGTCTGCACAAGTTTTGGTCTAAATATGTAGGAATTGGAGCAGAATCAGAGTCAAAACGAAGAAGCCAAATGAAGCAGAAATGAGGTTGAAATCAACTTGAATGGCTGATATCGACTGAGGAGATCGACATAGAACTGAGCGTCGAGACAGACGACAAAGACCAACATAAAAGACCACTCGATATGGAGTGATTGTGTCGACATCGACATTGCCCTAGATATCGAGTGAGACGGAATACGTCAAGACAAAACGAAGAACACGATATCAACTGACTTGGTCGATATCAACTGGAAATTGATGAGGTTGGACGCGCTTTTTGAGACACGGATTGCAAGAGCTATCAACAAGGCCACGATTTATCTTGTTAATTAGATTGAATATGTCTTAAGAGTAGTTGCTTTTTTACCATAAGATATTTATTAGGTATTTAGATATTTACTTTAATAAAGATTTATCCTAATTGTTAAGGATAGATTTTAGATAGAAGATTATATCTACTTTCCTTGGCTAGCAAGGATTAGTAGGCCATAAACAAAGGCCTAGGGGGCTGGTTTTTATACATTTAATAACAAAGATCATATCTCACAATAGCTAGAGAGTTAGAGAGAAGCTTTAGGGCCTTGCGTTTGCGATAGCCGACGTTGAGTTGTAAAGCTTTGAAGTTTTAATGCGAGTTTTCCTTTTTCCATCAATGGTATCTATTGTGATGAAGTGCAAGTAGTTTCTCAAAGCTTCTATGGTCGGGGTGAGCCCGACAATAGCCATCCGTATTTGAGGTAAGTACTTGATGTTGATATCGTTGTGTCTATATCATCTCCTACGATTTTATGTTTAGTCCTTATTGCAAGAAAAGGGATTCATGCTAACAACTTGAGTTATAAACATAAAATTGGTAGAGACAATTAGGTTCATTTGCAAGAGTATTCCTTATCGTTGGTGTATAACGAAAGCTTGTCCCTCGGGTGAAATATCACAATTGTCCGTCTTACTTGCCTTATTGCATGCATTGGTTAACGTTGCGGTAAACCCTAGCCTTAGGAGTTTCCCTTTTATTATATATTTGAATCATAAAAATCTGTCCTTTTTCTGTTCATACTTCTTGTCCATCCTATTTGTCTTCGGCTTTCATTGCCGACGTTAATCACTGCAGGGATCCCTCAATTTCGACCAAACAGATCGATATCGACCGCTTTGCCCCACGTCGACGATTTTCTGTGCCGACGAACCTTGTTCCTGCTTCTGTCTGAGATCGATTTTGAGTACCAAACTCGATATCAACTACCATGTGTTGACTTGTAGTCTTTTGAGCCAGGTCAACCTCGTTTGCTGACATCGATATCGACAAACTTAGTCGATATCGACTTCTGATTTTTGTCTCTGTAGGTTTTCTGTTGCAGTAGAAATCGACAGCTTAGGTCATCGTCGAGTACTCTACTCGAGATGGAGGCTTTTGGTCGACTAAGACATGAGCTTTCTGAGACTATCTAGGATCCCGCGGACACGCTTCCTCGTGGATCGATCCTGACTACCCTTCTACTATAGCGGGAGGAAGTCTTGTAATTATTTACGTAGGCTAGGATTCGGTTTGCTTTTATATTTCATATTTGTTTAAACTAGACGTCCTCCTCCTAACAATTCACCATAATTTATTTATTTATTTTCGTAAAATATGTTATTTACATTATAGTTAAGTGCATGAGCCAAATATTCCTTAGTTATATTATTGAGAAATTGGTATTACATATACCAAAAAAATTTAGGCTTTGCAAAACTAGCACCCCCCTTGAGAAATTAGCGAAAGTAGAAATGGGCCCCAAAATTTTGCTAAAATACTCGGCTTTCTAATTGCCTTTTGAAGGTAAATGTAATGATAGAAGAGAAGACAGAGGGAGGAGAGAGATAGGATATCTGCAAATGTTGGCAGAGGGGGAGAGAGAGAGAGAGAGAGAAAATAGTAAATGAAAAAGGAAGAGAAAGGAGCATTAAATGCATAGGAGAGAGGGGAAAGATCAGCTTTTCGCAGAGGAGAGAGAGATAGAGGAGAGAGGGAAAGTGAAAATGGTGTCATTGAAGAAGGATCGGAAATACGGACAACCTAGTGATCAGTTGCATGCCAACCAATACGAAATATGTGCCAGAAACTTAATATTGTGTGTCGACCGAACGCTAAACCGTGCCAGCAACTTAAGATTCCCCATAGTATAATTCGTGGACTTCATGGATTTATTAACTATTCGTGGACTTTAAAACATCATTGGATTGAAAATTTATTTTGATGGCATGTGTTTACTTGTTGTTGGCACGTAAAATGTATTTACTGACATGTAACTAATCACTGGGTTGTCTGTATTTTCGATTCTACTTCAATGGCAACATTTCCACTTTTTCTCTCTCCTCTCCCTCATTTCTCTCCGAAAAGTTGTTCCCCTCTCTCTTCACCCTCTTTCATCTACATTTAATGCTCCTCTCTCTTTTTCATTTAATAATCCCCCGTCTCTCTTCCCTCTTTCCTTTGCCACCACCTGTTACCTATAGAAAAGGTTTAAAAAAAATTGCAAGAATGTCATTTCCCTCCTCCAATGCAAATTATCCTATGACACTGCCATTCTTGCAAAGGCCCATTATTTTTGTTATATTTGTGCAAATTAGCCTATTTTATTTTATGCAAGATTTATATTTTTGAGAGGTGTATTGGGTTTGAAAGAAAGGTTGAAGTTCTTCAGAAAGAATGTAAGTTTGGAATGAGCATTATTTTAGGAGATATGGTTTGGTTGAGTTATGTTGATGTTTAGGAGTCTTAATTCCCGAATTTTATAAAGCACCACATAGCCAAATAATTCCTTAACTTTAGTCCTTACCAAGCCCCATTACAACCCCGCTGAATGGAGTCTTCTTAGAAGATTTCCATTTAGCGAAAGTCCTCATGATAGTTCTTGGTTGCATTTACATAATTGGTTGCAAAGTGGATTATTATATATTGGAATGTTTATGGGTTTGGATATGGAATTGAGTCGAGAGTTGATCTTCATAGCCTAAACACATTGAGAGTTGAGTGCAAACACATTATCCCTGTGAGGTTGGATTTAAAATTGCCTATGCCTATGGATCACTCATATGTGTATGAAGACGTTGAAGTCTCTTTCTTTGCTTTGCTACCACTTATAATGTTGCTTATGACAAGGGCAAAGAATTGAAGGATGTGTTGTAGGCATTGGTTATTGCTTGGTTATTGCTTACGGACAAGCAAGTCTAAGTATGGGGTATTCTGATGTACATATTTATAGCTATTTTAAATGCATGCTTTGACTTCATATTTTATTGGATTCCTAAATTATAGGTTGAGAATTATGAGAATTTATGTAGAATGTGCTAACGTGCAAGAAATAGAGTTTGCACAAGTTTTGGTTTAAATATATAGGAATTGAAGCAGAATCAGAGTCAAAAGAAGAAGCCAAGAAGCACTGAAGAGCAGTTGATATCGTCTCGACATGTTAAGATCGACTAGATTGATCAATCTAGAGACCAGGTGTCGACAGCCAAGAGAAAACCTACTGAGAAGCACTCGACACAACACTAAATCGTGTGGACAACTCGACATCGACAGGCCATCCGAGCTCGAGTGGAACCAAGACAGGTCAAGCAGAAACGAGACACTCGATATCGACTAGACTGGTCGATATCGAGTAGAAGATTCCCACGTTTTCACGTGGTTTAGAGAATCTGAGTGAAGAGATAATTTGAGGCCACGGTTTTATCTTTCTTTTTAGTTAGATTACCTTAATAATGTTTTATCCTATTTGTTATGGGATAGAATTTAGATAGAGTAGATTTAGTAGGATTAGAGATTCCAATCTCTAATCATAGGGGGGTGGTTTTTTTTATTAATTCAAGTCCAGAGATTCCAATCTCACCATAGCAATAGAAGTAGTTTAGAGTTTGAGAAGCTTTAGGGTTTTGGCGTTTGCAAATGCCGACGTTGAAGTTGTAAAGTTTCGAAGTTTAATGCAAGTTTCATTCTTTCAAGCAAAGATGTTTTCTTCCATGAAGAGTGAGTAGTCCCCCAAGCTCTTAGGGTCGGGGTGAGCCCGACGTTAGCCATGCGTGCTTGAGGTAAGTGTTTGAAATTGATATGGTTGCGTCTTGATCATCTCCTATGATTTTTTTGTTTAGTCCTTATCGCAAGAAAAGGAATTCCTGTTAACAACTTGGGTTATAAACATAAAATTGGTAGAGATAATTAGGTTTATTTGCAAGGGTATTCCTACTTGTTGGTGTACGGTGAAAGCTTGTCCCTCGAGTGAGATAGCACATTTTTCCATCTCACTTATCTTATACATGTTTGGTTAACATTGAGGTAAACCCTATTCTTAGGAGTTGCTTTTAATTTATATTTATATTCATCTTAAAACCTGTTATTTCTGTTCAAACTTCCATTACCATCCTATTCTCTTCGGTCGTTTTTTGCCGATGTTTCTAACAACACTGCAATAGAACTCGATATCAACTGAATAACATCGGGTCAACGGTATTCTGAGTCGATGCTAACTCTACTCCTGTTCTGAGTTCAACATCGAGTGATCAATGGAACTTGTCTTTGTGTTTTTTGTATTTTTTATAAACTAAGAAAATCGTACGTGCTTGAGGTAAGTGTTTGATGTTGATATCGTTCTGTCTGATCATCTCCTATGATTTTGTGTTTAGTCCTTGTCGCAAGAAAAGTAATTCATACTAACAACTTGGGATTCCCCAATTTTGATATCGCTGGCGATTGGGCTTCCTCATAACCCGCACATCCTCGTGAGTCTCCGCTAGATCTACTTGCTCCATGTGAGGGCAAGCGGTGGTGATGCGCCTCTCGGAGCCGCATTCGGTGCAGGGTTAGTTGGCGGAGAAGAAATTGACTTGATTTTGCAACCTCCTCAGTTGATCTTTCATGAATTGATCTTTGACGTTGAGATCAATCTCCTTGGAGGGCTCATAGAGTGGCATCAATGGGCCGGATGTTGAGTCAAAGGCTGCAGGAGTCCCAGAGGTGTTGTCAAATTCCACCAATCTCTCTATGGTATCCCAAGCATATTGCGGTGGGAGTTCAAGATAACCATAGGAGGTGTAGGTATTTATCCTCTCCTTAGTAGCTAAACCCAGGGCATTGTAGATGATATCCTGTATGACATAGGGTGGTTGCCCGTGCATAGGGCAGGACCTCAACAGCTCCTTAAATTGCTATCATACTTGCGCCATAGTTTCATGAGGATTTTGCTTGAAGGCCATGTCTTTTGACGAATCAACGTTGTCTTGGATGGGGCAAAGAATTTGTTTAGGAATGCATCCTTGACATCATCCCACGTGCGGAGCGATCTTGGTGCTAGGCTCTCCAATCATTGAAGTGCTTTACCTGCAAGATTCAAATGAAAAGCCTTTAGTTTGACATATTCAAGGCTTTGTCCATCAGTAATAGTATCGCATAAATCAAGAAAATTTGTTATGTGCTCTAGAGGGCAATAATAAGGTTTTCCCTCATATTCATGTCTCCTAATTTCAGTTAATAAACTAGGTTTACTTTCAAAGATTGAGTGAGGGATTAGAATAGCCGATTTAGGCATGGAGAGCATGTATTGCTTTGCGTTCTGAGGGATGGCATTTATTTGGGCTTCATATCGCCTCCTTGCTTCCTTCTCCCTGTCACCATGCTCCCTTTTTGCCGCCTCTCTAGTGGTGAAGTCCTCGATTTGCTTCTTTAATCACTTAATTTGGTGAGCCTGGGTCTCTTGATCGGCCATGATTCTTTGGACTCTAGACCATAGGTGGAGATAACGCTCAAGGTCTTCTACTCCTTCGAATTCCGGCGTGCGATCAGCACGTCGCATACACCTATAAAATCACACTCAAAAAGCACGTGAGATAGACTACTAGGGCGCGATCGATAGCTTCCCCGGCAATGGCGCAAAAATTTAATGGAAGGGAGGACTTGAATCGAAATAGATAAATAATATAAAACAATTGCAACCCTTGGCCTTTGCAAATAAATTCAAGACTCCTGAGGGACAATTGCGCTATCATACCCGAGGGACAAGCTTTCGTCGTACACCAACGATTAGGAATACTCTTGCAAATAAACCTAATTGTCTCTACCAATTTTATGTTTATAACCCAAGTTGTTAACATGAATCCCTCTTGTTGCAATAAGGATGAAACACAAAATCATAGGAGATGATCTAGACACAACGATATCAACAGCAAACACTTACCTCAAGCACGCATGGCTAACGTCGAGCTCACCCCAATGTTAACCATATGTTGGCCTTCGCAAACGCCAAACCCTAAAGCTTCTTCTACTATAACTACTTCTCTACTATTGATTGATTATTGTGTTGTGCAGTGAATAAAATCCAGCCCTCTAGGGCTTTATTTATATGCTCTTAATCCTTGCTAGCCAAGGAAAGGAATTCTTATCCTACTAAAACTACTATTATAAATTATATCCAATAACACATAAGATAAAACATTATTAAAGTAAATAATATAAATCCTAGGGTAAAAAGGAAAGTACCCATATGACATAATCCATCTAAAAATATATGATAAACCATGGTCATTAAAGTAGATCTTCAATTCGGATCGCTAAACCGCGTGGAAACCGTGGGAACTTCTACTTTATATCGACATGTCCACTCGATATCGAGTTCTTCATTTCTGCTCGACGTGTCTTGATTTCACTCGACCTCTAGTGGTGTGTCGATGTCGAGTTGACCACTTGACATGAAGTTGTGTCGAGTGCTCTCCAGTAGTTTTGTGTCTTGGATGTCGACGCTCAGTGCCTACGTCAATCGATCTAGTCGATCTCGAGTAGGTTACTGAATCTTGACTGCTCTTCAGCTTCTCTTGGCTCCTCGTTTTGACTCTGATTCCGCTCCAATTCCTATACATTTAAACCAAAACTTGTGCAGACTCTATTTCTTGCACGTTAGCTAATTGTACACAAATTCTTATTATTTCCAACATATAATTTAGGAATCGAATGAAATATGTAGTCAAAATACGCAATTAAAACGACCATAAATATGTACATCAATCAACTCAATATCGAGTGCCACATATCAACCGACGGTATTCCGAGTCGATTAATTTTGTTACTGACGTTTGAGATCGACTTCTGCGGTCGAGATCGATTGTTGCTTTTGTTCTTGCAGGTCTTCTACATTGATAGATCGACAACCACCGATCGACGTCGAGTACCCAACTCGAGATCGAGTGCCTTCTGGTCAACACAGGACGTGTATTTAGGCTATTCTAGGATCCCGCTGATCTGCTTCCTCGAGGATCGAACCTAATTCCCTACTATTGCAGCGGGGAGTTTTGAAATTATTTGAGGAGCCAAGGTTGAGTATATTATTTATATATTTCAATTCAATTCGCCCTATACCAACAATGTATGATTTTGGTTTCATATCCCGACCGTGTTGTTAGGTTGTAAAGTCATGTATTTTTTCTCTTTTTTTTAATGGAACTTTATAGCTCATGCCAAATATGATCGGACTGTAAAGTCACGCATCAAATAAAATAGACCCTTATTGGTAATTTTTCCATTTATTTTCCAAAAATCTTGGATAATCAATAGTCATGCCAAACAAGATGCTCAATCTTAAGCTAGAATATAATCTTAAGCTAGATTAAAATTTTCATCTAGATTATAATCTTAAACTAGCAAGATTATAATCTTAAGCTAGATTAAAAAATGTGCATGACAAACATGCATTATGAGCAATCTAATGCCACCACATTTTTCCTGGTGACTTTATTTTGTCTCTTGGATCCTTGGCAGCGTAATTTAAACGGAATTTTCGCCTGGTGCCCCTGAGGCAAGGGCAAATTCACCGGGTGTACAAACGTTTTGGATAATTCGCCAAATGCCCCTGAGGTTTGTAAAATTTTCGGCTCATGCCCCTCCGTTATATCTTTTAATGAAAACCGTTAAATATTCTTCGTTAAGTAAAAAAAAAGTAAGAAAAGAAGAACGTACGTACCTCCTTCTCAGTTCTCAGATAGCAGAGTTGTAGAGGGTGTTGAAGTGAGAGAGATGCGAAGAGGCAGGAGATCGACCCTTTCTAAAGATCCAGATACCAGTGAAGGGTCTAACGCGAAGATCGAGGTCCGCACCGATGACAGACTCACCGGCTAGAGGCAAGTGTTGTTCCATTTTGCATTTTGGAGGGGAGGGGGGATTTAGGGATTTTTTTCAAATTGGGTGTTTTTGGGTTAGATTACAATTTTATGATCTTCGAATTGGGATTTGGGGGTTAGATTTAGGAATCAATTTTATCTTATTGTTGTTCTAATTGGGTTTTTTTCCTACAAGTTCCCCTGTTTCCCGATTGAATAGATGATGATTTACTCCCCTAGTTCAATTTATGATTCAGTTTATAGGATGAGTATGCTATCCAATGATTGAAATCTATTTCAACCTCAAAGACATAAAATCTTGTGATAAATTCAAGGGGAAAATAACTATTCGACTAGTTCTATATACTTGGGGTTTTCTTGTCTTTGTATTAGGTTTTTTAGTCTGTCCTTTTTAAAGCTTACCGAGCATAATTAAACAGCCTAAGGTTGTTGGTGATCTTAGTTATGTTGTTGTTGTTGGCATTAGGTGTGTTGGATTGTCATCTTTATATAATTTGCATTTTTACAATCCTTTTCAAAGTAGGAAACCAAATGGAATATCGTATGCGTTTAGGCTAAATGCATACTACTTAGCAATTTTACATTTGGAACTCAAGAATTGTGAAGTGAAATTCAAGAGAATGTGAACTAATCTTTCAATTGAGGAACATGAAAACATCTATCCAAAAGCCCTTTTAAAATATACTAGTGTTATGGCACTTTCTAATATTAACATTATTGTAAATCATATAATTGTCCTCCCTTTGTATGAATGATCATTTCCCTTAATTGTACCAATATCCTCCCTTTGCTGTCATAGCTCATTTTTACAATTGCCATTTTTCTTTAGATTTTCATATTTATTTGAATTTCAATTAATTTTATAATCTATTAGCTCAATTGGGAAAACAATGTGATTGACACAAAGATGTGGGTTCGAATCCCACATAGACTATCTTGTACATTATAAATCCAATGTTTGTGTTTTTTATGCTTGGTAGATCATTCCCTTTGGATCAAGCTGCATAGGAGTTGAATTGTTAGGTCTGTCATTGCCATTCCATTTAACCACAAAGTGACTTATCTGCTGTCAAACATTTTTACTGATTTTTAAATTGAGTTACTATTGTTACAATTTGTTATAGAAAATCCGTGACAGCAGTGCTTACAAGCACCAAAAATAAATACATCATAGCAGCAGTAGCTTACATTGAAATAAATACATGACAGAGGCTAGGTGTTGAAGAACTGAATTGAGTTACTAATTTTTTATATCGTAGAGGTGACATAGGCCGATAGAGGATGGAAGAAAGGAAGAGGCATCAACGAATTTGAGAGAGAGAGAGAGAGGATGTCGATGAGAGGAGGCCGGACTACGCTAGATTTTAAATTCTCGATTTGGTTACAAAAATTAAAAGTTTAAAAGGTAATGCCGTGCTAGATTTTCAATTCTCAATTTGGTCGCAAAAATACAGATTTCATTTGTATCTTTAGGGATGGAATGAATCAGCCTAAATTGGAGCTTAATCAAACTACAAATTCTAATATCATGCTTGTTTGAAAATCAGGAAAACACACAATTGAACCATTCCTTGCAGCACCTTACTATTGGTATTTTTTTAACCTTCTGATGCCTTTTTTGAACATAGCATATGGATATGATGATGGAAAGCCAATGTGGGATTCGAACCCACATCTTTGTGTCTAAATACATCGCTCTACCATTTGAGCTAATAGGCTTAGTAAGATTAAATTAAACACTAAAATCAGTGTAGTGTTCTGTCACTATATCAAAAAAAATCCAGAAGATTAAGCAACATATTATATATCTTAAGAGTCGTATACCCATACATATTGCAATCAAAAGCCAGCTCTGTCAAAACTAATCTGAATGAACATTCAAGATAGGGAAAAACACATTGTGTACACATAATTCTTAGACTTATTGAAGGTCATAAAAATCTGATATTATGTAAGCCAGAACAACATCAAATCGAAAAACAAACTCGTCTCCATTTCTTAACTGATAAAAATCATAGTTTATGAGATGGAGAAAAGTTATATGCATCATACCACATAGGAAGCCAAGCATCCATTTCTCAATATCTATTTTGCAATGAACTTACTTTCCACTTGCCTGCATATTGGGACTTTCTTAATGCAGAAATAAAATCAGCCTATTATTTCCAAATCCAATCCATAGACCCTAAATTCTATATTTTAAAAAGCACAAAATAGAAAGACATACCTAAAGCCCCAATCGTTGATTTCGCATACATCTTCGCACAATCAACATTGTCGAATTTACGTCGTCATCGGCCATTAAGTGTACTGATGTCTCCAGGTTAGTCGCCGATGCAGACCTCCTTGTTCCATCAACATTTGTCTGTCCACCGACGTCAGGTTTTCGTAGCCTCCTCCGGACTCCATCCACGCCTCTCTCCTTTGCTTTGGAAGAACCTATCGTCCTTTTTTCTTCTTATTTCAATTACTTTTTTTATTTCACGGAAAGTTAACTTAAGCTGATGGAAGGGCACGAGATAAAAACATTACAAACCTCAGGGGCATTTGGCGAATTATCCAAAAATTTTGTACACCCGGCCAATTTGCCCTATCCTCAGTGGCACCAAGCGAAAATTCCGTACTGGTGCCTGAATCGGACAACCTGTCATTTGTGTTATTTTCAGGAAGCAGTAGGCATTGGGGTTGTGAAGTCGGCTGCCCTTTTTCCCCAACCACCAGGTAAACTCCTTCGAAAGTGAAAATTTTCCTAATTGGTTGAAGAAAGTTATGGAATAGTGATATATTGGTCGAGTGAAATCTCATTGGTGTAGAAAACAAGTCGAGGGTAAATAGGAATAGTCAATATCGACTGAATGTTTAGCACATACCTCGGCTTCTAAGCTGTCCGATGACAAGGGGACATGGTCGATTTCGACCTCTGGTATCGATGTCGGCTGGTCGATTTCAACCTCTCGTGTCGATGTCGGCTGGTCGATATCGCCTGTAAGAGAAGAAGGACAAACCCGACTTATTGAGTACGTTGATGTCGACAGAGGGCACTCGATATCGAGTGAGATGGTCGATTTCGACCTTTTCTTGTCGATGTCGATCTCTTCTTCGAACTCCATAGATAAAGCATCGTCGAAGATTTCCTCATCACTCGTGCATGTGGCCAGGCACTCCTCAATGTCCTCGTCGATAAGCTCCTCTACAGCTAGGGCTAAGGCCTCCTCATGAGTTAGGGCCCTTTCCGTCGGTTCTTTGCAATCCATGATGCTAGTGTAGACCGACTTGATCTCCATTCCATTGACTTCCTTCATTGTGGGGTTGAAGGAGAATTCTATTACTTCGTTCCCTATAGTAAAGGTTAGTAATCCTCGACGTACATTGATATTGGCATCAGCAGTAGCTAAGAAAGGCCTACCAAGGATGATAGGTACAATAGGATCTTCAGGCATCTCCAATACAATGAAATCAGTAGGCACAAAGAATTTACCCACCTTTACCGGAACGTCATCAACTATACCTGTGGGCCTGACGAATGAATTATCAGCCATATAGAGTTTCATATCCACAAGTTCAAGTGCTCCAATGTTCACCCTTTGCCAAATTGAAAGAGGCATAAGACTTACGCTTGCCCCAAGGTCACATAGGGCCTTGTAGCGATGTTGGCCAAGTCCCACGGTGCTTCCAAACTTCCCTAGATCACTCCTCTTCTCAGGGAAGTCCATCTTTGAGCACTCCTCTGCGATATCTGCCATGGACCGCTTCTTGCTAAGGATGTCTTTCAGGAATCGAACATAGGCGGACATCTCGCTTAGGGCTTCTGTAAGAGGAATAGTAATGTTAAGTCCTTGAAAAATCTTTACAAAGCGCCTAAACTTACCTTGAGTGGGGTCCTTCAATGCTTTGGAAGGGAAGGGCAACGTCTTCTTTGGCAGAGAAGCCAAAACGGTGGTCGGAGGGGCCTGCTGAACATCGATGTCGACCTCTGTTATGGCTCCAGAGGCTCTGCAGTGTGATGTGCGCGCAAATTCCCATACTTTCTATGCACATAAAAGTCCATTTTATCATTCTTTTGCATGCATATTAATGGGAAAACCTGGGATTAATGTAGTTCATACTTCATTGTCAAATATATGGGTCTGCACGAGTTTCTATGTGATTTCGCAGAAAACAGGATAAAAATGGATAGATTTGGAATAGCAGAAAAAGAACTCGAAGTCTTCTGAAGAGGTCGAAATCAACTAGAAACCTCGACATCGAGTGCATCAGAGACATAGGAATTGAGCAAGAAAAGAACAAAGCATGTCGACACCAACAGAGGTCGATATCGATGATCCAAGGTCGATATCGAGTGGCCATATCGAGATAAAAGATAGAAGTCAAGTGCTAATCCGAGTAGAAGAAGGAGAGCTCGAGATAGAGTTTTAGAGAGGTCGATATCGACGTTTGAAGGTCGATATCGATGTTGCCCAGCAGAGGAATCCGACTCAGATTTTAATAGAATTCTATCCGAGCTGTTTTACCATAGAATTTTTAGTTTTTACTTTATTTAAGTTTTATCTTAGAGAATAAAGATAAAGTTTTGAGTCTTTGGATATCAAAATTCGATATCGATATCTAGAGGCCGTTAGGGCTGAGTTTGATCATCCAAGCACAGCGAGTTTTAGTAGTTTAACGCAGAGAATTTCTAGAGAGAGAGAGGAGAGCCGAATTGAGGTTGGCCAGAAGCGAGAGCGGAGTTTTGGCTTAATTCGGTTGTAATTTCTTTCTTTTGCAAATACAAAGTAGTTTTCTTTCAATGATGATGATGAGTTCCATGATGAGAAGCGAGTAGTCCACCCACATCTAGGGTCGGGGTGAGCCTGAAGATAGCGATGTAGGGTAAGTGCATCAAAGGTATGACTTTTATGCGATTCCGTCTTCTATCCTATGCATGATTCCTTTGCGAAAGTTAGGAAAATTCATTATTTGCATTATTGAAGCGAAAGCCACTCATATTGTGAACTTGGATTACTCATGAATTGGATAGTAACTCTTAGGAACTATGCGAGAGCCTCTAATCACCTAAGTGTTGGGAACGAAAGTTATTTGACAGAAAGGCATTAAATTTTATAACTTTAGCATCATACTTGCATTGTTATCGTTGTGGCATGAAACCCGAACTTTGGAAGCCTTAAGTTTATTGAATTTACATAAATGTTAAGTTTTCATTTCTGACCATCCTTCTCTACCATTCTACGTTCTTCGGACACTTTTCCAACAATAGGTTACGCAAAATAGTTTTTGTGACAATCATCGGAATCGACTGGGTAAGGTCGATATCGAGGTCTAACATCAATATCGAGGTCGAGCTCGACGTCGACTTTGCTGTTTTTGTCTTCTGCAGGAAGTCTACTGGAAATCGACCAGAACTGAGGTCGATATCAACCAGACACATCGATATCGAGTGTCTTCTGAGGTCGAAAGCTTGATCGTGATTTCAACAAGGGAAGCGCTGACACACCTCATCGTGGATTCGATCCTGAATTACCCTACCACTACATCGGGAGGGATTCTTGTATTATTTGTTTGGGATAGGGAGTTAGCGTAGTTAGAGTTTAATTTGAATATTTGAATCTACCTCCCGCTCATAAGAGAGCCGAACAAATTGGCGCCGGTGAATGCAGCTGCGTGATAAGAAAGGAGTAAGGTCGATGTCGACCTTTTTGCAGCCAGAACTCAGGAGACTCGAGATCAACTCAGAAGACAGTCGATCTGGCACAATGGTCGATATCGATGTTGACCTCGATATCGATGTTCTCCTGCATTCTTGCTGCTGAAGTCGAAATCGACCCCTACTGTCAAAATCGACCCTTCTGTATCGACTGGCAGACTTCTGAGCCAGTCGATTTCGCTGACTATCATCGATATCGACCTTCCTAGTCGATATCGACTGCCATTTTTATTTATGCAGGTCTTCTGTTGCAGAAAGCATCGACAGCCTAGGTCGACATTGAGGTCTGTGCTCGAGATCGAGGCTTCTGGTCGAACATTCAGGACGTGTTTTCAACGCTACTAGGATCCCGCTGACTCGCTTCCTCGTGGATCGAACCTGATTCCCTACTACTATAGCTGGGAGTCTTGAATTTATTTGAAGAGGCTAAGAGTTGTATTGCTTTATATTTTATTATATATTTCGATTCAATTGACCTCGATATCGATGTTCTCCTGCAAAGTGTTAGTTCTTTTGTCGGCAAAGAAAGGCCGAAGATTTAAGAATGGCAAAGGAGTAATGAACAGAAATAAACAAAGGTGTGCATTTATATGGTGAGCCAAAAATCCTTTTACAAAATATGACAAGATGTGAATATGTACCAACCCATAATTTCCTTGCTCAAAACTGGACAATATGCGCTTTTCTTTCCACAAGGCATTAGTCCAGCCAATCTAAGTCTCAATTCCCAAATGGGGGTCAGGCTCAATTTGGCTAGGGATAATTTTGTGGAGTTTGCAATTTCAGGCTCAGGCTAATTTTCCGGCTTCAAGCAGAGATAATGCAGGGTAGGTAAAGAGAGGATAAAAATGGCTTAAAAGATGCCTCCATCATTTAATTCTCGTAAACATAGACATATTTATGTATTGGCTTTGAATAACTATCACAACATTTAGAGATGCATAGGAAGAGTAAATTCACTCAAGAAAGCGGAGGGATTTTTGATGTTCTCCCTATAGGCCAAAATTCTCACAAGGACAATTTTTGTTGGATTTTCTTTTTAGCCTAGGATCATATGTGCTCAATTTCATCACAAGTTCACAATCTTCATAAAAATTTTAAGAACTTAGGCTAAAACATGCAAATATGCCATAGGATTTACATGATCAAGTCAGCTATTGAGTTTTCATCATAGGACATCTAAGTAGGGTTTAAAATTAAACTTAAGGAGTAAAAATGCTTTTTTTTTTGGTATTTTTGACATTTTTATAAAACTAACAAACTTAAAAGACTAACGACTTAAACTTTAAAATGCATAAATTTTTAAACATGATGCAATGCATAGAAATAAAGTAAAAGGCAAATAAAAGGTAAATACATGCCAAGTTGCCAAGTTTTAACCATAACCACAACCTGATAAAGAAGTTATAATGCCCAATTTCAATCACACACCATACTTAAAAATTACAGTGTCCTCACTGTTGAAAAAGCAAAGTAAAAGGAAGGAAACACTCACGCTCACTTACTCAATAAAAATCACTACTCAGGAGGAGGAGGAGGTGGCAAAAGCAAGGGCCAATCCTGTGTAGGGGCCGACCCTGGGTAGTAGGTCGGGCCGCCCTGTTGAAATGTAGAGGTACCGGGACCCTGCTGATCGAAGGTGTATCCCATGAAGGAGCCCAATCCCTCAAGCATCCTCCCAAAGCGGCGCTGATCATCGTGGATCTCAGCGACAAACACCTCCAGCCTAGAGAAGCGGGCAGTCACGTCGTCCTGTCAGTCAGTGGAGTAAGTGGGCTTGAAGGTCGGAGGAGGTGGAGGCATATAGCTGTGGTGGGACCCTTGCGGGCCCTCTCCACCACCACCTGCATTGTCTGCGGTGTCATCATCATCATCGCCGTCATCATTGCCCCCTTGTAGGCTGGGGGCTGCTGTGCTCCTTAAGAGTGGGGGTCTGCATCCCAGGACATGGCATCAACTTCCGGGTCATGGTTCTACAGCGGGGGCCTCCTCCTAAGTGTGGGATCAGCAGTCAGATCTATGTCCATGTACCAATCAGGGACATACTGGAGATCCATGTAGTCCAAGCGGAGGGTCATCCCCGTTTGGGAGTGCCTCCATCCAAGTGGGCCAGCTGCAATCACTCCGCCCTTGCGTAAAACAGTAGAGTCAACGTAAGTAAGCTGATAGGCGGTGTACCTCTCAACGCGGATGCCCAAGGCCTGGGCTAAGATAGCCACCATGCAGCCGTCTAGGATCTCTGTGCTGACCGTGCGTCTGCGGTCTAGTATGTGCTCGAGCCAAGAGTACATGAATGGCCTGGCTCATCCTCGAAGAGCATCCGCCTTAAAGTCTCCGTCTCGCGGTGTGTAGGGCGACGGGGCTCAGGTCTAGCCCATATAATGCTCGCCAGGACTCACAGGATGACACAGAACAATGGGCTGACGACCCTGAAAGTGAAATAGTCTGTGGGGGCGGGGTATGGGATCCTTGAGATGTAGCTCTAGAAGACGTTAGGGTCATGGACCCTGAAGTGGGCGGAAGTATGAACAAACCCAAAGAGGTTGCTCATCTCCTCGAGTGAGAGCCTAAAACGTGTGTTCCCGAGCTGGAATATGACTCGGCGGCCAGAGGCTGTGCGGTCAGGAATCTCCAAGGTAGCCATAAACTCCCCTGTCAGCACGGGGTAGTGGGCCTCCAAAGGTTCGATCAGCCGCTGCAGGGAGACATTCTCAAATGCCTCCTGAACTCCAGTGTGAAACCCTAGCTGGACCATATCCGGGTAATGGTACCAACGGGCCCTGCATGCTCGGCGACTCAAATCGATGGCTAGAGCACTCTGCTAGTCATCCTCAATGAAAAGTGAGTCCTGGGGGGTGTTCTTTGCTCTCACCATTTTCTGCAAAAGAAAATATTGCCAAAGATAATTCCCGTTTGTACAAAAATAGAAAGAACCCCATACGTAGGTTCCAAAACTAGCCTAAAAATTTTGCAATGGTACATTGGCTAAGTTAAGTGCTAAAGGTTGCAAACCTAATTTTAATGATCAAATAAAGATACATTACCAATTTTTAACCATCAAAATAAGGATTATCTAATAAGAATTCAAGAAATTCCATAAAGTTGTCAACTTTTATAAACTCAATTTTCTTGAATCTTTAACACTAATAAACCTAATAAATTTTAGATTTTTGCCCCATATATATAAAAAAATCAGATTTAATAAAAGCCCTATATCATGCAATTACTCTCTCCCGCGCAAATAGCATTCAAACCCTAAACACTCAATATGAAATTTGTTCCCAAAATCAACTAAATAATCATGTAAATCCATAAAAATAAATAAAGGGTAAGAAATCATACCAGAAGAGTGTCGAAAATTAGGGGGAAAGATGCAAGAAACTGCAAGGAAAGCGAAAACAAAGTTGTCGAACTGGAACGGAGATCGAAATCGATCTTTAAGGTCGAAATCGACTTGATCTAGGCAGCGGTTTTGATTGCTGGTGCTGCTGCGGGCTCATCGTTGGTCCTAGGTGGCCAGATCTGGGGGATCTTGGCCGAAATTGAGTGGATCTGGGCGAAGAGGGCTAAAAACGAGAGAGACGGAGTAGGAGCGAGAGAAGAGAGAGAGGAGAAAGGTTGTTGTCGGGTTTATGCAAGATGAGGCAGCCGGATTTGTCGGAATCTGAGCAAGGGGCACCGGATCAATCGACAGTGGGACGAGGAGAGTGACAGTGGGAGGAGACTGAGAAGCGGCGTGGGTATGGTAGAGAGAAAGAGAGGAGAGAGAGACGAGAGAAGAATTAGAGAGAAGAAGAAGAAGAAGAACTAGTGGCGGCGGATAGGGTGTGGAGATGTCGACATCGGAGTTTTAAAAGGGAAATAAAAAACAAAAATAGAAAAAGGAAAAAGAAAAGAAAATCTGACCTGGCACTTACCTCCAGCTGTAGTCGATATCGACCACAGTGGTCGATATCGACCCCCTCTCCGAATCGATTAGCTTCTGCTCATCACATGCTTCTATCGGCCAGTCGATATCGACTTTAGAGGTCGATGTCGACCTCTTTTCTGGACTCGATCTCCTAGTTTACTTTAGATAAAATAGACACGAATAATCTAGAGAAATATAAAATAATCTAAAAAAAAGAAAAAGAAAAGAACGGGTGGCCTCCCGGAAGCGCTTGAGTTTAAGTCGCTAGCTCGACATACTTCCCTTTTTGCGCTAGTTCAACGCCAAGGTGGCGCGAATCTCTTCTTCCGGGTCCTCTTTGTCATAATATTTCTTTACCCGGTGACCATTTACCTTAAAGGTGGAACCATCATCGCAAAGTAACTCCACTGCTCCATGAGGGAAAATTTGATGAACCTTGAAAGGTCCGCTCCATCTTGTCCTTAGTTTCCCTGGAATTAAGCGAAGTCTAGAATTAAAAACAAGGACTTTGTCACCTACCTCATATGTCTTTGGCACCAACTTCCTATCATGCCACTTCTTTGTGCGCTCCTTGTAGATTTCGGCATTCTCATATGCCTTTAGGCGCAACTCCTCCAAGGCTTGCAAGTCAATGAACCTTCGTTTCCCAGCTTCGTCGAAATCCATGTTAAGCTCCTTGAGAGCCCACATCGCCTTATGCTCAAGTTCGATGGGCAAATGACATGACTTACCATATACCAAGTTATAAGGAGTTGTGCTAAGTGGTGTCTTATAGGCCGTTCGGTAGGCGCAGAGCGCATCATCCAGTTTGGATGACCAATCCTTCCTCGAGCGGGAGACCGTCTTCTCCAAGATGGCTTTGATTTGGTGATTGGAAACTTCTACTTGACCGCTGGTTTGGGGATGATAAGGCCTTGCCACCCTATGGTTCACCCCATACTTGGATAAAAGTGCTTCAAAGCCTCTCTCGATGAAATGCGAGCCACCATCTGAAATAAGAACTCTAGGAACACCAAAGCGAGGAAAGATGTTAGTTTTCATAAACATAGAGACTACCTTCGCATCGTTGGTCCTAGTTTCCATGGCCTCAACCCATTTAGAGACATAGTCCACCGCTACTAGAATGTAGTTGTAGGGGCCTGAGGCAGGGAATGGTCTTATGAAGTCAATAACCCATACATCAAAGAGCTCTACCTCCAGAATGCATGTGAGCGGTGTCTCATTCGTACATGTGATATTACCTGCACGTTGACATTCATCACAAGAGGTTATATAGTTTTGCACATCCTTGAAGAGGTTTGGCCAATAAAAACCACATTGAAGAACTTTCGCCGCGGTCTTGAATCCTTTAGCATGGCCTCCTATAGGGAGAGAATGACAATGGCGAATCACGCTCTCTAAGCATGTCTGGTAAAGGCTTAAGCACCGGAGAGGGGCCTTGTGGGATAAGAATTGGCTCTACCTCCTCCGTCTTCATAATCTCACCGAGGTAATCCGTGTCAATTCTCTTAATTAAAGCTCCCAAATCAGCTATAGGGGTTGGCATGGACTAAACATAGAGTGATTCCAACTTTGATTGGGACTCTTCAAAGTATTCCTGCAGAAAACAAGTCGAGGGCAAATAGAAATAGTCAATATCGACTGAAAGTTCAGCAAATACCTCGGCTTCTGAGCTGTCCGATGACAAGGGGACATGGTTGATTTCGACCTCTGGTATCGACGTCAGCTGGTCGATTTCAACCTCTGGTGTGGATATCGACTGGTCGATATAACCTATAAGAGAAGAAGGACAAACCTGACTTACTGAGTGCATCGATGTCGACAAAGGGCATTCCTGAATAAGTTATTTCCACCAGGTGAAACACTAGCACAGGCATGGGAGCGATTTAAGGACTAGCTGAGATCATGCCCGACGCATGGGCAACTTCCATATGTCATCCAGGAGATATTCTACAACGCCCTTGACGCACCGAATAAAGAGAGGATCAATTCATATACCTCTTATCGGTACATTGAGCTTACACCAACGGAGGCATGGGAGACCATTGAGATGCTCGTGAACTTTGATAACACCTATGGGACTGCTGCGGCCTATGATTCCAGGCCTGCCCCATCAATGCCATTATATGAGCCTCCAAGAGAGATAGATCCTAATGTGGGGCAACAATTACATAACAATCAGACACGCCGCCTTCAAAAGCAAGTCGGGTTCCTAAGCAATAATCAAACTTGTCAGGAATGTGGTTCTACAAGGCATAACACTAGTGCATGTCCACATACTGAGCGAGTATCCATGGCGGAACAACATGAGGAAGCTAAGCGGGCGAGAGGCTCCTAAGGAGGGGGCAATCAACCATATTGGGGCGATCAAAGGTTCTATCAACGGGATCCCCCACCGTATAGAGCACCAGGGCACCCTGAGCGGGAGACAAGGAAGGATGACCTACAAATCATTCTTGATGAGATGCGGAGGAACCATACTGAGATCAAGCAAGCCAACAACTTCGTTCATACTCGGCTGCAAGGCATAAATTCTAGACTTGGGGAGATCGACGTTTAGAAGTGCAACATGGAGAAACAAATGGGACAATTGGCAGAGGCAATACCCAAAGCGTCAGGATCATTCCCTGGATCAACTGTGCCCAACCAAAAGAGAAAAACCACTAGACACATTGCGACAATGAATCTAAGGAGTGGGCGTCAATTACAAACGCCCGAGCAAAAAGCAGAGGAAAAGGAGCCAGAACAGACATCGATATCGACCCCCCTGTCGATATCCACCATGGTGACGTCGATGTCGACCTTTCTGTCGATGTCGACCCAGATGCTGAGTCACCACATAAATCGACTCCTCCAGTCAATGTCGACCCTACTGATGTCAATGTCGACCTAACTACAACCACGGGAAGGAAGAAGGTGTTGCCATTCCTAACTAAAAAGATGATTAAGGACCAAGCGGAAAAGAAATTTCAGCGGTTCGTGAAGATGCTTCAAGGGCTTAACATCTCTATACCATTCACAGAAGCGCTTCATGAGATGCCGTCCTATGTAAGGTTCCTTAAGGACATATTGGGTAAGAAGCGATCGCTTTCTGAGATCGCAGAGGAGTGCAAAAGATTGGAGCTACCACAAAAGCGGGCGGACCCAGGTAAGTTTTCTATCGCTATAGGTTTATGTCAATTCAAATTTAATGCTTTAGTTGACTTGGATGCTAGCATTAGCATGATGCCACTAACCATATGGCACAAGGTAAAGATAGGTCCTCTGGAGCCCGTGGATGTAAGACTATGCATGGCAAACAATACGGTAGTAATTCCAATAGGGATGGTAACGGATGTGCCAGTACAAGTAGGTAAATTTTTTTTCCCTCCTGATTTCTTAGTTGTTGATATAGCAGAGGATCCTGCTTGTCCCATTATTTTAGGTAGGCCATTGCTAGCAACCATCGATGCCAACATTAGCGTGAAGAAAGGATTGCTCTCATTCACCATTAGTGACGAGGTGATAGAGTATGCGTTCAACAAGACGGTGAAAAATCAAGGGCCAATGAAGATAAAAGCCATCAATGGTGTCTACATTGCATGTGAAGAGGCCAAAGTAAGGAGTATGACACCGGAAGAGCTTGAGAAGAGGGCCAGAGAAGCCCAAGTGGAAGAGGTTGTGGCAATTTTGAACGAAGGAGCCAAAAAGAACATCGAAATCGACCCAGGTAAGTCGATGTAGACTAATAATGTTCAAGATTCAATGTCAGGTTATAAGTATGGGGTCGACGGAGGAGAAGAAGGAACATCAAAATCGGGCAGTAAGGTCGATATCGACGATACTCTAGAGCCGAAATCGACCACCATTGAAGTTGAGGAGGGAGGAACAGAGACCTCGATATTGACCAATGAGGGTCGAAATCGACCTGATCATATCGAGCAGAACCACTCAAAATTGACTGATCCTCCAGGAGTACAACAGACCTCGATATCGAGGACTGAAAATCGATGTTGACCTGAGCCACAGACAGATAAGAAGGTAAGTCAAGGTAGGGATTTCTCCTGTTCCATTACAATTAAAGATTTATCATTATTTGGAAGAGGTGTGCCTTGGCATGTGCGCTTATGTCGCCAATATGAGATAAGAGACAAGAGTTTATGTCGCCAAATCCAAGGACCATTGGTTCCCTACGAGATTCAAAGATAAGAATTTGGGACCATTCACGGTGAATCAGATTCATCCTGGCGGAATGCAGCTGCGTGACAAGAAAGGAGTAATATTTGAGGCCCAAGCCACATGGGCTCTGCAGATGCCGCCTTGAGAAGCGCAAAGGAAGAAGTCGGCCTAGCGACTTAAAAATCTAGAGCGTGTAATAAAGACTTAGTTTTGGTTTTATACAGTTTTTTGTTTTGGACATCTTTGGTTTTGTTACATTTTTATTGCATTGTTTTGGTTTTGTTGTTAACAAGTTGCAGGAAAGAGAAAAGAACATAGAAGACACATCGAAATCAATGTTATAGATCGACATCGACCTTATGGTCGATTTAGATGGGCTTGTGGTCGAGGCCGGATCACCCTGAAGCTTGAGCCAAAAATCGATGAGAAACATCGATATCGATGTTGAAAGGTCGATATCGACCATGCCTACTGTCTTCTTCGACTCCTGAATTTTGTGACGGTTTAGTAAGTTTTTCTTAACCCGAGTTCTAATATAGTGAGGACATTGTAAACTTTAAGTATGGGGTAGGGGAAAGGCTTACTTGCATTTTTAACATATTTTGAAATATTGCATACTTTAGTTACATGTTTATGCATATTCATACTTAGTTAATCTAGATTTGCATATTTATCTTTAAGCATTGGCATACATATTACATATTGGAAAAAAAAAGAGAGAAAAAATGACCTCCATCAAAAATTGAAAATAAAGAAAGAGTCATGGAAGTATAAAAAAGAGCTCTACGATGCAAAATTAGATTCATTAGAGAAAAAAATTGCCTAGTTAAGGGAAGTCCCAATGAAGTGCAAAAAGAAAAAAAAATAAAGGAGATGAAAATTTGAAGTTGCTTTTGACATGTGCATGATAAGATGATGGAGGACTTTTTATGAAATTTCCATACAAGTGCTTACATATACAAATTCATATCCTAGCCTTACCTATGCATATTTGCAAAAGTCACAAGCCATATATGAGCCTTATCATAATCATTATTGCTCCACATATATATCATATTGCCCATTTTATACCTTATACCCTATCCGGGGACTATGTTGAGAATGGATGTCATCTTTGGAGTTGTTATATGGAGTTGTGCATTATTTATGAAGTTGTTGGTAGGAATGAAAGAAATTTTGAAACATGGAAAATTTAATAAGCGAGAAAAAATCCGATCACCTCAGGAGATAAAGGTAGGTCGACCCTGCTCGTTGAGATGTTAGATAAGCGAGATGGGACACAAGGTGAGTAGTCCGAAGTACTAAGTATTCGGGGCCATCCATGACACCCATGTTTGCGACTCGCGAGAAGGCGGTGCTACGGTTAGAGAGGTAAAAGCATTATTGTGAAAAAAAGCATTGAGCGATGAGCGAAAGGTGAGAAATTTGATAAAGAAGGAATGTGGAATATTTTGGAAAGAAAGTATGTTTCCCCGGATTTAACACCACATGGCCAAATATTAGCCCACCTTTAGCCTTTTACCAATCTACTTCTCATAAGCTTGCAAAAGTCCTCTTGATTATTAATGATGTCGCTGAAATTGTTTTTGCATATAAATCTCCTTTTATGAGTATGAAATTGCTTTTATGCACATACATGGACTTGGTTGACATAAGTACCTTATCGAGGATAGCAATTGATTGTAGGAACATATGAAAAATGAATCTATGATGTTGAGAGTTTACATTCTTCCCCTGAATGACCATTAAAAGTATTGCTTGGGGACAAGCAAGCTTAAGTATGGGGTGTTTGATGTGCGCGCAAATTGCCACATTTTCTATGCACATAAAAGTCTATTTTATCATTCTTTTGCATGCATATTAATGGGAAAACCTGAGATTTGTGTAGTTTATACTTCATTGTCAAATATATGGGTCTGCACGACTTTCTATGTGATTTCACAGAAAACAGGATAAAAATGGACAGATTTGGAAGAGCGGAAAAAGAACTCGAAGTCTTCTGATGAGGTCGAAATCGACTAGGGACCTCGACATCGAGTGCAGCAGAGACATAGGAATCGAGCAAGAAAAGAACAAAGCATGTCGACACCAGCAGAGGTTGATATCGATGGTCCAAGGACGATATCGAGTAGCCATATCGAGATAAAAGATAGAAGTCGAGTGCTAATCCGAGTAGAAGAAGGAGAGCTCGAGATAGAGTTTTAGAGAGGTCGATATCGACGTCTGATGTTCGATATCGATGTTGCGCAGCACAGGAATCCGACTTTGATTTTGATAGAATTCTATCCGAAACTTGCATGTCTATCCAAAAGTCGAGATTTCTTATCTTCAATGTCAGAGCTATCACATGAGCTGTTTTACCATAGAATTTTTAGTTTTTACTTTATTTAAGTTTTATCTTAGAGAATAAAGATAAAGTTTCGAGTCTTTGGATAGCAAAGTTTGATATCTATATCTAGAGGCCGTTAGGGCTGAGTTTGATCATCCAAGCACAGCGAGTTTTAGTAGTTTAACGCAGAGAATTTGTAGAGAGAGAGAGAGAGACGAGAGCCGAATTGAGGTTGGAGAGAAGCGAGAACGGAGGTTTGGCTTGGTTCGGTTGTAATTTCTTTCTTTTGCAAATATAAAGTAGTTTTCTTTCAATGATGATGATGAGTTGCATGATGAGAAGCGAGTAGTCCACCCACTTCTAGGGTCGGGGTGAGCTCGACGATAGCGATGTAGGGTAATGCATCAAAGGTATGACTTTTATGCGATTCCGTCTTCTATCCTATGCATGATTCCTTTGCGAAAGTTAGGAAAATTCATTATTTGCATTATTGAAGCAAAAGCCACTCATATTGTGAACTTGGATTACTCATAAATTGGATAGTAACTCTTAGGAACTATGCGAGAGCTTCTAATCACCTAAGTGTTGGTAACGAAAGTTATTTAACGGAAAGGCATTAAATTTCAGAACTTTAGCATCATATTTGCATTGTTATCGTTTTGGCATGAAACCCCGACTTTAGAAGCCTTAAGTTTATTGAATTTACATAAACGTTAAGTGTTGATTTCTGACCATCCTTCTCTACCATTCTACATTCTTCGGACATTTTTCCGACAATAGGTTACGCAAAACAGTTTCTATGACAAACATCGGAATCGACTGGGTAAGGTCGATATCGAGGTCTAACATCGATATCGAGGTCGAACTCGACGTCGACTTTACTGTTTTTGTCTTCTACAGGAACTCTACTTGAAATCGACCAGAACTGAGGTCGATATCGACCAAACACATCGATATCGAGTGTCTTCTGAGGCCGAAAGCTTGTTCATGATTTCAACAAGGGAAGCGCTGACACACCTCCTCGTGGATTCGATCCTGAATTACCCTACCACTACATCGGGAGGGATTCTTGTATTATTTGTTTGGGACAGGGAGTTAGCAATAGTTAGAGTTTAATTTGAATATGTGAATCTACCTCCCGCTCGTAAGAGAGCCGAACACAGTGGCATCGACGTCGACCAGTGGGTCAACCTGGTGGTCGATATCGACTTCTGGCTCGACATCGACTGGTCTGTCAATGTCGACTGGATGTCCTGCTTTCTCCTCCACTTCCGTTCGTGGCTTTTGTACTTTGGTGCCACTCCTTATTTGAATGGCTGCGATGTGGCCCGACCCGAATTGCCCCATAGGATTGGAAGTTGGTTGCCCAGGGAACGTTCCGAACGATCTAGGGATTTGTGCCGCCAATGACCTAGTTGGGTCTCTACGTTCTTTTCCCAAATATCCATCTCCCCAATCTTTGTGGTAAGGTGATTGAGTTGAGAATGGATTGCATTGTTGGATTGATCATTCTTAGCTTGGTTCCGCCTTATCTCATCCAGCACAAGTTGTAGATCATCCTTCCATTGGTCTCTCTCCAGGTGCCCAGGAGCTCTATAGAGTGGGGGGTCCCTAGGGTTAACCTGGTTCCTTTGTTGTTGTTGGAACCGTTGGTCTCCCCAATATTGGAGATTGGGACCCCTCATGTAGTTGGCTTCCTCATGAGTCTTCGCTAGTTGCACTTGCTCAGCATGGGGGCACTCAACCGTGGTATGTCACTGCGATCCACATTCGATGCAATCCTGGTTTGCTGAAAGGAACCTCACTTGCTTTTGGAGCTTTTGAAGTTGATCTCTATGGAATCGCTCCTTTACGTCTAGATCGATCACCTTAGAGGGTTCATATAATGACATGGATGGGGCAGGCCTCGACGATGATGATGTGTCGGAAGCCTCAGGAATTCCATATGTGTTGTCGAACTCCACTAACCTCTCTATGGTCTCCCAAGCCTCTTGTGGAGCGCGTTCAAGGTAGCCATAGGAGGTGTAAGTGTTGATCCTCTCCTTGGTTGCAACATCAAGAGCATTGTAAATAATCTCGTGAATCGCGTACGGTGGTTGGCCATGCGTCGGGCATGATCGTAGTAGGTCCTTAAACCTTTCCCAAACAGTCACAAGAGCCTTACCATGCTTATGTTTGAAAGCAGTGATTTTATGTCGGATCAACGCCATATTAGAAGGAGGGAAGAACTTGTTGAGGAACGTGATGTGCGCTCAATTTGCCATGTTTTTCGCTTACATCTATTTCAATTTTTGTCCATATTTTATATTTTTGGGTTGGGAAAGTATGAGCTTTGTGTAGTTTATGTTTATTTGCAATATATGGAGGTCTACACAAGTTTCTGTTTAATTTTGTAGAAATCGGACTTACTTTGGAGCTTAAAGGAAAGTCATGAAGACGTTGGCGAAGCTAAGGAAGAGCACAAGATGGTGCATCTGGAGAAAATGCCACTTTTTACAATTCATCATTTTGAATAAAGTTCTGATGTCCTCATGAGAGTTGTAGCCCTCGAAAAGAGCTTTCCAACACATATTCATATATGTCAATCGGACGAACGAGGACTTGGGAAAGTGCGTTTCAAGACAGATGCAGAATGTTGAGAACTGTCAAGGAGGTCGATATCGACCTTGTTTGGTCGATATCGAGTGGAGCACGTCGACCAAAAATGCCAGAAATCGACTCAGCACTTGGAAGCTGCATAGAATAGGTCGATATCGACCACCTTTGGTCGATATCGAGTCAGGACATGGTCGAAATCACCTTCAGAGGCCGAGATCGAGTGAAGCTGAGAAGACAGGTCGATATCGACTAAACATGGTCGATATCGAGTGAACCCCAGAAGCTGATTTCGAGCCATACCGAGTCCTAATCCGAGAGGAGGAAACTTTCACATGAAGGAGAAGATATTTTATCTACTTTCTATCAAAGGGTTGAACAATTAATTACCCTAAGGATTTATCTATTTTACCAATTTAGATTTATTTCCTTTTATCTATAAGTATATCTTTAGATAAATTTAGATAGATTGCTCTCTTAGAATAGCTAGGATTGAGCCCTATAAATAAAGCCCTAGGGGCTGGTTTTTTAATCATTCAATTCAAGTCGTCTTCAGACGCAAGTAGTTAGGAGGAGAGCCTAGACTGAAGATTGAAGTTTTTGTAAGTTTTAGTTTTAATTTAAAGTTAGTTGTTTATTTTCATGTTTTGTTTCTAATTCCCTCTTCTATGGTTAGGGTGAGCCCAACGATAGGCATGTGTTCTTAATCCATGAATTCATAATTGTTTGTGTATCATCATCTACCTCTATGCTTAACCCTTTGATGAAAGTTCAAGGAATTCATGTTGCAAACTTGGATAGTAATTAGGGTTTTTATTCGCGAGTTTATTAATCCTAATTAAGAAAAGGTAGAAACAATTAGGTTTATTTTCGAGAGTTGATTTTCCTAAATTGTTGGAATTAGCGAAAGTTGATTCTTTGATGTAAAGCATGATCTTTTATGTTATTCGTGATTTATACATATGTTTATTGTTGTGGCGATCCCTTACCTTGGAAGTTTGCACATTTACTATTTTATTTTATTATTTAAATCCCGTAGAGATTCTACTCGACACCAACCACCATCCCCTCTCCATCCCTCTACATCGACTAGTCTCAGTCGATATCGACAGCAACCGACCGCCGCCTTTTCCCGCTAGTCCCGAACCCTGAAACCAACTAAACCTAGAACCGCTGACTTCTCTCCTGAGGACGAACCTGACTCCCCTATACTATAGCGGGGGTCTTGACTATAAATTTATTTGGTCGAGAAACCCTCTCGTAAAATTGGCGCCGTTACCAGGGAGATATCAATCGCGCCTAGTTTAGTTTTGTTTAAAGTTTAGGAGTAGCCCATCCCTTGTTTCTTACCCTATCACATACCCTACCACCACCTACCTCATCGGTACCCACTAGGTGCCGAGCTTTTGCTACTAATTTGTCTTCTTTATTGTGATTTCAAAGGTTAGGTATAAAGATGAAAGGAGTATACGATCTCGAACAGGAAAGATGGTTCGAAGATTTGAGACGGCGAAATAGGCTTGCACAGGAGGAGGCACGGTTAAGGGAAATAACCCGGCTGAAAGACTTGATCTAAAGGCTTGAGGCTTCCTATCATTCTCCTCCCAACAAGCCAATTGATCCGCCTCCAGCAGAAGAAGGTTAGCTCGACAATGTCCCCTTCTATGAGCCAGTCGACGTCGGCTACCCTTCAGTCGATATCAACCACCTAGACTCGACGTATATGTGTTCGCAGGAATGGGTAGGTAGGAGATTCAAATAAAAAATTTCAAATTAATAATTCACGTCTAGACTACTCCCTGGCTCAAACAAATAATACAAGAATCCCCTCCCTTGTAGTAGTAGGGTAATTCAGGATCGAATCCACGGGGAGGTATGTCAGCGCTTCCATTGTTGTCCTCACGATCAATGCTTTCAACCTCAGAAGACACTCGATATCGAGTAATCTGGTCGATATCGACCTCAGTTCTGGTCGATTTCCTAGCGCAATTCTTGTAGAAGACAAAAGCAACAAAGTCGATGTTAAGAGGGTAAGTCGAGTTCTCAAATTACAAATAATAAGTGTATAAATGTAAACCGACTCCTAGCCTATGCAAATAATTACAAGACTTCCTCTCGTTGTAGTGGAAGGGTAGTCAGGATCGATCCACGAGGAGGCGTGTCAGCGAGATCCTAGTAGTTTTGGAAATCTCAAGTCTGTGTCGACCAGAAGCCTCGATTTCGACCTTGGAGCTCGATGTCGACCTCGGCTGTCGATTCTTTCTGCAGCAGAAGACCTGCAGAGACAAAAACAAGTGGTCGATATCGACTGGAAAGGGACGATATTGATGTCAGTCATGAAATCGACTGGCTTAGAAGACTGCCAGTCGACACAGTAGGGTCGATATCGACGTCTGGTGTCGATTTCGATGTCTACAACAGTGACCCAGGAGTCTCGAGATCGACTCAGAAAATTGTCGACGAACTCAGTGGTCGATATCGATGTCTGGGGTCGATATCGATGTCTTCCTGCAGTGGGTTAGTTCTTCGTTGGCAAAGAAAGGCCGAAGATTTAAGAATGGATGAGAAGGGAGGAACAGAAATAACAGTGGTTTATGTGAAATAAACTATGTAAAAGAAACAACTACTAGGATTAGGGTTTACCACAACGTTAACCAATGCATGCGATAAGATAAATAAGACGGACAATTGCGCTATTTCACCCGAGGGACAAGCTTTCGCCGTACACCAACTCTTAGGATTACTTTTGCAAATAAACCTAATTGTCTCTACCAATTTTATGTTTATAACTCAAGTTGTTAGCATGAATCCCTTTTCTTTCAATTAGGACTAAACATAGAATCGTAGGAGGAGAGATAGACACAACGATATCGACATCAAATATTTACCTCAAGCGCGTATGGCTAACGTCGGGCTCACCCCGACCCTAAGAGCTTTGGGGAACTACTCGCTTCTCATCATGGAACTCATTGTTGATTAAAAAGAAGAAACTTGCATTAAAATAAACTCCGAAGCTTTACAACTCAATGTCAACTTTCGCAAACGTCAAACCCTAAAACTTCTCTCTAACTCTAACTCTATTGATTGCCTTGATTGATGATTAAAAGATTGTTGAAAAGATTGTTGAAAGATGATTGAATGCCAGCCCCCTACGGCTTTATTTATAGGCTACTAATCCTTGCTATCCGAGGATTGTAACTTCTATCTAAACTATGAACTCTATCCAAACAATTAGGATAGGTCTTTTATTTTTATAAAACTTAAATAACTTAAAGGTAAAAAGATAAATAAGTCTTCAGCTGTCATCTATCTTAAAAGTATGAGATAAATCTGTGCCTCCTTAAAGATATAGTTCCAATCCACATCTCAAAACCGAGTCTGTCTTCTGTCGAGATAAGGGGTCGATATCGACACCAGAGGTCGATATCGAGGTCTCTGTTTTTGCTCGACTTGTCCAGCTCCACTCGATGTCTATGTTGAGGTCGATATGAGGTTCGATAACGACACCAGAGGTCGATATCTATGTTGAAGGTCGATTTCTACCTCCGCTCAACTTCACTTGGCTTCTCCGTTTTGACTCCGATTTCGCTAGAATTCCTGCAGGGTTAGCTCAAAACTTGTGCAGACCCTATTTCTTGCATTTTAGCCCATTCTTACACAAGTTTTCACCCTTTTGGACCTTTTTTTGGAAATCGAATGAAATATGAAGTCAAAAGATGCAATAAAAAGAGATACAAATATGTACATCAAAACACCCCATACTTAGACTTGCTTGTCCTCAAGCAATAACCAAGCAATAACCAATACCTACAACACACCCTTCAAGTCTTCGCCCTTGTCAAAAGCAACATCATAAGCGGTAGCAAAGCAAAGCAAGTGAATTTAACATCATACCACATATTTAGGCGATCCATAGGCATATGCAATTTTGATCCAACCTCACAAGGATAATGTGTTTGCACTCAACTCTCATGTGTTTAGGCTATGAAGATCAACTCTCAACTCAATTCCATATAAAATCTCATAAACATTGCAATTTATAACAATCCACTTCGCAACCAATTATGAAAATGCAATAAGAACCATCAGGAGGACTTTCGCTCAATGGAAGACTTCAAAGAAGACTCCATTCGGCGGGGTTGTAATGGGGCTTGGTATGAAATACAAGGGTATAGAATTATTTGGCTATGTGGTGCTTTTATAATTCGGGAATCAAGACTCCTAAATCTCAACACTTGCAATATCCAAACCATAACTCTTCAATGTTTCACTTTCCAAGCTCAATCTCCTATAATGCTCTTTCTCAACTCATCTTTCCATAATATGCTCTAAAGATGCACTAAAAGATGTAAACCATACTATCAACCCTTCATTCAAACTCTAATATACCTCTAAAAAATATATCACTTGTATGGATTAAATAAAGGACTTGAGGACTTTGGCTCATGCACTACGTATATACATCTCTTTTTTTTGACGAAAATAATAAATAAATACTAAAAATATGTGCATTTATATGGTGAGCCAAAAATCCTTCTACAAAATATGACAAGATGAAAATATATACCAACCCATAATTTCCTTGCTTAAAGCTGGACATTATGCTCTTTTCTTTCCACAAGGCATTAGTCCAGCCAATCTAAGTCTCAATTCCCAAATGGGGGTCACGCTCATTTCGGCTAGGGATAATTTTGTGGAGTTTGCAATTTCAGGCTCAGGCTAATTTTCTGGCTTCAAGCAGGGATAATGTAGGGTAGGTAAAAAGAGGATAAAAATGGCTTAAAAGATGCCTCCATCATTTAATTCTCGTAAACATAGACATATTTATACATTGGCTTTGAATAACTATCACAACATTTAGAGATGCATAGGAAGAGTAAATTCACTCAAGAAAGCGGAGGGATTTTTGATGTTCTCCCTATAGGTCAAAATTCTTACAAGGACAATTTTTGTTGGATTTGCTTTTTAGCCTAGGATCATATGTGCTCCATTTCATCACAAGTTCACAATCTACATAAAAATTTTAAGGACTTAGGCTAAACCATCCAAATACACCATAGGGTTTACATGATCAAGTCAGCTATTGAGTTTTCATCATAGGACATCTAAGTAGGGTAAAAAAAACAAACTTAAAAATAAACATGCATTTTTTGTATTTTTTACATTTTTCTATTTTTTGGATTTTTTGATATTTTATAAAAGTAAAACTAAGAACAAAAAAATTTAAAACATGAATGCAATGCGAAGAAGAAAAACATGTTTTTCCCCCACCCCATACTTAAAATATACAGTGTCCTCACTGTATTAAAAAGAAGAACAAGGGTAGAGAGAAACTCACAGCTTAACCTGCGGATTCAGGTCGATTTCAGGTTAGGTCGATGCCAGAAGTCGATATCTATGTCAGAGGTCGATGTCGATGTCGACTGCATCTGTCGAAGTCGAGGAAGAAGATGAAGGCAAGGGCTGCCTGATTGGGGTCGATATCGAGTATAATGGTCGATATCGACCACTCTTTTTCGCTCCTGAGTCCTCGATGTCGACTCCAGGAGATGGCTTGACCCTGGGGGGTCGATTTCGACTGGCCTGGTCGATTTCGACTGCCTCTGCAGAAGCTTCTTTCCTTCTTCGTCATTCCTTTTGCTTGATAACCTAAAATCTTCATTAGAAATATAGATAAAGCCACGAATTATCTCAGTTTTAAAAGTTTCAAAAAGCCAAAAGTTAAATCCAAAAAACCATCTATGAAAAATTTAAAAGTTTCATGTACAAGCTCTAGAGTTTTGAGTCGCAAGGCCGACTTCTTCGTCAATTCTTCACGAGTCTTTTATGTAGGGACCCTTCAAGCTTGAGCCTTCTCCTGGATCATCTAGGTCCTTTTGATAGCATCCAAGTTCGGCGACCAAGGCTTCTACATCGTTAGGTTCTTCTTTGGGCGCTTTCCTTCTCTTTCTTGACCTAATTTTAGCAATATAGGCAAACCATGGAGCTTTGACCCTCTCTTTAGTAGAATTATCAGTAATTGGCTTAATTGATTTATCAACAGCGGATAGAGGAGGGTTAGGAGTCATACCTGGGCTTACCTGTTTGGGCCCGAAACAGAAATCTTCGGGCTGAGGGGTAGTCGATTTCGACCTAGGTGGGTCAATGTCGAGTGCTGTGGTCGATATCGACGTTTGTGGGTCGACAACGATGTCTGTGACCCCATACTTAAGCTCCTGGCAATGATCTGACATACTCGATTTCGACCAAGGGGGGTCGATTTCGATGTTTTTAGTCGATATCGACTGGTTCCAGTCGATGTCAACCCTGCTTGTTGTTTCCGTCCTCGTCAACAAAAATTTTCTAAGCTTTTCCTTAGCTGGTGAGAGGACTACTTGCTCCAGGTACTTTGTTTCGCTTATGGTAGGGTTGAAAGAGAATTCTATTACTTCGTCCCCTATAGTAAAGGTTAGTAATCCTCGACATACATTGATATTGGCATCAGCAGTAGCTAAGAAAGGCCTACCAAGGATAATAGGCACTACAACATCTTCAGGCATCTCCAATATAATGAAATCTGTAGGCACAAAGAACTTACCTTCCTTTACCGGAACATCATCAACTATACCTGTGGGTCTGACGAATGAGTTGTCGGCATGTAGAGTTTCATGTCCACAGGTTCAAAGGTACCAATGTTCACCTTTTGCCAAATAGAGAGAGGCATGAGACTTACACTTGCCCCTAGGTCACATAGGGCTTTATAACGATGTTGGCTAAGTTCCACGGTAATTGTAAACTTCCCTAGATCACTCTTCTTCTTAGGGAAGTCCATCTTCGAGCATTCTTCTGTGATCTCTGCCATGGATCTCTTCTTGCTTAGGATGTCTTTCAGGAATCGCACATAGGCAGGCATCTCGCTTAGAGCTTCTGCAAGAGGGATAGTAACATTAAGTCCTTGAAGTATTTTTACGAAGCGCCTAAACTTACCTTTGGTGGGATCCTCCAATGCTTTGTATGGAAAGGGCAACGTCTTCTTTTGTGGAGGGGCCAAAACGGTGGTCGGAGGGGCCTGTTGGACATCGATGTCGACTGGGCTTTGGTCGATATCGACTGGAATGGTCGATATCGACTGGAATGGTCGATGTCGACCTCTGTTGTGGCTCTGATGGCTCTACAGTGGCCTCGTTATCGACTTGGGGGTCGACTTGGGGGTCGATATCGACCTCATCCTCGACATCGACTGGTCTGTCGATGTCGACTGGATCTGCTGCTTTCTCCGATTCCGTTCGTGGCTTATGTACTTTGGTGCCACTCCTTAATTGTATGGCTGTGACATGGCCCATCCCGGATTGTCCTTTAGGATTTGTAGTGGGTTGCCCAGGGAGTGTTCTGGACGGTCTAGGGATTTGTGCCGCCAATTGTCCCAGTGGGTCTCTACGTTCCTTTTCCATATATCCATCTCCCCAATCCTTGTGGTAAGGTGATTGAGTTGAGAATGGATGGCATTGTTAGATTGATCATTCTTAGCTTGATTCCTTCTTATCTCATCTAGCACAAGTTGAAGATCATCCTTCTTTTGGTCTCTCTCTGGGTGCCCAGGAGCTCTATAAGGCGGAGGGTCCCTAGGGCTAACCGGGTTCCTTTGTGGTTGATGGAACATTTGGTCTCCCCAATATTGGTGATTGGGACCCCTCATGTAGCGCGCCTCTTGGTGAGTCTCCGCTAGGTGTACTTTTTCAGCATGGGGGCACTCGATGGTGGTGTGCTGCTACGATCTGCATTCAATGCAATCTTGGTTCGCTGAAAGGAACCTCACTTGCTTTTGGAGCTTTCGAAGTTGATCTCTATGGAATTGCTCCTTCACGTCCGGATCGATTACATTGGAGGGTTCATATAAGGGCATAGATGGGGCAGGCCTCGACGCTGATGGTGTGTCCGAAGCCTCAGGAGTCCCATATGTATTGTCGAACTCCACCAACCTCTCTATGGTCTCCCAAGCCTTTTGTGGAGCGAGTTCAAGGTAGCCATAGGAGGTGTAGGTGTTGATCCTCTCCTTGGTTGTAGCGTCAAGAGCATTGTATATGATCTCCTGAATTACATACGGTGGTTGGCCATGCGTCGGGCATGATCGTAGTAGGTCCTTAAACCATTCCCAAATAGTCGCTAGAGCCTCGCCAGGCTTTTGTTTGAAAGCCGTGATTTTCTATCGGATCAACGCCGTCTTAGAAGGAGGAAAGAACTTGTTGAGGAACGCGTCCTTGACTTCATTCCAGGTGTGGAGCGATCTTGGGGCTAAGATTTCCAACCACTGCAATGCTTTCCCTGTAAGAGACCATCGAAAGGCTTTTAGTTGGACATATTCAAGACTTTGTCCATCAACAATAGTATCACAAAGGTCTAAGAAGGTTGAAATATGTGCGATAGGCCATTCGTTAGGTTTTCCTTCATATTGGTGCCTTCTAATCTCAGTTAGGAAGTTAGGTTTTATTTCAAAATTAGAGGCAGGGATAAGAATTGCCGATTCAGGCACTGTGAGAGCGGGGTGCATATATTGCTTGGCATTCCTAGGGAGGGCATTGATTTGGGCTTCTATTTGCCTCCGGCCTTCCTCCTCCCTATCCGCACGCTCCTTAAGTGTCGCATCTCTAGTCGTTAAGTCCTCAACCTGCTTTCTTAGTTGCTCAATAAGTTCAGCTTGGTTCGCGTTGTCCGCCATGATTCTTTGAGCTTGGGCCCTTAGATGGAAATAACGCTCAGGGTCGTCTACTCCTTCAAATTCAGGTGGGCGATCAATGCATCGCATACACCTGCAAGGCCAAACTAGAAAGAGACGTGAGATAGACTACTAGGGCACGATTGATTGCCTCCCCGGCAACGACGCCAATTTGTTAAGAGGGTAAGTCGAGTTCTCAAATTACAAATAATAAGTGTATAAATGTAAACCGACTCCTAGCCTATGCAAATAATTACAAGACTTCCTCCCGTTGTAGTGGAAGGGTAGTCAGGATCGATCCACGAGGAGGCGTGTCAGCGGGATCCTAATAGTTTTGGAAATCTCAAGTCTGCGTCGACCAGAAGCCTCGATTTCGACCTTGGAGCTCGATGTCGACCTCGACTGTCGATCCTTTCTGCAGCAGAAGACCTACAGACAAAAACAAGTGGTCGATATCGACTGGAAAGGGTCGATATTGATGTCAGTCATGAAATCGACTGGCTCAGAAGACTGCCAGTCGACACAGTAGGGTCAATATCGACGTTTGGTGTGGATTTCGATGTCTGCAACAGTGACCCAGGAGTCTCGAGATCGACTCAGAAAACTGTCAACGAACTCAGTGGTCGATATCGATGTCTGGGGTCGATATCGATGTCTTCCTACAATGGGTTAGTTCTTCGTCGGCAAAGAAAGGCCGAAGATTTAAGAATGGATGAGAAGGGAGGAACAGAAATAACAGTGGTTTATGTGAATTAAACTATGTAAAAGAAACAACTCGTAGGATTAGGGTTTACCACAACGTTAGCCAATGCATGCGATAAGATAAATAAGACGGACAATTGCGCTCTTCCACCCGAGGGACAAGCTTTCGCCGTACACCAACTCTTAGGATTAATTTTGCAAATAAACCTAATTGTCTCTACCAATTTTATGTTTATAACTCAAGTTGTTAGCATGAATCCCTTTTCTTTCGATTAGGACTAAACATAGAATCGTAGGAGGAGAGATAGACACAACGATATCGACATCAAATATTTACCTCAAGCGCGCATGGCTAACGTCGGGCTCACCCCGACCCTATGAGCTTTGGGGAACTACTCGCTTCTCATCATGGAACTCATTGTTGATTGAAAAGAAGAAACTTGCATTAAAATAAACTCCGAAGCTTTACAACTCAACGTCAACTTTCGCAAACGTCAAACCCTAAAACTTCTCTCTAACTCTAACTCTATTGATTGCCTTGATTGATAATTAAAAGATTGTTGAAAAGATTGTTGAAAGATGATTGAATGCCAGCCCCCTAGGGCTTTATTTATAGGCTACCAATCCTTACTATTCGAGGATTGTAACTTCTATCTAAACTATGAACTCTATCCAAACAATTAGTATAGGTCTTTTATTTTTATAAAACTTAAATAACTTAAAGGTAAAAAGTTAAATAAGTCTTCAGCTGTCATCTATCTTAAAAGTATGAGATAAATTCGTGCCTCCTTGAAGATATAGTTGCAATTCGCACCTCGAAATCGAGTCTATCTTCTGTCGAGATAAGGGGTCGATATCGACACCAGAGGTCGATATCGAGGTCTCTGTTTCTGCTCGACTTGTCCAGCTCCACTCGATGTCTATGTTGAGGTCGATATGATGGTCGATATCGACACCAGAGGTCGATATCTATGTTGAAGGTCGATTTCTACCTCTGCTCAGCTTCACTTGGCTTCTCCATTTGACTCCGATTTCGCTCGAATTCCTGCAGGGTTAGCTCAAAACTTGTGCAGACCTTATTTCTTGCATTTTAGCCCATTCTTAGACAAGTTTTCACCCTTTTGGACCTTTTCTTGCATTTTAGCCCATTCTCCTCCGTCGACCCCATACTTATGACCTGGCATAGAATCTTGAACAATTTTAGTCGATATCGACTTACCTGGGTCGATTTCGATGTTCTGTTGGGCTCCTTCGTTCAAGATTGCCACAACTTCCTCCACTTGGGCTTCTATGGCCCTCTTCTCAAGTTCCTCCGGTGTCATACTTCTTACCTTTGCCTCTCCACATGCAATGTAGAGACCATCGATGGCTTTTATCTCCATTGGCCCTTGATTTTTCTCCGTCTTGTTGAAGGCATACTCTATCACCTCGTCACTTATTATGAATGAGAGAAATCCTTTCTTTACGCTAATGTTGGCATCGACGGTTGCTAGGAATGGCCTACCTAAAATAATTGGACAAGCAGGGTCCTCCGCTATATCAACAACTAGAAAATCAGGAGGGACAAAGAACTTACCTACTTGTACTGGCATATCTTTCACTACCCCAGTTGGAATTACTACCGTATTGTTAGCCATGTATAGTCTTGCATCCACGGGCTCCAGAGGACCTATCTTTACCTTGTGCCAAATGGTTAGTGGCATCATGCTAACGCTAGCACCCAAGTCAACTAAAGCATTAAATTTGAATTGACCTAGACCTATAGCTATAGAAAACTTACCTAGGTCCGCTCGCTTTTGTGGTAGCTCCAAACTGTTGCACTCCTCTGCGATCTCAGAGAGCGATCGTTTCTTACCCAAGATGTCTTTAAGGAACCTTACATAAGATGGCATCTCGTGAAGTGCCTCTGTGAATGGTATAGAGACATTAAGTCCTTGGAGCATCTTCACGAACCACTAGAACTTCTTTTCCGCTGGGTCCTTAATCATCTTTCTAGTTGGGAATGGCAACACCTTCTTCCTTCCCGCGGCTGTATTGAGGTCGACATCGACATCAGTAGGGTCGACATCGACTGGAGGAGTCGATTTCTTGGGTGACGCTGCATCGTGGTCGATATCGACTGGAGGGTCGACATCGATGTCACCTTGGTCGATATAAACATGGGGGTCGATATCGACGTCTGTTCTGGCTCCTTCTCCTCCGCTTTTTGCTCGGGTGTTTGTAATTGATGCCCACTCCTTAGGTTCACCGCCGCAATGTGTCCAGTGGATGGAGTTGCGCTTCCAAACGTCGATCTGCCCAAGCCTAGAATTGATGCCCTGCAGCTGAGTATGGATGGAGTTGTTGGCTTGTTTGAACTCAGCATGGTTCCTCCGTATCTCATCAAGAATGATTTGCAGGTCATCTTTCCTTGTCTCCCGCTCAGGGTGCCCTGGTGCCCTATATGGTGGGGGATCCCTTTGTTGATAGAACCTTTGATCACCCCAATATTGTTGATTGCCCCCTCCATAGGAGCCTCTCGTCCATTTAACCTCCTCATGTTGTTCCGCCATGGATACTTGCTCAGTATGTGGACAAACACTAGTGTTATGCCTTGTTGAGCCACACTTCTGACAAGTTTGATTGTTGCTCAGGAACCTGACTTGCTTTTGAAGGCGGCGTGTTTGATCGTTGTGGAATTGTTGCCGGACATCAGGATCTATCTTCTTTGGAGGCTCATATAGGGGCATAGATGGGGCAGGCCTTGCATCATAGGCCGCGGCAGCCCCATAAGTGTTATCAAAGTTCACGAGCCTTTCATAGGTCTCCCATGCCTCCGTTGGTGTAAGATCAATGTACCGATAGGAGGTATATGAATTGATCCTCTCCTTGTTCGGCGCATCAAGGGCATTGTAGAAGAACTCCTGGATGACATATGGAAGTTGCCCATACGTTGGGCATGATCTCAGCAAGTACATAAATCGCTCCCATGCCTGTGCTAGGGTTTCACCTTGCTTTTGTTTGAAAGCCGTGATCCTTTGCCGCAACATCGCCATTTTAGAAGGTGGAAAAAATTTATTCAAGAACACATCTTTCACCTCCGCCCATGTCCTCAGCGAGCGTGGAGCCAAACTTTCAAGCCATTGTAATGCCTTCCCTGCCAAAGACCATCGAAAAGATTTTAATCGCACATACTCTAAATTTACTCCATCAGCAACTGTTTCACATAAGTCCATAAAAGTATAGATGTGTTGCAGGGGGCATTCATTAGGTCTTCCTTCAAAACTATTTCTTTTTATCTCAGATAGGAAGTTAATTTTTATTTCATAATTGGAGTGAGGAATTAAAATAGCGGATTCAGGAACATGAAGCGGCGGATGCATGTATTGAATCGCCGTTTGTAGATACTCTTTTAGCTGCCCTTAGGCTTGTCTGCGCGCATCCTCCTTCCTATCAGCACGGGCTCGCTCAGCAGCAGCAGCGGCCCTTTCAGCGGCGATTGTAGCGTTGTCGTCCTCGATCTCCTTCCTCAATCACTCTATGGTTTCGGCCTGCGTTTCGTTGTCAGCCATGATGTGAATTGCTTTATTGCGAAGATGGTAGAAACGTTCAGGCTCGTTGATTGGTTCCAGGATAGGTCCGCGATCAGAACGTCGCATAAACCTGCAAAATAAGCTCAAAGAAGATCGTGATTAAACTTAGGTGGCGATTGATTGCCTCCCCGGCAACGGCGCCAATTTTGTTCACAACGGGGAGGGGGGGTATGTAGGGGATTCAAATAATTCAAATATAACAATGCACAACTAGGCTAACTCCCTGTCCCAAACAAATAATACAAGAATCCCCTCCCTTATAGTAGTAGGGTAATTCAGGATCGAATCCACGAGGAGGTATGTCAGCGCTTCCCTTGTTGTACTCACGATCAAAGCTTTCGACCTCAGAAGACACTCGATATTGAGTAATCTGGTCGATATCGACCTCGGTTCTGGTTGATTTCCTAGCGCAGTTTCTGTAGAAGACAAAAGCAGCAAAGTCTACATCGAGCAGAGACCTCGATATCGATGTTAGACCTCGATATCGACCCTTACAGTCGATTTCGACGCTTGTCACAGAAACTGTTTTCGTAACCAATTTGTCGGAAAAGAGTCCGAAGAATATAGAATGGGAGAGAAGGATGATCAGAAACAAAATTTAGAAATTTATATTGATTTCAATTAATTAAAATAGCTTCCAAAGTCGGGGTTTCATGCCACAAAGATAACAATGCAAGTGTTATGCTAAAGTTATGAAATTTAATGGCTTTCCATCAAATAACTTTCGTTATTAACACTTAGGTGATTAGAGGCTCTCGCATAGTTCCTAAGAGTTACTATCCAATTCATAAGCAATTGAAGTTCACAATATGAGTGGCTTTCACTTCAATAATGCAAATAATGAATCTCCCTAACTTTCGTAAAGGATCATGCATCGGATAGATGATGGAATCGCATAAAAGTCATACCTTTGATGCACTTACCCTACATCGTTATTGTCGGGTTCACCCCGACCCTAGAAGTGGGTTGACTACTCGTTCCTCATCATGCACATCATCATCATTGTTGTTGAAAGAAAACTAATTTGAATTAAACTTTGAAAGAAAAGAAAGTACAACTGAACAAGCCACTCCGCTCTCACTTTACAAACTTCACTCGGCCCTCTCTCTCTCTCTCTAACTCGTTACTACTGAAATTGGAATTGAATTGTATGTCAAATTGCATGTAAATTGAATGTGATTGGATGCCTAAACTCAGCCCTATTGGCCTCTATTTATAGATGTCGATAAAGACTCGAAACTTTATCTTTATTCTCTAAGATAAAACTTAAATAAAGTAAAAACTAAAACTCCCTACGGTAAATCAGCCTCCACATGATAGCTTCTGATGTTGAAGATAAGAAATCTCGACTTTTAGATAGACGTGCAAGCTTCGGATAGAATTCTATCAAAATCTGAGTCGGATTCTTCTGCTAGCATGGTTGATATCGACCTTGAACATCGATATCAACCCCTCTGAAACTTTATCTCGAGCTCTCCTTCTCCTACTCGGGCTGGCACTTGACTTCTATCATTTAGCTCGATCTGGCAACATCGATATCGACCTCCAGACGTCGATATCGATCTCTCTGTGTCGACATTCTCTGTTTCATTTCCTGCTCGATTCCTATGTCTCTGATGTACTCGATGTCGAGGGCCCCAGTCGATTTCGACCTCTTCAGAAGACTTTGAGTTCTTTTTCCGCTCTTCCAAATTCGTCCATTTTTATCCTGTTTTCTGCGAAATCACATAGAAACTCGTGCAAACCCATATATTTGATATTTAAGCATAAACTACACTAATCCCATGTTTTCCTATTAATATGCATGCAAAAGACGATAAAATGGACTTTTATGTGCATAGAAAATATGGAAATTTGCGCGTACATCAATATGCACTCTGGAAGAACTGATCTAGAGACATCAATCGATGTCGAGTGCACCTCCCTCGATATCGACCAAACACTCGATATCGACTATAATTTAGTCGAAATCAATTGTCCCCCAGAATTTCAGGTATGTCTTTCCCCAATTTCGATTACATCTTTATTGCCTATCTTTAATGAACCATTTGAAGGATCCCGAGAAAAGGAAGATCTAGAAACAAAGAAGGCGGATGTCATTGCCCAAGGTGCTTCAAGGTCGCTTTTACCTTAAAAGGTGAAGGCTATCCCCGACGATTTTGAGCAACCGATGTTCATATTCAAGTATGGGGTCCTAGAAAAGTGGCACGAAGCTCCACAGGATGAGGAGGAAATATCTCTTCCCACTCCACCGTTTTGCTTGGGTGGAGACGCACAACCAAATCAACCAATGAAGCGGAAGAGATATGATAATGAGGTATGTAGATCTTCTTTATATCTTCCTTTATGCATGCTAGCGGGAGCCAGGGAAGATGAATGGGTGGAGCCATAGAGCATTCACTCGAGGAGATTCAAGCTTCTTCATACGATGCCCCCGGATGACATCCCATGCTTCCCACCACTGGAGGAACCACCAGATCCACCTATACCTCCGTACAAAGATGAGCCAGGCTAAGGCTAAAAGGGAAGTAGGTCGAGCTAGAGACTTAAAATTTAGCGCTTACGGGAGGCAACCCGCTGTTATTTTTCTTCTTTAATAAATTTGTTTTTCTTTTATTTTCTTTACTTCATGCAAGGTTTTCTTTCCTTTTGATGACTTTAGGTAATTCGGAGAACTAGAAGCCTACTCGACGTCGACTCTTGGCTGTGTGTTACAACACCTATTTCGAGCATCTTCACTACTGTCTAGTAAGTTTCTTCATTAACCCTAGTTCTTATACAGTGAGGACACTGTAATCTTTAAGTATGGGGTGGGGGAATAGCTTACTCGCATATTTTTAATCATTTTTTAAGCATATTTTAAATTTTTTTATATAGTTATGCATACTTCTCTAATTGCTCATACATGGTTACTTTGGATATTTCTATCTATATGCATCATAGTCGATCTATATTCATCATGTTCATTATCAAGTTTATTATCCAAAGTCTAAAAAGACTAAAGTCTAGAAAAAATCACCCCCATCGAAAAAATTTTGAAAATAAATAATAACTGTCATGAAGCTTTTATTGAACTCGACGATGCAAAAATAGATTCATTAGAGATATAACATGAAATTTCCTAGTTAAGGGAAGTCACAATGAAGTGCAATTTTTTAGAGAAAACCATGAAAGAGAGGTAAAATTTGAAGTTGCTTTTGACATATGCATGATAAGATGATGGAGGACTTTATATATTTCCATACATATGCTCAATTTTATATCTTAGCCTTACCTATTCATATTTGCAATTACACAAGCCATATATGAGCCTTATATCATTATTGCTCCACATACATTACATGTTGCCCATTTTTTAATACCTTATACCTTATCCGGGGACAATGTTGAGAATAGAAGTCATCTTTGGAGTTGTTATGTGGAGTTTGTGCATTATTATGAAGTTGTTGGCGGGAATGAAAGAAATTTTAAAATATGGAAAATTTAATGAGTGAGAAAAAATCCGATCACCTTAGGAGATAAAGGTAGATCGACCCTGCTCGTTGAGATGTTAGTTCGGCGAGATGGGACACAAGGTGAGGAGTCCGAGGTACTAAGTATCTATGACCATTCATGACACCCATGTTTGCGACTCGTGAGAAGGCAGTACCAAGGTTAGATAGGTAAAAGCATTAAAGTGAAAAAAGCATTGAGCGAAGAGCGAAAGGTGAGAAATATGATGAAGAAAGAATGTGGAATGAAGTTTGGAAAGAAAGTTTATTTCCCCAGATTTAACACCACACGGCCAAAAATTATCCCACTTTTAGCCTTTTACCAATCTACTCTTCCAAAAGCTCGCAAAAGTCCTCTTGATTATTAATGCTATGTTGCGAAAAATTATTTTATGCTTGTCTGCTGCAGGAAATTTGCTGGAAATCGACTGGAACTGTAGTCGATATCGACCAGTCTACTCGATATCGAGTGGTCTTCTTGAGTCAAAATTTGATCGTGATTGCAAGCTTAGGAAGCGCTGACATACCTCATATTGGATTCCATCCTGAATTCCCCTACAACTACATCGAGGGATTCTTGTATTTTATTTGCTTGGACAAGGGAGTCGGTTTAGTTTAATATTTTATTGATATTTTATTTAGCGATCACTCCCCCTTACGGACAGCAATCGCCATCCGCATATGGTATATGTGCGCATCAATGGTTTCATAATCATGCTCATATCGTGAGTAGAGCCCACAAGCTAAACTCTAATCTTACTCGATGTATGACAAGCCCGATGGGACTGGGCCGTCCCATGACCCTAGCAACGACTCTAGGACACACAGATCACGGTCGTTCTCTTTTCACACGCAATAAGTAAACAGATGCTCAATCACGTGTGCAACCTAAGCATAATACTACATGACATGCTTCAATGCTTATGCAACACCTAGTATGTCATACAACTAAATGTATGAGGGTGTGTCTGATGGTATGAGTAAGTCCATAAAGGAACTTACCCGATAAGCAGAACAACAAGGCGTAGCACAACCAGAATCCACTCAAGCAACTCAATCAACAAGCACCAATGATATTAATGTAAAAGCGATAAAGCATAAGACTACTAGTCACACACACAAGGACCAAGTCCCAAAACCATTTCAAAAACCAATCCGAAGTACAATCATTTCAAACCATCTCAAATCATTCTCAAAGCAAAAACCTCAAAATCCATATCATCTGCATAAGCCAACTCTCTAATACTCAAGTCCACTTCAAAGTCCAATTATCCATCATTTAATCAAGTTTAAGAATCCCGACACTTGAGACAAAGCTTTCAAAACATTTTCCTAACCTTCAATCCGATATTTCAAATTCTGTGAAAATCCCCTTTTTAATATTAAACTAATCATTAATATTCCAAACTCCCATTTCATGAAATCAACCTTAACTCAGATCCTCTTAAAAAGATCAGAATAAAAAACCAATAACTCAAGCCATAGGGGTCAATGAGGAACTCGGCCATAGCTTCTGGGGTGGCTTTCGCGGCGGCGAGAGGGCCATTCGAGGTCGCGAAAGCCATTCCAGTCCTCCCACGAGAAGGCGTGTGCTGGCCGCAAAGCAGGGTTTTCTCCACGGCGAAACCCACGGTTGCGGCCGTAAGAGCCTTCTTCTTCATATGTCTATGATCTAACTCGCCGCGACGACCATGGTTATGTCGCAGCAAGATTTGAACATGTTTGCTCGTTTTTGCTTGAAATCTCATTCGTCTTACCTCGATTTAAAACCATTTTAACCCAAACTTGTTTCAAAACATTTTTAAATTAAAACCAACACCAACCAACCATATATCAATCAAACGACTAGAGGGGAGAGCGGAAGAGGGATTACCTCCCCTCCTTGAGACTTCTTCAAAAACCGTGGGATAAGTGAGTCCTTGGGATCCGATTCAATGAGTTCTTGCTACGACAAGGCCTAGGAGGGATAGATCTTAGTTAAAAGAGGACCTTTACGAAGTTTTACATCCAAAACGAGAGGATGGGAGGAGGAGATTTGACCTTGCTCAAAAATAAGGGAAGAGGAGGAAATGATCTTGAATCCACTTCAAGAGAAGGAACTAACCTGCATCTATTACATCTGTATTTGGAGAAGTAAGTGGCCTCATCACTTTCATGGAGTTGCAGCAGAAATATCCCAATGAGCATTTGCTGCTCAAACAAAGACGTTTTGCTCCTTCAGCTTCATTGACTCCAATAACAATCTCATCTAGACTGGCTACAGCTCCGGCGAGTGCTCTAAGATGTCAACCAATCCACCTCCCAAAGCCATTTTAGCTTAATGTATTGGATATGAAAAATCAAACATGTGAAAGCAAACAACCCACATATTAGTATGTGTCAGCAAATTCCACATTCAGTTTGTAGCTCTGCAGATTCAATCTTTCATCCATTACTGACATTATGTTGTAATGAGGGTAGCTTGATGTCTATGCTCACTTTAATCAAATATATTTATACTAGAAATCCCTTTAAAGTATAGTGGAATTCAAGGTTGATCGAAGGGAGTTGGTCAGCGGTTCTAACCTAGTTTCTTATAGGTTGAAAGTAGGGGAGATAGGTGGAAATTTAGGGTAAAAGTGGCTGTTGGAATTAGGTATAAAACACACACAAATTTGTTCAAGTAAACATGTAAATATGGTGAAGAACTTCCAAGGTTAGGGTTTACCTCAACAGTAAACACATGTATGAATCAAATAAACCAAATAAAAGATCATGCTTTTAACTTCAAACAAACAAATCTATTCACTTGTGCATAAAAGACTTCTTTGGTTCTACCCTTTCTTATTTAGGCCCCTTTTACTTTTGTTAAAGAACCCTAGATTCAATTGAAACAATGAATTCCCTAGATTTTCATCAAGGGTTAAGCATATAGGTAGGATAAGAAGATCAAATAAACATAGATTCATTCATTCACACACATGCTCGTTGTCGGGCTCACCCCAACCATAGAAGAAAGGGGAACTACTCAAACATGGTTAAGAAAAGCATGTTGAAAACTGAATGAAACATAATATGCAATTGCAATTGAATAAAACCAGGACAACCACGTTCAAACTCTTTCTTAAAAGCCTCAAACAAACCCTAGAAATGTCTTATGTAGTTGCTGGAACGTGTAATGCTTGATAATATTCAGCCCCTATTAGGCTTTATTTTATAGATAAAACTAACTAAAACTTAATCTCCATGTAAAGAGATTTTCTCTTAGAAAAATAATATAATATTCTCTAAATAGTATAAGAATATCTTAAGTCTATCTAACTAAAATATTTCAAAAGGGAATTAGAATAAAAACCCTAAGTAAATGCCCAAAAAAGCCTATTAATATGTCCGCAGATTCGCGCAGCTATTGTGTATCAAACCGCAGGGGGTCGATGTTGACCTAGGCAGGGGTCTACGCCGCTCAAATTTAACCCATACAGTAACCTTGTTTCTCTATCAGGTGTTGACGTCGATGGGGCAAGAGTCGACGGCATGGTCTTTTACACCCTTCTTATTCCTTCTTGCTCCTTCCTTTCCCAATCTTTTTGTGTCTTTTCTCCATCTTTCTGTACTCTTCCTAATGCTCTAGAATTGCATCTTTTTAGCTTCCAGTCCTATAAAACACCAACAAAGCTTGTGTAAACATCCATATCTTTAAATAATATGAAAAATAACACAAACGACATACTTTCCCAACGCAAATGCTAATAAAAGGACTCAAATGGACTTAAATCATGATGCAAAATAAGAATAAAAATCGGGACATCAAAAGACCCCATACTTAGATGTCGACGTAGGGGGGTCGACGTCGAGGCATGCTGCACCTCCAGAGTTCATGCAATAACTTGGGCTATGGAATTCGGTGTCAATGTCGAGGGATAGGGGGTCGACGTTGAGGTTGTCTGTTCATTACACGCATCTTGCAAAGTTAATGCATTCTCACAAGCGGTCGATGTCAATGCATAGGGGTCGACGTCAACACTTGTACCTACTTTACTTACTTCTATTCACATGAGACTCTCATCAGCCTGAGAGTCATTGATGGGGACCGTACCCTCATATTCTACAATGTGCTTTGGTGGCAACCAATAGAGGTGGTCGGCTACAAGCTTTTTTGCTCCTTTATTGTCCTTGAGCTCGCAATCAAACTCCTGTAGAAGGAGCATCCATCGGAGAAGTTGTGACTTGGCCTCCTTCTTTACCATCAAGTATTCTAGCATAGTGTGATCGGTGTAGATAATCACCTTGGAGCAAACCAAGTAGGAACGGAACATCTCAAAGGCAAACACCACGTCTAGAAAGTATTTCTCCATGGTGCTGTATTTTGTTTAGACATCATCCAAAGTCTTGCTTGCATAGTAGATAGCATGAAACTTCATGTCTTTCCGTTGTCAAAGAACCGCTCCCATGGCATAATCACTTGCGTCACACATGATTTCGACGGATTGCATGATTGGTGCCATGACTAGTGCCTTTGTCAACCTATTGAAAGCATCAAGACACTCTAAAGAAAACATAAAAGCAACATCTTTCATTAAGAGGTTAGTGAGTGGTTTTGCAATTTTTGAGAAATCTTGAATAAAACGACAATAAAATCCAGCATGTCCTGAAAAGCTATGGACATCTTTTATCGACGTGCGAGGTGGTAGCTTGATGTACATATTTGTACCTTTGTTTATTGCATCTTTTGACTTCTTATTTCATTCGATTTCCAAAGAAAAGGTTCAGAAGAATATAAACTTGTGTAAGAATGGGCTAAAATGCATGAAATAGGGTCTGCACAAGTTTTGAGCTAACCATGCAGTAATTTGAGCGAAATCGGAGTCAAAACGAAGAAGGCAAGTGAAGCTGAGCAGAGGTAGATATCGACCCCTGACATAGATATCGACCTCTGGTGTAGATATCGACCTTCAACATAGATATCGACCTCAACATAGACATCAAGTGAAGTTGAGAAGAGGTAGATATCGACCTTAGACCCAGATATCGACCCCCGGTGTCGATATCGACCCCCATATCGACCTCAACATAGAAATCGACCAGAGCTGAACAAGTCGAGCAGGAACAGAGACCTCGATATCGACCCCTGGTGTCGATATCGACCCCTGATCTCGACAGAAGATAGACTCGATTTCGAATGCGGATTGGAACTATATCTTCAAGGAGGCACGGATTTATCTCATACTTTCAAGATAGATGGCAGCTGAAGAGTTATTTATCTTTTTACCTTTAAGTTATTTAAGTTTTATCAAAATAAAAGACCTATCCTAATTGTTTGGATAGAGTTAATAGTTTAGATAGGAGTTACAATCCTCGGATAGCGAGGATTAGTAGCCTATAAATAAAGCCTTAGGGGCTGATTTGTTAGAGCATCCAATATCTTTCATCCCATCATCATCCAATCCAGGAATCCAATTCACAAGCAAGTAATACCATCAATAGAGTTAGAGTTAGAGAGAAGTTTTAGGGTTTGACGTTTGCGAAAGTTGACGTTGAGTTGTAAAGCTTCGGAGTTTATTTTAATGGAAGTTTCTTCCTTTCAATCAACGATGAGTTCCATGATGAGAAGCGAGTAGGTCCCCAAAGCTCTTAGGGTCGGGGTGAGCCCGACGTTAGCCATACACGCTTGAGGTAAGTATTTGATGTCGATATCATTGTGTCTATCTCTCCTCCTACGATTCTATGTTTAGTCCTAATCGAAAGAAAAGGGATTCATGATAACAACTTGAGTTATAAACATAAAATTGGTAGAGACAATTAGGTTTATTTGCAAGAGTAATCCTAAGAGTTGGTGTACGGAGAAAGCTTGTCCCTCGGGTGAAATAGCGCAATTGTCCGTCTTACTTATCTTATCGCATGCATTGGTTAACGTTGTGGTAAACCCTAATCCTAGGAGTTGCCTTTTACATAAGTTAATTCATCAAAACCCACTGTTTTATTTCTGTTCATCCCTTCTCATCCATTCTTAAATCTTCGGCCCTTCTTTGCTGCCGAAGAACAAACCCACTGCAGGGAGACATCGATATCGACCCCAGACGTCGATATCGACCACTGAGTTTGTCGGCAGTTTTCTGAGTCGACGACGAACATCGCTACGGAGTTTTGCTGAGCATCGATATCGACCCCTTGTGTCGAAATCGACCCTTCTGTATCGACTGGCAGTCGTCTGAGCCAATCGATTTCGTGGACTGACATCGATATCGACCCCTTCCAATCGATATCGACCACTTGTTTTTATTTCTGCAGGTCTTCTGTTGCAGAGAACATCGACAGCCGAGGTCGACATCGAGCACTAAGGTCGAAATCGAGGATTCTGGTCGACGCAGACTTGAGATTTCCCCACTACTAGGATCCCGCTGACACGCCTCCTCGTGGATCGATCCTGACTACCCTTCTACTACAACGGGAGGAAGTCTTGTAATTATTTGCTTAGGACAGGAGTCGGTTTACATTTATTTACATCTTATTATTTGTAATTACTTGACATATCACCCTCCTGCAACAAACATAGCTTCTCAATAAGCTCTATCTTGGCTCTATCGACCTCTATGCCCCTCTTAGACACCAAGTGTCCTAGCACAATTCCTTCTTGCACCATGAACTGGCACTTCTTCCAATTAATCACAAGGCTTATCTCTTCACATCACTTAGGAACCCTGGCCAAGTTAGCTACACAAATATCAAAAGTAGTACCATATACGGAAAAATCATCCATGAATACCTCCACAATGTTCTATATAAAGTCGGGGAAGATAGCCATCATGCTCCTTTGCAAGGTGGCTGGAGCATTGCATAGCCCAAAGGGCATTTCTCCTTTCTTTGGCACTACATGTACGAGGCTAACCCACTTGATATACGAGATGGGGAAAATAATCCCCACGTCGATCATCCTCAAGATCTCTTTCTTTACCGCCTTATTCATGTTTGGAATTAGCTTCCTTTGTTGCTCAATGGAAAGCTTATGTCCTTCTTCCATGTGAATCTGGTACATGCACAAAGCGGGGGAAAGACCTTTGATGTCCTTTACTGAATATCCCAAAGTCATCCTATGGGTCCTAGGTACATTCAACAACTTTTCCACTTCTTGCGCACTCAATGAAGCACTAATAATAACAGAGAAAGTAGAGTTAGGACCAAAAAATTCATACCTCAAGGTGTCCGATAGTGGCTTCAATGTTAACGAGGACTCTTGAGGTATGAAGATGGGCTCTACCTCCTCTGTTTTCATCACTTCGCCCAGAAAATCAGCTTCCATTTGTGAGATAGAAGCATCCATGTCGGATATAAGAGTAGGCACTGACCATACATATGCTGGCATCGATGTCTTTAGAGCTTCTTCTTCATGTTGTGCAGCAGCGCGAGAGGGGGAGGGTCGATGTCGAGGGGTGTTGGGTCGACATCGAGGTATTTGTAGCTTTTCTAACTTTCTATAGAAACACCGCTTCAGGAAAGGGCGTTGACGTCGATACTGAAAGGGTCGACATCGAGGCCTCAGCGGTGTACTCCATCGTTTCTTCACTTTCATACCCTTCATCCTCTTCAATAGTATCCAAGAGCTCTGATGTGTGCATATTTTACCATGTTTCATGCTTACATTTAGTCTGTATTTTTGCATATTTTATAATTTTGGTTAGGAAATTAGTGGTCTACACGAGTTTTGGTTTAATTTCGCAGAAAACAGAGCATTTTGGAGTGGAAACAAGACACTGAAGAAGAGCTCGATCTCGAGCAGAAGCACTCAATCTTGACACTATAACTCGATATCGACTACAACACCCGAGGTCCACTGAAGGAAAAAAGCCAGATCGAGACAAAGGCGATGTCGAACAGAAATCAACCATGTCGACTCGACATGAGGCACTCGACATCGAGTGGTCCACTCGACAATGACGGGAGCAACAGACTTGTAAGAGACGCGGATTGTGCCGGATCTTTAGGAGATTTACTTAGCCATGAGATATTCTATCATCTACCAAGATCTTCTATCATTAGGGGTATATTCCAAGCATGTTAGGGAATATTACCTATTTTATTCTTTTAATTTAGGATATAATTTAGTTTAGATAGAATTTCCTTTAACCAATCGTAGTAGAATTAGGACTCCAATTCTTGGCTAGCAAGGGTTGTGAGGCTATAAATAAGGCCCTAGGGGGCTGGTTTTAAGAATGATCCAACAATCATTCAAAGCCTTCAGTGATCAAGCAAAGAGAAGAGCGAGTAGCGATAGAATAGAGATAGAGAAGAAGGTTGAGTTTGATTGAACGATTAGAGTTTCCTTTCAAAGTTTAATGCATGTTTATTTATTTCCTTTATTCAACGATGTTTTCCCCGATGAGGCGTGAGTAGTCGTCCTACTTCTAGAGTCGGGGTGAGCACGACGATAGCCATGTATGTATGCTTAAATTCCTTATTTGATTACGCGATTTCATCTTCTACCCCGCGCTCAATCCTTCATGAGAACATAGGATCATTCCTTATTTACCTTATATGAAGCAAAAGTGGATTATGTATGTGAATTTGGATATTAATAAGGTTTTGCATACGAAAGGTGACTAAACCCTAATTATGCAAAGGATAGAAACAATTAGGTTTTCATGTGAAAGCCTCAATATTCTAATTTGTTGATGATAAAAACATAATCTTTTATGTGATTTAAGTGTTAATGTTTGCATGGTTATTCTGGTGGTAAATCCCTACCTTAGAAGCTTTTAGTTATATAAAGAAAAACCCAACAAAAATCTGTCTTTTATTCTATTATTTCTGCTTTCGTATTTTTCTGTCACGAATCTGAGAAACATCTCGACATCGACACCTACACTCGATATTGAGTACTTTGCATCGAAGGAACTTAAGTCGACAGTCTTCTGAGACGACCGAATTGCATTGACCAACTCGACATCGACCACCTTAGTCGATATCGAGTGTCTTCTGTTTCTTTTGCAGATTTCACGACAGCCCCTGTCGATATCGACCTATCTAGTCAATATCGAGGCTTATGGTCGACGTAACGCATGATTTCTCAAAGACTATTCTGGAACCGCTGACTTGCCTCTGGAACGCTTCCTTCATCTACAAGAAAGGGCAAAAAGGATCATGGCGAACAAGGAGACCATTCAACAAGAGCTCGAGAGGCATATGAAGCAAGTGGAGGAGTTCGACACCGAGCGCACTCAATATATGTAGGCACAACAATGAATGGTGGATAGATATGACCAAGAGATCCAAGCCCGCAGAGATGTTGTAACAAACAAAAGGCGATCTTGTAAATTCTTGATAAACTCTTGATTCTTGATCCAAGTCTTGATTCAATCTTGGGTCTTTTCTTGAATTGAACCACATGAGCCTAGATTATCATCAAGGGAGTCGACCATCACCCAGGAGGGAGCGACGGAATTAAGGAAAACCAACACGGACAACTTCTGCAGAAAGTGGCATAGGCGCTGATGGGCAAGGCCGCCGACGCGGCCAGGATGCGCCCTGAGCGTGACCTGTGCTGGGCGAGCTTCTGCAGTGCTTTCTTCTCGGTTTTTTCTCTTGTAACTTTGGGTATATGTTTGGACGTGTGTTTGAGGATGATACTTGAGTAGTATGAAAGCAAAGGTTTGGGTTGATATCGAAGAATCACTTAGCCAAGTGCTCTTCAATAATTTTGACCATGCTTTTATTGAATCAAAATGAAACGTTTAAATAGAAAAGATAAACTCAAGAAACCCTAGGAAGGCCATCTCTATCCTTTGTAAAAGGATAGAATATTGGCTAAAGAAATAAATAATAAAAATTGAGGATAAATCCTAAAAGTCAAGTACTTGGTGGCAAAGTAAATATCTTAAAAATATTTTCCTTTTTCACTTTATTTATCCAACTAAGTATTACTAAAAATAAAATATTCCATAAATAGCTCCCATTAACACATGAGTTACTAAATATGGAAAGAACAAAAAACTAATAATAATTAAATAACTACAAGAATTCTCAAGCTAGGGTGGAGCCTTTTTCTTCCTTGGAATGACTGGATCATCGAATCAAGTTGGCCCATAAAAGGCCAATCTTGAGTGTATCAAGAAGGCTAGGAGCAATTACGCCAGATCCCACTGAATGCCAAGGAATATTCTCCCTAACGTGTCTTTTGAAATTAAAACTACTTTTATAGTAGAGATTAGGAGACATACGTGTGAGGGAAAGGGCTCCAAATGCCCTATGGCTCATATTACTACTCACATTGACTTATGTGACACCATTGGTGACTGTTTCAATTTAGAATATGTGCGCCTAAAAATTTTTAGATGGCCGCTTGCAGGAAAGGCGCTACATTGGTTGGAAAGCTTGCCCCATGATCTATCTAAACTTAGGGTGAACATAGGGCCATCTTCCTCAACATGTTCTTTCCACTATCCAAGACAGCGCAGATTTGTGAGAAGATAATGGCATTCAAGTGAAAATTAAGAGAGATGCTAGCTTGTTAGGAGGGGAATTGATTAAATAAATAAAAGATGTAACTTTGAACAGATTCCTTCCTTCGCAAATAAATTCAAGACTCCTTCCGGATGTAGCAGTAGGGAATCATCAATCCTCGAGGAGGCGAGTCAACGATTTCCTGAATAATCTTTGAAATTCCTGCGCAGTGTCGACCAGTAGCCGCGATATCGACCAGTCACTCAACGTTGGTTGTGGATGTGGATCTCTGAAACCTGCAGAGAAGAACAAAGGGAATCGATATCGACTACTTATGTTTGTTCCTAGTGTTGGCGTCGATCTGTGAAACCTGGAAAGAAGAACAAACAACAGAGGCACTTGATATCGACTAGGGAGGTCGATCTCGAGTCGTTCAGTGCACTTCGGTCGACTCAGAAGACCGTCGAGTAGGGTTCTCTCGATGCAGTGCACTCAATATCGTGTTTGTAGGTCGAGATCGAGTTCTCTCATAGACAGTGAAAAGAAAATAAAGTGCGAAGAGAAAATAAAGAAAGAAATAAGAACGACAGATTTTTAGGTTTTTTATTAATATAACTAAAAAGCTCCTACGATAGGGATTTACCACGACAATAACCATGCATGCATTATTTCTTTAATCACATAAAAGATTAAGCTTTTATCATAACCAATTAGGAATATATAGGCTTTCACATAAAAACCTAATTGTTTCTACCTTTTTATAATTAGGGTTTAGACAACTTTCGTAGGCAAGACCTAATTACTATCCAAATTCACATGTATAATCCACTTTCAATTCATCTAAGGTAAATATAGAATGATCCTAAATTCTCATGAATGATTGAGCGTGGGGTAGAAGATGAAATCGGTAAATCAAATATGCATACTTACATGGCTATCCTCGGGCTCACCCCGATCCTAGAAGTAGGATGACTACTCACTCTTCATTGGGGAAAACATCTTTGCATAAAGGAAAGAACTTTCCATTAAACTTGAAAGGAAACTAATTGGACACACCGCCTTCTCTCTATCTGTCTCTACTCTCACCCTTCTCCTTCTTTACTTATGGTTGCACAATTGCTTGTGAATTGAATGGTTATTGAACTGAATAAAGACAGCCCCTTAGGGCTTTATTTATAGCCTCACAACTCTTGCTAGCCAAGGATTGGAGTCCTAATCCTAGTAGGATTGGTAAAGGTAAATTCTATCTAAACTAAATTATATCCTAAAATAAAATATTAAAATAGGTAATATTCCCTAACATGCTTGGAATATACCCCTAAGGATAGAAGATCTTGGTAGATGATAGATATCTTCGTGGCTAAGCAATATCTTCCAAAGATCTGGCCCAATCCGCATCTCATACGCGTCTGTTGCTCCAGTCGACGTCGAGTGGACATGTCGATATCGAGTACTCTATGTCCAGTCGACTTGGGGTGTTGTGGTTGATATTCCTTGGTCTCGACCCTGGCTCTTTCTCTTCAGTCAATCTCGGGTAAGTGTGTCAATGTTTAGTCATCATGTCGAGATCGAGTTCTCCGGTCGAGATCGTGTCTTCTTTAGTGTCTTGTTTCTTCTCTTGAATGCTCCTTTTTTTTTGCGAAATCAAACCAAAACTTGTGTAGACCTCTAAATCTTGCAATTAAACTCAAAGTACACAAATTCACTACTATCCCAACCCGACTGTATAAAATATGCATTAGAATGGAATAGATGTAAGCATGAAACATAGTGAAATATGCGCACATCAAACACCCCATACTTAAGTTTGCTTGTCCTCAAGGAATACTATTATTGGTCATTCAGGGGAAGGACTAAACTCTCAACATCGTAGATTCATTCTTATATAATCCTTGCCATCCTTCCAAAGGTAATAATGACTTCAAATCCGTGCCTGTCAATGAAAAGCAATATCTCGCACAAAAGGAGGGTTATATAAAAACAATTTGTAACACAGCATTAATAATCAAGAGGACTTTTATGCGCACAAAAGGTGTAGTGGTGGGCTATATTTGGCAATGTGGTGCTAAATCCGGGGAGAAACTTCTAAACTTTCTTTCTTTAATGTACTTTCTCCTCTGTGATTTCCACATTCCTTTTCCTCGTAATGATCTTTGCTCTTTTTTCAGTTATATGATTTTACGTCTCTAACCTTAACCCTACCTTCTTGCGAGTTGCAAACATGGGTGTCATGAATGGCCCCGGATACTTAGTGCTTCGAACTCCTCACCTTGTGCCCCATCTCGCATGAATTTTATCCTCCGTATGCATGGTTGATTCACCTAACTCCTGGGTGACCGGATTTACTTTCACTCATTAAATTTTCCATATAAAGATTCCTGCCATCAACTTCATAATAACTTCACAACATATCAACCATACAACAACTCCAAAATATAATTTCCATTCCATAACATAATCTCCCGGATGGATAAAAAGGTATAAAAATGGGCAATTTAAGAACTTGTCGAGCAATAATGACATTATGCACATATGGCTTAGAATATGGTGTAAAGGCAATAAGCATGGGTAATGGTTAGGGTAAATAATGCTTGAATGGAAAATAAAGTCCTCCGTTCTCTTATCATGCATATGTCAAAAGCAACTTCAAAATTTACTCCTTTTATGGTTTTCTCTTAAAATTGCACTTCATTGAGACTTCCCTTTACTAGGCAATTCAATTCCTATATCTCTAACGGATCTACTTTTGCATCGTCAAGTTTGAAACTACTTCCATGACAATTTTCAATTTTCAATTTTTCAATGGGGGTACTTTTTCTCAAAAATCTCTATGAATTGTAAACCTTATGCTCATGACAGAATGCGTATATATGATGCTAATATGTAAGAATTAACCATGTATGCAAAAATAAGACTTAAGCAATATGTATTAAACTACAAATTAAGCGATTGAGCGAAATAATTTAAGAATGCTTTTACCCCACCCCTTAACTAAATCTTACAGTGTCATCATTGTAAAAATGAAATAAGAAGTGGAATTAAAGAGAACTCACTAGAAAATGTCGCAATGGCTCAAAACAGGTACGTTTGCAGGGGAGGTCGAGATCGAGTGATGGTGTTGATATCGACTGGGTCTGTCGACACCGGTCTTCTACTCCAACTTAGGATGATCCATAGCTTGATCACAATTGGTCGTCTCAATTTGTCCTGGTCGATATCGACCAGTGTGGTCGACATCGAGTGCTTTTGCAGAACCTTCGTACCTGCGATTGTTGGTCTTCTCACCAAACTCAAAAAAAAGTTCAAAGTTTTAAAGTTTCAAAACCAAAAAACCAAAAATTCAAAATCCAAAAAACTAAAAAGTCTATGTACAAGCTCCAGATTTTAAAGTAGCTAGGCCGACTTCTTCCACGCTTCTATCCAAGGTGGCACATATAGGGACCATATGGCTCGCATGTCCTCTTCAGGGCTTTGAAGCTCTACTTTGAACATCGTCCCTTTTTTATCCTTAAGCTCTAATCTCCCTGGATAGACTTTGTAAATGGTCATCAATCCTCTTTTCCTTCCATCATTTCTCTTGCATATGAAAGCGTTGCATTGTTCCATAAGCACCTTTTCTCCTGCCTTATATTCGCTTATCGGCTTACCTATCATGTTAGTAAGGCATATAAACAGGGATACTCTGTTCATACGGATGTTATCATTAGGCTCCAAAGGATGAGGATCTTTACCTTGTTTTACCTTTGAGTCTTGAATGGTCTGAGGGATCACTTGACATCGAGTATAAGGGTTGACATCGAGCGGTTTCTTTTCTAGAGGTGCTATCGGTGGAGGGGTGTTGATCAAGGGTAGTCGATCTCGAGTGGGTCTAGTAGATATCGACTGGCCCTGGTCGATCTCAAGTGCTTCGTCGACCCCATACATAGCTTCTGGCTTCCGATCTGGCTCTAGTGTACTCGACATCGACTGGTGGGTGTCGACATCGAGTGCTTTTTCTGGCTCCTCCTCTTCGTCGGCTTTGTGCCAAATCGCCAAAAGTTCCTCGATTTGGGCATCCGTGGCCCTCTTCTTTAGTTCTTCATGGGTTAAGGTCCTCTCTGTCGGTTCATCACAAGGGATTACTCTCCCTATTGTATGGAAAGCCTTGACCTCCATTTGGTTCACCTTCTTCATAGTAGGTTTGAAGGGGAACTTGATGACTTCATTGCTAATAATGAATGATAATAGTCCCTTCCGTACGCCGATATTGGCATCGGCCGTAGCTAGGAACGGCCTCCCTAGAATGATGGGGCATGTAGGATCTTCCATCATATCTAGCACAATAAAATCAGGGGGTGCAAAGAACTTACCCACCTTTACTGGGACGTCATCAATGTTGCATTTGGGCTTTACGAAGTTGTTGTCGGCCATATATAGCTTCATATTCACCGGCTCCAAGGCTCCAATGTTTACCTTTGACCATATGGACAAGGGCATGAGGATCACGCTAGCCCCTAGGTCGCACAAAGCCTTGTAGTGATGTTGGCCGAGCCCAATAGTTATGGCAAACCTCCAAGGGCCACTCCTCTTCTCTAGGTAGTCTACCTTGCTACACTCCTTTGCGATGCTTCTTGCTCAAGATGTCTTTGAGAAACCGGACATATGATGGCATCTTATAAAGGGCCTCTGTGAATGGTATGGTGACATTTAGGCCTTGGATTACCTTCACAAATCATTGGAACTTCATGTCCGTAGGGTCCCTTGAAGACTGGAGGGGTAAGGAAGTGGCTTCTTTTTTGGCAGAGCGGGATTGGCCCGAGGTGGTGAAGATGATTGGTTGACATCGACAGGGGTGTCGACATTGACTGCTGTGGTCTATCTCGGGTGCGCCTTGACAGGGTTTACTTCGACAGGGGTTTTGACATCGAGTCGGTCGGTTGACATCGATTGGGGGGTGTCGATGTCGACTGGCTCTCCAATGGCTTTCTCCGATGGCTCCGTTTCTTCTTGATTGATTTGGATCTCTTTGCCATTCTTTAAGCGTATGGCCGCAATATGGCCTCATGGTTGTCCCTTAGGATTATCCTGAGGTTGGCCTAGGAGCGCTCTGGCCTGTCGTGGAATGTTGGCCACCAATTGACCTAGTTGGGTCTCTATGCTCTTCCTCCAAGTCTCTATCTCACTAAGCCTTGCATTAATGCCATGTAGTTGAGTGTGGATGACATTGCAGGATTGTTTGGTCTCCATTTGGTTTCTCCTCATCTCGTCTATGATGAATTATAGATCATCCCTTCTTTCCCTCTCAGGATGGTCAGGTGCTCTACATGGCGGGTGTTGTTTGTATTGTTGATGTTGGGGTTGTTGATATCCCCAATTCCCTTAATGGCCTCCACAGTTGGGCCCCCATAAATATTTTACTTCCTCGTGGGTCTCCGCCATTTGCACTAGCTTCATGTAGGGACAAGCCATTGTATTGTGCTTCTATGACACACATTTTAAACAAGCTTGGTTATTAGTAAGAAGCCTAACTTGTTTTTGCAGACGCTTTACGTGGTCTTTTATAAATTGGTCCATCACCTCAGGATCCATGACGGAGGGGAAACCTGTCGTTGATCCCTCAAAGTAAACTCAAACCTACAAACTAGTATAGCAAGTAAGTAAGAGGTCGATCCCACAGAGAATCAAGTATTTCTCAGCAATGTGTATTTACCAATTAGTAGAAAGGGGGGTTTTGATTGATGGAAATAGAAAGAAAGCAAAATAAACTATAAACAAGTTGATGCAAAACAATTTAGAGAAGATCGCTCTACCTACAACTATCCACTTTATTTTGTTGAATTGATATTGTAACTTCCTCTTGTTCTTTTAGGCTTCCTATGAATGCCCTTGTCCCAACCTAATATAGTTACTAGTCCAATCAGTCCTAGAAACCCTTATCAATTGAACAGTCCCTAAAGAAGGATTTAACCCAATTGATAGCTTTAAGTTCAGAGATTAACCAAGGTATTTGCAGTCCCTAAAGAGGGATTTAACAACACATCCAACTTCCTACCTATCCAATTAGTTCAATCAGCCCTAAAGGGACAAGTTTGCTACTTGGGTTAAGGTTCGCAATCAGGAATCTACAAAACCCTAGCAATTGAATTGATCTATAACAAGTTGGCCAGACAAGAAAGAACAAAACAATCAATCAATATGCACAAAGAAGTTGAAACATTCAATATAGGAGATAAAGAACAAGATTCAGAAACTCACAACTCAATCCAAACAAAGCTTCAAATTGCAAGTAGAACGAGGAGAGTTTAGCCGCCCATGGCGAACATCGCTCTCAATCTCCAACTAAAATCGTCTTGAATCCTAACCTAATGAATGAATGAAAACCTAGGGCTAAGCCCTCTCCAATTTCGTGCCCAAAGAGTCGGCCAAAAGACAAAGATAAATAGGGTTTTGATAGGCAAACTGTCGCTGCTGGAACATGCGGCGGCCGCGGCCGCAGCATATTGCTGCGCCCGCAGCATATTGATGCGCCCGCAGCATATTGCTGCGCCCGCAGCATATGGCGGTGCCCGCTGCATCAGTCTTTTACGCAAAATTCAGGCCGAAGAGCTCTCGACGTCAACAGGAAAGTTATAGCTCTCTGAAAGAGCTTTCCAACGCATGGTCATAATAGTCAATCGGACAAACGAGGCCTCCAGAAAGTGCAAAACAAGTTCAGCATGTCTGGCGACAACTTCTGCAGACTTGTTCTTCGTTTAGGATCGCTTCTTCTTCCCAGGACCTCTTTAAATCTTCATGTTAGCTTCTTCGATCGACTAAACATCATCATCCAATGCGTTATCAACCCATGTCTCATCATCGGATCTACGATTACCTGAAATAATCAACAAAAGTGTGTAGATTCCGACTCCACCAACATAGAGAGCAAATATGCAAATTGTACTTAAACCATGCATGATATGCATCATAACTAAGCTAAATGCAACCTATTATGACCATCTAAACGCATGCTATCAAACTCCCCCACACTTAAGCTTCGCTAGTCCTCGAGCGAACAATATAAAAGCAACCTATACCTACGTTTTCCTTCTTCATGCATTAGACCAAATCAAAAGCAACAACAATTTTAAATGAACACAAGACCAAGTGAATAAACATCATAGCATGTATTTAGCGATCAAAGCATAGAAGTAGAAATCATCCAACCTCACCAGGATTATGTGTTTCGCTCATGCTCTCATGTGTTTAGGCTTTAAGTTTCAACTTTCAACTCAATCCAAAATGCACTAAGCTCATAGACATTGACCACAATATCACCAAATCTCCACCGAAATGCTATTACTTGCGGGACACAATAAAGAAAATAAGCAAAATTGACTCTAGTAATTCATTTTTTTTGTTTTCATTTTCGATTTTTTTTTCTTCCCCTTTTTTTTCTTTTTTTCTATTTATTTTCTTGCCTTGGTGTCTTCCTTACGCGAGTCGCAAACATGGGTGTCATGAATGGCCCCGGTCTATCAACACCTCAACCTACTAAAATGAAGTCCACTTGAACATCTTTTGACGCAAGTTGCAAACATGGGTGTCATGAATGAACCTGGTTACTCAATGATCAAGCTTTCTTTCCTAGTGGTTAGTTTTCAACACCTTTTTGCGCGAATCACACCCATGGGTGTCATGCATAGACCCGATTACTATGTGCATCAACAATTGCCACCTTATTTCACTAAATATGCACAAATTCAAACAAAAGACTCAAAACATAAACAGAAACTCCGCAAGCAACAATCATGTGAGTCGGTCTTGAAAAATAGATACTGCAGTCAATGCCAAGAGGTAGCAACATAAGGAGAGTAAATCACATAATTGAGCAAGATAATTATAAATGATTCTAATAAGGCTAAAAACATTCTCACAAGGGTCATGTTTGTAGGATTTCAATCATACTTTAGCTCAATCATACATGCTCAATTACATCACAAAATCATGCTTCATAAGAAAACATTTCAAGGCGATTAGGCTAAGCAATTCAAGTTTATCGTAGGATTTACAAGTTCATGCCATAAGAATGTAGAGTTTCGCTAACTAAGGTGGGTATTTGAAATCTATGTATATGCATGATATTTTTTTTGGAGTTTTTTTTCAAGTGCAATATAAGTATAAAAATAAATATGAAGACATAAATAAACATGATAACATAAATAAACATGATATGCAAACTCTATCTATATGCAATGCAATCCCTCCCCCACACTTAATCTTTTCATTGTCCTCAATGAAACATAAGAGACAACAAAAAAAAACATAGAGGAAGAAATGAATGAAATACTCACAATGTGGTGGATGGGTCTCTATAGGTCGGATCTGAGCATTGCAGCGGCCTTTCCTGAGAGGTTAGTCTATCCCAAACCAAAACAACTATCCAATATCTAATGGAAAACCTAATTTATTGAAAAACAAACTAACTAATGAGGAATTGAAATAACTAAATTAGAAAACTTACCTCGGGTTGCCTCCCGAGAAGCGCCTTTCTTTAATGTCATTGGCCTAACTTATTCTCAATCTAAAGATCTTATCTATCAGACATCGTCAAGGCCCTCAATAACCTATCATATTCATGTGCACAAATCTTACAAAGAACATCATAGCACAATAGATTGAAAGCATAAAATGTGGAACTAAAGAACCCTTTCAATCTATCAAAGAGTCTAGCATGACTCTCTACAGAAGGAATATGATACCACCAGCACAGTTCCGCTGGTGGCTTTTCAAAATAGCAATCAAAAGGATCAACATAATCACCATTACCTTTAAAATTGCAAAAGTTTACCTTTATTACCTCTTGAGCCTCAGCTGATGGCTCTAGACCTGGTTCATCAATGGGCGAGCTCAGAATGGATGTGTCCGATGGAGTTGGAACCAAAACACATGAAACCTCATGCGTCGACTCATGAGATTCCAAGTCAGGAAGCATTAGACCATCTCCATCGTCAAAGAAACTATCGTTGTCATCAAACAATTCCTCCTCCTTTTGAAAATCCTTACTATGTTGAAACCACCTAGGAGGGAATGAATTCAGCACAATGACTTCGATAGGATCCCCAACCCTTTCATCCTTCAATTCTTCAAGGGATGGTGGGATGGGTTTCTCAAAATCAAGAGAAGAAGATGTTGGGGGCTCCTCAGTAGCACTGCGGCGGTCGTCGCCTGGCTGCGGCGGTCGCTGCTCCTCAGATCTTTCACCCTCAGTTACGACTTCATCTTCTTCTTCTTCTTCTAAGCCCCTTTCTTCCTTACCTTGGGTACCAACAATTATTTTTCCAATTTGGCTCATTAGTTCCTCCAAGGTCTGGTTTCGTTGAGCCATCTGATTTTCCAAATTCCTATTGCGCTCATCTAGCTGCTGCACTAATTGTGTAAGGCTCTGGGATGGATCCTCTATATGTGTGATAGAGTCCTCCATTGGTGGAGAAGACGTGGCGAGCAATTCTTCCTGTGCAGCATGGTAATGCATATAACAGAAAAAATCCCACAACCCCGACAATCCTCCTAACCGCTTCAGGCCTCCGTTACTCATGTACTCAGCAAGCGCTCGCGTCTCAACAGTCATCCCATCAATTATGCACATAATCATATCTCGGATGCTGAATTGATAACCCCATGAACCAAGGTCGTTAACATACTCATGCAATCTAGTGAAGTATTAGTGAAAGTTCTCACCTTCAAACTGCGCTAACCTCAACATCTTGAAAAAGTTAGTAGCAAGGGCGTCGTGAACCGTAAGATTGGTTCACAACGAGTTAGGTATATGCACAAAAATCAATAAATACACAAAACAAAGAAATAAACTTGATTCTCCGGCAACGGCGCCAATTTTGACGGAGGGGAAACCTGTCGTTGATCCGTCAAAGTAAACTCAAACCTACAAACTAGTATAGCAAGTAAGTAAGAGGTCGATCCCACAGAGAATCAAGTATTTCTCAGCAATGTGTATTTACCAATTAGTAGAAAGGGGGGTTTTGATTGATGGAAATAGAAAGAAAGCAAAATAAACTATAAACAAGTTGATGCAAAACAATTTAAAGAAGATCGCTCTACCTACAACTATCCACTTTATTTTGTTGAATTGATATTGTAACTTCCTCTTGTTCTTTTAGGCTTCCTATGAATGCCCTTGTCCCAACCTAATATAGTTACTAGTCCAATCAGTCCTAGAAACCCTTATCAATTGAACAGTCCCTAAAGAAGGATTTAACCCAATTGATAGCTTTAAGTTCAGAGATTAACCAAGGTATTTGCAGTCCCTAAAGAGGGATTTAACAACACATCCAACTTCCTACCTATCCAATTAGTTCAATCAGCCCTAAAGGGACAAGTTTGCTACTTGGGTTAAGGTTCGCAATCAGGAATCTACAAAACCCTAGCAATTGAATTGATCTATAACAAGTTGGCCAGACAAGAAAGAACAAAACAATTAATCAATAAGCATAAAGAAGTTGAAACATTCAATATAGGAGATAAAGAACAAGATTCAGAAACTCACAACTCAATCCAAACAAAGCTTCAAATTGCAAGTAGAACGAGGAGAGTTTAGCCGCCCATGGCGAACATCGCTCTCAATCTCCAACTAAAATCGTCTTGAATCCTAACCTAATGAATGAATGAAAACCTAGGACTAAGCCCTCTCCAATTTCGTGCCCAAAGAGTCAGCCAAAAGACAAAGATAAATAGGGTTTTGATAGGCAAACTGTCGCTGTTGGAAAAACCGTCGCTGCTGGAACATGCAGCTTCCGCGGCCGCAGCATATTGCTGCGCCCGCAGCATATTGATGCGCCCGCAGCATATTGCTGCGCCCGCAGCATATTGATGCGCCCGCAGCATATTGCTGCGCCCGCAGCATATTGATGCGCCCGCAGCATATTGCTGCGCCCGCAGCATATGGCGGTGCCCGCTGCATCAGTCTTTTACGCAAAATTCAGGCCGAATCAGCTCTCGACGTCAACAGGAAAGTTGTAGCTCTCTGAAAGAGCTTTCCAACGCATGGTCATAATAGTCAATCAGACAAAGAGGCCTCCAGAAAGTGCAAAACAAGTTCAGCATGTCTGGCGACAACTTCTGCAGACTTGTTCTTCGTTTAGGATCGCTTCTTCTTCCCAGGACCTCTTTAAATCTTCATGTAAGCTTCTTCGATCGACTAAACATCATCATCCAATGCGTTATCAACCCATGTCTCATCATCGGATCCACGATTACCTGAAATAATCAACAAAAGTGTGTAGATTCTGACTCCACCAACATAGAGAGCAAATATGCAAATTGTACTTAAACCATGCATGATATGCATCATAACTAAGCTAAATGCAACCTATTATTACCATCTAAACGCATGCTATCAATCCACCACCTTTGAAGGCTCATATAGTGGCATGGATTAGGTGGCCTAGCATCGGGTTCCGCAGGAGTACCATAGGTGTTGTCGAACTATACTATCCTTTCAATCTTCTCCTAGGCTTGATTAGGGGTAAGCTCTAGGTAGCAATAGGTGGTACAGGTGTTTATCCGCTCTCGTGTAGGCACGTCCAGGGCACTGTAGATGATCTCCTGGATAATATATGGCGGTTGCCCATGCATAGGGCAAGACCTCGGCAAGTCTTTGTAGCGCTTCCACACTTGCGCTAGCGTCTCTCCTAGTCTTTGCTTGTAGGACATGATCTTTTGGCAAATATGCGCCGTTTTGGATGATGGAAAGAACTTGTTGAGGAAGATATCTCTAAGTTCACCGCAGATGTGGATAGAGCGTGGGGTCAAGCTTTCCAACTAATGTAGAGCTTTTCCTGCAAGAGACCATCTAAAAGCTTTAAGATGCACATATTTTAAATTGACACCGTTAGCAATGGTGTAACATAAGTCAATGTAAGTAGTTATGTGCGTCATAGGGCATTCGGAGCCCTTTCCCTAAAAGGCATGTCTCCTAATCTCTGCTATAAAAGTAGTTGCTCTTGAGGTTCTCGGCGGGCTTGGGCCTCTTGTTCGTATCAGGCGGCCATTCTTTGATGCGCCTGCATGTGTTGATTGCGCTCAATCTTGAACTCCTCAGCTTGCTTTCGAAGCCTTTCGAGCTCTTGTTGCATAGTCTCTTTGTTAGCCATGATCCTTTTAGCCCTTTCCTCTAGACGAAAGAAGCGTTCTGGATCGTCTAATGCAGCGAATTCAGGCGCGCGATCAAGACGTCGCATACACCTTCAAAACAACACTAGGGAAAGAAGTAAGTAAGACTAGACAGGGTGCGATTGATAGCCTCTCGGCAACAACGCCAAAATTTGTTAGAGGGGAATTGATTAAATAAATAAAAGATGTAACTTTGAACCGATTCCTTCCTTCGCAAATAAATTCAAGACTCTCTCCTGATGTAGCAGTAGGGAATCAGGGTCAATCCTCGAGGAGGCGAGTCAGCGGTTTCTGAATAGTCTTTGAAATTCCTACGCATTGTCAACCAGTAGCCTCGATATCGACGGGTTACTCAATGTCGGTTGTGGCTGTTGATCTCTGAAACCTACAGAGAAGAACAGAGGGACTCGGTATCGACTAGGTATGTTGATTCCCAGTGTGGGGCGTCGATTTGTGAAACATGCAAAGAAGAAAAAAGAACAAAGGCACTCGATATCGACTAGGGAGGTCGATCTCAAGTAGGTCAGTGCACTTCGGTTGACTCAGAAGATTGTCGACTAGGGTTCTCTCGATGCAGTGCACTCAATGTTGAGTGTGTAGGTAGAGATCGAGTTTTCTCACAAATAGTGAATAGAAAATAAAGTGCGAAGAGAATATAAAGAAAGAAATAAGAAAGACAAATTTTTGGCTTTTCATTTAATATAACTAAAAAGCCCCTAAGGTAGGGATTCACCACGACAATAACCATGCATGCGTTATTACTTTAATCTCATAAAAGATTAAGCTTTTATCATCACCAATTAGGAATATAGAGGCTTTTGCATAAAAACCTAATTATTTCTACTTTTTCATAATTAGGGTTTAGTCAACTTTCACATGCAGAACCTAATTACTATCCAAATTAGCATGTATAATCCACTTTTGCTTCATATAAGGTAAATAAGAAATGATCCTAAATTCTCATGAAGGATTGAGCGCGGGGTAGAAGATGAAATCGCAAAATCAAATATAGAATAAAAGCATACTTATATGGCTATCGTCGGGCTCACCCCGACTCTATAAGTAGGACGACTACTCACTCTTCATTGGGGAAAACATCTTTGCATAAAGGAAAGAACTTTTCATTAAACTTGAAGTTAAACAAATCGTACACACCTCCTTCTCTCTATCTCTCTCTACTATCGCCCTTCTCCTTCTCTTCTTATGGTTGTAGAATTGCTTTTGAATTGAATGGTTATTGAATTGAATAAAGCAAGACCCCTAGGGCTTTATTTATAGCCTCACAACCCTTGCTAGCCATGGATTGGAGTCCTAATCCTAGTAAGATTGGTAAAGGTAAATTCTATCCAAACTAAATTATATCCTAAAATAAAATACTAAAATAGGTAATATTCCCTAACATGCTTGGAATATACCCCTAAGGATAGAAGATCTTGGTAGATGATAGATATCTTCGTGGCTAAGCAAATCTTCCAAAGATCCGGCCCAATGCGCGTCTTATACGCATCTGTTGCTCCAATCGTTGTCGAGTGGACATGTCGATATCGAGTGCTCTATGTCGAGTCGACTTGGTTTGTTATGGTCGACACTCCTTGGTCTCTATCCTGGCTCGTTCTCTTTAGTCGATCTCGGGTAAGTGTGTCGATGTCGAGTCATCATGTTGAGATCGAGTTCTCCTGTCGAGATCGAGTCTTTTTAATGTCTTGTTTGTTTTCTTGAATTCTTCGTTTTCTGCAAAATCAAACCAAAACTTGTGTAGACTTCTATATCTTGCAATTAAACTCAAACAAGAGAAATTCACTACTTTTACAACCCGATGGTATAACATATGCATGAAAACGCAATAGATGTAAGCATGAAAAATTGTGAAATATGCACACATCATAGCGCAAGTTTGGGAGCGCTAGAAAGACCCACTGAGATCCTTCCCTGCGCATGGGCATCCGCTTTATGTTATCCAATAGATCATCTACAATGCCGAAGACATGCCAACAAGAGAGCGGATCAACACCTATACCACCTACCGCTACCTAGAGCTTACGCCAAATCAAGCCTGGGAGACGATTGAAAGGCTCCTGAAGTTCGATAACACCTGTGGGACTCCTGCGGCCCCCGATGCGAGGCCGCCCCCGTCCATGCCACTATATGAGCCATCAAAGGAGGTGGATCCTAAGGTGAAGGATCAATTCATGAAAGACCAGGTAAAGCATCTCCAAAAACATGTTAGGTTTTTAAATAATAACCAAGCTTGTTTAGAATGCGCATACGTGGGTCAAAGAAGCATAAAACGATGGCTTGTCCCTACATGGAGCAAGTTCAAATGGCGGAAACCCACGAGGAAGTAAAGTTTTCACGGGGGCCAAACTATGGAGGAGGACATCAAGGAAATTGGGGATATCAACAACCCCAACATCAACAATATCTACAACCCCCGTCCTATAGAGCACTTGGCCATCTGGAGAGGGATCACTTATAACTCATCCTGGATAAATTAAGGAGAAACCAAGTGGAGAACAAACAATCTAACAATGCCATCCACACTCAACTACATGGCATCAATGCAAGGTCTGGTGAAATTGATACATGTAGGAAGAGTGTAGAGACCCAACTAGGTCAATTGGCGGCCAACGTTCCACGACAAGCCGAAGCGCTCCCAAGCCAACCTCTGGCCAATCCTAAGGGGCAATTCGCAAGGCACATCACCGCCATACACTTGAGGAATGGAAAAGAAATTCAAATCAAGCATGATGAAACGGAGTCAGCGGAGAAAGCTACTGGAGAGCCAGTCGATATCGACCAACCTTAGTCGATGTCGACTGACCCACTCGATGTCAAGCCCACTTTCGACATCGACCCTGTCCAGGCACACCCGAGATCGACCAAAGCAGTCGATGTGGACATACCAATCGATGTCGACTAGTCATCCATAACACCTCGGGCCAATCCCGCTTCGACGAAGAAGAAGCCACTCCCCTTTCTCTTCAAAGCACTAAGGAAACCTGCGAACGTGAAGTTCCAAAGATTTATGAACGTACACCAAGGCCTAAACGTTACCATGCCATTCACGAAGGCCCTTAATGAGATGACATCATACGTAAGATTCTTGAAGGACATCTTGAGCAAGAAGCGATTAATCGCTGAGATCGCGGAGGAGTGCAGCAAAGTAGACTACCCGGAGAAGAGAAGTGATCCGGGGAGATTTGCCATTATAATTGGGCTTGGTAAACATCGCTACATGGCCTTGTGCGACCTAGGGGCTAGCGTGAGCCTCATGCCTTTGTCCATATGGTCAAAGGTCAACATTAGAACCCTGGAGCCTTTGGATATGAAGCTTTATATGACCGAAAACAACTTCGTGAAGCCCACAGGAATAATTGATGACGTCCTAGTCAAGGTGGGTATGTTCTATGTACCAACAAATTTTATTATTCTAGATATGGCAAAGGATCCCACATGTCCCATCATCCTAAGGAGGCCATTCCTAGCTACGGTCGACGCCAATATTAGCGTGAGAAAGGGACTATTGTCATTCACAAATGTCAATGAAGTCATAGAGTTCTCCTTCAACCCTACTTTGAAGGAGGTGAACCAAATGGAGGTCAAGAACTTACAATAGGGAGAGTAATCCCTTGTGACGAGCCAACGGAGAGGACCTTGACCCATGAAGAACTAGAGGAGAGGGCCATAGAGGCCCAAATGGAGGAGGTTTTGGCTATTTGGCACCAAGCCGATGAAGATGAAGGGACTGAGCCAGTAGTCGATGTCAACTACATTAGAGCCAGATCGGATGCCAGAAGCTAACTATGGGGTCGACACAAACGAAGCACCCGAGATCGACAAAGGACAGTCGATATCGACTTGACATACTTGAGATTGACTTCCCATGATCGACAACCCTCCATCGACCATACCTCTAGAAGAAGAGCCACTCGATGTCGACCCCTGTACTCGATGTCAAGCGCTCCCTCAGACCATGAATGGATCAAATGTAAGCCCAGGTAAAGATCCTCATCCTTTATAGCGTAAAGATAATATCCTTATGAAAAGAGTATGCTTGTTTTTATGCCTTACTAACATAACAGGAAAGCCGATAAGCGAATATAAGGTAGGCGACATGGTGGTTATAGAGCAATGCAACCTTATAGGATGCAAGAAAAAGGATGGCAGAAAGAGAGGATTAGTTACCATCCACAAGGCCTATCCCTGAAGGTTGGAGCTAAGAGATACAAAGGGGACAATGTTCAAAGTGGAGCTTGAAAGCCTTGAAGATGATGTGCGAGCCATATGGTCCCTCTATGTCCCGACTTGGATAGAAGCGCGGAAGAAGTCGACCTAGCGACTATAAAATCTAGTGCTTGTACATAGACTTTAGTTTGGTTGTTATGGTTTTTAATTTTTTTTTTGGTTTTAAACTTTATGTTTTTGGATTTTCAGGTGAAGACCAACAATTTGATCGAGGTATGACGAAGCTGCAAAAGCACTCGATGTCAACCAAACTGGTTGATGTCGACCAAGGGAAATAGAGATCACTCTGAGTTGAAGCAAGAGATCGAAGTCGACCTCCTATACAGACGTACCTCTTTTGAGCCGTTGCGATGTTTTCTAGGAAGTTCCCTTTAATTCCACTTCTAATTTTTTTTATAGTGGGGACCTTATAGGATTTAAGTATGGGGTGGGGTAAAAGCATACTTACATTATTTTTCTCATTTGTAATTTGTTAGTTTATTTAAAGTCTTGTTTTTGCATACATGGTTAGAAATTATACATATTAGGCATCATATATACATATTTTCTCATGAGCATAAAGTTTTACTCATAGAGATTTTTGAGAAAAAGTACCCCCATTGAAAAATTAAAAAAGTGTCATAGAAAGTGGTTACGAGATTCGACGATGCAAAAGTAGATCCGTTAGAGATATATCATTCAATTTTCTAGTAAAGGGAAGTCTCAATGAAGTGAGTTTTTTAGAAAACCATGAAAGGAGTAAAAATTGAAGTTGTTTTTGACATATGCATGATAAGAGGACGAAGGACTTTATTTTCCATTCATGCATTGTTTACCCTAACCATTAGCCGTTCTTATTGCCTTATTTCTAGCCATAATTGCTCCACAAGTTCTTAAATTGCCCATTTTTATACCTTTTTACCCATCCGGGAGATTATGTTACAGAATGGAAGTTATGTTATGGGGTTGTTGTATGGTTTGATATGTTGTGAAGATATTATGAAGTTGATGGCAGGAATTTTATATGGAAAATTTAATGAGTGAAAGAAAATCCGGTTACCTAGGAGTTAGGTGAATCGACCCTGCTTACGGAGGATAAAATTCACGTGAGATGGGACAACGAGGTGAGGAGTCCAAAGCGCTAAGTATCCGGGGCCATTCATGACACCAATGTTTGCGACCTATGAGAAGGCAGCGTTAAGGTTAGAGAGGTAAAAGCATATAAGTGAAAAAAAAAAAGATCATTATGAGGAATGTGGAAATCATAAAGGAGAAAGCACATCAAAGAAAAAAAGTTTGGAGAGTTTCTCCCCGGATTAAGCACCACCTTGCCAAATATAGCCCACCACTATACCTTTTACCTTACCTTCACCATCGCATATAAAAGTCCTTTTGATTATTAATGCTATGTTACAAAAGTGTTTTTGCATAACCCTCCTTTTTTGTGAGATGTTGCTTTTCTTTCACAAACATGGATTTGATGGCATTAGTATGGGGTGTTTAATGTGCGCATATTACCTATGAAGTATTACTTGAGGACAAGCAAGCTTAAGTATGGGGTGTTTGATGTGCGCATATTTTACCATGTTTCATGCTTACATTTAGTCCATTTTAATGTGTATTTTATACTTTTGGATTAGGAAAGTAGTGAATTTGTGTAATTTGAGTTCATTTGCAATATATAGAGGTCTACACGAGTTTGTTTGATTTCGCAGAAAACGTAGCATTATGGAGTGGAAACAACATTGAAGAAGAGCTCGATCTCAAGCAGAAGCACTCGATCACGACATTGCAACTCGATATCGACTGAAGCACCCGAGGTCGACTGAAGGAAAAAAAGCTAGATCGAGACAAAGGCAATGTCGACCAGAAATCAACCTTGTCGACTCGACATGAGGCACTCGACATCGAGTGGTCCACTCAACATCGACTGGAGCAGCAGACGCGTAAGAGATGCGGATTGGGCCGGATCTTCATGAGATTTACTTATCCACGAGATATTCTATCATCTACTAAGATCTTCTATCATTAGGGGTATATTCCAAGCATGTTAGGGAATATTACCTATTTTATTATTTTATTTTAGGATATAATTTAATTTAGATAGAATTTCCTTTTAATAATCTTAGTAGGACTAGGACTCCAATCCTTGGCTAGCAAGGGTTTTGAGGCTATAAATAAGGCCCTAGGGGGCTGATTTCAGGAATAATCCAACTATCATTCAAAGCCTTGGGCGATCAAGCAAAGAGAAGAGCGAGTAGCGATAGAGTAGAGATCGAGAAGAAGGATGGTGTGTTGCTATTCTTGATCCTTAGCCTGTCGGCTTTGAATCAAGAACAATGACTTGTTTTTCCCTGATCTTGAAATATTTTTTGAAATCTCTTGATGTTGAACAAGTGTTTTGATGGTAGAAAGGGTGAGAAAGCAACAGAACTAAGAAAAAGAAACCAAACAGCCTTCGGCAGGAACTGACGTAGGCACTACTGGGGTAGCTGTGAGCGCGGCCTGCCGCTAGTGACTTTCGGCGCGTTTAGCGACGGTGCTCTTGGAAGCTTACATTGACGGAATTTCTGGAATTCAGCGACGGTCCTTCTTTGTTCTTCTTCTTGCATTTGGTTTATGTGTTTGGATTGATTGTTAGAACAATGAATGAACGTAATAATGAAGGAATTTGATAGCATGAAAGCAATAGTTGGGATTGAAATCGAAGAACCCTTAGTGATAGAGCATTATTAGTATTGCATAATAGATTGCATTTAATATAGTTTGAGTGTAAATATTGCATATTTTAGTTGCATTTACATGATTACTTGTTGAGTTGGAAGATGCGGAATCTACACAACATTGTGGTTTATTTCAGGAATCGTGATTCAAGGTGGAATGAATTTGAGGGGAGTTAAAGAATTAAGGAATTGCATTATCAGCTACAGCAAATCACGTGGAGAGAAGTGGAAGAAATCGCTGGCCGCCCAGTCGCCTGACCTGGCCGCCCCACAGCCCGAAGACATATCGAAGGATTTCGCTGATCGCCAGGCCGCCCCGTCGCCTGAGCCAGCCGCCCCGCGGCCTGTCCAGAAACGCCGATTCAGTTATTCAATTTAATTAGGGTTTTTAGTATTATTTTTGGCCGATCTTTTGTAGGCCTTTAAAAAGACATTTTTAGGTTATTCTATTATTCACCTTATGCACTTTTGAGAATTGTTGAGAGCACGTTGAGCATGAGCAACTAAACTCTCGAAGGTTTCGCCTACAGTTTGGATCTTGATTGTTGAATTGTGAGTTTCTTAATCTAGTTCTTATTCCTATTTGAATGTTTTGACTTCTTTGCGCTTAATTCCTTGAATGTGTTTTATTCTCTCTGGCCTGATCAACTAGTTAGAGTAGATTCATTCAATTGCTAGGGTTTTGTAGATTCCTCGTAGCGAACCTTAACCCAAGTGGCAATCATATCCCTTTAGGACTCGTAGGACTAATTGGATGTGTAGGAAGTTGAATATATGTTAAATATCGACTCGTAGCTTGATATTGCATATACCTTGGTTAATTCATAGTCTTAATGCTATCTCTAGGGTAAATCTTAACCGTGTTAGGGTTATTTAGAGATAAGGATTACTAGGACTCGTAGGACTAGTAATTTACCTAAGATCTGGACAAGGACATTGATAGGAAAAGAAGAGAACTAGAAGCTAAAACAAGGATCAAATTCATCAATTAAAGTGACAAATTGTAGGTGAACCTATTTCTCTCTATTGCATTCTACAACTTTCATAGTCTTGTTTACTTGTTTCCGCTTTGACAAAAGGCGGATCTTTTTCCCATAAAAACTCTCTTTTTGTTTACTTGCGATTAGATAACCACTTGAACTTAATAGATTTCCCTGTGGATCGACCTCTTTCTTACCAACTATACTAGTTGTAGGTTTGAGTAATTCTTTGGCAGGAACAACGACAGGTTTTCCTCTTGTCAAATTTGGCGCCGTTGCCGGGGACATCTTTTTAATTTCTTGTGTTGTTTAATCGCTACCCTTGGTGTGGACCATTTATGGTCCGCACCCGTGCTACTAATCCATCTTTACTTCCTTTTGATTCAGAGATTGAGAGGACTCTTTCCAACCTAAGGCGGGAGGTTCGCAACAACTCTAGCGAATTACCTTTTGATCAAGAAGCCGAAGGAACTGCAGAGATGGGTGACAACGCGTTAGATAACGCGAACCAAACCTTAAGGCAACTCACCGCACCGAATCTTCAAACACAACCATTGGCGGTGCAGTTTCCAGCGCTTGCTGATGGGACCAAGTTCGAGTTTAAGGCTCAATGGATCCACTTTCTACCTAAGTTCCATGGGTTGAGTGGCGAGGATCCCAACAAACATTTGGCGGAGTTCCATGCTATCATTGAGAGCATGAGACCCGCAGATGTCACAGAGGACCAAATCAAGCTGCGAGCTTTTCCTTTCACATTAAAAGATTCAGCTAATGATTGATTTTATTATTTGCCTGCAGGGAGCATTACTACCTGGACAGAGATGAAAAGGTTGTTCTTAGAGAAGTACTTCCCTGCGACGAAGCTGAACTTTCTCAAAAAGGCCATCAGCAACATCGAGCAATTAGCAACTGAGACCCTGTATGAGCATGTGGAGCGATTCAAAAAGCTCTGCTCAAGTTGCCCCTACCATGGTTACTCACAACAAGATTTGGTACTTTATTTGCATGGAGGTTTTCTTGATGATGAGCGTCAAATGGTGAATGCCGCTAGTGGGGGTAACATTCTCAACAAGACCCCAAATGATGCTATGGATTTGTTCTCAGAGCTTGCTGAAGGGTCTAGACAATATAGCAAGAGGGCAAACCCCCGTGGAGTACTGGCTGTGGATTCTTCAAGCTCCAATTTACAAGCTGATATGATGGAGATGAAGGAGATGATGAGAAGGATGATGCTCAAAGGGACCCCTCAGGAACTCAAAGCATGTGGGCTATGTGCTGATCCTTTACACCCAAACGATATGTGCCCGCTACTTCAGGATCCTAATGTTGAGCTCAACGCCATGGGAAACTTTGTCCCGCAGAAGGCTAGGTATGGTAACTATGGTAACCCAAATCAATTCAATAACAATTATAATGCAGGTTACCAGGGGTATGGCTATGGTAATAACCAAGCCCCTTACAATCCGCAAGGGGGACACCAACAAAGGCCTCAACAACAATTCGATTCGAGGCAGAGAGCACCCCCCGCAGAGGATCAATCAACTGAGGACCCTATCAAAACCCTCACTAGGATACTCATGAACCATGTTGAGCACTCAAAGAATCTTGAGAAACAGGTAGGCCAATTGGCTCAATCGGTAAGTGAATTGCAGGCTAAGGACTCAGGAAAGCTACCATCTCAAACGGTGGTGAATCCTAAGGAGAACGTCAGCGCAATAACGCTAAGAAGTGGTAAGGAACTGATTACTACTCACCAGGATGACGAAAACTATGGAGAACCTGAGATGCATCAAGACAAAGGAGAAGGAGAGCTGCGTAATCGCGAGCCGCCCCGTCGCCCCCATGAGCCGCCCCGCGGCCAAGGCGATTCTGCAGATGCAGAGTTCGGCGAGCCGCCCCGTCGCCCCCATGAGCCGCCCCGCGGCCAAGGCGATTTTGCAGATACAGAGTTCGGCGAGCCGCCCCGTCGCCACCCTGAGCCGCCCCGCGGCCTTGCCCCTGACGAACCTGCCAACTCCTATGTAAGGCCTGAATTCCCTCCTTTGAATTCTTACAAACCTGTTCCTCCTTTTCCTGAAGCTCTTAGAGATACAAGGAGGCCTGAGAATGACAAAGAGATCTTTGAGACATTTAGTAAGTGCGAGGTAAACATTCCCTTACTCAAATTGATTAAAAGTATTCCTCGTTATGCTAAATTTCTTAAGGAGCTTTGCACCATAAAGAGGAATCAGAAGTTGAAAGGGAAGCAGAAGATTAAGGTAAGCGAACATGTGTCTGCTGTGTTTCAAAAGCGTATGCCTAAGAAATGTAGCGACCCTGGCATGTTTACAATCCCATGTGTGATAGGTGAGACTAAGTTTGATAAAGCTTTGTTAGACTTAGGTGCATCTATTAATGTCTTGCCTTATTCTTTATATGAATCATTAGGCTTAGGACCTTTGCATGAGACTAGAGTGGTGATCCAACTAGCGGACCGCTCAAATGCTTATCCTAGAGGTATAGTAGAGGATGTTTTGGTCATGGTTGACAACTTGATTTTTCCTGCTGATTTTTTTGTCTTAGACATGGAGCATGGTAAGCAAGAGTCCCCTATTATCTTAGGAAGACCCTTTTTGAAGACTGCTAAGACAAAAATTGATGTGTATTCTGGCTCATTAACTATGGAATTCGATGGTGAGAAGGTTGAATATAATATTTATGATGCAATGAAATTCCCTTCTGATGATCCTTCCTTATGCTTTGTAGATGCCATTGATACTTGTATACAGGATACTTTTGACATGAGTTGTGTAGATGACCTGCAGGTTGCTTTAGAAGCTCCTATTGAGGAGTTGTCATTGAATTATGCTTTGTCTACTAACCTGCAGGAGACTATAAGAGACTTGTCCACCCTTCCTACTCATTTGCAGGTAGGTACGCCTATGGAACTCACCGGTTCGAGCGAGAAGCTCTTACCTTCTATTGTGCAGGCACCCGTTGTTGAGCTCAAGCCACTTCCTGAGCATTTGAAGTATGCATTCGTGGGGGAAGGTGATACCTTGTCTGTCATTATCTCCAACAAGCTTACTAAGGAACAAGAGGATAGGTTGGTGGCGGTGATCAAAGAACATAAGACCGCTCTGTGATGGACCATAGCGGACATTAAGGGAATCAGCCCAGCAACTTGCATGCACAGAATCTTGTTAGAAGAGGGAGCCAAACCTTCCAAGCAACCTCAACGGAGACTCAACCCACCTATGATGGATGTAGTAAAGAAGGAGGTGCTGAAACTCCTTCAGGCAGGTATGATCTACCCCATCTCTGATAGTCAATGGGTTAGTCCAACGCAGGTAGTACCAAAGAAGGGAGGCATAACAGTGGTTGAGAACAAAGAAGGTGAGTTGGTCCCTACCAGAGTCCAATCAGGCTGGAGAGTTTGTATCGATTATCGCAAGCTGAATGCGGTAACTCGAAAAGATCACTTTCCCTTACCTTTTATTGATCAGATGCTTGAACGGCTCGCTGGTCGTCCATATTATTGCTTTTTAGATGGGTATTCAGGTTACTTTCAGATAGCCATCGCACCGGAGGATCAAGAAAAGACGAAATTCACTTGTCCGTTTGGCACTTTTGCATATCGCAGGATGCCTTTTGGCTTGTGCAACGCTCCTGGGACATTCCAACGGTGTATGGTAAGCATTTTTTCTGAATATATAGAGCAATTCATTGAGGTTTTTATGGATGACTTTACTGTACATGGTGATAGTTTTGATGCTTGCTTAAACCATTTGGCACTTGTGCTTAGAAGGTGTGTGGACACTAACTTAGTGCTCAATTCAGAGAAGTGTCACTTTATGGTTGAAGAGGGCATTGTTTTAGGTCACATTGTCTCACATAAAGGGATTGAGGTTGATAAGGCAATGATAGACATCATTCAATCATTGCCTTATCCTACTAATGTGCGTGAAGTGCGTTCCTTTTTAGGCCATGCAAGATTCTATCGCAGGTTTATTAAGGATTTCTCAAAGATCACCTCACCCTTGTGCGAGCTACTGAAGAAGGAGGTCACTTTTGCTTTTGATGAGAAGTGCAGGATGGTGTTTGATGAGTTGAAGACTTGTCTTACTAGTGCACCAATCATACAAGCGCCAAATTGGTCCCAACCCTTCGAATTGATGTGTGACGCTAGTGACTACGCCGTGGGAGCCGTGCTTGGACAAAAAGAGGGGAAGAGCTCTCATGTGATCTACTATGCATCTCTGACGTTGAATGGCGCCCAAAGGAACTACTCAACTACAGAGAAGGAACTCCTTGCTATTGTTTTTGCCCTTGAGAAATTTAGATCTTATTTGCTTGGTACAAAAGTTATTGTGTATACTGACCATGCAGCGCTTCGTTACCTTTTGACGAAGAAAGAGGCCAAGCCAGGATTGATTAGATGGATCTTGCTTTTAAGCGAGTTTGACATCGAAATCAGGGACAAAAAGGGTGCGGAGAACCTTGTTGCAGATCATCTAAGTCGTATATTGCAGGGGAAGAATGGGCAGGACGAGCAATCACATATCTTGGGGAGTTTTCCTGACGAAGAGTTACTGCAGTGTTTCAGCGTCTCCAGCCGCCCCGTCGCCGGACTGGCCGCCCCGCGGCTGACCCTGGTCGCCCCGCGGCCTCTGCAGAATCTGATATTGAACTTCTTTTGAAGGTAAGTTCTATTCCCCGCCCTTGGTTCGCTAATTTGGTGAACTTTTTAGTTTCGCAGGAGTTTCCACCCAACTTTTCCAAGGCTCAAAAGGACAAGATACGCCATGATGCTCGCTTCTACGTTTGGGATGATCCATACCTATGGAAGCATTGCGCTGATCAAGTGATACATCGGTGTCTTCCCGACGATGAGGTACAATCTGTCCTTAATTTCTGTCATTCACATGAATGTGGTGGGCACTTTGGACCACAAAAGACAACAAGAAAGGTACTTGAGGCAGGGTTCTTTTGGCCGCATATATTTCGTGATTCATATGCTTTTTGTAAATCCTGTGATCGCTGTCAGAGAGTTGGGAATCTCTCTAAGAGGAATGAGATGCCACAAACCCGCATGATATTTTGTGAGATTTTTGATGTTTGGGGCATTGACTTCATGGGACCATTCCCTAGCTCGTTTGGGAACTTGTATATTTTGCTTGCGGTGGACTACGTCTCCAAGTGGGTGGAGGCGAAGGCCACCAGGACTGATGATTCAAAAGTTGTTGCAGGTTTCCTCAAAGAGCTATTCTCTAGATTCGGAGTGCCGAAAGCATTGATCAGTGATAAAGGGACTCATTTCTGCAATAAGACGGTAAGTGCTTTATTAAAGAAATATCATGTTACGCAGAGAGTGTCTACTGCATACCACCCCCAGACTAATGGGCAAGCTGAGGTGTCTAATCGCGAGATTAAGACGATCTTGGAAAAGACTGTTGCCCCAAACAAGAAGGATTGGAGTGTAAGACTTGATGATGCTCTGTGGGCTTATCGAACGGCTTACAAGACTCCCATTGGGATGTCTCCATTTCGATTAGTTTATGGAAAGGCTTGCCATCTTCCTGTCGAGCTCGAACATAAGGCATACTGGGCGGTGAAACAATGCAATATGCAAATGGATGAAGTTGGGGAGTTCAGGAAACTTCAGCTGCAGGAGCTGGAAGAGTTGAGACTGGATGCCTATGACAACTCCGTCACTTATAAGGAGAAGACTAAGGCATGGCACGACAAGCATATTTTGCGAAAGGACCTCAAAGTTGGGGACAAGGTCCTTCTATTCCAATCGCGCCTTCAACTCTTCCCGGGTAAGCTTCGCTCTAGATGGGCAGGGCCATATGTGATTACTAATGTCTTTTCGCATGGTGCAATAGAGCTACTCAATGAGAGGAATGGAGACATCTTCAAAGTAAATGGTCATCGCGTGAAGCCATATTATGAGAACTTTGTCAAAGAGAATGGTGATGAGTTGGTTCTCCGTGAACCAAGCATTGAGGATCACTAGGGAGTAATGATGTCGAGCCAACGACGTTAACTAAAGGCGCTGCTTGGGAGGCGACCCAAGGTAAGTAGTTTAGATGTTATTTTCTTATTGCATTTAGTTACTTTCTTTTAGTTTAGTTGTGGTGTTTTCGGCATACTAACCCCGCAGGGTAAAAAGACGTAGAGATGGTCAAAAAAGGGCGGGCCGCCCCGTCGCCAGCCCTGGCCGCCCCGTCGCCGCGACAGCGAGCGAAATCTTTTCGCAATCGCTGGCCGCCCCGTCGCCAGCCCTGGCCGCCCCGTCGCCCCTGACGGATGCCAAAAAAATATTGGGACCCGTGTGGGCCCCATATTCCATCCCCTTTAACCCTATCCACCCCTTTATCACCATCCTCCCACCTCAGCCGCCCCCACACCCTCTCTCTTTACCATTCTTCTCTACTTCATCTTCAACCTCACACCCACAACCCAAAACCTCCATTAACACCCTTCCTCAAGCTTCAATCTTCACAAACCTCACCCCTTTCTTCAAGATCTCCCATTGTCCACCTATATCTTTCACAAAACCACCCACATTCTCCTCATTCTTCCTAGATCTAAACCAAAAACACCCGATTTGAAGGATCTTCAAGGTTTTGGGAGAAATCCACCAACGGAGGGAGGAATTTGAGACGTCGGAGCGCAAATCGGAAGTCGGAGTTGCAGATCCGGCAGTTTTTCTGAGGCCGCCCCATCGTCGTACCAGCCGCCCCGTCGCCCTCCGTCGCCGGCCGCCCCGTCGCCAGCCTTGCCACCCAGCGGCCACCTGTCGCCGGCCGCCCCGTCGCCTACCCTCGCCGCCCCGCGGCCACTGCAGAAACATCCATTTTCGTGAGTTTTTACTTCGAACTTTTTCTTGGTAATTTCATAGCTTTAAGCAAACATGTCTAGACCCCATGGAATGAGTAGGAGTCAGAAGGAGAGATGGAATGCGCTGAATACTAGGAATTTCTTTCAAACCAAGTTTTTTCACGAACCTACCCTTCGGATGTTAGAAATGGATGTATGCACTAGACAGTTGTTAGTACATGGAGGCCTAGGAAATTTCTTAGAGAAGAATGCTCCGACCTATTCAGGTTTAGTTAAGGAATTCCTGGCTACGTTGAGTGTGCGGTCTACATCTATCGAGTTTAGGTTATTGGGACAGGAGTTCACGAGGACAAAGGAGAGAGTGGGACAGCTTTTTGGAGTGACAGCCGCACCCACCGCAGGTTGGTTTGATGTGTCGAGAGGAGAGGGACCTGTTGCATTTTGGCTTGCGGCGACTAGGGTGCCGTTTGAGGCCAAGAAGGGCCAATACAACTCGAGTATTCGGCACCCTGTATTACGGCTGATCCATAAGGTTTTAGCCAACACCTTCTTTGCCCAGTCTGAGGTCAACAAGATCTCACTTCGGGATATGTCATATTTGTGGTGTCTTACGCCAAAGAGCCCAGTTATTCCAGGTTGGGTAGATTTGTTCCTTTTCAACTGCAAGGACATCATAGACAAGCGCAAGACAGCGACGATTAGCTTTGGGGGTCTCATCACTCTCATAGCACGGGATTGTATTGATTTGAGCGTTGTCCCTGATGCCCTGCATGGTTCATTTGTGTATGATGAGGCCCAGCTGAGGAAAGCTGGACATTTGGAGGGGAGAGCACCGATGTGGGTCTGGAGGACAAGTCATCTTGGGGTGATTCAGCTTAGATTACCCCGACACCTTCCCTTTGGTCCTACGGCGGAGGATTTCTTCATGGGCAATGAGGATGAGGATGATGAGGATGAGGATGAGGATGGTGGAGATGATGATGATCAGGGCGATGATGGTGGTGTTCCTGAGATGCAGACGGATGTAGGAGGTGGAGATGCTGGACCTTCTGGCACATCTGGGATAGGTGCTGGTCCAGATTATTATGAGCTGCAACAGAGGATGACGGCGATGTCTCTGCGACAGGAGACTATGTGGGAGCAGCAGCAGCAGATGGCTGTGCTCCAGGACACCATGTGGCAGCATCAGCAGATGATTTCCCGTCGTCAGGATGATATGTGGGATCATCAGCAGCAGCTCTATGTTGATATAGGAGACATCCGTCGCGATGTGCGTGGGCTGACGACTAGCATAGCGGACATGGTTGAGAGCCAGGCTGAGATGCGACGCTTACAGGAGCAGGTGCTCCAACGACAGCAGGCTGCATGGGAGGCTCAGGAGCTGCAGAGACAGAGACAGGAGGAGTTCTTCCGATTTGCTTATCCTCAGTTCCCACATTATCCACCACCACCTCCACAGTGATCATGTTAGTTTTTTTCTTTTTCTGTTCTTTTCGCTTTCAGTTATTTTGATGTTTTTGCCATTGAGGACAATGTCAGAATTAAGTGTGGGGGGAAGACTTGCATGACATGTACTTTATCTTTATGTTGCATTTTGACTTTAGATTGCATGTTGGAATATTTTAGTTGATGTTAGTCTATGTTATTCGCAAAAAAAAAAAAATCCGAAAATTATATTATTTATGTTATTATATTTATGCATTAGCTAGGATTAGGTCTTATTTTCCCATATGGATGCCACTTGTCCTCTAATTTATTTATTGAGACTTATGCCCCATGATGTGCTTGGATTGTTGAAAACCTTTGATATCTGATTTCCACACTATTTGGTGAGCATAGTTGGTTAATGATTGAGCACATAAGATATTTGATTTTGGGTGATCTTGAAGTTCTAGACATGACCTGGTGAGCTATTTTGGCCTATATTTGGACAAAATATATTATGTCCTCTTGCTTGTTGAGTGTACTCTCTTTAATTGCTTCCTCTTTGGCTTGCATTTAGATATCTTATTCAAGGCTGCATATTATGATTTCTGCACATGACTTAAAAATGATTGAGGCACCTTTATTAGCCCTATTTGACTCTATTCCCACCTTGCATATTATCCTCTGCTTGAAGCCAATATTGAGCCTAATTGCCTATTCTTTTGAGCTCCACAAGATTTTTCCATAGCCAATTATAGCCTGACCCATTCGGGAATTAGGAATAGTTGGTGAATATTCATATTGTGGATGATGGTTTGAGTGATGGATTGTATGTTGGGAGTACTTTTATAAGATGTTTTGATTCTTGCTAGTAGTTTACACATTACTTGGGACCTAAGGAGGATAAAATTCACTTAGGGGTAAAAGTCAAGGAAAATCATTTGATATGGCATGAAGAAGTGCATATGAAAAAACAAAAAAAAAAAAAGAAAAAAAAAAGAGAATAAGAGAATGAGTTGAGTATGGTTTGTAAAGTTTGATGCTTGAGATTGGAGTTGTATACATTGTAGAGTTATGGTATGATCTTGTGAGTGGTATTGTAATTTGGTTGCATCCTTAGTTCCCGGATTATGAACACCACATGGCCTAAATTGTTCCGTACCTTATGTTTTCTACCTTGGCCCCATTACAACCCAATTGAAAGACCTCATGATTATTGTTGTGTGTAGAGTCACCAGCGGTGGAGAGCTAGAACACTGGTGCAAGACAATTGTAGCTAAGCTTTTAAAGATTGAGTTTGAGCGTAAATATTTGACCCTAAACACTTGAGTGAGAGTGAAACACATATTCCTTGTGAGGTCTAGAATGGATATGGTTGCTTGATTTCATTAATCATGAACATTATGTGCTATGATGTTGTTAATCTATTATGTTTGCTAGTTTTTCCTACACTTAAAGAATATTGAGGTTGATACATGAATGGCTATTCTGTGGGGTTGCAAGTTACTTTTTCTATTGCTTGAGGACAAGCAAAGGTTCAAGTGTGGGGGAATTTGATAGAGCATTATTAGTATTGCATAATAGATTGCATTTAGTATAGTTTGAGTGTAAATATTGCATATTTTAGTTGCATTTACATGATTACTTGTTGAGTTGGAAGATGCGGAATCTACACAACATTATGGTTTATTTCAGGAATCGTGATTCAAGGTGGAATGAATTTGAGGGGAGTTAAAGAATTAAGGAATTGCATTATCAGCTACAGCAAATAACGTGGAGAGAAGTGGAAGAAATCGCTGGCCGCCCCGTCGCCTAACCTGGCCGCCCCGCGGCCCGAAGACATATCGAAGGATTTCGCTGATCGCCAGGCCGCCCCGTCGCCTGAGCTAGCCGCCCCGCGGCCTGTCCAGAAACGCCGATTCAGTTATTCAATTTAATTAGGGTTTTTAGTATTATTTTTGGCCGATCTTTTGTAGGCCTTTAAAAAGACATTTTTAGGTTATTCTATTATTCACCTTATGCACTTTTGAGAATTGTTGAGAGCACGTTGAGCATGAGCAACTAAACTCTCGAAGGTTTCGCCTACAGTTTGGATCTTGATTGTTGAATTGTGAGTTTCTTAATCTAGTTCTTATTCCTATTTGAATGTTTTGACTTCTTTGCGCTTAATTCCTTGAATGTGTTTTATTCTCTCTGGCCTGATCAACTAGTTAGAGTAGATTCATTCAATTGCTAGGGTTTTGTAGATTCCTCGTAGCGAACCTTAACCCAAGTGGCTGTTCGCAATGAGTAGGGGGTGGGTAAAGGGGGAAGGTGTATGTAAAATAGGAGAATAAAAGCACAACTAGACTATCTCCCTGTCCCAAAAAAATAATACAAGAATCCCCTCCCTTGTAGTAGTAGGGTAATTCAGGATCGAATCCACGAGGAGGTAGGTCAGCGCTTCCTTCGTTGTACTCACGATCAATGCTTTCGACCTCAGCAGACACTCGATATGGAGTATACTGGTCGATATCGACCTCAGTTCTGGTCGATTTCCTAGCGCAGTTCCTGCAGAAGACAAAACAGCAAGTCGACGTCGAGCAGAGACCTCGATATCGATGTTAGTACTCGATATCGACCCTTGAGGTCGATTTCGATGTTTGTCACAGAAACCGTTTTTGTAACCAATTTGTCGGAAAAGGATCCGAAGAAAATAGAATGGAGAGGGAAGATGATAAGAAGCAAAACTAAGACTTTTATGAAGAATTTAATGAATTAAAAAGCTTCCAAAGTCGGGGTTTTATGCCACAACGATAACAATGCAAGTTTCATGCTAAAAATATGAACTTTAATGTCTTTCCGTCGAATAACTTTCGTTATCAACACTTAGGTGATTAGAGGCTCTCGCATAATTCCTAAGAGTTACTATCCAATTCATGAGTAATTCAAGTTCGCAATATGAGTGGCTTTCGCTTCAATAATGCAAATAATGAATCTCCCTAACTTTCGCAAAGGATCATGCATGTGGTAGGAGACGGAATCGCATAAAAGTCATACCTTTGATGCACTTACCTCACATTGCTATCGTCGGGCTCACCCCGACCCTAGAAGTGGGTTGACTACTCGCTCCTCATCATGCACATCATCATCATTGTTTATTGAAAGAAAGCTACCTTGAATTAAAAGTCCGAAAGAAAGTGCAACCGAACAAGCCACTCCGCTGTCGCTTTACAACTCCACTCGGCCACTCTCTCTCTCTCTCTATTGCAACTGAATTCGAAAAAATCTAAATATTGAATGATGAATTGAATTATGAATGCCTAAACTCAGCCCTATTGGCTTCTATTTGTAGATGACGATAAGGACTCGAAACCTTATCTTTATTCTCTATGATAAATAAATAAATAAATAAAAAGTAAAAGCTAAAACTTCATGGTGAAATCAGCCTCCTCATGATAGAGCTGATGTTGATGATAGGAATTTTCGACCTTTGGATAGGTATTGCAAGCATTGGATATAATTCTATCAAAATCGGAGTCGAATTCCTCTGCTGGCATGGTCGATATCGACCCTTCCACTCGATATCGACCCCTCCAAAATCTTATCTCGAGCTTCTCCTTCTCCTACTCGACTTCTATCAACTTGGTCGATCTGGCAGCATCGATATCGACCTCCAGACGTCGATATCGACCTCTTCTGTGTCGAGATGCTCTGTTTCCTTTCTGCTCGATTCCTATGTCTCGATGTACTCGATGTCGAGGTTTTCAGTCGATTTCGACCTCTTCAGAAGACTTCGAGTTCTTTTTCCGCTCTTCTGAATTCATCCATTTTCATCCTGTTTTCTGCGAAATCACATAGAAACTCGTGCAAACCCATATATTTGACATTTAAGCATAAACTACACTATTCCCATGTTTTCCCTTTAATGTGCATGCAAAAGACAACGAAATGAATTCATATGTGCATAGAAAATATGGCAATTTGCGCGCACATCAAACACCCCATACTTAAGCTTGCTTGTCCCCAAGCAATACTCTTAATGGTCATTCAGGGGAAGAAAGTAAACCCTCAACATCATAGATTCATTTTTCATATGTCCCTACATTCAATTGCCATCCTCGAGAAGGTACTTATGTCAACCAAGTCCATGCTTGTGCATAAAAGCAATTTCATACTTATAAAGGAGGTAATATGCAAAAAACAATTTTAACGACATTGCATTAATAATCAAGAGGACTTTCTTCAAGCTTGTGAGAATCGGATTGGTAAAAGGCTAAAGGTGGGCTATTATTTGGCCATGTGGTGTTAAATCCGGGGAAGTACACTTTCTTTCCAAAATATTCCACATTCCTTCTTCATAATGTCTCACCTTTCACTCATCGCTCAATGCTTTTTTTTTTTTCACTTTAATGCTTTTACCTCTCTAACCTTAGCACTACCTTCTCGCGAGTCGCAAACATGGGTGTCATGAATGGCCCCGGATACATAGTACTTTGGACTCCTCACCTTTGTGTCCCATCTCGCCGAACTATTATCTCAGCGAGCAGGGTCGACCTACCTTTATCTCCTGAGGTGATCGGATTTTTTTTCGCTCATTTAATTTTCCATATTGTATCATTCCTGCCAACAACTTTATAAATGCACAACTCCATATAACTCCAAAGATGTCATCCATTCAAAAAACTTTGTCCCCGGATAGGGTATAAGGTAAAAAATGGACAATATGTATATGTGGAGCAATAATGATCATGATAAGTCTCATATATGGCTTTGTGAATATGCGTAGGTAAGGCTAGGATATGGAATTTTGCTTGTATGGAATTTTTATAAAAAATCCTCCATCATCTTATCATGCATATGTCAAAAGCAACTTCAAATTTTCATCTCCTTTATGATTTTCTCAAAAAATTTGCACTTCATTGGGACTTCCCTTAACTAGGCAATCTCATGTTATATCTCTAATGAATCTAATTTTGCATCATAGAGCTCTTTTTTATACTTCCATGACTCTCTCTTTTCCAAAATTTTTGATGGGGGTCATTTAAAATAAATATGCATTAAAATAAATATGCAACCCTAAACTAAGCATGAATATGCAAATAAGCCTTTCCCCCACCCCATACTTAAAATCTACAGTGTCCTCACTGTATTAGAACTAGGGTTAAGAAGAAAACTTACTAAACCGTCACAAATTTCAGGAGTCGAAGAAGACAGCAGGGAAGGTCGATATCGACCCTTTATATCGATATCGATGTCTCTCTGTTTTCTGCTCGGGCTTCAGGGTGATTTGGCTCGATCACAAACCCTATCCATGTCGACCTTGAGGTCGATTTCGATGTCCGACATCGATTTCGATGCCTTTCTGTGTGCTTTTCTCTCTCCTGCAATTTGAAAACTAAACACAAAATATGCAAAACAATAAAGTGTCTAAAACCAAAACTAAGCTGTCTTAAAACCAAAACTAAGTCTTTGTTACAAGCTCTAGATTTTTAAGTCGCTAGGCCGACTTCTTCCTTTGCGCTTTTCAAGGTGGCATCTGCAGAGCCCATGTGGCTTGGGCCTCAAATATCACTCCTTTCTTGTCCCACAGCTGCATTCCCCCGGGATCGATTTGATTCACCGTGAATGGTCCTAAGCTCTTATCCTTGAATCTTGTAGGGAACCAATGGTCTTTAGATTTGGCAACATAGACCTTGTCTCCTATCTCATATTGGCTCGAACTATCATCGGATATCCTACATAAACGCACATGCCAAGGCACACCTCTTCCAAATAATGATAAGTCTTTTATTGTAATTGAACAAGAGGAATCCGTACCTTGACTTACCTTCTTCTCCGTCTAAGGCTCAGGTCGATGTCGATGTGCAGAGGTCGATATCGACCCCTGTTGTACACCTGTAGGATCAGTCGATTTGGGGAGCTTTGACTCGATATGATCAGGTCGATTTCGACCCTCAGAGGTCGATATCGACCTGTCCTCGCCTCTCTTCTCAGCACTGATGGTGGTCGATTTCGATATGGTGTGGTCGATATCGACCCTTGACCCCGATTTCGATGCTTCCTCTTTTCCTCCGTCGACCCCATACTTATGACCTGTCACAGAATCTTGAACAATAGTGGTCGATATCGACTTACCTGGGTCGATTTCGATGTCCTGTTGAGCTCCTTCGTTCAAGATTGCTTCAACTTCCTCTACTTGGGCTTCTTTGATGGCTTTTATCTCCATTGGCCCTTGACTTTGCACCGTCTTGTTGAAGGAATACTCTATTACTTCATCACTAATTGTGAGTGAGAGCAATCCTTTCTTCACGCTAATGTTGGCATCGACGGTTGCTAAGAATGGTCTACCTAAAATAATTGGACAAGCAGGGTCCTCCGCTATGTCAACAACTAGGAAATCAGCGGGGACAAAGAATTTACCTACTTGTACTGGCACATCTGTCACTATCCCAGTTGGAATAACTACGGTATTGTTAGCCATGTATAATCTTGCATCCACGGGCTCCAGAGGACCTATCTTTACCTTGTGCCAAATGGTTGGTGGCATCATGCTAACGCTAGCGCCTAAGTCAACTAAAGCATTAAATTTGAATTGACCTAGACCTATAGCGATAGAAAACTTACCTGGGTCCGCCCGCTTTTGTGGTAGCTCCAACCTGTTGCATTCCTCTGCGATCTCAGAGAGCGATCGCTTCTTACCCAAGATGTCTTTAAGGAACCTCACATAAGATGGCATCTCGTGAAGTGCCTTTGTGAATGGTATAGAGACATTAAGCCCTTGGAGCATCTTCACGAACCGTTGGAACTTCTTTTCCGCTGGGTCCTTAGTCACTTTTCTAGTTGGGAATGGCAACACCTTCTTCCTTTCTGCGGCTGTAGTGAGGTCGATATCGGCAGCAGTGGGGTCGATATCGACTGGAAGAGTCGATTTCTGTGGTGACGCAGAATTAGGGTCGACATCGACAGGAGGGTCGACATCGATGTCACCTTGGTCGATATCGACAGGGGGGGTCGATATCGACGTCTGTTCTGGCTCCTTCTCCTCCACTTTTCGCTCGGGCGTTTGTAATTGACGCCCACTCCTTAGGTTTACTGCCGCGATATGACCTGTGGTTTTGCCCTTTTGGTTGGGCACAGTGGATCCAGGGAGTGATCCGGACGCTTTAGGCATTGCTTCCGCCAATTGACTCATTTGAGTCTCCATGTTGCGCTTCCAAACTTCGATCTCCCCAAGTCTAGAATTGATGCCCTGCAGCTGAGTATGGACGGAGTTATTGGCTTGTTTGAACTCGGCATGGTTCCTCCGCATCTCATCAAGGATGATTTGCAGGTCATCTTTCTTAGTCTCCCGCTCAGGGTGCCCTGGTGCCCTATAGGTTGGGGGATCCCTTTGATAGAACCTTTGATCACCCCAATTTTGTTGATTGCCCCCTCCATAGGGGCCTCTCGTCCATTTGACCTCCTCATGTTGTTCCGCCATGGATACTTGCTCAGTATGTGGACAGGCACTGGTGTTATGCCTTATTGAACCGCACTCCTGACAAGGTTGATTGTTGCTCAGGAACCTTACTTGCTTTTGAAGGCGGCGTGTTTGATCGTTATGGAATTGTTGCCGTACTTCAGGATCTATCTCCCTTGGAGGCTCATATAGTGGCATAGATGGGGCAGGCCTTGCATCATAGGCCGCAGCAGCCCCATAGGTGTTGTCAAAGTTCACAAGCCTCTCAATGGTCTCCCATGCCTCCGTTGGTGTAAGCTCAATGTACCGATAGGAGGTATATGAATTGATCCTCTCCTTATTCGGCGCATCAAGGGCGTTATAAAAGATCTCTTGGATGACATATGGAAGTTGCCCATGCGTCGGGCATTATCTCAGCAAGTCTTTGAAGCGCTCCCACGCCTGTGCTAGGGTTTCACCTGGCTTTTGTTTGAAAGCCGTGATCCTTTGTCGTAGCATCGCCGTTTTAGAAGGTGGGAAGAATTTGTTCAAGAATGCATCTTTCACCTCCGCCCATGTCCTTAGCGATCGTGGAGCCAAACTTTCCAGCCATTGTAATGCCTTTCCTGCCAAAGACCATCGAAAAGATTTTAGTCGCACATACTCTATGTTTACTCCATCAGCAACTGTTTCACATAAATCCATAAAAGTAGAGATATGTTGCAGGGGGCATTCATTATGTCTTCCTTCAAAAGTATTTCTTTTAATCTCAGATAGGAAGTTAATTTTCAATTCATAATTAGAGTGAGGAATTATAATGGCAGATTCAGGAACATGAAGAGGCGGATGCATGTTTTGCATCGCCGTCTGTGGATACTGATTTAGCAGCTCTTGGGCTTGTCTGCGCGCGTCCTCCTCCCTATCAGCACGGGCTCGCTCAGCAGCAGCAGCGGCCCTTTCAGCAGCGATTGTAACATTGTGGTCCTCGATTTCCTTTCTCAACCGCTCTATGATCTCAGCCTGCGTCTCGTTATCAGCCATGATGCGAATTGCTTTGTTGCGAAGATGGTAGAAACGTTCAGGCTCGTCAATTGGTTCCAGGATAGGTCCGCGATCAGAACGTCGCATAAACCTGCAAAATAAGCTTAGAAAAAGATCGTGATTAACTTAGGTGGCGATTGATTGCCTCCCCGGCAACGGCGCCAATTTGTTCGCAATGAGTAGGGGGTGGGTAAAGGGGGAAGGTGTATGTAAAATAGGAGAATAAAAGCACAACTAGACTATCTCCCTGTCCCAAACAAATAATACAAGAATCCCCTCCCTTGTAGTAGTAGGGTAATTCAGGATCGAATCCACGAGGAGGTAGGTCAGCGCTTCCTTCGTTGTAATCACGATCAATGCTTTCGACCTCAGCAGACACTCGATATCGAGTATACTGGTCGATATCGACCTCAGTTCTGGTCGATTTCCTAGCGCAGTTCCTGCAGAAGACAAAACAGCAAGTCGACGTCGAGCAGAGACCTCGATATCGATGTTAGTACTCGATATCGACCCTTGAGGTCGATTTCGATGTTTGTCACAGAAACCGTTTTTGTAACCAATTTGTCGGAAAAGGATCCGAAGAAAATAGAATGGAGAGGGAAGATGATCAGAAGCAAAACTAAGACTTTTATGAAGAATTTAATGAATTAAAAAGCTTCCAAAGTCGGGGTTTTATGCCACAACGATAACAATGCAAGTTTCATGCTAAAAATATGAACTTTAATGTCTTTCTGTCGAATAACTTTCGTTATCAACACTTAGGTGATTAGAGGCTCTCGCATAATTCCTAAGAGTTACTATCCAATTCATGAGTAATTCAAGTTCGCAATATGAGTGGCTTTCGCTTCAATAATGCAAATAATGAATCTCCCTAACTTTCGCAAAGGATCATGCATGTGGTAGGAGACGGAATCGCATAAAAGTCATACCTTTGATGCACTTACCTCACATTGCTATCGTCGGGCTCACCCCGACCCTAGAAGTGGGTTGACTACTCGCTCCTCATCATGCACATCATCATCATTGTTTATTGAAAGAAAGCTAGCTTGAATTAAAAGTCCGAAAGAAAGTACAACCGAACAAGCCACTCCGCTCTCGCTTTACAACTCCACTCGGCCACTCTCTCTCTCTCTCTATTGCAACTGAATTCGAAAAAATCTGAATATTGAATGATGAATTGAATTATGAATGCCTAAACTCAGCCCTATTGGCTTCTATTTGTAGATGACGATAAGGACTCGAAACCTTATCTTTATTCTCTATGATAAATAAATAAATAAATAAAAAGTAAAAGCTAAAACTTCATGGTGAAATCAGCCTCCTCATGATAGAGTTGATGTTGATGATAGGAATTTTCGACCTTTGGATAGGTATTGCAAGCATTGGATATAATTCTATCAAAATCGGAGTCGAATTCCTCTGCTGGCATGGTCGATATCGACCCTTCCACTCGATATCGACCCCTCCAAAATCTTATCTCGAGCTTCTCCTTCTCCTACTCGACTTCTATCAACTTGGTCGATCTGGCAGCATCGATATCGACCTCCAGACGTCGATATCGACCTCTTCTGTGTCGAGATGCTCTGTTTCCTTTCTGCTCGATTCCTATGTCTCGATGTACTCGATGTCGAGGTTTTCAGTCGATTTCGACCTCTTCAGAAGACTTCGAGTTCTTTTTCCGCTCTTCTGAATTCATCCATTTTCATCCTGTTTTCTGCGAAATCACATAGAAACTCGTGCAAACCCATATATTTGACATTTAAGCATAAACTACACTATTCCCATGTTTTCCCTTTAATGTGCATGCAAAAGACAACGAAATGAATTCATATGTGCATAGAAAATATGGCAATTTGCGCGCACATCAGTGGCAATCATATCCCTTTAGGACTCGTAGGACTAATTGGATGTGTAGGAAGTTGAATATATGTAAAATATCGACTCGTAGCTTGATATTGCATATACCTTGGTTAATTCATAGTCTTAATGCTATCTCTAGGGTAAATCTTAACCGTGTTAGGGTTATTTAGAGATAAGGATTACTAGGACTCGTAGGACTAGTAATTTACCTAAGATCTGGACAAGGACATTGATAGGAAAAGAAGAGAACTAGAAGCTGAAACAAGGATCAAATTCATCAATAAAAGTGACAAATTGTAGGTGAACCTATTTCTCTCTATTGCATTCTACAACTTTCATAGTCTTGTTTACTTGTTTCCGCTTTGACAAAAGGCGGATCTTTTTCCCATAAAAACTCTCTTTTTGTTTACTTGCGATTAGATAACCACTTGAACTTAATAGATTTCCCTGTGGATCGACCTCTTTCTTACCAACTATACTAGTTGTAGGTTTGAGTAATTCTTTGGCAGGAACAACGACAGGTTTTCCTCTTGTCACTTAGCCAAGGGTTTCTCCAATTCTATTCAATCTAATTTTATTGAATGAAATGAATGTGTTTAAACAGAGAACCCTAAGCCATTGTACCCTTTGCAAAATTATAGATATTGGCTGAAAATAATAACAATAATTCACCTAAAATTCTATCTAGAAAATATGATAGAAATATTCTACTTAGTGAGCAAGGAGACCTAAAAGATAGGATTTCCTTAATCACCTTATTTATCCTAGCAAATAAATATAAAAGAAAACCAATTAAAAATAATATCAATTAATTGAAAAGTCAACTAATAGATACTATTCTAATTTACATTATTCCTAAATAAATATAATGCTTAAATAATAAATTAATTTAGAAAGATAAGTAAATTCGTCCATACAGTGACAGCTGCAAAGACGATGATTTTCGGCCTTTGATTCTGGAAAAACCTTCAACAGGAAAGTTGTAGATCATTTCGTCCTTGTTCCAACAAGTTATGGCACGACCCAAACCAATAAATATGGACTATGAACGACCCATTTTACTGAGACGTTGAAAAGTTGTCAAACCTCCCTGAACGAACCAAAACTTGTTCATAAGCTCCTTTTGCATTGTTGGACCTTGATTCCATGGTGCAGCCTTCTTCTTCATCTTGAGGATGACATCATTCTCCTCCAATTGAAATCGACTCATCCTCGAGTCGTCGCCGGGATCAAGATTGTTGTTTGACCCACAATAGCTCAACCTTGATTGGATCATTCTCCCCCTCTTATCTTCGATTCATCCTTGAATCAAGTCGGTGATGAACAGCAGGGAAGGAGCAGCAACCTTCAAACAACACGATGGAGGGATGGGCAAAATAGGTGCCAGAAGATTTCGAGGTGTTGAAACCCCAAAAACAACACCTTTAGGCATGACTGTTGTATGGACTTGATATTCAGTAGGAATAGGCTCAACAATCACTTAAACTTTACCATTGATAACTTCATGAACACTCCCAAGAGGTACAATAGCTAAGTCAAGAGAAATTTCATCAGTTACCTCATCCTCGTCAACAATTGAGACATCCAACACATCCTGGGCAGCACTAGAGTCCACTTGCAGATCAATTCGGATACATTACTGGGAGACTCTTGCAATGTTTCACACACCGTTGGAAAGATCTCGAAGTTATCTACCCACAGAATATGAGATGAGGCAATTGCAAGTTCAGAATCAACGAGAATATGTGGAACAAGATCGCCGCGCAGTGCAGTTTCCTCGGCAACGAATTTGTCCAAAGTGTCCTCCTTGATTGCTTCATTGTCTCAAAATCCATGATTGCTTCCACGATCTCTTCATTGGTTGAGGCAACAACATCCTCGAAAGCTGATTTGGAAGGCGGAGGAAATGCTTGACGGTAGCGAACAAGGAAGTCCACAACCTAAGCCTTCCTCTCTCGGCGTCGTTTGTCCTCCTCTCATCGGTGTTCTTCTCCAGCCTCTCATTGTTGAAGAAGGCAAATCTGACAACGACGTTGAAGTTGTTCATGACGCCTCTCCTCTTCGATCTCCACTTGCGATTGAAGCCAAAGGCAATGCCTTTGAGCTCTCCTTTGTTGCTAAGCTCTTCACTGCAACTCTCATTGGCGACGTTGTTGTTTAGCATGTTCTAAAGCAAAGAACTCCTCCAATGGATTGGGATCATCATCCCAATCCCCATAGATAGTCGAAACCACTGAATTAAACCATTACTAGAACCAAAAGGCAAAAAGAAATTGTGAAACCTGAATCCGATACAACTTGATGTGTTGCTATTCCCGAACCTTAGCCTATGGGCTTTGAATCTAGAAAAACGACTTGTGTTGTGTCCTGATCTTGCAATATTCTTTGATATCTCTTGATGTAGAACTGGTTTATTGAAAGTAGGAAGAAGTTAAGGCGACGGAACCAAGAAAAAGAAACAAAATAGCCTTCGACAAGATCTGACGTAGGCACTACTGGGGAAGCCACGGGCACCGCTTGGGTAGCCGTGGGTTTGGCTTGGCACTGGTGACTTTCTGCGCATTTAGCGAAGCTGCACCTGGAAGCTTACAGCGATGGAATTTCTGGAATTCAGCAACGGTCCTTCTTTATTCTTCTTCTTGTATTTGGTTTATGTGTTTGGCTTGATTATTGGACTAATGAATGCATGTAACAACAAAGGAATTTGGTAGCATCAGAGCAATTAATGGTTGTGAATGAAATCGAAGAACCCTTAGCCAAGGGTTTCTCCAATTCTAATCAATCTGATTTTACTGAATGAACTGAACGTGTTTGAATAGAAAACCCTAAGCCATTCTACCATTTGTAAAATTATAGATATTGGATGAAAATAATAATAATAATTTACTTAAAATCCTGCCTATAAAATATAATAGAAGTATTCTACTTAGTGAGCAAGGAAACCTAAAAGATAGGATTTTCTTAATCACCTTATTTATCCTATCAAATAAATATAAAAGAAAATGAATTAGAAATAATATCAATTATTTGAAAAGTAAACTAATAGATATTATTCTAATTTACATTATTTCTAAATAAATATAATGTTTAAATAATAAATTAATTTAGAAAGATAGGTAAATTCGTCAATACAGTGACAGCTGCAAAGATGATGATTTTCGGCCATACTCGATGTTGATTCTAGAAAAACCTTCAACATAAAAGTTTTAGAACCTTTCGTTATCATTCCAAAAAGGTAAGGCACGACCCAATCTGATAAATATGGACTCTGAATGACCCATTTTACTGAGATGTCGAAAAGCTGTCAAACCTGCTTGAACGAACCAAAACTTGTGCATAAGCTCCATTTGCATTGTTGGATCTTGATTCCATGGTGGTGCCTTCCTATTCCTTTTGAGGATGACATCATTCTCCTCCATTTGAAATCGACTCGTCCTCGATTTGTCGCCGGGATCAAGATCGTTGTTTGAGCCACAAAAGCTCATCCTTGATTGCATCAAAGGCGGAGTTTGGTTGTACAATTAGAGTTTTCTTTCAAAGATTAATGCAAGTTTGTTTATTTCCTTTGTTCAAAGATGTTTTCCCCAATGATGCGTGAGTAATCGTCCTACTTCTAGGGTCGTGGTGAGCCTAACAATAACGAAGTAAGTATGCTTAAATTCTTTATTTGATCGTGCGATTTCATCTTGCTTCTACCCCGCGCTCAATCTTTGATAAGAATTTAGGATCATTCCTTATTTACCTTATATGAAGAAAAAAAGGATTATATATATGTGAATTTGGATAGTAATTATGTTTTGCCTGCGAAAGTTGACTAAACCCTAATTACGAAAAGGGTAGAAACAATTGGGTTTTTATGTGAAAGCCTCTATATTCCTAATTGGTTGGTGATAAAAACATAAGCTTTTATGTGATTTAAGTGTTAATGCATGCATGGTTATTGTCGTGGTTGTTCGTTTAGGGGAGGTAGATTCTTTGCTCAAATAAAATATTCAATAAATATCACAACTATACTAACTCCCTGTTCAAGAAAATAAATACAAGAATCCCTCCCGATGCAGTGGTAGGGTAATTGAGGATCGAATCCACGAGGAGGTATGTCAGCGCTTCCTTTTTTGTAATCACGATCAAGCTTTCGACCTCAGGAGACACTCGATATCGAGGTATCTAGTCGATATCGACCTCAGTTCTGGTCGATTTCCAGCAAAGTTCCTGCAGGAGACAAAAGCAAACACAGTCGACGTCGAGAGAGACCTCGATGTTGATGTTAGTGCTCGATATCGACCTTGCCAGTCGATTTCCATGTCTGTAACAGAAACTGTGTAACGTAACCTATGTGTCGGAAAAGTAGTCCGAAGAGCTTAAGATGGTAAAGGCACTGTGGATAGAAATAAAACTCAAACTTTTTATGAAATTCAATTAACTAAAAGCTTCCAAGGTCGGGGATTAACACCACAATGATAACAATGCAAATATGATGCTAAGGTTATGAAATTTGATGTCTTTCCATCAAATAACATTAGTTACCAACGCTTAGGTGATTAGAGGCTCTCGCATAATTCCGAAGAGTTACAATCCAATTCATGAGTAATCCAAGTTCACAATATGATTGGCTTTCGCTTCAATAATGCAAATAATGAATCTCCCTAACTTTCCCAAAGGATCATGCATAGGATAGAAGATGAAATCGCATAAAAATCATACCTTTGATGCACTTACCCTACATTGCTATCGTCGGGCTCACCCCGACCCTCGAAGTGGGTTGACTACTCGTGTATCATCATGGAACTCATCATCATCAGTGAAAAGAAAACTACTTTGATTAAACTAAAGAGAAAGTTACAACCGAACAAAGCCAAATCTCTGCTCTCGCTTCTCACCCAACATCACTCGGCCTCTCTCTCTCTACAAATTCTCTGCGTTCTATAATCTAAAAACTGATTGCTTCCTTGGATGATTAAACTCAGCCCTAACGGCTTCTAGATATAGATCTCAAATCTTGCTAGCCAAGGATTCGAAAAACTATCTTTATTCTCTAAGATAAAACTTAATATAGTAAAAACTAAAAATTCCATGGTAAAACACCTAAAGGACGAAGTCTGGTGTATTGGATAGAAGATCTCGACTTTATGATAGACGTGCAAGCTTCGGATAGAATTCTATCAAAATCTGAGTCGGACTTCTCTACAGGTAACATCGATATCGACCATCATCATCGATATCGACCTCTCTTTAACTCTATCTCGAGCACTCCTTCTTCTCCTCGGATTGGCACTCGACTTCTATCAATAAGCTCTATCTAGGGTACTCGATATCGACCATCAGACATCGATATCGACCTCTTCTGTGTCGACATGCTCTGTTCTCTGCTCGATTCCTGGTGCTCTGTTAACTCGATGTCGAGGTTCATAATCGATTTCGACCTCTTCAGAAGACTTCGAGTTCTTTTTCTACTCTTCCAAATATGTCCATTGCTGTCCTGTTTTCTGCGAAATCACTTAGAAACTCGTGCAGACCCATATATTTGACAATAATGCATAAACTACACTAATATAATGATTTCCCACTAATATGCATGCAAAACAATGATAAAATGGACTTAAATGTGCATAGAAAATATGGCTATTTGCGCGCACATCAAACACCCCATACTTAAGCTTGCTTGTCCCCAAGCAATACTTTTAATGGTCATTCAGGGGAAGAAAGTAAACCCTCAACATCATAGATTCATTTTTCATATGTCCCTACAATCAATTGCCATCCTCGATGAGGTACTAATGTCAACCAAATCCATGCATGTGCAATAAAGCAACATCATACTTATAAAAGGAGGTTTATATGCATAAAACAATTTCGGCAACATAGCATTAATAATCAAGAGGACTTTTTCAAGCTTATGAGAAATAGATTGGTAAAAGGCTAAAGGTGGGCTAATATTTGGCCATGTGGTGTTAAATCCGGGGAAATATACTTTCTTTCCAAAATATTGCACATTCCTTCTTCATAATATCTCACCTTTCACTCATCGTTCAATGCTTTTTTTCCTTTATAATGTTTTTACCTCTCTAACCTTAGCACTGCCTTCTTGCGAGTTGTAAACAAGGGTGACATGAATGGCCCCGGATACTTAGTACTTCAGACTCCTCACCTTGCGTCCCATCTCGCTAAACTAACATCTCAACGAGCAGGTCGACCTACCTTTATCTCCTGAGGTGATCGGATTTTTTCTCGCTCATTAAATTTTCCATAATTCATAATTTGTTTCATTCCTGCCAACAACTTCAATCATAATTATGCACAAACTCCATATAACAACTCCAAAGATGACATCAATTCTCAAACTTTTCCCCGGATAGGGTATAAGGTATAAAAAATGGGCAATATAATATATGTGGAGTAATAATGATAATGATATAGTAAGGCTCATATATGGCTTGTGACTTTTGCGAATATGTATAGGTAAGGCTAGGATATGAACTTGTAAGCACTTGTATGGAAATTATAAAAGTCCTCCATCATCTTATCATGCACATGTCAAAAGCAACTTCAAATTTTTACCTCCTTCATTTTTTTCTTTTTGCACTTCATTGGGACTTCCCTTAACTAGGCAATTTCATGTTATATCTCTAATGAATCTATTTTTGCATCGTCGAGTTCAATAAAAGCTTCCATGACACTTATTCTTTATTTTCAAAATTTTGATGGGGGTCATTTTTCTCTTTTTTTTTCGAAAATAAAACGATGTAATATGCATGAACTATATAACTAAAATATGCAGAATCTTATGAAAAATTTCAAAATATGCTAAAAATATGCAAGTAAGCCTTTCCCCCACCCCATACATAAAGATTACAATGTCCTCACTGTATTTGGAACTAGGGTTGAGAAAGAAAACTTACTAAACCGTCACAAATTTCAGGAGTCGAAGAAGTCAGCAGTGGTGGTCGATATCGAACTTTAACATCGAAATCGATCTTTGTCATTGATTTCTGGCTCAAGCTTCAGGGTGATCCGGCCTCGACCACAAGCCCCTCTGAATCGACCTTAAGGTCAATATCGAGCTTTGCACTCGATTTCGATGTGTCGTTTGCACTCTTTCTCTTTCCTACAACTTGTTAGAAAACTAAACCATAAACAATGCAATAATGTAAAGTGTAAAACCAAAATTGAGTCTAAAACCAAAAACTAAGTATCTTCATTACAAGCTCTAGACTTTAAAGTCGCTAGGCCGACTTCTTCCTTTGCGCTCTCAAGACGGCATCTGCAGAGCCCAGGTGGCTTGGGCCTCAAATAGAACTCCTTTCTTGTCACGCAGCTCCATTCCGCCTGGATGGATTTGATTCACCGTGAAAGGTCCCATCATCTTATCATTGAATCTAGTAGGGAACCATTGATCTTTTGATTTGGCGACATAAACTTTATCTCCTACTTCATATTGGTTCGAATCATCATCGAATACCCTACATAAGCGCACATGCCAAGGCACACCTCTTCCAAATAATTATAAATCTCTAATTGAAATGGAACATGAGGAATTCGTACCTTGACTTACCTTCTCTTCTTTCTTGTGCTCCTGGAGGTTCAGTCGATTTGGAGGCTTTCTGCTCGACATGATCAGGTCGATTTCGACCATCAGAGATCGATATCGATGTCTCTGCTCCTTTCTCAGCTTCTATGGCGGTCGATTTCGTCATATAGGTATAGTCGATATCGACTTTGATGCTCGATTTCGAGGTTCCTTCTCCTCCGTCGACCCCATACTTATAACCTGGCACATAATCTTGAACTTCGTTAGTCAATGACTTACCTGGGTCGATGACGATGTTCTGTCTGGCTCCTTCGTTCAACATTGCCACGACTTCCTTAACTTGGGCTTCTCTGGCCCTCTTTTCTAGCTCTTCCGGTGTCATACTCCTTACCGTGGCTTCTCCACATGCGATGTAGACACCATTGATGGCCTTAATCTCCATTGGCCCTTCATTGTTCCTCACCGTCTTGTCGAAGGCATACTCTATAACTTCATCGCTGATTGTGAATGAGAGCAATTCTTTCTTCACTCTTATGTTGGCATCGACGGTTCCTAGGAATGGCCTACCTAAAATAATGGGACAAGCAGGGTCCTCTACTATATCAACAACTAAGAAATCAGCAGGGACAAACAATTTACCTACTTGTACTGGTACATCGGTTACCATCCTTGTTGGAATCACTACCGTATTATTAGCCATGTATAACTTTGCATCCACGGGCTCCAGAGGACCTATCTTTACCTTGTGCCATATGGTTAGTGGCATCATGCTAACGCTAGCGCCCAAATCAACTAAAGTATTAAACCGATATCGACCTAAGCCAATAGCGATAGAAAACTTACCTGGGTCCGCCCGCTTTTGTGGTAGCTCCAATCTGTGGCACTCCTCTGCGATCTCAGAAAGCGATCGCTTCTTACCCAATATGTCCTTAAGGAACCTTGAATCATCTTCACGAACCGTTGTAACTTCTTTTCCGCCGGGTCCTTAATCACCTTTTTTTGATGGGAATGACAACACCTTCTTATTCCCTGCGGCTAGAGTGAGATCAATATCGACTGGATGGGGGTTGACATCGACTGGAGGAGTCAATTTATGTGGTGACTCAGCAGCAGTGTCGACATCGACATTAGTAGGGTCGTCATCAACGTCACCTTGGTCGATATTGAGGCCCACTAGTTATGATTTGCTATGGCATAAGCTCGCCCTTCTCATTCTCCTCAACGGTCATTCCACCCTTCTTAGGCACCACATGGACTGGGCTCACCCATTCGATGTCGGAGATGGGATAGATGATTCCTGCATCCAGCATGCGTATGATCTCCTTCTTCACCACCTCTCTCATGTTGGGGTTGAGCTTCCGTTGGTGTTCTATAGATGCCTTATGATCATCCTCTAGGAGGATTCTATGCATACATGTAGCGGGTGAAATACCTTTTATGTCCTCAAGAGAGTACCCAATTGCCTTTTGATGAGCGCAAAGCACTTCCATAAGCTTATCTACTTCCTGCGTGGTTAGTGTAGCATTGATAATCACAGAAAAAAGTAGAATTGTGACAAAGAAACTCATACCTAAGTGTGTCGGGTAAAGGCTTCAACACAAGAGAAGGTCCTTGTGGAATAAGGATTGGCTCTACCTCCTTCGTCTTCATGATCTCGCCTAGGTAATCAGTCTTCATTCTCTTGATTGAAGCTCCCAACTCTGCTATAGGAGTTGGTGTGGACCAAGCATAGAGTGATGCCAACTTCGATTGGGACTCTTCGTAGTAATCCTGAAGAAAAGAAGTCGAGGTCGAGTAGGAATAGTCGATAACGACTAAAAGTTCAGCACATACCTCGGCTTCTGAGCTGTCCGATGTCGAGGGGAGTAGGTCGATTTCGACGTCTGATGTCGATGTGGACTGGTCGATTTCGACCTCTGCAGTCGATATAGACTGGTCGATTTCTACCTTTGCTATCGACAAAGGGTCCTCGATATCGCCTGTAAAAGAGGGAGAACAAACCTGACTTACTGAGTGAGTTGATGTCGACAGAGGGCACTCGATATTGAGTGGGATGGTTGATGTGGACCTCTCATCGTCAATTTCGAATTCTTCTTCGAACTCCATGGATAAAGCATCGTCGAAGATCTCCTCATCACTCATGCATGTAGCCAGGAACTCCTCAATGTCCTCGTCGGTGAGCTCTTCTGCAGCTAGGGCTAGGGCCTTCTCATAAGTTAGGGCCCTTTCCGTCAGTTCTTTGCAATCCATGACACTGGTGTAGACTAACTTGATCTCCATTCCATTAACCTCCTTCATTGTGGGTTTGAAGAAGAACTCTATAACTTCGTTCCCTATAGTAAAGGTTAGTAATCCTCGACGTACATTGATATTGGCATCTGTAGTAGCTAAGAAAGGCCTACCAAGGATGATAGGTATAATAGGATCTTCAGGCATATCCAATACAATGAAATCAGTAGGTACAAAGAACTTACCTTCCTTTACCGGAACGTCATCAACTATACATATGGGACTGACGAATGAGTTGTCAGCCATATAGAGCTTCATATCCATAGGTTCAAGTGCTCTGATGTTCACCCTTTTCCAAATAGAAAAAAGCATAAGACTTACGCTTGACCTTAGGTCACATAGGGCTTTGTAGCGATGTTGGCCAAGCCCCACGGTGATTGCAAACTTCCCTGGATCGCTCTTCTTCTCTTGGAAGTCCATCTTTGAGCACTTCTCTGCGATCTCTACCATGGACTTCTTTTTGCTAAGGATGTCTTTGAGGAATCGAACATAGGTGGGCATCTCGCTTAGGGCCTCCGTGAGTGGGATAGTGAAGTTAACACCTTGGAGGATCTTCACGAAGCACCTAAACTTACCTAGGGTGGGGTCCTTCAATGCTTTGGAAGGGAAGGGCAGCATCTTCTTTGGTAGAGGAGCCAAAACGGTGGCCAGAGGGGCCTTCGGGGTGTCGATGTCGACTGAAGTTTGGTTGATATCGACTGGAATGGTCGATTTTGATTGAGGTATTGGCTCCGAGAGCTCTTCATTGGCATCGACATCGACCATGGGGTCGATATCAACTGCTGACTCGACATCGACTGGTCTGTCGATGTCGATTGGATCTGCAGCTTTCTCCTCTACTTCCGTTCGTGGCTTTTGTAGTTTGTTGCCACTCCTTAGTTGCATGGCTGCGATGTGGCCCTACCCGGATTGCCCCTTAGGATTTGTAGTTGGTTGCCCAGGGAATGTTTCAGATGGTCTAGGGATTTGTGCAGCCAATTGACCCAGTTGGGTCTCTACATTCTTTTTCCATATATCCATCTCCCCAATCCTTGTGGTAAGGTGATTGAGTTGAGAATGGATTGCATTGTTGGATTGATCATTCTTTGCTTGATTTCGCCTTATCTCGTCCAGTACAACTTGGGTAATAATTAGAGTTTCTATTCGAAAGTTTATAAACTCAATTATGACTAAGGTAGATGCAAATTAGGTTAATTTATTGCAAGATATCTTTTCCTATTTACCGGTTTAGGTGAAAGTCTTCTTCTTTATGATAAAAGCATACATCTTTATTGGTTTCTTACTTCTACTGTCATGGTTGTCGTCACAGTAATCTCAGGCTTTGGAAGATCTTTTCTTTCTTAAGTTTACATCTTTATTGCCTGCCATTCGTTGAGTTATCGAAAAACCCAACACCCCTGGTTTATTGCTGTTCATTGCTCCTTTTCCATCCTTCTTTCTTCGGCCTTTCTTCACCGAAAAAAACTAACGTTTCTGCATGAACCAGTCGATATTGACCAACACAGTCGATATCGACCACTTTGCCCAGATCGACGGTCTTCTGTGTCGATACCGATTGCCCTGCACGAACTTGCTGAGGTCGATTTCGAGTCATCTACTCGATATCAACTGCCCTGTGTCGATTGGCAGTCTTTCGAGCAAGTCGATTTCTGCCACTGATATCGATATCGACCACCCTAGTCGATATCGACTGCCGTTTTTGTCTTTGCAGGTCTTCTATTACAGTAGGAATCGACAGCCAAGGTCGACGTCGAGTGTTGTGCTCGAGATCGAGGCTTCTGGTCGGACATTCAGGACGTGATTTCAACGCTAGAAGGATCCCGCTGACTCGCTTCCTCGTGGATCGAACCTGATTCCCTACTACTATAGCGGGGAGTCCTGAATTTATTTGAAGAGACTAAGGGTTGCATTGTTTTATATTTGATTATATTATTCAATTCAATTCTCCCACGGCAGATGAAAAATGTTGAAGTTGGCTGTGTGGGTTGAAGGAGGAAGATGTTAAAAATTAGGGTCAAAGTTTTTTTTTTGGTCCAATCCATAATTATTTTATAAAAAATGAAAAGCACTTGGTTACAATTACGTAAAATTTGTCTTGGCAAGAGACAAAACATGTCATGCCAATAGACATTATTATGATACTTAATAATCCATGTCAAATGAATATTTCTTAGATTTTATGCCCCGAATTTGGAGTTGGGTAGGGAAGGGCCATAAAGAGTTAAACACGCTTAGCATCATCTGCGCATCTACATGTTATTGGGTTATGGTTGCCCTACTGTTACTCGAGAACTTAACATATGAGTCACTCCCTTCAGCCTAGATCTCAAGTATGATATGTTGAAATAGAGGTCCCCCTCTGTGTTGATGTTACTAGCACTAAAGCCTTTTTATCACTCCCACCTCTTACATTGATCAAACTTTTGACGGAATCCAACCGATGCACCATTGTTTACCATATTTGCACCCGTATCAGCCGCATACACCTCAATTGAGCATTGTTGCCACATTGTTGTAGTTGTTCTTGGCCAGTTTATTGACACATCCATATGTTCAAATATAGGCGGTTGCAAACACGAGGCTTCCATCGCCCCCTTCATTTACTTAGCCGATTTTCCATGCTTCTTTTGAGCTTTCATTTTCATCTTCCTTGTTTTTTTCGACAATATCCACTAATATACACGGACTGCAGGTGCTAGAATCATTAGTTTTCTGATAAAAATGGCGACCCTTGACAGTAAATGGCATGTTTATCTGAGTGTGATTGGGACAATTGTGTCCTCGTGCTTGAGAAGCAGCAGGCACTGCCAGAACTATCTGCTTGTTGACGATTCTGGCATCCTCGGTTCTCTTACCGTCATCTCTGGACTTCTTTTTACAAGAGATGAAGGCAACATCCGTAAGGTTTGAATCTTGTAAGGCTTTCATCATTCGTAGGGCCACTCTATTAGCAGTTGCACCCAAATCATTCACAAATGCCATCAGGCTCTCTGTGTAACCGTGTTTCTGCTGACTCACCTACATCATCATCATCAATTCCCATTATGGTCGAGAATCAGTTTAGTACTCGAAAGACATTGAAAAAGGATGATGAGAGGATATCAGTCATACCTGCATTAGTGGTGCGCATCCAACATATATCATTGTGCTCTTGTCCTTGGTTCTCTTATTATCCCTCGCAACTAAGTTAGCTAGGTATGTGCCCTTGTCCTTGGTTCTCTTATTATCCCTACGATGTTTAGAGCGGGATCCTAAGTTTGAATCCTTATCCTTGTCGTCGTTGCAAAATTTTCTAGCATATCTTCTTTTTGTTGTAGCAAATTCCAGTTCAAACTTTTCTGGGTCGGTTTTAAGGGTTTGGAATACCTTCTTGGCTAATTCTTTTAGAGCACGTGCCTGAACGAACACACGCACACGCACACGCACCCACACACATATATGACTGGTTTATTGTTTATTTAACATTCAATAGGGATAATGTAAATGGTAAATAGGCAAAAGCATGGATGGGGAAGCTAATTACCTGCTTGAAATAGATGCTAGTAGAAGTATTAAAATGCATAGCATTCCAGTATATCAAGAATACATCATGCTACAAAACCATGATATTATTGAATCATATTAAATTTGAAACAAGTGCTACATCAACTTATAAAATAAAAACAAACAAAACTAATATGAGATTATGCACCTCAAACTGGTGAAGAAATTGGTACATATCTTCATGAAGTTTGGCTCTCATGGTGCCAAAATCCATAGGATGTTTGATGATTTCAGAATAATCTTCCACCTATATACGCATATATACCATGTTTTCGAGAAACGAATATACAAAAAAATATTCACGTAAAAAATGGAAAGAAGCGGAGAGAAAAGAAACCTCAGTTGGATCAACAGGTTGGGCAAATAGCTCATAGGCATCTCTCCTGAGCCCATATACATATATAGATTTAGAAACCCAATGGAGATGCATTATTTGATGAACTGTATACATTAATTTATAAGTAGGAGGAAACAAATTATATATAACCTTTGAAGTGTATCAAGAATGAGCTCTAATACCCGCTTGGTGGGTGCTAAAAAGGCGCCCTCGTTTGCAGGATCTGACGAACTTTTACCCATTCCTTCAATCTACACACATAAACACACAAAATCTTCATCTTACATTTGAATCAACAATTTTATAACCTTAACTTCTTCGTGAGCATGATCTGATTACCTCCTCGAGATTAACTATCTCAAGCTTATCCTCAACAAAAGTGTTAATGCCAGGGCTATCTGTACTCCTCATCCTCATTCCGATCCTCTTCCTCGTGTTGGTTCCCGCCTTCTTAAGCTTTCCATCACCAACCGTAATTGCTAGCCTGCTTCTCTTTTTTCCTCCTCCATCTTCTCTGCTTTCCCATCAAAATTCACAATCAGATTCTCACATCTAAACATTAATTATTATATATGTACAACACATAGCATGAAAATCAATCTATCGCTTACCTAATCATCATTTTCATTATCTTTTCCCAAATGACTAGCTAGCTACCACCATTTTACAATTTATATGGTATATCTCTCTCTATATATATAGAGAGAGAGACAGATAGAGATATGTCTTATATGGTAACAGCCTTCATTACGTTTACGTACTTGGAAGATACCGGATCATATACAATTAAGTAGAGTCGTACGTCGTGACATAAATTAAGGTTTACATTACATGTACAATATCCAAACACTAGTCATTGGTAATCGCGCTTCTTGATTATATTAGGTACTAGTGTAGGTCTCGTCTCGTGTACATTAATAAAAGGATTTTTTTGGTAATATGCCATTTTTATAAGGACATTTTGCAAAATGTCCATTTTTATAAGGGATTTTGCAAAATGTCCATAATGACAATTTTACCCCTATTCATTAAGCTTAATTACCTACCATTTTCTCTCCTTTCATGGAAACAACGAACTCACATGAAGGAAGAAGCAATTTTCGTTTGTGATCTGGATCTGGAGCACGACACCAGGCATCTTGATTGCAGATTTCACAGCAACACCGAATTCGACGACACCAGGCATCATCGAGTTCAAAAGAGGTACTGTAATCTCGATTTTGATCTCAATTGACGATTTTGATTTCAATTGAAGATTTTGGTTTTGCAAAAGAGGTATTGTAATCTTGAGTTACTGTAATCTCGATTTTGATCTCAATTGACGATTTTGATCTTACTGTAATCTTCAATTGTTTGAGAAGTGATAGCTAAGTTTGATCTGAATTGTATGCCGGTCATCAATTGTATGCCTGTTATAAATTGACGATTTTGATCTCCATTGTATGCCTTTTATACCTATCATCAAGAATTCTGTGTTCAACAGGTGTTGTTGTTTGAATTCTTATTTCGACAGTGTGTCATCAACGCACTTCAACTAAATGGTTATATTTGATTTTGATTACAACTGAATGTCTGTAATCAGTGCATTTCGTTGAATCTAATAACAAGTAAGAGATGTCACCAGGGAACAGGTCTAATGGATGCCAATCTGCTAACAGTAAAATTTGGTGGAGAATGGAAAATGGAAGAAGATGATTTAATGTTTGTTGGGAATGTGTCATCAAAAGTGATTGTCATCAGACAACCTATGAGTATGTATGAGATGAAGAGTGAGATAATTAACAGATTCATCAACAGTGACATTTTAGCTCCTACTCTTCAATTCAGTCACTTGCATCCTTTCAAGAAATCTATGGAGCCTTTTTTGATTGAGAATGACACTGATTTGAGGAGTTTCTTTCAAATTACTGAATTGAATGAAGTGAATTGGACATTGCCTTTATATGCTACTGTTGGGAAGGAAAGCATTGAAGATCAGGTTACACAATCTATGAATGAAGAAAATCAGTTTTAATTACATGCTGACAGCTATTTCAAGGATACATATGTAATGGAACACAACTTTTATGTGCAGAATGATGATGTAGACTGCATAAATGATGACAATGATACAGGTGATAATGGAGATGATACCAATATTGAGAGTGGCATCAATAGCACTACAATGTCCACAAAATCTGCAGAACCTATAAGTTCCAAAAAGGGGGACACTGTTATATCTTCGGGACAACTTTTCAGAACAAAGGAAGATCTCAAAAATGTTTTTGCATTGTTGGCCGCACAAGAAACATTTGCTTACAAGCTGAAAAAGACAACACCAACTTATTATAGAACAGTTTGTGTTGATGAGAGTTGCGAGTGGAAAATTCACGGTGCCATAGTAAGTTGTTCAACTATATTTCAAATTAAGAAATACAATCAAGAACATTGTTGCAGTTTGCAAACAAGGATTGGAAAACTTCGCCCCCTAACTATAAACTTGTAGCTGAAAAGATCAAACCAAGGTCAAATATACTGTAATCCCTTCATGTAATCACTCCTCCTTTGATATTTTATTGACTCTGTTACATAATATGAACAAATATGAAGACACCAAAAGGGGCCAACTCGAAGTGAGATTAGAAACATCATAAGAAATGACTTCAAAATGAATGTGACCTACTGGAAATCATGGAAAGCTCATGATGCAGCAATAACGATGGTAAGGAGTCATCACAAGAAAGCTTTGAATTATTACCATCATATTGTTGTGTCCTAAAACAATATAATCCTGGAACTGTCACCTTCATTGAATTTGACTCCCAATCAAGGTTCAAGTATTTGTTCATTACATCTGGACAATGTATCCGTGCATTCCCAATTATGTGAAAGGTACAAATTCATTTCATAAAGAACAATTACTGTATCCAAATATTTTTTATATAAATTTGATATCTGCAAACCTGTAATCAGACTCAATATGACATGTACTAGTGGTAGATGGTACATTTCTAAAAGGAAAATACAAAGGCACTCTCCTTACAGCTTCTGCACAAGATGCAAATCATCAGATTTACCCTATTAGCTTTGTAGTGGTTGACTCAGAAAACAACAACTCTTGGGAGTGGTTCTTCAAAAAGCTTGAAACAATCATCCCATCAAGTGAAGAGCTGGTTTTTTTTCTGACCGTCATCAAAGCATTACAAGAGCGTTAGAGTAGGTTTACCCAAATGCTAAGCATTATTACTACAGATGGCACTTGAGGCAGAATATAATGTCAAAATTTAAGAAGAAGAGTCTTTGTGAGTGGTTTGAAAATACTGTAAATAGTTACACAATATCAGAATTCAACACCTACTTTGAATGCATTACTAATGCCAACAACAAGATGAAGAAATTTCTTATAGATTTGATGTTTGAGAAATGGGCAAGAGCTTATTCAAAAGCTGACAGGTACAATATGATGACTTCAAACAATGCAGAGACAATCAATAACGTCTTCAGTGAAGATAGATCATTCCCAGTTATAGAACTACTGAATGCAATCAAAGATAAGCTAACAAAATGGTTCAATGACCGAATAAAAGAATCTGAAAAGAACAGCTTTAAGCTTCCAAAAAACATAAGTGATACATTGTACAAAAGATGCGGTGAAGCAGGAATGTACATTGTTAAACAACTGAATGACTTCCAGTTTGAAGTTGTTGGTGGCATGAATCGGGTTCTAGTTGATCTGAAGCAGACATCTAGTACATGTAAGGTATTTGATTATGACAAGATACCTTGTGTACACGCGCTTACTGTCATCAATGATAAAAAAACTGAGTGTTTTGAGGTATATTAGCAATTATTACACAAATGAAGCTTGGACCTTGGCTTATCAAGAGACAATATATCCAGTTTTACATGCAACAGAGTGGATAGTGCCAGATGACATCAAAAAGCAGAAATGTCACCCACCATTGGTGCGTAAAAGAAGCGGTCGGCCTCAAAAAAAAGGAAGCCTTCAATTGGAGAATATAGAGGAAAAGGATCAAAGAGTCATCAGAACATCTAAATAATTTATCCTACATTGAGTTTTAGTACATTTTATGTTTTTTTCTTCTTATATTGAATAGAATGTTAACTTTCACCAGTTTCTTACACTGCACATTATATAAACTGTCACCAGCTTTTACTTTCTGTCCAAAATCAAACAAATTGATTCATGTGTTGTTTAGTATATATAATCTAAAAATGAAAATAAAAATGGAATCAAATCTGTCAACAAAGAACTTGTTGAGTAACCACAAGTTCTGTCACCACAATTAAAAACAGTGAAAAGAATTTTGTCACCAGAAGGACATGTGGTGTACAGTATGGTTTAGGGTTTAGGGTTTAGGGTTGAGTCATTAGGGTTTACGGCCAAGGCCTTAAACCCTAAATCCTAAACCCTAAAATGTTATATACAGTACTTCGTTAAGAGATGAGAGTTGTCACCACAAATAATGGTGTCACCAGAAGGACACCCCTAGGACAATGGAAGCAAATAACCTAAAGGGGCTAATGCTAAGAAAAAATTTTGTCACCAGAATGAATGGTGTTACCAGAAGGAATGGTGTCACCAAATGGATAATCCTATGAAAAGGAAAGCAACAACCATAAAGTGGCTAATGCTAAGCAAAGATACATGTGGTACAAAACATAAAAACAGTGGGAAAAAATGGTGTCACCAAAAGGATCATTCTAAGCAATGAATGGTATCACCACCATGAATGGTGTCACCAGAAGGACACCCCTAGGACAAGGGAAGCAAATACTCTAAAGGGGCTAATGCTAAGCAAAAATTCTGTCACCAAAATGAATGGTGTCACCAAATGGATATCCCTAGGACAAGGGAAGCAATAACCCTAAAGGGGCTAATACTAACCAAAGATACATGTGGTGTAAAACATAAAAATAGTGGGAAAAAATGGTGCCACCAAAAGGATCATTCTAAGCAATGAATGGTATCACCACATGAATGGTGTCACCAAAAGGACAACCCTAGGACAAGGGAAGCAAATACCCTAAAGAGGCTAATGCTAAGCAAAAATTCTGTCACAGGAATGAATGGTGTCACCAAAAGGTATAATACAGAAAATGATTGAATTGAAATTATGGATACTTAACAAATACACCAAACTTTGAAATTGTCACAGTGAAGCTGTCATCAGAAGTCAACAAACTTTGAAATTCAATTGAAATCATGGATACTTAACAAATATAGAAGGCATAATATAGAAAATGATTAAAAGGAACATAGAGATTAATATGAAAACATTCATTCCAAAATACAACAAACTTGGTTCAAGTATTTCCAAGTGTCACCATCCAGGTTACATCAACTAAATATCCAATAATTAGATAAGTAAATGTATTCAAGAATTTCAAATACACATTGTCCAACTACAGAAACTTCTGTGATAAATAAACAAATGTCCAATGCTTGTTGAAAAGGTCAGATCCAATCCTCTCACGATAGGCTTGAACAAATTCGTCATTGACAAAATCCATGTCACCACCAAATACAAGATGCTCAATGTGTTTTATGGTGTAAACTCCACAGCTACCCCTACATAATAAACACACACAGAAAAAGTGAACAGATGTAATCTGATGAGACAGAACATAAAAAAAAGAAAAAAAAGATGGCAAACAGGAGGTACCCGTCATCATTTTGTTTCAACCCATTTACTCTATCAACCTCAAAGGGGGAGTCATCAAAAACAGGGAACAAACCACTCTTCTTCAGCAGAATAAGAAGCATTTGACAAATCTGAGCAAGCTTCTGAACGATAACTTCATCTTTGAAGTAATAACAATGGGAGTCATAGACAATAATCATCCTGGAATCCAACTGAATCTCAAGTGCAACCCATTGCAGGTTGTCAATGTTAAATGGAGTGTAGACCTTCTTCACACCTTCCCACGGCTTCCCACAAGGAGGATAAACACCAATGAAGTACTTGTAGAAATCCTCATCAATTGTAGGGCGATTTCTAATTAAGTAAGGATCGTACGCCCCAATCTTGGTAGTAAAAATCGTGTCTAATATATATAACACTGCCTGAATATTGATCAGGGAAGTTGTGAAGGCGCTTTCTCAAGTGATAAAGTGCTTCATCAATATGTTGTGAAAAGAAAAAAGAATAATTTCTAACTGTCACCAAACTATTGTCACCAAATGTAATCAACAAGGAAAAGACATGTACATAGGACCAAATAACACAAATATGAACTTACAACATCACGAAGCCAGGAGCCCTTCCCCACTAACTCAGTGAAAAACGACTTGTTCAGGTCAGCAGCAAACCCTTAATCTTCCCATCACGCCTACAAAAAAAACAAACAAACAAAAAAAAAGATAAATAAACTTATTATAAGAAGTAGAAAGATGAAAAAGAGAAGATAGATAAAAAAAAAGATAATTACCCAAGAGATCTAAAGCCGATATAAAAATCAGTACGAGCCTCTTGGGTTAGAAAAGAGTTTGTCGGTTCTCTAGGAAGGCGAGGCTTCTTTGGTTTAAACGGATTTGTGTAGGGAGTATGGACTGCAGGGGCAGATTTCCCAACCCTATGAGAACGCCTTAATGGAAGCTCTTCTTCATCATTTGAAGATATAAGATGCCCAACATCAGTGATGTTATGAAATAGACTTTGTTTAGCAAAAACATCAAGATCAGCAACACCACTGTCACCAGCCCCAACACTTTCACTAGTAGCAGTAGCAGGAAAAGTACTTGCATTATTCACATCAGATGAATAACCAATATTGACACCAGCACTAGAACTATCATCAATTACATCATTTGAACCACCAAAAACGGTAGCATCTCCAACACTGTCACCAGCCACCTCTTTTGCCACACTACTGTCTTTTATGCACTCCTGTGAAGAAAGAACAACAGTAGGAGCAACAATGCCACCAAAAACAGAACTGGCATCAATCACATCAGTCGAACCAACAACAACAGTAGCAGCACCAAAACTGTCAGCAGGGAGATCTTTTCACACACCAATATCATTAATACACTCATGTGAAGAAAGAACAACTGTAGAAGCAACAAAAAGAACAATATCGGTGGAACCTGATAGAATAACTTCAGTGAGAGCAACGCTAGGACCATCACTTCCATCGGGTGAAATAACAACTTCAGTAGGAACAGCAAACCCACTGGCATTAATGTTATCAGTAGAAGTTTGCATTCCCTCTTGTGACACAATAGTTGTAAGGACAACATGTTGCTTTCGTAGAGCAGATTCACTGTCATCACTATGCGTAGGAACATGAGATTCTAGTGCAGCAGTTCTCTGCTCAAGTAGGAGGATCTTAGAAACACACTCTTTCAACTGTGCTTCAATTTTATCAAATGATGCCCTAAAAGAGGTTATAAGCCCTTCAAGAAATTCAGCTTTTCCAAACAAATCTTTAGCCCAACCAGAAGGACCATCACTTGCAGGAATAGAAGAAGGAAAATCAGGTTCAGACTCAGATGGAGGAACAGGTCTAGGTAGCTTAAACTTGGATCTCTTTGGCTTGTCACCATGATCTGGAACTTTATCACCCCTCTTTGCTTCTTCATTACTCTTAGAGGAAGCTTGGCTCTTTGAAGATTGCCGATATGGCACCACTTGTTGCTTCTTCTTCTTAGGCTCATCAATAGCAGAAGAGCTTCTCAACTCTCTCTTATTCACCACAAGACCAACACTGGCATCACTGTGCTTGGACCGTGTCACCAATTCCATCTTGAGAGGAACAGGGCTGGCATCAGTGTGCTTGGACCGTGTCACCACTGCCTTCTTGAGAGGGACAGGACTGTCAAAGTCAGAAGTGGCATCAGTGGCAATTAACTTCTTTTTCCCCAAAGCTGACTTTCTGACTACGTCCTTTTTTCGAGTAGGAAGTTTAAAAGAAGGGAGAGTAGCTTCAACTCCACCATGAAACATAGGACCACCTGATTTCCTAACAACATGAGCTTGTATACGTAACTTCCTAGCATATACTACATCATTATCATTTGTACCCAATCCACCGAAAGAAGAAACATAAGAATCAATGGCGTCATCAGCGACTTCATCAGAAAATGAGAGTTTAGTGCCATTCATAAACTCAGCATAAATAGGATGGACAATAGTACCCTATCAAGAGAACAAGAAATAAAATTACACGATGACAGATAGGACGTGGAACAATGAACTGATATCAAAACAATAAACACACAAGAAGAAAAAGGATGCTTACCAACTCTTCTGAAAAAAATTCCAGCGCACTTGTCATACTTAATGCAAAAATCAATATCTTCACTATACCAAATAATAGATGCAGGTAATCCTTCATGAAATGAAAAGCTACAACTTGTCATCGAAGCAATTTGAGGAATTGCCTCTAAAATCCAATTCTGAGATCAAAACAACAATAAGGACAGAAATAGGATAAAAGAAAAATAATATAAAAAAAATAATAAAAATAAAATTTGGAACATAAAAGTAAAGAGAAGGAAAATACCTGAAATGCCAAGGGATAACCGAATAAATTGTAGCTAAACCTCTTACCTTTGTTGGATTGTTCTGATCTTATGGCTTTCTTCAAAAAAGTCAGTGTTTCCAAATAGGCAACACGTCCAAAAGGATACAGTGATAAATTGCCCAAATCAGCAACAAGATCAACATAGTTTTGACGGATAAGATAGGTAGTCCTCTGGGGGAGTAAAACACCCTCGATCAATAATAAATATGTTAGTGATAGTTTCTTCTGGGACAGCTGTGGTTCCTTGATAAAAATGTAGATAAGTTCATCTAAAGTGCACTCAGAAACTCCCAAAAACTCCTCCATATCAACATGAGGGGAGGAAGACTTATCAACACCATTCTCTTCACAAATCAACCCATTTACACAGCAAAACTCAGAGAGCGAGAACCTTGACAAATGACGTCCAACTTTAAACCACATTTCATTCACTTTCTTAGTGTCCACTTCATGAAGCAGCATGTGGTGGAAAAGTTGTGAGTAGAAATACAAACGATCACCAGCACGGACAATAGACCCAAAACAACCATCAATAAGGGCAGCCCCATCAGATGAAGACAACCCCTTCCGAATGACATCAATAATGGCAGGCTTTGAGTACATATTAAGATGTGCACGAAAATGCTTTCTCTCAGGGACAATGAACTTAAATAGAGCAGGTTCAAGAGGAAATGATGTCTCCAAAGGAGAAGGTTCCTTATATAACACCATATCATTACCTAAAGAATATAGCAATATTAACAGAAATAAATCAAAATGAAATGTCGCCATATGGAATATAATGTCATGAAATATAATGAACAAGTGCATATAGCAACCTGTAACCAACCAAGTACATATATCAAACAAACAAGATTGACCAAAAGGAGAAAGAACAAGGGCATATAACAGATTATAACCAAACAAATAAAATACTGTCACCAAGCATGAGAAATAGATCAAATACATAAATACATAAAAGAGAAAGAACAAGGGCATATAACAAACTGTAACCAAATAGATAAACTAATGTTAAAGCATGAGAAATAGATCAAATACATAAATACAAAAAAAAAAAGAGAAAGAACAAGCCCTACTAGAAAAATGCAATTAGACATCTGTTGTGAACAGATGTCTTTCAAAAAAATTTCCGACCTCTTAGTGCGTGCAGTAAAAAATCAACTTTTTAACATCGGTTTTAAGCCGATGTCTTTTCTTGGTTAAAACAACTGTTTTATTTTGAATATAGATATAAATCAGCCCCTCGAATTTATTCTTGACATGTTCACTTGTTGTTAAAGCCTCATTATTTTTCATTTCTAAGCTTTTAAAGATGTCCACACCAAGCCTAAATTTTACATCTACATCACTATTTTTAAAATAATTAATGTATTAAATCAAAATAGACATCTTTTTATTATATTGATTTTGTGTATATTAATTTCATATACATAATTTGTGATTTTTTATTGTTTTAAAATAATTTATCGTATGAAATATGTACATAATTGATGTATTAATATGATATAGACATCATTTTAGATTTTTATAAACATGTTGTTGTTAGTAATATATATCAATTTATATTAACATTGTGATGTAAAAATATATGTTACACATTCATTTAGATTATTCGGACGATGTCTATAATGATACTAACATCCGCTTTATGTAATTGTTCGATTTCATAGCTATTAAGGCACAACACTGTTCATTTATAATCCGATACTTTTTCATTTGATACACAACACCCTTTGCTCGATATAAATAAGACTTTGCAAATGATAGGTACTTTAATACACCCATCCCAATGGAACATAAAAAAAATGGGCACAACGATATATTTACGAGTTTCAAGCTAATCCCTGCTTCGAAAAAAGCTAATTTGACAAACAACAAATAATGCAACAAATAATGCAGGGATGAATGAATAGAGGATTGAACTCCCTAAATTTCGACATCTCTATGGACTCATCGGGTTGTAGCCGAGTCGATGTCCACCGTTGATGTCGACCTTCATTTGCAGAGCTTCATCACTCTTCAATTGCATATAAAGGCTAAGATGCAACGATCTTCCTCTTCATCGTTCGTTGCTTCTTCCTCTCGTTCCGACCTTGTGTTGCCACTGCTCTTCGCTAAATCTTGCTCAAATTAAGCTGATCAAGTTTGCCTGGTAGAATTACAGAGAAGCACAAGGTGAACACAACCCATTTAAGCATCAAAATCTTAAGATAAAGAAGATCCAAATTGTTCAGGCAAACTAGAGTACCAAAGAAGTAAAACAGTGAAAAAAAATTACCTTCAGCTCATCAACTTCACTATGAATTTCTTCAAATGAGATGGACTGATACTTAATCTTCTTCTTAGCATCATCAAAGCCGAGATTAGAGGCTGCAATTAAAATAAAATTAAAAAGAACCCCTTGTTCAATGACCTGACGTGAGGAGACAGGCAACGATCGACATACTACCTTCCACAGAGGAACAATTGACCGCATATTAAACTTCTATATACAAGTTCACTATTTTTGCAGACTAAAGGACATAATATTTTTTAAGGTTTTCATGTATGTACCTCATAAAGATCTTTATCCATAATTTTCAACTCTAAATCGTATTATTATTAACAATTTAAAAAGTATTGGCAATGACAAAGAAACAAAATTCTAGAGTTTTAAACAAGAAAAGAATTCCATGTTCAATGTGGCCAAGGAACATTGTGTTCTAAAATAGGTCATTCAATAAACAAATTTCTAGGTAAAATCATCCAAATATCAATCCAAGCACAGAGACAATGGAGAATGGAGACTGTGAAGAGTAATCGAGCCACATAATTTTTCCTAATGACTAAAGAAGAATGATAAAATCCAAAGGTCTGGCAGAATATCTATCATTCCTACAACTTGTCACTTAACACTTGACAATAGAAATTAGATAATCACACAAAATAAGTGCTCACATCAGCAACACATCAAACTAGCAAGCAAATAGAAGCATCATAAGACCAAAACTTAAAAGGAATACTAAAGCAAACACAAAAAATTGATAGCATAGACTCACCTTACAATCAACAAATTTGAGAACCTCGTCAGAAACACCGTTACACTTAACAATGGTCTTGAATGCACCCTTAGGCCTCAACTGATTCCACGCCCAATTTCAGAGGACCAGTTTCCTCCTTTGCGGAAACATACAGATTTGAGAAGCAAAAAATAGCATTAAGGGCAATAGAGTGGACATACCCTTGATACTTGAGCCTCTTCGCTTCGTTAGCATCCTTCAACAACAAAAACACAAAAAATAGAATGAAAATTATTTCAAGAACTTGAACGAACATGAATAATAGAACGAGAGAAAATAATTTGAAATTTCCAACTAATTAGACCCAGAGCGGGTGTGAAACCGCTAACTAATTAGAGCCAAGGCCAAGGCACATTCTCTTGATCTATTCTATGTACCTTCTTACTAAGTATATACTTGAGCAGTTAAGTAAATAGAAATGGCCTCTAGTGCAAATTCATATTCAACTCCATCAATGGGTTCAAATAAGCTAAGATGTTTGCTATTGCTGAAATATCATGTTGGACATCTGAAATATAAAAGTCAATTTAGTATAAAGCGATACATCACTTGGCAAATATACATCTAAAGAAACAGGAATATTTGCTAAGCTTACCATATAATAGAACTAACTGGAGTAGATTAGTCTTTCATAAGAATTCTAAACCTTGCTCCATTTCAGCCAGCTTAATCATTTAAATAATCCATTAAATTTAAAAGAGAAGGCAATAACAAATGAGCAAGATATTATCAACAATAACGAAAAGAATCAAAAAATCTGGATCAGAAGGTGATAGATAACACGGTGCAACAATCCAACAAGGATGCACATTTCATTGATGTACTTTTGGCCAACAATCATGAGCAAAACCCACAGCTGCGGTAGGTCTCTATGGCTATAATCGTCAGTATTACAATTTATATCTCCATTAGACTATGTTGTATATCAATATCAGGTGGACCTATTTACTAGCAATACAGGACAAAATTCAAGTATTAGACTTGTATGAGCAAAAGACCCATCGAAGACCAGGTATTTTGATTCAAAATTAAGTTTAGTGAATATAATCATCAGTATTACAATTTCTGCCTCCATTAGACTATGTTGTATATCAATCTCAGGTGGACCTATTTACTAGCAATACAGGACAAAGTTCAAGTATTAGAATAATCTGAAAAGATTTTTTTTTTACTATACCAAGAGGAAAAGCTTTCATGCAAGTTTAAGCTAATGAAAGATGCTAGCAATGCAATGTTCAAGACCGCAGATATTAGGGGATGATGCAATTATTGGAAGAGCAGATAAGACACATCGTGGGGGTGAGCCAGAAATTTCGGGAGCTGTAACAAGAAAGAACTCACTAGTGGAAGCAGAAGTGTTATGAAAAAGGATGCCATGATCTAATTTAATATTCAATCTCCCTAAGGAAGTACACTAATTTTTTCCAAAACCACAAATGTGGAGATTTTAAAAAAAAAATCAGTGTTCATCAGAGAAGAGCTAGTGACTGGATGAAGAAATATTCTAGAAAAGGGCAGTCAGCATTAAAACCAATAAGCATCTGCAATAAAAGTTCAATTCACAGTGACCAATAAACTAACTAGATGCGACTGGAAATGCTTAACATGACAATGTAGTAAGATCAACAATATTGAACATTGAAAAAGCATGACATCTTAGAATGTGACACTTACTTATACGGGGTTAGCCGTAGGATGCCCGATCTTTGACAATCAAGACACAAATTAAAGAAACTAATCAAGAAAGATGCAAGACACCAAGAACTTGATCAAGAAGCAATCAAGAACTCAAGACTCTAACAAGAACAAGAAGACTCGGCTGTAATGAAGATGAAAGACTCGAAATTTAATGAAACAAAGACCGATAGATTGGTGAAACGATCTATATCGAACAAGATGAAGACCCCAGGCTTCCGTAGAAGGTAGGAACCAACACCAATGACTATATAACCCGCTCCTAAAACCTTACACAACCATGCGTACTACATGGAGGCACAAGGACGGGGCTCGTGGATACCAGGACTTGCCAAGCTTCGCGAGATTGACAGGCACAAGGCAAACCAAGCTGAAATCAATACCAATTTGCAATCGATGAGCAACGCTTCGAATCGATTGTCTTTTCACTCAATGTGTTTCACACAAAAGAGAAGTTTTCAATAGAATGTAACGTGTCTTCTAAAAAAGGAGATCAGCCGTTCTTTATAACCCTAAAAGGCTGATTTTAATGAAAATAATAATTAAAAGAGAAATTAAAAGTAAAACCCTAAATTACATAAAATAACTTAAGTAAAGAAGGTTACTAAAAATGGCATAAAAGGGGTGTTCAACACTTAGTAAAATCCGGCCTATACATGACTAGGTAGGATCGGCCATAGCTACTTCAATGCACATGTAAGACTTCAATGGTGTCTCTTGGAGTTGTACAGCGCTCGAGAATAGGACATGACTCACGAACATGAAAGAGTCTCGCTGAAGCTTCTTAGCACGAGCTCGAGTCATCGGTCCATCCCCAAGGATGATAGGCGTGTCCGGAGGTGTAGAAGATGGTCCCGCTTCAACCTCCCCTTCTTGGAAAGGATTCGACCAAGAATCCAAGGTCTCGTCCACCGCCAAGTAAGGAATGAGATCCGCGACGTTGAAGGTTGCACTCACGCCATAGTCTCCTGGAAGCTCCAGCTTGTAGGCATTCTCACCAACTCGTTGAAGAACCTTGAATGGTCCATCTCCTCGTGGTGCTAGCTTGCTTTTCCGTGCCTCTGGGAACCTCTCTTTCCTTAGGTGCACCCACACAAGATCTCCAGGCTAGAACACCACATGTTGTCATCCCTTGTTTGCTTTGTTTGCATTGTACTCGGCCTTCTCCATTAGCTTGAGGCGTGTACGCTCATGCAACTCCTTGATGTACTCGACATGCTTTCCTGCATCAAAACATTCTTTCTCCCTCATAGGATATGGGGTAAGATCAAGAGGGGTTAGTGGGTTAGTACCATAAACACACTCAAATGGAGTTAATTTGGTTGAGGAATGCATTGTCCTATTATAAGCAAACTCCACATGAGGTAAGGCTTCTTCCCACAGCTTCAAATTTTTCCTAATAATGGCTCTAAGGACAGTGGTTAAGGTTCTATTGGTCACCTCAGTTTGGCCATCAGTTTGAGGGTGGCTAGAAGTAGAAAACAACAATCTAGTTCCCAATCTACTCCATAAGGTTCGCCAAAAATGACTTAGAAACTTAACATCCCTGTCACTCACAATTGTCTTAGGCACACCATGCAACCTAACAACTTCCCTAAAGAATATATTTGCAACATTGGAAGTATCATCAGTCTTATGACATGCAATAAAATGAGCCATCATAGACAATCTATCTACCACCACAAATATAGAATCTCTCCCCTTCTTAGTTCTAGGCAACCCCACAATAAAATCGATAGAAATGTCCTCCCAAGGGGCTGTAGGGGTTGGTAGTGGTGTGTATAACCCATGAGGCATAAGTTTTGATTTGGCCTTTAAACACTCAATACATCTCTTAAGGCAATATTCTACATCCCTAAGCATATGAGGCCAATAAAAATGTGTCCTAAATGTATGATATGTCTTATCTCTCCCAAAATGACCCATTAATCCTCCACTATGGGTTTCATTCACAAGTAATAGCCTAAGAGAAAACCTAGGTATGCACACTTGATCCGTCCTAAAGAGAAATCCTTCAAATATATAAAACTGGTCACTAGCTCCTTTAGTGTCACAATTTCGAAAGATATCCCCAAAATCCTCATCATCTCTATACAATTCCTTAATATAGACAAAGCCTAGAACTCTAGAATCTAAAGTGGTTAATAAAACATGTCTCCTAGATAAAGCATCAACAACCACATTATCTTTGCCTTTCTTATACTTAATCACATAAGAAAATGTCTCAATGAATTCCATCCACCTACCATCCCTTTTATCTAGTTTATCTTGGCTCTTCAAATGCTTTAAAGATTCATGATCAGTCCTAAGAATAAACTCTCTAGGCCATAGGTAGTGAGACCATGTCTTAAGTACTCTAAATAATGCATAAAGCTCTTTATCATAAGTATAGTAGTTTAGACACGCACCTTTTAATTTTTCAGAGAAGAATGCAATAGGTTTACCTTCTTGCATGAGGACTCCTCCAATTCAAACTCCGCTAGCATCACATTCCACCTCGAATGGTCGAGTGAAATCCGGCAATACAAGCAATAGAGCCTGCGTCAGTTTCTCCTTAAGGGTGCGGAAAGCGTCCTCTTGAGCTGCGCCCCACCTGAACTCACTCCTCTTCTTGGTTATTTCGGTGAGTGGGGCTGCGATGGAGCTGAAGTCGCGCACAAATCGCTTGTAGAAGCTCGCCAGTCCATGAAAACTCCTGACATGGCCGATTGAAGTAGGGGTTGGCCACTGCTGGATCGCCTTGATCTTGGCCTCGTCAACTTGTAGTCCATTAGAGGTCACTATAAAACCAAGAAAAGAAACTTGATTATTGCATAATTCACATTTCTTAAGATTTGCATACAAGTGCTCTAATCTAAGTGTAGAGAGTACTTCCCTTAAATGTGCTTCATGTTCCTTAGGTGATTTGTTGTAAATAAGAATATCATCGAAATAAACAACAACAAACTTACCTATAAAGTTTCTAAGCACATGATTCATTAAGTGCATGAAATTACTAGGGGCGTTAGTTCATCCAAAGGGCATGACTAACCATTCATAGAGTCCAAATTTTGTTTTAAAGGTTGTTTTCCATTCATCCCCTTCCTTCATTCTAATTTGATGGTACCTACTTTTTAGATCAATTTTATAAAATATAGAGGCACCATGCAATTCATCTAACATGTCATCTAGGCGAGGAATAGGGTGACGATATTTTACAGTAATGTTGTTAATAGCCCTACAATCTACACACATTCTCCATGAACCATCTTTCTTAGGGACTAATAACACAGGAACAACACAAGGAGTCAAACTTTCCCTAATATATCCCTTATCCAACAATTCTTGAACTTGGGATTGAACTTCTTGAGTTTCGGTGGTATTCATGCAATAAGCAGGCCTATTAGGTAATGCAGCCCCCGGAATGAGATCAATTTGATGCTCAATGCCACGAATAGGGGGTAGGCCTAGTGGTATGTCATCAGGGAAGACATCCTTATACTCTTCAATAAGAGATAGGATGTGAGGAGGGAGGGTAGCTCGAAGCTTCTCACTCAACATATTCAACCCTTTGCATAGGAGCATGATGGTTATTTCCCCATCTACAAACTCGTCTACAAACGCTCTCTTGGATGCCAACAGAACATCCTTAGGCCGAGTAGGGGTAGTAACTTGGCTCGCTTGAGCCTCCCTAACTACCTTATCTTCACTTACCTTCCTCTTCTCAATCTCCTCGGCCACCTGTGTTGGTGACATAGGCTTGAGGACGATGTTCTTTCCCTGAAAAACAAAGGAATAGCGGTTAGTGAAGCCATCATGTAGGACCTTACGATCAAATTGCCAAGGACGACCTAAAAGTATATGACAAGCTTGCATAGGCAGAATATCACATAGAACAACATCTTCATAATGTCCTAGTTTAATTTGAACTTTAGCTTGCTTGTGAACTTTCAAATTACCACAATCGTTCATCCAATGCAATTTATAAGGTCTAGGATGTTGAATAGTTGGAAGTTGTAGTTTATCAATCATTTCCGGACTAGCTAAATTACAACAACTTCTGCCATCAATGATCACATTGCAAACCTTACCCTTTACTAAGCATCTAGTATGAAATAAGTTTTCCCTTTGATTGTCATCACAAGGTTCAGGTTGAACACTTAAAACTCTCCTAACAATCAAGGAATCACCATGCTCATTTTCAATGCAATCGTCATCATCATAAGCAAGAAGGTTAAGGTTTTGATCATTAACATCATTAGCATGCTCTTCATGTTCATCACAAGAATTTTCAGATTCATATTCTCCTAAGTGATTAATCATGAGAGTTTTCTTATTTGGGCAATCCTTCATAACATGACCTCTACCTTGGCATTTAAAGCACACAATATCTCTAGATCTAGTAGAGGGGTTGGATTACTCCCTTTAGGGCCAGTAGGTGCCCCAGAAGTGCCCTTCGCAGCCATAGGCGCCTTACCCTCGTCGACTTGCTCACCCTGTGCTCGACCTTGGGTTCCTTTGTCCTTGGCACCACCGTTGGCACGCCCTTAGGGCTGTTGGACATGGCTTTGGCGCCATCTTTGGGGCTGACCATTTCATTCCTTCCTCCTTAGCTCCTATACCTAGAATTCCTTTCTACATTCATAGCTAAATGCAAAAGATCAGTAATAGTAGAATAAGGAAAGCAATCAATCTCATGATTTAAAGAAGGATGCAAAAGCATAAGAAACCTAGCCATGGTATCTTCTTCATCTTCAATAACATTAGCTCTTACCATAGCTTCCTGCATAGCATTGAAGGTTTCTTCAACACTCTTACCTCCCTGCTTGATATTCTCCAATTGTTGCTTGAGCTCGCGGGAGTAGTGTTGTGGTACGAATCTTCTCCTCATCAGCACCTTCATTTGTTCCCAAGTAGCAATGGGCGCGTCTAAAGCTCTTCTTCTTTCTTTAACAAGGTTATCCCACAAAATTAGTGCAAAACCTTGAAATTCAAGAGAAGCGAGTTATACCTTTTTCTGAGCGGAGATGTTGTGGCAATTCCAGATTTGCTCCATCTTGTTCTCCCAATCCATGTAAGCATCCGGATCGCACTTGCCATCAAACGAGGGAATCTTTACCTTGATTCTCCCCACTCCATCTTGCTCGGCCTCCCTTGGTGCCCTTTGGTGTCGGCCCCTTTCATGTCTCCTAGGCCGCGGCTCCCATTGGGGTTTAACAAGAGGAAAACTTGTCGTTGTTCCTTCCAAAGAAATACTCAACCCTACAACTAGTATAGTTGGTAAGAAAGAGGTCGATCCACAGGGAAATCTAGTAAGTTCAAGTGCTAATCTAATCGCAAGTAACCAAAAAGAGAGTTTTTGTGAGAAAAAGATCCGCCTTTTGTCAAAGCGGAAAGAAGCAAATAAGGTAAAGGAGGTTGTAGACTACAATAGAGAGAATTAGGTTCACCTACAATTTTTCACTTTAATTGATGAATTTGGTCCTTGTTTCAGCCTCTAGTTCTCTTCTTTTCCTATCAATGTCCTTGTCCAGATCTTAGGTAAATTACTAGTCCTACGAGTCCTAGCAATCCTTATCTCTAAATAACCCTAACACGGTTAAGATTTAACCTAGAGATATCATTAAGACTATGAATTAACCAAGGTATATGCAATATCAAGCTACGAGTCGATATTTAACATATATTCAACTTCTTACACATCCAATTAGTCCTACGAGTCCTAAAGGGATATGATTGCCACTTGGGTTATGGTTCGATATGAGGAATCTACAAAACCCTAGCAATTGAATGAATATACTCTAACTAGTTGATCAAGCCAGAGAGAATAAAACACATTCAAAGAATTAAGCGCAAGGAAGCCAAAACATTCAAATAGGAATAAGAACTAGATTAAGAAACTCACAATTCAACAATCAAAGATCCAAACTGTAGGCGAAACCTTCGAGAGTTTAGTTGATCATGCTCAAGCGTTCTATCAATAATTCTCTAAAGTGCATAAGGTCAATAGTAGAATAACGTAAAATTGTCTTTTAAAAGCCTACAAAGGATCGGCCAAAAATAATACTAAAAACCCTAATTAAAGTGAATAACTGATTCGGCGTTTCTGCACAGGCCGCGGGGCGGCTGGCTCAGGCGACGGGGCGGCCTGGCGATCAGCGAAGTCCTTCGAGAGTCTTCGGGCCGCGGGGCGGCTAGCTCGGCCGCGGGCGGCCAGCGATTTCTTCCGCTTCTCTCCACGTGATTAGCTATAGCTGATAATGCCATTTCCTTTATTCTTTAACTCCTCTCAATTTGATTTCACCTTGCATTACGATTCCTGAAATAAACCATAACATTGTGTAGATTCCGCATCTTCCAACTCAACAAGTAATCATGTAAATGCAACTAAAATATGCAATATTTACACCCAAACTATACTAAATGTAATATATTATGCAATACTAATAATGCTCTATCAAATTCCCCCACACTTGAACCTTTGCTTGTCCTCAAGCAATAGAAAGAGTAACTTGCAACCCCACAGAATAGTAATTCATGTATCAACCCCAATATTCTTTAAGTGTAGGAAAAACTAGCAAACACAATAGATTAACAACATCATAGCACATAATATTCATGATCAATGAAATCAAGCAACTATATCCATTCTAGACCTCACAAGGAATATGTGTTTTACTCTCACTCAAGTGTTTAGGGTTGAATATTTACGCTCAAACTCAATCTTTAAAAGCTTAGCTACAATAGTCTTGCACTAGTGTTCTAGCTCTCCACCGCTGGTGACTCTACACACAACAAAAATCATGAGGTCTTTCAATTGGGTTGTAATGGGGCCAAGGTAGAAAACATAAGGTATGGAACAATTTAGGCCATGTGGTGCTCATAATCCGGGAACTAAGGATGCAACCAAATTACAATACCACTCACAAGATTATACCATAACTCTACAATGTATACAACTCCAATCTCAAGCATCAAACTTTACAAACCATACTCAACTCATTCTCTTTTTTTTTCTTTTTCTTTTTTTTTTCTTTTTTTTTTTCATATGCTCTTCTTCATGCTATATCAAATGATTTTCCTTGACTTTTACCCCTAAGTGAATTTTATCCTCCTTAGGTCCCAAGTAATGTGTAAACTACTAGCAAGAATCAAAACATCTCATAAAAGTACTCCCAACATACAATCCATCACTCAAACCATCATCCACAATATGAATATTCACCAACTATTCCTAATTCCCGGATGGGGCAGGCTATAATTGGCTATGGAAAAATCTTGTGGAGCTCAAAAGAATAGGCAATTAGGCTTAATATTGGCTTCAAGCAGAGGATAATATGCAAGGTGGGAATAGAGTCAAATAGGGCTAATAAAGGTGCCTCAATCATCTTTAAGTCATGTGCAGAAATCATAATATGCAGCCTTGAATAAGATATCTAAATGCAAGCCAAAGAGGAAGCAATTAAAGAGATTACACTCAACAAGCAAGAGGACATAATATATTTTGTCCAAACATAGGCCAAAATAGCTCACCGGGTCATGTCTAGAACTTCAAGATCACACAAAATCAAATATCTTATGTGCTCAATCATTAACCAATTATGCTCACCAAATAGTGTGGAAATCAGATATCAAAGGTTTTCAACAATCCAAGCACATCATGGGGCATAAGTCTTAATAAATAAATTAGAGGACAAGTGGCATCCATATGGGAAAATAAGACCTAATCCTAGCTAATGCATAAATATAATAACATAAATAATATAATTTTCGAATTTTTTTTTTGCGAATAACATGGACTAACATCAACTAAAATATTCCAACATGCAATCTAAAGTCAAAATGCAACATAAAAATAAAATACATGTCATGCAAGTCTTCCCCCCACACTTAATTCTGACATTGTCCTCAATGGCGAAAACATCAAAATAAACTGAAAGGGAAATGAAAAGAAAAAAGAAAAACTAACATGATCACATTGGAGGTGGTGGTGGATAAGGTGGGAACTGAGGATAGGCAAATCGGAAGAACTCCTCATGTCTCTGTCTCTGCAGCTCTTGAGCCTCCCATGCAGCCTGCTGTCGTCACATGCTCCTGTAAGCGCCGCATCTCTGCCTGGCTCTCAACCATATCCTCCATGCTAGTTGTTAGTCCACGCACATCGCGACGGATGTCTTCTATGTCAACATAGAGCTGCTGCTGATGATCCCACATATCATCCTCACGACGGGAAATCATCTGCTGATGCTGCCACATGGTGTCCGAGAGGACAGCCATCTGCTGCTGCTGCTCCCACATAGTATCATGTCGCAGAGACATCGCCGTCATCCTCTGCTGCAGCTCATAATAATCTGGACCAGCACCTACTCTAGATGTGCCAGAAGGTCCAGCATCTCCACCTCCTACATCCGTCTACATCTCAGGAAGACCACCATCATCGTCCTGATCATCATCATTTCCATCATCCTCATCCTCATCATCCTCATCCTCATCGCCCATGAAGAAATCCTCCGCCGTAGGACCAAAATGAAGTGGCCGGGGTAATCTAAGCTGAATCACCCCAAGATGGCGTGTCCTCCAGACCCACATCGGCGCTCTCCCCTCCAAATGGCCAGCTTTCCTTAGCTGGGACTCATCATATAGAAATGAACCATGCAGGACATCAGGGACAGCGCTCAAATTAATACAGTCTCGTGCTATGAGAGTGATGAGACCCCCAAAGCTAATCATCGCCGTCTTGCGCTTGTCTATGATGTCCCTGCAGTTGAAAAGGAACAAATCCACCCAACCTGGAACTACTGGGCTCTCTGGCGTCAGACACCACAAATAGGATATATCCCTAAGTGAGATCTTGTTGACCTCAGCTTGGGCAAAGAAAGTGTTGGCTAAAACCTTATGAATCAGCCGTAGTGCAGGGTGCCTAATAGTCGAGTTGTATTGGCCCTTCTTGGCCTCAAACGGCACCCTAGTCGCCGCAAGCCAAAATGCAACAGGTCCCTCTCCCTTGACACATCAACCCAACCTGCGGTGGGTGCGGCTGTCACTCCAAAACGTTGTCCCACTCTCTCCTTTGTCCTCGTGAACTCCCGCCCCAGTAACCTAAACTCGATAGATGTAGACCGCACACTCAACGTAGCCAGGAACTCCTTATCTAAACCCGAATAGGTCGGAGCATTCTTATCTAAGAAATCCCCTAGGCCTCCATGTACTAACAACTGCCTAGTGCATACATCCATCTCTAACATCCGAAGGGTAGGTTCGTGAAAAAACTTGGTTTGAAAGAGATTCCTAGTATTCAGCGCATTCCATCTCTCCTTCTGACTCCTACTCATTCCACGGGGTCTAGACATGTTTGCTTGAAGCTATGAAATTAACCCAAGAAAAAGTTTGAAGTAAAAACTCACGAAGATGGAAGTTTCTACAGTGGCCGCGGGGCGGCAGAGGTAGGCGACGGGGCGGCCGACGACAGGTGGCCGCTGGGCGGCAACGCTGGCGATGGGGCGGCCGGCGATGGACGGTGACGGGGCGGCTGGTCTGGCGATGGGGTGGCCTCAGAAAACCGCTGGATCTGAACCTCCAACTTCCGATTTGCGCTCCGATGTCTCAAATTCCTCCCTCCTTTGGTGGATTGCTCACAAAACCTTGAAGATCCTTCGAATCGGGTGTTTTTGGTTTAGATCTAGGAAAAATGAGGAGATTGTGGGTGGTTTGGTGAAAGCTATATGTGGATAATGGAAGATATTGAAGAAAGGGGTGAGGTTTTTGAAGATTGAAGCTTGAGGGAGAGCTTTAATGGAGGTTTTGAGTTATGGGTGTGAGGTTGAAGATGAAGATAGAGGAGATAGGTGAAGAGAAGATAGAGGAGATATGTGAAGAGGGAGGGCGTGGGGGCGGCTGGGGTATGTGGGAAAGGTAAAGGGGTGGATAGGGTTAAAGGGGTGTAGTAGGTGGGGCCGGCAAGGGTCCCAAAATTTTTTTATCTTCCGTCAGGGGCCGCGGGGCAGCAAGTGTAGGCGACGGGGCGGCCGGCAATTGCGAAGAGATTTCGCTCGCTGTTGCGGCCGCGGGGCGGTGTTGCTGGCGACGGGGCGGCCCGCCCATTTTCTGATCATCTCTACTTCTTTTTACCCTGCGGGGTTAGTATGCCGAAACACCACAACTAAACTAAAAGAAAGTAATTAAATGCAATAAGAAAATAACATCTAAACTACTTACCTTGGGGCTCCCAAGCAGCGCCTTTAGTTAACGTCGTTGGCTCGACGTCATTACTCCCTAGTGATCCTCAGTGCTTGGTTCACGGAGAACCAACTCATCACCATCCTCTTTGACAAAGTTCTCATAATATGGCTTCACGCGATGACCATTTACTTTGAAAATGTCCCCATTCCTTTCATTGAGTAGCTCTATTGCACCATGAGAAAAGACATTAGTAATCACATATGGCCCTTCCCATCTAGAGCGAAGATTACTTGGGAAGAGTTGAAGGCGCGATTGGAATAGGAGGACCTTGTCCCCAACTTTGAGGTCCTTTCACAAAATATGCTTGTCGTGCCATGCCTTAGTCTTCTCCTTATAAGTGACGGAGTTGTCATAGGCATCCAGTCTTAACTCTTCCAACTCCTGCAGCTGAAGTTTCCTGAACTCCCCAACTTCATCCATTTGCATATTGCATTGTTTCACCGCCCAGTATGCCTTATGTTCGAGCTCGACAGGAAGATGGCAAGCCTTTTCATAAACTAATCGAAACGGAGACATCCCAATGGGAGTCTTGTAAGCCATTCGATAAGCCCACAGAGCATCATCAACTCTTACACTCCAATCCTTCCTGTTTGGAGCAACAGTCTTCTCCAAGATCGTCTTAATCTCGCGATTAGACACCTCAGCTTGCCCATTAGTCTGGGGGTGGTATGCAGTAGACACTCTCTACGTAACATGATATTTCTTTAATAAAGCACTTACCGTCTTATTGCAGAAATTAGCCCCTTTATCACTGATCAATGCTTTCGGCACTCCGAATCTAGAGAATAGCTCTTTGAGGAAACCTGCAACAACTTTTGAATCATCAGTCCTGGTGGCCTTCGCCTCCACCCACTTAGAGACGTAGTCCACCGCAAGCAAAATATACATGTTTCCAAACGAGCTAGGGAATGGTCCCATGAAGTCAATGCCCCAAACATCAAAAATCTCACAAAATATCATGCGAGTTTGTGGCATCTCATTCCTCTTAGAAAGATTCCCAACTCTCTGACAGCGATCACAGGATTTACAAAAAGCATATGAATCACGAAATATATGCGGCCAAAAGAATCCTGCCTCAAGTACCTTTCTTGCTGTCTTTTGTGGTCCGAAGTGCCCACAACATTCATGTGAGTGATAGAAATGAAGGACAGATTGTACCTCATCGTCGGGAAGACACCGACGTATTACTTGATCAATGCAATGCTTCCATAAGTATGGATCATCCCAAACGTAGAAGCGAGCGTCATGGCATAGCTTGTCCTTTTGGGCCTTGGAAAAATTGGGTGGAAACTCCTGCGAAACTAAAAAGTTCACCAAATTGGCGAACCAAGGGCGGGGAATAGAACTTACCTTCAAAAGAAGTTCAATATCAGTTTCTGCAGAGGCCGTGGGGCGGCCAGGGTCAGCCGCGGGGCGGCCGGCGACAGGTGGCCGCGGGGCGGCCAGTCCGGCGATGGGGCGGCTGGAGATGCTGAATACCTCAAGTAACTCTTCGTCAGGAAAACTCCCCAAGATAGGTGATTGCTCGTCCTGCCCATTCTATCCCTACAATATACGACTTAGATGATCTGCAACAAGGTTCTCCGTACCCTTTTTGTCCTTGATTTCGATGTCAAACTCGCTTAAAAGCAAGATCCATCTAATCAATCTTGGCTTGGCCTCTTTCTTTGTCAAAAGGTAACGAAGCACTGCATGGTCAGTATACACAATAACTTTTGTACCAAGCAAATAAGATCTAAATTTCTCAAGGGCAAAAACAATAGCAAGAAGTTCCTTCTCTGTAGTTGAGTAGTTCCTTTGGGCGCCATTCAACGTCAGAGATGCATAGTAGATCACATGAGAGCTCTTCCCCTATTTTTGTCCAAGCACGGCTCCCACGGCGTAGTCACTAGCGTCACACATCAATTCGAAGGGTTGGGACCAATTTGGCGCTTGTGTGATTGGTGCACTAGTAAGACAAGTCTTCAACTCATCCAACGCCATCCTGCACTTCTAATCAAAAGCAAAAGTGACCTCCTTCTTCAGTAGCTCGCACAAGGGTGAGGTGATCTTTCAGAAATCCCTACTGAACCTGCGGTAGAATCTTGCATGGCCTAAAAAGGAACGCACTTCACGCACATTAGTAGGATAAGGCAATGATTGAATGATGTCTATCTTCGCCTTATCAACCTCAATCCTTTTATGTGAGACAATGTGACCTAAAACAATGCCCTCCTCAACCATAAAGTGACACTTCTCTTAATTGAGCACTAAGTTAGTGTCAACACACCTTCTAAGCATAAGTGCCAAATGGTTTAAGCAAGCATCAAAACTATCACCACGTACAGTAAAGTCATCCATAAAAACCTCAATGAATTGCTCTATATATTCAGAAAAGATGCTTACCATACACCGTTGGAATGTCCCAGGAGCGTTGCACAAGCCAAAAGGCATCATGCGATATGCAAAAGTGCTAAACGGACAAGTGAATGTCGTCTTTTCTTGATCCTCCGGTGCGATGGCTATCTGAAAGTAACCTGAATATCCATCTAAAAAGCAATAATATGGACGACCAGCGAGCCGTTCAAGCATCTGATCAATAAAAGGTAAGGGAAAGTGATCATTTCGAGTTACCGCATTCAGCTTGCGATAATCGATACAAACTCTCCAGCCTGATTGGACTCTGGTAGGGACCAACTCACCTTCTTTGTTCTCAACCACTGTTATGCCCCCCTTCTTTGGTACTACCTGCGTTGGACTAACCCATTGACTATCAGAGATGGGATATATCATACCTGCCTGAAGGAGTTTCAGCACCTCCTTCTTTACTACCTCCATCATAGGTGGGTGAGTCTCCGTTGAGGTTGCCTAGAAGGTTTGGCTCCCTCTTCTAACAAGATTCTGTGCATGCAAGTAGCTCCCAGAGCGGTCTTATGTTCTTTGAGCGCCACCACCAACCTATCCTCTTGTTCCTTAGTAAGCTTGTTGGAGATGATGACAGGCAAGGTATCACCTTCCCCCATGAATGCATACTTCAAATGCTCAGGAAGTGGCTTGAGCTCAACAACGGGTGCCTGCACAACAGAAGGTAAGAGCTTCTCGCTTGAACCGGTTAGTTCCATAGGGGTACCTACCTGCAAATGAGTTGGGAGGGTGGACAAGTCTTTTATAGTCTCCTGCAGGTTAGTAGACAAAGCATAATTCAATGACAACTCCTCAATAGGAGCTTCTAAAGCAACCTGCAGGTCATCTACACAACTCATGTCAAAAGTATCCTGCATACAAGTATCAATGGCATCTACAAAGCATAAGGAAGGATCATCAGAAGGGAATTTCATTGCATCATAAATATTATATTCAACCTTCTCACCATCGAACTCCATATTTAATGAGCCAGAATACACATCAATTTTTCTCTTAGCAGTCTTCAAAAAGGGCCTTCCTAAGAGAATAGGGGCCTTTTGCTTACCATGCTCCATCTCTAAGACAAAAAAGTCAGCAGGAAAGATCAAGTTGTCAACCATGACCAAAACATCCTCTACTATTCCTCGAGGATAAGCATTTGAGCGGTCCGCTAGTTGGATCACCACTCTAGTCTCATGCAAAGGTCCTAAGCCTAATGATTCATATAGAGAATAAGGCAAGACATTAATAGATGCACCTAAGTCTAACAAAGCTTTATCAAACTTAGTCCCACCTATCACACATGGGATTGTAAACATGCCAGGGTCGCTACATTTCTTAGGCATACTCTTTTGAAACACAGCAGACACATGTTCGCTTACCTTAATCTTCTGCTTCCCTTTCAACTTCTGATTCCTCTTTATGGTGTAAAGCTCCTTAAGAAATTTAGAATAACGAGGCATACTTTTAATCAATTTGAGTAAGGGAATGTTTACCTCGCCCTTACTAAATGTCTCAAAGATCTCTTTGTCATTCTCAGGCCTCCTTGTATCTCTAAGAGCTTTAGGAAAAGGAGGAACAGGTTTGTAAGAATTTAAACGAGGGAATTCAGGCCTTACATAGGAGTCGGAAGGTTCGTTAGGAGCAAGGCCGCGGGGCGGCTCAGGGTGGCGACGGGGCGGTGATGTGCGCGCAAATTACCATATTTTCTATGCACATATGAATTCATTTTGTTGTCTTTTACATACACATTAATGGGAAAACATGGGAATGGTGTAGTTTATGCTTAAAAATCAAATATATGGGTTTGCACGAGTTTCCATGTGATTTCGCAGAAAACAGGATGAAAATGGATGAATTCAGAAGAGCGGAAAAAGAACTCGAAGTCTTCTGAAGAGGTCGAAATCGACTGAAGACCTCGACATCGAGTACATTAGAGACATAGGAATCGAGCAGAAAAGGAAACAGAGCATTTCGACACAGAAGAGGTCGATATCGACGCCTGGAGGTCGATATCGATGCTGCCAGATCGACCAAGTTGATAGAAGTCGAGTAGGAGAAGGAGAAGCTCGAGATAAGATTTTGGAGGGGTCGATATCGAGGTCCAAGGGTCGATATCGACCATGCCAGCAGAGGAATTCGACTCCGATTTCGATAGAATTATATCCAATGCTTGCAATATCTATCCAAAGGTCGAGATTTCCTATCATCAACATCAGATCTATCATGAGGAGGCTGATTTCACCATGAAGTTTTAGTTTTTACTTTGTTTTAATTTATCATAGAGAAAAAAGATAAGGTTTCGAATCCTTATCGACATCTACAAATAGAAGCCAATAGGGCTGAGTTTAGGTATTCCGAATTCCGTTTTAGACACAATTCAGTTGCAATAGAGAATAGAGAGAGAGAGAGAGGAGGCCGAGTGGAGTTGTAAAGCGAGAGCGGAGTGGCTTGTTCGGTTGTACTTTCTTTCGGAGTTTTAATTCAAAGTAGCTTTCTTTCAATAACAATGATGATGATGTGCATGATGAGGAGCGAGTAGTCAACCCACTTCTAGGGTCGGGGTGAGCCCGACGATAGCAATGTGAGGTAAGTGCATCAAAGGTTTGAATTTTATGCGATTCCGTCTTCTACCCCATGCATGATCCTTTGCGAAAGTTAGGGAGATTCATTATTTGCATTATTGAAGCGAAAGCCACTCATATTGCGAACTTGAATTACTCATGAATTGGATAGTAACTCTTAGGAATTATGCGAAAGCCTCTAATCACCTAAGTGTTGATAACGAAAGTTATTTGACGGAAAGACATTAAAGTTCATATCTTTAGCATGAAACTTTCATTGTTATCGTTGTGGCGAGAAACCCCGACTTTGGAAGCCTTTTAATTAATTAAATTCTTCATAAAAGTCTTAGTTTTGTTTCTGTTCATCTTCCCTCTCCATTCTATTTTCTTCGGATCCTTTTCCGACAAATTGGTTACAAAAACAGTTTCTGTGACAAGCATCGAAATCGACCTTAAGGGTCGATATCGAGGACTAACATCGATATCGAGGTCTCTGCTCGACGTCGACTTGCTGTTTTGTCTTCTGCAGGAACTGCGCTAGGAAATCAACCAGAACTGAGGTCGATATCGACCTGTATACTCGATATCGAGTGTCTGCTGAGGTCGAAAGCCTTGATCGTGAGTACAACAAAGGAAGCGCTGACCTACCTCCTCGTGGATTCGATCCTGAATTACCCTACTACTACAAGGGAGGGGATTCTTGTATTATTTGTTTGGGACAGGGAGATAGTCTAGTTGTGCTTTATTTTATTCTCCTATTTTACATATACACCCCGCCCCTCCCTCCTTCGAACACGGCTCGCCGAATTCTGCATCTGTAGAATCGCCTTGGCCGCAGGGCATCTCTTGGGGACGGGGCGGCTTGCCGAAATCTGCATTTGCATAATCGCCTTGGCCGCGGGGCGGCTCTTGGGGGCGACGGGGCGACTCGTGATTCCGCAGCTCTTCTTCTCCTTTGTCTTTATGCAGCTCAGGTTCTCCATAGTTTTCGTCATCCTGGTGAGTAGTAATGAGTTCCTTACCACTTCTTAGCGTTATTGCGCTGACGTTCTCCTTAGGATTCACCACCGTTTGAGATGGTAGCTTTCCTGAGTCCTTAGCCCGTAATTCACTTAACGATTGAGCCAATTGGCCTACCTGTTTCTCAAGATTCTTTGAGTGCTCAACCTGGCTCATGAGTATCCTAGTGAGGGTCTTTATAGGGTCCTCATTTGATTGATCCCCTGCGGGGGATGCTCTCTGCCTAGAATCGAATTGTTGTTGAGGCCTTTGTTGGTGTCCCCCTTGTGGATTGTAAGGGGCCTGGTTATTACCATAGCCATACCCCCGGTAACCTGCATTATAATTGTTATTGAATTGATTGGGGTTACCATAGTTACCATACCTGGGCTTCTGCGGGACAAAGTTTCCCATGGCGTTGAGCTCAACATTAGGATCCTAAAGTAGCGGACACATATCATTTGGATGTAAAGGATCAGCGCATAGCCCACATGCTTTGAGTTCCTGAGGGGTCCCTTTCAACATCATCCTTCTCATCATCTCCTTCATCTCCATCATATCAGCTTGCAAATTGGAGCTTGAAGAATCCACAGCCAGTACTCCACGGGGGTTTGCCCTCTTGCTATATTGTCTAGACCCTTTAGCAAGCTCTGAGAACAACTCCATAGCATCATTTGGGGTCTTGTTGAGAATGTTACCCCCACTAGCGGCATTCACCATTCGACGCTCATCATCAAGCAAACCTCCATGCAAATAAATTACCAAATCCTGTTGTGAGTAACCATGGTAGGGGCAACTTGAGCAGAGCTTTTTGAATCGCTCCACATACTCATACAGGGTCTCAGTTGCTAATTGCTCGATGTTGCTGATGGCCTTTTTGAGAAAGTTCAGCTTTGTAGCAGGGAAGTACTTCTCTAAGAACAACCTTTTCATCTCTATCTAGGTAGTAATGCTCCCTGCAGGCAAATAATAAAACCAATCATTAGCTGAATCTTTTAATGTGAAAGGAAAAGCTCGCAGCTTGATTTGGTCCTCTGTGACATCTATGGGTCTCATGCTCTCAATGATAGCATGGAACTCCGCCAAATGTTTGTTGGGATCCTCGCCACTCAAACCATGGAACTTAGGTAGAAAGTGGATCCATTGAGCCTTAAACTCGAACTTGGTCCCATCAGCAAGCGTTGGAAACTGCACCGCCAATGGTTGTGTTTGCAGATTCGGTGCGGTGAGTTGCCTTAAGGTTTGGTTTGCGTTATCTAACGCATTGTCACCCATCAAGAAGCTTCTTGATCAAAAGGTAATTCGCTAGAGTTGTTGCGAACCTCCCGCCTTAGGTTGGAAAGAGTCCTCTCGATCTCTGAATCAAAAGGAAGTAAAGATGGATTAGTAGCACGGGTGCGAACCATAAACGTGGTCCACACCAAGGGTAGCGATTAAACAACACAAGAAATTAAAAAGAATTTCCCCGGCAACGGCGCCAAATTTGACAAGAGGAAAACCTGTCGTTGTTCTTGCCAAAGAAATACTCAACCCTACAACTAGTATAGTTGGTAAGAAAGAGGTCGATCCACAGGGAAATCTAGTAAGTTCAAGTGCTAATCTAATTGCAAGTAACCAAAAAGAGAGTTTTTGTGAGAAAAATATCCGCCTTTTGTCAAAGTGGAAAGAAGCAAACAAGGTAAAGGAGGTTGTAGACTGCAATAGTGAGAATTAGGTTCACCTACAATTTGTCACTTTAATTGATGTATTTGATCCTTGTTTCAGCCTCTAGTTCTCTTCTTTTCCTATCAATGTCCTTGTCCAGATCTTAGGTAAATTACTAGTCCTACGAGTCCTAGCAATCCTTATCTCTAAATAACCCTAACACGGTTAAGATTTAACCTAGAGATAGCATTAAGACTATGAATTAACCAAGGTATATGCAATATCAAGGTACGAGTCGATATTTAACATACATTCAACTTCCTACACATCCAATTAGTCCTACGAGTCCTAAAGGGATATGATTACCACTTGGGTTAAGGTTCGCTACGAGGAATCTACAAAACCCTAGCAATTGAATGAATCTACTCTAACTAGTTGATCAAGCCAGAGAGAATAAAACACATTCAAAGAATTAAGCGCAAGGAAGCCAAAACATTCAAATAGGAATAAGAACTAGATTAAGAAACTCACAATTCAACAATCAAAGATCCAAACTGTAAGCGAGACCTTCGAGAGTTTAGTTGCTCATGCTCAAGCGTTCTCTCAATAATTCTCTAAAGTGCATAAGGTCAATAGTAGAATAACCTAAAATTGTCTTTTAAAAGCCCACAAAGGATCGACCAAAAATAATACTAAAAACCCTAATTAAAGTGAATAACAGATTCGGCATTTCTGGACAGGTTGCGGGGCGGATGACTTAGGCGACGGGGCGGCCTGGCGATCAGCGAAGTCCTTCGAGAGTCTTCGGGCCGCGGGGCGGCTAGCTCGGCCGTGGGGCGGCCAGCGATTTCTTCCACTTCTCTCCACGTGATTAGCTATAGCTGATAATGCCATTTCCTTTATTCTTTAACTCCTCTCAAATTCATTCCACCTTGCATTATGATTCCTGAAATAAACCATAACATTGTGTAGATTCCGCATCTTCCAACTCAACAAGTAATCATGTAAATGCAACTAAAATATGCAATATTTACACCCAAACTATACTAAATGTAATATATTATGCAATGCTAATAATGCTCTATCAGGGTTCCTCTTGGAGGTCCTCGTCATCGTCCGAGTGGTGGAATTCTTCTTGATCCCTTAGACCTCGTCATCCCTGCTCACCTACAAACATATTATTTCCTCCTTGCCTTCCCCTAGGAGAAGGTGCATCATCATATAAAAGATTATCATGAAGAGGAATATTAACATTATTATTATTAGGAGGAGGGTTAGGATTTGTTTCTTCCCTGTCATTCATAGGCGTTCCATCTCTAAGTGGGACACCTTGGCCGGTTACTGTGTTAGAACCCGAAGGTCGGGACTCTAGTGCCGCCATCCTCTCTGCTAACCTATCCATGTTCTCTGAGAGAGTGTTCAAGATAGTGAACACCTCGGGAGTAATAGGCTCGGAAGTAGACGCCATCTTGTTGCTTTGGTTAGACATCACAAAGAAATAAACAAAGAACTATGTGAAGGGTTAGTAAAAACTATAAACAACCTCACAAGTGTATCACTCAACACTCCCTCTCTTATTGGTATGTTATGCTTGTTGTTTCAATCCGCCTTGGCCAAATTAATACTCAAGCTAGGACTTAGCAAACAAAAGGTATATAATAGTAATAAGATTGCAAGTATAAGGTGAGACAAGCTGCAGAGACTCGATATGAACAAGGAGTGACTCGACAAAGCAAAGAATCACTCGATGGCAACACAATAAGCACTCGACAACAGCAGCAAGCACTCGACAGAAGCAACAATGGACTCGACGGGAGCGAAATTCACTCGACAAAGGCAAGAGATCACTCGACAAAACAAGAGATCACTCGACAAAATCAGTAGGTACAAGAAAGGACTCAATAATGACAAATTATGGACTGATTTTGTGGAAAAGAAAAGAAAGAATCAACCTTTGATATCTTACCTCTTTGATTTGTAACCCCAAGTAAGGATGTCGTAGTTGCAAGGGTAGGGCTTAAAAGATATGTGTTTTGGAAGGTATTTGTGTTGGCCTAGGGCTGATTTGAACACCAATGTGGTCCTTTGATGATTCCTTGCACTAGATGAACAAAGAGCTCCAAGAACACAAACTAACAACTTCTTTTCTTCTTCTTTCTTTTTTGATCTGATTTTTTTATAATGTATGCAGCAGCTCCTAAGTGCAAGAAATCAAATAAAATAAAATGGAATTTCGAAAATAAGGTGTAAGGAATAAAAATTCAGCCCTAGAGATAAAATAGATAAAATATGGCTAAATTAGGTAAGTAGTTTCTATCTAATCTTGAAGATATAGGATAGATATACTTCCCTTATGAGAATTCCAGCAACAACTAATATATGGGGATTAGATAGAAATAACATAGGTAAATAAAAGCAAAAGGATAGATAAAAGAATAAAAGATAGAACTTTAGGGTTTGGCCGAAATTGAGTGCAACCAAGGGTGGATGTCGACTATGCTAGGGCAATGTCGACTGCACTAGGGTGTGTTCGGCCTTAAGCTTGGATGTAGGTCACGGCTAGGCTTGTGTTTAGGCTAGTAGCAACCACAACAATCACAAACAAAAGGTTAGTAATAATCAAAATAATGAAATAGAGATAAAAGACCAAAAATTGAAACAAGACTATTTTTTTTTGTGGATTTTTGTGTTTTTATGATGAACAAAAGTAAAGACTCAACTTTTGATGTCGATAACCTTAGCTCTGATGCCAATTTGATACGAGGTTAGCCGTAGGATGCCCGATCTTCGACAATCAAGACACAAATTAAAGAAACTAATCAAGAAAGATGCAAGACACCAAGAACTTGATCAAGAAGCAATCAAGAACTCAAGACTCTAACAAGAACAAGAAGACTCGGCTGTAATGAAGATGAAAGACTCGAAATTTAATGAAACAAAGACCGATAGATTGGTGAAACGATCTATATAGAACAAGATGAAGACCCCAGGCTTCCGTAGAAGGTAGGAACCAACACCAATGACTATATAACCCGCTCCTACAACCTTACACAACCAAGCGGACTACTTGGAGGCACAAGGAGGGGGCTCGTGGATACCAGGACTTACCAAGCTTCGCGAGATTGACAGGCATAAGGCAAACCAAGCTGAAATTAATACCAATTTGCAATCGACGAGCAACGCTTCGAATCGATTGTCTTTGCACTCAATGTGTTTCACACAAAAGAGATGTTTTCAAAAGAATGTAACGTGTCTTCTGAACAAGGAGATCAGCCGTTCTTTATAACCCTAAAAGGCTGATTTTAATGAAAATAATAATTAAAAGAGAAATTAAAAGTAAAACCCTAAATTACCTAAAATAACTTAAGTAAAGAAGGTTACTAAAAATGGCATAAAAGGGGTGTTCAACACTTAGTAAAATTCGGCCTATACATGACTAGGTAGGATCGGCCATAGCTACTCCAATGCACATGTAAGTCTTCAATGGTGTCTCTTGGAGTTGTACAGTGCTCGAGAATAGGACATGACTCATGAACATGAAAGAGTCTCGCTGAAGCTTCTTAGCACGAGCTCGAATCATCGGTCCATCCCCAAGGATAATAGGCGTGTCCGGAGGTGTAGAAGATGGTCCCGCATCACTTACCATACGCGAGAACTGGGCACTGTCATGAAAATCCCTTATGGCATCAGAAAGGTCAAGCGTATCACCTGCACATGGTTTGATGCACACGCTAAGATGATCGAAAACAAAGTAAGACTACAAAAAATGGTTGAATGTATGGATGTGGTTGTGTAGGTATACAATTATACATTGAAACACTGAAGAGCATGATAATAAGATAGATTTTTGAAATCTAATGGGTATATACTGGTAAAAGAATAAAATCTGCCAACTACGTTTCCAAATAAATGAAGTGTCATTGCACATTAATAATCAAAGCCTACTAGATTAGTAGGCACATTTTTCACACATACTCTCAAAATAACAACTCATACAAATCCTAACTGCTAAAGAAGAACAAGAATAGAGGTCACACCTACTTTCTGTTTAAATTTCAATTATAAAGTAACTTGTGCCTATCTGCAAGTCATGATTTCATAGTTAATTCAGGCAGTTAAACATCCAAATAATTGAATGGTGCATGTAGATAGGAACCTTTTCCTCCTTTCATTTTCGTTCATACTTCTCTCTCAATTGCTCAGTGTATTCGTCAAATATCTGCCTGAGGATGACCTCATCAGCAACAGACCTTCAAATTACAAAACAAAATTTTAATAAAAGCCTTGGAGAATGAGACAATAAGAAAAAAATCTTTGTTGCTTCAATACAGTCTAGTCAACGAATCAAAAGGATGAGCTCAGAGACTCCAAGCTATATGTTTTCCATTACTCATGCCATCAATTTGATACAAACCCAAGTTACTAATTTTATTGGTTTTAATTATTGTCTTCATTTTTCTACATTTTATAGTTATTTCCTTCAATTTTCTATACCATCCTCTAGGTTTTTTGTTTCTAATATAAAAAGAAGAGATGTATCTTTTATTCATTCAGTTGAGAATTTGAATGAAATTACACATTCTGGGGTTTGCATAATTGTCTGAAACATGAGATGCTTGCCCTCAGTTTTCTATCCGTTTATTTCTTGTTCGATATCTTATTTAACACAAAGAAATTCTAGTCAGAACATTTGTTCAAAACATCCAAGAATATTCATGGAGTATGCAAGTCCGAATTTCATTTAGCACAAGGATAGGATCTAAAATAACACAAAACTAACACTTGATGTTCGCTAAGGGCTTGGAAACTCACGAAGGATCCATCGAGACACCAATAGGACAATAAAGTGCATTGTTCAAACCTATGCTTGAATCTTTCACTAAACTGCTTTGGAAACTAATATGAACACACATCCATCAATCAACAAACATGTTTTATTATTAAACAAAGGATATATCAATTAAATTTGTCTTAATAGCAACTGAAAACCATGTTAAACTACTAGTGTTTACTATTAACAAAGAAGAAACACACACATGCAAAAGAATTGGGCACTCACGAGTATTGCAAACATGAAAATTTACTAACAGTTTCTTGCAAGAGCTAACCTCCTATAATACATTAGTATTATGATGTAAATTGAATAAGGGAAGTGGAGTTCAAGGCAAAACATTAAAATCCTAAACCAAAAAGAAATTGTATCGAGTAAAACCCCACAAATTGTATCGAGTAAAACATTAATACCAAGTCTGTTATTAATTCTTGTCATATTTACTGTGAAATACTCAAACATAAGACAAATTTCAAGATCTAAAAATTTCTCATACTAAAACCCCACAAATGAAATCCTTCAAAGTCTCCAATTGAAATAAATCGGTGAAAACTCAAATAAAAAACAGAAAACATCTACACAAATTAACGTTTGAAACCTTAAACCTATGCAATGAAAAAATATCCCCTAAATCATGACCAGGAATTGCAATCATCAAACCTTAATCTTTAAGATGATAAAGCACGAACAAAATATGCCCTAATCTAGGAAAAAATCGACTTACTGGGTAGGCAACAACGGAGGCCAAAACCTCGATAGATCGAAGAACAGTGGTTGGTGGACGGTTGCCATGTGGTCTGGTTCTTCCTTGCTGCGTCATTGAGAAGAAGATGGAGAGGGCAAGAGTTGGGCTCCTCTTCATGTTTTATCTTTATTCGCCTAGATGTTTGAGAGTGAGAGAGAGAGAGAGTGGTGAGGTTTGGGGTTTCGGGAGAAAGAGATCTAGGATCTGTGGGCGGCGGCGGCAGAGTTGGTGGCGACGGCGGCGGTAGGGGCGGGGAAGGGGGAGGATTGGTTTTCAGATCTGGAGAGAAGAAGAGCGAGTTCAGGGTCGGGATAGGGTTGAAGAAGACGTCAAGAGGATGAAGGCAGTGAGAGGGGGAGGAGCCTGGAGCAGAGAGGAGAGGAGAAGGTGGATGAAGGTCGCTGGAGAAGTGGAAGGTTGCCAGAGATGGAGGAAGCTAGAGGTGATTGAGATCTGAAGACTAGAGAGAGCAAGAGTGAAGGCTGGGTCTGGAACTGGGGATTCAGCCAAGTGAATGTGGACACCCATTAAACTGGTCAAGTGTTATAATATTGTCCTAAATTTTGAAAACCCTCCTATTTTTCAATTGTTTCAATCCCGCTCATTTAACTTAGAAAATTTAAACCCGCGCGTGTTTTAATTTTTTTTTTTAAATGAACAATTTTACATCTGTCAAAAAAATTGACAGATGTTAAAATATTTTTCAACATCACAAATTTAATAATTGATGTAACAAACTAATTTAACATCAGATCTTTTATTGACAGACTTAAAAGATGTGATGTCTAATTGCATAATTCTAGTAGTGAGGGCATATAAAAGACTATAATCAAACAGATAAACTACTGTCACCAAGCATGAGAAATTGATCAAATACATAAATACACAAAAGAGAAAGAATAAGGGCATAATTAAAACCAGTGTAAAGAATTATGTCACCAGAAGAACATGTGGTGTACAATATGGTTTAGGGTTTAAAGTTGAGTCTTTAAGGTTTAAGGACAAGGCCCTAAACCCTAAATCCTCAACCCTAAACCCTAAAATGTTATGTACAGTACTTCATAAAGAGATGAGGGGTGTCACCAAAAGTAATGTTGTCACCAAAAGGACAACCCTAGGACAAGGGAATCAAATACCTTAAAGGGGCTAATGCTAAGCAAAAATTCTGTCCCCAGAAGGAATGGTGTCACCAAATGGATATCCCTAGGACAAGGGATTCAAATACCCTAAAAGGGCTAATGCTAAGCAAAAATTCTGTCACCAGAAGGAATGGTGTCACCAAATGGATATCCCTAGGACAAGGGAAGCAACAACCCTAAAGGGGCTAATGCTAAGCAAATATACATGTGGTGTAAAACATAAAAACAGTGGGGAAAAATGTGTAACCACAATTAAAACCAGTGTAAAGAATTCTGTCACCAGAAGAACATGTGGTGTACATTATGGTTTATGGTTTAGGGTTGAGGATTTAGGCCCTAAACCCTAAATCCTCAACCCTAAACCCTAAAATGTTATGTACAGTACTTCAGAACGAGATGAGGGGTATCACCAAAAGTAATGGTGTCACCAAAAGGACAACCATAGGACAAGGGAATCAAATACCATAAAGGGGCTAATGCTAAGCAAAAATTCTGTCACCAGAAGGAATGGTGTCACCAAATGGATATCCCTAGGACAAGGAAAGCAACAACCCTATAGGGGTTAATGCTAAGCAAAGATACATGTGGTGTAAAACATAAAAACAGTGGGGTAAAACATGTAACCACAATTAAAAACAGTGTAAAGAATTCTATCACCAAAAGAACATAAAAATAGTGGGCTAATGCTAAGCAAAGTTACATGCTAAGGAAAGATACATGTGGTGTAAAACATAAAATCAGTGAGAAAAAGTGTGTCACTAAAAGGATCATTCTAAGCAATGAATGGTCTTACCACCATGAATGGTCATTAACAGAATGTACCCAAACAGATAAACCACTGTCACAAAGCATAATAAATAAATCAAATACATAAGTGCTAAATTCGAAACAAAATCAGTTCAAGGAAGAAATAATGAATCATATCACAAACTCATAACCCTTATAGAAAACACGAGAATCACACAAGAGAAAGAATAAAGGCATACAACATACTGTAAACAAAAAGGTAAAATATTGTCACCAAGTGTAATGGCCAGGATATAAATATTCGAGATACGTTTCGAAGGTTGGATACCTTCGTTCGGATGTTGCAATTCAGGTACGGGTCGAGGTTTCAAACCACTAAAGATCAATCCGTATTCAAAGCGGGGATTTCGAACCCCAATCAATCGAAGTCACAGAAATTCAATTTAAACAAAAGTAAAGCGGAAGTAAGATTTAGATACAAGAGCCACAACAGAGTCGGGTCAAAACCAAAACATATATTCTAAAGTCATATAGCCAAATTAGCGGGGTTAGACCGATTCTTTGCAATCGCCCGGGAATTTTCCCACGCCATAGAGACAGGGAGCAATCATACCTAAAAACAAGTGGTGCGAGCGGGATCAGACCGAGACCCCAACACACCCTGTCCCACAAGCAAATATACACATACGGTAATATAAAGATGATGCAAATGCGGAAATTAAATCACACTAACATGATCCTAATTTACAATATGCGGAAAAGAACTATAAAGGCGCCCAAAGAATGCCAAGTGGCATATCCCTCTCCTACCTCTGCACTCCTTCCCGTTAGTGCAGAGACTGGCCAGTTCGGTGCTATCGCATAGCAATTTCCTCGTGGTGGTGCACTAACCACGGCATCATCATATCATATCATATAATCTCATCTCTTGGCCGATGGTGCAGGGCTATCATATCATGCTCATATCGACTTGATAGACTCAGGGCACCCGATGGGGCTGGGCTACCCTATGACCCTAACAAAGACGCTAGGACTATCACAGATAACGGCCGTTCTGTATTCAAACACACAAAGTAACCGAATGCTCATTCATAAGTGCAATCCTAGCATGATACTACATGGCATGCTTTAATGCTTATGCAACACCTAGTATGTCATATATTCACAAGCAGGTATTCTCTTTCGAATCTGAGTAAGCCCATAAAGGAACTTACCTGAATAAGCCGAACAGCAGAGAAACAAGGCAGAAGCAGAATCCATGTAATGAGTCACCAATAGTAAGAAAAGTCCAACATATCACAATCACCTAATAACATACAGATGTATAAGTCTATCTAATTGACACAAGGCGCCCCTAACTATCATACATATCTTCACATATCTCATTTCAGATTATTCCGTCTTATCTCATGACAATCCATATATCATTTCATGTTCATCTCATCTCATCATCTCATTTCCAAAACAATCTCACAAAGAATTCAACTTAGAAAATCAAACAATCCTTTTAAAATCGCTTATCCAAATCCCGACATTAAACACTTAAGCCTTAAAACAAACTTCCCAAAATCATATCACAGAAATCATTCCGACATGTTTCTTATTCAAAAACATTAAATAAATTCCAATATTAAACCATCAAAATAATCCTATGTTCACAAATCATGTTTATAAGTCAAAACCAACAATTCACTTTAAAATTCCTAACTCACATATTTAAATCCTCACAGAATGCATCATAAATAAATAATCCAATTAATACTATTTTAAAACAAATAAATAATATAAAACGATTAATTTCCAGAGTATTATAATTACAACCAAATCCCAAAATAATAATAATATTCAAATAATTTAACACTTACTATTCATATCATCTCAAAACAATAACCATAAATATATTGATAACCCAATATCAAATAATATTACTTTCTAAATAACTTTATAAGATATAAAATTCCAAAAAGAATATATTTCCCAAGATTTTATAATTAACACAAATTTCAGCATATAATAATAATAATAATAATAATAATAATAATAATAATAATAATAATAATAATAATAATAATAATAATAATAATAATAATAATAATAATAATAATAATAATAATAATAATAGTCTAATTCAAATAACAAATAAAGAAGGCATAATAACATAAAACAACCAGCTCAGCCCAACATGAGTAAGCCACAACCCGGATATAATGCTCAACTCAAGCCCAAGACCCGGCCCAGAAGGAAACCCGACCCACATGCCCAACCCAACTCTCGGATATAAATGAACCGGGAAAAAGAGGTGAACCGGCCCAAGAGAAATAAGAAAAGAAATGGAGAGAACCGGGTCTCAACCCATCCCCAACCCTTGGGCACTGCTCGACAATCGGAGGAAGGAAGAAGAAGAGCAGGCTCGCCGGAGCTTCGTTCTCAACCCTACCCACCCCTAGTCAGGTCGACACCCATCTCCGAACACAACCCACTCAGAAGGATTCAAACGAGAGCAAGGAGGGGGGAGGAAAGGAGATCTCACCGTGGTCGACGTTTTCGCCGAAAAAAGAGGTCGTCTGGTTCGATTCGACTTCGGCAATGGCGAAACCTCCTTATCTTAGGCCTAGGAAGGAGGAGGAATGAGTAAAGGCCCATCTTTACGAGCTTATTGAGTGCAAGAAGGAGGAATGGTGGCTTACCAGGGTGCTCAGAAAACAAAGGAGGAGAATCGGTGGGAGGAGGCTCGGCGTCTGCTCCTGCTGGCGGCTCCTGGGCTCCGCTCGGACGTCACTGGCTACTTCTGCCCGATGGAGAGAGAAGGAGGTGGAGTGGTTCTTGGCGACTTGGAGTCCGGAAAACAGAGAACACACGGTAGTTTTGGTGGTGCTGTGCCTCGGCTTTGAAGACAGAGGTGATAAGGAAGCTTGAGCCCTCGGCTCCACTGGAAGGGGAGAGGATCGGAGTTGGTGATGATGCAGATCCAAGCAGGGGAGGCGACAGAGGAGGAGAGGGCTGAGTTTTTGGTGTGAGCTGTGGGTTTTGGGTTGCTGGGAGCTCAAACTTAGAGGGAAAAGGAGAGGGGAAGTGTGGAGTAGTAGGTGAACATCAAACAAGAGGAAGGGGAATGGAGTGTCCTTCTGTGTGTCTGCGGAAGGGCAAGGGAGTGTAGTGGGTTCTAAAGAGGATAAAATGGGCAGCTGAGTGCATGGGGTAGGAAGAAGACAAGAGAGGGGACCAAATAGTGAGCTGGGTGGTGCGACAAGGGGGAGAGAGAGATAGAGAGAGAGAGAGAGAGAGGGAGAGAGAGAAAAGGAAAAGAAATATAGATGTGGTCCCAAAATAAAATGTAAGGAGAATATACCCGATATTCAAATTTGAAACCCGCTAATCCCGACTCTATCAAATTCTGACTCAAACAACTTTAAATTGAACTTTCAATTAAATTTCAAGATAACACTACTAGAATACTGCAATTAGACAACATGTCATTTAAGTCTGTCAATAAATCAACAGATGCTAAATTTATCTATTACATCGATAATTTTTTTAGTGAAGTCTAAAACGGTTTACACAATGGTCAAATATGTGGACTGATGTGAAACTATTAGTTCGGGAAAAAACCAAAACACGCGGTATAAGGAAAAAAGGCGGGATTCAAACACTTAGAAAAAATTTGGAGCCCGGGCTTTCAAATTTTGGAGGTAATGTTAACACTTAGAAAAAAAAATGGCTTTTTTCTACCTTTTTGTTATGACTTGGAAAACAGCTGACCTTTATTTCACCTTTCTTAAAATTTATAACATTTATTTTTCTATCTTTTCTCTCTCCCCTCACATTCACTCAGCTGAGCTTCTCTCTTCCCTCACAATCGAGCCACATTCCAAACCCCCAAATCACCGTCTCCTCTCTCCACATCCAAGCTTCGGCCGATAGTGAGCTCCGGCGACCTTCGTTCAGTGTTGCCTTCCTCCTCCGGCCATCATCTGTCAAAAGAATCACGAAAATGGATGGGGTTGAAACCCTAAATTGGTGATAAGGTATTTGACATTCCGACCTATAGCGCGCGGTGCATTTGTTTTCCATCTTCATTATCCTTTGCTTTCTGGGTTATTTTCACATTCAATCAGCTCTAAGCCTCTAACCCTCGGTCTTCCTCTCTCCAGATACGAGCCACCCACCAAACCCCCAAATCATCACCGACAAGGTATCGGACATTTCAACCTATTTGTTTGGTTTGATTTGTTTTCCATCTTCATTCTCCTTTGGTTTATATTTTATTTTCATTAATCCTTAACCCAACCCTATATGTGTTGTCGTAGAGGAAGACAACTCTCAGAAGAAGGCTTTCAAACAAGGTGCTCGTCTCTTATGTGCTTTGTTTTTGTCTCTCATGTTTTCTATTCTTAAAATTTCTGTCCAATAATTATGCAATGGTAAACTAAACTACCATTTCTACTGCCAAAAACCCTAAACATCGAGAGAAAAAATAAAACACCAAGTTCATTTATGACAGATAAGTGGTATTCATAAGGTGTCCTTGCCGTGTGTGTTAGCTTAAGAGAGTTATCCCACTCAAGTGTTGAATTCCTAGCACTAAATCCATACCACTCACAAGCAACAACCTATATTATAAAGAGAGTTATCCCACTCAAAAGTTTATATCAAAAACGATCAATCACCCGTTCGTCTAATAATTTTAGTGTTATCTAATAACCTGAGAGTTTAGTTCAAATCATATTTGAGAGATGAAGTTGATTGCGAGTGAAGAGTATATATTTTAATGTATTATATAAATACAATACTCAATTAACGTATAAAGTAGGCGAGAACTATTGAACCAGATTAGCTATCAAAAAATAAATCTGAACAATTTCATCTGAGTGGGTGTATTTAAATGTACCCTATCTTAAGAAGAGGAAATCGTTTTCTCTCCTGGTCTTCTCTTTTCTTTTGTTTGTGTTGTTTTCGGGGTGTCTTCGTCTGACTATTAGATACTGTATGGAACTTTATCACTCATAAGCAACTTATTGCCAATATAGGCTCATGCTCTAAGGTAAGCCCAATATATAAACACATTTGTTTACCAAGTTCCACCAAAATTTAGAGATGGAATGTAAATTGGAAGGCTAAAACAACCATGTGATTAATTACAATGGATACTTCACTAATTTAGCCTACAAGAGGATGAACAATATAAAAGATACCAAAGAGGGGAAAAGGGAAAAAGGGTGGGCACAACAAGGCAAAGGAGTGACAGAGAGGGAACAGAAAAAGCAGCAGCCCCATTGAAAGCACAAATAAACATAACTCTCTTTATGATATACGTTGATCTTCCTTCTGGATATTTGTCCCATTTGAGTCCTCTCACCCACCTACAATTTTGCACTTGGTTAAATCACAGCTGATAATATCTTTCACATTGCGATTATGCTTATTTTTTATTATTGTTATTCAATTTTACAGATAGCTTCCCCTTTCCTAAAACCCTAAAATTTCTACCTTATACAGGGAGGAATTACGGTCTGATTGCTTCACACATTTGGTGTTTCTTCTGGATTGTTGCTTCTCCTACATTTGAGATATCAGGTAAATGTCACCTCTCTGCTGTGTGAATTGGAATTTTTTTTTCAAGTAATGAACTGGAATTTATTGGTAATTTGTTGTCCTCTCTCTGCTCATTTTTTTTACAAGTAGTCAACGTGTGTAATTCAATAGTGCTTCTATTTTGAATGAATAGCTATTGCATGCACAAATCATCTGTAAATATTATTCCATTTCTAATAGTTTGCTGGTATTTACTATTTGTTTAACATCATTCTTATTTTTAATGACAGTAGATGAGTGAAAAATATTCAAGTTTTATATCTATAGAATTTTATCAAGAATCTTTTCATGTGTTTTGTGAATAATATTCAAGTTTTATCTAGAGTCTTCCCCTAAATTGTTCATATAAATTTTAATCTTAAATTAGATTAATCATGAATTATGCAATCATTTTTAATATAACCTATATCAACTTCAATTTTGTGTTCCTTTAATTATGACATTGTTTCTATTCTTGTTTGCATTTGTTTGTATACAATTTCAGCCATGGATAAATCATGGATATATGAGGATAGGTGTAGTCAAAAGTATGAAATGGGGTTGAAAGACTTCCTCACCTTTGCTGAGACAAATACTAACAACGCTAAGAAAGTCCCATGTCCTTGTTCAAAATGTGTTAATTTTAAGAAATGGTCATTTAAAGTCGTGAGAGTGCATTGTCATCGATTTGGCTTCAGTTTGGGGTACACTAACTGGATTTGGCATGGAGAACCTGCTGCCCCCACGTGCGAGATTCCACCTACCGAAGGAAAATCAGCTCAGTTCCCCCAATTTGGATCTGAAACTGCGGAGATGTGTGAAGCTGCATTTACAAGTGAGGATGAGTTCGAGGAGGAATCCATTGAGTTTAGGAAGTTCGTTGAGGATGCTCAAAGACCCTTATTTGAAGGAAGTCCCCACACCAAATTAGATGCACTAGTTAAACTTCACACCCTTAAAGCTAAATTTGCAATGAGTGACACTTGTTTCAATGAAATACTTGAGACGGTGTCCTCCTTGCTTCCATATGGAAATGTGTTACCGCAAACTTTGTACGAGTCAAAGAAAACATTGAAAAAGTTAGGGCTTGAATATAAAAAAAATACATGCATGTCCTAATGACTGCATACTATATAGGAAGGAGTACGCTGATGCTAATTCTTGCCCTCAATGTGGCCTCTCTCGTTGGAAGCTGACAAGAGATGAGATTGAGAAGGAGGGGCAACCAGCAATGGTGTTGTGGTATTTTCCCATTATCCCGAGAATTCGTCGTTGGTTTAAGTCCGCTAAAATTTCTGAGCTGCTCACATGGCATGATGATAATCGGAGTACAGATGGCTTCATGCGACATCCAGTGGATTCCCCTGCTTGGAAGTTGGTTGATTACAAGTGGCCTAAATTTGGTCAAGAATCGAGAAATTTGAGGATGGGGTTGGCAGCGGATGGTATCAATCCATATAGTAATATGAGCAGTAGATATAGCTGTTGGCCTGTACTTTTGGTCACATATAACCTTCCTCCGTGGTTATGTATGAAAAGAAAGTTTATAATGTTGTGTTTGCTCATTTCTGGCCCTAGGCAGCCTGGAATTGATATAGATGTCTACTTGGAGCCTCTAATTGAAGACTTACAAGAACTCTGGAATGGGATCAGTGTGTATGATGCACATCTGAAGGAATACTTTACCCTTAGAGTTGTGCTATTGTGGACAATCAACGACTTCCCAGCCTACGGAAATTTATCGGGTGCAACCACTAAAGGGTACAAGGCATGTCCGATCTGCGGTGATAATACAACTGCCACATATCTTCCGAATAGTAGGAAGATGTCATATGGAGGTCACCGTAAGTATCTCCATCGTCATCATCCTTATCGGAGGCAACGAAAGGCGTTTAATAATGAACAAGAGTTGGAAGATGAACCTCTCCCACAGTCTGGTCAGGATGTGTTAAACGCCGTCGAGAAGATCAACTATGTGTTTGGGAAGAACAAAAAGAAGAAAAACTTGGATGGGGAAGCTTCTTGCTGGAAGAAGAAGTCCATATTTTTCAATTTGGAGTATTGGTCGTGGTTGCATGTTCGCCATTGTCTCGATGTAATGCACATCGAGAAGAATGTGGTAGAAAGTTTCATTGGGACTTTATTGAACATGCCTTTCAAGTCAAAAGATAGTGCTGCTGCTCGACAAGATATGGTTGATATGGGGTTGCGACTTGAATTAGGGCCACAAATTGGGGAGAAGAAGACGTACATACCTACTGCCCCCTTTACATTGTCAAGGGCCGAGAAGGTGACAATGTTGACTTCATTACTCCGCATGAAAGTTCCAAGTGGACATTCATCAAACATTAGAAATTTGGTGTCGATGGGTGATTTGAAGTTGTATGGGCTGAAGTCGCACGACTGTCATATATTGATGCAACAACTGCTTCCTGTGGCCATTCGGTCGGTGCTACCAAAGCGTGTTAGGATCACTATAATGAGAATGTGTTTCTTTTTCAACTCGAGGTGAGTACTTTTCCCAAGAATTGACATATTGATATCCAAGTTTTACCTATCTGTCTTTGCAGGAAAAACATAAGGTGCATGCTGAGCGTGTGCGCTTGAGAAGATACCATCACAGAACATCTAGGTCAGGGTACATTGGTTTGGAGGAGCATATGGTAATGACTACGTTGCGCAATATGTGAATTCCTGTATCAGGAGATGCCCATTCACATGTCTTACTCTTCTTTATTCTCTGTGGCAGAAAGAGGATCAGGAGATGGGTAGCGATGATGATGTTGACCATGTCATAATGTGGTGGAAGGCCCATATACTGAAAGACGGGTCTGTGAATGAGAGCTTGCGCCCAGTTCTTAAGAAAATTGTAAGCATATATGAATATTTTGTTTTTCCATTTTATGTGTGATTCTTTGAATTATCAAGGGCTGAATGTAGACATGTAATGTAATGGTTTCTAGGATGAATTACTAGAGAAGAAAAGGAATGGAGACCTTATTGAGGAAGGGTCTAATGACATATTGACCCAAGCTTTAGGAAATCCGGAGCACTCGGGTATGGTCAGGGGTGTTGGAGGATTTGTAAGTCAAGCCCAATACTTTGGGCTACCAAGGAAGCGGAGAATCACAATGACAAAAGCTGAACTGTTGGCACGTGAGAAAGAATGTGAGAGGGAGTTACAAGAGACAAAAAATTGCTAGCTGAAGCTGACAAGAGAACAGAACAACTAATTGAGCAAGCACTGAAGGATTTTGAATGGCGGATGTTCTCTGAAAGAGGTATTCGAAGAGAAATGCCCATCGATCCACCAGAAGGTGTGACCCCTTGCTCTGATAGAGGTAGCCATTTTGACAGCCTCGACTCTCTTCATGCCGAGGGAGATATGCCCAACTCTATGGATCCACCAGATAAGGTATGTTTGTAGTTTAGCACCATTGTCATGTGCATATGCAACCATCTAAAGGATGAAAAGCTACACTGTTGCAATTTACTATCCCTTTTTTTGCAGGGTTATGAGATGTATGACTTTGCTCTGAACAACATCACCAACATTGTAGCTTTTGGTCTTCTACTCGACACTGACAGTACAGTTCAAGAGAGTGCATCTGAACAAGATTGGGTCAGAGTCACAATTGTTGGTGATATTCAAGGTGATGAGCCTCTTCCCTTCCCTAATGGGAATGCAAAGTTGATGTTGGTTAGAGACGCTGTAGGTAGGCATGTGAAGTGGCCTAAAAAATGGGTCCTTGCGAAACTGCTATCTAAACCACGGAGAAAGTTGAAGAAAGTGAAGAAGTTGTTTACGCCTGATGAGTTACCACCCCAAGTGCCAAGGTCTTGCCAACTCTTATACAAATACGCTAAGTCTACAATGAAATAAACTGGCTTGTCTATAACTAGAGTGGTAGATCCAAACTGTTTTGGTGTTAAGAAGGAGCTCATTGTCTTGAGAGAGAATGTGATTGATCTCTTGGAGCTGAACTGGCTTGGAAGTGGAGTGTTAGAGGCGTATATGGCGTATGAGCTCTTTTAGTTTTTTTCCATCTCTTAATATTTTATATGAAGCAACTTGAGTAATCATTTTTCATGCAACTAACATGTAGGTACCTATATACTATTGTCTGTGCACATGAAGAGCAGTCATTGTTTGCATTTGTTGATTCTGGAGCAACCGCTACATGCACGAGACCGAGTTTCCTTCCTTATCTAGTCAAGAGGTTAAAAGAAGGGACGTCGGACCACATTTTCATGATACCATACAATCCAGGGTAAGTAGTAAATCTCATGACATTTGATATGCATTCCTGATTTGATAAATGTTGCAGTGTACTCTTGTGACATGAATTACGTATTTGTATCTCTAATGATGTTTGATATGCATGTTTCTTGATTTCATACATGTTGCAATGTTAGTTTCTGAAATCTGCTGTTGAAATATTAGGTTCTGACTGTTTTCTGCTGTTGAAATATTTGTATCTCAGTGGCATTGTTTGTAAGGCTGCTTACATATATATGTGTATATACACCGTTTATCTTGTAGGAAACATTGGCTTCTGACTGTTATCTGGGGGAATGACATCTATATCATAGATTCCATGCCGAGACCATCTCCTTACAAAGATTGGAAAAATGTTGTGAAGAGGTATATGTTATTATTTAGATACATGAGATCTTCAATCCTTTCCCTCTCCTTTAGGTGTTATGAATTATTCCCACCAAATCTGTTCTAGTCATATCGATTTGAATGTAAACAAATTGCTTTGATGATTCACACGCAGTGCTGTTAAACAATTTCAAGATGAAACTGAACCCAACCATACCAACAAACTAAGGGTCACACACCTTAATGTAAGTCAACTTGAAGTGTGATCATGATATCTTAGTTTAGAGTTAGCTAATTATGATATATATGGGAATGAAATATATTATCTTCATGAACTCATTAATCGTATTCACTATTATAGGGTGCACCAGTGCAGCCGGGTGGGTACGAGTGTGGGTACTATGTGATGAGATACATGAGAGACATTATAAATGATCAGAAGATGTGTTTTATGACAAAGGTAAAAATAACATGGCCTTATTTTTTTAATTGGGTGTGTGCAGTTTTATATTAACTATAATGGCTTGTTCTTTCCATCTCTTTAGTTAGCTGCATCAAGGAACCGACCGTCGTACACTCAAGAAGAAATCGATGAAGTTCGAGTTGAAGCTGCTCAGTATATCCAATCTTTGCTATAGGTTAATGAAGCTTCTAGGGCTGCTCAGTAAATGTGCCACGTACTACTCGTTGATTAATTGAAAATGCAGGTGAATCATGTTTTTTTGGGTCTTATGCTTTAAAACATTTATGGTATGAATGTTGGTGCATTATACACTGATCGATTTAGGCGGTCCGACTAGCTAGCCTTGCCTGTTTTTTGAGATGTCGCCTAGCTAGCTATAGGTAATGTATGTCGTCGATATGTGGCCTAGCCGTTTGCCTGTTTTTGAGATGTTGTGGCTAGCCCATTTTGTGGCTATGAATAGCGGAGGCGTATTTTGTAAATGTTATAATATGATGCTAGTGTATATGTACCTATTTTTATTAAAGGACCTATCATTTTGAAGAACAAACAAAATGCGATGTTCTATCGACAAAAGCGTGTTGTGTGTCCAAAAAAAAACATTGGCTTAAATATGAAGATAGTAGTGCATTAGAACATCTAACATCAGATCCGTCTATTGAAACAGTTGCCAGTATAATTATACACATCAGTTTATTCATTTAAATCAATGTGCAAAACCAGTTTTAACATTAAAATGATATATGAACTGATATATTTGTCAAAGTAACATCGTTATGTACAAAATAAACCGATATGTCATAGGATCAACTTCGTCATTTTATTTTGAAAACACTAATATAAATGTATGGGACGACATCTTTTGTGTATACAGCCACAATAGTGCATTATTTTAGAACAATATAATATCACATATAATGACCATGAAATTAATACACAGAGAATGAATACTCTAAATGCGATGTCAATAATATAGAAATACATCGGTTTTGCCTATATTTCATGTGGTCGGTTAACTTAAAACAATATAAAATCATAAATTATATATCGAACATGATTATAAACGTGATGACAAAACCAAAAATTGTTGTCTATTTTAAATTAAGACATCATTTATTTTTATAAATAATGATGTAAATGTCACTTTTTTGCTTTAGGAGGACATCTTCACATGTTTTCAAATGACAAATTATGGATATTCATCAACAAGTGAATATGTCATACCCAAAATTGAGGGGTTTTAATTAAGAAAAGGCATCTGCTTAAAACTGATGTGTAAAGTTTTGATCTTTTACTACATGCACAATAAGATCGGAAATTTTTTTGAAAGACATCTGTTGAGAACAGATGTCTAATTGAAGTTTTCTAGTATTGTAAATGGAATTAAATAAATTTTTATCGAAACTCGGAGCTTGAAGGCGGAATTAAAATCCGATAGAATCTAAGTTCTCAAAACGATGCCGGAACGACTTTAAAAATCAAAACTTACGCTCGAGGACGGGTTTTCTCACATTTTTACCGATTGAATAAAATAATAATTTATTTACCCAAAATAATAATATAATAATATATTCAGTCTTTACATTTATCCACCTCTAAAAACAATTCTCGTCCCCGAGACTAAAATAGGTTTAAAGCAATGGGATGAAGTTTTAAATCGGTGTCCGAGGACCATGTCCAAGGATCTTGTAATCATCTCGGTTGCGTCTTCCAAGATTCTCACAACATCCTAGTCACGGTCGTGACATCTCCAATTGGTCTTGACAAGTGTGTAATAAGCGCCCTTATCACATCCTCGCTTCGACTTTTCGGAAGTATCACAACTCTAAAAGTATTATAGCGTCCGACTAGGTCTTAGCAAGCAATCTATAAGCGCCCCTATACAATGCTTGTATCCACTTCGTGAGACGTCATAATGTAAATCCTGTTCATAAAACCTCAAAGCGTTTTGTAAATGGAACGATTGTCATCTAAATCGTTGAAACTCTCTACTTCTTTAAAACCCCAAGTTGGCCCTTTTCAAAACCGCTCAAAATCTTCAAATTCAACGTTTAATCAAGCAGCTTTATACCAAAACAAGTCAAATCTTTTCAAATCAAGATTTCGTCAAAATCTCCCAAAAACCAAATCAGCTTCTCGCATACCCATCAATCAATTTCAGAAGGTAGGAGGTGGAATCATCCACCTCTAACGGCTAATCCCATATTCTCTTCCTAGGTTCCAAAATCGAATCAATCTATCTATCAGTCTCAATTCAAGCAAGATGCATAAGCCATAAGAAATGCATAACTGTATAGCCATCCAATCTCCATATCATACTAAAGGTCGTAATATGCATCTCAACGACATAACAAAATCATAACAACGTCTCAACATCACACCAGAAATCATACAAGTATCTCTCATCATAGAATCAACGAACCAAAACCCATTGTCAACACATCAACACAACAAGGTCAAGCTATTAAGATTCAGCAGAGGGGAAGGTCAATCAATATATCAATCACCAAAATGTCTGCATACTCACAAAACATCATCTCAACTCATAAAAGGTCATATAACGATCATTTAGCAATCACGCACCATTATCTCATATACATATATATATATATATACAAGTCATATTCATGCTCCAAGTCATATTCATCACTTACCTATTCATAATCATGCTTATCAACCATATAGTATGACATCATGCTTTCACATAATCAACATATCATCATTTCATGATTCATACAACACATCTTAACATGCTTCTAGAACAACATAGTAGGATAGCAATGTATCATTATCACGATCATAGTTGTCACTACCACTTATATTTCAGTATTGCATTTCAACATGTAATATCATGCCATATCAGGTTCATCGTGGTCGCTATCTAACATCATGCAGTACATATTAACAAATCACATAATCAAGAAAATCCTCACATCGCTACCAGTCAAAATGAAACGCAATCCCCGCTCGCTCGTCCCCCACTCTCAAGCCAAGACCAACCTTCATCTAGACCTACCACATCCACTCGGATACTGCCCCACAGAAGAAGCCCCAATTCATTTCGATCTTTAATCTCACACCTCTTCCCGCCAAGCACTCTCACTAACAATCCACCTCTAAGACTCCAATCCCTATCTCTGTTTTCACACCCAAGCACCCCTGCATACTATGTTCTCGATACCCCCAAAGGTCATTTCTTACATTTCTCACTCTTTCCAAGATATCACAACGTAGAACCCTTCTAACCACGCATCTTCAATAAAAAATTTCTCGGTCACTACCTAACCAGAATATCCTAACCATACCCCTTATCCAAGATTCACCTAAGAGCTCATCGAAACCACCAAGCATTGCCTCTTATAATTCCCGAACTCACTCGGTCCAACCTAAGTCAACACCCCTCTTCTGCAACTCTCCCCTTACCACCGTCGATCATTCTAATAACTCAAAACCTTTCTCCACTCTCTGACCGCTCTACCAAAAGGACCTCACTCACATGTTCAAAGAAGAAGCAATCATGGATATTATTACACGTAAGGACTACATCATATCAACTAGCATTTGTATAAATAGCATCATTAGTTCATCATTAAGTATTGCAACAAGTATCAAAAGTCTTAAATTACCGTCATGCTCAACAAGTATTGTAAAACATCATGTATGAACCTAATGGACTCAAACTAGCAAGTTTCATCATAACCTTAGTAGATAAACAATTCAGGTTTCACAGCATTTGCAGTTCATACTTTTATAGGCCAAGAAATTTAGATCATGCTGAGCAACTCAGAATAGCATCACATCAAGTCATCATGGCACATTAGGACTGTCAAGCACCGAATCATACATATCATCATAGACAACGGATAATCAGACAATAATCATTACCAAGTGATCACATCACACGAAATTTTCAACATTAAGTCAGTGCAATATCATCATCAACATATTCCGAAGGGATCAACAGTTCGAACGAAGGACACTCTCGCTTGCAATTCATATCGTACTCCATAACCGCCATCCTCGAAACAAACTTGTTCCATCGACATCGTCGATCCTGAGGCCCGTGGGTTATGGGCCCACGCTTCCGGTGCACTGCTATATCGTTATCTAACTTCCCGTCCCCTCTTCTATGCGGTCGCTCATCCCATTCATCGCGTAGGAGTTTAAGTTAGAGGGGATAAGGGAGTGACAAGAGCGGATGACCCAATGTTTCTGTCGGAGACAAAAATGGACCAAATCTAAAGATGACACAACTAGAGACAAGACTCCGACCCGGGAATAGTAACGATGCCTTTATGGGAGTCCATTAGGTTACAATGGTGACAACAATCACAAATTCATCATGGAGCCTATCAATCACATTAATCCACACTAACATGTACCTATTTAAGGAGAATGACATACATACTCATTCCAAAGACCCGATTGAGTCCTACGCTGATGCACGTGAAACAAGCTAGTAGTCTATTATCCTATGGAAGCAGATATGCCTAGCAATTTCAAACAAGCTATGCGGAACCAACAATGATCATATAATAAGTAAAAGAAATTCGCATGTAACATACAACAGGATACATTTAAAAACGCACGCAATACGTGGTACTAGCGATACATGATAAGGCATGATCATAATCAAGAGTCATTTAAATGGGTTCAACATAATGCTCATATGAGAAAGTGAGAAGGATCATCACAGAGTAACAAGGAGAACATCATGGGAGATAGATGATAATCATGCTAAGAATGAACCGTCGTAGGGCACATTTTTGGTACAATAAATGTCGCATTATAGAACAAGGACAACATGTAATCATACGACGAGATACACTTAGAAACATAGGTCCTACATGATGCTAGTGATACATGATAAGACAAGGGCATAGTCAAGAGTCGTCTAAAAGAATTCAACATAATGTTCATAGAGCATGAGTCATCATTACAGGGAGTGACAAGGAGGGCATCACCAGCGATAGATTATAAGTATGCTAGGAGCAACTATCATAGTGCACATAAAACGGAATAACAACTATCACACTATAGGACAAACATGTTCTCGTAAGTAGAATAAGTATGGCAAGTCACTATTTCGCGAGTCATATTGAAAATCATAAGTCCTATAGGATACTAGTAACAGATATTGAACATGAATACAATCGAGGTAATTCGACTAGATTCATTCTAACATTTATGCGTCCAGCGTGTGCGAAACCGTGATATAATCGTGGTGTGTGATCATGCGAGGTGTCAAGTCATACGTTCATGAAGCACAAGAAGCCATCATAGGGTAATAGACATTTTAACCATGTAAGCGTGCTAGGTTTAACCATCACGGAAGGCTAGTCAATCATCAAATTCAACATTAAGCTAATCAGGACGAGTAAAACATGTTAAGAGAACAGAAAGAGGAAAGAGCCACACTATCAGGGACCTAGCTCAAGAGAGAATCAACAATAATGTAGGCAAAGTAGAACTCGCACAAGTCACAACCAAGGGCCGGACATGTTACTAATGGCTCAATATAACATATGATACATATATGCACTTGATTGATTACTCGACACTAAGCAAGACTTCAATTCAATCACATTCCAATAATGTAGCAACAAAAGTGGAAGTGTAGCGAGGTATAGTGCAAGTCTAAGTATGGGATAAAACATGTATTTATCAAGACTCATTCACACTAACATATCCTCAATTTAGCGCAAGTAACACACAACAATATTAGTTACAGGATACTCAACAATAGTTAATCTCCGGAATACAAAATAGGTGGGCATGCTATAGATTCTTGTCACAAGATGAATGATAAGCATCGAGGCATTATCTGCTTGCATGCTAAAGAGCACATCTTATGAGGCATTCATATAAAGAAGAGTCGTTCACAATATCATGGACCTAACTCAGAAGAAGCAACAATCATATAGACTCATATCATGTGGTTCAAGCTCCCGATCAATCATACGATCAATAGGCCAAGAAAACATGCTATAACAACATACAATCATGATAGAGGGCAAGACACAACACGAGACTTAAGCAATGTGACCAGCATGGATACAGGATGTCATACAACTACGAATTTACTTTAATGACCATCATCATAACATGTACTGAGAATTACGTAGCATATGAGGCATGTTGACATGAAATTATAACATGTATCCATCAAGTAAGGGACTCACTCTATCATGATACTAGAACCGAACGATCACACTATCATGAACCTATTCACAGAGAGGACATCAATTATACAACTTCCTAGCATATGACATATATATTCGTGCTCTAGTATGACAATGCAATATACTAAGTAGATCATGTCGGGATGATATGGATATAATAAATGTAGCTCGAACCCATACAATTGTCATTACGAACACCAAAGCACACAAGCACAATTTCACACTAAAGGTCAATCTGTAGGTCAAGGAGTAGTACTACATAGTATCACACAATCATGGACAGTGTAACGGCCCAGATTATAAATCCGGGTTACGTTTAGAGGGAAGAATTATCCCTCTGTCAGATCTTGCAATCCAAGTACGAGCTGCTTATTTATCAACTTCAAGTTATAACCCTGTTTATGTCTTAAGAATTTAATGAAGAAAAAGGGGATTTCAACCCTCGAGACAGTCAAAAGAGATAAAACAAAAACCTGTCCTAATTCAACTAGTCAAAACTCAAAAGATATAAAACGAGTTTAAATCAATATAAATACAACATGTTTCTAAATGACAAACTTAACCAAAACATTTGTAAAGTCAAGCCAGAATAGGTGAAGTCTTCTTAACACTCTCGTCCCGTGAGAAAACCCCGCCATAGAAGCAAATCAGCAAGCAAAGGGAGCGGGTAACTGAAACTATACCACAAGTCAAGGTCGAGCCACTCATGCGGGACCGAAAGTTCTCGCTGAGGTCATATAATACGCCTATACCTAGAATAAAGGATGACTAATGCAGTACAAGATTTAAATCACATAAGCATTACTTGACAGTTATAATATGCGGAAAAAACCGTAAAGGGCCCAAGACAATGCCAAGTGGCATATCCCTCTCCTACCTCTGCACCCCTTCCCGTTAGTGCAGAGACTGGCCAATTCGGTGCTATAGCATAGCAATTTCCTCGTGGTGGTGCACAAACCACGACATCATCATATCATATCATTTCATCGCTTGCCCGATGGTGCTGGGCTATCATATCATGCTCATATCGACTCGATTGACTCAGGGAAACCCGATGGGGCTGGGCTGCCCTATGACCGTAGCAAAGACTCTAGGACTATCACCGATAACGGCCGTTCTGTTTCAAACGCATAAAGAATAGGGATGCTCATTCATAAGTGCAAGTCCTAAACATGATACTACATGGCATGCTTTTATGCATATGCAACACCTACATACTATATAACACATCAGGCATGAGGTCCAATCACTTGAGTAAGCCCCGGAGGACTGACCTGGAGTCTTCACATCCAAATAGCCCGCAACCAAGTCACCCAGAAAAACATCCATCCGCAATTAAGCCACTTAGAAGACCATCCAATCACACTAGCAAGTAATAAGCAAGGAATAACTCATCAATACATATTTCATCAACACACCAATAGACCTTCAAGTCATCACATGACTAAATAACATTTTATCCAAGTAATCATGCATTCTCAACATAATATCATTCTCATAATATCACTCATATGTTTATCCAAATAATTAAGCATTGCACTTTACAGATTAATACACCAAGTAATTTCTCACTATAACAACTTATCTAGATATATAAAATACTTAGGATCTTTAAATATATACACACACATCAAGTGATCAAGTTGACCTAACCGATAAACCAAACGGTAAACAATCGAAACAATACTTGCACTTAAATCCTTTCTCCAACAAGTCCTCTCCGTTCTCATCATCTACACCTAAAACATATTTATAATCCAAGGGGCGCGTCAAAACACTTATCAAGCCAAGATATATAATCTCTTTACCTTTTTACACTACGTATACATTACAAGACTTCATATTACCATGTCGCAAGTTATAACACACTTATTAAGCAAGACTCGCCCTTATAATTATTAATATCCCACATTCACAAGCCAACATATTCATTGTCTAGTTATTACCAAATAGATCACTCATCACTCGTTAAATTCAATAGTACCCAAGTCATCTATCTGTAAGGAATATTATGGAATTCTCATTCTATAGCTTAGATAACCTAGTCAAACTATTTAATTAATTTAAACACAATCAAATAATGTCACAACTCATGAGTCACCACAATTAAGTTTAAAAGCATTACAAGTTATCAAGACACCTTATATATATATATAGATCCTCTTATAACATTTTAATAATCGTAGTCATTATGTCAATTTAGTTAACTCAATTGCTCACACTTAAATGTATGTCTCTATAAGAAGAAGCCAATATCATTTTCCATTTTACAACACCTTAGTCCTTTAATTTTGTCAAAACCATCATAACAAACATTTACCTTATTTATTGACACTCTAAAGGATAAAAAAACTACTTAGTTACTAAGTCCAGAACTTAAACATCTCAAGAAATTAGGATTCGTTCATAGACTCCAATTAATTAGCGCTCGAATGAACTTAACATTTAGAAAGTACTCATTTAAGCAAATCCAATAGGCACATGTACAAGCAGAACAATGACGAAGTCCAAGCAAGCAATTGCAATCGATCGAGCTTAATTCAAACAAAGCAAATGCGATAAATCTATAGTCAACCAAATCCGAATTCAATTTACTTTAAAACAACACAAAATTTTAGGAGGAAGGACCAAGGAGTTATACCCCGCCGATGGTCTGGAACAAGAATCAGGGACGGAGGTTGAAGGCTGAAGAGCTTGGGTTCACAGATTTAACGCAGCGGCCGGGTTCAGCTTACTATCTTCAGTTTTAGCTTCGAAATGGACGGACAGGACCTGACATCGACGAGCCTTGGTGGTTGTAGGTCACGGCGGAGTGAGAGCCGAACTTGTGTGGGTGGCTCCGTCGTCGACATCAAGGGGCAGGGGTGAGAGAGATGAAGCCAGATCGAGAGCGAGAGGCGTCGTGGAAGCTCGAGAGCGGCTGCCATGGGAGGCTGAGGGCGACGTAGGTACGAGGAGAGGTTGCTCTTGGTTCACCAGGGGAGGAGCTCGAAGAAGAGGAAGGTGAGCGCTGGCGACGACATGTGACCCAGGAAGGAGGCGCCTTTGAGCCTTCGTCCTCGTGCGTGAGGGTGGCCGTCGGAGGCGCCCTGCCGAACTTGAGCTCGGTGCGAGCCTCAAGGCCACATTCGATCGAGAGAGGGCAGAAGCGAGAGAGCGAGATAGAGCTGAGGGGTGAATGAGTGGGAAGCCATGGGAGGAGCTTTGAGGTTGAAGGTGAAGTGTTGCTGCTCTAGAGTCCTCAGATCCGAAAAATTGGAGAGAGAGAGAGAGGGAACCCATGGGAGCTGCTGATGAGGAAGGAGCAGTTTGGGGCGGCTCTTCACAATCTGAAAGTGGATAGGGGATGGGGCGGGTATGGAGTTTATATATCCGGAAAATTAGGGTTTAGCTTTATGTTAAGGAAATTACAAAACTATCCCGTTATTTCTAGGTTTTGGAAATATTAGCACAATAATTAATAAAATTCAACTCAATCAATTTTATTCAATTTAAACATGCCATAAAATTTATCATATTCACCTTGATAGGTTCAAAACAATATTTATTTCTTTGAGGTCGGATATATGCCGGAATTTGATTTGAATAAATTAGAAATCATGTTGATCGAGGACGGAGATTTTCAAAATTTTCGAAATCTCAGAAATTTAATATTTAATTTTAATCATAAGTTATAAACTAATATTTTAAAATTTCGGGTCTTTACATCATCCACCTCTAAAAACAAGTCTCGTCCTCGAGACTAAAATCCTTTTAAAAACAACAAAACATTTCGAAAACTCAAGTCAACTCCTCCTATGTCGGTCAACCAGATTTTCAAGGATTCAACAAGCAGCTTATCCATCTCTAAGGGCTAGTCCCAGATTCCACTTCCTAAGTTCATTTCTCATGATCAGTCTCAACATCAAATTCAAATATTAAAATATCTAAAACATCATCATAGGAAGATTCATCATCACATCAGATTTCATGTTTTCTAAGTTCAAGATATCAAAATACCAGAATTTATCATACTAACAAGTCCCTTTATTAGCTGATCGTAAAACCACTAAAATCTGCACATTGCTATCAACCAGAAAAGAACACAATCATCATACTCACAAATCACCACCAACCCAAAAGGCCACAATTAAACTCATGAAGTTAAAGTCATGTCCAAGCTAGGCTCAAATCATGTTTCAATCCTCAAATAAAGTCGCGCCTCTCATCAATCTAGACGACCCGCTCTTAATCACACTATATAGGATTATGCAAGGATGACGCAAGGCCTAAGTTGTAGCCGAAGGAAAGAGACGGTAAGGACGATTTGACTGACCCTTGACACGAAGAGAGACTCGGATAGTATCTGGTAAGACTGAACACGAGATTTTCGCCGATGCCCATGAGAAACCCTTAAGGTTACGATCGTATTACTCAAAATCATCATTTAACACATCAGGTCATAAGCACACAACGTTGTAATCCTGCACACTAACATGAACCTATCTCAGGGGGAAACGATGATACGATTCTAGCACTAGCATCATATCATGTGGTAAGGTACAAGATAAATAACCTATCATCATGAGAGAAATATCGATATGCCTACTATCCTCAAGCCAAATCATCACTAACAGGGAATATCACACATATAATGACCAGGACTGTTATTAAAAGTACAACATCCATGCATACATAAAATAGATTTAACAATTTGTCACCCGAATATGACTAAATATATTTAGTACGTGCTTGAGGGAATCCTCTATGCTACTATAGTGTAAGGAGTTAAACAAAACATGTAAAAAATAGTATGAACATGTCTCAAGGGTCACAAAAGAAACATCATATAGTTTACTAGAAAGGCAAGGGCAAGTGTGTACTTTATGCAATTGTGTCACCAAGACGTACATCAACATACATTTCATACCATCATAACCTCAACATGGGAGCTAGTATAGTATCAAAAATCCATAAGCAAAAATGTGGTTCATACACATGCAAGTGCAATTTAAACGACCATAGGGGTGGTCGTGCGAGCATACGAGGCTTAAAAATATTAATGCATAACGAGTATAGAAACACATCATGCGGCAAGTAAAAGTAAGCACATGCAATATTATGGCCTATGCATGGCTTCTATCCGAATAAAATAGAGTGTGATGGTGTCAAAAAGTAACAAGATAGCTCTAATGATGATATTCAAAATGTGTAAGCAATCATAATCTCATAAAATCACGTAACAAGGGAAATTACCAAATATGCAAGATAGGTATACTATCAAACCCTATTACATAAGTGACCATACAATTAACGTAAATAGTGCAAGGAATCGCATACCATATTAGTGATGTGAAATTTCTACATGTTATCACTAACACATGACGATAAGTAAATGCACGAAATCATACTTTAACAACTAACAAGATGTTGCATAATGAGTCGGACTAATCATATCATAGGAATGATCATATAAGCAATATAGAGAGTGCAAATAATCATGTAAGCATATTCTCAAATACTAAATTACCTAATAGTATTTAATAACATGGCAAGGTGTAAGCATGCGAAGGTATGGTCTAACCACTAACATGGCGATTCACATCTAGACAAAACAACTATATAACCACACAATGTGAATATAGGTGAAGTATAATCGAGAACGTTGTAAGTCTAAATCGATGAGGACTAAGAATAGATATATAGAGTATAATGTCATAGATATGCATACCAACTAAGATACAGGTGGAAAAGGCACGGCCGAGCTATCATGGGTCATGTAGTTATAGTAGTCAATCACATAGGGCATAAAACTCAATAATCATTTCTTTGAAGTAGAGATCTTATGAGGGGTACTAGTAGCACACAACACAGTAGGAGGGCACATAAGTAGCATGTAACGACATACATTACAACAATGCATAATAGGCCAAAATGATCATGCGAAAACCTACTAGGAGCATGAGAGATGTGTGAGGAGGAAGTAAGGCGACCATGATACAGTAGCGACTATCTCAATTTACACAACGTCAGGATGTGCACATACATGTCAACAAGGCATAAATGTTACAAGTAACTAGATGTAATCTCATATCAAGTCATGGATGCTTAAGTGTGGCTACCATCACAATCAAATAATAGTTTCCAAGGGTGGCATATTACAGGAGAATAACACGTTGTATTTATCCAAAGATCATCAAATGAATTTATATAGCTACAGTAGTGGGTGGTCATGCGATGTGTGAAGTCCTTAAAGTATAACAATCGTAGACTTATAGCACAAGTTAAGATGGGACAGCGGTAAGATATATAGCTAAACAAGACTTAGCACATAAGGCAAAAAAAAATCATAACATAACTACATCGATATTATTTAATAAGTATAAACAGACAAGAGCAAATGATCATGTGATGAGGACATACAAAGATAACAAGTTTACTATGAAGCTGTAATAGAAATAATAAAGGCATGACGCAAATGGGGCATACAGTCACAACATAACTAATTTAATTATACCTAATATTCTTAAGCATCCAAAAGGGCAGGCGGTAACATGGAAGAATGGAAAGACTATCCTGAGTCTATGATGAAGAGTAATAAACAATAATGTGGAGAATAAGGTCATGCAATTCACAAGTCATGTATCATATATGACACTAGCAACACCAGATAGTCCACGTGTTCATAAAAATAGGATATACATGTATAAGGGGATAACATAGCAATGTATCGAAAATCAAACCAATCATATAACAAGACAAGGGAAACACAAAATGGGTACTATGGAACGTAATACGATCCTAAAATAAGGTATATAAGGCATGGATGGATCAAGTGATGTAAGATAGGTATACATATCAACGTAGGTGCATGTAGAATAAACATATATCACAATAATAGATCACAACATGTAAACACAAACAAGACTACAATCATACCCAAATAGAAGTTTCTCAAGGCAACATCGACTCATCCTCACTGACTCCATAACCCATTTCGAAAAGAAGCCTAGTTGTTTCCTTAGGAGAACAATATACTTTTGGGTGGACACCAACCATACAGAAGACCTTCAAATGAATTTTCCCCAAATGAACAAAGACGTCGAAAGAATTCTCGATACAAAAGATTACATCCAACAGACTTCTAAGAGTCACTCATCAAGACCCCTTTTTAGTATTGTACTCCCTAAAGACAATCAACACTCTAACTTATATACCAGTTCGCAACAAGTTAGACTCATAAGGTTTGGAATATAGGTAAACATCATGGAAGGAATTTAGAAGAAACCAGAGCGGCAAGGCAAGAGAAGAGTGTTGAAGAGAGACAATGAGTTATCATGGCAATTTATCGAGGTTCTCAAAGATCGCAAATAAAACTTCACCAAGAATTCAAAGAAGTCAATCAATCGGTCGACTCACTATCTTAACGAATCTCACCACTAACAAGTTAGCTTGAATATAGAGTCTCTTCCCTTAGAGAGGAGGAAACCCTTTAATCAGGATTTAAAGTCTACGTTTTAGAGATCATTCTTGTCTTCATTACTAAGCAAGTTACATCTATTAATCATTTCAACTTATAAAGGCCAAGTTGTACAAGTCTCCTTCCCTAACCAAATAAACAAGCAAGAATTTATCTTATTGGAATAAGAGACATGTAAGTTATCACTTATACAAGTCAGACAATTATAGGATGACAAGTAGCCACATAGGCAATGCATCATAGTTAACCATCATCGTTCACAAAACAAGATAGAGGTGCATGACATAACTTCACAAAATCTCTTAAAGTCACAACATATGAGCGCTAACACGTCGAGTGTAGGAGGGACAATGTCATACCAATCATATAAATCCTATGTTATGAATAAGCAATTCATGTATATTCATTGATTCACATGCATTTTAGTCGAGTTGTACACACATGATCCTCTTTTGAACAAATTTTGCATAAGAGAGTAGTATCATTAGAACACATCATCTAAGATATTACTAAATAGATCATAGAACAATATCATGCCAAAACATCTCAATTAGCATATAAGCGATGCATTTTATGATACCTACAAGTATTCCATAGGCGTCCCCATGAAATACTTGTACAAGTATCACAAAATCATCACAATGTTCTTACTAAATTCGACCAAGTACTTTACAAGCGTCCCTATAAAATACTTGTGTCGACTTCGTGAAAACATTATCGCTAAGCAAGAATCAACAATTTATATCAAGAATCTGAATTTCATAAGTATTTCATATCAAGTCACTATGAACTCTTATAGTCAACAAATCACGGCTCTCAATCAACAAACATGATTTCTCAATTCTCAAACCATAAGTTTTCCCATCAACTAGAGTAAGATTCTCAAGCCTTAGCTCATAAGCTTCCACTAACCAATACAAAACATCAGTCATAACAGTGTAAATCCTCATAATCTCATCTCATGTCCTAGTCAACCAAGGCCAAAAGGCACCAACAATTTCCATCACAAGTGATATACGTAGCAAACAAATATGTATAAGTCAAAGGCATCAAGAATGACAACAATTGTCCAATCCAAGTCATCAAGTACCATACATTATATGCGCATAACAAGATCAAAGCATGTTATAAGAATTACGTCAGATGTCATAACAAGGGAAACTCATATAAACAAATATCATACCAAGTCATCAAGAATAACACACATGAGTCACTAAACTTCTCCCCCAAATTTACTTATCTCTAAAATCAAATTTACGAATTACCCAGACAAGATTCAAAATATGTCTTCCATGCCCATCCATAAAGTATAAAGCTAATGGTCTCTACCAATCCCAATCTATATCCGTAAAGGATAGCTATCACCACGACTAGCCGATCAAGTCCCGATTCTCACTTCTCAAGGTGGTTATCTTAGTTATCCATATTAAATTCATTTTGCCCCTTGAAAACGTTCAAAACTCGTGAAAACCTCTGGGCCATTTATTTCCAAAACTCAAAATCACTAATTTATTTTTGCAACTCATTTGTACTCGGATTGCACAACCTGGCTCTAATACCAACTTTGTAACGGCCCAGATTATAAATCCGGGTTACGTTTAGAGGGAAGAATTATCCCTCTGTCAGATCTTACAATCCAAGTACGAGCTGCTTATTTATCAACTTTAAGTTATAACCCTGTTTATGTCTTAAGAATTTAATGAAGAAAAAGGGGATTTCAACCCTCGAGACAGTCAAAAGAGATAAAACAAAAACCTGTCCTAATTCAACTAGTCAAAACTCAAAAGAGATAAAACGAGTTTAAATCAATATAAATACAACATGTTTCTAAATGACAAACTTAACCAAAACATTTGTAAAGTCAAGCCAGAATAGGTGAAGTCTTCTTAACACTCTCATCCCGTGAGAAAACCCCGCCATAGAAGCAAATCAGCAACCAAAGGGAGCGGGTACCTGAAACTATACCACAAGTCAAGGTCAAGCCACTCATGCGAGACCGAAAGTTCTCGCTGAGGTCATATAATACACCTATACCTAGAATAAAGGATGACTAATGCATTACAATATTTAAATCACATAAGCATTACTTGACAGTTATAATATGCGGAAAAAACTATAAAGGGCCCAAGACAATGCCAAGTGGCATATCCCTCTCCTACCTCTGCACCCCTTCCCGTTAGTGCAGAGACTGGCCAGTTCGGTGCCATAGTATAGCAATTTCCTCGTGGTGGTGCACAAACCACGACATCATCATATCATATCATTTCATCGCTGGCCCGGTGGTGCTGGGCTATCATATCATGCTCATATCGACTCGATTGACTCAGGGCAACCCGATGGGGCTGGGCTTCCCTATGACCCTAGCAAAGACTCTAGGACTATCGCAGATAACGACCGTTCTGTTTCAAACGCATAAAGAATAGGGATGCTCATTCATAAGTGCAAGTCCTAAACATGATACTACATGGCATGCTTTTATACATATGCAACACCTACATACTATATAACACATCAGGCATGAGGTCCAATCACTTGAGTAAGCCCTGGAGGACTTACCTGGAGTCTTCACATCCAAATAGCCCGCAAATAAGTCACCCAGAAAATCATCCATCTGCAATTAAGCCACTTAGAAGACCATCCAATCACACTAGCAAGTAATAAGCAAGGAATAACTCATCAATACATATTTCATCAACACACCAATAGACCTTCAAGTCATCACATGACTAAATAACATTTTATCTAAGTAATCATGCATTCTCAACATAATATCATTCTCAATTAACCTTGTTCCATCAAGTATTTATAACCGATAGATCACATAATATCACTCATATGTTTATCCAAATAATTAAGCATTGCACTTTACACATTAATACACCAAGTAATTTCTCACTATAACAACTTATCTAGATATATAAAATACTTAGGATCTTTAAATATATACACACACATCAAATGATCAAGTTGACCTAATCGATAAACCAAACGGTAAATAATCGAAACAATACTTGCACTTAAATCCTTTCTCCAACAAGTCCTATCCGTTCTCATCTTTTACACCTAAAACATATTGATAATCCAAGGGGCGCGTCAAAACACTTATCAAGCCAAGATATATAATCTCTTTACCTTTTTACTCTACGTATACATTACAAGACTTCATATTACCATGTCTCAAGTTATAACACACTTATTAAGCAAAACTCACCCTTATAATTATTAATATCCCACATTCACAAGCCAACATATTCATTGTCTAGTTATTACCAAATAGATCACTCATCAATCGTTAAGTTCAATAGTACCCAAGTCATCTATCTACAAGGAATATTATGCAATTCTCATTCTATAGCTTAGATAACCTAGTCAAACTATTTAATTAATTTAAACACAATCAAATAATGTCACAACTCATGAGTCACCACAATAATGTTTATAAGCATTACAAGTTATCAAGACACCTTATATATATATATATATATATCCTCTTATAACATTTTAATAATCGCAGTCATTAAGTCAATTTAGTTAACTCAATTGCTCACACTTAAATGTATGTCTCTATAAGAAGAAGCCTATATCATTTTCCATTTTACAACACCTTAGTCCTTTAATTTTGTCAAAACCATCTATAACAAACATTTAACTTATTTATTGACACTCTAAAGGATAAAAAAATACTTAGTTACTAAGTCCAGAACTTAAACATCTCAAGAAATTTGGATTCGTTCATAGACTCCAATTAATTAGCGCTCTAATGAACTTAACATTTAGAAAGTACTCATTTAACCAAATCCAATAGGCACATGTACAAGCAGAACAATGACGAAGTCCAATCAAGCAATTGCAATCGATCGAGCTTAATTCAACCAAAGCAAATGCGATAAATCTATAGTCAACCAAATCCGAATTCAATTTACTTTAAAATCACACCAAATTTTAGGAGGAAGGACCAAGGAGTTATACCCCGCCGATGGTCTGGAACAAGAATGAGGGACGGAGGTTGAAGGCTGAAGAGCTTGGGTTCACAGATTTAACGCAGCGGCCGGGTTCAGCTTGCTATCTTCAGTTTTAGCTTTGAAATGGACGGACAGGACCCGACATAGATGAGCCTTGGTGGTTGTAGGTCAGCGCGGAGTGAGAGCCGAACTTGTGTGGGTGGCTCCGACGTCGACATCAAGGGGCATGGGTGAGAGAGATGAAGCCAGATCGAGAGCGAGAGGCGTCGTGGAAGCTCGAGAGCGGCTGCCATGAGAGGCTGAGGGCGACGTAGGTGCGGGGAGAGGTTGCTCTTGGTTCACCAGGGGAGGAGCTCGAAGAAGAGGAAGGTGAGCGCTGGCGACGACAGGTGACCCAGCAAGGAGGCGCCTTTGAGCCTTTGTCCTCGTGCGTGAGGGTGGCCGTCGGAGGCGCACTGCCGAGCTTGAGCTCGCTGCGAGGCTCAAGGCGACATTCGATCGAGAGAGGGCAGAAGCGAGAGAGTGAGATAGAGCTGAGGGGTGAAGGAGTGGGAAGCCATGGGAGGAGCTTTGAGGTTGAAGGTGAAGTGTTGCTGCTCTAGAGTCCTCAGATCCGAAAAATTGGAGAGAGAGAGAGGGAACCCATGGGAGCTGCTGATGAGGAAGGAGCAGTTTGGGGCGGCTCTTCACAATCTGAAAGTGGACAGGGGATGGGGCGGGTATGGAGTTTATATAACCGGATAATTAGGGTTTAGCTTTATGTTAAGGAAATTACAAAACTATCCCGTTATTTCTAGGTTTTGGAAATATTAGCACAATAATTAATAAAATTCAACTCAATCAATTTTATTCAATTTGAACATGCCATAAAATTTATCATATTCACCTTGATAGGTTCAAAACAATATTTATTTCTTTGAGGTCAGATATATGCCAGAATTTGATTTGAATAAATTAGAAATCATGTTGATCGAGGACGGAGATTTTCAAAATTTTCGAAATATCATAAATTTAATATTTAATTTTAATCATAAGTTATAAACTAATATTTTTAAATTTCGGGTCTTTACAGATAGAGCAATCAAGATAACCCGATAGAGATTCATAAGGGCAACCATTGACTCTCCCTAACCGACTCATCACCCACCTTTCCCGTGATACTCGGATATGACTTTTTATGGCAAGAAGACACCGGTTGATCGTCATAAGAATCAAGAAAGACAACCTCGGAAACACTTAATTTCTAACTTGGAATTACATCAAAAGCCAACTTCCCATACTCTCCCAAGCAACCTTCACATCCCTACATGCTTCCCGACACAATGTGTTCACCAACCCAATTCCCAATGGAAGAGACTGACATCCGAGAGAAAGACTCGATAGAACCGTCAAGGGTTATCATAGTGGAAGGGGCTGTTTCACACAAGCTGGGCTTGACCATATAAGAAGAAGAGTACTCTCGCTATCCCGTTTGCACAGATCAGTTAGCACACATTTCATAGTCAGGGCATACCAATCAATCCTTAGCATATCAAGCACTCAACATAGAATCAATCAACGTCAATTACAATGATCTCCTTGGAATCTTCCAAACCCACCTGTAAAGAACAAGCTAATATTTCGCCTACCCATTCCTGACTACATCCAATAGGGATGGTCTATCGCCGAAACTACCCTCTCGATCCCCTTTTAGTTGGTTCTCCTCTTTTATCATAAGCCAATTTCATATTTAGTCCAATTGAGTTAGACATATTAAGTTCATTTTTCTCCTTTAAAACGCTTTCAAATCTTTCGAAATCCATGGGCGGTTTTCCAAAGCATACACTGGACCCTTGCGTACCCGAATTGCACAACCTGGCTCTGATACCAACTTTGTAATGGCCCGGATATAAATATCCGAGATACGTTTCGAAGGTTGGATACTTTCGTTTGGATGTTGCAATTCAGGTACAAGTCGAGGTTTCAAACCTCTAAAGATCAATCCATATTCAAAGCGGGGATTCCGAACCCCAATCAATCGAAGTCACAGAAATTCAATTTAAACAAAAGTAAAGTGGAAGTAAGATTTAGATACAAGAGCCACGGCAGAGCCGGGTCAAAACAAAAACATATATTCTAAAGTCGTAAAGCCAAATTAGCGGGGTTAGATAGATTCTTTGCAATCGCCCGGGAATTTTCCCATGCCATAGAGACAGGGAGCAATCATACCTAAAAACAAGTGGTGCGAGCGGGATCAGATCGAGACCCCAACACACCCTGTCCCACAAGCAAATATACACATACGCTAATATAAAGATGATGCAAATGCGGAAATTAAATCACACTAACATGATCCTAATTTACAATATGCGGAAAAGAACTGTAAAGGCGCCCAAAGAATGCCAAGTGGCATATCCCTCTCCTACCTCTGCACCCCTTCCCGTTAGTGCAGAGACTGGCCAGTTCGGTGCTATAGCATAGCAATTTCCTCGTGGTGGTGCACTAACCACGGCATCATCATATCATATCATATAATCTCATCTCTTGCCCGATGGTGCTGGGCTATCATATCATGCTCATATCGACTCGATAGACTCAGGGCACCCGATGGGGCTGGGCTACCCTATGACTCTAACAAAGACTCTAGGACTATCACAGATAGCGGTCGTTCTGTATTCAAACACACAAAGTAACCGAATGCTCATTCATAAGTGCAATCCTAGCATGATACTACATGGCATGCCTTAATGCTTATGCAACACCTAGTATGTCATATATTCACAAGCAGATATTCTCTTTCGAATCTGAGTAAGCTCATAAAGTAACTTACCTGAATAAGCCGAACAGTAGAGAAACAAGGCAGAAGCAGAATCCAAGTAATAAGTCACCAATAGTAAGCAATGTCCAACATATCACAATCACCTAATAACATACAGATGCATAAGTCTATCTAATTCACGCAAGGCGCCCCTAACTATCATACATATCTTCACATATCTCATTTCAGATTAATCCGTCTTATCTCATCACAATCCATATATCATTTCACGTTCATCTCATCTCATCATCTCATTTCCAAAACAATCTCACAAAGAATTCAACTTAGAAAATCAAACAATCCTTTTAAAATCGCTTATCCAAACCCCGACATTAAACACTTAAGCCTTAAAATAAATTTCCCAAAATCATATCACAGAAATCATTCCGACATGTTTCTTATTTCAAAAACATTAAATAAATTCCAATATTAAACCTTCAAAATAATCCTATGTTCACAAATCATGTTTATAAGTCAAAACCAACAATTTACTTTAAAATTCCTAACTCACATATTTAAATCCTCATAGAATGCATCATAAATAAATAATCCAATTAATACTATTTTAAAACAAATAAACAATATATAACGATTAATTTTCAGAGTATTATAATTATAACCAAATCCCAAAATAATAATAATATTCAAATAATTTAACACTTACTATTCATATCATCTCAAAATAATAACCATAAATATATTGATAACCCAATATCAAATAATATTACTTTCTAAATAACTTTATAAGATATAAAATTCCAAAAAGAATATATTTCCAATGATTTTATAATTAACACAAATTTTAGCATATAATAATAATAATAATTATTATTATAATAATAATAATAATAATAATAATAATAATAATAATAATAATAATAATAATAATAATAATAGTCTAATTCAAATAACAAATAAAGAAGGCATAATAACATAAAACAACCAGCTCAGCCCAACATGAGTAAGCCTCAACCCGGATATAATGCTCAGCTCAAGCCCAAGACCCGGCCCAGAATGAAACCCGACCCACATGCCCAACCCCACTCTCGGATATAAATGAATCGGGAAAAAGAGGTGAACCGGCCCAAGAGAAATAAGAAAAGAAAAGGAGAGAACCGGGTCTGAACCCATCCCCAACCCCTGGGCACTACTCGACAACCGAGGGAAGGAAGAAGAAGAGCAGGCTCGTCGGAGCTTCGTTCTCGACCCTACCCACCCCCAGTTAGGTCGACACCCATCTCCGAACACAACCCACTCAAAAGGATTCAAACGAGAGCAAGGAGGGGGGGAGGAAAGGGGATCTCACCGAGGTCGACTTCGGGAGTGGCGAAACCTCCTTATCTTAGGCCTAGGAAGGAGGAGGAATGAGTAAAGGCCCATCTTTACGAGCTTATTGAGTGCAAGAAGGAGGAATGGTGGCTTACCAGGGTGCTCAGAAAACAGGGGAGGAGAAGCGGTGGGAGGAGGCTCGGCGTCTGCTCTTGCTGGCGGCTCCTGGGCTCCGCTCGGATGTCGGTGGCTGCTTCTGCCCGATGGAGAGAGAAGGAGGTGGAGTGGTTCTTGGCGACTTGGAGTCCGGAAAATAAAGAACACACGGTGGTTTTAGTGGTGTTGTGCCTCGCGGCTTTGAAGACAGAGGTGAGAAGGAAGCTTGAGCCCTCGGCTCCACTAGAAGGGGAGAGGATCGGAGTTGGTGGTGCTGCAGATCCGAGCAGGGGAGGCGACAGAGGAGGAGAGGGCTGAGTTTTTGTTGTGAGCTGTGGGTTTTGGGTTGCTGGGAGCTCAAACGTAAAGGGAAAAGGAGAGGGGAAGTGTGCAGTAGGTGAACATCAAACAAGAGGAAGGGGAATGGAGTGTCCTTCTGTGTGTCTGCGGAAGGGCAAGGGAGTGTAGTGGGTTCTAAAGAGGACAAAATGGGCAGCTGAGTGCAGGGGGTGGGAAGAAGACAAGAGAGGGGACCAAATGGTGAGCTGGGTGGTGCGGCAAGGGGAGAGAGAGAGAGAGAGAGTGAGAGAGAGAGAGAGAGAGAGAGAGGGAAAAGAAATATAGATGTGGTTCCAAAATAAAATGTAAGGAGAATATACCTGATATTCAAATTCGAAACCCGCTAATCCCGACTCTATCAAATCCCGACTAAAACAACTTTAAATTGAACTTTCAATTAAATTTCAAGATAAACGGAATTAAATAAATTTTTATTGAAACTCGGAGCTTGAAGGCGGAATTAAAATCCTATAGAATCTAAGTTCTCAAAACGATGCCGAAACGACTTCAAAAATCAAAACTGTTGCTCGAGGACGGGTTTTCTCACATTTTTACCGATTGAATAAAATATTAATTTATTTACCCAAAATAATAATATAATAATATATTCAGTCTTTACACCAAGCATGATAAATTGATAAAGCAAATGTAAATAAATGCTAAATTCAAAACGAGATTAGTGCAAGGAACAAACAATGCATCATATCACAAACTCATAAACCGTATAGAAAAAATAACCGCAAAACACAAACCCTAACCGTTGCTTAACAGGCTAAAATCACAAAAACCAAACCAAATTAAACAACAAAATGAAGACAAACAGATAAGAACGTGTAGGAAATGGAAGGAGATGTCCAAATGCAAACAGAAATTGCAAAAACCTAAACAAAAACCGATTTCATTGAAACGACAGTGAGCAATACCTAATGACGATGCCATTATAAGAACGAAAAGCGGCACGAAATCGAAATGGGAGACGAAAACAGCTGAACAACAGTAGAAGAGCAGCGAAAACGATGAACGAAAACGGAAGAGTTTGCAAAACGTCGTGGAATCGGGAAGGGGAAGGCGATGAAGTGCAAGAGAGGAGGGTGTGTGATGATGAAACCGTCTGCAACTGACAGGGAGAGGGAGAAGAAAAAATTGAAATACATAAAGCAAGGGTAAAACGTGGTTTTCATAAAATTTATGGACATTTAACAAAATGGTAGGTTTAGGTGGACATTTAGCAAAACAAATACACCAAAGTGGACATTTCCCCTAATTATATATTAGTTACTTTTATTTTCTTTTATTTTGATCTATCCCATATTTTGCCTTTCAATCAATAATTGCAGGATTCATGGAAATACTTTTTTCTATGTGGGATCGACCTCTTACTTGCATACTATACTAGTTTGTTTTTTTTGGGAATTATTTTGATAAGGGAAATCAATGACTTTCCCCCCGTCAGTGGTAACTTATTTACTTACTATACTTTTATTTAAGGAAATTTTTGGTATATGGTCATATTATAGTCCATAATTAGCTTATTGTCCATTTGTATAGTGAAATTAGCTCCTTGTCCCAAAATGACATTTTTGCCCCTGCCTTATTTTTTGCCCCGTTTTGCCGTTTCTTCCTTCATTTTCACGCAAAGACATACCACAGCAGCGACAGCAGAGCAAAACGATTCCGATTTGGAGCTCGATCGATGATTTCAGCACCATTGATCGACGATTTCGAGCTCTACAATCAGATCTGAGGAGAAATCTGTTCAAATCTGATCAAAAACATCCCTGTCATCCTAAATTCGATTTTCAAAAGAGGTAATTTTCTTATAATCTGTAATTTTCTTATAATCTGTAATCTCGATCGTTGCTGATTTTGTGATTATAGAACTGTAACCTATATTGCATGGTTATTGTAGTTTGATCTACGATTGCACGCAATCTGTAACATAAATTGCACTGTAATCTGTAATCTCTCTGTGACTATACTGCTATAACCTAAATTGCATTGTAACCTAAATGTTGATAGCTGAGTTTGAGTACATCTGTGTAGCTGTTATCAATGTAATTCTTAGTTGTAATCAAAAGTAATGCATGTCAATAATGTAACATAAATGTTGATACTGCTGTAACCAAAAATACACTGTAACTTAATTGTTGATAGCTGAGTTTGAGTACATCTGTGTACCTGTAGTTAATCTAGTACCTGTCATCAAAGTATATTTATGAAATCTAATAGATGTCACCAATGATCAGGTTCAATGGAGGCCAATTTGTTAACAATAAAATTTGGAGGAGAATGGAAATTGGAAGATGGTTATTTAGTTTTTGCTGGGGATGTGTCATCAAAGGTAATTGTCATGAGGCAGACTGTAACCCTGAATGAGATGAAGAGTGAGATCCTGAAGAGATTCACCACCAGTGAGAATTTGTCTCCAAATTTTAAATTCAGTCACTTGCATCCATTCAAGAAAACTACTGAGCCTTTTTTTTATTGATAATGACACTGATTTGAGGAGTTTTTTGCAAATTAGTGAATTGAAGGAAGTGGATTGGACATTGCCTTTATATGTTACGGCTGTGAATGAAATCATTGAAGATGAGGTTACAGAATCTATAAATAATGAAAATAAATTGGCATTACAAGCTTACAGCTCTGCCAAGGATACAAATATCATGGAAGAAAACTTTGTTGTGCAGGATGAAGATGTAGAATACATAAATGATGACTGTGATATGGATGATAATGAAGAGGACACAGGGATTGAAAGTCGCATCAGTGGTAGTACAATGTCCATAAAATATACAACATCACATGTAAGCGAAAGAAAGGGGGAAATTCTTATATTTGTGGGACAACTGTTCAGAAGAAAGGAAGATCTCAAAAATATTATTGAATTGCTGGCTTCACAAGAAGTGTTTGCTTACATAGTGAAAAAGTCAACACCGTGTTATTACGGAACAGTTTGTGTTGATGGGAGCTGCAACTGGAAAATTCATGGTGCCATAGTGGGTGGTTCAACTGTATTTCAAATTAAGAAATACTTTAATGAACATACCTGTAGCATGGAAGTAAGAATAGGAAAGCAGCGCCCTCCAACTTACAAACTCGTAGCTGAAAAGATTAAACACGGGTGAAATATACTACAATACCTTACTGTAATCATTCTTCATTTCATATTTTATTTACTCTTTTACATAATATGTAAATATTTGAAGATGAGAAAAAGGGTCCGACTCCAAGCTAGATTAGAAACACGATGAGAACTGAATTCAAGCTAAATGTTAGCTATTGGAAATCTTGGATGGCTCGTGATTTAGCAATGGTGATGACAATGGGGACAACATAAGAAAACTATGAATCAGTACCATCATATTGTTGGGTCCTGAAGCAAGCAAATCCTGGAACTGTCACCTTCATTGAAGTTGACAGCAACTCAAATTTCAATTATGTGTTTATTGCCTTTGGACCATGTATCCGAGCATTCCCAATCTTACGAAAGGTACAGATTAATTTCATAAGAAAAAATTACTGTCACCAAATAATTACTGAATAAAATTCAATTGTACAGGTGCTTGTGGTAGATGGTACATTTCTAAAAGGACAATACAAAGGGACTCTTCTCACAGCTTCTGCACAAGAAGCAAATCATCAAATATACCCTATTGGCTTTGCAGTGGTTGACTCAGAAAACAATGCCTCTTGGGAGTGGTTCTTCAACAAGCTAGCAACAGTCATCCCATCAAGTGAAGAGCTGGTTTTTGTTTATGACCGTCATCAAAGCATTGCAAGAGCTTTAGAGTTGGTTTACCCAAATGCTAAGCATTATTACTGCAGATGGCACTTAAGCAAAATATAATGGCAAAATTCAAGAAAAATATACTTTTTCAGTGGTTTGAAAATGCTGCAAACAGTTAAACAGAAGTACATTTCAACAGCTACTTTGGATGCATCAGTAATACAAACACCAAAATGGAGAAATATCTTCAAGAAATACAGTTTGAGAAATGGGCAAGAGCTTATTCAAAAGGTGACATGTACAATATGATGACTTCAAATAATGCAGAATCAATAAATAATGTCTTTGCTGAAGATAGATCATTCCCAATTATAGCCTTACTGAATGCAATCAGAGAGAAGCAAACAAAATGGTTCAATGAATGCAGAAATGAATCTGAAACCAACAGCTTTGAGCTTCCGAATAAGATAAGTGATATAGTGTACATAAGATGCAGTGAAGCTGGAATGTACAATGTGAAGCACCTCAATGAATTCCATTTTGAGGTTGTCGGTGGGATGAACAGATTTATGGTTGATTTGAAGGAGAAATCTTGTTCATGTAAGGTATTTGATTATGATAAGATACCTTGTGTACATGCTCTAGCTGTCATCAAGGACAAAAAACTAAGTGTTCTGAGGTATATCAGCAGCTACTACAAAAATGAAGCTTTGAAATTGGCTTATCATGAGACAATATATCCAATTTTAAAGGAAGAACAGTGGACTGTAATAGAAGACATCAAAAGACAGAAATGTTACCCACCACTGATACGTAAAAGATGTGGTCGCACTCAAAAGAAAAGAAAGCCTTCAGCTGGAGAAATCAGAGGCAAAGCATCAAAAAGGATTCACAAGAGCTAGAGATTTAATGGTACAATAAGTTTGAGAAGATTTACTTAATCTTTTTCTTATATGGAATAGAATGTTCAATGTCAATAGCTCATTACACTGACACAGAATGTAAACTGTCACCATATTTCAGTTATTTTTTTAACATTAGTATTTTACAAAGATTTATAAATGGCAAAATATTAAGTACATTATATATTTAAGAGATGAATGGTGTCATCACCATAAATCCTGTCACCATGAACCATGTCATGATGAAAATACATGTGATGGACAGTTATATTTTAACATATGAATGAATAACAGTGTCATATACACTGTAAGCAAAATAAAAACAGGGTAGTCAATGGTGTAACCACAATAAAAACAAGGTCAAATACACTGTAACCAAAATGGTAACACTAATCAAAAGAAAAGATGATGTACAATATGTTTTAGGGTTTAGGGTTTAGGATTTAGGGTTTAGGGCCTTGGCCCTAAACCCTAAAATGTGATGCATAGTACGTCGTTAAGTGATGTTCGCTGTCACCAAATGTAAAACCCTAGGACAAGGTAAGCACAAACCCTAAAGGGGCTAATGAGATGCACAAAGACATGAGGTGGACAGTTCTCCTTCAATATATGAATGGGTAAGAGAGGGATAGATGCTATAACCAAGATGAAAACAAGGTCTTAGACACTGTCACCACTATGAAAACAGGGTAATAGACACTGTAACCAAAGGAAAACCTATAGACTCTGTAACCAAAATGCACACAGGGTCATAGCCACTGTCACTAAAATGATAACATGGAAATAGACACTGTAACCAAAGGAAACCCCTGCCAGAAGGCAAGCACAAACCCAAAAGGGGGCTAATGAGAAACCAAAAGAAAATATGATGTACAGTATGGTTTAGGGTTTAGGGCCTTGGCCCTAAACCCTAAAATGTGATGTACAGTACGACGTTAAGTGATGGTCGCTGTCACCAAATGGAAAACCCTAAGACAAGGTAAGCACAAACCCTAAAGGGGCTAATGAGATGCACAAAGACATGAGGTGAACAGTTCTCCTTCAATATATGAATGGGTAAGAGAGGGATAGATGCTTTAACCAAGATGAAAACAAGGTCCTAGACACTATCACCACTATGAAAAAAAGGGTAATAGACATTGTAACCAAAGGAAAACCTATACTCTCTGTAACCAAAATGCACACAGGGTCATAGGCACTGTCATCAAAATGATAACATGGAAATAGACACTCTAACCAAAGGAAAAGCCTACCAAAAGGCAAGCACAAACCCAAAAGGGGGCTAACGAGAAGCCAAAAGAAAATATGATGTACAGTATGGTTTATGGTATAGGGTTTAGGATTTAGGGTTTAGGGTGGCCCTAAACCGTAAATCCTAAACCCTATACCCTAAAATGTGATGTACAGTACGTCGTTAAGTGATGGTCGCTGTCACCAAATGGAAAACCCTAAGACAAGGTAAGCACAAACCCTAAAGGGGCTAATGAGATGCACAAAGACATGAGGTGGACAGTTCTCCTACAATATATGAATGGGTAAGTGAGGGATAGATGCTTTAACCAAGATGAAAAAAAGGTCCTAGACACTATCACCACTATGAAAAAAGGGTAATAGACATTGTAACAAAAGGAAAACATATAGACTCTGTAACCAAAATGCACACAGTGTCATAGCCACTGTCACCAAAATGATAACATGGAAATAGACACTATAACCAAAGGAAAACCCTACCAGAAGGCAAGCACAAACCCAAAAGGGGGCTAATGAGAAGCCAAAAGAAAATATGATGTACAGTATGGTTTAGGGTTTAGGGTTAAGTCTTTAGGGTTTAGGTCCAAGGCCCTAAACCCTAAATCCTAAACCCTCAACCCTAAAATGTGATATACAGTACGTTGTTAAATGATGGTCGCTGTCACCAAATGGAAAACCCTAAGACAAGGTAAGCACAAACCCTAAAGGGGCTTATGAGATGCACAAAGACATGAGGTGGACAGTTCTCCTTCAATATATGAATGGGTAAGAGAGGGATAGATGCTTTAACCAAGATGAAAACAAGGTCCTAGACACTATCACCACTATGAAAAAAGGGTAATAGACATTGTAACCAAAAGAAAACCTATAGACTCTGTAACCAAAATGCACACAGAGTCATAGGCACTGTCATCAAAATGATAACATGGAAATAGACACTCTAACCAAAGGAAAAGCCTACCAGAAGGCAAGCACAAACCCAAAAGGGGGCTAACGAGAAGCCAAAAGAAAATGTGATGTACAGTATGGTTTAGGGTATAGGGTTTTGGATTTAGGGTTTAGGGCCAAGCCCTAAACCCTAAAATGTGATGTACAGTACGTCGTTAAGTGATGGACGTTGTCACCAAATGGTAAACCCTAAGACAAGGTAAGCACAAACCTTAAAGGGGCTAATGAGATGCATAAAGACATGAGGTGGACAGTTCTCCTCCAATATATGAATGGGTAAGAGAGGGATAGATGCTTTAACCAAGATGAAAAAAAGGTCCTAGACACTATCACCACTATGAAAAAAGGGTAATAGACATTGTAACCAAAGGAAAACATATAGACTCTGTAACCAAAATGCACACAGGGTCATAGGCACTGTCATCAAAATGATAACATGGAAATAGATACTCTAACCAAAGGAAAAGCCTACCAGAAGGCAAGCACAAACCCAAAAGGGGGCTAACGAGAAGCCAAAAGAAAATGTGATGTACAGTATGGTTTAGGGTATAGGGTTTAGGATTTAGGGTTTAGGGCCAAGGCCTTAAACCCTAAATCCTAAACCCTAAACACTAAAATGTGATGTACAGTACGTCGTTAAGTGATGGTCGCTGTCACCAAATGGAAAACCCTAAGACAAGGTAAGCACAAACCCTAAAGGGGCTAATGAGATGCATAAAGACATGAGGTGGACAGTTCTCCTTCAACATATGAATGGGTAAGAAAGGGATAGATGTTGTAACCAAGATGAAAACAAGGTCCTAGACACCGTTACCACTATGAAAACAGGGTAACAGACACTGTAACCAAAGGAAAACCTATAGACTCTGTAACCAAAATGCACACAGGGTCATAGGCACTGTCACCAAAATGATAACATGGAAATAGACACTGTAACCAAAGGAAAACCCTACCAGAAGGCAAGCACAAACCCTAAAGGGGGCTAATGAGAAGCTAAAAGAAAATGTGATGTACAGTATGGTTTAGGGTTTAGGGTTTAGGATTTAGGGTTTAGGGCTTGTACAGTACATCGTTAAGTGTTGGTCGCTGTCACCAAATGGAAAACCCTAGGACAAGGTAAGCACAAACCCTAAAGAGGCTAATGAGATGCACAAAGACATGAGGTGGACAGTTCTCCTTCAATATATGAATGGGTAAGAAAGGGATTGATGTTGTAACCAAGATGAAAACAAGGTCCTAGACACTGTCACCACTATTAAAACAGGGTAATAGACACTGTAACCAAAGGAAAACCTATGGACTCTGTAACCAAAATGCACACAGGGTCATAGGCAATGTCACCAAAATGATAACATGGAAATAAACATTGTAACCAAAGGAAAACCCTACCAGAAGGCAAGCACAAACCCTAAAGGGGGCTAATGAGAAGCCAAAATAGATTTGGTGACAGTTCTCCTCTAATATATGAAGGTGTAAGAGGGTCATAGAAGGTGTAACCAAAATTAAAAAAAAATAGTTCATATGCACTGTGACCAAAATGAAAACTGTGACATAGACGCTGTCATCAAAGGAAACCCCAAGGACTAAGGAAGAACAACCCCTAAAGGGTTTAAAGCTAACCAAAAGCACCTGTGATGTTAAATACATGGCATAAAAAATCCAAAAAAAAGGGACAAGTCTTCTGTCACCAACTAGCACAAGGCAAAACATTGTCACCAGAACTGTCACCAAATCAAAAAACATTGAAGATGTCACAAGAAATAATCAAACCTTTGACATTAAAGTGGAATCATAGAGAGTCATAACATCATAAGTCTACAAATACAAAAACTTAGTGTAACCATGGGACTGTCTCCACGACTGTTACATCAATAACATATAGAATAAGTTGTCACCAAATCAAGTGTCACCAAATACATAGTCCAACTAACACAAACTTAATCTCATAACTAAACAAATGTCCACAACTTCTTCAAGAGATCAGATGCAATCTTCTCACGATAAGCATTAACATAATCATCATTCACAAGCTGCATGACACCACCAAAAACCAGAAACTCAATGTGCTTGATGACGTAAACACCACAGCTACCCCTACATAAGGAGCAAAAAAATAAACATAAGAGAAAAAAGTAAACAGATATAATGTCACGAAACAGAAAACAAAATAAAACAAGATGGAAAATAGAAGGTACCCGTCTTCATTTTATTCGAAGTTCTCTACTCTATCAACTTCAAAGGGAGAGTCATCCATGTTAGGAAAAACAGCACTCTTCCTCATCAGAATAGGAAGCACTTCACATGTATGAGCAAGCTTCTGTAGCAGAACTTCATTTTTAGTGAAATTACACTGGGAGTCATACACAAGAATCCTCTTCGACTCCAGCTCAATTTCAAGGGCAACCCAGTGCATGTTGTCAATATTGAACGGAGTGTAGACATTCTTCGCACCTTTCCATGTCTTACCATGATTCCCAGGATAAAGACCAATGAAGTAACTATAGAATTCATCCGGAATTGTATCACGTGTTTTAATGACATCAGCATTAATGTTCGCAATCTTGTGAAACCAAATGGTGTCTACTACAACACTTGTTGGATTTTGATCAGGATAATCATGAAGACGCTTTCTAAAATGATGAAGTGCTTCGTCTAGATGTTGTGAAACAAAATAGAATAATAACAAACTGTCACTAAACTGATGGCACCAAATGAGCAACAACAGAAAGACATGTAAATATGAACTTACAACATCACGAAGCCATCTTGTCTTCCCCGCTAAATCATTGAAAAACAACTTGTTCATGTCAACCTCACAACCAGTGATTTTTCCATCACGCCTACAAAGTAATATAACAAGTAAAATAAACTTATTATAAGAAGTGGTAATATGAAAAAGAAAACACATATCAAAAGTGGATAATTACCCAAGATCTCAAAAAGTAGTATAAAATTCAACATGCTCATCAGAGCTGAGAAAGGAATAGGTAGGTAGTTTAGGAAGGCGAGGTTTCTTTGATTTACAAGGATTGATGTAAGGAGTATGGGCTACAGGAGCAGATGTCATGAAATTGACTGCACTTATCATCAATATCACCATCTACACCACCACTATCACCAGGCAGATCCTTTGGGACATCATCACTACAGCCAAGTATGACACCAATACCATGATCAACTTTTTCAACAACAACTTCAGGAGTAGGGCAACTACTTGCATCAATCAAATTAGGTGTAACCACACCTTTAGAACCAACAACACCACTGTCATCAGGTGCATCAATCGAACAAGGAAGCACAATAGTTACAACAGGACCACTGTCATCACGAGCATCAGTAGAACTAGGAACAACAGGAGTGGGAACAGCACTGTCACCAGGAACCTCTTTGGAAGCAATCATATCGCCAATGCTCAGCTGTGAATCAATAACTTCAGTAGGAGCACCTGAGCTAGCAAAAACAGTGTCACCTGAACCAATTACTTCAGTTGGAGCAACACTCAAATCAGCAGTTGCATCAGCCGAAGAAAGGACATCAGTAGGACAAGCAGCAGAACAAGTTTCAACAATATTTTCAGTAGGGGATGCACTAGAAATGTTAATTCCTTCATATGAGGGAACAACTTCAGTAAGAGGGATAGCACTGTCATCGGTTACATCCTGTGATACAATTACTTCAGCAGGAGCAACAACACTGTCATCAATCTTGGGAGAAGGAGAAGCATGGCCAGGAGAAGGGACAACACTGTCATCAAATTTACCCTTTGAACCCACAGGACCAGTGTCATCATCAGTGCAATCAACATCCCCATCTATTGAAGTTGACTCCTTAGTTGCTCTAACAACAACATACTCTGGAGTTGGGGATTCAATGGAGGTATTTGTGGCATCACCTTCATTCAAACCCTCAAACAAATGACCATGTTCAGACAATTGAGAGCAATTATCCCTAATACCAGGAAGCACATCCTTGAAAGACTCATCCAATGCCTCACGTTCCCTTTTCAGAAAAGCCTCATTATCATCACTGGGATGTAAGATATGTGATTCTAGTTTATGCACTTTCTCCTCAAGGATAAGAATCCTAGAAACACACTCTTTCAATTGAGCTTCAATAGAATCAATTGATGCCTTAAAGGAATCAATAATTCCTTCAAAAACAGATTTCCCAACAAATTCTTTTGCCCACCCAGGAACATCATCACTTGCAGGAAGCCCATCACCTTTGGGAGGAATAGGTCTAGAGAGCTTAAACTTAGACCTCTTGGGCTTGTCACCATGATCTAAACCTTTGTCACCACATTGTGCTTCTTCTTCAATCTTAGAAGGAGACTGACTCTTTGAAGATTTCTGAGATGGCACCACCTTTTCCTTCTTCTTAATAGGCTAATCAAGGATAGCAGAACTTCTCAATACTCTCTTCTTTTCATAGACTCATGAGCAGCAGGAGTACGTCTCAACAGTTTACCCTTCTTCACAGGAAGAGGACTGTCACCACTGCTCATGGACCGTGTAACAAACCTCTTCCTAGGATGGATAGGACTCTCAAAGTCAGAAGTGCCCTCAGTGATGACTGGTGGTCTCACCACCCTCTTTTTCCCCAAAGGTGAGGTTCTAACTATTTGCTTCATTTGAGTAGGAATAGTCGTAGAAAGGATATTAGGTTTCACTCCACCATAAAGGAGACGACCACCTAATTGCCTGACCTGATACGCTTGAATGCATAAATTCCTAGGACACACTTCATCACTAGAATTAGCATCCATACCAACAAAACAAGAAACATACGAATCAACGCTGTCATCAGCAACTTCATCAGGAAGTAAGAGGTCAGGACAATCCACAAATGAGGCATACAGAGAGTAGAAAGTCCCCTAGTAAGAGAACAAAAAATACAATTAAATGACGACAAATATATTACATGGAAGGGAAAAACTGAGATGAAAATAATAAATGTTGAGACCAGAAAGAATTCTTACCAAATCATGAGAGAAAATTTCAGAACACTTATCATATACAATGTTGTAATCACGTTCAATATTATACCAGATAAGAGAGGCTGGTAATCCTTCACATAATGCAAAGTCACATTTTGTGATGGCAGCAATCTTAGGGATTGACTCTAAAATCCAAACCTGAGAACAATGTAACATTAAGAACATAAAAAGAAATAAAGAATAATAATGAAGATAAGGAAACAAACATAGGAAAATAAAAGGAAAGGAAAGGGAAATACCTGGAATGCTACAGGATATCCAAGCAAATTATAACCAAATCTTGGACCCTTTTTGGATTGATCAAACCTCAAAGCTTTCTTCAAAAAACCAAGTGTTTCAAAAAACACAACCCGACCAAAAGGATACAATTTTAAGCAATCCAAATCACAGACAACGTCCACAAAAGATTGACGTACAAGAGCTTTAGAACGCTGAGGGAGCAACACACCCTCAATCAGTAACAAGTACGCCATGGACAGTTTCTTTGGAGACTCAGTTGGCTCCTTGAGTAAAATTTGCAGAAGACCACTAAAATTGCAGTTCGATAACCCCAAAAACTCCTTCATATCCACATGAGGAGAGGGAGTCGTGTCATCACCAGGTTCTTCCCAATTCAAACCGGTTACACAGCAGAATTCAGCTAGGGAAAACCTAAACAAATGCTTTCCAACTTGGAACCACATCTCATGAACTTTACGAGTCTCAACTTCATGTAGAAGCATCTGATGCACAAGTTGATGATAAAAATAAAGACTATCACGAGCACGAACAATTGGACCTAAAAACCCATCTATAAGAGAAGCCCAATCAGCTGTAGACAATCCATTCTCAATAACTTTGATCAAAGCAGGCTTGGAGTAGACATTAATATGGCCACGAAATCGTTGTTGTTTGGGAACAACAAACTTGAAGGAAGCAGGTTCAATAACAGATGGTGGAACCACATTAGGAATTCCCTGATGGGCTACACTTTCTTTACCTAAATAGAATAGAAATAAAGTAAACGTTATGTGTTACAACATAGAAGTTGCTGTCACCAAAAACAAAACAAAATAAATTGAACACCAACATAAACAAATATTGTAACCACACCAAACACTGCAAACACACAACAAGGAGAATGTCATATGAAACCCTGTCACCAAACAAGCAATGAACTGTAACCATAAAACATGTATCCATGAAACATGAACCAAACATAAAAAACAAAGAGATTTCTCTTCAGAATGTAACCATATTGTAACCACACCAAACACTGCAAACACACAACAAAGAGAATGTCATATGGAACCCTGTCACCAAAGAAGCAATGAATCGTAACCATGAAACAGGTATCCATGAAACATGAACCAACCATAAAAAAACAAAGAGATTTCTCTTCAGACTGTAACCACACTGTAACCAAACAGGTAATTGAATGTAACCAACCATCAAAAACAAAGAGAAACAACAAATGCCACAAAATGTAGAAATGGAAACGGAATCAGAACAAGGGAGGTAAATTATAGCACAAACTGATAGACATTAGACAACAACTGAACTAAAAAACAAACCCTAAAACGGAAGGAAAGGGATAAAATAACGAAAATAAACCAAAATAGGCATAAAATGCAGGAAATCAAAGTGGATATACACAATACAAAGAGAAATTGCAAAAAGGAAACAACAGGCGAAGTTGTTTACAAGAACATTAAAGGAGTAGAGTAGATGAAACTACCTGATGAAGCCATTAGAAGAAAATAAGCAGAGACGGAGAATGCAGAATCAAAGAGCCGAAAAATGCTGAATCGAAGAGGAGAGAAAGACGGAGAACAAGTCGGAGAGCACGACGGAGTGCAAAACGGAGAGCAAATGTCGGGAAAGGACAATCGGAGTGGGAGACGTTGATGTGGAGAAACCGCTCAGCAACTGATCGTGGAGAAGAAATGAAAGAGGGAGTAAGAGGTAGGGGTAGAATGGGAATTAAGAAAAAAATTTGGACAAAAGCTAAAAAATTCAAACAAGCCGGACAGTTACTAAAAGGCTTGATGGAAAGGGCCTTTGGGCCCAATATTTTCTTTATTTAATTGAATAAATAATTAATAATAAAAAATTTATAATTATAAATTGATGTTTTTTCTTTAGATTTTATTTTAGCTAATTTATTTATTTAGCATAATATAATTTTATTGAATTTAATTTTATTAGTATTTATTAAATTTTATTATTATTTAGTAACAAAAATTATAAAAATTAACAAAAAAAAATTCAAATTTTTTTGTATTAATATTCTTTTTTGTATTAATATCCTCGAGCTCGATTGCTTGATCCACAAACAAATCCAACAACTCCAGTGCGCGCAGTTCTTCGAAACTACACGCAGATCCACAGATGGAGGAAGCGGAAATTGATCCGCCATTGATGTGGTGTGGAGTGGATTGTGGAGTGAAGTTGAGTAGAGGGAGAGGAAGAAGACAAAGACGCTTTGGGAAACGGCGATGAAATTTGAAATACAGAGAGAGATTATTTATTTTATTATTTTTCTATTTACTTATTTATTTATTTATATTTATGTTTTTATTTATTTTGAATTAATTAATATATTTATTGTAATATTTATGTATTTGTATTTAATTATTTATTTATCTATTTTTTATGTATTTATTTATTTTTCTATTATTAAAATTTTTATTAATTTTATTTTATTTATTCATCAATTAAGTAGATACAAAATTTTAAAATAATTCAATTAAACGCAGAAAAATAATTAAATTATTATGTATTTATTATATTATTTTTAATTATTTACTCATGGACAATAGTTTATTATTTTAAATAAATATTTGAATATTTATTTATTTATTATTTATGTATTTCATATATTTTATTCTATTTGGCTTTATTATTTATTTATTTCATATATTTAATTTTATTTTCTTTATTTCATATATTTATTTCATATATTTATTTCATATATTTATTTTTATTAGTCCATTAGGCATCTACGAAGCTATCATGTGTTCGACATATGGGATCAAAAGACATGACTTGATATTGGAGTTTGCTTTAAGATGGTGCTCACGAACCAATACCTTTGATTTTCCATGGGCCCAAGTAACTCTGACATTGGAGGATATGTCGTTCCTGAGTGGGTTTTCGGCTTTAGGAGTCTCAATCTTACACACTATGGATGGTGACGCCGAGTCACTCAAGTTTGTGGATCAGTCGTAGCTGGTAAGGAAGGAGTTAATAAGGAGTAAATTGAGAAACACAATATAGAGAAAATGGGGATGGGTAAATTCATGGGTTGTGGAAGTGACTTAGAGCACACAACTTTCCTCTCGATGTGGCTATTGAGGCTTCGTTTTCCTTGTGCAGCTTGTAACAGCATCATCAACCAGCACATCTTTTCTATCGCATCTCGGGTATCCGGAGGGATATCGATCAAAAGACAAGATTGCTCTCAGATCCGCTCTTCTCGTAATGTTGTATAAGTATCTGACTGCATCCACAATTAAAGTGTACAATAAACACTTCCATAGATGCATTCACAATTTCATTTCCATTACCAGTAATTCAATTCGGAAGTTATCCTAAATCGACTCTACAGGGGAAGGATGCTCGTGGTTGAGTAAGTGTTGAAAGTTGGGTCAAGAAAAGGGGTTCAAGTGAAGGCAAGAAATAAAAAAGCTCATCTAATGCATCTGGGGTAAAGAGTAGAGGATAGAGGGATTTCAAGTGGGAAGTGGACAACACTAAAGGAAGACAATGTATCATCTTGGAATGCATCTGCTAGAAATGATTCACAGGGGAATAATCATGGGAAGATAGAGATGAAACAACGGAAGAAAGGATAAACCCTCATGGGGGTCATTGAGTGGTGGAAACGATAATCAATGGAGGAGAGATTTGTCATGCTTGCTGAGAAGACAAACCCGGTGATTTATCGTTATCCCTTAACCCCTCCACTACCTTCTCTTCCAAGCAACTGCTACCGCTACAGTCACCCAATAAAAACATAAATAAATAAAATAACTACATAAAACGAAACATAAGATGGTCATGTTTTGATAATGAAGCAAGGACTTCGGCTCTTAAAAGACTTGCACTAAATAATAATTTTTTAAAAATATAGCCGATAAGAATAGATTGATCGATGATATATCTAAGTCTATATTCATACCTATTTAGGGTGTGTATAAATTCTTCTTACAATTTCAAATAAATTAGATATTCTTTACATTTGTAAATAATTCTGTATACAGAAAATGCCCACCTAGAGAAGATGCACCCTCGATGCGCAATCTTATCTGAAACGCATCACCACACACATCTAGGATGCACACTTTTTGGCTAAACATTTTCTGCATACAGAACTATGTACATCCATAAAAAAAACATGTTATTTCTCTTAAATTATAAGGAGAATAAATAAACACACTGATCAGGTGGCCTCACAGACGCAGATGTGTCATCAATTGATGTATTCTTTTCAGATAAATTTTTTGAGAATTAGTTCAATGAAGCAATGTGAAGATTTCGAAAGACAAAGATTTGAGGTCTGCTACATCCTTATTTGATTGGTAAGTTGGACTCCTTACACACCTCCAAAAGCGGCCGATCAATGTAGTTTTTGTGTCGATCTCACCGCCAAACCGTCTCTTTGCTCGACGATCATATGTTCAAACACCCTCTCCTTACAATTGCCATGGCTCTTTTTTTTCTCTTTTTTCTTCGTTGAATCATCGCAACAGTGAACCTTTATAGAGGTGGTCGGGATCAATCATGGGGAGGTAGGGGATGATCATTCGTGGGAAGACAAAGCTGAAACAATGGAGGAGAGGATAAACTCTCAAGGGGGACCATCGGGTGGTGGAAACAATAATCAATTGACTCGCACCAAATAATAAATATAGCCGGTAAAATTAGATCGGTCGGTGACATATCTAAGTCTATATTCACACCTATTTACGGTGTGTATAAATTCGTCTTACAATTTCAGAGAAATTACATGTTCTTTACGTTTGTAAATAATTATGTACACAGAAAATGCTCACCTAGAGAAGAGGCACCCTCAATGCGCAATCTTATATGAAATGCATCACTACACGCATCTAGGATGTGCACTTTCTAGCTAGACATTTTCTGCATATAGAACTATGTACATACATAAAAAAACATGTGATTACTCTTAAATTATAAGGACAATAAATAAACACATTGATCAGGTGGCCTCACAGACGCAGATGTGTCACCAATTGATGTATTCTTTTCGGATAAATTTTTTGAGAATTAGTTAGATGAAGCAATGTGAAGATTCCAAAAGACAAAGACTTGAGGTCTACTATAGCCTTATTTGAGTGGTAAGTGGGTATTTGACTTTGGGCATCTTAGTCTTACAAACTATGGATGGTGATGTCGAGTCTCTCAAGTGTGTGGATCATTTATAGCTGGTAAAGAAGGGGATAACAAGAAGTAAATTGAGAAACGCAATGTAAAGACCGAAATTTTAAAGGGGTATTTAATTTCTAAAATTGGAAAGTTTCAAAAAAAAACCCGTCCTCGAGCGCATTTCTAAATTTGGAAAGTCTTTGGAAATAATTCTGTCATGTTTTAAAACATAGATTGTCGAGCTAAATTCCACTATTATATTCGAATTTAAATCATGGAGTCTTTTGAATCATTTGAAACTGATTTAAACTCAAGTGGGATTTCGGGATAGGTAGTCGGGACTTAAGGTCGGATGAGCGGAATCTCTCTCTCTCTCTCACCCGGCCACTCACTCTCCCACCCACTCTCTCTCTTCCTTTCCACCACCACCTTAATGGTTTTTTTCCTTTTTGCCATTAAAACCCTAATGTGCCAAAATGTGCCCCTATTTAAGGGAGGCATCAATCCCCAAAATTCCAATAATATCTTTATAAAAATACGAGCCTTACCTCAGCCTCCCATCTCTCGCTCTCTTCTCTTCATTTCAAAATCAAACCCTAAAATCTAAAGTTTCAACTTTCCATCTCTTCATTCCATCTCACTCACCCTCCACCCTTCATTTCTTGTTTCTCCTCTACCAAAGAACCCTAAAACACCCTCTACAAGATCTCCTCTCAAGAATCTAACCCAAAAATGGGAGTTGGAAAGCAAATTCCATTGAAAAACCAAGTTTCTGTCCCTGTCGCCGCCGCGAGTTCTAGGTCGCCGCGGTGAGTTAGAACACAGACTAGAGGAAGAAGACAACTCTAGCGACCATGACCCCGGGTTTTGCTGTAGCGAAAACCCTGCTTCGCAGCCAGCGAGGGGCGCCTTCTCACAGGGAAAATGGGTAGGATTTCGTGGCCGCAACTATTAGCGGAGGGAAACTTAGATGTGTAAATAAAAGATATAAATCGAACCAATTCCTTCCCTGGCAAATAAAATTCAAGACTCCCTCCCGATGCAGTAGTAGGGAATCAGGATCGATCCTCAAGGAGGCGAGTCAGCGGTTCCTGAATAGTCTTGCAAAATTCCTGCGCTACGCCGACCAGAAGCCACGATATCGACTAGATAGGTCGATATTGATAGGGGTTGTCGATTCCTAGTGTTGCAGTCGATCTGTGAAACCTGCAATAGAAATGGAGGGCACTCAATATCGACTAAGGTGGTCGATCTCGAGTGGGTCAGTGCAATTCGGTCGACTCAGAAGACCGTTGACTTGCTTTCTTCCTTTGCAGAGTACTCGATATCGAGTGTAGGTGTCAATGTCAGGGATTTACCACGACAATAACCATGCATGTATTAACACTTAAATCACATAAAAGATTTTTTTATCATCAACCAATTAGGAATATAGAGGATTTTGCATAAACATCTAAGTGTTTCTATCCTTTTTATAATTAGGGTTTAGTCAACTTTCAGAGGCAAAACCTAATTACTATCCAAATTCACATATATAATCCACTTTCGCTTCATATAAGGTAAATAAGGAATGATCCCAAATTCTCATGAAGAATTGAGCGTGGGGTAGAAGATGAAATCACATAATCAAATAAGGAATTCAAGCATACTTACATGGCTATTGCCGGGCTCACCCCGACCCTAGAAGTAGGACGACTACTCACGTCTCATCGGGGAAAACATTATTGAATAAATGAAATAACTTTGCATTAAACTTTGGAAAGAAACTCTAACTTTACAACCAAACTCCGCCTTCTTCTCTATCTCTCTCTACTCGGCTCTCCTTCTCTCTCCTTATTGTTGCTTGATTGCTCAAGAGTAGAATGTTGTTGGATGATTCCTAAAACCAGCCCGTAGGACCTTATTTATAGCCTTACAACCCTTGCTAGCCAAGGATTGGAGTCCTAGTCCGACTAAGACTCGTAAAAGAAAATTCTATCTAAACTAAATTATATCCTAAAATAAATATAATAAAATAGGTAATATTCCCTAACATGCTTGAAAGATACCACTAATGATAGAAGATCTTGGTAGATGATAGATAAATCACGTGGCTAAGTAAATCTCCCAAAGATCCGGCCCAATCCGCGTCTCTTACGCGTCTGTCGCTCCAGTCGATGTCGAGTAGACCACTCAATTTCGAGTGCTTCATGTCAAGTCGACATGGTTGATTTCTGGTCGACATTTCCTTATGATAAGCGTGCAACTTGCCATATTTTCCATCTACTTTTATGTCCATTTTGTCGATATTTGCATGCATATTGGTTGGGAAAGTATAAGATTAGTGTAGTTTATGTTTATTTGCCAATTATAGAGGTCTACACGAGTTCTTGTGTTATTTCGCAGAAATCGAGACAAAATTGGAGCAATTTGGAGAAGAGAAGAAAAACTAAAAAAGAACTCGAAGTCTACTCAAGAGTCAAAATCGACCATAAGACTCAACATCGAGTGGAATCTCTCACCAGAAATCGAGCCAGGAGAAGAACAATGCATGTCGACACAGACTGGTCAATATCGACTTAAGTGGTCGATATCGAGTACCCCAAATCGAGTGAAAAAATAGAGTTCGAGTGCAAATCCGAGGTCGAGTAGAGATGGCTCGAAATAGAAGAGATGAGGTCGATATCGATTAGACCCTGTTGATATCGAGTGCTGCTGCAGACAGATCCGACGCTTTTTTGATAGAATTCTATCCGAAGAGTTTACATCTATCCTAAGTCGAGATCTTTTATCTTTCTCATCAGACATTATATCCTTTATGGTGAATTGATATTTACCTAAAGTGATTTTAGTTATTTACTCTATTTAGTTTTATCTTAGAAATAAAGATAGATTTTCTTATCCTTGGATAGCAAGGCTTGAAATCTATAATTACAGGCCATTAGGGATGAGTTTAAACATTCAATTTCAGTCATTCAAACACATACAATCGCAGAGAGTAAGAGAGAGAGAAGGCCGAGTGGAGTAGAAGGAAGCGAGAGCGGGTTTTTTCTTTGTTCGGTTGTACTCTTTCGTTTGCAAATTTCAATTCAAGTTTATTTTCCATGATGATGATATATATGATGATGAGGCGCGAGTAGTTCCCTTACTTCTAGGGTCGGGGTGAGCCCGACAATAGCCATGTAAGTTTATGCGTTAAAGGTATGATTTTTATGCGATTCCGTCTTCTATCCCATATGCATGATCCTTTGCGAGAGTTGAGGAAATTCCTTATTTGCATTATTGAAGTGAAAGCCAATCATATTGTGAACTTGGATTAATCATGAATTGGATAGTAACTCTTAGGGTTTATGTGAGAGCCTCTAAATCACCTAATTGTTAGTAACGAAAGTTATTCGACAGAAATGCATCATCTTTCATGAATTTGGCATAAGTCTTATATGGTTATCGTTGTGGCATGAATCCCTGATCTTGGAGGTTCTTTAGTTTATTGAATTCATAAAAATCTGAGTTATTATTCTGTCCATCCTTCCATCATCATTCTTACTTTATGCGGACACTTTTCTGACAAATTTGGTTATGTTTACAGTTTCTGCGAAGACTCGAAATCGACTGCAAAGGTCGATATCGAGTAGATGACCCGATATTAAGTGCTCTACTATACATCGACTATTGCTTTTGTCTTCTGCAGGAATTTGCTGGAAATCGACTGGAACTGTAGTCGATATCGACTAATCTACTCGATATCGAGTGATCTTCTGGAGTCGAAATCGAACGTGTTTGCAGGCTTAGGAACCGCTGACATACCTCCTCATGGATTCGATCCTGAATTCCCTACTACTACATCGAGAGGGATTCTTGTAATTTTATTTGCTTGGACAGGGAGTTGGTTTGGTTTAGTTTATATTTTATTGATATTTATTTTCGAACTAGCATCCCTCCCTTATGAACTAATTGGCGCCGTTGTAGGGGAGGCAATCATTCGCGCCCTAAGCTTTTCTCACGTTCCTTTTTAGTGTTGATTTTACAGGTTTATGCGACGCTCTGATCATGAACCTATCTTGGAAAGTCTTGACGAGCCCGAACGTTTCCTCCATCTTCGAAATAGAGCAATCAGAATTACGGCAGAGAATGAGACACAGTTGCAGCTGCGGAAAGAGCTCACGCTGATAGAGAGGAGGATGCGCACAGACAAGCCCAGGAGAGGCTCAATCAATATCCGCAAACGGCGATGCAATACATGCACCCGCCACTCCACGTTCCTTAATCTGCGATTCTCATTCCTCCCTCTAATTATGAAATCAAAATTAACTTTCTTTCTGAAATTAAACGCAATACTTTTGCAGGAAGATCTAATGAATTCCCCTTGCAACATATTTCTACTTTTATAGATTTATGTGAGACTATCGCTGATGGCGCGAATTTGGAATATGTTAGACTGAAATCCTTTCGATGGTCTCTTGCAGGGAAGGCCTTACAATGGCTTGAAAGCTTGGCTCCACGCTCGCTGAGGACATGGGCAGAGGTGAAGGATGCATTCTTAAACAAGTTTTTTCCTCTATCAAAAATGGTGATGCTGCCGAAAAGGATCATGGCTTTTAAACAAAAGTCTGGTGAAACATTGGCACAGGTGTAGGAGCGCTTTAAGGACTTATTGAGATCATGCCCTATGCATGGGCAATTACCTTATGTCATCCAGGAGATCTCCTACAACTCCATTGATGCACCGAATAAGGAGAGAATCAACTCTTACACCTCTTATGGGTCATTGAGCTTACACCAACGGAGGCCTGAGACACAATTGAGAGGCTAGTCAACTTTGACAACACATATGGGACTGATGCGGCCTTTGACTCAAGGCTTGCCCCATCTATGCCACTTTATAAGCCTCCAAAGAAGATCGATCCTGATGTGCAACAACAATTCCATAATGATCAAACACGCCGCCTTCAAAAGCAAGTTAAATTCCTCTCAAATAACCAAGCTTGCCAAGAATATGGGTCTACTAGGCACAACACCAATGTCTGCCCACATCTTGAGCAAGTCAATATTGCAGAAACACATGAGGAAGCTAAGTGGACGAGAGGCCCCTATGGAGGGGGTAATCAGCAGTATTGGGGGATCAAAGATTCTATCAACCTCAGCATCAATAGAGGGATCCCCCACCTTATAGAGCACAAGGGCACCCTGAGCGGGAACCAAGGAAGGATGACCTGTAGATCATCCTAGATGAGATGCGGAGGAACCACACTGAATTTAAACAAGCCAATAACTCGGTCCATACTCAACTGCAAGGCATCAACTCTAGGCTCGGGGAGATCGATGTTTGGAAGAGAAACATGGAGACCCAAATGGGTCAATTGGCTGAACAAATTCCCAAACCGTTAAGATCGCTGCCAGGATCTATTGTGCCCAATCTTAAGGGCAAAACTACTGGACAAATAGCGGCTATGAATCTATGGAGTGGGCGTCAGCTGCGAACACATGAGCAAAAAGTGGAGAAAGCTCCAGAAGAGGACTCGATATCGACTACTCGAGTCGATATCGACCAAGATGCAATCGATGTCAAGTCCCCTTTACTTGATGTCGATACGGAATTTGAGCACCACCAGAAATCGACTCCTCCAGTCGATATTGACCAGAACCTACTCGATATCGACTCAACTCCAACCACAGTGAAGAATAAGGTGCTGCCATTCCCTAAGAAAACTTTGAAGGACCCAGCGGAAAAGAAGTTTCAGCGCTTTGTGAAGATGCTTCAAGGGATCAATGTTACCATTCCATTCACCGAAGCTCTTCATGAGATGCCATCTTATGTAAGGTTCCTCAAAGACATACTAGGTAAGAAGAGATCAATTGCTAAGATCGCGGAGGAGTGCAACAAGTTGGAGCTACTAGAAAAGAGGGCAGACCCAGGTAGGTCTTCTATCACTATAGGCTTAGGTCAACACCGATTTAATGCATTATGTGATTTAGGGGCTAGTGTTAGCATTATGCCACTAACAATATGGTCGAAGGTAAAGACTGGTTCCCTAGAGCCTGTAGATTCTAAACTTTTCACGGCAAGCAACACGGTGGTCATTCCAACAAGCATGGTGGATGATGTGCCAGTGCAAGTAGGTAAGTTCTTTTTCCCTGCTGAGTTTCTAGTTTTTGATATGAAAGAGGACCTTGCTTGTCCAATTATTTTAGGAAGGTCATTCTTAGCAACTGTCGATGCCAACAGAAGCGTAAGGAAAGGATTGCTCTCATTCACCATTAGTGATGAGGTAATAGAGTACGCCTTCAACAAGACGGTGAAGAAGAATGAAGGGCCTATGGAGGTAAAATCAATCAAAGGAGTCTACATCACATGCGGGGAACCTAAGGTAAGAAATATGATACCTGAGGAGCTTGAGAAGAGGGCTCTAGAAGCCCAAGTGAAGGAAATCATGGCAATCTTGAATGAAGGAACCAAAGCACCACTCGAAATCGACCCAGGTAAGTAGATATCGACTAAAAATGTTCAAGATTCTGTGCCAGGTTTTAAGTATGGGGTCGATGTCAGAGAAGATAAGTCGAAATCGAGTATAGTGGTTGAAATCGACCAAAACCCTAAGCCGACGTTGACTAAACCAGAAGCTGAAGGAGAAAAAAGTCACTTGATATCGAGTCCACCTAGTCGAAATCGAGTAGACCATGTCGAGCAGAAATCTTCCACATCGACATTACCACCAGGAGCAGAACAGAGGTCGATATCGAGTGACACTGGTTGATATCGACTAGACCCACAGATAGAAAAGAAAAGCTCCGAGAAGGTAAGCCAAGGTACGAATTCCTCTTTATTTATTTCAATTAAGTATTTATCTCTATTTGGAAGATGATTGCCTTGGTATGTGCGCTTGTGCAGGGTATCTAGTGATGATCCAAGCAACTATGAAGTAGGAGATAAGTTGTATGTCTCCAAATCAAAGGATCATTGGTTCCCAAGTAGGTTCAAAACGAAGAAGATGGGTCCATTCACTGTAAACAAGATTCGTCCAGGTGGGCTGCAACTGCGAGATAAGAATGGAGTGCTATTTGAGGCCCAGGCTACATGGGCACTGCAGATGCCGCCTTGAGGGCATGAAAGAAGAAGTCGGCCTAGCGACTGTAAAGTCTAGAGCTTCTAATAAGACAATTAGTTTTTAGGGTTTGGACACTTTTGGTTTGTTTTGAGACTTTATGCTTTATGTTTTTTCTGTCTTTTGTTTTATATTCTAACGAGTTTCAGGAAAGAGAAGAAGTGAGAAGGAGAACTCGAAATCGAGTAAATTGCTCGATATCGACTGAGCAGGTCGATTAAGAGAGCTTGTGGTCGACATGAGATCACCCTGAAGCTTGGAACCACCAGGAATCGAGTGAATCTAGTCGATATCGACTGGTCCACCCGATATCGACTGCCTCTGCAGACGTCTTCAGCTCCTGATTTTCGCGAATTTTTAGTAAGTTTCCTTCTGAACCCTAGTTCTTATACAGTGAGGACACTGTAATATTTAAGTATAGGGTGGGGGAAAGGCTTACTTGTATTTTTTAATCATTTTTAGCATATTTTTAAAAAATTTCATAGTTTTGCATACATCTCCAATTGCATTATACATGGTCACTTTGGATATATCTATCTATATGCATCATATCTATCTATATTTATCAAGTTCATCATGTTGATTATCCAAAGTCTAAAAAAGACCAAAGAGTCTAAGAAAAATCACACCCATTGAAAAAGTGTCATGGATGCTTTTATTGAACTCGACGATGCAAAAGTAGATTCATTAGAGATATAACATGAAATTGCCTAGTTAAGGGAAGTCACAATGAAGTGCAGATTTTTTAGAGAAAACCATGAAAGAGAGGTAAAATTTGAAGTTTCTTTTGACTTATGCATGATAAGATGATAGAGGACTTTATAATTTCCATACAATAGCTTATAATTTCCATACAAGTGCTTACAATTTCATATCCTAGCCTTGCCTATGCATATTTGCAATTACACAAGCCGTATATGAGCCTATCATCATTATTGAGAATGTTGAGAATGGATGTCATCTTTGGAGTTTTTATATGGATTTTGTGCATTATTATTGAAGTGTTGGTAGGAATGAAAGAAATTTTGAATTATGGAAAATTTCATGAGTGAGAAAAAATCCGATCACCTTAGGAGATAAAGGTAGGTCGACCCTGCTCGTTGAGATGTTAGTTCAGCGAGATGGGAAATAAGGTGAGGAGTCCGAAGTACTAAGTATCCGGGGCCACTCATGAAACCCATGTTTGCGACTCGCGAGAAGGCAGTACTAAGGTTAGAAAGGTAAAAGCATTATAGTGAAAAAAGCATTGAGCGAAGAGCGAAAGGTGAGAAGTATGATAAAGAAGGAATGTGGAAAGCAAGTTTGGAAAGAAAGCTATTTCCCCGGATTTAACACCACATGGCCAACAATTAGCCCACCTTTAGCCTTTTACCAATCTACTTCTCATAAGCTTGCAAAAAATCCTCTTGATTATTAATGCTATGTTGCACAAAATTGTTTTATGCATATAACCCTCCTTTTGTGAGTATGATGTTGCTTTTATTCACAAGCATGGATATTGTTGACATTAGTACCTTTTTGATGATGGTAATTGATTGTAGGTACATATAAAAATGAATCTATGATGTTGAGGGGTTAGTTTCTTCCCGTGAATGATCGCTAAAAGTATTGCTTAGGGACAAGCAAGCTTAAGTATGGGGTGTTTGATGTGCGCACAAATTGCCATATTTTCCATCTATTTTTATGTCCATTTTGTCGATATTTGCATGCATATTGGTTGGGAAAGCATAAGATTAGTGTAGTTTATGTTTATATGCCAATTATAGAGGTCTACACGAGTTCTTGTGTTATTTCGCATAAATCGAGACAAAATTGGAGCAATTTGGAGAAGAGAAAAAAGATGAAAAAAGAACTCAAAGTCTACTGAAGAGTCGAAATCGACCATAAGACTTGACATCGAATGGAATCTGACACCAGAAATCGAGCCAGGAGAAGAACAATGCATGTCAACACAGACTGGTCGATATCGACATAAGTGGTCGATATCAAGTACCCCAAATCGAGAGAATAAATAGAGTTCGAGTGCAAATCCGAGGTCGAATAGAGATGGCTCGAGATAGAAGAGATGAGGTCGATATCAACTACACCCTGTCGATATCGAGTGCTGATACAGACAGATCCGACGCTGTTTTTGATAGAACTCTATCCGAAGAGTTTACATCTATCCTAAGTTGAGATCTTTTATCTTTCTCATCAGATATTATATCCTTTAGTTATTTACTTTATTTAGTTTTATCTTAGGAATAAAGATAGATTTTCTTATCCTTGGTTAGCGAGGTTTGAAGTCTATAATTAGAGGCCATTAGGGCTGAGTTTAAACATTCAATTTCAGTCATTCAAACACATACAATCGCAGAGAGTAGGAGAGAGAGAAGGTCGAGTGGAGTAGGAGGAAGCGAGAGCGGGATTTCGCTTTGTTTGGTTGTACTCTTTCGTTTGCAAATTTCAATTCAAGTTTATTTTCCATGATGATGATGTCTATGATGATGAGGCATGAATTGTTCCCTTACTTCTACGGTCGGGGTGAGCCCGACAATAGCCATGTAAGTTTATGCGTTAAAGGTATGATTTTTATGTGATTCCGTCTTTTATCCCATATGCATGATCCTTTGCGAGAGTTGAGGAAATTCCTTATTTGCATTATTGAAGTGAAAGCCAATCATATTGTGAACTTGGATTAATCATGAATTGGATAGTAACTCTTAGGGTTTATGCGAGAGCCTCTAAATCACCTAATTGTTAGTAACGAAAGTTATTCGACGGAAAGGCATCATCTTTCATGAATTTGGCATAAGTCATATATGGTTATCCTTGTGGCATGAATCCCCGATCTTGGAGGTACTTTAGTTTATTGAATTCATAAAAATCTGAGTTTTTATTATGTCCATCCTTCCATCATCATTCTTACTTTCTTCGGACACTTTTCCGACAAATTTGGTTACGTTTACAGTTTCTGCGAAGACTCAAAATCGACTGCAGAGGTTGATATCGAGTGGCAGACCCGATATCGAGTGCTCTACTCGACATCGACTGTTGATTTTGTCTTCTGCCGGAATTTGCTGGAAATCGACTAGAACTGTAGTCGATATCGACTGATCTACTCGATATCGAGTGATCTTCTGGAGTCGAAATAGAACGTATTTGCAGGCTTAGGAACCGCTGATATACCTCCTCGTGAAATCGACCTTGAATTCCCTACTACTACATCGAGAGGGATTATTGTAATTTTATTTGCTTGGACAGGGAGTTGGTTTGGTTTAGTTTACATTTTATTGATATTTATTTTCGAACTAGCATCACTCCCTTACAAACACCTTAGTCTCGATCTGGCTCTTTTCCTTCAGTCGACCTCGTGTGCATTAGTCAGCTTTCAGCATTCTACTACGTCTTGAAACACATTTTTCTGAGTCCTTGTTTGTCCGATTGACACATACGAATATTCGTTGGAAAGCTCTTTTAGAGGGATGCAACTCTCATGGGGGCATCAAAACTTGATTCAGAATGATGAATGGCGAAAATGGGGTTTTCTCTAGCTGCACCATCCTGCGCTTTTCCTTAGCTTCTCAGATGTCTTCATAACTTTCCTTTAAGCTCCAAAATGCGTCCCAGCGTCTCCAAATCATCTATATATACCTAAAAATCACACCAAACTTTGTATAGACTCCATATTTTGCTATTAATCAACAACTACACAATTTCCATACTTTCCCAATCCAAAAGTATAAAATATGCATAAAAACTGAATGAATGTAAGCATGACACATGGTGAAATAAGCGCACATCAAACACCCCATACTTAAGCTTGATTGTCCTCAAGCAATACTTTCAATGGTCACTCATAGGAAGGACTAAACTCTCAACATCATAGATCCATTCTCATATAACCCTACAATCAATTACCATCCTCGCGAAGATACTAATGCCTTCAAATCCATTCATGTGAATGAAAAGCAAAATCTCCCACAAAGGGAGGCTTATGCAAAAATAATCTGTAACATAGCATTAATAATCAAGAGGACTTTTTACGCGCAATGGTGAAGAGCGGGTAAAAGGTATAGTGGTGGGCTATATTTGGCAATGTGGTGCTTAATCCGAGGAGAAATTTTCAAACTTTCTTTCTTTGATGCACTTTCTCCTTCGTGATTTCCACATTTCTTTTCCTCATAATGATATTTGTTTTTTCACTTATATTGCTTTTACCTCTCTAACCTTAACGCTGCCTTTTCGCGAGTCGCAAACATGGGTGTTATGAATGGCCCCGGATACTTAGCGCTTCGGATTCCACACTTGGTTGTCCCATCTTGCATGAATTTTCTCCTCCGCAAGACTTGGTTGATCCATCTAACTCCTAGGTGACCGAATTTTCTTTCATTCATTAAATTTTCCATTAAAATATCTCCTGCCATCTACTTTATAATAACTTCATAACATATCAAACAAAACTCCATAATATGACATCCATTTCATAACATAACCTCCCGGAAGGGTAAAAAGGTATAAAAATGGGCAATTTAATAACTGTGGAGAAATAATGACATATGGCTTAGAATAAGATGTAAAGGGAATAAGCATGGGTAATGGGTAATGGCTAGGGTAAAATAAAGTATGAATGAAAAATAAAGTCCTCCGTCCTCTTATCATGAATATATCAAAAGCAACTTTAATTTTTACTCCCTTCAAGGTTTTTCCTAAAAATCGCACTTCGTTGAGACTTCCCTTTACTAGGCAATTTAATTGCAATATATCTAACAGATCTACTTTTTCATCCTCGATTCTTGTAACTACTTCCATGACACTTTTTCAAGTTTTTCAATGGGGATACTTTTTCTTAAAAATCTTTATGAATTGTAAACTTTATGCTCATGAGAAAATATGTATATATGATGCCTTATATGTAAGAAATAACCATGTATGCAAAAATAAGACTTTAACAATTATGAACTAAGATAAAGTAACAAACTGCTTTGAGCGAAAGATGTAAGAGTGCTTTTATCCCACCCCATACTTAAATCTTACAGTGTCCCCACTGTAAAAATATAATCAGAAGTGGAATTAAAGAGAACTTACTAGAAAATGTTGCAACGACTCAAAACAGGTACATCTACAAGGGAGGTTGAGATCGAGTAAGGTAGTCGATATTGACTCAGTCGGTCGACTTCGATCTCTTGCTTCAACTCAGGGTGATCTCGGCTCAATCACAGTTGGTCTGCTCGATTTCCCTTGGTTGACATCGACCTGTTTGGTCGACATTGAGGGCTTTTGCAGCTCCGTCATATTTGCAATTGTTAGTCTTCACCCCAAAAATCCAAAAAATTAAAAGTTTAAAGTTTCAAAAAAAATCCAAAATCAAAACCCTAAACTATCCCACAATATTGGGACATACATATAGGGACCATATTACTCGTACGTCCTCTTCAGAGCTTTCAAGCTCCACTTTGAACAATGTCCCCTTTTTATCTCTTAGCTCCAACCTTCTTGGATAGACTTTATCCATGGTCACTAATCCTCTTTTTCCTCCATCCTTTCTCTTGCATCCCATAATGTTGCATTGTTCCATAAGCACCTTGTCGCCCACCTTGTATTCGCTTATTGGCTTTCCTATCATGTTGGTAAGGCATAAAAACAAGGGTACTAATTTCATAGGGATATTAAATTTAATATCTCTAGGATGAGGATCTTTACCTAGACTTACCTTCGATTCATTCATGCTCTATGGAAGTGCTCGACATCAAGTACAAGGGTCAACATGGAGTGGCTTTTCTTCTGGAGGTGCAGTCGATGGACGGTGGTCGATCAGGGGGAGTCGATCTCGAGTAGGTCCAGTCGATATCGACTAAGTATGGTCAATCTCAGGGTGTTCTTCTGCGTCAACCTCATACTTAGCTTCTGGCATCCGATCTGGCTCCAATGTAGTCGACAGCGGCTGCTTTTGCAGTCCCTTCTTCTTTGTCGACTTGGAGCCAAATTGCCAAAAGCTCCTCCATTTGGGCCTCCATGGCCCTCTCCTCTAGTTCTTCATTGGTCAAGGTCCTCTCCGTTGGCTCATCACAAGGGATTACTCTACCTATTGCTTGTAAGGCCTTGACTTCCATTTGGTTCACCTTCTTCATAGTAGGGTTGAAGGAGAATTCTATGACTTCATTGCTAATTGTGAATGACAATACTCTCTTTCTCACGCTGATATTGGCGTCGACCGTAGCTAGAAACGACCTCCCTAGGATGATGGGGCATGTAGGATCCTCTGTCATATCAAGCACAATGAAATCCGTGGGTATATAGAACTTACCCACCTTGACTGGGCCGTCATTGATGATTTTTTTGGGCTTCACGAAGTTGTTGTTGGTCATATAAAGTTTCATATCCATAGGCTCCAAGGCTCCAATGTTGAACTTTGACCATATGGACAAAGGCATGGGGCCCACGCTAGCCCCTAAGTCGCACAAGGCCTTGTAGCGATGTTGGCCAAGCCCAATTGTAATGGCAAATCTCCCTGGATCACTCCTCTTCTCTGGATAGTCCACTTTGTTACATTCCTCCGCGATCTCAGCGATTGATCGCTTCTTGCTCAAGATGTCCTTTACGAACCGGACGTATGATGGCATCTCATGAAGGTCCTCCATGAATCGTATGTTGACGTTAAGACCTTGGATTACCTTCACAAATTTTTTAAACTTTACGCCCGCAGGGTCCCTTAGTGGTTTGGAGGGAAAGGCAAGTGGCTTCTTCTTTGTCGGAGCAGGATTGGCCCGAGGTGTTGTAGATGACTGGTCGACATCGACAGGGGTTTCAACATCGAGCGATGTGGTTGATCTTGGGTGCACCTGGACAGGATTGACGTCGACATTGGGCTCGAAATTGAGTGGGTCAGTCGACATCGACTGAGGTTGGTCGATATCAACTGGCTCTCCAGTAACTTTCTCCACTGGGTCCGTTTTGTCATGATTAATTTGGATCTTCTTGCCACTCTTTAAGTGTATGGCGGTGATGTGGCCTCCTGGTTGCCTTTAGGATTGGCCTGAGGTTGGTCTGGGAGTGCTTCGGCTTCTCGTGGAACGTTGGCGGTCTACTGACCCAGTTGGTCTCTATGCTTTTCCTCCATGTGTCGATTTCACCAAGCCTTGCATTAATGACATTAGTTAACTGTGGATATCATTGTTGGATTGTTTGTTCTTCGCTTGGATCCTCCTCATTTCATCCAGGATGAGTTGTAAGCCATCCCTTCATTCCCTCTTCGGATGGCCAGGTGCTCTATAGGGAGGGGATTGTTGATATGGTTGTTGTTGGGATTGTTGATATCCCCAATTTCCTTGATCGCTTCCTTCAAAGTTAGGCCCCCGCATAAATTTGACTTCCTCGTGGGTCTCCACCATTTGTACCTGTGTAGGGACAAGTTGTCGTGTTGTGCTTCTGTGGCCCACATTCTAAACAAGCTTGGTTATTAGTTAAAAACCTAACTTGCTTTTTGAGACGCTTTACCTGGTCTTTCATGAATTGATCCCTCACCTCATAATCCACCTCCTTTGATGGCTCATATAGTGGCATGGATGAGGGCAGCCTTGCATCAGGGATCACAAGAGTCCCATAGGTGCTGTCAAACTCTGCGAGCCTTTAAATCATCTCCCAGGCTTGATTAGGTGTAAGCTCTAGGTAGCGGTAGGTGGTATAGGTGTTGATTCGCTCTCTTGTATGCACGTCCAAGGCATTGTAGATGATCTCCTGGATAACATAAGGCGGTTGCCCATGTCTATGGTAGGATCATTTAGTAGGTCTTTATAGCGCTCCCAGACTTGTGCTAGCATCTCTCCTGGTCTTTGCTTGAAGACCATTATCCTTAGGCGAATCTGCGCCGTCTTGGATGGTGGAAAGAACTTGTTGAGGAAGATGTCCCTTAGTTCACCCCATGTGCGGAGAGATCGTGGGGGCAAGCTTTCCAACCAATGCAGAGCCTTTCCTGCAAGCGACCATCAAAAAGCATTTAGGCACACATGTTCTAAATTAACATCGTCAGCAATGGTGTCACATAAGTCAATATCTGTAGTAATGTGGGTCATAGGGCATTCGGAGCCCTTTCCCTCAAAAGTATGTCTCCTAATCTCTACTATAAAAGTAGTTTTAATTTCAAAGGATACGTTAGGGAGAATAATAGGAGATTCAGGCACTGCCAGCGTTGGGTGCATATATTCCTTGGCATTCTGCGGGATTTGGCGTAATTGCTCCTGGGCTTCTCTGCGAGCTTGGACCATATGGTCATATCTAGCCGCCATTCATTGTTGCGCTTGTGTATATTGAGTGCGCTCGGTGTCGAACTCCTCAACTTGCTTCCTAAGCCTCTCGAGCTCTTGTTGTATGGTCTCCTCGTTCGCCATGATCCTTTTTGCCCTTTCTTGTAGACGAAGGAAGCATTCCGGATCGTCTAAAGCTGCAAATTAGGGTGTGCGATCAGCGCGTCTCATACACCTTCAAAATAACAGTAGGTAGAAAGATTAGTAAGACTAGACAGGGCACGACTGATGCCTCCCCGACAACTTCACCAAAATTTATTAGGAGGGGAATCTAACTATGTAAATAAAGTATGTAATTCGAAACAATTCCTTCCCTAGCAAATAAAATTCAAGACTCCCTCCCGATGCAGTAGTAGGGAATCAAGATCGATCCTCGAGGAGGCGAGTCAGTAGGGAATCAGTGATATCGACTAGATAGGTCGATATTGATAGGGGCTATCAATTCCTAGTGTTGCAGTCGATCTATGAAACTTGCAATAGAACAGAGGGCACTCGATATCGAATAAGGTGGTCGATCTCGAGTGGGTCAGTGCGTTTCGGTCGACTCAGAAGACCGTCTACTTGATTTCTTCCTTTGTAGAGTACTCGATATCGAGTGTAGGTGTCGATGTCAAGTGGTTTCGCAGACAGAAAAAAGTAAATAATGAAAATAGAAAAATAAAGAAGATAGTAAAAACAGATTTTTTTGAGGTTTTCTTAATATAACTAAAAGCTCCTAAGGTAGGGATTTACCACGACAATAACCATGCATGTGTTAACACTTAAATCGCATAAAAGATTATGTTTTTATCATCAGCCAATTAGGAATGTAGAGGCTTTTGCATAAACACTTAAGTGTTTCTATCCATTTCATAATTAGGGTTTAGTCAACTTTTGCAAGTAAAACCTAATTACGATCTAAATTCATATATATAATCCACTTTCGCTTCATATATGGAAAATAAGGAATGATCCTAAATTCTCATGAAGGATTGAGTGCGGGGTAGAAGATGAAATCGCATAATCAAATAAGGAATTCAAGCATACTTACATGGCAATTGCCGGGCTCACCCCGACCCTAGAAGTAGGACGACTACTCACGTCTCATCGGGGAAAACATTATTGAATAAATGAAATAACTTTGCATTAAACTAGAAGTAGGACGACTTCTCATGCCTCACCCTAGAAGTAGGACGACTACTTACATGGCTATTTCCGAGCTCACCCCGACCCTAGAAGTAGGACGACTTCTCACGCCTCATCGTGGAAAAGATGGTTGAATAAAGGAAATAAATTTGCATTAAACTTTTGAAAGAAACTCTAACTGTACAACCAAACCCCGCCTTCTTATCTATCTCTCTATCTACTCGGCTCTCCTTCTCTCTCCTTATGGTTACTTGATTGCTCAAAAATAGAATGTTGTTGGATGATTCCTAAAACCAGCCCCTACGGCCTTATTTATAGCCTCACAACCCTTGCTAGTCAAGGATTGGAGTCCTAAAATAAACATAATAAAATAGGTAATATTCCATAACATGCTTGGAATATACCCCTAATGATAGAAGATCTTGGTAGATGATAGATAAATCACGTGGCTAAGTAAATCTCCCAAAGATCCGGCTCAATCCGCGTCACTTACGCGTTTGTGGCTCCAGCCGATGTTGAGTGGACCACTCGATGTCGAGTGCTTCATTTCAAGTTGACATGGTTGATTTCTGGTCGACATTGCCTTTGTCTCGATCTGGCTCTTTTCCTTTAGTCGACCTCGGGTGCATCAGTCAGCTTTCAACATTCTGCTCTATCTTCAAATTTACTTTCCCAAGTTCTCGTTTGTTCGACTGACACATATGAATATGCATTGGAAAGCTCTTTTCGAGGGCTACAACTCTCATTAGGGCATCAAAACATGATTCAAAACGATGATTGGCCAAACGTGGGGTTTTCTCCAACTGCACCATCCTGCGCTCTTCCTTAGCTTCTCCAATGTCTTCACGGCTTTCCTTTAACCTCCAAAATGCGTCCAAGCTTCTCCAAATCAGCTATATATACATGAAAATCATGACAAACTTTGTGTAGACTCCATATCTTGCAATTAATCAACAACTACACAATTTCCATACTTTCCCAATCCAAAAGTATTAAATATGCATAAAAACGGAATGAATGTAAGCATAAAACGTGGTGAAATAAGCACACATCAGCGACCGGCCCTCTCGTCCCCGCGAAATCCGACTAGTGGCTTGGCCGAGCTGCCCCTTGCTCCTTTGGATTTATTTGTTCGTTTCTGGTTCGATCTTTGACTCAACTTTTCATGAAAGGTTGATTTGGGAATATGAGTTTTGAAGACATCAATTAATGATTATTTTAATATTAAAAAGGGGATTTTGACGGAATTTGAAATATCGGATTGAATGCTTGGAAAATATTTTGAAAGCCTTATTTCAAGTGACGGGATTCTTTAGCCTAATTAAATGATGGATATTTGGATATTTGGAAATGGAAATGGAATTGAGTATTATGGAATTGGCTTATTCGGATGATTTGGCTTTTGAGGTTTCCGCTTTGAGAATGATTTGAAATGGTTCGAAATGGTTGGACTTCAGATTGGTTTTGAAGATGGTTTTGGGGACATGGTCTTTGTGTGTATATGACTAGTAGTCTTGTACCTTATCGCTTTCATTTTAATATCATAGGTGCTTGTTGATTGAGTTGATTGAGTGGATTCTGCTTGTGCTACGCTTTGCTGTTCGGCTATTCAGGTAAGTTCCTTTATGGACTTCCTCAGACTGATTAGATATACCCTCCTACATGTAGTAGTATGACATACTAGGTGTTGCATAAACATTAAAGCATGCCATGCAGTATCATGGTTAAGTTACACCCTTGTCTGAGCATCTGTTTACTTTATGTGTATGGAAAAAGATCGGTCGTGATCTGTGTGTCCTAGAGTCATTTCTAGGGTCATAGGACGGCCCAATCCCATCGGGTTTTTCCTCTATCGAGTCTTATTAGAGTCGAGCTTGCGGGCTTGATTCACCATATGAGCATGATTGCAAGACTATTGATGTGCACATATACCATCTGCAGATGGCGATTGCTATGCTATAGCCCGTACTGGCCAGGACCCACCCTAACGGGAAAGGGGGTGGGGTAGGAGAAGGATATGCCATTTGGCATTATGTGGGCCATTTATCGTATTTCTGCATATGTAAAAACTATCAGCATGGTTGAGTGTTTAAATATTCCGCACTGCTTTAGAAGCATCTTTATTAGGTATAGCGTATGTGTATGCCTTCTTGTGGGAACAGAGTGCAAATAGGGCCTCGGTCTGATCCCATGCCCGACACATATTTTTTTAGGTTTGTTTGCAGATTATGAGTGCTCCATGCTTTTACGGCGGGGATTTGTTCGGGCAATCGAAATCGAACTCACCTTATCACTTGTCTTAAAGTATTTCACATACCGAAGATTTCGTGTTTTGGTTTTGACCCGGCCTCGCCGTGGCAAGTTGTGTCCTACTTTCTATTTTTGTCTTTCTACTCAAAACGAATTTAGCGATGTAGACTGCTTTGACAAGTTAAGGGTACCCAAGGACCCTACGATTGATTTAGGGTTCAAAATCCCCCCTTTAAATGCTATCATTTGAGGTTTTGAAATCTCGACTAGTACTTGGATTGCAAGATCCAAACGAAGGTATCCAACCTTCAAAACGTAACCCGAATATTTTTATTTGGGTCATTACAAAGTTGGTATCAGAGCCAGGTTTTGCAATTCAGGTACCAAAGGGTCGAGCATATGTTTTGAAAACCGCCAAAGAATTTCAATTGATTTTGACAAAGTTTTTAAAGGGCAAAATGAATTTAATCTAGCTAGTATAAAAGGACTCAACCTAATAAACTTGAATTATGAGAATAAAATTGGAAAGGGAAACTTGAGCGGGTAGAAAGGCGTTATACCATCCTTATTGGATGTACACTTTGGGAATGGGTAAGCAAAACTTAGCTTGAACTTTACAGATGGGTCTAGAAGACTCCAAGGAGTTTGCACCGTGGTGGTTGGAGTAGCGGGGTAGAACATAGATATCGGGAGGTAGCTGCCCCCTTTCGGTCAGTCGCTCCTCGAAGAGCGGCTTCTAGATAGCTTGCGTGTACATATAAACTCGGCCCGAGGAAGATCCCCCTCGAAGGGGATCATTATAATTCTCGTTGAGTGCTTCTCTGCCGAGTGTTAAAATAATCCGCGGATATGCAGCAGTTATGGTCGACATACGTCATGGACCAGTTGCGGGTGGGGCCCAGCATGTAAGGGCTGAGGATGACCTCGCCGAGTTGTGGCGGATGAGATGGACGATGGGGTTCAGGCCCCCGAGGGAGGGGAGATTCTGGATCCTCAACCGGAGGCTATACTTGGACAGATGGATCAAGTGACACTGATTGAGATGCTGAAAGGACATGTTGGAGACCCTCCATCAGAGGCTCAGATTCCCGTTGAGCAGCTAGCTAGACCGGAGGTCGTGATCCCCATCGGACAGCCAGTTAAGCCCGTCATCGAGGATGCGCGCCCTGAGAAGTACGTCGACTAGGTACGAGCGCTAGGACACTGTGACCCGCCCCACTTTCTTGGAGCGACAGGAGAGGACGTCGAGGCTTGGCTCAGATAGATAGACAGCATTTTCGACTTTATTGGCGCTCCTACTTTCGAGCGTCAAAGGGTGGCTGCAGGACTTCTACGGAAGGACGCCTTCGACCGGTGGTCCGTCTCTAAGGCGGATCGAGCTGAGTGGAGCTATGAGGACTTCCATGCTTTGCTGCTTCGAGAATATTATTCACCTAGGACCCAGACCGCCCAAGAGGTCACCTTCATGCGCACTACTTATGACCCTTCGCATTCCATATCCGATATCATCTGTCGGTTCAAAATGGAGCTGATCTGTTATGCTCACCTCTGTGTCACGGACAAGAGTCGCATTAGGATGCTATCTATGAGGCTACCACCCGTAGTTCTTCTTCACGCTTCGAGCTTAGGTGTTATATCGTTCGACAAATTTCTAGAGGTCATACTTCTACACGACCAGTAGAGGATTCTCTCCAAGACTGTTTATGCTCCCTCTCGCCCTGAGGCGAAGAGGTCGAGGCCACCTGACAGTAGAGTGGATGTACGCCACCGAGGAGCCTTTCGTGGAGAATTTTGAGGAGGACCATCGAGAGCCCCACCGTCACCAGTATCATCAGCCGATAGACGACATATTAGTGTTCGGAGCATCATGTGCCATGGCTGTTTCGAGCGAGACCATTACATGAGAGATTACCCTGACACATCTAACGTATGCTTTTGCTATGGTGGTACCAGACATAGAGCCACTCGTTGTCCTCAGGGAGGTAAGACACCACCAGCTACAATTACACTGAGACTTCCCGCCGCTCCCCGTCACCCACTTTTGACTTACACTCAGGGACACGGGAGAGGCGACTCATCGACTAGGGGCAGATCCGAAGGTAGAGGCAAAGGCTCCGACAGAGAAGGCCGAGAACCATCGGGGTTCGGGATGGGTAGAGGATCATCATCAGTAGGACCATCTGGGCCACTTTTGAGCAATGACAGACTTCTTAAGGATCTGGTTCTGCATTACCCCCACCACCCCGCATCTTTCAGATGAGAGTCGAGGATCGATTCGCTTCGAGTGCCTCAGGTAGTATATTTCTCCATGATGAGTGCTTGAGTATTCTTTTTGACATGGGTACGTGCCACACACTACTTCATAGCAGAGTCGTGCGTCGCTAGGCTGAGCCTGAGCTGCACGAGGGGTGCGTCCCTTACTATGGGTATGCTGGATGGGGCTAGGATTAAGACGAGTCGTAGCCCGCCGATTTGATCATGATGACCTTGGGGACCCACGACTTGATTCTTGGTATGGATTTCATGGACCACTATGGGGCGATCATCGATTTGCGGACGAGCACCATTACGATTTTGGCAGATGATGGCACTGAGCACCACATTTAGGGTAGTGACCCTAAGAGGAACGAGGCAATAATTAGCACAGTTTGAGCAGTGAGGCTTCTAGATCAGGGTTGCACGAGGTATTGGTGTTATGCCTTAGAGGTGGATTGTGGCCGACCCAACATGACTGAGGTGCCCGTGGTTCGAGACTTCATCGATGTCTTCCCTGATGAGCTACCAGGATTACCCCCGCAAAGAGGGGTCGTTTCGCGATCGATTTAGAGCCGGGCACCAGGCCCATTTCCCGAGTACCCTATAGGACAACACCCACAAAGATGGACGAGCTTAATGCTCAGCTTGAGGAGTTAGCCGGGAAGGGCTACATTTCTCTGAGTGCATCGTCATGAGGAGCTCCAGTGCTATTCGTCAAGAAGAAAGATGGTTCATTGAGGTTGTGTATCGATTACTGCGAGTTGAACAGGGCGATGGTGAAGAACCGTTACAAGTTTTAGGACGCGGTATGGGCACTACAAGTTTGTGGTCATGCCTTTCGGGCTGACGAATGCGTCAACAGTCTTCAGAGAGCTTATGAATAGGGTGTTCATAGACTATCTGGATGGATTTTTGGTGGTTTTCATCGATGACATCTTGGTATACTCGAGGAGCCACGAGGAGCATGAGCAGCACCTAAGGATCATTCTAGAGACTTTGAGGAGGCATCAACTGTTCAACAAGTACAGCAAGTGCGAGTTTTGGATTCCCGAGGTAACCTTCTTAGGTCATGTGATCTCAACAGCAGGAGTCACCGTGGATCCGCCAAAGATTGACGCCATCGTTGCTTGGGAGGTGCTCAAGAATGTATGAGACACCCGTTCTTTTCTGGGATTGGGTAGCTAGTACCGACGCTTTATTCAGGACTTCTTGAGGATCGCCCGACCGATGACACAACTGACTCGGAAGGATGTTCCTTTCATTTGGAGTGAGGAGTGCTAGGCCAGACGACTTTGTGATCTACACCGATGCTTCACGAGCTGGTTTAGGTTGTGTTCTGCACCAGAGGGATCGGGTTATTACTTATGCTTCACGCTAGTTGAAACCTCGAGAGGAGACTTACCCTACACACGATCATGAGATGGTAGCTGTAGTCCTTGCTCTAAAGATCTGGAGGCACTATTTGTATGGTACTTCATGCAAGGTGATGACAGATCACAAGAGCATGTAGTACATCTTCACACAGAAGGAGCTCAACATGAGACAGAGGCGTTGGTTGGAGCTCCTGAAGGATTATGACCTAGACATCGTCTATCATCCTGAGAAGGTCAATGTGGTGGCAGATGCTCTCAGCAGGAAGACCCATCAGGAGGTGGCCTTAGCCAGATAGAGAGTGTAGAGTAGATTGCAAGCAGAGTTGATGTCTTGTGGTATTGAGGTATGGCTTCAGAGGGAGAGCGGCCAGCTGTCGTTTGTAGATATTCAGTTGAAGCTGACAGAGGAGATTCACAGAGAGCAGGCAGAGTATCCAAAGATAGCGGTTTTAAGAGAGCAGACGGCTCAGGGACGAGCGGGTGAGCTCGTAGAGAGATCAGATGGGATGTCGACCTTCCAAAGTAGGATCGTGGTGTCGTCCACTTCAGAGCTGAGACAGAGGATCATGTAGGAGGCTCACACTACCTCGTATTCTATCCATCAAAGGATGAATACACTACAACAAAAATGTCTATTAGCGAGGAAATTTTTCATCACTGAAAATTGAGTTTTTGTCGCTGAAGAGATTTGGCGAGGAAATACACTTCGTCGTCATTTCATCGCGGAAAGCTCGTCAAGGAAAGGTTAATCGAGGAAAAAAATTCATCGCTAAAAGTATTAGCGATGAAACAATTTTTTCTCCCAATAACTATTAGTGACTAATATTTTCCTCGTAAAAAGTCAAACTTTTTGTCGCCAATCAAGTGGAAGGAAACAAAAATAGTCATTAAATGTGTTTGGCGTCAAATGCAATTTCATCGCTAATATTTTTTTTTTCGTCGTTAATGATGACGTCAAATTGTGTCTATTTTATTGGCGACTAAAATATTCATCACAAAAAGACATACATTTTGTCACAAAAATAGGTGAAGGATTCGAGAATATAGTTGAATATATATTTATCGATAAAAGTGATTTTCTCCCTAAAATATTTGTTTCCTCGTTAATGATAAATATTAATTTTTTTTCTAATTATTATTGTAGCCTATGCAGGATTTGAACCTGCATCTTTATACATAAGCACATTGCTCTATCATTTGAGCTAATAGGCTTAAATATAATAATATTATCTTTCTCCGTCCTATGATTTGCATTCTTTCTCTTCAGGAACACATTAGAGCTAAATACATATCTCATTCACTCCCTCTTGAACAACCATACCATAACTTCAATTTTGCAACCATTAGATATATATTACAACACTTGAAAAAAACATAGTCTAGGCATGCACTTAACTGTAAAAGAATAAGATCATCATCACATAATTAACCAATTACTGAATCATCTAGAGAACAGACTCGGTATAAAAAGCAAGTCAGAATAAATGGTTGAAACATGTGCCAAGTTATCCATAAGATCGAGGTTGCCTACCGATATCAGCAACATCAACATCTATAACACCATAATCCAGTACCCATATCTGCAGAGGGCATACATAAATATAAGGCAAATATTAATGTAAACTAGTCTATGTTAAGATCCTGTAAACTACCTTGACTAAAACACTTAGGACTTCCAACTTACTCTATGAGAGGATCTCTGCCATAAGGAGTTGAACTCTCAAAGTGCTAAAAGTAAAGGTATCTACAAAGGGCATACATAAAAAGGTAAAATACAGTTTCTGCATAATGGCAGTAATGATCATAACACATAGTATGATGAGAACCCTTCAATCAACGACAAGTTTTAATGATCAAATACACAATGCAGTCACAATCACCTAGACACACGATTATTAAAGTACTCCAAAATCATACAAGACAAATAAAAACAAAAGCTTAATATTATTTTACCACCTTCCAAACGGTAAAGGAGGTCCCACAATGTGTCGCAACAAACAACACAACTGCCAACTACCCAATTTATACATCTTTGTTAGGTAATGTGACACTACCTCAATGCGAGTAATAATTATAATAACAATGTTTCTTAAATAATTGCTCTGGTTATAGTATTGTACTGCTCTACCAAAGCTAAAGAGAGAAGACATTAGTGTACCTGGATCTCAAGCTCTTGCACAAGAAGTAAATGCCTAGATAGATCAGACATTCAGACCCAGATATGAAGCTGCAAAAAGTGCACAAACCAAATAATCAATTAATAAACCTCAATTTCTAGGAGCATAACCCAGCTTAAAATGTCAATAACGCTGCAAACAGAGGCCGAGATTAAAAAATATGTTATTGGACGTATCAAAAAATCTATTCATAATCATAATATATCGAGAATGAGAAACTTACCCAAGATGATGGAAGAGAATGTTGCATGAACTGAATAAGTAGGGCATGGAGCGCTCAATCCAACAAGTTTTGTTAGATCAATTCAACGAAAGAGAGCCTCGAGGAGTATCAAGTTTCGTATCTGCCAACACACGAGAAAATTAAAATTAAATGAAATAAATTCCTTTAAATTTGCAAGCAAACAATAGGTTACTAGATGTCCAATATAGACTAATGCATTATTGTTTAAGCCTTTAGTTTCTAGAAAAAAAAAAACTAATGAAATATGGACCCGTTACAGAATTTTAATGAAAACGTATAAGTTTAAAATGATGTGAGCCCCTTTTATAGAAACTTGGTTAGTGATGGCCACAGATAATTCACAAAGAAAAGACAATGTGGAAGTACAAATATAAATATTTGGCATCTTACAACAATATTAATGGCATCTGAAGGCCGAAGGTCAAAAGTTATTCACTCTGCCTCGTTGTCAATCTATAAGTAAAAGAAATTATAAACTATATAGCAACCAACATTGAACTCATACATAGTAATTTATTGAACTCAATCATAAATTACCAATACATTAATAATAGGAGGAGGTACAAATGCTAATATCAACAACAACAACAAGCTGCAAAAAGAGTTGAAATATATGAGTTTATGGCAGTGAGATTAAGTGAACGAACATTCACAATTATATTAATGGGTAAGAAGATTCCCTTTATAGCCCAATCTCCATTCACAATTCACAATAGTTGGATAGTTTTTACAGAAAAAAAGGTGACATTTTTTTTTACCTTTTGTTTTCATGGATTAATAAACTAAGCCAGTGAAACTACCCAATTGCAATTTCAGTAAATAGGTGCAAGAAGATAAATCAAACAAATAAGAGGCTAGATGAGAGAAGAGTAGATCCAAGCAAGTCCTGCCACAAATAAAAGGTTTCACCTTTACCTAAAAAGAGATGAAAGACAACAAAAATACTCAAGGAAAAGGAGACATTGGATGCTTGAGAGAAACAAATTTGAAGTTTAGTGTACGTTGGGTTTCTAAATTTCTTTCTTTTTTGATTGAATCAGTCAAGTTCCACTTCTAAATTTAATTCAACAGTGCAAGCTAGTAAGAACCATAAGATCACAATCAAACCAATATCACCAATAAAGCTCAGCCCTAGCACAATTATCACATTCTCTAAACAGACTAAAGCAAGTAACCACCCAACCGACATTTTAATCGCAGATTCTACTCAATTTCAGTAAAGATCGAAACCAGTAAGACGAAAACCAACACAAACAGCTGAAAACTCACAAACCCTAAATATCCCTATTAAAAAAATTGCACTTCAATTTGAAAATCTAACCTTCTAACTTTCAAGTATTTGAAATTGCATTGAAAATCTAATTCATAATGCATAAACTTTAACACATGAAAGTGCAATTGTACCTTTGAATTGAAACTCTAGAGGTTAATTAATCTTGAATCGTGAATCCCAGACTGAAGAAGTTGGGCGGCGATATCGAATAGTCGAAGGCGGCTAAGCAGGTCAAAGGTGCCCGGCGTTGATGTCGAACAGTCGAAGGCGGGCGGTAGGTGGCAGCCGATGGAGAGCCGGACGAGGAGAGGAGGGCCTAGAATCCTGGATTCGGGTTCGCGGTTCGCCTGTACATTCTTCTCATGCCTGGCTGCGTCTGAATAAGAAAAAATCGAACAGATAGGGTTTTGATGCAAGCTCTTTGAAATTAAATAAAAAAAAATATTTAACATCACAAAATTAGAAGATTGTCAAGTCTTGCTAGCTTGGCTGGTAAGGGTGACATGTAGTGACCAATAGGTCACGAGTTCGAATCTCTCTCCCTATTGTAATGGCCTAAGTGCATACCTATGAAACAAAAAAAAAATTAAAAGATTACAATGATTTTTATTTTTTTATTTAAATTGCAAATATAAATAAAAATGTTTTAAATTCATTTAGTATGATGGGTTTTTTATAGATGCAAATAAGGGGATGTTAAATAATATAATTGTGAAGTATCAATTCATGTCCTCACAAATTAAATACTACTATAAGTTAATTTATAAACATATAACATTATAGGCATTTATATCATTTTCAGCAAATAGGAGTGGATAGACAAATTAAATACAAATTAAACTAGTTTAATACCCGCACGTTTGTGTGGATACTTTTTATAAAATAATTTCATGCGTATGTAAAACCTTTATATAAGATAAAATAGAATTATCAAAGATTTTTGTAAAATCGTTCAAACCTAATTAACTTAGGATTTAGTTCAAACTAATTAAAACTAAATATGAGTCTTTTGATTGTGATAAATTTCATTAGGAAAATCTTTTAAGTTTAATCAATGGAGAAGATAAAAAATTTGTTAAGATATGTGTGAAAATCAAAGATTTTTTAAGATAAAAATGATTTAGTTTCATCTTACCTAGTGAATATCTAAACAAACCAATAAAAATATCAGTAATATCCCAACTAAATTTGTATTTAGAAAAATTAAAAGAAAATGGAAAAAATTGAGAAAATGACACGTATGATTTTAAATTTAAATTAACAATTAATTTAAATTTAAAATACCTACATTAAAGAAGAAGACGCCACATGCCTTAGGCGACTTTTCCTTTAGTATTATACATTGATATTGATGTATTGATATATTGATATTCCATCGTATTCACGTGGTGTTTAGTTTTTATGGTAGTAACTCATCGAGGTAATGAAATTTTTAATTACTACCATCAATGTTTTCATCGCCTAAAAAAATAAAAAATAAATTATTGTAATGTCCGATAACAAAAAGATCATCAAGCCAATATATTTTATAGTAGTTTGGCTTCAATAAAACAGTAACAAATCCGCACAAATGCATAAATTGAATAGTTAACGTACTTCTCTTTTGATTATTGTCTATGGGCTAAGAAAAACACAAACTCAACTTCGTATATATCCACTCTTCTAACTTTTGCTTTTCCAAATGTGAATAACACGAACTCAAATTTTTTCTTTTGATCATCCAATAAAGTAAACAATTCTTCATCTCCGACCTAAGAAAAAAACATTGTTAGAATCGATTATAAAGCAATAAAAATGTAAAAGTTTAAAATTCAAATCGTTAGTAACATTTTATCAATGGATTCGAATACCTACAAAATTTGAAAATTAAAAAAATATGGTTAGAATCTGATAGAAAGAAAATGGAATGATCAGAGTAGAGGTTTTAAAAAATAGAAAGACGACTCACCGATTATCGTCAAACGTACGTATAATGATTGTCAAGGGTATGAAATGGATTAAATAGAAATGAAAAATATTTAAAACTAAATAAAATAATTAAAATAATTGGCAAAGATAATTATTAAGGATAGAATACCTTGAATATCTAAACCAACTATCTATTATCTAGATATCCAAATCTATTAGTATTATTAAGGGGGAATTGTGGTATAGGCCATAATTAGGGCCTTTATTAGGAAAATGTCCACCCTTCCCTTCCAAATTGGCAAAATGTCCACCTTCCTTCCCTTGCCCCCTTTGCCCCCCCCCCCCCCGCCACGCGCGCCCCCTGTGCCCCCCCTCCTGTTTCAGCACATTTGATTTCAGCAACTCCTATTTCAGCGTTTTTTTTCACGCGTTGCTGAAACTGAAGTTGCTGAAACCGAAGATGCTGAAACCGAAGTTGTTGAAATTGTTGAAATTAGTTTTTTTTTTCGCGCGTTGCTGAAACCGAAGTTGCTAAAACCGAAGATGCTGAAACCGAAGTTGCTGAAATTGTTGAAATTAGTTTTTTTTTTCGCGCGTTGCGGAAACCTAAGTTGCTGAAATCGGAGTTGCTGAAACCAGGGTTGCTGAAATCGAAGTTGCTTAAATTGTTGTTGCAATTGCTGAAATTAGTTTTTTATTTTTTTGAATCAGCGCTTCGACATCGAAGTTGCTGAAACCGTGTTGCTGAAACTGGAGTTGCTTTTTTTCTTTCTTTTTTTTTCGCGTCACCACTTCGACACCGGGTTTACTGAAATCGGAGTTGCTGAAACCGTATTACGTGATATAAAATTTAGCCTATGCGGGATTCGAATCCACGTATTTGCACATAAGCACATTGCTCTATTATTGAGCTAAGAGGCTTTTAAAGGAGATTTAAAGCAAGGAACATCAAAATTGATGTTGAAACCGTGTTGCTGAACTTGCTTGTGTGTAAGATCTAGTAGCTCATACAATTGTATAATAATTAATTTCAGCATTTCTGGATAACGAATTTTGCTAATAAGAATTAATTTCAGCATTTTCAGATCACACAAAAACACAAGAAGCTAATAAGCTCTCCAAGAGTCCGCATTTCAGTATAACGAATTTTGCTGAAATGCGGACACCCACTAACGCTCAAAATACCGCTGACGTTAAAAAAATTTGCAGACACCGCTAATTTTTTTATAAAAAATAGATATTCCTAAAAGTATTGACATGATTAAAAGTGCTGAAAGCGGAATGTAATATTACTAAAAAATTGCGGACATAAAAAAATTGCGGAAAACATACACACATAATACATTTCAACAGCAGCAAAGAATTCTGAAGATTATGACAGACATTGAACAGAAATATTCGGAAATTAACCACAAATTCTATTTTTCCAATATATAATTGTTAATTAATTGTAAAAATTGCTGAAATTGTAAAAACTCGTGTTCTTACTCACTCGATTTTCAGCACTCACCCAAGTTGTTACATTCATCTCTCTGGACCAATCACGGTCTTGAATCCATATATATTGGAAAAATCAACTCCGATTTAAGCAACTTCGATTTCAGCAACTCCGGTTTCGAAGTGGTGATGCGAAAAAAAAACTTCGGTTTCAGCAACCGGAATTGCTGAAACTTAAGTTGCTTGACACCAAACTAATTGTTTATGAGACTTTAAATTTTCTTAATTTTATATTTTGCTTCATTATTACATTAGTAAGCAAAAATATAAAATTCTAAAAATTCGGACCATTAATGCAAATATAAAACTTGGTCATCTTTTTGTAATTAGTACAAATTTCATTAATACATGAACGGTGAACCCATCGACGACGAAGATTTGGAGAGGCGCCGACAGTGGATCCGCATGAAGTTGCGGTTGCGGACCTCGATCTCGATGAGGTTTCAGATGGCAACACAGCACTGCCGCCGAGGAAAGGAGCGGAATCCGCTTGAAGAGCACGAATCGAGGTCGTCGAGGAGGAAATCCTTGAGCATCCATGGCTTGCGATCTCCTCGGAACGAACTAATTCGCGGACTCGAAACCACCAGCGCCAATGCTGAATCGAAAAAACTAGTTTATCATATTCGATCACCACAGTAACAATCAAAACAAAACGAATCAAATCAATCTGTCAATTAAGAAAGAAATAGATCTGAGAAATCAATAAACGAATCGAAAACAACAGAGGCGCTCCAGGTGCGCGAGGCGGAGAGAGATCGGAAGTGGTAGTTATGCGAACAAATCTGTGGATCTGAAGAAAGAGAAATCGAGACAGTGATGGAGAAAACAAGTAACTTAAAGGGGAAGAGAAAGAGAGAGATCACCATGGGAGAGGAACTTGCTGAAATTGGAGATTGAATAGGTGAAACTGTAACACTGCTCAGAGGCTTCGGTGCTCTGTGCTTCACAACGAGATGCGATTTGATCGTCGGCGCCGCCCTCGCATCCTTCGTCCGATCCGATCTCTGCGATTTGCCTCATTCTGGATGTCTACGATGGAGGAGGGGCTTGATTAAAAAAATAAAAAAGAGGTGGCCTTTAACCTAATTTGAATAGGCCCGTGGACATTTATCCAATTTAGGCCCAACAAATGGCCTGTTAGGCAAATTATTTCTATTATTAATTATAATATTAATAAAAATTAATAGATAGATAGATATTGACTTAATTTTTAATTTGATTATGCAAAATAATTTAATTAATCCCTAATTAAAAATCCCTACACTAAAGGAGGAGTCGCCACATGGCGTAAGCGACTTCTCCTTTAGTATTATACTATTGATATATATATATATATATATATATATATATATATATATATATATATATATATATATATATATATATATATATCTATATATATATATATATATATATATATATATATTGATTTCAAAAAAATTTCAAACGAAATATTGATCAAATTACCATTTGAAATATTAGAGAGAGGTGATCGTTGGGTAAAATCACCAAGCTTATTGAAATGAATGTTTTCATTGCCTGAACAAATTAGAGTAAAACGGTTATAACTTATAATTTCTAATTAATAACAAAACTATCATATAGGTGAAACACATATACATTAAATATCTAACATACCACTCCTTTTCACATTACCGTTGTTCTCTATGGGCGTCTTGTCTTTATGTGATCTAAACTTTGACACGGTAGCCACTGATTCTCTGCATATAGCCACAATCAGATCCGTATTTATCAACTTGTAGTACACCTAATTTTTGTTGAGAAATCAATACTGCAGTATATATAAAAGCATAAAAACATTGATAATCATTAATTGTCTGCATAACAACCGAATGAAAACAATGATCACCTTAGTCTTGTTCGGCCGGATGAAGGATAACACGTACCGAATGATGATCACCTTAGTCTTGTTCGGTCGGATGAAGGATACCACGTACCAAATGAATATAAATATGACGTTGCTTTTTCTATTTTTTTTTTCTTATTAAGTAATTAGTTAAGATTTGGTTATATTCTATAAATTAGATAAGGTAGAATCTAAATAAATCAATTAAAACAAATTTGGTCAAAATATTTTTAATTTGATAAATAAGATTTTGTAATTAGTTAAGATTTGGTTTTATCCTCTAATTAGATAAGGTAGGATCTAAATAAAATATAAAACCAAATCTAACTTATTATGCAAAAAAAAAATAAAAAAAATTAAGTTTGTTAAGATTTTAACAAACAATTAACATAAATCAATTAATGTAAAAAAAGCTACATTAAAGGATTTGGTTTTATCAAACAATAGTGATAATATATATATATAGGGTCGCGCTCCGGTGAAAACCAATATTATGGTAAAAACCGTGAGGAGTGTTTTGATTGGTTGACGCTGTGGGGCTCACAGGTGGGGTGATTTTTATAGCAAATTGCAAAGGTAACCAAACTTTATAGTAATTGAAAATTCTTCTAAATATTTTTGAAATTAAATAACAAGGATTTATAAATGACTTTTGGTGGTACTGACTACCATAATCTTCTGACTATATTATGAATAATGAATTTTCTGTGGTTTCAAGCCCACCACGCTCTGCAATTAAAAACTTAAAGATAGAGAGGTTCGACCGATACCTGAACTTAGTTACACTGGACCACCGGCGTTCCTTTAGCTTCCGGTTTTCTAGAGGTGGCTAACCTTCAACCAGGCCTCCCTTAGTCCAAGCACAGCACATATCTGTTTCGTTTCCTACCTCAGACCGTAGTCTCTAACTCTCAATTTTTGTTTTTGGAGGGTGAAAGGATTGTAATCAAGAAAACTAATGTAAGGACTGAATTTATTTTATATTATTATATTAATATATTTGAGTAAATAAATGATTATTTTATTCAATCGGTAGAAATGTGAGAAAATCCGTCCTCTAGTGTACGTTTGATTTTAAAAACATTCCAGCATCATTTTGAGAATTTAGATTTTAACGGATTTAATTCCGCCTTCGAGCTCCGAGTTTTGATAAAATTAATTTAATTCCGTTATCTTGTAATTAGTAAATTAAATTTTATTTAATTTGATTTAGTCGGGATTCGATCGAGCGAGCGGGTTTTGAGTCTTTTCCGCTAATTTGGATTGGTATTGTGGTAATCCTATTTTATTTTCCCTTTTCTTTATTCTCTCTCTCTCTCCCGGGTTTCCTGTTACACTGGTCCCCCTCTCCCTGCCTTCCATCCTACAACCTGCAACCTTGTTGTTTTGTGCCCAATTCACACAAGTGACACACTCTCTCTCTGCCTCACTCCCTCACACTGAGATTTCAGAACCCAAATACCCTCCCTCTCAGCCTGCATTCCACCATATCAACCCACAAAAGGACCCCAAACCTTATCCTCTTCTTCCTTTCACTCTTTCCTCCTTTGGGTGCCGTGAGCACAATAACCCAACATCTCCCTCCTCCTCCTTGTCACCTCCCGGGCACCAGCCAGCCACCTCCATTTCCAATCGCCGAGCACACCACACCACCTCTCCTCCACCCCCGTCGCCGCCCCATTGGAGCTCTCTTCGAGCCTCCCCTGTTTTTCCATCCAAGAGCAAGCGACGAGCCCACAGCCCCACTTCTCCTTCGTCCTCCTCCAAGCAGAAGCAGCGGTAAACTTCCATCGGAGACACCCAGAAGCAGCCGGAGCCGAGTCGCCGAGCGCCGTTCTCGTCCCTCCTCCTCTCCGCTTCCTCTAGTTTGATTCGAAGCTCGGTAAGATCCGTTTGCTTCCTACCTCCTTCCGAGGTCTGTTCCGGCACTCCTTCCCCGTCGACGAAGCCAATCGCGCCTCCGACGAAGACTTCCAGTGGAAAATCCGAAATCTCGGTGAGAATCCTTCCTCCTCTTCTTTCGTCGTTCTGGGTGTCAGTGACCGAGATAGAGTGAGTGTGGTCAGAGTGGGTGAAGAGTCTGGCGGGCGAGTCTCCGACGAGCCCCCCTTCCCCTCCTCCTTCTCCTTTCTTTCCGGCGTGGGTGCTCTGCCTAACGGCCTAACCTGGTGAGGGAGATGAACAGTGGGCACTTGGGTGGCCTTGGGCCTGATTTCCTTTGGGCTTGACCCGATTGCCATCCGGGTTATATCACATTTAAGATGCGGATCCCTCTTTCTTTCTTTTATTTTCAATCCGGGTTGGGCTTTAGTGGGTTGTGGGCCTTTTCTTTCTTTTCTAATGGGGATCTGGGCTGGGCTGTGGATCCGGGTCCCCTTCCGGGTCGGCTCTTCCTTTCTTTTCTCTTGGGCTGGGTCTGGGTATCCTTCCTGGTAGGGGCTTTCGGTTGGGCTTGGTTAATTTGGCTGGGCTGGGTTAAAATTTGGTAGGGTATTTATTTGGTATGTTGTGTTTATTTTATGGTTATAATTGTTAAATTATTAGTAGTTATTATTATTGTTGTTATTATTATTATATTATGGGTTTTGTGAGATAAATATATATTCTGAAATTATATATATTAAAGTATTATTTTACATGGTTTAAAGGTAATGTTAATTGAGATGGATTATTATATGATATGTTTTAAAAGGGTGATTTTAAGATATGGATAGTAAGTGTAAAATATTTGAATATTATTATAGTTTTGGAATTTGGTTATAATTGTACTATTCCGGAAATTAATCTCTATATATTGTTTGTTTGTTTTAAAATAATATTAATTGGATTATTTTATTGATGCATTTTATGAGGATTTAAACATGTGAGTTAGGAATTTTAAAGTGAATCGTTGGTTTTGATTTATAAATATTAATTGTGAACATAGGATTATTTTAATGATTTAATGTTGGAATTTATATAATGTTTTGAAATAAGAAACATGCCGGAATTATTTTATAACATGATTTTGGGAAATTGGTTTTAGGGCTTAAATGTTTAATGTCGGAATTTGGCCAAGTATGATTTGAGAAATTATTTGAACATGAGTTGACTTAAATTGGGATTTATGAGTTGAAAGTATGGTTGGTATGATTTTATCAAGGGGTTTGATTGGAAGAATGATTTTGGTCGATTTGATCGTATCGGAAAGATTTTGGAAAACGGTTTTACTATCGGTCGGTTTTGAGGATGTTGAGAACTTGGGTTCGTGTGTATGAATGTTGGTCTGGTAGCTTATGGAAATGACTTGATGATAGGTGTATATTGCTTTTGGATTGCTTTGGACTTGCATTTGGGCCCTTGCTTGTGTTATCTTGTTCTTCTGCATCAACAGGTAAGTATCCTACGGGACTTACTCAGTAACCTGGACCTCCTGCCTGATGTGTCATGTAATGTGTAGTTTTGTTGCATATTAAAGCATGCCATGTAGTATCATGCTAGGATTGCATTGAACTAAGCATGTGTTTACTTTGTGTGTTTGAAACAGAACGGCCGTTATCTGTGATAGTCCTAGAGTTTTTGCTAGGGTCATAGGGTAGCCCAGCCCCATCGGGTGCCCTGAGTCTATCGAGTCGATATGAGCATGATATGATAGCCCAGCACCATCGGGCAAGAGATGATATGATATCATATGATTAGCCCAGCACCATCAGGCATGAGCATGATTTATGATATGATGATGAGATATGATATGATATGATGATATCGTGGTGAAGTGCACCACAACGAAGAGAGTGCTATGCTATAGCCCGACCTGGCCAATCTCTGCACTAACGGGAAGGGGTGCAGAGGTAGGAGAGGGATATGCCACTTGGCATTGTCTTGGGCCTTTTACAGTTCTTTTCTACATATTATATATATACTAGGGGCATGATAGTGTGATTTAAATCTTGTACCGCATTAGTCATCTTTTATTTAGGCATAGGCATGTTATGTGGCCTCAGCGCGGTCAGAGGACCTGCAGGCGATCACTAGGCCTGACTTCGTGGATAGTGTTAGGTACCGCTCTTGTTGCTCCATGCTTCTGTGACGGGGAAATCTTTTGGCGAATCGAAGAATCCGGCTAATATATTCTAACTTGACAAATGGCAATCACCCACTTTGTTTTGGTTTTGACCCGGCTCTACCGTGGCTTTTGTATCTAAATCATATTTTCACTTTACTTTCGTTAAACTGAATTTATGAAACTTCGACTGATTAGAGGTTTGAAACCTCGACCCGTACCTGAATTGCAACATCCGAACGAAGGTATCCGACCTTCGAAACGTATCCCGGATATTTATATCCAGGCCGTTACAAAGTTGGTATCAGAGCCAGGTTGTGAAATTCGGGTACGCAAGGGTCGAGTGTATGTTTTGGAAAACTGCCCATGAATTTCAAAGGATTGGAAGATTTAAAAAGGGGCAAAATGAACTTAAGATGCCTAACTCCAATTGGACTAAGTAATGAACTTGACTTGTTATAAAAGAGGAGAACCAACTAATAAGGGATCGAGTGGGTAGAAAAGGCGCTAGACCAACCCTATTGGATGTTGTCGGAAATGGGTAGGCGAAATACTAGCTTGTTCTTTACAGCTGGGTCCGGAGGGTTCCAAGGAGGTCGTTATAATTGTCATTGACTAACTCTATGTTGAGTGCTTGATATGCCTAACTACTTATTGAATATTGAACGATCTGTGCGAACGGGATAGCGGGAGTACCCTTCTTCTTATATGGTTAAGCTCAGCCTTTGTGGAACCGTCCCTTTCCTTATGAACCCTTTTGACAATTCAATCGAATCCTCCCTTCGAATATCGGTCTTCCACGGGAATTGGGTTGGTAAACACATGGTGTCGGGAATCATGATTGAATATAGAGGTTGTCCGAGAGAGTATTGGAAGACGGTCCTTGATGAAATTCCGAGCTAGAGAGTGAGATGTTTACGAGGCTGTCGTTATCAACTCTTATGACGATCCATCAGTGTCCTCTTGTCACGGAAAATTCGTATCCGAGTCCCACGGGAAAGATGGGTAATGAGTCAGTTGGGAAGAGTCAATGTTGCCCTTATGGACTTCTATCGGGTTATCTTGATTGCCCTGTTCATGATTGTGTGATTCTATATGCACTACTCCTTGACCTACAATTGATCCTTAGTGTGAATTTGTGCTTATGTGCCTTGATGCTCATGATGACCATTGTATAGGTTTGAACTACATTTATTATGTCCATATCATCCCGACATGATCTGCTTAGTATATTACATTGTCATACTAGGGCACGATTATAGATGTCATATGTTAGGAAGTTGTACAATTGATGTACTCTCCATGAATAGGTTCATGATAGTGTGATCGACTCTTCTTTATACGAATGCCTCATAAGATTGTACTCTTTAGCATGCTAGCCGATGATGCCTCGATGCTTATCATTCATTCTGTGACAAGAATCTATAGCATGCCCACCTATTCTGTGATTTACTGTTGTTGATTATTCTAGTAACTGCTATGCGTTAATTGTGCTAAGTGAGAATATGGTAGTGTGAACGAGTCTTGATAAATACATGTTCTACCCTAGTATACATCAATTTGAACTCATGTCCTCATATTCTAGCCATGTTGCTTAGACTTGCTCTATACCTCGTTGCGTTTTCCTCTCGTGCCACTATGTCGTTGAGATGTGATTGAATGAACTCTTGCATACCGTCGTATTAACCAGTCAAGTGCATGTATGTACCATATGTTATATTGAACCACTAGTAACATGTTGGGCCCTTGGTTGTGACTTGTGCGAATCCTACTTTGCCTACGTTATTGTTGATTCACTCTTGAACTAGGTACTTGATAGTGTGGCTCTTTCCTCTTTCTGTTCTCTTAACATGTTTCACTCGTTCTGATTAGCTTAATGTTGAATTTGATGATTGACTAGCTTTCCGTGATAGTTAAACCCAGCATGTCACGACTGTGATCAGGATGTTGTGAGAATCCCGGAAGACGCAACCGAGATGATTATAAGATCCTTGGACATGGTCCTCGGACTCACCGATTTTAAAACTTCATCCCCTTTGCTTTAAAATGATTTTAGTCTCGGGGACGAGACTTGTTTTTAGAGGTGGATAAATGTAAGGACTGAATGTATTTTATATTATTATATTAATATATTTGAGTAAATAAATGATTATTTTATTCAATCGAGAAAAATGTGAGAAAATCCGTCCTCGAGTGTACGTTTGATTTTAAAAACATTACGGCATCATTTTGAGAATTTAGATTTTAACGGATTTAATTCCGCCTTCGAGCTCCGAGTTTTGATAAAATTAATTTAATTTCGTTATCTTGTAATTAGTAAATTAAATTTTATTTAATTTGATTTAGTCGGGATTCGATCGGGCGAGCGGGTTTTGAGTCTTTTCCGCTAATTTTGGATTGGTATTGTGGTAATCCTATTTTATTTCCCTTTTCTTTATTCTCTCTCTCTCACTCTCTCTCTCTCTCTCTCCCCCGGGTTTCCTGTTACACTGGTCCCCCTCTCCCAGCCTTCCATCCTACAACTTGCAACCTTGTTGTTTTGTGCCCAATTCACACAAGTGAAACACTCTCTCTCTACCTCACTCCCTCACACTGAGATTTCAGAACCCAAACACCCTCCCTCTCAGCCTGCATTCCACCATATCAACCCACAAAGGGACCCCAAACCTTATCCTCTTCTTCCTTTCACTCTTTCCTCCTTTGGGTGCCGTGAGCACAACAACCAAACATCTCCCTCCTCCTCCTTGTCACCTCCCGGGCACCAGCCAGCCACCTCCATTTCCAATCGCCGAGCACACCACACCACCTCTCCTCCACCCCCGTCGCCGCCCCATTGGAGCCCTCTTCGAGCCTCCCCTATTTTGCCATCCAAGAGCAAGCGACGAGCCCACAGCCCCACTTCTCCTCCATCCTCCTTCAAGCAGAAGCAGCGGTAAACTTCCATCGGAGACACCCAGAAGCAGCCGGAGCCGAGTCGCCGAGCGCCGTCCTCGTCCCTCCTCCTCTCCGCTTCCTCTGGTTTGATTCGAAGCTCGGTAAGATCCGTTTGCTTCCTCTTGCTCCTAAACCTTGTAAAGGTGCGCCTTTAAGCCTCCTACCTCCTTCCTAGGTCTGTTCCAGCACTCCTTCCCCGTCGACGAAGCCAAACGCGCCTCCGACGAAGACTTCCAGTGGAAAATCCAAAATCTCGGTGAGAATCCTTCCTCCTCTTCTTTCGTCGTTCTGGGTGTCAGTGACCGAGATAGAGTGAGTGTGGTCGGAGTGGGTGAAGAGTCTGGCGGGCGAGTCTCCGGCGAGCCCCCCTTCCCCTCCTCCTTCTCCTTTCTTTCCGGCGTGGGTGCTCTGTCTAACGGCCTAACCTGGTGAGGGAGATGAACAGTGGGCACTTGGGTGGCCTTGGGCCTAATTTCCTTTGGGCTTGACCCGATTGCCATCCGGGTTATATCACATTTAAGATGCGGATCCCTCTTTCTTTCTTTTATTTTCAATCCGGGTTGGGCTTTAGTGGGTTGTGGGCCTTTTCTTTCTTTTCTGATGGGGATCTGGGCTGGGCTGTGGATCCGGGTCCCCTTCCGGGTCGGCTCTTCCTTTCTTTTCTCTTGGGCTGGGTCTGGGTATCCTTCCTGGTAGAGGCTTTCGGTTGGGCTTGGTTAATTTGGCTGGGCTGGGTTAAAATTTGGTAGGGTATTTATTTGGTATGTTGTGTTTATTTTATGGTTATAATTGTTAAATTATTAGTAGTTATTATTATTGTTGTTATTATTATTATATTATGGGTTTTGTGAGATAAATATATATTCTGAAATTATATATATTAAAGTATTATTTTACATGGTTTAAAGGTAATGTTAATTGAGATGGATTATTATATGATATGTTTTAAAAGGGTGATTTTAAGATATGGATAGTAAGTGTAAAATATTTGAATATTATTATAGTTTTGGAATTTGGTTATAATTGTACTATTCCGGAAATTAATCTCTATATATTGTTTGTTTGTTTTAAAATAATATTAATTGGATTATTTTATTGATGCATTTTATGAGGATTTAAACATGTGAGTTAGGAATTTTAAAGTGAATCGTTGGTTTTGATTTATAAATATTAATTGTGAACATAGGATTATTTTAATGATTTAATGTTGGAATTTATATAATGTTTTGAAATAAGAAACATGCCGGAATTATTTTATAACATGATTTTGGGAAATTGGTTTTAGGGCTTAAATGTTTAATGTCGGAATTTGGCCAAGTATGATTTGAGAAATTATTTGAACATGAGTTGACTTAAATTGGGATTTATGAGTTGAAAGTATGGTTGGTATGATTTTATCAAGGGGTTTGATTGGAAGAATGATTTTGGTCGATTTGATCGTATCGGAAAGATTTTGGAAAACGGTTTTACTATCAGTCGGTTTTGAGGATGTTGAGAACTTGGGTTCGTGTGTATGAATGTTGGTCTGGTAGCTTATGGAAATGACTTGATGATAGGTGTATATTGCTTTTGGATTGCTTTGGACTTGCATTTGGGCCCTTGCTTGTGTTATCTTGTTGTTCTGCATCAACAGGTAAGTATCCTACGGGACTTACTCAGTAACCTGGACCTCCTGCCTGATGTGTCATGTAATGTGTAGTTTTGTTGCATATTAAAGCATGCCATGTAGTATCATGCTAGGATTGCATTGAACTGAGCATGTGTTTACTTTGTGTGTTTGAAACAGAACGGTCGTTATCTGTCATAGTCCTAGAGTCTTTGCTAGGGTCATAGGGTAGCCCAGCCCCATCGGGTGCCCTGAGTCTATCGAGTCGATATGAGCATGATATGATAGCCCAGCACCATCGGGCAAGAGATGATATGATATGATATGATATGATTAGCCCAGCACCATCGGGCATGAGCATGATTTATGATATGATGATGAGATATGATATGATGATGAGATATGATATGATATGATGATATCGTGGTGAAGTGCACCGCAATGAAGAGAGTGCTACGCTATATCCCGAACTGGCCAGTCTCTGCACTAACGGGAAGGGTGCAGAGGTAGGAGAGGGATATGCCACTTGGCATTGTCTTGGGCCTTTTACAGTTCTTTTCTGCATATTATATATATACTAGGGGCATGATAGTGTGATTTAAATCTTGTACCGCATTAGTCATCTTTTATTTAGGCATAGGCATGTTATGTGGCCTCAGCGCGGTCAGAGGACCCGTAGGCGATCACCTAGCCTGACTTCGTGGATAGTGTTAGGTACCGCTCTTGTTGCTCCATGCTTCTGTGACGGGGAAATCTTTTGGCGAATCGAAGAATCCGGCTAATATATTCTAACTTGACAAATGGCAATCACCCACTTTGTTTTGGTTTTGACCCGGCTCTGCCTTGGCTTTTGTATCTAAATCATATTTCCGCTTTACTTTCGTTAAACTGAATTTATGAAACTTCGACTGATTAGAGGTTTGAAACCTCGACCCGTACCTGAATTGCAACATCCGAACGAAGGTATCCGACCTTCGAAATGTATCCCGGATATTTATATCCGGGCCGTTACAACTAATTATTCAGAACATAGAGTTCGAATTAGTAGCTTTCCCTTTCTTAAAAACAAACTTTTATTGAATTTGGAAAATATTACAACACACAAGCACTCCTTACTTAAAGCTTACAAACATACAAACATACTAAATTCTCACACCAGAAAGATCCATCGAAGGATTCTTGAGTTTTTGAGTGATGGGAAACCAACCTACTCAGAACTCAACAATGCTTCTCTTTTTCTTTCTGTATTACAAGACTTCTCTCTCTTTTCATATGTTTTTCTCTCTCTGGATTTCGATGTCTTAGAAGTCTGAGGAGAGCTCTATATATAGAGCTGGTTGAAAGGCATTGGATGCCTTTACAACATCTAAAAACTAATGGCCGACATATGGGCCCCTACGCACTCAGAAAACAATAAAAGCACACAGTGCTGACTCAATAATACAACTCACATGATAAAAAGCAAATAGAAAGGTACAATAATTATGCAAGTGCACGATGGTGATGTTTAATCATTCAGGTTCTGGACCCCTTCTTCTCCCATATTGGCCTCTAAGTCATCATCACCATCCATTATCAGATCTTGGAGATTATCAATCTCTAAATCCTTCTCATTATCCAAATCGAGATCAAGCATCAGACCTTCAGTGTATTCTCGATCCCATGTAATTAACATATCAATCAGCCTCTCATGGCCTTCTCTGTCTAAAAAGCGTCCAGCTTCTATTTGTGCTAAATAGAGCTCAATGGACTCGGACCTATCTATTGCATGCTGCATCAATGGCTTGAGTTGTGGGGTTATGATGAAGATAGTATTCCCAACTTTGAATATTCCACAGTCAGTGTGTCTAAACTTGTTGATGTAAAAATAGATGTAGAAGAACCCTTTCGCTCTTGCTACCCATGGATGTCTTATGGTATTACCAATGTTTCCTATTACTGGATCATGTATGTACCAGTATTCCTCTTTAAATAATATGAAGATCAAGTAATGTGGTAAACGGATTTTTCCCGGGCTAACATCCATGCAAGCGCTGACAACTCGACACCCATTTATCCTTTCCATGTGTTCAGACTTTGCTGCTCTGAGGAAGACCTCCTTCTGGAACTTGGTGAAGTATTTGAGCATGATGCTCTGTTCTTCTTCCTTTGGCCACGATCAATTGATTTTATAAAGTCCGCTACACATTCCATATTTCCACGACTTCAAGTAATCCGCGTCTTCACCTGGCATGATGGGCAATGTTATTCCTCCCAATCCTGCCCCGTTGTCTACTATAAAGTGGCTAAACCATCCGTCTGTCACTCTTCTTGGTGGTCTTCCGGTTATCATCCAGTAGAAGTGTCTGAAATCTCTCATCCTCCATCTTCTACAGATTTCTTCTTGAAGTTCTATAGGTAGTTGAAGAACTTTTATAATGATTTCCAAAGTTAAAAATCTTTCAACCGTTCTGTGTCTCATTTCAAGGAGTCCACGACGGAATCTGTTATGAGTAAATCTTCCAAAATCAACAGAAATGTAAAAACTTGGAGGGGAAACCCATCCTTGATATTCCCTTATGCCACTTAAGAAATCAAGATCCATCTCGCTAGTTGCCCGGCGAGGGTCTTCCCATCGAGTCCGATTTCTTTGGTTCATCAGCTAGTTCTCTAGTTAGACTGTCTGCTAGAGAATTTTTTGAACCCTGCACATGTTCAACAGTAAAGGTAAATTGATTAAGGGCTAATTGCCAACGCATGAGCCTCCCATGCGCTTTCATATTATCAAGATTATTATTTATAAAACCCAATATTCCTTTATAATCTGTTCTGACTGTAAAAGGTTTAGGGGCTAAAAAGATTATAAACTTCTGGATTCCGCGATAAATTGCAAGAATCTCCTTTTCCATGACAGTGTAATTATACTCAGATTTGTTGAAGCTGCCACTGCTGTACCTGAAAGCTTGTTATCTTTCATTAATTTCAAAACAGCTCCCCAATGATAATCACTAGCATCTGTTTCAAGAACTAACTCATCATCTTCATTAGGTAGAGTTAATATTGGAAGTTTTTCACATCTTCTTTTTAGTTCCTTGACTATTTTAGTGTCTAGCTGGGTCCAATTCCAAACTTGTTCTTTCTTCAATTTTATCTGTAAAGGTTTTCTTAGTTTGGCTAAATCTTTAATGAAATCAGAAGCATAAGTAAGACATCCTAGAAACCTTTTTAGTTGTTTTCTATCTTTGATTTCATCAGGAAATTTTTCTACCTTTTCTAAAATATGTTCCTGTAACACAATTTGACCTGCTTTTATCTTGAGTCCTAGGAATTCAATTTCTGGTTCAGCATAAATGCACTTTTTCTGTCCTAGAATGATTCCATGATCAATGCATTTTTGGGTTATGGCTTTTAAATCATGTTTATGTTGTTCCAAGGTTTTAGAGAAGATTAATATATCATCAATGTAGAAAAGACAACAATGTTTAAATTCTTTGAAAACATTGTCCATTCTTCTCTGTAATATTTGTGGTGCGTTCTTTAACCCAAATGGCATGACTATCCACTCATAGTGTCCTTGTGGAGCACTAAATGCAGTAAGTGGAATGTTGTCTTCATTCATCTTTACCTGCCAATAACCACTTTTGCAGTCCATTTTAGAGAACCAAGTGGCTCCCTGTATTCTATTAAATAAAAATGTTTTATTACGGATATAGTATCCATCAAAAACAGTATTATCATTAAGCTTTTTATAGTTGATAACCATTCTAGCTTTTCCTCTTTTTTCCTCAGCATGATTCCTGACCTTAAAGGCGGGGCTAGAATGAGGGCTTTTGCTTTCTCTGATTAATCCTTTCTTTAATAGCTCATCAATTTGTTCTTTAAACTCTTGTTGATCTTTGTAAGTATAAACCATTTGTTTTACTCTAATGACAGCTTTTGGATCTATTAACTCTATGGTAGCAAATGATTTATCTTTTTCCCAAAATTTTAAAGAATTTTCAGAATATAACTCTTTGCACATTTTTTCTTGCTGTTTAAGAATTTTTTCTTTTAAACTTATTTCACATATGGAGAGTGCGAATTCTCTTTGAGTAGGAAGAATATATTCCTCACCACGCTTAGTGCGCGTGAATTCTATTGCTTGGTGTGTATATGCTTGTTTGATCTTCTTAACCCAAGCATCTTCTCCATTGATATTAAAGACCATCATGTCTAAGTGTTGAGTGACTGGGACATGAAGTCTTTGGAAGTTGTTTCCAATTAACATGTCGTGTGAAGGTTGAGTAGTATCCCAGAGTGTAGGGATTACACATGAGACTCCACCTATCATGATTGGCACATCAGAAGCTAATTCTGAATGAACCATGATACTATCATCAGCTATCCTGACTTGGATTAGTCTACGAGATATTTGCCATATGAACTCAGGAAACAATGCCTTCTTACCAAAGCATACCGAGCAACCGCTATCCACAAAGGCACATAATTCATACTTGTTAAACCCTTCTAAACAAATACTTATTGGGATATAAATGCTATTGGGATTTGTGATTCTATAATTTTTCTTCAAGGATCCTCTACTGACATGCTCAAGGCTTTCTTCTATCCTCACATTCTCTTCGTAGAGATACCTAAGATCCATCACTTCCATTCTCATTCCCATTTCTTCTTCACAAAACGGTTCCTTATGAGGTTCCACAAAATTCTTTGCTCTTACATCATTTTCAAAGATAGGTTCACTAATGGTTCTAGTTTGATATCCTACTATCTTTCCTTTAGCCTCAGAACTGGATGATTCTCCCTGTCTTTCTTCAATACTTGCGAGTGTTGGAGGATACAATGGAATTGTACCAGTCTCTCTAAAAGGACAGGAAGGAGTTATACCACTTTCCCTAGAAGGACAGGAACCTAGATCAATACTATGTCTAGATGGTTCTCTTATAATTCTATTTTCTAACCTCTTGTTTAAGGCTGCTATCATGCTAGCTATATCCTCATCTACCACAAATGACTTGTCTTTCTTGCTTGCCGTAGCTCCTTGGTTTCTTGGGGTAATACTGAGATTAGGGTTGAACCTAAAACTGGGATTTCTGGCTAGACTCGGACACCTAGATAGGTTTACTTGTGGTTTAGCATTCGTATGGATTCTACCTTCTTCATCTATAGTTAAAACTTTATCGCTGCTAGTGGCTGCAGAATTTTCGAATGCATTTACCCAAATGGTCTTTAGTTTTTCTGGTCTAGTCTTAGCTTTACTGGCACAACCTCTTTGCTAGGTCCTACTATCTCGTGTTTCTCAGCTTCTACTATGTAACACTTACGTGGAGGATTTGTCGTGTTTTCCAGTTTATAAACTACCTTCCACTTTAGCTATAATGGACAAGTTCCCTTGTGCATACTGATACCTTCTGTTAACAATTTTATAGCTAAGAATTTGGATGCATAATGATCTTCTAAACTAACATAATAGTTTGGCCTACAGATCCAAGAGACTGCTCCTTGACTCAGATTACAGACTATTCCACTGATGCATTGGTCACTAAACTTTTTATGCCTAATATCACAAACAAAATTAATGCATTGCACATCCTTACCATAGTCTTGTAACATAGTTATAATAACTTCGATGCCACATATAAATATATATTTAAATTTTTGTCTTTGTTATGTTTTTGGATATTTGTCCAGTTAATTAAGTTCACTTCAGTTGCTTGATTTTCATTGTTTTTAACTGTTACGTCTCCAGACATCTCTTCACACACATATTTAGCATATTTAGAGAACAATGATTTTTTAACAAACTGTTCTTTGGAAATGATCGGGAAATCAACCCCTGATCTGGTCATTTCTTCTACTTGTTCTTCATTAATAGAAGTTTCAGCTTGCTGAAGTTGAGCTAAGGTGGTCATTTCATATTCATTAGAGAACTCACTAGGAGCTTCTCCTTCCATCATCTCATTAATTTCTTCACCTTCAATTGACTCATTTTCAGATTCTTCATGTTCATCAAACTTTTCTTCAATTATTTCCACTATTCCTTTGTTGTTCCTTAGAGCTAAATCTACTGCTTCATCTTCTGATAGTTCTATGTAATCCAAACTACCTAAGGCTTCTGCTAATCTATTGTTCTTCTTGTTTTTGCATTCATTAGCATAATGACCGGATTCACCGCATGCCCAACATTTGCAGTTTTTCTTTTTCTCATGACAAAATGAGGCTTTCTGGAAAAATCTTCTATTTTTTGAAAAGGGTTTTTTATAATACTTCTTATAATATTTCTCACCTCTTTGTTTGTTAAAACTTTCTCTCTTATAGTTCTTTCTTCCTTGATAATCTCTATTGTTGCATCCCCATTCTGTTGGTGTTTCCCAACAAGTTAAGAATTGTTTCTTCATTCTTTGGGTGCTTCTGACATCTCGACATTTTTTCTCAACCCATTTCCTAACATAGGAAATTCTATTACCAAGAGAATCTTTTCTTCCATTTTTTATTAGCTCTCGATATTCGTCACTTATTTGTTCATTAATTGGGGTAGGAAGTTTATCAAAGAACATTTGAAGATTAGTGTCGTTTTCTCCTATCTTATAGTAACATTTCTCGAATTCTGTTATATAGTTATCAACATATTTCATGTTACAGATTTCAAGATTGTTTAAAGTTCTTTGCCATTTTAAAGCTTCCTTATCTTCATCTTCCTTTTCTCCAATGAATTCATCTTCAATTAACTCACATATTAATGTGAACATATTCACTGGACTTGCCCGATTTCTAAGTTCTTGTTTAGCTTCATCACCAATGGCTCCATACCAATCGGCAATACAACCATAGAAACTGTGTTCTATATAATTAAGGAATTGAGAGGAATTCCATCCTACATTCATGTTTAATACGCTCATCATACTTTTCTTCCAGAATTCTATGATCTCACGTTTGTTCCTTACACCATCCAGGTTTAATTTGTAACCTGTTTCACTTATGGGCTCTAGGTTAATTTCTCTTTGCCTATGGTTTGGCATAATACTTACTCCAAATCTTTCTTTCTTTTCTAGAAACTCCTTCGGCTTTAGCCTGGGTCTATAATTACTGGTTGAACCATGTTCATATCGCCTGTAGTTTCTTCTAGCTTCATTATGTTCTACTGGTTCATTTTCCCTCAGCCTTCTTTGTCTTAGTATTTCATCTAGCCTCTGTTGAACTTTGGATATGGGAATGTTTTCCATGTCTTTTAGATTAATTAGTCCCATTTGCTGATATACTGCTTCTTCATCAGAATTTCTGTCAGACTCATCATCACTCATAACTTCTTGGTTTGTGAAGTTGAATTCAATGTTTTTGTGTTTCTCTAATTTCAACTTCCACTCTGGGTCATCCAACTTAGTGCTAAATCTCCTTGTTTGTAGAACTGGATGTTGATTCATTTTTAAGGATTTGATTTTCGTCTTGATTTTCTCCTTCAATAATACCTTTTTTCTTTATATTATCTAACTTAGTAGAAAACTTCTTTTTGGATTTTTTAAATGGATAACTATATTTAAAAGGATCTCCTTTCTTAATTTCACCACCAGATTTTAGGCTTATCTGATGACTAATTTCGTTGATGGCTTTGAGATTGGTTGAGTGATGTACTTCACCTGTTTCTTTTACGATCTTAAAAATCTTACCGCTAATCTCTAGATATAACTGTTCTAATTTTTTAACTTCAACTTTTAGATCTATAAGTTGGTCTGAAATAGCATTTAAAATTGCTCCAAAGTGCTTATCATTTGTATCTAGATGTAAAGCATGAGGATAAGTCTTATGAGGACAATTAGTACATACCTCCAGATTGGCATATAGATAAATACCAATTATTTTTCATTAACTTGGCTCTGATACCAAATTGCAGGATCACTAACTAAAAAGAAATAAATGCGGAATTATAAAGAAAATTGAAAATAACACACAAACTAAAATTTATAAAATAGTGGCTATTTTAGGTAATTTTAAGTTTTTGTTTGGATTTTAGTTGGAAAGTGGAGGGGTCCACTTTTATAAAGTAGCCAATGAGAATGCTCCTTTCAGTTTTCCTCGGAATAAGTGGTCCTCACCCGAGTCAATCCCTATATATATATATATATATATATATATATATATATATATATATATATATATATATATGTTAATTGTTTGTTAAAATCTTAACAAACAATTTATAAAGTGATTTCACAAACAAACCTAAAGTTCTCCATTAGTATTATAATATTGATAATATTGATTTCACTAACAAAATATTAGGCTGAACTTTAGGTTTGTTTACTTAACAATGTTAATATTAATCCACATTAACTAACTTTTTATAATTATATATTTAGTTATAAAATAAATATATATATATATATATGGTTATTCTTTAACCTAAAAAACATCAATAAATAATCTAAAATATATTAACAAAATTTATATTATTTTTAAACAAGAGTTTAAAAAATCGAGATTAGAATAAACTTAATGATTTTTTTAGAAGTTTAATTTCACCTCTAAATATTAGACCACGTTCTAAAGAACTATGGTATGTACATTAAAAGGCACCATGTAGACAACAATTTATAAAGTGTCACATATATTGGTAATCATTTGAGATTTTTTAGATGTACAAAGAATATCGATCAATGTGAGTCGTTGTTCTTTGGATGTCTTTGAATTTATAAAGACAATTAGTTTTATTACTCGTTCGTTGCGCGATTTATTAATAAATTTATTATATAAACGATCTTTTAATTAATACTCCCTCCGTTGCAAAATATAAGGCCTTTTACTATTTGACATATTTTTAATGAGTTAAAAACTCTATGAAATATTAATTTTTTATTAATTTTTTTTACATAGTATTATACATATTAACAATATATATAAGACTATGTAAAAAAATTTAATAAAAATAATATTTTATAGAGTTTTAGCTCATTAAAAAATGTGCCAAATAGTAATGGGACTTATATTTTGCAACGACGGTAGTATAAATTACTACTCTATATAATAAATATATAATCTTCTGTGTTATTTTTTTAGAATGTAAACACATGTTTGAGTCTAGATTAAACATGTTTGTTCTCTTATTAAAACAATGGTTAAAATATATTTTTATCTTGAGTCTACATTTTATACTTTTTAATAAAAAATATTAAATGATAAAGCTTACGTATTAAATCGAAAAGAAATGAGCATAGCATAAATTCCATATATAAATTCAATTTATTTTTATTTTTATTTATTAAAATATATATATTAATAATATTTATAACAAAATATTATCAAAATATAACTAAATAAGATATAATAATAACTTATTCATTGATGTAATATTTAATAGATTATTTGATCTAAAAAGATAAGTTTTCTAACTAATTAAGATATAAGGTGGAATATTTATATGAATAAGTGGGACCATTAATTGAGATGGCAAAATTATATTGGTTTATTAATTGATGTGACTAAAAAAGATAACATCATATTAAACAAGAATATGACACGTATGCGAATTGCTTCAGAATATGACACGTAAATGAATTGCACCAGAGCCCGTTTTAGGCCTCTGTTTTAGGAGTTTATATAGATGAACTAGTTCAGTACCCGCACCATGTGCGGGTTTTTTTAATTTAAATAAATTTGATATAAATAGCCGTTTAGAGAGATAATTAATTTATTTCAATACTTTTGATATTTTTTTTATGAGGAAATAATTCAAGGACCAGACAGACCTGGATCCCCGAGAGGCCGACAAGGTCGACAGACGGCGAACCGTCAAACATACAACGAAAAAAAACCGGTGCAATACAAGAAGCGGCAAACAAACCGCCCAAGTCAACCAAACGATCCTAACCCAAAAAGCTGAGGACAACGTAGACTAATCCCGGAGCCAAGCGCCACCAAGAGATGACAGCGCTGGCCAGCGGTGCCACAGGAGTCTCTGTGGGCGATGAAGAAGAACCTCCAAGGAAATTTTCAGAACACGGAGTCCCCTCGATGCACACCGCATCAACCTCAGCCAGACCTGTAAAGACTCAGAATTTTTAAAATATTATTTTTATGAATTAAGATTTAATTCTCGATTTAATATGGACTTAGATTCGATTTAATTTTTATGGTTTCGAAAAAAAAAAAACTCCGTCCTCGGGCAATTTAATTTTACTAATTCTTTCTATACGAATTCCGGTATAGAATTGAATTGGATTTCAAAACGAAGTTTATTCCGCTTTATTATCCCGAGGATAGAAAATATTTTCGAGTTTCGTTATTTATTTCAGATGGAATGTTTATTTTAAAACTTTATTTTAATCGCGTCGGGTTAAGGTCGAAAAGCGGGTTTCGGGGTTTATTTTGCTGATATTTAATTTGACTTTATCCTACACCTAATACCTTTCACATCTTAGCTGTAACGGCCCGAGATTATGATTCCCGAGTTACGTTTCGAGGGATGAAACCCCTCGTTGGGATCTTGCGCCACGAGTACAGGTTGAAGGTTTGAAACCAAAAATGCGTAGTTTAAAGTGGGATTTCGCACCTAAATCTGGAAGGTCCGTTAGAGACCCCGGGGTAAACCCCTGTACCTGTCCTAAGTCTACAATGCGCAAAACCTTTTATCATGCAAAGGACATAAGTTCTGAAAATGATACAACCAGTGTCGCGGCAGAGCCGGGTCAAAACAGAGTATAAGTAGGAAGAAATCCCAAAAGTATGAATCTGGTGAAGTCAAGGTTCAAACACTCACTCTCCGCCATATGAATGGACCCCGTCATAAAAGCACAAAATCAAGCAGTGGATCGGGTACCTGAAACTATACCACAAAGTCAGGCCAAGAGTTCGCCTGCGGGTCCTCTGACCGCGCTGAGGACATATAATACGCCTATACCTAGAATAATGGATGCCTTCATGCAGTACTGAAATATTAACCACACTATCATACTCCTAATTCATATATGCAGAATATGAAGTAAGGCCTTAACAAAGAATACCAAGTAGTATATCCCTCTTCTACCACCACCCCCATTCCACACAAGGTGGAGACTGGCCAGTTCGATGCTATAGCATATCACATCTCATCATCATATCGTATCTCATGCTCATCTCGTATCTCATGATATATATATATATATATATATATATATATATATATATATATATATATATATATATATATATATATATATATATATATATATAAATGACTCAAGGAGGATAACGCCCAATGAAGCTGGGCTGCCCTATGACCCTAACAACGACTCTAGGACTCACAGATAACGGTTGTTCTGTATTCAAACGCATACAGAATAAGAATGCTCATTCATAAGTGCAATTCCTAATCATGATACTACATGACATGCTTTTATGCATATGCAACACCTACATACTATATGACACATCAGGCAGGAGTTATTGGTTACTGAGTAAGCCCCGGAGGTACTTACCTGGAGAAGCGCATATTCCAAACAATAATCAGCAATGGCAAGCAATCCAATAGATCAAAGATCACCTAGTAATCCCATAAATAACATAATCAGTCTAAGTCTACGCAAGGCACACAATTCACATATGAACATATAAGATACACATAAATATGATGACTCGACTGTCTCATCATTATTAACATTATCATCTCATCTTCAGTACTCATCTCGTCTCATCATATCTCATAAATTAGAATCTTTCTCAATTCGGTCATAACATCATCATTATGAGTTCACGAAAACCTCCATACCATACTTAGCTAATTTCACATATTACCGTTTCATACTCACACTTGGCACACAGATATATATATATATCATCAACATCATAATATATAATATTTAATCTCTTATAGTAATCACCACAAGTCATGTTATTAGTCACTGATATCATGTCGTTAGTCAAACGATCATATTATCATGCTAGTTAGTCATCGAATAAGCCTTATTCCCAAGTTAGTTTCAAAACCGTTTCAAATCCAAATTAAACAGTTAAGAATTCCGACCCTTGAAAGTACTCGTCAAATCCCTTTTTTTTCCTCAATTGGTTTATTAAATCATTTTCCAACCTTGAAATTATTTTCCAAAATTCTTTTTAAATCTTCAAGTCCAAATGATATATTTTAAGTCTCAAATAATATTATATGATATTTTAAATACCATTTATTAAATACTTTCATAACCCATTTCCAAATCATTTAAAAATCCCCAACTATTTTTATTTAATAAAACCAACCCTTATTTAAATTGCCAAGACCGCCCTTATATTTATAAAATCCAAAACCGAAATGAACCGGACCGAAACGAACCGAACCGAACCCACCTAATTGTATAACTCCCAACCGGTTCAACAAATAACAAAATGAGGAGGTGGGCCCCACGTTGCTGACTGGACAGGCCCCACGCCTTCTTCTTCCTCGCGTTCAAATGGAGAAGCTCCCGCCGGCTCGCCATGGTGATCGACGTCGAGTGCCCGAGCTTCTGAGCTCCTCCCGGCTAGCTTGGCTTCATTCGGATTCACCTCCCTGACCGCACCTCGCACTCCCCCGCTCCCATGCACCCGACTGCCCCGCTCGAACTCATGCTCGCCTCGCACTCCTGGACTCGCTCTCGAGCTCGCCTCGCACTCTCGGACTCGCTCTCGAGCTCGCCTCGCCGGACCTCTAGCTCGCCCATTCTCTTCTCTCCGACACTCAATTCCCGACCACCAATGATGCGAACACATGGAATGAAGCTAAAGGAACGAAATGAACGTGGCTCACCGAGGTGTTTGCGGACGTCGGAGCTTCAATTGGAGTTCTAGGCTTCGTCGGTGGCTCGCGATGGCTCGTTGACCTGCGCCGGACATGGGTGAGTGTGATGGAGGAGCTCGGGGGTGATTTGGATCAGAAACGAAGGAGAACATCTTACCGGAAGATTGTTCACACTCGAACGCGCGTCGGAGTTTCGGTGGCTTACGGCTGCGCTGGGGAGCTTCTCGGCTGCTCCGGCTGCTGGTGGTGGCTCCGAGGGTTGTCGAGGATACTGTTGCGGCTGTCTTGAGGAAGGAGGAAGCAAGGAGGAAGAGGTGGCTTGGGATTCCTTCTTCTTGGCAACACAGGAGAGACGGTGATGATCGATGGTGGCTGAGGTGGTGGTGATCAACAATGAAGTGGTGGCTGGCGGTGATGAAGAAGAAGGGAAGGAGCGGTGATGGTGATGGACTGAGAGGGTGATGATGAATGAAGATGGAGCAGAGTGGTGAGCAGAGATGGTGATGGCGGAATGGTGAAGGCGTGGAGTAGGTGGGTGATGGTGATGAAATAGACAGTAGGGGATAGACTGCAGGGTAAGGTAGGGAAAGGTAAGGGAGGTTGAGTGTGGAATTGGTTAAAACCTTAGTTAAATAAATACCCGAAAGTAATCCCGAATACGCGAATTTCGAATCCCGAAATTAGTTCCCAAGTGTTAGCTTTTCCGACTCTCGCTTTCTCGATCAATTAGATTATTTTTAATCAAGAAGGATATCGCCATCCGATAATTATTTTGAATTTTCGAGGTAAAATGACGGAAATCGTTCGCCAAATTTTATATTCCAGTCGGAATCCGCTAAACGAGTTTTAAATCCGATTTAAATTCATTTTTATTTTCCTTTTTCCGAAAAATTAGGATTTGAAAATCCGAGCCTTTACATCATCCACCTCTAAAAACAAGTCTCATCTCCGAGAATAAAATCATTTTAAAATAGGGGATGAAGTTTGAAATTGGTGAGTCCAAAGATCATGTCATTGATCCCGTAAGCATCTCATAAGTGCCCTTATGAGATCCTCACAGTACCGTTGTCGTGATCATAATATCCCCAATAGACCGTAGCAAGAATGTAATATGGGCCCCTACCACATCCTTACTCCGACTCCTCGGTCATATCATAACTCAAAACATCACAACGTCCTTTTTAAAACACCGTTCAAAACTTCAAGTTCGGCATTATTCAAAAGCATTCCTAACCTCTCCATTCATCCTACTATCCACCTCTAAAGGCTAATCCCATATTCCTTTCCTAGGTTCCAATTCAGAATCAAGGTTCAACAGTTCAATTTCTATCATTTCCATCATCAAGCATCATGTATATATATATCGAATAACAATAGCACCTCACGTCTCATAGCATAACATAATCACCTCAAGAATAGCCACATACCATAGCATATCTAGCATCGTATCATATATGGTAGAATTTATCACATCATCTCACGGAATTTACACACCATATCAATCAGATAAGCACGTTATATCAATCAAATAAGTACATCATACTCATTCTAACTACCAAGCGTCATCGCATTAGAGGCAAACAACTACTTTCGCACAGTAGCATTCCATCGAGTTCAGGGATAACTATGTTAGTACTAACAGTTCCCTATTGTCAACGGCAACACATCAGATAATCAACATCGTCTATAGCATAGAATTCGCACAACATTCGGTCCAAAGTAAAGTATACACTAGATCACTATCTCAGGAGAATCTGCCTATACTACCAATCATGACGAGACACGACCACTACTCACCATCCCTTGCACTAAGATCAACTTCACCGAGGTCTACCAACACAATCCACTACCAGTTCTAGGCACCATTGTATCCTGCTCACATACAACCTTTCTAGCCTCATAACTATTCGTAATCAAGGCCGAATACCCAAACCAACTACTAAGTATCCCAACTCCTATGCCATCAAGCCATCTAAGGGCCAATCCACTTCGACATCCCGATCTCAAGTCCTACCTTCCACTCGACTATTTAAAACTATCTCTCGGAGTTCCCAAATCACAAAATTCCCTCATTTCGACAAGGTGAATAACTCGATCTACTACCAAGACTCCATATATAACACATCCTTGCCCTAGGGGCCCTCTATCAGTCCCATCTTTACCCTCTAATAGAAAATTCCGAGTCCTCAACTGAACCGCTCTCACGATTGATCTAGAAGACACTTCTTAACAATCTCGCTTACTCTTCCTAGGCTCTCAAGACTCCGCCCGACCATCATCTCCTAAAGAGGCATCTCAAATCACCTTGCTAACTTAATCATACTTCCCACGCCACTAACCACTCTCACTAACCATCCACCTCTAAGGACCCAACTCATGCTGACCATCTCACACCTGACACTTCCGACCAATTCTAACGCAGAACCCAACTAGTGGTACTCCCAACCACGAATCACCATGACCCTCAAGCCAACCCACTCTAGATCCTCTTCCCAGCATACTCTACCTAGACTAGTTCCCTCAACTCCGCATGTTTCCCCAAATTGCCTCAGATCACGCTTCCTTAAACTTCAAAATCTCTACCATTTAAACCCTTATGTACTGATCATCATTTTCACCGAATTCCTATGACATCCTCGTCCGAATTTCCTAAGCACCGCAACTTCACCAACCTTCAAAAATCTCTTATCCTCTAGCGTCCTCAATACCTTCTGCTTTGCCTAGTTCTCAAATCCATGCTCATAATCTCCCTATCTCAACCTTAAGCCCACAGTCTTACTAGGAATCTCAACTACATCCTTGCCTAGCTACCAGCCTTTCCTCGAAGATTCATCTCACATCCTCAATTACCTCAATAGCCACAATGACCTCCACTCATAAATCCCGATTCATTCCCTATGCCAAAATCCTCCAACAACGCATCTAGAGATCCTTCACTCATAAATTCCCCAAGCATTACTAATCCTATCTAAACAACCCCCAAATACTCATCACACGAACAACCCTGATATGAACAACCTAATATCCCCGATCGATAATTTCCCAAGCAACCTCATACTACTCTTCCTAGGAAATTCCTCAACCTCATCCCTTACCGAAATCGCTCCCACTCACAGCACACATCACCTAGTCCCGAATTCTACGATTCCTCAGACATTCCTTAATCGATCATCCTCGACACCGCCCACGATCTGCTCATAGACTATCTAGACACCTTCCTTAGCACACCAATCCGTATCACAACACCTCCCCTCAAGAATCCCCCGATCAACTCCTAGCTCGCCCATCCACCTCTAGAACTATCCTAACTACCTCTACCCACACCCAATCTCAAGATCACCCTAATGAAACTAGTCCAGACCTCATCCAACCACTCTCTTATACTACCCGCACACACTACCTGCCTAGACTACCACTTCTCACTAGGACATCTCCCTCAAAATCTCGCCATACTAGCCCCACTGCTCACCTAAGTCCTACCTGGAAGCTCATCTATACTCACGGACCACTATCTTCGACACATCCCAACTCACTCGGCTCTACCCAAGCTAACGCATCCTTCCTGCACCCCATCTCACACGACCAATGACCCAATCCGAAGACCTTAATCCACCTGCCACTTTTCGACCTAGCTTACCGAAGAATCTCTCGACTCATGCCCAACAAGAAGCACCACCAGGCATATAACCCATAACCTACTCACCAGCAAGTCGGTATACCAAGCACCAAGGCACATCATCATAGAAACAAGTTAGTCATGCAATCATTGCTACCAGTTCAGCACATCCATCATCACACATTCAATTATGTCAGTTCTAGGCCTATCACACAACATCAATTCTGATTAGTATGGAAGAATCCACGATTTAAATTAAGAATGCTCTTCCTCGTGTCTGCTGGGAGGAACCTGTTAACGATTGTCATCTTTGAAGCATATTCGTCCTTTTTGCCATCGGTGACGTTGTTCCTGGGGCCTAGGGGTCATGGACCCATCACACTTCCGTTGCGCCGCTCCGGTGCCACTTGGTCGTCGGTCCTTTCTTGCATATCGGCGCTCATCGAAGGATCGCAAGGGTTAGAAGTTACGGAGATAGGGGAGAGACAAGGGCGGACAACACAACTTCCTTAAGGGTTCAGACATGTACCAGGACTAGGGACGACGAGACCAAGGAGAAGATCCCAACCCGAGAGTTACAACGATGCCCTTATAATTGTGGCATGCAAACACATAAAAATCAAGAGATACCATCACATTATTTTACACTAGTATGCACCTATCTCAAGGAATATCGATTTATGCATTGATAATATGTTCATATAATCATCTTTATATGTGCACAGAACAAGCTAGCAACCTATCATTTCATTCACCAATCATGCTTGACAGACTAAGAACATGTATGCACAGACTGACATGGGACATATATGGCATAAGTTATGCAAGACCTATCAAACATCACAGGATATCATATGCATGACTTATCACTCAATTTAGATCCACACATAAGCAAGTCATATTATTGCGGGATTGAGGCAAGCATGCTAAGATGTACCTTAAAAATCATGCTAAGGGTATGGTCAGTTCATGCAGGGTTGGTATAGCAACTATCTCATCACATACATCCACATTCGCATAGTAAGACTAGGATGTCACATAATCATATGAGGGCCTATAACTGGGAGGTATATATCCTACATGATACTAGCAATACTTATTAAACATGTACACAGTCATGAGGTCCAATCAGGTTCATCTGGCATGCTAAGTCATCCAATTCACGTTTTAAACATACAACGAGAGTTGACCATACTATCATGGGCCTAGTTCATAGGGAGACAGTAATCATGGGAATTCAATACATACGACACATACATCCACTCATAAGTGCAAACATGCAAGGTACCAGGCAAGTCATGCTTAATTATACCAATATACAATTTCATGAAATCACAAGGAGGCTATAATTATAACTTGATAGAATTCTCTAAGGACAATCACCGACTCACCACCCCGTTTCCCCATGGGACGCTTGTATGACTCGCTGGACACCAGGACATTCACGCCGTTTCCGAGAGGTGAGGGTAGAACTCGTGTTTAGACTCTTGTGGCAAGAAGACATGGTTGGCCATTACGAGTACCGAAAGGGATGACTCCATAAGACAACTCACTTCTATCTCGAAACGATTTAAATCCTCACCCCCACTATCATACTCAAGTAACCCTCACATCTGACATGATTTCCGAAGGTAATTAGTTGACCGACCCAAATTTCCCGTGGAAGAGCCCAACCTCAGGTACGAGACTCGATAGAAGCATCGATGGTGGGATATGAAACAAGACTCGAAACGGGGAGAGCGGATGCTTCTCGACCCTTGCTAACATGCCTAGATGTTTTGGTGGGGCGGATGACAGAGTCAGAACCATCAGGGGGTTTGAATTATGAAAGGGCTATTTCGACAAGACAGGAATTCCGATTACATAAGAACAAGGTTTTCTCCCGCTATCCCATTTGCACAGTTATTCAACACATGATTCAAGTCAAGGCATAATGATTAGTTCGCTATCCTAAGCACAATAGCACTCAGCACGGAAGTAATCAACAAGATTAGTATAATCCTCTTCGAGGAGGATATAAGACATACATGCACATAGACGATCTATGCCGTCCTTCGAGGGACGGCTGACCGGAGGGGCAAAAACCTCACGGCCTCCTAACTCAACACTCCAACCTTCGTCGTTTTCCTTGGAGTCTTCTAGGCCCATCTGGAAGTAAAAGCTAGTATTTTGCCTACTGTTCCCCGAGTTCTACATCCATAAGGGAGGTCTATCGCTTTGGTCTCTACCCACGAGATTGTTTCCCCTTTATTCATTTTAGGTTTAATTCCAATTAAATTCATTTTGCCCTTTTTAAAAACATTTTTCAAAACCATTTGAAAACATTGGGCGATTTTCAAAACCATCTTCAACCTAATGTACTCGGATTGCAAAACCTCAGCTCTGATACCACCTTTGTAACGGCCCGAGATTATGATTCCCAAGTTACGTTTCGAGGGATGAAACCCCTCGTTGGGATCTTGCGCCCCGAGTACAGGTTAAAGGTTTGAAACCAAAGATGCGTAGTTTAAAGTGGGATTTCGCACCCAAATCTGGAAGGTCCGTTAGAGACCCCGGGGTAAACCCATGTACCTGTCCTAAGTCTACAACGTGCAAAACCTTTTATCATGCAAAGGACATAAGTTCTGAAAATGATACAACCAGTGTCGCGGCAGAGCCGAGTCAAAACAGAGTATAAGTAGGAAGAAATCCCAAAAGTATGAAACTGGTGAAGTCAGGGTTCAAACACTCACTCTCCGCCATATGAATGGACCCCGTCATAACAGCATAAAATCAAGCAGTGGATCGGGTACCTGAAACTATACCACAAAGTCAGGCCAAGAGTTCGCCTGCGGGTCCTCTGACCGCGCTGAGGACATATAATATGCCTATACCTATAATAAAGGACGCCTTCATGCAGTACTGAAATATTAACCACACTATCATGCTCCTAATTCATATATGCAGAATATGAAGTAAGGCCTTAACAAAGAATACCAAGTGGTATATCCCTCTTCTACCACCACCCCCCCTTCCAGATAGGGTGGAGACTGGCCAGTTCGATGCTATAGCATATCACATCTCATCATCATATCGTATCTCATGCTCATCTCGTATCTCATGATATATATATATATATATACATGTCTCAAGGAGGATAACGCCCGATGAAGCTGGGCTGCCCTATGACCCTAACAACGACTCTAGGACTCACAGATAACGGCCGTTCTGTATTCAAACGCATACAGAATAAGAATGCTTATTCATAAGTGCAATTCCTAAGCATGATACTACATGACATGCTTTTATGCAGATGCAACACCTGCATACTATATGACACATCAGGCAGGAGGTATTGGTTACTGAGTAAGCCTCGGAGGTACTTACCTGGAGAAGCGCACAATCCAAACAATAATCAGCAATGGCAAGCAATCCAACAGATCAAAGATCACCTAGTAATCCCATAAATAACATAATCAGTCTAAGTCTAATTTACGCAAGGCACACAAGTCACATATGAACATATAAGATACACATAAATATGATAACTCGACTGTCTCATATTAACATTATCATCTCATCTTCAGTTCTTATCTCGTCTCATCATATCTCATAAATTAGCATCTTTCTCAATTCGGTCATAACATCATCATTATCAGTTCACGACAACCTCCATACCATACTTAGCCAATTTCACATATTACCGTTTCATACTCACACTTGGCACACAGATATATATATATCATCAACATCATAATATCTAACATTTAATCTCTTATAGTAATCACCACAAGTCATGTTATTAGTCACAGATATCATGTCGTTAGTCAAACGATCATATTATCATGCTAGTTAGTCATCGAATAAGCCTTATTCCCAAGTTAGTTTCAAAACCGTTTCAAATCCAAATTAAGCAGTTAAGAATTCTGACCCTTGAAAGTGCTCGTCAAATCCCTTTTTTTCCTCAATTGGTTTATTAAATCATTTTCCAACCTTGAAATTATTTTCCAAAATTCTTTTTAAATCTTCAAGTCCAAATGATATATTTTAAGACTCAAATAATATTATATGATATTTTAAATACCATTTATTAAATACTTTCATAACCCATTTCCAAATCATTTAAAAATCCCCAACTATTTTTATTTAATAAAACCAACCCTTATTTAAATTACCAAGACCGCCCTTATATTTATAAAATCCAAAACCGAAACGAACCGGACCGAAATGAACCGAACCGAACCCGCCTAATTGTATAACTCCCAACCGGTTCAACAAATAACAAAATAAGGAGGTGGGGCCCACGTTGCTGACTGGACAGGCCCCACGCCTTCTTCTTCCTCGCGTTCAAATGGAGAAGCTCCCGCCTGCTCGCTGTGGTGATCGACGTCGAGTGCCCGAGCTCCTGAGCTCCTCCCGGCTAACTTGGCTTCACTCGGACTCACCTCCCTGACCGCACCTCTCACTCCCCTGCTCCCATGCACCCGCCTGCCCCACTCGAACTCACGCTCTCCTCGCACTCTCGGACTCGCTCTCGAGCTCGCCTCGCACTCTCAGACTCGCTCTCGAGCTCGCCTCGCACTCTCAAACTCGCTCTCGAGCTCGCCTCGCCGGACCTCTTGCTCGCCCACTCTCTTCTCTCCGACACTCAATTCCCGACCACCAATGATGAGAACACATGGAATGAAGCTAAAGGAACGAAATGAACGAGGCTCACCGAGGTGTTCACGGACGTCGGAGCTTCAATCGGAGTTCTGGGCTTCGTCGGTGGCTCACGATGGCTCATCGACCTACGTCGAACATGGGTGAGTGTGATGGAGGAGCTCGGGGGTGATTTGGATCGGAAACGAAGGAGAACGGCTTATCGGAAGATTGTTCGCGCTCGAACGGGGCGACGGAGTTCTGGTGGCTTACGGCGGTGCTAGGGAGCTTCTGGGCTGCTCCGGCTGCTGGTGGTGGATCCGAGGGTTGTCGAGGATACTGTTGCGGCTGTCTTGGGGAAGGAGGAAGCAAGGAGGAAGAGGTGACTTGGGATTCCTTCTTCTCGGCAACACAGGAGAGACGGTGATGATCGATGGTGGCTGAGGTGGTGGTGATCGGCGATGAAGTGGTGGCTGGCGGTGATGAAGAAGAAGGGAAGGAGCGGTGATGGTGATGGACTGAGAGGGTGATGATGAATGAAGATGGAGTGGAGTGGTGAGCAGAGATGGTGATGGCGGAATGGTGAAGGCGTGGAGTAGGTGGGTGATGGCGATGAAATAGACAGTAGGGGATGGACTGCAGGGTAAGGTAGGGAAAGGTAAGGGAGGTTGAGTGTGGAATTGCTTAAAACCTTAGTTAAATAAATACCCGAAAGTAATCCCGAATACACGAATTTCGAATCCCGAAATTTGTTCCCAAGTGTTAGTTTTTCCGACTCTCGCTTTCTCGATCAATTAGATTATTTTTAATCAAGAAGGATATCGCCATCCGATAATTATTTTGAATTTTCAAGGTAAAATGACGGAAATTGTTTGTCAAATTTTATATTCCGGTCGGAATCCGTAAACGAGTTTTAAATCCGATTTAAATTCATTTTTATTTTCCTTTTTCCGAAAAATTAGGATTTGAAAATCCGAGCCTTTACATTAGCCACCCTCCGGCCTAGCCCCTAGAGCACCCCTACCCCTGTTCATAGCTGCAGCAAGCTACCTACCCTCCCTCCTATCTTACCTTGCAGCCCTTCTATAGCCCCTATCTGAACTATCAAAAGAAGCCTTTCCTCCCTCCATTTCATTCCTTTCACTTCAAGCCCCCCCCCCCCCTTTTCTTTTTCTTCCATCCCCTCTTGTTTCTTGCCGTCTCCACCACATCCCCTAACACCTTCTTGCCGCCGACTTCACCACCACCTTCAAGCCCCACCGGCTTCCACCTCTACCTCCTCTATTGGCAAACACAACACCACCCAAGCTCCCTTGTTTTCGACAACTAGCAACAACATCCGAGCCTACCCCGACTACACCTCCTCGTCTCCCTCCAGTGAATCCAATGCCGCCAGAACAAGCCATAGTCTCCATCAAAGCTCGAGCAGCCCCGAGGTCCGACGCCCTGTTTTCGCCGAAGCCCGATGCATCTCCGACGAGCTTTCGGCGAGCCAACGACCTTGAACCCCTCGGTGAGCTGCCCCCTTTTCAACCTTGTTTTCTATCTTAGGATCCTTGTTGAGATCTCGATTCCAGGGAGAGGGAGAGAGCATGAGAGAGCGGGAGTGAGCAGTGAGAGACCAACCGAGAGGGTGAGAGAGTGGTGAGGTCGATCAGGGGAACGCGAGCGAGGTCGGGCATGGGCGAGCGAGTTGTGAGCGAGAGCACACGGGTGTAGCGAGCGGATGTAGGAGGGAGAGAGCAAGAGAGAGCGAAGAGGTGCGGGAGAGGGAGTCGGGACCGAGCGAGGCTGAGCGGGAAAACGGGGGGAGCAGATGATGAAGAAGATGATGACTGGGTAAGGTGGGGGCCACGGGTCTGGTTTTCTTTTTTTTCCTTTGTCGGGCCCGGTTCGGTTCTCCTTTATTTTAAAATTTTGTTCGGTTTGGTTGGTTTCCATCAGATTGGTTTGGGAATGGGATTTGGGCCACTATTGGATCCGGGTTGGGCTAGGTGTCTGGGCCTTTTGTTTGTTTTCTTCTGGGCCGGATTTGATTGTGGTTAATAGTTATTAACTTATTTTATATATTATATAGTTGTCTATAGAATTGTTATGCAATTGTTGTGAAATTTATTTTATTTATTTAATTGTTAATTATTTATTTATTTATGAGATATTTTAAATTCTGATTTATTAGAGTGTTTATTTAATTGTTTATGTGTTGTTTAAGGTTTTATTATTATCCAACAGTATATTTACTTATTATCTATTATTTCTTATTATTAAATAAATAAGTATATACTTCTGATTTGGTTATTTATTTATTTAATCTGGTTTATGTAAAATTTATTTATGCAAATAATCTAATTGTTAAGTATTGGCTATTTAAATGGTTAGTTTTGGAACATGTAGATTATTGAAATATTTGGCAAGAGTCGGAAATTATTAAAGCTTTAAGATTAAGGTTTTGGAAATTCGTAACTTATGCCAGATTAGTTTAATAAAATAATATTATAGAGTTGTTTTAAGGGCAAATGTTTTAATATCGGGATTTGGCTAAGTATTATTTTAGCATCACTTATTTTAACCAGCGGCTTGACTTTATTTTAGAACAAATAGCTTTTGGAAACTTGAAACCGGTTTATTTGGATTGGATTTGGTGAATTGAGTGTAAACCTTACTTGTGAATTATGTAAGTTATAGCATGATGTGTATATGAGTTGCAACATGATTGATACATGGAATCTTAAGTGGTTATGAGATATGATATGATGTTGTTATAAGTTGTTAGGAGAGGACATATGATGTTATGAGATTATATGAGATATTGCATGATGATACATGTGAAATGATATATATAATAAGCTATGATGAAATATGATGATAACATTATGACCAAATTGAGGAAGATGTTGGAATATGAGATGAGACGAGACTTTGCGATGATATGGCTTGATGATGATAAATGAGTTTCTTTTAGCTTTACTTAGTTCTGTGTAGCGGTAAATGGGTCCTACTGTGCTTAGACTTACAAATTGTTGCTTATTATATTGTTAGGTGATCTGTGACGTGATTAGATTACTCTTGCTGCTTTACTTTGCTGTTCGGCGCCTCCAGGTAAGTCCTCCGGGGCTTACTCAAGTTAGAACCTCATGCCTGATGTGTCATATAGTATGTAGGCATTATCATGTCATGTAGTAGCATGCTTAGGTTCCGCACTAACATACGAGCATATGTATTCTGAATGCGATTGGTAGAAACGGTCGTAAGTTGTGAGTCTAGAGTCGTTGCTAGGGTCATAGGACAACCCAGCTCCATCGGGTTTATCCTGATAGAGTCATTTGAGAGCATGATTTACTAAGTTTTATATATATATATATATATATATGACTGCGGCGGTGACCGAGTGTCCCACCCCGGCTGAGGTGTGGACTGAGGCATGAGATATACTGCGGCACCGACCGAGTCGTCTGGCCCCGACTGAGGCAGACATCCGACCCCGGCTGAGGTACGGATATGAGAGAGATACCCGCCCCGACCGAGGCATGGGTTTTGAGAGATTGGGACATGCCACTTGGTATTCTGTGTGGGCCCATTTACTGCATTTCTGTCATTATATATGAATTGTCAACATGCTTGCATGTTTAATAATTCAGTAATGCATTAGATCATTTTCATCTAGGCTTAGAGCGTATTATATGTCCTCAGCGAGGTCTTCAGGGCCTGCATGAGTGGCTCGACCTTGACTTCGTGGTTAGTTTCAGGTACCCGTACCCTTGCTTGATCATGTGCTGTTGTGGCGGGGGATATCTTATGGCGCGGTGAGAGGGAGAGTAAGACCGACTTCAACTCCATACTTTTGCTACTTATTTCCTCGTGTTTGGTTTTGACCCGGCCATGCCATGACAAGTTGTATTATGATATTTCCTTCTTTATGCTTTCGAACTTAAAACGTTTTGAGCGACTTAGGCAAGTAGGACAGGTTCAGGGTACCCAGCAGCCCTATCGTAAATTTAGGGTGCGAAATCCCTTCTTTGAGCATGAAAAACTTTGTTTTAAAACTCAACCCATACTCGAATTGCAAGATCCGAACGAAGGTATCCAAGCCTTCGAAACGTAACCCGAATGTTTATATTTGGGCCGTTACAAGACCCGACATCGGACGCCAGAGCCCCAACACAAACTAAAACCGCCAAGAAGAACCGGTAACGCCGCCGAGAACCCCCCTCGTAGAAAACGCACCAAACAGCTCAAACGGGATTTGATCAAAATCCATACGGAATTTTTATATAATTAAAAATTACCTTGGGATTACTCAAGGTAAAATGTATATATTAAAAAAAAGTTGGTTGTCTCTATTTATATATATATTTAAATATATAATAAAATTTATATTTATATTTTTATATATAAATATATTAACTACTTTCTTTGCAAGGTTTAATAACCCTCGTTTTTCGAGTGATGAAATTCGTGCCTTGATTGGCCGGTTTTCGGGTGTTTTTTCTTCAAGTTGCGAGTGGTTCTATGTTTGGTGGTCCTGAGCGTTCTTCTACTTGCTTAATTTTAATAGTTTGTATTATTTTCTGATAAAAGTGCACTTCATAATCTTAATTGTACACTATATAATCTTATTCTTGCACTTTATCATTTTATTTATGCACTTTATAATCTTCATTGTGCACTCCATAATTAATATTATTAACGCACTTCATCATTTTATTCTTACACTTTATCATTTTATTCTTGCACTTTATCTTAATTGTGCACTTCATAATCTCATTCATGCACGTCATCATTTTATTATTGCACTTCATCATTTTATTCTTACACTTTATCATTTTATTCTTGCACTTTATAATCTTAATTGTGCACTTCATAATCTCATTCGTGCACGTCATCATTTTATTCTTGCACTTCATCATTTTATTCTTACACTTTATCATTTTATTCTTGCACTTTATAATCTTAATTGTGCACTTCATAATCTCATTCATGCACGTCATCATTTTAATCTTGCACTTCATCATTTTATTCTTACACTTTATCATTTTATTCTTGCACTTTATAATCTTAATTGTGCACTTCATAATCTCATTCATGCACTTCATCATTTTATTCTTGCACTTCATCATTTTATTCCTGCACTTCATCATTTTATCCTTACACTTTATAATCTTAATTGTGCACTTCATAATCTTATTCGTGCACGTTATCATTTTATTCTTGCACTTACTTTTTAAAATAAAAAAAATAAAGCAAATAAAGCAAAATTTATTAACAATAACATTTATTGTATTATTTTTTCACTTTATATTTTGTAATCTCAAATTTTCACTTTTTCAGATAAAGAGAAAAAAATGTGATGTAACGTTTTTTCTGCATTTTATAATCTTATATTATATAGTCACAATCCATTCGTGCATAGATATTTTAGTAAACTAACATAATAAATAAATATATATATATACACACTATATGTTTAATAAAAAAATATTGAAATATTTTTAAATGAGTTATCTATTAAATTATATGAGATTCAATTAATGGTAGATTAGAAAAAAAAATATTTAACTTTATAAGAGTGAATTTTATTTATATTTTGAGAGAATCTAAATGAAAGATATTTAGATTATATATAATCTGTCGAACTAATTTTATTTATATCTATATTATTTTTTAGTTGAAGAGTGATTCATATTTACATTATTATTATTATTATTTTAATTATTGGAATCTACCTAAATTATTTATAGTATTGTATTAATATATTCTCCGTGTACGGGATGAAATCTAAGCTAGTATAAGTATATAACACAATTAAATGATTAATTTTTTATCTAACAAATAGATAACAAGTACGGAGCATTAATTATAGGCAAAATTGCAGAAAACCACCCTTTAAATTGGGTGTTTTGTGAAAAATCACTCCTTAAAATGAAAATTGTAGAAAACCACCCGTTAAAATAGTTTTCTTTGCAAAGTCACACCCATCACCCAATTTTCGTTAATTAAATGTTAAAGTGTGGAAATTCAATTATACCCCTTATTTTTATTATTAGTTTACTCAATTCAATTGGTATTAGTTGATATTTAACTTTTTGACGTTTTTCAAAAGCAAAAAACACTATAAAATATCAAAAAAAAATATTTTTTTAAAAAATAATTTCATACTTACAAAAAAACCTATAAAAATTGATGTGTAATTTATGTTTTATACATATAAAAAATGTAATACTAGGGCTACTTGAAGAAAATAAATATTTTTAAAAAAATAATGTTTCAATGTTTCATACAGTTTTTATTATTCTAAAAATGTATGTGGAATAGTGAACATATTTTTAGAATAATAAAAACTATAAGAAATATCATTTTTTAAAATTTTATTTTCTTCAAGTATCCCTTTAGTAATATACACTTTTTAAAATATATAAAACATCAATTATATCTATTTTATAGTTTTCTTACTAATAAGTGTGAAATTATATATAAAAAATGATATTTTATATAAAAAATTACTTTTGAAAAAACATGTTAAAAAGGTAAAAATTAATTAATATCGATTAGATAAAGTAAAATAATAATAAAAACAACAGATATAATTTATTTTTCACGCACTTTAATATTAAATTAACGGAAATTTGGTGATGGGTGTGACTTTGCAAAGAAAACGGTTTTAAATGGTGGTTTTCTGTAATTTTCATTTTAAGGGGTGGTTTCACGCAAAACACCCTATTTAAAGGGTGGTTTTCTGCAATTTACCCTTAATTATACGAAGCACATGATTCCTATTTCCTACAGGCTACAACAATATCCCAATCAAACGGACATTAAACAAGCCACGTTTCCATCCCCATTTGAAACGCGTACGGTCTGGGCGAGTGGTTCCACGTGAAATGGTGTGCTGCGCCGCACCCGATCATTTCATCCTCTTTACCCATTTACTCATTTACCTCATAAAATTAGGCTCATTTACACCTAAATTAGACCCATTAATCTATTAATCATTTAATTAGACCCATTTTCATTATAAGAGGTTTTTTCATTTTAAGACCCTTTTTCATTTGAACATTTACCTATATATATATAGGGGAGGGTTCAGGTGAGAAGGACTCGGTCCGGTGAGAAGGAAAGAAGTGATTTAATTGGTTTACACGGATCTAATTTTTTTTCTTCAATAAAAAACCTCACGCGCTTTCTGGCTTCCTCCTCATATTCTTCTTCTGTTGTCACCGTTGCTCATAGCGTCCCTCTTCTCAAGTTATTATTGCAAGTCCTCGCGTTCTCTATCGTCGCCCCCGTCCCTCCTAGCGTCGGCCATCCCGTCTCCGACACCACCACCGCCACCGACGCCGCCCCAGCCTTCTCCAGCGCCGAGTACACCGCGTCCACCATCGCATCGAACAGGCGAATAGTGCGGACTGCGGAGTCGGAGTTTCACCTGTTGTAGGCATGAAATTATACGTATAAACTAAAGGTGATGACATAATGGAAATGGAGGTGGGGCGATGTGTGTGAAATCTGACAGCAGCATAAGTTGAATAATTAAATTAATTAGTAAAGAAAGAAAAACTCGATCGAGATGAGAGGGAGGGATGTGGCTGGTCAAACCCCTAATTAATCAAGCATATGAAAAATATAATATGCGAGTAGTAATGTTCGTACTGATTTAAATAATGAGTTGAGAATCTTAGTGTAATGTGCTGATGAGTGATTATATAATGAAGACCCAACTTCAATTCGATCTTGCCGGTTAACTGCTAAATAGAGAGGTTCAGTGACTAAATAGAGATTGGTTCAGTGACTAAATAGAGAGTGGTTCAGTGACTAAATAGAGATTGGTTCAGTGATTAAATAGAGAGTGGTTCAGTGACTAAATAGAGAGTGGTTCACTTCTTTAAAGCTTCATGAACCACTTCTTTATAGCTCAATGAACCACTTCTTTTATAGGTTCATGAACCACTTCTTTATAGGTTCATGAACCACTTCTTTATAGCTTCATGAACCACTTCTTAATAGCTTCATGAACCACTTCTTTATAGCTTCATGAACCACTTTTTTATAGGGTTGAACCATTATGAGTAAAAGAGTTGAACCACTATAAGTAAAAGGGCTGAACCACACGAGTAAAATGGGTGAACCACTATGAATAAAAGGGCTGAACCACTAATAGTAAAAGGTCTGAACCACTGAGAGTAAAAAGGGTTGAACCACATGAGTAAAAGGGCTGAACCACTAAGAGTAAAAGGGTTGAACCACTTCTTGGTAAGTTGATGAACTACTTTTTTATAACTTGTGAACCACTTTTTTTTTCAAAAAAACATATACAAAGTGGGTGTCTATGTGTAGATAAAATTAAATTACACCCAAAAATATATTTTTTATATTTTTTTAACAAGTGAAAATGCCAAAAAATAATTTTTAAAAGTCCATGTAAACACTTTAACTCGTACGTACATTGTCTAATTAATTAGTAAGTTGTGTTGATTGACGCGTGTAATCAATTAGTGTCACTTGTGAGAGTGGGGGTGTTACTAATTAATTTGTGTAGGTGTTACTAATTAATTGGGGAATCCGCGTGTCTCCTATTTTTAATTCACTTTTGGACACGTGGACTAATCAAATTACTTCTTTCCTTCTCACCGGTTCACCTCTTCTCACCTGAACCCGACCCTATATATATATATATATATATATATACACACAGTTTTTTCCCATGTGCTCTCTCTCCTTTTGTTTTGTATGTATATATTATATATATATATATATATATATATATATATATATATATATATATATATATTATATATATTCTCACTATTGGGCAACATTGGGCCCAAGGTATGTTATTTTGATATAAATACAAAGTATGTTATTTTGTTGTCTTTTAATTTAACTAAATTTGATATAAATACCCGTTCAGAGAGATAATTAATTTATTTCAATACTTTTGAATTGTTACATAATTAAAATAAAGTTACCATTGATTCACATTAATTAAAAGTATTATCAAACTTTTATATAATTATTATCAAAATCTTACAAAATTGGATAAAATCTTTCCAAAATATATCTACTTTCACAAATCTGAATAAATTTATACTTTATTGACCGCATAAAAGACAACAAAATAATATACCTTGTATCCAATCAACATGTTATTTCAAAAAGCTGTAATTTAGCTAGTCTAATAGGGGGCAAATGTAATGTGACAAGGGAAAGGCTATAAATAGATATGAATGTGTATAATGACGGGCAAGAAATATCATAACCGAATTCCCCCTATATTCTTCTTCTTCTTCTCTCTCTTTCTAACTACTTCTCCTACCTCCCTTCTATCTTCTCTTTCTGTTACTTCCGTCTACCTCTTTCTGTTACTACTATCCACCTTCCACCTCCATAACAAACACCTTCCTCCATCTAGGGACATTACATTGGTATCAGAGCCTCTTTCCACCACGGCACGCACATCCGTCATGGCTGAGGGCACAAGGTCGAAAACCTTGGAAACACAGTTCATCGAATTTAGAGATGATATGAGGATCTTCGCAGAATCGACACAGCGATCAATTTCAGATTCACAATCGCGTCGAGAGGAACAGACAAGATTGATTGAGCAGCAGGCAAAACAACTGGATGAGTTCAAGAAATTTACAGAGCAGCAGTTGGCTCAGTTGACAGAGCTGGTGAGGAATCCACCGATTAGAGACAGGGTTCAAGATTCAGCAGATTCAGGAGAACGACGGGCACAAAAGGAGCCTATCAATGATCCGGAGCAAGCAAGGGGGGAACAACAGTCGTTAATGGGGTCAGGGCCACCTGAGAGAGTAATTCATGGTCGGTTTTCGCAATCGAATGGGTGGCATTCTCAAGGATCAGGATCCACATCGAGTTGGTCGAATGACAGCTTCAGGAGTAGTAGGTTACCAAAGTTGGATTTTCCAAGCTTTGACGGTAAGAAACCTCGGAGTTGGATTCGGAAGGCTGAGAAATTTTTTTCAATCTTTGCGATTCCTGAGCATCAGAAGGTCGAGATAGCAGCGATGTATCTCACTGATCGCGCGGATGTGTGGTTACAGGGTCACATCATCCACAAACCTCGTGCGAAATGGGGGGAGTTCTGTGATGATCTGTGTGCGAGATTTGGGGAACGTCGGGAGTCAGAGATTGTGGATGAGTTTAACAAATTGAATCAAGGCGATGATCTTGAAGAATATATAGAGAAATTTGAGGATTTACGGGCTTGTATGCTTTCGTTTAATGCGCATTTGACAGAATCTTACTTTGTGTCAAGCTTCATCAGCGGGTTGAAACCAGAGATAAGGTCCTTGGTTCAGCTGGGATGTCCTTCGTCGATGGCACTTGTCTTTGAGCAGTCAAGGTTGCATTATAGAGCAGTGCAGGCATTGGTAAGGCTTACAAGGTTCCAGGGAAGATCGGGGTCTACTGGTAATCCTTCTTTCAAGCCTTCTTGGTCGAAGGAAGTGGGGTCAAGAATTGACAGCAAAGAAGTCTTCCAGCCACTAAAGAACGTTACCAATCAATTGCCAGAGGGGAATATCAAGAAGGCACAGGATCAAAAGAAGGGGTTGTGCTTTAAATGTGGGGACAAATATTTCTTTGGTCATAAGTGTAAACTCAGTACTCTGCACAGCTTAATGGAACAGGAAGCAAGTGATGAGGGTGAAGATTGCTTGCTGCCACAAGAGTGGAATGACACTGAGGAGGAGGTTCCTGAAGTTTTTGTTCATGCGCTGGCGGGGAGTGAATCGGGGACTACCATCAGAGTTAAAGGCTCAATCAAAGGGAAGGAGATAACCATCTTGATAGATAGTGGAGCGACGCACAGTTTTATGGATGCGGGGATTGCTCAGATAGCTGGGTTTGAAATACTTAGCACAGGGACGATGGTAGTGAACATACTAGCAGGGAAAATGGTGAGTAATAGAATATGCAAAGGGTGTGAATGGGAGATGCAAGGCAGTAAGTTTGTCTTTGACATTAGATTGCTTAGTATGCCAGATGGGGAAATGATTTTGGGGGCAGACTGGTTGGCTGGGTTTAATCCGGTATTGTTTGACTTCTTGAATGTCCAGATATCCTTCCTTAAGAATGGGAAGAAGATTGTGCTCAGGGGCATAAGAGAGGGGGTGGAAGGACTTGAAGCTAGTGTTAGGATGTTATCAGGAAGAGAGATGTCCAAATTACTCAGTAATAAGGAACACCTGTGGGTAGGGGAGATATCACAGGCTTGCAGGGTGTATCAGGCAGATGCTATACCTCATATAACCATTGCAGAAGTGCTTGCCCAGTTTCCTGATGTATTTGAAGAACCAAAGGGTCTTCCCCCAGTTAGAGGTCATGAGCATGCTATTTGCCTCAAAGAAGGTACAACTCCAATTGCAAACAGGCCTTACAGATATGCCCACTTTCAGAAAAATGAGATTGAAAAGCAGGTGAATGAGATGTTGAAGAATGGGGTAGTGCAGAGTAGTCATAGTCCATTTGCTTCGCCTGTTTTATTAGTCAAAAAGAAAGATGGCACTTGGAGGATGTGCATTGATTACAGAAGAGTCAATGAGGCCACTGTTAAGGATAAGTTTCCTATACCTCATATTGAGGACCTATTGGATGAGCTAAGGGGGGCTGCTGTCTTTTCCAAATTAGATCCGAGATCAGGGTATCACCAAGTGAGAATGGTTGCAGAGGACATAGAGAAGACTGCTTTTAGAACTCATCAAGGGCACTACGAGTTTAGGGTGATGCCCTTTGGCCTTACAAACGCCCCTGCTACTTTCCGGGCGCTTATGAATGATGTCTTTAAGGAAGTATTAAGGAAGTATGTGTTGGTATTCTTTGATGATATATTGATATATAGCAGCAACATGGAGCAACATGTGCAGCACTTGGCATCGGTATTGACTACATTGAGGGAGCATAGGCTGTTTGCAAAAAAATCGAAATGTGAGTTTGGACAACCTCAGGTGGAGTATTTGGGTCATATAATTTCAAGAGAAGGAGTTGCTACAGATCCCAAAAAGATTGAAGCTATTATTGAATGGCCGGTGCCTAAGTCTCTCAAGTCACTAAGAGGTTTCCTGGGTCTTTCAGGCTATTACAGAAGGTTCATCAGAGGGTATGGGGGTATTGCTAAGCCTCTAACTGATCTCCTTAAAAAGGATGCTTTTATTTGGAATGAAAAGGCAGAGTCGGCATTCCTAGAATTAAAAGCTTTACTGACAACCCCTCCTGTATTGGGTATGCCTAATTTCTCAAAACAATTCATAGTGGAAACAGATGCATGTGACACAGGCATTGGAGCTGTGCTATTGCAGGAAGGTAGGCCATTGGCTTTTATAAGTCAAGCTTTACAGGGTAGATCCTTGTTATGGTCCACCTATGAGAAGGAATTATTGGCTATACTATTAGCTGTAGATAAATGGAGGCATTATCTGGAGCAGCAACCTTTTGTCATTAGGACAGATCATCAACCATTGAAGCATCTGTTGGACCAGAGGCTTACTACTCAGTTGCAGAGGAAGGCAATGAGGAAGCTGCTGGGGTTAAGCTATTCAATAGCTTATAAAAAGGGGGTGGAAAATAAGGTTGCGGATGCTTTGTCAAGAAGGGATACGGAGTTCCAAGGGGAATGCTTGGCAATGACAGTGGTGCAGCCTGCCTGGATGACAGAGATTATTGCAAGCTATGAAGATGATCAGCTGGCTCAACAGTTGTTGGTGGAAGCTGTTGCTGTCACAGATGGGAAGTTTTCAGTGTGCAAGGGGGTGTTGAGAATGCAACAGAGGTTATACATTGGAGCCTCTACTGAATTGAGGAGCAAGGTGATTAAAGCTTTACATGAGGAACCAGTGGGGGGCCACTCTGGGGTGCAGGGTATTTACCAGAGGATCAAGCAGCTGTTCTATTGGCCTTGCCTCAAAAAGGATGTTACTGAATTTGTGCTTTCTTGTGAGGTGTGTCAGAAAAGCAAGTCAGAAAACGTAGCATACCCTGGTCTTCTTCAGCCCTTACCTGTGCCTAGCCTTCCATGGTCTCATATTTCCATGGACTTCATTGAAGGGCTGCCTAAGAGTCAAGGGAAGAATTGCATTTTTGTGATAGTGGACAGATTCACTAAGTATGCCCATTTTGTGGGTTTATGTCATCCATTCTCTGCAGAAAAAGTAGCTTCTATTTTCATGGACCACGTTTACAAGCTTCATGGTTTACCAGAGAGCATTGTTTCAGACAGGGACAAGGTATTTCTGAGCTCCTTTTGGACGCATCTGTTTAAAGGGTTAGGGACAAATTTGCATCTAAGCACGGCCTACCATCCCCAGTCAGATGGTCAGACAGAAAGGGTCAACAAGTGCCTAGAAACGTTTCTCAGGTGTATGTGTTCGGATCATCCAAAGCAATGGTTTGGGTGGCTATACTTGGCTGAGTATTGGTATAACACAAATTATCATACAGCTCTCAAGACAACACCATATCAAGCTTTGTATGGTCATCCACCTTCGATATTGGGCATCAATATGTTTACGGGAAGGAACATGGATGTGTCGGCTTGGTTTCAGCAGCGGCAGCACATGATCTCTCAAGTAAAGTTCCATTTGCAGCAGGCTCAAGTGAGGATGAAGCGCTTTGCAGACCAACATAGGTCTGAGAGAGAATTTCAGGTAGGGGACATGGTGTTTTTGAAGTTGCAGCCCTACAGACAGTCCTCCATTGCAATCAGAAGGAATCTCAAGCTTAGTTCCAAGTTTTATGGTCCATTCAAGATACTTGCTCGAGTCGGAGCTGTGGCATATAAGCTGGAATTGCCTTCGGGGGCAGCAATTCATCCTGTCTTTCATGTATCCCAGTTGAAGCGAAGGGTTGAGAGGAATCAGATACCAGCTCCAGTTCCACCTCACACAGATGAGGAAGGTGATATTGTGACAACCCCAGAGGCAGTGTTGGATAGCAGAGTCGTTTACTTGAGCAATGGGGACCCTGTATCGGAGTGGTTGGTTAAATGGACCAACTTGCCGACCGAGGAGGCAACCTGGGAGCCAGCAGGCCATATCTTGCATCTCTTTCCAGATTTCCACCTCAAGCCTTGAGACAAGGCTCTTTTGAAGGGGGGTGCAATGTAATGTAGCTAGTCTAATAGGGGGCAAATGTAATGTGACAAGGGAAAGGCTATAAATAGATATGAATGTGTATAATGACGGGCAAGAAATATCATAACCCAATTCCCCCTATATTCTTCTTCTTCTTCTCTCTCTTTCTAACTACTTCTCCTACCTCCCTTCTATCTTCTCTTTCTGTTACTTCCGTCTACCTCTTTCTATTACTACTATCCACCTTCCACCTCCATAACAAACACCTTCCTCCATCTAGGGACATTACAAAAGCTTACCAAGAAAATCATAAACAAAGTCGTAAATAATCTGCGATAACAACACCAAAAAGAAGGAAAAAGACGTCAACGTTTATGAAATAACATTAACAATCTAAACTATATATAGGTCAGAATCTAAAAATCTATCCATAATTATAAATGTATAAAATCCAAAAATATATGTCATCAATATAGCAGTACCTTCAAGATAGAAAATTTTTATTTTTTGATTCGCAAAAGCGATAGATCTTCCACAAAAAAAACCTTTTAAATCTTTACACGGCTAAATATTATTTCAATATCATCAAAACCTTTTATCTTCTAGAAATATGTTCATATTGATAAAGTTATCTAATTAGTATAACCATGTAATATATTGATAAAGTTATTATCTTCTAAACATATGTTCATATATAGAAAAAATAGGTAAAATCTTATCTTATATAATAGTATTTAAAATCGGTTAATATCTTCTAAAAATATATCTATATCTAATCAAATTGGGTCAAATTTTATCTTATTTATATATAGATATATTGATTAAATAGAGTTAGAATAAAATTTTATCTTATACATATATTGATGATTAAATCTTATCTTATATATTAGTATTTAAAATTGGTTAATATCTTCTAAAAATATATCCATATCTAATCAAATTGGGTGAAATTTTATCTTATGTATATATAGATATATTGATTAAATAGAGTTAGAATAAAATTTTATCTTATGCATATATTGATTATTTCAAAAAATTGTGATTGGTTCAAAAAATAGAGTTAGAATAAACTTTTTTTAATTAATTTTTATTTTTAACTTAATACTTATTAAGTTAGAATTTTTTTAATATTTTTTTAATATTTTTTTATATTACTGATTGGAGAGAGTATAATTTTCCTATAAATTTTGTTACCCTAACCCGATACTTCACCGACACAAATTAGTTTAAATCATAATTATAGATTGCATTGAAAGAAGATTCATGATCGCATATTCGAATCGTAGAATTGTAAGATTCACCGTATGGATGAGTTTTTTTAAAATTAAGTTAATATATTTATATTATTTAAATTATCTTATATTATGCAGAAAAAAATAAACTAAATTTACTGTAGACTAATCAAATATAATGAAAATTTCTTATTTTTAAAGTAAAAATATTTTAAATTTCTTATAATAAGCATTTTTTTAGAGTATTATATTAGTACGTAGGATCATAATCGTACATAAGATCCTATCATTTTTTATATCTAGATTATTTGTAGATCATAAAATCATATTTTTAATAATATTTTACATATAAATATGCTAGTGGTAATATTAAAAAATACAATGTTAACTTTTATTTAATTAAAAATAGGTAAAATAATGGAAAATTTATACTTTCATGTTTTTGGATCATCTTTGTTCTGTCTTTTTTTTTACGCAGTAAGCCAGTCCGCCCTCGCCCTCCTCGTTCCAAGCCCTCCTCGTTCGCTCTCGACCTCCGTCCGGCTATCACCAGCCGCCGCGGCGCCGCCCACCTTCGACATCGACGCCGGCTATCACCACTCCGACTGGCCACCTTCGACCTCAATGCCAGTAGCCGCCTTCTTCCGGGATTCCCTGATTTAGGGCAAATTTGAATTCAAAGGTAAATTTCCACTTTCCTATGTCAAAGTTTATGCTAGAATGTTAGATTTTCGAATTGTAGTTTAATTTATGAATAGGGATAGTTAGGGTTTGTGAAATTTGAGAATCAATTCCATGTACCTATGATTTATAGGAGAAAAATGGAGAAATTTGTTATTCGAACTAAGAATTGATCGATTCCAATTTCAAGTTTCTGACTAGCAAGCTAGCAAGAAACAAACTGTCCTTTGAATGATTCATATTTAATGGAATGTAGGACAGAGCAACACAACAAAAAAGCATACAGGATCACCTCAACCAATCAATCAGACATGGCAACATACTTTTATTATTGTCCAATTTTAGTTTGACAGAGTCTTGCTCAACAGATGACTGCATACACCTTAGGATCAGCCTCCTTATCCCAACTCCACTTGTGCAAATATATAATTATGAGGTTGTTATTTTACTTATTGGCATAAACATATAGTTTGGGTCATGGATCGCAAAATTTTCAATTCAGATTATTTTGCATTTATGGGCAATTGTTGATCTTGTTTTGCACAAAGATCTTGTTTCATACATTAATAAATTCAGGTTTTAGCCAATCAAAAGTAAACTTTTTGTAAAGAAGATGACTGCAGAAAAAAGTAAAATCCATAACAGAGGCTCGACTTACCCATTGGTAAGCATCTCCTGAGTTCCATCCAAAACAGTGACCCAATCTGGCCTAGATTTTAAGCCTCTTTAGAAAGATAACAACCTACCACCTGCAAAATTCTATCAGGTGCATCACCTTCCAATTGCCTTAAACCTACAGTTGCTTGAGGATAAGCATTCAAGATACACGGTAAGTACGTGAACATCACAACATGTATGGAATATGATATATATGGAGGATCTTGCTTTGAAGTTTGTTGGCTTTGAGAATGATTTTTCTTATTGAGAATCTTATTTATATAGATCTTTCTCTCTCTGAGCAGGAGATTGGCTCTCCCATCGTTGATAGAAAGTCAGGCCTTGGACTCTGCTGTATTCTGCCTTATGTAAAGATGTATACTACAACCATCAAGTTCATTCTTTCAATGCAAGTTTATTCCTTTTATGTAAAGATGTCTACTACAACCATGAGTGAGTAGTCGCTTAAGCTCTTAGGGACGGGGCGAGCCCGGCGTTAGCCATGCATTCTTGAAGTAAGTATTGATGTTGATATTTGTTGCGTCTTGATCATCTCCTACCCTTTTATGTTTAGTCCTTATCGTAAGAAAAGAGATTAATGCTAACAACTTGAATTATAAACATAAAATTGGTAGAGACAATTAGGTTTATTTGCTAAAGTATTCCTACTTGTTGGTGTACGGCGAAAGCTTGTTCCTTTGATGAGATAGCGTAATTGTTGAGATAGCGTAATTGTCCTCTTACTTATCTTATGCATGTGTGGTTAACGTTGCGGTAAACCCTAGCCTTAGGAGTTAGTTTTTATATTTGTTTACATCAGCATAATCATCGCCTTACCCCTGGATTTTCTGTTCAAACCTTCTACCTTCTACTTTCATCCTACCTTTTTCGGCCTACTTTGCCGACGGTTACTGACCTTCTGCAAGAGAACTCGAGATCGACCCCTCTGGTCGATATCAACACCACTTACATCATTCGACATCTGCTGTGTCGACACTACTTCTACTTCTGCATTGCTCTCGAGATCGACTACTTTAGTCGATGTCGAGTGCCTTAGATCGACCGATAGTATTATGAGTCAGTCGATTTCTGTTACTGTTATTCGACATCGGCTCCTTAGGTCGACGTCAATTGCTTGTTTTTGTCTTTGCAGATACTTCTAATCGAGATCGACAACCACCCGATCGACATCGACTACTCTAGTCGAGATCGAGTGACTTCTGGTCGATACAGAACGTGTTTTCGGGCTATTTTCGGATCCGCTGACACGCTTCCTCGTGGATCGATCCTGACCCTTCCACTACAGCGGGGGAGTTTTCAATTTATTTGAGAGGATAGGGTTGCAATTCGTTTTATATTTTATATATTTTCAATTCGATTCTCCCCTACCAACATGTACACTTTTACGCCACGTTAATCACACCTTTATTTCATTAATACCCAAATATGATAAACAATCATCGACAAACCATTATCGATCAATCAGCCTTTACTCAACCATTTATAAAATAATCTCAAAAATAATCACGGACATACTTAAAAAAAATTATTGGACGTCTAATCCATCTTCTTCAAGAAACCTTTGTTTTAGACAGAGCTATCCAAGACAATGTCCTTATAGCTCATGAGATCTTCCATTCGTTTACAACGCACAAAGGTAAGCGCTGATGGTTGGCGATAAAACTTGATATGGAAAAAGTCTACGATATAGTTGATTGACGATTTACGGAACAAGGTCTCACAAAATTTGGATTCCACCCTCACTTGAATAAATTGGTTATGGAGGGTGTTGCATCATTATCTTTCTCTGTCTTGATTAACAACGGGCCTACAGAGCCATTCAAGCCCTCTCGTGGTCTCCGCCAAGGCAATCCCCTCTCGTCATTCCTCTTTATCCTTGGAGCGAAAGTCGTTGCCTCAAAACTAACTATGGACCTGCCCAATGCATCTAGTGCGATTAGGTTCCAATTTGGTCTGCATGGCCCTCGAATCCCCTTTCTTGCCTTCACAGATGATATAATCATCTTTTTCAAAGGTAATGCCTCTAACTATATCAATGTTAAGAAAATAATTGATGACTACTGTAGTGTATCAGGCCAACAGGTGAATTACTATAAATTTGCATTTCAGGCCTCTTGTGGTATCACACGATCAAGAATAGCAAAAATTGAAAGTAGACTGAACATATCGTACGAAACTAAGTTGGAGAAATATTTAGGTTGCCCGATCATCAGTGGAAGGGTAACAAAGCATACCTTTGAAGATATCATTTACAGATCAAAAGATCACCTGAGCAAATGGCAGGCAAATTCTCTCTCACAGCAAGGCCTTGCCACACTCATTACGTCAAACCTCGTATCAAAACCTTTATACGTAATGCAAAACTTTCTGCTTCCAAGTTATATACACAAACAATTAGATCAAATAAATAGATCTTTTTTTAAAAAATAAAGATGTTCAACATAGCCCACTTATAAGATGGGACAAAATCTATAGATAGAAAAAATATGGTGGATTAGGAATTAGGAAAGCAAAAGAGATGAATGAAACTTTGCAGATGAAACTTTTTTGAAAAATTCTAGCTAAGCCAAATAATTTATGGACCAGACTTATCCAGTAGAAGTACTTAACAGAGAAAAATATCCTAAACTACACCCGTAGTGGAAACTCGTCCTATCAATGGGCAAAGTTAAGTTCTTTAATACCGACATTTAAAAAAAGAACTTATTTGGTCTATTGGTAATGGCAAAACTATTAAATTTTGGCATGATAACTGGGTGACTACAAACCCTTTGTAGACGAGATGCTTTTGACCAAATCCGTCCAAAGTAGATGAAACAGTTAGTAAATATATAATGGTCGGCCAATGGTGGAGAGAAAAACTTGAATATGTGTTGTCGACTGATTTAGTCAAAGAAATCCTAGATATTCCTTTGCCTACTAACCCGTTTAAGGATCGTCTATACTGCTGGTCTGATAAAAAAAATGATGGTTTGCGACATCAAGTGCATATGACTTTGTTACTATAAACAATGGGATAAGAACGGAGGACAACTACTGGATTTAGAAATTGAATATACCTCTTAAAATAAAAAACTTCTTATGGAAAATAAGCCTACATGGCCTCCCGAAAGCCTCTCAGCTGAACAAAAAGGAGTCATTGTACCTAGGGGTGGCCACGGGTCACGGGTTGGTCGGGTCAATGACCCGCCGGTTCGGTGACCCGCCGGGGCCGGGTCAAAGGGTCAAAGGGTCGGAGCGGGTTGCGGGTTAGGGTTAGGGTCGGGGAAAAGTGAACCCGTGACCCGGCGGGTCGACCCGTAGGGTCAACCCGCCATTCCAAAGTTTTTTGTTGAAAAAAATATTTTTTTAAAGTTTATAATTATTATTATGTATATTATTCTTAGAATAATTCATAATATAAACATATAAACTAATTTGCAATATGCAATGTGAGTCAAAAGCACTCTCACCCTTCCCCTTTTATAGACTTGGAAGTCTTCCTTCCATCCCCTCATTTTCGATGCGGGACAAAGCTACATCCCACATTGAAAATATGGAGTTAGAATGAGAATGCATGAGGTTATATATATGTATACCACTATCCCATTTATCTCACTTCACTTATTCCTACATTTCCTACATTGGAAATTAAGTTGGAAATGAAGTTTGAGAAAAATATATTCTCATATTCTCATATTTTTAACACTATGAAGTGAGTGATAAAATGTGTTGTGAAGACACATATCATTTATTTATATATTTTAATAGTCATTTTTTAAAAAAAATATTTTTTCTTAAAAATAATGTAACTCGCCGGGTCAACGGGTCGACCCGGTGGGTCAACGGGTCAACCCGAACCCGCTAACCCGTGGAATTCCCGGGTTAGGGTTCGGGTCGACCAACCCCGACCCTTGACCCGGCGGGTCGAACCCGTCGACCCGGCGGGTCCGACTCGTGGCCACGCCTAATTGTACCTACTACTTGCACCTTTTGCAACTGATCTCAGTGTACATGTCTTCCTTGAGTGTCAATACAAAAACTTCTGGCCACGGTTTCCAAATGATATAAAACAAGAAATTGATGATAAACTTTAGGTTTTTAGGGACATGGCCCAAATACTTCATATACTATCTCCGGTCAATTGCATTTAGATGGTGGACTATTTGGTTTATCATAAATCAATTTATATTCAGATCCAAACACCATTAGAGGGGTGAAAAAATTGATTCAAAACCACATGAACAAATGGAAAAGGGCTTGTGTTCTTGACATCCAAGGAGTGGAGTCACAACTCCATGATAGATCCTACAACTCCAAACCACCACAGAGAACCATCAAACTTAATTTTGATGGATCTTCTAGATCTTATTCGACTAGTTTTATTGGGTATATTCTTAGGAACTAGAAGGGTCTTCTTATTAATATTGGGAATAATTCGGTTGACAAACAAAGTTCACTTATTGCCGAAACTCTTGCGTTGTGATTGGGAATCTTCAAAGCTATTGAATTGTGAATCAAAATATTATCCTTGAAGGGGGCTCTAAAATCATCATTGACTACTTTAACTATAGCACCAAATGTCCATGGAAATTGAGCTTCTGATGAAAAACATTAAAACCCTCCTGTCGAGTTTTAGGGAAATTTCTTTTTCCCACATTCCCCGACTAGGCAATCGAGTGATTAATAGGGTTCAACACATTTGCTACTGGGCTAGAGGATCCAATATTCAAAATGATTTAGATCTTATAGACCTCATCCATCAGGATGATGCTCATCCGAATTTTTACCTAATAAAAAAATCACTATAAACCATTATTTGATCTTATTTTTGTTGTGATATTTGGTGAATGATTCACCTTTCTATTAATTATTTTTACTGTACATTTTGCGGCTTCGTTGTATTACGGCCCTTACGGCCTTCAATTAGTTTTGTGATTATTAGGCCACTCTTGCCTATAAAAGGCGATGTACCCACTCATTAATTATATACACTTGAGCAATACAATTAATACAATCAGAGCGTTTGATCAATCCTATAATACGTTATCAAGCACGAGTGTTCTTCAGATCCAACTGAGTGAGCCAACAGATACAAGGTAGAACATTCAAAATCTACCTATTTGCTTAATTATTTTCGTCAAGAAACTATTTATGAGAAGTATGCTATGTAGTTGCTCTTAATTAAGGGGATCTTCTACAACAGAAAATCATAAACTTTGAATCTTCTTCTGAAAATTAAAGTTTTCAACTCGTAAAACACAAACCACCATTTATATGGTTCGGTTATGTTCTACGAAATAGTAGCAAGCAAGAAGAAAAATATTCATACAAGATATGAGACGATTTCATACATAAGCCCGATATTTTATTAGATCCAAACGGATTTACAACCAAATCGGTCCAAACTTTAAAACTAATACAAGTTTTAAACTACAAAACCGATTTCTTCTTACCTCTCCGTCAGATCTTCACCAAAATCACCGGATCTGATTTCTTCTTAGAGCCCAATAAACCTCCACCAAAATAACAGAAAGAATATGATCGCATAGATTAATATTATGATAATAAGAAACTCGAGATCGAATCGGTTGGAGGAGTTCATGGTGGCTTGTAGGAGGCCGGAGGAGATGAGGTTTGATGATGATGAAGATGAGGATGGAGATGGAGATGAGATAATAGTAAAGTAAAAGGAGTGGTGGTAATTTAAAGAAGAAAAAGTTTGTAGAGAGATGGGATGTTAGTAAAAAAAAAGAGTAATGGTATTTTTATGAAGAAAAAGTGAGAAGGGAAATAAGAGGATGAGGAAGACAAAGGTGGAAGATGTAAAATTTTGAAGACGTTTTTCCGCCCACAATTACCTCTTGAACTTGGAAATCCATACTTGATATACTCTTGTTCTTCACCTCTTTGATGATCTTCAAATATCTCATACTTGAAAAGATTAAGATTTCTCACTGAAAATGTTTTTGAGGCTTTCGGATTTTCTTGATGAGCTTCATATGAAGAGAGTTTTTTTTTATTTGGCGGTTGGTACTATGAGAAAATGAGTGCTTTGAAGAAAGTGTGAACATATCTATTGCAAGTAATGATTCACGGTTTAAAATTTTGAAGGGATGATGTGTTGTCATTCTACCGATTGTTCACTTCCCATTACATATCATATCACACATCATGTGCTTCCTTTTTCTACATGCTAGATAGCCTCTTCTATCACGCAACATCGATCTGTAATTTATATATCTATACGTAGATGCAGTACGTACATATATATATTTAGTATAATATACGTATATATTCAGTATATCATATGTGCATACACACTGATTTCTTAGTATATTCAAAGTATGTATCATGTATATATAAGATATGCATATATCACATAGATATATATACCGTATGAAACATATAATATATATAAGCCATGTATCATGTATGTTGCATCTACATATATATTAATGAAATATAATATTTATGTCATCTTAATTAACCCATAAATTTAATTTATATGATGATTAATTATGTCAATATTAATTCATATAATTTTATTTGTAGTTAATTCAATGGCAAATCTTACAAAGCGGGAATTTGATATTCTCGACTTATCGAGACAGAGATATCTTGAATGGAGGGTTGATTCACTGTCTCACCTCCAAGCTCATGGCCTACTGGAAACTATCTCTGAGAATAACGATACTTCTCCGCAAGATAAGGCAAAGGCGATTATATTTTTGCGCCATCATGTGAATGAAAGTCTTAAGTCTGAATACTTGCTGGTGGAAGATCCTAAAGAGTTATGGGAGAACTTAAGTCAGAGATATGGGCATCAGAAGAAAGTTTTACTCCCAAAAGCCACATATGACTGGGTTATGGGAGAACTTAAGTCAGAGATATGGGCACCAGAACTTAAGTCAGTGATTTTAATTCTGCCTTATTCAGAATCACGTCTCAGTTACGTTTATGTGGGTAGAAAATCTCTGAAGAAAATATGCTCGATAAAACCTTCTCTACAATGCACGCATCAAATGTGTTGTTGCAACAACAATATAGAGAGAGGGGTTTTACAAAGTATTCTGATTTGATATCGGTATTACTTGTGGCTGAGCAAAATAATGAACTTCTAATGAAGAACCACAACCTAAGGCCTACTGGTGCTGCTCCATATACTGAGACGAATGCAGCACATGGAACGTTCTCAGGTCAATATACATCTCAGGGAGATGGTGGCTGGAATACGACTAACCGTGGAGATGGAAATAATCACGGTAGAGGTCGAGGTCGTGGAAGAGGTCGTGGTCGTGGTTGCGGTAGAAGCTTTGCTACTAACCAGTGGCACAAAGCTCCCGGAGCATCCTCTTCAAAGGGGAATGATAAGCTGATGGTCCAGAAAGATCCATCGGGATCTACTCAGAAATCCAAATCTCCATGTTACAGATGTGGCATGACAGGCCACTGGGCGAAGGTATGTCGTACAGCTAAACATTTGGTTGAGTTGTATCAGGCATCCAAGAACAAAGGAAAGAAGGTGGAGAGTAATTTTGTCAATAACACTCCACCTGAGCCCGATCTGGACATCTCTGGTTTCTTCGCAAATACTCCTGATGGAGATGGAGATTTTGGACTTAGTGATAATGTGAACTATTAAATATCAGTACTTTTATTTCTATGCAGTTTACTTTGTAACATATCGCAGTGTGTTTATTTTCTATAACATATCGCAATATGTTTACTATCTGCATTACTTTTATTGTACTTGTTATATATTATTAATGAATAAAAATGTATTAAAGTTTTAATTATGTTTTTTTATTGAAGATATGGATATGAGTGAAGTTAAATCAAGTGGAAAAGATCAATGTTTAGTAGACAGTGCCACTACCCACACCATCTTGAGAAGCAGAGAATACTTCACACAATTGACATTAATTGAGGCAAATGTCAGAACAATATCCGGTGTGGCAAAGATGATAGAAGGCTCTGGAAGAGCTTGTATTTTGCTCCCTGAAGGGACAAAATTGATTATAAATGACGCATTATATTCAAGTAAATCTCGAAGAAACTTGTTGAGTTTCAGAGATATGCGTCTGAATGGGTTTCATATGGAAACCATGAATCAAGGTGGAAAAGAATATCTATGTATTACTGGATATAGAAATGACAAGAAGAACATCCTTGAAAAGCTGCCAGCTTATTCTTCTGGACTATATTATACGTATATAAGTCCGATAGAAGTGAATGTAACATCTGAAAAGTCAGATGATAAAAGGATGTTCACATTATGGCATGATCGTTTGGGTCATCCGGGAAATGTGATGATGCATAGAATTATTGAAAGTTCAATTGGACATTCAATGAAGAATGTGAGAATTCTCAGGTCGAATGATTTCAATTGTACTGGTTGTTCACTTGGTAAATTAATAATCAAGCCTTCCAAGAGTAAACTTGAAAATGAGTCTCCAGTGTTCTTAGAGAGAATACAAGGAGATATATGTGGACCAATAGTTCCACCATGTGGACCATTTCGATATTTTATGGTGCTAATAGATGCATCAACAAGATGGTCACATGTGAGTCTCTTATCAACAAGAAATACAGCTTTTGCTAAACTCCTTGCACAGATTATCCGGTTACGAGCTCAATTTCCAGATTATACAATCAAGAAAATAAGACTTGATAATGCAGGAGAATTTACATCCCAAACATTTAGTGACTATTGTATGTCAATTGGGATTGAAATTGAGCATTCAGTGGCTCATGTTCACACACAAAATGGTCTTGCTGAATCTTTGATAAAGCGATTACAAATAATCGCTAGACCATTATTAATGAAGTCTAAACTACCATCATCTGTCTGGGGACATGCTATTTTACATGCAGCAGCGTTGGTTAGGATGAGACCAACCGCTTATCACAAACAATCCCCATTACAACTTGTGATTGGTAAAGAGCCAAATATCTCTCATTTGAGAATTTTTGGATGTGCAGTTTATGTACCCATTGCTCCACCACAACGTACAAAAATGGGTCCACAAAGGAGATTGAGAATTTATGTTGGTTTTGAATCTGCATCGATAATTAAGTACCTTGAACCAACAACGGGAGATTTATTTACAGCAAGGTTTGTTGATTGTCATTTTGATGAAAATCTATTCCCAACTTTAGGTGGAGAAAAGAGCAAAGAGATTACGTGGAACGCTCCATTATTATCTCATATGGATCCACGTACTAAAGTGTGTGAACAAGAAGTGGAGAAAATTATACATTTGCAGAGTATAGCGAATCAATTGCCGGATTCGTTTACAGACACAAAGAAAGTGACAAAATCACATGTGTCTGCTATAAATGCTCCTGAAAGGATTGAAATTCCTGAGAGACAATCAGCTAGGAAGCAACCTGTAAATGAGTCAACAATACAACGAAAACGTGGCAGGCCTCTTGGTTCTAAAGATTTAAAACCAAGGAAAAATAGACGTCATGAAAATTGCCCCGCTGATAAATTCAGGGGGAGAAAAGGCCAACATACAAGAGGAATGTGATAAAGACACCTCGGAAAATGCGGAGGGTGCATTAGGTGACAAAAGTATTCTGAGTGATGATAGAAACATTGATAATTATGAAATTTCTGTTAATTATGTTTCTACCAGAATACAATGGAATAGAAAGGATATTGTCCTTGATGAGGTGTTTGCATACTCTGTTGCCATGAAAATAATTGTTGATGACAATGATATAGAGCCACAAAATGTCAACGAATGTCATCGCAGAAGTGACTGGCCAAAATGGAAAGAGGCAATCCAAGCCGAGTTAAAGTCACTAGAAAAACGTGAAGTTTTTGGTCCAATTAAGCTTACACCAAAGGGTGTACAGCCAGTAGGCTATAAATGAGTATTCATAAGAAAGCGAAATGAGAAAAATGAAATTGTGAGGTACAAAGCAAGGCTTGTAGCCCAAGGTTTTTCTCAAATACCCGGCATAGATTATGAGCAAACATATTCCCCAGTAGTTGATGCAACTGCATTGAGATTTTTAATTAGCCTAACTATCTCAGAAGGACTACATATGCGACTAATGGATGTCGTAACTGCATATTTATATGGATCACTTGATAGTGACATATACATGAAAGTCCCAGAAGGACTGAAAATGCCTCAGATGCAGAATACAGAGAATAGAGAAATGTTCTCTATAAAGTTGCAAAGATCGTTATATGGTCTTAAGCAATCTGGAAGAATGTGGTACAATCGATTAAGTGAATATCTTATTAAAGAAGGATACCACAATAATACTATCTGTCCATGTGTCTTTATAAAGCATTCCAAAATGGGTTTTGCTATTATTGCAGTGTATGTTGATGATTTGAATATTATAGGTACTCCAGATGAATTAAAAAGCACTGCAAAATATTTGATGAAAGACCTCGGTAGAACCAAGTTTTGTATTGGTTTACAAATTGAACATTTAAAGGATGGAATATTTGTTCATCAAAGTACTTATACCGAGAAAATCTTAAAGAGATTTTACATGGAAAAGGCACACCCATTAACATCACCTATGGTAGTTCGTTCTCTTGGTATACAGGATGATCACTTTCGACCTAGAGAAGAAGATGAAGAAATTCTTGGCCCAGAAGTTCCTTACTTAAGTGCAATTGGTGCATTGATGTACTTGGCAAATAATACTAGACCAGATATAGCTTTCTCCATAAGCTTATTATCAAGATATAGCTCAGCTCCAATAAGAAGACATTGGAACGGAATCAAGCATGTATTCCGATATCTGCGAGGTACACATGATCTTGGTTTGTATTATCGTAATCATGCAAATGCCACTCTTGTTGGGTATGCAGATGCAGGATATCTTTCAAATCCTCACAAAGCGAGATCTCAAAATGGTTATGTATTCACCTATGGAGATACGGCGATCTCATGGAAGTCAACAAAGCAGACTCTTACCGCTACATCCTCAAACCACGCTGAATTAATCGCTCTATATGAAGCAGGCAGAGAGTGTGTTTGGCTGAGATCCATAGTTAGTTATATACAAGAAGAATGTAGATTGAGATCAATCGCTAGAAGCCCAACCATTATTTATGAAGACAATTCTGCATGCATCACTCAAGTAAAGGAAGGATACATCAAAGGTGATCGGACTAAGCACATTTCACCGAAGCTCTTCTCAACTCATGATCTAGAGAAAGAAGGCACAATAAATATACAACAAATCCGATCAAGTAATAATCCTGATGATCTATTTACAAAATCACTACCCCCAAACAGGTTTAAAGAACTTGTTTATAAAATCGGGATGTGTCGACTCCGAGAGGCACATCAAATTGAGGGGGAGAAAATAGTACGCACTGCACTCTTTTTCCCTTGGCTCAGGTTTTTATCCGACAGGGTTTTCCTGACAAGGTTTTTAATGAGGCATTACAGTATCCCAGAAGCGTACAAAGCAAGTCGTACACTTTTTCCTAAAGCTTTGGCTTTTTCCCCTCTGGGTTTTCCTTAGCCAGGTTTTATTGAGGCGACAGCATTATTTACTCCCAGCTCTAAAGGTGAATATTCAAGGGGGAGTGTTGTGATATTTGGTGAATGATTCACCTTTCTATTAATTATTTTTACTGTACATTTAGCGGCTTCGTTGTATTACGGCCATTACAGCCTTCAATTAGTTTTGATCATATTAGACCACTCTTGCCTATAAAAGGCGATGTACCCGCTCATTAATTATATACACTTGAGCAATACAATTAATACAATCAGAGCGTTTGATCAATCCTATAATAATTTTCACTTTTAAGATCTTTTTTCCTTCTCCCGTTTTGGTTTCTTTATGGGGCTTTCTATATTTTTCCTAGCCCGGAAAAGAACAGTTCGGACTTTGGAGGCATAAACGGCAAAAAGAGAGTAAAAAATAAGACAAGACAACAAGGACACAAAGCTAGCTCACCATAACTGCAATTGCAAAGCAATATGGGCAGATCAATTTGCAATCTGAATCTTAGAATGCACCAAACTTTTTCATTTCTTGTTCAGCAGATTTTTTTTCCTTTTTTAGACGAGCTTAATCAGCATCCAGTTTTTGCACGTTTCATTCCACTAGTATTGAAAGGAGATACACTTCCACTTGGCCCAGGGCTGTTTTCTCCGGAATTCGAATTCAGCATAGCCAATTCCCTTAACTGCTGTCTCTTGTAGAAATCATGCGATTCTTCCTGCATTTGCAAACATGTTACTCTATTGCCCATGTATACTAAAACAGTATGCCAGCAACGAACCGGTTACAGAATGGCACATCCACCAGTTGTACAAGAGTAAGGCAAGTATGTCAAAATCCTAACCATGGAGATAATTGACAACAGCTCTCTATGCAGTAAAGAGGATGATTAACTACACATACCACAGGTTTTAGTAATTCTTCCAATATCTCCTTTGCTTGACGCAGCTTCACGTCGACCACATTTGGAGGTAAATCAGCCTCAAGCAAGATATGAAGTGGTTCATTGAGGTGCTCATATCCCGGTCGTCCCCTTAGAGTCTCCTCCTTGTCATCAAAAACAAATTAATTTAGAAACTAACCCTTTAGATGTCCACAATAACAAAGCGAACCAAGGCTGTAAGCAGAGAAGGACCTCCATGTTGGATGAAAAAACACACAACTGGCTTACTAAAAGTAATAAAATTCATGCAAAGCTGGAAGTTTCTTTAAACATACTAATCTCTCTGGTTACATGCATATTCATTTTACAAATTATCACGAAGTCAAAGGTCAAGTAACAAAGAGTGCCATCATCTTTATTTCTCAAGAATGTTGTGGGAAAATTATATTTAAAGATGAGGAATGATTTCTGAACATAATTCCCGAATGAATTAATGGAAATTGGTTAAAGAGTCGCCAGCCATATTGCAGCTAAAATGATCCAAACAAGTATAGATAAGCAATGACCATTGCTAAATCTCTCGTAAGTCATAGCAAACTCGGCTATGTAGCACATTTACCTTGTCTAGATCTTTTATTGATCCTTTCCCCCTGATGTATACACGGCAACCAGAAGAAGCTTCTACCCTTTTCAATGAATTGCCCCTCGGTCCAAGAAGTCGACCAACAAAATTGAACTGAAATTTTGAAGCATACAGAGTGAGATCCCTAAGTATAAGAAGTTCCCGTTTGTAAGAAGCAAAAGTACTAAAATTCCATGCAGAGTAATAAAGTGAATAAAGGGTGCATCCAAATAAAGGCTTTCTTACATTAGGGTAGTTATCTATAGGGATATCCAAGCGCAGAACCCTTTTCACAGTGAACGAACTGGGACTCGGTGGAGCACCTTGCCAGTCCATTGATATTCCACGGGCCCCACATAATCTCTGCCACGAACATCACCATTAGGAAGCTAAAAGAAAATTTTAGATGACAGATTAAAAAAAAAAGTATAATGTTTATACTTGACTGTTATGAAGGGGGCATGGACAAGGAACACTATGGGAACATTATAAATAGAGGGCTTGGGAGTTGGGGCCTTGGGCTTGTAACAGGGTATGCTGAAATCAATACAAATGCACCTCCCTACCTCTCTCTTCCTCTCCTGATTTCATCTCTGCTCTCTCTATAATTACTTCTCCCCCTTCCCCTAACATTCACTGGAACCATTACCGAGCTCTAGTTCACTGTGAGCTTGGGCCATAACATTAACCAAAATAAAATGTCTAAATAAGTTTCTACAGTATGAAGCAGTACAATTTAAGACAAAGTTACTTTCAGAATTCAAATTTCTCCGGATCAAGTTCAATCAAATGCTGCCAAAATACAAACATGACTATAATGATTACTTAAGTGCACCTTTCATCATGAATCATTTTCCGCTTTTAAACGTAGAACATCATTTTCACAACACAGTAGACAGCTAACAACATATCCTGAACATTTGTCACTTCCTGTAAAATATTTAGAAATATTATAATAGACAATGTACTAGGTCACACAATGACAATCCAAAAATACCCACATGAACAAGGAAATCGATACCTTGGTCGAGTGACCCACCTTTCAAATAATCATCATGAAAATCAAAGGCAGTACACCTGAATGACTATCCATAGTGCTTTGAATTTTATTGCACACATCACTTCTTCCAACTGGAAGGAGGGCACTAAACGTTGCTAAAACCCCCAAATTATCCAAAACAAGTTTAATTTATATGACCCGGTTGAGGGTCAGAAATTCTTGCAACTGGAAGCAGGGCAGTAAACCTTTGGCTATGTGGTGCTGACTAACAGGGATGGTGAATTTCCATCCAGCATGCAGTAAAACAAATCATCAACAGAGGGCTTTCTAGGTTCAACTTTGAATTTCCGGTTTTGAACTTTTACAAGATAAAAAACAGTTTTTACAAAATAGGTTTTTTTTTTTTGAGATTGCAGTTTTGAAAACCAAGGTGTTTATGCTAAAGTTACAGAAATTTAAAGAATTATAGAAAATAAAAACATTTCAAAACTAAAAACATAAAACACTCAACAATACTAAACATTCCTCAAGGGCAAAAAAGAATTTCAAAGTACAGTTCATGGTCTTGATGTGTAGCTAATAGTATTGGAAAAAAATATTTTCCAAAAAGCCTAGCATCCACATTTCCACCAAGAGACAATCTCTTTTTCAAAGATTTATCCTATTCAATGAAATAAAAAACAGCCTTTGGTTTTATGATTTTCTGACAAAGTTCGGGACATTTCCATTAGACCCGAGTCAAAGATGAACAACCATAAAAGATAAACGGGAAAAGAAATGACAACCGAAAGCAAAACAGAACAAAACTAAAGCAACAAACAAACTAAGCATCCTCGACCCGAATACAAAACCTTACATACAAAACCCAATTAATAAACATTCTGTTGATTAAAAAACAAAACCTTCCATTTCCAACATTCTACTACAAATAAATTTTCCTCTAGTATGAGTGTATTTTCCTGTAACAGTAGTACTATTTGGTTATTGATTCAATCACGGGTTAACTCTTAAGAAATTACCTACACCATTAATTAAAGAAATAAAGAAAAAATTTTCTTCAAATAACCTCAAATGAAGGATGGGACAACCAAAGTAGAGCCAAGGGGGTTATAGATGAAGAAAGAATAAAAGTTGTTGCCCTTCACCCCACCAGCCGACAGGAGAGAGGAAAAAAGATTGCTGCACCTGAAAGAGAGGAATGGAGGAATGTCACTGTTCAGCCGGCAAACAGAAGAGAGGAAAAGATCAGATAAGACCATTGTGTGTGCACATGCATGTGTGTGCGTGTGTTTAAGAACTACAGTTGTAGCTCAAAGAGAAGAGGCTGATAAAACCACTACTGGCCGATATATGAGAGGAACCCCAGGAAGGGAAAAGAATTCAGGCTTCTTAATAATTAATTAAAATGTCAAAGTCTATTTACCCATGCTTGTTTTCATACGTCTACTTGATCCCCACAGATACACACACCTAACTGAAACTTCAAAGGGAAGGCACCAAGGGATGGACGAAGAAGGGGGAAGGCAAAGCACTATCATTATATCTTATCCAAGGCCAACACTTTAAAAACAGTACCCCATGCAGAGTGAGGAATGACAAAATCTCATTCACTTATCACTATTAGTCTATTATGCATGTGTTCTCTGATAAATAGTTGTAAAATTGATTATTAATTAGAGTTGTTAAGCTACTTTGAATAGAATCTTCTTCCTTTTTTTTCCCTGAAAAGTTCCATTCATAACCTAAAATTTAGAACAATTATAGTTGGATGCCTTGTCATTTGAAAAATGTCATTTGCATAGCTTGACAATTGTCACTTGCATCAATCACATGAAAACCACTAACTTTTCAAACCATTTCACTCTTCAGTCTTCATGTAAGCAATGTATAACATGTGGTGTTCTCTTAAGCCTACTTGGTTGGCAATCAGTTAATGGAGTATAATGAAAATAATGGCTGCCATGTAAGTGATACCACATTTAAAATATTAAGATACCAGAATGATATTTATTAAAAATGTTACAGAATATTGTTGGATAGGTTTATTATTTAAAGTATTATTAATTAGTCTTGTAAGTTATGTCTGCTGCAATTATTATTTAGTTTCTTCCTAGATGTAGTTATATCCTCCTCTTTCGTTCCCAAGGTTCATCTCTTTCTCTAACTCTCTACAGCTAAGACCCTTGTATAAATACCCTTTATTTTCCTGTGAATAAGATAATCAGAATTCCCTTCCATCCAAATTTAAATGGTATCAACTCTATTAGGGTTTTCGTTTTTCCTTTAATCTCTTTCCCGAACACAAATTAGGGACTGGTGTCTAATTAGGATTTCAATCAGACAACTCCAGCTTCCTCAAAAGTATCCTTTGGTGTGGTCAGTTTGAGTCAATTTAGCTTTTGTGCCTTCAACGGAGGAGAAGAAAGCAACCCTTGTGTCAGAAATGGTGCTTGTAATGTCCAAAATTGCGGACCATAAGTTGATTGGTTCAAATTATTTGGACTGGAGCATTGTGTCAGAAATGGTGCTTGTAATGTCCAAAATTACGGACCATAAGTTGATCAATCATTGTGAATTCGTTAAAGAACTAATGGATTATCTAGACTTTATGTACTCTCGAAAAGGGAACACCTCTCGCACCTATGAGGTTTGTCAAGATTTCTATCGCGTGGAGAAACAAGATAGGTCTCTGACGGAGTACTTCATGGATTTCAAGAAGATTTATGCAGAGCTCAACATGTTGTTACCATTCAACGCGGATGTGAAGGTACAACAAACCCAAAGGGAACATATGGTTGTCATAATTTTCCTGGATGGTCTTCCTACTGAGTTTCAGATAATCTCTGTCAGCAAAATCTCAAATAATCTCTGGATCTAAGATTCCCTCGTTACAAGATAACTTTAGTCAGCTTCTGTGCACTGAGATTCGTCCAGATACCATCAGTTCTGCACCTGTTCAGGAAGAGAGTGCTCTTGTGGGTCGAGCCAATGAGAATGGACAACAACAAGAATATGGAGGAGGGATTATATGTCACTATTGTCGCAAGCCTGGTCACATGAAGTTTGTCTGCAGAAACTGCAGAACAAAAATATGAGACCTCAATCTGGATCTGGCCAATCTGCTCATATTGCGTGTGCTGAAACATCTAAGAAGCCTATTATCATCTCTGCCAATGAGTATGCTGAATTTTGGAAGTATCAAGAATCTCTAAAGTCTTCCTCTACTCCTATTCCAGCCAACACCAAGTCAGGTCATCCAAACACGTCTTGTTGCCTCCTCTTCAAAGTGGGTTATTGACTAAGGTGCGACAGACCATATGTGAGGTAACCCTAGCCTATTTTCTACCTTCCAACCCTACCACCAAACCTCCACTATCACTTTGGCTGCTGGGTCACCTTCTAGAATTGTTGGATCTGGCACCATTAACCCAACCCCAACAATCCCACTCATCTTCTTGAGTTTACCCAACATATCATTTAACCTATTGTTTGTGAGTAAAATCACTCGTATTCTCAATTGTAGTATCTTATTTTTTTCCTGAATATTGCGTGTTTCAAGATCTTATGACGAGGAAGATTATTGGTAAAGGACAAGAATTAGGAGGTCTCTACATTCTTGACACACAAGTTCCCAAATCAGTAGCTTGTTCTGGAGTAGCTTACCCCACTTGAAGCACGTTGTGAGTTGGGTCATCCATCTCTTCCTTTGTTAAAGAAATTGTGTCCACAATTTCACAATTTGTCTTCATCAGATTGTGAGTCTTGCCACTTTGCTAAACATCATCGTTCTAGTTTGAGACCTAGGATCAATAAATGAGCAAGTGCTCCTTTTGAATTAGTTCATTCCGATGTTTGGGGACCTTGTCCTCTTGTGTCAAAAACTGGGTTTAGGTACTTTGTCACCTGTGTTTCTGACTGTTCTTGTATGACTTGGTTATTCTTAAAGAAAAAGCGATCTGAGTTGTTCTCTCATCTTTCATCCTTTTGTTATGAAGTCAAAACTCAATTTAAAACCCCTGTACAAACTTTGAGGAGTGATAATGCCAAAGAATACCCGTTGGAGGTGTTCCAAACTTATATGACTCAAAATAGCATTATACATCAAATATCTTGTATTGATACACCATCACATAATGGAGTGGCTAAACGAAAAAATCGGCACTTGTTAGAAACTGCATGAGCACTTTTATTCCACATGAAAGTTTCCAAAGTGTTTTGGGCTAATGCTTGTTCTACGGCTTGTTTTCTCATAAATCAAATGCCCTCCATTGTTCTTAATGGTGAGACTCCCTATCATGCACTCTTTCCTACAAAATCTATGTTCTCAACTGAATCAAAAATGTTTGGTTCACTTGTTTTGTTCGAGATGATCACCCTCATATCACTAAATTGGATCCCAAATCCTTGAAATGCATTTTCTTGGGTTACTCTCGCTGCAGAAGGGATATAGATGGTATTGCCCGAGTCTTAATAAGTATCATGTATCTATTGATGTCACTTTCCTCGAAGACACCTTTTTCTCCACCTTCTACTAGCGAGGAGGAAGAAGATGATTTGCTCATTTATACCATCACTTCTTCTATCCCTCGTCCAGTCAAGCCTTCTATCACTCAGGTTTATTCTCGGCGTCAAGCACCAACACTGTCATCATAGACAAACCTCCTATCACTCAGGTTTATTCTTGGCGTCAAGCACCAACACTTCATCAGATCACAGTTCGGGTAATGATCTACCCATTACTCTTCGCAAAGGTAAATGTCAATGTACCCATCCCATCTCTACTTGTGTGACCTATAATAACTTGTCATCCTCCACCTTTTCATTTGTTGCATCTCTTGACTCAATTTATGTACCTAAAATTGTCCACGAAGCCTTAAACCACCCTAGTTGGTGTGAGGCTATGGAGGAAATGATGGCTTTGGATGAGAATGATACTTGGGATTTGGTGACTTTACCTCTACAAAAGAGGACTATTAGTTGTAAATGGGTGTTTGCAATTAAAGTTAAGCAAAACTAGTGCAATGCTCGCGCCTTAAAGACGAGGAATTTATTTAAAATATTATTCGATTATATATGTGATTCGAACGTCATTCTATATATCTATATACTTATTTACAAAAGAAAAAATGTATAACATAATTGTTTTGAATTTATAAATTAGTTGGAAAGAGATACAATATAATTAATAAAAAATAATGAAAATGATTTAATAAGATAAAGTGGCTACAAACTCAAACATACCACATAAGAGGATCCACAATGGTCGGGCGCCCCCCTTCCGATTTCACTTTTTCATCCGATTTGAGGAACCCGACCATTATGGACAACCAACCCAAATTCCGCTATATATTGGGCACCTTCCCAAATCCGAAACCAATAAAACGATGACATGTGATGTGTACAACTTAATAAATTATTTATTTTTTATTTTCCTTAATAGATTTTAATTAAAGACTAAAAAATATTAACAATTTAATTATAATATTTTAAAATAGTAAAATTAATTATCAAATATAATTATATAATTACATTAATAATTTTTAATTGTTTAATTTATTAACAATTTTTAAAAAATTTTAAAATCAATTATCAAATATTATTATATAAAATAATTTTATTAATTGTTTAAATTAATAATGTTATGAATTGTCAAATTTATTAACAATTTAGTTTAAATATTTTATATTATTAAAAGTAATAAATATTCATTGTCCGTAATAAATATTCGATTTAGTATGGGAAATACATAATTTCAATTTTGAAAAATAAAACAGTCAAGATTTTTTTCAATGTATGTAGACGATTAAGAAGAAGATTGCGATCAAAATAAAAAAAGAAACATATCAAAGATTTCCGATAATATAACCAACCAATAAGAAAAGAGAAATGAATTAAAATAATCAGGTGTAATTGAGAGCGTGACACGTCAGGGAAAAAAATGCTAACAGAATTAATAATATTAATAGATTAGAGGAAACCACCTTTTAAATTTAATTTTGAGACAAACCACCCTTTAAAATACATTCATTTAAAAATACCACCCATCAACACTTTTCACTGAAAATCTATTAAGTAATCAGAAATTACCATTTTACACCCAAAAATATATATTATATTTCAAGGTTGTTAGAAAGAAACAAACTATATTTGTATGCTTTTAATTGCAATCTAATGAATGTCATTAAATCTGAAATCTCTTCTTTTTCTTTTCTCAATCAGTATGTTTGAAATCCTTGGAATCTATATATATTATATTAAATCTACATCTAATAGCTAAAATTAATTTATACTCCCTCCGTTCACTTTTATTTGTCATTACAATTCACGCACGTTTTCTTAGAATGATAAAAACTATATAAAATATTAATTTTTTAATTAAATTTTTTCAATAATCTCATGCGTTTTAGTAATAAGTATAATATTATTATAAAAATTATTAAAAAAATAAATATTTTATATAGTTTTCATCATCTTAAAAAATGGGCATGAATAGAAAAAAGACTATTTAAAGTGAACAGAGGGAGTAAGAATTAAGATAATGTGTCATCTATATCTACTATTAATATATAAGTCTTTATGATGATTTATCATAACTGACTTTTTTTTAGAATCTCATAACCAACTTATTTTTAGGTGTTTTAATCAATAAGCTTCCATTACAATTATATTTAAAAAATTTCTTAAGAAATTCTACATTTTTTTAAACCAATAAGTTTAATTCAATACATTGAATTAATATATAATCTATATCTATATGTAAATATTTATATATTATATCAAGTCAAATCATTTTTTTAATGTTTATTCTCTCCTTGGATTGATATAAAACTATATTTAGTTAAATCTTTTGGTTACAATCACTATATGATAACGTACAAATATAACAAAATTTTCTTTCTAAGAACCTTAAAATAATATGTAATATATACAAGGGGTAAAATGGTAATTTCGATTTTCTAAAGGTGGTTTTTTCACAAAAGTTTTCCCCAAACTACTATTTAAAGGGTGGTTTCATGCAATTTTTCGCCTTAAAGTTAACCCCGATGGACCAATAGCTCGATTGAAGGCTCGACTAGTGGCTAAATGATATGCTTAAACTTATGGGGTAGATTATTGTGACACTTTTTCTCCTGTTCCTAAGTTGACATATGTCGGGTTACTTATTTCCATGGTCGCAAATTTACCAAATTACAATTGGTCTCTCCAGTCAAGTCTTGCTAGCTTAGCTGATAAGTATGACATGTAGTGACCAATAGGTCACGAGTTCGAATCCCCCCTCCCCCTATTGTAATGGCCTAAGTGCCTACCTATGAACAAAAAAAAAACAATTGGTCTCTACATCATTAGACATGAAAAATGCTTTCCTTCGTAGAGACCTCCCAGAAGAGGTTTATATTGAGTAACCTTCGGGCTTTGTTGCTAGGGGGAGCATGGGAAAGTTTGTCGTTTGTCGTTTGCGTAAGTCTCTGAATGGCCCGAAGCAAAGTCCTCGAGCTTGGTTTGGAAAGTTTAGTGAAGCACTTGAAAAGTTTGGAATGCAAAAGCAAATCTGAACATATTTGTCTTCTATAAACCATCTTAATTAGGCATCATGTTATTGGTGGTATAAGTGAATGATATTGTCATCACTGGATGTGATAGATGAGGTATTTTATCTCTGAAAGCCTTTCTCGAACGTCAGTTCCAAACTAAAGATTTGGGGATGTTAAAATACTTCTTGGGCATTGAGGTAACAAGAAGTAAGAAAGGAACTTTCATATCTCAAAGAAAATATGTGCTTGATTTGTTACCAGAAATGGGGAAATTAGGGGCTAAACCTTGTAGCTCTCCAATGATTCCTAATCTGCAGCTTACAAAAGAAGGTGAAGTGTAAAAAGATATTGAGAGATACACCCGTGGAAAAACTAAATTACTTAACGGTGACCACACCAATTATGCATGAGTCATGACCACACTAAATATGCATGAGTCAATATTTGTGTTCGACATCAGTTGATCATTGGGCAGCTATCGAATAGAATTTGTGTTACATAAAAAGAGCTCCTGGACGCGGCATTCTGTATAAGAATCACGGTCACAGTAACATTGATTGCTTTACAGATGCGGATGGGCGGGGTCCAAGGATGATCGATGATCCACATCTCGTTTGTGTGTTTTTGTTGGTGGAAATCTAGTTTCATGGAAGAGTGAGAACCACGAGTGTTGTTTCTCGTTCAAGTGCAGAGTCAGAGTATAGAGCCACGACACAAGGTGCATGTGAGGTTAAGTGGATTTATCAACTATTGCCTAAATTAGGTCTTAATACAAATTTGCCTGCAAGGTTGTATTGCGATAATCAAGCAGCCCTTCATATTGCATCCAATCCTGTATTTCACGAACGAATGAAGCACATTGAGATAGACTGCAATTTCGTCCGTGAAAAGATACAAAGAAGGCTTGATGAAAGCAATGTAGTATGTGAAGACCGGAGAACAATTGGGAGATCTTTTCAGTTTTCACAAAGGCTTTATACAGAAATAGAGTTGATTATCTATGTAACAAGCCGGGCATGATTAACATCTATGCTCCATCTTGAGGGAGAGTGTTTACAGGATATTGTTGGATAGGTTTATTATTTAAAGTATTACTAATTAGTCTTGTAAGTTGTGTAGGTCTGCTGCAATTATTATTTAGTTTCTTCCCTAGGTGTAGTTGTATCCTCCTCTCTCTTTCCAAGGTTAATCTCTCTCTCTCTAACTCTCTTCTGATAAGACCATTGTATAAATACCCTTTATTTTCCTGTGAATAAGATTATCAGAATTCTCTTCCATCCAAATTTACCAAAAAAAAAAGAGCATACCTATATATAATTATGCCAAACAATAAAACACCTATGTGGAATTTTTTTTTTTTTTATAACATTTGATGTTAAATGGGATTCATTTTTTTCCCCGTCAAAAGTTCCATAGAGGCATTGGTTAAGGAACCCTTTGGCACGTGCATTCAAGAATAGAGACGTGTTCAAAAAGCTAGGTTGGGTAGGACATAAGCAAAATATATTTCTAAATAGAGGGACATCTGATGCTCCTCAAACTAGGATTCTAAGAGGAAGCTTCAGGATAAAGATTGTCTTCGGTGAAAACAACTTCAGTATAATAGGCTAATAAGCTTTACAATGTTGAAAAGTTAGAAACCTAGATTTACAGAAAAAATAAAAGAAGGGCTAATGAGCTTTAGTAACTAAAAAAACATCATCATGCTTTGAAAATATGAATTTTCAACAACCTAATCAGTTAGATACTTAGATTTGATAATGATAAAAAAAAATGTAACCAAAAACTCGGGAAATTTTATCATAAAATCGGGAATATATCAATTCCTATCTTTTACTCAACTACAAAACTAATCACTCTTATCCTACATATTCATATTATCAAAATTAGCAACAGCTTTTTAATTATATCCGAAGATCATTAACAACAACTCAAAACAATTAAGAATATAAGAGACATAATCATTAGATCACGTTCCTAATACATTAAAACTACTAATATACATCCTAAAATCGTTAAGGCATCATAAACATATGCTAGTCAAGGACAAGGGCATACACAAACAAAATGTGAAAAAAAAAAAAAAAAAACTGTTTCTAAAATATATTGAAAGTTAAACATGTGCTAGTCAAGCATAAATACACGTGAACAAGAAAACACGTTTTCAGGCATTCGCCTGGAAGCTTGAGGGAGGCACTGCCTCCCCTCACCTAATCACAAGTTGCTAGCGTGTCAATTTTTTACACCTTACCCAAGTGTGTTTGAATTGCAGATTATGCGACAAAAGTGCTTAATGCTTGCAATAATCCATACGCTCTGACCCAACAAACTCGAGTCAGGAATGACAACTGACGAGTACTTATTTTACCTTGTCCCCTTTCATTTTCTTAATCTCAGAAAGCAGGATTATGCATTCAGCCTATGAACCAGCAAGTTCTTGCCTACTCTGAAACTAAATCCTTCTAATGACAACGACTGGTTCTTAAGGTTAACATATAATAGATTACGTGAGTTAAATTACAAAAATCATTTCTGCCAAACTTTCAACCAACAATTGAGTCCAATTTCTTTAACACTCTTCCAAATTATGGTTTATGGGCATTTAAATTAGATTTCATCCTTAGGGTGAATAATTGAGAGTCCAAGTAAATAATGTATAAAAGATTACAAGCTAGATTCCAAAATGATGAAGAGTGAAGTTCAAAATTCTTAGAAATCTGGCTTTTACATCTTCTAGTCTACAGAAGGGATATCCCAACAAAACAGCTTACCTCCTGCTGCAGGCTACTCCAACCCCCTAACTGTGCACCATGGACATGTGACATCAGATTCGAAGAGGCCAAAGGACTAGGGCTTCTATGCTGACGTCTGTCAAAATCTCCAAGGCCTTGGTTGGATATCATTCCAGAAACCCTCAAGATCTCTGCATGATACAATGATATCATTATTGTTACCCAAAACAAACAAGCACAATAAACTCAAATTGCATGTTATGAATGAAGATGAGGAAATGAAGAAAGTGAGACCGTACATAACATGATTCATTATAGCAATTGCACATTGTTCAAATTTGTTAAATGGACAATTCCTACTAACTCAGTCATATGTTAAAACGAAATTACCAACTGGTAGAGACTAGATTGATTGGCACAGGGCAAAGATCACCAACTGGTAGAGACTAGATTGATTTGTTTGATTAGCATCATGCGTCATCTGAGAAGGTGTTGGTTAAAAGAGGATGCATATGGACAATAATAAAGCATGATTTCCCATCTCCATTGATAATATCAGGCTGAATTTTGATTTTTGAATGCCGTGGGTGCTAGTTTTGAGTTATCCACGATGGTATATGGGTGCTAGTTTTAAAACATCCACAAAAGATGCAAATTGTTAAAACACTGCATCACAATTCATAATAAAAAAAAACTCGGGAGATGAAAACAGGAAAAAACAGCAACTGTTGAGGATACTAAGATAGCAGCATAGCACTAACTTAACGTGTGAAGCACATGGAGAAAGCAAGAGGAGATAAGTGAAGGGTGTTAATAAGAAAGGTAATGTACATTGTTCTATTTCAAAAACGACACAGAAGCAACCCATTACGACAACTACCAACGAAGAGCCTTTGCAGGAGTAGTGAAACCTGGATTGTGAAGATCAGTATAGAACAAGTAGAAAGATGGAATTTGAGGGTAAAATCGAGAGATAGTTGTCAGTTGTCTACTCTAGTATGTTTTTTCAATGTCCCGGGAACTTAAATTGAAGATAATATGATGAGCAGCAATAAAGATGAGAAACAAGGAGAACAATGGAATAATGGGTAATGGAAAAGACATCAGTTGCGATGTAAATTGGTAATCCATCAGCAAGTAGTTTAGTTCAGGGAGTAGAAGCCACAATAGAAAAGGATACTGAGCAAGTAATCATCAATATTAGCAGCAGGTAGCCAAACCCCAAAAAATTGGGGTTAAAAAGAAGAAAATGAAAAAAGCAAGATTGAGTTGAGTGAGAAGGACCTTGATTCAACAGACGGCTACAGATGGGAAGGACTTGAATGAAAGGTCCGAGCTTCTGATGCTCAGCCAAGAGCTCTGACAACAAGTACTGACTATAAAGCAAACCAAAGCAAAGCAGGAATATACAAGGTTAATAAATACTCCAACTCTTCGCGTGGAAGGAGGAGAGGGAGATTGGGAGGACCTATCAACATGATCAGGAGCGGCTCTAATCTGAGGGGAAGCAGCCCTTGCTGTTGCTGGTGAGTAGTTTGGATTGTAAAGACCTGACATTGATATAACTGGATGTGGATTGATGGATTGACTGGTTATTAATGGGTATGCTCTGCCGCTACGGCTGGGGCTGGGGCTAGGGCTACGGGCTAGGGCTCACAGCTAAAAAAAAAAAAAGGGTTTTAGTGGGTGCTCCCAGTGGCGGCCGCAGGATCCTCCGAAAGGTGGGGCGGGCGCGAAATTTCTAGTGTGTACTGAGATATTGGCCTTGAATAAACTCCTTTACCTAAGCTACGACTTTCAACTTAGCAATGGATTGTAGAAAAGTACTTACATTTGCTTAATTGCTGGTTTCTCGTCATTCATTGGAAATTCAGGCATTTGTCATATTTAGGAGTGTAAACTTATCGAAATTCAATCATGCTAAATTCAAGGCTTTTGCATATTATCTAGGATTGTAAACTCGTCAACTTTATAATATCTTTTGGTTCCCAAAGACATGTAAGGTACGAAAATATAAATATTGCATAAAGCTTCACAAATTCAATTAATAAATTTCATTCTCAAAATCACATATACACAATAATTAAAACACAAAATTTATTCTCAAAATCACAAACTCTAAGAAAATTTCACAAAATTTATTCTCATAATCAAATCCTAATTTCACCAATTTTATGGGGTTTAATTAGTTTATAGCTAGATAATTTGTACTCCCTCTGTTCGGCAAAACTTGTCATTTTAAGGTGTTATTTTTGTTCAAAAAAACTTGCCATTTTAGGTATTTTATCATTCACTTTACAAAAATGCCTTTGATATGATTGATGGTTTGTTAGTTGTAGTTTTCGATAAAGTAAAAAAGGAGGGTAATAATTGAGGGTAAATTGGTACATTTGTTAATTGTCTTAAAACTTGTGAAATAAGCTAAAATGACAAGTTTTGCCGAACGGAGGGAGTATATAATAGGGAGCTCGGGAAGTGGGAATATAATTAAATAAGGGGTAGAAACATAGAGACCGGGGGCAAGTTGAACAAAGAATAAAAAAACTTTTTTGAGGGAGGTGAAATTTTTTTTTGAAAAAAAGAGGCTAATTTCACCAATTTTATGGAGTTTAATTAGTTATAGCTAGATAATTTGTATCTAATAGGGAGGTCGTGAAGTGAGAATATAATTAAATAAGTGGGTAAAAACATAGAGAGTGGGTTGCAAGTTGAACAAAGAATAAAAAAGCTTTTTTGGGAGGTGAAATTTTTTTTAAAAAGGAGGCTAGTAGGAATTAAACCCTTAACCTTTGCTCTCACTTTACTTTCCTTCCTTCCCACCAACCAACTAAACAAAGTAGATTAGCTGATTTTGTATTCATCCTAGTTTTACTTAATACAACACTGCCATATATATAAATAATTTTTTTTTTCCAAAGTCCGGGGACGCGTGGGTCGAAGGGTGGGGCGGCCGCCTACGCCCGCCCCACCCTAGGGCCGCCCCTGGGTGCTCCTAAGACCATCCGCATTCATTAATCTCTTCCTAAGCTCATAACTTACTTTTTTTTTTACCGCCATATCAGCTTAAAAATCCCACTCCAGAATATTATTTTTTCACTCCCCATTCATAAACCCGATCTCGGACTCATAACTTACTTTTCTTTATTTACTTTTTTTTATTAAATCACATTTCTATATATTAAGCACATACTATAATCCACTCTCATTTTGAGGGCTTTCACCTTGCTGCCGCCGCCAACGATGTTTGCCCACATCATCTTTGCCTAGCAGCATGTTTGCCCACATCCCCCGACGCCACCTACCTTGGCCTCCATCACCCTTCCTCAACCACCTCCGGTACAAGCCCACTAGCTTCACCTTCCCCTGCCTCCCTCCCACATACTCCTCCTTACCCACCAGCAAGACCGGTTGCAACCTGCAGCCTCAGTCCTCACCAGCCTTAACACCATGCCTCCAGTCCGAAAGCGTGCAACCAGCCTCAGTCCTCACCGACCTCTTGTCCATCGGCTGTTGTTAATAGGAGGAATGTCAAGTTCTTAAACAAATATATATATAATAGATGCAATTCGATTCCCAGCCTATGCAAATAATTACAAGACTTCCTCCCGTTGTAGTGAAGGGTAGTCAGGATCGATCCACGAGGAGGCAGGTCAGCGGGATCCTAGTAGCGTCGGAAATCTCACGTTTTTCTTCGACCAGAAGCCTCGATTTTGACCTTGGTGCTCGATGTCAACCTAGGTTGTCAATCCTTTCTGCAATAGAAGACCTGCAGAGAAAAAAACAAGCAGTCGATATCGACTAGGGAAGATCGATATCGATGTTAGCAGACGGAATCGACTGGCTCAGAAGACTGCCAGTCGATACAGGTGGTCGATATCGAGGAGGGATGGGTTGATATCGATCTCAGTAACTCAGAAGGGATGATCGTCGTCGACTCAGAAAACTGTCGACGAAACTCAGTGGTCGATATCGATGTCTGTTGGTCGATACCGATGTCTTCTACTGCAAAGTTGTTAGCTTTTTCGTCGGTAAAGAAAGGCCGAAGACTTAATGATGAATGAGGATGCGATGAACAGAGTAAAGACAGTGTTTTGATGAATATAAACTATATAAAAAGCAACTCCTAGGATTAGGGTTTACCACAACGTTAACCAATGCATGCGATAAGGTAAACAAGACGGACAATTGCGCTATTTCATCCGAGGGACAAGGTTTCGCTGTACACCAACTCTTAGGATTACTCTTGCAAATAAACCTAATTGTCTCTACCAATTTTATGTTTATAACTCAAGTTGTTAGCATGAATCCCTTTTCTTTCGATTAGGACTAAACATAGAATCATAGGAGATGATATAGACACAACGATATCAACATCTAACACTTACCTCAAGCACGCATAGCTAACGTCGGGCTCACCCCAACCCTAAGAGCTTTGGGGGACTACTCGCTTCTCATCATGAAACTCATCTTTGATTGAAAGAAATAAACTTGCATTAAACTATAAACTCCGAAGCTTTACAACTCAACGTCGGCTTTCGCAAACGCCAAACCTTAAAACTTCTTTCTAACTCTATTGCTATTGATTGTGTAACTGTGTGGATGATCCTTGAATGCCAGCCCCCTAGGGCTTTATTTATAGGTTACTAACCCTTGCTAGCCAAGGATTGTAACGTCTATCTAAACTATGAACTCTATCCAAACAATTAGGATAGGTATTTTATTTTGATAAAATTCTACTAACCTGATAAAACTTAAAGGTAAAAAATAGATAAATCTCAGCTGCCATATATCTATAGTTACAAGATAATTCGTGCCTCTTTGAAGATAGAATTGCCAATCCGCATCTCGAAAACGTGTCTATCTTCTGTCGAGATAAGGTCGATATCGACCAGGAAGGTCGATTTCGATGTCTCTGTTTCTGCTCAACAAGCTCAGCTTCACTCGATTACTGGGTTGAGGTCGATATCGATGATGTAAGGTCGATATCGAGTGCTTTTCCCTGCTGTGTGATGGTTTGTCTCGACACTCAGTTCTGTGTCGATGTACTGTAGTCGATGTCGATGTTGCAAGGTCGATATCGATCTCTCTTCTGCTCTCCTTGGTTTCTTCGTTTCGACTCCGATTTCGCTCGAATTCCTGCATGGTTAGCTCAAAACTTGTTCAGACTCTATTTCTTGCACGTTAGCCCATTCTTACACAAGTTTATATTCTTTTGAACCTTTTCTTTGGGAATCGAATGAAATATGAAGTCAAAACTTGCGAATAAAATAGGTACAAATATGTACATCAAAATACCCCATACTTAGACTTGCTTGTCCTCAAGCAATAACCAAGTAATAACCAACACCTACAACACTCCCTTCAAGTCTTCGCCCTTGTCAAAAGCAACATTATAAGTGGTAGCAAAGCAAAGCAAGTGGATTTAACGTCATAGCACATATTTAGGCGATCCATAGGCATATGCAATTTTTGAACCAACCTCACAGGGATAATGTGTTTGTACTCAACTCTCATGTGTTTAGGCTATGAAGATCAACGCTCAACTCAATTCCATACACAATCTCATAAACATTGCAATTTATAAAAATTCACTTCGCAACCAATTATGAAAATGCAATAAGAACCATCAGGAGGACTTTCGCTCAATGGAAGACTTCAAAGAAGACTCCATTCGGTGGGGTTGTAATGGGGCTTGGTAAGGAATAAAAGGTATGGAATTATTTGGCTATGTGGTGCTTTTATAATTCGGGAATCAAGACTCCTAAATCTCAACACTTGCAATATCCAAACCATAACTCTTCAATGTTGCACTTTCCAAGCTCAATCTCCCATAATGCTCTTTCCAAACTCATCTTTCCATAATATGCTCTAAAGATGCACTAAAAAAATGTAAACCATACTATCAACCCTTCCTTCAAACTCTAATATGCCTCTCAAAAATATTACTCTTGTATGAAAAAAATAAAGGACTTAAGGACTTTGGCTCATGCACTATGTATACATATATCTCTCTTTTTTTTCGGATTTTTTTTTACGAAAATAATAAATAAATACTAAAATATGTGCATTTATATGGTGAGCCAAAAATCCTTTTAGAAAATATGACAAGATGTAAATATGCACCAACCCATAATTTCCTTGCTCAAAACTGGACAATATGCGCTTTTTTCCACAAGGCATTAGTCCAGCCAATCTAAGTTTCAATTCCCAAATGGGGGTCAGGCTCAATTTGGCTAGGGATAATTTTTATGGAGTTTGCAATTTTAGGCTCAGGCTAATTTTCTGGCTTCAAGCAGAGATAATGCAGAGTAGGTAAAGAGAGGATAAAAATGGCTTAAAAGATGCCTCCATCATTTAATTCTCGTAAACATAGACATATTTATGTATTGGCTTTGAATAACTATCACAACATTTAGAGATGCATAGGAAGAGTAAATTCACTCAAGAAAGTGGATGGATTTTTGATGTTTTCCCTATAGGCCAAAATTCTCACAAGGACAATTTTTGTTGGATTTGCTTTTTAGCCTAGGATCATATGTGCTCAATTTCATCACAAGTTCACAATCTACATAAAAAATTTAAGGACTTAGGCTAAACCATCCAAATATGCCATAGGATTTACATGATCAAGTCAGCTATTGAGTTTTCATCATAGGACCTCCAAGTAGGGTTTAAAAAATAAACTTAAGGAGTAAACATGCATTTTTTTTTGTATTTTTGACATTTTTCTATTTTTTTAGATTTTCTGACATTTTTTATGAAAAGTAGAACTAAGAACAAAAAATTTAAACATGAATGCAATGCGAAGAAGAAAACCAAGATATGACCATAAGACATGTCTTTCCCCCACCCCATACTTAAAATATACAGTGTCCCCATTGTATTAAAAGAAAAACAAGGGTAGAGAGAAACTCACAGCGCAACTTGCGGATTCAGGTCGATTTCCAGGTTAGGTCGATGCTAGAAGTCAATATCTATGTCAGAGGTCGATGTCGACTGCATCTGTCGAAGGCAAGGAAGAAGGTGAAGTCGAGGGCTTCCAGGTGATGGTCGATATCGATGATTATGTTTGATATTGACCTCTGCTTTTCGCTCCTGAGTCCTCGATGTCGACTCTAGGAGATGGCTTGACCCTGGGGGGGTCGATTTCGACTGCCTCTGTAGAAGCTTCTTTTCTTCGTCATCGTTCCTTTTGCTTAACAACCTGAAATCTTGGTTAGATTTATAGATAAAGCCACGAATTATCTCAGTTTTAAAAGTTTTAAAAAAACAAAAATCCTAAAAACCATCTATGAAAAATTTAAAGGTATTATGTACATGCTCTAGAGTTTTGAGTCGCTAGGTCGACTTCTCCGTCAGGTCTTCATGAGCCTTTAATGTAGGGAGCCTTCAAGCTTGGCCTTCGCCTGGATCATCTAGGTCCTTTTGGTAGTAGCTAAGTTCGGCGACCAAGGCTTCTTCATCGTTAGGTTCTTCTTTATTGGGTGCTTTCCTTTTCTTTCTTGACCTAACTTTTGCAATATAGGCAAACCATGGAGCTTTGATCCTCTCATTAGTTGAATTATCAATAATTGGCTTAATTGATTTATCAATAAGGGACAGAGGAGGGTTGGGAGTCATACCTGGGCTTACCTGTTTGGGCCCGAAACAGAAATCTTCGGGCTGAGAGGTGGTCGATTTCGACCAAGGTGGGTTGATTTCGAGAGCTTTGGTCGATGTCGACATGTGGGGGTCGATACCGACGTCAGTGACCCCATACTTAAGCTCTTGACAATAATCTGGCATACTCGATTTCGACCAAGGGGAGTCGATTTTGAGGTCTGTAGTCGATATCGGCTGGTCCAGTCGATGTCGACCCTGCTTGCTATTTCCGTCCTCGCCAACAAAAATTTTCTAAGCTTTTCCTTAGCCGGCGAGAGGACAACTTGCTCGAGATGCTTTGTTTCGCTCATGGTTGAGTTGAAAGAGAATTCTATCACTTCGTTCCCTACAGTAAAGGTTAGTAATCCTCGACGTACATTGATATTGGCATCATCAGTAGCTAAGAAAGGCCTACCAAGGATAATCGGTACTACGGGATCTTCAGGCATCTCCAATACAATGAAATCAGTAGGCACAAAGAACTTACCTACCTTTACCGGAACGTCATCAACTATACCTGTGGGCCTTACGAATGAGTTGTCAGCCATATAGAGTTTCATATCCACAGGTTCAAGTGCTCCGATGTTCACCTTTTGCCAAATAGAAAGAGGCATAAGACTTACGCTTGCCCCTAGGTCACATAGGGCCTTGTAGCGATGTTGGCCAAGCCCCACGGTGATTGCAAACTTTCCTGGATCACTCCTCTTCTCAGGGAATTCCATCTTTGAGCACTCCTCTGCGATCTCTGCCATGGATCTCTTCTTACTAAGGATGTCTTTGAGGAATCGAACATAGGCGGGCATCTCACTTAGGGCTTCTGTAAGAGGAATGGTAACATTAAGACCTTGAAGAATTTTTACAAAGCGCCTAAACTTACCTTTGGTGGGATCCTCCAATGCTTTGGATGAGAATGGCAACGTCTTCTTTGGCGGAGGGGCCAAAACGGTGGTCGGAGGGGCCTGCTGAACATCGATGTTGACAGGGATCTGGTTGATATCGACTGGGATGGTCGATGTTGAACTTTGTTGTGGCTCCACAGGCTCTGTAGTAGTATCGACGTCGACCCTTGGGTCGACCTGATGGTCGATATCGATCTCTGGCTCGACATCGACTGGTCTGTCGATATCGACTAGATCTGCTGCCTTCTCCTCCGCTTTCGTTCGTGGCTTTTGTACTTTGTTGCCACTCCTTAGTTGCATGACTGCGATGTGGCCCGACCTGGATTGCCCCTTAGGATTGGTAGTTGGTTGCCCAGGGAACGTTCCGGGCGGTCTAGGGATTTGTGCCGCCAATTGACCCAGCTGGGTCTCTACGTTCTTTTTCCAAATATCTATCTCCCCAATCCTTGTGGTAAGGTGATTGAATTGAGAATGGATTGCATTGTTGGATTGATCATTCTTAGCTTGGTTCCGCCTTATCTCATCTAGCACAAGTTGAAGGATCATCCTTCCGTTGGTCTCTCTCCGGGTGCCCAGGAGCTCTATAGAGTGGGGGGTCCCTAGGGTTAACCTGGTTCCTCTGTGGTTGTTGGAACCTTTGGTCTCCCCAATATTGGCGATTGGGACCCCTCATGTAGTTGGCTTCCTCATGAGTCTCCGCTAGTTGCACTTGCTCAGCATGGGGGCACTCAATGGTGGTATGTCGCTGCGATCCACATTCGATGCAATCCTGTTTCGCCGAAAGGAACCTCACTTGCTTTTGGAGCTTTCGAAGTTGATCTCTATGGAATTGCTCCTTTACGTCTGGATCGATCACCTTAGAGGGTTCATATAATGACATAGATGGGGTAGGCCTCGACGATGATGATGTGTCGAAAGCCTCAGGAGTCCCATATGTGTTGTCGAACTCCACCAACCTCTCTATGGTCTCCCAAGCCTCTTGTGGAGTGAGTTCAAGGTAGCCATAGGAGGTCTAGGTGTTGATCCTCTCCTTGGTTGCAGCATCAAGAGAATTGTAGATAATTTCCTTAATCGCGTACGGTGGTTGGCCATGCGTCGGGCATGATCGTAGTAGGTCCTTAAACCTTTCCCAAACAGTCACCAGAGCCTTACCAGACTTTTGTTTGAAAGCCGTGATTTTCTGTCGGATCAACGCCGTCTTAGAAGGAGGGAAGAACTTATTGAGGAACGCGTCCTTGACTTCATTCCAGGTGTGGAGCGATCTTGAGGCTAAGCTATCTGACCACTTCAATGCTTTTCCTGTAAGGGACCAACGAAAAGCTTTTAGTTGGACATATTCAAGACTCTGTCCGTCAGCAATAGTATCACAAAGGTCTAAGAAAGTTGATATATGTGCCATAGGGCATTCATTAGGTTTTCCTTCATATTGATGCCTTCTTATTTCAGTAAGGAAGTTAGGTTTAATTTCAAAATTAGAGGCAGGGATAAGAATCGCCGATTCAGGCACTGTGAGCGCGGGGTGCATATATTGCTTGGCATTCCGAGGGAGGGCATTGATTTGGGCTTCTATTTTCCTCCTGCCTTCCTCCTCCCTATCTGCACGCTCCTTAAGTGCCGCCTCTCTAGTTGTTAAGTCCTTCACCCGCTTCCTTAGTTGCTCAATTAACTCAGCCTGGTTTGCGTTGTCTGCCATGATTCTTTGAGCTTGGGCTCTTAGATGGAAATAGCGCTCAGGGTCATTTACTCCTTCAAATTCAGGTGGGCGATCAGCGTGTCGCATACACCTGCAAAGCCAATCTAGATAAAAACGTGAGATAGACTACTAGGGCGCGATTGATTGCCTCCCCGGCAATGGCTCCAATTTGTTAATAGAAGGAATGTCAAGTTCTTAAACAAATATATATATAATAGATGCAATTCGATTCCTAGCCTATGCAAATAATTACAAGACTTCCTCCCGTTGTAGTGGAAGGGTAGTCAGGATCGATCCACGAGGAGGCAGGTCAGCGGGATCCTAGTAGCGTCGGAAATCTCACGTTTTTCTTCGACCAGAAGCCTCGATTTTGACCTTGGTGCTCGATGTCAACCTAGGTTGTCAATCCTTTCTGCAACAGAAGACCTGCAGAGACAAAAACAAGCAGTCGATATCGACTAGGGAAGATCGATATCAATGTTAGCAGACGGAATCGACTGGCTCAAAAGATTGCCAGTCGATACAGGTGGTCGATATCGAGGAGGGAGGGGTCGATATCGATCTCAGTAACTCAGCAGGGATGATCGTCATCGACTCAGAAAACTGTCGACGAAACTCAGTGGTCGATACCGATGTCTTCTCCTGCAAAGTTGTTAGCTTTTTCGTCGGCAAAGAAAGGCCGAAGACTTAAGGATGAATGAGGATGCGATGAACAGAATAAAGACAGTGTTTTGATGAATATAAACTATATAAAAAGCAACTCCTAGGATTAGGGTTTACCACAACGTTAACCAATGCATGCGATAAGGTAAACAAGACGGACAATTGCGCTATTTCATCCGAGGGAGAAGGTTTCGCTGTACACCAACTCTTAGGATTACTCTTGCAAATAAACCTAATTGTCTCTACTAATTTTATGTTTATAACTCAAGTTGTTAGCATGAATCCCTTTTCTTTCGATTAGGACTAAACATAGAATCATAGGATATTATATACACAACGATATCAACATCTAACACTTACCTCAAGCACGCATGGCTAACGTCGGGCTCACCCCGACCCTAAGAGCTTTGGGGGACTACTCGCTTCTCATCATGGAACTCATCTTTGATTGAAAGAAATAAACTTGCATTAAACTATAAACTCCGAAGCTTTACAACTCAACGTCAGCTTTCGCAAACGCCAAACCTTAAAACTTCTTTCTAACTCTATTGCTATTGATTGTGTGTCTGTGTGGATGATCCTTGAATGCCAGTCCCCTAGTGCTTTATTTATAAGCTACTAACCCTTGCTAGCCAAGGATTGTAACTTCTATCTAAACTATGAACTCTATCCAAACAATTAGGATAGGTCTTTTATTTTGATAAAATTCTACTAACTTGATAAAACTTAAAGGTAAAAAATAGATAAATCTCAGCTGCCATATATCTATAGTTACAAGATAATTCGTGCCTCTTTGAAGATAGAATTGCCAATCCGCGTCTCGAAAACGTGTCTATCTTCTGTCGAGATAAGGTCGATATCGACCAGGAAGGTCGATTTCGATGTCTCTGTTTCTGCTCAACAAGCTCAGCTTCACTCGATTACTGGGTTGAGGTCGATATCGATGATGTAAGGTCGATATCGAGTGCTTTTTCCTGCTGTGTGATGGTTTGTCTCGACACTCAGTTCTGTGTCGATGTACTGTAGTCGATGTCGATGTTGCAAGGTCGATATCGATCTCTCTTCTGCTCTCCTTGGTTTCTTCGTTTCGACTCCGATTTCGCTCGAATTCCTGCATGGTTAGCTCAAAACTTGTTCAGACTCTATTTCTTGCACGTTAGCCCATTCTTACACAAGTTTATATTCTTTTGAACCTTTTCTTTGGGAATTGAATGAAATATGAAGTCAAAACTTGCGAATAAAATAGGTACAAATATGTACATCAGCTGTCCGTCTCGGCTCGCTCCAACCGTCGTTAACCCTCCTCGGCTTCTGTTACCTTCACCTCCTCAGACTGCTTTCGGTTTGCTTTTGGTTCCTTCCCCGACCACCATCGTTCGGCTCGGGCCACCTCGGGGCGACCGTGGCTCCGCCTCCGGCTCTGCTACCAGTTCCTCCCTATTTGTCGTCTCCTCGGCGTTATCCTCAGTCCGCCCTTGGGCCTGCCCTTCTCGGCGGCTCCGCTTATGGATGTCTTGTGGTCTCCATCGTCGACCAGTCTTCACTTCCCGTGTGTCTCCACCAAGCGTTGGTTTAACGCTTCTTTCTTTTTTTGAGAGAAAAAAAAGAATCAAAACCAAATTTAAATTCAAGGTTTTCAGTCCGCTCTTTCATTCGCCTATCCTATTTACTATTGTTTGTTTTAGCTTCCTTATCTCATTTTTATCGCCTCTATTTGGGCTTATCCTTATGATAGCCTGCTTACGATCTTGTTATCATCCTTGAGGGTTGTGATGAGTGCGTGGGTTGTTTGTATGGGCAATGGTTTGGGTTAGGGTTTGGGTTTGTGGATTGGTGTACTGTGCTGTTCTTGTTGTGATGCAGGCTTCTTGTGAGCGGTGGTTGATTTGACATGTTCGATGACGTCGTGGATGTGCAATCGATATCTGATGGCTCGTTTGAGTCCATAATCTGAGGTGTCCGCTAGTGTTCCCCAGAGTTCTCTGTGTGCGTTGTCCCTTTGTCCGATCGATTCGTTCGTCTTTTGGCTTGTGATTTTCAGTGTAGGATGGCTTGTACGTTTTATTTTTTGTTTTTTGCTTCTGTAATTTCCTTTCTGTCATTTGTTTCAGTTATTTGCTTATGTAATTTGCTTCCAGTTGTACATGATGGTTAGTCCATCTACCGGCTTGTCCGGTCTCTCGGTTTCGTGGGCTTGTCCAGTGAACCGAATTCTTATCTTGCTTCAAAAAAAATAATCCACTCTCATTAAGTTTATTAATAATACTAATTAGTAAGTTTTATTATTAAATGTTAAATATTATTAAATATTCTTACTTGATATTATAATTATTATAATCGTCGGATACTAAATTATACCCGTATTCGACAAAATACGGTAATATCATGAATTTTTTTTTCATCTAAACATATGCAAATTGCATGTCTATATGTAGAGAAAATTAAATTAAATTCGAAATTTTTTTTTTAATTTTTATAATGTGAAAATGGCAGAAATTGCCATTTTATGCTTTTATTTTTTTTTGGCCTGTGTAGTGCGGCATGTGCTCCTCACGTGCAACCTATATGAATCTCACTTTTTTGGATTCGTGGAGATGAACCGGCAAGAAGGGATTTATCCCATTTATTTTTTTTTCTTCCACTTTTTTTTTACACCTGGCAACCCATGAACCCAACGGTTCACGGTTGCAAATGCTCTAACTTCTCCTATGTACAAAGTACTCCATATAATTTTTTTATCAGGTAATAATTCGGGTGGACAGATGTTACCCGATAGTATTCTTACGGATGAGGTCTTAAACACCTGTATCAGTGAGTAGTCGTCTTACTTATAGGGTCGGGGTGAACCCGACAATAGCCATGTGTGTATGCTGGGATCTATGATGCTTTTATGTGATTATCATCTTCTATCTTGTGCTTAATTCTGCTGCGAAAGTAGAGGAAATTCTATGTTTGCATTTGTGAAGCGAAAGTGAATTGATTGTGAATTTGGATAGTAATTAGGATTAATTTGCAAAAGTTTGTTAAACCCTAATAAGAAAAGATGGAAACAAATAGGTTTTTATGTGAGAGTCTCTATGATCTATTTGTTGAAGTATGCGAAAGCTATCTTTTGATGATAAAAGCATAATCTTTTCTATAATTCTTGTGTTCTACATGTATGGTTATTGTCATGGTAAACCCTAAGCTTATAAGCTTTTATTATATATTTGAAACCCAAGCCTTTTCGTGTGTTGTATGAAACCAAACCTTTGAACTTTCTAATCATCACGTCCCTAACCATCCTTATATTCTTCGGCACCTCTTGTTGACACTTGTTACTGTTTTTTGTATTTTTGCTCGACGTCGACTACCCTTTAGTGGACATCGACTACTTCTGTTGTTGCTTTCACATTGGTCGATGGTTTTCTATGTTGACCTACTTTTGTGCTAACTCGACATCGACTGTCCTAGTCGACGTCGACCACTTGTTTGTTGTTGTGCTGTTTTGTAGGTGAGAGATCGATTGTTTCCATCGACATCTACCACTTTTGGTCGACATCGGGTACTTTTGGTTGAAAACAGAGAACATTTTTCAAGCTACTAAGGAACCGCTGACACGCTTCCTCGTAGATTGAACCTGATTCCTCTATACTACAACGGGAGAGTCTTGTAATTTATTTTTGCTTGATCGAGTTGGTTTGCTTGTATGTTCTTATCTTATATTAATTGCATAGCAAAACTCCCTCAATAAAATTGGTGTCGTTGTCGGGGAAGCAATCAATCGCGCCCTTAACAGTTTATTTAACATTCTTTCCTAGTGATGTTTTATAGGTGCATGCGATGTGCTGATCACACGCCTGAGTTTGATCCAATAGACGAACCAGAATGTTATTTTTGTCTGAGGGAGAGGTTACAAAGAGCAATGGCGAATCAGGAAACCACCCAACGGGAGCTTGAGAGGCTTTGAAAGCAAGTTGAGGACCATGCTACAAGGGAGGCCAAAAACACTCGAGCTTGTGAACGGGCAAAAGCAAGGGCTGATCGCGAAGCCCAAGCTAGGAGGGAAGCCCATGAGCTGTTGAATCTTATTTCCCAAACTGCCAAAGATTACCTACAACCAACGCTCACGGTGCCAGAATCTTATATAATCCTCCTTGTAGTTAGTTTTGAGATTAAGACTAACTTTATTGTAGAGATTAGGAGACATACTTTCAAGGGGAAGACTACTGAATGCCCTATGGCTAATATTCACCGATAACCAAGGGGAAGACTACTGAATGCCCTATGTCTTCTAACTGCTGCATAAGGACTACTCAACATAACCATACATTCACCGATAACCAAGATGGTCCAACGAAGCAACACCGTTCAACAGATTGTCTGAAAGCCCTCCAAAGTTCCTAACGCCCTTCTCGGTGATGGCACAACATTTCTTCGAGAATGTATTCGATGGCCTCCATATCAAAGGATGCATCTTCAGCAGAGTCAGGGTCAGCCCCGATATGCCTGCCTTTAGCTGTCCTCCCGTAAACTTTGTCTAACAACTCTGCTAAACTTTGCGGGATACCCTGACGTCGGAATTGTCTGAAACGTACATTCTCCTACGGGTAATACAACATAATTGTGACCCTACATATGAGGTGTGGCTGCCAGATACAGTATGTGATATCAACAACGGAGGGACATGAGAACACATACCCGAACTTTCTTCTCCCACCATTCAGGAGGTGCGTTGACGCATCCGCTTTCTGCATCCCAAGTAAACCCTGTGTCACCATCTAGAAATTGCAGCCAAAGGCTCCATAGGAGCTTCAGTTCTCGATGCTTGTTTCGAAGGACCTGGGGTCTACACTCCTTACCGGTAGCATTGTTGAACTGGCATGCTATCCGAACCCAGCGAATTGGTTCCTCTCCGCCAAATTCAAGTTGATATGCAATCAACGTTTCCAGTAACGTCTTCGTCAACTCATCATTCCAAAATGATGTTGTACTGCTGGACGCCATATGAAACTACGAACCTGAACGAAGTATACCAAAAAAAAATGGTAACTACCGTCATAAGTCATGGAGAAGGTTATGTCAATCTGCTATTGTTTCACCAGCTATAAACTTTTGGAGATTCACAACACCACGATGACAAAACCAAAGTCCGAATACAATCAAGAAGAAGTATAGCCGAGATGACGTACCTTCTGTAGAAGATTCGGACAAGGAGGTAACGTCTTCTTTCTCCTTGTGGGCACACTACAACCGTTAGTGACACAAACAACAACGGGGGTGTCACAATTGCAGCAGAGGTGTGCAGGGACGTGGAGTTGCAGCACAGGTGGTGCGAGGCCTGACTGAGGGAGACGTCGGCGGTTGCGGCTTCGACTTCGGAGGCCTGCCCAGGGTCGCCTACGGTAGCTTGAGGGCAGTGAAGGACGAGGCTATTTAGACGAATGGTGTTTTCATTATTGCAAGAGGGAGCATATGAAGTTGCAACCTATGCTATATGACAAAATAGGGAATCACAAGTTGAATATAACCTATGCTATATGACAAAATACTCAACGTACATACAAATTATCCTTAGTATATGTATGTCTATATATATGTAAATGAATTAATTGAAGTTATAGACTAAGAGATATTGTTATGGACACAAGTTGCATAATGTTTCTATAACGAAGTTCATATCGAGTTCCTCACTGAGTAATGAAACACAAATAATTGAAAAAGATCATTCTGGAGCAGAAATTCCGAGACAGTAGTGATTTCCTTGACAACCTAAACATCTTCACATTGACAGTACATTCACAGATACAACACTTCAAGGTCGATACGACCAATGTCAGAAGATAATCATCGTTTGTCCCAGACATCACCCTTGGCTTCGATGCTTGTCCGACTAACAAAATACACAGTTGAAACCACACCTACAGGTCTTTAAGCAAAAAGGAGATTCCCCGCCGATGTTAGGGTGGATGGTCAATGTTTTGAGCCCTACACGCAGCTTCACAAAAAGCGTGCAGACAACCATCAAATACTAGCAAGTTTTAGCCTACATACTATACAACATTACCAACATGGACTCCCCCACCATGGACATCAGATAAGGCGACCGACGATGACAGACAAGAGCGCAACGATAGCAACGAAGCCGAACCATAGTGCGACCGTGAGGTCCCTAATCTTCTTGTCCGAATCCTGAAGCCTACCCCAAAGTGTGACGATGTATGTGGAGAGGGAAGCAACCCTCTCCATCAACTCCTGGATGGTGGTATCAGCAGCTCCAATCTGACGGTCACGGTCCTCCATAAATGCCTCCAGCTGGTGAATGCGAGCATGTAGGGCCTGAGTCTCATCGTTCAGGTCAGGAAGTACGGGGTCGTTGGACGCCACCAGCTCTGCAATTGGGGGGGGGGAGACAGGTTCAGTTGATGGCTCTCCCGCTTCGTTGTTACCCCACTGCATTCACAAACAAAACATCCGGAGGGTGAATAGCTGAGGGTTGGTGAACGTCTATATGGATAACAGTTCAACAAACAAGGCAACTAGGTCGGACTCACATTTGCTGGATAGACGTAGGGGTAATCCCCCCTAATCCACCAGTACTTATCTGGATCCCCCGATTCGTAGCTGGAGACGGAGTCATCGTCCGAGTTCCACATCGTGCCCTACTACACATGGTAAGGAACACATGACAGAAAGGACGATATCAGACACGCATAGAGAAATCATCAAGGGGTTTGCATACATAAGTGAACATATGACAAATATATACAATTACTAGAAATGAATTTCAAAAGGTAGGAATAGTAGATCATATGATCACATCTCACTGCAATCAAAGGTACAAGCAGATTCAAATAGAAATGAAGACGAAAATTCATCCCAAGACAGATCAAAGAGTACACATATGGAAAATATATACAAATTATAACCGTTATCACTGCAATCAAAGGTAGCCTTATCAAACTAACTACAATCAAGCAAAGTAGAAACTCCTAACTCCAGAAACTTCAATTCCTTTTTCCACTAGCTTCTGCTCAAATACCCACATTGCCCGAATAACAGGTTCAATATACACATATATTTACAGGATATCATAGGCTGAACAGACCCACATAAACAAATTATCACGACAAGTTGCATGGACAACAACAAAGATATGGACAACAACAAAGAGATGGAGAACATGAAAATGCAGACAATACAACACTAAGCCCTACATTTCTATCATTATATCCAAGAAAATATGCAAGTTTTGGCACCTGCACAGCAAGACATGGTGTTCAATCACCCTCTTTGATTGCACTGGGAACAACTTTTCCCAGCCAAATTTTTTTTAATTACATAGCAATATAATTTCATATGCTTCTTGATTTCCACACATGATGATAATGATCCAAAAATTACAGAGGCCAAGAGCGAAAAATTCCCCCTTTTAGCAATCAAAAGGAGGGGTTTCCCAAATACAACAGCAAACAAGAAAGGCATTCAAATGTGTTCCTTCAGTCCTGCCATAGTGTCATCAATGAGCCACAAGAGGAAAACAGCTATGTGAGTAATGAAATCTATAATTACTGAGGAAACAAACAACTAGTTACAGACAAGATACATAGCCAACAATCTGAATCAAACGGGGAAATATGGAGATAGGTGATGGTTTTTTGGACTGATTTCCTCAAAATTTGAAAAGGGTACACATAAGAACGACGAATAAGCAACTGGTAATAAACAGCAAAGCTCAAACAATCAGAAGTGATGACCCAACACTTGAAACACCCATGACCCAGAAATTGGAGAAACTGCACACAAACACCCATGACCCATAAATTGGAGAAACACCCATGACCCAGAAGTGATGACCCAAATGTCGACTCTACTCTACAAATCGACCTTCATCGGACCACATACAAGTGCACAAACACCACAAACGACGACCACCTCTCACTCTTCCCTTCAAATCGAGCTCAAACCTTGCGGACCATACAAATGTGACATCGACCACAACGAGGGTGCACATCCAAACACAAAAACTGCACACAAACACCTTACAAAGCCCAGGCAAGAGAACCCTTACCTTGTCGCCGGAGTTGCTTCACCTGAGACTCTCTGTTTGCCCTCGGACTGCCTCTTCTGGCCGATCGCCTCTCTGTCGCTCTCCCTTCTTCAGGTGTCGGCTGCTAGGGTGGTTGAGGGCAATATCGGATCTTTCAAGGGTGCCACCCCCTCCACCTTATCCCCATTGGGTGGGAAATTTCGTCCACCTCCACCCCGATCCACCCCCATGTCGCTGCCCACCCCCACCCCCTCCACCTCACGCCAAACACAGGCTCTCTCCACCCCCACCCTCAACATCCCTTGCACCCCTTTAATGAACTGTAGATAACAGGCCCTAAAACCCTAGACTCTTGGATCTCCATCGCTGCTCCTTTCTCTCATCTCCTCTTCTCTAGGGTTCATCCAACTATGGCGCATACGAATTTCGTTCCATCGTCTTCCACGAGCATCCTCCCAAGGTACAATTCCCCTTTTCTCTTCGTTCTTTTCCATCTTTTTTTTTTCCAGAACGATTCCCCTTTTCTCTTTGTTCTCCTCCTTCTTGACCCCATCCTCTTAAATTTTTGTTTATGAGAAGTCCAGAAGAAAGTGGTCCTCTAACGAGACCGAATGGTGATAGGTAGTGAAATCAGCCTCGTCCTCTCAAATTTGCATTTATGATTAATCTTGAAGAACACAAGCCTCCAAAACGGCATTTGTCCCAAAACGGCATTCTCTCAGTCTCTCTTGTAAAGTTTATACTTCTAATGCTACTTTCTGTTTTGGCTATTTTATTTTACAGGAAGCCTCAAATCCATGGATGTACCTCCGATCATTCCGGATTGATTAATGTTCCAGGTTAATTTTATTCTTCTCTCATCTCGATCCTTTTCCATCTTCTGAGTAAATTTGCTTTTTGAACTTGATGGAACCATTGGTAATGATTAATTTTTATTAAGAATTACCTCGACAGCTTAGTTGATGGTTGAATTGAATTGAATCATAGAGAGAGAGAGTGATAATTGTGGGCAACGGTAGAGAATAAAATCGTTTGAAGTGAATTGTTTTTAAAAATAATTTTTTTTATTTCAAAGTGCTTATGAATGATGATTTCTTAATCTAATTCCATGGCACCTGTTATTTCCTGCATCTGCTTGCATTTTGTTGACAATTGTGCGACTATATCAATTTTGAGGGTTTGATTGAGGATCTCATTTTACTTCAGTCCTAGTGCGGACTACGAGTGATCAAGTTTATAGGCTTCAAAAGTTCAATACAACTCTTCTATGCTACTAGGTGAATGTTGAGAATCTATGACATTGTCCTCATATATTGTGCATGACATTGGTAACTTTTTTTTTTTTTTTTGCAAATTTTCAGTATTTGATCTGTATGTGAGAATCATAATGTTTACTTGTTATGAATGTGTATGTTGTAGGATAGTGAATGGTGTTATATGGATGGGGATTTCAGAGACTTAATCAAATGCATTTTGAGTAAGGCTCTCATGGATCATGGTTTAAGGTATCAACATTTATTCAAATATATAGTTATCTGTGAGGATTTAAAATCTGAATATGGTCCTTGTTTATACCATTTGAAAATTTCTTTGGTCATTCTTTTGATCCCCCATAACAATAAATGAGTGGGACCAAGGGCTGTTATATATTTCTCTATTTTTTGTTTTCTTTTTTCCCTTGAGCAACAAGGGATCATAATACTTGATCATGCCCCATGATTGATATTTTATTCTTTTTTTTTTTTTTACTTTTGATGGTAAATTACTTTCCTGTACATTATAAGTTTGGTTAGTGTAGTTGTTGAGATCTTGGATTAAGGTATTCGATTAGTAAAATGGGTTGGGGTGGGAAAATCTATTTAGTTAGAAAGTGTCTAGCCCATATAAGATCCTAAGTAAATTAATTGAAAAATGTATGTATCTTAAAAAATTATTTAGAATTCGGAATTTCTATAAATTTTCATGAAATGATAATGGACAGGACTTGGACTTAAATTAGGAAGATCTTAGGTAAGAGGGCTGCAAGTTGTATTTAACTGGTGCATAGTTTAATCTCTATTTCACAGCTTTGTTGGGCATATTTGGGCATATTTGTGAGGCATTGGCTAGATTATCTGTTTTTCTTTTATTGTCATTCTTTAATGGGTTTTACCTGTGCTTCTGACATTATATTCACAGTTTTGTGTGTCTGTTTTGTGGTAATTTATATCTTTGTGATTCTGATTCATAATGTCTTGCTTTCATTCTAAGCACCTAATCATTTTTTGTATTGTAAATAGTGACTGGTACCTTGAAGGGATATGATCAGTTGCTGAACCTTGTTTTGGATGAAGTTGTCGCATATTTAAGGGGTAAGTGGACTGTTGTTTCATTTATGAAGATTGACTCTGCTTATGTATACGCGTATCTGCGGAAAATGACAATCAAGAGAAACTGTAAATACTTGGTACAAGCCAATTGTATTGGTTAACTGAAGCAAAAATCCATCTGCACTTCTAGCTATCTCCTGATGTAACCTCCTTTAGAACATTTTCGGTTGGACTAGTTTTTGTTTTTTTATTTTTGTTTCAGAAGTGAAATCATTTATCTGAGATATTTAACAAATAGTAATAAAGCAGACTTTGCTGTCATAGTAAAATGCATGGTTGATTTATCATGGTTGATTTAACAAATAGAACATTTTCGGTTGATGTTTTGATTTCACTTTTCATGTTTCTATGTTAAAATGCATGGTTTCCAAAGGACTAAACACTCAATTGGATCAATGGAATTGGATCAATGCAAATACGTTTGATTTATCATAGGGGGTAGCACATGTTTGATTTTGATTTACTTATTGTGACCCTTAGGTGTATGCAAGAATTGGTTCGAGTTCAAGCCAGAGTTTGAGCCCATCGAGTGAGGATGTCCCTGGAAGGTCAAGCTATGCAACAGATGCTCAACGAAATATGCCAGAAGGCTGATCTCTTGGAGCATGCTGAGGTATAATGGGCAAATCAGAACATCGGCCTTGAATTTTCGTGAGTATTAGGGTCCACCTAGTTTAGCTAATGTTTTGATGTATTTGATGTACTTTTGGGAGGAATGGTGCGACAAGAAAGGAACAATAATTGGCATTCAATATCAGATTTTGTTCTTTGTAATATATCAACGTGTGTGTTTTTTTTAAATATATGGGGTTTTTTAGCCCGGACCTGAAAAATCCGGGCTAAAAAGTAGGGTTTTTTTTTTAAATTTTCCGTAAATAATATATCAACGTGTGTTTTTTTTAAATATATGGGGTTTTTTTAGCCCGGACCTGAAAAATCCGGGCTAAAAAGTAGGGTTTTTTTTTTTAATTTTCCGTAAATAAGTTAGCAACGGCAGCTTGTCGTGGCTAGCATTCTAGCCAAGCCTTCAGCCGTGGCTAGACTCTTTTGCCACCAAAGGTTTCGCCACGGTTGGTTTCCCGTGGCTATAGCCGTTGCTACTACCTTTTGCCACCGCAAAATGGACTTTTAGCCACGGTAAACAGCTGTTGCTAAAATGTTTTTTTTTTGTAGTGTTACTCGGGTATGCTCCTCTTGGAGGGCAGTCCCTTGGGCATAACGGGGTTATCAGTGCTTTAAGTGGGGGAGATTGTAATACCCCGTCCCACATCGGATATCATAAGGACGTTGGAAGTGATTTATAAGTGATTCAAGCCCTACCCATGTCACAAGAGCTCTTCCTTTTTAGGCTCCAAGTGAGGACAACGGACCTGAGAGGGTTAGGTGGCATGAATTGGCGCCTCTTAAGACCTCGGGTCTTACAGATGGTATCAGAGCCGACTCCGGGCTCGGAGGTGCACCGACAATATACTCGGGTACGCTCCTCCGGGAGGGCAGTCCCTTGGGCCTGACGGGGTTGACAGTGCTTTAAGTGGGGGAGATTGTAACACCCCCGTCTCACATCGGATATCATAAGGATATTGGGCTTGATTCAAGCCCTACCCATGTCACAAGAGCTCTTCCTTTTCAGGCTCCCAGTGAGGGCAAGAGCAGAGGTCTTACACCAAGCTAAGACCAAGCAATCTAATACTGTTATCCATAATCAGCTACATGGTCTGAATGACAGGTTTGGCGAGATAGACATTTTGAGGAAGAACGTAGAGACCTAACTAGGTCAATTAGCAGCACAAATTCCAAGGCAATCTAAAATGCTCACAGGCAACCAGAGACAAATCCTAAAGGGTAGTCATCCGGACATATTGCTGCTATCCACTTGAGGAGTGGATGTCAATTACAAGAACCCGAGAACAAGTTAAACGACGAGGAAAAGGGCAACTGAGTTAAAGAAGCAGCCGATGTCGACCACACTCAGAGATTGTTCCAGAAGCCGACCTGCCATGTCAATGTTGACCACCTTACCGTCGATGTCGACTAATCTACTCTGCCTTCGAAGAATGTCTTGGGCTAAAAAATGAAGAAGGGACTCTCATTTCCCTTCAGAGCTTTGAGAGATCCAACGGATAAGAAGTTCCAATGTTTCATAAAGATGCTTTAAGGCTTGAATGTCGTGATTCTATTCACAAAATCTCTTCGCGAGATGCCATCTTATGTAAGATTTCTCAAAGACATCTTAAGAAACAAAGTGATCTATGGTTGAGATCGTTGAAGAGTCCATCAAGATGGACTTCCCTAAGAAGAATAGTGACCCTGGAAAGTTTGCGATCATCGTGGGATTAGGCCATCATCACTACAAGCTTTATGTGACCTGGGCTAATGTGAGTCTTATGCTCATATCTATATGGTCTAAGGTGAACATAGGAGCCTTAGAGGCTTTGGATATGAAGCTCTTTATGGTCGATAACATATGGCTAGAGCCTACGGGGATTATTGATGATGTCCTAGTCCAAGTGGGGATGTTTTTTGTGCCCACCGACTTCATTGTGCTCAACATGGCGGAGGATCCAATGGTTCCTATCATTCTCGGTAGGCCATTCTTAGCCACATCCAATGCCAAAATTAGCATCAAGAAGGGATTTCTCACCTTTAATATTGGAAATGAGGTCATTGAGTTCTCCTTCAATCATACAATGAAGAAACTCAATGGAATGGAGGTTAAGTCACTACATGCGAGGGAAGGCATCATCCCTTGCGAGGAATCCACAAAGAGAACTATGGCCCCCGAGGAGCTAGAGTTGAGGTCCATAGAGATCCAAATGGAGGCACTCTTGGTTGCATTGGACCTTGGAGGCAAGAACACTTCTGAAACAGCAATCGATGTCGACCTCTAATGATGAGCCTGAGCATGTTACATAAGCTAAGTATGGGGTTCTCACCAACAACCCTGTTGACGTCGACCCACCCCGGTTGATGTCGACTGCCTCCTACCCGACGTCGACCTCAGAGCCATTGAAGATGAAGAATATAGTCGATGTCGACCTTACCCTATTGACACTAGCAGATCAATCGACCCCAAAGAAGAACGGGGTTGAGAGTCAGAACTCGATGTCGACCACCCCTGGTCGATGTCGGCCACCCCCCATAGCAGAAAAGGGTATTGTTGGCAAGGTAAGTCCAGGTAAGGATTTCTCTTCCTCGATTTCCATTAAGAACTTATCTATTACAAATAGGAGGAGTATGCCTTGGTTGGTAAGATTGTGTAGGGGATACAATGAAGATCAAAGGATATATGAAGTAGGAGATACGGTGTACATCTCCAAGGCCACAAATCAATGGTTCCCTAATAAGTTCAAAGAGAAGAAGGTTGGGCCCTTTAAAGTCCACGATATTTGGCTCAGTGCAATGAAGCTTAAGGACAAGGATAAGGTCCTATTTAAGGCTTAATTGGAAAGCCTGAGAGAGGAGGCTCGAGCCACATGGGACCTATACATGCCTACATGAGAACCTCGGAAGAAGTTGGCCTAGCGACTTAAAAATCTAGAGCATGTACATAAGGATTTTGAGTAGTTAGGATTTTTTGTTTTGAATTTTTTTTATTTTGGTTTTGATTTTTGCATAGACTTAGTTCTTGGAGATTTTGGATCTATATTGCTAATGAGTTTCAAGTACCAAGTATGACAAATGGTGAACCAAGGAGAAACAGAGTTTTGAAGGGCAGTCGAAATCGACCTGATGAGGTCGACATCGACCAAGCCTAAGCTAAGCAAAAAGCAGCAGTGATCGATATCGACCATTTTGGTCGACATCGACCATCCTACGGAGCTGCAAAAGGAGCTAGGATTTTAGTCCACATCGACCCGATGAGATTGACATTGACCACACGTGGAAGGCCATCGACTTCAACCTTGGAGCAAAGTTGATGTCGATATCGACTACACCCTGTCGATGTTGAGTACTGGGCAACGAACGAAGAGCACCTGTTTTGAGTTTCTGCGCTTACTCTAGTAAGTTTCTTCCTCACCCACGTCTGAATTTCTTTATATAATGTATTGTTTAAGTATAGGGTGGGGGAAGAACTTGCTTGCTATTTGACTTCGTTGTGATTAGTTCTTGGATTGCTTTGATATGGTTACACTCTCCTATACGTTTCTAGATTTTGTCTTTGGATATGTTGTTTGGTTTGTCTTTAATATCTATGTCTAAAGGAAAGGTTTTAAGAGTTTTGAAAGGACACACGCCAATTATGAAATCGAAAGAAAAGTGTCATGGAAGCTTCGACAAGACTCGACGATGTAAAAGTGGATCCCATTAGAGATATTGCAATAAAATTGCTTAGGAAAGGAAGTCTCAATAATGTGCAGAATTTTTGAGAAAACCATGAAAGGAGGTAAATTGATATTTGATCGGTCTAAAACCAACACCCCGCAAGTGTACGGTGTCGATTGTAGTAATCGAGTGTCGAATCTCAGGGACCGTGTGAATACCAATTGCAGAACCTCAACTAGTTTACTAAGCCAAATAAAAGAAGTGATTTTTGACGGAATGAGAAAATAAGGAAGATATAACAAATTGCAAGTTTTGGTGATTATATAATGTGAAACATTCCAGAGTCAGGGTTCACCACAACAATGCATCCTCGATAGACTATATAATTTTCATGCCTGAACAAATTGAAAAGAGATATTTGAAGGCAAACTATCTAAATTCATTATCACTCAGCTTACGCCTGTTGCAATAACTATGTCCGTTTCAATTAATTACCACTCAACTTGCACATGTTGCAGATTAATCAATCAAATTGGACTCTTTAAGCACTTAGAACCCTAGCGAGAAAATTGATCAAACAATCGCAAGCACGATCTACATAACCAACTCAAACCTAGGTTATCTATGATAGTTTATTATCCTCAAGAGAATCAAATAGATTGCTCATAAACAATTCTCAAGTTCAATCCAAGTTTTCCAAAAAAAATTAACAACTCTACCTATATATCCAATCTCAATTCTCAACTGGCGCATATTGAACATCAAAAGAATTCCAATCAATTATAGAATTAATCGGATTAAGCACTCATGGATCAAATCAAACAAATAATAGAGTTCATTCAGGCAATCATCACGCACATGTCTATCTCAACATCGTTGGGATCACCCCAACCCCAGAACAAGAAACTTAGCCAGACATAGATTCAGACACAATCAAAGAATTCATGATGAAAGAATATAAGACTAGATTAACAGAACGTATCTTGAATCCAGCAAAACAAACTTTCAAATAGAAATCTCTGAAAAAGTCTCCAATTCAATGTCTCCAACTAGGGTTTCTCTAGAATCCAAGTTAGACGTCCTTTTTTCTCCCTCCTCCCTCTTTAGAAGGAGAAAAATAAAATAATAATAAAAAATCCTAATAAAAAAAAGTCGTCCAGCAAAAAATAAAATCGAACAAAAAATCCCGATGAAATAACGCTGAAGAAAAGTATCGACTCGATACTTGATGGTATCGACTCGATATTTAGCTACTGTAAAGATTTCTTTCACTCGGAACATGGAGGTATCGACTCGGTAGGATAAGGTATCGAGTCGGAAGTCTTGGGTATCGACTCGATACGTGTAGTCCCGAGTCCCTGCTTCTTTGATTTTGACCTTGAGCTTTCTTGCGTCGACTTATGTCCCTCGAATGCTCTCTATGGGCATACTCCGTCTTCAATTATCACCCTCGAACATGACTCATTCCTTTCTCTTTTTCCTTGGCTCATTTAATACTCCAAAATATGCACCCGAACACCTGAAATTTCACACACCATGTGTAGACCTCTATACTCGAAATAACACATAATTCACATAAAACACACATAAAGTAACACTTAATAGACATAAAGCCTACTCACAAGACACCTAAAATCACATAAAATAGGGTGATATCAAAATACCCCATACTTAGACCTTGCTTGTCCCCAAGCAAGACTAATTAGATCAAACCACAAGCGCATGATAGAATATTTGCCTCACCTTATTCAAGCCTTTTTGGAGATAATAATGCAATCAAAATCTCAAGACAAGTGCCATCATAGCATGTTTCCTCAATATTGAAGACAAAATAGTCAAAAGTCTCAAACCTCATAAGGGTATTTTATGTGAATCACTCTCACTCAAATGTGCAAAAGGAATGAAATTTACGCTCGGTCTCAACAATTGCGCTTATCTAGACCATAGGCTTGCTCATCGTTCTACATCTCCACAGCTTGAGATCATGCACACAACAAAAATCATGAGGACTTATATAATGGTTGTAATGGGGTTAAGGTAAATGAAAATAAGGTATGGAAATATTTAGGCTATGTGGTGCAAAAATCCGGAAAAAAAGGCGCCAAAGAGCAACCAGTAAAACACCAATGCCATCAACTTCAAAAACCAAACCAAATCACACCCAACTCTATCACAAACCATGCATTCTCAGTTGAGCACTTCAAAGTTCAATAAACCATTTTCTTTCTTTTTCTTTTTTTTTCCACTCGTTTCTTACCTCTCCAGCTTCAACACCGTTTTGCGCGAATACAAACATTTGTGATGAGTGCACCCGGTTACTAAGTGTCTCAGCCACCTCACCTGCATATTTTCCTCCTGTGTGAATTTTATCCTCCACAGGCAGGATTGGTTACTAACCGTATTTTTTTCTTCCTGACTTTTGCCCAGGAGTGAATTTTATCCTCCTCCTGTCCCAAGGAATTTCTGTAACAATGCATATATCATTCAAAGCATAGTATATCAAACACATGACACCAACAATCTCCACCCCATACTTGGCTTTTTGCCACTTCATCATCGCAACCATTCAATAAAATCAGACCAATTTCCCGAATAGGTAAAAAGGCTTAAATAATATGGCTTGGATGATTTTGTGGAGCTTACAAAGAATAGGCTATAGGCTCAAAGGGGTTTCAAGCAGCGGGATCATGTAAAAGGTAGGTAAAGAGAGGGGAAAAATATGGCTAATGAAATCAATGCCTCAATCATTTTAATGTCATTTACACAAATCATATAATGCAGCCTCAAATAAGAGTCTAAAGCAAGTTCTGAAGATAGCAACAAAAGTGAATGTCATACATGAAAAAGAAAGAGATGACTCATATAAACATTAGTCCTTTAAGCTAACTCTCACAAGGCTTTTGTTCAAGGACTAAATCATGCTTATCTTAACAAATAACTCCATGCTAGGCAATTTATCAAAAGGTAATGACATATAACTATAAGGCGAATGTTAGCATCGTAGGCAAATATCCCATCATTGTGATATTTTACATATTTAGGGTACATCAATTATCTATAGAAGCACTTGAAACAACCATAACGACTTAACACAGACTTCTAACACAAATTCTTATAACATAGACTCCAAATAAAAATGACTCAAGAACATAAGGATTTCAAATAGTCTTCAGATAGGCTTCAACATCAAGACTGTCAAGCCCCTTAAACATAAAAGCCATATATAAACATATAATCACATAATATCTCACCCCATACTTAAAACCTACATTGTCCCAATGTAGAATAAGAAATAAAGGGTAAGAAGGACTCACATAGAACTAATGGTGTGGTGGTGGTTGATAGGGATGGCCTGTCAGGTGCTCCCATATCTGCTGCAATTGAAAGGACTGGTTGTTCTGCTGCTGCATCGTAGTCAACTGGTTCAGAATACCAGATTGCTGCTGCTGTATCTGCTCGTGAGCAAGCGTCAAAGAGTTCACTCTGGTAGATAAGTCAGACACATCCTCCCTCAATGTCCGAAACTCGTCAGCCCGCTGAAAGGGTGTATAGGTAGGCTGGTGCCAATCATCTGTATCCATCGCAGCCTGGGCGTCTGAGTGATATCTATCATCTGCATCTGCATCAACATTCTCCTCATCATCGCTAGACTCCTCAGACTCCATACCCTCAATCAACGGGACCGGCCGACCAGTCCAACTCTCAAACCAGTTCCGACGCTCCAAGACACACATATGCTCGAGGTTGAACTCATAATAGCGACGATCCCCAGTCTTCAGGGCGAGGTGGGGTACAGAATCGATGATCTTAATCATCCTCTGAGCAGTCAAATGGGCAATGTCTACCCGACCAGGAGCGATATGTGTATATCGATTGAGGTCAACCCGAAAATGAACCGCAAGAGCTGCAATCATACTTCCTACAACGAGATGGTTGGACGGGTTCCTGGCGAAGTAGAGAAGGTGATTTGCTAACTCAAAGCCAATGTTGATAGGTCGCCCACTAACAAGGCTCTCAAGAATCCTCAGCTCGCTAGTCTTCACCTTGTTCTGCTCATGACGAGCGAAGATAGTCCAGCCCAGGAGTTGATGGATGATACAGAAGCAAGGGTTAATAATGTCAGCACTTAAGGACTTGCTTCCTAGAAACTGGCCCTTTCCAGTCATCATGTACCATAATCTATGTAGTGCAGCTGATGATACAAGTGATGGACCCACGTTTACATCGAATCCCAGAATCTCGTTGAGGTGGGCAATGGTCAGTGATCTCTCAGCATTGCCCAATCGGAACGTCATATTGCCCACTAATGTGTCGGGATCAGCCTCCAGCGAGACGGTAGACAGAAACTCCTTAGTGAGAGCTGGGTATGCCGGAAGGTCCATGATGAGGATGAGGGAGATTCCCCCATGAGCGCATAATCTCTCGATCTCTGCATGACAGTTGATGATCTCCATGTCGCTCTGATGATAGTACTTAGGTCCATAGTGGTGGGCATCCTTGAACAAAGAGAACTTCTCTCGAAGCTCGATGGAGTCGAGCACCACCTTATCGAGCCTAGATTGGGATGAAGAGGGTGCTTTCGAGTGTTTGATTCTCCTGCTCATTATGGTCTGCACATCCTCACCACCAAACACACATACAAAAATCCAAGAGACCAAACAAATTTATGGATTAGTTAGGGATTAAACAATCACTCAAATAATCGCAGCCAATAATATAGCAAGTTATGCTCCATCAAAAACACCACATAGAGTGACCCCATACTTGCTTTATTAGCAATCTGACAGAATATCACAAAAAAATAAATTAAGATGGCCCTACACAAATTCCCATCTACAGTGAAGACTGAAAAGTCAGCATGTATTATGGAAGAGGAAACTATATAATAAATCAGACAAATTGACAAGGTCGATATCCACTTCCACTATCACCATCTCATAACACCACATCAAACAATTTCTTCAAAATATCATCACAAGTACACAAGAACGACATCACCGGCATTCAAGAATAACCAATTTCACCACATTTACCCAATATTCTTCCCAACAAGGCAAAAATTTCAATTCTCTCATAAACCTTCAACCCACCTTCAACCACCCAAACCCTAAGTATCTCAAATATCCTCAACGAAATTGAAACCAAATGACAACAATTAGATAAAGAAGAGAAGGAATGAGAGGAAACATACCACAAATCTTTAGATCCAATTGCAATTAGGGGTTTAGATGAGATTTAGGGTGGAAGGTCGATGGTGGGTGGCTGCTGCGGCTGCTGCGGGTGGGCACGGTTGCTGCTGCGGGTGGCTGCTGCGGATGGGCGGCGGAGCGGAGTGCCGGTGGTGGTGCTGTGATGGTGGGTGGCACGGCGGAGGAGGGCAGGAACCGGCGCTGTGCTGGTGGGTAGATGGAGGGCAGGAAGGAGACAACAGGTGAATGGGAAGAGATGGGATCTGCTTATGCAGTCCCTTTTTTTTAGAGGACAACATAAAAAAAAGGGTAAAAAAACGAAAAACAAATACCTTTTTTTTTTTAAAAACTAAATAGAGAACCATAGAATAGAAGTAAGACATAACAATAGTTCTAAGATCAAATAGAAAGCTAAACTAGACTAATAAGATCGTAAAAACTGAAATTTTTTTTATATATATTGCCTAGGAGATTAATAAAATAAAAATCTATTCTAGAATAACGAAAAGGAAAAAAAAACATACCTGGGTTGCCTCCCAAGAAGCGCTTGGTTTTTAGTAGTCAGCCTGACGTTCAACAACTATTAGACCTTTGGTAATGTAAGGTGGATCAGTCCCACCTTTCCAGCTGGATTCCCGTCATAATACTTCTTCAAGCGCTGACCATTCACCTTAAACTCACCCCACTTTTCATTCCATACCGTTACAGCACCATGGGGATGAATCTTTCGGACCTCAAATGGGCCACTCCAACGAGATTTCAATTTGCTTGGAAAGAGCTTCAAGTGAGAATTGTAGAGTAATACTAAGTCACCTTCTTCAAGCTCTTTTGGAACAATGCGCTTATCATGCCACCTCTTGGTCCTTTCTTTGTAGATCCGGGCATTCTCATAAGCGTCTTGTCTCAATTCCTCAAGCTCCTGGAGTTGAAGCATTCTTTTCTCGCCTGCTGACTTTGCATCAAAGTTGAGTGCCTTAATAGCCCAATATGCCTTGTGCTCCAATTCAACCAGAAGATGACAAGATTTTCCATAAACTATGCGATAAGGAGACATGCCCAAAGGAGTTTTGTAGGCTGTCCTATATGCCCACAATGCATCGTCAAGCTTACTTGCCTAATCCTTCCGACTTCGAGAGACTGTCTTCTCTAAAATACTTTTGATTTCTCTGTTAGACACTTCAACTTAGCCACTAGTATGAGGATGATAGGGAGTAGCCACTCGATGATTGACCCCATACTTCTTCAAAAGTGATTCAAAACTCCTCTCAGTAAAGTGTGAACCACCATCACTAATGAGTACTCACGGAACTCCAAATCTAGGGAATATAGTGGACTTCATTAACTTTGCCACAACCTTAGAGTCATTGGTAGGCGTGGCTATGGCTTCTACCCACTTAGAAACATAATCCACAGCAACCAGGATATACTTGTAAACACCAGAGTTGGGAAAAGGGCCCATGAAATCAATTCCCAAAACATCAAATAGCTCGACCTCCAGAATGTTGTTAAGGGGCATTTCATTCCGTATGGAGATGTTTCATGACCGTTGGCACTCATCACAAGACACCACAAACCTTTGCACATCCATGAACATGGTGGGCCAAAAGAGCCCTGATTGCAAAATCTTCGCAGTAGTCTTGAAAGCTTTTGCATGTCCTCCTGTGGGGAGGGTGTGACAATGTCGCATAACACTGTCAACTTCTTCCTCTGGGACACATCTCCTATAGATTCCATCGCTACCTTGCTTAAAGAGAAGAGGCTCATCCCAATAATAGTGCTTAGCATCATGGAGAAATTTCTTCCTCTGATGGAATGATAGCCCAGGCGGAATTTCTTTACAAATAAGATAGTTCACAATATCAGAATACCATGGAAGCCCCTTGGTAGAGATGTTCAGAAGTTCCTCAGTGGCATCAAATATAGCAGAAGCAGAGCCCTGAAATAAACGATCATCTGGGAAAGAATCGTCAATCGGCCTCAAATCATCAACCTCCTCTATTTGCTCCAACGGAAGTCTAGAAAGGTGATCTGCTACATAATTCTCCGCTCCTTTCTTATCCTTGATCTCCAAATCAAATTCTTGCAACAAGAGGATCCATCGAATAAGACGTGGTTTGGCATCCTTCTTCTGCAGCAAGTAGCGGACTGCAGCATGGTCGGTGTAAACAATCACCTTAGAGCCGACGAGGTATGCCCGAAACTTCTCAAAAGCATAGACTATTGCTAGCAATTCCTTTTCTGTGGTGGTGTAGTTCATCTGAGCAACATCTAAAGTCTTGCTAGCATAATAGATGGCATGAAGCTTTTTATCCTTCCTCTGTCCAAGGACAGCACCAACCGCATAGTCGCTCGCATCACACATGATCGCAAATGGGAGATCCCAATCTGGTGACTGCATAATAGGAGCGGACACCAAAGCTTCTTTCAACCTGCGAAAAGACTCAAGACATTCCGGGGAAAAGTTGAAGGGTACATCCTTCACTAAAAGGTTAGTCAAAGGCTTAGCAATTTTAGAAAAATCACGAATGAATCTCCTGTAAAAGCCAGCATGACCTAAGAAACTCCTAATTTCTTTGATAGAGGTTGGAGGTGGCAATTTCTCAATCACCTCAATTTTTGCTTTATCCACTTCTATTCCTCTACTAGAGACTAGGTGACCTAGAACAATACCTTCATTCACCATAAAATGGCATTTTTCCCAATTCAAAACCAAATTAGTCTCTTCACACCTTTTTAAAACTCTAGCCAGGTTAGACAAACATGCATCAAAGGAAGAACCATAAACTGAAAAATCATCCATAAACACTTCCATAATATCTTCAATCATGTCATAGAATATAGCCATCATGCATCTTTGGAAAGTAGCGGGTGCATTACACAAACCAAAAGGCATCCTTCTATATGCAAAGGTTCCATAAGGGCAAGTAAATGTTGTCTTTTCTTGGTCATCTGGGTGAATAGGAATTTGCCAGAACCCACTATACCCATCAACATAGCAAAAGTGTGAATGCTTAGCTAGCCTCTCTAAGACCTGATCAATAAAAGGAAGTGGAAAATGGTCTTTTCTAGTAGCGGTATTCAGTTTCCTATAATCAATGCACATTCTCCAGCCAGTTACAGTCCTAGTAGGAATTAACTCATCATTTTGGTTTTTAACAACAGTCATGCCACCTTTTTTAGGAACCACATGAACTGGACTAACCCACTTACTATCTGAAATAGGGAAGATAATTCCGGCATCTAACAATTTCAGAACTTCCTTTAACACCACTTCTTTCATGTTGGGATTAAGTCGTCTTTGGTGCTCTATAGTGGGTTTATGATTATCCTCCATGAAAATTCTATGCATACACAAGGAAGGTGGAATCCCTTTCAAATCATCAATTGAATACCCTATGACTTTTCTATGTAATCGAATGACAGATAAAAGTTTTTCAACCTCACTATCACTCAAATTGGCATTTATAATGACAGGGCATGTATAGTTAGGGTCTAGAAATTCGTACCTTAAAGATGCGGGAAGCGGTTTCAGATCGAGTGCCAGAGGATCGACTTGAGCTACAGCAGACGTCGACTCAGAGTTTCCTTCTGACAGCAAAGGTATCGACTCGGAAGGAAGGGGTATCGACTCGGAAGGCAGGGGTATCGAGTCGGAAGGTGTGGTGTATCGAGTCGATACTTCGTTCTTTTGATTTTCCCGTTCCTCCGACTCGATACCTGTGGGGTTCCGACTCGGTACTTTCTGGACTTCGAGTCCTAAGCTTTCCGGGAGGGTTCCTTCGAGCTCGGGTGCCTCAGGCGATGCTTCCAAGTTCTCTACGACATCAGCTAGAAGTGGGTCATGGTCTCCATTCATGATGCCAGCTGTTAGGCAAGCTTCAAGTGGGTCATGTATGATAATCAACATCATATGCTCTCGCACACCTTTGTCTACCTCATCATCCTTGCAATATTCCTCCTCAAAAGCAGGGGTTTTCACAGTCCTATTAAAGTTATACTCAATTCTCTCATCCCCAACATTAAAGGCCAGGATTCCTTGCTGGACAAATATTTCTGTTCCTGCAGTAGCTAAAAATGGTCTACCAAGTATAATAGGCACATGATAATTAGCATCAATATCAAGAACAACAAAATCAATAGGCACATAGAATTTATCTAATCGAATGGGAATATCATCTAGGGTGCCTTCCGGGTGAGCAATTGTCCTATCCGCCATCCAAAGTTGCATTTTAGTTGGCTTAAGCTCACCAAAATCGAGCTTTTTGAAAATCGATAGTGGAAGTACACTAACGATTGCACCTAAATCACATAAAGCATTATAACGGAAATCACCAACAGTAATAGGGACACAGAAACTACCTAGATCCTTGAGCTTGGGTGGCATTTTGTTTTGGATCAACGCAGTGCTTTCCTTACCAAGGGTAGCCTCTTCGCCTTCGTTAAGATTTCTCTTGTTAGAGAGGATTTCCTTAAGGAATTTCGCATATGATGGCATCTCCCTCAATGCTTCAGTGAATGGGATGTTTAGATGCAGCTTCTTAAGAACTTCCATAAAATTCTCAAATTTCTTGTCCAGCAGGGCTTGATTCCTCTTTTGTGGGAATGGAAGAGGGGGCCTGTATGGCGGTGGTGGTACATATGGCGCTTCCTTCTCAGGCTCTTCCGGCTCCTTAACTTCCTCTTGTTGGTGTGATGCTTGCATCTCCTTAACCTTGGAGGATTCAGGCCTTTGCACTTCCTCCAGTTGCTTCCCACTTCTTAGGGTCATTGCAGCTATGTGACCCTTTGGGTTTTCATCGCTTTTGCCCGGCAGGTGACCGGTTGGTCTAGGGGCATTAATGGCCAATTGAGCCATTTGGGTTTCAAGCATCTTGAATCGTGCTTCAGTCTTGGCTTCCACTTCACGATTCCTAGTCTCTGTTTCATTTTGATTCGCCAGTACTTGCTTTAACATCTCCTCTACATTGTGTGATGATGTCTCTCTATTTGATTCTTGATACTGGTTTCCTTGTTGCCTCTGTTGGAACCCAGGGGGTGGGTTCTGAGCGCCCTGATTGTTAGCATAGGAGAAGCCTGGATGATCTGTAGCACGAGGATTATAGTTATAGTTGTTGTTGTAACCTTGACCCCTATTGAAATTTCCAGCATAGTTAGCTTCTTCCTCTACCAGGTCACCATTCTGAGAGGCAAACAACTCGCATGTCGAGATGGTGTGAGTGGTAGCGCCACAACATTGACAAGGCACTGCAGATTTTGAGACTGAAGACGCTGCTGACCTTGTAGGGATTACATTTTCAAGCATCTTCTTTATGCTCTTAACTTCAGCGGAGAGAGCATCAAACTTGGCATCCCTATATGTCTCCGTGTTTACCTCAAACAGCCCAGCTTGTCTTTTCGAATTCAAAGACCCTCTAGATGATGAATATCTTCCATAGTGCTTAGCGGTCTTTTCAAGAAAATTCCAAGCTTCGTCTGCAGTCTTATCCAGAAAGGTTCCTCCAGATGAGGAATCAATAAGTATCCTGGTGGCGTCATCAAGAGCCTTATAAAAGATCTCTAAGAGGTTGATTTTAGGCTCTCCATGTTGAGGACAATCCAGCAAAAGATCCTTGAACCTTTCCCAAGCTTCATAACGATTCTCTCCAGACTGCATCTCGAAAGAGTGAATCTTGTTCCTCAGTTCAACAATCTTGCTAGGCGGAAAGAATTTGTCCAAGAACTCAGAAGTAAACATATCCCATGTTGTGATAGATCTAGTGGGGATTGAATTGTACCAATTCTTTGCTTGTCCCCGCAAAGAGAATGAGAAACCTCGCAACATAAGCTCTTCCGCCGAAACATTGTGCATCTTCACTGTGTTCATCAACTCCTTAAAAGTGGTCAGATGCTGATGAGGGTTCTGATCAGGACCACCTCCAAATTGGTTTTGAGCAATCATGTTTATGAGGGCAGGCTTCAGCTCAAAGTTATTTGTGTTAATTGCCGGAAACACAACCCCAGGAGTAGTAACAAATTGTGTGGGGTTCATCCTTTGCCCTAGAATCTGTGGCGCAGCAGCATTGTTAATCAGCTACTGGTTGTTCACGTTGTCTCCCATCTCGTGATCTCTGGCTCTTTGTGCGGCAAGCCTTGTGCGAAAAGTCCGTTCAATCTCAGGATCAAACGGTAAGAGATTTCCCGAGCTTATAGATCTTCGCATAAAAGTCACAGCACAAACCTGAAACCACAGACAAAAGAAAACAAATCAAAAACTTGAAAAACCAATTGTTGTTACACAACTGATATTATCGACAGTCCCCGGCAACGACGCCAGAAACTTGATCGGTCTAAAACCAACACCCCGCAAGTGTACGGTGTCGATTGTAGTAATCGAGTGTCGAATCTCAGGGACCGTGTGAATACCAATTGCAGAACCTCAACTAGTTTACTAAGCCAAATAAAAGAAGTGATTTTTGACGGAATGAGAAAATAAGGAAGATATAACAAATTGCAAGTTTTGGTGATTATATAATGTGAAACATTCTAGAGTCAGGGTTCACCACAACAATGCATCCTCGATAGACTATATAATTTTCATGCCTGAACAAATTGAAAAGAGATATTTGAAGGAAAACTATCTAAATTCATTATCACTCAGCTTACGCATGTTGCAATAACTATGCCCGTTTCAATTAATTACCACTCAACTTGCGCATGTTGCAGATTAATCAATCAAATTGGACTCTTTAAGCACTTAGAACCCTAGCGAGAAAATTGATCAAACAATCGCAGGCGCGATCTGCATAACCAACTCAAACCTAGGTTATCTATGATAGTTTATTATCCTCAAGAGAATCAAATAGATTGCTCATAAACAATTCTCAAGTTCAATCCAAGTTTTCCAAAAAAATTAACAACTCTACCTATATATCCAATCTCAATTCTCAGCTGGCGCATATTGAACATCAAAAGAATTCCAATCAATCATAGAATTAATCGGATTAAGCACTCATGGATCAAATCAAACAAATAATAGAGTTCATTCAGGCAATTATCACGCACATGTCTATCTCAACATCGTTGGGATCACCCCAACCCCAGAACAAGAAACTTAGCCAGACATAGATTCAGACACAATCAAAGAATTCATAATGAAAGAATATAAGACTAGATTAACAGAACGTATCTTGAATCCAGAAAAACAAACCTTCAAGTAGAAATCTCTGAAAAAGTCTCCAATTCAATGTCTCCAATTAGGGTTTCTCTAGAATCCAAGTTCGACGTCCTTTTTTCTCCCTCCTCCCTCTTTAGAAGAAGAAAAATAATAATAATAATAAAAAATCCTAAAAAAAAAAAGTCGTCCAACAAAAAATAAAATCGAACAAAAAATCCCGACGAAATAACGCTGAAGAAAAGTATCGACTCGATACTTGATGGTATCGACTCGATATTTAGCTACTGTACAAGCTTTCTTTCACTCGGAAAATGGAGGTATCGACTCGGTAGGATAAGGTATCGAGTCGGAAGTCTTGGGTATCGACTCGATATGTGTGTCCTGAGTCCCTGCTTCTTTGATTTTGACCTTGAGCTTTCTTGCGTCGACTTATTTCCCTCGAATGCTCTATGGGCATACTCCGTTTTCAATTATCACCCTCGAACATGACTCATTCCTTTCTCTTTTTCCTTGGCTCATTTAACACTCCAAAATATGCACCCGAACACCTGAAATTTCACACACACACCATGTGTAGACCTCTATACTCGAAATAACACATCATTCACATAAAACACACATAAAGTAACACTTAATAGACATAAAGCCGACTCACAAGACACCTAAAATCACATAAAATAGGGTGATATCCATATTCTTTTTTATATATGCAATAATAAAAGGATGGAAGACTTTATTTTCCATATGAGCTGAATTTTTCTATCCTACTCATATTTATTACCGTCACAAAATACATCATATTTGCTCCATAAGTTATAAATTGCTTATTTTCTTTACCTTAAAACCCATCCGAGGGCTTATGTATGAAAATGAATGTTATGTTATGGAGATGATTATATGAATATTTTGTGTTTTGGAAAGTATATTGAAATTTTGATGATAGAAGGGTGATTCACCAAGGATTAAAGTGATCGTCCTTGCTTGCTTGAGATGTTAGTTTAAGCGAGATGAGACACAAGATGAGGAGTCCGAAGCACTAAGTATCCGGGGCCATTCATGACACCCATGTTTGCGACTCGCGTGAAGGCAGTGCTAAGGTTAGAGAGGTAAAAACATAAAGTGAAAAGGGCAAAGAGTGGTATCAAGAGAGGATGAGAGATGTGGAAATATCATATGAGAAAGGAGAAAGAGCATAAAGCTTATGAAAAAGTTGAAGTTTCAATCTCCCCGGATTTAGCACCACATAGCCCAAAATCATCGTACCCTATGTCTTTTACCTTTCATTCCTCTAAAGCTTGCATAAAGTCCTCTTGATTATTGTTGCTATATCACATGAAATTGTTTTACATAACCTCCTTTTGTGTGAGATGTTGCATTTTTACACAGGCGTTGATTTGATGACAAAAGTATTGTCACGATGATGGAAATTGATTGTTAGTAGTAATATAAGAATGGCTGTTGGGTCGATTTCGAGTGGTTCCTACAGTGTTAGTTGTCGACAAAGAAAGCTGAAGACAAATAGGATGGATGACGAAAGATGGAAAAAAGGCACGTTTTTTGATGAATTAAATATATAAAGAAAGACAACTCCTAAGGCTAGGGTTTACTACAACGTTAACCAATGCATGCAATAAGGCAAATAAGACGACCAATTGCGTTATCTCATCCGAGGGACAACCTAATTGTCTCTACCAATTTTATGTTTATAACTCAAGTTGTTAACATGAATCCCTTTTCTTGCGGTAAGGACTAAACATAGAATCGTAGGAGATGATATAGACACAACGATATCAACATCAAGTACTTACCTCAAACACGCATGGCTAACGTCAGGCTCACCCAGACCCTAGAAGCTTTGGGGAACTACTTGCACTTCATCACAACAAACACCATTGATGTAAAAGAAGAAACTTGCATTAAATAAACCTTCAAAGCTTTACAACTCAATGCCGACTTTCGCAAACGCCAAACCCTAAAGCTTCTCTAAACTCTAACGCTATTATGAGATATGATCTCTCTAATTGAATCCCTAAAAGACCAGCCCCTAGGGCTTTATTTATAGCCTACTAATCCTTGGTAGCCAAGGAAAGTAATTCTAATCCTACTAAATCTTCTATCTAAAAATCTATCCCAAACAAGTAGGATAAATCTTTACTAAGGTAAATAACTAAATAACTAATAAATATCTTAGGGTAAAAAGGCAACAACCCTAAGACATAATCTACCTAAATAGAAGATAAAACCGTGGCTAACTGGATAACTCTTGCAATCCATGTCTCAAAAAGCGCATCCCATCCGTGTCGACTTCCACTGGATATCGACCAGGTAATTCGATATCGAGGTCTTTGTTTTGGCTTGACAAACTTCACTTCACTCGATCTTTAGAGCCATGTCGATGTTGACATCTCCACTCGATGTTGAGTGGTCTTCAATGGTTCTTTGTGGTCTGTCTCGACGCTCAGGGTCCACGTCGAGTTCTTCGGTCGATATCGACATATATGGTTGAGATCGACCTCCTTTCTACTTCACTTGACTTCTTCATTTCGACTCCGATTCCGCTCCAATTCCTACATATTTAGACCAAAACTTGTATTTCTTGCACATTAGCTCATTCTACATAAATTTTCATTATTTTCAACCTTTACTTTAGGAATCGAATGGAATATGAAGTCAAAACATGTGAATAAAATGACTAGAAATATGTACATCAATCCTTGGTGAAGAACTTATGATAAGAAATAAAAGCAGGGGTTTTTGTGTTTGTAAACTTATAAACTAAAGCTTCAAAGGTAGGGATTCCCCACGAAAACAACCATGCATGCTATACACTCAAATCATAGAAAAGTTTATGCCTTTATCATCATAAGACAACTTTCACAATCAACGAATAGGAATATAGAGGCTTTTGCATAAAAACCTATTTGTTTGTATTCTTTTCATAATTAGGGTTTAGTCAACTTTCGCAAACAAATTCGAATTACTATCCAGATTCATAAAGTAATTCACTTTCGCTTCATAGATCGCAAATAAGGAATTATCCTCTACCTTCACAGCGGATTAAGCATGAATAGAAGATAATAAACAGATAAGATGTCAAGGATTTAAGCACACACACACATGGCTATTGTCGGGCACACCCCAACCCTAGAAGTAGGATGACTACTCACTCATGGTCAAGATAAAATCAAAGCTTGCATAAAAATTAAAACTTTAAAATAACAACCAAACAGCTCCTTCTTCTCTGTCTACCTTTGGATGTCTCTCTCAATCTATGGGCACACAATTTCTTGTGTTCTTGGATGATTAAAACACTACGCCTAATGCCTTTATTTATAGCTAACTAAACTTGCCTACTAAGAAAGTAAATTCTATCTAAATCGGAAAATATAAATCTTCTATCTAAATATAAATCTTATCTAAATAAAATTCCCTAGGGTAAAGTGGAAATTACCTATAAGGATATAAATATCTTAGGAGAAGATAGATAAACAACGTGACTAAGTAATCTCCCAAATATCCGGCCCAATCCGCGTCTGCTGTGCATGAACTACAGTTAACATCGAGTGGTCAAGTCAACATCGAGGGCCTTTAATTTTGGTCGACCTCGGTTGAGTTGGTCGATACTCCTCCTCTTTCCTTAGCCTTAGCACGGCTAGCTTTTCTTCAATTGACATCGAGATGGTTCAGTCGATGTCGAGCTCTCTTCCAGTAGCTTGGCTTCTCCATACTTAGCCAATTTCAGCTTCTTCTATGTCGATGTCGAGGGATAGCAGTTGTTCGTAGGGGGAGGTGATTCACTCAGATATAATATATTCAAATTCAAACTAAGCTAACTCCCTTATCCAAGCAAATAAAATACAAGAATCCCTCGCGATGTAGTGGTAGGGTAATTCAAGATCGAATCTACAAGGAGGTATGTCAGCGCTTCCTATGTTGCAATCACAATCAAGTTTCGACTCCAGGAGACACTCGATATCGAGCTGTCTAGTCGATATCGACCTCAATTCTGGTCGATTTCTAGTAGTTTCCTGCAGAAGACAGAAGCAAAGCAGTCGACGTCAAGATTGAACCTCGATATCGATGTTAGTGCTCGATATCGACCTTTATAATCGATTTCGATGTCAGCAACAGTAACTATAAACGTAACCTATTTGCCGGAAAAGAAGTCTCTGCGATAAAACTAAAACTCTTCCTGTTCTTGGATGATTGAAACCAGCCCTAATGGCCTCTAATCATAGATCTCTCACCTCGCTATCCAAGGATTCGAAAACCTATCTTTATTCTTTAAGATAAAACTTAATAAAGTAAAACAACTTAATTACTTAGGTAAAACTCATAAACTGATAAGTCTGGTGTAGATGAAAGAAGATCTCGACTTTAGGATAAACTTGCACGCTTCGGATATAATTATATCAAAAACAGCGTCGGATCTGTCTGCAGCAAACATCGATATCGACCTTCAGACCTCGATATCGACCTTCTTTTATCTCTATCTCGAGCAGTCCTACTCGACCTCGAATTGGCACTCGACTTCTATCAATATCCTCGATTGAAGCCACTCGATATTGACCTTTAGACATCGATATCGACCTCTTCTGTGTCGACATGCTCTGTTCTTCCTCTGCTCGATTCCTGGTTGCTCTGTTTCACTCGATGTTGAGGTTCATCATCGATTTCGACCTCTCAGTAGACTTCGAGTTCTTTTTCCGCTCTTCTTCTCTTGTCCAAATCCGTCCATTTTCACCTTGATTTCAGCAAAATATCATAAAAACTCATGTAGACCTCTATATTTGACAAATAAGCATAAACTACACTAGTTTTATGATTTCCCCACTAATATGTATGCAAATAATGACAAAATGGACATAAATGTGCATAGAAAATATGGCAATTTGTGCGCACATCAAACACCCCATACTTAACCTTGCTTGTCCCCAAGCAATACTTTTAATGGTCATTCAGGGGAAGAAAGTTAACCCTCAACATCATAGATTCATTCTCATATGACCCTACAATCAATTTCCATCCTTGATAAGGTACTAATGTCAACCAAATCCATGCATGTGAATAAAAGCAACATCATACTCACAAAAGGAGGGTTATATGCATAAAACAATTTCGCAATATAGCATTGATAATCAAGAGGACTTTTGCAAGCTTATGAGAAGTAGATTGGTAAAAGGCTAAAGGTGAGCTAATTTTTGGCCATGTGATGTTAAATCCGGAGAAATAAAACTTTCTTTTCAATTCATTCCACATTCCTTCTTCATAATGTTTCTCACCTTTCACTCTTCGCTCAATGCGTTTTTCATTATAATGCTTTTACCTCTCTAACCTTAGTACTACCTTCTCGCGAGTCGCAAACATGGGTGTCATGAATGGCCCCAGATACTTAGTACTTCGGACTCCTCACCTTGTCTCCCATCTCGCCGAACTAACATCTCAACGAGCAGGGTCGATCTAACTTTATCTCCTGAGGTGATCGGATTTTTTCTCACTCATTAAATTTTCCATAATTCAAAATTTTGTTCATTCCTGCCAACAACTTCATAATAATATGCACAAACTCCATATAACAACTCCAAAAATGACATCCATTCTCAAAATTGTCCCCTGATAGGGTTTAAGGTATAAAAAATGGGTAGTATGTAATATATGTGGAGCAATAATGATAATGTAAGGCTCATATATGGCTTGTGTAATTGCAAATATGCATAGGTAAGGCTAGGATATGAAATTGAGCATATGTATGGAAATTTCTTAAAGTCCTCCATCATCTTATCATGCATATGTTAAAAGCAACTTCAAGTTTTACCTCACTTTCATGGTTTTCTCTAAAAAATCGCACTTCATTGTGACTTCCCTTAACTAGGCAATTTCATGTTATATCTCTAATGGATCTACTTTTGCATCGTCGAGTTCCTTATATGCTTCCATGACACTTTGCTTTATTTTCATAATTTTTTATGGGGGGTCATCTTTCTCCTTATTTTTTTTCTTTTTTTTTTTCAAAAATAAAACATGCTTAAAGATAAATATGCAATGCTTAAAGATAAAGACATCTAAATTAACTAAGTATAAACTATGCATAAACATGTAAAAACTATGCAATAACTATGAAAAATTTCAAAATATGCTAAAATATGCAAGTAAGCCTTTCCCCCATCCCATACTTAAAGATTACAGTGTCCTCACTGTATGAGAACTAGGGTTAAGAAAGAAACTTACTAAAAATTCACGAATTTCAGGAGTCGAAGTTGTCTGCAGTGGTGGTCGATATCGGGCATACCAGTCGATATCGACTAGGTTCATCGATTTCTGGTTCAAGCTTCAGGGTGATCCGACCTCGACCACAAGCTCATCTGAATCGACCTTTAGGTCGATATCGATCATCATACTCGATTTTGATGTCTGTTATCTTGCTTCTTCTCTCCTGAAACTTGTTAGAAAATGAAACTAAAACCAAACATAAATAATAATGTCTAATGTCTCAAAACAAAGCAAAATATGTTCAAAACCAAAACTAATTGTTGTGTTACAAGCTCTAGACTTTATAGTCGCTAGGCCGAATTCTTCCTTTACGCTCCTCAAGGCGGCATCTATAGAGCCCATGTAGCCTGGGCCTCAAATAGAACTCCTTTCTTATCTCTCAGCTGCATTCCGCCTGGATGGATTTGATTCACCGTGAATGGTCCCATCCTCTTGTCTTTGGATCTACTAGGGAACCAACGATCTTTTGATTTGGAGACATACACCTTATCTCCTACTTCATAATTGCTCAAATCATCATCGGATACCCTGCACAAGCACACATGCCAAGGCAAACCTCTTCCAAATAATGATAAATCTTTAATTGAAATCGAGAAAGAGGAATCCGTACCTTGGCTTACCTTTTCGGAGCTTTTTTCTATCTCAGGGTCGGGTCGATATCGATCAGCAGTACTCGATATCGAGCTCTATTGTGCTCCTGGAGGTCCTGTCGATTTGGAGTTGTTCTGTTCGATATGGTCAGGTCGATTTCGACCTATGGTGCTCGATATCGAGGTCTTTTCTCCTCTTTTTTCTTCCTTTTTGGCAGTCAATTTCGGCATGGGTCCATGGTCGATATCGACCTTTATGCTTGATTTCGATGATCCTTCTCCTCCGTCGACCCTACACTGATAACCTGGCACAGAATCTTGAGCTTTGTTAGTCGATATCGACTTACCTGGGTCGATTTCGAGTGGCTTTTTGGCTCCTTTATTTAAGATTGCCACGACTTCCTCCACTTGGGCTTCTATGGCCCTCTTTTCGAGCTCCTCAGGTGTCATATTCCTTTCCTTTTCCTCCCCACTTTTGATTGACTTAATCTCCATTGGCCCTTCATTATTCCTTACCGTCTTGTTGAAGGCGTACTCTATCACGTCGTCACTGATGGTGAATGAGAGCTATCCTTTCTTCACACTTATGTTGGCATCGACGGTTGCTAAGAATGGCCTACCTAAAATAATGGGACAAGCAGGGTTCTCTGCCATATCAACAACTAAGAATTCAGCAGGGAAAAAGAACTTACCTACTTGCACTGGCACATCATCTACCATCCATGTTGGAATCACTACCGTATTGTTTGCCATGTATAGCTTTGCATCCACAGGCTTAAGGGGACCTATCTTTACCTTGTGCCATATGGTTAGTGGCATCATGCTAACACTAGCCCCTAAATTAAACTAAAGCATTAAAGCAATATCGACCTAAGCCTATAGCGATAGAAAACTTACCTGGGTCCGCCCGCTTCTCTGGTAGCTCCAATCTGTTGCACTCCTCTGCGATCTCAGAAATTGATCGCTTCTTACCTAAGATGTCCTTAAGGAACCTCACATATGATGGCATCTCATGAAGTGCTTCGATGAATGAAATTGAGATATTAAGTCCTTGAAGCATCTTCACAAATCGCTGAAACTTCTTTTCCGCCGGGTCCTTAACAATTTTCTTAGGGAATGACAACACCTTCTTCTTCCCTACGGCTGGAGTTAGGTCGACATCGACTGGACGGGGGTCGATATTGACTGGAGGAGTCGATTTCTGTGGTGATTCAGCAGTTGTGTCGATATCAACCACAAGAGGGTCGACATCGATATCACCTTGGTCGATATCGACTTGGGGGGTCGATATCGATGTCTGTTTTGGCTCTTTCTCCTCCGCTTTTTGCCCGGGCGTTTGCAATTGACGCCCACTCCTTAGATTCATGGCCGCTATGTGTCTAGTAGTTTTTCCCTTTTGGTTGGGCACAGTTGATCCAGGCAGCGATCCTGACGGTTTGGGAATTTGCTCCGCCAATTGACCCATTTGGGTCTCCACGTTGCGCTTCCAAATGTCGATCTCCCCAAGCCTAGAGTTGATGCCCTGAAGCTGAGTATGAACGGAGTTGTTGGCTTGTTTGAACTCGGTGTTGTTCCTCCGCATCTCATCAAGGATGATCTGCAGGTCATCCTTCCTTGTTTCCCGCTTAGGGTGCCCTGGTGCTCTATAAGGTGGGGGATCCCTTTGTTGATGTGATAGATAGAATCGTTGATCTCCCCAATACTGCTGATTGCCCCCTCCATAGGGGCATGTCGTCCACTTGGCTTCCTCATGTTGTTCTGCCATAGATACTTGCTCAAGATGTGGGCAGGCACTAGTGTTATGCCTTGTTGAGCCACATTCCTGACAAGATTGATTGTTGCTCAGGAACCTCACTTGCTTTTGAAGGTGGCGTGTTTGATCGTTGTGGAATTGTTTCCGCATATCAGGATCAATCTCCTTTGGAGGCTCATAAAGTGGCATAGATGGGGCAGGCCTTGAGTCATAGGCCGCAACAGTCCCATATGTGTTATCAAACCTAACCATCCTCTCAATTGTCTCCCAGGCTTCCGTTGGTGTGAGCTCAATGTACCGATAGGAGGTGTATGAATTGATTCTCTCCTTATTCAGTGCATCAAGAGAGTTGTAGAAGATCTCTTGGATGACATATGGTAGTTGCCCATGCGTAGGGCATGATCTCAACAAGTCCTTAAATCGCTCCCACGCCTGTGCCAATGTTTCACCAGGCTTTTGTTTGAAAGCCGTGATCCTTTGCCGCAGTATCGCCGTTTTAGAAGGAGGAAAGAACTTGTTTAGGAACGCATCCTTCACCTCTGCCCATGCCCTCAGCGAGCGTGGAGCCAAACTCTCTAGCCATTGTAATGCCTTCCCTACCAAAGACCATCGAAAAGACTTTAGTCTAACATACTCTAAATTCACACCATCAACAATAGTTTTACATAAATCCATAAAAGTAGAGATATGTTGCAAGGGGCATTCATTAGGTCTTCCTTCAAAAGTGTTTCTTTTTATCTCAGATAGGAAGTTAATCTTTATTTCATAATTTGAGGGAGGAATTAACATAGCGGATTCAGGAACATGTAGCGGTGGATGCATGTATTGCATCGCTGTCTGTGGATAATGATTGAGCCGCTCTTGGGCTTGTCTGCGCATCCTCCTCCCTATCAGCACTTGCTCGCTCTGCAGCAGCGGCGGCCCTTTCAGCAGCGATTGTAGCGTTGTGGTCCTCAATTTCCTTCCTCAATCGCTCAATGGTCTCAGCCTATTGTCGGGCACACCCCGACCCTAGAAGTAGGACGACTACTCACTCATGGTCAAGATGAACATAATTATAAAAATCAAAGCTTGCATAAAAATTAAAACTTTAAAATTACAAACAAACGACTCCTTCTTCCCTATCTACCTTTGGATGTCTCTCTCAATCTATAGGCACACAATTTCTTGTATTCTTGGATGATTAAAACACTAGGCCTAATGCCTTTATTTATAGCTAACTAAACTTACCTGCTAAGAAAGTAAATTCTATCTAAATCGGACAATATAAATCTTCTATCTAAATATAAATCTTTTCTAAATAAAATTCCCTAGGGTAAAGTGGAAATTACCCATAAGGATATAAATATCTTAGGAGAAGATAAATAAACAACGTGACTAAGTAATCTCCCAAAGATCCGGCCCAATCCGCGTCTGTTGCGCGTCTGTTGTTCGTGAACTACAGTTAACATCGAGTGGTCAGGTCAACATCGAGGGCCTTTAATTTTTGTTGACCTCGGTGGAGTTGGTCGATACTCCTCTTCTTGCCTTAGCCTCAGCACGGCTAGCTTTTCTTCAGTTGACATCGAGATGGTTCAGTCGATGTCGAGCTCTCTTCCAGTAGCTTGGCTTCTCCATACTTAGCCAATTTCAGCTTCTTCTATGTCGATGTCGAGGGATAGCAGTTGTTCGTAGGTGGAGGTGATTCGCTCAGATATAATATATTCAAATTCAAACTAAGCTAACTCCCTTATCCAAGAAAATAAAATATAAGAATCCCTCCCGATGTAGTGGTAGGGTATAATTCAGGATCGAATCCACAAGGAGGTATGTCAGCGCTTCCTATGTTGCAATCATGATAAAGTTCCGACTCCAAGAGACACTTGATATCGAGCTGTCTGGTCGATATCAACCTCAGTTCTGGTCGATTTCTAGTAGTTTCCTGCAGAAGACAAAAGCAAAGCAGTCGACGTTGAGATTGAACCTCGATATCGATGTTAATGCTCGATATCGACCTTTACAGTTGATTTCGATGTCAGCAACAGTAACTGTAAACGTAACCTATTTGTTAGAAAAGAAGTCCGAAGAACTTAGAATGGTTATGGAAAGATGGACAGAAATAAAAACTCAAACTTTATATGAAATTCAATAAACTAAAGGCTTCCAAGGTTGGGGATTCATGCCACAACAATAATAATGCAAGTATGATGCTAAAGTTATGAAATTTAATGTCTTTCCGTCAAATAACTTTCGTTACCAACTTTTAGATGATTAGAGGCTCTCGCATAAAACCTAAGAGTTACTATCCAATTCATGAGTAATCCAAATTCACAATATAATTGGCTTTCGCTTCAATAATGCAAATAATGAATCTCCTCAACTTTTGCAAAGGACCATGCATAGGATAGAAGACGGAATCTCATAAAAATCATACCTTTGATACACTTACCCTACGTTGCTATCGTCGGGCTCACCCCGACCCTAGAAGTGGGTTAACTACTCGTGCTTCATCATTGAAATCATCATCATTATGTAAAAGAAACTAGTTTGTATTGAAATTGCAAAAGAGAAAGTACACCCGAACAAAGCCACTCCGCTCTCGCTTCACCACCCCACTCGGCTTCTCTCTCTCTCTCTATTAAATCTATGCGATAAAACTAAAACTCTTCCTATTGTTGGATGATTGAAACCAGCCCTAATGGCCTCTAATTATAGATCTCTCATCTCGCTATCCAAGGATTCGAAAACCTATCTTTATTCTTTAAGATAAAACTTAATAAAGTAAAACAACTTAATTACTTAGGTAAAACTCATAAACTGATAAGTCTAATGTAGATGATAGAAGATCTCGACTTTAGGATAAACTTGCACGCTTCGGATAGAATTCTATCAAAAACAGCGTTGGATCTGTCTGCAGCAAACATCGATATCGACCTCCAGACCTCGATATCGACCTTCTTTTATCTCTATCTCGATCGGTCCTACTCGACCTCGGATTGGCACTCATCTTCTATCAATATCCTCGATTTAGGCCACTCGATATCGACCTTTAGACATTGATATCGACCTCTTCTGTGTCGACATGCTCTGTTCTTCCTCTACTCGATTCCTGGTTGCTCTGTTTCACTCGATGTCGAGGTTCATCATCGATTTTGACCTCTCAGTAGACTTCGAGTTCTTTTTCCACTCTTCGTCTCTTGTCCAAATCCGTCCATTTTTGCCTTGATTTTTGTGAAATATCATAAAAACTCGTGTAGACCTCTATATTTGACAAATAAGCATAAACTACACTAATCTTATGATTTCCCCACTAATATGTATGCAAATAACGACCAAATGGACATAAATGTGCATAGAAAATATGACAATTTACACGCACATCAGCAATCGACATCAAGGTATGGCTTCTCCATACTTAGCTAATTTCAGCTTTTCTTGCAATTGCTCAAAGACGCTCCAAATGCTGCGAAATTAAACCCAAACATGTGTAGATCTCCATATCTTGCAAATAATCATAAACTACACAAATTCTCTACTTTTCCAACCTAAATAGGCGCACATCATTGTCCACGTATGCAGACGATTGGGTTGTTATAAAGTGTAAAGTAGCCTATCCCCGATGTTTTATAGATGTCACTACACAGACAGATGATGCATATCCTATTTACATAAGACATAATAATGGAGATGTAGTGATGGTACGTCGTGTGGAATTGGATAATCGATTTGTTGTTATGTATAATCCTTATCTTCTAGTTGCTTTTGACTATCATATGAATCTTGAAATATGTGCCACCATACGTGCCACTATATATATATATATATATATATATATATATATATATATATAGGTCATGATGAAGTCTATTTTGATATTAATATGGCAAGAAACAATGCTGAAAATGAAATAACATCTTACCAGTCAGGAAGATGGATTAGTCTGCCTGAATCAGCTTAAATAATTTTTGGTTTCCCCTTGTATTCAATGTCACCATGTGTTTGTCCATTACAAGTACAGTTACCTCATATGCATCTTGTTAACTTTAGTGAATGAGATTACTTGTAAAATGTCTTTGACAATGAATATAGGCATGTAACAATGCTAATAAAATTCTTCACCGCTAATCGTACACTTGAAAAGGAAAAATACTATATGTATTCCGAATTCCATGAGTTTTTCACTTGGAATATATAGTGCATTGAAAACATGAAAAGAAAGAAAAGCCCTAAATGTGTTGGCAGATTGACGTGTGTTAATCCTTGTGAAGGTGAAAGGTACTTCCTAAGGCTTTTGTTGATTAATGTGAAAGGGTCAACATCATTTGAAGATTTGTTGTTAGTTGATGAAGTTATTTGTACAACATTCAAATAATATGCTGAACGACATTTATTATTGGAGAAGGATGATTATGTTGCGGCTTGTATGTGGGATGTTGTGGAAGTCGAGATGCCTTGTGCTTTGTGTTGCCTATTTGCAACTTTACTAAACTTGTGTGCATCGATTCACCCTCAAATACTTTGGGATGAATTCTACCCTTACCTATATGAGGATTTCTCTCATAAAAACAAGGATCAGTGTGCTAAAGTTCTCTAATTGACTTTTTTTAGGTTGAAAAGTATTTAGAATGTATGGTTCGAAATATGGATTTTTATAATCTCCAACTTCCTAGCCTTCTTAATATGACAGGGAATAGAATGACGAGAGACATTAGTGATGCTCTTGACGCCAACATTCCCCTGCAATATGTTAATGCATGTTCAAGTCTTAACATTGAATAATGTTCTGCATATGATATTATTATGCACCATGTTGTACATGATCTTCCCAGTGCATTTTTCATAGATGTTCTTGGTGGAACTAGTAAAACTTTTTATATTGTGCCCTTTATGCTAAAATTAGAGGAGTGGGGAAAATTGCTACCAACAGCATCCTCTGGTATCGCTGCATCAAATTTACCCACTAGTCGGATTACACATTCCAGATTCAAGATCCGTATGGGTGACACTACTGGTATGAGTTATATATAGTGTATCAAAACAGAGTAGCCTAGCTGCTTTGTTACGGGCAAGTTCAGTTTTTATTTGGGATGACGCTTCTATAGGTAAAAAAGTGAACAATGAAGGAGTAGATTCGCTTCTACAGGATATATGTGATTGTAAGATATATTTTGGCGGGAAAATAGTTATATTTGGTGGTGATTTCTGGCAAGTACTATCCACTGTTCCACATAAATCGCAAGCAGAAGTTGTCAATTCCAGTTTGGTGAGTTCCTATCTTTGGCCACATTTGAAGAAATATCGATTATGTACCAATATGAGAGCACAAGATGATCCCGATTTTGCAAAATTTCTCTTAGACCTTGGAAATGGATATCTAAAAACATCAAACACTTCGATGGTTTTACTCCCTAATTTTATTAAGTGTTTTTATATTCACTCTGATTCTGTTGACATATTAACAAAGACAATGTTTCCTGAAATAAACTTGCCTGATTTTGACCCGTATATATTTAGTGGACGTGCAATTTTGACTTCTACTAATGAGGGTGTTGATGACATCAATCGTTCCATTATTTCAACCTTCCCCGATGTTTCTCTGGTGTACACAAGTTTGATTATGTTGTTGATGATAATTGTAATCTGTATCCATCTGAATTTTTACATAATTTGTGTTCTTCAGGAATGAGCCCCCATGAATTAGTATTGAAAATCAATTGCCCAGTAATACTTCTTCATAATTTAGATCCTGCAAATGGATTGTGTAATGGTAATAGATTGATATGCCAAAAATTTGACACCAAGTCATCTTGTGTGAAAGTTAGAGTGGCTATTACAATGGTACACAAGTCTTACTCCCAAGAATCAATCTAAGACCTATCGTAGGAACTTATCATTTCCAATTTGAACGGAAATAATTTCCAATCAAATTGTGTTTTGCAATGACTATGAACAAATCCTAAGGCCAAACATTTGAAAAAGTTTGTGTGTATCTAAATGAACCTTTCTTCTCTCATGGTTACTTGTATGTAGCCTTTTCAAGAGTACGAAATCGTGATGCATTACAAGTTTTCTTACCCATACCTGTACCGACTAATATTACTCGAAAGCAAGACCTAAATATTGTTTGTTTTGATATTTTACTCAGAGCTTGTTATTGTCTCCTACATGATTAACATACATAATAGCCTCTAATAATGTACACATTTTGACAAGCTGCTTGTTTTTTTGAAGGTACAGACACAAATTTGCTATAGCTTCATCGATGTCATTGGAACGAAAATGACATTATTCACATGTATTTGAACGACTCTTAATAACAAACATGGACTTGAGTTAAAGTAGGCAAGCCAGAGAATGTTGTGTGTTGATAAATTTTCCCCTCTTATACCATGTAAATTCTCGGTAAACTCTATCTTTATAGAATTTCATTATGGACTGCTGATTGATTTCCACCCTTGTTTTTAGTAGCCAATTTTTGTATCCTTCCTTTTAACTTCAAATCATTTCACCTCCGACCTTGTTGGAGATTCTTGTTCATTATGAGTTTCCTCCCTTTAGTTTTGGGTCAGGTGTTTGTATTAAGACTTCCTAGGTTTTAATCATATTACTATAGGGTTAAAATATTGATATCACATCAGATAATTTAAGGCTACTGAATGGACATGATTATTTGGTGTGGCTTTGTTGGTTCAACTATCAACTTTTACTCGATTCAGTTATTTATTGGTAAATTTCAATTTTCATACCAATGATTTAGTTGCTATTTCAGCTGATTTAGTTGTTCTGTATTTTTATTTAGGATTATTTGACTTGTTTTTTAGTTATTCGAGGCTCATTGGATCCCTTATTTTGACATATTGAGCTCATTGAAGCTTTTATGCCCTTTGACATGGTGATGAGAATTTCTTAAACGATGAAATCGAATTACAAAACGCGTACTTAATAAATACAAAATGCAACAAAGTAATGTACTAATTGACTTATGTCAGCTTTCTTTTGTTGTATTGGATTAGATGAAAATAAACATAAAGTGATAGATTAAACATTAAAACCATCAAATGTATACTTCTTTTGGTTATAAGAGTAATGTTTTCATACTGATTTCTGAGCTGAAATATATGGTTGATTTCAATGTTGAACTTCATGCTGAATTAATTATATTTTTAATATATATATATATATATATATAATTTTAGAATATTAATTATAAGACTTATGAAAATATCATTTTGTAAAAAATACTATACAAATATGTAAAGACTCGAAATTTTAAAATATTATTTTTGAAATTATGAATTAATTTCGATTTAAAATGGATTTAATTAGGTTTTGAATTCTTAGATTTCAGAAAATTTTTAAAATTCTGTCCTCAAGTAGAATAATTTTATTTTAGTTCTTCCGAAGCAAATTCCGACATAAATTTGAATTTGATTAAAAACGGATTTATTTCGCTTCTTATACCGAGTCGAGTGGAAATATTTTGCGAATCTCATCTATTTTAGCGACCAATGAAAATAATTATTTCGGATTTGAGGATTTAAAAATTTATTTTAAATTGAGTCGAAATAAGGTTGAGAGAGCGGGGTCCAGGATTAATTTTTCTCGGGTACTATTGTGGGACCACACTTGGTCTTGTTCCTTCTTTTATTCAAGACAACATCCCCTCCATTCCATTTGAATTGCAGTAGCAACAGCCTGCTCTATCTCATTTTGAGCAAACCACAACCCCTCTCTTCTACTCCCTTACACCCCATGCCTCTTCCATTTTGGCAAAGTGCCAAATAGCCCTGCCAAGGACCTTCCCTTCCCTTGATTGCATACCAACTCCCACGCCAAATCAGTGTCTGAAGGCCGGTTCCCTACCTTTTCCCAGTTCAAGCACATAACCTCTATGGGGTTCCTTTTGAAATGAAACCCTACTCCTTTCGTCAATGCCATCCCTAAACTCATCTCTTTCAAAAACCCATATCTCGACCTTCATCTCTCTCCTTCCCCTCCAAAGCACCACCTTCCCATCCATTTTCCTTCACTTTCATCCCCTGTTGTGTCACCCAATACCACACCACTTAAGGTTTTGTCCTGTTTCAAAAATCAGCCCCAGTCCCCTCCTTCCTCCTCCAACAAGCAGAGCCTCCTTCCTCCCCCTCCCTATTTTTGAAGCAACAACACTAGCTCCGGGCACCCCCTAGTGCAGCCCCGAGCACACCCGAGCCCTCCCTGATCACCCTTTGGTTCCATGACTTAATCCGAGCACCCACGACTTCCCTCCTCTTCCTCCTCCTTGGGGAGCAGTAGCAACAACCTTTTCCACTTCCTTCTCGATGTCTTCAACCACGAGCAGCTGCAACTCTGTCGTCATTCCCCTATTCTCCTCCGAACCAAGTGGTAAGACCCCTGTCCTCTTTGTTTCGCTCTCAAGCCCGATAAAGGTCCGCTTAAGCCCTTTTCTTTCGTCCTAGGCCAAGAGGAACTTATTTCGAAATTCGGTAAAGCCTGACGAGTTCTCCGACGAACCCAAAAACCCTTGGTGAGCCTCAATTCTTCTTTATTTCTTTTCCTTTGATCAATTTTGGTTAGCTCTTGGGTTAGAAAGTGGTCGGGGAGGCCAGAAGCAGTGAGCACATGAGAGACAGAGAGAGAGAGAGTTGGAGAGGGGAGCGAGAGCGAGAGAGAGAGAGAGAGAGAGAGAGAGAGAGAGAGAGAGAGAGAGAGAGAGAGAGAGAGAGAGAGAGAGAGAGAGAGAGAGAGAGAGAGAAGATGAGCCGGAGATGGCGAGATGGAGGTTGAGGCAAGGGAACGGGTGAGGTAGGGGGAAACTGCAGGTGGAGGTTGAAGACGACAGGGGTGGGCCCAGACCCGATTTTCTGGGTTTTCTTTTGGGAACCGAGTTTCCTTTTCTTTTGGAGGCAAACAGAAATTTGGGCTAGAAAGGGGATCCGGATTTCGGGCAACGGGTTGGGTTTGGTCTTTTGGGCTCGATTTCTTTTAAACCCTTTTTTTTATCTATTGGGCTGGGCCTATTTTCTTTTGGGTTGGGATAAATTTCAAAAAATGGGATAAATGAGGTGGGCCGGTTTTGAGCATTTAATTATTTATTATTTAAGTGATTATTTATCTAATTATTTAAGTGCTTTTGTGATCATTTGATGATATTTAAATTGTTAATATATATATTGTTTGAAATATTACTAATGTGTCGGCATTTATTTAGATAAATGAGTTCTAATAAATTATATGTTGGGATTTTTTTAATAATATAATATTAGAAAATTGGTTTAAAGGTTTAAATGTTCAATGTCCGAATTTGAACAAGAATTTTTAGAATGAATTATTTGACTAGCAACTTGACTTATCCTTGAGATCAAATGACTTTTGGAAACTTTCGAATCGTTTTACTGAGATTTGACTTGGTGAATTAGTTGATGAATATTACTTGGGGAACGATGTCAGTTATGACATGAAATATAAGAATTATGTAAATTGTGTTATGATGTGAATATTTTGCAAGCATGATTACTATTTGAAATCATGAGTTGAAGATTTTGAAGCATGATGTGTCAATACATGAGTTATTATATAATGATGTGATGTATGGAAATGATTTTGAGATATAATATGATGAGATGATATGATGAGTTATGATGAGATGATATAATGAAATGATGAGATGATGAGATGAATTATGAGATAAGTTGTGATGATGATGATATGGAAGTGCGGTGATGAGATCTTGGATTATGCGAACTTAGATGGAATTACTTTCTTATGTGTTTTGAATATAGACTTATATGTTTAATGTGCTTACTAGGTGATCTTTAATCTATCTTACTGCTTACATTGCTGTTCTGCACATCTAGGTAAGTTTCCTACGGGAGCTTACTCAGTGACCAGACCTTATGCCTAATATGTTGTTGCATATGCATAAAAGCATGGCATATAGTATATAGGTGTTTGAAATAGAACAACCGTTATCTGTGTATCCTATAGTCCTTACTAGGGTCTTAGGACAGCCCAACTCCATCGAGCGATTCCTCATCGAGTCATTTATTTATTTATCATGAGATACGATATGAGCATGAGATATGATATGATATGCTCTGATGAGACATGATATGCTATAGCAACAAACTGGCTAGTCTCTGCACTATCGAGAATGGGTGGAGGAGGTAAGAGAGGGACATGCCCCTTGGCATTCTATGTGGATCCATTTAATCGCTTTCTGCATATATATAAACTATCAGCAGGCTGTGTGATTTGAATTCCCGCACTGTATTAGAAGCATCCTTTATTTAGGCTTAGCATGCTTTATGTCCTCAATGTTGTCTTTCATGCCCGCGTGCGTCTCTTTGCTGACTTCGTGGTTAGTATCGGGTATTTGATCCTTCCTTGCTTGTATGCTTCTATGGCGGGTTATCTCTATTTTGGCGCACTATCGACAGAGAGACTGACAATCACCAAACTTAAATACTTTGATGATTTATACTCGTTTACTTGGTTTAGACCCGACTATGCCGTAGCAAGCTGCATTATGAGATTTTTCGTTGATTTCGGTTTTGAACTTCAAATGGTTTTGAGCGACTTAGACAAATAGGATATGTTATGCGTACCCAACGGCCCTTCGCATGATTTGGGGTATATAATCCCCTCTTTCAAGACACTAACATTTATGGTTTGAAACCTCGTCCCGTACATGGATTCCAAGATCCAAACAAAGGTATCCAACCTTCAAAACGTAACCCGAATATTTATATTTGGGCCGTTACAAAGTTGGTATCAGAGCCTGATTGTGCAATCCGGGTACAAAAGGGTTGAGCAAAAACCGCTCATGGATTTCAAGGGATTTCGAAAAGTTTTAAAGGGCAAAATGAATTTAAAAAGTCTAACTTAATGAACCCAACTTAAATGAACTTGACTTAAAGTGAGGAAAATAAAATGGGTAATCGAGTGGGTAGAAAAGCAATAGATCGTCCCTTATGAATGTAGATTCGGGAAAGGGTAGGTAAAACTTAGCTTTATACTTTGGAGAAGGCCTAGAAGACTACAAGGAGTGTGCACCGTGCTCATTGGAGTAATGGGGTTAGGATGTCGAGATTGAGAGGTAGTTGCCCTCTCCAGTCAGTCGCCCCTCGAAGGGCGGGTTCTAGATAGCTTGTTATGTATATATAAACTAGGCCCGAGGGTGATCCCCTCAAAAGGGATGAGACTAATTGTTGCTTATTTATTCTGTGTTGGGTGCTCTGATTGCTAATATGTTTAATAATGTATTAAATATATGTGTAAATGGGATAGCGGGAGAAGCCTTGTTCCTCTATAGTCGGAGTTTCAGTTCTGGAAGATGTTTTACTAAATTGCCTTGCCCCCTCTTGATGAAACCTATCCTTCTACTGTCCATTCCATAAAAATGTCTAGGTGTGTTGATAAGGGTTGAAGAGTGTTCGTGCGTCCTTTCTGATTTTTCATTCGTGCCTCAAAATAAATGTTCTTATTGAGTCTTTCTCCCTGATATCCGCGTCCTTCATAGTAAATTTGGGTGGGTAAGTTAATCGTGTTTGGGATGTATGTTTGTGAGCGTTGATTAATTGAGTGTGGGATGAAGTATGGTACTTGACACCATAGGTAATAGTCTAGAGAGTAGGTTGTTTATAGTCATCTTTCTCGATTCTTGCGATAGTCCACCGGTGTCTTCTTGCCACAAGATTCAATATACAAACTCTACCCTCCTCTTCGGAAAGTAATGTGAATATCCTTCAACTCTACCAAAATAAGTCATACAAGCATCCCACGGGAAATGGGGGGTGATGAGTCTGTAGGAATGAATCAATGGTTGCCCTTAGGAATTTCTATTCGATTATGATGGTAGCTGATGGACGGTTTTTAGTCGCGTAAACCGTATCAAAATAAAACTCAAACCTACAAACTAGTATAGTAAGTAAGTAAGAGGTCGATCCCACAGAGAATCAAGTATTCCTTTGCAATGTGTATTTACCAATTAGTGAAAAGGGGGGTTTTTGGATGATTGAAATAAGAAAGAAAACAAAATAAACTATAAACAAGTTGATGCAAAACAATTTAGAGAAGATCGCTCTACCTACAACTATCTACTTTATTTGGTTGAATTGATATTGTAACTTCCTCTTGTCCTTTTAGTTTTCCTATGAATGCCCTTGTCCCGACCTAATATAGTTATTAGTCCAATCAGTCCTAGAAACCCTTATCAATTGAACAGTCCCTAAAGAAGGATTTAACCCAATTGATAGCTTTAAGTTCAGAGATTAACCAAGGTATTTGCAGTGCCTAAAGAGGGATTTAACAACACATCCAACTTCCTACCTATCAAATTAGTTAATCAGCCCTAAAGGGACAAGTTTGCTACTTGGGTTAAGGTTCGCAATCAGGAATCTACAAAACCCTAGCAGTTGAATTGATTCTACCAAGTTGATCAGGCGAGATAGAATAAAACAATCAAACATTCAAGCACAAAGAAGTCGAAACATTCAATATAAGAAATAAGGGAAAAGATTCAGAAACTCACAACTCAATCCAAACAAAGCTTCAAATCGTAGATAGAACGAAGAGAGTTTAGCCGCCCATGGCGAACATCGCTCTCAATCTCCCACTAAAATCATCTTGAATCCTAACATAATGAATGAATGAATGGAAACATAGGGCTAAACCCTCTCTCAATTTCGTGCCCTTTTTATGTCCAAGTCGGCCAAAAATACAAAGATAGAATAAATAGGGTTTTGGATAGAAAACACGTCGCTGAACTATAAAACGCGTCGCTCTGGGCAAATGCGGCGGCCGCGGCATATTGCTGTGCCCGCAGCATATGGCAGCGCCCACAGCATCAGTCTTTTACGGAAAATTCAGGTCGAATCAGCTCTAGACGTTAACAAGAAAGTTGTAGCTCTCTAAAAGAGCTTTCCAACGCATGGTCATAATAGTCAATCGAACAACCGAGGCCTCCAGAAAGTGAAAAACAAGTTCAGCATGTCTGGCGACAACTTTTGCAGACTTGTTCTTTGTTTAGGCTCGCTTCTTCTTCTCAGGACCTCTTTAGATCTCCATGTAAGCTTCCTCGATCAACTAGACATCCTCATCTAATGCTTCATCAACCCATGTCTCCTCCTCGGATCCACTGTTACCTGAAATAATCAATAAAAACGTGTAGATTCCGACTCCACCAACATAGAGAGCGAATATGCAAATTGTGCTTAAACCATGCATGATATGCATCTTAACTAAGCTAAATGAAACCTATTATGACCATCTAAATACATGCTATCAAACTCCCCCACACTTAAGCTTCGCTAGTCCTCAAGCGAACAATATAAAAGCAACATATACCTACACTTTCCTTCTTCAAGCATTAGCCCAAATCAAAAGCAACATCAATTTTAAATGAACACAAGACAAGTGAATAAACATCATAGCATATATTTAGCGATCAAAGCATAGAAGTAAAAATCATCCGACCTCACCCGGAATATGTGTTTCACTCATGCTCTCATGTGTTTAGGCTTTAAGGTTCAACCCTCAACTCAATCCAAAATGCACTAAGCTCATAGATATTGACCATAATATCACCAAATCTCCACCGAAATGTCATTACTTGCGGGACACAATAAAGAAAAATAAACAAAATGTGACTCTTTTTTTTTTCTTTTTGTTTTTTTTCTTTTTCTTTTTCTCTCTTTTTTTCTTTTCTATTTATTTTCTTGTTTTGGTGCTTTCCTTACGCGAGGCGCAAACATGGGTATCATGAATGGCCCCAGTGTTTCAACACCTCAACCTACTTAAGTAAAGTCTACTTGAACATCTTTTAACGCGAGTTGCAAACATGGGTGTCATGAATGAACCCGGTTACTCAATGATCAAGCTTTCTTTCATAGTGGATAGTTTTCAACACTGTTTTACGCGAATCATACCCATGGGTGTCATGCATAGACCCGGTTACTAAGTGTATCAACCATTGCCACTTTATTTTCGAGAATCGGCGAGAGCAAACTGCAGAGAATAGGTAGGTGCCTCCCAGAACATTAGAAAGCAGTGCCTCCATCTCTCCTCAAGAAATAAAAGAATGGATCGCACAGGGGATCTGAGAGTTCAAGATTTCTCAGAGTCCACCTGTGATCGGTTACAGAAAACCCTATCCTGCGGAGTTTGACGCAATCTCATTTCCTCCGAACTACCAAAGGCCAAACTTTGATAAATTTGATGGCCTCAATGGATCCCCACGTGAACATTTAGCTCACTTTTACTCGGCATGCGGAGAAACTGCAATGAGTGACCAACTATTGATAAGACAATTTGTCAAATCATTACGGGGGTCTGCGTTCACATGGTATACTCAGCTTCAACCTGAGTCCATCCACACATGGGACGATCTGCAAAGGGAGTTCTTGGCTCAATTCGTGAGTTCAAAGGTCAAGGTGTCCATCATAGATCTGGAAAATACGCAGCAAAGACCGAATGAGTCCGCAAACGACTTTATCGCAAGGTGGAGAAGTTTGAGACTTTATCGCAAGGTGGAGAAGTTTGAGACTTCAATGCTCAGAACCCCGTGCTTTTGATGCCTTGGTTTCAAAGGCCTGCAACGTTGAGCGTCAACTAGCTCGACGCAAGCCCGTAACAAGCCGACCTCAAATCAATGAGACGAGGAAGGATGACAAGAAAAGGTCTCCAAAAAGAGGAGAATCCATGGCTACGTTCATCAAACCTCGTGGAAAGTCTGCTTGGAACAATTCCAAGGCGCAAGAAAAGGGGCAAACTAGAGAGCCCGTTAAAAGATTGTCTCTCAAAGAGAGAAAGCAGAAGAAGTATCCCTTTGATGATGAGGATGTAAGAGGGATATTCAATGAACTAATGACAGAAGACATGTTGTCACTCCCCGAGCCAAAAAGGCCAAACGAGGCTAGCAAAATGGGTGGTCCAAAATATTGCCCTTATCATCGCATTGTTAGTCATCCTCTCGAGGACTGCTACGTGTTCAAAGACATCGTGGAAAGGATGATCAACAAGGGAGAAATTGAAGTCGAAGGTGCAAGCTCAAAAAGCCAAGCAGCCTCGTCAAACCCTGTCTCTATAGTAGAAGAGGTTGAGGTTGTTCTTTCACCAGATGACATCCCTACGGTGTCGTTACCCCCGAAGGCAGTACCAGTGCAATTTCAGATGCGTGACAAAGTGCACACTGTATGGGCATATCCTGACATGCCAAGGGAAGAACCAGGCCACTCGACCCTATACGAGGTCTTAACGCAGTCAAACATTGAAGAATCATTTACGCAGGATGAAGATGGTGGAAATGATTCTAAATGGCAGGTTTGTCTAAGCTGAAAGAAGTCTCATTCAAGGAGTACTCGGCGTGCCAGACCTACGGGTTTTAGAATGATTGGAAGAAAGCCCAAAAAGCAGAATAAGAAAAAGAAAAACAAGAAGAAAAACAAGAAGAACAAGAAATCAGAAGATGATTCTGACGAAGAGTACATTCAGCCTATACGCCAAATGATTACTCTGAAGGACTTTATCCCGAAAGAGCTATTAGAAAATGATTCTTCCGAAGACGAGTCATTTTAGGAAGAGGAAATCGTCCAATGTTGTATGGCCACGTGGGTCGAAACAGTCGAGGAAGAAGAGTTAGAGGCTGATGAGGTTACTCTTCGTTCAGGGAAGAAGTTGCCACATCCTAAGCCCAAGGAAAAAGGGCAAGGGAAGGGGTCACTTGTCAATGAGACTTCAGATGCGTCAAATTTTGAGGAGGCAGTTGAAAGTGAAGCTCCCGCACTGGCTCAGAAAGACCAAGAAGCTGGGGCATCTGCCCAAAAGGTTGTGGTGCCGCGAAAGCCTGTGGTGCTTCGTAAAGCTTCTTTTAAGGAGCAAGTGAAGTACGACGTGATCGGTCATTTGAAGCGCATTCCTGCACGCTTAAGTGTATATGACGCATTACAAATGTCGACCGAGTTAAGGAAGGCCTTGATTCAAGCCCTTATGGATCCAGAAGATTATAAAGACCAAGTGGATCGAGTTGAGGTTGATGAAGTGACTTTACCCACTTCATCTCAATGTGCTTCATGTATGGCATCCGTAACTTTCTCTGATGAAGACCTCCAGTTAGGGAGCACTGATCACAATAGACCCTTATATGTAACAGGTATGATCGGGGATGCAAAGCTCAATAGAATCCTACTGGATTGCGGGTCTGCAGTGAACTTATTACCCTTGCAGGCTTTGAAAACAATGGGGCTGACAGTCGATCATCTGTCGCCCACATTACTCACCATTCAAGGTTTCAACCAGGTGGGTCAAAAAGCTTTGGGCGCCATTGCCTTGAAAGTAGTTCTGGATGATCTCTACAAGGAAGCTCTTTTCCATGTCATCGACGTTGGAACCTCCTATAACGCTTTAGTAGGGAGGCCATGGCTCCATGCCAGCAAGTCGATTGCTTCTACACTTCATCAGTGCTTGAAGTACACCGATGAAAACGGAAATGAAAGGACTATCCGCGGCAATAGCGATCCTTTTCAAGGTGAAAGCATTAATTACGCGGACGTCAAATTCTACAAGACTGTTTACTCTAACTCCAATCCGCATACGGAAATGAAAGAGGAAAGTAAAAGTGATAGTCCTCGAAAGGGAGCAATGGCCCAAGAAGAGTCCCCGTCACCCAAGGTCTCTCTTGTCTGAAGAAGAGAAGAGCCAGAGATACGTCCGAAGGTATTATTCAAGTACACACCCAAGGATAAGAGACAGCCCGGCCAGAAGCCATTGAGTGCAGCAGAGAAGGCTATGCATTCCCTTATGGCAAGCTACACTTTTCCTCTCCGCAAAATCGACTAATCCATTCCAAAGAAGAAGTTGGTCATTCAAAGACATTTCGAAGATAAGAGGAATGAAAATGTAAGAGTGGTGTTCAAGGGGGAGTCTCCTAAGGCATCGTTCGGGCAGGTCTCTTCAAGGCATCATAAAGCCATCAAAGTTAAGGCGACAAGACCACTGTTGAAAAGCAAAGCTTCGCAGAAATCCCTCAATAAGATCTCGATGGATGATCTACAAATCTCTCAAGAGGGGGAGTTATTGTCTGCTAAGGTCTTGGAGCCTATGACTCTAACAAGCGAAGAGCAAAATATGTTCTTAAAAGCCGCAACAAGTGCACATCGAGTCTCGATCTTCGAAAGACTTGAGACAAGTGCTCCAAGAGTGTCTGTGTTCGAGAGGCTTGGAAGAGTTAACATGCCTAAGAACAAGAGGGCCAACACCAAGAAGACTAGAAAGTGGAAGCTGAAGAATAAGGAATCGGGGGCCCCCACTTGCGAACCCGGGGATCCCATGGATGCCCAAACGACAGAAGTAAATATGGTGTTGACCTATACAAAGAGTGAACCAAGTGAAGATCCTCAGGATTTTCTCAATGTGGTCCAACTTGCTCCACCAGAAATGGAAGATGGTGGTCAAGCTACGGTCGACAAACTACAAGAGATCAACTTAGGGACCACAGAAGATCCTAAACCCATATTTGTTAGTACTTTGCTAACAGATAAGGAAAAAGAATCATATGAGCAACTTCTCAGCAAATACAGAGATGTGTTTGCTTGGGGCTATCAAGACATGCTTGGTTTGGATCCTAAGGTGGCTATGCACAAGCTATCTGTCTCCGAAGAGGAAAAGCCAGTTAAGCAAGCTCAACGTCATTTTCGGCCCGAGCTGACAGTGCAGATTAAAGCTGAAGTCAACAAGCTCATTGAGGCTGGGTTCATCCGTAAAGTCCAATACCCGATCTGGTTGGCAAACATTGTTCCCGTCAAGAAGAAGAACGGCCAACTACGTATCTGTGTGGATTTTCGGGAGTTAAATGAAGCATGTCCCAAAGATGAATTCCCTCTTCCGATAACCGAGTTGTTGGTTGATTCCATCACGAGTTTTCAAGCCTTATCCTTCATGGATGACTTCTCAGGGTATAATCAGATTAAGATGCATCCCGAAGATGAGGAGTTAACAGCCTTCCGGACACCTCTAGGCACGTATTACTATACGATGATGCCTTTTGGTTTGAAAAATGCGGGAGTGACCTATCAAAGAGCCATGACGGTGATCTTTCATGATCTGCTTCATAAAACCATTGAGTGTTATGTGGATGACCTTGTGGTAAAAACAAAGAAAATAGAGGATCATTTGAATGATCTCAAAAGAATCTTCGAGAGGTTGCGGAAACACCAATTGAAAATGAATCCCCTCAAATGTGCCTTTGGTGTAACATCAGGCAAGTTTCTTGGCTTCATTGTTCGGGGACGGGGAATAGAGATTGACCCCGATAAAATTAAGGCGATCATGCAAATGCCAGCCCCGAGGAATCTTCGTGAGTTGCGAGGTTTGCAGGGCAAGCTTGCTTATATCCGGCGCTTCATTTCAAATTTGACGGGGAGGTGTCAGCCGTTTCTGAGGTTGATGAAGAAAGATGCTCCGTTCATATGGGACCAAGCCTGTCAGAATGCTCTCGATAGCATCAAGAAATATCTGACTGATCCGCCAGTTCTCATGGCACCAGTTCAGAGAAGACCCTTAATCTTATACACCGCAAGTCTTGAGCGGTCGTTAGGGGCCATGTTAGCCCAAAATAACGATGAGGGAAAGGAAAATGCCTTGTACTACATCAGCCGAACAATGGTTGGGGCAGAACTAAATTATCCTGCTATGGAGAAGATATGTCTAGCGCTGATCTTTGCTATTCAAAAGCTACGACATTATCTCTTGTCTCATCAAATCATATTAATCTCCAGAGCTGATCCCTTGCGATACATCCTGTCCAAGACAGTGTTGTCAGGGAGACTAGCCAAATGGGCTATGCTTTTGGCTCCCTTTGACATTAAGTTTGTGCCTCAAAAGGCAGTCAAGGGGCAAGTCATAGCTGAATTCTTAGCTGCCCATCCTACTCCCGATAACGAGGAGTTAGTGGATGATTTGCCAGATGAAGAGGTCTTCATGACAGAAGGAAAAGCTTGGAAATTATACTTTGATGGTGCTGCAAATAAAAGAGGGGCCGGAGTGGGCGTAGTGTTCATTACCCCGGCTGACGGAATAGTGCCTGTTCTCTAGGGGGAGGTGTATAGGAGATTCGAATATTTAAAACAAAACAAAGCACAACTAGACTATCTCCCTGTCCCAAACAAATAATACAAGAATCCCCTCCCTAGTAGTAGTAGGGTAATTCAGGATCGAATCTACGAGGAGGTATGTCAGTGCTTCCCTTGTTGTACTCACGATCAAAGCCTTTGACCTCAGCAGACACTCGATATCGAGTATACTGGTCGATATCGACCTCAGTTCTTGTCGATTTCCTATCGCAGTTCCTGCAGAAGACAAAAGCAGCAAGTCGACGTCGAGCAGAGACCTCGATATCGATGTTAGACCTCGATATCGACCCTTATGGTCGATTTTGATGCTTGTCACAGAAACTGTTTTCGTAACCAATTTGTCGGAAAAGAGTCCGAAGAAAATAGGATGGAGAAGGAAGATGAACAGAAACAAAACTTAAGACTTTTATGAAGAATTCAATTAATTAAAAGGCTTCCAAAGTCGGGGTTTCATGCCCCAACGATAACAATGCAAGTTTCATGCTAAAGTTATGAAATTTAATGTCTTTCCGTCAAATAACTTTCGTTATCAACACTTAGGTGATTAGAGGCTTTTGCATCATTATCATTATTGTTGAAAGAAAGCTACTTTGAATTAAAACTTCGAAAGAAAGTACAACCGAACAAGCCACTCCGCTCTCGCTTTACAACTCGACTCGGCCTCCTCTCTCTCTCTCTACCTCGTTACTACTGTAATTGGAACTGAATTATGTGTGAAATCTAATGCCTAAACTCAGCCCTATTAGCCTCTATTTGTAGATGTCGATAAGGACTCGAAACCTTATCTTTATTCTCTAAGATAAACTAAAAAAAAAAGTAAAAGCTAAAAACTTCATGGTAACTCAGCCTCCATCTGATAGATCTGGTATTGATGATAAGAAAACTCGACCCTTTGGATAGACGTTGCAAGCTTTGGATAGAATTCTATCAAAATCGGAGTCGGATTCCTCTGCTGGCATGGTCGATATCGACCCTTAGACATCGATATCGACCCCTTCAAAACTTCATCTCGAGCTTCTCCTTCTCCTACTCGAACTAGCACTCGACTTCTATCAATTTGGTCGATCTGGCAGCATCGATATCGACCCCCAAACGTCGATATCGACCCCTTCTGTGTCGACATGCTCTGTTTCCTTTTCTGCTCGATTCCTATGTCTCTGATGTACTCGATGTTGAGGTCCCCAGTCGATTTCGACCTCTTCAGAAGACTTCGAGTTCTTTTTCCGCTCTTCCGAATTCGTCCATTTTTATCCTGTTTTTTGCGAAATCACATGGAAACTCGAGCAAACCCATATATTTGATATTTAAGCATAAATTACACTAATCCCATGTTTTCCCATTAAGATGCATGCAAAAGATGATAAAATGGATTCATATGTGCATAGAAAATATGGCAATTTGCGCGCACATCAAACACCCCATACTTAAGCTTGCTTGTCCCCAAGCAATACTTTTAATGGTCATTCAGGGGAAGAAAGTAAACTCTCGATATCATAGATTCATTTTTCATATGTCCCTACAATCAATTGCCATCCTCGATAAGGTACTTATGTCAACCAAGTCCATGCCTGTGCATAAAAGCAATTTCATACTCATAAAGGAGGTAATATGCAAAAACAATTTTAGCGACATAGCATTAATAATCAAGAGGACTTTTGCAAGCTTGTGAGAAGTGGATTGGTAAAAGGCTAAAGGTGGGCTAATATTTGGCCATGTGGTGTTAAATCCAGGGAAACATACTTTCTTTCCAAATCATTCCACATTCCTTCTTCATAATGTCTCACCTTTCACTCATTGCTCAATGCTTTTTTCAATATATGCTTTTACCTCTCTAACCTTAGCACTGCCTTCTCGCGAGTCGCAAACATGGGTGTCATGAATGGCCCCGGATACTTAGTGCTTCGGACTCCTCACCTTGTGTCCCATCCTGCGGAACTATTATCTCAACGCAAGCAGGGTCGACCCACCTTTATCTCCTGAGGTGATCGGATTTTTTCTCGCTCATTTAATTTTCCATATTTCATAATTCTTTCATTCCTGCCAACAACTTCATATAATGCACAACTCTATATAACTCTAAAGATGACATCCATTCTCAAACTTGTCCCCGGACAGGGTTTAAGGTATAAAAATTGGGAAATATGTGTATATGTGGAGCAATAAAGATAATGATAAGGCTCATATATGGCTTTGTGGCTTTTGCATAGGTAAGGCTAGGATATGAACTTGTATAAGTAAGCACTTGTATGGAATTTTCATAAAAAGTCCTCCATCATCTTATCATGCACATGTCAAAAGCAAATTCAAATTTTCATCTCCTTTATGTTTTCTTTTTTTGCACTTCATTGGGACTTCCCTTAACTAGGCAATCTCATTTATATCTCTAATGAATCTAATTTTGCATCATAGAGCTCTTTTTTATACTTCCATGACTCTTTCTTCTTTTCAAAATTTTGATGGGGGTCATTTTTCTCTTTTATGGGGGTCATTTTTCTCTTTTTTTTTCGAAATAAACTTAAATATGCATTTAAAATAAATATGCAACTCTAAACTAAGTATGAATATGCAAGTAAGCCTTACCCCCACCCCATACTTAAAATTTACAGTGTCCTCACTATATTAGAACTAGGGTTAAGAAGAAAACTTACTAAACCGTCACAAATTTCAGGAGTCGAAGAAGACAACAGGCAGGGTTGATGTCGATGTTTCTCTTGATTTCTGCTCAGGCTTCAGGGTGATTTGGCCTTGATCACAAACCCTATCTATGTCGACCTTAAGGTCGATTTCGATGTCGGACATCGATTTCGATGCCTTTTTGTGTGCTTTTCTCTTTCCTGCAATTTGAAAACAAAATACAAAACCAAATATGCAAAACAATAAAGTGTCTAAACCAAAACAAAAGTTGTCCAAAACCAAAACTAAGTCTTTGTTACAAGCTCTAGACTTTTAAGTCGCTAGGCCGACTTCTTCCTTCGCGCTTCTCAAGGCGGCATCTGCAGAGCCCATGTGGCTTGTGATGTGCGCGCAAATTTCCATATTTTCTATGCACATATGAATCCATTTTATTGTCTTTTGCATGCATATTAATGGGAAAACATGGGAATAGTGTAGTTTATGCTTAATTGTCAAATATATGGGTTTGCACGAGTTTCCATGTGATTTCGCAGAAAACAGGATGAAAATGGATGAATTCGGAAGAGCGGAAAAAGAACTCGAAATCTTCTGAAGAGGTCGAAATCGACTAAAGACCTCGACATCGAGTACATCAGAGATATAGGAATCAAGCAGAAAAGGAAACAGAGCATATCGACGTCTGGGGGTCGATATCGATGCTGCCAGATCGACCAAATTGATAGAAGTCGAGTGCCAGTTCGAGTAGGAGAAGGAGAAGCTCGAGATAAGGTTTTGGAAGGGTCAATATCGATGTCTAAGGGTCGATATCGACCATACCAGCAGAGGAATTCGACTCCGATTTTGATAGAATTATATCCAAAGCTTGCAATATCTATCCAAAGGTCGAGATTTCCTATCATTAACACCAGATCTATCATGAAGAGGCTGATTTCACCATGAAGTTTTAGCTTTTACTTTGTTTTAGTTTATCTTAGAGAATAAAGATAAGGTTTCGAGTCCTTATCAACATCTATAAATAGAGGCCAATAGGGCTGAGTTTAGGTATTCAATTTTCAGATAAAATAACATCCAATTTCGTAGAGAATTTCAGTTTCAATAGAGAGTAGAGAGAGAGAGGAGGCCGAGTGGAGTTGTAAAGCGAGAGTGGAGTGGCTTGTTCGGTTGTACTTTCTTTCGGAGTTTTGATTCAAAGTAGCTTTCTTTCAATAACAATGATGATGATGTGCATGATGAGGAGCGAGTAGTCAACCCACTTCTAGGGTCGGGGTGAGCCCGACGATAGCAATGTGAGGTAAGTGCAATAAAGGTTTGACTTTTATGCGATTCCGTCTTCTACCCCATGCATGATCCTTTGTGAAAGTTAGGAAGATTCATTATTTGCATTATTGAAGCGAAAGCCACTCATATTGTGAACTTGAATTGCTCATGAATTGGATAGTAACTCTTAGGAAATATGCGAGAGCCTCTAATCACCTAAGTGTTGATAACGAAAGTTATTTGATGGAAAGACATTAAAGTTCATATCTTTAGTATAAAACTTGCATTGTTATCGTTGTGGCATGAAACCCCGACTTTGGAAGCCTTTTAATTAATTGAATTCTTCATAAAAGTCTTAGTTTTGTTTCTGTTCATCTTCCTTCTCCATTCTATTTTCTTCGGACTCTTTTCCAACAAATTGGTTACAAAAACAGTTTCTGTGACAAGCATCGAAATCGACCATAAGGGTCGATATCGAGGTCTAACATTGATATCGAGGTATCTGCTCGACGTCGACTTGCTGTTTTGTCTTCTGCAGGGACTGCGCTAGGAAATCGACCAGAACTGAGGTCGATATCGACCTATATACTCGATATCGAGTGTCTGCTGAGGTCGAAAGCCTTGATCGTGAGTACAACAAAGGAAGCGCTGACATACCTCCTCGTGGATTAGATCCTGAATTACCCTACTACTACAAGGGAGGGGATTCTTGTATTATTTATTTGGGACAGGGAGATAGTCTAGTTGTGCTTTGTTTTATTTTAAATATTTGAATCTCCTACTTTACCACACTCCCCTCACTGAGCGAACAAATTGGCGTCGTTGCCGGGGAGGCAATCAATCGCTACCTAAGTTAATCACGATCTTTTTCTAAGCTTATTATGCAGGTTTATGCGACGTTCTGATCGCGGACCTATCCTGGAACCAATTAACGAGCCTGAATGTTTCTACCATCTTCGCAACAAAGCAATACGCATCATGGCTGACAACGAAACGCAGGCTGAGATCATAGAGCGGTTGAGGAAGGAGATCGAGGACCACAATGCTACAATCGCAGCTGAAAGGGCCGCTGCTACTGCTGAGTGAGCCCGTGCTGATAGGGAGGAGGATGCGCGCAGACAAGCCCAAGAGCGGCTAAATCAGTATCCACAGACGGCGGTGCAATACATGCATCCGCCGCTTCATGTTCCTGAATCTGCCATTATAATTCCTCACTCTAACTATGAATTGAAAATTAACTTCCTATATGAGATTAAAAGAAATACTTTTGAAGGAAGACATAATGAATGCCCCCTGCAACACATCTCTACCTTTATGGACTTATGTGAAACAGTTGCTGATGGAGTAAACTTAGAGTATGTGCGACTAAAATCTTTTCGATGGTCTTTGGAAGGAAAGGCATTACAATGGCTTGAAAGTTTGGCTCCACAATCACTAAGGACATGGGCGGAGGTGAAAGATGCATTCTTGAACAAATTCTTCCCACCTTCTAAAACGGCGATGCTACGATAAAGGATCACGCCTTTCAAACAAAAGCCAGGTGAAACCCTAGCACAGGCGTGGGAGCGCTTTAAGGACTTGCTGAGATCATGCCCGACGCATGGGCAACTTCCATATGTCATCCAAGAGATCTTTTATAACGCCCTTGATGCACCGAATAAGGAGAGGATCAATTCATATACCTCTTATCGGTACATTGAGCTTACTCCAACGGAGGCATGGGAGACCATTGAGAGGCTAGTGAACTTTGACAACACCTATGGGGCTGCTGCGGCCTATGATGCAAGGCCTGCCCCATCTATGCCACTATATGAGCCTCCAAGGGAGATAGATCCTGAAGTGCGGCAACAATTCCATAACGATCAAACACGCCGCCTTCAAAAGCAAGTAAGGTTCCTGAGCAACAATCAACCTTGTTAGGAGTGTGGTTCAATAAGGCATAACAGCAGTGCCTGTCCACATACCGAGAAAGTATCCATGGCGGAACAACATGAGGAGGTCAAATGGACGAGAGGCCCCTATGGAGGGGGCAATCAACAAAATTGGGGTGATCAAAGGTTCTATCAAAGGGATCCCCCAACATATAGGGCACCAGGGCACCCTGAGCGGGAGAATAAGAAAGATGACCTGCAAATCATCCTTGATGAGATGCGGAGAAACCACGCTGAGTTCAAACAAGCCAATAACTCCGTCCATACTCAGTTGCAGGGCATCAATTCTAGACTTGGGGAGATTGACGTTTGGAAGCGCAACATGGAGACTCAAATGAGTCAATTGGCGGAAGCAATGCCCAAGGCGTCAGGATCGCTCCCTGGATCCACTGCGCCCAACTAAAAGGGCAAAACCACTGGTCACATTGTGGCAGTAAACCTAAGGAGTGGGCGTCAATTACAAACGCCTGAGCAGAAAGCGGAGGAGAAGGAGCCAGAACAGACGTCGATATCGACCCCCCCTGTCGATATCGACCAAGGTGACATCGATGTCGACCCTCCTGTCGATGTCGACCCTAATTCTGCGTCACCACAGAAATCGACTCCTCCAGTCGATATCGACCCTACTGATGTCGATATCGACCTCACTGCAGCTGCGGGAAGGAAGAAGGCGTTGCCATTCCCAACTAGAAAGGTGACTAAGGACCCAGCGGAAAAGAAGTTCCAACGGTTTGTGAAGATGCTCCAAGGGCTTAATGTCTCTATACCATTCACAGAGGCACTTCACGAGATGCCATCTTATGTAAGATTCCTTAAGGACATCTTGGGTAAGAAGCGATCGCTCTCTGAGATCGGAGAGGAATGCAACAGGTTGGAGCTACCACAAAAGCGGGCGGACCCAGGTAAGTTTTATATCGCTATAGGTCTAGGTCAATTCAAATTTAATGCTTTAGTTGACTTGGGCGCTAGCGTTAGCATGATGCCATTAACCATTTGGCACAAGGTAAAGATAGGTCCTCTGGAGCCCGTGGATGCAAGATTGTACATGGCTAACAATACGGTAGTGATTCCAACTGGGATAGTGACGGATGTGCCAGTACAAGTAGGTAAATTCTTTGTCCCTGTTGATTTCCTAGTTGTTGACATAGCGGAGGACCCTGCTTGTCCAATTATTTTAGGTAGGCCATTCCTAGCAACCGTCGATGCCAACATTAGCGTGAAGAAAGGGTTGCTCTCACTCACAATTAGTGATGAAGTAATAGAGTATTCCTTCAACAAGACGGTGCAAAGTCAAGGGCCAATGGAGATAAAAGCCATCAATGAAGCCCAAGTAGAGGAAGTTGAAGCAATCTTGGACGAAGGGGCTCAACAGAACATCAAAATCGACCCAGGTAAGTCGATATCGATCACTAATGTTCAAGATTCTGTGACAGGTCATAAGTATGGGGTCGACAGAGGAAAAGAGGAAGCATCGAAATCGGGGTCAAGGGTCGATATCGACCATGCCCTATCGAAATCGACCACCATCAGCACTGAGAAGGGAGGCAAGGAGACCTCGATATCGACCTCTGAGGGTCGAAATCGACCTGATCATATCGAGTCAAAACTCTCCAAATCGACTGATCATCCAGGTGTACAACAGGGGTCGATATCGACCTCTGAACATCGACATCGACCTGAGCCACAAACAGAGAAGAAGGTAAGTCAAGGTACGGATTCCTCTTGTTCAATTACAATTAAGGACTTATCATTATTTGGAAGAGGTGTGCCTTGGCATGTGCGCTTATGTAGGGTATCCGATGATGATTCAAGCCAATATGAGATAGGAGACAAGGTCTATGTTGCCAAGTCTAAGGACCATTGGTTCCCTACAAGATTCAAGGATAAGAACTTAGGTCCATTCACGGTGAATCAAATCAATCCCGGCGGAATGCAGCTGCGGGACAAGAAAAGAGTGATATTTGAGGCCCAAGCCACATGGGCTCTGCAGATGCCACCTTGAGAAGCGCAAAGGAAGAAGTCGGCCTAGCGACTTAAAAATCTAGAGCTTGTAACAAAGACTTAGTTTTAGTTTTAGACAGCTTTTGTTTTGGTTTTAGACACTTTATTGTTTTGCATATTTTGTGTTTAGTTTTCAAATTGCAGGAGATAGAAAAGCACACAGAAAGGCAACGAAATCGATGTCAGACATCGAAATCGACCTTAAGGTCGACATGGATAGGGTTTGTGATCAAGGCCAAATCACCCTGAACCCTGAGCGGAAATCAAGAGAGACATCGATATCGATGTAAAGGGTCGATATCGACTTTCCCTGTTGTCTTCTTCGACTCCTGAAATTTGTGACGGTTTAGTAAGTTTTCTTCTTAACCCTAGTTCTAATACAGTGAGGACACTGTAAATTTTAAGTATGGGGTGGGGGAAAGGCTTACTTGCATATTCATACTTAGATTAGGGTTGCATATTTATTTTAATGCATAAAAAAAAGAGAAAAATGACCCCCATCAAAAAATTTGGAAAAGAAAGAGTCATGGAAGTATAAAAAAGAGCTCTATGATGCAAAATTAGATTCATTAGAGATATAACATGAGATTGCCTAGTTAAGGGAAGTCCCAATGAAGTGCAAGAAGAGAAAAAACTTAAAGGAGATGAAAATTTGAAGCTGCTTTTGACCTGTGCATGATAAGATGATGGAGGACTTTTTATAAAAATTCCATACAAGCAAAGTTCATATCCTAGCCTTACCTATGCATATTCACAAAGCCATATATGAGACTTATCATTATCATTATTGCTCCACATATACACATATTGCCCATTTTTTACCTTATACCTTATCCGGGGACAAAGTTTTTAATGGATGTCATCTTTGGAGTTATATGGAGTTGTGCATTTATAAAGTTGTTGGCAGGAATGATACAATATGGAAAATTAAATGAGCGAGAAAAAATCCGATCACCTCAGGAGATAAAGGTGGGTCGACCCTGCTTGCGTTGAGATAATAGTTCCGCAGGATGGGACACACAAGGTGAGGAGTCCGAAGTACTAATTATCCAGGGCCATTCATGACACCCATGTTTGCGACTCGCGAGAAGACAGTGCTAAGGTTAGAGAGGTAAAAGCATTATATTGAAAAAAAGCATTGAGCGATGAGTGAAAGGTGAGACATTATGAAGAAGGAATGTGGAATGTTTTGGAAAGAAAGTATGTTTCCACGGATTTAACACCACATGGCCAAATATTAGCCCACCTTTAGCCTTTTACCAATCCACTTCTCACAAGCTTGAAAAAAGTCCTCTTGATTATTAATGCTATGTCGCTAAAATTGTTTTTTGCATATTACCTCATTTATGAATATGAAATTGCTTTTTATGCACATGCATGGACTTGGTTGACATAAGTACCTTCTCGAGGATGGAAATTGATTGTAGGGACATATGAAAAATGAATCTATGATGTTGAGGGTTTACTTTCTTCCCCTGAATGACCATTAAAAGTATTGCTTGGGGACAAGCAAGCTTAATTTGATGTGCGCGCAAATTGCCATATTTTCTATGCACATATGAATCCATTTTATTGTCTTTTGCATGCATATTAATGGGAAAACATGGGAATAGTGTAGTTTATGCTTAATTGTCAAATATATGGGTTTGCACGAGTTTCCATGTGATTTCGCAGAAAACAAGATGAAAATGGATGAATTCGGAAGAGCGGAAAAAGAACTCGAAGTCTTCTGAAGAGGTCGAAATCGACTAAAGACCTCGACATCGAGTACATCAGAGACATAGGAATCAAGCAGAAAAGGAAACAGAGCATATCGACGTCTGGGGGTCGATATCGATGCTGCCAGATCGACCAAATTGATAGACGTCGAGTGCCAGTTCGAGTAGGAGAAGGAGAAGCTCGAGATAAGGTTTTGGAAGGGTCGATATCGATGTCTAAGGGTCGATATCGACCATGCCAGCAGAGGAATTCGACTCCGATTTTGATAGAATTATATCCAAAGCTTGCAATATCTATCCAAAGGTCGAGATTTCCTATCACCAACACCATATCTATCATAAGGAGGCTGATTTCACCATGAAGTTTTAGCTTTTACTTTGTTTTAGTTTATCTTAGAGAATAAAGATAAGGTTTCGAGTCCTTATCAACATCTATAAATAGAGGCCAATAGGGCTGAGTTTAGGTATTCAATTTTCAGATAAAATAACATCCAATTTCGCAGAGAATTTCAGTTTCAATAGAGTGTAGAGAGAGAGAGAGGAGGTCGAGTGGAGTTGTAAAGCGAGAGTGGAGTGGCTTGTTCGGTTGTACTTTCTTTCGGAGTTTTAATTCAAAGTAGCTTTCTTTCAATAACATTGATGATGATGTGCATGATGAGGAGCGAGTAGTCAACCCACTTCTAGGGTCGGGGTGAGCCTGACGATAGCAATGTGAGGTAAGTGCATTAAAGGTTTGACTTTTATGCGATTCCGTCTTCTACCCCATGCATGATCCTTTGCGAAAGTTAGGAAGATTCATTATTTTCATTATTGAAGCGAAAGCCACTCATATTGTGAACTTGAATTGCTCATGAATTGGATAGTAACTCTTAGAAAATATGCGAGAGCCTCTAATCACCTAAGTGTTGATAACGAAAGTTATTTGACGGAAAGACATTAAAGTTCATATCTTTAGCATAAAACTTGCATTGTTATCGTTGTGGCATGAAACCCCGACTTTGGAAGCCTTTTAATTAATTGAATTCTTCATAAAAGTCTTAGTTTTGTTTCTGTTCATCTTCCTTTTCCATTCTATTTTCTTCGGACTCTTTTCCGACAAATTGGTTACAAAAACAGTTTCTGTGACAAGCATCGAAATTGACCATAACGGTCGATATCGAGGTCTAACATCGATATCGAGGTATCTGCTCGACGTCGACTTGCTGTTTTGTCTTCTGCAGGGACTGCGCTAGGAAATCGACCAGAACTGAGGTCGATATCGACCTGTATACTCGATATCGAGTGTCTGCTGAGGTCGAAAGCCTTGATCGTGAGTACAACAAAGGAAGCGCTGACATACCTCCTCGTGGATTCGATCCTGAATTACCCTACTACTACAAGGGAGGGGATTCTTGTATTATTTGTTTGGGACAGGGAGATAGTCTAGTTGTGCTTTGTTTTATTTTAAATATTTGAATCTCCTACTTTACCACACTCCCCTTACTGCCGAACAGCTTGGGCCTCAAATATCACTCATTTCTTGTCCCGCAGCTGCATTCCGCCAGGATTGATTTGATTCACAGTGAATGGTCCTAAGTTCTTATCCTTGAATCTTGTAGGGAACCAATGGTCCTTAGACTTGGCAACATAGACCTTGTCCCCTATCTCATATTGGCTTGAATCATCATCGGATACCCTACATAAGCGCACATGCCAAGGTACACCTCTTCCAAATAATGATAAGTCCTTAATTGTAATGGAACAAGAGGTATTCGTACCTTGACTTACCTTCTTCTCAGTCTGTGGCACAGGTCGATGTCGATGTTCGGAGGTCGATATCGACCCCTGTTGTACACCTGGAGGATCAGTCGATTTGGTGAGTTTTGACTCGATATCATCAGGTCGATTTCGACCCTCAGAGGTCGATATCGAGGTCTCCTTGCCTCCCTTCTCAGCGCTAATGGTGGTCGATTTTGATAGGGTGTGGTCGATATCGACCCTTGACCCCAATTTTGATGTTTCCTCTTTTCCTCCGTCGACCCCATACTTAAGACCTGACACAGAATCTTGAACATTAGTGGTCGATATCGACTTATCTGGGTCGATTTTGATGTTCTGTTGAGCTCCTTCGTTCAAGATTTCCTCAACTTCCTCTACTTGGGCTTCATTGATGGCTTTTATCTCCATTGGCCCTTGATTTTTCACCGTCTTGTTGAAGGCATACTCTATCACTTCATCACTAATTGTGAATGAGAGCAATCCTTTCTTTACGCTGATATTGGCATCGACGGTTGCTAGGAATGGCCTACCTAAAATAATTGGACAAGCAGGGTCCTCCGCTATATCAACAACTAGAAAATCAGCAGGGACAAAGAATTTACCTACTTGTACTGGCACATCCGTCACTATCCCAGTTGGAATTACTACCGTATTGTTAGCCATGTATAATCTTGCATCCACGGGCTCCAGAGGACCTATCTTTACCTTGTGCCAAATAGTTAGTGGCATCATGCTAACGCTAGCGCCTAAGTCAACTAAAGCATTAAATTTGAATTGACCTAGACCTATAGCGATAGAAAACTTACCTGGGTCTGCCCGCTTTTGTGGTAGCTCCAACCTGTTGCACTCCTCTGCGATCTCAGAGAGCGATCGCTTCTTACCCAAGATGTCCTTAAGGAACCATACATAGGATGGCATTTCATGAAGTGCTTCTGTGAATGGTATAGAAACATTAAGCCCTTGGAGCATTTTCACGAACCGTTGGAACTTCTTTTCCGCTGGGTCCTTAATCACCTTTCTAGTTGGGAATGGCAACACCTTTATCCTTCCCGCGGCTGCAGTGGGATCGACATCGACATCAGTAGGGTCGATATCGACTGGAGGAGTCGATTTCTGTGGTGACGCAGAATTAGGGTTGACATCGACAGGAGGGTCGACATCGACGTCACCTTGGTCGATATCGACAGGGGGGTCGATATCGACGTCTGTTCTGGCTCCTTCTCCTCCGCTTTTTGCTCGGGCGTTTGTAATTGACGCCCACTCCTTAGGTTTACTGCCGCAATATGACCAGTGATTTTGCCCTTTTGGTTGGGCACAGTGGATCCAGGGAGTGATCCTGACGCTTTGGGCATTGCTTCCGCCAATTGACTCATTTGAGTCTCCATATTGCGCTTCCAAACGTCGATCTCCCCAAGTCTAGAATTGATGCCCTGCAGCTGAGTATGGACGGAGTTGTTGGCTTGTTTGAACTCAGTGTGGTTCCTCCGTATCTCATCAAGGATGATTTGCAGGTCATCTTTCTTATTCTCCCGCTCAGGGTGCCCTGGTGCCCTATATGTTGGGGGATCCCTTTGTTGATAGAACCTTTGATCACCCCAATTTTGTTGATTGCCCCCTCCATAGGTGCCTCTCGTCCATTTAACCTCCTCAGTATGTGGACAGGCACTAGTGTTATGCCTTATTGAGCCACACTCCTGACAAGGTTGATTGTTGCTCAGGAACCTTACTTGCTTTTGAAGGCGGCGTGTTTGATCGTTATGGAATTGTTGTCGCACCTCAGGATCTATCTCCCTTGGAGGCTCATATAGTGGCATAGATGGGGCAGGCCTTGCATCATAGGCCGCAGCAGCCCCATAGGTGTTGTCAAAGTTCACAATCCTCTCAATGGTCTCCCATGCCTCTGTTGGTGTAAGCTCAATGTACCGATAGGAGGTATATGAATTGATCCTCTCCTTATTCGGCGCATCAAGGGCGTTATAAAAGATCTCCTGGATGACATATGGAAGTTGCCCATGCGTTGGGCATGATCTCAACAAGTCCTTCAAGCGCTCCCACGCCTGTGCTAGGGTTTCACCTGGCTTTTGTTTGAAAGCCGTGATCCTTTGTCGCAGCATCGCCGTTTTAGAAGGTGGGAAGAATTTGTTCAAGAATGCATCTTTCACCTCCGCCCATGTCCTTAGCGATCGTGGAGCCAAACTTTCAAGCCATTGTAATGCCTTCCCTACCAAAGACCATCGAAAAGATTTTAGTCGCACATACTCTAAGTTTACTCCATCAGCAACTGTTTCACATAAGTCCATAAAAGTAGAGATATGTTGCAGGGGGCATTCATTATGTCTTCCTTCAAAAGTATTTCTTTTAATCTCAGATAGGAAGTTAATTTTCAATTCATAGTTGGAGTGAGGAATTATAATGGCAGATTCAGGAACATGAAGCGGCGGATGCATGTATTGCATCGCCGTTTGTGGATACTGATTTAGCCGCTCTTGGGCTTGTCTGCGCGCATCCTCCTCCTTATCAGCACGGGCTCGCTTAGCAGCAGCGGCGGCCCTTTCAGCAGCGATTGTAGCATTGTGGTCCTCGATCTCCTTCCTCAACCGCTCTATGATCTCAACCTGCGTCTCGTTGTCAGCCATGATGCGAATTGCTTTGTTGCGAAGATGGTAGAAACGTTCAGGCTCGTTGATTGGTTCCAGGATAGGTCCGCGATCAGAACGTCACATAAACCTGCAGAATAAGCTCAAAAAAAGATCGTGATTAACTTAGGTGGCGATTGATTGCCTCCCCGGAAACGACGCCAATTTGTTCGCAAGGGGGAGGTGTATAGGAGATTCGAATATTTAAAACAAAACAAAGCACAACTAGACTATCTCCCTGTCCCAAACAAATAATACAAGAATCCCCTCCCTAGTAGTAGTAGGGTAATTCAGGATCGAATCTACGAGGAGGTATGTCAGTGCTTCCCTTGTTGTATTCACGATCAAAGCCTTTGACCTCAGCAGACACTCGATATCGAGTATACTGGTCGATATCGACCTCAGTTCTTGTCGATTTCCTATCGCAGTTCCTGCAGAAGACAAAAGCAGCAAGTCGACGTCGAGCAGAGACCTCGATATCGATGTTAGACCTCGATATCGACCCTTATGGTCGATTTTGATGCTTGTCACAGAAACTGTTTTCGTAACCAATTTGTCGGAAAAGAGTCCGAAGAAAATAGGATGGAGAAGGAAGATGAACAGAAACAAAACTTAAGACTTTTATGAAGAATTCAATTAATTAAAAGGCTTCCAAAGTCGGGGTTTCATGCCTTAACGATAACAATGCAAGTTTCATGCTAAAGTTATGAAATTTAATGTCTTTCCGTCAAATAACTTTCGTTATCAACACTTAGGTGATTAGAGGCTCTCGCATATTCCTAAGAGATACTATCCAATTCATGAGCAATTCAAGTTCACAATATGAGAGGCTTTCGCTTCAATAATGCAAATAATGAATCTCCCTAACTTTCGTAAAGATCATGCATGGGGTAGAAGACGGAATCGCATAAAAGTCATAACTTTGATGCACTTACCTCACATTGCTATCGTCGGGCTCACCCCGACCCTAGAAGTGGGTTGACTACTCGCTCCTCATCATGCACATCATTATCATTATTGTTGAAAGAAAGCTACTTTGAATTAAAACTTCGAAAGAAAGTACAACCGAACAAACCACTCCGCTCTCGCTTTACAACTCCACTCGGCCTCCTCTCTCTCTCTCTACCTCGTTACTACTGTAATTGGAACTGAATTATGTGTGAAATCTAATGCCTAAACTCAGCCCTATTAGCCTCTATTTGTAGATGTCGATAAGGACTCGAAACCTTATCTTTATTCTCTAAGATAAACTAAAAATAAAAGTAAAAGCTAAAAACTTCATGGTAACTCAGCCTCCATCTGATAGATCTGGTATTGATGATAAGAAATCTCCACCCTTTGGATAGACGTTGCAAGCTTTGGATAGAATTCTATCAAAATCGGAGTCGGATTCCTCTGCTGGCATGGTCGATATCGACCCTTAGACATCGATATCGACCCCTTCAAAACTTCATCTCGAGCTTCTCCTTCTCCTAGTCGAACTAACACTCGACTTCTATCAATTTGGTCGATCTGGCAGCATCGATATCGACCCCCAGACGTCGATATCGACCCCTTTTGTGTCGACATGCTCTGTTTCCTTTTCTGCTCGATTCCTATGTCTCTGATGTACTCGATGTCGAGGTCCCCAGTCGATTTCGACCTCTTCAGAAGACTTCGAGTTCTTTTTCTGCTCTTCCGAATTCGTCCATTTTTATCCTGTTTTCTGCGAAATCACATGGAAACTCGTGAAAACCCATATATTTGATATTTAAGCATAAATTACACTAATCTCATGTTTTCCCATTAAGATGCATGCAAAAGACGATAAAATGGATTCATATGTGCATAGAAAATATGGCAATTTGCGCGCACATCAGTGCCCTATTCATTTTCTCTTTTAGAGAACTGCACAGACAATATGGCAGAATATGAGGCACTCATCATTGGCCTAGAAATAGCTCTCGAAATGAATGCTGACCCGTTAAAGGTGTTCGGGGACTCTCAGTTAGTAATCAGGCAGCTGAATGGCCAGTATGAAGTTAAAAACACAAATTTGCTCCTTTTACACTGAAGAGCCAAGCATCTCATGCACCAGTTCCGTCAGATAGAAGTTGTGCATATATCAAGGTCCGAAAATAACCAAGCAGATGCATTGGCTAAATTGGCCGCGTCACTAACATTACCAAGTGAAAGAGAAATCGAAATCACAATTGGGGAGTGACATTTGCTTATGTCAGCTTTGGAGCGATCAGAGCCTATAGAAGAGGCGGATGTCGTTTCTGTATACGAAATTGAGGAAGAAACAGATTGGCGGCAACCGCTCATTGAGTATCTTCGACATGGAGTCCTTCCTGATGATGCCAGAAAGAGAGTGGATGTCAAAAGGCGAGTGTCAAGATTCCTACTTAAGAATGACACCTTGTATCGAAGGACATTCGACGGAATGTTATTAAGATGCTTGTCAAATGAAAAAGCCAAATATATTATCGCAGAAACCCACGCTGGGGTATGCGGCGCGCATCAAGCCGGTCCTAAACTAGCTAATCAGATCAAGCGATTGGGCTATTACTGGACGACAATGGTGAAAGATGCCATGGATTTCGCTAAGGCATGTCACGCCTGCCAAATTCACAGCGACTTCATACACCTGACCAGCCTCCTCAAATGTTGCACCCGACGACTTTGTCCTGGCCATTTAATGCATGAGGTCTCGACGTTATAGGGTGTATAAAGCCATCGTCCTCTCGAGGACACCTGTATATTCTGGCTGCTACAGATTACTTCTCAAAATGGCAGAAGCCATACCATTGAAAGAAGTGGGAGCTAAAGAAGTCGCTAACTTCATAAGGACTCATTTGATCTATCGATATGGAGTTCCTTCAAAAATCATCTCAGACAACGCTCTATACTTCAAAAATCAGATGCTGGTGAAGTTGAGCGAGAAGTTTGGGTTTAAGCATAGCTTCTCATCGAGCTATAACCCATCATCAAATGGTCAAGCTGAAGCATTTAATAAAGTGCTATCCAAGATACTAAAGAAGATGGTGTCAAAATCCAAAAGAGATTGGCATGAACGGCTACCGGAGGCATTATGGGCCTATCGGACAACAACGCGAACATCGATTGGTTGTACGCCTTATAATCTAGTCTTTGTGTCCGAAGCTGTTCTACCCTTAGAAATTCAGTTGCCATCTCTCAGAGTTGCAGTTCAGCTCACCGACCTGGAAGAGAATGTCAAGATTCGTCTGGCCGAGCTTGAAGCATTGGATGAGCACCAGCTAGCAACACAACAAAAACTTGAAATCTACCAAGCCCAAGTGGCTGGGGCATTCAATAAACGGGTCAAATTTCGCTCATGCATTATTGGTGACTTGGTCCTTACCATCACGCGACCAATTGTGATCAACCGAAAATCCCAAGGAAAATTTGAAGCAAAATGGGAAGGTCCTTACGTGGTGACCAAAGTTTTCCCTAAAGGGGCATATGAGCTCTCAAATGCCGAAGGCGAAGTAGTATACTCTTGCGTGAATGAAAAATTCGTGAAGAAATATTTCACGTAAAGCCTCGAGAGTCAAAGTGCCCAGAACTATGTCATGACTTGATCTCCAACAAGGGGTACGTAGGACGTTTAACAACCAAAATATGTCAAATTCAGTCGTGCAAAAAAAAAGGGGTTCGCAAATGATAGTCGAAGCGTTTGGAAAACCCTTCCTAGAAGGTGGGCCCAAACAATTTGAGTGATGCGGTAAAAAAAAAATCCCAGTTCAATGAACGAAGAAGTATGGACTTGAAATTAGTCCGAAACCGAAGCACCCTGGAGTACATATGAAGAAAAGGGTGCCTAAAATGAATTACGAACGGCTTGATCTCTCAGGAAGAGGGTACGTAGGCAATCTAGCTATTCAATAATGCTAGATGCAGTCCCAAAAACAAAAAAACAACACCAATTCCCTTTCAATGGGAATGCATGAATGTCTCTCTAGTTTGATCAATGATGATCAAGTTTACGATGGTCATGTAAAAATTACACCCATTTAGAATGAAGCACTCCATATGTGAGCGCCATAATGTTCCTTTCCAAATGCCAAGTCCAATGAGGTTCAAGGATCAAGGCGAACTTTGAACCTGTTCGACAGACTTCTCACAAATTCAAAGTTCGGGGGCATCTGTTTGCGGTGAAATTTCGTGTTTAATCGAAAGTTATCTTATAAGCTCATGAAATTATTTTCGTGAAGGCTCTTATGTGATACTTTATACATTAAATGTGAATACAAACTGGTTGATGATAATTGTAAACAAGTAAAGAGTGCGCGAAATGTGTTACACAAAATACACCATTTTAGCGAACTACAAGCTCATAAATTAAAGTATTCAAATTTAATACAATAGTCGAGCATACACTAAAAAAAATAGTTAAGCCGCCGAGAGCGCAAAATCCGTCACTTGGGTGGCGAATTGCTCGAAATTCAACACTGGCTCAGCTATCAAATTGGACCTGCAAAAGTGAAATTCAGGTTGAAGTAATTAATGGATTAAAAAAAATCATTTTATGTATTGGGTATTTTATAGACAAAGCCCAATGTATATATGCAAGAAGAGAAATCCAGCTCATAATATTGCTGAAAATAAATAAAATAATAAAAATCTGCAATAAAAAAAGGGGGATTGAAAAATTCAGCAGGCAACAGGCTAGGAAATCAGCCCCAATAGGATATTGTATTCTCAGAAAAAAGGAAGAAAATCATCCTAAGAGCATCCTCAAAGGAGACACCCACTTGGGTGTCTCCATTTAAAAAAAAAAGAAAAATAAAAAACTGTCAGGCAATGATGAAAAATGGGTGTCCAAAATGGTGAGAAAGTTTCTTCTGCTGGAAACTTCTCTCCTATGCTAGCATACTCCCTCTCCATTATTCTGACATTTTCTGAATTTTAAATTTTTTTTTTCTAAAAATGGAGACACCCACATGGGTGTCTCCGTTGTGGGTGCTCTAAAGGGAATTTGGTAGCTGTACGTGTGTATTATTGGAAGAAGGCAAGAGTATCTTCAAGAGTACACGTGATTAAAAAAAAAGGGGAAGGAAAGTAGGGATGGTTGCCTATGATTTTTCCCTTAAAAAAAGAGTGATTTTGGATTACAAAGGATCAGACGGCTGAAAAAAGAGAAGGTAGCAGCTACACAGAAAAAAAAAATACAAAGGAGCAGCAAAGAGAAAGAGACGCATTCAAGGTAGCGTTTCTCGCATCATCATCTACGTGGTCCCAAAACCCACCCCTGAGATGTCTGCGGATTTCTCTTGTGGTCTGGTTTTGGGATCGCCAATCGGCCTCAAACAGAGCCAAATTGCTGCATAAAGCGGTCTCCGAAACCCACCCTTGAGATGATTGCGGTTTTCTCCTGGGTCTAGTTTTGGGATCGTCAATCCCCCCCAAAGGAGTCCAATTGCTGCCGAAATTCGATCTTCGAAACCCACCCTTGAGATGATTGCGGTTTTCTCTTGTGGTGTGGGTTTTGGGATCATCAAATAGCCCTAAAAGAGGGCGAAATACTGCTGGATTTTCTTCCTAAACTAAGCGATTATTCCAGCAGACAAATTGCAACAGTCAACAGGAAGCAAAAAATATTGCAACCAGACATGAAGAATGAAATTGAAAGCAAAGAAAAGGAATTCAGTTTCACACAAGACAAAATCCTCAAGTCGGAACTTTCCTAATTGGAGTCAGGAATCCCTGTCAAAATTTCTGCAGAGACACAAAGCCTCAAGGCTGTCTACAAGTTGCAAGGAGAAAAAAACAAACAAAATTCACAAAAATTCAGTCACGCAGATTCTGTTCAAGCTAAATCTGTGCAAAAAAAGTTCCAAATCAGATTAAAAAAAAAAGAAAAGAAAAGGGGAAAGTTAGATTAACCTACCCAAGCCGAGAAGCTAAAACAGCAGTTGTCTCCAACAAGTCGTCCATGCTGCATTGCCGTGCTCCAAGTCAAGGCTCTCTGGGCCTCGTAACAGCTTCCATAAACCTCGAGTTCACATCCTCCTCCAGCTGTACCAAATCAAAAAAAAAAAAAAACCAAACAGAAAAGTCCCAAATTACAAATCATTCTAAGCCTAAATCGACGAGTTTCAAGAAAAAAAAAAAAACAAACCAACCAACAAACAAAATTCAGTCATGCGATCAGACATCAGTTTAAGCATCGGGAAATCCAAGACAATAATCGCATAGGCTCTAACGCTGAAATTGAAAGGGCTAGAGTTCCTAAAGGAAAACAGCCTCAAACATACCCAATTGAGGACAGCTCGAGTTGGAGTTCCTCTGATGCGTGCGTGCAAAGCCCTAATTTACTCCTTCCTTGTCAATTGCCCCTTGCAGCAAGCCCCAAATTATAAATTAGCAAAATTCATCCCTAATTTTTTTGTTTCCCTAAACCCAGAGCGGATTAAATTAAGGGCGAAACGCTGAGGAAGAGAAGAAAACTAACCCGGTACTTTTTTTTTTTTTTTTGTAGACGATGTCGATGTCTTCAATTGACAGGGGACTCGCAGACCCGCCGTTTCGAAAGCCTCTTTCAAGAGATCCCCTGACCGTTGCTTTCGCCCACTTCCTCTCTTTCATTTTCACCCAAATCAAAAAGCCCCAAATTGCACAAATTAAAACCCTAAAATCGCCATTTGAAAACAAAATCAGATAAAGCGTGAAAATTGAACCTCAATTGAAGGGGGGTTTGTGTAGGAATCTGAAATTTAGGCAAGAATCACCTAAAAATCAGATTGAACACAAAGCTCTTTGAATTCGTAAAGCCGTACCTGAGCTCGGAGGGTCCTCGGTTCGTAGTGACGAAACACGACTCGTGTTGTCCGTGCTCCACCCTCCTTCGCGCAGTTACCCGGAATCGGAGAGCGCTGGCATCAAGAGAACAAAGGGGCGAAAGGAGGAGGATAATGAACAGAAAAAAAAAAAATACGTCTATCTCTGAAGCTGGTTTTCAGAACAAGAAAAAAGTGGGCTGCTACACTAAAAAAAAAAAGGAGATTGGGCTCCAATTAAATTGGGTTTGGGTCAATCGAAATTGTCAAACAAAGCCCTTTGGTATTTTTTGAGCTTCAAACCAAACCTTCGGCATATTTGAAACAAAAGTTTGCTTAATGGCAAAACTAGCCCACTAAAAGATGAAAATTAAAATTGGCATAAATTCAAAATAAGGTTTAACAAAATTATATAGTTAAACTCGTAAAATTTCATCGCCGGTTTTATTCTAGTGGGTAAATTTCAAAATTGACTCCTACGAAAATCGGAGTCAAAACTCTAAATAAAATTTCTCCAAATTTAAATTGTTCTAATTAGAACTACGTAAAGACTTGACGCCTCTTATTGGCTACGTAGGTAACCCGATATTAAATCATAAAATTATATCGGGTACAGTCGTCAACCTCTAAATTCACTTTTAAATGAATACGAGGTCAAAGTCCAACCAAATTAAATCATTTGTTCTCAAAAGAATTACGCGAGATTGGATTCCGACTTGTCTGATACGTAGGCCACTCGGTACAAAGTAAAACTTGTCGAGTTCAATCGTCAAACAAAAAAAATTAATTAATTGAATTAGTTCTAAAAAGAACTACGTGAAGACTTGATGCTCTTTCACGAGTTACGTAGGAAGTCCGATATCAAAATTCAACATATATCGGATTCAGTCGCCCAGCTCAAATTAAATTAAATTTGTTCTCGAAAGAACTACTTAAGATTTGATTCCTAACATAAAGCTTAAGCTCGTCGGGGTCAATCACCAAACCGAAAAATTAAATTAGTTTTAACACTCTGAGCTACGTAAGGCTTGATTCTCTTCCGAGAGATACGTAGGCGACCCGTTAAAATTCGAGTGCAGCCCAATTCACCAAAACCACTCAAGTCTTGGTGTCGATACAACTTCGAATCAAGAGGATAACCAAAAGGGGTCGAACTCAAATTCTAAAAATTAAATAAAATATGTTTTACAATTATTCGCGCATTTTTGTTCAACAGCGCGCACATCAAACACCCCATACTTAAGCTTGCTTGTCCCCATGCAATACCTTTAATGGTCATTCAGGGGAAGAAAGTAAACCCTCAACATCATAGATTTATTTTTCATATGTCCCTACAATCAATTGCCATCCTCGATAAGGTACTAATGTCAACCAAATTCATGCTTGTACATAAAAGCAATTTCATACTTATAAAAGGAGGTTTATATGCATAAAACAATTTCAGCGACATAGCATTAATAATCAAGAGGACTTTTGTAAGCTTTAGAGAAGTAGATTTGTAAAAGGCTAAAGGTGAGCTAATATTTGGCCATGTGGTGTTAAATCCGGGGAAATAAAACTTTCTTTCCAAAATATTCCACATTCCTTCTTCAAAATGTCTCTCACCTTTCACTCATCACTCAATGCTTTTTTCAATTATAATGCTTTTACCTCTCTAACCTTAGCACTGCCTTCTCGCGAGTCACAAACATGGGTGTCATGAATGGCCCCGGATACTTAGTACTTCGGACTCCTCACCTTGTGTCCCATCTCGCTGAACTAACATCTCAACGAGCAAGGTCGACCTACCTTTATCTCCTGAGGTGACCGGATTTTTTTCTCGCTCATTAAATTTTCCATAATTCATAATATTGTTTCATTCCTGCCAAAAACTTCATAAATATGCAAAAACTCCATATAACAACTCCAAAGATGACATCCATTCTCAACATTGTCCCCGGATAGGGTATAAGGTATAAAAAATGGGCAATATATAATATATGTGAAGCAATAATGATTATATAAGGCTCATATATTGGTTGTGACTTTTGCAAATATGCATAGGTAAGGCTAGGATATGAACTTTTGTAAGCATATGTATGGAAAAATATAAAAGTCCTCCATCATCTTATCATGCACATGTAAAAGCAACTTCAAATTTTTACCTCCTTCTTCATTTTTCTCTTTTCGCACTTCATTGAGACTTCCCTTAGCTAGACAATTTCATGTTATATCTCTAATGAATCTAATTTTCCATCGTAGAGCTCTTTTTTATAGTTCCATGACTCTTTTCTTTATTTTCAATTTTTGATGGGGGTCATTTTTCTCTTCTTTTTTTTCATAAATAAACATGCTATGATGCAATACTTAAAGATAAATATGGATTCTAAAATAACTATGTATTATGCATGAACATGTATAAACTATGCAAAAACTTATGAAAAATTTCAAAATATGCTAAAATATGCAAGTAAGCCTTTCCCCCACCCCATACTTAAAGTTTACAGTGTCCTCGCTGTATTAGAACAAGGGTTAAGAAAGAAAGAAACTTACTAAAACGTCACTAATTTCAGGAGTTGAAGAAGACTGCATGATACGGGGTTAGCCGTAGGGTGGCCCGATCTTCGACAATCAAGACTCAAAGACAAGAACGGAAGCAAAGACTCAAGAATAGAACAAGAACAAACAAAATGCAGCAATGAAAGACTCGACAATTAATGAACAAAGACCGATAGTTTGGGTGATTCGAACTAAAATAGAACGAGGCAAAGACCCCAGGCCTCCTAAGAGGGTAGGAACCAAATACCAACGACTACAAAGCCCGCCTCTACAACCTTACACAACCAAGCGGACAACTTGGAGGCACAAGGAGGGGACTTGTGATTACCCGGATCACCAAGCTCTCGCGAGGTTGACGAACTCAAAGCAAACCAAGCAGGATCTATAACCAATTGCAATCGATGAGCAATGCTTCGAATCGATTGACTTCCTCACACTTGTGTTTCACACAAAGGCTGAGATTTTTATCAAATTGAACGTGTTCTTTACAATGGAAGGATCAGCCGTCTACTTATAACCCTAATGTTGATTTTTAATGAAAATAATAAATATAATGGAAATTAAAATAAATCCCTAAATTACCTAAAATAACTTAATTAAAGAAGGTCTCTAAAAATAGTAACAAAGAAAGTTCCAACACTTAAGAATTTCCGTCTAAAACAATGACAGCTGCAAGAATGTGATTTTCGGCCAATCTCTAGGTCGAATATGGAAAAACCTTCAACAGCAAAGTTGTAGATCTCTTTGTCCTCGTTCCAACAAGGTATGGCACGCCTCAATCCGATAAATATTGAATCCGTACGACCCATTTTACAGAGACGTCGAAAAGCTGTCAAAATTCTGCACGAGAGTCTAAAACGTCATTTGATCAAGCTTGCACCTTTGGACCTTCTCCCATGGTGGAGCCTTCTTCTTCCTCTTGAGGATAACTTCCTTCTCACGAGCTTGAATCATAGGTCCATCCCCAAGCATAGATGTGTCCGAAAGTGTCTTGGATGGTGTCTTGGATGGTCCCGCATCAATCTCCCTTTCTTGAAAAGGATTCGTCCTCGAATCCAAGGTCACATATGATTCCGCAAAAGCATCCACACGAGCTCCTGGATCAAATACCTCATGCCCATGGAAACTCCTCACAAGGCCGATTGTAGTAGGGGTTGACCACGTCTGGATGGTTTTGATCTTGGCGTCGCCATCTTGTAGACCATTAGAGCTTTCTACAAAACCAAGAAAAGAAACTTGATTAGTGCACAATTCATATTGTATTTCATCTTCATAAGGTTCTAATTGAATATGCACTTTAGCTTGTTCAATTATCTCGAAGTTTCCTTCCAATGCTAGCAAGTTTTCTTCCTTTTTCAAGGCTGGATTGTCAATCATATCAAGGCTAGCAATATTAGAACAAGTTTCACTATCAATGATCATATTACAAATTATGCCTTTTTCTAAGCATTTAGTATGACATAAATCTTCACTTTGATTATCATCACAAGGCATAGGTTGAACACTTAAAACTTTATGAACAATCAAAGAATCATCATGCTCATATTCAATGCAATCATGTTTAGAGGCAAGTAAACTAAGATCCTGATCATTATTAACATGCGCATCATTTTCACCACTAGAATTTGCATATCCATTTTTGCCTAGGGGATTAATCATGAAAATCTTCTTATTTGGACAATCCTTCATAACATGTCCTCTACCTTGGCATATAAAGCAAGGAATGTACATAGGTTTAAGATTAGAAGAGTTAGGATTACTCCCTTTAGGGCCAGTAGATGCCCCAGAAGAATGTCGTGCCTCTACTGCCGTCAATCTTTCATTTATTCGTACCAATGTCTCATTCACGGCTTCCAACTGTTTGATCATCTCAGCTCTAGTAATCATATTGTTGCCCTGGTTAGACATGGCAAAGAAAGACAAACAAAGAACTATGTGACAGTTAGTAAAAATATAAACAATCTCACAAGTGTTTCTCTCACACACTTCTCTCTAATTGGTTATGATAAGCTTGTTGGGGCAATCCGCTTTGGGCAAATCAACACTCAAGCAAGAACCTAACAATGCAAGGCAAGGGAACAAGAGAGAGAACAAAACAAATGACAAACTTGACAGAAGCTGGACAACAAGGTCGAAATCGACCAAAGGACTCGAAATCGACCAAATGCAGACTCGACAGAAGCTGACACTCGAGCAGAACTCGAGCGGCACTCGACCAGCACAAAATACACTCGACCAGAATTGGAATGGCACTCGACACAGCACTCGACACGTGAAAATTGCCACTCGACACGAACTGTAATGGCACTCGACAGTACTGGACACAAAAAATAACAAAAGAAAATAAAGAAAGAAAAGAAAAACTTGGAACTTTTACCTCTTTTTGATTCAAACCCTTAGCAAGGACGTTGTAGTTGCAAGGTAGGGCTTAAAAAAAAATTTATGGTTTGGGAAGAAGCCTTACCTCATGTGGAGTTTGCTTACAATAGGACAATGCATTCCTCAACTAAGATAACTCCTTTTGAATGTGTATATGGTGTTAATCCACTAACCCCCTTTGATCTTACTCCATATCCTATGAGAGAGAATGAGTCTTTTGACGCAGGTAAGCATGTTGAGTTCGTCAAGGAGCTACATGAACGGAGTTAGCCGCAGGGTTAGCCGCCCTGCGGCTAACTCTTAGGTTTTGATGTCAAGGAGCTCTGATGATACCAATTTGATACGGGGTTAGCCGCAGGGTGGCCCGATCTTCGACAATCAAGACTCAAAGACAAGGACTTAACGATCAAAAGAGAGTAAGCAAGGGAAAGGACAAAGAAACACGCAACAAAGGACTCGAAATCGACCCGAAACAGACTCGACAGAAGCTGTACCGAGGCAAGGGGGGTCGGTACAGGGTCGGTATGGGGTCGGTACAGGGACTGGAGGATTCGACGCACGCGACAGGAGCTGTACCGAGGCAAGGGGGGTCGGTACGGGGTCGGTACAGGGTCGGTATGGCCACTGCAGGATTCGACGCACTCGACAGGAGCTGTACCGAGGCTAGGGGGTCGGTACAGGGTTGGTACGGGGTCGGTATGGCCACTGCAATGCTCGACAGACCAAAATACGAAAAGAAAATGAAAGAAAAGAAAGAAAGACTATGATTTTTACCTCTTTTTGATTTCAACCCTTAGCAAGGACGTTGTAGTTGCAAGGTAGGGCTTAAAAAAATTTTGTGTTTTGGGAGGTATGTGTTTGAGAATTTTGAACTAGGGCTATGAAATTTCACCAAAATTGGTCCTTGAAGCTTCTTGCACTAGACTCGACAATCCTCTTTTTTTTTTTGAAGCTTACTTTTGCCCCTAGTGAATTTTATCCTCCTAGGTCAAAGCTTTGAATGTATACTTTTTTTTTTGACTTTTTCGGATGACTGTTTTTTTTTTACTAATGCAAGAACACTTAACAATGAAATAAAAGGACTATTGAAAATTTAAACTATGGTGAAAGGAAAATAAAATTTATGTAGCCCTAATGAAATATATATAGATGGAACTTTGGCTAACTTTGGTAAGTCTATCTATCTATGCCTTTGTATAACCTATGATAGATAAAATGAATTATATCTACCACAAAATCAGAAATTAAATAGGCAAAATAGATAAAACAAGATAGATCAAAATAGGCCAAAGATAGAACAATAAACTAGGGTTTGTGAGAGAAGAAGGTGCAGCCGAGTTGGGTCCTTGATGAAATCAATGTCGACTACCCAAGGTGATGTCGGCTACACTTGTGAGGGTCTCGGCTGGCTTAGTGTTTAAGGCTAGCAACCACAACTATCACAAACAAGGATTAGTAGCAATCAATTTCAAAAATTCAAGAAGTAAAAACCAAGAACAAGAAAGACTCTATTTTTTTTGTAGGGTTTTGTGTTTATGAATAACAAAAGACACAATTGATGTCGGAAACCAAAGCTCTGATGCCAATTTGATACGGGGTTAGCCGTAGGGTGGCCCGATCTTCGACAATCAAGACTCAAAGACAAGAACGGAAGCAAAGACTCAAGAATAGAACAAGAACAAACAAAATGCAGCAATGAAAGACTCGACAATTAATGAACAAAGACCGATAGTTTGGGTGATTCGAACTAAAATAGAACGAGGCAAAGACCCCAGGCCTCCTAAGAGGGTAGGAACCAAATACCAACGACTACAAAGCCCGCCTCTACAACCTTACACAACCAAGCGGACAACTTGGAGGCACAAGGAGGGGACTTGTGATTACCTGGATCACCAAGCTCTCGCGAGGTTGATGAACTCAAAGCAAACCAAGCAGGATCTATAACCAATTGCAATCGATGAGCAATGCTTCGAATCGATTGACTTCCTCACACTTGTGTTTCACACAAAGGCTGAGATTTTTATCAAATTGAACGTGTTCTTTACAATGGAAGGATCAGCCGTCTACTTATAACCCTAATGCTGATTTTTAATGAAAATAATAAATATAATGGAAATTAAAATAAATCCCTAAATTACCTAAAATAACTTAATTAAAGAAGGTCTCTAAAAATAGTAACAAAGAAAGTTCCAACACTTAAGAATTTCCGTCTAAAACAATGACAGCTGCAAGAATGTGATTTTCGGCCAATCTCTAGGTCGAATATGGAAAAACCTTCAACAGCAAAGTTGTAGATCTCTTTGTCCTCGTTCCAACAAGGTATGGCACGCCTCAATCCGATAAATATTGAATCCGTACGACCCATTTTACAGAGACGTCGAAAAGCTGTCAAAATTCTGCACGAGAGTCTAAAACGTCATTTGATCAAGCTTGCACCTTTGGACCTTCTCCCATGGTGGAGCCTTCTTCTTCCTCTTGAGGATGACTTCCTTCTCACGAGCTTGAATCATAGGTCCATCCCCAAGCATAGATGTGTCCGAAAGTGTCTTGGATGGTGTCTTGGATGGTCCCGCATCACTGCAGGTATGGTCGATATCGACCTTTAACATCGAAATCGATCTCTGTTATCGATTTCTGGCGCAAGCTTCAGGGTGATCTGGCCTCGACCACAAGCCCCTCGGAATCAACTTAAGGTCGATATCGAGCTTCTTACTCGATTTCGATCTCTTGTTCTGTGCTCTATTCTTTCCTCTTTCCTGCAACTTGTTAAAACCAAAACCAAAACAAAAACATGCAATAATGTAAAGTCTCAAGGAAAAACCAAAATTGTCCAAAACCAAAAAACTAAGTGTCTCCGTTACAAGCTCTAGACTTTTAAGTCGCTAAGCCGACTTCTTCCTTCGCGCTCTCAAGGCGGCATCTGCAGAGCCCATGTGGCTTGGGCTTCAAATAACACTCCTTTCTTGTCACGCAGCTGCATTCCGCCCGGATGGATTTGATTCACCGTGAATGGTCCCATCATCTTATCTTTGAATCTAGTAGGGAACCATTGATCCTTTGATTTGGCGACATACACCTTGTCTCCTATCTCATATTGGTTCGAATCATCATCGAATACCCTACACAAACGCACATCGATGATCAGTACTCGATATCGAGCTCTATTGTGCTCCTGGAGGTTCAGTCGATTTGGAGGCTTTCTGCTCGACATGATCAGGTCGATGTCGACCTTCAGGGATTGATATTGAGGACTTTGCTTCTCCTTTCTCAACATCAATGGTGGTCGATTCTGGCATATGGGCATGGTCGATATCGACCTTCATGCCCAATTTCGAGGTTCTTTCTCCTCTGTCGACCCTATACTTATGACCTGGCACAAAATCTTGAACTATGTTAGTCGATATCGACTTACCTGGGTCAATTTCGATGTTCTGTTTGGCTCATTCGTTCAAGATTGCCACAACCTCCTCTACTTGGGCTTCTATGGCCCTCTTTTCAAGCTCTTCTGGTGTCATACTCATTACTTTGGCTTCTCCACATGCGATATAGACACCATTGATGGCCTTAATCTCCATTGGCCCTTCATTGTTCCTCACCGTCTTGTTGAAGGCATACTCTATAACTTCATCGCTGATTGTAAATGAGAGCAATCCTTTCTTCACGCTTATATTGGCATCAACGGTTACTAGGAATGGCCTACCTAAAATAATGGGGCAAGCAGGGTCCTCCGCTATATCAACAACTAAGAAATCAGCAGGGACAAAGAATTTACCTACTTGTACTCGCACATTAGTTACCAATCCTGTTGGAATCACTACCGTATTGTTCGCCATGTATAACCTTGCATCCACGGGCTCCAGATGACCTATCTTTACCTTGTGCCATATGGTTAGTGGGGTCGATGTCGACGTTGTCCTCATGACACATCACATCGAGTGAACTTGGGGGATTTTCAAGAGCTTCTTCCTCACATTAGTAGTCTCCTATGTCATTGAGCAACACTTTCTTCTTTTGGGGGCAATTTCTAGCGGTGTGATCGGTGTCATTGCAGGTGAAGCAATGTTGCTCCCGAGCTTGAGCATTATGAGATGGAGCGGCAACCCTCCGTGTTTGGACCTCAAATCCTGTCTTAGGTGAGTCGAAGACTCCCTTGGGCTGCGAGGAAGAGTTAGAAGTAAATTTAGATGGAGTAGAAGTAGGTGTAGGAACAAACCTTTGACCAAATGATGATTGGTCGGCTCTCTTCGCCTCTTGTTGTTGATCATATAAGGGCTATGCTTTGTCACAAAGTGTGTTAATGTCTCTAAAACAATGAATAGCTAAAGGATTGTGAAAAGAAACATTTAAACCAACAAGAAATTATGTACAAAGGGCTCTTTCAGTAAGAAAAACATTTGCATGGTGAGATATTCTTTCAATCCCATCTCTAAACTCCATAGAAGTCCGAGTACCTTGGCGAAGAAGGGCTAATTTCAGCCTCATAGACTCAACATACTCCTCGAGTATGTGCCTCTTTTTCAAGAGGTAGCGTAGTTGAGGCCAAGTCTCCACTAGTTTCTTACCTTGCCTCCGTCGCATGTCCCTCGTGCAGAACCACCATGAGCGAGCAAGTCCTATAAGGTGAAGAGTTACTACCTCAAGCTTTTTTTGTCTCATCATAACGGAGGTGTTCGAGGACGTAGTTGGTGTGAGTCTCCCAAGAAAGGTATGCCTTCGGATCATTATCGTCATCAAAGGTGTCTAGCTTTACCTTAACATCTCGACGTTGAGCGGCTTGATCATTGGTGCGAGGCATATTGGGGTGACCAAATTTAGGGCCTGGAATATCATCAAAAGGCTCCTCAAACTCTTAGAACATATCCTCAAGGATGGGCATTCCATCCACATCTTGATTGTTCTGTTGCTCTTCCCAATCGCTGAAGACCGCATGGTTTTGAATGGGTATCCGTGTGTGCCTGGGCTATTGCTGTAGGGGAGGTGTATGCCTACACTACTAGAATTCTGTCATTTAACATCGGTGGATTAACATCAGTCAGAAAAACATGTGATGTTAAATAACTTTTTAACATCGTGTTTTAAATTTGAGATGTCAACAAGAAAATAGACATCATTCTATTTTTTTGACCAATGTTAAAAAGTTTGTTTGAAAAAAAATATAAGCCCGCGTTAACAAAATTTAAAGCAAGTTAAATCGCGCTCCTTCACTAAAACTCAATCTCAAAAAAAAAAGAGAGCAACAGCCCCAAATACAAATCAAGAGAGAGCAACAGCCCCAAAAGCAAAGAACCCACTTCTAAAATTCATTAAAACTCAATCTCAAAAAAAAAACTAAGAGCTCAAGTTTCTACTGAAAGAAAAATGAAGAGAGAGCAACAACCTCAAAACCAAAGCACCCTAGATCGCCACTAGCACAAATTTAGAGCAGAAAGAGATGCAAGAATGAAAATTCGAGTGTTCATTTCATGATCTCATACTTTCATCCGCTCAAACGGGATTACTGAGCTCAAATTAAAGGTACGAAGCCTAGGAAAACAAGATCTTCTCATCAGATCTACATCCCAAATACAAATCAAACCTCGAATTAAACACAAATCTAAAAGCTCTAGCCCAAATCTCTCAAACACAACCTTCGAAACCCGACATCTTCAGAAACAAAGGTCGAATCAAAGAAAGATGTCATGAAATCTGTGCGCTGGTACTCACAAAATCAATAAAGAAGTCAAAGTTGGAGATCGTTCGAGGAGAATCAAAGAAGAAAGACAGAAGCGAGCGGATCTCCAAGATATGGCGACCTAAAAGACGAAGAGTCAGGTATGGCTGGTGGGGGGTCTGGGCTTCCTCTTATTCATATCGCTCCTCGTTGATGAGCGAGTCTTCATTTGGATGAGTTCTTCGGTGCCAGGAGATGCATCCTTTTGGGTTTTTCTCTTGGTCTTTTCAGTTGACGGGGGTACTCTTCTGCTTCTACTGCTACGGGAGTTCAATTTGCCCTTTTCTGATAAATACAGGTACACTCTATTCCCTTTCTATTTTGAAATCACGTTCCTTACTAAGATTATGAATAAGGCCATCTATATGAATTACAAAGGGATCTGTCTACCTTGGTACCACTGCGATTTTTTCCTACCTGTGATCCTATTGTTGGATCTCTCAATTGTAAACTGAATTAAGGTTTTAATGATCTTTCAAGCTTTTCTTGTCCCGATTTCTAGCGAAATTAATTGTATCTTTGTTGAACTACCGATTTAAAACTAGGAAAAGTGGTGGTAGCTTCTGCCTTACAGATCTCGCATCCTTATTGATGCTTATGGAAAATTTGACTTACTTTGTCAAACTTGCAGCTAGAAGAGTCCTGCTCATAATATTTTGATTGCTACCTCGATATCCATGGTATTTGTCTTTGCAATTTAGTAAGTAATAGTAATAGATTAAGGAAAAAAAAATAGGTGCTCTTGAGTTTATATAACTTCATTTAGGATTTTATTGACAAGTAATATTGTACTTTCTGATAGATTAAAAAGGAATTGCTGATCTTCCCTCTTGGTATTGCTTACAGAATAGTCAGAAAGAGGCAATTTATTAAGTACTATTAATTTTGTAAGTTTGATCTTCTACTGTCTGCTCATTTATTTTCTCTTCTGCCATAGCTTGTCATATTTCGTTCTCTCTCTTGTGGCTTTCAGATCTCCCAAAGCCGAATCTCAGACCTCGAGATCTCTTGAGGCCGAATCGCTCTATCATCTACTACCTTCTGATGTCAACACCAGGAGCACGACGTCTCACCGACACAACCTCGAATATCTCTTAGATCTCGAGATCTCTTCTTCTGGATTATCGTTTCCTCAACCTCGTTCATCGCCGGGACTGAAAGGTATAGTTTTGATTTCTTCCTGTTGGGCATTAGGCGATGATTATACTCTAGTTTGGTCTCTGTCAATCATTTTTTTTGCTAGCTATTCAAACAGAACCTGTATGTTCTTCTTTTCCTTATTAAATTTGTATGTGTATCGGGTGATGATTGTAGTGTATATATGATATCCAATCTACTATTACTAGGGTTTGAGTTCAAGAGTTACAGATCCTTTCTAGGTTTTGAATTGCAATTCCAATATACTGTTTCTAGGGTTTGAGTTCATAAAAATTGTCCTTTATTTTATAGATACCTATCAAATATGGATCTGACTGAAACCTTGTCATCATATATGGGTAACTTGACTACAATAAAAAATATGTAAGTTTTAGAAGATTTAGTTTTAGTTGTGTCCAAATGACTAAACGTATGTTACTTTATGGTGAACTTTCTTGCTTTTACACCAAGTTGGGAAACAATTCTTAATTGGACCAATACTCGATCTACTTAAATTGAAGAATCATGAAACATTGTAAGTCTTTGTTCAAGTTGTTATGTTTTTCCTGGTGTTTTTGATCAGTGACTTGTAACGATATTTACATGATCGAACTATCTGTACTTAATTACTGATTTCATAATCTTTTTTTAGAATGTCTAGTGCCATATCAGTAGCTATTAAATTACTGATTCAGTAATCTTTTTTTAGCCTCTGCATTTGGTTATTGGGTGAATTACAGGGTCTTGACTCTCAGTCGTAGTATCAACCAACTTTAGTTAAGTGAAATTCTTGAGATGACAAGAATCCTTTAGGCTTGATTATACATCTTAGGTCCCAAATGCATCATACATGATCTTCTCTTTACATCATTGCATCTTTCTATTATTTATTGAATCATTAGCCCTTTGTTATACGAATGTTTTTTTTTTTAATGATTCTCATTTTAAAGTCTGTTTCGTCAAATGGTTTTAGTGTCCAATGGACCTTGGTGCAAGGGGAATTATGGATTATCTAGTGTACCATAAATACCGGCTATTTCTTGTACATATTGCTTTGATCGCATGACATCTCAAGTTTCTAGTGGATTCAGAAAAAAGATGCTACTGGATTCCTACTTTAGTTGCTAATCAGGCTCCATTGGTTGAGTTTAGGCACCAAGATGAAGGCTACACTATTAACTAGATCCCTACTGTTTCAGATGAGTAGTTTCTATAAATGAAATGACCAGCAACGGGAGTGTATCAAAGTGATTCATAGAATTTCTAATAGTTCCTGATAGTGCAGTAGAAAATTTATACTAGTTCCTGATATTTATTATTTGTACTTTCTCATTTCATTTATAGAATGACTTGGTGCATGGATGAGGTCTTGATTTTTCTCTTAGGAGGTGTGTCCAGGTTAGTGGCATTCTTTGTTATTTTATATTTTTCTCATTTCACTTTGGGTTTGTTTTAATATGGTTTCACCTTGGCTTTTTTTCTTTTAATACAACCTGCTTATGGTTTCACCTTGGCTTTTTTTTAATACAGCCGGCCTCATTTGAGTACTTTGAAATCGGATTATGTGTTGAGTTTTAAAATAGCCTAGTGTGTTCAAAGTTCTTACTATTTTGTAGGTTTTTCGGCGATCATGCATTGCATTCGTGTGTTCTTCTAATTTTCGAGTGATTGATCTTTACAGGCCTTCAATGTTCTTACTACTTCCCCATCTGCCAGTAATGCTAGTCCAGCTTCCAAGTTGTCCAGTCCACCAGCCCTTACATATTATTTCAAGAAAGGATCAACAACAATAGCGAAATCCAGGTTCATAGTTTACAATACAACCGCTATGATTGCTCATCGCAAGCTTAATGTTCATATGGCTCTAATAACTCCATCCAGGTCTCTATCTCTTCATTTCACTCCATCAATTTCTCTTGCAATTTCGTTTCATTCCATCTCTGTTTGATACGTTTAGCAGGTTTGTACAGTTTGGTGCTTATCAAGATTGCCACTGTGGTGCTCCTGGCTGTAGGAGAAAACTTGGTGTCAAAGCCAACAAGCCTAAGACACCTTCTTCAGATGATACGCTGAAACTAGTTGCAAGCCAAGTGACACTACCCTCTCCCAATATGAAAGCAATTCATTCTTGAATAAATGCATGTTATGTGGTTTTTACCTCCTATTCGCACACACAAGTTTTGCCCTAAAATTAGAATACCTTGTATAAAACCACCCCTAAAACAGGCCAATTGTATTACACTTAAATATCTTAAGCATTTTATGCAATATTTGGTATCTGTCTAACTTCAGCTTTTGATTAGAAAGGTTTATTAGAATGGAAGCATTTACGGAGGTAATTATATTATCTCACTTGTTAAATAGCGATTTCCATTTTCCGCCACCCCTTCAGCCATCCCCCCATTCAAATCGGTTCTTATTTTCTTTGTATGGGCATACTGCAGATCATAGGACAACTGTTCATAGCTGCATTGGTAAACTTGTTATGATAAACCGCCGTTTCAATAAAGGGTTGCAAGACATGAGGTATGATTCTGTAAATAAGTGTTTTTCTTTTCAGTGATATGATGAAGTAGCAAATGAGCCCTTGTAGTGAAAGAAGGAAATAGATGTAGGGATGCTTGTCAAAAATCAAACTGTTACATCCGGATATCTGGCAACAGCTCTCTTAAAATTATTTTTCTTTTTCTTTGTTTTTTTTACTTTGCTTTAGTTTGAAACTTTTCATAATGATCATATTGGCTTTGATTCTTTTGTTCTCTGGCTTTCATTGTGAATTTTCATGTAGAAAAAGTGCAATAAGTCCTTTAGTAAGGCAATTCAAACGAACGGTCATTAATGCTCCTACTTAAGTTAGTATGTTGTTATAGCAAGGTTCTTGTGTATCTTTTACTTGGATGTGATTCTAGAGGTTCATTTATCAGTTTATCACTATCAAGTGTGAAGGGTTAACAGCTTCCCTGAGGTTTAGACTTAGATCTCCTTTTGTTTCAATTCCCATATGCCGCTTTAATCAGGTGAGTTTTTCTGATCAGTTGCTCTTTGTTCTCAGATTCGAACCCACTTCCTTGTTTCATCCTTGATACTTAGGGGGTATTTAATAGAGGTAGGTCTTCGGTCTTCCCTAGTTTGGATTACAATGTTTGATTTGTACATGTAATCTAGGACTAGGAACATGGACAGATTGTGAAGATTCCTCAAATTGTATGTTAGCAAGATTCCTACTATTAGAATTCTCTCTTTTATTTTCATGGGTTGGGGTTTTAAGTAACACTTGTGCTCATGATAAATTGGTAGAGCATAGTACTAAACTAAAACTTATGATAAATTGGTGAATTTAGAATAGTTTGTTTAGTGTTTTCTTTTGGCATTAGTATTGGATTAGTAAATGATGTAGTAATGTGTTTTATTATTGCTAATTTAAAGCCTATTAGCTCAAATTGGCAGAGCAATGTGCTCAAGCACAAATGTGCGGGTTCAAATCCCGTATAGGCTACAACGACAAAAAGAAATAAATATTTAATTTAACATCGGCTACAAACTGATGTTAATCAAAACAAAAAATCGATGTCTATGTGGGTGATGTTAAAACTCAAAATTGTATAACATCGGCTAAAGCCCGATGTCTTTATTATGTTATAACATCGGTTATATTTTATAGTTAATATTATAGGATAACAAAGACATCAGATTTAAAAATATAAATGATGTTATAATATACAAAGACATCGGGCTATGGCCGATGTGAAAAACTTTTGACTTTTTACATCACCCACATAGACATCGATTTTTTTTTTGAAAGACATCGGTTATTACCCGATGTTAAATGACATATTTCTAGTAGTGCTAGGGCCCTCTTGATGGCCTGCATTCGCTGTAAAAGAAGCTAACGGGTCTTCCTCAGGCTCGGTGGGAAATGGGTTAGATTGATGTTTAGGAATAAAAGTAGTATTATCTTCTAAATGACCCTTACCATGCCTTTTTGTGGTTGACGACATAGGACCCTCAAGCTGAATTTCAGCAAGTTTCCGGTCCATCAAAGCCATCAAGTCGTCGGATAACTTGGCATTGTTGGAAGTGAACATCGCTCCTAACCTTCAATCCATTACCTCGGTTGCGACGTTTATGATAAACTGCTTTTGTGCATCCGAAATAGCCCCGGGAGGTGGAGGGGTACTAGAATTGGAAGGCTTGTCATCGGCCATGTTCCTATGAGCAATGTAACAACACAAGTAATCCGAACAATTAGGCAAAGAAACAAGCAATGCAAGACTTTGATCCCATGAGTGATCGAAGTGTTTGAAAACCAGCAAAGCGAGGAAAACAAGGCACCAAATTCACAATCTACCCTGGACACAGAACTTTGCAATGATGAAAGTAGCAAGATATAAAAGCAAAATGCAAAATATAGCTACAAAAAGAGTAAACAAGGAGATGCAATCAATGATAAGCGGCTAGAATATGAAATTGCAAGTAATAAGAGAATGCAAAAAGTAATACAATGTGAAGCTCAAAAATTCAGCAACTATGTAAAAACAGCAAGCAATCACAAGGGCTAAGAAGTGCACACACTCCGTCGACTCTTATCCGACGGTTGCAACACGGTTTGGAGAGAAATGGGTGTGACCAAGGCCTCGGTGTTGGGACAACACTAAATCACACAATGAAGGGTTCTTTGTGATGCTTGAAACCTAATAGATCATCTAACAAGTAGCAATGGATGCAATAGAAAATTGCAAGAGGAAATGAGTGACTAACTCAATTAAACACATGAATGCTTCTTCTATTTTTTTTACTCGATTTTTCTGGATTTTTTATATGGGAATGTCGAACAGCTGCTGGGTGTGCAGTAGGTATGACAGAAACAGAAAACAAAAATAAAAAGAAAAATAAAATGCTACGATGATCTACAAGGAGGCGAAATTAACAAATTAGGACAAAAGGCTAATCAAATTGGAGAATTAGGGTTCTTTGGTGGTGCAAGATCATCAATAAGCAATCATCCAAGAACTCAATCGTAGGCGTGATATATAGCAATGTAAAAGCAAAGAAACTTGCAACTAAGAACTCAACATCTTCCAAGTTATAGATCCAAACAAGCAAATCACCAACTAGTGCCAATTTTAGGGTTAATAGATGCGAAAATTATGAGAACTAAACACAAATCAAAACGGCATAAGGGCTGCAAAATAGGGAACAAAATAGATCATTCAAATAATGAATCAAGGCTTAAGACTTGAATAACCTTGTCTCTAAATACTAGTTGATGCGTTGTAATCTCCAACGACTTGTTTAGTGCAGATCTTGTGACGTCTTAAAACTGATCTTGGAGAGTTCTTGAGAGATCTTGGTAGATCTTGACACTAAACCACTCGGCACCAAGGGATCCCAAGAGATCAGGCTCTAGAACCCACAATGTCGAGCCAATGAAGAACCTAGGCTCGGTTTTGGTTCGATATGGCTTAGGGTATGTGTGGCCTAGGGTTAGGGTTTCAATGGTGAATCTTGATTGGGATTGTAACAAATATTCTATGGAAATTTCAGATTTGAATGAAGAACATGGGAGATGATGAAGAACGTAGGAACGTAAGTTTCTTAGGGTTGAAGAAGAGAAAGCACTTAGCTAAGTGCTTGTCTTTTAATTTTAACGTGATTATTTCACAAGCAAATTGCAACTTGAATAAGTGAGATTGGTTCCTATGCAAAGGAAACCCTAGCTATCTCCCTTTTATCTAAAAATAATTAAATAAAACCTAAGATAAATACTAGCAATTTTATCTATCTAAAAATATCCAAAAATAGATAGAAATAACAAATAAGCAAGGAAATAAATATTCCTCGCTTTTTTCTCTTAAATAAATAATAAAAGAAAGGAAATAAATTGTATTAAAAATACTAAGGGCATTGTTGATAGGAGGAGGTTGAGTCTAAACAAATATATAAAATATAGATGCAAACTGAATCGTAGCCTATGCAAATAATTATAAGACTTCCTCCCGTTGTAGTAGAAGGGTAGTCAGAATAGATCCACGAGGAAGCGTGTCAGCGGGATCCTAGATAGTCTTGAAATCACATCCTGAATGTCGACCAGAAGCCTCGATCTCGAGCAAAGTACTCGACGACGACCTAGGCTGTCAATTTCTACTGCAACAGAAGACATGCAGAGACAAAAACGGCAGTCGATATCGACTAGAGTGGTCGATATCGATGTCAGTTGCAGAAGTCGACCTAGCTCATAAAACTGCCAGTCAATGTAGGGCAGTCGATATCGAGTGGATTACTTAAAATCGACCTCAGACAGTGACTGTAGGGAGATCGGGATCGACACAGAAAACCGTCGATCTGGGGCAACTTGGTCGATATCGACCTATTTGGTCGATTGCGACTGCTCCTGCAGAAACGTTAGTTGGTCGGCAAAGATGGTTGAAGACGAATAGGAGGAATAAGGAGCGATAAACAAAATAAAGACACGATTTTGAGGTGATTCAAATAAATAAAAGACATATCCTAGGGCTAGGGTTTACCACAACATTAACTAAGGCATGCTATAAGGCAAATAAGACGGACAATTGCGCTATCTCACCCGAGGGACAAGCTTTCGCCGTACACCAACTTTTAGGATTACTCTTGCAAATAAACCTAATTGTCTCTACCAATTTTATGTTTATAACTCAAGTTGTTAGCATGAATCCCTTTTCTTGCGATTAGGACTAAACATAAAATCGTAGGAGATGATATAGACACAACGATATCAACATCAAGTATTTACCTTAAACACGCATGGCTAACATCGGGCTCACCCCGAACCTAGAAGCTTTGGGAAACTACTCGCTCTTCATTGCATAAGACACCATTGATGGAAAAGGGAAAACTTGCATTAATTGAAACCTTCAAAACCTTACAATCCAACGTCGACTTTCGCAAACGACAAACCCTAAAGATTCTCTCTAACTCTATGCTCTTGCTATTGATTGTAGCTTGTGGAATTGAATGAATAAAAACAAGCCCCATAGGGCTTTATTTATAGGCTACTAATCCTCGTTATCCAAGGAAAGTGGATCCTATCTTCTATTTAAACTCTGTCCAAACAAGTAGGGTAGATCTTTTATTTAGGGTAAATATCTAAAATAACTAATAATCCTTTAGGGTAAAAAAAGAATATCCCTGAGGTATATCTACCTAATTAAGATGATAATCCGTGGCTTAGATGATAAGACTTCAAATCTGCATCTCGAAAAGCATGTCCAACCCATGTCGAAGTCAAGTCGATATCGACCAAGGCAGTCGAGATCGACCTCTCTGTTTCTGCTCGACGGGTTCTACTTCACTCGATTTCTGGGGCATAGTGACGTGGCGAGAATCGAATCGAAATATATAATAAAATATAAATCAATGCAACCCTTAGCCTCTTCAAATAAATTCAAGACTCCCCGCTATAGTAGTAGGGAATAGGGTTCGATCCACGAGGAACCGAGTCAGGGGGATCCTAGTAGCGTTGAAGGCACATCCTGAATGTTCTACCAGAAGCCTCGATCTCGAGCACAACACTCGACGCCGACCTTGGCTGTCGATTCCTCCTACAACAAAAAACCTGTAGAGACAAAAACGGCAGTCAATATCGACTAGGAAGGTCGATATCGATGTTAGTGGCAGAAATCGACCGGCTTAGAAGACTGCCAGTCGACACAGGGTGGTCGATATCGAGTAGGTGACTCGAGATCGACCTCAGCTAATTCGTGCAGGGAGATTGAGATCGACACAGAAGACCGTCGATCTGGGCAATCTGGTCGATATCGATATTGGGGGTCGATATCGATGTTGTTCCTACAGAAAATTTAGTTCTTGTCGGCGAAGAAAGGCCGAAGAAAGAAGGATGACAAAGGAGCAATGATCAGAAATAAACCAGGGGTGTTGGGTTTTTCGATGACTCAACGAACGGCAGGCAAACAAAGATGTAAACTAATAAAGAAAAGATCTTCCAAAGCCAGGGATTACCGCGACGACAACCATGATAGTGTAAGTAAGAAATCACTAAAGATGCATGCTTTTATCATAAAGGAGAAGGCTTTCACCTACACCGGCAAATAGGAAAAGATATCTTGCAATAAATTAACCTAATTTGCGTCTACCTTTGTCATAATTGAGTTTATAGACTTTCGAATATAAACCCTAATTACTAGCCAAGTTTCACAACATGAGTTCCTTAAATTTGCATTTAAAGATGAAGCACAAGGTAGAGCGAGATAAAAGATACCTTCTTCAGCGACATACAAACCTTACCACCATGGCTATCGTCGGGCTCACCCCGACCCTCGAAGAAAGGGCGACTACTCGCTCATGTTCAAAGAATACATGCTTGAAATTGAAAGGAAATAAACTTGCATTGATGAAAAACTCGAATCTTTACAATCTCAACGCCAACTATCGCAAGCGCCGAAACCGTAAAGCTCAAAACCTAAAACTCTAACTTTATTGCTTAATGCTATTGTGTCTTTCTTGCTTGAATCCATAAAAACCAGCCCCCTAGGGCTTTATTTATAGGCTACTAATCTTTGCTATCCAATGATAGTATTTTCTATCTTCTATCTAAATTATATCCCAACAAGTAGGATAGATCTTTTATTTTGGTAAATATCTAAAACAACTGAATAAATCTTTAAGGTAAAAAACAAATAATCTAAGCTGTAATCTATCTAATATTACAAGACAATTCGGGCTTTAGGTTGATAGGATTCCCAATCTGCATCTCAAAAAGCGCGTCTAACCCGTGTCGAAGTCTAGTCGATGTCGACCAGAGTAGTCAATATCGACCTCTCTGTTTCTGCTCGATGGGTCCTTCTCCACTTGATTTTTGGTGTCAAGTCGATATCGACCTCAGGTAGTAGATATCGAGTGTCTTCTTGGTTGGTTTATGTGGTCTAGCTCGACACTCAGAGTCTGTGTCGCTGTCTGTAGTTAATATTGACCAGTCCTGTCGATATCGACCTCTTCTCAGCTTCACTTGGCTTCTTCATTTTGACTCTGATTCCGCTCCAATTCCTACATATTTAGACCAACACTTGTGCAGACTCTATTTCTTGGACGTTAGCTCATTCTACACAAATTTATATTATTTTTAACCTTTATTTTAGGAATCGAATGGAATATGAAGTCAAACCTTGTGAATAAAATGGGTACAAATATGTACATCAAAATACCCCATACTTAGACTTGCTTGTCCTCAAGCAATAACCAAGCAATAACCAACACCTACAACACACCCTTCAAGTCTTTGCCCTTGTCAAAAGCAACATCATATTTGGTAGCAAAGCAAAGCAAGTGAATTTAACGTCATAACACATATATGAGCGATCCATAGGCATATTCAATTTTGATCCAACCTCACAGGGATAATGTGTTTGCACTCAACTGTCATGTGTTTAGGCTATGAAGATCAACTCTCAACTCAATTCCATATACAATCTCATAAACATTGCAATTTATAAGAATCCACTTCGCAACCAATTATGAAAATGCAATAAGAACCATCAGGAGGACTTTCGCTCAATGGAAGACTTCAAAGAAGACTCCATTCGGTGCGGTTGTAATGGGGCTTGGTATAAAATAGAGGGTATGAAATTATTTGGCTATGTGGTGCTTATAAAATTCGGGAATCAAGACTCCTAAACCTTATCACTACTATATCTAAACCATAACTCTTACAACGTTGCACTTTCCAAACTCAATCTTCCATAATGCTCATCAACCCTTCTTTCAAACCTTGTTATGCTCTCAAAAGTATAGACCTTGTATAAAATAAAGAACTAAGGAATTTGGCTCATGCACATCATATATATTTTTTTTCGGATTTTTTTTGCACGAAAATAATAAAATAAAGGAAAGGTGCATTTATATGGTGAGCCTAAAATCCTTTTATAAAATATGACAAGATGCGAATATGTACCATCCCAATATTTCCTTTGCTCAAAACTAAATAATATGCACTTTCTTTCTACAAGGCAGTATTCTAACCAATCTAAGTCTCAATTCCCAAATGGGGGTCAGGCTCAATTCGGCTAGGGATAATTTTGTGGAGTTTGCAATATAAGCCTCGGGCTAATATTCTGGCTTCAAGCAGAGATAGTGCAGGGTAGGTAAAGAGAGGATAAAAATGGCTTAAAAGATGCCTCCGTCATTTAATTCTCGTAAAAATAAACATATATATGCATTGGCTTTGAATAACTATCAAAAAATTTAGAGATGCATAGGAAGAGTAAATAGACTCAAGAAAGCAGAGGGATTTTTGATGTTCTCCCTATAAGCCAAAATTCTCACAAGGACAATTTTTGTTGGATTGACTTTTTAGCCTAGGATCATATGTGCTCAATTTCATCACAAGTTCACAATCTACATAAAAACCATTTTAAGGACTTAAGCTAAACCATCCAAATATGTGATGTGCGCGCAAATTGCCATATTTTCTATGCACATTTAAGTCCATTTTATCATTCATTTGCATGCATATTAGTGGAAAAACATGAGATTAGTGTAGTTTATGCATAATTGTCAAATATATGGGTCTGCACGAGTTTCTATGTGATTTTGCAGAAAACAGGGCAAAAATGGACGGATTTGGAAGAGCGGAAAAAGAACTCGAAGTCTTCTGAAGAGGTCGAAATCGACTGAAGAACCTCAACATTGAGTGCAGCAGAGAGGCAGGAATCGAGGTGAGGAAGAACAGAGCATGTCGACACAGACAAGGTCGATATCGATGTCTGATGGTCGATATCGAGTGCCTAGATCGAGCTTACCGATAAAAGTCGAGTGCCAGTCCGAGGAGAAGAAGGAGAGCTCGATAATAGAGATAAACCAAGGTCGATATCGATGTCCTTAGGTCGATATCGATGTTGTTCAGCAGAGAAGTCCGACTCAGATTTTGATAAAATTCTATCCGAAGCTTGCACGTTTATCCTAAAATCGAGATTTCTTATCATCAATGCCAGACTACATCCTTTACCGGTTTTAGCCTAGAGTTTTAGTTTTTACTTATTTAAGTTTTATCTTAGAGAATAAAGATAAGTTTCGAGTCTTTGGATGGCAAAGTTCGATATCTATATCTAGAGGCCATTAGGGCTGAGTTTAATCATCCAAGCAATCATTTTTAGTAGTTTATCACAGAGAATTTGTAGAGAGAGAGAGAGAGAGGAGGCCGAGTGAGGTTGGGTGAGAAGCGAGAGCGGAGATTTGGCTTTATTCGGTTTTAATTTCTTTCTTTTGCAATACAAAGTAGTTTTCTTTTCAATGATGATGATGAGTTCCATGAATGAGAAGCGAGTAGTCAACCCACTTCTAGGGTCGGGATGAGCCCGACGATAGCAATGTAGGGTAAGTGCATCAAAGGTATGACTTTTATGCGATTCTGTCTTCTATCCTATGCATGATCCTTTGCATAAGTTAGGGAAATTCATTATTTGCATTATTGAAGCAAAAGCCACTCATATTGTGAACTTGGATTGCTCATGAATTGGATAGTAACTCTTAGGAATTATGCGAGAGCCTCTAATCACCTAAGTGTTGGTAACGAAAGTTATTTGATGGAAAGACATTAACTTTAGCATCATACTTGCATTGTTATCGTTATGGCATCAATCCCCGATCTTGGAAGCTTTTAGTTTATTGAATTTCATATAAAAGTTAAGTTTTGTTTCTGACCATCTTTCTACAACCATCCTAAGCTCTTCGGACACTTTTTCGACAATAGGTGACGCTTTGCAGTTTCTGTAACAAACATCGAAATCGACTGGGTAAGGTCGATATCGATCACTAACGTCGATATCGAGGTTCCACTCGACGTCGATTTGGCTTGCTTTTGTCTTCTGCAGGAACTTTGCTAGAAGTCAACCAGAACTGAGGTCGATATCGACCAAACACATCGATATCGAGTGTCTTTTGAGGTCGAAAGCTTGATCGTGATTACAACAAGGGAAGCGCTGACATACCTCCTCATGGATTTGATCCTGAATTACCCTACCACTTCATCGGGAGGGATTCTTGTATTATTTGGTTGAACAGGGAGTTAGCATAGTTGTGATATATTTGAATATTTAAATCGCACCTCCCGTTAAGCGAACAATATGCCATAGGATTTACATGATCAAGTCAGCTATTGAGTTTTCATCATATGATATCGAAGTAGGGTTTAAAACAAACTTAAATAGTTAAACATGCATTTTTTTTTAATCTTTTTGACAGTTTTCTATTTTTTTTGGATTTTGTCATTTTTATAAGACTTAATAAACTAAAAGACTAAACACTTAAACTTTAAAATGCATAAACTTTAAACATGATGCAATGCAGAAAAATAAAGCAAATAAAAAGTAATTACAAGCCAAGTTGCCAAGTTTTAACCATAACCACAACCAGATAGAGAAATTATAATGTCCAATTTCAGTCCCACCCCATACATAAAAATTACAGTGTCCTCACTGTTGAAAAGCAAAGTAAAGGGAAGGGGGAACACTCACTCTCGCTTACTTTAAAAATCACTGCTCAGGAGGCGGCAGAAGCATGGGCCAGTCTTATGTAGTGGACGACCCTGGGTAGTAGGATGGGCCGCCCTGCTCAAATGTGGAGCCGTTGGGACCCTACTGATCGAAGTTGCAGCCCAAGTAGGAACCCAATCCCTCCAACATCCTCCCGAAGCGGCGCTGATCATCGCGCATCTCAACAACAGTCACCTCAAGCCTAGAGAAGCGTGCAGTCATGTCATCATGCCACTCAGTCGAGTAGGCAGGCTGGAAGGGCGGAGGAGGCGGAGGAACATAACTGTGGTGGGACCCTTGTGGGCCATCTCCACCACCAGCCGCATCATCGGTGGCGTCATCATCATCATCACCGCCCTGGTAGGCTGGGGGCTGTTGGGCTCCCTCTAAATAGGGATCTGCCTCCCAGGACATGGCCTCCAGGTCTGGATCATGGTTGTAAAGCGGGGGCCTCCTCCTAAGCGTGGGATCATCAGTGGGATCTATATCCGTGTGATATGGCTGCTCAGTCCAGGACTGGTACCAATCGGGGACATACAGAAGATCCATGTAGTCGTGCCGGAGGGGCATCCCCGTTTGGGGGTGCCTCCATCCAAGTGGACCTGCTGCGATCACTCCTCCTTGTTGTAATACAGTAGAATCAAGATAAGTGAGCTCAAAGGGGGTATACCTCTCAACGTGCAAGCCTAATGACTGGGCTAAGACTGCCACCATACAGTCGTCCAGGATCTTAGTGTTTGTCGTGCGTCGGCACTCTAGTATGTGCTCCAGCAAGGTGTACATGAATGGCAAGGGCTCATCCTCGAACAACATCCACCGCAAGGTCTCTGTCTCGTGCTGTGTGGGGCGGCGGAGCTCATGTCACGCCCAGATGGTGCTCGCTAGGATGCGAAGGATAACTCGAAACAGTGGGCTAGCGATCCTGGTAGTAAATGAGTCAGTGGGGGTAGGGTGTGGGATCCCTGAGATATAGCTCCAGATGACGTTGGGGTCATGGACCCTGAAGTGGGTGCTGGAGTATAAGCGAAGCCAAATAGGTTGCTCATCTCCTCAAGTGAAAACCTGAACTGCCTGTTGCCGAGCTGGAAGGTGACTCGGTGAGTGGAGGAGATGCGATCAGGGATTTCCGGTGTGGCCATAAACTCCTCTGTTAGAATGGGGTAATGGGCCTCCAAGTCATCGATCAACCTCTCCAGGGAGACATAATCAAATGCCTCCTGGATGCCTGTGTGGAAGCCCAACTGGACCATATCAGGGTAGTGGTACAAGTAGACTCGGCGCGCTCGATGAGTCAGGTCAGTGGCTAGAGCCATCTGTTGTGCATCCGCAATATAAAGAGAATCTTGTGGAACAGTCTTGGCTCGCACCATTGCCTAAAAAGAAAACAATGCCAAAGATGATTCCCTTTATTTAAACAATATAAAGAACCCCATACTTAGGTTCAGAACTTAGCCTAAAAAATTGGCAATATTGACATATGCTAATCTTAGTGCTAAATCTTGCAATCCTAATTTTAATGATCAAATAAAGATAAATAACCAATTTTTAACCATCAAAAATAAAGATTGTCTAAAAATAATTAAAGAAATTCCATAAACTTAACAAATTAATAAACCAAATTTCATGAATATTTAACACTTATCCAACCTAATCCAAATTCAGATTTTACCCCCTTATATTAAACAAAGCAGATCTAACATGAGCCCTAAATCATGCAATTTCCATTTCCCGCAAATAATATTCAAACCCTAAAACACTCAGTATGCAATTTCCACCCAAAAATCATCAAATAATCATGTACATCTGTAAATAAAGATTAAGAGTAAGAAATCATACCAGAAGAGTGGCTAGAATCGGGTAGAAAGAGGCAAGAAACCTCAAGAAAAACAAAACAACAAGTTGTCGAGCTGTTGCGGCAGTGGAAATTGACCTTAACGTCGATATCGGACAGATCTGTTTGGCTGTTGGTTCGCTGGTGCTGCTGCGGGTGCGTTGGGCTTCGAGGTGGCTGGATCTGATGGGGAATGGCCGGAATGGATAGGATCTGGGCTTCGGTGGACAAAGGACGACGAAAGGAAACGGGAGAGAGAGAAAGAGAGAACTCGGTTCTTCTGTCGGGATCTAGGCTGTAATGGCGCCGGATCTGGCCGAGGGTGGGCGGAGTGGTGACAGAGAGGCTGAGATGGGGCCGGTGGCGGAGTGTTACAGTGAGAGAGATGAAGGAGAGAGAGAAGAAGGGATGGCAGCTGAGAGATGAAGAAGGAGGGCTAGGGGTGTCGAAATTCTGGGTAAAGGGAGGGGGTCATCGAAATCGGGTTTTAAAAGGAAATAAAAACTGAAAATAAAAAAAAGGAAAAGAAAATCCGACCTGGCACTTACCTCCGTCTATAGTCAATATCGACCTTCCTCTCTGAGTCGATTAAATCTGCTCGACCTGTTCTCCTGTCAGCCTGTCGATATCGATATCACATTTCGATTTCGACCACTCCTTCTGAGTCAATTGAGTGTGGTCGGCCTGTAATATTGGTGTCAGCCGTCGATATCGACTTAGAATATCGATATCGACCTCTCTTCTAGGGCGCTCGATCTCCTGGTTCACTTTAGATAGAATAGCCATGAAAAATCTAAAAGAAATATAAAATAATCTAAAAAAACTTAGAAAAAGAAAAGAACGGGTTGCCTCCCGGAAGCGCTTGAGTTTAAGTCGCTAGCTCGACATACTTCCCTTTTTGCGCTAGTTCAACACCAGGGTGGCGCTAATCTCTTCTTCCGGGTCTTCTTTATGATAATATTTCTTTACCCGGTGACCATTTACCTTAAAGGTGGAACCATCGTTGCAAAGTAACTCCACCGCTCCATGAGGGAAAATTTGATGAACCTTGAAGGGTTCGCTCCATCTTGTTCTTAGTTTCCCTGGAAATAAGCGGAGTCTAGAATTAAAAACAAGGACTTTGTCACCTACCTCATATGTTTTTGGTACCAATTTCTTATCGTGCCACTTCTCTGTGCGCTCCTTGTAGATTTTGGCATTCTCATATGCCATTAGGCGCAACTCCTCCAAGGCTTGCAAGTCAATGAACCTTCTTTTCCCGGCTTCGTCGAAATCCATGTTGAGCTCCTTGAGAGCCCACATCGCCTTATGCTAAAGTTCGACGGGCAAATGACAGGACTTACCATATACCAAATTATAGGGAGTTGTGCGAAGTGGTGTCTTATAGGCCTTTCGGTAGGCCCAGAGCGCATCATCTAGCTTGGATGACCAATCCTTCCTCGAGCGGGAGACCGTCTTCTCTAAGTTGGCTTTAATTTGGAGATTGGAGACTTCCACTTGACCGCTGGTTTGGGGATGATAAGGTGTTACCACCCTATAGGTCACCCCATACTTGGCTAAAAGTGCTTCAAAGCCTCTCTCAAAGAAATGCGAGCAACCATCTGAAATAATAACTCTAGGAACACCAAAGCGAGGAAAGATGATAGTTTTCATAAACTTAGAGACTACCTTCGCATCGTTGGTCCTAGTTTCCATGGCCTCAACCCATTTTGAGACATAGTCCACCGCTACTAGAATGTATTTGTAGGGGCCTGAGGCAGGGAAAGGTCCCATAAAGTCAATACCCCATACATCAAAGAGCTCTACTTCCAGAATTTCTGTGAGCGGTGTCTCATTCCTCCATGTGATATTTCCTACACGTTGACACTCATCACAAGAGGTTACATAGTTTTGCACATCCTTGAAAAGGTTAGGCCAATAAAAACCACATTGAAGAATTTTCGCCACGGTCTTAAATCCTTTAGCATGGCCTCCTGTAGGGAGAGAATGACAATGGCGAATCACGCTCTCTACCTCTTCCTCCAGGATACAACGTCGAAAGATATGGTCTTTTCCCTGCTTGAACAAGTAGGGTTCATCCCAATAGTATTGCTTGACGTCGTGCAAAAACTTCTTCTACTGCGAAGTTAAGCCTGAAAGGATCTCGCCTCCTGCAATATAGTTAGGAAAATCTGCATACCAAGGCACCTTTGCCCCTTTTACAGAAAATAACTCATGAATAGGACTGGAGGGAGGAGTAAAGAAGAAATCCTCACCAGAGCTTAACTTTTTGTCACCTTCAAAGTCAGTGGAAGGTGGTCGATTTCGACCTGGTAAGGTCGATTTCGACTTGGTAAGGTCGATTTCGAATGGTCGGCATCGAATATGTCGGTCAATTTGGACTGCTCGAGACTTCTACTCGATTTTGACTTTTGAAGGTCGATATCGACCGATGCAATTATGAACCTGTCGTCAGAAATAGTCAAAATCGGCAGAAAACTCACCTCACGGGCAGTCGATATCGACTTGGTCTCGTCGATATCGAGTGGACTTTCTGCCCATTTTGCTTCTTTCTTGATCAGGTGCTCGTCAGGGCGGGAGTCATGGATTTGCATGTTGTCCTGTAACTCACCTAGAAGCCCTTTGGGTAGCCGTGAGAGATGATCGGCTATGGAGTTCTCCTATCCTTTCTTATCCTTAAGCTCAACGTCGAACTCTTGTAGTAAGAGCACCCATCGTAGGAGCCTAGGTTTAGCATCCTTCTTCGCCATCAAGTACCTAAGAGCTGCATGGTCAGTATGAACAATTACCTTAGAGCCCACTAGGTATGAGCGAAACTTCTCAAAAGCGAAGACCACCGCCAAGAACTCTTTCTCCGTCGTGGTGTACTTAGTTTGAATGGCATCAAGAGTCTTGCTTGCATAGTAGATGGCGTGAAGCTTCTTGTCTCTCATTTGTCCTAGGATAGCACCTACGACATAATCACTTGCGTCGCACATGATCTCAAATGGTTGCGACCAATCTGGTGATTGAATGATAGGGGCGGATATAAGGGCTTCCTTCAACTTGTTGAAAGCTTCAAGACAATCACTAGAAAACACAAACTTAACATCCTTCATTAGTAGGTTAGTTAAAGGTTTGGAAATCTTTGAAAAAACTTGAATAAACCTCCTATAGAAACTTGTGTGACCAAGGAAGCTTCTTATGTCCTTAATAGATGAAGATGGTGGCAACTTCTCAATAAGCTCTATCTTTGCCTTATCCACCTTAATTCCCCTTTTGAGGCTTTGTGGCCTAGCACAATCCCTTCTCTTCCCATAAAGTGGCACTTTTCCCAATTGAGAACCAAGTTTGTCTCCTCACATCATGTAAGTACCCTGCGACGGTTAGCAAGACAAACATCGAAAGTAGTGCCATAGACAGAGAAATCATTCATAAATACCTCCACGATGTCCTCTATCATGTCGAAGAAGATGGCCATCATACATCTTTGAAAGGTAGCGGGGGCGTTGCAGAGCCCAAATGGCATCATCTTATATACAAAAGTCCCATAGGGACATGTGAAGGTGGTCTTTTCTTGATCATCAGGATGAATAGGGACCTGCCAAAAGCCAGAATATCCATCCAGGTAACAATAGTAATCATGTTCAGCAAGTCTTTCCAGTACCTGGTCAATGAATAGAAGGGGAAAGTGATCCTTTCTAGTGGTGCTGTTGGGCTTTCGATAGTCAATGCACATTCGCCAACTAGTTGTGATTCGCTTTGGCATAAGCTCGCCCTTCTCATTCTCCTCAACGGTCATTCCACCCTTCTTAGGCACCACATGGACTGGGCTCACCCATTCGCTGTCGGAGATGGGATAGATGATTCCTGCATCCAGCATGCGTATGATCTCCTTCTTCACCACCTCTCTCATGTTGGGGTTGAGCTTCCGCTGGTGTTCTATAGATGCCTTATCATCATCCTCTAGGAGGATTCTATGCATACATGTAGCGGGTGAAATACCTTTTATGTCCTCAAGAGAGTACCCAATTGCCTTTCGATGAGCGTGAAGCACTTCCATAAGCTTATCTTCTGTGACGGTAGGGGTATGAAAGCATCAATTCAAAGCTCTTTGTGATCTTGGGGATACCGTTAGTTTGATGCCCCTATCGATATGGAAACAAGTTGGAGTAGGAGCACTGGAGCCCATCGACATAAAGCTATACATGGCAGACAACTCCTTCGTGAGACCAACAAGGGTTGTGGATGATGCCCTTGTCAAGGTGGGCAAGTTCTTTATACCCACCCACATCATCGTGTTGGACATGCCGAAATATCATATTGTGCCTATCATCCTTGGTAGGCCATTCTTAGCAACCGCTAATGCCAACATCAATGTGAGGAATGACACCCTTACATTCACAATCGGGAATGAGATCGTTGAGTTCCGCTTCAACACAATGATGAGTGAAACAAAAAGACTAGAAGAAGTTGGGCTTACACCTGCGAGGGAGAAGCTTTGGAAATACTCCCTCCGTTAAGAAAAAGCTGACGTTTTAGGTTTTTATTTTTGTTAAAAAAAACTTGACGTTTTAGTTATTTGGTCCCATTTTTTCCTATTATACCCTTGCTCCTATTTTCAATCTAGCAGACTGACAAAGCCTCCTAATCTCCTATCACATCATTCTTTAATTTTTGTAGAACTCAGAACTCTTCACCTCCTTTATAATCCCCAAATTAAACTCATTGTTTTCAAGACATTTAAAATGTCCCGCCCAAATTTTGCCCAATTTCTATAAAATGATGAAAAGCTCTCCCCCACCTTGGCTCCAGTCTACTCCCTCTATTAATTTTAAATTTGGTACTTCAAATTTTGATTAATTATTGACTCTATTTTTTTATTTCCACATAAAACCCCATCTTTTAACTACTCGTATTTTTATTTTAATAAAATATCAAAAATAAAAGGAGAAGTGATCAAGTGAACTAACTAAGTGGATTTGAAGGTGAAGGGCCCGGTTGAAGCTTGTCAGTAGTCACCTCCAACAATTTACACACAGTAGAGTATACCCACTTGATTATTGAGGGCATTATAGTCACACTAATATGTTTCTTAAAAATTGTGTCAATGTCTAAAACGACAAGTTTTGATTAATGGAGTGAGTACTTGTTTGTGAGGATAGAAGCTGCAAAGAGAGCCAAGATCGACTGCCCCCGGTCGAGATCGACCAAACAGCTCGATGTCGACCTACTTGACTCGATGTCAAGTGACCTTGAAGATCAACTGAGTTTCCAGGAGCATAAGCATGGGGTCCCCACTGTCAACGTTGACCACACCCACTCGACATCGACTGCAGACCTCGAGATCGACACCACCCTGTTGAGATCGACTGACCCCCAGCCCAAAGATCACTGTTTCGGGCCCAAAAATGTAAGCTCAGGTATGATCTCTAACCCTTCTCTGTCGATTACTGATAATTCAACTAATGGGAGGGTCAAAGCTCCATGGTTTGCTCATGTTAGCAAAATTAGATCAATGAAGAGAAGGAAAGATCCAAACAAAGAACCTAATAAAGAAGAAGCCTAGGTTGCCGAGCTTAGGTACTATCAAAAGGACCTAGACGATCCAGGAGAAGGAACAAGTTTAAAGGGGCCCTACCTTAAAGGGTCTTGATACATTGACGAAGAAGTCGGCCTAGCAACTCAAAAATCTAGAGCTTTTACATAAAACTTTGAATTTTCCGCTTAGATGGTTTTTAGGATTTTATATTTTGGATTTGGTTTTGAAAACTTTAATAAATCGTGGCTTTATCCCTTATTATCTAACTAGAATTTCAGGTTTCAAAGCAAAATGAACGACGAAAAAGAAAAGAAGTCCTTGTAGAAGCACTCGAGATCGGCTAGGCCAATCGACATCGACTGCCTAGGGTCGAGCCACCTCTTGTGATCGACATCGATCACTCAGGAGTGAAACACTGCACCCGACATCGAGTCAGCCCCTCGATATCGACACCCCCAGGCGACCCTCGAATTCGACTTCTTCTTCAACACACTGATGCTGTCGACATCGACCTACCCACTCGACATTGACTTCTGGCATCGACCTAACCTGAAATCGACCTTAATCTGTAGGTTGCTCTGTGAGTTTCTCTCTTCACCCTTGTTTTAATACAGTGAGGACATTGTATATTTTAAGTATGGGGTGGGGATGAAACATGTCTTTCTTGGCTTATGGTCAAATCTTGGCTTATTTTTAAAATTTTTTGCATTGCATTATCATGTTTAAGTTTATGTTCTTAGTTCTTAGTTTATGAAAAATTCAGAAATCCAAAAAAATTAGAAAATGTCAAAAAGAAACAAAAAAATGCATATTTACCTTATTTAGTTTGTTTTAAGCCCTACATAGATGTCCAATGATGAAAACTCAATAGCTGACTTGATCATGTAAATCCTATGGCATATTTGGATGGTTTAGCCTAAGTCATTAAAATTGTTTTTATGTAGATTGTGAACTTGTGATGAAATTGAGCACATATGATCCTAGGCGAAAAACCGAAATCCAACAAAATTGTCCTAGTGAGAATTTTGGCCTATAGGGAAAACATTAAAAATCACTCTGCTTTCTTGAGTGTATTTACTCTTTCTATGCATCTCTAAATGTTGTGATAGTTATTCAAAGCCAATGCATATATATGTTTATGTTTATGAGAATTAAATGATGGAGGCATCTTTTAAGCCATTTTTATCCTCTCTTTACCTACCCTCATTATCTCTGCTTGAAGCCAAAACATTAGCCTGAGCCTTTATATTGTAAACTCCACAAAATTATCCCTAGCCGAATTGAGCCTAACCCCCATTTGGGAACTGAGACTTAGAATGATTAGAATAATGCCTTGTGGAAAGAAAGTGTATATTGTTTAGTTTTGAGCAAAAAAAAAAGAATTATGGGTTGGTAGCATATTTGCATCTTGTCACATATTTGTAAAGGACTTTTGGCTCACCATATAAATGAACATATTATTTTATTAATTTTTATATAAAAAAAAGCTATTATTATATTTAGTGCATGAGCCAATTATTCCTTGCAAGATTTATATTTTTGAGAGGTTGATTGGGTTTGAAAGGAAGGTTAAAGTGCATCATGGAAAGTTAGTTTAGAAAGTGCATCATTTTGGGAGATATAGTTTGGATAAGTTGTGTTGAAATTTAGGAGTCTTGATTCCCAAACTTGATAAAGCATCACAGAGCCATATAATTCCATACCTTTTATGCCTTACCAATCCCTATTACAACCCCGCCGAATGGAGTCTTCTTTGAAGTCTTCCATTGAGCGAATATCCTCCTGATGGTTCTTGTTGCATTTACATAATTGGTTGCGAAGTGGATTATTAAAAATTGCAATGTTTATGATTTTGTATATGGAATTGAGTTGAGAGTTGATCTTCATAGCCTAAACACATTGAGAGTTGAGTGTAAACACATTATCCCTGTGAGGTTGGATTCAAAGTTGCCTATGCCTATGGATCGCTCACATATGTGTGATGACATTAAATTCGCTTGTTTTGCTTTGCTACCACTTATGATGTTGCTTTTGACAAAGGCGAAGACTTGAAGGAGGTATAGTAGGTGTTGGTTATTGCTTGGTTATTGCTTGAGGACAAGCAAGTCTAAGTATGGGGCGTTTTGATGTACATATTTAGAGTCATTTTTATTGCATAGTTTGACTTCATATTCCATTCGATTCCTAAATATAAGGAAAAGAATAATGCAAATTTGTGTAGAATGGGCTAACGTGGAAGAAATAGAGTATGCACAAGTTTTAGTTTAAATATATAGGAATTGGAGCGGAATCGGAGTCAAAACGAGAAATCCAAGTGAAGCAGAGAAGAGGTCGAGATCGAGTGGATCACTCGAGATCAAATGGATATATCAACGTAGCCACTGAGCGTCGAGCCAAGACAACACAGAGCCACTTGAGTTTTTTGGGGTTACTGTAGAGAGAGAGAGAGAGAGAGAGAGAGAGAGAGAGAGAGAGAGAGAGAGAGAGAGAGAGAGAGAGAGAGAGAGAGAGAGAGAGAGAGAGAGAGAGAGAGAGAGAGAGAGAGAGAGCCCGAGGCGAGAGCGAGAGTCAAGGGAGCAAGCGGAGGGAACGTGAAGAAGATGGATGAACAGTGCCGCTGGGAGGGGGTTTGCTATTCCGTTGAATGACTTGATGAATTTTATGTGTGAAATCTTGTGAAGCAAATTATGATATGTTGATATCATTATGATGTGTTATATGATGATGATGAGATTATGATATGTTGTTTATGAAAGCATGTTATAATATTTTATGATATGAAAATGTGTTAAAGCATGATATATTAATATATGTTATTGAATATGAATGAGAGTACGATATGTTATATGACGATGTGAGTGTGAATATGGTCTATGTATGAGATGATGATGTATGTTGCTATATGCTATGAGGTGATATATGATGATATATGATCTATGATGAGATATTGAGATGATGATGATTTGAGATGATACTTGATGAGTCATATCGAGATTATGCGATGAGATATGGAATGATACAATGATGAGATGCGAGATAGTATATGATGAGTTGAATGATGATGATGAGATGGAAATGTGATGTTGAGACTTTCGACTACGTGAACTTATAGAGTTAATTGTGCTTGTGTGTTTGAATGTAGACTTATATGTTTATTATGATTACTAGGTGGCCTTAATCTGTCTTATTCCTACAATGTTGTTCTACACATCCAGGTAAGTTTCCTAGGGGGCTTACTCAAGTTGGACTCTCATGCCTGTTGTTGCATTTTATGCTAGGTGTTGCATTTGCATATCACATGATCATGTAGTATCATGCTTAGGTTGCACAGTCGTATGAGCATCTGTTTACTTTATGTGTTTAAAAAGAGAACGATCGTGATCTGTGAGTCGTAGAGTCTTTGCTAGGGTCATAGGACAGCCCAGCACCATTGGGTTGTCCTGATAGAGTCGGTGAGGGCACAGTCTGATCCCATTCAAACCTATGTACTCCGACTTCGATGTTACGTGCGGACGATGCGTTACATAGATGATATGTACTCCGACCTCGATATTAGGTATGGACGGTGCGTTACATAGACCCCACTCACCCTATGTACTCTAACCTCGATGTTAGGTGCGGACGGTGCATTACATAGATCATATGTACTCCGACCTCGATGTTAGGTATAGATGTTGCGTTACATATGACTCGACCGATTGAGGCAAAGGTCCCACGAGAGAGAGTCAAGACATGCCGCTTGGCATTCTGTGTGGCCCATTTACTGCATTTCTATTATTATATATATGAACTATCAGCATGCTTGAGTGTTTAATATCCCGCACTGCATTAGAGCATCTTTATTTAGGACTAGCACATACTATGTGGCCTCAGCGAGGTCTCCAGGACCCGCATGCGTGGCTCGACTTGACTCCTTTCTCCATTCTTACTTTTTTAGGTATATAAATGCATACTCTTAACTCATGTTATATGCTATTTGACGATTGGTACATATGGCATATTATTAGAGGTCGACTTGACACTTGCCACTACTACAATGTTTTGGGTATTTCGAGTACTTGCATATTTTTGTTTTGACCCGTCTCCGCCGTGCAAGTTGTATCATCATTTCAATTTTCATGCCTTTCCCTGAAATGAATTTGAGCGACTAGTTTATAGGAGAGGTTCTGGGTACCCAACGGCCCTTCACTTGTTTGGGGTTCGAAATCTCCACTTTGAAAGACTATCCTTTGAGGTTTAAAACCTCGAGCCGTACCTGGATTGCGAGATCCGAACGAAGGTATCCATCCTTCGAAACGTAACCCGGGTTATAAACTTGGTTCGTGACACTCACCTTTGCCTCCAATCTTTGTTGGACCCGAGTGCCTTTGGTGTCCCTCGTGTTAAGCTCCTCGATTTGCTTCTGAAGCCTCTTTAGCTCTTGTTGGGTGGTCTCTTCGTTTGCCATGATCCTCTTTACTCTTTCTTGTAGACGAAGGAAGCATTTCGGTTCGTCTAAAGCTTGATACTCTGGTGTGCGATCAACGCTTCTCATACACCTTCAAAACAGCACTAGAAAGAAACGTTAAAAAGACTACAAAGGGCGCGATTGATGGCTTCCCCGACAATGGCGCCAAAATTTTATGAGAGGGGATATAATCTTGCTATAAAATATATGAATAAAATCTCAAGCAAACAAACTCTTATCCTAGCAAATAAAATTGCAAGACTCCCATGTTGTAGTGGAAGGGAATCAGGATCGATCCACGAGGAAACGAATCAGCGGGTCCTGAGTAGTCTTTGAGAAACAACCTCTGCAATGTCGACCAGAAGTTCTGAATATCGACAGACTTGGTCAATTTCGACAAGGGTAGTCGATTTCCAACAGGTCTCAGGGTACCTCGACGCCGGGCACAACCTGCAAAATAAAGCCAAGTAATCAATGTCGACTGGGGGTAGTCGATGTCGAGTAAGCAGCACAACAGTCAACACAGCTGACCGTCGACCTTCACACAACAGAATCAGGGAGCTAGGTCGATGTCGAGTGGGTCAGTCGATATCGAGTGTAGAAACAGAAAGAACATAAAGCAGCAAATTTGTTCGAAAAAGAAAGGTCGAAAGAATTAAAGGATGGTAAAGAGAAACAATGATCAGAAACTAACAAAGGCTGGATTTTGGTTTTGTTAAACAATTACACCAAGGCTTCCAAGGTAGGGGTTTATAACGACAACAACCATGCATGCAACACACAAGAATCGATTGAAAGGTTAAGTTTTTATCATCATACAATAGCTTCCACAATCAACAAATAGAATCATAGAGGCTTTCGCATAAAACATATTTGTAATAGACCTAACTATAAAGTCATAAATTTTAGCCCGGTTTTGAATAAAACCGAGCTATAAAGTCACTATGTAATTTTAAAACATTAGCTTTTTAGCACGATTTTTCGGTTTGACCGAACTATAAAGTCATGTGTTATTTTAAAACTGGAGTTTTTAGCACGGTTTTTAGGTTGAACCGAGTTGTAAAGTCACCGTGTGATTGAGGTTTTTAGCACGGGTTTCAAAAAAACCAAGATATAAAGTAGTCCTCACGGGTTTTTACCACAATTTGAGGTTTTCACCGGAGTCAATCCCTATATATATATATTCTTGATTGCTCAAGGAAAGGATTAATGGATGGATAAAACCCTAGCCCTAGTGGCTTTATTTATAATAGACCTAACTTGGTTATTAAGAAAATATATTCTATCTAATTGGAAAAGATAAAAATCTCCTAACTAAAATAAACTCTATCTAAATAATGCCTGATCTCATCATGGAAAGATTGAAGATTTCGTACCTTGGATAAACCCTTAAAAGATTCGGGCTTGAACTGCGTTTTCAACTCGTCAGGCCAGTCGATATTGAGTGGAGTGGTCGACATCGAGTGCCTCTGTTATACTCGATCTCGAGCAGTGGTCGTCATGGGCATTAGACTTCGATTGCTCTTCTTTCCATTCCCGTAGCTTGAACCTCCACTTTTTGCAGTTGACATCGAGGGCAGTTGGTCGATTTATATCAGTTTTCCAGCTTGTTTCTTTCTTACTTGTAATTGCTTCATTTCCGTTACGATTTCTGCAAAACTGAACTAAAACTTGTGTAGACCTCTATAGCTTACAAATAAGAATAAACCACACACATTCATAGCATTCCCACCCCTAATGCATATAAATGATAGAAATCAAAATAAAAGTAAGCACGAAACATGGTCAATTATGCGCACATCAGGACACTCTACCAATTAGGGCGAAAAATTGTGCCTTCAGCACAAATTTTCTCGAGAAAATTTAGGTTACCTGAAGAAAAAAAATTTTAGTTTCAGATTTACATAAATTTGAGGTTTATAGATTTTACAAATTGGTTTCACAGATTTTTTAGCATACGGATTACAGATTCTGCAAGTAACAAATTATAGATTTTTCAGCATTCAAGTTACAGATTCAGTAAATTACATATTACATATTTTTAGCATACAAATTACATATGCAACAAGTTAAAGATTGCAGATTAAAGTCTTTAAAAATTACTGATTTTTCAAAATGTATAAGTTTTTAAAAATGTACATATTAAAGTTTTTAGCATAGAAATTACAGATTTTTAGCATACAAATTAAATATTCAGCAAATTAAAGATTAGAGATTAAAGGTTTTAAAAATTACTGATTTTTCAAAATGTACAGATTTTTCAAAATGTATAGATTAAAATTTTTAGCATACAAATTACATATTCATTATACATAATTAACAAAACGTACAGATTTTTCAAAATTATAGATTAAAGTTTTAAAAAATTACAGATTTATAATTTCAGTTTTAGTTTTCCAAATTTGCAGATTTTAGTGTAGATTCAAAATTGAAATTAAAAGAGAAATGAATATTTTAATTTGGTACCTTATAAAAAATGGACAAGAACTTGCAAATGTCATGAGCTACTAATTTCACAAGTCGAAATGGGTCATTGTCATCAAATGGAGTAGCAAGGGAGATGGGGCCTTCGATGTGCAACTCATTTGTAAAATTCTGCTACCTTGTCAGCGATCTTTTCTACATCAACGTACAGAATAAGCTTCTAAGGAACAACTTGTGACTTCACAATTTACATTGAACTGTATTTAGTGGCATAATTCTTCAATAGTGATAGGATGGAAACTAAACCCTCGGAAAAACAAGAGAAAAAGAAAAGGAAATCTATAGAAATGAACAACACTTATCCCCCTTAGGAATTAAGTATTGAAAGACTTACTACTACCCTTTTACTTACTTCCCATGATAATGCATATTTTATATGAGAGTTATAGGTGGTCTTAGGTGCATTAGAATGTCCATATTGCATCTTTAATAAGCTAATATGCGTTCTTGATCATTTGGTATTTGTAGTTCGGAATCTACCATTTTTAGTGATTATTTGTAGATTATAAGATTTGAGCTCGAAAGGTGGAGAAATCATAAGCAAATGGAGCTAAGGAGTGCTAAGGGACAAGCTCTGAAAGAGCATGGAACAAGCCAAGAAAGGGTTAGAAGTCGAATTGGGAAGCTAAGAAGCACGAAAACAAGAGCGGAAATGAAGAAAGTGGAGAAACCTCATCTTTAAGCTTCTGAGAACTTTAGATTAGCTTTTGCAATCTTCATGAGAGTTGTAGTCCTTGAAAAGATCTTTCCAACTCATATTCATATGCGTCAATCGGACAAACGATGACTCCAGAAAGTGCATTACAAGTTCATTCTGTCGAAGTTGTCGCCCTGCATAAACGGCGCCCGCCGGTTTTATAGCGGTGCCCGCCGGTTTCGCTGTTTTCGGATCTGCGCAATGCGGCCCAATTCTATATTTATGGAAACTCTATCTATCTTATTCTAGGGCTTGTCCCGCCGATTTCCAGCTTTATACTAGACACAATTTCAGTAGTTTATGGGGGATTCACTCATTCAAGAATTGAGAAACATAGACTGTTTTAGAGGATTGAAGTTTAGAGATTCAAGGTACATTATGCACACCTAGGATTCTCGTGGTTTTGTCTTTAATTCAAGACTTGGTTGGTTGAATCGTGAGACTTGATTTCTATATTATTCCTTTGTTTATTTCATTATCCTTGTACTTATTTGTTTGTTAATTCTTTCTTGATTAATTACCTTGGTTTTAATTGATTCACAAGAATAATTAAACCTTTTTGGTAGCAAGCATAATTGGGTGATTCTGCGAGAATGATCTTGATTGTGTAGGGTAATGACAGTTTGGGCGACCATTCTGCCGATATTTTGGGAATTTGTGCTATTTGTATGTTAAATCCTATAGGGTTAGGATTTGCATATAGATGTAAGGGATTGTCATCTCCACGAGGAATGTCAATCCATATAAACCAAAGTCGGAATAACTAATTGAGATTGAAGAATTAGAAATTGAGTCAAGGATTGAGTAAAATTAACCATTGTTGTGAATTGTAGATGAAACCACACTCTTCTCTTCTATCTTTTATTCATTCTATAGTTTGTTTACTTTTTTTATTATTTATTTACATTCTCATCTTATCTTTCCTTTAGTTTATTTACATATTGATAAATACACATTACAATAAAGGTACTTGTTTCTCTGTGGGTTCGACCCCTTACTTACACACTATATTAGTTTGTTTGTTTGGGGTATTATTATTTCTTTGGCAAGGTAAAACCAACGAAATTTCTCCTCCACCATCCAGTCACAAACCAAAAGAAAAACAGTCCCCTCCTTTTGCTCATCTTCTCCTTTTAAGCCATCATTTGAAGAGGCATCAATCAATGTTGAAACCCCAAAGTACACCTACACATATGAAGATGCTATTAATGAGAAGGAGAAGGAGGCAGAGGTACCTCGCGAAGTTGCATTGTTTCCCTTTTGAAACAGCTCTCTCTATTTTTTTTTAAATAACAACTCTTATTTTTTATCTTATTTTTTAAAAATAACAACTCTTTCTATCTGTCTAATAAAATAATTCATTTTGAAATTATTAACACCCCTTACATTGGCACTATAAACATCAACGTCGTTGATGCTAACGTCGTTAATACTAATGCTGACACCGTTGATATCATGATGACACCATCATTCCGATATTGTTGACATTGATGACACCGCTAATGCTGACATTGATGACACCGCTAATGCTGACACTACTAATGCTGACACCGCTAATGTCAACACCGCTAATGCTGACACCGCTACTGGTGACACAATTATTGCTGACACGATTATTCCAAAGAATTTAAAAAAAATGCTGACGAGAAATTTTCAAATTGATATCACCATCAAACTAACCTGCAAATTACAATCAAAACTCAATTATTTAATGTGTTTGCTCTAACTCCATTGAACCTGAAATGAATGGACATACATCATACAATAACCCATCAAACTAATTTAAGTTTTTGACATGACTATAAAATACTTGGAAAAAATCACCAATATGGAGCCAAACACTACTACATAAAAGGGCTATAGTAGCGGCCAAAAACCGCCACAAAACATAGAAAAACCGCTTCTTAAAGGCTAATGTAGCGGTTTTTTAGTCGCTACATCTGCCGCCGCTGCATTAGCTCAAAGGTGGCGGTTTTCATCGCTATTGTGACGGTTTTTAGTTTGAAGTGCGAAACCGCTACAGAAACTAAAATAACCGCTACAAAATGCAAAGGAGATTGCAGTAGTTACAAATTCCTATTGTGCGGTTTTTAATGCATAAAGTGGCGGTTTCAATAATCAAAAGTAATGGTTTTTTTAGCTTATTGTAGCGGTTTTTAGTTTATCATAATGTGGCGGTTTCTATCAAACCTTTTGTAGCTGTTCATTTTTCATTATTAAATTATAAATACTTATAAATAAGATTTCAAATAAGAAATATTTAATAAAACTTTAATATATTTCATAGTCAAAATGAAAATACAATAAACTTTATAGCTGAATAATATCAATGATATCCGTACATAAACAACCAATAATTTCTTCATGGTCGTGGATTGAAATAAAATATTTACATAGTAATCCAAAATACATCCAAGCACAGAAAGCAAACTTTCCCATAACCACTTCTCATTTATTTGAAGCTATTAGAGCATCCCCAAGAGATTCTCCATCTTCATTTTTTTGAGAATGTTGGGATGGTTTTTGCTCCAAGAGCTTCCCCATTGTATTCTCCAAAATAGAGAATGGATGGAAAATATAGAGGTCATTCCCTAAATTTGGAGCAAACTCTATATATTTTGGGGTGAATTCTATAATGGGGAAACTGTTGGAATGGGGCAAAAAAATATTCAGAATATTTGATTTCTCATTCTCTATTTTGGAGATTGTTTTAGGGAAGCTCTTGGGAATGCTCTTAGTCAGTTCTCATGTATCGCCTTCGCCATGTGTGGGCTCACTACATATTTATGGAGATAAATAATCAATCTTCAACATGTTATAAACAAAGACACATTTATATGAAGTTTGATGCAAAAGAGATGATACTAAAGATTATATATATATAGTACATAAAGGAATTAAAATACTCCAGATCAAATCTAAATACATCTCTACACAACGATAGACAAGTGAATTTTATCCAAAATCATAAGCCTAACCTAGAAATAATGTTCCAACTCACTAAGACAAACTTTCAAACTTCATAAAACAGGCTATGAAAGGTTTAGTTAATGATTTCACAAACCCCTGCCCATAGAATGCAAGGTAGAATAAGTTGAGGGGACAAAGAAAAGCTTAAAAATTGCAAAATTAGTACTCGATCACACAATTTCATGGCATTTTCATCACTTGTGTAACCATCTAGCCACCATGGGGAGTGTTTCTCCAACTGGAAACTCTCTTCATCCTAGCAGACATTTCATCGAAACCAGTAGAGAGGCCTCAAAAGAAGCAGTAATCAACAATCTTACTGCCAAAAGCCCAAAAATTATTTATCAAAACACACTTCCAGAATCGTTCACAATTAGACCTTGGAAAATAAAATCATCAATTACAAGAATTGATCAATTTACATTTACTGTCATGAGATTGTAATATACCATTTAGAGATCATTCACAACTAGGAAACAAAATTGTCAATCAACTCAAATAGATAAAATAAAAGGGCAAGTTAACATACCTTGAAAAAATGAGCTAGTGAAAGATCTTGTAGAGGAAAGCTTGGGGCATACATTCTGGTGGAGAGAGAGAGAGAGAGAGAGAGAGAGAGAGAGAGAGAGAGAGAGAGAGAGAGAGAGAGAAATACAATGTAGGAGAGCGGAAAGGCAAATAACGAACAACTACCTTGGATGAGATAACTGGGAATTTGTATTGAGACGTCGAGGAAGAAGAAGTTGCCAAACAAATAGTACTTATCTTCTCACCTCTTGCGCAATGATTTCTCAATAAAGGAGGACATTGAAGTATCTAACGCTCTCTGTGCTCCAAGTTGCAAAAATCTAAGTTAATACAAAATTGAAGCTAAGAAGTGCATCAATACTTGATTAAGTACAAATGCATTTGAAAATCCAAGTTAACACAATGTAAATAGAAAAAATCTTTATAAAAACGATAACAGATAGATAAAATAAAGCAATTTATTTCTCACCATGATCAAAGATAGTGCATCTGTACGGATTTGTTTCTCCAATAGTGGATTTATGTAGATGTGAGCACCCTGTTTGTTATCAACTCGAGTCATGTTCTGTTGGTCAGTGTGCACGCCTACTTGTGGCTTATCATAATTGTCAGCACAACAATCAGTAGTTGTAGTCGTAGTATATTTATCAAGTAAAAAAAGAAAAATATATAACAAGAGCTCTATTTGTAACCAATAGTAGCCAAAATCTCAATTATTCTATACGACCTATTGCAAGTAAAAAGAAAACATAAGGTATATGGAATGATGTGGGAGTTACTTCAGCTGCCATAAAGGGACTTCACAGTCAACCATTGTCAAAGAAACTCCACAAATACAACCTTCCTTGTGTTGCAACTTTCAATCCTAGAAAACAAACATGTAGAAGTCCAAATTAAACTCTCAACAGTCCCTTTTGTGCCCAATGTTGAATTCGAGATTGCAGTGCACCTTCTCCGTTTTAATTTAGCTTATCACAAACCCCTGTCAATAAAATTAAAAGCTATGAAACTCCACATCGGCTCTAAATCTGATTCAATCTCAAGAAAATGAACAGGAAAAAATGACATCGCTAAGCCTGACATTTTTTCCACCCAATCCAGCAGACAGACCAGTATAAAAATCCACACCGAAAAGTGAAATTAAACACGGTAATCGCAATAGCCATAGAATAACAACGATCAACATTACGTTAAAAAAAGATCGAGGAAGCAATTAGCAAACAAGATTAGCCAAAAATAAAGAACTAAATAAAGGAAAATTTTAGTCAATAGGAATAGTTACCATGCACAATCAAGTAGCAAAAGAACGCACGAAACCTGAATAAGGACAAGGGAGGTTGATGAGACAATACTAACCCAATAAATACACCTTATGCGACTTCAGATTGCAGTTAAGTTCGCCTTATCAACTCATAATTTTGCACGGAAAAAATAATATCTTTAACTATATGAAAATTTTGAAGATACCTCCACACCTTGGGATATAAGTGGGAGGACACACCCAACCACACAGGAAAAAAAAATAGAAAGAGAATAAAACCTCCCCACTTTAGTTTCGAGCATAGTACCAAGTGTTTGGACAATAGCAAACTAAAGACAGGATCAAAATGAAAAGATTCAAATAAACATGATTATAGAACATTTCTATAGCCTGGAATCTCCTAAATAAAATGAAACCATTTTGCAAACTAATATGCACACTACTTAAAATGATAATGTTAAGGCCCCAGAAAGTACATTCCATAAAAAATATAACAGTAAATTGATTAGAAGTACCTTATTGTAATCTAGTCCAATAAGGTAATTTGCAAAGAGGTAAGAGACAAGCATCAAACCCAAGAACACAACACCTTTATATACTTCTATTATACTATAAAAATGATTAATTAGAAGTATCTTATTGTAATGCAGTTCAATTAGGCAATCTACTTCTTTTTTAGTATCAATACACCAAGTTATCTCTCCACATTTTGATGAATTTTACTTCAAATAAAAAATCTCCAAATTCTCAAGTGTAAATCATCAACCAAACCTAGAACATTCATGAAATGTTAAATCCTTGTTTTCAACCCTAGCTCACCAAGTGTGAAAATCAAAGAGGGCAAAATAAATTGCATCAAAGCACATCCAGTTAAAGTGATAATTACATGTTTGAATAAACAATTATTAGAACAATTTAACCTTGGAAATGGATAGAAACGAACCATGAGCGATTACTAGCACGGAAGGGGAAAACATTGTTCATTTTACAGTGCTTCCTAATGTCGTCCATAGCTTCCCTCATGAATTGGTATTGAGAGACCATGGAAACGGAAATTGGTCGGGCTATGGAGATCTTTCCATCGCCCGGAGGTCCAGAGGACGATAGAGAGGAGGTGGTTGCAGGTTCTTGAGAAGTAGAGGAGGATGCGGCCCCCAGAATGAGGTCGTCGTCAATCACATCGTCAATGGTGCGAGGGTGCACGTGCTTAGCCAACGGTTGATTTGGAGGCGCTATTGCAACAGAGGAGGAGAAGGCGGCCGATGATAGTCTTCGGCGCTTCAGGAGAGAAGTATTCAAGGTGCTGTTTGATTTGGGGGATAGCGGCGTGGGACGGTGGGAGCGGGTGTGAACGAGGGTTTTTGTTAAGTTAGAAAGCGGTGCAAATGAAACGAAAATTTTGGTAAAAAATTCAAGGGTTGAAGCGCGTAATTTTCCCGCTGATGGAAAATTGGTGACCGCTACATCAGCTAAAATAAACCGCTTCATTTGTTTTATTTTTTAAAAACTGCCACATTAGACTAATGAAAAGCTCTATATTAGCTTTTGTGTTTTTCAGATTGTTATATAGTATTAAAACCGCCACATAAACCGCCACATAAAGTAAACTGCCAAAATCAACCGCTACATTAGGTGGTTTATTTAGTAGTGAAATATGGCTTGAACATCCTGTATTGAACAAACCAAAATCAATAGTTGCAAGATATATAGTTGAAGAAACAATAAAGTTGAATGAGCAACCTGCAAATAGAACCCATTCAATCTTCCAGCCTCTGCACTCGCACCCAATATATAACAAACTAGTACTTTTCCCGAACCATGTTCGGGTTTGTGTTCATAATATTTTCTATCGAGTTTGACGTACCACATAAAATACTCAACAAATATCGATTTTCCACTAACATACCATTTTGCTCATTCTCCTCACTATACCATTGTTCAAAATCTTCAGTTGTTATGATGAAGTCTTTTCTCGAGACAATCAGGACTTTGAATTTGACAAAGAATAGTAGATCAGCCGCTTCCACACTTCCTTTGACATTGTAGTTCTTGGCCTAAGAAAACCGAGTCTAGTCTTGTACGACACTTTCTATGTTACATGTCATATTACAAAAAGCGATTCAATACAAACACAACCATACAAATTATCTACATATTATTACAAAACCAGGAACTATACAAGGCAAATGCCAAAGAATAGAAGTCATAAGGATCCTTAACTTTCTTCAACTAATATCTAATAAATGAAATAGCTTTGCTAATTGAATGTAAGCACTTTTTGTTCTTACAAGCAAAAGTTTTATTACTATGTATACAGTAAATGGAGCAAGGGTAAGTGATACAATTGCAAATGGTTCCAGGCAGACCTCTATAGCCTCTTTGTGAAAGTTACTAATTAAAAGACTTTAGAACCAATCTTAGGAGACCCCTTTGCTCATTCACATACATCTTTGAAAACCCTACATGGCCAATTGCACAATAAAAAATAAAAACAGGTAACAAAATCAAACATTTCATAAAACTGTGATGGCATTAACAAATGACAGAACAACAAAATTTCTTGTTTGCATCACACTCTGCAGTTATGGAAATAGATGTGCATTATGCATAGCATTCCTAATTCAGGTGAGGTTTAATTTTAGATAAAGGATGAAAGAAACATCTACGCAAAATTCAATGCAACAGTCATCAATATATTATTATTTCACATCAAGAAATCACAGTCTATCCACCTCCTCGCATGCACAACTCATAGAGGAAGAAGTAAAAATGGTTATGGATCTAATTAACTATAGGTGTATACTGCACATATAATCATATATGCATCTTTTTCTTCCCCGTCAGCATATACACTCGATTGCACAAAAATTTCAGGAGTGAAAACATAGACGCCACAAGTAACCAAATCATTGACCTACATCCAAGAAAATTTCAAGAGTGTTCAACTAATGCAAAGATCATTATCGCCTGACCATGCATTCCCGGGTATTTCATCAAAATTAGTAATGTTTTATGTTTGTTTTTGTTTTTTTAGTATATTTTAAAAAGTTAAAAACTATATAAAATCTTAATTTCATATATATTATTTATTAATTTCATAATCATTATAATGGATATGAAATTATTTTAAAATTTTAGCTTTTATTTAAAAAAAAAGCCTTCGTCTCAAGTTGACAACCCAAAATCAGACATCAATATTCACAAGAAGGTATTTCAATTGAAAACTGAAATGGGCAAGAACAATTTAGCTAAGACATTTTGACAATTCAAAACAAATCAAACCAAGACAATCAGGCAATTTTTAACTTAGAAAAATTCAACCAAAATCGAAAGCAAGGACAGTTTAACTGCGCACACCTGGAGCCTTATGTTTAACTACTTATGTTATTTAGTTCGGTGATATATAAGAACCGATCCTCACATAAGTTATAAATCCAAAAACTCACAACACTACCAATTTGATAACCAGAAATTGAGCAATCACTAAATAAAAAAGACAAACAAAGCAACTCGTGCAAAAATAGAGTTGAATCAATTCAGAAATCATATTATTGATTATTTCCTTGATACAAATAAATCTTTCTATGCTATTGATGGCGAGAGGAGTAAGAAACTTGCCTACAAATAAATCTTTCTATGCTATAAAAAATGTTTTAGCTTTTGTTCTAAAAGATTTGCTATCTCTTCGGTACAATTGCAATGTTGTGCATTGACTGTTTTTTTTTAAGTTTCCCCTGAAATACCAAGAAAAACTATCATGTATGATCAATAAGGAATTGAGGAAAGAAAGAGAACACACAGACACCATGATGAGGAGCATGGCTCTCATTGTGTTGTGGAAGGGCCAGAATTGGTTCCATCTGGCTCATCAGCGGTTGTTCCCTTTGCGGCTGAGCGGGAGGCCGATGAGGCGTCAAATGCCTGCTGCAGAGAGTTCATTGTAGGAAGCTTTTTTGCGCTCATGTTGACCTTGATTCTGATTGGAAAACCAGAAGCATCATTAGACGAATAATGAGACTGATATCAACAAAGACATATAATGGGAAACAATAGCAACATGCATTTTACCTGTTGTGGATGTTCACATATTCATCAGTTTCATCCAGAATTTCCTCCTACAAACATCAAGGATTGGAAACATGGAATTTCCATTAGACAAATAATGAGGTTGATATTAGTAGAGACGTACGATTGGACTCATTTCTTGAAAGAACAGGCCCTATGTCGTTTCTTGAAAGGAGGAACTAAATCAAGAAATGTACGATTGGACTCAATATACAATTGGGTATTTGTTTAAAATTGGGTATTAGTAAGAAACAGATCTGTTCAAAATGGCATACCATCGATAGGAGGCCCTGGGTTCTTTGTTCATAGTGTGACAGTTGAACAGAAATAGTTCAAGTGAAGATACTCCGTAGTTTAAGTTTCAACGAAACTTACTTACAACAAAGCATGAATGAGATTCATCATCTACATCCTGATCACGATACCCAAATGAATCATGATATGTATCTACCTGAGGATCGTGGTAATAACTCTGAATATCATCTACTGACATGATCTAAACAACTTCTCGTCCCAACAAAAATTGCAACAACATAAGAAACGTACATCACTATTATAGATTTCAGACTAAAGGTATAAATAAAGGGTCCAAAGCATTAGTGTTTACTGTCTGGTCTTCTCCAGATTCTTCCTTTGGCATGAGAAGCAAAGAGAGAGTTTGATACAAACCTCTTCAAGGGTCGGTTTTTAAGAATATTGAGACCACTCTGATGGCAAGATTTTTATGACTCAGCCTGCAAGTTGTTTCATCCAAAATAGACATTCATTACAAAGAACCCAGGGTATAAACAAAATGTTCAGCTAAAAGAAATCATGATAATTTCTTTCATGGCTCACAATCTCTATAATATAAGATGATGATGTCATTAGTTCAAAACTAAATAAAATTTCAGTGAGACACCCTTTATTTTGATCCTTTTTGTATTACTTTTTTGGCCAATTTCATCTACCAGAGATGAGGAAAAAACAATTTGAAAGGCAACCCTTAATATGATAAGAGATCATTAGATAGAACAAATAATTCAAACGGAATCTGTTGGAAAATCAGTTCTTCATCTATTGAAATTAATCTATCAAACCAATGTGCTGGAAGGCAAACACTTGGAACTTGGAAGACATTAAAACAAACACTTAGAAGGAAAACCAATTTGAAAAATCAGCTCTTAGTGACATTTAAAGTTAAACAAACACTCAGAAGATAAAAATAATTAAAAAATTAAAATCCAAACAAATGGTAGAACAAATTAAAATCCAAGCAAATGGAAGAACAAATTAAAATCCAAGATGGTGGTTGTTCAACCGCCCCCCAAAGCCCCTAAACGCCTATGCCAAACACGCCCTCAATGTACTTACTTCTTAACCTACTAACCAGCAAAGAATTGTTCTATCAAGTTCAGCACCCAAAGCTTGCTTTTAAGTACAAAGAAGTTTCATGTCGTATGATAGCATGCATTTAGGTAGGCATATTAGGTTGGATTTAGCGTGATTTGGATTTATATAATGCATAGATTAAGCTAGATTTGCATTTATACTTGTGTTGTTGGTAGAGTCGGAATCTACACGCGTTTATGGATTATTTTAGGTATATGTGGATTCGACGAGGAATGAGGAAGCTCATGGATGAAGGAAGAGTGAAGAGGAGGAGGAAAAGTGAAGAGCACGGGAGCGAAGTCAAAGTTAGAGAGCCTAAGTGAAGAACAAGTCCGTAGAAGTTGTCGTCAGACATGCTGAACTTGTTTTGCACTTTCTAGAGGCCTCGGTGATCCGATTGACTATTATAAGCATGCGTTGGAAAGCTCTTTCCAAGATCTACAACTTTCATGTTGACATCGAGACCAAATTCAAAGAGAAAAAATTGCTGTGAACAGTAAAAGCCGCCCCGCAGCTTGAAGCTCTGACGAAGGATTTCGCTGATCGCCTGGCCGCCCCGCGGCCTAGATTGGCTGCCCCGCGGCCTCTGCAGAAACGCCGAATCTGCTTTATCTCTTTAATTAGGTTTTAAGAATTATTATTTAGCCGACTCTTTTGAGGCTATTTTAAGACGTTTTAGGGTTTTATTTTAATAATCTAATTCCTTAACTCTTATACACTTTGATATTATCAATTGAGAGAACCCTAGAAGGGAGCCTCCATGGCCATGGAGTGCTAAACTCTTCCGTTTCGTCTATGGATTGAAGCTTTGGTTTGATAAAGTTGTGAGATTTTTATTCTTGTTCTATTCTTATTGATTCGTATTGATTCTTTTGCGAATATTGTTAATTTCTTCTAGCCCGTACAACTAGTTGAGATTATTGCTAGGATTTTGTAGATTCCTCATAGCGAACCTTAATCCATAGTAGCAATCATGCCTTTTTAGGACTCGTAGGACTAAATTGGTGTGCAGAGAATCAATTATATGTTAAATGCTGACTCGTAGCTTGGTGTTGCATGTATCCTAGTTAATCCTTAATCTTAATGCTACTATTAGGTTAAATCTTGACCGTGTTAGGGTTATCTAATTAGTAAGGGTTACTAGGACTCGTAGGACTAGTAATTTACACAAGATCAGGACAGGAACAATAATAAGATGAAAAGAGAACTCGAAGAAGAATCGATGATCAATCAACCAAACTAAAGTGGATATTTGTAGATGAAACTATTTTCTCATTGTTATCTCTACTAACTTGTCTATAGTTTCTTTTCTTATATTCAATCACCAAAACTCCTCTTTTCTATTAATTGGTAAATATACATTGCTTAGGAATACTTGATTCTCTGTGGGATCGACCTCTTACTTGCTTACTATACTAGTTTGTAGGTTTGAGTTATACTTTGATAGGAACAACGACAGTTTCCTCCTGTCATCGTACTTACTGATTTCACAGAGGCCCCACAAATTGCAACAACTGTACCCAAAGATTTTGCCTGATTGGTATATTTCCTTAGATCGAGCTTGCTATTGTCCGTCAAGCCCTCGAACAGAATCTTATTCAGCGCCTAAACCCAAAATTAAAATCCCAAACCGTAGAACCATGATTTTGAAATTGAAATCAATAACAACTGCGCTTGAATTACCTCATTTGGTCATACAAATGCCGTTGTCAAGCCCTCGAACCGAATTGTCATCCTCCTGTGCATCGAGCTTGCTCTTGTCCGGCAAGGCCTCCAACTAAAACTTATCCAGCACCTAAACCCAAAACAAAAATTTGTAACTAAGAGAGAGAGAGAGAGAATTTGAGGCTCTTGAGAGGAGTGATTACTACGACTTTGTAAGGAGAATTTGATTTTTCTCTTTCCCTTTCCTTCTTCCTGCATAGAATCCGAGGAATTCTTGACATCGTCTGACCCTGCAGTCCCGAAATCCGAATTACACAAACCCCTAATTTTCTTGTGAATGGTAGCCATAGCCGACAAAGCCATCACAAATTGTTCATCAACTACATATGTATCACAAATTCTTCAACGATTAGATTTTGACAAAAGAAAATAATAATAAAAGATAATCTGATGCAAGGATAATCTGATGCAAAGTCTGGGTAATTAGAGACTAAGAGGTTAGACTAAGCACTAGGAGAACATAACCTAGCAAGAATTGATCGTAGACTCTGAGTATCTTTTTGTATGTAGTAAATTTATCCTAAAGATCTTCCCAAGTACCTTAGGTTTTATTACATGCCTTGCTTTCTGCGGCCTCCCCTTGTCACAAAAGATCTTCCCAAGCACCTTAGGACTCATTTGAATGGACAGTGAAGGCTCGATATATAAGGACTCGTCTCATCACCGATTAGCTCGACATCAATGCTGATGCACCAAGTCCTGGCTGGAAATTAAGAGCTTTCATCAATTATAGAATGAAACTAATTTACAGATTAGATTGATTACATTTTATAGAGGAAATTAAATTCTTTTCATCAAGTTATAGAACTAATTGAGATCTCAATCAGTTCCATATTAACTAAGCACAAACTCAATTTAGTCCAGTTCGGACAAGCTCAATCTAGCACAAACCCGATCGAAATTTTCGAACCTCATACATAATTGATCTTCCAAGACACAACAACTCATAAATTCAGGGTTCAAAACTGCGGATAGAGTTACCTGGAAGGAGCAAGCGGCAGTGGCCTGGGAGGGGAAGGCCGGTGCGGCAAGAGATCACTGGAGGAAGTCCGGGGAGGCGAGCAAACTCTTGGCGGTGGAAAGGGCGGACTGGGGATCGAAAAAATGGAACAATTGGCCGCCACGAGTGGAGGTTGATGGAGCAGCCATAGAGGGAGGCGAATGGATGCGGCGCTGGTGCTCTCTGGTGGTTCTGCGGCTGTCGGTGGAGAAAGTCCGGTGGCCAGGCTCAGCGAGAGGAGGGTGGTGCTGCTGATTTAGGGTTCCAGCACCGCCTCCTCTCCTCTCTACGCCGCCGTCAAATGTCGATGGGCAGCCCCTTAATCTCCTCTCTCTCCCTCGATCCGTCTCCAATTTCAATCCCCCCCATTGCATATTTATCCTTGTTTAATGGAAAAGCACAGAACAACCCCTGATGTCCACCTTCGCCTTCAATTTCGATGCCTACGATCGCACTCGTTTGATCGAATCCAAATATTGAGTTGAACCCGATTCCGCCTACTACCTTCGCCTCCAATTTCTCCTACCATCGCCGCCTACAATTGCCTCCAATTTCACCGCCTACCACCCGATTGCCGGCTCCAGCCCTAGCCGAATGCGACGCCACCCACCAACAACTCTCCGGGCGCTCACTGATCACACACCGCGTCCACGATAACCCCAATCAATTATGAGGAAGAAGTTACTGGTGAGGAAGAACGTGGATCCTCTTCTGCCTAATTCTAATGTGGAAGAAGCGGTTGAAGGAGAACATGGGGCTACAAAATTAGGTTTTTAGGGTTGCTCAGAGATAGACGTCAATCAGTTTTTGGTATTGATAGCCAAAAGAACGTGGGTTAAAAAGGAGAAAACTGCTTCTTACTTTTGCTCAGAAAATGACACGTGGCTCAATTTTTAACAAAGACTTTGCTTCTAGTTTTATAAGTATTAGGGGTGGATTTTATGGTATTCCTCTATGGCTTAGGATTTGCCTTTGTATTTGGTACATCTTCTTGAATTGCAAGCTCTATATTCCTCAATTCAGTGCAATTTTTCATTGACAAATAACAGAGAACCTATACATACAAGCTACTGCAGTATTTAGCCATGACTTAGTCCTTATACTTTCATTGACAAAATGCAACTAAGTAACCATCAATGTCCCCCTACCAAAATTTATTGGATAGATTTAATATTTGATTGAGAATTGAAATATAAAGAAGTAACAGCTAAACATGGCTATGGATATAGGTACTGCTGTGAACAGAGAATTAAGTGTGAAAAAATGAGTTTGTAAACTGGAAATTCCTTGCAGAACTAGTTGCTTCTCCTCCGAATCACCTGAATCCTCCCACCTACCTCTGATTGGAGGCTTCCTCTGATTGTAGAATTAAGGATGAATGGATTTTTTTATGGAAAGGATTGAATTAAGTAGTCATACTTGTCAATTTCCTCAAATTGAAATTCCATAGACACACACAGGCGGGTGAAGGTGAGTCAAGTGACCATTGATCGTTAATTTCAGATCTGAAAGTAATCAAACTGAAGCATGAGTTCACCATTGGAGGTCGAGAGTCGACGTCAATTTTAGATCGAAAACCAAGGCGGCCCCAGCGCTTATATACCCCGGAAAAACTGTCAGGGGAGAAGCAGCAGAGGCCTCCGTCTCTACGAAATCGAGAAAGAGGTGCGAGGACGAGCGAGAGGGTGAGAGCTTCAGGAAGACGGAATTTGAGAGATATGAATACTGCCATGGCCGACTACGTCGAAGCTTCGCCTCCAAATATGACGATGAGCGAGAGGGCGATGACGAGAGAGAGAAGGAGCACCCCACTAGATCTGAGAAAACAGGAAGGGTATTTTAGTCCGAAAAAATTCCAAAATAAGAAGAAGTGGATAGTTTGCAAAATAGTTCAAAACCACGAACACTCTGCCAATTATAACCAAAATTTGCGCATGGCGCAAATTTTCTCTTTTCGATTGGGACTTAAACTCAATTGAGATTGATTTGATTTACTGTACAAATTACGGTAAATGAACTTGGTTTATTTGGGACTTTGTTTGGTTAATTAAATATTATATCACTTTTGATTAGGGGATTAATTATTCTCCAACGAAAATTTTAATCGTTAATAAAATCGACACAATTTGATGTCATAATTAACGAGGAAAAAAAATTAGCGATGAAATTGTATCTGTGGCAAAACACATTTCACAACTATATATTACATAATCCATCCACTTGTTTTGCGAAAAAAAGTTTTACTTTTTACGAAGAAATATTTGCCACTAAATGTTATTGGTAGCAAAAATGATTTCATCGCTAAAACTTTACAGCGAAAACTTTATTTTGCCTTAATAAACCTTTCCTTAACGAGCTTTTAGTGAGGAACATGCGACGAAATGCATTTCATCGCCAAATTTTTTAGCGATAAAATATCAATTTTTAGCAATGAAAAAATTTCTTACTAAAACGCATTTTTGTTGTAGTGCTGCCAGCCATGAGTAAGGGCCAGGCTAAGGATGAGACGAATAGTGGTAGGTTTGACAACGGGGCTGAAAGCCTGAAAGTGTCAAAGTAATCAACACCAACCTCTTGATTGAAGCCTTTCGCTACTAGGCAAGCTTTGTATCGATCGACTGTGCCATCTAGTTTCTGCTTAATCCTTTAAACCCACTTACAACCAACAATATTAGCACCCAGAGGCCGAGGAATTATGTCCCAGGTCCCATTACTCATCAAAGCACCAAATTATAACTGCATAGCATGTTGACATAAAGGGTCTTTGGTGGGATGATGAAAAAATTTAGGCTTGGGAGTTGCAAGAAGGGCAACAGAGGGAGGGTATTTTGTGGAGTGCAGTGCTTTGGAGTTGAGTCTTTGGGTGTTGGAGCGAGTGGTAATGGCGTGAGTTGACTGTTGAGGGGGCGAAACCAAGTTAGAGCATTTGGTTAGGGGTGAGTAGGAGGCAAGGTTGCAGACGATGATGAGGATGGTGCAGAAGAGGGGCTCAATTCTGGAGAAACATGCAGGGGTTCTAGTGCTAGAGGAGCCGAGGGTGAGGAGAAGCCGTGGGAGGAAGTGTCAGGAGATAGATGATTTGAGGGGGGGTGGGTGGAGGTGGAGAGGACATCGTAGTGGGACTGGAAGAAGGGGGAGGCTGATTTGGTATAGGGTTAGGTATAGAGATGGTAGATGCAAGCTGCAAAGTGGTAAGAGAGGAGACTATAAGGGTCATCGAGTCCAGGGAGGGAGGAGTTGGGGCCATTGTCGAATAAGGAAAGGAGGACTCATCAAAGACAACAAAGTGAGAGACATGTGAATGGTTAGTAGGGACATGATAGCAGATGTATCCCTTGTGTTTGGAGTTGTAACTCAAGAAGAAGCGGGGAGATGAACGATACTCCAATTTAGAGTTTTTGTATGGTCGGAAGAAATGGGTAAAACAGACACCCAAAGGACTTGAGAAAGGCATAGTCCTATACAGAACTTGGAAGGGAGACTTGTGATTGAGGTTGACAGTGATGGTCCGGTTTGCAAGGTAGACTGAGGTATGTAAAGCATGTTCCCAAAACTAGAGAGGTAGATGGGCATGATCAAGTAAAGAGAGATCTTTCTCAACAATGACACGATTTTGACGCTCAAACGATCCATTATGTTGGGGAGTGTTGAACAAAAATGCGCGAATAATTGTAAAACATATTTTATTTGATTTTTTTAAAATTTGAGTTCGACCTCTTTTGGTTATCCTCTTGATTCGAAGTTGTATCGACACCAAGACTTGAGTGGTTTTGGTGATTTGGCCTGCACCCGAATTTAACGGGTTGTCTTGTCAATAGTCATTCCGTTGTCTTGTCAATAGCCTCACTCATTGGTGAATCGGCCCATTTTCCTTTAAAACTAGCCCACTTCCTTTCATCAAATCAATTAGCCCATGCCTACATTTACTCATTATTTATTTATTTTTTATCTTTTCATTTGTTAATTTTTTTTGGGTAAACTGCAGAAAACCACCCCTTAAATAGGGCCATTTGCTCAAAACCACCCCTTAAATGCTTAATTGCCGGAAACCACCCCTTATAAGGCTTCCGTTAGCGAAAGACCACCCCTTGTAGGGTTCCGTTATATTCTCAGTTAAATATGTGAAATTACCAAACTGCCCCTTCTTTCTTTAATATAAAATAATGTAATGAAAGAGGGAAGAAATTAAAAAAAAGGAAAATTAGGAAAAGAAATTTACCATCTTTATTTACATTCAACTGGTCGATGAACACAAACCAGAGATTCAAAATAGACCGATGGATGAAAGTGATCAAAATCAAGAGGTCTAATCCGCTTCGGTTGGAATCGATTTCAAGGAGTGAGGGGCAAGGCGAAGGTGCTGATTTGCTGTTTGCAAACTGGAGAAGGTAACCCTAATTGGTGCGAATTCGTCCTCAAATTTCTAGTTTATGGTTGTCTCCAATTTGGGCGAAATCAGAAATGCTTCTGAACAATGTGTGTGAGAGTTTCAATGCATACATACTTCGTGCTAGGGACAAACCTATTCTAACCATGTGTGAATGGATAAGAAGGCAACTAATGAAGAGGTTTGTGAACAAGCGTGAAGGAATGAGTAAGTACATTGGAACAATCACTCCTACGACAATGAAAAGGATAGAAACTGCAAAAGAAGAAGGATTGAAGATGTGCAGAGTCCATTGGGGTGGAGGGAATAGATACGAAGTTGACCACATGGAGAGAACATTTGTTGTTGACTTGGCTCAAAGAACATGTGGTTGTAACAAGTGGGACTTGACTGGCATCCCATGCCCTCATGCAATCAGCTGTATTTTGAAGAGTAGGCTGAAGGTGGAAGATTATGTGCATCAATACTACACTAAAGACAATTATATGAAGGCATATGACTACCTAATTGAACCACTACCAAGAGTTGCAGATTGGGAGAAGACTACTCATACACCACCAGCGTTTGTGGTACAACCTGGACGGCCTAAAAAGGCTAGGAGAAAAGAAGTCGGAGAAGATAAATCAAGGATAAAATCACGAGTCAGATCTCAAAGGTATTCATTCCATTTCTCAATTCTTCGTAAAAATTTACAGGATTTGGTATTTATAAAATCATGCAATCTATGCAGGCCAAGATGTGCTCAATGTGGACAAGAAGGACATTACAAGAACAGATGTGGGAATCCTCCCAAAGCACCAGAGCCACCTAAACCTCAAAACCGTGGAGGAAGGCCAAGAAACCCACAAACTGTCCAAATTAGGTCCCAAAAGAGGAAGTATGTGAGGAAGGTACTATTTATTCTATTACTCCATGTATTTTTATGGTTATAGTTTGTCGACAGAGGGATATCATGTACATTTATGGGTTGAAACATGTGCAAATTATTGATTTTACAGAATGAGCAAGCACAAGTTGCTTGTGTCATTGCATTTTATTGATCTGTCATTGCATAATCCAATCCAAATTTATAAAAGTTGCTTCTGTCATAGTTTTTTAGGCCAAAACTTCACAAAAAACAGCCCCACTGTCATTGCAAAACAGCCCCATTCATTAGGCAAAGCTGCACAAAAATCAGCCCCTAAGTGCAATGACAAAAACAAAGTAAAAGGGCTGCTGTCATTGCTACTGTCACTGCAAAACAACCCCATTCATTAGGCAAAGCTGTCATTATTTTTTGAAGACAAATATGCACAAAAATCAGCCCCTAAGCTGCGCAAAAATCAGCCCCTAAGCCAAAGCTGCACAAAATTGCATTGTATGGGCTGCTGTCATTATTTTTTTAAGCCAAAGCTGCACTAAAATCAGCCCCTAAGTGCAATGACAAAAACAAAGTAAAGGGGCTGCTGTCATTGCTATTGTCATTGCAAAAAACAAAGTAAAAGGCCAAGTCATTCACATAACAAAAACAACCCTTGCAAAGCTTGATTTTGCCATTGCACTGAATGGAGACATGTACCATTACAATTTAGTTACAACCAAAGATATCCACCCTAACTTGCCAATTTCACCATTACAACATTTATAAGCATGCAAATTATCATAAAACACACAAGCACCATCATTCGGTTATGCTTTTCGGCTTTTAGTTTCTTCATAACAACTTCAATGTGCTCATCCTTTTCCATCTTCCAATTATCTTCCAGGGATTTTGCAGCTGCAAGCTTGTTTGACAAATTCGCATTTTCAATATCACGCAACTCACATGATTTTGTTAACTCGATGTTCTTCTCAACTAACACTTGCTTCTCTTTCAGCAACTCATTGATTACTTCCTTTGTTTTTTCTCCATATTCAGCATCCATCCATACAAAATATTTGCATCTTTCAATTGACCCATATCGACTACAAGTGACAAACCTTCTCCCAAAGTTGTCCTTTGTACGAGCAGTGAATTGCCTTGCTCCAAAGCCACAAAAACAGGTCCTCATCTGGTTGTTGGAAGAATAACTTGAGCTCTACATCTCCTATTTGTAATGACATAACACAAATAAAGACAAAGTTCCACAATTTCCAGTCAAGATAGAGGGCAGCTGAAGTTTTATTTATCTTTTACCTTTAAGTTTTTATCAAAATAAAAGACCTATCCTAATTGTTTGGATAGAGTTCATAGTTTAGATAGGAGTTACAATCCTTGGATAGCGAGGATTAGTAGCCTATAAATAAAGCCCTAGGGGGCTGGCATTCATTCATTCAATTCAATCAAATCCAAGAGACAATCAATAGAGTTAGAGTTAGAGAGAAGTTTTAGGGTTTCACGTTTGCGAAAGTTGACGTTGAGTTGTAAAGCTTCGGAGTTTATTTTAATGCAAGTTTCTTCCTTTCAAACAATGAGTTCCATGATGAGAAGCGAGTAGTTCCCCAAAGCTCTTAGGGTCGGGGTGAGCCCGACGTTAGCCATGCGCGCTTGAGGTAAGTATTTGATGTTGATATCGTTGTGTCTATCTCTCCTCCTACGATTCTATGTTTAGTCCTAATCGAAAGAAAAGGGATTCATGCTAACAACTTGAGTTATAAACATAAAATTGGTAGAGACAATTAGGTTTATTTGCAAGAGCAATCCTAAGAGTTGGTGTACGGCGAAAGCTTGTCCCTCGAGTGAAATAGCGCAATTGTCCGTCTTATTTATCTTATCGCATGCATTGGTTAACGTTGTGGTAAACCCTAATCCTAGGAGTTACTTTTTACATATTTTATACACCCAAAACCCTCTGTTTTATTTCTATTCATTGCTTCTCTCTCCATTCTCAATTCTTCGGCCTTTCTTTGCCGACAAAACAACTAACCCACTACAGGAAGACATCGATATCGACCCCAGACGTCGATATCGACCACTGAGTTCGTCGACAGTTTTCTGGTCGACGCAGACGTGAAATTTCCAACGCTACTAGGATCCCGCTGACACGCCTCCTCGTGGATCGATCCTGACTACCCTTCCACTACAACGGGAGGAAGTCTTGTAATTATTTGCTTAGGCCAGGAGTTGGATTACATTTATTACATCTTTATTATTTGTAATTACTTGACATATCAGCCTCCTGCAACAACAAATTGGCGCCGTTGCCGGGGAGGCAATCAATCGCGCCCTAGTAGTCTATCTCACGTCTTTACCTAGTTTGGTTTTGCAGGTGTATGCGACGGGCTGATCGCCCACCTGAATTTGAAGGAGTAGACGACCCTGAGTGCTATTTCCATCTAAGGGCCCAAGCTCAAAGAATCATGGCAGACAATGCGAACCAGGCTGAACTAATTGAGCAACTAAGGAAGCAAGTTGAGGACTTAACGACTAGAGAGGCGGCACTTAAGGAGCGCGCGGATAGGGAGGAGGAAGGCCGGAGGCAAATAGAAGCCCAAATCAATGCCCTCCCTAGGAATGCCAAGCAATATATGCACCCTGCGCTCACAGTGCCTGAATCGGCGATTCTTATCCCTGCCTCTAATTTTGAAATAAAACCTAACTTCCTAACTGAGATTAGAAGGCACCAATATGAAGGAAAACCTAAAGAATGCCCTATGGCACATATTTCTACCTTCTTAGACCTTTGTGATACTATTGCTGATGGACGAAGTCTTGAATATGTCCAACTAAAAGCCTTTCGATGGTCTCTTATAGGGAAAGCATTGCAGTGGTTGGAAAGCTTAGCCCCAAGATCGCTCCGCACATGGAATGAAGTCAAGGACGCGTTCCTCAACAAGTTCTTTCCTCCTTCTAAGACGGCGTTGATCCAACAGAAAATCACGGCTTTCAAACAAAAGCCTGGTGAGGCTCTGGCGACTGTTTGGGAAAGGTTTAAGGACCTACTACGATCATGCCCGACGCATGGCCAACCACCGTACATAATTCAGGAGATCATATACAATGCTCTTGACGCTGCAACTAAGGAGAGGATCAACACCTACACCTCCTATGGCTACCTTGAACTCGCTCCACAAGAGGCTTGGGAGACCATAGAGAGGTTGGTAGAGTTCGACAACACATATGGGACTCCTGAGGCTTCCGACGCACCATCATCGTCGAGGCCTGCCCCATCTATGCCCTTATATGAACCCTCCAATGTAATCGATCCGGATGTGAAGGAGCAATTTCATAGGGATCAACTTCGAAAGCTCCAAAAGCAAGTAAGGTTCCTTTCAGCGAACCAAGATTGCATTGAATGCGGATCGCAGCGGCACACCACCATCGAGTGCCCACACGCCGAACAAGTACACCTAGCGGAGACTCACCAAGAGGCGCGCTACATGAGGGGTCCCAATCACCAATATTGGGGAGACCAAAGGTTCCATCAACCACAAAGGAACCAGGTTAACCCTAGGGACCCTCCGCCTTATAGAGCTCCTGGGCACCCGGAGAGAGACCAAAAGAAGGATGATCTTCAACTAGTACTGGATGAAATCAGGCGGAATCAAGCTAAGAATGATCAATCCAACAATGCCATCCATTCTCAACTCAATCACCTCACCACAAGGATTGAGGAGATGGATATTTGGAAAAAGAACGTAGAGACCCAACTGGGTCAATTGGCGGCACAAATCCCTAGACCATCCGGAACACTCCCTGGGCAACCCACTACAAATCCTAAGGGACAATCCGGGATGGGCCATGTCGCAGCCATACAATTAAGGAGTGGCACCAAAGTACAAAAGCCACGAACGGAATCGGAGAAAGCAGGAGATCCAGTCGACATCGACAGACCAGTCGATGTTGAGGATGAGGTCGATATCGACCCCCATGTCGACCCACAGGTCGATATCGAGGCCACTGCAGAGCCATCAGAGCCACAACAGAGGTCGAAATCGACCATCCCAGTCGATATCGACCAAAGCCCAGTCGACATCGATGTCCAGCATGCTCCTCCGACCACCACTTTGGCTCCTACTCCAAAGAAGACGTTGCCATTCCCTTCCAAAGCATTGGAGGATCCCACCAAAGGTAAGTTTAGGCGCTTCATAAAGATACTTCAAGGACTCAACATTACTATCCCTCTTACAGAAGCCCTAAGCGAGATGCCCGCCTATGTACGATTCCTCAAAGACATCCTGAGCAAGAAGAGATCCATGGCAGAGATCGCAGAGGAGTGCTCAAAGATGGACTTCCCTGAGAAGAAGAGTGATCCAGGGAAGTTTGCAATCACCGTGGGACTTGGCCAACATCGCTATAAAGCCCTATGTGACCTAGGGGCAAGTGTAAGTCTCATGCCTCTTTCTATTTGGCAAAAGGTGAACATTGGCGCCCTTGAACCTGTGGACATGAAACTTTATATGGCTGACAACTCATTCGTCAGACCCACAGGTATAGTTGATGACGTTCCGGTAAAGGTAGGTAAGTTCTTTGTGCCTACTGATTTCATTGTATTGGAGATGCCTGAAGATCCTGTAGTACCTATTATACTTGGTAGGCCTTTCTTAGCTACTGCAGATGCCAATATTAATGTACGTCGAGGGTTACTAACCTTTACTATAGGGAACGAAGTGATAGAATTCTCTTTCAACCCAACCATGAGCGAAACAAAGCACCTGGAGCAAGTAGTCCTCTCGCCGGCTAAGGAGAAGCTTAGAAAATTTTTGTTGGCGAGGACGGAAACAACAAGCAGGGTCGACATCGATTGGAACCAGTCGATATCGACTAAAAACATCGAAATCGACCCCCCTTAGTCGAAATCGAGTATGCCAGATCGCTGCCAGGAGCTTAAGTATGGGGTCATAGAGGTTGATATCGATCCACACATGTCGACATCGACCACATCACTCGAAATCGACCCTCCTTGGTCGACATCGACCACCCCTCAGCCCGAAGATTTCTGTTTCGGGCCCAAACAGGTAAGCCCAGGTATGACTCCTAACCCTCCTCTGTCCATTATTGATGAATCAATTAAACCCATTATTGATAATTCTACTAATGAGAGGGTCAAAGCTCCATGATTTGCCTATATTGCAAAAGTTAGGTCAAGAAAGAGAAGGAAAGCGCCCAAAGAAGAACCTAATGATGAAGAAGCCTTGGTCGCCGAACTTAGATGCTATCAAAAGGACCTAGATGATCCAGGAGAAGGCTCACGCTCGAAGGGCCCCTACATAAAAGGCTCGTGAAGAATTGACGGAGAAGTCGGCCTAGCGACTCAAAACTCCAGAGCTTGTACATAAAAATTTTAAATTTTGCATAGATGGTTTTTAGGATTTAATTTTTGGCTTTTTGAACTTTTAAAAATGAGATAATTCGTGCTTTATCTATATTCCTAACCAAGATTTCAGGTTATCAAGCAAAAGAAACGACGAAGAAGAAAAGAAGCTTCTGCAGAGGCAGTCGAAATCGACCAGGCCAGTCGAAATCGACCCCCCCAAGGTCAAGCCACCTCCTGGAGTCGACATCGAGGACTCAGGAGCGAAACATAGAGGTCGATATCGACCCTAATACTCGATATCGACCCCAATCAGGCAGCCCTTGTCTTCATCTTCTTCCTCGAATTCGACAGATGCAGTCGACATCGACCTCTGACCTAGATATCGACTTCTGGCATCGACCCAACTTGAAATCATCCTGAATCCGCAGGTTGCACTGTGAGTTTCTCTCTACCCTTGTTCTTCTTTTTAATACAGTGAAGACACTGTATATTTTAAGTATGGGGTGGGGGAAAAACATGTCTTATGGTTATAACTTGGTTTTCTTCTTCACATTGCATTCATGTTTAAATTTTTGTTCTTAGTCTTACTTTTATAAAATGTCAAAATTCAAAAAAAAATAGAAAAAATGTCAAAAATACAAAAAAATGCATGTTTATTTTTTGAGTTTATTCTCTAACCCTACTTAGATGTCCTATGATGAAAACTCAATAGCTGACTTGATCATGTAAATCCTATGGCATATTTGGATGGTTTAGCCTAAGTCTTTAAAATTTTTTATGTAGATTGTGAACTTGTGATGAAATTGAGCACATATGATCCTAGGCTAAAAAGCAAATCCAACAAAAATTGTCCTTGTGAGAATTTTGGCCTATAGGGAGAACATCAAAAAAATCCCTCCGCTTTCTTGAGTGAATTTACTCTTCCTATGCATCTCTAAATGTTATGATAGTTATTCAAAACCAATGCATATATATGATTATGTTTACGAGAATTAAATGATGGAGGCATCTTTTAAGCCATTTTTATCCTCTCTTTACCTACCCTGCATTATCCCTGCTTGAAGCCAGAACACTAGCCTGAGCCTGAAATTGCAAACTCCACAAAATTATCCCTAGCCGAATTGAGCCTGACCCCCATTTGAGAATTGAGACTTAGATTGGTTGGACTAATGCCTTGTGGAAAGAAAAGAGCATAATGTCCAGTTTTGAGCAAGGAAATTATAGGATGGTGCATATTTACATTTTGTCATATTTTGTAAAAGGATTTTTTTGGCTCACCATATAAATGCACATATTCTTTACTTATTATTTCCGAAAGAAAAAAAAAGATATCTATATATAGTGCATGAGCCAAAATCCTAAGTCTTTTATTCATACAAGTGTTATATTTTTGAGAGGTATATTAGAACTTGGAAGAAGGGTTGATGGAATGCATCTTTAGAGCATATTATGAAGAGTATGGTTTGAGTATTGCAAGTGTTGAGATTTAGGAGTCTTGATTCCCGAATTTTAAAAGCACCACATAGCCAAATAATTCCATACCTTTTATTTCATACCAAGCCCCATTACAACCCCGCCGAATGGAGTCTTCTTTGAAGTCTTCCATTGAGCGAAAGTCCTCCTGATGGTTCTTATTGCATTTTCATAATTGGTTGCGAAGTGGATTTTTATAAATTGCAATGTTTATGAGATTGTATATGGAATTTAGTTGAGAGTTGATCTTCATAGCCTAAACACATGAGAGTTGAGTGCAAACACATTATCCCTGTGAGGTTGGGTCAAAATTGCGTATGCCTATGGATCGCCAAAATATGTGCTATGACGTTAAATTCACTTGCTTTGCTTTGCTACCACTTATGATGTTGCTTTTGACAAGGGCGAAGACTTGAAGGGTGTGTTGTAGGTGTTGGTTATTGCTTGGTTATTGCTTGAGGACAAGCAAGTCTAAGTATGGGGTGTTTTGATGTACATATTTATATCTCCTTTTATTGCATCTTTTGACTTCATATTTCATTCGATCTCTAAAGAAAAGGTTCAAAAGAATATAAACTTGTGTAAGAATGGGCTAAAATGCAAGAAATAGGGTCTGCACAAGTTTTGAGCTAACCATGCAGGAATTCGAGCGAAATCGGAGTCAAAACGAAGAAGCCAAGTGAAGCTGAGCAGAGGTAGATATCGACCCCTGACATAGATATCGACCTCTGGTGTAGATATCGACCTTCAACATAGATATCGACCTCAACATAGACATCGAGTGAAGCTGAGAAGAGGTAGATATCGACCTTAGACCCAGATATCGACCCCCATATCGACCTCAACATAGACATCGACCAGAGCTGAACAAGTCGAGCAGGAACAGAGACCTCGATATCGACCCCCTGGTGTCGATATCGACCCCCGATCTCGACAGAAGATAGACTCGATTTCGAATGCGGATAGGAACTATATCTTCAAGGAGGCACGGATTTATCTCATACCTTCAAGATAGAGGGCAGCTGAAGTTTTATTTATCTTTTACCTTTAAGTTTTTATCAAAATAAAAGACCTATCCTAATTGTTTGGATAGAGTTCATAGTTTAGATAGGAGTTACAATCCTTGGATAGCGAGGATTAGTAGCCTATAAATAAAGCCCTAGGGGGCTGGCATTCATTCATTCAATTCAATCCAATCCAAGAGACAATCAATAGAGTTAGAGTTAGAGAGAAGTTTTAGGGTTTCACGTTTGCGAAAGTTGACGTTGAGTTGTAAAGCTTCGGAGTTTATTTTATTGCAAGTTTCTTCCTTTCAAACAATGAGTTCCATGATGAGAAGCGAGTAGTTCCCCAAAGCTCTTAGGGTCGGGGTGAGCCCGACTTTAGCCATGCGCGCTTGAGGTAAGTATTTGATGTTGATATCGTTGTGTCTATCTCTCCTCCTACGATTCTATGTTTAGTCCTAATCGAAAGAAAAGGGATTCATGCTAACAACTTGAGTTATAAACATAAAATTGGTAGAGACAATTAGGTTTATTTGCAAGAGTAATCCTAAGAGTTGGTGTACGGCGAAAGCTTGTCCCTCGGGTGAAATAGCGCAATTGTCCGTCTTATTTATCTTATCGCATGCATTGGTTAACGTTGTGGTAAACCCTAATCCTAGGAGTTACTTAATTTTTACATATTTTATACACCCAAAACCCTCTGTTTTATTTCTATTCATTGCTTCTCTCTCCATTCTCAATTCTTCGGCCTTTCTTTGCCGACAAAACAACTAACCCACTGCAGGAAGACATCGATATCGACCCCAGACGTCAATATCGACCACTGAGTTCGTCGACAGTTTTCTGGTCGATGCAGACGTGAAATTTCCAACGCTACTAGGATCCCGCTGACACGCCTCCTCGTGGATCGATCCTGACTACCCTTCCACTACAATGGGAGGAAGTCTTGTAATTATTTGCTTAGGCCAGGAGTTGGATTACATTTATTACATCTTTATTATTTGTAATTACTTGACATATCAGCCTCCTGCAACAACAAAGCCTATCTTTGCGAACCCAAGCCTGATAGAGGGGATTGGGAACACGAGTAGGCTGCTGCACATCAAACAAGGCATCCTCTTGTGTGAGCGGTGAGGCAACGGAAAGCAAAGCGGTCGGATCAATGATGGTGGCCGACGGTGGTGACGCAATGGGTGTCAAGACAGAGTCCAAATCGAACGCTTCAAGGGCGGAACGAACGGTGTTGCGCCAGAGAAGATAGTTCGAACAATCAAGACAGGTCGCAAAATTAGGGAGATGGAAATTTGGGGAAGACCCATCGGTAGAGGAGGAGGAGGCGAAAAAGAGAATCTGAGTGAGAAAGGTAGGTTGGAAGCCATTGATGAGGAAAGGATCGTGTGTTTTAGGCTGATACCATGTAAATTCAATAACTTTGGAGGAAGAAGATGATTTTGTATGTATTGATTTTAGTACATATATAGTTACAAGATTAGGGATCCCTTGGAGACCAGTTAGTTGATCCTTACCAAAAGCAAATCATATCGTAATCAAATCATATACATATGCTCCCTCCTTCTGTAAATACATGTCATTCTAGGCCTATGCACGGGAATTAAGAAATCTTATAAGTGCTAAAGGAATAATAATAAATTAAAATTGAAAAAACTTCTTTATTTTGTTATAATATTATTATTTGGATTTACCAAAGGCGGTGTCGCGGTGTCAATACTTTATAAATACGATCAAATGAAGATCCATTGGTTACGAAGCTACTACCTCCAATGAAGACCTCCAATAAAGATTGAAGACGTCTCAAGAAGTTTGAAGAGCAAGCATCTATGATTTGAATGTATCAATGACGTCCAACACGTTGAACTCAGGGGGAGCATTATACACACTGAACTCTTTTTCCCTTCGATCAGGTTTTTTATCCCAATGGGTTTTCCTGACAAGGTTTTTAACGAGACAGTACAACAAAAGCATATGTAGAAGGCTGCACTCTTTTTCCTAAGCTAAGGTTTTGTCCCATTGGGTTTTTCTAGTTAGGTTTTTAACGAGGCAGTTAGCGGAACAAATATTGTATATCCAAGAGGTAGTGTTATAATATTATTATGTGGATGTACAAAGATATTCACTTTACTTAGATAGAGTTTTTACCTTTAGATATATTTATCTTATACTTGGAGCACAAGGATATTATATATTCCTATATATACACCACAAGATACACAATTGAATACAATCATATTCTCCTCCTTTTGTTATCAAAGTTTGGCTTTTGGATTTGCCCTAGTTTATAATATTTTTCAATTGGTAAGGATGAGAGTAGGAGTAATGTAAAAATTATAGTAATGATTAGATTTAAAAAGTAGGTTAAATGTAATAATTAAATCAAGAAGAACATTTATTTTTGACAAAATTATACACTAAAAGGAGACGGACGGAGTATTAACATATATTTGAATCAAAGATTCTAAGAATGCACCAAAAGGGGACCTCATCGATTCCATGAATGAAAATTATATAGGCTAGGAAACCCTTTTTCCATCCCTCCAAAAGGTGACCTTCCGCTTTCAAGGAATCGATTTTTTATGATGCAACACTTGATCGAACACTAAATCACATGAAATCATATATATTCCATTTGAAATAGAGATGTAGAATACAATTAAGTAGAAATTAAGGGATGGAAATATATATATATATATATATATATATATATATAAGCGGGAAAATTAAATATAAGATCGAAGATAGGTGCGCGCAGGTAGGTGATCATCGAGAACATAGAGTAGCTTGGGGGTAGTTTGGAGATTGCATTAAATTAAGAAGCGAGCAGCTAGCTGAAGGAATTGAAGCGCGCGAATTGAGGCGGTGAGAAGATATGATGGATTAAAGCCAGGGATTGTATTTGTCGGTAGGCCTACGGATATGGCGAACCGACTTCCAGACGGCGCTGTTGCATTTGAATCCAGAGCCAAAGGTGAGCTGCCAGATGCGGTCCCCTCTGCAGATGTTTCCCTTGGCCTCGAGATAGGCGAGCTCGTACCAAATGCTGCTGCTGGAGGTGTTGCCGAAGCGGCGGAGGGTGGCGCGGGAGGCCTCCATGTTGGAGTCGCTGAGCTCAAGGTTCCTCTGGATCTCTTCGAGGACGGTGTTGCTGGCTGCGTGGACGCAGAAGTGCTCGAAGGCCAACTTGTAGTCCGGGATGTATGGCTTGGAGGAGGCCTCCGCCGCCCCCGGCCTTGCCTGAGAGGATCCAAACAGGTGCTTCTTGATGAGCGTCATGAAGAAGAGGAGCTGCTCCGACACCGGGAGGACCAGGGGTCCGAGTGTGGTTATGTTGGTCTTGAGCGCATCTCCGCCTATCTCGATCAGATCTCTGCTCACCTTGAGGCCTTTAAACCTTCGGTCGTCCTCTTCTTGGTAGATGCACCTGAAGCTGCGATCATCTGCGCCCTTGTGAGTTCGGACAATGTGCTCTAGGCGGTACTTGGCGCGTGGGAAGTCACGGCGGCGGTTTGATAGTAGGGCCGCTGAGCAACCCATCCGGAAGTAGCAGTTAGGAACGAGCATGGAGCGGTTGGAGCCAGGGTACCAGTTGTAGCCGACCATCTCAGTGCTGACCACAACAGCGAAGTTGTTAGGGTTGGCCTGGAGCATATCCCTGGCGAGGTCCAATCCTATTATCCCTGCACTGCAACCCATTCCCCCTAGGTTGAAGCTCAGGATGTTCCCTCTCATCTTGTAGTGGTTTATGATCATCGCCGATAGGGATGGCGTCGGGTTGAAGATGCTGCAGTTCACCACCAGCACTCCCACGTCCTTTGGTCTTATCCTCGTCTTCTCGAACAGCTCATCCAGGGCTCCGAATATCACCATCGCCGCTTCCTCCCTCCCTTCTTTCATCGTACAAATGCTGTCTTTCGACGCTATCGACTTTGGCACGTATGTCTCTTCGCCAAGCCCCGATGTCTCCAATATCCTCTTTTGGAACCTTAAGCTCTCTTCGTCGAACTTTCCCGATTCTCGAGCCATTTCAATGAATTGCTCTCGGCTTACCTGCATTTTTTTTTCATATTCCGTACGTTACTTAATTGTTACTTCAATATTGCAATAAAACAAATCCAGCATATATTTATACGGAGTATTCAACAAATCACCATCGATCAACAAATCCAAACAGAGTAATATAATATAACTAATATGCATAATTCAGGATAAATTTTACACCCGTAGTAACTAGTAATATTCTCAAAAATTGAAACATAGTTAAACAAATGGGATGATCTTGGAGCTCGCTGTGATTCAACAACCCATTGGTCAAATTTGAACCATCTATCTTCTAATAATCTTGAGTGATTCTGGTAAAATTTTCTTTTATTGCCAATAAAAAGAATTGCCAAAATAAGCCACAATTATCTATAGATATTATAGTTAATAAAATAATGTAAATCTATTGGTCTATATTAGGTCATAAAAATATATACTATAAAAAATATATTTACAGATTTTTTTAAGTAATGAAAAAATAATACTCCCTCCGTCTCGAAATTCAAGTAGTACGTTTTAGACCTTTACTAGTGTAGGTCTCGTCCCATGTACGAAAAATATATTAATATAATATTATAAATAATCTAAATAGATTCTAATAAATAAAAATAATAATCTAAATATAAACAATTTTTTCCACCAAAAAAAATATAGATATAAATGAAATTAGTTCGACATATTAATTATATATAAAAAAATTTCTTATCTATCGTTAATTAAATCTCATGTAATATAGTAGATAATTGATTTTTAAAAATATTTTAGTTTTCTGTTTTTATTAGATATTTAGTACATATTATTAAATTAGTTTACTAAAATATCTATGCACGGATGGATTGTGCCTACATATGTTGGCTACATAATATTTTAATAATTTATTTTGGCATCAAAAAACAATATAGATATAAATAAAATAACAAGTATTAAATAAATAATTTTGATATAAATAATTCTCTCCACCAAAAAATAATATAGATATAAATAAAATAGCACCTATCATATACTACATATTTATCTATTAATATTTTTGGCAAGTATGACTATGAAATATTTTTTATTTATGTTTTTGTCAATCAACTAAAATATATATATAGATAAATTGTGACTTATATAATTTTCTATACTTTATCAGAACATATTATTTTATTAATTTTCCCCCATAAGATCAATCATAACGCGCCACATGATTTTTTCTATAGGATCAACCACAACGCGATATATAAGACACTATGCATTGGTTTTAGTATATATATATATAGATATAGATTCTTGTATCAAAATAGATGTTATTTTAGGTTTTCTAGGTAAGGGAGAGTAATTTGTTGTATCGATTTGTTTGTTGTTGACTTTTTAAAAGATTTTGATTGGTTAAAAAATATAGTGGGTATTAAAAAATAATAAAATTTATGAAAAAGTTAGTGGACTAAAGATGTTGATTGAGGGGTGAATGTTTTATTAAAACTTGTGCAAAATTCTAAAACGATTTAAATTTTGAGACGGATGAAGTAAGTTTTTTTTAAAAAAAGTTACTATTTAGATTATTAAAAATTATTAAAAGTTTTGAAAAAATATATTTTGAGTAATGAAAGTGGAAAAATATGGATGTTTTACTAAAAAAAATATAATTATATACTGTATATAACATATGATAAATAAAATTTTATATCATTACATAAATTTATTTCTTATTCTCACCTTTTGAATTAAATCTATTATATTGGTTGTAATTTTTTTAATAGATTTTTATAGATAATTGATGTAATTTGGAATATTAAATCTATTATATTTGGAATAGATTTTTTAAATAGATTAGCTAGCTAGAAGGATACGTGTAATTTAGAAAATAAGATTCTGACAACCCTAGAAATTAAACCTATATATAAGTAACTTGAAACTAAAATGGATGAAGAAGATGATGATGATATTACGTACTGTACGTACCTTGAGATCGTCGGCAGGCTTGAAACAAGCGAAGTCGATCAGGTAAATAGGGCGGGGGAGGGACATGAAGTAAACGGAGAGCGTGAAGACCAAAACCCCAAAGGAGGCAAGGACGGTGGCGAGATCGGCGTCCAATAGCCTCCGCCAGAGCTCATCTCGGCTGAGGCTGCCGATCTCGGCACTGAGGACTAAAACCAGAAGGGGGATGGTGGCCAAGTACACCCCGTGGTTGATTAGGTAGTGGTACCCAAGCTTCACGTATTTCAAGTTCACCGACTGCAGGAGGTCCGGCAGCCTCCTTCTCACCCTCACCGAGAAGAAGGTCGTTTCCGATGAGCTGTCGTCCCCTTCTCTCTTTACTATCTCCGTCGAAAGCATCTCTCTCTCTTCACGCCCCCCAACGGCCATATAATATGCTACCTTCTCTAGCTAGCTAGCTAATTATATTGGCCGGGATATGCTCTCTCGATCTATCGATCTTCTTTACTTACTTGATATCGAACTAATTCACTTAATTCATTTCTATCTAGCTTAGCTTGTGTTCATCTCCAACTACAACGTACCCAACTAGGTTTAATTTCATTTATAGCTAGGAAGCAAGCCAAACTTCATGCATCCATCATTAATTGACTATATATATATATATATATATAGAGGATAGATCATGTGTAAGCAAGTGTTACTGTGTAATTTGTGAGCAAATCTAGAGCGTCGGATTAAGAAAATCAAACGGATGAGATTAAAAGTAACTTGTGAACAGTAACATTAGTCGTAGGTACGAAGTGATTATTCGTATGTACATACATATGAATAATCTTTTGTTACTTACAAATAATTACATTTGTTCATACATACGAATAATTACATTATTATACACGAATAATCGCTTGGTACCTGCGAATAATTTCTCTGCTCACAAATTACACCGTAAGGGTTGCTTACACGGGATCCAACCTCTCTCTCTCTCTCTCTCTATATATATATATATATATATATATATATATATTATTCATGACCTAGCTAATAGAAGCAAATTTCTAAATGGACACTCATTTATGGTCTTTTGGTGGTGGTTATATGGTGCCGCCTAGGTGAAACCCATCAAGCCAGATGCTAATGGGGAAGATGGTTTTTATGTAATCGTCTTGACGTGCCCAAAAAAAAATCTAGTTTAAAATTAAAATTTAAATGAAATTAAAATTGAGCTAGATCCTTTTAATTTTTTATGTAAGTTAAATTTAATTATTTGTAAACAAAAATGGGATATGAATGTACGTATATGAAGCTAGCTAAAAAAGAAGTGGTTAAAAAAAAAAGTGGTTAAAAGTAGTCGGTCATGGTAAATTCAGAAACACTGACCAAATAAAGCTCATCGTCTCAAAATGGGAAGAGCAAGGGGTTTAATGATAAGGAGTGAAAAGGGTTAATGGGAGGTCTTGAGTTTAATTTGTGCATACATTATTTTTTTTTGGTGAAAAAAATAAAAGTTCACCTTGTTTATTATCATTGGATCTAGTCGGTTCGCGTAAATCGGTTTACTTAATATGTGGCTTTTACCAGCTGAATCACGTATCCAGAGTTTACCACTGGGTCATTCTAGTTTGAAAAAAAAAGAAAAAGAAAAAAAAAGAAAAAAAAAAGAAAAGAAAAAGTGGTTCAAAGGCAATAAATAAAGGGTGGGTGAAGGGGAGGGTGAGTTGGTCAATTTGTCATGATCAATTAGGTTTGGAGGACAGTTAATTTTTGGCAACCCAACTTGAAGACTTGAAGGTGTGCAGTTGGGAGCTCCCAACTACTTTTTCCCCCTCTTTAATGAGGCGGATGGATTACCCATATTGTAATGTCCCTCTCGTCCTGCTCATCCACCCATATCCAAATTATAATTTAATTAATGTCACGCGATTACATACTAAAATTAGGGACAAAATAAGAATTTCTTTTCAAAATATTTACTATCCAAATTATAATCTAATTAATGCCACGCGATTACATACTAAAATTAGGGACAAAATCAGAATTTCTTTTCAAAATATTTACTAAGAAATAAATATTTATCATTATATTCACAGTTTAAAATATTTATAAAAATATTCATTTTTTTTTGCAGATTTTACAGAGAAATGCGATATTAGACCCCATTTCATTTGTTAACTATAAATTTTAAAACTGGAGAAAAAATAAAAGAACGAAACGCGAGTTCAAACCGTGTTTTTTTAGCTTTTCAATTTTCAATCAGCACAAAAAAAAAAAGAATAAAGTGCGGCCTTAATCCGCACTTCATTTGCAAGGGCCTCTTTCAAGGACATCAATAGCGGGCTGCTCATCTTACTCGGTGGTGGGCTGCTTCCATTTTCCTTGGTGGAGTTGCAGGCGAGTTGTTGTGTGCGGCGAGGAGTCGCATGGGTCCTCCATCTTCCTCGATGGTGGCGGTGGCGGACAGGAGGAGGGCTGGGCGGGGGGCTACGTACGGGCGGGCGGGAGGAAGCTGTGGCGGTAGTTGCGGGAGGAAGCCGGTGGCGCCTGGGAGAATTAGTGATTGGTGAAGTACGAGTGAAGCGCGGGTTCAGAATGCATGTGCTTTACTCTTTTTTTGTTTTTTTTTTAAATGGAAAAAATGCGATTTGAACCCGCGTTTTATACAAAATTTATTATAAAATGCAGTTTCAAACCGCGTTTCTTTGTTTATTTTTTCTGCAATTTCAAAATTTATAAATTATGATGCGGTCTCAGACCGTGTTTTTCTGAAAAATCGCGTTGAAGATAAATGTGGTCTCAGGCCTGAGGGAGGAAGGAGGGACTCCTGTTGAAGATAATAAAACGCGGTCTCAGACTGTTTTTTTCTGAAAAATCTGTAAAAAATTAATATTTTCGTAAATATTCTAAATGTGTGAATGTAATGGTAAATAATTATTTTTTTGTGAATATTTTGAAAAACAATTCACAAAATACATAATATTTCTTTCTTGGAATTTTCATTAGTAAAGTCTTTTTCTATTTGTAGAAAAAAGTGAGAAAAAATTAACAAAAGAAACGCGGTATCAACCCATGTTTTTAATACTAATTTTATTTCGGGATGAAATATATAATTTTTTAATTTTTTTTACAGTAGACACGCGGTTCCAAACCACGTGTCTATTTTTTTTAAAAAAAGAGTGAAAACAGGTCGAGAGGCCGGAGGAAGAAGGAGGGACGTCGGAGGAGGAGGAGGAGAGGTCGGAGGCCCTCCTCCTCCTCCTCCTCCTCCGGCGTCCCTCCTTCCTCCCTCAGGCCTCCTCGACCTGTTTTCACTCTTTTAAAAAAAAAAAACAGACACGCGGTTCCAAACCGCGTGTCTACTGTAAAAAAATTTAAAAAATATATATTTTATCCCGGAATAAAATTAGTATTAGAAACACGGGTGAATACCGCATTTCTTTTGTTAATTTTTCTCGTCTTTTTCTTCAAATTTAAAATTTTCACCTTCTAAATAAAACGCGGGCTCATACCGCGTTTTTCCGACAACCCTGCAAAAAATGTATATTTTTGTAAATATTTTAAAATTTTGAATATTTTATTAATTAATTATTTTATAGTGAATATTTTGAAAAAAAATTCGAACAGAACTCTCTAGTGTTACCTCATCGATTTTTTTTGTGTGTGTAAAAAATTCCAAATAAAACATTAAATTTTTACGAAAAATTTCAAATAGGGCATGCAACAATTGGCCTTTTTAATATCTTCAACAGGAGTAAAATTTTCGTAATGGGACAATCACCTTGATTAAAAATTATAGAAACTAGAAAGTACAATCACCCTTATTTATGCACTTTAATTTGAAAGCATATTATATATGCACAACATAATGTTATATTTGCACAACATAATGTTATATTTGCACAACATAATATTATATTTGCACAAAATAGTGTTATATGTGCACACCATAATATTACATGTGCACTTTATCATCTTATTTATGCACTTTATTATTTTATTATTGCACTTCATAATGTTATGTTGTGCAAATATAACATTATGGTGTGCATATATAATAGACTTTTAAATTAAAGTGCATAAATAAGATTAAAATGTGCATAATTAAGGTTAAAAAGTGCATAACTAAGATTATGATGTGCATGATTAGCATTTTGCGATTGTTGCGCTCTTGTCTATTATGTAACCTATGTGGGATTTGAACTCACATATTTGTGCAAACACACATTGCTCTACCAATTGAGCTAATAGGCTAAATTATGATTTTCATGCTAAAATAGAAGAACCTAATAGACCTAAAGCATATCGCAATAAAATTCTAAAATCCAATTAGCTCATGATTCACAAACAATTTGACAATGATATGAACATGGTATCAGGTCATCATACCACCCAAAGGAATCACCCAATGTGTAGTTCTTGTAGGCATCAGCAAAGCCTGGATCTGAACACACCAGTACCAACAAGGTTGCTGCAACCCATCAGCTTCTGTGAAGAACAAAACCCATACCCATCATCATTTAAAGACTCTGATCTTGGGGTAGTTAGTAGTTACAGCTCCCACTTTCCCTTTCTTTTTGGCCTTTCCTGAAATCTCAAGGGAGATATGTAAATTCACTGGAGGTTTACTTTTATAGAGAAATTGAATTGCATTTCAGCTTCACCGACTCTTTAATTGCTTCAATGTCTTGCTGTTTAAATATGATATGGTTACAGAGTTATACCATTTCATTCCTTTGTTTGGAATGACATCTATCAGTTTCTTTTAAAGGTTGCACATTTCATAATATAATCCCCTTCCTGCACTTCAAGGCCACATGGCTGAGAACTTCATAATCCAAGATGCATACCTGGCGCTTGGCTGCAAATAGGCAGCTGAATGAACAAGACACCTCAAAACTACGAAATCTAATTGTCACTGTCCTATACACATATAATTAGACCTGTCAAAACACAACCCGACCCGAAAACCCGACCCGAACGCCCGGTAAAATTTGGGTCAGGACCCGAAAATTTTGATCCGAAAATTTTTTTCGACCCGAACCCGAAAACCCGGTAATTTTCCGGGTCATCTGGGTTTCGACCCGGTGACCCGATTGACCCGGTAATTTTGACTCGATTAATCCGATTGACCCGGTGATCCGATTGACCCGATTGACCCGATTGATTTATAATTATATATGATTAATTTTTTTATGGAGATTCCAATTTATTTACATTTTATAGTTACAATCACTTGATGTTTCATTTTCAAATCAACTTTTATATTTATTTGTATTGTGTAATACTCCCTCCAATCCATAGTATTTGATTTTTTATTTGTCATCACATTTTTTAAGAAGAAAAAACTCGAAAAAAATATTAAAATATTAAAATAATTCTATGCTTATTACTAATTGCATGAAATTATTTTTAAAAAATTATTTGAAAAATTGATATTTTATATATTTTTAAATTTTATTAAAAATTAAAAGAAATCATAAAAATTAAATATTTTTGATCAGATATAGTATATAATTACAAGCACTAAAACTTATGAACCACGTCTTTAATTTTAGCATTTTAAAATTATCGCAAAATTACCAAATCATGATTTTTTAATTTAAAAAAGAAAAATTTGACAAAACCGAAATCGACCCAATTTGACCCGAAACCGGGTCAAACCCAAGTTCAAATCAACCCGGATATACCCGGGACCCGTTTTATCCAGAACCCGTTTTACCCGAAACCCGAAATGACCCTACCCGAACCCGATCCGAATGACCCGATTAACAGGTCTACATATAATCGTAATTTATCAAGTGCATAAATAAGCTAAGAAAGTTCAAAAATAAGATTACTAAGTGCAAAAATAACAGTATGACTAAACTTTACACATTAAAACTATGAAATCTAATAACATAGATCCAAGTGGAGTTGAACCACCAACCTCCCGAACAACAATTGTCCGGGTGCTCTTTCCTATTTGAGCTTATGAATCTTAATGTTAAAACCTACCAACTATTTTAAAAAAAGTGCATTAAAAGGATCATAAAAATAACAGCCATCAGTTTTAGTTCAATCGTAAGACAATCATGAATGATTAACAAATACATGAACAACAACAATTGCCAGATGTTGGACTCAACCGCAGAAAAGTACTAGCAAGTATCCGAGAAAGAGAGGTGCTTACCTCAAGAAAATGGCCAGCTAAGTAAGAACCGGTTGAGCAGCAAAAAATAATGGTTCGAGGTTCACCACCACAAATCTGAACTAGCCAACATACACGAGTCCTAGCCTTCAAGAATGAAGCTACAATAAGAAGAGTCACGGTTAAGGAGCACGCAACCAATATACTTCAACAGTACAAGGGTCCTCAATATGCATAACCCTAACTGTGAAAAAAGGAAACATAGACTTAAATTACCTTAACTCATGATTCACAAATAATTTGACAATGCTATGAACATGAAATTAGCTCCAAATCAACCCAACAACACAACCATATCATCAATTTCAATCAATTTGGCTTTTAGCAAAATAAACCCCAAATTCTAAAGCATATCGCAATAAAATTCTAAAATCCAATTATAAGTCAATGATACTTGCAACATTGTTGCATGAATGGCTTGATGCAAGATGTAAGTTAGTTGGAAACTGCTCTAACAAAACTGTGTAAGTATAGAATACTGAAGTCAATAGGCATGAAATACATCTAATACAGCCAAGCATAGGCCAACATACCAGCTGTGTCTAATGAAATATTTGCCACTGGAACTTGATTGACAATTTTCATTCTATCATGATTAGGGAAGTTTACAAATTAAATCATAAGTCATAAGAGGAAAGAGAATGATGTAGAACATCACCAATATATGAATTGACAGAGCTAGTTTTAGGCATATGCGTTTGAAACCAATCAAGAAGAAGCAAATCAATTCTCAGATGAAAACACAACCATAAAATAAAACTCTCTACACAGTCACACGCACATACAACAATAGCAACAAAAGTAGTTTCAGCATTCCCAACGAAAGCAAAAACAATCAATTTCAAGTATTAGGAGGTGAAAATAGTCAAATTAGAACTGAAATTTAACAAAGAAGAAAGAAAAATTCAACAAATCAAGGAGTAGAGTGGTGGACTATGAACAAATCAAACAAAAATTCAACCAATCAAGCAAAAATTCAACAAAATTCATATCTAAGGAAACCTATTGAAAGTAATAAATCTCACGAAACACACCTTGAAGCGAGAATAAAGGATTTGGCACCTTGAAGCACAGATCCAGGCCCGTCGTTCACCACCTCCAGCCTCGCGCCATCTCTCGATCTCATATCTCCCTCCAACGAAAATCAACTATTCTAATTTGTGAAGATGTCAGCGCGAATCGACTGGTGGAAAGCTGAGAATTCGGAGTCTGCTTGTTCACCAGCCTTTGTTTCGACTGGATGTCATCGGCGGGGTTCCAAGTATTTAGACGGAAGGCGGCGGTAGTAGGGGAGCAAGATGGAGGAAGCTTCGTAGGAGAAGAGAGGGGGAGCTTCGCCGCCCTTTGATCTGAACTGGCAATAAGAATCAGGCGATGAGAGAGGGAGTACTTGGCTCACTGCGAGGAAGGAAGAAGCGTGCCCTACTCGGTTTTTTTAAACCCGTTCATTTTTTTAAACCAGCCCGCGTGTCCGGTTTTCCACTAAAAGAAAAAATTTTACACTTTAAGGATTTTACACCCTATGACAATTTTACATTTTAACTCTTCCCTATATATATATATAGGGTGAGGTTAAATGGAAAAATGTCATTAAAGTGTAAAATTCCTTAAGGTGTAAAATTTTGTCTTTTGTGGGAGACACGGGTTGATTAAAAAAAAAAAGTGGCCGAACTGGCCCAATAGTAAAAAATAAGGTTTTCGTCTCCAAAGGCAGCAACAGCTTCATGGCCCTTCCCTGCCGACCTCGTCTCCTTCAAGGCGCCCTCAATTCTTCTCCTCTGTCGCCCTCAACCATCTCCTCAGTCATCTCCCCTCCCTCCTTCGCACTCGCCGTCGAGGACCCCCAAGACGAGGACTGTTTCTTCTCCTCTGTCGACGACGCCTCCTTGCGATCTGAGAAGGAGCCGCTGAAGCCTACGACAAAGGGGTTGGAGCCATGAGATCTCTCGTGTGTTCAATCCGGGCGTAATGGGAGGCGATGATGCAGATTACGCCATGGATTACATCGGCGATTCGCACTCAGTTCCAATTGCCCGAAACCGGAGCCCAAGATGGTGTGCCGAGAAGCTCTCCAAGCTTCAATCCTCTGTTGCTGACCTTAGCCAAATCAGGTCCGTTCTTCATCTTCTCCTTTCTTTTGCTTTGTTCGGCTGGTGGATCTGAGATTTGTGTGTTCAAATTTGCAGTGAGAAGGGGAAATCTGGTTTCATCAGGTAAGTTGGCATCCTTTTAAGAGTTTAAATTACGAAATTATAATTGATGTGCATTTTTTCTGGAAATTTGATTTGGTTTTCGAGTTTCTGGAGGTTTAGTTTGTGTTCTGAATCTTGTTTTTCGTTGATTTGGTTTTTAGAGAATATATGTGTTTCTGGAAAAATAGGCAATCATCTCGTCATTTTATTGACATACATCTTTAACAGGTTGAACTACAGGTATAGATCTCATCATTTTTATTTGTTGGCATTGCTGGAATTGCCTTTGGTACCTTTGAAATCCATAAGTTTTAAAGCCCTTAAGATAGCTATAGATATGACATGTCGTTTGGTTATGAACTTGAGTCACGGAGTTTTGTATGGTTGGAAATGTAGAGATTAGAGGCTTTCGATGCTCGCTTTACTTTGCCATAAAGAACCTGCATAAACAAGTTTATATGTCATACAAGTTTTAATAGGCAGCCATAAAGAACCTGCATAAACAAGTTTATATGTCATACAAGTTTTAAAGCCTATTAGCTCAATGGTAGAGCAATGTGCGTTTGCACAAAGATGTGGGTTCGAATCTCATATAGGTTACATAATTAATAGACAAGAACACAACAATCCCAAATTGTTAATCATGTACATTATAATCTTAGTTATGTACTTTTTAATCTTAATTATGCATTTTTTAATCTTATTTATGCACTTTGATTTGAAATTGTTATACATAAAAAATAAATAGACGATAGGCCCGTTTAAAATAAACATTGCATACCGTAAAGGCGGAGTGGCATTGCCCCCCTAACCCCCGAACAGGGGCACGTCGCCCCCTGGACCCCCGACTCGCTGACCGGTCAGCGAGACCACCGCCGGGGGCTTCACCCCCCAGACCCCTCGATGCGTCGCCGGTCAAAATGATTCAAGGCACATTAACAATAATCTTAATTGTGCACTTCATATTATTATTCATACACATCGTCATTTTATTATTGCACTTTATCATTTTATTTATGCACTTTATAATCTTAATTGCGCACTTCATAATCTTATTCATGCACTTCATCATTTTATTCTTGCACTTTATCATTTTATTCTTGCACTTTAATTTGAAATTGTTTTACGGAAAAAAATCGTTTGAAATCTGTCAGCCTAAATTACGCGAGAGGTGAACCCAAACTCTCAAAAGTAAAAAAACAAAATTAAAAAATCGATTTCAAAAGCACATCGTGTGTCTCATTCATGCACTTTATGATCTTAGTTTTGCACTTTTCAAACTAATATTGCACATTTAATTTCTAAAAATCTACATTCAAACTAAAATTTTATTTTTGCACTTTATAATCTTAATCGTGCACTTCAAAATCTTATATTTCAATTATAAAAATTATAAATTTTTATAATTGAAATAGGCCCATTTATAGATTTACCCATATGAAATTATTATATCTGCACAACATAAAGTTATATTTGCACAACGTAATGTTATATGGGCACAACCTCAAGTTATATTTGCACAACAAAAAGTACTGACACGAAAAAAAATTGCTGGCGCGAAGAGAGAAAAAACTGACCCGGGAAGGGGGGGAGGGCACATTGGGGGGGTGGGGGGGAGGGAGCACACGCATGGGGCAAGGGGGCACATGAGGGTTGATAGTTTGATAATTAAATTAGACACATTTACTTATAAATTAGGTCCATTTACTCATTATCCATAAAAATTAGGCCCATTTACTTATAATTAGACTCATTTAGAGAATTGGACACCTTAAGGACATTTTACATTTGAACCATTACATATATATGTGTGTGTGTTTGTTTGTGTGTGTGTGCGCGCGCGCGCACGGTTCTAGTGAGAACACCCCGGTCCGATAAGAACGAAAGAAGCGTTTCTATTGACTGATTCATATTAAAATAATAATTTTTTAGGGGGTAGGATTTGGCATGGGCGCGTGAGCGCGTGTAAAATTTCGGGGGTAGTTTAGTCTTTTCTCGTGTTGTATTTCTCTTTTAGGCGCTTTGGCCTCTGTGTCTGATATCACTCATCGCTTCAAATTATCTGGATCCAAGGAAGCAGCCAAGATATGATATATTAGTCTTATCATTGCAGCAACTGAAGGCGCTTTGACATAAACAAAAGAAAAAGAAATCCGATTATGAGTTGGAAGCGAAAGGATATGGGTAAATGGAAGGTGAGAGAAAGATATAAAAATCTATCAATGATATGTAATTCCGATATGTAAGGTCTATGAATCGTCTCATACTCATAACGGGCAATGTAATGAAGCATCAATACGGATTTTCATCTATCATTATATGAATCTCTTCATAGCACAAAAATTAAGAGCCTCGGGTCAATAAAGACTAAGAACATTGACTCAAAATGAAGTAAAAGCTCCGTTGTCAAATTCAGGCCTAACCATTAATCAAGAAGATCTATTTTATAATATTTCGTGCTCCAAATACTCAGATGAGTATCCGACGAGGTAGAACCGTCTCTAGCAAGATAAGATGACAGACTCATTCTCTGTATTATCAATAGGATCCATTCTAACAAGTCACACACTCATATTCCGGAAATACAGAAAGAAAGAAATTCTGCGATTGAACTGCCAACGGGGTTATAAGTAATAAACCTGAGATTTCACTTTAGTATTGAAAAACTCGAACTTAGTAGTTCTTGTAGATTTAATTCATTGAAATTCCATCCAGTAAAACGGAAGAATTGTAAATCTCCAAAATAATAGATAGGAATACTACAAATAAAGCCATTGCGATACCCATCAAAGGAGTCGTTCCCCAGCCAGGAGCTACTTTACCATATTCCGAATTCAACGGTTTCAATAAAGCCTTCTACTTTATCGCTCTCGGAAATCTCGCAACTTCTCTCTGGCTTCTTGTGTTCCAATCCCTAAATCCTTCAATATCGGCGCCTGTAAGTTGAATTCGAACTTATTTTTGTGTTTATCTTGTTATTTTTAGTTGTGGTTTATTTGCACAACATAAAGTTATTGTTGTTATTTACAATGGAAAACGTCTTCTTCGACTGTGATTATACTGTTTCAATTGCAGAAAACAACGTTATATAGGGTTATGAAATTGATCTAGGGTTTATGTATTCGTTTTGTTATTTTTTATGAAATTTTTGGCAATTTGTTATTAAGCAGCGTGATCTAGGGTTTATGCTTGTGTTTCCGTTTTGTGGTTTTTTATGAATTTTTTGGCAATTTGTTATTAAACAGCGTTATCTAGGGGTTAAGTGGATGAAGTAAATGACAGTTTTTGGTTAATAAAGCAAAACAGAGTTTGGTTCAGTGATGGTACTCAGTGTGGTTCAGTGATTCAGTGATTTTACTCAGCGCGCTACATCTAGGGTTTATGCAAGTATTTTACTTGGTTTTTTTTGCCCTGCTATGTAGATTGAACAGGAGAAGATGGAAAATATTACAGACCACCCAGAATCAAGCAATGTGTTTAGAAGCGAACTTGTTAATCCATCTTTAATGAAGTCAGCTTCTGTTATTAAGCTCAACAAATATGCAGTGATTCATTTAATAATTGTGTTGCTTCTTGAATTATACTCTAATTGGTTTAATACACATAACTGCAGATTGGTTCATTATTAAAATATATTTTTTCATGATTAAAATAATTAGTGGTTCTATATATATTCAATGACTTAAGGCTCTGTTTGGTACTAAACCAATCTATATAAATGTACTGAACCAATCTATATATATGTATACTGAACCAATCTCTATATATATGTACTGAACTAATCTGTATATATTCTGAACCAATATGATTATATATGTACTGAACCAATATGATTATATATGTACTGAACCAATCTTTATATATCTATACTGAACAAGTTGGCTTCTAAACACATTGCTTGATGATTAAAATAATTAGTGGTTTATGAATTAATAATGTCATGTATTATTTTTACAGGGAAGTTCTATTCAGCTTGAAAGGTTTCAAAGTTCCACTTATTTTGTTTCAATCATTACTGCCTAATCAATTTGTGGATGCACAAGTGATTGATGCGTGGGTAAGAGTTCTTAACTTTGAAGAATCTCGTCACGCTCATGGACCTGTGAAGAGATATTTTTGTACTTTTGATCTCAGTGTAAGTTTGGATGGCTTTTGAACTATGTTTTTCAATGTTATATTGTTAGTTTGTTTATGAGTTAACTCATTTTTATTCATGTGTTTCAGGCTGATTTAGTGGTGTCAAAGTCTGATGTTAGATTTGAAAAGAGGTTCTCTGTCTTTCGTAGTAAATTTGATCAGCTTCTTAAAGCAACCTGCACTTAAAATTTGGCTAAATATGATTTGGTGAGTTATTTAAGCAATTACAATTTTTTTTTATTTTAGATATGTATTTAGCATTTTAGATTTTTTGTTTTTCTTTGTGCATATTTTATTGCCAGTGTTTGCCTCAGCTCATTTTTATGTGATATGTTTCAATTTTAAATCCAAAGAGGTTGTGATCATTGATAGCATGAAGCTTTCAGTTGACTTTGAGAGCAAATATTCTAATATTCCTGACATTGCTGTAAGTTTTTTCTCTATATCCCTATCAACATTTTGTTTTTCAACATACTCTTATCATTTTTGATTTTTAATTAAGGTGAAATTAATTTGCTGCTACTTGGATCGAATGAAGCTTTCTAACAAGGCAGATGTTATTTGTAATTGCAAACCGTTCCGTCTTGGGTTAGAGTGGGCAACACATGAGAATCTTGTTGATCGTGGTATTTATTGCATGCGGCATTTGGAGACATACATGGGGAAAAGTGGACCTGAATGGCAGCTTGGCTTCAATACGAATTGCGTTGACTATGTCAACGCAATTATAATTCTCTTAGTAATGAAGAGAAGAAGTCTATCCTGTTGAAGCTGAAGAATTATCATCCTTGAGACTGATGTTTGTGTTTTGGGTGCAAATGTGGGGGAACATTTTGATGGAGGGATGGTTCTATTTTGGTGGTTGTAAGTTTTTGGTATGTTGACTGGTGGCTCTTAAGACTGATGTTTATGTGTGACTGATTTTAATGATGTTGACTGATGTTAATGATGGGAACAATGGTAACTTCTGTTTCAGATTACTTCAGGTCTTCTGTTTCAGACTACTGATGTTAATTTTTATATTGGTCGAATATTTTATATATTTATTATTTTTAATATAAGTTATTTTATATTTGAGGTGAATGAAGTAAATAATACAATCATAATTTTTTTTATAAGTATCTACAATTTATATGAAGATTGGTTCAATATACATATATAAGATTGGTTCAGTACGTATATATGAAGATTGGTTCAGTGTACAAATATAAAGGTTGGTTCAATACATATATAGTCATATTGGTTCATTATATATACAGATTGGTTCAGTATACATGTATATAGATTGGTTCAGAACATATATAATCATATTGGTTCAGAATATATATACAGATTGGTTCAGTACATATATATAGAATGGTTAAGTATACATACATACATACATATATATATATGTATGTATGAACATTGGTTCAATATATAAGATTGGTTCATTACATATATAAGATAGGTTTAGTACACCTAGGAAGTTGTTCATAGGGACAAGTGAGTAATGAGTGGTTCAGTGACTATATAATGAAATTGTCAATATTTTTAATTTAATAAATATGTAAAACTGGTTCAGTACTTATATTTAGAATATGGGTTTGTGAATGAATTGGTGCGGTTCACCAAGGAACTTGTATATAGGGACTAGGGAGTAATGAGTGGTTACTTTAGATTAGGCAGTTATGTGGGCATTTTTGTCATTTCGATTGCTGTATTTTCTCGGTTATATCTATCTACTTTTTCGATTTTGATAGTAATTGATCCGTTTCAAATTTGATTCCCATTTTCTTCTCTTTTCAAGTAAACCCTCGTCAATCTTCGTCTTTTCGTTTTCAAGTTCAAGTTTATCTTAATCTCCTTTTTTGAATGTAAGCTTCGACTGACCTTGTTAATTTTATTTTCTTCTATCTTTAGTTGTTTTATCTTCATTTATTAACACTTTATTTCATTTCACAGTTCTTCGTTGTCGGGGGAAAATGTCTGACGGCATTAGTGACGTTATTTACTCTTTTTTTTCTCTCATTTTAGTCGTTTAACTGATTGTGGTTCAACAATTAGGTGAATGTGGTTCAATCATTTTAACTGAGTGGTGGTGTAGTGATTTCACTGATTGGTTTTAAGGCATTTTTACTGATTGTGATTCGGGCAATTTTGCTAATGTTGTTCAGTCATTTCATTTATTTTAGTATTATGTTTTTGACGGATTTTAACAAATTTTTATGTAGATGAAACTCCATTGGCATTTATTTTTGATAAATTCAAAAGGAAAAATGAGGTTGAAGTCCAAAAGAAAACTGAAGTTTCAAAGAAGAGGAATATTACTAAAAAATCGGGGGATGACAGCGATGATGTTGTTGTTGTCAAGGAAGAAGATTGCAAACTTCAATTAAAAAATGTTATGTCAAGGAATTGAAAGGTTGCATACTATCGCATAGATTCCCGGACTCATTGCTACAACTTGGTTGATTCATTTGCAGATTTGAATGATGCTCAGAAAAATGCCATAAAGGAAATGAGCTTTAGTGGTATCTTCATTTACAACTTAAGCATATTCCATTATTTATGGCTTATTGGCTTGTTGACAACTTTGACCCCGATCGAGTTGCACTCACAACAGCCAACGGTAAATCAATTTAATTGAAGATGTTGATATGGCTATTACATTGGGGTTGGCACAAGGGAAAGTTCCAATGCCTATTGATCCCTCAATTAATAAGTGGACTTATCAACCATTATCTTTGTGGAAGAAATCAGTTGCCTCTAAGGGTAAGAGGATTTTTGCATCTGATGTGGTGAAGAAGATGCTAGCTGCTAAAGATGGAGGGAAATATTTCAAAACTTGTTTTGTAATCCTTGTATTTTCATCTTTGATTGAAAGAAACACTAATGGAACTGTGAATTTTAGTTACTTTAATATAGCTGAAGATGTCGATAACATTAGAAATATTAATTGGTGTGGATTTCTGTTGGATCGTTTGATTGAAGAAAAAAATCATGGGTACGTAACAAATGCTCCATATTCACAGGGTCTCTTCCATTGCTCGTGGTAAGTGAGTTAAAAAAATTCAATATTATTCCCCGGTTTGCATATTATTAAAATATTCTAATCTATTCTTATTTTTTTTTCCAGCTTTTTTATCTTGATCGTGTACGACTGGAGAGGCAAGAGAACCCAAGGACTATACCCACTTGTGCTAATTAGTCTGCTGCATCAATTAAAACAAGGGAAACTGATGAGATGAAAGGGAATGGATTTGGGTGTGGCCGGATATTGCCTAGGCTAGAATTTTATTCAGCTGCTCTACCAGCTTGAACATCTGATCAACTTGTTTTGGAAGGCCCTACTGAAAATGTAAGTATAAATAAGAGATTTGTATATAAATTTTATATTCAATTATTCAATTTATTTTAATTAAGTTTTTCAGTAGGTATATTAGAAAGTGGTTTAGTATATATGTATTAAGTATTTTAATGGTTCAATGTATTTGTATACATAGGTTTCTGAAGAAAATGAACCTATTAGTGAGGAACCGACAGTTCAAGTTGATAAGTTGTTTGAAGGTCCTAAAAAAAGTATGTATTTTTTTAATTAATAATTGATTTTTGTTTTGTTTATTATATAATTTTAGTTTTAAATATCTTTTTTACTTGTATTGCAGCCTTAGAAAGATAGGTATAAAACTGAGATGTGTTTATTAGTTAAAACCATTGAGAATATTGTGGAGTTGACTATTGAGTCAGTGTATGAGAAACATGTTGATCCCGAGCTGAACTACATGAACCATACTTGCAAGCGTATTGTTGGTCAGGGTTCAAGCTCTCATGAGATTAATTTAACTCCGGATGAATTTTCAGACAACCCTGAAATTGATAGATTGATGCGGATCGTGGATATTGCCATTGCAAAGAAGGAAGAGATGGATAGGTTGGGACTTGCTGATCCATTATGGAGTATTGGTCTCACACCACCTGAGAAAGAAATGACAGTCTCTGATGTATTTAGAACAATTCAGAAAACTTTTCCTTCTGTTGGTGAAGAGACCCCTGTGGGACAAGCTGTTGGGGAAGAGACCCCTGTGGGACAAGCTGTTGGGGGAGAGACCCCTGTGGAACAACCTGTTGGGGGAGAGACCCCTATGGAATAATCTGTTGGGGGAGAGAACCCTGTCCTTAAAACTCCTCTTTAAAATTTAGATGTTGTTGCTGCTCTCCAAACATCAAATAATCCTGTAACCTTAAACTTCAAAAGTATACATATATAAATTACAGTACATATATAATCATATTGGTTCAATATATATAACGATTGGTTCAGTACATTTATATGAAGATTAGTTCAGTATACATACACAAGATTGGTCCAGTACATATATATGAAGATTAGTTGAGTATACACATATAAAGATTGGTTCAGTATATATATAATCATATTGGTTCGGAATATATATAGATTGGTTTAGTACATATATAAAGAGATTGGTTCAGTATACATATATGTAGTATAACGGCCTGGAAAGTAAGGATCTTCTTTCCCCTATTTGCCCTCCCTTGAGCCTAAGAAAGAAAACCTAATTATCCGAGTTACGTTTAAGAAGGCAACCCGAGTACGAATCGCAAGTTTTCACAATAAAAAGAAGCAAAGTTTTGAAATAGGGATTTCAAACCCTTAAAGATCGCAGGTCCATTGGGGACCGAGTACCTCCCTTAGTCTAATCGTGAAATCGAGTGGAAACGGAAGTAAAGTATAAATCAAAATACAATCCAAAAAGAATGCCACGGTAGAGCCGGGTCAAAATGACGTAAAAGAGTATAAAAGAGAGGGAGTTTAGTGGTCTCTCAAGCTCTCGATCTAACGCCACAGGTCCGAACCCGTCAAGCATCCATGTAAGAAAAGATAGCAGCTAGCAGTTACCTGAATCTAAAAAAAAGGGGAATCTGGGTCAATCATCGGGTCACTCTTGCGCGTGTGTAAACACTCTGAGAGGTATATAATAAGCATCCTATTCCTAAGATGAAATGCGTAATGCAAAACGGGAATTAAACAGATAAACATGCGGATAAGTAAATGCAGAAATAGTTAAAGAAGCGCGCCAGTTACAAGAAATGCCAAATAACATGTCCCTCTAGGCTCGTAAGAAATCCTATAGCAACTCACGATCAAAGGACCTACCTCACCCTACGGTGCAGGCCAACCCCACGCAATGAGCCTACTAACTATGGAAGGAAGGCAAGCAATGACACTTATATAAGGCCTAAGGCTCTAAGAGTCCTATGACACTTACTAAAAAGCCTACCGCATCATCGAGTGCAAGAAACTTTCCATACCAAAAGCCTACGACATCATCGAGTGCAAGCAACTTTCTATATAAGCGCCAACTAGGATGACAAGAATAAAGAAAAAGGTCCCAACAAATAAACACCTATAACTGCCGTTTTCTAGCAAAGACAGATAACAAGTCATATGGTTTTCGTTTTAGATCCTAAGCTTGATTCTAAGTCGTATGGTGCATGAACACTAGCCTACTATATAACACCCAGTGCATAAAGCGCCCATCATGAGTAAGTTCAAGGAACTTACCTGGAGAAACGCATAATCCAAGCAATACAGCAATCAAGCAAATCCAGACAGATTAGTGATCACCTAGAAGATAATTAAGTAACATAATAAGTCCAAGTCTAACTTACACAAAGCATATCAAATAACACATATAAGATTCACATAAAACATATATAAGTTAATCATCCCATCATCATCAACATTAATGTCTCAATTCGATTCCTTGTCTCGATTCCACAACTTGGGCATATTCTTATCATCACATCTTATTCATACCATCATCATCTCGCATCTTATCTAAACATCATCTCTCATAAACAACTAAATAAACAAACAATTCTTTTAAAATAATCCCGATATATTTTAGTCCAAAAAATTATCCTAATAAATTTACGACACTTGGAAATATTTTCCAAACAATCTAAATAATTCAAAACTAACTTTTTAAATGCAAATAGTTATCAAATAGATTATTCACATAAGTAAATTTCCTTACAAATCAGATTAAATAAAACATCTAGCTAAACCAGAATACATACTTAAATAATTTAATAAATAATAATTATTAACGAGTTAATAAGTTAAGGAACTATTTTAATAAAATTATCAACCTCAAAACAATATATATATAAAAATTAAATAAACACTCAAATAAATCATATTTCAAATAACTTATAATAATTAATTAACTAATTAACTAATAAATAAAATAGAATAAAATAATAATTTATATATAATGATTATATAATATATAAAATAAGTTAATTAAACCCTTAAAATAATTTTTCCAACCGGATACCGAACCAAACCAATGTTTTTAAATGAATTTCAACACTTGAGAAATAATTCAATTTATATACTTTAAGACCGACCTTGTAAATATTGACATATATAAATCAAATTTTAAATGTTCTACAATCGAAATTAGTTAAATAAATAAATAATTAAATATATAACTAAATAAATAATTAATAAATAATAAATAAATAAGTAATTAATAAATAAATAAATAAATAAATAAATAAATAAATAAATAAATAAACGGATAAACCCGAACCGAACCAAACCGAACCCGCTATATAATCCCAACCCAACCCGGTTTATAACAAAATTAAAAGAAAGCCAAATGAGGTGGGACCCACGGGTCATCCCCTTCCTCCAGCTCCCGTACCCGCGGCTGCGCTGAATGGTCGAACGACGCCGAGCTCGTGTGCTCCGCCCAGCTGGCTCAACACGCTCGGACTTGCCTCCTTGACCACGCTCACACTCCCCTGCTCACAAGTTCCCGCCCTTGCTCGCTCGAACTTACGCCAACACCCATCTCTCACACGGCTTTCGCGATAGACCTCGCCACCCTCGAACGCACCGGAGCTCTCGTACTCGCCCAAGCTTCTGCACTCGACCCTCACACTCTCTTATCGACCACCCGAGGATAAAAAAAGGAATCAAAACTAACCAAGGAAATGGAAGAAGGTTCGAATGCTCACCGAGCGCTCGCGAAGTCGGAGCTCTCGACCGGAGTTTTGGGCGTCGTCGGAGGCTTTCGATGGCTTCTCGGACTTGTGTCGGACGTGAGTGAGTACGATGGTAATGCTCAATGGTGGTTTGGTTCGGAAACGAAGGAGAACGGCTTACCGAAAGGTTGTTTGTGTTTGAACGGGGGCGACGGAGCCTCGATGGCTTGGTGGTGGCGCCGGGAGCCTTCTGAGTTACCTCGGGGCATTGTTGGACGTCGAGGGAGACGAAGGGAAGCTGTTGTGGCTTGGAAGAAGAAGGAGGGACGTGGTGGTGGAGCTTGGTGGTGTGTAAAGGCACAACGATGATGAAGTGGGAGGTGTGGTGTATGGTGGTGGCGGAGCTGAACAACAAGGAGAGCAGGAGGAGTGAGGAATGCAGGAGGTGGGATGCTCAAAATAAAAGGGGGTGGAGGTGAAGGCTAGGGGTGTAAAGATGAAGGTGCAGAGGAAGCACTGGTGTAGGCTTAGAAAGGTTAAAGTGAGGGATGGAGGTGAGGGGCTGCAGTACAGAGGAGGTGTCGGGTGTAAGGTGAAGGTTGTAGTTGGCTTTTGTGGGAAAAGAGGGGTATAAGGGTTGCTGGGTAGGGATCTTAGGGTGGCTAGCTAGGAGGGTTGGGTGGTGAAAGTCAACTACTATCCCCAAAATAAATTTTGAAACCCGCTTTCCGACCTTAACCCGACACGATTTAAAATAAATTTAAAATAAACCTTCGAATCCAAAATAAATAACCACACCCAAAAATATTTTCAAGCCTCAAAATAATAGAGCGGAAAGAATTTGTTTTCAAATTTGAATAACAAATTTATGCCGGAATTTGGTCGAAAGATCGAATTCAAACAAATCGTTTGCTCGAGGACGAAATTATTCAAAATTTTCCGAAATCTTAGAAATTAAATTGAATTTTAATTCTAAATAAAATCTATAATTATAAAAATGATATTCAAAAGTCTCGGTCTTTACATCATCCACCTCTAAAAACAAGTCTCGTCCCCGAGACTAAAATTATTTCAAAGTAAGAGGAGGAAGTTTTAAAATGCGAGTCCAAGGACCATGCTCAAGGATCTTGCAATCATCTCGATTGCGTCTTCCGGGATTCTCACAACATCCTAGTCATGATCATGACATCTCCAATTGGTCTTGACAAGTATGCAATAAGCGCCCCTATCACATCCTTTCTTCGACTTTTCGGAAGTACCACAACTCTAAAAGTTCTACCATATCATCACTAGGTCTTAGCAAGCACCCTACAAGCGCCCCCATAAAATGCTTGTATCCACTTCGTGATGTATCATAGATTTACCCAGAACTTGGAAGTTTCAAAAGGGTTTCACAATTGGAAAAGATTGGCCTCAAAATTGTTGAAATTCTCGATAGCGTTTGGTTGTATAAAATCCAAGTTAGTCCTTTTCAACACCGTTCAAAATCCTTCAAATTTGACATTAGTCAAGCAATTTCAGAACTAAGAGATTGAGCCATCCACCTCTAAGGGCTAATCCCATATTCTCTTCCTAGGTTCATCTTTCAGAAATCAGTTTTAATTCTATCAATCTCAAGTCATATCATGAATTATAAGCCATAACTCATCAAAAGCACATCAAGGGTAATATCATACTAGCGTCTTATTAGCAAGTCATCACACATCAATGGTCTCATCGCCAATCATATCATCAAGTATTTGACACACAACCATCAATCATAGAGGCACAACGTCACATCGACAGACAATCAAAACACACGTCTCAAATACGACACATAGATTCGATTACTTCCCTAGGGTATCAATGTGTAGGGAATGTCGATTGAAGTCACATCTCCGCATTTCAAGTTTGAATTATCCACAAGAATTCATCATGGTAGGAGCATCATTCAATCCAGTAGTCAACATCTAAACAGGTCATTCATGGTATAGTCATCAACTATATGCACCAAGTCATAACTTGCTAACACATCATAATCGTAACATCTCCAGCACATTATCAATCCTCTCAAGGAAATCTCATGTTATAATTATCAAGATAACATTATGCTCAGCAATATCGTAGAATATCATGTATCGACATAATGAGCCAAGTTATCGAGCTTAAGCATGCTAATAATCAGGACATGGATAATATCATGCCAACATCATAAAAGCATATTAACAGTCAGGCTCAATGCTATGAAAGGGCACATTAAAGTGGAATAACATCTATCACCTTTATGACAACAACATGATAGGGTAGGTACGACACGAAATTATAGGATGAGCTATATTTGGGGAGCTTGCATTCTACGAAACACTAGAGATACAAGTGAAAACATGGTACAATCAATGACAGAAGCTCAGCATAACATTTATGTGTAATGCATTTACAAACCCAAGATACATCGTGGTGGGTGATCATGCGATGTGTCAGGTCGTAGTTCATGAAAGAATGAGAGGAGCATGGAGGTAATCATGGCGTGAAAATTTGATAAGCATGCTAGGAATTAAGCATCATAGGGGCATACATCAAGTTGTAACACACATCCATCAATTAAAGAACTCATATTATCATGATATAAGAAAAGAGCGACCACACTATCATGCGCCTAGTTAAGAAGAGGACATCAAACATGTGGGGACCTAACATGTGACATATGCATTCATTCAACCACTAATACGAAAATGCATGAAGCCAAATAATTTATATTGTGGCGACATAGAAATATGAAAGGGATATAGCGAATACAACACGAGCCTAGAGCAATGTGGCTAAACATTGATATAACAACATATAAACATGAGTTTATCTCAATGGTCATCTAGGTATGACATGCTAGGAACACAATGACACATCAAGTCATGCAATCAGAGAGAGGGCTACCATCATAACCACACTGAATTTTTGCTCGAGGAACTAGCACTCAACACAGAATCAATAGACAGAACTAGCACTCAGCACAGAATCAATAGACATTAATTAATCTGACAATTTATATAACACCACAAGCTACCTAGAAGCCGCCCTTCGAGGGACGACTGACCGGAGGGGGCAATTACCTCTCGATCTCTACATCCTAACCTCGCTACTCCAACCACCACGGTGCAAACTCCTTGGAGTCTTCTAGGCCCATCTGTAAAGTATAAGCTATGTTTCGCCTACCCATTCCCCAAGTCTACATCCATATGGGATGAGCTATCACCTCGTTCTACCCCAGCGATCCTATCTCTCAACTAAAAGATCCTACCGGTTTTATTCTGAAATTCGCTTTGCCCTTTTTGAAATGATTTTGAAACTTCTTCAAAATAGGAAATCGGTGGGCGGTTTTGAAATTATTTTGCAACTCATATGTACTTGGATTGAGCAACCTAGGCTCTGATACCACTTCTATAATGGCCCGGAAAGTAAGGATCTTCTTTCCCCTATTTGCCCTCCCTTGGGCCTAGGAAAGAAAACCTAATAATCCGAGTTACGTTTAAGAAGGCAAGGTTACCTTCCAACTAGATCTTACAACCCGAGTACGAGTCGCAAGTTTTCACAATAAAAATAAGAAAAGTTTTGAAATAGGGATTTCAAACCCTTAAAGATCGCAGGTCCATTGGGGACCGAGTACCTGTCTTAGTCTAATTGTGAAATTGAGCGGAAACGGAAGTAAAGTATAAATCGAAATACAATCCAAAAAAAATGCCACGGTAGAGCCGGGTCAAAACGACGTAAAAGAGTATAAAAGAGAGGGAGTTTAGTGGTCTCTCAAGCTCTCGATCTAACGCCAGAGGTCCGAACTCGTCAAGCATCCATGTAAGCAAAGATAGCAGCTAGCAGTTACCTGAATCTAAAAAAAAAGGGAATCTGGGTCAATCATCGGGTCACTCCTGCGCGTGTGTAAACACTCTGAGAGGTATATAATAAGCATCCTATTCCTAAGATGAAATGCGTAATGCAAAACGGGAATTAAACAGATAAGCATGCGGATAAGTAATTGCAGAAATAGTTAAAGAAGCGCGCCAATTACAAGAAATGCCAAATAGCATGTCCCTCTAGGCTCCTAAGAAATCTATAGCAACTCACCATCAAAGGATCTACCTCACCCTACGGTGCAGGCCAACCCCACGCAATGAGCCTACTAACTATGAAAGGAAGGCAAGCAATGACACTTATATAAGTCCTAAGGCTCTAAGAGTCCTCTGGCACTTACTAAAAAGCCTACCGCATCATCGAGTGCAAGCAACTTTCCATACCAAAAGCCTACGGCATCATCGAGTGCAAGCAACTTTCTATATAAGCGCCAACTAGGATGACAAGAATAAAAAAAAGGTCCCAACCAATAAACACCTATAACTGCTGTTTTCTAGCAAAGACAGATAGCAAGTCATATGGTTTCCGTTTTAGATCCTAAGCTTGATTCTAAGTCGTATGGTGCATGAACACTAGCCTACTATATAACACCCAGTGCATAAAGCGCCCATCATGAGTAAGTTCAAGGAACTTACCTGGAGAAGCGCATAATCCAAGCAATACAACAATCAAGCAAATCCAGACAGATTAGTGATCACCTAGAAGATAATTAAGTAACATAATAAGTCCAAGTCTAACTTACACAAAGCATATCAAATAACACATATAAGATTCACATAAAACATATATAAGTTAATCATCCCATCATCATCAACATTAATGTCTCAATTCGATTCCTTGTCTCGATTCCACAACTTGGGCATATTCTTATCATCACATCTTATTCATACCATCATCATCTCGCATCTTATCTAAACATCATCTCTCATAAACAACTAAATAAACAAACAATTCTTTTAAAATAATCCCGATATATTTTAGTCCAAAAAATTATCCTAATAAATTTACGACACTTGGAAATATTTTCCAAACAATCTAAATAATTCAAAACTAACTTTTTAAATGCAAATAGTTATCAAATAGATTATTCACATAAGTAAATTTCCTTACAAATCAGATTAAATAAAACATCTAGCTAAACCAGAATACATACTTAAATAATTTAATAAATAATAATTATTAACGAGTTAATAAGTTAAGGAACTATTTTAATAAAATTATCAACCTCAAAACAATATATATATAAAAATTAAATAAACACTCAAATAAATCATATTTCAAATAACTTATAATAATTAATTAACTAATTAACTAATAAATAAAATAGAATAAAATAATAATAATAAAATAATAATTTATATATAACGATTATATAATATATAAAATAAGTTAATTAAACCCTTAAATTAATTTTCCCAACCGGATACCGAACCAAACCAATTTTTTTAAATGAATTTCAACACTTGAGAAATAATTCAATTTATATACTTTAAGACCGACCTTGTAAATATTGACATATATAAATGAAATTTTAAATGTTCTATAATCGAAATTAGTGAAATAAATAAATAAATAATTAAATATATAACTAAATAAACAATTAATAATTAATAAACAAATAAGTAATTAATAAATAAATAAATAAATAAATAAACGGATAATCCCGAACCGAACCAAACCGAACCCACTAAATATAATCCCAACCCAACCCGGTTTATAACAAAATTAAAAGAAAGCCAAATGAGGTGGGACCCACGGGTCATCCCCTTCCTCCAGCTCCCGTACCCGCGGCTGCGCTGAATGGTCGAACGACGCCGAGCTCGTGTGCTCCGCCCAGCTGGCTCAGCTCCCTCGGACCCGCCTCCTTGACCACGCTCACACTCCCCCGCTCACAAGTTCCCGCCCTTGCTCGCTCGAACTTACGCCCACACCCATCGCTCACACGGCTTTCGCGATCCACCTCGCCACCCTCGAACTCACCGGAGCTCTCGTACTCGCCCAAGCTTCCGCACTCAACCCTCACACTCTCTTATCGACCACCCGAGGATAAGAAAAGGAATCAAAACTAACCAAGGAAATGGAAGAAGGTTCGAATGCTCACCGAGCGCTCGCGAAGTCGGAGCTCTCGACCGGAGTTTTGGGCGTCGTTGAAGGATTTTTATGGTTTCTCGGAAGAAGAAGGAGGGACGTGGTGGTGGAGCTTGGTGGTGCGTAAAGGCACAACGATGATGAAGCGGGAGGTGTGGTGTATGGTGGTGGCAGAGTTGAACAACTAGGAGAGTAAGAGGAGTGAGGAATGCAGGAGGTGGGATGCTCAAAATAAAAGGGGATGGATGTGAAGGCTAGGGGTGTAAAGATGGAGGTGCAGAGGAAGCAATGGTGTAGGCTTAGAAAGGTTGTAGTTGGCTTTTGTGGGAAAAGAGGGGTATAGGGGTTGCTGGGTAGGGATCTTAGGGTGGCTAGCTAGGAGGGTTGGGTGGTGAAAGTCAACTACTATCCCCAAAATAAATTTCGAAACCCGCTTTCCGACCTTAACCCGACACGATTTAAAATAAATTCAAAATAAGCCTTCGAATCCAAAATAAATAACCACACCCAAAATAATTTTCAAGCATGAAAATAATAGAGCGGAAAGAATTTGTTTTCAAATTTAAATAACAAATTTATGTCGGAATTTGGTCGAAAGATCGAATTCAAACAAATCGTTTGCTCGAGGACGAAATTATTCAAAATTTTCTGAATCTTAGAAATTAAATTAAATTTTAATTCGAAATAAAATCTATAATTATAAAAATGATATTCAAAAGTCTCGGTCTTTACATGTAGAATGGTTCAATACATTTATATTAAGATTTTAACCTCTGCATTTGTAATTATGTAGGAAGCTGTTGGTGTTGGTTCTGGTAGTGAAACATTAAACATTCAACCAATTTCTAGTGTTGCACTTCATTCTGATCTATTGAGGCTATTTTTTAATATGTATTCATATTGTTTTATTTTATTATTTGATTACTATTTATTTTTAGTATATATTGATTTTAATTATATTTCAATCAAATTTTTCTTTATTTGTGTCCATAGGTTATTGTTGAAGCCCCTCTACCAACAAAGAAGAAAACAATCTTAAAGATTCCAGTCCCGAAGGTTTGTAGAAACAAAAATATTATTAACATTGAAATTGTTAATGATTAAAGAAGAACGAAGAGGAAATTGTTTGGAATGAAATTAAAGTATGGTTCAATATGGATTTCACCATATAGTTCTACTGAAACAAATTTTGAAAGTAGTACTGGTGTCGATGAGAATTATAGTAAAAAGGATTGTTGAAGAAAGAAAGCGTAAGAGGTTTGAAATAATACACTTAAGACATGTTTTATATATATGTGTGTTTATGCTTAAATCTTTAATTAATTTTTTTTGAAGGGTGACAAGGAAGTAAAGGCAATGTTGGGAAAAGAGTGCAACCACCAAGGGATGCTTTGTTATCAAAAGAAACGAGGAGTCCATATTATGATGGGTTTGTAAACCCTGGCTGTAGGAAGGGTGCTGTTGTTCTCAAGCTCTATCAATATATTGCTGTTGAAGATGGCATAATGTAAGTTTCTCTTCAATTTATAAAACAATAACAGGGTCAGCATTCATAACCTTGATTAGTTCAGAATAACTGGTTCACAATAATAATTGGTTCAGAATTATAATCATGTTTGAGTATATATAACAATAACTGGTTCAGAATAGTATTTTGGTTCAGCATATTCAACATTGGTTCAGCATATATAACATAAACTGGTTCACCATAAATAATAGTGATTGGTTCAGCATATTAACTAGTTCAGCATATACAAATCTTAAATATGTTTTAACGTATAGTAATACATTGGTTTAGTACAATAGAGTGGTTCAGTACATAGATCAGAGATTGGTTCAATACATAGATCAGTGATTGGTTCAGTACATAGATAAGAGATTGGTTCATCATATATAAGAGATGGTGGTCAGTTCATAGATCAGAGACTAGCTCTCTCAGTTTAATATAATTAGTTCATTAAATTTATTTAGAAATTGGTTCAATTAGTAAAAAATAGTTCAACAGGTGATGGTTTAGCAAAACAAAAGAAGAGATATTGGTTCTACTTCCATAAAAGATAGTGTTCAGTATCGTTACATAAAATTGGTTCAACACAAATACCACAGAGTGGTTCAGTACATAGATCAAAGATTGGGTCAGTACAATAGAGTAGTTTAGTACATAGATCAGAGATTGGGTCAGTACAATAAAGTGGTTCGGTACATAGATCAGAGATTGGTTCATTACATAGATCAGGGATTGGTTTAGTATATAGATCGGAGATTGGTTCATCATACATAACAGATATTGTAAGGACCAAAATTTTGAACAAGTATTTAATTGCTAAAATTGGAAATTTTCGGAAAACCCGTCCCCGAGTGGATTTCTAAAAATGGAAAGTATTTGAAAATAATCCCAACATGTTTTAAAACATAGATTTTGAGCTAAATCCCGTTATATTATTCGAATTTAAAATATAGAGTCTTGTGAGTCATTTGGAATGGATTTGAAACTTGTGTCAGATTTCGGGATAGATAGTCGGACTTAGGGTTGGAAGAGCGGGATATCTCTCTCTGTCTCTCTCTCTTTCTCCCTTGGGCCGGCCTCCCTTCCTCTCTCCTCTCCTCTCTTCCACTCATTCTCTCTCCTTCCCACTACACATTAATATTTTTTGTCTTTACTCTCATAAAACGCTAATTATTCTCCTATATATAGTATGCACCCATCCCCAAAATTCTCAGAAAAATCAACATAAAAATCCGAGCCACCAAACCCTCTCTCTCTCATCTCATCATCTTTTCCACAAAAATCAAAACCCTAAACAAAGTTCTCACCTTTTCTCCATTCAATCCATTCTCCTCACTCTCCATTCTCCATTTCTTGTTTCTCCCTCACAAAAACACCGAGAAGCACATCCTGGAAGACCTCCTCTCAAAGAAATAACCCAAAAACGGAATCGAAAAGCAGTTTCCACACAAAAACCACCTTCTGTCCACATTTCCCCGCCGCGAGTCCCTTGTCGCGCCCGCGAGTTCCTTGTCGTGCCTGTGAGTTATGAGTCGCGAACACGACACTCGAGCTCAGAAGCCTGAGTTCCTGCTCGCGGCCGCGAGACCCATTTTCGCTGCCGTGACCGTGCCTAGTTTTACGTCGTTGTCTCGGTAAATTGACTCATCCTCCCTCATCTTGACTTCTTTCTCTTCCTCGTTTATTCTCGCTTGATCCTCACTCATTCATCTACCTTCCAAGGCCAAGAAACATTAGATCTAACACTTTTGTGAAGTGGATTCAAGCTCATTTCTCCTTCCATCCTCTGTTTTTTAGTAAGGTAAACTCTCCTCCTTCCATCCTCTCATTTTGGGTTTAGATCTACGTAAAGGTCCTCTTTTAACCAAGATCTATCACTCCTAGGCCTTGTTGTAGCAAGATCTCATTGGATCAGAGCCCAAGGACTCACCTCCTTCAAGTTTTTGAAGAAAGCCTCCAAGAGGCTAGGTATTCCCTCTTTCGCTCTCCCCTCTAGTCCACGTTTGAGTCTTACATGGTTGTTTGAGGTCGGTTTTATGTTAGAAATATTTTGAAATAAGTTTGAGTTAAAAGGGTTTTGAATCAAAGAAAAACGAGTGAGATTTGAAGCAAAAACGGGCATCCAGGTTCAAATCTCGCCACGACGAAACCATGTTCGCTGTGGCGAGTTAGAACATAACCAGAGGAGGAAGAAGGCATTTTACGGCCGCGACCACGATTTTCTCCGTGGCAAAACCCCTGTTTTCCGGCCAGTGAGTGCCTTCTCCCGAGGGGAATCTGAGGAGATTTTGCGGTCGCAAACGACCCTCTTGCCGCTGCGAAATCCCCCTAGTGGCTTGGCCGAGCCACCCCTTGACCCCATCGGCTTACGATGTTGGTTTTTGATTCCGATCCTTTTTAATCGAATATGAGTTTGAGATTATTTCAGAAAATGGGATTTTAGAATATTAATTTAATAACGGGATTTTGGAATAAAAATGATTATTTTAATATCAAAAAGGGGATTTTGACGGAATTTGAAATGTTGGTTTGAATGCTTGGAAAATGATTTGAGAACATGGTTTCAAATGTCGGGATCCTTAAACTTGATTAAATGATGAACAATTGGACTTGGAAATGAACTTGAGTATTATAGAATGGGCATAATTGGTTGAGTTGGCTTTTGAGGTTTCCGCCTTGAGAACGATTTGGGAATGGTTAAATGGTTTAACGACAGATTGTTTTTGGAAATGATTTTGGGACTTGGTCCTTGAGTGTGTGTATGACTAGTAGTCTTGTTCCTTATCGCTTTTGTGCTATTATCATAGGTGCTTGTGCTTGAGTTGCTTAAGTGGATTGGTTTCTTGTGTGGACTTTGCTTGCGATACACTTTGCTGTTCGGTTTATCAGGTAAGTTCTTTTATGGACTTACTCAGACTGATCAGACACACCCTTCCACCTGTAATTGTGACATACTAGGTGTTGCATAAACATCGAAGCGTGCCATGTAGTATCATGCTTAGGTTGCACATTGGATTGAGGATCTGTTTACTTATTGTGTATAAAAAGAGAATGACCGTGATCCATATGAGTCCTAGAGTCGTTGCTAGGGTCATAGGACAGCCCAGTTCCATCGGGCTTATTCCTCGATCGAGTCAGATTAGAGTAGAGCTTGTAGGCTCTTCTCACCATATGAGCATGATTATGAGACTATTGTTGCACACATATACCATATGCGGATGGCACTTGCTATGCTACTAACGAGGACGGGGGTGGAAGTAGGAGGGGGATATGCCATTTGACATTCTTGGAGGCATTTTATCACTTTCTGCATATATATATATGTATATATATATGTATATATATATATATATATATATATATATATATATATATATATATATATATATATATATATATATAAACTGTTAGAATGCTTGGGTGTTTAAATATTTCGCATTGCATTAGAAGCATCTTTATTAGGTATAGCATATATATATGCCTGCTTGTGGGAATAGAGTGCACATAGGGCCTCGGTCTGATCCCATGCCCTGCACATATTTTTTTAGGTTTGTTTGCAGATATGTATGCTCCATGCTTCCATGACGAAGACTTGCTCGGGCGATCAAATCAAACTCGCTTATATCCGGCTTATGAGTATTTCATGTGTTTGAAGTATTTCACGATTTTGGTTTTGACCGGCCTTGCCGTGGCAAGTTGTACTCTATTTCTGTTTCTGCCGTTTTTTGATAAACTGTTTCCGCGACATAGTCTCTTAGGACAAGATAAGGGTACCTGATAATGCATATCTAGATAGGCATTATAGGCATTTTTAGGCTAGTTAGGTTGTATTTAGTTAATGAATTAGAGTTAAAGTGCATCTGACGATTATTTTGGAAGAGTTCGGATTTTGCGCGAATTTGTGAGTATTTTTACAGATTAGATTCGAACACTATTGGGATGCATGATCTTGGAGACTTGAAGAAAGAAGAGCAAGGAATTGGAGCTGCCTTAAGCTTCTGGCAGCGGGATGATGCAGCGGGACATATGCTGCGGCCGCAGCATACATGCAGCGGCCGCCGCAAGGAGCTGGAGCGGCGCCTGAATGGAACACGCGTGCAGCGGCCGCGTCACCTATTCTGCGGCCGCCGCATTGGTCATCTGCCACATTTCGATTAGTGAAACCCTAGTATTTGTTATTTTCATTTTTTAGGTTCGGCTTAGACTTTTAAAAGGCCGAGAGTTATTTAGTTTGGAAGCACTTGCTTTTCATTTTTACGTTCATCAAACAATTGAGAGATTGAGCGATGTCTTCCATGAGGAACTAAACTCATCTGTTCTGCCTACAGTTTGACGCTTTATTTGGATTGATTGTGAGTTTCTAATTCTCGCTCCTTGTTTCCTATATTTGAATGCTTCAACTTCTTTGCGCTTATTGATTATTGTTTTGTTCTATCTTGTCTAGCCAACTAGTTAGATCAATTCAATTGCTAGGGTTTTGTAGATTCCTGATTGTGAACCTTAACCTAAGTAGCAAACTTATCCCTCTAGGGCTGATTGAACTAATTGGATAGGTAGGAAGTTGGATGTGTTGTTAAATCCCTCTTTAGGGACTGCAAATACCTTGGCTAATCTCTGAACTTAAAGCTATCAATTGGGTTAAATCCTTCTTTAGGGACTGTTCGATTGATAAGGGTTGCTAGGACTGATTGGACTAGTAACTATATTAGGTCGGGACAAGGGCATTCATAGGAAACTTAATAGGACGAGAAGAAGTTACAAGGATCGCTTCAACCAAATAAAGTGGAAAATTGTAGGTAGAACTACTCTCTCATTTGTTTGAATCACAACCATTTACTTCTGTTTTGCTAATTCGCTTTGCTTTCACAAACACCCCCAATTTGGTTACTAAATCAGCATCTAAATCATACTTGATCAACGAATCTCCTTGTGGATCGACCTCTTACTTATTGCTGTACTAGTCATAGGTTTGAGTTTACTTTGACGGATTAACGACAGGTTTTCCCGTCCGTCAGTACCCAACAACCCTACGCTTATTTGGGGTTCGAAATCCCCACTTTAACACTCTCACTCTAGGTTTTGAAGCCTCGACCCGTACCTAGATTGCAAGATCCGAACATAGGTATCCAACCTTCAAAACGTAATCCGAATATTTATATTTGGGCCATTATAGATATTTTACTGTATTTGGTTTATAATATATATTTAAAAATTTCTTCAATTAATATAGACTAACTATAAGTAGAGAGTCTTTCATCATTTATAATTAAAGACATTCTTTTTCAACATGTATATATAGAGGGTCGGTCTAAAAATCTGATAGGGACAGTTATATTCACTCTCTGTAACTGTTCAAATTCTTTCCAACTATCACATTCTTTTACAATTTCTGTGTAATGTCCTTTCTGTTCGACTTTAGTTTTTATCTAACTGTTCAACTTTTGTTTTTATGTAACTGTTCAACTTCTTTGTAACTAAAACCTCATCTCTATAACCGTTATTTTCGTTTCAACTTGTCTATATAATAGGCATTTTCTGCGTGTACTTCTTCTCACAATCCATTGTACGTAATGAAGAGCAGTGATTCAATCCAAATTTCCCACAATAGGCATTTTAACAGGCATTTTCAGCGTGTACTTCTTCCCACAATCCAAATTTCCCAAATGATATTCCTGAATACAAATGTGAGCTTGTTAAGTGGCTCCAAGTTATCCAGGAACACATGAATCTCCTGGATGACTTTTTATACCCTGAGTATCATATAATTTATTTAGATCTCGATGTTGAAACAAACATAACTGCAGATAGAGAAAGGCTTTCCGCTGCTGCATCAGTCCATGAAATGCATTTTAAAATGACATTAAGGGAGAAGGTTGATGTGGAACTGAGGCATGGAATTGCTCTTCAAAATGGGAATACTAGTGAAGTCATTCTGGTAATTTTGAAAAACATTTTTCTATTTGTTTTTGGTATATATTGATATTTAAAAATATTTTTTTCATTTATATATATTTATTGCAGATGACCAATGAAAAGGGTAGGATTGAAGTCCAGATTGAAGAGCTTAAAACAATTCACATTGACTTCAAGAAGGAGGTTGTCCGAATAGAGCAAATCCGACGTGCAAAGATCAATGAATATTTAAATTTATAAATGTTATAACAACAGTAATTATATTTTATTTATAAATATATTTATGTATTTTAATCTTTATTTAAAATTTAGAACAATAATTGTATTTTATTTAAATTTTAAATATTTAAATAAATATGTAATTAATAATTTTAATTTATTTGAATAAATATGTAGTTATTTAATTGATTGTGGTTCACTGAGTTAATTGGGTATGGTTCATGTATCTTAACTGATGTGTGTTCAGGGTTCCATGAGAGTAAAGAATATTGGTTCAGTAGTAATATCATAGATTGGCTCATCATATATAACAGAGATTGGTTCATCATCTAAAATTTTTTTATAAAATCTTGTGTATTTAACCAAATTCTAAGCAAATGGTTCAGTGCATATATTCAAAAATTGGTTCAATTATTAAAGAAAATTTGGTTTACCGTAAATAATAGATTATGGTTCAGCGGACACTTAAACAGTGGTTCAGCATACGTAAGAGATACTGGTTCAGCATACATAAATGATAGTGTTCAGTGCACATATCATAGATTGGTGCAATACCCATATCATAGAGTGGTTCATTATACATAATAGATAGGGTTCAGGGTAGTATCCCTACATTGACTAAGCAATAATTGGTTCATTAATTCTATGGCAAATGGGTCAGTACATGTAACCATAATTTGGTTCAAGGATTAAATAAAATTTGGTTTCACCATATTGTGTAAGTATAAAGTTTGATTCACCATATGGTTCAGCACACACATAAACGGGTGGTTCAGCATACATAAGAGATATTGGTTCAACATCCATTAAAGATAGTGTTTAGTATCATCAAATAACAAAATTGGTTCAGTGTACATATAATAGAGTTGTTCAAACCCAAACTAATATTTATAAATATATTTATGTATTTTGTTTATTAATATCTTTATTTATTTTAATATTTATTTAAAAATTAGAACAATAATTGTATTTTATTTAATATTTAAATATTTAAACAAATATGTAATTAATAAATTTAATTTACGTAAATAAATTTTAATTATGACTCAGATGATGGCTCGTGGAACCCCAAAATGTTAAATCCTTGTAATCCGTGATATGGGATGATGGCTCGTGGAACCCCAAAATGGCATATCATATTTTTCCACAGAAGTTTTCGTACTTTCTTAGCGGTCATTAAAGACACCGCGTCCGCTTCAACCAATTTTGTGAAGTAGTCGATGATTACAAGGATGAACCGGAGCTGGCCTGGTGCTCACGAGAAGGACCAAGGATGTCCATTCCCCACATTGTGAAAGGATAGGGGGCCGATATGCATTTCAGTGGGTGGGGAGGTTTATGCTTGGGAGATGCATACCTTTGGCAGGGGTCGCAGACACGAATGGTTGATTCGGTGTCAGATTTCATGATGGGCTAGTAATAACCTAATCGTGATACTTTTGCCGCTATAACCCTCCAACCTTGATGATTTTCGTATACCCCAGTGTGGAGTTCGCGAATAATATTATTACCTTCATCTCTGGCAACACATAGAAGATCAGGAAGGTGGAATCCCTTTTTGTAGAGGCGGTTGTCCTTTATGCGGAAACGTGATGACCGTTTCCTGATGTTCTGATCAGCTTCCCCATAGGGTTCCTCTGTTTCTCTGTCGTTGATGTACCTTATAAAGGGTTCTCGCCAATCGTAATAAGATATGCTGAATATTGCTTTGAGGATTCCACGAGCATGGTTTCGTTCAACTAAGACGCGATCGCCGAGACCAACCGGTAAATTTGCCCCCATCCGAGCCAGGGTATCAGCCCGAATGTTCTGCTCGCGATGAATAGAAAAGATAGAAAAATGGCCAAAAGAAGCTATCAGTGTTTGTACTCGAGAAAGGTATTCGGGCAGCATTCCAGTCTTGGCTTCGTACACTCCGTTGATCTATTGCATAATTACTTCTGAGTCTGTGAAGATTTGGACCTGGTGGGCACCACTGATTAGTGCTTTTTCTATTCCCACGATTGAGGCCTCAAAGTTTGCTTTGTTGTTGGTAGCTTTGAACAGAAGTTTGAAAGAAAGATTTGTTATTTCACCGATCAGGCAGGAAATTATAACTCTGGCACCGCGGCCAGTCTTTGATACCGAGCCATCAACGTTAACCACCCACTTTTCTCCTTCGCGATCCTGATATTCTGTGAAGGTTGCTTCAACTACGAAATCAGCTAAGGCTTGAGCAAGGTGGGCCCTTCGGGGTTTGAAGTGGATATCAAATTCTGAAAGTTTGACAGCCCATTTCACCATCCGGCCTGAAAGGGATGGTGAATGAAGAATTTGATTTAGTGGTAGATCAGAGAGAACTTCAATCGTATGGGCTTGGAAATAAGGTCTCACTCGTCTAGCGGCGAAGATAACAAATAAGGCCATTTTTTCGATGGGTGTATGCCTGGCCTCGGTAGGCTATAAGACCCTACTGGCAAAATAAATCGGGAATTTGGATTCCCTGGTGAGCACCGTGCTGATGGTGGTTGGGCTGACCGCGAGGTAGAATTGAAGGATTTCATGCTCTCGAGGGTAATGAAGAGTAGGAAGGGTCGCGAGATACTCCTTGAATGCTCTAATGTCTTTATCTAACATGGAAATGTACTCTACCAGACCTTTCTTTGTTAATTGAGCAAAGAAAGGCAGAGAATGATCAACCAATTGCGAACAAAATCAGCTCAAATTATTGATAGATCCATTGAGTCTCTGAATGTCTTTGAGTGTTCTTGGCAGGTTCATGTTATGAATGGTTTGCACTTTAGCTGGGTTGACATCAATTCCTCTATGATTGATCATGAAGCCCAAAAATTTTCCAGAATCAACGCCAAAGACGCATTTGTCAAGGTTTAGGCAAACGTGATTTGCTTTGAGGCGTCAATCATTTCTTTGATGTCGGTAGGGTGATCCTCCCTTTTCATACTTTTCACAACAATATCGTCGACGTAGACTGCAACATTTCTTCCGATCTGAGATCGAAACACTTTTTCAATCATTCGCTGAAAAGTGGCTCCAACGTTTTTCAGACCAAAGGGCATTACTGTACATGTAAAAGAAGGTCCCTTGCCTGGTGATGAAGGTTGTGTTTTTTCATCTTGTGGATTCATTTTGATTTGGTTATATCAAGAATATGCGTCAAAAAGCTTTGTGTCCCGTGGTCGGCAGTGGTGTCCACTAACTCGTCGATGGACGGTAGAGGGTAGTTATATTTAGGGCAAATTTTGTTCAGATCCTTGAAATCAACACACATTCTCCATTTGTCATTACTTTTCTTAACAAGAACAACATTGGATAGCCAGGTCGAACTGGCTATTTCACGGATGAACCCAGCTTCAAGGAGTTTATCAACTTCCAGTTTGGCTGCTTTTGCTCCCTCTGCAGCCATTTTTCTCTTCTTCTAGAAGACGGGTTTGGTGTCATGATCAAGTGCGAGAGAGTGTTCCGCAATCTGTCGAGGTAGGCCTTTCAGATCTTGAGCTGACTAGGTGAACACATCTCATGAATTTTTTAAGACTTCTTTGATGCGATCCAAAGTGTGACTTTCCAAACTATGCCCGTGATATAATGCCTCTGTGGCATCCGAAAATGGGGAAAAGGCAACCTTTTCCTCTACGGTTTTATCAACAACTTTTTTCTTGTCGTAGAATTCTGCCTCACCATCTCTTGAGGTGATTTCCTGATCGTTATCTTCTACTACTTCTGATTTCAACGATCCTTAGCCTTCGTGGTGGACAGTGAAAACCCGACCATGGTTTTTCTTGACTGATGCTAGGTAGCAAACCCAGCTCTCTCATCGTTTTCCGTGAACTTCACCAACCGCGCCGTTTATGCAAGGAAATTTGATACCAAAATGGTAGACCAAACATGTAATTTGAAACTGAAATAAACTCACACGGCCCATGATAGCATTGTAAATAGATGGCAAGCGTACCATTGTGAATTCTATCATGTGAGTTCGTTGGTTTGAGGCAGTCCCCAAGGTTAGGGTAAGCTCAATGGTGTCAGTTGCTTTGACTTTGTCTCCTTAGAAAGATATGAGTCTTTTTGAGTAGCAACGGAGGGCGCTTTTCGCGATGCCTAGTTGTTCGAAAGCATTTTAATATAGAACATCCACTGATGAACCGGTATCGACTAAAACGTGTTTTACTCTTTTGGTGGCAAGCTGTACATGGATGACCAGGGAGTCCGAGTATGGCATTCATAGATTGCGAGCATCGTGGGAAAAGAAATTCAACATAGCATTCTTAGTTGAAGCTTGCCTGACGCTAGACTCAGAGGGGGGCTGTCGACCCTCTCTTTCGTAATTCTTTCTTTCTTGGTTACTTGTTCCCGAGGAAGATTGTCCCCTCACGATGGTATTGATGCAACCATCAGGCGGGGGTGGATTTCTTCAATCTCTGTTGGAGTGCGAATGTCTAGCTGATGATGATCTGGCTTCGTGTGTATCTTGTAAATTTTTGGAGGGTGGTTTGTTTCCTCATCCCCTCAGATTTGTAGGGGAGCTCGTATCGCGGGGGATCCGCAGATTTGTAGGGGCATTCCTTGTTGAGGAATGGGTGCCGACAGGGTCCCATACACCGGGGGCCGCATCATCTAAGGGTGGGTCATCATCACATTTGCTGGAGTCGGGATGGGAGGAGAGCCATTAAACTGATTATACTATTTCATTGCAAGTGGCTTGTTGGGGACAACCGGTGGTTGCCAGGGTGGATTGTTATGGGGGACATTAGCTTGGTTCACTCTTCCGCGAAACCTGTTGCTTATTTTATGAAAAAGAGATGGCTTTGTGACAAGAGGAAAACCTGTCGTTGTTCCTGCCAAAGAAATACTCAAACCTACAACTAGTATAGTTGGTAAGAAAGAGGTCAATCCACAAGGAAATCTAGTAAGTTCAAGTGCTAATCTAATCGCAAGTAACCAAAAAGAGAGTTTTTGTGAGAAAAATATCCGCCTTTTGTCAAAGCGGAAAGAAGCAAACAAGGTAAAGTAGGTTGTAGAATGCAATAGAGAGAATTAGGTTCACCTACAATTTGTCACTTTAATTGATGAATTTGATCCTTGTTTCAGCCTCTAGTTCTTTTCTTTTCCTATCAATGTTCTTGTCCAGATCTTAGGTAAATTACTAGTCCTACGAGTCCTAGTAATCCTTATCTCTAAATAACCCCAACACGGTTAAGATTTAACCTAGAGATAGCATTAAGACTATGAATTAACCAAGGTATATGCAATATCAAGCTACGAGTCGATATTTAACATATATTCAACTTCCTACACATCCAATTAGTCCTACGAGTCCTAAAGGGATATGATTGCTACTTGGGTTAAGGTTCGCTACGAGGAATCTACAAAACCCTAACAATTGAATGAATCTACTCTAACTAGTTGATCAGGCCAGAGAGAATAAAACACATTCAAAGAATTAAGCGCAAGGAAGCCAAAACATTCAAATAGGAATAAGAACTAGATTAAGAAACTCACAATTCAACAATCAAGATCCAAACTGTAGGCGAAACCTTCGAGAGTTTAGTTGCTCATGCTTAAGCGTTCTCTCAATAATTCTCTAAAGTGCATAAGGTGAATAGTAGAATAACCTAGAAATGTCTTTTAAAGGCCTACAAAGGATCGGCCAAAAGTAATACTAAAAACCCTAATTAAAGTGAGTAACTGATTCGGCGTTTCTGGACAGGGCGCGGGGCGGCTGGCTCAGGCGACGGGGCGGCCTGGCGATCAGCGAAATCCTTCAAGAGTCTTCGGGCCGCGGGGTGGCTAGCTCGGCCGAGGGGCGGCCAGCGATTTCTTCCGCTTCTCTCCACGTGTTTAGCTGTAGCTGATAATGCTATTTCCTTTATTCTTTAACTCCCCTCAAATTCATTCCACCTTGAATTACGATTCCTGAAATAAACCATAACATTGTGTAGATTCCGCATCTTCCAACTCAACAAGTAATCATGTAAATGCAACTAAAATATGCAATATTTACACCCAAACTATACTAAATGCAATCTATTATGCAATACTAATAATGCTCTATCAAATTCCCCCATACTTGAACCTTTGCTCTTCCTCAAGCAATAGAAAAAGTAACTTGCAACCCCACAGAATAGCCATTCATGTATCAACCCCAATATTCTTTAAGTGTACGAAAAACTAGCAAACACAAGAGATTAACAACATCATAGCACATAATATTAATGATCAATGAAATCAAGCAACCATATCCATTCTAGACCTCACAAGGAATATGTGTTTCACTCTCACTCAAGTGTTTAGGGTTAAATATTTACGCTCAAACTCAATCTTTAAAAGCTTAGCTACAATAGTCTTGCACCAGTGTTCTAGCTCTCCACCGCTGGTGACTCTACATACAACAAAAATCATGAGGTCTTTCAATTGGGTTGTAATGGGGCCAAGGTAGAAAACATAAGGTATGGAACAATTTAGGCCATGTGGTGCTCATAATCTGGGAACTAAGGATGCAACCAAATTACAATACCACTCACAAGATCATACCACAACTCTACAATGTATACAACTCCAATCTCAAGCATCAAACTTCACAAACCATACTCAACTCATTCTCTTATTTTTTTTTCTTTTTTTTTCTTTTTTTTTTTTTCATATGCTCTTCTTCATGCTATATTAAATGATTTTCCTTGACTTTTACCCCTAAGTGAATTTTATCCTCCTTAGGTCCCAAGTAATGTGCAAACTACTAGCAAGAATCAAAACATCTCATAAAAGATACTCCAAACATACAATCCATCACTCAAACCATCATCCACAATATGAATATTCACCAACTATTCCTAATTCCCGGATGGCTCAGGCTATAATTGGCTATGGAAAAAATCTTGTGGAGCTCAACAGAATAGGCAATTAGGCTTAATATTGGCTTCAAGCAGAGGATAATATGCAAGGTGGGAATAGAGTCAAATAGGGCTAATAAAGGTGCCTCAATCATCTTTAAGTCATGTGCAGAAATCATAATATGCAGCCTTGAATAAGATATCTAAATGCAAGCCAAAGAGGAAGCAATTAAAGAGAGTATACTCAACAAGCAAGAGGACATAATATATTTTGTCCAAATATAGGCCAAAATAGCTCACCAGGTCATGTCTAGAACTTCTAGATCACCCAAAATCAAATATCTTATGTGCTCAATCATTAACCAATTATGCTCACCAAATAATGTGAAAATCAGATATCAAAGGTTTTCAACAATCCAAGCACATCATGGGGCATACGTCTTAATAAATAAATTAGAGGACAAGTGGCATCCATATGGGAAAATAAAACCTAATCCTAGCTAATGCATAAATATAACAACATAAATAATATAATTTTTGGATTTTTTTTTTGCGAATAGCATGGACTAACATCAACTAAAATATTCCAACATGCAATATAAAGTCAAAATGCAACATAAAGATAAAATACATGTCATGCAAGTCTTCCCCCCACACTTAATTCTGACATTGTCCTCAATGGCGAAAACATCAAAATAAACTGAAAGGGAAAAGAAAAGAAAAAAGAAAAACTAACATGATCACTTTGGAGGTGGTGGTGGATAAGGTGGGAACTGAGGATAGGCAAATCGGAAGAACTCCTCCTGTCTCTGTCTCTGCAGCTCCTGAGCCTCCCATGCAGCCTGCTGTCGTTGGAGCACCTACTCCTGTAAGCGCCGCATCTCTGCCTGGCTCTCAACCATATCCGCCATGCTAGTCGTCAGTCCACGCACATCGCGACGGATGTCTCCTATGTCAACATAGAGCTGCTGCTGATGATCCCACATATCATCCTGACGACGGGAAATCATCTGCTGGTGCTGCCACATGGTGTCCTGGAGGACAGCCATCTGCTGCTGCTCCTACATAGTATCCTGTCGTAGAGACATCGCCGTCATCCTCTGCTGCAGCTCATAATAATCTGGACCATCACCTACTCCAGCAGTGCCAGAAGGTCCAGGATCCCCATCTCCTACATCCGTCTGCATCTCAGGAACACCACCATCATCGTCCTGAGCATCATCATCTCCATCATCCTCATCCTCATCCTCATCATCCTCATCCTCATCGCCCATGAAGAAATCCTTCGCCGTAGGACCAAAAGGAAGTGGCCGGGGTAATCTAAGCTGAATCACCCCAAGATGGCCTGTCCTCCAGACCCACATCGGCGCTCTCCCCTCTAAATGGCCAGCTTTCCTCAGCTGGGCCTCATCATACAGGAATGAACCTTGTAGGACATTAGGGACAATGCTCAAATCAATACAATCCCGTGCTATGAGAGTGATGAGACCCCTAAAGCTAATCGTCGCCGTCTTGCGCTTGTCTATGATGTCCCTGCAGTTGAAAAGGAACAAATCCACCCAACCTGGAACTACTAGGCTCTCTGGCGTCAGACACCACAAATAGGACATATCCCTAAGTGAGATCTTGTTGACCTCAGCCTGGGCAAAGAAAGTGTTGGCTAAAACCTTATGGATCAGCCGTAGTGCAGGGTGCCTAATACTCGAGTTGTATTGGCCCTTCTTGGCCTCAAACGGCACCCTAGTCACCGCAAGCCAAAATGCAATAGGTCCCTCTCCCTTTGACACATCAAACCAACCTGCGGTGGGTGCGGCTGTCACTCTAAAAGCTGTCCCACTCTCTCCTTTGTCCTCGTGAACTCCCGCCCCAATAACCTAAACTCGATAGATGTAGACCGCACACTCAACGTCGCTAGGAACTCCTTAACTATACCCGAATAGGTCAGAGCATTCTTATCTAAGAAATCCCCTAGGCCTCCATGTTCTAACAACTGCATAGTACATACATCCATCTCTAACATCCGAAGGGTAGGTTCGTGAAAAAACTTGGTTTGAAAGAAATTCCTAGTATTCAGCGCATTCCATCTCTCCTTCTGACTCCTACTCATTCCATGGGGTCTAGACATGTTTGCTTACAGCTAGGAAATTAACCCAATAAAAAAGTTTGAAGTAAAAACTCACGAAGATGGAGGTTTCTACAGTGGCCGCGGGGCGGCGAGGGTAGGCGACGGGGCGACAAGGCTGGCGACGGGGCGGCCGGCGATGGATGGCGACGGGGCGGCTGGTCTGGCGATGGGGCGGCCTTAGAAAACCGCCGGATCTGAACCTCCGACGTCCGATTTGCGCTCCGACGTCTCAAATTCCTCCCTCTGTTGGTGGATTTCTCCCAAAACCTTGAAGATCCTTCGAATCGGGTGGTTTTTTTGTTTAGATCTAGGAAGAGTGAGGAGATTGTGGTTGGTTTGGTGAAAGATATAGGTGGATAAGGGAGGATATTGGAGAAAAGGGGTGAGTTTTGTGAAGATTTGAAGCTTTGAAGGAGAGCTTTAATGGAGGTTGGGGTTTTGGGTGTAGGTTGAATGTGGAAGATGAAGTTAGAGGAGATGGTGGAAGATAGAGGCGTGGGGGCGGCTAGGGACATATGGGAAAGATGATTGTGGTGGATAGGGTTAAAAAGGGTGGAAAATGGGGCCCACACGGGTCCCAATATTTTTTTGTCCTCCGTCAGGGGCCGCGGGGCGGCAAGGGCTGGTGACGGGGCGGCCGGAGATTACGAAGAGATTTCGCTCGATGTCGCGGCCGCGGGGCGGCCTGGCTGGCGACGGGGCGGCCCGCCCCTTTTCTGATCATCTCTACTTCTTTTTACCCTGCGGGGTTAGTATGCCGAAACACCACAACTAAACTAAAAGAAAGTAATTAAATGCAATAAGAAAATAACATCTAAACTACTTACCTTGGGTTGCCTCCCAAGAAGCGCCTTTAGTTAACGTCGTTGGCTCGACGTCATTACTCTCTAGTGATCGTCAGTGCTTGGTTCACGGAGAACCAACTCATCACCATCCTCTTTGACAAAGTTCTCATAATATGGCTTCACGCGATGACCATTTACTTTGAAAATGTCTCCATTCCTCTCATTGAGTAGCTCTACTGCACCATGAGAAAAGACATTAGTAATCACATATGGCCCTGCCCATCTAGAGCGAAGCTTACCTGGGAAGAGTTGAAGGCGCGATTGGAATAGGAGGACCTTGTCCCCAACTTTGAGGTCCTTTCGCAAAATATGCTTGTCGTGCCATGCCTTAGTCTTCTCCTTGTAAGTGACGGAGTTGTCATAGGCATCCAGTCTCAACTCTTCCAGCTCTTGCAGCTGAAGTTTCCTGAACTCCCCAACTTCATCCATTTGCATATTGCATTGTTTCACCGCCCAGTATGCCTTATGTTCGAGCTCGACAGGAAGATGGCAAGCCTTTCCATAAACTAATCGAAATGGAGACATCCCAATGGGAGTCTTGTAAGCCGTTCGATAAGCCCACAGAGCATCATCAAGTCTTACACTCCAATCCTTCCTGTTTGGGGCAACAGTCTTCTCCAAGATCGTCTTAATGTCGCGATTAGACACCTCAGCTTGCCCATTAGTCTGGGGGTGGTATGCAGTAGACACTCTCTGCGTAACATGATATTTTTTTAATAAAGCACTTACCGTCTTATTGCAGAAATGAGACCCTTTATCACTGATCAATGCTTTCGGCACTCCAAATCTAGAGAATAGCTCTTTGAGGAAACCTGCAACAACTTTTGAATCATCAGTCCTGGTGGCCTTCGCCTCCACACACTTGGAGACGTAGTCCACCGCAAGAAAAATATACAAGTTCCCAAACAAGCTAGGGAATGGTCCCATGAAGTCAATGCCCCAAACATCAAAAATCTCACAAAATATCATGCGAGTTTGTGGCATCTCATTCCTCTTAGAAAGATTCCCAACTCTCTGACAGCGATCACAGGATTTACAAAAAGCATATGAATCACGAAATATATGCGGCCAAAAGAACCCTGCCTCAAGTACCTTTCTTGCTGTCTTTTGTGGTCCAAAGTGCTCACCACATTCATGTGAATGACAGAAATTAAGGACAGATTGTACCTCATCATCGGGAAGACACCGACGTATTACTTGATCAGTGCAATGCTTCCATAGGTATGGATCATCCCAAATGTAGAAGCGAGCATCATGGCGTATCTTTAACCTTTTGAGCCTTGGAAAAGTTGGGTGGAAACTCCTGCGAAACTAAAAAGTTCACCAAATTAGCGAACCAAGGGCGGGGAATAGAACTTACCTTCAAAAGAAGTTCAATATCAGATTATGCAGAGGCCGCGGGGCGGCCAGTCCGGCGACGGGGCGGCTGGAGACGCTGAATACCTCAAGTAACTCTTCGTCAGGAAAACTCCCCAAAATAGGTGATTGCTCGTCCTGCCCATTCTTTCCCTACAATATACGACTTAAATGATCTGCAACAAGGATCTCTGCACCCTTTTTGTCCCTGAATTCGATGTCAAACTCGCTTAAAAGCAAGATCCATCTAATCAATCTTGGCTTGGCCTCTTTCTTCGTCAAAAGGTAACGAAGCACTGCATGGTCAGTATACACAATAACTTTTGTACCAAGCAAATAAGATCTAAATTTCTCAAGGGCAAAAACAATAGCAAGAAGTTCCTTCTCTGTAGTTGAGTAGTTCCTTTAAGCGCCATTCAACGTCAGAGATGCATAGTAGATCACATGAGAGCTCTTCCCTTCTTTTTGTCCAAGCACGGCTCCCACGGCGTTGTCACTGGCGTCACACATCAATTCGAAGGGTTGGGATCAATTTGGCGCTTGTATGATTGGTGCACTAGTAAGACAAGTCTTCAACTCATCAAACGCCATCCTGCACTTCTCATCAAAAGAAAAAGTGACCTCCTTCTTCAGTAGCTCGCACAAGGGTGAGGTGATCTTTGAGAAATCCTTAATGAACCTACGGTAGAATCCTGCATGGCCTAAAAAGGAACACACTTCACACACATTAGTAGGATAAGGCAATGATTGAATGATGTCTATCTTCACCTTATCAACCTCAATCCCTTTATGTGAGACAATGTGACCTAAAACAATGCCCTCCTCCACCATAAAGTGACACTTCTCAGAATTGAGCACTAAGTTAGTGTCAACACACCTTCTAAGCACAAGTGCCAAATGGTTTAAGCAAGCATCAAAACTATCACCATGTACAGTAAAGTCATCCATAAAAACCTCAATGAATTGCTCTATATATTCAGAAAAAAATGCTTACCATACACCGTTGGAATGTCCCAGGAGCGTTGCACAAGCCAAAAGGCATCTTGCGATATGCCAAAGTGCCAAACGGACAAGTGAATATCGTCTTTTCTTGATCCTCCGGTGCGATGGCTATTTGAAAGTAACCTGAATATCCATCTAAAAAGCAATAATATGGACGACCAGCGAGCCGTTCAAGCATCTGATCAATAAAAGGTAAGGGAAAGTGATCTTTTCGAGTTACTGCATTCAACTTGCGATAATCGATACAAACTCTCCAGCCTGATTGGACTCTGGTAGGGACCAACTCACCTTCTTTGTTCTCAACCACTGTTATGCCCCTCTTCTTTGGTACTACCTGCGTTGGACTAACCCATTGACTATCAGAGATGGGATAGATCATACCTGCCTGAAGGATTTTCAGCACCTCCTTCTTTACTACCTCCATCATAGGTGGGTTGAGTCTCCGTTGAGGTTGCCTGGAAGGTTTGGCTCCCTCTTCTAACAAGATTATGTGCATGCAAGTAGCTGGGCTGATTCACTTGATGTCCGCTATGGTCCATCCTAGAGCGGTCTTATGTTCTTTGAGCACCGCCACCAACCTATCCTCTTGTTCCTTAGTAAGCTTGTTGGAGATGATGACAGACAAGGTATCACCTTCCCCCACGAATGCATACTTCAAATGCTCAGGAAGTGGCTTGAGCTCAACAACGGGTGCCTGCACAACAGAAGGTAAGAGCTTCTCGCTCGAACCGGTTAGTTCCATAGGGGTACCTACCTGCAAATGAGTTGGGAGGGTGGACAAGTCTCTTATAGTCTCCTGCAGGTTAGTAGACAAAGCATAATTCAATGACAACTCCTCAATAGGAGCTTCTAAAGCAACCTGCAGGTCATCTACACAACTCATGTCAAAAGTATCCTGCATACAAGTATCAATGGCATCTACAAATCATAAGGAAGGATCATCAGAAGGGAATTTCATTGCATCATAAATATTATATTCAACCTTCTCACCATCGAATTCCATAGTTAATGAGCCAGAATACACATCAATTTTTGTCTTAGCAGTCTTCAAAAAGGGCCTTCCTAAGAGAATAGGGGCCTCTTGCTTACCATGCTCCATGTCTAAGACAAAAAAGTCAGCAGGAAAGATCAAGTTGTCAACCATAACCAAAACATCCTCTACTATGCCTCTAGAATAAGCATTTGAGCGGTCCGCTAGTTGGATCACCACTCTAGTCTCATGCAAAGGTCCTAAGCCTAATGATTCATATAGAGAATAAGGTAAGACATTAATAGATGCACCTAAGTCTAACAAAACTTTATCAAACTTAGTCTCATCTATCACACATGGGATTGTAAACATGCTAGGGTCGCTACATTTCTTAGGCATACGCTTTTGAAACACAGCAGACACATGTTCGCTTACCTTAATCTTCTGCTTCCCTTTCAACTTCTGATTCCTCTTTATGGTGCAAAACTCCTTAAGAAATTTAGCATAACGAGGAATACTTTTAATCAATTTGAGTAAGGGAATGTTTACCTCGCACTTACTAAATGTCTCAAAGATCTCTTTGTCATTCTCAGGCCTCCTTGTATCTCTAAGAGCTTCAGGAAAAGGAGGAACAAGTTTGTAAGAATTTAAAGGAGGGAATTCAGGTCTTACATAAGAGTCGGAAGGTCCGTCAGGGGCAAGGCCACGGGGTGGCTCAGGGTGGCGACGGGGCGGCTCGCCAAAATATGCATCTGCAGAATTGCCTTGTCCGCGGGGCGGCTCAGGGTGGCGACGGGGCGGCTTGCCGAAATCTGCATCTGCAGAATCGCCTTGGCCGCGGGGCGACTCATGGGGGCGACGGGGCGGCTCGCGATTCCGCAGCTCTTCTCCTTCTTTGTCTTTATGCAGCTCAGGTTCTCCATAGTTTTCGTCATCCTGGTGAGTAGTAATCAGTTCCTTACCACTTCTTAGCGTTATTGCGCTGATGTTCTCCTTAGGATTCACCACCGTTTGAGATGGTAGCTTTCCTGAGTCCTTAGCCTGCAATTCACTTAGCGATTGAGCCAATTGGCCTACCTGTTTCTCAAGATTCTTTGAGTGCTCAACCTGGCTCATGAGTATCCTAGTGAGGGTTTTGATAGGGTCCTCAGTTGATTGATCCCCTGCGGGGGGTGCTCTCTGCCTAGAATCGAATTGTTGTTGAGGCCTTTGTTGGTGTCCCCCTTGTGGATTGTAAGGGGCCTGGTTATTACCATAGCCATACCCTTGGTAACCTGCATTATAATTGTTATTGAATTGATTGGGGTTACCATAGTTACCATACCTGGGCTTCTGCGGGACAAAGTTTCCCATGGCGTTGAGCTCAACATTAGGATCCTGAAGTAGCGGACACATATCGTTTGGATGTAAAGGATCAGCACATAGCCCACATGCTTTGAGTTCCTGAGGGGCCCCCTTGAGCATCATCCTTCTCATCATCTCCTTCATGTCCATCATATCAGCTTGCAAATTGGAGCTTGAAGAATCCACAGCCAGTACTCCACGGGGGTTTTCCCTCTTGCTATATTGTCTAGACCCCTCAGCAAGCTCTGAGAACAACTCCATAGCATCATTTGGGGTCTTATTGAGAATGTTACCCCCACTAGCGGCATTCACCATTCGACGCTCATCATCAAGCAAACCTCCATGCAAATAAAGTACCAAATCCTGTTGTGAGTAACCATGGTAGGGGCAACTTGAGCAGAGCTTTTTGAATCGCTCCACATACTCATACAGGGTCTCAGTTGCTAATTGCTCGATGTTGCTGATGGCCTTTTTGAGAAAGTTCAGCTTTGCAGCAGGGAAGTACTTCTCTAAGAACAACCTTTTCATCTCTGTCCAGGTAATAATGCTCCCTGCAGGCAAATAGTAAAACCAATCATTAGCTGAATCTTTTAATGTGAAAGGAAAAGCTCCCAACTTGATTTGGTCCTCTGTGACATCTGCGGGTCTCATGCTCTCAATGATAGCATGGAACTCCGCCAAATGTTTGTTGGGATCCTCGCCACTCAACCCATGGAACTTAGGTAGAAAGTGGATCCATTGAGCCTTAAACTCGAACTTGGTCCCATCAGCAAGCGGTGGAAACTGCACCGCCAATGGTTGTGTTTGCAGATTCGGTGCGGTGAGTTGCCTTAAGGTTTGGTTCGCGTTATCTAACGCGTTGTCACCATCTCTGCAGTCCCTTCGACTTCTTGATCAAAAGGTAATTCACTAGAGTTGTTGCGAACCTCCCGCCTTAGGTTGGAAAGAGTCCTCTCGATCTCTGAATCAAAAGGACGTAAAGATGGATTAGTAGCATGGGTGCGGACCATAAACGTGGTCCACACCAAGGGTAGCGATTAAATAACACAAAAAATTAAAAAGAAGTCCCCGGCAACGGCTCCTAATTTGACAAGAGGAAAACCTGTCATTCTTCCTGCCAAAGAAATACTCAAACCTACAACTAGTATAGTTAGTAAGAAAGAGGTCGATCCACAGGAAAATCTAGTAAGTTCAAATGCTAATCTAATCGCAAGTAACCAAAAAGAGAGTTTTTGTGAGAAAAAGATCCGCCTTTTGTCAAAGCGGAAAGAAGAAAACAAGGTAAAGTAGGTTGTAGAATGCAATAGAGAGAATTAGGTTCATCTACAATTTGTCACTTTAATTGATGAATTTGATCCTTGTTTCAGCCTCTAGTTCTTTTCTTTTCCTATCAATGTCCTTGTCCAGATCTTAGCTAAATTACTAGTCCTACGAGTCCTAGTAATCCTTATCTCTAAATAACCCTAACACGGTTAAGATTTAACCTAGAGATATCATTAAGACTATGAATTAACCAAGGTATATGCAATATCAAGCTACGAGTCGATATTTAACATATATTCAACTTCCTACACATCCAACTAGTCCTACGAGTCCTAAAGGGATATGATTGCTACTTGGGTTAAGGTTCGCTACGAGGAATCTACAAAACCCTAGCAATTGAATGAATCTACTCTAACTAGTTGATCAGGCCAGAGAGAATAAAACACATTCAAAGAATTAAGCGCAAGGAAGCCAAAACATTCAAATAGGAATAAGAACTAGATTAAGAAACTCACAATTCAACAATCAAGATCCAAACTGTAGGCGAAACCTTCGAGAGTTTAGTTGCTCATGCTTAAGCGTTCTCTCAATAATTCTCTAAAGTGCATAAGGTGAATAGTAGAATAACCTAGAAATGTCTTTTAAAGGCCTACAAAGGATCGGCCAAAAGTAATACTAAAAACCCTAATTAAAGTGAGTAACTGATTCGGCGTTTCTGGACAGGCCGCGGGGCGGCTGCACAGGCGACGGGGCGGCCTGGCGATCAGCGAAATCCTTCCAGAGTCTTCGAGCCGCGGGGCGGCCAGCGATTTCTTCCGCTTCTCTCCACGTGATTAGCTGTAGCTGATAATGCTATTTCCTTTATTCTTTAACTCCCCTCAAATTCATTCCACCTTGAATTACGATTCCTAAAATAAACCATAATATTGTGTAGATTCCGCATCTTCCAACTCAATAAGTAATCATGTAAATGCAACTAAAATCTGCAATATTTACACCCAAACTATACTAAATGCAATCTATTATGCAATACTAATAATGCTCTATCACTTTGCCTCATCAGTTTACGACCTAGAGCTGGCAACTTCCATAGCATGAATTTGCGACGTTACCAGTTGGCATAGCTTATCGTAGTTACATGGCTCTTTCCTGAACAACTATGTTTTAAAATCTCCCTCAGCGAGGTTACCCATCAGGATAGTGCTTGCCGATTCTTGATTGAACTTTGGGATCTGAACGACCATCGTGGTAAACCTCCTAAAGAAGCTTCCTAGGGATTCAGACGGTTCTTGTTTGATCGAATTCAGATCCAGCATAATGTGTTTTCGTATGCAAGCATTGCCGAAATGAGAAATGAAGATCTTAGACAACTGAGAAAAGTTCTTTATTGATGATCATGGCAGGTTAGTAAACTAGGTGACGGAAGGAAAACCCTGTCGTTGATCCGTCAAAGAAAACTCAAACCTATAACTAGTATAGTAATAAGTAAGAGGTCGATCCACAGGGAGATTTGTTATTCAAATGTGATTTAAGATGCTGATTTAGTAACCAAGTGAGGGTGTTTATGAAAGCAAATGCGAATTATGAAAGAAAAGAGTAAATGGTTGTGATTCAAACAATTGAGAGAAGCAGTTCTACCTACAATTTTCCACTTTATTTGGTTGAAGCGATCCTTGTAACTTCTTCTCGTCCTATTATGTTTCCTATGAATGCCCTTGTCCCGACCTAATATAGTTACTAGTCCAATCAGTCCTAGCAACCTTATCAATCGAACAGTCCCTAAAGAAGGATTTAACCCAATTGATAGCTTTAAGTTCAGAGATTAGCCAAGGTATTTGCAGTCCCTAAAGAGGGATTTAACAACACATTCAACTTCCTACCTATCCAATTAGTTCAATCAGCCCTAAAGGGATAAGTTTGCTACTTAGGTTAAGGTTCACAATCAGGAATCTACAAAACCCTAGCAATTGAATTGATTCTAACTAGTTGCGCGGGCTAGATAGAACAAAACAATAAACAATCAAGCACAAAGAAGTTGAAGCATTCAAATATAGGAAACAAGGAACGAGAATTAGAAACTCACAATCAATCCAAATAAAGCGTCCAACTGTAGGCAGAACAGATGAGTTTAGTTCCTCATGGAAGATATCGGTTGTTGCTGCGGTTGTATGCGGCGGCCGCGACATTAAGCTGCGGCTGCTGCATGTATGCTGATTTGCATGTATGCTAAGCGCTCTCCTTCTCTGATTTGCACGAATCCAGTTCCGCTTTTTCATGAGTTGTTAGTCCCATTTCCAAACAAAACAAAAGCAAAGCAACAAGAAAAACTAACTAAGGATGATTTAATGGAAAAGAACAAGAAAACTTACCTCGGGTTGCCTCCCGAGAAGCACCTTTGTTTAAAGTCGTTGGCTCGACGTAATGACCCTTGATTGGCCTAGGTTCCTCCACCAAGGTCACCTAGACTTGTCATCTCATTGACAAGTGTGGACACCCTTGGAAGGTATAGCTTTCTGTCCAAGCATTCATCCATTACTTTTAGCTTCTCTCCTTGAGCTAGTCCTGGGGGTTGTCCTGAAATCACAAAAGCTTCCACACCATTTGAAATTAGTTTCTCATAAGGTGAAAGTGCGGGCTTAAACGGATCAACATAACCATCAACACCTATTCTGAGTTCTTCTTTTCCTAGGGATTGCAATTTGTTAAGGGGCTCAAATTTCAAGAAACTATTTTCCTTAGATGTCTCTAACAAATCACGAAAATTATTGTTGCGATCAATATTATTAGCAATATGCATATCTAAAGAACTTTCAAGAGAAAGCTTAGCATTATTAAAGAGAGAGAACTCTATCTTTTTTCCATCAAACTCCATAGTCAATAAACCCTCACAACAGTCAATTTTCGTTTTTGCAGTTTTCAGGAATGGTCTTCCTAATATGATGGGTGTTTCTGGGGCTCCCTGCTCCATATCTAAAACAAAGAAATCAACAGGGAAAAACAAATAATCAACCATAACCAAAACATCTTCAACAACGCCTCTTGGCTTGATCTGTGATCGATCAGCAAGTTGCACTATAACCCCAGTCTCAGTCAGAGCACCCAAACCCAAAGATATGTACAAGTTATAGGACATAACATTAATTGAGGCTCCTAGATCTAACATGGCTTGTTTGAATCTAGTACTCCCAATTGCACATGGAACCGTAAACATACCTGGGTCTCCACACTTTTCAGGCAATTTCCTTTGCACCACAGCAGAGACATTTTCATTTAAGCTTACCTTTTCCTTCTTTTTCAATCTTTGCTTCTTCTTTATGGTGCACAATTCCTTCAAGAATTTAGCATATCTAGGAATGCACTTAATCAAGTTGAGTAAAGGAATGTTTACCTCGCACTTGCTGAATGTCTCAAAGATCTCCTTATCGTTTTCATACCTTCGTGTATCCTTCAGAGCTTCGGGAAAAGGTGGGATAGGCTTCGGAGTCTCCAAAGGTGATGAAGAAGGAGGAGGAGGAGAATAAGAAGAAGGAGGTAAAGAAGAAGGAGGGACAAAGGGTGTACCTGGCGGCGGGGTTCCGGCTGGGGTCGCTGCCGCGGGCGCAGCATTGTGCTGCGGCCGCTGCTCACCTGGTTTGCCGCGGCCGCTGCATGGTTGCGGCGGCCGCCGCTCTGTGCAGCGGCCATCCTCCTCGCCCATAACTTCTATCTCTTCGTCCATGATTTCCTAGTCGCCCTTTGGTGGTGTGGCAATCAGTTCCTTGCCACTCCTAAGCGTTATTGCACTGACATTCTCCCTGGGATTCGCAATCGTTTGCGATGGGAGCTTTCCTAAGTCATTTGCCTCTTTTGCACTTAGCAATTGAATGATTTGACTCATCTGATTCTCCAAGTTCTTACATCGTTCACCTTGGTCCAAGACTGCTTGTGCGAGGTTCTTAGTGCATATCTCTAAGTTCTTTGTGCGTTCAGCCTGGTTCGTTACGAATTGTGTGAGGGCTTGTAGTGGATTTCCATCAGATGTACTTGCCTGAGGTTGTCCTCCCTGACGAAGGTCAAACTGTTGTTGTGGCCTTACCTGAGGTCCTCCTTGCCGATTGAAAGGTTCATTGTAGTTCCCATAACCAGAGCCCTGCTGATAGCCTCCATTGTAGTTATTATTGTTGAAGTACCCAGGATTACTAAAGTTGCCTTGCCTAGGCCTTTGTGGAGAAAAATTCCCAATTGCATTCAACTCAACATTAGGTTCTTGCAAGGTTGAGCACATATCCATAGGATGGAATGGATCGCTGTAGGATTCACATGCTTTTAACTGCTGAGGTGCTCTGTCAACTACGAGCTTCTTGATCATCTCTTTCATCTCTGCCATATCAGTCTGTAATGCAGCCACTGGGGCATCAATGGCAAGTACACCTCTAGCACGAGTGCTCTTGTTGAACTGCCTAGAGCCCTCAGAGAGCTCCTTGAACACCTCCCATGCTGCTGCTGGTGTCTTATTCAGCATGTTTCCCCCACAACAAGAATTCACCGTTCTGCGCTCCTCATCAGTAAGCCCGTTAAATAAGAATAGAACCAGATCCTTCTGAGGAAAGCCATGACATGGGCAGCTAGCGCAAAGTTTCTTAAAGCGTTCAAAATACTCATAAATAGACTCTGTTGCCTGCTGCTCAATGCTGCTAATCGCCCTTTTCAAAGCGTTACGCTTAGTTGCAGGAAAGTACCTCTCCAGAAAGGTTCTCTTCATTTCAGCCGAAGTAGATATACTCCCAGGTGGTAAATAGAAGAACCACTCATTTGCGTCATCCTTTAGAGAGAAAGGAAATGCCCTCAGCTTGATTTGTTCTTCAGTGACATTCTCAGGTTTCATTCCAACCACCACTGTATGAAATTCTGATAAATGCTTGTGGGGATCTTCCCCACTCAACCCATGAACTTGGGTAATAGATGAATTACCCCAGATTTCAGCTCTAAATTCACTCCTTCCCCAAGTGCAGGGAATTGGATTGCCAGGGGTTGTTGTGCCAAGTCGGGAGCAGTAAGCTCCCTCAGAGTAAGATTTGCGTTGTAAGCCATCTATGCAGTGCTTTCTCCCTGATCAGAAGAAGATTCGTGAAAGCGATCACGAGTTTCTCGCCGTAAGGCAGAAAGGGACTTTTCAATCTCTGAATCAAACAATAGCAAAGATGGATTAGTAGCACGGGTATGGACCATATAAGATGGTCCACACCAAAAATCAACACCAAAACACACAAGAATCAATAAACCACCCCGGCAACGGCGCCAAATTTGACGGAAGGAAAACCCTGTCGTTGATCCGTCAAAGAAAACTCAAACCTATAACTAGTATAGTAATAAGTAAGAGGTCGATCCACAGGGAGATTTATTATTCAAATGTGATTTAAGATGCTGATTTAGTAACCAAGTGAGGGTGTTTGTGAAAGCAAATGCGAATTATGAAAGAAAAGAGTAAATGGTTATGATTCAAACAATTGAGAGAAGTAGTTCTACCTACAATTTTCCACTTTATTTGGTTGAAGCGATCCTTGTAACTTCTTCTCGTCCTATTAAGTTTCCTATGAATGCCCTTGTCCCGACCTAATATAGTTACTAGTCCAATCAGTCCTAGCAACCCTTATCAATCGAACAGTCCCTAAAGAAGGATTTAACCCAATTGATAACTTTAAGTTCAGAGATTAGCCAAGGTATTTGCAGTCCCTAAAGAGGGATTTAATAACACATTCAACTTCCTACCTATCCAATTAGTTCAATCAGCCCTAAAGGGATAAGTTTGCTACTTAGGTTAAGGTTCACAATCAGGAATCTACAAAACCCTAGCAATTGAATTGATTCTAACTAGTTGCGCGGGCTAGATAGAACAAAACAATAAACAATCAAGCACAAAGAAGTTAAAGCATTCAAATATAGGAAACAAGGAACGAGAATTAGAAACTCACAATCAATCCAAATAAAGCGTCAAACTGTAGGCAGAACAGATGAGTTTAGTTCCTCATGGAAGACATCGCTCAAATCTCTAAATTGTCTGATGAACGTAGAATAGAATGAAAAGTACTCAAAACTAAAATACTCTCGGCCTTTTTTAAAAGTCTACACCGATCTTAAAATGAAAAATAACAAAAACTAGGGTTTCACAACTTGAAATGCGGCAGATGACCGATGCGGCGGCCGCAGCATAGGTGCCGCGGCCGCTGCACGCGTTTTCTCTTCAGGCGCCGCTCCAGCTCCTTGCGGCGGCCGCTGCATGTATGCTGCGGCCACGACATATGCCCCGCTACTTCATCCCGCTGCCAGAAGTTTGATCTCCAATTCTTTGCTCTTCTTCTTCAAGTCTTTCACTATCATGCATCCCATAGTGTTCGAATCTAATCTGTAACAATACTCACAAATTCGCGTAAAATCCGAACATTCTAAAATAATCGTTAGATGCACTTTAACTCTAATTCATTAACTAAATGCAACCTAACTAGCCTAAAAATGTCAATAATGCCTATCTATGATATGCATTATCACTAGGTTAAGGCCACTCTACTTAGAGTAGACGGGACCAACCGGGAGAACATAGCGTCGTTACTCTCATTCATTCCCATGGATGGGGTGAACTGGTTCATGTGATCATTGGAGTAGAATTTCTAGTGTACTCGCGATGGATACATCTCTCTATCTTTTCGGGACAGCGGTCTGGCGTATCTTTTGACTGAATGCGGACGGGAATGTGGTTTCGCCTTTGTCAGTCATATCAGGTTCGCTAGAGGAGTTAAATCTTGGATCAATATCCATAGTGCCTTTCTCGCGTGTTTTTTACTAGTATTGCTGATGCGGGACCATCCAAGACATCTCCGGACACACCTATCATACTTGGTGATGGACCTATGACTCGAGCTCGTGCAAAGAAGCTTCAAAGAGATACATTCTTGTTCGTGAGCCATGTTCTATCATCAAGCGCAGCATAACTACAAGAGGAGCCATTGAAAGCCTATGTGTGTTTTTCCATGAGCATGGCCGAGTCCTCTTAGTAGTGTGGCCAGATTTTCTTGTGTTATTAGATACTATTTTTAGCAAGCTCCTTGGAGAGCAAGTTACTTAAGCTATTTTTGGTATTTTTAGGATTTACTTTAAAACTCTTTATTTTATTTTATTCTTTTAATTTCAGCCCTTAGGGTTTTAAGTAGGGCTGCCATCCTTTGAGAAACTCACGTTATTCATTCATCAATAAAAAATATAGTTGTGTGAAACACATTGAATGCAAGTCGATTGATTGAAGCTTGAGCTTGTCGATTGCAAATTGGTTTTGTTTCTGCTTAGTTTGCCTTGTGTTTGTCAATCTCGCGAAGCTTGGTGATACCTGGTATCCAGGAGCCCCCTCTTTGTGCCTCCAAGTATTCCCCTTGGTTGTGTAAGGTTGTAGAGTTGGGTTATATGGTCATTGTTAGTGTTCTTGGTCATCGAATCAAGGGTCCTTAGCTTGTTCCATATAGATCACCTCACCCCACTATCGTGTCCTGCATATTTTATCAATTTCGAGTCCTTTAGTATTTATTACACCTGCATCCCTATGCATCTTGTTCTTCAATTTCGTGTCTTTCATAAGTTCTTGCATCCATCTTGTTCTTTTCTTACATTTGAGTCTTGATTGTTGATGATCGGACCATCCTACGACTAACCTCGTATCAAATTGGTACCAAAACTTAGGTTATCAACATCAAAGTTTTTCTTTGACATTCATCATCATAAAAACACAAAAACCACGAAAAAATTGCAAAGAAAGTGTCCCATAGAGTCTTGTTTCAATTTTTGGTCTTTTACTTCTATTTCTTTATTTTGATTATTACTAACCTTTGTTTGTGATTTTTGTTGGTTGCTACTAGCCTAAACACATCAGCATGTCCGTGACCATCAAGCCTTGCCGAGCATACATCCATTAGTGCACTCTCCTTGGTGCAATTTCAAATCGGCAACCCTAGGGCAAACCCTAACCCTAGTTTTATCTTTTTATCTATTCTCTATCCTTCTTTTATCCTTATATCTTATATCCATATTTTACCTTCTTATCCATATTATTTCTGAAATTATAAAGAAAAAGAGAAGACAAAACTTTGCATCACAAGAAAAATAAATAGAATAGAAAAGTTTACAAATTTCATCCAAACCCTAGCCAAAGTCTATCTTTTAGGGCTGATTTTATATTTTCAACTTTTTTCTTTATTTCTGATTTTTTTCCCTTATTATTCAGTTTCTTGCCTAGTTACTGCATTATATATTTACTGCATTATATATATATTATATATATATATAAAACAAAAACGTCAAAAAAAAAGAAAAAGAAAAGCTAGTTGTTATTTGTTGAGCTTTGTTGTTTGATCTAGTGCAAGAAACATCAAGGGATCCTTTTGTGGTAAAGTCAGCCCTAAGCCGAGCACCTCTTTGTCCCAAACACATACTTGAAACCCTATCTTTGCAAGCAACAACATCCTTATTTGGGTTACAAATCAAAAGAGGTAAATTATCAAAGATTGATTCTTCTTTTCTTTTTCCACAAAAATCAGTCCATACTTGTTCTTTCTTTGCTATTGTCGAGTCCTATTTATCCTTTCCTTGCTTATGTCGAGTCATATACAGCCTTGATTCACCCCGTTGCTACTTGTGATCTCATTGTTATTGTGATACCTTGTGTTTGCTAAGTCCTAGTTTGAGCATTGTATTGCCCAAGGTGGATTGAAACAACAAGCATAACATTACGAATAAGAAAGGGAGTGACGAGTGACACACTTGTGAGGTTGTTTTAGGATTGTTTTAGTTTTCACTAATCTTTAACTATTTCTTTGTTTTCGTTAGTTGTGATGTCTAATGCAGGACACAATTCTTCTTCTTCTGAACCTGTTCCTCCGGAGTTGTTCAATCTTTTGAACACCATGAATGAGAACATTGGGAGGCTAATGGAGAGGATGTCGACATTAGAATCTCAGCCCTTGGGCTCCAACATGGTTCATAGCCAAAGAGTACCACCTAGGGGAGACTTGCCGCCACCAAATAGGGAAGAAAATCACCCTTCTTCTCCTCGTACTACTAATAACCAACATCCTATTCCTCCTCATTTAGATAATCCACTTTTTGATGAAAATCCCTCTCCTAGAGAGAGGCATAGTAGGAATAAATGTGTTTGTTCGTGCGTAGGGACAACGAGGGCGATGGAATCAAGAAAAGTTTTATCCCTTGGAGGACGACAATGACTTCCAAGAAGAGGACCATTGGGAGTAACGTCCTAGGAGGAACGACAGGGGCCGACACCAACGAGTGCTTAGGGAGCCTGAGCAAGATGGCTTGGGCAAGGTGAAGGTGAAGATCCCATCATTCGAGGGCAAGTGCGATCCGGATGCTTACATGGATTGGGAAACCAAGATGGAGCAAATCTGGAATTGCGACAACTTCTCCAATCATAAGAAGGTACAACTCTCTACTCTTGAATTTCAAGGTTATGCGCTAATTTGGTGGGATAATCTTGTAAAAGAAAGAAGAAGAGCTTTAGATGCACCCATCACCACTTGGGAGCAAATGACGACACTTATGAGGAGAAGATTCATACCTCAACACTACTCTCATGAGCTTAAACAACGACTGGAGAATCTCAAACAAGGAGGTAAGTGTGTTGAAGAAACCTTCAATGCCATGCAAGAACCAATGGTAAGGGCTAATGTGATCGAAGATGAGGAAAACACCATGGCAAGGTTTCTTAGGATTTTGCATCCTTCTTTAGCTCATGAAATTGATTTCTTTCCTTATTCTACTATTACTGACCTTTTACATCTAGCTATGAAAGTAGAAAGGAATGCTAAGTATAGGAGCCAAGGAGGAAGAAACTCGAGTAGACAGCCCCAACCATGGCGTCAAAATCGGCCCCAACAGCCCCAAGGCTGAAGCGACGGTGGGTCCAGGGAGAGGAGTAGCCAAGGTCGAGCCCTAGGTGATCAAGTTGATAAAGGGAAGGTGCCTATGGCTGCGAATGGAACTTTTGGGGCGCCATCTGGCCCTAAAGGGAGCAATTCTAGCCCCTCTACTAGAGCTAGGGATATTGTATGTTTTAAATGCCAAGGTAGAGGTCATGTTATGAAATTTACCCTAATAGGAAAACTCTTATGATTAATCACCTAGGAGAATATGAATATGAAAATTCTTGTGATGAACATGATGAGCATGATAACAATGATCAAGACTTGAATTTACTTGCCTATGATGATGATGATTGCATTGAGTATGAACATGGTGATTCTTTTATAGTTAGGAGAGTTTTAAGTGTTCAACCTACATCTTGTGATGATAATCAAAGAGAGAACTTGTTTCATACTAGGTGTTTAGTTAAAGGCAAAGTTTGTAATGTGATCATTGATGGTGGAAGTTGTTGTAATATTGCTAGTCTAGAAATGGTTGAAAAACTACAACTTCAAACCATACAACACCCTAGGCCTTATAGGTTGCATTGGATGAACGATTGTGGAGCTTCAAAGGTACATAAGCAAGTTAGAGTGCATATTAAGTTAGGACATTATAAAGATGATGTTTTATGTGATATTGCATCTATGCAAGATTGTCATATACTTTTAGGTCGTCTATGGCAATTTGATCGTAAGGTCTTACATGATGGCCTCATTAACCGCTATTCTTTTCTGTTTAAAGGAAAAAACATGTCCTCAAGCCTATGACACCATCTCATGTGGCGGACGAGATAGAGAAGAGAAAGGTAAGTGAAGGTATGTTAGATAGGGAGGCTCGGCCGAGCAAAAGTGCCACTACTCGGCCAAACAATGTTCTCTTGGCCTCTAAGAGAGCTTTTGTGGATTAGTTTGTGGACGAAGAAACGACTCTCATGCTCATATGCAAAGGGTTGAGTTTGTTGGGTGAGGAGCTTAGAGCTACCCTCCCTACTCACATCCTATCTCTTATTGAGGAGTATAAGGATGTCTTCCCAAATGATATACCACCCGGCGAGGCATTGAGCATCAAACTGATCTCATTCTGGGGGCTGCATTGCCTAATAGGCCGGCTTATCACATGAATCCCACTGAGACCCATGAGGTTCAATCTCAAGTTCAAGAGTTGTTGGACAAGGGATACATTAGGGAAAGTTTGAGTCCTTGTGTTGTACCGGTTTTGTTAGTCCCTAAGAAAGATGGTTCGTGGAGAATGAGTGTAGATTGTAGGGCTATTAATAACTTAACCGTTAAATATCGTCACCCTATTCCTCGCTTAGATGACACGCTAGATGAATCGTATGGTGCTTCTATCTTTTCTAAAATTGATTTAAAAAGTGGGTACCATCAAATTAGAATGAATGAAGGGGATGAATGGAAAGCAACCTTTAAAACATAATTTCGTTTATATGAGTGGCTTGTCATGCCTTTTGGTTTAACTAATGCCCCAAATACTTTCATGTAATTAATGAATCATGTGCTTAGGAATTTCATAGGGAAATTTGTTATTGTTTATTTTGATGAAATTCTTATTTATAGCAAATCACCTAAAAATCATGAAGCGCACCTAAGGGAAGTACTCTCTACAGTTCGATTAGAGCACTTGTATGCTAACCTTAAGAAATATTAATTGTGCACTAATCAAGTTTCTTTTCTTGGTTTTGTAGTGAGCTCTAACAGACTACCAGTTGACGAAACCGACATCAAAGCTATCCAAGAGTGGCCAGCCCCTACCACCATTGGCCATGTGAGGAGCTTTCGTGGATTTGCGAGCTTCTATAGGTGTTTTGTGCGCGATTATAACTCCAACGCAGCCCACTCACCGAGATTATTAAGAAGAGGAGCGAGTTCAAGTGGGAAACAACCCAAGAGGAAGCATTTTGCCACAAAGCTCCCATTATGAGATATACACCATATAAACATTTTTGGGACACATTTGAGTGAAAACCACACAATTTTGGTGGATAAAGAAAGGTGACGCCGATATGGTAACTTTTGGTCCGAAAATTTGACGGAAAACTTTTCACCCACAAAGATCTGATTATGACATATACACCATATAAACATATTTGGGATACATTTGAGCGAAAACCATACAATTTTGGTGGATAAAGAAAGGTGACGCCGATATGGTCACTTTTGGTCGAAAATTTCACGGAAAGCTTTTCGCGCACAAAGCTGCCATTATGACCTATACACCATATAAACATGTTTGGGACACATTTGAGTGAAAACAACACAGTTTTAGTGGATAGAGAAAGGTGACGCCGATATGATCACTTTTGGTCCGAAAACAACACAGTTTTGGTGGATAGAGAAAGGTGACGCCGATATGGTCACTTTTGGTCCGAAAATTTCACGGAAAGCTTTTCGCGCACAAAGCTCCCATTATGGCCTATACACCATATAAACATGTTTGGTAAACATTTGAGCAAAAACAACACAGTTTTGGTGGATAAAGAAAGGTGACGCCGATATGGTCACTTTTGGTCCGAAAATATCACGAAAAGCTTTTCGCGCACAAAGCTCCCATTATGACCTATATACCATATAAATATGTTTGGTAAACATTTGAGCAAAAACCACACAGTTTTGGTGGATAAAGAAAGGTGACGCCGATATGGTCACTTTTGGTCCGAAAATTTCATGTAAAGCTTTTCGCACACAAAGCTCCCATTATGACATATACACCATATAAACATGTTTGGGACACATTTGAGCGAAAACCATACAATTTTGGTGGATAAAGAAAGGTGACGCCGATATGGTCACTTTTGGTCCGAAAATTTCACGAAAAGATTTTCGCGCACAAAGCTCCCATTATGTCATATACACCATATAAATATGTTTGGAACACATTTGAGCGAAAAACACACAGTTTTGGAGGATAAAGAAAAGTGACGCCGATATGGCCACTTTTGGTCCGAAAATTTCACGGAATGCTTTTCGCGCACAAAGCTCCCATTATGACTTATACACCATATAAACATGTGTGGTACACATTTGAGAAAAAACAACACATTTTTTATGGATAAAGAAAGGTGACGCCGAAATGGTCACTTTTGGTCCGAAAATATAATGGAAAGCTTTTCGCGCACAAAGCTCCTATTATGACCTATACACCATATAAACATGTTTGGTAAACATTTGAGCAAAAACCAGACATTTTTGGTGGATAAAGAAAGGTGACGCCCATATGGCCACTTTTGGTCCGAAAATTTCACGAAAAGCTTTTCACGCACAAAGCTCCCATTATGACATATACACCATATAAACATGTTTGGGACACATTTGAGAAAAAAGCACACAGTTTTGGAGGATAAAGAAAAGTGACGCCGATATGGTCACTTTTGGTCCGAAAATTTCACGAAAAGCTTTTCGCGCACAAAGCTCCCATTATGACATATACACCATATAAACATGTCTAGGACACATTTGAGCGAAAACCACACAGTTTTAGAGGATAAGGAAAGGTGACGCCGATACTGATACGGGGTTAGCCGTAGGATGCCCGATCTTTCGACAATCAAGACACAATTAAAGAAACTAATCAAGAAAGACGCAAGACACCAAGAACTCGATCAAGAAGTGATCAAGAACTCAAAGACTCGAACAAGAATAAGAAGACTCGGCTGTAATGAAGTTGAAAGACTTGAAATTTAATGAAACAAAGACCGATAGATTGGTGAAACGATCTATACAGAACAAGATGAAGACCCCAGGCTTCCGTAGAAGGTAAGAACCAACACCAATGTCTATATAACCCGCCTCTACAACCTTACACAACCAAGCTGACTACTTGGAGGCACAAGGAGGGGGCTCGTAGATACCAGGACTTACCAAGCTTCGCGAGATTGAGAAGCTCAAGGCAAACCAAGCTAAAACAATACCAATTTACAATCGATGAGCAACGCTTCGAATCGATTGTATTTGCACTCAATGTGTTTCACACAAAAGAGAAGTTTTCAATAGAATTGTACGTGTATCTGAACAAGGAGATCAACCGTTCTTTATAACCCTAAAAGGCCAATTTGTTCGCTAGGGGGCGGGGGGTGTATGTAAAGTAGGAGAATAAAATAAAGCACAACTAGACTGTCTCCCTGTCCCAAACAAATAATACAAGAATCCCCTCCCTTGTAGTAGTAGGGTAATTCAGGATCGAATCCACGAGGAGGTATGTCAGCGCTTCCTTTGTTGTACTCACGATCAAGGCTTTCGACCTCAGCAGACACTCGATATCGAGTATACAGGTCGATATCGACTTCAGTTCTGGTCGATTTTCTAGCGCAGTTCCTGCAGAAGATAAAACAGCAAGTTGACGTCGAGCAGAGACCTCGATATCGATGTTAGACCTCGATATCGACCCTTAAGGTCGATTTCGATGCTTGTCACAGAAACTGTTTTTGTAACCAATTTGTCGGAAAAGGATCCGAAGAAAATAGAATGGAGAAGGAAGATGAACAAAAACAAAACTAAGACTTTTATGAAGAATTTAATTAATTAAAAGGCTTCCAAAGTCGGGGTTTCATGCCACAATGATAACAATGCAAGTTTCATGCTAAAGATATGAACTTTAATGTCTTTCCATCAAATAACTTTCGTTATCAACACTTAGGTGATTAGAGGCTCTCACATAATTCCTAAGAGTTACTATCCAATTCATGAGCAATTCAAGTTCGCAATATGAGTGGCTTTCGCTTTAATAATGCAAATAATGAATCTTCCTAACTTTTGCAAAGGATCATGCATGGGGTAGAAGACGGAATCGCATAAAAGTCATACCTTTGATGCACTTACCTCATGCACATCATCATCATTGTTATTGAAAGAAAGCTACTTTGAATTAAAAACTCTGAAAGAAAGTACAACCGAACAAGCCACTCCGCTCTCGCTTTACAACTCCACTCGGCCTCCTCTCTCTCTCTCTCTATTCTCTATTGCAACTGAATTGTGTGTAAAACGGAATACGAAATTGAATACCTAAACTCAGCCCTATTGGCCTCTATTTATAGATGTCGATAAGGACTCGAAACCTTATCTTTATTCTATAAGATAAATTAAAACAAAGTAAAAGCTAAAACTTCATGGTGAAATCAGCCTCCTCATGATAGATCTGGTGTTGATGATAGGAAATCCTGACCTTTGGATAGATATTGCAAGCATTGGATATAATTCTATCAAAATCGGAGTCGAATTCCTCTGCTGGCATGGTCGATATCGACCCTTGGACCTCGATATCGACCCCTCCAAAATCTTATCTCGAGCTTCTCCTTCTCCTACTCGAACTGGCACTCGAATTCTATCAACTTGGTCGATCTGGCAGCCTCGATATCGACCCCTAGACGTCGATATCGACCTCTTCTGTGTCGATATGCTCTGTTTCCTTTTTTGCTCGATTCCTATATCTCTGATGTACTCGATGTCGAGGTCTTCAGTCGATTTCGGCCTCTTCAGAAGACTTCGAGTTCTTTTTCCGCTCTTCCGAGTTCATCCATTTTCATCCTGTTTTCTGCAAAATCACATGGAAACTCGTGCAAACCCATATATTTGACATTTAAGCATAAACTACACCATTCCCATGTTTTCCCATTAATGTGCATGCAAAAGACAATAAAATGGATTTATATGTGCATAGAAAATATGGCAATTTGCGCGCACATCAAACACCCCATACTTAAGCTTGCTTGTCCCCAAGCAATACTCTTAATGGTCATTCAGGGGAAGAAAGTAAACCCTCAACATCATAGATTCATTTTTCATATGTCCCTACAATCAATTGCCATCCTTGAGAAGGTACTTATGTCAACCAAGTCCATGCCTGTGCATAAAAGCAATTTCATACTCATAAAGGAGGTAATATGCAAAAAACAATTTTAGCGAAATTGCATTAATAATCAAGAGGACTTTTTTTTTTCAAGCTTGTGAGAAGTGGATTGGTAAAAGACTAAAGGTGGGCTAATATTTGGCCATGTGGTGTTAAATCCGGGAAAACATATTTTCTTTCCAAAATATTCCACATTCCTTCTTCATAATGTCTCACCTTTCACTCATCGTTCAATGCTTTTTTCAATATAATGCTTTTACCTCTCTAACCTTAGCACTGCCTTCTCTCGAGTCGCAAACATGGGTGTCATAAATGACCCCGGATACTTAGTACTTTGGACTCCTCACCTTTGTGTCCCATCTCGCCAAACTATTATCTCAGCGAGCAGGGTCGACCCACCTTTATCTCCTGAGGTGATCGGATTTTTTCTCGCTCATTTAATTTTCCATATTGTATCATTCCTGCCAACAACTTTATAAATGCACAACTCCATATAACTCCAAAGATGTCATCCATTCAAAAAAACTTTGTCCCCGGATAGGGTATAAGGTAAAAAATGGGCAATATGTGTATATGTGGAGCAATAATGATCATGATAAGTCTCATATATGGCTTTGTGAATATGCGTAGGTAAGGCTAGGATATGAACTTTGCTTGTATGGAATTTTTATAAAAAATCCTCCATCATCTTATCATGCACATGTCAAAAGCAACTTCAAATTTTTATCTCCTTTATGGTTTTCTCTAAAAATTTGCACTTCATTGGGACTTCCCTTAACTAGGCAATCTCATGTTATATCTCTAATGAATCTAATTTTGCATCATAGAGCTCTTTTTTATACTTCCATGACTCTTTCTTTTCCAAAATTTTTGATGGGGGTCATTTTTCTCTCTTTTTTTTATGCATTAAAATAAATATGCAACCCTAAACTAAGTATGAATATGCAAGTAAGCCTTTCCCCCACCCCATACTTAAAATTTACAGTGTCCTCACTGTATTAGAACTAGGGTTAAGAAGAAAACTTACTAAACCGTCACAAATTTCAGGAGTCGAAGAAGACAACAGGGAAGGTCGATATCGACCCTTTACATCGATATCGATGTCTCTCTTGATTTCTGCTCAGGCTTCAGGGTGATTCGGCCTCGATCACAAACCCTATCCATGTTGACCTTAAGGTCGATTTCGATGTCTGACATCGATTTCGATGTCTTTCTGTATGCTTTTCTCTCTCCTGCAATTTGAAAACTAAACACAAAATATGCAAAACAATAAAGTGTCTAAAACCAAAACAAAAGCTGTCTTAAAACCAAAACTAAGTCTTTGTTACAAGCTCTAGATTTTTAAGTCGCTAGGCCGACTTTTTCCTTTGCGCTTCTCAAGGTGGCATCTGCAGAGCCCATGTGGCTTGGGCCTCAAATATCACTCCTTTCTTGTCCCGCAGCTGCATTCCGCCGGGATTGATTTGATTCACCGTGAATGGACCTAAGTTCTTATCCTTGAATCTTGTAGGGAACCAATGGTCCTTAGACTTGGCAACATAGACCTTGTCTCGTATCTCATATTGGCTTGAATCATGATCGGATACCCTACATAAGCGCACATGCCAAGGCACACCTCTTCCAAATAATGATAAGTCCTTAATTGTAATTGAATAAGAGGAATCCGTACCTTGACTTACCTTCTTCTCAGTCTGTGGCTCAGGTCGATGTCGATGTTAGGAGGTTGATATCGACCCCTGTTGTACACCTGGAGGATCAGTCGATTTGGAGAGTTTTGACTCGATATGATCAGGTCGATTTCGACCCTCAGAGGTCGATATCGAGGTCTCCTTGCGTCCCTTCTCAGTGCTGATGGTGGTCGATTTCGATAGGGTGTGGTCGATATCGACCCTTGACCCCGATTTCGATGCTTCCTCTTTTCCTCCGTCGACCCCATACTTATGACCTGTCACAGAATCTTGAACGTTAGTGGTCGATATCGACTTACCTGGGTCGATTTCGATGTTCTGTTGAGCTCCTTCGTTCAAGATTGCTTCAACTTCCTCTACTTTGGCTTCATTGATGGCTTTTATCTCCATTGGCCCTTGACTTTGCACTGTCTTGTTGACGGAATACTCTATTACTTCATTACTAATTTTGAGTGAGAGCAATCCTTTCTTCACGCTAATGTTGGAATCGACGGTTGCTAGGAATGGCCTACCTAAAATAATTGGACAAGCAGGGTCCTCCGCTATGTCAACAACTAGGAAATCAGCAGGGACAAAGAATTTACCTACTTGTACTGGCACATCCGTCAGTATCCCTGTTGGAATCACTACCGTATTGTTAGCCATGTACAATCTTGCATCTACGGGCTCCAGATGACCTATCTTTACCTTGTGCCAAATGGTTAGTGGCATCATGCTAATGCTAGCGCCCAAGTCAACTAAAGCATTAAATTTGAATTGACCTAGACCTATAGCGATAGAAAACTTACCTGGGTCCGCCCACTTTTGTGGTAGCTCCAACCTGTTGCATTCCTCTGCAATCTGAGAGAGCGATCGCTTCTTACCCAAGATGTCCTTAAGGAACCTTACATAAGATGGCATCTCGTGAAGTGCCTCTGTGAATGGTATAGAGACATTAAGCCCTTGGAGCATCTTCACGAACCGTTGGAACTTCTTTTCCGCTGGGTCCTTAGTCACCTTTCTAGTTGGGAATGGCAACACCTTCTTCCTTACTGCGGCTGCAGTGAGGTCGATATCGGCATCAGTAGGGTCGATATCGACTGGAGGAGTCGATTTCTATGGTGACGCAGAATTAGGGTTGACATCGACAGGAGGGTCGACATCGATGTCACCTTGGTCGATATCGACAAGGGGGTCGATATCGACGTCTGTTCTGGCTCCTTCTCCTCCGCTTTTTGCTCGGGCGTTTGTAATTGACGCCCACTCCTTAGGTTTACTGCCGCAATATGACCTGTGGTTTTGCCCTTTTGGTTGGGCACAGTGGATCCAGGGAGTGATCCAGACGCTTTGGGCATTGCTTCCGCCAATTGACTCATTTGAGTCTCGATGTTGCGCTTCCAAACATCGATCTCCCCAAGTCTAGAATTGATGCCCTGCAACTGAGTATGGACGGAGTTATTGGCTTGTTTGAAATCAGCGTGGTTCCTCCGCATCTCATCAAGGATGATTTGCAGGTCATCTTTCTTAGTCTCCCGCTCAGGGTGCCCTGGTGCTCTATATGTTGGGGGATCCCTTTGATAGAACCTTTGATCACCCCAATTTTGTTGATTGCCTCCTCCATAGGGGCCTCTCGTCCATTTGACCTCCTCATGTTGTTCCGCCATGGATACTTGCTCAGTATGTGGACAGGCACTGGTGTTATGCCTTATTGAACCACACTCCTGACAAGGTTGATTGGTGCTCAGGAACCTTACTTGCTTTTGAAGGCGGCGTGTTTGATCGTTATGGAATTGTTGCCGTACTTCAGGATATATCTCCCTTGGAGGCTCATATAGTGGCATAGATGGGGTAGGCCTTGCATCATAGGCCGCAGCAGCCCCATAGGTGTTGTCAAAGTTCACAAGCCTCTCAATGGTCTCCCATGCCTCCGTTGGTGTAAGCTCAATGTACCGATAGGAGGTATATGAATTGATCCTCTCCTTATTCGGCGCATCAAGGGCGTTATAGAAGATCTCTTGGATGACATATGGAAGTTGCCCATGCGTCGGGCATGATCTCAGCAAGTCTTTAAAGCGCTCCCACGCCTGTGCTAGGGTTGCACCTGACTTTTGTTTGAAAGCCGTGATCCTTTGTCGTAGCATCGCCGTTTTAGAAGGTGGGAAGAATTTGTTCAAGAATGCATCTTTCACCTCCGCCCATGTCCTTAGCGATCGTGGAGCCAAACTTTCAAGCCATTGTAATGCCTTTCCTGCCAAAGACCATCGAAAAGATTTTAGTCGCATATACTCTAAGTTTACTCCATCAGTAACTGTTTCACATAAGTCCATAAAAGTAGAGATGTGTTGCAGGGGGCATTCATTATGTCTTCCTTCAAAAGTATTTCTTTTAATCTCAGATAGGAAGTTAATTTTCAATTCATAATTGGAGTGAGGAATTATAATGGCAGATTCAGGAACATGAAGCGGCGGATGCATGTATTGCATCGCCGTCTGTGGATACTGATTTAGCCGCTCTTGGGCTTGTCTGCGCGCATCCTCCTCCCTATCAGCACGGGCTCGCTCAGCAGCAGCAGCGGCCATTTCAGCAGCGATTGTAGCATTGTGGTCCTCGATCTCCTTTCTCAACCGCTTTATGATCTTAGCCCGCGTCTCGTTATCAGCCATGATGCGAATTGCTTTGTTGCAAAGATGGTAGAAACGTTCAGGCTTGTCAATTGGTTCCAGGATAGGTCCGCGATCAGAACGTCGCATAAACTTGCAGAATAAGCTTAGAAAAAGATCGTGATTAACTTAGGTGGCGATTGATTGCCTCCCCGGCAACGGCGCCAATTTGTTCGCTGGGGGGGCGGGGGGTGTATGTAAAGTAGGAGAATAAACTAGACTGTCTCCCTGTCCCAAACAAATAATACAAGAATCCCCTCCCTTGTAGTAGTAGGGTAATTCAGGATCGAATCCACGAGGAGGTATGTCAGCGCTTCCTTTGTTGTACTCACGATCAAGGCTTTCGACCTCAGCAGACACTCGATATCGAGTATACAGGTCGATATCGACTTCAGTTCTGGTCGATTTCCTAGCGCAGTTCCTGCAGAAGACAAAACAGCAAGTCGACGTCGAGCAGAGACCTCGATATCGATGTTAGACCTCGATATCGACCCTTAAGGTCGATTTCGATGCTTGTCACAGAAACTGTTTTTGTAACCAATTTATCGGAAAAGGATCCGAAGAAATTAGAATGGAGAAGGAAGATGAACAGAAACAAAACTAAGACTTTTATGAAGAATTTAATTAATTAAAAGGCTTCCAAAGTCGGGGTTTCATGCCACAACGATAACAATGCAAGTTTCATGCTAAAGATATGAACTTTAATGTCTTTCCGTCAAATAACTTTCGTTATCAACACTTAGGTGATTAGTGGTTCTCACATAATTCCTAAGAGTTACTATCCAATTCATGAGCAATTCAAGTTTGCAATATGAGTGGCTTTCACTTTAATAATGCAAATAATGAATCTCCCTAACTTTCGCAAAGGATCATGCATGGGGTAGAAGACGGAATCGCATAAAAGTCATACCTTTGATGCACTTACCTCACATTGCTATCGTCGGGCTCACCCCGACCCTAGAAGTGGGTTGACTACTCGCTCTTCATCATGCACATCATCATCATTGTTATTGAAAGAAAGCTACTTTGAATTAAAACTCCGAAAGAAAGTACAACCGAACAAGCCACTCCGCTCTCGCTTTACAACTCCACTCGGCCTCCTCTCTCTCTCTCTCTCTCTCTCTCTCTCTATTCTCTATTGCAACTGAATTGTGTGTAAAATGGAATACGAAATTGAATACCTAAACTCAGCCCTATTGGCCTCTATTTATAGATGTCGATAAGGACTCGAAACCTTATCTTTATTCTCTAAGATAAATTAAAACAAAGTAAAAGCTAAAACTTCATGGTGAAATCAGCCTCCTCATGATAGATCTGGTGTTGATGATAGGAAATCTTGACCTTTGGATAGATATTGCAAGCATTGGATATAATTCTATCAAAATCGGAGTCGAATTCCTCTGCTGGCATGGTCGATATCGACCCTTGGACCTCGATATCGACCCCTCCAAAATCTTATCTCGAGCTTCTCCTTCGCCTACTCGAACTGGCACTCGACTTCTATCAACTTGGTCGATCTAGCAGCCTCGATATCGACCCCCAGACGTCGATATCGACCTCTTCTGTCTCGTTATGCTCTGTTTCCTTTTCTGCTCGATTCCTATGTCTCTAATGTACTCGATGTCGAGGTCTTCAGTCGATTTCGACATCTTCAGAAGACTTCGAGTTCTTTTTCCGCTCTTCCGAATTCATCCATTTTCATCCTGTTTTCTGCGAAATCACATGGAAACTCGTGCAAACCCATATATTTAACATTTAAGCATAAACTACACCATTCCCATGTTTTCCCATTAATGTGCATGCAAAAGACAATAAAATGGATTTATATGTGCATAGAAAATATGGCAATTTGCGCGCACATCAGTTCCCAAGTAGCAATAGGCGCGTCTAAAGCTCTTCTCCTCTCTTTAACAAGGTTATCCCACCAAATTAGTGCAAAACCTTGAAATTCAAGAGAAGCGATTTGTACCTTTTTCTGAGCGGAGAAGTTGTGGCAATTCCATATTTGCTCCATCTTGGTCTCCCAATCCATGTAAGCATCCGGATCGCACTTGCCATCAAACGAGGGAATTTTTACCTTGATTCTCCCCACTCCATCTTGCTCGGCCTCCCTTGGTGCCCTTTGGTGTCGGCCCCTTTCATGTCTCCTAGGCCGCGGCTCCCATTGGGGTTCCTCTTGGAGGTCCTCGTCATCATCCGAGTGGTAGAATTCTTCTTGATCCCTTCGACCTCGTCGTCCATGCACACCTACAAATCTATTATTTCCTCCTTGCCTTCCCCTAGGAGAAGGTGCATCATCATATAAAAGATTATCATGAAGAGGAATATTAACATTATTATTATTATTAGGAGGAGGGTTAAGATTTGTTTCTTCCCTGTCATTCATAGGCGTTCCATCTCTAAGTGGGACACCTTGGCCGGTCACCGTGTTAGAACCCGAAGGTCGGGACTCTAGTGCTGCCATCCTCTCCGCTAACCTTGCCATGTTCTCGGAGAGAGTGTTCAAGATGGTGAACACCTCGGGAGTAACAGGCTCGGAGCCAGAATTGTTGTTACCTGAATTAGACATCACAACTAAAACAAACAAAGAACTAAGTTAAGATTAGTGAAAACTTTAAACAACCTAAGCAACCTCGCAAGTGTTTCGCTCAACACTCCCTCTCTTATTGGTCTGTTATGCCTGTTGTTTCAATTCGCCTTGGGCAAGACAATGCTCAAGCTAGACCTAGCAAGCACAAAGTATGTCATAAGTGGGATCGAATCGATATAAGCAATAAGCACTCGGTACTTAGCAATTGCTCAATGAACAAGGGTTCGACAGTAGCAATATAAGACACAATATGGACTGATTTGTGGAAAAAGAAGAGAAAAGAAACAACCTTTGATGATTTACCTCTTTTGATTGTAACCCAAGTAAGGATGTTGTAGTTGCAAGGGTAGGGTTTCAAGGTTGTGTTTAGGAGGCAATAGGTGTCGATCTAGGGCTGAATTTCACCACAAAGGTCCCTTGAAGTTTCTTGCACTAGGTGAACACTCAATTACAAGATCAACAACAACTCAAAGATGATCAACAACTTCCTTCTTCTTTTTTTTTTGAATTTTTGAACTGAATTTTTTTTTTCTGACTTTCTACAGTCCTAATGCAAGAAATCTGAACAAAAATGAAGGAAAAAACAGAAATTAAAGATAATGGTGAAATAAATAAAATTCAGCCCTCAATTGATAGAAATAAACTAGGGTTTTGGCTAATTTTGGTAAGTAGGGTTCTATTTATGCCTTTACAATCTAAGATAGATAAAAAGTGATTATATCTACCAAAAATTTAGAATTGAATAAGGCAAAATAGGTAGATAAAAGATGGATCAAAGATAGATGAAAGATAAAAGATAGAACTAGATAGAACAAGGATGCCGATTAGGGTTTCCCTCTTGAGCAAGGGCTGTCGACTGCTCCAAGGGGACAAATCGACTCCAATGGCTGTTGTAGGTCACGGCTTGGATGTGTTTAGGCTTAGATGCAACCACAACAATCACAAAAAAAAGGTTAGTAGTAATCAAAATAATGAAATAGAGATAAAAGACCAAAAATTGCAACTAGACTCAACTTTTTTTTTTGTAGGGTTTTGTGTTTTTATGATGAACAAAAGAAAGACTCAACTTTGATGTCGAAAACCTAAGCTCTGATGCCAATTTGATACGGGGTTAGCCGTAGGATGCCCGATCTTTCGACAATCAAGACACAATTAAAGAAACTAATCAAGAAAGACGCAAGACACCAAGAACTCGATCAAGAAGTGATCAAGAACTCAAAGACTCGGCTGTAATGAAGTTGAAAGACTCGAAATTTAATGAAACAAAGACCGATAGATTGGTGAAACGATCTATATAGAACAAGATGAAGACCCCAGGCTTCCGTAGAAGGTAAGAACCAACACCAATAACTATATAACCCGCCTCTACAATCTTACACAACCAAGCGGACTACTTGGAGGCACAAGGAGGGGGCTTGTGGATACCAGGACTTACCAAGCTTCGCGAGATTGACAAGCTCAAGGCAAACCAAGCTGAAATAATACCAATTTGTAATCGATGAGCAACACTTCGAATCGATTGTCTTTACACTCAATGTGTTTCACACAAAAGAGAAGTTTTCAATAGAATTGTACGTGTATCTGAACAAGGAGATCAGCCGTTCTTTATAACCCTAAAAGGCTGATTTTAATGAAAATAATAATTAAAAGAGAAATTAAAATAAAACCCTAAATTACCTAAAATAACTTAAGTAAAGAAGGTTACTAAAAATGGCATAAAAGGGTCCAATACTTAGAAAATTTCGGCCCATCTAATCACTAAGGGGAACCGGCCTCTTCAAGTGTATAATATAAGTATGTCTTCGATGGCTCTTCTTGAAGTTGAACCGCGCTTGAGAAAAGGACATGGCTCACGAACATGAATGGATCTCATTGAAGCTTCTTAACACGAGCTCGAGTCATAGGTCCATCCCCAAGTATGATAGGTGTGTCTGTAGGTGTCGTAGATGGTCCCGCATCAGATATGGTCACTTTTGGTCCAAAAATTTCACGGAAAGATTTTTGCGCACAAAGCTCCCATTTTGACCTATACACCATATGAACATGTTTGGGACACATTTGAGCCAAAAGCACGCAGTTTTGGTGGATAAAGAAAGGTGACGCCGATATGGTCACTTTTGGTCCGAAAATTTCACGGAAAGCTTTTTGCGCACAAAGCTCCCATTATGACCTATACACCATATAAACATGTTTGGTACATATTTGACCGAAAACAACACAGTTTTGGTGGATAAAGAAAGGTGACGCTAATATGGTAAATTGATACGGGGTTAGCCGCAGGATGGCCCGATCTTCGACAATCAAACAAGAAACTCAAGAACGGAAGCAAGAAACGAACAAGACTCAAAGGACGCAGCAAGATTGATTCAAGAAGTAAACAAGACGCATCAAAAATAACAAGAACCGTGAGGTACTTGATGTCGACTCAACAAGAAACACAAGACTCGACAAGAATGCAATAAAGACTCGAAATTGAATCAAGACACGACCGATAAGGACTGATTCGAACTATGTAGAACGAGATGAAGACCCCAGACCTCCGTAGAGGGTAGGAACCAAGCACCAACGACTACACAACCCGTCTCTACAACCCTACGCAACCAAGCGGACAACTTGGAGGCAGAAGGAGGGGGCTCGTGGATACGAGGATCACCAAGTCTTGCGAAGTTGATGAACTCAAGGCAAACCAAGCTGAGATCTATACCAATTGTGCAATCGATAAGCCACGCTTCGAATCGATTATCTTTCACTCGTGTGTTTCAACACAAAACTAAGATTTCTGAATAATGAATGACGTGACGTTCTACAATGATAGGGCCGGCCTAATATAACCCTAATCAGGCTGATTTTCGGCCATAATTAATAAAAATAACAACTTAAAGAAATAATTAAAATAACCCTAGAGTTTCCTAAAATAACTTAAGTAAGAAAGTTGCTAAAATAGGAAATAACATAAGGTTTCATGACTTAGTGAAATCGGCTCCTATAATGACTAAGGAGAGTCGGCCTCATCAATCTGTATGCACATATAGGTCTTCAATGGTGGCTCCGGGAGTTTAACCATGCTCGAGAACAAAGCATGACTCACAAACATGAATGAGTCTCATTGAAGCTTCTTAGCTCGGGCTCGAGTCATTGGTCCTTCTCCAAGTATGATAGGCGTGTCTGGAGGTGTAGAAGATGGTCTCGCATCAACCTCCCCTTCTTGGAAAGGATTCGACCACGAATTCAAGGTCTCATCCACCGCCAAGTAAGGAATGAGATCTGCGACGTTGAAGGTTGCACTCACACCATAGTCTCCTTGAAGCTCTAATTTGTAGGCATTCTTACCAACTCGTTGAAGAACCTTGAATGGTCTATCTCCTCGTGGTGCTAGCTTGCTCTTCCATTGTTCCGAGAACCGCTCCTTCGTTAGGTGCACCCACACTAGATCCCCTGGCTGAAAGACCACCAAACGCCGCCCTTTGTTGGCCTTGTTGGCGTTGTATTCAGCCTTCTCCACAAGCTTCTGTCGCGTCTGTTCATGTAGCTCCTTAACGAACTCGACATGCTTACCTGCTTCAATTGACACTTTCTCTCTCATAGGATATGGAGTAAGATCAAAAGGGGTTAGTGGATTAACACCATACATACATTCAAATGGAGTTATCTTTGTTGAGGAATGCATAGTCCTATTATAAGCAAACTCCACATGAGGTAAGGCTTCTTCCCAAAGCTTCAAATTCTTCCTAATTATGGCTCTAAGGACAGTGGTTAAGGAATCATTGGTCACCTCAGTTTGGCCATCAGTTTGGAGGTGACTAGAGGTAGAGAATAACAATCTAGTTCCCAATTTGCTCCATAAGGTTCGCCAAAAATGACTTAAGAACTTAACATCCCTATCACTAACAATGGTCTTAGGCACACCATGCAACCTAACTACTTCTCTAAAGAATAGATTTGCAACATTAGTAGCATCATCGGTTTTATGACATGCAATGAAGTGAGCCATTTTAGAGAATCTATCCACTACCACAAAAATAGAATCTCTCCCCTTCTTAGTTCTAGGAAACCCAACTATAAAATCCATAGAAATGCCTTCCCAAGGGGCTGAGGGGGTAGGTAGTGGTGTATACAATCCATGGGGCATAAGCTTAGATTTGGCCTTTAAACAACCGATACATCTCTTAAGGCAATGTTCTACATCCCTAAGCATATGTGGCCAATAAAAATGTGTCCTAAGTGTATGATATGTCTTATCTCTCCCAAAATGACCCATTAATCCTCCACTATGGGCTTTTAACAAGTAATAATCAAAGAGAACACCTAGGTATACACACTTGATCCTTCCTAAACAAGAATCCATCAAAGATATAAAAATTGTCGGTAGGACCCTTATCCAGGCATTTTCGAAAGCTATCCCCAAAGTCTTCATCATTTGCATACAATTCCTTAATATAAACAAAGCCTAAGACTCTAGAATCCAAAGTGGTTAATAGAACATGTCTTCTAGATAGTGCATCAGCAACCACATTGTCTTTGCCTTTCTTATACCTTATTACATAAGGAAATGTTTCTATGAATTCCATCCATCTACCATGTCTCCTATCAAGTTTATCTTGGCTCTTAAAATGTTTTAAAGATTCATGATCAGTCCTAAGTATAAACTCTCTAGGCCATAGGTAATGGGACCATGTCTTAAGGACTCTAAATAATGCATATAATTCCTTATCATACGCATAGTAATTAAGACATGCACCTTTCAATTTCTCAGAAAAGAAAGCAATAGGCTGACCTTCCTGCATAAGCACTCCTCCAATGCCAACTCCGCTAGCGTTGCATTCGACCTCGAAAGGACGTGTGAAGTCAGGGAGAGCGAGTAGGGGTGCGTGTGTGAGCTTCTCCTTGAGCTTGAAGAACGCCTCCTCCTGAGCTACGCCCCACTTGAACTCGCACCTCTTCTTTGTGAGTTCCGTGAGAGGGGCTGCGATGGAGCTGAAATCGCGGAAAAACCGCCTGTAGAAGCTCGCCAATCCTTGAAAACTACACACATGGCCGATGGAAGTTGGTGTAGGCCACTCCTGGATCGCCTTGATCTTCGCCTCATCGACACGTAGTCCATTTGAGCTTACTACAAAACCAAGAAAGGACACTTGATCATTACATAATTCACATTTCTTAAGATTTGCATACAAGTGTTCTAATCTTAGAGTAGAAAGTACTTCCTTGAGATGTGCTTCGTGTTCTTTAGGTGATTTGCTATAAACAAGAATGTCATCAAAATATACAACAATAAATTTACCTATGAAATTCCTAAGCACATGATTCATTAAGCGCATAAAAGTACTAGGTGCGTTAGTTAAACCAAAAGGCATAACCAACCATTCATATAAGCCAAATTTAGTCTTAAATGCAGTTTTCCATTCATTGCCTTCCTTCATTCTAATTTGATGATAGCCGCTTTTTAAATCAATTTTCGAAAATATGGAAGCACCATGCAACTCATCTAGCATATCATCTAAGCGTGGAATGGGATGACGATATTTAACAGTGATATTGTTAATAGCCCTACAATCTACACACATTCTCCATGATCCATCTTTCTTAGGGACTAATAACATAGGCATAGCACAAGGACTCAAACTTTCCCTAATGTATCCCTTATCCAACAGTTCCTGGACTTGGGATTGAACCTCTTGGGTTTCAGTGGGATTCATTCTATAAGAAGGCCTATTAGGCAAAGAAGCCCCTGGAATGAGATAAATTTGATGCTCAATGCCACAAATAGGGGGTAGGCCTGGTGGTATATCATCGGGGAACATATCCTTATACTCTTCAAGAAGAAATAGGATGTGAGGAGGGAGGGTAGCTTTAAGCTCCTCACTCAACATATTCAACCCTTTGCATAGGAGCATGAGGGTTGTTTCCCCATCCACAAACTCGTCTACAAATGCACTCTTGGAAGCCAAGAATACATCCCTAGGTCGAGAATGGGAAACCACTTGGCTCGACTGAGCCTCCTTAGCTAACTCACCTTTACTTACCTTTCGCTTCTCAATCTCTTCAGCCACTTGTGTAGGCGTCATAGGCCTGAGAACGATGTTCTTTCCCTGCAAAGTAAAGGAGTAGCGGTTAGTAAACCCATCATGTAAGACCTTACGATCAAATTGCCAAGGATGACCTAAAAGTATATGACAGGCTTGCATGGGCACAATATCACATAAAACATCATCTTCATAATGTCCTAGTTTAATATGCACTTTAACTTCCCTATTCACCTTCAAATTTCCACAATCATTCATCCAATGCAATCGATAAGGTCTAGGGTGCTGAATTATAGGAAGTTGTAATTTATCAACCATTTCTTGACTAGCTAGATTACAACAACTCCCACCATCAATGATCACATTACAAACCTTTCCTTTTACTAAGCATCTAGTATGAAACAAGTTTTCACGTTGATTGTCATCACAAGTTGTAGGTTGGACACTTAAGACTCTCCTAACAATCAAAGATTCACCATGTTCATAATCAATGCCATCTTCATCATCATAAACAAGAAGGTTAAGGTTTTGATCATTTTCTTCATTAGCATGCTCATCATGTTCATCACAAGAATTTTCAGATTCATATTCTCCTAGGTGATTAATCATGAGAGTTTTCTTATTCGGGCAATCCTTCATATAATGTCCTCTACCTTGGCATTTAAAGCATACAATATCCCTAGATCTAGTAGTAAATGGGTTAGGATTACTCCCTTTGGGGCCAGTAGATACCCCAGATGAATCTCGTCCGTACATAGGTGATTAGCCCTTGTCGAGGGGCTGTTGAGGTGCTCGGCTTTCTCCTCTTCCTTGGGGTTGGCTCGGCTTCTCCCTTGAACCACCATCACAATGCCATTGGGGCTGTTGTGGCCGAGTTTGGTGCCAACCTTACTGTTGCCCACTCGAAATTCTTCCACCTTGTCTCCTGTATCTAGCATTCCTTTCTACTTTTATAGCTAAATGTAAAAGTTCAGTAGGCGTAGAATAAGGAAAGTAATCAATTTCATGAGCTAAGGCGGGACGCAAAATCCTAAGAAACCTAGCATTAGTATCTTCATCATTCTCAACTACATTAGCTCTAGCCATGGTTTCTTGCATTGCATTAAATGTTTCCTCAACACTTTTATTACCTTGCCTAAGGTTTTCTAGTCGTTGTCTAAGCTCTCTAGAATAGTGTTGGGGAACAAACCTTCTCCTCATCAGCGCCTTCATTTGATCCCATGAAGCAATAGGCGCATCTAAAGCTCTTCTTCTTTCCTTAACAAGGTTATCCCACCATATTAAAGTAAAACCTTGAAATCCAAGAGAAGCTAATTGCACTTTTTTAGCGTCGGAGAAGTTATGAAAATTCCAGATTTGATCCATTTTAGTTTCCCAGTCAATATATGCATCTGGATCAGTTTTACCATCAAATGGAGGACTCGTTACCTTTACCTTACCTATGCCATCTTGGTCAGGCTCCCTAGGTGCTCGGTAGTTGTGTCGACCTCCTCTATCGTTCCGCCTATGACGTTGCTCCCAATGCTCCTCCTCTTGGAAGTCATACTCGTGGAGAGTCGTTCTCATCAAATAAAGGGTTATCTAAATTAGGATTAGGATTAGGGTTAGGATTAGGGTTAGGATTATGTACTTCCCTTTCATCGTGAGGCAGTTCATCACGTTGGGGATTACCTTGCCTAGCCAAGTTATTAGACCCGGATGGCCTTGCTTCCACAACCGTCAATCTCTCCGCTATCCTTGCCATGTTTCGTTGATGTTTTTGAGCATGGTAACCAATTGAGGCGAAAGTGTGGAGGTACCGGTAGAATTGCTACCGTTAGGGTCGTTGTTAGCCTGGTTATTAGACATTGCAAATAAAGACAAACAAAGAACTATGTGAAGGTTAGTAAAAATATAAACAACTCACTAGTGTTTCGCTCACACTCCCTCTCTAATTGGTATGTCACGCTTGTTGTTTCAATCCGCCTTAGGCAAATCAACACTCAACCTAAGACTTAGCAACACAAGATATATGATACCAAAAGATCAAAGGAGAATGAGAGACACAAGAGCTTCACTCGACAATGTCCAAAGCAACTCACACTAGCACAAAGACACTCGACACAGGGGGGTACCGACTCGGTATAAGGGGGTTCTGACTCGGTAGGGTGTAGTACAGACTCGGTAGGGTATAGTGCTGACTCGGTATGAGGAGGGACTCTTGAAATCTGCAAAAATCCACTCGGCAATGGCAATTCAAACACTAATGCATAATGAATAGCACTTGACATAGCAATATGGACAACTCAAAGTGATGAAGGGAAAACGAGTGGTGCTTATCAACAAGTTTGAATCGTTCAGCAGATTTGACAGCTTTGCGATGTCTCAGTAAAATGGGTCGTTCGGAGACTGTATTGATCAAATTGGGTCGTGCCATATCTTGTTGGAACGAAGAAGAAGAGATCTACAACTTTACTGTTGAAGGTTTTTTCAGAATCTACCGAAAACATGGCAGAGAATCATCATCTTTACAGATGTTCACTGTTTGGACGGAAATAATTATCTTTTCATATTTAGTTTATTATTTTATCTTTTTATTTATTTAGGAATAATGTAAATCAGAATAATATCTATTAGTTGACTTTTCAATTAATTGATATTATATCTGATTAGTTTTTATCTTTATTAATTAGGATAAATTTTATCTACTTAGGATAAAGTTTGGCAAGCAATCCTTAGCCTCCAAAGAAGCAAGCCAAACCCTAGTTATTTTCCTATTTAAACATTTCATTCATTCAATAAAGATAGAATTGAATTTTTGATAAAAATTCAGATTTGGAGAGTTCTCCTAGGGAGGAACCGAGTTCCCCTGCGTGGGATAGGTTTCGATGTTTTGTTTCTAGCTTGGTCTGTCTTGTGTGTGTCGATCCTCATTGAAGGATTGTTGCTATCCATCATGTATGGTGTGTGTCGATTCTTGTCATAGGATTGGTGCTATCCATCATGTATGGTGTGTGTCGATTCTCGTCATAAGATTGGTTCTATCAAGCATCCACGAGCCCCCTCCTTGAGCCTCCAAGTTGTCCACTTGGTTGTGTAAGATTGTAGGAGCGGGTTATATAGTCATTGGTGTTGGTTCTTACCTCCTACGGGAGCCTAGTAGGGTCTTCATCTTGTTCTATGTAGATCGATCCACCATCTATCTTGTGTCTTTTGCTGAATTTTCGAGTCCTTTGTTTATCAATACAGCCGGACCTAGTCTTGCATCTCTTCAATTTCGAGTCTTTCTTCGACTCTTGCATCGTTTCCGCTTTAGTTCTTGTAATTGAGTCTTGATTGTCGAAAGATCGAGCATCCTACGACTTACCCCATATCAAATTGGTATCAGAGTTTAGGTTTTCGACATCAAGTTGTTCCTGTCTTCATTCATCATAAAAAAAATCAGAAAATCACAAAAAACAAAATTTTGCAAAGAAAGAGTCTCATAGTCTCTTCAAGTTCATCTCAAGCACCACCATTCGCCAATCCTGCACCACCAAAAATTGCATCTCCTAGCTTGCTCAAATAACATCCCAGATTCGAGGATGAATCCTTTTCAAGAAGGGGAGAATGATGAAGGGAAAACGAGTGGTGCTTATCAACAAGTTTAAATCGTTCAGCAGATTTGACAGCTTTGTGACGTCTCAGTAAAATGGATCGTTCGGAGTCTATATTGATCGGATTGGGTTGTGCCATACCTTGTTGGAACGAGCACGATAAGATCTACAACTTTACTGTTGAAGGTTTTTCAAGAATCTACCGACAACATGGCAGAAAATCATCATCTTTACAGCTATTCACTGTGTGGACGGAAATAATTATATTTTTATATTTAGTTTATTATTTTATCTTTTTATTTATTTAGGAATAATGTAAATCAGAATAATATCTATTAGTTGACTTTTCAATTAATTGATATTATATCTAATTAGTTTTTATCTTTATTAATTAGGATAAGTTTTATCTACTTAAGATAAAGTTTGGCAAGCAATCCTTAGCCTCCAAGGAAGCAAGCCAAACCCTAGTTATTTTCCTATTTAAACATTTCATTCATTCAATAAAGATAGAATTGAATTTTTGACAAAAAGTCAGATTTGGAGAGTTCTCCTAGGGAGGAACCGAGTTCCCCTGCGTGGGATAGGTTTCGATGTTTTGTTTCTAGCTTGGTTTGTCTTGTGTGTGTCGATCCTCATTCAAGGATTGGTGCTATCCATCATGTATGGTGTGTGTCGATTCTCGTCATAGGATTGGTGTTATCCATCAGGTATGGTGTGTGTCGATTCTCGTCATAAGATTGGTGCTATCAAGCATCCACGAGCCCCCTCCTTGTGCCTCTAATTTGTCTGCTTGGTTGTGTAAGGTTGTAGGAGCGGGTTATATAGTCATTGGTGTTGGTTCTTACCTCCTACGGGAGCCTAGGGTCTTCATCTTGTTTTATATATATAGATCGATCCACCATCTATCTTGTGTCTTTCGCTGAATTTTCGAGGCCTTTGTTTATCAATATAGCCGCACCTAGTCTTGCATCTCTTCAATTTTGAGTCTTTCGTTGAGTCTTGCATTGTTTCCTCTTTAGTTCTTGTAATTGAGTCTTGATTGTCGAAAGATCGGGCATCCTACGACTTACCCCGTATTTGATACGGGGTTAGCCGTATCAAATATGTGTGCACAAAGATGTGTGCACACAAGGGTGGTCGACTGCAGGGGTCTTGGCTAAGGCTTGTGTTTAGGCTAAGCAACCACAACTATCACAAACAGGAAAAGGTTAGTGCAATCAAAATTCAGAACAAGAAGTAAAAGACCAAAACAAAGAAAATACTCTATTTTTGTGGTTTTTGTGCTTTTATGATGAACTAAAAGAAAAGACACAACTTTGATGTTGGAAACCTAAGCTCTGATGCCAATTTGATACAGGGTTAGCCGCAGGATGGCCCGATCTTCGACAATTAAACAAGAAACTCAAGAACGGAAGCAAGAAACGAACAAGACTCAAAGGACGCAGCAAGATTGATGCAAGAAGTAAACAAGACGTAGCAAAAACAACAAGAACCGTGAGGTACTTGATGTCGACTCAACAAGAAACACAAGACTCGACAAGAATGCAATAAAGACTCGAAATTGAATCAAGACACGACCGATAAGGACTGATTCGAACTATGTAGAACGAGATGAAGACCCCAGGCCTCCGTAGAGGGTAGGAACCAAGCACCAACGACTAAACAACCCGTCTCTACAAGCCTACACAACCAAGCGGACAACTTGGAGGCACAAGGAGGGGGCTCGTGGATACCAGGATCACCAAGTCTTGCGAAGTTGATGAACTCAAGGCAAACCAAGCTGAGATTTATACCCATTGTGTAATCGATGAGCCACGCTTCAAATCGATCGTCTTTCACTCGTGTGTTTCAACACAAAACTGAGATTTCTGAATAATGAATGACGTGACGTTCTACAATGATAGGGCCGGCCTAATATAACCCTAATCAGGCTCATTTTCGACCATAATTAATAAAAATAACAACTTAAAGAAATAATTAAAATAACCCTAAAGTTTCCTAAAATAACTTAAGTAAGAAAGTTGCTAAAATAGGAAATAACATACGGTTTCATCACTTAGTGAAATCGGCTCCTATAATGACTAAAGAGGGTCGGCCTCATCAATCCGTATACACATATAGGTCTTCAATGGTGGCTCCGGGAGTTGAACCGTGCTCGAGAACAAAGCATGACTCACAAACATGAATGAGTCTCGTTGAAGCTTCTTAGCTCGGGCTCGAGTCATTGGTCCTTCTCTAAGTATGATAGGCGTGTCTTGAGGTGTAGAAGATGGTCCCGCATCATAAATAATGGTCCGAAAATTTCACGGAAAGCTTTTGCGCACAAAGCTCACATTATGACCTATACATCATATAAACATGTTTGGTAAACATTTGAGAGAAAACCTCACAGTTTTGGTGGATAAAGAATAGTGACGCCGATATGGTCACTTTTGGTCCAAAAATTTAACGGAAAGCTTTTCGAGCATAAAGCTCCCATTATGACATATACACCATATAAACATGTTTGGGAAACATTTGAGCGAAAACCACACAGTTTTAGTGGATAAATGAAGTTGACGCCGATATGGTCACTTGTGGTCAAAAAATTTGACGGAAAGCTTTTCGCGCACAAAGCTGCCATTATGAGATATACACCATATAAACATTTTTGGGACACATTTGAGCGAAAACCACACAGTTTTGGGGATAAGGAAAGGTGACGCCGATATGGTCACTTTTGGTTCGAAAATTTTACGGAAAACCTTTCGCGCACAAAGCTCCCATTATGAGATATATACACCATATAAACATTTTTGGGACACATTTGAGCGAAAACCACACAGTTTTGGTGGTTAAAGAAAGGTGACGCCGATATGGTCACTTTTGGTCCGAAAATTTGACGGAAAGCTTTTCGCACGCAAAGCTCCCATTATGACATATACACCATATAAACATGTTTGTGACACATTTGAGCGAAAACCACACAGTTTTGGTGGATAAAGAAAGGTGACGCCGATAAGGTCACTTTTGGTTTGAAAATTTCACGGAAAGCTTTTCGCGCACAAAGCTCCCATTATGACCTATACACCTTATAAACATGTTTGGGACACATTTGAGCGAAAACAACACAGTTTTGGTGGATAAATAAAGGTGACACCGATATGGTCAATTTTGGTCTGAAAATTTTATGGAATGCTTTTCGCGCACAAATCTCCCATTATGACCTATACACCATATAAACATGTGTGGTAAACATTTGATCAAAAACAACACTTTTTTGGTGGATAAAGAAAGGTGATGTCGAAATTGTCACTTTTGGCGCACAAAGCTTTTGGTGGATAAATAAAGGTGACACCGATATGGACACTTTTGGTCCGAAAATTTCACGAAAAGGTTTTCGCGCACAAAGCTCCCATTATGACGTATACACCATATAAACATGTTTGGGACACATTTGAGCAAAAAGCACACAGTTTTGGAGGATAAAGAAACGTGACGCCGATATGGTCACTTTTGGTCCGAAAATTTCACGAAAAGCTTTTCTCGCACAAAGCTCCCATTATGACTTATATACCATATAAACATTATTGGGACACATTTGAGCGAAAACCACACAGTTTTGGAGGACAGAAAGGTGACGCCGATATGGTCACTTTTGGTCCGAAAATTTGACGGAATGCTTTTCGCGCGCAAAGCTCCCATTATGACATATACACCATATGAACATCTTTGGGACACATTTGAGCGAAAACCACACAGTTTTGGTGTATAAAGAAAGGTGACGCGGATATGATCACTTTTGGTCCGAAAATTTGGCGGAAAGCTTTTCGCTTACAAAGCTCCGATTATGACATATACACCATATAAACATGTTTGGGACACATTTGAGCGAAAAGCACAAAGTTTTGGAGAATAAAGAAAAGTGGCGCCGATATGGTCACTTTTGGTTCGAAAATTTCACGAAAAGCTTTTCGCGCACAAAGCTCCCATTATGACATATACACCATATAAACATGTTTGGGACACATTTGAAAGAAAACCGCACAGTTTTGTAGGATAAAGAAAGCTAACGCCGATATGTTCACTTTTGGTCCGAAAATTTCACGGAAAGCTTTTCGCGCACAAAGCTCCCATTATGACATATACACCATATAAACATATTTGGGACACATTTGAGCGAAAACCACACAGTTTTAGTGGATAAAGAAAGGTGACGCCGATATGGTCACTTTTGGTCGGAGAAGTTCACTGAAAGCTTTTCACGCACAAAGCTCCCATTATGACATATACACCATATAAACATGTTTGGGACACATTTGAGCGAAAACCACACAATTTTGGTGGATAAAGAAAGGTGACGCCGATATGGTCACTTTTGGTCTGAAAATTTAACGGAAAGCTTTTCGCGCACAAAGCTGCCATTATGAGATATACAACATATAAATATTTTTGGGACACATTTGAGCAAAAACCAGACAGTTTTTATGGATAAAGAAAGGTGACGCCGATATGGACACTTTTGGTCCGAAAATTTCACGAAAAGCTTTTCGTGCACAAAGGTCACATTATGACATATAAACCATATAAACAAGTTTGGGACACATTTGAGCGAAAAGCACACAGTTTTGAAGGATAAACAAAAGTGCCGCCGATATGGTCACTTTTGGTTCGAAAATTTCACGGAAAGCTTTTCGAGCATAAAGCTCCCATTATGACATATACACCATATAAACATCTTTGGGACACATTTGAGCGAAAAGCACACAGTTTTGAAGGATAAACAAAAGTGACGCTGATATGGTCACTTTTGGTCCGAAAATTTTTCGAAAAGCTTTTCACGCACAAAGCTCCCATTATGATATATACACCATATAAACATGTCTGGAACACATTTGAGCGAAAACCACACTGTTTTAGAGGATAAAGGAAGGTGAAGCCGATATGGTCACGTTTGGTCCGAAAATTTGACGGATAGCTTTTCGCGCGCAAAGATCACATTATGACATATACACCATATAAAAATCTTTGGGACACATTTGAGCGAAAACCACACAGTTTTGGTGGATAAGGAAACCTGACGATGATATGTTCACTGGTTAGAAAATTTCACGGAAAACTTTTCATGCACAAAGCTCACATTATGAAATATACACCATATAAACATTTTTGGGACACATTTGAGCGAAACCCACACAGTTTTGGTGGATAAAAAAAGGTGACGCTGATATGGACACTTTTGATCCGAAAATTTCACGGAAAGCTTTTCGAGCAAAAAGCTCCCATTATGACATATACACCATATAAACATGTTTGGTAAACATTTGAGCGAAAACCACACAGTTTTGATGGATAAAGAATAGTGACGCCGATATGGTCACTTTTGGTCCAAAAATTTCACGGAAAGCTTTTTGAGCATAAAGCTCCCATTATGACATATACACAATATAAACATGTTTGTGAAACATTTGAGCAAAAACCACACAGTTTTGGTGGATAAAGAAAGGTGACGCCGATATGGTCACATGTGGTCCGAAAATTTGACGGAAAGCTTTTCGCGCACAAAGCTGCCATTATGAGATATACACCATATAAACATTTTTGGGACACATTTGAGCGAAAACCACACAGTTTTGGTGGATAAGGAAATGTGACGCCGATATGGTCACTTTTATTCGAAAATTTCACGGAAAACTTTCGCACACAAAGCTCACATTATGAGATATACACAATATAAACATGTTTGGGACACATTTAAGTAAAAACCACACAATTTTGGTAGATAAAGAAAGCTGACGCCGATATGGTAACTCTTGGTCTGAAAATTTCAGGGAAAGTTTTAACACACAAAGCTCCCATTATGACCTATACACCATATAAACATGTTTGAGACACATTTGAGCAAAAACAACACAGTTTTGGTGGATAAAGAAAGGTGACGATGATATGGTTACTTTTGGTCCGAAAATATCATGGAAAGCTTTTCGCGCACAAAACTCCTATTATGACCTATACACCATATAAACATGTTTGGTAAACATTTAAGCAAAAACCAGACAGTTTTGGTGGATAAAGAAAGGTGATGCCGATGTGGACACTTTTGGTCCGAAAATTTCACGAAAAGTTTTTCGCGCACAAAGGACACATTATGAAATATACACCATATAAACATGTTTGGGACACATTTGAGCGAAAAGCACACAGTTTTGGAGGATAAACAAAAGTGACGCCGATATGGTCACTTTTGGTCCGAAAATTTCACGAAAAGCTTTTCGCGCACAAAGATCACATTATGACATATACACCATATAAACATGTTTGGGACAAATTTGAGCGAAAACTACACAGTTTTGGAGTGTAAAGAAAGGTGACGCCGATATGGTCACTTTTGGTCCGAAAATTTCACGGAAAGCTTTTCACGCACAATGCTCCCATTATGACATATACACCATATAAATATGTTTGGGACACATTTGAGCGAAAACTACACAGTTTTGGAGAATAAAGAAAGGTGACGCCGATATGGTCAGTTTTGGTCCGAAAATTTCACGGAAAGCTTTTCGAGCATAAAGCTCCCATTATGACATATATACCACATAAACATCTTTCGGACACATTTGAGCGAAAAACACACAGTTTTGGAGGATAAACAAAAGTGACGCCGATATGGTCACTTTTGGTCCGAAAATTTTTTGAAAAGCTTTTCACGCACAAAGCTCCCATTATGACATATACACCATATAAACATGTCTTGAAGTCATTTGAGCGAAAACCACACAGTTTTGGAGGATAAAGAAAGGTGACACCGTTATGGTCACTTTTGGTCCGAAAATTTGACGGATAGCTTTTCACGCGCAAAGGTCCCATTATGACATATACACCATATAAACATCTTTTGGACACATTTGAGCGAAAACCACAAAGTTTTGGTGGATAAGGATAGTTGACGATGATATGGTCACTTTTGGTTAGAAAATTTCACGGAAAACATTTCGTGCACAAAGCTCCCATTATGAGATATACACCATATAAATATTTTTGGGACACATTTGAGCGAAAACCACACAGTTTTGGTGGATAAAAAAAGATGACGCCGATATGGACACTTTTGGTCCGAAAATTTCACGGAAAGCTTTTCGAGCATAAAACTCCCGTTATGACATATACACCATATCAACATGTTTGGTAAACATTTGAGCGAAAACCACACAGTTTTCGTGGATAAAGAATAGTGACCCCGATATTGTCACTTTTGGTCAAAAAATTTCACGGAAAGCTTTTCGAGCATAAAGCTCTCATTATATCATATACACCATATAAACATGTTTGTGAAATATTTGAGCAAAAACCACACAGTTTTGGTGGATAAAGAAAGGTGACGCCGATATGGTCACCTGTGGTCCGAAAATTTGACGGAAAGCTTTTCGCGCACAAAGCTGCCATTATGAGATATACACAATATAAACATTTTTGGGACACATTTGAGCGAAAACCACACAGTTTTGGTGGATAAGAAAAGGTGACCCCGATATGGTCACTTTTGGTTTGAAAATTTCACGGAAAGCTTTTCGCGCATAAAGCTCCCACTATCACATATACACCATATAAACATTATTGCGACAAATTTGAGCGAAAACCACACAGTTTTGGTGGATAAAGAAAGGTGACGCCGATATGGTCACTTTTGGTCCTAAAATTTGACGGAAAGCTTTTCGCTTACAAAGCTTCCATTATGACATATACACCATATAAACAAGTTTGGGACACATTTGAGCGAAAACCACACAGTTTTGGTGGATAAAGAAAGGTGACGCCGATATGATCACTTTTGGTCCGAAAATTTGACGGAAAGCTTTTCGCTTACAAAGCTCCGATTATGACATATACACCATATAAACATGTTTGGGACACATTTGAGCGAAAGGCACAAAGTTTTGGAGGATAAAGAAAAGTGGCGCCGATATGGTCACTTTTGGTCCGAAAATTTCACGAAAAGCGTTTCGCGCACAAAGCTCCCATTATGACATATACACCATATAAACATGTTTGGGACACATTTGAAAGAAAACCGCACAGTTTTGGAGGACAAAGAAAGGTGACGCCGATATGTTCACTTTTGGTCCGAAAATTTCACGGAAAGCTTTTCGCGCACAAAGCTCCCATAATGACATATACACCATATAAATATTTTTGGGACACATTTGAGCGAAAACCACACAGTTTTAGTGGATAAAGAAAGGTGACACCGATATGGTCACTTTTGGTCCGATAAGTTCGCGGAAAGCTTTTCGCGCACAAAGCTCCCATTATGACATATACACCATATAAACATGTTTGGGACACATTTGAGCGAAAACCACACATTTTTGGTGGATAAAGAAAGGTGACGCCGATATGGTCACTTTTGGTTCGAAAATTTAACGGAAAGCTTTTCGCGCACAAAGCTGCCATTATGAGATATAAACCATATAAACATTTTTGGGACACATTTGAGCGAAAACCACACAGTTTTGGTGGATAAAGAAAGGTGATGCCGATATGGACACTTTTGGTCCGAAAATTTCACGGAAAGCTTTTCGAGCATAAAGCTCCCATTATGACATATACACCATATAAACATGTTTGGTAAACATTTGAGCGTAAACCACACAGTTTTGGTGGATAAAGAATAGTGACGCCGATATGGTCACTTTTGGTCCAAAAATTTCACGGAAAGCTTTTCGAGCATAAAACTCCCATTATGACATATACACCATATAAAGATGTTTGTGAAACATTTGAGCAAAAACCACACAGTTTTGGTGGATATAGAAAGGTGACGCCGATATGGTCACTTGTGGTCCGAAAATTTGACGGAAAATCTTTTCGCGCACAAATCTGCCATTATGAGATGTACACCATATAAACATTTTTGGGACACATTTGAGCGAAAACCACACAGTTTTGGTGGATAAGGAAAGGTGACGCCGATATGGTCACTTTTGGTTCGAAAATTTCACGGAAAGCTTTTCGCGCACAAAGCTCCCATTATGAGATATACTCTATATAAACATGTTTGGGACACATTTGAGTGAAAACCACACAGTTTTGGTGGATAAAGAAACGTGACGCCGATATAGTCACTTTTGGTTTGAAAATTTCAGGAAAAGCTTTTCACACACAAAGCTCCCATTATGACCTATACACCATATAAACATGTTTGGGAAACATTTGAGCGAAAACAACACAGTTTTGGTGGATAAAGAAAGTTGACGCCGATATGGTCAATTTCGGTTCGAAAATTTCACGGAATGCTTTTCGCGCACAAAGCTCCCATTATGACCTATACACCATATAAACATATTTGGTAAACATTTGAGAAAAAACAACACAGTTTTGGTGGATAAAGAAAGGTGACGCCGATATGGTCAATTTTGGTCCGAAAATATCATGGAAAGCTTTTCGCACGCAAAGCTCCTATTATGACCTATACACCATATAAACATGTTTGGTAAACATTTTAGCAAAAACCACACAGTTTTGGTTGATAAATAAAGGTGACGCAGATATGATCACTTTTGGTCCGAAAATTTCACGGAAAGCTTTTCGCGCACAAAGCTCCCATTATGACCTATACACCATATAAACATGTTTGGGACACATTTGAGCAAAAACCACACAGTTTTTGTGGATAAAGAAAGGTGACGCCGATATGGACACTTTTGGTTCGAAAATTTCACGAAAAGCTTTTCGCGCACAAAGGTCACATTATGACATATACACCATATAAACATGTTTGGGACACATTTGAGCGAAAAGCACATAGTTTTGGATGATAAACAAAAGTGACGCCGATATGGTCACTTTTGGTCCGAAAATTTCACGAAAAGCTTTTCGCGCACAAAGATCCCATTATGACATATACACCATAAAAACATGTCTGGAACACGTTTGAGCGAAAAGCACACAGTTTTGGAGGATAAAGAAAGGTGAAGCCGATATGGTCACTTTTGGTCCGAAAATTTGACGGATAGCTTTTCGCGCGCAAAGCTCTTCTTATGACATATACACCATATAAACATCTTTGGGACACATTTGAGCGAAAACCACACAGTTTTGATGGATAAGGAAAGCTGACAATGATATGGTCACTTTTGGTTAGAAAATTTCACGGAAAACTTTTCGTGCACAAAGCTCACTTTTGTTCCGAAAATTTCACGGAAAGCTTTTCGAGCAAAAAGCTCCCATTATGACATATACACCATATAAACATGTTTGGTAAACACTTGAGCGAAAACCACACAGTTTTGGTGGATAAAGAATAGCGACGCCGATATGGTCACTTTTGGTCCAAAAATTTCACGGAAAGCTTTTCCAGCATAAAGCTCCCATTATGACATATACACCATATAAACATGTTTGTGAAACATTTGAGCAAAAACCACACAGTTTTGGTGGATAAAGAAAGGTGACGCATATATGGTCACTTGTGGTCCGAAAATTTGACGGAAAGCTTTTCGCGCACAAAGCTGCCATTATGAGATATACACCATATAAACATTTTTGGGACACATTTGAGCGAAAACCACACAGTTTTGGTGGATAAGGAAAGGTGACGCCGATATGGTCACTTTTGGTTCGAAAATTTCACGGAAAACTTTCGCGCACAAAGCTCCCATTATGAGATATACACTATATAAACATGTTTGGGACACATTTGAGTGAAAACCACACAATTTTGGTAGATAAAGAAAGGTGACGCCGATATGGTCACTTTTGGTCTGAAAATTTCAGGGAAAGCTTTTCACACACAAAGCTCCCATTATGACCTATACACCATATAAATATGTTTGGGACACATTTGAGCGAAAACAACACAGTTTTGGTGGATAAAGAAAGGTAACGCCGATATGGTCACTTTTGGTCCGAAAATATCATGGAAAGCTTTTCGCGCACAAAGCTCCTATTATGACCTATACACCATATAAACATGTTTGGTAAACATTTGAGAAAAAACCAGACAGTTTTGTTGGATAAAGAAAGGTGACGCCGATATACACCATATAAAAATCTTTGGGACACATTTGAGCGAAAACCACACAGTTTTGGGGGATAAGGAAAGCTGACGATGATATGGTCACTTTTGGTTAGAAAATTTCACGGAAAACTTTTCATGCAGAAAGCTCACATTATGAGATATACACCATATAAACATTTTTGGGACACATTTGAGCGAAAACGACACAGTTTTGGTGGATAAAAAAAGGTGACGCCGATATAGACACTTTTGGTCCGAAAATTTCACGGAAAGCTTTTCGAGCAAAAATCTCCCATTATGACATATACACCATATAAACATGTTTGGTAAACATTTGAGCGAAAACCACACAGTTTTGGTGGATAAAGAATAGTGACGCCGATATGGTCACTTTTAGTCCAAAAATTTCACGGAAAGCTTTTCGAGCATAAAGCTCCCATTATGACATATACACCATATAAACATGTTTGTGAAACATTTGAGCAAAAACCACACAGTTTTGGTGGATAAAGAAAGGTGACGCCGATATGGTCACTTGTGGTCCAAAAATTTGACGGAAAACTTTTCGCGCACAAAGCTGCCATTATGAGATATACACCATATAAACATTTTTGGGACACATTTGAGCGAAACCACACAGTTTCGGTGGATAAGGAAAGGTGACGCCGATATGGTCACTTTTGGTTCGTAAATTTCACGGAAAATTTTCGCGCACAAAGCTCCCATTATGAGATATACACTATATAAACATGTTTGGGACACATTTGAGTGAAAACCACACAATTGTGGTAGATAAAGAAAGGTGACGCCGATATGGTCACTTTTGGTCTGAAAATTTCAGGGAAAGCTTTTCACAAACAAAGCTCTCATTATGACATATACACCATATAAACATGTCTGGAACACGTTTGAGCGAAAACCACACAGTTTTGGAGGATAAAGAAAGGTGAAGCCGATATGGTCACTTTTGGTCCGAAAATATGTTGGAAAGCTTTTCGCGCACAAAGCTCCTATTATGACCTATACACCATATAAACATGTTTGGTAAACATTTGAGCAAAAACCAGACAGTTTTGGTGGATAAAGAAAGGTGACGCCGATATGGACACTTTTGGTCCGAAAATTTCACGAAAACTTTTCGCGCACAAAGGTCACATTATGACATATACACCATATAAACATGTTTGGGACACATTTGAGCGAAAAGCACACAGTTTTGGAGGATAAACAAAAGTGCGCCGATATGGTCACTTTTGGTCCGAAAATTTCACGAAAAGCTTTTCGCGCACAAAGATCCCATTATGACATATACACCATATAAACTTGTTTGGGACACATTTGAGCGAAAACTAGACAGTTTTGGAGGATAAAGAAAGGTGACGCCGATATGGTCACTTTTGGTCCGAAAATTTCACGGAAAGCTTTTCGTGCACAAAGCTCCCATTATGACATATACACCATATAAACATGTTTGGGACACATTTGAGCGAAAACCACACAGTTTTGGTGGATAAATAAAGGTGACGCCGATATGGTCACTTTTGGTCCGAAAATTTCACGGAAAGCTTTTAGAGCATATAGCTCCCATTATGACAAATACACCATATAAACATCTTAGGGACACATTTGAGCGAAAAGCACGCAGTTTTGGAGGATAAACAAAAGTGACGCCGATATGGTCACTTTTGGTCCGAAAATTTTACGAAAAGGTTTTCATGCACAAAGCTCCCATTATGACATATACACCATATAAACATGTCTGGCACACATTTGAGCGAAAATCATACAGTTTTGGAGGATAAAGAAAGGTGACGCCGATATGGTCACTTTTGTTCCGAAAATTTCACGGAAAGCTTTTCGAGCAAAAAGTTCCCATTATGACATATACACCATATAAACATGTTTGGTAAACATTTGAGCAAAAACCACACAGTTTTGGTGGATAAAGAATAGCGACGCCGATATGGTCACTTTTGGTCCAAAAATTTCATGTAAAGCTTTTCGAGCATAAAGCTCCCATTATGACATATACACCATATAAACATGTTTGTGAAACATTTGAGCAAAAACCACACAGTTTTGGTGGATAAAGAAAGTTGACGCCGATATGGTCACTTGTGGTCCGAAAATTTGACGGAAAGCTTTTCGCGCACAAAGCTGCCATTATGAGATATACACCATATAAACATTTTTGGGACACATTTGAGCGAAAACCACACATTTTTGGTGGATAAGGAAAGGTGACGCCGATATGGTCACTTTTGGTTCGAAAATTTCACGGAAAACTTTCGCGCACAAAGCTCCCATTATGAGATATACACTATATAAACATGTTTGGGACACATTTGAGTGAAAACCACACAATTTTGGTAGATAAAGAAAGGTGACGCCGATATGGTCACTTTTGGTCTGAAAATTTCAGGGAAAGCTTTTCACACACAAAGCTCCCATTATGACCTATACACCATATAAATATGTTTGGGACACATTTGAGCGAAAACAACACAGTTTTGGTGGATAAAGAAAGGTGACGCCGATATGGTCACTTTTGGTCCGAAAATATCATGGAAAGCTTTTCGCGCACAAAGCTCCTATTATGACCTATACACCATATAAACATGTTTGGTAAACATTTGAGAAAAAACCAGACAGATTTGTTGGATAAAGAAAGGTGACGCCGATATACACCATATAAACATGTTTGGGACACATTTGAGCGAAAACCAAACAGTTTTGGTGGATAAATAAAGGTGACGCCGATATGGTCACTTTTGGTCCGAAAATTTCACGGAAAGATTTTAGAGCATAAAGCTCCCATTACGACATATACACCATATAAACATCTTAGGGACACATTTGAGCGAAAAGCACGCAGTTTTGGAGGATAAACAAAAGTGACGCCGTTATGGTCACTTTTGGTCCGAAAATTTTACGAAAAGGTTTTCACGCACAAAGCTCCCATTATGACATATACACCATATAAACATGTCTGGAACACATTTGAGCGAAAATCATACAGTTTTGGAGGATAAAGAAAGGTGACGCCGATATGGTCACTTTTGGTCCGAAAATTTGACGGATAGCTTTTCGCGCGCAAAGCTCCCATTATGACATATACAGCATATAAACATCTTTGGGGCACATTTGAGCGAAAACCACACAGTTTTCTTGGATAAGGAAGGCTGACGATGATATGGTCACTTTTGGTTAGAAAATTTCACGGAAAACTTTTCGTGCACAAAGCTCCCATTATGAGATATACACCATATAATCATTTTTGGGACACATTTGAGCAAAAACCACACAGTTTTGGTGGATAAAAAAAGGTGACGCCGATATGGTCACTTTTGTTCCGAAAATTTCACGGAAAGCTTTTCGAGCAAAAAGCTCCCATTATGACATATACACCATATAAACATGTTTGGTAAACATTTGAGCGAAAACCACACAGTTTTGGTGGATAAAGAATAGCGACGCCGATATGGTCACTTTTGGTCCAAAAATTTCACGTAAAGCTTTTCGAACATAAAGCTCCCATTATGACATATACACCATATAACATGTTTGTGAAACATTCGAGCAAAAACCACACAGTTTTGGTGGATAAAGAAAGGTGACGCCGATATGGTCACTTGTGGTCCGAAAATTTGACGGAAAGCTTTTCGCGCACAAAGCTGCCATTATGAGATATACACCATATAAACATTTTTGGGACACATTTGAGCGAAAACCACACAGTTTTGGTGGATAAGGAAAGGTGACGCCGATATGGTCACTTTTGGTTCGAAAATTTCACGGAAAACTTTCGCGCACAAAGCTCCCATTATGAGATATACACTATATAAACATGTTTGGGACACATTTGAGTGAAAACCATACAATTTTGGTAGATAAAGAAAGGTGACGCCGATATGGTCACTTTTGTTCTGAAAATTTCAGGGAAAGCTTTTCACACACAAAGCTCCCATTATGACCTATACACCATATAAATATGTTTGGGACACATTTGAGCGAAAACAACACAGTTTCGGTGGATAAAGAAAGGTGACGCCGATATGGTCACTTTTGGTCCGAAAATATCATGGAAAGCTTTTCGCGCACAAAGCTCCTATTATGACCTATACACCATATAAACATGTTTGGTAAACATTTGAGAAAAAACCAGACAGTTTTGTTGGATAAAGAAAGGTGACGCCGATATACACCATATAAAAATCTTTGGGACACATTTGAGCGAAAACTACACAGTTTTGGGGGATAAGGAAAGCTGACGATGATATGGTCACTTTTGGTTAGAAAATTTCACGGAAAACTTTTCATGCACAAAGCTCACTTTATGAGATATACACCATATTAACATTTTTGGGACACATTTGAGCGAAACCACACAGTTTTGGTGGATAAAAAAAGGTGACGCCGATATGGACACTTTTGGTCCGAAAATTTCACGGAAAGCTTTTCGAGCAAAAAACTCCCATTATGACATATACACCATATAAACATGTTTGGTAAACATTTGAGCGAAAACCACACAGTTTTGGTGGATAAAGAATAGTGACGCCGATATGTTCACTTTTGGTCCAAAAATTTCACGGAAAGCTTTTCGCGCACAAAGGTCACATTATGACATATACACCATATAAACATGTTTGGGACACATTTGAGCGAAAAGCACAAAGTTTTGGAGGATAAACAAAAGTCCGCCGATATGGTCAATTTTGCTCCGAAAATTTCACGAAAAGGTTTTCACGCACAAAGATCCCATTATGACATATACACCATATAAACATGTTTGGGACACATTTGAGCGAAAACTACACAGTTTTGGAGGATAAAGAAAGGTGACGCCGATATGGTCACTTTTGGTCCGAAAATTTCACGGAAAGCTTTTCGTGCACAAAGCTCTCATTATGACATATACACCATATAAACATGTTTGGGACACATTATAGCGAAAACCACACAGCTTTGGTGGATAAATAAAGGTGACGCCGATATGGTCACTTTTGGTCCGAAAATTTAACGGAAAGCTTTTCGAGCATAAAGCTCCCATTATGACATATACACCATATAAACATCTTAGGGACACATTTGAGCGAAAAGCACGAAGTTTTGGAGGATAAACAAAAGTGACGCCGATATGGTCACTTTTGGTCCGAAAATTTTACGAAAAGGTTTTCACGCACAAAGCTCCCATTATGACATATACACCATATAAACATGTCTGGAACATTTGAGCGAAAATCACACAGTTTTGGAGGATAAAGAAAGGTGACGCCGATATGGTCACTTTTGGTCCGAAAATTTGACGGATAGCTTTTCGCGCGCAAAGCTCCCATTATGACATATACAACATATAAACATCTTTGGGACACATTTGAGCGAAAACCACACAGTTTTTGTGGATAAGGAAAGCTGACGATGATATGGTCACTTTTGGTTAGAAAATTTCACGGAAAACTTTTCGTGCACAAAGCTCCCATTATGAGATATACACTTTATAAACATTTTTGGGACACATTTGAGCGAAAACCACACAGTTTTGGTGGATAAAAAAAGATGACGCCGATATGGACACTTTTGGTCCGAAAATTTCACGGAAAGCTTTTCGAGCATAAAACTCCCATTATGACATATACACCATATAAACAAGTTTGTGAAACATTTGAGCAAAAACCACACAGTTTTGGTGGATAAAGAAAGTTGACGCCGATATGGTCACTTGTGGTCCGAAAATTTGACGGAAGTATGTCGCGCACAAAGCTGCCATTATGAGATATACACCATATAAACATTTTTGGGACACGTTTGAGTGAAAACCACATAGTTTTGGTGGATAAGGAAAGGTGACGCCGATATGGTCACTTTTGGTTCTAAAATTTCACGGAAAACTTTCGCGCACAAAGCTCCCATTATGAGATATACACTATATAAACATGTTTGGGACACATTTGAGTGAAAACCACACAATTTTGGTAGATAAAGAAAGGTGACGCCGATATGGTCACTTTTGGTCTGAAAATTTCAGGGAAAGCTTTTCATACACAAAGTTCCCATTATGATCTATACACCATATAAACATGTTTGGGACACATTTGAGCGAAAACAACATAGTTTTAGTGGATAAAGAAAGGTGACGCCGATATGGTCACTTTTGGTCTGAAAATATCATGGATAAAGAAATGTGACGCCGATATGGTCAATTTTGGTCCGAAAATTTCACGGAATGTTTTTCGCGCACAAAGCTCCCATTATGACCTAGACACCATATAAACATGTTTGGTAAACATTTTAGCAAAAACAACAAAGTTTTGGTGGATAAAGAAAGGTGATGCCGATATGGTCACTTTTGGTCCGAAAATTCACGAAAAGCTTTTCGCGCACAAAGGTCACATTATGACATATACACCATATGAACATGTTTGGGACACATTTTAGCGAAAAGCACACAGTTTTGTAGGATAAACAAAAGTGACGCCGATATGGTCACTTTTGGTCCGAAAATTTCACGAAAAGCTTTTTGCGCACAAAGCTCCCATTATCACATATACACCATATAAACATGTTTGGGACACATTTGAGCGCACAAAGCTCCTATTATGACCTATACACCATATAAACATGTTTGGTAAACATTTGAGCGAAAACCAGACAGTTTTGGTGGATAAAGAAAGGTGACGCCGATATGGTAAATAATGGTTCGAAAATTTCATGGAAAGCTTCTCGCGCACAAAGCTCCCATTATGTCCTATACACCATATAAACATTATTGGGACACATTTGAGCGAAATCCACAAAGTTTTGGAGGATAAAGAAAGGTGACGCCGATATGGACACTTGTGGTCCGAAAATTTGACGGACAGATTTTCGCGCACAAAGCTCACATTATGAAATATACACCATATAAACATGTTTGGGACACATTTGAGCGAAAACAACACAATTTTTGTGGATAAATAAAGGTTAAGCCGATATGGTCAATTTTGGTCTGAAAATTTCACGGAATGCATTTAGCGCACAAAGCTCCCATTATGACCTATACACCATATAAACATGTTTGGTAAACATTTGAGCAAAAACAACACAGTTTTAGTGGATAAAGAAAGGTAACGCCGATATGGTTAGTTTTGGTCCGAAAATATCTTGGAAAGCTTTTCGCGCACAAAGCTCCTATTATGACCTATACACCATATAAACATGTTTGGTAAACATTTGAGCAAAACCCGGAAAGTTTTGGTGAATAAAGAAAGGTGACGCCGATATGGACACTTTTGGTTCGAAAATTTCACGAAAAGCTTTTCGCGCACAAACCTCCCATTATGACATATACACCATATAAATATGTTTGGGACACATTTGAGCGAAAAGCACACAGTTTTGGAGGATAAAAAAAAATGACGCCGATATGGTCACTTTTGGTCCGAAAATTTCACGAAAAGCTTTTCGCGCACAAAGCTCCCATTATGACATATACACCATATAAACATGTTTGGGACACATTTGAGCGAAATCACACAGTTTTGGAGGATAAAGAAAGGTGACGCCGATATGGTCACTTTTGGTCCGAAAATTTCAGGGAAAGCTTTTCGCGCACAAAGCTCCCATTATGACATATACACCATATAAACATTTTTGGGACACATTTGAGCGAAAACCACACAGTTTTAGTGGGTACAGAAAGGTGACGCTGATATGGTCACTTTTGGTCCGAAAAGTTCATGGAAAGCTTTTCGCGCACAGAGTTCCCATTATGAGATATACACCATATAAACATGTTTGGGACACATATTAGCCAAAACCATACAGTTTTGGTGGATAAAGAAAGGTGACGCCGATATGGTCACTTTTGGTCCGAAAATTTCACGGAAAGCTTTTTGCGCACAAAGATCCCATTATGACCTATACACCATATAAACATGTTTGGTACATATTTGACCGAAAACAACATAGTTTTGGTGGATAAAGAAAGGTGACGCCGATATGGTAAATAATGGTCCGAAAATTTCACGGAAAGCTTTTAGCGCACAAAGCTCCCATTATGACATATACACCATATAAACATGTTTGGTAAAAATTTGAGCGAAAACCATACAGTTTTGGTGGATAAAGAATAGTGACGCCGATATGGTCACTTTTGGTCCAAAAATTTCACGGAAAGCTTTTCGAGCATAAAGCTCCCATTATGACATATACACCATATAAACATGTTTGGGAAACATTTGAGCAAAAACTACACAGTTTTTGTGGATAAGGAAAGGTGACGCCGATATGGTCACTTGTGGTCCGAAAATTTGACGGAAAGCTTTTCGCGCACAAAGCTGCCATTATGAGATATACACCATATAAACATTTTTGGGACACATTTAAGCGAAAACCACACAGTTTTGGTGGATAAAGAAAGGTGACGCCGATATGATCACTTTTGGTTCGAAAATTTCACGGAAAGCTTTTCGCGCACAAAGCTCCCATTATGAGATATACACCGTATAAACATGTTTGGGACACATTTGGGCGAAAACCACACAGTTTTGGTGGATAAAAAAAGGTGACGCCGATATGGTTACTTTTGGTCTGAAAATTTCACTGAAAGCTTTTCACACACAAAGCTCCCATTATGACCTATACACCATATAAACATGTTTGGGACACATTTGAGCGAAAACAACACAGTTTTGGTGGATAAAGAAAGGTTACGCCGATATGGTCAATTTTGGTCTGAAAATTTCACGGAATGCATTTCGCGCACAAAGCTCCCATTATGACCTATACACCATATAAACATGTTTGGTAAACATTTTTGCAAAAACAACACAGTTTTAGTGGATAAAGAAAGGTGATGCCGATATGGTCAGTTTTGGTCCGAAAATATCATGGAAAGCTTTTCGCGCACAAAGCTCCTATTATGACCTATACACCATATAAACATGTTTGGTAAACATCTGAGCAAAAACAAGACAGTTTTGGTGAATAAAGAAAGGTGACGCCGATACGGACACCTTTGGTCCAAAAATTTCACGAAAAGATTTTCGCGCACAAAGCTCCCATTATAACATATACACCATATAAACATGTTTGGGACACATTTGAGCGAAAAGAACACAATTTTGGAGGATAAAATAAAATGACGCCGATATGGTCACTTTTGGTCCGAAAATTTCACGAAAAGCTTTTCGCGCACAAAGATCCCATTATGACATATACACCATATAAACATGTTTGGGACACATTTGAGCGAAATCACACAGTTTTGGAGGATAAAGAAAGGTGACGCCGATATGGTCACTTTTGGTCCGAAAATTTCACGGAAAGCTTTTCGAGCATAAAGCTCCCATTATGACATATACACCATAAAAACATGTTTGGGACACATTTGAGCGAAAAGCACACAGTTTTGGAGGATAAACAAAAGTGACGCCGATATGGTCACTTTTGGTTCGAAAATTTCACGGAAAGCTTTTCGAGCATAAAGCTCTCATTATGACATATACACCATATAAACATGTTTGGGATACATTTGAGCGAAAAGCACACAGTTTTGAGGATAAACAAAAGTGACGCTGATATGGTCACTTTTGGTCCGAAAATTTCACGAAAAGCTTTTCGCGCACAAAGCTCCCATTATGACATATACACCATATAAACATGTCTAGATCACATTTGAGCGAAAACCACACAGTTTTGGAGGATAAAGAAAGGTGAAGCCGATATGGTCCCTTGTGGTCCGAAAATTTGACAGAAAGCTCTTCGCGCACAAAGCTCCCATTATGACATATACACCATATAAACATTTTTGGGACACATTTGAGCGAAAACCACACACTTTTGGTGGATATGGAAAGTTGACGCCGATATGGCAACTTTTGGTTCGAAAATTTCATGGAAAGCTTTTCACGCAAAAAGCTCCCATTATGAGATATACACCATATAAACATTATTAGGACACATTTGAGCAAAAAGCACACAGTTTCGGAGGATAAACAAAAGAGACGCCGATATGGTCACTTGTGGTCCGAAAATTTATCGGGAAAGCTTTTCGCGCACAAAGCTCCCATTATGACATATACACCATATAAACATGTTTGGGACACATTTGAGCGAAAACCACACAGTTTTGGTGGATAAAGAAAGGTGATGCCGATATGGCTACTTTTGGTCCGAAAATTTCACGGAAAGCTTTTTAAGCATAAAGCTCCCATTATGACATATACACCATATAAACATGTTTGGGAGAAATTTGAGCGAAAAGCACACAGTTTTGGAGGATAAACAAAAGAGACGCCGATATGGACACTTTTGGTCCGAAAATTTCACGAAAAGCTTTTCGCACACAAAGCTCTGATTATGACATATACACCATATAAACATGTTTGGGACACATTTGAGCGAAAAACGAACAGTTTTGGAGGATAAAGAAAAGTGATGCCGATATGTTCACTTTTGGTCCGAAAATTTCACGGAAAGCTTTTCGCGCACAAAGCTCCTATTATGACATATAAACCATATAAACATTTTTAGGACACATTTGAGCGAAAACCACATAGTTTTGGTGGATAACGAAAGGTGACGCTAATATGGTCACTTTTGGTCCGAAAATTTCACGGAAAGCTTTTTGCGCACAAATCTCCCATTATGACCTATACACCATATGAACATGTTTGGTACATATTTGACCGAAAACAACACAGTTTTGGTGGATAAAGAAAGGTGACGCCGATATGGTAAATAATGGTCCGAAAATTTAATGGAAAGCTTTTTACGCACAAAGCTCCCATTATAACCTATACACCATATAAACATGTTTGGTAAACATTTGAGCGAAAACCACATAGTTTTGGTGGATAAAGAATAATGACGCCGATATGGTCACTTTTGGTCAAAAAATTTCACGTAAAGCTTTTCGAGCATAAAACTCCCATTATGACATATACACCATATAAACATGCTTGGGAAGCATTTGAGCAAAAACCACACAGTTTTGGTGGATAAAGAAAGCTGACGCCGATATGGTCACTTGTGGTCCGAAAATTTGAGGGAAAGCTTTTCGCGCACAAAGCTCCCATTATGAGATATACATCATATAAACATTTTTGGGACACATTTGAGCGAAAACACTACTACATATAAGCACATAATGTAACACCTAAAAATATTACATTATCACCTAAATGTGTTACATTAGGGCAAGTGTAACATTTTTTTAGGATTACATTTGCAGCCGTTGCATTTGATCTAGTGTAACAGTTTTTAATAGCTAATGTAACATTGTCTCTTTCATGATACTAAATGTTACATTTGATACGAAAACTGTTACTTTTGAGTTAAATGTTACATTTTAGAATAAATGTTACCTTAATAGAATTTGTTACATTTAACTAAATATGTTACATCTAAACAATAGTGTTACATTTAAAGAACAATGTTACTTTAATTTCAAGTATTACATTTCAATTAAATTTGTAGCCAATGCGGGATTTGAACCCGCGTCTTTGTGCTTGAGCACAATGCTCTACCAATTTGAGCTAAGAGGCTTTAAAATAGAAAAAACAATTCAGTAGAAAAACAGTAGAAAATCAGTGGAAAGTTTAAAATATCAGTAGAAAATCAAGCATAAATGACATAGTGGGCCAAAAAAAATTCAGCATAGGAATCCCCAAAGCATCAGCTTAACATTGCAGCATAGCAAGGGTAAGCATCAGCTTAACATTGCAGCATAGCAAGGGTAAGCATCATTATTTAGTTCTTATAGAAGTTGGACCAGCACAAGGGTATATACAACGCGATATATACAACTTGATCCACAATTATATTTACTTCACAAACTATTCCATACAACACATAACCAAACTCAGTATGTAAAGGAAAATAACAAAGGTGAACATGTTTACTAGAATTATTTTTTTTGGCAAGGATGTTTACTAGAATTATGAGCTAATATATCTTCAATTGTTCAATGTCAAATGGAATTTTAATTCTCATCAATACCAACAAAGAATTAACGATAACTATAAGAAATTACCAATAGTAGAACAAGGGCAATTAACATGCACACTTGCTCAATACCAACAAAGAATTAACAGAAGCAATAAGAAATTAATAGCAATAGAATGAGCAATTAACATGCACACCTGCTGTTGGAAAGATGTCAATATATGATTAAAAAAATAAAGCGAAACACAAAAGTTGATCTTCAACGAGCAAAACAAAATACAAAGAAATAACATGCTACGCAATCTAAAAAAATCATAAAAGGAAGGAACACAAAGATATGACATTGATAATCGCATTGAACTCTACTCTTTCTTGACATCTTAATGGACTCAGGTTTAGTGTTAATGCATATCACATTCTAGCAAAGAATTAAACTATAAGACTAGAATTAATTGAATCACATATATGTAGCAATGTTCCCTATTGAATGCTGAATTTGAATGATCTTTAACCACAAAGCATAAAAAGTGGATAGAAATGCTGTAAGAGCATAATATGTTTGAAATTTGTACTCCACAAAGCTGACAAAAAACACTTGGTGCATGAACTAATATAGATATGTCCAAGGAATACACCCATACATAATAAGAAAAGAATCACCACAAATACCTTCCTTGCTCTTATGCTTGTTAGATGAGTAGAAACTAGACACATGAGGTCAGTCAGACTAATTTCATCAGATTTTTGAAGCCTCAATGCACCTGTTTGGCTGTTTCATCAATTAAAAAAACAAAAAAAAATTGTTCAATTGTTCAATTCTGTCTTATTATCCATAAAGTAAGTAATACTTGTCTAGATGGTTACCTGCACGAAGGGCAATGTAAATTCACAACAAGGCAATGAAACCAAGTACTCAGAACAAAAAAAAAAATCACCAAAATGTGAAATATGTCACCTACCTCACTTTGTTTGTTGGGTGAAATCTGTCACTAAGGAGGAGCATGAGAACCCAAGTGAAAGGCACCAAAATGCAAGGTCATTTGCCTAGAATAATATTTGACAGCATAGCAAAAACAATATGTTAGGAAGTGATTATAAGAGATAAAAAGTATAAAAAAGTATTATCAGCAGAATCAAACAATCATACAAGACAAGGAGCAAAGATGGAAGCTTACCTTGATACATAAATATAATGAATGAATACCATAATAAAACTATAGAAACCATGATGATTAGGATGAAAGACCTACATCATACTCGTCATATAACCAATATGAGACTGAATGTGTAATGCATAGCGAGCGCTATGAAGCTACAAGGCAAATCACTAGTTAACTTAACAAATATGAAGAAGGTCAGTTGAGAAAAAGGAATTTGAGGATAAGTCAACATTTCGAAAGTCCTTTACGAATTTAATTATAACTAAACCACTCAATGAAAGCTTTAAGTCAACATAAGCAAGATTAAAACATAAAAAGTTTTCAAGACATCTTGTATATAAGAGCATAACAGGTTTTCAAGACATCTTGTATATAAACCTTATACACTTGATCATATCTTAACTACTCTCATAAGATTTTACTAATCAAGAAAATTATTCATACAACATTCAAATAAAATGCTCATAGTTAAGGTCTCTACGTAAAAACATCTCAATTCTTATTGCCTACCAAGTGCGACCATTTCATATTGCGTATCAAGTCCGTCCATTTCAAAAGCAGTAGCTAGATTTTGCTCATAAAAGCTAACAAAACAATTATAAAAGGGCTGATTACCAATCTAGACAAATGGAATTTATAAAACTAAACTCACAACACAATTCTAGTAAATCCAACACCAAAAACGCAAGCATGAGTAACAATTGAAAACCAAAATCATCCCTTATTAATTCATCGGTAAGATCACAACTAATTCAAGTAGAGTGCCCAAGAGTTATACCCAATCGCGATGTCATTTGAAAAGGAGGGGTTCGGTTTCGCGCAATCGGGCTAGCAGCATTGGACCCCAATGGCGACATAGCCTTCAATGGCCTCACCTGGGCGACATGGAGAGAGAGAGAGAGAGAGAGAGAGAGAGAGAGAGAGAGAGAGAGAGAGAGAGAGAGTGAGGCTCACCGGCAGCAATGAGGGCAGCGACGTTGGCTGGCTTCGGCTTCGATGGGCGCAGGTGCAAGGAGGAGCGAGAGTGGCCTCTCGACAGCTTCTGACGGTGGTCCTCGGGGAGCATGACATCGCTAGTCGGGGTGCTCTCGAGTATCGGCGATGGAGATGGCGTGGGAAGATGGGAGCGAGAGATGTTGAGGGCGAGAGAGCACATGGACCGGTGGAGACAGGGAGAATGACAATAGAGGAGCCGGAGCCATAGGAGCTCAGAGGGGAACTCGAGGGAGCCTCCAATGGCGGAAACAAGAAGAGAAGAAGTGAAGGGCAAGGGAGAACGGTGAAGATGGGAGATGAAGATGGGGAGATGCACCGTGGCGGCTGCTGGTATACAAGGGTTATGGGTAGGTTAGGGTTAGCTAAGGTTAAATTATAAAAATATTCTGTTATTTTTCATATTATTAAAATTCAACCCAAATTAGCTCACAACTTGTAACTCTATAACTTTATTTGAATTTAAAACACAAAAATTATTATCTCAAAAATTATCTTTATATACTTAAAATATAAAAAAATTATTTCAAAACTCTATAATTTATAAAAGTGCTCAATAATTTTAAATTGAAACTTACTAAAATTATTTCATAAAAATGCTAAACATATTCTAAATTTATAACATGAGTAAATTGTTCAATAATGAAATTTTTAATAAACTCCAAATTTTAAATAAACACCAATAAATGTGATAATTAGCTCAATGGAAATATTTCTAATAAAGCTTAAAATTTTAGGCCTTTAGAGTCAAATATCCAAGAATAATTAATTTTAGGCCAACTTTAGTTGCTAAATAGCTTCCAAAAAAATTGAGGGTATGTGTTTATGTTAGTAGATCAAAGACTAACTAAGATCGAAATTGATCCGAAGCTAAGTTTTGTGGGCAAAAAAAATAGTCTTGAAGTTAACCTCGAAAATATTTGTAGGCTAACTTAGTTGTTAAATAGCCTTTTAACATTACATTCAATTTTTAATTATTTTTTAGCTAGTGTTACAATAGAGAGGGAAAGATGTTGCTTATACAAAAGTGTTAGATTATTCTAAATAATGTTACATCCAATGTAACATAATTTGTGCTAATGTAACAATTTGTTAATGTAGATTCAAATATGTTACAATAGACACATAAGGTAACGATTTATAAAAATGTTACTTTTTAAATGTTACATTAAGCTTGAAAATGTAGTAGTGAAACCACACAGTTTTGGTGGATAAGGAAAGCTGACGGCGATATGGTCACTTTTGGTTCGAAAATTTCACGGAAAGCTTTTCGCGCACAAAGCTCCCATTATGAGATATACACCATATAAAGATTTTTGGGACACATTTGAGCGAAAACGACACAGTTTTGATGGATAAAGAAAGGTGACGCCGATATGGTCACTTTTGGTCTGAAAATTTCACTGAAAGCTTTTTGCGTACAAAGCTCCCATTATGACCTATACACCATATGAATATGTTTGGGACACATTTGAGCGAAAACAACACAGTTTTGGTGGATAAAGAAAGGTGACACCGATATGGTCAATTTTGGTCCGAAAATTTCACGGAATGCATTTCGCGCACAAACCTCCCATTATGACCTATACACCGTATAAACATGTTTGGTAAACATTTTAGCAAAAACCACACAGTTTTGGTGGATAAATAAAGGTGACGCCGATATGGTCTCTTTTGGCCCGAAAATTTCACGGAAAGCTTTTCGTGCACAAAGCTCCCATTATGACCTATACACCATATAAACATGTTTGGGACACATTTGAGCAAAAACCACACAGTTTTGGTGGATAAAGAAAGGTGACGCCGATATGGTCACTTTTGGTCCGAAAATTTCAGGGAAAGCTTTTTGCGCACAAAGCTCCCATTATGACATATACACCAAATAAACATGTTTGGGACACATTTGAGCGAAAAGCACACAGTTTTTGAGGATAAACAAAAATGACGCCAATATGGTCACCTTTGGTCTGAAAATTTCACGAAAAGCTTTTTGCGCACAAAGCTCCCATTATGACATATACACCATATAAACATGTTTGGGACACATTTGAGCGAAAAGCACAGTTTTTGAGGATAAACAAAAGTGACGCCGATATGGTCACCTTTGGTCCGAAAATTTCACGGAAAGCTTTTCGCGCACAAAACTCCCATTATGACATATACACCATATAAATATTTTTGGGACACATTTGAGCGAAAACCACACACTTTTGGTGGATAAGGAAAGCTGACGTCGATATGGTCACTTTTGGTTCGAAAATTTCACGGAAAGCTTTTCGCGCACAAAGCTCCCAGTATGAGATATACACCATATAAACATTATTGGGACACATTTGAGCGAAAACCACACAGTTTTGGTGGATCAAGAAAGGTGACGCCGATATGGTCACTTTTGGTCCGAAAATTTGACGGAAAGCTTTTCGCGCACAAAGCTCCAATTATGACATATACACCATATAAACATGTTTTGGATACATTTGAGCAAAAGCCACACAGTTTTTGTGGATAAAGAAAGGAGATGCCGATATGGTCACTTTTGGTCCGAAAATATCACGGAAAGCTTTTCGCGCACAAAGCTCCCATTATGACTTATACACCATATAAACTTGTTTGGTTAACATTTGAGCGAAAACCACGCAGTTTTGGTTGATAAATAAAGGTGACGCCGATATGGTTACTTTTCGTCCGAAAATTTCATGGAAAGCTTTTCGCACACAAAGCTCCCATTATGACATATACACCATATAAACATGTTTGGGACACATTTGAGCGAAAACCACACAGTTTTGGTGGATAAAGAAAGGTGACGCCGATATGGTCACTTTTGGTCCGAAAATTTCATGGAAAGCTTTTTGCGCACAAAGCTCCCGTTGATGAATCCCCGCTCTCATCAATGTCGGACACCTCATTAAAGTTGATGGCATCACCTTCGCTACAGTGAGGTTCCTTAATACCCGACATTATATTGTAAAGTTCGTCCATCGTCAGAGACATTTTGACATCACCTGAGATGCGTGATTTCGTGCCCCTAAAAAGATAAGCGCCCTTCATGACTCCGCTTCCATTCTTCCACCTCATGAGACCGTCCGGGGTTTTGCATCCATTGATTTCAAGCTCTCCATCCCGATTAGCATATATCCCTGCCTCCGCAGCCCACGAAGATGCAACCATCCGGGCACAAGCGAGATACTTGTCATGGTTCAAACCGCCACCAACAGGGACGTCACTTGCCTCAGCTATACGTACATGCCTCGAGATAGAAACATCAACATCTAGCTTCGTGCTCCCAGCCTTAGCCTTATTCTTCCCACTCCCCATGGCATGTTCTTTGACAGCAACCGCAGCTTCCGGGTTTGTGACAGCACAAGCATCAATCCTCCGCTCCCCGTCACAGCCTGAAGCACTCGACTTTGTCGAACCCCCAACATCATGCTCATCCTTCCCACATCCATTGCTGTTGGCCTCCTTGCCCCCAATAGGCTCATTTTTGGAGTAGCTTTTCATATCCTCACTATTGTCCGAATTTCCACTTGCATCAGGTTGTCTCTTAGCCTTGGCATCATTCGGGCACGAGGTCTCCGAGTGCCCAAAACAGCTACATCGATCACAGTTCCATGGTAACCACTCAAAGATAACTTTAAGCTGACATTCGACACCCTTCTCGTTCTTTAATATCACATGTTTCCGCCTTGCCTCAGCCGCATTTATTTCAACTAGCATTCGGGCGAAAGAAAGCACCTCCTGGCTCGATGTATATTCATCAATACAAAGTGGCTTTCCGATACCACTACCAATCAAGCTGAGCATCGGATTAGAGCAACAGATCGGAGGCAAGTCCGGGATCCTAGCCCAAACTGGAACCGTCTTAAAGGAGTTCCAGTCCAACGCCTCCCCCAAAACCCAATGTTTCAACAGTAAGGGTGAGGAACCAATAGCCCATGGTCCATATTCAAGCACCAACTTCAAGTCACCTTCGCACTCAAATTTGAATACTAAAATTCATGTGTGTTTGACAAAAAGCTTTGGGGTTTTTACCTTCTAATTGAGCCTAATGAAGTCGAACAACACCTTGATTGGAATTTTCGGACCCATGATAGCACCAACAATAATTGCAGCCCACGCCTCACCCGATTCAGCCACGTCTTTGCTGGTATAATTGATGCAGTCTCCATTGATATTCGGAACATATTTCAAGTGCTCGGCAATGGCCGCCCTCGTTGAACCCCTAGCCACCAGAGCAAACGAGAGAGAACGCCCAGATGGAGCAATAGGGGTGGAAGGATGGCTCCTCACTTCAACGCTGGCAGACCCAGACTGCTTAACCTCTCCCATGGTCGAATCTATGCTCACCTCGTTGCGTTGAATCGTGTCTGTTGACGGATAAGGGGCAGGCGAGGGCGACGGGACAACACCAGACACCGTAACTGGAGGAGAGTCGCCCGAGCCGTAAGAAACTCCACACCCCTTACCCAGATCAGCCGAAGGAGGAGAACGAACCCCTGGGCCGGCCGACGATGACCCACCATCTTGTCCACCGTCACCCAGATCTGAAACCGGTACCCTACTCTTGCCCGATGTGAACACTATCGCCTGTAACTCCTTCTCCAGCGATTGCTTCTTGTCGAAATCAAAGCCCCTAGGGTTACCTTTCTTCTTGCCTTTCCCCTTCCCCATAGCCTGAGAAGGACCAGGGCAACAGGAGGCCGGCGCCGGCGCCGCCCACAGGGGCGCAGGCAACTATCGTTGTACGGAAATATCACCCACTAAATCGCCCTAAGGAGAGAGCTTTTTTTACTACCTCACACAACACACCACACAGTTTTGGTGGATAAAGAAAGGTGACGCCGATATGGTAAATAATGGTCAGAAAATTTCACGGAAAGCTTTTCGCGCACAAAGCTCCCATTATGGCCTATACATCATATAAACATTATTTGGACACATTGGAGCGAAAACCACAAAGTTTTGGAGGATAAAGAAAGGTGACGCCGATATGGTCACTTGTGGTCCGAAAATTTGACGGAAAGCTTTTCGCGCACAAAGCTCCATTTATGACATATACATCATATAAACATGTTTTGGACACATTTGAGCAAAAACCACACAGTTTTGGTGGATAAGGAAAGCTGACGCCGATATGGTCACTTTTGGTTCGAAAATTTCAAGGAAAGCTTTTCGCTCCCATTATAAGATATACATCATATAAACATTACTGGGACACATTTGAGCGAAAACCACACAGTTTTGGTGGATAAAGAAAGGTGACGCCGATATGGTTACTTTTGGTCAAAATTTCACGGAAAGCTTTTTGCGCACAAAGCTCCTATTATGTCCTATACACAATATAAACATGTTTGGTAAACATTTGAGCAAAAACAACACAGTTTTTGTGGATAAAGAAAGGTTACGCCGTTATGGTCACTTTTGGTCCAAAAATATCACGGAAAGCTTTTCGCGCACAAAGCTCCCATTATGACCTATACACCTTATAAACATGTTTGGTAAACATTTTAGCAAAAACCACACAGTTTTGGTTGATAAATAAAGGTGACGCCGATATGGTCACTTTTGGTCTGAAAATTTCACGGAAAGCTTTTCGCGCACAAAGCTCCCATTATGACCTATACACAATATAAACATGTTTGGGACACATTTGAGCAAAAACCAAACAGTTTTGGTGGATAAAGAAAGGTGACGCCGATATGGTCACTTTTGGTCCGAAAATTTCACGGAAAGCTTTTTGCGCACAAAGCTCCCATTATGACCTATATACCATATAAACATGTTTGGTACACATTGGAGCGAAAACCACACAGTTTTGGTGGATAAAGAAAGGTGACACCGATATGGTAAATAATGGTCCGAAAATTTTGGTCACTTTTGGTGACGCCGATATGGTCACTTTTGGTCCGAAAATTTCACGGAAAGCTTTTCGCGCACAAAGCTCCCATTATGACCTATACACCATATAAACATGTTTGGGACACATTTGAGCAAAAACCAAACAGTTTTGGTGGATAAAGAAAGGTGACGCCGATATGGTAACTTTTGGTCCGAAAATTTCACGGAAAGCTTTTCGCGCACAAAGCTCCCATTATGTCCTATACACCATATAAACATGTTTGGTAAACATTTGAGCGAAAACCACACAGTTTTGTTGGTAAATAATAGTGACGTCGATATGGTCACTTTTGGTCCGAAAATTTCAGGGAAAGCTTTTCGAGAATAAAGCTCCCATTATGACATATACACCATATAAACATGTTTGGGACGCAAATGAGCAAAAAGCACACAGTTTCGGTGGATAAAAAAAAGTGACGCCGATATGGTCACTTTTGGTCCGAAAATTTCACGGAAAGCTTTTCGCGCACAAAGCTCACATTATGACATATACACCATATAAATATTTTTGTGACAAATTTGAGTGAAAACCACACAATTTTGGTGGATAAGGAAAGCTGACGCCGATATGGTCACTTTTGGTCCGAAAATTTCACGGAAAGCTTTTTGCACACAAAGCTCCTATTATGACCTATACACCATATAAACATGATTGGTAAACATTTGAGCAAAAACAACACAGTTTTTGTGGATAAAGAAAGGTGACGCCGATATGGTAAATAATGGTCCGAAAATTTCACGGAAAGCTTTTCGCGCACAAAGCTCCCATTATGTCCTATACACCATATAAACATGTTTGGTAAACATTTGAGCGAAAACCAGACAGTTTTGGTTGTAAATAATAGTGACGCCGATATGGTCACTTTTGGTCCGAAAATTTGACGGAAAGCTTTTCGAGAATAAAGCTCCCATTATGACATATACACCATATAAACATGTTTGGGACACATTTAAGCGAAAAGCACAAAGTTTTGGAGGATAAAGAAAAGTGATGCCGATATGGTCACTTTTGGTCCGAAAATTTCACGAAAAGCTTTTCACGCACAAAGCTCCCATTATGACATATACACCATATAAACATGTTTGGGACACATTTAAGCGAAAACCACACAGTTTTGGAGGATAAAGAAACGTGACGCCGATATGGTCACTTTTGGTACGAAAATTTCACGGAAAACTTTTCGCGCACAAAGCTCCCATTATGACATATACACCATATAAATATTTTTGGGACACATTTGAGCGAAAACCACACACTTTTGTGGATAAGGAAAGCTAACGCCGATGTGGTCACTTTTGGTTCGAAAATTTCACGGAAAGCTTTTCGCGCACAAAGCTCCCATTATGAGATATACACCATATAAACATTATTGGGACACATTTGAGGGAAAACCACACAGTTTTGGTAGATCAAGAAATGTGACGCCGACATGGTCACTTTTGGTCCGAAAATATCACGGAAAGCTTTTCGCGCACAAAGCTCCAATTATGACATATACACCATATAAACATGTTTGGTAAATATTTGAGCTAAAACCACATAGTTTTGGTTGATAAATAAAGGTGACGCCGATATGGTCACTTTTGGTCCGAAAATTTCACGGAAAGCTTTTCGCACACAAAGCTCCCATTATGACATTTACACCATATAAACATGTTTGGGACACATTTGAGCGAAAACCACACAGTTTTGGAGGATAAATAAAGGTGACGCCGATATGGTCACTTTTGGTCCGAAAATTTTACGGAAAGCTTTTCGTGCACAAAGCTCCCATTATGACATATACACCATATAAACATGTTTGGGACACATTTGAGCAAAATCCACACAGTTTTGATGGATAAAAAAAGGTGACGCCGATATGGTCACTTTTGGTCCGAAAATTTCACGGAAAACTTTTTGCGCACAAATCTCCCATTATGACCTATACACCTGATAAGCTTAGGATGGCCTCAAAATAATAATAGCGGGAATAAACATTGAATGTGATCTCTCGCATTAAGTGATAGAGCCGTTAGGGTCGAATCTGCCCAAATTTGGCAAGGCTGGGAGGCAATTAAGGAAGGGGATAATTAGGAGTAAATCATGGGATTGGAGAAGGAAAAAAAAGGACCTATATAGATAGAGGGAAGGGGATTGGAGAAAGAAAAGAGAACAACCATTCTGAACACAAGACGAGAAGGAAAAAAGTTCAATCACAGTATTTGTATTACAATTGGCGCCGTCCGTGGGGAAACGAAGGGATGGTCGAAGTACACGATCCCATTGATGAAGCAGATGACGAGCTCCGCCGGGAGACCGACCTGGAAAGGGAGTTGGCGGAGAAGAGTCGACAGCTTGAGGCCTCGCAGGAGGAGCTCGCTGCCTTGCGCCGCCAGAATGCATGCCTCGAGAAAGCTTATGGCAAGCGCCCTCGGGAGGAGGCTATAGGAGAGGTCTATTGGCTGGCTAGCGTCATCGAGGGAGGTTCGGCAAAACAGGGAGAGCGAACAGCTCGATATCGCGATGAAGCTAGTGGAATAGAATTCGATCGGCGTCATGGGCGCAGGGCGATCCACGAAGGAGAACGATGGATGGGACCTAAGGCGAATTCGCACCATAGGCGGGATGACCGGGCAGATGCAGGGCGTACAGAGGCACGCTACGACGACATTGTTGACGACGAGACTCCGGAGCACGAGTGGTCCGAGTATGATGCGGGTGGGAACTCACCAGAGCATGGTCAAGAAGGAGAAGGGGACCATAGAAGAGGACAGGAGGAGGGGACTCGTAGGCGACATCGACGGTCAGAGCACCTCCGACGAACAGAGGAGAGGCTGATGAAACTCTTTGCGAATCAAGGCGGATCGTTAGTGTCGGCTCAAGAGAAAGCTGAGGCAAAGTTATCGCAGATGACTTCAACTCCATTCGTCAGGCGCATTCGAGAGCAACGCCCACCAGATAAGTTCTCGTCATGTGGCATTATATACCCATAAAATGGCATTGTGGATTGAAAATAACGGCATAATGTGTAAAATGTTCCCTTCCAGTTTAGGGAAGACGGCCTCGAAGTGGTTCCACGCTCTACCTCCCAACTCGATTGCTTCATGGAATCAGCTGGCCCAAAGCTTCGTTGCGAGGTACATCGCGAACAGCCGGGATCCGGTGTCGATTGACACCCTATTTGCAATTCGACAGCGACGAAGCGAGTCATTAAGGCAATTTTCCTCGCGCTTCTTCGAGAGTTACTCGGACATTGATTCTTGTGATGAGGGCACGGCGGTGGCGGCATTCCGACTAGCCCTGCCAAGGGAGTGTCGCTTGAGGGAAAGTTTGACATTGAGAGCCCCAACAAGTGTAGTCGAATTGCAAGAGCGAGTTCGACAATACTCCAAGCTAGAGGAGGATAGAAAAGGAGCATCTGAAACCCGCCCAACTTCGCCCAGCCGGAGGCACCATGGCTTCGACACAAATAGAGAGAAGGACCACCGCGAGAGGAATTTGTTTCGAGAAAGGGGACTGCCCCCTAGGATGCCGAATGCTGCTGTTCACACGGTGTTTAAAGCCCCGATTTATCGAATCCTCAGGCAAATCAAGGATAAGCCATTCTTTCGATGGCCGAGTAAGATGAGGGGAGATCCGACTGATCGTGATATGAGTAAGTTTTGTTCCTTTCATCGTGAGCAGGGGCATATGACAGAGGACTGCAGGACCTTGAAGCAATATTTAGAATATCTGGTGGAGAAAGGGCACTTGAGGGAGTTCATCGAAGACAAGCCAGCGGCGGGGCTCGACAAGGAGCCCACTGACGTCGATCAGCAGAGACGAGAGCAAGGGGCTGGTGGGCAGAAGCAAGTGATCTACATGGTGGATATTAAGTCGGGCAAAAGGGGAGAGGATCGGCATCGGTACAAAAGAAGTTGCCACTCGCTCGAGGTAAGGAGGACCGAGAACAGGGACACGAAGCGGCAAAGGGAACTCTCGAGCGCCGCTTTGAATTTCACCGAGGCTGACTTTGAAGGAGTCCAACTTCCGCACAACGACCCGCTGATTTTGACACTTTCAATCGGCCACTTCGAGGTGCGGTGAGTGCTTGTAGATTCGGGGAGCTCAGTGGACATCATGTTTTATGACTCTTTCATTAAGCTTGGGAAATCGCAGCAAGATTTGATGCCGGCGGCAACGCAGCTCGTCGGTCATGGTTCATTCCCTGTGTGGCCCAAGGGCGTATTGAAAGAGGTAGTGCAGCTTGGCGGGAAGACGATCAATACAGAATTTTATGTCGTAGATGTGCCATCTTCATACAACGCGATCGTCGGACGGCCATGGATCCATGGCATGGGCGCGGTGCACTCGACCCTTCATCAAATGATTCAGTTTTCACACGAAGGAAGGTTGGTTCGAGTTCGGGGAGATCAGCTGACCGCTAGACAATGCCTAAAGATCGACGGAGGCCAACTGAGTTCATACACAATTCGATCGACGCCGCAAGTATTGGAGGAAGTGGGCCTACCTCCTAACGAGAAGTCAATTGAAAATTTGCACAAGGTCACTGTAAGTGATTTAGAGCCATCTAAATATTTTTTAATTGGTGCTAACGTGACAGGTGATGAACGAGAATCTCTAGTGGGCCTTCTACGGCGTAACCGGGACTTATTTGCTTGGAGCCCCTACGACATGCCGGGGTTACATCCGCGAATAGCTTGTCCCCAACTTAACGTTCACCCCGAGGCTAAACCGGTGGTCCAACGGACAAGGAGGTCGTCGCTCCAACACACGGAGGTCGTCCTAGCTGAGCTCGATAAGTTAATAGAAGCCGATGCTTTCCGAGAGGTCCACTATCCCACATGGGTGGCGAATACAGTAGTGGTAAAGAAGAAGAGTGGTGACTGGAGGGTATGTGTCGACTTCACCGACCTGAATAAGGCTTGTCCGAAAGATTTGTTTCCGCTTTCGAAGATTGATGAGTTGGTCGACGCTACTTCGGGGCACGCACGAATGAGTTTCTTGGATGCGTATAGAGGATATCATCAAATCCCGATGTCGGAGCATGATCAAGAAAAGACAGCTTTCATGACTCCAAGAGGGATTTATTGCTACAAGGTGATGCCCTTCGGGCTAAAAAACGCTGGAGCAACCTAGCAACGCATGATCGTGAGCTTGTTCGGAGATATGATCGGGCATAAGGTGGAGGTGTATATTGATGACATGGTATTGAAAAGCGAGGAGGAGCACACTCATCTTGATGATTTGCAGGCTGTCTTCGACAAAATGAGGGCCATCAACCTGCATTTGAACGCCTCCAAATGCGCTTTCGGGGTAAGCTCGGGTAAGTTCTTAGGACATCTGGTGATGCGGAGGGGCATAGAGGCAAGCCCCGATCAGATGAAGGCGCTGCAGCAATTGAGAAGCCCGGGGAGCGTCAGAGATGTGCAGAGACTCGCTGGAATGGCCGCCGCACTAAATCGATTCATTAGTCGATCTTCAGACAAGTGCAGCCCTTTCTTTAAATTATTAAAAGGCAATCGATTGTTCCAATGGGATGAGGAGTGTGAGCAGGCTTTGGAAGAATTGAAGCGGTATTTGCAATCGCCACCGGTACTAGTGACGCCGATACTAGGAGAGACGCTCAGTTTGTATTTGGCCGTGTCCGAGCACGCAGTCAGTGCGGTCCTCGTCAAGGAGGAGGAAAAGGTTCAGCGACCCATCTATTATGTAAGCAAGACATTGTTAGACGCACAGACAAGATACACGCCGCTCGAGAGGTTGTTATTGTCGTTGGTGGTGGCTGCCCGAAAGTTGAATCACTACTTCCAAATGCATCCGATCAACGTGGTGACGGCCCACCCGTTGAAGTCACTCTTGGCAAATTCTGACCTGTCCGGCCATGTAGCTCGATGGGCAGTGGAGCTGGGCCAATACGAGGTTCATTTCGTGCCTAGGACAGCCATTAAGGCGCAAGTGTTAGCTGATTTTGTGGCTGAGTTTGCAAGTGAATCGGCGGTCGTCGGAAAGGGTGTGTGGCATGCTCAGATGAGCGAGCAGCGCTCGTGGGAATTGCGGGTGGATGGCTCAACAACTCGCAAGGGGTCCGGGGCTGGCTTGGTGTTGATTTCACCGACCGGGGAAGTAATTCGAACCGCTGTCAAGTTGGGTTTTTTGGCAACTAATAACGATGTCGAGTACGAAGCCGTTATATTGGGGCTGCAGGCCGCGTTAGAGCAAGGGGCACATGGGATTACAGTCTACTCGGACTCACAGTTGATCGTGGGTCAAGTTCGGGGGGAGTTCGAAGCCAAAGCTCCTAGAATGTCGGCATATATGGAGAAGGCAAGGGACCTGTTGAGCAACTTTCAAGAATATTCAATTAAACAAATTCCAAGGGAGCAAAATGAGGCAGCTGATGCCTTGGCGACGTTGGCTTCGGCTAGCAAAGAAAATGAGAGGTACATGATACAAGTAGAGACCCTTGAAAAGCCGAGCATCCAGATCAAAGGTGTGCACATTTCCGAAGGCGAGCCTAGTTGGATGGACCCGATCGTGGCCTATTTGGATCGTGAGGAGTTACCGGAGGACCGAAGGGGGGCGAGAAGGATTAGATTGCAAGCCTCACGCTACTGGCTATCCCCCGTCAAGTCGCTATATCGAAAATCATTCACGGGCCCCTATTTGTTGTGTGTTCATCCGGCCAAAGTGGAAAATGTTCTGTTTGAAATCCACGAGGGTGTATGCGGGGTTCACGCAGCGGGAAGATCTCTTTCGATGCGAGCCATAACCCAAGGTTATTGGTGGCCCTATATGCAGAAGGATGCGGAATGCTATGTTCGGCGATGTTAGAAGTGCCAACGGTTCGCCAAGCTCATTCGACAGCCAGCCGGAGACCTGCACCCCATCACTAGTCCGTGGCCCTTCGCTCAATGGGGCCTAGACCTGGTCGGGCCCTTTCCGAAGGCGCCAGGGAGTCGGCGATACATGATCACGGCCACCGACTATTTCACTAAATGGGTAGAAGCCAAAGCTCTTGTCGGGATCAGAGACGTTGATACAAGGAAGTTTGTGTGGGAGCACATAATCACACGATTTGGGATCCCTTATGCTTTAATTTCCGATAACGGAACTCAATTTAATAGCACTTCTTTTAAGTCTTTTTATGCAGGCTATGGAATCAAGAACTTCTACTCATCCGTGGCTTACCCGCAGGCTAACGGTCAAGCCGAGGCGACTAATAAGGTGATCGTGGATGGATTGAAAAAGAGGCTCGAGAAAGCAAAAGGGGGCTGGGCAGACGAGCTACCGGCTGTCCTTTGGGCTTATAGAACCACGCCCCGAGCCTCCACCGGCGAGTCTCCGTTCGCATTAGCTTATGGGACGGAGGCGGTTATCCCCTTGGAAGTTGGTCTGCCGACAATTCGTATCGAGGCCTACGAACAAGGAGGTAATGATCATGCTTTGCAAGTGAATTTGGACTTACTGCAGGAAAGAAGGGAGCACTCAATATTGAGACTAGAGGCATACCAACGGGGCTTGATGCGAGTCCACAATCGGCATGTGCGCCCGCGTAGCTTCCGAATCGGAGACTATGTGTTACGGCGCGTGCTCTCCAACACTCGCAATCCGGTCGACGGAAAGCTTGGTCCGAATTGGGAGGGTCCGTACATGGTGACGGAGGTACTAGGCAATGGAGCCTACAAGCTTGCCGATGCCGCAGGTAAGCCTTTGCCTCGGGCGTGGAATGCTTTCCATCTCAAATTCTATTATATTTGATGTCTTCTGCTCAATCAACATGGACCGTATGATGTATGTAATTAAGTATTGTAATAAAGGGGGTACTCTTTTTCCTCTCCATGTGGTTTTTACCAAGAGGTTTTCCCATGGAGAGGTTTTAACGAGGCCCCGGTTGTTATCGCCACTTAAGGCCAATGAAATCGCCACTAACGGCCAATCCGAATCGCCACTTAAGGCCAACGAAATCGCCACTCATGGCCAATCCGAATTGCCACTTAAGGCCAACGAAATCGCCACTCATGGCCAATCCGAATCGCCACTTAAGGCCAACGAAATCGCCACTCATGGCCAATCCGAATCGCCACTTAAGGCCAACGAAATCGCCACTTACGGCCAACCCGAATCGCCATTTATGGCCAATCAGAATCGTTATCTAAAGACGACAAAATCACCGCGTCTGGCCACTCAAGATCATATTTAGAGTTCACCAAGGCAACGTTTGCAGCCCGGTCGGTCGAAAAAACAATGAAGTCGGTTGAAGCACATATCAGATACCCCTATCACGAGGACGTAATATGGCTATTTGAGGGGCTATTGATAAGCTTAGGATGGCCTCAAAATAATAATAGCGGGAATAAACATTGAATGTGATCTCTCGCATTAAGTGATAGAGCCGTTAGGGTCGAATCTGCCCAAATTTGGCAAGGCTGGGAGGCAATTAAGGAAGGGGATAATTAGGAGTAAATCATGGGATTGGAGAAGGAAAAAAAAGGGCCTATATAGATAGAGGGAAGGGGATTGGAGAAAGAAAAGAGAACAACCATTCTGAACACAAGACGAGAAGGAAAAAAGTTCAATCACAGTATTTGTATTACAACACCATATAAACATGTTTGGTACACATTTGAGCGAAAACCACACAGTTTTGGTGGATAAAGAAAGGTGACGCCGATATGGTAAATAATGGTCTGAAAATTTCACGGAAAGCTTCTCACACACAAAGCTCCCATTATGTCCTATACACCATCTAAACATTATTGGGACACATTAGAGCGAAATCCACAAAGTTTTGGAGGATAAAGAAAGGTGACGCCGATATGGACACTTGTGGTCCGAAAATTTGAGGGAAAGCTTTTCGCGCACAAAGCTCTCATTATGACATATACACCATATAAACATGTTTGGGACACATTTGAGAGAAAACCACACAGTTTTGGTGGATAAGGAAAGGTGACACCGATATGGTAAATAATGGTCCGAAAATTTCACGGAAAGCTTTTCGCGCACAAAGCTCCCATTATGTCCTATACACCATATAAACATGTTTGGTAAACATTTGAGCGAAAACCACACATTTTTGGTTGTAAATAATAGTGACGCCGATATGGTCACTTTTGGTCCGAAAATTTCACGGAAAGCTTTTCTTGAATAAAGCTCCCATTATGACATATACACCATATAAACATGTTTGGGACACATTTGAGCGAAAAGCACACAGTTTTGGAGGATAAAGAAACGTGACGCCGATATGGTCACTTTTGGTTAGAAAATTTCACGAAAAGCTTTTCGCGCACAAAGCTCCCATTATGACATATACACCATATAAACATGTTTGGGACATATTTGAGCGAAAACCACATAGTTTTGGAGGATAAACAAAGCTGACGCCGATATGGTCACTTTTGGTACGAAAATTTCACAGAAAGCTTTTCGTGCACAAAGCTCCCATTATGACATATACACCATATAAATATTTTTGGGACACATTTAGGCGAAAACCACACACTTTTGTGGATAAGGAAAGCTAACGCCGATGTGGTCACTTTTGGTTCGAAAATTTCACGGAAAGCTTTTCGCGCACAAATCTCCATTATGAGATATACACCATATAAACATTATTAGGACACATTTGAGCGAAAACCACATAGTTTTGGTGGATCAAGAAATGTGACGCCGATATGGTCACTTTTGGTCCGAAAATTTGACGGAAAGCTTTTCGCGCACAAAGCTCCAATTATGACATATACACCATATAAACATGTTTGGGATACATTTTAGTGAAAGCCACACAGTTTTGGTGGATAAAGAAAGGTGATGCCGATATGGTCACTTTTGGTCCGAAAATATCACGGAAAGCTTTTCGCGCACAAAGCTCCCATTATGACCTATACACCATATAAACATGTTTGGTAAACATTTGAGCAAAAACCACACAGTTTTGGTTGATAAATAAAGGTGACGCCGATATGGTCACTTTTGGTCCGAAAATTTCACGGAAAGCTTTTCGCACACAAAGCTCCCATTATGACATATACACCATATAAACATGTTTGGGACACATTTGAGCGAAAACCACACGCTTTTGTGGATAAGGAAAGCTACCGCCGATGTGGTCACTTTTGGTTCAAAAATTTCACGGAAAGCTTTTCGCGCACAAAGCTCCCATTATGAGATATACACCATATAAACATTATTGGGACACATTTGAGCGAAAACCACATAGTTTTGGTAGATCAAGAAATGTGACGCCGATATGGTCACTTTTGGTCCGAAAATATCACGGAAAGCTTTTCGGGCACAAAGCTCCAATTATGACATATACACCATATAAACATGTTTGGTAAACATTTGAGCAAAAACCACACAGTTTTGGTTGATAAGTAAAGGTGACGCCGATATGGTCACTTTTGGTCCGAAAATTTCACGGAAAGCTTTTCGCACACAAAGCTCCCATTATGACATATACACCATATAAACATGTTTGGGACACATTTGAGCGAAAACCACAAAGTTTTGGAGGATAAATAAAGGTGACGCCGATATGGTCACTTTTGGTCCGAAAATTTCACGGAAAGCTTTTCGCGCACAAATCTCCCATTATGACATATACACCATATAAACATGTTTTGGACACATTTGAGCAAAATCCACACAGTTTTGGTGGATAAAAAAAGGTGATGCCGACATGGTTACTTTTGTTCCGAAAATTCCACGGAAAACTTTTTGCGCACAAATCTCCCATTATGACCTATACACCATATGAACTTGTTTGGTTAACATTTGAGCGAAAACCACACAATTTTGGTTGATAAAGAAAGGTGACGCCGATATGGTAAATAATGGTCCGAAAATTTCACGGAAAGCTTCTCGCGCACAAAGCTCCCATTATGTCCTATACACCATATAAACATTAGTGGGACACATTTGAGCGAAATCCAAAAAGTTTTGGAGGATAAATAAAGGTGACGCCGATATGGACACTTGTGGTCCGAAAATTTGACGGAAAGCTTATCGCGCACAAAGCTCTCATTATGACATATACACCATATAAACATGTTTGGAACACATTTGAGAGAAAACCACACAGTTTTGGTGGATAAGGAAAGGTGACACCGATATGGTAAATAATGGTCCGAAAATTTCACGAAAAGCTTTTCGCGCACAAAGCTCCCATTATGTCCTATACACCATATAAACATGTTTGGTAAACATTTGATTGAAAACCACACATTTTTGGTTGTAAATAATAGTGACGCCGATATGGTCACTTTTGTTCCGAAAATTTCACGGAAAGCTTTTCGAGAATAAAGCTCCCATTATGACATATACACCTTATAAACATGTTTGGGACACATTTGAGTGAAAAGCACACAGTTTTGGAGGATAAAGAAAAGTGACGCCGATATGGTCACTTTTGGTCCTAAAATTTCACGAAAAGCTTTTCGCGCACAAAGCTCCCATTATGACATATACACCATATAAACATGTTTGGGACACATTTGAGCGAAAACCACACAGTTTTGGAGGATAAAGAAAGGTGACGCCGATATGGTCACTTTTGGTACGAAAATTTCACGGAAAGCTTTTCATGCACAAAGCTCCCATTATGACATATACACCATATAAATATTTTTGGGACAAATTTAGGCGAAAACCACACACTTTTGTGGATAAGGAAAGCTAACGCCGATGTGGTCACTTTTGGTTCGAAAATTTCACGGAAAGCTTTTCGCGCACAAAGCTCACATTATGAGATATACACCATATAAACATTATTGGGACACATTTGAGCGAAAACCACACAGTTTTGGTGGATCAAGAAATGTGACGCCGATTTGGTCACTTTGGTCCGAAAATTTGACGGAAAGCTTTTCGCGCACAAAGCTTCAATTATGACATATACACCATATAAACATGTTTGGGATACATTTGAGGGAAAGCCACACAGTTTTGGTGGATAAAGAAAGGTGACGCCGATACGGTCACTATTGGTCCGAAAATATCACGGAAAACTTTTCGTGCACAAAGCTCCCATTATGACCTATACACCATATAAACATGTTTGGTAAACATTTGAGCAAAAACCACACAGTTTTGGTTGATAAATAAAGGTGTCGCCGATATGGTCACTTTTGGTCCGAAAATTTCACGGAAAGCTTTTCGCACACAAAGCTCCCATTATGACATATACACCATTTAAACATGTTTGGGACACATTTGAGCGAAAACCAAATAGTTTTGGAGGATAAAGAAAGGTGACGCCGATATGGTCACTTTTGGTCCGAAAATTTCATGGAAAGCTTTTCGCGCACAAAGCTCCTATTATGACATATACACCATATAAACTTGTTTGGGACACATTTGAGCAAAATCCACACAGTTTTGGTTGATAAAAAAAGGTGACGCCGATATGGTCACTTTTGGTCCGAAAATTTCACGGAAATCTTTTTGCGCACAAATCTCCCATTATGACCTATACACCATATAAACATGTTTGGTATACATTTGAGCGAAAACCACACAGTTTTTGGTGGATAAAGAAAGGTGACGCCGATATGGTAAATAATGGTCCGAAAATTTCACGGAAAGCTTCTCGCGCACAAAGCTCCCATTATGTCCTATACACCATATAAACATTATTGGGACACATTTGAGCGAAATCCACAAAGTTTTGGAGGATAAAGAAAGGTGACGCCGATATGGACACTTGTGGTCCGAAAATTTGACGGAAAGCTTTTCGCGCACAAAGCTTTCATTATGACATATACACCATATAAACATGTTTGTGACACATTTGAGAGTAAACCACACAGTTTTGGTGGATAAGGAAAGGTGACACTGATATGGTAAATAATGGTCCGAAAATTTCACGGAAAGCTTTTCGCGCACAAAGCTCCCATTATGTCCTATACACCATATAAACATGTTTGGTAAACATTTGGGCGAAAACCACACATTTTTTGTTGTAAATAATAGTGACGCCGATATGGTCACTTTTGGTCCGAAAATTTCACAGAAAGCTTTTCGCGAATAAAGCTCCCATTATGACATATACACCATATAAACATGTTTGGGACACATTTGAGCGAAAAGCACACAGTTTTGGAGGATAAAGAAAAGTGACGCCGATATGGTCACTTTTGGTCCGAAAATTTCACAGAAAGCTTTTCGCGCACAAAGCTCCCATTATGACATATACACCATATAAACATGTTTGGGACACATTTGAGCGAAACCACACAGTTTTGGAGGATAAAGGAAGGTGATGCCGATATGGTCACTTTTGGTACGAAAATTTCACGGAAAGCTTTTCGTGCACAAAGCTCCCATTATGACATATACACCATATAAATATTTTTGGGACACATTTAGGCGAAAACCACACACTTTTGTGGATAAGGAAAGCTAACGCCGATGTAGTCACTTTTGGTTCAAAAATTTCACGGAAAGCTTTTCGCGCACAAAGCTCCCATTATGAGATATACACCATATAAACATTATTGGGACACATTTGAGCGAAAACCACACAGTTTTGGTGTATCAAGAAATGTGACGCCGATATTGTCACTTTTGGTACGAAAATTTCACGGAAAGCTTTTCATGCACAAAGCTCCCTTTATGACATATACACCATATAAATATTTTTGGGACACATTTAGGCGAAAACCGCACACTTTTGTGGATAAGGAAAGCTAACGCCTATGTGGTCACTTTTGGTTCGAAAATTTCACGGACAGCTTTTCGCGCACAAAGCTCCCATTATGAGATATACACTTTATAAACATTATTGGGACACATTTGAGCGAAAACCACACAGATTTGGTGGATAAAGAAATGTGACGCCGATATGGTCACTTTTGATCCGAAAATTTGACGAAAAGCTTTTCGCGCACAATGCTCCAATTATGACATATACACCATATAAACATGTTTGGGATACATTTGAGTGAAAGCCACACAGTTTTGGTGGATAAAGAAAGGTGACGCCGATATGGTCACTTTTGGTCCGAAAATATCACGGAAAGCTTTTCGCGCACAAAGCTCCCATTATGACCTATACACCATATAAACATATTTGGTAAACATTTGAGCAAAAACCACACAGTTTTGGTTGATAAAAAAAGGTGACGCCGATATGGTCACTTTTGGTCCGAAAATTTCACAGAAAGCTTTTCGCACACAAACCTCCCATTATGACATATACACCATATAAACATGTTTGGGACACATTTGAGCGAAAACCACACAGTTTTGGAGGATAAAGAAAGGTGACGCCGATATGGTCACTTTTTGTCCGAAAATTTAATGGAAAGCTTTTCGCGTACAAAGCTCCCATTATGACATATACACCATATAAACTTGTTTGGGACACATTTGAGCAAAATCCACACAGTTTTGGTGGATAAAAAAAGGTGACGCCGATATGGTCACTTTTGGTCCGAAAATTTCACGGAAAGCTTTTTGCGCACAAATCTCCCATTATGACCTATACACCATATAAACATGTTTGGTACACATTTGAGCGAAAACCACACAGTTTTGGTGGATAAAGAAAGGTGACGCCGATATGGTAAATAATGGTTCGAAAATTTCACGGAAAGCTTCTCGCGCACAAAGCTCCCATTATGTTCTATACACCATATAAACATCATTGGGACACATTTGAGCGAAATCCACAAAGTTTTGGAGGATAAAGAAAGGTGACGCCGATATGGACACTTGTGGTCCGAAAATTTGACGGAAAGCTTTTCGCACACAAAGCTCCCATTATGACATATACACCATATAAACATGTTTGGGACACATTTGAGCGAAAACCACACAGTTTTGGAGGATAAGGAAAGGTGACGCCGATATGGTCACTTTTTGTCCGAAAATTTCATGGAAAGCTTTTCGCGCACAAAGCTCCCATTATGTCCTATACACCATATAAACATGTTTGGTATCCATTTGAGCGAAAACCATACAGTTTTGGTTGTAAATAATAGTGACGCCGATATGGTCACTTTTGGTCCGAAAATTTCACGGAAAGCTTTTCGAGGAAAAGCTCCCATTATGACATATACACCATATAAACATGTTTGGGACACATTTGAGCGAAAACCACACAGTTTTGGAGGATAAAGAAAGGTGACGCCGATATGGTCACTTTTGGTACGAAAATTTCACGGAAAGCTGTTCGCGCACAAAGCTCCCATTATGAAATATACACCATATAAATATTTTTGGGACACATTTAGGCGAAAACCACACACTTTTGTGGATAAAGAAAGCTAACGCCGATGTGGTCACTTTTGGTTCAAAAATTTCACGGAAAGCTTTTCACGCACAAAGCTCCCATTATGAGATATACACCATATAAACATTATTGGGACACATTTCAGCGAAAACCACACAGTTTTGGTGTATCAAGAAATGTGACGCCGATATTGTCACTTTTGGTCCGAAAAATTGACGGAAAGCTTTTCGCACAGAAAGCTCCAATTATGACATATACACCATATAAACATGTTTGGTATACATTTGAGTGAAAGCCACACAGTTTTGGTGGATAAAGAAAGGTGACGCCGATATGGTCACTTTTGGTCCGAAAATTTCACGGAAAACTTTTCGTGCACAAAGCTCCAATTATGACATATACACCATATAAACATGTTTAGGACACATATGAGCGAAAACCACACAATTTTGGTGGATAAAGAAAGGTGACGCCGATATGGTCACTTTTGGTCCGAAAATTTGACGGAAATCTTTTCGCGCACAAAGCTCCCATTATGACATATACACCATATAAACATGTTTGGGACACATTTGAGCGAAAACCACACAGTTTTGGTGGATAAAGAAAAGTGACGCCGATATGGTCGCTTTTGATCTGAAAATTTCACGGAAAGCTTTTCGCACACAAAGCTCCCATTATGACCTATACACCATATTAACATGTTTGGGACACATTTGAGCGAAAACAACACAGTTTTGGGGGAAAAAGAAAGGTGACCCCGATATGGTAAATTTTGGTCCGAAAATTTCACGGAATGCTTTTCGAGCACAAAGCTCCCATTATGACCTATACACCATAGAAACATGTTTGGTAAACATTTGAGCATAAACGACACAGTTTTGGTGGATAAAGAAAGGTGACGCCGATATGGACACTTTTGGTCCGAAAATTTCACGAAAAGCTTTTCGCGCACAAAGCTCCCATTATGACATATACACCATATAAACGTGATTGGGACACATTTGAGCGAAAAGCACACAGTTTTGGAGGATAAACAAAAGTGACACCGATATGGTCACTTTTGATCCGAAAATTTCACAATAAGCTTTTCGCGCCCAAAGCTCCCATTGTGACATATACACCATATAAACATGTTTGGGACACATTTGAGCAAAAAGCACACAATTTTGGAGGAGAAACAAAAGTGACGCCGATATGGTCACTTTTGGTCCGAAAATTTCACGGAAAGCTTTTCGAGCATAAAGCTCCCATTATGATATATACACAATATAAACATTATTGGGACACATTTGAGCGAAAACCACAAAGTTTTGGAGGATAAAGAAAGGTGACGCCAATATTGTCACATGTGGTCCGAAAATTTGACGGAAAGCTTTTCGCGCACAAAGCTCCCATTATGACATATACACCATATAAACATGTTTGGGACACGTTTCAGCGAAAACTACACAGTTTTGATGGATAAAGAACGGTGCTGCCGATATTGTCACTTGTGGTCCGAATATTTGACGGAAAGATTTTCGCGCACAAAGCTCCCATTATGACTTATACACCATATAAACATTTTTGGGACACGTTTGAGCGAAAACCACACAGTTTTGGAGGATAAAGAAAGGTGACGCCGATATGGTCACTTTTGGTCCGAAAAATTCACGGAAAGCTTTTCGCGCACCAAGCTCCCATTATGACATATACATCATATAAACATATTTGGTAAACATTTGAGCAAAAACGACACAGTTTTGGTGGATAAAGAAAGGTGACGCTGATATGTCACTTTTGGTCCGAAAATTTCACAGAAAGCTTTTCGAGCACAAAGCTCAAATTATGACATATACACCATATAAACATGTTTGGTAAACATTTGAGCAAAAACCAAACAGTTTTGGTGGATAAAGAAAGGTGACGACGATATGGTCACTTTTGAACCGAAAATTTCACGGAAAGCTTTTCGCGCACAAAGCTCCATTTATTACATATACACCATATAAACATGTTTGGGACACATTTGAGCAAAAACAAGACAATTTTGTTGTATAAAGAAAGGTGACGCCGATATGGTCACTTTTGGTCCGAAAATTTGACGTAAATCTTTTCGCGCACAAAGCTCCCATTATGACATATACACCATATAAACATGTTTGGGACACATTTGAGCGAAAACCACACAGTTTTGGTGGATAAAGAAAAGTGACGCCGATATAGTCGCTTTTGGTCTGAAAATTTCACGGAAAGCGTTTCGCACACAAAGCTCCCATTATTACCTATACACCATATAAAAATGTTTGGGACACATTTGAGCGAAAACAACACAGTTTTGGTAGAAAAAGAAAGGTGACCCCGATATGGTAAATTTTGGTCCGAAAATTTCATGGAATGCTTTTCGCGCACAAAGCTCCCATTATGACCTATACATCATATAAATATGTTTGGTAAACATTTGACAAAAACGACACAGTTTTGGTGGATAAAGAAAGGTGACGCCGATATGGTCACTTTTGGTCCGAAAATATCATGGAAAGCTTTTCGTGCACCAAGCTCCTATTATGACCTATACACCATATAAACATGTTTGGTAAACATTTGAGCAAAAACAAGACAGTTTTGGTGGATCAAGAAAGGTGACGCCGATATGGACACTTTTGGTCCGAAAATTTCACGAAAAGCTTTTCGCGCACAAAGCTCCCATTATGACATATACACCATATAGACGTGATTGGGACACATTTGAGCGAAAAGCACACAGTTTTGGAGGATAAACAAAAGTGTCACCGATATGGTCACTTTTGATCCGAAAATTTCACAAAAAGCTTTTCGCGCCCAAAGCTCCCATTATGACATATACACCATATAAACATGTTTGGGACACATTTGAGCGAAAAGCACACAGTTTTGATGTATAAAGAACGGTGCTGCCGATATGGTCACTTGTGGTCCGAATATTTGACGGAAAGATTTTCGCGCACAAAGCTCCCATTATGACATATACACCATATAAACATTTTTGGGACACGTTTGAGCGAAAACCACACAGTTTTGGAGGATAAAGAAAGGTGACGCCGATGTGGTCACTTTTAGTCCGAAAAATTCACGGAAAGCTTTTCGCGCACCAAGCTCTCATTATGACATATACATCATATAAACATGTTTGGTAAACATTTGAGCAAAAACCACACAGTTTTGGTGGATAAATAAAGGTGACGCTGATATGGTCACTTTTGGTCCGAAAATTTCACAGAAAGCTTTTCGAGCACAAAGCTCCCATTATGATATATACACCATATAAACATGTTTGGTAAACATTTGAGCAAAAACCACACAGTTTTGGTGGATAAAGAAAGGTGACGACGATATGGTCACTTTTTAACCGAAAATTTCACGGAAAGCTTTTCGCGCACAAAGCTCCATTTTTGGCATATACACCATATAAACATGTTTAGGACACATTTGAGCAAAAACAAGAAAGTTTTGTTGGATAAAGAAAGGTGACGCCGATATGGTCACTTTTGGTCTGAAAATTTCACGAAAAGATTTTCGCGCACAAAGCTCCCATTATGACATATACACCATATAAACATGTTTGACACACATTTAACCGAAAACCACACCGTTTTTGAGGATAAGGAAAGGTGACGCCGATATGGTCACTTTTGGTCCGAAAATTTCACGGAAAGTTTTTCGCGCACAAATCTCCCATTATGATATATACAGCATATAAACATTATTGGGACACATTTGAGCGAAAACCCCACAGTTTTGGTGGATCTGGAAAGGTGACGTCGATATGGTCAGTTTTGGTCCGAAAATTTGACAGAAAGCTTTTCGCGTAGAAAGCTCCCATTATGACCTATACACCATATAAACATGTCTGGGACACATTTGAGCGAAAACAACACAATTTTGGTGGATAAAGAAAGGTGACGCCGATATGTTTACTTTTGGTCCGAAAATTTGACAGAAAGCTTTTCGCGCACAAAGCTCCCATTATGACATATACACCATATAAACTTGTTTGGGGCACATTTGAGCGAAACCACACAGTTTTGGTAGATAAAGAAAAGTGACGCCGATATGGTCACTTTTGGTCTGAAAATTTCACGGAAAGCTTTTCGCGCACAAAGCTCCCATTATGACATATACACCATATAAACGTGATTGGGACACATTTGAGCGAAAAGCACACAGTATTGGAGAATAAACCAAAGTGACGCCGATATGGTCACTTTTTTTCCGAAAATTACACGGAAAGCTTTTCGCGCACAAAGCTCCCATTATGACATATACACCATATAAACATGTTTGGGACACCTTTAAGCGAAAACCACACTGTTTTTGAGGATAAAGAAAGGTGACGCCGATATGGTCACTTTTGGTCCGAAAATTTCACGGAAAGTTTTTCGCGCACAAATCTCCCATTATGATATATACACCATATAAACATTATTGGGACACGTTTGAGCGAAAACCACACAGTTTTGGAGGATAAAGAAAGGTGACGCCGATATGGTCACTTTTAGTCTGAAAAATTCACGGAAAGCTTTTCGCGCACCAAGCTCCCATTATGACATATACATCATATAAACATGTTTGGTAAAAATTTGAGCAAAAACCACACAGTTTTGAGGTATAAAGAACGGTGCTGCCGATATGGTCACTTGTGGTCCGAATATTTGACGGAAAGATTTCCGCGCACAAAGCTCCCATTATGACATATACACCATATAAACATTTTTGGGACACGTTTGAGCGAAAACCACACAGTTTTGGAGGATAAAGAAAGGTGACGCCGATATGGTCACTTTTAGTCCGAAAAATTCACGGAAAGCTTTTCGCGCACCAAGCTCACATTATGACATATACATCATATAAACATGTTTGGTAAACATTTGAGCAAAAACCACACAGTTTTGGTGGATAAATAAAGGTGACGCTGATATGGTCACTTTTGGTCCGAAAATTTCACAGAAAGCTTTTCGAGCACAAAGCTCCCATTATGACATATACACCATATAAACATGTTTGGTAAACATTTGAGCAAAAACCACACAGTTTTGGTGGATAAAGAAAGGTGACGACGATATGGTCACTTTTTAACCGAAAATTTCACGGAAAGCTTTTCGCGCACAAAGCTCCATTTTTGGCATATACACCATATAAACATGTTTAGGACACATTTGAGCAAAAACAAGAAAGTTTTGTTGGATAAAGAAAGGTGACGCCGATATGGTCACTTTTGGTCCGAAAATTTCACGAAAAGCTTTTCGCGCACAAAGCTCACATTATGACATATACACCATATAAACATGTTTGGGAGAAATTTGAGCGAAAACCACACACTTTTGGAGGATAAAGAAAAGTGATGCCGATATGGTGACTTTTGGTCTGAAAATTTCACGAAAAGATTTTCGCGCACAAAGCTCCCATTATGACATATACACCATATAAACATGTTTGACACACATTTAACCGAAAACCACACCGTTTTTGAGGATAAGGAAAGGTGACGCCGATATGGTCACTTTTGGTCCGAAAATTTCACGGAAAGTTTTTCGCGCACAAATCTCCCATTATGATATATACAGCATATAAACATTATTGGGACACATTTGAGCGAAAACCCACAGTTTTGGTGGATCTGGAAAGGTGACGTCGATATGGTCAGTTTTGGTCCGAAAATTTGACAGAAAGCTTTTCGCGCACAAAGCTCCCATTATGACATATACACCATATAAACTTGTTTGGGGCACATTTGAGCGAAAACCACACAGTTTTGGTAGATAAAGAAAAGTGACGCCGATATGGTCACTTTTGGACTGAAAATTTCACGGAAAGCTTTTCGCGCACAAAGCTCCCATTATGACATATACACCATATAAACGTGATTGGGACACATTTGAGCGAAAAGCACACAGTATTGGAGAATAAACAAAAGTGACGCCGATATGGTCACTTTTGGTCCGAAAATTACACGGAAAGCTTTTCGTGCACAAAGCTCCCATTATGACATATACACCATATAAACATGTTTGGGACACCTTTAAGCGAAAACCACACTGTTTTTGAGGATAAAGAAAGGTGACGCCGATATGGTCACTTTTGGTCCGAAAATTTCACGGAAAGTTTTTCGCGCACAAATCTCCCATTATGATATATACACCATATAAACATTATTGGGACACGTTTGAGCGAAAACCACACAGTTTTGGAGGATAAAGAAAGGTGACGCCGATATGGTCACTTTTAGTCTGAAAAATTCACGGAAAGCTTTTCGCGCACCAAGCTCCCATTATGACATATACATCATATAAACATGTTTGGTAAAAATTTGAGCAAAAACCACACAGTTTTGAGGTATAAAGAACGGTGCTGCCGATATGGTCACTTGTGGTCCGAATATTTGACGGAAAGATTTCCGCGCACAAAGCTCCCATTATGACATATACACCATATAAACATTTTTGGGACACGTTTGAGCGAAAACCACACAGTTTTGGAGGATAAAGAAAGGTGACGCCGATATGGTAACTTTTAGTCCGAAAAATTCACGGAAAGCTTTTCGCGCACCAAGCTCACATTATGACATATACATCATATAAACATGTTTGGTAAACATTTGAGCAAAAACCACACAGTTTTGGTGGATAAATAAAGGTGACGCTGATATGGTCACTTTTGGTCCGAAAATTTCACAGAAAGCTTTTCGAGCACAAATCTCCCATTATGACATATACACCATATAAACATGTTTGGTAAACATTTGAGCAAAAACCACACAGTTTTGGTGGATAAAGAAAGGTGACGACGATATGGTAACTTTTGAACCGAAAATTTCACGGAAAGCTTTTCGCGCACAAAGCTCCATTTTTGGCATATACACCATATAAACATGTTTGGGACACATTTGAGCAAAAACAAGAAAGTTTTGTTGGATAAAGAAAGGTGACGCCGATATGGTCACTTTTGGTCCGAAAATTTCACGAAAAGCTTTTCGCGCGCAAATCTCACATTATGACATATACACCATATAAACATGTTTGGGAGAAATTTGAGCGAAAACCACACAGTTTTGGAGGATAAAGAAAAGTGATGCCGATATGGTGACTTTTGGTCTGAAAATTTCACGAAAAGATTTTCGCGCACAAAGCTCACATTATGACATATACACCATATAAACATGTTTGAGACACATTTAACCGAAAACGACACCGTTTTTGAGGATAAGGAAAGGTGACGCCGATATGGTCACTTTTGGTCCGAAAATTTCACGGAAAGTTTTTCGCGCACAAATCTCCCATTATGATATATACACCATATAAACATTATTGGGACACATTTGAGCGAAAACCCCACAGTTTTGGTGGATCTGGAAAGGTGACGCCGATATCGTCAGTTTTGGTCCGAAAATTTGACAAAAAGCTTTTCGCGCACAAAGCTCCCATTATGACCTATACACCATATAAACATGTCTGGGACACATTTGAGCGAAAACAACACAATTTTGGTGGATAAAGAAAGGTGACGCCGATATGGTCACTTTTGGTCCGAAAATTTGACAGAAAGCTTTTCGCGCACAAAGCTCCCATTATGACATATACACCATATAAACTTGTTTGGGGCACATTTGAGCGAAAACCACACAGTTTTGGTAGATAAAGAAAAGTGACGCCGATATGGTCACTTTTGGTCTGAAAATTTCACGGAAAGCTTTTCCCGCACAAAGCTCCCATTATGACATAAACACCATATAAAAGTGATTGGGACACATTTGAGTGAAAAGCACACAATTTTGGAGGATAAACAAAAGTGACGTCGATATGGTCACTTTTGGTCCGAAAATTACACGGAAAGCTTTTCGCGCACAATGCTCCCATTATGACATATACACCATATGAACATGTTTGGGACACATTTGAGCGAAAACAACACAGTTTTGGTGGATAAAGAAAGGTGATACCGATATGGTCAATTTTGGTCCGAAAATTTCACAGAATGCATTTCGCACACAAAGCTCCCATTATGACCTATACACCATATAAACATGTTTGGTAAACATTAGAGCAAAAACAACACAGTTTTGGTGGATAAAAAAAGGTGACGCCGATAGGGTCACTTTTGGTCCGAAAATATCATGGAAACCTTTTCGCGCACAAAGCTCCTATTATGACCTATACTCTATATAAACATGTTTGGTAAACATTTGAGCAAAAACCAGACAGGTTTGGTGGATAAAGAAAGGTGACGCCGATATGAACACGTTTGGTCCGAAAATTTCACGAAAAGCTTTTCGCGCACAAAGCTCCCATTATGACATTTACACCATATAAACATGTTTGGGACACATTTGAGCGAAAATCACACAGTTTTGGAGGATAAACAAAAGTGATGCCGATATGGTCACTTTTGGTCCGAAAATTTCCCGAAAAGCATTTCGCTCACAAAGCTCCCATTATGACATATACACCATATAAACATGTTTGGGACACATTTGAGCGAAAACCACAAAGTTTTGTAGGATAAAGAAAGGTGACGCCGATATGTTCGCTTTTGTTCCGAAAATTTCACGGAAAGCTTTTCGCGCACAAAGCTCCCATTATGACATATACACCATATAAATATTTTTGTGACACATTTGAGCGAAAACCACACACTTTTGGTGGATAAGGAAAGCTGATGTCGATACGGTCACTTTTGGTTCAAAAATTTCACGGAAAGCTTTTCGCGCACAAAGCTCCCATTATGAGATATACACCATATAAACATTATTGGGACACATTTGAGCGAAAATCACACAGTTTTGGTTGATCAAGAAAGGTGACGCCGATATGGTCACTTTTGCTCCGAAAATTTCACGGAAAGCTTATCGCACACAAAGATCCAATTATGACATATACACCATATAAACATGTTTTGGATACATTTGAGCGAAAGCCACACAGTGTTGGTGGATAAAGAAAGGTGACGCCGATATGGTCCCTTTTGGTCCGAAAATACACGGAAAGCTTTTCGCGCACAAAGCTCCAATTATGACCTATACACCATATAAATTTGTTTGGTTAACATTTGAGCAAAAACCACATAGTTTTGGTTGATAAATAAAGGTGACGCCGATATGGTCACTTTTCGTCCGAAAATTTCACGGAAAGCTTTTCGCACACAAAGCTCCAATTATGACATATACACCATATAAACATGTTTGGACACATTTGAGCGAAAACCACACAGTTTTGGAGGATAAAGAGAGGTGACGCCGATATGGTCAATTTTGGTCCGAAAATTTCACGGAATGCATTTCGCGCACAAAGCTCCCATTATGACCTATACACCATATAACTATGTTTGGTAAACATTTGAGCAAAAACAACACAATTTTGGTGGATAAAAAAAGGTGACGCCGATATGGTAACTTTTGGTCCGAAAATATCATGGAAACCTTTTTGCGCACAAAGCTCCTATTATGACCTATACTCTATATAAACATGTTTGGTAAACATTTGAGCAAAAACCAGACAGTTTTGGTGGATAAAGAAAGGTGACGCCGATATGGACACGTTTGGACAGGAAATTTCACGAAAAGCTTTTCGCGCACAAAGCTCCCATTATGACATATACACCATATAAACATTTTTGGGACACATTTGAGCGAAAAGCACACAGTTTTGGAGGATAAACAAAAGTGACGCCGATATGGTCACTTTTGGTCCGAAAATTTCACGTAAAACTTTTCGCGCACAAAGCTCTCATTATGACATATACACCATATAAATATATTTGGGACACATTTGAGCAAAAACCACACTTTTGGTGGATAAGGAAAGTTGACGTCGATATGGTCACTTTTGGTTCGAAAATTTCACGAAAAGCTTTTCGCGCACGAAGCTCCCATTATGAGATATACACCATATAAACATTATTGGGACACATTTGAGCGAAAACCACACAGTTTTGGTGGATATAGAAAGGTGACGACGATATGGTTACTTTTGGACCGAAAATTTCACGGAAATCTTTTCGCGCACAAAGCTCCATTTACGACATATACACCATATAAACATGTTTGGGACACATTTGAGCAAAAACAAGACAGTTTTGGTGGATAAAGAAAGGTGACGTCGATATGGTCACTTTTGGTCCGAAAATTTCACGAAAAGCTTTTCGCGCACAAAGCTCCCAATATGACATATACACCATATAAACATGTTTGGGTGAAATTTGAGTGAAAACCACACAGTTTTGGAGGATAAAGAAAAGTGATTCCGATATGGTGACGTTTGGTCCGAAAATTTCACGAAAAGCTTTTCGCGCACAAAGCTCCCATTATGACATATACACCATATAAACATGTTTGGGACACATTTGAGCGAAAACCACACCTTTTTTGAGGTTAAAGAATGGGGACGCCGATATGGTCACTTTTGGTCTGAAAATTTCACGGAAAGCTTTTCGCGCACAAATCTCCCATTATGATATATACACCATATAAACATTATTGGGACACATTTAAGCGAAAACCACACAGTTTTGGTGGATCAGGAAAGGTTACGCCGATATGGTCACTTTTGGTCCGAAAATTTGACGAAAAGCTTTTAGCGCACAAAGCTCCCATTATGAACTATACACCATATAAACATGTCTAGGACACATTTGAGCAAAAACAAGACAGTTTTGGTGGATAAAGAAATGTGACGTCGATATGGTCACTTTTGGTCCGAAAATTTCACGAAAAGCTTTTCGCGCACAACGCTCCCATTATGACATATACACTATATAAACATGTTGGGGTGAAATTTGAGTGAAAACCACACAGTTTTGGAGGATAAAGAAAAGTGATGCCGATATGGTGACTTTTGGTCCGAAAATTTCACGAAAAGCTTTTCGTGCACAAAGCTCCCATTATGAAATATACACCTTATAAACATGTTTGGGACACATTTGAGCGAAAACCACACCTTTTTTGAGGATAAAGAAAGGGGACGCCGATATGGTCACTTTTTGTCTGAAAATTTCACGGAAAGCTTTTCGCGCACAAATCTCCCATTATGATATATACACCATATAAACATTATTGGGACACATTTAAGCGAAAACCACACAGTTTTGGTGGATCAGGAAAGGTGTCGCCGATATGGTCACTTTTGGTCCAAAATTTCACGTAAAGCTTTTCGCGCACAAAGCTCCCATTATGACATATACGCCATATAAATATTTTTGGGACACATTTGAGCAAAAACCACACACTTTTGGTGGATAAGGAAAGTTGACGTCGATATGGTCAATTTTGGTTCGAAATTTTCACGGAAAGCTTTTCGCGCACGAAGCTCCCATTATGAGATATACACCATATAAACATTATTGGGACACATTTGAGCGAAAACCACACAGTTTTGGTGGATATAGAAAGGTGACGACGATATGGTCACTTTTGGTCCGAAAATTTCACGGAAATCTTTTCGCACATAAATCTCCCATTATGATATATACACCATATAAACATTATTGGGACACATTTGAGCGAAAACCCCACAGTTTTGGTGGATCTGGAAAGGTGACGCCGATATGGTCACTTTTGGTCCGAAAATTTCACCGAAAGCTTTTCGAGCACAAAGCTCCCATTATGACATATACACCATATAAACATGTTTGGTAAACATTTGAGCGAAAACCACACAGTTTTGGAGGATAAAGAAAGGTGACCCCGATATGGTCAATTTTGGTCTGAAAATTTCATGGAAAGCTTTTCGCGCACAAAGCTCCATTTTTGGCATATACATCATATAAACATGTTTGGGACACATTTGAGCAAAAACAAGAAAGTTTTGTTGGATAAAGAAAGGTGACGCCGATATGGTCACTTTTGGTCCGAAAATATCATGGAAACCTTTTTGCGCACAAAGCTCCTATTATGACCTATACTCTATATAAACATGTTTGGTAAACATTTGAGCAAAAACCAGACAGTTTTGGTGGATAAAGAAAGGTGACGCCGATATGGACACGTTTGGACAGGAAATTTCACGAAAAGCTTTTCGCGCACAAAGCACCCATTATGACATATACACCATATAAACATTTTTGGGACACATTTGAGCGAAAAGCACACAGTTTTGGAGGATAAACAAAAGTGACGCCGATATGGTCACTTTTGGTCCGAAAATTTCACGTAAAACTTTTCGCGCACAAAGCTCTCATTATGACATATACACCATATAAATATATTTGGGACACATTTGAGCAAAAACCACACTTTTGGTGGATAAGGAAAGTTGACGTCGATATGGTCACTTTTGGTTCGAAAATTTCACGAAAAGCTTTTCGCGCACGAAGCTCCCATTATGAGATATACACCATATAAACATTATTGGGACACATTTGAGCGAAAACCACACAGTTTTGGTGGATATAGAAAGGTGACGACGATATGGTTACTTTTGGACCGAAAATTTCACGGAAATCTTTTCGCGCACAAAGCTCCATTTACGACATATACACCATATAAACATGTTTGGGACACATTTGAGCAAAAACAAGACAGTTTTGGTGGATAAAGAAAGGTGACGTCGATATGGTCACTTTTGGTCCGAAAATTTCACGAAAAGCTTTTCGCGCACAAAGCTCCCAATATGACATATACACCATATAAACATGTTTGGGTGAAATTTGAGTGAAAACCACACAGTTTTGGAGGATAAAGAAAAGTGATTCCGATATGGTGACGTTTGGTCCGAAAATTTCACGAAAAGCTTTTCGCGCACAAAGCTCCCATTATGACATATACACCATATAAACATGTTTGGGACACATTTGAGCGAAAACCACACCTTTTTTGAGGTTAAAGAATGGGGACGCCGATATGGTCACTTTTGGTCTGAAAATTTCACGGAAAGCTTTTCGCGCACAAATCTCCCATTATGATATATACACCATATAAACATTATTGGGACACATTTAAGCGAAAACCACACAGTTTTGGTGGATCAGGAAAGGTTACGCCGATATGGTCACTTTTGGTCCGAAAATTTGACGAAAAGCTTTTAGCGCACAAAGCTCCCATTATGAACTATACACCATATAAACATGTCTAGGACACATTTGAGCAAAAACAAGACAGTTTTGGTGGATAAAGAAATGTGACGTCGATATGGTCACTTTTGGTCCGAAAATTTCACGAAAAGCTTTTCGCGCACAACGCTCCCATTATGACATATACACTATATAAACATGTTGGGGTGAAATTTGAGTGAAAACCACACAGTTTTGGAGGATAAAGAAAAGTGATGCCGATATGGTGACTTTTGGTCCGAAAATTTCACGAAAAGCTTTTCGTGCACAAAGCTCCCATTATGAAATATACACCTTATAAACATGTTTGGGACACATTTGAGCGAAAACCACACCTTTTTTGAGGATAAAGAAAGGGGACGCCGATATGGTCACTTTTTGTCTGAAAATTTCACGGAAAGCTTTTCGCGCACAAATCTCCCATTATGATATATACACCATATAAACATTATTGGGACACATTTAAGCGAAAACCACACAGTTTTGGTGGATCAGGAAAGGTGTCGCCGATATGGTCACTTTTGGTCCAAAATTTCACGTAAAGCTTTTCGCGCACAAAGCTCCCATTATGACATATACGCCATATAAATATTTTTGGGACACATTTGAGCAAAAACCACACACTTTTGGTGGATAAGGAAAGTTGACTTCGATATGGTCAATTTTGGTTCGAAATTTTCACGGAAAGCTTTTCGCGCACGAAGCTCCCATTATGAGATATACACCATATAAACATTATTGGGACACATTTGAGCGAAAACCACACAGTTTTGGTGGATATAGAAAGGTGACGACGATATGGTCACTTTTGGTCCGAAAATTTCACGGAAATCTTTTCGCACATAAATCTCCCATTATGATATATACACCATATAAACATTATTGGGACACATTTGAGCGAAAACCCCACAGTTTTGGTGGATCTGGAAAGGTGACGCCGATATGGTCACTTTTGGTCCGAAAATTTCACCGAAAGCTTTTCGAGCACAAAGCTCCCATTATGACATATACACCATATAAACATGTTTGGTAAACATTTGAGCGAAAACCACACAGTTTTGGAGGATAAAGAAAGGTGACCCCGATATGGTCAATTTTGGTCTGAAAATTTCATGGAAAGCTTTTCGCGCACAAAGCTCCATTTTTGGCATATACATCATATAAACATGTTTGGGACACATTTGAGCAAAAACAAGAAAGTTTTGTTGGATAAAGAAAGGTGACGCCGATATGGTCACTTTTGGTCCGAAAATATCATGGAAACCTTTTTGCGCACAAAGCTCCTATTATGACCTATACTCTATATAAACATGTTTGGTAAACATTTGAGCAAAAACCAGATAGTTTTGGTGGATAAAGAAAGGTGACGCCGATATGGACACGTTTGGACAGGAAATTTCACGAAAAGCTTTTCGCGCACAAAGCACCCATTATGACATATACACCATATAAACATTTTTGGGACACATTTGAGCGAAAAGCACACAGTTTTGGAGGATAAACAAAAGTGACGCCGATATGGTCACTTTTGGTCCGAAAATTTCACGTAAAACTTTTCGCGCACAAAGCTCTCATTATGACATATACACCATATAAATATATTTGGGACACATTTGAGAAAAAACCACACTTTTGGTGGATAAGGAAAGTTGACGTCGATATGGTCACTTTTGGTTCGAAAATTTCACGAAAAGCTTTTCGCGCACGAAGCTCCCATTATGAGATATACACCATATAAACATTATTGGGACACATTTGAGCGAAAACCACACAGTTTTGGTGGATATAGAAAGGTGACGACGATATGGTTACTTTTGGACCGAAAATTTCACGGAAATCTTTTCGCGCACAAAGCTCCATTTACGACATATACACCATATAAACATGTTTGGGACACATTTGAGCAAAAACAAGACAGTTTTGGTGGATAAAGAAAGGTGACGTCGATATGGTCACTTTTGGTCCGAAAATTTCACGAAAAGCTTTTCGCGCACAAAGCTCCCAATATGACATATACACCATATAAACATGTTTGGGTGAAATTTGAGTGAAAACCACACAGTTTTGGAGGATAAAGAAAAGTGATTCCGATATGGTGACGTTTGGTCCGAAAATTTCACGAAAAGCTTTTCGCGCACAAAGCTCCCATTATGACATATACACCATATAAACATGTTTGGGACACATTTGAGCGAAAACCACACCTTTTTTGAGGTTAAAGAATGGGGACGCCGATATGGTCACTTTTGGTCTGAAAATTTCACGGAAAGCTTTTCGCGCACAAATCTCCCATTATGATATATACACCATATAAACATTATTGGGACACATTTAAGCGAAAACCACACAGTTTTGGTGGATCAGGAAAGGTTACGCCGATATGGTCACTTTTGGTCCGAAAATTTGACGAAAAGCTTTTAGCGCACAAAGCTCCCATTATGAACTATACACCATATAAACATGTCTAGGACACATTTGAGCAAAAACAAGACAGTTTTGGTGGATAAAGAAATGTGACGTCGATATGGTCACTTTTGGTCCGAAAATTTCACGAAAAGCTTTTCGCGCACAACGCTCCCATTATGACATATACACTATATAAACATGTTGGGGTGAAATTTGAGTGAAAACCACACAGTTTTGGAGGATAAAGAAAAGTGATGCCGATATGGTGACTTTTGGTCCGAAAATTTCACGAAAAGCTTTTCGTGCACAAAGCTCCCATTATGAAATATACACCTTATAAACATGTTTGGGACACATTTGAGCGAAAACCACACCTTTTTTGAGGATAAAGAAAGGGGACGCCGATATGGTCACTTTTTGTCTGAAAATTTCACGGAAAGCTTTTCGCGCACAAATCTCCCATTATGATATATACACCATATAAACATTATTGGGACATATTTAAGCGAAAACCACACAGTTTTGGTGGATCAGGAAAGGTGTCGCCGATATGGTCACTTTTGGTCCAAAATTTCACGTAAAGCTTTTCGCGCACAAAGCTCCCATTATGACATATACGCCATATAAATATTTTTGGGACACATTTGAGCAAAAACCACACACTTTTGGTGGATAAGGAAAGTTGACGTCGATATGGTCAATTTTGGTTCGAAATTTTCACGGAAAGCTTTTCGCGCACGAAGCTCCCATTATGAGATATACACCATATAAACATTATTGGGACACATTTGAGCGAAAACCACACAGTTTTGGTGGATATAGAAAGGTGACGACGATATGGTCACTTTTGGTCCGAAAATTTCACGGAAATCTTTTCGCACATAAATCTCCCATTATGATATATACACCATATAAACATTATTGGGACACATTTGAGCGAAAACCCCACAGTTTTGGTGGATCTGGAAAGGTGACGCCGATATGGTCACTTTTGGTCCGAAAATTTCACCGAAAGCTTTTCGAGCACAAAGCTCCCATTATGACATATACACCATATAAACATGTTTGGTAAACATTTGAGCGAAAACCACACAGTTTTGGAGGATAAAGAAAGGTGACCCCGATATGGTCAATTTTGGTCTGAAAATTTTATGGAAAGCTTTTCGCGCACAAAGCTCCATTTTTGGCATATACATCATATAAACATGTTTGGGACACATTTGAGCAAAAACAAGAAAGTTTTGTTGGATAAAGAAAGGTGACGCCGATATGGTCACTTTTGGTCCGAAAATTTCACGAAAAGCTTTTCGCGCACAAAGCTCCCATTATGACATATACACCATATAAACATGTTTGGGTGAAATTTGAGTGAAAACCACACAGTTTTGGAGGATAAAGAAAAGTGATGCCGATATGGTGACTTTTGGTCCGAAAATTTCACGAAAAGCTTTTCGCGCACAAAGCTCCCATTATGACATATACACCATATAAACATGTTTGGGACACATTTATGCGAAAACCACACCTTTTTTGAGGATAAAGAAAGGGGACGCCGATATGGTCACTTATGGTCTGAAAATTTCACGGAAAGCTTTTCGCGCACAAATCTCCCATTATGATATATACACCATATAAACATTATTGGGACATATTTAAGCGAAAACCATACAGTTTTGGTGGATCAGGAAAGGTGACGCCGATATGGTCACTTTTGGTCCGAAAATTTGACGAAAAGCTTTTAGCACACAAAGCTCCCATTATGACCTATACACCATATAAACATGTCTAGGACACATTTGAGCAAAAACAAGACAGTTTTGGTGGATAAAGAAAGGTGACGTCGATATGGTCACTTTTGGTCCGAGAATTTCACGAAAAGCTTTTCGCGCATAAAGCTCCCATTATGACATATACACCATATAAACATGTTTGGGTGAAATTTGAGTGAAAACCACACAGTTTTGGAGGATAAAGAAAAGTGATGTCGATATGGTGACTTTTGGTCCGAAAATTTCACGAAAAGCTTTTCGCGCACAAAGCTCCCATTATGACATATACACCATATAAACATGTTTGGGACACATTTCAGCGAAAACCACACCTTTTTTGAGGATAAAGAAAGGGGACGCCGATATGGTCACTTTTGGTCTGAAAATTTCATGGAAAGCTTTTCGCACACAAAGGTCCCATTATGACATATACACCATATAAACATGTTTGAGACACATTTAAGCGAAAACCACACAGTTTTGTAGGATAAAGAAAAGTGATGCCGATATGGTCACTTTTGGTCCGAAAATTTCACGGAAAGTTTGTCGCGCATAAATCTCCCATTATGATATATACACCATATAAACATTATTGGGACACATTTGAGCGAAAACCCCACAGTTTTGGTGGATCTGGAAAGGTGACGCCGATATGGTCACTTTTGGTCCGAAAATTTCACCGAAAGCTTTTCGAGCACAAAGCTCCCATTATGACATATACACCATATAAACATGTTTGGTAAACATTTGAGCGAAAACCACACAGTTTTGGAGGATAAAGAAAGGTGACGCCGATATGGTCAATTTTGGTCCGAAAATTTCATGGAAAGCTTTTCGCGCACAAAGCTCCATTTTTGGCATATACACCATATAAACATGTTTGGGACACATTTGAGCAAAACAAGAAAGTTTTGTTGGATAAAGAAAGGTGACGCCGATATGGTCACTTTTGGTCCGAAAATTTCACGAAAAGCTTTTCGCGCACAAAGCTCCCATTATGACATATACACCATATAAACATGTTTGGGTGAAATTTGAGTGAAAACCACACAGTTTTGGAGGATAAAGAAAAGTGATGCGGATAAGGTGACTTTTGGTCCGAAAATTTCACGAAAAGCTTTTCGCGCACAAAGCTCCCATTATGACATATACACCATATAAACATGTTTGGGACACATTTGAGCGAAAACCACACCTTTTTTGAGGATAAAGAAAGGGGACGCCGATATGGTCACTTTTGGTCTGAAAATTTCATGGAAAGCTTTTCGCACACAAAGGTCCCATTATGACATATACACCATATAAACATGTTTGAGACACATTTAAGCGAAAACCACACAGTTTTGTAGGATAAAGAAAAGTGATGCCGATATGGTCACTTTTGGTCCGAAAATTTCACGGAAAGTTTGTCGCGCATAAATCTCCCATTATGATATATACACCATATAAACATTATTGGGACACATTTGAGCGAAAACCCCACAGTTTTGGTGGATCTGGAAAGGAGACGCCGATATGGTCACTTTTGGTCCGAAAATTTCACCGAAAGCTTTTCGAGCACAAAGCTCCCATTATGACATATACACCATATAAACATGTTTGGTAAACATTTGAGCGAAAACCACACAGTTTTGGAGGATAAAGAAAGGTGACGCCGATATGGTCAATTTTGGTCCGAAAATTTCATGGAAAGCTTTTTGCGCACAAAGCTCCATTTTTGGCATATACACCATATAAACATGTTTGGGACACATTTGAGCAAAAACAAGAAAGTTTTGTTGGATAAAGAAAGGTGACGCCGATATGGTCACTTTTGGTCCGAAAATTTCACGAAAAGCTTTTCGCGCACAAAGCTCCCATTATGACATATACACCATATAAACATGTTTGGGTGAAATTTGAGTGAAAACCACACAGTTTTGGAGGATAAAGAAAAGTGATGCGGATAAGGTGACTTTTGGTCCGAAAATTTCACGAAAAGCTTTTCGCGCACAAAGCTCCCATTATGACATATACACCATATAAACATGTTTGGGACACATTTGAGCGAAAACCACACCTTTTTTGAGGATAAAGAAAGGGGACGCCGATATGGTCACTTTTGGTCTGAAAATTTCACGGAAAGCTTTTCGCGCACAAATCTCCCATTATGATATATACACCATATAAACATTATTGGGACACATTTAAGCGAAAACCATACAGTTTTGGTGGATCAGGAAAGGTGACGCCGATATGGTCACTTTTGGTCCGAAAATTTGACGAAAAGCTTTTAGCACACAAAGCTCCCATTATGACCTATACACCATATAAACATGTCTAGGACACATTTGAGCAAAAACAAGACAGTTTTGGTGGATAAAGAAAGGTGACGTCGATATGGTCACTTTTGGTCCGAAAATTTCACGAAAAGCTTTTCGCGCATAAAACTCCCATTATGACATATACACCATATAAACATGTTTGGGTGAAATTTAAGTGAAAACCACACAGTTTTGGAGGATAAAGAAAAGTGATGCCGATATGGTGACTTTTGGTCGGAAAATTTCACGAAAAGCTTTTCGCGCACAAAGCTCCCATTATGACATATACACCATATAAACATGTTTGGGACACATTTGAGCGAAAACCACACCTTTTTTTAGGATAAAGAAAGGGGACGCCGATATGGTCACTTTTGGTCTGAAAATTTCACGGAAAGCTTTTCGCGCACAAATCTCCCTTTATAATATATACACCATATAAACATTATTGGGACACATTTAAGCGAACACCATACAGTTTTGGTGGATTAGGAAAGGTGACGCCGATATGGTCACTTTTGGTCCGAAAATTTGACGAAAAGCTTTTAGCACACAAAGCTCCCATTATGACCTATACACCATATAAACATGTCTAGGACACATTTGAGCAAAAACAAGACAGTTTTGGTGGATAAAGAAAGGTGACGTCGATATGGTCACTTTTGGTCCGAAAATTTCACGAAAAGCTTTTCGCGCATAAAGCTCCCATTATGACATATACACCATATAAACATGTTTGGGTGAAATTTGAGGGAAAACCACACAGTTTTGGAGGATAAAGAAAAGTGATGCCGATATGGTGACTTTTGGTCCGAAAATTTCACGAAAAGCTTTTCGCGCACAAAGCTCCCATTATGACATATACACCATATAAACATGTTTGGGACACATTTGAGCGAAAACCACACCTTTTTTGAGGATAAAGAAAGGGGACGCCGATATGGTCACTTTTGGTCTGAAAATTTCACGGAAAGCTTTTCGCGCACAAAGGTCCCATTATGACATATACACCATATAAACATGTTTGAGACACATTTAAGCGAAAACCACACAGTTTTGTAGGATAAAGAAAAGTGATGCCGATATGGTCACTTTTGGTCCGAAAATTTCACGGAAAGTTTTTCGCGCATAAATCTCCCATTATGATATATACACCATATAAACATTATCGGGACACATTTGAGCGAAAACCCCACAGTTTTGGTGGATCTGGAAAGGTGACGCCGATATGGTCACTTTTGGTCAGAAAATTTCACCGAAAGCTTTTCGAGCACAAAGCTCCCATTATGACATATACACCATATAAACATGTTTGGTAAACATTTGAGCGAAAACCACACAGTTTTGGAGGATAAAGAAAGGTGACGCCGATATGGTCAATTTTGGTCAGAAAATTTCATGGAAAGCTTTTCGCGCACAAAGCTCCATTTTTGGCATATACACCATATAAACATGTTTGGGACACATTTGAGCAAAAACAAGAAAGTTTTGTTGGATAAAGAAAGGTGACGCCGATATGGTCACTTTTGGTCCGAAAATTTCACAAAAAGCTTTTCGCGCACAAAGCTCCCATTATGACATATACACCATATAAACATGTTTGGGTGAAATTTGAGTGAAAACCACACAGTTTTGGAGGATAAAGAAAAGTGATGCCGATATGGTGACTTTTGGTCCGAAAATTTCACGAAAAGCTTTTCGCGCACAAAGCTCCCATTATGACATATACACCATATAAACATGTTTGGGACACATTTGAGCGAAAACCACACCTTTTTTGAGGATAAAGAAAGGGGACGCCGATATGGTCACTTTTGGTCTGAAAATTTCACGGAAAGCTTTTCGCGCACAAATCTCCCATTATGATATATACACCATATAAACACTATTGGGACACATTTAAGCGAAAACCATACAGTTTTGGTGGATCAGGAAAGGTGACGCCGATATGGTCACTTTTGGTCCGAAAATTTGACGAAAAGCTTTTAGCACACAAAGCTCCCATTATGACCTATACACCATATAAACATGTCTAGGACACATTTGAGCAAAAACAAGACAGTTTTGGTGGATAAAGAAAGGTGACGTCGATATGGTCACTTTTGGTCCGAAAATTTCACGAAAAGCTTTTCGCGCATAAAGCTCCCATTATGACATATACACCATATAAACATGTTTGGGTGAAATTTGAGTGAAAACCACACAGTTTTGGAGGATAAAGAAAAGTGATGCCGATATGGTGACTTTTGGTCCGAAAATTTCACGAAAAGCTTTTCGCGCACAAAGCTCCCATTATGACATATACACCATATAAACATGTTTGGGACACATTTGAGCGAAAACCACACCTTTTTTGAGGATAAAGAAAGGGGACGCCGATATGGTCACTTTTGGTCTGAAAATTTCACGGAAAGCTTTTCGCGCACAAATCTCCCATTATGATATATACACCATATAAACATTATTGGGACACATTTAAGCGAAAACCATACAGTTTTGGTGGATCAGGAAAGGTGACGCCGATATGGTCACTTTTGGTCCGAAAAATTGACGAAAAGCTTTTAGCACACAAAGCTCCCATTATGACCTATACACCATATAAACATGTCTAGGACACATTTGAGCAAAAACAAGACAGTTTTGGTGGATAAAGAAAGGTGACGTCGATATGGTCACTTTTGGTCCGAAAATTTCACGAAAAGCTTTTCGCGCATAAAGCTCCCATTATGACATATACACCATATAAACATGTTTGGGTGAAATTTGAGTGAAAACCACACAGTTTTGGAGGATAAAGAAAAGTGATGCCGATATGGTGACTTTTGGTCCGAAAATTTCACGAAAAGCTTTTCGCGCACAAAGCTCCCATTATGACATATACACCATATAAACATGTTTGGGACACATTTGAGCGAAAACCACACCTTTTTTGAGGATAAAGAAAGGGGACGCCGATATGGTCACTTTTGGTCTGAAAATTTCACGGAAAGCTTTTCGCGATCAAATCTCCCATTATGATATATACACCATCTAAACAAAATGAGCCGGCGACTCATAGGCAGTGGCTTGGCGATTGGTGTTTCTCTCAAAAAATTGTGAGACTTTTTACATTTACATAAAAAGCAAAGGGCCCGATTCAAGTAGTCATTTATTTAGTACTTCCCAAGGGGCGGGAACTGCTATTCTAACACTTCTTGGGGGATTCCAATTCTTCTTAGCAAGAATTATTGCAGTAGGATTTATTGGGACACATTTAAGCGAAAACCACACAGTTTTGGTGGATCAGGAAAGGTGACGCCGATATGGTCACTTTTGGTCCGAAAATTTCACGTAAAGCTTTTCGCGCACAAAGCTCCCATTATGACATATACGCCATATAAATATTTTTGGGACACATTTGAGCAAAAACCACACACTTTTTGTGGATAAGGAAAGTTGACGTCGATATGGTCAATTTTGGTTCGAAATTTTCACGGAAAGCTTTTCGCGCACGAAGCTCCCATTATGAGATATACACCATATAAACATTATTGGGACACATTTGAGCGAAAACCACACAGTTTTGGTGGATATAGAAAGGTGACGACGATATGGTTACTTTTGGACCGAAAATTTCACGGAAATATTTTCGCACACAAAGCTCCATTTACGACATATACACCATATAAACATGTTTGGAACACATTTGAGCAAAAACAAGACAATTTTGGTGGATAAAGAAAGGTGACGTCGATATGGTCACTTTTGGTCCGAAAATTTCATGAAAAGCTTTTCGCGCACAAAGCTCCCATCATGACATATACACCATATAAACATGTTTGACACACATTTAAGCGAAAACCACACAGTTTTTTAGGATAAAGAAAAGTGATGCCGATATGGTCAGTTTTGGTCCGAAAATTTCACGGAAAGTTTTTCGCGCATAAATCTCCCATTATGATATATACACCATATAAACATTATTGGGACACATTTGAGTGAAAACCCCACAGTTTTTGTGGATCTGGAAAGGTGACGCCGATATGGTCACTTTTGGTCCGAAAATTTCACCGAAAGCTTTTCGAGCACAAAGCTCCCATTATGACATATACACCATATAAACATGTTTGGTAAACATTTGAGCGAAAACCACACAGTTTTGGAGGATAAAGAAAGGTGACGCCGATATGGTCAATTTTGGTCCGAAAATTTCATGGAAAGCTTTTCGCGCACAAAGCTCCATTTTTGGCATATACACCATATAAACATGTTTGGGACACATTTGAGCAAAAACAAGAAAGTTTTGTTGGATAAAGAAAGGTGACGCCGATATGGTCACTTTTGGTCCGAAAATTTCACGAAAAGCTTTTCGCGCACAAAGCTCACATTATGACATATACACCATATAAACATGTTTGGGAGAAATTTGAGCGAAAACCACACAGTTTTGGAGGATAAAGAAAAGTGTTGCCGATATGGTGACTTTTGGTCTGAAAATTTCACGAAAAGATTTTCGCGCACAAAGCTCCCATTATGACATATACACCATATAAACATGTCTGAGACACATTTAAGCGAAAACCACACCGTTTTTGAGGATAAGGAAAGGTGACGCCGATATGGTCACTTTTGGTCCGAAAATTTCACGGAAAGTTTTCGCGCACAAATCTCCCATTATGATATATACACCATATAAACATTATTGGGACACATTTGAGCGAAAACCCCACAGTTTTGGTGGATCTGGAAAGGTGACGCCGATATGGTCAGTTTTGGTCCGAAAATTTGACGGAAAGCTTTTCGCGCACAAAGCTCCCATTATGACCTATACACCATATAAACAGGTTTGGGACACATTTGAGCGAAAACAACACAATTTTGGTGGATAAAGAAAGGTGACGTCGATATGGTCACTTTTGGTCCCAAAATTTGACAGAAAGCTTTTCGCGCATAAAGCTCCCATTATGACATATACACCATATAAACTTGTTTGGGGCACATTTGAGCGAAAACCACACAGTTTTGGTAGATAAAGAAAAGTGACGCCGATATGGTCACTTTTGGTCTAAAAATTTCACGGAAAGCTTTTCGCACACAAAGCTCTCATTATGACCTATACACCATATAAACATGTTTGGGACACATTTGAGCGAAAACAACACAGTTTTGGTGGATAAAGAAAGTTGACGCCGATATGGTCACTTTTGGTCTGAAAATTTCACGAAAAGCTTTTCGCGCACAAAGCTCCCATTATGACATATACACCATATAAACGTGATTGGGACACATTTGAGCGAAAAGCACACAGTTTTGGAGAATAAACAAAAGTGACGACGATATGGTCACTTTTGGTCCGAAAATTACACGGAAAGCTTTTCGCGCACAAAGCTCCCATTATGATATATATACACCATATAAACATGTTTGGGAGAAATTTGAGCGAAAACCCCACAGTTTTGGAGGATAAAGAAAAGTGATGCCGATATGGTGACTTTTGGTCTGAAAATTTCACGAAAAGATTTTCGCGCACAAAGCTCCCATTATGACATATACACCATATAAACATGTTTGAGACACATTTAAGCGAAAACCACACCGTTTTTTAGGATAAGGAAAGGTGACGCCGATATGGTCAGTTTTGGTCCAAAAATTTCACGAAAAGCTTTTCGCGCACAAAACTCCCATTATGACATATACACCATATAAACATTTTTGGGACACATTTGAGTGAAAACCACACCGTTTTTTAGGATAAAGAAAGGTGACGCCGATATGGTCACTTTTGGTCCGAAAATTTCACGGAAAGCTTTTCGCGCACATAGCTCCCATTATGATATATACACCATATAAACATTATTGGGACACATTGGAGCGAAAACCACACAGTTTTGGTGGATCAGGAAAGGTGACGCCGATATGGTCACTTTTGGTCCGAAAATTTGACGAAAAGCTTTTCGCGCAACAAAGCTCACATTATGACTTATACACCATATAAACTTGTTTGGGACACATTTGAGAGAAAACCACACAGTTTTGGTGGATAAAGAAAAGTGACGCCGATATGGTCACTTTTGGTCCGAAAATTTCACAGAAAGCTTTTCGCACACAAAGCACCCATTATGACCTATACATCATATAAACATGTTTGGGACACATTTGAGCGAAAACAACACAGTTTTGGTGGGTAAAGAAAGGTGACACCGATATGGTCAATTTTGGTCCGAAAATTTCACGAAATGTTTTTCGCGCAAAAAGCTCCCACTATGACCTATACACCATATAAACATGTTTGGTAAACATTTGAGCAAAAACAAGACAGTTTTGGTGGATATAGAGAGGTGACGCCGATATGGACACTTTTGGTCCGAATATTTCACGAAAAGCTTTTCGCGCACAAAGCTCCCATTATGACATATACACCATATAAACGTGATTGGGACACATTTGAGCGAAAAGCACTCAGTTTTGGAGGATAAACAAAAGTGACGCCGATATGGTCACTTTTGGTCCTAAAATTTCACGGAAAGCTTTTCGCGCACAAAGCTCCCATTATGACATATACACCATATAAACATTTTTAGGACACATTTGGGCGAAAACCACACAGTGTTGAAGGATAAAGAAATCTGACGCCGATAGGGTCACTTTTGGTCCGAAAATTTCACGGAAAGCTATTCACGCACAAAGCTCCCATTATGACATATACACCATATAAACATGTTTGGGACACATTTGAGCGAAAACCACACAGTTTTGGTGGATAAAGAAAGGTGACACCGATATGGTCAATTTTGGTCCGAAAATATCACGGAATGCATTTCGCGCACAAAGCTCCCAATATGACCTATACACCATATAAACATTTTTAGTAAACATTAGAGCAAAAACAACACAGTTTTGGTGGATAAAAAAAGTGACGCCGATATGGTCACTTTTGGTCCGAAAATATCATGGAAACCTTTCCACGCACAAAGCTCCTATTATGACCTATACTCTATATAAACATGTTTGGTAAACATTTGAGCCAAAACCAGACAGTTTTGGTGGATAGAGAAAGGTGACGCCGATATGGACCCGTTTGGTCCGGAAATTTCACGAAAAGCTTTTCGCGCACAAAGCTCCCATTATGACAGATACACCATTTAAACATTTTTGGGACACATTTGAGCGAAAAGCAGATAGTTTTGGAGGATAAACAAAAGTGACGCCGATATGGTCACTTTTGGTCCGAAAATTTCACGAAAAGCTTTTCGAGCACAAAGCTCCCATTATGACATATACACCATATAAACATGTTTTGGACACATTTGAGCGAAAACCACACAGTTTTAGAGGATAAAGAAAGGTGACGCCAATATGGTCACTTTTGGTCCGAAAATTTCACGTAAAACTTTTCGCGCAGAAAGCTCCCATTATGACATATACACCATATAAATATTTTTGGGACACATTTGAGCGAAAACTACACACTTTTGGTGGATAAGGAAAGCTGACGTCGATAAGGTTACTTTTGGTTCGAAAATTTCACGGAAAGCTTTTAGCGCACAAAGCTCACATTATGAGATATACACCATATAAACAATATTGGGACACATTTGAGCGAAAACCTCAGAATTTTGGTGGATCAAGAAAGGTGACGCCGATATGGTCACTTTTGGTCCGAAAATTTGACGGAAAGCTTTTCGCGCACAAAGCTCCAATTATGACATATACACCAAATAACCATGTTTTGGATACATTTGAGCAAAAGCCACACAGTTTTGGTGGATAAAGAAAGGTGACACCGATATGGTCAATTTTGGTCCGAAAATTTCACGGAATGCATTTCGCGCACAAAGCTCCCAATATGACCAATACACCATATAAACATTTTTGGTAAACATTAGAGCAAAAACAACACAGTTTTGGTGGAAAAAAAAAAGTGACGTCGATATGGTCACTTTTGGTCCGAAAATATCACGGAAACATTTTCGCGCACAAAGCTCCTATTATGACCTATACTCAATATAAACATGTTTGGTAAACATTTGAGCAAAAACCAGACAGTTTTGGTGGATAAAGAAAGGCGACGCCGATATGGACCCGTTTGGTCCGGAAATTTTACGAAAAGCTTTTCATGCACAAAGCTCCCCTTATGACATATACACCATATAAACATTTTTGGGACACTTTTTGAGCGAAAAGCACATAGTTTTGGAGGATAAACAAAAGTGACGCCGATATGGTCACTTTTGGTCCGAAAATTTCACGAAAAGCTTTTCGCGCACAAAGCTCCCATTATGACATATACACCATATAAACATGTTTGGGACACATTTGAGCAAAAACCACACAGTTTTGGAGGATAAAGAAAGGTGACGCCGATGTGGTCACTTTTGGTCCGAAAATTTCACGGAAAGCTTTTCGCGCACAAAGCTCCCATTATGACATATACACCATATAAACATTTTTAGGACACATTTGAGCGAAAACCACACAGTGTTGGAGGATAAAGAAATCTGACGCCGATATGGTCACTTTTGGTCCGAAAATTTCACGGAAAGCTATTCGCGCACAAAGCTCCCATTATGACATATACACCATATAAACATGTTTGGGACACATTTGAGCGAAAACCACACAGTTTTGGTGGATAAAGAAAGGTGACACCGATATGGTCAATTTTGGTCCGAAAATATCACGGATTGCATTTCGCGCACAAAGCTCCCAATATGACCTATACACCATATAAACATTTTTAGTAAACATTAGAGCAAAAACAACACAGTTTTGGTGGATAAAAAAAAGTGACGCCGATATGGTCACTTTTGGTCCGAAAATATCATGGAAACCTTTCCACGCACAAAACTCCTATTATGACCTATACTCTATATAAACATGTTTGGTAAACATTTGAGCCAAAACCAGACAGTTTTGGTGGATAGAGAAGGTGACGCCGATATGGACCCGTTTGGTCCGGAAATTTCACGAAAAGCTTTTCGCGCACAAAGCTCCCATTATGACAGATACACCATTTAAACATTTTTGGGACACATTTGAGCGAAAAGCAGATAGTTTTGGAGGATAAACAAAAGTGACGCCGATATGGTCACTTTTGGTACGAAAATTTCACGTAAAACTTTTCGCGCAGAAAGCTCCCATTATGACATATAAACCATATAAATATTTTTGGGACACATTTGAGCGAAAACCACACACTTTTGGTGGATAAGGAAAGCTGACGTCGATATGGTTACTTTTGGTTCGAAAATTTCACGGAAAGCTTTTAGCGCACAAAGCTCACATTATGAGATATACACCATATAAACATTATTGGGACACATTTGAGCGAAAACCACAGAATTTTGGTGGATCAAGAAAGGTGACGCCGATATGGTCACTTTTGGTCCGAAAATTTGACGGAAAGCTTTTCGCGCACAAAGCTCCAATTATGACATATACACCAAATAACCATGTTTTGGATACATTTGAGCGAAAGCCGCACAGTTTTGGTGGATAAAGAAAGGTGACACCGATATGGTCAATTTTGGTCCGAAAATTTCACGGAATGCATTTCGCGCACAAAGCTCCCAATATGACCTATACACCATATAAACATTTTTGGTAAACATTAGAGCAAAAACAACACAGTTTTGGTGGAAAAAAAAAGTGACGCCGATATGGTCACTTTTGGTCCGAAAATATCACGGAAACATTTTCGCGCACAAAGCTCCTATTATGACCTATACTCAATATAAACATGCTTGGTAAACATTTGAGCAAAAACCAGACAGTTTTGGTGGATAAAGAAAGGTGACGCCGATATGGACCCGTTTGGTCCGGAAATTTCACGAAAAGCTTTTCGCGCACAAAGCTCCCCTTATAACATATACACCATATAAACATTTTTGGGACACTTTTTGAGCGAAAAGCACATAGTTTTGGAGGATAAACAAAAGTGACGCCGATATGGTCAATTTTGGTCCGAAAATTTCACGAAAAGCTTTTCGCGCACAAAGCTCCCATTATGACATATACACCATATAAACATGTTTGCGACACATTTGAGCGAAAACCACACACTTTTGGAGGATAAAGAAAGCTGACGCCGATATGGTCACTTTTGGTTGGAAAATTTCACGGAAAGCTTTTCGCGCACAAAGCTCACATTATGAGATATACACCATATAAACATTATTGGGACACATTTGAGCGAAAAACACACAGTTTTGGTGGATCAAGAAAGGTGACACCGATATGGTCACTTTTGGTCCGAAAATTTGACGGAAAGCTTTTCGCGCACAAAGCGCCAATTATGACATATACACCATATAAACATGTTTTGGATACATTTGAGCGAAAGCCACATAGTGTTGGTGGATAAAGAAAGGTGACGCCGATATGGTCACTTTTGTTCGAAAATATCACGGAAAGCTTTTCACGCACAAAGCTCCCATTATGACCTGTACACCATATAAACTTGTTTGGTTAACATTTGAGCAAAAACCATACAGTTTTGGTTGATAAATAAAGGTGACGCCGATATGGTCACTTTTCGTCCGAAAATTTCACGGAAAGCTTTTCGCACACAAAGCTCCCATTATGACATATACACCATATAAACATGTTTGGGACACATTTGAGCGAAAACCACACAGTTTTGGAAGATAAAGAAAGGTGACGCCGATATGGTCACTTTTGGTCCGAAAATTTCACGGAAAGCTTTTCGCGCACAAAGCACCCATTATGACCTATACACCATATGAACATGTTTGGGACACATTTGAGCGAAAACAACACAGTTTTTGTGGATAAAGAAAGGTGACGCCGATATGGTCACTTTTGGTCCGAAAATATCATGGAAACCTTTTCGCGCACAAAGCTCTCATTATGACCTATACTCTATATAAACATGTTTGGTAAACATTTGAGCAAAAACCAGAAAGTTTTGGTGGATAAAGAAAGATGACGCCGATATGGACACATTTGGTCCGGAAATTTCAGGAAAAGCTTTTCGCGCACCAAGCTCCCATTATGACATATACACCATATAAATATTTTTGGGACACATTTGAGCGAAAAAGCACACAGTTTTAGAGGATAAACAAAAGTGACGCCGATATGGTCACTTTTGGTCCGAAAATTTCACGCAAAGCTTTTCGCGCACAAAGCTCCCATTATGACATATACACCATATAAACATGTTTGGGACATATTTGAGCGAAAACCACACAGTTTTGGAGGATAAAGAAAGGTGACGCCGATATGGTCACTTTTGGTCCGAAAATTTCACGTAAAACTTTTCGCGCACAAAGCTCCCATTATGACATATACACCATATAAATATTTTTGGGACAGATTTGAGCGAAAACCACACACTTTTGGTGGATAAGGAAAGTTGACGTCAATATGGTCATTTTTGGTTCGAAAATTTCACGGAAAGCTTTTCGCACACAAAGCTCCCATTATGAGATATACACCATATAAACATTACTGGGACACATTTGAGCGGAAACCACACAGTTTTGGTGGATCAAGAAAGGTGACGCCGATATGGTCACTTTTGGTCCGAAAATTTGACGGAAAGCTTTTTGCGCACAAAGCTCCAATTATGACATATACACCATATAAACATGTTTTGGATACATTTGAGCGAAAGCCACACAGTTTTGGTGGATAAAGAAAGGTGACACCGATATGGTCAATTTTGGTCCGAAAATTTCACGGAATGCATTTCGCGCACAAAGCTCTCAATATGACCTATACACCATATAAACATTTTTGGTAAACATTAGAGGAAAAAAAACACAGTTTTGGTGGATAAAAAAAAGTGACGCCGATATGGTCACTTTTGGTCCGAAAATATCATGGAAACCTTTTCGCGCACAAAGCTCCTATTATGACCTATACTCTATATAAACATGTTTGGTAAAAATTTGAGCAAAAACCAGACAGTTTTGGTGGATAAAGAAAGGTGACGCCGATATGGACCCGTTTGGTCCGGAAATTTCACGAAAAGCTTTTCGCGCACAAAGCTCCCCTTATGACATATACACCATATAAACATTTTTGGGACACTTTTTGAGCAAGAAGCACATAGTTTATGAGGATAAACAAAAGTGACGCCGATATGGTCACTTTTGGTTCGAAAATTTCACGAAAAGCTTTTCGCGCACAAAGCTCCCATTATGACATATACACCATATAAACATGTTTGCGACACATTTGAGCGAAAACCACACAGTTTTGGAGGATAAAGAAAGGTGACGCCGATATGCACTAGTACAAAATAGACGTCTTTCAGGGGTTTTTTTACAAAGCTAACGGGAGTTTTATAACTCCTTTTATTTTGATCGCTGATAAATATCTCTCAGGAGTTTTATAAAAACTCCCGAGAAATAATTCTCGATCAGGAGTTTTTATTAAAAATCCGGAGAAATAGTTGAATATGGTGGGGATACGTGTACTTTTAACTCTCTCGGGAGTTTTTAAAAAAACTCCTATGAAACGTTGTTCTTTTTATTAAAAAAAATGGGGGTTTTCTACCCGGTTCGATACCGATCGAATCGCGTAGAAAGCCCCCACAGTTTTTTTTTGGACTGTCATAACAATGGAAGCCAAAGAACATACCATCTTGTTTGAACCAGATTCATCTCAAACATTTCTAGAACAATCATACTCTAAAATAATCAACGAACATGAGATCTCTCCAATAGAACCAAATAATGAAGTCACAGGCTAAGTATTAAGTCATATAACAAAGTTGAGTCACATGCTAAGTATTAAGTCATACAACAAATCTGTACACATTCAATGATTGCATGAGCTATCAAGCGTTACTTCGTGTGTTCTTCGAAGCAGCAAAGGTATGTTGTCTAATACCTGAATTGATGGTGGCTTAAGCTACAACCTCGATTCGCAAACTGCATACAGAAATAATAGAATAAATCAAAGTACATATAGAAATAACTTAAAAGTTATAAGCAGTTCTCTTATAAAGGACTAAAAAATTGCATTCCTTGCTAGACATTTATTCTATCAAGTATTGACTAAGAGCTAGCTGCTTAACCTCTCAAGCATATATCTATAAGAAATAAAAGAATGACTATAAAGTATCTTGAAGAAATAATAGAATGAGAAAAAACATTACCTTAAGCCTGCTATCTCTTGCTCCTTTTTGGCAAATGTTGCAATAACTGCAACTTCTTTCTTCTTTGCATTGCCTTTTCCAACTGGTTAATGAACACATAATAACTAATAAGATCAGAGAAATTACGATCTAAAAACCACGTGCATGTGAATAAAAGAACAAAACATAAATCTAGACCTCTAAAGTAATTAACACAAGAAAAACTTTGGATGCCAATGTAATTAAGTGGTGGATTCCCTCTAAAGATCCAAAATAGATGATTAACGAGCAGATGTAATATGTATAAGATAGATGGCATAATGAGTTAGCCATAATTCAAATATTTCACGTTTCTCTTATGCATATGGTCTTCACAAATTTGATTAGCTTACCACAATTATGTTAGTTATCATAAATTTGACAAAAAGATTCAAGGAAAACACTCTGGACATATTTTAATTTATAGCCAAAAAAGAATCCATAGAAACATTTTGGCTTTGTTGAGAAATTAAATGTTTACAGATTGCATAATAATGACTTTTTACTAGGAAAACACTAAGGATATATTTTAGTTAAATGTTTACAGCAAAAGAGAATGCCCATATACATTTTGACATTTTGTTGAGAAATTAAATATTTACTTATATTTAGCATCAAAACTTGGTCATTTAGTGATTCAGCAGCTTGTACCATCCTTTTTTTTTTGTTAAGCAGCTTGTAGTCTTGCACCATCTTTAACATTTCAGTATTTCACCCTCTAAATCCAAAGTCCAATCCCAAATTTTCTTCACACACCAACATAAACATGAAAAATAAATGCACATCCAATCTAAATTCATAATCTGACATTTCATACATCGATGACAAGCCATAAAAAAATGACAGTAATTTACATATACCAAAACAACACAATTTTATTGTCAGATTAAGCACATATACAACAATATGCAATAGGTATGCAGAATCAATCAAGAAACAGACTAAACATAGATATCAAAACATCACAGCGCATAATCAATCAAGAAAAATGACCGAGTTCACAAATTCAGGCATGCAATCCCTTCCTAGACAACCCTAACCCACCATTATCCTCGTGCGAGCTAATTAGTGCAATTCAGAGTCACATCGACATCAGAGATTAAACATGGAGAAAGCGATACAAACCCGAGCTTGATTTTGAATAGGAAAACTACCGAAGAGAGTGGACAACCCTAACCCTCCCCCCCCCCCCCCCCCCGGAAAAGGGTAAAGAGTGAAGAGAAAACAACACTTTAGCAATGGAGCAAGAGGACATCACTGGGATTCTGGATTTAAGATAGAGAGAGAGGGAGGATATCTGTAATCTAGACACAAACCAAATTGATTCAATTACTTGAAATCTCAAGGCTGTAACTTTTATGTACTAATCGATCAACTAGAGCAGAAGCAATAATCGAAAATTGCAATTTTGATTTTTCTTCAGACGAAGGAAAACAACCTTGAAAGTAAATTCATAGTCGCTAATCAGTATCAAATTAAAACCCTAATAAAAGGTAAGATATAGGGGATTGCAAGGTGAGGGGAACAGAAATGGGATTGAGTTGATGTTATGGAAGTGGAAGCCATGGGCGTACAGACTGAGCTCTAGGGGCAAATATGTTAGAAATCTTAGATACATTCAAACTAAGATTCTGAGGCTCAGAAATCCAAATTTTAGTTATAAAGCACCAAGAAGATATAAGTGTAATTCTGGGTAGTATAATATATCTTCATAAATAGCACCAGAACATAAGCAAACTAACATTCAATTAAACAAGTGCAGCAAAGGAATTGTGGAAATTCAGAGCACCAAAACTAAGGCCATTCGAATTCATTCCTTCAGGCTTCAACATTAGAAATTAAACATGGAGCAAGCTCACATCAACATCAAAAACTAAACATGCAGAGAAAGAGAGACCAACCCGATTTAGATGTCACTGAGTAAACCACCACACATATATGATAGCCCTAAAATGAGAGGGAGAAGAGAGAAGGGGTTACATCCAAATTGGAGCAATTCAATCAGAGTGAATTGTTAAACAATATTCATGGTGAAGAGATACCAACCTAAGTACAACCTTCGGCCCAGAAAAACAACTGGCCTAATTTGCATCCCTAATTTGGGCGATTCCTTCACCAAAGGCATCCCTAGTTTGCACGAATATTGACCAGAGAGGGCAAAATTAAGGATACTGAACGAATGTTATGAGCGGAGCGAGAGTAAAAGAGATCGAAGGGGCTAAATCTCCTACATCACCGGCGTCGTTTGTACAATTCAATCGCCTCTACAGGCACAAGTCCAGACGGTTGAAGAGGATCGATTTAGGTTTTCTTCTCACCTTTGTTTTTTTTAAAGGTATACGGAATATCTTTCGGGTCTTTTAATAAAACATCCCGAGAGAAATTAGTGCGTATCAGGTGTTAAAAAAACAACCCCCGTCAAAATATTGAGTAGAAAAGAAGAAGACATTTAACGGGAGTTTTTTTATAAAAACTCCCATGCGAGTTTCATCTCTCAGGAGTTTTTAAAAACTCCTGAGAAATATTTCCCGTAAGATGTTCAATTTGTACTAGTGATGGTCACTTTTGGTCCGAAAATTTCACGTAAAACTTTTCGCGCACAAAGCTCCCATTATGACGTATACACCATATAAATATTTTTGGGACACATTTGAGCGAAAACCACACACTTTTTGTGGATAAGGAAAGCTGACGTCGATATGGTCACTTTTGGTTGGAAAATTTCACGGAAAGCTTTTCGCGCACAAACCTCACATTATGAGATATACACCATATAAACATTATTGGGACACATTTGAGCGAAAACCACACAGTTTTGGTGGATCAAGAAAGGTGACGCCGATATGGTCACTTTTGGTCCGAAAATTTGACGGAAAGCTTTTCGTGCACAAAGTTCCAATTATGACATATACACCATATAAACATGTTTGGAACACATTTGAGCGAAAACCACACAGTTTTGGAAGATAAAGAAAGGTGACGCCGATATGGTCACTTTTGGTCCGAAAATTTCACGGAAAGCTTTTCGCGCACAAAGCACCCATTATGACCTATACACCATATGAACATGTTTGGGACACATTTGAGCGAAAACAACACAATTTTGGTGGATAAAGAAAGGTGACGCCGATATGGTCACTTTTGGTCCGAAAATATCATGGAAACTTTTTCGCGCACAAAGCTTTCATTATGACCTATACTCTATATAAACATGTTTGGTAAACATTTGAGCAAAAACCAGATAGTTTTGGTGGATAAAGAAAGGTGACGCCGATATGGACACATTTGGTCCGGAAATTTCAGGAAAAGCTTTTCGCGCACCAAGCTCCCATTATGACATATACACCATATAAATATTTTTGGGACACATTTGAGCGAAAAAGCACACAGTTTTGGAGGATAAACAAAAGTGACGTCGATATGGTCACTTTTGGTCCGAAAATGTCACGAAAAGCTTTTCGCGCACAAAGCTCCCATTATGACATATACACCATTTAAACATGTTTGGGATATATTTGAGCGAAAACCACACAGTTTTGGAGGATAAAGAAAGGTGACGCCGATATGGTCACTTTTGGTCCGAAAATTTCACGTAAAACTTTTCGCGCACAAAGCTCCCATTATGACATATACACCATATAAATATTTTTGAGACACATTTGAGCGAAAACCACACACTTTTGGTGGATAAGGAAAGTTGACGTCAATATGGTCACTTTTGGTTCGAAAATTTCACGGAAAGCTTTTCGCACACAAAGCTCCCATTATGAGATATACACCATATAAACATTATTGGGACACATTTTAGCGAAAACCACACAGTTTTGGTGGATCAAGAAAGGTGACGCCGATATGGTCACTTTTGGTCCGAAAATTTGACGGAAAGCTTTTCGCGCACAAAGCTCCAATTATGACATATACACCATATAAACATGTTTTGGATACATTTGAGCGAAAGCCCCACAGTTTTGGTGGATAAAGAAATGTGACACCGATATGGTCAATTTTGGTCCGAAAATTTCACGGAATGCATTTCGCGCACAAAGCTCCCAATATGACCTATACACCATATAAACATTTTTGGTAAACATTAGAGCAAAAACAACACAGTTTTGGTGGATAAAAAAAAGTGACGCCGATATGGTCACTTTTGGTCCGAAAATATCATGGAAACCTTTTCGCGCACAAAGCTCCGATTATGACCTATACTCTATATAAACATGTTTGGTAAACATTTGAGCAAAAACCAGACAGTTTTGGTGGATAAAGAAAGGTGACGTCGATATGGACCCGTTTGGTCCGGAAATTTCACGAAAAGCTTTTCGCGCACAAAGCTCCCCTTATGACATATACACCATATAAACATTTTTGGGAAACTTTTTGAGCGAAAAGCACATAGTTTTTGAGGATAAACAAAAGTGACGCCGATATGGTCACTTTTGGTCCGAAAATTTCACGAAAAGCTTTTCACGCACAAAGCTCCCATTATGACATATACACCATATAAACATGTTTGCGACACATTTGAGCGAAAACCACACAGTTTTGGAGGATAAAGAATGGTGACGCCGATATGGTCACTTTTGGTCCGAAAAATTCACGTAAAACTTTTCGCGCACAAAGCTCCCATTATGACATATACACCATATAAATATTTTTGGGACACATTTGAGCGAAAACCACACACTTTTTGTGGATAAGGAAAGCTGACGTCGATATGGTGACTTTTGGTTGGAAAATTTCACGGAAAGCTTTTCGCGTGCAAAGCTCACATTATGAGATATACACCATATAAACATTATTGGGACACATTTGAGCGAAAACCACACAGTTTTGGTGGATCAAGAAAGGTGACGCCGATATTGTCACTTTTGGTCCGAAAATTTGACGGAAAGCTTTTCGCGCACAAAGCGCCAATTGTGACATATACACCATATAAACATGTTTTGGATACATTTGAGCGAAAGCCACACAGTGTTGGTGGATAAAGAAAGGTGACGCCGATATGGTCACTTTTGGTCCGAAAATATCACGGAAAGCTTTTCGCGCACAAAGCTTCCATTATGACCTATACACCATATAAACTTGTTTGGTTAACATTTGAGCAAAAACCACACAGTTTTGGTTGATAAATAAAGGTGACGCCGATATGGTCACTTTTCGTTCGAAAATTTCACGGAAAGCTTTTCGCACACAAAGCTCCCATTATGACATATACACCCATATAAACATGTCTGGGACACATTTGAGCGAAAACCACACAGTTTTGGAAGATAAAGAAAGGTGACGCCGATATGGTCACTTTTGGTCCGAAAATATCATGGAAACCTTTTCGCGCACAAAGCTCTCATTATGACCTATACTCTATATAAACATGTTTGGTAAACATTTGAGCAAAAACCAGACAGTTTTGGTGGATAAAGAAAGGTGACGCCGATATGGACACATTTGGTCCGGAAATTTCAGGAAAAGCTTTTCGCGCACCAAGCTCCCATTATGACATATACACCATATAAACATTTTTGGGACACATTTGAGCGAAAAAGCACACAGTTTTGGAGGATAAACAAAAATGACGCCGATATGGTCACTTTTGGTCCGAAAATTTCACGAAAAGGTTTTCGCGCACAAAGCTCCCATTATGACATATACACCACATAAACATGTTTGGGACATATTTGAGCGAAAACCACACAGTTTTGGAGGATAAAGAAAGGTGACGCCGATATGGTCACTTTTGGTCCGAAAATTTCACGTAAAACTTTTCGCGCACAAAGCTCCCATTATGACATATACACCATATAAGTATTTTTGGGACAGATTTGAGCGAAAACCACACACTTTTAGTGGATAAGGAAAGTTGACGTCAATATGGTCACTTTTGGTTCGAAAATTCCACGGAAAGCTTTTCGCACACAAAGCTCCCATTATGAGATATACACCATATAAACATTATTGGGACACATTTGAGGGAAAACCACACAGTTTTGGTGGATCAAGAAAGGTGACGCCGATATGGTCACTTTTGGTCCGAAAATTTGACGGAAAGCTTTTCGCGCACAAAGTTCCAATTATGACATATACACCATATAAAAATGTTTTGGATACATTTGAGCGAAAGCCACACCGTTTTTTAGGATAAAGAAAGGTGACGCCGATATGGTCACTTTTGGTCCGAAAATTTCAAGGAAAGCTTTTCACGCACAAATCTCCCATTATGATATATACACCATATAAACATTATTGGGACACATTTGAGCGAAAATCACACAGTTTTGGTGGATCAGGAAAGGTGACGCCGATATGGTCACTTTTGATCCGAAAATTTGATGGAAAGCTTTTCGCGCACAAAGCTCCCATTATGACCTATACACCATATAAACATGTATGGGACACATTTGAGCGAAAACAACACAATTTTGGTGGATAAAGAAAGGTGACGCCGAAATGGTCACTTTTGGTCCGAAAATTTGACAGAAAGCTTTTCGCGCACAAAGCTCCCATTATTACATATACACCATATAAACTTGTTTGGGACACATTTGAGCGAAAACCACACAGTTTTGGAGGATAAAGAAAAGTGACGCTGATATGGTCACTTTTGGTTTTAAAATTTCACGGAAAGATTTTCGCACACAAAGCTCCCATTGACCTATAATCCATATAAACATGTTTAGGACACATTTGAGCGAAAACCACACAGTTATGGAGGATAAAGAAAGGTGACGCCGATATTGTCACTTTTGGTCCGAAAATTTCACAGAAAGCTTTTTGCACACAAAGCTCCCATTATGACCTATACACCTTATAAACATGTTTGGTACACATTTGAGCGAAAACCACACAGTTTTGGAGGATAAAGAAAGGTGACGCCGATATGGTAAATAATGGTCCGAAAATTTCACGGAAAGCTTTTCGCGCACAAATCTCCCATTATGATATATACACCATATAAACATTATTGGGACACATTTGAGCGAAAATCACACAGTTTTGGTGGATCAGGAAAGGTGACGCCGATATGGTCACTTTTGGTCCGAAAATTTGAAGGAAAGCTTTTCGCGCACAAAGCTCCTATTATGACCTATACACCATATAAATATATATGGGACACATTTGTGCGAAAACCACACAGTTTTGGAGGATAAAGAAAGGTGACGCCGATATTGTCACTTTTGGTCCGAAAATTTGACAGAAAGTTTATCCCGCACAAAGCTCCCATTATGACATATAAACCATATAAACTTGTTTGGGACACATTTGAGCGAAAACCACACAGTTTTGGTGGATAAAGAAAAGTGACGCTGATATGGTCACTTTTGGTCTGAAAATTTCACGGAAAGCTTTTCGCACACAAAGCTCCCATTATGACCTATACACCATATAAACATGTTTGGTAAACATTGGAGCAAAAACAACACAGTTTTGGTGGATAACGAAAGGTGATGCCGATATGGTCACTTTTGGTCCGAAAATATAATGGAAAGTTTTCGCGCACAAAGCTCATATTATGACCTATACACCATATATACATGTTTGGTAAACATTTGACCAAAAACAACACAGTTTTGGTGGATAAAAAAAGGTGACGCCGATATGGTCACTTTTGGTCTTAAAATATCATGGAAACCTTTTCGCGCACAAAACTTCTATTATGACCTATACTCTATATAAACATGTTTGGTAAACATTTGAGCAAAAACCAGACAGTTTTGGTGGATAAAGAGAGTTGACGCCGATATGGACACGTTTGGTCCGAAAATTTCACGAAAAGCTTTTCGCGCACAAACCTCCCATTATGACATATACACTATATAAACATGTTTGGACACATTTGAGCGAAAAGCACACAATTTTGGAGGATAAACAAAAGTGACGCCAATATGGTCACTTTTGGTCCGAAAATTTCACGAAAAGCTTTTCGCGCACAAAGCTCACATTATGACATATACACCATATAAACATGTTTGGGACACATTTGAGCGAAAACCACACAGTTTTGGAGGATAAAGAAAGGTGACGCCGATGTGGTCACTTTTGGTCCGAAAATTTCACGGAAAGCTTTTCCCGCACAAAGCTCCCATTATGACATATACACCATATAAACATGTTTGGGACACATTTGAGCGAAAACCACACAGTTTTGGTGGATAAAGAAAGGTGACGCCGATATGGTCGCTTTTGGTCCGAAAATTTCACGGAAAGCTTTTCGCGCACAAAGCTCCCATTATGACATATACACCTTATAAACTTGTTTGGGAAACATTTGAGCGAAAACCACACAGTTTTGGTGTATAAAGAAAAGTGACGCTGATATGGTCACTTTTCGTCTGAAAATTTCACGGAAAGCTTTTCGCACACAAAGCTCCCATTATGACCTATACACCATATAAACATGTTTTGGACACATTTGAGTGAAAACAACACAGTTTTGGTGGATAAAGATAGGTGACGCCGATATGGTCAATTTTCTTCCGAAAATTTCACGGAATTCTTTTCGCGCACAAAGCTCCCATTATGACCTATACACCATATAAACATGTTTGGTAAACATTTGAGCAAAAACAACACAGTTTTGGTGGATAAAGAAAGATGATGCCGATATGGTCACTTTTGGTCCGAAAATATCATGGAAAGCTTTTCGCGCACAAAGCTCCTATTATGACCTATACACCATATAAACATGTTTGGTAAACATTTGAGCAAAAACAAGACATTTTTGGTGGATAAAGAAAGGTGACGGCGATATGATCAATTTTGGTCCGAAAATTTTATCGGAATGCATTTCGCGCACAAAGCTCTCATTATGACCTATACACCATATAAACTTGTTTGGTAAACATTTGAGCAAAAACAACACAGTTTTGGTGGATATAAAAAGGTGACGCCGATATTGTCACTTTTGGTCCGAAAATATCATGGAAACCTTTTCGCATACAAAGCTCCTATTACGACCTATACTGTTATAAACATGTTTGGTAAACATTTGAGCAAAAACCAGACAGTTTTGGTGGATAAAGAAAGTTGACGCCGATATGGACACGTTTGGTCCGAAAATTTCACGAAAAGCTTTTTGCGCACAAAGCTCCCATTATGACATATACAGTATATAAACATGTTTTGGACACATTTGAGCGAAAAGCACACAATTTTGGAGGATAAACAAAAGTGACGCCGATATGGTCACTTTTGGTCCGAAAATTTCACGAAAAGATTTTCGCGCACAAAGCTCCCATTATGACATATACACCATATAAACATGTTTGGGACACATTTGAGCGAAAACCACACCTTTTTTGAGGATAAAGAAAGGGGACGCCGATATGGTCACTTTTGGTTGAAAATTTCACGGAAAGCTTTTCGCGCACAAATCTCCCATTATGACATATACACCATATAAATATTTTTGGGACACATTTAAGCGAAAACTACACAGTTTTGGTGGATCAGGAAAGGTGACGCCGATATGGTCACTTTTGGTCCGAAAATTTGACGAAAGGCTTTTAGCGCACAAAGCTCCCATTATGACCTATACACCATATAAACATGTCTAGGACACATTTGAGCGAAAACAACGCAGTTTTGGTGGATAAAGAAATGTGACGCCGATATGGTCACTTTTGGTCCGAAAATTTGACAAAAAGTTTTTCGTGCACAAAGCTCCCATTATGACATATACACCATATAAACTTGTTTGGGACACATTTGAGCGAAAACACACAGTTTTGGTGGATAAAGAAAAGTGACGCCGATATGGTCACTTTTGTTCCGAAAATTTTACGGAAAGTTTTTCGCAAACAAAGCTCCCATGATGACCTATACACCATATAAACATTTTTGGGACACATTTAAGCGAAAAGCACACAGTTTTGGAGGATAAACAAAAGTGACGCCGATATGGTCACTTTTGGTCCGAAAATTTCACGTAAAGCTTTTCGCGCACAAAGCTCCCATTATTCCATATACACCATATAAACATTATTGGGACAAATTTGAGCGAAAACCACACAGTTTTGGTGGATATAGAAAGTTGACGCTGATATGGTCACTTTTGGTCTGAAAATTTCACAGAAAGCTTATCGAGCACAAAACGCCCATTATGACATATACACCATATAAATATTTTGGTAAACATTTGAGCAAAAACCACACAGTTTTGGTGGATAAAGAAAGGTCACGACAATATGGTCACTTTTGGACCGAAAATTTGACGAAAAGCTTTTTGCGCACAAAGCTCCCATTATGACATATACACCATATAAACATGTTTGGGAGTAATTTGAGCGAAAACCACACAGTTTTGGAGGATAAAGAAAAGTGATGCCGATATGATGACTTTTGGTCCGAAAATTTCACGAAAAGCTTTTCGTGCACAAAGCTCCCATTATGACATATACACCATATAAACATTTTTGGGACACATTTCAGTGAAAGCCACACCGTTTTTGAGGATAAAGAAAAGTGACGCCGATATGGTCACTTTTGGTCCGAAAATTTCACGGAAAGCTTTTCGCGCACAAATCTCCCATTATGATATATACACCATATAAACATTATTGGGACACATTGGAGCGAAAACCACATAGTTTTGGTGGATCAGGAAAGGTGACGCCGATATGGTCACTTTTGGTCCGAAAATTTGACGAAAAGCTTTTCGCGCAACAAAGCTCTCATTATGACTTATACACCATATAAACTTGTTTAGGACACATTTGAGCGAAAACCACACAGTTTTGGTGGATAAAGAAAAGTGACGCCGATATGGTCACTTTTGGTCCGAAAATTTCACGGAAAGCTTTTCGCACACAAAGCTCCCATTATGACCTATACACCATATAAACATGTTTGGGACACATTTGAGCGAAAACAACACAGTTTTGGTTGGTAAAGAAAGGTGACGCCGATATGGTCAATTTTGGTCCGAAAATTTCACGGAATGTTTTTCGCGCAAAAAGCTCCCATTATGACCTATACACCATATAAACATGTTTGGTAAACATTTGAGCAAAAACAAGACAGTTTTGGTGGATAAAGAAAGGTGACGCCGATATGGACACTTTTGGTCCGAATATTTCACGAAAAGCTTTTCGCGCACAAAGCTCCCATTATGACATATACACCATATAAACATTTTTGGGACACTTTTTGAGCGAAAAGCACATAGTTTTGGAGGATAAACAAAAGTGACGTCGATATGGTCACTTTTGGTCCGAAAATTTCACGAAAAGCTTTTCGCGCACAAAGCTCCCACTATGACATATACACCATATAAACATGTTTGCGACACATTTGAGCGAAAACCACACAGTTTTGGAGGATAAAAAAAGGTGATGCCGATATGGTCACTTTTGGTCCGAAAATTTCACGTAAAACTTTTCCCGCACAAAGCTCTCATTATGACGTATACACCATATAAACATTTTTGGGACACATTTGAGCGAAACCACCCACTTTTTGTCGATAAGGAAAGCTGACGTCGATATGGTCACTTTTGGTTGGAAAATTTCACGGAAAGCTTTTCGCGCACAAAGCTCACATTATGAGATATACACCATATAAACATTATTGGGACACATTTGAGCGAAAACCACACAGTTTTGGTGGATCAAGAAAGGTGACGCCGATATGGTCACTTTTGGTCCGAAAATTTGACGGAAAGCTTTTCGCGCACAAAGTTCCAATAATGACATATACACCATATAAACATGTTTTGGATACATTTGAGCAAAAGCCACACCGTTTTTTAGGATAAAGAAAGGTGACGCCGATATTGTCACTTTTGGTCCGAAAATTTCACGGAAAGCTTTTCGCGCACAAATCTCCCATTATGATATATACACCATATAAACATTATTGGGATACATTTGAGTGAAAATCACACAGTTTTGGTGGATCAGGAAAGGTGACGCAGATATGGTCACTTTTGGTCCGAAAATTTGACGGAAAGCTTTTCGCGCACAAAGCGCCAATTATGACATATACACCATATAAACATGTTTTGGATACATTTGAGCGAAAGCCACACAGTGTTGGTGGATAAAGAAAGGTGATGCCGATATGGTCACTTTTGGTCCGAAAATGTCACGGTAAGCTTTTCGCGCACAAAGCTCCTATTATGACCTATACACCATATGAACTTGTTTGGTTAACATTTGAGCAAAAACCACACAGTTTTGGTTGATAAATAAAGGTGACGCCGATATGGTCACTTTTCGTCCGAAAATTTCACGGAAAGCTTTTCGCACACAAAGCTCCCATTATGACATATACACCATATAAACATGTTTGGGACACATTTGAGCGAAAACCACACAGTTTTGGAAGATAAAGAAAGGTGACCCCGATATGGTCACTTTTGGTCCGGAAATTTCACGGAAAGCTTTTCGCGCACAAAACACACATTATGACCTATACACCATATGAACATGTTGGGGACACATTTGAGCGAAAACAACACAGTTTTGGAGGATAAAGAAAGGTGACGCCGATATGGTCACTTTTGGTCCGAAAATATCATGGAAACCTTTTCGCGCACAAAGCTCTCATTATGACCTATACTCTATATAAACATGTTTGGTAAACATTTGAGCAAAAACCAGACAGTTTTGGTGGATAAAGAAAGGTGACGCCGATATGGACACATTTGGTCCGGAAATTTCAGGAAAAGCTTTTCACGCACCAAGCTCCCATTATGACATATACACCATATAAACTTGTTTGGGACACATTTGAGCGAAAACACACAGTTTTGGTGGATAAAGAAAAGTGACGCCGATATGGTCACTTTTGTTCCGAAAATTTCACGGAAAGTTTTTCGCAAACAAAGCTCCCATGATGACCTATACACCATATAAACATTTTTGGGACACATTTAAGCGAAAAGCACACAGTTTTGGAGGATAAACAAAAGTGACGCCGATATGGTCACTTTTGGTCCGAAAATTTCACGTAAAGCTTTTCGCGCACAAAGCTCCCATTATTCCATATACACCATATAAACATTATTGGGACAAATTTGAGCGAAAACCACACAGTTTTGGTGGATATAGAAAGTTGACGCTGATATGGTCACTTTTGGTCTGAAAATTTCACAGAAAGCTTATCGAGCACAAAACTCCCATTATGACATATACACCATATAAATATTTTGGTAAACATTTGAGCAAAAACCACACAGTTTTGGTGGATAAAGAAAGGTCACGACAATATGGTCACTTTTGGACCGAAAATTTGACGAAAAGCTTTTTGCGCACAAAGCTCCCATTATGACATATACACCATATAAACATGTTTGGGAGTAATTTGAGCGAAAACCACACAGTTTTGGAGGATAAAGAAAAGTGATGCCGATATGATGACTTTTGGTCCGAAAATTTCACGAAAAGCTTTTCGTGCACAAAGCTCCCATTATGACATATACACCATATAAACATTTTTGGGACACATTTCAGTGAAAGCCACACCGTTTTTGAGGATAAAGAAAAGTGACGCCGATATGGTCACTTTTGGTCCGAAAATTTCACGGAAAGCTTTTCGCGCACAAATCTCCCATTATGATATATACACCATATAAACATTATTGGGACACATTGGAGCGAAAACCACATAGTTTTGGTGGATCAGGAAAGGTGACGCCGATATGGTCACTTTTGGTCCGAAAATTTGACGAAAAGCTTTTCGCGCAACAAAGCTCTCATTATGACTTATACACCATATAAACTTGTTTAGGACACATTTGAGCGAAAACCACACAGTTTTGGTGGATAAAGAAAAGTGACGCCGATATGGTCACTTTTGGTCCGAAAATTTCACGGAAAGCTTTTCGCACACAAAGCTCCCATTATGACCTATACACCATATAAACATGTTTGGGACACATTTGAGCGAAAACAACACAGTTTTGGTTGGTAAAGAAAGGTGACGCCGATATGGTCAATTTTGGTCCGAAAATTTCACGGAATGTTTTTCGCGCAAAAAGCTCCCATTATGACCTATACACCATATAAACATGTTTGGTAAACATTTGAGCAAAAACAAGACAGTTTTGGTGGATAAAGAAAGGTGACGCCGATATGGACACTTTTGGTCCGAATATTTCACGAAAAGCTTTTCGCGCACAAAGCTCCCATTATGACATATACACCATATAAACGTGACTGGGACACATTTGAGCGAAAAGCACTCAGTTTTGGAGGATAAACAAAAGTGACGCCGATATGGTCACTTTTGGTCCGAAAATATCACGGAATGCATTTCGCGCACAAAGCTCCCAATATGACCTATACACCATATAAACATTTTTGGTAAACATTGGAGCAAAAACAACACAGTTTTGGTGGATAAAAAAAAGTGACGCCGATATGGTCACTTTTGGTCCGAAAATATCATGGAAACCTTTTCGCGCACAAAGCTCCTATTATGACCTATACTCTATATAAACATGTTTGGTAAACATTTGAGCAAAAACCAGACAGTTTTGGTGGATAGAGAAAGATGACGCCGATATGGTCACTTTTGGTCCGGAAATTTCACGAAAAGCTTTTTGTGCACAAAGCTCACATTATGAGATATACACCATATAAACATTATTGGGACACATTTGACCCAAAAGCACACAGTTTTGGAGGATAAACAAAAGTGACGCCGATATGGTCACTTTTGGTACGAAAATTTCACGGAAAGCTTTTCGCGCACAAAGCTCCCATTATGACATATACACCATATAAACGTGTTTGGGACACATTTGAGCGAAAACAACACAGTTTTGGTGGATAAAGAAAGGTGACACCGATATGGTCAATTTTGGTCCGAAAATATCACGGAATGCATTTCGCGCACAAAGCTCCCAATATGACCTATACACCATATAAACATTTTTCGTAAACATTAGAGCAAAAACAACACAGTTTTGGTGGATAAAAAAAAGTGACGCCGATATGGTCACTTTTGGTCCGAAAATATCGTGGAAACCTTTCTGCGCACAAAGCTCCTATTATGACCTATACTCTATATAAACATGTTTGGTAAACATTTGAGCAAAAACCAGACAGTTTTGGTGGATAAAGAAAGGTGACGCCGATATGGACACATTTGGTCCGGAAATTTCAGGAAAAGCTTTTCACGCACCAAGCTCCCATTATGACATATACACCATATAAATATTTTTGGGACACATTTGAGCGAAAAAGCACACAGTTTTGGAGGATAAACAAAAGTGACGCCGATATGGTCACTTTTGGTCCGAAAATTTCACAAAAAGCTTTTCGCGCACAAAGCTCCCATTATGACCTATACACCATATAAACATGTATGGGACACATTTGAGCGAAAACAACACAGTTTTGTTGGATAAAGAAAGGTGACGCCGATATGGTCACTTTTGGTCCGAAAATTTCACGTAAAACTTTTCGCGCACAAAGCTCCCATTATGACATATACACCATATAAATATTTTTGGGACACATTTGAGCGAAAACCACACACTTTTGTTGGATAAGGAAAGTTGAAGTCAATATGGTCAGTTTTGGTTCGAAAATTTCACGAAAAGCTTTTCGCACACAAAGCTCCCATTATGAGATATACACCATATAAACATTATTGGGACACATTTGAGTGAAAACCACACAGTTTTGGTGGATCAAGAAAGGTGACGCCGATATGGTCACTTTTGGTCCGAAAATTTGACGGAAAGCTTTTCGTGCACTAAGCTCCCATTATGACCTATACACCATATAAACATGTATGGGACACATTTGAGTGAAAACAACACAGTTTTGGTGGATAAAGAAAGATGACGCCGAAATGGTCACTTTTGGTCCGAAAATTTGACAGAAACTTTTCGCGCACAAAGCTTCCATTATTACATATACACCATATAAACTTGATTGGGACACATTTCAGCGAAAACCACACAGTTTTGGTGGATAAAGAAAAGTGACGCAGATATGGTCACTTTTGGTCTGAAAATTTCACGGAAAGCTTTTTGCACTCAAAGCTCCCATTATGACCTATACACCGTATAAACATGTTTGGGACACATTTGAGCGAAAACAACACAGTTTTGGTGGATAAAGAAAGATGACGCCGAAATGGTCACTTTTGGTCCGAAAATTTGACAGAAACTTTTCGCGCACAAAGCTCCCATTATTACATATACACCATATAAACTTGATTGGGACACATTTGAGCGAAAACCACACAGTTTTGGTGGATAAAGAAAAGTGACGCTGATATGGTCACTTTTGGTCTGAAAATTTCACGGAAAGCTTTTTGCACTCAAAGCTCCCATTATGACCTATACACCGTATAAACATGTTTGGGACACATTTGAGCGAAAACAACACAGTTTTGGTGGATAAAGAAAGGTGACGCCGATATGGTCAATTTTGTTCCGAAAATTTCACGGAATGATTTTCGCGCACAAAGCTCCCATAATGACCTATACACCATATAAACATGTTTGGTAAACATTTGAGCAAAAACAACACAGTTTTGATGGATATAGAAAGGTGATGCCGATATGGTCACTTTTGGTCCGAAAATATCATGGAACGTTTTTCACGCACAATGCTCTTATTATGACCTATAGAACATATAAACATGTTTGGTAAACATTTGAGCAAAAACAAGACAGTTTTGTGGATAAAGAAAGGTGACGCCGATATGGTCAATTTTGGTCCGAAAATTTCACGGAATGCATTTCGCGCACAAAGCTCTCATTATGACTTATACACCATATAAACATGTTTAGTAAACATTTGAGGAAAACCAACACAGTTTTGGTGGATAAAAAAAGGTGACGCCGATATGGTCACTTTTGGTCCGAAAATATCATGGAAACCTTTTCGCGCACAAAGCTCCTATTATGACCTATACTCTATAAAAACATGTTTGGTAAACATTTGACCAAAAACCAGACAGTTTTAGTGGATAAAGAAAGTTGACGATGATATGGACACGTTTGGTCCGAAAATTTCACGAAAAGCTTTTCGCGCACAAAGCTCCCATTATGACATATACACTATATAAACATGTTTGGGACACATTTGAGCGAAAATCACACAATTTCGGAGGATAAACAAAAGTAACGCCGATATGGTCACATTTGGTCCGAAAATTTCACAAAAAGCTTTTCGCGCACAAAGCTCCCATTATGACATATACACCATATAAATATTTATGGGACACATTTGAGCGAAAACCACACAGTTTTGGAGGCTAAAGAAAGATGACGCCGATATGGTCACTTTTGGTCTGAAAATTTCACGGACAGCTTTTTGCGCACAAAGCTCCCATTATGAGATATACACCATATAAACATTATTGGGACACATTTGACCCAAAAGCACACAGTTTTGGAGGATAAACAAAAGTGACGCCGATATGGTCACTTTTGGTACGAAAATTTCACGGAAAGCTTTTCGCGCACAAAGCTCCCATTATGACATATACACCATATAAACATGTTTGGTACACATTTGAGCGAAAACCACACAGTTTTGGAGGATAAAGAAAGGTGACGCTGATATGGTAAATAATGGTCCGAAAATTTCACGAAAAGCTTTTCGCGCACAAATCTCCCATTATGATATATACACCATATAAACATTATTGGGACACATTTGAGCGAAAATCACACAGTTTTGGTGGATCAGGAAAGGTGACGCCGATATGGTCACTTTTGGTCTGAAAATTTGACGGAAAGCTTTTCGCGCACAAAGTTCCCATTATGACCTATACACCATATAAACATGTTTGGGACACATTTGAGCGAAAGGAACACAGTTTTGGTGGATAAAGAAAGGTGACGCCGATATGGTCACTTTTGGTCTGAAAATTTGCCAGAATGTTTTTCGCGCACAAAGCTCCCATTATGACGTATACACCATATAAACTTGTTTGGGACGCATTTGAGCGAAAACCACAAAGTTTTGGTGGATAAAGAAAAGTGACGCTCATATGGTCACTTTTGGTCTGAAAATTTCACGGAAAGCTTTTGGCACACAAAGCTCCCATTATAACCTATACACTATATAAACATGTTTGGTAAACATTTGAGCAAAAACAACACAGTTTTGGTGGATAAAGAAAGGTGATGCCGATATGGTCACTTTTGGTCCGAAAATATCATGGAATGTTTTTCGCGCACAAAGCTCCTATTATCACCTATACACCATATAAACATGTTTGGTAAACATTTGAGCAAAAACCACACAGTTTTGGTTGATAAATATAGGTGACGCCGATATGGTCACTTTTGGTACGAAAATTTCACGGAATGCATTTCGCGCACAAAGCTCTCATTATGACCTATACACCATATAAACATGTTTGGTAAACGTTTGAGCAAAAACAACACAGTTTTGGTGGATAAAAAAAGATGACGCCGATATTGTCACTTTTGGCCCGAAAATATCGTGGTAACCTTTTCGCGCACAAAGCTCCTTTTATGACCTATACTCTATATAAACATGTTTGGTAAACATTTGAGCAAAAACCAGACAATTTTGGTGGATAAAGAAAGTTGACGCCGATATGGACACGTTTGGTCCAAAAATTTCACGAAAAGCTTTTCGCGCACAAAGCTCCCATTATGACATATACAATATATAAACATGTTTGGGACACATTTTTGCGAAAAGCACACAATTTTGGACGATAAACAAAAGTAACGCCGATATGGTCACTTTTGGTCCGAAAATTTCACGAAAAGCTTTTCGCGCACAAAGCTCCCATTATGACATATACACCATATAAACATGTTTGAGACACATTTGAGGGAAAACCACACAGTTTTGGAGGATAAAGAAAGGTGTCGCCGATATGGTCACTTTTGGTCCGAAAATTTTACGGAAAGCTTTTCGCGCACAAAGCTCCCATTATGACATATACACCATATAAATATTTTTGGGACACATTTGAGCGAAAACCACACACTTTTGGTGGATAAGGAAAGCTGACGTCGACATGGTCACTTTAAGTTCGAAAATTTCACGGAAAGCTTTTCGCGCACAAAGCTCCCATTATGAGATATACACCATATAAACATTATTGGGACATATTTGAGCGAAAACCACACTGTTTTGGTGGATCAAGAAAGGTGACGCCGATATGGTCACTTTTGGTCCGAAAATTTGACGGAAAGCTTTTCGCGCACAAAGCTCCAATTATGACATATACACCATATAAACATGTTTTGGATACATTTGAGCGAAAACCACACAGTTTTGGTGGATAAAGAAAGGTGACGCCGATATGGTCACTTTCGGTCCGAAAATGTCATGGAAAGATTTTCGCGCACAAAGCTCCCATTATGTCTTATACAACATATAAACTTGTTTGGTTAACATTTGAGCAAAAACGACACAGTTTTGGTTGATAAATAATGGTGACGCCGATATGGTCCCTTTTCGTCCGAAAATTTCACGGAAAGCTTTTCGCACACAAAGCTCCCATTATGACAAATACACCATATAAACATGTTTGGGACACATTTGAGCGAAAACCACACAATTTTGGAGGATAAAAAAAGGTGACGCAGATATGGTCACTTTTGGTCCGAAAATTTCACGGAAAACTTTTCGCGCACAAAGCTCCCATTATGACCTATATACCATATGAAGATGTTTGGGAAACATTTGAGCGAAAACAACACAATTTTGGTGGATAAAGAAAGGTGACACCGATATGGTCAATTTTGGTCCGACAATTTCACGGAATGCATTTCGCGCACAAAGCTCCCATTATGACATATACACCATATAAACATGTTTGGGACACATTTGAGCGAAAAGCACACAGTTTTGGAGGATAAACAAAAGTGACGCCGATATGCTCACTTTTGGTACGAAAATTTCACGGAATGCTTATCGCGCACAAAGCTCCCATTATGACATATACACCATATAAACATGTTTGGGACACATTTGAGCGAAAACAATACAGTTTTGGTGGATAAAGAAAGGTGACGCCGATATGGTCACTTTTGGTCCGAAAATTTGACAGAATGTTTTTCGCGCACAAAGCTCCCATGAGGACCTATACACCATATAAACTTGTTTGGGACATATTTGAGCGAAAACCACACAGTTTTGGTGGATAAAGAAAAGTGACGCTGATATGGTCACTTTTGGTCTAAAAATTTCACAGAAAGCTTTTCGCACAAAAAGCTCCCATTATGACCTATACACCATATAAACATGTTTAGGACACATTTGAGCGAAAACCACACAGTTTTGGAGGATAAAGAAAGGTGATGCCGATATGGTCACTTTTGGTCCGAAAATTTCACGGAAAGCTTTTTGCGCACAAAGCTCCAATTATGACCTATACACCATATAAACATGTTTGGTACACATTTGAGCGAAAACCACACAGTTTTGGAGGATAAAGAAAGGTGACGCCGATATGGTAAATAATGGTCCGAAAATTTCACAGAAAGCTTTTCGCGCACAAATCTCCCATTATGATATATACACCATATAAACATTATTGGGACATATTTGAGCGAAAATCACACAGTTTTGGTGGATCAGGAAAGGTGACGCCGATATGGTCACTTTTGGTCCAAAAATTTGACAGAAAGCTTTTCGCGCACAAAGCTCCCATTATGACCTATACACCATATAAACATGTCTGGGACACATTTGAGCGAAAACAACACAGTTTTTGTGGATAAAGAAAGGTGACGCCGATATGTTCACTTTTGGTCCGAAAATTTGACAGAAAGTTTTTCGCGCACAAAGCTCCCATTATGACATATACACCATATAAATTTGTTTGGGACACATTTGAGCGAAAACCACACAGTTTTGGTGGATAAAGAAAAGTGACGCTGATAAGGTCACTTTTGGTCTGAAAATTTCACGGAAAGCTTTTCGCGCACAAAGCTCATATTATGACCTATACACCATATATACATGTTTGGTAAACATTTGAGCAAAAACAAGACAGTTTTGGTGGATAAAGAAAGGTGACGCCGATATGGTCAATTTTGGTCGGAAAATTTCACGGAATGCATTTCGCGCACAAAGCTCTCATTATGACCTATACACCATATAAACATGTTTGGTAAACATTTGAGCAAAAACAACACAGTTTTGGTGGATAAAAAAAGGTGACGCCGATATGGTCACTTATGGTCCGAAAATATCATGGATACCTTTTCACGCACAAAGCTCCTATTATGACCTATACTCTATATAAACATGTTTGGACACATTTGAGCTAAAAGCACACAATTTTGAGGATAAACAAAAGTGACGTCGATATGGTCACTTTTGGCCCGAAAATTTCACGAAAAGCTTTTCGCGCACAAAGCTCCCATTATGACATATACACCATATAAACATGTTTGGGACACATTTGAGCGAAAACCACACAGTTTTGAAGGATAAAAAAAAGGTGACGCCGATATGGTCACTTTTGGTCCGAAAATTTCACGGAAGGCTATTCGCGCACAAAGCTCCCATTATGACATATACACCATATAAATATTTATGGGACACATTTGAGCGAAAACAACACAATTTTGGAGGCTAAAGAAAGGTGACGCCGATATGGTAAATTTTGGTCCGAATATTTCGCGGAATGCATTTCACGCACAAAGCTCCCATTATGAGATATACACCATATAAACATTATTGGGACACATTTGAGCCAAAAGCACACAGTTTTGGAGGATAAACAAAAGTGACGCCAATATGGTCACTTTTGGTACGAAAATTTCACGGAAAGCTTTTCGCGCACAAAGCTCCAATTATGACATATACACCATATAAACATGTTTGGTACACATTTGAGCGAAAACCACACAGTTTTGGAGGATAAAGAAAGGTGACGCCGATATGGTAAATAATGGTCCGAAATTTTCACGAAAAGCTTTTCGCGCACAAATCTCCCATTATGATATATACACCATATAAACATTATTGGGACACATTTGAGCGAAAATCACACAGTTTTGGTGGATCAGGAAAGGTGACGCCGATATGGTCACTTTTGGTCTGAAAATTTGACGGAAAGCTTTTCGCGCACAAAGCTCCCATTATGACCTATACACCATATAAACATGTTTGGGACACATTTGAGCGAAAGGAACACGGTTTTGGAGGATAAAGAAAGGTGACGCCGATATGGTCACTTTTGGTCCGAAAATTTGCCAGAATGTTTTTCGCGCACAAAGCTCCCATTATGACGTATACACCATATAAACTTGTTTGGACACATTTGAGCGAAAACCACAAAGTTTTGGTGGATAAAGAAAAGTGACGCTCATATGGTCACTTTTGGTCTGAAAATTTCACGGAAAGCTTTTGGCACACAAAGCTCCCATTATAACCTATACACTATATAAACATTTTTGGTAAACATTTGAGCAAAAACAACACAGTTTTGGTGGATAAAGAAAGGTGATGCTGATATGGTCACTTTTGGTCCGAAAATATCATGGAAAGTTTTTCGCGCACAAAGCTCCTATTATCACCTATACACCATATAAACATGTTTGGTAAACATTTGAGCAAAAACCACACAGTTTTGGTTGATAAATATAGGTGACGCCGATATGGTCACTTTTGGTCCGAAAATTTCACGGAATGCATTTCGCGCACAAAGCTCTCATTATGACCTATACACCATATAAACATGTTTGGTAAACGTTTGAGCAAAAACAACACAGTTTTGGTGGATAAAAAAAGATGACGCCGATATTGTCACTTTTGGCCCGAAAATATCGTGGTAACCTTTTCGCGCACAAAGCTCCTTTTATGACCTATACTCTATATAAACATGTTTGGTAAACATTTGAGCAAAAACCAGACAATTTTGGTGGATAAAGAAAGTTGACGCCGATATGGACACGTTTGGTCCAAAAATTTCACGAAAAGCTTTTCGCGCACAAAGCTCCCATTATGACATATACAATATATAAACATGTTTGGGACACATTTTTGCGAAAAGCACACAATTTTGGACGATAAACAAAAGTAACGCCGATATGGTCACTTTTGGTCCGAAAATTTCACGAAAAGCTTTTCGCGCACAAAGCTCCCATTATGACATATACACCATATAAACATGTTTGAGACACATTTGAGGGAAAACCACACAGTTTTGGAGGATAAAGAAAGGTGTCGCCGATATGGTCACTTTTGGTCCGAAAATTTTACGGAAAGCTTTTCGCGCACAAAGCTCCCATTATGACATATACACCATATAAATATTTTTGGGACACATTTGAGCGAAAACCACACACTTTTGGTGGATAAGGAAAGCTGACGTCGACATGGTCACTTTTGGTTCGAAAATTTCACGGAAAGTTTTTCGCGCACAAAGCTCCCATTATGAGATATACACCATATAAACATTATTGGGACATATTTGAGCGAAAACCACACTGTTTTGGTGGATCAAGAAAGGTGACGCCGATATGGTCACTTTTGGTCCGAAAATTTGACGGAAAGCTTTTCGCGCACAAAGCTCCAATTATGACATATACACCATAAAAACATGTTTTGGATACATTTGAGCGAAAACCACACAGTTTTGGTGGATAAAGAAAGGTGACGCCGATATGGTCACTTTCGGTCCGAAAATGTCATGGAAAGATTTTCGCGCACAAAGCTCCCATTATGTCTTATACAACATATAAACTTATTTGGTTAACATTTGAGCAAAAACGACACAGTTTTGGTTGATAAATAATGGTGACGCCGATATGGTCCCTTTTCGTCCGAAAATTTCACGGAAAGCTTTTCGCAGACAAAGCTCCCATTATGACAAATACACCATATAAACATGTTTGGGACACATTTGAGCGAAAACCACACAATTTTGGAGGATAAAAAAAGGTGACGCAGATATGGTCACTTTTGGTCCGAAAATTTCACGGAAAACTTTTCGCGCACAAAGCTCCCATTATGACCTATATACCATATGAAGATGTTTGGGAAACATTTGAGCGAAAACAACACAATTTTGGTGGATAAAGAAAGGTGACACCGATATGGTCAATTTTGGTCCGACAATTTCACGGAATGCATTTCGCGCACAAAGCTCCCATTATGACATATACACCATATAAACATGTTTGGGACACATTTGAGCGAAAAGCACACAGTTTTGGAGGATAAACAAAAGTGACGCCGATATGCTCACTTTTGGTACGAAAATTTCACGGAATGCTTATCGCGCACAAAGCTCCCATTATGACATATACACCATATAAACATGTTTGGGACACATTTGAGCGAAAACCACACAGTTTTGGAGGATAAAGAAAGGTGACACCGATATGGTCACTTTTGGTCCGAAAATTTCACGGAAAGGTTTTTACGCACAAAGCTCCCATTATGACCTATACACCATATAAACATGTTTGGTACACATTTGAGCGAAAACCACACAGTTTTGGAGGATAAAGAAAGGTGACGCCGATATGGTAAATAATGGTCCGAAAATTTCACGGAAAGCTTTTCGTGCAAAAATCTCCCGTTATGATATATACACCATATAAACATTATTGGGACACATTTGAGCGAAAATCACACAGTTTTGGTGGATCAGGAAAGGTGACGCCGATATGGTCACTTTTGGTCCGAAAATTTGACGGAAAGCATTTCGCGCACAAAGCTCCCATTATGACCTATACACCATATAAACATGCCTGGGACACATTTGAGCGAAAACAATACAGTTTTGGTGGATAAAGAAAGGTGACGCCGATATGGTCACTTTTGGTCCGAAAATTTGACAGAATGTTTTTCGCGCACAAAGCTCCCATGAGGACCTATACACCATATAAACTTGTTTGGGACATATTTGAGCGAAAACCACACAGTTTTGGTGGATAAAGAAAAGTGACGCTGATATGGTCACTTTTGGTCTAAAAATTTCACGGAAAGCTTTTCGCACAAAAAGCTCCCATTATGACCTATACACCATATAAAGATGTTTAGGACACATTTGAGCGAAAACCACACAGTTTTGGAGGATAAAGAAAGGTGATGCCGATATGGTCACTTTTGGTCCGAAAATTTCACGGAAAGCTTTTCGCGCACAAAGCTCCCATTATGACCTATACACCATATAAACATGTTTGGTACACATTTGAGCGAAAACCACACAGTTTTGGAGGATAAAGAAAGGTTACGCCGATATGGTAAATAATGGTCCGAAAATTTCACGGAAAGCTTTTCGCGCACAAATCTCCCATTATGATATATACACCATATAAACATTATTGGGACACATTTGAGCGAAAATCACACAGTTTTGGTGGATCAGGAAAGGTGACGCCGATATGGTCACTTTTGGTCCAAAAATTTGACAGAAAGCTTTTCGCGCACAAAGCTCCCATTATGACCTATACACCATATAAACATGTCTGGGACACATTTGAGCGAAAACAACACAGTTTTTGTGGATAAAGAAAGGTGACGCCGATATGGTCACTTTTGGTCCGAAAATTTGACAGAAAGTTTTTCGCGCACAAAGCTCCCATTATGACATATACACCATATAAATTTGTTTGGGACACATTTGAGCGAAAACCACACAGTTTTGGTGGATAAAGAAAAGTGACGCTGATAAGGTCACTTTTGGTCTGAAAATTTCACGGAAAGCTTTTCGCGCACAAAGCTCATATTATGACCTATACACCATATATACATGTTTGGTAAACATTTGAGCAAAAACAAGACAGTTTTGGTGGATAAAGAAAGGTGACGCCGATATGGTCAATTTTCGTCGGAAAATTTCACGGAATGCATTTCGCGCACAAAGCTCTCATTATGACCTATACACCATATAAACATGTTTGGTAAACATTTGAGCAAAAACAACACAGTTTTGGTGGATAAAAAAAGGTGACGCCGATATGGTCACTTATGGTCCGAAAATATCATGGATACCTTTTCACGCACAAAGCTCCTATTATGACCTATACTCTATATAAACATGTTTGGACACATTTGAGCTAAAAGCACACAATTTTGGAGGATAAACAAAAGTGACGTCGATATGGTCACTTTTGGTCCGAAAATTTCACGAAAAGCTTTTCGCGCACAAAGCTCCCATTATGACATATACACCATATAAACATGTTTGGGACACATTTGAGCGAAAACCACACAGTTTTGAAGGATAAAAAAAAGGTGACGCCGATATGGTCACTTTTGGTCCGAAAATTTCACGGAAGGCTATTCGCGCACAAAGCTCCCATTATGACCTATATACCATATGAAGATGTTTGGGAAACATTTGAGCGAAAACAACACAATTTTGGTGGATAAAGAAAGGTGACACCGATATGGTCAATTCTGGTCCGAATATTTCACGGAATGCATTTCGCGCACAAAGCTCCCATTATGACATATACACCATATAAACATGTTTGGGACACATTTGAGCGAAAAGCACACAGTTTTGGAGGATAAACAAAAGTGACGCCAATATGGTCACTTTTGGTACGAAAATTTCACGGAAAGCTTTTCGCGCACAAAGCTCCAATTATGACATATACACCATATAAACATGTTTGGGACACATTTGAGCTAAAACCACACAGTTTTGGAGGATAAAGAAAGGTGACGCCGATATGGTCACTTTTGGTCCGAAATTTTCACGGAAAGGTTTTTACGCACAACGCTCCCATTATGACCTATACACCATATAAACATGTTTGGTACACATTTGAGCGAAAACCACACAGTTTTTGAGGATAAAGAAAGGTGACGCCGATATGGTAAATAATGGTCCGAAAATTTCACGTAAAGCTTTTCGCGCACAAATCTCCCGTTATGATATATACACCATATAAACATTATTGGGACACATTTGAGCGAAAATCACACAGTTTTGGTGGATCAGGAAAGGTGACGCCGATATGGTCACTTTGGTCCGAAAATTTAACGGAAAGCTTTTCGCGCACAAAGCTCCCATAATGACCTATACACCATATAAATATGTCTGGGACACATTTGAGCGAAAACAACACAGTTTTGGTGGATAAAGAAAGGTGACGCCGATATGGTCAATTTTGGTCCGAAAATTTGACTGAAAGTTTATCGCGCACAAAGCTCCCATTATGACATATACACCATATAAACTTGTTTGGGACACATTTGAGCGAAAACCACACAGTTTTGGTGGATAAAGAAAAGTGACGCTAATATGGTCACTTTTGGTCTGAAAATTACACGGAAAGCTTTTCGCACACAAAACTCCCATTATGACCTATACACCATATAAACATGTTTGGTAAACATTTGAGCAAAAACAACACAGTTTTGGTGGATAAAGAAAGGTGATGCCGATATGGTCACTTTTAGTCCGAAAATATAATGGAAAGTTTTTCGCGCACAGAGCTCATATTATGACCTATACACCATATATACATGTTTGGTAAACATTTGAGCAAAAACAAGACAGTTTTGGTGGATAAAGAGAGGTGACGCCGATATGGTCAATTTTGGTCGGAAAATTTCATGGAATGCATTTCGCGCACAAAGCTCTCATTATGACCTATACACCATATAAACATGTTTGGTAAACATTTGAGCAAAAACAACACAGTTTTGGTGGATAAAAAAGGTGACGCCGATATGGTCACTTTTGTTCTGAAAATATCATGGAAACCTTTTCGCACACAAAGCTCCTATTATGACCTATACTCTATATAAACATGTTTGGTAAACATTTGAGCAAAAACCAGACAGTTTTGGTGGATAAAAAGAGTTGACGCCGATATGGACACGTTTGGTCCGAAAATTTCACGAAAAGCTTTTCGCGCACAAAGCTCCCATTATGACATATACACCATATAAACATGTTTGGGACACATTTGAGCGAAAACCACACAGTTTTGGAGGATAAAGAAAGGTGACGCCGATATGGTCACTTTTGGTCTGAAAATTTCACGGAAAGCTTTTCGCGCACAAAGATCCCATTATGATATATACACCATATAAATATTTTTGGGACATATTTGAGCGAAAACCACACACTTTTGATGGATAAGGAAAGTTGACGTCGATATGGTCACTTTTGGTCCGAAAATTTCACGGAAAGCTTTTCGCGCACAAATCTCCCGTTATGACATATACACCATATAAATATTTTTGGGACACATTTGAGAGAAAACCACACACTTTTGGTGGATAAAGAAAGGTGACGCCGATATGGTAAATAATGGTCCGAAAATTTCAGGGAAAGCTTTTCGCGCACAAAGCTCCCATTATGACATATACACCATATAAACATGTTTGGGACACATTTGAGCGAAAACCACACAGTTTTGGAGTATAAAGAAAGGTGACACCGATATGGTCACTTGTGGTCCGAAAATTTGACAGAATGCTTTTCGCGCACAAAGCTCCCATTATGACATATACATCATATAAACATGTCTGGGACACATTTGAGCGAAAACAACACAGTTTTTGTGGATAAAGAAAGGTGACGCCGATATGGTCACTTTTGGTCCGAAAATTTGACAGAAAGTTTTTCGCGCACAAAGCTCCCATTATGACATCACACCATATAAATTTGTTTGGAACACATTTGAGCGAAAACCACACAGTTTTGGTGGATAAAGAAAAGTGACGCTGATAAGGTCACTTTTGGTCTGAAAATTTCACGGAAAGCTTTTCGCGCACAAAGCTCATATTATGACCTATACACCATATATACATGTTTGGTAAACATTTGAGCAAAAACAAGACAGTTTTGGTTGATAAAGAAAGGTGACGCCGATATGGTCAATATTGGTCGGAAAATTTCACGGAATGCATTTCGCGCACAAAGCTCTCATTATGACCTATACACCATATAAACATGTTTGGTAAACATTTGAGCAAAAACAACACAGTTTTGGTGGATAAAAAAAGGTGACTCCGATATGGTCACTTATGGTCCGAAAATATCATGGAAACCTTTTCACGCACAAAGCTCCTATTATGACCTATACTCTATATAAACATGTTTGGTAAACATTTGAGCAAAAACCAGACATTTTTGGTGGATAAAGAGACCGATATGGACACGTTTGGTCCGAAAATTTCACGAAAAGCTTTTCGCGCACAAAGCTCCCATTATGACATATACACTATATAAACATGTTTGGACACATTTGAGCTAAAAGCACACAATTTTGGAGGATAAACAAAAGTGACGTCGATATGGTCACTTTTGGTCCGAAAATTTCACGAAAAGCTTTTCGCGCACAAAGCTCCCATTATGATATATACACCATATAAACATGTTTGGGACACATTTGAGCGAAAACCACACAGTTTTGAAGGATAAAAAAAAGGTGACGCCGATATGGTCACTTTTGGTCCGAAAATTTCACGGAAAGCTATTCGCGCACAAAGCTCCCATTATGACCTATATACCATATGAACATGTTTGGGAAACATTTGAGCGAAAACAACACAATTTTGGTGGATAAAGAAAGGTGACACCGATATGGTCAATTTTGGTCCGAATATTTCACGGAATGCATTTCGCGCACAAAGCTCCCATTATGACATATACACCATATAAACATGTTTGGGACACATTTGAGCGAAAAGCACACAGTTTTGGAGGATAAACAAAAGTGACGCCGATATGGTCACTTTTGGTACGAAAATTTCACGGAAAGCTTTTCGCGCAAAAAGCTCCAATTATGACATATACACCATATAAACATGTTTGGGACACATTTGAGCGAAAACCACACAGTTTTGGAGGATAAAGAAAGGTGACGCCGATATGGTCACTTTTGGTCCGAAAATTTCACGGAAAGGTTTTTACGCACAACGCTCCCATTATGACCTATACACCATATAAACATGTTTGGTACACATTTGAGCGAAAACCACACAGTTTTTGAGGATATAGAAAGGTGACGCCGATATGGTAAATAATGGTCCGAAAATTTCACGTAAAGCTTTTCGCGCACAAATCTCCCGTTATGATATATACACCATATAAACATTATTGGGACACATTTGAGCGAAAATCACACAGTTTTGGTGGATCAGGAAAGGTGACGCCGATATGGTCACTTTTGGTCCGAAAATTTAACGGAAAGCTTTTCGCGCACAAAGCTCCCATTATGACCTATACACCATATAAATATGTCTGGGACACATTTGAGCGAAAACAACACAGTTTTGGTGGATAAAGAAAGGTGACGCCGATATGGTCAATTTTGGTCCGAAAATTTGACTGAAAGTTTATCGCGCACAAAGCTCCCATTATGACATATACACCATATAAACTTGTTTGGGACACATTTGAGCGAAAACCACACAGTTTTGGTGGATAAAGAAAAGTGACGCTGATATGGTCACTTTTGGTCTGAAAATTTCACGGAAAGTTTTTCGCACACAAAACTCCCATTATGACCTATACACCATATAAACATGTTTGGTAAACATTTGAGCAAAAACAACACAGTTTTGGTGGATAAAGAAAGGTGATGCCAATATGGTCACTTTTGGTCCGAAAATATAATGGAAAGTTTTTCGCGCACAGAGCTCATATTATGACCTATACACCATATATACATGTTTGGTAAACATTTGAGCAAAAACAAGACAGTTTTAGTGGATAAAGAGAGGTGACGCCGATATGGTCAATTTTGGTCGGAAAATTTCACGGAATGCATTTCGCGCACAAAGCTCTCATTATGACCTATACACCATATAAACATGTTTGGTAAACATTTGAGCAAAAACAGCACAGTTTTGGTGGATAAAAAAAGGTGACGCCGATATGGTCACTTTTGTTCTGAAAATATCATGGAAACCTTTTCGCACACAAAGCTCCTATTATGACCTATACTCTATATAAACATGTTTGGTAAATATTTGAGCAAAAACCAGACAGTTTTGGGGGATAAAAAGAGTTGACGCCGATATGGACACGTTTAGTCCGAAAATTTCACGAAAAGCTTTTCGCGCACAAAGCTCCCATTATGACATATACACTATATAAACATGTTTGGACACATTTGAGCGAAAAGCACACAATTTTGGAGGATAAACAAAAGTGACTCCGATATGGTCACTTTTGGTCCGAAAATTTCACGAAAAGCTTTTCGCGCACAAAGCTCCCATTATGACATATACACCATATAAACATGTTTGGGACACATTTGAGCAAAAACCACACAGTTTTGGAGGATAAAGAAAGGTGACGCCGATGTGGTCACTTTTGGTCCGAAAATTTCACGGAAAGATTTTCGCACACAAAGCTCTCATTATGACATATACACCATATAAACATGTTTGGGACATATTTGAGCGAAAACCACACAGTTTTGGTGGATAAAGAAAGGTGACGCCGATATGGACACTTTTGGTCCGAAAATTTCACGGAAAGATTTTCGCGCACAAAGCTCCCATTATGACATATACACCATATAAACTTGTTTGGGACACATTTGAGCGAAAACCACACAGTTCTGGTGGATAAAGAAAAGTGACGCTGATATGGTCACTTTTGGTCTGAAAATTTCACGGAAAGCTTTTCGCACACAAAGCTCCCATTATTACCTATACACCATATAAACATGTTTTGAACACATTTGAACGAAAACAACACAATTTTGGTGGATAAAGAAAGGTGACGCCGATATGGTCAATTTTGGTCCGAAAATTTCACGGAATTCTTTTCGCGCACAAAGCTCCCATTATGAGCTATACACCATATAAACATGTTTGGTAAACATTTGAGCAAAAAACAACACAGTTTTGGTGGATAAAGAAAGGTGATGCCGTTATGGTCACTTTTGGTCCGAAAAGATCATGGAAAGCTTTTTCGCGCACAAAGCTCCTATTATGACCTATACACAATATATACATGTTTGGTAAACATTTGAGCAAAAACAAGACAGTTTTGGTGGATAATGAAAGGTGACGCCGATATGGTCAATTTTGGTCCGAAAATTTCACGGAATGCATTTCGCGCACAAAGCTCTCATTATGACCTATACACCATATAAACTTCTTTGGTAAACATTTGAGCAAAAACAACACAGTTTTGGTGGATAAAAAAAGGTGACGCCGATATGGTCACTTATGGTCCGAAAATATCATGGATACCTTTTCACGCACAAAGCTCCTATTATGACCTATACTCTATATAAACATGTTTGGACACATTTGAGCTAAAAGCACACAATTTTGGAGGATAAACAAAAGTGACGTCGATATGGTCACTTTTGGTCCGAAAATTTCACGAAAAGCTTTTCGCGCACAAAGCTCCCATTATGACATATACACCATATAAACATGTTTGGGACACATTTGAGCGAAAACCACACAGTTTTGAAGGATAAAAAAAAGGTGACGCCGATATGGTCACTTTTGGTCCGAAAATTTCACGGAAGGCTATTCGCGCACAAAGCTCCCATTATGACCTATATACCATATGAAGATGTTTGGGAAACATTTGAGCGAAAACAACACAATTTTGGTGGATAAAGAAAGGTGACACCGATATGGTCAATTCTGGTCCGAATATTTCACGGAATGCATTTCGCGCACAAAGCTCCCATTATGACATATACACCATATAAACATGTTTGGGACACATTTGAGCGAAAAGCACATAGTTTTGGAGGATAAACAAAAGTGACGCCAATATGGTCACTTTTGGTACGAAAATTTCACGGAAAGCTTTTCGCGCACAAAGCTCCAATTATGACATATACACCATATAAACATGTTTGGGACACATTTGAGCTAAAACCACACAGTTTTGGAGGATAAAGAAAGGTGACGCCGATATGGTCACTTTTGGTCCAAAATTTTCACGGAAAGGTTTTTACGCACAACGCTCCCATTATGACCTATACACCATATAAACATGTTTGGTACACATTTGAGCGAAAACCACACAGTTTTTGAGGATAAAGAAAGGTGACGCCGATATGGTAAATAATGGTCCGAAAATTTCACGTAAAGCTTTTCGCGCACAAATCTCCCGTTATGATATATACACCATATAAACATTATTGGGACACATTTGAGCGAAAATCACACAGTTTTGGTGGATCAGGAAAGGTGACGCCGATATGGTCACTTTTGGTCCGAAAATTTAACGGAAAGCTTTTCGCGCACAAAGCTCCCATTATGACCTATACACCATATAAATATGTCTGGGACACATTTGAGCGAAAACAACACAGTTTTGGTGGATAAAGAAAGGTGACGCCGATATGGTCAATTTTGGTCCGAAAATTTGACTGAAAGTTTATCGCGCACAAAGCTCCCATTATGACATATACACCATATAAACTTGTTTGGGACACATTTGAGCGAAAACCACACAGTTTTGGTGGATAAAGAAAAGTGACGCTAATATGGTCACTTTTGGTCTGAAAATTACACGGAAAGCTTTTCGCACACAAAACTCCCATTATGACCTATACACCATATAAACATGTTTGGTAAACATTTGAGCAAAAACAACACAGTTTTGGTGGATAAAGAAAGGTGATGCCGATATGGTCACTTTTGGTCCGAAAATATAATGGAAATTTTTTCGCGCACAGAGCTCATATTATGACCTATACACCATATATACATGTTTGGTAAACATTTGAGCAAAAACAAGACAGTTTTGGTGGATAAAGAGAGGTGACGCCGATATGGTCAATTTTGGTCGGAAAATTTCATGGAATGCATTTCGCGCACAAAGCTCTCATTATGACCTATACACCATATAAACATGTTTGGTAAACATTTGAGCAAAAACAGCACAGTTTTGGTGGATAAAAAAGGTGACGCCGATATGGTCACTTTTGTTCTTAAAATATCATGGAAACCTTTTCGCACACAAAGCTCCTATTATGACCTATACTCTATATAAACATGTTTGGTAAACATTTGAGCAAAAACCAGACAGTTTTGGTGGATAAAAAGAGTTGACGCCGATATGGACACGTTTGGTCCGAAAATTTCACGAAAAGCTTTTCGCGCACAAAGCTCCCATTATGACATATACACCATATAAACATGTTTGGGACACATTTGAGCGAAAACCACACAGTTTTGGAGGATAAAGAAAGGTGACGCCGATATGGTCACTTTTGGTCTGAAAATTTCACGGAAAGCTTTTCGCGCACAAAGATCCCATTATGACATATACACCATATAAATATTTTTGGGACATATTTGAGCGAAAACCACACACTTTTGATGGTTAAGGAAAGCTGACGTCGATATGGTCACTTTTGGTCCGAAAATTTCACGGAAAGCTTTTCGCGCACAAATCTCCCGTTATGACATATACACCATATAAATATTTTTGGGACACATTTGAGAGAAAACCACACACTTTTGGTGGATAAAGAAAGGTGACGCCGATATGGTAAATAATGGTCCGAAAATTTCAGGGAAAGCTTTTCGCGCACAAAGCTCCCATTATGACATATACACCATATAAACATGTTTGGGACACATTTGAGCGAAAACCACACAGTTTTGGAGTATAAAGAAAGGTGACACCGATATGGTCACTTGTGGTCCGAAAATTTGACAGAATGCTTTTCGCGCACAAAGCTCCCATTATGACATATACATCATATAAACATGTTTGGGACACATTTAAGCAAAAACCACACAGTTTTGGTGGTTAAGGAAAGCTGACGCCGATATGGTCACTTTTTGTCCAAATATTTCACGGAAAGCTTTTTGCGCACAAAGCTCCTATTATGACCTATACACCATATAAACATGCCTGGGACACATTTGAGCGAAAACAATACAGTTTTGGTGGATAAAGAAAGGTGACGCCGATATGGTCACTTTTGGTCCGAAAATTTGACAGAATGTTTTTTGCGCACAAAGCTCCCATGAGGACATATACACCATATAAACTTGTTTGGGACACATTTGAGCGAAAACCACACAGTTTTGGTGGATAAAGAAAAGTGACGCTGATATGGTCACTTTTGGTCTGAAAATTTCACGGAAAGCTTTTCGCACAAAAAGGTCCCATTATGACCTATACACCATATAAACATGTTTAGGACACATTTGAGCGAAAACCATACAGTTTTGGAGGATAATGAAAGGTGATGCCGATATGGTCACTTTTGGTCCGAAAATTTCACGGAAAGCTTTTTGCGCACAAAGCTCCCATTATGACCTATACACCATATAAACATGTTTGGTACACATTTGAGCGAAAACCACACAGTTTTCGAGGATAAAGAAAGGTGACGCCGATATGGTAAATAATTGTCCGAAAATTTCACGGAAAGCTTTTCGCGCACAAATCTCCCATTATGATATATACACCATATAAACATTATTGGGACACATTTGAGCGAAAATCACACAGTTTTGGTGGATCAGGAAAGGTGACGCCGATATGGTCACTTTTGGTCCGAAAATTTGACAGAAAGCTTTTCGCGCTCAAAGCTCCCATTATGACCTATACACCATATAAACATGTCTGGGACACATTTGAGCGAAAACAACACAGTTTTTGTGGATAAAGAAAGGTGACGCCGATATGGTCACTTTTGGTCCGAAAATTTGACAGAAAGTTTTTCGCGCACAAAGCTCCCATTATGACATCACACCATATAAATTTGTTTGGGACACATTTGAGCGAAAACCACACAGTTTTGGTGGATAAAGAAAAGTGACGCTGATAAGGTCACTTTTGGTCTGAAAATTTCACGGAAAGCTTTTCGCGCACAAAGCTCATATTATGACCTATACACCATATATACATGTTTGGTAAACATTTGAGCAAAAACAAGACAGTTTTGGTTGATAAAGAAAGGTGACGCCGATATGGTCAATATTGGTCGGAAAATTTCACGGAATGCATTTCGCGCACAAAGCTCTCATTATGACCTATACACCATATAAACATGTTTGGTAAACATTTGAGCAAAAACAACACAGTTTTGGTGGATAAAAAAAGGTGACGCCGATATGGTCACTTATGGTCCGAAAATATCATGGAAACCTTTTCACGCACAAAGCTCCTATTATGACCTATACTCTATATAAACATGTTTGGTAAACATTTGAGCAAAAACCAGACATTTTTTGTGGATAAAGAGACCGATATGGACACGTTTGGTCCGAAAATTTCACGAAAAGCTTTTCGCGCACAAAGCTCCCATTATGACATATACACTATATAAACATGTTTAGACACATTTGAGCTAAAAGCACACAATTTTGGAGGATAAACAAAAGTGACGTCGATATGGTCACTTTTGGTCCGAAAATTTCACGAAAAGCTTTTCGCGCACAAAGCTCCCATTATGACATATACACCATATAAACATGTTTGGGACACATTTGAGCGAAAATCACACAGTTTTGGTGGATCAGGAAAGGTGACGCCGATATGGTCACTTTTGGTCCGAAAATTTAACGGAAAGCTTTTCGCGCACAAAGCTCCCATTATGACCTATACACCATATAAATATGTCTGGGACACATTTGAGCGAAAACAACACAGTTTTGGTGGATAAAGAAAGGTGACGCCGATATGGTCAATTTTGGTCCGAAAATTTGACTGAAAGTTTATCGCGCACAAAGCTCCCATTATGACATATACACCATATAAACTTGTTTGGGACACATTTGAGCGAAAACCACACAGTTTTGGTGGATAAAGAAAAGTAACGCTGATATGGTCACTTTTGGTCTGAAAATTTCACGGAAAGTTTTTCGCACACAAAACTCTCATTATGACCTATACACCATATAAACATGTTTGGTAAACATTTGAGCAAAAACAACACAGTTTTGGTGGATAAAGAAAGGTGATGCCAATATGGTCACTTTTGGTCCGAAAATATAATGGAAAGTTTTTCGCGCACAGAGCTCATATTATGACCTATACACCATATATACATGTTTGGTAAACATTTGAGCAAAAACAAGACAGTTTTAGTGGATAAAGAGAGGTGACGCCGATATGGTCAATTTTGGCCGGAAAATTTCACGGAATGCATTTCGCGCACAAAGCTCTCATTATGACCTATACACCATATAAACATGTTTGGTAAACATTTGAGCAAAAACAGCACAGTTTTGGTGGATAAAAAAAGGTGACGCCGATATGGTCACTTTTGTTCTGAAAATATCATGGAAACCTTTTCGCACACAAAGCTCCTATTATGACCTATACTCTATATAAACATGTTTGGTAAACATTTGAGCAAAAACCAGACTGTTTTGGGGGATAAAAAGAGTTGACGCCGATATGGACACGTTTGGTCCGAAAATTTCACGAAAAGCTTTTCGCGCACAAAGCTCCCATTATGACATATACACTATATAAACATGTTTGGACACATTTGAGCGAAAAGCACACAATTTTGGAGGATAAACAAAAGTGACGCCAATATGGTCACTTTTGGTCCGAAAATTTCACGAAAAGCTTTTCGCGCACAAAGCTCCCATTATGACATATACACCATATAAACATGTTTGGGACACATTTGAGCAAAAACCACACAGTTTTGGAGGATAAAGAAAGGTGACGCCGATGTGGTCACTTTTGGTCCGAAAATTTCACGGAAAGCTTTTCGCACACAAAGCTCTCATTATGACATATACACCATATAAACATGTTTGGGACATATTTGAGCGAAAACCACACAGTTTTGGTGGATAAAGAAAGGTGACGCCGATATGGACACTTTTGGTCCGAAAATTTCACGGAAAGATTTTCGCGCACAAAGCTCCCATTATGACATATACACCATATAAACTTGTTTGGGACACATTTGAGCGAAAACCACACAGTTCTGGTGGATAAAGAAAAGTGACGCTGATATGGTCACTTTTGGTCTGAAAATTTCACGGAAAGCTTTTCGCACACAAAGCTCCCATTATGACCTATACACCATATAAACATGTTTTGAACACATTTGAACGAAAACAACACAATTTTGGTGGATAAAGAAAGGTGACGCCGATATGGTCAATTTTGGTCCGAAAATTTCACGGAATTCTTTTCGCGCACAAAGCTCCCATTATGAGCTATACACCATATAAACATGTTTGGTAAACATTTGAGCAAAAAACAACACAGTTTTGGTGGATAAAGAAAGGTGATGCCGTTATGGTCACTTTTGGTCCGAAAAGATCATGGAAAGCTTTTCGCGCACAAAGCTCCTATTATGACCTATACACCATATAAACATGTTTGGTAAACATTTGAGCAAAAACAAGACAGTTTTGGTGGATAATGAAAGGTGACGCCGATATGGTCAATTTTGGTCCGAAAATTTCACGGAATGCATTTCGCGCACAAAGCTCTCATTATGACCTATACACCATATAAACTTCTTTGGTAAACATTTGAGCAAAAACAACACAGTTTTGGTGGATAAAAAAAGGTGACGCCGATATGGTCACTTTTGGTCCGAAAATATCATGGAAACCTTTTCACGCACAAAGCTCCTATTATGACCTATACTCTTTATAAACATGTTTGGTAAACATTTGAGCAAAAACCGGACAGTTTTGGTGGATAAAGAGACCGATATGGACACGTTTGGTCCGAAAATTTCACGAAAAGCTTTTCGCGCACAAAGCTCACATTATGACATATACACTATATAAACATGTTTGGACACATTTGAGCTAAAAGCACACAATTTTGGAGGATAAACAAAAGTGACGTCGATATGGTCACTTTTGGTCCGAAAATTTCACGAAAAGCTTTTCGCGCACAAAGCTCCCATTATGACATATACACCATATAAACATGTTTGGGACACATTTGAGCGAAAACCACACAGTTTTGACGGATAAAAAAAAGGTGACGCCGATATGGTCACTTTTGGTCCGAAAATTTCACGGAAAGTTATTCGCGCACAAAGCTCCGATTATGACCTATATACCATATGAAGATGTTTGGGAAACATTTGAGCGAAAACAACACAATTTTGGTGGATAAAGAAAGGTGACACCGATATGGTCAATTTTGGTCCGAATGTTTCACGGAATGCATTTCGCGCACAAAGCTCCCATTATGACATATACGCCATATAAACATGTTTGGGACACATTTGAGCGAAAAGCACACAGTTTTGGAGGATAAACAAAAGTGACGCCGATATGGTCACTTTTGGTACGAAAATTTCACGGAAAGCTTTTCGCGCACAAAGCTCCAATTATGACATATACACCATATAAACATGTTTGGGACACATTTGAGCTAAAACCACACAGTTTTGGAGGATAAAGAAAGGTGACGCCGATATGGTCACTTTTGGTCCGAAAATTTCACGGAAAGGTTTTTACGCACAACGCTCCCATTATGACCTATACACCATATAAACATGTTTGGTACACATTTGAGCGAAAACCACACAGTTTTTGAGGATAAAGAAAGGTGACGCCGATATGGTAAATAATGGTCCGAAAATTTCACGTAAAGCTTTTCGCGCAAAAATCTCCTGTTATGATATATACACCATATAAACATTATTGGGACACATTTGAGCGAAAATCACACAGTTTTGGTGGATCAGGAAAGGTGACGCCGATATGGTCACTTTTGGTCCGAAAATTTAACGGAAAGCTTTTCGCGCACAAAGCTCCCATTATGACCTATACACCATATAAACATGTTTGGGACACATTTGAGCGAAAACCACACAGTTTTGGAGTATAAAGAAAGGTGACACCGATATGGTCACTTGTGGTCCGAAAATTTGACAGAATGCTTTTCGCGCACAAAGCTGCCATTATGACATATACATCATATAAACATGTTTGGGACACATTTAAGCAAAAAGCACACAGTTTTGGTGGTTAAGGAAAGCTGACGCCGATATGGTCACTTTTTGTCCAAATATTTCACGGAAAGCTTTTTGCGCACAAAGCTCCTATTATGACCTATACACCATATAAACATGCCTGGGACACATTTGAGCGAAAACAATACAGTTTTGGTGGATAAAGAAAGGTGACGCCGATATGGTCACTTTTGGTCTGAAAATTTCGCGAAAAGCTTTTCGCACAAAAAGCTCCCATTATGACCTATACACCATATAAACATGTTTAGGACACATTTGAGCGAAAACCACACAGTTTTGGAGGATAAAGAAAGGTGATGCCGATATGGTCACTTTTGGTCCGAAAATTTCACGGAAAGCTTTTTGCGCACAAAGCTCCCATTATGACCTATACACCATATAAACATGTTTGGTACACATTTGAGCGAAAACCACACAGTTTTGGAGGATAAAGAAAGGTGACACCGATATGGTAAATAATGGTCCGAAAATTTCACGGAAAGCTTTTCGCGCACAAATCTCCCATTATGATATATACACCATATAAACATTATTGGGACACATTTGAGCGAAAATCACACAGTTTTGGTGGATCAGGAAAGGTGACGCCGATATGGTCACTTTTGGTCCGAAAATTTGACAGAAAGCTTTTCGCGCTCAAAGCTCCCATTATGACCTATACACCATATAAACATGTCTGGGACACATTTGAGCGAAAACAACACAGTTTTTGTGGATAAAGAAAGGTGACGCCGATATGGTCACTTTTGGTCCGAAAATTTGACAGAAAGTTTTTCGCGCACAAACCTCCCATTATGACATCACACCATATAAATTTGTTTGGGACACATTTGAGCGAAAACCACACAGTTTTGGTGGATAAAGAAAAGTGACGCTGATAAGGTCACTTTTGGTCTGAAAATTTCACGGAAAGCTTTTCGCGCACAAAGCTCATATTATGACCTATACACCATATATACATGTTTGGTAAACATTTGAGCAAAAACAAGACAGTTTTGGTGGATAAAGAAAGGTGACGCCGATATGGTCAATTTTGGTCGGAAAATTTCACGGAATGCATTTCGCGCACAAAGCTCTCATTATGACCTATACACCATATAAACATGTTTGGTAAACATTTGAGCAAAAACAACACAGTTTTGGTGGATAAAAAAAGGTGACGCCGATATGGTCACTTATGGTCCGAAAATATCATGGAAACCTTTTCACGCACAAAGCTCCTATTATGACCTATACTCTATATAAACATGTTTGGTAAACATTTGAGCAAAAACCAGACAGTTTTGGTGGATAAAGAGACCGATATGGACACGTTTGGTCCGAAAATTTCACGAAAAGCTTTTCGCGCACAAAGCTCCCATTATGACATATACACTATATAAACATGTTTGGACACATTTGAGCTAAAAGCACACAATTTTGGAGGATAAACAAAAGTGACGTCGATATGGTCACTTTTGGTCCGAAAATTTCACGAAAAGCTTTTCGCCCACAAAGCTCCCATTATGACATATACACCATATAAACATGTTTGGGACACATTTGAGCGAAAACCACATAGTTTTGAAGGATAAAAAAAAGGTGACGCCGATATGGTCACTTTTGGTCCGAAAATTTCACGGAAAGCTATTCGCGCATAAATCTCCCATTATGACCTATATACCATATGAACATGTTTGGGAAACATTTGAGCGAAAACAACACAATTTTGGTGGATAAAGAAAGGTGACACCGATATGGTCAATTTTGGTCCGAATATTTCACGGAATGCATTTCGCGCACAAAGCTCCCATTATGACATATACACCATATAAACATGTTTGGGACACATTTGAGCGAAAAGCACACAGTTTTGGAGGATAAACAAAATTGACGCCGATATGGTCACTTTTGGTACGAAAATTTCACGGAAAGCTTTTCGCGCACAAAGCTCCAATTATGACATATACACCATATAAACATGTTTGGGACACATTTGAGCGAAAACCACACAGTTTTGGAGGATAAAGAAAGGTCACGCCGATATGGTCACTTTTGGTCCGAAAATTTCACGGAAAGGTTTTTACGCACAACGCTCCCATTATGACCTATACACCATATAAACATGTTTGGTACACATTTGAGCGAAAACCACACAATTTTTGAGGATAAAGAAAGGTGACGCCGATATGGTAAATAATGGTCCGAAAATTTCACGTAAAGCTTTTCGCGCACAAATCTCCCGTTATGATATATACACCATATAAACATTATTGGGACACATTTGAGCGAAAATCACACAGTTTTGGTGGATAAAGAAAAGTGACGCTGATATGGTCACTTTTGGTCTGAAAATTTCACGGAAAGCTTTTTGCACACAAAACTCCCATTATGACCTATACACCATATAAACATGTTTGGTAAACATTTGAGCAAAAACAACACAGTTTTGGTGGATAAAGAAAGGTGATGCCGATATGGTCACTTTTGGTCCGAAAATATAATGGAATGTTTTTCGCGCACAGAGCTCATATTATGACCTATACACCATATATACATGTTTGGTAAACATTTGAGCAAAAACAAGACAGTTTTAGTGGATAAAGAAAGGTGACGCCGATATGGTCACTTTTGGTCCGAAAATTTCACGGAAAGATTTTCGCGCACAAAGCTCCCATTATGACATATACACCATATAAACTTGTTTGGGACACATTTGAGCGAAAACCACATAGTTCTGGTGGATAAAGAAAAGTGACGCTGATATGGTCACTTTTGGTCTGAAAATTTCACGGAAAGCTTTTCGCACACAAAGCTCCCATTATGACCTATACAACATATAAACATGTTTTGAACACATTTGAACGAAAACAACACAATTTTGGTGGATAAAGAAAGGTGACGCCGATATGGTCAATTTTGGTCCGAAAATTTCACGGAATTCTTTTCGCGCACAAAGCTCACATTATGAGCTATACACCATATAAACATGTTTGGTAAACATTTGAGCAAAAAACAACACAGTTTTGGTGGATAAAGAAAGGTGATGCCGTTATGGTCACTTTTGGTCCGAAAAGATCATGGAAAGCTTTTCGCGCACAAAGCTCCTATTATGACCTATACACCATATAAACATGTTTGGTAAACATTTGAGCAAAAACAAGACAGTTTTGGTGGATAAAGAAAGGTGACGCCGATATGGTCAATTTTGGTCCGAAAATTTCACGGAATGCATTTCGCGCACAAAGCTCTCATTATGACCTATACACCATATAAACTTGTTTGGTAAACATTTGAGCAAAAACAACACAGTTTTGGTGGATAAAAAAAGGTGACGCCGATATGGTCACTTTTGGTCCGAAAATATCATGGAAACCTTTTCGCGTACAAAGCTCCTATTACGACCTATACTCTTATAAACATGTTTGGTAAACATTTGAGCAAAAACCAGACAGTTTTGGTGGATAAAAAGAGTTGACGCCGATATGGACACGTTTGGTCCGAAAATTTCACGAAAAGCTTTTTGGGCACAAAGCTCCCATTATGACATATACACTATATAAACATGTTTTGGACACATTTGAGCGAAAAGCACACAATTTTGGAGGATAAACAAAAGTGACGCCGATATGGTCACTTTTGGGCCGAAAATTTCACGAAAAGCTTTTCGCGCACAAAGCTCGCATTATGACATATACACCATATAAACATGTTTGGGACACATTTGAGCGAAAACCACACAGTTTTGGAGGATAAAGAAAGGTGACGCCGATATGGTCACTTTTGGTCTGAAAATTTCACGGAAAGCTTTTCGCGCACAAAGCTCCCATTATGACATATACACCATATAAATATTTTTGGGACATATTTGAGCGAAAACCACACACTTTTGATGGATAAGGAAAACTGACGTCGATATGGTCACTTTTGGTCCGAAAATTTCACGGAAAGTTTTTCGCGCACAAATCTCCCGTTATGACATATACACCATATAAATATTTTTGGGACACATTTGAGAGAAAACCACACACTTTTGGTGGATAAAGAAAGGTGACGCCGATATGGTAAATAATGGTCCGAAAATTTCACGGAAAGCTTTTCGCGCACAAAGCTCCCATTATGACATATACACCATATAAACATGTTTGGGACACATTTGAGCGAAAACCACACAGTTTCGGTGGATAAAGAAAGGTGACTCAGATATGGTCACTTTTGGTCCGAAAATTTCACGGAATGCTTTTTGCGTGCAAAGCTCCCATTATGACCTATAAACCATATAAACATGTTTGGTACACATTTGAGCGAAAACCACACATTTTTGGTGGATAAAGAAACGCCGATATGGTAAATAATGGTCCGAAAATTTCACGGAAAGCTTTTCGCGCACAAAGCTTCCATTATGTCCTATACACCATATAAACATTATTGGGACGCATTTGAGCGAAAACCACAAAGTTTTGGAGTATAAAGAAAGCTGACACCGATATGGTCACTTGTGGTCCGAAAATTTGACAGAATGCTTTTCGAGCACAAAGCTCCCATTATGACATATACATCATATAAACATGTTTGGGACACATTTGAGCAAAAACCACACAGTTTTGGTGGTTAAGGAAAGCTGACGCCGATATGGTCACTTTTGGTCCGTAAATTTCAGGGGAAGCTTTTCGCGCACAAAGCTCACATTATGAGATATACACCATATAAACATGTCTCGGACACATTCGAGCGAAAACAACACAGTTTTGCAAGATAAAGAAATGTGACACCGATATGGTCACTTGTGGTCCGAAAATTTGACGGAAAGCTTTTCGCGCACAAAGTTCACATTATGACATATAAACCATATAAATATTTTTGTGACACATTTGAGCGAAAACCAAGCACTTTTCGTGGATAAGGAAAGCTGATGCCGATATGGTCACTTTTGGTTCGAAAATTTCACGGAAAGCATTATTGGGACACATTTGAGCGAAAACCACACAGTTTTGGTGGATCAAGAAAGGTGATGCCGATATGGTCACTTTTGGACCGAAAATTTGACGGAAAGCTTTTTGCGCACAAAAGCTCCCATTATGTCCTATACACCATATGAACATTATTGGGACACATTTGAGCGAAATCCACAAAGTTTTGGAGGATAAAGAAAGGTGACGCCGATATGGTCACTTGTGGTCCGAAAATTTAACGGAAATCTTTTCGCGCACAAAGCTCCCATTATGACATATACACCACATAAAAATGTTTGGGACATGTTTGAGCGAAAACCACACAGTTTTGGTGGATAAGGAAAGCTGATGCCGATATGGTCACTTTTGGTTCGAAAATTTCACGGAAAGCTTTTCGCGCACAAAGCTCCCATTATCAGATATACACCATATAAACACTATTGGGACACATTTGAGCGAAAACCACACTGTTTTGGTGGATAAAGAAAGGTGACGCCGATATTGTCACTTTTGGTTCGAAAATTTCACGGAAAGCTTTTTGCGCACAAAGCACCCATTATGACCTATAAACCATATAAACATGTTTGGTAAACATTTGATCAAAAACAACACAGTTTTGGTGGATAAAGAAAGGTGACGCCGATATTGTCACTTTTGGTCCGAAAATTTCGCGGAAAGCTTTTCGCGCACAAAGCTCCCATTATGACCTATACATCATATAAACATGTTTGGTAAACATTTTAGGAAAAACCATACAATTTTAATTGATAAATAAAGGTGACGCCGATATGGTCACTTTTGGTTCGAAAATTTCACGGAAAGCTTTTCGCGCACAAAGCTCCCATTATGACCTATACACCATATAAACATGTTTGGGACACATTTGAGCAAAAACCACACAGTTTTTGTGGATAAAGAAAGGTGACGCCGATATGGTCACTTTTGGTCCGAAAAATTCACGGAAAGCTTTTTGCGCACAAAGCTCCCATTATGACCTATACACCATATAAACATGTTTGGTAAACATTTGAGCGAAAACCACACAATTTTGGTGCATAAAGAAAGGTGACACCGATATGGTAAATAATGGTCCGAAAATTTCACGGAAAGCTTTTCGCGCACAAAGCTCCCATTATGTCCTATACACCATATAAACATGTTTGGTAAACATTTGAGCGAAAACCACACAGTTTATGTTGTAAATAATAGTGACGCCGATATGGTCACTTTTGGTCCGAAAATTTCACGGAAAGCTTTTCGAGAAGAAAGCTCCCATTATGACTTATACACCATATAAACATGTTTGGGACACATTTGAGCGAAAAGCACACAGTTTTGTAGGATAAACAAATGTGACGCAGATATGGTCACTTGTGGTCCGAAAATTTGACGAAAAACTTTTCGCGCACAAAGCTCCCATTATGACATATACACCATATGAACATATTTGGGACACATTTGAGCGAAAACCACACAGTTTTAGAGGATAAAGAAAGGTGACGCCGATATGGTCACTTTTGGTTCAAAAATTTCACGGAAAGCTTTTCGCGCACAAAGCTCCCATTATGAGATATACACCATATAAACATTATTGGGACACATTTGAGCGAAAACCACACAGTTTTAGAGGATAAAGAAAGGTGACGCCGATATGGTCACTTTTGGTCCGAAAATTTCACGTAAAAGCTTTTTGCGCACAAAGCTCCAATTATGACATATACACCATATAAACATGTTTGGTATACATTTGAGCGAAAGCCACACAGTTTTGGTGGATAACGAATGGTGGTGCCGATATGGTCACTTTTGGTCCGAAAATATCACGGAAAGCTTTTCGTGCACAAAGCTTCCATTATGACCTATACACAATATAAACATGTTTGGTAAACATTTGAGCAAAAACCACACAGTTTTTATTAATAATTAAAGGTGACGCCGATATGGTCACTTTTGGTCTGAAAATTTCACGGAAAGCTTTTCGCACACAAAGCTCCCATTATGACATATACACCATATAAACATGTTTGGGACACATTTGAGCGAAAACCACACAGTTTTGGAGGATAAAGAAAGGTGACGCCGATATGGTCACTTGTGTTCCGAAAATTTGACGGAAAGCTTTTCGCGCACAAAGCTCCCATTATGACATATACATCATATAAACATTTTTGGGACACAACTGAGCAAAAACCACACAGTTTTGGTGGATAAGAAAAGCTGACGCCTATATGGTCACTTTTGGTTCGAAAATTTCATAGAAAGCTTTTCGCGCACAAAGCTCCCGTTATGAGATATACACCATATAACCATTATTGGGACACATTTGAGCGAAAACCACACAGTTTTGGTGGATAAAGAAATGTGACGCCGATATGGTCACTTTCGGTCCGAAAATTTCACGGAAACCTTTTTGCGCACAAAGCTCACATTATGACCTATACACCATATAAACATGTTTGGTAAACATTTGAGCAAAAACAACACAGTTTTGGTGGATAAAGAAAGGTGACGCCGATTCTGTAACTTTTGGTCCGAAAATATCACGGAAAGCTTTTCGCGCACAAAGCTCCCATTATGACCTATACACCATATAAACATGTTTGGTAAACATTTTAGCAAAAACCACACAGTTTTGGTTGATAAATAAAGGTGACGCCGATATGGTCACTTTTGGTCCGAAAATTTCACGGAAATCTTTTTGCGCAAAAAGCTTTCATTATGACCTATACACCATATAAACATGTTTGGTACACATATGAGCGAAAACCACACAGTTTTGGTGGATAAAGAAAGGTGACACCGATATGGTAAATAATGGTCCGAAAATTTCACCTAAATCTTTTCGCGCACAAAGCTCCCATTATGTCCTATACACCATATAAACATGTTTGGTAAACATTTGAGTAAAAACCACACAGTTTTGGCTGATAAATAAAGGTAACGCCGATATGGTCCCTTTTGGTCCGAAAATTTCACGGAAAGCTTTTCGCACACAAAGCTCCCATTATGACATATACACCATATAAACATGTTTGGGACACATTTGAGCGAAAACCACACAGTTTTGGAGGATAAAGAAAGGTGACGCCGATATGGTCACTTTTGGTACGAAAATTTCACGGAAATCTTTTTGCGCAAAAAGCTCTCATTATGTCCTATACACCATATAAACATGTTTGGTACACATATGAGCGAAAACCACACAGTTTTGGTGGATAAAGAAAGGTGACACCGATATGGTAAATAATGGTCCGAAAATTTCACCTAAATCTTTTCGCGCACAAAGCTCCCATTATGTCCTATACACCATATAAACATGTTTGGTAAACATTTGAGCGAAAACCACACAGTTTTGGTGGTAAATAATAGTGACGCCGATATGGTCACTTATGATCTGAAAATTTCACGGAAAGCTTTTCGAGAATAAAGCTCCCATTATGACATATACACAATATAAACATGCTTGGGACAAATTTGAGCGAAAAGCACACAGTTTTGGAGGATAAAGAAAAGTGACGCCGATATGGTCACTTTTGGTCCGAAAATTTCACGAAAAGCTTTTCGCGCACAAAGCTCCCATTATGATATATAAACCATATAAACATGTCTGGGACACATTAGAGCGAAAACCACACAGTTTTGGAGGATAAAGAAATGTGACGCCGATATGGTCACTTGTGGTCCGAAAATTTGATGGATAGCTTTTCGCGCACAAAGCTCCCATTATGACATATACACCATATAAATATGTTTGGGACACATTTCAGCGAAAACCACACACTTTTGGTGGATAAGGAAAGCTGATGCCGATATGGTCAATTTTGGTTCGAAAATTTCACGGAAAGCTTTTCGTGCACAAAGCTCCCATTATCAGATACACACCATATTAACATTATTGGGACACATTTAAGCGAAAACCAGACAGTTTTGGTGGATCAAGAAAGGTGACGCCGATATGGTCACTTTTGGTCCGAAAATATCACTGAAAGCTTTTCGTGCACAAAGCTCCCATTATGACCTATACACCATATAAACATGTTTGGTAAACATTTGAGTAAAAACCACACAGTTTTGGTTGATAAATAAAGGTAACGCCGATATGGTCCCTTTTGGTCCGAAAATTTCACGGAAAGCTTTTCGCACACAAAGCTCCCATTATGACATATACACCATATAAACATGTTTGGGACACATTTGAGCGAAAACCACACAGTTTTGGAGGATAAAGAAAGGTGACGCCGATATGGTCACTTTTGGTACGAAAATTTCACGGAAATCTTTTTGCGCAAAAAGCTCTCATTATGACCTATACACCATATAAACATGTTTGGTACACATATGAGCGAAAACCACACAGTTTTGGTGGATAAAGAAAGGTGACACCGATATGGTAAATAATGGTCCGAAAATTTCACCTAAATCTTTTCGCGCACAAAGCTCCCATTATGTCCTATACACCATATAAACATGTTTGGTAAACATTTGAGCGAAAACCACACAGTTTTGGTGGTAAATAATAGTGACGCCGATATGGTCACTTATGATCTGAAAATTTCACGGAAAGCTTTTCGAGAATAAAGCTCCCATTATGACATATACACAATATAAACATACTTGGGACAAATTTGAGCGAAAAGCACACAGTTTTGGAGGATAAAGAAAAGTGACGCCGATATGGTCACTTTTGGTCCGAAAATTTCACGAAAAGCTTTTCGCACACAAAGCTCCCATTATGATATATAAACCATATAAACATGTCTGCGACACATTAGAGCGAAAACCACACAGTTTTGGAGGATAAAGAAATGTGACGCCGATATGGTCACTTGTGGTCCGAAATTTTGATGGATAGCTTTTCGCGCACAAAGCTCCCATTATGACATATACACCATATAAATATATTTGGGACACATTTCAGCGAAAACCACACACTTTTGGTGGATAAGGAAAGCTGATGCCGATATGGTCAATTTTGGTTCGAAAATTTCACGGAAAGCTTTTCGTGCACAAAGCTCCCATTATCAGATACACACCATATAAACATTATTGGGACACATTTAAGCGAAAACCACACAGTTTTGGTGGATCAAGAAAGGTGACGCCGATATGGTCACTTTTGGTCCACAAATTTGACGGAAAGCTTTTCGCGCACAAAGCTCCAATTATGACATATACACCATATAAACATGTTTGGGATACATTTGAGCGAAAGCCACACAGTTTTGGTGGATAAAGAAAGGTGACGCCGATATGGTCACTTTTGGTCCGAAAATATCACTGAAAGCTTTTCGTGCACAAAGCTCCCATTATGACCTATACACCATATAAACATGTTTGGTAAACATTTGAGAAAAAACCACACAGTTTTGGTTGATAAATAAAGGTAACGCCGATATGGTCCCTTTTGGTCCGAAAATTTCACGGAAAGCTTTTCGCACACAAAGCTCCCATTATGACATATACACCATATAAACATGTTGGGGACACATTTGAGCGAAAACCACACAGTTTTGGAGGATAAAGAAAGGTGACGCTGATATGGTCACTTTTGGTACGAAAATTTCACGGAAAGCTTTTCGCGCACAAATCTCCCATTATGACATATACACCATATAAACATGTTTGGGACACATTTGAGCGAAAACCACACAGTTTTGGTGGATAATGAAAGGTGACAAGGTGACACCGATATGGTAAATAATGGTCCGAAAATTTCACCTAAAGCTTTTCGCGCACAAAGCTCCCATTATGTCCTATACACCATATAAACATGTTTGGTAAACATTTGAGCGAAAACCACACAGTTTTGGAGGTAAATAATAGTGACGCCGATATGGTCACTTTTGGTCCGAAAATTTCACGGAAAGCTTTTCGAGAATAAAGCTCCCATTATGACATATACACCATATAAACATGTTTGGGACACATTTGAGCGAAAAGCATACAGTTTTGGAGGATAAAGAAAAGTGACGCCGATATGGTCACTTTTGGTCCGAAAATTTCACGAAAAATTTTTCGCGCACAAAGCTCCCATTATGACATATAAATCATATAAACTTGTTTGGGACACATTTGAGCGAAAACCACACAGTTTTGGAGGATAAAGAAATGTGACGCCGATATGGTCACTTGTGGTCCGAAAATTTAATGGAAAGCTTTTCACGCACAAATATCACATTATGACATATACACCATATAAATATGTTTGGGATACATTTGAGCGAAAACAACACACTTTTGGTGGATAAAGAAAGCTGACGCCGATATGGTCACTTTTGGTTAGAAAATTTCACGGAAAGCTTTTCGCTCACAAAGTTGTCATTATGAGATATACACCATATAAACATTATTGGGACACATTTGAGGGAAAACCACATATTTTTGGTGGATCAAGAAAGGTGACGCCGATATGGTCACTTTTGGTCCGAAAATTTAACGGAAAGCTTTTCGCGCACAAAGCTCCAATTATGACATATACACCATATAAACATGTTTGGGATACATTTGAGCGAAAGGCACACATTTTTGGTGGATAAAGAAAGGTGACGCCGATATGTCACTTTTGGTCCGAAAGTATCACGGAAAGCTTTTCGCACACAAAGCTCCCATTATGACATATACACCATATAAACATGTTTGGGACACATTTGAGCGAAAACCACACAGTTTTGGAGGATAAAGAAAGGTGACGCCGATATGGTCACTTTTGGTACGAAAATTTCACGGAAAGCTTTTCGCGCACAAAGCTCCCATTATGACATATACACCATATAAACATGTTTGGGACACATTTGAGCGAAAACCACACAGTTTTGGTGGATAAAGAAAGGTGACAAGATGACACCGATATGGTAAATAATGGCCCAAAAATTTCACCTAAAGCTTTTCGCGCACAAAGCTCCCATTATGTCCTATACACCATATAAACATGTTTGGTAAACATTTGAGCGAAAACCACACAGTTTTGGAGGTAAATAATAATGACGCCGATATGGTCACTTTTGGTCCGAAAATTTCACGGAAAGCTTTTCGAGAATAAAGCTCCCATTATGACATATACACCATATAAACATGTTTGGGACACATTTGAGCGAAAAGCATACAGTTTTGGAGGATAAAGAAAAGTGACGCCGATATGGTCACTTTTGGTCCGAAAATTTCACGAAAAATTTTTCGCGCACAAAGCTCCCATTATGACATATAAATCATATAAACTTGTTTGGGACACATTTGAGCGAAAACCACACAGTTTTGGAGGATAAAGAAATGTGACGCCGATATGGTCACTTGTGGTCCGAAAATTTAATGGAAAGCTTTTCGCGCACAAATATCACATTATGACATATACACCATATAAATATGTTTGGGATACATTTGAGCGAAAACCACACACTTTTGGTGGATAAAGAAAGCTGACGCCGATATGGTCACTTTTGGTTAGAAAATTTCACGGAAAGCTTTTCGCGCACAAAGCTGTCATTATGAGATATACACCATATAAACATTATTGGGACACATTTGAGGGAAAACCACATATTTTCGGTGGATCAAGAAAGGTGACGCCGATATGGTCACTTTTGGTCCGAAAATTTAACGGAAAGCTTTTCGCGCACAAAGCTCCAATTATGACATATACACCATATAAACATGTTTGGGATACATTTGAGCGAAAGGCACACATTTTTGGTGGATAAAGAAAGGTGACGCCGATATGGTCACTTTTGGTCCGAAAGTATCACGGAAAGCTTTTCGCGCACAAAGCTCCCATTATGACCTATACACCATATAAACATGTTTGGTAAACATTTGAGCAAAAACCACACAGTTTTGGTCTGAAAAGGTAAATATATAGATGGGTGGCCAAAGCCGATAGTAACAAAAAGGTAAGACCAAACAAAGGGGTCTTACCAAAAAAGGTGGAACATCCCACAATTTCCTACCACTAGAATCACATCACAAAGGTCCAGGCTCGCTACATCCATCAAACCACACGGTAAAAACAATTCCAGAAATTTTACCCACATATGACAAGTCACCACAAAAGCTACCCACCCACAAGTTCAAACACTACCCTAGACTAATTAAAAGAAACAAAACTTTTGCAGCTTTTAAAAAGTAGGGAAACACAACACCACTTCACTACGCCAAGAAACCCCATCTGATGGCCCCAAAACGTGACAAAGCAAACCTGCAAAATCAAATTCAGCGTTTAATAAAGCCAATAGAGGGGGCCCACAATGACCTTATGAATCTTTGACCACATCAAACCCTCCATGGCCGATCTTGTACCACCAAAGACCTGCCGGCACCACCGGAAACACCCAAACGCCGCCAGCCCCACCACCAGGAACCCGAAGCAAGTACAGCCCCATCTCTAGAAACCGTACAAGCCCCGCAGCCAAGGCAAGAGGGAGAGGACCCGGGTACCGGAGCCACAAAACACAGACCACGAACAGAACATAAGCCGCTTCACCACTGAGCCACCAAGGAAACCCAATCGACAACAACACCACCCCCGCGCAACACAACAAACGGCAAGGGGCCACAGCACCACCGCCGTCCAAAAATAGAAAAACTAGACGAGCCCACCCCACCTCTCAAAGAAACCACGGATGAAAGAACCCTCGACGATCGACGACCGCGGTCCGGCCAAACCAGGGGGGACCCAATGAAGTACAGGCCCCAACAAACCCGGTTCACATCTCCGGACCACCCTCCACGCCACGACCCACCAGCACACCATACTTGGTCCAGAGAGGCGACAACGAACCCCGAGCTAGATCTAAAGAAAGAGGACAGGGGGATCCATGGAAAAAACTCAAGACCGGATGGCAGAGACAAGATCCGACCCCAGACCCACCCACGCACCAAAATACGCCATGGAGGAGGTCGGATCTGGCAAGAGCCACCGGGAAGAAACTTCGAACTCTCACACAAGAGAAACACTCCCACACCATCGAAAAACTCACAAATTAAAAGTGAAACCTCACAAATAAATCCAGCAACACAGATAAATCAACCCAATAGATAGAGTTTTAAATCAAACTCATATTTAATTGAAGAACAACGGGTTGAGGGAGGAGGAAGGGCCACACAGTTTTGGTTGATAAATAAAGGTGACACCGATATGGTCCCTTTTGGTCTGAAAATTTCACGGAAAGCTTTTCGCACACAAAGCTCCCATTATGACATATACACCGTATGAACATATTTGGGACACATTTGAGCGAAAACCACACAGTTTTGGAGGATAAAGAAAGGTGACGCCGATATGGTCACTTTTAGTCCGAAAATTTCACGGAAAGCTTTTCGCGCACAAAGCTCCCATTATGACATATACACCATATAAACATGTTTGGGACACATTTGACTGAAATCCACACAGTTTTGGTGGATAAAGAAAGGTGACGCCGATATAGTCACTTTTGGTCCGAAAATTTCACGGAAAGCTTTTTGCGCACAAATCTCCCATTAAGACCAATACACCATATAAACATGTTTGGTACACATTTGAGCAAAAACCACACAGTTTTGGTGGATAAAAAAAGGTGACGCCGATATGGTAAATAATGGTCCGAAAATTTCACGGAAAGCTTCTCGCGCATAAAGCTCCCATTATGTCCTATACACCATATAAACATTATTGGGACACATTTGAGCGAAATCCACAATGTTTTGGAGGATAAAGAAAGGTGACGCCGATATGGTCAATTGTGGTCCGAAAATTTGACGGAAATCTTTTCGCGCACAAAGCTCCCATTATGAGATATACACCATATAAAAATGTTTGGGACATATTTGAGCGAAAACCACACAGTTTTGGTAGATAAGGAAAGCTGACGCCGATATGGTCACTTTTGGTTCGAAAATTTCACGGAAAGCTTTTCGCGCACAAAGCTCCCATTATGAGATATAAACCATATAACATTAATGGGACACATTTGAGCGAAAACCACATAGTTCTGGTGGAAGAAGAAAGGTGACGCCGATATGGTCACTTTTGGTCCGAAAATTTCACGGAAAGCTTTTTGCGCACAAAGCTCCCATTATGACCTATACACCATATAAACATGTTTGGTAAACATTTGAGCAAAAACAACACAGTTTTGGTGGATAAAGACAGGTGACGCCGGTATGGTCACATTTGGTCCGAAAATATCACGGAAAGATTTTCGCGTACAAAGCTCCCATTATGACCTATACACCGTATAAACATGTTTGGTAAACATTTTAGCAGAAACCACACAGTTTTGGTTGATAAATATAGGTGACGCCGATATGGTCACTTTTGGTCCGAAAATTTCACGGAAAGCTTTTCGCGCACAAAGCTCTCATTATGACCTATACACCATATAAACATGTTTGGGACACATTTGAGCAAAAACCACACAGTTTTGGTGGATATAGAAAGGTGACGATGATATGGTCACTTTTGGTCCGAAATTTTCACGGAAAGCTTTTTGCGCACAAAGCTCCCATTATGACCTATACACCATATAAACCTGTTTGGTACACATTTGAGCGAAAACAACACAGTTTTGGTGGATAAAGAAAGGTGACGCCGATATGGTCACTTTTGTTCCGAAAATATCACGGAAAGCTTTTCGCGTACAAAGCTCCCATTATGACCTATACACTATATAAACATGTTTGGTAAACATTTGAGCGAAAACCACACAGTTTTGGTGGGAAATAATAGTGACGCCGATATGGTCACTTTTGGTCCGTAAATTTCAGGGGAAGCTTTTCGCGCACAAAGCTCCCATTATGAGATATACACCATATAAACATTATTGGGACACATTTAAGCGAAAACCACACAGTTTTGGTGGATCAAGAAAGGTGACGACAATATGGTCACTTTTGGTCCGAAAATATCACGGAAAGCTTTTCGCACACAAAGCTCCCATTATGACCTATACACCATATAAACATGTCTCGGACACATTTGAGCGAAAACCACACAGTTTTGGAAGATAAAGAAATGTGACGCCGATATGGTCACTTGTGGTCCGAAAATTTAATGGAAAGCTTTTCACGCACAAATATCACATTATGACATATACACCATATAAATATGTTTGGGATACATTTGAGCGAAAACCACACACTTTTGGTGGATAAAGAAAGCTGACGCCGATATGGTCACTTTTGGTTAGAAAATTTCACGGAAAGCTTTTCGCTCACAAAGTTGTCATTATGAGATATACACCATATAAACATTATTGGGACACATTTGAGGGAAAACCACATATTTTTGGTGGATCAAGAAAGGTGACGCCGATATGGTCACTTTTGGTCCGAAAATTTAACGGAAAGCTTTTCGCGCACAAAGCTCCAATTATGACATATACACCATATAAACATGTTTGGGATACATTTGAGCGAAAGGCACACATTTTTGGTGGATAAAGAAAGGTGACGCCGATATGTCACTTTTGGTCCGAAAGTATCACGGAAAGCTTTTCGCACACAAAGCTCCCATTATGACATATACACCATATAAACATGTTTGGGACACATTTGAGCGAAAACCACACAGTTTTGGAGGATAAAGAAAGGTGACGCCGATATGGTCACTTTTGGTACGAAAATTTCACGGAAAGCTTTTCGCGCACAAAGCTCCCATTATGACATATACACCATATAAACATGTTTGGGACACATTTGAGCGAAAACCACACAGTTTTGGTGGATAAAGAAAGGTGACAAGATGACACCGATATGGTAAATAATGGCCCAAAAATTTCACCTAAAGCTTTTCGCGCACAAAGCTCCCATTATGTCCTATACACCATATAAACATGTTTGGTAAACATTTGAGCGAAAACCACACAGTTTTGGAGGTAAATAATAATGACGCCGATATGGTCACTTTTGGTCCGAAAATTTCACGGAAAGCTTTTCGAGAATAAAGCTCCCATTATGACATATACACCATATAAACATGTTTGGGACACATTTGAGCGAAAAGCATACAGTTTTGGAGGATAAAGAAAAGTGACGCCGATATGGTCACTTTTGGTCCGAAAATTTCACGAAAAAGTTTTCGCGCACAAAGCTCCCATTATGACATATAAATCATATAAACTTGTTTGGGACACATTTGAGCGAAAACCACACAGTTTTGGAGGATAAAGAAATGTGACGCCGATATGGTCACTTGTGGTCCGAAAATTTAATGGAAAGCTTTTCGCGCACAAATATCACATTATGACATATACACCATATAAATATGTTTGGGATACATTTGAGCGAAAACCACACACTTTTGGTGGATAAAGAAAGCTGACGCCGATATGGTCACTTTTGGTTAGAAAATTTCACGGAAAGCTTTTCGCGCACAAAGCTGTCATTATGAGATATACACCATATAAACATTATTGGGACACATTTGAGGGAAAACCACATATTTTCGGTGGATCAAGAAAGGTGACGCCGATATGGTCACTTTTGGTCCGAAAATTTAACGGAAAGCTTTTCGCGCACAAAGCTCCAATTATGACATATACACCATATAAACATGTTTGGGATACATTTGAGCGAAAGGCACACATTTTTGGTGGATAAAGAAAGGTGACGCCGATATGGTCACTTTTGGTCCGAAAGTATCACGGAAAGCTTTTCGCGCACAAAGCTCCCATTATGACCTATACACCATATAAACATGTTTGGTAAACATTTGAGCAAAAACCACACAGTTTTGGTCTGAAAAGGTAAATATATAGATGGGTGGCCAAAGCCGATAGTAACAAAAAGGTAAGACCAAACAAAGGGGTCTTACCAAAAAAGGTGGAACATCCCACAATTTCCTACCACTAGAATCACATCACAAAGGTCCAGGCTCGCTACATCCATCAAACCACACGGTAAAAACAATTCCAGAAATTTTACCCACATATGACAAGTCACCACAAAAGCTACCCACCCACAAGTTCAAACACTACCCTAGACTAATTAAAAGAAACAAAACTTTTGCAGCTTTTAAAAAGTAGGGAAACACAACACCACTTCACTACGCCAAGAAACCCCATCTGATGGCCCCAAAACGTGACAAAGCAAACCTGCAAAATCAAATTCAGCGTTTAATAAAGCCAATAGAGGGGGCCCACAATGACCTTATGAATCTTTGACCACATCAAACCCTCCATGGCCGATCTTGTACCACCAAAGACCTGCCGGCACCACCGGAAACACCCAAACGCCGCCAGCCCCACCACCAGGAACCCGAAGCAAGTACAGCCCCATCTCTAGAAACCGTACAAGCCCCGCAGCCAAGGCAAGAGGGAGAGGACCCGGGTACCGGAGCCACAAAACACAGACCACGAACAGAACATAAGCCGCTTCACCACTGAGCCACCAAGGAAACCCAATCGACCACAACACCACCCCCGCGCAACACAACAAACGGCAAGGGGCCACAGCACCACCGCCGTCCAAAAATAGAAAAACTAGACGAGCCCACCCCACCTCTCAAAGAAACCACGGATGAAAGAACCCTCGACGATCGACGACCGCGGTCCGGCCAAACCAGGGGGGACCCAATGAAGTACAGGCCCCAACAAACCCGGTTCACATCTCCGGACCACCCTCCACGCCACGACCCACCAGCACACCATACTTGGTCCAGAGAGGCGACAACGAACCCCGAGCTAGATCTAAAGAAAGAGGACAGGGGGATCCATGGAAAAAACTCAAGACCGGATGGCAGAGACAAGATCCGACCCCAGACCCACCCACGCACCAAAATACGCCATGGAGGAGGTCGGATCTGGCAAGAGCCACCGGGAAGAAACTTCGAACTCTCACACAAGAGAAACACTCCCACACCATCGAAAAACTCACAAATTAAAAGTGAAACCTCACAAATAAATCCAGCAACACAGATAAATCAACCCAATAGATAGAGTTTTAAATCAAACTCATATTTAATTGAAGAACAACGGGTTGAGGGAGGAGGAAGGGCCACACAGTTTTGGTTGATAAATAAAGGTGACACCGATATGGTCCCTTTTGGTCTGAAAATTTCACGGAAAGCTTTTCGCACACAAAGCTCCCATTATGACATATACACCGTATGAACATATTTGGGACACATTTGAGCGAAAACCACACAGTTTTGGAGGATAAAGAAAGGTGACGCCGATATGGTCACTTTTAGTCCGAAAATTTCACGGAAAGCTTTTCGCGCACAAAGCTCCCATTATGACATATACACCATATAAACATGTTTGGGACACATTTGACTGAAATCCACACAGTTTTGGTGGATAAAGAAAGGTGACGCCGATATAGTCACTTTTGGTCCGAAAATTTCACGGAAAGCTTTTTGCGCACAAATCTCCCATTAAGACCAATACACCATATAAACATGTTTGGTACACATTTGAGCAAAAACCACACAGTTTTGGTGGATAAAAAAAGGTGACGCCGATATGGTAAATAATGGTCCGAAAATTTCACGGAAAGCTTCTCGCGCATAAAGCTCCCATTATGTCCTATACACCATATAAACATTATTGGGACACATTTGAGCGAAATCCACAATGTTTTGGAGGATAAAGAAAGGTGACGCCGATATGGTCAATTGTGGTCCGAAAATTTGACGGAAATCTTTTCGCGCACAAAGCTCCCATTATGAGATATACACCATATAAAAATGTTTGGGACATATTTGAGCGAAAACCACACAGTTTTGGTAGATAAGGAAAGCTGACGCCGATATGGTCACTTTTGGTTCGAAAATTTCACGGAAAGCTTTTCGCGCACAAAGCTCCCATTATGAGATATAAACCATATAACATTAATGGGACACATTTGAGCGAAAACCACATAGTTCTGGTGGAAGAAGAAAGGTGACGCCGATATGGTCACTTTTGGTCCGAAAATTTCACGGAAAGCTTTTTGCGCACAAAGCTCCCATTATGACCTATACACCATATAAACATGTTTGGTAAACATTTGAGCAAAAACAACACAGTTTTGGTGGATAAAGAAAGGTGACGCCGGTATGGTCACATTTGGTCCGAAAATATCACGGAAAGATTTTCGCGTACAAAGCTCCCATTATGACCTATACACCGTATAAACATGTTTGGTAAACATTTTAGCAGAAACCACACAGTTTTGGTTGATAAATATAGGTGACGCCGATATGGTCACTTTTGGTCCGAAAATTTCACGGAAAGCTTTTCGCGCACAAAGCTCTCATTATGACCTATACACCATATAAACATGTTTGGGACACATTTGAGCAAAAACCACACAGTTTTGGTGGATATAGAAAGGTGACGATGATATGGTCACTTTTGGTCCGAAATTTTCACGGAAAGCTTTTTGCGCACAAAGCTCCCATTATGACCTATACACCATATAAACCTGTTTGGTACACATTTGAGCGAAAACAACACAGTTTTGGTGGATAAAGAAAGGTGACGCCGATATGGTCACTTTTGTTCCGAAAATATCACGGAAAGCTTTTCGCGTACAAAGCTCCCATTATGACCTATACACTATATAAACATGTTTGGTAAACATTTGAGCGAAAACCACACAGTTTTGGTGGGAAATAATAGTGACGCCGATATGGTCACTTTTGGTCCGTAAATTTCAGGGGAAGCTTTTCGCGCACAAAGCTCCCATTATGAGATATACACCATATAAACATTATTGGGACACATTTAAGCGAAAACCACACAGTTTTGGTGGATCAAGAAAGGTGACGACAATATGGTCACTTTTGGTCCGAAAATATCACGGAAAGCTTTTCGCGCACAAAGCTCCCATTATGACCTATACACCATATAAACATGTCTCGGACACATTTGAGCGAAAACCACACAGTTTTGGAAGATAAAGAAATGTGACGCCGATATGGTCACTTGTGGTCCGAAAATTTGACGGAAAGCTTTTCGCGCACAAAGCTCACATTATGAAATATACACCATATAAATATTTTTGTGACATATTTGAGCGAAAACCACACACTTTTGGTGGATAAGGAAAGCTGATGCCGATATGGTCACTTTTGGTTCGAAAATTTCACGGAAAGCTTTTCGCGCACAAAGCTCCCATTATGAGATATTCACCAAATAAGCATTATTGGGACACATTTGAGCAAAAACCACACTGTTTTGGTGGATCAAGAAAGGTGACGCCGATATGGTCACTTTTGGTTCGAAAATTTGACGGAAAGCTTTTCGCGCACAAAGCTCCAATTATTACATATACACCATATAAAAATATTTAGGAAACATTTGAGCGGAAGTCACACAGTGTTGGTGGATAAAGAAAGGTGACGCCGATATGGTCACTTTTGGTCCGAAAATTTGACGGAAAACTTTTCGCGCACAATGCTCCCATTATGACATATACACCATATGAACATATTTGGGACACATTTGAGCGAAAACCACACAGTTTTGGAGGATAAAGAAAGGTGACGCCGATATGGTCACTTTTGGTCCGAAAATTTCACGGAAAGCTTTTCGCGCACAAAGCTCCCATTATGACATATACACCATATAAACATGTTTGGGACACATTTGACAGAAATCCACACAGTTTTGGTGGATAAAGAAAGGTGACGCCGATATAGTCACTTTTGGTCCGAAAATTTCACGGAAAGCTTTTTGCGCACAAATCTCCCATTAAGACCTATACACCATATAAACATGTTTGGTACACATTTGAGCAAAAACCACACAGTTTTGGTGGATAAAAAAAGGTGACGCCGATATGGTAAATAATGGTCCGAAAATTTCACGGAAAGCTTCTCGCGCACAAAGCTCCCATTATGTCCTATACACCATATAAACATTATTGGGACACATTTGAGCGAAATCCACAAAGTTTTGGAGGATAAAGAAAGGTGACGCCGATATGGTCACTTGTGGTCCGAAAATTTGACGGAAATCTTTTCGCGCACGAAGCTCCCATTATGACATATACACCATATAAAAATGTTTGGGACATATTTGAGCGAAAACCACACAGTTTTGGTGGATAAGGAAAGCTGACGCCGATATGGTCACTTTTGGATCGAAAATTTCACGGAAAGCTTTTCGCGCACAAAGCTCCCATTATGAGATATACACCATATAACATTAATGGGACACATTTGAGCGAAAACCACACAGTTCTGGTGGATAAAGAAAGGTGACGCCGGTATGGTCACTTTTGGTCCGAAAATATCACGGAAAGCTTTTCGCGTACAAAGCTCCCGTTATGACCTATACACAGTATAAACATGTTTGGTAAACATTTTAGCAAAAACCACACAGTTTTGGTTGATAAATATAGGTGACGCCGATATGGTCACTTTTGGTCCGAAAATTTCACGGAAAGCTTTTCGCGCACAAAGCTCACATTATGACTTATACACCATATAAACATGTTTGGGACACATTTGAGCAAAAACCACACAGTTTTGGTGGATAAAGAAATGTGACGATGTTATGGTCACTCTTGGTCCGAAATTTTCACGGAAAGCTTTTTGCGCACAAAGCTCCCATTATGACCTATACACCATATAAACCTGTTTGGTACACATTTGAGCGAAAACAACACAGTTTTGGTGGATAAAGAAAGGTGACACCGATATGGTCACTTTTGTTCCGAAAATATCACGGAAAGCTTTTCGCGTACAAAGCTCCCATTATGACCTATACACTATATAAACATGTTTGGTAAACATTTGAGCGAAAACCACACAGTTTTGGTGGGAAATAATAGTGACGCCGATATGGTCACTTTTGGTCCGTAAATTTCAGGGGAAGCTTTTCGCGCACAAAGCTCCCATTATGAGATATACACCATATAAACATTATTGGGACACATTTAAGCGAAAACCACACAGTTTTGGTGGATCAAGAAAGGTGACGACAATATGGTCACTTTTGGTCCGAAAATATCACGGAAAGCTTTTCGCGCACAAAGCTCCCATTATGACCTATACACCATATAAACATGTCTCGGACACATTTGAGCGAAAACCACACAGTTTTGGAAGATAAAGAAATGTGACGCCGATATGGTCACTTGTGGTCCGAAAATTTGACGGAAAGCTTTTCGCGCACAAAGCTCACATTATGAAATATACACCATATAAATATTTTTGTGACATATTTGAGCGAAAACCACACACTTTTGGTGGATAAGGAAAGCTGATGCCGATATGGTCACTTTTGGTTCGAAAATTTCACGGAAAGCTTTTCGCGCACAAAGCTCCCATTATGAGATATTCACCATATAAGCATTATTGGGACACATTTGAGCGAAAACCACACAGTTTTGGAGGATAAAGAAAGGTGACGCCGATATGGTCACTTTTGGTCCGAAAATTTCACGGAAAGCTTTTCGCGCACAAAGCTCCCATTATGACATATACACCATATAAACATGTTTGGGACACATTTGACAGAAATCCACACAGTTTTGGTGGATAAAGAAAGGTGACGCCGATATAGTCACTTTTGGTCCGAAAATTTCACGGAAAGCTTTTTGCGCACAAATCTCCCATTAAGACCTATACACCATATAAACATGTTTGGTACACATTTGAGCAAAAACCACACAGTTTTGGTGGATAAAAAAAGGTGACGCCGATATGGTAAATAATGGTCCGAAAATTTCACGGAAAGCTTCTCGCGCACAAAGCTCCCATTATGTCCTATACACCATATAAACATTATTGGGACACATTTGAGCGAAATCCACAAAGTTTTGGAGGATAAAGAAAGGTGACGCCGATATGGTCACTTGTGGTCCGAAAATTTGACGGAAATCTTTTCGCGCACGAAGCTCCCATTATGACATATACACCATATAAAAATGTTTGGGACATATTTGAGCGAAAACCACACAGTTTTGGTGGATAAGGAAAGCTGACGCCGATATGGTCACTTTTGGATCGAAAATTTCACGGAAAGCTTTTCGCGCACAAAGCTCCCATTATGAGATATACACCATATAACATTAATGGGACACATTTGAGCGAAAACCACACAGTTCTGGTGGATAAAGAAAGGTGACGCCGGTATGGTCACTTTTGGTCCGAAAATATCACGGAAAGCTTTTCGCGTACAAAGCTCCCGTTTTGACCTATACACAGTATAAACATGTTTGGTAAACATTTTAGCAAAAACCACACAGTTTTGGTTGATAAATATAGGTGACGCCGATATGGTCACTTTTGGTCCGAAAATTTCACGGAAAGCTTTTCGCGCACAAAGCTCACATTATGACTTATACACCATATAAACATGTTTGGGACACATTTGAGCAAAAACCACACAGTTTTGGTGGATAAAGAAATGTGACGATGTTATGGTCACTCTTGGTCCGAAATTTTCACGGAAAGCTTTTTGCGCACAAAGTTCCCATTATGACCTATACACCATATAAACCTGTTTGGTACACATTTGAGCGAAAACAACACAGTTTTGGTGGATAAAGAAAGGTGACACCGATATGGTCACTTTTGTTCCGAAAATATCACGGAAAGCTTTTCGCGTACAAAGCTCCCATTATGACCTATACACTATATAAACATGTTTGGTAAACATTTGAGCGAAAACCACACAGTTTTGGTGGGAAATAATAGTGACGCCGATATGGTCACTTTTGGTCCGTAAATTTCAGGGGAAGCTTTTCGCGCACAAAGCTCCCATTATGAGATATACACCATATAAACATTATTGGGACACATTTAAGCGAAAACCACACAGTTTTGGTGGATCAAGAAAGGTGACGACAATATGTTCACTTTTGGTCCGAAAATATCACGGAAAGCTTTTCGCGCACAAAGCTCCCATTATGACCTATACACCATATAAACATGTCTCGGACACATTTGAGCGAAAACCACACAGTTTTGGAAGATAAAGAAATGTGACGCCGATATGGTCACTTGTGGTCCGAAAATTTGACGGAAAGCTTTTCGCGCACAAAGCTCACATTATGAAATATACACCATATAAATATTTTTGTGACATATTTGAGCGAAAACCACACACTTTTGGTGGATAAGGAAAGCTGATGCCGATATGGTCACTTTTGGTTCGAAAATTTCACGGAAAGCTTTTCGCGCACAAAGCTCCCATTATGAGATATTCACCATATAAGCATTATTGGGACACATTTGAGCGAAAACCACACTGTTTTGGTGGATCAAGAAAGGTGACGCCGATATGGTCACTTTTGGTCCGAAAATTTGACGGAAAACTTTTCGCGCACAATGCTCCCATTATGACATATACACCATATGAACATATTTGGGACACATTTGAGCGAAAACCACACAGTTTTGGAGGATAAAGAAAGGTGACGCCGATATGGTCACTTTTGGTCCGAAAATTTCACGGAAAGCTTTTCGCGCACAAAGCTCCCATTTTGACATATACACCATATAAACATGTTTGGGACACATTTGACTGAAATCCACACAGTTTTGGTGGATAAAGAAAGGTGACGCCGATATAGTCACTTTTGGTCCGAAAATTTCACGGAAAGCTTTTTGCGCACAAATCTCCCATTAAGACTTATACACCATATAAACATGTTTGGTACACATTTGAGCAAAAACCACACAGTTTTGGTGGATAAAAAAAGGTGACGCCGATATGGTAAATAATGGTCCGAAAATTTCACGGAAAGCTTCTCGCGCACAAAGCTCCCATTATGTCCTATACACCATATAAACATTATTGGGACACATTTGAGCGAAATCCACAAAGTTTTGGAGGATAAAGAAAGGTGACGCCGATATGGTCACTTGTGGTCCGAAAATTTGACGGAAATCTTTTCGCGCACGAAGCTCCCATTATGACATATACACCATATAAAAATGTTTGGGACATATTTGAGCGAAAACCACACAGTTTTGGTGGATAAGGAAAGCTGACGCCGATATGGTCACTTTTGGATCGAAAATTTCACGGAAAGCTTTTCGCGCACAAAGCTCCCATTATGAGATATACACCATATAACATTAATGGGACACATTTGAGCGAAAACCACACAGTTCTGGTGGATAAAGAAAGGTGACGCCGGTATGGTCACTTTTGGTCCGAAAATATCACGGAAAGCTTTTCGCGTACAAAGCTCCCGTTATGACCTATACACAGTATAAACATGTTTGGTAAACATTTTAGCAAAAACCACACAGTTTTGGTTGATAAATATAGGTGACGCCGATATGGTCACTTTTGGTCCGAAAATTTCACGGAAAGCTTTTCGCGCACAAAGCTCACATTATGACTTATACACCATATAAACATGTTTGGGACACATTTGAGCAAAAACCACACAGTTTTGGTGGATAAAGAAATGTGACGATGTTATGGTCACTCTTGGTCCGAAAATTTCACGGAAAGCTTTTTGCGCACAAAGCTCCCATTATGACCTATACACCATATAAACATGTTTGGTACACATTTGAGCGAAAACAACACAGTTTTGGTGGATAAAGAGGGGTGACCCCGATATGGTCACATTTGTTCCGAAAATATCACGGAAAGCTTTTTGCGTACAAAGCTCCCATTATGACCTATACACTATATAAATATGTTTGGTAAACATTTGAGCGAAAACCACACAGTTTTGGTTGTAAATAATAGTGACGCCGATATGGTCACTTTTTGTCCGTAAATTTCAGCGGAAGCTTTTAGCGCACAAAGCTCCCATTATGAGATATACACCATATAAACATTATTGGGACACAGTTAAGCGAAAACCACAAAGTTTTGGTGGATCAAGAAAGGTGACGCCAATATGGTCACTTTTGGTCCGAAAATATCACGGAAAGCTTTTCGCGCACAAAGCCCCCATTATGACCTATACACCATATAAACATGTCTCGGACACATTTGAGCGAAAACCACACAATTTTGAGGATAAAGAAATGTGACGCCGATATGGTCACTTGTGGTCCGAAAATTTGACGGAAAGCTTTTCGCGCACATAGCTCACATTATGACATATACACCATATAAATATTTTTGTGACACATTTGAGCGAAAACCACACACTTTTGGTGGATAAGGAAAGCTGATGCCGATATGGTCACTTTTGGTTCGAAAATTTCACGGAAAGCTTTTCGCGCACAAAGATCCCATTATGAGATATTCACCATATAAGCATTATTGGGACACATTTGAGCGAAAACCACACAGTTTTGGTGGATCGAGAAAGGTGACGCCGATATGGTCACTTTGGGTCCGAAAATTTGACGTAAAGCTTTTCGTGCACAAAGCTCCAATTATGACATATACACCATATAAACATGTTTGGGATATATTTGAGCGAAAGCCACACAGTGTTGGTGGATAAAGAAAGGTGACGCCGGTATGGTCACTTTTGGTCCGAAAATTTCACGGAAAACATTTCGCGCACAAAGCTCCAATTATGACATATACACCATATAAACATGTTTGTGACACATATGAGCGAAAACCACACAGTTTTGGTGGATAAAGAAAGGTGACGCTGATATGGTCACTTTTGGTCCGAAAATTTCACGGAAAGCTTTTCGCGCACAAAGCTGCCATTATGACCTATATACCATATAAACATGTCTGGGACAAATATGAGCGAAAACCACACAGTTTTGGTGGATAAAGAAAGGTGACGCCGATATGGTCACTTTTGGTCCGAAAATTTCACGGAAAGCTTTTCGCGCACAAAGCTCCCATTATGACATATACACCATATGAACATATTTGGGACACATTTGAGCGAAAACCACACAGTTTTGGAGGATAAAGAAAGGTGACGCCGATATGGTCACTTTTGGTCCGAAAATTTCACGGAAAGCTTTTCGCGCACAAAGCTCTCATTATGACATATACACCATATAAACATGTTTGGGACACATTTGACTGAAATCCACACAGTTTTGGTGGATAAAGAAGGGTGACGCCGATATAGTCACTTTTGGTCCGAAAATTTCACGGAAAGTTTTTTGCGCACAAATCTCCTTTTAAGACCTATACACCATATAAACATGTTTGGTACACATTTGAGCAAAAACCACACAGTTTTGGTGGATAAAAAAAGGTGACGCCGATATGGTCACTTTTGGTCCGAAAATTTCACGGAAAGCTTTTCGCGCACAAAGCTCCCATTATAACCTATATACCATATAAACATTATTGGGACACATTTGAGCGAAATCCACAATGTTTTGGAGGATAAAGAAAGGTGACGCTGATATGGTCACTTGTGGTCCGAAAATTTGACGGAAATCTTTTCGCGCACAAAGCTCCCATTATGACATATACACCATATAAAAATGTTTGGGACATATTTGAGCGAAAACCACATAGTTTTGGTGGATAAGGAAAGCTGACGCCGATATGGTCACTTTTGGTTCGAAAATTTCACGGAAAGCTTTTCGCGCACAAAAGCTCCCATTATGAGATATACACCATATAACATTAATGGGACACATTTGAGCGAAAACCACACAGTTCTGGTGGATAAGGAAAGGTGACGCCGATATGGTCACTTTTGGTCCGAAAATTTCACGGAAAGCTTTTTGCGCACAAAGCTCCCATTATGACCTATACACCATATAAACATGTTTGGTAAACATTTGAGCAAAAACAACACAGTTTTGGTGGATAAAGAAAGGTGACGCTGGTATGGTCACTTTTGGTCCGAAAATATCACGGAAAGCTTTTCGCGTACAAAGCTCCCATTATGACCTATACACCGTATAAACATGTTTGGTAAACATTTTAGCAAAAACCACACAGTTTTGGTTGATAAATATAGGTGACGCCGATATGGTCACTTTTGGTCCGAAAATTTCACGGAAAGCTTTTCGCGCACAAAGCTCACATTATGACCTATACACCATATAAACATGTTTGGGACACATTTGAGCAAAAACCACACAGTTTTGGTGGATAAAGAAAGGTGACGATGATATAGTCACTTTTGGTCCGAAAATTTCACGGAAAGCTTTTTGCGCACAAAGCTCCCATTATGACCTATACACCATATAAACCTGTTTGGTACACATTTGAGCGAAAACAACACAGTTTTGGTGGATAAAGAAAGGTGACGCCGATATGGTCACATTTGTTCCGAAAATATCACGGAAAGCTTTTTGCGTACAAAGCTCCCATTATGACCTATACACTATATAAATATGTTTGGTAAACATTTGAGCGAAAACCACACAGTTTTGATGGTAAATAATAGTGACGCCGATATGGTCACTTTTGGTCCGTAAATTTCAGCGGAAGCTTTTCGCGCACAAAGCTCCCATTATGAGATATACACCATATAAACATTATTGGGACACAGTTAAGCGAAAACCACAAAGTTTTGGTGGATCAAGAAAGGTGACGCCAATATGGTCACTTTTGGTCCGAAAATATCACGGAAAGCTTTTCGCGCACAAAGCCCCCATTATGACCTATACACCATATAAACATGTCTCGGACACATTTGAGCGAAAACCACACAATTTTGAGGATAAAGAAATGTGACGCCGATATGGTCACTTGTGGTCCGAAAATTTGACGGAAAGCTTTTCGCGCACATAGCTCACATTATGACATATACACCATATAAATATTTTTGTGACACATTTGAGCGAAAACCACACACTTTTGGTGGATAAGGATAGCTGATGCCGATATGGTCACTTTTGGTTCGAAAATTTCACGGAAAGCTTTTCGCGCACAAAGATCCCATTATGAGATATTCACCATATAAGCATTATTGGGACACATTTGAGCGAAAACCACACAGTTTTGGTGGATCGAGAAAGGTGACGCCGATATGGTCACTTTTGGTCCGAAAATTTGACGTAAAGCTTTTCGTGCACAAAGCTCCAATTATGACATATACACCATATAAACATGTTTGGGATATATTTGAGCGAAAACCACACAGTTTTGGTGGATAAAGAAAGGTGACGCTGATATGGTCACTTTTGGTCCGAAAATTTCACGGAAAGCTTTTCGCGCACAAAGCTGCCATTATGACCTATATACCATATAAACATGTCTGGGACAAATATGAGCGAAAACCACACAGTTTTGGTGGATAAAGAAAGGTGACGCCGATATGGTCACTTTTGGTCCGAAAATTTCACGGAAAGCTTTTCGCGCACAAAGCTCCCATTATGACATATACACCATATGAACATATTTGGGACACATTTGAGCGAAAACCACACAGTTTTGGAGGATAAAGAAAGGTGACGCCGATATGGTCACTTTTGGTCCGAAAATTTCACGGAAAGCTTTTCGCGCACAAAGCTCCCATTATGACATATACACCATATAAACATGTTTGGGACACATTTGACTGAAATCCACACAGTTTTGGTGGACAAAGAAGGGTGACGCCGATATAGTCACTTTTGGTCCGAAAATTTCACGGAAAGTTTTTTGCGCACAAATCTCCTTTTAAGACCTATACACCATATAAACATGTTTGGTACACATTTGAGCAAAAACCACACAGTTTTGGTGGATAAAAAAAGGTGACGCCGATATGGTCACTTTTGGTCCGAAAATTTCACGGAAAGCTTTTCGCGCACAAAGCTCCCATTATGACCTATATACCATATAAACATTATTGGGACACATTTGAGCGAAATCCACAATGTTTTGGAGGATAAAGAAAGGTGACGCTGATATGGTCACTTGTGGTCCGAAAATTTGACGGAAATCTTTTCGCGCACAAAGCTCCCATTATGACATATACACCATATAAAAATGTTTGGGACATATTTGAGCGAAAACCACATAGTTTTGGTGGATAAGGAAAGCTGACGCCGATATGGTCACTTTTGGTTCGAAAATTTCACGGAAAGCTTTTCGCGCACAAAAGCTCCCATTATGAGATATACACCATATAACATTAATGGGACACATTTGAGCGAAAACCACACAGTTCTGGTGGATAAGGAAAGGTGACGCCGATATGGTCACTTTTGGTCCGAAAATTTCACGGAAAGCTTTTTGCGCACAAAGCTCCCATTATGACCTATACACCATATAAACATGTTTGGTAAACATTTGAGCAAAAACAACACAGTTTTGGTGGATAAAGAAAGGTGACGCTGGTATGGTCACTTTTGGTCCGAAAATATCACGGAAAGCTTTTCGCGTATAAAGCTCCCATTATGACCTATACACCGTATAAACATGTTTGGTAAACATTTTAGCAAAAACCACACAGTTTTGGTTGATAAATATAGGTGACGCCGATATGGTCACTTTTGGTCCGAAAATTTCACGGAAAGCTTTTCGCGCACAAAGCTCACATTATGACCTATACACCATATAAACATGTTTGGGACACATTTGAGCAAAAACCACACAGTTTTGGTGGATAAAGAAAGGTGACGATGATATAGTCACTTTTGGTCCGAAAATTTCACGGAAAGCTTTTTGCGCACAAAGCTCCCATTATGACCTATACACCATATAAACCTGTTTGGTACACATTTGAGCGAAAACAACACAGTTTTGGTGGATAAAGAAAGGTGACGCCGATATGGTCACATTTGTTCCGAAAATATCACGGAAAGCTTTTTGCGTACAAAGCTCCCATTATGACCTATACACTATATAAATATGTTTGGTAAACATTTGAGCGAAAACCACACAGTTTTGATGGTAAATAATAGTGACGCCGATATGGTCACTTTTGGTCCGTAAATTTCAGGGGAAGCTTTTCGCGCACAAAGCTCCCATTATGAGATATACACCATATAAACATTATTGGGACACATTTAAGCGAAAACCACACAGTTTTGGTGGAACAAGAAAGGTGACGCCAATATGGTCACTTTTGGTCCGAAAATATCACGGAAAGCTTTTCGCGCACAAAGCCCCCATTATGACCTATATACCATATAAACATGTCTCGGACACATTTGAGCGAAAACCACACAATTTTGGAGGATAAAGAAATGTGACGCCGATATGGTCACTTGTGGTCCGAAAATTTGACGGAAAGCTTTTCGCGCACATAGCTCACATTATGACATATACACCATATAAATATTTTTGAGACACATTTGAGCGAAAACCACACACTATTGGTGGATAAGGAAAGTTGATGCCGATATGGTCACTTTTGGTTCGAAAATTTCACGGAAAGCTTTTCGCGCACAAAGCTCCCATTATGAGATATTCACCATATAAGCATTATTGGGACACATTTGAGCGAAAACCACACAGTTTTGGTGGATCGAGAAAGGTGACGCCAATATGGTCACTTTTGGTCCGAAAATTTAACGTAAAGCTTTTCGTGCACAAAGCTCCAATTATGACATATTCACCATATAAACATGTTTGGGATATATTTGAGCGAAAGCCACACAGTGTTGGTGGATAAAGAAAGGTGACGCCGGTATGGTCTCTTTTGGTCCGAAAATTTCACGGAAAATATTTCGCGCACAAAGCTCCAATTATGACATATACACCATATAAACATGTTTGTGACACATATGAGCGAAAACCACACAGTTTTGGTGGATAGAGAAAGGTGACGCTGATATGGTCACTTTTGGTCCGAAAATTTCACGGAAAGCTTTTCGCGCATAAAGCTCCCATTATGACCTATATACCATATAAACTTGTCTTGGACAAATATGAGCGAAAACCACACAGTTTTGGTGGATAAAGAAAGGTGACGCCGATATGGTCACTTTTGGTCCGAAAATTTCACGGAAAGCTTTTCGCGCACAAAGCTCCCATTATGACATATACACCATATGAACATATTTGAGACACATTTGAGCGAAAACCACACAGTTTTGGAGGATAAAGAAAGGTGACGCTGATATGGTCACTTTTGGTCCGAAAATTTCACGGAAAGCTTTTTGCGCACAAAGCTCCCATTATGACTTATACACCATATAAACATGTTTGGTAAACATTTGAGCAAAAACAACACAATTTTGGTGGATAAAGAAAGGTGACGCCGGTATGGTCACTTTTGGTCCGAAAATATCACAGAAAGCTTTTCGCGTACAAAGCTCCCATTATGACCTATACACCGTATAAACATGTTTGGTAAACATTTTAGCAAAAACCACACAGTTTTGGTTGATAAATATAGGTGACGCCGATATGGTCACTTTTGGTCCGAAAATTTCACGGAAAGCTTTTCGCGCACAAAGCTCACATTATGACCTATACACCATATAAACATGTTTGGGACACATTTGAGCAAAAACCACACAGTTTTGGTGGATAAAGAAAGGTGACGATGATATGGTCACTTTTGGTCCGAAAATTTCACGGAAAGCTTTTTGCGCACAAAGCTCCCATTATGACCTATACACCATATAAACCTGTTTGGTACACATTTTAACGAAAACAACACAGTTTTGGTGGATAAAGAAAGGTGACGCCGATATGGTCACATTTGTTCCGAAAATATCACGGAAAGCTTTTTGCGTACAAAGCTCCCGTTATGACCTATACACTATATAAATATGTTTGGTAAACATTTGAGCGAAAACCACACAGTTTTGGTGGTAAATAATAGTGACGCCGATATGGTCACTTTTGGTCCGTAAATTTCAGGGGAAGCTTTTCGCGCACAAAGCTCCCATTATGAGATATACACTATATAAACATTATTGGGACACATTTAAGCGAAAACCACACAGTTTTGGTAGATCAAGAAAGGTGACGCCAATATGGTCACTTTTGGTCCGAAAATATCACGGAAAGCTTTTCGCGCACAAAGCCCCCATTATGACCTATACACCATATAAACATGTCTAGGACACATTTGAGCGAAAACCACACAATTTTGGAGGATAAAGAAATGTGATGCCGATATGGTCACATGTGGTCCGAAAATTTGACGGAAAGCTTTTCGCGCACATAGCTCATATTATGACATATACACCATATAAATATTTTTTTGACACATTTGACCGAAAACCACACACTTTTGGTGGTTAAGGAAAGTTGATGCCGATATGGTCACTTTTGGTTCGAAAATTTCACGGAAAGCTTTTCGCGCACAAAGCTCCCATTATGAGATATTCACCATATAAGCATTATTGGGACACATTTGAGCGAAAACCACATAGTTTTGGTGGATCGAGAAAGGTGACGCCGATATGGTAACTTTTGGTCCGAAAATTTGACGTAAAGCTTTTCGTGCACAAAGCTCCAATTATGACATATTCACCATATAAACATGTTTGGGATATATTTGAGCGAAAGCCACACAGTGTTGGTGGATAAAGAAAGGTGACGCCGGTATGATCACTTTTGGTCCGAAAATTTCACGGAAAATATTTCGCGCACAAAGCTCCAATTATGACATATACACCATATAAACATGTTTGTGACACATATGAGCGAAAACCATACAGTTTTGGTGGATAAAGAAAGGTGACGCTGATATGGTCACTTTTGGTCCAAAAATTTCACGGAAAGCTTTTCGCGCACAAAGCTCCCATTATGACCTATATACCATATAAACATGTCTGGGACAAATATGAGCGAAAACCACACAGTTTTCGTGGATAAAGAAAGGTGACGCTGATATGGTCACTTTTGGTCCGATAATTTCACGGAAAGCTTTTCGCGCACAAAGCTCCCATTATGACATATACACCATATGAACATATTTGGGACACATTTGAGCGAAAACCACACAGTTTTGGAGGATAAAGAAAGGTGACGCCGATATGGTCACTTTTGGTCCGAAAATTTCACGGAAAGCTTTTCGCGCACAAAGCTCCCATTATGACATATACACCATATAAACATGTTTGGGACACATTTGACTGAAATCCACACAGTTTTGGTGGATAAAGAAAGGTGACGCCGATATAGTCACTTTTGGTCCGAAAATTTCACGATAAGCTTTTTGCGCACAAATCTCCTTTTAAGACCTATACACCATATAAACATGTTTGGTACACATTTGAGCAAAAACCACACAGTTTTGGTGGATAAAAAAAGGTGACGCCGATATGGTCACTTTTGGTCCGAAAATTTCACGGAAAGCTTTTCGCGCACAAAGCTCCCATTATGACCTATATACCATATAAACATTATTGGGACACATTTGAGCGAAATCCACAAAGTTTTGGAGGATAAAGAAAGGTGACGCTGATACGGTCACTTGTGGTCCGAAAATTTGACGGAAATCTTTTCGCGCACAAAGCTCCCATTATGACATATACACCATATAAAAATGTTTGGGACATATTTGAGCGAAAACCACATAGTTTTGGTGGATAAGGAAAGCTGACGCCGATATGGTCACTTTTGGTTCGAAAATTTCACGGAAAGCTTTTCGCGCACAAAGCTCCCATTATGAGATATACACCATATAACATTAATGGGACACATTTGAGCGAAAACCACACAGTTATAGTGGATAAGGAAAGGTGACGCCGATATGGTCACTTTTGGTCCGAAAATTTCACTAAAAGCTTTTTGCGCACAAAGCTCCCATTATGACCTATACACCATATAAACATGTTTGGTAAACATTTGTGCAAAAACAACACAGTTTTGGTGGATAAAGAAAGGTGACGCCGGAATGGTCACTTTTGGTCCGAAAATATCACGGAAAGCTTTTCGCGTACAAAGCTCCCATTATGACCTATACACCGTATAAACATGTTTGGTAAACATTTTAGCAAAAACCACACAGTTTTTGTTGATAAATATAGGTGACGCCGATATGGTCACTTTTGGTCCGAAAATTTCACGGAAAGCTTTTCGCGCACAAAGCTCCCATTATGAGATATTCACCATATAAGCATTATTGGGACACATTTGAGCGAAAACCACACAGTTTTGGTGGATCGAGAAAGGTGACGCCGATATGGTCACTTTTGGTCCGAAAATTTAACGTAAAGCTTTTCGTGCACAAAGCTCCAATTATGACATATTCACCATATAAACATGTTTGGGATATATTTGAGCGAAAGCCACACAGTGTTGGTGGATAAAGAAAGGTGACGCCGGTATGGTCTCTTTTGGTCCGAAAATTTCACGGAAAATATTTCGCGCACAAAGCTCCAATTATGACATATACACCATATAAACATGTTTGTGACACATATGAGCGAAAACCACACAGTTTTGGTGGATAGAGAAAGGTGACGCTGATATGGTCACTTTTGGTCCGAAAATTTCACGGAAAGCTTTTCGCGCATAAAGCTCCCATTATGACCTATATACCATATAAACTTGTCTTGGACAAATATGAGCGAAAACCACACAGTTTTGGTGGATAAAGAAAGGTGACGCCGATATGGTCACTTTTGGTCCGAAAATTTCACGGAAAGCTTTTCGCGCACAAAGCTCCCATTATGACATATACACCATATGAACATATTTGAGACACATTTGAGCGAAAACCACACAGTTTTGGAGGATAAAGAAAGGTGACGCTGATATGGTCACTTTTGGTCCGAAAATTTCACGGAAAGCTTTTTGCGCACAAAGCTCCCATTATGACTTATACACCATATAAACATGTTTGGTAAACATTTGAGCAAAAACAACACAATTTTGGTGGATAAAGAAAGGTGACGCCGGTATGGTCACTTTTGGTCCGAAAATATCACAGAAAGCTTTTCGCGTACAAAGCTCCCATTATGACCTATACACCGTATAAACATGTTTGGTAAACATTTTAGCAAAAACCACACAGTTTTGGTTGATAAATATAGGTGACGCCGATATGGTCACTTTTGGTCCGAAAATTTCACGGAAAGCTTTTCGCGCACAAAGCTCACATTATGACCTATACACCATATAAACATGTTTGGGACACATTTGAGCAAAAACCACACAGTTTTGGTGGATAAAGAAAGGTGACGATGATATGGTCACTTTTGGTCCGAAAATTTCACGGAAAGCTTTTTGCGCACAAAGCTCCCATTATGACCTATACACCATATAAACCTGTTTGGTACACATTTGAGCGAAAACAACACAGTTTTGGTGGATAAAGAAAGGTGACGCCGATATGGTCACATTTGTTCCGAAAATATCACGGAAAGCTTTTTGCGTACAAAGCTCCCGTTATGACCTATACACTATATAAATATGTTTGGTAAACATTTGAGCGAAAACCACACAGTTTTGGTGGTAAATAATAGTGACGCCGATATGGTCACTTTTGGTCCGTAAATTTCAGGGGAAGCTTTTCGCGCACAAAGCTCCCATTATGAGATATACACCATATAAACATTATTGGGACACATTTAAGCGAAAACCACACAGTTTTGGTAGATCAAGAAAGGTGACGCCAATATGGTCACTTTTGGTCCGAAAATATCACGGAAAGCTTTTCGCGCACAAAGCCCCCATTATGACCTATACACCATATAAACATGTCTAGGACACATTTGAGCGAAAACCACACAATTTTGGAGGATAAAGAAATGTGATGCCGATATGGTCACATGTGGTCCGAAAATTTGACGGAAAGCTTTTCGCGCACATAGCTCATATTATGACATATACACCATATAAATATTTTTTTGACACATTTGACCGAAAACCACACACTTTTGGTGGTTAAGGAAAGTTGATGCCGATATGGTCACTTTTGGTTCGAAAATTTCACGGAAAGCTTTTCGCGCACAAAGCTCCCATTATGAGATATTCACCATATAAGCATTATTGGGACACATTTGAGCGAAAACCACATAGTTTTGGTGGATCGAGAAAGGTGACGCCGATATGGTCACTTTTGGTCCGAAAATTTGACGTAAAGCTTTTCGTGCACAAAGCTCCAATTATGACATATTCACCATATAAACATGTTTGGGATATATTTGAGCGAAAGCCACACAGTGTTGGTGGATAAAGAAAGGTGACGCCGGTATGATCACTTTTGGTCCGAAAATTTCACGGAAAATATTTCGCGCACAAAGCTCCAATTATGACATATACACCATATAAACATGTTTGTGACACATATGAGCGAAAACCATACAGTTTTGGTGGATAAAGAAAGGTGACGCTGATATGGTCACTTTTGGTCCAAAAATTTCACGGAAAGCTTTTCGCGCACAAAGCTCCCATTATGACCTATATACCATATAAACATGTCTGGGACAAATATGAGCGAAAACCACACAGTTTTCGTGGATAAAGAAAGGTGACGCTGATATGGTCACTTTTGGTCCGATAATTTCACGGAAAGCTTTTCGCGCACAAAGCTCCCATTATGACATATACACCATATGAACATATTTGGGACACATTTGAGCGAAAACCACACAGTTTTGGAGGATAAAGAAAGGTGACGCCGATATGGTCACTTTTGGTCCGAAAATTTCACGGAAAGCTTTTCGCGCACAAAGCTCCCATTATGACATATACACCATATAAACATGTTTGGGACACATTTGACTGAAATCCACACAGTTTTGGTGGATAAAGAAAGGTGACGCCGATATAGTCACTTTTGGTCCGAAAATTTCACGATAAGCTTTTTGCGCACAAATCTCCTTTTAAGACCTATACACCATATAAACATGTTTGGTACACATTTGAGCAAAAACGACACAGTTTTGGTGGATAAAAAAAGGTGACGCCGATATGGTCACTTTTGGTCCGAAAATTTCACGGAAAGCTTTTCGCGCACAAAGCTCCCATTATGACCTATATACCATATAAACATTATTGGGACACATTTGAGCGAAATCCACAAAGTTTTGGAGGATAAAGAAAGGTGACGCTGATACGGTCACTTGTGGTCCGAAAATTTGACGGAAATCTTTTCGCGCACAAAGCTCCCATTATGACATATACACCATATAAAAATGTTTGGGACATATTTGAGCGAAAACCACATAGTTTTGGTGGATAAGGAAAGCTGACGCCGATATGGTCACTTTTGGTTCGAAAATTTCACGGAAAGCTTTTCGTGCACAAAGCTCCCATTATGAGATATACACCATATAACATTAATGGGACACATTTGAGCGAAAACCACACAGTTATAGTGGATAAGGAAAGGTGACGCCGATATGGTCACTTTTGGTCCGAAAATTTCACTAAAAGCTTTTTGCGCACAAAGCTCCCATTATGACCTATACACCATATAAACATGTTTGGTAAACATTTGTGCAAAAACAACACAGTTTTGGTGGATAAAGAAAGGTGACGCCGGAATGGTCACTTTTGGTCCGAAAATATCACGGAAAGCTTTTCGCGTACAAAGCTCCCATTATGACCTATACACCGTATAAACATGTTTGGTAAACATTTTAGCAAAAACCACACAGTTTTTGTTGATAAATATAGGTGACGCCGATATGGTCACTTTTGGTCCGAAAATTTCACGGAAAGCTTTTCGCGCACAAAGCTCACATTATGACCTATACACCATATAAACATGTTTGGGACACATTTGAGCAAAAACCACACAGTTTTGGTGGATAAAGAAAGGTAAAGATGATATGGTCACTTTTGGTCCGAAAATTTCACGGAAAGCTTTTTGCGCACAAAGCTCCCATTATGACCTATACACCATATAAACCTGTTTGGTACACATTTGAGCGAAAACAACACAGTTTTGGTGGATAAAGAAAGGTGACGCCGATATGGTCACTTTTGTTCCGAAAATATCACGGAAAGCTTTTCGCGTACAAAACTCCCATTATGACCTATACACTATATAAACATGTTTGGTAAACATTTGAGCGAAAACCACACAATTTTGGAGGATAAAGAAATGTGACGCCGATATGGTCACTTGTGGTCCGAAAATTTGACGGAAAGCTTTTCGCGCACAAAGCTCTCATTACGACATATACACCATATAAATATTTTTGTGACACATTTGAGCGAAAACCACACACTTTTGGTGGATAAGGAAAGCTGATGCCGATATGGTCACTTATGGTTCGAAAATTTCACGGAAAGCTTTTCGCGCACAAAGCTCCCATTATGAGATATTCACCATATAAGCATTATTGGGACACATTTGAGCGAAAACCACACAGTTTTGGTGGATCAAGAAAGGTGACGCCGATATGGTCACTTTTGGTCCGTAAATTTCAGGGGAAGCTTTTCGCGCAAAAAGCTCCCATTATGAGATATACACCATATAAACATTATTCGGACACATTAGAGCGAAAACCACACAGTTTTGGAGGATAAAGAAATGTGACGCCGATATGGTCACTTGTGGTCCGAAAATTTGACGGAAAGCTTTTTGCGCACAAAGCTCTCATTATGACATATACACCATATAAATATTTTTCTGACACATTTGAGCGAAAACCACACACTATTGGTGGATAAGGAAAGCTGATGCCGATATGGTCACTTTTGGTTCGAAAATTTCACGGAATGCTTTTCGCGCACAAAGCTCCCATTATGAGATATTCACCATATAAGCATTATTGGGACACATTTGAGCGAAAACCACACAGTTTTGGTGGATCAAGAAAGGTGACGCCGATATGGTCACTTTTGGTCCGAAAATTTCACGGAAAGCTTTTCGCGCATAAAGCTCCCATTATGACCTATATACCATATAAACATGTCTGGGACACATTTTAGCGAAAACAACACAGTTTTGGTGGATAAAGAAAGGTGACGCCGATATGGTCACTTTTGGTCCGAAAATTTGACGGAAAGCTTTTCGCGCACAAAGCTCCCATTATGACATATACACCATATAAACATGTTTGGGACACAATTGAGCAAAAACCACACAGTTTTGGTGGATAAGAAAAGCTGACGCCGATATGGTCACTTTTGGTTCGAAAATTTCACGGAAAGCTTTTCGCGCACATAGCTCCCATTATGAGATATACACCATATAAACATTATTGGGACACATTTGAGCGAAAACAACACAGTTTTGGTGGATAAAGAAAGGTGACGCCGATATGGTCACTTTTTGTATGAAAATATCACGGAAAGCTTTTCACGTACAAAGCTCCCATTATGACCTATACACCATATAAACATGTTTGGTAAACCTTTGAGTAAAAACAACACAGTTTTGGTTGATAAATAAAGGTGACGCCGATATGTTCACTTTTGGTCCAAAAATTTCAGGGAAAGCTTTTCGTGCACAAAGCTCACATTATGAGATATACACCATATAAACATTATTGGGACGCATTTGAGCGAAAACCACATAGTTTTGGTGGATAAAGAACGGTGCTGCCGATATGGTCACTTGTGGTCCGAATATTTGACGGAAAGATTTTTGCGCACAAAGCTCCCATTATGACATATACACCATATAAACATGTTTGGGAGACATTTGACTGAAATCCACACAGTTTTGGTAGATAAAGAAAGGTGACGCCGATATAGTCACTTTTGGTCCGAAAATTTCACGGAAAGCTTTTTGCGCACAAATCTCCCATTAAGACCTATACACCATATAAACATGATTGGTACACATTTGAGCAAAAACCACACAGTTTTTTAGGATAAAAATAATGTGACGCCGATATGGTAAATAATGGTCCGAAAATTTCACGGAAAGCTTCTCGCGCACAAAGCTCCCATTATGTCCTATACACCATATAAACATTATTGGGACACATTTGAGCGAAATCCACAAAGTTTTGGAGGATAAAGAAAGGTGACGCCGATATGGTCACTTTTGGTCCGAAAATTTGACGGAAAGCTTTTCGCGCACAAAGCTCCAATTATGACATATACACCATATAAACATGTTTGGGATACATTTGAGCGAAAGCCACACAGTGTTGGTGGATAAAGAAAGGTGACGCCGATATGGTCACTTTTGGTCCGAAAATTTCACGGAAAACATATCGCGCACAAAGCTCCAATTATGATATATACACCATATAAACATGTTTGTGACACATATGAGCGAAAACCACACAGTTTTGGTGGATAAAGAAAGGTGACGCCGATATGGTCACTTTTGGTCCGAAAATTTCACGGAAAGCTTTTCGCGCACAAAGCTCCCATTATGACCTATATACCATATAAACATGTCTGGGACACATTTGAGCGAAAACAACACAGTTTTGGTAGATAAAGAAAGGTGACGCCGATATGGTCACTTTTGGTCCGAAAATTTGACGGAAAGCTTTTCGCGCACAAAGCTCCCATTATGACATATACACCATATAAACATGTTTGGGACACAATTGAGCAAAAACCACACAGTTTTGGTGGATAAGAAAAGCTGACGCCGATATGGTCACTTTTGGTTCGAAAATTTCACGGAAAGCTTTTCGCGCACAAAGCTCCCATTATGAGATATACACCATATAAACATTATTGGGACACATTTGAGCGAAAACAACACAATTTTGGTGGATAAAGAAAGGTGACGCCGATATGGTCACTTTTTGTCCGAAAATATCACGGAAAGCTTTTCGCGTACAAAGCTCCCATTATGACCTATATACACCATATAAACATGTTTGGTAAACATTTGAGTAAAAACAACACAGTTTTGGTTGATAAATAAAGGTGAAGCCGATATGTTCACTTTTGGTCCAAAAATTTCAGGGAAAGCTTTTCGCGCACAAAGCTCACATAATGAGATATACACCATATAAACATTATTGGGACACATTTGAACGAAAACCACATAGTTTTGGTGGATAAAGAATGGTGTTGCCGATATGGTCACTTGTGGTCCGAATATTTGACGGAAAGATTTTTGCGCACAAAGCTCTCATTATGACATATACACCATATAAACATGTTTGGGATACATTTGACTGATATCCACATAGTTTTGGTGGATAAAGAAGGGTGACACCGATATAGTCACTTTTGGTCCGAAAATTTCACGGAAAGCTTTTTGCGCACAAATCTCCCATTAAGACCTATACACCATATAAACATGTTTGGTACACATTTGAGCAAAAACTACACAGTTTTGGTGGATAAAAAAATGTGACGCCGATATGGTCACTTTTGGTTCGAAAATTTCACGGAAAGCTTTTCGCGCACAAAGCTCCCATTATGAGATATACACCAAATAAACATTATTGGGACACATTTGAGCGAAAACCACACAGTTTTGGTGGATATAGAAAGGTGACGCCGATATGGTCACTTTTGGTCCGAAAATTTCACGGAAAGCTTTTTGCGCACAAAACTCCCATTATGACATATACACCATATAAACATATTTGGTAAACATTTGAGCAAAAACAACACAGTTTTGGTGGATAAAGAAAGGTGACGCCGATATGGTCACTTTTGGTCCGAAAATTTGACGGAAAGCTTTTCGCGCACAAAGCTCCAATTATGACATATACACCATATAAACATGTTTGGTAAACATTTGAGCAAAAACAACACAGTTTTGGTTGATAAATAAAGGTGACGCCGATATGTTCACTTTTGGTCCGAAAATTTCAGGGAAAGCATTTCGCGCACAAAGCTCACATTATGAGATATACACCATATAAACATTATTGGGACACATTTGAGCGAAAACCACATAGTTTTGGTGGATAAAGAACGGTGCTGCCGATATGGTCACTTGTGGTCCGAATATTTGACGGAAAGATTTTTGCGCACAAAGCTCCCATTATGACATATACACCATGTAAACATGTTTGGGACACATTTGAGCGAAAACCACACCGTTTTTGAGGATAAAGAAAGGTGACGCCAATATGGTCACTTTTGTTCTGAAAATTTGACAGAAAGCTTTTCGCGCACAAAGCTCCCATTATGACATATACACCATATAAACTTGTTAGGGACACATTTGAGAGAAAACCACACAATTTTGGTGGATAAAAAAAGTGATGCCGATATGGTCACTTTTGGTCTGAAAATTTCACGGAAAGCTTTTCGCACACAAAGCTCCCATTATGACCTATACACCATATACACATGTTTAGGACACATTTGAGCGAAAACCACACAGTTTTGGTGGATAAAGAAATGTGACGCCGATATGGTCACTTGTGGTCCGAAAATATCATGGAAAGCTTTTCGCGCACAAAGCTCCTATTATGACCTATAAACCATATAAACATGTTTGGTAAACATTTGAGCAAAAACAAGACAGTTTTGGTGGATAAAGAAAGGTGACGCCGATATGAACACTTTTGGTCCGAAAATGTCACGAAAAGCTTTTTGCGCACAAAGCTCCCATTATGACATATACACCATATAAACGTGATTGGGACACATTTGAGCGAAAAGCACACAGTTTTGGAGGATAAACAAAAGTGACGCCGATATGGTCACTTTTGGTCCGAAAATTTCACGACAAGCTTTTCGCGCCCAAAGCTCCCATTATGACATATACACCATATAAACATGTTTGGGACACATTTGAGCGAAAAGCACATAGTTTTGGAGGATAAACAAAAGTGACGCCGATATGGTCACTTTTGGTCCGAAAATTTCACGAAAAGCTTTTCGAGCATAAAGCTCCCATTATGATATATACACCATATAAACATCTTTGGGACACATTTGAGCGAAAAGCACACAGTTTTGCAGGATAAACAAAAGTGACGCCGATATGATCACTTTTGGTCCGAAAATTTCATGAAAAACTTTTCGCGCCCAAAGCTCCCATTATTACATATACACCGTATAAACATGTCTGGGACACATTTGAGCGAAAACCACACAGTTTTGGAGGATAAAGAAAGGTGACGCCGATATGGTCACTAGTGATCCGAAAATTTGACGGAAAGCTTTTCGCGCATAAAGCTCCCATTATGACATATACACCATATAAACATGTTTGGGACACATTTGAGCGAAAACCTCACACTTTTGGTGGATAAGGAAAGCTGACACCGATATGGTCACTTTTGGTTCGAAAATTTCACGGAAAGCTTTTCGCGCACAAAGCTCCCATTATGAGATATACACCATATAAACATTATTGGGACACATTTCAGTGAAAACCACACAGTTTTAGTGCATAAAGAAAGGTGACGCCAATATGGCCACTTTTGGTCCGAAAATTTCACGGAAAGCTTTTCGCGCACAAAGCTCCCATTATGAGATATACACCAAATAAACATTATTGGGACACATTTGAGCGAAAACCACACAGTTTTGGTGGATATAGAAAGGTGACGCCGATATGGTCACTTTTGGTCCGAAAATTTCACGGAAAGCTTTTTGCGCACAAAACTCCCATTATGACATATACACCATATAAACATATTTGGTAAACATTTGAGCAAAAACAACACAGTTTTGGTGGATAAAGAAAGGTGACGCCGATATGGTCACTTTTTGTTCGAAAATATCACGGAAAGCTTTTCGCGTACAAAGCTCCCATTATGACCTCTACACCATATAAACATGTTTGGTAAACATTTGAGCAAAAACAACACAGTTTTGGTTGATAAATAAAGGTGACGCCGATATGTTCACTTTTGGTCCGAAAATTTCAGGGAAAGCTTTTCGCGCACAAAGCTCACATTATGAGATATACACCATATAAACATTATTGGGACACATTTGAGCGAAAACCACATAGTTTTGGTGGATAAAGAACGGTGCTGCCGATATGGTCACTTGTGGTCCGAATATTTGACGGAAAGATTTTTGCGCACAAAGCTCCCATTATGACATATAAACCATGTAAACATGTTTGGGACACATTTGAGCGAAAACCACACCGTTTTTGAGGATAAAGAAAGGTGACGCCAATATGGTCACTTTTGTTCTGAAAATTTGACAGAAAGCTTTTCGCGCACAAAGCTCCCATTATGACATATACACCATATAAACTTGTTAGGGACACATTTGAGAGAAAACCACACAATTTTGGTGGATAAAAAAAGTGATGCCGATATGGTCACTTTTGGTCTGAAAATTTCACGGAAAGCTTTTCGCACACAAAGCTCCCATTATGACCTATACACCATATACACATGTTTAGGACACATTTGAGCGAAAACAACACAGTTTTGGTGGATAAAGAAAGGTGACGCCGATTTGGTCACTTTTGGTCCGAAAATATCATGGAAAGCTTTTCGCGCACAAAGCTCCTATTATGACCTATAAACCATATAAACATGTTTGGTAAACATTTGAGCAAAAACAAGACAGTTTTGGTGGATAAAGAAAGGTGACGCCGATATGAACACTTTTGGTCCGAAAATGTCACGAAAAGCTTTTTGCGCACAAAGCTCCCATTATGACATATACACCATATAAACGTGATTGGGACACATTTGAGCGAAAAGCACACAGTTTTGGAGGATAAACAAAAGTGACGCCGATATGGTCACTTTTGGTCCGAAAATTTCACGACAAGCTTTTCGCGCCCAAAGCTCCCATTATGACATATACACCATATAAACATGTTTGGGACACATTTGAGCGAAAAGCACATAGTTTTGGAGGATAAACAAAAGTGACGCCGATATGGTCACTTTTGGTCCGAAAATTTCACGAAAAGCTTTTCGAGCATAAAGCTCCCATTATGATATATACACCATATAAACATCTTTGGGACACATTTGAGCGAAAAGCACACAGTTTTGCAGGATAAACAAAAGTGACGCCGATATGATCACTTTTGGTCCGAAAATTTCATGAAAAACTTTTCGCGCCCAAAGCTCCCATTATTACATATACACCGTATAAACATGTCTGGGACACATTTGAGCGAAAACCACACAGTTTTGGAGGATAAAGAAAGGTGACGCCGATATGGTCACTAGTGATCCGAAAATTTGACGGAAAGCTTTTCGCGCATAAAGCTCCCATTATGACATATACACCATATAAACATGTTTGGGACACATTTGAGCGAAAACCTCACACTTTTGGTGGATAAGGAAAGCTGACACCGATATGGTCACTTTTGGTTCGAAAATTTCACGGAAAGCTTTTCGCGCACAAAGCTCCCATTATGAGATATACACCATATAAACATTATTGGGACACATTTCAGTGAAAACCACACAGTTTTAGTGGATAAAGAAAGGTGACGCCAATATGGCCACTTTTGGTCCGAAAATTTCTTGAAAAGCTTTTCGCGCACAAAGCTCCAATTATGACATATACACCATATAAACGTGATTGGGACTGATAGCATGCATTTAGATGGTCATAATAGGTTTCATTTAGCTTAGTTAAGGTGCATATCATGCATGTTTTAAGCACAATTTGCATAATTGCTCTCTATGTTGGTTGAGTCGGAATCTACACGTTTTTATTGATTATTTTAGGTAACTGTGGATCCGAGGAGGAGACTTGAGTTCATGAAACATTAGATGAGGATGTCTATTTGATCGAGGAATCTTATATGAAGATCTAAAGAGGTCCTGAGAAGTAGAAGCGAGCCTAACCGAAGAACAAGTCTGTAAAAGTTGTCGCCAGACATGTTGAACTTGTTTTGCACTTTCTGGAGGCCTCGGTTGTCCGATCGACTATTATGACCATGCGTTGGAAAGCTCTTTCGGAGAGCTACAACTTTCCTGTTGACGTCGGAAGCAGATTGGATTGGGATTTCTTGTAACTGGCAGATGCAGCGACCGCCGCATTATAGGCAGCGGCCGCCGTATATATTGCCACGGTGATGTCGTGTAGCAGCCAGGCAGCGGCCGCCGCATATTTCAGCGGCCGCTGCATGTTCCAGAGCAACACGTTTTCAAATTCGGCGCAATGATGTTTTCTATCCAAAAACCCTATTTATCTAATTGTCTTGTGGCCGACTTGGGGGTGGACGATTTTAGAGAGGGCTTAGCCCTAGGTTTCCACTTTTTCATTTTTCATTCTACGTTCATCAAACAATTTAGAGATTGAGCGATGTTTTCTATGAGGAACTAAACTCATCGGTTCTGCCTATAATTTGAAGCTTTATTTGGATTGATTGTGAGTTTCTAATTCTCGTTCCTTAATTCCTTGATTGAATGCTTCAACTTCTTTGCGCTTATTGAATTATTGTTTTGTTCTATCTTGTCTGGCCAACTAGTTAGATCAATTCAATTGCTAGGGTTTTGTAGATTTCTGATTGTGAACCTTAACCTAAGTAGCAAACTTATCCCTTTAGGGTTGATTGAACTAATTGGATAGGTAGGAAGTTGAATGTGTTTTTAAATCCCTCTTTAGGGACTGCAAATACCTTGGCTAATCTCTGAACTTAAAGCTATCAATTGGGTTAAATCCTTCTTTAGGGACTTTTCGATTGATAAGGGTTTCTAGGACTGATTGGACTAGTAACTATATTTGGTCGGGACAAGGGCATTCATAGGAAACTTAATAGGACGAGAAGAAGTTACAAGGATCGCTTCAACCAAATAAAGTGGAAAATTGTAGGTAGAACTGCTTCTCTCATTTGTTTGAATCTTAACCATTTACTCTTGCTTTCGTCAATTCGCACACTCCTAAAACCCCCCCATTGGTTACTTAATCGACACTTGAATCATACTTGAGCAACAAATCTCCCTGTGGATCGACCTCTTACTTATTGTTGTACTAGTTATAGATTTGAGTTTACTTTGACGGAACAACGACAGGTTTCCCCTCCGTCAAATTTGGTGCCGTTGCCGGGGATATTTTTATTGATTCTTGTGTGTTTTTGGTGCTGATTTTTGGTGTGGACCATCTTATATGGTCCATACCCGTGCTACTAACATATGTTGAAGGTGAGGTTATTGCAGTTACACGAAGAGAGTTTTCATCAATACTTCATCAGACTGCAGGAGTACATTAACGATGTTTATTCATGGGGATATCGAGCTAGTTTAAGGGAAGTGCTTATATGCATCTTTGATGGCATGACTTCTGAGACACGGAGTCTTGATGAGCGCATGAGTGATGGAGGTTTATTAGATATGGGACTCTTGGAGATGTTGGAATTTTTCTGCAACATGGATTATCAATGTGCGCAGAATAAGTCACATCCTCCAATATCTCAAATCGTTGAGACCTCTGTTGCACCTCTTGAGGTCATTGTTGAAGATCAAACTAAGAAGATAGAGGAAGAAGACACTTCATCTGACGAGATCATCCCTAGCTCGCCCATTGATGAATCAGGTCCAGAGCGTATTGCTGAGGCTACAGAGCAAGTAAAAGATGTCTCCTGCACTATAGTGAATATTGGTAGATGCGTTGATCCATTTGACTGCTACTATGATAAGCCACCAATAGAACTGAATTGGTGGTATTATATACCCTTTGTGGGTAGTCGAGCCCAGGAATACAATAAGTCAAAATGGTTCTTAAATTCATTATTATTTAGTTTCAATTTATTTGTATGTAGTGCATGCTTGTTTGGTAGTTGTGCGCAAGAGTACGACAGGTTACTGAGGGCTTTGACTATGTCTGATTAGAGTCTTAAGCTTACCCACAACGTCGAGCCAATGACATGAAACAAAGGCGCTTCTCGGGAGGCAACCATAGGTAAGTTTTCTAATTTAGTTATTTCAATTCCTAGTTAGCTAGTTTTCTTTTCAATAAATTAGGTTTTCCATTAGGCATTAGATAGTTGCTTTTAGTTTTGGATGGACAAATTTTTCAGGAAAGGTCACACGAAACAGGCAGCGGTCACCGCAATGCTCAGATCTGACTTATCTGCCTGCTATTTGTTCAAGGGTCTACTGTTCCACCACATTGTGAGTATTTCATTCATCTCTCCCTCTATGATTTATTGTTTTTGTTGTCTTTTATGTTTCATTGAGGACAATGAAAGGTTTAAGTGTGGGGGAGGGATTCCATTTCATATAGATAGAGTTTGCATAACATGTTTATTTATGTCTTCATAGTTATTTTTATTCATATATTGCATTTCAAAAAAAAATCATGCATTGCATATACATAGATTTCAAATACCCACCTTAGTTAGCGAAACTCTACATTCTTATTGCATGAACCTGTAAATCCTACGATGAATTTGATTTGCTTAGCCTGATCACCTTAAAATGTTTTCTTATGAAGCATGATTTTGTGATGTAATTGAGCATGTATGGTTAAGCTTGAGTATGATTGAAATCCTACATAAACATGACCCTTGTGAGAATGTTTAGCCTTATTTGGAATCTTTTATAATTCTTTTGCTCAATTGTGTGATTTACTCTCCTTGTGTTGCTACCTCTTGGCATTGACTTCAGTATCTATTTTTCAAGACCGACTCACATGTTTGTTGCTTGCGGAGTTTATGTTTATAGTTTGAGTCTTTTGTTTGAATTTGTGCATATTTAGGGAAATAAAGTGGAAAGGGTTGATACACTTAGTAACCGGGTCTACGCATGACATCCATGGGTATGATTCACGTAAAACGGTGTAGAAAACTATCCACTATGAAAGAAAGCTTGATCATTGAGTAACCGGGTTCATTCATGGCATCCATGTTTGCAACTCGCGTCAAAAGATGTTCAAGTAGACTTTACTTAAGTAGGTTGAGGTTTTGATAGACCGGGGCCATTCATGACACCCACGTTTGCGCCTCGCGTAAGGAAGACACCAAGGCGAGAAAATAAATAGAAAAAAATAAAGAAATAAAAGAAGAAAAGAAAAAAAAGAGTCACATTTTGTTTATTTTTCTTTATTGTGTCCCGCAAGTAATGGCAATTCGGTGGAGATTTGGTGATATTGTGGTCAATGTCTATGAGCTTAGTGCATTTTGGATTGAGTTGAGGGTTGAACCTTAAAGCCTAAACACATGAAAGCATGAGTGAAACACATATTCCTGGTGAGGTTGGATGATTTCTACTTCTATGCCTTGATCGCTAAATACATGCTATGATGTTTATTCACATGGTCTTGTGTTCATTTAAAATTGATTTTGCTTTTGATTTGGGCTAATGCATGAAGAAGGAAAGTGTAGGTATAGGTTGCTTTTATATTGTTCACTCGAGGACTAGCGAAGCTTAAATGTGGGGAAGTTTGATAGCATGTATTTAGATGGTCATAATAGGTTTCATTTAGCTTAGTTAAGATGCATATCATGCATGTTTTAAGCACAATTTGCATATTTGCTCTCTATGTTGGTGGAGTCGGAATCTACACGTTTTTATTGATTATTTTAGGTAACTGTGGATCCGAGGAGGAGACCTGAGTTGATGAAACATTAGATGAGGATGTCTAGTTGATCGAGGAATCTTATATGAAGATCTAAAGAGGTCCTGAGAAGAAGAAGCGAGCCTAAACGAAGAACAAGTCTGTAACAGTTGTCGCCAGACATGCTGAACTTGTTTTGCACTTTCTGGAGGCCTCGGTTGTCCGATCGACTATTATGACCATGCGTTGGAAAGCTCTTTCAGAGAGCTACAACTTTCTTGTTGACGTCGGATGCTGATTGGATTGGGATTTCTCGTAACTGACAGATGCAGCGACCGCCGTATTATAGGCAGCGGCCGCCGCATATATTGCCACGGGGATGTCGTGTAGCAGCCAGGCAGCGGCCGCCGCATATTGCAGCGGCGTTCCAGAGCAACGCGTTTTCAAATTTGGCGCAACGACGTTTTCTATCCAAAAACCCTATTTATCTAATTGTCTTGTGGCCGACTTAGGGGTGGACGATTTTAGAGAGGGCTTAGCCCTAGGTTTCCACTTTTTCATTTTTCATTCTATGTTCATCAAACAATTTAGAGATTGAGCGATGTTTTCTATAAGGAACTAAACTCATCGGTTCTGCCTATAATTTGAAGCTTTATTTGGATTGATTGTGAGTTTCTAATTCTCGTTCCTTAATTCCTTGATTGAATGCTTCAACTTCTTTGCGCTTATTGAATTATTGTTTTGTTCTATCTTGTCTGGCCAACGAGTTAGATCAATTCAATTGCTAGGGATTTGTAGATTTTTTATTGTGAACCTTAACCTAAGTAGCAAACTTATTCCTTTAGGGCTTATTGAACTAATTGGATAGGTAGGACGTTGAATGTGTTGTTAAATCCCTCTTTAGGGACAGCAAATACCTTGGCTAATCTCTGAACTTAAAGCTATCAATTGGGTTAAATCCTTCTTTAGGGACTTTTCGATTGATAAGGGTTTCTAGGACTGACTGGACTAGTAACTATATTAGGTCGGGACAAGGGCATTCATAGGAAACTTAATAGGACGAGAAGAAGTTACAAGGATCGCTTCAACCAAATAAAGTGGAAAATTGTAGGTAGAACTGCTTATCTCATTTTTTTGAATCTTAACCATTTACTCTTGCTTTCGTCAATTCGCACACTCCTAAAACCCCCATTGGTTACTTAATCGACAATTGAATCATACTTGAGCAACAAATCTCCCTGTGGCTCGACCTCTTACTTATTGCTGTACTAGTTATAGGTTTGAGTTTACTTTGATGGAACAACGACAGGCTTCCACTCCGTCCGGGACACATTTGAGCGAAAAGCACACAGAGTTGGAGGATAAAGAACAGTGCTACCGATATGGTCACTTATTGTCCGAATATTTGACGGAAAGATTTTCGCGTACAAAGCTCCCATTATGACATATACACACCATATAAACATTTTTGGGACACGTTTGAGCGAAAACCACACAGTTTTGGAGGATAAAGAAAGGTGACGCCGATATGGTCACTTTTGGTCCGAAAAATTCACGGAAAGCTTTTCACGCACCAAGCTCCCATTATGACATATACATCATACAAACATGTTTGGTAAACATTTGGGCAAAAACCACACAATTTTGGTGGATAAAGAAAGGTGACGCTGATATGGTCACTTTTTGTCCGAAAATTTCACAGAAAGCTTTTCGAGCACAAAGCTCCCATTATGACATATACACCATATAAACATGTTTGGTAAACATTTGAGCAAAAACCACACAGTTTTGGTGGATAAAGCAAGGTGACGACGATATGGTCACTTTTGGACCGAAAATTTCACGGAAAGCTTTTCGCGCACAAAGCTCCATTTATTACATATACACCATATAAACATGTTTGGGACACATTTGAGCAAAAACAAGACAGTTTGGTGGATAAAGAAAGGTGACGCCGATATGGTCACTTTTGGTCCGAAAATTTCACGAAAAGCTTTTCATGGACAAAGCTTCCATTATGACATATACACCATATAAACATGTTTGGGAGAAATGTGAGCGAAAACCACACAGTTTTGGAGGGTAAATAAAAGTGATGCCGATATGGTGACTTTTGGTCCGAAAATTTCACGGAAAACTTTTGGCGCACAAAGCTCCCATTATGACATATACACCATATAAACATTTCTGGGACACATTTGAGCGAAAACCACACCGTTTTTGAGGATAAAGAAAGGTGACGCCGATATGGTCATTTTTGGTCCGAAAATTTCACGGAAAACTTTTCGCGCACAAAGCTCCAATTATGATATATACACCATATAAACATGTTTGGGACACATATGAGCGAAAACCACACAGTTTTGGTGGATAAAGAAAGGTGACGCCGATATGGTCACTTTTGGTCCGAAAATTTCACGGAAAGCTTTTCGCGCACAAAGCTCCCATTATGACCTATACACCATATAAACATGTCTGGGACACATTTGAGCGAAAACAACACAGTTTTGGTGGATAAAGAAAGGTGACGCCGATATGGTCACTTTTGGTCCGAAAATTTGACGGAAAGCTTTTCGCGCACAAAGCTCCCATTATGACATATACACCATATAAAATTTGGGACACATTTGAGCGAAAACCACACAGTTTTGGTGGATAAAGAAAGGTGACGCCTATATTGTCACTTTTGGTCTGAAAATTTCACGAAAAACTTTTCGCACACAAAGCTCCCATTATGACCTATACACGATATAAACATGTTTGGGACACATTTGAGCGAAAACCCCACAGTTTTGGTGGATAAAGAAAGGTGACGCCGATATGGTCACTTTTGGTCCGAAAATTTCACTTAAAGCTTTTTGCGCACAATGCTCCCATTATGACCTATACACCATATAAACATGTTTGGTACATATTTGAGCAAAAACAACACAGTTTTGGTGGATAAAGAAACGTGACGCCGATATGGTAAATAATGGTCCGAAAATTTCATGTAAAGCTTTTCGCGCGCAAAGCTCCAATTATGACATATACACCATATAAACATGTTTGGTAAACATTTGAGCGAAAACCACACAATTTTAGGGGATAAAGAATAGTGACACCGATATGGTCACTTTTGGTCCGAAAATTTTACGGAAAGCTTTTCGAGCACAAAGCTCCCATTATGACATATACACGATATAAACATGTTTAGGACACATTTGAGCGAAAACCTCACAGTTTTTGTTTGAATAGGTAAATATATAGATGGTGGCATAAACGCCGAGGAGTAACAAGAACACAAGACCATACCAAGGATCTTACGGTAAAAATAGGATTCCACAAAATGCCTACCGCATATTACAACCCCACATGCCACATCATTACACAAAAAGATACATCATTCCACACAAATTACCACTCTTAGATAAATCCACTCACGTGCTCCCACTCGAATTACCAATTACTCATAATACCATTGACAACCAAATGAAATACGGGGTACCACATCTAGCACCACAAGCTTCCCCACAAAATTAACAGACCACTTTATAAAACAAACCACGTGCTAAGACCACATCAGCCTAGCACCACAAAGTTCAACATAACAGGTCAAAGATCAACAAAAACCGGCGACCCACATATAATACCACTACACAAAGCCCATAGAAGGCAAAAAACCGGTCAAAGCCTAACCCCACCAAAAGCAAATCTAAAAGAAGCTAAAGAAAACTCCTAAATCAGCTTTTAGAAAAGCAGGTAGGCCCACCACGTAGTAAAAACGGTGAACACATTTCAATACCACATTTCAATACCTCGAAGTTTTTGTGGATAAAGAAAGGTGACGCCGATATGGTCACTTGTGGTCCGAAATTTTGACGGAAAGCTTTTCGCGCACAAAGCTCAAATTATGACATATACACCATATAAACATGTTTAAGATACATTTGAGCGAAAGCCACACAGTTTTGTTGCATAAATAAAGGTGACGCCGATATGGTCAGTTTTAGTTTGAAAATTTCATGGAAAGCTTTTCGCGCACAAATCTCCCATTATGACATATACACCATATAAACATGTTTGTGACACATTTGAGCGAAAACCACACAGTTTTGGAGGATAAAGAAAGGTGACGCCGATATGGTCACTTTTGGTCCGAAAATATCACGGAAAGCTTTTCGCACACAAAGCTCTTATTATGACATATACACCATATAAACATGTTTGGTAAATATTTGAGCGAAAACAACACAGTTTTGGTGGATAAAGAAAGGTGACGCCGATATGGTCAGTTTTGGTCCGAAAATTTCACGAAAAGCTTTTCGCGCACAAAGCTCCCATTATGACATATAAACCACATAAACATGTTTGGCAAACATTTGAGCGAAAACAACACAGTTTTGGTGAATAAAGAAAGGTGACGCCGATATGGTCACTTTTGGTCCGAAAATATCACGGAAAGCTTTTCGTACACAAAGCTCCCATTATGACCTATACACCATATAAACATGTTTGTCAAACATTTGAGCAAAAACCACACAGTTTTGGTGGATAAAGAAAGGTGATGCCAATATGGCCATTTTTGGTCCGAAAATATCACGGAAAGCTTTTCGCGGACAAAGCTCACATTATGACATATACACCAAATAAACATGTTTGGTAAATATTTGAGCGAAAACAACACAGTTTTGGTGGATAAAGAAAGGTGACGCCGATATGGTCACTTTTAGTTCGAAAATTTCACGGAAAGCTTTTCGTGCACAAAGCTCCCATTATGACCTATAAACCATATAAACATGTTTGGTGAACATTTGAGCAAAAACCACACAGTTTTGGTGGATAAAGAAAGGTGACGCCGATATTGTCACTTTTGGTCCGAAAATATCACGGAAAGCTTTTCGCGCACAAAGCTCACATTATGACCTATACACAATATAAAAATGTTTGGTAAATATTTGAGCGAAAACAACACAGTTTTGGTGTAAAAAGAAGGTGACGCCGATATGGTCACTTTTTGTCCTAAAATATCACGGAAAGCTTTTCGCGCACAAAGCTCCCATTATGACATATCCACCATATAAACATGTTTGGTAAATATTTGAGCGAAAACAACACAGTTTTAGTGGATTAAGAAAGGTGACGCCGATATGGTCACTTTTGGTCCGAAAATTTCACGGAAAGCTTTTCGCGCACAAAGCTCGCATTATGACATATACACCATATAAACATGTTTGGTAAACATTTGAGCGAAAACTACACAGTTTTGGAGAATAAAGAAAAGTAACGCCAATATGGTCACTTTTGGTCCGAAAAATTCACGGAAAGCTTTTCGCGCACAAAGCTCCATTTATGACCGAAATATACACCATATAAACATGTTTGGCACATATTTGAGCGAAAAAAACAGTTTTGGTGGATAAAGAAAGGTGACGCCGATATTGTCACTTTTGGTCCGAAAATATCACGGAAAGCTTTTCGCGCACAAAGCTCGCATTATGACATATACACCATATAAACATGTTTGGTAAACATTTGAGCGAAAACTACACAGTTTTGGAGAATAAAGAAAAGTAACGCCAATATGGTCACTTTTGGTCCGAAAAATTCACGGAAAGCTTTTCGCGCACAAAACTCTCATTATGACCTATACACCATATAAACATGTTTAATAAACATTTGAGCAAAAACAACACAGTTTTGGTGGATAAAGAAAAGTGACGCAAATATGGTAACTTTTGGTCCGAAAAATTCACGGAAAGCTTTTCGCGCACAAAACTCTCATTATGACCTATACACAATATAAACATGTTTGGTAAACATTTGAGCAAAAACAACACAGTTTTGGTGGATAAAGAAAGGTGACGCCGATATGGTCACTTTTGGTCCGAAAATTTCACGTAAAGCTTTTCGCGCACGAAGCTCCCATTATGACCTATGCACCATATAAACTTGTTTGGGACCCATTTGAGCGAAACCCACACAGTTTTTGTGGATACAGAAAGGTGACGCCGATATGGTAACTTTTGGTCCGAAAATTTCACGGAACGCTTTTCGCGCACAAAGCTCCCTTTATGACCTAAATATACACCATATAAACATGTTTCGCACATATTTGAGCGAAAACAACACAGTTTTGGGGGATAAAGAAAGGTGACGCCGATATGGTCACTTTTGGTCCGAAAATTTCACGGAAAGCTTTTCGCGCACAAAGCTCTCTTTATGACCGAAATATACACCATATAAACATGTTTGGTAAACATTTGAGCAAAAACAACACAGTTTTGGTGGATAAAGAAAGGTGACGCCTATATGGTCATTTTTTGTCCGAAAATATCACGGAAAGCTTTTCGCGCACAAAGCTCCCATTATAACCTATAAACCATATAAACATGTTTGGTGAATATTTGAGCAAAAACCTCACAGTATTGGTGGATAAAGAAAGGTGACGTCGATATTGTCACTTTTGGTCCGAAAATATCACGAAAAGCTTTTCGCGCACAAAGCTCTCATTATGACCTAAATATACACCATATAAACATGTTTGGTAAACATTTGAGCGAAAACAACACAGTTTTGGTGGATAAAGAAATGTGCTGCCGATATGGTCACTTGTGGTCCGAATATTTGACGGAAAGATTTTCGCGCACAAAGCTCCCATTATGACATATACTCCATATAAACATTTTTGGGACACATTTGAGGGAAAACCACACAGTTTTGAAGGATAAAGAAAAGTGATGCCGATATGGTCACTTTTGGTCCGAAAAATTCACGGAAAGCTTTTCGCGCACAAAGCTCCCATTATGACCTATACACCATATAAAAATGTTAGGTAAACATTTGAGCGAAAACAACACAGTTTTGGGGGATAAACAAAGGTGACGCCGATATGGTCACTTTTTGTCTTAAAATATCACGGAAAGCTTTTCGCGCACAATGCTCCCATTATGACATATACACCATATAAATATGTTTGGTAAATATTTGAGCGAAAACAACACAGTTTTAGTGGATTAAGAAAGGTGACGCCGATATGGTCACTTTTGGTCCGAAAATATCACGGAAAGCTTTTCGCGCACAAAGCTCCCATTATGACATAAACACCATATAAACATGTTTGGTAAATATTTGAGCGGAAACAACACATTTTTGGTGGATAAAGAAAGGTGACGCCGATATGGTCACTTTTGGTACGAAAATTTCACGAAAAGATTTTCGCGCACAAAGCTCACATTATGACATATACACCATATAAACATGTTTGGTAAACATTTGAGCGAAAACCACACAGTTTTGGAGGATAAAGAAAAGTGACGCCAATATGGTCACTTTTGGTCCGAAAAATTCACGGAAAGCTTTTCGCGCACAAAACTCTCATTATGACCTATACACCATATAAACATGTTTGGTAAACATCTGAGCAAAAACAACACAGTTTTGGTGGATAAAGAAAGGTGTAGCCGATATGGTCACTTTTGGTCCCAAAATTTCACATAAAGCTTTTCGCGCACGAAGCTCCCATTATGACCTATACACCATATAAACTTGTTTGGGACCCATTTGAGCGAAAACCACACGGTTTTTGTGGATACAGAAATGTGACGCCGATATGGTCACTTTTGGTCCCAAAATTTCACGGAACGCTTTTCTCGCACAAAGCTCACTTTATGACCTAAATATACACCATATAAACATGTTTCGCACATATTTGAGCGAAAACAACAGAGTTTTGGTGGATAAAGAAAGGTGTCGCCGATATTGTCACTTTTGGTCCGAAAATTTCACGGAAAGCTTTTCGCGCACAAAGCTCCCTTTATGACCGAAATATACACCATATAAACATGTTTGGTAAACATTTGAGCGAAAACAACACAGTTTTGGTGGATAAAGAAAGGTGACGCCGATATGGTCATTTTTTGTCCGAAAATATCACGGAAAGCTTTTCGCGCACAAAGCTCCCATGATAACCTATAAACAATTTAAACATGTTTGGTGAATATTTGAGCAAAAACCACACAGTTTTGGTGGATAAAGAAAGGTGACGCCGATATTGTCACTTTTGGTCCGAAAATATCACGGAAAGCTTTTCGCGCACAAAGCTCTCATTATGACCTAAATATACACCATATAAACATGTTTGGTAAAAATTAGAGCGAAAACAACACAGTTTTGGTGGATAAAGAAAGGTGCTGCCGATATGGTCACTTGTGGTCCGAATATTTGACGGAAAGATTTTCGTGCACAAATCTCCCATTATGACATATACACCATATAAACATTTTTGGGACACATTTGAGGGAAAACCACAAAGTTTTGAAGGATAAAGAAAAGTGACGCCGATATGGTCACTTTTGGTCCGAAAAATTCACGGAAAGCTTTTCGCACACAAAGTTCCCATTATGACTTATACACCATATAAACATGTTAGGTAAACATTTGAGCGAAAACAACACAGTTTTCGTGGATAAAGAAAGGTGACGCCGATATGGTCACTTTTTGTCCTAAAATATCACGGAAAGCTTTTCGCGCACAAAGCTCCCATTATGACATAAACACCATATAAACACGTTTGGTAAATATTTGAGCAGAAACAAACACATTTTTGGTGGATAAAGAAAGGTGACGCCGATATGGTCACTTTTGGTGCGAAAATTTCACGAAAAGCTTTTCATGCACAAAGCTCCCATTATGACATATACACCATATAAACATGTTTGGTAAACATTTGAGCGAAAATCGCACAGTTTTGGAGGATAAAGAAAAGTGACGCCAATATGGTCACTTTTGGTCCGAAAAATTCACGGAAAGCTTTTCGCGCACAAAACTCCCATTATGACATAAACACCATATAAACATGTTTGGTAAATATTTGAGCGGAAACAGCACATTTTTGGTGGATAAAGAAAGGTGACGCCGATATGGTCACTTTTAGTACGAAAATTTCACGAAAAGCTTTGCGCGCACAAAGCTCCCATTATGACATATACACCATATAAACATGTTTGGTAAACATTTGAGCAAAAACAACACAATTTTGGTGGATAAAGAAAGGTGACGCCGATATGGTCACTTTTGGTCCGAAAATTTCACGTAAAGCTTTTCGCGCACGAAGCTCCCATTATGACCTATACACCATATAAACTTGTTTGGGACACATTTGAGCGAAAACCACACAGTTTTTGTGGATACAGAAAGGTGACGCCGATATGGTCACTTTTGGTCCGAAAATTTCACGGAACACTTTTCGCGCACAAAGCTCCCATTATGACCTAAATATACACCATATAAACATGTTTGGCACATATTTGAGCGAAAACAACACAGTTTTGGTGGATAAAGAAAGGTGACGCCGATATAGTTACTTTTGGTCCGAAAATATCACGGAAAGCTTTTCGCGCACAAATCTCGCATTATGACCTATACACCATATAAAGATGTTTGGTAAATATTTGAGCGAAAACAACACAGTTTTGGTGGATAAAGAAAGGTGACGCCGATATGGTCACTTTTGGTCCGAAAATATCACGGAAAGCTTTTCGCGCACAAATCTCCCATTATGACCTATACACCATATAAACATGTTTGGTAAACATTTGAGCAAAAACCACACAGTTTCTACGGAAGAAGAAAGGTGACGCCGATATGGTCACTTTTGGTCCGAAAATTTCACGAAAAGCTTTTCGCACACAAAGCTCCCATTATGACATACATATACACCATATAAACATGTTTGGGACGCATTTGAGCAAAAACCACACTGTTTTTGAGGATAAAGAAAGGTGACGCCGATATGGTCACTTTTGGTCCGAAAATTTCACGGAAAGCTTTTCGCGCACAAAGCTCCCATTATGACATATACACAATATAAACATGTTTGGGACACATTTGAGCGAACACCACACTGTTTTTTAGGATAAAGAAAGGACACGCCGATATGGTCACTTTTGGTCAAAAAATTTCACGGAAAGCTTTTCGCGCCCAAACCTCCCGTTATGACATAAACCATATAAACATTTTTGGGACACATTTGAGCGAAAACCACACAATTTTAGTGGATTAAGAAAGGTGACGCCGATATTATCACATTTGGTACGAAAATTTCGCAAAAAGCATTTCGCGCACAAAGCTCCCATTATGACATAAACACCATATAAACATGTTTGGGACACATTTGGGCAAAAACCACACAGTTTTGGTGGATACAGAAAGGTGACGCCGATATGGTCACTTTTGGTCCGTAAATTTCACGAAAAGCTTTTCGCTCACAAAGCTCCCATTATGACATATACACCATATAAACATGTTTGATAAACATTTGAGCGAAAACCACACAGTTTTAGAGGATAAAGAAAAGTGACGTCGATATGGTCACTTTTGGTCGGAAAAATTCACGGAAAGCTTTTCGCGCACAAAGCTCTCATTATGACCTATACACCATATAAACATGTTAGGTAAACATTTGGGCGAAAACAAAAGTTTTGGTGGATAAAGAAAGGTGACGCCGATATAGTTACTTTTGTTCCGAAAATATAACGGAAAGCTTTTCGCGCACAAAGCTCCCATTATGACCTATACACCATATAAACATGATTGGTAAACATTTGAGCAAAAACCACACAGTTTTGGTGGATAAAGAAAGGTGACGCCGATATGGTCACTTTTGGTTCGAAAATATCACGGAAAGCTTTTCGTGCACAAAGCTCCCATTATGACCTATACACCGTATAAACATGTTTGGTAAACATTTGAGCAAAAACCACACAGTTTCGGTGGATAAAGAAAGGTGACGCCGATATGGTCACTTTTGGTCCGAAAATATCACGGAAAGCTTTTCACGCACAAAGCTCCCATTATGACATATACACCATATAAACATGTTTGGGACACATTTGAGCAAAAACCACATAGTTTTGGTGGATACAGAAAGGTGACGCCGATATGGTCACTTTTAGTCCAAAATTTCATGGAAAGCTTTTCGCGCACAAAGCTCCCATTATGACCTATACACCATATAAAGTGTTTGGTAAACATTTGAGGAAAAACAACACAGTTTTGGTGGATAAAGAAAGGTGACGCCGATATGGTCAATTTTGTTCCGTAAATTTCACGAAAAGCTTTTCGCTCACAAAGCTTCCATTATGACATATACACCATATAAACATGTTTGGTAAACATTTGAGCGAAAACCACACAGTGTTAGAGGATAAAGAAAAGTGACACCGATATGGTCACTTTTGGTCCGAAAAATTCACGGAAAGCTTTTCGCGCACAATGCTCCCATTATGACCTATACACCATATAACATTGTTAGGTAAATATTTGAGCGAAAACAACAAAGTTTTGGTGGATAAAGAAAGGTGACGCCGATATAGTTACTTTTGGTCCGAAAATATCACGGAAAGCTTTTCGCGCACAAAGCTCCCATTATGACCTATACACCATATAAACATGTTTGGTAAACATTTGAGCAAAAACAACACAGTTTTGGTGGATAAAGAAAGGTGCTGCCGATATGGTCACTTGTGGTCCGAATATTTGACGGAAAGATTTTCGCGCACAAAGCTCCCATTATGACCTATACACCATATAAACATGTTTGGTAAATATTTGAGCGAAAACAACACAGTTTCTGTGGAAAAAGAAAGGTGACGCCGATATGGTCACTTTTGGTCCGAAAATTTCACGAAAAGCTTTTCGCTCACAAAGCTCCCATTATGACATATACACCTTATAAATATGTTTGGTAAACATTTGAGCGAAAACCACACAGTTTTAGAGGATAAAGAAAAGTGACGCCGATATGATGACTTTTGGTCCGAAAATTTCACGAAAAGCTTTTCGCGCACAAAGCTCCCATTATGACATATACACCATATAAACATGTTTGGGACGCATTTGAGCAAAAACCACACTGTTTTTGAGGATAAAGAAAGGTGACGCCGATATGGTCACTTTTGGTCCGAAAATTTCACGGAAAGCTTTTCGCGCACAAAGCTCCCATTATGACATATACACCATATAAACATGTTTGGGACACATTTGAGCGAAAACCACACTGTTTTTTAGGATAAAGAAAGGACACGCCGATATGGTCACTTTTGGTCCGAAAATTTCACGGAAAGCTTTTCGCGCACAAAGCTCCCGTTATGACATACACCATATAAACATTTTTGGGACACATTAGAGCGAAAACCACACAATTTTAGTGGATTAAGAAAGGTGACGCCGATATTGTCACATTTGGTACAAAAATTTTGCGAAAAGCTTTTCGCGCACAAAGCTCCCATTATGACATATACACCATATAAACATGTTTGGGACACATTTGGGTAAAAACCACACAGTTTTGGTGGATACAGAAAGGTGACGCCGATATGGTCACTTTTAGTGCAAAATTTCATGGAAAGCTTTTCGCGCACAAAGCTCCCATTATGACCTATACACCATATAAATTGTTTGGTAAACATTTGAGCAAAAACAGCATAGTTTTCGTGGATAAAGAAAGGTGATGCCGATATGGTCACTTTTGGTCCGTAAATTTCACGAAAAGCTTTTCGCTCACAAAGCTCCCATTATGACATATACACCATATAAACATGTTTGGTAAACATTTGAGCGAAAACCACACAGTTTTAGAGGATAAAGAAAAGTAAAGCCGATATGGTCACATTTGGTCGGAAAAATTCACGGAAAGCTTTTCGCGCACAAAGCTCCCATTATGACCTATACACCATATAAACATGTTAGGTAAACATTTGGGAGAAAACAACAGTTTTGGTGGGTAAAGAAAGGTGACGCCGATATAGTTACTTTTGGTCCGAAAATATCACGGAAAGCTTTTCGCGCACAAAGCTCCCATTATGACATATACACCATATAAACATGTTTGATAAACATTTGAGCAAAAACCACACAGTTTTGGTGGATAAAGAAAGGTGACGCCGATATGGTCACTTTTGGTCCGAAAATATCACGGAAAGCTTTTCGCGCACAAAGCTCCATTATGACATATACACCATATAAACATGTTTGGGACACATTTGAGCAAAAACCACATAGTTTTGATGGATACAGAAAGGTGACGCCGATATGGTCACTTTTAGTCCAAAATTTCATGGAAAGCTTTTCGCGCACAAAGCTCCCATTATGACCTATACACCATATAAAGTGTTTGGTAAACATTTGAGCAAAAACAACACAGTTTTGGTGGATAAAGAAAGGTGATGCCGATATGGTCAATTTTGTTCCGTAAATTTCACGAAAAGCTTTTCGCTCACAAAGCTCCCATTATGACATATACACCATATAAACATGTTTGGTAAACATTTGAGCGAAAACCACACAGTTTTAGAGGATAAAGAAAAGTGACACCGAAAGCTTTTCGCGCACAAAACTCTTATTATGACCTATACACCATATAAACATGTTTAATAAACATTTGAGCAAAAACAACACAGTTTTGGTGGATAAAGAAAAGTGACGCAAATATGGTAACTTTTGGTCCGAAAAATTCACGGAAAGCTTTTCGCGCACAAAACTCTCATTATGACCTATACACTATATAAACATGTTTGGTAAACATTTGAGCAAAAACAACACAGTTTTGGTGGATAAAGAAAGGTGACGCCGATATGGTCACTTTTGGTCCGAAAATTTCACGTAAAGCTTTTCGCGCACGAAGCTCCCATTATGACCTATGCACCATATAAACTTGTTTGGGACCCATTTGAGCGAAACCCACACAGTTTTTGTGGATACAGAAAGGTGACGCCGATATGGTAACTTTTGGTCCGAAAATTTCACGGAACGCTTTTCGCGCACAAAGCTCCCTTTATGACCTAAATATACACCATATAAACATGTTTCGCACATATTTGAGCGAAAACAACACAGTTTTGGGGGATAAAGAAAGGTGACGCCGATATGGTCACTTTTGGTCCGAAAATTTCACGGAAAGCTTTTCGCGCACAAAGCTCTCTTTATGACCGAAATATACACCATATAAACATGTTTGGTAAACATTTGAGCAAAAACAACACAGTTTTGGTGGATAAAGAAAGGTGACGCCTATATGGTCATTTTTTGTCCGAAAATATCACGGAAAGCTTTTCGCGCACAAAGCTCCCATTATAACCTATAAACCATATAAACATGTTTGGTGAATATTTGAGCAAAAACCTCACAGTATTGGTGGATAAAGAAAGGTGACGTCGATATTGTCACTTTTGGTCCGAAAATATCACGAAAAGCTTTTCGCGCACAAAGCTCTCATTATGACCTAAATATACACCATATAAACATGTTTGGTAAACATTTGAGCGAAAACAACACAGTTTTGGTGGATAAAGAAATGTGCTGCCGATATGGTCACTTGTGGTCCGAATATTTGACGGAAAGATTTTCGCGCACAAAGCTCCCATTATGACATATACTCCATATAAACATTTTTGGGACACATTTGAGGGAAAACCACACAGTTTTGAAGGATAAAGAAAAGTGATGCCGATATGGTCACTTTTGGTCCGAAAAATTCACGGAAAGCTTTTCGCGCACAAAGCTCCCATTATGACCTATACACCATATAAAAATGTTAGGTAAACATTTGAGCGAAAACAACACAGTTTTGGGGGATAAACAAAGGTGACGCCGATATGGTCACTTTTTGTCTTAAAATATCACGGAAAGCTTTTCGCGCACAATGCTCCCATTATGACATATACACCATATAAATATGTTTGGTAAATATTTGAGCGAAAACAACACAGTTTTAGTGGATTAAGAAAGGTGACGCCGATATGGTCACTTTTGGTCCGAAAATATCACGGAAAGCTTTTCGCGCACAAAGCTCCCATTATGACATAAACACCATATAAACATGTTTGGTAAATATTTGAGCGGAAACAACACATTTTTGGTGGATAAAGAAAGGTGACGCCGATATGGTCACTTTTGGTACGAAAATTTCACGAAAAGATTTTCGCGCACAAAGCTCACATTATGACATATACACCATATAAACATGTTTGGTAAACATTTGAGCGAAAACCACACAGTTTTGGAGGATAAAGAAAAGTGACGCCAATATGGTCACTTTTGGTCCGAAAAATTCACGGAAAGCTTTTCGCGCACAAAACTCTCATTATGACCTATACACCATATAAACATGTTTGGTAAACATCTGAGCAAAAACAACACAGTTTTGGTGGATAAAGAAAGGTGTAGCCGATATGGTCACTTTTGGTCCCAAAATTTCACATAAAGCTTTTCGCGCACGAAGCTCCCATTATGACCTATACACCATATAAACTTGTTTGGGACCCATTTGAGCGAAAACCACACGGTTTTTGTGGATACAGAAATGTGACGCCGATATGGTCACTTTTGGTCCCAAAATTTCACGGAACGCTTTTCTCGCACAAAGCTCACTTTATGACCTAAATATACACCATATAAACATGTTTCGCACATATTTGAGCGAAAACAACAGAGTTTTGGTGGATAAAGAAAGGTGTCGCCGATATTGTCACTTTTGGTCCGAAAATTTCACGGAAAGCTTTTCGCGCACAAAGCTCCCTTTATGACCGAAATATACACCATATAAACATGTTTGGTAAACATTTGAGCGAAAACAACACAGTTTTGGTGGATAAAGAAAGGTGACGCCGATATGGTCATTTTTTGTCCGAAAATATCACGGAAAGCTTTTCGCGCACAAAGCTCCCATGATAACCTATAAACAATTTAAACATGTTTGGTGAATATTTGAGCAAAAACCACACAGTTTTGGTGGATAAAGAAAGGTGACGCCGATATTGTCACTTTTGGTCCGAAAATATCACGGAAAGCTTTTCGCGCACAAAGCTCTCATTATGACCTAAATATACACCATATAAACATGTTTGGTAAAAATTAGAGCGAAAACAACACAGTTTTGGTGGATAAAGAAAGGTGCTGCCGATATGGTCACTTGTGGTCCGAATATTTGACGGAAAGATTTTCGTGCACAAATCTCCCATTATGACATATACACCATATAAACATTTTTGGGACACATTTGAGGGAAAACCACAAAGTTTTGAAGGATAAAGAAAAGTGACGCCGATATGGTCACTTTTGGTCCGAAAAATTCACGGAAAGCTTTTCGCACACAAAGTTCCCATTATGACTTATACACCATATAAACATGTTAGGTAAACATTTGAGCGAAAACAACACAGTTTTCGTGGATAAAGAAAGGTGACGCCGATATGGTCACTTTTTGTCCTAAAATATCACGGAAAGCTTTTCGCGCACAAAGCTCCCATTATGACATAAACACCATATAAACACGTTTGGTAAATATTTGAGCAGAAACAAACACATTTTTGGTGGATAAAGAAAGGTGACGCCGATATGGTCACTTTTGGTGCGAAAATTTCACGAAAAGCTTTTCATGCACAAAGCTCCCATTATGACATATACACCATATAAACATGTTTGGTAAACATTTGAGCGAAAATCGCACAGTTTTGGAGGATAAAGAAAAGTGACGCCAATATGGTCACTTTTGGTCCGAAAAATTCACGGAAAGCTTTTCGCGCACAAAACTCCCATTATGACATAAACACCATATAAACATGTTTGGTAAATATTTGAGCGGAAACAGCACATTTTTGGTGGATAAAGAAAGGTGACGCCGATATGGTCACTTTTAGTACGAAAATTTCACGAAAAGCTTTGCGCGCACAAAGCTCCCATTATGACATATACACCATATAAACATGTTTGGTAAACATTTGAGCAAAAACAACACAATTTTGGTGGATAAAGAAAGGTGACGCCGATATGGTCACTTTTGGTCCGAAAATTTCACGTAAAGCTTTTCGCGCACGAAGCTCCCATTATGACCTATACACCATATAAACTTGTTTGGGACACATTTGAGCGAAAACCACACAGTTTTTGTGGATACAGAAAGGTGACGCCGATATGGTCACTTTTGGTCCGAAAATTTCACGGAACACTTTTCGCGCACAAAGCTCCCATTATGACCTAAATATACACCATATAAACATGTTTGGCACATATTTGAGCGAAAACAACACAGTTTTGGTGGATAAAGAAAGGTGACGCCGATATAGTTACTTTTGGTCCGAAAATATCACGGAAAGCTTTTCGCGCACAAATCTCGCATTATGACCTATACACCATATAAAGATGTTTGGTAAATATTTGAGCGAAAACAACACAGTTTTGGTGGATAAAGAAAGGTGACGCCGATATGGTCACTTTTGGTCCGAAAATATCACGGAAAGCTTTTCGCGCACAAATCTCCCATTATGACCTATACACCATATAAACATGTTTGGTAAACATTTGAGCAAAAACCACACAGTTTCTACGGAAGAAGAAAGGTGACGCCGATATGGTCACTTTTGGTCCGAAAATTTCACGAAAAGCTTTTCGCACACAAAGCTCCCATTATGACATACATATACACCATATAAACATGTTTGGGACGCATTTGAGCAAAAACCACACTGTTTTTGAGGATAAAGAAAGGTGACGCCGATATGGTCACTTTTGGTCCGAAAATTTCACGGAAAGCTTTTCGCGCACAAAGCTCCCATTATGACATATACACCATATAAACATGTTTGGGACACATTTGAGCGAACACCACACTGTTTTTTAGGATAAAGAAAGGACACGCCGATATGGTCACTTTTGGTCAAAAAATTTCACGGAAAGCTTTTCGCGCCCAAACCTCCCGTTATGACATAAACCATATAAACATTTTTGGGACACATTTGAGCGAAAACCACACAATTTTAGTGGATTAAGAAAGGTGACGCCGATATTATCACATTTGGTACGAAAATTTCGCAAAAAGCATTTCGCGCACAAAGCTCCCATTATGACATAAACACCATATAAACATGTTTGGGACACATTTGGGCAAAAACCACACAGTTTTGGTGGATACAGAAAGGTGACGCCGATATGGTCACTTTTGGTCCGTAAATTTCACGAAAAGCTTTTCGCTCACAAAGCTCCCATTATGACATATACACCATATAAACATGTTTGATAAACATTTGAGCGAAAACCACACAGTTTTAGAGGATAAAGAAAAGTGACGTCGATATGGTCACTTTTGGTCGGAAAAATTCACGGAAAGCTTTTCGCGCACAAAGCTCTCATTATGACCTATACACCATATAAACATGTTAGGTAAACATTTGGGCGAAAACAAAAGTTTTGGTGGATAAAGAAAGGTGACGCCTATATAGTTACTTTTGTTCCGAAAATATAACGGAAAGCTTTTCGCGCACAAAGCTCCCATTATGACCTATACACCATATAAACATGATTGGTAAACATTTGAGCAAAAACCACACAGTTTTGGTGGATAAAGAAAGGTGACGCCGATATGGTCACTTTTGGTTCGAAAATATCACGGAAAGCTTTTCGTGCACAAAGCTCCCATTATGACCTATACACCGTATAAACATGTTTGGTAAACATTTGAGCAAAAACCACACAGTTTCGGTGGATAAAGAAAGGTGACACCGATATGGTCACTTTTGGTCCGAAAATATCATGGAAAGCTTTTCACGCACAAAGCTCCCATTATGACATATACACCATATAAACATGTTTGGGACACATTTGAGCAAAAACCACATAGTTTTGGTGGATACAGAAAGGTGACGCCGATATGGTCACTTTTAGTCCAAAATTTCATGGAAAGCTTTTCGCGCACAAAGCTCCCATTATGACCTATACACCATATAAAGTGTTTGGTAAACATTTGAGGAAAAACAACACAGTTTTGGTGGATAAAGAAAGGTGACGCCGATATGGTCAATTTTGTTCCGTAAATTTCACGAAAAGCTTTTCGCTCACAAAGCTTCCATTATGACATATACACCATATAAACATGTTTGGTAAACATTTGAGCGAAAACCACACAGTGTTAGAGGATAAAGAAAAGTGACACCGATATGGTCACTTTTGGTCCGAAAAATTCACGGAAAGCTTTTCGCGCACAATGCTCCCATTATGACCTATACACCATATAACATTGTTAGGTAAGTATTTGAGCGAAAACAACAAAGTTTTGGTGGATAAAGAAAGGTGACGCCGATATAGTTACTTTTGGTCCGAAAATATCACGGAAAGCTTTTCGCGCACAAAGCTCCCATTATGACCTATACACCATATAAACATGTTTGGTAAACATTTGAGCAAAAACAACACAGTTTTGGTGGATAAAGAAAGGTGCTGCCGATATGGTCACTTGTGGTCCGAATATTTGACGGAAAGATTTTCGCGCACAAAGCTCCCATTATGACCTATACACCATATAAACATGTTTGGTAAATATTTGAGCGAAAACAACACAGTTTCTGTGGAAAAAGAAAGGTGACGCCGATATGGTCACTTTTGGTCCGAAAATTTCACGAAAAGCTTTTCGCTCACAAAGCTCCCATTATGACATATACACCATATAAATATGTTTGGTAAACATTTGAGCGAAAACCACACAGTTTTAGAGGATAAAGAAAAGTGACGCCGATATGATGACTTTTGGTCCGAAAATTTCACGAAAAGCTTTTCGCGCACAAAGCTCCCATTATGACATATACACCATATAAACATGTTTGGGACGCATTTGAGCAAAAACCACACTGTTTTTGAGGATAAAGAAAGGTGACGCCGATATGGTCACTTTTGGTCCGAAAATTTCACGGAAAGCTTTTCGCGCGCACAAAGCTCCCATTATGACATATACACCATATAAACATGTTTGGGACCCATTTGAGCGAAAACCACACTGTTTTTTAGGATAAAGAAAGGACACGCCGATATGGTCACTTTTGGTCCGAAAATTTCACGGAAAGCTTTTCGCGCACAAAGCTCCCGTTATGACATACACCATATAAACATTTTTGGGACACATTAGAGCGAAAACCACACAATTTTAGTGGATTAAGAAAGGTGACGCCGATATTGTCACATTTGGTACAAAAATTTTGTGAAAAGCTTTTCGCGCACAAAGCTCCCATTATGACATATACACCATATAAACATGTTTGGGACACATTTGGGTAAAAACCACACAGTTTTGGTGGATACAGAAAGGTGACGCCGATATGGTCACTTTTAGTGCAAAATTTCATGGAAAGCTTTTCGCGCACAAAGCTCCCATTATGACCTATACACCATATAAATTGTTTGGTAAACATTTGAGCAAAAACAGCATAGTTTTCGTGGATAAAGAAAGGTGATGCCGATATGGTCACTTTTGGTCCGTAAATTTCACGAAAAGCTTTTCGCTCACAAAGCTCCCATTATGACATATACACCATATAAACATGTTTGGTAAACATTTGAGCGAAAACCACACAGTTTTAGAGGATAAAGAAAAGTAAAGCCGATATGGTCACTTTTGGTCGGAAAAATTCACGGAAAGCTTTTCGCGCACAAAGCTCCCATTATGACCTATACACCATATAAACATGTTAGGTAAACATTTGGGAGAAAACAACAGTTTTGGTGGGTAAAGAAAGGTGACGCCGATATAGTTACTTTTGGTCCGAAAATATCACGGAAAGCTTTTCGCGCACAAAGCTCCCATTATGACATATACACCATATAAACATGTTTGATAAACATTTGAGCAAAAACCACACAGTTTTGGTGGATAAAGAAAGGTGACGCCGATATGGTCACTTTTGGTCCGAAAATATCACGGAAAGCTTTTCGCGCACAAAGCTCCATTATGACATATACACCATATAAACATGTTTGGGACACATTTGAGCAAAAACCACATAGTTTTGATGGATACAGAAAGGTGACGCCGATATGGTCACTTTTAGTCCAAAATTTCATGGAAAGCTTTTCGCGCACAAAGCTCCCATTATGACCTATACACCATATAAAGTGTTTGGTAAACATTTGAGCAAAAACAACACAGTTTTGGTGGATAAAGAAAGGTGATGCCGATATGGTCAATTTTGTTCCGTAAATTTCACGAAAAGCTTTTCGCTCACAAAGCTCCCATTATGACTTATACACCATATAAACATGTTAGGTAAATATTTGAGCGAAAAAACACAGTTTTGGTGGATAAAGAAAGGTGACGCCGATATAGTTACTTTTGGTCCGAAAATATCACGGAAAGCTTTTCGCGCACAAAGCTCCCATTATGACCTATACACCATATAAACATGTTTGGTAAACATTTGAGCAAAAACCACACAGTTTTGGTGGATAAAGAAAGGTGACGCCGATATGGTCACTTTTGGTCCGAAAATATCACGGAAAGCTTTTCGCGCACAAAGCTCCCATTATGACCTATACACCGTATAAACATGTTTGGTAAACATTTGAGCAAAAACCACACAGTTTTGGTGGATAAAGAAAGGTGACGCCGATATGGTCACTTTTGGTCCGAAAATATCACGGAAATCTTTTCGCGCACAAAGCTCCCATTATGACCTCTACACCATATAAACATGTTTTGTAAATATTTGAGCGAAAACCACACAGTTTTGGAGGATAAGGAAAAGTGACGCCGATATGGTCACTTTTGGTCCGAAAATTTCACGAAAAGCTTTTCGCTCACAAAGCTCGCATTATGACATATACACCATATAAACATGTTTGGTAAACGTTTGAGCGAAAACCACACGGTTTTAGAGGATAAAGAAAAGTGACGCCGATATGGTGACTTTTGGTCCGAAAATTTCACGAAAAGCTTTTTGCGCACAAAGCTCTAATTATAACATATACACCATATAAACATGTTTGGGACGCATTTGAGCAAAAACCACACTATTTTTGAGGATAAAGAAAGGTGGCGCCGATATGGTGACTTTTGGTCGGAAAATTTCACAGAAAGATTTTCGCGCACAAAGCTCCCATTATGACATATACACCATATAAACATGTTTGGGACACATTTGAGCGAAAACCACACTGTTTTTTAGGATAAAGAAAGGTCACGCCGATATGGTCCATTTTGGTCCGAAAATTTCACGGAAAGCTTTTCGCGCACAAAGCTCCCATTATGACATACACCATATAAACATTTTTGGGACACATTTGAGCGAAAACAACACAATTTTAGTGGATTAAGAAAGGTGACGCCAATATGGTCACTTTTGGTCCGAAAATTTCGCGAAAAGCTTTTCGCGCACAAAGCTCCCATTATGGCATATACACCATATAAACATGTTTGGGACACATTTGAGCAAAAACCACACAGTTTTGGTGGATACAGAAAGGTGATGCTGATACGGTCACTTTTGGTCCGAAAATTTTACGAAAAGCTTTTCACTCACAAAGCTCCCATTATGACATATAAACGCTATAAACATGTTTGGTAAACATTTGAGCGAAAACCACACAGTTTTGGAGGATAAAGAAAAGTGACGCCGACATGGTCACTTTTGGTCCGAAAAATTCACGGAAAGCTTTTCGCGCACAATGCGCCCATTATGACATATACACCGTATAAACATGTTTGGTAAATATTTGAGCAAAAAACCACACAGTTTTGGTGGATAAAGAAAGGTGACGCCGATATGGTCACTTTTGGTCCGAAAATTTCACAGAAAGCTTTTCGAGCACAAAGCTTACATTATGACATATACACCATATAAACATGTTTGGGACACATTTGAGCGAAAACCACACAGTTTTGGTGGATAAAGAAAGGTGCTGCCGATATGGTCACTTGTGGTCCGAATATTTGACTGAAAGATTTTCGCGGACAAAGCTCCCATTATGACATATACACCATATAAACATTTTTGTGATACAATTGAGCGAAAACCACACAGTTTTGGAGGATAAAGAAAGGTGACGCCGATATGGTAACTTTTGGTCCGAAAAATTCACGAAAAGTATTTCGCGCACCAAGCTCCCATTATGACATATACATCATATAAACATGTTTGGTAAACATTTGAGCAAAAACCACATAGTTTTGGTGGATGAAGAATGGTGACGCTGGTCACTTTTGGTCCGAAAATTTCACAGAAAGCTTTTCGAGCACAAAGCTCCCATTATGACATATACACCATATAAACATGTTGGGCAAACATTTGAGCAAAAACCACACAGTTTTGGTGGATAAAGATAGGTGACGACGGTATAGTCACTTTTGGTCCGAAAATTTCACGAAAAGCTTTTCGCGCACAAAGCTCTCATTATGAAATATACACCATATAAACATGTTTGGGAGAAATTTGAGCGAAAACCACACAGTTTTGGAGGACAAAGAAAAGTGACGCCGATATGTTGACTTTTGGTCTGAAAATTTCGCGAAAAGCTTTTCGCGCACAAAGCTCCCTATATGATATATACATCATATAAACATGTTTGGGACACATTTGAGCGAAAACCACACTGTTTTTGAGGATAAAAAAGGTGACGCCGATATGGTCACTTTTGTTCTGAAAATTTCACGGAAAGCTTTTCGCGCACAAAGCTCCCATATAACATATACACCATATAAACATGTTTGGGACACATTTGAGCGAAAACTACACTGTTTTTGAGGATAAAGAAAGGTGATGCCGATATGGTCACTTTTGGTCCGAAAATATCATGGAAAGCTTTTCGCGCACAAAGCTCCCATTATGACATACACCATATAAACATTTTTGGGACACATTTGAGCGAAAACAACACAATTTTAGTGGATTAAGAAAGGTGACGCCAATATGGTCACTTTTGGTCCGAAAATTTCGCGAAAAGCTTTTCGCGCACAAAGCTCCCATTATGGCATATACACCATATAAACATGTTTGGGACACATTTGAGCAAAAACCACACAGTTTTGGTGGATACAGAAAGGTGATGCTGATACGGTCACTTTTGGTCCGAAAATTTTACGAAAAGCTTTTCACTCACAAAGCTCCCATTATGACATATAAACGCTATAAACATGTTTGGTAAACATTTGAGCGAAAACCACACAGTTTTGGAGGATAAAGAAAAGTGACGCCGACATGGTCACTTTTGGTCCGAAAAATTCACGGAAAGCTTTTCGCGCACAATGCGCCCATTATGACATATACACCGTATAAACATGTTTGGTAAATATTTGAGCAAAAAACCACACAGTTTTGGTGGATAAAGAAAGGTGACGCCGATATGGTCACTTTTGGTCCGAAAATTTCACAGAAAGCTTTTCGAGCACAAAGTTTACATTATGACATATACACCATATAAACATGTTTGGGACACATTTGAGCGAAAACCACACAGTTTTGGTGGATAAAGAAAGGTGCTGCCGATATGGTCACTTGTGGTCCGAATATTTGACTGAAAGATTTTCGCGGACAAAGCTCCCATTATGACATATACACCATATAAACATTTTTGTTATACAATTGAGCGAAAACCACACAGTTTTGGAGGATAAAGAAAGGTGACGCCGATATGGTCACTTTTGGTCCGAAAAATTCACGAAAAGTATTTCGCGCACCAAGATCCCATTATGACATATACATCATATAAACATGTTTGGTAAACATTTGAGCAAAAACCACATAGTTTTGGTGGATGAAGAATGGTGACGCTGGTCACTTTTGGTCCGAAAATTTCACAGAAGCTTTTCGAGCACAAAGCTCCCATTATGACATATACACCATATAAACATGTTGGGCAAACATTTGAGCAAAAACCACACAGTTTTGGTGGATAAAGATAGGTGACGACGGCATAGTCACTTTTGGTCCGAAAATTTCACGAAAAGCTTTTCGCGCACAAAGCTCTCATTATGAAATATACACCATATAAACATGTTTGGGAGAAATTTGAGCGAAAACCACACAGTTTTGGAGGACAAAGAAAAGTGACGCCGATATGTTGACTTTTGGTCTGAAAATTTCGCGAAAAGCTTTTCGCGCACAAAGCTCCCTATATGATATATACATCATATAAACATGTTTGGGACACATTTGAGCGAAAACCACACTGTTTTTGAGGATAAAAAAGGTGACGCCGATATGGTCACTTTTGTTCTGAAAATTTCACGGAAAGCTTTTCGCGCACAAAGCTCCCATATAACATATACACCATATAAACATGTTTGGGACACATTTGAGCGAAAACTACACTGTTTTTGAGGATAAAGAAAGGTGATGCCGATATGGTCACTTTTGGTCCGAAAATATCATGGAAAGCTTTTCGCGCACAAAGCTCCCATTATGACCTATACACCATATAAACATGTTTGGTAAACATTTGAGCATAAACCACACAGTTTTGGTGGATAAAGAAAGGTGACGCCGATATGGTCACTTTTTGTCCGAAAATATCACGGAAAGCTTTTCGCGCACAAAGCTGCCATTATGACCTATACTCCATATAAACATGTTTTGTAAATATTTGAGCGAAAACAACACAGTTTTGGTGGAAAAAGAAAGATGACGCCGATATGGTCACTTTTGGTCCGAAAATTTCACGGAAAGCTTTTCGCGCACAAAGCTCCCATTATGACATATACACCATATAAACATGTTTGGGACACATTTGAGCGAAAACCACACTGTTTTTTAGGATAAAGAAAGGACACGCCGATATGGTCACTTTTGGTCCGAAAATTTCACGGAAAGCTTTTCGCGCACAAAGCTCCCGTTATGACATACACCATATAAACATTTTTGGGACACATTTGAGCGAAACCACACAATTTTAGTGGATTAAGAAAGGTGACGCCGATATTGTCACATTTGGTACGAAAATTTCGCGAAAAGCTTTTCGCGCACAAAGCTCCCATTATTACATATACACCATATAAACATGTTTGGGACACATTTGGGCAAAAACCACACAGTTTTGGTGGACACAGAAAGGTGACGCCGATATGGTCACTTTTAGTCCAAAATTTCATGGAAAGCTTTTCGCGCACAAAGCTCCCATTATGACCTGTACACCATATAAATTGTTTGGTAAACATTTGGGCAAAAACAACATAGTTTTGGTGGATAAAGAAAGGTGACGCCGATATGGTCACTTTTGGTCCGTAAATTTCACGAAAAGCTTTTCGCTCACAAAGCTCCCATTATGACCTATACACCATATAAACATGGTTGGTAAACATTTGAGCAAAAACCACACAGATTTGGTGGATAAAGAAAGGTGACGCCGATATGGTCACTTTTGTTCCGAAAAAATCACGGAAAGCTTTTCGCGCACAAAGCTCCCATTATGACCTATACACCGTATAAACATGTTTGGTAAACATTGGAGCAAAAACCACACAATTTTGGTGGATAAAGAAAGGTGACGCCGATATGGTCACTTTTGGTCCGAAAATATCACGGAAAGCTTTTCGCGCACAAAGCTCCCATTATGACATATACACCATATAAAGATGTTTGGGACACATTTGAGCAAAAACCACATAGTTTTGGTGGATACAGAAAGGTGACGCCGATATGGTCACTTTTAGTCCAAAATTTCATGGAAAGCTTTTCGCGCACAAAGCTCCCATTATGACCTATACACCATATAAAGTGTTTGGTAAACATTTGAGCAAAAACAACACAGTTTTGGTGGATAAAGAAAGGTGACGCCGATATGGTCATTTTTGTTCCGTAAATTTCACGAAAAGCTTTTCGCTCACAAAGCTCCCATTATGACATATATACCATATAAACATGTTTGGTAAACATTTGAGCGAAAACCACACAGTTTTAGAGGATAAAGAAATGTGACACCGATATGGTCACTTTTGGTCCGAAAAATTCACGGAAAGCTTTTTGCGCACAAAGCTCCCATTATGACCTATACACCATATAAACATGTTTGGTAAACATTTGAGCAAAAACCACACAGTTTTGGTGGATAAAGAAAGGTGACGCCGATATGGTCACTTTTGGTCCGAAAATATCACGGAAAGCTTTTCGCGCACAAAGCTCCCATTATGACCTATACACCGTATAAACATGTTTGGTAAACATTTGAGCAAAAACCACACAGTTTTGGTGGATAAAGAAAGGTGACGCCGATATGGTCACTTTTGGTCCGAAAATATGACGGAAAACTTTTCGCGCACAAAGCTCCCATTATGACCTATACACCATATAAACATGTTTTGTAAATATTTGAGCGAAAACCACACAGTTTTGGAGGATAAAGAAAAGTGACGCCGATATGGTCACTTTTGGTCCGAAAATTTCACGAAAAGCTTTTCGCTCACAAAGCTCCCATTATGACATATACACCATATAAACATATTTGGTAAACATTTGAGCGAAAACCACACGGTTTTAGAGGATAAAGAAAAGTGACGCCGATATGGTGAATTTTGGTCCGAAAATTTCACGAAAAGCTTTTCGCGCACAAAGCTCTCATTATAACATATACATCATATAAACATGTTTGGGACGCATTTGAGCAAAAACCACACTGTTTTTGAGGATAAAGAAAGGTGGCGCCGATATGGTGACTTTTGGTTGGAAAAATTCACGGAAAGCTTTTCGCGCACAAAGCTCCCATTATTACATGTACACCATGTAAACTTGTTTGGTAAACATTTGAGCAAAAAACCACACAGTTTTGGTGGATAAAGAAAGGTGACGCCGATATGGTCACTTTTGGTCCGAAAATTTCACATAAAGTTTTTCGAGCACAAATCTCACATTATGAAATATACAGCATATAACATGTTTGGGACACATTTGAGCCAAAACCACACAGTTTTGTTGGATAAAGAAAGGTGACGCCGATATGGTCACTTTTGGTCCGAAAATTTCACGAAAAGCTTTTCGCGCAGAAAGCTCACATTATGACATATACACCATATAAACGTGTTTGGGAGAAATTTGAGCGAAAACCATACAGTTTTGGAGGATAAAGAAAAGTGACGCCGTTAAGGTGACTTTTGGTCCGAAAATTTCACGAAAAGCGTTTCGCGCACAAAGCTCCCATTATGACTTATACACCATATAAACATGTTTGGGACACATTTGAGCGAAAACCACACTTTTTTGAGGATAAAGAAAGGTGACGCGAATATGGTCACTTTTGGTCCGAAAATTTCACGGAAAGATTTTCGCGCACAAAGCTTCCATTATGACATATAAACCATATAAACATGTTTGGGACACATCTGAGCGAAAACCACACTATATTTGAGGATAAAGAAAGGTGACGCCGATATGGTCACTTTTGGTCCGAAAATTTCACGAAAAACTTTTCGGGCACAAAGCTCCCATTATGACATATACACCATATAAACATGTTAGGGACACATTTGAGCAAAAACCACATAGTTTTGGAGGATAAAGAAAGGTGACGCCGATATGGTCACTTTTGGTCCGAAAATTTCACGAAAAGCTTTTCGTGCACAAAGCTCCCATTATGACATATACACCATATAAACATGTTTGGGAGAAATTTGAGCGAAAACCACACAGTTTTGGAGGATAAAGAAATGTGACGCCGATATGGTGACTTTTGGTCCGAAAATTTCACGAAAAGCTTTTCGTGCACAAAGCTCCCATTATGACATATACACCATATAAACATGTTTGGGAGAAATTTGAGCGAAAACCACACAGTTTTGGAGGATAAAGAAATGTGACGCCGATATGGTGACTTTTGGTCCGAAAATTTCACGAAAAGCTTTTCGCGCACAAAGCTCCCATTATGACATATACACCATATCAACATGTTTGGGAGAAATTTGAGCGAAAACCACACAGTTTTGGAGGATAAAGAAATGTGACGCCTATATGGTGACTTTTGGTCCGAAAATTTCACGAAAAGCTTTTTGCGCACAAAGCTCCCATTATGACATATACATCATATAAACATGTTTGGGACACATTTGAGCGAAAACCACACTGTTTTTTAGGATAAAAAAAGGTGACGCCGATATGGTCACTTTTGGTCCGAAAATTTCACGGAAAGCTTTTCGCGCACAAAGCTCCCATATGACATATACACCATATAAACACGTTTGGGACACATTTGAGCGAAAACCACACAGTTTTGGTGGGTAAAGAAAGGTGTTGCCGATATGGTCACTTGTGGTCCGAATATTTGACGGAAAGATTTTCGCGCACAAAGCTCACATTATAACATATACACCATATAAACATTTTTGGGACACATTTGAGCGAAAACCACACAGTTTTGGAGGATAAAGAAAGGTGACGCCCATATGGTCACTTTTGGTCTGAAAAATTCACGGAAAGCTTTTCGCGCATCAAGCTCCCATTATGACATATACATCATATAAACATGTGTGGTAAACATTTGAGCAAAAACCACACAGTTGTGGTTGATAAAGAAAGGTGACGGCGATATGGTCACTTTTGGTCCGAAAATTTCACGGAAAGCTTTTCGCGCACAAAGCACCCATTATGACATATACACCATATAAATATTTTTGGGACACATTTGAGCGAAAACCACACAGCTTTTGTGGGTAAAGAAAGGTGCTGCCGATATGGTCACTTGTGGTCTGAATATTTGACGGAAAGATTTTCGCGCACAAAGCTCACATATAACATATACATTATATAAACATTTTTGGGACACATTTGAGCGAAAACCACACAGTTTTGAAGGATAAAGAAAGGTGACGCAGATATGGTCACTTTTGGTCGGAAAAATTCACGGAAAGCTTTTCGCGCACCAAGCTCCCATTATGACGTATACATCATATAAACATGTTTGGTAAACATTTGAGCAAAAACCACACAGTTTTGATGGATAACGAAAGGTGACGCTGGTCACTTTTGGTCCGAAAATTTCACTGAAAGCTTATCGAGCACAATGCTCCCATTATGACATATACACAATATAAACATGTTTGGTAAACAATTGAGCAAAAACCACACAGTTTTGGTGGATAAAGAAAGGTGACGACGATATGGTCACTTTTGGTTTGAAAATTTCACGGAAAGCTTTACGCGCAAAAAGCTCCATTTATGACATATGCACCATATAAACATGTTTGGGACACATTTGAGCAAAAACAAGACAGTTTTGGTGGATAAAGAATGGTGACGCCGATATGGTCACTTTTGGTCCGAAAATTTCACGAAAAGCTTTTCGCGCAGAAAGCTCCCATTATGACATAAACACCATATAAACATGTTTGGGAGAAATTTGAGCGAAAACCACACAGATTTGGAGGATAAAGAAAAGTGACGCCGATAAGGTTACTTTTGGTCCGAAAATTTCACGAAAAGCGTTTCGCGCACAAAGCTCCCATTATGACTTATATACCATATAAACATGTTTGGGACACATTTGAGCGAAAACCACACTTTTTTTAGGATAAAAAAAGGTGACGCGGATATGGTCACTTTTGGTCCGAAAATTTAACGGAAAGATTTTCGCGCACAAAGCTCCCATTATGACATATACACCATATAAACATGTTTGGGACACATTTGAGCGAAAACCACACTATATTTGAGGATAAAGAAAGGTGACGCCGATATGGTCACTTTTGGTCCGAAAATTTCACGGAAAACTTTTCGGGCACAAAGCTCCCATTATGACATATACAACATATAAACATGTTTGGGACACATTTGAGCGAAAACCACACAGTTTTGGAGGATTAAGAGAGGTGACGCCGATATGGTCACTTTTGGTCCGAAAAATTCAAGGAAAGCATTTCGCGCACCAAGCTCCCATTATGACATATACATCACATCAACATGTTTGGTAAACATTTGAGCAAAACCACACAGTTTTGGTGGATAAAGAAAGGTCACGCTGGTCACTTTTGGTCCGAAAATTTCACAGAAAGCTTTTCGAGCACAAAGCTCCCATTATGACATATACACCATATAAACATGTTTGGTAAACATTTGAGCAAAAACCACACAGTTTTGGTGGATAAAGAAAGGTGACGACGATATAGTCACTTTTGGTCCGAAAATTTCACGAAAAGCTTTTCACGCACAAAGCTCCCATTATGACATATACACCATATAAACATGTTTGGGAGAAATTTGAGCGAAAACCACACAGTTTTTTAGGATAAAGAAAAGTGACGCCGATATGGTCACTTTTGGTCCGAAAAATTCACGGAAAGCTTTTCGCGCACAACGCTCCCGTTATGACATGTACACCATATAAACTTGTTTGGTAAACATTTGAGCAAAAAACCACACAGTTTTGGTGGATAAAGAAAGGTGACGCCGATATGGTCACTTTTGGTCCGAAAATTTCACAGAATGTTTTTCGAGCACAAATCTCACATTATGACATATACACCATATAAACATGTTTGGGAGAAATTTGAGTGAAAACCACACAGTTTTGGAGTATAAAGAAATGTGACGCCGATATGGTGACTTTTGGTCCGAAAATTTCACGAAAAACTTTTCGCGCACAAGGCTCCCATTATCACATATACATCATATAGACATGTTTGGGACACATTTGAGCGACAACCACACTGTTTTTTAGGATAAAAAAAGGTGACGCCGATATGGTCACTTTTGGTCCGAAAATTTCACGGAAAGCTTTTCGCGCACAAAGCTCCCATATGACATATACACCATATAAATATTTTTGGGACACATTTGAGCGAAAACCACACAGTTTTGGTTGGTAAAGAAAGGTGTTGCCGATATGGTCACTTGTGGTCCGAATATTTGACGGAAAGATTTTCGCGCACAAAGCTCCCATTATAACATATACGCCATATAAACATTTTTGGGACACATTTGAGCGAAAACCACACAGTTTTGGAGGATAAAGAAAGGTGACGCCGATATGGTCACTTTTGGTCTGAAAAATTCACGGAAAACTTTTCACGCATCAAGCTCCCATTATGACATATACATCATATAAACATGTTTGGTAAACATTTGAGCAAAAACCACACAGTTTTGGTTGATAAAGAAAGGTGACGGCGATATGGTCACTTTTGGTCCGAAAATTTCACGGAAAGCTTTCCGCGTACAAAGCACCCATTATGACATATACACCATATAAATATTTTTGGGACACATTTGAGCGAAAACCACACAATTTTAGTGGATAAAGAAAGGTGACGCCGATATGGTCACTTTTGGTCCGAAAATTTCACAGAAAGCTTTTCGAGCACAAAGCTCCCATTATGACATATACACCATATAAACATGTTTGGTAAACATTTGAGCAAAAACCACACAGTTTTGGTAGATAAAGAAAGGTGACGACGATATAGTCACTTTTGGTCCGAAAATTTCACGAAAAGCTTTTCACGCACAAAGCTCCCATTATGACATATACACCATATAAACATGTTTGGGAGAAATTTGAGCGAAAACCACACAGTTTTTTAGGATAAAGAAAAGTGACGCCGATATGGTCACTTTTGGTCCGAAAAATTCACGGAAAGCTTTTCGCGCACAACGCTCCCGTTATGACATGTACACCATATAAACTTGTTTGGTAAACATTTGAGCAAAAAACCACACAGTTTTGGTGGATAAAGAAAGGTGACGCCGATATGGTCACTTTTGGTCCGAAAATTTCACAGAATGTTTTTCGAGCACAAATCTCACATTATGACATATACACCATATAAACATGTTTGGGACACATTTGAGCGAAAACCACACAGTTTTTGTGGGTAAAGAAAGGTGCTGCCGATATGGTCACTTGTGGTCCGAATATTTGACGGAAAGATTTTCGCGCACAAAGCTCACATTATAACATATACATCATATAAACATGTTTGGGACACATTTGAGCAAAAACAAGACAGTTTTGGTGGATAAAGAAAGGTGACGCCGATATGGTCACTTTTGGTCCGAAAATTTCACGAAAAGCTTTTCGCGCAGAAAGCTCACATTATGACATATACACCGTATAAACATGTTTGGGAGAAATTTGAGCGAAAACCATACAGTTTTGGAGGATAAAGAAATGTGACGCCGATATGGTGACTTTTGGTCCGAAAATTTCACGAAAAACTTTTCGCGCACAAAGCTCCCATTATGACATATACACCATATAAACATGTTTGGGAGAAATTTGAGTGAAAACCACACAGTTTTGGAGGATAAAGAAATGTGACGCCGATATGGTGACTTTTGGTCCGAAAATTTCACGAAAAACGTTTCGCGCACAAAGCTCCCATTATGACATATACATCATATAAACATGTTTGGGACACATTTGAGCGAAAACCACACTGTTTTTTAGGATAAAAAAAGGTGACACCGATATGGTCACTTTTGGTCCGAAAATTTCACGGAAAGCTTTTCGCGCACAAAGCTCCCATATGACATATACACCATATAAACATGTTTGGGACACATTTGAGAGAAAACCACACAGTTTTGGTTGGTAAAGAAAGGTGTTGCCGATATGGTCAATTCTGGTCCGAATATTTGACGGAAATATTTTCGCGCACAAAGCTCCCATTATAACATATACACCATATAAACATTTTTGGGACACATTTGAGCGAAAACCACACAGTTTTGGAGGATAAAGAAAGGTGACGCCGATATGGTCACTTTTGGTCTGAAAAATTCACGGAAAGCTTTTCGCGCATCAAGCTCACATTATGACATATACATCATATAAACATGTTTGGTAAACATTTGAGCAAAAACCACACAGTTTTGGTTGATAAAGAAAGGTGACGGCGATATGGTCACTTTTGGTCCGAAAATTTCACGGAAAGCTTTTCGCGTACAAAGCACCCATTATGACATATACACCATATAAATATTTTTGGGACCCATTTGAGCGAAAACCACACAATTTTAGTGGATAAAGAAAGGTGACGCTGATATGGTCACTTTTGGTCCGAAAATTTCACAGAATGTTTTTCGAGCACAAAGCTCACATTATGACATATACACCATATAAACATGTTTGGGACAGATTTGAGCGAAAACCACACAGCTTTTGTGGGTAAAGAAAGGTGACGCAGATATGGTCACTTTTGGTCGGAAAAATTCACGGAAAGCTTTTCGCGCACCAAGCTCCCATTATGACGTATACATCATATAAACATGTTTGGTAAACATTTGAGCAAAAACCACACAGTTTTGGTGGATAAAGAAAGGTGACGCTGGTCACTTTTGGTCCGAAAATTTCACTGAAAGCTTTTCGAGCACAAAGCTCCCATTTTGACATATAGACCATATAAACATGTTTGGTAAACAATTGAGCAAAAACCACACAGTTTTGGTGGATAAAGAAAGGTGACGACGATATGGTCACTTTTGGTCTGAAAATTTCACGAAAAGCTTTACGCGCAAAAAGCTCCATTTATCACATATGCACAATATAAACATGTTTGGGACACATTTGAGCAAAAACAAGACAGTTTTGGTGGATAAAGAAAGGTGATGCCGATATGGTCACTTTTGGTCCGAAAATTTCACGAAAAGCTTTTCGTGCAGAAAGCTCCCATTATGTCTTATACACTATATAAACATGTTTGGGAGAAATTTGAGCGAAAACCACACAGTTTTGGAGGATAATGAAAAGTGACGCCGATAAGGTGACTTTTGGTCCGAAAATTTCACGAAAAGCGTTTCGCGCACAAACCTCACATTATGACTTATATACCATATAAACATGTTTGGGACACATTTGAGCGAAAACCACACTTTTTTGAGGATAAAGAAAGGTGACGCGGATATGGTCACTTTTGGTCTGAAAATTTAACAAAGCTCCCATTATGACATATACACCATATAAACATGTTTGGGACACATTTGAGCGAAAACCACACTATATTTGAGGATAAAGAAAGGTGACGCCGATATGGTCACTTTTGGTCCGAAAATTTCACGGAAAACTTTTCGGGCACAAAGCTCACATTATGACATATACACCATATAAACATGTCTGGGACACATTTGAGCGAAAACCACACAGTTTTGGAGGATAAAGAGAGGTGACGCCGATATGGTCACTTTTTGTCCGAAAAATTCACGGAAAGCATTTCGCGCACCAAGCTCTCATTATGACATATACATCAAATCAACATGTTTGGTAAACATTTGAGCAAAACCACACAGTTTTGGTGGATAAAGAAAGGTCACGCTGGTCACTTTTGGTCCGAAAATTTCACAGAAAGCTTTTCGAGCACAAAGCTCCCATTATGACATATACACCATATAACCATGTTTGGTAAACATTTGAGCAAAAACCACACAGTTTTGGTGGATAAAGAAAGGTGACGACGATATAGTCACTTTTGGTCCGAAAATTTCACGAAAAACTTTTCACGCACAAAGCTCCCATTATGACATATACACCATATAAACATGTTTGGGAGAAATTTGGGCGAAAACCACACAGTTTTAGAGGATAAAGAAAAGTGACGCCGATATGTTGACATTTGGTCTGAAAATTTCACGAAAAGTTTTTCGCGCACAAAGCTCCCATTATGACATATACATCATATAAACATGTTTGGGACACATTTGAGCGAAAACCACACAGTTTTTGAGGATAAAGAAAAGTGACGCCGATATGGTCACTTTTGGTCCGAAAAATTCACGGAAAGCTTTTCGCGCACAACGCTCCCGTTATGACATGTACACCATATAAACTTGTTTGGTAAAAACTTGAGCAAAAAACCACACAGTTTTGGTGGATAAAGAAAGGTGACGCCGATATGGTCACTTTTGGTCCGAAAATTTCACAGAAAGTTTTTCGAGCACAAATCTCAAATTATGACATATACACCATATAAACATGTTTGGGACACATCTGAGCAAAAACAAGATAGTTTTGGTGGATAAAGAAAGGTTACGCCGATATGGTCACTTTTGGTCCGAAAATTTCACGAAAAGCTTTTCGCGCAGAAAGCTCCCATGATGACATATACACCATATAAACATGTTTGGGAGAAATTTGAGCGAAAACTACACGGTTTTGGAAGATAAAGAAAAGTGACGCCGATAAGGTGACTTTTGTGTTGAAAATTTCACGAAAAGAGTTTCGCGCACAAAGCTCACATTATGACTTATACACCATATAAACATGTTTGGGACACATTTGAGCGAAAACCACACTTTTTTGAGGATAAAGAAAGGTGACGCGGATATGGTCACTTTTGGTCCAAAAATTTCACGGAAAGATTTTCGTGCACAAAGCTTCCATTATGACATATACACCATATAAACATGTTTGGGACACATTTGAGCGAAAACCACACTATATTTGAGGATAAAGAAAGGTGACGCCGATATGGTCACTTTTGGTCCGAAAAATTCACGGAAAGCATTTCGCGCACCAAGCTCCCATTATGACATATACATCACATCAACAAGTTTGGTAAACATTTGAGCAAAAACCACACAGTTTTGGTGGATAAAGAAAGGTGACGCTGCTCACTTTTGGTCCGAAAATTTAATAGAAAGCTTTTCGAGCACAAAGCTCCCATTATGACATATACACCATATAAACATGTTTGGTAAACATTGGAGCAAAAACCACACAGTTTTGGTGGATAAAGAACGATGACGACGATATGGTCACTTTTGGTCCGAAAATTTCACGAAAAGCTTTTCGTGCACAAAGCTCCCATTATGACATATACCCCATATAAACATGTTTGGGAGAAATTTGAGCGAAAACCACACAGTTTAGGAGGATAAAGAAATGTGACGCCGATATGGTGACTTTTGGTCCGAAAATTTCACGAAAAGCTTTTCGCGCACAAAGCTCCCATTATGACATATACACCATATAAACATGTTTGGGATAAATTTGAGCGAAAACCACACAGTTTTGGAGGATAAAGAAATGTGACGCCGATATGGTGACTTTTTTTCCGAAAATTTCACGAAAAGCTTTTCGCGCACAAAGCTCCCATTATGAGATATACATCATATAAACATGTTTGGGACACATTTGAGCGAAATCCACACTGTTTTTTAGGATAAAAAAAGGTGACGCCGATATGGTCACTTTTGGTCCGAAAATTTCACGGAAAGCTTTTCGCGCACAAAGCACCCATTATAACATATACACCATATAAACATTTTTGGGACACATTTGCGCGAAAACCACACAGTTTTGGAGGATAAAGAAAGGTTACGCCGATATGGTCACTTTTGGTCTGAAAAATTCACGGAAAGCTTTTCGCGCATCAAGCTCCCATTATGACATATACATCATATAAACATGTTTGGTAAACATTTGAGCAAAAACCACACAGTTTTGGTTGATAAAGAAAGGTGACGGCGATATGGTCACTTTTGATCCGAAAATTTCACGGAAAGCTTTTCTCGCACAAAGCACCCATTATGACATATACACGATATAAATATTTTGGGGACACATTTGAGCGAAAACCACACAATTTTAGTGGATAAAGAAAGGTGACGCCGATATGGTCACTTTTGGTCCGAAAATTTCACAGAATGTTTTTCGAGGACAAAGCTCACATTATGACATATACACCATATAAACATGTTTGGGACACATTTGAGCGAAAACCACACAGTTTTTGTGGGTAAAGAAAGGTGCTGCCGATATGGTCACTTGTGGTCCGAATATTTGACGGAAAGATTTTCGCGCACAAAGCTCACATTATAACATATACATCATATAAACATTTTTGGGACACATTTGAGCGAAAACCACACAGTTTTGGAGGATAAAGAAAGGTGACGCAGATATGGTCACTTTTGGTCGGAAAAATTCACGGAAAGCTTTTCGCGCACCAAGCCCCCATTATGATGTATCCATCATTTAAACATGTTTGGTAAACATTTGAGCAAAAACCACACAGTTTTGGTGGATAAAGAAAGGTGACGCTGGTCACTTTTGTCCGAAAATTTCACTGAAAGCTTTTCGAGCACAAAGCTCCCATTATGACATATACACCATATAAACATGTTTGATAAACAATTGAGCAAAAACCACACAGTTTTGGTGGATAAAGAAAGGTGACGACGATATGGTCACTTTTGGACTGAAAATTTCACGGAAAGCTTTACGCGCAAAAAGCTCCATTTATGACATATGCAACATATAAACATCTTTTGGGACACATTTGAGCAAAAACAAGACAGTTTTGGTGGATAAAGAAAGGCGACGCCAATATGGTCACTTTTGGTCCGAAAATTTCACGAAAAGATTTCGCGCAGAAAGCTCCCATTATGACATATACACCATATAAACATGTTTGGGAGAAATTTGAGCGAAAACAACATAGTTTTAGAGGATAAAGAAAAGTGACGCCGATAAGGTGACTTTTGGTCCGAAAATTTCACGAAAATCGTTTCGCGCACAAAGCTCCCATTATGACTTATATACCATATAAACATGTTTGGGACACATTTGAGTGAAAACCACAGTTTTTTGAGGATAAAGAAGTATGACGTGGATATGGTCACTTTTGGTCCGAAAATTTAACGGAAAGATTTTCGCGCACAAAGCTCCCATTATGACATATACACCATATAAACATGTTTGGGACACAATTGAGCGAAAACCACACAGTTTTGGAGGATAAAGAAAGGTGACGCTGGTCACTTTTTGTCCGAAAATTTCACAGAAAGCTTTTCGAGCACAAAGCTCCCATTATGACATATACACCATATAAACATGTTTGGTAAACATTGGAGCAAAAACCACACAGTTTTGGTGGATAAAGAAAGGTGACGACGATATGGTCACTTTTGGTCCGAAAATTTCACAAAAAGCTTTTCGTGCACAAAGCTCCCATTATGACATATACCCCATATAAACATGTTTGGGAGAAATTTGAGCGAAAACCACACAGTTTTGGAGGATAAAGAAATGTGACGCCGATATGGTGACTTTTGGTCCGAAAATTTCACGAAAAGCTTTTCGCGCACAAAGCTCCCATTATGACATATACACCATATGAACATGTTTCGGAGAAATTTGAGCGAAAACCACACAGTTTTGGAGGATAAAGAAATGTGACGCCGATATGGTACCTTTTGGTCCGAAAATTTCACGAAAAGCTTTTCGCGCACAAAGCTCCCATTATGACATATACATCATATAAACATGTTTGGACACATTTGAGCGAAAACCACACTGTTATTTAGGATAAAGAATGGTGACGCCGATATGGTCACTTTTGGTCCGAAAATTTCACGGAAAGCTTTTCGCGCACAAAGCTCCCATATGACATATACACCATATAAACATGTTTGGGACACATTTGAGCGAAAACCACACAGTTTTGGTGGGTAAAGAAAGGTGTTGCCGATATGGTCACTTGTGGTCCCAATATTTGACGGAAAGATTTTCGCGCACAAAGCTCCCATTATAACATATACACCATATAAACATTTTTTGGACACATTTGAGCGAAAACCACACAGTTTTGGAGGATAAAGAAAGGTGACGCCGATATGGTCACTTTTGGTCAGAAAAATTCACGGAAAGCTTTTCGCGCATCAAGCTCCCATTATGACATATACATCATATAAACATGTTTGGTAAACATTTGAGCAAAAACCACACAGTTTTGGTTGATAAAGAAAGGTGACGGCGATATGGTCACTTTTGGTTAGAAAATTTCACGGAAAGCTTTTCGCGCACAAAGCACCCATTATGACATATACACCATATAAATATTTTGGGGACACATTTGAGCGAAAACCACACAATTTTAGTGGATAAAGAAAGGTGACGCCGATATGGTCACTTTTGGTCCGAAAATTTCACAGAAAGTTTTTCGAGCACAAAGCTCATATTATGACATATATACCATATAAACATGTTTGGGACACATTTGAGCGAAAACCACACTTTTTTTAGGATAAAGAAAGTTGACGCCGATATGGTCACTTTTGGTCCGAAAATTTCACGGAAAGCTTTTCACGCACAAGACTCCCATTATGACATATACACCATAAAAACATTTTGGGACACATTTGAGCGAAAACAACATTGTTTTTGAGGATAAAGAAAAGTGACGCCGATATGGTCACTGTTGGTCCGAAAAATTCACAGAAAGCTTTTCGCGCACAATGCTCCCATTATGACATATACACCATATAAACTTGTTTGGTAAACCTTTGAGCAAAAAACCACACAGTTTTGGTGGACAAAGAAAGGTGACGCCGATATGGTCAATTTTGGTCCGAAAATTTCACAGAAAGCTTTTCGAGCACAAAGCTCACATTATGACATATACACCATATAAACATGTTTGAGACACATTTGAGCGAAAACCACACAGTTTTGGTGGGTAAAGAAAGGTGCTGCCGATATGGTCACTTGTGGTCCGAATATTTGACGGAAAAATTTTCGCGCACAAAGCTCCCATTATAACATATACACCATATAAACAATTTTGGGACACATTTGAGCGAAAACCACACAGTTTTGGAGGATAAAGAAAGGTGACGCCAATATGGTCACTTTTGGTCTGAAAAATTCACGGAAAGCTTTTCGCGCATCAAGCTCCCATTATGACATATACATCATATAAACATGTTTGATAAAGATTTGAGCAAAAACCACACAGTTTTGGTTCATAAAGAAAGGTGACGGCGACATGGTCACTTTTGGTCCGAAAATTTCACGGAAAGCTTTTCGCGCACAAAGCATCCATTATGACATATACACCATATAAACATGTTTGGGAGATATTTGAGGAAAAACCACACCATTTTGGTGGATACAGAAAGGTGACGCCGATATGGTCACTTTTAGTCCAAAATTTAATGGAAAGCTTTTCGCGCACAAAGCTCCTATTATGACCTATACACCATATAAACGTGTTTGGTAAACATTTGAGCAAAAACAACACAGTTTTGGTGGATAAAGTAAGGTGACGCCGATATGGTCACTTTTTGTCCGAAAATTTCATGGAAAGCTTTTCGCGCACAAAGCTCATATTATGACATATACACCATATAAACATGTTTGGTAAACGTTTGAGCAAAAACCACACAGTTTTGGTGGATAAAGTAAGGTGACGCCGATATGGTCACTTTTGGTCCGAAAATTTCACGGAAAGCTTTTCGCGCACAAAGCTCCATTATGACATATACACCATATAAACATTTTTGGGACACATTTGAGCGAAACCTAACAATTTTAGTGGATAAAGAAAGGTGACGCCGATATGGTCACTTTTGGTCCGAAATTTTCACGGAAAGCTTTACGCCCACAAAGCTCCATTTATGACATATACACCATATAAACATGTTTGGGACACATTTGAGCAAAAACAAGACAGTTTTGGTGGATAAAGAAAGGTGACGCCGATATGGTCACTTTTGGTCCGAAAATTTCACGAAAAGCTTCTCGCGCACAAAGCTCACATTATGACATATACACCTTATAAACATGTTTGTGAGAAATTTGAGCGAAAACCACACAGTTTTGGAGGATAAAGAAAAGTGACGCCGATGTGGTGACTTTTGGTTCGAAATTTCAAGGAAAGCTTTTCGTGCACAAAGTTCCAATTATGACATTTACACCATATAAACGTGTTTGGTAAACATTTCAGCAAAAACAACACAGGTTTGGTGGATAAAGTAAGGTGACGCCGATATGGTCACTTTTTGTCCGAAAATTTAATGGAAAGCTTTTCACGCACAAAGCTCAAATTATGACATATACACCATATTAACATTTTTGGGACACATTTGAGCGAAAACCACACAGTTTTGGCGGATAAAGAAAGGTGACGTCGATATGGTCAGTTTTGGTCCAAAATTTCAAGGAAAGGTTTTCGTGCACAAAGGTCCAATTATGACATTTACACCATATAAACATGTTTGGGACATATTTGAGCGAAAACCACACTGTTTTGGAGGATAAAGAAAGGTGACGCTGATATGGTCACTTTTGGTCCGAAAACTTCACGGAAAGATTTTCGCGCACAAAGCTCTCATTATGACATATACACCATATAAACATGTTTGGGACACATTTGAGCGAAAACCACACTGTTTTTGAGGATAAGTAAATGTGACGGCGATATGGTCACTTTTGGTCCGAAAATTTCACGGAAAGATTTTCGCGCACAAAGCTCCCATTATGACATATACACCATATAAACATTTTTGGGACACATTTGAGCGAAAACCACACAATTTTAGAGGATAAAGAAAGGTGACGCCGATATGGTCACTTTTAGTCCAAAATTTCATGGAAAGCTTTTCGCGCACAAAGCTTCTAATATGACCTATACACCATATAAACGTGTTTGGTAAACATGTCAGCAAACACAACACAGTTTTGATGGATAAAGTAAGTTGACGCCGATATGGTCACTTTTTGTCCGAAAATTTCATGGAAAGCTTTTCACGCAGAAAGCTCATATTATGACATATACTTTATATTAACATTTTTGGGACACATTTGAGCGAAAACCACACAGTTTTGGTGGATAAAGAAAGGTGACGTCGATATGGTCAGTTTTGTTCCAAAATTTCAAGGAAAGGTTTTCGTGCACAAAGGTCCAATTATGACATTTACACCATATAAACATGTTTGGGACATATTTGAGAGAAAACCACACTGTTTTTTAGGATAAAGAAAGGAGACGCTGATATGGTCACTTTGGGTCCGAAAACATCACGGAAATATTTTCGCGCACAAAGCTCCCATTATGACATATACACCATATAAACATGTTTGGGACACATTTGAGCGAAAACCAGACTGTTTTTGAGGATAAATAAAGGTGACGGCGATATGGTCACTTTTGGTCCGAAAATTTCACGGAAAGCTTTTCGCGAACAAAGCACCCATTATGGCATATACACCATATAATTATTTTTAGGACACATTTGAGCAAAAACCACACGATTTTAGTGGATAATGAAAGGTGAGCCGATATGGTCACTTTTATTCCGAAAATATCGCGAAAAACTTTTCGCGCACAAAGGTCTCATTATGACATATACACCATATAAACATGTTTGGGACATATTTGAGCGAAAACCACACAGTTTTGGTGGATAAAGAAAGGTGACGTCGATATGTTCAGTTTTGGTCCAAAATTTCAAGGAAAGCTTTTTGTGCACAAAGCTCCATTTATGACATTTACACCATATGAACATGTTTGGGACATATTTGAGCGAAAACCACACAGTTTTGGGATAACGAAAGGTGACGCCGATATGGTCACTTTTGGTCCGAAAATTTCACGGAAAGCTTTTCGCACACAAAGATCCCATTATGACATATATATACACCATATAAAAATGTTTGGGACACATTTGAGCGGAAACCACACAGTTTTGGTGGATAAAGAAAGGTGACGCCGATATGGTCCCTTTTTGTCCGAAAATTTCATGGAAAACTTTTTCGCACAAAGCTCCCATTATTACATATACACCATATTAACATGTTTTGGGACACGTTTGAGCGAAAACCACACTTTTTTTGAGGATAAAGAAAGGTGACGCCGATATGGTCACTTTTGGTCCAAAAATTTCACGGAAAGGTTTTCGCGCACAAAGCTCTCATTATGACATATACACCATATAAACATGTTTGGTAAACATTTGAGCAAAAAACACATAGTTTTGGACAATAAAGAAAGGTGACGCTGGTCACTTTTGGTCCGAAAAATTCACAGAAAGCATTTCGCGCACCAAGCTCCCATTATGAAATATACACCATATAAACATGTTTGGTAAACATTTGAGCAAAAACCACACCGTTTTGGTGGATAAAGAAAGGTGACGCTGGTCACTTTTTGTCCGAAAATTTCACAGAAAGCTTTTCGAGCACAAAGCTCCCATTATGACATATACACCATATAAACATGTTTAGTAAACATTTGAGCAAAAATCTCACAGTTTTGGTGGATAAAGAAAGGTGTCGACGATATGGTGACTTTTGGTCCGAAAATTTCACGAAAAGCGTTTCGCGCACAAAGCTCCCATTATAACATATACATCATATAAAAATGTTTGGGAGAAATTTGAGCGAAAACCACACAGTTTTGGAGGATAAAGAAAAGTGACGCCGATATGGTGACTTTTGGTCCGAAAATTTCACGAAAAGCTTTTCGCGCACAAAGCTCCCATATGACATATACACCATATAAACATTTTTGGGACACATTTGAGCGAAAACCACACTGTTTTTTAGGATAAAGAAAAGTGATGCCGATATGGTCACTTTTGGTTCGAAAATTTCACGGACAGCTTTTCGCGCACAAAGCTCACATTATGACATATACACCATATAAACATTTTTGGGACACATTTGAGCGAAAACCACACAATTTTAGTGGATAAAGAAAGGTGACGCCGATATGGTCACTTTTGGTCCGAAAATTTCGCGAAAAGCTTTTCGCGCACAAAGCTACCATTATGACATATACACCATATAAACATGTTTGGGACACATTTTAGAAAAAACCACACAGTTTTGGTGGATAAAGAGAGGTGACGTCGATATGGTCAGTTTTGGTCCAAAATTTCAAGGAAAGCTTTTCGTGCACAAAGCTCCAATTATGACATTTAAACCATATAAACACGTTTGGGACATATTTGAGCGAAAACCACACAGTTTTGGTGGATAAAGAAAGGTGACGCCGATATGGTCACTTTTGGTCCGAAAATTTCACGGAAAGCTTTTCGCACACAAATATCCCATTATGACATATATATACACCATATAAAAATGATTGGGACACATTTGAGCGAAAAACCACACAGTTTTGGTGGATAAAGAAAGGTGACGCCGATATGGTAACTTTTTGTCCAAAAATTTCATGGAAAGCTTTTCGCGCACAAAACTCCTATTATGACATATACACCATATTAACATGTTTTGGACACGTTTGAGCGAAAACCACACAATTTTGGTGGATAAAGAAAGGTGACGCTCATATGGTCACTTTTGGTCCAAAATTTCATGGAAATCTTTTCGCGCACAAATCTCCCATCATGACATATACACCATATAAACATGTTTGCGACACATTTGAGCAAAAACAAGACAGTTTTGGTGAATAAAGAAAGGTGACGCCGATATGGTCACTTTTGGTCCGAAAATTTCACGGAAAGCTTTTCGCGCACAAAGCTCCCATATGACATATACACCATATAAACATTTTTGGGACACATTTGAGCGAAAACCACACTGTTTTTGAGGATAAAGAAAGGTGACGCCGATATGGTCAGTTTTGGTCCGAAAATTTCACGGAAAGCTTTTCGCGCACAAAGCTCCCATTATGACATATACACCATATGAACATTTTTGGGACACATTTGAGCGAAAACCACACAATTCTAGTGGATAAAGAAAGGTGACGCCGATATGGTCACTTTTGGTCCGAAAATTTTGCGAAAAGCTTTTCACGCACAAAGATCCCATTATGACATATACACCATATAAACATGTTTGGAACACATTTGAGCAAAAACCACACAGTTTTGGTGGATACAGAAAGGTGACGCCGATATGGTCCCTTTTGGTCCAAAATTTCATGGAAAGCTTTTCGCGCACAAAGCTCCTATTATGACCTTTACACCATATAAACGTGTTTGGTAAACATTTGAGCAAAAACAACACAGTTTTAGTGGATAAAGTAAGGTGACGGCGATATGGTCACTTTTTGTCCAAAAATTTCATGGAAAGCTTTTCGCGCACAAAGCTCCTATTATGACATATACACCATATTATGACGTCGATATGGTCAGTTTTGGTCCAAAATTTCAAGGAACGCTTTTCGTGCACAAAGCTCCAATTATAACATGTACACCATATAAACATGTTTGGGACGTATTTGAGCGAAAACCACACTGTTTTTGAGGATAAAGAAAGGTGACGCCGATATGGTCACTTTTGGTCCGAAAACTTCACGGAAAGATTTTCGCGCACAAAGCTCCCATTATTACATATACACCATATAAACATGTTTGGGACACATTTGAGCGAAAACCACACTGTTTTTGAGGATAAAGAAAGGTGACGGCGATATGGTCACTTTTGGTCAGAAAATTTCACGGAAAGCTTTTCGCGCGCAAAACTCCCATTATGACATATACACCATATACATATTTTTGGGACACATTTGAGCGAAAACCAAACAATTTTAGTGGATAAAGAAAGGTGACGCCGATATGGTCACTTTTGGTCCGAAAATTTAGCGAAAAGCTTTTCGGGCACAAAGCTTCCATTATGACATATACACCATATAATCATGTTTGGGACACATTTGAGCGAAAACCACACAGTTTTGGTGGATAAAGAAAGGTGACGTCGATATGGTCAGTTTTGGTCCAAAATTTCAAGGAAAGCTTTTCGCGCACAAAGCTCCCATTATGACATATACACCATATAAACATGTTTGGGAGAAATTTGAGCGAAAGCCACACAGTTTTGGAGGATAAAGAAAAGTGACGCCGATATGGTCACTTTTGGTCCGAAAATTTCACGAAAAGCTTTTCGCGCACAAAACTCCCATTATGACATATACATCATATAAACATGTTTGGGACACATTTGAGCGAAAACCACACTGTGTTTGAGGATAAAAAAAGGTGACGCAGATACGGTCACTTTTGGTCCGAAAATTTCACTGAAAGCTTTTCGCGCACAAAGCTCAGATTATGACATATACGCCGATATGGTCACCTTTGGTCCGAAAATTTGGCGAAAAGCTTATCGCGCACAAAACTCCCATTATGACATATACACCATATAAACATGTTTGGTAAACATTTGAGCAAAAACAACACAGTTTTGGTGGATAAAGTAAGGTGGCGCCGATATGGTCACTTTTTGTCCGAAAATTTCATGGAAAGCTTTTCGCACACAAAGGTCATATTCTGACATATACACCATATTAACATTTTTGGGTCACATTTGAGCGAAACCGCACAGTTTTGGTGGATAAAGAAAGGTGACGTCGATATGGTCAGTTTTGGTCCAAAATTTCAAGGAAAGCTTTTCGTGCATAAAGCTTCAATTATGACATTTAAACCATATAATCATGTTTGGGACATATTCAAGCGAAAACCACACTGTTTTTGAGGATAAAGAAAGGTGACGCCGATATGGTCAATTTTGGTCCGAAAACTTCACGGAAAAATTTTCGCGCACAAAGCTCCCATTATGAGATATGCACCATATAAACATGTTTGTTACACATTTGAGCGAAAACCACACTGTTTTGGTGGATAAAGAAACGTGACGCCGATATGGTCACTTTTGGTCCGAAAAATTCACGGAAAGCTTTTCGGGCACAAAGCTCCCATTATGACATATACACCATATAAACATGTTTGGTAAACATTTGAGCAAAAACCACACAGTTTTGGTGGATAAAGAAAGGTGACGCTGGTCACTTTTGATCCGAAAATTTCACAGAAAGCTTTTCGAGCACAAAGCTCCCACTATGACATATACACCATATAAATAGGTTTGGTAAACATTTGAGCAAAAACCACACAGTTTTGGTGGATAAAGAAAGGGGACGACGATATGGTCACTTTTGGTCCGAAAATTTCACGAAAAGCTTTTCGCGCACAAAGCTCCCATTATGACATATACACCATATAAACATGTTTGGGAGAAATTAAAGCGAAAAGCACACAGTTTTGGGGGATAAAGAAAAGTGACGCCGATATGGTGACTTTTGGTCAGAAAATTTCACGAAAAGTTTTCGCGCACAAAGCTCCCATTATGACATATACATCATATAAACATGGTTGGGACACATTTGACCGAAAACCACACTGTGTTTGAGGATAAAAAAAGGTGACGCCGATATGGTCACATTTGGTCCGAAAATTTCACGGAAAGCTTTTCGCGCACAAGGCTCCCATATGACATATACACCATATAAACATGTTTGGGACACATTTGAGCGAAAACCACACTGATTTTTACGATAAACAAAGGTGACGCCGATATGGTCAATTTTGGTCCAAAAATTTGACGGAAAGCTTTTCACGCACAAATCTCCCATTATGACATGTACACCATATAAACATGTTTGGGACACATTTGAGCAAAAACCACACAGTTTTTGGATAAAAAAAGGTGACGCTGGTCACTTTTTTCCGAAAAATTCACAGAAAGCATTACGCGCTCCAAGCTCCCATTATGACATATACACCATATAAACATGTTTGGTAAACATTTGAGCAAAAACCACACAGTTTTGGTGGATAAAGATAGGTGACGCTGGACACTTTTGGTCCGAAAATTTCACGGAAAGCTCTTCGAGCACAAAACTCCCATTATGACATATACACCATATAAACATGTTTGGTAAACATTTGAGCAAAAACCACACAGTTTTGGTGGATAAAGAAAGTGACGACGATATAGTCACTTTTGGTCTGAAAATTTCACGAAAAGCTTTTCGCGTATAAAGCTCCCATTATGACATATACACCATATAAACATGTTTGGGAGAAAATTGAGCGAAAACCACACAATTTTGGAGGATAAAGAAAAGTGACTCCGATATGGTGACTTTTGGTCCGAAAATTTCACGAAAAGCTTTTCGCGCACAAAGCTCCCATTATGACATATGCACCATATAAACATGTTTGGGACACATTTGAGCAAAAACCACACAGTTTTGGAGGATAAAGAAAGGTTACGCTGGTCACTTTTGGTCCGAAAAATTCACAGAAAGCATTTCGCGCACCAAGCTCCCATTATGTCATATACACCATATAAACAAGTTTGGTAAACATTTGAGCAAAAACCACACAGTTTTGGTGGATAAAGAAAGGTGACGCTGGTCACTTTTGGTCCGAAAATTTCACAGAAAGCTTTTCGAGCACAAAGCTCCCAATATGACATATACACCATATAAACATGTTTGGTAAACATTTGAGCAAAAACCACATAATTTTGGTGGATAAAGAAAGTGACGACGATATAGTCACTTTTGGTCTGAAAATTTCACGAAAAGCTTTTCGCGTATAAAGCTCCCATTATGACATATACACCATATAAACATGTTTGGGAGAAAATTGAGCGAAAACCACACAGTTTTGGAGGATAAAGAAAAGTGACTCCGATATGGTGACTTTTGGTCCGAAAATTTCACGAAAAGCTTTTCGCGCACAAAGCTCCCATTATGACATATGCACCATATAAACATGTTTGGGACACATTTGAGCAAAAACCACACAGTTTTAGAGGATAAAGAAAGGTTACGCTGGTCACTTTTGGTCCGAAAAATTCACAGAAAGCATTTCGCGCACCAAGCTCCCATTATGTCATATACACCATATAAACAAGTTTGGTAAACATTTGAGCAAAAACCACACAGTTTTGGTGGATAAAGAAAGGTGACGCTGGTCACTTTTGGTCCGAAAATTTCACAGAAAGCTTTTCGAGCACAAAGCTCCCAATATGACATATACACCATATAAACATGTTTGGTAAACATTTGAGCAAAAACCACATAATTTTGGTGGATAAAGAAAGTGACGACGATATAGTCACTTTTGGTCTGAAAATTTCACGAAAAGCTTTTCGCGTATAAAGCTCCCATTATGACATATACACCATATAAACATGTTTGGGAGAAAATTGAGCGAAAACCACACAGTTTTGGAGGATAAAGAAAAGTGACTCCGATATGGTGACTTTTGGTCCGAAAATTTCACGAAAAGCTTTTCGCGCACAAAGCTCCCATTATGACATATACACCATATAAACATGTTTGGGAAACATTTGAGCAAAAACCACACAGTTTTGGAGGATAAAGAAAGGTGACGCTGGTCACTTTTGGTCCGAAAAATTCACAGAAAGCATTTCGCGCACCAAGCTCCCATTATGTCATATACACCATATAAACATGTTTGTTAAACATTTGAACAAAAACCACACAGTTTTTGTGGATAAAGAAAGGTGACGCTGGTCACTTTTGGTCCGAAAATTTCACAGAAAGCTTTTCGAGCACAAAGCTCCCATTATGACATATACACCATATAAACATATTTGGTAAACATTTGAGCAAAAACCACAAAGTTTTGGTGGATAAAGAAAGGTGACGACGATATGGTCACTTTTGGTCCGAAAATTTCACGAAAAGCTTTTCGCGCACAAAGCTCCCATTATGACATATACACCATATAAACATGGTTGGGAGAAATTTGAGCGAAAACAACAGTAAGAAAAGTGACGCTGATATGGTGACTTTTGGTCCGAAAATTTGACGAAAAGCTTTTCGCACACAAAGCTCCCATTATGACATATACACCATATAAACATGTTTGGGACACATTTGAGCAAAAACCAAACAGTTTTAGAGGATAAAGAATGGTGACGCTGGTCACTTTTGGTTCGAAAAATTCACAGAAAGCATTTCGCGCACCAAGCTCCCATTATGACATATACAACATATAAACATGTTTGGTAAACATTTGAGCAAAAACCACACAGTTTTGGTGGATAAAGAAAGGTGACGCTGGTCACTTTTGGTCCGAAAATTTCACAGAAAGCTTTTCGAGCACAAAGCTCCCATTATGACATATACACCATATAAACATATTTGGTAAACATTTGAGCAAAAACCACAAAGGTTTGGTGGATAAAGAAAGGTGACGACGATATGGTCACTTTTGGTCCGAAAATTTCACGAAAAGCTTTTCGTGCGCAAAGCTCCCATTATGACATATACACCATATAAACATGTTTGGGAGAAATTTGAGGGAAAACAACATAATTTTGGAGGATAAAGAAAGTGACAACGATATGGTCACTTTTCGATCGAAAATTTCACGAAAAGCTTTTCGCTATTAATGCTCCCATTATGACATATACACCATATAAACATGTTTGGGAGAAATTTGAGTGAAAACCACACAGTTTTGGAGGATAAATAAAAGTGACTCCGATATGGTGACTTTTGGTCCGAAAATTTCACGAAAAGCTTTTCGCGCACAAAGCTCCCATTATGACATATACACCATATAAACATGTTTGGGACACATTTGAGGAAAAACCACACAGTTTTAGAGGATAAAGAAAGGTGACGCTGGTCACTTTTGGTCCGAAAAATTCACAGAAAGCATTTCGCGCACCAAGCTCCCATTATGACATATACACCATATAAACAAGTTTGGTAAACATTTGAGCAAAAACCATACAGTTTTGGTGGATAAAGAAAGGTGACGCTGGTCACTTTTGGTCCGAAAGTTTTACGGAAAGCTTTTCGAGCACAAAGCTCTCATTATGACATATACACCATATAAACATGTTTGGTAAACATTTGAGCAAAAACCACATAGTATTGGTGGATAAAGAAAGTGACGACGATATGGTCACTTTTCGTTCGAAAATTTCACGAAAAGCTTTTCGCGCATAAAGCTCCCATTATGACATATACACCATATAAACATGTTTGGGAGAAATTTGAGCGAAAACCACACAGTTTTGGAGGATAAAGAAAAGTGACTCCGATATGGTGACTTTTGGTCCGAAAATTTCACGAAAATCTTTTCGCACACAAAGCTCCCATTATGACATATACACCATATAAACATGTTTGGGACACATTTGAGCAAAAACCACACAGTTTTAGAGGATAAAGAAAGGTGACGCTGGTCACTTTTGGTCCGAAAAATTCACAGAAAGCATTTCGCGCACCAAGCTCCCATTATGACATATACACCATAAACATGTTTGGTAAACATTTGAGCAAAAACCACACAGTTTTGGTGGATAAAGAAAGGTGACGCTGGTCACTTTTGGTCCGAAAATTTCATATAAAGCTTTTCGAGCACAAAGCTCCCATTATGACATATACACCATATAAACATGTTTGGTAAACATTTGAGCAAAAACCACACAGTTTTGGTGGATAAAGAAAGGTGACGACGATATGGTCACTTTTGGTCCGAAAATTTCACGAAAAGCTTTTCGCGCACAAAGCTTCCATTATGACATATACACCATATAAACATGTTTGAGACACATTTGAGCAAAAACCACATAGTTTTGGAGGATAAAGAAAGGTGACGCTGGTCACATTTGGTCCGAAAAATTCACAGAAAGCTTTTCGCGCACCAAGCTCCCATTATGACATATACACCATATAAACATGTTTGGTAAACATTTGAGAAAAAACGACACAGTTTTGGTGGATAAAGAAAGGTGACGCTGGTTACTTTTGGTCCGAAAATTTCACAGAAAGCTTTTCGAGCACAAAGCTCCGATTAAGACATATACACCATATAAACATGTTTGGTAAACATTTGAGCAAAAAGCACACAGTTTTGGTGGATAAAGAAAGGTGACGACGATATGGTCACTTTTGGTCCGAAAATTTCACGAAAAGCTTTTCGCGCACAAAGCTCCCATTATGACATATACACTATATAAACATGTTTGGGAGAAATTTGAGCGAAAACAACACAGTTTTGGAGGATAAAGAAAAGTGACGCCGATATGGTGACTTTTGGTTAGAAAATTTCACGAAAAGTTTTCGCGCACAAAGCTCCCATTATGACATATACATCATATAAACATGTTTGGGACACATTTGAGCGAAAACCACACTGTGTTTGAGGATAAAAAAAGGTGACACCGATATGGTCACTTTTGGTCCAAAAATTTCACGGAGAGCTTTTCGCGAACAAAGCTCCCATATGACATATACACCATATAAACATGTTTGGGACACATTTCAGCAAAAACCACACTGTTTTTGAGGATAAAGAAAGGTGACGCCGATATGGTCACTTTTGGTCCGAAAATTTCACGGAAAGCTTTTCGCGCACAAAGCTCCCATTATGACATATACACCATATAAACATTTTTGGGACACATTTGAACGAAAACCACACAGTTTTGGAGGATAAAGAAAGGTGACGCCGATATGGTCACTTTTGGTCCAAAAATTTCACGAAAAGCTTTACGCGCACAAAGCTCCCATTATGACATATATACCATATAAACATGTTTGGAAGAAATTTTAGCGAAAACAACATAGTTTTGGATGATAAAGAAAAGTGACGCCGATATGGTGACTTTTGGTCCGAAAATTTCACGAAAAGCTTTTCGCGCACAAAGCTCCCATTATGACATATACATCATATAAACATGTTTGGGACACATTTGAGCGAAAACCACACTGTGTTTGAGGATAAAAAAGGCGACACCGATATGGTCACTTTTGGTCCAAAAATTTCACGGAAAGCTTTTCGCGCAAAAAGCTCTCATATGACATATACACCATATAAACATGTTTGGGACACATTTGAGCGCAAACCACACTGTTTTTGAGGATAAAGAAAGGTGACGCCGATATGATCACTTTTGGTCCAAAAATTTCACGGAAAGCTTTTCGCGCACAAAGCTCCCATATGACATATACACCATATAAACATGTTTGGGACACATTTGAGCGAAAACCACACTGTTTTTGAGGATAAAGAAAGGTGACGCCGATATGGTCACTTTTGGTCCGAAAATTTCACGGAAAGCTTTTCGCGAACAAAGCTCTCATTATGACATATACACCATATAAACATGTTTGGGACACATTTGAGCAAAAACCACACAATTATGGAGGATAAAGAAAGGTGACGCTGGTCACTTTTGGTCCGAAAAATTCACAGAAAGCATTTCGTGCACCAAGCTCCCATTATGACATATACACCATATAAACATGTTTGGTAAACATTTGAGCAAAAACCACACAGTTTTGGTGGATAAAGAAAGGTGACGCTGGTCACTTTTGGTCCGAAAATTTCACAGAAAGCTTTTTGAGCACATAGCTCCCATTATGACATATACACCATATAAACATGTTTGGTAAACATTTGAGCAAAAACCACACAGTTTTGGTGGATAAAGAAAGGTGACGACGATATGGTCACTTTTGGTCCGAAAATTTCACGAAAAGCTTTTCGCGCACAAAGCTCCCATTATGACATATACACCATATAAACATGTTTGAGACACATTTGAGCAAAAACCACACAGTTTTGGAGGATAAAGAAAGGTGACGCTGGTCACTTTTGGTCCGAAAAATTCACAGATAGCATTTCGCGCACCAAGGTCCCATTATGACATATACACCATATAAAAATGTTTGGTAAACATTTGAGAAAAAACGACACAGTTTTGGTGGATAAAGAAAGGTGACGCTGGTCACTTTTGGTCCGAAAATTTCACAGAAAGCTTTTCGAGCACAAAGCTCCCATTAAGACATATACACCATATAAACATGTTTGGTAAACATTGGAGCAAAAAACACACAGTTTTGGTGGATAAAGAAAGGTGACGACGATATGTTCACTTTTGGTCCGAAAATTTCACGAAAAGCTTTTCGCGCACAAAGCTCCCATTATGACATATACACTATATAAACATGTTTGGGAGAAATTTGAGCGAAAACAACACAGTTTTGGAGGATAAAGAAAAGTGACGCCGATATGGTGACTTTTGGTCAGAATATTTCACGAAAGGTTTTCGCGCACAAAGCTCCCATTATGACATATACATCATATAAACATGTTTGGGACACATTTGAGCGAAAACCACACTGTGTTTGAGGATAAAAAAAGGTGACACCGATATGGTCACTTTTGGTCCGAAAAATTCACAGAAAGCATTTCGTGCACCAAGCTCCCATTATGACATATACACCATATAAACATGTTTGGTAAACATTTGAGCAAAAACCACACAGTTTTGGTGGATAAAGAAAGGTGACGCTGGTCACTTTTGGTCCGAAAATTTCACAGAAAGCTTTTTGAGCACGTAGCTCCCATTATGACATATACACCATATAAACATGTTTGGTAAAAATTTGAGCAAAAACCACACAGTTTTGGTGGATAAAGAAAGGTGACGACGATATGGTCACTTTTGGTCCGAAAATTTCACGAAAAGCTTTTCGCGCACAAAGCTCCCATTATGACATATACACCATATAAACATGTTTGAGACACATTTGAGCAAAAACCACACAGTTTTGGAGGATAAAGAAAGGTGACGCTGGTCACTTTTGGTCCGAAAAATTCACAGAAAGCATTTCGCGCACCAAGGTCCCATTATGACATATACACCATATAAAAATGTTTGGTAAACATTTGAGAAAAAACGTCACAGTTTTGGTGGATAAAGAAAGGTGACGCTGGTCACTTTTGGTCCGAAAATTTCACAGAAAGCTTTTCGAGCACAAAGCTCCCATTAAGACATATACACCATATAAACATGTTTGGTAAACATTGGAGCAAAAAACACACAGTTTTGGTGGATAAAGAAAGGTGACGACGATATGGTCACTTTTGGTCCGAAAATTTCACGAAAAGCTTTTCGCGCACAAAGCTCCCATTATGACATATACACTATATAAACATGTTTGGGAGAAATTTGAGCGAAAACAACACAGTTTTGGAGGATAAAGAAAAGTGACGCCGATATGGTGACTTTTGGTCAGAAAATTTCACGAAAAGTTTTTGCGCACAAAGCTCCCATTATGACATATACATCATATAAACATGTTTGGGACACATTTGAGCGAAAACCACACTGTGTTTGAGGATAAAAAAAGGTGACACCGATATGGTCACTTTTGGTCCGAAAATTTCACGGAAAGCTTTTCGCGCACAAAGCTCCCATATGACATATACACCATATAAACATGTTTGGGACACATTTGAGCAAAAACCACACTGTTTTTGAGGATAAAGAAAGGTGACGCCGATATGGTCACTTTTGGTCCGAAAATTTCACGGAAAGCTTTTCGTGCACAAAGCTCCCATTATGACATATACACCATATAAACATTTTTGGGACACATTTCAGCGAAAACCACACAGTTTTGGAGGATAAAGAAAGGTGACGCCGACATGGTCACTTTTGGTCCGAAAATTTCACGGAAAGCTTTACTTGCACAAAGCTCCCATTATGACATATACACCATATAAACATGTTTGGGAGAAATTTGAGCGAAAACAACATAGTTTTGGAGGATAAAGAAAAGTGACGCCGATATGGTGACTTTTGGTCCGAAAATTTCACGAAAAGCTTTTTGCGCACAAAGCTCCCATTATGACATATACATCATATAAACATGTTTGGGATACATTTGAGCGAAAACCACACTGTGTTTGAGGATAAAAAAGGCGACACCGATATGGTCACTTTTGGTCCGAAAATTTCACGGAAAGCTTTTCGCGCAAAAAGCTCTCATATGACATATACACCATATAAACATGTTTGGGACACATTTGAGCGAAAACCACACTGTTTTTGAGGATAAAGAATGGTGACGCCGATATGGTCACTTTTGGTCCGAAAATTTCACGGAAAGCTTTTCCCCCACAAAGATACCATTATGACATATACACCATATAAACATTTTTGGGACACATTTGAGCAAAAACCAACTGTTTTTGAGGATAAAGAAAGGTGACGCCGATATGGTCACTTTTGGTCCGAAAATTTCACGGAAAGCTTTTCGCGAACAAAGCTCTCATTATGACATATACACCATATAAACATGTTTGGGACACATTTGAGCAAAAACCACACAATTTTGGAGGATAAAGAAAGGTGACGCTGGTCACTTTTGGTCCGACAAATTCACAAAAAGCTTTTCGAGCACATAGTTCCCATTATGACATATACACCATATAAACATGTTTGGTAAACATTTGAGCAAAAACCACAAAGTTTTGGTGGATAAAGAAAGGTGACGACGATATGGTCACTTTTGGTCCGAAAATTTCACGAAAAGCTTTTCGCGCACAAAGCTCCCATTATTACATATACACCATATAAACATGTTTGGGAGAAATTTGAGCGAAAAGCACACAGTTTTGGAGGATAAAGAAAAGTGACGCCGATATGGTGACTTTTGGTCAGAAAATTTCACGAAAAGTTTTCGCGCACAAAGCTCCCATTATGACATATACATCATATAAACATGTTTGGGACACATTTGAGCGAAAACCACACTGTGTTTGAGGATAAAAAAAGGTGACACCGATATGGTCACTTTTGGTTCGAAAATTTCACGGAAAGCTTTTCGCGCACAAAGCTCCAATATGACATATACACCATATAAACATGTTTGGGGCACATTTGAGCAAAAACCACACTGTTTTTGAGGATAAAGAAAGGTGACGCCGATATGGTCACTTTTGGTCCGAAAATTTCACGGAAAGCTTTTCCCCCACAAAGATACCATTATGACATATACACCATATAAACATTTTTGGGACACATTTGAGCGAAAACCACACAATTTTAGTGGATAAAGAAAGGTGACGCCGATATGGTCAATTTTGGTCCGAAAATTTCACAGAAAGCTTTTCGCGCACAAAGCTCCCATTATGACATATACACCATATAAACATGTTTGGGACACATTTAGCAAAAACCACACATTTTGGAGGATAAAGAAAGGTGACGCTAGTCACTTTTGGTCCGAAAAATTCACAGAAAGCATTTCGCGCACCAAGCTCCCATTATGACATATACACCATATAAACATGTTTGGTAAACATTTGAGCAAAAACCACACAGTTTTGGTGGATAAAGAAAGGTGACGACTATATGGTCACTTTTGGTCCGAAAATTTCACGAAAAGCTTTTCGCGCACAAAGCTCCCATTATGACATATACACCATATAAACATGTTTGGGAGAAATTTGAGAGAAAAGCACACAGTTTTGGAGGATAAAGAAAAGTGACGCCGATATGGTGACTTTTGGTCCGAAAATTTCACGAAAAACTTTTCGCGCACAAAGCTCCCATTATGACATATACATCATATAAACATGTTTGGGACACATTTGAGCGAAAACCACACTGTGTTTGAGGATAAAAAAGGCGACACCGATATGGTCACTTTTGGTCCGAAAATTTCACGGAAAGCATTTCGCGCAAAAAGCTCTCATATGACATATACACCATATAAACATGTTTGGGACACATTTGAGCGAAAACCACACTGTTTTTGAGGATAAAGAAAGGTGACGCCGATATGGTCACTTTTGGTCCGAAAATTTCACGAAAAGCTTTTCGCGCACAAAGATCCCATTATGACATATACACCATATAAACATTTTTAGGACACATTTGAGTGAAAACCACACAATTTTAGTGGATAAAGAAAGGTGACGCCGATATGGTCACTTTTGGTCCGAAAATTTCACAGAAAGCTTTTCGCGCCCAAAGCTCCCATTATGACATATACACCATATAAACATGTTTGGGACACATTTAGCAAAAACCACACAGTTTTGGAGGATAAAGAAAAGTGACGCCGATATGGTCACTTTTGGTCAAAAAATTTCACGAAAAGTTTTCGCGCACAAAGCTCCCATTATGACATATACATCATATAAACATGTTTGGGACACATTTGAGCGAAAACCACACTGTGTATGAGGATAAAAAAAGGTGACACCGATATGGTCACTTTTGGTTCGAAAATTTCACGGAAAGCTTTTCGCGCACAAAGCTCCAATATGACATATACACCATATAAACATGTTTGGGGCACATTTGAGCAAAAACCACACTGTTTTTGAGGATAAAGAAAGGTGACGCCGATATGGTCACTTTTGGTCCGAAAATTTCACGGAAAGCTTTTCCCCCACAAAGATACCATTATGACATATACACCATATAAACATTTTTGGGACACATTTGAGCGAAAACCACACAATTTTAGTGGATAAAGAAAGGTGACGCCGATATGGTCAATTTTGGTCCGAAAATTTCACAGAAAGCTTTTCGCGCACAAAGCTCCCATTATGACATATACACCATATAAACATGTTTGGGACACATTTAGCAAAAACCACACATTTTGGAGGATAAAGAAAGGTGACGCTAGTCACTTTTGGTCCGAAAAATTCACAGAAAGCATTTCGCGCACCAAGCTCCCATTATGACATATACACCATATAAACATGTTTGGTAAACATTTGAGCAAAAACCACACAGTTTTGGTGGATAAAGAAAGGTGACGACTATATGGTCACTTTTGGTCCGAAAATTTCACGAAAAGCTTTTCGCGCACAAAGCTCCCATTATGACATATACACCATATAAACATGTTTGGGAGAAATTTGAGAGAAAAGCACACAGTTTTGGAGGATAAAGAAAAGTGACGCCGATATGGTGACTTTTGGTCCGAAAATTTCACGAAAAACTTTTCGCGCACAAAGCTCCCATTATGACATATACATCATATAAACATGTTTGGGACACATTTGAGCGAAAACCACACTGTGTTTGAGGATAAAAAAGGCGACACCGATATGGTCACTTTTGGTCCGAAAATTTCACGGAAAGCTTTTCGGGCACAAAGCTCCATTATGACATATACACCATATAAACATGTTTGGGACACATTTGAGCAAAAACCACACTGTTTTTGAGGATAAAGAAAGGTGACGCTGATATGGTCACTTTTGGTCCGAAAATTTCACGGAAAGCTTTTCGCGCACAAAGATCCCATTATGACATATACACCATATATACATTTTTGGGACACATTTGAGCGAAAACGACACAATTTTAGTGGATAAAGAAAGGTGACGCCGATATGGTCACTTTTGGTCCGAAAATTTCACAGAAAGCTTTTCGCGCACAAAGCTCCCATTATGACATATACACTATATAAACATGTTTGGGACACATTTAGCAAAAACCACAGAGTTTTGGAGGATAAAGAAAGGTGACGCTGGTCACTTTTGGTCCGAAAAATTCACAGAAAGCATTTCGCGCACCAAGCTCCCATTATGACATATACACCATATAAACATGTTTGGTAAACATTTGAGCAAAAACCACACAGTTTTGGTGGATAAAGAAAGGTGACGACTATATGGTCACTTTTGGTCCGAAAATTTCACGAAAAGCTTTTCGCGCACAAAGCTCCCCATTATGACATATACAACATATAAACATATTTGGGAGAAATTCGAGCGAAAAGCACACAGTTTTGGAAGATAAAGAAAAGTGACGCCGATATGGTCACTTTTGGTCCGAAAATTTCACGGAAAGCTTTTCGCGCACAAAGATCCCATTATGACATATACACCATATAAACATTTTTGGGACACATTTGAGCGAAAACGACACAATTTTAGTGGATAAAGAAAGGTTACGCCGATATGGTCACTTTTGGTCCGAAATTTCACAGAAAGCTTTTCGCGCACAAAGCTCCCATTATCACATATACACCATATAAACATGTTTGGGACACATTTAGCAAAAACCACACAATCTTGGAGGATAAAGAAAGGTGACGCTGGTCACTTTTGGTCCGAAAAATTCACAGAAAGCATTTCGCGCACCAAGCTCCCATTATGACATATACACCATATAAACATGTTTGGTAAACATTTGAGCAAAAACCACACAGTTTTGGTGGAGAAAGAAAGGTGACGACTATATGGTCACTTTTGGTCCGAAAATTTCACGAAAAGCTTTTCGCGCACAAAGCTCCCATTATGACATATACACCATATAAACATGTTTGGGAGAAATTTGAGCGAAAAGCACATAGTTTTGGAGGATAAAGAAAAGTGACGCCGATATGGTGACTTTTGGTCAGAAAATTTCACGAAAAGTATTCGCGCACAAAGCTCCCATTATGACATATACATCATATAAACATGTTTGGGACACATTTGAGCGAAAACCACACTGTGTTTGAGGATAAAAAAAGGTGACACCGATATGGTCACTTTTGGTCCGAAAATTTCACGGAAAGCTTTTCGCGCACAAAGCTCGAATATGACATATACACCATATAAACATGTTTGGGACACATTTGAGCAAAAACCACACTGTTTTTTAGGATAAAGAAAGGTGACGCCGAGATGGTCACTTTTGGTCCGAAAATTTCACGGAAAGCTTTTCCCCCACAAAGATCCCATTATGACATATACACCATATAAACATTTTTGGGACACATTTGAGCGAAAACCACACAATTTTAGTGGATAAAGAAAGGTGACGCCGATATGGTCAATTTTGGTCCGAAAATTTCACAGAAAGCTTTTCGCGCACAAAGCTCCCATTATGACAAATACATCATATAAACATGTTTGGGACACATTTAGCAAAAACCACACATTTTGGAGGATAAAGAAAGGTGACGCTGGTCACTTTTGGTCCGAAAAATTCACAGAAAGCATTTCGCGCACCAAGCTCCCATTATGACATATACACCATATAAACATGTTTGGTAAACATTTGAGCAAAAACCACACAGTTTTGGTGGATAAAGAAATGTGACGACTATATGGTCACTTTTGGTCCGAAAATTTCACGAAAAGCTTTTCGCGCACAAAGCTCCCATTATGACATATACACCATATAAACATGTTTGGGAGAAATTTGAGCGAAAAGCACACAGTTTTGGAGGATAAAGAAAAGTGACGCCGATATGGTGACTTTTGGTCCGAAAATTTCACGAAAAGCTTTTCGCGCACAAAGCTCCCATTATGACATATACATCATATAAACATGTTTGGGACACATTTGAGCGAAAACGACACTGTGTTTGAGGATAAAAAAGGCGACACCGATATGGTCACTTTTGGTCCGAAAATTTCACGGAAAGCATTTCGCGCAAAATGCTCTCATATGACATATACACCATATAAACATGTTTGGGACACATTTGAGCGAAAACCACACTGTTTTTGAGGATAAAGAAAGGTGACGCCGATATGGTCACTTTTGGTCCGAAAATTTCACGAAAAGCTTTTCGCGCACAAAGATCCCATTATGACATATACACCATATAAACATTTTTAGGACACATTTGAGTGAAAACCACACAATTTTAGTGGATAAAGAAAGGTGACGCCGATATGGTCACTTTTGGTCCGAAAATTTCACAGAAAGCTTTTCGCGCCCAAAGCTCCCATTATGACATATACACCATATAAACATGTTTGGGACACATTTAGCAAAAACCACACAGTTTTGGAGGATAAAGAAAAGTGACGCCGATATGGTGACTTTTGGTCAGAAAATTTCACGAAAAGTTTTCGCGCACAAAGCTCCCATTATGACATATACATCATATAAACATGTTTGGGACACATTTGAGCGAAAACCACACTGTGTTTGAGGATAAAAAAAGGTGACACCGATATGGTCACTTTTGGTCCGAAAATTTCACGGAAAGCTTTTCGCGCACAAAGCTCCAATATGACATATACACCATATAAACATGTTTGGGACACATTTGAGCAAAAACCACACTGTTTTTGAGGATAAAGAAAGGTGACGCTGATATGGTCACTTTTGGTCCGAAAATTTCACGGAAAGCTTTTCGCGCACAAAGATCCCATTATGACATATACACCATATATACATTTTTGGGACACATTTGAGCGAAAACGACACAATTTTAGTGGATAAAGAAAGGTGACGCCGATATGGTCACTTTTGGTCCGAAAATTTCACAGAAAGCTTTTCGCGCACAAAGCTCCCATTATGACATATACACCATATAAACATGTTTGGGACACATTTAGCAAAAACCACACAGTTTTGGTGGATAAAGAAAGGTGACGACTATATGGTCACTTTTGGTCCGAAAATTTCACGAAAAGCTTTTCGCGCACAAAGCTCCCATTATGACATATACAACATATAAACATATTTGGGAGAAATTTGAGCGAAAAGCACACAGTTTTGGAGGATAAAGAAAAGTGACGCCGATATGGTGACTTTTGGTCAGAAAATTTCACGAAAAGTTTTCGCGCACAAAGCTCCCATTATAACATATACATCATGTAAACATGTTTGGGACACATTTGAGCGAAAACCACACTGTGTTTGAGGATAAAAAAAGGTGACACCGATATGGTCACTTTTGGTCCGAAAATTTCACGGAAAGCTTTTCGCGCACAAAGCTCCCATATGACATATACACCATATAAACATGTTTGTGACACATTTGAGCAAAAACCACACTGTTTTTGAGGATAAAGAAAGGTGACGCTGATATGGTCACTTTTGGTCCGAAAATTTCACGGAAAGCTTTTCGCGCACAAAGATCCCATTATGACATATACACCATATAAACATTTTTGGGACACATTTGAGCGAAAACGACACAATTTTAGTGGATAAAGAAAGGTGACGCCGATATGGTCACTTTTGGTCCGAAAATTTCACAGAAAGCTTTTCGCGCACAAAGCTCCCATTATGACATATACACCATATAAACATGTTTGGGACACATTTAGCAAAAACCACACAGTTTTGGAGGATAAAGAAAGGTGACGCTGGTCACTTTTGGTCCGAAAAATTCACAGAAAGCATTTCGCGCACCAAGCTCCCATTATGACATATACACCATATAAACATGTTTGGTAAACATTTGAGCAAAAACCACACAGTTTTGGTGGATAAAGAAAGGTGACGACTATATGGTCACTTTTGGTCCGAAAATTTCACGAAAAGCTTTTCGCGCACAAAGATCCCATTATGACATATACACCATATAAACATTTTTCGGACACATTTGAGCGAAAACCACACAATTTTAGTGGATAAAGAAAGGTGACGCCGATATGGTCACTTTTGGTCCGAAATTTCACAGAATGCTTTTCGCACACAAAGCTCCCATTATGATATATACACCATATAAACATGTTTGGGACACATTTAGCAAAAACCACACAGTTTTGGAGGATAAAGAAAGGTGACGCTGGTCACTTTTGGTCCGAAAAATTCACAGAAAGCATTTCGCGCACCAAGCTCCCATTATGACATATACACCATATAAACATGTTTGGTAAACATTTGAGCAAAAACCATACAGTTTTGGTGGATAAAGAAAGGTGACGACTATATGGTCACTTTTGGTCCGAAAATTTCACGAAAAGCTTTTCGCGCACAATGCTCCCATTATGACATATACACCATATAAACATGTTTGGGAGAATTTTGAGTGAAAAGCACACAGTTTTGGAGGCTAAAGAAAAGTGACGCCGATATGGTGACTTTTGGTCAGAAAATTTCACGAAATGTTTTCGCGCACAAAGCTCCCATTATGACATATGCATCATATAAACATGTTTGGGACACATTTGAGCAAAAATCACACTGTGTTTGAGGATAAAAAAAGGTGACACCGATATGGTCACTTTTGGTCCGAAAATTTCACGGAAAGCTTTTCGCGCACAAAGCTCCCATATGACATATACACCATATAAACATTGAGCAAAAACCACACTGTTTTTGAGGATAAAGAAAGGTGACGCCGATATGGTCACTTTTGGTCCGAAAATTTCACGGAAAGCTTTTCGCGCACAAAGCTCCCATTATGACATATACACCATATAAACATTTTTGGGACATATTTGAGCGAAAACCACACAATTTTAGTGGATAAAGAAAGGTGACGCCGATATGGTCACTTTTGGTCCGAAAATTTCACGGAAAGCTTTACGCGCACAAAGCTCCCATTATGACATATACACCATATAAATATATTTGGGAGAAATTTGAGCGAAAACAACATAGTTTTGGAGGATAAAGAAAAGTGACGCCGATATGGTGACTTTTGGTCCGAAAATTTCACGAAAAGCTTTTCACGCACAAAGATCCCATTACGACATATACATCATATAAACATGTTTGGGACACATTTGAGCGAAAACCACACTGTGTTTGAGGATAAAAAAAGGTGACACCGATATGGTCATTTTGGTCCGAAAATTTCACGGAAAGCTTTTCGCGCACAAAGCTCCCATATGACATATACACCATATAAACATGTTTGGGACACCTTTGAGCGAAAACAACACTGTTTTTGAGGATAAAGAAAGGTGACGCCGATATGGTCACTTTTGGTCCGAAAATTTCACGGAAAGCTTTTCGCACACAAAGCTCCCATATGTCATATACACCATATAAACATGTTTGGGACACATTTGAGCGAAAACCACACTGTTTTTGAGGATAAAGAAAGGTGACGCCGATATGGTCACTTTTGGTCCGAAAATTTCACGGAAAGATTTTCGCGAACAAAACTCCCATTATGACATATACACCATATAAACATGTTTGAGACACATTTGAGCAAAAACCACACAGTTTTGGAGGATAAAGAAAGGTGACGCTGGTCACTTTTGGTCCGAAAAATTCACAGAAAGCATTTTGCGCACCAAGCTCCCATTATGACATATACACCATATAAACATGTTTGGTAAACATTTGAGAAAAAACGACACAGTTTTGATGGATAAAGAAAGGTGACGCCGGTCACTTTTGGTCCGAAAATTTGATAGAAAGCTTTTCGAGCACAAAGCTCCCATTAAGACATATACACCATATAAACATGTTTGGTAAACATTTGAGCAAAAACCACACAGTTTTGGTGGATAAAGAAAGGTGACGACGATATGGTCACTTTTGGTCCGAAAATTTCACGAAAAGCTTTTCGCGCACATTGCTCCCATTATGACATATACACCATATAAACATGTTTGGGACACATTTGAGCGAAAACCACACTGTTTTTGAGGATTAAGAAAGGTGACGCCGATATGGTCACTTTTGGTCCGAAAATTTCACGGAAAGCTTTTCGCGAACAAAGCTCCCATTATGACATATACACCATATAAACATGTTTGGGACTCATTTGAGCAAAAACCACACAGTTTTGGAGGATAAAGAAAGGTGACGCTGGTCACTTTTGGTCCGAAAAATTCACAGAAAGCATTTCGCGCACCAAGCTCCCATTATGACATATACACCATATAAACATGTTTGGTAAACATTTGAGCAAAAACCACACAGTGTTGGTGGATAAAGAAAGGTGACGCTGGTCACTTTTGGTCCAAAAATTTCACAGAAAGCTTTTCGAGCACAAAGCTCCCATTAAGACATATACACCATATAAACATGTTTGGTAAACATTTGAGCAAAAACCACACAGTTTTGGTGGATAAAGAAAGGTGATGCTGGTCACTTTTGGTCCGAAAATTTCACGGAAAGATTTTCGCGAACAAAGCTCCCATTATGTCATATACACCATATAAACATGTTTGTGACACATTTGAGCAAAAACCACACAGTTTTGGAGGATAAAGAAAGGTGATGCTGGTCACTTTTGGTCCGAAAATTCACAGAAAGCATTTCGCACACCAAGCTCCCATTATGACATATACACCATATAAACATGTTTGGTAAACATTTGAGAAAAAACGACACAGTTTTGGTGGATAAAGAAAGGTGACGCTGGTCACTTTTGGTCCGAAAATTTCACAGAAAGCTTTTCGAGCACATAGCTCCCATTATGACATATACACCATATAAACATGTTTGGTAAACATTTGAGCAAAAACCACACAGTTTTGGTGGATAAAGAAAGGTGACGACGATATGGTCACTTTTGGTCAGAAAATTTCACGAAAAGTTTTCGCGCACAAAGCTCCCATTATGACATATACATCATATAGACCTGTTTGGGACACATTTGAGCGAAAACCACACTGTGTTTGAGGATAAAAAAAGGTGACACCGATATGGTCACTTTTGGTCCGAAAATTTCACGGAAAGCTTTTCGCGCACAAAGCTCCCATATGACATATACACCATCTAAACATGTTTGGGACACATTTGAGCAAAAACCACACAGTTTTTGAGGATAATGCAAGGTGACGCCGATATGGTCACTTTTGGTCCGAAAATTTCACGGAAAGCTTTTCGCGCACAAAGCTCCCATTATGACATATACACCATATAAACATTTTTGGGACACATTTGAGCGAAAACCACACAATTTTAGTGGATAAAGAAAGGTGACGCCGATATGGTCACTTTTGGTCCGAAAATTTCACGGAAAGCTTTACGCGCACAAAGCTCCCATTATGACATATACACCATATAAACATGTTTGGGAGAAATTTGAGCGAAAACAACATAGTTTTGGAGGATAAAGAAAAGTGACGCCGATATGGTGACTTTTGGTCCGAAAATTTCACGAAAAGCTTTTCGCGCAAAAAGATCCCATTATGACATATACATCATATAAACATGTTTGGGACACATTTGAGCGAAAACCACACTGTGTTTGAGGATAAAAAAAGGTGACACCGATATGGTCACTTTTGGTCCGAAAATTTCACGGAAAGCTTTTCGCGCACAAAGCTCCCATATGACATATACACCATATAAACATGTTTGGGACACCTTTGAGCGAAAACAACACTGTTTTTGAGGATAAAGAAGGTGACGCCTATATGGTCACTTTTGGTCCGAAAATTTCACGGAAAGCTTTTCGCGCATAAAGCTCCCATATGACATATACACCATATAAACATGTTTGGGACACATTTGAGCGAAAACCACTCTGTTTTTTAGGATAAAGAAAGGTGACGCCGATATGGTCACTTTTGGTCCGAAAATTTCACGGAAAGATTTTCGCGAACAAAGCTCCCATTATGACATATACACCATATAAAACTGTTTGAGACAAATTTGAGCAAAAACCACACAGTTTTGGAGGATAAAGAAAGGTGATGCTGGTCACTTTTGGTCCGAAAAATTCACAGAAAGCTTTTCGCGCACCAAGCTCCCATTATGACATATACACCATATAAACATGTTTGGTAAACATTTGAGAAAAAACGACACAGTTTTGATGGATAAAGAAAGGTGACGCTGGTCACTTTTGGTCCGAAAATTTCACAGAAAGCTTTTCGAGCACAAAGCTCCCATTAAGACATATACACCATATAAACATGTTTGGTAAACATTTGAGCAAAAACCACACAGTTTTGGTGGATAAAGAAAGGTGACGACGATATGGTCACTTTTGGTCCGAAAATTTCACGAAAAGCTTTTCGCGCACAAAACTCCCATTATGACATATACACCATATAAACATGTTTGGGACACATTTGAGCGAAAACCACACTGTTTTTGAGGATAAAGAAAGGTGACGCCGATATGGTCACTTTTGGTCCGAAAATTTCACGGAAAGATTTTCGCGCACAAAGCTCCCATTATGACATATACACCATATAAACATGTTTGTGACACATTTGAGCACAAACCACACAGTTTTGGAGGATAAAGAAAGGTGATGCTGGTCACTTTTGGTCCGAAAAATTCACAGAAAGCATTTCGCGCACCAAGCTCCCATTATGACATATACACCATATAAACATGTTTGGTAAACATTTGAGAAAAAACGACACAGTTTTGGTGGATAAAGAAAGGTGACGCTGGTCACTTTTGGTCCAAAAATTTCACAGAAAGCTTTTCGAGCACAAAGCTCCCATTAAGACATATACACCATATAAACATGTTTGGTAAACATTTGAGCAAAAACCACACAGTTTTGGTGGATAAAGAAAGGTGACGCTGGTCACTTTTGGTCCGAAAATTTCACAGAAAGCTTTTCGAGCACATAGCTCCCATTATGACATATACACCATATAAACATGTTTTGTAAACATTTGAGCAAAAACCACACAGTTTTGGTGGATAAAGAAAGGTGACGATGATATGGTCACTTTTGGTCAGAAAATTTCAAGAAAAGTTTTCGCGCACAAAGCTCCCATTATGACATATACATCATATAAACATGTTTGGGACACATTTGAGCGAAAACGACACTGTGTTTGAGGATAAAAAAAGGTGACACCGATATGGTCACTTTTGGTCCGAAAATTTCACGGAAAGCTTTTCGCGCACAAAGCTCCCATATGACATATACACCATCTAAACATGTTTGAGACACATTTGAGCAAAAACCACACTGTTTTTGAGGATAAAGCAAGGTGACGCCGATATGGTCACTTTTGGTCCGAAAATTTCACGGAAAGCTTTTCGCGCACAAAGCTCCCATTATGACATATACACCATATAAACATTTTTGGGACACATTTGAGCGAAAACCACACAATTTTAGTGGATAAAGAAAGGTGACGCCGATATGGTCACTTTTGGTCCGAAAATTTCACGGAAAGCTTTACGCGCACAAAGCTCCCATTATGACATATACACCATATAAACATGTTTGGGAGAAATTTGAGCGAAAACAACATAGTTTTGGAGGATAAAGAAAAGTGACGCCGATATGGTGACTTTTGGTCCGAAAATTTCACGAAAAGCTTTTCGCGCAAAAAGATCCCATTATGACATATACATCATATAAACATGTTTGGGACACATTTGAGTGAAAACCACACTGTGTTTGAGGATAAAAAAAGGTGACACCGATATGGTCACTTTTGGTCCGAAAATTTCACGGAAAGCTTTTCGCGCACAAAGCTCCCATATGACATATACACCATATAAACATGTTTGGGACACCTTTGAGCGAAAACAACACTGTTTTTGAGGATAAAGAAAGGTGACGCCGATATGGTCACTTTTGGTCCGAAAATTTCACGGAAAGCTTTTCGCGCACAAAGCTCCCATATGACATATACACCATATAAACATGTTTGGGACACATTTGAGCGAAAACCACTCTGTTTTTTAGGATAAAGAAAGGTGACACCGATATGGTCACTTTTGGTCCGAAAATTTCACGGAAAGATTTTCGCGCACAAAGCTCCCATATGACATATACACCATCTAAACATGTTTGAGACACATTTGAGCAAAAACCACACTGTTTTTGAGGATAAAGCAAGGTGACGCCGATATGGTCACTTTTGGTCCGAAAATTTCACGGAAAGCTTTTCGCGCACAAAGCTCCCATTATGACATATACACCATATAAACATTTTTGGGACACATTTGAGCGAAAACCACACAATTTTAGTGGATAAAGAAAGGTGACGCCGATATGGTCACTTTTGGTCCGAAAATTTCACGGAAAGCTTTACGCGCACAAAGCTCCCATTATGACATATACACCATATAAACATGTTTGGGAGAAATTTGAGCGAAAACAACATAGTTTTGGAGGATAAAGAAAAGTGACGCCGATATGGTGACTTTTGGTCCGAAAATTTCACGAAAAGCTTTTCGCGCAAAAAGATCCCATTATGACATATACATCATATAAACATGTTTGGGACACATTTGAGTGAAAACCACACTGTGTTTGAGGATAAAAAAAGGTGACACCGATATGGTCACTTTTGGTCCGAAAATTTCACGGAAAGCTTTTCGCGCACAAAGCTCCCATATGACATATACACCATCTAAACTTGTTTGGGACACATTTTAGCAAAAACCACAGTTTTTTTTAGGATAAAGCAAGGTGACGCCGATATGGTCACTTTTGGTCCGAAAATTTCACGGAAAGCGTTTCGCGCACAAAGCTCCCATTATGACATATACACCATATAAACATTTTTGGGACACATTTGAGCGAAAACCACACAATTTTAGTGGATAAAGAAAGGTGACGCCGATATGGTCACTTTTAGTCCGAAAATTTCACGGAAAGCTTTACGCGCACAAAGCTCCCATTATGACATATACACCATATAAACATGTTTGGGAGAAATTTGAGCGAAAACAACATAGTTTTGGAGGATAAAGAAAAGTGACGCCGATATGGTGACTTTTGGTCCGAAAATTTCACGAAAAGCTTTTTGCGCACAAAGCTCCCATTATGACATATACATCATATAAACATGTTTGGGACACATTTGAGTGAAAACCACACTGTGTTTGAGGATAAAAAAAGGTGACACCGATATGGTCACTTTTGGTCCGAAAATTTCACGGAAAGCTTTTCGCGCACAAAGCTCCCATATGACATATACACCATATAAACATGTTTGGGACACCTTTGAGCGAAAACAACACTGTTTTTGAGGATAAAGAAAGGTGACGCCGATATGGTCACTTTTGGCCCGAAAATTTCACGGAAAGCTTTTCGCGCACAAAGCTCCCATATGACATATACACCATATAAACATGTTTGGGACACATTTGAGCGAAAACCACTCTGTTTTTTAGGATAAAGAAAGGTGACGCCGATATGGTCACTTTTGGTCCGAAAATTTCACGGAAAGATTTTCGCGAAAAAAGCTCCCATTATGACATATACACCATATAAAACTGTTTTAGACACATTTGAGCAAAAACCACACAGTTTTGGAGGATAAAGAAAGGTGATGCTGGTCACTTTTGGTCCGAACAATTCACAGAAAGCATTTCGCGCACCAAGCTCCCATTATGACATATACACCATATAAACATGTTTGGTAAACATTTGAGAAAAAACGACACAGTTTTGATGGATAAAGAAAGGTGACGCTGGTCACTTTTGGTCCGAAAATTTCACAGAAAGCTTTTCGAGCACAAAGCTCCCATTAAGACATATACACCATATAAACATGTTTGGTAAACATTTGAGCAAAAACCACACAGTTTTGGTGGATAAAGAAAGGTGACGCTGGTCAATTTTGGTCCGAAAATTTCACGGAAAGCTTTTCGAGCACAAATCACCCATTATGACATATATACCATATAAACATGTTTGGTAAACATTTGAGCAAAAACCACACAGTTTTGGTGGATAAAGAAAGGTGACGCTGGTCACTTTTGTTTCACGGAAAGATTTTCGCGAACAAAGCTCCCATTATGACATATACACCATATAAACATGTTTGCGACACATTTGAGCAAAAACCACACAGTTTTGGAGGATAAAGAAAGGTGATGCTGGTCACTTTTGGTCCGAAAAATTCACAGAAAGCATTTCGCGCACCAAGCTCCCATTATGACATATACGCCATATAAACGTGTTTGGTAAACATTTGAGAAAAAACGACACAGTTTTGGTGGATAAAGAAAGGTGACGCTGGTCACTTTTGGTCCAAAAATTTCACAGAAAGCTTTTCGAGCATAAAGCTCCCATTAAGACATATACACCATATAAACATGTTTGGTAAACATTTGAGCAAAAACCACACAGTTTTGGTGGATAAAGAAAGGTGACGACGATATGGTCACTTTTGGTCCGAAAATTTCACGAAAAGCTTTTCGCGCACAAAGCTCCCATTATTACATATACACCATATAAACATGTTTGGGAGAAATTTGAGCGAAAACAACATAGTTTTGGACGATAAAGAAAAGTGACGCCGATATGGTGACTTTTGGTCCGAAAATTTCACGAAATGATTTTCGCGCACAAAGCTACCATTATGACATATACATCATATAAACATGTTTGGGACACATTTGAGCGAAAACCACACTGTGTTTGAGGATAAAAAAAGGTGACACTGATATGGTCACTTTTGGTCCGAAAATTTAAAGGAAAACTTTTCGCGCACAAATCTCCCATATGACATATACACCATATAAACATGTTTGGGACACATTTGAGCAAAAACCACACTGTTTTTGAGGATAAAGAAAGGTGATGCCGATATGGTCACTTTTGGTCCGAAAATTTCACGGAAAGCTTTTCGCGCACAAAGCTCCCATTATGACATATACACTATATAAACATTTTCGGGACACATTTGAGCGAAAACCACACAATTTTAGTGGATAAAGAAAGGTGACGCCGATATGGTCACTTTTGGTCCGAAAATTTCACGGAAAGCTTTACGCGCACAAAGCTCCCATTATGACATATACATCATATAAACATGTTTGGGACACATTTGAGGGAAAACCACACTGTGTTTGAGGATAAAAAAAGGTGACACCGATATGGTCACTTTTGGTCCGAAAATTTCACGGAAAGCTTTTCGCGCACAAAGCTCCCATATGACATATACACCATCTAAACTTGTTTGGGACACATTTTAGCAAAAACCACAGTTTTTTTTAGGATAAAGCAAGGTGACGCCGATATGGTCACTTTTGGTCCGAAAATTTCACGGAAAGCGTTTCGCGCACAAAGCTCCCATTATGACATATACACCATATAAACATTTTTGGGACACATTTGAGCGAAAACCACACAATTTTAGTGGATAAAGAAAGGTGACGCCGATATGGTCACTTTTAGTCCGAAAATTTCACGGAAAGCTTTACGCGCACAAAGCTCCCATTATGACATATACACCATATAAACATGTTTGGGAGAAATTTGAGCGAAAACAACATAGTTTTGGAGGATAAAGAAAAGTGACGCCGATATGGTGACTTTTGGTCCGAAAATTTCACGAAAAGCTTTTCACGCACAAAGATCCCATTATGACATATACATCATATAAACATGTTTGGGACACATTTGAGAGAAAACCACACTGTGTTTGAGGATAAAAAAAGGTGACACCGATATGGTCACTTTTGGTCCGAAAATTTCACGGAAAGCTTTTCGCGCACAAAGCTCCCATATGACATATACACCATATAAACATGTTTGGGACACATTTGAGCGAAAACAACACTGTTTTTGAGGATAAAGAAAGGTGACGCCGATATGGTCACTTTTGGTCCGGAAATTTCACGGAAAGCTTTTCGCGCACAAAGCTCCCATATGACATATACACCATATAAACATGTTTGGTAAACATTTGAGCAAAAACCACACAGTTTTGGTGGATAAAGAAAGGTGACGACGATATGGTCACTTTTGGTCCGAAAATTTCACGAAAAGCTTTTCGCGCACAAAGCTCCCATTATGACATATACACCATATAAACATGTTTGGGAGAAATTTGAGCGAAAAGCACACAGTTTTGGAGGATAAAGAAAAGTGACGCCGATATGGTGACTTTTGGTCAGAAATTTCACGAAAAGTTTTCGCGCACAAAGCTCCAATTATGACATATACATCATATAAACATGTTTGGGACACATTTGAGCGAAAACCACACTGTGTTTGAGGATAAAAAAAGGTGACACCGATATGGTCACTTTTGGTCCGAAAATTTCAAGGAAAGCTTTTCGCGCACAAAGCTCCCATATGACATATACACCATATAAACATGTTTGGGACACATTTGAGCAAAACCCACACTGTTTTTGAGGATAAAGAAAGGTGACGCCGATATGGTCACTTTTGGTCCGAAAATTTCACGAAAAGCTTTTCGCGCACAAAGCTCCCATTATGACATATACACCATATAAACATGTTTGGGAGAAATTTGAGCGAAAAGCACACAGTTTTGGAGGATAAACAAAAGTGACGCCGATATGTTGACTTTTGGTCAGAAAATTTCACGAAAAGTTTTCGCGCACAAAGCTCCCATTATTACATATACATCATATAAACATGTTTGGGACACATTTGAGCGAAAACCACACTGTGTTTGAGGATAAAAAAAGGTGACACCGATATGGTCACTTTTGGTCCGAAAATTTCACGGAAAGCTTTTCGCGCACAAAGCTCCCATATGACATATACACCATATAAACATGTTTGGGACACATTTGAGCAAAAACCACACTGTTTTTTAGGATAAAGAAAGGTGATGCCGATATGGTCACTTTTGGTCCGAAAATTTCACGTAAAGCTTTTCGCGCACAAAGCTCCCATTATGACATATACACCATATAAACATGTTTGGGACACATTTGAGCAAAAACCAAATAGTTTTGGAGGATAAAGAAAGGTGACGCTGGTCACTTTTGGTCCGAAAAATTCACAGAAAGCATTTCGCGCACCAAGCTCCCATTATGACATATACACCATATACACATGTTTGGTAAACATTTGAGCAAAAACCACGCAGTTTTGGTGGATAAAGAAAGGTGACGCTGGTCACTTTTGGTCCGAAAATTTCACAGAAAGCTTTTCGAGCACATAGCTCCCATTATGACATATACACCATATAAACATGTTTGGTAAACATTTGAGCAAAAACCACAAAGTTTTGGTGGATAAAGAAAGGTGACGACGATATGGTCACTTTTGGTCCGAAAATTTCACGAAAAGCGTTTCGCGCACAAAGCTCCCATTATGACATATACACCATATAAACATGTTTGGGAGAAATTTGAGCGAAAAACACACAGTTTTGGAGGATAAAGAAAAGTGACGCCGATATGGTTACTTTTGGTCAGAAAATTTCACGAAAAGTTTTCGCGCACAAAGCTCCCATTATTACATATACATCATATAAACATGTTTGGGACACATTTGAGCGAAAACCACACTGTGTTTGAGGATAAAAAAAGGTGACACCGATATGGTCACTTTTGGTCCGAAAATTTCACGGAAAGATTTTCGCGAACAAAGCTCCCATTATGACATATACACCATATAAACAAGTTTGAGACACATTTGAGCAAAAACCACACAGTTTTGGAGGATAAAGAAAGGTGACGCTGGTCACTTTTGGTCCGAAAATTTCACAGAAAGCATTTCGCGCACCGAGCTCCCATTATGACATATACACCATATAAACATCTTTGGTAAACATTTGAGCAAAAACCACACAGTTTTGGTGGATAAAGAAAGGTGACGCTGCTCACTTTTGGTCCAAAAATTTCACGGAAAGCTTTTCGAGCACAAAGCTCCCATTATGACATATACACCATATAAACATATTTGGTAAACATTTGAGCAAAAACCACACAATTTTGGTGGATAAAGAAAGGTGACGCTGGTCACTTTTGGTCCGAAAATTTCACAGAAAGCTTTTCGAGCACATAGCTCCCATTATGACATATACACCATATAAACATGTTTGGTAAACATTTGAGCAAAAACCACACAGTTTTGGTGGATAAAGAAAGGTGACGACGATATGGTCACTTTTGGTCCGAAAATTTCACGAAAAGCTTTTCACGCACAAAGCTCCCATTATGACATATACACCATACAAACATGTTTGGGAGAAATTTGAGCGAAAAGCACACAGTTTTGGAGGATAAAGAAAAGTGACGCCGATATGGTGACTTTTGGTCAGAAAATTTCACGAAAAGTTTTCGCGCACAAAGCTCCCATTATTACATATACATCATATAAACATGTTTGGGACACATTTGAGCGAAAACCACACTGTGTTTGAGGATAAAAAAAGGTGACACCGATATGGTCACTTTTAGTCCGAAAATTTCACGGAAAGCTTTTCGCGCACAAAGCTCCCATATGTCATATACACCATATAAACATGTTGGGGACACATTTGAGCAAAAACCACACTGTTTTTGAGGATAAATAAAAGGTGATGCCGATATGGTCACTTTTGGTCCGAAAATTTCACGGAAAGCTTTTCGCGCACAAAGTTCCCATTATGACATATACACCATATAAACATGTTTGGGACACATTTGAGCAAAAACCTTATAGTTTTGGAGGATAAAGAAAGGTGACGCTGGTCACTTTTGGTCCGAAAAATTCACAGAAAGCATTTCGCGCACCAAGCTCCCATTATGACATATACACCATATACACATGTTTGGTAAACATTTGAGCAAAAACCACACAGTTTTGGTGGATAAAGAAAGGTGACGCTGGTCACTTTTGGTCCGAAAATTTCACAGAAAGCTTTTCGAGCACATAGCTCCCATTATGACATATACACCATATAAACATGTTTGGTAAACATTTGAGCAAAAACCACACAGTTTTGGTGGATAAAGAAAGGTGACGACGATATGGTCACTTTTGGTCAGAAAATTTAACGAAAAGTTTTCGCGCACAAAGCTCCCATTATGACATATACATCATATAAACATGTTTGGGACACATTTGAGCAAAAACCACACTGTTTTTGAGGATAAAGCAAGGTGACGCCGATATGGTCACTTTTGGTCCGAAAATTTCACGGAAAGCTTTTCGCGCACAAAGCTCTCATTATGACATATACACCATATAAACATTTTTGTGACACATTTGAGCGAAAACCACACAATTTAAGTGGATAAAGAAAGTTGACGCCGATATGGTCACTTTTGGTCCGAAAATTTCACGGAAAGCTTTACGCGCACAAAGCTCCCATTATGACATATACACCATATAAACATGTTTGGGAGAAATTTGAGCGAAAACAACATAGTTTTGGAGGATAAAGAAAAGTGACGCCGATATGGTGACTTTTGGTCCGAAAATTTCACGAAAAGCTTTTCGCGGACAAAGATCCCATTATGACATATACATCATATAAACATGTTTGGGACACATTTGAGCGAAAACCACATTGTGTTTGAGGATAAAAAAAGGTGACACCGATATGGTCACTTTTGGTCCGAAAATTTCACGGAAAGCTTTCCGCGCACAAAGCTCCCATATGACATATACACCATATAAACATGTTTGGGTCACCTTTGAGCGAAAACAACACTGTTTTTGAGGATAAAGAAAGGTGACGCCGATATGGTCACTTTTGGTCCGAAAATTTCACGGAAAGCTTTTCGCACACAAAGCTCCCACATGACATATACACCATATAAACATGTTTGGGACACATTTGAGCGAAAACCACACTGTTTTTGAGGATAAAGAAAGGTGACGCCGATATGGTCACTTTTGGTCCGAAAATTTCACGGAAAGATTTTCGCGAACAAAGCTCCCATTATGACATATACACAATATAAACATGTTTGAGACACATTTGAGCAAAAACCACACAGTTTTGGAGGATAAAGAAAGGTGACGCTGGTCACTTTTGGTCCGAAAAATTCACAGAAAGCATTTCGCGCACCAAGCTCCCATTATGACATATACACCATATAAACAAGTTTGGTAAATATTTGAGAAAAAACGACACAGTTTTGATGGATAAAGAAAGGTGACGCTGGTCACTTTTGGTCCGAAAATTTGACAGAAAGCTTTTTGAGCACAAAGCTCCCATTAAGACATATACACCATATAAACATGTTTGGTAAACATTTGAGCAAAAACCACACAGTTTTGGTGGATAAAGAAAGGTGACGACGATATGGTCACTTTTGGTCCGAAAATTGCACGAAAAGCTTTTCGCGCACAAAGCTCCCATTATGACATATACACCATATAAACATGTTTAGGACACATTTGAGCGAAAACCACACTGTTTTTGAGGATAAAGAAAGGTGACGCCGATATGGTCACTTTTGGTCTGAAAACTTCACGGAAAGCTTTTCGCGAACAAAGCTCCCATTATGACATATACATCATATAAACATGTTTGGGACACATTTGAGCGAAAACCACACTGTGTTTGAGGATAAAAAAAGGTGACACCGATATGGTCACTTTTAGTCCGAAAATTTCACGGAAAGCTTTTCGCGCACAAAGCTCCCATATGTCATATACACCATATAAACATGTTTGGGACACATTTGAGCAAAAACCACACTGTTTTTGAGGATAAATAAAAGGTGATGCCGATATGGTCACTTTTGGTCCGAAAATTTCACGGAAAGCTTTTCGCGCACAAAGCTCTCATTATGACATATACACCATATAAACATGTTTGGGACACATTTGAGCAAAAACCTTATAGTTTTGGAGGATAAAGAAAGGTGACGCTGGTCACTTTTGGTTCGAAAAATTCACAGAAAGCATTTCGCGCACCAAGCTCCCATTATGACATATACACCATATAAACATGTTTGGTACACATTTGAGCAAAAACCACACAGTTTTGGTGAATAAAGAAAGGTGACGCTGCTCACTTTTGGTCCGAAAATTTCACGGAAAGATTTTCGCGAACAAAGCTCCCATTATGACATATACACCATATAAACATGTTTGCGACACATTTGAGCAAAAACCACACAATTTTGGAGGATAAAGAAAGGTGATGCTGGTCACTTTTGGTCCGAAAAATTCACAGAAAGCATTTCGCACACCAAGCTCCCATTATGACATATACACCATATAAACATGTTTGGTAAACATTTGAGGAAAAACGACACAGTTTTGGTGGATAAAGAAAGGTGACGCTGGTCACTTTTGGTACAAAAATTTCACAGAAATCTTTTCGAGCACAAAGCTCCCATTAAGACATATACACCATATGAACATGTTTGGTAAACATTTGAGCAAAAACCACACAGTTTTGGTGGATAAAGAAAGGTGACGACGATATGGTCACTTTTGGTCCGAAAATTTCACGAAAAGCTTTTCGCGCACAAAGCTCCCATTATGACATATACACCATATAAACATATTTGGGAGAAATTTTAGCGAAAATAACATAGTTTTGGAGAATAAAGAAAAGTGACGCCGATATGGTGACTTTTGGTCCGAAAATTTCACGAAAAGATTTTCGCGCACAAAGCTACCATTATGACATATACATCATATAAACATGTTTGGGACAGATTTGAGCGAAAACCACACTGTGTTTGAGGATAAAGAAAGGTGACACCGATATGATCACTTTTGGTCCAAAAATTTCACGGAAAGCTTTTCGCGCACAAAGCTCCCATATGACATATACACCATATAAACATGTTTGGGACACATTTGAGCAAAAACCACACTGTTTTTGAGGATAAAGAAAGGTGATGCCGATATGGTCACTTTTGGTCCGAAAGTTTCACGGAAAGCTTTTCGCGCACAAAGCTCCCATTATGACATATACACCATATAAACATTTTCGGGACACATTTGAGCAAAAACCACACAATTTTACTGGATAAAGAAAGGTGACGCCGATATGGTCACTTTTGGTCCGAAAATTTCACGGAAAGCTTTACGCGCACAAAGCTCCCATTACGACATATACACCATATAAACATGTGTTGGGACACATTTGAGCAAAATCCACATAGTTTTGGAGGATAAAGAAAGGTGACGCTGGTCACTTTTGGTCCGAAAAATTCACAGAAAGCATTTCGCGCACCAAGCTCCCATTATGACATATACACCATATAAACATGTTTGGTAAACATTTGAGCAGAAACCACACATTTTTGGTGGATAAAGAAAGGTGACGCTGGTCACTTTTGGTCCGAAAATTTCACAGAAAGCTTTTCGAGCACATAGCTCCCATTATGACATATACCCCATATAAACATGTTTGGTAAACATTTGAGCAAAAACCACACAGTTTTTGTGGATAAAGAAAGGTGACGACGATATGGTCACTTTTGGTCAGAAAATTTCACGAAAAGTTTTCGCGCACAAAGCTCCCATTATGACATATACATCATATAAGCATGTTTGGGACACATTTGAGCGAAAACCACACTGTGTTTGAGGATAAAAAAAGGTGACACCGATATGGTCACTTTTGGTCCGAAAATTTCACGGAAAGCTTTTCGCGCACAAAGCTCCCATATGACATATACACCATCTAAACATGTTTGGGACACATTTGAGCAAAAACCACACTGTTTTTGAGGATAAAGCAAGGTGACGCCGATATGGTCACTTTTGGTCCGAAAATTTCACGGAAAGCTTTTCGCACACAAAGCTCCCATTATGACATATACACCATATAAACATTTTTGGGACACATTTGAGCGAAAACCACACAATTTTAGTGGATAAAGAAAGGTGACGCCGATATGGTCACTTTTGGTCCGAAAATTTCACGGAAAGCTTTACGCGCACAAAGCTCCCATTATGACATATACACCATATAAACATGTTTGGGAGAAATTTAAGCGAAAACAACATAGTTTTGGAGGATAAAGAAAAGTGACGTCGATATGGTGACTTTTGGTCCGAAAATTTCACGAAAAGCTTTTCGCCCACAAAGATCCCATTATGACATATACATCATATAAACATGTTTGGGACACATTTGAGCGAAAACCACACTGTGTTTGAGGATAAAAAAATGTGACACCGATATGGTCACTTTTGGTTCGAAAATTTCACGGGAAGCTTTTCGCGCACAAAGCTCCCATATCACATATACACCATATAAACATGTTTGGGACACATTTGAGCGAAAACCACACTGTTTTTGAGGATAATGAAAGGTGACGCCGATATGGTCACTTTTGGTCCGAAAATTTCACGGAAAGCTTTTCTCGAACAAAGCTCCCATTATGACATATACATCATATAAACATGTTTGGGACACATTTGAGCGAAAACCACACTGTGTTTGAGGATAAAAAAAGGTGACACCGATATGGTCACTTTTAGTCCGAAAATTTCACGGAAAGCTTTTCGCGCACAAAGCTCCCATATGTCATATACACCATATAAACATGTTTGGGACACATTTGAGCAAAAACCACACTGTTTTTGAGGATAAATAAAAGGTGATGCCGATATGGTCACTTTTGGTCCGAAAATTTCACGGAAAGCTTTTCGCGCACAAAGCTCCCATTATGACATATACACCATATAAACATGTTTGGGACACATTTGAGCAAAAACCTTATAGTTTTGGAGGATAAAGAAAGGTGACGCTGGTCACTTTTGGTTCGAAAAATTCACAGAAAGCATTTCGCGCACCAAGCTCCCATTATGACATATACACCATATAAACATGTTTGGTACACATTTGAGCAAAAACCACACAGTTTTGGTGAATAAAGAAAGGTGACGCTGCTCACTTTTGGTCCGAAAATTTCACGGAAAGCTTTTCGAGCACAAAGCTCCCATTATGACATATACACCATATAAACATATTTGGTAAACATTTGAGCAAAAACCACACAGTTTTGGTGGATAAAGAAAGGTGACGCTGGTCACTTTTGGTCCAAAAATTTCACGGAAAGATTTTCGCGAACAAAGCTCCCATTATGACATATACACCATATAAACATGTTTGCGACACATTTGAGCAAAAACCACACAGTTTTGGAGGATAAAGAAAGGTGATGCTGGTCACTTTTGGTCCGAAAAATTCACAGAAAGCATTTCGCACACCAAGCTCCCATTATGACATATACACCATATAAACATGTTTGGTAAACATTTGAGGAAAAACGACACAGTTTTGGTGGATAAAGAAAGGTGACGCTGGTCACTTTTGGTACAAAAATTTCACAGAAAGCTTTTCGAGCACAAAGCTCCCATTAAGACATATACACCATATGAACATGTTTGGTAAACATTTGAGCAAAAACCACACAGTTTTGGTGGATAAAGAAAGGTGACGACGATATGGTCACTTTTGGTCAGAAAATTTCACGAAAAATTTTCGCGCACAAAGCTCCCATTATGACATATACATCATATAAACATGTTTGGGACACATTCGAGCAAAAACCTTATAGTTTTGGAGGATAAAGAAAGGTGACGCTGGTCACTTTTGGTTCGAAAAATTCACAGAAAGCATTTCGCGCACCAAGCTCCCATTATGACATATACACCATATAAACATGTTTGGTACACATTTGAGCAAAAACCACACAGTTTTGGTGAATAAAGAAAGGTGACGCTGCTCACTTTTGGTCCGAAAATTTCACGGAAAGCTTTTCGAGCACAAAGCTCCCATTATGACATATACACCATATAAACATATTTGGTAAACATTTGAGCAAAAACCACACAGTTTTGGTGGATAAAGAAAGGTGACGCTGGTCACTTTTGGTCCAAAAATTTCACGGAAAGATTTTCGCGAACAAAGCTCCCATTATGACATATACACCATATAAACATGTTTGCGACACATTTGAGCAAAAACCACACAGTTTTGGAGGATAAAGAAAGGTGATGCTGGTCACTTTTGGTCCGAAAAATTCACAGAAAGCATTTCGCACACCAAGCTCCCATTATGACATATACACCATATAAACATGTTTGGTAAACATTTGAGGAAAAACGACACAGTTTTGGTGGATAAAGAAAGGTGACGCTGGTCACTTTTGGTACAAAAATTTCACAGAAAGCTTTTCGAGCACAAAGCTCCCATTAAGACATATACACCATATGAACATGTTTGGTAAACATTTGAGCAAAAACCACACAGTTTTGGTGGATAAAGAAAGGTGACGACGATATGGTCACTTTTGGTCCGAAAATTTCACGAAAAGCTTTTCGCGCACAAAGCTCCCATTATGACATATACACCATATAAACATGTTTGGGAGAAATTTTAGCGAAAACAACATAGTTTTGGAGGATAAAGAAAAGTGACGCCGATATGGTGACTTTCGGTCCGAAAATTTCACGAAAAGATTTTCGCGCACAAAGCTACCATTATGACATATACATCATATAAACATGTTTGGGACACATTTGAGCGAAAACCACACTGTGTTTGAGGATAAAGAAAGGTGACACCGATATGATCACTTTTGGTCCAAAAATTTCACGGAAAGCTTTTCGCGCACAAAGCTCCCATATGACATATACACCATATAAACATGTTTGGGACACATTTGAGCAAAAACCACACTGTTTTTGAGGATAAAGAAAGGTGATGCCGATATGGTCACTTTTGGTCCGAAAGTTTCACGGAAAGCTTTTCGCGCACAAAGCTCCCATTATGACATATACACCATATAAACATTTTCGGGACACATTTGAGCAAAAACCACACAATTTTACTGGATAAAGAAAGGTGACGCCGATATGGTCACTTTTGGTCCGAAAATGTCACGGAAAGCTTTACGCGCACAAAGCTCCCATTACGACATATACACCATATAAACATGTTTGGGACACATTTGAGCAAAATCCACATAGTTTTGGAGGATAAAGAAAGGTGACGCTGGTCACTTTTGGTCCGAAAAATTCACAGAAAGCATTTCGCGCACCAAGCTCCCATTATGACATATACACCATATAAACATGTTTGGTAAACATTTGAGCAAAAACCACACAGTTTTGGTGGATAAAGAAAGGTGACGCTGGTCACTTTTGGTCCAAAAATTTTACGGAAAGCTTTTCGAGCACAAAGCTCCCATTATGACATATACACCATATAAACATGTTTGGTAAACATTTGAGCAAAAACCACACAGTTTTGGTGGATAAAGAAAGGTGACGCTAGTCACTTTTGGTCCGAAAATTTCACGGAAAGCTTTACGCGCACAAAGCTCCCATTACGACATATACACCATATAAACATGTTTGGGACACATTTGAGCAAAATCCACATAGTTTTGGAGGATAAAGAAAGGTGACGCTGGTCACTTTTGGTCCGAAAAATTCACAGAAAGCATTTCGCGCGTCAAGCTCCCATTATGACATATACACCATATAAACATGTTTGGTAAACATTTGAGCAAAAACCACACAGTTTTGGTGGATAAAGAAAGCTGACTCTGGTCACTTTTGGTCCGAAAATTTCACAGAAAGCTTTTCGAGCACATAGCTCCCATTATGACATATACCCCATATAAACATGTTTGGTAAACATTTGAGCAAAAACCACACAGTTTTGGTGGATAAAGAAAGGTGACGACGATATGGTCACTTTTGGTCAGAAAATTTCACGAAAAGTTTTCGCGCACAAAGCTCCCATTATGACATATACATCATATAAACATGTTTGGGACACATTTGAGCGAAAACCACACTGTGTTTGAGGATAAAAAAGGTGACACCGATATGGTCACTTTTGGTCCGAAAATTTCACGGAAAGCTTTTCGCGCACAAAGCTCCCATATGACATATACACCATATAAACATGTTTGGGACACATTTGAGCAAAAACCACACTGTTTTTGAGGATAAAGAAAGGTGATGCCGATATGGTCACTTTTGGTCCGAAAGTTTCACGGAAAGCTTTTCGCGCACAAAGCTCCCATTATGACATATACACCATATAAACATTTTCGGGACACATTTGAGCAAAAACCACACAATTTTACTGGATAAAGAAAGGTGACGCCGATATGGTCACTTTTGGTCCGAAAATTTCACGGAAAGCTTTACGCGCACAAAGCTCCCATTACGACATATACACCATATAAACATGTTTGGGACACATTTGAGCAAAATCCACATAGTTTTGGAGGATAAAGAAAGGTGACGCTGGTCACTTTTGGTCCGAAAAATTCACAGAAAGCATTTCGCGCACCAAGCTCCCATTATGACATATACACCATATAAACATGTTTGGTAAACATTTGAGCAAAAACCACACAGTTTTGGTGGATAAAGAAAGGTGACGCTGGTCACTTTTGGTCCAAAAATTTTACGGAAAGCTTTTCGAGCACAAAGCTCCCATTATGACATATACACCATATAAACATGTTTGGTAAACATTTGAGCAAAAACCACACAGTTTTGGTGGATAAAGAAAGGTGACGCTAGTCACTTTTGGTCCGAAAATTTCACGGAAAGCTTTACGCGCACAAAGCTCCCATTACGACATATACACCATATAAACATGTTTGGGACACATTTGAGCAAAATCCACATAGTTTTGGAGGATAAAGAAAGGTGACGCTGGTCACTTTTGGTCCGAAAAATTCACAGAAAGCATTTCGCGCGTCAAGCTCCCATTATGACATATACACCATATAAACATGTTTGGTAAACATTTGAGCAAAAACCACACAGTTTTGGTGGATAAAGAAAGGTGACGCTGGTCACTTTTGGTCCGAAAATTTCACAGAAAGCTTTTCGAGCACATAGCTCCCATTATGACATATACCCCATATAAACATGTTTGGTAAACATTTGAGCAAAAACCACACAGTTTTGGTGGATAAAGAAAGGTGACGACGATATGGTCACTTTTGGTCAGAAAATTTCACGAAAAGTTTTCGCGCACAAAGTTCCCATTATGACATATACATCATATAAACATGTTTGGGACACATTTGAGCGAAAACCACACTGTGTTTGAGGATAAAAAAAGGTGACACCGATATGGTCACTTTTGGTCCGAAAATTTCACGGAAAGCTTTTCGCGCACAAAGCTCCCATATGACATATACACCATATAAAAATGTTTGGGACACATTTGAGCAAAAACCACACTGTTTTTGAGGATAAAGAAAGGTGATGCCGATATGGTCACTTTTGGTCCGAAAGTTTCACGGAAAGCTTTTCGCGCACAAAGCTCCCATTATGACATATACACCATATAAACATTTTCGGGACACATTTGAGCAAAAACCACACAATTTTACTGGATAAAGAAAGGTGACGCCGATATGGTCACTTTTGGTCCGAAAATTTCACGGAAAGCTTTACGCGCACAAAGCTCCCATTACGACATATACACCATATAAACATGTTTGGGACACATTTGAGCAAAATCCACATAGTTTTGGAGGATAAAGAAAGGTGACGCTGGTCACTTTTGGTCCGAAAAATTCACAGAAAGCATTTCGCGCACCAAGCTCCCATTATGACATATACACCATATAAACATGTTTGGTAAACATTTGAGCAAAAACCACACAGTTTTGGTGGATAAAGAAAGGTGACGCTGGTCACTTTTGGTCCAAAAATTTCACGGAAAGCTTTTCGAGCACAAAGCTCCCATTATGACATATACACCATATAAACATGTTTGGTAAACATTTGAGCAAAAACCACACAGTTTTGGTGGATAAAGAAAGGTGGCGCTAGTCACTTTTGGTCCGAAAATTTCACGGAAAGCTTTACGCGCACAAAGCTCCCATTACGACATATACACCATATAAACATGTTTGGGACACATTTGAGCAAAATCCACATAGTTTTGGAGGATAAAGAAAGGTGACGCTGGTCACTTTTGGTCCGAAAAATTCACAGAAAGCATTTCGCCCGTCAAGCTCCCATTATGACATATACACCATATAAACATGTTTGGTAAACATTTGAGCAAAAACCACACAGTTTTGGTGGATAAAGAAAGGTGACGCTGGTCACTTTTGGTCAGAAAATTTCACAGAAAGCTTTTCGAGCACATAGCTCCCATTATGACATATACCCCATATAAACATGTTTGGTAAACATTTGAGCAAAAACCACACAGTTTTGGTGGATAAAGAAAGGTGACGACGATATGCTCACTTTTGGTCAGAAAATTTCACGAAAAGTTTTCGCGCACAAAGCTCCCATTATGACATATACATCATATAAACATGTTTGGGACACATTTGAGCGAAAACCACACTGTGTTTGAGGATAAAAAAAGGTGACACCGATATGGTCACTTTTGGTCCGAAAATTTCACGGAAAGCTTTTCGCGCACAAAGCTCCCATATGACATATACACCATCTAAACATGTTTGGGACACATTTGAGCAAAAACCACACTGTTTTTGAGGATAAAGCAAGGTGACGCCGATATGGTCATTTTTGGTCCGAAAATTTCACGGAAAGCTTTTCGCGCACAAAGCTCCCATTATGACCTATACACCATAAAAACATTTTTAGGACACATTTAAGCGAAAACCACACAATTTTAGTGGATAAAGAAAGGTGACGCCGATATGGTCACTTTTGGTCCGAAAATTTCACGGAAAGCTTTACGCGCACAAAGCTCCCATTATGACATATACACCATATAAACATGTTTGGGAGAAATTTAAGCGAAAACAACATAGTTTTGGAGGATAAAGAAAAGTCACGTCGATATGGTGACTTTTGGTCCGAAAATTTCACGAAAAGCTATTCGCCCACAAAGATCCCATTATGACATATACATCATATAAACATGTTTGGGACACATTTGAGCGAAAACCACACTGTGTTTGAGGATAAATAAAGGTGACACCGATATGGTCACTTTTGGTTCGAAAATTTCACGGGAAGCTTTTCGCGCACAAAGCTCCCATATGACATATACACCATATAAACATGTTTGGGACACATTTGAGCGAAAACCACACTATTTTTGAGGATAATGAAAGGTGACGCCAATATGGTCACTTTTGGTCCGAAAATTTCACGGAAAGATTTTCGCGAACAAAGCTCCCATTATGACATATACACCATATAAACATGTTTGCGACACATTTGAGCAAAAACCACACAGTTTTGGAGGATAAAGAAAAGTGATGCTGGTCACTTTTGGTCCGAAAAATTCACAGAAAGCATTTCGCACACCAAACTCCCATTATGACATATACACCATATAAACATGGTTGGTAAACATTTGAGGAAAAACGACACAGTTTTGGTTTATAAAGAAAGGTGACGCTGGTCACTTTTGGTCCAAAAATTTCACAGAAAGCTTTTCGAGCACAAAGCTCCCATTAAGACATATACACCATATAAACATGTTTGGTAAACATTTGAGCAAAAACCACATAGTTTTGGTGGATAAAGAAAGGTGACGACGATATGGTCACTTTTGGTCCGAAAATTTCACGAAAAGCTTTTCGCGCACAAAGCTCCCATTATGACATATACACCATATAAACATGTTTGGGAGAAATTTTAGCGAAAACAACATAGTTTTGGAGGATAAAGAAAAGTGACGCCGATATGGTGACTTTCGGTCCGAAAATTTCACGAAAAGATTTTCGCGCACAAAGCTACCATTATGACATATACATCATATAAACATGTTTGGGACACATTTGAGTGAAAACCACACTGTGTTTGAGGATAAAAAAAGGTGACACCGATATGATCACTTTTGGTCCGAAAATTTCACGGAAAGCTTTTCGCGCACAAAGCTCCCATATGACATATACACCATATAAACATGTTTGGGACACATTTGAGCAAAAACCACACTGTTTTTGAGGATAAAGAAAGGTGATGCCGATATGGTCACTTTTGGTCCGAAAATTTCACGGAAAGCTTTTCGCGCACAAAGCTCCCATATGACATATACACCATATAAACATGTTTGGGACACATTTGAGCAAAAACCACACTGTTTTTGAGGATAAAGAAAGGTGATGCCGATATGGTCACTTTTGGTCCGAAAATTTCACAGAAAGCTTTTCGCGCACAAAGCTCCCATTATGACATATACACCATATAAACATGTTTGGGACACATTTGAGCGAAAACCACACTGTTTTTGAGGATAAAGAAAGGTGACGCCGATATGGTCACTTTTGGTCTGAAAATTTCACGGAAAGCTTTTCGCGAACAAAGCTCCCATTATGACATATACACCATATAAACATGTTTGGGACTCATTTGAGCAAAAACCACACAGTTTTGGAGGATAAAGAAAGGTGACGCTGGTCACTTTTGGTCCGAAAAATTCACAGAAAGCATTTCGCGCACCAAGCTCCCATTATGACATATACACCATATAAACATGTTTGGTAAACATTTGAGCAAAAACCACACAGTTTTGGTGGATAAAGAAAGGTGACGCTGCTCACTTTTGGTCCGAAAATTTCACGGAAAGCTTTTCGAGCACAAACCTCCCATTATGACATATACACCATATAAACATATTTGGTAAACATTTGAGCAAAAACCACACAGTTTTGGTGGATAAAGAAAGGTGACGCTGGTCACTTTTGGTCCGAAAATTTCACGGAAAGATTTTCGCGAACAAAGCTCCCATTATGACATATACACCATATAAACATGTTTGCGACACATTTGAGCAAAAACCACACAGTTTTGGAGGATAAAGAAAAGTGATGCTGGTCACTTTTGGTCCGAAAAATTCACAGAAAGCATTTCGCACACCAAGCTCCCATTATGACATATACACCATATAAACATGGTTGGTAAACATTTGAGGAAAAACGACACAGTTTTGGTTTATAAAGAAAGGTGACGCTGGTCACTTTTGGCCCAAAAATTTCACAGAAAGCTTTTCGAGCACAAAGCTCCCATTAAGACATATACACCATATAAACATGTTTGGTAAACATTTGAGCAAAAACCACACAGTTTTGGTGGATAAAGAAAGGTGACGACGATATGGTCACTTTTGGTCCGAAAATTTCACGAAAAGCTTTTCGCGCACAAAGCTCCCATTATGACATATACACCATATAAACATGTTTGGGAGAAATTTTAGCGAAAACAACATAGTTTTGGAGGATAAAGAAAAGTGACGCCGATATGGTGACTTTCGGTCCGAAAATTTCACGAAAAGATTTTCGCGCACAAAGCTACCATTATGACATATACATCATATAAACATGTTTGGGACACATTTGAGTGAAAACCACACTGTGTTTGAGGATAAAAAAAGGTGACACCGATATGATCACTTTTGGTCCGAAAATTTCACGGAAAGCTTTTCGCGCACAAAGCTCCCATATGACATATACACCATATAAACATGTTTGGGACACATTTGAGCAAAAACCACACTGTTTTTGAGGATAAAGAAAGGTGATGCCGATATGGTCACTTTTGGTCCGAAAATTTCACGGAAAGCTTTTCGCGCACAAAGCTCCCATATGACATATACACCATATAAACATGTTTGGGACACATTTGAGCAAAAACCACACTGTTTTTGAGGATAAAGAAAGGTGATGCCGATATGGTCACTTTTGGTCCGAAAATTTCACGGAAAGCTTTTCGCGCACAAAGCTCCCATTATGACATATACACCATATAAACATTTTCGGGACACATTTGAGCGAAAACCACACAATTTTAGTGGATAAAGAAAGGTGACGCCGATATGGTCACTTTTGGTCCGAAAATTTCACGGAAAGCTTTACGCGCACAAAGCTCCCATTATGACATATACACCATATAAACATGTTTGGGACACATTTGACAAAATCCACATAGTTTTGGAGGATAAAGAAAGGTGACGCTGGTCACTTTTGGTCCGAAAAATTCACAGAAAGCATTTCGCGCACCAAGCTCCCATTATTACATATACACCATATAAACATGTTTGGTAAACATTTGAGCAAAAATCACACAGTTTTGGTGGATAAAGAAAGGTGACGCTGCTCACTTTTGGTCCGAAAATTTCACGGAAAGCTTTTCGAGCACAAACCTCCCATTATGACATATACACCATATAAAGATATTTGGTAAACATTTGAGCAAAAACCACACAGTTTTTGATGGATAAAGAAAGGTGACGCTGGTCACTTTTGGTCCGAAAATTTCACGGAAAGATTTTCGCGAACAAAGCTCCCATTATGACATATACACCATATAAACATGTTTGCGACACATTTGAGCAAAAACCACACAGTTTTGGAGGATAAAGAAAGGTGATGCTGGTCACTTTTGGTCCGAAAAATTCACAGAAAGCATTTCGCACACCAAGCTCCCATTATGACATATACACCATATAAACATGTTTGGAAAACATTTGAGAAAAAACGACACAGTTTTGGTGGATAAAGAAAGGTGACGCTGGTCACTTTTGGTCCAAAAATTTCACAGAAAGCTTTTCGAGCACAAAGCTCCCATTAAGACATATACACCATATAAACATGTTTGGTAAACATTTGAGCAAAAACCACACAGTTTTGGTGGATAAAGAAAGGTGACGACTATATGGTCACTTTTGGTCCGAAAATTTCACGAAAAGCTTTTCGCGCACAAAGCTCCCATTATGACATATACACCATATAAACATGTTTGGGAGAAATTTTAGCGAAAACAACATAGTTTTGGAGGATAAAGAAAATTGACGCCGATATGGTGACTTTCGGTCCGAAAATTTCACGAAAAGATTTTCGCGCACAAAGCTACCATTATGACATATACACCATATAAACATGTTTGGGACACATTTGAGCAAAAACCACACTGTTTTTGAGGATAAAGAAAGGTGATGCCGATATGGTCACTTTTGGTCCGAAAATTTCACGGAAAGCTTTTCGCGCACAAAGCTCCCATATGACATATACACCATATAAACATGTTTGGGACACATTTGAGCAAAAACCACACTATTTTTGAGGATAAAGAAAGGTGATGCCGATATGGTCACTTTTGGTCCGAAAATTTCACGGAAAGGTTTTCGCGCACAAAGCTCCCATTATGACATATACACCATATAAACATTTTCGGGACACATTTGAGCGAAAACCACACAATTTTAGTGGATAAAGAAAGGTGACGCCGATATGGTCACTTTTGGTCCGAAAATTTCACGGAAAGCTTTACGCGCACAAAGCTCCCATTATGACATATACACCATATAAACATGTTTGGGACACATTTGACAAAATCCACATAGTTTTTGGAGGATAAAGAAAGGTGACGCTGGTCACTTTTGGTCCGAAAAATTCACAGAAAGCATTTCGCGCACCAAGCTCCCATTATGACATATACACCATATAAACATGTTTGGTAAACATTTGAGCAAAAACCACACAGTTTTGGTGGATAAAGAAAGGTGACGCTGCTCACTTTTGGTCCGAAAATTTCACGGAAAGCTTTTCGAGCACAAACCTCCCATTATGACATATACACCATATAAACATATTTGGTAAACATTTGAGCAAAAACCACACAATTTTTGGTGGATAAAGAAAGGTGACGCTGGTCACTTTTGGTCCGAAAATTTCACGGAAAGATTTTCACGAACAAAGCTCCCATTATGACATATACACCATATAAACATGTTTGCGACACATTTGAGCAAAAACCACACAGTTTTGGAGGATAAAGAAAGGTGATGCTGGTCACTTTTGGTCCGAAAAATTCACAGAAAGCATTTCGCACACCAAGCTCCCATTATGACATATACACCATATAAACATGTTTGGTAAACATTTGAGAAAAAACGACACAGTTTTGGTGGATAAAGAAAGGTGACGCTGGTCACTTTTGGTCCAAAAATTTCACAGAAAGCTTTTCGAGCACAAAGCTCCCATTAAGACATATACACCATATAAACATGTTTGGTAAACATTTGAGCAAAAACCACACAGTTTTGGTGGATAAAGAAAGGTGACGACTATATGGTCACTTTTGGTCCGAATATTTCACGAAAAGCTTTTCGCGCACAAAGCTCCCATTATGACATATACACCATATAAACATGTTTGGGAGAAATTTTAGCGAAAACAACATAGTTTTGGAGGATAAAGAAAATTGACGCCGATATGGTGACTTTCGGTCCGAAAATTTCACGAAAAGATTTTCGCGCACAAAGCTACCATTATGACATATACATCATATAAACATGTTTGGGACACATTTGAGCGAAAACCACACTGTGTTTGAGGATAAAAAAAGGTGACACCGATATGATTACTTTTGGTCCGAAAATTTCACGGAAAGCTTTTCGCGCACAAAGCTCTCATATGACATATACACCATATAAACATGTTTGGGACACATTTGAGCAAAAACCACACTGTTTTTGAGGATAAAGAAAGGTGATGCCGATATGGTCACTTTTGGTCCGAAAATTTCACGGAAAGCTTTTCGCGCACAAAGCTCCCATTATGACATATACAACATATAAACATTTTCGGGACACATTTGAGTGAAAACCACACAATTTTAGTGGATAAAGAAAGGTGACGCCGATATGGTCACTTTTGGTCCGAAAATTTCACGGAAAGCTTTACGCGCACAAAGCTCCCATTATGACATATACACCATATAAACATGTTTGGGACACATTTGACAAAATCCACATAGTTTTGGAGGATAAAGAAAGGTGACGCTGGTCACTTTTGGTCCGAAAAATTCACAGAAAGCATTTCGCGCACCAAGCTCCCATTATGACATATACACCATATAAACATGTTTAGTAAACATTTGAGCAAAAACCACACAGTTTTGGTGGATAAAGAAAGGTGACGCTGCTCACTTTTGGTCCGAAAATTTCACGGAAAGCTTTTCGAGCACAAACCTCCCATTATGACATATACACCATATAAACATATTTGGTAAACATTTGAGCAAAAACCACACAGTTTTTAGTGGATAAAGAAAGGTGACGCTGGTCACTTTTGGTCCGAAAATTTCACGGAAAGATTTTCGCGAACAAAGCTCCCATTATGACATATACACCATATAAACATGTTTTCGACACATTTGAGCAAAAACCACACAGTTTTGGAGGATAAAGAAAGGTGATGCTGGTCACTTTTGGTCCGAAAAATTCACAGAAAGCATTTCGCACACCAAGCTCCCATTATGACATATACACCATATAAACATGTTTGGTAAACATTTGAGAAAAAACGACACAGTTTTGGTGGATAAAGAAAGGTGACGCTGGTCACTTTTGGTCCAAAAATTTCATAGAAAGCTTTTCGAGCACAAAGCTCCCATTAAGACATATACACCATATAAACATGTTTGGTAAACATTTGAGCAAAAACCACACAGTTTTGGTGGATATAGAAAGGTGACGACTATATGGTCACTTTTGGTCCGAAAATTTCACGAAAAGCTTTTCGCGCACAAAGCTCCCATTATGACATATACACCATATAAACATGTTTGGGAGAAATTTTAGCGAAAACAACATAGTTTTGGAGGATAAAGAAAATTGACGCCGATATGGTGACTTTCGGTCCGAAAATTTCACGAAAAGATTTTCGCGCACAAAGCTACCATTATGACATATACATCATATAAACATGTTTGGGACACATTTGAGCGAAAACCACACTGTGTTTGAGGATAAAAAAAGGTGACACCGATATGATTACTTTTGGTCCGAAAATTTCACGGAAAGCTTTTCGCGCACAAAGCTCCCATATGACATATACACCATATAAACATGTTTGGGACACATTTGAGCAAAAACCACACTGTTTTTGAGGATAAAGAAAGGTGATGCCGATATGGTCACTTTTGGTCCGAAAATTTCACGGAAAGCTTTTCGCGCACAAAGCTCCCATTATGACATATACAACATATAAACATTTTCGGGACACATTTGAGTGAAAACCACACAATTTTAGTGGATAAAGAAAGGTGACGCCGAATGGTCACTTTTGGTCCGAAAATTTCACGGAAAGCTTTACGCGCACAAAGCTCCCATTATGACATATACACCATATAAACATGTTTGGGACACATTTGAGCAAAATCCACATAGTTTTGGAGGATAAAGAAAGGTGACGCTGGTCACTTTTGGTCCGAAAAATTCACAGAAAGCATTTCGCGCACCAAGCTCCCATTATGACATATACACCATATAAACATGTTTGGTAAACATTTGAGCAAAAACCACACAGTTTTGGTGGATAAAGAAAGGTGACACTGGTCACTTTTGGTCCGAAAATTTCACAGAAAGCTTTTCGAGCACATAGCTCCCATTATGACATATACACCATATAAACATGTTTGGTAAACATTTGAGCAAAAACCACACTGTTTTGGTGGATAAAGAAAGGTGAGGACGATATGGTCACTTTTGGTCAGAAAATTTCACGAAAAGTTTTCGCGCACAAAGCTCCCATTATGACATATACATCATATAAACATGTTTGGGACACATTTGAGCGAAAACCACACTGTGTTTGAGGATAAAAAAAGGTGACACCGATATGGTCACTTTTGGTCCGAAAATTTCAGGGAAAGCTTTTCGCGCACAAAGCTCCCATACGACATATACACCATCTAAACATGTTTGGGACACATTTGAGCTAAAACCACACTGTTTTTGAGGATAAAGCAAGGTGACGCCGATATGGTCACTTTTGGTCCGAAAATTTCACGGAAAGATTTTCGCGAACAAAGCTCCCATTATGACATATACACCATATAAATATTTTTGGGACACATTTGAGCGAAAACCACACAATTTTAGTGGATAAAGAAAGGTGACGCCGATATGGTCACTTTTGGTCCGAAAATTTCACGGAAAGCTTTACGCGCACAAAGCTCCCATTATGACATATACACCATATAAACATGTTTGGGAGAAATTTAAGCGAAAACAACATAGTTTTGGAGGATAAAGAAAAGTGACGCCGATATGGTGACTTTTGGTCCGAAAATTTCACGAAAAGCTTTTCGCGCACAAAGATCCCATTATGACATATACATCATATAAACATGTTTGGGACACATTTGAGCGAAAACCACATTGTTTTTGAGGATAAAGAAAGGTGAAGCCGATATGGTCACTTTTGGTCCGAAAATTTCACGGAAAGATTTTCGCGAACAAAGATCCCATTATGACATATACACCATATAAACATGTTTGAGACACATATGAGCAAAAACCACACAGTTTTGGAGGATAAAGAAAGGTGACGCTGGTCACTTTTGGTCCGAAAAATTCACAGAAAGCATTTCGCGCACCAAGCTCCCATTATGACATATACACCATATAAACATGTTTGGTAAACATTTGAGCAAAAACCACACAGTTTTGGTGGATAAAGAAAGGTGACGCTGGTCACTTTTGGTCCGAAAATTTCACGGAAAGCTTTTCGAGCACAAAGCTCCCATTATGACATATACACCATATAAACATGTTTGGTAAACATTTGAGCAAAAACCACATAGTTTTGGTGGATAAAGAAAGGTGACGCTAGTCACTTTTGGTCCGAAAATTTCACGGAAAGATTTTCGCGAACAAAGCTCCCATTATGACATATACACCATATAAACATGTTTGCGACACATTTGAGCAAAAACCACACAGTTTTGGAGGATAAAGAAAGGTGATGCTGGTCACTTTTGGTCCGAAAAATTCACAGAAAGCATTTCGCGCACCAAGCTCTCATTATGACATATACACCATATAAACATGTTTGGTAAACATTTGAGAAAAAACGACACAGTTTTGGTGGATAAAGAAAGGTGACGCTGGTCACTTTTGGTCCAAAAATTTCACAGAAAGCTTTTCGAGCACATAGCTCCCATTAAGACATATACACCATATAAACATGTTTGGTAAACATTTGAGCAAAAACCACACAATTTTGGTGGATAAAGAAAGGTGACGACGATATGGTCACTTTTGCTCCGAAAATTTCACGAAAAGCTTTTCGCGCACAAAGCTCCCAATATCACATATACACCATATAAACATGTTTGGGAGAAATTTGAGCGAAAACAACATAGTTTTGGAGGATAAAGAAAAGTGACGCCGATATGGTGACTTTTGGTCCGAAAATTTAACGAAAAGATTTTCGCACACAAAGCAACCATTATGAAATATACATCATATAAACATGTTTGGGAGAAATTTAAGCGAAAACAACATAGTTTTGGAGGATAAAGAAAAGTGACGCCGATATGGTGACTTTTGGTCCGAAAATTTCACGAAAAGCTTTTCGCGCACAAAGATCCCATTATGACATATATATCATATAAACATGTTTGGGACACATTTGAGCGAAAACCACACTGTGTTTGAGGATAAAAAAAGGTGACAACGATATGGTCACTTTTGGTCCGAAAATTTCACGGAAAGCTTTTCGCGCACAAAGCTCCCATATGACATATACACCATATAAACATGTTTGGGACACATTTGAGCGAAAACCACACTGTTTTAGAGGATAAAGAAAGGTGACGCCGATATGGTCACTTTTGGTCCGAAAATTTCACGGAATGATTTTCGCGAACAAAGCTCCCATTATGACATATACACCATATAAACATGTTTGAGACACATTTGAGGAAAAACCACACAGTTTTGGAGGATAAAGAAAGGTGACGCTGGTCACTTTTGGTCCGAAAAATTCACAGAAAGCATTTCGCGCACCAAGCTCCCATTATGACATATACACCATATAAACATGTTTGGTAAACATTTGAGCAAAAACCACACAGTTTTGGTGGATAAAGAAAGGTGACGCTGGTCACTTTTGGTCCAAAAATTTGACAGAAAGCTTTTCGAGCACATAGCTCCCATTAAGACATATACACCATATAAACATGTTTGGTAAACATTTGAGCAAAAACCACACAATTTTGGTGGATAAAGAAAGGTGACGACGATATGGTCACTTTTGCTCCGAAAATTTCACGAAAAGCTTTTCGCGCACAAAGCTCCCAATATCACATATACACCATATAAACATGTTTGGGAGAAATTTGAGCGAAAACAACATAGTTTTGGAGGATAAAGAAAAGTGACGCCGATATGGTGACTTTTGGTCCGAAAATTTCACGAAAAGATTTTCGCGCACAAAGCAACCATTATGAAATATACATCATATAAACATGTTTGGGAGAAATTTAAGCGAAAACAACATAGTTTTGGAGGATAAAGAAAAGTGACGCCGATATGGTGACTTTTGGTCCGAAAATTTCACGAAAAGCTTTTCGCGCACAAAGATCCCATTATGACATATATATCATATAAACATGTTTGGGACACATTTGAGCGAAAACCACACTGTGTTTGAGGATAAAAAAAGGTGACAACGATATGGTCACTTTTGGTCCGAAAATTTCACGGAAAGCTTTTCGCGCACAAAGCTCCCATATGACATATACACCATATAAACATGTTTGGGACACATTTGAGCGAAAACCACACTGTTTTAGAGGATAAAGAAAGGTGACGCCGATATGGTCACTTTTGGTCCGAAAATTTCACGGAACGATTTTCGCGAACAAAGCTCCCATTATGACATATACACCATATAAACATGTTTGAGACACATTTGAGGAAAAACCACACAGTTTTGGAGGATAAAGAAAGGTGACGCTGGTCACTTTTGGTCCGAAAAATTCACAGAAAGCATTTCGCGCACCAAGCTCCCATTATGACATATACACCATATAAACATGTTTGGTAAACATTTGAGCAAAAACCACACAGTTTTGGTGGATAAAGAAAGGTGACGCTGGTCACTTTTGGTCCGAAAATTTCACGGAAAGCTTTTCGAGCACAAAGCTCCCATTATGACATATACACCATATAAACATGTTTGGTAAACATTTGAGCAAAAACCACACAGTTTTGGTGGATAAAGAAAGGTGACACTGCTCACTTTTGATCCGAAAATTTCACGGAAAGCTTTTCGAGCACAAACCTCCCATTATGACATATACACCATATAAACATATTTGGTAAACATTTGAGCAAAAACCACACAGTTTTGGTGGATAAAGAAAGGTGACGCTGGTCACTTTTGGTCCGAAAATTTCACGGAAAGATTTTCGCGAACAAAGCTCCCATTATGACATATACACCATATAAACATGTTTGCGACACATTTGAGCAAAAACCACACAGTTTTGGAGGATAAAGAAAGGTGATGCTGGTCACTTTTGGTCCGAAAAATTCACAGAAAGCATTTCGCACACCAAGCTCCCATTATGACATATACACCATATAAACATGTTTGGTAAACATTTAAGGAAAAACGACACAGTTTTGGTGGATAAAGAAAGGTGACGCTGGTCACTTTTGGTCCAAAAATTTCACAGAAAGCTTTTCGTGCACAAAGCTCCCATTAAGACATATACACCATATAAACATGTTTGGTAAACATTTGAGCAAAAACCACACAGTTTTGGTGGATAAAGAAAGGTGACGACGATATGGTCACTTTTGGTCCGAAAATTTCACGAAAAACTTTTCGCGCACAAAGCTCCCATTATGACATATACACCATATAAACATGTTTGGGAGAAATTTTAGCGAAAACAACATAGTTTTGGAGGATAAAGAAAAGTGACGCCGATATGGTTACTTTCGGTCCGAAAATTTCAAGAAAAGATTTTCGCGCACAAAGCTACCATTATGACATATACATCATATAAACATGTTTGGGACACATTTGAGCGAAAACCACACTGTGTTTGAGGATAAAAAAAGGTGACACCGATATGATTACTTTTGGTCCGAAAATTTCACGGAAAGCTTTTCGCGCACAAAGCTCCCATATGACATATACACCATATAAACATGTTTGGGACACATTTGAGCAAAAACCACACTGTTTTTGAGGATAAAGAAAGGTGATGCCGATATGGTCACTTTTGGTCCGAAAAATTCACGGAAAGCTTTTCGCGCACAAAGCTCCCATTATAACATATACACCATATAAACATTTTCGGGACACATTTGAGCGAAAACCACACAATTTTAGTGGATAAAGAAAGGTGACGCCGATATGGTCACTTTTGGTCCGAAAATTTCACGGAAAGCTTTACGCGCACAAAGCTCCCATTATGACATATACACCATATAAACATGTTTGGGACACATTTGAGCTAAATCCACATAGTTTTGGAGGATAAAGAAAGGTGACGCTGGTCACTTTTGGTCCGAAAAATTCACAGAAAGCATTTCGCGCACCAAGCTCCCATTATGACATATACACCATATAAACATGTTTGGTAAACATTTGAGCAAAAACCACACAGTTTTGGTGGATAAAGAAAGGTGACGCTGGTCACTTTTGGTCCGAAAATTTCACAGAAAGCTTTTCGAGCACATAGCTCCCATTATGACATATACACCATATAAACATGTTTGGTAAACATTTGAGCAAAAACCACACAGTTTTGGTGGATAAAGAAAGGTGAGGACGATATGGTCACTTTTGGTCAGAAAATTTCACGAAATGTTTTCGCACACAAAGCTCCCATTATGACATATACATCATATAAACATGTTTGGGACACATTTGAGCGAAAACCACACTGTGTTTGAGGATAAAAAAAGGTGACACTGATATGGTCACTTTTGGTCCGAAAATTTCAGGGAAAGCTTTTCGCGCACAAAGCTCCCATATGACATATACACCATCTAAACATGTTCGGGACACATTTGAGCTAAAACCACACTGTTTTTGAGGATAAAGCAAGGTGACGCCGATATGGTCACTTTTGGTCCGAAAATTTCACGGAAAGATTTTCGCGAACAAAGCTCCCATTATGACATATACACCATATAAACATTTTTGGGACACATTTGAGCGAAAACCACACAATTTTAGTGGATAAAGAAAGGTGACGCCGATATGGTCACTTTTGGTCCGAAAAATTCACGGAAAGCTTTACGCGCACAAAGCTCCCATTATGACATATACACCATATAAACATGTTTGGGAGAAATTTAAGCGAAAACAACATAGTTTTGGAGGATAAAGAAAAGTGACGCCGATATGGTGACTTTTGGTCCGAAAATTTCACGAAAAGCTTTTCGCGCACAAAGCTACCATTATGACATATACATCATATAAACATGTTTGGGACACATTTGAGCGAAAACCACACTGTGTTTGAGGATAAAAAAAGTTGACACCGATATGGTCACTTTTGGTTCGAAAATTTCACGGAAAGCTTTTCGCGCACAAAGCTCCCATATGACATATACACCATATAAACATGTTTGGAACACATTTGAGCGAAAACCACACTGTTTTTGAGGATAAAGAAAGGTAACGCCGATATGGTCACTTTTGGTCCGAAAATTTCTCGGAAAGCTTTTCGCACACAAAGCTCCCATTATGACATATACACCATATAAAAATGTTTGGGACACATTTGAGCAAAAACCACACAGTTTTGGAGGATAAAGAAAGGTGATGCTGGTCACTTTTGGTCCGAAAAATTCACATAAAAAGCATTTCGCGCACCAAGCTCCCATTATGACATATACACCATATAAACATGTTTGGTAAATATTTTAGCAAAAACCACACAGTTTTGGTGGATAAAGAAAGGTGACGCTGGTCACTTTTGGTCCGAAAATTTCATAGAAAGCTTTTCGAACACATAGCTCCCATTATGACATATACACCATATAAACATGTTTGGTAAACATTTGAGCAAAAACCACATAGTTTTGGTGGATAAAGAAAGGTGACGACGATATGGTCACTTTTGGTCTGAAAATTTCACGAAAAGCTTTTCGCGCACAAAAAGCTCCCATTATGACATATACACCATATAAACATGTTTGGGAGAAATTTGAGCGAAAAGCACACAGTTTTGGAGGATAAAGAAAAGTGACGCCGATATGGTGACTTTTGGACAGAAAATTTCACGAAAAGTTTTTGCGCACAAAGCTCCCATTATGACATATACATCATATAAACATGTTTGGGACACATTTGAGCGAAAACGACACTGTGTTTGAGGATAAAAAAAGGTGACACCGATATGGTCACTTTTGGTCCGAAAATTTCACGGAAAGCTTTTCGCGCACAAAGCTCCCATATAACATATACACCATATAAACATGTTTGGGACACATTTGAGCAAAAACCAGACTGTTTTTTAGGATAAAGAAAGGTGATGCCGATATGGTCACTTTTGGTCCGAAAATTTCCCGGAAAGCTTTTCGCGCACAAAGCTCCCATTATGACATATACACCATATAAACATTTTCGGGACACATTTGAGCGAAAACCACACAATTTTAGTGGATAAAGAAAGGTGACGCCGATATGGTCACTTTTGGTCCGAAAATTTCACGGAAAGCTTTACGCGCACAAAGCTCCCATTATGACATATACACCATATAAACATGTTTGGGACACATTTGAGCAAAATCCACATAGTTTTGGAGAATAAAGAAAGGTGACGCTGGTCACTTTTGGTCCGAAAAATTCACAGAAAGCATTTCGCGCACCAAGCTCCCATTATGACATATACACCATATAAACATGTTTGGTAAACATTTGAGCAAAAACCACAAAGTTTTGGTGGATAAAGAAAGGTGACGCTGGTCACTTTTGGTCCGAAAATTTCACAGAAAGCTTTTCGAGCACATAGCTCCCATTATGACATATACACCATATAAACATGTTTGGTAAACATTTGAGCAAAAACCACACAGTTTTGGTGGATAAAGAAAGGTGAGGACGATATGGTCACTTTTGGTCAGAAAATTTCACGAAAAGTTTTCGCGCACAAAGCTCCCATTATGATATATACATCATATAAACATGTTTGGGACACATTTGAGCGAAAACCACACTGTGTTTGAGGATAAAAAAAGGTGACACCGATATGGTCACTTTTGGTCCGAAAATTTCACGGAAAGCTTTTCGCGCACAAAGCTCCCATATGACATATACACCATCTAAACATGTTTGGGACACATTTGAGCAAAAACCACACTGTTTTTGAAGATAAAGCAAGGTGACGCCGATATGGTCACTTTTGGTCCGAAAATTTCACGGAAAGCTTTTCGCGCACAAAGCTCCCATTATGACATATACACCATATAAACATTTTTGGGACACATTTGAGCGAAAACCACACAATTTTAGTTGATAAAGAAAGGTGACGCCGATATGGTCACTTTTGGTCCGAAAATTGCACGGAAAGCTTTACGCGCACAAAGCTCCCATTATGACATATACACCATATAAACATGTTTGGGAGAAATTTAAGCGAAAACAACATAGTTTTGGAGGATAAAGAAAAGTGACGCCGATATGGTGACTTTTTGTCCGAAAATTTCACGAAAACCTTTTCGCGCACAAAGATCCCATTATGACATATACATCATATAAACATGTTTGGGACACATTTGAGCGAAAACCACACTGTTTTTGAGGATAAAGAAAGGTGACGCCGATATGGTCACTTTTGAACCGAAAATTTCACCGAAAGATTTTCGTGAACAAAGCTCCCATTATGACATATACACCATATAAACATGTTTGAGACACATTTGAGCGAAAACCACACAATTTTAGTGGATAAAGAAAGGTGACGCCGATATGGTCACTTTTGGTCCGAAAATTTCACGGAAAGCTTTACGCGCACAAAGCTCCCATTATGACATATACACCATATAAACATGTTTGGGACACATTTGAGCAAAATCCACATAGTTTTGGAGGATAAAGAAAGGTGACGCTGCTCACTTTTGGTCCGAAAAATTCACAGAAAGCATTTCGCGCACCAAGCTCCCATTATGACATATACACCATATAAACATGTTTGGTAAACATTTGAGCAAAAACCACACAGTTTTGGTGGATAAAGAAAGGTGACGCTGGTCACTTTTGGTCCGAAAATTTCACAGAAAGCTTTTCGAGCACATAGCTCCCATTATGACATATACACCATATAAACATGTTTCGGACACATTTGAGCGAAAACCACACAATTTTAGTGGATAAAGAAAGGTGACGCCGATATGGTCACTTTTGGTCCGAAAATTGCACGGAAAGCTTTACGCGCACAAAGCTCCCATTATGACATATACACCATATAAACATGTTTGGGAGAAATTTAAGCGAAAACAACATAGTTTTGGAGGATAAAGAAAAGTGACGCCGATATGGTGACTTTTGGTCCGAAAATTTCACGAAAAGCTTTTCGCGCACAAAGATCCCATTATGACATATACATCATATAAACATGTTTGGGACACATTTGAGCGAAAACCACACTGTGTTTGAGGATAAAAAAAGGTGACACCGATATGGTCACTTTTGGTCCAAAAATTTCACGGAAAGCTTTTCGCGCACAAAGCTCCCATATGACATATACACCATATAGACATGTTTGGGACACATTTGAGCGAAAACCACACTGTTTTTTAGGATAAAGAAAGGTGACGCCGATATGGTCACTTTTGGTCCGAAAATTTCACGGAAAGATTTTCGCGAACAAAGCTCCCATTATGATATATACACCATATAAACATGTTTGAGACACATTTCAAAAACCACACAATTTTGGAGGATAAAGAAAGGTGACGCTGGTCACTTTTGGTCCGAAAAATTCACAGAAAGCATTTCACGCACCAAGCTCCCATTATGACATATACACCATATAAACATGTTTGGTAAACATTTGAGCAAAAACCACACAGTTTTGGTGGATAAAGAAAGGTGACGCTGGTCACTTTTGGTCCGAAAATTTCACGGAAAGCTTTTCGAGCACAAAGCTCCTATTATGACATATACACCATATAAACATGTTTGGTAAACATTTGAGCAAAAACCACACAGTTTTGGTGGATAAAGAAAGGTGACGACGATATGGTCACTTTTGGTCCGAAAATTACACGAAAAGCTTTTCGCGCACAAAGCTCCCATTATGACATATACACCATATAAACATGTTTGGGAGAAATTTGAGCGAAAACAACATAGTTTTGGAGGATGAAGAAAAGTGACGCCGATATGGTGACTTTTGGTCCGAAAATTTCACGAAAAGATTTTCGCGCACAAAGCAACCATTATGACATATACATCATATAAACATGTTTGGGAGAAATTTAAGCGAAAACAACATAGTTTTGGAGGATAAAGAAAAGTGACGCCGATATGGTGACTTTTGGTCCGAAAATTTCACGAAAAGCTTTTCGCGCACAAAGATCCCATTATGACATATATATCATATAAACATGTTTGGGACACATTTGAGCGAAAACCACACTGTGTTTGAGGATAAAAAAAGGTGACACCGATATGGTCACTTTTGGTCCGAAAATTTCACGGAAAGCTTTTCGCGCACAAAGCTCCCATATGACATATACACCATATAAACATGTTTGGGACACATTTGAGCGAAAACCACACTGTTTTTGAGGATAAAGAAAGGTGACGCCGATATGGTCACTTTTGGTCCGAAAATTTCACGGAAAGATTTTCGTGAACAAAGCTCCCATTTTGACATATACACCATATAAACAAGTTTGAGACACATTTGAGCAAAAACCACACAGTTTTGGAGGATAAAGAAAGGTGACGCTGGTCACTTTTGGTCCGAAAAATTCACAGAAATCATTTCGCGCACCAAGCTCCCATTATGACATATACAGCATATAAACATGTTTGGTAAACATTTGAGCAAAAACAACACAGTTTTGGTGGATAAAGAAAGGTGACGCTGGTCACTTTTGGTCCAAAAATTTCACAGAAAGCTTTTCGAGCACATAGCTCCCATTAAGACATATACACCATATAAACATGTTTGGTAAACATTTGAGCAAAAACCACACAGCTTTGGTGGATAAAGAAAGGTGACGCTGATCACTTTTGGTCCGAAAAATTCACAGAAAGCATTTCGCGCACCAAGCTCCCATTATGACATATACACCATATAAACATGTTTGGTAAACATTTGAGCAAAAACCACACAGTTTTGGTGGATAAAGAAAGGTGACGCTGGTCACTTTTGGTCCGAAAATTTCACGGAAAGCTTTTCGAGAACAAAGCTCCCATTATGACATATACACCATATAAACATGTTTGGTAAACATTTGAGCAAAAACCACACAGTTTTGGTGGATAAAGAAAGGTGACGCTAGTCACTTTTGGTCCGAAAATTTCACGGAAAGATTTTCGCGAACAAAGCTCCCATTATGACATATACACCATATAAACATGTTTGCGACACATTTGAGCAAAAACCACACAGTTTTTGAGGATAAAGAAAGGTGATGTTGGTCACTTTTGGTCCAAAAAATTCACAGAAAGCATTTCGCGCACCAAGTTCCCATTATGACATATACACCATATAAACATGTTTGGTAAACATTTGAGAAAAAACGACACAGTTTTGGTGGATAAAGAAAGGTGACGACGATATGGTCACTTTTGGTCCGAAAATTTCACGAAAAGCTTTTCGCGCACAAAGCTCCCATTATGACATATACACCATATAAACATGTTTGGGAGAAATTTGAGCGAAAACAACATAGTTTTGGAGGATAAAGAAAAGTGACGCCGATATGGTGACTTTTGGTCCGAAAATTTCACGAAAAGATTTTCGCGCACAAAGCAACCATTATGACATATACATCATATAAACATGTTTGGGAGAAATTTAAGCGAAAACAACATAGTTTTGGAGGATAAAGAAAAGTGACGCCGATATGGTGACTTTTGGTCCGAAAATTTCACGAAAAGCTTTTCGTGCACAAAGATCCCATTATGACATATATATCATATAAACATGTTTGGGACACATTTGAGCGAAAACCACACTGTGTTTGAGGATAAAAAAAGGTGACACCGATATGGTCACTTTTGGTCCGAAAATTTCACGGAAAGCTTTTCGCGCACAAAGCTCCCATATGACATATACACCATATAAACATGTTTGGGACACATTTGAGCGAAAACCACACTGTTTTTGAGGATAAAGAAAGGTGACGCCGATATGGTCACTTTTGGTCCGAAAATTTCACGGAAAGATTTTCGTGAACAAAGCTCCCATTTTGACATATACACCATATAAACAAGTTTGAGACACATTTGAGCAAAACCCACACAGTTTTGGAGGATAAAGAAAGGTGACGCTGGTCACTTTTGGTCCGAAAAATTCACAGAAATCATTTCGCGCACCAAGCTCCCATTAAGACATATACACCATATAAACATGTTTGGTAAACATTTGAGCAAAAACCACACAACTTTGGTGGATAAAGAAAGGTGACGCTGATCACTTTTGGTCCGAAAATTTCACAGAAAGCATTTCGCGCACCAAGCTCCCATTATGACATATACACCATATAAACATGTTTGGTAAACATTTGAGCAAAAACCACACAGTTTTGGTGGATAAAGAAAGGTGACGCTGGTCACTTTTGGTCCGAAAATTTCACGGAAAGCTTTTCGAGAACAAAGCTCCCATTATGACATATACACCATATAAACATGTTTGGTAAACATTTGAGCAAAAACCACACAGTTTTGGTGGATAAAGAAAGGTGACGCTGGTCACTTTTGGTCCAAAAATTTCACAGAAAGCTTTTCGAGCACATAGCTCCCATTAAGACATATACACCATATAAACATGTTTGGTAAACATTTGAGCAAAAACCACACAGCTTTGGTGGATAAAGAAAGGTGACGCTGATCACTTTTGGTCCGAAAAATTCACAGAAAGCATTTCGCGCACCAAGCTCCCATTATGACATATACACCATATAAACATGTTTGGTAAACATTTGAGCAAAAACCACACAGTTTTGGTGGATAAAGAAAGGTGACGCTGGTCACTTTTGGTCCGAAAATTTTACGGAAAGCTTTTCGAGAACAAAGCTCCCATTATGACATATACACCATATAAACATGTTTGGTAAACATTTGAGCAAAAACCACACAGTTTTGGTGGATAAAGAAAGGTGACGCTAGTCACTTTTGGTCCGAAAATTTCACGGAAAGATTTTCGCGAACAAAGCTCCCATTATGACATATACACCATATAAACATGTTTGCGACACATTTGAGCAAAAACCACACAGTTTTTGAGGATAAAGAAAGGTGATGTTGGTCACTTTTGGTCCAAAAAATTCACAGAAAGCATTTCGCGCACCAAGTTCCCATTATGACATATACACCATATAAACATGTTTGGTAAACATTTGAGAAAAAACGACACAGTTTTGGTGGATAAAGAAAGGTGACGACGATATGGTCACTTTTGGTCCGAAAATTTCACGAAAAGCTTTTCGCGCACAAAGCTCCCATTATGACATATACACCATATAAACAAGTTTGGGAGAAATTTGAGCGAAAACAACATAGTTTTGGAGGATAAAGAAAAGTGACGCCGATATGGTGACTTTTGGTCCGAAAATTTCACGAAAAGATTTTCGCGCACAAAGCAACCATTATGACATATACATCATATAAACATGTTTGGGAGAAATTTAAGCGAAAACAACATAGTTTTGGAGGATAAAGAAAAGTGACGCCGATATGGTGACTTTTGGTCCGAAAATTTCACGAAAAGCTTTTCGTGCACAAAGATCCCATTATGACATATATATCATATAAACATGTTTGGGACACATTTGAGCGAAAACCACACTGTGTTTGAGGGTAAAAAAAGGTGACACCGATATGGTCACTTTTGGTCCGAAAATTTCACGGAAAGTTTTTCGCGCACAAAGCTCCCATATGACATATACACCATATAAACATGTTTGGGACACATTTGAGCGAAAACCACACTGTTTTTGAGGATAAAGAAAGGTGACGCCGATATGGTCACTTTTGGTCCGAAAATTTCACGGAAAGATTTTCGTGAACAAAGCTCCCATTTTGACATATACACCATATAAACAAGTTTGAGACACATTTGAGCAAAACCCACACAGTTTTGGAGGATAAAGAAAGGTGACGCTGGTCACTTTTGGTCCGAAAAATTCACAGAAATCATTTCGCGCACCAAGCTCCCATTAAGACATATACACCATATAAACATGTTTGGTAAACATTTGAGAAAAACCACACAGCTTTGGTGGATAAAGAAAGGTGACGCTGATCACTTTTGGTCCGAAAAATTCACAGAAAGCATTTCGCGCACCAAGCTCCCATTATGACATATACACCATATAAACATGTTTGCTAAACATTTGAGCAAAAACCACACAGTTTTGGTGGATAAAGAAAGGTGACGCTGGTCACTTTTGGTCCGAAAATTTCACGGAAAGCTTTTCGAGAACAAAGCTCCCATTATGACACATACACCATATAAACATGTTTGGTAAACATTTGAGCAAAAACCACACAGTTTTGGTGGATAAAGAAAGGTGACGCTAGTCACTTTTGGTCCGAAAATTTCACGGAAAGATTTTCGCGAACAAAGCTCCCATTATGACATATACACCATATAAACATGTTTGCGACACATTTGAGCAAAAACCACACAGTTTTTGAGGATAAAGAAAGGTGATGTTGGTCACTTTTGGTCCAAAAAATTCACAGAAAGCATTTCGCGCACCAAGCTCCCATTATGACATATACACCATATAAACATGTTTGGTAAACATTTGAGAAAAAACGACACAGTTTTGGTGGATAAAGAAAGGTGACGACGATAAGGTCACTTTTGGTCCGAAAATTTCACGAAAAGCTTTTCGCGCACAAAGCTCCCATTATGACATATACACCATATAAACATGTTTGGGAGAAATTTGAGCGAAAACAACATAGTTTTGGAGGATAAAGAAATGTGACGCCGATATGGTGACTTTTGGTCCGAAAATTTCACGAAAAGATTTTCGCGCACAAACCAACCATTATGACATATACATCATATAAACATGTTTGGGAGAAATTTAAGCGAAAACAACATAGTTTTGGAGGATAAAGAAAAGTGACGCCGATATGGTGACTTTTGGTCCGAAAATTTCACGAAAAGCTTTTCGTGCACAAAGATCCCATTATGACATATATATCATATAAACATGTTTGGGACACATTTGAGCGAAAACCACACTGTGTTTGAGGATAAAAAAAGGTGACACCGATATGGTCACTTTTGGTCCGAAAATTTCACGGAAAGCTTTTCGCGCACAAAGCTCCCATATGACATATACACCATATAAACATGTTTGGGACACATTTGAGCGAAAACCACACTGTTTTTGAGGATAAAGAAAGGTGACGCCGATATGGTCACTTTTGGTCCGAAAATTTCACGGAAAGATTTTCGTGAACAAAGCTCCCATTTTGACATATACACCATATAAACAAGTTTGAGACACATTTGAGCAAAACCCACACAGTTTTGGAGGATAAAGAAAGGTGACGCTGGTCACTTTTGGTCCGAAAAATTCACAGAAATCATTTCGCGCACCAAGCTCCCATTAAGACATATACACCATATAAACATGTTTGGTAAACATTTGAGCAAAAACCACACAGCTTTGGTGGATAAAGAAAGGTGCCGCTGATCACTTTTGGTCCGAAAAATTCACAGAAAGCATTTCGCGCACCAAGCTCCCATTATGACATATACACCATATAAACATGTTTGGTAAACATTTGAGCAAAAACCACACAGTTTTGGTGGATAAAGAAAGGTGACGCTGGTCACTTTTGGTCCGAAAATTTCACGGAAAGCTTTTCGAGAACAAAGCTCCCATTATGACATATACACCATATAAACATGTTTGGTAAACATTTGAGCAAAAACCACACAGTTTTGGTGGATAAAGAAAGGTGACGCTAGTCACTTTTGGTCCGAAAATTTCACGGAAAGATTTTCGCGAACAAAGCTCCCATTATGACATATACACCATATAAACATGTTTGCGACACATTTGAGCAAAAACCACACAGTTTTTGAAGATAAAGAAAGGTGATGTTGGTCACTTTTGGTCCAAAAAATTCACAGAAAGCATTTCGCGCACCAAGCTCCCATTATGACATATACACCATATAAACATGTTTGGTAAACATTTGAGAAAAAACGACACAGTTTTGGTGGATAAAGAAAGGTGACGACGATATGGTCACTTTTGGTCCGAAAATTTCACGAAAAGCTTTTCGCGCACAAAGCTCCCATTATGACATATACACCATATAAACATGTTTGGGAGAAATTTGAGCGAAAACAACATAGTTTTGGAGGATAAAGAAAAGTGACGCCGATATGGTGACTTTTGGTCCGAAAATTTCACGAAAAGATTTTCGCGCACAAAGCAACCATTATGACATATACATCATATAAACATGTTTGGGAGAAATTTAAGCGAAAACAACATAGTTTTGGAGGATAAAGAAAAGTGACGCCGATATGGTGACTTTTGGTCCGAAAATTTCACGAAAAGCTTTTCGTGCACAAAGATCCCATTATGACATATATATCATATAAACATGTTTGGGACACATTTGAGCGAAAACCACACTGTGTTTGAGGGTAAAAAAAGGTGACACCGATATGGTCACTTTTGGTCCGAAAATTTCACGGAAAGCTTTTCGCGCACAAAGCTCCCATATGACATATACACCATATAAACATGTTTGGGACACATTTGAGCGAAAACCACACTGTTTTTGAGGATAAAGAAAGGTGACGCCGATATGGTCACTTTTGGTCCGAAAATTTCACGGAAAGATTTTCGTGAACAAAGCTCCCATTTTGACATATACACCATATAAACAAGTTTGAGACACATTTGAGCAAAACCCACACAGTTTTGGAGGATAAAGAAAGGTGACGCTGGTCACTTTTGGTCCGAAAAATTCACAGAAATCATTTCGCGCACCAAGCTCCCATTAAGACATATACACCATATAAACATGTTTGGTAAACATTTGAGCAAAAACCACACAGCTTTGGTGGATAAAGAAAGGTGACGCTGATCACTTTTGGTCCGAAAAATTCACAGAAAGCATTTCGCGCACCAAGCTCCCATTATGACATATACACCATATAAACATGTTTGGTAAACATTTGAGCAAAAACCACACAGTTTTGGTGGATAAAGAAAGGTGACGCTGGTCACTTTTGGTCCGAAAATTTCACGGAAAGCTTTTCGAGAACAAAGCTCCCATTATGACACATACACCATATAAACATGTTTGGTAAACATTTGAGCAAAAACCACACAGTTTTGGTGGATAAAGAAAGGTGACGCTAGTCACTTTTGGTCCGAAAATTTCACGGAAAGATTTTCGCGAACAAAGCTCCCATTATGACATATACACCATATAAACATGTTTGCGACGCATTTGAGCAAAAACCACACAGTTTTTGAGGATAAAGAAAGGTGATGTTGGTCACTTTTGGTCCAAAAAATTCACAGAAAGCATTTCGCGCACCAAGCTCCCATTATGACATATACACCATATAAACATGTTTGGTAAACATTTGAGAAAAAACGACACAGTTTTGGTGGATAAAGAAAGGTGACGACGATAAGGTCACTTTTGGTCCGAAAATTTCACGAAAAGCTTTTCGCGCACAAAGCTCCCATTATGACATATACACCATATAAACATGTTTGGGAGAAATTTGAGCGAAAACAACATAGTTTTGGAGGATAAAGAAATGTGACGCCGATATGGTGACTTTTGGTCCGAAAATTTCACGAAAAGATTTTCGCGCACAAAGCAACCATTATGACATATACATCATATAAACATGTTTGGGAGAAATTTAAGCGAAAACAACATAGTTTTGGAGGATAAAGAAAAGTGACGCCGATATGGTGACTTTTGGTCCGAAAATTTCACGAAAAGCTTTTCGTGCACAAAGATCCCATTATGACATATATATCATATAAACATGTTTGGGACACATTTGAGCGAAAACCACACTGTGTTTGAGGATAAAAAAAGGTGACACCGATATGGTCACTTTTGGTCCGAAAATTTCACGGAAAGCTTTTCGCGCACAAAGCTCCCATATGACATATACAGCATATAAACATGTTTGGGACACATTTGAGCGAAAACCACACTGTTTTTGAGGATAAAGAAAGGTGACGCCGATATGGTCACTTTTGGTCCGAAAATTTCACGGAAAGATTTTCGTGAACAAAGCTCCCATTTTGACATATACACCATATAAACAAGTTTGAGACACATTTGAGCAAAACCCACACAGTTTTGGAGGATAAAGAAAGGTGACGCTGGTCACTTTTGGTCCGAAAAATTCACAGAAATCATTTCGCGCACCAAGCTCCCATTAAGACATATACACCATATAAACATGTTTGGTAAACATTTGAGCAAAAACCACACAGCTTTGGTGGATAAAGAAAGGTGCCGCTGATCACTTTTGGTCCGAAAAATTCACAGAAAGCATTTCGCGCACCAAGCTCCCATTATGACATATACACCATATAAATATGTTTGGTAAACATTTGAGCAAAAACCACACAGTTTTGGTGGATAAAGAAAGGTGACGCTGGTCACTTTTGGTCCGAAAATTTCACGGAAAGCTTTTCGAGAACAAAGCTCCCATTATGACATATACACCATATAAACATGTTTGGTAAACATTTGAGCAAAAACCACACAGTTTTGGTGGATAAAGAAAGGTGACGCTAGTCACTTTTGGTCCGAAAATTTCACGGAAAGATTTTCGCGAACAAAGCTCCCATTATGACATATACACCATATAAACATGTTTGCGACACATTTGAGCAAAAACCACACAGTTTTTGAAGATAAAGAAAGGTGATGTTGGTCACTTTTGGTCCAAAAAATTCACAGAAAGCATTTCGCGCACCAAGCTCCCATTATGACATATACACCATATAAACATGTTTGGTAAACATTTGAGAAAAAACGACACAGTTTTGGTGGATAAAGAAAGGTGACGACGATATGGTCACTTTTGGTCCGAAAATTTCACGAAAAGCTTTTCGCGCACAAAGCTCCCATTATGACATATACACCATATAAACATGTTTGGGAGAAATTTGAGCGAAAACAACATAGTTTTGGAGGATAAAGAAAAGTGACGCCGATATGGTGACTTTTGGTCCGAAAATTTCACGAAAAGATTTTCGCGCACAAAGCAACCATTATGACATATACATCATATAAACATGTTTGGGAGAAATTTAAGCGAAAACAACACAGTTTTGGAGGATAAAGAAAAGTGACGCCGATATGGTGACTTTTGGTCCGAAAATTTCACGAAAAGCTTTTCGTGCACAAAGATCCCATTATGACATATATATCATATAAACATGTTTGGGACACATTTGAGCGAAAACCACACTGTGTTTGAGGATAAAAAAAGGTGACACCGATATGGTCACTTTTGGTCCGAAAATTTCACGGAAAGCTTTTCGCGCACAAAGCTCCCATATGACATATACACCATATAAACATGTTTTGGACACATTTGAGCGAAAACCACACTGTTTTTGAGGATAAAGAAAGGTGACGCCGATATGGTCACTTTTGGTCCGAAAATTTCACGGAAAGATTTTCGTGAACAAAGCTCCCATTTTGACATATACACCATATAAACAAGTTTGAGACACATTTGAGCAAAACCCACACAGTTTTGGAGGATAAAGAAAGGTGACGCTGGTCACTTATGGTCCGAAAAATTCACAGAAATCATTTCGCGCACCAAGCTCCCATTATGACATATACACCATATAAACATGTTTGGTAAACATTTGAGCAAAAACCACACAGTTTTGGTGGATAAAGAAAGGTGACGCTGGTCGCTTTTGGTCCAAAAATTTCACAGAAAGCTTTTCGAGCACATAGCTCCCATTAAGACATATACACCATATAAACATGTTTGGTAAACATTTGAGCAAAAACCACACAGCTTTGGTGGATAAAGAAAGGTGACGCTGATCACTTTTGGTCCGAAAAATTCACAGAAAGCATTTCGCGCACCAAGCTCCCATTATGACATATACACCATATAAAAATGTTTGGTAAACATTTGAGCAAAAACCACACAGTTTTGGTGGATAAAGAAAGGTGACGCTAGTCACTTTTGGTCCGAAAATTTCACGGAAAGATTTTCGCGAACAAAGCTCCCATTATGACATATACACCATATAAACATGTTTGCGACACATTTGAGCAAAAACCACACAGTTTTTGAGGATAAAGAAAGGTGATGTTGGTCTTTTTTGGTCCGAAAAATTCACAAAAAGCATTTCGCGCACCAAGCTCCCATTATGACATATACACCATATAAACATGTTTGGTAAACATTTGAGCAAAAACCACACAGTTTTGGTGGATAAAGAAAGGTGACGACGATGTGGTCACTTTTGGTCCGAAAATTTCACGAAAAGCTTTTCGCGCACAAAGCTCCCATTATGACATATACACCATATAAACATGTTTGGGAGAAATTTGAGCGAAAACAACATAGTTTTGGAGGATAAAGAAAAGTGACGCCGATATGGTGACTTTTGGTCCGAAAATTTCGCGAAAAGATTTTCGCGCACAAAGCAACCATTATGACATATACATCATATAAACATGTTTGGGAGAAATTTAAGCGAAAACAACATAGTTTTGGAGGATAAAGAAAAGTGACGCCGATATGGTGACTTTTGGTCCGAAAATTTCACGAAAAGCTTTTCGCGCACAAAGATCCCATTATGACATATATATCATATAAACATGTTTGGGACACATTTGAGCGAAAACCACACTGTGTTTGAGGATAAAAAAAGGTGACACCGATATGGTCACTTTTGGTCCGAAAATTTCACGGAAAGCTTTTCTCGCACAAAGCTCCCATATGACATATACACCATATAAACATGTTTGGGACACATTTGAGCGAAAACCACACCTTTTTTGAGGATAAAGAAAGGGGACGCCGATATGGTCACTTTTGGTCTGAAAATTTCACGGAAAGATTTTCGCGAACAAAGCTCCCATTATGACATATACACCATATAAACATGTTTGCGACACATTTGAGCAAAAACCACACAGTTTTTGAAGATAAAGAAAGGTGATGTTGGTCACTTTTGGTCCAAAAAATTCACAGAAAGCATTTCGCGCACCAAGCTCCCATTATGACATATACACCATATAAACATGTTTGGTAAACATTTGAGAAAAAACGACACAGTTTTGGTGGATAAAGAAAGGTGACGACGATATGGTCACTTTTGGTCCGAAAATTTCACGAAAAGCTTTTCGCGCACAAAGCTCCCATTATGACATATACACCATATAAACATGTTTGGGAGAAATTTGAGCGAAAACAACATAGTTTTGGAGGATAAAGAAAAGTGACGCCGATATGGTGACTTTTGGTCCGAAAATTTCACGAAAAGATTTTCGCGCACAAAGCAACCATTATGACATATACATCATACAAACATGTTTGGGAGAAATTTAAGCGAAAACAACACAGTTTTGGAGGATAAAGAAAAGTGACGCCGATATGGTGACTTTTGGTCCGAAAATTTCACGAAAAGCTTTTCGTGCACAAAGATCCCATTATGACATATATATCATATAAACATGTTTGGGACACATTTGAGCGAAAACCACACTGTGTTTGAGGATAAAAAAAGGTGACACCGATATGGTCACTTTTGGTCCGAAAATTTCACGGAAAGCTTTTCGCGCACAAAGCTCCCATATGACATATACACCATATAAACATGTTTTGGACACATTTGAGCGAAAACCACACTGTTTTTGAGGATAAAGAAAGGTGACGCCGATATGGTCACTTTTGGTCCGAAAATTTCACGGAAAGATTTTCGTGAACAAAGCTCCCATTTTGACATATACACCATATAAACAAGTTTGAGACACATTTGAGCAAAACCCACACAGTTTTGGAGGATAAAGAAAGGTGACGCTGGTCACTTATGGTCCGAAAAATTCACAGAAATCATTTCGCGCACCAAGCTCCCATTATGACATATACACCATATAAACATGTTTGGTAAACATTTGAGCAAAAACCACACAGTTTTGGTGGATAAAGAAAGGTGACGCTGGTCGCTTTTGGTCCAAAAATTTCACAGAAAGCTTTTCGAGCACATAGCTCCCATTAAGACATATACACCATATAAACATGTTTGGTAAACATTTGAGCAAAAACCACACAGCTTTGGTGGATAAAGAAAGGTGACGCTGATCACTTTTGGTCCGAAAAATTCACAGAAAGCATTTCGCGCACCAAGCTCCCATTATGACATATACACCATATAAAAATGTTTGGTAAACATTTGAGCAAAAACCACACAGTTTTGGTGGATAAAGAAAGGTGACGCTAGTCACTTTTGGTCCGAAAATTTCACGGAAAGATTTTCGCGAACAAAGCTCCCATTATGACATATACACCATATAAACATGTTTGCGACACATTTGAGCAAAAACCACACAGTTTTTGAGGATAAAGAAAGGTGATGTTGGTCTTTTTTGGTCCGAAAAATTCACAAAAAGCATTTCGCGCACCAAGCTCCCATTATGACATATACACCATATAAACATGTTTGGTAAACATTTGAGCAAAAACCACACAGTTTTGGTGGATAAAGAAAGGTGACGACGATGTGGTCACTTTTGGTCCGAAAATTTCACGAAAAGCTTTTCGCGCACAAAGCTCCCATTATGACATATACACCATATAAACATGTTTGGGAGAAATTTGAGCGAAAACAACATAGTTTTGGAGGATAAAGAAAAGTGACGCCGATATGGTGACTTTTGGTCCGAAAATTTCGCGAAAAGATTTTCGCGCACAAAGCAACCATTATGACATATACATCATATAAACATGTTTGGGAGAAATTTAAGCGAAAACAACATAGTTTTGGAGGATAAAGAAAAGTGACGCCGATATGGTGACTTTTGGTCCGAAAATTTCACGAAAAGCTTTTCGCGCACAAAGATCCCATTATGACATATATATCATATAAACATGTTTGGGACACATTTGAGCGAAAACCACACTGTGTTTGAGGATAAAAAAAGGTGACACCGATATGGTCACTTTTGGTCCGAAAATTTCACGGAAAGCTTTTCTCGCACAAAGCTCCCATATGACATATACACCATATAAACATGTTTGGGACACATTTGAGCGAAAACCACACTGTTTTTGAGGATAAAGAAAGGTGACGCCGATATGGTCACTTTTGGTCCGAAAATTTCACGAAAAGATTTTCGTGAACAAAGCTCCCATTTTGACATATACACCATATAAACAAGTTTGAGACACATTTGAGCAAAAACCACACAGTTTTGGAGGATAAAGAAAGGTGACGCTGGTCACTTTTGGTCCGAAAAATTCACAGAAATCATTTCGCGCACCAAGCTCCCATTATGACATATACACCATATAAACATGTTTGGTAAACATTTGAGCAAAAACCACACAGTTTTGGTGGATAAAGAAGGGTGACGCTGGTCACTTTTGGTCCAAAAATTTCACAGAAAGCTTTTCGAGAACAAAGCTCCCATTATGACATATACACCATATAAACATGTTTGGTAAACATTTGAGCAAAAACCACAGTTTTGGTGGATAAAGAAAGGTGACGCTAGTCACTTTTGGTCCGAAAATTTCACGGAAAGATTTTCGCGAACAAAGCTCCCATTATGACATATACACCATATAAACATGTTTGCGACACATTTGAGCAAAAACCACACAGTTTTTGAGGATAAAGAAAGGTGATGTTGGTCACTTTTGGTCCAAAAAATTCACAGAAAGCATTTCGCGCACCAAGCCCCATTATGACATATACACCATATAAACATGTTTGGTAAACATTTGAGAAAAAAACGACACAGTTTTGGTGGATAAAGAAAGGTGACGACGATATGGTCACTTTTGGTCCGAAAATTTCACGAAAAGCTTTTCGCGCACAAAGCTCCCATTATGACATATACACCATATAAACATGTTTGGGAGAAATTTGAGCGAAAACAACATAGTTTTGGAGGATAAAGAAAAGTCACGTCGATATGGTGACTTTTGGTCCGAAAATTTCACGAAAAGATTTTCGCGCACAAAGCAACCATTATGACATATACATCATATAAACATGTTTGGGAGAAATTTAAGCGAAAACAACACAGTTTTGGAGGATAAAGAAAAGTGACGCCGATATGGTGACTTTTGGTCCGAAAATTTCACGAAAAGCTTTTCGTGCACAAAGATCCCATTATGACATATATATCATATAAACATGTTTGGGACACATTTGAGCGAAAACCACACTGTGTTTGAGGATAAAAAAAGGTGACACCGATATGGTCACTTTTGGTCCGAAAATTTCACGGAAAGCTTTTCGCGCACAAAGCTCCCATATGACATATACACCATATAAACAAGTTTGGGACACATTTGAGCGAAAACCACACTGTTTTTGAGGATAAAGAAAGGTGACGCCGATATGGTCACTTTTGGTCCGAAAATTTCACGGAAAGATTTTCGTGAACAAAGCTCACATTTTGACATATACACCATATAAACAAGTTTGAGACACATTTGAGCAAAACCCACACAGTTTTGGAGGATAAAGAAAGGTGACGCTGGTCACTTATGGTCCGAAAAATTCACAGAAATCATTTCGCGCACCAAGCTCCCATTATGACATATACACCATATAAACATGTTTGGTAAACATTTGAGCAAAAACCACACAGTTTTGGTGGATAAAGAAAGGTGACGCTGGTCGCTTTTGGTCCAAAAATTTCACAGAAAGCTTTTCGAGCACATAGCTCCCATTAAGACATATACACCATATAAACATGTTTGGTAAACATTTGAGCAAAAACCACACAGCTTTGGTGGATAAAGAAAGGTGACGCTGATCACTTTTGGTCCGAAAAATTCACAGAAAGCATTTCGCGCACCAAGCTCCCATTATGACATATACACCATATAAAAATGTTTGGTAAACATTTGAGCAAAAACCACACAGTTTTGGTGGATAAAGAAAGGTGACGCTGGTCACTTTTGGTCCGAAAATTTCACGGAAAGCTTTTCGAGAACAAAGCTCCCATTATGACATATACACCATATAAACATGTTTGGTAAACATTTGAGCAAAAACCACACAGTTTTGGTGGATAAAGAAAGGTGACGCTAGTCACTTTTGGTCCGAAAATTTCACAGAAAGATTTTCGCGAACAAAGCTCCCATTATGACATATACACCATATAAACATGTTTGCGACACATTTGAGCAAAAACCACACAGTTTTTGAGGATAAAGAAAGGTGATGTTGGTCTTTTTTGGTCCGAAAAATTCACAAAAAGCATTTCGCGCACCAAGCTCCCATTATGACATATACACCATATAAACATGTTTGGTAAACATTTGAGCAAAAACCACACAGTTTTGGTGGATAAAGAAAGGTGACGACGATGTGGTCACTTTTGGTCCGAAAATTTCACGAAAAGCTTTTCGTGCACAAAGCTCCCATTATGACATATACACCATATAAACATGTTTGGGAGAAATTTGAGCGAAAACAACATAGTTTTGGAGGATAAAGAAAAGTGACGCCGATATGGTGACTTTTGGTCCGAAAATTTCGCGAAAAGATTTTCGCGCACAAAGCAACCATTATGACATATACATCATATAAACAAGTTTGGGAGAAATTTAAGCGAAAACAACATAGTTTTGGAGGATAAAGAAAAGTGACGCCGATATGGTGACTTTTGGTCCGAAAATTTCACGAAAAGCTTTTCGCGCACAAAGATCCCATTATGACATATATATCATATAAACATGTTTGGGACACATTTGAGCGAAAACCACACTGTGTTTGAGGATAAAAAAAGGTGACACCGATATGGCCACTTTTGGTCCGAAAATTTCACGGAAAGCTTTTCTCGCACAAAGCTCCCATATGACATATACACCATATAAACATGTTTGGGACACATTTGAGCGAAAACCACACTGTTTTTGAGGATAAAGAAAGGTGACGCCGATATGGTCACTTTTGGTCCGAAAATTTCACGGAAAGATTTTCGTGAACAAAGCTCCCATTTTGACATATACACCATATAAACAAGTTTGAGACACATTTGAGCAAAAACCACACAGTTTTAAAGGATAAAGAAAGGTGACGCTGGTCACTTTTGATCCGAAAAATTCACAGAAATCATTTCGCGCACCAAGCTCCCATTATGACATATACACCATATAAACATGTTTGGTAAACATTTGAGCAAAAACCACACAGTTTTGGTGGATAAAGAAAGGTGACGCTGGTCACTTTTGGTCCAAAAATTTCACAGAAAGCTTTTCGAGAACAAAGCTCCCATTATGACATATACACCATATAAACATGTTTGGTAAACATTTGAGCAAAAACCACACAGTTTTGGTGGATAAAGAAAGGTGACGCTAGTCACTTTTGGTCCGAAAATTTCACGGAAAGATTTTCGCGAACAAAGCTCCCATTATGACATATACACCATATAAACATGTTTGCGACACATTTGAGCAAAAACCACACAGTTTTTGAGGATAAAGAAAGGTGATGTTGGTCACTTTTGGTCCAAAAAATTCACAGAAAGCATTTCGCGCACCAAGCTCCCATTATGACATATACACCATATAAACATGTTTGGTAAACATTTGAGAAAAAACGACACAGTTTTGGTGGATAAAGAAAGGTGACGACGATATGGTCACTTTTGGTCCGAAAATTTCACGAAAAGTTTTTCGCGCACAAAGCTCCCATTATGACATATACACCATATAAACATGTTTGGGAGAAATTTGAGCGAAAACAACATAGTTTTGGAGGATAAAGAAAAGTGACGCCGATATGGTGACTTTTGGTCCGAAAATTTCACGAAAAGATTTTCGCGCACAAAGCAACCATTATGACATATACATCATATAAACATGTTTGGGAGAAATTTAAGCGAAAACAACACAGTTTTGGAGGATAAAGAAAAGTGACGCCGATATGATGACTTTTGGTCCGAAAATTTCACGAAAAGCTTTTCGTGCACAAAGATCCCATTATGACATATATATCATATAAACATGTTTGGGACACATTTGAGCGAAAATCACACTGTGTTTGAGGATAAAAAAAGGTGACACCGATATGGTCACTTTTGGTCCGAAAATTTCACGGAAAGCTTTTCGCGCACAAAGCTCCCATATGACATATACACCATATAAACATGTTTGGGACACATTTGAGCGAAAACCACACTGTTTTTGAGGATAAAGAAAGGTGACGCCGATATGGTCACTTTTGGTCCGAAAATTTCACGGAAAGATTTTCGTGAACAAAGCTCCCATTTTGACATATACACCATATAAACAAGTTTGAGACACATTTGAGCAAAACCCACACAGTTTTGGAGGATAAAGAAAGGTGACGCTGGTCACTTATGGTCCGAAAAATTCACAGAAATCATTTCGCGCACCAAGCTCCCATTATGACATATACACCATATAAACATGTTTGGTAAACATTTGAGCAAAAACCACACAGTTTTGGTGGATAAAGAAAGGTGACGCTGGTCGCTTTTGGTCCAAAAATTTCACAGAAAGCTTTTCGAGCACATAGCTCCCATTAAGACATATACACCATATAAACATGTTTGGTAAACATTTGAGCAAAAACCACACAGCTTTGGTGGATAAAGAAAGGTGACGCTGATCACTTTTGGTCCGAAAAATTCACAGAAAGCATTTCGCGCACCAAGCTCCCATTATGACATATACACCATATAAAAATGTTTGGTAAACATTTGAGCAAAAACCACACAGTTTTGGTGGATAAAGAAAGGTGACGCTGGTCACTTTTGGTCCGAAAATTTCACGGAAAGCTTTTCGAGAACAAAGCTCCCATTATGACATATACACCATATAAACATGTTTGGTAAACATTTGCGCAAAAACCACAAAGTTTTGGTGGATAAAGAAAGGTGACGCTAGTCACTTTTGGTCCGAAAATTTCACGGAAAGATTTTCGCGAACAAAGCTCCCATTATGACATATACACCATATACACATGTTTGCGACACATTTGAGCAAAAACCACACAGTTTTTGAGGATAAAGAAAGGTGATGTTGGTCTTTTTTGGTCCGAAAAATTCACAAAAAGCATTTCGCGCACCAAGCTCCCATTATGACATATACACCATATAAACATGTTTGGTAAACATTTGAGCAAAAACCACACAGTTTTGGTGGATAAAGAAAGGTGACGACGATGTGGTCACTTTTGGTCCTAAAATTTCACGAAAAGCTTTTCGCGCACAAAGCTCCCATTATGACATATACACCATATAAACATGTTTGGGAGAAATTTGAGCGAAAACAACATAGTTTTGGAGGATAAAGAAAAGTGACGCCGATATGTTGACTTTTGGTCCGAAAATTTCGCGAAAAGATTTTCGCGCACAAAGCAACCATTATGACATATACATCATATAAACATGTTTGGGAGAAATTTAAGCGAAAACAACATAGTTTTGGAGGATAAAGAAAAGTGACGCCGATATGGTGACTTTTGGTCCGAAAATTTCACGAAAAGCTTTTCGCGCACAAAGATCCCATTATGACATATATATCATATAAACATGTTTGGGACACATTTGAGCGAAAACCACACTGTGTTTGAGGATAAAAAAAGGTGACACCGATATGGCCACTTTTGGTCCGAAAATTTCACGGAAAGCTTTTCTCGCACAAAGCTCCCATATGACATATACACCATATAAACATGTTTGGGACACATTTGAGCGAAAACCACACTGTTTTTGAGGATAAAGAAAGGTGACGCCGATATGGTCACTTTTGGTCCGAAAATTTCACGGAAAGATTTTCGTGAACAAAGCTCCCATTTTGACATATACACCATATAAACAAGTTTGAGACACATTTGAGCAAAAACCACACAGTTTTAAAGGATAAAGAAAGGTGACGCTGGTCACTTTTGGTCCGAAAAATTCACAGAAATCATTTCGCGCACCAAGCTCCCATTATGACATATACACCATATAAACATGTTTGGTAAACATTTGAGCAAAAACCACACAGTTTTGGTGGATAAAGAAAGGTGACGCTGGTCACTTTTGGTCCAAAAATTTCACAGAAAGCTTTTCGAGAACAAAGCTCCCATTATGACATATACACCATATAAACATGTTTGGTAAACATTTGAGCAAAAACCACACAGTTTTGGTGGATAAAGAAAGGTGACGCTAGTCACTTTTGGTCCGAAAATTTCACGGAAAGATTTTCGCGAACAAAGCTCCCATTATGACATATACACCATATAAACATGTTTGCGACACATTTGAGCAAAAACCACACAGTTTTTGAGGATAAAGAAAGGTGATGTTGGTCACTTTTGGTCCAAAAAATTCACAGAAAGCATTTCGCGCACCAAGCTCCCATTATGACATATACACCATATAAACATGTTTGGTAAACATTTGAGAAAAAACGACACAGTTTTGGTGGATAAAGAAAGGTGACGACGATATGGTCACTTTTGGTCCGAAAATTTCACGAAAAGCTTTTCGCGCACAAAGCTCCCATTATGACATATACACCATATAAACATGTTTGGGAGAAATTTGAGCGAAAACAACATAGTTTTGGAGGATAAAGAAAAGTGACGCCGATATGGTGACTTTTGGTCCGAAAATTTCACGAAAAGATTTTCGCGCACAAAGCAACCATTATGACATATACATCATATAAACATGTTTGGGAGAAATTTAAGCGAAAACAACACAGTTTTGGAGGATAAAGAAAAGTGACGCCGATATGGTGACTTTTGGTCCGAAAATTTCACGAAAAGCTTTTCGTGCAAAAAGATCCCATTATGACATATATATCATATAAACATGTTTGGGACACATTTGAGCGAAAATCACACTGTGTTTGAGGATAAAAAAAGGTGACACCGATATGGTCACTTTTGGTCCGAAAATTTCACGGAAAGCTTTTCGCGCACAAAGCTCCCATATGACATATACACCATATAAACATGTTTGGGACACATTTGAGCGAAAACCACACTGTTTTTGAGGATAAAGAAAGGTGACGCCGATATGGTCACTTTTGGTCCGAAAATTTCACGGAAAGATTTTCGTGAACAAAGCTCCCATTTTGACATATACACCATATAAACAAGTTTGAGACACATTTGAGCAAAACCCACACAGTTTTGGAGGATAAAGAAAGGTGACGCTGGTCACTTATGGTCCGAAAAATTCACAGAAATCATTTCGCGCACCAAGCTCCCATTATGACATATACACCATATAAACATGTTTGGTAAACATTTGAGCAAAAACCACACAGTTTTGGTGGATAAAGAAAGGTGACGCTGGTCGCTTTTGGTCCAAAAATTTCACAGAAAGCTTTTCGAGCACATAGCTCCCATTAAGACATATACACCATATAAACATGTTTGGTAAACATTTGAGCAAAAACCACACAGCTTTGGTGGATAAAGAAAGGTGACGCTGATCACTTTTGGTCCGAAAAATTCACAGAAAGCATTTCGCGCACCAAGCTCCCATTATGACATATACACCATATAAAAATGTTTGGTAAACATTTGAGCAAAAACCACACAGTTTTGGTGGAGAAAGAAAGGTGACGCTGGTCACTTTTGGTCCGAAAATTTCACGGAAAGCTTTTCGAGAACAAAGCTCCCATTATGACATATACACCATATAAACATGTTTGGTAAACATTTGAGCAAAAACCACAAAGTTTTGGTGGATAAAGAAAGGTGACGCTAGTCACTTTTGGTCCGAAAATTTCACGGAAAGATTTTCGCGAACAAAGCTCCCATTATGACATATACACCATATACACATGTTTGCGACACATTTGAGCAAAAACCACACAGTTTTTGAGGATAAAGAAAGGTGATGTTGGTCTTTTTTGGTCCGAAAAATTCACAAAAAGCATTTCGCGCACCAAGCTCCCATTATGACATATACACCATATAAACATGTTTGGTAAACATTTGAGCAAAAACCACACAGTTTTGGTGGATAAAGAAAGGTGACGACGATGTGGTCACTTTTGGTCCTAAAATTTCACGAAAAGCTTTTCGCGCACAAAGCTCCCATTATGACATATACACCATATAAACATGTTTGGGAGAAATTTGAGCGAAAACAACATAGTTTTGGAGGATAAAGAAAAGTGACGCCGATATGGTGACTTTTGGTCCGAAAATTTCGCGAAAAGATTTTCGCGCACAAAGCAACCATTATGACATATACATCATATAAACATGTTTGGGAGAAATTTAAGCGAAAACAACATAGTTTTGGAGGATAAAGAAAAGTGACGCCGATATGGTGACTTTTGGTCCGAAAATTTCACGAAAAGCTTTTCGCGCACAAAGATCCCATTATGACATATATATCATATAAACATGTTTGGGACACATTTGAGCGAAAACCACACTGTGTTTGAGGATAAAAAAAGGTGACACCGATATGGCCACTTTTGGTCCGAAAATTTCACGGAAAGCTTTTCTCGCACAAAGCTCCCATATGACATATACACCATATAAACATGTTTGGGACACATTTGAGCGAAAACCACACTGTTTTTGAGGATAAAGAAAGGTGACGCCGATATGGTCACTTTTGGTCCGAAAATTTCACGGAAAGATTTTCGTGAACAAAGCTCCCATTTTGACATATACACCATATAAACAAGTTTGAGACACATTTGAGCAAAAACCACACAGTTTTAAAGGATAAAGAAAGGTGACGCTGGTCACTTTTGGTCCGAAAAATTCACAGAAATCATTTCGCGCACCAAGCTCCCATTATGACATATACACCATATAAACATGTTTGGTAAACATTTGAGCAAAAACCACACAGTTTTGGTGGATAAAGAAAGGTGACGCTGGTCACTTTTGGTCCAAAAATTTCACAGAAAGCTTTTCGAGAACAAAGCTCCCATTATGACATATACACCATATAAACATGTTTGGTAAACATTTGAGCAAAAACCACACAGTTTTGGTGGATAAAGAAAGGTGACGCTAGTCACATTTGGTCCGAAAATTTCACGGAAAGATTTTCGCGAACAAAGCTCCCATTATGACATATACACCATATAAACATGTTTGCGACACATTTGAGCAAAAACCACACAGTTTTTGAGGATAAAGAAAGGTGATGTTGGTCACTTTTGGTCCAAAAAATTCACAGAAAGCATTTCGCGCACCAAGCTCCCATTATGACATATACACCATATAAACATGTTTGGTAAACATTTGAGAAAAAACGACACAGTTTTGGTGGATAAAGAAAGGTGACGACGATATGGTCACTTTTGGTCCGAAAATTTCACGAAAAGCTTTTCGCGCACAAAGCTCCCATTATGACATATACACCATATAAACATGTTTGGGAGAAATTTGAGCGAAAACAACATAGTTTTGGAGGATAAAGAAAAGTGACGCCGATATGGTGACTTTTGGTCCGAAAATTTCACGAAAAGATTTTCGCGCACAAAGCAACCATTATGACATATACATCATATAAACATGTTTGGGAGAAATTTAAGCGAAAACAACACAGTTTTGGAGGATAAAGAAAAGTGACGCCGATATGGTGACTTTTGGTCCGAAAATTTCACGAAAAGCTTTTCGTGCACAAAGATCCCATTATGACATATATATCATATAAACATGTTTGGGACACATTTGAGCGAAAACCACACTGTGTTTGAGGATAAAAAAAGGTGACACCGATATGGTCACTTTTGGTCCGAAAATTTCACGGAAAGCTTTTCGCGCACAAAGCTCCCATATGACATATACACCATATAAACATGTTTGGGACACATTTGAGCGAAAACCACACTGTTTTTGAGGATAAAGAAAGGTGACGCCGATATGGTCACTTTTGGTCCGAAAATTTCACGGAAAGATTTTCGTGAACAAAGCTCCCATTTTGACATATACACCATATAAACAAGTTTGAGACACATTTGAGCAAAACCCACACAGTTTTGGAGGATAAAGAAAGGTGACGCTGGTCACTTATGGTCCGAAAAATTCACAGAAATCATTTCGCGCACCAAGCTCCCATTATGACATATACACCATATAAACATGTTTGGTAAACATTTGAGCAAAAACCACACAGTTTTGGTGGATAAAGAAAGGTGACGCTGGTCGCTTTTGGTCCAAAAATTTCACAGAAAGCTTTTCGAGCACATAGCTCCCATTAAGACATATACACCATATAAACATGTTTGGTAAACATTTGAGCAAAAACCACACAGCTTTGGTGGATAAAGAAAGGTGACGCTGATCACTTTTGGTCCGAAAAATTCACAGAAAGCATTTCGCGCACCAAGCTCCCATTATGACATATACACCATATAAAAATGTTTGGTAAACATTTGAGCAAAAACCACACAGTTTTGGTGGATAAAGAAAGGTGACGCTGGTCACTTTTGGTCCGAAACTTTCACGGAAAGCTTTTCGAGAACAAAGCTCCCATTATGACATATACACCATATAAACATGTTTGGTAAACATTTGAGCAAAAACCACACAGTTTTGGTGGATAAAGAAAGGTGACGCTAGTCACTTTTGGTCCGAAAATTTCACGGAAAGATTTTCGCGAACAAAGCTCCCATTATGACATATACACCATATAAACATGTTTGCGACACATTTGAGCAAAAACCACACAGTTTTTGAGGATAAAGAAAGGTGATGTTGGTCTTTTTTGGTCCGAAAAATTCACAAAAAGCATTTCGCGCACCAAGCTCCCATTATGACATATACACCATATAAACATGTTTGGTAAACATTTGAGCAAAAACCACACAGTTTTGGTGGATAAAGAAAGGTGACGACGATGTGGTCACTTTTGGTCCTAAAATTTCACGAAAAGCTTTTCGCGCACAAAGCTCCCATTATGACATATACACCATATAAACATGTTTGGGAGAAATTTGAGCGAAAACAACATAGTTTTGGAGGATAAAGAAAAGTGACGCCGATATGGTGACTTTTGGTCCGAAAATTTCGCGAAAAGATTTTCGCGCACAAAGCAACCATTATGACATATACATCATATAAACATGTTTGGGAGAAATTTAAGCGAAAACAACATAGTTTTGGAGGATAAAGAAAAGTGACGCCGATATGGTGACTTTTGGTCCGAAAATTTCACGAAAAGCTTTTCGCGCACAAAGATCCCATTATGACATATATATCATATAAACATGTTTGGGACACATTTGAGCGAAAACCACACTGTGTTTGAGGATAAAAAAAGGTGACACCGATATGGTCACTTTTGGTCCGAAAATTTCACGGAAAGCTTTTCTCGCACAAAGCTCCCATATGACATATACACCATATAAACATGTTTGGGACACATTTGAGCGAAAACCACACTGTTTTTGAGGATAAAGAAAGGTGACGCCGATATGGTCACTTTTGGTCCGAAAATTTCACGGAAAGATTTTCGTGAACAAAGCTCCCATTTTGACATATACACCATATAAACAAGTTTGAGACACATTTGAGCAAAAACCACACAGTTTTGGAGGATAAAGAAAGGTGACGCTGGTCACTTTTGGTCCGAAAAATTCACAGAAATCATTTCGCGCACCAAGCTCCCATTATGACATATACACCATATAAACATGTTTTGTAAACATTTGAGCAAAAACCACACAGTTTTGGTGGATAAAGAAAGGTGACGCTGGTCACTTTTGGTCCAAAAATTTCACAGAAAGCTTTTCGAGCACATAGCTCCCATTAAGACATATACACCATATAAACATGTTTGGTAAACATTTGAGCAAAAACCACACAGCTTTGGTGGATAAAGAAAGGTGACGCTGATCACTTTTGGTCCGAAAAATTCACAGAAAGCATTTCGCGCACCAAGCTCCCATTATGACATATACACCATATAAACATGTTTGGTAAACATTTGAGCAAAAACCACACAGTTTTGGTGGATAAAGAAAGGTGACGCTGGTCACTTTTGGTCCGAAAATTTCACGGAAAGCTTTTCGAGAACAAAGCTCCCATTATGACATATACACCATATAAACATGTTTGGTAAACATTTGAGCAAAAACCACACAGTTTTGGTGGATAAAGAAAGGTGACGCTAGTCACTTTTGGTCCGAAAATTTCACGGAAAGATTTTCGCGAACAAAGCTCCCATTATGACATATACACCATATAAACATGTTTGCGACACATTTGAGCAAAAACCACACAGTTTTTGAGGATAAAGAAAGGTGATGTTGGTCACTTTTGGTCCGAAAAATTCACAGAAAGCATTTCGCGCACCAAGCTCCCATTATGACATATACACCATATAAACATGTTTGGTAAACATTTGAGAAAAAACGACACAGTTTTGGTGGATAAAGAAAGGTGACGCTGGTCACTTTTGGTCCAAAAATTTCACAGAAAGCTTTTCGAGCACATAGCTCCCATTAAGACATATACACCATATAAACATGTTTGGTAAACATTTGAGCAAAAACCACACAGTTTTGGTGGATAAAGAAAGGTGACGACGATATGGTCACTTTTGGTCCGAAAATTTCACGAAAAGCTTTTCGCGCCCAAAGCTCCCATTATGACATATATACACCATATAAACATGTTTGGGAGAAATTTGATGAAAACAACATAGTTTTGGAGGATAAAGAAAAGTGACGCCGATATGGTGACTTTTGGTCCGAAAATTTCACGAAAAGATTTTCGCGCACAAAGCTACCATTATGACATATACATCATATAAACATGTTTGGGACACATTTGAGCGAAAACCACACTGTGTTTGAGGATAAAAAAAGTTGACACCGATATGGTCACTTTTGGTCCGAAAATTTCACGGAAAGCTTTTCGCGCACAAAGCTCCCATATGACATATACACCATATAAACATGTTTGGAACACATTTGAGCGAAAACCACACTGTTTTTGAGGATAAAGAAAGGTAACGCCGATATGGTCACTTTTGGTCCGAAAATTTCTCGGAAAGCTTTTCGCACACAAAGCTCCCATTATGACATATACACCATATAAACATGTTTGGGACACATTTGAGCAAAAACCACACAGTTTTGGAGGATAAAGAAAGGTGATGCTGGTCACTTTTGGTCCGAAAAATTCACATAAAAAGCATTTCGCGCACCAAGCTCCCATTATGACATATACACCATATAAACATGTTTGGTAAACATTTTAGCAAAAACCACACAGTTTTGGTGGATAAAGGAAGGTGACGCTGGTCACTTTTGGTCCGAAAATTTCACAGAAAGCTTTTCGAACACATAGCTCCCATTATGACATATACACCATATAAACATGTTTGGTAAACATTTGAGCAAAAACCACATAGTTTTGGTGGATAAAGAAAGGTGACGACGATATGGTCAGTTTTGGTCTGAAAATTTCACGAAAAGCTTTTCGCGCACAAAAAACTCCCATTATGACATATACACCATATAAACATGTTTGGGAGAAATTTGAGCGAAAAGCACACAGTTTTAGAGGATAAAGAAAAGTGACGCCGATATGGTGACTTTTGGACAGAAAATTTCACGAAAAGTTTTCGCGCACAAAGCTCCCATTATGACATATACATCATATAAACATGTTTGGGACACATTTGAGCGAAAACCACACTGTGTTTGAGGATAAAAAAAGGTGACACCGATATGGTCACTTTTGGTCCGAAAATTTCACGGAAAGCTTTTCGCGCACAAAGCTCCCATTATGACATATACACCATATAAACATGTTTGGTACACATTTGAGCAAAAACCACACAGTTTTGGAGGATAAAGAAAGGTGACGCTGGTCACTTTTGGTCCGAAAAATTCAAGAAAGCATTTCGCGCACCAAGCTCCCATTATGACATATACACAATATAAAAATGTTTGGTAAACATTTGAGCAAAAACCACACAGTTTTGGTGGATAAAGAAAGGTGACGCTGGTCACTTTTGGTCCAAAAATTTCACAGAAAGCTTGTCGCGCACAAAGCTCCCATTATGACATATACACCATATAAACATGTTTGGGAGAAATTTGAGCGAAAACCACATAGTTTTGGAGGATAAAGAAAAGTGACGCCGATATGGTGACTTTTGGTCCGAAAATTTCACGAAAAGCTTTTCGCACACAAATCTTCCATTATGACATATACATCATATAAACATGTTTGGGACACATTTGAGCGAAAACCACACTGTTTTTTAGGATAAAAAAAGGTGACGCCAATATGGTCACTTTTGGTCCGAAAATTTCACGGAAAGCTTTTCGCGCAGAAAGCTCCCATTATGACATATACATCATATAAACATGTTTGGTAAATATTTGAGCAAAAACCACACAGTTTTGGTGGATAAAGAAAGGTGAGGACGATATGGTCACTTTTGGTCCGAAAATTTCACGAAAAGCTTTTCGTGCACAAAGCTCCCATTATGACATATACACCATATAAACATGTTTGGGAGAAATTGGAGCGAAAACCACACAGTTTTGGAGGATAAAGAAAAGTGACGCCGATATGGTGACTTTTGATCCGAAAATTTCACGAAAAGCTTTTCGTGCACAAAGCTCCCATTATGACATATACATCATATAAACATGTTTAGGACACATTTGAGCGAAAACCACACTGTTTTTGAGGATAAAAAAAGGTGACGCCAATAAGGTTACTTTTGGTCCGAAAATTTCACGGAAAACTTTTCGCGCACAAAGCTCACATTATGACATATACACTATATAAACATTTTTTGGACACATTTGAGCGAAAACCACACAATTTTAGTGGATAAAGAAAGGTTACGCTGATATGGTCACTTTTGGTCCGAAAATTTCGCGAAAAGCTTTGCGCGCACAAAGCTCCCATTATGACATATACACCATATAAACATGTTTGGGACACATTTTAGCAAAAACCACACAATTTTGGTGGATACGGAAAGGTGACGCCGATATGGTCACTTTTTGTCCGAAAATTTCATTGAAAGCTTTTCGCACACAAAGGTCATATTATGACATATACACCATATTAACATTGTTGGGACACATTTGAGCGAAAATCACACAGTTTTGGTGGATAAAGAAAGGTGACGTCGATATGGTCAGTTTTGGTCCAAAATTTCTAGGAAAGCTTTTCGTGCACAAAGCTCCAATTATGACATTTACACCATATAAACATGTTTGGGACATATTTGAGCAAAAACCACACTGTTTTTGAGGATAAAGAAAGGTGAAGGCGATATGGTCACTTTTTGTCCGAAAATTTCATGGAAAGCTTTTCGCGTACAAAGCTCATATTATGACATATACACCATATTAACATTTTTGGGACACAATTGAGCGAAAACCACACGGTTATGGTGGATAAAGAAAGGTGACGTCGATATGGTCAGTTTTGGTCCAAAATTTCAAGCTTTTCGTGCACAAAGCTCCAATTATGACATTTACACCATATAAACATGTTTGGGACATATTTGAGCGAAAACCACACTGTTTTTGAGGATAAAGAAAGGTGACGCCGATATGGTCACTTTTGGTCCGAAAACTTCACGGAAAGATTTTCGCGCATAAAGCTCCCATTATGATATATACACCATATAAACATGTTTGGGACACATTTGAGCGAAAACCACACTGTTTTTGAGGATAAAGAAAGGTGACGGCGATATGGTCACTTTTGGTCCGAAAATTTCACGGAAAGCTTTTCGCGCACAAATCTCCCATTATGACATATACACCATATAAATATTTTTGGGACACATTTGAGCGAAAACCACACAATTTTAGTGGATAAAGAAAGGTGACGCCGATATGGTCAGTTTTGGTCCAAAATTTCAAGGAAAGCTTTTCGTGCACAAAGCTCCAATTATGACATTTACACCATATAAACATGTTTGGGACATATTTGAGCGAAAGCCACACAGTTTTGGTGGATAAAGAAAGGTGACGCCGATATGGTCACTGTTGGTCCGAAAATTTCACGGAAAGCTTTTCGAACACAAAGATCCCATTATGACATATATATACACCATATAAAAATGTTTGGGACACATTTGAGCGAAAACCACACAGTTTTGGTGGATAAAGAAAGGTGACGCAGATATGGTACTTTTTGTCCGAAAATTTTATGGAAAGCTTTTCGTGCACAAATCTTCCATTATGACATATACACCATATAAACATGTTTGGGACACATTTGAGCGAAAACCACACTTTTTTTGCGGATAAAGAAAGGTGACGTCGATATTGTCACTTTTGGTCCGAAAATTTCACGGAAAACTTTTCGCGCACAAAGCTCACATTATGACATATACACCATATAAACATTTTTTGGACACATTTGAGCGCATACCACACAATTTTAGTGGATAAAGAAAGGTTACGCCGATATGGTCACTTTTGGTCCGAAAATTTCGCGAAAAGATTTTCGCGCACAAAGCTCCCATTATGACATATACACCATATAAACATGTTTGGGACACATTTTAGCAAAAACCACACAATTTTGGTGGATACGGAAAGGTGACGCCGATATGGTCACATTTGGTCCAAAATTTCATGGAAAGCTTTTCGCGAACAAAACTCCTATTATGACCTATACACCATATAAACGTGTTTGGTAAACATTTGAGCAAAAACAACACAGTTTTGGTGGATAAAGTAAGGTGACGCCGATATGGTCACTTTTTGTCCGAAAATTTCATTGAAAAGCTTTTCGCACAAAAGGTCATATTATGACATATACACCATATTAACATTTTTGGGACTCATTTGAGCGAAAACCACACAGTTTTGGTGGATAAAGAAAGGTGACGTCGATATGGTCAGTTTTGGTCCTAAATTTCAAGGAAAGCTTTTCGTGCACAAAGCTCCAATTATGACATTTACACCATATAAACATGTTTGGGACATATTTGAGCGAAAACCACACTGTTTTTGAGGATAAAGAAAGGTGAGGGCGATATGGTCACTTTTTGTCCGAAAATTTCATGGAAAGCTTTTCACGTACAAAGCTCATATTATGACATATACACCATATTAACATTTTTGGGACACATTTGAGCGAAAACCACACGGTTTTGGTGGATAAAGAAAGGTGACGTCGATATGGTCAGTTTTGGTCCAAAATTTCAAGCTTTTCGTGCACAAAGCTCCAATTATGACATTTACACCATATAAACATGTTTGGGACATATTTGAGCGAAAACCACACTGTTTTTGAGGATAAAGAAAGGTGACGCCAATATGGTCACTTTTGGTCCGAAAACTTCACGGAAAGATTTTCGCGCATAAAGCTCCCATTATGACATATACACTATATAAACATGTTTGGGACATATTTGAGCGAAAACCACACTTTTTTTGCGGATAAAGAAAGGTGACGTCGATATCGTCACTTTTGGTCCGAAAATTTCACGGAAAACTTTTCGCGCACAAAGCTCACATGATGACATATACACCATATAAACATTTTTTGGACACATTTGAGCGCAAACCACACAATTTTAATGGATAAAGAAAGGTTACGCCGATATGGTCACTTTTGGTCCGAAAATTTCGCGAAAAGATTTTCGCGCACAAAGCTCCCATTATGACATATACACCATATAAACATGTTTGGGACACATTTTAGCAAAAACCACACAATTTTGGTGGATACGGAAAGGTGACGCCGATATGGTCACATTTGGTCCAAAATTTCATGGAAAGCTTTTCGCGAACAAAACCCCTATTATGACCTATACACCATATCAACGTGTTTGGTAAACATTTGAGCAAAAACAACACAGTTTTGGTGGATAAAGTAAGGTGACGCCGATATGGTCACTTTTTGTCCGAAAATTTCATGGAAAAGCTTTTCGCACACAAAGGTCATATTATGACATATACACCATATTAACATTTTTGGGACTCATTTGAGCGAAAACCACACAGTTTTGGTGGATAAAGAAAGGTGACGTCGATATGGTCAGTTTTGGTCCTAAATTTCAAGGAAAGCTTTTCGTGCACAAAGCTCCAATTATGACATTTACACCATATAAACTTGTTTGGGACATATTTGAGCGAAAACCACACTGTTTTTGAGGATAAAGAAAGGTGAGGGCGATATGGTCACTTTTTGTCCGAAAATTTCATGGAAAGCTTTTCACGTACAAAGCTCATATTATGACATATACACCATATTAACATTTTTGGGACACATTTGAGTGAAAACCACACGGTTATGGTGGATAAAGAAAGGTGACGTCGATATGGTCATTTTTGGTCCAAAATTTCACGCTTTTCGTGCACAAAGCTCCAATTATGACATTTACACCATATAAACTTGTTTGGGACATATTTGAGCGAAAACCACACTGTTTTTGAGGATAAAGAAAGGTGACGCCAATATGGTCACTTTTGGTCCGAAAACTTCACGGAAAGATTTTCGCGCATAAAGCTCCCATTATGACATATACACTATATAAACATGTTTGGGACACATTTGAGCGAAAACCACACTGTTTTTGAGGATAAAGAAAGGTGACGGCGATATGGTCACTTTTGGTCCGAAAATTTCACGGAAAGCTTTTCGCGCACAAAGCTCCCATTATGACATATACACCATATAAATATTTTTGTGACACATGTGAGCGAAAACCACACAATTTTAGTGGATAAAGAAAGGTGACGCCGATATGGTCAGTTTTGGTCCAAAATTTCAAGGAAAGCTTTTCGTGCACAAAGCTCCAATTATGACATTGACACCATATAAACATGTTTGGGACATATTTGAGCGAAAACCACACCATATAAAAAAGGTGACGCCGATATGGTCACTGTTGGTCCGAAAATTTCACGGAAAGCTTTTCGCACACAAAGATCCCATTATGACATATATATACACCATATAAAAATGTTTGGGACACATTTGAGCGAAAACCACACAGTTTTGGTGGATAAAGAAAGGTGACGCAGATATGGTAACTTTTTGTCCAAAAATTTCATGGAAAGCTTTTCGTGCAGAAAACTCCTATTATGACATATACACCATATTAACATGTTTTGGACACGTTTGAGCGAAAACCACATAATTTTGGTGGATAAAGAAAGGTGACGCTGATATGGTCACTTTTGGTCCAAAATTTCATGGAAAGCTTTTCGCGCACAAATCTCCCATTATGAAATATACACCATTTAAACATGTTTGGGACACATTTGAGCGAAAACCACACTATTTTTGCGGATAAAGAAAGGTGACGTCCATATGGTCACTTTTGGTGCGAAAATTTCACGGAAAACTTTTCGCGCAGAAAGCTCCCATTATGACATATACACCATATTAACATGTTTGGGACACATTTGAGCGAAAACCACACTATTTTTAAGGATAAAGAAAGGTAACGCCGATATGGTCACTTTTGGTCTGAAAATGTCACAGAAAGCTTTTCGCGCACAAAGCCCTCATTATGTCATATACACCATATGAACATGTTTGGGACACATTTGAGTAAAAACCACACAGTTTTGGAGGATAAAGAAAGGTGACGCTGGTCAGTTTTGGTCCGAAAAATTCACAGAAAGCATTTAGCGCACCAAGCTCCCATTATGACATATACACCATATAAACATGTTTGGTAAACATTTGAGCAAAAACCACACAGTTTTGGAGGATAAAGAAAGGTGACTCTGGTCACTTTTGGTCCGAAAATTTCACAGAAAGCTTTTCGAGCACAAAGTTCCCATTATGACATATACACCATATAAACATGTTTGGTAAACATTTGAGCAAAAACCACACAGTTTTGGTGGATAAAGAAAGGTGACGGCGATATGGTCACTTTTGGTCCGAAAATTTCACGAAAAGCTTTTCGCACACAAAGCTCCCATTATGACATATACACCATATAAACATGTTTGGGAGAAATTTGGGCAAAAACCACACAGTTTTGGAGGATAAAGAAAAGTGACGCCGATATGGTGACTTTTGGTCCGAAAATTTCACGAAAAGCTTTTCGAGCACAATGCTCCCATTATGACATATACATCATATAAACATGTTTGGGACACATTTGAGCGAAAACCACACTGTGTTTGAGGATAAAAGAAGGTAACGCCTATTTGGTCACTTTTGGTCCGAAAATTTCACGGAAAGCTTTTCGCGCACAAAGCTCCCATATGACATATACACCATATAAACATGTTTGGGACACATTTGAGCGAAAACCACAACTTTTTTGAGGATAAAGAAAGGAGATGCCGATATGGTCTCTTTTGGTCCGAAAATTTCACGGAAAGCTTTTCGCGCGCAAAGCTCCCATTATGACATATACACCATATAAATATTTTTGGGACACATTTGAGCGAAAACCACACAATTTTAGTGGATAAAGAAAGGTGACGCCGATATGGTCAGTTTTGGTCCAAAATTTCAAGGAAAGCTTTTCGTGCACAAAGCTCCAATTATGACATTGACACCAAATAAACATGTTTGGGACATATTTGAGCGAAAACCACACAGTTTTGGTGGATAAAGAAAGGTGACGCAGATATGGTCACTTTTTGCCCGAAAATTTCATTGAAAGCTTTTCGTGCAGAAAACTCCTATTATGACATATACACCATATAAACATGTTTGAGACACATTTGAGCAAAAACAACACAGTTTTGGTGGATAAAGTAAGGTGACGCCGATATGGTCACTTTTTGTCCGAAAATTTCATGGAAAAGCTTTTCGCACACAAAGGTCATATTATGACATATACACCATATTAACATTTTTGGGACTCATTTGAGCGAAAACCACACAGTTTTGGTGGATAAAGAAAGGTGACGTCGATATGGTCAGTTTTGGTCCTAAATTTCAAGGAAAGCTTTTCGTGCACAAAGCTCCAATTATGACATTTACACCATATAAACTTGTTTGGGACATATTTGAGCGAAAACCACACTGTTTTTGAGGATAAAGAAAGGTGAGGGCGATATGGTCACTTTTTGTCCGAAAATTTCATGGAAAGCTTTTCACGTACAAAGCTCATATTATGACATATACACCATATTAACATTTTTGGGACACATTTGAGTGAAAACCACACGGTTATGGTGGATAAAGAAAGGTGACGTCGATATGGTCATTTTTGGTCCAAAATTTCACGCTTTTCGTGCACAAAGCTCCAATTATGACATTTACACCATATAAACTTGTTTGGGACATATTTGAGCGAAAACCACACTGTTTTTGAGGATAAAGAAAGGTGACGCCAATATGGTCACTTTTGGTCCGAAAACTTCACGGAAAGATTTTCGCGCATAAAGCTCCCATTATGACATATACACTATATAAACATGTTTGGGACACATTTGAGCGAAAACCACACTGTTTTTGAGGATAAAGAAAGGTGACGGCGATATGGTCACTTTTGGTCCGAAAATTTCACGGAAAGCTTTTCGCGCACAAAGCTCCCATTATGACATATACACCATATAAATATTTTTGTGACACATGTGAGCGAAAACCACACAATTTTAGTGGATAAAGAAAGGTGACGCCGATATGGTCAGTTTTGGTCCAAAATTTCAAGGAAAGCTTTTCGTGCACAAAGCTCCAATTATGACATTGACACCATATAAACATGTTTGGGACATATTTGAGCGAAAACCACACCATATAAAAAAGGTGACGCCGATATGGTCACTGTTGGTCCGAAAATTTCACGGAAAGCTTTTCGCACACAAAGATCCCATTATGACATATATATACACCATATAAAAATGTTTGGGACACATTTGAGCGAAAACCACACAGTTTTGGTGGATAAAGAAAGGTGACGCAGATATGGTAACTTTTTGTCCAAAAATTTCATGGAAAGCTTTTCGTGCAGAAAACTCCTATTATGACATATACACCATATTAACATGTTTTGGACACGTTTGAGCGAAAACCACATAATTTTGGTGGATAAAGAAAGGTGACGCTGATATGGTCACTTTTGGTCCAAAATTTCATGGAAAGCTTTTCGCGCACAAATCTCCCATTATGAAATATACACCATTTAAACATGTTTGGGACACATTTGAGCGAAAACCACACTATTTTTGCGGATAAAGAAAGGTGACGTCCATATGGTCACTTTTGGTGCGAAAATTTCACGGAAAACTTTTCGCGCAGAAAGCTCCCATTATGACATATACACCATATTAACATGTTTGGGACACATTTGAGCGAAAACCACACTATTTTTAAGGATAAAGAAAGGTAACGCCGATATGGTCACTTTTGGTCTGAAAATGTCACAGAAAGCTTTTCGCGCACAAAGCCCTCATTATGTCATATACACCATATGAACATGTTTGGGACACATTTGAGTAAAAACCACACAGTTTTGGAGGATAAAGAAAGGTGACGCTGGTCAGTTTTGGTCCGAAAAATTCACAGAAAGCATTTAGCGCACCAAGCTCCCATTATGACATATACACCATATAAACATGTTTGGTAAACATTTGAGCAAAAACCACACAGTTTTGGAGGATAAAGAAAGGTGACTCTGGTCACTTTTGGTCCGAAAATTTCACAGAAAGCTTTTCGAGCACAAAGTTCCCATTATGACATATACACCATATAAACATGTTTGGTAAACATTTGAGCAAAAACCACACAGTTTTGGTGGATAAAGAAAGGTGACGGCGATATGGTCACTTTTGGTCCGAAAATTTCACGAAAAGCTTTTCGCACACAAAGCTCCCATTATGACATATACACCATATAAACATGTTTGGGAGAAATTTGGGCAAAAACCACACAGTTTTGGAGGATAAAGAAAAGTGACGCCGATATGGTGACTTTTGGTCCGAAAATTTCACGAAAAGCTTTTCGAGCACAATGCTCCCATTATGACATATACATCATATAAACATGTTTGGGACACATTTGAGCGAAAACCACACTGTGTTTGAGGATAAAAGAAGGTAACGCCTATTTGGTCACTTTTGGTCCGAAAATTTCACGGAAAGCTTTTCGCGCACAAAGCTCCCATATGACATATACACCATATAAACATGTTTGGGACACATTTGAGCGAAAACCACAACTTTTTTGAGGATAAAGAAAGGAGATGCCGATATGGTCTCTTTTGGTCCGAAAATTTCACGGAAAGCTTTTCGCGCGCAAAGCTCCCATTATGACATATACACCATATAAATATTTTTGGGACACATTTGAGCGAAAACCACACAATTTTAGTGGATAAAGAAAGGTGACGCCGATATGGTCAGTTTTGGTCCAAAATTTCAAGGAAAGCTTTTCGTGCACAAAGCTCCAATTATGACATTGACACCAAATAAACATGTTTGGGACATATTTGAGCGAAAACCACACAGTTTTGGTGGATAAAGAAAGGTGACGCAGATATGGTCACTTTTTGCCCGAAAATTTCATTGAAAGCTTTTCGTGCAGAAAACTCCTATTATGACATATACACCATATAAACATGTTTGAGACACATTTGAGCAAAAACCACACAGTTTTGGTGGATAAAGAAAGGTAAAGATGATATGGTCACTTTTGGTCCGAAAATTTCACGGAAAGCTTTTCGCGTACAAAGCTCCCATTATGACCTATACACCGTATAAACATGTTTGGTAAACATTTTAGCAAAAACCACACAGTTTTGGTTGATAAATATAGGTGACGCCGATAAGGTCACTTTTGGTCCGAAAATTTCACGGAAAGCTTTTCGCGCACAAAGCTCACATTATGACCTATACACCATATAAACATGTTTGGGACACATTTGAGCAAAAACCACACAGTTTTGGTGGATAAAAAAAGGTAAAGATGATATGGTCACTTTTGGTCCGAAAATTTCACGGAAAGCTTTTTGCGCACAAAGCTCCCATTATGACCTATACACCATATAAACCTGTTTGGTACACATTTGAGCGAAAACAACACAGTTTTGGTGGATAAAGAAAGGTGACGCCGATATGGTCACTTTTGTTCCGAAAATATCACGGAAAGCTTTTCGCGTACAAAACTCCCATTATGACCTATACACTATATAAACATGTTTGGTAAACATTTGAGCAAAAACCACACAATTTTGGTGGTAAATAATAGTGACGCCGATATGGTCACTTTTGGTCCGTAAATTTCAGGGGAAGCTTTTCGCGCACAAAGCTCCCATTATGAGATATACACCATATAAACATTATTCGGACACATTTGAGCGAAAACCACACAGTTTTGGAGGATAAAGAAATGTGACGCCGATATGGTCACTTGTGGTCCGAAAATTTGACGGAAAGCTTTTCGCGCACAAAGCTCTCATTATGACATATACACCATATAAATATTTTTGTGACACATTTGAGCGAAAACCACACACTTTTGGTGGATAAGGAAAGCTGATGCCGATATGGTCACTTTTGGTTCGAAAATTTCACGGAAAGCTTTTCGCGCACAAAGCTCCCATTATGAGATATTCACCATATAAGCATTATTGGGACACATTTGAGCGAAAACCACACAGTTTTGGTGGATCAAGAAAGGTGACGCCGATATGGTCACTTTTGGTCCGTAAATTTCAGGGGAAGCTTTTCGCGCACAAAGCTCCCATTATGAGATATACACCATATAAACATTATTCGGACACATTTGAGCGAAAACCACACAGTTTTGGAGGATAAAGAAATGTGACGCCGATATGGTCACTTGTGGTCCGAAAATTTGACGGAAAGCTTTTTGCGCACAAAGCTCTCATTATGACATATACACCATATAAATATTTTTCTGACATATTTGAGCGAAAACCACACACTTTTGGTGGATAAGGAAAGCTGATGCCGATATGGTCACTTTTGGTTCGAAAATTTCACGGAAAGCTTTTCGCGCACAAAGCTCCCATTATGAGATATTCACCATATAAGCATTATTGGGACACATTTGAGCGAAAACCACACAGTTTTGGTGGATAAAGAAAGGTGACACCGATATGGTCACTTTTGGTCCGAAAATTTGACGGAAAGCTTTTCGCGCACAAAGCTCCAATTATGACATATACACCATATAAACATGTTTGGGATACATTTGACCGAAAGCCACACAGTGTTGGTGGATAAAGAAAGGTGACGCCGATATGGTCACTTTTGGTCCGAAAATTTCACGGAAAACATTTCGCGCACAAAGCTCAAATTATGATATATACACCATATAAACATGTTTGTGACACATATGAGCGAAAACCACACAGTTTTGGTGAATAAAGGAAGGTGACGCCGATATGGTCACTTTGGGTCCGAAAATTTCACGGAAAGCTTTTCGCGCATAAAGCTCCCATTATGACCTATATACCATATAAACATGTCTGGGACACATTTTAGCGAAAACAACACAGTTTTGGTGGATAAAGAAAGGTGACGCCGATATGGTCACTTTTGGTCCGAAAATTTGACGGAAAGCTTTTCGCGCACAAAGCTCCCATTATGACATATACACCATATAAACATGTTTGGGACACAATTGAGCAAAAACCACACAGTTTTGGTGGATAAGAAAAGCTGACGCCGATATGGTCACTTTTGGTTCGAAAATTTCACGGAAAGCTTTTCGCGCACAAAGCTCCCATTATGAGATATACACCATATAAACATTATTGGGACACATTTGAGCGAAAACAACACAGTTTTGGTGGATAAAGAAAGGTGACGCCGATATGGTCACTTTTTGTATGAAAATATCACGGAAAGCTTTTCACGTACAAAGCTCCCATTATGACCTATACACCATATAAACATGTTTGGTAAACCTTTGAGTAAAAACAACACAGTTTTGGTTGATAAATAAAGGTGACGCCGATATGTTCACTTTTGGTCCAAAAATTTCAGGGAAAGCTTTTCGTGCACAAAGCTCACATTATGAGATATACACCATATAAACATTATTGGGACATATTTGAGCGAAAACCACATAGTTTTGGTGGATAAAGAACGGTGCTGCCGATATGGTCACTTGTGGTCCGAATATTTGACGGAAAGATTTTTGCGCACAAAGCTCCCATTATGACATATACACCATATAAACATGTTTGGGACACATTTGACTGAAATCCACACAGTTTTGGTAGATAAAGAAAGGTGACGCCGATATAGTCACTTTTGGTCCGAAAATTTCACGGAAAGCTTTTTGCGCACAAATCTCCCATTAAGACCTATACACCATATAAAAATGATTGGTACACATTTGAGCAAAAACCACACAGTTTTGGAGGATAAAAAAAATGTGACGCCGATATGGTAAATAATGGTCCGAAAATTTCACGGAAACCTTCTCGAGCACAAAGCTCCCATTATGTCCTATACACCATATAAACATTATTGGGACACATTTGAGCGAAATCCACAAAGTTTTGGAGGATAAAGAAAGGTGATGCCGATATGGTCACTTGTGGTCCGAAAATTTGACGGAAAGCTTTTCGCGCACAAAGCTCCAATTATGACATATACACCATATAAACATGTTTGGGATACATTTGAGCGAAAGCCACACAGTGTTGGTGGATAATGAAAGGTGACGCCGATATGGTCACTTTTGGTCCGAAAATTTCACGGAAAACATATCGCGCACAAAGCTCCAATTATGACATATACACCATATAAACATGTTTGTGACACATATGAGCGAAAACCACACAGTTTTGGTGGATAAAGAAAGGTGACGCCGATATGGTCACTTTTGGTCCGAAAATTTCACGGAAACCTTTTCGCGCACAAAGCTCCCATTATGACCTATATACCATATAAACATGTCTGGGACACATTTGGGCGAAAACAACACTGTTTTGGTAGATAAAGAAAGGTGACGCCGATATGGTCACTTTTGGTCCGAAAATTTGACGGAAAGCTTTTCGCGCACAAAGCTCCCATTATGACATATACACCATATAAACATGTTTGGGACACAATTGAGCAAAAACCACACAGTTTTGGGGGATAAGAAAAGCTGACGCCGATATGGTCACTTTTGGTTAGAAAATTTCACGGAAAGCTTTTCGCGCACAAAGCTCTCATTATGAGATATACACCATATAAACATTATTGGGACACATTTGAGCGAAAACAACACAGTTTTGGTGGATAAAGAAAGGTGACGCCGATATGGTCACTTTTTGTCCGAAAATATCACGGAAAGCTTTTCGCGTACAAAGCTCCCATTATGACCTATATACACCATATAAACATGTTTGGTAAACATTTGAGTAAAAACAACACAGTTTTGGTTGATAAATAAAGGTGAAGCCGATATGTTCACTTTTGGTCCAAAAATTTCAGGGAAAGCTTTTCGCGCACAAAGCTCACATAATGAGATATACACCATATAAACATTATTGGGACACATTTGAACGAAAACCACATAGTTTTGGTGGATAAAGAACGGTGTTGCCGATATGGTCACTTGTGGTCCGAATATTTGACGGAAAGATTTCTGCGCACAAAGCTCTCATTATGACATATACACCATATAAACATGTTTGGGATACATTTGACTGATATCCACATAGTTTTGGTGGATAAAGAAAGGTGACGCCGATATAGTCACTTTTGGTCCGAAAATTTCACGGAAAGCTTTTTGCGCACAAATCTCCCATTAAGACCTATACACCATATAAACATGTTTGGTACACATTTGAGCAAAAACCACACAGTTTTGGTGGATAAAAAAAGGTGACGCCGATATGGTCACTTTTGGTTCGAAAATTTCACGGAAAGCTTTTTACGCACGAAGCTCCCATTATGAGATATACACCAAATAGACATTATTGGGACACATTTGAGCGAAAACCACACAGTTTTGGTGGATATAGAAAGGTGACGCCGATATGGTCACTTTTGGTCCGAAAATTTCACGGAAAGCTTTTTGCGCACAAAACTCCCATTATGACATATACACCATATAAACATGTTTGGTAAACATTTGAGCAAAAACAACACAGTTTTGGTGGATAAAGAAAGGTGACGCCGATATGGTCACTTTTTGTTCGAAAATATCACGGAAAGCTTTTCGCGTACAAAGCTCCCATTATGACCTATACACCATATAAACATGTTTGGTAAACATTTGAGCAAAAACAACACAGTTTTGGTTGATAAATAAAGGTGACGCCGATATGTTCACTTTTGGTCCGAAAATTTCAGGGAAGCTTTTCGCGCACAAAGCTCACATTATGAGATATACACCATATAAACATTATTGGGACACATTTGAGCGAAAACCACATAGTTTTGGTGGATAAAGAACGGTGCTGCCGATATGGTCACTTGTGGTCCGAATATTTGACGGAAAGATTTTTGCGCACAAAGCTCCCATTATGACATATACACCATGTAAACATGTTTGGGACACATTTGAGCGAAAACCACACCGTTTTTGAGGATAAAGAAAGGTGACGCCAATATGGTCACTTTTGTTCCGAAAATTTGACAGAAAGCTTTTCGCGCACAAAGCTCCCATTATGACATATACACCATATAAACTTGTTAGGGACACATTTGAGAGAAAACCACACAATTTTGGTGGATAAAGAAAAGTGATGCCGATATGGTCACTTTTGGTCTGAAAATTTCACGGAAAGCTTTTCGCACACAAAGCTCCTATTATGACCTATAAACCATATAAACATGTTTGGTAAACATTTGAGCAAAAACAAGACAGTTTTGGTGGATAAAGAAAGGTGACGCCGATATGAACACTTTTGGTCCAAAAATTTCACGAAAAGCTTTTCGCGCCCAAAGCTCCCATTATGACATATACACCATATAAACATGTTTGGGACACATTTGAGCGAAAAGCACATAGTTTTGGAGGATAAACAAAAGTGACGCCGATATGGTCACTTTTGGTCCGAAAATTTCACGAAAAGCTTTTCGAGCATAAAGCTCCCATTATGATATATACACCATATAAACATCTATGGGACACATTTGAGCGAAAAGCACACAGTTTTGCAGGATAAACAAAAGTGACGCCGATATGATCACTTTTGGTCCGAAAATTTCATGAAAAACTTTTCGCGCCCAAAGCTCCCATTATTACATATACACCGTATAAACATGTCTGGGACACATTTGAGCGAAAACCACACAGTTTTGGAGGATAAAGAAAGGTGACGCCGATATGGTCACTAGTGATCCGAAAATTTAACGGAAAGCTTTTCGCGCATAAAGCTCCCATTATGACATATACACCATATAAACATTTTTGGGACACATTTGAGTGAAAACCACACACTTTTTGTGGATAAGGAAAGCTTTCCCCGATATGGTCACTTTTGGTTCGAAAATTTCACGGAAAGCTTTTCGCGCACAAAGCTCCTATTATGAGATATACACCATATAAACGTTATTGGGACACATTTGAGCAAAAACCACAAAGTTTTGGAGGATAAAGAAAGGTGACGCCTATATGGACACTTGTGGTCCGAAAATTTGACGGAAAGCTTTTCGCGCACAAAGCTCCCATTATGACATATACACCATATAAACATGTTTGGGACACATTTGAGCGAAAACCTCACACTTTTGGTGGATAAGGAAAGCTGACACCGATATGGTCACTTTTGGTTCGAAAATTTCACGGAAAGCTTTTCGCGCACAAAGCTCCCATTATGAGATATACACCATATAAACATTATTGGGACACATTTCAGTGAAAACCACACAGTTTTTGTGGATAAAGAAAGGTGACGCCAATATGGCCACTTTTGGTCCGAAAATTTCACGAAAAGCTTTTCGCGCACAAAGCTCCCATTATGACATATACACCATATAAACGTGATTGGGACTGATAGCATGCATTTAGATGGTCATAATAGGTTTCATTTAGCTTAGTTAAGATGCATATCATGCATGTTTTAAGCACAATTTGCATAATTGCTCTCTATGTTGGTTGAGTCGGAATCTACACGTTTTTATTGATTATTTTAGGTAACTGTGGATCCGAGGAGGAGACCTGAGTTGATGAAACATTAGATGAGGATGTCTATTTGATCGAGGAATCTTATATGAAGATCTAAAGAGGTCCTGAGAAGTAGAAGCGAGCCTAACCGAAGAACAAGTCTGTAAAAGTTGTCGCCAGACATGTTGAACTTGTTTTGCACTTTCTGGAGGCCTCGGTTGTCCGATCGACTATTATGACCATGCGTTGGAAAGCTCTTTCAGAGAGCTACAACTTTCCTGTTGACGTCGGAAGCATATTGGATTGGGATTTCTTGTAACTGGCAGATGCAGCGACCGCCGCATTATAGGCAGCGGCCGCCGTATATATTGCCACGGTGATGTCGTGTAGCAGCCAGGCAGTGGCCGCCGCATATTTCAGCGGCCGCTGCATGTTCAAGAGCAACACGTTTTCAAATTCGGCGCAATGACGTTTTCTATCCAAAAACCCTATTTATCTAATTGTCTTGTGGCCGACTTGGGGGTGGACGATTTTAGAGTGGGCTTAGCCCTAGGTTTCCACTTTTTCATTTTTCATTCTACGTTCATCAAACAATTTAGAGATTGAGCGATGTTTTCTATGAGGAACTAAACTCATCGGTTCTGCCTATAATTTGAAGCTTTATTTGGATTGATTGTGAGTTTCTAATTCTCGTTCCTTAATTCCTTGATTGAATGCTTCAACTTCTTTGCGCTTATTGAATTATTGTTTTGTTCTATCTTGTCTGGCCAACTAGTTAGATCAATTCAATTGCTAGGGTTTTGTAGATTTCTGATTGTGAACCTTAACCTAAGTAGCAAACTTATCCCTTTAGGGCTGATTGAACTAATTGGATAGGTAGGAAGTTGAATGTGTTTTTAAATCCCTCTTTAGGGACTGCAAATACCTTGGCTAATCTCTGAACTTAAAGCTATCAATTGGGTTAAATCCTTCTTTAGGGACTTTTCGATTGATAAGGGTTTCTAGGACTGATTGGACTAGTAACTATATTTGGTCGGGACAAGGGCATTCATAGGAAACTTAATAGGACGAGAAGAAGTTACAAGGATCGCTTCAACCAAATAAAGTGGAAAATTATAGGTAGAACTGCTTCTCTCATTTGTTTGAATCTTAACCATTTACTCTTGCTTTCGTCAATTCGCACACTCCTAAAACCCCCCCATTGGTTACTTAATCGACACTTGAATCATACTTGAGCAACAAATCTCCCTGTGGATCGACCTCTTACTTATTGTTGTACTAGTTATAGATTTGAGTTTACTTTGACGGAACAACGACAGGTTTCCCCTCCGTCAAATTTGGTGCCGTTGCCGGGGATATTTTTATTGATTCTTGTGTGTTTTTGGTGCTGATTTTTGGTGTGGACCATCTTATATGGTCCATACCCGTCCTACTAACATATGTTGAAGGTGAGGTTATTGTAGTTACACGAAGAGAGTTTTCATCAATACTTCATCAGACTGCAGGAGTACATTAACGATGTTTATTCATGGGGATATCGAGCTAGTTTAGGGGAAGTGCTTATATGCATCTTTGATGGCATGACTTCTGAGACACGGAGTCTTGATGAGCGCATGAGTGATGGAGGTTTATTAGATATGGGACTCTTGGAGATGTGGGAATTTTTCTGCAACATGGATTATCAATGTGCGCAGAATGAGTCACATCCTCCAATATCTCAAATCGTTGAGACCTCTGTTGCACCTCTTGAGGTCATTGTTGAAGATCAAACTAAGAAGATAGAGGAAGAAGACACTTCATCTGACGAGATCATCCCTAGCTCGCCCATTGATGAATCAGGTCCAGAGCGTATTGCTGAGGCTACAGAGCAAGTAAAAGATGTCTCCTGCACTATAGTGAATATTGGTAGATGCGTTGATCCATTTGACTGCTACTATGATAAGCCACCAATAGAACTGAATTGGTGGTATTATATACCCTTTGTGGGTAGTCGAGCCCAGGAATACAATAAGTCAAAATGGTTCTTAAATTCATTATTATTTAGTTTCAATTTATTTGTATGTAGTGCATGCTTGTTTGGTAGTTGTGCGCAAGAGTACGATAGGTTACTGAGGGCTTTGAATATGTCTGATTAGAGTCTTAAGCTTACCCACAACGTCGAGCCAATGACATGAAACAAAGGCGCTTCTCGGGAGGCAACCATAGGTAAGTTTTCTAATTTAGTTATTTCAATTCCTAGTTAGCTAGTTTTCTTTTCAATAAATTAGGTTTTCCATTAGGCATTAGATAGTTGCTTTTAGTTTTGGATGGACAAATTTTTCAGGAAAGGTCACACGAAACAGGCAGCGGTCACCGCAATGCTCAGATCTGACTTATCTGCCTGCTATTTGTTCAAGGGTCTACTGTTCCACCACATTGTGAGTATTTCATTCATCTCTCCCTCTATGATTTATTGTTTTTGTTGTCTTTTATGTTTCATTGAGGACAATGAAAGGTTTAAGTGTGGGGGAGGGATTCCATTTCATATAGATAGAGTTTGCATAACATGTTTATTTATGTCTTCATAGTTATTTTTATTCATATATTGCATTTCAAAAAAAAATCATGCATTGCATATACATAGATTTCAAATACCCACCTTAGTTAGTGAAACTCTACATTCTTATTGCATGAACCTGTAAATCCTATGATGAATTTGATTTGCTTAGCCTGATCACCTTAAAATGTTTTCTTATGAAGCATGATTTTGTGATGTAATTGAGCATGTATGGTTAAGCTTGAGTATGATTGAAATCCTACATAAACATGACCCTTGTGAGAATGTTTAGCCTTATTTGGAATCTTTTATAATTCTTTTGCTCAATTGTGTGATTTACTCTCCTTGTGTTGCTACCTCTTGGCATTGACTTCAGTATCTATTTTTCAAGACCGACTCACATGTTTGTTGCTTGCGGAGTTTATGTTTATAGTTTGAGTCTTTTGTTTGAATTTGTGCATATTTAGGGAAATAAAGTGGAAAGGGTTGATACACTTAGTAACCGGGTCTACGCATGACATCCATGGGTATGATTCACGTAAAACGGTGTAGAAAACTATCCACTATGAAAGAAAGCTTGATCATTGAGTAACCGGGTTCATTCATGGCATCCATGTTTGCAACTCGCGTCAAAAGATGTTCAAGTAGACTTTACTTAAGTAGGTTGAGGTTTTGATAGACCGGGGCCATTCATGACACCCACGTTTGCGCCTCGCGTAAGGAAGACACCAAGGCGAGAAAATAAATAGAAAAAAATAAAGAAATAAAAGAAGAAAAGAAAAAAAAGAGTCACATTTTGTTTATTTTTCTTTATTGTGTCCCGCATGTAATGGCAATTCGGTGGAGATTTGGTGATATTGTGGTCAATGTCTATGAGCTTAGTGCATTTTGGATTGAGTTGAGGGTTGAACCTTAAAGCCTAAACACATGAAAGCATGAGTGAAACACATATTCCTGGTGAGGTTGGATGATTTCTACTTCTATGCCTTGATCGCTAAATACATGCTATGATGTTTATTCACATGGTCTTGTGTTCATTTAAAATTGATTTTGCTTTTGATTTGGGCTAATGCATGAAGAAGGAAAGTGTAGGTATAGGTGGCTTTTATATTGTTCGCTCGAGGACTAGCGAAGCTTAAATATGGGGAAGTTTGATAGCATGTATTTAGATGGTCATAATAGGTTTCATTTAGCTTAGTTAAGATGCATATCATACATGTTTTAAGCACAATTTGCATATTTGCTCTCTATGTTGGTGGAGTCGGAATCTACACGTTTTTATTGATTATTTTAGGTAACTGTGGATCCGAGGAGGAGACCTGAGTTGATGAAACATTAGATGAGGATGTCTAGTTGATCGAGGAATCTTATATGAAGATCTAAAGAGGTCCTGAGAAGAAGAAGCGAGCCTAAACGAAGAACAAGTCTGTAAAAGTTGTCGCCAGACATGCTGAACTTGTTTTGCACTTTCTGGAGGCCTCGGTTGTCCGATCGACTATTATGACCATGCGTTGGAAAGCTCTTTCAGAGAGCTACAACTTTCTTGTTGACGTCGGATGCTGATTGGATTGGGATTTCTCGTAACTGACAGATGCAGCGACCGCCGTATTATAGGCAGCGGCCGCCGCATATATTGCCACGGGGATGTCGTGTAGCAGCCAGGCAGCGGCCGCCGCATATTGCAGCGGCGTTCCAGAGCAACGCGTTTTCAAATTTGGCGCAACGACGTTTTCTATCCAAAAACCCTATTTATCTAATTGTCTTGTGGCCGACTTAGGGGTGGACGATTTTAGAGAGGGCTTAGCCCTAGGTTTCCACTTTTTCATTTTTCATTCTATGTTCATCAAACAATTTAGAGATTGAGCGATGTTTTCTATAAGGAACTAAACTCATCGGTTCTGCCTATAATTTGAAGCTTTATTTGGATTGATTGTGAGTTTCTAATTCTCGTTCCTTAATTCCTTGATTGAATGCTTCAACTTCTTTGCGCTTATTGAATTATTGTTTTGTTCTATCTTGTCTGGCCAACGAGTTAGATCAATTCAATTGCTAGGGATTTGTAGATTTTTTATTGTGAACCTTAACCTAAGTAGCAAACTTATTCCTTTAGGGCTTATTGAACTAATTGGATAGGTAGGACGTTGAATGTGTTGTTAAATCCCTCTTTAGGGACAACAAATACCTTGGCTAATCTCTGAACTTAAAGCTATCAATTGGGTTAAATCCTTCTTTAGGGACTTTTCGATTGATAAGGGTTTCTAGGACTGATTGGACTAGTAACTATATTAGGTCGGGACAAGGGCATTCATAGGAAACTTAATAGGACGAGAAGAAGTTACAAGGATCGCTTCAACCAAATAAAGTGGAAAATTGTAGGTAGAACTGCTTCTCTCATTTTTTTGAATCTTAACCATTTACTCTTGCTTTCGTCAATTCACACACTCCTAAAACCCCCATTGGTTACTTAATCGACAATTGAATCATACTTGAGCAACAAATCTCCCTGTGGCTCGACCTCTTACTTATTCCTGTACTAGTTATAGGTTTGAGTTTACTTTGATGGAACAACGACAGGCTTCCCCTCCGTCCGGGACACATTTGAGCGAAAAGCACACAGTTTTGGAGGATAAAGAACAGTGCTACCGATATGGTCACTTATTGTCCGAATATTTGACGGAAAGATTTTCGCGTACAAAGCTCCCATTATGACATATAGACACCATATAAACATTTTTGGGACACGTTTGAGCGAAAACCACACAGTTTTGGAGGATAAAGAAAGGTGACGCCGATATGGTCACTTTTGGTCCGAAAAATTCACGGAAAGCTTTTCACGCACCAAGCTCCCATTATGACATATATATCATACAAACATGTTTGGTAAACATTTGAGCAAAAACCACACAATTTTGGTGGATAAAGAAAGGTGACGCTGATATGGTCACTTTTTGTCCGAAAATTTCACAGAAAGCTTTTCGAGCACAAAGCTCCCATTATGACATATACACCATATAAACATGTTTGGTAAACATTTGAGCAAAAACCACACAGTTTTGGTGGATAAAGCAAGGTGACGACGATATGGTCACTTTTGGACCGAAAATTTCACGGAAAGCTTTTCGCGCACAAAGCTCCATTTATGACATATACACCATATAAACATGTTTGGGACACATTTGAGCAAAAACAAGACAGTTTGGTGGATAAAGAAAGGTGACGCCGATATGGTCACTTTTGGTCCGAAAATTTCATGAAAAGCTTTTCGTGGACAAAGCTTCCATTATGACATATACACCATATAAACATGTTTGGGAGAAATGTGAGCGAAAACCACACAGTTTTGGAGGGTAAATAAAAGTGATGCCGATATGGTGACTTTTGGTCCGAAAATTTCACGGAAAACTTTTCGCGCACAAAGCTCCCATTATGACATATACACCATATAAACATGTTTGGGACACATATGAGCGAAAACCACACAGTTTTGGTGGATAAAGAAAGGTGACGCCGATATGGTCACTTTTGGTCCGAAAATTTCACGGAAAGCTTTTCGCGCACAAAGCTCCCATTATGACCTATACACCATATAAACATGTCTGGGACACATTTGAGCGAAAACAACACAGTTTTGGTGGATAAAGAAAGGTGACGCCGATATGGTCACTTTTGGTCCGAAAATTTGACGGAAAGCTTTTCGCGCACAAAGCTCCCATTATGACATATACACCATATAAAATTTGGGACACATTTGAGCGAAAACCACACAGTTTTGGTGGATAAAGAAAGGTCACGCCTATATTGTCACTTTTGGTCTGAAAATTTCACGAAAAACTTTTCGCACACAAAGCTCCCATTATGACCTATACACGATATAAACATGTTTGGGACACATTTGAGCGAAAACCCCACAGTTTTGGTGGATAAAGAAAGGTGACGCCGATATGGTCACTTTTGGTCCGAAAATTTCACTTAAAGCTTTTTGCGCACAATGCTCCCATTATGACCTATACACCATATAAACATGTTTGGTACATATTTGAGCAAAAACAACACAGTTTTGGTGGATAAAGAAACGTGACGCCGATATGGTAAATAATGGTCCGAAAATTTCATGTAAAGCTTTTCGCGCACAAAGCTCCAATTATGACATATACACCATATAAACATGTTTGGTAAACATTTGAGCGAAAACCACACAATTTTAGTGGATAAAGAATAGTGACACCGATATGGTCACTTTTGGTCCGAAAATTTTACGGAAAGCTTTTCGAGCACAAAGCTCCCATTATGACATATACACGATATAAACATGTTTAGGACACATTTGAGCGAAAACCTCACAGTTTTTGTTTGAATAGATAAATATATAGATGGTGGCATAAACACCGAGGAGTAACAAGAACACAAGACCATACCAAGGATCTTACGGTAAAAATAGGATTCCACAAAATGCCTACCGCATATTACAACCCCACATGCCACATCATTACACAAAAAGATACATCATTCCACACAAATTACCACTCTTAGATAAATCCACTCACGTGCTCCCACTCGAATTACCAATTACTCATAATACCATTGACAACCAAATGAAATACGGGGTACCACATCTAGCACCACAAGCTTCCCCACAAAATTAACAGACCACTTTATAAAACAAACCACGTGCTAAGACCACATCAGCCTAGCACCACAAAGTTCAACATAACAGGTCAAAGATCAACAAAAACCGGTGACCCACATATAATACCACTACACAAAGCCCATAGAAGGCCAAAAACCGGTCAAAGCCTAACCCCACCAAAAGCAAATCTAAAAGAAGCTATAGAAAACTCCTAAATCAGCTTTTAGAAAAGCAGGTAGGCCCCACACGTAGTAAAAACGGTGAACACATTTCAATACCACATTTCAATACCTCCAAGTTTTTGTGGATAAAGAAAGGTGACGCCGATATGGTCACTTGTGGTTCGAAATTTTGACGGAAAGCTTTTCGCGCACAAAGCTCAAATTATGACATATACACCATATAAACATGTTTAAGATACATTTGAGCGAAAGCCACACAGTTTTGTTGCATAAATAAAGGTGACGCCGATATGGTCAGTTTTAGTTCGAAAATTTCATGGAAAGCTTTTCGCGCATAAATCTCCCATTATGACATATACACCATATAAACATGTTTGGGACACATTTGAGCGAAAACCACACAGTTTTGGAGGACAAAGAAAGGTGACGCCGATATGGTCACTTTTGGTCCGAAAATATCACGGAAAGCTTTTCGCACACAAAGCTCTTATTATGACATATACACCATATAAACATGTTTGGTAAATATTTGAGCGAAAACAACACAGTTTTGGTGGATAAAGAAAGGTGACGCCGATCTGGTCAGTTTTGGTCCGAAAATTTCACGAAAAGCTTTTCGCGCACAAAGCTCCCATTATGACATATAAACCACATAAACATGTTTGGCAAACATTTGAGCGAAAACAACACAGTTTTGGTGAATAAAGAAAGGTGACGCCGATATGGTCACTTTTGGTCCGAAAATATCACGGAAAGCTTTTCGTACATAAAGCTCTCATTATGACCTATACACCATATAAACATGTTTGTCAAACATTTGAGCAAAAACCACACAGTTTTGGTGGATAAAGAAAGGTGACGCCGATATGGTCACTTTTGGTCCGAAAATATCACGGAAAGCTTTTCGCGCATAAAGCTCCCATTATGACATATATACCATATAAACATGCTTGGTAAATATTTGAGCGAAAACAACACAGTTTTGGTGGATAAAGAAAGGTGACGCCGATATGGTCACTTTTGTTCCGAAAATTTCACAGAAAGCTTTTCGCGCACAAAGCTCACATTATAACCTATACACTATATAAACATTTTTGGTAAACATTTGAGCGAAAACAACACAGTTTTGGTGGATAAAGAAACGTGACGCCGATATGGTCACTTTTGGTCCGAAAATATCACTGAAAGCTTTTCGTGCACAAAGCTCCCATTATAACCTATACACCATATAAACATGTTTGTCAAACATTTGAGCAAAAACCACACAGTTTTGGTGGATAAAGAAAGGTGATGCCAATATGGCCATTTTTGGTCCGAAAATATCACGGAACGCTTTTCGCTCACAAAGCTCACATTATGACATATACACCAAATAAACATGTTTGGTAAATATTTGAGCGAAAACAACACAGTTTTGGTGGATAAAGAAAGGTGACGCCGATATGGTCACTTTTAGTTCGAAAATTTCACGGAAAGCTTTTCGCGCACAAAGCTCCCATTATGACCTATAAACCATATAAACATGTTTGGTGAACATTTGAGCAAAAACCACACAGTTTTGGTGGATAAAGAAAGGTGACGCCGATATTGTCACTTTTGGTCCGAAAATATCACGGAAAGCTTTTCGCGCACAAAGCTCACATTATGACCTATACACCATATAAAAATGTTTGGTAAATATTTGAGCGAAAACAACACAGTTTTGGTGTAAAAAGAAAGGTGACGCCGATATGATCACTTTTTGTCCTAAAATATCACGGAAAGCTTTTCGCGCACAAAGCTCCCATTATAACATATCCACCATATAAACATGTTTGGTAAATATTTGAGCGAAAACAACACAGTTTTAGTGGATTAAGAAAGGTGACGCCGATATGGTCACTTTTGGTCCGAAAATTTCACGGAAAGCTTTTCGCGCACAAAGCTCCATTTATGACCGAAATATACACCATATAAACATGTTTGGCACATATTTGAGCGAAAAAAACATAGTTTTGGTGGATAAAGAAAGGTGACGCCGATATTGTCACTTTTGGTACGAAAATATCACGGAAAGCTTTTCGCGCACAAAGCTCCCATTATGACATAAACACCATATAAACATGTTTGGTAAATATTTGAGCGGAAACAACACATTTTTGGTGGATAAAGAAAGGTGACGCTCATATGGTCACTTTTGGTACGAAAATTTCACGAAAAGCTTTTCGCGCACAAAGCTCGCATTATGACATATACACCATATAAACATGTTTGGTAAACATTTGAGCGAAAACCACACAGTTTTGGAGAATAAAGAAAAGTAACGCCAATATGGTCACTTTTGGTCCGAAAAATTCACGGAAAGCTTTTCGCGCACAAAACTCTCATTATGACCTATACACCATATAAACATGTTTAATAAACATTTGAGCAAAAACAACACAGTTTTGGTGGATAAAGAAAGGTGACGCCGATATGGTCACTTTTGGTCCGAAAATTTCACGTAAAGCTTTTAGCGCACAAAACTCCCTTTATAACCGAAATATACACCATATAAACATGTTTGGTAAACATTTGAGCGAAAACAACACAGTTTTGGTGGATAAAGAAAGGTGACGCCGATATGGTCATTTTTTGTCCGAAAATTTCACGAAAAGCTTTTCGCGCACACAAAGCTCTTATTATGACATATACACCATATAAACATGTTTGGTAAATATTTGAGCGAAAACAACACAGTTTTGGTGGATAAAGAAAGGTGAAGCCGATATGGTCAGTTTTGGTCCGAAAATTTCACGAAAAGATTTTCGCGCACAAAGCTCCCATTATGACATATAAACCACATAAACTTGTTTGGGAAACATTTGAGCGAAAACAACACAGTTTTGGTGAATAAAGAAAGGTGATGCCGATATGGTCACTTTTGGTCCGAAAATATCACGGAAAGCTTTTCGTGCACAAAGCTCTCATTATGACCTATAAAACATATAAACATGTTTGTAAAACATTTGAGCAAAAACCACACAGTTTTGGTGGATAAAGAAAGGTGATGCCAATATGGCCATTTTTGGTCCGAAAATATCACGGAAAGCTTTTCGCGCACAAAGCTCACATTATGACATATACACCAAATAAACATGTTTGGTAAATATTTGAGCGAAAACAACACAGTTTTGGTGGATAAAGAAAGGTGACGCCGATATGGTCACTTTTAGTTCGAAAATTTCACGGAAAGATTTTCGCGCACAAAGCTCCCATTATGACCTATAAACCATATAAACATGTTTGGTGAACATTTGAGCAAAAACCACACAGTTTTGGTGGATAAAGAAAGGTGACGCCGATATTGTCACTTTTGGTCCGAAAATATCACGGAAAGCTTTTCGCGCACAAAGCTAACATTATGACCTATACACCATATAAAAATGTTTGGTAAATATTTGAGCGAAAACAACACAGTTTTGGTGTAAAAAGAAAGGTGACGCCGATATGGTCACTTTTTGTCTTAAAATATCACGGAAAGCTTTTCGCGCACAAAGCTCCCATTATGACATATCCACCATATAAACATGTTTGGTAAATATTTGAGCGAAAACAACACAGTTTTAGTGGATTAAGAAAGGTGACGCCGATATGGTCACTTTTGGTCCGAAAATTTCACGGAAAGCTTTTCGCGCACAAAGCTCCATTTATGACCGAAATATACACCATATAAACATGTTTGGCACATATTTGAGCGAAAAAAACATAGTTTTGGTGGATAAAGAAAGGTGACGCCGATATTGTCACTTTTGGTCCGAAAATATCACGGAAAGCTTTTCGCGCACAAAGCTCCCATTATGACATAAACACCATACAAACATGTTTGGTAAATATTTGAGCGGAAACAACACAGTTTTGGTGGATAAAGAAAGGTGACGCCGATATAGTTACTTTTGGTCCGAAAATATCACGGAAAGCTTTTCGCGCACAAATCTCCCATTATGACCTATACACCATATAAACATGTTTGGTAAATATTTGAGCGAAAACAACACAGTTTTGGTGGATAAAGAAAGGTGACGCCGATATGGTCACTTTTGTTCCGAATATTTGACGGAAAGCTTTTCGCGCACAAAACTCCCTTTATAACCTATACACCAAATAAACATGTTTGGTAAATATTTGAGCGAAAACAACAAAGTTTTTGTGGAAAAAGAAAGGTGACGCCGATATGGTCACTTTTGGTCCGAAAATTTCACGAAAAGCTTTTCGCACACAAAGCTCCCATTATGACATACATATACACCATATAAACATGTTTGGGACGCATTTGAGCAAAAACCACACTGTTTTTGAGGATAAAGAAAGGTGACGCTGATATGGTCACTTTTGGTCCGAAAATTTCACGGAAAGCTTTTCGCGCACAAAGCTCCCATTATGACATATACACCATATAAACATGTTTGGGACACATTTGAGCGAACACCACACTGTTTTTTAGGATAATGAACGGACACGCCGATATGGTCTCTTTTGGTCAAAAAATTTCACGGAAAGCTTTTCGCGCCCAAAGCTCCCGTTATTACATAAACCATATAAACATTTTTGGGACACATTTGAGCGAAAACCACACAATTTAAGTGGATTAAGAAAGGTGACGCCGATATTGTCACATTTGGTACGAAAATTTCGCAAAAAGCTTTTCGCGCACAAAGCTCCCATTATGACATAAACACCATATAAACATGTTTGGGACACATTTGGGCAAAAACCACACAGTTTTGGTGGATACAGAAAGGTGACGCCGATATGGTCACTTTTAGTCCAAAATTTCATGAAAAGCTTTTCGCGCACAAAGCTCCCATTATGACCTATACACCATATAAATTGTTTGGTAAACATTTGAGCAAAAACAACACAGTTTTGGTGGATAAAGAAAGGTGACGCCGATATGGTCACTTTTGGTCCGTAAATTTCACGAAAAGCTTTTCGCTCACAAAGCTCCCATTATGACATATACACCATATAAACATGTTTGATAAACATTTGAGCGAAAACCACACAGTTTTAGAGGATAAAGAAAAGTGACGTCGATATGGTCACTTTTGGTCGGAAAAATTCACGGAAAGCTTTTCGCGCACAAAGCTCTCATTATGACCTATACACCATATAAACATGTTAGGTAAACATTTGGGCGAAAACAAAAGTTTTGGTGGATAAAGAAAGGTGACGCCGATATAGTTACTTTTGGTCCGAAAATATAACGGAAAGCTTTTCGCGCACAAAGCTCCCATTATGACGTATACACCATATAAACATGATTGGTAAACATTTGAGCAAAAACCACACAGTTTTGGTGGATAAAGAAAGGTGACGCCGATATGGTCACTTTTGGTTCGAAAATATCACGGAAAGCTTTTCGTGCACAAAGCTCCCATTATGACCTATACACCGTATAAACATGTTTGGTAAACATTTGAGCAAAAACCACACAGTTTCGGTGGATAAAGAAAGGTGACGCCGATATGGTCACTTTTGGTCCGAAAATATCACGGAAAGCTTTTCACGCACAGAGCTCCCATTATGACATATACACCATATAAACATGTTTGGGACACATTTGAGCAAAAACCACATAGTTTTGGTGGATACAGAAAGGTGACGCCGATATGGTCACTTTTAGTCCAAAATTTCATGGAAAGCTTTTCGCGCACAAAGCTCCCATTATGACCTATACACCATATAAAGTGTTTGGTAAACATTTGAGGAAAAACAACACAGTTTTGGTGGATAAAGAAAGGTGACGCCGATATGGTCAATTTTGTTCCGTAAATTTCACGAAAAGCTTTTCGCTCACAAAGCTCCCATTATGACATATACACCATATAAACATGTTTGGTAAACATTTGAGCGAAAACCACACAGTGTTAGAGGATAAAGAAAAGTGGCACCGATATGGTCACTTTTGGTCCGAAAAATTCACGGAAAGCTTTTCGCGCACAAAGCTCCCATTATGACCTATACACCATATAAACTAGGGCTGGCAAATGGTACGAAAATTACCATACCAACCACCTACCAACCACAAACCACACTTGTTGGTAACCACACTTGCGGTAACCACACTTGTGGTAACCACCATGGTGGTAACCACGTGAAGGTGGTACGGTAATGGTAATGAAGTCTAAAATACCATGGTTACCATGGTTACCAAGTGTGTATATATATATATATATATATATATATTATTTTTTATTAGTTTTTACCTTTATGGCTTTATGTTTTAACATTTAACTTTTTAGTTTTTAGTTTGTGTTAATTTAATTAATACAAATTTAAATTGGTCATTTACTGAGTAAAGGGAAAACTGGAAAGCGGCAGCCGCAACCCTAGGGCTCTTCAACGTTTTCCCTAGTTCGTTCAATTTCAAAGTTCTCAGACAAAAACAAAGGGGAAAGCCGAAAGCGGCAGCCCTAGTCTCTCCGTTGAGTTCGTTCAAGGCTTCCGAGGCCGTTCAAGCCTCAAGGGTTGCCCAATTTTAGAATTTCTCACTTGCTCTCTCAAGTCTCAATGGCTCGTCGTGGTTCATTCGGAAGAAGCGGTGGCATCAAAAGGAATGCACGAGGTAGAGGGTTATTTATCCCTAGGCCGGTTGAAGTTGGCCTTCCGGTAGGTGGCCGAGGTACAACTGTTGAACTTGGTTTATTTGATTGTGAACTTGTTTGAATTGGTTTGTTTGAATTTATTTGAACTTTTAACATATGGTAAACATGGTAATATACTGATGGTAACCACAAGTCGTGGTTACCACATATGTGGTAACCACAACTTGTGGTTGGTACGTGGTATGAAAGTTTTCATACCACCAGTTGGTGGTTGGTACGTGGTAATCAACATTTTTGGGTGGTTACCGTACCATGCCAACCCTAATATAAACATGTTAGGTAAATATTTGAGCGAAAACAACAAAGTTTTGGTGGATAAAGAAAGGTGACGCCGATATAGTTACTTTTGGTCCGAAAATATCACGGAAAGCTTTTTGCGCACAAAGCTCCCATTATGACCTATACACCATATAAACATGTTTGGTAAACATTTGAGCAAAAACAACAAAGTTTTGGTGGATAAAGAAAGGTGCTGCCGATATGGTCACTTGTGGTCCGAATATTTGACGGAAAGATTTTCGCGCACAAAGCTCCCATTATGACCTATACACCATATAAACATGTTTGGTAAATATTTGAGCGAAAACAACACAGTTTCTGTGGAAAAAGAAAGGTGACGCCGATATGGTCACTTTTGGTCCGAAAATTTCACGAAAAGCTTTTCGCTCACAAAGCTCCCATTATGACATATACACCATATAAATATGTTTGGTAAACATTTGAGCGAAAACCACACTGTTTTTTAGGATAAAGAAAGGACACGCCGATATGGTCACTTTTGGTCCGAAAATTTCACGGAAAGCTTTTCGCGCACAAAGCTCCCGTTATGACATACACCATATAAACATTTTTGGGACACATTAGAGCGAAAACCACGCAATTTTAGTGGATTAAGAAAGGTGACGCCGATATTGTCACATTTGGTACGAAAATTTTGCGAAAAGCTTTTCGCACACAAAGCTCCCATTATGACATATACACCATATAAACCTGTTTGGGACACATTTGGGTAAAAACCACACAGTTTTGGTGGATACAGAAAGGTGACGCCGATATGGTCACTTTTAGTGCAAAATTTCATGGAAAGCTTTTCGCGCACAAAGCTCCCATTATGACCTATACACCATATAAATTGTTTGGTAAACATTTGAGCAAAAACAGCATAGTTTTGGTGGATAAAGAAAGGTGATGCCGATATGGTCACTTTTGGTCCGTAAATTTCACGAAAAGCTTTTCGCTCACAAAGCTCCCATTATGACATATACACCATATAAACATGTTTGGTAAACATTTGAGCGAAAACCACACAGTTTTAGAGGATAAAGAAAAGTAAAGCCGATATGGTCACTTTTGGTCGGAAAAATTCACGGAAAGCTTTTCGCGCACAAAGCTCCCATTATGACCTATACACCATATAAACATGTTAGGTAAACATTTGGGCGAAAACAACAGTTTTGGTGGGTAAAGAAAGGTGACGCCGATATAGTTACTTTTGGTCCGAAAATATCACGGAAAGCTTTTCGCGCACAAAGCTCCCATTATGACATATACACCATATAAACATGTTTGATAAACATTTGAGCAAAAACCACACAGTTTTGGTGGATAAAGAAAGGTGACGCCGATATGGTCACTTTTGGTCCGAAAATATCACGGAAAGCTTTTCGCGCACAAAGCTCCATTATGACCTATACACCGTATAAACATGTTTGCTAAACATTTGAGCAAAAACCACACAGTTTTGATGGATAAAGAAAGGTGACGCCGATATGGTCACTTTTGGTCCGAAAATATCACGGAAAGCTTTTCGTGCACAAAGCTCCCATTATGACATATACACCATATAAACATGTTTGGGACACATTTGAGCAAAAACCACATAGTTTTGATGGATACAGAAAGGTGACGCCGATATGGTCACTTTTAGTCCAAAATTTCATGGAAAGCTTTTCGCGCACAAAGCTCCCATTATGACCTATACACCATATAAAGTGTTTGGTAAACATTTGAGCAAAAACAACACAGTTTTGGTGGATAAAGAAAGGTGATGCCGATATGGTCAATTTTGTTCCGTAAATTTCACGAAAAGCTTTTCGCTCACAAAGCTCCCATTATGACATATACACCATATAAACATGTTTGGTAAACATTTGAGCGAAAACCACACAGTTTTAGAGGATAAAGAAAAGTGACACCGATATGGTCACTTTTGGTCCGAAAATATCACGGAAAGCTTTTCGCGCACAAAGCTCCATTATGACCTATACACCGTATAAACATGTTTGGTAAACATTTGAGCAAAAACCACACAGTTTTGGTGGATAAAGAAAGGTGACGCCGATATGGTCACTTTTGGTCCGAAAATATCACGGAAAGCTTTTCGTGCACAAAGCTCCCATTATGAAATATACACAATATAAACATGTTTGGGACACATTTGGGCAAAAACCACATAGTTTTGATGGATACAGAAAGGTGACGCCGATATGGTCACTTTTAGCCCAAAATTTCATGGAAAGCTTTTCGTGCACAAAGCTCCCATTATGACCTATACACCATATAAAGTGTTTGGTAAACATTTGAGCAAAAACAACACAGTTTTGGTGGATAAAGAAAGGTGATGCCGATATGGTCAATTTTGTTCCGTAAATTTCACGAAAAGCTTTTCGCTCACAAAGCTCCCATTATGACATATACACCATATAAACATGTTTGGTAAACATTTGAGCGAAAACCACACAGTTTTAGAGGATAAAGAAAAGTGACACCGATATGGTCACTTTTGGTCCGAAAAATTCACGGAAAGCTTTTCACGCACAAAGCTCCCATTATGACCTATACACCATATAAAGATGTTAGGTAAATATTTGAGCGAAAACAACACAGTTTTGGTGGATAAAGAAAGGTGACGCCGATATAGTTACTTTTGGTCCGAAAATATCACGGAAAGCTTTTCGCGCACAAAGCTCCCATTATGACCTATACACCATATAAACATGTTTGGTAAACATTTGAGCAAAAACCACACAGTTTTGGTCGATAAAGAAAGGTGACGCCGATATGGTCACTTTTGGTTCGAAAATATCACGGAAAGCTTTTCGCGCACAAAGCTCCCATTATGACCTATACACCGTATAAACATGTTTGGTAAACATTTGAGCAAAAACCACACAGTTTTGTTGGATAAAGAAAGGTGACGCCGATATGGTCACTTTTGGTCCGAAAATATCACGGAAAGCTTTTCGCGCACAAAGCTCCCATTATGACCTATACACCATATAAACATGTTTTGTAAATATTTGAGCGAAAACCACACAGTTTTGGAGGATAAGAAAAAGTGACGCCGATATGGTCACTTTTGGTCCAAAAATTTAACGAAAAACTTTTCGCTCACAAAGCTCCCATTATGACATATACACCATATAAACATGTTTGGTAAACATTTGAGCGAAAACCACACGGTTTTAGAGGATAAAGAAAAGTGACGCCGATATGGTGACTTTTGGTCCGAAAATTTCACGAAAAGCTTTTCGCGCACAAAGCTCTAATTATAACATATACACCATATAAACATGTTTGGGACGCATTTGAGCAAAAACCACACTGTTTTTGAGGATAAAGAAAGGTGGCGCCAATATGGTGACTTTTGGTCGGAAAATTTCACGAAAAGATTTTCGCGCACAAAGCTCCCATTATGACATATACACCATATAAACATGTTTGGGACACATTTGAGCGAAAACCACACTGTTTTAGTGGATTAAGAAAGGTGACGCCGATATTGTCACATTTGGTACGAAAATTTTGCGAAAAGCTTTTCGCGCACAAAGCTCCCATTATGACATATACACCATATAAACATGTTTGGGACACATTTGGGCAAAAACCACACAGTTTTGGAGGATACAGAAAGGTGACGCCGATATGGTCACTTTTAGTCCAAAATTTCATGGAAATCTTTTTGCGCACAAAGCTCCCATTATGACCTATACACCATATAAATTGTTTGGTAAACATTTGAGCAAAAACAGCATAGTTTTGGTGGATAAAGAAAGGTGACGCCGATATGGTCACTTTTGGTCCGTAAATTTCACGAAAAGCTTTTCGCTCACAAAGCTCCCATTATGACATATACACCATATAAACATGTTTGGTAAACATTTGAGCGAAAACCACACAGTTTTAGAGGATAAAGAAAAGTGACGCCGATATGGTCACTTTTGGTCGGAAAAATTCACGGAAAGCTTTTCGCGCACAAAGCTCCCATTATGACCTATACACCATATAAACATGTTAGGTAAACATTTGGGCGAAAATTACAGTTTTGGTGGATAAAGAAAGGTGACGTCGATATAGTTACTTTTGGTCCGAAAAAATCACGGAAAGCTATTCGCGCACAAAGCTCCCATTATGACATATACACCGTATAAACATGTTTGGTAAACATTTGAGCAAAAACCACACAGTTTTGGTGGATAAAGAAAGGTGACGCCGATATGGTCACTTTTGGTCCGAAAATATCACGGAAAGCTTTTCGCGCACAAAGCTCCATTATGACCTATACACCGTATAAACATGTTTGGTAAACATTTGAGCAAAAACCACACAATTTTGGTGGATAAATAAAGGTGACGCCGATATGGTCACTTTTGGTCCGAAAATATCACGGAAAGCTTTTCGTGCACAAAGCTCCCATTATGACATATACACCATATAAACATGTTTGGGACACATTTGAGCAAAAACCACATAGTTTTGATGGATACAGAAAGGTGACGCCGATATGGTCACTTTTAGTCCAAAATTTCATGGAAAGCTTTTCGCGCACAAAGCTCCCATTATGACCTATACACCATATAAAGTGTTTGGTAAACATTTGAGCAAAAACAACACAATTTTGGTTGATAAAGAAAGGTGACGCCGATATGGTCAATTTTGTTCCGTAAATTTCACGAAAAGCTTTTTGCTCACAAAGCTCCCATTATGACATATACACCATATAAACATGTTTGGTAAACATTTGAGCGAAAACCACACAGTTTTAGAGGATAAAGAAAAGTGACACCGATATGGTCACTTTTGGTCCGAAAAATTCACGGAAAGCTTTTCACGCACAAAGCTCCCATTATGACTTATACACCATATAAACATGTTAGGTAAATATTTGAGCGAAAAAACACAGTTTTGGTGGATAAAGAAAGGTGACGCCGATATAGTTACTTTTGGTCCGAAAATATCACGGAAAGCTTTTCGCGCACAAAGCTCCCATTATGACCTATACACCATATAAACATGTTTGGTAAACATTTGAGCAAAAACCACACAGTTTTGGTGGATAAAGAAAGGTGACGCCGATATGGTCACTTTTGGTCCGAAAATATCACGGAAAGCTTTTCGCGCACAAAGCTCCCATTATGACCTATACACCGTATAAACATGTTTGGTAAACATTTGAGCAAAAACCACACAGTTTTGGTGGATAAAGAAAGGTGACGCCGATATGGTCACTTTTGGTCCGAAAATATCACGGAAAGCTTTTCGCGCACAAAGCTCCCATTATGACCTATACACCATATAAACATGTTTTGTAAATATTTGAGCGAAAACCACACAGTTTTGGAGGATAAGGAAAAGTGACGCCGATATGGTCACTTTTGGTCCGAAAATTTCACGAAAAGCTTTTCGCTCACAAAGCTCCCATTATGACATATACACCATATAAACATGTTTGGTAAACGTTTGAGCGAAAACCACACGGTTTTAGAGGATAAAGAAAACTGACGCCGATATGGTGACTTTTGGTCCGAAAATTTCACGAAAAGCTTTTTGCGCACAAAGCTCTAATTATAACATATACACCATATAAACATGTTTGGGACGCATTTGAGCAAAAACCACACTGTTTTTGAGGATAAAGAAAGGTGGCGCCGATATGGTGACTTTTGGTCGGAAAATTTCACGGAAAGATTTTCCCGCACAAAGCTCCCATTATGACATATACACCATATAAACATGTTTGGGACACATTTGAGCGAAAACCACACTGTTTTTTAGGATAAAGAAAGGTCACGCCGATATGGTCACTTTTGGTCCGAAAATTTCACGGAAAGCTTTTCGCGCACAAAGCTCCCATTATGACATACACCATATAAACATTTTTGGGACACATTTGAGCGAAAACAACACAATTTTAGTGGATTAAGAAAGGTGACGCCAATATGGTCACTTTTGGTCCGAAAATTTCGCGAAAAGCTTTTCGCGCACATAGCTCCCATTATGACATATACACCATATAAACATGTTTGGGACACATTTGAGCAAAAACCACACAGTTTTGGTGGATACAGAAATGTGATGCTGATACGGTCACTTTTGGTCCGAAAATTTTACGAAAAGCTTTTCACTCACAAAGCTCCCATTATGACATATAAACGCTATAAACATGTTTGGTAAACATTTGAGCGAAAACCACACAGTTTTGGAGGATGAAGAAAAGTGACGCCGACATGGTCACTTTTGGTCCGAAAAATTCACGGAAAGCTTTTCGCGCACAATGCTCCCATTATGACATATACACCATATAAACATGTTTGGTAAATATTTGAGCAAAAAACCACACAGTTTTGGTGGATAAAGAAAGGTGACGCCGATATGGTCACTTTTGGTCCGAAAATTTCACAGAAAGCTTTTCGAGCACAAAGCTTACATTATGACATATACACCATATAAACATGTTTGGGACACATTTGAGCGAAAACCACACAGTTTTGGAGGATAAAGAAAGGTGACGCCGATATGGTCAACTTTGGTCCGAAAAATTCACGAAAAGTATTTCGCGCACCAAGCTCCCATTATGACATATACATCATATAAACATGTTTGGTAAACATTTGAGCAAAAACCACATAGTTTTGGTGGATGAAGAATGGTGACGCTGGTCACTTTTGGTCCGAAAATTTCACAGAAAGCTTTTCGAGCACAAAGCTCCCATTATGACATATACACCATATAAACATGTTTGCAAAACATTTGAGCAAAAACCACACAGTTTTGGTGGATAAAGATAGGTGACGACGGTATAGTCACTTTTGGTCCGAAAATTTCACGAAAAGCTTTTCGCGCACAAAGCTCTCATTATGAAATATACACCATATAAACATGTTTGGGAGAAATTTGAGCGAAAACCACACAGTTTTGGAGGACAAAGAAAAGTGACGCCGATATGTTGACTTTTGGTCTGAAAATTTCGCGAAAAGCTTTTCGCGCACAAAGCTCCCATTATGATATATACATCATATAAACATGTTTGGGACACATTTGAGCGAAAACCACACTGTTTTTGAGGATAAAAAAAGGTGACGCCGATATGGTCACTTTTGTTCTGAAAATTTCACGGAAAGCTTTTCGCGCACAAAGCTCCCATATAACATATACACCATATAAACATGTTTGGGACACATTTGAGCGAAAACTACACTGTTTTTGAGGATAAAGAAAGGTTATGCCGATATTGTCACTTTTGGTCCGAAAATTTCACGGAAAGCTTTTCGCGCACAAAGCTCCTGTTATGACATACACCATATAAACATTTGTGGGACACATTTGAGCGAAAACCACACAATTTTAGTGGATTAAGAAAGGTGACGCCGATATTGTCACATTTGGTACGAAAACTTCGCGAAAAGCTTTTCGCGCACAAACCTCCCATTATGACATATACACCATATAAACATGTTTGGGACACATTTGGGCAAAAACCACACAGTTTTGGTGGATACAGAAAGGTGACGCCGATATGGTAACTTTTGGTCCGAAAATATCATGGAAAGCTTTTCGCGCACAAAGCTCCCATTATGACCTATACACCATATAAACATGTTTGGTAAACATTTGAGCATAAACCACACAGTTTTGGTGGATAAAGAAAGGTGACGCCGATATGGTCACTTTTGGTCCGAAAATATCACGGAAAGCTTTTCGCGCACAAAGCTCCCATTATGACCTATACTCCATATAAACATGTTTTGTAAATATTTGAGCGAAAACAACACAGTTTTGGTGGAAAACGAAAGGTGACGCCGATATGGTCACTTTTGGTCGGAAAAATTCACGGAAAGCTTTTCGCGCACAAAGCTCCCATTATGACCTATACACCATATAAACATGTTAGGTAAACATTTGGGCGAAAATTACAGTTTTGGTGGATAAAGAAAGGTGACGTCGATATAGTTACTTTTGGTCCGAAAAAATCACGGAAAGCTATTCGCGCACAAAGCTCCCATTATGACATATACACCGTATAAACATGTTTGGTAAACATTTGAGCAAAAACCACACAGTTTTGGTGGATAAAGAAAGGTGACGCCGATATGGTCACTTTTGGTCCGAAAATATCACGGAAAGCTTTTCGCGCACAAAGCTCCATTATGACCTATACACCGTATAAACATGTTTGGTAAACATTTGAGCAAAAACCACACAATTTTGGTGGATAAATAAAGGTGACGCCGATATGGTCACTTTTGGTCCGAAAATATCACGGAAAGCTTTTCGTGCACAAAGCTCCCATTATGACATATACACCATATAAACATGTTTGGGACACATTTGAGCAAAAACCACCTAGTTTTGATGGATACAGAAAGGTGACGCCGATATGGTCACTTTTAGTCCAAAATTTCATGGAAAGCTTTTCGCGCACAAAGCTCCCATTATGACCTATACACCATATAAAGTGATTGGTAAACATTTGAGCAAAAACAACACAATTTTGGTTGATAAAGAAAGGTGACGCCGATATGGTCAATTTTGTTCCGTAAATTTCACGAAAAGCTTTTTGCTCACAAAGCTCCCATTATGACATATACACCATATAAACATGTTTGGTAAACATTTGAGCGAAAACCACACAGTTTTAGAGGATAAAGAAAAGTGACACCGATATGGTCACTTTTGGTCCGAAAAATTCACGGAAAGCTTTTCACGCACAAAGCTCCCATTATGACTTATACACCATATAAACATGTTAGGTAAATATTTGAGCGAAAAAACACAGTTTTGGTGGATAAAGAAAGGTGACGCCGATATAGTTACTTTTGGTCCGAAAATATCACGGAAAGCTTTTCGCGCACAAAGCTCCCATTATGACCTATACACCATATAAACATGTTTGGTAAACATTTGAGCAAAAACCACACAGTTTTGGTGGATAAAGAAAGGTGACGCCGATATGGTCACTTTTGGTCCGAAAATATCACGGAAAGCTTTTCGCGCACAAAGCTCCCATTATGACCTATACACCGTATAAACATGTTTGGTAAACATTTGAGCAAAAACCACACAGTTTTGGTGGATAAAGAAAGGTGACGCCGATATGGTCACTTTTGGTCCGAAAATATCACGGAAAGCTTTTCGCGCACAAAGCTCCCATTATGACCTATACACCATATAAACATGTTTTGTAAATATTTGAGCGAAAACCACACAGTTTTGGAGGATAAGGAAAAGTGACGCCGATATGGTCACTTTTGGTCCGAAAATTTCACGAAAAGCTTTTCGCTCACAAAGCTCCCATTATGACATATACACCATATAAACATGTTTGGTAAACGTTTGAGCGAAAACCACACGGTTTTAGAGGATAAAGAAAACTGACGCCGATATGGTGACTTTTGGTCCGAAAATTTCACGAAAAGCTTTTTGCGCACAAAGCTCTAATTATAACATATACACCATATAAACATGTTTGGGACGCATTTGAGCAAAAACCACACTGTTTTTGAGGATAAAGAAAGGTGGCGCCGATATGGTGACTTTTGGTCGGAAAATTTCACGGAAAGATTTTCCCGCACAAAGCTCCCATTATGACATATACACCATATAAACATGTTTGGGACACATTTGAGCGAAAACCACACTGTTTTTTAGGATAAAGAAAGGTCACGCCGATATGGTCACTTTTGGTCCGAAAATTTCACGGAAAGCTTTTCGCGCACAAAGCTCCCATTATGACATACACCATATAAACATTTTTGGGACACATTTGAGCGAAAACAACACAATTTTAGTGGATTAAGAAAGGTGACGCCAATATGGTCACTTTTGGTCCGAAAATTTCGCGAAAAGCTTTTCGCGCACATAGCTCCCATTATGACATATACACCATATAAACATGTTTGGGACACATTTGAGCAAAAACCACACAGTTTTGGTGGATACAGAAATGTGATGCTGATACGGTCACTTTTGGTCCGAAAATTTTACGAAAAGCTTTTCACTCACAAAGCTCCCATTATGACATATAAACGCTATAAACATGTTTGGTAAACATTTGAGCGAAAACCACACAGTTTTGGAGGATGAAGAAAAGTGACGCCGACATGGTCACTTTTGGTCCGAAAAATTCACGGAAAGCTTTTCGCGCACAATGCTCCCATTATGACATATACACCATATAAACATGTTTGGTAAATATTTGAGCAAAAAACCACACAGTTTTGGTGGATAAAGAAAGGTGACGCCGATATGGTCACTTTTGGTCCGAAAATTTCACAGAAAGCTTTTCGAGCACAAAGCTTACATTATGACATATACACCATATAAACATGTTTGGGACACATTTGAGCGAAAACCACACAGTTTTGGAGGATAAAGAAAGGTGACGCCGATATGGTCAATTTTGGTCCGAAAAATTCACGAAAAGTATTTCGCGCACCAAGCTCCCATTATGACATATACATCATATAAACATGTTTGGTAAACATTTGAGCAAAAACCACATAGTTTTGGTGGATGAAGAATGGTGACGCTGGTCACTTTTGGTCCGAAAATTTCACAGAAAGCTTTTCGAGCACAAAGCTCCCATTATGACATATACACCATATAAACATGTTTGCAAAACATTTGAGCAAAAACCACACAGTTTTGGTGGATAAAGATAGGTGACGACGGTATAGTCACTTTTGGTCCGAAAATTTCACGAAAAGCTTTTCGCGCACAAAGCTCTCATTATGAAATATACACCATATAAACATGTTTGGGAGAAATTTGAGCGAAAACCACACAGTTTTGGAGGACAAAGAAAAGTGACGCCGATATATTGACTTTTGGTCTGAAAATTTCGCGAAAAGCTTTTCGTGCACAAAGCTCCCATTATGATATATACATCATATAAACATGTTTGGGACACATTTGAGCGAAAACCACACTGTTTTTGAGGATAAAAAAAGGTGACGCCGATATGGTCACTTTTGTTCTGAAAATTTCACGGAAAGCTTTTCGCGCACAAAGCTCCCATATAACATATACACCATATAAACATGTTTGGGACACATTTGAGCGAAAACTACACTGTTTTTGAGGATAAAGAAAGGTGATGCCGATATGGTCACTTTTGGTCCGAAAATTTCACGGAAAGCTTTTCGCGCACAAAGCTCCTGTTATGACATACACCATATAAACATTTGTGGGACACATTTGAGCGAAAACCACACAATTTTAGTGGATTAAGAAAGGTGACGCCGATATGGTCACTTTTGGTACGAAAATTTCGCGAAAAGCTTTTCGCGCACAAACCTCCCATTATGACATATACACGATATAAACATGTTTGGGACACATTTGAGCAAAAACCACACAGTTTTGGTGGATACAGAAAGGTGACGCCGATATGGTAACTTTTGGTCCGAAAATATCATGGAAAGCTTTTCGCGCACAAAGCTCCCATTATGACCTATACACCATATAAACATGTTTGGTAAACATTTGAGCATAAACCACACAGTTTTGGTGGATAAAGAAAGGTGACGCCGATATGGTCACTTTTGGTCCGAAAATATCACGGAAAGCTTTTCGCGCACAAAGCTCCCATTATGACCTATACTCCATATAAACATGTTTTGTAAATATTTGAGCGAAAACAACACAGTTTTGGTGGAAAACGAAAGGTGACGCCGATATGGTCACTTTTGGTCCGAAAATTTCACGGAAAGCTTTTCGCGCACAAAGCTCCCATTATGACATATACACCATATAAACATGTTTGGGACACATTTGAGCGAAAACCACACTGTTTTTTAGGATAAAGAAAGGACACGCCGATATGGTCACATTTGGTCCGAAAATTTCACGGAAAGCTTTTCGCGCACAAAGCTCCCGTTATGACATACACCATATAAACATTTTTGGGACACATTTGAGCGAAACCACACAATTTTAGTGGATTAAGAAAGGTGACGCCGATATTGTCACATTTGGTACGAAAATTTCGCGAAAAGCTTTTCGCGCACAAAGCTCCCATTATTACATATAAACCATATAAACATGTTTGGGACACATTTGGGCAAAAACCACACAGTTTTGGTGGACACAGAAAGGTGACGCCGATATGGTCACTTTTAGTCCAAAATTTCATGGAAAGCTTTTCGCGCACAAAGCTCCCATTATGACCTGTACACCATATAAATTGTTTGGTAAACATTTGAGCAAAAACAACATAGTTTTGGTGGATAAAGAAAGGTGACGCCGATATGGTCACTTTTGGTCCGTAAATTTCACGGAAAGCTTTTCGCTCACAAAGCTCCCATTATGACCTATACACCATATAAACATGGTTGGTAAACATTTGAGCAAAAACCACACAGATTTGGTGGATAAAGAAAGGTGACGCCGATATGGTCACTTTTGGTCCGAAAATATCACGGAAAGCTTTTCGCGCACAAAGCTCCCATTATGACCTATACACCCTATAAACATGATTGGTAAACATTGGAGCAAAAACCACACAATTTTGGTGGATAAAGAAAGGTGACGCCGATATGGTCACTTTTGGTCCGAAAATATCACGGAAAGATTTTCGCGCACAAAGCTCCCATTATGACATATACACCATATAAACATGTTTGGGACACATTTGAGCAAAAACCACATAGTTTTGGTGGATACAGAAAGGTGACGCCGATATGGTCACTTTTAGTCCAAAATTTCATGGAAAGCTTTTCGCGCACAAAGCTCCCATTATGACCTATACACCATATAAAGTGTTTGGTAAACATTTGAGCAAAAACAACACGGTTTTGGTGGATAAAGAAAGGTGACGCCGATATGGTCAATTTTGTTCCGTAAATTTCACGAAAAGCTTTTCGCTCACAAAGCTCCCATTATGACATATATACCATATAAACATGTTTGGTAAACATTTGAGCGAAAACCACACAGTTTTAGAGGATAAAGAAAAGTGACACCGATATGGTCACTTTTGGTCCGAAAAATTCACGGAAAGCTTTTCGCGCACAAAGCTCCCATTATGACCTATACACCATATAAACATGTTTGGTAAACATTTGAGCAAAAACCATACAGTTTTGGTGGATAAAGAAAGGTGACGCCGATATGGTCACTTTTGGTCCGAAAATATCACGGAAAGCTTTTCGCGCACAAAGCTCCCATTATGACCTATACACCGTATAAACATGTTTGGTAAACATTTGAGCAAAAACCACACAGTTTTGGTGGATAAAGAAAGGTGACGCCGATATGGTCACTTTTGGTCCGAAAATATGACGGAAAACTTTTCGCGCACAAAGCTCCCATTATGACCTATACACCATATAAACATGTTTTGTAAATATTTGAGCGAAAACCACACAGTTTTGGAGGATAAAGAAAAGTGACGCCGATATGGTCACTTTTGGTCCGAAAATTTCACGAAAAGCTTTTCGCTCACAAAGCTCCCATTATGACATATACACCATATAAACATATTTGGTAAACATTTGAGCGAAAACCACACGGTTTTAGAGGATAAAGAAAAGTGACGCCGATATGGTGACTTTTGGTCCGAAAATTTCACGAAAAGCTTTTCGCGCACAAAGCTCTCATTATAACATATACACCATATAAACATGTTTGGGACGCATTTGAGCAAAAACCACACTGTTTTTGAGGATAAAGAAAGGTGGCGCCGATATGGTGACTTTTGGTAGGAAAAATTCACGGAAAGCTTTTCGCGCACAAAGCTCCCATTATTACATGTACACCATGTAAACTTGTTTGGTAAACATTTGAGCAAAAAACCACACAGTTTTGGTGGATAAAGAAAGGTGACGCCGATATGGTCACTTTTGGTCCGAAAATTTCACATAAATTTTTTCGAGCACAAATCTCACATTATGACATATACAGCATATAAACATGTTTGGGACACATTTGAGCAAAAACCACACAGTTTTGTTGGATAAAGAAAGGTGACGCCGATATGGTCACTTTTGGTCCGAAAATTTCACGAAAAGCTTTTCGCGTAGAAAGCTCACATTATGACATATACACCATATAAACGTGTTTGGGAGAAATTTGAGCGAAAACCATACAGTTTTGGAGGATAAAGAAAAGTGACGCCGTTAAGGTGACTTTTGGTCCGAAAATTTCACGAAAAGCGTTTCGCGCACAAAGCTCCCATTATGACATATACACCATATAAACATGTTTGGGACACATTTGAGCAAAAACCACACTTTTTTGAGGATAACGAAAGGTGACGCGAATATGGTCACTTTTGGTCCGAAAATTTCACGGAAAGATTTTCGCGCACAAAGCTTCCATTATGACATATACACCATATAAACATGTTTGGGACACATCTGAGCGAAAACCACACTATATTTGAGGATAAAGAAAGGTGACGCCGATATGGTCACTTTTGGTCCGAAAATTTCACGAAAAACTTTTCGGGCACAAAGCTCCCATTATGACATATACACCATATAAACATGTTAGGGACACATTTGAGCAAAAACCACATAGTTTTGGAGGATAAAGAAAGGTGACGCCGATATGGTCACTTTTGGTCCGAAACTTTCACGAAAAGCTTTTCGTGCACAAAGCTCCCATTATGAATATACACCATATAAACATGTTTGGGAGAAATTTGAGCGAAAACCACACAGTTTTGGAGGATAAAGAAATGTGACGCCGATATGGTGACTTTTGGTCCGAAAATTTCACGAAATGCTTTTCGCGCACAAAGCTCCCATTATGACATATACACCATATAAACATGTTTGGGAGAAATTTGAGCGAAAACCACAGAGTTTTGGAGGATAAAGAAATGTGACGCCTATATGGTGACTTTTGGTCCGAAAATTTCACGAAAAGCTTTTCGCGCACAAAGCTCCCATTATGACATATACATCATATAAACATGTTTGGGAGACATTTGAGCGAAAACCACACTGTTTTTTAGGATAAAAAAAGGTGACGCCGATATGGTCACTTTTGGTCCGAAAATTTCACGGAAAGCTTTTCGCGCACAAAGCTCCCATATGACACATACACCATATAAACATGTTTGGGACACATTTGAGCGAAAACCACACAGTTTTGGTGGGTAAAGAAAGGTGTTGCCGATATGGTCACTTGTGGTCCGAATATTTGACGGAAAGATTTTCGCGCACAAAGCTCACATTATAACATATACACCATATAAACATTTTTGGGACACATTTGAGCGAAAACCACACTGTTTTGGAGGATAAAGAAAGGTGACGCCGATATGGTCACTTTTGGTCTGAAAAATTCACGGAAAGCTTTTCGCGCACCAAGCTCCCATTATGACGTATACATCATATAAACATATTTGGTAAACATTTGAGCAAAAACCACACAGTTTTGATGGATAACGAAAGGTGACGCTGGTCACTTTTGGTCCGAAAATTTCACTGAAGGCTTTTCGAGCACAATGCTCCCATTATGACATATGCACCATATAAAAATGTTTGGGACACATTTGAGCAAAAACAAGACAGTTTTGGTGGATAAAGAAAAGTGACGCCGATAAGGTGACTTTTGGTCCGAAAATTTCACGAAAAGCGTTTCGCGCACAAAGCTCCCATTATGACTTATATACCATATAAACATGTTTGGGACACATTTGAGCGAAAACCACACTTTTTTGAGGATAAAAAAAGGTGACGCGGATATGGTCACTTTTGGTCCGAAAATTTAACGGAAAGATTTTCGCGCACAAAGCTCCCATTATGACATATACACCATATCAACATGTTTGGGACACATTTGAGCGAAAACCACACTATATTTGAGGATAAAGAAAGGTGACGCCGATATGGTCACTTTTGGTCCGAAAATTTCACGAAAAACTTTTCGGGCACAAAGCTCCCATTATGACATATACAACATATAAACATGTTTGGGACACATTTGAGCGAAAACCACACAGTTTTGGAGGATTAAGAGAGGTGACGCCGATATGGTCACTTTTGGTCCGAAAAATTCAAGGAAAGCATTTCGCGCACCAAGCTCCCATTATGACATATACATCACATCAACATGTTTGGTAAACATTTGAGCAAAACCACACAGTTTTGGTGGATAAAGAAAGGTCACGCTGGTCACTTTTGGTCCGAAAATTTCACAGAAAGCTTTTCGAGCACAAAGCTCCCATTATGACATATACACCATATAAACATGTTTGGTAAACATTTGAGCAAAAACCACACAGTTTTGGTGGATAAAGAAAGGTGACGACGATATAGTCACTTTTGGTCCGAAAATTTCACGAAAAGCTTTTCACGCACAAAGCTCCCATTATGACATATACACCATATAAACATGTTTGGGAGAAATTTGAGCGAATACCACACAGTTTTTTAGGATAAAGAAAAGTGACGCCGATATGGTAACTTTTGGTCCGAAAAATTCACGGAAAGTTTTTCGCGCACAACGCTCCCGTTATGACATGTACACCATATAAACTTGTTTGGTAAACATTTGAGCAAAAAAACCACACAGTTTTGATGGATAAAGAAAGGTGACGCCGATATGGTCACTTTTGGTCCGAAAATTTCACAGAATGTTTTTCGAGCACAAATCTCACATTATGACATATACATCATATAAACATGTTTGGTAAACATTTGAGCAAAAACCACACAGTTTTGGTGGATAAAGAAAGGTGACGCTGGTCACTTTTGGTCCGAAAATTTCACTGAAGGCTTTTCGAGCACAATGCTCCCATTATGACATATGCACCATATAAAAATGTTTGGGACACATTTGAGCAAAAACAAGACAGTTTTGGTGGATAAAGAAAAGTGACGCCGATAAGGTGACTTTTGGTCCGAAAATTTCACGAAAAGCGTTTCGCGCACAAAGCTCCCATTATGACTTATATACCATATAAACATGTTTGGGACACATTTGAGCGAAAACCACATTTTTTTGAGGATAAAAAAAGGTGACGCGGATATGGTCACTTTTGGTCCGAAAATTTAACGGAAAGATTTTCGCGCACAAAGCTCCCATTATGACATATACACCATATCAACATGTTTGGGACACATTTGAGCGAAAACCACACTATATTTGAGGATAAAGAAAGGTGACGCCGATATGGTCACTTTTGGTCCGAAAATTTCACGAAAAACTTTTCGGGCACAAAGCTCCCATTATGACATATACAACATATAAACATGTTTGGGACACATTTGAGCGAAAACCACACAGTTTTGGAGGATTAAGAGAGGTGACGCCGATATGGTCACTTTTGGTCCGAAAAATTCAAGGAAAGCATTTCGCGCACCAAGCTCCCATTATGACATATACATCACATCAACATGTTTGGTAAACATTTGAGCAAAACCACACAGTTTTGGTGGATAAAGAAAGGTCACGCTGGTCACTTTTGGTCCGAAAATTTCACAGAAAGCTTTTCGAGGACAAAGCTCCCATTATGACATATACACCATATAAACATGTTTGGTAAACATTTGAGCAAAAACCACACAGTTTTGGTGGATAAAGAAAGGTGACGACGATATAGTCACTTTTGGTCCGAAAATTTCACGAAAAGCTTTTCACGCACAAAGCTCCCATTATGACATATACACCATATAAACATGTTTGGGAGAAATTTGAGCGAATACCACACAGTTTTTTAGGATAAAGAAAAGTGACGCCGATATGGTAACTTTTGGTCCGAAAAATTCACGGAAAGTTTTTCGCGCACAACGCTCCCGTTATGACATGTACACCATATAAACTTGTTTGGTAAACATTTGAGCAAAAAACCACACAGTTTTGATGGATAAAGAAAGGTGACGCCGATATGGTCACTTTTGGTCCGAAAATTTCACAGAATGTTTTTCGAGCACAAATCTCACATTATGACATATACATCATATAAACATGTTTGGTAAACATTTGAGCAAAAACCACACAGTTTTGGTGGATAAAGAAAGGTGACGCTGGTCACTTTTGGTCCGAAAATTTCACTGAAAGCTTTTCGAGCACAAAGCTCCCATTTTGACATATACACCATATAAACATGTTTGGTAAACAATTGAGCAAAAACCACACAGTTTTGGTGGATAAAGAAAGGTGACGACAATATGGTCACTTTTGGTCTGAAAATTTCACGGAAAGCTTTACGCGCAAAATGCTCCATTTATGACATATGCACAATATAAACATGTTTGGGACACATTTGAGCAAAAACAAGACAGTTTTGGTGGATAAAGAAAGGTGATGCCGATATGGTCACTTTTGGTCCGAAAATTTCACGAAAAGCTTTTCGTGCAGAAAGCTCCCATTATGACATATACACTATATAAACATGTTTGGGAGAAATTTGAGCGAAAACCACACAGTTTTGGAGGATAATGAAAAGTGACGCCGATAAGGTGACTTTTGGTCCGAAAATTTCACGAAAAGCGTTTCGCGCACAAAGCTCCCATTATGACTTATATACCATATAAACATGTTTGGGACACATTTGAGCGAAAACCACACTTTTTTGAGGATAAAGAAAGGTGACGCGGATATGGTCACTTTTGGTCCGAAAATTTAACGGAAAGATTTTCGCGCACAAAGCTCCCATTATGACATATACACCATATAAACATGTTTGGGACACATTTGAGCGAAAACCACACTATATTTGAGGATAAAGAATGGTGACGCCGATATGGTCACTTTTGGTCCGAAAATTTCACGGAAAACTTTTCGGGCACAAAGCTCACATTATGACATATACACCATATAAACATGTTTGGGACACATTTGAGCGAAAACCACACAGTTTTGGAGGATAAAGAGAGGTGACGCCGATATGGTCACTTTTGGTCCGAAAAATTCACGGAAAGCATTTCGCGCACCAAGCTCCCATTATGACATATACATCAAATCAACATGTTTGGTAAACATTTGAGCAAAACCACACAGTTTTGGTGGATAATGAAAGGTCACGCTGGTCACTTTTGGTCCGAAAATTTCACAGAAAGCTTTTCGAGCACAAAGCTCCCATTATGACATATACACCATATAACCATGTTTGGTAAACATTTGAGCAAAAACCACACAGTTTTGGTGGATAAAGAAAGGTGACGACGATATAGTCACTTTTGGTCCGAAAATTTCACGAAAAGCTTTTCACGCACAAAGCTCCCATTATGACATATGCACCATATAAACATGTTTGGGAGAAATTTGGGCGAAAACCACACAGTTTTAGAGGATAAAGAAAAGTGACGCCGATATGTTGACATTTGGTCTGAAAATTTCACGAAAAGCTTTTCGCGCACAAAGCTCCCATTATGACATATACATCATATAAACATGTTTGGGACACATTTGAGCGAAAACCACACAGTTTTTGAGGATAAAGAAAAGTGACGCCGATATGGTCACTTTTGGTCCGAAAAATTCACGGAAAGCTTTTCGCGCACAACGCTCCCGTTATGACATGTACACCATATAAACTTGTTTGGTAAAAACTTGAGCAAAAAACCACACCGTTTTGGTGGATAAAGAAAGGTGACGCCGATATGGTCACTTTTGGTCCAAAAATTCACGGAAAGCATTTCGCGCACCAAGCTCCCATTATGACATATACATCACATCAACATGTTTGGTAAACATTTGAGCAAAAACCACACAGTTTTGGTGGATAAAGAAAGGTGACGCTGGTCACATTTTGTCCGAAAATTTCACAGAAAGCTTTTCGAGCACAAAGCTCCCATTATGACATATACACCATATAAACATGTTTGGTAAACATTGGAGCAAAAACCACACAGTTTTGGTGGATAAAGAAAGGTGACGACGATATGGTCACTTTTGGTCCGAAAATTTCACAAAAAGCTTTTCGTTCACAAAGCTCCCATTATGACATATACCCCATATAAACATGTTTGGGAGAAATTTGAGCGAAAACCACACAGTTTTGGAGGATAAAGAAATGTGACGCCGATATGTTGACTTTTGGTCCGAAAATTTCACGAAAAGCTTTTCGCGCACAAAGCTCCCATTATGACATATACACCATATGAACATGTTTCGGAGAAATTTGAGCGAAAACCACACAGTTTTGGAGGATAAAGAAATGTGACGCCGATATGGTACCTTTTGGTCCGAAAATTTCACGAAAAGCTTTTCGCGCACAAAGCTCCCATTATGACATATACATCATATAAACATGTTTGGACACATTTGAGCGAAAACCACACTGTTATTTAGGATAAAGAAAGGTGACGCCGATATGGTCACTTTTGGTCCGAAAATTTTACGGAAAGCTTTTCGCGCACAAAGCTCCCATATGACATATACACCATATAAACATGTTTGGGACACATTTGAGCGAAAACCACACAGTTTTGGTGGGTAAAGAAAGGTGTTGCCGATATGGTCACTTGTGGTCCGAATATTTGACGGAAAGATTTTTGCGCACAAAGCTCCCATTATAACATATACACCATATAAACATTTTTTGGACACATTTGAGCGAAAACCACACAGTTTTGGAGGATAAAGAAAGGTGACGCCGATATGGTCACTTTTGGTCTGAAAAATTCACGGAAAGCTTTTCGCGCATCAAGCTCCCATTATGATATATACATCATATAAACATGTTTGGTAAACATTTGAGCAAAAACCACACAGTTTTGGTTGATAAAGAAAGGTGACGGCGATATGGTCACTTTTGGTTCGAAAATTTCACGGAAAGCTTTTCGCGCACAAAGCACCCATAATGACATATACACCATATAAATATTTTGGGGACACATTTGAGCGAAAACCACACAATTTTAGTGGATAAAGAAAGGTGACGCCGATATGGTCACTTTTGGTCCGAAAATTTCACAGAAAGTTTTTCGAGCACAAAGCTCATATTATGACATATATACCATATAAACATGTTTGGGACACATTTGAGCGAAAACCACACTTTTTTTAGGATAAAGAAAGTTGACGCCGATATGGTCACTTTTGGTCCGAAAATTTCACGGAAAGCTTTTCACGCACAAAACTCCCATTATGACATATACACCATAAAAACATTTTGGGACACATTTGAGCGATAACAACATTGTTTTTGAGGATAAAGAAAAGTGACGCCGATATGGTCACTGTTGGTCCGAAAAATTCACAGAAAGCTTTTCGCGCACAATGCTCCCATTATGACATATACACCATATAAACTTGTTTGGTAAACCTTTGAGCAAAAAACCACACAGTTTTGGTGGACAAAGAAAGGTGACGCCGATATGGTCACTTTTGGTCCGAAAATTTCACAGAAAGCTTTTCGAGCACAAAGCTCACATTATGACATATACACCATATAAACATGTTTGGGACACATTTGAGCGAAAACCACACAGTTTTGGTGGGTAAAGAAAGGTGCTGCCGGCCGGGGGGCATCACTAGGAGGTGAAGCGTAGGGAGGCTTGAATCGCTGCTACGCAGTTTCTGTAATCAATATACGACAATTGTTGGTCCACCCTGCCTTGAAGAGGTTGAAAGAAAAGAAGCGCTCTAGCTCTCACTTGAAGTTCTTTGAATTCTTGCTCGAGCCGGATGATGAAAAATTCTCACGTCCGGTTCCTTCTATACCCCAATTGCGACATTGTAGAATAAGCTAAACTTTTCTTAATGTCTTTTTGAGCCAATTCTGACCGATAATAAATACCGGGGCTTTGCCAGCTACCGTGGGGTATTCACTAGGCATAGCAACTGTTTCCTGAGTTCTTCCAACTCAGGTTGGTTGTGACATGCGATAGGGTGCGCGCCCGAAGTAAAAGAAATCATTTTATCTACTAATAGTGGACAAATCGGCGTATTACTCACCCTCGCGGGATCGCGACCCTTTGTCCCGCAACTAGATCAACGCGTTGTTGCTTCCAGAGAAGTACCTCCCCCTTCTTTGTTTCTCTATTTCGAGGGCTCTTGGAGAATGGAAAGAACAAGGGTTCTCTGGTGGTATTTCACTTTTATAGAGGAGTGAGGTGATTCGGGTATCACGACCTCGGTTGAAAACGTGCTTTCGTTGTTGTGGAATAAGAAGCCTAATTTTGACAAATGATTCAAGACCTGAACTGAAAGAGACTCTACAAACAAAGCTTTCCGACTGAATTCACTTGTCCCCTTGTCCATAGGGACCTCGTGGCATACAACCGAAACGACTTTCACTGCGTGACGGCTGAAAAGAGACTCACCCAAGCTCAGACGGCGGGTGCTGTAGCGAAACTGATTGCAAAAGAGAGTTCGACCCAATGCTTTATTTCTGTCCTAGTTGATCCTGATTCGACATTAGAAGTCTATTTCTTGAGATTGAAAACGATCACTCTTTTTGGAGTGAACTACAAAAAAAATTTTCTAATTATTTGAATTCTAGTTATGTGAATGGATCTAAAAGTGGCGATACCCCATCCAATCTCAGAGAGAGGAGCCGAACTCGTGCAGTAAGGGTGACTTATCTGTCAACTTTTCCGACATATAAAAGAGTAATAGAATGGATCCCAAATAGCTTTTGACAGCAGACGATTCTGTATCGTAGAATCAAACAGACGATGCTTGACTCGTTCTAGTCGCGCTCTGGAGTTGCTCTTTGCTTTACTAAAGAGTAGTTACACAGGTTATATCGCGTGGTAAAGAAAAGAAAGTACGAAAGAATAGAAAAAGATGGATTTTCCCGGATGAACTGAAAATTGGATTCATGTAACAGGAGAAAGATGCTTTTCGAAAAGAGACTCGATTTTTTAATTGTCCGGCTATAAATTCTGCAAGAATATTCTTGGTCGTGAATATCTGAATCAATAGGACGAACGACCCCGTGGATACCCTTGTGGTCCGAATATTTGACGGAAAAATTTTCGCGCACAAAGCTCCCATTATAACATATACACCATATAAACATTTTTGGGACACATTTGAGCGAAAACCACACAGTTTTGGAGGATAAAGAAAGGTGACGCCAATATGGTCACTTTTGGTCTGAAAAATTCACGGAAAGCTTTTCGCGCATCAAGCTCCCATTATGACATATACATCATATAAACATGTTTGATAAACATTTGAGCAAAAACCACACAGTTTTGGTTGATAAAGAAAGGTGACGGCGACATGGTCACTTTTGGTCCGAAAATTTCACGGAAAGCTTTTCGCGCACAAAGCACCCATTATGACATATACACCATATAAACATGTTTGGGAGAAATTTGAGGAAAAACCACACCATTTTGGTGGATACAGAAAGGTGACGCCGATATGGTCACTTTTAGTCCAAAATTTAATGGAAAGCTTTTCGCGCACAAAGCTCCTATTATGACCTATACACCATATAAACGTGTTTGGTAAACATTTGAGCAAAAACAACACAGTTTTGGTGGATAAAGTAAGGTGACGCCGATATGGTCACTTTTTGTCCGAAAATTTCATGGAAAGCTTTTCGCGCACAAAGCTCATATTATGACATATACACCATATAAACATGTTTGGTAAACGTTTGAGCAAAAACCACATAGTTTTGGTGGATAAAGTAAGGTGACGCCGATATGGTCAATTTTGGTCCGAAAATTTCACGGAAAGCTTTTCGCGCACAAATCTCCATTATGACATATACACCATATAAACATTTTTGGGACACATTTGAGCGAAACCTAACAATTTTAGTGGATAAAGAAAGGTGACGCCGATATGGTCACTTTTGGTCCGAAATTTTCACGGAAAGCTTTACGCCCACAAAGCTCCATTTATGACATATACACCATATAAACATGTTTGGGACACATTTGAGCAAAAACAAGACAGTTTTGGTGGATAAAGAAAGGTGACGCCGATATGGTCACTTTTGGTCCGAAAATTTCACGAAAAGCTTTTCGCGCACAAAGCTCACATTATGACATATACACCTTATAAACATGTTTGTGAGAAATTTGAGCGAAAACCACACAGTTTTGGAGGATAAAGAAAAGTGACGCCGATGTGGTGACTTTTGGTTCGAAATTTCAAGGAAAGCTTTTCGTGCACAAAGTTCCAATTATGACATTTACACCATATAAACGTGTTTGGTAAACATTTCAGCAAAAACAACACAGGTTTGGTGGATAAAGTAAGGTGACGCCGATATGGTCACTTTTTGTCCGAAAACTTCATGGAAAGCTTTTCACGCACAAAGCTCAAATTATGACATATACACCATATTAACATTTTTGGGACACATTTGAGCGAAAACCACACAGTTTTGGCGGATAAAGAAAGGTGACGTCGATATGGTCAGTTTTGGTCCAAAATTTCAAGGAAAGGTTTTCGTGCACAAAGGTCCAATTATGACATTTACACCATATAAACATGTTTGGGACATATTTGAGCGAAAACCACACTGTTTTGGAGGATAAAGAAAGGTGACGGTGATATGGTCACTTTTGGTCCGAAAACTTCACGGAAAGATTTTCGCGCACAAAGCTCTAATTATGACATATACACCATATAAACATGTTTGGGACACATTTGAGCGAAAACCACACTGTTTTTGAGGATAAGTAAATGTGACGGCGATATGGTCACTTTTGGTCCGAAAATTTCACGGAAAGATTTTCGCGCACAAAGCTCCCATTATGACATATACACCATATAAACATTTTTGGGACACATTTGAGCGAAAACCACACAATTTTAGACGATAAAGAACGGTGACGCCGATATGGTCACTTTTAGTCCAAAATTTCATGGAAAGCTTTTCGCGCACAAAGCTTCTATTATGACCTATACACCATATAAACGTGTTTGGTAAACATTTCAGCAAAAACAACACAGTTTTGATGGATAAAGTAAGGTGACGCCGATATGGTCACTTTTGGTCCAAAATTTCATGGAAAGCTTTTCGCGCACAAAGCTCCTATTATGACCTATACACCATATAAACGTGTTTGGTAAACATTTCAGCAAAAACAACACAGTTTTGGTGGATAAAATAAGGTAATGCCGATATGGTCACTTTTTGTCCGAAAATTTCATGGAAAGCTTTTCACGCAGAAAGCTCATATTATGACATATACTTTATATTAACATTTTTGGGACACATTTGAGCGAAAACCACACAGTTTTGGTGGATAAAGAAAGGTGACGTCGATATGGTCAGTTTTGTTCCAAAATTTCAAGGAAAGGTTTTCGTGCACAAAGGTCCAATTATGACATTTACACCATATAAACATGTTTGGGACATATTTGAGAGAAAACCACACTGTTTTTTAGGATAAAGAAAGGAGACGCTGATATGGTCACTTTGGGTCCGAAAACATCACGGAAATATTTTCGCGCACAAAGCTCCCATTATGACATATACACCATATAAACATGTTTGGGACACATTTGAGCGAAAACCACACTGTTTTTGAGGATAAATAAAGGGGACGGCGATATGGTCACTTTTGGTCCGAAAATTTCACGGAAAGCTTTTCGCGAACAAAGCACCCATTATGACATATACACCATATAAATATTTTTAGGACACAGTTGAGCAAAAACCACACGATTTTAGTGGATAATGAAAGGTGAGCCGATATGGTCACTTTTATTCCGAAAATATCGCGAAAAACTTTTCGCGCACAAAGGTCTCATTATGACATATACACCATATAAACATGTTTGGGACATATTTGAGCGAAAACCACACAGTTTTTGTGGATAAAGAAAGGTGACGTCGATATGTTCAGTTTTGGTCCAAAATTTCAAGGAAAGCTTTTTGTGCACAAAGCTCCAATTATGACATATACACCATATAAACATGTTTGGGACATATTTGAGCGAAAACCACACAGTTTTGGGATAACGAAAGGTGACGCCGATATGGTCACTTTTGGTCCGAAAATTTCACGGAAAGCTTTTCGCACACAAAGATCCCATTATGACATATATATATACCATATAAAAATGTTTGGGACACATTTGAGCGGAAACCACACAGTTTTGGTGGATAACGAAAGGTGACGCCGATATGGTCACTTTTTGTCCGAAAATTTCATGGAAAACTTTTCGCGCACAAAGCTCCCATTATGACATATACACCATATTAACATGTTTTGGGACACGTTTGAGCGAAAACCACACTTTTTTTGAGGATAAAGAAAGGTGACGCCGATATGGTCACTTTTGGTCCAAAAATTTCACGGAAAGGTTTTCGCGCACAAAGCTCTCATTATGACATATACACCATATAAACATGTTTGGTAAACATTTGAGCAAAAAACACATAGTTTTGGACGATAAAGAAAGGTGACGCTGGTCACTTTTGGTCCGAAAAATTCACAGAAAGCATTTCGCGCACCAAGCTCCCATTATGACATATACACCATATAAACATGTTTGGTAAACATTTGAGCAAAAACCACACCGTTTTGGTGGATAAAGAAAGGTGACGCTGGTCACTTTTTGTCCGAAAATTTCACAGAAAGCTTTTCGAGCACAAAGCTCCCATTATGACATATACACCATATAAACATGTTTTGTAAACATTTGAGCAAAAATCACACAGTTTTGGTGGATAAAGAAAGGTGTCGACGATATGGTGACTTTTGGTCCGAAAATTTCACGAAAAGCGTTTCGCGCACAAAGCTCCCATTATGACATATACATCATATAAAAATGTTTGGGAGAAATTTGAGCGAAAACCACAAAGTTTTGGAGGATAAAGAAAAGTGACGCCGATATGGTGACTTTTGGTCCGAAAATTTCACGAAAAGCTTTTCGCGCACAAAGCTCCCATATGACATATACACCATATAAACATTTTTGGGACACATTTGAGTGAAAACCACACTGTTTTTTAGGATAAAGAAAAGTGATGCCGATATGGTCACTTTTGGTTCGAAAATTTCACGGAAAGCTTTTCGCGCACAAAGCTCACATTATGACATATACACCATATAAACATGTTTGGGACACATTTTAGAAAAAACCACACAGTTTTGGTGGATAAAGAGAGGTGACGTCGATGTGGTCAGTTTTGGTCCAAAATTTCAAGGAAAGCTTTTCGTGCACAAAGCTCCAATTATGACATTTAAACCATATAAACACGTTTGGGACATATTTGAGCGAAAACCACACAGTTTTGGTGGATAAAGAAAGGTGACGCCGATATGGTCACTTTTGGTCCGAAAATTTCACGGAAAGCTTTTCGCACACAAATATCCCATTATGACATATATATACACCATATAAAAATGATTGGGACACATTTGAGCGAAAAACCACACAGTTTTGGTGGATAAAGAAAGGTGACGCCGATATGGTCACTTTTTGTCCGAAAATTTCATGGAAAGCTTTTCGCGCACAAAACTCCTATTATGACATATACACCATATTAACATGTTTTGGACACGTTTGAGCGAAAACCACACAATTTTGGTGGATAAAGAAAGGTGACGCTCATATGGTCACTTTTGGTCCAAAATTTCATGGAAATCTTTTCGCGCACAAATCTCCCATTATGACATACACACCATATAAACATGTTTGCGACACATTTGAGCAAAAACAAGACAGTTTTGGTGAATAAAGAAAGGTGACGCCGATATGGTCACTTTTGGTCCGAAAATTTCACGAAAAGCTTTTCGCGCACAAAGCTCCCATATGACATATACACCATATAAACATTTTTGGGACACATTTGAGCGAAAACCACACTGTTTTTTAGGATAAAGAAAGGTGACGCCGATATGGTCAGTTTTGGTCCGAAAATTTCACGGAAAGCTTTTCGCGCACAAAGCTCCCATTATGACATATACACCATATGAACATTTTTGGGACACATTTGAGCGAAAACCACACAATTCTAGTGGATAAAGAAAGGTGACGCTGATATGGTCACTTTTGGTCCGAAAATTTCGCGAAAAGCTTTTCACGCACAAAGCTCCCATTATGACATATACACCATATAAACATGTTTGGAACACATTTGAGCAAAAACCACACAGTTTTGGTGGATACAGAAAGGTGACGCCGATATGGTCCCTTTTGGTCCAAAATTTCATGGAAAGCTTTTCGCGCACAAAGCTCCTATTATGACCTTTACACCATATAAACGTGTTTGGTAAACATTTGAGCAAAAACAACACAGTTTTAGTGGATAAAGTAAGGTGACGCCGATATGGTCACTTTTTGTCCGAAAATTTCATGGAAAGCTTTTCGCGCACAAAGCTCCTATTATGACATATACACCATATTATGCCGTCGATATGGTCAGTTTTGGTCCAAAATTTCAAGGAACGCTTTTCGTGCACAAAGCTCCAATTATAACATTTACACCATATAAACATGTTTGGGACGTATTTGAGCGAAAACCACACTGTTTTTGAGGATAAAGAAAGGTGACGCCGATATGGTCACTTTTGGTCCGAAAACTTCACGGAAAGATTTTCGCGCACAAAGCTCCCATTATTACATATACACCATATAAACATGTTTGGGACACATTTGAGCGAAAACCACACAGTTTTTGAGGATAAAGAAAGGTGACGGCGATATGGTCACTTTTGGTCAGAAAATTTCACGGAAAGCTTTTCGCGCGCAAAGCTCCCATTATGACATATACACCATATACATATTTTTTGGACACATTTGAGCGAAAACCACACAATTTTAGTGGATAAAGAAAGGTGACGCCGATATGGTCACTTTTGGTCCGAAAAATTAGCGAAAAGCTTTTCGGGCACAAAGCTTCCATTATGACATATACACCATATAAACATGTTTGGGACACATTTGAGCGAAAACCACACAGTTTTGGTGGATAAAGAAAGGTGACGTCGATATGGTCAGTTTTGGTCTAAAATTTCAAGGAAAGCTTTTCGCGCACAAAGATCCCATTATGACATATACACCATATAAACATGTTTGGGAGAAATTTGAGCGAAAACCACACAGTTTTGGAGGATAAAGAAAAGTGACGCCGATACGGTGACTTTTGGTCCGAAAATTTCACGAAAAGCTTTTCGCGCACAAAACTCCCATTATGACATATACATCATATAAACATGTTTGGGACACATTTGAGCGAAAACCACACTGTGTTTAAGGATAAAAAAAGGTGACGCAGATACGGTCACTTTTGGTCCGAAAATTTCACTGAAAGCTTTTCGCGCACAAAGCTCAGATTATGACATATAAAACATATGAACATTTTTGGGACACATTTGAGCGAAAACCACACAATTTTAGTGGATAAAGAAAGGTGACGCCGATATGGTCACTTTTGGTCCGAAAATTTGGCGAAAAGCTTATCGCGCACAAAACTCCCATTATGACATATACACCATATAAACATGTTTGGTAAACATTTGAGCAAAAACAACACAGTTTTGGTGGATAAAGTAAGGTGACGCCGATATGGTCACTTTTTGTCCGAAAATTTCATGGAATGCTTTTCGCACACAAAGGTCATATTCTGACATATACACCATATTAACATTTTTGGGTCACATTTGAGCGAAACCGCACAGTTTTGGTGGATAAAGAAAGGTGACGTCGATATGGTCAGTTTTGGTCCAAAATTTCAAGGAAAGCTTTTCGTGCATAAAGCTTCAATTATGACATTTAAACCATATAATCATGTTTGGGACATATTTAAGCGAAAACCACACTGTTTTTGAGGATAAAGAAAGGTGACGCCGATATGGTCAATTTTGGTCCGAAAACTTCACGGAAAGATTTTCGCGCACAAAGCTCCCATTATGAGATATGCACCATATAAACATGTTTGTTACACATTTGAGCGAAAACCACACTGTTTTTGAGGATAAAGAAACGTGACGCCGATATGGTCACTTTTGGTCCGAAAAATTCACGGAAAGCTTTTCGCGCACAAAGCTCCCATTATGACATATACACAATATAAACATGTTTGGGACACATTTGAGCAAAAACCACACAGTTTTGGAGGATATAGAAAGGTGACGCTGGTCACTTTTGGTCCAAAAAATTCACAGAAAGCATTTAGCGCACCAAGCTCCCATTATGACATATACACCATATAAACATGTTTGGTAAACATTTGAGCAAAAACCACACAGTTTTGGTGGATAAAGAAAGGTGACGCTGGTCACTTTTGGTCCGAAAATTTCACAGAAAGCTTTTCGAGCACAAAGCTCCCACTATAACATATACACCATATAAATACGTTTGGTAAACATTTGAGCAAAAACCACACAGTTTTGGTGGATAAAGAAAGGTGACGACGATATGGTCACTTTTGGTCCGAAAATTTCACGAAAAGCTTTTCGCGCACAAAGCTCCCATTATGACATATACACCATATAAACATGTTTGGGAGAAATTTGAGCGAAAAGCACACAGTTTTGGGGGATAAAGAAAAGTGACGCCGATATGGTGACTTTTGGTCAGAAAATTTCACGAAAAGTTTTCGCGCACAAAGCTCCCATTATGACATATACATCATATAAACATGGTTGGGACACATTTGACCGAAAACCACACTGTGTTTGAGAATAAAAAAAGGTGACGCCGATATGGTCACATTTGGTCCGAAAATTTCACGGAAAGCTTTTCGCGCACAAGGCTCCCATATGACATATACACCATATAAACATGTTTGGGACACATTTGAGCGAAAACCACACTGATTTTTACGATAAACAAAGGTGACGCCGATATGGTCAATTTTGGTCCAAAAATTTGACGGAAAGCTTTTCACGCACAAATCTCCCATTATGACATATACACCATATAAACATGTTTGGGACACATTTGAGCAAAAACCACACAGTTTTGGAGGATAAAGAAAGGTGACGCTGGTCACTTTTGTTCCGAAAAATTCACAGAAAGCATTTCGCGCTCCAAGCTCCCATTATGACATATACAACATATAAACATGTTTGGTAAACATTTGAGCAAAAACCACACAGTTTTGGTGGATAAAGAAAGTGACGACGATATGGTCACTTTTGGTCCGAAAATTTCATGAAAAGCTTTTCGCGCACAAAGCTCCCATTATGACATATACACCATATAAACATATTTGGGAGAAATTTGAGCGAAAACCACACAGTTTTGGAGGATAAAGAAAAGTGACTCCGATATGGAGACTTTTGGTCCGAAAATTTCACGTAAAGCTTTTCGCGCACAAAGCTCCCATTATGACATATACATCATATAAACATGTTTGGGACACATTTGAGCAAAAACCACACTGTGTTTGAGGATAAAAAAAGGTGACACCGATATGGTCACTTTTGGTCCGAAAATTTCACGGAAAGCTTTTCGAGCACAAAGCTCCCATATGACATATACACCATATAAACATGTTTGGGACACATTTGAGCGAAAACCACACTGTTTTTGAGGATAAAGAAAGGTGACGCCGATATGGTAACTTTTGGTCCGAAAATTTCACGGAAAGCTTTTCGCGAACAAAGCTCCCATTATGACATGTACACCATATAAACATGTTTGGGACACATTTGAGCAAAAACCACACAGTTTTGGAGGATAAAGAAAGGTGACGCTGGTCACTTTTGGTTCGAAAAATTCATAGAAAGCATTTCGCGCACCAAGCTCCCATTATGACATATACACCATATAAACATGTTTGGTAAACATTTGAGCAAAAACCACACAGTTTTGGTGGATAAAGAAAGGTGACGCTTGTCACTTTTGGTCCGAAAATTTCACATAAAGCTTTTCGAGCACAAAGCTCCCAATATGACATATACACCATATAAACATGTTTGGTAAACATTTGAGCAAAAACCACACAGTGTTGGTGGATAAAGAAAGGTGACGCTGGTCACTTTTGGTCCGAAAATTTCACAGAAAGCTTTTCGAGCACAAAGCTCCCAATATGACATATACACCATATAAACATGTTTGGTAAACATTTGAGCAAAAACCACATAATTTTGGTGGATAAAGAAAGTGAAGACGATATAGTCACTTTTGGTCTGAAAATTTCACGAAAAGCTTTTCGCGTATAAAGCTCCCATTATGACATATACACCATATAAACATGTTTGGGAGAAAATTGAGCGAAAACCACACAGTTTTGGAGGATAAAGAAAAGTGACTCCGATATGGTGACTTTTGGTCCGAAAATTTCACGAAAAGCATTTCGCGCACAAAGCTCCCATTATGACATATGCACCATATAAACATGTTTGGGACACATTTGAGCAAAAACCACACAGTTTTGGAGGATAAAGAAAGGTTACGCTGGTCACTTTTGGTCCGAAAAATTCACAGAAAGCATTTCGCGCACCAAGCTCCCATTATGTCATATACACCATATAAACAAGTTTGGTAAACATTTGAGCAAAAACCACACAGTTTTGGTGGATAAAGAAAGGTGACGCTGGTCACTTTTGGTCCGAAAATTTCACAGAAAGCTTTTCGAGCACAAAGCTCCCAATATGACATATACACCATATAAACATGTTTGGTAAACATTTGAGCAAAAACCACATAATTTTGGTGGATAAAGAAAGTGACGACGATATAGTCACTTTTGGTCTGAAAATTTCACGAAAAGCTTTTCGCGTATAAAGCTCCCATTATGACATATACACCATATAAACATGTTTGGGAGAAAATTGAGCGAAAACCACACAGTTTTGGAGGATAAAGAAAAGTGACTCCGATATGGTGACTTTTGGTCCGAAAATTTCACGAAAAGCTTTTCGCGCACAAAGCTCCCATTATGACATATACACCATATAAACATGTTTGGGAAACATTTGAGCAAAAACCACACAGTTTTGGAGGATAAAGAAAGGTGACGCTGGTCACTTTTGGTCCGAAAAATTCACAGAAAGCATTTCGCGCACCAAGCTCCCATTATGTCATATACACCATATAAACATGTTTGTTAAACATTTGAGCAAAAACCACACAGTTTTGGTGGATAAAGAAAGGTGACGCTGGTCACTTTTGGACCGAAAATTTCACAGAAAGCTTTTCGAGCACAAAGCTCCCATTATGACATATACACCATATAAACATATTTGGTAAACATTTGAGCAAAAACCACAAAGTTTTGGTGGATAAAGAAAGGTGACGACGATATGGTCACTTTTGGTCCGAAAATTTCACGAAAAGCTTTTCGCGCACAAAGCTCCCATTATGACATATACACAATATAAACATGGTTGGGAGAAATTTGGGCGAAAACAACAGTAAGAAAAGTGACGCTGATATGGTGACTTTTGGTCCGAAAATTTGACGAAAAGCTTTTCGCGCACAAAGCTCCCATTATGACATATACACCATATAAACATGTTTGGGACACATTTGAGCAAAAACCACACAGTTTTAGAGGATAAAGAATGGTGACGCTGGTCACTTTTGGTTCGAAAAATTCACAGAAAGCATTTCGCGCACCAAGCTCCCATTATGACATATACATCATATAAACATGTTTGGTAAACATTTGAGCAAAAACCACACAGTTTTGGTGGATAAAGAAAGGTGACGCTGGTCACTTTTGGTCCGAAAATTTCACAGAAAGCTTTTCGAGCACAAAGCTCCCATTATGACATATACACCATATAAACATATTTGGTAAACATTTGAGCAAAAACCACAAAGGTTTCGTGGATAAAGAAAGGTGACGACGATATGGTCACTTTTGGTCCGAAAATTTCACGAAAAGCTTTTCGTGCACAAAGCTCCCATTATGACATATACACCATATAAACATGTTTGGGAGAAATTTGAGCGAAAACAACATAGTTTTGGAGGATAAAGAAAGTGACGACGATATGGTCACTTTTCGATCAAAAATTTCACGAAAAGCTTTTCGCGCATAAAGCTCCCATTATGACATATACACCATATAAACATGATTGGGAGAAATTTGAGTGAAACCACACAGTTTTGGAGGATAAAGAAAAGTGACTCCGATATGGTGACTTTTGGTCCGAAAATTTCACGAAAAGCTTTTCGCGCACAAAGCTCCCATTATGACATATACACCATATAAACATGTTTGGGATACATTTGAGCAAAAACCACACAGTTTTAGAGGATAAAGAAAGGTGACGCTTGTCACTTTTGGTCCGAAAAATTCACAGAAAGCGTTTCGCGCACCAAGCTCCCATTATGACATATACACCATATAAACAAGTTTGGTAAACATTTGAGCAAAAACCATACAGTTTTGGTGGATAAAGAAAGGTGACGCTGGTCACTTTTGGTCCGAAAGTTTTACGGAAAGCTTTTCGAGCACAAAGCTCCCATTATGACATATACACCATATAAACATGTTTGGTAAACATTTGAGCAAAAACCACATAGTATTGGTGGATAAAGAAAGTGACGACGATATGGTCACTTTTCGTTCGAAAATTTCACGAAAAGCTTTTCGCGCATAAAGCTCCCATTATGACATATACACCATATAAACATGTTTGGGAGAAATTTGAGCGAAAACCACACAGTTTTGGAGGATAAAGAAAAGTGACTCCGATATGGTGACTTTTGGTCCGAAAATTTCACGAAAAGCTTTTCGCGCACAAAGCTCACATTATGACATATACACCATATAAACATGTTTGGGACGCATTTGAGCAAAAACCACACAGTTTTAGAGGATAAAGAAAGGTGACGCTGGTCACTTTTGGTCCGAAAAATTCACAGAAAGCATTTCGCGCAACAAGCTCCCATTATGACATATACACCATAAACATGTTTGGTAAACATTTGAGCAAAAACCACACAGTTTTGGTGGATAAAGAAAGGTGACGCTGGTCACTTTTGGTCCGAAAATTTCATATAAAGCTTTTCGAGCACAAAGCTCCCATTATGACATATACACCATATAAACATGTTTGGTAAACATTTGAGCAAAAACCACACAGTTTTTTGGATAAAGAAAGGTGACGACGATATGGTCACTTTTGGTCCGAAAATTTCACGAAAAGCGTTTCGCGCACAAAGCTCCCATTATGACATATACACCATATAAACATGTTTGAGACACATTTGAGCAAAAACCACACAGTTTTGGAGGATAAAGAAAGGTGACGCTGGTCACTTTTGGTCCGAAAAATTCACAGAAAGCATTTCGCGCACCAAGCTCCCATTATGACATATACACCATATAAACATGTTTGGTAAACATTTGAGAAAAAACGACACAGTTTTGGTGGATAAAGAAAGGTGACGCTGGTTACTTTTGGTCCGAAAATTTCACAGAAAGCTTTTCGAGCACAAAGCTCCGATTAAGACATATACACCATATAAACATGTTTGGTAAACATTTGAGCAAAAAACACACAGTTTTGGTGGATAAAGAAAGGTGACGACGATATGGTCACTTTTGGTCCGAAAATTTCACGAAAAGCTTTTCGCGCACAAAGCTCCCATTATGACATATACACTATATAAACATTTTTGGGAGAAATTTGAGGGAAAACAACACTGTTTTGGAGGATAAAGAAAAGTGACGCCGATATGTTGACTTTTGGTCAGAAAATTTCACGAAAAGTTTTCGCGCAAAAGCTCCCATTATGACATATACATCATATAAACATGTTTGGGACACATTTGAGCGAAAACCACACTGTGTTTGAGGATAAAAAAAGGTGACACCGATATGGTCACTTTTGGTCCAAAAATTTCACGGAGAGCTTTTCGCGAACAAAGCTCCCATATGACATATACACCATATAAACATGTTTGGGACACATTTGAGCAAAAACCACACTGTTTTTGAGGATAAAGAAAGGTGAAGCCGATATGGTCACTTTTGGTCCGAAAATTTCACGGAAAGCTTTTCGCGCACAAAGCTCCCATTATGACTTATACACCATATAAACATTTTTGGGACACATTTGAACGAAAACCACACAGTTTTGGATGATAAAGAAAGGTGACGCCGATATGGTCACTTTTGGTCCAAAAATTTCACGGAATGCTTTACGCGCACAAAGCTCCCATTATGACATATATACCATATAAACATGTTTGGGAGAAATTTGAGCGAAAACAACATAGTTTTGGATGATAAAGAAAAGTGACGCCGATATGGTGACTTTTGGTCCGAAAATTTCACGAAAAGCTTTTCGCGCACAAAGCTCCCATTATGACATATACATCATATAAACATGTAGGGGACACATTTGAGCGAAAACCACACTGTGTTTGAGGATAAAAAAGGCGACACCGATATGGTCACTTTTGGTCCGAAAATTTCACAAAAAGCTTTTCGCGCAAAAAGCTCTCATATGACATATACACCATATAAACATGTTTGGGACACATTTGAGCGAAAACCACACTGTTTTTTGAGGATAAAGAAAGGTGACGCCGATATAGTCCCTTTTGGTCCAAAAATTTCACGGAAAGCTTTTCGCGCACAAAGCTCCCATATGACATATACACCATATAAACATGTTTGGGACACATTTGAGCGAAAACCACACTCTTTTTGAGGATAAAGAAAGGTGACGCCGATATGGTCACTTTTGGTCCGAAAATTTCACGGAAAGCTTTTCGCGAACAAATCTCTCATTATGACATATACACCATATAAACATGTTTGGGACACATTTGACCAAAAACCACACAATTATGGAGGATAAAGAAAGGTGACGCTGGTCACTTTTGGTCCGAAAATTTCACAGAAAGCATTTCGTGCACCAAGCTCCCATTATGACATATACACCATATAAACATGTTTGGTAAACATTTGAGCAAAAACCACACAGTTTTGGTGGATAAAGAAAGGTGACGCTGGTCACTTTTGGTCCGAAAATTTCACAGAAAGCTTTTCGAGCACATAGCTCCCATTATGACATATACACCATATAAACATGTTTGGTAAACATTTGAGCAAAAACCACACAGTTTTGGTGGATAAAGAAAGGTGACGACGATATGGTCACTTTTGGTCCGAAAATTTCACGAAAAGCTTTTCGCGCACAAAGCTCCCATTATGATATATACACCATATAAACATGTTTGAGACACATTTGAGCAAAAACCACACAGTTTTGGAGGATAAAGAAAGGTGACGCTGGTCACTTTTGGTCCGAAAAATTCACAGAAAGCATTTCGCGCACCAAGGTCCCATTATGACATATACACCATATAAAAATGTTTGGTAAACATTTGAGAAAAAACGACACAGTTTTGGTGGATAAAGAAAGGTGACGCTGGTCACTTTTGGTCCGAAAATTTCACAGAAAGCTTTTCGAGCACAAAGCTCCCATTAAGACATATACACCATATAAACATGTTTGGTAAACATTGGAGCAAAAAACACAGTTTTGGTGGATAAAGAAAGGTGACGACGATATGGTCACTTTTGGTCCGAAAATTTCACGAAAAGCTTTTCGCGCACAAAGCTCCCATTATGACATATACACTATATAAACATGTTTGGGAGAAATTTGAGCGAAAACAACACAGTTTTGGAGGATAAAGAAAAGTGACGCCGATATGGTGACTTTTGGTCAGAAAATTTCACGAAAAGTTTTCGCGCACAAAGCTCCCATTATGACATATACATCATATAAACATGTTTGGGACACATTTGAGCGAAAACCACACTGTGTTTGAGGATAAAAAAAGGTGACGCCGATATGGTCACTTTTGGTCCGAAAATTTCACGGAAAGCTTTTCGCGCACAAAGCTCACATTATGACATATACACCATATAAACATTTTTGGGACACATTTCAGCGAAAACCACACAGTTTTGGAGGATAAAGAAAGGTGACGCCGACATGGTCACTTTTGTTCCGAAAATTTCACGGAAAGCTTTACGCGCACAAAGCTCCCATTATGACATATACACCATATAAACATGTTTGGGAGAAATTTGAGCGAAAACAACATAGTTTTGGAGGATAAAGAAAAGTGACGCCGATATGGTGACTTTTGGTCCGAAAATTTCACGAAAAGCTTTTCGCGCACAAAGCTCCCATTGTGACATATACATCATATAAACATGTTTGGGATACATTTGCGAAAACCACACTGTGTTTGAGGATAAAAAAGGCGACACCGATATGGTCACTTTTGGTCCGAAAATTTCACGGAAAGCTTTTCGCGCAAAAAGCTCTCATATGACATATACACCATATAAACATGTTTGGGACACATTTGAGCGAAAACCACACTGTTTTTGAGGATAAAGAAAGGTGACGCCGATATGGTCACTTTTGGTCCAAAAATTTCACGGAAAGCTTTTCGCGCACAAAGCTCCCATATGACATATACACCATATAAACATGTTTGGGACACATTTGAGCGAAAACCACACTGTTTTTGAGGATAAAGAAAGGTGACACCGATATGGTCACTTTTGGTCCGAAAATTTCACGGAAAGCTTTTCGCGAACAAAGCTCCCATTATGACATATACACCATATAAACATGTTTGGGACACATTTGAGCAAAAACCACACAATTTTGGAGGATAAAGAAAGGTGACGCTGGTCACTTTTGGTCCGACAAATTCACAGAGAGCTTTTCGAGCACATAGCTCCCATTATGACATATACACCATATAAACATGTTTGGTAAACATTTGAGCAAAAACCACAAAGTTTTGGTGGATAAAGAAATGTGACGACGATATGGTCACTTTTGGTCCGAAAATTTCACGAAAAGCTTTTCGCGCACAAAGCTCCCATTATTACATATACACCATATAAACATGTTTGGGAGAAATTTGAGCGAAAAGCACACAGTTTTGGAGGATAAAGAAAAGTGACGCCGATATGGTGACTTTTGGTCAGAAAATTTCACGAAAAGTTTTCGCGCACAAAGCTCCAATATGAAATATACACCATATAAACATGTTTGGGACACATTTGAGCAAAAACCACACTGTTTTTGAAGATAAAGAAAGGTGACGACGATATGGTCACTTTTGGTCCGAAAATTTCACGAAAAGCTTTTCGCGCACAAAGCTCCCATTATGACATATACACTATATAAACATGTTTGGGAGAAATTTGAGCGAAAACAACACAGTTTTGGAGGATAAAGAAAAGTGACGCCGATATGGTGACATTTGGTCAGAAAATTTCACGAAAAGTTTTCGCGCACAAAGCTCCCATTATGACATATACATCATATAAACATGTTTGGGACACATTTGAACGAAAACCACACTGTTTTTGAGGATAAAGAAAGGTGACGCCGATATGGTCACTTTTGGTCCGAAAATTTCACGGAAAGCTTTTCGCGCACAAAGCTCCCATTATGACATATACACCATATAAACATTTTTGGGACACATTTCAGCGAAAATCACACAGTTTTGGAGGATAAAGAAAGGTGACGCCGACATGGTCACTTTTGTTCCGAAAATTTCACGGAAAGCTTTACGCGCACAAAGCTCCCATTATGACATATACACCATATAAACATGTTTGGGAGAAATTTGAGCGAAAACAACATAGTTTTGGAGGATAAAGAAAAGTGACGCCGATATGGTGACTTTTGGTCCGAAAATTTCACGAAAAGCTTTTCGCGCACAAAGCTCCCATTGTGACATATACATCATATAAACATGTATGGGATACATTTGAGCGAAAACCACACTGTGTTTGAGGATAAAAAAGGCGACACCGATATGGTCACTTTTGGTCCGAAAATTTCACGGAAAGCTTTTCGCGCAAAAAGCTCTCATATGACATATACACCATATAAACATGTTTGGGACACATTTGAGCGAAAACCACACTGTTTTTGAGGATAAAGAAAGGTGACGCCGATATGGTCACTTTTGGTCCGAAAATTTCACGGAAAGCTTTTCGCGCACAAAGCTCCCATATGACATATACACCATATAAACATGTTTGGGACACATTTGAGCGAAAACCACACTGTTTTTGAGGATAAAGAAAGGTGACGCCGATATGGTCACTTTTGGTCCGAAAATTTCACGGAAAGCTTTTCGCGAACAAAGCTCTCATTATGACATATACACGATATAAACATGTTTGGGACACATTTGAGCAAAAACCACACAATTTTGGAGGATAAAGAAAGGTGACGCTGGTCACTTTTGGTCCGACAAATTCACAGAAAGCTTTTCGAGCACATAGCTCCCATTATGACATATACACCATATAAACATGTTTGGTAAACATTTGAGCAAAAACCACAAAGTTTTGGTGGATAAAGAAAGGTGACGACGATATGGTCACTTTTGGTCCGAAAATTTCACGAAAACCTTTTCGCGCACAAAGCTCCCATTATTACATATACACCATATAAACATGTTTGGGACACATTTGAGCGAAAACCACACTGTGTTTGAGGATAAAAAAAGGTGACACCGATATGGTCACTTTTGGTCCGAAAATTTCACGGAAAGCTTTTCGCGCACAAAGCTCCAATATGACATATACACCATATAAACATGTTTGGGACACATTTCAGCAAAAACCACACTGTTTTTTAGGATAAAGAAAGGTGACGCCGATATGGTCACTTTTTGTCCGAAAATTTCACGGAAAGCTTTTCCTCCACAAAGATCCCATTATGACATATACACCATATAAACATTTTTGGGACACATTTGAGCGAAAACCACACAATTTTAGTGGATAAAGAAAGGTGACGCCGATATGGTCAATTTTGGTCCGAAAATTTCACAGAAAGCTTTTCGCGCACAAAGCTCCCATTATGACATATACACCATATAAACATGTTTGGGACACATTTAGCAAAAACCACACATTTTGGAGGATAAAGAATGGTGACGCTGGTCACTTTTGGTCCGAAAAATTCACAGAAAGCATTTCGCGCACCAAGCTCCCATTATGACATATACACCATATAAACATGTTTGGTAAACATTTGAGCAAAAACCACACAGTTTTGGTGGATAAAGAAAGGTGACGACTATATGGTCACTGTTGGTCCGAAAATTTCACGAAAAGCTTTTCGCGCACAAAGCTCCCATTATGATATATACACCATATAAACATGTTTGGGAGAAATTTGAGCGAAAAGCACACAGTTTTGGAGGATAAAGAAAAGTGACGCCGATATGGTGACTTTTGGTCCGAAAATTTCACGAAAAGCTTTTCGCGCACAAAGCTCCCATTATGACATATACATCATATAAACATGTTTGGGACACATTTGAGCGAAAACCACACTGTGTTTGAGGATAAAAAAAGGTGACACCGATATGGTCACTTTTGGTCCGAAAATTTCACGGAAAGCTTTTCGCGCACAAAGCTCCAATATGACATATACACCATATAAACATGTTTGGGACACATTTCAGCAAAAACCACACTGTTTTTTAGGATAAAGAAAGGTGACGCCGATATGGTCACTTTTTGTCCGAAAATTTCACGGAAAGCTTTTCCCCCACAAAGATCCCATTATGACATATACACCATATAAACATTTTTGGGACACATTTGAGCGAAAACCACACAATTTTAGTGGATAAAGAAAGGTGACGCCGATATGGTCAATTTTGGTCCGAAAATTTCACAGAAAGCTTTTCGCGCACAAAGCTCCCATTATGACATATACACCATATAAACATGTTTGGGACACATTTAGCAAAAACCACACATTTTGGAGGATAAAGAATGGTGACGCTGGTCACTTTTGGTCCGAAAAATTCACAGAAAGCATTTCGCGCACCAAGCTCCCATTATGACATATACACCATATAAACATGTTTGGTAAACATTTGAGCAAAAACCACACAGTTTTGGTGGATAAAGAAAGGTGACGACTATATGGTCACTGTTGGTCCGAAAATTTCACGAAAAGCTTTTCGCGCACAAAGCTCCCATTATGATATATACACCATATAAACATGTTTGGGAGAAATTTGAGCGAAAAGCACACAGTTTTGGAGGATAAAGAAAAGTGACGCCGATATGGTGACTTTTGGTCCGAAAATTTCACGAAAAGCTTTTCGCGCACAAAGCTCCCATTATGACATATACATCATATAAACATGTTTGGGACACATTTGAGCGAAAACCACACTGTGTTTGAGGATAAAAAAGGCGACACCGATATGGTCACTTTTGGTCCGAAAATTTCACGGAAAGCATTTCGCGCAAAAAGCTCTCATATGACATATACACCATATAAACATGTTTGGGACACATTTGAGCGAAAACCACACTGTTTTTGAGGATAAAGAAAGGTGACGCCGATATGGTCACTTTTGGTCCGAAAATTTCACGAAAAGCTTTTCGCGCACAAAGATCCCATTATGACATATACACCATATAAACATTTTTAGGACACATTTGAGTGAAAACCACACAATTTTAGTGGATAAAGAAAGGTGACGCCGATATGGTCACTTTTGGTCCGAAAATTTCACAGAAAGCTTTTCGCGCCCAAAGCTCCCATTATGACATATACACCATATAAACATGTTTGGGACACATTTAGCAAAAACCACACAGTTTTGGGGGATAAAGAAAAGTGACGCCGATATGGTGACTTTTGGTCAGAAAATTTCACGAAAAGTTTTCGCGCACAAAGCTCCCATTATGACATATACATCATATAAACATGTTTGGGACACATTTGAGCGAAAACCACACTGTGTTTGAGGATAAAAAAAGGTGACACCGATATGGTCACATTTGGTCCGAAAATTTCACGGAAAGCTTTTCGCGCACAAAGCTCCAATATGACATATACACCATATAAACATGTTTGGGACACATTTGAGCAAAAACCACACTGTTTTTGAGGATAAAGAAAGGTGACGCTGATATGGTCACTTTTGGTCCGAAAATTTCACGGAAAGCTTTTCGCGCACAAAGATCCCATTAAGACATATACACCATATAAACATTTTTGGGACACATTTGAGCGAAAACGACACAATTTTAGTGGATAAAGAAAGGTGACGCCGATATGGTCACTTTTGGTCCCAAAATTTCACAGAAAGCTTTTCGCGCACAAAGCTCCCATTATGACATATACACCATATAAACATGTTTGGGACACATTTGAGCGAAAACCACAGAGTTTTGGAGGATAAAGAAAGGTGACGCTGGTCACTTTTGGTCCGAAAAATTCACAGAAAGCATTTCGCGCACCAAGCTCCCATTATGACATATACACCATATAAACATGTTTGGTAAACATTTGAGCAAAAACCACACAGTTTTGGTGGATAAAGAAAGGTGACGACTATATGGTCACTTTTGGTCCGAAAATTTCACGAATATAAACATTTTTGGGACACATTTGAGCGAAAACCACACAATTTTAGTGGATAAAGAAAGGTGACGTCGATATGGTCACTTTTGGTCCGAAATTTCACAGAAAGCTTTTCACGCACAAAGCTCCCATTATGATATATACACCATATAAACATGTTTGGGACACATTTAGCAAAAACCACAGAGTTTTGGAGGATAAAGAAAGGTGACGCTGGTCACTTTTGGTCCGAAAAATTCACAGAAAGCATTTCGCGCACCAAGCTCCCATTATGACATATACACCATATAAACATGTTTGGTAAACATTTGAGCAAAAACCACACAGTTTTGGTGGATAAAGAAAGGTGACGACTATATGGTCAATTTTGGTCCGAAAATTTCACGAAAAGCTTTTCGCGCACAAAGCTCCCTTTATGACATATACAACATATAAACATATTTGGGAGAAATTTGAGCGAAAAGCACACAGTTTTGGAGGATAAAGAAAAGTGACGCCGATATGGTGACTTTTGGTCAGATAATTTCACGAAACGTTTTCGCGCACAAAGCTCCCATTATGACATATACATCATATAAACATTTTTTGGGACACATTTGAGCGAAAACCACACTGTGTTTGAGGATAAAAAAAGGTGACACCGATATGATCACTTTTGGTCCGAAAATTTCACGGAAAGCTTTTCGCGCACAAAGCTCCCATATGACATATACACCATATAAACATGTTTGTGACACATTTGAGCAAAAACCACACTGTTTTTGAGGATAAAGAAAGGTGACGCTGATATGGTCACTTTTGGTCCGAAAATTTCACGGAAAGCTTTTCGCGCACAAAGCTCCCATTATGACATATACACCATATAAACATGTTTGGGACACATTTAGCAAAAACCACACAGTTTTGGAGGATAAAGAAAGGTGACGCTGGTCACTTTTGGTCCGAAAAATTCACAGAAAGCATTTCGCGCACCAAGCTCCCATTATGACATATACACCATATAAACATGTTTGGTAAACATTTGAGCAAAAACCACACAGTTTTGGTGGATAAAGAAAGGTGACGACTATATGGTCACTTTTGGTCCGAAAATTTCACGAAAAGCTTTTCGCGCACAAAGATCCCATTATGACATATACACCATATAAACATTTTTGGGACACATTTGAGGTAAAACCACACAATTTTAGTGGATAAAGAAAGGTGACGCCGATATGGTCACTTTTGGTCCGAAATTTCACAGAAAGCTTTTCACGCACAAAGCTCCCATTATGATATATACACCATATAAACATGTTTGGGACACATTTAGCAAAAACCACACAGTTTTGGAGGATAAAGAAAGGTGACGCTGGTCACTTTTGGTCCGAAAAATTCACAGAAAGCATTTCGCGCACCAAGCTCCCATTATGACATATACACCATATAAACATGTTTGGTAAACATTTGAGCAAAAACCACACAGTTTTGGTGGATAAAGAAAGGTGACGACTATATGGTCACTTTTGGTCCGAAAATTTCACGAAAAGCTTTTCGCGCACAAAGCTCCCATTATGACATATACACCATATAAACATGTTTGGGAGAAATTTGAGTCAAAAGCACACAGTTTTGGAGGCTAAAGAAAAGTGACACCGATATGGTCACTTTTGGTCCGAAAATTTCACGGAAAGCTTTTCGCGCACAAAGCTCCCATATGACATATACACCATATAAACATTGAGCAAAAACCACACTGTTTTTGAGGATAAAGAAAGGTGACGCCGATATGGTCACTTTTGGTCCGAAAATTTCACGGAAAGCTTTTCGCGCACAAAGCTCCCATTATGACATATACACCATATAAACATTTTTGGGACATATTTGAGCGAAAACCACACAATTTTAGTGGATAAAGAAAGGTGACGCCGATATGGTCACTTTTGGTCCGAAAATTTCACGGAAAGCTTTACGCGCACAAAGCTCCCATTATGACATGTACACCATATAAATATATTTGGGAGAAATTTGAGCGAAAACAACATAGTTTTGGAGGATAAAGAAAAGTGACGCCGATATGGTGACTTTTGGTCCGAAAATTTCACGAAAAGCTTTTCGCGCACAAAGATCCCATTATGACATATACATCATATAAACATGTTTGGGACACATTTGAGCGAAAACCACACTGTGTTTGAGGATAAAAAAAGGTGACACCGATATGGTCACTTTTGGTCCGAAAATTTCACGGAAAGCTTTTCGCGCACAAAGCTCCCATATGACATATACACCATATAAACATGTTTGGGACACCTTTGAGCGAAAACAACACTGTTTTTGAGGATAAAGAAAGGTGACGCCGATATGGTCACTTTTGGTCCGAAAATTTCACGGAAAGCTTTTCGCGCACAAAGCTCCCATATGACATATACACCATATAAACATGTTTGGGACACATTTGAGCGAAAACCACACTGTTTTTGAGGATAAAGAAAGGTGACGCCGATATGGTCACTTTTGGTCCAAAAATTTCACGGAAAGATTTTCGCGAACAAAGCTCCCATTATGACATATACACCATATAAACATGTTTGAGACACATTTGAGCAAAAACCACACAGTTTTGGAGGATAAAGAAAGGTGACGCTGGTCACTTTTGGTCCGAAAAATTCACAGAAAGCATTTTGCGCACCAAGCTCCCATTATGACATATACACCATATAAACATGTTTGGTAAACATTTGAGAAAAAACGACACAGTTTTGATGGATAAAGAAAGGTGACGCTGGTCACTTTTGGTCCGAAAATTTCACAGAAAGCTTTTCGAGCACAAAGCTCCCATTAAGACATATACACCATATAAACATGTTTGGTAAACAATTGAGCAAAAACCACACAGTTTTGGTGGATAAAGAAAGGTGACGACGATATGGTCACTTTTGGTCCGAAAATTTCACGAAAAGCTTTTTGCGCACAAAGCTCCCATTATGACATATACACCATATAAACATGTTTGGGACACATTTGAGCGAAAACCACACTGTTTTTGAGGATAAAGAAAGGTGACGCCGATATGGTCACTTTTGGTCCGAAAATTTCACGGAAAGCTTTTCGCGAATAAAGCTCCCATTATGACATATACACCATATAAACATGTTTGGGACTCATTTGAGCAAAAACCACACAGTTTTGGAGGATAAAGAAAGGTGACGCTGGTCACTTTTGGTCCGAAAAATTCACAGAAAGCATTTCGCGCACCAAGCTCCCATTATGACATATACACCATATAAACATGTTTGGTAAACATTTGAGCAAAAACCACACAGTTTTGGTGGATAAAGAAAGGTGATGCTGGTCACTTTTGGTCCGAAAATTTCACGGAAAGATTTTCGCGAACAAAGCTCCCATTATGACATATACACCATATAAACATGTTTGTGACACATTTGAGCAAAAACCACACAGTTTTGTAGGATAAAGAAAGGTGATGCTGGTCACTTTTGGTCCGAAAATTCACAGAAAGCATTTCGCACACCAAGCTCCCATTATGACATATACACCATATAAACATGTTTGGTAAACATTTGAGAAAAAACGATACAGTTTTGGTGGATAAAGAAAGGTGACGCTGGTCACTTTTGGTCCAAAAATTTCACAGAAAGCTTTTCGAGCACAAAGCTCCCATTAAGACATATACACCATATAAACATGTTTGGTAAACATTTGAGCAAAAACCACACAGTTTTATTGGATAAAGAAAGGTGACGCTGGTCACTTTTGGTCCAAAAATTTCACAGAAAGCTTTTCGAGCACATAGCTCCCATTATGACATATACACCATATAAACATGTTTGGTAAACATTTGAGCAAAAACCACACAGTTTTGGTGGATAAAGAAAGGTGACGACGATATGGTCACTTTTGGTCAGAAAATTTCACGAATATAAACATTTTTGGGACACATTTGAGCGAAAACCACACAATTTTAGTGGATAAAGAAAGGTGACGCCGATATGGTCACTTTTGGTCCGAAATTTCACAGAAAGCTTTTCACGCACAAAGCTCCCATTATGATATATACACCATATAAACATGTTTGGGACACATTTAGCAAAAACCACAGAGTTTTGGAGGATAAAGAAAGGTGACGCTGGTCACTTTTGGTCCGAAAAATTCACAGAAAGCATTTCGCGCACCAAGCTCCCATTATGACATATACACCATATAAACATGTTTGGTAAACATTTGAGCAAAAACCACACAGTTTTGGTGGATAAAGAAATGTGACGACTATATGGTCAATTTTGGTCCGAAAATTTCACGAAAAGCTTTTCGCGCACAAAGCTCCCTTTATGACATATACAACATATAAACATATTTGGGAGAAATTTGAGCGAAAAGCACACAGTTTTGGAGGATAAAGAAAAGTGACGCCGATATGGTGACTTTTGGTCAAATAATTTCACGAAACGTTTTCGCGCACAAAGCTCCCATTATGACATATACATCATATAAACATTTTTTGGGACACATTTGAGCGAAAACCACACTGTGTTTGAGGATAAAAAAAGGTGACACCGATATGATCACTTTTGGTCCAAAAATTTCACGGAAAGCTTTTCGCGCACAAAGCTCCCATATGACATATACACCATATAAACATGTTTGTGACACATTTGAACAAAAACCACACTGTTTTTGAGGATAAAGAAAGGTGACGCTGATATGGTCACTTTTGGTCCGAAAATGTCACGGAAAGCTTTTCGCGCACAAAGATCCCATTATGACATATACACCATATAAACATTTTTGGGACACATTTGAGCGAAAACGACACAATTTTAGTGGATAAAGAAAGGTGACGCCGATATGGTCACTTTTGGTCCGAAAATTTCACAGAAAGCTTTTCGCGCACAAAGCTCCCATTATGACATATACACCATATAAACATGTTTGGGACACATTTAGCAAAAACCACACAGTTTTGGAGGATAAAGAAAGGTGACGCTGGTCACTTTTGGTCCGAAAAATTCACAGAAAGCATTTCGCGCACCAAGCTCCCATTATGACATATACACCATATAAACATGTTTGGTAAACATTTGAGCAAAAACCACACAGTTTTGGTGGATAAAGAAAGGTGACGACTATATGGTCACTTTTGGTCCGAAAATTTCACGAAAAGCTTTTCGCGCACAAAGATCCCATTATGACATATACACCATATAAACATTTTTGGGACACATTTGAGGTAAAACCACACAATTTTAGTGGATAAAGAAAGGTGACGCCGATATGGTCACTTTTGGTCCGAAATTTCACAGAAAGCTTTTCACGCACAAAGCTCCCATTATGATATATACACCATATAAACATGTTTGGGACACATTTAGCAAAAACCACACAGTTTTGGAGGATAAAGAAAGGTGACGCTGGTCACTTTTGGTCCGAAAAATTCACAGAAAGCATTTCGCGCACCAAGCTCCCATTATGACATATACACCATATAAACATGTTTGGTAAAAATTTGAGCAAAAACCACACAGTTTTGGTGGATAAAGAAAGGTGACGACTATATGGTCACTTTTGGTCCGAAAATTTCACGAAAAGCTTTTCGCGCACAAAGCTCCCATTATGACATATACACCATATAAACATGTTTGGGAGAAATTTGAGTCAAAAGCACACAGTTTTGGAGGCTAAAGAAAAGTGACACCGATATGGTCACTTTTGGTCCGAAAATTTCACGGAAAGCTTTTCGCGCACAAAGCTCCCATATGACATATACACCATATAAACATGTTTGGGACACATTTGAGCGAAAACCACACTGTTTTTGAGGATAAAGAAAGGTGACGCCGATATGGTCACTTTTGGTCCAAAAATTTCACGGAAAGATTTTCGCGAACAAAGCTCCCATTATGACATATACACCATATAAACATGTTTGAGACACATTTGAGCAAAAACCACACAGTTTTGGAGGATAAAGAAAGGTGACGCTGGTCACTTTTGGTCCGAAAAATTCACAGAAAGCATTTTGCGCACCAAGCTCCCATTATGACATATACACCATATAAACATGTTTGGTAAACATTTGAGAAAAAACGACACAGTTTTGATGGATAAAGAAAGGTGACGCTGGTCACTTTTGGTCCGAAAATTTCACAGAAAGCTTTTCGAGCACAAAGCTCCCATTAAGACATATACACCATATAAACATGTTTGGTAAACAATTGAGCAAAAACCACACAGTTTTGGTGGATAAAGAAAGGTGACGACGATATGGTCACTTTTGGTCCGAAAATTTCACGAAAAGCTTTTTGCGCACAAAGCTCCCATTATGACATATACACCATATAAACATGTTTGGGACACATTTGAGCGAAAACCACACTGTTTTTGAGGATAAAGAAAGGTGACGCCGATATGGTCACTTTTGGTCCGAAAATTTCACGGAAAGCTTTTCGCGAATAAAGCTCCCATTATGACATATACACCATATAAACATGTTTGGGACTCATTTGAGCAAAAACCACACAGTTTTGGAGGATAAAGAAAGGTGACGCTGGTCACTTTTGGTCCGAAAAATTCACAGAAAGCATTTCGCGCACCAAGCTCCCATTATGACATATACACCATATAAACATGTTTGGTAAACATTTGAGCAAAAACCACACAGTGTTGGTGGATAAAGAAAGGTGACGCTGGTCACTTTTGGTCCAATAATTTCACAGAAAGCTTTTCGAACACAAAGCTCCCATTAAGACATATACACCATATAAACATGTTTGGTAAACATTTGAGCAAAAACCACACAGTTTTGGTGGATAAAGAAAGGTGATGTTGGTCACTTTTGGTCCGAAAATTTCACGGAAAGATTTTCGCGAACAAAGCTCCCATTATGACATATACACCATATAAACATGTTTGTGACACATTTGAGCAAAAACCACACAGTTTTGTAGGATAAAGAAAGGTGATGCTGGTCACTTTTGGTCCGAAAATTCACAGAAAGCATTTCGCACACCAAGCTCCCATTATGACATATACACCATATAAACATGTTTGGTAAACATTTGAGAAAAAACGATACAGTTTTGGTGGATAAAGAAAGGTGACGCTGGTCACTTTTGGTCCAAAAATTTCACAGAAAGCTTTTCGAGCACAAAGCTCCCATTAAGACATATACACCATATAAACATGTTTGGTAAACATTTGAGCAAAAACCACACAGTTTTGGTGGATAAAGAAAGGTGACGCTGGTCACTTTTGGTCCGAAAATTTCACAGAAAGCTTTTCGAGCACATAGCTCCCATTATGACATATACACCATATAAACATGTTTGGTAAACATTTGAGCAAAAACCACACAGTTTTGGTGGATAAAGAAAGGTGACGACGATATGGTCACTTTTGGTCAGAAAATTTCACGAAAATTTTTCGCGCACAAAGCTCCCATTATGACATATACATCATATAAACATGTTTGGGACACATTTGAGCGAAAACCACACTGTGTTTGAGGATAAAAAAAGGTTACACCGATATGGTCACTTTTGGTCCGAAAATTTCACGGAAAGCTTTTCGCGCACAAAGCTCCCATATGACATATACACCATCTAAACATGTTTGGGACACATTTGAGCAAAAACCACACTGTTTTTGAGGATAAAGCAAGGTGACGCCGATATGGTCACTTTTGGTCCGAAAATTTCACGGAAAGCTTTTCGCGCACAAAGCTCCCATTATGACATATACACCATATAAACATTTTTGGGACACATTTGAGCGAAAACCACACAATTTTAGTGGATAAAGAAAGGTGACGCCGATATGGTCACTTTTGGTCCGAAAATTTCACGGAAAGATTTTCGCGAACAAAGCTCCCATTATGACATATACACCATATAAAACTGTTTGAGACAAATTTGAGCAAAAACCACACAGTTTTGGAGGATAAAGAAAGGTGACGCTGGTCACTTTTGGTCCGAAAAATTCACAGAAAGCTTTTCGCGCACCAAGCTCCCATTATGACATATACACCATATAAACATGTTTGGTAAACATTAGAGAAAAAACGACACAGTTTTGATGGATAAAGAAAGGTGACGCTGGTCACTTTTGGTCCGAAAATTTCACAGAAAGCTTTTCGAGCACAAAGCTCCCATTAAGACATATACACCATATAAACATGTTTGGTAAACATTTGAGCAAAAACCACACAGTTTTGGTGGATAAAGAAAGGTGACGACGATATGGTCACTTTTGGTCCGAAAATTTCACGAAAAGCTTTTCGCGCACAAAGCTCCCATTATGACATATACACCATATAAACATGTTTGGGACACATTTGAGCGAAAACCACACTGTTTTTGAGGATAAAGAAAGGTGACGCCGATATGGTCACTTTTGGTCCGAAAATTTCACGGAAAGATTTTCGCGCACAAAGCTCCCATTATGACATATACACCATATAAACATGTTTGTGACACATTTGAGCAAAAACCACACAGTTTTGGAGGATAAAGAAAGGTGATGCTGGTCACTTTTGGTCCGAAAAATTCACAGAAAGCATTTCGCGCACCAAGCTCCCATTATGACATATACACCATATAAACATGTTTGGTAAACATTTGAGAAAAAACGACACAGTTTTGGTGGATAAAGAAAGGTGACGCTGGTCACTTTTGGTCCAAAAATTTCACAGAAAGCTTTTCGAGCACAAAGCTCCCATTAAGACATATACACCATATAAACATGTTTGGTAAACATTTGAGCAAAAACCACACAGTTTTGGTGGATAAAGAAAGGTGACGCTGGTCACTTTTGTCCGAAAATTTCACAGAAAGCTTTTCGAGCACATAGCTCCCATTATGACATATACACCATATAAACATGTTTGGTAAACATTTGAGCAAAAACCACACAGTTTTGGTGGATAAAGAAAGGTGACGATGATATGGTCACTTTTGGTCAGAAAATTTCAAGAAAAGTTTTCGCGCACAAAGCTCCCATTATGACATATACATCATATAAACATGTTTGGGACACATTTGAGCGAAAACCACACTGTGTTTGAGGATAAAAAAAGGTGACACCGATATGGTCACTTTTGGTCCGAAAATTTCACGGAAAGCTTTTCGCGCACAAAGCTCCCATATGACAAATACACCATCTAAACATGTTTGAGACACATTTGAGCAAAAACCACACTGTTTTTTAGGATAAAGCAAGGTGACGCCGATATGGTCACTTTTGGTCCGAAAATTTCACGGAAAGCTTTTCGCGCACAAAGCTCCCATTATGACATATACACCATATAAACATTTTTGGGACACATTTGAGCGAAAACCACACAATTTTAGTGGATAAAGAAAGGTGACGCCGATATGGTCACTTTTGGTCCGAAAATTTCACGGAAAGCTTTACGCGCACAAAGCTCCCATTATGACATATACACCATATAAACATGTTTGGGAGAAATTTGAGCGAAAACAACATAGTTTTGGAGGATAAAGAAAAGTGACGCCGATATGGTGACTTTTGGTCCGAAAATTTCACGAAAAGCTTTTCGCGCAAAAAGATCCCATTATGACATATACATCATATAAACATGTTTGGGACACATTTGAGCGAAAACCACACTGTGTTTGAGGATAAAAAAAGGTGACACCGATATGGTCACTTTTGGTCCGAAAATTTCACGGAAAGCTTTTCGCGCACAAAGCTCCCATATGACATATACACCATATAAACATGTTTGGGACACCTTTGAGCGAAAACAACACTGTTTTTGAGGATAAAGAAAGGTGACGCCGATATGGTCACTTTTGGTCCGAAAATTTCACGGAAAGCTTTTCGCGCACAAAGCTCCCATATGACATATACACCATATAAACATGTTTGGGACACATTTGAGCGAAAACCATTCTGTTTTTGAGGATAAAGAAGGGTGACGCCGATATGGTCACTTTTGGTCCGAAAATTTCACGGAAAGATTTTCGCGAACAAAGCTCCCATTATGACATATACACCATATAAAACTGTTTGAGACACATTTGAGCAAAAACCACACAGTTTTGGAGGATAAAGAAAGGTGATGCTGGTCACTTTTGGTCCGAAAAATTCACAGAAAGCATTTCGCGCACCAAGCTCCCATTATGACATATACACCATATAAACATGTTTGGTAAACATTTGAGAAAAAACGACACAGTTTTGATGGATAAAGAAAGGTGACGCTGGTCACTTTTGGTCCGAAAATTTCACAGAAAGCTTTTCGAGCACAAAGCTCCCATTAAGACATATACACCATATAAACATGTTTGGTAAACATTTGAGCAAAAACCACACAGTTTTGGTGGATAAAGAAAGGTGACGCTGGTCAATTTTGGTCAGAAAATTTCACGGAAAGCTTTTCGAGCACAAATCTCCCATTATGATATATATACCATATAAACATGTTTGGTAAACATTTGAGCAAAAACCACACAGTTTTGGTGGATAAAGAAAGGTGACGCTGGTCACTTTTGTTTCACGGAATGATTTTCGCGAACAAAGCTCCCATTATGACATATACACCATATAAACATGTTTGCGACACATTTGAGCAAAAACCACACAGTTTTGGAGGATAAAGAAAGGTGATGCTGGTCACTTTTGGTCCGAAAAATTCACAGAAAGCATTTCGCGCATCAAGCTCCCATTATGACATATACACCATATAAACGTGTTTGGTAAACATTTGAGAAAAAACGACACAGTTTTGGTGGATAAAGAAAGGTGACGCTGGTCACTTTTGGTCCAAAAATTTCACAGAAAGCTTTTCGAGCACAAAGCTCCCATTAAGACATATACACCATATAAACATGTTTGGTAAACATTTGAGCAAAAACCACACAGTTTTGGTGGATAAAGAAAGGTGACGACGATATGGTCACTTTTGGTCTGAAAATTTCACGAAAAGCTTTTCGCGCACAAAGCTCCCATTATTACATATACACCATATAAACATGTTTGGGAGAAATTTGAACAAAAACAACATAGTTTTGGAGGATAAAGAAAAGTGACGCCGATATGGTGACTTTTGGTCCGAAAATTTCATGAAATGATTTTCGCGCACAAAGCTACCATTATGACATATACATCATATAAACATGTTTGGGACACATTTGAGCGAAAACCACACTGTGTTTGAGGATAAAAAAAGGTGACACTGATATGGTCACTTTTGGTCCGAAAATTTAAAGCAAAACTTTTCGCGCACAAATCTCCCATATGACATATACACTATATAAACATGTTTGGGACACCTTTGAGCGAAAACAACACTGTTTTTGAGGATAAAGAAAGGTGACGCCGATATGGTCACTTTTGGTCCGAAAATTTCACGGAAAGCTTTTCGCGCACAAAGCTCCCATATGACATATACACCATATAAACATGTTTGGGACACATTTGAGCGAAAACCACTCTGTTTTTGAGGATAAAGAAGGGTGACGCCGATATGGTCACTTTTGGTCCGAAAATTTCACGGAAAGATTTTCGCGAACAAAGCTCCCATTATGACATATACACCATATAAAACTGTTTGAGACACATTTGAGCAAAAACCACACAGTTTTGGAGGATAAAGAAAGGTGATGCTGGTCACTTTTGGTCCGAAAAATTCACAGAAAGCATTTCGCGCACCAAGCTCCCATTATGACATATACACCATATAAACATGTTTGGTAAACATTTGAGAAAAAACGACACAGTTTTGATGGATAAAGAAAGGTGACGCTGGTCACTTTTGGTCCGAAAATTTCACAGAAAGCTTTTCGAGCACAAAGCTCCCATTAAGACATATACACCATATAAACATGTTTGGTAAACATTTGAGCAAAAACCACACAGTTTTGGTGGATAAAGAAAGGTGACGCTGGTCAATTTTGGTCCGAAAATTTCACGGAAAGCTTTTCGAGCACAAATCTCCCATTATGATATATATACCATATAAACATGTTTGGTAAACATTTGAGCAAAAACCACACAGTTTTGGTGGATAAAGAAAGGTGACGCTGGTCACTTTTGTTTCACGGAATGATTTTCGCGAACAAAGCTCCCATTATGACATATACACCATATAAACATGTTTGCGACACATTTGAGCAAAAACCACACAGTTTTGGAGGATAAAGAAAGGTGATGCTGGTCACTTTTGGTCCGAAAAATTCACAGAAAGCATTTCGCGCATCAAGCTCCCATTATGACATATACACCATATAAACGTGTTTGGTAAACATTTGAGAAAAAACGACACAGTTTTGGTGGATAAAGAAAGGTGACGCTGGTCACTTTTGGTCCAAAAATTTCACAGAAAGCTTTTCGAGCACAAAGCTCCCATTAAGACATATACACCATATAAACATGTTTGGTAAACATTTGAGCAAAAACCACACAGTTTTGGTGGATAAAGAAAGGTGACGACGATATGGTCACTTTTGGTCTGAAAATTTCACGAAAAGCTTTTCGCGCACAAAGCTCCCATTATTACATATACACCATATAAACATGTTTGGGAGAAATTTGAACAAAAACAACATAGTTTTGGAGGATAAAGAAAAGTGACGCCGATATGGTGACTTTTGGTCCGAAAATTTCATGAAATGATTTTCGCGCACAAAGCTACCATTATGACATATACATCATATAAACATGTTTGGGACACATTTGAGCGAAAACCACACTGTGTTTGAGGATAAAAAAAGGTGACACTGATATGGTCACTTTTGGTCCGAAAATTTAAAGCAAAACTTTTCGCGCACAAATCTCCCATATGACATATACACTATATAAACATGTTTGGGACACATTTGAGCAAAAACCACACTGTTTTTGAGGATAAAGAAAGGTGATGCCGATATGGTCACTTTTGGTCTGAAAATTTCACGGAAAGCTTTTCGCGCACAAAGCTGCCATTATGACATATACACTATATAAACATTTTCGGGACACATTTGAGCGAAAACCACACAATTTTAGTGGATAAAGAAAGGTGACGCCGATATGGTCACTTTTGGTCCGAAAATTTTACAGAAAGCCTTACGTGCACAAAGCTCCCATTATGAAATATACACCATATAAATATGTTTGGGACACATTTGAGCAAAAACCACATAGTTTGGGAGGATAGAGAAAGGTGACGCTGGTCACTTTTGGTCCGAAAAATTCACAGAAAGCATTTCACGCACCAAGCTCCCATTATGACATATACACCATATAAACATGTTTGGTAAACATTTGAGCAAAAACCACACAGTTTTGGTGGATAAAGAAAGGTGACGACGATATGGTCACTTTTGGTCAGAAAATTTCACGAAAAGTTTTCGCGCACAAAGCTCCCATTATGACATATACATCATATAAACATGTTTGGGACACATTTGAGGGAAAACCACACTGTGTTTGAGGATAAAAAAAGGTGACACCGATATGGTCACTTTTGGTCCGAAAATTTCACGGAAAGCATTTCGCGCACAAAGCTCCCATATGACATATACACCATCTAAACATGTTTGGGACACATTTTAGCAAAAACCACACTGTTTTTTAGGATAAAGCAAGGTGACGCCGATATGGTCACTTTTGGTCCGAAAATTTCACGGAAAGCTTTTCGCGCACAAAGCTCCCATTATGACATATACACCATATAAACATTTTTGGGACACATTTGAGCGAAAACCACACAATTTTAGTGGATAAAGAAAGGTGACGCCGATATGGTCACTTTTAGTCCGAAAATTTCACGGAAAGCTTTACGCGCACAAAGCTCCCATTATGACATATACACCATATAAACATGTTTGGGAGAAGTTTGAGCGAAAACAACATAGTTTTGGAGGATAAAGAAAAGTGACGCTGATATGGTGACTTTTGGTCCGAAAATTTCACGAAAAGCTTTCGCGCACAAAGATCCCATTATGACATATACATCATATAAACATGTTTGGGACACATTTGAGCGAAAACCATACTGTGTCTGAGGATAAAAAAAGGTGACACCGATATGGTCACTTTTGGTCCGAAAATTTCACGGAAAGCTTTTCGCGCACAAAGCTCCCATATGACATATACACCATATAAACATGTTTGGGACAAATTTGAGCGAAAACAACACTGTTTTTGAGGATAAAGAAAGGTGACGCTGATATGGTCACTTTTGGTCCGGAAATTTCACGGAAAGCTTTTCGCGCACAAAGCTCCCATATGACATATACACCATATAAACATGTTTGGGAGAAATTTGAGCGAAAAGCACACAGTTTTGGAGGATATAGAAAAGTGACGCCGATATGGTGACTTTTGGTCAGAAAATTTGACGAAAAGTTTTCGCGCACAAAGCTCCCATTATTACATATACATCATATAAACATGTTTGGGACACATTTGAGCGAAAACCACACTGTGTTTGAGGATAAAAAAAGGTGACACTGATATGGTCACTTTTGGTCCGAAAATTTCACGGAAAGCTTTTGGCGCACAAAGCTCCCATATGACATATACACCATATAAACATGTTTGGGACACATTTGAGCAAAAACCACACTGTTTTTGAGGATAAAGAAAGGTGATGCCGATATGGTCACTTTTGGTCCGAAAATTTCACGGAAAGCTTTTCGCGCACAAAGCTCCCATATGACATATACACCATATAAAAATGTTTGGGACACATTTGAGCAAAAACCACATAGTTTTGGAGGATAAAGAAAGGTGACGCTGGTCACTTTTGGTCCGAAAAATTCACAGAAAGCATTTCGCGCACCAAGCTCCCATTATGACATATACACCATATACACATGTTTGGTAAACATTTGAGCAAAAACCACACAGTTTTGGTGGATAAAGAAAGGTGACGCTGGTCACTTTTGGTCCGAAAATTTCACATAAAGCTTTTCGAGCACATAGCTCCCATTATGACATATACACCATATAAACATGTTTGGTAAACATTTGAGCAAAAACCACAATGTTTTGGTGGATAAAGAAAGGTGACGACGATATGGTCACTTTTGGTCCGAAAATTTCACGAAAAGCTTTTCGCGCACAAAGCTCCCATTATGACATATACACCATATAAACATGTTTGGGAGAAATTTGAGCGAAAAGCACACATTTTTGGAGGATAAAGAAAAGTGACGCCGATATGGTTACTTTTGGTCAGAAAATTTCACGAAAAGTTTTCGCGCACAAAGCTCCCATTATTACATATACATCATATAAACATGTTTGGGACACATTTGAGCGAAAACCACACTGTGTTTGAGGATAAAAAAAGGTGACACCGATATGGTCACTTTTGGTCCGAAAATTTCACGGAAAGATTTTCGCGAACAAAGCTCCCATTATGACATATACACCATATAAACATGTTTGAGACACATTTGAGCAAAAACCACACAGTTTTGGAGGATAAAGAAAGGTGACGCTGGTCACTTTTGGTCCGAAAAATTCACAGAAAGCATTTCGCGCACCAAGCTCCCATTATGACATATACACCATATAAACATGTTTGGTAAACATTTGTGCAAAAACCACACAGTTTTGGTGGATAAAGAAAGGTGACGCTGCTCACTTTTGGTCCGAAAATTTCACGGAAAGCTTTTCGAGCACAAAGCTCCCATTATGACATATACACCATATAAACATATTTGGTAAACATTTGAGCAAAACCACACAATTTTGGTGGATAAAGAAAGGTGACGCTGGTCACTTTTGGTCCGAAAATTTCACAGAAAGCTTTTCGAGCACATAGCTCCCATTATGACATATACACCATATAAACATGTTTGGTAAACATTTGAGCAAAAACCACACAGTTTTGGTGGATAAAGAAAGATGACGACGATATGGTCACTTTTGGTCCGAAAATTTCGCGAAAAGCTTTTCACGCACAAAGCTCCCATTATGACATATACACCATACAAACATGTTTGGGAGAAATTTGAGCGAAAAGCACACAGTTTTGGAGGATAAAGAAAAGTGACGCTGATATGGTGACTTTTGGTCAGAAAATTTCACGAAAAGTTTTCGCGCACAAAGCTCCCATTATTACATATACATCATATAAACATGTTTGGGACACATTTGAGCGAAAACCACACTGTGTTTGAGGATAAAAAAAGGTGACACCGATATGGTCACTTTTAGTCCGAAAATTTCACGGAAAGCTTTTCGCGCACAAAGCTCCCATTATGACATATACACCATATAAACATGTTTGGGAGAAATTTGAGCGAAAAGCACACAATTTTGGAGGATAAAGAAAAGTGACGCCGATATGGTGACTTTCGGTCAGAAAATTTCACGAAAAGTTTTCGCGCACAAAGCTCCAATTATGACATATACATCATATAAACATGTTTGGGACACATTTGAGCGAAAACCACACTGTGTTTGAGGATAAAAAAAGGTGACACCGATATGGTCACTTTTGGTCCGAAAATTTCAAGGAAAGCTTTTCGCGAACAAAGCTCCCATATGACATATACACCATATAAACATGTTTGGGACACATTTGAGCAAAAACCACACTGTTTTTGAGGATAAAGAAAGGTGACGCCGATATGGTCACTTTTGGTCCGAAAATTTCACGGAAAGCTTTTCGCGCACAAAGCTCCCATTATGACATATACACCATATAAACATGTTTGGTAAATATTTGAGCAAAAACCACACAGTTTTGGTGGATAAAGAAAGGTGACGACGATATGGTCACTTTTGGTCTGAAAATTTCACGAAAAGCTTTTCGCGCACAAAGCTCCCATTATGACATATACACCATATAAACATGTTTGGGAGAAATTTGAGCGAAAAGCACACAGTTTTGGAGGATAAAGAAAAGTGACGCCGATATGGTGACTTTTGGTCAGAAAATTTCACGAAACGTTTTCGCGCACAAAGTTCCCATTATTACATATACATCATATAAACATGTTTGGGACACATTTGAGCGAAAACCACACTGTGTTTGAGGATAAAAAAAGGTGACACCGATATGGTCACTTTTGGTCCAAAAAATTCACGGAAAACTTTTCGCGCACAAAGCTCCCATATGACATATACACCATATAAACATGTTTGGGACACATTTGAGCAAAAACCACACTGTTTTTGAGGATAAAGAAAGGTGATGCCGATATGGTCACTTTTGGTCGGAAAATTTAACGGAAAGCTTTTCGCGCACCAAGCTCCCATTATGACATATACACCATATAAACATGTTTGGGACACATTTGAGCAAAAACCTTATAGTTTTGGAGGATAAAGAAAGGTGACGCTGGTCACTTTTGGTCCGAAAAATTAACAGAAAGCATTTCGCGCACCAAGCTCCCATTATGACATATACACCATATACACATGTTTGGTAAACATTTGAGCAAAAACCACACAGTTTTGGTGGATAAAGAAAGGTGACGCTGGTCACTTTTGGTCCGAAAATTTCACAGAAAGCTTTTCGAGCACATAGCTCCCATTATGACATATACACCATATAAACATGTTTGGGACACATTTGAGCAAAAACCACACTGTTTTGGTGGATAAAGAAAGGTGACGACGATATGGTCACTTTTGGTTAGAAAATTTCACGAAAAGTTTTCGCGCACAAAGCCCCCATTATGGCATATACATCATATAAACATGTTTGGGACACATTTGAGCAAAAACCACACTGTTTTTGAGGATAAAGCAAGGTGACGCCGATATGGTCACTTTTGGTCCGAAAATTTCACGGAAAGCTTTTCGCGCACAAAGCTCCCATTATGACATATACACCATATAAACATTTTTGGGACACATTTGAGCGAAAACCACACAATTTTAGTGGATAAAGAAAGGTGACGCCGATATGGTCACTTTTGGTCCGAAAATTTCACGGAAAGCTTTACGCGCACAAAGCTCCCATTATGACATATACACCATATAAACATGTTTGGGAGAAATTTGAGCGAAAACAACATAGTTTTGGAGGATAAAGAAAAGTGACGCCGATATGGTGACTTTTGGTCCGAAAATTTCACGAAAAGCTTTTCGCGCACAAAGATCCCATTATGACATATATATCATATAAACATGTTTGGGACACATTTGAGCGAAAACCACACTGTGTTTGAGGATAAAAAAAGGTGACACCGATATGGTCACTTTTGGTCCGAAAATTTCACGGAAAGCTTTTCGCGCACAAAGCTCCCATATGACATATACACCATATAAAAATGTTTGGGACACCTTTGAGCGAAAACAACACTGTTTTTGAGGATAAAGAAAGGTGACGCCGATATGGTCACTTTTGGTCCGAAAATTTCACGGAAAGCTTTTCGCACACAAAGCTCCCACATGACATATACACCATATAAACATGTTTGGGACACATTTGAGCGAAAACCACACTGTTTTTGAGGATAAAGAAAGGTGACGCCGATATGGTCACTTTTGGTCCGAAAATTTCACGGAAAGATTTTCGCGAACAAAGCTCCCATTATGACATATACACCATATAAACATGTTTGAGACACATTTGAGCAAAAACCACACAGTTTTGGAGGATAAAGAAAGGTGACGCTGGTCACTTTTGGTCCGAAAAATTCACAGAAAGCATTTCGCACACCAAGCTCCCATAATGACATATACACCATATAAACATGTTTGGTAAACATTTGAGGAAAAACGACACAGTTTTGGTGGATAAAGAAAGGTGACGCTGGTCACTTTTGGTACAAAAATTTTACAGAAAGCTTTTCGAGCACAAAGCTCCCATTAAGACATATACACCATATGAACATGTTTGGTAAACATTTGAGCAAAAACCACACAGTTTTGGTGGATAAAGAAAGGTGACGACGATATGGTCACTTTTGGTCCGAAAATTTCACGAAAAGCTTTTCGCGCACAAAGCTCCCATTATGACATATACACCATATAAACATATTTGGGAGAAATTTTAGCGAAAACAACATAGTTTTGGAGGATAAAGAAAAGTGACGCCGATATGGTGACTTTTGGTCCGAAAATTTCACGAAAAGATTTTCGCGCACAAAGCTACCATTATGACATATACATCATATAAACATGTTTGGGACACATTTGAGCGAAAACCACACTGTGTTTGAGGATAAAGAAAGGTGACACCGATATGATCACTTTTGGTCCGAAAATTTCACGGAAAGCTTTTCGCGCACAAAGCTCCCATATGACATACACACCATATAAACATGTTTGGGACACATTTGAGCAAAAACCACACTGTTTTTGAGGATAAAGAAAGGTGATGCCGATATGGTCACTTTTGGTCCGAAAATTTCACGGAAAGCTTTTCGCGCACAAAGCTCCCATTATGACATATACACCATATAAACATTTTCGGGACACATTTGAGCAAAAACCACACAATTTTAGTGGATAAAGAAAGGTGACGCCGATATGGTCACTTTTGGTCCGAAAATTTCACGGAAAGCTTTACGCGCACAAAGCTCCCATTACGACATATACACCATATAAACATGTTTGGGACACATTTGAGCAAAATCCACATAGTTTTGGAGGATAAAGAAAGGTGACGCTGGTCACTTTTGGTCCGAAAAATTCACAGAAAGCATTTCGCGCACCAAGCTCCCATTATGACATATACACCATATAAACATGTTTGGTAAACATTTGAGCAAAAACCACACTGTTTTGGTGGATAAAGAAAGGTGACGACGATATGGTCACTTTTGGTCAGAAAATTTCACGAAAAGTTTTCGCGCACAAAGCCCCCATTATGGCATATACATCATATAAACATGTTTGGGACACATTTGAGCAAAAACCACACTGTTTTTGAGGATAAAGTAAGGTGACGCCGATATGGTCACTTTTGGTCCGAAAATTTCACGGAAAGCTTTTCGCGCACAAAGCTCCCATTATGACATATACACCATATAAACATTTTTGGGACACATTTGAGCGAAAACCACACAATTTTAGTGGATAAAGAAAGGTGACGCCGATATGGTCACTTTTGGTCCGAAAATTTCACGGAAAGCTTTACGCGCACAAAGCTCCCATTATGACATATACACCATATAAACATGTTTGGGAGAAATTTGAGCGAAAACAACATAGTTTTGGAGGATAAAGAAAAGTGACGCCGATATGGTGACTTTTGGTCCGAAAATTTCACGAAAAGCTTTTCGCGCACAAAGATCCCATTATGACATATATATCATATAAACATGTTTGGGACACATTTGAGCGAAAACCACACTGTGTTTGAGGATAAAAAAAGGTCACACCGATATGGTCACTTTTGGTCCGAAAATTTCACGGAAAGCTTTTCGCGCACAAAGCTCCCATATGACATATACACCATATAAACATGTTTGGGACACATTTGAGCAAAAACCACACTGTTTTTGAGGATAAAGAAAGGTGATGCCGATATGGTCACTTTTGGTCGGAAAATTTAACGGAAAGCTTTTCGCGCACCAAGCTCCCATTATGACATATACACCATATAAACATGTTTGGGACACATTTGAGCAAAAATCTTATAGTTTTGGAGGATAAAGAAAGGTGACGCTGGTCACTTTTGGTCCGAAAAATTAACAGAAAGCATTTCGCGCACCAAGCTCCCATTATGACATATACACCATATACACATGTTTGGTAAACATTTGAGCAAAAACCACACAGTTTTGGTGGATAAAGAAAGGTGACGCTGGTCACTTTTGGTCCGAAAATTTCACAGAAAGCTTTTCGAGCACATAGCTCCCATTATGACATATACACCATATAAACATGTTTGGGACACATTTGAGCAAAAACCACACTGTTTTGGTGGATAAAGAAAGGTGACGACGATATGGTCACTTTTGGTCAGAAAATTTCACGAAAAGTTTTCGTGCACAAAGCCCCCATTATGGCATATACATCATATAAACATGTTTGGGACACATTTGAGCAAAAACCACACTGTTTTTGAGGATAAAGCAAGGTGACGCCGATATGGTCACTTTTGGTCCGAAAATTTCACGGAAAGCTTTTCGCGCACAAAGCTCCCATTATGACATATACACCATATAAACATTTTTGGGACACATTTGAGCGAAAACCACACAATTTTAGTGGATAAAGAAAGGTGACGCCGATATGGTCACTTTTGGTCCGAAAATTTCACGGAAAGCTTTACGCGCACAAAGCTCCCATTATGACATATACACCATATAAACATGTTTGGGAGAAATTTGAGCGAAAACAACATAGTTTTGGAGGATAAAGAAAAGTGACGCCGATATGGTGACTTTTGGTCCGAAAATTTCACGAAAAGCTTTTCGCGCACAAAGATCCCATTATGACATATATATCATATAAACATGTTTGGGACACATTTGAGCGAAAACCACACTGTGTTTGAGGATAAAAAAAGGTGACACCGATATGGTCACTTTTGGTCCGAAAATTTCACGGAAAGCTTTTCGCGCACAAAGCTCCCATATGACATATACACCATATAAAAATGTTTGGGACACCTTTGAGCGAAAACAACACTGTTTTTGAGGATAAAGAAAGGTGACGCCGATATGGTCACTTTTGGTCCGAAAATTTCACGGAAAGCTTTTCGCACACAAAGCTCCCACATGACATATACACCATATAAACATGTTTGGGACACATTTGAGCGAAAACCACACTGTTTTTGAGGATAAAGAAAGGTGACGCCGATATGGTCACTTTTGGTCCGAAAATTTCACGGAAAGATTTTCGCGAACAAAGCTCCCATTATGACATATACACCATATAAACATGTTTGAGACACATTTGAGCAAAAACCACACAGTTTTGGAGGATAAAGAAAGGTGACGCTGGTCACTTTTGGTCCGAAAAATTCACAGAAAGCATTTCGCACACCAAGCTCCCATAATGACATATACACCATATAAACATGTTTGGTAAACATTTGAGGAAAAACGACACAGTTTTGGTGGATAAAGAAAGGTGACGCTGGTCACTTTTGGTACAAAAATTTTACAGAAAGCTTTTCGAGCACAAAGCTCCCATTAAGACATATACACCATATGAACATGTTTGGTAAACATTTGAGCAAAAACCACACAGTTTTGGTGGATAAAGAAAGGTGACGACGATATGGTCACTTTTGGTCCGAAAATTTCACGAAAAGCTTTTCGCGCACAAAGCTCCCATTATGACATATACACCATATAAACATATTTGGGAGAAATTTTAGCGAAAACAACATAGTTTTGGAGGATAAAGAAAAGTGACGCCGATATGGTGACTTTTGGTCCGAAAATTTCACGAAAAGATTTTTGCGCACAAAGCTACCATTATGACATATACATCATATAAACATGTTTGGGACACATTTGAGCGAAAACCACACTGTGTTTGAGGATAAAGAAAGGTGACACCGATATGATCACTTTTGGTCCGAAAATTTCACGGAAAGCTTTTCGCGCACAAAGCTCCCATATGACATACACACCATATAAACATGTTTGGGACACATTTGAGCAAAAACCACACTGTTTTTGAGGATAAAGAAAGGTGATGCCGATATGGTCACTTTTGGTCCGAAAATTTCACGGAAAGCTTTTCGCGCACAAAGCTCCCATTATGACATATACACCATATAAACATTTTCGGGACACATTTGAGCAAAAACCACACAATTTTAGTGGATAAAGAAAGGTGACGCCGATATGGTCACTTTTGGTCCGAAAATTTCACGGAAAGTTTTACGCGCACAAAGCTCCCATTACGACATATACACCATATAAACATGTTTGGGACACATTTGAGCAAAATCCACATAGTTTTGGAGGATAAAGAAAGGTGACGCTGGTCACTTTTGGTCCGAAAAATTCACAGAAAGCATTTCGCGCACCAAGCTCCCATTATGACATATACACCATATAAACATGTTTGGTAAACATTTGAGCAAAAACCACACAGTTTTGGTGGATAAAGAAAGGTGACGCTTGTCACTTTTGGTCCGAAAATTTCACAGAAAGCTTTTCGAGCACATAGCTCCCATTATGACATATACCCCATATAAACATGTTTGGTAAACATTTGAGCAAAAACCACACAGTTTTGGTGGATAAAGAAAGGTGACGACGATATGGTCACTTTTGGTCAGAAAATTTCACGAAAAGTTTTCGCGCACAAAGCTCCCATTATGACATATACATCATATAAGCATGTTTGGGACACATTTGAGCGAAAACCAATCTGTGTTTGAGGATAAAAAAAGGTGACACCGATATGGTCACTTTTGGTCCGAAAATTTCACGGAAAGCTTTTCGCGCACAAAGCTCCCATATGACATATACACCATCTAAACATGTTTGGGACACATTTGAGCAAAAACCACACTGTTTTTTAGGATAAAGCAAGGTGACGCCGATATGGTCACTTTTGGTCCGAATATTTCACGGAAAGCTTTTCGCACACAAAGCTCCCATTATGACATATACACCATAAAAACATTTTTAGGACACATTTAAGCGAAAACCACACAATTTTAGTGGATAAAGAAAGGTGACGCCGATATGGTCACTTTTGGTCCGAAAATTTCACGGAAAGCTTTACGCGCACAAAGCTCCCATTATGACATATACACCATATAAACATGTTTGGGAGAAATTTAAGCGAAAACAACATAGTTTTGGAGGATAAAGAAAAGTCACGTCGATATGGTGACTTTTGGTCCGAAAATTTCACGAAAAGCTTTTCGCCCACAAAGATCTCATTATGACATATACATCATATAAACATGTTTGGGACACATTTGAGCGAAAACCACACTGTTTTTGAGGATAATGAAAGGTGACGCCAATATGGTCACTTTTGGTCCGAAAATGTCACGGAAAGATTTTCGCGAACAAAGCTCCCATTATGACATATACACCATATAAACATGTTTGAGACACATTTGAGCAAAAACCACACAGTTTTGGAGGATAAAGAAAGGTGACGCTGGTCACTTTTGGTCCGAAAAATTCACAAAAAGCATTTCGCGCACCAAGCTCCCATTATGACATATACACCATATAAACATGTTTGGTAAACATTTGAGCAAAAACCACACAGTTTTGGTGGATAAAGAAAGGTGACGCTGGTCACTTTTGGTCCGAAAATCTCACGGAAAGCTTTTCGAGCACAAAGCTCCCATTATGACATATACACCATATAAACATGTTTGGTAAACATTTGAGCAAAAACCACACAGTTTTGGTGGATAAAGAAAGGTGACGCTAGTCACTTTTGGTCCGAAAATTTCACGGAAAGATTTTCGCGAACAAAGCTCCCATTATGACATATACACCATATAAACATGTTTGCGACACATTTGAGCAAAAACCACACAGTTTTGGAGGATAAAGAAAGGTGATGCTGGTCACTTTTGGTCCGAAAAATTCACAGAAAGCATTTCGCGCACCAAGCTCCCATTATGACATATTCACCATATAAACATGTTTGGTAAACATTTGAGAAAAAACGACACAGTTTTGGTGGATAAAGAAAGGTGACGCTGGTCACTTTTGGTCCAAAAATTTCACCGAAAGCTTTTCGAGCACATAGCTCCCATTAAGACATATACACCATATAAACATGTTTGCTAAACATTTGAGCAAATACCACACAGTTTTGGTGGATAAAGAAAGGTGACGACGATATGGTCACTTTTGGTCAGAAAATTTCACGAAAAGTTTTCGCGCACAAAGCTCCCATTATGACATATACATCATATAAGCATGTTTGGGACACATTTGAGCGAAAACCACACTGTGTTTGAGGATAAAAAAAGGTGACACCGATATGGTCACTTTTGGTCCGAAAATTTCACGGAAAGCTTTTCGCGCACAAAGCTCCCATATGACATATACACCATCTAAACATGTTTGGGACACATTTGAGCAAAAACCACACTGTTTTTGAGGATAAAGCAAGGTGACGCCGATATGGTCACTTTTGGTCCGAAAATTTCACGGAAAGCTTTTCGCGCACAAAGCTCCCATTATGGCATATACACCATAAAAACATTTTTAGGACACATTTAAGCGAAAACCACACAATTTTAGTGGATAAAGAAAGGTGACGCCGATATGGTCACTTTTGGTCCGAAAATTTCACGGAAAGCTTTACGCGCACAAAGCTCCCATTATGACATATACACCATATAAACATGTTTGGGAGAAATTTAAGCGAAAACAACATAGTTTTGGAGGATAAAGAAAAGTCACGTCGATATGGTGACTTTTGGTCCGAAAATTTCACGAAAAGCTTTTCGCCCACAAAGATCCCATTATGACATATACATCATATAAACATGTTTGGGACACATTTGAGCGAAAACCACACTGTTTTTTAGGATAATGAAAGGTGACGCCAATATGGTCACTTTTGGTCCGAAAATTTCACGGAAAGATTTTCGCGAACAAAGCTCCCATTATGACATATACACCATATAAACATGTTTGAGACACATTTGAGCAAAAACCACACAGTTTGGGAGGATAAAGAAAGGTGACGCTGGTCACTTTTGGTCCGAAAAATTCACAGAAAGCATTTCGCGCACCAAGCTCTCATTATGACATATACACCATATAAACATGTTTTGTAAACATTTGAGCAAAAACCACACAGTTTTGGTGGATAAAGAAAGGTGACGCTGGTCACTTTTGGTCCGAAAATTTCACGGAAAGCTTTTCGAGCACAAAGCTCCCATTATGACATATACACCATATAAACATGTTTGGTAAACATTTGAGCAAAAACCACACAGTTTTGGTGGATAAAGAAAGGTGACGCTAGTCACTTTTGGTCCGAAAATATCACGGAAAGATTTTCGCGAACACAGCTCCCATTATGACATATACACCATATAAACATGTTTGCGACACATTTGAGCAAAAACCACACAGTTTTGGAGGATAAAGAAAGGTGATGCTGGTCACTTTTGGTCTGAAAAATTCACAGAAAGCATTTCGCGCACCAAGCTCCCATTATGACATATTCACCATATAAACATGTTTGGTAAACATTTGAGAAAAAACGACACAGTTTTGGTGGATAAAGAAAGGTGACGCTGGTCACTTTTGGTCCAAAAATTTCACAGAAAGCTTTTCGAGCACATAGCTCCCATTAAAACATATACTCCATATAAACATGTTTGCTAAACATTTGAGCAAATACCACACAGTTTTGGTGGATAAAGAAAAAGGTGACGACGATATGGTCACTTTTGGTCAGAAAATTTCACGAAAAGCTTTTCGCGCACAAAGCTCCCATTATGACATATACACCATATAAACATGTTTGGAAGAAATTTGAGCGAAAACAACATAGTTTTGGAGGATAAAGAAAAGTGACGCTGGTCACTTTTGGTCCGAAAATTTGACAGAAAGCTTTTCGGGCACAAAGCTCCCATTAAGACATATACACCATATAAACATGTTTGGTAAACATTTGAGAAAAAACCACACAGTTTTGGTGGATAAAGAAAGGTGACGACGATATGGTCACTTTTGGTCCGAAAATTTCACGAAAAGCTTTTCGCGCACAAAGCTCCCATTATGACATATACACCATATAAACATGTTTGGGACACATTTGAGCGAAAACCACACTGTTTTTGAGGATAAAGAAAGGTGACGCCGATATGGTCACTTTTGGTCTGAAAATTTCACGGAAAGCTTTTCGCGAACAAAGCTCCCATTATGACATATACACCATATAAACATGTTTGGGACTCATTTGAGCAAAAACCACACAGTTTTGGAGGATAAAGAAAGGTGACGCTGGTCACTTTTGGTCCGAAAAATTCACAGAAAGCATTTCGCGCACCAAGCTCCCATTATGACATATACACCATATAAGCATGTTTGGTAAACATTTGAGCAAAAACCACACAGTTTTGGTGGATAAAGAAAGGTGACGCTGCTCACTTTTGGTCCGAAAATTTCACGGAAAGCTTTTCGAGCACAAACCTCCCATTATGACATATACACCATATAAACATATTTGGTAAACATTTGAGCAAAAACCACACAGTTTTGGTGGATAAAGAAAGGTGACGCTGGTCACTTTTGGTCCGAAAATTTCACGGAAAGATTTTCGCGAACAAAGCTCCCATTATGACATATACACCATATAAACATGTTTGCGACACAGTTGAGCAAAAACCACACAGTTTTGGAGGATAAAGAAAGGTGATGCTGGTCACTTTTGGTCCGAAAAATTCACATAAAGCATTTCGCACACCAAGCTCCCATTATGACATATACACCATATAAACATGTTTGGTAAACATTTGAGGAAAAACGACACAGTTTTGGTTTATAAAGAAAGGTGACGCTGGTCACTTTTGGTCCAAAAATTTCACAGAAAACTTTTCGAGCACAAAGCTCCCATTAAGACATATACACCATATAAACATGTTTGGTAAACATTTGAGCAAAAACCACACAGTTTTGGTGGATAAAGAAAGGTGACGACGATATGGTCACTTTTCGTCCGAAAATTTCACGAAAAGATTTTTCGCGCACAAAGCTCCCATTATGACATATACACCATATAAACATGTTTGGGAGAAATTTTAGCGAAAACAACATAGTTTTGGAGGATAAAGAAAAGTGACGCCGATATGGTGACTTTCAGTCCGAAAATTTCACGAAAAGATTTTCGCGCACAAAGCTACCATTATGACATATACATCATATAAACATGTTTAGGACACATTTGAGCGAAAACCACACTGTGTTTGAGGATAAAAAAAGGTGACACCGATATGATCACTTTTGATCCGAAAATTTCACGGAAAGCTTTTCGCGCACAAAGCTCCCATATGACATATACACCATATAAACATGTTTGGGACACATTTGAGCAAAAACCACACTGTTTTTGAGGATAAAGAAAGGTGATGCCGATATGGTCACTTTTGGTCCGAAAATTTCACGGAAAGCTTTTCGCGCACAAAGCTCCCATTATGACATATACACCATATAAACATTTTCGGGACACATTTGAGCGAAAACCACACAATTTTAGTGGATAAAGAAAGGTGACGCCGATATGGTAACTTTTGGTCCGAAAATTTCACGGAAAGCTTTACGCGCACAAAGCTCCCATAATGACATATACACCATATAAACATGTTTGGGACACATTTGACAAAATCCACATAGTTTTGGAGGATAAAGAAAGGTGACGCTGGTCACTTTTGGTTCGAAAAATTCACAGAAAGCATTTCGCGCACCAAGCTCCCATTATGACATATACACCATATAAACATTTGAGCAAAAACCACACAGTTTTGGTGGATAAAGAAAGGTGACGCTGCTCACTTTTGGTCCGAAAATTTCACGGAAAGCTTTTCGAGCACAACCCTCCCATTATGACATAAACACCATATAAACATATTTGGTAAACATTTGAGCAAAAACCACACAGTTTTGGTGGATAAAGAAAGGTGACGCTGGTCACTTTTGGTCCGAAAATTTCACGGAAAGATTTTCGCGAACAAAGCTCCCATTATGACATATACACCATATAAACATGTTTGCGACACATTTGAGCAAAAACCACACAGTTTTGGAGGATAAAGAAAGGTGATGCTGGTCACTTTTGGTCCGAAAAATTCACATAAAGCATTTCGCACACCAAGCTCCCATTATGACATATACACCATATAAACATGTTTGGTAAACATTTGAGGAAAAACGACACAGTTTTGGTGGATAAAGAAAGGTGACGCTGGTCACTTTTGGTCCAAAAATTTCACAGAAAGCTTTTCGAGCACAAAGCTCCCATTAAGACATATACACCATATAAACATGTTTGGTAAACATTTGAGCAAAAACCACACAGTTTTGGTGGATAAAGAAAGGTGACGACGATATGGTCACTTTTGGTCCGAAAATTTCACGAAAACATTTCGCGCACAAAGCTCCCATTATGACATATACACCATATAAACATGTTTGGGAGAAATATTAGCGAAAACAACATAGTTTTGGAGGATAAAGAAAAGTGACGCCGATATGGTGACTTTCGGTCCGAAAATTTCACGAAAAGATTTTCGCGCACAAAGCTACCATTATGACATATACATCATATAAACATGTTTGGGACACATTTGAGCGAAAACCACACTGTGTTTGAGGATAAAAAAAGGTGACACCGATATGATCACTTTTGGTCCGAAAATTTCACGGAAAGCTTTTCGCGCACAAAGCTCCCATATGACATATACACCATATAAACATGTTTGGGACACATTTGAGCAAAAACCACACTGTTTTTGAGGATAAAGAAAGGTGATGCCGATATGGTCACTTTTGGTCCGAAAATTTCACGGAAAGCTTTTCGCGCACAAAGCTCCCATTATGACATATACACCATATAAACATTTTCGGGACACATTTGAGCGAAAACAACACAATTTTAGTGGATAAAGAAAGGTGACGCCGATATGGTCACTTTTGGTCCGAAAATTTCACAGAAAGCTTTACCCGCACAAAGCTCCCATTATGACATATACACCATATAAACATGTTTGGGACACATTTGACAAAATCCACATAGTTTTGGAGGATAAAGAAAGGTGACGCTGGTCACTTTTGGTCCGAAAAATTCACAGAAAGCATTTCGCGCACCAAGCTCCCATTATGACATATACACCATATAAACATGTTTGGTAAACATTTGAGCAAAAACCTCACAGTTTTGGTGGATAAAGAAAGGTGACGCTGCTCACTTTTGGTCCGAAAATTTCACGGAAAGCTTTTCGAGCACAAACCTCACATTATGACATATACACCATATAAACATATTTGGTAAACATTTGAGCAAAAACCACACAGTTTTGGTGGATAAAGAAAGGTGACGCTGGTCACTTTTGGTCCGAAAATTTCACGGAAAGATTTTCGCGAACAAAGCTCCCATTATGACATATACACCATATAAACATGTTTGCGACACATTTGAGCAAAAACCACACAGTTTTGGAAGATAAAGAAAGGTGATGCTGGTCACTTTTGGTCCGAAAAATTCACATAAAGCATTTCGCACACCAAGCTCTCATTATGACATATACACCATATAAACATGTTTGGTAAACATTTGAGGAAAAACGACACAGTTTTGGTGGATAAAGAAAGGTGACGCTGGTCACTTTTGGTCCAAAAATTTCACAGAAAGCTTTTCGAGCACAAAGCTCCCATTAAGACATATACACCATATAAACATGTTTGGTAAACATTTGAGCAAAAACCACACAGTTTTGGTGGATAAAGAAAGGTGACGACGATATGGTCACTTTTGGTCCGAAAATTTCACGAAAACATTTCGCGCACAAAGCTCCCATTATGACATATACACCATATAAACATGTTTGGGAGAAATATTAGCGAAAACAACATAGTTTTGGAGGATAAAGAAAAGTGACGCCGATATGGTGACTTTCGGTCCGAAAATTTCACGAAAAGATTTTCGCGCACAAAGCTACCATTATGACATATACATCATATAAACATGTTTGGGACACATTTGAGCGAAAACCACACTGTGTTTGAGGATAAAAAAAGGTGACACCGATATGATCACTTTTGGTCCGAAAATTTCACGGAAAGCTTTTCGCGCACAAAGCTCCCATATGACATATACACCATATAAACATGTTTGGGACACATTTGAGCAAAAACCACACTGTTTTTGAGGATAAAGAAAGGTGATGCCGATATGGTCACTTTTGGTCCGAAAATTTCACGGAAAGCTTTTCGCGCACAAAGCTCCCATTATGACATATACACCATATAAACATTTTCGGGACACATTTGAGCGAAAACCACACAATTTTAGTGGATAAAGAAAGGTGACGCCGATATGGTCACTTTTGGTCCGAAAATTTCACAGAAAGCTTTACGCGCACAAAGCTCCCATTATGACATATACACCATATAAACATGTTTGGGACACATTTGACAAAATCCACATAGTTTTGGAGGATAAAGAAAGGTGACGCTGGTCACTTTTGGTCCGAAAAATTCACAGAAAGCATTTCGCGCACCAAGCTCCCATTATGACATATACACCATATAAACATGTTTGGTAAACATTTGAGGAAAAACCTCACAGTTTTGGTGGATAAAGAAAGGTGACGCTGCTCACTTTTGGTCCGAAAATTTCACGGAAAGCTTTTCGAGCACAAACCTCCCATTATGACATATACACCATATAAACATATTTGGTAAACATTTGAGCAAAAACCACACAGTTTTTGGTGGATAAAGAAAGGTGACGCTGGTCACTTTTGGTCCGAAAATTTCACGGAAAGATTTTCGCGAACAAAGCTCCCATTATGACATATACACCATATAAACATGTTTGCGACACATTTGAGCAAAAACCACACAGTTTTGGAGGATAAAGAAAGGTGATGCTGGTCACTTTTGGTCCGAAAAATTCACATAAAGCATTTCGCACACCAAGCTCCCATTATGACATATACACCATATAAACATGTTTGGTAAACATTTGAGGAAAAACGACACAGTTTTGGTGGATAAAGAAAGGTGACGCTGGTCACTTTTGGTCCAAAAATTTCACAGAAAGCTTTTCGAGCACAAAGCTCCCATTAAGACATATACACCATATAAACATGTTTGGTAAACATTTGAGCAAAAACCACACAGTTTTGGTGGATAAAGAAAGGTGACGATGATATGGTCACTTTTGGTCCGAAAATTTCACGAAAACATTTCGCGCACAAAGCTCCCATTATGACATATACACCATATAAACATGTTTGGGAGAAATATTAGCGAAAACAACATAGTTTTGGAGGATAAAGAAAAGTGACGCCGATATGGTGACTTTCGGTCCGAAAATTTCACGAAAAGATTTTCGCGCACAAAGCTACCATTATGACATATACATCATATAAACATGTTTGGGACACATTTGAGCGAAAACCACACTGTGTTTGAGGATAAAAAAAGGTGACACCGATATGATCACTTTTGGTCCGAAAATTTCACGGAAAGCTTTTCGCGCACAAAGCTCCCATATGACATATACACCATATAAACATGTTTGGGACACATTTGAGCAAAAACCACACTGTTTTTGAGGATAAAGAAAGGTGATGCCGATATGGTCACTTTTGGTCCGAAAATTTCACGGAAAGCTTTTCGCGCACAAAGCTCCCATTATGACATATACACCATATAAACATTTTCGGGACACATTTGAGCGAAAACCACACAATTTTAGTGGATAAAGAAAGGTGACGCCGATATGGTCACTTTTGGTCCGAAAATTTCACAGAAAGCTTTACGCGCACAAAGCTCCCATTATGACATATACACCATATAAACATGTTTGGGACACATTTGACAAAATCCACATAGTTTTGGAGGATAAAGAAAGGTGACGCTGGTCACTTTTGGTCCGAAAAATTCACAGAAAGCATTTCGCGCACCAAGCTCCCATTATGACATATACACCATATAAACATGTTTGGTAAACATTTGAGCAAAAACCTCACAGTTTTGGTGGATAAAGAAAGGTGACGCTGCTCACTTTTGGTCCGAAAATTTCACGGAAAGCTTTTCGAGCACAAACCTCCCATTATGACATATACACCATATAAACATATTTGGTAAACATTTGAGCAAAAACCACACAGTTTTGGTGGATAAAGAGAGGTGACGCTGGTCACTTTTGGTCCGAAAATTTCACGGAAAGATTTTCGTGAACAAAGCTCCCATTATGACATATACACCATATAAACATGTTTGCGACACATTTGAGCAAAAACCACACAGTTTTGGAGGATAAAGAAAGGTGATGCTGGTCACTTTTGGTCCGAAAAATTCACATAAAGCATTTCGCACACCAAGCTCCCATTATGACATATACACCATATAAACATGTTTGGTAAACATTTGAGGAAAAACGACACAGTTTTGGTGGATAAAGAAAGGTGACGCTGGTCACTTTTGGTCCAAAAATTTCACAGAAAGCTTTTCGAGCACAAAGCTCCCATTAAGACATATACACCATATAAACATGTTTGGTAAACATTTGAGCAAAAACCACACAGTTTTGGTGGATAAAGAAAGGTGACGACGATATGGTCACTTTTGGTCCGAAAATTTCACGAAAACATTTCGCGCACAAAGCTCCCATTATGACATATACACCATATAAACATGTTTGGGAGAAATATTAGCGAAAACAACATAGTTTTGGAGGATAAAGAAAAGTGACGCCGATATGGTGACTTTCGGTCCGAAAATTTCACGAAAAGATTTTCGCGCACAAAGCTACCATTATGACATATACATCATATAAACATGTTTGGGACACATTTGAGCGAAAACCACACTGTGTTTGAGGATAAAAAAAGGTGACACCGATATGATCACTTTTGGTCCGAAAATTTCACGGAAAGCTTTTCGCGCACAAAGCTCCCATATGACATATACACCATATAAACATGTTTGGGACACATTTGAGCAAAAACCACACTGTTTTTGAGGATAAAGAAAGGTGATGCCGATATGGTCACTTTTGGTCCGAAAATTTCACGGAAAGCTTTTCGCGCACAAAGCTCCCATTATGACATATACACCATATAAACATTTTCGGGACACATTTGAGCGAAAACCACACAATTTTAGTGGATAAAGAAAGGTGACGCCGATATGGTCACTTTTGGTCCGAAAATTTCACAGAAAGCTTTACGCGCACAAAGCTCCCATTATGACATATACACCATATAAACATGTTTGGGACACATTTGACAAAATCCACATAGTTTTGGAGGATAAAGAAAGGTGACGCTGGTCACTTTTGGTCCGAAAAATTCACAGAAAGCATTTCGCGCACCAAGCTCCCATTATGACATATACACCATATAAACATGTTTGGTAAACATTTGAGCAAAAACCTCACAGTTTTGGTGGATAAAGAAAGGTGACGCTGCTCACTTTTGGTCCGAAAATTTCACGGAAAGCTTTTCGAGCACAAACCTCCCATTATGACATATACACCATATAAACATATTTGGTAAACATTTGAGCAAAAACCACACAGTTTTGGTGGATAAAGAAAGGTGACGCTGGTCACTTTTGGTCCGAAAATTTCACGGAAAGATTTTCGCGAACAAAGCTCCCATTATGACATATACACCATATAAACATGTTTGCGACACATTTGAGCAAAAACCACACAGTTTTGGAGGATAAAGAAAGGTGATGCTGGTCACTTTTGGTCCGAAAAATTCACATAAAGCATTTCGCACACCAAGCTCCCATTATGACATATACACCATATAAACATGTTTGGTAAACATTTGAGGAAAAACGACACAGTTTTGGTGGATAAAGAAAGGTGACGCTGGTCACTTTTGGTCCAAAAATTTCACAGAAAGCTTTTCGAGCACAAAGCTCCCATTAAGACATATACACCATATAAACATGTTTGGTAAACATTTGAGCAAAAACCACACAGTTTTGGTGGATAAAGAAAGGTGACGACGATATGGTCACTTTTGGTCCGAAAATTTCACGAAAACATTTCGCGCACAAAGCTCCCATTATGACATATACACCATATAAACATGTTTGGGAGAAATTTTAGCGAAAACAACATAGTTTTGGAGGATAAAGAAAAGTGACGCCGATATGGTGACTTTCGGTCCGAAAATTTCACGAAAAGATTTTCGCGCACAAAGCTACCATTATGACATATACATCATATAAACATGTTTGGGACACATTTGAGCGAAAACCACACTGTGTTTGAGGATAAAAAAAGGTGACACCGATATGATCACTTTTGGTCCGAAAATTTCACGGAAAGCTTTTCGCGCACAAAGCTCCCATATGACATATACACCATATAAACATGTTTGGGACACATTTGAGCAAAAACCACACTGTTTTTGAGGATAAAGAAAGGTGATGCCGATATGGTCACTTTTGGTCCGAAAATTTCACGGAAAGCTTTTCGCGCACAAAGCTCCCATTATGACATATACACCATATAAACATTTTCGGGACACATTTGAGCGAAAACCACACAATTTTAGTGGATAAAGAAAGGTGACGCCGATATGGTCACTTTTGGTCCGAAAATTTCACAGAAAGCTTTACGCGCACAAAGCTCCCATTATGACATATACACCATATAAACATGTTTGGGACACATTTGACAAAATCCACATAGTTTTGGAGGATAAAGAAAGGTGACGCTGGTCACTTTTGGTCCGAAAAACTCACAGAAAGCATTTCGCGCACCAAGCTCCCATTATGACATATACACCATATAAACATGTTTGGTAAACATTTGAGCAAAAACCTCACAGTTTTGGTGGATAAAGAAAGGTGACGCTGCTCACTTTTGGTCCGAAAATTTCACGGAAAGCTTTTCGAGCACAAACCTCCCATTATGACATATACACCATATAAACATATTTGGTAAACATTTGAGCAAAAACCACACAGTTTTTGGTGGATAAAGAAAGGTGACACTGGTCACTTTTGGTCCGAAAATTTCACGGAAAGATTTTCGCGAACAAAGCTCCCATTATGACATATACACCATATAAACATGTTTGCGACACATTTGAGCAAAAACCACACAGTTTTGGAGGATAAAGAAAGGTGATGCTGGTCACTTTTGGTCCGAAAAATTCACAAAAAGCATTTCGCACACCAAGCTCCCATTATGACATATACACCATATAAACATGTTTGGTAAACATTTGAGGAAAAACGACACAGTTTTGGTGGATAAAGAAAGGTGACGCTGGTCACTTTTGGTCCAAAAATTTCACAGAAAGCTTTTCGAGCACAAAGCTCCCATTAAGACATATACACCATATAAACATGTTTGGTAAACATTTGAGCAAAAACCACACAGTTTTGGTGGATAAAGAAAGGTGACGACTATATGGTCACTTTTGGTCCGAAAATTTCACGAAAAGCTTTTCGCGCACAAAGCTCCCATTATGACATATACACCATATAAACATGTTTGGGAGAAATTTTAGCGAAAACAACATAGTTTTGGAGGATAAAGAAAAGTGACGCCGATATGGTGACTTTCGGTCCGAAAATTTCACGAAAAGATTTTCGCGCACAAAGCTACCATTATGACATATACACCATATAAACATGTTTGGGACACATTTGAGCAAAAACCACACTGTTTTTGAGGATAAAGAAAGGTGATGCCGATATGGTCACTTTTGGTCCGAAAATTTCACGGAAAGCTTTTCGCGCACAAAGCTCCCATTATGACATATACAACATATAAACATTTTCGGGACACATTTGAGTGAAAACCACACAATTTTAGTGGATAAAGAAAGTTGACGCCGATATGGTCACTTTTGGTCCGAAAATTTCACGGAAAGCTTTACGCGCACAAAGCTCCCATTATGACATATACACCATATAAACATGTTTGGGACACATTTGAGCAAAATCCACATAGTTTTGGTGGATAAAGAAAGGTGACGCTGGTCACTTTTGGTCCGAAAATTTCACGGAAAGCTTTTCGAGCACAAAGCTCCCATTATGACATATACACCATATAAACATGTTTGGTAAACATTTGAGCAAAAACCACACAGTTTTGGTGGATAAAGAAAGGTGAGGACGATATGGTCACTTTTGGTCAGAAAATTTCACGAAAAGTTTTCGCACACAAAGCTCCCATTATGACATATACATCATATAAACATGTTTGGGACACATTTGAGCGAAAACCACACTGTGTTTGAGGATAAAAAAAGGTGACACTAATATGGTCACTTTTGGTCCGAAAATTTCAGGGAAAGCTTTTCGCGCACAAAGCTCCCATATGACATATACACCATCTAAACATGTTTGGGACACATTTGAGCTAAAACCACACTGTTTTTGAGGATAAAGCAAGGTGACGCCGATATGGTCACTTTTGGTCCGAAAATTTCACGGAAAGATTTTCGCGAACAAAGCTCCCATTATGACATATACACCATATAAACATGTTTGAGACACATTTGAGCAAAAACCACACAGTTTTGGAGGATAAAGAAAGGTGACGCTGGTCACTTTTGGTCCGAAAAATTCACAGAAAGCATTTCGCGGACCAAGCTCCCATTATGACATATACACCATATAAACATGTTTGGTAAACATTTGAGCAAAAACCACACAGTTTTGGTGGATAAAGAAAGGTGACGCTGGTCACTTTTGGTCCGAAAATTTCACGGAAAGCTTTTCGAGCACAAAGCTCCCATTATGACATATATGTTTAACATTTGAGCAAAAACCACACAGTTTTGGTGGATAAAGAAAGGTGACGACGATATGGTCACTTTTGCTCCGAAAATTTCACGAAAAGCTTTTCGCGCACAAAGCTCCCATTATGACATATACACCATATAAACATGTTTGGGAGAAATTTGAGCGAAAACAACATAGTTTTGGAGGATAAAGAAAAGTGACGCCGATATGGTGACTTTTGGTCCGAAAATTTCACGAAAAGATTTTGGCGCAAAAAGCAACCATTATGACATATACATCATATAAACATGTTTGGGAGAAATTTAAGCGAAAACAACATAGTTTTGGAGGATAAAGAAAAGTGACGCCGATATGGTGACTTTTGGTCCGAAAATTTCACGAAAAGCTTTTCGCGCACAAAGATCCCATTATGACATATATATCATATAAACATGTTTTGGACACATTTGAGCGAAAACCACACTGTGTTTGAGGATAAAAAAAGGTGACACCGATATGGTCACTTTTGGTCCGAAAATTTCACGGAAAGCTTTTCGCGCACAAAGCTCCCATATGACATATACACCATATAAACATGTTTGGGACACATTTGAGCGAAAACCAAAGTGTGTTTGAGGATAAAGAAAGGTGACGCCGATATGGTCACTTTTGGTCCGAAAATTTCACGGAAAGATTTTCGCGAACAAAGCTCCCATTATGACATATACACCATATAAACATGTTTGAGACACATTTGAGCAAAAACCACACAGTTTTGGAGGATAAAGAAAGGTGACGCTGGTCACTTTTGGTCCGAAAAATTCACAGAAAGCATTTCGCGCACCAAGCTCCCATTATGACATATAAACCATATAAACATGTTTGGTAAACATTTGAGCAAAAACCACACAGTTTTGGTGGATAAAGAAAGGTGACGCTGGTCACTTTTGGTCCGAAAATTTCACGGAAAGCTTTTCGAGCACAAAGCTCCCATTATGACATATACACCATATAAACATGTTTGGTAAACATTAGAGCAAAAACCACACAGTTTTGGTGGATAAAGAAAGGTGACGCTAGTCACTTTTGGTCCGAAAATTTCACGGAAAGATTTTCGCGAACAAAGCTCCCATTATGACATATACACCATATAAACATGTTTGCGACACATTTGAGCAAAAACCACACAGTTTTGGAGGATAAAGAAAGGTGATGCTGGTCACTTTTGGTCCGAAAAATTCACAGAAAGCATTTTGCGCACCAAGCTCCCATTATGACATATACACCATATAAACATGTTTGGTAAACATTTGAGAAAAAACGACACAGTTTTGGTGGATAAAGAAAGGTGACGCTGGTCACTTTTGGTCCAAAAATTTCACAGAAAGCTTTTCGAGCACATAGCTCCCATTAAGACATATACACCATATAAACATGTTTGGTAAACATTTGAGCAAAAACCACACAGTTTTGGTGGATAAAGAAAGGTGACGACGATATGGTCACTTTTGCTCCGAAAATTTCACGAAAAGCTTTTCGCGCACAAAGCTCCCATTATGACATATACACCATATAAACATGTTTGGGAGAAATTTGAGCGAAAACAACATAGTTTTGGAGGATAAAGAAAAGTGACGCCGATATGGTGACTTTTGGTCCGAAAATTTCACGAAAAGATTTTCGCGCACAAAGCTACCATTATGACATATACATCATATAAACATGTTTGGGAGAAATTTAAGCGAAAACAACATAGTTTTGGAGGATAAAGAAAAGTGACGCCGATATGGTGACTTTTGGTCCGAAAATTTCACGATAAGCTTTTCGCGCACAAAGATCCCATTATGACATATACATCATATAAACATGTTTGGGACACATTTGAGCGAAAACCACACTGTGTTTGAGGATAAAAAAAGGTGACACCGATATGGTCACTTTTGGTCCGAAAATTTCACGGAAAGCTTTTCGCGCACAAAGCTCCCATATGACATATACACCATATAAACATGTTTGGGACACATTTGAGCGAAAACCACACTGTTTTTGAGGATAAAGAAAGGTGACGCCGATATGGTCACTTTTGGTCCGAAAATTTCACGGAAAGATTTTCGCGAACAAAGCTCCCATTATGACATATACACCATATAAACATGTTGGAGACACATTTGAGCAAAAACCACACAGTTTTGGAGGATGAAGAAAGGTGACGCTGGTCACTTTTGGTCCGAAAAATTCACAGAAAGCATTTCGCGCACCAAGCTCCCATTATGACATATACACCATATAAACGTGTTTGGTAAACATTTGAGCAAAAACCACACAGTTTTGGTGGATAAAGAAAGGTGACGCTGGTCACTTTTGGTCCGAAAATTTCACGGAAAGCTTTTCGAGCACAAAGCTCCCATTATGACAAATACACCATATAAACATGTTTGGTAAACATTTGAGCAAAAACCACACAGTTTTGGTGGATAAAGAAAGGTGACGCTAGTCACTTTTGGTCCGAAAATTTCACGCAAAGATTTTCGCGAACAAAGCTCCCATTATGACATATACACCATATAAACATGTTTGCGACACATTTGAGCAAAAACCACACAGTTTTTGAGGATAAAGAAAGGTGATGCTGGTCACTTTTGGTCCGAAAAATTCACAGAAAGCATTTCACGCACCAAGCTCCCATTATGACATATACACCATATAAACATGTTTGGTAAACATTTGAGAAAAAACGACACAGTTTTGGTGGATAAAGAAAGGTGACGCTTGTCACTTTTTGTCCAAAAATTTCACAGAAAGCTTTTCGAGCACATAGCTCCCATTAAGACATATACACCATATAAACATGTTTGGTAAACATTTGAGCAAAAACCACACAGTTTTGGTGGATAAAGAAAGGTGACGACGATATGGTCACTTTTGGTCCGAAAATTTCACGAAAAGCTTTTCGCGCACAAAGCTCCCATTATGACATATATACACCATATAAACATGTTTTGGAGAAATTTGATGAAAACAACATAGTTTTGGAGGATAAAGAAAAGTGACGCCGATATGGTGACTTTTGGTCCGAAAATTTCACGAAAAGATTTTCGCGCACAAAGCTACCATTATGACATATACATCATATAAACATGTTTGGGACACATTTGAGCGAAAACCACACTGTGTTTGAGGATAAAAAAAGTTGACACCGATATGGTCACTTTTGGTCCGAAAATTTCACGGAAAGCTTTTCGCGCACAAAGCTCCCATATGACATATACACCATATAAACATGTTTGGAACACATTTGAGCGAAAACCACACTGTTTTTGAGGATAAAGAAAGGTAACGCCGATATGGTCAATTTTGGTCCGAAAATTTCTCGGAAAACTTTTCGCACACAAAGCTCCCATTATGACATATACACCATATAAACATGTTTGGGACACATTTGAGCAAAAACCACACAGTTTTGGAGGATAAAGAAAGGTGATGCTGGTCACTTTTGGTCCGAAAAATTCACATAAAAAGCATTTCGCGCACCAAGCTCCCATTATGACATATACACCATATAAACATGTTTGGTAAACATTTTAGCAAAAACCACACAGTTTTGGTGGATAAAGGAAGGTGACGCTGGTCACTTTTGGTCCGAAAATTTCACAGAAAGCTTTTCGAACACATAGCTCCCATTATGACATATACACCATATAAACATGTTTGGTAAACATTTGAGCAAAAACCACATAGTTTTGGTGGATAAAGAAAGGTGACGACGATATGGTCACTTTTGGTCTGAAAATTTCACGAAAAGCTTTTCGCGCACAAAAAACTCCCATTATGACATATACACCATATAAACATGTTTGGGAGAAATTTGAGCGAAAAGCACACAGTTTTGGAGGATATAGAAAAGTGACGCCGATATGGTGACTTTTGGACAGAAAGTTTCACGAAAAGTTTTCGCGCACAAAGCTCCCATTATGACATATACATCATATAAACATGTTTGGGACACATTTGAGTGAAAACCACACTGTGTTTGAGGATAAAAAAAGGTGACACCGATATGGTCACTTTTGGTCCGAAAATTTCACGGAAAGCTTTTCGCGCACAAAGCTCCCATATGACATATACACCATATAAACATGTTTGGGACACATTTGAGCAAAAACCACACAGTTTTTGAGGATAAAGAAAGGTGACGCCGATATGGTCACTTTTGGTCCGAAAATTTCACGGAAAGCTTTTCGCGCACAAAGCTCCCATTATGACATATACACCATATAAACATGTTTGGTACATATTTGAGCAAAAACCACACAGTTTTGGAGGATAAAGAAAGGTGACGCTGGTAACTTTTGGTCCGAAAAATTCAAGAAAGCATTTCGCGCACCAAGCTCCCATTATGACATATACACCATATAAAAATGTTTGGTAAACATTTGAGCAAAAACCACACAGTTTTGGTGGATAAAGAAAGGTGACGCTGGTCACTTTTGGTCCAAAAATTTCACAGAAAGCTTGTCGCGCACAAAGCTCCCATTATGACATATACACCATATAAACATGTTTGGGAGAAATTTGAGCGAAAACCACATAGTTTTGGAGGATAAAGAAAAGTGACGCCGATATGGTGACTTTTGGTCCGAAAATTTCACGAAAAGCTTTTCGCGCACAAATCTTCCATTATGACATATACATCATATAAACATGTTTGGGACACATTTGAGCGAAAACCACACTGTTTTTGAGGATAAAAAAAGGTGACGCCAATATGGTCACTTTTGGTCCGAAAATTTCACGGAAAGCTTTTCGCGCACAAAGCTCCCATTATGACATATACATCATATAAACATGTTTGGGACACATTTGAGCGAAAACCACACTGTTTTTGAGGATAAAAAAAGGTGACACCGATATGGTCACTTTTGGTCCGAAAATTTCACGGAAAGCTTTTCGCGCACAAAGCTCCAATATGACATATACACCTTATAAACATGTTTGGGACACATTTGAGCAAAAACCACACTGTTTTTGAGGATAAAGAAAGGTGACGCTGATATGGTCACTTTTGGTCCGAAAATTTCACGGAAAGCTTTTCGAGCACAAAGCTCCCATTATGACAAATACACCATATAAACATGTTTGGTAAACATTTGAGCAAAAACCACACAGTTTTGGTGGATAAAGAAAGGTGACGCTAGTCACTTTTGGTCCGAAAATTTCACGCAAAGATTTTCGCGAACAAAGCTCCCATTATGACATATACACCATATAAACATGTTTGCGACACATTTGAGCAAAAACCACACAGTTTTTGAGGATAAAGAAAGGTGATGCTGGTCACTTTTGGTCCGAAAAATTCACAGAAAGCATTTCGCGCACCAAGCTCCCATTATGACATATACACCATATAAACATGTTTGGTAAACATTTGAGAAAAAACGACACAGTTTTGGTGTATAAAGAAAGGTGACGCTTGTCACTTTTTGTCCAAAAATTTCACAGAAAGCTTTTCGAGCACATAGCTCCCATTAAGACATATACACCATATAAACATGTTTGGTAAACATTTGAGCAAAAACCACACAGTTTTGGTGGATAAAGAAAGGTGACGACGATATGGTCACTTTTGGTCCGAAAATTTCACGAAAAGCTTTTCGCGCACAAAGCTCCCATTATGACATATATACACCATATAAACATGTTTTGGAGAAATTTGATGAAAACAACATAGTTTTGGAGGATAAAGAAAAGTGACGCCGATATGGTGACTTTTGGTCCGAAAATTTCACGAAAAGATTTTCGCGCACAAAGCTACCATTATGACATATACATCATATAAACATGTTTGGGACACATTTGAGCGAAAACCACACTGTGTTTGAGGATAAAAAAAGTTGACACCGATATGGTCACTTTTGGTCCGAAAATTTCACGGAAAGCTTTTCGCGCACAAAGCTCCCATATGACATATACACCATATAAACATGTTTGGAACACATTTGAGCGAAAACCACACTGTTTTTGAGGATAAAGAAAGGTAACGCCGATATGGTCAATTTTGGTCCGAAAATTTCTCGGAAAACTTTTCGCACACAAAGCTCCCATTATGACATATACACCATATAAACATGTTTGGGACACATTTGAGCAAAAACCACACAGTTTTGGAGGATAAAGAAAGGTGATGCTGGTCACTTTTGGTCCGAAAAATTCACATAAAAAGCATTTCGCGCACCAAGCTCCCATTATGACATATACACCATATAAACATGTTTGGTAAACATTTTAGCAAAAACCACACAGTTTTGGTGGATAAAGGAAGGTGACGCTGGTCACTTTTGGTCCGAAAATTTCACAGAAAGCTTTTCGAACACATAGCTCCCATTATGACATATACACCATATAAACATGTTTGGTAAACATTTGAGCAAAAACCACATAGTTTTGGTGGATAAAGAAAGGTGACGACGATATGGTCACTTTTGGTCTGAAAATTTCACGAAAAGCTTTTCGCGCACAAAAAACTCCCATTATGACATATACACCATATAAACATGTTTGGGAGAAATTTGAGCGAAAAGCACACAGTTTTGGAGGATAAAGAAAAGTGACGCCGATATGGTGACTTTTGGACAGAAAATTTCACGAAAAGTTTTCGCGCACAAAGCTCCCATTATGACATATACATCATATAAACATGTTTGGGACACATTTGAGTGAAAACCACACTGTGTTTGAGGATAAAAAAAGGTGACACCAATATGGTCACTTTTGGTCCGAAAATTTCACGGAAAGCTTTTCGCGCACAAAGCTCCCATATGACATATACACCATATAAACATGTTTGGGACACATTTGAGCAAAAACCACACAGTTTTTGAGGATAAAGAAAGGTGACGCCGATATGGTCACTTTTGGTCCGAAAATTTCACGGAAAGCTTTTCGCGCACAAAGCTCCCATTATGACATATACACCATATAAACATGTTTGGTACATATTTGAGCAAAAACCACACAGTTTTGGAGGATAAAGAAAGGTGACGCTGGTCACTTTTGGTCCGAAAAATTCAAGAAAGCATTTCGCGCACCAAGCTCCCATTATGACATATACACCATATAAAAATGTTTGGTAAACATTTGAGCAAAAACCACACAGTTTTGGTGGATAAAGAAAGGTGACGCTGGTCACTTTTGGTCCAAAAATTTCACAGAAAGCTTGTCGCGCACAAAGCTCCCATTATGAAATATACACCATATAAACATGTTTGGGAGAAATTTGAGCGAAAACCACATAGTTTTGGAGGATAAAGAAAAGTGACGCCGATATGGTGACTTTTGGTCCGAAAATTTCACGAAAAGCTTTTCGCGCACAAATCTTCCATTATGACATATACATCATATAAACATGTTTGGGACACATTTGAGCGAAAACCACACTGTTTTTGAGGATAAAAAAAGGTGACGCCAATATGGTCACTTTTGGTCCGAAAATTTCACGGAAAGCTTTTCGCGCACAAAGCTCCCATTATGACATATACATCATATAAACATGTTTGGGACACATTTGAGCGAAAACCACACTGTTTTTGAGGATAAAAAAAGGTGACACCGATATGGTCACTTTTGGTCCGAAAATTTCACAGAAAGCTTGTCGAGCACAAAGCTCCCATTATGACATATACACCATATAAACATGTTTGGTAAATATTTGAGCAAAAACCACACAGTTTTGGTGGATAAAGAAAGGTGAGGACGATATGGTCACTTTTGGTCCGAAAATTTCACGAGAAGCTTTTCGTGCACAAAGCTCCCATTATGACATATACACCATATAAACATGTTTGGGAGATATTTGAGCGAAAACCACACAGTTTTGGAGGATAAAGAAAAGTGACGCCGATATGGTGACTTTTGATCCGAAAATTTCACGAAAAGCTTTTCGCGCACAAAGCTCCCATTATGACATATACACCATATAAACATGTTTAGGACACATTTGAGCGAAAACCACACAATTTTAGTGGATAAAGAAAGGTTACGCTGATATGTTCACTTTTGGTCCGAAAATTTCGCGAAAAGATTTTCGCGCACAAAGCTCCCATTATGACATATACACCATATAAACATGTTTGGGACACATTTTAGCAAAAACCACACAATTTTGGTGGATACGGAAAGGTGACGCCGATATGGTCACTTTTTGTCCGAAAATTTCATTGAAAGCTTTTCGCACACAAAGGTCATATTATGACATATACACCATATTAACATTTTTGGGACACATTTGAGCGAAAACCATACAGTTTTGGTGGATAAAGAAAGGTGACGTCGATATGGTCAGTTTTGGTCCAAAATTTCTAGGAAAGCTTTTCGTGCACAAAGCTCCAATTATGACATTTACACCATATAAACATGTTTGGGACATATTTGAGCAAAAACCACACTGTTTTTGAGGATAAAGAAAGGTGAAGGCGATATGGTCACTTTTTGTCCGAAAATTTCATGGAAAGCTTTTCGCGTACAAAGCTCATATTATGACATATACACCATATTAACATTTTTGGGACACAATTGAGCGAAAACCACACGGTTATGGTGGATAAAGAAAGGTGACGTCGATATGGTCAGTTTTGGTCCAAAATTTCAAGCTTTTCGTGCACAAAGCTCCAATTATGACATTTACACCATATAAACATGTTTGGGACATATTTGAGAGAAAACCACACTGTTTTTTAGGATAAAGAAAGGTGACGCCGATATGGTCACTTTTGGTCCGAAAACTTCACGGAAAGATTTTCGCGCATAAAGCTCCCATTATGATATATACACCATATAAACATGTTTGGGACACATTTGAGCGAAAACCACACTGTTTTTGAGGATAAAGAAAGGTGACGGCGATATGGTCACTTTTGGTCCGAAAATTTCACGGAAAGCTTTTCGCGCACAAATCTCCCATTATGACATATACACCATATAAATATTTTTGGGACACATTTGAGCGAAAACCACACAATTTTAGTGGATAAAGAAAGGTGACGCCGATATGGTCAGTTTTGGTCCAAAATTTCAAGGAAAGCTTTTCGTGCACAAAGCTCAAATTATGACATTTACACCATATAAACATGTTTGGGACATATTTGAGCGAAAGCCACACAGTTTTGGTGGATAAAGAAAGGTGACGCCGATATGGTCACTGTTGGTCCGAAAATTTCACGGAAAGCTTTTCGAACACAAAGATCCCATTATGACATATATATACACCATATAAAAATGTTTGGGACACATTTGAGCGAAAACCACACAGTTTTGGTGGATAAAGTAAGGTGACGCAGATATGGTACTTTTTGTCCGAAAATTTTATGGAAAGCTTTTCGTGCACAAATCTCCCATTATGACATATACACCATATAAACATGTTTGGGACACATTTGAGCGAAAACCACACTTTTTTTGCGGATAAAGAAAGGTGACGTCGATATCGTCACTTTTGGTCCGAAAATTTCACGGAAAACTTTTCGCGCACAAAGCTCACATTATGACATATACACGATTTAAACATTTTTTGGACACATTTGAGCGCAAACCACACAATTTTAGTGGATAAAGAAAGGTTACACCGATATGGTCACTTTTGGTCCGAAAATTTCGCGAAAAGATTTTCGCGCACAAAGCTCCCATTGGGTCACATTTTGGTGGATACGGAAAGGTGACGCCGATATGGTCACATTTGGTCCAAAATTTCATGGAAAGCTTTTCGCGAACAAAACTCCTATTATGACCTATACACCATATAAACGTGTTTGGTAAACATTTGAGCAAAAACAACACAGTTTTGGTGGATAAAGTAAGGTGACGCCGATATGGTCACTTTTTGTCCGAAAATTTCATGGAAAAGCTTTTCGCACACAAAGGTCATATTATGACATATACACCATATTAACATTTTTGGGACTCATTTGAGCGAAAACCACACAGTTTTGGTGGATAAAGAAAGGTGACGTCGATATGCTCAGTTTTGGTCCTAAATTTCAAGGAAAGCTTTTCGTGCACAAAGCTCCAATTATGACATTTACACCATATAAACATGTTTGGGACATATTTGAGCGAAAACAACACTGTTTTTGAGGATAAAGAAAGGTGACGCCAATATGGTCACTTTTGGTCCGAAAACTTCACGGAAAGATTTTCGCGCATAAAGCTCCCATTATGACATATACACTATATAAACATGTTTGGGACATATTTGAGCGAAAACCACACTTTTTTTGCGGATAAAGAAAGGTGACGTCGATATCGTCACTTTTGGTCCGAAAATTTCACGGAAAACTTTTCGCGCACAAAGCTCACATTATGACATATACACCATATAAACATTTTTTGGACACATTTGAGCGCAAACCACACAATTTTAGTGGATAAAGAAAGGTTACGCCGATATGGTCACTTTTGGTCCGAAAATTTCGCGAAAAGATTTTCGCGCACAAAGCTCCCATTATGACATATACACCATATAAACATGTTTGGGACACATTTTAGCAAAAACCACACAATTTTGGTGTATACGGAAAGGTGACGCCGATATGGTCACATTTGGTCCAAAATTTCATGGAAAGCTTTTCGCGAACAAAACTCCTATTATGACCTATACACCATATAAACGTGTTTGGTAAACATTTGAGCAAAAACAACACAGTTTTGGTGGATAAAGTAAGGTGACGCCGATATGGTCACTTTTTGTCCGAAAATTTCATGGAAAAGCTTTTCGCACACAAAGGTCATATTATGACATATACACCATATTAACATTTTTGGGACTCATTTGAGCGAAAACCACACAGTTTTGGTGGATAAAGAAAGGTGACGTCGATATGGTCAGTTTTGGTCCTAAATTTCAAGGAAAGCTTTTCGTGCACAAAGCTCCAATTATGACATTTACACCATATAAACATGTTTGGGACATATTTGAGCGAAAACCACACTGTTTTTGAGGATAAAGAAAGGTGAGGGCGATATGTTCACTTTTTGTCCGAAAATTTCATGGAAAGCTTTTCACGTACAAAGCTCATATTATGACATATACACCATATTAACATTTTTGGGACACATTTGAGCGAAAACCACACGGTTTTGGTGGATAAAGAAAGGTGACGTCAATATGGTCAGTTTTGGTCCAAAATTTCAAGCTTTTCGTGCACAAAGCTCCAATTATGACATTTACACCATATAAACATGTTTGGGACATATTTGAGCGAAAACCACACTGTTTTTGAGGATAAAGAAAGGTGACGCCAATATGGTCACTTTTGGTCCGAAAACTTCACGGAAAGATTTTCGCGCATAAAGCTCCCATTATGACATATACACTATATAAACATGTTTGGGACACATTTGAGCGAAAACCACACTGTTTTTGAGGATAAAGAAATGTGACGGCGATATGGTCACTTTTGGTCCGAAAATTTCACGGAAAGCTTTTCGCGCACAAAGCTCCCATTATGACATATACACCATATAAATATTTTTGTGACACATGTGAGCGAAAACCACACAATTTTAGTGGATAAAGAAAGGTGACGCCGATATGGTCAGTTTTGGTCCAAAATTTCAAGGAAAGCTTTTCGTGCACAAAGCTCCAATTATGACATTGACACCATATAAACATTTTTGGGACATATTTGAGCGAAAACCACACTGTTTTGGTGGATAAAGAAAGGTGACGCCGATATGGTCACTGTTGGTCCGAAAATTTCACGGAAAGCTTTTCGCACACAAAGATCCCATTATGACATATATATACACCATATAAAAATGTTTGGGACACATTTGAGCGAAAACCACACAGTTTTGGTGGATAAAGAAAGGTGACGCAGATATGGTCACTTTTAGTCCAAAAATTTCATGGAAAGCTTTTCGTGCAGAAAACTCCTATTATGACATATACACCATATTAACATGTTTTGGACACGTTTGAGCGAAAACCACATAATTTTGGTGGATAAAGAAAGGTGACGCTGATATGGTCACTTTTGGTCCAAAATTTCATGGAAAGCTTTTCGCACAGAAATCTCCCATTATGAAATATACACCATTTAAACATGTTTGGGACACATTTGAGCGAAAACCACACTGTTTTTGCGGATAAAGAAACGTGACGTCCATATGGTCACTTTTGGTGCGAAAATTTCACGGAAAACTTTTCGCGCAGAAAGCTCCCATTATGACATATACACCATATTAACATGTTTGGGACACATTTGAGCGAAAACCACACTATTTTTAAGGATAAAGAAAGGTAACGCCGATATGGTCACTTTTGGTCTGAAAATTTCACAGAAAGCTTTTCGCGCACAAAGCTCTCATTATGTCATATACACCAAATGAACATGTTTGGGACACATTTGAGCAAAAACCACACAGTTTTGGAGGATAAAGAAAGGTGACGCTGGTCAGTTTTGGTCCGAAAAATTCACAGAAAGCATTTAGCGCACCAAGCTCCCATTATGACATTTACACCATATAAACATGTTTGGTAAACATTTGAGCAAAAACCACACAGTTTTGGTGGATAAAGAAAGGTGACGGCGATATGGTCACTTTTGGTCCGAAAATTTCACGAAAAGCTTTTCGCACACAAAGCTCCCATTATGACATATACACCATATAAACATGTTTGGGAGAAATTTGGGCGAAAACCACACAGTTTTGAAGGATAAAGAAAAGTGACGCCGATATGGTGACTTTTGGTCCGAAAATTTCACGAAAAGCTTTTCGAGCACAAAGCTCCCATTATGACATATACATCATATAAACATGTTTGGGACACATTTGAGCGAAAACCACACTGTGTTTGAGGATAAAAGAAGGTGACGCCGATTTGGTCACTTTTGGTCCGAAAATTTCACGGAAAGCTTTTCGCGCACAAAGCTCCCATATGACATATACACCATATAAACATGTTTGGGACACATTTGAGCGAAAACCACACTGTTTTTGAGGATAAAGAAAGGAGATGCCGATATGGTCTCTTTTGGTCCGAAAATTTCACGGAAAGCTTTTCGCGCGCAAAGCTCCCATTATGACATATACACCATATAAATATTTTTGGGACACATTTGAGCGAAAACCACACAATTTTAGTGGATAAAGAAAGGTGACGCCGATATGGTCAGTTTTGGTCCAAAATTTCAAGGAAAGCTTTTCGTGCACAAAGCTCCAATTATGACATTGACACCATATAAACATGTTTGGGACATATTTGAGCGAAAACTACACAGTTTTGGTGGATAAAGAAAGGTGACGCCGATATGGTCACTGTTGGTCCGAAAATTTCACGGAAATCATTTCGCACACAAAGAACCCATTATGACATATATATATATATATATATATATATATATATATATATATATATATATATATATATATATATATATATATATATATATATATATATATATATATATATATATATATATATATACATCATATAAAAAAGTTTGGGACACATTTGAGCGAAAACCACACAGTTTTGCTGGATAAAGAAAGGTGACGCAGATATGGTCACTTTTTGCCCGAAAATTTCATGGAAAGCTTTTCGTGCAGAAAACTCCTATTATGACATATACACCATATTAACATGTTTTGGACACGTTTGAGCGAAAACCACATAATTTTGGTGGATAAAGAAAGGTGACGCTGATATGGTCACTTTTGGTCCAAAATTTCATGGAAAGCTTTTCGCGCACAAATCTCCCATTATGACATTTACACCATATAAACATGTTTGGGACACATTTGAGCGAATACCACACTGTTTTTGCGGATAAAGAAAGGTGACGTCGATATGGTCACTTTTTGTGCGAAAATTTCACGGAAAACTTTTCGCGCAGAAAGCTCCCATTATGACATATTTGAGCGAAAAAACCACACAATTTTGGTGGATACGGAAAGCATTTACACCAAGCTCCCATTAGCGCACCAAGCTCCCATTATGACATATACACCATATAAACATTTAGCGCACCAAGCTCCCATTATGACATATACACCATATAAACATGTGTGGTAAACATTTGAGCAAAAACCACACAGTTTTGGTGGATAAAGAAAGGTGACGCTAGTCACTTTTGGTCCGAAAATTTCACAGAAAGCTTTTCGAGCACAAAGTTCCCATTATGACATATACACCATATAAACATGTTTGGTAAACATTTGAGCAAAAACCACACAGTTTTGGTGGATAAAGAAAGGTGACCACGATATGGTCACTTTTGGTCCGAAAATTTCACGAAAAGCTTTTCGAGCACAAAGCTCCCATTATGACATATACATCATATAAACATGTTTGGGACACATTTGAGCGAAAACCACACTGTTTTTGAGGATAAAGAAATGTGATGCCGATATGGTCTCTTTTGGTCCGAAAATTTCACGGAAAACTTTTCGCGCACAAAGCTCCCATTATGACATATACACCATATAAACATATTTGGGACACATTTGAGCAAAAACCACACAATTTTGGTGGATACGGAAAGGTGACGCCGATATGGTCACATTTGGTCCAAAATTTCATGGAAAGCTTTTCGCGCACAAAGCTCCTATTATGATCTATACACCATATAAACGTGTTTGGTAAACATTTGAGCAAAAACAACACAGTTTTGCTGGATAAAGTAAGGTGACGCCGACATGGTCACTTTTTGTCCGAAAATTTCATGGAAAGCTTTTCGCGCACAAAGCTCATATGATGACATATACACCATATTAACATATTTGGGACACATTTGAGCGAAAACCACACAGTTTTGGTGGATAAAGAAAGGTGACGTCGATATGGTCAGTTTTGGTCCAAAATTTCAAGCTTTTCGTGCACAAAGCTCCAATTATGACATTTACACCATATAAACATGTTTGGGACATATTTGAGCGAAAACCATACAGTTTTTGAGGATAAAGAAAGCTGACGCCGATATGGTCACTTTTGGTCCGAAAACATCACGGAAAGATTTTCGCGCACAAAGCTCTCATTATGACATATACACCAAATAAACATGTTTGGGACACATTTGAGCGAAAACCACACTGTTTTTGAGGATAAAGAAAGGTGACGACGATATGGTCACTTTTGGTCCGAAAATTTCACGGAAAGCTTTTCGCGCAATAAGCTCCCATTATGACATATACACCATATAAATATTTTTGGGACACATTTGAGCGAAAACCACACAATTTTAGTGGATAAAGAAAGGTGACTCCGATATGGTCACTTTTGGTCCGAAAATTTCACGAAAAGCTTTTCGCGCACAAAGCTCCCATTATGACATATACACCATAAAAACATGTTTGGGACACATTTGAGCGAAAACCACACAGTTTTGGTGGATAAAGAAAGGTGACGTCGATATGGTCACTTTTGGTCCAAAATTTCAAGGAAAGCTATTCGTGCACAAAGCTCCCATTATGACATATACACCATATAAACATTTTCGGGACACATTTGAGCGAAAACCACACAATTTTAGTGGATAAAGAAAGGTGACGCCGATATGGTCACTTTTGGTCCGAAAATTTCACAGAAAGCTTTACGCGCACAAAGCTCCCATTATGACATATACACCATATAAACATGTTTGGGACACATTTGACAAAATCCACATAGTTTTGGAGGATAAAGAAAGGTGACGCTGGTCACTTTTGGTCCGAAAAATTCACAGAAAGCATTTCGCGCACCAAGCTCCCATTATGACATATACACCATATAAACATGTTTGGTAAACATTTGAGCAAAAACCTCACAGTTTTGGTGGATAAAGAAAGGTGACGCTGCTCACTTTTGGTCCGAAAATTTCACGGAAAGCTTTTCGAGCACAAACCTCCCATTATGACATATACACCATATAAACATATTTGGTAAACATTTGAGCAAAAACCACACAGTTTTTGGTGGATAAAGAAAGGTGACACTGGTCACTTTTGGTCCGAAAATTTCACGGAAAGATTTTCGCGAACAAAGCTCCCATTATGACATATACACCATATAAACATGTTTGCGACACATTTGAGCAAAAACCACACAGTTTTGGAGGATAAAGAAAGGTGATGCTGGTCACTTTTGGTCCGAAAAATTCACAAAAAGCATTTCGCACACCAAGCTCCCATTATGACATATACACCATATAAACATGTTTGGTAAACATTTGAGGAAAAACGACACAGTTTTGGTGGATAAAGAAAGGTGACGCTGGTCACTTTTGGTCCAAAAATTTCACAGAAAGCTTTTCGAGCACAAAGCTCCCATTAAGACATATACACCATATAAACATGTTTGGTAAACATTTGAGCAAAAACCACACAGTTTTGGTGGATAAAGAAAGGTGACGACTATATGGTCACTTTTGGTCCGAAAATTTCACGAAAAGCGTTTCGCGCACAAAGCTCCCATTATGACATATACACCATATAAACATGTTTGGGAGAAATTTTAGCGAAAACAACATAGTTTTGGAGGATAAAGAAAAGTGACGCCGATATGGTGACTTTCGGTCCGAAAATTTCACGAAAAGATTTTCGCGCACAAAGCTACCATTATGACATATACATCATATAACCATCTTTGGGACACATTTGAGCGAAAACCACACTGTGTTTGAGGATAAAAAAAGGTGACACCGATATGATTACATTTGGTCCGAAAATTTCACGGAAAGCTTTTCGCGCACAAAGCTCCCATATGACATATACACCATATAAACATGTTTGGGACACATTTGAGCAAAAACCACACTGTTTTTGAGGATAAAGAAAGGTGATGCCGATATGGTCACTTTTGGTCCGAAAATTTCAGGGAAAGCTTTTCGCGCACAAAGCTCCCATTATGACATATACAACATATAAACATTTTCGGGACACATTTGAGTGAAAACCACACAATTTTAGTGGATAAAGAAAGGTGACGCCGATATGGTCACTTTTGGTCCGAAAATTTCACGGAAAGCTTTACGCGCACAAAGCTCCCATTATGACATATACACCATATAAACATGTTTGGGACACATTTGAGCAAAATCCACATAGTTTTGGAGGATAAAGAAAGGTGAGGACGATATGGTCACTTTTGGTCAGAAAATTTCACGACAAGTTTTCGCACACAAAGCTCCCATTATGACATATACATCATATAAACATGTTTGGGACACATTTGAGCGAAAACCACACTGTGTTTGAGGATAAAAAAAGGTGACACCGATATGGTCACTTTTGATCCGAAAATTTCAGGGAAAGCATTTCGCGCACAAAGCTCCCATATGACATATACACCATCTAAACATGTTTGGGACACATTTGAGCTAAAACCACAATGTTTTTGAGGATCAAGCAAGGTGACGCCGATATGGTCACTTTTGGTCCGAAAATTTCACGGAAAGATTTTCGCGAACAAAGCTCCCATTATGACATATACACCATATAAACATTTTTGGGACACATTTGAGCGAAAACCACACAATTTTAGTGGATAAAGAAAGGTGACGCCGATATGGTCACTTTTGGTCCGAAAATTTCACGGAAACCTTTACGCGCACAAAGCTCCCATTATGACATATACACCATATAAACATGTTTGGGAGAAATTTAAGCGAAAACAACATAGTTTTGGAGGATAAAGAAAAGTGACGCCGATATGGTGACTTTTGGTCCGAAAATTTCACGAAAAGCTTTTCGCGCACAAAGATCCCATTATGACATATAAATCATATAAACATGTTTGGGACACATTTGAGCGAAAACCACACTGTTTTTGAGGATAAAGAAAGGTGACGCCGATACGGACACTTTTGGTCCGAAAATTTCACGGAAAGATTTTCGCGAACAAAGCTCCCATTATGACATATACACCATATAAACATGTTTGAGACGCATTTGAGCAAAAACCACACAGTTTTGGAGGATAAAGAAAGGTGACGCTGGTCACTTTTGGTCCGAAAAATTCACAGAAAGCATTTCGCGCACCAAGCTCCCATTATGACATATACACCATATAAACATGTTTGGTAAACATTTGAGCAAAAACCACACAGTTTTGGTGGATAAAGAAAGGTGACGCTGGTCACTTTTGGTCCGAAAATTTCACGGAAAGCTTTTCGAGCACAAAGCTCCCATTATGACATATACACCATATAAACATGTTTGGTAAACATTTGAGCAAAAACCACACAGTTTTGGTGGATAAAGAAAGGTGAGGACGATATGGTCACTTTTGGTCAGAAAATTTCACGAAAAGTTTTCGCACACAAAGCTCCCATTATGACATATACATCATATAAACATGTTTGGGACACATTTGAGCGAAAACCACACTGTGTTTGAGGATAAAAAAAGGTGACACTAATATGGTCACTTTTGGTCCGAAAATTTCAGGGAAAGCTTTTCGCGCACAAAGCTCCCATATGACATATACACCATCTAAACATGTTTGGGACACATTTGAGCTAAAACCACACTGTTTTTGAGGATAAAGCAAGGTGACGCCGATATGGTCACTTTTGGTCCGAAAATTTCACGGAAAGATTTTCGCGAACAAAGCTCCCATTATGACATATACACCATATAAACATGTTTGAGACACATTTGAGCAAAAACCACACAGTTTTGGAGGATAAAGAAAGGTGACGCTGGTCACTTTTGGTCCGAAAAATTCACAGAAAGCATTTCGCGGACAAAGCTCCCATTATGACATATACACCATATAAACATGTTTGGTAAACATTTGAGCAAAAACCACACAGTTTTGGTGGATAAAGAAAGGTGACGCTGGTCACTTTAGGTCCGAAAATTTCACGGAAAGCTTTTCGAGCACAAAGCTCCCATTATGACATATATGTTTAACATTTGAGCAAAAACCACACAGTTTTGGTGGATAAAGAAAGGTGACGACGATATGGTCACTTTTGCTCCGAAAATTTCACGAAAAGCTTTTCGCGCACAAAGCTCCCATTATGACATATACACCATATAAACATGTTTGGGAGAAATTTGAGCGAAAACAACATAGTTTTGGAGGATAAAGAAAAGTGACGCCGATATGGTGACTTTTGGTCCGAAAATTTCACGAAAAGATTTTGGCGCAAAAAGCAACCATTATGACATATACATCATATAAACATGTTTGGGAGAAATTTAAGCGAAAACAACATAGTTTTGGAGGATAAAGAAAAGTGACGCCGATATGGTGACTTTTGGTCCGAAAATTTCACGAAAAGCTTTTCGCGCACAAAGATCCCATTATGACATATATATCATATAAACATGTTTGGGACACATTTGAGCGAAAACCACACTGTGTTTGAGGATAAAAAAAGGTGACACCGATATGGTCACTTTTGGTCCGAAAATTTCACGGAAAGCTTTTCGCGCACAAAGCTCCCATATGACATATACACCATATAAACATGTTTGGGACACATTTGAGCGAAAACCACAGTGTGTTTGAGGATAAAGAAAGGTGACGCCGATATGGTCACTTTTGGTCCGAAAATTTCACGGAAAGATTTTCGCGAACAAAGCTCCCATTATGACATATACACCATATAAACATGTTTGAGACACATTTGAGCAAAAACAACACAGTTTTGGAGGATAAAGAAAGGTGACGCTGGTCACTTTTGGTCCGAAAAATTCACAGAAAGCATTTCGCGCACCAAGCTCCCATTATGACATATAAACCATATAAACATGTTTGGTAAACATTTGAGCAAAAACCACACAGTTTTGGTGGATAAAGAAAGGTGACGCTGGTCACTTTTGGTCCGAAAATTTCACGGAAAGCTTTTCGAGCACAAAGCTCCCATTATGACATATACACCATATAAACATGTTTGGTAAACATTAGAGCAAAAACCACACAGTTTTGGTGGATAAAGAAAGGTGACGCTAGTCACTTTTGGTCCGAAAATTTCACGGAAAGATTTTCGCGAACAAAGCTCCCATTATGACATATACACCATATAAACATGTTTGCGACACATTTGAGCAAAAACCACACAGTTTTGGAGGATAAAGAAAGGTGATGCTGGTCACTTTTGGTCCGAAAAATTCACAGAAAGCATTTTGCGCACCAAGCTCCCATTATGACATATACACCATATAAACATGTTTGGTAAACATTTGAGAAAAAACGACACAGTTTTGGTGGATAAAGAAAGGTGACGCTGGTCACTTTTGGTCCAAAAATTTCACAGAAAGCTTTTCGAGCACATAGCTCCCATTAAGACATATACACCATATAAACATGTTTGGTAAACATTTGAGCAAAAACCACACAGTTTTGGTGGATAAAGAAAGGTGACGACGATATGGTCACTTTTGCTCCGAAAATTTCACGAAAAGCTTTTCGCGCACAAAGCTCCCATTATGACATATACACCATATAAACATGTTTGGGAGAAATTTGAGCGAAAACAACATAGTTTTGGAGGATAAAGAAAAGTGACGCCGATATGGTGACTTTTGGTCCGAAAATTTCACGAAAAGATTTTCGCGCACAAAGCTACCATTATGACATATACATCATATAAACATGTTTGGGAGAAATTTAAGCGAAAACAACATAGTTTTGGAGGATAAAGAAAAGTGACGCCGATATGGTGACTTTTGGTCCGAAAATTTCACGATAAGCTTTTCGCGCACAAAGATCCCATTATGACATATACATCATATAAACATGTTTGGGACACATTTGAGCGAAAACCACACTGTGTTTGAGGATAAAAAAAGGTGACACCGATATGGTCACTTTTGTTCCGAAAATTTCACGGAAAGCTTTTCGCGCACAAAGCTCCCATATGACATATACACCATATAAACATGTTTGGGACACATTTGAGCGAAAACCACACTGTTTTTGAGGATAAAGAAAGGTGACGCCGATATGGTCACTTTTGGTCCGAAAATTTCACGGAAAGATTTTCGCGAACAAAGCTCCCATTATGACATATACACCATATAAACATGTTGGAGACACATTTGAGCAAAAACCACACAGTTTTGGAGGATGAAGAAAGGTGACGCTGGTCACTTTTGGTCCGAAAAATTCACAGAAAGCATTTCGCGCACCAAGCTCCCATTATGACATATACACCATATAAACGTGTTTGGTAAACATTTGAGCAAAAACCACACAGTTTTGGTGGATAAAGAAAGGTGACGCTGGTCACTTTTGGTCCGAAAATTTCACGGAAAGCTTTTCGAGCACAAAGCTCCCATTATGACAAATACACCATATAAACATGTTTGGTAAACATTTGAGCAAAAACCACACAGTTTTGGTGGATAAAGAAAGGTGACGCTAGTCACTTTTGGTCCGAAAATTTCACGCAAAGATTTTCGCGAACAAAGCTCCCATTATGACATATACACCATATAAACATGTTTGCGACACATTTGAGCAAAAACCACACAGTTTTTGAGGATAAAGAAAGGTGATGCTGGTCACTTTTGGTCCGAAAAATTCACAGAAAGCATTTCACGCACCAAGCTCCCATTATGACATATACACCATATAAACATGTTTGGTAAACATTTGAGAAAAAACGACACAGTTTTGGTGGATAAAGAAAGGTGACGCTTGTCACTTTTTGTCCAAAAATTTCACAGAAAGCTTTTCGAGCACATAGCTCCCATTAAGACATATACACCATATAAACATGTTTGGTAAACATTTGAGCAAAAACCACACAGTTTTGGTGGATAAAGAAAGGTGACGACGATATGGTCACTTTTGGTCCGAAAATTTCACGAAAAGCTTTTCGCGCACAAAGCTCCCATTATGACATATATACACCATATAAACATGTTTTGGAGAAATTTGATGAAAACAACATAGTTTTGGAGGATAAAGAAAAGTGACGCCGATATGGTGACTTTTGGTCCGAAAATTTCACGAAAAGATTTTCGCGCACAAAGCTACCATTATGACATATACATCATATAAACATGTTTGGGACACATTTGAGCGAAAACCACACTGTGTTTGAGGATAAAAAAGTTGACACCGATATGGTCACTTTTGGTCCGAAAATTTCACGGAAAGCTTTTCGCGCACAAAGCTCCCATATGACATATACACCATATAAACATGTTTGGAACACATTTGAGCGAAAACCACACTGTTTTTGAGGATAAAGAAAGGTAACGCCGATATGGTCTATTTTGGTCCGAAAATTTCTCGGAAAACTTTTCGCACACAAAGCTCCCATTATGACATATACACCATATAAACATGTTTGGGACACATTTGAGCAAAAACCACACAGTTTTGGAGGATAAAGAAAGGTGATGCTGGTCACTTTTGGTCCGAAAAATTCACATAAAAAGCATTTCGCGCACCAAGCTCCCATTATGACATATACACCATATAAACATGTTTGGTAAACATTTTAGCAAAAACCACACAGTTTTGGTGGATAAAGGAAGGTGACGCTGGTCACTTTTGGTCCGAAAATTTCACAGAAAGCTTTTCGAACACATAGCTCCCATTATGACATATACACCATATAAACATGTTTGGTAAACATTTGAGCAAAAACCACATAGTTTTGGTGGATAAAGAAAGGTGACGACGATATGGTCACTTTTGGTCTGAAAATTTCACGAAAAGCTTTTCGCGCACAAAAAACTCCCATTATGACATATACACCATATAAACATGTTTGGGAGAAATTTGAGCGAAAAGCACACAGTTTTGGAGGATAAAGAAAAGTGACGCCGATATGGTGACTTTTGGACAGAAAATTTCACGAAAAGTTTTCGCGCACAAAGCTCCCATTATGACATATACATCATATAAACATGTTTGGGACACATTTGAGTGAAAACCACACTGTGTTTGAGGATAAAAAAAGGTGACACCGATATGGTCACTTTTGGTCCGAAAATTTCACGGAAAGCTTTTCGCGCACAAAGCTCCCATATGACATATACACCATATAAACATGTTTGGGACACATTTGAGCAAAAACCACACAGTTTTTGAGGATAAAGAAAGGTGACGCCGATATGGTCACATTTGGTCCGAAAATTTCACGGAAAGCTTTTCGCGCACAAAGCTCCCATTATGACATATACACCATATAAACATGTTTGGTACATATTTGAGCAAAAACCACACAGTTTTGGAGGATAAAGAAAGGTGACGCTGGTCACTTTTGGTCCGAAAAATTCAAGAAAGCATTTCGCGCACCAAGCTCCCATTATGACATATACACCATATAAAAATGTTTGGTAAACATTTGAGCAAAAACCACACAGTTTTGGTGGATAAAGAAAGGTGACGCTGGTCACTTTTGGTCCAAAAATTTCACAGAAAGCTTGTCGCGCACAAAGCTCCCATTATGACATATACACCATATAAACATGTTTGGGAGAAATTTGAGCGAAAACCACATAGTTTTGGAGGATAAAGAAAAGTGACGCCGATATGGTGACTTTTGGTCCGAAAATTTCACGAAAAGCTTTTCGCGCACAAATCTTCCATTATGACATATACATCATATAAACATGTTTGGGACACATTTGAGCGAAAACCACACTGTTTTTGAGGATAAAAAAAGGTGACGCCAATATGGTCACTTTTGGTCCGAAAATTTCACGGAAAGCTTTTCGCGCACAAAGCTCTCATTATGACATATACATCATATAAACATGTTTGGGACACATTTGAGTGAAAACCACACTGTTTTTGAGGATAAAAAAAGGTGACACCGATATGGTCACTTTTGGTCCGAAAATTTCACAGAAAGCTTGTCGAGCACAAAGCTCCCATTATGACATATACACCATATAAACATGTTTGGTAAATATTTGAGCAAAAACCACACATTTTTGGTGGATAAAGAAAGGTGAGGACGATATGGTCACTTTTGGTCCGAAAATTTCACGAGAAGCTTTTCGTGCACAAAGCTCCCATTATGACATATACACCATATAAACATGTTTGGGAGATATTTGAGCGAAAACCACACAGTTTTGGAGGATAAAGAAAAGTGACGCCGATATGGTGACTTTTGATCCGAAAATTTCACGAAAAGCTTTTCGCGCACAAAGCTCCCATTATGACATATACACCATATAAACATGTTTAGGACACATTTGAGCGAAAACCACACAATTTTAGTGGATAAAGAAAGGTTACGCTGATATGGTCACTTTTGGTCCGAAAATTTCGCGAAAAGATTTTCGCGCACAAAGCTCCCATTATGACATATACACCATATAAACATGTTTGGGACACATTTTAGCAAAAACCACACAATTTTGGTGGATACGGAAAGGTGACGCCGATATGGTCACTTTTTGTCCGAAAATTTCATTGAAAGCTTTTCGCACACAAAGGTCATATTATGACATATACACCATATTAACATTTTTGGGACACATTTGAGCGAAAACCATACAGTTTTGGTGGATAAAGAAAGGTGACGTCGATATGGTCAGTTTTGGTCCAAAATTTCTAGGAAAGCTTTTCGTGCACAAAGCTCCAATTATGACATTTACACCATATAAACATGTTTGGGACATATTTGAGCAAAAACCACACTGTTTTTGAGGATAAAGAAAGGTGAAGGCGATATGGTCACTTTTTGTCCGAAAATTTCATGGAAAGCTTTTCGCGTACAAAGCTCATATTATGACATATACACCATATTAACATTTTTGGGACACAATTGAGCGAAAACCACACGGTTATGGTGGATAAAGAAAGGTGACGTCGATATGGTCAGTTTTGGTCCAAAATTTCAAGCTTTTCGTGCACAAAGCTCCAATTATGACATTTACACCATATAAACATGTTTGGGACATATTTGAGAGAAAACCACACTGTTTTTTAGGATAAAGAAAGGTGACGCCGATATGGTCACTTTTGGTCCGAAAACTTCACGGAAAGATTTTCGCGCATAAAGCTCCCATTATGATATATACACCATATAAACATGTTTGGGACACATTTGAGCGAAAACCACACTGTTTTTGAGGATAAAGAAAGGTGACGGCGATATGGTCACTTTTGGTCCGAAAATTTCACGGAAAGCTTTTCGCGCACAAATCTCCCATTATGACATATACACCATATAAATATTTTTGGGACACATTTGAGAGAAAACCACACAATTTTAGTGGATAAAGAAAGGTGACGCCGATATGGTCAGTTTTGGTCCAAAATTTCAAGGAAAGCTTTTCGTGCACAAAGCTCAAATTATGACATTTACACCATATAAACATGTTTGGGACATATTTGAGCGAAAGCCACACAGTTTTGGTGGATAAAGAAAGGTGACGCCGATATGGTCACTGTTGGTCCGAAAATTTCACGGAAAGCTTTTCGAACACAAAGATCCCATTATGACATATATATACACCATATAAAAATGTTTGGGACACATTTGAGCGAAAACCACACAGTTTTGGTGGATAAAGTAAGGTGACGCAGATATGGTACTTTTTGTCCGAAAATTTTATGGAAAGCTTTTCGTGCACAAATCTCCCATTATGACATATACACCATATAAACATGTTTGGGACACATTTGAGCGAAAACCACACTTTTTTTGCGGATAAAGAAAGGTGACGTCGATATCGTCACTTTTGGTCCGAAAATTTCACAGAAAACTTTTCGCGCACAAAGCTCACATTATGACATATACACGATTTAAACATTTTTTGGACACATTTGAGCGCAAACCACACAATTTTAGTGGATAAAGAAAGGTTACACCGATATGGTCACTTTTGGTCCGAAAATTTCGCGAAAAGATTTTCGCGCACAAAGCTCCCATTGGGTCACATTTTGGTGGATACGGAAAGGTGACGCCGATATGGTCACATTTGGTCCAAAATTTCATGGAAAGCTTTTCGCGAACAAAACTCCTATTATGACCTATACACCATATAAACGTGTTTGGTAAACATTTGAGCAAAAACAACACAGTTTTGGTGGATAAAGTAAGGTGACGCCGATATGGTCACTTTTTGTCCGAAAATTTCATGGAAAAGCTTTTCGCACACAAAGGTCATATTATGACATATACACCATATTAACATTTTTGGGACTCATTTGAGCGAAAACCACACAGTTTTGGTGGATAAAGAAAGGTGACGTCGATATGCTCAGTTTTGGTCCTAAATTTCAAGGAAAGCTTTTCGTGCACAAAGCTCCAATTATGACATTTACACCATATAAACATGTTTGGGACATATTTGAGCGAAAACCACACTGTTTTTGAGGATAAAGAAAGGTGAGGGCGATATGGTCACTTTTTGTCCGAAAATTTCATGGAAAGCTTTTCACGTACAAAGCTCATATTATGACATATACACCATATTAACATTTTTGGGACACATTTGAGCGAAAACCACACGGTTTTGGTGGATAAAGAAAGGTGACGTCGATATGGTCAGTTTTGGTCCAAAATTTCAAGCTTTTCGTGCACAAAGCTCCAATTATGACATTTACACCATATAAACATGTTTGGGACATATTTGAGCGAAAACCACACTGTTTTTGAGGATAAAGAAAGGTGACGCCAATATGGTCACTTTTGGTCCGAAAACATCACGGAAAGATTTTCGCGCATAAAGCTCCCATTATGACATATACACTATATAAACATGTTTGGGACATATTTGAGCGAAAACCACACTTTTTTTGCGGATAAAGAAAGGTGACGTCGATATCGTCACTTTTGGTCCGAAAATTTCACGGAAAACTTTTCGCGCACAAAGCTCACATTATGACATATACACCATATAAACATTTTTTGGACACATTTGAGCGCAAACCACACAATTTTAGTGGATAAAGAAAGGTTACGCCGATATGGTCACTTTTGGTCCGAAAATTTCGCGAAAAGATTTTCGCGCACAAAGCTCCCATTATGACATATACACCATATAAACATGTTTGGGACACATTTTAGCAAAAACCACACAATTTTGGTGTATACGGAAAGGTGACGCCGATATGGTCACATTTGGTCCAAAATTTCATGGAAAGCTTTTCGCGAACAAAACTCCTATTATGACCTATACACCATATAAACGTGTTTGGTAAACATTTGAGCAAAAACAACACAGTTTTGGTGGATAAAGTAAGGTGACGCCGATATGGTCACTTTTTGTCCGAAAATTTCATGGAAAAGCTTTTCGCACACAAAGGTCATATTATGACATATACACCATATTAACATTTTTGGGACTCATTTGAGCGAAAACCACACAGATTGGTGGATAAAGAAAGGTGACGTCGATATGGTCAGTTTTGGTCCTAAATTTCAAGGAAAGCTTTTCGTGCACAAAGCTCCAATTATGACATTTACACCATATAAACATGTTTGGGACATATTTGAGCGAAAACCACACTGTTTTTGAGGATAAAGAAAGGTGAGGGCGATATGGTCACTTTTTGTCCGAAAATTTCATGGAAAGCTTTTCACGTACAAAGCTCATATTATGACATATACACCATATTAACATTTTTGGGACACATTTGAGCGAAAACCACACGGTTTTGGTGGATAAAGAAAGGTGACGTCGATATGGTCAGTTTTGGTCCAAAATTTCAAGCTTTTCGTGCACAAAGCTCCAATTATGACATTTACACCATATAAACATGTTTGGGACATATTTGAGCGAAAACCACACTGTTTTTGAGGATAAAGAAAGGTGACGCCAATATGGTCACTTTTGGTCCGAAAACTTCACGGAAAGATTTTCGCGCATAAAGCTCCCATTATGACATATACACTATATAAACATGTTTGGGACACATTTGAGCGAAAACCACACTGTTTTTGAGGATAAAGAAAGGTGACGGCGATATGGTCACTTTTGGTCCGAAAATTTCACGGAAAGCTTTTCGCGCACAAAGCTCCCATTATGACATATACACCATATAAATATTTTTGTGACACATGTGAGCGAAAACCACACAATTTTAGTGGATAAAGAAAGGTGACGCCGATATGGTCAGTTTTGGTCCAAAATTTCAAGGAAAGCTTTTCGTGCACAAAGCTCCAATTATGACATTGACACCATATAAACATTTTTGGGACATATTTGAGCGAAAACCACACTGTTTTGGTGGATAAAGAAAGGTGACGCCGATATGGTCACTGTTGGTCCGAAAATTTCACGGAAAGCTTTTCGCACACAAAGATCCCATTATGACATATATATACACCATATAAAAATGTTTGGGACACATTTGAGCGAAAACCACACAGTTTTGGTGGATAAAGAAAGGTGACGCAGATATGGTCACTTTTTGTCCAAAAATTTCATGGAAAGCTTTTCGTGCAGAAAACTCCTATTATGACATATACACCATATTAACATGTTTTGGACACGTTTGAGCGAAAACCACATAATTTTGGTGGATAAAGAAAGGTGACGCTGATATGGTCACTTTTGGTCCAAAATTTCATGGAAAGCTTTTCGCGCAGAAATCTCCCATTATGAAATATACACCATTTAAACATGTTTGGGACACATTTGAGCGAAAACCACACTGTTTTTGCGGATAAAGAAACGTGACGTCCATATGGTCACTTTTGGTGCGAAAATTTCACGGAAAACTTTTCGCGCAGAAAGCTCCCATTATGACATATACACCATATTAACATGTTTGGGACACATTTGAGCGAAAACCACACTATTTTTAAGGATAAAGAAAGGTAACGCCGATATGGTCACTTTTGGTCTGAAAATTTCACAGAAAGCTTTTCGCGCACAAAGCTCTCATTATGTCATATACACCAAATGAACATGTTTGGGACACATTTGAGCAAAAACCACACAGTTTTGGAGGATAAAGAAAGGTGACGCTGGTCAGTTTTGGTCCGAAAAATTCACAGAAAGCATTTAGCGCACCAAGCTCCCATTATGACATTTACACCATATAAACATGTTTGGTAAACATTTGAGCAAAAACCACACAGTTTTGGTGGATAAAGAAAGGTGACGGCGATATGGTCACTTTTGGTCCGAAAATTTCACGAAAAGCTTTTCGCACACAAAGCTCCCATTATGACATATACACCATATAAACATGTTTGGGAGAAATTTGGGCGAAAACCACACAGTTTTGGAGGATAAAGAAAAGTGACGCCGATATGGTGACTTTTGGTCCGAAAATTTCACGAAAAGCTTTTCGAGCACAAAGCTCCCATTATGACATATACATCATATAAACATGTTTGGGACACATTTGAGCGAAAACCACACTGTGTTTGAGGATAAAAGAAGGTGACGCCGATTTGGTCACTTTTGGTCCGAAAATTTCACGGAAAGCTTTTCGCGCACAAAGCTCCCATATGACATATACACCATATAAACATGTTTGGGACACATTTGAGCGAAAACCACACTGTTTTTGAGGATAAAGAAAGGAGATGCCGATATGGTCTCTTTTGGTCCGAAAATTTCACGGAAAGCTTTTCGCGCGCAAAGCTCCCATTATGACATATACACCATATAAATATTTTTGGGACACATTTGAGCGAAAACCACACAATTTTAGTGGATAAAGAAAGGTGACGCCGATATGGTCAGTTTTGGTCCAAAATTTCAAGGAAAGCTTTTCGTGCACAAAGCTCCAATTATGACATTGACACCATATAAACATGTTTGGGACATATTTGAGCGAAAACTACACAGTTTTGGTGGATAAAGAAAGGTGACGCCGATATGGTCACTGTTGGTCCGAAAATTTCACGGAAATCATTTCGCACACAAAGAACCCATTATGACATATATATATATATATATATATATATATATATATATATATACATCATATAAAAAAGTTTGGGACACATTTGAGCGAAAACCACACAGTTTTGCTGGATAAAGAAAGGTGACGCAGATATGGTCACTTTTTGCCCGAAAATTTCATGGAAAGCTTTTCGTGCAGAAAACTCCTATTATGACATATACACCATATTAACATGTTTTGGACACGTTTGAGCGAAAACCACATAATTTTGGTGGATAAAGAAAGGTGACGCTGATATGGTCACTTTTGGTCCAAAATTTCATGGAAAGCTTTTCGCGCACAAATCTCCCATTATGACATATACACCATATAAACATGTTTGGGACACATTTGAGCGAATACCACACTGTTTTTGCGGATAAAGAAAGGTGACGTCGATATGGTCACTTTTTGTGCGAAAATTTCACGGAAAACTTTTCGCGCAGAAAGCTCCCATTATGACATATTTGAGCGAAAAAACCACACAATTTTGGTGGATACGGAAAGCATTTACACCAAGCTCCCATTAGCGCACCAAGCTCCCATTATGACATATACACCATATAAACATTTAGCGCACCAAGCTCCCATTATGACATATACACCATATAAACATGTGTGGTAAACATTTGAGCAAAAACCACACAGTTTTGGTGGATAAAGAAAGGTGACGCTAGTCACTTTTGGTCCGAAAATTTCACAGAAAGCTTTTCGAGCACAAAGTTCCCATTATGACATATACACCATATAAACATGTTTGGTAAACATTTGAGCAAAAACCACACAGTTTTGGTGGATAAAGAATGGTGACCACGATATGGTCACTTTTGGTCCGAAAATTTCACGAAAAGCTTTTCGAGCACAAAGCTCCCATTATGACATATACATCATATAAACATGTTTGGGACACATTTGAGCGAAAACCACACTGTTTTTGAGGATAAAGAAATGTGATGCCGATATGGTCTCTTTTGGTCCGAAAATTTCACGGAAAACTTTTCGCGCACAAAGCTCCCATTATGACATATACACCATATAAACATATTTGGGACACATTTGAGCAAAAACCACACAATTTTGGTGGATACGGAAAGGTGACGCCGATATGGTCACATTTGGTCCAAAATTTCATGGAAAGCTTTTCGCGCACAAAGCTCCTATTATGATCTATACACCATATAAACGTGTTTGGTAAACATTTGAGCAAAAACAACACAGTTTTGCTGGATAAAGTAAGGTGACGCCGACATGGTCACTTTTTGTCCGAAAATTTCATGGAAAGCTTTTCGCGCACAAAGCTCATATGATGACATATACACCATATTAACATATTTGGGACACATTTGAGCGAAAACCACACAGTTTTGGTGGATAAAGAAAGGTGACGTCGATATGGTCAGTTTTGGTCCAAAATTTCAAGCTTTTCGTGCACAAAGCTCCAATTATGACATTTACACCATATAAACATGTTTGGGACATATTTGAGCGAAAACCATACAGTTTTTGAGGATAAAGAAAGCTGACGCCGATATGGTCACTTTTGGTCCGAAAACATCACGGAAAGATTTTCGCGCACAAAGCTCTCATTATGACATATACACCAAATAAACATGTTTGGGACACATTTGAGCGAAAACCACACTGTTTTTGAGGATAAAGAAAGGTGACGACGATATGGTCACTTTTGGTCCGAAAATTTCACGGAAAGCTTTTCGCGCACTAAGCTCCCATTATGACATATACACCATATAAATATTTTTGGGACACATTTGAGCGAAAACCACACAATTTTAGTGGATAAAGAAAGGTGACTCCGATATGGTCACTTTTGGTCGGAAAATTTCACGAAAAGCTTTTCGCGCACAAAGCTCCCATTATGACATATACACCATAAAAACATGTTTGGGACACATTTGAGCGAAAACCACACAGTTTTGGTGGATAAAGAAAGGTGACGTCGATATGGTCACTTTTGGTCCAAAATTTCAAGGAAAGCTATTCGTGCACAAAGCTCCAATTATGACATTTACACCATATAAACATGTTTTTAACATATTTGAGCGAAAACCACACAGTTTTGGTGGATAAAGAAAGGTGACGCCGATATGGTCACTTTTGGTGAAAAAATTTCACGGAAAGCTTTTCGCACACAAAGATCCCATTATGACATATATATAAACCATATAAAAATGTTTGGGACACATTTGAGCGAAAACCACACAGTTTTGGTGTATAAAGAAAGGTTACGCCGATATGGTCACTTTTGGTACGAAAATTTCATGGAAAGCTTTTCGCGCACAAAACTCCCATTATGACATATAAGCCATATTAACATGTTTTGGACACGTTTGAGCGAAAACCACACAATTTTGGTGGATAAAGAAAGGTGACGCTGGTCACTTTTGATCCTAAAAATTCACAGAAAACATTTCGCGAACCAGTCTCCCATTATGACATATACACCATATAAACATGTTTGGTAAACATTTGAGCAAAAACCACACAGTTTTGGTGGATATAGAAAGGTTACGCTGGTCACTTTTGTTCCGAAAATTTCACAGAAAGCTTTTCGAGCACAAAGCTCCCATTATGAAATATACACCATATAAACATGTTTGGTAAACATTTGAACAAAAACCACACAGTTTTGGTGGATAAAGAAAGGTGACGACGATATGGTCACTTTTGGTTCGAAAATTTTACGAAAAGCTTTTCGCGCACAAAGCTCTCATTATGACATATACACCATATAAACATGTTTGGGAGAAATTTGAGCGAAAACCACACAGTTTTGGAGGATAAAGAAAAGTGACGCCGATATGGTGACTGTTGGTCCGAAAATTTCACGAAAAACTTTTCGCGCACAAAGCTCCCATTATGACATATACATCACATAAACATGTTTGGGACACATTTGAGCGAAAACCGCACTGTTTTTGAGGATAAAAAAAGTTGACGCCGATATGGTCACTTTTTGTCCGAAAATTTCACGGAAAGCGTTTCGCGCACAAAGCTCCCATATGACATATACACCATATAAACATGTTTGGGACACATTTGAGCGAAAACCACACTGTTTTTGAGGATAAAGAAAGGTGATGCCGATATGGTCACTTTTGGTCCGAAAATTTCACGAAAAGCTTTTCGCGCACAAAGCTCCCATTATGACATATACACCATATAAATATTTTTGGGATACATTTGAGCGAAAACCACACAATTTTAGTGGATAAAGAAAGGTGACGCCTATATGGTCACTTTTGGTCTGAAAATTTCGCGAAAAGCTTTTCGAGCACAAAGCTCGCATTATGACATATACACCATATAAAGATGTTTGGGACACATTTGAGCAAAAACCACACAATTTTGGTGGATACGGAAAGGTGACGCTGATATGGTCACATTTGGTCCAAAATTTCATGGAAAGCTTTTCGCGTACAAAGCTCCTATTATGACCTATACACCATATAAACGTCTTTGGTAAACATTTGAGCAAAAACAACACAGTTTTGGTGGATAAAGTAAGGTGACGCTAGTCACTTTTGATCCGAAAATTTCACAGAAAGCTTTTCGAGCACAAAGTTCCCATTATGACATATACACCATATAAACATGTTTGGTAAACATTTGAGCAAAAACCACACAGTTTTGGTGGATAAAGAATGGTGACCACGATATGGTCACTTTTGGTCCGAAAATTTCACGAAAAGCTTTTCGAGCACAAAGCTCCCATTATGACATATACATCATATAAACATGTTTGGGACACATTTGAGCGAAAACCACACTGTTTTTGAGGATAAAGAAATGTGATGCCGATATGGTCTCTTTTGGTCCGAAAATTTCACGGAAAACTTTTCGCGCACAAAGCTCCCATTATGACATATACACCATATAAACATATTTTGGACACATTTGAGCAAAAACCACACAATTTTGGTGGATACGGAAAGGTGACGCCGATATGGTCACATTTGGTCCAAAATTTCATGGAAAGCTTTTCGCGCACAAAGCTCCTATTATGATCTATACACCATATAAACGTGTTTGGTAAACATTTGAGCAAAAACAACACAGTTTTGCTGGATAAAGTAAGGTGACGCCGACATGGTCACTTTTTGTCCGAAAATTTCATGGAAAGCTTTTCGCGCACAAAGCTCATATGATGACATATACACCATATTAACATATTTGGGACACATTTGAGCGAAAACCACACAGTTTTGGTGGATAAAGAAAGGTGACGTCGATATGGTCAGTTTTGGTCCAAAATTTCAAGCTTTTCGTGCACAAAGCTCCAATTATGACATTTACACCATATAATTGTGTTTGGGACATATTTGAGCGAAAACCATACAGTTTTTGAGGATAAAGAAAGCTGACGCCGATATGGTCACTTTTGGTCCGAAAACATCACGGAAAGATTTTCGCGCACAAAGCTCTCATTATGACATATACACCAAATAAACATGTTTGGGACACATTTGAGCGAAAACCACACTGTTTTTGAGGATAAAGAAAGGTGACGACGATATGGTCACTTTTGGTCCGAAAATTTCACGGAAAGCTTTTCGCGCACTAAGCTCCCATTATGACATATACACCATATAAATATTTTTGGGACACATTTGAGCGAAAACCACACAATTTTAGTGGATAAAGAAAGTTGACTCCGATATGGTCACTTTTGGTCGGAAAATTTCACGAAAAGCTTTTCGCGCACAAAGCTCCCATTATGACATATACACCATAAAAACATGTTTGGGACACATTTGAGCGAAAACCACACAGTTTTGGTGGATAAAGAAAGGTGACGTCGATATGGTCACTTTTGGTCCAAAATTTCAAGGAAAGCTATTCGTGCACAAAGCTCCAATTATGACATTTACACCATATAAACATGTTTTTAACATATTTGAGCGAAAACCACACAGTTTTGGTGGATAAAGAAAGGTGACGCCGATATGGTCACTTTTGGTGAAAAAATTTCACGGAAAGCTTTTCGCACACAAAGATCCCATTATGACATATATATAAACCATATAAAAATGTTTGGGACACATTTGAGCGAAAACCACACAGTTTTGGTGTATAAAGAAAGGTTACGCCGATATGGTCACTTTTGGTACGAAAATTTCATGGAAAGCTTTTCGCGCACAAAACTCCCATTATGACATATAAGCCATATTAACATGTTTTGGACACGTTTGAGCGAAAACCACACAATTTTGGTGGATAAAGAAAGGTGACGCTGGTCACTTTTGATCCTAAAAATTCACAGAAAACATTTCGCGAACCAGTCTCCCATTATGACATATACACCATATAAACATGTTTGGTAAACATTTGAGCAAAAACCACACAGTTTTGGTGGATATAGAAAGGTTACGCTGGTCACTTTTGTTCCGAAAATTTCACAGAAAGCTTTTCGAGCACAAAGCTCCCATTATGAAATATACACCATATAAACATGTTTGGTAAACATTTGAACAAAAACCACACAGTTTTGGTGGATAAAGAAAGGTGACGACGATATGGTCACTTTTGGTTCGAAAATTTTACGAAAAGCTTTTCGCGCACAAAGCTCTCATTATGACATATACACCATATAAACATGTTTGGGAGAAATTTGAGCGAAAACCACACAGTTTTGGAGGATAAAGAAAAGTGACGCCGATATGGTGACTGTTGGTCCGAAAATTTCACGAAAAACTTTTCGCGCACAAAGCTCCCATTATGACATATACATCATATAAACATGTTTGGGACACATTTGAGCGAAAACCGCACTGTTTTTGAGGATAAAAAAAGTTGACGCCGATATGGTCACTTTTTGTCCGAAAATTTCACGGAAAGCGTTTCGCGCACAAAGCTCCCATATGACATATACACCATATAAACATGTTTGGGACACATTTGAGCGAAAACCACACTGTTTTTGAGGATAAAGAAAGGTGATGCCGATATGGTCACTTTTGGTCCGAAAATTTCACGAAAAGCTTTTCGCGCACAAAGCTCCCATTATGACATATACACCATATAAATATTTTTGGGATACATTTGAGCGAAAACCACACAATTTTAGTGGATAAAGAAAGGTGACGCCTATATGGTCACTTTTGGTCTGAAAATTTCGCGAAAAGCTTTTCGAGCACAAAGCTCGCATTATGACATATACACCATATAAAGATGTTTGGGACACATTTGAGCAAAAACCACACAATTTTGGTGGATACGGAAAGGTGACGCTGATATGGTCACATTTGGTCCAAAATTTCATGGAAAGCTTTTCGCGTACAAAGCTCCTATTATGACCTATACACCATATAAACGTCTTTGGTAAACATTTGAGCAAAAACAACACAGTTTTGGTGGATAAAGTAAGGTGACGCCGATATGGTCACTTTTTGTCCGAAAATTTCAGTGAAAGCTTTTCGCGCACAAAGCTCATATTATGACATATACACCATATAAACATGTTTGGGACACATTTGAGCGAAAACCACACTTTTTTGAGGATAAAGAAAGGTGATGCCGATTTGGTCACTTTTGGTCCGAAAATTTCACGGAAAGCTTTTCGCGCACAAAACTCCCATTTTGATATATACACCATATAAACATGTTTGGGATACATTTGAGCGAAAACTACATTGTTTTTGAGGATAAAGAAAGGTGACGCCGATATGGTCACTCTTGGTCCGAAAAATTCACGGAAATCTTTTCACGCACAATGCTCCCATTATGACATATACACTATATAAACTTGTTTGGGACACATTTGAGCGAAAACCACACAGTTTTGGTGGGTAAAGAAAGGTTCTGCCGATATTGTCACTTGTGGTCCGAATATTTGACGGAAAGATTTTCGAGCACAAAGCTCCCATTATAACATATACACCATATAAACATTTTTGGGACACATTTGAGGGAAAACCACACAGTTTTGGTGGTTAAAGAAAGGTTCTGCCGATATTGTCACTTGTGGTCCGAATATTTGACGGAAAGATTTTCGAGCACAAAGCTCCCATTATAACATATACACCATATAAACATTTTTGGGACACATTTGAGCGAAAACCACACAGTTTTGGAGGATAAAGAAACGTGACGCCGATATGGTAACCTTTGGTCAAAGAAATTCACGGAAAGCTTTTCGCGCACCAAGCTCCCATTATGACATATACATCATATAAACATGTTTGGTAAACATTTGAGCAAAGACCACACAGTTTTGGTGGATAAAGAAAGATGACGCCGATATGGTCACTTTTGGTCCGAAAATTTCACGAAAAGCTTTTCGCGCACAAAGCTCCCATTATGACATATACACCATATAAACATGTTTCGGAGAAATTTGAGCGACAACCACACAGTTTTGGAGGAAACAGAAAACTGACGCCGATATGGTGACTTTTGGTCCGAAAAATTCACGAAAAGCTTTTCGCGCACAAAGCTCCCATTATGGCCTATACACCATATAAACATGTTTGGGACACATTTGAGCGAAAACCACACTTTTTTGAGGATAAAGAAAGGTGACGCCGATATGGTCACTTTTGGTCCGAAAATTTCACGGAAAGCTTTTCGCGCACAAAGCTCCCATTATGACATATACACCATATAAACATGTTTGGGACACATTTGAGCGAAAACCACACTGTTTTTGAGGATAAAGACAGGTGACGCCGATATGGTCACTTGTGGTCCGAATGTTTGACGGAAAGATTTTCACGCACAAAGCTCCCATTATAACATATACACCATATAAATGTTTTTGGGACACATTTGAGCGAAAACCACACAGTTTTGGAGGATAAAGAAAGGTGACGCCGATATGGTCACTTTTGGTCTGAAAAATTCACGGAAAGCTTTTCGCGCACCAAGCTCCCATTATGACATATACACCATATAAACATGTTTGGTAAACATTTGAGCAAAAACCACACAGTTTTGGTGGATAAAGAAAGGTGACGACGATATCGTCAATTTTGGTCCGAAAATTTCACGGAAAGCTTTACGCGCACAAAGCTCCATTTATGACATATACACCATATTAACATGTTTGGGACACATTTGAGCAAAAACAAGACAGTTTTGGTGGATAAAGAAAGGTGACGCCGATATGGTCACTTTTGGTCCGAAAATTTCACGAAAAGCTTTTCGCGCACAAAGCTCCCATTATGACATATACACCATATAAACATGTTTCGGAGAAATTTGAGCGACAACCACACAGTTTTGGAGGAAACAGAAAACTGACGCCGATATGGTGACTTTTGGTCCGAAAAATTCACGAAAAGCTTTTCGCGCACAAAGCTCCCATTATGGCCTATACACCATATAAACATGTTTGGGACACATTTGAGCGAAAACCACACTTTTTTGAGGATAAAGAAAGGTGACGCCGATATGGTCACTTTCGGTCCGAAAATTTCACGGAAAGCTTTTCGCGCACAAAGCTCCCATTATGACATATACACCATATAAACATGTTTGGGACACATTTGAGCGAAAACCACACTGTTTTTGAGGATAAAGAAAGGTGACGCCGATATGTTCACTTTTGATACGAAAATTTCACGGAAAACTTTTCGGACACAAAGCTCCCATTATGACATATACACCATATAAACATGTTTGGAACACATTTGTTCGAAAACCACACTGTTTTTTAGGATAAAGAAAGGTGACGCCGATATGGTCAGTTTTGGTCCGAAAATTTCACGGAAAGCTTCTCGCGCACAAAGCTCCCATTATGACATATACACCATATAAACATTTTTGGGATACATTTGAGCGAAAACCACACAATTTTAGTGGATAAAGAAAGGTGACGCCGATATGGTCGCTCTTGGTCCAAAAATTTCACGAAAAGCTTTTCGCTCACAAAGCTCCCATTATGACATATACACCATATAAACAAGTTTGGGACACATTTGAGCGAAAACCACACAGTTTTTGAGGATAAAGAAAGGTGACGCCGATATGGTCACTTTTGGTCCAAAATTTCACGGAAAGCTTTTCGCGCACAACGCTCCCATTATGACCTATACACCATATAAACGTGTTTGGTAAACATTTAAGCAAAAACAACACAGTTTTGGTGGGTAAAGAAAGGTTATGCCAATATGGTCACTTGTGGTCCGAATATTTGACGCAAAGATTTTCGAGCACAAAGCTCCCATTATGACATATACACCATATAAACATGTTTCGGAGAAATTTGAGCGACAACCACACAATTTTGGAGGAAAAAGAAAAGTGACGCCGATATGGTGACTTTTGGTCCGAAAAATTCACGGAAAGCTTTTCGCGCACAAAGCTCCCATTATGGCCTATACACCATATAAACATGTTTGGGACACATTTGAGCGAAAACCACACTTTTTTTTGAGGATAAAGAAAGGTGACGCCGATATGGTAACTTTTGGTCCGTAAATTTCACGGAAAGCTTTTCGCGCACAAAGCTCCCATTATGACATATACACCATACAAGCATGTTTGGGACACATTTGAGCGAAAACCACACTGTTTTTGAGGATAAAGAAAGGTGACGCCGATATGTTCACTTTTGATACGAAAATTTCACGGAAAACTTTTCGGACACAAAGCTCCCATTATGACATATACACCATATAAACATGTTTGGAACACATTTGTTCGAAAACCACACTGTTTTTTAGGATAAAGAAAGGTGACGCCGATATGGTCAGTTTTGGTCCGAAAATTTCACGGAAAGCTTCTCGCGCACAAAGCTCCCATTATGACATATACACCATATAAACATTTTTGGGATACATTTGAGCGAAAACCACACAATTTTAGTGGATAAAGAAAGGTGACGCCGATATGGTCGCTCTTGGTCCAAAAATTTCACGAAAAGCTTTTCGCTCACAAAGCTCCCATTATGACATATACACCATATAAACAAGTTTGGGACACATTTGAGCGAAAACCACACAGTTTTTGAGGATAAAGAAAGGTGACGCCGATATGGTCACTTTTGGTCCAAAATTTCACGGAAAGCTTTTCGCGCACAACGCTCCCATTATGACCTATACACCATATAAACGTGTTTGGTAAACATTTAAGCAAAAACAACACAGTTTTGGTGGGTAAAGAAAGGTTATGCCGATATGGTCACTTGTGGTCCGAATATTTGACGCAAAGATTTTCGAGCACAAAGCTCCCATTATGACATATACACCATATAAACATGTTTCGGAGAAATTTGAGCGACAACCACACAATTTTGGAGGAAAAAGAAAAGTGACGCCGATATGGTGACTTTTGGTCCGAAAAATTCACGGAAAGCTTTTCGCGCACAAAGCTCCCATTATGGCCTATACACCATATAAACATGTTTGGGACACATTTGAGCGAAAACCACACTTTTTTTTGAGGATAAAGAAAGGTGACGCCGATATGGTAACTTTTGGTCCGTAAATTTCACGGAAAGCTTTTCGCGCACAAAGCTCCCATTATGACATATACACCATACAAGCATGTTTGGGACACATTTGAGCGAAAACCACACTGTTTTTGAGGATAAAGAAAGGTGACGCCGATATGTTCACTTTTGGTACGAAAATTTCACGGAAAACTTTTCGGGCACAAAGCTCCCATTATGACATATACATCATATAAACATGTTTGGAACACATTTGAGCGAAAACCACACTGTTTTTGAGGATAAAGAAAGGTGACGCCGATATGGTCACTTTTGGTCCGAAAATTTCACGGAAAGCTTCTCGCGCACAAAGCTCCCATTATGACATATACACCATATAAACATTCTGGGACACATTTGAGCGAAAACCACACAATTTTAGTGGATAAAGAAAGGTGACGCCGATATGGTCACTTTTGTTCCGAAAATTTCGCGAAAACCTTTTCGCGCACAAACCTCCCATTATGACATGCACCATATAAACATGTTTGGGACACATTTGAGGAAAAACCACACAATTTTGGTGGATAAAGAAAGGTGACGCCGATATGGTCACTTTTGGTCCAAAACATCATGGAAAGTTTTTCGCGCACAAATCTCCTATTATGACCTATACAGCATATAAACGTGTTTGGTAAACATTTGAGCAAAAACAACACAGTTTTGGTGAATAAAGTAAGGTGACGCCGATATGGTCACTTTTTGTCCGAAAATTTCATGGAAAGCTTTTCGCGCACAAAGCTCATATTATGACATATACACCATATAAACATGTTTGGGACACATTTGAGCGAAAACCACACTTTTTTGAGGATAAAGAAAGGTGACGCCGATATGGTCACTTTTGGTCCGAAAATTTCACGGAAAGCTTTTCGCGCACAAAGCTCCCATTTTGATATATACACCATATAAACATGTTTGGGATACATTTGAGCGAAAACCACATTGTTTTTGAGGTTAAAGAAGGTGACGCCGATATGGTCACTCTTGGTCCAAAAATTTCACGAAAAGCTTTTCGCTCACAAAGCTCCCATTATGACATATACACCATATAAACATTTTTGGTAAACATTTGAGCGAAAACCACACAGTTTTTGAGGATAAAGAAAAGTGACGCCGATATGGTCACTTTTGGTCCGAAAAATTCATGGAAAGCTTTTCGCGCACAACGGTCCCGTTATGACATATACATTATATAAACTTGTTTGGTAAACATTTGAGCAAAAAACCACACAGTTTTGTTGGATAAAGAAAGGTGACGCCGATATGGTCACTTTTTGTCCGAAAATTTCACAGAAAGCTTTTCGAGCACAAAGCTCACATTATGACATATACACCATATAAACATGTTTGGGACACATTGGAGCGAAAACCACACAGTTTTTGTGGGTAAAGAAAGGTTCTGCCGATATTGTCACTTGTGGTCCGAATATTTGACGGAAAGATTTTCGAGCACAAAGCTCCAATTATAACATATACACCATATAAACATTTTTGGGACACATTTGAGCGAAAACCACACAGTTTTGGAGGATAAAGAAAGGTGACGCCGATATGGTAACCTTTGGTCTGAGAAATTCACGGAAAGCTTTTCGCGCACCAAGCTCCCATTATGACATATACATCATATAAACATGTTTGGTAAACATTTGAGCAAAAACCACACAGTTTTGGTGGATAAAGAAAGGTGACGACGATATGGTCACTTTTGGTCCGAAAATTTCACGGAAAGTTTTACGCGCACAAAGCTTCATTTATGACATATAAACCATATAACTATTTTTGTGACACATTTGAGCAAAAACAAGACAGTTTTGGTGGATAAAGAAATGTGACGCCGATATGGTCACTTTTGGTCCGAAAATTTCACGAAAAACTTTTCGCGCACAAAGCTCCCATAATGACATATACACCATATAAACATGTTTCAGAGAAATTTGAGCGAAAACCACACAGTTTTGGAGGATAAAGAAAAGTGACGCCGATATGGTGACTTTTGGTCCGAAAAATTCACAAAAAGCTTTTCGCGCACAAAGCTCCTATTATGACCTATACACCATATAAACATGTTTGGGACACATTTGAGAGAAAACCACACTTTTTTTGACGATAAAGAATGGTGACGCCGATAAGGTCACTTTTGGTCCGAAAATTTCACGGAAAGCTTTTCGCGCACAAAGCTCCCATTATGAAATATACACCATATAAACATGTTTGGGACACATTTGAGCGAAAACCACACTATTTTTGAGGATAAAGAAAGGTGACACCGATATGGTCACTTTTGGTACGAAAATTTCACGGAAAACTTTTCGGGCACAAAGCTCCCATTATGACATATACACCATATAAACATGTTTGGGACATATTTGAGCGAAAACCACACTGTTTTTGAGGATAAAGAAAGGTGACGCCGATATGGTCACTTTTGGTCCGAAAATTTCACGGAAAGCTTTTCGCGCACAAAGCTCCCATTATGACATATACACCATATAAACATTTTTGGGACACATTTGAGCGAAAACCACACAATTTTAGTGGATAAAGAAAGGTGACGCCGATATAGTCACTTTTGTTCCAAAAATTTCGAGAAAACCTTTTCTCGCACAAACCTCCCAATATGACTTGCACCATATAAACATGTTTGGGACACATTTTAGGAAAAACCACACAATTTTGGTGGATACAGAAAGGTGACGCCGATATGGTCACTTTTGGTCCAAAATTTCATGGAAAGCTTTTCGCGCACAAAGCTCATATTATGACATATACACCATATTAACATTTTTGGGACACATTTGATCGAAGACCACACAGTTTTGGTGGATAAAGAAAGGTGACGTCGATATGGTCAGTTTTGGTCCAAAATTTCAAGGAAAGCTTTTCATGCACAATGTTCCAATTACGACATTTACACCATATAAATATGTTTGGGACATATTTGAGCGAAAACCACACTGTTTTTTGAGGATAAAGACAGGTGACGCCGATATGGTCACTTGTGGTCCGAATGTTTGACGGAAAGATTTTCACGCACAAAGCTCCCATTATAACATATACACCATATAAATATTTTTGGGACACATTTGAGCGAAAACCACACAGTTTTGGAGGATAAAGAAAGGTGACGCCGATATGGTCACTTTTGGTCTGAAAAATTCACGGAAAGCTTTTCGCGCACCAAGCTCCCATTATGACATATACACCATATAAAGATGTTTGGTAAACATTTGAGCAAAAACCACACAGTTTTGGTGGATAAAGAAAGGTGACGACGATATGGTCAATTTTGGTCCGAAAATTTCACGGAAAGCTTTACGCGGACAAAGCTCCATTTATGACATATACACCATATAAACATGTTTGGGACACATTTGAGCAAAAACAAGACAGTTTTGGTGGATAAAGAAAGGTGACGCCGATATGGTTACTTTTGGCCCGAAAATTTCACGAAAAGCTTTTCGCGCACAAAGCTCCCATTATGACATTTACACCATATAAACATGTTTCAGAGAAATTTGAGCGAAAAACACACAGTTTTGGAGGATAAAGAAAAGTGACGCCGATATGGTGACTTTTGGTCCGATAAATTCACGAAATGCTTTTCGCGCACAAAGCTCCTATTATGACCTATACACCATATAAACATGTTTGGGACACATTTGAGCGAAAACCACACTTTTTTTGAGGATAAAGAAAGGTGACGCCGATATGGTCACTTTTGGTCCGAAAATTTCACGGAAAGCTTTTCGCGCACAAAGCTCCCATTATGAAATATACACCATATAAACATGTTTGGGACACATTTGAGTGAAAACAACACTGTTTTTTAGGATAAAGAAAGGTGACGCCGATATGGTCACTTTTGGTACGAAAATTTCACGGAAAACTTTTCGGGCACAAAGCTCACATTATGTCATATACACCATATAAACATGTTTGGGACATATTTGAGCGAAAACCACACTGTTTTTGAGGATAAAGAAAGGTGACGCCGATATGGTCACTTTTGGTCCGAAAATTTCACGGAAAGCTTTTCGCGCACAAAGCTCCCATTATGACATATACACCATATAAACATTTTTGGGACACATTTGAGAGAAAACCACACAATTTTAGTGGATAAAGAAAGGTGACGCCGATATAGTCACTTTTGTTCCGAAAATTTCGAGAAAAGCTTTTCGCGCACAAACCTCCCATTATGACATACACCATATAAACATGTTTGGGACACATTTTAGGAAAAACCACACAATTTTGGTGGATACAGAAAGGTGATGCCGATATGGTCACTTTTGGTCTAAAATTTCATGGAAAGCTTTTCGCGCACAAAGCTCCTATTATGACCTATACACCATATTAACATTTTTGGGACACATTTTATCGAAAACCACACAGTTTTGGTGGATAAAGAAAGGTGACGTCGATATGGTCAGTTTTGGTCCAAAATTTCAAGGAAAGCTTTTCGTGCACAAAGTTCCAATTACGACATTTACACCATATAAACATGTTTGGGACATATTTAGCGAAAACCACACTGTTTATGAGGATAAAGAAAGGTGACACTGATATGGTCACTTTTGGTCAGAAAATTTCACGGAAAGCTTTTCGCGCACAAAGCTCCCATTATGACATATACACCATATAAACATTTTTGGGACACATTTGAGCGAAAAACCACAGAACTTTAGTGGATAAAGAAAGGTGACGCCGATATGGTCACTTTTGGTCCGAAAATTTCGCGAAAAGCTTTTCGCGCACAAAGCTCCCATTATGAAATACACACCATATAAACATGTTTGGAACACATTTGAGCAAAAACCACACAGTTTTGGTGGATACAGAAAGGTGACGCCGATATGGTTACTTTTGGTCCAAAATTTCATGGAAAGCTTTTCGCGCACAAAGCTCCTATTATGACCTATACACCATATAAACGTGTTTGGTAAACATTTGAGCAAAAACAACACAGTTTTGGTGGATAAAGTAAGGTGATGCCGATATGGTCACTTTTTGTCCGAAAATTTCATGGAAAGCTTTTCGCGCGCAAAGCTCATATTATGACATATACACCATATTAACATTTTTGGGACACATTTGAGCGAAAAACACACAGTTTTGGTGGATAAAGAAAGGTGACGTCGATATGGTCAGTATTGGTCCAAAATTTCAAGGAAAGCTTTTCGTGCACAAAGCTCCAATTATGACATTTATACCATATAAACATGTTTGGGACATATTTGAGCGAAAACCACACAATTTTAGTGAATAAAGAAAGGTGACGCCGATATGGTCACTTTTGGTCTGAAAATTTCACGGAAAACTTTTCGCGCACAAAGATCCCATTATGACATATATATACACCATATAAAAATGTTTGGGACACATTTGAGCGAAAACCACATAGTTTTGGTGGATAAAGAAAGGTGACGTCGATATGGTCAGTTTTGGTCCAATATTTCGAGGAAAGCGTTTCGTGCACAAAGCTCCAATTATGACATTTACACCATATAAACATGTTTGGGACATATTTGAGCGAAAACCACACAGTTTTGGTGGATAAAGAAAGGTGACGCCGAGATGGTCACTTTTGGTACGAAAATTTCACGAAAAAGTTTTCGCGCACAATGATCCCATTATGACATATATATACACCATATAAAAATGTTTGGGACACATTTGAGCGAAAACCACACAGTTTTCGTGGATAAAGAAAGGTGACGCCGATATGGTCACTTTTGGTCCGAAAATTTCGCGAAAAGCTTTTCGCATACAAAGCTCCATTTATGACATAGACACCATATAAACATGTTTGGGACACATTTGAGCGAAAACCAAACAATTTAGTGGATAAAGAAAGGTGACGTCGATATGGTCAGTTTTGGTCCAAAATTTCAAGGAAAGCTTTTCGTGCACAAAGCTCCAATTATGACATTTGCACCATATAAACATGTTTGGGACAGATTTGAGCGAAAACCACACAGTTTTGGTGGATAAAGAAAGGTGACGCCGAAATGGTCACTTTTGGTCCGAAAATTTCACGGAAATCTTTTCGCGCACAAAGATCCCATTATGACATATATATATACACCATATAAAAATGTTTGGGACACATTTGAGCGAAAACCACACAGTTTTGGTGGATAAAGAAAGGTGACGCCGATATGGTCACTTTTTGTCCGAAAATTTCATGGAAATCTTTTCGCGCACAAAACTCCTATTATGACATATAAACCATATTAACATGTTCTGGACACGTTTGAACGAAAACCACACAATTTTGGTGGATAATGAAAGGTGACGCGGATATGGTCACTTTTGGTCCAAAATTTCATGGAAAGCTTTTCACGCACAAATCTCCCATTATGACATATACACCATATAAACATGTTTGGGACATATTTGAGCGAAAACCACACAATGTTGGTGGATAAAGAAAAGTGACGTCGATATGATCACTTTTGGTCCGAAAATTTCACGGAAAGCTTTTCGCGCACAAAGCTCCCATTATAAATATACACCATATAAACATGTTTGGGACACATTTGACCGAAATCCCTACAATTTTGGTGAATAAAGATAGGTGACACCGATATAGTCACTTTTGGTCCGAAAATTTCACAGAAAGCTTTTCGCGCACAAAGCTCTTTTTATGACATATACACCATATTAATATGTTTGGGACACATTTGAGCGAAAACCACACTGTTTTGGTCGATAAAAAAAGGTGACGCCGATATGGTCACTTTTGGTTCGAAAATTTCACGGAAAACTTTTCGCGCACAAAGATCCCATTATGATATATATATACACCATATAAAAATATTTGGGACACATTTGAGCGAAAACCACACAGTTTTCATGGATAAAGAAAGGTGACGCGGATATGGTCACTTTTGGTCCAAAATTTCATGGAAAGCTTTTCACGCACAAATCTCCCATTATGACATATACACCATATAAACATGTTTAGGACATATTTGAGCGAAAACCACACAATGTTGGTGGATAAAGAAAAGTGACGTCGATATGATCACTTTTGGTCCGAAAATTTCACGGAAAGCTTTTCGCGCACAAAGCTCCCATTATAAATATACACCATATAAACATGTTTGGGACACATTTGAGCGAAATCCCTACAATTTTGGTGAATAAAGATAGGTGACACCGATATGGTCACTTTTGGTCCGAAAATTTCGCAGAAAGCTTTTCGCGCACAAAGCTCCTTTTATTACATATACACCATATTAATATGTTTGGGACACATTTGAGCGAAAACCACACTGTTTTGGTGGATAAAGAAAGGTGACGCCGATATGGTCACTTTTGTTCCGAAAATTTCATGGAAAACATTTCGCACACAAAGATCCCATTATGACATATACATACACCATATAAAAATGTTTGGGACACATTTGAGCGAAAACCACACAGTTTTGGTGGATAAAGAAAGGTGACGTTGATATGGTCAGTTTTGGTCCAAAATTTCAAGGAAAGCTTTTCGTGCACAAAGCTCCAATTATGACATTTACACCATATAAACATGTTTGGGACATATTTGAGCGAAAACCACACAGTTTTGGTGGATAAAGAAAGGTGACGCCGATATGGTCACTTTTGGTCCGAAAATTTCACGGAAATCTTTTCGCGCACAAAGATCCCATTATGACATATATATATATATATACACCATATAAAAATGTTTGGGACACATTTGAGCGAAAACCACACAGTTTTGGTGGATAAAGAAAGGTGACGCCGATATGGTCACTTTTTGTCCGAAAATTTCATGGAAATCTTTTCGCGCACAAAACTCCTATTATGACATATAAACCATATTAACATGTTCTGGACACGTTTGAACGAAAACCACACAATTTTGGTGGATAATGAAAGGTGACGCGGATATGGTCACTTTTGGTCCAAAATTTCATGGAAAGCTTTTCACGCACAAATCTCCCATTATGACATATACACCATATAAACATGTTAGGGACATATTTGAGCGAAAACCAAACAATGTTGGTGGATAAAGAAAAGTGACGTCGATATGATCACTTTTGGTCCGAAAGTTTCACGGAAAGCTTTTCCCGCACAAAGCTCCCATTATGACATATATACCATATAAACATGTTTGGTAAACATTTGAGCGAAAACGACACAGTTTTGGTGGACAAAGTAAGGTGACGCCGATATGGTCACTTTTTGTTCCGAAAATTTCACGGAAAGCTTTTCGCGCAAAAAGCTCCCATTATGACATATACACCATATAATCATGTTTGGGACACATTTGAGCGAAAACCACACAGTTTTCGTGGATAAAGAAAGGTGACGCCGATATGGTCACTTTTGGTCCGAAAATTTCGCGAAAAGCTTTTCGCATACAAAGCTCCATTTATGACATAGACACCATATAAACATGTTTGGGACACATTTGAGCGAAAACCAAACAATTTAGTGGATAAAGAAAGGTGACGTCGATATGGTCAGTTTTGGTCCAAAATTTCAAGGAAAGCTTTTCGTGCACAAAGCTCCAATTATGACATTTGCACCATATAAACATGTTTGGGACAGATTTGAGCGAAAACCACACAGTTTTGGTGGATAAAGAAAGGTGACGCCGAAATGGTCACTTTTGGTCCGAAAATTTCACGGAAATCTTTTCGCGCACAAAGATCCCATTATGACATATATATATACACCATATAAAAATGTTTGGGACACATTTGAGCGAAAACCACACAGTTTTGGTGGATAAAGAAAGGTGACGCCGATATGGTCACTTTTTGTCCGAAAATTTCATGGAAATCTTTTCGCGCACAAAACTCCTATTATGACATATAAACCATATTAACATGTTCTGGACACGTTTGAACGAAAACCACACAATTTTGGTGGATAATGAAAGGTGACGCGGATATGGTCACTTTTGGTCCAAAATTTCATGGAAAGCTTTTCACGCACAAATCTCCCATTATGACATATACACCATATAAACATGTTTGGGACATATTTGAGCGAAAACCACACAATGTTGGTGGATAAAGAAAAGTGACGTCGATATGATCACTTTTGGTCCGAAAATTTCACGGAAAGCTTTTCGCGCACAAAGCTCCCATTATAAATATACACCATATAAACATGTTTGGGACACATTTGACCGAAATCCCTACAATTTTGGTGAATAAAGATAGGTGACACCGATATAGTCACTTTTGGTCCGAAAATTTCACAGAAAGCTTTTCGCGCACAAAGCTCTTTTTATGACATATACACCATATTAATATGTTTGGGACACATTTGAGCGAAAACCACACTGTTTTGGTCGATAAAAAAAGGTGACGCCGATATGGTCACTTTTGGTTCGAAAATTTCACGGAAAACTTTTCGCGCACAAAGATCCCATTATGATATATATATACACCATATAAAAATATTTGGGACACATTTGAGCGAAAACCACACAGTTTTCATGGATAAAGAAAGGTGACGCGGATATGGTCACTTTTGGTCCAAAATTTCATGGAAAGCTTTTCACGCACAAATCTCCCATTATGACATATACACCATATAAACATGTTTAGGACATATTTGAGCGAAAACCACACAATGTTGGTGGATAAAGAAAAGTGACGTCGATATGATCACTTTTGGTCCGAAAATTTCACGGAAAGCTTTTCGCGCACAAAGCTCCCATTATAAATATACACCATATAAACATGTTTGGGACACATTTGAGCGAAATCCCTACAATTTTGGTGAATAAAGATAGGTGACACCGATATGGTCACTTTTGGTCCGAAAATTTCGCAGAAAGCTTTTCGCGCACAAAGCTCCTTTTATTACATATACACCATATTAATATGTTTGGGACACATTTGAGCGAAAACCACACTGTTTTGGTGGATAAAGAAAGGTGACGCCGATATGGTCACTTTTGTTCCGAAAATTTCATGGAAAACATTTCGCACACAAAGCTCCCATTATGACATATACATACACCATATAAAAATGTTTGGGACACATTTGAGCGAAAACCACACAGTTTTGGTGGATAAAGAAAGGTGACGTTGATATGGTCAGTTTTGGTCCAAAATTTCAAGGAAAGCTTTTCGTGCACAAAGCTCCAATTATGACATTTACACCATATAAACATGTTTGGGACATATTTGAGCGAAAACCACACAGTTTTGGTGGATAAAGAAAGGTGACGCCGATATGGTCACTTTTGGTCCGAAAATTTCACGGAAATCTTTTCGCGCACAAAGATCCCATTATGACATATATATATATATATACACCATATAAAAATGTTTGGGACACATTTGAGCGAAAACCACACAGTTTTGGTGGATAAAGAAAGGTGACGCCGATATGGTCACTTTTTGTCCGAAAATTTCATGGAAATCTTTTCGCGCACAAAACTCCTATTATGACATATAAACCATATTAACATGTTCTGGACACGTTTGAACGAAAACCACACAATTTTGGTGGATAATGAAAGGTGACGCGGATATGGTCACTTTTGGTCCAAAATTTCATGGAAAGCTTTTCACGCACAAATCTCCCATTATGACATATACACCATATAAACATGTTAGGGACATATTTGAGCGAAAACCATACAATGTTGGTGGATAAAGAAAAGTGACGTCGATATGATCACTTTTGGTCCGAAAGTTTCACGGAAAGCTTTTCCCGCACAAAGCTCCCATTATGACATATATACCATATAAACATGTTTGGTAAACATTTGAGCGAAAACGACACAGTTTTGGTGGACAAAGTAAGGTGACGCCGATATGGTCACTTTTTGTTCCGAAAATTTCACGGAAAGCTTTTCGCGCAAAAAGCTCCCATTATGACATATACACCATATAATCATGTTTGGGACACATTTGAGCGAAAACCACACAGTTGTGGTGGATAAAGAAAGGTGACGCCGATATGTTCACTTTTGGTCCGAAAATTTCACAGAAAGCTTTTCGCGCACAAAGCTCCCATTATGACATATACACCATATAAACATGTTTGGGTCACATTTGAGCGAAAACCACACAGTTGTGGTGGATAAAGAAAGGTGACGCCGATATGGTCAATTTTGGTTCGAAAATTTCACGGAAAGCTTATCGCGCACAAAGCTCCCTTTATAACCTAAATATACACCATATAAAAATGTTTGGCACATATTTGTGCGAAAACAACACAGTTTTGGTGGATAAAGAAAGGTGACGCTGATATGGTCAATTTTGGTCCGAAATTTTCACGGAAAGCTTTTTCCGCACAAAGCTACATTATGACATATATACCATATAAACATGTTTGGTAAACATTTGAGCGAAAACGACACAGTTTTGGTGGACAAAGTAAGGTGACGTCGATATGGTCAGTTTTGGTCCAAAATTTCATGGAAACCTTTTCGCGCACAAAGCTCATATTATGACATATACACCATATAAACATTTTTGGGACACATTTGAGCGAAAACCACACAGTTTTGGTGGATAAAGAAAGGTGACGCCGATATGGTCACTTTTGGTCCGAAAATTTCACGGAAAGCTTTTCGCGCACAAAGCTCCCATTATGACATATATATATACACCATATAAAAATGTTTGGGACACATTTGAGCGAAAACCACACAGTTTTGGTGGATAAAGAAAGGTGACGCCGATATGGTCACTTTTTGTCCGCAAATTTCATGGAAAGCTTTTCGCGCACAAAACTCCTATTATGACATATAAACCATATTAACATGTTCTGGACACGTTTGAACGAAAACCACACAATTTTGGTGGATAATGAAAGGTGACGCGGATATGGTCACTTTTGGTCCAAAATTTCATGGAAAGCTTTTCACGCACAAATCTCCCATTATGACATATACACCATATAAACATGTTTGGGACATATTTGAGCGAAAACCACACAATGTTGGTGGATAAAGAAAAGTGACGTCGATATGATCACTTTTGGTTCGAAAGTTTCACGGAAAGCTTTTCCGGCACAAAGCTCCCATTATGACATATATACCATATAAACATGTTTGGTAAACATTTGAGCGAAAACGACACAGTTTTGGTGGACAAAGTAAGGTGACGCCGATATGGTTACTTTTTGTTCCGAAAATTTCACGGAAAGCTTTTCGCGCAAAAAGCTCCCATTATGACATATACACCATATAATCATGTTTGGGACACATTTGAGCGAAAACCACACAGTTGTGGTGGATAAAGAAAGGTGACGCCGATATGTTCACTTTTGGTCCGAAAATTTCACAGAAAGCTTTTCGCGCACAAAGCTCCCATTATGACATATACACCATATAAACATGTTTGGGACACATTTGAGCGAAAACCACACAGTTGTGGTGGATAAAGAAAGGTGACGCCGATATGTTCACTTTTGGTCCGAAAATTTCACAGAAAGCTTTTCGCGCACAAAGCTCCCATTATGACATATACACCATATAAACATGTTTGGGACACATTTGAGCGAAAACCACACAGTTGTGGTGGATAAAGAAAGGTGACGCCGATATGGTCAATTTTGGTTCGAAAATTTCACGGAAAGCTTATCGCGCACAAAGCTCCCTTTATAACCTAAATATACACCATATAAAAATGTTTGGCACATATTTGTGCGAAAACAACACAGTTTTGGTGGATAAAGAAAGGTGACGCTGATATGGTCAATTTTGGTCCGAAATTTTCACGGAAAGCTTTTCCCGCACAAAGCTACATTATGACATATATACCATATAGACATGTTTGGTAAACATTTGAAAGGCGACGCCGATATGGTCACTTTCTGTCCAAAATTTCATGGAAAGCTTTTCGCGCACAAATCTCCCATTATGACATATACACCATATAAACATGTTTGGGACATATTTGAGCGAAAAACCTACAATTTTGGTGAATAAAGAAAGGTGACACCGATATGGTCACTTTTGGTCCGAAAGTTTCACAGAAAGCTTTTCGCGCACAAAGCTTCTATTATGACATATACACCATATTAATATGTTTGGGACACATTTGAGCGAATACCACACTGTTTTGGTCTGAAAAGGAATGTGACGATGATATGGTCACTTTTGGTCCAAAATTTCATGGAAAGCTTTTCGCGCACAAAGCTCCCATTTTGACACATACACCATATTAATATGTTTGGGACATATTTGAGCGAAAACCACACAGTTGTGGTGGATAAAGAAAGGTGACGCCGATATGGTCACTTTTGGTCCGAAACTTTCAGGGAAAGCTTTTCGCGCTCAAAGCTCATATTATGACATATACTTTATATAAACATGTTTGGGAAACATTTGAACAAAAACCACACAGTTTTGGTGGATAAAGATAGGTGACGCAGACATGGTCACTTTTGGCTCGAAAATTTTACGGAAAGTTTTACGCGCACAAAGCTTCTATTATGACATATACACCATATAAACATGTTTGGGACACATTTGAGCGAAAACCACACAGTTTTGGTGGATAAAGAAACGTGACGCCGAGATGGTCACTTTTGGTCCGAAAATTTCACGGAAAGCTTTTCGTGCACAAAGATCCCATTATGACATATATATATATATACACCATATAAAAATGTTTGGGACACATTTGAGCGAAAACCACACTGTTTTTGAGGATAAAGAAAGGTGAGGGCGATATGGTAACTTTTTGTCCGAAAATTTCATGGAAAGCTTTTCCCGTACAAAGCTCATATTATGACATATACACCATATTAACATTTTTGGGACACATTTGAGCGAAAACCACACGGTTTTGGTGGATAAAGAAAGGTGACGTCGATATGGTCAGTTTTGGTCCAAAATTTCAAGCTTTTCGTGCACAAAGCTCCAATTATGACATTTACACCATATAAACATGTTTGGGACATATTTGAGCGAAAACCACACTGTTTTTGAGGATAAAGAAAGGTGATGCCGATATGATCACTTTTGGTCCGAAAACTTCACGGAAAGATTTTCGCGCATAAAGCTCCCATTATGACATATACACTATATAAACATGTTTGGGACACATTTGAGCGAAAACCACACTGTTTTTGAGGATAAAGAAAGGGGACGGCGATATGGTCACTTTTGGTCCGAAAATTTCACGGAAAGCTTTTCGCGCACAAAGCTCCCATTATGACATATACACCATATAAATATTTTTGGGACACATTTGAGCGAAAACCACACAATTTTAGTGGATAAAGAAAGGTGACGCCGATATGGTCAGTTTTGGTCCAAAATTTCAAGGAAAGCTTTTCGTGCACAAAGCTCCAATTATGACATTGACACCATATAAACATGTTTGGGACATATTTGAGCGAAAACCAAACAGTTTTGGTGGATAAAGAAAGGTGACGCCGATATGGTCACTGTTGGTCCGAAAATTTCACGGAAAGCTTTTCGCACACAAAGATCCCATTATGACATATATATACACCATATAAAAAATGTTTGGGACACATTTCGTGGAAAGCTTTTCGTGCAGAAAACTCCTATTATGACATATAAACCATATTAACATGTTTTGGACACGTTTGAGCGAAAACCACATAATTTTGTTGGATAAAGATAGGTGACGCTGATATGGACACTTTTGGTCCAAAATATCATAGAAAGCTTTTCGCGCACAAATCTCCCATTATGACATATACACCATATAAACATGTTTGGGACACATTTGAGCGAAAACCACACTGTTTTTGCGGATAAAGAAAGGTGACGTCGATATGGTCACTTTTGGTGCGAAAATTTCACGGAAAACTTTTCGCGCAGAAAGCTCCCATTATGATATATACACCATATTAACATGTTTGGGACACATTTGAGCGAAAACCACACTGTTTTTGAGGATAAAGAAAGGTAACGCCGATATGGTCACTTTTGGTCTGAAAATTTCACTGAAAGCTTTTCGCGCACAAAGCTCTCATTATGTCATATACACCATATGAACATGTTTGGGACACATTTGAGCAAAAACCATACATTTTTGGAGGATAAAGAAAGGTGACGCTGGTCACTTTTGGTCCGAAAAATTCACAGAAAGCATTTAGCGTACCAAGCTCCTATTATGACATATACACCATATAAACATGTTTGGTAAACATTTGAGCAAAAACCACACAGTTTTGGTGGATAAAGAAAGGTGACGCTGGTCACTTTTGGTCCGAAAATTTCACAGAAAGCTTTTCGAGCACAAAGTTCCCATTATGACATATACACCATATAAACATGTTTGGTAAACATTTGAGCAAAAACAAGACAGTTTTGGTGGATAAAGAAAGGTGACGCCGATATGGTCACTTTTGGTCCGAAAATTTCAAGAAAAGCTTTTCACGCACAAAGCTCCCATTATGACATATACACCATATAAACATGTTTCAGAGAAATTTGAGCGAAAACCACACAGTTTTGGAGGATAAAGAAAAGTGACGCCGATATGGTGACTTTTGGTCCGAAAAATTCACGAAAAGCTTTTCGCGCACAAAGCTCCTATTATGACCTATACACCATATAAACATGTTTGGGACACATTTGAGCGAAAACCACACTTTTTTTGAGGATAAAGAAAGGTGACGCCGATATGGTCACTTTTGGTACGAAAATTTCACGGAAAACTTTTAGGGCACAAAGCTCCCATTATGACATATACACCATATAAACATGTTTGGGACACATTTGAGCGAAAACCACACTGTTTTTGAGGATAAAGAAAGGTGACGCCGATATGGTCACTTTTGGTCCGAAAATTTCACGGAAAGCTTTTCACGCACAAAGCTCCCATTATGACATATACAACATATAAAAAATTTTGGGACACATTTGAGCGAAAACCACACAATTTTAGTGGATAAAGAAAGGTGACGCCGATATAGTCACTTTTGTTCCGAAAATTTCGAGAAAAGCTTTTCGCGCACAAACCTCCCATTATGACATACACCATATAAACATGTTTGGGACACATTTGATGAAAAACCACACAATTTTGGTGGATAAAGTAAGGTGACGCCGATATGGTCACTTTTGGTCCAAAACTTCATGGAAAGTTTTTCGCGCCATAATCTCCTATTATGACCTACACACCATATAAACATGTTTGGGACACATTTGAGCGAAAACCACACTTTTTTGAGGATAAACAAAGGTGACGCCGATATAATCACTTTTGGTACGAAAATTTCACAGAAAGCTTTTCGCGCACAAAGCTCCCATTTTGATATATACACCATATAAACATGTTTGGGATACATTTGAGCGAAAACCACATTGTTTTTGAGGATAAAGAAAGGTGACGCCGATATGGTCACTCTTGGTCCAAAAATTTCACGAAAAGCTTTTCGCTCACAAAGCTCCCATTATGACATATATACACCATATAAACATTTTTGGTAAACATTTGAGCGAAAACCACACAGTTTTTGAGGATAAAGAAAAGTGACGCCGATATAGTCACTTTTGTTTCGAAAAATTCACGGAAAGCTTTTTGCGCACAACGCTCCCGTTATGACATATACACTATATAAATTTGTTTGGTAAACATTTGAGCAAAAAACCACACAGTTTTGGTGGATAAAGAAAGGTGACGCCGATATGGTCACTTTTTGTCCGAAAATTTCACAGAAAGCTTTTCGAGCACAAAGCTCACATTATGACATATACACCATATAAACATGTTTGAGACACATTTGAGCGAAAACCACACAGTTTTGGTGGGTAAAGAAAGGTTCTGCCGATATTGTCACTTGTGGTCCGAATATTTGACGGAAAGATTTTCGCGCACAAAGCTCATATTATGACATATACACCATATAAACATGTTTTGGACACATTTGAGCGAAAACCATACAATTTTGGTGGATAAAGAAAGGCGGCGCCGATATGGTCACTATTGTTCCGAATATTTCATGGAAAGCTTTTCGCGCAAAAATCTCCCATTATAACATATACACCATATAAACATGTTTGGGACATATTTGAGCGAAAACCACACAATGTTGGTGGATAAAGAAAAGTGACGTCGATATGATCACTTTTGGTCCGAAAATTTCACGGAAAGCTTTTCGCGCACAAAGCTCCCATTATAAATATACACCATATAAACATGTTGGGGACACATTTGAGCGAAAAACCTACAATTTTGGTGAATAAAGAAAGGTGACACCGATATGGTCACTTATGGTCCGAAAATTTCACAGAAAGCTTTTCGCGCACAAAGCTTCTATTATGACATATACACCATATTAATATGTTTGGGTCACATTTGAGCGAAAACCACACTGTTTTGGTGGATAAAGAAAGGTGACTATGATATGGTCACTTTTGGTCCAAAATTTCATGGAAAGCTTTTCGCGCACAAAGCTCCCATTTTGACATATACACCATATTAATATGTTTGGGACATATTTGAGCGAAAACCACACAGTTGTGGTGGATAAAGAAAGGTGACGCCGATATGGTCACTTTTGGTCCGAAAATTTCAGGGAAAGCTTTTCGCGCACAAAGCTCATATTATGACATATACGTTATATAAACATGTTTGGGACACATTTGAACAAAAACCACACACTTTTGGTGGATAAAGATAGGTGATGCCGACATGGTCACTTTTGGCTCTAAAATTTTACGGAAAGTTTTACGCGCACAAAGCTCCCATTTGGACATATACACCATATAAACATGTTTGGGACACATTTGAGCGAAAACCACAAAGTTTTGGTTGATAAAGAAAGGTGACGCCGATATGGTCACTTTTGGTCCAAACATTTCACGGAAAGCTTTTCGCACACAAAGCTCCCATTATGAACTACATACACCATACAAACATGTTTGGAACACATTTGAGCAAAAACAACACAATTTTGGTGGATAAAAAATGTGACGCCGATATGGTCACTTTTGGTCTGAAAATGTCACGGAAAGCTTTTCGCGCACAAAGCTCCTATTATGAAATATATACCAGATAAACATGTTTGGGACACATTTGAGCGAAAACCACACAGTTTTAATGGATAAATAAAGGTGACGCCGATATGGTTACTTTTGGTCCGAAAATTTGACGGAAAGTTTTTCCCGCACAAAGCACCCATTATGACCTATACACCATATAAACATGGTTGGGACGTATTTGAGCGAAAACCACACAGTTTTGTGGGATAAAGAAAGGTGACGCCGATATGGTCACTTTTGGTCCGAAAATTTCACGGAAAGCATTTCGCGCACAAAGCTCTCATTATGACATATACACCATATAAACATTTTTGGGACACATTTGAGCGAAAACCACACAGTTTTAATGGATAAACAAAGGTGACGCCGATATGTTCACTTTTGGTCCGAAAATTTCACGGAAAGCTTTTCGCGCACAAAGCTCCCATTATGACATATACACCATATAAACATGTTTGGGTCACATTTGAGCGAAAACCACACAGTTTTGGAGGATAAAGAAAGGTGACGCTGATATGGTCAATTTTGGTCCGAAAATTTCACGGAAAGCTTTTCGTGCATAAAGCTCTCTTTATGACCTAAATATACACCATATAAACATGTTTGACACATATTTGAGCGAAAACAATACAGTTTTTGTGGATAAAGAAATGTGACGCCGATATGGTCACTTTTGGTCCGAAAATTTCACGGAAAGCTTTTCGCGCACAAAGCTCTCATTATGACTTATCCACCATATAAACATGTTTGGTAAACATATGAGAAAAAATTACACAGTTTTGGTGGATAAAGAAAGGTGACGTCGATATGGACCATTTTGGTACAAAAAATTCACGGAAAGCTTTTCGCGCACAAAGCTCCCATTATGACATATACACCAAATAACATGTTTGGGACACATTTGAGCGAAAACCACACAGTTTTGGTGGATACAGAAAGGTGACGCCGATATGGTCACTTTTGGTTCGAAAAGTTCACGGAAAGCTTTTCTCGGACAAAGCTCACATTATGACATATACACCATAAAAACAATTTTGGGACACATTTGAGCGAAAATGACACAGTTTTGGTGGATAAATAAAGGTGACGCCGTTATGGTCACTTTTGGTACGAAAATTTCACGGAATGTTTTTCGCGCACAAAGCTCCCATTATGACATATACACCATATATACATGTTTGGTAAACATTTAAGCAAAAACCACACAGTTTTGGTGGATAAAGAAAGGTGACGCCGATATGGTCACTTTTGTTTCGAAAATTTCACAGAAAGCTTTTCGAGTACAAAGCTCCCATTGTGACTTATACACCATATAAACAAGTTTGGGACACATTTGAGCGATAACCACACAGTTTTGGATGATAAAGAAAGGTGACGCCGATATGGTCACTTTTTGTCCGAAAATTTCACGGAAAGCTTTTCGCGCACAAAGCTCCCATTATGACATTTACACCATATAAACATGTTTGGTAAACATTTGAGCAAAAACCACACAGTTTTGGTGGATAAAGAAAGGCGGCGCCGATATGGTCACTTTTGGTCCAAAATTTCATGGAAAGCTTTTCGCGCAAAAATCTCCCATTTTAACATATACACCATATAAACATGTTTGGGACATATTTGAGCGAAAACCACACAATGTTGATGGATAAAGAAAAGTGACGTCGATATGATCACTTTTGGTCCGAAAATTTCACGGAAAGGTTTTCGCGCACAAAGCTCCCATTATAAATATACACCATATAAACATGTTTGGGACACATTTGAGCGAAAAACCTACAATTTTGGTGAATAAAGAAAGGTGACACCGATATGGTCACTTATGGTCCGAAAATTTCACAGAAAGCTTTTCGCGCACAAAGCTTCTATTATGACATATACACCATATTAATATGTTTGGGACACATTTGAGCGAAAACCACACTGTTTTGGTGGATAAAGAAAGGTGACGATGATATGGTCACTTTTGGTCCAAAATTTCATGGAAAGCTTTTCGCGCACAAAGCTCCCATTTTGACATATACACCATATTAATATGTTTGGGACATATTTGAGCGAAAACCACACAGTTGTGGTGAATAAAGAAAGGTGACGCCGATATGGTCACTTTTGGTCCGAAAATTTCAGGGAAAGCTTTTCGCGCACAAAGCTCATATTATGACATATACGTTATATAAACATGTTTGGGACACATTTGAACAAAAACCACACAGTTTTGGTGGATAAAGATAGGTGATGCCGACATGGTCACTTTTGGCTCTAAAATTTTACGGAAAGTTTTACGCGCACAAAGCTCCCATTTGGACATATACACCATATAAACATGTTTGGGACACATTTGAGCGAAAACCACAAAGTTTTGGTTGATAAAGAAAGGTGACGCCGATATGGTCACTTTTGGTCCAAACATTTCACGGAAAGCTTTTCGCACACAAAGCTCCCATTATGAACTATATACACCATACAAACATGTTTGGAACACATTTGAGCAAAAACAACACAATTTTGGTGGATAAAAAATGTGACGCCGATATGGTCACTTTTGGTCTGAAAATGTCACGGAAAGCTTTTCGCGCACAAAGCTCCTATTATGAAATATATACCAGATAAACATGTTTGGGACACATTTGAGCGAAAACCACACAGTTTTAATGGATAAATAAAGGTGACGCCGATATGGTTACTTTTGGTCCGAAAATTTGACGGAAAGCTTTTCCCGCACAAAGCACCCATTATGACCTATACACCATATAAACATGGTTGGGACGTATTTGAGCGAAAACCACACAGTTTTGTGGGATAAAGAAAGGTGACGCCGATATGGTCACTTTTGGTCCGAAAATTTCACGGAAAGCATTTCGCGCACAAAGCTCTCATTATGACATATACACCATATAAACATTTTTGGGACACATTTGAGCGAAAACCACACAGTTTTAATGGATAAACAAAGGTGACGCCGATATGTTCACTTTTGGTCCGAAAATTTCACGGAAAGCTTTTCGCGCACAAAGCTCCCATTATGACATTAACACCATATAAACATGTTTGGGTCACATTTGAGCGAAAACCACACAGTTTTGGAGGATAAAGAAAGGTGACGCTGATATGGTCAATTTTGGTCCGAAAATTTCACGGAAAGCTTTTCGTGCATAAAGCTCTCTTTATGACCTAAATATACACCATATAAACATGTTTGACACATATTTGAGCGAAAACAATACAGTTTTTGTGGATAAAGAAATGTGATGCCGATATGGTCACTTTTGGTCCGAAAATTTCACGGAAAGCTTTTCGCGCACAAAGCTCTCATTATGACTTATCCACCATATAAACATGTTTGGTAAACATATGAGAAAAAATTACACAGTTTTGGTGGATAAAGAAAGGTGACGTCGATATGGACCATTTTGGTACAAAAAATTCACGGAAAGCTTTTCGCGCACAAAGCTCCCATTATGACATATACACCAAATAACATGTTTGGGACACATTTGAGCGAAAACCACACAGTTTTGGTGGATACAGAAAGGTGACGCCGATATGGTCACTTTTGGTCTGAAAATTTCAGGGAAAGCTTTTCGCGCTCAAAGCTCATATTATGACATATACATTATATAAACATGTTTGGGACACATTTGAACAAAAACCACACAGTTTTGGTGGATAAAGAAAGGTGACGTCGACACAGTCACTTTTGGCTCCAAAATTTTACGGAAAGTTTTACGCGCACAAAGCTCCCATTAGGACATATACACCATATAAACATGTTTGGGACACATTTGAGCGAAAACCACAAAGTTTTGGTGGATAAAGTAAGGTGACGCCGATATGGTCACTTTTGGTCCAAACATTTCACGGAAAGCTTTTCGCACAAAAAGCTCCTATTATGAACTATACACCATATAAACATGTTTGGAACACATTTGAGCAAAAACAACACAATTTTGGTGGATAAAGAAAGGTGACACCGATATGGTCACTTTTGGTCTGAAAATTTCACGGAAAGCTTTTCGCGCACAAAGGTCCTATTACGACATATATACCATATAAACATGTTGGGGACAAATTTGAGGGAAAACCACACAGTTTTAATGGATAAAGAAAGGTGACGCCGATATGGTTATTTTTGGTCCAAAAATTTGACGGAAAGCTTTTCGCGCACAAAGCACCCATTATGACCTATACACCATATAAACATGGTTGGGACGTATTTGAGCGAAAACCACACAGTTTTGTGGGATAAAGAAAGGTGACGCCGATATGGTCACTTTTGTTCTGAAAATTTCACGGAAAGCTTTTCGCGAAAAAAGCTCCCATTATGACATATACACCATATAATCATGTTTGGGACACATTTGAGCGAAAACCACACAGTTGTGGTGGATAAAGAAAGGTGACGCCGATATGTTCACTTTTGGTCCGAAAATTTCACAGAAAGCTTTTCGCGCACAAAGCTCCCATTATGACATATACACCATATAAACATGTTTGGGACACATTTGAGCGAAAACCACACAGTTGTGGTGGATAAAGAAAGGTGACGCCGATATGGTCAATTTTGGTTCGAAAATTTCACGGAAAGCTTATCGCGCACAAAGCTCCCTTTATAACCTAAATATACACCATATAAACATGTTTGGCACATATTTGTGCGAAAACAACACAATTTTGGTGGATAAAGAAAGGTGACGCTGATATGGTCAATTTTGGTCCGAAATTTTCACGGAAAGCTTTTCCCGCACAAAGCTCCCATTATGACATATATACCATATAAACATGTTTGGTAAACATTTGAGCGAAAACGACACAGTTTTGGTGGACAAAGTAAGGTGACGCCGATATGGTCACTTTTTGTCCGAAAATTTCATGGAAACCTTTTCGCGCACAAAGCTCATATTATGACATATACACCATATTAACATTTTTGGGACACATTTGAGCGAAAACCACACAGTTTTGGTGGATAAAGAAAGGTGACGCCGATATGGTCACTTTTGGTCTGAAAATTTCACGGAAAGCTTTTCGCGCACAAAGCTCCCATTATGACATATATATACACCATATAAAAATGTTTGGGACACATTTGAGCGAAAACCACACAGTTTTGGTGGATAAAGAAAGGTGACACCGATATGGTCACTTTTTGTCCGCAAATTTCATGGAAAGCTTTTCGCGCACAAAACTCCTATTATGACATATACACCATATAAACATGTTTTGGACACATTTGAGCGAAAACCACACAATTTTGGTGGATAAAGAAAGGCGACGCCGATATGGTCACTTTCTGTCCAAAATTTCATGGAAAGCTTTTCGCGCACAAATCTCCCATTATGACATATACACCATATAAACATGTTTGGGACATATTTGAGCGAAAAACCTACAATTTTGGTGAATAAAGAAAGGTGACACCGATATGGTCACTTTTGGTCCGAAAGTTTCACAGAAAGCTTTTCGCGCACAAAGCTTCTATTATGACATATACACCATATTAATATGTTTGGGACACATTTGAGCGAATACCACACTGTTTTGGTCTGAAAAGGAATGTGACGATGATATGGTCACTTTTGGTCCAAAATTTCATGGAAAGCTTTTCGCGCACAAAGCTCCCATTTTGACACATACACCATATTAATATGTTTGGGACATATTTGAGCGAAAACCACACAGTTGTGGTGGATAAAGAAAGGTGACGCCGATATGGTCACTTTTGGTCCGAAACTTTCAGGGAAAGCTTTTCGCGCTCAAAGCTCATATTATGACATATACTTTATATAAACATGTTTGGGAAACATTTGAACAAAAACCACACAGTTTTGGTGGATAAAGATAGGTGACGCAGACATGGTCACTTTTGGCTCGAAAATTTTACGGAAAGTTTTACGCGCACAAAGCTTCTATTATGACATATACACCATATAAACATGTTTGGGACACATTTGAGCGAAAACCACACAGTTTTGGTGGATAAAGAAACGTGACGCCGAGATGGTCACTTTTGGTCCGAAAATTTCACGGAAAGCTTTTCGTGCACAAAGATCCCATTATGACATATATATATATATACACCATATAAAAATGTTTGGGACACATTTGAGCGAAAACCACACTGTTTTTGAGGATAAAGAAAGGTGAGGGCGATATGGTAACTTTTTGTCCGAAAATTTCATGGAAAGCTTTTCCCGTACAAAGCTCATATTATGACATATACACCATATTAACATTTTTGGGACACATTTGAGCGAAAACCACACGGTTTTGGTGGATAAAGAAAGGTGACGTCGATATGGTCAGTTTTGGTCCAAAATTTCAAGCTTTTCGTGCACAAAGCTCCAATTATGACATTTACACCATATAAACATGTTTGGGACATATTTGAGCGAAAACCACACTGTTTTTGAGGATAAAGAAAGGTGATGCCGATATGATCACTTTTGGTCCGAAAACTTCACGGAAAGATTTTCGCGCATAAAGCTCCCATTATGACATATACACTATATAAACATGTTTGGGACACATTTGAGCGAAAACCACACTGTTTTTGAGGATAAAGAAAGGGGACGGCGATATGGTCACTTTTGGTCCGAAAATTTCACGGAAAGCTTTTCGCGCACAAAGCTCCCATTATGACATATACACCATATAAATATTTTTGGGACACATTTGAGCGAAAACCACACAATTTTAGTGGATAAAGAAAGGTGACGCCGATATGGTCAGTTTTGGTCCAAAATTTCAAGGAAAGCTTTTCGTGCACAAAGCTCCAATTATGACATTGACACCATATAAACATGTTTGGGACATATTTGAGCGAAAACCAAACAGTTTTGGTGGATAAAGAAAGGTGACGCCGATATGGTCACTGTTGGTCCGAAAATTTCACGGAAAGCTTTTCGCACACAAAGATCCCATTATGACATATATATACACCATATAAAAAATGTTTGGGACACATTTCGTGGAAAGCTTTTCGTGCAGAAAACTCCTATTATGACATATAAACCATATTAACATGTTTTGGACACGTTTGAGCGAAAACCACATAATTTTGTTGGATAAAGATAGGTGACGCTGATATGGACACTTTTGGTCCAAAATATCATAGAAAGCTTTTCGCGCACAAATCTCCCATTATGACATATACACCATATAAACATGTTTGGGACACATTTGAGCGAAAACCACACTGTTTTTGCGGATAAAGAAAGGTGACGTCGATATGGTCACTTTTGGTGCGAAAATTTCACGGAAAACTTTTCGCGCAGAAAGCTCCCATTATGATATATACACCATATTAACATGTTTGGGACACATTTGAGCGAAAACCACACTGTTTTTGAGGATAAAGAAAGGTAACGCCGATATGGTCACTTTTGGTCTGAAAATTTCACTGAAAGCTTTTCGCGCACAAAGCTCTCATTATGTCATATACACCATATGAACATGTTTGGGACACATTTGAGCAAAAACCATACATTTTTGGAGGATAAAGAAAGGTGACGCTGGTCACTTTTGGTCCGAAAAATTCACAGAAAGCATTTAGCGTACCAAGCTCCTATTATGACATATACACCATATAAACATGTTTGGTAAACATTTGAGCAAAAACCACACAGTTTTGGTGGATAAAGAAAGGTGACGCTGGTCACTTTTGGTCCGAAAATTTCACAGAAAGCTTTTCGAGCACAAAGTTCCCATTATGACATATACACCATATAAACATGTTTGGTAAACATTTGAGCAAAAACAAGACAGTTTTGGTGGATAAAGAAAGGTGACGCCGATATGGTCACTTTTGGTCCGAAAATTTCAAGAAAAGCTTTTCACGCACAAAGCTCCCATTATGACATATACACCATATAAACATGTTTCAGAGAAATTTGAGCGAAAACCACACAGTTTTGGAGGATAAAGAAAAGTGACGCCGATATGGTGACTTTTGGTCCGAAAAATTCACGAAAAGCTTTTCGCGCACAAAGCTCCTATTATGACCTATACACCATATAAACATGTTTGGGACACATTTGAGCGAAAACCACACTTTTTTTGAGGATAAAGAAAGGTGACGCCGATATGGTCACTTTTGGTACGAAAATTTCACGGAAAACTTTTAGGGCACAAAGCTCCCATTATGACATATACACCATATAAACATGTTTGGGACACATTTGAGCGAAAACCACACTGTTTTTGAGGATAAAGAAAGGTGACGCCGATATGGTCACTTTTGGTCCGAAAATTTCACGGAAAGCTTTTCACGCACAAAGCTCCCATTATGACATATACAACATATAAAAAATTTTGGGACACATTTGAGCGAAAACCACACAATTTTAGTGGATAAAGAAAGGTGACGCCGATATAGTCACTTTTGTTCCGAAAATTTCGAGAAAAGCTTTTCGCGCACAAACCTCCCATTATGACATACACCATATAAACATGTTTGGGACACATTTGATGAAAAACCACACAATTTTGGTGGATAAAGTAAGGTGACGCCGATATGGTCACTTTTGGTCCAAAACTTCATGGAAAGTTTTTCGCGCCATAATCTCCTATTATGACCTACACACCATATAAACATGTTTGGGACACATTTGAGCGAAAACCACACTTTTTTGAGGATAAACAAAGGTGACGCCGATATAATCACTTTTGGTACGAAAATTTCACAGAAAGCTTTTCGCGCACAAAGCTCCCATTTTGATATATACACCATATAAACATGTTTGGGATACATTTGAGCGAAAACCACATTGTTTTTGAGGATAAAGAAAGGTGACGCCGATATGGTCACTCTTGGTCCAAAAATTTCACGAAAAGCTTTTCGCTCACAAAGCTCCCATTATGACATATATACACCATATAAACATTTTTGGTAAACATTTGAGCGAAAACCACACAGTTTTTGAGGATAAAGAAAAGTGACGCCGATATAGTCACTTTTGTTTCGAAAAATTCACGGAAAGCTTTTTGCGCACAACGCTCCCGTTATGACATATACACTATATAAATTTGTTTGGTAAACATTTGAGCAAAAAACCACACAGTTTTGGTGGATAAAGAAAGGTGACGCCGATATGGTCACTTTTTGTCCGAAAATTTCACAGAAAGCTTTTCGAGCACAAAGCTCACATTATGACATATACACCATATAAACATGTTTGAGACACATTTGAGCGAAAACCACACAGTTTTGGTGGGTAAAGAAAGGTTCTGCCGATATTGTCACTTGTGGTCCGAATATTTGACGGAAAGATTTTCGCGCACAAAGCTCATATTATGACATATACACCATATAAACATGTTTTGGACACATTTGAGCGAAAACCATACAATTTTGGTGGATAAAGAAAGGCGGCGCCGATATGGTCACTATTGTTCCGAATATTTCATGGAAAGCTTTTCGCGCAAAAATCTCCCATTATAACATATACACCATATAAACATGTTTGGGACATATTTGAGCGAAAACCACACAATGTTGGTGGATAAAGAAAAGTGACGTCGATATGATCACTTTTGGTCCGAAAATTTCACGGAAAGCTTTTCGCGCACAAAGCTCCCATTATAAATATACACCATATAAACATGTTGGGGACACATTTGAGCGAAAAACCTACAATTTTGGTGAATAAAGAAAGGTGACACCGATATGGTCACTTATGGTCCGAAAATTTCACAGAAAGCTTTTCGCGCACAAAGCTTCTATTATGACATATACACCATATTAATATGTTTGGGTCACATTTGAGCGAAAACCACACTGTTTTGGTGGATAAAGAAAGGTGACTATGATATGGTCACTTTTGGTCCAAAATTTCATGGAAAGCTTTTCGCGCACAAAGCTCCCATTTTGACATATACACCATATTAATATGTTTGGGACATATTTGAGCGAAAACCACACAGTTGTGGTGGATAAAGAAAGGTGACGCCGATATGGTCACTTTTGGTCCGAAAATTTCAGGGAAAGCTTTTCGCGCACAAAGCTCATATTATGACATATACGTTATATAAACATGTTTGGGACACATTTGAACAAAAACCACACACTTTTGGTGGATAAAGATAGGTGATGCCGACATGGTCACTTTTGGCTCTAAAATTTTACGGAAAGTTTTACGCGCACAAAGCTCCCATTTGGACATATACACCATATAAACATGTTTGGGACACATTTGAGCGAAAACCACAAAGTTTTGGTTGATAAAGAAAGGTGACGCCGATATGGTCACTTTTGGTCCAAACATTTCACGGAAAGCTTTTCGCACACAAAGCTCCCATTATGAACTACATACACCATACAAACATGTTTGGAACACATTTGAGCAAAAACAACACAATTTTGGTGGATAAAAAATGTGACGCCGATATGGTCACTTTTGGTCTGAAAATGTCACGGAAAGCTTTTCGCGCACAAAGCTCCTATTATGAAATATATACCAGATAAACATGTTTGGGACACATTTGAGCGAAAACCACACAGTTTTAATGGATAAATAAAGGTGACGCCGATATGGTTACTTTTGGTCCGAAAATTTGACGGAAAGTTTTTCCCGCACAAAGCACCCATTATGACCTATACACCATATAAACATGGTTGGGACGTATTTGAGCGAAAACCACACAGTTTTGTGGGATAAAGAAAGGTGACGCCGATATGGTCACTTTTGGTCCGAAAATTTCACGGAAAGCATTTCGCGCACAAAGCTCTCATTATGACATATACACCATATAAACATTTTTGGGACACATTTGAGCGAAAACCACACAGTTTTAATGGATAAACAAAGGTGACGCCGATATGTTCACTTTTGGTCCGAAAATTTCACGGAAAGCTTTTCGCGCACAAAGCTCCCATTATGACATATACACCATATAAACATGTTTGGGTCACATTTGAGCGAAAACCACACAGTTTTGGAGGATAAAGAAAGGTGACGCTGATATGGTCAATTTTGGTCCGAAAATTTCACGGAAAGCTTTTCGTGCATAAAGCTCTCTTTATGACCTAAATATACACCATATAAACATGTTTGACACATATTTGAGCGAAAACAATACAGTTTTTGTGGATAAAGAAATGTGACGCCGATATGGTCACTTTTGGTCCGAAAATTTCACGGAAAGCTTTTCGCGCACAAAGCTCTCATTATGACTTATCCACCATATAAACATGTTTGGTAAACATATGAGAAAAAATTACACAGTTTTGGTGGATAAAGAAAGGTGACGTCGATATGGACCATTTTGGTACAAAAAATTCACGGAAAGCTTTTCGCGCACAAAGCTCCCATTATGACATATACACCAAATAACATGTTTGGGACACATTTGAGCGAAAACCACACAGTTTTGGTGGATACAGAAAGGTGACGCCGATATGGTCACTTTTGGTTCGAAAAGTTCACGGAAAGCTTTTCTCGGACAAAGCTCACATTATGACATATACACCATAAAAACAATTTTGGGACACATTTGAGCGAAAATGACACAGTTTTGGTGGATAAATAAAGGTGACGCCGTTATGGTCACTTTTGGTACGAAAATTTCACGGAATGTTTTTCGCGCACAAAGCTCCCATTATGACATATACACCATATATACATGTTTGGTAAACATTTAAGCAAAAACCACACAGTTTTGGTGGATAAAGAAAGGTGACGCCGATATGGTCACTTTTGTTTCGAAAATTTCACAGAAAGCTTTTCGAGTACAAAGCTCCCATTGTGACTTATACACCATATAAACAAGTTTGGGACACATTTGAGCGATAACCACACAGTTTTGGATGATAAAGAAAGGTGACGCCGATATGGTCACTTTTTGTCCGAAAATTTCACGGAAAGCTTTTCGCGCACAAAGCTCCCATTATGACATTTACACCATATAAACATGTTTGGTAAACATTTGAGCAAAAACCACACAGTTTTGGTGGATAAAGAAAGGCGGCGCCGATATGGTCACTTTTGGTCCAAAATTTCATGGAAAGCTTTTCGCGCAAAAATCTCCCATTTTAACATATACACCATATAAACATGTTTGGGACATATTTGAGCGAAAACCACACAATGTTGATGGATAAAGAAAAGTGACGTCGATATGATCACTTTTGGTCCGAAAATTTCACGGAAAGGTTTTCGCGCACAAAGCTCCCATTATAAATATACACCATATAAACATGTTTGGGACACATTTGAGCGAAAAACCTACAATTTTGGTGAATAAAGAAAGGTGACACCGATATGGTCACTTATGGTCCGAAAATTTCACAGAAAGCTTTTCGCGCACAAAGCTTCTATTATGACATATACACCATATTAATATGTTTGGGACACATTTGAGCGAAAACCACACTGTTTTGGTGGATAAAGAAAGGTGACGATGATATGGTCACTTTTGGTCCAAAATTTCATGGAAAGCTTTTCGCGCACAAAGCTCCCATTTTGACATATACACCATATTAATATGTTTGGGACATATTTGAGCGAAAACCACACAGTTGTGGTGAATAAAGAAAGGTGACGCCGATATGGTCACTTTTGGTCCGAAAATTTCAGGGAAAGCTTTTCGCGCACAAAGCTCATATTATGACATATACGTTATATAAACATGTTTGGGACACATTTGAACAAAAACCACACAGTTTTGGTGGATAAAGATAGGTGATGCCGACATGGTCACTTTTGGCTCTAAAATTTTACGGAAAGTTTTACGCGCACAAAGCTCCCATTTGGACATATACACCATATAAACATGTTTGGGACACATTTGAGCGAAAACCACAAAGTTTTGGTTGATAAAGAAAGGTGACGCCGATATGGTCACTTTTGGTCCAAACATTTCACGGAAAACTTTTCGCACACAAAGCTCCCATTATGAACTATATACACCATACAAACATGTTTGGAACACATTTGAGCAAAAACAACACAATTTTGGTGGATAAAAAATGTGACGCCGATATGGTCACTTTTGGTCTGAAAATGTCACGGAAAGCTTTTCGCGCACAAAGCTCCTATTATGAAATATATACCAGATAAACATGTTTGGGACACATTTGAGCGAAAACCACACAGTTTTAATGGATAAATAAAGGTGACGCCGATATGGTTACTTTTGGTCCGAAAATTTGACGGAAAGCTTTTCCCGCACAAAGCACCCATTATGACCTATACACCATATAAACATGGTTGGGACGTATTTGAGCGAAAACCACACAGTTTTGTGGGATAAAGAAAGGTGACGCCGATATGGTCACTTTTGGTCCGAAAATTTCACGGAAAGCATTTCGCGCACAAAGCTCTCATTATGACATATACACCATATAAACATTTTTGGGACACATTTGAGCGAAAACCACACAGTTTTAATGGATAAACAAAGGTGACGCCGATATGTTCACTTTTGGTCCGAAAATTTCACGGAAAGCTTTTCGCGCACAAAGCTCCCATTATGACATTAACACCATATAAACATGTTTGGGTCACATTTGAGCGAAAACCACACAGTTTTGGAGGATAAAGAAAGGTGACGCTGATATGGTCAATTTTGGTCCGAAAATTTCACGGAAAGCTTTTCGTGCATAAAGCTCTCTTTATGACCTAAATATACACCATATAAACATGTTTGACACATATTTGAGCGAAAACAATACAGTTTTTGTGGATAAAGAAATGTGATGCCGATATGGTCACTTTTGGTCCGAAAATTTCACGGAAAGCTTTTCGCGCACAAAGCTCTCATTATGACTTATCCACCATATAAACATGTTTGGTAAACATATGAGAAAAAATTACACAGTTTTGGTGGATAAAGAAAGGTGACGTCGATATGGACCATTTTGGTACAAAAAATTCACGGAAAGCTTTTCGCGCACAAAGCTCCCATTATGACATATACACCAAATAACATGTTTGGGACACATTTGAGCGAAAACCACACAGTTTTGGTGGATACAGAAAGGTGACGCCGATATGGTCACTTTTGGTTCGAAAAGTTCACGGAAAGCTTTTCTCGGACAAAGCTCACATTATGACATATACACCATAAAAACAATTTTGGGACACATTTGAGCGAAAATGACACAGTTTTGGTGGATAAATAAAGGTGACGCCGTTATGGTCACTTTTGGTACGAAAATTTCACGGAATGTTTTTCGCGCACAAAGCTCCCATTATGACATATACACCATATATACATGTTTGGTAAACATTTAAGCAAAAACCACACAGTTTTGGTGGATAAAGAAAGGTGACGCCGATATGGTCACTTTTGTTTCGAAAATTTCACAGAAAGCTTTTCGAGTACAAAGCTCCCATTGTGACTTATACACCATATAAACAAGTTTGGGACACATTTGAGCGATAACCACACAGTTTTGGATGATAAAGAAAGGTGACGCCGATATGGTCACTTTTTGTCCGAAAATTTCACGGAAAGCTTTTCGCGCACAAAGCTCCCATTATGACATTTACACCATATAAACATGTTTGGTAAACATTTGAGCAAAAACCACACAGTTTTGGTGGATAAAGAAAGGCGGCGCCGATATGGTCACTTTTGGTCCAAAATTTCATGGAAAGCTTTTCGCGCAAAAATCTCCCATTTTAACATATACACCATATAAACATGTTTGGGACATATTTGAGCGAAAACCACACAATGTTGATGGATAAAGAAAAGTGACGTCGATATGATCACTTTTGGTCCGAAAATTTCACGGAAAGCTTTTCGCGCACAAAGCTCCCATTATAAATATACACCATATAAACATGTTTGGGACACATTTGAGCGAAAAACCTACAATTTTGGTGAATAAAGAAAGGTGACACCGATATGGTCACTTATGGTCCGAAAATTTCACAGAAAGCTTTTCGCGCACAAAGCTTCTATTATGACATATACACCATATTAATATGTTTGGGACACATTTGAGCGAAAACCACACTGTTTTGGTGGATAAAGAAAGGTGACGATGATATGGTCACTTTTGGTCCAAAATTTCATGGAAAGCTTTTCGCGCACAAAGCTCCCATTTTGACATATACACCATATTAATATGTTTGGGACATATTTGAGCGAAAACCACACAGTTGTGGTGGATAAAGAAAGGTGACGCCGATATGGTCACTTTTGGTCCGAAAATTTCAGGGAAAGCTTTTCGCGCACAAAGCTCATATTATGACATATACGTTATATAAACATGTTTGGGACACATTTGAACAAAAACCACACAGTTTTGGTGGATAAAGATAGGTGATGCCGACATGGTCACTTTTGGCTCTAAAATTTTACGGAAAGTTTTACGCGCACAAAGCACCCATTTGGACATATACACCATATAAACATGTTTGGGACACATTTGAGCGAAAACCACAAAGTTTTGGTTGATAAAGAAAGGTGACGCCGATATGGTCACTTTTGGTCCAAACATTTCACGGAAAGCTTTTCGCACACAAAGCTCCCATTATGAACTATATACACCATACAAACATGTTTGGAACACATTTGAGCAAAAACAACACAATTTTGGTGGATAAAAAATGTGACGCCGATATGGTCACTTTTGGTCTGAAAATGTCACGGAAAGCTTTTCGCGCACAAAGCTCCTATTATGAAATATATACCAGATAAACATGTTTGGGACACATTTGAGCGAAAACCACACAGTTTTAATGGATAAATAAAGGTGACGCCGATATGGTTACTTTTGGTCCGAAAATTTGACGGAAAGCTTTTCCCGCACAAAGCACCCATTATGACCTATACACCATATAAACATGGTTGGGACGTATTTGAGCGAAAACCACACAGTTTTGTGGGATAAAGAAAGGTGACGCCGATATGGTCACTTTTGGTCCGAAAATTTCACGGAAAGCATTTCGCGCACAAAGCTCTCATTATGACATATACACCATATAAACATTTTTGGGACACATTTGAGCGAAAACCACACAGTTTTAATGGATAAACAAAGGTGACGCCGATATGTTCACTTTTGGTCCGAAAATTTCACGGAAAGCTTTTCGCGCACAAAGCTCCCATTATGACATATACACCATATAAACATGTTTGGGTCACATTTGAGCGAAAACCACACAGTTTTGGAGGATAAAGAAAGGTGACGCTGATATGGTCAATTTTGGTCCGAAAATTTCACGGAAAGCTTTTCGTGCACAAAGCTCTCTTTATGACCTAAATATACACCATATAAACATGTTTGACACATATTTGAGCGAAAACAATACAGTTTTTGTGGATAAAGAAATGTGACGCCGATATGGTCACTTTTGGTCCGAAAATTTCACGGAAAGCTTTTCGCGCACAAAGCTCTCATTATGACCTATCCACCATATAAACATGTTTGGTAAACATATGAGAAAAAATTACACAGTTTTGGTGGATAAAGAAAGGTGACGTCGATATGGTCCATTTTGGTACAAAAAATTCACGGAAAGCTTTTCGCGCACAAAGCTCCCATTATGACATATACACCAAATAACATGTTTGGGACACATTTGAGCGAAAACCACACAGTTTTGGTGGATACAGAAAGGTGACGCCGATATGGTCACTTTTGGTTCGAAAAGTTCACGGAAAGCTTTTCTCGGACAAAGCTCACATTATGACATATACACCATAAAAACATTTTTGGGACACATTTGAGCGAAAATGACACAGTTTTGGTGGATAAATAAAGGTGACGCCGTTATGGTCACTTTTGGTACGAAAATTTCACGGAATGTTTTTCGCGCACAAAGCTCCCATTATGACATATACACCATATATACTTGTTTGGTAAACATTTAAGCAAAAACCACACAGTTTTGGTGGATAAAGAAAGGTGACGCCGATATGGTCACTTTTGTTTCGAAAATTTCACAGAAAGCTTTTCGAGTACAAAGCTCCCATTGTGACTTATACACCATATAAACAAGTTTGGGACACATTTGAGCGATAACCACACAGTTTTGGATGATAAAGAAAGGTGACGCCGATATGGTCACTTTTTGTCCGAAAATTTCACGGAAAGCTTTTCGCGCACAAAGCTCCTATTATGACATTTACACCATATAAACATGTTTGGTAAACATTTGAGCAAAAACCACACAGTTTTGGTGGATAAAGAAAGGCGGCGCCGATATGGTCACTTTTGGTCCAAAATTTCATGGAAAGCTTTTCGCGCAAAAATCTCCCATTATAACATATACACCATATAAACATGTTTGGGACATATTTGAGCGAAAACCACACAATGTTGATGGATAAAGAAAAGTGACGTCGATATGATCACTTTTGGTCCGAAAATTTCACGGAAAGCTTTTCGCGCACAAAGCTCCCATTATAAATATACACCATATAAACATGTTTGGGTCACATTTGAGCGAAAAACCTACAATTTTGGTGAATAAAGAAAGGTGACACCGATATGGTCACTTTTGGTCCGAAAATTTCACAGAAAGCTTTTCGCGCACAAAGCTTCTATTATGACATATACACCATATTAATATGTTTGGGTCACATTTGAGCGAAAACCACACTGTTTTGGTGGATAAAGAAAGGTGACGATGATATGGTCACTTTTGGTCCAAAATTTCATGGAAAGCTTTTCGCGCACAAAGCTCCCATTTTGACATATACACCATATTAATATGTTTGGGACATATTTGAGCGAAAACCACACAGTTGTAGTGGATAAAGAAAGGTGACGCCGATATGGTCACTTTTGGTCCGAAAATTTCAGGGAAAGCTTTTCGCGCACAAAGCTCATATTATGACATATACGTTATATAAACATGTTTGGGACACATTTGAACAAAAACCACACACTTTTGGTGGATAAAGATAGGTGATGCCGACATGGTCACTTTTGGCTCTAAAATTTTACGGAAAGTTTTACGCGCACAAAGCTCCCAGTTTTGGTGGATAAAGAAAGGTGACGCCGATATGGTCCCTTTTGGTCCGAAAATGTCACGGAAAGCTTTTCGCGCACAAAGTTCCCATTATGACAAATAAACCATATAAACATGTTTGGGACACATTTGAGCAAAAAGCACACAGTTTTGGTGAATAAAGAAAGGTGACGCCGATATGGTCACTTTTGGTCCGAAAATTTGATAGAAAGCTTTTCGCGCACAAAGCTCCCATTTTGACATATACACCATATAAACATGTTTGGGACACATTTGAGCGAAAACCACACAGTTTTGTTGGATAAATAAAGGCGACGCCGATATGGTCACTTTTGCTCCGAAAATTTCAAGTAAAGCTTTTCGCGCACAAAGCTCCTATTATGACATATACACCATATAAACAAGTTTGGGACACATTTAAGCGAAAAAACACACAATTTTGGTGGAAAAATGAAGATGACGCCGATATGGTCACTTTTGGTCCGAAAATTTGAAGGAAAGCTTTCGCGCACAAAGCTCCCATTGTGACATATACAGCATATAAACAGGTTTGGGACACATTTGAGCGAAAACTACACACTTTTAGTGGATAAAGAAAGGTGACGCCGATATGGTCACTTTTGGTCCAAAAATTTCAAGGAAAGCTTTTCGCGCACAAAGCTCCTGTTATGACATATACACCATATAAACAAGTTTGAGACACATTTGAGCGAAAAAACAAACAATTTTGGTGGAAAAATAAAGATGACGCTGATATGGTCACTTTTGGTCCGAAAATTTTAAGGAAAGCTTTCGGGCACAAAGCTCCCATTGTGACATATACACCATATAAACATGTTTGGGACACATTTGAGCGAAAACTACACAGTTTTGGTGGATAAAGAAAGGTGACGCCGATATGGTCACTTTTGGTCCAAAAATGTCACGGAAAGCTTTTCGCGCACAAAGTTCCCATTATGACAAATAAACCATATAAACATGTTTGGGACACATTTGAGCAAAAAGCACACAGTTTTGGTGAATAAAGAAAGGTGACGCCGATATGGTCACTTTTGGTCCGAAAATATCACGGAAATATGTTCGCGCACAAAGCACCCATCGTGACATATACACCATATAAATTTGTTTGGGACACATTTGACCGAAAACCACACAGTTTTGGTAGATAAAGAAAGGTGACGCCGATATGGTCACTTTTCGTCCGAAAATTTCACGGAAAGCTTTTCGCGCACAAAGGTCCCATTATAACCTATACACAATATAAACATGTTTGGGACACATTTGAGCGAAAAGCACACGGTTTTAGTGAATAAAGAAAGGTGATGCCGATATGGTCACTTTTGGTCCGAAAATTTGATAGAAAGCTTTTCGCGCACAAAGCTCCCATTTTGACATATACACCATATAAACATGTTTGGGACACATTTGAGCGAAAACCACACAGTTTTGTTGGATAAATAAAGGTGACGCCGATATGGTCACTTTTGGTCCGAAAATTTCAAGTAAAGCTTTTCGCGCACAAAGCTCCTATTATGACATATACACCATATAAACAAGTTTGGGACACATTTAAGCGAAAAAACACACAATTTTGGTGGAAAAATGAAGATGACGCCGATATGGTCACTTTTGGTCCGAAAATTTGAAGGAAAGCTTTCGCGCACAAAGCTCCCATTGTGACATATACAGCATATAAACAGGTTTGGGACACATTTGAGCGAAAACTACACACTTTTAGTGGATAAAGAAAGGTGACGCCGATATGGTCACTTTTGGTCCAAAAATTTCAAGGAAAGCTTTTCGCGCACAAAGCTCCTGTTATGACATATACACCATATAAACAAGTTTGGGACACATTTGAACGAAAAAACACACAATTTTGGTGGAAAAATAAAGATGACGCTGATATGGTCACTTTTGGTCCGAAAATTTGAAGGAAAACTTTCGGGCACAAAGCTCCCATTGTGACATATACACCATATAAACATGTTTGGGACACATTTGAGCGAAAACTACACAGTTTTGGTGGATAAAGAAAGGTGACGCCGATATGGTCCCTTTTGGTCCGAAAATGTCACGGAAAGCTTTTCGCGCACAAAGTTCCCATTATGACAAATAAACCATATAAACATGTTTGGGACACATTTGAGCAAAAAGCACACAGTTTTGGTGAATAAAGAAAGGTGACGCCGATATGGTCACTTTTGGTCCGAAAATTTCACGGAAATATGTTCGCGCACAAAGCACCCATCGTGACATATACACCATATAAATTTGTTTGGGACACATTTGACCGAAAACCACACAGTTTTGGTAGATAAAGAAAGGTGACGCCGGTATGGTCACTTTTCGTCCGAAAATTTCACGGAAAGCTTTTCGCGCACAAAGCTCCCATTATAACCTATACATAATATAAACATGTTTGGGACACATTTGAGCGAAAAGCACACAGTTTTAGTGAATAAAGAAAGGTGATGCCGATATGGTCACTTTTGGTCCGAAAATTTGATAGAAAGCTTTTCGCGCACAAAGCTCACATTTTGACATATACACCATATAAACATGTTTGGGACACATTTGAGCGAAAACCACACAGTTTTGTTGGATAAATAAAGGCGACGCCGATATGGTCACTTTTGGTCCGAAAATTTCAAGTAAAGCTTTTCGCGCACAAAGCTCCTATTATGACATATACACCATATAAACATGTTTGGGACACATTTGAGCGAAAACCACACAGTTTTAATGGATAAACAAAGGTGACGCCGATATGTTCACTTTTGGTCCGAAAATTTCACGGAAAGCTTTTCGCGCACAAAGCTCCCATTATGACATTAACACCATATAAACATGTTTGGGTCACATTTGAGCGAAAACCACACAGTTTTGGAGGATAAAGAAAGGTGACGCTGATATGGTCAATTTTGGTCCGAAAATTTCACGGAAAGCTTTTCGTGCATAAAGCTCTCTTTATGACCTAAATATACACCATATAAACATGTTTGACACATATTTGAGCGAAAACAATACAGTTTTTGTGGATAAAGAAATGTGATGCCGATATGGTCACTTTTGGTCCGAAAATTTCACGGAAAGCTTTTCGCGCACAAAGCTCTCATTATGACTTATCCACCATATAAACATGTTTGGTAAACATATGAGAAAAAATTACACAGTTTTGGTGGATAAAGAAAGGTGACGTCGATATGGACCATTTTGGTACAAAAAATTCACGGAAAGCTTTTCGCGCACAAAGCTCCCATTATGACATATACACCAAATAACATGTTTGGGACACATTTGAGCGAAAACCACACAGTTTTGGTGGATACAGAAAGGTGACGCCGATATGGTCACTTTTGGTTCGAAAAGTTCACGGAAAGCTTTTCTCGGACAAAGCTCACATTATGACATATACACCATAAAAACAATTTTGGGACACATTTGAGCGAAAATGACACAGTTTTGGTGGATAAATAAAGGTGACGCCGTTATGGTCACTTTTGGTACGAAAATTTCACGGAATGTTTTTCGCGCACAAAGCTCCCATTATGACATATACACCATATATACATGTTTGGTAAACATTTAAGCAAAAACCACACAGTTTTGGTGGATAAAGAAAGGTGACGCCGATATGGTCACTTTTGTTTCGAAAATTTCACAGAAAGCTTTTCGAGTACAAAGCTCCCATTGTGACTTATACACCATATAAACAAGTTTGGGACACATTTGAGCGATAACCACACAGTTTTGGATGATAAAGAAAGGTGACGCCGATATGGTCACTTTTTGTCCGAAAATTTCACGGAAAGCTTTTCGCGCACAAAGCTCCCATTATGACATTTACACCATATAAACATGTTTGGTAAACATTTGAGCAAAAACCACACAGTTTTGGTGGATAAAGAAAGGCGGCGCCGATATGGTCACTTTTGGTCCAAAATTTCATGGAAAGCTTTTCGCGCAAAAATCTCCCATTTTAACATATACACCATATAAACATGTTTGGGACATATTTGAGCGAAAACCACACAATGTTGATGGATAAAGAAAAGTGACGTCGATATGATCACTTTTGGTCCGAAAATTTCACGGAAAGCTTTTCGCGCACAAAGCTCCCATTATAAATATACACCATATAAACATGTTTGGGACACATTTGAGCGAAAAACCTACAATTTTGGTGAATAAAGAAAGGTGACACCGATATGGTCACTTATGGTCCGAAAATTTCACAGAAAGCTTTTCGCGCACAAAGCTTCTATTATGACATATACACCATATTAATATGTTTGGGACACATTTGAGCGAAAACCACACTGTTTTGGTGGATAAAGAAAGGTGACGATGATATGGTCACTTTTGGTCCAAAATTTCATGGAAAGCTTTTCGCGCACAAAGCTCCCATTTTGACATATACACCATATTAATATGTTTGGGACATATTTGAGCGAAAACCACACAGTTGTGGTGGATAAAGAAAGGTGACGCCGATATGGTCACTTTTGGTCCGAAAATTTCAGGGAAAGCTTTTCGCGCACAAAGCTCATATTATGACATATACGTTATATAAACATGTTTGGGACACATTTGAACAAAAACCACACAGTTTTGGTGGATAAAGATAGGTGATGCCGACATGGTCACTTTTGGCTCTAAAATTTTACGGAAAGTTTTACGCGCACAAAGCACCCATTTGGACATATACACCATATAAACATGTTTGGGACACATTTGAGCGAAAACCACAAAGTTTTGGTTGATAAAGAAAGGTGACGCCGATATGGTCACTTTTGGTCCAAACATTTCACGGAAAGCTTTTCGCACACAAAGCTCCCATTATGAACTATATACACCATACAAACATGTTTGGAACACATTTGAGCAAAAACAACACAATTTTGGTGGATAAAAAATGTGACGCCGATATGGTCACTTTTGGTCTGAAAATGTCACGGAAAGCTTTTCGCGCACAAAGCTCCTATTATGAAATATATACCAGATAAACATGTTTGGGACACATTTGAGCGAAAACCACACAGTTTTAATGGATAAATAAAGGTGACGCCGATATGGTTACTTTTGGTCCGAAAATTTGACGGAAAGCTTTTCCCGCACAAAGCACCCATTATGACCTATACACCATATAAACATGGTTGGGACGTATTTGAGCGAAAACCACACAGTTTTGTGGGATAAAGAAAGGTGACGCCGATATGGTCACTTTTGGTCCGAAAATTTCACGGAAAGCATTTCGCGCACAAAGCTCTCATTATGACATATACACCATATAAACATTTTTGGGACACATTTGAGCGAAAACCACACAGTTTTAATGGATAAACAAAGGTGACGCCGATATGTTCACTTTTGGTCCGAAAATTTCACGGAAAGCTTTTCGCGCACAAAGCTCCCATTATGACATATACACCATATAAACATGTTTGGGTCACATTTGAGCGAAAACCACACAGTTTTGGAGGATAAAGAAAGGTGACGCTGATATGGTCAATTTTGGTCCGAAAATTTCACGGAAAGCTTTTCGTGCACAAAGCTCTCTTTATGACCTAAATATACACCATATAAACATGTTTGACACATATTTGAGCGAAAACAATACAGTTTTTGTGGATAAAGAAATGTGACGCCGATATGGTCACTTTTGGTCCGAAAATTTCACGGAAAGCTTTTCGCGCACAAAGCTCTCATTATGACCTATCCACCATATAAACATGTTTGGTAAACATATGAGAAAAAATTACACAGTTTTGGTGGATAAAGAAAGGTGACGTCGATATGGTCCATTTTGGTACAAAAAATTCACGGAAAGCTTTTCGCGCACAAAGCTCCCATTATGACATATACACCAAATAACATGTTTGGGACACATTTGAGCGAAAACCACACAGTTTTGGTGGATACAGAAAGGTGACGCCGATATGGTCACTTTTGGTTCGAAAAGTTCACGGAAAGCTTTTCTCGGACAAAGCTCACATTATGACATATACACCATAAAAACATTTTTGGGACACATTTGAGCGAAAATGACACAGTTTTGGTGGATAAATAAAGGTGACGCCGTTATGGTCACTTTTGGTACGAAAATTTCACGGAATGTTTTTCGCGCACAAAGCTCCCATTATGACATATACACCATATATACTTGTTTGGTAAACATTTAAGCAAAAACCACACAGTTTTGGTGGATAAAGAAAGGTGACGCCGATATGGTCACTTTTGTTTCGAAAATTTCACAGAAAGCTTTTCGAGTACAAAGCTCCCATTGTGACTTATACACCATATAAACAAGTTTGGGACACATTTGAGCGATAACCACACAGTTTTGGATGATAAAGAAAGGTGACGCCGATATGGTCACTTTTTGTCCGAAAATTTCACGGAAAGCTTTTCGCGCACAAAGCTCCTATTATGACATTTACACCATATAAACATGTTTGGTAAACATTTGAGCAAAAACCACACAGTTTTGGTGGATAAAGAAAGGCGGCGCCGATATGGTCACTTTTGGTCCAAAATTTCATGGAAAGCTTTTCGCGCAAAAATCTCCCATTATAACATATACACCATATAAACATGTTTGGGACATATTTGAGCGAAAACCACACAATGTTGATGGATAAAGAAAAGTGACGTCGATATGATCACTTTTGGTCCGAAAATTTCACGGAAAGCTTTTCGCGCACAAAGCTCCCATTATAAATATACACCATATAAACATGTTTGGGTCACATTTGAGCGAAAAACCTACAATTTTGGTGAATAAAGAAAGGTGACACCGATATGGTCACTTTTGGTCCGAAAATTTCACAGAAAGCTTTTCGCGCACAAAGCTTCTATTATGACATATACACCATATTAATATGTTTGGGTCACATTTGAGCGAAAACCACACTGTTTTGGTGGATAAAGAAAGGTGACGATGATATGGTCACTTTTGGTCCAAAATTTCATGGAAAGCTTTTCGCGCACAAAGCTCCCATTTTGACATATACACCATATTAATATGTTTGGGACATATTTGAGCGAAAACCACACAGTTGTAGTGGATAAAGAAAGGTGACGCCGATATGGTCACTTTTGGTCCGAAAATTTCAGGGAAAGCTTTTCGCGCACAAAGCTCATATTATGACATATACGTTATATAAACATGTTTGGGACACATTTGAACAAAAACCACACACTTTTGGTGGATAAAGATAGGTGATGCCGACATGGTCACTTTTGGCTCTAAAATTTTACGGAAAGTTTTACGCGCACAAAGCTCCCAGTTTTGGTGGATAAAGAAAGGTGACGCCGATATGGTCCCTTTTGGTCCGAAAATGTCACGGAAAGCTTTTCGCGCACAAAGTTCCCATTATGACAAATAAACCATATAAACATGTTTGGGACACATTTGAGCAAAAAGCACACAGTTTTGGTGAATAAAGAAAGGTGACGCCGATATGGTCACTTTTGGTCCGAAAATTTGATAGAAAGCTTTTCGCGCACAAAGCTCCCATTTTGACATATACACCATATAAACATGTTTGGGACACATTTGAGCGAAAACCACACAGTTTTGTTGGATAAATAAAGGCGACGCCGATATGGTCACTTTTGCTCCGAAAATTTCAAGTAAAGCTTTTCGCGCACAAAGCTCCTATTATGACATATACACCATATAAACAAGTTTGGGACACATTTAAGCGAAAAAACACACAATTTTGGTGGAAAAATGAAGATGACGCCGATATGGTCACTTTTGGTCCGAAAATTTGAAGGAAAGCTTTCGCGCACAAAGCTCCCATTGTGACATATACAGCATATAAACAGGTTTGGGACACATTTGAGCGAAAACTACACACTTTTAGTGGATAAAGAAAGGTGACGCCGATATGGTCACTTTTGGTCCAAAAATTTCAAGGAAAGCTTTTCGCGCACAAAGCTCCTGTTATGACATATACACCATATAAACAAGTTTGAGACACATTTGAGCGAAAAAACAAACAATTTTGGTGGAAAAATAAAGATGACGCTGATATGGTCACTTTTGGTCCGAAAATTTTAAGGAAAGCTTTCGGGCACAAAGCTCCCATTGTGACATATACACCATATAAACATGTTTGGGACACATTTGAGCGAAAACTACACAGTTTTGGTGGATAAAGAAAGGTGACGCCGATATGGTCACTTTTGGTCCAAAAATGTCACGGAAAGCTTTTCGCGCACAAAGTTCCCATTATGACAAATAAACCATATAAACATGTTTGGGACACATTTGAGCAAAAAGCACACAGTTTTGGTGAATAAAGAAAGGTGACGCCGATATGGTCACTTTTGGTCCGAAAATATCACGGAAATATGTTCGCGCACAAAGCACCCATCGTGACATATACACCATATAAATTTGTTTGGGACACATTTGACCGAAAACCACACAGTTTTGGTAGATAAAGAAAGGTGACGCCGATATGGTCACTTTTCGTCCGAAAATTTCACGGAAAGCTTTTCGCGCACAAAGGTCCCATTATAACCTATACACAATATAAACATGTTTGGGACACATTTGAGCGAAAAGCACACGGTTTTAGTGAATAAAGAAAGGTGATGCCGATATGGTCACTTTTGGTCCGAAAATTTGATAGAAAGCTTTTCGCGCACAAAGCTCCCATTTTGACATATACACCATATAAACATGTTTGGGACACATTTGAGCGAAAACCACACAGTTTTGTTGGATAAATAAAGGTGACGCCGATATGGTCACTTTTGGTCCGAAAATTTCAAGTAAAGCTTTTCGCGCACAAAGCTCCTATTATGACATATACACCATATAAACAAGTTTGGGACACATTTAAGCGAAAAAACACACAATTTTGGTGGAAAAATGAAGATGACGCCGATATGGTCACTTTTGGTCCGAAAATTTGAAGGAAAGCTTTCGCGCACAAAGCTCCCATTGTGACATATACAGCATATAAACAGGTTTGGGACACATTTGAGCGAAAACTACACACTTTTAGTGGATAAAGAAAGGTGACGCCGATATGGTCACTTTTGGTCCAAAAATTTCAAGGAAAGCTTTTCGCGCACAAAGCTCCTGTTATGACATATACACCATATAAACAAGTTTGGGACACATTTGAACGAAAAAACACACAATTTTGGTGGAAAAATAAAGATGACGCTGATATGGTCACTTTTGGTCCGAAAATTTGAAGGAAAACTTTCGGGCACAAAGCTCCCATTGTGACATATACACCATATAAACATGTTTGGGACACATTTGAGCGAAAACTACACAGTTTTGGTGGATAAAGAAAGGTGACGCCGATATGGTCCCTTTTGGTCCGAAAATGTCACGGAAAGCTTTTCGCGCACAAAGTTCCCATTATGACAAATAAACCATATAAACATGTTTGGGACACATTTGAGCAAAAAGCACACAGTTTTGGTGAATAAAGAAAGGTGACGCCGATATGGTCACTTTTGGTCCGAAAATTTCACGGAAATATGTTCGCGCACAAAGCACCCATCGTGACATATACACCATATAAATTTGTTTGGGACACATTTGACCGAAAACCACACAGTTTTGGTAGATAAAGAAAGGTGACGCCGGTATGGTCACTTTTCGTCCGAAAATTTCACGGAAAGCTTTTCGCGCACAAAGCTCCCATTATAACCTATACATAATATAAACATGTTTGGGACACATTTGAGCGAAAAGCACACAGTTTTAGTGAATAAAGAAAGGTGATGCCGATATGGTCACTTTTGGTCCGAAAATTTGATAGAAAGCTTTTCGCGCACAAAGCTCACATTTTGACATATACACCATATAAACATGTTTGGGACACATTTGAGCGAAAACCACACAGTTTTGTTGGATAAATAAAGGCGACGCCGATATGGTCACTTTTGGTCCGAAAATTTCAAGTAAAGCTTTTCGCGCACAAAGCTCCTATTATGACATATACACCATATAAACATGTTTGGGACACATTTAAGCGAAAAAACACACAATTTTGGTGGAAAAATAAAGATGACGCCGATATGGTCACTTTTGGTCCGAAAATTTGAAGGAAAGCTTTCGCGCACAAAGCTCCCATTGTGACATATACAGCATATAAACAGGTTTGGGACACATATGAGCGAAAACTACACACTTTTAGTGGATAATGAAAGGTGACGCCGATATGGTCACTTTTGGTCCGAAAATTTCAAGGAAAGCTTTTCGCGCACAAAGCTCCTGTTATGACATATACACCATATAAACAAGTTTGAGACACATTTGAGCGAAAAAACAAACAATTTTGGTGGAAAAATAAAGATGACGCTGATATGGTCACTTTTGGTCCGAAAATTTGAAGGAAAGCTTTCGGGCACAAAGCTCCCATTGTGACATATACACCATATAAACATGTTTGGGACACATTTGAGCGAAAACTACAAAGTTTTGGTGCATAAAGAAAGGTGACGCCGATATGGTCACTTTTGGTCCGAAAATGTCACGGAAAGCTTTTCGCGCACAAAGTTCCCATTATGACAAATAAACCATATAAACATGTTTGGGACACATTTGAGCAAAAAGCACACAGTTTTGGTGAATAAAGAAAGGTGACGCCGATATGGTCACTTTTGGTCCGAAAATTTCACGGAAATATGTTCGCGCACAAAGCACCCATCGTGACATATACACCATATAAATTTGTTTGGGACACATTTGACCGAAAACCACACAGTTTTGGTAGATATAAAGAAAGGTGACGCCGATATGGTCACTTTTCTTCCGAAAATTTCACGGAAAGCTTTTCGCGCACAAAGCTCCCATTATAACCTATACACAATATAAACATGTTTGGGACACATTTGAGCGAAAAGCACACGGTTTTAGTGAATAAAGAAAGGTGATGCCGATATGGTCACTTTTGGTCCGAAAATTTGATAGAAAGCTTTTCGCGCACAAAGCTCCCATTTTGACATATACACCATATAAACATGTTTGGGACACATTTGAGCGAAAACCACACAGTTTTGTTGGATAAATAAAGGTGACGCCGATATGGTCACTTTTGGTCCGAAAATTTCAAGTAAAGCTTTTCGCGCACAAAGCTCCTATTATGACATATACACCATATAAACAAGTTTGGGACACATTTAAGCGAAAAAACACACAATTTTGGTGGAAAAATGAAGATGACGCCGATATGGTCACTTTTGGTCCGTAAATTTGAAGGAAAGCTTTCGCGCACAAAGCTCCCATTGTGACATATACAGCATATAAACAGGTTTGGGACACATTTGAGCGAAAACTACACACTTTTAGTGGATAAAGAAAGGTGACGCCGATATGGTCACTTTTGGTCCAAAAATTTCAAGGAAAGCTTTTCGCGCACAAAGCTCCTGTTATGACATATACACCATATAAACAAGTTTGAGACACATTTGAGCGAAAAAACAAACAATTTTGGTGGAAAAATAAAGATGACGCTGATATGGTCACTTTTGGTCCGAAAATTTGAAGGAAAGCTTTCGGGCACAAAGCTCCCATTGTGACATATACACCATATAAACATGTTTGGGACACATTTGAGCGAAAACTACACAGTTTTGGTGGATAAAGAAAGGTGACGCCGATATGGTCACTTTTGGTCCGAAAATGTCACGGAAAGCTTTTCGCGCACAAAGTTCCCATTATGACAAATAAACCATATAAACATGTTTGGGACACATTTGAGCAAAAAGCACACAGTTTTGGTGAATAAAGAAAGGTGACGCCGATATGGTCACTTTTGGTCCGAAAATTTCACGGAAATATGTTCGCGCACAAAGCACCCATCGTGACATATACACCATATAAATTTGTTTGGGACACATTTGACCGAAAACCACACAGTTTTGGTAGATAAAGAAAGGTGACGCCGATATGGTCACTTTTCGTCCGAAAATTTCACGGAAAGCTTTTCGCGCACAAAGCTCCCATTATAACCTATACACAATATAAACATGTTTGGGACACATTTGAGCGAAAAGCACACGGTTTTAGTGAATAAAGAAAGGTGATGCCGATATGGTCACTTTTGGTCCGAAAATTTGATAGAAAGCTTTTCGCGCACAAAGCTCCCATTTTGACATATACACCATATAAACATGTTTGGGACACATTTGAGCGAAAACCACACAGTTTTGTTGGATAAATAAAGGTGACGCCGATATGGTCACTTTTGGTCCGAAAATTTCAAGTAAAGCTTTTCGCGCACAAAGCTCCTATTATGACATATACACCATATAAACAAGTTTGGGACACATTTAAGCGAAAAAACACACAATTTTGGTGGAAAAATAAAGATGACGCCGATATGGTCACTTTTGGTCCGAAAATTTGAAGGAAAGCTTTCGCGCACAAAGCTCCCATTGTGACATATACAGCATATAAACAGGTTTGGGACACATTTGAGCGAAAACTACACACTTTTAGTGGATAAAGAAAGGTGACGCCGATATGGTCACATTTGGTCCGAAAATTTCAAGGAAAGCTTTTCGCGCACAAAGCTCCTGTTATGACATATACACCATATAAACAAGTTTGAGACACATTTGAGCGAAAAAACAAACAATTTTGGTGGAAAAATAAAGATGACGCTGATATGGTCACTTTTGGTCCGAAAATTTGAAGGAAAGCTTTCGGGCACAAAGCTCCCATTGTGACATATACACCATATAAACATGTTTGGGACACATTTGAGCGAAAACTACACAGTTTTGGTGGATAAAGAAAGGTGACGCCGATATGGTCACTTTTGGTCCGAAAATGTCACGGAAAGCTTTTCGCGCACAAAGTTCCCATTATGACAAATAAACCATATAAACATGTTTGGGACACATTTGAGCAAAAAGCACACAGTTTTGGTGAATAAAGAAAGGTGACGCCGATATGGTCACTTTTGGTCCGAAAATTTCACGGAAATATGTTCGCGCACAAAGCACCCATCGTGACATATACACCATATAAATTTGTTTAGGACACATTTGACCGAAAACCACACAGTTTTGGTAGATAAAGAAAGGTGACGCCGATATGGTCACTTTTCGTCCGAAAATTTCACGGAAAGCTTTTCGCGCACAAAGCTCCCATTATAACCTATACACAATATAAACATGTTTGGGACACATTTGAGCGAAAAGCACACAGTTTTAGTGAATAAAGAAAGGTGATGCCGATATGGTCACTTTTGGTCCGAAAATTTGATAGAAAGCTTTTCGCGCACAAAGCTCCCATTTTGACATATACACAATATAAACATGTTTGGGACACATTTGAGCGAAAACCACACAGTTTTGTTGGATAAATAAAGGTGACGCCGATATGGTCACTTTTGGTCCGAAAATTTCAAGTAAAGCTTTTCGCGCACAAAACCCCTATTATGATATATACACCATATAAACATGTTTGGGACACATTTAAGCGAAAAAACACACAATTTTGGTGGAAAAATAAAGATGACGCCGATATGGTCACTTTTGGTCCGAAAATTTGAAGGAAAGCTTTCGCGCACAAAGCTCCCATTGTGACATATACAGCATATAAACAGGTTTGGGACACATTTGAGCGAAAACTACACACTTTTAGTGGATAAAGAAAGGTGACGCCGATATGGTCACATTTGGTCCGAAAATTTCAAGGAAAGCTTTTGGCGCACAAAGCTCCTGTTATGACATATACACCATATAAACAAATTTGAGACACATTTGAGCGAAAAAACAAACAATTTTGGTGGAAAAATAAAGATGACGCTGATATGGTCACTTTTGGTCCGAAAATTTGAAGGAAAGCTTTCGGGCACAAAGCTCCCACTGTGACATATACACCATATAAACATGTTTGGGACACATTTGAGCGAAAACTACACAGTTTTGGTGGATAAAGAAAGGTGACGCCGATATGGTCACTTTTGGTCCGAAAATGTCACGGAAAGCTTTTCGCGCACAAAGTTCCCATTATGACAAATAAACCATATAAACATGTTTGGGACACATTTGAGCAAAAAGCACACAGTTTTGGTGAATAAAGAAAGGTGACGCCGATATGGTCACTTTTGGTCCGAAAATTTCACGGAAATATGTTCGCGCACAAAGCACCCATCGTGACATATACACCGTATAAATTTGTTTGGGACACATTTGACCGAAAACCACACAGTTTTGGTGGATAAAGAAAGGTGACGCCGATATGGTCACTTTTCGTCCGAAAATTTCACGGAAAGCTTTTCGCGCACAAAGCTCCCAATATAACATATACACAATATAAACATGTTTGGGACACATTTGAGCGAAAAGCACACAGTTTTAGTGAATAAAGAAAGGTGATGCCGATATGGTCACTTTTGGTCCGAAAATTTGATAGAAAGCTTTTCGCGCACAAAGCTCCCATTTTGACATATACACCATATAAACATGTTTGGGACACATTTGAGCGAAAACCACACAGTTTTGTTGGATAAATAAAGGTGACGCCGATATGGTCACTTTTGGTCCGAAAATTTCAAGTAAAGCTTTTCGCGCACAAAGCTCCTATTATGACATATACACCATATAAACAAGTTTGGGACACATTTAAGCGAAAAAACACACAATTTTGGTGGAAAAATAAAGATGACGCCGATATGGTCACTTTTGGTCCGAAAATTTGAAGGAAAGCTTTCGCGCACAAAGCTCCCATTGTGACATATACAGCATATAAACAGGTTTGGGACACATTTGAGCGAAAACTACACACTTTTAGTGGATAAAGAAAGGTGACGCCGATATGGTCACATTTGGTCCGAAAATTTCAAGGAAAGCTTTTCGCGCACAAAGCTCCTGTTATGACATATACACCATATAAACAAGTTTGAGACACATTTGAGCGAAAAAACAAACAATTTTGGTGGAAAAATAAAGATGACGCTGATATGGTCACTTTTGGTCCGAAAATTTGAAGGAAAGCTTTCGGGCACAAAGCTCCCATTGTGACATATACACCATATAAACATGTTTGGGACACATTTGAGCGAAAACTACACAGTTTTGGTGGATAAAGAAAGGTGACGCCGATATGGTCACTTTTGGTCCGAAAATGTCACGGAAAGCTTTTCGCGCACAAAGTTCCCATTATGACAAATAAACCATATAAACATGTTTGGGACACATTTGAGCAAAAAGCACACAGTTTTGGTGAATAAAGAAAGGTGACGCCGATATGGTCACTTTTGGTCCGAAAATTTCACGGAAATATGTTCGCGCACAAAGCACCCATCGTGACATATACACCATATAAATTTGTTTAGGACACATTTGACCGAAAACCACACAGTTTTGGTAGATAAAGAAAGGTGACGCCGATATGGTCACTTTTCGTCCGAAAATTTCACGGAAAGCTTTTCGCGCACAAAGCTCCCATTATAACCTATACACAATATAAACATGTTTGGGACACATTTGAGCGAAAAGCACACAGTTTTAGTGAATAAAGAAAGGTGATGCCGATATGGTCACTTTTGGTCCGAAAATTTGATAGAAAGCTTTTCGCGCACAAAGCTCCCATTTTGACATATACACAATATAAACATGTTTGGGACACATTTGAGCGAAAACCACACAGTTTTGTTGGATAAATAAAGGTGACGCCGATATGGTCACTTTTGGTCCGAAAATTTCAAGTAAAGCTTTTCGCGCACAAAACCCCTATTATGATATATACACCATATAAACATGTTTGGGACACATTTAAGCGAAAAAACACACAATTTTGGTGGAAAAATAAAGATGACGCCGATATGGTCACTTTTGGTCCGAAAATTTGAAGGAAAGCTTTCGCGCACAAAGCTCCCATTGTGACATATACAGCATATAAACAGGTTTGGGACACATTTGAGCGAAAACTACACACTTTTAGTGGATAAAGAAAGGTGACGCCGATATGGTCACATTTGGTCCGAAAATTTCAAGGAAAGCTTTTGGCGCACAAAGCTCCTGTTATGACATATACACCATATAAACAAATTTGAGACACATTTGAGCGAAAAAACAAACAATTTTGGTGGAAAAATAAAGATGACGCTGATATGGTCACTTTTGGTCCGAAAATTTGAAGGAAAGCTTTCGGGCACAAAGCTCCCACTGTGACATATACACCATATAAACATGTTTGGGACACATTTGAGCGAAAACTACACAGTTTTGGTGGATAAAGAAAGGTGACGCCGATATGGTCACTTTTGGTCCGAAAATGTCACGGAAAGCTTTTCGCGCACAAAGTTCCCATTATGACAAATAAACCATATAAACATGTTTGGGACACATTTGAGCAAAAAGCACACAGTTTTGGTGAATAAAGAAAGGTGACGCCGATATGGTCACTTTTGGTCCGAAAATTTCACGGAAATATGTTCGCGCACAAAGCACCCATCGTGACATATACACCGTATAAATTTGTTTGGGACACATTTGACCGAAAACCACACAGTTTTGGTGGATAAAGAAAGGTGACGCCGATATGGTCACTTTTCGTCCGAAAATTTCACGGAAAGCTTTTCGCGCACAAAGCTCCCAATATAACATATACACAATATAAACATGTTTGGGACACATTTGAGCGAAAAGCACACAGTTTTAGTGAATAAAGAAAGGTGATGCCGATATGGTCACTTTTGGTCCGAAAATTTGATAGAAAGCTTTTCGCGCACAAAGCTCCCATTTTGACATATACACCATATAAACATGTTTGGGACACATTTGAGCGAAAACCACACAGTTTTGTTGGATAAATAAAGGTGACGCCGATATGGTCACTTTTGGTCCGAAAATTTCAAGTAATGCTTTTCGCGCACAAAGCTCCTATTATGAAATATACACCATATAAACAAGTTTGGGACACATTTAAGCGAAAAAACACACAATTTTTGTGGAAAAATAAAGATGAGGCCGACATGGTCACTTTTGGTCCGAAAATTTGAAGGAAAGCTTTCGCGCACAAAGCTCCCATTGTGACATATACAGCATATAAACAGGTTTGGGACACATTTGAGCGAAAACTACACACTTTTAGTGGATAAAGAAAGGTGACGCCGATATGGTCACTTTTGGTCCGAAAATTTCAAGGAAAGCTTTTCGCGCACAAAGCTCCTGTTATGACATATACACCATATAAACAAGTTTGAGACACATTTGACCGAAAAAACAAACAATTTTGGTGGAAAAATAAAGATGACGCTGATATGGTCACTTTTGGTCCGAAAATTTGAAGGAAAGCTTTCGGGCACAAAGCTCCCACTGTGACATATACACCATATAAACATGTTTGGGACACATTTGAACGAAAACTACACAGTTTTGGTGGATAAAGAAAGGTGACGCCGATATGGTCACTTTTGGTCCGAAAATGTCACGGAAAGCTTTTCGCGCACAAAGTTCCCATTATGACAAATAAACCATATAAACATGTTTGGGACACATTTGAGCAAAAAGCACACAGTTTTGGTGAATAAAGAAAGGTGACGCCGATATGGTCACTTTTGGTCCGAAAATTTCACGGAAATATGTTCGCGCACAAAGCACCCATCGTGACATATACACCATATAAATTTGTTTGGGACACATTTGACCGAAAACCACACAGTTTTGGTAGATAAAGAAAGGTGACGCCGATATGGTCACTTTTCGTCCGAAAATTTCACGGAAAGCTTTTCGCGCACAAAGCTCCCATTATTACCTATACACAATATAAACATGTTTGGGACACATTTGAGTGAAAAGCACACAGTTTTAGTGAATAAAGAAAGGTGATGCCGATATGGTCACGTTTGGTCCGAAAATTTGATAGAAAGCTTTTCGCGCACAAAGCTCCCATTGTGACATATACAACATATAAACAGGTTTGGGACACATTTGAGCGAAAACTACACACTTTTAGTGGATAAAGAAAGGTGACGCCGATATGGTCACTTTTGGTCCGAAAATTTCAAGGAAAGCTTTTCGCGCACAAAGCTCCTGTTATTACATATACACCATATAAACAAGTTTGAGACACATTTGAGCGAAAAAACAAACAATTTTGGTGGAAAAATAAAGATGACGCTGATATGGTCCCTTTTGGTCCGAAAATTTGAAGGAAAGCTTTCGGGCACAAAGCTCCCACTGTGACATATACACCATATAAACATGTTTGGGACACATTTGAGCGAAAACTACACAGTTTTGGTGGATAAAGAAAGGTGACGCCGATATGGTCACTTTTGGTCCGAAAATGTCACGGAAAGCTTTTCGCGCACAAAGTTCCCATTATGACAAATAAACCATATAAACATGTTTGGGACACATTTGAGCAAAAAGCACACAGTTTTGGTGAATAAAGAAAGGTGACGCCGATATGGTCACTTTTGGTCCGAAAATTTCACGGAAATATGTTCGCGCACAAAGCACCCATCGTGACTTATACACCATATAAATTTGTTTGGGACACATTTGACCGAAAACCACACAGTTTTGGTAGATAAAGAAAGGTGACGCCGATATGGTCACTTTTCGTCCAAAAATTTCACGGAAAGCTTTTCGCGCACAAAGCTCCCATTATAACCTATACACAATATAAACATGTTTGGGACACATTTGAGCGAAAACCACACAGTTTTGGTGGATAATGAAAGGTGACGCCGATATTGTCACTTTTGGTCCGAAAATTTGATAGAAAGCTTTTCGCGCACAAAGCTCCCATTGTGACATATACACCATATAAACATGTTTGGGACACATTTGAGCGAAAACCACACAGTTTTGTTGGATAAATAAAGGTGACGCCGATATGGTCACTTTTGGTCCGAAAATTTCAAGGAAAGCTTTTCGCGCACAAAGCTCTTGTTATGACATATACACCATATAAACATGTTTGGGACACATTTGAACGAAAAACCACGCAATTTTGTTGGAAAAATAAAGATAACGCTGATATGGTCACTTTTGGTCCCAAAAATTTGAAGAAAAGCTTTCGCGCACATAGCTCCCATTGTGACATATACACCATATAAACATGTTTGGGACACATTTGAGCGAAAACTACATAGTTTTGGTGGATAAAGAAAGGTGACGCCGATATGGTGACTTTTGGTCCGAAAATGTCACGGAAAGCTTTTCGCGCACAAAGCTCCTGTTATGACATATACACCATATAAACAAGTTTGGGACATATTTGAGCGAAAAAACACACAATTTTGTGGAAAAATAAAGATGACGCTGATATGGTCACTTTTGGTCCAAAAATTTGAAGGAAAGCTTTCGCGCACAAAGCTCTCATTGTGACATATACACCATATAAACAGTTTTGCGACACATTTGAGCGAAAACTACACACTTTTGGTGGATAAAGAAAGGTGACGCCGATATGGTCACTTTTGGTCCAAAAATTTCAAGGAAAGCTTTTCGCGCACAAAGCTCCTGTTATGACATATACACCATATAAACAAGTTTAAGACACATTTGAGCGAAAAAACAAACAATTTTGGTGGAAAAATAAAGATGATGCTGATATGGTCACTTATGGTCTGAAAATTTGAAGGAAAGCTTTCGGGCACAAAGCTCCCATTGTGACATATACACCATATAAACATGTTTGGGACACATTTGAGCGAAAACTACACAGTTTTAGTGGATAAAGAAAGGTGACGCCGATATGGTTACTTTTGGTCCGAAAATGTCACGGAAAGCTTTTCGCGCACAAAGTTCCCATTATGACAAACAAACCATATAAACATGTTTGGGACACATTTGAGCAAAAAGCACACAGTTTTGGTGAATAAAGAAAGGTGACGCCGATATGGTCACTTTTGGTCCGAAAATTTCACGGAAATATGTTCGCGTAAAAAGCACCCATCGTGACATATACACCATATAAATTTGTTTGGGACACATTTGACCGAAAACTACACACTTTTGGTGGATAAAGAAAGGTGACGCCGATATGGTCACTTTTGGTCCAAAAATTTCAAGGAAAGCTTTTCGCTCACAAAGCTCCTGTTATGACATATACACCATATAAACAAGTTTGAGACACATTTGAGCGAAAAAAAAAACAATTTTGGTGGAAAAATAAAGATGATGCTGATATGGTCACTTTTGGTCCGAAAATTTGAAGAAAAGCTTTCGCGCACATAGCTCCCATTGTGACATATACACTATATAAACATGTTTGGGACACATTTGAGCGAAAACTACACAGTTTTGGTGGATAAAGAAAGGTGACGCCGATATGGTAACTTTTGGACCGAAAATGTCACGGAAAGCTTTTCGCGCACAAAGCTCCCATTATGACAAATAAACCATATAAACATGTTTGGGACACATTTGAGCGAAAAGCACACAGTTTTAGTGAATAAAGAAAGGTGATGCCGATATGGTCACTTTTGGTCCGAAAATTTGATAGAAAGCTTTTCGTGCACAAAGCTCCCATTTTGACATATACACCATATAAACATGTTTGGGACACATTTGAGCGAAAACCACACAGTTTTGTTGGATAAATAAAGGTGACGCCGATATGGTCACTTTTGGTCCGAAAATTTCAAGGAAAGCTTTTCGCGCACAAATCTCCTGTTATGACATATACACCATATAAACAAGTTTGGGACACATTTGAGCGAAAAAACACACAATTTTGGTGGAAAAATAAAGATGACGCTAATATGGTCCCTTTTGGTCCGAAAATTTGAAGGAAAGCTTTCGCGCACAAAGCTCCCATTGTGACATATGCACCATATAAACAGGTTTGGGACACATTTGAGCGAAAACTACACACTTTTGGTGGATAAAGAAAGGTGACGCCGATATGGTCACTTTTGGTCCGAAAATTTCAAGGAACGCTTTTCATGCACAAAGCTCCTGTTATGACATATACACCATATAAACAAGTTTGAGACACATTTGAGCGAAAAAACAAACAATTTTGGTGGAAAAATAAAGATGACTCTGATATGATCACTATTGGTCCGAAAATTTGAAGGAAAGCTTTCGGGCACAAAGCTCCCATTGTGACATATACACCATATAAACATGTTTGGGACACATTTGAGCGAAAACTACACAGTTTTGGTGGATAAAGAAAGGTGACGCCGATATGGTCACTTTTGGTCCGAAAATGTCACGGAAAGCTTTTCGCGCACAAAGTTCCCATTATAACAAATAAACCATATAAACATGTTTGGGACACATTTGAGCAAAAAGGACACAGTTTTGGTGAATAAAGAAAGGTGACGCCGATATGGTCACTTTTGGTCCGAAAATTTCACGGAAATATGTTCGCGCACAAAGCACCCATCGTGACATATACACCATATAAATTTGTTTGGGACACATTTGACTGAAAACCACACAGTTTTGGTAGATAAAGAAAGGTGACGCTGATATGGTCACTTTTCGTCCGAAAATTTCACGGAAAGCTTTTCGCGCACAAAGCTCCCATTATAACCTATACACAATATAAACATGTTTGGGACACATTTGAGCGAAAAGCACACAGTTTTAGTGAATAAAGAAAGGTGATGCCGATATGGTCACTTTTGGTCTAAAAATTTGATAGAAAGCTTTCGCGCAAAAAGCTCCCATTTTGACATATACACCATATAAACATGTTTGGGACACATTTGAGCGAAAACCACACAGTTTTGTTGGATAAATAAAGGTGACGCCGATATGGTCTTTTTTGGTCCGAAAATTTCAAGGAAAGCTTTTCGCGCACAAAGCTCCTATTATGACATATACACCATATAAACAAGTTTGGGACACATTTAAGCGAAAAAACACACAATTTTGGTGGAAAAATAAAGATGACGCCGATATGGTCACTTTTGGTCCGAAAATTTGAAGGAAAGCTTTCGCGCACAAAGCTCCCATTGTGACATATACACCATATAAACAGGTTTGGGACACATTTGAGCGAAAACTACACACTTTTGGTGGATAATGAAAGGTGACGCCGATATGGTCACTTTTGGTCCGAAAATTTCAAGGAAAGCTTTTCGCGCACAAAGCTCCTGTTATGACATATCCACCATATAAACAAGTTTGAGACACATTTGAGCGAAAAAACAAACAATTTTGGTGGAAAAATAAAGATGACGCTGATATGGTCACTTTTGGTCCGAAAATTTGAAGGAAAGCTTTCGGGCACAAAGCTCCCTTTGTGACATATACACCATATAAACATGTTTGGGACACATTTGAGCGAAAACTACACAATTTTGGTGGATAAAGAAAGGTGACGCCGATATGGTCACTTTTGGTCCGAAAATGTCACGGAAAGCTTTTTGCGCACAAAGTTCCCATTATGACAAATAAACCATATAAACATGTTTGGGACACATTTGAGCAAAAAGCAAACAGTTTTGGTGAATAAAGAAAGGTGATGCCGATATGGTCACTTTTGGTCCGAAAATTTGATAGAAAGCTTTTCACGCACAAAGCTCCCATTTTGACATATACACCATATAAACATGTTTGGGACACATTTGAGCGAAAACCTCACAGTTTTGTTGGATAAAGAAAGGTGACGCCGATATGGTCACTTTTGGTCCGAAAATTTCAAGGAATGCTTTTCGCGCACAAAGCTCTTGTTTGACATATACACCATATAAACAAGTTTGGGACACATTTGAGCGAAAAACCACACAATTTTGGTGGAAAAATAAAGATGACGCCGATATGCTCACTTTTGGTCCGAAAATTTGAAGGAAAGCTTTCTCGCACAAAGCTCCCATTGTGACATATACACCATATAAACATGTTTGGGACACATTTGAGCGAAAACTACACAGTTTTGGTGGATAAAGAAAGGTGACGCCGATATGGTCAGTTTTGGTCCGAAAATGTCACGGAAAGCTTTTCGCGCACAAAGTTCCCATTATAACAAATAAACCATATAAACATGTTTGGGACACATTTGAGCAAAAAGGACACAGTTTTGGTGAATAAAGAAAGGTGACGCCGATATGGTCACTTTTGGTCCGAAAATTTCACGGAAATATGTTCGCGCACAAAGCACCCATCGTGACATATACACCATATAAATTTGTTTGGGACACATTTGACTGAAAACCACAAAGTTTTGGTAGATAAAGAAAGGTGACGCTGATATGGTCACTTTTCGTCCGAAAATTTCACGGAAAGCTTTTCGCGCACAAAGCTCCCATTATAACCTATACACAATATAAACATGTTTGGGACACATTTGAGCGAAAAGCACACAGTTTTAGTGAATAAAGAAAGGTGATGCCGATATGGTCACTTTTGGTCTAAAAATTTGATAGAAAGCTTTCACGCAAAAAGCTCCCATTTTGACATATACACCATATAAACATGTTTGGGACACATTTGAGCGAAAACCACACAGTTTTGTTGGATAAATAAAGGTGACGCCGATATGGTCTTTTTTGGTCCGAAAATTTCAAGGAAAGCTTTTCGCGCACAAAGCTCCTATTATGACATATACACCATATAAACAAGTTTGGGACACATTTAAGCGAAAAAACACACAATTTTGGTGGAAAAATAAAGATGACGCCGATATGGTCACTTTTGGTCCGAAAATTTGAAGGAAAGCTTTCGCGCACAAAGCTCCCATTGTGACATATACACCATATAAACAGGTTTGGGACACATTTGAGCGAAAACTACACACTTTTGGTGGATAATGAAAGGTGACGCCGATATGGTCACTTTTGGTCCGAAAATTTCAAGGAAAGCTTTTCGCGCACAAAGCTCCTGTTATGACATATCCACCATATAAACAAGTTTGAGACACATTTGAGCGAAAAAACAAACAATTTTGGTGGAAAAATAAAGATGACGCTGATATGGTCACTTTTGGTCCGAAAATTTGAAGGAAAGCTTTCGGGCACAAAGCTCCCTTTGTGACATATACACCATATAAACATGTTTGGGACACATTTGAGCGAAAACTACACAATTTTGGTGGATAAAGAAAGGTGACGCCGATATGGTCACTTTTGGTCCGAAAATGTCACGGAAAGCTTTTTGCGCACAAAGTTCCCATTATGACAAATAAACCATATAAACATGTTTGGGACACATTTGAGCAAAAAGCACACAGTTTTGGTGAATAAAGAAAGGTGATGCCGATATGGTCACTTTTGGTCCGAAAATTTGATAGAAAGCTTTTCACGCACAAAGCTCCCATTTGGACATATACACCATATAAACATGTTTGGGACACATTTGAGCGAAAACCTCACAGTTTTGTTGGATAAAGAAAGGTGACGCCGATATGGTCACTTTTGGTCCGAAAATTTCAAGGAATGCTTTTCGCGGACAAAGCTCTTGTTTGACATATACACCATATAAACAAGTTTGGGACACATTTGAGCGAAAAACCACACAATTTTGGTGGAAAAATAAAGATGACGCCGATATGCTCACTTTTGGTCCGAAAATTTGAAGGAAAGCTTTCTCGCACAAAGCTCCCATTGTGACATATACACTATATAAACATGTTTGGGACACATTTGAGCGAAAACTACACAGTTTTGGTGGATAAAGAAAGGTGACGCCGATATGGTCACTTTTGTTCCGAAAATTTCACGGAAAGCTTTTCACGCACAAAGCTTCCATTATGACCTATACACCATATAAACATGTTTGGTAAACATTTGAGTATAACAACACAATTTTTGTGGATAAAGTAAGGGCACGCCCATATGTTCACTTTTGGTCCGAAAATTTCACGAAAAGCATTTCACGCACCACGCTCCCATTTTGACATATACACCATATAAACATGTTTGGGACACATTTGAGTGAAAACTATACCGTTTTGCTGGATAAATAAAAGTGACGCTGATATGGTCACTTTTGGTCCGAAAATGTCACGGAAAGCTTTTCGCGCACAAAGCTCCTATTACGACATATACACCATATAAACATGTTTGGGACGCATTTGAGCGAAAACTACACAGTTTTGGTTGATAAAGAAAGGTGACGCCGACATGGTCACTTTTGGTCCGAAAATTTCACAGAAATCTTTTCAAGCACAAAGCTCCCATTACGACATATAGACCATATGAACATGTTTGGGACACATTTGAACGAAAATCACACAATTTTAGTGGGTAAACAAAAGGTGACGCCGATATGGTCACTTTTGGTCCGAAAATTTCACGGAAAGCTTTTCACGCAAAAAGATCCCATTATGACATATACACCATATAAACATGTTTGGGACACATTTGAGTGAAAACCACACAGTTTTGGTTGATAAAGAAAGGTGACGCCGATATGGTCACTTTTGGTCCGAAAATTTGATAGAAAGCTTTTCGCGCACAAAGCTCCCATTTTGACATATACACCATATAAACATGTTTGGGACACATTTGAGCGAAAACCACACAGTTTTGTTGGATAAATAAAGGTGACGCCGATATGGTCACTTTTGGTCCGAAAATTTCAAGTAATGCTTTTCGCGCACAAAGCTCCTATTATGAAATATACACCATATAAACAAGTTTGGGACACATTTAAGCGAAAAAACACACAATTTTTGTGGAAAAATAAAGATGACGCCGACATGGTCACTTTTGGTCCGAAAATTTGAAGGAAAGCTTTCGCGCACAAAGCTCCCATTGTGACATATACAGCATATAAACAGGTTTGGGACACATTTGAGCGAAAACTACACACTTTTAGTGGATAAAGAAAGGTGACGCCGATATGGTCACTTTTGGTCCGAAAATTTCAAGGAAAGCTTTTCGCGCACAAAGCTCCTGTTATGACATATACACCATATAAACAAGTTTGAGACACATTTGACCGAAAAAACAAACAATTTTGGTGGAAAAATAAAGATGACGCTGATATGGTCACTTTTGGTCCGAAAATTTGAAGGAAAGCTTTCGGGCACAAAGCTCCCACTGTGACATATACACCATATAAACATGTTTGGGACACATTTGAACGAAAACTACACAGTTTTGGTGGATAAAGAAAGGTGACGCCGATATGGTCACTTTTGGTCCGAAAATGTCACGGAAAGCTTTTCGCGCACAAAGTTCCCATTATGACAAATAAACCATATAAACATGTTTGGGACACATTTGAGCAAAAAGCACACAGTTTTGGTGAATAAAGAAAGGTGACGCCGATATGGTCACTTTTGGTCCGAAAATTTCACGGAAATATGTTCGCGCACAAAGCACCCATCGTGACATATACACCATATAAATTTGTTTGGGACACATTTGACCGAAAACCACACAGTTTTGGTAGATAAAGAAAGGTGACGCCGATATGGTCACTTTTCGTCCGAAAATTTCACGGAAAGCTTTTCGCGCACAAAGCTCCCATTATTACCTATACACAATATAAACATGTTTGGGACACATTTGAGCGAAAAGCACACAGTTTTAGTGAATAAAGAAAGGTGATGCCGATATGGTCACGTTTGGTCCGAAAATTTGATAGAAAGCTTTTCGCGCACAAAGCTCCCATTGTGACATATACAGCATATAAACAGGTTTGGGACACATTTGAGCGAAAACTACACACTTTTAGTGGATAAAGAAAGGTGACGCCGATATGGTCACTTTTGGTCCGAAAATTTCAAGGAAAGCTTTTCGCGCACAAAGCTCCTGTTATTACATATACACCATATAAACAAGTTTGAGACACATTTGAGCGAAAAAACAAACAATTTTGGTGGAAAAATAAAGATGACGCTGATATGGTCCCTTTTGGTCCGAAAATTTGAAGGAAAGCTTTCGGGCACAAAGCTCCCACTGTGACATATACACCATATAAACATGTTTGGGACACATTTGAGCGAAAACTACACAGTTTTGGTGGATAAAGAAAGGTGACGCCGATATGGTCACTTTTGGTCCGAAAATGTCACGGAAAGCTTTTCGCGCACAAAGTTCCCATTATGACAAATAAACCATATAAACATGTTTGGGACACATTTGAGCAAAAAGCACACAGTTTTGGTGAATAAAGAAAGGTGACGCCGATATGGTCACTTTTGGTCCGAAAATTTCACGGAAATATGTTCGCGCACAAAGCACCCATCGTGACTTATACACCATATAAATTTGTTTGGGACACATTTGACCGAAAACCACACAGTTTTGGTAGATAAAGAAAGGTGACGCCGATATGGTCACTTTTCGTCCAAAAATTTCACGGAAAGCTTTTCGCGCACAAAGCTCCCATTATAACCTATACACAATATAAACATGTTTGGGACACATTTGAGCGAAAACCACACAGTTTTGGTGGATAATGAAAGGTGACGCCGATATTGTCACTTTTGGTCCGAAAATTTGATAGAAAGCTTTTCGCGCACAAAGCTCCCATTGTGACATATACACCATATAAACATGTTTGGGACACATTTGAGCGAAAACCACACAGTTTTGTTGGATAAATAAAGGTGACGCCGATATGGTCACTTTTGGTCCGAAAATTTCAAGGAAAGCTTTTCGCGCACAAAGCTCTTGTTATGACATATACACCATATAAACAAGTTTGGGACACATTTGAACGAAAAACCACGCAATTTTGTTGGAAAAATAAAGATAACGCCGATATGGTCACTTTTGGTCCCAAAAATTTGAAGAAAAGCTTTCGCGCACATAGCTCCCATTGTGACATATACACCATATAAACAATTTTGGGACACATTTGAGCGAAAACTACATAGTTTTGGTGGATAAAGAAAGGTGACGCCGATATGGTGACTTTTGGTCCGAAAATGTCACGGAAAGCTTTTCGCGCACAAAGCTCCTGTTATGACATATACACCATATAAACAAGTTTGGGACATATTTGAGCGAAAAAACACACAATTTTGTGGAAAAATAAAGATGACGCTGATATGGTCACTTTTGGTCCAAAAATTTGAAGGAAAGCTTTCGCGCACAAAGCTCTCATTGTGACATATACACCATATAAACAGTTTTGCGACACATTTGAGCGAAAACTACACACTTTTGGTGGATAAAGAAATGTGACGCCGATATGGTCACTTTTGGTCCAAAAATTTCAAGGAAAGCTTTTCGCGCACAAAGCTCCTGTTATGACATATACACCATATAAACAAGTTTGAGACACATTTGAGCGAAAAAACAAACAATTTTGGTGGAAAAATAAAGATGATGCTGATATGGTCACTTTTGGTCTGAAAATTTGAAGGAAAGCTTTCGGGCACAAAGCTCCCATTGTGACATATACACCATATAAACATGTTTGGGACACATTTGAGCGAAAACTACACAGTTTTAGTGGATAAAGAAAGGTGATGCCGATATGGTTACTTTTGGTCCGAAAATGTCACGGAAAGCTTTTCGCGCACAAAGTTCCCATTATGACAAACAAACCATATAAACATGTTTGGGACACATTTGAGCAAAAAGCACACAGTTTTGGTGAATAAAGAAAGGTGACGCCGATATGGTCACTTTTGGTCCGAAAATTTCACGGAAATATGTTCGCGTAAAAAGCACCCATCGTGACATATACACCATATAAATTTGTTTGGGACACATTTGACCGAAAACTACACACTTTTGGTGGATAAAGAAAGGTGACGCCGATATGGTCACTTTTGGTCCAAAAATTTCAAGGAAAGCTTTTCGCTCACAAAGCTCCTGTTATGACATATACACCATATAAACAAGTTTGAGACACATTTGAGCGAAAAAAAAAACAATTTTGGTGGAAAAATAAAGATGATGCTGATATGGTCACTTTTGGTCCGAATATTTGACGGAAAGATTTTCGCGCACAAAGCTCATATTATGACATATACACCATATAAACATGGTTTGGACACATTTGAGCGAAAACCATACAATTTTGGTGGATAAAGAAAGGCGGCGCCGATATGGTCACTATTGTTCCGAATATTTCATGGAAAGCTTTTCGCGCAAAAATCTCCCATTATAACATATACACCATATAAACATGTTTGGGACATATTTGAGCGAAAACCACACAATGTTGGTGGATAAAGAAAAGTGACGTCGATATGATCACTTTTGGTCCGAAAATTTCACGGAAAGCTTTTCGCGCACAAAGCTCCCATTATAAATATACACCATATAAACATGTTTGGGACACATTTGAGCGAAAAACCTACAATTTTGGTGAATAAAGAAAGGTGACACCGATATGGTCACTTATGGTCCGAAAATTTCACAGAAAGCTTTTCGCGCACAAAGCTTCTATTATGACATATACACCATATTAATATGTTTGGGTCACATTTGAGCGAAAACCACACTGTTTTGGTGGATAAAGAAAGGTGACTATGATATGGTCACTTTTGGTCCAAAATTTCATGGAAAGCTTTTCGCGCACAAAGCTCCCATTTTGACATATACACCATATTAATATGTTTGGGACATATTTGAGCGAAAACCACACAGTTGTGGTGGATAAAGAAAGGTGACGCCGATATGGTCACTTTTGGTCCGAAAATTTCAGGGAAAGCTTTTCGCGCACAAAGCTCATATTATGACATATACGTTATATAAACATGTTTGGGACACATTTGAACAAAAACCACACACTTTTGGTGGATAAAGATAGGTGATGCCGACATGGTCACTTTTGGCTCTAAAATTTTACGGAAAGTTTTACGCGCACAAAGCTCCCATTTGGACATATACACCATATAAACATGTTTGGGACACATTTGAGCGAAAACCACAAAGTTTTGGTTGATAAAGAAAGGTGACGCCGATATGGTCACTTTTGGTCCAAACATTTCACGGAAAGCTTTTCGCACACAAAGCTCCCATTATGAACTACATACACCATACAAACATGTTTGGAACACATTTGAGCAAAAACAACACAATTTTGGTGGATAAAAAATGTGACGCCGATATGGTCACTTTTGGTCTGAAAATGTCACGGAAAGCTTTTCGCGCACAAAGCTCCTATTATGAAATATATACCAGATAAACATGTTTGGGACACATTTGAGCGAAAACCACACAGTTTTAATGGATAAATAAAGGTGACGCCGATATGGTTACTTTTGGTCCGAAAATTTGACGGAAAGTTTTTCCCGCACAAAGCACCCATTATGACCTATACACCATATAAACATGGTTGGGACGTATTTGAGCGAAAACCACACAGTTTTGTGGGATAAAGAAAGGTGACGCCGATATGGTCACTTTTGGTCCGAAAATTTCACGGAAAGCATTTCGCGCACAAAGCTCTCATTATGACATATACACCATATAAACATTTTTGGGACACATTTGAGCGAAAACCACACAGTTTTAATGGATAAACAAAGGTGACGCCGATATGTTCACTTTTGGTCCGAAAATTTCACGGAAAGCTTTTCGCGCACAAAGCTCCCATTATGACATATACACCATATAAACATGTTTGGGTCACATTTGAGCGAAAACCACACAGTTTTGGAGGATAAAGAAAGGTGACGCTGATATGGTCAATTTTGGTCCGAAAATTTCACGGAAAGCTTTTCGTGCATAAAGCTCTCTTGGGGTGGGTGACAGTCGGGATTGGGATTCGATCTAGCTGGGTGAGGTTTGGTCGGAAAGATGGCCGCCGGTGAGGCCCAAACTCCTTCCTTCTTCCTCCTGCCTTCGTCCGCGCCAGAGGTTGAAGATGGGTTCAAGTGAACCGGGTTCCCTTCTTTTCTTTTTCTTATTTCTTTTGTCCGGTCTGGGATCTAAATGGCCAGTTCAGAGGATGCGGTTAGGTGCTTGCGGGTCTGGGCTTGGGTTTTGGGCCAGGGATCCGGGTCATCGGGTTGGGCTGGGTTTAATTGGTTTGGTATTTATTTTGTTATGTGGTGTTTTATTTTATGGTTATTATAATTGTTAAATTATTATTATTAGTTGTTATTATTATTATTATTATATTTATGGGTTTTTGTGAGATAAATATATATTCTGAAAATATTAATATACTATTTTACATGGTTTAAAGGTAATGTTATTTGAGATGGATTATTATATGATGTGTTATAAGGTGATTATCTATTGACTTAAATTGGGGTTGTTAAAATGGATTGATTTTGGTAAATTTTATTAGTATGATATTATGTATATTTTATAAATTGTTCAAAAAAATGATTTATTGGTTTTGATAAGGTTTTGGATTAAAAAGCCGGAATTATTCTAAGTAGCATACTTTTACAAGTTGATTGAAGAGCTAATGTTTTGGTTGAGAAGATGGGTAATTGAAATTAAAATGCCGGAATTATCTGTATAATATGATTTTGGGAAATTGCTTTTTAAGGCTTAAATGTTTAATGTCGGGATTTGGATAAATGATTTTAAAAAGGATTGTTTGATTTTCTAAGATGAGTTCTTTGGGAGATTGTTATAGAAATGAGATGATGAGATGAGATGAACATGGAATGATATTTGAATTGTGATGAGATAAGATGGAATAATCTAAGATAAGATATGAGAAGCTATGTATGATAGTTATGGGCGCCTTGTGTGAAGTAGATAGACTTATGCATATCTGTATGTTATTACGTGATTGTGATATGTTGGACATTGCTTGCTATTGGTGATTCATTGCTTGGATTCTGCTCTGCCTTGTTCTCTACTGTTCGGCTTATTCAGGTAAGTTCGTTTATGGGCTTACTCAGATTCGAAAGAGATTACCTGCTTGTGAATATATGACATACTAGGTATTGCATAAGCATTAAAGCATGCTGAAGGTTTGATAATGTAAAACAACGTAATATAGAAATACTCTAGAAGGGGGGGTTGAATAGAGTATGCCGGTCTTTTAGCAGATTCTCAAGACTTTTGAAGCTCGTGCAAAATCCTTTGAGATTAGAATTAGTCTTTTCTCTGAAAACCTGAATCACAAAGTTAAACAGTCGAACCAAGTGCGGAAATAAGGTAAAGCAATCAGTAAAGGACTCAATGAGTTGTTTACGAGGTTCGACACGAACTTGGCCTACGTCCCCGCCTAGGGTTCTTCCACAACCCTAGGATTCAACCGGCTTTTATTGATTCACAAGACTTAGGATCCTAGTAGCTCCCCGAGAAGCCTCTCTCCTATACAATTGCAATCTAGTCAACTCACGTTCCCTTGGAGTCCTAGACCAATCTAGAAGAGCCCCACCTCTCTATGCTATCTAGTACAATCCTCTTACACTTAGTGAATCAATCGCCTAGTGTCTACTTCCTGAGTTACAAACTCTTGAGTATAACACTCTCTCAAAATATATCCTATAAGCTCACAGTGTAACTCTAAAATGCTTTGAAATGAAATAACAGACTCTTAAGGACTAGCAGAGAGCACACGAAGAAGACAGATCTCGCTTGAAGGCTTGAGTGTATGAAAGCTTGTGTTCAACAGGTGTGTAGCTGTCTTCTTCTTCCTTTTTTTTTTATTAAAACAAATCGGCGCCTAAGGATCTTCACCAACGGCTAGAGAGGATCATGGCTTAAGCTGGATCTTCTATCTTTGGAAACTTTCGGAGGCCATGATCTTCCGATTTGAATCTTCTCAATATACAACATAAGGAAGGAAATAATATTCGAAAATACTTCCTGAAAAGGTTAGTGTGTATATAATAATATAATGGAAGCATATAATAACATAAGATAATATTCGAACATAATATCATATAGAACAGGTTTTGTGTTTCATCAATACTGTTAAAGCTTCAAGACCTTTGACACAAACAGACTGTCAAGGCCTTCGATTTTCATCAAGGGAGTGGAGTTATCAATCTCCCCCTTGATGAAAGACAAAACCTGTGCATCCCTGCAACTTAATTTTAAAAAGTCTAACACCACCACAGATCATCTCCCCCTTTTTGTCTTTCAACAAAGGGAGGAGGTAAAACAGTCACCAAAAGTTTTGAAACAATTTCCAAAAACCAGCAATGTTTCAGATTTGGGGTTAGGGTAGGGTAGGATAGGGTTAAGCTTCATCGTCCGGAGCATCATCAGTAAGCCGCGACCACAGTCCTCGCAACAGCTTGGTTACCCCGCTCATCTCCGTCATAAACTCCTTGTGCAGCTCCTTGATATCCAGGCGAACATCCTCCAAGCCCAACTCCATGTTGTCCATGCGTTCATCAATGGCTGAGGCAATGTGAAGAGCTTTTGAAGGAGAGGCAAGACTCCATGTCCCTTGGGGGGACCGAGTGATGCCAATCTTTTCAAGGCTCTTGGAGTCGAACTTACCCGTATGACGCTGCTGTTCTTCATTTTTAAAATCGATTCCAGAAGCTTCGAAGATTTGGGTCAAAAGGGTAGCGAAGGGGAAGGGAGTTCCTTTCCTGGCTTTTCTAGTGTGAGCCATGGATCCTAAAATGGTGTTGGCCAGATCAAGATCAAGGCCATTGAGGATTCGGTAAAGTAGGATCATGGCATTGTCGGTTAGGAGAGAGCCAGAGTTTAGACGGGGTAAGAGGCAACGCACAATGATGTTAAATATGATCTTTGCCTCTAGGGTAAGGGATGAGTGGGTTACCTGCTTTGAGGTGTTGGTAGATGCCTCGGGTAGAAGATATTTGGATCGGGCAAGGGTAATGCAGTCTTCTTTAGAGGGGTTTTCTTGAGAGGGTGGACAAGGGCTAGGAAGGCCAAGGAAATCAGCGAAGTCAAAGGAGCTGAAAGAGATTCTAACTCCTTTGACGACAGATTCCAAGAACCAACAATCGTCAGTGTGTTTGGCTTTGAGATTTATATAGAACAGGCGGGTGAGTTGGGGATAATAGATGGTTTCAAGATTGAGAAGGGTCCAAGCTGGGGATTTTTTAAGGATAGCAATGCATGGTAAGTTCAAACCTTCAAAGAGCGCAATATCTAAAAAATCAGAACAGCTGATCCTAGGAGTTCGAAACTCATCTACCCACTTACCAACCATTTCAGCATTTTCAAACCATGAAGAGAGGAGGGATTGATTTACCTGAATGAGAGCGGGAGGATCAGCGTTCTTCCTTCTAGCCTGTGTTGGAGCAGACCTCTTGGCAGGCGCCTCAAGGCTTTTGAGGGTGCCCTTCCTGGTGCGCTTGGGAGAAGGAGGCTTGGCTGTAAAGGCTTTCCGCTTCTTTGGAGACGGGGGAGGAGGAGGAGGAGAAGGAGAGGTAGCATGCTCGGGCTCCTCTTCCTCTTCTTCCTCTGACCCCGAGTCCTCAGCGTTGTCGCCATCGGTATCCTCCTCGTCCTCTCCGGATACGTCTTGCTCCTCGTCTTGTTCCTCAGGCTCCTCTTCGGAAGGAACCTCCTTGAGAGCCTCCGCCTCGGCTTCCTTCCTGATTCTCTCAGCTTCCTCCTCGACCAACTTCCTTGCAAGCTCGACCTCCTTGTCGGCCTTTTTCTTCCTTAAAGCTTCTTCTTCGGCTTCCTTGGTTGCATCCTTTTCCAGAATAGCATCAAGATCCTCCTCTTCTTCTTCCTCATCCACCTCCTCAGCGATGACCTTCTTTTTCCCTTTCTGCTTCGCACTGAGAGGCTTCTTAGCAGAGCGTTTTTGAGAGCTCTTGGTTGCTGTAGTTGTGCTCTCAGCGATGGTGCTCTGGACAACAGTAGGGGGCGATGGCTTGAGGTGTGGGTTCAGGTGTAGGAGAAGTAGCAGTGACCTGGCGTCCCTTGGGGGTGGCGTCAAGTCTTTTGGGTGTGGAAGCTTTCTTTGATTTGAGAGCCATGGAGGTATTCGGCTAGGGTTTCAGGATAGTTTGAGAGATTGGAGAGGGAGAACTGGAAGAGTTTTGGGTAGTTCTGAGGTTATGAGGTAATCGAGAGGGGTTTGGGTTTTAAATAGGAGAGATTTGAGTGATGGGACGGGGTTTAGGGTTCCAATGTAAGTAATGATAACATTGCTAATTTGAAAAATATTTCAATTCAAAATTCAAATCTCTTCTCTCAACCGTTTTAGAGTAGGAGGGAAATAACCGAAAATATTTTGTTCCAAAAATATCTCTACTGATAAAATATGTGACAAAAATAAATTATTTTGAAATCCAATGAAAATAATACTTGATCAAATATCTAAAAAGATATTAACCAAATATATACGATCCGATATCTGTTTTCTATCATTCAGTTCACAAACCTTGACATAAAACTCAAGGGTCTTGACACTGAGTAGAATTTATCTTTCGTAAAGGAAAAGCTCCCCCTACGAAAGTGCATCCTTGTTAAGCATCCCGATCTCTCGTCTAATGAAGGTGAACCTGTCCTCTGCCAAAGGCTTAGTAAAAATGTCAGCCCATTGATAATCAGTTGAAATAAAGGAAATGGACACATCACCTTTTTCGACGTGGTCTCTAATGAAATGATGCCTTACATCAATATGTTTGGTCCTTGAATGCTGAACATGATTCTTTGTAATGGAGATGGCACTTGTATTGTCACGTTTAATGGGAATGCCTTTGAGGTTGATGCCAAGATCTCGCATTTGTTGAGCTATCCAAAGGATTTGGGAGCAGAATGCTCCAGCTGCTATGTATTCGGCTTCTGCAGTGGATAGGGCAACTGAGTTTTGTTTCTTAGAATGCCAACTGATCAAAGATGCTCCTAAAAATTGGCAACATCCTGATGTGCTCTTCCTATCCACCTTATAGCCTGCAAAATCTGCATCAGAATAGCCGATTAATGTGAAATCCTTTTGCTTTGGGTACCATAGTCCAAGCTCCTTAGTGCCATTGAGATATCGAAAGATCCTCTTCACAGCCACGAGGTGAGATTCTTTAGGATCAGCTTTAAACCTAGCACACATGCAAACACTAAACATGATGTCAGGTCTACTAGCTGTAAGATATAGTAAAGATCCAATCATTCCCCGATACTCCTTTTGATTGACACTCTTCCCAGTCTTGTCTTGATCTAGGGATAATGTTGAGCTCATGGGAGTCTTGGCTGCTTTGGATTGATCCATCTTGAACTTCTTCAAGAGATCCTTAGTGTACTTGCTTTGGTTGACAAAGATCCCTTTCTTGGATTGATGAACTTGTAATCCCAAAAAGAAGTTGAGTTCACCCATCAAGCTCATCTCAAATTCGCTGCACATGATGTCAGAAAATTCCTTGCACAAAGATGTGTTAGTAGCACCAAATAATATATCATCAACATAAATTTGAATAACCAAAATGTCCTTTCCTTTGGTCTTGATAAAAAGAGTCTTGTCGATCAACCCCCTTTTAAAATCATTTTCTAAAAGATATTTTGACAAGCGCTCATACCAAGCTCTTGGGGCTTGTTTCAAACCATAAAGCGCTTTGTCATGTTTATAAACGTGATTAGGAAATTCCAAACTTTCAAAACCTAGGGGTTGAGCCACATAAACTTCTTCTTCTAAGAAACCATTGAGAAAAGCACACTTGACATCCATTTGATATAGCTTTATGCCCATAAAAGATGCAAATGCTAATAATATGCGAATGGCTTCAAGCCTGGCTACGGGAGCAAAGGTCTCCTCGTAGTCAATACCTTCCTCTTGATTGTAGCCTTGAGCAACAAGCCTTGCCTTGTTTCTCACGATCTTACCATTCTCATCTAGTTTGTTTCGAAATACCCATCGTGTGCCAATGACTGATTGATGCTTTGACCTAGGCTTCAAAGTCCAGACTTTGTTCCTTTCAAATTTGTAAAGCTCACTTTGCATAGCAATGATCCAATCTGGCTCTTGAAGGGCCTCATCTACCTTCTTGGGTTCTATAAGAGAGACAAACGCGTGAAAAGCACAAAGATCTTTAAGTTTAGAACGAGTTTGAACATTAGAAGTAGGGTCAGAAATGATATCCTTTAACGAGTGTGATGAGGAGTATTTGAATTTTCTTTTGCTAGTCTCAGCTCCTTGATTCGTCACACCAGCAGGATTGATTTGTGGTACATCTGACTCCATAGTCCTGTTAGGTTCAGTTTCAGCAGTTTCTGACATTTCAACACTGTTGAATTGGACACCAAGGGCTTTGGACGAATCTTCAACACCTTGGGCCAATTCTTCAGTGTTGAGAATCTGTTCCTGCATGTTCGTCTTCTCTGTGTTCTTGGTAGCAGCATCATCACCTTCCTCGTTCTCCTCATGGATGTTAAGATCTATATCTGCAACACTTTCACTCAAAGAACCGTCATTGCATTCATCAAATATAACATGTATACTTTCTTCAACTAACTGGGTCCTTTTATTGAAGATTCTATAAGCTTTGCTACTTGTGGAGTAGCCAAGAAATATACCTTCATCACTACGCACATCAAACTTCCCAAGGTTATCTTTTCCATTGTTATGAACAAAGCAAGTACAGCCAAAGGGTTTGAAATAAGATATAAGTGATTTGCGGCCTTTGAAAAGTTCATAAGGAGTTTTCTTTAAGATGGAACGAATAAGACAGCGATTCAAAATATAGTTAGCTGTGTTAACAGCTTCAGCCCAATAGGTTTTTGGTAATGCATTTTCTAAAAGCATAGTCCTGGCCATATCCTCTAGGGTGCGGTTCTTTCGTTCCACAACCCCATTTTGTTGAGGTGTCCTAGGAGCAGAAAAGTTATGGGAGATGCCGTATTTAGCACAAAACAAATCAAACTGAAGTTGATCAAACTCCCTACCATGATCACTTCGAATTGACACTATGGGCTCATTTCTTAAAGTTTGCAACTCCTGACAAAGTTTTGAAAACTCAAATAAGGCCTCTGATTTTTCTTTTAAAAATGCAACCCAAGTATATCTAGAAAAATCATCAACAACAACAATCATGTACTTTTTACCATTGGGAGATTTGACTCGCATAGGACTACATAAATCCATATGTAAAAGTTCAAGGGGTCTAGAAGAACTTACAACCTTTTTGGGTTTGAAAGAGCTACGTGTTTGTTTACCTCGTGTGCATGCATTGCACATATCAATACCTTTGAAGTCCATCTCAGGTAGTCCTCTTACAAGCCCTTTGGACGCAAGCTTCTGTAGTGTATGTGGACTCACATGACCGAGTCTCCTGTGCGAGAGCTTTGGATCGTCCGTCAAAGCTTTTAGACAGGTTAAGCTTCCTTGTGCCACATGATCAGCATTCACAGCGTATATATTGTTGTAAAAATATGCAGTTAGTATAACTTCCCCTGTATCTTCTCTGCACACTAGACATCTTTTCTTGTTAAATCTGACATTATTGCCACTATCACATAATTGAGAAACACTAAGCAAATTATACTTTAAACCATTCACAAGATAGACATTTTTAATACTATGGTTGGAATTACTCCCAACGCTACCAATACCAACGATGTCACACTTTCCTTTGTCACCAAGAGTGATTGTTCCTGTGGATTGCTCCTTTAGATCATGAAAGAGAGACCTCTTCCCACTCATATGCCTCGAGCATCCACTATCAATAATCCATTTTTGCTCATTCACCTTGGTGGTCTCCTGCAAAACAAAATCAACCTTTGTGGCTAGACCAATAAGCAAATTTAGATCCATTATTGGGATAAACCATATTTGGTAAAATAGTGCCTTTTGGGACCTAAACTTGTGTTATCCGTTCCTTTCTCAAATGAACAGGGAATGTATTGCGAATGATATATGGATCCTTTCTTCTATAGGGGCAGGTCTCTTTTACATGTCCCTTTCGAGCACAATGGTGACATGTTCGCTACGGGGGTTGCGGGGTAGGTGTATGTATGTAAAATAGAAGAGTCAAATAAAGCACAACTAGACTATCTCCCTGTCCCAAACAAATAATACAAGAATCCCCTCCCTTGTAGTAGTAGGGTAATTCAGGATCGAATCCACGAGGAGGTAGGTCAGCGCTACCTTCGTTGTACTCACGATCAATGCTTTCGACCTCAGCAGACACTCGATATCGAGTATACTGGTCGATATCGACCTCAGTTCTGGTCGATTTCCTAGCGCAGTTCCTGCAGAAGACAAAATAGCAAGTCGACGTCGAGCAGAGACCTCGATATCGATGTTAGTACTCGATATCGACCCTTAAGGTCGATTTCGACGGTTGTCACAGAAACTGTTTTTGTAACCAATTTGTCGGAAAAGGATCCGAAGAAAATAGAATGGAGAGGGAAGATGAACAGAAGCAAAACTAAAACTTTTATGAAGAATTTAATGAATTAAAAAGCTTCCAAAGTCGGGGTTTTATGCCACAACGATAACAATGCAAGTTTCATGCTAAAGATATGAACTTTAATGTCTTTCCGTCAAATAACTTTTGTTATCAACACTTAGGTGATTAGAGGCTCTCGTATAATTCCTAAGAGTTACTATCCAATTCATGAGTAATTCAAGTTCGCAATATGAGTGGCTTTCGCTTCAATAATGCAAATAATGAATCTCCCTAACTTTCGCAAAGGATCATGCATGGAGTAGAAGACGGAATCGCATAAAAGTATACCTTTGATGCACCTACCTCACATTGCTATCGTCGGGCTCACCCCGACCCTAGAAGTGGGTTGACTACTCGCTCCTCATCATGCACATCATCATCATTGTTATTGAAAGAAAGCTACTTTGAATTAAAATTCCGAAAGGAAGTACAACCGAACAAGCCACTCCGCTCTCGCTTTACAACTCCACTCGGCCACTCTCTCTCTCTCTCTCTTGCAACTGAATTCGAAATCTCTGAATATTGAATGATGAATTGAATCCCTAAACTCAGCCCTATTGGCTTCTATTTGTAGATGACGATAAGGACTCGAAACCTTATCTTTATTTTCTATGATAAATATAGAAAAAATAAAAAAGCTAAAACATTATGGTGAAACCAGCCTCCTCATGATAAACCTGATGTGGATGATAGGAAATCTCGACCTTTGGATAGATATTGCAAGCATTGGATATAATTCTATCAAAATCGGAGTCGAATTCCTCTGCTGGCATGGTCGATATCGACCCTTCCACTCGATATCGACCCCTCCAAAATCTTATCTCGAGCTTCTCCTTCTCCTACTCGACTTCTATCAACTTGGTCGATCTGGCAGCATCGATATCGACCTCCAGAGTCGATATCGACCTCTTCTGTGTCGAGATGCTCTGTTTCCTTTCTGCTCGATTCCTATGTCTTGATGTACTCGATGTCGAGGTCTTCAGTCGATTTCGACCTCTTCAGAAGACTTCGAGTTCTTTTTCCGCTTTTCTGAATTCATCCATTTTCATCCTGTTTTCTGCGAAATCACATGGAAACTCGTGCAAACCCATATATTTGACATTTAAGCATAAACTACACCATTCCCATGTTTTCCCACTAATGTGCATGCAAAAGACAACAAAATGAATTCATATGTGCATAGAAAATATGGCAATTTGCGCGCACATCAAACACCCCATACTTAAGCTTGCTTGTCCCCAAGCAATACTCTTAATGGTCATTCAGGGGAAGAAAGTAAACTCTCAACATCATAGATTCATTTTTCATATGTCCCTACAATCAATTGCCATCCTCGAGAAGGTACTTATGTCAACCAAGTCCATGCCTGTGCATAAAAGCAATTTCATACTTATAAAGGAGGTAATATGCAAAAATAATTCTAGCGACATTGCATTAATAATCAAGAGGACTTTTTTCAAGCTTGTGAGAGGTGGATTGGTAAAAGGCTAAAGGTGGGCTAATATTTGGCCATGTGGTGTTAAATCCGGGGAGGTACACTTTCTTTCCAAAATACTCCACATTCCTCCTTCATAATGTCTCACCTTTCACTCATCGTTCAATGCTTTTTTCACTTTAATGCTTTTACCTCTCTAACCTTAGCACTGCCTTCTCGCGAGTCGCAAACATGGGTGTCATGAATGGCCCCGGATACTTAGTACTTCGGACTCCTCACCTTTGTGTCCTATCTCGCCGAACTATTATCTCAGCGAGCAGGGTCGACCTACCTTTATCTCCTGAGGTGATCGGATTTTTTCTCGCTCATTTAATTTTCCATATTGTATCATTCCTGCCAACAACTTTATAAATGCACAACTCCATATAACTCCAAAGATGTCATCCATTCAAAAAAAAAACTTTGTCCCCGGATAGGGTATAAGGTAAAAAATGGACAATATGTATATGTGGAGCATTAATGATCATAAGAAGTCTCATATATGGCTTTGTGAATATGCGTAGGTAAGGCTAGGATATGAACTTTGCTTGTATGGAATTTTTATAAAAAATCCTCCATCATCTTATCATGCATATGTCAAAAGCAACTTCAATTTTCATCTCCTTTATGATTTTCTCAAAAAATTTGCACTTCATTGGGACTTCCCTTAACTAGGCAATCTCATGTTATATCTCTAATGAATCTAATTTTGCATCATAGAGCTCTTTTTTATACTTCCATGACTCTCTTTTTTTCAAAATTTTTGATGGGGGTCATTTTTTTTATTATTTTTATGCAAAAAAAAAATAAAAATAAATATGCAACCCTAAACTAAGCATGAATATGCAAATAAGCCTTTCCCCCCACCCCATACTTAAAATTTACAGTGTCCTCACTGTATTAGAACTAGGGTTAAGAAGAAGACTTACTAAACCGTCACAAATTTCAGGAGTTGAAGAAGACAGCAGTTGAAGAAGGTCGATATCGACCTCTTTATATCGATATCGATGTCTCTCTGATTTCTGCTCGGGCTTCAGGGTGATTCGGCCTCGATCACAAACCCTATCCATGTCGACCTTGAGGTCGATTTCGATGTCTGACATCGATTTCGATGCCTTTCTGTGTGCTTTTCTCTCTCCTGTAATTTGAAAACTAAACACAAAATATGCAAAACAATAAAGTGTCTAAAACCAAAACAAAAGCTGTCTTAAAACCAAAACTAAGTCTTTGTTACAAGCTCTAGATTTTTAAGTCGCTAGGCCGACTTCTTCCTTTGCACTTCTCAAGGTGGCATCTGCAGAGCCCATGTGGCTTGGGCCTCAAATATCACTCCTTTCTTGTCCCGCAGCTGCATTCCCCCGGGATTGATTTGATTCACCGTGAATGGACCTAAGCTCTTATCCTTGAATCTTGTAGGGAACCAATGGTCTTTAGATTTGGCAACATAGACCTTGTCTCCTATCTCATATTGGCTTGAACTATCTTCGGATACCCTACATAAACGCACATGCCAAGGCTCACCTCTTCCAAATAATGATAAGTCCTTTATTGTAATTGAACAAGAGGAATCCGTACCTTGACTTACCTTCTTCTCCGTCTGTGGCTCAGGTCGATGTCGATGTGCAGAGGTCGATATCGACCCCTGTTGTACACCTGTAGGATCAGTCGATTTGGGGAGTTTTGACTCGATATGATCAGGTCGATTTCGACCCTCAGAGGTCGATATCGAGGTCTCCTCGCCTCTCTTCTCAGCGCTGATGGTGGTCGATTTCGATAGGGTGTGGTCGATATCGACCCTTGACCCCGATTTCGATGCTTCCTCTTTTCCTCCGTCGACCCCATACTTATGACCTGTCACAGAATCTTGAACAATATTGGTCGATATCGACTTACCTGGGTCGATTTCGATGTCCTGTTGAGCTCCTTCGTTCAAGATTGCTTCAACTTCCTCTACTTGGGCTTCTTTGATGGCTTTTATCTCCATTGGCCCTTGACTTTGCACCGTCTTGTTGAAGGAATACTCTATTACTTCATCACTAATTGTGAGTGAGAGCAATCCTTTCTTCACGCTAATGTTGGCATCGACGGTTGCTAGGAATGGCCTACCTAAAATAATTGGACAAGCAGGGTCCTCCGCTATGTCAACAACTAGGAAATCAGCGGGGACAAAGAATTTGCCTACTTGTACTGGCACATCTGTCACTATCCCAGTTGGAATAACTACGGTATTGTTAGCCATGTATAATCTTGCATCCACGGGCTCCAGAGGACCTATCTTTACCTTGTGCCAAATGGTTAGTGGCATCATGCTAACGCTAGCGCCCAAGTCAACTAAAGCATTAAATTTGAATTGACCTAGACCTATAGCGATAGAAAACTTACCTGGGTCCGCCCGCTTTTGTGGTAGCTCCAACCTGTTGCATTCCTCTGCGATCTCAGAGAGCGATCGCTTCTTACCCAAGATGTCTTTAAGGAACCTCACATAAGAGGGCATCTCGTGAAGTGCCTCTGTGAATGGTATAGAGACATTAAGCCCTTGGAGCATCTTCACGAACCGTTGGAACTTCTTTTCCGCTGGGTCCTTAGTCACTTTTCTAGTTGGGAATGGCAACACCTTCTTCCTTTCTGCGGCTGTAGTGAGGTCGATATCGGCAGCAGTGGGGTCGATATCGACTGGAAGAGTCGATTTCTGTGGTGACGCATAATTAGGGTCGACATCGACAGGAGGGTCGACATCGATGTCACCTTGGTCGATATCGACAGGGGGGGTCGATATCGACGTCTGTTCTGGCTCCTTCTCCTCCACTTTTCGCTCGGGCGTTTGTAATTGACGCCCACTCCTTAGGTTTACTGCCGCGATATGACCTGTAGTTTTGCCCTTTTGGTTGGGCACAGTGGATCCAGGGAGTGATCCGGACGCTTTGGGCATTGCTTCCGCCAATTGACTCATTTGAGTCTCCATGTTGCGCTTCCAAACGTCGATCTCCCCAAGTCTAGAATTTATGCCCTGCAGCTGAGTATGGACGGAGTTATTGGCTTGTTTGAATTCAGCGTGGTTCCTCCGCATCTCATCAAGGATGATTTGCAGGTCATCTTTCTTAGTCTCCCGCTCAGGGTGCCCTGGTGCCCTATAGGTTGGGGGATCCCTTTGATAGAACCTTTGATCACCCCAATTTTGTTGATTGCCCCCTCCATAGGGGCCTCTCGTCCATTTGACCTCCTCATGTTGTTCCGCCATGGATACTTGCTCAGTATGTGGACAGGCACTGGTGTTATGCCTTATTGAACCACACTCCTGACAAGGTTGATTGTTGCTCAGGAACCTTACTTGCTTTTGAAGGCGGCGTGTTTGATCGTTATGGAATTGTTGCCGTACTTCAGGATCTATCTCCCTTGGAGGCTCATATAGTGGCATAGATGGGGCAGGCCTTGCATCATAGGCCGCAGCAGCCCCATAGGTGTTGTCAAAGTTCACAAGCCTCTCAATGGTCTCCCATGCCTCCGTTGGTGTAAGCTCAATGTACCGATAGGAGGTATATGAATTGATCCTCTCCTTATTCGGCGCATCAAGGGCGTTATAAAAAATCTCTTGGATGACATATGGAAGTTGCCCATGCGTCGGGCATGATCTCAGCAAGTCTTTGAAGCGCTCCCACGCCTGTGCTAGGGTTTCACCTGGCTTTTGTTTGAAAGCCGTGATCCTTTGTCGTAGCATCGCCGTTTTAGAAGGTGGGAAGAATTTGTTCAAGAATGCATCTTTCACTTCCGCCCATGTCCTTAGCGATCGTGGAGCCAAACTTTCAAGCCATTGTAATGCCTTTCCTGCCAAAGACCATCGAAAAGATTTTAGTCGCACATACTCTAAGTTTACTCCATCAGCAACTGTTTCACATAAGTCCATAAAAGTAGAGATGTGTTGCAGGGGGCATTCATTATGTCTTCCTTCAAAAGTATTTCTTTTAATCTCAGATAGGAAGTTAATTTTCAATTCATAATTGGAGTGAGGAATTATAATGGCAGATTCAGGAACATGAAGCGGCGGATGCATGTATTGCATCGCCGTCTGTGGATACTGATTTAGCCGCTCTTGGGCTTGTCGGCGCGCATCCTCCTCCCTATCAGCACGGGCTCGCTCAGCAGCAGCGGCGGCCCTTTCAGCAGCGATTGTAGCATTGTGGTCCTCGATTTCCTTTCTCAACCGCTCTATGATCTCAGCATGCGTCTCGTTGTCAGCCATGATGCGAATTGCTTTGTTGCGAAGATGGTAGAAACGTTCAGGCTCGTCAAATGGTTCCAGGATAGGTCCGCGATCAGAACGTCGCATAAACCTGCAGAATAAGCTTAGAAAAAGATCGTGATTAACTTAGGTGGCGATTGATTGCCTCCCCGGCAACGGCGCCAATTTGTTCGCTACGGGGGTTGCGGGGTAGGTGTATATATGTAAAATAGAAGAGTCACATAAAGCACAACTAGACTATCTCCCTGTCCCAAACAAATAATACAAGAATCCCCTCCCTTGTAGTAGTAGGGTAATTCAGGATCGAATCCACGAGGAGGTAGGTCAGCGCTTCCTTCGTTGTACTCACGATCAATGCTTTCGACCTCAGCAGACACTCGATATCGAGTATACTGGTCGATATCGACCTCAGTTCTGGTCGATTTCCTAGCGCAGTTCCTGCAGAAGACAAAATAGCAAGTCGACGTCGAGCAGAGACCTCGATATCGATGTTAGTACTCGATATCGACCCTTAAGGTCGATTTCGACGGTTGTCACAGAAACTGTTTTTGTAACCAATTTGTCGGAAAAGGATCCGAAGAAAATAGAATGGAGAGGGAAGATGAACAGAAGCAAAACTAAAACTTTTATGAAGAATTTAATGAATTAAAAAGCTTCCAAAGTCGGGGTTTTATGCCACAACGATAACAATGCAAGTTTCATGCTAAAGATATGAACTTTAATGTCTTTCCGTCAAATAACTTTCGTTATCAACACTTAGGTGATTAGAGGCTCTCGTATAATTCCTAAGAGTTACTATCCAATTCATGAGTAATTCAAGTTCGCAATATGAGTGGCTTTCGCTTCAATAATGCAAATAATGAATCTCCCTAACTTTCGCAAAGGATCATGCATGGAGTAGAAGACGGAATCGCATAAAAGTATACCTTTGATGCACTTACCTCACATTGCTATCGTCGGGCTCACCCCGACCCTAGAAGTGGGTTGACTACTCGCTCCTCATCATGCACATCATCATCATTGTTATTGAAAGAAAGCTACTTTGAATTAAAATTCCGAAAGGAAGTACAACCGAACAAGCCACTCCGCTCTCGCTTTACAACTCCACTCGGCCACTCTCTCTCTCTCTCTTGCAGCTGAATTTGAAATCTCTGAATATTGAATGATGAATTGAATCCCTAAACTCAGCCCTATTGGCTTCTATTTGTAGATGACGATAAGGACTCGAAACCTTATCTTTATTTTCTATGATAAATAAAGAAAAAATAAAAAAGCTAAAACTTTATGGTGAAACCAGCCTCCTCATGATAAACCTGATGTGGATGATAGGAAATCTCGACCTTTGGATAGATATTGCAAGCATTGGATATAATTCTATCAAAATCGGAGTCGAATTCCTCTGCTGGCATGGTCGATATCGACCCTTCCACTCGATATCGACCCCTCCAAAATCTTATCTCGAGCTTCTCCTTCTCCTACTCGACTTCTATCAACTTGGTCGATCTGGCAGCATCGATATCGACCTCCAGAGTCGATATCAACTTCTTCTGTGTCGAGATGCTCTGTTTCCTTTCTGCTCGATTCCTATGTCTTGATGTACTCGATGTCGAGGTCTTCAGTCGATTTCGACCTCTTCAGAAGACTTCGAGTTCTTTTTCTGCTTTTCTGAATTCATCCATTTTCATCCTGTTTTCTGCGAAATCACATGGAAACTCGTGCAAACCCATATATTTGACATTTAAGCATAAACTACACCATTCCCATGTTTTTCCACTAATGTGCATGCAAAAGACAACAAAATGAATTCATATGTGCATAGAAAATATGGCAATTTGCGCGCACATCATGACATATAGGAGAGGTTCTACTTCCTTTTGCCTTTACAAAGGTGGTAATGTGCTGCTTCTTTAAAAACCTTGGATTGTAACCAATACCACTTTTGTTTAGAGAACTTTGTTGCTCACCCAACATCCTATCAAGAGTGCCTTTGGATATGGTAAAACTTATGAGGGCTGTTTGTTGGTCTTGAATCTTATTATTCAGGGAGATCTTCTTGTTCTCTAAGTCATGATGTTCACTTCTCAGAGACGAGAGATCTTGCTTGAGTTCAGATTTCTTTGAGTCAAGAGTCTTGACTTTAATGTCAAGACCTGAATAAGAAGCTTCAAGACTTTTGACCCTCATAGACAGATCCTCAATGGTTCTTTCCTGGTCCATAGTTCTCTTAATAAGAATGTTAGTTTGGGCAATAAGTTTCTCTTCATTGGCAATCATATTAGAAAGGAATTCCGATAATACCTCTTTTGGACTTGCCATAAGTTCTCTTACGGTTACCTCAAGCTTCTCATCGTGAGATTCATCTCCTGATGCCATAAGACAAACATTGGCCTTCTCATCGTCGGAGTCGGAGTCAGAATCGCTCCAGGTTGCCACCATGGCTTTCTTTTTCCATCTATCACCCTTCTTGGACTGGCTCTTCGTCTTTTGAGGGCAGTCTTTCACAAGATGATCTGTTTCACCACATTCAAAACAAGACAACGGTTTAGTCTTCTTATCATTTTTGTTGTATTGAGACTTACCTCGGAATTTAGAAGACTCTGATCCATCCTTGTTGTTGAATTGTTTCTTCATTTTGAGGATTCGAGCAAGGCCTCTTGTGATAAGAGCAAAAGGATCATCCTCATCGTCATCCTCATCTTCGGAATCAGATTCATCTTTATTGTCATCCTTCTTAGATTTGAGCGCCAAATTCTTAGTGCTTGCTGGAAGTTCTCCATTGTCTTCATTAAGGATCATCTCATGCGTGATCAGTTTCCCAAGCAGGTCGTCAAGAGGCAGAGTAGTGAGGTCTTGGGCTTCCTCTATAGCTGTTACTTTAGGACCCCACTTTTCTTTTGGGAGACACCTCAATATCTTCCTTACTTTCTCAACGTTTGTAAAGCTCTTGCCGAGAGAGTCAAGGTTGTTGGTGATTTCTGTGAATCGTGTGAACATGACCTTGATAGACTCATCAGGCTTCATCTTGAAAAGTTCATACTTTCAAAGGAAGATGCTGATCTTAGTGTCCTTTACTTGACTGGTTCCCTCATAGGTGACGACCAGCTTGTCCCAAATCTCTTTAGCTGACCTACAAGATGAAATACGGTTAAACTCATCAGTGCTAAGACCACAATAAAGTAAGTTAATAGCCCTGTAGTTTTTGGAGACAAGTTCAAGATCCGCTTGGATGTATTCAGACTCCTTCTTTGCGATTTTGGTTCCATTTGGTCCGTCTTTCTCTGGAATCTTTGGCCCATTCTCTATAATGTTCCAAAGTTCCAGATCTTGGTCTATGATGAACATCTTCATTAATGATCTCTAGTGGACAAAGTTGTTTCCTACAAAGAGTGGTGGTCTGCTGGTAGACCTTCCCTGTGCAAATCCTCCGCTTGCTTCACTAGACATGATCGAAAACTCACAAGATTGTTAGATCAAAAGCAGTGAGTAAAGCTCTGATACCAATTGAAGGTTCGATAATGTAAAACAAAGTAATATAGAATTACTCTAGAAGGGAGGGGGGGGTTGAATAGAGTATGCCGGTTTTTCGCAGATTCTCAAGACTTTTGAAGCTTGTGCAAAATCCTTTGAGATTAGACTTAGTCTTTTCTCTGAAAACCTGAATCACAAAGTTAAACAGTCGAACCAAGTGCGGAAATAAGGTAAAGCAATAAGTAAAGGACTCGATGAGTTGTTTACGAGGTTCGGCACAAACTTGGCCTACGTCCCCGCCTAGGGTTCTTCCACAACCCTAGGATTCAACCGGCTTTTATTGATTCACAAGACTTAGGATCCTAGTAGCTCCCCGAGAAGCCTCTCTCCTATACAATTGCAATCTAGTCAACTCACGTTCCCTTGGAGTCCTAGACCAATCTAGAAGAGCCCCACCTCTCTATGCTATCTAGTACAATCCTCTTACACTTAGTGAATCAATCGCCTAGTGTCTACTTCCTGAGTTACAAACTCTTGAGTATAACACTCTCTCGAAATATATCCTATAAGCTCACAGTGTAACTCTCAAATGCTTTGAAATGAAATAACAGACTCTTAAGGACTAGCAGAGAGCACACTAAGAAGACAGATCTCGCTTGAAGGCTTGAGTGTATGAAAGCTTGTGTTCAACAGGTGTGTAGCTGTCTTCTTCTTCCTTTTCTTTTTATTGAAACAAATCGGCGCCTAAGGATCTTTACCAATGGCTAGAGAGGATCATGGCTTGAGCTGGATCTTCTATCTTTGGAAACTTTCGGAGGCCATGATCTTCTGATTTGAATCTTCTCAATATACAACATAAGGAAGGAAATAATATTCGAAAATACTTCCTGAAAAGGTTAGTGTGTATATAATAATATAATGGAAGCATATAATAACATAGGATAATATTCGAACATAATATCACATAGAACAGGTTTTGTGTTTCATCAATACTGTTAAAGCTTCAAGACCTTTGACACAAACAGACTGTGAAGGCCTTCGATTTTCATCAAGGGAGTGGAGTTATCACATGCCATGTAGTATCATGCTAGGATTGCACTTGTGATTGAGCATTCTATTTCTTTATGTGTATGTAACAGAACGGCCGTTATCTGTGATAGTCATAGAGTCTCTGTTAGGGTCATAGGGTAGCCCAGCCCCATCGAGTGCCCTGAGTCTATCGAGTCGATATGAGCATGATATGATAGCCTAGCACCATCGGGCAAGAGATGACATTATATGATATGATATGATAGCCCAGCACCATCGGGTAAGAGATGAGATGATATGATATGATATGATATGATATGATATGATATGATATGATATGATATGATGATGTTGTGGTGAGTGCACCACCACGAGGATATTGCTATGCTATAGCACCGAATTGGCCAGTCTCTGCACTAACGGGAAGGGGCGCAGAGGTAGGAGAGGGATATGCCACTTAGCATTCTTTGGGCGCCTTTACAGTTCTTTCTCGCATATTGGAAATTAGGATCATGTTAGTGTGATTTAATTTCCACATCTGCATCATCTTTATTGTTAGCGTATGTGTATGTTCGCTTGCGGGACAGGGTGTGTTGGGGCCTCGTGCTGATCCCGCTCGCACCACTTGTTTTTAGGTATGATTGCTCCCTGTCTCTATGGCGTAGGAAAGTCCCCCGGCCGATTGCAAAGAAATTTGTCTAACCCCTCTAATTTGGCTATATGACTTTAGAATTTATGTTTTGTTTTTGACCCGGCTCTGCCGTTGCTTTTGTATCTAAACCGTGCTTCCGTTTTACTTTCGTTTAAATTGAATTTCTGAGACTTTGATTGATTAGAGGTTTGAAACCTTGACCCGTACCTGAATTGCAACATCCGAACGAAGGTATCCGACCTTCGAAACGTATCTCGGATATTTATATCCGGGCCGTTACAAAGTTGGTATCAGAGCGAGGTTGTGCAATTCGGGTACGCAAGGGTCGAGTGTATGTTTTGGAAAACCGCCCATGGATTTCGAAAGATTTGAAAGCGTTTTAAAGGGGCAAAATGAACTTAATATGCCTAACTCAATTGGACTAAATATGAACTTGGCTTATGATAAAAGAGGAGAACCAACTAATAAGGGATCGAGTGGGTAGAAAAGACGCTATACCATCTCTATTGGATGTAGTCGGGAATGGGTAGGCGAAATACTAGCTTGTTCATTACAGATGTGTCGGGAAGACTCCAAGGAGATCATTGTGATTGTCATTAACTGATTCTATGATTGAGTGCTTGATATGCTAAAGATTGATTGGTATGTCCTAACTATTTAATGAATATTGAATGATTTGTGCGAACGGGATAGCGGGAGTACCCTTCTTCTTCTTATATGGTTAAGCTCAGCTTCTGTGGAACCACCCCTTTCCTTATGAACCCTTTGATAGTTCCATCGAGTCCTCCCTTCGAATATTGGTCTCCTCCACGGGAAATCGGGTTGGTTATGAGAGTTGCTTGGGAGAGTATTAAAAGTTGGCTTTTGATGTAATTCCAAGTTAGAATGTAAGTATTTCCGAGGTTGTCTTTCTTGATTCTTATGACGATCGACCGGTGTCATCTTGCCATAAAAAGTCGTATCTGAGTCTCACGGGAAAGATGGGTGACGAGTCAGTTAGGAAGAGTCAATGTTTGCCCTTATGGATCTCTATCGGGTTATCTTGATTGCTCTGTCCATGATTGCGTGATTCTATATACACTACTCCTTGACCTACAGTTTGATCATTCGTTTACAACTATGCCTACATGTTTGATGTTCATGATGACCATTGTGTGAGTCCGAGTTACATATGTTATGCCCTATCATCCCGACATGACCTACTTAGTATATTGCATTGTCATACTAGGGCACGAATATATATATATATATATATATATATATATATATATATATATATATATATATATATATATATATATATATATATATATATATATATATATATGTCATATGCTAGGAAGTTGTACAATTGATGTTCTCCCTGTGAATAGGTTCATGATAGTGTGATCGTTCAGTTCTAGTACCATGATAGGTTGAGTCCCTTACTTGATGGATACGTGTTATGATTTGATGTCAACATGCCTCATATGCTACGTAATCCTCGGTACATGTTATGATGATGATCTTTAATGTGAATTCGTAGTTTTATGACATTCTGTACCCATGCTTGTCCCATTGCTTAGGTCCCGTGTTATGCCTTTCTTTCTCTCATGATTATATGTAGTCATCGCCTGTCTACTTGGCCTATTGATCGTATGATTGATTAGAAACATGAATCACATGATATGAGTCTATATGATTGTTGCTTTTTCTGAATTAGGTCCATGATAGTGTGATCGACTCTTCTTTATATGAATGCCTCATAAGATGTGCTCCTTAGCATGCTCGCCGATGATGCCTCGATGCTTATCGTTCATCTTGTGAAAAGAATCTATAGCATGCTCGTCTATTTTGTCCTCCTTAAATTAACTATTATTGATTGTGCTAAAGCGAGAATATGTTAGTGTAAAAGAGTCTTGATAAATACATGTTTTATCCCAGTATGCAGTAACTTGAACTCATGACCCCATATTCTCGTCATATTGCCTGTTACATAGACTTTCTTTATACATCGTTATGTTCCTCTCATGTTACTATATCGTTGGAATAGTAATGATTGAATTCTTGCATATTGTCATGTTAATCAACTAAATGCATGTATGTATCACATGTCATGCTGAGCCATTAGTATCATGCAGGACCCTTGGTTGTGATTTGTGTGAATTTATACCTTACCTACATTATTCCCGATTCTCTCTTGAACTAGGTCCTTGATAGTGTGGTTCTCCCTCTTTCTACCCTCGTAAATGTGTTACTATCCGATTAGATTGATGTTAAATTCGATGATCGACTTGCTTTCCGTGAGGGTTGATCCTAGCATGCGTACATGTTATCGCCCGACGCTATTTCTCTATTACTCTATGATATCCTCTCGCACTTGCATGAATGTATGACTTGACACCTCACTTGATCACACACCACTCTATATCCTGATTTTGCATATACATGACGCATGAATATCGGAATGAACCTAGTTGAATTACTTTAATTGTACTCATGTTCAATATGCGTTATTAGTATCATATATGACTTATGATTTCCAATATGTCCCGCTAAATGATCACGTGTTGTACTTGTTCTATGATGTGACAACTATTGTACCATATATGTAATCTATGATGGTTCGTTCTTAGCATGATTATAATCTAGCACCCATGATGTCCTTCTTGTTACTTTTGATGATGCTTCATGCTTCGTGAATATTATGTTGAAACCCTCTAAATGACTCTTGACTATGCTTGTATCACATTATGTATCGCTAGTATCATGTAGGACCCATGCTCTCTAAATGTATCTCGTCATATGATTCCGTGCCATGCTTGACCTAATATATGATCATTGTGTCAGGTGAGATAGTTACTAGGTTGCCCTTTATATGATCTCATATGATGCATACACTAAACTCGTGCATTGTTCAAATATGTGATAATTACTATGCTACTCTTATGTGTTCTCGTATGACGTTTCACCTGTTTGTTATGACATACCTTGCAATGATATATTTGGACTCATTTGTTGATGTGTATACCGTGCTTTTACATTGTTCATATGCATGATGCTCGTTATCTTCACTAAATTCCGCATGACTTCGAATCATATATGATCATTGTTGGTTCCGCCTATCTTGCTTGAAGTTGCTAGGCATATCTATTTCCATGGAATACTAGAATGTTAGCTTGCTTCACATACATCAACGTAGGACTTGATTGTGTCTTTGATATGAATACGAATGTTGCCCCCGAGATAGGTACATGTTAGTGTGGATTAGTGTGATTGATATGCTCCATGATGACTTCGTGCTTGTTTGTCACAATTGTAACCTAATAGACCTCCTTAAGGGCATCGTTAATATTCTCAAGTCGGAGTCTTGTCTCTAGTCATGTCGTCTTTAGCGTTGGTCTATTCCGTCTCCGAAAGAAACATTGGGTCGTCGGCCCTTGTCACTCCCCTATCTCCGCTAACTTAGACTCCTATGCGTTACATTGGACGAGCGACCGCATGGAAGAGGGGACGGAGAGTTAGATAATGACAGAGCAGCGCAGCGGAAGCGTGGGCCCATAACCCACGGGCCTCAGGATCGACAATGTCGACGGAACAAGATTGCTTCGTGGATTGCGATTATTGAGAACGATATGACTTGTAGGGGGGAGCGCCCTCCATTCGAATTGCTAACCCTTTCTGAACTTGTTGGTGGTGATATTGCACTGACTTGATGTTGAAAATTGCGTGTTGATGTGATGACTTGGTAATGATTGTTGCCTGATTAACCGTTGTCTATGATGCGATATATGATTCGATGCATGACAGTCCTAATGTGCCATGATGACTTGATGTGATGATATTCTGAGTTGCTAAGCATGATCTAAATTCCTTGCCTATAAAAGTATGAATTGCAAATGCCGAGAATCTAAACTGTTTATTAGCTAAGATTATGATGAAACTTGCTAGCTTGATTTGATTAGGTTCATATATGATGTTTGCAATACTTGTTGAGCATGACGGTAAATTAGGACTTTTGATACATGTTGCAATGTTTAATGATGAACTAATGATACTGTTGTTATAAATGCTAGTTGATATGATGTGATCATTATGAGTAATAATGTCCATGATTGCTTCTTCTTTGAACTTGTGGGTGAGTTTTCTCGAAAAATGGTCGGAGGCTGGTGAGGGGATTTGAGCGGTTAGAATGATCGATGATAGTATGAGGTAAGTCACATGAGAGGGGTTTGGCTTAAGTAGGAGCGGGTGAGTTTTGAGAACTATAAGAGGCGATGCTTAGTGGTATCCGATGAGCTTCTAGGTGAATCTCGGGTGAGAAACAGAGATAGGGTTGGATTCTTAGAGGTGGATTGCTAGTGAGAGTGCTTGGTGAAATAAGGGGTGAGACTGGAGTGTCAAAAAGAGTTGGGGTTTCTTTGGGGATTTTATCCGAGTTGGTGAGTCTAGATGAAGGTTGGTCTTGGCTTGAGAGTTGGAGACGAGCGGGCGGGGTTTGCGTCTTATTATAACTGATATAATGCGCAAAACTTTTTTGATTATGTGATTATGAACTGGCATGATGTTAGATAACGACCATGATGAACCTGATATGGCTTGATATTTCATGTTGATATGCAGTATTGGAAATCTAGTTGACAGTGGCAAGTGTTATTATGATGTAATGATACATTGCTATCCTACTATGTTGTTTAAGAAGCATGTTATGATGTGATGCATGAATCATGAAATAATGATATGTTGCTATGTGAGAGCATGATGTTATATTATGTTTAGGAGATGTTAAATGATGAATATTGACTTGGAGCATGAATATGGCTTGTATATATATATGAGATAATGGTGCGTGATTGCTAAGTGATCGTTATATGGCATTGTATGAGTTGAGATGATGTTTTGTGAGTATGCGGATATTTTGGTGATTGATATATTGATTGACCTTTCCCTCTGCTGAATCTTAATAGCTAGATCTTGTTGTGTTGATGTGTTGACAATGGGTTTTGGTTCGTTGATTCTATGATGAGAGATACTTTTATGACTTCTGGTGTGATGTTGAGACGTTGTTATGATTTTGTTATGTCGTTGAGATGCATATTACGATCTTTAGTATGATATGGAGATGTTGATGTGACCTTGTGTCACTACGATTGGTATGCGTTGAGACTTGTCGTGTGATGTGTTGATTGGAGATTGGATGGTTATATAGTTATGCATTTCTTATGGCTTATGCATCTTGCTTTAATTGAGACTGATAGATTGATTCGATTTGGAACCTAGGAAGAGAATATGGGATTAGCCCTTAGAGGTGGATGATTCCACCTCCTACTTCTGAATTTGATTGATTGGTTGCGAGAAGCTGATTTGGTTTTTGGGAGATTTTGACGAAATCTTGATTTGAAAGGATTTGACTTGTTTTGGTGTAATGTTGCTTGATTAAACATCGGATTTGAAGATTTTGTGTGGTTTTTGAAATGGCCAACTTGGGGGTTTAAAGAAGTTGAGAGTTTCAATGATTTGGATGACAATCTTTCCATTTACAAAACGCTTTGAGGATTACGAACTGGATTTACATTATGACGTCTCACGAAGTGGATACAAGCATTTTATGGGGGCGCTTATAGATTGCTTGCTAAGACCTAGTCGGGACGCTATAATACTTTTAGAGTTGTGGTACTTCCGAAAAGTCGAAGCGAGGATGTGATAAGGGCGCTTATTACACACTTGACAAGACCAATTGGAGATGTCACGACCGTGACTAGGATATTGTGAGAATCCCGGAAGACGCAACCGAGATGATTGCAAGATCCTTGGACATGGTCCTCGGACTCACCGATTTCAAACTCCTTCACATTGCTTTAAAATGATTTTAGTCTCGGGGACGAGACTTGTTTTTGAGGTGGATATATGTAAAGACTGAATATAATTTATATATATAATATTATTATTTTAATTATATATGTCATTATTTATTTAAAATTTTAAAAGCGGAGAAAAATCGTCCTCGAGCACGAGTTCAAAATAAAAATCCTTCCGACATCATTTTAAATTTAGGATTTTGACGGGATTTGATTTTCGCTTTCGAGTTGAGTATTAATAAAAATGAAATTAAGCTCCGAGTTTTGATTGAAATTTATTTAATTCCGTTTATCTTGAAATTTGATTAAATTTGAATTAGTCGGGATTCGATTGGGCGAGGGGGTTTTGAGTCTCTTCCACTAATTTGAATTGGTATTATGGGGACCTCTTTAATTTCTTTTTTTTTCTTTTTTTTTCCTCTCTCTCTCCCTCTCTCTCGGTTCCTGTTGCATTGGCAATGGTCCCCTGCCTCCTACCCCCTCCCTTCTTGTCCTCTTCCCATTCTCCCTTATCCCTGCAAAATTCAGAAACCCACCCTCATATTTGTAGTTAGCCCTCACTCCCTCTCTCCATCTTCTCCTCTCTTTCACTTTAATTAGACACCAGCCTCAGCCTAAGGCACCTCCCACCTTAACCCCTGTCGCCGGACAAACCACCACCAGCCTCTCCACCCATATCCCCGTCGTCCAGCCCACCTCCAGCAACCCTCCGCCGTCGTCGTTGCTCAGCCTCCCCTGTTCCCTGTTTCGTGAGCGCCTACCTCCACAGGTCCTCCGGTTGCATCGTCGCCCTCTGAGTACCTCCATCCTCCTCCATAAATCCTCGAAGAAGCAGCAAGGAGTTCCATCGGAGTCCAGCAACTCCAACAAAGCCGCCGCCGAGCCCAACACCCTTCTTCTCCCCTGTTCTGATTCAATCCGAGCGGTAAGCCATCCGTTCTTCCTCGTTTCACTCAATTCGTATGCAAAGGTCCACCTTTATAACACCTCCCTTTGTGGTAGGCAATTTCCGCCACTGAACTCCCTCCGTCGAAGCTTAATCCTTTCTCCGACGAGCGTTTTCCGGGGAAGTCTTCAACCTCGGTAATTCTCTCTTTTCTCCCTCTCCTTCCTTCGCGTTTGAGTCTCTTGGGGTAGGTGACAGTCGGGATTAGGATTCGATCTAGCTGGGTGAGGTTTGGTCGGAAAGAAGGCCGCCGGCGAGGCCCAAACTCGTTCCTTCTTCCTCCTGCCTTCGTCCGCGCCAGAGGTTGAAGATGGGTTCAAGTGAACCGGGTTCCCTTCTTTTCTTTTTCTTATTTCTTTTGTCCGGTCTGGGATCTAAATGCCCGGTTCAGAGGATCCGGTTAGGTGCTTGCGGGTCTGGGCTTGGGTTTTGGGCCAGGGATCCGGGTCATCGGGTTGGGCTGGGTTTAATTGGTTTGGTATTTATTTTGTTATGTGGTGTTTTATTTTATGGTTATTATAATTGTTAAATTATTATTATTATTATTAGTTATTATTATTATTATTATATTTGTGGGTTTTTGTGAGATAAATATATATTCTGAAATATTAATATACTATTTTACATGGTTTAAAGGTAATGTTATTTGAGATGGATTATTATATGATGTGTTATAAGGTGATTATCTATTGACTTAAATTTGGGTTGTTAAAATGGATTGACTTTGGTAAATTTTATTAGTATGATATTATGTATATTTTATAAATTGTTCCAAAAAATGATTTATTGGTTTTGATAAGATTTTGGATTAAAAAGCCGGAATTATTTTAAGTGGCATACTTTTACAAGTTGATTGAAGAGCTAATGTTTTGGTTGAGAAGATGGGTAATTGAAATTAAAATGCCGGAATTATCTCTATAATATGATTTTGGGAAATTGCTTTTTAAGGCTTAAATGTTTAATGTCGGGATTCGGATAAGCGATTTTAAAAAGGATGGTTTGATTTTCTAAGATGAGTTCTTTGGGAGATTGTTTTAGAAATGAGATGATGAGATGAGATGAACATGGGATGATATTTGAATTGTGATGAGATAAGATGGAATAATCTGAGATAAGATATGAGAAGCTATGTATGATAGTTAGGGGCGCCTTGTGTGAAGTAGATAGACTTATGCATATCTGTATGTTATTAGGTGATTGTGATATGTTAGACATTGCTTGCTATTGGTAATTCATTGCTTGGATTCTGCTCTGCCTTGTTCTCTGCTGTTCGGCTTATTCCGGTAAGTTCCTTTATGGGCTTACTCAGATTCGAAAGAGATTAACTGCTTGTGAATATATGACATACTAGGTGTTGCATAAGCATTAAAGCATGCCATGTAGTATCATGCTAGGATTGCACTTGTGATTGAACATTCTATTTCTTTATGCGTATGTAACAGAACGACCGTTATCTGTGATAGTCCTAGAGTCTCTGTTAGGGTCATAGGGTAGCCCAGCCCCATCGGGTGCCCTGAGTCTATCGAGTCGATATGAGCATGATATGATAGTCCAGCACCATCGGGCAAGAGATGAGATTATATGATATGATATGATAGTCCAGCACCATCATGGAAGAGATGAGATGATATGATATGATATGATGATGCCGTGGTGAGTGCACCACCATGAGGATATTGTAAATTAGGATCATGTTAGTGTGATTTAATTTCCAGATCTGCATCATCTTTATTGTTAGCGTATGTGTATGTTCGCTTGCGGGACAGGGTGTGTTGGGGCCTCGTGCTGATCCCGCTCGCACCACTTGTTTTTAGGTATGATTGCTCCCTGTCTCTATGGCGTGGGAAAGTCCCACGGGCGATTGCAAAGAAATCTGTCTAACCCCGCTAATTTGGTTATATGACTTTAGAATTTATGTTTTGGTTTTGACCCGGCTCTGCCGTGGCTTTTGTATCTAAACCGTGCTTCTGCTTTACTTTCGTTTAAATTGAATTTCTGAGACGCCGATAAAGAAAGGTGACGCCGATATGGTCACTTTTGGTCCGAAAATTTCACGGAAATCTTTTCAAGCACAAAGCTCCCATTACGACATATAGACCAAATAAACATGTTTGGAACACATTTGACCGAAAACCACACAATTTTAGTGGGTAAAGAAAGGTGACGCTGATATGGTCACTTTTGGTCCGAAAATTTCACGGAAAGCTTTTCGCGCACAAAGCTCCCATTATGACATATAAACCATATAAACATGTTTGGGACACATTTGAGCGAAAACCACACAGTTTCTGAGGATAAACAAAGGTGACGCCGATATGGTCAATTTTGGTCCGAAAATTTGACGAAAAGCTCTTCGCGCACAAAGTTGACATTATGACCTATACACCATATAAACGTGCTTGGTACATATTTGAGTGAAAACAACACAGTTTTGGTGGATAAAGAAAGGTGACGCCGATATGGTCACTTTTGGTCCGAAAATTTCAAGGAAAGCTTTTCGCGCACAAAACTCCTATTATGACATATACACCCTATAAACATGTTTGGGACACATTTGAGCGAAAAACCACACAATTTTGGTGGAAAAATAAAGATGACGCCGATCTGGTCACTTTTGGTCCGAAAATTTGACGGAAAGCTTTTCGCGCACAAAGCTCACATTGTGACATATACACCATATAAACATGTTTGGGATACATTTGAGCAAAAACTACACAGTTTTGGTGGATAATGAAAGGTGACGCCGATATGGTCACTTTTGTTTTGAAAATTTCACGGAAAGCTTTTCCCGCACAAAGCTCTCATTATGTCATATACACCATATAAACATGTTCGGTAAACATTTGACAAAAAACAACACAGTTTTGGCGGATAAAGTACGGTGACGCCGAAATGGTCACTTTTGGTCCGAAAATTTCGCGGAAAGCTTTTCGCGCACAAAGCTCCCATTATGACAGATACACAATATAAACATATTAGGGACACATTTGACCGAACACCACATAGTTTTGGTGGATAAAGAAAGGTGATGCCGATATTGTCACTTTTGGTACAAATATTTGACGGAAAGCTTTTCGCACATAAAGCTCCCATTGTGACATATGCCATATAAACATTTTTGGGACACATTTGAGCGAAAACCACACAGTTTTGTTAGATAAAGAAAGGTGACGCCGATATGGTCACTTTTGGTCCGAAAATTTCACGAAAAGCTTTTCGAGCACAAAGCTCCCATTATGACATATACACCATATAAACATGTTTGGTAAACATTTGAGCAAAAACAACACAGTTTTGGTGGATAAAGTAAGGTGACGCCGATATGCTCACTTTTGGTCCGAAAATTTCACGGAAATATTTTCGCGCACAAAGCACCCATTATGATATATACACCATATAAACTGGTTTGGGACACATTTGAGCGAAAACCACACAGTTTTGGTGGATAAAGAAATGTGACGCCGATATTGTCACTTTTGGTCCGAAAATTTCACGGAAAGCTTTACGCGCACAAAGCTCCCATTATAACCTATATACCATATAAACATGTTTGGGACACATTTGAGCGAAAAGCACACAGTTTTGGTGAATAAAGAAAGGTGACACCGATATGGTCAATTTTGGTCTGAAAATTTCACGGAAATATTTTCGCGCAAATAGCACCCATTATGACATATACACCATATAAACTTTTTTGGGACACATTTGAGCGAAAACCACACAGTTTTGGTGGATAAAGAAAGGTGACGCCAATATGGTCACTTTTGGTCCGAAAATTTCACGGAAAGCTTTTCGTACACAAAGCTCTCATTATAACCTATACACAATATAAACATGTTTGGTAAACATTTGAGCAAAAACAAAACAGTTTTGGTGCATAAAGTAAGGTGACGCCAATATGGTCACTTTTGGTCCGAAAATTTCACGGAAATATTTTCGTGCACAAAGCACCCATTATGAAATATACACCATATAAACTTGTTGGGGACACACATTTGAGCAAAAACCACACAGTTTTGGTGGATAAAGAAAGGTGACGCCGATATGGTCACTTTTGGTCCGAAAATTTCACGGAAAGCTTTTCGCGCACAAAGCTCCCATTATGACCTATACACCATATAAACATATTTGGTAAAAATATGAGCAAAAACAGCACAATTTTGGTTGATAAAGTAAGGTGACGCCGATAAGGTCACTTTTGGTCCGAAAATTTCACGAAAAGCTTTTCACGCACAAAGCTCACATTATGACATATATGCCATATAAACATGTTTGGGACACATTTGAGCGAAACCACACAGTTTTTCAGGATAAACAAAGGTGACGCCGCTATGGTCAATTTTGGTCCGAAAATTTGACGGAAAGCTTTTCGCGCACAAAGTTCACAATATGACCTATACATTATATAAACGTGCTTGGTACATATTTGAGCGAAAACAACACAGTTTTGGTGGATAAAGAAAGTTGACACCGATATGGTCACTTTTAGTCCGAAAATTTCACGGAAAGCTTTTCGCGCGAAAACCTCCCATTACGACATATACACCATATAAACATGTTTGAGACGCATTTGGGCAAAAACTACACAATTTTGGTGGATAAAGAAAGGTGACACCGATATGGTCACTTTGGCCCGAAAATTTCACGGAAAACTTTTCGCGCACAAAGCTCCTATTATGACATATACACCATATAAACATGTTTGGTAAACATTTGAGCAAAAACAACACAGTTTTGGTGGATAAAGTAAGGTGACGCCGATATGGTCACTTTTGGTCCGAAAATTTCACGGAAAGCTTTTCGCGCACAAAGCTCCCATTATAACCTATACACAATATAAACATGTTTGGTAAACATTTGAGCAAAAACAACACAGTTTTGGTGGATAAAGTAAGGTGACGCCGATATGGTCACTTTTGGTCCGAAAATTTCACGGAAATATTTTCGCGCACAAAGCACCCATTATTACATATACACCATATAAACTTGTTTGGGACACATTTGAGCGAAAACCACACAATATTGGTGGATAAAAAAAAGGTGACGCCGATTTGGTCACTTTTGGTTCGAAAATTTCACGGAAAGCTTTTCGCGCACAAAGATCCCATTATGACCTATACACCATATAAACATGTTTGGTAAACATTTGAGCAAAAACAACACAGTTTTGGTGGATAAAAAAAGGTGACGCCGATATGGTTACTTTTGGTCCGAAAATTTCACGGAAAGCTTTTCGTGCACAAAGCTCTCATTATAACCTATACACAATATAAACATGTTTGGTAAACATTTGAGCAAAAACAACACAGTTTTGGTGGATAAAGTAAGGTGACGCCGATATGGTCACTTTTGGTCCGAAAATTTCACGGAAATATTTTCGCGCACAAAGCACCCATTATGACATATACACCATATAAACGTGTTGGGGACACATTTGAGCAAAAACCACACAGTTTTGGTGGATAAAGAAAGGTGACGCCGATATGGTCACTTTTGGTCCGAAAATTTCACGGAAAGCTTTTCGCGCACAAAGCTCCCATTATGACCTATACACCATGTAAACATGTTTGGTAAACATTTGAGCAAAAACAACACAGTTTTGGTTGATAAAGTAAGGTGACGCCGATAAGGTAACTTTTGGTCCGAAAATTTCACGAAAAGCTTTTCGCGCACAAAGCTCCCATTATGACATATACACCATATAAACATGTTTGGGACACATTTGAGCGAAAACCACACAGTTTTTTAGGATAAACAAAGGTGACGCCAATATGGTCAATTTTGGTCCGAAAATTTGACGGAAAGCTTTTCGCGCATAAAGTTCACAATATGACCTATACACCATATAAACGTGTTTGGCACATATTTGAGCGAAAACAACACAGTTTTGGTGGATAAAGAAAGGTGACGCCGATATGGTAACTTTTGGCACGAAAATTTCACGGAAAACTTTTCGCGCACAAAGCTCCCGTTATGACATATACACCGTATAAACATGTTTGTTAAACATTTGATCAAAAACAACACAGTTTTGGTGGATAAAGTAAGGTGACGCCGATATGGTCACTTTTGTTCCGAAAATTTGACGGAAAGCTTTTCGCGCACAAAGCTCCCATTATAACCTATACACAATATAAACATGTTTAGTAAACATTTGAGCAAAAACAACACAGTCTTGTTGGATAAAGTAAGGTGACGCCGATATGGTCACGTTTGGTCTGAAAATTTCACGAAAATATTTTCGCGCACAAATCAACCATTATGTCATATACACCATATAAACTTGTTTGGGACACATTTGAGCGAAAACCACACAGTTTTGGTGGATAAAAAAAGGTGACACCGATATGGTCACTTTTGGTCTGAAAATTTCACGGAAAGCTTTTCGCGCACAAAGATCCCATTATGTCCTATACACCATATGAACATGTTTGGTAAACATTTGAGCAAAAACAACACAATTTTGGTGGATAAAGTTAGGTGACGCCAATAAGGTCACTTTTGGTCCGAAAATTTCACATAAATATTTTTGCGCACAAAGCACCCATTATGACATATACACCATATAAACTTGTTTGGGGCACATTTGAGCGAAAACCACAAAGTTTTGGTGGATAAAGAAAGGTGACGCCGATATGGTCACTTTAGGTCCGAAAATTTCACGGAATTTTTTCGCGCACAAAGCTCCCATTATAACCTATACACAATATAAACATGTTTGGTAAACATTTGAGCAAAAACAACACAGTTTTGGTGGATAAAGTAAGGTGATGCCGATATGGTCACTTTTGGTCCGAAAATTTCACGGAAATATTTTCGCGCACAAAGTACCCATTATGACATATACACCATATAAACGTGTTGGGGACACATTTGAGCAAAAACCACACAGTTTTGGTGGATAAAGAAAGGTGACGCCGATATGGTCACTTTTGGTCCCAAAATTTCACGGAAAGCTTTTCGCGCACAAAGATCCCATTATGACCTATACACCATATAAACATGTTTGGTAAACATTTGAGCAAAAACAACACAGTTTTGGTGGATAAAAAAAGGTGACGCCGATATGGTTACTTTTGGTCCGAAAATTTCACGGAAAGCTTGTCGTGCACAAAGCTCTCATTATAACCTATACACAATATAAACATGTTTGGTAAACATTTGAGCAAAAACAACACAGTTTTGGTGGATAAAGTAAGGTGACGCCGATATGGTCACTTTTTGTCCGAAAATTTCACGGAAATATTTTCGCGCACAAAGCACCCATTATGACATATACACCATATAAACGTGTTGGGGACACATTTGAGCAAAAACCACACAGTTTTGGTGGATAAAGAAAGGTGACGCCGATATGGTCACTTTTGGTCCGAAAATTTCACGGAAAGCTTTTCGCGCACAAAGCTCCCATTATGACCTATACACCATATAAACATGTTTGGTAAACATTTGAGCAAAAACAACACAGTTTTGGTTGATAAAGTAAGGTGACGCCGATAAGGTCACTTTTGGTCCGAAAATTTCACGAAAAGCTTTTCGCGCACAAAGCTCCCATTATGACATATACACCATATAAACATGTTTGGGACACATTTGAGCGAAAAGCACACAGTTTTTCAGGATAAACAAAGGTGACGCCAATATGGTCAATTTTGGTCCGAAAATTTCACGGAAAGCTTTTCGCGCATAAAGTTCACAATATGACCTATACACCATATAAACGTGCTTGGTACATATTTGAGCGAAAACAACACAGTTTTGGTGGATAAAGAAAGGTGACGCCGATATGGTCACTTTTGGCCCGAAAATTTCACGGAAAACTTTTCGCGCACAAAGCTCCCATTATGACATATACACCGTATAAACATGTGTGTTAAACATTTGATCAAAAACAACACAGTTTTGGTGGATAAAGAAAGGTGACGCTGATATGGTCACTTTTGGTCCGAAAATTTGACGGAATGTTTTTCGCGCACAAAGCTCCCATTGTTACATATACCATATAAACATGTTTGGGACACATTTGAGGGAAAACCACACAGTTTTGTTGGATAAAGAAAGGTGACGCCGATATGGTCACTTTTGGTCCGAAAATTTCACGGAAATATTTTCGCGCACAAAGCACCCATTATGTCATATACACCATATAAAATTGTTGGGGACACATTTGAGCAAAAACCACACAGTTTTGGTGGATAAAGAAAGGTGACGCCGATATGGTCACTTTTGGTCCGAAAATTTCACGGAAAGCTTTTCGCGCACAAAGCGCCCATTATGACCTATACACCATATAAACATGTTTGGTAAACATTTGAGCAAAAACAACACAGTTTTGTTGGATAAAGGTAGGTGACGCCAATAAGGTCACTTTTGGTCCGAAAATTTCACATAAATATTTTTGCGCACAAAGCACCCATTATGACATATACACCATATAAACTTGTTTGGGACACATTTGAGCGAAAACCACAAAGTTTTGGTGGATAAAGAAAGGTGACGCCGATATGGTCACTTTTGGTCCGAAAATTTCATGGAATTTTTTCGCGCACAAAGCTCCCATTATAACCTATACACAATATAAACATGTTTGGTAAACATTTGAGCAAAAACAACACAGTTTTGGTGGATAAAGTAAGGAGACGCCGATATGGTCACTTTTGGTCCGAAAATTTCACGGAAATATTTTCGCGCACAAAGCACCCATTATGACATATACACCATATAAACGTGTTGGGGACACATTTGAGCAAAAACCACACGGTTTTGGTGGATAAAGAAAGGTGAAGCCGATATGGTCACTTTTGGTCCGAAAATTTCACGGAAAGCTTTTCGCGCACAAAGCTCCCATTATGACCTATTCACCATATGTACATGTTTGGTAAACATTTGAGCAAAAACAACACCATTTTGGTTGATAAAGTAAGGTGACGCCGATAAGGTCACTTTTGGTCCGAAAATTTCACGAAAAGCTTTTCGCGCACAAAGCTCCCATTATGACAGATACACCATATCAACATGTTTGGGACACATTTGAGCGAAAACCACACAGTTTTTGAGGATAAACAAAGGTGACGCCAATATGGTCAATTTTGGTCCGAAAATTTGACGGAAAGCTTTTCGCGCATAAAGTTCACAATATGACCTATACACCATATAAACGTGCTTGGTACATATTTGAGCGAAAACAACACAGTTTTGGTGGATAAAGAAAGGTGACGCCGATATGGTCACTTTTGGCCCGAAAATTTGACGGAAAGCTTTTCCCGCACAAAGCTCCCATTATAACCTATACACAATATAAACATGTTTGGTAATCATTTGAGCAAAAACAACACAGTTTTGGTGGATAAAGTAAGGTGACGCTGATATGGTCTCTTTTGGTCCGAAAATTTCACGGAAGTATTTTCGCGCACAAAGCACCCATTATGACATATACACCATATAAACTTGTTTGGGACACATTTGAGCGAAAACCACAAAGTTTTGGTGGATAAAGAAAGGTGACGCCGATATGGTCACTTTTGGTCCGAAAATTTCACGAAAAGCTTTTCGCACACAAAGCTCCCATTATGACCTATACACCATATAAAAATGTTTGGTAAACATTTGAGCAAAAACAACACAGTTTTGGTTGATAAAGTAAGGTGACGCCGAAATGGTCACTATTGGTCCGAAAATTTCACGGAATGATTTTCGCGCACAAAGCTCCCATTATGACATATACACCATATAAACATATTTGGGACACATTTGAGCGAAAACCATACAGTTTTGGTGGATAAAGAAAGGTGACGCCGATATTGTCACTTTTGGTCCGAAAATTTGACGGAAAGTTTTTCGCGCACAAAGCTCCCATTGTTACATATACCATATAAACATGTTTGGGACACATTTGAGGGAAAACCACACAGTTTTGTTGGATAAAGAAAGGTGACGCCGATATGGTCACTTTTGGTCCGAAAATTTAACGGAAATATTTTCGCACACAAAGCACCCATTATGTCATATACACCATATAAACTTGTTTGGGACACATTTGAGCGAAAACCACACAGTTTTGGTGGATAAAAAAAGGTGACGCCGATATGGTCACTTTTGGTCTGAAAATTTCACGGAAAGGTTTTCGCGCACAAAGATCCCATTATGACCTATACACCATATGAACATGTTTGGTAAACATTTGAGCAAAAACAACACAATTTTGGTGGATAAAGTAAGGTGACGCCAATAAGGTCACTTTTGGTCCGAAAATTTCACATAAATATTTTTTTGCACAAAGCACCCATTATGACAAATACACCATATAAACTTGTTTGGGACACATTTGAGCGAAAACCACACAGTTTTGGTTGATAAAGAAAGGTGACACCGATATGGTCACTTTTGGTCCGAAAATTTCACGGAAAGCTTTTCGCGCACAAAGCTCCCATTTTGACCTATACACCATATAAACATCTTTGGTAAACATTTGAGCAAAAACAACACAGTTTTGGTGGATAAAGTAAGGTGACGCCGATATGGTCACTTTTGGTCCGAAAATTTCACATAAATATTTTCCCGCACAAAGCACCCATTATGACATATACACCATATAAACTTGTTTGGGACACATTTGAGCGAAAAGCACAAAGTTTTGGTGGATAAAGAAAGGTGACGCCGATATGGTCACTTTTTGTCCGAAAATTTCACGGAATTTTTTCGCGCACAAAGCACCCATTATGACATATACACCATATAAACTTGTTTGGGACACATTTGAGCGAAAACCACAAAGTTTTGGTGGATAAAGAAAGGTGACGCCGATATGGTCACTTTTGGTCCGAAAATTTCATGGAATTTTTTCGCGCACAAAGCTCCCATTATAACCTATACACAATATAAACATGTTTGGTAAACATTTGAGCAAAAACAACACAGTTTTGGTGGATAAAGTAAGGAGACGCCGATATGGTCACTTTTGGTCCGAAAATTTCACGGAAATATTTTCGCGCACAAAGCACCCATTATGACATATACACCATATAAACGTGTTGGGGACACATTTGAGCAAAAACCACACAGTTTTGGTGGAAAAAGAAAGGTGAAGCCGATATGGTCACTTTTGGTCCGAAAATTTCACGGAAAACTTTTCGCGCACAAAGCTCCCATTATGACCTATTCACAATATGTACATGTTTGGTAAACATTTGAGCAAAAACAACACCATTTTGGTTGATAAAGTAAGGTGACGCCGATAAGGTCACTTTTGGTCCGAAAATTTCACGAAAAGCTTTTCGCGCACAAAGCTCCCATTATGACAGATACACCATATCAACATGTTTGGGACACATTTGAGCGAAAACCACACAGTTTTTGAGGATAAACAAAGGTGACGCCAATATGGTCAATTTTGGTCCGAAAATTTGACGGAAAGCTTTTTGCGCATAAAGTTCACAATATGACCTATACACCATATAAACGTGCTTGGTACATATTTGAGCGAAAACAACACAGTTTTGGTGGATAAAGAAAGGTGACGCCGATATGGTCACTTTTGGCCCGAAAATTTGACGGAAAGCTTTTCCCGCACAAAGCTCCCATTATAACCTATACACAATATAAACATGTTTGGTAATCATTTGAGCAAAAACAACACAGTTTTGGTGGATAAAGTAAGGTGACGCCGATATGGTCTCTTTTGGTCCGAAAATTTCACGGAAGTATTTTCGCGCACAAAGCACCCATTATGACATATACACCATATAAACTTGTTTGGGACACATTTGAGCGAAAACCACAAAGTTTTGGTGGATAAAGAAAGGTGACGCCGATATGGTCACTTTTGGTCCGAAAATTTCACGGAGAGCTTTTCGCACACAAAGCTCCCATTATGACCTATACACCATATAAAAATGTTTGGTAAACATTTGAGCAAAAACAACACAGTTTTGGTTGATAAAGTAAGGTGACGCCGAAATGGTCACTATTGGTCCGAAAATTTCACGGAAAGATTTTCGCGCACAAAGCTCCCATTATGACATATACACCATATAAACATATTTGGGACACATTTGAGCGAAAACCATACAGTTTTGGTGGATAAAGAAAGGTGACGCCGATATTGTCACTTTTGGTCCGAAAATTTGACGGAAAGTTTTTCGCGCACAAAGCTCCCATTGTTACATATACCATTTAAACATGTTTGGGACACATTTGAGGGAAAACCACACAGTTTTGTTGGATAAAGAAAGGTGACGCCGATATGGTCACTTTTGGTCCGAAAATTTAACGGAAATATTTTCGCACACAAAGCACCCATTATGTCATATACACCATATAAACTTGTTTGGGACACATTTGAGCGAAAACCACACAGTTTTGGTGGATAAAAAAAGGTGACGCCGATATGGTCACTTTTGGTCTGAAAATTTCACGGAAAGCTTTTCGCGCACAAAGATCCCATTATGACCTATACACCATATGAACATGTTTGGTAAACATTTGAGCAAAAACAACACAATTTTGGTGGATAAAGTAAGGTGACGCCAATAAGGTCTCTTTTGGTCCGAAAATTTCACATAAATATTTTTTTGCACAAAGCACCCATTATGACATATACACCATATAAACTTGTTTGGGACACATTTGAGCGAAAACCACACAGTTTTGGTTGATAAAGAAAGGTGACACCGATATGGTCACTTTTGGTCCGAAAATTTCACGGAAAGCTTTTCGCGCACAAAGCTCCCATTTTGACCTATACACCATATAAACATCTTTGGTAAACATTTGAGCAAAAACAACACAGTTTTGGTGGATAAAGTAAGGTGACGCCGATATGGTCACTTTTGGTCCGATAATTTCACATAAATATTTTCCCGCACAAAGCACCCATTATGACATATACACCATATAAACTTGTTTGGGACACATTTGAGCGAAAAGCACAAAGTTTTGGTGGATAAAGAAAGGTGACGCCGATATGGTCACTTTTTGTCCGAAAATTTCATGGAATTTTTTCGCGCACAAAGCTCCCATTATGACCTATACACCATATAAACATGTTTGGTAAACATTTGAGCAAAAACATCACAGTTTTGGTCGATAAAGTAAGGTGACGCCGATATGGTCACTTTTGGTCTGAAAATTTCACGAAAAGCTTTTCGCGCACAAAGCTCCTATTATGACATATACACCATATAAACATGTTTGGGACACATTTGAGCGAAAACCACACAGTTTTTGAGGATAAACAAAGGTGACGCCGATATGGTTAATTTTGGTCCGAAAATTTGACGGAAAGCTTTTCGCGCACAAAGTTCACATTATGACCTATACACCATCTAAACGTTCTTGGTACATATTTGAGCGAAAACAACACAGTTTTGGTGGATAAAGAAAGGTGACGCCGATATGGTTACTTTTGGTCCGAAAATTTGACGGAATGTTTTTCGCGCACAAAGTTCCCATTGTCACATATACACCATATAAACATGTTTGGGATACATTTGAGCGAAAACTACACAATTTTGGTGGATGAAGAAAGGTGACGCCGATATGGTCACTTTTGGTCCGAAAATTTCACGGAAAGCTTTCCGCGCACAAAGCTCCCATTATGACATATACACCATATAAACATGTTCTGTAAACATTTGAGCAAAAACAACATAGTTTTGGTGGATAAAGTAAGGTGACGCCGATATGGTCACTTTTGTTCCGAAAATTTCACGAAAAGCTTTTCGCGCACAAAGCTCCCATTATGTCATATACACCATATAAACATGTTTGGGACACATTTGAGCGAAAACCACACAGTTTTGGAGGATAAACAAAGGTGACGCCGATATGGTCAATTATTGTCAGGAAATTTGATGGAAAGCTTTTCGCGCACAAAGTTTACATTATGACCTATACACCATATAAACATAATTTGTACATATTTGAGCGAAAACAACAGAATTTCGGTGGATAAAGTAAGGTGACGCCGAAATGGTCACTGTTGGTCCGAAAATTTCACGGAAAGCTTTTCGCGCACAAAGCTCCCATTATGACATATACACCATATAAACATATTTGGGACACATTTGAGCGAAAACCACACAGTTTTGGTGGGTAAAGAAAGGTGACACCGATATTGTCACTTTTGGTCCGAAAATTTGACGGATAGCTTTTTGCGCACAAAGCTCCCATTGTTACATATATCATATAAACATGTTTGGGACACATTTGAGCGAAAACCACACAGTTTTGTTGGATAAAGAAAGGTGACGCCGATATGGTGACTTTTGGTCCGAAAATTTCACGGAAAGCTTTTCGCGCACAAAGCTCCCATTATGACCTATACACCATATAAACAAGTTTGGTAAACATTTGAGCAAAAACAACACAATTTTGGTGGATAAAGTAAGGTGACGACGATATGGTCACTTTTGGTCCGAAAATTTCACGGATATATTTTCGCGCACAAAGCACCCATTATGACATATACACCATATAAACTTCTTTTGGACACATTTGAGCAAAACCCACACAGTTTTGGTGGATAAAGAAAGGCGACGCCGATATGGTCACTTTTGGTCCGAAAATTTCACGGAAAGCTTTTCACGCACAATGCTCCCATTATAAGCTATACACCATATAAACATGTTTGGGACACATTTAAGCGAAAAACACACAGTTTTGGTCTGAAAAAGGTAAATATATAGATGATGGCGGAGCCAAGAGGTAACAAGACGCAAGACCAAACAAAGGGTCTTGCATAAAGAAAAAAAGTGAATACCCACATAAAACCCACTAATAGCCACTCATCTTACCCCAACCGGCTTTTAATGGAATATTAACATGCATTCATGAAAATATAAAATTTAGATGAATGAATGTAATATAATTAAAAACCGTAACCACTCTATACCAGCCCTCCTAAATCTAGCTACCTACCACTCTCAAAAAATGGGACAAAAGCTAAACACAAAAGGGGGATGACCCAAGTTAAAAGCCCAGCCCACCACCAAAGGGGGTGAGGGCCCAAAACCAAAGAACCAAATTTCAGCCCACTACCGAAATTCATACCCCTTCTCAATTCCTATGACAGCAAATCAAAACTCCAAAATATAAAACACCAATGACAGCAAACGCCATACCACTAGCCAACCTGGGACAACGGTCAAGTGCACCCAAGGCAGCAGTGCAAACAAGCAGACCCGCACCAAAGAACCAAACCAATAGTAAACAGACAGCAACAAGTTGATAAAAATTTCTCCAGCAAACACAAGCAGCAACAGCTCCCAGTTATAAACAGCGACAGCAGAGCCCAGGAGACAGTACGAGCAGCTCAGCTGTACACACTCAACCCGGATGATAGGAGTCATCATCCGTAGACGAATCCCTGCAGTCATCAATATCGGACTCACCATTGAAATGGACGGCATCGCCATCACCGCAGTGAGGGTCCTTAATCGCCGACATTACATTGTAAAGTTCATCCATCGTTAGAGACAGTTTGACATCACCCGAGATGCGTGATTTCGTGCCCCTAAGGAGATAAGCGCCCTTCTTGACTCCACTCCTAGTTTTCCACCTCATCAGTCCGTCCGGGGTTTTACATTCATTTACTTCAAGCTCTCCGTCCCTATTAGCATAAATCCCCGCCTCCGCAACCCAAGAGGAAGCTACCATACGGGCACACGCAAGGGATTTATCAAGGTTTGAACAGCCATCAGCATCCGGGACCTCGCTTGCCTCATCTGTTTGAACCCCCTTCGGAATCGAGCCCTCTTCCATGAGCTTCTTGCTCCCAACAAGAGCGTCATCCTCCCCACTCCCTATGTCATGACACTCACCCTTAAAGGCTTTCTCCGTCACAGTATGGGTACCAATAGGAGTAGCAGCAGCAGCTACACTAGCAGCCCCTCTCTCACTGTTGTCGGGTACCAACCCATTGTCCCCCAGTCTCATCCCCAATCCCACAGCATCCTCTACTTTGATTGTGATCGGGCAAGAGTTAGTCGTATGTCCAAAACAGCTGCAGCTAGCACAACACCACGGGAGCCATTCGAAAGTCACTTTTAGCTTGCATTCTACTCCCTTTTCATTTCTTATCATCACAAACTTCCTTCGGGCCTGCTCCGCGTTAACCTCAATAAGCAAACGAGCGAAGGACATCATCTCTTGGCTTGAAGTAAACTCATCAATGCTCAATGGAAATCCAATCCCACTACCTATCTTGCTAAACATAGCACTTGAACAAAAAATTGGAGGAATGTCCAGAATCCGAGTCCATACCGGGACGGACTTAAAGAAACTCCAATCCATGGCCTCACCCACCACCCGTGGCTTCAAAAGAAGTGGGGAAGACCCAATGGACCAGGGGCCATGTTCAAGAACCCATCGACGATCCTCCTCACTCTCAAACCTAAACAATAGAATTCCCGAAGGCTTAAAGAAAATCTTCGGAGGATTAACCTTCCACTGCCTCTTGATGAAATTCAATAAAACCCCGGACGGAATCGATGGGCCCATGACAGCACCGATCATCGAGGCCTTCCAGTACACCTCCGATTCAGCAATTTCATCCCCTGTGTATTGTATGCAGTCACCATTTATATTAGGCACGAACAGCAACCTGTCGGCAATGGCAGCCCTCTTGTGACCACTAACCACCTGAGCAAAGGACCTATTACGGCTGGCCCAAGCCCCACTAGTCCCAAGATTCAAGCCCGAGTGCACAATCCCACCAGTCTTGACCAACGAAGGCACCTCACCATGAGTACCAACTGGAACCTCCGAGGAAGCACCACCAGCAGAGGAACCACAACCATCACCGTTACCTAGCACCGAATCCACCTTAGCGCCACTCCCCAGACCTCCTCCAGCCTTAGTCGAGCCCTCACTAACAGAGAACGACGGAAGAAAACCCACTCCAGCCTTAGTCGAGCCAACACCACCCCCCTGAATCGAACATACCCTGCCACCCCTCTCCTGAGTCTTCCCCGTTCCAGTCGAACACCCACATTCCGAGCCCTCGCCGTCGGTCTTCAAATCCGGTGCCTCCTTATTTCTCTCTTCGGAATTGAAAAGCGATTTTTGGATTTCCACCTCTAATCGTTTCTTCCCGTTATAATCCATGCCTACGGGGGTACCCTTCCCCTTACCTTTCTTCTTAGCCATACCTAGGATACGGGGAGGCAGCCGGTGGCCGGTGCCGCCACCACCAAAGGGCCGCGTATGCCTGTAGCCCTAAATCGCCCTTATCACCTCAAAGAAAGAGAGAAAATTTTCACAGCACACACATTTTTAGCACACAATTTAGGTGAATAAAGAAAGGTGACACCGATATGGTCACTTTTGGTCCGAAAATTTCACTGAAATATTTTCGCGCACAAAGCATCCATTATGACATATACACCATATAAACTTGTTTGGGACACATTTGAGCGAAAACCACACAGTGTTGGTGGATAAAGAAAGGTGACGCCGATATGGTCAGTTTTGGTCCGAAAATTTCACGGAAAACTTTTCGCGCACAAAGCTCCCATTATGACATATACACCATATAAACATGTTTGGTAAACATTTGAGTAAAAACAACACAGTTTTAGTGGATAAAGTACGGTGACGCCGATATGGTCACTTTTGGTCCGAACATTTCACGAAAAGCTTTTCCTGCACAAAGCTCCCATTATGACATATACAACATATAAACATGTTTGGGACACATTTGAGCGAAAACCACACATTTTTTGAGGATAAACAAAGGTGACGCCGATATGGTCAATTTTGGTCCGAAAATTTGACGAAAAGCTTTTCGCACACAAAGTTCACATTATGACCTATACATCATATAAACGTGCTTGGTACATATTTGAGTGAAAACAACACAGTTTTGGTGGATAAAGAAAGGTGACGTCGATGTGGTCACTTTTGGTCCGAAAATTTCACGGAAAGCTTTTCGCGCACAAAGCTCCTATTATGACAAATACACCATATAAACATGTTTGGGACACATTTGAGCGAAAAACCACACAATTTTGGTGGAAAAATAAAGGTGACGCCGATATGGTCACTTTTGGTCCGAAAATTCGACGGAAATCTTTTCGCGCACAAAGCTCCCATTGTGACATATGCACCATATAAATATGTTTGGGACACATTTGAACGAAAATTACACAGTTTTGGTGATACAGGGATGAGCCATAGATGTCCCGATCTTTCGACAACAAGCACAAAACAAAAATCAACACATGTTAGACAATAATGACTCGACAAAGGACTCAAAAGAATCGAAAATGGCAATGGAAAAGATAGAAAGGACAGGAGAAAGTCTAGGTAGAACGAGGAGAAGACCCTTGATCCCGATTGATCAAAGTCCCAAACCAATGACTAGTTAACCAATCTCTAAAATCTCACACAACCAAGGACGTATCCAAGGAGCACGAGAAGGATGCTCATGAATGCTTGATAGCACCAATCCTATGGTGAGGATCGACACACACAAGACAAACCGAGCTATGAACGATCTATCAAAACCTATCCCACGCAGGGGAACTCGGTTTTCTCCTAAGAGAACACTCTCTCTAAAAATCTGATTTTCCAATTGAAAAAAATGTCTCCCTCAAATTAACTCCTAAAAACTTATTTATAGGCCTACTAAAACACTAAAATAACTTTATAAAAATACTAAAAGTATATAAAGAAAATAACTAACTAATATTTTCATCCAAACAGTGAACAGCTGCAAAGATGCTGATTTTCGGCCATGTTGTCGGTGAATTCTGGAAAAACCTTCAACAGAAAAGTTGTAGATCGCTTCGTCCTCGTTCCAACAAGGTATGGCACGAACCTATCAAATAAATACGGATTCTGAAAGACCCAATTTACAGAGACGTCGCAAAGCTGTCAAATCTGGTGAACGATTCAAACTTGATAAGAACCCCTTCTTTTCCCTTGGATATGTCCCATTGTTACATATACACCATATAAACATGTTTGGGACACATTTGAGCAAAAACCACACAGTGTTGTTGGATAAAGAAAGGTGACGCCGATATGGTCACTTTCTGTCCGAAAATTTGACGGAAAGCTTTTCGCGCACAAAGCTCCCATTGTGACATATACACCATATAAACATGTTTGGGACACATTTGAGCGAAAACTACACAGTTTTGGTGGATAAAGAAAGGTGACGCCGATATGGTCACTTCTGGTCCGAAAATTTCACGGAAAGCTTTTCGCGCACAAAACTCCCATTATGACCTATACATCATATAAACATGTTTGGGACACATTTGAGCAAAAAGCACACAATTTTGGTGAATAAAGAAAGGTGACGCCGATATGGTCACTTTTGGTCCGAAAATTTCACGAAAATATTTTCGCGCACAAAGCACCCATTATGACATATACACCATATAAACTTGTTTGGGACACATTTGAGCGAAAACTACACAGTTTTGGTGGATAAAGTAAGGTGACGCCGATATGGTCACTTTTGGTCCGAAAATTTCACGGAAAGCTTTTCGCGCACAAACCACCCATTATGACATATACACCATATAAACGTGTTTGGGAGACATTTGAGCGAAAAGCACACAGTTTTGGTAAATAAAGAAAGGTGACCCCGATATGGTCACTTTTGGTCTGAACATTTCACGGAAATATTTTCATGCACTAAGCACCCATTATTTCATATACACCATATAAACATGTTTGGGACACATTTGAGCGAAAACTACACAGTTTTAGTGGATAAAGAAAGGTGACGCCGATATGGTCACTTTTGGCCCGAAAATTTCACGGAAAGCATTTCGCGCACAACACTCCCATTATGACATATACACCATATCAACATGTTTGGGACACATTTGAGCGAAAACTACACACTTTTGGTGGATAAAGAAAGGTAACGCCGATATGGTCACTTTTGTTCCAAAAAATTCACGGAAATTTTTTCAAGCACGAAGCTCCCATTACGACATATAGACCATATAAACATGTTTGGGACACATTTAACCGGAAACCACACAATTTTAGTGGGTAAAGAAAGGTGAGTCCGATATGGTCACTTTTGGTCAAAAAATTTGACGGAAAGCTTTTCTCGCACAAAGCTCCCATTATGACATATACACCATATAACCATGTTTCAGACACATTTGAGCGAAAACCACACAGTTTTGGTGGATAAAGAAAGGTGACGTCGATATGGTCACTTTTGGTCAAAAAATTTGACGGAAAGCTTTTCTCGCACAAAGCTCCCTTTATGACCTATACACCATAGAAACGTGTTTGGACACATTTGAGCGAAAATCGACACAATTTCGGTTGATAAATAAAGGTGACGCCGATATGGTCACTTTTGGCTCGAAAATTTCACAGAAAGCTTTTCGCGCACAAAGCTCCCATTATGACCTATAGACCATATAAACATGTTTGGTACATATTTGAGCAAAAATAACACAGTTTTGGTGGATAAAGTAAGGTGATGCCGACATGGTCACTTTTGGTCCGAAAATTTCACCGAAAGCTTTTCGCGCACAAAGCTCCCATTATGACATAAACACCATACAAACATGTTTGGGACTCATTTGACCGAAAACAACACAATTTTAGTCGGTAAAGAAGGTGACGCCGATATGGACACTTTTGGTCCGAAAATTTCACGGAAAGCTATTCGCGCACAAAGCTCCCATTATCACATATACACCATGTAAATATGTTTAGGACACATTTGAGGGAAAACCACACAGTTTTGGAGGATAAACAAAGGTGATGCAGATATGGTCAATTTTGGTCCGAAAATTTGACGGAAAGCTTTTCGCGCACAAAGTTCACATCATGACCTATACACCATATAAATGTGCTTGGTACAAATTTGAGCGGAAACAACACAGTTTTGCTGAATAAAGAAAGTTGACGCCGATATGGTCACTTTTGTTCCGAAAATTTCAAGGAAAGCTTTTCACGCATAAAGCTCCTATTATGACATATATACTATATAAACATGTTTGGGACACCTTTGAGCGAAAAACCACACAATTTTGGTGGAAAAATAAAGATGACGCCGATTTGGTCACTTTTGATCCGAAAATTTGACGGAAAGCTTTTCGCGCACAAAGCTCCCTTTATGACCTATACACCATATAAACGTGTTTGGGACACATTTGAGAGAAAATCGACACAATTTCGGTGGATAAATAAAGTTGACGCCGATATGGTTACTTTTGGTCTGAAAATTTCATGGAAAGCTTTTCGTGGACAAAGCTCCCATTATGACCTATACCCCATATTAACATGTTTGGCAAACATTTGAGCAAAAACAACACAGTTTTGGTGTATAAAGTAAGGCAACGCCGATATGGTCACTTTTGGTCCGAAAATTTCACGAAAAGCTTTATGCGAACAAAGCTCCCATTATGACATATAAACCATATAAACATGTTTGGGACATATTTGAGCAAAAAGCACACAGTTTTGGTGAATAAAGAAAGGTGACGCCGATGTGGTCACTTTTGGTCCGAAAATTTCACGGAAATATTTTCGCGCACAAAGCACCCATTATGACATATACACCATATAAACTTGTTTGGGACACATTTGAGCGAAAACTACACAGTTTTGGTGGATAAAGAAAGGTGACGCCGATATCGTCACTTTTGGTCCGAAAATTTCACGGAAAGCTTTTCGCGCACAAAGCACCCATTATAACATATACACCATATAAACATGTTTGGGACACATTTGAGCGAAAAGCACACAGTTTTGGTGAATAATAAAAGGTGACGCCGATATGGTCAGTTTTGGTCCGAACATTTCACAGAAATATTTTCACGCACAAAACACCCATTATTTTATATACACGATATAAACATGTTTGGGACACATTTGAGCGAGAACTACACAGTTTTGGTGGATAAAGAAAGGTGACGCCGATATGGTCACTTTTGTTGCGAAAATTCATGGAAAGATTTTCGCGCAAAAAGCTCCCATTACGTCAGATACACCATACAAACATGTTTGGGACGCATTTGAGCGAAAACTACACAGTTTTGGTGGATAAAGAAAGGTGACACCGATATGGTCACTTTTGGCCCGAAAATTTCACGGAAAGCATTTCGCGCACAACACTCCCATTATGAAATATACACCATATAAACATGTTTGGGACACATTTGAGCGAAAACTATACAGTTTTGGTGGATAAAGAAAGGTGACGCCGATGTGGTCACTTTTGGTCCGAAAATTTCACGGAAATATTTTCAAGCACAAAGCTCCCATTACGACATATAGACCATATAAACATGTTTGGGACACATTTGACCGAAAACCACACAATTTTAGTGGGTAAAGAAAGGTGACGCCGATATGGTCACTTTTGGTCCGAAAATTTCACGGAAAGCTTTTCGCGCACAAAGCTCCCATTATGACCTATACACTATATTAACATGTTTGGTAAACATTTGAGCAAAAACAACACAGTTTTGGTGGATAAAGTAAGTTGACGCCGATATGGTCAGTTTTTATCCGAAAATTTCACGAAAAGCTTTTCGCGCACAAAGCTCACATTATGACCTATACACCATATAAACATGCTTGGTACATATTTGAGCGAAAACAACAAAGTTTTGGTTGATAAAGAAAGGTGACACCGATATGATCACTTTTGGTCAGAAAATTTTACAGAAAGCTTTTCGCGCACAATGCTCCCATTATGACCTATACACCATATATATATGTTTGGGACACATTTAAGCGATAAACCATATTGTCACTTTTGGTCCGAAAATTTCACGGCAAGCTTTTCGCGCACAAAGCTCCCATTATGACCTATAAACCATATAAACATGTTTGATACATATTTGAGCGAAAACAACACAGTTTTGGTGGATAAAGTAAGGTGACACTGAAATGGTCACTTTTGGTCCGAAAATTTCACGGAAAGCTTTTCGTGCACAAATCTCCCATTATGACATATACACCATGTAACCATGTTTGGGGCACATTTGAGCGAAAACAACACAGTTATGGTGGATAAAGAAAGGTGACGCCTATATGGTCACTTTTGGCCAAAAATTTGACGGAAAGCTTTTCTCGCACAAAGCTCCCTTTATGACCTATACACCATATGAACGTGTTTGGGACACATTTGAGCGAAAATCGACACAATTTCGGTGGATAAATAAAGGTGACGCCGATATGGTCAGTTTTGGTCCGAACATTTCACAGAAATATTTTCGCGCACAAAAAACTCATTATTTTATATACACGATATAAACATGTTTGGGACACATTTGATCGAAAACTACACAGTTTTGGTGGATAAAGAAAGGTGACGCCGATATGGTCACTTTTGGTGCGAAAATTCACGGAAAGCTTTTCGCGCAAAAAGCTCCCATTACGTCAGATACACCATATAAACATGTTTGGGACGCATTTGAGCGAAAACTACACAGTTTTGGTGGATAAAGAAAGGTGACACCGATATGGTCACTTTTGGCCCGAAAATTTCACGGAAAGCATTTCGCGCACAACACTCCCATTATGACATATACACCATATAAACATGTTTGGGACACATTTGAGCGAAAACTATACAGTTTTGGTGGATAAAGAAAGGTGACGCCGATGTGGTCACTTTTGGTCCGAAAATTTCACGGAAATCTTTTCAAGCACGAAGCTCCCATTATGACCTATACACTATATTAACATGTTTGGTAAACATTTGAGCAAAAACAACACAGTTTTGGTGGATAAAGTAAGTTGACGCCGATATGGTCAGTTTTTATCCGAAAATTTCACGAAAAGCTTTTCGCGCACAAAGCTCACATTATGACCTATACACCATATAAATATGCTTGGTACATATTTGAGCGAAAACAACAAAGTTTTGGTTGATAAAGATAGGTGACACCGATATGATCACTTTTGGTCAGAAAATTTTACAGAAAGCTTTTCGCGCACAATGCTCCCATTATGACCTATACACCATATATATATATATGTTTGGGACACATTTGAGCGATAAACTATATTGTCACTTTTGGTCCGAAAATTTCACGGCAAGCTTTTCGCGCACAAAGCTCCCATTATGACCTATAAACCATATAAACATGTTTGATACATATTTGAGCGAAAACAACACAGTTTTGGTGGATAAAGTAAGGTGACACTGAAATGGTCACTTTTGGTCCGAAAATTTCACGGAAAGCTTTTCGTGCACAAATCTCCCATTATGACATATACACCATGTAACCATGTTTGGGACACATTTGAGCGAAAACAACACAGTTATGGTGGATAAAGAAAGGTGACGTCGATATGGTCACTTTTGGTCAAAAAATTTGACGGAAAGCTTTTTTCGCACAAAGCTCCCTTTATGACCTATACACCATATGAACGTGTTTGGGACACATTTGAGAGAAAATCGACACAATTTCGGTGGATAAATAAAGGTGACGCCGATATGGTCACTTTTGGTCCGAAAATTTCACGGAAAGCTTTTCGCGCACAAAGCTCCCATTATTACCTATACACCATATAAACATGTTTGGTACATATTTGAGCGAAAATAACACAGTTTTGGTGGATAAAGTAAGGTGACGCCGACATGGTCACTTTTGGTCCGAAAATTTCACCGAAAGCTTTTCGCGCACAAAGCTCCCATTATGACATATACACCATACAAACATGTTTGGGACACATTTGACCGAAAACCACACAATTTTAGTGGGTAAAGAAAGGTGACGCCGATATGGTCACTTTTGGTCCGAAAATTTCACTGAAACCTTTTCGCGCACAAAGCTCCCATTACGACATATACACGATATAAACATATTTGGGACACATTTGAGTGAAAACCACATAGTTTTGGAGGATAAACAAAGGTGACGCCAATATGGTCAATTTTGGTCCGAAAATTGGACAGATAGCTTTTCGCGCACAAAGTTCACATAATGACCTATACACCATATAAACGTGCTTGGTACATATTTGAGAGAAAACAACACAGTTTTGGTGGATAAAGAAAGTTGACGCCGATATGGTCACTTTTCGTCCGAAAATTTCAAGGAATGCTTTTCGCGCATAAAGCTCCTATTATGACATATACACCGTATAAACATGTTTAGGAGACATTTGAGCGAAAAACCACACAATTTTGGTTGAAAAATAAAAATGACGCGGATATGGTTACTTTTGGTCCGAAAATTTGACGGAAAGCTTTTCGCGCACAAAGCTCCCATTGTGACATATACACCATATAAACATGTTTTGGACACATTTGAGCGAAAACTACACAGTTTTGGTGGATAAAGAAAGGTGACGCCGATATGGTCACTTTTGGTCCAAAAATTTCACGGAAAAGCTTTTCGCGCACAAAGCTCCCATTATGACATATACATCATATAAACATGTTTGGTAAACATTTGAGCAAAAACAACACAGTTTTAGTGGATAAATTAAGGTGACGCCGAAATGGTAACTTTTGGTTCGAATATGACATATACACCATATAAACATATTTGGGACACATTTGAGCGAAAACCACACAGTTTTGGTGGATAAAGAAAGGTGATGCCGATATTATCACTTTTGGTCCGAATATTTGACGGAAAGCTTTTCACGCACAAACCTCCCATTGTGACATATACCATATAAACATGTTTGAGACACATTTGAGCGAAAACCACACAGTTTTGTTGTATAAAGAAAGGTGACGTCGATATGGTAACTTTTGGTTCGAAAATTTCACGGAAAGCCTTTCCCACACAAAGCTCCCATTATGACCTATACACCATATAAACATGTTTGATAAACATTTGAGCAAAAACAACACAGTTTTGGTGGATAAAGTAAGGTGACGTCGATATGGTCACTTTTGGTCCGAAAATTTTACGGAAAGCTTTTCGCGCACAAAACTCCAATTATGACATATACACCATATAAACATGTTTGGGAAACATTTGAGCAAAAACAACACAGTTTTGGTGGATAAAGTAAGGTGACGCCGGAATAGTCACTTTTGGTCCGAAAATTTCACGGAAAGCTTTTCGCGCACAAAGCTCCCATTATGACATATACACCATATAAACATATTTGGGACACATTTGAGCGAAAACCACACAGTTTTGGTGGATAAAGAAAGGTGACGCCAATATTATCAGTTTTGGTCCGAATATTTGACGGAAAGCTTTTCGCGCACAAAGCTTCCTTTGTGACATATAACATATAAACATGTTTGGGACACATTTGAGCGAAAACTACACAGTTTTGTTGGATAAAGAAAGGTGACGCCGATATAGTCACTTTTGGTCCGAAAATTTCACGGAAAGCTTTTCGTACACAAAGTTTCCATTATGACCTATACACCATATAAACATGTTTGGTAAACCTTTGAGCAATAACATCACAGTTTTGGTAGATAAAGTAAGGTGACGCCGATATGGTCACTTTTGGTCCGAAAATTTGACGGAAAGCTTTTCGCGCACAAAGCTCCCATTTTGACATATAAACCATATAAACATGTTTGGGACACATTTGAGCAAAAGCACACAGTTTTGGGGAATAAAGAAAGGTGACGCCGATATGGTCACTTTTAGTCCGAAAATTTCACGGAAATTTTTTCGCGCACAAAGCACCCATTATGACATATACACCATATAAACTTGTTTGGGACACATTTGAGCGAAAACCACACAATTTTGGTGGATAAAGAAAGTTGACGCCGATATGGTCACTTTTTGATACGGGGGTTAGCCGTGGGGCGGCCCGATCTTCGACATTAACGAAACCAACAAGGACAATAAGAGAAAAAGATGATAAAGACACAATGCAACGGAAAGAATGAACCAAATATGTAGATAGATAGATAGATAATAAGAAGGATAACCCAACGAAACAACGACAAGACCCTCGATGCTATTTCAATCGAGAACCTAACCGAATGATCGAAAGACCAACCTTTACAAGAGAAAGTCTAGGTAGAACGAGGAGAAGACCCTTGATCCCGATTGATTAAAGTCCCAAACGAACGACTAGCTAACCAATCTCTACAATCTCACACAACCAAGCTATGTACGATCCATCAAAACCTATCCCAGGCAGGGGAACTCGGTGTTTCTCCTAAGAGAACACTCTACAAATCTGATTTTTTTGGAAAACCCAAAAACCTCCTAAAAATCTATCACTTAAAGGTATTTAAATGATCTTCCTAAAATGATAATTAAAGTAAATAAAAACTAAACTAATAGATTGGCCCAAAATACATTTAAGGCCCAAATACAAATGTTAACCTAAATAAGAATAAAATAGACCATTTATTCCAAAATGATTCAAGACATTTGAATGGTGTGGCCCAAGTTGGATCATAGAAGCTCTTTTGATGCCAAATGGAATAGATCATGCTCCTGAAATAAACTCCTTTAATGACTCTTCAATGACCATATTTGACCCTTCATCAGCAACTAAGGAAGCGCTGACATACCTCCTCGTGGATTCGATCCTGAATTACCCTACCACTGCATCGAGAGGGATTCTTGTATTCATTTGCTTGGCTAAGGGAGTTGGCATAGTTAGATTTTATATTTGAATATTTTATTTAAGCAGAATCACACCTCCCCTAAACGAATACCTCTCATTTTGAATCTAAATCTTTAAAAAGGTCCTCTTTTAACCAAGATCTTTCCCTTCTAGTCCTTGTCGTAGCAAAATCTCATTGAATCGGATTCCAAGGTCTCACTTCTTCCAAGGTTTTTGAAGAAGCCTCAAGGAGGCAACGTAATATCTCTTCCGCTCTCCCCTCTAGTCCTCTTTGGAGTCACATATGGTTGTTTGGTGTCAGTTTTGTGTTAGAAATGTTTTCAAACAAGTTTGAGTTTAAATTGATTTGAATCGAGGTAAAACGAATGAGATTTGACGCAAAAACAAGTGAACAGCTTCAAATCTCACCGCAGCGAAACCATGGTCACCGCGACAAGTTAGAACACAAACAGAGGAGGAAGACGGCTCTCGCGGCCGCGACCGCGACCGCGGGTTTTGCCGCGGCAAAAACTCTGCTTTGTGGCCAGCGAGGGGCACTACTCTCGGGGAAACTAAGGAGGATTCCACGGCCGCGACCGGACCACTTACCACCGCGAAATCCACCCATATGCTTTGGCCGAGCTATCCTTGATCGTTTGACTTGGTTTGTCAGTTTTTAATTTCAATTCGTTTTAGTCGCATCTGAGTTGAGGTTGATTTCAGAAAATGAGATCTTGGAATATTATTTTAATATTAACAAGAGGATTTTGAAGGAATTTGAAATGTCGGATTGAATGCTTGGAAAATGTTTTGAAAGCATTGTTTCAAGTGCCGAGATTCTTAAACTTGGTTAAATACTGGAGATTTGGAAATGGAAATGGGCTTGAGTATTATGGAATTCGCTTATTTGCATACTACTCAATTTCGATGTCTGTTATGCTCTCCTTCTTTCTTCAAACTCCTTAGACAATAAAACTAAAACAAAACATGCATAATGATGATGTCTCAAAACAAACCAAAAAATGATGTCCAAAACATGAACTAATTGTCTTTTACAAGCACTACACTTTAAAGTCGCTAGGCCGACTTCTCCTTTAAGCTCTCAAGGCGGCATCTGCAGAGCCCATGTAGCCTGGGCCTCAAACAACACTCCTTTCTTATCTCTAAGCTGCATTCCACCTGGATGGATTTGATTCACCGTAAATGGTCCCATCCTCTTGTCCTTGAATCTACTAGGGAACCAATGCTCTTTTGATTTGGAGACATACACCTTATCTCCTACTTCATAATGGCTCAAATCATCATTCGATACCCTGCACAAGCGCAAATACCAAAGCAAACCTCTTCCAAAAAGTGATAAATCCTTAATTGAAATCGAGAAAGAGGAGTATGTACCTTGGCTTATCTTCTTTTCTGTCAGTGGGTGAGGTTGATATCGATCAGCAGTACTCGATATCGAGCTCTGTTCAGCTCTTGGAGGTCCTGTCGATTTGGAGGGTTTCTGCTCGATATGTTGTGGTCGACTTCAACCTATCATACTCGATATCGAGGTTCCTTGCTCTTTCTCAGCTTCTGGGGCAGTCGATTTCAGCTCAGGGTTATGGTTGATATCGACCTGTGTGCTCAATTTTGATTTTTCCTATCCTACGTCGACCCCATAATTATAACCTGGCAAAGAATCATCTTGAACTATGTTAGTCGATATCGACTTACCTTTGTCGATTTAGAGTGGCTTTTTGGCTCCTTCGTTCAAGATTGCCACGACCTCCTCCAATTGGGCTTCTATGGCCCTCTTTTCAAGCTACTCAGGTGTCATATTCCTTACCTTTGCTTCCCCGCATGTGATGTAGACACCTTTAATTGACTTTACCTCCATTGGCCCTTCATGATTCCTCACTGTCTTAGTGAAGGCTTACTCTATCACTTCGTCACTAATTGTGAATGAGAGCAATCCTTTCTTCACGCTTATGTTGGCATCGACGGTTGCTAAGAATGGCCTACCTAAAATAATTGGACAATCAGGGTCCTTTGCCATATCAACAACTAGAAAATCAGCAAGGACAAAAAACTTACCTACTTGTACTGGCACATCATCTAACATCCCAGTTGGAATTATTACCAATTATTCTCCATGTGAAGCTTTGCATCCACAGGCTCCATGGGACCTATCTTTATCTTTTTCCATATGGTTAGTGGCATCATGCTAACACTAGCACCCAAACCAACTAAAGCATTAAAGCGATATTGACATAAGCCTATAGCGATAGAAAACTTACCTGGGTCCGCCAGCTTCTTTGGTAGCTCCAATCTGTTGCATTCCTCTGCGATCTCAGCAATTGATTGCTTCTTACCTAATATGTTCTTAAGGAACCTCATATAGGATGGCATCTCGTGAAGTGCTTCGGTGAATGGAATTGAAACATTAGGCCCTTGAAGCATCTTCACAAGGCGCTGAAACTTCTTTTCCTCCGGGTCCTTAATAACTTTCTTTGATGGGAATGACAACACCACCTTCTTCCCTGTAGCTAGAGTTGTGTCGACATCGACTAGATGGTGGTCGATATCAATTGAAGGAGTCGATTTCTGTTGTGATTCAGCATCAGTGTCGACAATGAGTACATGATGCTCGACATCGATATCACCTTGGTCGATATCGACTAGGGGTGTCGATATCGACGTCTCTTCTGGGGCTTTCTCCTCCGCTTTTTGCTCAGGCGTTTGCAATTGACGCCCACTCCTTAGATTCATGGCCGCTATATGTCCAGTAGTTTTTCCCTTTTGGTTGGTCACAGTTGATCCAGACAGAGATCGTGACAGTTTGGGTATTTGTTCCGCCAATTGACCCATTTGGGTCTCCATGTTGCGTTTCCTGTTTGTCCATCTCCCCAAGCCTAGAGTTGATACCTTGCAGTTGAGTATGAACAGAGTTATTTGCTTGTTTGAACTCAACATGGTTCCTCCGCATCTCATCAAGAATGATATGCAGGTCATCCTTCCTTGGTTCGCACTCAGGGTGCCCTGGTGCTCTATATGGTGGGGGATCCCTTTATTGATGTGATTGATCGAACCGGTTGTAAAGACCCGGATTTTGAAATCTTGATTTTCAGAAAAAGGAAAAAATAATTAGAACGGGTGTAATCGGATTTTGTTTTAATAATAAATAAATCAAGCTAAATAATAATAATAAACTCGTCTTTAATTTAATAATAAACCGAACTCGAGATTCTTAAAACGAATTCCAGCCCAATCTTGAACTTTGATAATCGATTCTGTCTTTTATCTCAGGATTCGAAAAAATTTCCTCAAATAACGATATTCTTTCGGTTTTAAAAAATCTGATTGATCGAGAGAGCGGGATTCCGAAAGCCAATCGTTGAAAATTTAAATTTTCGACTCGGGACCAATATTCCGTCCTCTTTCACCCATTCTTACCCAATTTCCATCTCCAACTCACCTTCTCCTAGTTTGGGTAAAGTTCTATCCTCTCCTTCCTCCCTCCTTTCATGACTCCTCTTCTTTTGGCAAACAAACAACCCATTTCACTATTCACCCATCAGATCCTTTGACCACTTCCTCAGCCACACAAACACAAGAAAAAAAACACTCCCTTACCTTTCTCCCCATTGGATTGCCGAGTACAAGTCCCCTTCCTCCTCCGTTTTCATCAGTCATCACCACCAACACACCTCCCCACCATCATTCCCTCTATCGCCTCTGGCAACCACCATCACCTCCGTTCCAGCCACCTCCCCTCCCTCTCCTTTGCGTTTAATTAGAGGTCGAGCCCTCCCCTGTTCTTTTAAAACGACCAACCGAGCACCCCTTGACATCCAAGCGCAGCGGCAGCAGCGCCGACCACCATCTCCTTCGACGTCCGACGTATCTAGAACCACCGCCGAGCCTCCGGCGAGCTCAATGCGCCCGACCTCTTTTGGTAAGCTTTCGATCTCCATTTCCGACTGGAAACCACCAAAAGGCTCACCTTTAACCCTCTTTCAATCGTCCTATGCCAAGACAGTGCGTATCGAGCCTCCGAAGAAGCCAAATCGTGTCTCCGACGATCCCCGGCGAAGCCGACAAAACCCGAAGACTCTCGGTGACCAGGAGAGCACCTTAACCCCTTCGACTCCCATGGCTTGCTTCCTGTGTGTTTTCTTTCTTTATTTTGAACTGACTGAGAGCGTGGGAGTGGGAGAGCACCGGAGAGCGAGAGCGGATCCGACGAGGAGAGGTGAGGGTGAGCGATCGAGCACAGAGGTGTGGAGGTGAGTGTGTGTGTGAGGACGAGAGGGTTGGTCGACATATGAGTAACGAGCCGAGTGCCCAGCCTTGTGTCGAGGAAGGAAGGAGACGAGGGAGAGCTCAAGCTCACCACCGGCCAAATCCCTCCTTCTTCTTCTGTACGTTCGAACGCAAGGTAAGAGGAAGAAGGAGATGTCGGCCCCCCAACTTCCACGTCAGCTGCCACACAACAACAACTGGGGCCCCTTTTTTTTGTTTTACTCTTGTTCGGATTGGATTAAAAAAAGGGGGGGAGAGTTGGACCTTTTTTTTAATTTTGGGTCGAGTGGGTTGTGTTAAAGAAGGAGGGGCTCGGTTTTGGTGCATGATAAAAGGTAGGGGTCGGTTGTTAATTTTTATTAAATATAGGGGCTGTTTATTAATTAAATAAAATGGTTGGTTACTTGAAAGATTTGAGAATATTATTTGAAAGTGTTTTAATGAAAATGGTAATTGAAAAATTATATTATGTTATTGAGATTTAAAGAATATAAATATTATTTTGAGAATTAAAAGATATTATATTATGACCTTATAAAATACTCGAACTTAAAATATGTTATCAGATTAAGTCACAAAAGGAATTTGGCGAATGTTTTCAAGAATAGGAATTTCTACCGAATTGACTCGAACTTTGAAATGGATTGGGAACTAACTTGGGAATCCGACTTGTTCGATGACTAACTAGCATGATGATATGATTGTATGACTAATAGCATGATATTCTGATGATGTGTTATGAAAGGGTATATGCTAGTTACCTATGATGATGAAGTGACATATACGCTAAGTATGAGTATAAATTATGATATGCCAATATTGCTATGATACAATGTCGATGTACTGGTGAATGTGAATTATGAAATAAAATGTTGATATATGTCCTTAAAATGATATTAGGGAGTGTTGATATATGATCGAAAAGCATGATATGTTCTTAAATATGAATGTATGAATATGATATATATATGAGGCGATGACGTGTTACCATATGTTATTATATGATATAATAATAAGTTAAAGCATGATAAGATGTTGAGATGATGAGTTGAGATGGTACTTGATGAGTTATATAGAGACTTTGTGATGAGATATGAGATGAGTTGAATGACGATGATGATATGGAATGTGATGATGAGACTTTCGATATGTGATGAAATCGTGTGTGCTTGTATGTTTGAATACATAGACTTATACTTCCCTTATGACTACTAGGTGACTTTGAACTGTGTGATTGCTATAATGCTGTTCTGCACATCCAAGTAAGTTCCTTTATGGGCTTACTCAGATTCGAAAGAGAATCCCTGCTTGTGATTATATGACATACTAGGTGTTGCATAAGCATTAAAGCATGCCATGTAGTATCATTCTAGGATCGCACTTATGAATGAGCATTCGGTTACTTTGTGTGTTTAAGAACAGAACGACCATTATCTGTGAGTCTTAGAGTCTTTGCTAGGGTCATGGGGGCATTCGTGTTTTATACCGTTTCGGTCCCCGATCGAGTCGATGAGTATGATCTATATATGTATCTCTGTACGGTTCGACATAGACCGAGCACCCTACCTCGCATTGGGTACGGGAATATATCTGTTACGGTTCGGCTAAGGCCGAGCGCCCTACCTCGGAGTGGGTACGAGAATATATTTGTTACGGTTCGGCTAAGGTCGAGCGCCCTACCTCGGAGTGGGTACGGGAAATACAGAGATATGGGGATATACCACTTGGCATTCTTTGGGCGCCTTTACAGTTCTTTCTACATATCATAACCTAGGAGCATGATAGTGTGATTTAATTTCCGTATTGCATCAAAGCATCTTTATTATAGCGTATGTGTATACTTGCTTGCGGGACAGAGTGTGTTGGGGTCTCGGTCTGATCCCGGTCGCACAACTTGTTTTTAGGTATGATTGCTCTTTGTTTCTATGGCATGGGAATCCCCCGGGCGATTGCAAAGAACCTGCCTAACTCCACTAATTTGGTTATATAATTTCAGAATATATGTTTTAATGATTTGGTTTTGACCCGGCCTCGCTGGGCAAGTTGTACCTTACTTCCGCTTTCACCGGTTTCGAAAATGAATTTCTGCAATATAGTCTTAGGACAGCTTAAGGGTTCCTAGTGGCCTTCGATTGTTTTGGGGTTCGAAATCCCTACTTTAAAATACTGATCCTTTGAGGTTCGAAACCTCCACCCGTACTCGAATTACAAGATCCAAACGAAGGTACCAACCTTCAAAACGTATCTCGGGCACTTATATCTGGGCCGTTACAAAGTTGGTATCAGAGCCAGGTTTTACAGTTCGGGTACGCAAGGGTCGGGTGTATGTTTTAGAAAATAGCCCACGAATTTCAATAGATTTGAAGATGGTTTAAAGGGGCAAAATGAATTTAATATGCCTAACTCAATTGGACTAAATGGGAACTCGGCTTATTAAATATGATGGATCAAACCAAAGGGATCGAGTGGGTAGGAAAGGTGCTAGACTATCCCTATTGGATGTAGTTGGGAACGGCTAGGCGAAATATCAGCTTATTCTTTACAGATTGGTTGGAAGACTCCAAGGAATTGTACCGAGGTGGTTGGAGTGGTGAGTTAGGTAGAGATCGTGAGGTTTTGCCCCTCCGGTCAGTCGCTCCTCGAAGAGCGACATTAGATAGCATGATGTGCTTTATGTATTAATTGGGCCTGAGAACGATTTCCCCTCGAAGGAGATCATTATAATTGGTATTGGCTGATTCTATGCTGAGTGATTGTTATGCTTGAGATTTGATTGGTAGGTCCTGACTATGAAATGTGTATTGAATGATCTGTGCAAACAGGATAGCGGGAGTACCCTTCTTCTTCTTATATGGTCAAGCCCAGCTTGTATGGAACAACCCCTTCCACTATGTTAACCCCTTGATGGTCTTATCCCGATTCTTATTACGATCAACCAGTGTCTTCTTACCACAAAGAGTCGTACCAGGGTCCCACGGGAAAGAGGGGTAATGAGTCAGTTGGGAAAGGTCAATGGTTGCCCTTAGAGATCTCTGTCCGGTTGTAATGGTGGCTCTCTCTGAATTGCATGACATGATTTTGAAATCTCTGGCATGTACCTTGCGAATGACCTTTAGTAAAAAGCTGCTCATGTTGTTGCATCTATGATTAGTTACGTTGTTCAGGTCTCGTGTTATGCCTTTCTTTCTCTCATGATTATATGTTGTCATAGCATGTATACTTGGCCTATTGATCATATGATTGATTGGAAGCATGAACCACATGATGTGAGTCTATATGATTGTTGCTTCTCTTGAATTAGGTCCATGATAGTGTGATCAGCTCTTCCGTATATGAATGCTTCGTAAGATGTTCTCCTTGGCATGAACGTCAATGACGCCTCGATGCTTATCATTCCTTTTGTGACAAGAATCTATAGCATGCCCATCTATTTTGTATTCCTCAGGCTAATTATTGTTGATTATGCTACAACTAATGTTGTTGTGTGTTACTTGCGCTGAGTAGAGGATAGGTTGGTATAGTTGAGTCTTGTTAAATGCATATTTTATCCCAATATGTGCTGATTTGAACTCATGTCCCCATATTCTCGTCATATTGCCCGTTACTTAGACTTGCATTATGCATCGTTACATTACCTCTCATGCTACTATATCATTGAAATATGATTGGACTGAAGTCTTGCATATCATGTATTAATCAATCAAGTGCATGCATGTATCATATGTTATGTTGAACCATTAGTAACATGTAGGACCCTTGGTTGTGACTTATGCGAATCCTACCTTGCTTACACTATTGTTGATTCTCTCTTGAGCTAAGTCCCTGATAATGTGGTTCTTCCCTCTTTCGATTCTCTTAAAATGTTTCACTCATCCTGATTAGATTAATGTTGAATTCAAAGATCGATTTGCTTTCCGTGATGGTTAATTCTAGCCTGATTACATGTTCTCGCTCGGTGGTATTCCTATATCACTCTATGATGTCTTCTTGGGCTTCCATGAATGTATGACTTGACACCTCGCATGATCACACACCACGTTATATCATGATCTTGCATACTCATGACGCATAAATGTTAGAATGAATCTAGTCGAATTACCTTGATTGTATTCATGTTTAATATGCATTATTAGTATCCTATAAGGCTTATGAATTCCAATATGACTCACGAAATAGTGACCTGTCTTACCTGACCTATTACGTGAACATGCTTGTACTGTAATGTGATAGTTGTCGTATCGTTTTATGTGCCCTATGATGGTTCTTTCCTAGCGTGATTATAATCTATCGCCCGTGATGTTATCTTGTTTACTCTGTGGTGACCCTTTTGCTTTAATGTACATCATATTGAACTCATTTAATCACTCTTGACTATGCCCATGCCTTATCATGTATCGCTAGCATCATATAGGATCTATGCTTCCTAAGCGTATCGCATCGTATGATTACATGCCATTCTTAACCTATTATGTGATCATTGCTGTTAGATGTGATAGTTACTATGCCGCTCTTATGTATTCTCGTATGACACTTAGTCTGGTTGTGATGATATACCTCGCCATGCTATATTTGACCTCACTTGTTCATGCTTGTACATTCTTTCATATACATGATGCTCGTTATCTTCATTAAATCCCGCATGACTTCGAATCATACATGATCATTGTTGGTTTCGCATAGCTTGCTTGAAGTTGCTAGGTATATCTGCTTCCATAGAATAATAGACTACTAGCTTGTCTCACGCGCATTAGTGTAGGACTCGATTGTATCTTCGGAATGAATATGTATGTCGTTGTTCCTTGAGATAGGTACATGTTAGTGTGGATTCATGTGATTGATATGCCCCATGATGAATTCGTGCTTGTTTGTCATAATTGTAACCTAATAGACTTCCTTAAGGGCATCGTTACTATTCCCGGGTCGGAGTCTTGTCTCTTGTCATGCCATCCTTAGCCTTGATCCGTGTTTGTCTACGAAAGGAAATTGGGTTGTCCGCCCTTGTCACTCCCCTATCTCCGTTAACTTGGACTCTTACGCAATACATTGGACGAGCGACCGTATGGAAAAGGGAATGGGAAGCTGGATAGCGGTAGAGCAGCGCAGCGGAAGCATGGGCCCATACCCCACGGGCCTCAGAATCGACGATGTTGACGGAACAAGCTCACTTCGAGAGTTGTAGTTACTGAGCGTGATATGACTTGCAAGCGGGAGTGTCCTCCATTCAGATTGCTAATCCTTTCTGAACTTGTTGATGGTGATATTGCACTGACTTGACGATGGAAATTGCGTGTTGATGTGTTGACTTGGTAATGAGTGTTGCCTGATTATCTGTTGTCTATAATAATATGATTCGATGCCTTACAGTTCTAATGTGCCATGATGTCTTGATTCGATAATACTCTGAGTTGCTAAGCATGCTCTAAATTTCTTGCCTACATAGTATGAACATCAAATGCTGAGAATCTGAACTGTTTATTAGATAAGATTATGATTAAACTCGCTAGCTTGATTTGGTTATGTTCATATATGATGTTTGCAATAATTATTTAGCATGACGGTAAATTAAGACTTATTTATACGGTTGTAATGCTTGATGATGAACTAATGATGCTATTGTTATACATGGTAGTCGATATGATGTAGACCTTATGTGTGATGAATTTCATGATTGCTTCTTCTTTGAACATATGAGTGAGGTCCTTTGGTATAATGGTCAGAGAGTGGGGAAAGGTTTTGAGCGATTTGGATGATCGACAGTGGTAAAGGGAAAGTTGCAGAAGAGGGGTGTTGACTTAGGGTGGACCGAGTGAGTTCGGGATTTATAAGAGGTAATGCTTGGTGGTTTTCGATGAGCTTCTAGGTGAATCTTGGGTAGGGGTATGGTTAGGACTAGGTCGGCTAGGTGGTGATCGGGAAGTGTAAGAAATGGCTTGTAAGAGTATTGAGAATATAGTATGCGAGGGTACTCGGGTGTGAGGTTAGAGATAGGAGTTGGACTCTTAGAGGTGGGTTGCTTGTGGGAGAGCTTGGTGGAAAGAGGTATGAGATTGGAGTGTCGGAATGAATTAAGACTTCTTCTATGGGATATTATCTAAGTTGATGTTGGTGAGTCTAGATGAAGATTGGTCTTGGCTTGAGAGTTGGAGACGAGCGAGCGGGGATTGCGTTTTATTGTGACTGGTATAATGCGCAAAATTTTTTGATTATGTGCTTATGAACTGGCATGATGTTAGATAGCGACCATGATGAACCTGATATGGCATGATATTACATGTTGATATGCAATACTGAAATCTAATTGGTAGTGACAACTGTGATCATGATATATTGATACATTGCTATCCTACTATGTTGTTCTAGAAGCATGTTATGATTTGTTGTATGAATCATGAGATAATTATATGTTGCTATGTGAAAGCATGATGTTATACTATATGGCTGATAAGCATGATTATGAATATGTGAGTGATGAATATGACTTGGAGCATGAATATGACTTATATATATATATATATGTATGTGTGTGTGTGTGTGTGTGTGAGATGATGGTGCATGACTGCTAATGATCGTTGTATAGTATTGTGATGAGTTAAGATGATGTCTATTGAGCATGCTGATGGTTGATGATTGATATACTGCTTGATTTTCACTTTTGCTAAATATTAATAACATGACCTTGGTTGTGTGGATGTATTGACAATGGATTTTGGTTCGTTGACTATGTGGTGAGTAGATACTTTTATGACTTCTGGTGTGATGTCGTAACATTTGTTATGATTTCGGTATGTTGTGAGATGCATATTATGGCCTTTAGTATGATGTGGGGATACTTGATGTGACCTTGTGGCACCATGTTGATATGTGTTTTGAGACTTGCCTTATGACGTGTTGGTTGGAGATTGGTTGGTTTATGTGGTTATGCATTTCTCATGGCTTGCGTGCTGATGTGCTTGATGTGATGTCCGTTGGGACTTGTGATGCTTTTCGTAGGATGTCGAGATACTTTATTGACTCGTAGTATGTTTGAGACCTTGTCTCCATTTTGGCACGTATTGAGATGCTAGCATCTCTCATGTTGTGATTTAGACAGTTTATGCATTTGAGCTGCTTGACTTGTTGAGACTATCTCGTTGATGTTTGAGACTTACCACGTGGGAGGTGGTTGGTATTACGGTAGCTATCTATATATGAGTTAATGAGATTATGGCTTTATGATCCTTGATGAGTTGAGAATGATGATTGAATGACTTGGAACATAGGAAGAGAATATGGGATTAGCCCTTAGAGGTGGATGGTAGGATAATTGGGAAACTGGGAACGTTTTTGACTAGTTTCAAAATTGAAAGATTTTGAGCAAAGATTTAAAAAGAACTCGCTCAAATTTTAAGAAAACTATTGCGACCCGGGTTTTCCATCATGACGCCCTATGAAGTGGATACAAGCATTTATAGGGGCACTTGTGGATCGCTTGCTAAGACCTAGTGGAGACGCCATGATGTTCTGTTTGAGTTATAATATGACCGAAAAGTCGGGGTGAAGATGTGGTAGGGGCCCATACTACATTCTTGCTACGACCGATTGGGAGTATTATGATCGTGACGTCGGTGCTGTGAGATCTCATAGGGGCACTGATGGACGGTTTTTAGTCGCGTAAACCGTATCAAAATAAAACTCAAACCTACAAACTAGTATAGCAAGTAAGTAAGAGATCGATCCCACAGAGAATCAAGTATTCCTTTGCAATGGGTATTTACCAATTAGTGAAAAGGGGGGTTTTTGGGTGATTGAAATAAGAAAGAAAACAAAATAAACTATAAACAAGTTGATGCAAAATAATTTAGAGAATATCGCTCTACCTACAACTATCCACTTTATTTGGTTGAATTGATATTGTAACTTCCTCTTGTCCTTTTAGTTTTCCTATGAATGCCCTTGTCCCGGCCTAATATAGTTACTAGTCCAATCAGTCCTAGAAATCCTTATCAATTGAACAATCTCTAAAGAAGGATTTAACCCAATTGATAGCTTTAAGTTCATAGATTAACCAAGATATTTGCAGTCCCTAAAGAGGGATTTAACAACACATCCAACTTTCTACCTATGCAATTAGTTAAATCAGACCTAAAGGGACAAGTTTGCTACTTGGGTTAAGGTTCGCAATTAGGAATCTGCAAAACCCTAGCAGTTGAATTGATCTAACAAGTTGGCCAGACAAGATAGAACAAAACAATCAATCAATAAGCACAAAGAAGTTGAAACATTCAATCAAGGAATTTAGGAACGAGAATTAGAAACTCACAATCAATCCAAATAAAACTTCAAATCGCAAGTAGAACGAAGAGAGTTTAGCCGCCCATGGCGAACATCGCTCTCAATCTCCAACTAAAATCGTCTTGAATCCTAACCTAATGAATCAATCGAAACCTAGGGCTAAGCCCTCTCTCAATTTAGTGCCCTTTTCGTGTCCAAGTCGGCCAAAAAGACAAAGATAGAATAAATAGGGTTTTGGATAGAAAACACGTCGCTGAACTTTGAAACGTGTCGCTCTGGGCAAATACGGCGGCCGCGACATATTGCTGCACCCGCAGCATATGGCAGCGCCCGCTGCATCAATCTTTTACGGAAACTTCAGGTCGAATCAGCTCTCTACTTTAATAGGAAAGTTGTAGCACTATTAAAGAGCTTTCCAACGCATGGTCATAATAGTCGATCGGACAACCAAGGCCTCTAGAAACTGCAAAACAAGTTCAGTATGTCTGGCGACAACTTCTGCAGACTTGTTCTTCGTTTAGGCTCGCTTCTTCTTCTCAGGTCCTCTTTAGATCTTCATGTAAGCTTCCTCGATCAACTAGACATCCTTATCTAATGCTTCATCAACCCATGTCTTCTCATCGGATCCACAGTTACCTGAAATAATCAATAAAAATGTGTAGATTCCGACTCCACCACCATAGAGAGCAAATATGCAAATTATACTTAACCCATGCATGATATGCATCATAACTAAGCTAAATGCAACCTATTATGACCATCTAAATGCGTGCTATCAAACTTCCCCACACTTAAGCTTTTGCTTGTCCTCAAGCAATAAAAACAAATGTAGGATTAATCCTCTCACAAATAAGATCTTCATGCTATAGTTTTAGAAAAGCAACATCAAGCAATAGGAGCCATGAATAAGAGAACAAATATCCTAGCAAATATATGAGCGACCCAATAGTAAAGGCAAATTTAATCCAACCTCACCAGAATAATGTGTTTCAATCAAGCTCTCATGTGTTTAGGTTTTAAAGTCCAACTCTCAACTCAATCCAAAATGCTCTATTCACCGTGAAAGTTATCACTTGCAAACAACATCATGAGGACTTTTATAGGGTTGTAATGGGGCTTTGGTAGGAATATAAGGCATGGGAAATATTTAGGCTTGTGGTGCTAAAAATCCGGGAAAAAGGAACAACAACCAACCAGAGCAACACCGAAACTTCCATACTTCGCAAACCATTCCAATAACATAAACTCCAATACACATCAATAAGCACTCTTCGATTTCAATAACCATACAACTCATGCAATTTTTCCTTTTGGATGATGACTTCTTTTCTTTTCTTTTATGCTTACTTTTGCCCCTAGGTGAATTTTATCCTCCCTAAGTCCAAGCTTACTAGACTTTTACTCCTAAGTGGATTTTATCCTCCTTAGGCCCCTAGTAATAAGTCATCTCTATTATGCAAGAAGGGTTACCTTATTTCGGCTATGCCTCTCGCAATGCACAACCATACATACATCATCTCCACTCAAAGCAACTCCAACATAAAGATTTTTCACCAATTCTCCTCCTAATTCTCGGATAGGGTCAGGCTAATCATTGGCTATGATATATTTTTGTGGAGCTATTAAAAAGAATAGGCTTTAAGGCTCAGGTGGGCTTCAAGCAAAGGATAATACAAAGGGTAGATAAGGTATAATACGGCTAAAGAAAACATGCCTCAATCATTTGAAATTCACAAGCAACAAACATGTGCAATACGGTATTGAAATAAGAAGCATATGGAGAGTCTAATCACACAATAAAAGCAAAATGGATTAATATGTAAAGTCTCTATAAGGCCAAAACAAACTCACAAGGGTTATATTTTTGCTAGATTTCAATTAAACCTCAACTATAACCATACTTGCTCAATTATATTCTCAAATCATGCTCCAAAAATCATTTCCAAGCAATTCAATCAAATCATGGGACTTATGCAATAAGATCATAAAAATAAATTAGAGGACAAACTAAACCAAGATGGGTATCTTTAATAACACCTAAATGCAATGCATGATATTTTTGTGATTTTTTTTCAATGTGATATATGAGTAAAAATAAATATGAAAACATAAATAAACATGATATGCAAACTCTATCTATATGCAATGCAATCCCTACCCCACACTTAAACTTTTCATTGTCCTCAGTGAAACATAAAAGACAACAAAAAAAAACATAGAGGAATAAATGAATGAAATACTCACAATGTGGTGGATGGGTCTCTATAGGTTGGATCTGAGCATTGCAGCGGGTTGAAGGCGGCGGCTGCGGCATCTGCAGTAGCTGCCCGTTTCGTACGACCTTTCCTGAAAACTTTGTCTATCCAAAACTAAAAGAAACTATCTAATGTCTAATGGAAAACCTAATTTATTGAAAATAAAACTAACTAACTAGGAATTGAAATAACTAAATAAGAAAACTTACCTCGGTTTGCCTCCCAAGAAGCACCTTTCTTTAATGTCATTGGTCTGACTTATTCTCAATCTCAAATACTTGCTTATCAGACATCGTCAAAGCCCTCAGTAGCCGGTCATATTCCTGTGCACACATCTTACAAAAGACATCATAGCACAATAAATTGAAAGTGTAAAATATAAAATTAAAAAACCCTTTCAAACTATCAAAGAGTCTAGCATGACTCTCTCCTGAAGGAATATGATACCACCAACACAGTTCTGCTGGTGGCTTCTCAAAATAGCAATAAAAAGGATCAACATAATCACCATTACCTTCCAAATTGCAAAAGTTTGCCTTTGTTACCTCTTGAGCCTCAACAGATGGCTCTAGACCTGGTTCATCAGTCGGCGAGCTCAAAATGGATGATGCAGATGGAGTAGGAAACACATGACATGTAACCTCATGCGTCGACTCATGAGATTCTAAGTCAAGAAGCACTAGACCCTCTCTTCCATCGTCTAAGAAACTATCGCTGTCTACAACCAATTCCTCCTCATTCGGCGTGTCATTATCATGTTGAAACCACATAGGAGGGAATGAATTTAGCAAAATGACTTCGATAGGATCTTCCGCTCTTTTATCCTTCAATTCTTCAAGGGGTAATGGGATGGGTTTCTCAAAATCAAGAGAAGAAGACGTTAGGTTCTCGTCAGTAGCACTGCGGCGGTCGCCGCCTTGCTGCGGCGGTCGCTGCTCCTCAGCATTATCACCCTCCGTTATGACTTCAACTCCTTCTTTTTCTTCTAAGCCCCTTTTCTTCTCACCTTTTGCACTTAAAGTTTGAATGAGTTGGTTCATCTGATTCTCCAAGTTTTTACAGCGGCTCATTTTTACTTCCTCCAACTGTTGTACCACTTGTGGGAGAGTGTGAAATGGATCCTCCGGGTGTGTGACAGAGTCCTCCATTGGAGGAGAAGACGTGGCGAGCAATTCTTCCTGTGCAGCATGGTAGTCCATATAACAGAAAAAATCCAACAACCCCGACAATCCTCCTAACCGCTTCAGGCCTCCGTTACTCATATACTCAGCAAGCGCTCGTGACTCAACAGTCATCCCATCAATTATACAAATAATCATATCACGGATGCTGAATTGATAACCCCATGAACCAAGGTGGTCAGCATACTTATGCAATCTAGTGAAGTATTGGTGAAAGTTCTCACCTTCAAACTTCGCTAATCTCAACATATTGAAAAAGTTAGTAGCAAGGGCATTATAAACCGTAAGATAGGTTCACAACAAAGTTAGATATATAAACAAAAATCAATAAATATACAAAACAAAGAAATAAACTTGATTCCCCGGCAACGGCGCCAATTTGATGGACGGTTTTTAGTCGCGTAAACCGTATCAAAATAAAACTCAAACCTACAAACTAGTATAGTAAGTAAGTAAGAGATCGACCCCACAGAGAATCAAGTATTCCTTTGCAATGTGTATTTACCAATTAGTGAAAAGGGGGGTTTTTGGGTGATTGAAATAAGAAAGAAAACAAAATAAACTATAAACAAGTTGATGCAAAACAATTTAGAGAAGATCGCTCTACCTACAACTATCCACTTTATTTGGTTGAATTGATATTGTAACTTCCTCTTGTCCTTTTAGTTTTCCTATGAATGCCCTTGTCCCGGCCTAATATAGTTATTAGTCCAATCAGTCCTAGAAACCCTTATCAATTGAACAGTCCCTAAAGAAGGATTTATCCCAATTGATAGCTTTAAGTTCAGAGATTAACCAAGGTATTTGCAGTCCCTAAAGAGGGATTTAACAACACATCCAACTTCCTACCTATCCAGTTAGTTCAATCAGACCTAAAGGGACAAGTTTGCTACTTGGGTTAAGGTTCGCAATCAGGAATCTACAAAACCCTAGCAGTTGAATTGATCTAACAAGTTGGCCAGACAAGATAGAACAAAACAATCAATCAATAAGCACAAAGAAGTGGAAACATTCAATCAAGGAATTTAGGAACGAGAATTAGAAACTCACAATCAACCCAAATAAAACATCAAATCGCAAGTAGAACAAAGAGAGTTTAGCCGCCCATGGCGAACATCGCTCTCAATCTCCAACTAAAATTGTCTTGAATCCTAACCTAATGAATCAATGGAAACCTAGGGCTAAGCCCTCTCTCAATTTAGTGCCCTTTTCGTGTCCAAGTCGGCCAAAAAGACAAAGATAGAATAAATAGGGTTTTGGATAGAAAACACATCACTGAGCTCTGAAACGTGTCGCTCTGGGCAAATGCGGCGGCCGCGGCATATTGCTGCGCCCGCTGCATCAGTCTTTTACGGAAACTTCAGTTCGAATCAGCTCTCGACGTTAACATGAAAGTTGTATCTCTCTTAAAGAGCTTTCCAACGCATGGTAATAATAGTCGATCGGACAACCGAGGCCTCCAGAAAGTGCAAAACAAGTTCAGCATATCTGGCGACAACTTCTGCAGACTTGTTCTTCGTTTAGCTCGCTTCTTCTTCTTCTCAGGTCCTCTTTAGATCTTCATGTAAGCTTCCTCGATCAACTAGACATCCTCATCTAATGCTTCATCAACCCATGTCTCCTCCTCGGATCCACAGTTACCTGAAATAATCAATAAAAACGTGTATATTCCGACTCCACCACCATAGAGAGCAAATATGCAAATTATACTTAACCTATGCATGATATGCATCATAACTAAGCTAAATGCAACCTATTATGACCATCTAAATGCGTGCTATCAGGCACTTATGAGGTACTTACAGGATCAATGACATGATCCTTGGACTCGCCTATTTAAAAACTCCATCCCCTATTTTAGAATGATTTTTTTGTCTCGGGGACGAGACTTGTTTTTAGAGGTGGATGATGTAAAGACCCGGATTTTGAAATCTTGATTTTCGGAAAAAGAAAAATAAAATTAGAACGGATTTCATCGGATTTTGTTTTAAAAATAAATAAATAAATAAATCAAGCTAAATAATAATAATAAACTCGTCTTTAATTTAATAATAAACCTAACTTGAGATTCTTAAAACGAATTCTAGCCCAATCTTGAACTTTGATAATCGATTTTGTCTTTTATCTCGGGATTCGAAAAAATTTCTTCGGATAACTATATTCTTTCATTTTTAAAAAATCTGATTGATCGAGAGAGCGGGATTTCGAAAGCTAATCGTCGAAAATTTGAATTTTTGACTCGGGACCACAATTCCGTCCTCTTTCACCCACTCTTACCCAATTTCCATCTCCAACTCACCTTCTCCTAGTTTGGGTAAAGTTCTATCCTCTCCTTCCTCCCTCCTTTCTTGATTCCTCTTCTTTTGGCAAATAAACAACCCATTTCACTATTCACCCATTAGATCCTTTGACCACTTACTCAGCCATACAAACACAAGAAAACAAACACTCCCTTACCTTTCTCCCCATTGGATTACCAAGTACAAGTCCCCTTCCTCCTCCGTGTTCATCAGTCATAACCACCAACTGATGTACATTTTTGTACTTCTTTTTATTGCATCATTTGACTTCAAATTTCATTCGATTTCCAAAGAAAATGTTCAAAAGGATATAAACTTGTGTAAGAATGGGCTAAAATGCAAGAAATAGGGTCTGCACATGTTTTGAGCTAACCATGCAGGAATTCGAGCGAAATCGGAGTCAAAACGGAGAAGCCAAGTGAAGCTGAGCAGAGGTAGAAATCGACCTTCAACATAGATATCGACCTCCAACGTCGCTATCGACCCTCATATCGACCTCAACATAGACATCGAGTGGAGCTGGACAAGTCGAGCAGGAACAGAGACCTCGATATCGACCTCTGGTGTCGATATCGACCCCTTATCTCGACAGAAGATAGACTCGAGTTCGAGATGCGGATTGGGAACTTTATCTTCAAGGAGGAACGGATTTATCTTGTATTTTTAAGATAGATAGCAGCTGGAGGTCTATTTACTTTTTAGCTTTAAGTTTTATTAAGTTAGTTTAAGTTTATAAAATAAAAGACCTATCCTAATTGTTTGGATAGAGTTCATAGTTTAGATATGAGTTACAATCCTTGGATAGCGAGGATTAGTAGCCTATAAATAAAGCCCTAGGGGGCTGGCATTCAATCATCCAATTTTTAGAGTTCAATTACATTCAATAGAGTTAGAGAAAAGTTTTAGGGTTTGACGTTTGCGAAAGTTGACGTTGAGTTGTAAAGCTTCGGAGTTTATTTTAATGCAAGTTTCTTCTTTTCAATGAACAATGAGTTCCATAATGAGAAGCGAGTAGTTCCCCAAAGTTCTTAGGGTTGGGGTGAGCCCGGCGTTAGCCATGCGTGCTTGAGGTAAGTATTTGATGTCGATATCGTTGTGTCTATCTCTCCTCCTACGATTCTATATTTAGTCCTAATCGAAAGAAAAGGGATTCATGCTAACAACTTGAGTTATAAACATAAAATTGGTAGAGACAATTAGGTTTATTTGCAAGAGTAATCCTAAGAGTTGGTGTACGGCGAAAGCTTGTCCCTCGGGTGAAATTGCGCAATTGTTCGTCTTATTTATCTTATCACATGCATTGGTTAACGTTGTGGTAAACCCTAATCCTAGGAGTTATTTCTTTTACATAGTTTAATTCACATAAACCACGATTATTTATGTTCATCCCTTCTCATCCATTCTTAAATCTTCGGCCCTTCTTTGCCGAGGAAAAACTAACCCACTGCAGGAAGACATCGATATCGACCCCAGACGTCGATATCGACCACTGAGTTCGTCGACAGTTTTCTAAGTCGATGACGATCATCACTTTGGAGGTTGCTGAACATCAATATCAACACCAGACATCAATATCGACCCTACTGTGTCGACTTTCAGTCTTCTGAACCAGTCGATTTCGTGACTGACATCGATATCGACCCTTTCAAGTCGATATCGACCACTTGTTTTTTGTCTCTGCAGGTCTTCTGTTGCAGAGAACATCGACAGCCGAGGTCGACATCGAGGCCCAAGGTCGACATCGAGGCTTCTGGTCGACGCAGACTTGAGATTTCCAAAGCTACTAGGATCCTGCTGACACGCCTCCTCGTGGATCAATCCTGACTACCCTTCCTTTATAACGAGAGGAAGTCTTGTAATTATTTGCATAGGCTAGGAGTTGGTTTACGTTTATTACATCTTTATTATTTGTAATTACTCGACATATCATCCTCCTACAAACAACAAATTGGCGTCGTTGCCGGGGAGGCAATCAATCGCGCCCTAGTAGTCTATCTCACGTCTCTATCTAGATTGGCTTTGCAGGTGTATGCGACGCATTGATCGCCCACCTGAATTTGAAGGAGTAGACGACCCTGAGCGTTATTTCCATCTAAGGGCCCAAGCTCAAAGAATCATGCCGGACAACGCGAACCAGGCTGAACTTATTGAGCAACTAAGGAAGCAGGTTGAGGACCTAACGACTGGAGAGGCGGCACTTAAGGAGCGTACGGACAGGGAGGAGGAAGGCCGGAGGCAAATAGACGCCCAAATCAATGCCCTCCTTAGGAATACCAAGCAATATATGCACCCCGCTCTCACAGTGCCTGAATCGGCAATTCTTATCCCTGCCTCTAATTTTGAAATAAAACCTAACTTCCTAACTGAGATTAGAAGGCACCAATATGAAGGAAAACCTAACGAATGCCATATGACACATATTTCAACCTTCTTAGACATTTGTGATACTATTGCTGATGGACGAAGTCTTGAATATGTCCAACTAAAAGCCTTTCGATGGTCTCTTACAGGGAAAGCATTGCAGTGGTTGGAAAGCTTAGCCCCAAGAACGCTTCGCACCTGGAATGAAGTCAAGGACGCGTTCCTCAACAAGTTCTTTCCTCCTTCTAAGATGGCGTTGATCCGACAGAAAATCACGGGTTTCAAACAAAAGCCTGGTGAGGCTCTGGCGACTGTTTGGGAAAGGTTTAAGGACCTACTATGATCATGCCCGACGCATGGCCAACCACCGTATGTAATTCAGGAGATCATATACAATGTCCTTGATGCTGCAACTAAGGAGAGGATCAACACCTACACCTCCTATGGCTACCTTGAACTCGCTCCACAAGAGGCTTGGGAGACCATAGAGAGGTTGGTGGAGTTCGACAATACATATGGGACTCTTGAGGCTTCTGACACACCATCATCGTCGAGGCCTGCCCCATCTATGCCCTTATATGAACCCTCCAATGTAATCGATCCAGATGTGAAGGAGCAATTCCATAGAGATCAACTTAGAAAGCTCCAAAAGCAAGTAAGGTTCCTTTCAGTGAACCAAGATTGCATTGAATGCGGATCACAGCGGCACACCACCATCGAGTGCCCACATGCCGAACAAGTACAAATAGCGGAGACTCACCAAGAGGCGCGCTACATGAGGGGCCCCAATCACCAATATTGGGGAGACCAAAGGTTCCATCAACCACAAAGGAACCAGGTTAACCCTAGGGACCCTCCGCCTTATAGAGCTCCTGGGCACTCGGAGAGAGACCAAAAGAAGGATGATCTTCAACTTGTGCTAGATGAGATAAGGAGGAATCAAGCTAAGAATGATCAATCCAACAATGCCATCCATTCTCAACTCAATCACCTTACCACAAGGATTGGGGAGATGGATATATGGAAAAGGAACGTAGAGACCCAACTGGGTCAATTGGCGGCACAAATCCCTAGACCGTCCAGAACACTCCCTGGGCAACCCACTACAAATCCTAAGGGACAATCCGGGATGGGCCATGTCGCAGCCATACAATTAAGGAGTGGCAACAAAGTACAAAAGCCACAAACGGAATCGGAGAAAGCAACAGATCCAGTCGACATCGACAGCCCAGTCGATGTCGAGGGAGACGTCGATATCGACCCCCAGGTCGACACCCAGGTCGACGTCGAGGCCACTGTAGAGCCATCAAAGCTACAACAGAGGTCGACATCGACCACCCCAGTCGATATCGACTAGACTCTAGTCGATATCGACCAGAGCCCAGTCAACATCGATGTCCAGCAGGCCCCTCCGGCCACCGTTTTGGCCCCTCCACCAAAGAAGACGTTGCCCTTTCCATACAAAGCATTGGAGGATCCCACCAAAGGTAAGTTTAGGCGCTTTGTAAAAATACTTCAAGGACTTAACGTTATAATACCTCTTACAGAAGCCCTAAGCGAGATGCCCGCCTATGTGCGATTCCTGAAAGACATCCTTAGCAAAATGAGATCCATGGCAGAGATCGCAGAGGAGTGCCCAAAGATGGACTTCCCTGAGAAGAAAAGTGATCCAGGGAAGTTTGCAATCACCGTGGGACTTGGCCAACATCGCTATAAAGCCCTATGTGACCTAGGGGCAAGTGTAAGTCTTATGGCTCTTTCTATTTGGCAAAAGGTGAACATTGGCGCCCTTGAACCTGTGGACATGAAACTTATATGGCTGACAACTCATTCGTCAAGCCCACAAGTATAGTTGATGACGTTCCTGTAAAGGTAGGTAAGTTCTTTGTGCCTACTGATTTCATTGTATTGGAGATGCCTGAAGATCCTGTAGTGCCTATTATCCTTGGTAGGCCTTTCTTAGCTACTGTTGATGCCAATATCAACGTACGTCGAGGATTACTAACCTTTACTATAGGGAACGAAGTGATAGAATTCTCTTTCAACCCAACCATGAGCGAAACAAAGCACCTGGAGCAAGTAGTCCTCTCGCCGGCTAAGGAGAAGCTTAGAAAATTTTTATTGGCGAGGACGGAAACAACAAGCAGGGTCGACATCGACTGGAACCAATCGATATCGACTAAAAACATCGAAATCGACCCCCGTTGGTCGAAATCGAGTATGACATATTGTTGTCAGGAGCTTAAGTATGGGGTCACAGAGGTCGATATTGACCCCCACATGTCGGTATCGACCAACACACTCGAAATCGACCCTTCTTGGTCGAAATCGACTACCCCTCAACTCGGAGATTTCTGTTTCGGGTCCAAACAGGTAAGCCCAGGTATGACTCCTAACCCTCCTCTGTCCCTTATTGATAAATAAATTAAACCCATTATTGATAATTCTACTAAAGAGAGGGTCAAAGCTCCATGGTTTGCCTATATTGCTAAAGTTAGGTCAAGAAAGAGAAGGAAAGCACCCAAAGAAGAACCTAACATCAAAGAAGCCTTGGTTGCCAAACTTCGCTATTACCAAAAGGACCTAGATGATCCGGGAGAAGGCTCAAGCTCGAAGGGTCCCTACATAAAAGGGTCGTGAAGAATTAACGGAGAAGTCGGCCTAGCGACTCAAAACTCTAGAGCATTTACATAAAACCTTTAAATTTTTTCGCATAGATGGTTTTTAGGATTTAACTTTTGTTTTATTAAACTTTTAAAACTGAGATAATTCATGGCTTTATCTATACCTCTAACAAAAATTTCAGGTTTCTAAGCAAAAAGGAACGACGAAGAAGAAAAGAAGCTTTTGCAGAGGCAGTCAAAATCGATCAGGCCAGTCGAAATCAACCCCCCCAGGGTCAAGCCATCTCCTGGAGTCAACATCGAGGACTCAGGAGCGAAAAGCGAAGGTCGATATTGACCATAATCATCGATATCGATCCCAACCTGGCAGCCCTTGTCTTCACTTTCTTCCTCGACTTCGACAGATGCAGTCGACATCGACCACTGACCTAGATATCGACTTCTGGCATCGACCAAACCTGAAATCGACCTGAATCCACAGGTTGCGCTGTGAGTTTCTCTCTACCCTTGTTCTTCTTTTTAATACAGTGAGGACACTGTATATTTTAAGTATGGGGTGGGGGAAAAACATGTCTTATGGTCATAACTTGGTTTTCTTCTTCGCATTACATTCATGTTTAAATTTTTGTTCTTAGTTTTACTTTTATAAAATGTCAAAAAATCCAAAAAAAAAATAGAAAAATGTCAAAAATACAAAAAAAAAATGCATGTTTATTTTTAGAGTTTGTTTTTAAACCCTACTTAGATGTCCTATGATGAAAACTCAATAGCTGACTTGATCATGTAAACCCTATGGCATATTTGGATGGTTTAGCCTAAGTCCTTAAAATTTTTATGTAGATTGTGAACTTGTGATGAAATTGAGCACATATGATCCTAGGCTAAAAAGAAAATCCAACAAAAATTGTCCTAGTGAGAATTTTGTCCTATAGGGAGAACATCAAAAATCCCTCCGCATTCTTGAGTGAATTTACTCTTCCTATGCATCTCTAAATGTGGTGATAGTTATTCAAAGCCAATACATATATATGTCTATTAAAGGTTCGATAATGTAAAACAAAGTAATATTGAAATACTCTAGAAGGGGGGTTGAATAGAGTATGCCGGTTTTTCGCAGATTATCAAGACTTTTGAAGCTTGTGCAAAATCCTTTGAGATTAGACTTAGTCTTTTCTCTGAAAACCTGAATCACAAAGTTAAACAGTAGAACCAAGTGCGGAAATAAGGTAAAGCAATAAGTAAAGGACCGATGAGTTGTTTACGAGGTTCGACATGAACTTGGCCTACGTCCCCACCTAGGGTTCTTCCACAACCCTAGGATTCAACCGGCTTTTATTGATTCACAAGACTTAGGATCCTAGTAGCTCCCCGAGAAGCCTCTCTCCTATACAATTGCAATCTAGTCAACTCACGTTCCCTTGGAGTCCTAGACCAATCTAGAAGAGCCCCACCTCTCTATGCTATCTAGTACAATCCTCTTACACTTAGTGAATCAATCGCCTGGTGTCTACTTCCTGAGTTACAAACTCTTGAGTATAACACTCTCTCAAAATATATCCTATAAGCTCACAGTGTAACTCTCAAATGCTTTGAAATGAAATAACAGACTCTTAACGACTAGCAGAGAGCACACGAAGAAGGCAGATCTCGCTTGAAGGCTTGAAAGCTTGTGTTCAACAGGTGTATAGCTGTCTTCTTCTTCCTTTTCTTTTTATTGAAACAAATCGGCGCCTAAGGATATTTACCAATGGCTAGAGAGGATCATGGCTTGAGTTGGATCTTCTATCTTTGGAAACTTTCGGAGGCCATGATCTTCCGATTTGAATCTTCACAATTTACAACATAAGGAAAGAAATAATAATCGAAAATACTTCCTGAAAGGTTAGTGTATATATAATAATATAATGGAAGCATATAATAACATAAAATAATATTCGAACATAATATCATATAGAACAGGTTTTGTGTTTCATCAATACTGTTAAAGCTTCAAGACCTTTGACACAAACAGACTGTCAAGGCCTTTGAAACTTATTACGATTTTCATCAAGGGAGTGGAGTTATCAATCTCCCCCTTGATGAAAGACAAAACCTGTGCATCCCTGCAACTTAGTCAAGCATATATAATATAAGTAAAATCGGACTAAGTACTTGCATGGGTTAGACAAATGTTGGATCAAAATTTTAAAGCGAGAAGACCATCCAACTGAAAATAAAACCAAGGTCTTCCAAGACCTTTAAATCGCAACAGTTTTAAAAAGTCTAACACCACCACAGATCATCTCCCCCTTTTTGTCTTTCAACAAAGGGAGGAGGTAAAACAGTCACCAAAAGTTTTGAAACAGTTTCCAAAAACCAGCAATGTTTCAGATTTGGGGTTAGGGTAAGGTAGGATAGGGTTAAGCTTCATCGTCCGGAGAATCATCAGTAAGCCGCGACCACAGACCTTGCAACAGCTTGGTTACCCCGCTCATCTCCGTCATAAACTCCTTATGCAGCTCCTTGATATCCAGGCGAACTTCCTCCAAGCCCAACTCCAGGTTGTCCATGCGTTCATCAATGGCTGAAGCAGTGGGAAGAGCTTTTGAAGGAGAGGCAAGACTCCAAGTCCCTTGGGGGGACCGAGTGATGTCAATCTTCTCAAGGCTCTTGGAGTCGAACTTACCCATATGACGCTGCTGTTCTTCATTTTTAAAATCGATTCCAGAAGCTTCGAAGATTTGGGTCAAAAGGGTAGCGAAGGGGAGGGGAGTTCCTTTCCTGGCTTTTCTAGTGTGAGCCATGGATCCTAAAATGGTGTTGGCCAGATCAAGATCAAGGCCATTGAGGATTCGGTAAAGTAGGATCATGGCATTGTCGGTTAGGAGAGAGCCAGAGTTTAGACGGGGTAAGAGGCAACGCACAATGATGTTAAATATGATCTTTGCCTCTAGGGTAAGGGATGAGTGGGTTAGCTGCTTTGAGGTGTTGGTAGATGCCTCGGGTAGAAGATATTTGGATCGGGCAAGGGTATTGCAATGTTCTTTAGAGGGGTTTTCTTGAGAGGGTGGACAAGGGCTAGGAAAGCCAAGGAAATCAGCGAAGTCAAAGGAGCTGAAAGAGATTCTAACTCCCTTGACGACAGATTCCAAGAACCAACCATCGTCAGTGTGTTTTGCTTTGAGATTGATATAGAACAGGCGGGTGAGTTAGGGATAATAGACGGTTTCAAGATTGAGAAGGGTCCAAGCTGGGGATTTTTTAAGGATAGCAATGCATGGTAAATTCAAAGCTTCAAAGAACGTAATATCTAAAAAATCAGAACAACAGATCCTACGAGTTCGAAACTCATCTACCCACTTACCAGCCATTTCAGCATTTTCAAACCATGAAGAGGGGAGGGATTGATTTACCTGAATGAGAGCGGGAGGATCAGCGTTCTTCCTTCTAGCCTGTGTTGGAGCAGACCTCTTGGCAGGCGCCTCAAGGCTTTTGAGGGTGCCCTTCCTGGTGCGCTTAGGAGGAGGAGGCTTGGCTGTAGAGGCTTTCCGCTTCTTTGGAGACGGGGGAGGAGGAGGAGGAGAAGGAGAGGGAGCATGCTCAGGCTCCTCTTCCTCTTCTTCCTCTAACCCCGAGTCCTCAGCGTTGTCTCCATCGGTATCCTCCTCATCCTCTCCAGATTCGTCTTGCTCCTCGTCCTCTTCCTCAGGCTCCTCTTCAGAAGGAACCTCCTTGAGAGCCTCCGCCTCAGCTTCCTTCCAGATTCTCTCAGCTTCCTCCTCGACCAACTTCCTTGCAAGCTCGGCCTCCTCCTCGGCCTTTTTCTTCCTCAAAGCTTCTTCTTCGGCTTCCTTGGCTGCATCCTTTTCCAGAATAGCATCAAGATCCTCCTCTTCTTCTTCCTCATCCACCTCCTCAGCGATGACCTTTTTTTTTCCTTTCTGTTTCGCACTGAGAGGCTTCTTAGTAGAGCGTTTTTTAGAGCCCTTGGTTACTGTAGTCGTGCTCTCAGTGATGGTGCTCTGGACAGTAGCAGGGACGATGGCTTGAGGAGTGGGTTCAGGTGTAGGAGAAGTAGCAGTGTCCTGGCGTCCGTTTTAGAATAGGAGGGAAATAACCGAAAATATTTAGTTCCAAAAATATCTGAATCGGATAAAAAAAATATGTAACATAAATAAATTATTTTGAAATATAATGAAAATAATACTTGATCAAATATCTAAAAAGATATTAACCAAATATATACGATCCGAAATCTGTTTTCTATCATTCAGTTCACAAACCTTGACATAAAACTCAAGGGTCTTGACACTGAGTAGAATTTATCTTTCGTAAAGGGAAAGCTCCCCCTACGAAAGTGCATCCTTGTTAAGCATCCCGATCTCTCATCTAATGAAGGTGAACCTGTCCTCTGCCAAAGGCTTAGTAAAAATGTCAGCCCATTGATAATCAGTTGAAATAAAGGAAATGGACACATCACCTTTTTCGACGTGGTCTCTAATGAAATGATACCTTACATCAATATGTTTGGTCCTTGAATGCTGAACAGGATTCTTTGTGATGGAGATGGCACTTGTATTGTCACACTTAATGGGAATGCCTTTGAGTTTGATGCCAAGATATCGCATTTGTTGAGCTATCCAAAGGATTTGGGAGCAGCATGCTCCAGCTGCTATGTATTCGGCTTTTGCAGTGGATAGGGCAACTGAGTTTTGTTTCTTAGAATGCCAACTGATCAAAGATGCTCCTAAGAATTGGCAACATCCTGATGTGCTCTTCCTATCCACCTTATAGCCTGCAAAATCTGCATCAGAATACCCGATTAATGTGAAATCCTTTTGTTTTGGGTACCATAGTCCAAGCTCCTTAGTGCCATTGAGATATCGAAAGATCCTCTTCACAGTCACAAGGTGAGATTCTTTAGGATCAGCTTGAAACCTAGCTCACATGCAAACACTAAACATGATGTCAGGTCTACTAGCTGTAAGATATAGTAAAGATCCAATCATTCCCCGATACTCCTTTTGATTGATACTCTTCTCAGTCTTGTCTTGATCTAGGGATAATGTTGAGCTCATGGGAGTCTTGGCTGCTTTGGATTGATCCATCTTGAACTTCTTCAAGAGATCCTTAGTGCACTTGCTTTGGTTGACAAAGATCCTTTTCTTGGATTGATGAACTTGTAATCCCAAGAAGAAGTTGAGTTCACCCATCAAGCTCATCTCAAATTCGCTGCACATGATGTCAGAAAATTCCTTGCACAAAGATGTGTTAGTAGCACCAAATAATATATCATCAACATAAATTTGAATAACCAAAATGTCCTTTCCTTTGGTCTTGATAAAAAGAGTCTTGTCGATCAACACCCTTTTAAAATCATTTTCTAAAAGATATTTTGACAAGCGCTCATACCAAGCTCTTGGGGCTTGTTTCAAACCATAAAGCGCTTTGTCAAGTTTATAAACGTGATTAGGAAATTCCAAACTTTCAAAACCTGGGGGTTGAGCCACATAAACTTCTTCTTCTAAGAAACCATTGAGGAAAGCACACTTGACATCCATTTGATATAGTTTTATGCCCATAAAAGATGCAAATGCTAATAATATGCGAATGGCTTCAAGCCTGGCTACGGCAGCAAAGGTCTCCTCGTAGTCAATACCTTCCTCTTGATTGTAGCCTTGAGCAACAAGCCTTGCCTTGTTCCTCACGATCTTACCATTCTCATCTAGTTTGTTTCGAAATACCCATCGTGTGCCAATGACTGATTGATGCTTTGGCCTAGGCTTCAAGGTCCAGACTTTGTTCCTCTCAAATTCGTTAAGCTCACTTTGCATAACAATGATCCAATCTGGCTCTTGAAGGGCCTCATCTACCTTCTTGGGTTCTATAAGAGAGACAAATGCGTGAAAAGCACAAAGATCATTAAGTTTAGAACGAGTTTGAACACTAGAAGTAGGGTCAGAAATGATATCCTTTAATGAGTGTGATGAGGAGTATTTGAATTTTCTTTTGCTAGTCTCAGCTCATTGATTCGTCACACCAGCAGGATTGATTTGTGGTACATCTGACTCCATAGTCCTGTTAGGTTCAGTTTCAGCAGTTTCTGACATTTCAACACTGTTGAATTGGACACCAAGGGCTTTGGACGAATCTTCAACACCTTGGGCCAATTCTTCAGTGTTGAGAATCTGTTCCTGCATGTTCCTCTTCTCTGTGTTCTTGGTAGCAGCGTCATCACCTTCCTCATTCTCCTCATGGATGTTAAGATCTATATCTGCAACACTTTCACTCAATGAACCGTCATTGCATTCATCAAATATAACATGTATACTTTCTTCAACTAACTGGGTCCTTTTATTGAAGATTCTATAAGCTTTGCTACTTGTGGAGTAGCCAAGAAATATACCTTCATCACTACGCGCATCAAATTTCCCAAGGTTATCTTTTCCATTGTTATGAACAAAGCAAGTACAGCCAAAGGGTTTAAAATAAGATATAAGTGGTTTGCGGCCTTTGAAAAGTTCATAAGGAGTTTTCTTTAAGATGGAACGAATAGGACAACGATTCAAAATATAGTTAGCTGTGTTAACAGCTTCAGCCTAATAGGTTTTAGGTAATGCATTTTCTAAAAGCATAGTCCTGGCCATATCCTCTAGGGTGCGGTTCTTTCGTTCCACAACCCCATTTTGTTGAGGTGTCCTAGGAGCAGAAAAGTTATGGGAGATGCCATATTTAACACAAAACAAATCGAACTGAAGTTGATCAAACTCCCTACCATGATCACTTCGAATTGACACTATGGGCTCGTTTCTTAAAGTTTGCAACTCCTTACAAAGTTTTGAAAACTCAAATAAGGCCTCTGATTTTTCTTTTAAAAATGCAACCCAAGTATATCTAGAAAAATCATCAACAACAACAAGCATGTACTTTTTACCATTGGGAGATTTGACTCGCATAGGACCACATAAATCCATATGTAAAAGTTCAAGGGGTCTAGAAGAACTTACAACCATTTTGGGTTTGAAGGAGCTACGAGTTTGTTTACCTCGTGTGCATGCATTGCACATATCAATACCTTTGAAGTCCATCTCAGGTAGTCCTCTTACAAGCCCTTTGGACACAAGCTTCTGTAGTGTATGTGGACTCACATGACCGAGTCTCCTGTGCCAGAGCTTTGGATCGTCCGTCAAAGCTTTTAGACAGGTTAAGCTTCCTTGTGCCACTTGATAAGCATTCACAGCGTATATATTGTTGTAACGATATACAGTTAGTATAACTTCAGCTGTATCTTCTCTGCACACTAGACATATTTTCTTGTTAAATCTGACATTATTGCCACTATCACATAATTGAGAAACACTAAGCAAATTATACTTTAAACCATTCACAAGATAGACATTTTTAATATTATGGTTGGAATCACTCCCAACGCTACCAATACCAACGATGTCACACTTTCCTTTGTCACCAAGAGTGATTGTTCCTGTGGATTGCTCCTTTAGATCATGAAAGAGAGACCTCTTCCCACTCATATGCCTCGAGCATCCACTATCAATAATCCATTTTTGCTCCTTCACCTTGGTGATCTCCTGCAAAACAAACATCAACCTTTGTGGCTAGACCAATAAGCAAATTTGGATCCATTATTGGGATAAACCATATTTGGTAAAATAGTGCCTTTTGGGACCCAAACTTGTGTTATCCGTTCTTTTCTCAAATGAACAGGGAATGTATTGCGAATGATATATGGATCCTTTCTTCTATAGGGACTGGTCTCTTTTACATGTCCCTTTCGAGCACAATGGTGACATATAGGAGAGGTTCTGCTTCCTTTTGCCTTTACAAAGGTGGTAATGTGCTGCTTCTCTAAAAACCTTGGATTGTAACCAATACCACTTTTGTTTAGAGAACTTTGTTGCTCACCCAACATCCTATCAAGAGTGCCTTTGGATTTGGCAAAACTTATGAGGGCTGTCTGTTGGTCTTGAATCTTATTATTCAGGGAGATCTTCTCGTTCTCTAAGTCATGATGTTCACTTCTCAGAGACGAGAGATCTTGCTTGACTTCAGATTTCTCTGAATCAAGAGTCTTGACTTTAATGTCAAGACCTGAATAAGAAGCTTCAAGACTTTTGACCCTTATAGACAGATCCTCAATGGTTCTTTCCTGGTCCACAATTCTCTTAATAAGAATGTTAGTTTGGGCAATGAGTTTCTCTTCATTGGCAATCATATTAGAAAGGAATTCCGATAATACCTCTTTTGGACTTGCCATAAGTTCTCTTACGGTTACCTCAAGCTTCTCATCGTGAGATTCATCTCCTGATGCCATAAGACAGACATTGGCCTTCTCATCGTCGGAGTCGGAGTCAGAATCGCTCCATGTTGCCACCATGGCTTTCTTTTTCCATCTATCACCCTTCTTGGACTGGCTCTTCGTCTTTTGAGGGCAGTCTTTCACAAGATGATCTGTTTCACCACATTCAAAACAAGACAACGGTTTAGTCTTCTTATCATTTTTGTTGTATTGAGACTTACCTCGGAATTTAGAAGACTCTGATCCATCCTTGTGGTTGAATTGTTTCTTCATTTTGAGGATTCGAGCAAGGCCTCTTGTGATAAGAGCAAAAGGATCATCCTCATCGTCATCCTCATCTTCGGAATCAGATTCATCTTTGTTGTCATCCTTCTTAGATTTGAGCGCCAAATTCTTAGTGCTTGCTGGAAGTTCTCCATCGTCTTCATTAAGGATCATCTCATGCATGATCAGTTTCCCAAGCAGGTCGTAAAGAGGCAGAGTAGTGAGGTCTTGGGCTTCCTCTATAGCTGTTACTTTAGGACCCCACTTTTCTTTTGGGAGACACCTCAATATCTTCCTTACTTTCTCAACGTTTGTAAAGCTCTTGCCGAGAGAGTAAAGATTGTTGGTGATTTATGTGAATCGTGTGAACATGACCTTGATAGACTCATCAGGCTTCATCTTGAAAAGTTCATACTTTCGAAGGAAGATGCTGATCTTGGTGTCCTTCACTTGGCTGGTTCCCTCATAGGTGACGACCAGTTTGTCCCAAATCTCTTTAGCTGACCTACAAGATGAAATACGGTTAAACTCATCAGTGCTAAGACCACAATAAAGTAAGTTAATAGCCCTGTAGTTTTTGGAGACGAGTTCAAGGTCCGCTTGGATGTATTCGGACTCCTTCTTTGTGACTTTTGTTCCATTTGGTCCATCTTTCTCTGGAATCTTTGGCCCATTCTCTATAATGTTCCAAAGTTCCAGATCTTGGTCTATGATGAACATATTCATTAATGATCTCCAGTGGATAAAGTTGTTTCCTACAAAGAGTGGTGGTCTGCTGGTAGACCTTCCCTGTGCAAATCCTCCGCTTGCTTCACCAGACATGATCGAAAACTCACAAGATTGTTAGATCAAAAGCAGTGAATAAAGCTCTGATACCAATTAAAGGTTCGATAATGTAAAACAAAGTAATATAGAAATACTCTAGAAGGGGGGTTGAATAGAGTATGCCGGTTTTTCGCAGATTATCAAGACTTTTGAAGCTCGTGCAAAATCCTTTGAGATTATACTTAGTCTTTTCTCTGAAAACCTGAATCACAAAGTTAAATAGTAGAACCAAGTGCGGAAATAAGGTAAAGCAATAAGTAAAGGACTCGATGAGTTGTTTACGAGGTTCGGCACGAACTAGGCCTACGTCCCCGCCTAGGGTTCTTCCACAACCCTAGGATTCAACCGGCTTTTATTGATTCACAAGACTTAGGATCCTAGTAGCTCCCCGAGAAGCCTCTCTCCTATACAATTGCAATCTAGTCAACTCACGTTCCCTTGGAGTCCTAGACCAATCTAGAAGAGCCCCACCTCTCTATGCTATCTAGTACAATCCTCTTACACTTAGTGAATCAATCGCCTAGTGTCTACTTCCTGAGTTACAAACTCTTGAGTATAACACTCTCTCGAAATATATCCTATAAGCTCACAGTGTAACTCTCAAATGCTTTGAAATGAAATAACAGACTCTTAAGGACTAGCAGAGAGCACACGAAGAAGGCAGATCTCGCTTGAAGGCTTGAAAGCTTGTGTTCAACAGGTGTATAGCTGTCTTCTTCTTCCTTTTCTTTTTATTGAAACAAATCGGCGCCTAAGGATCTTCACCAACGGCTAGAGAGGATCATGGCTTGAGCTGGATCTACTATATTTGGAAACTTTTGGAGGCCATGATCTTCCGATTTGAATCTTCTCAATTTAGAACATAAGGAAAGAAATAATATTCGAAAATACTTCCTGAAAGGTTAGTGTATATATAATAATATAATGGAAGCATATAATAACATATAATAATATTCGAACATAATATCATATAGAACAGGTTTTGTGTTTCATCAATACTGTTAAAGCTTCAAGACCTTTGACACAAACAGACTGTCAAGGCCTATGAAACTTATTCCGATTTTCATTAAGGGAGTGGAGTTATCATCTATGTTTACGAGAATTAAATGATGGAGGCATCTTTTAAGCCATTTTAACGTCTCTTTACCTACCCTGCATTATCCCTGCTTGAAGCTAGAACATTAGCCTGAGCCTGAAATTGCAAACTCCACAAAATTATCCCTAGCCGAATTGAGCCTGACACCCATTTGGGAATTGAGACTTAGATTGGCTGGACTAATGCCTTATGGAAAGAAAACTGCATATTGTCTAGTTTTGAGCAAGGAAATTATGAGTTGGTGCATATTTACATTTTGTCATATTTTGTAAAAGGATTTTTTGGCTCACCATATAAATGCACATATTTTTAGTATTTATTTATTATTTTCGTCAAAAAAAAATCCGAAAAAAATAGAGGTGTATATATATATAGTGCATGAGCCAAAATCCTTAAGTCTTTTATTCATACAAGTGCTATATTTTTTAGAGGTATATTAGAGTTCAAAAGAAGGGTTTATAGAATGGTTTACATCTTTTAGTGCATCTTTGGAGCATATTATGTAAAGATGAGTTGAGAAAGAGCATTATAGGAGATTGAGCTTGGAAAGTGCAACATTGAAGAGTTATGGTTTGGATATTGCAAGTGTTGAAATTTAGGAGTCTTGATTCTCGAATTATAAAAGCACCACATAGCCAAATAATTCCATACCCTTTTATTTCATACCAAGCCACATTACAATCCCACCGAATGGAGTCTTCTTTGAAGTCTTCCATTGAGCGAAAGTCCTTCTGATAGTTCTTATTGCATTTTTATAATTGGTTGCAAAGTGGATTGTTATAAATTGCAATGTTTATGAGATTGTATATGGAATTGAGTTGAGAGTTGATCTTCATAGCCTAAACACATGAGAAGTTGAGTGCAAACACACTATCCCTGTGAGGTTGGATCGAAATTGCATATGCCTATGGATCGCCTAAATATGTGCTATGACGTTAAATTCACTTGCTTTGCTTTGCTACCGCTTATGATGTTGCTTTTGACAAGGGCGAAGACTTGAAGGGTGTGTTGTAGATGTTGGTTATTGCTTGGTTATTGCTTGAGGACAAGCAAGTCCAAGTATGGGGTGTTTTGATGTACATATTTGTACTTCTTTTTATTGCATCATTTGACTTCAAATTTCATTCGATTTCCAAAGAAAATGTTCAAAAGAATATAAACTTGTGTAAGAATGGGCTAAAATGCAAGAAATAGGGTCTGCACAAGTTTTGAGCTAACCATGCAAGAATTCGAGCAAAATCGGAGTCAAAACGGAGAAGCCAAGTGAAGCTGAGCAGAGGTAGAAATCGACCTTCAACATAGATATCGACCTCCAACGTCGATATCGACCCTCATATCAACCTCAATATAGACATCGAGTGGAGCTGGACAAGTCGAGCAGGAACAAAGACCTCGATATCGACCACTAGTGTCGATATTGACCCCTTATCTTGACAGAAGATAGACTCGAGTTCGAGATGCGGATTGGGAACTTTATCTTTAAGGAGGCACGGATTTATCTTGTATTTTTAAGATAGATAGCAGCTGGAGGTCTATTTACTTTTTAGCTTTAAGTTTTATCAAGTTAGTTTAAGTTTATAAAATAAAAGACCTATCCTAATTGTTTGGATAGAGTTCATAGTTTAGATAGGAGTTACAATCCTTGGATAGCAAGGATTAGTAGCCTATAAATAAAGCCCTAGGGGGCTGGCATTCAATCATCCAATTTTTAGAGTTCAATTACATTCAATAGAGTTAGAGAGAAGTTTTAGGGTTTGACGTTTGCGAAAGTTGACCTTGGGTCAAATAGCGCAATTGTCCGTCTTATTTATTTTATCACATGCATTGGTTAACGTTGTGGTAAACCCTAATCCTAGGAGTTGTTTCTTTTACATAGTTTAATTCACATAAACCACGGTTATTTCTGTTCATCCCTTCTCATCCATTCCTAAATCTTCGGCCCTTCTTTGCCGAGGAAAAACTAACCCACTGCAGGAAGACATCGATATCGACCCCAGACGTCGATATCGACCACTGCGTTCATCGACAGTTTTCTGAGTCGACGACGATCATCACTGCGGAGGTTGCTGACAATCGATATCAACACCAGACATCGATATCGACCCTACTGTGTCGACTGGCAGTCTTCTGAACCAGTCGATTTCATGACTATCATCGATATCAACCCTTTCCAGTCGATATCGAGCACTTGTTTTTTTTCTCTGCAGGTCTTCTGTTGCAGAGAACATCGACAGCCGAGGTCGACATCGAGGCCCAAGGTCGATATCGAGGCTAATGGTCGACGCAGACTTGATATTTCCAAAGCTACTAGGATCCCGCTGACACGCCTCCTCGTGGATCGATCCTGACTACCCTTCCATTACAACGGGAGGAAGTCTTGTAATTATTTGCATAGGCTAGGAGTTGGTTTACGTTTATTACATCTTTATTATTTGTAATTACTCGACATATCATCCTCTTGCAAACAACACCAACACACCTCCCCACCATCATTCCCTCTGTCGCTGCCGGCAACCACCATCACCTTCGTTCCATCCACCTCCCCTCCCTCTCCTTTGCGTTCAATTAGAGGTCGAGGCCTCCCCTGTTCTTTTGAAACGACCAACCGAGCACCCCTTGAGCACCATCCAAGCGCAGCGGCAGCAGCGCCGACCACCATCTCCTTCGATGTCCGACGTATCTAGAACCACCGCCGAGCCTCCATGAGCATCTCGAGCCTTCGGCGAGCTCAATGCGCCCGACCTCTTCCGGTAGGCTTTCGAGCTCCGTTTCTGACTCGAAACCACGAAAAGGCTCACCTTTAACCCTCTTTCAATCATCCTAAGCCAAGCCAGTGCGTATCGAGCCTCCGAAGAAGCCAAATTGTGCCTCCGACGATCCCCGATGAAGCCGATAAAACCCAAAGACTCTCGGTGAGCACCTTACCCCCTTCGACTCCCATGGCTTGCTTCTTGTGTATTTTCTTTCTTTATTTTGAACTGACTGAGAGTGTGGGAGTGGGAGAGCACCGAAGAGCGAGAGAGGATCCGATGAGGAGAGGTGAGGGCGAGCGATCGAGCGCAGAGGTGTGGAGGTGAGTGTGTGTGTGAGGACGAGAGGGTTGGTCGACATATGAGTAACGAGCCGAGTGCCCAGCCCTGTGTCGAGGAAGGAAGGAGACGAGGGAGATCTCAAGCTCACCACCGGCCAAATCCCTCCTTCTTCTTCTGTACGTTCGAACGCAAGGTAAGAGGAAGAAGGAGATGTGGGCCCCCCAACTTCCACGTCAGCTGCCATACAACAACAACCGGGGCCCCTTTTTTTTGTTTTACTCTGGTTCGGATTGGATTAAAAAAAGGGGGGAGAGTTGGACCTTTTTTTTTAATTTTGGGCCGAGTGGGTTATTTTAAAGAAAGAAGGGCTCGGTTTTGGTGCATGATAAAAGGTAGGGGTCGGTTGTTAATTTTTATAAAATATAGGGGCTGTTTTATTAATTAAATAAAATGGTTGGTTACTTTAAAGATATGAGAATATTATTTGAAAGTGTTTTAAAGAAAATGATAATTGAAATATTATATAATGTTATTGAGATTTAAAGAATATAAATATTATTTTGAGAATTAAAAGATATTATATTATGACCTTATAAAATACTGGAACTTAAAATATGTTATCAGATTAAGTCACAAAAGGAATTTGGCGAATGTTTATAAGAATCGGAATTTCTAGCGAATTGACTCGAACTTTGAAATGGATTGGGAACTAACATGGGAATCCGACTTGTTCGATGACTAACTAGCATGTTGATATGATTGTATGACTAATAGCATGATATTGTGATGATGTGTTATGAAAGGGTATATGCTAGTTACCTATGATGATGAAGTGACATATACGCTAAGTATGAGTATAAATTATGATATGCCAATATTGCTATGATACGATGTCGATGTACTGGTGAATGTGAATTATGAAATAAAATGTTGATATATGTCCTTAAAATGATATTAGGGAGTGTTGATATATGATCGAAAAGCATGATATGTTCTTAAATATGAAAGTATGAATATGATATATATATGAGGCGATGACGTGTTACCATATGTTATTATATGATATGATAATAAGTTAAAGCATGATAAGATGTTGAGATGATGAGTTGAGATGGTACTTGATGAGTTATATAGAGACTTTGCGATGAGATATTAGATGAGTTGAATGATGATGATGATATGGAATGTGATGATGAGACTTTCGATATGTGATGAAATCGTGTGTGCTTGTATGTTTGAATACATAGACTTATACTTCCCTTATGACTACTAGGTGACTTTGAACTGTGTGATTGCTATAATGCTGTTCTGCACTTCAAGGTAAGTTCCTTTATGGGCTTACTTAGATTCGAAAGAGAATCCCTGCTTGTGATTATATGACATACTAGGTGTTGCATAAGCATTAAAGCATGCCATGTAGTATCATGCTAGGATTGCACTTATGAATGAGCATTCGGTTACTTTGTGTGTTTGAGAACAGAACGGCTGTTATATGTGACGAGAGGGTTTCTCGACCAAATAAATTTGTAGTCAAGACCCCCGCTACAGTATAGGAGAGTCAGGTTCGTCCTCAGGAGAGAAGTTAGCGGTTCTAGGTTTAGTTGGTTTCAAGGTTCGGGAGTAGCGGGAAAAGGTGGTGGTCGGTTGCTGTCGATATCAACTAAGACTAGTCGATGTAGAGGGATGGAGAGGGGATGGCGGTTGGTGTCGTGTGGCTGCGCAAAAGCTTTAAAATAACAAAAATAGAATAATAAAAGAGCAAACTTCCATCCCTCTAAATTTGACGTGGGGAGAATTGAATCGAAATATATAATAAAATATAAAGCAATATAACTCTTAGCCTCTTCAAATAAATTCAAGACTCCCCGCTATTGTAGTAGGGAATCAGGTTCGATCCACGAGGAAGCGAGTCAGCGGGATCCTAGTAGCATTGAAGACAAGTCCTGAATGTTCGACCAGAAGCCTCGATCTCATGTCGACCTTGGCTGTCAATGCTTTATGCAACAGAAGACCTACAGAGACAAAAACGGGAGTCGATATCGAATGGAAAGGTCGATATTGATGTTAGTCAACGAAATCGACTGGCTCAGAAGTCTGCCAGTCGATACAGAAGGTCGATTTCGACGTTGGGGGTCGATTTTGATGTTCAACAACAGTAACCCAGGAACCCCGAGATCGACTCAGAAGACTGTCGATCTATCACCGTGGTCGATATTGATGTTAACCTCGATATCGATGTTCTCCTGCAGTAGGTTAGTTCTTCGTCGGCAAAGAAAGGCCGAAGATTTAAAATGGCAAGGGAGTAATGAACATAAATAAACAAAGGTGTTGGGTTTTTCGATGACTCAACGAACGGCGGGCAAATATGAATGTAAACTTAAGAAAGAAAAGATCTTCCAAAGCCAAAGATTACCGCGATGACAACCATGATAGAATAAGTAAGAATCCACTAGGGATGCATGCTTTTATCATAAAGGAAAAGGCTTTCACCTAAACCGACAAATAGGAAAAGAGTTCTTGCAATTATTTAACCTAATTTGCATCTAGCTTTGTCATAATTGAGTTTATAATCTTTCGAATAGAAACCCTAATTACTACCCAAGTTTTACAACATGAGTTCCTTAAATTCGCATTTAAAGATGAAGCACAAGTTAGAGCGAGATAAAAGATACCTTCTTTAGCGACATACAAACTTTACCACCATGGCTATCGTCGGGTTCACTGCGACCCTAGAAGAAAGGGCGACTACTCGCTCATGTTGGAGGTAGACATGCTTTGAATTGAATAAACTTGCATAAATAAAAAATTTGAATCTTTACAATCTCAACGCCAACTATCGTAAGTGCTTGAAACATTAAAGCTTAAAACTAAAACTCTAACTTTCTATTGCCTATTGCTATTGTCTTTCTTGTTTGGATCTTCCTAACAAACCAGCCCCTAGGGCTTTATTTATAGGCTACTAATCCTTGCTAACCAAGGATTGTAACTCCTATCTAAAATATGAACTCTATCCAAACAATTAGGATAGGTCTTTTATTTTGATAAAACTTAAAACAACATGATAAAACTTAAAGAAAAAGATAAATTCAGCTGCTAACTATCTAGAAGTACAAGATAATCCGTGGTATTGAGGATAGAATTCATAATCCGAGTCTCGAAATCGGATCTATCTTCTGTCGAGATAAGGTCGATATCGACGTTGGAGGTCGATATCGATGTCTGTATTTCTACTCGACTTGTCCATCTCTAGCGATGTCTATGTTGAGGTCGATATCGATGTTTAAGGACGATATCGAGTGCCTTCTTGGTTGGTCTGTGTTGTCTATCTCGACACTCAGAAGGTGTGTCGACAACTATGGTCGATATCAATGTTTAAGGTCGATATCGACCTCTGCTCAGCTTCACTTGGCTTCTCCGTTTTGACTCCGATTTCGCTCAAATTCCTGCGTGGTTAGCTCAAAACTTGTGCAGACTCTATTTCTTGTATTTTAGCCCATTCTTACACCAGTTTATATTCTTTTGAACCTTTTCTTTGGAAATCCAATGAAATAAGAAGTCAAAAGATGCAATAAAAAGAGGTACAAATATGTACATCAAAACACCCCATACTTAGACTTGCTTGTCCTCAAGCAATAACCAAGCAATAACCAACACCTACAACACACCCTTCAAGTCTTCGCCCTTGTCAAAAGCAACATCATAAGTGGTAGCAAAGCAAAGCAAGTGATTTTAACGTCATAGCACATATTTACGCGATCCATAGGCATATGCAATTTTTTATCCAACCTCACAGGGATAATGTGTTTGCACTCAACTCTCATGTGTTTAGGCTATGAAGATCAACTCTCAACTCAATTCCATACACAATCTCATAAACATTGCAATTTATAAAAATCCACTTCGCAACCAATTATGAAAATGAAATAAGAACTATCAGGAGGACTTTCGCTCAATGGAAGACTTCAAAGAAGACTCCATTCGGCGGGTTTGTAATGGGGCTTGGTAAGGAATTAAGGGTATGGAATTATTTGGCTATGTGGTGCTTTTATAATTCGGGAATCAAGACTCCTAAATCTCAACACTTACAATATCCAAACCATAACTCTTCAATGTTGCACTTTCCAAGCTCAATCTCCCATAATGCTCTTTCCCAACTCATCTTTCCATAATATGCTCTAAAGATGCACTAAAGATGTAAACCATACTACTAACCCTTCTTTCAAACTCAAATATGCCTCTCAAAAAATATCACACTTGCATAAAATAAATAAAGGACTTAAGGATTTTGGCCCATGCACTATATACATATATCTCTTTTTTTTGACGAAAATGATAAATAATACTAAAAAAAACATGTACATTTATATGTTGAGCCATAAATCATTTTACAAAATATGACAAAATGTAAATATGCACCAACCCATAATTTCCTTGCTCAAAACTGGACAATATGCAGTTTTATTTCCACAAGGCATTAGTCCAGCCAATCTAAGTCATAATTCCCAAATGGGGGTCAGGCTCAATTCGGATAGGGATAATTTTGTGGAGTTTGCAATTTCAGGCTCAGGCTAATTTTCTGGCTTCAAGCAGGGATAATGCAGGGTAGGTAAAGAGAGGATAAAAATGGCTTAAAAGATGCCTACATCATTTAATTCTCGTAAACATAGACATATTTATGTATTGGCTTTGAATAACTATCATACATTTAGAGATGCATAGGAAGAGTAACTTCATTCAAGAAAGCGGAGGGATTTTTGATGTTCTCCCTATAGGCCAAAATTCTCACAAGGATAATTTTTGTTGGATTTGCTTTTTAGCCTAGGATCATATGTGCTCAATTTCATCACAAGTTCACAATCTACATAAAAATTTTAAGGACTTAGGCTAAACCATCCGAATATGCCATAGAACTTGGCAATGCATAAAAATAAAGTAAAGAGCAAATAAAAGATAAATACAAGCCAAGTTCGCCAAGTTTTAACCATAACCACAACCAGATAAAGAAGTTTATAATGTCCAATTTTAATCCCACCCCATACTTAAAAATTACAGTGTCCTCACTGTTGGAAAAGCAAAGTAGAGGGAAGGAGACACTCATGCTTACTTACGCAATAAACATCACTGCTCAGGAGGCGGAGGAGGTGGCAAAAGCAAGGGCCAGTCCTGTGTAGGAGCTGACCCTGAGTAGTAGGTCGGGGCACCCTATGGGAATGTCAATGTACCAGCCTGCTGATCAAATGAATATCCCATGTAGGAGCCCAATCCCTCAAGCACCCTCTCATAGCGGCGCTGCTCATTGCGGATCTCAGTGACGGACAACTCCAGCCTAGTGAAGTGGGCAGTCACGTCGTCCTGCCAGTCAGTGGTATATGTGGGCCGGAAGGGAGGAGGAGGGCAGGCATATAACTGTGGTGGCTGTGGTGGCTGTGGTGGGACCCTTGCGAGCCCTCTCCACCCCCAGCTGCATCGTCCCTGGCATCATCATCATCATCACCGCCGCCATCCATGCCCCCCTGGTAGGCTGGGGGCTGCTGTTCTCCCTCTGAGTGGGATTCTGCATCCCAAGACATGGCATCTACCTATGGCTCATGGTTATAGAGTGGGGGCCTCCTCCGAAGTGTAGGATCAGCAGACGGATCTATATCCGTATGATATGGTTGCCCAGTCCAAGACTTGTACCAATCAGGGATATACATGAGATCCATAAAGTCCTATCGGAGACGCATCCCCATTTGGGGGTGTCTCCATCCCAGTGGGCCGGCCGCAATGACTCCGCCCTGGCGTAATACAATAGAATATAGGTACGTAAGCTGGTAAGTGGTGTACCTCTCAACGTGGACACCCAAGCCCTGGGCGAGGATAGCCACCATGCCGCCATCCAGGATATCAGTGGAGACCGTGCGTCTACGGTCCAGGATGTGCTCGAGCCAAGCGTGTAGGAACGGCAGAGGCTCATCCTCAAACAACATCCTCCTCAAAGTCTCCGTCTCATGGTGTGTGGGGTGACGGAGCTCAGGTCTAGCCCATAGGATACTCGCCAGGACTCATAGTATGACCCTGAATAATGGACTCACGACCCTGGAGGTGAAGGAGTCTGTGGGAGAGGGGTAGGGGATGCCCGAAATGTAGCTCCAAATGACGTTGGGGTCATGGACCCTGAAGGCGGCAGGGGTATGGATGAATCCAAAGATGTTGCTCATCTCCTCGAGCGATAGTCTATGACGCCTGTTGCCGAGGTGGAATATAACTCGGCGGCCGGTAAATGTGCGGTGAGGAACCTCCAGGGTAGCCATAAACTCCCCAGTCAGCATGTGGTAGTGCTCCTCCAAAGGCTCGATCAGCCGCTGCAGGGAGACATTCTCAAATGCCTCCTGAACTCCAGTGTGAAACCCCACCTGGACCATATCGGGGAGATGGTACCAGCGGGCCCTGCCGGCTCGGCGAATCAGATCTTCGGCTAGGGTGCGCTGCTGATCATCATCAATGCAAAGTGTGTCCTGGGGGATGTTCTTTGCTCTCACCATCGTCTGCAAAAGAAAGCATTGCCAAAGATAATTCCCCTTTGTATAAAACAGGGAGAACCCCATACTTAGGTTCCATATTAGCCTAAAAATTTTGTAATGGTAAATTGGCTAAGTTAAAGTGCTAAACTTGCAAACCCAATTTTAATGATGAAATAAGGATATATTATCAAATTTTTAACCAGCAAAAAATAAGCATGATCTAATAAGAAGTCAAGAAATTACATAAGGTTGTCAACTTGTATAAACTTAATTTTCTTGAATCTTTAACACTAAGGAACCTAATAATTTTCAGAATTTTGTCCCACATATGTATAAAAATCAGATTTTAACCCTCATATAAAAAATCGGAATTTCAGGCCCTATTGAAATTAAAAAAATAAGATTTTTAGCCCTTATATATATAAAATTCAGATTCTAGCCCAACATATATACAAAATCGGATTCTCAGCCCATACATATATACAATATCAAATCTCAGCCCATATAAAAGTCAGATTTTTGGCCCATATATCATGCGATTATTCTTTCCCGCGCAAATATCATTTAAAACCTAAACACCCAATATGCAATTTCTTCCCAAAATCAACTAGATAGTCATGTAAATCTGTAAAAATAGATAAAGGGTAAGAAATCATACCAGAAGAGTGTCAGAATTAAGGGAGAAAGAGGCAAGAAACCGCAAAGAACACGAAAAAGAAACTGCAGAACTGGAAAGAACGTCGATATTGGCGTTGGAGGTTGAAATCGACCAGATCTGGGCAGCGTTATTCGTGCTGGTGCTGTTGTGGGCTCACCACTGGCTAAATGCGGCCAGATCTGGTGGTCTGGGGCTGGGCGGGAGTAGATCTGGGCGAGGAGGGCTCAAAAACAAGATAGAGAGAGCAGGAGCGAGAGAAGAGAGAGAGAATCGAGGGGTTGTCGGGTTTTTTTCAGGATGAGGGTGCCGGAATCTGGGAAAAGAGGGCCGAAAACCGTGGGAGGATGGAGGTGACAGTGGAGCGGTGATGGTGGGCTGTGAAAAGTGACGAGAGATGAAGGAGAGAGAAGAAGAAAGAGCAACGGCGGCTGGTAGGGTTGGGTATCGAAAAGGGGGGTGAACATCGAAGTCGGTGTATATAAAAGGGAGATAAAAATGAAAATAAAAAAGCAAAAAGAAAATAAAATCTGACCTAGCACCTACGTCCATCTGTAGTCGATATCGACCATATATGTCGATATCGACCCCCCTCTGAATTGATTTAATTCTGCTCATCCTATGCTTCTGTCGGCCAGTCGATATCGACCTTATAGGTCAAAATCGACCTCTCCTCTAGACTCGATCTCCTTGTTTACTTTAGATAAAATGGCCACGAATAATCTAAAAAGTATAAAATAAACTAAAAACAAAAAGAGAAAGAAAAGAAAAAGAACGGGTAGCCTCCCGGAAGCGCTTGAGTTTAAGTCGCTAGCTCGACATACTTCCCTTTTTGCGCTAGTTCAACGCCAAGGTGGTGCGAATCTCTTCCTCCGGGTCCTCCTTGTCATAATATTTCTTTACCCGGTGGCCATTTACCTTAAAGGTGGATCCTTCATCGCAAAGTAACTCCACCGCTCCATGAGGGAACATTTTATGAACCTTGAAAGGTCCGCTCCATCTTGTCCTTAGATTCCCTGGAAATAAGCGAAGTCTAGAATTAAAGACAAGGACTTTGTCACCTACCTCATATGTTTTTGGCACCAATTTCCTATCATGCCACTTCTTAGTGCGCTCTTTGTAGATTTCGGCATTCTCATATGCCTTTAGGCGCAACTCCTCCAAGGCTTGCAAGTCAATGAACCTTCTTTTCCCAGCTTCGTCGAAATCCATGTTAAGCTCCTTGAGAACCCACATCGCCTTATGCTCAAGTTCGATGGGCAAATGACATGACTTACCATATACAAAGTTATAGGGAGTTGTGCGAAGTGGTGTCTTATTGGCCGTTCGGTAGGCCCAGAGCGCATCATCCAGTTTGGATGACCAATCCTTCCTCGAGCGGGAGACCGTCTTCTCCAAGATGGCTTTGATTTGGCGATTGGAGACTTCTACTTGGCCGCTGGTTTGAGGGTGATAGGGCGTTGCCACCCTATGTTTCACCCCATACTTGGCTAAAAGAGCTTCAAAGCCTCTCTCAATGAAATGCGAGCCACCATCTGAAATAAGGACTCTAGAAACACCAAAGCGAGGAAAGATGTTAGTTTTCATAAACTTAGAGACTACCTTCGCATCATTGGTCCTAGTTGCCACGGCCTCCACCCATTTAGAGACATAGTCCACCGCTACTAGAATGTATTTGTAGGGGCCTGAAGCAGGGAATTGTCCCATGAAGTCGATACCCCTCACATCAAAGAGTTCTACCTCTAGAATGCCTGTGAGCGGTGTCTCATTCCTCCATGTGATATTACCTGCACGTTGACACTCATCACAAGAGGTTACATTATTTTGCACATCCTTGAAAAGGTTAGGCCAATAAAAACCACATTGAAGAATTTTCGCCGCGGTCTTGAATCCTTTAGCATGGCCTTCTGTAGGGAGAGAATGACAATGGTGAATCACGCTCTCTACCTCTCCTTCTGGGATACAACATCGAAAGATATGGTCTTTCCCTTGCTTGAAAAAGTAGGTTTCATCCCAGTAGTATTGCTTGACGTCGTGCAAAAACTTCCTCTTTTGTTGCGAAGTTAAGCTTGAAGAAATCTCGCCTCCTGCAATATAGTTAGCAAAATCCGCATACCAAGGTACCTTTGCCCTTCTTACAGCAAATAACTCATGAACAGGACTGGAAGGAGGTGTAAAGAAGAAATCATCACCGAAGCTTACCTCTTCTTCACCTTCGGAGTGTTTTGAAGGTGGTCGATATCGACCTATAGAGATCGATATCGACTGGACGGCATCGACATGTTCAGTCGATATGGGCTGCTCGATATTGGTTCTCGATGTCGATATTGGTCCCCAGCAACGGTGCAAAAATTTGACGTGGGGAGAATTAAATCGAAATATATAATAAAATATAAAGCAATACAACTCTTAGCCTCTTCAAATAAATTCAAGACTCCCCGCTATAGTAGTAGGGAATCAGGTTCGATCCACAAGGAAGCGAGTCAGCGGGATCCTAGTAGCGTTGAAGACACGTCCTAAATGTTTGACTAGAAGCCTCGATCTCGAGCTCAGACCTCGATGTCGACCTTTAGAGGTCAATTTCGACCTCTGCAGTTGAAAACCTGTGATCAAAATTGGTCGAAATCGATGCAAATCTCACCTTTGGGGCAGTCGATATCGACCTGTCATGGTCGATATCGAGTGGATTTTCTGCCCGTTTTGCCTCTTGCCTCATTAGGTGCTCGTCAGGGTGGGAGTCATCGATTGGCATGTTGTCATGTGAATCATCCAGAAGCCCTTTAGGTAGCCGTGAAAGATGATCGGCTACGGAGTTCTCCGTTCCTTTCTTATCTTTAAGCTCAACGTCGAACTCTTGTAGTAGGAGCACCCATCGTAGGAGCCTAGGTTTAGCATCCTTCTTTGCCATCAAGTACCTAAGAGATGCATGGTCAGTATGAATAATTACCTTAGAGCCCACAAGGTATGAGCGGAACTTCTCAAAAGCGAAGACCACCGCCAAGAACTCCTTTTCCGTCGTGGTGTACTTAGTTTGAACGGCATCAAGAGTCTTGCTTGAATAGTAGATGGCGTGAAGCTTTTTGTCTCTCCTTTGTCCTAGGACAGCACCTACGGCATAATCACTTACATCGCACATGATCTCGAAGGGTTGCGACCAATCTGGTGATTGAATGATAGGGGCGGATATAAGGGCTTCCTTTAACCTATTGAAAGCTTCAAGACAATCACTAGAAAACACAAACTTAACATCCTTCATTAGTAGGTTAGTTAAAGGTTTGGCGATCTTAGAAAAATCCTGAATAAACCTCCTATAGAAACCTGCATGACCAAGGAAGCTTCTTATGTCCTTAAAAGATGAAGGTGGTGGCAACTTTTCAATAAGCTCTATCTTTGCCCTGTCCACCTCAATTCCCCTTTTCGAGACTTTGTGGCCTAGCACAATCCTTTCCCCTACCATAAGGTGGCACTTTTCCCAATTGAGAACTAAGTTTGTCTCTTCACATCGTGCAAGTACCCTGCGAAGGTTAGCAAGACAAACATCGAAAGTAGTGACATAAACAGAGAAATCATCCATAAATACCTCCACGATGTCCTCTATCATGTTGAAGAAGATGGCCATCATACATCTTTGAAAAGGTAGCAGGGGCATTGTAGAGCCCAAATGGCATTCTCCTACATGCAAAAGTCCCATAGGGGCAGGTGAAGGTGGTCTTCTCCTGATCGTCAGGATGAATAGGGACCTGCCAAAAGCCAGAATATAGAGATTTCAAAATTTTGTATTAATATTGGTTCATCACTGACATTTCGTATTATTTTTGTTATTTTTCATTTTTTTGATATTTTATAAAAAAAATTATTTTTAAAAAAATGTGAATAATAAATGACATGTTTTGCTAGACATAGTGAATATTTTGTTTATTGATGCGGGATTTCAAAGTTTATTGACTAACTCCTATGCTTACAAAGTACTCGAATTATGCAAATAAAAACAGACTCAACCCATATTAAAGCATAGAATTTTAATCCTTAATCTTTCCGCGAGAGGAGAAAAAAAAATCCACATTTCTATAACTAGAGGAAGAAATCATTTGTATGAAATTTCTAATATATTTTTACATAAGTATAAAAAAAATAACTTGGAATATATAGTTGAAGGATATATTTTTTTTGGCAAAGAAAACCTGGAGATACAAGGTCTCCAAGGAAACACCAAACAGGCTAGGACTATACAACAACCATTCGGGGTAGCCCTCTCCCTACAATCCTCGTCAAGTAAGGAAACTAACTCGTTGGGTGGCTCCGCGAGGCCGTGGAAACCCAAGGGGAAACCTTGGGCGAGCTTAGCAAGGCCGTGGAAACCCAGCGGATATATGATCGATATACTTCACCATTGCAAATAAGCGATGGTCCGATGATAAAAAAAAAAGAAAAAAAAAAGAAACTCACAATTGTAGCGATCTTTAGTAATTTATCTCGATTTGTTAGCCTCTTGGAAAATCAGATCAGGTGTTATGTTCCAAAATTTATTATACTGGCTATATATCACCCATAAAAAAAAACAATCAATAAAAAACCAACTTTATTATTATTATTTTTTTTTTGCAAAACACCCAAACTCTAATTCATAAGATAATCATAAAAGAGTTTGATTTTGTTTAATAAAATCATAAAGTTGGTTTGCTTTATATAATTTTTCGTGGAATAAATGTTTTTTTTTTAAATTATGGTTTCTAAATAGGGACTAAAATGAACGAAAATATAAGTTCGAGGACTATTTTATAACATTTAAAAAGTTAAAGACTAAAGAGAAAGGGTAAGAAATATTTTACAAACTCCCAAACTCCCGTTTTAGCTTTTCAGAGTTTATGAGTTTGATATTATATAGATTTAAATGAAATAAATATAAGATTTTAGTTTAATTAGTTTTTGAAATCTAAGCTTTTTAACAGTTACTCACCCGAGCTTTTGATTTTTTATTCGCAAGTTTTTAACAGCTGCCCTAATAACTAGATTTACCAAATAGTATACTAACTTATTAACTCATATTTAACACAAATAATCCAACAGTTTCAGTTATTTCAACATTTAACATTTTGTCAATGGCAAAGACTTTTATCAAAATTACTTTCTATTTACGAAAGTAAGCAGTTTTGGAAATGATTTCAAGATACTAGTCCGATAGTCCTGCTCAAGCTCCTGCACCTGTCATAGACTAATCTTAAATGTGTTATTTCCAACCCTAACCTAGTCAAGTTTGAAATTATTAATATTGTACCTTTGACCTTCAGATCATAAAAACTAGGGGACATACTAAGGCCGCTACTGAGCCCATCATGCCGCCACCTAACTCCAATCAGGTGGAGAATCACATTCAGAACCCACGCATGGAGCGGGTGGAGAAGTTAGGCTATCACTCACTGAATGGCGCTCAAAGCCAGCCTAGGGCTTCTCATGCCAGCCAGAGGCAGCGCACCTCAGTTGGTAACATGCTCGAAGAGGACCTAATGCAAGCCCTGAGGGGAATGGTTAGGGATGATGTGGCTCAGGTAGTGGGAAATGAAAGGCGTCCACCTCCTGGTAGGCGTACAGCAACTAGGGATCAGGTGGCACCTAACCGTCCGCCTGACCACCCAACTATACCGCTGGACACCTACAACAACGTCCTAAAAGCGGTCAATGCCAGCAAGGTGGATAGCTATGATGGAACTGGTGATCCATTCAAAGTGGTTCAAGGGTTCACGCACATCGAGAAAGTCTTCCGAGGTATCCACTGCACCAATGACACTAAGGTACATGTTACTGCTTTGTATCTGAAGGGCGCAGCCGAATAGTGGTGGGAGTCTGCCTACAACACCTGGGTGAATGCTCCTTCTTGGGAGACCTTCAAGAAGCTTGTTATCGACCATTACTTCTCTCCGTCACTAAGGTTAGAGAAGAAGAGATAGTTCCTCTACCCCAACACTCAGGGAATGAAACTAGCTCAACTGGTGGACAAGTTTTATGAATTGTTGCCCTATGCTGAGGAATTGATACAAACTAAGAAGCATAAGGTGGATTATTTCCATGAATGGATGTACCCGAAACTGAAGCTACAGATGTTGGCTTACAAAAACGAGACTCTGGTGCTTATATTGACGCAGCCTACAGGGTTGAGGCTACTCTTGATGAAAGCAAAAAGACTCAGGAGATGTACGATCGGAGGAGAGGTCGTCAGCAGTATTCAGGCTTGAGGAGGCCAGCTTCTTCTACATCTGATGGAGGGATGACAGTCGGCCGCACCTAGCCAGGTCAGGATACCATCTATGCGGGAGGTGTTCAACCAGTAGTTCGCTACAACTGCGGTAACCCGAGCCATAAGAGACCTGCATGTAAGGAGAACGCTCGAGTTTGTAGAGGATGTGGAAAGTATGGACATATGGAGAAGTTTTGTCAGAACTTGGGTAATGGTCAAGCTCGGTCACAACAAGCTTCAGCAGTGGCACCGCGAGTTCCAAACTCAGAAACAAACCGACATCAACCATGGGGTCATAACATGGAAGCTGCATTGGAACATATAATGCGGAATTAGAACAAGGCCCCAATGGAAGGAAAATCTAAGCAAGATCCTAAGCTTTACACCCTAAATGCCATTACCGAGGCTGATGGACAGGAGTAAGCTACACTTAAAAAGTTGTGCAACATCAAGCTGTTTAGTAATCCCTTTACGTTAGTTCATTATAGCATTTCAATAAAGTTAGTCAATGGACAAATATTTTCAATGAATTACATATATAGCAAATCAAATTTTCGGTATTATTATTTTAAGTAGTCAATTTTGAATTCATCTTTACAACCTTATAGGTTCGAGTCAAAGTGGGGAATCAGCGTGCGAATTGGAAATATTCTACGTTGGATACCATGTAAGCTATGAACACTTCCCTACGAATATTCCTTTTATTTTTTTTATAGATAGCTCTAGTATCTTGATAATTCTGATTCCATATCAAGCTGGTCCACCCGTGTTTTTATAAGACATCGAAAAAGTGTCGGGAAGTGCTCCCTATAGACTTTAGAAGGGCTCCTTTGTTTCATTTCTGTATAAGCAGGAATAATACCCGCATGTGAAATCAATGATTAATGATCGATACGTCATACGTAAGGTTCTTCAAGAGGGTAGGTAGGTTCACCTTTCCTAAATCTTGATAGGATTAAACGGTCATGGGTTACATATTCCATTTCTCTTTTCCATGATTGAGCAATCGAACTCTCATTGGTAAAAAGCTTGAGAATAATATTTTAAATATAGATATGTTGATAGGAGAAAATCGAGTTCGAAACAAATATATAAAATATAGATACAAACTGAATCCTATCCTATGCAAATAATTACAAGACTTCCTCCCATTGTAGTGGAAGGGTAGTCAGGATCGATCCATGAGGAAGCAGGTCAGCGGGATCCTAGATAGTCTTGAAAGCTCACGTCTTCTGTCGACCAGAAGCCTTGATCTTGACCTAAGTGCTCGATGTCGACCTCGGCTGTCGATTCCTTCTGCAACAGAAAACCTGCAGAGACAAAAACGGTAGTCGATATCGACTAGGGGTGGTCGATATCGATGTTAGTGGCAAAAATCGACTGGTCAGAAAACTGCCAATCGACACAGGGTGGTCGATATCGAGTAGATGACTCAAAATCGACCTCAGCTATAGGAACAAAGGAGATCGACGTCAACACAGAAAACCATCGACGAAGTCACAGTGGTCGATATCGACTAGATAGGTCGATATCGGCTGGTTCCTGCAAAGACGTTAGTTTTTGTCGGCGAAGAAAGGCTGAAGAAAGAAGGATGAAAAAAGGAGAAATGGACAGAATAAAGGCAGTATTTTTATGTGAATAAAGTATATAAAAGGCAACTCCTAGGGTTAGGGTTTACCGCAACGTTAACCAATGCATGCGATAAGACAAATAAGACGGACAATTGCGCTATTTCACCCGAGGGATAAGCTTTCACTGTACACCAACTCTTAGGATTACTCTTGCAAATAAACCTAATTGTCTCTATCAATTTTATGTTTATAACTCAAGTTGTTAGTATGAATCCCTTTTCTTTCGATTAGGACTAAACATAGAATCGTAGGAGATGATATAGACACAACGATATCAACATCAAGTACTTACCTCAGGCACGCATGGCTAACGTCGGGCTCACACCGACCCTAGAAGCTTTGGGGAACTACTCGCACTTCATTGTAGGAAACATCATTGATATGAAAAGGAAAACTTGCATTAATAACTCCGGAACTTTACAACTCAGCGTCGGCTCTCGCAAGCGCCAAACCCTAAAGCTTCTCTCTAACTCTACTCTATTTCTATTGATTGTTGTGTTGTGGAATGAATAAAAACCAGCCCCCTAGGGCTTTATTTATAGGCTACTAATCATTGCTATCCGAGGATAGTATCTTCTATCTAATCTCTAATTTCTATCCAAACAAGTAGGATAGATCTTTTATTTAAGGTAAACGTAGAAAATAACTGACTAAACTTTTAGGGTAAAAAGTACATATTCCCAAGGTCGAATCTATCTAAATGTATAGATAATCCATGACTCTTATGGATAGAATTGCAATCCGCGTCTTGAAAATCGCATCCAACCCATGTCGAAATCTAGTCGATATCGACCAGATAGGTCAATTTCGACCTCTTCGTTTCTGCTCGACGGGCTCAGCTCTTCTCGATTTCTGGGACTTGGTCGATATCGATGTCAGGTGATTGATATCGAGTGCTCTACTTTTGCTGGTGTTCTTGTCTGTCTCGACACTCAGAGTCCGTGTTGATGTCTGTAGTCGATATCGACCAGATAGGTCGATTTCATCAACCTCTTCTCAGCTTCACTTGGTTTCTTCGTTTTGACTCCGATTTCGCTCCAATTCCTACATAATTAGATCAAAACTTGTGCAAACTCTATTTCTTGCATGTTAGCTCATTCTACACAAATTTGCATTATTTTTCAACCATTTCTTTCGGAATCGAATGAAATATGAAGTCAAAAGATGCAATAAAAAGGGTACTAAATATGTATATCAAAATACCCCATACTTAGACTTGCTTGTCCTCAAGCAATAAGCAAGCAATAGCCAAAACCTACAACACACCCTTCAAGTCTTCGCCCTTGTCAAAAGCAACATTATAAGTGGTAGCAAAGTAAAGCAAGTGAATTTAAAGTCATAACACATATTTAAGAGATCCATAGGCATATGCAATTTTGATCCAACCTCACAGGGATAATGTGTTTGCACTTAACTCTCATGTGTTTAGGCTATGAAGATCAACGCTCAACTCAATTCCATATACAAACTCATAAACATTGCAATTTATAATAATCCACTTCACAACCAATTATGAAAATCCAATAAGAACCATCAAGAGGACTTTCGCTCAATGGAAGACTTCAAAGAAGACTCTATTCGGCGGGGTTGTAATGGGGCTTGGTATAAAATTGAAAGGTATGGAATTATTTGGCTATGTGGTGCTCATAAAATTCGGGAATCAAGACTCCTAAACCTTATCACTATTATATCCAAACCATATCTCTTACAATGTTGCACTTTCCAAAATTTTCTTCCATAATGCTCATCAACGCTTCTTTCAAACCCTAATATGCTCTCAAAAATATTACACTTGTATAAAATAAATAAAGAACTAAGGAATTTTCCTCATGCACAACATAACAAGATTTGTTTTTACGAAATTAAATAAAGGTGCATTTATATGGTGAGCCAAAAAAAAATCCTTTTACAATGTACGACAAGATGCAATATGTACCATCCCATAATTGCCTTTGCTCAAAACTATCAATATGCACTTTTCTTTCCACAAGGCATTATTCTAACCAATCTAAGTCTCAATTCCCAAATGGGGGTAACGCTCAATTCGGCTAGGGATAATTTTGTGGAGTTTGCAATATAAGGCTCAGGCTAATATTATGGCTTTAAGCAGAGATAATGCAGGGTAGGTAAAGAGAGGATAAAAAATGGCTTAAAAGATGCCTCCATCATATAATGCTCGTAAACATAAACATAAACATATATATATATTTTTTTATTGGCTTTGAATAACTATCATCACATTTAGAGATGCATAGGAAGAGTAAATACACTCAAGAAAGCAGAGGGATTTTTGATGTTCTCCCTATAGGCCAAAATTCTCACTAGGACAATTTTTGTTGGATTTTCTTTTTAGCCTAGGATCATATGTGCTCAATTTCATCACAAGTTCACAATCTACATAAAAACAATATTAAGGAGTTAGGCTAAACCATCCAAATATGCAATAGGATTTACATGATCAAGTCAGCTATTGAGTTCTCACCATAGGACATCTAAGTAGGGTTTAAAAACAAACTTAAAAAAGTAAACATGCATTTTTTTTGTATTTTTTTTTTACATTTTCTAATTTTTTGGATTTTTGTATTTTTATGAAAGTAAAAACTAAGAACAAAAGCTTAAACATGAATGTAATGCGTAGAAGAAAACGTAGTTATGACCATAAGACATGTTTCTCCCCCACCCCATACTTAAAATATACAGTGTCCTCACTGTATTAAAAGAAGAACAAGGGTAGAGAGAAACTCACAGCGCAACCTGCGAATTTAGGTCGATTTCAGGTTGGTCGATGCTAGTAGTCGATATCGAGTACAGTGGTCGATGTCGACTAGATCTGTCGAAGTCGAGGAAGAAGGTGAAGTCGAGGGTCGCCTGGGTTTGGTCGATATCGAGTAGCTATGTCGATATCGACTTCTCTATTTGGCTCCTGGATGATCGATCTCGATCTCAAGAAGATGGCTCGACCCTAGGGTGGTCGATTTCGACTGCCTCAGCAGAAGCTTCTTTTCTTCTTCGTCGTTCCTTTTGCTTGACAACCTGAAATCTTTGTTAGAATAATAGATAAAACCATGAATTATCATAGTTTCAAAAGTTTAAAATCCAAAATTAAAAACCCTAAAAACCATCTATGAAAAATTTAAAGGTTTTATGTACACGCTCTAGATTTTTGAGTCGCTAGGCCGACTTCTTCGTCAATGCTTATGAACCCTTAAGGTAGGGACCCTTCAAGCTTGTGCCTTCTCATGGATTATCTAGGTCATTTTGATAGTAGCTAAGTTCGGCAACCAAGGCATCTTCTTCGTTATGCTATTTTTCATCGGGCGCTTTCCTTCTCTTTCTTGACCTAACTTTCGGAAGATGGGCAAACCATGGAGCTTTGACCATCCCATTAGTTGAATTATCAGTAATGGACAGAGGAGGGTTAGGGATCATACTTGGACTTACCTGTTCGGGCCTGAAACAGCGATCTTCGGGCTGAGGGTCAGTCGATTTCGACAAAGAATGGTCGATATCGAGTGTAGAAGTCGATGTCAACTGGGGGTCATCGATGTTGACGTCTGGGACCCCATACTTAAGCTCCTCGCAATCATCTGGCTCACTCGATATCGATTTGTCATGGTCGATGTCTAGTTCTGGAGTCGATATCGACTGGTTCTAGTCGATGTCGACTCTCCTTGCTGTTTTCGTCCTCGCCAATAAAAACTTGCGAAACTTCTCCTTAGCCGGCGAGAGGACAACTTATTCCAACTACTTTGTTTCGCTCATTGTAGGGTTGAAGCGAAACTCCATGACCTCATTGCCGATTGTGAATGTAAGGGTGTCATTCCCCACATTCATGTTGGCATCCACTGGTGCTAAGAATGGCCTATCAAGGATGATAGGCACAATAGGATCCTCCGGCATGTCCAACAAGATGAAGTCCGTGGGTTTGAAGAACTTTCCAACCTTGACAGGGACATCATCCACAACTCCAGTTGGTCTCACAAAGGAGTTGTCCGCCATGTAAAACTTTATGTCGACGGGCTCCAATGCTCCTACGCCCACTTGCTGCCATATTGATAGGGGCATCAAACTAACACTATCTCCACGATCACAAAAGGGCTTTGAATTGATGGTTACCAACCCCTACCATTACCGCGAACTTTCCTGGATCGTCGCGCTTCTCAGGGAACTCAATTGAATTGGATTCACCGGCGATCTCTAGGATGGACCTCTTTTTTAAGAAGATGTCCTTGAGGAATGTCATATATGCAGGCATCTCATTGAGCACTTCCGTGAGTGGTATGGTGAGATTTAGACTTTGTAAGATCTTCACGAAGCGTTTGTACTTGATGTCTCCTTGATCCCGCAGCGGCTTGGAAGGAAAGGGTAGAGTTTTGGATGGCTTTGGAGGCGAAGTGGTCGATTTCTGCTTTCTGGATATGTCGACATCGACATCAGGGTGGTCGATATCGACTGGTTTGGTCGACCTCGGGGGAGTCTGAAGCTGTGGTCGATTTCCAGAGGGGTCGACATCGGTAGGGTGGTCGATATCGACCTGGTCACTCGATATCGAGTGCCTCTCTGGCTCCGTTATGTGCTTTGCAATGGGCTTGACATCGACTGTGGGTTCGACGTCGACAGAGCCCTCGATATCGACTGGGGGGTCAATATCGACTGCGTCTCCAACGACTTCTCCTTCGCTCCTTGGCTCGAGCAATGTGCGTCCATTACTTAGATTGATAGCGGCTATGTGTCCGGCTTGCCCCCTTGGATTTTCTTGTGGTTGTGCAGGGAGTTTGCCGGGTGGCTTTGGGATTTGGGCCGCTAGTTTACCCAATTGGATCTCAATGCTCCTTTTCCAAGTGTCCATCTCCCCCATTCGGGTGTTGAGGTGATTGAGCGCTCCCTTATTTTCAACATGGTTCCGCCTCATCTCATCAAGGATGAGTTGGACATCATCCCTTCGTGGTTCTCTCTTCGGATGGCCTGGAGCTCTATAAGGCGGAGGATCCCTGGGGTTATATTTGGGTGGTTAATTTCCCTAGTTTTGGTACCCTTAGCGATTGGGATTCCTCATGTAGCGTGCCTCTTGGTGATTCTCCGCTAGTTGTACTTGTTCCGTATGGGGGCATTCAGTGGTGATATGCCTGACGGAGGCACATTCAGCGCAGGGTTGGTTGGCGGAGAGGAATTGGACTTATTTTTGCAACCTCTTGAGTTGATCTTGTGTGAATTGATCTTTGACTTTGGGATCAATCTCCTTGGAAGGCTCATAGAGTGGCATAGATAGGGCATGCCTTGAGTCGGAGGCCGCAGGAGTCCCATAGGTGTTGTCAAATTCGACCAACCTCTCTATAGTATCCCAAGCTTGTTGTGGTAGGAGCTCAAGATACCAATAGGAGGTATAAGTGTTGATCCTCTCCTTTGTTGCTACGTCTTGGGCATTGTAGATGATCTCTTGGATGACGTAGGATGGTTGCCCGTGCGTAGGGAAAGACCTCAGCAGCTCCTTAAAGTGCTCCAATGCTTGTGCCAATGACTCGCCTGTCTTTTGTTTAAAAGTCGTGATCTTCTAGTGCATCATCGCGGTCTTTGATGGTGGGAAGAATTTGTTGAGGAAGGCATCCTTGACCTCATCCCACGTGCGGAGTGATGTGCACGCAAATTGCCATATTTTCTATGCACATTTATGTCCATTTTGTCGTTAATTGCATGCATATTGGTGAGGAAATCATAAGATTAGTGTAGTTTATGCTTATCTACAAAATATAGAGGTCTACACGAGTTTTTATGTTATTTTGCAGAAATCGAGACGAAAATGGATGAATTTGGACAAGGAAGAAGAGTGGAAAAAGGACTCGAAGTCTACTGAAGAGTCAAAATCGACCTAAAGGCTCGACATCCAGTGGAAACAGAGCACTAGAAATCGAGGAGAGGAAGAACAGAGCATGTCGACATGAAGAGGTCGATATCGATGTTACAAGGTCGATATCGAGTAGCCGAGACGAGCATAAAGATAGAAGTCGAGTGCCAATCCGAGGTCGAGTAGGACTGCTTGAGATTAAGAAAAGAGGTCGATATCGATGTTCATGGTTGATATCAACTGCTGCTGCATAATAGATCCGACGCTGTTTTTGATAGAATTCTATCTGAAGCTTCACATCTATCCCAAAGTCGAGATCTTCTGTCATACACCACCAGACATTTTATCCTTTATGTTATTTACCTAAGGAGTTGTAGTTGTTTAATTTATTAAAGTTTATCTTAGGAATAAAGATAGAGTTTCGAATCCTTGGATAGTGAGGTTTAAAATCTATAATTAGAGGCTATCAGGGCTGATTCAGTTTTCATCCAAGAACAAGCAATCAGTTTTAGTTACGCAGGGAATAGCAGAGGGAGAGAGAGAGATGAGTTGAGTTGGAGGGAAGCGAGAGCGGAGATTTGGCTTTGTTCAGTGTAATCTTTCTTTGCAAGTTTAATACAAGTAGTTTCTTTTCAATGATGATGAAGCGCGAGTAGTTCACCCACTTCTAGGGTTGGGGTGAGCCCGACAATAGCAATGTAAGTTTGTGCATCAAAGGTATGATTTTTACGCGATTCCATCTTCTATCCTATGCATGATCCTTTGCGAGAGTTGAGGAGATTTATTATTTGCATTATTGAAGCGAAAGCCAATCATATTGTGAATTTGGATTTATTGTGAAATTGGATAGTAACTCTTAGGTTTTATGCGAGAGCCTCTAATCACCTAAAAGTTGGTAATGAAAGTTATTTGACGGAAATGCATCATCTTTCATGAATTTGGCATAATACTTGCATGGTTATCGTTGTGGCATTAATCCCCAACTTTGGAAGCTTTTATTTATTGATTCATATAAAAAGTTGTGCTTTTATTTCTGTCCACCCTTCTATCATCATCCTACGTTCTTCGGACATCTTTTCTGACAAATATGCTTAGTTTACAGTTTCTGTTGAAGACTCGATTTCAACTACAGAGGTCGATATCGAGTGCTGACATTGACATCGAGTGAAAATCTCGACGTCGACTTTTTGCTTTTGTCTTCTGCAGGAAACTACTGGAAATCGACCAGAACTGAGGTCGATATCGACCAAACACCTCGATATCGAGTGGTCTTCTAGAGTTGAAACTTGATCGTGATTGCAAGCTTAGGAAGCGCTGACATACCTCCTCGTGGATTCGATCCTGAATTACCCTACCACTAAATCAGGAGGGATTCTTGTATTTTATTTGCTTGGACAAGGGAGTTTGTCTAGTGAGATTTATATTAAATATTTTATTTACGATCCCTCCCCTTTACGACAAATTGGCGCCGTTGCCGGGGAGGCAATCAATCGCGCCTTAAGCTTTTCTCACGATCTTCTTTTAGTGCTTATTTTGCAGGTTTATGCAATGCTCTGATTGCGAACCTATCCTGGAAAGCATAGACGAGCCTGAACGTTTCTTCCATCTTCACAACAAAGCTATCAGAATCATGGCAGATAACGAGACACATGCTCAGATCATTAAGCAGTTGAGGAAGGAGATAGAGGACCACAACACTACAATCGCTGCTGAAAGGGCCGCCGCTGCTGCAGAGCGAGCCCGTGCTGATAAAGAGGAGGATGCGCGCAGACAAGCCCAGGAGCGGCTCAATCAGTATCCATAGAGGACGATGAAATACATGCATCCGTCGCTACATGTTCCTGAATATACTATTTTAATTCCTCCATCTAACTATGAGATTAAATAAATTTCCTATATGAAATTAAAAGAAATACTTTTGAAGGAAGATCTAATGAATGCCCCATGCAACATATTTCTACTTTCATGGACTTATGTGAGACTATTGCTGATGGTGTGAACTTAGAATACGTTAGACTAAAGTCTTTTCGATGGTCTCTTGCAGGGAAGACATTACAACGGCTAGAGAGAATTACCATACACCTCCTATCGGTACATTGACCTCACACCAATTCATACACCTCCCTCGATGGGCCGAATAAGGAGAGAATCAATTACCATATGTCATCCAGGAGATCTTCTACAACTCCCTCGATGGGCCGAATAAGGAGAGAATCAATTCATACACCTCCTATCGGTACATTGACCTCACACCAACGGAAGCCTGGGAGACAATTGAGAGGCTGGTTAACTTTGATAACACTTATGGGACTGTTGCGGCCTATGACTCAAGGCCTTCCCCCTCTATGCCACTTTATGAGTCTCCAAAAGAGATTGATCCTGATGTGCGGCAACAATTCCACACCGTTCAAACACGCCGCCTTCAAAAGCAAGTTACATTCCTCAGCAACAATCACTACTACAAAATCATGATTTTAGCTCGTGGTCTATTACCCCAGATCTCATTTTTATGGGATATAATAGCATAATAGACATGTTTTCATTCAATTTTTTTTTTATTAAAATAAATATACCCCGGACCATATAAAAAATATCCGGGCTATATTATCATGGGATATTACCTGAACTATACTATATAGCCCGGGCGTTTTTTAAAGAAATCCGGGCCATATACCCTTTAACCCCGTAAAGAATAGTTACATATACCCCGGAGGCTTTACTATTGGGGTATATAACTGTTTTACCCCACAAAATATATCGGGGTATATACGTTTTAACTATCCCGGGAATAAAATAATTTTTTAATTTGGAAATTAAATTAATCACCCAGACGCACTACTAGAAATATGTCATTTAACATCGGGTATTAGCCGATGTCTTTCAAAAAAAAATCGATGTCTATGTGGGTGATGTAAAAAGTCAAAACTTTTTGACATCGGCTATAGCGCGATGTCTTTGTATATTATAACATCATTTATATTTTTAAATCTGATGTCTTTGTTATGTTATACCATCGGTCATAAAAATATAACCGATGTTATAAGAGAACAAAGACATCGGGCTTTGACCGATGTTATACAACTTTTATTTTTAACATCACCCATATAGACATCGAGTTTTTATTTTGATTAACATCAGGTTTTAGCCGATGTTAAATGAAATATTTAAAGTTTTTTTTATTATTATAGTAGCCTATGCGGGATTTGAACCCACATCTTTGTGCTTAAGCACACTACTCTCCCATTTGAGCTAATAGGCTTAAATAAAATAGTAATATTAGGCTTAAATAAAATAGTAATATAGAGAACAATGATAGCAGTTCAAGAGTGTTATAATTTCAAGTAGCTAGAGTGTGCAAGTATGAACTGCACACTACATGTTGCATCCTAAAATAAAATGAAACAGAGATTAAAAGAGAAACACAAAAAGACAAGTTCAAGAACCACAAAATCAAGAACTAAAAGCACGCAATATGAAGCTGCACACAAGTTAGCTACATGTTACTTACCATTTACACACATACATACACTAAAAAGTCAAAAACTACCTTTTTAAACCAAATACCACATTGGATAAAGTAGGATTAAGAAGCATCATTCGGCCTAAAAGACTTCTGGGTACCAACCACTAAAAACATAATTTGATAAACCAACACTGATATGAGAGGGGATTACCTATCTCCTTGCTCAATGTTCTCAGCAAAGTCAAGATTCCAGTGATTAACCCTCTGCATAGAGGCATAACCTCCGGTTGCAAAGAACCTTATGAGGTTAAGGGTTACTGTAGACTATAAATAAGCTCTGGTCATCCTGTTAGGGTCGGGGATCCTTGATTTCTCATCGAAAGTATCCCAATTGATGTTGTCTCCCTTGTAAGAAGGCAGCTTAATGCCACCCCTCTCCTCCATTATGGCTGATCACGGCTTAGCAAATAGCAAGCCATCCTTCCAACCTACAACCATTAGATTGGTGTAACAACTTGCAAAGCGAACCTTTCACCATTTCTTAATCATACAGATGGAGACAGAAAAGCAAACAACAAGAAGGGGTGTCTACATACCTTCACATCTGAAAACTTGATGCGGTCAGTGCAGAATAGTGTGAAAAGCAAAGTTTCCGTCCCTACACCCCTTATCCATAATGATCTAAAAAAATGAAGCTCCAGTGAACAACTATTTTGCATTATAACATTTCAATAGAATCAACCATATGACCCATAAAACATATTCTAATACATAGATTCATAAATATCTTAAGAATCAGAGATATCTGAGACTGGTCATACTTTCGGGAAATTTTGGGTTTTTTCCTCACAACCGATTCACAGAAAGGGAGCTGCATCATGTCACTTGCATTTATGACTAAATGTTTCAGGTTGAACACTTAATAAAATATCGAATAAATTACTGAAAGAGTTGGGTCTATATTTAGAAAATAAAACTATCATCAAATAAGAATATATTGAATATAAGGAACTAATTGACAAGTGCAGATTATAAGCCAACCTCAAATTGGTCGAAATTACCTTATATGGAATGAAATCGAAGTCGAATGATCAAGAAGATTCACTCCCCAAGCTAATTTGCTAGTACTCCTAGTAGATACAAGTACCTGCAGAAAAGAGAGTTGGACATGAACTTATATCCATCAACAAAGAGAAAGGAAAGTCATAATTACTTGGGAGTAAAATCAAATATGTTCTGTTATTAAATTCATGTTTGATGTTCTTTTTTTTTGTATAAGCACCTGGGTGTGTCAAAAAAGGCGCTTGTATTTTCATATGTCTCAAGCCATACATCATTCACCATAACATGGTCCAGCTTCCTTTCTTTTCTTCCCTCTCATATCTGTCTGTTCAACCAAGTGAGCTTAGCACCAGCAAACCTTATATCAGACAGTCCACATAACTCCATCTCTGTTCTCAGTTCATGAAAGATATCTCTGTCTGGAATTTTATAAAGCCATCTCTCCTCCATGCTTATCACACAGTTGACATCCCCCATAACAGCCCAAGGACCTTCCACTGCTGCAGCTACCTCGTGCAACTCACTCCACAAACCCACCCTTTATGACTTAGTGTTTGCTCCATACACAAAGGAAACATGAAAACCTTTCTGTCAGTGGTATGAATATGGCAGTAAACAAACCTTTCTGTCACCATAGGATTCCATGTAAGCCATATTCTTCTTTTTTTTCTCCCCTTGACCATTCAAGCAGTGATTCCATCCCTTCATCGGGCTTCGCTTTACATCTTCTATGTTTTTCTCAAGCATTTTCATTTCTAATAATGAAATTATTGCTATATCATTATCAAATATATATATATGAGGTGATGATTTTATTCTTTATCTCATCATTCAACCCCCTCACATTCCAAGCTGTTATGCGGACTCTATCCATGAGATGATTTCATGTGGGTTCTACACCCACTCTTAACCTACACAGCTTGCTTCTCTGTGCTTCCCACACCAGTTGGCCTCTCCACTGTCTCCTCTTCCTCATCACTTAGCACTTTAAAATCTAGCCTTTTCTTGCTTCCTGATGTTTCCTCATGGGAGTTATTCACTCCCATCCCATCTTTCCGAACTTTAGCAGCCTTCTTCCTTCCCACATCTGACCATTTATTCTGTTCATTAGTCCCAAGTTCATATGTGGAGGTTTTACTGTCATGCTTTTGCGCCCTATCATCTGTCATACCTTCCTCGTTTTCATTTTTCCTGTCATGACCTTGGGTGCTCATTGCTGTCATAACTTCCGCCTTCTCACCCTTGTCTTCTATTTGCAATTTTTCAATACCTCCTGCAAACCTGACGTTGCTACTGTCTTCCAAAGCTTTTGTCATCTTAGGTTGAGCTCCAGAGCTTTCATTCTGGTTGCTGCTACTACCCCCATTCAGCAGGCCACCCTTCTCCATGACCTTTTCTGGAGCATCAGTCCTATATAGGTACCCATGTTTTGCTCTTCTCCCTAATGACAGACCCAACTTTGCTCCTCTTACACCTATCCTGCTGATGACCAAAAGTACAACACACTTTGCAGATGCATGGTGTTCATTCAAACACAACCCTTTGCACCTTTGTGTTTCCATTCTCATCCTCAACCTCAATTTCCTTCCGTAAAGCCTCCTCTGCTGTCACCTCGATGAGTAATCTAGCATACGAAACTCTTGAGCAATTCTCAGTACATTCATCCATGCAAATGGGCTTCCCAATTGCACTCCCTATGTTCTGGAACAAAAAGGGCTAGTATGGGATCTATAGGGCTAGTATCTAAAAAGGTTATATAAGAAGATAGAAAGATTACTTGAACATGGGCCAAAAAACCCCAGTAACACCAACCGCAAAATCATCAACACTTCCTTTGAAATCCCTCATTACTTTTCTAATCCTCACGTCAAAGACATTGAGCACAACCCTCTAACAAAAAAAAATCATATCAAAGATGCTTATCAATAAAAAATTAATAGTCTAGGCCTCTAGGGATTAACTCTTCTTTTATCGAATTAACATGAATATAATACTTACATGGGTATCCCTAGGGTTGTTGGGTTCATGGCTGCTGTAGGTAACCAAATATTTTTCTCCAGGAGAGAAATCAATCATTTTAACCTACAAGACATTCAAACAAAATCCATATTCTCAACACATCAATTATTAAAGCAATGAAAGTTAACAGTATAAAAAACGGTGGTATATAGACGAACTTGAGGATGAGCATACCGCATTATGCGGTTAAATGCAGAGGCACCTCCCCACAGAACAGCACCTTGTCGGTGAACAGTGGTAAAAAATGTCCCTAGAGGTGACCACTGGACATAACTCTACGTCCAAAACTGCTCACAGACAAAAAAAACAAGTAGCAATGTTTGTTAGTTGCTACAGCGTCAACCCCTTGCTAACAATATATAGCCACCTCCATGAATACTAGTCAATGTGTTAAAAAAAACTCTGCTTATTGATGATCTATATGATATGAACTACCATCTTCTGAGCACAAGTGATATGAATGTCAGAGAAAAGGTAAAAAGTCACCAAAGCAGAAATAAATTGCAACCGCAATTATCAAATTATCTTTAAAATCAAATCCTTGGAGCCTTAGCACTACATTTCTATTGTCTTCCTTACTTTCTACTATCTTCCTTGTAACGCAGATACATGAGCACATGATTATCCAAGTTAGATATTTTAACCAAGACAAGCAAAATGAGCATCATCAATTAATCAAAACTTGATAGAATACTTTAGAATTGGTTGGGAGCATTTACCGTCTTGAAGAGAAGCCATAACCTCTGGATCCTTAAATGCTGACATCAATTCAGGGTCCTAACTCAACCGATTATAGATAAAAAAAAACAGATGAGAAAAACAACATAAGCAATCAAATCCCTTTAACACTATAGGACATTTATATGCTAATGTATTATTTTTATTCTAAACTCACATTCAATATTTTGCTAAAATTAAGACATCTAGGCATGCCACCTCCACCTCCAAGCATCCCTCCGGAAAGCCACCTGGCATGCCACCAGGCATACAACCGGGCATGCCACCAGGCATACCATCAGGGAACCCACCGGGCATGCCACCAGGGAACCCACTGGGCATGCCGCTAGGGAAGTCACCTGGGAATCCACCAGGCATACCACCGGATCTGCTGCTGGAAGATGATTGTTCTTGCTTCTTTGCCTTGTTATATGCAGCCTAGATGAGAGTGACAGGAAACCAATTAGAACATATAAGGGTGAAATCATGTAGAAAACCAGGGGGAATACCTGAGCTTCTACTCGGCGACGTAGTCTCTCCCGTTCAGCATTTTTCTCCTCCCTCTCTTTCCTCATCCTATCATATGGCAAACGAAGAGGCCGGGATGATAGGGCGATAGAGGAAAGAGATAGGGACAACTGAAAGAAGAACGGCTCCATGGAATAGAAGAGAGAGAGTGAGCATCGAGAAGGAGAGTCGGATGATATCTAGGTTTCAGATATGGGATTTGGGAATGGGAGGTCAGAGGTGGGCGGAGAAGAAGGGAAAACTGAAAAGGGGGCTTTTTCTTTTGGATATGGTACACATGTTTATTTGAGCGGGTGTTCAAATAATTTAGGTTTAGTTCCGCGCCTTCTAACTTTTTTAAAAAAAACACATATTTAACATCTGTCAAATAAATGGGACAATGTCTATTTTTTTATTTACATCGCAAATTTAGAAACCGATGTTAAAAAACTGTTTAACATGACAGGTTTTTCTGACTGATGTTAATGAACTGATGTTAAATAATAGAATTCTAGTAGTGACGGCCAGACCTGTTGCTACGAACGAAATCCCCTTCGTAACTGGAATTCGATCATCTTCCTCCTTGTAGCTCCGACTTTTCCGCTCCGACCGCCACCTCACCTCGCTGCCTCCATCACCGTCTCCTCACCCGACCGCCTCCATCATCGGACTCTCCGCCTTCACTGACTCCTCTTTCATATCCTCTATTCGCCGCCATCCCCTTCGCAACCGGTCATCCTTGCCATCTCCCCTCTTTTGCGCCATCATCTTCGCCTCCAGACGCCGCCATCCTCTCCTAAGCCATCCTCTCCTCCACCATCATTTTTCTAAACAAAACCCCTAGATTGTAGATCTGTGAAAACCCTAAATTGAAGGTCGACTCCGATGCTTTAGCACAAACAAATTGAAGAGGAATCCGACTCGTTGAGACTCTCTTCTCCAAACATTGCGTCGTTCATCTCTCCTCCAAAGGTCGTTCATGTTGCTGCTGCGATCGATTCTCTTCTCTGCCTTGTGCGTTTGATTTTATGTTGTTGCCCGTCCCTTACTCTTAGATTCATTCAATGCTCGGTACGACTTCCTGTGTTAAACCTATGGTGAGGAGCAAGCTTCAGCTTAAGTGAGTTCATGTTACTAATTTTGTTAATTGATGTAGCAAATTGTGAATGGGTTGGTTCTGAATTTCATAGATACTCAAGGAATTTATATTGAAATGAATGTTAGGGTTTTGGGGACATTTAATATATGAATTCTATAGATGAATCGATGTTTTTTAGAGTTTAGGGGTTTGATATAGCCTTGAATCAAGCCATTACACTAGAGTAGTACTCAGTTCCTGGCTTTTGCATTGTTGCTTAGACAAGGTTGATTAATCAACCTTGCCCGGAATGTGGCTCAACAAGGCACGACACTAGTGCCTGCCCACATCTTGAGCAAGTATCTATGGCGGAGCAATGATGTGCGCGCAAATTGCCATATTTTCTATGCACATAAAAGTCCATTTTATTGTCTTTTGCATGCATATTAATGGGAAAACATGGGAATAGTGTAGTTTACGCTTAAATGGCAAATATATGGGTCTGCACGAGTTTCTATGTGATTTCGCAAAAAACAGGATAAAAATGGACAGATTTGAAAGAGAGGAAAAAAGAACTCGAAGTCTTCTGAAGAGGTCGAAATCGACTGGGGACCTCGACATCGAGTGCATCAGAGACATAGGAATCGAGCAGGAAATGAAACAGAGCACGTCGACACAGAGAGGTCGATATCGACGTCTGGAGGTCGATATCGAGGTTGCCATATCGAGCTAAATGATAGAAGTCGAGTGCCAGTTCGAATAGGAGAAGGAGAGCTCGAGATAAAGTTTTGAAGGGGTTGATATCGATGTCTAGGGTCGATATCGACCATGCCAGCAGAGGAATCCGACTCAGATTTTTGATAGAATTCTATCCAAAGCTTGCACGTCTATCCAAAAGTCGAGATTTCTTATCATCCATACCAGATCTATCATGAGGAGGCTGAGTTACCATGGAGTTTTAGTTTTTACTTTTATTTAAGTTTATCTTAGAGAATAAAGATAAAGTTTCGAGTCATTATCGACATCTATAAATAGAAGCCAATAGGGCTGAGTTTAGGCAATTCAATTTAGATCCAAGTTAGCATCCAATAACATACAAAACACATATACACGCAGAGAATTAGAGAGAGAGAGGAGGCCGAGTGAAAGTTGTAAAACAAAAGCGGAGTGGCTTGTTCGGTTGTACTTTCTTTCGAAATTTTAATTCAAAGTAGCTTTCTTTCAACAATAATGATGATGATGTGCATGATGAGGAGCGAGTAGTCAACCCACTTCTAGGGTCGGGGTCAGCCCGACGATAGCAATGTGAGGTAAGTGCATCAAAGGTATGACTTTTATGCGATTCCGTCTTCTACCCCATGCATGATCCTTTGCGAAAGTTAGGGAGATTCATTATTTGCATTATTGAAGCGAAAGCCACTCATATTGTGAACTTGAATTGCTCATGAATTAGATAGTAACTCTTAGGAACTATGCGAGAGCCTCTAATCACCTAAGTGTTGATAGCGAAAGTTATTTGACGGAAAGACATTAAATTTCATAACTTAGCATAAAACTTGCATTGTTATCGTTGTGGCATGAAACCCCGACTTTGGAAGATTTTTAATTAATTGAATTCAACTTAAAAGTCTTAGTTTTGTTTCTGATCATCCTCCCTTCCCATTCTACTTTCTTCGGACTCTTTTCCGACAAATTGATTACGAAAACAGTTTATGTGACAAGCGTCGAAATCGACTGTAAGGGTCGATATTGAGGTCTAACGTCGATATCGAGGTCTCTGCTCGACGTCGACTTTGCTGCTTTTGTCTTCTACAGGAACTGCGCTAGGAAATCGACCAAAACTGAGGTCGATATAGACCAGATTACTCGATATCGAGTGTCTGCTAAGGTCGAAAGCTTTGATCGTGAGTACAACAAGGGAAGCGCTGACATACCTCCTCGTGGATTCGATCCTGAATTACCCTACTACTACAAGGGAGGGGATTCTTGTATTATTTGTTTGGGACAGGGAGTTAGCCTAGTTGTGCATTGTTTATTTGAATTGTTTGAATCCCTACACTCCACCCCCCTAGCGAACAAATTGGCGCCGTTGCCAGGGAGGCGATCAATCGCCACCTAAGTTAACCACGATCTTTTGAGCATATTTTACAGGTTTATGCGACGTTCTGATCGCGGACCTATCCTGGAACCAATCAATGAGCCTGAACGTTTCTACCATCTTCGTAACAAAGCAATTCGCATCATGGCTGATAACGAAACGCAGGCCGAAACCATAGAGCGATTGAGGAAGGAAATCGAGGACCACAATGCTACAATCACTGCTGAAAGGGCCGCCGCTGCTGCTGCTGAGTGAGCCCGTGCTGATAGGGAGGAGGATGCACGCAGACAAGCCCAAGAGCGGCTAAATCAGTATCCACAAACGGCGATGCAGTACATGCATCTGCCGCTTCATGTTCCTGAATCCGCGATTTTAATTCCTTACTCCAACTATGAAATAAAAATTAACTTCCTATCTGAGATAAAAAGAAATACTTTTGAAGGAAGACCTAATGAATGCCCCCTGCAACACATCTATACTTTTATGGACTTATGTGAAACAGTTGCTGATGGAGTAAACTTAGAGTATGTGCGATTAAAATCTTTTCGATGGTCTTTGGCAGGGAAGGCATTACAGTGGCTTGAAAGTTTGGCTCCACGCTCGCTAAGGACATGGGCGGAGGTGAAAGATGCATTCTTGAACAAATTCTTCCCACCTTCTAAAACGGCGATGCTGCGACAAAGGATCACGGCTTTCAAACAAAAGCCAGGTGAAACCCTAGCACAGGCGTGGGAGCGATTTAAGGACTTGCTGAGATCATGCCCAACGCATAGGCAACTTCCATATGTCATCCAGGAGATCTTCTACAACGCCCTTGATGCACCGAATAAGGAGAGGATCAATTAATATACCTCCTATCGGTACATTGAGCTTACACCAACGGAGGCATGGGAGACCATTGAGAGGCTCGTGAACTTTGACAACACATATGGGGCTGTTGCGGCCTATGATGCAAGGCCTGCCCCATCTATGCCACTATATGAGCCTCGAAGGGAGATAGATCCTGAAGTGCGGCAATAATTCCATAACGATCAAACACGCCGCCTTCAAAAGCAAGTCAGGTTCTTGAGCAACAATCAAACTTGTCAGGAGTGTGGTTCAACAAGGCATAACACTAGTGCATGTCCACATACTGAGCAAGTATCCATGGCGGAACAACATGAGGAGGTTAAGTGGACGAGAGGCTCCTATGGAGGGGGCAATCAACAATATTGGGGTGATCAAAGGTTCTATCAACAAAGGGATCCCCCACCATATAGAGCACCAGGGCACCCTGACCGGGAGACAAGGAAGGATGACCTGCAAATCATTCTTGATGAGATGCGGAGGAACCATGCTGAGTTCAAACAAGCCAACAACTCCGTCCATACTCAGCTGCAGGGCATCAATTCTAGACTTGGGGAGATCGACGTGTGGAAGCGCAACATGGAGACTCAAATGAGTCAATTAGCGGAAGCAATGCCCAAAGCGTCAGGATCATTCCCTGGATCCACTGTGCCCAACCAAAAGGGCAAAACCACTAGTCATATTGCGGCAGTAAACCTAAGGAGTGGGCGTCCATTACAAATGCCCAAGCAAAAAGCGGAGGAGAAGGAGCCAGAACAAACGTCGATATCGACCCCCCCTGTCGATATCGACCAAGGTGACATCGAAGTCGACCTTCCTGTCGATGTCGACCCTGATGCTGCGTCACCACAGAAATCGACTCCTCCAGTTGATATCGACCCTACTGATGTCGATGTCGACCTCACTACAGCCGCGGAAAGGAAGAAGGTGTTGTCATTCCCATCTAGAAAGGTGATTAAGGACCCAGTGGAAAAGAAGTTCCAACGGTTCGTGAAGATGCTCCAAGGACTTAATGTCTCTATACCATTCACAGAGGCACTTCACGAGATGCCATCTTATGTAAGGTTCCTTAAGGACATCTTGGGTAAGAAGCAATCGCTTTCTGAGATTGCAGAGGAGTGCAACAGGTTGGAGCTACCACAAAAGCGGGCGGACCCAGGTAAGTTTTCTATCGCTATAGGTCTAGGTCAATTCAAATTCAATGCTTTAGTTGACTTGGGCGCTAGCGTTAGCATGATGCCACTAACCATTTGGCACAAGGTAAAGATAGGTCCTCTGGAGCCCTTGGATGCAAGATTGTACATGGCTAACAATACGGTAGTGATTCCAACTGGGATAGTGACGGATGTGCCAGTACAAGTAGGTAAATTCTTTTTCCCTGCTGATTTCCTAGTTGTTGATATAGCGGAGGACCCTGCTTATCCAATTATTTTAGGTAGGCCATTCCTAGCAACCGTCGACGCCAACATTAGCGTAAAGAAAGGATTGCTCTCATTCACAATTAATGACGAAGTGATAGAGTATGCCTTCAACAAGACGGTGAAAAATCAAGGGCCAATGGAGAGAAAAGCCATCAATGGTGTCTACATTGCATGTGGAGAAGCAAAGGTAAGAAGTATGACACCGGAGGAGCTTGAGAAGGGGGCCATAGAAACCCAAGTGGAGGAAGTTGTGGCAATGTTGAATGAAGGAGCCCAACAGAACATCGAAATTGACCCAGGTAAGTCGATATCGACTAAAATTATTCAAGATTGTATGCCAGGTCATAAGTATAGGATCGACGGAGGAGAAAAGGAAACATCGAAATCGGGGTCAAGGGTCGATATCGATCATGCCCTACCAAAATCGACCACCATCAGTGCTGAGAAGGGAGGAAAGGAGACCTCGATATCGATCTCCGAGGGTCGAAATTGACCTGATCATATCGAGCCAAAACTCCCCAAATCGACTGATCCTCCAGGAGTGCAACAGGGGTCAATATCGACCTCTGAACATCGACATCGACCTGAGCCACAGACTGAGAAAAAGGTAAGTCAAGGTACAGATTCCTCTTGTTCCATTTCAATTAAGGATTTATCATTATTTGGAAGAGGTGTGCCTTGGCATGTGCGCTTGTGTAGGGTATCCGATGATGATTCAAGCCAATATGAGATAGGAGACAAGGTCTATGTTGCCAAATCTAAGGACCATTGGTTCCTTACAAGATTCAAGGATAAAAACCTGGGACCATTCACGGTGAATCAGATCCATCCCGGCGGAATACAGCTGCGTGACAAGAAAGGAGTCATATTTGAGGCCCAAGCCACATGGGCTCTGCAGATGCCACCTTAAAAAGCGCAAAGGAGAAGTCGGCCTAGCGACTTAAAAATTTAGAGCTTGTAACAAAGACTTAGTTTTAATTTTTAGACACTTTTTCTTTGGGTTGAGACACTTTATTGTTTTGCATATTTTGTTTTGATTTTATGTTTATTAACAAGTTGCAGGAAAGAGAAAATCACACAGGAAGGGCATCGAAATCGATGTCTGACATCGACATCGACCTCAAGGTCGACATAGATAGGGTTTGTGGTCGAGGCCGGATCACCCTGAAGCCTGAGCAGAAATCGATATGAACATCGATATCGATGTTAAGGGTCGATATCGACCTTCCCTGTTGTCTTCTTCAACTCTTGAAATTTGTGACGGTTTAGTAAGTTTTCTTCTTAACCCTAGTTCTAATACAGTGAGGACACTGTAAATTTTAAGTATGGGTGGGGGAAAGGCTTACTTGCATATTCATACTTAGTTTAGATTTGCATATTTATTTTAATGCATATTTAGTTTATTTCGAAAAAAAAAATGACCCCCATCAAAAATTTGAAAAAAAGAAGAAAAGAGGCATGGAAGTATAAAAAAGAGCTCTATGTTGCAAAATTAGATTCATTAGAGATATAACATGAGATTGCCTAGTTAAGGGAAGTCCCAATGAAGTGCAAAAAGAAGAAAAAAGGAGATGAAAATTTGAAGTTGCTTTTGACATATGCATGATAAGATGATGGAGGACTTTTTATGAAATTTCCATATTTATACAAGTTCATATCCTAGCCTTACCTATGCATATTTGCAAAAGCCACAAAGCCATATTGAGCCTTATCATGATCATTATTGCTCCACATATATACATATTGCCCATTTTATACCTTATACCCTATCCGGGGACAATGTTGAGAATGGATGTCGTCTTTGGAGTTATATGGAGTTGTGCATTATTATGAAGTTATTGGCAGGAATGAAAGAATTATGAATTATGGAAAATTTAATGAGCGAGAAAAAATCCGATCACCTCATGAGATAAAGGTAGGTCGACCCTGCTCGTTGAGATGTTAGTTCAGCGAGATGGGACACAAGGTGAGGAGTCCGAAGTACTAAGTATCCGGGGCCATTCATGACACCCATGTTTGCGACTCGCGAGAAGGCAGTGCTAAGGTTAGAGAGGTAAAAGCATTATATTGAATAAAAGCATTGAGCGATGAGTGAAAGGTGAGACATTATGTGGAATGTTTTGGAAAGAAAGTATGATTCCCCGGATTTAACACCACATGGCCAAATATTAGCCCACCTTTAGCCTTTTACCAATCTATTTCTCACAAGCTTGCAAAAGTCCTCTTGATTATTAATGCTATGTCGCTAAAATTATTTTTGCATATTACCTCCTTTATGAATATGAAATTGCTTTTATGCACATGCATGGACTTGGTTGACATAAGTACCTTATCGAGGATGGCAATTGATTGTAAGGACATATGAAAAATGAATCTATGATGTTGAGGGTTTACTTTCTTCCCCTGAATGACCATTAAAGGTATTGCTTGGGGACAAGCAAGCTTAAGTATGGGGTGTTTGATGTGCGTGCAAATTGCCATATTTTCTATGCACATAAAACTACATTTTATTGTCTTTTGCATGCATATTAATGGGAAAACATGGGAATAGTGTAGTTTACACTTAAATGTCAAATATATGGGCCTGCACGAGTTTCTATGTGATTTCGCAGAAAACAGGATAAAAATGGACAGATTTGAAAGAGCGGAAAAAAGAACTCGAAGTCTTCTGAAGAGGTCGAAATCGACTGGGGACCTCGACATCGAGTGCATCAGAGACACAGGAATCGAGCAGGAAATGAAACAGAGCACGTCCATACAGAGAGGTCGATATCGACGTCTGGAGGTCGATATCGAGGTTGCCATATCGAGCTAAATGATAGAAGTCGAGTGCCAGTTCGAGTAGGAGAAGGAGAGCTCGAGATAAAGTTTTGAAGGGGTTGATATCGATGTCTAGGGTCGATATCGACCATGCCAGCAGAGGAATCCGACTCAGATTTTTGATAGAATTCTATCCAAAGCATGCACGTCTATCCAAAAGTCGAGATTGCTTATCATCCATACCAGATCTAACATGAGGAGGCTGAGTTACCATGGAGTTTTAGTTTTTACTTTTATTTAAGTTTATCTTAGAGAATAAAGATAAAGTTTCGAGTCTTTATCGACATCTATAAATAGAAGCCAATAGGGCTGAGTTTAGGCAATTCAATTTAGATCCAAGTTAGCATCCAATAACATACAAAACACATATACACGCAGAGAATTAGAGAGAGAGAGAGAGAGGAGGCGGAGTGAAAGTTGTAAAGCGAAAGCGGAGTGGCTTGTTCGGTTGTACTTTCTTTCGAAATTTTAATTCAAAGTAGCTTTCTTTCAACAATAATGATGATGATGTGCATGATGAGGAGCGAGTAGTCAACCTACTTCTAGGGTCGGGGTGAGCCCGACGATAGCAATGTGAGGTAAGTGCATCAAAGGTATGACTTTTATGCGATTCCGTCTTCTACCCCATGCATGATCCTTTGCGAAAGTTAGGGAGATTCATTATTTGCATTATTGAAGCGAAAGCCAATCATATTGTGAACTTGAATTGCTCATGAATTGGATAGTAACTCTTAGAAACTATGCGAGAGCCTCTAATCACCTAAGTGTTGATAGCGAAAGTTGTTTGACGGAAAAGCATTAAATTTCATAACATAGCATAAAACTTGCATTGTTATCGTTGTGGCATGAAACCCCGACTTTGAAAGATTTTTAATTAATTGAATTCAACTTAAAAGTCTTAGTTTTGTTTCTGATCATCCTCCCTTCCCATTCTACTTTCTTCGGACTCTTTTCCGACAAATTGATTACGAAAACAGTTTTTGTGACAAGCGTCGAAATCGACTGTAAGGGTCGATATCGAGGTCTAACGTCGATATTGAGGTCTCTGCTCGACCTCGACTTTGCTGCTTTTGTCTTCTGCAGGAACTGCGCTAGGAAATCGACCAGAACTGAGGTCGATATCGACCAAATTACTCGATATCGAGTGTCTGCTGAGGTCGAAAGCTTTGATCGTGAGTACAACAAGGGAAGCGCTGACATACCTCCTCGTGGATTCGATCCTGAATTACCCTACTACTACAAGGGAGGGAATTCTTGTATTATTTGTTTGGGACAGGGAGTTAGCCTAGTTGTGCATTGTTTATTTGAATTTTTTGAATCCCTACACTCCACCCCCCTAGCGAACAAGCAACATGAGGAAGCTAAGTGGACAAGAGGCCCCCATGGAGGGGACAATCAGCAGTATTGGAGAGATTAAAGGTTCTATTAACCACAACATCATTAAAGGGATCCCCACCTTATAGAGCACTAGGGCACCTTGAGCGCGAACCAAGGAAGGATGACCTGCAGATCATTCTTGATGAGATGCGGAGGAACCACGCTGAGTTCAAACAAGCCAACAACTCCGTCCATACTCAGCTGCAAGGAATCAATTCTAGGCTTGGGGAGATCGAGGTTTGGAAGCGAAATATGGAGACCCAAATAGGTCAATTGGCTGAACAAATACCCAAACCGTCAGGATCGCTGCGTGGATCAACTGTGCCCAACCAAAAGGGCAAAACTACTGGACATATAGCGACAATGAATCTAAGGAGTGGGCGTCAATTGCAAACGCCCGAGCAAAAAACGGAGGAGAAAGCACCAGAAGAGACATCAATATCGACACCCCCAGTCGATATTGACCAAGGTGATATCGATGTCGAGCCCACTGTACTCGATGTCGACATAGATGCTGAGTCACCACAGAAATCGACTGCTCCAGTCGATATCGACCAGCATCCAGTTGATAGGCTAAAAACCTACACCCACAAGTGTATGGGGTTCAGTTGTAGTAATCAAGTGTTGTATCTACAAGGACGGGAGGAATGTCGATTGTAAATTCGAGCTAGTTCAACCAAGTTCAGAATAAACAAGCAGATTAAGAGTGCGTATATAAAGTAACCAGGAAAACCAACTGATTTAGACCCTTTAAGTTCGTAGAGTTTTAGGCAATAATTACACAAACGTCGCCTTTCGGCTCCGAATAATATCAAAATTGCCTAGAACATCTATGATAACCTATGAATCCTCAAGAAGTGTAGTTTCACTTTCGATCAATAAACTTCGGGTTTAATCATGTAATTCCGATGGATCCTAATCGCCTTTCGGCTTCAAATCACCATCTAAATTCCAATTTAGGTTTATCATCTTTCGATTTCAAACCCTAAATCGGATCTAATCGACTCGCATCAATCAGAATAAGCATAACATGATTAAAACCACAATCTAACTCAGAATCATTCGAAAGATATGATGAACAAGCCTATTTCCGCATTGTCGGGACAATCCCAACCCTAGAACAAGAAATCTAGCCACTCATGGAGAATTTCATGCTCAATCCATTCAAATTCCACAAAGCAAACATGATTCTACAAGAAGGAAAGAAATTTACCGAAAACGGAGAATTCAACAAGTTTTTGATTAGAATCCACCAAAGTTTTCCCAAAATCCCCACAAGAACTGATTTCTCGGCCCTCTACTGTCTGAACTCCAACCTTTCTAATTCCCCCCGTTTTTGATAAAAAAACGAATTAAATTCCGAACACAGGAAACACTCAGTCGAGTGGTTTCTGCACTCGGTCGAGTGGACTCTGTGAACCATATTCTGTAATGCACTCAACCAGAGTGAGACTCGAGTGGTTTTTGCACTCGGTCGAGTGGTTCCTGGATTGTTCACTCTTGCACCACTCGGACGAGTGGTTCCTGCGGCTTAACTTTGCCGAGCTTGCTTCGCTTCTTTTGATTTGTCTCCTCGATTCCATCCATGTAGCTCGTCTTTAACAATTTCCAGGCTTGCCAAAATGCTTTGAATCATCTCTTTCTCCTTAAACTCTTTAATCGATACCACAACTGCTCCGAAACACCTGGAATTGCAATATAACCGCGGTAGACACCGATTCCACAAAACTAAACAAAAAAGTCCAAAAAGGATATAAAATACTTAACTTAAATACTCTAGACCCAACACAAACATGCCCTATAATCATCGCTAAATAGACGCTATCGAAATACCCCATACTTAACCTTGCTTGTCCCCAAGCAAGACAAAGTCAGTAATCACAAAATAGCATCTACAATTTCAAAACACTCGACGAATGTCATCCTAACATATCATAGCCAACAATCAAGCTTGATTAGCTCTTCAAATCTCAACCTCATAAACTCATCATCCACAAAGCTTGAAAATCATCATCTAAATCACCGCTTGAATTTATGCACACCACAAAATCACGAGGGCTTTATAGGGTTATGATGGGGCTAAGGCGAAAGTAGTTAGGCATGGAAAATTTCAGGCCATGTGGTGCTAAAATCCAGGAAAAAGGATCATGCGAGAAAAACCGGAAAAACACCCACTTCAACGAATCAAACTCATACCAATCCACCAAACAAACTCCATCACAACAACTCTTTCATCTTCACTTTTGTCAACCACATCAAAAAAATGTATTTGTTTTGTTTTGTTTTTTTTTTCTTTCCTTTTGAATGATTTTCACTCTCTAGCCTCGACACCATTTTACGCGAATATAAACATTTGTGATGAATGCACCCGGCTACTAAGTGTCTTGACCTTCTCACTTTTTATCTCTTCCTCCTTGTGTGAATTTTGTTCTCCACAAGCAGGATCGGTTACTAACCGTATTTTTTCTTTTCTTGACTTTTGCACAAGAGTGAATTTTATCCTCCTCTTATCCCAAGATTTTTTTTTTCTTTTTTTTTTCTTTCAGCCACAATCCAGAAGAATCACCTCATATTTGAAGCACATCCACATAACAAAATACACCACCATGATCCATAATCCCGGATTGGGAAAAGACAAGTAGTGACTATGACAATCTTGTGGAGCTACCAAAGAAACAAGCTTCTAAGGCTCGGAAGACTTCAAGCAGAGGATCACATACAAGGGTAGAAAAGGAGAAATGGGCTAACAAAACCGCATCAATCATATTTCAAATGTGCACATAAACCAAATAATGCGATTTCAAGTCTCAACCAAACAATCAAACTCGAATATCCAAGTATGAGGCGAGATATACACATAATCAAGCAAGAGTGTATACATGCTAGCTAATCAAACAAGATAGTAGCTCAATGCTCAAGCAATCATCAATCATTTCAATCAACACAGCATTCCAAAAATATATACATGACATAGATGATAATAAAAAAACTTTAAGGAAAAAGACACAAAAAACACACCAATGCTGAGAATCACCCCCACCCCATACTTGAATGAGACATTGTCCTCAATGGAGAAAATAAGTAAGAGAGAGAGAGATGACTCACAATTGGTGATTAGCATGGAGGGTTATGTGTCTAAAAGTCAGGTGACTCAGAGTCATACGAGTCACCCTCCTCACTTGAGTCTTCCTGGTCGTCCTCCTTCTCACTTGGGTCGTTTCGTTGAGGCTGCAAGCTGCGTATCTGAGATTCCAAAGTGTCAAAGCGCCCACCGATGTAGCTTTGTAACTGGCTGAACCGGTAATCAAAATAAGCTCTATCGCTCGTAAACTGACGAGGCTCGCTCGGACCAGCGTCCATGTAGTCATCAGCGGTCGGAGCACTAGAGGCCCTAGAGGGACCAGTCGAGAAAGGTAGTGCACCGGCAACTTCGTAGAGAGTATCCAAATGGGCCGAAATTCCTTCATACCAATTGTGTGCATTCTGAACCGTCAGGTGTGGAGGAAAAGGGAGTGGTAAATGACGCTGTGCTGGAGATCTATCCGTGAAAAAGACCGATGAACCTCGAATAGTAAGTAGTTGGCAGCGCTCGAGCTCTTGAAGGGACCACTCATATATAGTGTCGAGCTGCTCATATGTGGAAAGGTCTATACCTACATCAATAGCTAACATGGAAACTAGCCCCCCGAGAGCGATATCGGCCGTGTGCTCGGCCTCTTTCATCCACCGATGCAACATAGTATACCCCAGATTGACAGGCTCGTCATGTAATGCACCATACAAAGCACGCAACTCGAGTGCTCCCAAGCACCTTTGACTCCCTTCTCTAGCAAAAATGGTACTCGCGAGGAAACAGTGGAATAGTTGGATCGAAGGATGTATACAAGATGAAATTTTTGCTCTATCCGCCCGATAAACAGGTTCGCGAGTCAGCTCGAACCAAAATCTGTTCCGATCAGCCTTTGCCAAGGGTAGCTTCGGGCCGGTGTTAGTGAGTCCGTATGCAGTGCAGAACTGATCCATAGTAAGTGTATGATTCACATTTCCCAGCAGGAATTTCACCTTTCCCCCTTCATACTTGATTGTGCAAAGGATCTCCCTAATCAGCTAAGGACAAGAGAGTAGTCGACACTTCCAGATAGCTCTAAGGGAGAGCTTGTCGACGAGAAAGTTCATATCCTCCAAAAGCCCCAATTTGCCGAGGACTCTAGGGTTCATGAATTGTGTCGGACGAACGGCCCGATCCTTCACCGTTGAGTACAACTTCCTTTGCTCAGCCGTGGCCAACCGGAGAGGTGGTTGGTCACCCATGGTAAAATTCTGCATCAAAGAGAGTAAACCATCACCACCTAGAAATAACGGCACAAAAAGGAAAATGAGCAACTCGATACAATCAAACAAACATCATCAAACACCACACATCTTGCACCCCATACTTGAACTTTTGCAAATCAGCATATATGATCAAATAAAAATCCTTGCGCAAAGCTCCAAGGCAACAATCTCTACTAAAAAGCACCATCAAGCAATTTCAAACTTGGGAGTACAAAGAAATATTCCTATGAACCTCAGCAAATAGACACCCCCGATGCCAACAAGAAATCATCAATGTAAGCACACTTAACACATAACATGAATTTCAAGTAAACCATAAGTATAAAACCACCCTAAAGCACCATCAAGCTCAATGAAATCTCAACATCATCATGAAACCACCAACAAGCCAAAGTGAAGAATTCCACCATGTGTTTAATTGATATCAAAAAAAATTTAAACAAGCCACAAGATTTATTTAAATTCACACAAGACTTGCAAAAATTCAATAACACATTCATCTCCTTCAAAGAAATTCAAATACATCAAAATTTAACCACATTTCCACATTAACCACCAACAATCTAATTCAAACACAAATTCACCCATAAACCCATCCAAATCACAAACCCCCAATTTTCCCCCAATTCAATCTCCACCAACCCTAGCAATTTCAATTCCTCAAAATAATCACTCAAACCACAAATTAATGGATGAAGTAACCAAATCTGAGTAAAAGAGGCTAGAAATGAAAGAAACTTACCAAGTTTTTGAAGAAAAAGCGGTTAAACTAGAGACTAGAATTGGAGGGAGAAGAAAGGAGAGATGGCGCCTGTGAGGGTGGGGGCTGGTGGCGGCGCCGCAGTGCTGCTGTGGTCGGCGGTGGTAGGCAGTGGCCGGCAGTGGTTGGCAGTGGCTGTTGAAGGCCGAGTGAGAGAGAGGGTCGAGTGAGAGAGAGGGGCAGCAGGAGAACCACGTGAAAGCCAGGGAAGAAGGAAGGAAAAAGAAAGAAAGAAAGAAAGAAATGGAAAAAAAAACAACTGTTTTTTTTTTACGATTTCTGGAAAGAGAGAAAAAAAACACACTCGGCCGAGTGGCCAAATCACTCGACCGAGTGGCTGATTTGCTCACTCTCCTGGAAACCACTCGAGCAAACAATCGAGTCGAGTGGAAATCCCACTCGGCCGAGTGAACCCAATATTCCTATTTTTGAAAAGTTTCAAACGAAGTTTTTTTTTCTTTTTTTTAGATAGAAGACTTACCTCGCGTTGCCTCCCGAGAAGCGCTGGTTTAAGGTCTGAAGCCGACCTTCCATCACCTTCAAGTGCTTGGGTCAAGGCGGTCGACGGAAATGATCCTATCGATCGGATGCCCGGTGAAATACTTCTTCAATCTTTTCCCATTTACCTTGAAATCACCGGTCCTTTCACTCCAAACATCTACAGCATCATGGGGATAAACCTTCTTTACCATGAAATGGCCACTCCATCTCGACTTTAACTTGCCCGGAAACAATCTCAACCTCGAGTTGAAGAGTAAGACGAGGTCGCCTTCTTGAATCTCCTTAGGTGACATGTGCTTGTCATGCCACTTTTTAGTCCTCTCCTTGTAAATCTTTGCATTCTCGTAGGCATCCAAACGCAGCTCCTCGAGCTCTTGCAACTGTAACTGCCACTTTTCTCCCGCTAGCTTCATATCCAGGTTTAATGTCTTAATCGCCCAATAGGCTTTGTGCTCTAACTCAATGTGGAGATGACAAGATTTTCCGTACACCAGCTTGTACGGAGTAGTACCAATCAGAGCCTTAAAAGCATTCCTGTAAGCCCACAAAGCATCATCTAATTTTGATGCCCAATCTTTCTGCGAACGAGACACAGTTTTCTCCTAGATGCTCTTTATCTCCCGGTTGGAGACCTCTACTTGCCCACTCGTTTGAGGATGGTATGGGGTTGCAATCCGGTGATGAACCCCATACTTCTTCAGCAAAGCCTCAAAATTCCTTTCAATGAAATGGGAACCGCCATCACTAATAAAAAATCGAGGAACTCCAAATCTCGAGAAGATCACATTCTTGATGAACTTTGTGACCATCTTAGCATCATTAGTGGGGGTTGCCACAGCTTCAACCCATTTCGACACATAATCCACCGCCACAAGTATATAGTTGTATGGCCCAGAAGATGGAAAAGGTCCCATAAAATCGATTCCCCACACATCAAACAACTCAACCACTAAAATGCTATTCAGCGGCATCTCATTTCTCCTTGAGATATTCCCTGTCCTTTGACACTCATCACAAGAAACAACAAATTTTCTAACATCTTTGAACATAGTAGGCCAATAGAAATCAGATTGAAATACCTTGGCCACAGTCTTGGAGGTGCTAGCATGACCTCCAACTGGTAGAGAATGACAATGTTTGATAATACTAAGGACTTCTTCCTTCGGAATGCATCTTCTAAAAAGCCCATCAGAGTACTTTTTAAAGAGATAAGGCTCGCTCCAATAATAGTGCACCATATCCTTCAAGAATTTCTTCCTTTGTTGAAATGACAGATCGCCAGGCAACTCATTACATACAATGTAATTCACAAAATCAGCATACCATGGTACCTCAGAAGTGGTACTCAAGATCTCAGCGGCGAAATCAAGTAGACGCTCATCCGAAAAAGACCCATTGATGGGAAGCTCAGATGAAGTATGCTTGAGCTGCTACGGCAGTAACCTGGACAAGTGATGAGCAACCATGTTCTCCGTGACCTTCTTGTCCTTAATCTCCAAATCGAACTCTTGGGGAAGAAGAATCTACCTAATTAGACGCGGCTTTGCATCTTTCTTTTGCAACAAGTGTCGGATCGCAGCATGATCTGTATACACAATTACTTTAGCACCCACCAAATAAGACCGAAACTTCTCAAAAGTAAAGACTATAGCGAGCAATTCCTTCTTTGTTGTGGCATAATTTCTCTGAGCTTCGTCCAAAGTCCTAATGGTATAGTAGATGGCAAGAAGCTTGTTATCCTTCTTTTGACCCAGCAAGGCCCCAACTGTGTAGTCACTGGCATCACACATTATCTCGAAAGGGGAAATCCCAATCAGGAGACTGCATAATAGGAGCGGAGATCAATGCGTTCTTCAACCTGAAAAAGGACTCATGGCAATCCGGAGAAAAATCAAAAGTGACATCCTTCATTAGTAAGTTAGAAAGGGGTTTAGCAATTTTAGAAAAATCCTTTATGAACCTCCTGTAAAAGCCAGCATGGCCTAGAAAACTCCTAACGCCCTTAACCGAGGTAGGAGGTGGTAATTTCTTAATCAAATCTACCTTTGCTCGATCCACCTCAATACCGCGACTAGAAACCAAATGACCAAGGAAAATACCTTCCCTTACCATGAAATGACATTTCTCCCAGTTTAAGACAATGTTTACTTCTTCACAACGCTGCAAGACTCGAGACAAGTTAGACAAGCAAGCATCAAAAGAGGAACCATATAAAGAGAAGTCATCCATGAACATTTCCATAATATCCTCAATGAAATCAGAAAATATGGCCATCATGCAACACTTAAAAGTAGCAAGGGCATTACACAAACCGAAGGGCATTCTCCTATATGCAAAGGTGCCATAAGGGCAAGTGAAAGTAGTCTTTTCCTGATCATCCAGATGGATAGGAATATGAAAGAATCCACTATAACCATCCAAATTACAGTAATAAGAATGCTTAGCTAATCTCTCAAGCATTTGATCTATGAAGGGAAGGGGGAAGTGGTCTTTTCGGGTGGAGGCATTCAATTTCCTATAATCTATACACATTCTCCAACCTGTAACCGTCCTAGTTGGGATCAACTCATTTCTATCATTCTTGACAACAATCACCCCCTCATTCTTAGGAACCACATGAACGGGACTAACCCATTTGCTATTAGAAATAGGAAAAATAATACCAACATCTAACAGTTTAAGCACTTCATTTTTCACAACCTCTTTCATGTTAGGATTAAGCCTTCTTTGATGCTCTCGGGTGGATTTATGATCATCGTACATTAAAATCCTATGCATGCAGATGGAGGGGCTAATCCCTTTCAAATCATCAATTGTGTAACCTATAGCCTTCCCATGCAATCTAAGCTCATGCAATAGCCTTTCAGTTTCATCCAGACTTAGGCTAGCATTCACAATCACGGGATAAGTAGAATTAGGACCCAATAATTCATACCTCAAAGAAGAAGGAAGTTGCTTCAACTCCATCTTAGGTGCACCTTCCATGTCTTCATTATCTCTTTGCAAAACCTAAAAAACAGCTTCGGTGTCTTCTACAACAGCTTCCAAATCATGAACTACTTCAACAAGTAGGTCATCATCACCAACATCAGTCACACTCACCAGAAGACATAGCTCTAGAGGGTCTCGTTCAATCACCTCTGTCATGACATCTTTAGCTTCTTCATCTATTATATCAATCATGTGACATTCATCCTAAAAAACAAGGGCTTTATAAGATTTAGGAAGTTTAAACTAAACTTTCTCATCCCCTATTTCAAAGGAAAAAGTCCCTTTTCGAACATCAATCACAGCACCTGCAGTGGCCAAGAAACGCCTTCCAAGAATGACAGGGAGGCGAATGTCGGCGTCCATATCTAGAACAATAAAATCCACAGGTACAAAGAACTTACACACTTTTATGGGAACATCCTCCAAGATACCAGCGGGGTGGGCTATGGACCTGTTCACCATAATAAGTTGCATCCTAGCAGGCCTAAGCTCTCCTAAGTCTAGCTTTTTACAAATAGAAAGGGGAAGCAAGCTTGTGCTAGATCCCAAAGCACATAGAGCTTTATAATCAGGACCATGACCAAGGGAAATAGGGACAATGAAGCTACTTGGGTCCTCCAGCTTAGGTGGCAGCTTGTTTTGGATCAAGGCACTACACTCCTCATTGAGAAACACCGTCTGACACTCATCTAGCTTCCGTTTGTTAAAGAGGATCTCTTACAAGAACTTCACATAAGAGGGCATTTGGGACAAAGCATCGGTGAAGGGGATGTTGATGTAGAGCTTCTTCAACACCTCCAGGAACTTCCCGTATTGCTTCTCAATCTGAGCTTGAGCCTTCCTTTGTGGAAATGGAAGCGGTGGTTTGTAAGGAGGAGGTGGGATATAGGGCGGCTTTTTCTCTGACTCTGCAGGTTTATCCCCTTCAATCTCAGCACTCTCTTGAGCTCCAGTTGGCTTAGAAGACCTCGAATCTTCTAATTACTTACCACTCTTTAGGGACACAATAAAAATATATCCCTTAGGATTATCTTTTGTTCTCCCTAGAAACTGACCAACGGGCCTAGCAGTGTTGTTGGCCTGCTGAGCTACTTCATTCTCAAGCATTTTCTGTCCCCTTGTGAGATTCTGTACTTCTGCAGCAAGACTCTTAACGGTTCCCATAAGCTATTCCATCATTATCTCCATCTTGTCCTTCTGTGGTGGGGCTTTTTGTGTAAAATCTGGAGGCGGCCTTTCCGCGGCTTGCTTATTAGCGTAGGAGAAACCGGGATGATCTCTCGCTTGGGGATTGAAGTTGTTATAGTTCCGGTTGTAACCTTGACCCCTATCATAGTTGTTTCCCATGTATCCAACTTCCTCCTCTTGACTAGCATCTCCTTGGGAGGCATTGATTTGGCAAGCTGAAATAGTGTGATCCTGGGATCCACAGAACTGGCATGGCACTGGTCTAAAACCCGCAACAGTCACTTCCTTGGTAGACAAAGACTTCTCCATAACTGAGGCTAGATGTTTAATTTCAGTAGCCAATGAGTCATATCTAGCATCCTTATAAGTTTCAGCATCCACCTCATAGATCCCTTCACCCCTTTTGACATTAGAGAGTGCCCTGGGTTGCGAGTATTTCCCACATCTCTTAGTCGTCGTCTCTACAAAAGCCCAAGCATTATCAGCCTCCATCTCTAAGAACCCTCCTCCAGATGAGGAGTCGATCAATAGCCTAGTGTGGTCATCAACAGCCGTGTAGAAGATCTCCAACAAATTCACCTTAGGCATCCCGTGATGGGGACATTCAAACAACAAATCCTTGAATCTCTCCCATGATTCATGGATGTTTTCTCCATCTCTTACTGCAAAAGCATTTATCTTCCTTCTCATCTCAGTAGTTTTAGCGGATGGGAAGAATTGATTCAAAAATTCAGAAGAAAAGGCGTCCCAAGTTGTACCAGTGATTAGCCTTTCCACTCAAAGAAAAGAGAAAGACCTCATCAGAGACTCCTCTGGACTAACTCCTTGAACCTTCACCATGTCTAGCAATTCCTTAAAAGTGGCGATGTGTTGGTGAGGATTCTCCGAAGGAAGCCCATTGAAAAGATTTTGCCTTATCATATTCAACAAAGAAGCTTTCAGCTCGAAGTTGGTGATGTGCGCGCACATTGCCATATTTTCTATGCACATAAAAGTCCATTTTATCGTCTTTTGCATGCATATTAATGGGAAAACATGGGATTAGTATAGTTTACACTTAAATGTCAAACATATGGGTCTGCACGAGTTTCTATGTGATTTCGCAGAAAACAGGATAAAAATGGACGGATTTGGAAAAGTGGAAAAAGAACTCGAAGTCTTCTGAAGAGGTCGAAATTGAATTGGGACCTCGACATCGAGTGCATCAGAGACATAGGAATTGAGCAGGAAAAGAAACAGAGCATGTCGACACAGAAGGGGTCGATATCAACGTCTGGAGGTCGATATCGATGTTGCCAGATCGAGCTAAATGATAGAAGTCGAGTGCCAGTTTGCGTAGGAGAAAGAAAGCTCGAGATAAAGTTTTGAAGGCGTCGATATCGATGTCTAAGGTCGATATCGACCATGCCAGCAGAGGAATCCGACTCAGATTTTGATAGAATTCTATCCAAAGCTTACACGTCTATCCAAAAGTTGAGATTTCTTATCTTCAACACCAGTTCTATCATGAGAAGGCTGATTTACCATAGAGTTTTAGTTTTTACTTTTATTTAAGTTTTATCTTAGAGAATAAAGATAAAGTTTCGAGTCTTTATCGACATCTATATATAGAGGCCAATAGGGTTGAGTTTAGGTATTCAATTGGACATTCAATTCAATTCCAATTACAGTACTAAGGAGTTAGAGAGAGAGAGAGGAGGCCGAGTGAAGTTTGTAAAGCGAGAGCGGAGTGGCTTGTTCGGTTGTACTTTATTTCGAAGTTTTAATTCAAAGTAGCTTTCTTTCAATAACAATGATGATGATGTGCATGATGAGGAGCGAGTTGTCAACCCACTTCTAGGGTCGGGGTGAGCCCGGTGATAGCAATGTGAGGTAAGTGCATCAAAGGTATGACTTTTATGCGATTCCGTCTTCTACCACATGCATGATCCTTTGCGAAAGTAAGGGAGATTCATTATTTGCATTATTAAAGCGAAAGCCACTCATATTGTGAACTTGAATTGCTCATGAATTGGATAGTAACTCTTAGGAACTATGCGAGAGCCTCTAACCCCGACTTTGGAAGCTTTTTAATTAATTGAATTCAACATAAAAGTCTAAATTTTGTTTCTGATCATCCTCCTTTCCCATTCTATTTTCTTCGGACTCTTTTCCGACAAATTGGTTACGAAAACAGTTTCTGTGACAAGCGTCGAAATCGACTATCAGGGTCGATATCGAGGTCTAACGTCGATATCGAGGTCTCTGCTCGACGTCGACTTTGCTGCTTTTGTCTTCTGCAGGAACTGCGCTAGGAAATCGACCAGAACTGAGGTCGATATCGACCAGATTACTCGATATCGAGTGTCTTCTGAGGTCGAAAGCTTTGATCGTGAGTACAACAAGGGAAGCGCTGACATACCTCCTCGTGGATTCGATCCTGAATTACCCTACTACTACAAGGGAGGGGATTCTTGTATGATTTGTTTGGGACAGGGAGTTAGCCTAGTTGTGCAATTGTTTTATTTAAATTGTTTAAATCCCTACTCCACCCCCCGTTGCGAACAGTTGGCGGGTGTTAATGGAGGAAGGACAACACCCGGTTGTGGTAGATACTGAGCTGGATCCATCCGCTCTCCTAGAGTAGTTGGCCCTTGTGGTTGGCCAAGTTGTAACTGTCGATTAGCTAACTGTTGTCGGAGGTCGGCATTTTCTTGATCTCTTTGAGCCATTTGCCGCTCCAGTTCTTCCAATCTGGCTATAGCGTCAGCCATCGTTTTCGCTCTAGCAGCTTGCTGTTCAGCTCTTCTTCTACGAAAGGTGCGCTCAGGTTCAGGGTCAAAAGGCACTAGATCGCCAGAGCCTTTCGCCTTTCGCACTCAATGTAAAGAACCACCTGAATCCAATGACAAAAATGAAACAAATCAAAGCAACAAAAGAACTTAGAGAACTAGTCGTCGAAAAGACGATCGATACTAACACCGGTCCCTAACAACAGCGCCAAAAACTTGATACGCTAAAAACCTACACCCACAAGTGTATGGGGTTCAGTTGTAGTAATCAAGTGTCGTATCCACAAGGACCGGAGGAATATCGATTATAAATTCGAGCTAGTTCAACTAAGTTCAGAATAAACAAGCAGATTAAGAGTGTGTATATAAAGTAACCAGGAAAACCGATGAAGTGTTAAGAAATATATATAGATCATATGTACTCAGGTCTTAACGTGTATCATGTAAACAAATCCTAACCCTTGATTTAGAGTTATTGGATGGCTGAAATTAATGCGAAGTAATTATTAATTAAAAATAAAGATAAAAAAAACACTCCATCAATTCCTCCAACTGGCGCGTGTACATACCCACCCAATTTCAACCCTAACCAATCTACACAAACCGTATAAAATTCACCATCACCACGCCTTCTTCTACTTCGCAAATCTTCGTCTACTTCGGCTTGCAATCACTATCACCACGCCTCCGGCCGAACCATCTCCTCCGGTCTCCATCACCCGCCGGCGATCAGCCCCTTCTCCGGTAAGCATTTCCTCTCTCTTTCTCTCCTCCATGGAAGGTGTGAGGCAATTTTTCAAAAATCCCTAAATTCACGATTCTCTGGGGTTTCGGTTGTTCGATGCTCTGGAGGTCTATCGATGGTTTGTGTTTCCAATTCATTGACTGGCCTTGGCAATTGAAATGAAGGGCAAGGTGTGTCGGGCTGCAATAACCCAGAACGAGCCATAGATCGTCCGAATTGCATCTCTAATACGGAGCCATAGATCGTCCGAATTGGCCTTGGCGATATTGCATCTCTAATACGGAGTATATAGATGATTTGTTCAAGTAATTCATATGTGTTTTTGATTTCATCTGTTCAAGTAATTCATCACTAATCTAGGTACGTTCAAGTAATTGCATCTCTAATACGAAGTATATAGATTGCCTAATTAAGCTTTGATACTCGGTATTGATTAAAATGTGATATATATCAATCTAAATGCAAAAATTAGCAATCTTGAGGTATATACTTAAGTAGTCAGATAACTCTTTATTTTTTTTTGCTGATCGATGTTGATATTTTCCGTTTGAATTGCCTTCTTTGATTTTTGATTTCAGATGCCGATCGATTTAATAAGAATTTCCTTCTTCGATTTCAGATCTGGGGACGACTTACCTTCTTCGATTTTTGCAAATCATTCATGGAGATGTTCCAAGAGGTTGCAAATCATTCATGCCGATATCTTCCTTTTAGTTTTATTAGTTTGTATGGATAATTGTTAGAGATGAATTAGGGGTGATTGATACCAAATTTGGTAGAGATGAATAGTCGATTTTTGATATGGTGGGATTAAGGTTATTCAGTTGAAAGGAGTTTTGCCGGATAATTAATCCAATTGGGGAATTGAGACCTAAATTGCCCGTTTATTTTTCAATCTCAGAGGTATTCAGGGAAAAGGCCGAATTATTCATGTGTATGAACTGATTTTGTGCTTCATGAGAAGTTGTCATTTCTTTTTTTTTTATGTTGGCGGTCATATAAAGGAAAAATGTATAGATACTATCAAACAATCATGTGATAGCATCAAATAATCCAGCGTTACCATCGAATAATTTGTAGTTATTTGTTAAAATGGCATAAGTAACTGAATAATATTGTAACACCATAGAATAATTAAACTATACCATCGAATAATCAAGCGATACCATCAAATAATCAAGCAATACAATCGAATAATTTTTAGTTAAACGTTCAGGGCATTTTCAGGGTGCTAGTCGATTAGAATAATCCATCGATACCATCGCATAATCCGTCGATACGATCAAATAATCCAGAGATACCATCGAATAATCGGTCGATACGATTGAATAATCCAGAGATACCATCGAATAATTTAAAGAAAGTGCACCACACACGCCCCTAATTCATCAAGTGGGGAAGAAAACATGTGGGTCCTACTGATTTTTAATTAAAGAAAAAAGATAAAATTGTTGAATAATCTCAGCCACCCATTTCAATCAATCAACGGCCCTGATTTGTGTACATGATACACGTTAAGGATTGAGTACACCGGAACCAACCTATAGTGTATGGATCATTTGTACACGGCCCTTAAAGTGTACTTTGTTCACAAATATTATTCGGTGAAATGTGAAACATTATTCAGTGAAATGTGAAGCATTATTCGGTGAAATGTGAAACATTCTACCGAATATTGTTATGTTTTCTTTTTCCTTTCAGTTCAGATGAAAACGTTCCAATTCCACTGAATAATTTGTAACATAACACTATTCGGTAGAATGTTTCACATTTCACCGAATAATGGTTCAAATTTAACCGAATAATGTTTCACATTTCACCGAATAATATTTGTGAACAAGGTACACTTTAAGGGATGTGTACACCCTCACCACACCCTATATATATATATATGGAAGGCGTCTAGGGTTAAGGATTTACCAACAATGCATCATCAATAGGCAAAACAAATATTTTCTCGCTCAATTGATTCTGAAATCAAATTGTGGAAGTAGGTTATCTAAGGTAATCGCACATCCCCTTTGGGGTTTAGTGCAAATGTGCCTAAACCGGTTAGCAATTCTCCTTTCGGGCTCAAGCAACAGATTTAGACCCTTTAAGTTCGTAGAGTTTTAGGCAATAATTACACTAATATCGCATTTCGGCTCCGAATAATATCAAAATTGCCTAGAACATTTATGACAACCTATGAATCCTCAAGAAGTTTAGTTTCACTTTCGATCAATAAACTTCGCATTTAATCATGTAGTTCCGATGGATCCTAATCGCCTTTCGGTCTCAAATCACCATCTAAATTCCAATTTAGGTTTATCGTCTTTCGATTTCAAACCCTAAATCGGTTCTAATCGACTCGCATCAATCAGAATAAGCACAACATGATTAAAACCACAATCTAATTCAGAATCATTCGAAAGATACGATGAACAAGCCTATTTCCGCATTGTCGGGACAATCCCTACCCTAGAACAAGAAATCTAGCCACTCATGGTGAATTTCATGCTTAATTCATTCAAATTCAACAAAGCAAACATGATTCTACAAGAAGGAAAGGGATTTACCGAAAACGAAGAATTCCACAAATCTCCGATTAGAATCCACCAAAGTTTTCCCAAAATCGCCAAAAGAACTGATTTTTCGGCCCTCTACTGTCTGAACTCCAACCTTTCGAACTCCCCCCGTTTTTTATAAAAAAAATGAATTATATTCCGAACACAGGAAACACTCAGTCGAGTGGTTTCTGCACTCGATCGAGTGGACTTTGTGAACTATATTTTGTAATGCACTCGACTAGAGTGAGACTCGAGTGGTTTCTGCACTCGGTCGAGTAATTCCTGGATTGTTCACTCTTGTACCACTCTTGCACCACTCAGCCGAGTGGTTCCTGCAGCTTAACTTTGTCGAGCTTGCTTCGCTTCTTTTGGTTTATCTCCTCATGTAGCTCGTCTTTAACAATTTCCAGGCTTACCAAAAAGCTTTGAATCATCTCTTTCTCCTTAAGCTCTTGAATCGACACCAAAACCGCTCTGAAACACCTGAAATTGCAATATAACCGCGGTAGACACCGATTCCACAAAACTAAACAAAAAAGGCCAAAAGGTATATAAAATACTTAACTTAAATGCTCTAGACCCAACACAAACATGCCCTATAATCATCTCTAAATAGATGCTATCACCAGTCGATGTCGACTGAACTCCAGCCGCAGGAAAAAAGAAATTGTTGTCATTCCCTAAGAAAGCTTTTAAGGACCCGGCAGAAAAGAAGTTTCAGCACTTTGTGAAGATACTTCAAGGGGTCAATGTATCAATTCCATTCACCGAAGCAATTCATGAGATGCCATCATATAGTGAGGTTCCTTAAGGATATACTAGGTAAGAAGCGATCAATTGCTGAGATCGCAGAGGAGTGCAACAGGTTGGAACTACCAGAGAAGCGGGCGGATCCAGGTAAGTTTTCTATCGCTATAGGCTTAGGTCAATATCGCTAGTGTTAGCATGATGCCATTAACCATATGGCACAAGATAAATACAGGTCCCCTAGAGCCTGTAGATATAAAGCTTTACATGGTAGATGATGTGCCAGTGCAAGTAGGTAAGTTCTTTGTCCCTGCTGATTTTCTAGTTGTTGATATGGCAGAGGACCCTACTTGTCCAATTATTTTAGGAAGGCCATTCTTAGAAACCGTCGATGCCAACATTAGCGTGAGGAAAGGATTGCTCTTATTCACCATTAGTGATGAGGTGATAGAGTACGCTTTCAACAAGACGGTGAGGAAGAATGAAGGGCCAATGGAGATAAAATCAATCAAGGGTGTCTACATCACATGCGGGGAAGCAAAGGTAAGAAATATGACACATGAGAAGCTTGAAAAGAGGGCCATAGAAGCCCAAGTGGAAGAAGTCGTGGCAATCTTGAATGAAGGAGTCAAAAAGTCACTAGAAATCGACTTAGGTAAGTCGATATCGACTAACATTGTTCAAGATTCTGTGCCAGGTTATAAGTATGGGGTCAACGTAGTAGAAGAGAGCTCGAAATTGAGCACAGAGGTTGATATCGACTATAACCTTAAGCCGAAATCGATTGCCCTAGAAGCTGAAAGTGGAGAAGGTACCTCGATATCGAGGTTAGATGGTCGAAATCGACTACAACAGATCGAGTAGAAACCCTCCACATCGACAGGACCTCCAGGAGCTTAACCGAGGTCGATATCGAGTGAAGCTTATCAATATCGACTAGACCTAGAGACAGAGAAGGTAAGACAAGGTACGGATTCCTCTTTCTCGATTTCAATTAAGGATTTATCACTTTTTAGAATAGGTTGCCTTGGTATGTGCGCTTGTGCAGGGTATCCAATGATGATGCAAGGAGCTATGAAGTAGGAGATACGGTGTTTGTCTCTAAATCAAAAGATCATTGGTTCCCGAGTAGATTCAAAACGAAGAGGATGGGGCCTTTTACACTGAACCGGATCCATCCAAGCGGGATGCAGCTGCGAGATAAGAAGGGAGTACTATTTGAGGCCCAGACTACATGGGCTCTACAGATGCCGCCTTGAGAGCTTAAAGGGAGAAGTCGGCCTAGCGACTATAAAGTCTAGAGCTTGTAAAAGACAATTAGTTTAAGTTTTGAAAAACTTTTTAGTTTGTTTTTGAGACATTATTTATGTTTTCTTTTAGTTTTTTATTTTCTAACGAGTTTCAGGAAAGAAAGTGCAAAAAGAGACATCGAAATCGAGTAAAGAACTCGATATCGACCTAAAAGGTCGATTTAGAGGAGCTTGTGGTCGAGGCCGGATCACCCTGAAGTTTGAACTACCCAGGAATCGAGTAAAACTGGTCGATAACGACTGGTCCACCCGAAATCGACCTCACCTGCAGACGTATTCGACTCCTGATTTTCGTGAATTTTTAGTAAGTTTCTTTCTTAACCGTAGTTCTTATACAGTGAGGACACTGTAATCTTTATGTATGGGGTGGGGGAAAGGCTTACTTGCATATTTTTAGCATTTTTGAGCATCTTTTAAAATTTTTTTCATAGTTATTGCATATTTCTTTTTAATGTTTATGCATACTCATACATAGTTAATTTAGCATATTTATCTTTAAGCATTGTTTACATGATTTCTGTTTAGCGCAAGACAAAATTGTCGTTTAGTGCATGCCAAATGGTCGCAACAACCATTAGTGAAATGGTCGTTGCGACCATTAATTTTTTTAAAACCAACATATGGTCGCAACGACCATGTGTCACATGGTCGCAACGACCATATGCTATATGGTCGTTGCGACCATATGCAACATGGTCGTTGCGACCAGTTGCAATGTCAGAAGACATCAATGGTCGCAGAGACCATTGTGCACATGGTCGTTGCGACCAGTAGCAACATGGTCGCTGCGACCATTGGTGACATGGTCGTTGCGACCAGTTACTACGTTTTAAAGAAAACCCTACGTCGCCTATATAAGATACGTGAGTATTCGAAAACTAGGTCGTGCGGTGTTATGAAGCATAGAATTAAGTTGTCAACATGTCGAAAGAGAACGATGAGTTGAGTAAAGGCCTCGAAGACATATCGCTGGAATTCGGACTCCATCGGGTATGTATCATCCTTATTTATGTGTCGAATGTTCTACTCTACCTTCTATAAAACTTTATTTTTTCCATGATTAATAAGAGTATTGATGATGTTTAATAAGAGTATTGATGATGATCTAGACGAGACTATAAGACTTTATAACATAACATTAATTCTTGAAATATAAAATTACAAAATTTCAAACTTTCAAAATTGCAATCTTTTTGTAGGGTTAGTGAAATATTAGGGTTAGTGAAATTAGTAGGGTTCATGAAATTTTTTAGGGTTAATGAAATTTTTTAGGGTTAAAAGGAATTGCATTATATTATTTGGGTTAACGAAATTGCATTATAATATAGTTTGGATTTATTATAATAATGGGGTTAATGAATAAAGTATATACAAAATTAATGTTATGATAGATAGACAGATAGACAGATAGAGAGATAGATAGATAGAATAGATAGAGAGATAGATAGATAGAATAGATAGATAGATAGATCATGAATTTAATATTTTACAATTTACTTTGACTCTATCATATATCGAGACTGGCACTTGTTTCGTTGTTTATTGTAAGGGGGATAACGATGACATTGAATTGTATGTCAATTACAGTTTTGACACTGTAGTGCCAAACAACACCCTGTTGCCAGACCAGTCAACTGTCAGAGAGGAAACTAATGGGACGCAACTTGGTCAACTGTCATCTAATTTGGGTACCCCATACGGAAGTACTTTGCCTGTCCCAACATCAGCGCAAATGCAGATGGATCGGAATGAATCAGAGCAGATTAAAGTGCCCACAGAGCCTGTGCAGGTATTGTCAGCAGATTACACTGAACAGTTTACTACTAATGAAACATTCAAGAGTAGGGAGAAAGCTATAGAATGGGTGAAGAAGAAGGGCAAAGAGAATCAGATGTGCATTGTGATCAGACGTGTTATCAAGAGTGATGCGACTACACTTGGGCGGACATGGATGTATTGCGAGAGAGAAGGGTGGTACACACTTGTGAAAGATGACGTCCACAAACGCGTGAATACAAAAAAAATGTGGATGTCCATTCATGTTGAAAGTTGTAGAGACTGAAAGGGGATGTTGGAAGGTGAAGATGATTGTAGGAGTTCACAACCACGAGATACACAAGAGTTTGCATGGGCATGCGTTCGCCGGAAGGCCTACAGCAGTACAGCATGAGTTGATTAAGACCATGACCGAAAGCCATGCGAAGCCAAGGAACATTTTGCTAGCCCTTCAAAAGGAGCTCGGGAACGTCACAAAACTAAAGCAAGTGTACAACTTAAGAGGCAGCCTTCGAAAGAAGGGTATGCAGGGGAGAACCGTTCCGCAACAATTTTTTGTCAAGGCTATGAAGTTGAAGTATTTTGTGCGGCACAGAACAGCGCCAGACTCTGTGGTTTTGAGTGACATTGTCTGGGCACATCCCGATTCTATCGCGCTCTTGAAGGCATTCCCTTATGTACTTGTGATGGATGCGACATACAAAGTGAACAGGTACAGTTCGTCGATCTTGTTTAAGTTTTTGAGTCCATTGCACATGTCCATATTAGAGAGCTTCATATATCTATTTAACACTCTACTATGTAAATAGGTACAATATGCCTTTTTTTGAAGTCATTGGCATCACATCTACGTGGAAGAACTACAACATAGCATGTGCTTTTATGAGCGGGGAAACTGTTGAAAATTACTCGTGGGTTATGGGTGTCATAACTGAACTTCTCAACTTAGTCGGAAGGTCTCCTGATGCCATAGCCACAGACAAAGAGCTCGCTTTGATTAATTCCATTACAGTTGTCTTTCTCCAGACAAAACAAATCATCTGTCGACGTCATGTGCAAAAAAACTTGGAGGACAGAGCAAAGAAACTAACAAAAGACGTGACGGTTGCAGATAAGTTTGCGAGAGAGTGCATGTCTTTACTCTGGTCATGGATCGAAGAGCAGTACGTCAGTGGATTGACTCGACTACGTGATAGCTGGAAAAATAGATCAGGGTTGGTGAACTACTTTGAGCGGCAGTGGTTAAGAAACTATAAAGAAAATCTTGTATCTGCTTGGACGGATAAGGTGTTCCATTTGGGAACCAGAAACACTAACATGTATGATTGATTTTTGTAATTCAAATATATTTCATATCTTGTTTCATATTATGCCTTTACTCCATGCATACCTAGTTCATTGCAAAGTCGAGAGTGCACATTCCACATTTAAGGAGTTCATGACTCCAAAGGGAGCAATGAGTCTTGATACTGTCTTTGACAGCATGCATGCAGCTCTTCAGGTTCAAACAAGTGAAATTAAAGCATCGTTTGGAGAATCTCGACTCAAAGGGATGACGTCTGCAGCAACTGAAGATGTGTTTCGGTTACTGCAACATTCTGTTTCTCATAAGGCTATAAAGTTGTTGATGGAAGAGCAACGGTAGGCTAAGCTGCATGGTCTGTGTGACGACGTATGTAACTGTATAATTGAAGTGACATATGGACTTCCATGCTACCACACAGTTGCTCGTCATAAGAATTGTGATATTCCGATCTCCTGTTCGGCGCTGCATCGTTTCTGGACACAACTTGAGATCCCACTTCATGATACTCCAGACTAGCTTGATGATGATGCTAATCGAAAGCGCAGGGTCGCTAGATCGCTGATGGATGATTTGTACTTCAACGACTTCCCAAAAGCTTCTACAGATAAATAGTATCGATGGGCGACAACAATTTATGGCATGCGCAACCCTCACCTTACAAATCTGAAGGAACCGCAAGTGGTACAGACCAAGGGTCACCCGCGAGGGAGCCTCAAAAAAAGCAACCTTTGTGGGTGGGAATACACTGATATCCAACTCCGGAAGGAACAAAATGCACCACCACCTGGTCAAAAGTCCGCACTCATGCCAGTGACTCCGATCAAGAGAAAACGAGGCAGGCCCCCTAGCATCCACAATGAAGTAGCCCCAGCAGTGACACCTATTCAGACCTCTCTAGCCGGGTCGGACGAATGTACACCTGTGAAAAGGCATCGAGTTAGACCTCCGTTGGCTAAGAAGTCGTCCCCCGCTGTAGTTGTAGGGAAGATTGCAAATCCTACCCCAGTTGGTCTAGTTTCAGGTCCGCACATTGGTGCCATTCCAGAATTCATGAACAAATATGTTAACGAGTCATATAGCGTGGCACCTGATGGAAATTGTGGATTCAGAGCGATTGCCCGTTCAGGAGGCCATGATGAAGAAGATTACTAGAAGACGATCAGATGAAGCATGCTTACAGAATTACAAAATCGTCCCCAGTTGTACGCTCAGTGGTTAGGCGACGATGGAATCGCGAGGGTTACAAAATCACTAGACTGGTTTGTCGATGGTGTTGCCGCTCCACCTGAGTATTGGCTATCAGCCTTCGATATGGGGTCGTTGGTTGCAATGACATTTACCAGCATATTTATTATGTTCACTGGGAATTCTGGGTTCACAGTCCCTCCTCTAAAGGTCCGACCCGATTGGGCATATGAAGATTTGGGGATTAATGCGATATGTTTGCAGTATGCACAGTTCAGTGGTGTAAGTGCAACATTCATATGAATCCTTTTTCTTAGTTGAAAGTGTTATCTGATCGGATTATGATATGCATTCTTTGTCTACGCAGATATTGTTAATACCTGATGCACCCCTGCCTCCTATCACACCCAACTGGCGTCATTGTCGAGATCAAAGCGATGCATGCCTTGAATCCTTCCTCCGAGATCGGCTTGACGCATATCTGTATGAACGAGGTGAAGTCCAAAGGAGAATTGATGATACTGTCGTTAATTGCAATTAGAAAGCTTTTACTTTGATAGTTTATTATACCTTGATATTATACATTTGATGTTTTACCATGATAGTTTATGTTTATTTATATTGGCTTCCAACATTTGATATTATATGATTATTCATATTGACTTTCGATTACGAAATACCCCCTACCTAACTCCCATTATACTAAATAAACATAAAGTCTATGACAAATAACATCATCTAAGACTACAACAAATAAACATAAAGTCTACGACAAATAATCATCTAAGTCTACCATAGATCGCGATGTCCATGTCACTCAAGATCCCCACCCCCAACCACCACTCGGTGGTAGGTTGTCATTCCATGATCCCCCATCACCACTTGGTGGTGGGTTGTCATTCCATGATCCCCACCTCTCAGTAGATGTGTTGCTACCTTGTCCCACTTCATAGTTAGAGCGACTAGGGTACTCGTTCAAGCCCATATACCCTAGCTGGATCGCTGCGTACATCATGCTCCGGTGGACGTCGTCAGGCACCCGCGGTCTAGTATCCTCGGCAAACCACGGGGTGAGATGGTCAAGCGCCCGCTGCATATGCTGAAATTCATGCAGCACAAGACTAAGTGTTGAGAATATATTAAATGATAATAACGCAGAATGGAGCGATATGTAATTATGGAGTGTTACCACTGATTCTTCAGAAGCCGGCGCGGAAGTAGGATGTACGAACCGATGTGTTCGCGGCTCGTACCATGAAGCATAATCGTCGGACACATCACCAGCATACCTACTCATAGGGTCAATCATGTCCATGGACATGGAGTGGATGTGGGGAAGAGTCCAAGCCCACGCCCCAGTCTTGTAGACCACCTTGTACTCTGTGTTCTTCACACCCCTCAGAGCAGTCGTGGGTTGGATGACTGCAGATGGCACTCCCTGTTGGCGACCAAATTGCCTCGCGAATCGATCTGGCATATACGTCTCATTAATATCCAGACATGAGATTATGCCATGGTATCTAGATGGCGCTATATCAGGGCTATAAAAGTCGACATCCCCATACGGCATCCAATCCACCTGTGTGCATTCAAACAGATCAAATCATCTCCTATCTGCTCAATCTACTTTATTCAAAACTGGGTCTACATTATCAATGAATATGAAATATACGCATACCTCATTCGCCTGCAGCCCATCCAACAACTTTCTGTAGTTAGGGTACGGAGGAGAAGACAAAGTCGCATTTTTCCATTGGCATGCGAGTGGCTCTGTGTCTCTATCCCAATCGCTCGATCTTGTAGGACGAAATCTTGGAAAATATGCATATATCCAAGCCTATTTCCATAAAAAAAAATTATATGATCAACATTCAAAATTTATAATAAAAAATTATGAAATATTGGAAATGAATGTTGATACGCACCTCGAGGAGTGTAATGCAACCACACATTTGACTACAATCTCTACGAGATGCCTCTCCCAACCGGTGGTACAAATATGCTAGAGTAGCAGAACCCGATGATAAGGTGCTCACCCGGTTGTGATCGCGCAACAGTGGGAGGTAAGATAGAGAAAGCATGTTCTGTGTCTTGTTAGTGAACAGGGTAGAACACAGGAGGTAGAGGAGGAAGCAGGTCGTAATTGATTCGCGTGGCAGATATACAGCGTTCTCGTCCTCACATTGGCTAACCAGAAACTCATATGGGAACCCCCGCCTCCCTATCTGGTGATCCTCAAGCTCCTGCGCATCAATCAGCAACTCCTCCACCAGCTCTCGCAACACTACCTTGGGATCCATACGATGTGAGACTACGTCTCCAGTAATGTTGATCCCCAACAAATAGTACACGTCATGCAACGTGCTCATCTCTCCGAACGACATATGAAACGAGTTCGTTTCTAGATGCCAGCGCTCAACAAACACATCCACAAGACTTCCGTTATGTTTGTTGTACATCGAAGTCTGTAGATGGGTCAAACCACTGCTTGTCACAATATCTACCCATGGCAGGTTCTCGTCCAAAACCCACCTTGATAGCTGTGTCGTACGAATATGAAGCTTCAGTGGTTCCTAGTCCTATCAAAACATACATCAATCATAGATGATAAGAATATCTATTTTATGAAATTTAACATGCGTATATACAATAAATAACGTTAATAAGATTTTACTCCCCATCCCAGCCCAAATGGCATGAGCGATGTGTCCCTCAAACCCCAAAAGAAGATCCGGAATACGAGGACCTCCCGGAGCTGGACACGTCAGCAGTGGTGCTATCGTTAGACCTGCGCCCTGTTGCCGCCTACTTCTCGAGGCTCTAGGCCGTCGGCTAGAACTCTCTGGTGCATCCGGAGCCGCCGATGCCGTCTGCTCCGGTATCATATCGTCGTAGGCCGGATCCGCCTCGCGTGTAGCCCGAGCGGCGGCGCACTGACGTCGTGCCGATGCGTGTAATGCTGATCGTCTATCCATTTGTAACCAAAACAAACAATCAACATACATGTTAATATTGTTGGACTTAGCAAATCAATAAGAATGAGCTTGAGTTTCAGAACTCAAGGAAATAAACTATTCAACATGACAAAGTTGTTTGCACATATTATTCCACTCTTATTCTATTTCAAAACACATTACAAAAATAACAAGTTCTTCCATAATACAAATTCAATATGAATATACTTGTGCGGCTGAATCTCTTTAGCATATCCACATTCACACATCGCAAATTTCCTTTCAGAAGTTATTTACCCCAAAATCTACGTCGAAACAAATCACAAAAAAACAAAAAAAAATCAACATATATCATCAACAACCAAAAAAAAATCAACATATATCTTCAACAACACAAAAAATCAACATATTGTCAACAAAAAAAATCAACATATTTCATCAACAACCAAAAAAAATCAACATATATCATCAACAACAAAAAAAAAATCAACATCATCAACAACACAAAAAATCAACATATATAATCAACAACAAAAAAAAAATTCTTACTGAAGATCCATGGTCGCAGCGACCACAAAGCACTGGTCGCATCGACCATTATGCCTTTGGTCGCAGCGACCATATGCTGTGTGGTCGCAACTAGACATGGCCACGGGCCACGGGTCGGGCGGGTCAACCCGTGACCCGCCGGGTCGGTGACCCGCCAGGTCAATGACCCGTCGGGTCCGGGTCAACGGGTTGAAGGGTCATCTCGGGTTAAGGGTTAGGGTTAGGGTCGGGGAAAAGTGAACCCGTGACCCGGCGGGTCAACCCGTCGGGTTGACCCAATGGGTCAAAAATTTTTATAAAAAAATTATAAAAAAACTAGAATTTATATTTATAATTATTATGAATTTTATTTATTCATAATATATAAATTCTCATGCATTGCATGTTATGAAAATCCTACCCACCCTTTGGTTCTTTTATAGACTTAGCACCCTCCCCCTCCTCTTTCCTTTAGTTTTCAATGTGGGATGGGATGTGGGACAAAAATAAGTAGAAACTAAATCATATCTTCAATCTCGATCATTCGGTTTTTTCATGTCAATCCATACTTATAATTTTTTATCATATACAAACACTAGTACTACACTTTATATAAATATTATTTTTTTGAAAAATATTTTACCTATCAATTATGAAAGATTAAAATAACGAACGGGTAGCAAGAAAGTGTGAAGTTCAACACAATACCTTAAACATTTGTGTTATTTGGTAGCTCCACTATGAAATCATGATATATGATACTAAGTTAGGAGTCTTTATGATATAATTTCAAAGAATACAAATATTGTTGTTGATAAAGTTGTTACACATTTATGATATCCTTAAAGTCGATTTTCACTTATTTTGAAAATGTTATAGAACTTCGGATTTTCAAGCACAATAATGAAATATATTATTGGGCAATACTTTTCAAATGTGTCTTTTCATTTTATAACATGCAACACAAATAGGTAATTCAATAACATCATCATTATGTGTATACATAAAATGTGGCTAATTCAACTTTAAACGAGAAAGATTATCATATATCTATATGAAGATGAGCCTAGATTTGAAATCAACAACCAAGAAATTAACATAATGCAAGTAAAATAAAACACTTATGATTAATCAATAGATCAACACAACTATCAATTGAATTAAATAGAAAGATTAATCCAACAAATTTGATATAATGTATCATGATGTTCCATCACCATGTATTATTCATTTCATTAAATCGTAAGAGGTAAAGACTTTAATTATATTATATGTTACATCATATAATCCAAAGACTTAAATTACATTATATATTCCACCATATAATCCAAATACTTAAATTACATTACATTTTACATCATATAATTCGATTAGTCGAAACATCAATTTCTACAATTTCTTTCATATCCCATTTTTCTGTCCCACATCGAAAGTGTGCTATCTACCTCTATTTTCTCTATATATATCTTCTCATATCCCTACTTGTCATTCCCACAATCCAACCTTTTCTTTCCCACATCTAAAGTGTGATGAAATGATGGAGTGGAATGAAGGTATATATATATCTTCCCACATACCATGTTTTGTCCACCTTAAATCTTTCTATTTCGAAAGTGTGGTGAAAGTTAAAAGTACTCGATGGGTTGAGTTTTTTTTTTTTCAAAACCAAATTTTTTTTTTAAAATGGTTGACCCGGCGGGTTGACCCGCCAAACCCGGCGGGTACCCGGTTCCTTGCCACGTGTCCCGACCCGGCGGGTCAACCCGTCGACCCGTCGACCCGCCGGGTGATCCGAACCCGTCGACCCGTTGAATTTCCGGGTTAGGGTTCGGGTCATGTACCCCGGGTTCTCGACCCGGCGGGTCCGACCCGTCGACCCGGCGGGTCGGACCCGTGGCCACGTCTAGTCGCAACGACCATTTGCTGCCTGGTCGCAGCGACCATAAGTGTTTTGGTCGCTGCGACCACTGGTCATCTTCAACCTCCGATAGCTGTTTACCCCATTCTCACAAAATCGCACCAAAATCGTATTTTCGACCTTTACCTTCATAGATCTGTGTAGTATATGCCTATATACTACTTATTTGACTACAAATACACAAATTTTCATCAAATTTCGCACCCTATTTCAAATCCAAATATCAATCACCCAAAATCCCTAAAAACTATTTTAATCATCCGAAATCACAACCAAAAAGTAGTCCCCCATTGTTTATCTTTAAGCATATTTTAATTTCGAAAAAAAAGAGAAAAATGACCCACATCAAAAATTTTGTTTATTTTAAGGGGTATTTTGGTCATGCTCTGAAAGGTAATTTTACCTTGTTCTAAAAAGTAGTCCCCCATTGTTTATCTTTAAGCATATTTTAATTTCGAAAAAAAGAGAAAAATGACCCACATCAAAAATTTTGGAAATAAAAGAAAAAGAGTCATGGAAGCTATTATTGAACTCGACGATGCAAAATTAGATTCATTAGAGATATAACATGAAGTTTCCTAGTTAAGGGAAGTCACAATGAAGTGCAATTTTTTAGAGAAAACCATGAAAGAGAGGTAAAATTTGAAGTTGCTTTTGACATATGCATGATAAGATGATGGAGGAATTTATAATTTCCATACATGTGCTCAATTTCATATCCTAGCCTTACCTATGCAAATTTGCATTACAAAAGCCATATATGAGCCTTACATCATTATTATAGCTCCAAATATATTACATATTTCCCATTTTTTATTTTATACCCTATCCGGGGACAATGTTGAGAATGGATGTTATCTTTGGAGTAGTTATATGGAGTGTGTGCAATATGATGAAGTTGTTGGCAGGAATGAAACAAATTTTGAAATATGAAAAATTTAATGAGTGAGAAAAAATCCGATCACCTCAGGAGATAAAAGTAGGTCGACCCTGCTCATTGAGATGTTAGTTCAGCGAGATGGGACACAAGGTGAGGAGTCCGAAGTACTAAGTATCCGGGGTCATTCATGACACCCATGTTTGCGACTCGCGAGAAGGCAGTACCAAGGTTAGAGAGGTAAAAGCATTATAGTGAAAAAAGCATTGAGCGATGAGTGAAAGGTGAGAAATATGATGAAGAAGGAATGTGGAATATTTTGGAAAGAAAGTTTATTTCCCCGGATTTAACACCACATGGCCAAAAATTAGCCCACCTTTAACCTTTTACCAATCTACTTCTCATAAGCTTGCAAAAGTCCTCTTGATTATTAATGTTATGTTGCACGAAATTGTTTTATGCGTATAAACCTCCTTTTGTGAGTATGATGTTGCTTTTATTCACAGGCATGGATTTGGTTGACATTAGTACCTTTTCAAGGATGGCAATTGAGTGTAGGGACATATAACAATGAATCTATGATGTTGAGGGTTTAGTTTCTTCCCCTAAATGACCATTAAAAGTATTGCTTGGGGAAAAGCAAGCTTAAGTATGGGGTTTTTGATGTGCGCGGAAATTACCATATTTTCTATGCACATTTATGTCCATTTTGTCGTTAATTGCATGCATATTGATTGAGAAATCATAAGATTAGTGTAGTTTATGCTTATTTGCAAAATATAGAGGTATACATGAGTTTTTATGTTATTTTACAGAAATCGAGATGAAAAGGGATGAATTTGGACAAGGAAGAAGAGCGGAAAAAGAACTCGAAGTCTACTGAAGATTCGAAATCGACCTAAAGACTCGACATCGAGTGAAAACAGAGCACTAGAAATCGAGCAGAGGAAGAACAAAGCATGTCGATATGAAGAGGTCGATATCGATGTTACAAGGTCGGTATCGAGTAGCCGAGATGGAGCATAAAGATAGAAGTCGAGTGCCAATCCAAGGTCGAGTAGGACTGCTCGAGATGAAGAAAAGAGGTCGATATCGATGTTCATGGTCGATATCGACTGCTACTGCAGAACAGATCCGACGCGGTTTTTGATATAATTCTATCTGAAGCTTCACATCTATCCTAAAGTCGAGATCTTCTGTCATACATCACTAGACATTTTATCCTTTATGTTATTGACCTAAGGAGTTTTAGTTGTTTAATTTATTAAAGTTTTTCTTAGGAATGAATATAGAGTTTCGAATCCTTGGATAGCGAGGTTTGAAATCTATAATTAGAGGCCATTAGGGCTGATTCAGTTTTCATCCAAGAACAAGCAATCAGTTTTAGTTACGCAGAGAATAGGAGAGGGAGAGAGAGAGAGCTGAGTTGAGTTGGAGGGAAGCGAGAGCGGAGATTTGGCTTTGTTCGGTGTAATCTTTCTTTGCAAGTTTAATACAAGTAGTTTCTTTTAAATGATGATGAAGCGCGAGTAGTTCACCCACTTCTAGGGTCGAGGTGAGCCCGATGATAGCAATGTAAGTTTGTGTATCAAAGGTATGATTTTTATGCGATTCCGTCTTCTATCCTATGCATGATCCTTTGTGAGAGTTGAGGAGATTCATTATTTGCATTATTGAAGTGAAAGCCAATCATATTGTGAATTTTGATTTATCATGAAATTGGAAAGTAACTCTTAGGTTTTATGCGAGAGCCTCTAATCACCTAAAAGTTGGTAACGAAAGTTATTTAACGGAAATGCATCATCTTTCATGAATTTGGCATAATACTTGTATGGTTATCGTTGTGGCATTAGTCCCCAACTTTGGAAGCTTTTAGTTTATTGATTCATATAAAAAGTTGTGTTTTTATCTCTGTCCACCCTGCCATCATCATCCTACGTTCTTCGGACATCTTTTCTGACAAATTTGCTTAGTTTACAGTTTCTGTTGAAGACTCGATTTCGAGTACAGAGGTCGATATCGAGTGCTGACATTGATATCGAGTGAAAATCTCGACGTCGACTTGTTGCTTTTGTCTTATGCAGGAAACTATTGGAAATCGACCAGAATTGAGGTCGATATCGACCAAACACCTCGATATCGAGTGGTCTTCTAGAGTCGAAACTTGATCGTGATTGCAAGCTTAGAAAGCGTTGACATACCTCCTCGTGGATTCGATCCTGAATTACCCCACCACTACATCGAGAGGGATTCTTGTATTTTATTTGCTTGGACGAGGGAGTTAGTCTAGTGAGATTTATATTGAATATTTTATTTACGATCCCTCCCCTTTACGACACGGAGCGATCTGGGGGCTAGGCTCTCCAACCATGCTAGAGCTTTCCCTGCGAGAGACCAACGAAAAGTCTTTAGTTTTACATATTGCAAGCTTTGTCCATCAACAATAGTATTACAAAAATGGAGGTATAAATATATATGATCTAGAGGACAATCGTTAGGTTTCCCCTCAAATTGACGTCGCCTAATCTCAGTTAAGAAACTAAGTTTAATCTCAAAAGTAGAAGGAGGGATAAGAATAGCCGATTCAGGCACTGAGAGCACACGGTGCATGTATTGTTTGGCATTATGAGGGAGGGCGTTGATTTGGGCTTCTATTTGCCTCCAACCTTCCTCCTCTCTGTCTGCACGCTCTTTAAGTGCCGCCTCTCTAGTTGTTAAATCCTCGATTTGCTTCCTTAGTTGGTCAATTTGCTCAGCCTGGGTTGCTTGACCCATCATGGCTCTTTGATTTCTAGCGCGAAGGTGAAGCTAGATAGCTTTCAGGGTTGTCTATACCTTCGAATTCAGGTGGGCGATCAGCGCGTCGCATACACTTGCAAAACAAAACTAGATGAAAACGTGAGATAGACTACTAGGGCGCGATTGATTGCTTCCCCGGCAACGGCGCCAATTTGTTGATATGATGAAATCGAGTTCGAAACAAATATATAAAATATAGATGCAAACTGAATCCTAGCCTATGCAAATAATTACAAGACTTCCTCCCGTTGTAGTGGAAGGGTAGTCAGGATTGATCCACAGAAAAACCTAGACGTTGCTGTTGCTGACTGCTCCAAGGTATGGGCTTCCTTCTCCTCCTACGCATTTTGCAGAATATATACATATATAGACCAACAAAACTAACATTTCTAGTCCAACTTAAAAAAATAACTACTGAGAGACTATCTTACACCAATCTAATCTACGTTCCACAAACTGTTTAATCACACCGCTCCTTCTTAGTTACTGCTTATATAGAAGTACACATTCCAATCTCATCCAAATTGTTGATTTCTTTTTCGTCTTATTTTTACGATTTCTAGAGGAGGGGATAATCTAATCACAACTTCAATCCCTAATATTAAATATTCACGCACAAACCACCATCCATATAGTCAACTTTATTGGCAAAATCATAATAGCAACATACAGACACTAAAAAGTGGTGAATTGGAATACTTTGAAGAGTCCCAATCAAAGTTGGCATCACTCTATGTTTGGTCCACGCCAACCCCTATAGCTGATTTGGGAGCTTCAATCAAGAGAATTGAGACGGATTACCTCGGTGAGATTATGAAGACGGAGGAGGTAGAGCCAATCCTTATCCCACAAGGCCCCTCTCCGGTGCTTAAGCCTTTACCCGACACGCTTAGGTATGAGTTTCTTGGTCCCAATTCTACTTTTCCTGTAATTATCAATGCTTCACTAACCACGCAGGAAGTAGATAAGCTTATGGAAGTGCTTCGCGCTCATCGTAAGGCAATTGGGTATTTTCTTGAGGACATCAAAGGTATTTCACCCGCTACATGTTTGCATAGAATCCTCCTTGAGGATGATCATAAGGCATTTATAGAACACCAACGGAAGCTCAACCCCAACATGAGAGAGGTGGTGAAGAAGGAGATCATGCGTATGCTTGATGTAGGAATCATCTATGCCATCTCCGACAGCGAATGGGTGAGCCCAGTCCATGTGGAGCCTAAGAAGGGTGGAATGACTGTTGAGGAGAATGAGAAGGGAGAGCTTATGCCAAAACCAATCACAACTAGTTGGCGAATGTACATTGATTACAGGAAGCTCAACACCGCCACTAGAAAGGATCACTTTCCCCTTCCATTCATTGACCAGGTATTGGAAAGACTTGCAGAACATGATTACTTTTGTTATCTGGATGGATATTCTGGCTTTTGGCAGGTCCCTATTCATCCTAACGATAAAGAGATGACCACCTTCACATGTCCCTATGGGACTTTTGCATATAGGAGAATGCCATTTGGGCTCTGTAATGCCCCCGCTACCTTTCAAAGATGTATGATGGTCATCTTCTCCGATATGATAGAGGACATCATAGAGGTATTTATGGATGATTTCTCTGTTTATGGCACTACTTTTGATGTTTGTCTTGCTAACCTTCGCAGGGTACTTGCACGATGTGAAGAGACAAACTTAGTTCTCAATTGGGAAAAGTGCCACTTTATGGTAAGAGAAGGGATTGTGCTAGGCCACAAAGTCTCAAAAAGGGGAATTGAGGTGGACAGGGCAAAGATAGAGCATTGAGAAGTTGCCACCACCTTCATATATTAAAGACAAAAGAAGCTTCCTTGGTCACGCAGGTTTCTATAGGAGGTTCATTCAAGATTTTTCTAAGATTGCCAAACCTTTAACTAACCTACTAATGAAGGATGTTAAGTTTGTGTTTTCTAGTGATTGTCTTGAAGCTTTCAATAGGTTGAAGAAACCCTTATATCCGCCCCTATCATTCAATCGCCAGATTGGTCGCAACCCTTTGAGATCATGTGCGACGCAAGTGATTATGTCGTAGGTGCTGTCCTGGGACAAAGGAGGGACAAAAAGCTTCATGCCATCTACTATGCAAGCAAGACTCTTGATGCCATTCAAACTAAGTACACCACGACGGAAAAAGAGTTCTTGGCGGTGGTCTTCGCTTTTGAGAAGTTCCGCTCATACCTAGTGGGCTCTAAGGTAATTGTTCATACTGATCATGCAGCTCTTAGGTACTTGATAGCGAAGAAGGATGCTAAACCTAGGCTCCTACGATGGGTGCTCCTACTACAAGAGTTCGACGTTGAGTTTAAGGATAAGAAGGGAACGGAGAACTCCGTAGCCGATCATCTTTCACGGCTACCTAAAGGGCTTTTGGATGAGTCCCATGACAACATGCCAATCGATGACTCCCGCCCTGACGAGCACCTAATGAGGCAAGAGGCCAAACGGGCAGAAAGTCCACTTGATATCGACCATAACAGGTTGATATCGACTGCCCCGAAGGTGAGTTTTCTGTCGATTTCGACTAACTTTGATAACAGGTTTTCACATACAGAGGTCGAAATTGACCTTCAGATGTCAAAATCGAGGAAGACTATCGAGCAACCCATATCGACTGAATCTGTCGATGCCGTCCAGTCGATATCGACCTCTACAGGTCAAAATCGACCACCTTCAAGAGACTCCGAAGGTGACGAAGAGGTAAGCTCCGGTGAGGATTTCTTCTTTACACCTCCCTCCAGTCCTATTCATGAGTTATTTTCTGTAAGAGGGGCGAAGGTACCTTGGTATGCGGATTTTGCTAACTATATTGCAGGAGGCGAGGTCCCTTCAGGCTTAACTTCGCAGCAGAAGAAGAAGTTTTTGCACGACGTCAAGCAATACTATTGGGATGAACCCTACTTGTTCAAGCAAGAGAAAGACCATATCTTTCGATGTTGTATCCCGGAGGACGATGTAGAGAGCGTGATTTGCCATTCTCATTCTCTCCCTACAGGAGGCCATGCTAAAGGATTCAAGACCGCGGCGAAAGTTCTTCAATTTGGTTTTTATTAGCCTAACCACTTCAAGGATGTGCAAAACTATGTAACCTCTTGTGATGAATGTCAACGTGCAGGTAATATCATATGGAGGAATGAGACACCGCTCACAGGCATTCTGGAGGTAGAGCTCTTTGATGTATGGGGTATTGACTTCATGGGACCATTCCCTACCTCAGGCCCCTACAACTACATTCTACTAGCGGTGGACTATGTCTCTAAATGGGTTGAGGCCATGGCAACTAGGACCAACAATGCAAAGGTAGTCTCTAAGTTTATGAAAACTAACATCTTTCCTCGCTTTGGTGTTCCTAGAGTTCTTATTTCAGATGGTGGCTTGCATTTCATCGAGAGAGGCTTTGAAGCACTTTTAGCCAAGTATGGGGTAAACCATAGGATGGCAACGCCTTATCATCCCCAAACCAGTGGTCAAGTAGAAGTCTCCAATCGCCAAATCAAAGCCATCTTGGAGAAGACGGTCTCCCTCTCGAGGAAGGATTGGTCATCCAAACTGGATGATGCGCTCTAGGCCTACCGAACGGCCTATAAGACACCACTTCGCACAACTCCTTATAACTTGGTATATGGTAAGTCATGTCATTTGCCCATCGAACTTGAGCATAAGGTGACGTGGGCTCTCAAGGAGCTTAACATGGATTTCGATGAAGCTGGGAAATGAAGGTTCATTGACTTGCAAGCCTTGGAGGAGTTGCGCCTAAAGGCATATGAGAATGTCGAAATCTACAAGGAGCGCACAAAGAAGTGGCATGATAGGAAGTTGGTGCCAAAGATATATGAGGTAGGTTACAAAGTCCTTTTTTTTAATTCTAGACTTCGCTTATTTCCAGGGAAACTAAGGACAAGATGGAGTGGACCTTTCAAGGTTCATCAAATTTTCCCTCATGGAGCGGTGGAGTTACTTTGCGACGATGGTTCCACCTTTAAGGTAAATGGTCACCAGGTAAAGAAATATTATGACAAAGAGGACCCGGAAGAAGAGATTCGCGCCACCTTGGCGTTGAACTAGCGCAAAAAGGAAGTATGTCGAGCTAGCGACTTAAACTCAAGCGCTTCCGGGAGGCAACCCGTTTTTTTCTTTTTCTTTTTTTTTTAGATTATTTTATATTTCTCTAGATTATTCGTGGCTATTTTATCTAAAGTAAACTAGGAGATCGAGTCCAGAGGAGAGGTCGACATCGACCTCTAAAGTCGATATCGACTGGCCGACAGAAGCATATGATGAGCAGAAGCTAATCGATTCGGAGAGGGGGTAGATATCGACCACTGTGGTTGATATCGACTACAGCTGGAGGTAAGTGCCAGGTCAGATTTTCTTTTTTTTTTCCTTTTTCTATTTTCATTTTTTATTTCCCTTTTAAAACTCCGATGTCGACATCTCCAAACCCTATCCGCCGCCACTAGTTCTTCTTCTTCTCTCTAATTCTTCTCTCGTCTCTCTCTCCTCTCTTTCTCTCTGCCATACCCATGCCACTTCTCAGTCTCCTCCCACTGTCACCCTCCTTGTCCCACTATTGACTTGATCCGGCGCCCCTTGCTCAGATTCCGACGAATCCGGCTACTTCATCCTACACAAACCCGACAGCAACCTTTCTCCTCTCTCTCTTCTCTCGCTCCTGCTCTGTCTCTCTCATTTTTAGCCCTCTTCGCCCAGATCCACTCCTTTCCGGCCAAGATCCCCAGATCCGGCCACCTAGGACCGCCGGCGAGCCCGTAGCTGCACCAGCAATCAAAACCGCTGCCCAGATCCGGTCGATTTCGACCTTAAAGATCGATTTCGATTTCCGTTCCAGTTCGACAGCTTTGTTTTCGCTTTCCTTGCGGATTCTTGCATCTTTCCCCCTAATTTTCGACAGCTTTGTTTTCGCTTTCCTTGCGGTTTCTTACATGATTATTTAGTTGATTTTGGGAAGAAATTTCATATTTAGTGTTTAGGGTTTGAATGCTATTTGCGCGGGAAAGAGTAATTGCATGATATAGGGCTTTTATTAAATCTGATTTTTTTATATATATGGGGCAAAAATCTAAAATTTATTAGGTTTATTAGTGTTAAAGATTCAAGAAAATTGAGTTTATAAAAGTTGACAACTTTATGGAATTTCTTGAATTCTTATTAGATAATCCTTATTTTGATGGTTAAAAATTGGTAATGTATCTTTATTTGATCATTAAAATTAGGTTTGCAAGCTTTAGCACTTAACTTAGCCAATGTACCATTGCAAAGTTTTTAGGCTAGTTTTGGAACCTACGTATGGGGTTCTTTCTATTTTTGTACAAAGGGGAATTATCTTTGGCAATATTTTCTTTTGCAGACAATGGTGAGAGCAAAGAACACCCCCCAGGACTCACTTTACATTGAGGATGACTAGCAGAGTGCTCTAGCCACCGATCTGATTCGCCGAGCAGGCAGGGCCCGCTGGTACCATTACCCGGATATGGTCCAGCTAGGGTTTCACACTGGAGTTCAGGAGGCATTTGAGAATGTCTCCCTGCAGCGGCTGATCGAACCTTTGGAGGCCCACTACCCCGTGCTGACAGGGGAGTTTATGGCTACCTTGGAGATTCCTGACCTCACAGCCTCCGGCCGCCGAGTCATATTCCAGCTCCGCAACAAGCGTTTTAGGCTTTCACTCGAGAAGATGAGCAACCTCTTTGGGTTTGTTCATACTTACGCCCCCTTCAGGGTCCATTACCCTAACGTCATCTGGAGCTGCGTCTCACGGATCCCCTACCCCGCCCCCACAAACTCTTTCACTTCCAGGGTCGTTAGCCTATTGTTCCGTGTCATCCTGCGAGTCCTGGCGAGCACTATATGGGCTAGACCTGAGCTCCGTCGCCCCACACACCATGAGACGGAGATTTTGAGGCGGATGCTCTTCGAGGATGAGCCAGGCCATTCATGTACTCTTGGCTCGAGCACATACTAGACCGTAGACGCACGGTCAGCACAAAGATCCTAGACGGCTGCATGGTGGCTATCTTAGCCCAGGCCTTGGGCATCCGCGTTGAGAGCTACACCGCCTATCAGCTTACTTACATTGACTCTACTGTTTTACGTCAGGGCAGAGTGATTGCAGCTGGCCCACTTGAATGGAGGCACCCCCAAACGGGGATGACCCTCCGCCAAGACTACATGGATCTCCTGTATGTCACTGATTGGTATACGGACATAGATCCGACTGCTGATCCCACACTTAGGAGGAGGCCCCCGTTGTACAACCAAGACCCAGAAGTGGATGCCATGTCCTGGGATGCAGACCCCCACTCTGAGGGAGCACAGCAGCCCCAGCCTACCAGGGGGCAATGATGATGGCAATGATGATGCCGCAGACGATGCATCTGGTGGGTCCCACCACAGCTATATGCATGTACCTCCTCCGACCTTCCAGCCCACTTACTCCACTGACTGGCAGGACGACGTGACTGCCCGCTTCTCTAGGCTGGAGGTGTCTGTCGCTGAGATCCGCGATGATCAGCGTCGCTTCGGGAGGATGCTTGAGGGATTGGGCTCCTTTATGGGATACACCTTCGATCAGCAGGGTCCCGGTACCTCTACATTTCAGCAGGGCGGCCCGACCTACTACCCAGGGTCGGCCCCTACACAGGATTGGCCCTTGCTTTTTCCACCTCTTCCTCCTCCTAAGCAGTGATTTTTATTGAGTAAGTGAGCGTGAGTGTTTCCTTCCCTTTACTTTGCTTTTTCAACAGTGAGGACACTGTAATTTTTAAGTATGGGGTGGGATTAAAATTGGACATTATAACTTCTTTATCTGGTTGTGGTTATGGTTAAAACTTGGCAACTTGGCATGTATTTACCTTTTATTTGCCTTTTACTTTATTTCTATGCACTGCATCACGTTTAAAAATTTATGCATTTTAAAGTTTAAGTCCTTAGTCTTTTAAGTTTGTTAGTTTTATAAAAATGTCAAAATCCAAAAAAATAGAAAAATGTCAAAAATACCAAAAAAATGCATGTTTACTCCTTAAGTTTATTTTTAAACCCTACTTAGATGTCCTATGATGAAAACTCAATAGCTGACTTTATCATGTAAATCCTATGGCATATTTGGATGGTTTAGCCTAAGTCCTTAAAAATTTTATGAAGATTGTGAATTTGTGATGAAATTGAGCACATATGATCCTAGGCTAAAAAGCAAATCCAACAAAAATTGTCCTTGTGAGAATTTTGGCCTATAGGGAGAACATCAAAAATCCCTCCGTTTTCTTGAGTGAATTTACTCTTCCTATGCATCTCTAAATGTTGTGATAGTTATTCAAAGCCAATACATAAATATGTCTATGTTTACGAGAATTAAATGATGGAGACATCTTTTAAGCCATTTTTATCCTCTCTTTAACTACCCTGCATTATCTCTGCTTGAAGCCGGAAAATTAGCCTGAGCCTGAAATTGCAAACTCCACAAAATTATCCCTAGCCAAATTGAGCCTCACCCCCATTTGGGAATTGAGACTTAGATTGGCTGGACTAATGCCTTGTGGAAAGAAAAGCGCATATTGTCCAGTTTTGAGCAATGAAATTATGGGTTGGTACATATTCACATCTTGTCATATTTTGTAAAAGGATTTTTGGCTCACCATATAAATGCACATATTTTTTAGTGTTTATTTATTATTTTCGTCAAAAAAATCCGAAAAAAAAAAGAAAAAAAAAGAGATATATTTATACATAGTGCATGAGCCAAAGTCCTTAAGTCCTTTATATATTTCATACAAGTGTAATATTTTTTAGAGGCATATTTGAGTTTGAAAGAAGGGTTGATAGTATGATTTACATCTTTTAGTGCATCTTTAGAGCATATATGGAAAGATGAGTTTGGAAAGAGCATTATGGGAGATTGAGCTTGGAAAGTGCAACATTGAAGAGTTATGGTTTGGATATTGCAAGTGTTGAGATTTAGGAGTCTTGATTCCTGAATTATATAAGCACCACATAGCCAAATAATTACATACCCTTTTATTTCATACCAAGCCCCATTACAACCCCGCCGAATTGTAAAGACCAGAAAATTTAAAATATTATTTTCTTACAATATTAAATTATATTCGACTTTAAAAATTAAGATTCTAGAAATTTTGAAATTTCCGTCCTCGAGCAGCTGAATTTTATTTAAACGAACTTTTATATAGATTTGAATTGGGTTTTAGGAATGGATTTTGATTTTCGGAGATCGAGCATTAATAAAATTTATTTAAGCTCCGGGTTATGATTGAAATTAATTTAATTCCGTTATATTGAGATTAGTAAATTAAATTTTATTTAATTTGATTTAGTCGGGATTCGATCGGACGAGCAGGTTTTGAGTCTTTTCCGCTAATTTTGAATTGGGTATTGTTGGGACCACGTATATTTTAATTTCTTTCCTTTTTCTTTTCTTTATCTCTCTCTCTCTCTCTCTCTCTCTCTCGCTGAAACTGTACACCCTCCCCTGCATCCCCCATTTTCCCTTGCAGTATACCACACTGGTCCCCTCCTCCCTCTTGGTCCCCTCTCCCAACTCTGAAGCCGAGCAGCTGCGCCTCCAACCACTCCCACCTCTGTCCTCCTCGTCAGTCGCCGCAGAGCAACCACCTTTGTCGCCTCCTTGTCTCCATTTTCGAACGGCGCCAAGAGCTCCGAGCTCTGTTTTACCGAGAGCTCACTCCCCAACCACCTTGCTTCCAAGCTCGAGAGACCGAGCTCCACCCTCCTCTCCTCCGGCGTCCACGAAGGTCCCAGAGCTTCCCAAGAGCTCAGCACCGGCCTCCGTCCCCTGTTTTTCCGATTTGAACCTCGGTGAGCCTTCTTCCCCTCTCCTTCTTCCTTCTGGTTATGTGGGTGTTGGGGTGTGGGAGAGCCTGTGGGTGGTCGGAACTAGCGCCGCCGCCGGCTAGTCCTCCTCCTCCTCCTTCTTCCTCTTCTTCTTTCTTCACTTCGGCGGGCGCCGCTTCCCCTGTTTCAAAACCAGGGAATCGGGAAGAAGATGAGTTCTCTCCTGGGCTTGGGCCTATTTTTGGTCCGGGTCCGGATCCCCTTCGGATCCCCATCCGGATCTCTCCTCTCTCTTTTCTTTTCTTCTTGGGCTGGGTTTTGATCCGGGTTGGGTCGGATCCTCCCTTTTCTTTCTTTCGGGTTGGGGCTTTCGGTTGGGCTGGGTTATTTTGGTTGGGCTGGGTTAAATTTGTTGGGCATTTATTTTGTATGTTGAGTTTTATTTTATGGTTATTATAATTGTTAAGCTATTATTAGTTATTATTATTATTATTATTATTATTATTATTATTATTATTATTATTATATTTATGGGATTTTGTGAGATAAATATATATTCTGAAAATATTAAGATATTATTTTACATGGTTTAAAGGTAATGTTATTTGAAATGGATTATTATATGATATATTTTATAAGGGTGATTTTAAGATATGGATAGTAAGTGTAAATTATTTGAATATTATTATAGTTTTGGAATTTGGTAATAATTATAATATTCTGAAAATTTATCGTTATATATTATTTATTGTTTTAAAATAATATTGATTGGATTATTTGATTGATGCATTTTATGAGAATTTCAATATGTAAGTTGGGAATTTTAAAGTGAATTGTTGGTCTTGATTTATAAATATGATTTGTGAGCTTAGAGTTATTTTAATAATTTAATAATGGAATTTATTTATATATGGTTTTTGAGATAAGAAACATTTCGGAATTATTTTATAACATGATTTTGGGAAAATGGGCCTTAAGGTTTAAATGTTTAATGTCGGGATTTAGATAAGCGATTTTAAAAGAGTTGTTTGATTTTCTAAGTTGAGTTCTTTGAGAGGTTGTTTTGAAAATGAGATGATGAGATGAGATGAACATGAAATGAGATGGAATAATCTGAAATGGGATATGAGACGAGATATGAATGATAGTTAGGGGCGCCTTGTGTGAAATAGGTAGACTTATGCATTTATATGTTATTAGGTGTTTGTGAATGTTGGACGTTGCTTGCTATCGGTGAATCATTTCTTGGATTCTGCTCTGCCTTGTTCTCTGCTGTTCGGCTTATTCAGGTAAGTTCCTTTATGGGCTTACTCAGATTCGAAAGAGATTACCGGCTTGTGAATGTATGACATACTAGGTGTTGCATAAGCATTAAAGCATGCCATGTAGTATCATGCTAGGTTGCACTTATGATTGAGCATTCTATTTCTTTACGCGTATGAAACAGAACGGCCGTTATTTGTGATAGTCCTAGAGTCTTTGCTAGGGTCATAGGGTAGCCCAGCCCCATCGGGTGCCCTGAGTTTATCGAGTCGATATGAGCATGATGATAGCCCAGCACCATTGGGCATGTTTATTTTAATTTATGTTATGATGATGAGATATGATATGATATGCTATAGCATCGAACTGGCCAGTCTCTGCACTAACGGAAAGGGGTGCAGAGGTAGGAGAGGGACATGCCACTTGGCATTCTTTGGGCGCCTTTACAGTTATTTCTCGCATATTGTAAATTAGGATCATGCTAGTGTGATTTAATTTCCGCATCTGCATCATCTTTATTATTAGCGTATGTGTATGTTCGCTTGCTGGACAGAGCGTGTTGGGGCCTCGGTCTGACCCCGCTCGCACCAATTGTTTTTAGGTATGATTGCTCCCTCTTTATATGGCGTGGGAATGTCCCCCGGCGATTGCAAAGAAATTTGTCTAACCCCGCTAATCTGGCCATACGACTTTAGAATTTTGTTTTGGTTTTGACCCGGCCTTGCCGTGGCTTTTGTATCTAGATCGTATTTCCGCTTTACTTTCGTTTAAACTGAATTTATGAAAATTTCGACTGATTAGAGGTTTTGAAACCTCGACCCGTACCTGAATTGCAACATCCGAACGAAGGTATCCGACCTTCGAAACGTATCCCGGATATTTATATCCGGGCCGTTACACGAATGGAGTCTTCTTTGAAGTCTTCCATTGAGCGAAAGTCCTCCTGATGGTTCTTATTGCATTTTCATAATTGGTTGCGAAGTGGATTTTTATAAATTGCAATGTTTATGAGATTGTGTATGGAATTGAGTTGAGAGTTGATCTTCATAGCCTAAACACATGAGAGTTGAGTACAAACACATTATCCCTGTGAGGTTGGATTAAAAATTGCATATGCCTATGGATCGCCTAAATATGTGCTATGACGTTAAATTCACTTGCTTTGCTTTGCTACTGCTTATGTTGTTGCTTTTGACAAGGGCGAAGACTTGAAGGATGTGTTGTAGGTATTGGTTATTGCTTGGTTATTGCTTGAGGACAAGCAAGTCTAAGTATAGGGTATTTTGATGTACATATTTGTACCTATTTTATTCGCAAGTCTTGACTTCATATTTCATTCGATTCCTCAAACAAAGGTTGAAAACACGATGAATTTGTGTAGAATGAGCTAACGTACAAGAAATAGAGTCTGCACAAGTTTTGGTTTAAATATGCAAGAATTGGATGGAAATTGGAGTCAAAATGAAGAAGCCAGGTGAAGCTGAGTAGAGGTCGATATCAACCATCAACATCGATATCGACTACAGTTATCGACACAACTTCTAAATATCGAGATAGACCACACAGACCAACCAAGAAGGCACTCGATATCGATCACCTGACATCGATATCGACCATAACATAGTAATCGAGTGGAGAAGGACAAGTCGAGCAGAAACACAGACATCGATATCGACCTTTCTGGTCGATATCGACCATACTTCGACAAAAGATAGACACGCTTTCGAGACTTGGATTATGAATTCTATCTTCAAGGCCACGAATTATCTTGTACTTTTAGATAGATAGAAGCTGAGAATTATTTACTTTTACCTTAGTTGTTTTAGAGTTTTATCAAAATAAAAGATTTATCCTACTTGTGGGGATAGAGTTTAGAGATTAGATAGAAGATATCATCCTTGAATAGCAAGGATTAGTAGCCTACAAATAAAGCCCTAGGGGCTGGTTTTTTAATCATCCAAGCAAGAAAGACAATAGCATTAGGCAATAAAGTTAGAGTTTTAGTTTTGAGCTTTAAGGTTTCGGCGCTTACGATAGTTGGCGTTGAGATTGTAAAGATTCAAAGTTTTCCATTAATGCAAGTTTATTCAATTCCAAGCATGTATACATTCAACATGAGCGAGTAGTCGCCCTTTCTTCTAGGGTTGGGGTGAGCCCGACGATAGCCATGGTGGTAAGGTTTGCATGTCGCTAAAGAAGGTATCTTTTGTCTCGCTCAACCTTGTGCTTCATCTTTAAATGCGAATTTAAGGAACTCATGTTGTGAAACTTGGGTAGTAATTAGGGTTTCTATTCGAAAGATTATAAACTCAATTATGACAAAGGTAGACGCAAATTAGGTTAAGTAATTGCAAGATCTCTTTTCCCATTTGTCGATTTAGGTGAAAGCCTTTTCCTTTATGATGAAAGCATGCATCTTTAGTGGTTTCTTACTTATTCTATCATGGTTGTCGTCGCGGTAATCCTTGGCTTTGGAAGATCTTTTCTTTCTTAAGTTTACATCTATAATTGCTTGTCGTTCGTTGAGTTATCGAAAAACCCAACACCTTTGTTTATTTCTGTTCATTACTCCTTTGCCATTCTTAAATCTCCGGCCTTCCTTTGCCGACAAAAGAACTAACACTTTGCAGGAGAACATCAATATCAAGGTCAACATCGATATCGACCACTGTGCCAGATCGACGGTCTTCTAAGTCGATCTCGAGTCTCCTGAATTCCTGCTGCTGAAGTCGAAGTCGACCCCCAACGTCGAAATCGACCCTTCTGTATCGACTGGCAGACTTCTGAGCCAGTCGATTTCGCTGACTAACATCGATATCGACCTTCCTAGTCGATATCGACTGTCGTTTTTGTTTATGCAGGTCTTCTGTTGCAAAAAGCATCGACAGCCTAGGTCGACATCGAGGTCTGTGCTTGAGATCAAGGCTTCTGGTCGAACATTCAGGACGTATTTTCAACGCTACTAGGATCCCACTGACTCGCTTCCTCGTGTATTGAACCTGATTCCCTACTACTATAGCGGGGAGTCTTGAATTTATTTGAAGAGGCTAAGAGTTGTATTGCTTTATATTTTATTATATATTTCGATTCAATTCTCCCCACGTCAATGCTCCATCACCAGATGGGCCACACCATTCCATTTCTCCCATTGGAGGTGGCATCTGATGTTGTTCGTAACTCTATAATTGGCTTCCCGAACTTCCTAAATTTGGTGTAAAAAAGAATTCACCTTGGGAATGAGAGCCGCTTTTGTCCTCCAATTGCCCCATAGAGCCTGCAGATCAAAACTATATATCGGGGGTTGGATTCCCTGGTCGATGCCAAATCTGGGGCCGGATACTGTTATATCGACACTCATCCTGTAGGGGTCGAAGGCAGAAATTGATGGAGTCGGTTCCTCCCTCGAGGTATAATACCCATGACCCGTCTCGGTCGACTCATGATAAGAGGCATGTTCTGTTGGGAGCCCCTACCTAATTCAAGATGCAACTCGTCATTCGCGGCCCGACGCAGTTTAGACCTCGCTCTCCAACTGCTCGACGATCCTAAAATATTCAATAAAATATCAAATTATATTTTATTCAACTAATTATGTTCAATAAAATATTATTAAAATAATAAAATAATAAAAATTAAATTCGAATTATATTTAAATAACGACAAATATTTGTATATCCAAATATTTGCTATTAGTTTAATGAAAATTAACGTATCAAATTAATGATCCTCAAATATTCAATGAAAATTAACAAACTTCATAGAATTTTTTTTCAAAATATTCACAAAAAATATTTATTTATAAAAATATTCACAAAAAATATTTATTTATAAAAATATTCACAAGTTAAAAATATTTACACAAATATTCATTTTTTGCAGAATCGTCAGAGAAACGCGGTTTCAAACCACGTTTCTAGTATTAATAAGCAATTTAAATATGGAGGTGGAGGGGAAATTACATTTTATTAAGGAAACGCGGTTTCAAACCGCGTTTTATTCACAATATTTAGTAAAACGTGGGTTAAAACCGCGTTTCTATATATTTTCTAATTAAAAAATACAAAAAAAATAAATATATAAACGCGGCAGCCGCGTTTTATGTTTAGAAAAAAAAAAGAAAGAAGAAGATACTTGCCTTCCTAGAGCCATATATTCATCCCCATTATGCCATATATTCACCAGCTTCCAATTCCAATACCCATTATGTCATATATTCATCCCCTTCCCCACCCAAGATGCACTACCACCAACGCCTGCTCTGATCCGCCGCCCACCACGTACCACTACTACCGTTTGCTCCGCCGCCCACCACCACCGTCTTCCGATCCTCCGCCAACCTCGAATCTTTCGCCATTGACCAGGGCTCCGACCACTGATGTACATATTTGTACCTCTTTTTATTGCATCTTTTGACTTCATATTTCATTCGATTTCCAAAGAAAAGGGTCAAAAGAATATAAACTTGTGTAAGAATGGGCTAAAGTACAAGAAATAGAGTCTGCACGAGTTTTGAGCTAACCATGCAGGAATTCGAGCGAAATCGGAGTTAAAACGGAGAAACCAAGGAGAGCTGAGCAGAGGTAGATATCGACCTTCAACATCGATATCGACCATAGTTGTCGACACACCTTCTGAGTGTCGAGATAGACCACACAGACCAACCAAAAAGGCACTCGATATCGATCACCTGACATCGATATCGACCTTAACATAGACATCGATGGAGAAGAACAGGTCGAGCCGAAATACATACCTCGATATCGACCTCTGTGGTCGATATCGACCTTATCTCGACAGAAGATAGATTCGATTTCGAGACGCGGATCGGAAACTTTATCTTCAAGAGGCATGGATTTATCTTGTACTTTTAGATAGTTTGCAGCTGAGATTTATCTTTACCTTTAAGTTTTATCAAGTTGTTTTAAGGTTTATCAAAATAAAAGACCTATCCTAATTGTTTGGATATAGTTCATAGTTTAGATAGAATCCTTGGATAGCAAGGATTAGTAGCCTATAAATAAAGCCCTAGGGGCTGGTTTGTTAGAATCATCCAAGCAAGAAAGACAATAGCAATAGGCAATAGAAAGTTAGAGTTTTAGTTTTGAGCTTTAAAGTTTCAAGCGCTTACGATAGTTGGCGTTGAGATTGTAAAGATTCAAAGTTTTCCATTTATGCAAGTTATTTCAATTCAAAGCATGTCTATATTCAACATGTGCGAGTAGTCCCCCAAAGCTCTTAAGGTCAGGGTGAGCCCGACGTTAGCCATGCGTGCTTGAGGTAAGTGTTAGATGTTGATATCGTTGTGTCTATATCATCTCCTACGATTCTATGTTTAGTCCTAATAATAGAGATTCATGCTAACAACTTGAGTTATAAACATAAAATTGGTAGAGATAATTAGGTTTATTTGCAAGAGTAATCCTAAGAGTTGGTGTACAGCGAAAGCTTGTCCCTCGGGTGAAATAGCGCAATTGTCCGTCTTATTTATCTTATCGCATACATTGGTTAACGTTGTGGTAAACCCTAATCCTAGGAGTTGCTTTTTACATAGTTTATACACATAAAACCACTGTCTTTATTTCTGATCACCGCATCTTCATCCATCCTAAAGTCTTCGGCCTTTCTTTGCCGACAAAAAGCTAACAAGTTTGCAGGAGAAGACATCGATATCGACCACAGACGTTGATATCGACCACTGAGTTCGTCGACAGTTTTCTGAGTCGACGATGATCATCACTGCAGAGTTACTGAACAACGATATCGACCCTTCAACGTCGATATCGACCACCTGTGTCGACTACAGTCTTCTGAGCCAGTCGATTCCGTCTACTGAACATTGATATCGACCTTCCCTAGTCGATATCGACTGATTGTTTTTGTCTCTGCAGGTCTTCTGTTGTAGAGAGGAGTGACAGCCGAGGTCGACATCGAGCACCAAGGTCGAAATCGAGGCTTCTGGTCAACGCAAGACGTGAGATTTCCAACGCTACTAGGATCCCGCTGACACGCCTCCTCGTGGATCGATCTTGACTACCCTTCCACTACAACGGGAGAAAGTCTTGTAATTATTTGCATAGGCTAGGAGTCGGTTTACATTTACATCTTATTATTTGTATTTAAGAACTCGACATTCCTCCTATTAACAACCACCATGGCATAGCTCCGACGATTTGAGATTGGGGATTGCCCACCTCGAAGCCCCCACCAGTGACGATTGGGGATTTGGCGGTGACGAGGAGGCCTCCACCGGTCGAGGATTCTACTTCTAGTTCGAGGAAGCCTCCACCGGTGACGATTGGGGATCTGGCTGAGCGGACGAGGGAGGAGGTCGGGGAGCCCACATAATAAACGCGGTTTGAGCCCACGTTTTACCCAAAATTAATTATAAAACGCGGTTTCAAACCGCGTTTCTTTTGTGTTTTTTTTTTCACTTCCATACATGAATTCTTCTGAATGAAACACGGTCTTAGACCGCGTTTATCTGACTTCCCTGCAAATTTTGAATATTTTAAATTTTCATACTTTTGTAAATATTTTCAATGTCCGAATTTTTTCATAAATTTTTAATTTTCTTTGAATATTTTGAAAAAAATCAACTTTATATGATATTATAATAAAAAATATTATTTTATCCAACATATATTGAAATAAGGGAAATTTGTATATCCAATGCATTATAATATTTAACTAATGGTAATTATTTTATTCAAACAATTATATTCCATAAAATATTGTACATATTATTTTAATAATGAAAATTATCATACTCCACACATTATATTTAATAAAATATTCTACATATTTTACAATAAATTATATTAAATAAAATATTCCACATATTATTCTAATCATATTATTTTAATAATTTTTATTATTACATTATTTAAACTGATATTATAATAAAAAAATTATTTTATCCAACATATAAATTTGTATAACCAATTCATTATAATATTTAACTAATGGCAATTATTTTATTCTACTACATATATTCAATAAAATAAAAAATTATATTTTATTCAAACAATTATATTCAATAAAATAAAAAATGATATTTTATTCAAACAATTATATTCAATAAAATATCAAGAAATTTGGGCCAAAGGCCGAAGGCCTTTGGGCTATTTACAATTTGTCCTAGGGTTTTACCTTTGCTAGTAAATGTCCAAAAATCTTTCATAATACCCAAAGTGCCCTTGTTATAATAAACCTACTTCACGCTTTTTCCAGATCTGAGAACTAATCCTCACATTGCTCCATCCCGCTTCGTCCAGAGCTCCCATGGCTTCTGCTCTTCTCCCTCTGGCTTCTCCTTCTTCTTCTACCTTTGGTTTTTTCAAACTTAACGAGAACCACGGCCATCGACCTTCATCAGCCCCCGGATCTGCTTCGGTGTCACGTTCAGGAACCTCCTGTGCAATTCCGGCGACCAACACCGCCTCGACTTCCGTCCTCCGTCCTTACCGGCGATGTCATCCTTCTTTCTGATTTCGTCGCCTCCCCTCTCCGCCCGTCTACGGGGTTGATGATCGATGCGGTGGAGGAGTCGATGGACCAGATGATTGAGATCGTGTGGATCCTGGAGCAGAGACTTCAATTTAGGACCGCTTGATCCGGATGAGGCTTGTCGGCAACTCATTCACTGCGTCGGTGCTCGTCGGGCTTCTTCACAGGCATTTGGCATGCCATCGTTTGCAGGTACTAATTAAATCTACTTGATCTACCGCGTCTGGATGTTTTGTTCAACACCGCGTCTGAATTTCAGTTTGATTCTTACTTCTTTTCAGAATCAAATAGCACAGCTTGGCTATCAGTAGCAAATTAATCATTGACGGTACTCCCATTGATCTACCACGTCATTAGCAAATAGCACAGCTTGGCTATCATTAGCAAATTTCAATTTGATTCTTGCTTCTTTTCAATTTGATCTACCGCAGACATCTATATAATTGATTGTACTCCCATTGATTCACTATTTGATTGTAGATTTTTAACAATTAATCATTGACGGTACTCCCATTGATCATCTAATCAAATACCGCGTCTTGCCGTGATGCTTATTGCTTAGTGATTGATTTCTTACCTGTTGTTTTTATTTTGGTTATAGTGTGAATGACCTTGTTTTTCTTTGATTACAGTGTCTACGACACTGTTTTTATTTTGATTACAGTGTCTATGACTTTGTTTTTGTAGTGGTGACAATGTCTATAACCTTGTAAAAAAAATTAAAAAAAATAAAAAAACTCTTGAAACGAACCTGTCATCAAAAAATTGTTTCCCTTGTCCTAGGTTTTCCCTTTGATTACAGTGTCTATGACCCTGTTTTTATTTTGATTACAGTGTCTATAACCCTGTTTTTATTTTGGTTACAGTGTGTCACCACTGTCAAAGAGTGGTGACAGTGACCCCGTGAAAAAAAACTCTAAAAACGAAACTGTAATAAAAAAAATTTCATGTCACCACTGTCAAAGAGTGGTGACAGTGACCCGGTAAAAAAACTCTAAAAACGAAACTGTAATAAAAAAAATTTCATGTCACCACACACGTGTCACCACTGTTACCACTGTCACAGAGCGGTGACAGTGACCCCGTAAAAAAAACTCTAAAAACGAAACTGTAATCAAAAAAATTTCATGTCACCACACACGTGTCACCACTGTTAAAGAGTGGTGACAGTGACCCCGTAAAAAAATCTAAAAACGAAACTGTAATAAAAAAAATTTCATGTCACCACACACGTGTCACCACTGTCACCACTGTCAAAGAGTGGTGACAGTGACCCCGTAAAAAAAAATATAAAAACGAAACTGTAATCACAAAATTTACATGTCACCACACATGTGTCACCAAAAGTCAATGCCTTTGACCAGTCAATGGTCAATGGTCAAATTAAAAAATGGGAAGGAGGAAAATGGGAAGGAAGGGCGAAATTGGAATTTTTGGACACCCTCCTAATTTATTCACCCTTTTATCCTAGGGCTTAATTTTTGCTCAAAATATGGACACTTACCAAATTTTCCCATAAAATATTCTACATATTATTTTAATAACGAATATCATCATACTCCACACATTATATTTAATAAAAAAAAAGTCTACATATTTTACAAAAAATTATATTAAATAAAATATTTCACATATTATTCTAATCATATTATTTTAATAATTTTTATTACTACATTATTTAAAAAAAATAGAAAATACATCTACAAGAACGGCTACTCTCCGGCAGCAGAGGCAATCGCCGACGATCCGCTGATTGATTTCTCCCACTTATCGGATGAAGACGAGCTCCAAAAGCTACGATCGGCTGTCTCCACCTTGGGATGTTTCCAAGTGAGTTCCTAATAATTAATTCCTAATCCTTTCACCAATCCTAGATCTGCGAAATTGGAATCGCAGTTGTTGAAGAGTTTGGGAATTAATTGTCGTTAATGGTGGCTAGGGCTAAAACAGGGAAAGGGGTGGGTTAAGGGGGAATTAAAACAGGGGTATTTTGAAAATATGAAATTATTATGGACATTTACTTAATTACCAAATAAAAATGGATATTTACCTAATTACACTTTGTAAATGGATATTTCACCAAATTTTTTCTTTATTTATTTGTGATTCAAAAATAAGGAGCGGTTTTGTGTTCAATTCTAAACCCGGTCCGGTTGGCTGAATTCAATCCGCATTCCATTATTACCTGATTTGGTTTCAGCGAAATTCCATTATTCATTCAGCAGTCCTTCAGATCAGTCGTCTTCCTCGAGGTCTTGAAAGCGTTCTCTCTTCCATGGAGATGAAGGGGGAAACAGCATCCCGACCCCAGGCAAGATCTCTTTCTTCCTTTTCTTCTCCGCTACTCTCCCTCTCTCTTCCAATGCTCCCTCTTTCTCCCTCTCCGTCGAGCTCTTGATCGTACCGCTTCATCTGCTCTCTTTCTCTCTCTCTCTCTCTCTCTAGATCTGAAGCGAAGGGGCTCTGTTCGGAGCTCTCCGGTGAACTTTCTTTACACTCTTAGCCGCACTTTCTTGTTTTCCACAATTTTTTTCCGGCCTTTCCATAGCAGGAAATGAAAGACAAACTTGGTGAAACTGTAGTAAAACCTTAGGTTAGTTCTATTTTGTTGTGCTAAATTGGCATTGCGGTGTAATACATTGCGTTTGCATTTCTGATTTGTGCAATCGCTTTAGGTTTTCGTTGTGTTGAATGATTTTGTTAGCTTTTTGGTATTGATTTTGTTGAATTGTAGCGTTTTGACTTTTGAGCTATTGGTTGATGTGCGCATTACGACCTTTCTCTGTTATTTGAGCATTGCTGTTGATTGATGATATGCCAGGATTTTAAGGATGATTTTTCAAGCCCTGAAGTGTCTGAAAGCCGTTTTCATGATTTCTGGATGTTGATCCACTAATGGAAGTGTATTTTTGAAATGATATTTGTGTAGGTTATGCTCGCTGAACTGCAAGGGCTATCATTCTCATAGATTCATTATCTTGACAGGTCAAGATTGCAGTGGTTATTGATAAGTTAGATATAATACTGTCTATATAGTGAGTTTCCTTTGCTTGATTGTAGCTGTGTGCTGCAAAGAGGATTTCTGTAACAAGTCGATCAACAAGATATGGGTCGCTTAAAACTGCAACCTGGTATAAAGGCAATTGAAGAAGAGACTGAGGAAGGTGAACCGATCCCTTCTAATAAAGCGGCTGTAGCATGTATGATAAATGCAGAAATAGGTGCTGTGTTGGCAATAATGCGTAGGAATGCTAGATGGGGAGGCCGGTATATGTCAGGTGATGATCAGCTCGAGCATTCACTGATTCAGTCTCTGAAATCGTTACGGAAACAGGTCTTTCTGTGGCAGAACCAGTGGCATAATATCAACCCCGTTCTGTATCTCCGACCATTTTTAGATGTAATTCAGTCCGATGAAACTGGTGCTCCAATCACGGGGGTTGCCTTGTCTACTGTGTATAAAATCTTGACACTCGATGTACTTGATATGGATACAGTAAATGTTGAAGATGCAATGCATTTGGTGGTTGATGCTGTGACAAGTTGTCGATTTGAGGTTACTGATCCTGCATCAGAAGAAGTTGTACTGATGAAAATTCTTCAGGTTCTTTTAGCTTGCATGAAAAGTAAAGCATCCGTTATGCTGAGTAATCAGCACGTTTGCACTGTAGTGAACACTTGTTTCCGTGTTGTCCATCAAGCAGGGACAAAAGGTGAGCTTTTACAGCGAATTGCTCGGCAGACAATGCACGAACTTATCAGGTGTATCTTTGCTCATCTTCGAGAAGTTGACAGTGCTGAAAATGTATTGCTTACCAAGGGAAGTTCAGCGAAGCCTGAGGTATCACTTTTATGTCTTTTCTATTTTTCTCTTATTTGACATCATCTTTCATTTTAGCATTCTTCATGAGATTTAAGTAAGTTTGCCTGCAAATCTATTACCAGTCTTGAAAGACTAGAACAATATTTTTCATTTCTTGAAAAGATAAAGATTGGTTTCAGTTGCTGGTCATATTCAAATGGAACTAAATGATTTCTCAGCTAAAGAGAGTGCATGGGAATTCTAACATAGCATTCATATCTATTAAATTCTGGGTGAAAGTACTATTGAATGCTTTCGTTGTTGATCTCACAGCATTTGTAAACTTGAAAATGATAGCATAAATTCTTATGGCACATATGATCATTCTTTTGCAGAGTGCATTGGAACAATTTGATAATGGAAATGGTACATCTGAATATGATGGTCAATACCCCTCTGTTACACCAGTTTCCAGTACACCATCTGGTCTGATTTCTGGTGCAATGCATGAAAATCTAAATGGATATGGTGATGTCAAGGAGGTTGGGGGGTTTGACTCACATTTGACGAGAGAGCCATATGGCGTTCCTTGCATGGTTGAGATATTTCACTTCTTATGCTCCTTATTGAATGTTGTTGAGCACATAGGAATGGGTCCGCGGTCAAATACCATATCATTTGATGAAGATGTACCTCTTTTCGCTCTGGGTCTCATTAACTCAGCTGTTGAGCTGGGCGGTGCATCTTTTCTTCGGCACCCTAGGTTGTTAAATTTGATACAGGATGAACTGTTCCACAATCTGATGCAGTTTGGATTGTCAATGAGCCCAATGATTCTTGCCATGGTTTGTAGCATTGTTCTCAATTTATATCACCACTTGCGTACTGAAATGAAGCTTCAGCTCGAAGCTTTCTTTTCTTGTGTGATCTTGAGGCTTGCACAGAGCAGATATGGGGCTTCCTATCAGCAGCAGGAAGTTGCAATGGAGGCCCTGGTTGACTTTTGCAGACAGAAGACATTTATGGTAGAAATGTATGCTAACCTTGATTGTGACATAACTTGTAGTAATGTGTTCGAAGATCTTGCCAACTTGTTGTCAAAGAGCGCATTTCCAGTGAACTCCCCATTATCATCAATGCATATTCTTGCTCTTGATGGTTTGATTGCGGTGATTCAGGGGATGGCTGAAAGGATTAGTAATGGATCACTTGGATTAGAGCAGGCTCCTGTGAATCTTGAGGAGTACACTCCATTTTGGATGGTAAAATGTGACAACTATGGCGATCCTAATCATTGGGTTCCATTTGTACGTAGAAGGAAATATATCAAAAGAAGATTGATGATTGGTGCTGATCACTTTAATCGGGACCCAAAGAAGGGATTAGAGTTTCTTCAAGGAACACACCTGCTGCCTGATAAACTTGATCCTCAGAGTGTGGCCTGCTTTTTTAGGTATACTGCTGGCTTAGATAAGAATCTTGTTGGTGACTTCCTTGGAAATCATGATGAGTTTTGTGTTCAGGTTCTTCATGAGTTTGCTGGGACCTTCGATTTTCAGGACATGAATTTGGATACTGCATTAAGGCTCTTCTTGGAGACTTTCAGATTGCCTGGTGAATCACAAAAGATCCAGCGGGTGCTTGAGGCATTTTCGGAGAGATACTATGAGCAATCACCGCATATCTTGGCTAACAAGGATGCTGCACTTGTACTGTCATATTCAATTATAATGCTAAACACAGATCAGCATAATGTACAGGTTAAAAAAAAGATGACAGAGGAAGATTTTATCAGAAACAACCGACGCATAAATGGAGGCAATGATCTCCCCCGGGAATATTTGTGTGAACTGTATCAGTCAATCTGCAACAATGAGATCCGCACTACTCCAGAACAAGGGGCTGGTTTACCTGAGATGAATCCAAGTCGTTGGATTGATCTAATGCACAAATCCAGAAAAACCGCCCCCTATATTTTAGCAGATTCTAGAGCCTACCTTGATCATGGTATGTTTGCAATAATGTCAGGACCTACCATTGCGGCGATTTCAGTGGTCTTTGATCATGCTGAGCATGAAGATGTCTACCAGACATGCATAGATGGTTTCTTAGCTGTTGCAAAGATTTCAGCATGTCACCATCTTGAAGACGTTCTAGATGATTTGGTTGTGTCACTCTGTAAGTTTACTACTTTGTTGAGTCCATTGTCTGTTGAGGAGCCTGTTTTGGCATTCGGGGATGACATCAAAGCTAGAATGGCAACTGTTACGGTGTTCACTATTGCAAACAGGTATGGTGACTACATCCGTACAGGCTGGAGAAATATCCTAGATTGCATATTAAGATTGCACAAGCTTGGTCTTCTTCCAGCTCGCGTGACCAGTGATGCTGCTGATGATTCTGAGCTCTCTACTGATCCTACGCATGGGAAGCCTCTTACCAATTCCTTGTCTGCCACTCATTTGCCATCCATGGGTACCCCTAGAAGATCCTCAGGACTTATGGGCCGATTCAGTCAGCTTTTATCTCTTGAGACTGAGGAGCCGAGATCACACCCTACCGAGCAACAACTTGCTGCCCATCAACGCACACTGCAGACCATCCAGAAGTGTCACATAGATAGCATATTTACAGAGAGCAAGTTTCTTCAAGCTGAATCTCTTTTGCAGCTTGCACGGGCACTTGTCTGGGCTGCAGGGCGGCCTCAGAAGGGAGCTGGTTCCCCCGAGGATGAAGACACTGCCGTTTTCTGTCTTGAATTGCTGATTGCCATTACTCTGAACAACCGGGATAGGATTGTACTTCTTTGGCAGGGCGTATATGAGCACATTGCTAATATTGTCCAATCAACTGTGATGCCGTGTAACTTGGTGGAAAAGGCTGTATTTGGCCTCCTTAGAATTTGCCAGCGGCTTCTACCATACAAGGAGAACCTTGCAGATGAGCTGTTGAGGTCGTTGCAGCTAGTTCTTAAACTTGATGCTAGAGTTGCTGATGCATACTGCGAACAGATCACTCAGGAAGTCAGCCGGTTAGTGAAAGCAAATGCCACTCACATCCGCTCACAAACAGGCTGGCGAACAATAACCTCGCTTCTTTCTGTCACAGCTCGACATCCTGAAGCTTCTGAAGCAGGTTTCGACGCCTTGACTTTCATCATGTCTGAGGGAGCCCATATGCTAGCTTCAAACTTTATCCTTTGTATAGACACGGCTAGACAATTTGCTGAGTCACGAGTTGGACAGGTTGACCGGTCCATTCGTGCTTTGGATCTCATGGCTGCTTCTGTGGCTTGTCTGGTTCAGTGGGCTAATGAGGCCAAGGCAACCATGAAGGAGGAAGAAGCTACCAAGATGTCTCATGATATTGATGATATGTGGCTAAGGCTTGTGCAGGCTCTAAGGAAAGTTTGTTTGGATCAGAGAGAAGAGGTTCGTAATCACGCGCTCTCATCACTGCAGAAGTGCTTGACGGGAGCAGACGAGGTTCATTTACCTCATACCCTGTGGCTTCAGTGCTTTGATATGGTCATATTCACCATGCTCGACGACTTGCTTGAGATAGCACTGGGGCACTCCCAAAAGGACTACCGAAACATGGAAGGCACACTTATGATTGCAATGAAGCTTCTTTCTAAGGTGTTCCTGCAGTTGCTTCAGGAACTCTCGCAACTGACGACATTTTGCAAGCTGTGGCTGGGTGTTCTCAGCCGGATGGAGAAGTATATGAAGGTGAAAATCAGGGGTAAGAGAAGCGAGAAGCTTCAGGAGCTCGTGCCAGAGCTTCTGAAAAACTCCCTTGAAGTAATGAAAACAAGTGGAGTGCTTGTCCAGAGGAGTGCTCTCGGCGGCGACAGTTTGTGGGAGCTAACATGGTTGCACGTAAAAAATATTGCCCCGTCTTTGCAATCCGAAGTGTTCCCAAGTGCAGGCTCAGATTATCAGGTCGAAACTGGTATTCCGGATGGAGCTGTTTCATCTCCTACGGATGAAACAGTTGCAGCACCCGAAAGCTAATAATACATATACCATACACCCATGCTATATATCCCTCGAGTATTTGTAGAAGAACTCAATGGGAACATCTCTATTCAGAATTATGGTGTAAGGCTTGTCTGCTTGGTACGTTGAAGATCTTCCCTTGCTTTCCCTTGTATCTTGTTGCATAATGTGTGTCCATCCTACTCTCACACTTTAGCTTTTGCTCATAGGTAAAGATCACCTCTTCCATGTTGGAGAAGGGTTGCCGTGATAGTAGTTCGTTGTTGCTTCTGCAGGCTGTAGACGCATGATTTCAGTTTCTCCGACAATCGCGTGGTTTGGTTGCTATAGTTTACAAACTAGTGACCTTTTTACTGACCGGATGAGGGCTATTCATTGTCAGAGTTCAGTCCCTCAGAGATCCACTCTAATCTTTGTTTCATAGTTCTTGTTGTATAGCTTATTTGAAGAAGACGATTATGAAATTGTTAGAAAATGTCGAAACCCAATTCAAAACCTTAACAATTTGCTTGTAATACATTGTGTAAACAGGATTCCCCTGCTATCAGGATAAAAGAGTTTTGGAATGCATCCAATCCAGAGAAAAACCAACTTTTAACCCTAATTTTTTTCGAAATGGCTTGATATCCTCAATCCACATTGGTTAAAGTTTCAGGTCACAACGTCCGCTTGGATGCGGTGTAAAACTTTGGATTTGTTGTTGTGCCGAGTTATTTCATTTCAGGTCAGGTGATTATGGTGTCAAGTTAAAAATTACTTTATAATTTAAGTCAAATTAGTGTGAAATTTAAAATTTTACTTTTGAGTATGGATACGAGGATATTGTTTTTAAATGGATTTGGATTGGATCGGTTTTCGTGTCATTATTTTGAATAATATTTCCGGCTTGGATCGAGTTCGGGTTTGAACATATTAGACAGGGTTGAATTTTACCAGCCCAAACAGCTCCAATTGGATCATCTTTTTATTTGGGCAAAATTGTAGAAAACCACCCTTTAAAACTAAAATTGTAGAAAACCACCCGCTAAAACCAATTTTTTGCAAAGTCACACCCCATCACCCAATTTTCGTTAATTGAATGTTAAAGTGTGTAAAAATTCAATTATATCCCTTATTTCGATTATTAGTTTACTCCATTCAGTTGGTATTAGTTGAAATTTAACTTTTTTACATGTTTTTCAAAAGTAAAAAACTCTAAAACATTTTAAAGAGTTTTTTACTTTTGAAAAGCATGTTAAAATGGCAAAAATTAATTAATACCGATCGAATGAAGTAAAATAATTATAAAAAATAGGGATATAATTGACTTTTCACGCACTTTAACATTCAATTAATGGAAATTTGGTGATGAGTGTGACTTTGCAAAGAAAATGATTTTAACGGGTGATTTTCTACAAGTTTTAAGAGGTGGTTTTCCGCAATATACTCTATTTAAAGGGTGATTTTATGCAATTTTGCCTTTTATTTGGTATTGTTACTTTGATTACAAGCATAAACACCAATGCTACTTTGATCGAATCTCACTAGAATGAAAATATATCAAACTAGAGAGGTTCTACTTAGGAAAAATTTGCTATATGTCCATTTGAAATACAAATTTTAGCTCCTTATCCATTTTCATTAGGTAGTTAAGTGAGTGTCCTAATTTAACACTTTTGCCCTTACTATTATAGCCCTTTTATATTGATATGTGGATATGTGTTTAACATCTTTTTCCTCTTTAAATCTAAAAACAACGACAACAGTAAAGGCCCTCTCGGCTTCTCTGCTTGGCGAAAAGGATCGAAGGCGCTAGACGTCGGTGGTGGCCATGGTTGCGAAGAGCGCGGAGAAGGAGTGGTGGAGGACGAAACCGAGTGAGAGCGACATTAGTAGGCGCCTGTCAAGTAGCCACTGTGGTACCAGTAGCGGCAATAACAACCGCAGCAGTAGCACGACCAGCATCCAGTTTGATTTTCTTATCAACACTTTTCCATTCATGAAATTGTTTGATGACATCAATTATCAAATTGAAACTTGCATCCCGATCTTTAGTTTGGGAGTTTTGATCTTCAATCGAAACATCGAACAACTATAATTTCAGAATTCGTAGCGAGTTCGTTGAAGAGCATCTCGACGCTCTTCCTCATCGCACTCTCCCTCTCCTCCGCCTGCACCTTCATCTTCTCCGTCTCCACCGCCAGCACCAGAACAAGGATCTGACCCCGAACCTTCGAGAAACTAAGTGGCATAAGCAATGACACAAGAACAAGACAATTAATTAACAGGCTTTGTGTATCGATTAGTGTCCACTACCCATTCTTAAATTAGATGGCACAAGAACAAGGAAGTTTATTTAATGTTCATAGTTTCAAATTTGTTCTGTGAGTCATGAATTGGATATGAGGATGGAAAATAGAAAGTTTGTTTAATGTTCATAGTTTCACACTGTTTAGGAGTGAGCACGAAAGGTTTTGTTTTTTATTTTATTTATTTAAATTGTGAATGAACTGTTAAAGATAATGGAAAGATGATGAGAGGATTTTTTTTACAACTTTTGTGGTGACATATTTTCATCAACAGATTCAATCACTTTCAAAGTGTTATTAGTGGTGTCACCACCATAAAAACAGTGAAACCACTGCTGTCACCAGTGTAACGGCCCGAGATTATGATTCCCGAGTTATGTTTTGAGGGATGAAACCCCTCGTCGGATCTTGCGTACCAAATACGGGTTGAAAGTTTGAAATTCAAAGGTTCAGTTTTTGAAAGAGGGATTTCATACCCAAAATTCTCGTGAGGCCCGTTGGAGCCCGGTGTTAACACACCTGTATCTGTCCTACGTGCTAAGTCGGAAAAACATGTCCGCTTAAACCATCAATCTCATAAATACAAGGTGCCACGACAAAGCCGGGTCAAAACATTCCTTAGTATGTTATTATCTTACTAGGATTTTATATAGTCAGGTGATAATTCAATAACCAGTTTTCCGCCATAAGCATCCCATGCCAAACAGCACACAACATTAGGTAGAATCATGCATATATATACCTAAAAAAATAAAGTAGACATAGGATCAGATCGAAGCCCGCATAGCTGCACGCCTGCACCCCACATATAAACACACATACACGCTAGTCCTAATATCATGCTTCTAATGCAGGATAATATTTTAAATCATGAAGCATGCTAGCAGTTTATATATATATGCAAAAAGGGGTAAATGGGCCCACACAGAATGCCAAGTGGCACATGCCTCTCCTACCTCCCCCCCTTCCCGATAGGGTGGAGATTGGCCAGTTCATGAATGCATTCCATTTCCAATTCATTCATATTATCATCATGCTCATAATCATCATCATGCTCGTAATAATAATAAGGTGTTTCTCATGACGACTCAGGACAACAACCGATGGGACTGGGCTGTCCTATGACACTAGCAACGAATCTAGTTAACTTCACAAATAACGGCCGTTCTCTTTACAAACGCATAAAGAATAAGTATGCTCATACGTTAATGCAACCTAGCATGATACTACATGATATGCTATTATGAAATGCAGCACCTAGTACATCATGCACATATAAGCAGGGTTAGGTCTGATCAATCTGAGTAAGCCCCGAGGGAACTTACCTGGCGGTGCAGAACAACATTGTAGCAATCATATAGTTCAAAGTCACATAATAGTCATAATGGAAGTATAATTCTATCTATTCAAACATACAAGCACACACCATTTCACATAATTCCACATATCGAAAGTTTTATCATCATATTCCCAATTCTTCCCATCAATCATCATATACCATCTCGCATTTCGTATCACATCCTCATATGGCTCATCAAGTACCAACTATGCTCATCGTCATATAATTTCAACATATAGTAATATCTCATAGGCCATATAACATTGCATGCTTCATAATCATTGATCATATTCATACTCCTATAGCACATCATAGTCAATTCATATATACACCATACTTTCATATTCATCAAGTCAAGATCTCACATAAGACATGATTTAACATAAGTTCATATCATAACATATTCATAACATAACTCACATTATACTCACATCATCATGTATCATATCATGCTTAAGATCATATCAATAAGCATGCTTGCATTCATATAGCACATATCATCATAACATTATCTTACTCACATATCATTATCAAGTCATATACTCAAATCACACATCAAAATATATCATAGCATATCACAACATATCATAATTACTATAAGAGTTAGTCCAAGCAAAAGGTTCCCAAGTTAGTTTAAGTTCGTCTTCCAAAACAACCCCTTTTTAAAGTTGTTAAAAGGATTTTCCGGCCCTTGAAAACATCTCTCAAATATCTTTTTGAAAACCCAAGTTCATCCATCAAATCGTTCATTTCAAAACCCATTTATAACTCCTTTGCAGACATAGCACAAAAATGACACGAAAAATCGATAGAAATGAGGATGCTCACCCAAGGTTCTTCTTCTCCTTTGGTTTGCTCTATAATCTTCATCCGGGCTCCGATTGGGCTTGTTCTTATGCGAGGGTGCCTAGGATTGTTAGAGGGTGTTAAAGGTGTGACCTTTGAGTTAGCAGGAGGTGAAAAGAGGGAAAAACGAGCCCTTACCATTCCTAAAACCGAAAACAGTCAGTTTGGGTCTTCTAGGGCTTCTTGGGGCTTCCCGGGGCTGTTGGGCACCTTCTTCTGCTTGGAGGATGTCATGGGTAGGCTGAGGGAGCTGCTGTTGCTGGCCATCGGGGGGAGGAAGGGGAAAGGAGCTAGCTTGTCTTGCTTGACCTCAACCAAGAAGAGATGGAGCTTGAAGTTCCTAGGTTTGAAGAAAGGAGGAAGGGGTGTCGTTGGGGCTGCTGAGATGAGGAAGAGAGGGCTGAGTTATGGTGTTTTAGCAGCTGAAAAATGGAGTATGGGCTTCTGGAATCTCAGGTCAAAAGGAGGAAGAAGGAAGGGAGAAAGAGATAGGGTTTTGGAGTCTTGTGAGGTAGGACTAGTGTTTGAATATGTGTGGTGTGGAGAGTGAGATAAAAAAATCAGATTTTATGGAGCAATATGGGTGTGGATAAGGGCTGAAATGGATGGCATCAAGAGAGCAAGGCATGGAGTTTGTCTCCTTTGGACATTTTGGGTAAGGTCAAAGATGGGGAATGGAAAAGTAGAGTGTGGTTGTCTGTCCAAATGGGGAATGACATCTTTGTATTTGCAATCAAATGGTTCACATGGGCATGAAGAGGGCTGATTTTTGGATTTGGGTGAGGACAAGGTAGAGCGGGAATTTAAATCCAAAATACGCGAATTTCGAGTCCCGAAGTTAGTTCTCGAGAGTTAGTTTCCCAATTTCCGCTTTCTCGATAAATTAGAAATTTCTAAAATCCGAGGAATGGTGTCACAATGTCAAGTTAGTTTCCAAGATTTGATTTTAGGTCGGATATCCGTTCCATGAGTTTTAAACTCGAGTTCTTAGTTTGAGGATTAGTTTTTCTTGAAATACCCGATATAAATCTGTTTTTAATTTCCTTTATTTGAAAATTATGATTTGAAAACCCGAGCCTTTACATCATCCACCTCTAAAAACAAGTCTCATCCTCGAGACAAAAATCCTTTCAAGTCAAGGGGATTATGTTTGAAATTCGTGAGTCCAAGGATCATGCCATTGATCCCGTAGATGCCTCATAAGTGCCCCTATGAGATCCTCACAGTATCTTCGTCGTGATCATAATATCTCCAATTGGTCGTAGCGAGAATGTGATATGGGCCCCTACCACACATCCTTACTCCGGCTTGTCGGTTATTTTACAACTCAAAAAGCATCATAGTGTCTCCACTAGGTCTTAGCAAGCAATCTATAAGTGTCCCTATAAATTCAAAATTCAAGTTAGTCCTTTTTAAAGCATCGTTCAAAATCCTTCAAAATCCGGCGTTAGTCAAAAGCATTTACAATCCTCCAAATCATCCTACCATCCACCTCTAAGGGCTACTCCCATATTCTCTTCCTAGTTTCCAAGTCAGAATCAGATTTTATCAAGTCAGATTATATTATTTCTAACATTCCGAACTCAAGGCATCATATATCATATCAATCATATCACACATTCTTTAGCATATCATAATCACAAAGATTAAGATTACATACCACATCACATCTAGTATAGCATCACATAGTAGGATTCATCACACCTCATCATAGAAGTTTCATGTCATAACAACCAGTTAAATCACATCATATTTACACTAACTACCAAGCATTATTATGTTAGAGTCCTACAAGTACCACCGCTTACCAACATTCCATCAATCTCAAGGAATACTATGTTAGTACTAATACCTCACTATTATCTATAGCAATACATTCGAGAATTAATACCGTCTAAAGCCCATAATTTGCATGTTATCCGACCCCAAATACCGCCCAATAATAGATCACATCCTCGAGGAAACCTATCTATAACTACCAAACATAACAGGACACGACCACTACACACTCATCATCAACACTCGAATTCAGATCAACTGTAAGACCCGGGGTCTTAAGAGGCGCCAGCCCATGCCACCTAGCCCTCTCAGGTCCGTTGTCCTCACTTGGAGCCTGAAAAGGAAGAGCTCTTGTAACATGGGTAGGGCTTGAATCACTTATAAATCACTCCCAACATCCTTATGATATCCGATGTGGGACGGGGGTATTACAATCTCCCCCACTTAAAGCACTGACGACCCCGTCAGGCCCAAGGGACTGCCCTCCGGGAGGAGCGTACCCGAGCATACTGTCGGAGTACCTCCGGGCCCAGAGTCGGCTCTGATACCATCTGTAAGACCCGGGGTCTTAAGAGGCGCCAGCCCATGCCACCTAGCCCTCTCAGATCCGTTGTCCTCACTTGGAGCCTGAAAAGGAAGAGCTCTTGTAAGATGGGTAGGGCTTGAATCACTTATAAATCACTCCCAACATCCTTATGATATCCGATGTGGGACGGGGGTGTTACAATCTCCCCCACTTAAAGCACTGACGACCCCGTCAGGCCCAAGGGACTGCCCTCCGGGAGGAGCGTACCCGAGCATACTGTCAGAGTACCTCCGGGTCCAGAGTCGGCTCTGATACCATCTGTAAGACCCGGGGTCTTAAGAGGCGCCAGCCCATGCCACCTAGCCCTCTCAGGTCCGTTGTCCTCACTTGGAGCCTGAAAAGGAAGAGCTCTTGTAACATGGGTAGGGCTTGAATCACTTATAAATCACTCCCAACATCCTTATGATATTCGATGTGGGACGGAACATCCTTATGATATCCGATGTGGGACGGGGGTATTACATCAACCTCATCTAGGTCTACCAACTCAAATCCAATACTAGTCCTAGATTCCATTGCCCTCAGATTAGTACACAATCTTTCTAGCCTCGTAACTATCCACAATTCAAGGCCTACATCCCAAACCAATTACTAGGTGTCCCAACTCTCATGCCAACAAGCCACCTACGGATCAATCTACTTCACTATCCCAACCTCAAGTCCTAACCTTCCACTCAACCATCTAAAACCCATATCCCGGAGTTCCCAATCTCCCGAATTCCCTATTCCGACAAGCTCAACACTTGACCAACTATCAAGACTCCCTACCAAGCACATCTCGTCCTAAGGGCTCTCTACCACTCCTATAATTACCTTTAAAGAGAAATCCCAAATCGCCTCACTACTCAACGCTTACTTCACTATCTCAAACCCAAGTCCTCAACTGGACCTCTATTCGATCAATCTAGACGTTCCTTAACAATGTCGCATACTCTTCGTAGGCTCTCAAGACTCTATCTGACTATTATTCCTCAAAGAGACATCTCGAATCACCTTGCTACCCTGATCGCACTTCCCGCACCACTAAGCATTCTTCCAACAAGGGTTCACCTCCTAAGCCACTCTCATACCTCAAGCGCCCTTACCTCGCTAGAATCTCCTCAACTGCCTACTCTTGACAACTCTATCGTAGAAAACCATCTAGTGCTAACTCCCAACCATGAATCACCGAATTCCTCACCACCCGTATCTATCCCAAATGACCAACAACAGATTCTACCTACTTATCCCATCAGCCACAACCAACCCAAACCTTAACATGTCATGTCATGTCATTTCCCTAATAAGATCATGGTAATTCACCTGCCACCATACTAGTTTCCCATTTCGATCCTTACGAAACCTTAACCAATCGCGACTTCTCAAGCCGTCCTACTCTAATTCCTCATCTCTTCCCATTCCTAATTTGCCTCAAGCCACCACTTCTTAACCAAGATGCCTTAGGCTAAAAACCTTTATCCATCAACCACTATTCCCAAGGAAATTCTATGCCAACCTAATCCGGATTACCCACAACATTGTAACTTTTCCAAGTCTCCCATAATTCTCCACCCTATAGAATTCCCAACATCCGCTACCTGGACTAGTTTCCACATTTCCGCATGTCCCAAAATGCCCCAGATCATGCTTCCTCGAACCTCGACATCTTACTGCCTAAAGCCCCCTTTTTCTGATCGTCATTTCCACATAATCTCTATATCATCCTCACTTGAATTTCCTAAGTATCGTAATATACCAATCTTCTAAGATCCATCTAAAGCGGTTCTAGAATTTCACCTACACTTATTACCTCAAGGTGACGAAGATAGTTCTTTAATACCTGCAGTGTTATAAAACAATATTTGACTTCGCGATCAAATGGTTTTTTGTTATTGAGTGCGGCCTTGTGAACGTCCAAGTTTCATGATCAAATGTATTTACTATTCAATCGTCGTCTTTAGAGGAAGTTTGATTCGATGATATGTTGTTCTTAGAAAGGCTTCTTCTCCGATTCAAGGATCTAAAGAGGTCGGACCTAAGGGTTTTACATCAAAGGAAGTTGCAGAGCTCCTTTTTTATCTCTTCTTTCGGATCCCTTTTCCGGTGGTTCCCGGGGGGTATTTATAGTGTTGTTCAAGCGAGCAGCTGGCTGGTGACCTCGTGGTTCTCGTAGGGGACACGTGTAGCTCATGCCCTCATGCCAGCAGTCTTGGGTAGCTACACGTGGCGGTACTAGCGGAGAGGTGCTTCACCAGCGAGCTGCTTGCCCTCTCTAGGGGAGCTTTAGTCAATTTGGAGTTTCTACTCGCGATCCCAATCTCGAGGGGAGGTATTCTTATTTAGACTTGAGCCTTTGTTATGTGAATTGGGAAGACTCTGATCGCGATGATTTGACCCTAAGTGGGCGCATGACTTTTGCGTTGGACAACCCATTTCTGTCGTCATACCACTATTAACAAAAGAGGTCATTTTTCATGCATGGCATCGTCATATCTCCTCGAGACTAGATCGCGAGGAAAAGTGACACGCGATCAAGTCTCGATAAAAACGATGCTCCCCCCCCCTAAATGGGGGGATATGAGGTTTGCGCAAAAATGGGCTTGGACGGATAGGCCCAATAGGTTCATAGGTTATTCGGGCGGGAGTCGGTACGTGTTCGTTTAGGTGAGGTGGTTTTCGCTTAAACAAAATATCAAATAAATATCACAACTAAGCCAACTCCCTGTTCAAGCCAATAAAATACAAGAATCCCTCCCGATGTAGTGGTAGGGTAATTCAGGATCGAATCCACGAGGAGGTATGTCAACGCTTCCTAAGTTGCAATCACGATCAAGCTTTCGACTCCAGAAGACACTCGATATCGATGTGTCTGGTCGATATCGACCTCAGTTCTGGTCAATTTCCAGTGAGTTTCCTGCAGAAGAGAAAAGCAAAGCAGTCGACGTTGAGAAAGACCTCGATATCGATGTTAGTGCACGATATCGACCTTGCCAGTCGATTTCGATGTCTGTAACATAAACTGTACTCGTAACCTATATGTCGGAAAAGTAGTCCGAAGAGCTTAGAATGGTTATGGAAAGATGGATAGAAACAAAAACTCAAACTTTTTATAAGAATTCAATAAACTAAAGGCTTCCAGGGTCGGGGATTCATGCCACAACGATATTAATGCAAGTATGATGCTAAAGTTATGAAATTTAATGTCTTTCGGTCAAATAACTTTCGTTACCAACTTTTAGGTGATTAGAGGCTCTCGCATAAAACTTAAGAGTTACTATCCAGTTCATGAGTAATCCAAGTTCACAATATAATTGGCTTTCACTTCAATAATGCAAATAATGAATCTCCTAAACTTTTGCAAAGGATCATGCATAGGATAGAAGACGAAATCGCATAAAAATCATACCTTTGATGCACTTACCCTACATTGCTATCGTCGGGCTCACCCCGACCCTAGAAGTGGGTTGACCCCGCGCTTCATCATTGAACTTATCATCATCATGTAAAAGTAACTACTTTGATTAAAATTGCAAAAGAGAAAGTACAACCGAACAAAGCCAAATCTCCGCTCTTGCTTCCCTCCAACCTCACTCGGCCTCTCTCTCCGTCTCTACCAATTCTCTGCCATAAAACTAAAACTCTTGCTGTTCTTCGATTTTTGTGGATGATTAAACTCAGCCCTAATAGCCTCTAATTATAGATATCAAACCTCGCTGTCCAAGGATTCGAAAACCTATCTTTATTCTCTAAGATAAAACTTAATAAAGGTAAAAACTAAAAATTACATGGTAAAACTCATAAAAGATGAAGTCTGGTAGTAGAAGATAGAAGATTTCGACTTTAGGATGGACGTGCATGCTTCGGATAGAATTCTATCAACAACTGAGTCAAATCTTTCTGCAGCAATGGTCGATATCGACCCTGGGACCTCGATATCGACCTCCCTTTATCTTATCTTGAGCATTCCTTCTCTTCCTCGGATTGGCACTCGACCTCTATCAATATGCTCGATTTAGGCCACTCGATATCAACCTTCAGACCTCGATATTGATCTCTTTTGTTTCGACATGCTCTGTTTCTCCTCTACTCGATTCCTGGTTGCTCTGTTTCACTAGATGTCGAGGTTCATCATCGATTTTGACCTCTTCAGTAGAATTCGAGTTCTTTTTTCGCTCTTCTTCTATTGTCCAAATCTGTCCATTTTCGTCTCGATTTCTGTGAAATCACATAAAAAACTCGTGCAGACTTCTATATTTGACAATAATGCATAAACTACACTAATCTTATGTTTTCCCACTAAATATGCATGCAAATGATGATAAAATGGACACAAATGTGCATAGAAAATATGGCAATTTGCGTGCACATCAAACACCCCATACTTAACATCATAGATTCATTCTCATATATCCCTACAATCAATTGCCATCCTCGATAAGGTACTAATGCCAACCAAATTCATACCTGTGCATAAAAGCAACATCATACTCAGAAAAGGAGGTTTATATGCATAAAACAATTTCGTAACATAGCATTGATAATCAAGAGGACTTTTGCAAGCTATAGAGAAGTAGATTGGTAAAAGGCCTAAAGGTGGGCTAATATTTGGCCATGTGGTGTTAAATTCGGGGAAATAAAACTTTCTTTCCAAAACAATCCACATTCCTTCTTCATAATGTTTCTCACCTTTCACTCATCGCTCAATGCTTTTTTTTTCACTATAATGCTTTTACCTCTCTAACCTTAGCACTGCCTTCTCGCGAGTCGCAAACATGGGTGTCATAAATGGCCCCGGATACTTAGTACTTTGGACTCCTCACCTTGTGTCCCATCTCGCTGAACTAACATCTCAACGAGCAGGGTCGACCTACCTTTATCTCTTGAGGTGATCGGATTTTTTCTCACTCATTAAATTTTCCATATTTCAAAAATTGTTTCATTCCTGCCAACAACTCATATATATGCACAACTCCATATAACAATTCCAAAGATGACATCCATTCTCAAACTTGTCCCCGGATAGGGTATAAGGTATAAAAAAATGGGAAATATGTAATATATGTGGAGCAATAATGATAATGATATAGTAAGGCTCATATATGGCTTGTGACTTTTGCAAATATGCATAGGTAAGGCTAGGATATGAACTTTGTAAGCACTTGTATGGAAATTTCTTAAAGTCCTCCATCATCTTATCATGCACATGTCAAAAGCAACTTCAAATTTTACCTCACTTTCATGGTTTTCTCTAAAAAATTGCACTTCATTGTGACTTCCCTTAACTAGGCAATTTCATGTTATATCTCTAATGAATCTACTTTTGCATCGTCGAGTTCCTTATTTTGCTTCCATGACTCTTTTCACAATTTTTCAATGGGGGTCATTTTCTCTCTCTCTCTCTTTTTTTTTCTTTTTTTTCCAATGCATAAACTAATTATGATGCAATGCTTAAAGATAAAGATGACTAACTATATATGAATATGTATAAACATGTAAAAACTAGGCAATAACTTATGAAAAAATTTAAAAACATGTTAAAAATATGCAAGTAAGCCTTTCCCCCACCCCATACTTAAAGATTACAGTGTCCTCACTGTATTAGAACTAGGGTTAAGAAAGAAAACTTACTAAAACTTCACAAATTTCAGGAGTCGAAGAAGTCAGCAGTTGTGGTCGATATCGACCTTTAACATCGAAATCGGCTAGTTCCATCGATTTCTGATTAAGCTTCAGGGTTATCCGGCCTCGACCACAAGCCCCTCGGAATCGACCTTAAGGTCGATATCGAGCTTCTTACTCAATTTCGATGTTTGTTTTTCTGTCCTTCTTTCCTGCAACTTGTTAAACAAAACCAAAACATGCATAATGTAAAGTCTCAAAGCAAAGTAAAAACTGTCCAAAACCAAAAACTAAGTGTCTTCGTTACAAGCTCTAGACTTTAAAGTCGCTAGGCTGACTTCTTCCTTTGTGCTCTTCAAGGCGGCATCTGCAGAGCCCATGTGGCCTGAGCTTCAAATAGAACTCCTTTCTTATCTCTCAGCTGCATTCCGCCCGGATGGATTTGATTTACCGTGAATGGTCCCATCCTCTTGTCTTTGAATCTACTAGGGAACCAATGATCTTTTGATTTGGAGATAAACACCTTATCTCCTACTTCATAATGGCTCGAGTCATTATTGGATACCCTTCTCTTCTTTCTGTGGCTCAGGTCGACATCGATCATCAGTAGTCGATATCGAGCTCTGTTGTGCTCTTGGAGGTCATGTTGATTTGGAGTTGTTCTGCTCGACGTGATCAGGTCAATTTCGACCTTCAGAGATCGATATCTAGGTCTTTTCTCCTTCTTTCTCAGCTTCTATGGTTGTTAATTTCGGCATTGGTTTATGGTCTATATCGACCTTTATGCCCGATTTCGAGGTTCTTTCTCCTCCGTCGACCCCATACTTATAACCTGGCACATAATCTTGAACTTTGTTAGTCGATATCGACTTACCTGGGTCAATTTCGATGTTCTTTCTAGCTCATTCGTTCAAGATTGCCACTACCTCCTCCACTTGGGCTTCTATGGCCCTCTTTTCAAGCTCTTCCGGTGTCATACTCCTTACCTTTGCTTCTCCGCATGTGATGTAGACACCATTGATGGCCTTTATCTCCATTGGCCCTTCATTATTCCTTACCGTCTTGTTGAAGGCGTACTCTATCACTTCTTCACTGATTGTGAATGAGAGCAATCCTTTCTTCACGCTTATGTTGGCATCGATGGTTGCTAGGAATGGCCTACCTAAAATAATGGGACAAGTAGGGTCCTCTACCATATTAACAACTAAGAAGTCAGCAGGGACAAAGAACTTACCCACTTGTACTGGCACATCGTCTACCATCCCTGTTGGAATCACTACCGTATTGTTCGCCATATATAACTTTGCATCCACGGGCTCTAGGGGACCTATCTTTATCTTGTGCCATATGGTTAGTGGCATCATGCTAACGCTAGCACCCAAATCAACTAAAGCATTAAAGCGATATCGACCTAAGCCTATAGCGATAGAAAACTTACCCGGGCCCGCCCGCTTCTGTGGTAGCTCCAATCTGTTGCACTCCTCTTCGATCTCAGCAATTGATCGCTTCTTACCCAATATATCCTTAAGGAACCTTACATATGATGGTATCTCATGAAGTGCTTTTGTGAATGGTATTGAGACATTAAGTCCTTGAAGCATCTTCACGAACCGCTAGAACTTCTTTTCCACCGGGTCCTTAATCACTTTCTTTGATGGGAATGGAAACACCTTCTTCTTCCCTGCGGCTGGAGTTAGATAGACGTCGACTGGATGGGGATCGATATCGACTGGAGGATTCAATTTCTGTAGTGATTCAGTAGCAGTGTCGACATCGACTACAGGAGGGTCGACATCGACGTCACCTTGGTCGATATCGACAGGGGGGTCGATATCGATGTCTGTTCTGGGGCCTTCTCCTCCGCTTTTTGCTTGGGCATTTGTAATTGACGCCCACTCCTTATGTTTATGGCCGCTATGTGTCCAGTAGTTTTGCCCTTTTGGTTGGGCACAGTTGATCCAAGCAATGCTCTTGACGGTTTGGGTATTTGTTCCACCAATTGACCCATTTCGGTCTCCATGTTGCGCTTTGAAATGTCTATCTCCCCGAGCCTAGAGTTGATGCCCTGCATATGAGTATGAACGGAGTTATTGGCTTGTTTGAACTCAGAGTGTTTCCTCCGCATCTCATCAAAAATGATCTGCAGGTCATCCTTCCTTGTTTCCCACTCAGGGTGCCCTGGTGCTCTTATAGGGTGGGGGATCCCTTTGTTGATAGAACCTTTGATCTTCCCAATACTGCTAATTGCCCCCTCCATAGGGGCCTCTCGTCCATTTGGCTTCCTCATGTTGTTCCGCCATAGATACTTGCTCAAGATGTGGGCAGGCACTAGTGTTATGCCTTGTTGAGCCACAATCCTGACAAGGTTCATTGTTGCTCAAGAACCTCACTTGCTTTTGAAGGCGGCGTGTTTGATCGTTGTGGAATTGTTGCCGCACATCAGGATCTATCTCCTTTGTAGGCTCATAAAGTGGCATAGATGGGGCAGACCTTGAGTCATAGGTCGTAGCAGTCCCATAGGTGTTATCAAAGTTCACGAGCCTCTCAATTGTCTCCTAGGCCTCCGTTGGTGTGAGCTCAATGTACCGATAGTAGGTGTATGAGTTAATTCTCTCCTTATTCGGCGCATCAAGGGAGTTGCAGAAGATCTCCTGGATGACATATGGAAGTTGCCCATGCGTCGGGCATGATCTCAGCAAGTCCTTAAAGCACTCCCACGCCTGTGCCAAAGTTTCACCTGACTTTTGTTTGAAAGCCGTGATCCTTTGCCGCAGGATCACCGTTTTTGATGGAGGAAAGAACTTGTTTAGGAATGCATCCTTCACCTCTGCCCATGTCCTCAGCGAGTGTGGAGCCAAACTCTCTAGCCATTGCAATGCCTTCCCTGCCAAAGACCATCGAAAAGATTTTAGTCTCACATACTCTAGATTTACACCATCAGCAATAGTTTCACACAAGTCCATGAAAGTAGAGATATGTTGCAATGGGCATTCATTATGTCTTCCTTCAAAAGTATTTCTTTTTATCTCAGATATGAAGTTAATTTTAATTTCATAGTTTGAAGGAGGAATTAAGATAGCGGATTCAGGAACATGTAGCGGCGGATGCATGTATTGCATCACCATCTGTGGATACTGATTGAGCCGCTCTTGGCTTGTCTGCGTGCATCCTCCTCTCTATCAGCACGGGCTCGCTCTGCAGCAGCGGCGGCCCTTTTAGCAATGATTGTAGCATTGTGATCCTCAATTTCCTTCCTCAACCGCTCAATGGTCTCAGCCTGTGTCTCGTTATCCACCATGATTTGAATAGCTTTGTTGCGAAGATGGAAGAAATGTTCAGGGTCGTCTATGCTTTCAAGGATAGGTCCACGATCAGAGCGTCGCATAAACCTGCAAAATAAGCACTAAAGAAGATCGTGAGAAAACTTAGGTGGCGATTGATTGCCTCCCCGGCAACGGCACCAATTTGTTCGTTTAGGGGAGGTGGTTTTCGCTTAAACAAAATATCAAATAAATATCACAACTAAGCCAACTCCCTGTTCAAGCAAATAAAATACAAGAATCTCTCCCGATGTAGTGGTAGGGTAATGCAGGATCGAATCCACGAGGAGGTATGTCAGCGCTTCCTAAGTTGCAATCACGATCAAGCTTTTGACTCCAAGAGACACTCGATATCGATGTGTTTGGTCGATATCGACCTCATTTCTGGTCGATTTCCAGTGAGTTTCCTGAAGAAGACAAAAGCAAAACAGTCGACGTCGAGAAAGACCTCGATATCGATGTTAGTACTTGATATCGACCTTGCCAGTCAATTTCGATGTCTGTAACAAAAACTGTATTTGTAACCTATGTGTCAGAAAAGTAGTCCGAACAGCTTAGAATGGTTATGGAAAGATGGACATAAACAAAAACTCAAACTTTTTATAAGAATTCAATAAACTAAAGGCTTCTAGGGTCGGGGATTCATGCCACAACAATATTCATGCAAGTATGATGCTAAAGTTATGAAATTTAATGTCTTTCAGTCAAATAACTTTCGTTACCAACTTTTAGGTGATTAGAGGCTCTCGCATAAACCTAAGAGTTACTATCCAATTCATGAGTAATCCAAGTTCACAATATGATTGGCTTTCGCTTCAATAATGCAAATAATGAATCTCCTAAAATTTCACAAAGGATCATGCAAAGGATAGAAGACGGAATCGCATAAAAATCATACCTTTGATGCACTTACCTTACATTGCTATCGTTGGGCTCACCCCGACCCTAGAAGTGGGTTGACTACTCGCGCTTCATCATTGAACTCATCATCATCATGTAAAAGAAACTACTTTGATTAAAATTGCAAAAGAGAAAGTACAACCGAACAAAGCCAAATCTCCGCTCTCGCTTCCCTCCAACCTCACTCGTCCTATCTCTCTCTCTACGAATTCTCTGCGATAAAACTAAAACTCTTGCTGTTCTTCGAATTTTGTGGATGATTAAACTCAGCCCTAATGGCCTCTAATTATAGATATCAAACTTCGCTATCCAAGGATTCGAAAACCTATCTTTATTCTCTAAGATAAAACTTAATAAAGGTAAAAAATAAAAATTCCATGGTAAAACTCATAAAAGATGAAGTCTGGTAGTAGAAGATAGAAGATCTTGACTTTAGGATAGACGTGCACGCTTCAGATAGAATTCTATCAACAACTGAGTCGAATATTTCTGCAGCAATGGTCGATATCGACCCTGGGACCTCGATATCGACCTCCCTTTATCTTATCTTGAGCATTCCTTCTCTTCCTCGGATTGGCACTCGACTTCTATCAATATGCTCGATTTAGGCCACTCGATATCTACCTTCAGACCTCAATATCGACCTCTTATGTGTCGACATGCTCTGTTTCTCTTCTGCTCGATTCCTGGTTGCTTTGTTTCACTCGATGTCGAGGTTCATCATTGATTTTGACCTCTTCAGTAGACTTAGAGTTCTTTTTTCGCTCTTCTTCTCTTGTCTAAATCTGTCCATTTTCGTCTCGATTTCTGTGAAATCACATAAAAAACTTGTACAGACCTCTATATTTGACAATAATGCATAAACTACACTAATATTATGTTTTCCCACTAAATATGCATGCAAATGATGATAAAATGGACATAAATGTGCATAAAAAATATGGCAATTTGCGCGCACATAAATACGACCCCACAGAGACTTATAAATAGGGTTTCTACTCACTTTTTCCTGTCATTTCATTTGGTTGAAAGCAGAAAGGAGAGAGAGAGAAGAACAAAAAGAGAAGTAGTCTGGTCTAAGACAAGAAACGTCGTCGGATTCTTGGGTTCAGTGATTTCTGGTGGAGTTTCTTCCGGGCTAGAGTCTCTTTTCCGATCAACTCTTTGAAGTAAGTGGCTTTTAAACATGCCTCTTTTTTACGATTTTTTCTTGCCATTTTATTTTTCTTGCTTCCTCCTGTCCTGGTTTCTCTTTCTTATTTTTCTCTGGAGTTTGGGAAAAGGGAAGGTCCCTTTTGAGGGGGATGTTCGAAAAGAGGCTTGACAAAACCCCCTTTTGGTGAGGGAAAGGACGGGAAAGTAGCGTTTAGGGGTAGTTGGGTTGGTAGAGTTTTGTTTTATTTCCCGGATTTCATGATCGGACCACCCTAAGTAGGGTGGTTTATGATTACCTGGGTGGCGGTTCTCCGATTAGGCAAAATGAGATCCATGGGGATCTTCTAACAAAACGTTTTTTTTTCCTTTGGAGACGTTTTGTCTTCTGCCTTGGGAAGGGTGATTCTTCAGGAAGGCAAAAAGGCGTTTCTTAGCCGTCATTCCTTGGGAAAAGAGTCTTTTCACTACCCTTTTTGAGGAGGCGCGTGAGGCGCCAATCTCGGCCCTTGAGAGGGGTTTTTTTGCGCCATTTTTGTTTATTCGCGATTTTGAAGAGACTGTTTTCCTTGTGTTGATTTTCCTTCTTCGCGTCTCTTCAGGGATTTTATTTCTTAGAAAAGGTCTTTTCTTTTGGGGAAAATAGAGAATGTCATCAGGGAGCGACAACCAGAATATAAGCATGGGGGTCGTGGGAGAAGAATCCAGCTCTTGGAAGACTTCGCATTCCATCGCGGGGAATGATTCAGAGGCCACAACGTCTTCCGTTCATCTCCCCCCTCCCCAGTTGGAGGATCGGGGGGACAAAGGGAAAAAGCGACGTTGTTGAAGAAGAAGGGCAATGCCTCTTTGGCTGTGTCCTTTAAGCAACCGTTGTCAATAAAAGACCCCACGTATTATCATACATCTGAATCTGAGGATGGTCAACACGAACGGGGAAGATCCACTCGTGACAAGAAAAAACAAAAAGACCTTCGCATGTCACGGGGAGATTTCTCTATGCCCCCTTATAATGTCGAGGAGTTCGCGAGTAATAGTTTCTGTGAAGGTTTTGTCCCTTCTGATCCTCCTCCGATTCCTCCTGTTCTTGAGGAAAGGATGGCTCCTACTTCGTCAGAGACCAGGGGGGAGGTGTCCATTTTAGAGCCCATGCACTTGCAGCTTGCGACTCGTGCTTTTCCCTGGCCCGCGGGGGTGGAATTGGTATTGCCTTCCTCAAGAGGTGGTTGCTTGAACATATATCCCAATCATTTGGTGGTCCATCTAGAAAGTTTACTTCAAGGGTTCCGCCTCCCTTTGCTTAGGCTTCACGCGAAGTTTTTGGCGAAAATTCGAGTGTGCCCGGCTCAGATTTCTTTCAACGTATGGATATTTTTAGCTGTTTATACTATGCGGTGTGCGAATTTAAAGTAGGAGATGTCATTAGATCATCTGTTCACGTTTTTTACTCTTAGGCATGGGAAAGATGGGTTAGTGTCTGCGTCTCTTAGTGGTGACATGGTAGTGAGACTATCGAGTAGTCCTGGGTGGAGGAAAAAATTGTTTTCAGTTCGCGATCTCTCTGGGACTATTTTAAATTTCAAAATTAGTCCGGGCAATTATCAGGCCCCCCACCGAAGAACAGGACCGCAACGACTGATCAGTGGAAGGTAACATTTGGGTGTGAAAAGAACATGGGTAAACATAGTTATAAGGAGTTTATAACTCCTGCTCGTTTAGAAATGGCAAGACTTACCCTTCCTCATCCTCGGGGTGGGTACTCGGTCTTCTCTTTAATTCGTGACATGTTATAACTCCCGTTCCTTTCCTTTCACACAGTGATAAATATCCTTTACCCTGATTCACACTTGTTTGTGACATGCTTTTTTGGTAGGTATGTTGGACTTGACCAAACTTTCTGCGGGAGCTTTGAAGGGGAAGAAAACCCCGAGAACACTAGCTGCTGCTGCTTCATCAGTGGCCCGCGATCCTTCTTTGTCTTTAGTTCCTGTTGAGAATCGCCCCGCGGAGGATGTTGCGAGCGCCTTGCTTGTTCTTAATTTAGACCAGAGTCCGTCCAGAGATGATGAACCTCTTGTCCGAACGACAGGTAAGAAAATGAAGACAAGGGAAAAAGGTTCAGGTATGCCTTTATTAGAGGAGCCTCACACTCAATCCGGAATAACTATATCAGGTTATCGGCAACTCGGTTTTACAGCGATCGATTATCGGAAACTTGCTCTTCCCACGAAGAGTTGCCCAACCGAAAGGGATTACCTTTGTGCCCTTGCGGATGAAGATCTGGCTAACCAGGGGTAGAAAGCTGTGGGTTGGGTAGGTTTAAATTTCTCTTTTGCTTTGATTATGGAACTTTTATTCTCTTCGAACTTTCTCCCCTTTTCACTTGTTTTATTGTTTGATGATTAGTATAATCTCCAATGGGAAGAGGTGATGAGACGCCTGAGAGAGTACAACGATCGCGTATCTCAGCTGCAGAAAGAGGTAAAGACCCTTCAGATTCGGTTGTCTAAGCTGAAAGACGCAGAGATGCAAGAGGGGACTATCAAGAGTCTACAAGATGCTCTGGAAAAAACTGAGAAGGAGCTTGAGAAGGTGAAGGGGGAGCTAGACCTCTCGAATGTTGAATCCATGAATTTGAAAGAAAAGAATGCTGAGAGTGCATCGCGGATTTCAGACTTTGAGGGTCAACTGCGTGGGCTAGAGGAGCAACTACAATGCGGTCGTGATGAATTGTCTGCCGTCAAAGGGGAGCTAGAGAAGTATACGTCTAGCGAGGATGTTCAACTGACCAAAGCTACCCTTTATGATTACCTCTTGACTAAAGAGCGCAAAGAACGACTTGGTAAATTTTTGGAGACAGTTGGGGAATATATTCTCTACAGTTATTTAATTGAGGCGTTCATGAAAGGTGTTGACGGTGGGGTCGTTAAGATTGTGAACCGGTTTGCCCATCTTGACAACTCTGTTACGATGTTCACATCCAGTTACGATGCTAGCGACATGGTTCTTGCGGACCCGTCGCGAGGTTTGGCCCCTTCTTCTCCCACGCTGTTATCTGAAACAAATATGGTTGGTGACCCTGATGATCAAACTCGCGATCCCGCTGCTAGCTCTTAAAGAACATTTGTGCTTGTTGCTTTTGAAAACTAGATTGTTTCTTTTGTTAAGTACTGTGACATGATGGTTTCTGAACAATTTCACCCGCGATCCTTGTATTCACCGATTTGTCGCGGTTTATGGTTTTCTGTGGATGCATGGTTCTTGCTTTTGTTTTAACTGGTTTCTGGTTTGCTTGGGTTTCTTTTTGGCCCGACGTTTCTTGTTTTTTGTGTTTGCGATACCCTTTACCAATCTCTTGTCGTTGAGCGCTTTTATGAAAATAATGCGTGAAATAACATAAAATTAAAAAGGGTTCGTTGTGTTTTGAAAATTGATTCTAAAATGAAAATACTTTATTTATTTATTGATAAGTTTTGACCCACGTGGGTCAAGTATGTTACAATGTTTTGCTAAGTACTTTTTAGATTTGTGAGCTATTTCCCATGTCTTCGTAGCACATGAGATCATAAGAAACATCTCCGTTCTGTTCTGGTCCAGGCTCTTGTATGGTTACTTGAAAATATGCCTCTCCTTCATATTCGAATGTAAGGCATGCTCCAATTCTGAGATTATTGATTCTTACGAAATCTCTCCACCCATCCGAAAGGGAATACCAGTTTCCTTCATCTCTTTCTACTAGGACCATGAAGTGTTGGTTTGAGGGAGAGTGTAAGAATACATGATTTAGAACTTTCTCTTCTAGTTCTATAAATACATATGGGAGGGGGAGTCTGACCATGTGACTTTGGAGGAGGATCATTATGATGAACCTGGGATTAGGGTATGGTATGATGCTTGGGATGAATCTAGGAGGGGATATATTCTGAGAGAGTGTATCGAAACTTGGCATTGTATGAGAATGTTTTGCTTAAATCTTTGTAGATGAAGGGCAAGTGTATTTATATGAATTCATTGTTAGAACGAGGGAAACAATGTATAGACTTTTGGATTAGTGGCAGGACGCGTGTTGATTGAACCTTGCTCCTGAACTTTTGATCTGATCCTTGTTTGCGGATAAGCTTGAAGTTAAATCGCGTCATGTGATAATCGTTTTACAAGGATAAAGATAAGGACGATGGTTGATCGTTTGTCACAATTGTTTTGAAATTTTTAGTTTTTATAAATAGCGTTCTCTTAGTCTTGAAAATTTCTGGGTGTTTTTCTATTGATGATTTGGAATAGCTCATTGACTGGACCGAGGACCGACTTTCATATGCTTGGGGGTTTTATAGTGGATATCGTTGTGGAAAGTTATCTTCATCGGCTTGTATGTTTTGTAAATTATTTGTTTTTCGAAGAATCTATGAATTCTTAATTGACGAATTCTATTCCTTTTCAGCCTCTTCCATATGGGTATGTAACTTATGGTAATGATGTTCTGGAGCAAGTAATATTGTTTTCGCGAGATGATGATAGGTCTTGGGTGAAGGTTGAAAAATTGAGAACTGATCGTTATTGGTTTACCGAAGGGTGGTCAGAGTTCGTAACTATAAGTGAAATTCGAGTTAGTATGCAATTAATTTTTGATTATGATGGGAACTCTCTGTTCGATGTTATCGCGATCCACCCAGAACCGTACCTGATTAGAATGGTGATGTGGGGTTCGTTGTTCGAAGCTGAACATGGAGGTGTCATTTATGTTGGGTTTTTATTATTCATAATAATACTTGAATGTTTTGATATGAATTATCAATGATGCTATAAAGTTTATGTTTTCATCATTAGAAAATGGTTATCCATTATTTTTAATAATGGGTACTGTTTTTGGTACATGTGTGGATAGGGGTAACACATAGTGATTTTAATAGTGTTTGTAGGTATTGCATACTTTTTTGATATGTGTGAACATAAGGATAAGGCTTGCGAGTTGCGTCTATTATTTTGTCCACATGTCTGCTATGCAAGAGGTTTCGAGGATTCGATTTTGGTTTGTCATGCCTATCACTTTATACATTGATATGTGTAATCTGATCTTGTATTTGTGTATAAAATAAGTAGTAATAAGACTAACGTCAATGTGAGATGAACAATGAGTTCTTCAAATTTATCCTCGCGTGACTTTTATAGATCTATTCATACCGAAGAGCAACTATGTGTTATGGTAGGGTGTAATCGTTTTTGGCCCTTTTCATTTATCATTTGTTAGAAAAATGATTGAATTGTTTGGTTTAATGATTTTTTGAATTTGTAGGCACTTCCGAAGTTCTTTGGCCCTATGTATAATGACGCTGTGATGGGAGAGGTTCTGTTGACATCTCCCACAAGTCGTTTGTTTACTGTGAAGGTGTTGAAAGATAGTAATGATCAGTTTTGGTTAACTGATAGGTTAGGTGAATTTGCAAGTGATGATGGTCTTCGTGCTGGAGGATCTCTTGTGATTTTCAAATATGAAGGGGGGCATTCTTTTAACACCATAGTGCTAGAGCCTAAAGATGACCCTTAAACTTGTTTATTTTGTGGGTTTTGTAGAGGTGTTGTAATTGTAATTTGGCTTTATGTACGTTTTTTGCAATATCTTTGTTGTCTTTGTTTCGAGATATGTTATCATGTAATCTTTCACATTCTGAGATCCTGGTTTGAATAATTACTTTTGATGGAAATCTTCTGCGTATGAAGAGATATAGAGATTTGAACAAGAATAAATGCAATCTTCAGCGTTTGAGACGCGATAGAGATTGAATCGTAGATATTGACGGTAATCTCCAGCGTACAGAGAGCTGTAGAGATTAACCAAGAATATCTGCAATCTCCAGCGTGTGACACGCGATAGAGATTGAATCGTAAATTTTGATGGTAATCTCCAACATACGAAGAACTGTAGAGATTAACCAAGAATAAATGCAATCTCCAGCGGTTGACACACGATAGAGATTAAATGGTAAATTTTGATGGTAATCTCCAACGTACGAAGAGCTGTAGAGATTAACCAAGAATAACTGCAATGTCCAGTATGTGACACGCGATAGAGATTGAATCATAAATTTTAATGGTAATCTCCCGCGTACGAAGAGATGTAGAGATTAACCAAGAATAAATGCAATCTCCAGCGGTTGACACGCGATAGAGATTAAATCGTAAATTTTGATGGTAATCTCCAGCGTACGAAGAGCTGTAGAGATTAACCAACAATAAATGCAATCTCCAGCGTTTGACACGCGATAGAGATTGAATCGTAAATTTTGATGGTAATCTCCAGCGTACGAAGAGCTGTAGAGATTAACCAAGGATAAATGCAATCTTTAGCGTTTGACACGCGATAGAGATTGAATCATAAATTTTGATTGTAATCTCCAGCGTACGAAGAGCTGCAGAGATTTACTAAGGATATATGCAATCTCCAGCGGTTGACACGCAATAGAGATTGAATCATAATTTTTAATGGTAATCTCCAGCGTACGAAGAGATGGAGAGATTAACCAAGGATAAATGTAATCTCCAGCGTTTGACACACGATAGAGATTGAATCGTAAATTTTAATGGTAATCTATAGTGTACGAAGAGCTGTAGAGATTAACCAAGAATAACTGCAATCTCCAGCGGTTGACACGCGATAGAGATTGAATCGTAAATTTTGATGGTAATCTCCAGCATACAAAGAGCTAAAGAGATTAACCAAGAATAAATGCAATCTCCAGCGGTTGACACGCGATAGAGATTGAATCGTAAATTTTGATGGTAATCTCTAGTGTAAGAAGAGCTGTAGAGATTTACCAAGAATAAATGTAATCTCCAACGGTTGACACGCGATAGAGACTGAATCATAAATTTTGATGGTAATCTCCAGCGTACGAAGAGGTGTAGAGATTAACCAAGGATAAACGCAATCTCAAGCGTTTGACACGCGATAGAGATTGAATCGTAAATTTTGATGGTAATCTTCAGCGTACGAAGAGATGAAGAGATTTACCAAGGATAAATGCAATCTTCAGCAGTTGACACGCGATAGAGATTGAATCTTAAATTTTGATGGTAATCTCCAGCATATGAAGAGCTGCAGAGATTAGCCAACGATAAATGTAATCTCCAGCGTTTTTACACGCGATATAGATTGAATCGTAAATTTTGATGGTAATCTCCAGTGTATGAAGAGCTGTAGAGATTAACCAAGGATAAATGCAATCTCCAGCGTTTGACACGTGATAGACATTGAATCGTAAATTTTAATGGTAATCTCCAGCGTACGAAGAGCTGTAGAGATTAACCAAGAATAAATGCAATCTTTAGCGGTTGACACGCGATAGAGATTGAATCGTAAATTTTGATGGTGATCTCCAGGTACGAAGAGCTCTAGAGATTTACCAAGGATAAATGCAATCTCCAACTGTTGACACGCGAAAGAGATTGAATCGTTAATTTTGATGGAAATCTCCAGCGTATAAAGAGATGGAGAGATAACCAAGGATAAATGCAATCTACAACATTTGACATGCGATATAGATTGAATCGTAAATTTTGATGGTAATCTTCAGCGTACGAAGAGTTGTAGAAATTAACCAAGGATAAATGAAATCTCCAGCGGTTGACACGCGATAGAGATTGAATCGTAAGTTTTGATGGTAATCTCCAGCGTACGAAGAGCTGTAGAGATTTACCAAGGATAAATGCAATCTCTTGCGTTTGACACGCGATAGAGATTGAATCGTAAATTTTGATTGTAATCTCTAGCGTACGAAGAGCTGCAGAGATTTACTAAGGATATATGCAATCTCCAGCAGTTGACACGCAATAGAGATTGAATCATAATTTTTGATGGTATTCTCCAGCGTACGAAGAGATGGAGAGATTAACCAAGGATAATTGCAATCTCCAGCGTTTGACACACGATAGAGATTGAATCGTAAATTTTAATGGTAATCTTCAACGTACGAAGAGCTGTAGAGATTAACCAAGGATAAATGCAATCTCCAGCGTTTGACACGTGATAGAGATTGAATCGTAAATTTTGATGGTAATCTCCAACGTACGAAGTGCTGTAGAGGTTAACAAGGATAAATACAATCTCCAGCGTTCCACACGCGATATAGATTGAATCGTATATTTTGATGGTAATCTCCAACGTACGAAGAGCTGTAGAGATTAACCAAGAATAACTGCAATCTCCAGCGTGTGACATGCGATAGAGATTGAATCGTAAATTTTGATGGTAATATCCAGCGTACGAAGAGTTGTAGATATTGACCAAGGATAAATGAAATCTCCAGCGGTTGACACGCGATAGAGATTGAATCGTCAATTTTGATGGTAATCTCCAACGTACGAATAGTTGTACGGATTAACCAAGAACAAATGCTATCTCCAGCGGTTGACACGGGAAAGAGATTGAATCGTAAATTTTGATGGTAATCTCCAGCGTACGAAGAGCTGTAGAGATTATCCAAGAATAAATGCAATCTCCAGCGGTTGACACGCGATAGAGATTGAATCATAAATTTTTATTGTAATCTCTAGCGTACGAAGAGCTGCAGAGATTTACTAAGGATATATGCAATCTCCAGCGGTCGACACGCAATAGAGATTGAATCATATTTTTGATGGTAATCTCCAGCGTACGAAGAGATGGAGAGATTAACCAAGGATAATTGCAATCTCCAGCGTTTGACACACGATAGAGATTGAATCGTAAATTTTAATGGTAATCTTCAGCATACAAAGAGCTGTAGAGATTAACCAAGGATAAATGCAATCTCCTGCGTTTGACACGCGATAGAGATTGAATCGTATATTTTGATGGTAATCTCCAACGTACGAAGAGCTGTAGAGGTTAACAAGGATAAATACAATCTCCAGCGTTTGATACGCGATAGAGATTGAATCGTATATTTTGATGGTAATCTCCAACGTACGAAGAGTTGTAGAGATTAACCAAGAATAACTGCAATCTCCAGCGTGTGACATGCGATAGAGATTGAATCGTAAATTTTGATGGTAATATCCAGTGTACGAAGAGTGGTAGATATTAACCAAGGATAAATGAAATCTCCTACGGTTGACACACGATAGAGATTGAATCGTCAATTTTGATGGTAATCTCCAGCGTACGAATAGTTGTACGGATTAACCAAGAACAAATGCTATCTCCAGCGGTTGACACGGGAAAGAGATTGAATCGTAAATTTTGATGGTAATCTCCAGCGTACGAAGAGCTGTAGAGATTAACCAAGAATAAATGCAATCTCCAATGGTTGACACGCGATAGAGATTGAATCATAAATTTTTATTGTAATCTCCAGCGTACGAAGAGCTGCAGAGATTTACTAAGGATATATGCAATCTCCAGCGGTTGACACGCAATAGAGATTGAATCATAATTTTTGATGGTAATCTCCAGCGTACGAAGAGATGGAGAGATTAACCAAGGATAATTGCAATCTCCAGCGTTTGACACACGATAGAGATTGAATCGTAAATTTTAATGGTAATCTTCAGCATACAAAGAGCTGTAGAGATTAACCAAGGATAAATGCAATCTCCAGCGTTTGACACGCGATAGAGATTGAATCGTATATTTTGATGGTAATCTCCAACGTACGAAGAGCTGTAGAGGTTAACAAGGATAAATACAATCTCCAGCGTTTGATACGCGATAGAGATTGAATCGTATATTTTCATGGTAATCTCCAACGTACGAAGAGTTGTAGAGATTAACCAAGAATAACTGCAATCTCCAGCGTGTGACATGCGATAGAGATTGAATCGTAAATTTTGATGGTAATATCCAGTGTACGAAGAGTGGTAGATATTAACCAAGGATAAATGAAATCTCCTACGGTTAACACACGATAGAGATTGAATCGTCAATTTTGATGGTAATCTCCAGCGTACGAATAGTTGTACGGATTAACCAAGAACAAATGCTATCTCCAGCGGTTGACACGGGAAAGAGATTGAATCGTAAATTTTGATGGTAATCTCCAGCGTACGAAGAGCTGTAGAGATTAACCAAGAATAAATGCAATCTCCAATGGTTGACACGCGATAGAGATTGAATCATAAATTTTTATTGTAATCTCCAGCGTACGAAGAGCTGCAGAGATTTACTAAGGATATATGCAATCTCCAGCGGTTGACACGCAATAGAGATTGAATCATAATTTTTGATGGTAATCTCTAGCGTATGAAGAGATGGAGAGATTAACCAAGGATAAATGTAATCTCCAGCGTTTGACACACGATAGAGATTGAATCGTAAATTTTAATGGTAATCTTCAGCGTACGAAGAGCTGTAGAGATTAACCAAGGATAAATGCAATCTCTAGCGTTTGACACGCGATAGAGATTGAATCATAATTTTTGATGGTAATCTCCAGTGTACGAAGAGCTGTAAAGATTAACCAAGGATAAATGCAATCTCCAGCGGTTGACACGCGGTAGAGATCGAATCGTATATTTTGATGGTAATCTCCAGCGTACGAAGGGCTATAGAGATTAACCAAGAATAAATGCAATTTCCAGCGGTTGACACGTGATAGAGATTGAATCGTAAATTTATATGGTAATCTCCAACGTACGAAGAGCTGTAGAGATTAACCAATGATAAATGCAATCTCTAACGGTTGACACACGATAGAGATGGAATCGTAAATTTTGACGGTAATCTCCAGCGTACGAAGAGCTGTAGAGATTAACCAAGGATAAATGCAATCTCAAGCGTTTGAAACGCGATAGAGATTGAATCGTAAATTTTGATGGCAATCTTCAGCGTACAAAGAGTTGTAGAGATTAACCAAGGAGAAATGCAATCTTTAGCGTTTGACACGCGATAGAGATTGAATCATAAATTTTAATGGTAATCTCAGGGTACAAAGAGCTGTAGAGATTAACCAAGAATAAATGCAATCTCTAGCGGTTGACACGCGGTAGAGATTGAATCATAAATTTTGATGGTAATCTCCAGCGTATGACGAGCTGTAGAGATTAACCAATAATAAATGTTGTCGTCAGCGGTTGACATGCAATAGAGATTGAATCGTAAATTTGGTTGGTAATCTCTAGCGTACGAAAAGTTGTAGAGATTAACCAATTATAAATGCAATCTCCAGCGGTTGACACGCAATAGAGATTGAATCATAAATTTTGATGGTAATCTCCCGCGTACGAAGAGCTGTAGAGATTTAACAAGGATAATTGCAATCTTCAGCGTTTGACACGCGATAGAGATTGAATCATAAATTTTGATGTTAATCTCCAGCGTACGAAGAGCTGTAGAGATTAACCAAGGATAAATTTAATCTCCAGTGTTTGACACGCGATAGAGATTGAATCGTAAATTTTGATTGTAATCTTCAGCATACGAAGAGCTGTAAAGATTAACCAAGGATAAATACAATCAACAACGTTTGACACGCGATAGAGACTGAATCGTAAATTTTGATGGTAATCTCCAGCGTACGAAGAGCTGTAGAGATTAACCATGGATAAATGTAATCTCCCGCGGTTGACACGCGATAGAGATTGAATCGTAAATTTTGATGGTAATCTCCAGCGTACGAAGAGCTGTAGAGATTAACTAAGGATAAATGCAATCTCCAGCGGTTGACATGCGATCGAGATTGAATCTTAAATTTTGATGGTAATCTCCACCGTACGAAGAGCTGTAGAGATTAACCAACAATAAATGCCATCTCCAGCGATTGACACAAGATAGAGATTGAATCGTAAATTTTGGTGGTAATCTCCAGCGTACTAAGAGCTGCAGAGATTAACCAAGGATAAATGTAATCTCAAGCGTTTGACAAGCGATAGAGATTGAATCATAAATTTTAATGGTAATCTTCAGCGTACGAAGAGCTGTAGAGATTAACTAAAGATAAATGCAATCTCCAGCGTTTGACACGCGATAGAGATTGAATCGTAAATTTTGATGGTAATCTCTAGTGTATGAAGAGGTGTAGAGATTAACCAAAGATAAATGCAATCACTAGCGGTTGACACGCGATAGAGATTGAATCGTAAATTTTGATGGTAATCTCTAGTGTAAGAAGAGCTGTAGAGATTTACCAAGGATAAATGCAATCTCCAACGGTTGACACGCGATAGAGATTGCGTCATAAATTTTGATGGTAATCTCCAGCGTACGAAGAGGTGTAGAGATTAACCAAGGATAAACGCAATCTCCAGCGTTTGACACGCGATAGAGATTGAATCGTAAATTTTGATGGTAATCTTCAGCGTACGAAGAGATGTAGAGATTTACCATGGATAAATGCAATCTTCAGCAGTTGACACGCGATAGAGATTGAATCGTAAATTTTGATGGTAATCTCCAGCATATGAAGAGCTGCAGAGATTAACCAAGGATAAATGTAATCTCTAGCGTTTTTACACGCGATATAGATTGAATCGTAAATTTTGATGGTAATCTCCAGTGTATGAAGAGCTGTAGAGATTAACCAAGGATAAATGCAATCTCCAGCATTTGACACGCGATAGAGATTGAATCGTAAATTTTAATGGTAATCTCCAGCGTACGAAGAGCTGTAGAGATTAACCAAGAATAAATGCAATCTTTAGCGGTTGACACGCGATAGAGATTGAATCGTAAATTTTGATGGTGATCTCCAGGTACGAAGAGCTCTAGAGATTTATCAAGGATAAATGCAATCTCCAACGGTTGACACGCGAAAGAGATTGAATCGTTAATTTTGATGGTAATCTCCAGCGTATGAAGAGCTGTAGAGATTAACCAAGGATAAATACAATCTACAGCATTTGACATGTGATATAGATTGAATCGTAAATTTTGATGGTTATCTTCAGCGTACGAAGAGCTGTAGAGATTAACCAAGGATAAATGCAATCTCCAGCGGTTGACACGCGATAGAGATTGAATCGTAAATTTTGATGGTAATCTCCAGCGTACGAAGAGCTGTAGAGATTTACCAAGGATAAATGCAATCTCTTGCGTTTGACACGCGATAGAGATTGAATCGTAAATTTTGATGGCAATCTTCAGCGTACGAAGAGATGTAGAGATTAACCAAGGATAAATGCAATCTCCAGCGTTTGATGTAAAGACCGAATGTATTTTATATTATTATATTATTATATTTGAGTAAACAAATTATTATTTTATTCAATCGATAGAAATGTGAGAAAACCCGTCCTCGAGCGTAAGGTTGATTTTAAAGACATTCCGGCATCGTTTTGAGAATTTAGATTTTAACGGATTTTTATTCCGCCTTCGAGCTCCGAGTTTTGATAAAATTAATTTAATTCCGTTATTTTGAAATTAGTAAATTAAATTTGATTTAAATTCGATTTAGTCGGGTTTCGGGCGAGCGGGTTTCGAGTCTGTTCCGCTAATTTAAATTTTTTGTGGGGACCCATTTCATTTATTTTCTTCTCCCTTTTCTCTCTCTCTCTCTCCCTCTCTCTCGGATTCTGTCCAAGGGTGGACTAGTCCCCTCCTCTCATGCCCTTTTCGTCACCCACAACACACACACCCCTCTCCATTGGGTTCGACAGGAGTAGCAGCTAGCAGCAGACCTCCCTTTTTGTCCTCTTCCCCTTCTTCTTATCTGAAAGCTCAACATCCAGCTACTCCCCCCTTACCAAACAAAACCCACAGAAGAGCCCCCTCCTCCCATTTCGTCCCTAAGGCCGAGCCATCTGCTTTCACTCCACCTCCCCCTCCTTTCTTTAATTTCTGAGGCTGAAACACCACCCACACCGTCGCCACCATCAGCTCCCTATCCCCGCCGTCGGCCGCCACCAAAACCGCAGCCCGCCTCCAACCTCCCCTGTTTTACCGAGGCTCCCACACCCACCCCATCTCCGCCTTCTCATCACCCCTCCAGCAGCAGCATCTGCACCCACCCCCATGAGCGCCCAGAAGCGCTAGCAGCAGCCAGGAGCCGCCGGAGGAGCCACCGCCGCAGCCGGCGCCGCCCCTTTCTTCTTCGCCTCACTATGTTTCTCGATCCAAACCAACGGTAAGGCCCCTCCTCCTTTCCCACTCGAAAACAAAGCAAAGCTCCACCTTTAACCTATTACCTTCCGTTCCAGATCCATCTTGTTCGATTCCGACTTCGACGAAGCCGAACGGAGCTCCGAGCGTCTCCAACGAGCCCTCACATCCGAATCTAATCCACTCGGTGAGCCTCCTTTCTCTCTCCTTCCTTTCTGGGTATGTGGGTGTTGGGTAGTCGGGATGGGTGGCCGGAGGACGGAGCTAGCGCCGCCGGCGAGCCCCCACCTCTCCTTCTTCCCGTCGGGCGCAAGGGAGCCTCAGCTCCTCTGCCTCTCTACCGTTTTTGGGGGAAGAAGAAAGAGGCCAGGCGGACCCCCTCCTTGCCACATCAGCGCCGAGTCAGCACATGGGCCCCCCCTCTTTTTTTTATTTATTTTTCTGATTTCTGGGCGGGCCTTCTTCTCTCTTTGGGTGGGCTTCTCTTTCTTTCTGCTGGGTTTGGGCAGATATATATATGGGTTATATGTATATATACACATATATGGGTTGGTTGTTTTAATTTTCTATATTACTTATATATATGTTAAAGGTTATGTTTATATATATACACATATATATGTTGTATTGATTATTATTTTGGATTTTGGGAAAATGAATATATATATATATATTTTTTAAAAACTTTAAGATATTTAAAAGGTTTTACAAGTAATATTATTTGATATGGGATATAAATATATTTATGGATTGTTTTGAGATTATATGGATAGTAAGTGTAAATCATTTCAATACTATTATAGTTTTGGAATTTGGTTATCATTATAAGTTCTGGAAATTAATCTTTATATATTGCTTATTGTTTTAAAATAATGTTAATTGGATTATTTAATTGATGCATTTTTTGAGGATTTAAACATGTGAGTTAGGAATTTTAAAGTGAATTGTTGGTTTTGAATTATAAATATGATTGTGAGCATAGGTTATTTTGATGATTTAATATTAGAATTTATTTATATAATGTTTCAAATAAAATGCCGGAATGATTTCTATAATGTGATTTGGAGAGAGTTGGTTTTAAAGCTAAATGTTTAATGTCGGAATTTGGCCAAGTATGAGTTGAGAAATCATTTTGAATATGAGTTGACTTAATTTGGGATTTATGAGTCTGAAAATATGGTTGGTATGATTTTATCAATGGGTTTGATTGAAAGAATGATTTTGGTCGATTTGATCGTATCGAAAAGATTTTGGAAAACGGTTTTACTATCGGTCGGTTTCGAGGATGTTGAGAACTTGGGTTCGTGTGTATGAATGTTGGTCTGGTAGCTTATGGAAATGACTTGATGATAGGTGTGTATTGCTTTTGGATTGCTTTGGACTTGCATTTGGGCCCTTTCTTGTGTTATCTTCCTATTCTGCATCAACAGGTAAATATCCTACGGGACTTACTTAGTAACCTGGACCTCTTGCCTGATGTGTCATGTAATGTGTAGTTTTGTTGCATATTAAAGCATGCCATGTAGTATCATGCTAGGATTGCATTGAACTGAGCATGTGTTTACTTTGTGTGTTTGAATACAGAACGGCCGTTATCTGTGATAGTCCTAGAGTCTTTGCTAGCGTCATAGGGTAGCCCAGCCCCATCGGGTGCCCTGAGTCTATCGAGTTGATATGAGCATGATATGATAGCCCAGCACTATCGGGCAAGAGATGAGATGATATGATATGATATGATTAGCCTAGCACCATCGGGCATGAGCATGATTTATGATATGATGATGAGATATGATATGATGATGAGATATGATATGATATGATGATACCGTGGTGAGTGCACCACCACGAGGAGAGTGCTATGCTATAGCCCGAACTGGCCAGTCTCTACACTAACGAGAAGGGGTGCAGAGGTAGGAGAGGGATATGCCACTTGACATTGTCTTGGGCCCTTTACAGTTTTTTTCAGCATATTATATATATATATACTAGGGGCATGATAGTGTGATTTAAATCTTGTACCGTATTAGTCATCTTTTATTTAGATATAGGCATGTTATGTGGCCTCAGCGCGGTCAGAGGACCCGCAGGCGATCACCGGGCCTGACTTCGTGGATAGTGTTAGGTACCGCTCTTGTTGCTCCTTGCCTCTGTGACGAGAAATCTCTTGGCGAATTGAAGAATCCGGCTAATATATTCTAACTTGACAAATGGCAATCACCCACTTTATTTTGGTTTTGACCCGGCCCTGCCGTGGCACTTGTATCTAAACCTTGCTTCTGCTTTATTCTCTTTTGAATCGAATTTCCGCGACTTTGATTGATTGGGGTTCGAAATCCCCGTTTTGGAATGCTGATCTTTGAGGTTTGAAACCTCGACCCGTACCTGGATTGCAACATCCGAACGAAGGTATCTGACCTTCGAAATGTAACCCGGGTATTTATATCCGGGCCGTTACAAAGTTGGTATCACAGCGAGGTTGTGCAATTCGTGTACGCAAGGGTCAAGTGTATGTTTTGGAAAACCGCCCATGGATTTCGAAGGATTTGAAAGCGTTTTAAAGGGGAAAAATGAACTTAATATGCCTTACTCAATTGGACTAAATATGAACTTGGCTTACGATAAAAGAGGAGAACCAACTAATAAGGGATCGAGTAGGTAGAAAAGGCGCTAGACCATCCCTATTGGATGTAGTCGGAAATGGGTAGGCGAAATACTTGCTTGTTCTTTACAGATGGGTCGGGAAAACTCCAAGGAGGTCGTTATATGTGGCATTGACTGATTCTATGTTGAGTGCTTGATTTGCTAAAGATTGATTGGTATGTCTTAACTGTTTAATGAATATTGAACTATTTGTGCGAACGGAATAGCGGGAGTACCCTTCTTCTTATATGGTTAAGCTCAGCTTTTGTGGAACCGCCCCTTTCCTTATGAACCCTTTTGACAATTCAATCGAGTCCTCCCTTCGAATATCGGTCTTCCACGGGAATTGGGTTGGTAAACACATGGTGTCGGGAATCATGATTGAATATAGAGGTTGTCCGAGAGAGTATTGGAAGACAGTCCTTGATGAAATTCCGAGTTAGAGAGTGAGATGTTTACGAGGCTGTCCTTATCAATTCTTATGAAGATCCATCAGTGTCCTCTTGTCACGAAAAATTCGTATCCGAGTCCCACAAGAAAGATGGGTAATGAGTCAGTTGGGAAGAGTCAATGTTGCTCTTATGGGTCTCTATCGGGTTACCTTGATTGCTCTGTCCATTATTGCGTGATACTATGTGGTACTACTCCTTGACCTACAATTGATCCTTAGTGTGAAGTTGTGCTTATGTGCCTTAATGTTCATAATGACTATTGTATAGTTTTGAGCTACATTTATCATATCCATATCATCCCGACATGATCTACTTAGTATATTGCATTGTCATACTAGGGCACGAATGTATATGTCACATGCTAGGATGTTGTATAACTGATGACCTCCCTGTAAATAGGTTCATGCTAGTGTGATCGTTCGGTTCTTATATCATGATAGAGTGAGTCCCTTACTTGATGGATATATGTTATGATTTCATGGCAACATGTCTCATATGCTACGTAATCCTCAGTACCTGTTATAATGATGATCCTTAATGTAAATTCGTGGTTGTATGACATCCTGTATCCATGCTAATCACATTACTTAGGTCTCGTGCTCTATCATGGTTAGATGTTGTTATAGCGTGTCTACTTGACCTATCGTATTGATCTTGCTGATGATTGATTAAGAGCATGAACCACATGATCTGAGTCTACATGATTGTTGCTTCTCTTGGATTAGGTCCATGATAGTGTGATCGACTCTTCTTTATATGAATGCCTCATAAGATGTGCTCCTTAGCATGCTCGCCGATGACGCCTTGATGCCTATCATTCTTTCTGTGACAACAATCTATAGCATGCTCATCTATTTTGTATTCCTCAGATTAACCATTGTTGATTATTCTATAAATTGTATTGTTATGTGTTAATTGTGCTAAATTGAGGATATGTTAGTGTGAATGAGTCTTGATAAACACATGTTTCCTCCCCGTATACATTGAATTGGACTCATGTCCCCGTATGCTAGTCATGTTGCCCTATTACTTAGACTTGCTTTATACATTGTTATATTCCTCTCTTCTTACTATATCGTTGGAATAGTATTGCTTGAACTCTTGCATATTGTCATGTTAATCAACTAAATACATGTATGTGTCCTATGTTATGATAAGACATTAGTCACATTTAGAATCCTTGATTATGGCTTCCGCACATTTATGCCCCGCTCGCATTATTGTTGATTCTCTCTTGAGCTAGGTACTTGATAGTGTGGCTCTTTCCTCTTTCCGTTCTCTTAACATGTTTCACTCGTCCTGATTAACTTAATGTGGAATTCGATGATTGACTAGCTTTCCATGATGGTTAAACCTAGCGTGCTTACATGGTTAAAATGTCTATTACTCTATGATATCTTCTCGTGCTTGCATGAACCTATGACTTGAAACCTCGCTTGATCACACACCACTCTATATCCTAATTTTGCATATACATGACGCATGAATATCGGAATGAACCTAGTTGAATTACTTTAATTGTACTCATGTTCGATGTGTGCTATTAGCATCCTGTAAGATTTAAGATTTCCAAAATGACCCGCTAAATGATCACGTGTTGTACTTGTTCTATGATATGATAACTATTGTACCATATGTGTACTCTATGATGGTTCGTTCTTAGCATGTTTATAATCTAGCACCCATGATGTCCTTCTTGTTACTTTTGAAAATGCCTCATGTTTCGTGAATATTATGTTGAACTCCTCTTAATGACTCTTGACTATGCTTGTGTCACCTCATGTATCACTAGTATCATGTAGGTCCTATGCTCTCTAAATGTATCTCGTCATACGATTACGTGCCATGCTTGACCTAGTATATGATCATTGTGTCAGATGAGATAGTTAATATGTTGCCCTTATATGATCTTGTATAATGCATACACCAAACTCGTGCATTGTTCATATATGTGATACGTACTATGCTGCTCTTATGTGTTCTCGTATGACGCTTCACCTGTTTGTTACGACATACCTTGCCATGATATATTTGGACTCATTTGTTGATGTGTATACCATGCTTTTACATTGATCATATGCATGATGCTCGCTATCTTCACTAAATTCCGCATGACTTCGAATTATATATGATCATTGTTGGTTCAGCCTATCTTGCTCGAAGTTACTAGGCATATCTGTTTCCATGGAATACTAGAATGTTAGCTTGTTTCACATACATCAGCGTAGGACTTGATTTTGTCTTTGATATGAATACGAATGTTGCCCCCGAGGTAGGTACATGTTAGTGTGGATTGATGTGATTGATATGCTCCATAATGCATTCATGCTTGTTTGTCACAAGTTGTAACCTAATGGACTCCATAAAGGCATCGTTACTATTCCCGAGTCGGAGTCTTGTCTCTAGTCATGTCGTCTTTAGCTTTGGTCTACTCCGTCTCCGAAAGAAACATTGGGTCGTCCGCCCTTGTCACTCCCCTATCTCCGCTAACTTGAACTCCTACGCGTTACATTGGATGAGAGATCGCATGGAAAAGGGATCGGGAAGTCGAATAGCGATAGAGCAGCGCAGCGAAAGCGTGGGCCCATAACCCACGGGCCTCGGAATCGATAATGTCGACGAAACAAGCTCGCTTCGAGGATTACGATTGTTGAGTACGATATGACTTACAGGTGGGAGCGTCCTCTATTCGAATTGCTAACCCTTTCTGAGCTTGTTGATGATGATATTGCACTGACTTGATGTTGAAAGCTGCTTGTTGATGTGATGACTGTTGCTTGATTGTCTGTTGACTATGATGATATGATTCGATGTCTTACAATCCTAATGTGCCTTGATGACTTAATGTGATGCTACTCTGAGATGCCAAGCATGATATAAATTCCTTGCCTATAATGTGAACTGCAAATGCTGAGAATCTGAACTGTTTATTAGATGTGGTTATGACGAGATGTGCTAGCTTGACTTGATTAGGTTTATATATGATGTTTTGCAATACTTATTGAGCATGACAGTAGATTGAGACTTTAAACACAGTTGCAATGCTTAATGATGAGCGAATGATGCTATTGATAAATGCTGATTGATATGATGTAGTCCTTCTGTGTAATAATGTTAATGATTGCTTCTTCTTGAAACATATGAGTGAGGTCCCTTAGTAGAATGGTTAGAGAGCGGTTAAGGAAATTGAGTGATTGGTATGATGTGAGGGTCTTCTTGATTATGTGATTTATTAATATGTACTGGCATGATGTTAGATAGCAACCATGATAAACCTGTATGGCATGATATTACATGTTGATATGCAATACTGAATTAAAATTGGTAGTGACAACTATGAACATGATATAATGATCCATTGCTATCCTACTATGTTGTTCTAAAAGCATGTTATAATGCGTTGAATGAATCATGAGATGATGATACGTTGTTATGTGAAAGCACGATGTTATACTATATGGTTGATAAGCCTGATTATGAATAGGCAAGTGATGAATATGACTTGGAGCATAGATATGACTTATGTGTATATATGAGATGATGGTGCATAACTGCTATTAATTGTTATATGGCGTTGTGATGAGCTAAGATGATGTCTAGAAAGCATGATGACATTTTGATGTTGATATACTATTTGATCTCCCCTTTTTGGTTGAATCTTAATAGCATGATTTTGTTGGATTGATGTGATAATATGTTATGATAATGCTGGATAGATATTGGATAGGATGACTATGTGAATTTATGCTTTACATGAGATCCCTTGTTATGACTGGTTCCACTAGTGTGCGATGTTGAGATGCGATCGTGAGATTTGACTTGAAGTAGTGTACTGACTCCATGACACCTAACCTCTTTGATCTCTTGACATGTGTGCTTGCGTGATTTATGAGAATTCGATGATGCACTTGTGATGCCTTCGGTATGAGATGGATATACTTTATGACTCATGGTGTGATGTTAAGATTCTGTATTACTTTTGACGTGTTCTGAAGGGATGATATGATTATTTTATGGGTAATCATGTTATGCGGTTGAGATGTCAATTGGTTGAAATTATCATGATTAATGTTGAGATTGCCATATGAGATGTGGTTGATGATGTGATGAGTCGATGAGTTGATTATTTATGTGCATATTGAGTTGAGGATGATGATAAAATGATTCTAGAAACTATGAAGAGAATATGGGATTAGCCCTTAGAGGTGGATGACTCCACCTCCCACCTTCTGAATTTGATTGTTTGGTATGCGAGGAGCTGATTTGGTTGATGGGAGATTTTGATGAAACCTTGATTTGAAAGAATTTGACGTGTTTTGGTGTAAAGCTGCTTGATTAAATGTTGAATTTGAAGATTTTGAGCGATTTTGAAAAAGGGCCGACTTGGGGTTTTAAAGAAGTTGAGAGTTTCAATGATTTGGATGACAATCTTTCCATTTATAAAACGCTTTGAGGTTTACGAACTGGATTTACATTATGACGTCTCACGAAGTGGATACAAGCATTTTATAGGGGCGCTTATAGATTGCTTGCTAAGACATAGTCGGACGCCATAATACTTTTAGAGTTGTGACACTTCCGAAAAGTCGACACGAGGATGTGATAAGGGCGCTTATTACACACTTGACAAGACCAATTGGAGATGTCACGACCGTGACTAGGATGTTGTGAGAATCTCGGAAGACGCAACCGAGACGATTACAAGATCCTTGGACATGGTCCTCGAACTCACCGATTTTAAAACTTCATCCCCTTTGCTTTAAAATGATTTTAGTCTCGGGGATGAGACTTGTTTTAGAGGTGGATAAATGTAAAGACCGAATATATTTTATATTATTATATTATTATATTTGAGTAAATAAATTATTATTTTATTCAATCAATAGAAATGTGAGAAAACCCGTCCTCGAGCGTAAGTTTGATTTTAAAAACATTCCGGCATCGTTTTGAGAATTTAGATTTTAACGGATTTTTATTCCGCCTTCGAGCTCCGATTTTGATAAAATTAATTTAATTCCGTTATCTTGAAATTAGTAAATTAAATTTGATTTAAATTCGATTTAGTCGGGTTTCGGGCGAGCGGGTTTCGAGTCTGTTCCGCTAATTTAAATTTTTTGTGGGGAACCATTTCATTTATTTTCTTCTCCCTTTTCTCTCTCTCTCTCCCTCTCTCTCGGATTTTGTCCAAGGGTGGACTGGTCCCCTCCTCTCATGCCCTCTTCCTCACCCACAACACACACACCCCTCTCTATTGGGTTCGACAGGAGTAGCAGCTAGCAGTAGACCTCCCTTTTTGTCCTCTTCCCCTTCTTCTTATCTGAAAGCTCAACATTCAGCTACTCCCCCCCTTACCAAACAAAACCCACAGAAGAGCCCCCTCCTCCCATTTCGTCCCTAAGGCCGAGCCACATGCTTTCACTCCACCTCCCCCTCCTTTCTTTCGTTTCTGAGGCTGAAACACCACCCACACCGTCGCCACCATCAGCTCCCTATCCCCGTCGTCGGCCGCCACCAAAACCGCAGCCCGCCTCCAACCTCCCTGATTTACCGAGGCTCCCACACCCACCCCATCTTCGCCTTCTCTTCACCCCTCCAGCAGCAGCATCTGCACCCACCCCCATGAGCGCCCAGAAGCGCTAGCAGCAGCCAGGAGCCGCCGGAGGAGCCACCGCCACAGCCAGCGCCGCCCCTTTCTTCTTCTCCTCGCTCTGTTTCTCGATCCAAACCAACGGTAAGGCCCCTCCTCCTTTCCCACTCGAAAACAAAGCAAAGCTCCACCTTTAACCTATTACCTTCCGTCCCAGATCTATCTTGTTCGATTCCGACTCCGACGAAGCCGAACGGAGCTCCGAACGTCTCCAACGAGCCGTCACATCCGAATCTAATCCACTCGGTGAGCCTCCTTTCTCTCTCCTTCCTTTCTGGGTATGTGGGTGTTGGGTAATCGGGATGGGTGGCCGGAGGACGGAGCTAGCGCCGCCGGCGAGCCCCTACCTCTTCTTCTTCCCGTCGGGCGCTAGGGAGCCTCAGCTCCTCTGCCTCTCTTCCGTTTCTGGGGGAAGAAGAAAGAGGCCAGGCGGGCCCCCTCCTTGCCACATCAGCGCCGAGTCAGCGCATGGGCCCCCCCTTTTTTTATTTATTTATTTTTCTGATTTCTGGGTGGGCCTTCTTCTCTCTTCGGGTGGGCTTCTCTTTCTTTCTGCTGGGTTTGGGCTGATATATATATGGGTTATATGTATATATACACATATATGGGTTGGTTGTTTTAATTTTCGGTATTACTTATATATATGTTAAAGGTTATGTTTATATATATATAGACATATATATATTTATATGTTGTATTGATTATTATTTTGGATTTTGGGAAAATGAATATATATATATATATTTTATGAAACTTTAAGATATTTAAAAGGTTTTACAAGTAATATTATTTGATATTGGGATATAAATATATTTATTGATTGTTTTGAGATTATATGGATAGTAACTGTAAATCATTTCAATACTATTATAGTTTTGGAATTTGGTTATGATTATAAGTTCTGGAAATTAATCTTTATATATTGCTTATTGTTTTAAAATAATGTTAATTGGATTATTTAATTGATGCATTTTATGAGGATTTAAACATGTGAGTTAGGAATTTTAAAGTGAATTGTTGGTTTTGAATTATAAATATGATTGTGAGCATAGGTTATTTTGATGATTTAATATTAGAATTTATTTATATAATGTCTGAAATAAAATGCCGGAATGATTTCTATAATGTGATTTGGAGAGAGTTGGTTTTAAAGCTAAATGTTTAATGTCGGAATTTGGCCAAGTATGAGTTGAGAAATCATTTTGAATATGAGTTGACTTAATTTGGGATTTATGAGTCTGAAAATATGGTTGGTATGATTTTATCAATGGGTTTGATTGAAAGAATGATTTTGGTCGATTTGATTGTATCGGAAAGATTTTGGAAAACGGTTTTACTATCGGTCGGTTTCGAGGATGTTTGATGTGCGCGCAAATTGCCATATTTTCTATGCACATATGAATTCATTTTGTTGTCTTTTGCATGCACATTGATGGGAAAACATGGGAATAGTGTAGTTTATGCTTAAATATCAAATATATGGGTTTGCACGAGTTTCCATGTGATTTCGCAGAAAATAGGATAAAAATGGATGAATTCAGAAGAGCGGAAAAAGAACTCGAAGTCTACTGAAGAGGTCGAAATCGACTGAAGACCTCGACATCGAGTACATCGAGACATAGGAATCGAGCAGAAAGGAAACAGAGCATCTCGACACAGAAGAGGTCGATATCGACGTCTGGGGGTCGATATCGATCATGTCAGATCGACCAAGTTGATAGAAGTCGAGTAGGAGAAGGAGAAGCTCGAGATAAGATTTTGGAGGGGTCGATATCGAGTGGAAGGGTCGATATCGACCATGCCAGCAGAGGAATTCGACTCCAATTTTGATAGAATTATATCCAAAGCTTGCAATATCTATCCAAAGGTCGAGATTTCCTATCATCAACATCAGATTTATCATGAGGAGGCTGATTTCACCATGAAGTTTTAGCTTTTACTTTTTATTTATTTATTTTATTTATCATAGAGAATAAAGATAAGGTTTCGAGTCCTTGTCGTCATCTACAAATAGAAGCCAATAGGGCTGAGTTTAGGTATTCAATTTTCAAAAGGAAGAAGATTCCGAATTCAGTTGAGACACAATTCAGTTGCAATAGAGAGAGAGAGAGAGTGGCCGAGTGGAGTTGTAAAGCGAGAGCGGAGTGGCTTGTTCGGTTGTACTTTCTTTCGGAGTTTTAATTCAAAGTAGCTTTCTTTCAATAACAATGATGATGATGTGCATGATGAAGAGCGAGTAGTCAACCCACTTCTAGGGTCGGGGTGAGCCCGACGATAGCAATGTGAGGTAAGTGCATCAAAGGTATGACTTTTATGCGATTCCGTCTTCTACCCCATGCATGATCCTTCGCGAAAGTTAGGGAGATTTATTATTTGCATTATTGAAGCGAAAGCCACTTATATTGCGAACTTGAATTACTCATGAATTGGATAGTAACTCTTAGGAATTTTGTGAAAGCCTCTAATCACCTAAGTGTTGATAACGAAAGTTATTTGACGGAAAGACATTAAGGTTCATATCTTTAGCATGAAACTTGCATTGTTATCGTTGTGGCATGAAACCCTGACTTTGGAAGCCTTTTAATTAATTAAATTCTTCATAAAAGTCTTAGTTTTGCTTCTGTTCATCTTTCCTCTCCATTCTATTTTCTTCGGATCCTTTTCCGACAAATTGGTTACAAAAACAGTTTCTGTGACAAACATTGAAATCGACCTTAAGGGTCGATATCGAGGACTAACATCGATATCGAGGTCTCTGCTCGACGTCGACTTGCTGTTTTGTCTTCTGCAGGAACTGCGCTAGGAAATCGACCAGAACTGAGGTCGATATCGACCAGTATACTCGATATCGAGTGTCTGCTGAGGTCGAAAGCATTGATCGTGAGTACAACAAAGGAAGCGCTGACCTACCTCCTCGTGGATTCGATCCTGAATTACCCTACTACTACAAGGGAGGGGATTCTTGTATTATTTGTTTAGGACAGGGAGATAGTCTAGTTGTGCTTTATTTTATTCTCCTATTTTACATACACATCCCCTTTACCAGCCGAACAAATTGGCGCCGTTGCCGGGGACGCAATCAATCGCCACCTAAGTTAATCACGATCTTTTTCTAAGCTTATTTTGCAGGTTTATGCGACGTTCTGATCGCGGACCTATCCTGGAACCAATTGACGAGCCTGAACGTTTCTACCATCTTCGCAACAAAGCAATTCGCATCATGGCTGACAACGAGACGCAGGCTGAGATCATAGAGCGGTTGAGAAAGGAGATCGAGGACCACAATGCTACAATCGCTGCTGAAAGGGCCGCTGCTGCTGCTGAGCGAGCCCGTGCTGATAGGGAGGAGGATGCGCGCAGACAAGCCCAAGAGCGGCTAAATCAGTATCCACAAACGGCGATGCAATACATGCATCCGCCCCTTCATGTTCCTGAATCTGCCATTATAATTCCTCACTCCAATTATGAACTGAAAATTAACTTCCTATCTGAGATTAAAAGAAATACTTTTGAAGGAAGACATAATGAATGCCCCCTGCAACACATCTCTACTTTTATGGACTTATGTGAAACAGTTGCTGATGGAGTAAACTTAGAGTATGTGCGACTAAAATCTTTTCGATGGTCTTTGGCAGGAAAGGCATTACAATGGCTTGAAAGTTTGGCTCCACGATCGCTAAGGACATGGGCAGAGGTGAAAGATGCATTCTTGAATAAGTTCTTCCCACCTTCTAAAACGGCGATGCTAAGACAAAGGATCACGGCTTTCAAACAAAAGCCAGGTGAAACCCTAGCACAGGCGTGGGAGCGCTTCAAAGACTTGCTGAGATCATGCCCGACGCATGGGCAACTTCCATATGTCATCCAAGAGATCTTTTATAACGCCCTTGATGCACCGAATAAGGAGAGGATCAATTCATATACCTCCTATCGGTACATTGAGCTTACACCAACGGAGGCATGGGAGACCATTGAGAGGCTTGTGAACTTTGACAACACCTATGGGGCTGCTGCGGCCTATGATGCAAGGCCTGCCCCATCTATGCCACTATATGAGCCTCCAAGGGAGATAGATCCTGAAGTACGGCAACAATTCCATAACGATCAAACACGCCGCCTTCAAAAGCAAGTAAGGTTCCTGAGCAACAATCAACCTTGTCAGGAGTGTGGTTCAATAAGGCATAACACCAGTGCCTGTCCACATAATGAGCAAGTATCCATGGCGGAACAACATGAAGAGGTCAAATGGACGAGAGGCCCCTATGGAGGGGGCAATCAACAAAATTGGGGCGATCAAAGGTTCTATCAAAGGGATCCCCCAACCTATAGGGCACCAGGGCACCCTGAGCGGGAGACTAAGAAAGATGACCTGCAAATCATCCTTGATGAGATGCGAAGGAACCACGCTGAGTTCAAACAAGCCAATAACTCCGTCCATACTCAGCTGCAGGGCATCAATTCTAGACTTGGGGAGATCGACGTTTGGAAGCGCAACATGGAGACTCAAATGAGTCAATTGGCGGAAGCAATGCCCAAAGCGTCCGGATCACTCCCTGGATCCACTGTGCCCAACCAAAAAGGCAAAACCACAGGTCATATCGCGGCAGTAAACCTAAGGAGTGGGCATCAATTACAAACGCCCGAGCGAAAAGTGGAGGAGAAGGAGCCAGAACAGACGTCGATATCGACCCCCCCTGTCGATATCGACCAAGGTGACATCGATGTCGACCCTCCTGTCGATGTCGACCCTAATTCTGCGTCACCACAGAAATCGACTCTTCCAGTCGATATCGACCCCACTGCTGCCGATATCGACCTCACTACAGCTGCAGGAAGGAAGAAGGTGTTGCCATTCCCAACTAGAAAGGTGACTAAGGACCCAGCGGAAAAGAAGTTCCAACGGTTCGTGAAGATGCTCCAAGGGCTTAATGTCTCTATACCATTCACAGAAGCACTTCACGAGATGCCATCTTATGTAAGGTTCCTTAAGGATATCTTGGGTAAGAAGCGATCGCTCTCCGAGATCGCAGAGGAATGCAACAGGTTGGAGCTACCACAAAAGCGGGCGGACCCAGGTAAGTTTTCTATCGCTATAGGTCTAGGTCAATTCAAATTTAATGCTTTAGTTGACTTGGGCGCTAGCGTTAGCATGATGCCACTAACCATTTGGCACAAGGTAAAGATAGGTCCTCTGGAGCCCGTGGATGCAAGATTATACATGGCTAACAATACCGTAGTTATTCCAACTGGGATAGTGACAGATGTGCCAGTACAAGTAGGCAAATTCTTTGTCCCCGCTGATTTCCTAGTTGTTGACATAGCGGAGGACCCTGCTTGTCCAATTATTTTAGGTAGGCCATTCTTAGCAACCGTCGATGCCAACATTAGCGTGAAGAAAGGATTGCTCTCACTCACAATTAGTGATGAAGTAATAGAGTATTCCTTCAACAAGACGGTGCAAAGTCAAGGGCCAATGGAGATAAAAGCCATCAAAGAAGCCCAAGTAGAGGGAGTTGAAGCAATCTTGAACGAAGGAGCTCAACAGGACGTCGAAATCGACCCAGGTAAGTCGATATCGACCACTATTGTTCAAGATTCTGTGACAGGTCATAAGTATGGGGTCGACGGAGGAAAAGAGGAAGCATCGAAATCGGGGTTAAGGGTCGATATCGACCACACCCTATCGAAATCGACCACCATCAGCACTGAGAAGAGAGGTGAGGAGACCTCGATATCGACCTCTGAGGGTCGAAATCGACCTGATCATATCGAGTCAAAACTCCCCAAATCGACTGATCCTACAGGTGTACAACAGGGATCGATATCGACCTCTGCACATCGACATCGACCTGAGCCACAGACGGAGAAGAAGGTAAGTCAAGGTACGGATTCCTCTTGTTCAATTACAATAAAGGACTTATCATTATTTGGAAGAGGTGTGCCTTGGCATGTGCGTTTATGTAGGATATCCGATGATAGATCAAGCAAATATGAGATAGGAGACAAGGTCTATGTTGCCAAATCTAAAGACCATTGGTTCCCTACAAGATTCAAGGATAAGAGCTTAGGTCCATTCACGGTGAATCAAATCAATCCCGGGGGAATGCAGCTGCGGGACAAGAAAGGAGTGATATTTGAGGCCCAAGCCACATGGGCTCTGCAGATGCCACCTTGAAAAGCGCAAAGGAAGAAGTCGGCCTAGCGACTTTAAAATCTAGAGCTTGTAACAAAGACTTAGTTTTGGTTTTAAGACAGCTTAGTTTTGGTTTTAGACACTTTATTGTTTTGCATATTTTGTGTTTAGTTTTCAAATTGCAGGAGAGAGAAAAGCACACAGAAAGGCATCAAAATCGATGTCGGACATCGAAATCGACCTCAAGGTCGACATGGATAGGGTTTGTGATCGAGGCCGAATCTCGAGCAGAAGTCAAGAGAGACATCGATATCGATGTAAAGGGTCGATATCGACCTTCCCTGCTGTCTTCTTCAACTCCTGAAATTTGTGACGGTTAAGTAAGTCTTCTTCTTAACCCTAGTTCCAATACAGTGAGGACACTGTAAATTTTAAGTATGGGGTGGGGGAAAGGCTTATTTACATATTCATACTTAGTTTAGGGTTGCATATTTATTTTAATGCATAAAAAAAAATATAATAATAATAATAATGACCCCCATCAAAAAATTTTGAAAAAAAGAGAGTCATGGAAGTATAAAAAAGAGCTCTATGATGCAAAATTAGATTCATTAGAGATATAACATGAGATTGCCTAGTTAAGGGAAGTCCCAATGAAGTGCAATTTTTTTGAGAAAATCATAAAGGAGATGAAATTTGAAGTTGCTTTTGACATATGCATGATAAGATGATGGAGGATTTTTTTATAAAAATTCTATACAAGCAAAGTTCATATCCTTGCCTTACCTACGCATATTCACAAAGCCATATATGAGACTTATCATGATCATTATTGCTCCACATATACATATTGTCCATTTTTTACCTTATACCCTATCCGGGGACAAAGTTTTTTGAATGGATGACATCTTTGGAGTTATATGGAGTTGTGCATTTATAAAGTTGTTGGCAGGAATGATACAATATGGAAAATTAAATGAGCGAGAAAAAATCCGATCACCTCAGGAGATAAAGGTAGGTCGACCCTGCTCGCTGAGATAATAGTTCGGCGAGATGGGACACAAAGGTGAGGAGTCCGAAGTACTAAGTATCCGGGGCCATTCATGACACCCATGTTTGCGACTCGCGAGAAGGCAGTGCTAAGGTTAGAGAGGTAAAAGCATTAAAGTGAAAAAAAGCATTGAACGATGAGTGAAAGGTGAGACATTATGAAGGAGGAATGTGGAATATTTTGGAAAGAAAGTGTACTTCCCCGGATTTAACACCACATGGCCAAATATTAGCCCACCTTTAGCCTTTTACCAATCCACTTCTCACAAGCTTGAAGAAAGTCCTCTTGATTATTAATGCAATGTTGCTAAAATTGTTTTTTATTACCTCCTTTATAAGTATGAAATTGCTTTTATGCACAGGCATGGACTTGGTTGACATAAGTACCTTCTCGAGGATGGCAATTGATTGTAGGGACATATGAAAAATGAATCTATGATGTTGAGGGTTTACTTTCTTCCCCTGAATGACCATTAAGAGTATTGCTTGGGGACAAGCAAGCTTAAGTATGGGGTGTTTGATGTGCGCGCAAATTGCCATATTTTCTATGCACATATGAATTCATTTTGTTGTCTTTTGCATGCACATTGATGGGAAAACATGGGAATAGTGTAGTTTATGCTTAAATATCAAATATATGGGTTTGCACGAGTTTCCATGTGATTTCGCAGAAAATAGGATAAAAATGGATGAATTCAGAAGAGCGGAAAAAGAACTCGAAGTCTACTGAAGAGGTCGAAATCGACTGAAGACCTCGACATCGAGTACATCGAGACATAGGAATCGAGCAGAAAGGAAACAGAGCATCTCGACACAGAAGAGGTCGATATCGACGTCTGGGGGTCGATATCGATCATGTCAGATCGACCAAGTTGATAGAAGTCGAGTAGGAGAAGGAGAAGCTCGAGATAAGATTTTGGAGGGGTCGATATCGAGTGGAAGGGTCGATATCGACCATGCCAGCAGAGGAATTCGACTCCAATTTTGATAGAATTATATCCAAAGCTTGCAATATCTATCCAAAGGTCGAGATTTCCTATCATCAACATCAGATTTATCATGAGGAGGCTGATTTCACCATGAAGTTTTAGCTTTTACTTTTTATTTATTTATTTTATTTATCATAGAGAATAAAGATAAGGTTTCGAGTCCTTGTCGTCATCTACAAATAGAAGCCAATAGGGCTGAGTTTAGGTATTCAATTTTCAAAAGGAAGAAGATTCCGAATTCAGTTGAGACACAATTCAGTTGCAATAGAGAGAGAGAGAGAGAGTGGCCGAGTGGAGTTGTAAAGCGAGAGCGGAGTGGCTTGTTCGGTTGTACTTTCTTTCGGAGTTTTAATTCAAAGTAGCTTTCTTTCAATAACAATGATGATGATGTGCATGATGAAGAGCGAGTAGTCAACCCACTTCTAGGGTCGGGGTGAGCCCGACGATAGCAATGTGAGGTAAGTGCATCAAAGGTATGACTTTTATGCGATTCCGTCTTCTACCCCATGCATGATCCTTCGCGAAAGTTAGGGAGATTTATTATTTGCATTATTGAAGCGAAAGCCACTCATATTGCGAACTTGAATTACTCATGAATTGGATAGTAACTCTTAGGAATTATGCGAAAGCCTCTAATCACCTAAGTGTTGATAACGAAAGTTATTTGACGGAAAGACATTAAGGTTCATATCTTTAGCATGAAACTTGCATTGTTATCGTTGTGGCATGAAACCCCGACTTTGGAAGCCTTTTAATTAATTAAATTCTTCATAAAAGTCTTAGTTTTGCTTCTGTTCATCTTTCCTCTCCATTCTATTTTCTTCGGATCCTTTTCCGACAAATTGGTTACAAAAACAGTTTCTGTGACAAACATCGAAATCGACCTTAAGGGTCGATATCGAGGACTAACATCGATATCGAGGTCTCTGCTCGACCTTAAGGGGATTCTTGTATTATTTGTTTGGGACAGGGAGATAGTCTAGTTGTGCTTTATTTTATTCTCCTATTTTACATACACATCCCCTTTACCAGCCGAACAATGTTGAGAACTTGGGTTCGTGAGTATGAATGTTGGTCTAGTAGCTTATGGAAATGACTTGATGATAGGTGTGTATTGCTTTTGGATTGCTTTGGACTTGCATTTGGGCCCTTGCTTGTGTTATCTTGTTGTTCTGCATCAACAGGTAAGTATCCTACGGGACTTACTCAGTAACCTGGACCTCTTGCCTGATGTGTCATGTAATGTGTAGTTTTGTTGCATATTAAAGCATGCCATGTAGTATCATGCTAGGATTGCATTGAATTGAGCATGTGTTTACTTTGTGTGTTTGAATACAGAACGGCCGTTATCTGTGATAGTCCTAGAGTCTTTACTAGGGTCATAGGGTAGCCCAGCCCCATCGGGTGCCCTGAGTCTATCGAGTCGATATGAGCATGATATGATAGCCCAGCACTATCGGGCAAGAGATGAGATGATATGATATGATTAGCCTAGCACCATCGGGCATGAGCATGATTTATGATATGATGATGAGATATGATATGATGATGAGATATGATATGATATGATGATATCGTGGTGAGTGCACCACCACGAGGAGAGTGCTATGCTATAGCCCGAACTGGCCAGTCTCTGCACTAAAGGGAAGGGGTGCAGAGGTAGGAGAGGGATATGTCACTTGGCATTGTCTTGGGCCCTTTACAGTTCTTTTCAGCATATTATATATATACTAGGGGCATGATAGTGTGATTTAAATCTTGTACCGCATTAGTCATCTTTTATTTAGGTATAGGCATGTTATGTGGCCTCAGCGCGGTCAGAGGACCCGCAGGCGATCACCGGGCCTGACTTCGTGGATAGTGTTAGGTACCGCTCTTGTTTCTCCTTGCCTCTGTGACGGGAAATCTCTTGGTGAATTGAAGAATCCGGCTAATATATTCTAACTTGACAAATGGCAATCACCCACTTTGTTTTGGTTTTGACCCGGCCCTGCCGTGGCACTTGTATCTAAACCTTGCTTCTGTTTTATTCTCATTTGAATCGAATTTTCGCGACTTTGATTGCTTGGTGTTCGAAATCCCCGTTTTGGAATGCTGATCTTCGAGGTTTGAAACCTTGACCCGTACCTGGATTGCAACATCCGAACGAAGGTATCCGACCTTCGAAACGTAACCCGGGTATTTATATCCGGGCCGTTACATTTGACACGCGATAGAGATTGACACGCAATAGAGATTGAATCGTAAATTTTGCTGGTAATCTCCAGCGTACAAAGAGCTATAGAGATTTACCAAGGATAAATGCAATATCCAACGGTTGTCACGTGATAGAGATTGAATAATAAATTTTGATGGTAATCTCCAGAGTACGAAGAGCTATAGAGATTAACCAAGGATAAATGTAATCTCCAGCAATTTTAGATTCAAGGTCAAATCATTTGAGAATTCTATGGGATTTATAAGATCATGCCAGCATAAAGTCAATAGGACAAACTCAAATTAGATGGATATCTTTGATAATACAAATATGCAATGCATGAGACTCTTCTTATTTTTGGATTTTTCGACATTTTTCATTTTTTTTTTCATTTTTGACATTTTATAAAACAAATAAAATAAAAATGATGCATGAATTACAAGAATATCAAAAATAAAATCAAATAAAATACTAGAAATCGAAATATGAAATAAAAATAAACATGAACTAATCTAACTAATTTACTTCAATTCCCCTCCCCCCCCCCCACACACACTTAAATGTTGCATTTTCCCCAATACATAAACATATACACAAAGGAATAATGAAAAAGAAAATAAAGGGTTGAAGGAAACAAATAAACTAACCAATTACTGGGAAGGTGGGGTCTGGGATCCATACTGAGGCCCAAAACCACTATCAAAGGCTTCCTCTTCTTCTTCATTCTCAATCCTCGCATTACCTCTTGCCCAACCATCTCAAATACTATATGAAACATGCACAACAAATACTAGACCATTTGGAGCCTCCGGGGTCAGGTTTTAGGGGTCCGACACGTTAGGCCGGGTTGCAAATCACACGCGGTGATTAGATCATATTGGCCTCCAAATTCTCATTTTTTAGCATTTCCCGGCCTTATTGGACATACCGAAGCTACCCACAAAGTTTCATCCCTTTTGGAGCACTAGAGATGACACTTCCTTCATTAACCCGAAATCGCCTAAAATACAAGTCGGGGCCAAATGGTCAAAATATGAAATGTTCCGAAACCCTTATTTTTTCATCCCAATCAACCTAAAATACCATATAAAACATGCACGACAAATACTAGACCATTTGGAGCCCCGGGGTCAGGTCTTAGGGGTCCGACACGTTAGGTCGTGTTGCAAATCACACGCGGTGAGTGGATCGTATTGGCCTCAAAATTCCCGTTTTTTTTAGCATTTCCCAGCCTTATTGGACATATTGAAGCTACCCATAAAGTTTCAGCCCTTTTGGAGCACTAGAGATGACACTTCCTTCATTAACCTGAAATCGCCCAAAATACAAGTCGGGGTCAAATGGTCAAAAAATGAAATGTTCCGAAACCCTTATTTTTTCATCCCAATCAACCTCAAATACCATATGAAACATGCACGACGAATACTAGACCATTTGGAGCCCCCGGGGTCAGGTTTTAGGGGTCCGACACGTTAGGTCGTGTTGCAAATCACACGTGGTGATTGGAATCTGAAGTCCTGAAGCAAAAAGGTAGATCAAGGTTGTGACTTACATTGAAATCTGAAGTCATGAAGCAAAAAGGTAGATCTGTTGGTAGGTGCAGATGATGCTCACGACGCTTCCCTGCTCTCCATATGACACATCTCGATCCATCAGGGCACATGATAGTAACGGTAACGGCAGCCCAGTTCAAATTACCAAGAGTGTAGGCCTTGTCATTCGTATAGGGTTGCATATCATCACAACGAACTCCTAATCATCGAGCAATCAGTGACACCAAACTTCCAAAAGCAATAACACGCTCGGCTCCCACATGAGTAGCTCTAATCACCTCCAAACAACTCCTCAGAAATAACTCAACCCAATTAGGAATATGCATAGCATCAGGGGTCAAACAATAAGTATGGCTCCAGGATATCATATTAATCACCTCAGGATCAGCAATACCAAAGAAGCAAGTACCTAGAACTCTATAGTATAGTCTCAGCGGAGGATGGGTAATCATGTAGTCGAAAAAATTACCGTCAGACCGAAAAGATCGACCAGTTGCCTCTTTTCTTGTATCCAAAGGATGAGGAGCAGCCAAATCAAATAGAGCAGCATTAGCAGGTGACTTGGTCACACTAAACACTTGTACAAAGAGATCTTTAGTCACTACGAACTTTTGAGCCCTCAATTGGAAATGAATCTCCATATCAGAGTGATAATCCAAAGTATCCATGAACTCTCTCACCAATGCCGGATAGGTGAGCTGAGTAAGATCCATGAAATGACTCAAACCTCCTTTCCCAAGAAGGATAGAGACATCCCTGAACAACCCCAAATGATGCAACGTCGGGGGATCGAAGAACAATGTGGATAGATAATCCCTCTTCTCAAGTTTACGCCAACACTCCTCTTGCTCCAAAGTCATAGAGCTAGGCATCTCCATACGAGGAACATAAGACATGATGCATGAGCATGAAAGAACACCATAAAAACGACCAAAAATGACATCTCTACAGGTGGCAGTGGGCGCCGTGTATGGGGCGGCGGGCGCCAGTCTCTATAGAACCAGAATCCGTGCACGACATGGAAGAATCAACGTCCTCAACTCCTGCAACTTTAAACTTGACGACTAAACATAGTTTCAAAGGCTTTCTTTGGTGGTAGGTATGGGAATGGTGTGGAAAAGATTTGAATTTTATGGATGAAGGTAGTGATGAATGTGATTGACGGGTAAGAACTCAATTGAAATACAAGGCTCTAAGGTTTTTGGAATGGATTCAAGTAGGATCTCTTGGGGTTTATGTGTTTCCTTGGATACAAAGCTTTGATTGATCCAAATTAGGGAGTGGGATTATATGGTGGTTTGGAAAGGGAATTTCCATCTATCAAAAAGAAAAGAAAATATTAGAAAATAATAAAAGACAATAAACTAGATAAAAGATTAAGTTCTACTCCTAAAACAAATGGAAACTAATCCTAGATAGAACAATCTAATCCTAAGATAGATAAAATAGATAAAAGATAGATAAACTAACCTAAAATAAAATAAAATCTAATCCTAAAGATGAATAAAAGAAATCTATTCCTAAAATAAAAAGATAGAACTAAATCTAATCCTAATGAAGATGGAAAATCAAATCTAACCTAAAATAACCGGAAATCAAATAAACATAAAGATAAAATAGGATAGAAACTACTCCCTTCCAACGTAATCGAAAATCCGGACGCGTTTGTGAAAAGTGACTGGCGGCGGGCACCGTGGTTGAGGCAGCGGGCGCCGTGTATGCAGAACATCACTCCGTCATTCAATCAAGCAAAATTCATCTACCAAAAATGTTCTAATACTACACTACTCCAATGTACAGTAAAAAGACTTGTCCTACTTTATTGAATTGTAAAACTAAATGCGAAATGGAAACAATATTACCTAATCTACCTTGGGTTGCCTCCCAAGAAGCGCCTTTGTTTCACATCTTTGGCTCGACGTGATGCATTTCTTGATCAATTTATCCCATCAAGATCCTCCACAGTTGTCCTTTTCTTGACAAGAGGGGGAACTTTAGGAATCTCTCATGTGTATCCATCAATTGCATCAATCAATTCCTTCTTAAAATGAGTTTCTCCTGGATGTTGCCCTGAAATTGCAAAAACCTCAACATTGTTAGGAATCCATTTCTCATAGGGAAGAACAATAGAATCATTTGAGTTAGACACATTCTCATGTGACTTTAACAAATTCTCAATTTTCCTTTCAATGTCATCTTTCCTTAAATCAACTTTCTCTTTCTTAGAAGACTCAATAGGCAATGATTCATTCACACTAGAAGCATCTAACAAATTATTTGATTCATTCTTGTGATCGCTATCATTAGAGTCAAAAACATCCACATAATCATTAATAGAAAAAGTAGCAGGCTCAAATATAGAAAATTCAATCTTTCTACCGTCAAACTCCATGTTAGGGAACCTTTAGAGCAATCAATCTTAGTCTTAACCGTTCGCAAGAATGGCCTTCCCAAGATCATTGGGGTTTCAGGCGTACCTTGTTCCATATCTAATATAAAGAAATCAGCTGGAAATATCAAATCATTTACCTTTACCAAAACATCCTCAACAACTCCTCTAGGCTTAATGCTAGAACAATCAGTGAGTTGTATAGTAATACCAGTTTCAGACAAAGCATTGAGACCCAAAAACATGTACAAGTTATATGACATCACATTGATTGAAGCACCTAGGTCTAGCATAGCTTTCGTGAAGCTAGCATTACCTATTGCACATGGGATAGTAGACATACATGGTTCTCCGCAATTTTGAGGCAATCTTTTCTGAAGCAAAGAAGAAACATTTTCATTTAAACTTAACTTTCCCTTCTTTCGCATCTTTTGCTTGCGTTTCATCGTGAAAAGCTCTTTCAATAATTTCGCATAGTGAGGCACAGTTTTAATCAAATTAAAAAGTGCACTATTTACATCACAATGAGCAAAGGTGTCATAAAGTATTTGTTCATCTTCCCACTTATGATTAGGTCTTAAGGCATGAGGAAAGGGTGGTTCAGGTCTTGAAACCTCAGAAGACCACTCCTTGGATGATTTCCTTGGGATTGCACAACATCAATGATGTAATTTGTACCCTTTTTATTCGCATCTTTTGACTTCATATTTCATCCGATTCCTAAAGAAAAGGTTGAAAATAATATAAATTTGTGTAGAATGAGCTAACGCGCAAGAAATAGAGTCTGCACAAGTTTTGCTCTTAATATGTAGGAATTGGAGCGGAATCGGAGTCAAAACGAAGAAGTCAAGTAAAGCTGAAAAGTGGTCGAAATTGATTGGATTGGTCGATATCGACTGAAGACCTTGACACAGACACTGAGTGTCGAGACAAACCACAAAGACCAACATTGAAGAGCGCTCGATATCGAGTAGACAGAGTCGATATCGATTATACCCTAGAGATCGAGTGGAACTGAGCTCGTCGAGCAGAAACAGAGAGGTCGATATCAAATGCCTTGGTCTATATCGACTGAATTTCAACAAGGATTGGACGCGCTTTTTTAGACGCGGATTACAAGTCTATCAACAAAGGCCATGGTTTATCATCTATAATTAGATAGATTATGTCTTAAGGTTGATTTCCTTTTTACCCTAAGATCTTTCTTAGTAATTTAGATATTTACTTTAAATAAAAGATTCTATGTTGATATCATTCTGCAATTTAAGCTCTGTTATTTATTCTACAATTGGTGAACGACAAAGAAGAAAACAAGCTTTTGCAGAGGCAGTCGAAATCGACTACCCTAGGGTCGAGCCACTTCCTGTAGTCGACATCGATGACTCAGGAGAGTAACACAACACTCGATATAGACCTACTTGGTCGATATCCACCACACCCTGGAGACCCTCGACTTCAACTTCTTCCTCGACTTCGACAGATGCAGTCGACATCGACCACGTTGCTCGACATCGACTTCTTGCATCGACCTAACCTGAAAGAGACCTAAATCCGTAGGTTGCTCTGTGAGTTTCTCTTCACCCTTGTATTTCTTTTAATACAGTGAGGACACTGTATATTTTTAAGTATAGGGTGGGGATGAAACATGTCTTATGGTCACAACTTGGCTTTCTTTTGTTCTGCATTGCATTCATATTTAAGTTCTTAGTATTTACTTTCATAAAAAATGCAAAAACCCAAAAAAAATTAGAAAATGTCAAAAATAAAAAATGCATATTTACATTTTAAGTTTTTTTTTAAACCCTACTTAGACGTCCTATGATGAGAACTCAATAGCTGACTTGATCATGTAAAACCTATGGCATATTTGGATGGTTTAGCCTAAGTCCTTAAAATGGCTTTTATGTAGATTGTGAACTTGTGATGAAATTGAGCACATATGATCCTATGATAAAAAGAAAATCCAACAAAAATTGTCCTAGTGAGAATTTTGGCCTATAGGGAGAACATAAAAAATCTCTCTGCTTTCTTGAGTGTATTTACTCTTCCTATGCATCTCTAAATGTTGTGATAGTTATTCAAAGCCAGTACATATATATGTTTATGTTTACGAGAATTAAATGATGGAGGCATATTTTAAGCTATTTTTACCCTCTCTTTACCTACCCTGCATTATCTCTGCTTGAAGCCAGAACATTAGCCTGAGCCTTATATTGCAAATTCCACAAAATTATCCCTAGCCGAATTGAGCCTGACCCCCATTTGGGAATTGAGACTTAGATTGGTTAGAATAATGCATTTTGGAAAGAAAGTGCATATTGTCCAGTTTTGAGCAAAGGATGGGTTGGTAGATATTGGCATCTTGTCATACATTGTAAAAGGATTTTGGCTCACCGTATAAATGCACATTTTTTTGTTTAATTTCGTGCAAAAAAAATCGAAAAAAAAAAGAAAAAAATATTGTCATTATAGTGCATGAGCCAAATATTCCTTAGTTCTTTTATTTTATACAAGATTTCTATTTTTGAGATCATATTAGGGTTTGAAAGAAGGTTGATGAGCATTATTGAAAGTAAGTTTGGTTGAGCATCATTGTAGGAGATATGGTTTGGATATAGTTTTGATAACGTTTAGGAGTCTTGATTCCCGAATTTTATAAGCACCACATAGCCAAATAATTCCATACCCTTCTATTTTATACCAAGCCCCATTACAACCCCGCCGAATGGAGTCTTCTTTGAAGTCTTCCATTGAACGAAAGTCCTCCTGATGATTCTTATTGCATTTTTATAATTGGTTGTGAAGTGGATTATTATAAATTGCAATGTTTATGAGATTGTATATGGAATGGAGTTGAGAGTTGATCTTCGTAGCCTAAACACATGAGAGTTGAGTGCAAACACATTATCCCTATGAGGTTGGATCAAAATTGACGGTAAATTCACTTGCTTTGCTTTGCTACCACTTATGATGTTGCTTTTGACAAGGGTGAAGACTTGAAGGGTGTGTTGTAGGTGTTGGTTATTGCTTGGTTATTGCTTGAGGAAAAACAAGTCTAAGTATGTGGTATTTTGATGTACATATTTGTACCCTTTTTATTCGCATCTTTTGACTTCATATTTCATCTGATTCCTAAAGAAAAGTTTAAAAATAATATAAATTTGTGTAGAATGAGCTAACGGGCAAGAAATAGAGTCTGCACAAGTTTATCCCTAGGGTCCTTCTTATTTTGTGGGTTGTACTCGATATCGACCACTCTAGTCGATTTCGACTGCCTCTGTTCTTTATTCTGCAATTTATAAAAATCTACATAATCTTGTCATACATCAAAATACCCCAAGGTTCGACATTCTATTAGATAGAGTTAACATTATTGTAGAGATGCAAACAGAGACAAAAAATAATTTCGCATAGTGAGTCACAGTTTTAATCAAATTAAAAAGTGGAATATTTACATCACAATGAGTAAAGGTATCATAAAGGATTTGTTCATCTTCCCACTTACGATCAGGTCTTAAGGCATGAGGAAAGGGTGGTGCAGGTCTTGAAACCTCAGAAGACCACTCCTTGGATGATTTCCTTGGGGATTGCACAACGTCAACATTCGGATCTGGGGTCTGAGGTGGGGGCAAATGCCGTCATCAACAGTGTGCATCTCCGAGCTTTTGTTGTCTTCCTCACCTACATCAATCACTTCCTTAGGCCTCTCTTCAACATTCCTAGTGGGCACATTCACTTGTTTTCCTCCTCTAAGGATCATGACACTCACATTCTCCTTCGGATTAACTACCAGCTGTGATGGAAACTTCCCCGAATCTTTTGCTTTTAATTCTCCAAGCTCCTTAGCCATTTGACTCATTAATTTCTCTTGAACACTTATCTTATCCAACAACAACCTCAATGCATCATCTCTATCCTCTTGTTAAGTGTTTATTTGACGATTCTCAAATTGTTCTCTTCCTTGATAAGGAACTTGTTGCTGCTGACCTCTTCCGTTGAATCCACTTTGATAATTCGAACTGTAGCCCTAATTGTAACCATTTTTACCAAAGTTGTGGGGAGATCCATAATCCATAACACTCAAATCAACGACATCCTCTTGAATCAAAGGACACTTATCATTCAAATGAGTTGGAACTCCACAGAAACCACAAGGTCTAGGCTGCTGAGGTTGATTCATTTACGTAGGCATTGATGTACATATTTAGAGTCCTTTTTATCACATCTTTTGACTTCATATTTCATTCAATTCCCAAAGAAAAGGTTGAGAAATAATGTAAATTTATGTAGAATGAGCTAACGTGCAAGAAATAGAGTCTGCACAAGTTTTCATCTAATTATGTAGGAATTGGAGCGAAATTGGAGTCAAAACGAAGAAACCAAGAAAAGCAGAAAAGTGGTCGAAATTGACCTATCTGGTCGATATCGACTGAAGCATCGACACATACTCTGAGTGTCGAGATCGACCAAGAACACCAGCAAAAGAAGAGGACTCGATATCGACTACTGTTGAAAGGAGGAATGTCGAGTTCTTAAATACAAATATATGAAATATAAATGCAAACCGACTTCTAGCCTATGCAAATAATTACAAGACTTCCTCCCGTTGTAGTGGAAGGGTAGTCAGGATCGATCCACGAGGAGGCAGGTCAGCGGGATCCTAGTAGCGTCAGAAAGCTCACGTCTTTGGTCGACCAGAAGCCTCGATCTCGACCTTGGTGCCCGATGTCGACCTTGGCTGTCGATTCCTTTCTGCAACAGAAGACCTGCAGAGACAAAAACAAGCAGTGGATATCGGCTAGGAGAGGGTCGATATCGATGTTAGTACCCGAAATCGATTGGCTCAAAAGACTGCCAGTCGACACAGGGGTGGTCGATATCGATGTTGGGGGACGATATCGTTTTTTGTAACTCGTGCAGGATGATCGTCATCGACTCAGAAAACCGTCGATGAAGCAAGTGGTTGATATCGACGTATGGGGATCGATATCGATGTTTGTTCCTGCAAAGTTGTTATCTTTTTATCAGAAAAGAAAGGCCGAAGACGAAAGGATGAATAAGAAGCGATGATCAAAATAAAGACAGTGGTTTTGATGAATAAACTATATAAAAAGCAACTCCTAGGATTAGTGTTTACCACAACGTTAACCAACGCATGCGATAAGGCAAATAAGATGGATAATTGCGCTATTTCACCTGAGGGACGAGCTTTCGCTATACACTAACTCTTAGAATTACTCTCGAAAATAAACCTAATTGTCTCTACCAATTTTATGTTTATAACTCAAGTTGTTAGCATGAATCCATTTTCTTTCGATTAGGACTACACATAGAATCGTAGGAGATGATATAGACACAACGATATCAACATCTAACACTTACCTCAGGCGTGCATTGCTAACGTCGGGTTTAGCCCGACCCTAGAAGCTTTGGGAGACTACTCACACTTCATCGTCAGAAACATCATTGATATAAAAGAGGAAACTTGCATTAAAACCTTCGAAACTTTACAACTCAACGTCGGCTCTCGCAAACGCCAAACCCTAAAGCTTCTTCCTAACTCAAACTCTATTGAATATAATTGAATGTGTGTAATTGGATCCTTGAATGCCAGCCCCCTAGGGCTTTATTTATAGGCTACTAATCCTAGCTATCCAAGGATAGTATCTTCTATCTAAACTATAAACTCTATCCAAATAAGTAGGATAGATCTTTTATTTTGGTAACTATCTAAATAGCTTAATGAATCTCTAAGGTAAAAACAATTAAATCTCAGTTGTATTCTATCTAAATTTACAAGATATTCCATGGCTCTGAAGATAGAATGGCCAATCCGCGTCTCAAAAAGCATGTCCAACCCGCGTCGAAGTATGGTCGATATCGACCAGGAAGGTCGATTTCGACCTCTCTATTTCTGCTCGACGGGCTCAGCTTCACTTGATTCCTGGGTTGTGGTCGATATCAATGATAGGAGATCGATATCGAGTGCCTTTCTTCTGCTGGTGTTGTTGTCTGTCTCGACACTCAGTTCTGTGTCGATGTTCTGTAGTCGATATCGACCATGTGGGTCGATTTCGACCTCTATTCAGCTTTCCTTGGCTTCTCCGTTTTGACTCCAATTTCGCTCGAATTCCTACATAATTAGATCAAAACTTGTGCATACTCTATTTCTTGCACGTTAGCTCATTCTTACACAAGTTTATATTATTTTGAACATTTTCTTTGGAAATCGAATGAAATATGAAGTCAAAAGATGCAATAAAAAGAGGTACAAATATGTACATCAACTACCTGAGGTCGATATCGACTATGACCCAGAAATCGAGTGGATTGAAGCCCGTCGAGCATAAATGAAGTACTCGATTTCGGCTGAACTAGTCGATGTCGACTGGATTTCGAGACGGGTTGGATGCGCTTTTCGAGACACGTTTTGCAATTCTATCCATAAGAGCCACAAATTATCATCCTATTTAGATAGATTCAACCTTAGGGGATATTTCATTTTGACCTTAAAGGTTTATTTAGTTATTTTCTATATTTACCTTAAATAAAAGATCTATCCTACTTGTTTGGATAGAGTTTAGATAGAAGATAGAAGATACTTTCCTTGGATAGCAAGGATTAGTAGCCTATAAATAAAGCCCTAGGGGGTTGGTTTTTATTCATTCCAAGACATAACAACAATAGCTAGAGAAGTAGAGAATTAGAGAGAAGCTTTAGGGTTTGGCGTTTGCGAGAGCCGACTTTGAGTTGTAAAGTTTCGAAGTTATTAATGAAGTTTCCCTTTTTGCATCAGTGATGTTTCAGGCAATGAAGAGCGAGTAGTTTCCCAAAGCTTCTAGGGTCGGGGTGAGCCCGACATTAGCCATGCGTGCCTGAGGTAAGTACTTTAGGTTGATATCATTGTGTCTATATCATCACCTACGATTCTATGTTTAGTCCTTATCGAAACAAAAGGGGTTCATGCTAACAACTTGAGTTATAAAATTAAAATTGGTAGAGACATTTAGGTTTATTTGCAAGAGTATTGGTAAGATTTGGTGTACAGGGAAAGCTTGTCCCTCGGGTGAAATAGGACAATTTTCTGTCTTATTTGCCTTATCGCATGCATTGGTTAATGTTGTGGTAAACCCTAGCCCTAGGAGTTGCCTTTTATATCTTTTATTCACATAAAAATCCTGTCTTTATTCTGTTCATATTTCCCTCTTCATCCTATTCGTCTTTGGCCTTCTTTGCCGACACTAATCTTTCTGCAGGAACTAGTCGATTTTGACCTATCTAGTCGATATCGACCACTTTGCCTTCGTCGACGGTTTTCTGTGTCAACGTCGACTTCCTTTATTCCTGTTGCTGAGGTCGATTTCAAGTGAACCACTCGATATCGACTGCCCTTATTGACTGGCAGTTTTCTGAGCTAGTCGATTTCTGCTACTGACATCGATATTGACCACCCTAGTCGATATCGACTACCGTTTTTGTCTCTGCAGGTTTTCTACTGCAGTAGGAATCGACAGCCTAGGTCGATGTCGAGCACTTTGTCGAGATCGAGGCTTCTAATCGATGAAAGACGTGAGCTTTCAAGAGTATCTAGGATCCCCCTGACCTGCTTCCTCGTGGATCGATCCTGATTACCCTTCTACTACAACGGGAGGAAGTCTTGTAATTATTTGCATATGATATGATTCAGTTTGCATCTATATTTCATATATTTGTTTTCAAACTCGACATTCCTCTTATCAACAAATTGGCGCCGTTGCCGGGGAAGCAATCAATCGCGCCCTAGTAGTCTATCTCACGTCTCTTTCTAGTTTTGCTTTACAGGTGTATGCGACGCGTTGATCGCACACCTGAATTCGAAGGAGTAGACGACCCTGAATGCTATCTCCATCTAAGGTCCCGAGTTCAAAGAATCATGGCAGACAATGAGACCCAGGCTCAGCAAATTGAGGATTTCACAACTAGAGAGGTGGCAATAAAAGAGCGTGCAGACAGGGAGGAGGAAGCTAGGAGGCAAATAGAAGCCCAAATCAATGCCCTCCCTCAGAATGCCAAACAATACATGCACCCTGTGCTCTCAGTGCCTGAATCGGCTATTTTTATCCCTCATTCTACTTTTGAGATTAAACCTAGCTTCTTAAATGAAATTAAGCGACGTCAATTTGAGGGCAAACCTAACGATTGTCCTTTAGATCATATCTCTTTATTCCTCGACTTATATAATACTATTGCTAATGGACAAAGCCTTGAATATGTAAAACTAAAGGCTTTACGTTGGTCTTTCGCAAGGAAAGCTCTAGCATGGTTGGAGAGCCTAGCCCCCAGATCGCTCCGCATGTGGGATGAGGTCAAGGATGCATTTCTTAACAAGTTCTTCCCACCATCCAAGACAACGGTGATACGCCAGAAGATCATGGCTTTCAAACAAATGCCACATGAAACCCTGGCGCAAGTGTGGGAGCGGTTTAAGGAGCTGCTAAGGTCTTACCCTACGCATGGGCAACCACCCTACGTCATCCAGAAAATCATCTACAATGCCCTGGACGTAGCAACTAAAGAGAGGATCAATACCTATACCTCATATGGGTATCTCAAGCTCCTACTACAACAAGCTTGGGATATTATAGAGAGGTTGGTCGAATTTGACAACAGCTATGGGACTCCTGTGGCCTCCAACTCAAGGCATGTCCCATCTATGCCACTCTATGAGCCCCCCAAGGAGATTGATCCCCACATCAAAGATCAATTCATGCAAGATCAACTCAAGAGGTTGCAAAAACAAGTCAAAATCCTCTCCGTCAACCAACCCTGCGCTGAATGTGGCTCCGTCAAGCATATCACCACCGATTGCCCCCATACGGAGCAAGTACAACTGGCGGAGACTCACTAGGAGGCGCGTTACATGAGGAATCCCAATCGCCAGGGGTACCAAAACTGGGGAAATCAATCACCCCAACACAACTCTAGGGATCATCCACCTTATAGAGCTCCTGGCCATCCGGAGAGAGAACCATGAAGGGATGATATCCAACTCATCCTTGATGAGATGAGGTTGAACCATGCTGAAAATAAAGGATCGCTCAACCATCTTACCGCCAGGATGGGGGAGATGGACACTTCGAAAAGGAGCGTTGAGACCCAACTGGGTTAACTGGCGGCCCAAATCCCAAAGCCACCCAGCGAACTCCCTGGACAACCACAAGAAAATCCAAGGGGGCAAGCTGGGCACATTGCCGCTATCAATCTAAGGAGTGGATGCACATTAGACGAGCCAAGGAGCGAAGGAGAAGTCGCTGAAGACGCAGTCGATGTCGACCATCCAGTCGATATCAAGGGCCCTGTCGACGTCGAACCCACAGTCGATGTCGAGCCCACTGCGAAGCATAAAACGGAGCCAGAGAGGCACTCAATATCGAGTGACCCGGTCGATATCGGCCACCCTATCGATGTTGAGCCCTCTAGAAATCGACCACAACTTCAGACTCCCCCGAGGTCTACCAAACCAGTTGATATCGACCACACTGATGTCGATGTCGACCTGTCCGGAAAGTAGAAATCGACCACTTTGCCTCCAAAGCCATCCAAAACTCTACCCTATCCTTCCAAGTCGTTGCGGGATCCAGGAGACACCAAATTCAGACGCTTCGTGAAGATCTTACAAGGTGTAAATCTCACCATACCCCTCACGGAAGCGCTCAATGAGATGCCTGCATACATGAGGTTCCTGAAGGACATGTGTTCAAAAAGAGGTCCATCCTAGAGATCGCCGACGAATGCAATTTAATTGAGTTTACTGAGAAGCGTGGCGATCCAGGCAAGTTCGTGGTAACGGTAGGGGTCGGTAAACATCAATTCAAAGCCCTTTGTGATCTTGGGGCTAGTGGTAGTTTGATGCCCCTATCAATATGGCAGCAAGTGGGCGTAGGAGCATTGGAGCCCGTCGACAAGAAGCTTTACATGGCGGACAACTCCATTGTGAGACCAACTGGGGTCGTGGATGATGTCCTTGTCAAGTTGGGAAAGTTCTTCATACCCACAGACTTCATCGTGTTGGACATGCCGAAGGATCCTATTGTGCGTATCGTCCTAGGTAGGCCATTCTTAGCAACAGCAGATGCCAACATCAATGTGAGGAATGGCACCCTTACATTCACAATCGGCAACGAGGTCGTGGAGGTTCGCTTCAACCCTACAATGAGCGAAACAAAGTAGCTAGAACAAGTTGTCCTCTCACCGGCTAAGGAGAAGCTTCGCAAGTTTTTATTGGCAAGGACGGAGACAGTAAGAAGAGTCGACATCCATTAAAACCAGTCGATATCGACTAAATCACTCGAAATCAACTATGACAACTCGTTATTGAGTGAACGAGCTGATGCACAAGAGCTTAAATATGGGGTCCCTGAGAACAACATCGACCACTACCAGTCAACATCGACTCCTGCACTCGAAATCGACTACCCTTTGTCGAAATCGACTACCCTCAACCTGAAGATCGCTGTTTCGGCCCTGAACAGTTAAGCCCAGGTATGATCCCTAACCCTCCTCTGTCCATAACTAATGATTCAACTAATGGGAGGGTCATAGCTCCATGTTTTGCCCATCTTGCAAAAGTTAGGTCAAGAAAGAGAAGGAAAGCACTCAATGAAGAAGAGCCTAACGAAGAAGAAGCCTTGGTTAGATGATCTAGGAGAAGGCACAAGCTTGAAGGGTCCCTACCTTAAGGGTTCATGAAGCATTGATGGAGAAGTCAGCCTAGCGACTCAAAAATCTAGAGCGTGTACATAAAACTTTAAATTTTTCATAGATGGTTTTTAGGGTTTTAAATTTTTGGATTTTTGGACTTTTGAAACTGTGATAATTCGTGGTTTTATCTATTATTCTAACAAAGATTTCAGGTTGCCAAGCAAAAGGAACGACGAAGAAGAAAAGAAGCTTCTGCAAAGGCAGTCGAAATCGACCAGGCCAGTCGAAATCAACTACCCAGGGTGGAGCCAACTCCTGGAGTTGACATCAAGGACTTAAGAGCAAAAAGCAACAGTCGATATCGACCAACATAGTCGATATCGACTAGATCCTGGCGGCCCTCGACTTCACCTTCTTCCACGACTTCGACAAATGCAGTCGACATCGACCACTGCACTCGACATTGACTACTTGTATCGACTGACCTGAAATCGACCTGAATCTGCAGGTTGCTATATGAGTTTGTCTCTACCCTTGTTTTTCTTTTAATACAATGAGGACACTGTATATTTTAAGTATGGGGTGGGGGTGAAACATGTCTTATGGTCACATCTTGGCTTTCTTTTTCGCATTTGCATTCATGTTTAAGTTTTTGTTCTTAGTCTTTATTTTCATAAAAAAATACAAAAATTCAAAAAACAAAGTTAGAAAATGTCAAAAAACACAAAAAAAATGCATATTTACTTTCTTAAGTTTGTTTTTAAACTCTACTTAGATGTCCTATGATGAAAACTCAATAGCTGATTTGATCATGTAAATCCTATGGCATATTTGGATGGTTTAGCCTATGTCTGTAAAATGGTTTTTATGTAGATTGTGAACTTGTGATGAAATTGAGCACATATAATCCTAGGCTAAAAAGCAAATCCAACAAAAATTGTCCTTGTGAGAATTTTGGCCTATAGGGAGAACATAAAAAATCCCTCTGCTTTCTTGAGTGTATTTACTCTTCCTATGCATCTCTAAATGTTGTGATAGTTATTCAAAGCCAATGCATATATATGTTTATGTTTACAAGAATTAAATGATGGAGGCATCTTTTAAGCCATTTTTATTCTCACTTTACATACCCTGCATTATATCTGCTTGAAGCCAGAATATTAGCCTGAGCCTTATATTGCAAACTCCATAAAATTATCCCTAGCCGAATTGAGCCTGACCCCATTTGGGAATTGAGACTTAGATTGGTTAGAATAATCCCTTGTGGAAAGAAAAGTGCATATTGTCTAGTTTTGAGCAAATAAAATTATGGGATGGTACATATATGCATCTTATCATACTTTGTAAAAGGATTTTTCGCTTACCATATAAATGCACCCTTATTTATTTTCATGCAAAAAAAAAAGCCAAAAAAATAAAAAATTTGGAATTGTTACATAGTGCATGAGCCAATTATTCCTTAGTTCTTTTATTTTATACAAGATTTTTATTTTTGAGAGCATATTAGGGTTTGAAAGAAGGTTGATAAGCATTATGGAAAAGAATTTTGGATGAGCATTATTGTAGAGATATGGTTTGGATATAGTAGTGATAAAGTTTAGGAGTCTTGATTCCCGAATTTTATAAACACCACATAGGCAAATAATTCCATACCTTTCTATTTTCTACCAAGCCCCATTACAACCCCGCCGAATGGAGTCTTCTTTGAAGTCTTCCATTGAGCGAAAGTCCTCATGATGGTTCTTAGTGCATCTACATAATTGGTTGCAAAGTGGATTTTTATAAATTGCAATGTTTATGAGATTGTATATGGAATAGAGTTGAGAGTTTATCTTCATAGCCTAAACACATGAGAGTTGATCTTCATTATTCCTGTGAGGTTGGATTAAAATTGCAAATGCCTATGGATCGCTCAAATATGTGTGATGACGTTAAATTCACTTGCTTTTCTTTGCTACCACTTATGATGTTACTTTAGACAAGGGCAAAGACTTGAAGGGTGTGTTGTAGGTGTTGGTTATTTCTTAGTGATTGCTTGAGGACAAGCAAGTCTAAGTATGTGGTGTTTTGATGTACATATTTAGAGTCTTTTTTATCGCATCTTTTGACTTCATATTTCATTCAATTCCAAAAGAAAAGGTTGAGAAATAATGTAAATTTCTGTAAAATAAGCTAACGTGCAAGAAATAGAGTATGCACAAGTTTCGATCTAATTATGTAGGAATTGGAGCGAAATTGGAGTCTAAACAAAGGAACCAAGAAGAGCAAAAAAATGGTCGAAATCGACCTATCTGGTCGATATCGAATGAAGCATCGACACAGACTCTAAGTGTCGAGACCGACCAAGAACACCAGTAGAAGAAGAGCACTCGATAACGACTAGCTGAGGTCGATATCGACTATGACCCAGAAATCGAGTGGAATGAAGCCCGTCGAGCAAAAAGGAAGTAGTTGATTTCGACTGAACTGGTCGATATCGATTGGATTTCGACACGGGTTGGACGCGCTTTTTGAGACACGGATTGCAATTCTATCCATAAGAGCCACGGATTATCATCATATTTAGATAGATTTGACCTTAGGGGATGACGGAGGGGTAACCTGTCGTTGATTCCGCCAAAGAAAACTCAAACCTATAGCAAGTATAGCAATAAGCAAGAGGTCGATCCACAGGGAAAATTATAACTCAAGTGTAATTCAGGTGTCAATCAAAGTAACCAGTTTGGGGGTTTTTTTTATGTGAAAGTTTCGCCTTTTATCAAAGCGAAGTAAAGGAATTTGTTTTAAACAATTTAGGAGAAGCAATTCTACCTACAATTTTCCACTTTATTTGATTGAAGCGATCCTTGTAACTTTTTCTCGTCCTATTACGTTTCCTATGAATGCCCTTGTCCCGACCTAATATAGTTACTAGTCCAACCAGTCCTAGCAATCCTTATCAATCGAACAGTCCCTAAAGAAGGATTTAACCCAATTGATAGCTTTAAGTTCAGAGATTAGCCAAGGTATTTGCAGTCCCTAAAAAAGGATTTAACAACACATTCAACTTCCTACTCATTCAATTAGTTCAACCATCCCTAAAGGAATAAGGTTGCCACTTAGGTTAAGGTTCACAACCAGGAATCTACAAAACCTTAGCGATTGAATTGATCTAACAAGTTGGCCAGACAAGATAGAACAAATCAATAATCAATCAAGCACAAAGAAGTTGAAACATTCAAATATAGGGAAACAAGGAGCAAGAATTAGAAACTCACAATCAATCCGAATAAAGCTTCAAATTGCAGGCAGAATAGATGAGTTTAGTTCCTCATGGAAAACATCGCTCAAATCTCTAAAGTGTCTGATGAAAGAATAGAATAGAAGAAGTGCTGTAAAAATAACTAAAAGTCGGCCTTTTAAACACCCAAGTCGGCCATCAAACAAAATAAGAACATCTAGGGTTTTTTTAATCAAAACGACGCATATCGCTGACGGCCACTGCTGCGGGCGCAGCATATATGCTGCGGCCGCAGCACACTGTTTCTTCGTACCACGCTGCAAATTGATTGGCGGCGCCCGCGGCATACATGCTGCGGCCGCAGCCAGGGGCTTTTCACGGAAAATATATCCCGAATTTGCTCTTCTTGTCAACAGGAAAGTTGTAGTTCTCTGAAAGAGCTTTCCAACGCATGGTCATAATAGTCAATCGGACAATCGAGGCCTCCAGAAAGTGCAAAACAAGTTCAGCATGTCTGACGACAACTTCTGCAGACTTGTTCTTCGTTTAGGTCCGCTTCTTCTTCTCAGGACCTCTTGAGATCTTCATGTAAGCTTCTCCGATCAACTAGACATTCTCATCTAATGCGTTAACAACTCCTGTCTCATCATCGGATCCACGATTACCTGAAATAATCAATAAAAGTGTGTAGATTCCGACTCCACTAACATAGAGAACTAATATGCAAATCGTAATTAAATCATGCAGGAAATGCATCTTAACTAAGCTAAATGCAACCTATTATGCCTACCTAAATGCATGCTATCAAACTCCCCCACACTTAACCTTTGCTTGTCCTCAAGCAATGATAGAATGAACATGAATCAACGCATCCCACAGGAAATCCCTTCGAGTTTCAACCTCATCAAAAAGCAACATCATAGCAGGTGAAAACATAAACCAAGCAAACAAACGTCATAGCATGTATTTCAGTGATCAAAGCTTAGAAGTAGACATTATCCAACCTCACCAGAAATATGTGTTTCACTCATGTGTTTAGGCTTTAAGATACAACTCTCTACTCAAACCAATCATGCACTAAGCTCATAGACAATGACCACCATATCACCAATTCTCTACCGAAATGTCATTACTTGCGGAACACAATAAAGAAGATAAAATGCGACACTTTTTTTTTTCTTTTGTTTTCTTTTTTATTTTTTTTTCTTTTTCTTTTTCTTGTCTTGGTGCTTTTCTTACGCGAAGCGCAAACATGGGTGTCATGAATGGCCCCGGTCTATCAACACATCAACCTACTAATATGAAGTCTACTTGAACATCTTTTGACGCAAGTTGCAAACATGGGTGTCATGAATGAACCTGGTTACTCAATGATCAAGCTTTCTTTCCTAGTGGATAGTTTTCAACACCTTTTTGCGCGAATCATACCCATGGGTGTCATGCATAGATCCGGTTACTAAGTGCATCAACCATTGCCACCTTATTCACTAAATATGCACAAATTCAAACAAAAGACTCAAAATATAAACATAAACTCCGCAAGCAACAAACATGTGAGTCGGTCTTTAAAAATAGATATTGCAGTCAATGCCAAGAGGTAGCAACACAAGGAGAGTAATTCACACAATTGAGCAAAAGAATTCAAATAAGGCCAAACATTCTCACATGGTCATGTTTTTAGGATTCAATCATACTTTAGCTCAATCATACATGCTCAATTATATTTGCTAGCTCATGTTCCACAAAAAAGCAAATAGAGATAATAATCAAAACATCCAGAACTCCATGGGATTTTTATGAATCATGCTTGAATTTTAAAATAGAGGACAAACTAAGCCAGATGGGTATTTGAATAACACATATGTATGCAATGCATGCTCTATTTTTGGATTTTTTGATTTTTTTTTAAATACGAAAATTTAAAATTAAAAATTAACTAAACTAAACAGAAATTAAATATGATGCAGAAAATTAAATATGATCTCCTATATGCATCTATATATACAGAATTCCTCTCCCCCACACTTAAAGTTTTCATTATCCTCAATGAAACAATAAAGACAAGAAAAGTAAATCAAATATAATCAGGGTGAAGGAAAAGAAAAAGGAAAAAGAAAGAAAAACTTACCTCGGGTTGCCTCCCGAGAAGCGCCTTTGTTTCAAGTCTTTGGCTCGACGTACTGGCCCTTGATTGGCCTAGGTTCCTCCACCAGGGTCACCAACACCTGTCATCTCATTGACAAATGCGGGCACCCTTGAAAGGTGTAGCTTTCTGTCCAAGCTGTCATCCATGACCCTTAGCTTCTCTCCTTGAGCTATGCCTGGGGGTTGTCCTGAAATCACAAAAGGTTTCCATTTGTTAGGAGGCTCAAATTTCCATAAACTATTTTCCTTAGGTGTCTCTAACAAATCACGAAAATTATTGTTGCGATCAATATTGTTAGCAATAGGCATATCTAAAGAATTTTCAGGAGAAAGCTTAGAATGATTAAAGAGAGAGAATTCTATCTTTCTTCCATCAAACTCCATAGTCAATAGACCCTCACAACAATCAATTTTCGTTTTCGCAGTTTTCAGGAATGGTCTTCCTAGTATAATGGGTGTTTCAGGGGCTCCCTGCTCCATATCTAAAACAAAGAAATCAACAGGGAAAAACAAATCATCCACCATAACCAAAACATCTTCAACAACGCCTCTTGGTCTGATTTGTGATCGATCAGCAAGTTGCACTGTAACCCCAGTCTCAGTCAGAGCACCCAAACCCAAAGACATGTACATGTTATAGGAAATAACATTAATTGAGGCTCCTAGATCTAGCATGGCTTGTTTGAATCTAGTATTCCCAATTGCACATGGAATTGTAAACATACCTGGATCTTCACATTTTTCAGGCAATTTCCTTTGCAACATAGCAGAGACATTTTCATTCAAGCTTACCTTTTCCTTCTTTTTCAGTCTTTGCTTCTTCTTGATGGTGCACAATTCCTTCAAAAATTTAGCATATCTAGGAATGCTCTTAATTAATTTGAGTAAAGGAATATTTACCTCGCATTTGCTGAACGTCTCAAAGATCTCCCTACCGTTCTCATACCTTCGTGTATCCTTTAGGGCTTCCGGAAAAGGTGGAACCGGCTTTGGAGTCTCCATAGGTACGGAAGAAGAAGGAGGAGAGGAAGGAGGAGGAAGAGGAGGAGAAGAAGAAGGGGAGAAAGACGGAAAATGCGTACCTGGCACCGACGGATCGGCGAGCTCACTGGCGGCGGGCGCCGCATTATGCTGCGGGCGCAGCATGTTTGATTGGCTGCGGGCGCCGCAAGGTTGCTGCGGGCGCCGCACCGTATTGCCTCCGTCTTCTTCGTTCATTACTTCCCTATCTTCGTCCATGATTCCCCCATCATCCTTTTGAGGTGTGACAATCAGTTCCTTGCCACTTCTAAGCATTATTGCACTGACATTCTCCCTAGGATTCTCAATCGTTTGCAATGGAAGCTTCCCTGAATCGTTTGCCTCCTTCGCACTTAAGACCTGAATGAGCTGACTCAGTTGATTCTCCAAATTTGTGATCCAGTCTGATTGTTGTTTCTCAACCTTCAAGACCAACCGTGACAATTTCTGTATTGGATCCTCAATAGCCTCATTGGATTGTGGTTGGCCTCCCAGTCGAGGTTCAAATTGTTGGTGGGGCCTTGCCTGTTGCCCCCCTTGCTGATTGAAAGGTTCTTGGTAGTTGCCATAACCATTACCCTGCTAATAGCCTCCATTGTAGTTATTATTGTTGAAGTACCCAGGATTACCAAAGTTGCCTTGCCTAGGCCTTTGTGGAGCAAAATTCCCAATTGCATTCAACTCAACACTAGGATCTTGCAAAGTTGAGTACATATCCATAGGGTGGGATGGATCGCTGTAGGATTCACATGCTTTCAACTGCTGAGATGCTCTGTCAACTACCAGCTTCTTGAGCATCTCTTTCATCTCTGCCATATCAGTCTGTAATGCAGCCACTGGGGCATCAATAGCAAGTATACCTCTAGCACGAGGGCTCTTGTTGAACTGTCTGGAGCCCTCAGATAGCTCCTTAAACACATCCCAAGCTGCGGCAGGCGTCTTGTTCAGCATGTTTCCTCCACAAGCAGAATTCACTGTTTTGCGCTCTATATCAGTCAACCCATTAAAGAGAAAGAGAACCAGATCCTTTTGAGAGTACCCATGGCATGGGCAGCTGGCGCAGAGTTTCTTGAAACGCTCAAAGTACTCATGTATAGACTCTGTCGCATACTGCTCAATGCTGCTGATTGACCTTTTCAAAGCATTGAGCTTTGTTGCAGGGAAGTACATCTCTAGGAAGACTCTCTTCATCTCAGCCCAGGTAGAAATAGAGTCAGGTGGTAGATAGAAGAACCATTCATTTGCCTCGTCCTTCAAAGAGAAGGGAAAAGCTCTCAGCTTGATTTGCTCATCAGTTACGTTCTCTGGTTTCCTCCCAACAACCACCCTATGAAATTCAGACAGATGCTTGTGGGGGTCCTCCCCACTCAACCCATGGAATTTGGGTAGAAGATGAACTACCCTTGATTTCAGCTCAAAGTTAACTCCTTGTGCTAGCGCAGGGAATTGGATTGCCAGGGGTTGCTGTGCCAGATCAGGAGTAGAAAGCTCCTTAAGAGTGCGGTTCGCGTCGTTAGCCATCTCTGTTGTAGGTTCTTCTTGATCAAAAGGGAGTTCGCGAAAGCGATCACGAGCTTCTCGCCTTAGAGCGGCAAGGGTCCTTTCAATCTCTGAATCAAACGGTAACAAAGATGAATTATTAGCACGGGTATGGACCATATAAGACGGTCCACACCAAGATTAACACTAAAAACACACAAGAATTAAATAAAATTTCCCCGGCAACGGCGCCAAATTTGACGGAGGGGTAACCTGTCGTTGATTCCGCCAAAGAAAACTCAAACCTATAGCAAGTATAGCAATAAGCAAGAGGTCGATCCACAGGGAAAATTATAACTCAAGTGTAATTCAGGTGTCAATCAAAGTAACCAGTTTGGGGGTTTTTTTTATGTGAAAGTTTCGCCTTTTATCAAAGCGAAGTAAAGGAATTTGTTTTAGACAATTTAGGAGAAGCAATTCTACCTACAATTTTCCACTTTATTTGATTGAAGCGATCCTTGTAACTTTTTCTCGTCCTATTACGTTTCCTATGAATGCCCTTGTCCCGACCTAATATAGTTACTAGTCCAACCAGTCCTAGCAACCCTTATCAATCGAACAGTCCCTAAAGAAGGATTTAACCCAATTGATAGCTTTAAGTTCAGAGATTAGCCAAGGTATTTGCAGTCCCTAAAAAAGGATTTAACAACACATTCAACTTCCTACTCATTCAATTAGTTCAACCAGCCCTAAAGGAATAAGGTTGCCACTTAGGTTAAGGTTCACAACCAGGAATCTACAAAACCTTAGCGATTGAATTGATCTAACAAGTTGGCCAGACAAGATAGAACAAATCAATAATCAATCAAGCACAAAGAAGTTGAAACATCAAATATAGGGAAACAAGGAGCGAGAATTAGAAACTCACAATCAATCCGAATAAAGCTTCAAATTGCAGGCAGAATAGATGAGTTTAGTTCCTCATGGAAAACATCGCTCAAATCTCTAAAGTGTCTGATGAAAGAATAGAATAGAAGAAGTGCTGTAAAAATAACTAAAAGTCGGCCTTTTAAACACCCAAGTCGGCCATCAAACAAAATAAGAACATCTAGGGTTTTTTTTAATCAAAACGAAGCGTATCGCTGATGGCCACTGCTGCGGGCGCAACATATATGCTGTGGCCGCAGCACACTGTTTCTTCGTACCACGCTGCAAATTGATTGGCGGCGCCTGCGGCATACATGCTGCGGCCGCAGCCAGGGGCTTTTCACGGAAAATATATCCCGAATTTGCTCTTCTTGTCAACAGAAAAGTTGTAGCTCTCTGAAAGAGCTTTCCAACGCATGGTCATAATAGTCAATCGGACAACCGAGGCCTCCAGAAAGTGCAAAACAAGTTCAGCATGTCTGAGGACAACTTCTGCAGACTTGTTCTTCGTTTAGGTCCGCTTCTTCTTCTCAGGACCTCTTGAGATCTTCATGTAAGCTTCTCCGATCAACTAGACATTCTCATCTAATGCGTTAACAACTCCTGTCTCATCATCGGATCCACGATTACCTGAAATAATCAATAAAAGTGTGTAGATTCCGACTCCACTAACATAGAGAACTAATATGCAAATCGTAATTAAATCATGCAGGAAATGCATCTTAACTAGCTAAATGCAACCTATTATGCCTACCTAAATGCATGCTATCAGGGGATATTTCCTTTTTACCCTAAAGGTTACAAGCAATGGTAATGGTAGGGTGAATAATGAAGCATACATGGGAAATAAAGTCCTTCGTCCTCTTATCATGCATATGTCTAAAGCAACTTCAAATTTTACTCCTTTCATGGTTTTCTCTAAAAATTGCACTTCATTGAGACTTCCCTTTACTAGGCAATTTAATTGCTATATCTCTAACGGATCTACTTTTGCATCGTCGAGCTTTGTAACTACTTCCATGACACTTTTCAATTTTTCAATGGGGGTGTACGTTTTCTCAAAAATCTGAATAAAACTTTATAAACTTTATGCTCATGTGAGAAATATGTATATGATGACTAATATGTGGTACTAACCATGTATGCAAAAACAAGACTTTAAAATATGCATTTAACTAACAATTGAGCGAATATGTAAGTAAGTTATGCTTTTACCCCACCCCATACTTATATCTTAAAGAGGTGCGTTTGCAGGGGAGATCGAGATCGAGTGGCGGTGTCGATATTGACTGGGTATATCGACATCGGTCTTCTGCTCCAACTCAGGGTGAATCAATAAGCTCATAATATCACTTGCCTCAAGACATCATTGCCATAAGTTACAAACCCATATAGAAGAGGCTAAAAAAAAGAGAAGAAGAACAGAATTCAATAATTTAGAATTAATAGATTCTTCAAAAAACAAAGAATTCACAAAACATACAAGCCGATGCAGATAACTCTCCACAACAACGTCCACTATAAAACTCCCGGGCATAGGAAAGTTGGTCCTCGATCCAGTCAATGAGCTATTTGACATAATCAATAGAAAAACACTTATAAATTTTCAAGACAACCGTGGCAAGCGATGAACCATCTTCCTTATCTTTATCCTTACAAAAGGATTGTCGCAAGACACGATCTATCTTTAAGCTTATCCACAAGCAAGGATCAGATCAAAAGCTCAGCAACAAGGTTCAATCAAAACGCGTCCTGCCACTAATACAAAAATCTATACGATATTTCCCTTATTCTAAAAATGAATTCATATAAATAAACCTGCCCGTTGCCTACAAAGTTTTAAGCAGAACATTCTCATATAACGCCAAGTTTTGATGCATTCTCTCAAAATCTTTCCCCTCCTATATTTATCCCAAGTGTTATAACATACCCCAACCCTAGGTTCATCAGAATGATCCTTTTTCAGAGTTATATGGTCAGGCTCCCCCTTCCATATATATTTACAGAACTTGAAGAAGAAGTTCTAGGTCATGTATTCCTCCGCTTTCCTCAAACCAACACTTCATGATCCTAGTAGAAAGAGATGAAGGAAACTGGTACTCCCTTTTTTGAAGGATGGAGAGATTTTGTAAGAATCAATGACCTCAGAATTGGAGCGTGTCTTACATTCAAATATGAATGATACACTCATTTTCAAGTTACCATACAGGAGCCTGGACCAGAGCAAAATGGAAATATCTCTTATGATCTCATGTGCTATGAAGACATAGGAGATACCACACAAATCTAAAAATTACTGAACAAGGTTTTGTAACAAATTTGATCCACATAGATCAAATTTCAACCATAAAAAAAAACTTAGCGAACCCTTTTATTCTATGTTATTTCACGCGTTATTTTATAAAGAGCTCAACAACAAGAGATTGGTAAGGGTATCGCAAAGTAAAAAAAAGCAGTAAGCAAAAGCAATAAGCAAGAGAAGAAATTATATATTTATAAAAAAACCATAAACCGCGACAAAATAGTCGACCTGAATATCGCGGGTAAAACTATTCAAAAACCATTACGCCAGGCAAAAGAAACAAACCAACGTTCAAAAACAACCGACACAAATGTTTTCTAAGAACTAGTAGCGGGATCGCGATTTTGATCGTCGAGATTACCAACCATGCCCGTTTCAAGCGACGGTGTGGGGGAAGAAGAGGCCAAACCTCGAGACGGATCCACCAGAACCATATCGCTAGCATCATAACTAGGCGTGAACATCTTAACAGAACTGTCGAGATGGGCGAACCGGTTCACACTCTGAACGACCGCACCATCAACACCTTTCGTGAACGCCTCAGCTAAATAGCTGTAGAGAATAGATTCCCTAACCGTCTCTAAAAATTTACCAAGTCGTTAGGTGCCCTCATCGGTCAGAAGATCCTCGTAAAGGGTAGCTTTGGTCAGTTGAACATCATCGCTGGTCGTATACTTCTCCAGCTCCCCCTTAACAGTAGATAATTCGTCGCGCCCGCGTTGTAACTCCTCCTCTAACCCACGCAGCTGACCCTCTAAGTTTGAAATCCGCGATGCACTTTCCGCATTTTTTTCCTTAAATTCATGGATTCTACGTTCGAAAGATCTAGCTCCCCCTTCACCATCTCAAGCTCCTTCTCGGTTTTCTCCAAAGCGTCCTGTAAACTCTTGATGGTCTCTTCTTGCATCTCTGCGTCTTTCAGCTTGGACAACTTAACTTGAAAATTTTTACTTCTTTCTGCAACTGAGATACGCGATCGCTATACTCCTTCAGGCGTCTCATCACTTCTTCCCATTGAAGGTTATACTAATCATCAAACAATAAAACATGTAAAAAGAGAGAAAGTCTGAAGAAAGTGAAAGTTGCATAGCTAAGTAAAAGAGCAATTTAAACCTACCCAACCCACAGCCTTCTGCCCTTGGACAGCCAGATCCTCGTCCGCGAGGGCCCGGAAATAATCCCTTTCGGCTGGACAACTCCTCGCGGGAAGAGCAAGTTTTTGATAGTCGATCGCTGTGATATAGCTATTCCAGACTGAGAGAGAGGCTCTTCTGATGAAGGCATGCCTGGACCTTTGTCCCCTGTTTTCCTTTTCTTAGCTGTTGTTCAGACAAGAGGCTCATCATCTCTGGTCGGACGCTGATCCAAATCAAGGGCGGGCAGGGTGTTTGCAATGTCCTCCGTGGGACGATTCTCGACAGGAACTAGAGGTAAAGCAAGCTCACGAGCTACTGATGAGACACCAGCAGCCGATGATCTTCGGTTCTTCTTCCCCTTCAAAGCTCCCGCGGAATGTTTGGTAAGATCAAACATACCTGCCAAAGAAAAAAGGCATGATATAGACGGACGTGGATTGAGGTAAGAAATACTTATCTGCGTATAAAAGGGAACAAAAGTTATAATATATCGTGGGTCAAAGGAAGCACTGAATACCCACCCTAAGGATGTGGGAGGCTGAGTCTTGCCATTTCTAAGCGGGCAAGAGTTCATAACTCGTTATAACTACGCTTGCCCACTTTATTTCCACATCCAAACATTGCTTTCCATTGATCAGTCACTGCGGTCCTGTTCATGGGAGGGGCTTGATAATTGCCCAGGCTAATTTTAAATTTTAAAATAGCCCCAGAGAGATCGCAAACTAAGAACCATTTTTTCCTCCATCCGGGACTACTCGACAGTCTCGTTACTATTTCGCCACTAAGAGACGTGGAAACCAACCCATTTTTCCCATGCCTAAGGGATAAGAATGTGAATAGATGGTCTAACGACATCTCCTATTTAAGGCTGCACATCGCATGGTATAAACGGCCAAAAACATCCATACGTTAAAGGAAACCTGAGCTGGGCACACTCAACTTTTCCCCAGAAATTTTGCATGGAGTCTAGGCAAAGGAAGACAAAACCCTTGGAGTAAACTCTCCAGATAAACCACCAAGTGATTAGGGTATATGTTCAAGCAACCTCCTCTCACAGAAGGCAAAACCAATTGTACCCCCACAGGCCAAGGAAAAGCACGAGCCGCGAGTTATAACTGCATGGGCTTTAAAATAGATACCTCCCCCCTAGTCTCCGATGTAGTAGGGGCTATCCTCTCCTCAAGAACAGAAGGGACAGGAGGAGGATCAGAAGGAGTAAAGCCCTCACAGAAACTATTGTTCGCGAACTCTTCAACATTGTAAGGAGGCATGGACAAATCTCCTGGTGCCACGCGAATCTCTTTATGTTTCTTGCCATCGCGAATGACTTTTCCTCGCTTACCTTGACCATCCTCATATTCGGATGTATGGTAATACACGGGATCTTTTTTCGACAAGGGTTGCTTAAATGATCCAGCTAGGGAGGCCCTACTTTTTCCTTTTAACAATACCACCTTTTGTCTTTTTTCCCTGCGTTTTTCCAAATGAAGTGGGGGGGGGAGACGAATGGAAGACGTTGTGGCCTCTGAGTCATTTTACGCGATCGAATGCGAAGTTATTGAAGAGCTAAATTCCTCTCCTACAACCCCCACGCTCACATTCTGGCTGTCGCTTTCTGATGACATCGTCTATTTTTCCCCAAAAAGTAAAGACCCTTCTAAGAAATAAACTGCCTGAAAAGACACGAAGAAGGAAAATCAACACGGGGAAAACAGTCTCTTCAAAATCGCGATTATATAGAAATGGCGCCAAAAAATCCCTTTTCCTTCCTAAAAAATCCCTTTTCCCAAGACAGAAAACGGAACGTCCCCAAAAGAAAAAATATAGCAGAAAACCCCCAAAGATTTTGTTTTTTGTCCCATCGGAGAACCGCCACCTGATCAACATGAATCCGCCCTGCAAGGGTGGTCCGATCATAGAATCCGGGAAGGGAACTAAGAGCCGGTCCAACCGCCCCTAAACACCACTTTTTTCGTCCTTTCCCCCACCAGGGGGGGTTTACATCCTCATTTCAAAAGCAACCCCTCCAAAAGGAATTTCCCCCTTTTTACCCCGAAATCCAGAAGAAATCAAGGGGAAAAGATGAAGAAAATCGGAAATAGAAAGAAAAACCATAGATAGAAAATGGCAAAAGAAAGCTGTAAAAAAGAGACGGATTCAAGGGCCACTTACTTCAAAATGGAGAGCTGATCGAAGAGGAAGCTCTAATCTTGAAGTAACTCTACCCAAAATCACTAAACCAGAAGGTCCAAGCGACGATTTCTTGTTTCAGGAAAGGCCGCTTCCCTTTTTTCTCTTTTTCTCTCTCTCCTCCCAATTCAAGATAAGATGAAATGACGAGAAAAAGAGAGTGAAGACCTTATTTATAAGTCTTTGAGGGACTGTACCAATTCCCGCTCTAATAACCCATGAACTTATTGGGCCTGACAGCCCAATCCCATGTCCACGCAAACCTCATATTCCCCCGTTAAGGAAAAGGGAGGCATCGCTTTTTATCGAGACTTGATCGCGTGTCACTTTTCCTCGCGATCTAGTCTCGAGGAGATATGACAACGCTATGAAAAATCACCCCTTTTATTAATGGTGGTATGACATCATAAATGGGCTACCCCTCGCAAAGGTCATACACACATTAAAGAATATACCATCGCGATAAGAGTTTTCTCAATTCACATAAATAAAGGCTCAGATCTAAATAAGAATATCTCCCCTCAGGTTTTAGATCGCGAATAGAAACTATGAACCGACTAAAACTCCCTCAAAAGAGCAAGCAGCTCACTGGTGAAGCACCTCTCCTCTTACATCGCTAGGTGTAGCTACTCTAGACTGCTGGCTCGAGGGCATGGGCTACACGTGTCCCCTACATGAACCACGAGGTCACCAGCCAGCTGCTCGCTTGGACAATACTATAAATACCCCCTAGTATCCACCAGAACGGGGATTCGAAAGAAGGAGAAGAAAAGGAGCTCTGCAACTTCCTTCGACGTAAAACCCTTGGGATTGAGCTCCTTAGACCCTCAAATCAGAGAAGAAGCTTTTCTGAGAAAGACACATCATCAAATCAAACTTCCTCTAAACACGACGATTGAACAGTAAATATACCTGATCGCGAAAGTTGGATAATCGTAAGGCCACACACAACAATAACAGTAAATATATCTGACAATACTGCAGGCATTAAAAGATTTTCGTTGTCACCTTGAGGTAATAAGTATAGGTGAAATTCTAGAACCGCTTCAGAATGTTGGTCGCCAATTGACCCAGTTGGGTCTCTACGCTTTTCCTCCATGTGTCGATCTCACTGAGCCTTGCGTTAATGCCATGTAGTTGAGTGTGGACGGCATTGTTGGATTGCTTTGTCTCCGCTTGGTTTCTCCTCATTTCGTCCAGGATGAGTTGTAGATCATTCCTTCTTTCTCTCTCAATATGGCCAGGTGCTCTATATGGCAGGGGTTGTTGAAATTGTTGATGCTGGGGTTGTTGTTGATATTCCCAGTTCCCTTGGTAGCCTCCATAGTTGGGCCCCCGCACATACTTGACTTCATCAAGGGTCTCCACCATTTGTACTTGCTCCGTGTAGGGACAAGCCATCGTGTTATGCTTTTGTGACCCACATTCTAAACAAGCTTGGTTATTAGTAAGAAACCGAACTTGCTTTTGAAGACGCTTTACCCGGTCTTTCATAATCTAGTCCTTCACCTCATGATCCACCTCCTTTGAAGGCTCATATAGTGGCATGGATAGGGGCGGCCTCGCATCGGGTGCCACAGAAGTCCCACATGTGTTGTCGAACACCACTAGCCTTTCAATCATATCCCAGGCTTGATTAGGGGTAAGCTCCAGGTAGAGATAAGTGGTATAGGTGTTTATCCACTCCCGTGTATGCACGTCCAGGGCATTGTAGATGATCTCCTGGATAACATATAATGGTTTCCCATGGGTAGGGCATGATCTCATCAGGTCTTTGTAGCGCTCCCAAACATGTGCTAGCTTCTCTCCTAGTCTCTGCTTGTAGAACATGATCTTTTGGCGAATTTGCGCCGTCTTTGATGGTGGAAAGAACTTGTTGAGGAAGATGTCCCTAAGTTCACCCCATGTGCGGATAGATCGTGGAGGCAAGATTTCCAACCAATGTAGTGCTTTTCCTGCAAGAGACCATCTAAAAGTTTTCAGTCGCATATATTCTAGATAGACACACTCAGCATTGGTGCCACATAAATCAATGTATGTAGTGATGTGCATCATAGGGCATTGGAAGCCCTTTCCCTCAAAAGCATGTTTCCTAATCTCCACTATAAAAGTAGTTTTATTTTCAAAAGAAACATTAGGGAGAACAATAGGAGACTCAGGCACCACCACAGTTGGGTGCATATATTCTTTGGCGTTTTGTGGGATATGGCGTAGTTGCTCTTGGGCTTCTCGACGAGCTTGGGCCTCTTGTTCGTATCGAGCGGCCATTCATTGTTGTGCTTGAGTATGTTGATCGCGCTCGGTTTCGAACCCCTCAACTTGCTTTCTAACACTCACGAGCTCTTCTTGCATCGTCTCTTCATTTACCATGATCCTCTTAGACCTTTCATGTAGACGAAGGAAGCATTCTGGATCCTCTAAAGCAGCAAACTCGGGTGTGCGATCAGCGTGTCGCATACACCTTCAAAACAACACTAGGGAAACAAGTATGTAAGACTAAACAGGGCGCGATTGATAGCCTCCCCGGCAACGGCGCCAAAATTTATTAGGAGGAAATCGAGTCTAATAAATATGAAATATAAATTAAACTTGAATCCTAGTCCACGCAAATAAAATACAAGACTTCCTCCCGCTATAGTGGAAGGGGATCAGGATCGATCCTCGAGGAGGCGGGTCAGTGGTTTCCGAATAGTATGTAGAACTCTGCGCAATGTCGACCAGTAGCCTCGATATCCAGTTGGGAGGTCGATATCGACAGAGGCAATCGATTCCTAGTGTCTGGCTTCGATCTGTGAAACCTGCAAAGAAAAACAGAGTACAAAGGTACTCGATATCGATAGGGTATGTCGATATCGAGTTGGTCAGTGTGCTTCGGTCGTCTCAGAAGAATGTCGACATGGGATCTCTCGATGTAGTGTACTCGATATTGATAGGGTAGGTCGAAATCGAGTTGAATCACAAACAGAAAACAAAAAGTAAACAAAGAACAAAAACATAATAGATAAATAAATAAAAGACAACGCATTTTTCGGTTTTTGATTTACATAACTAAAAGCTCCTAAGGTAGGGATTTACCACAACAATAACCATGCATGCATTATTACTTTAATCACATAAAATATTAAGCTTTTGTCATCACCAATTAGGAATATAGAGGCTTTTGCATAAAAAACTAATTGTTTCTACCTTTTTCATAATTAGGGTTTAGGCAACTTCCGCAGGCAAAACCTAATTACTATCCCAATTCACATATATAATCCACTTTCGCTTCATATAAGGTAAATAAGGAATGATCCTAAATTAACATAAAGGATTGAGCGTGGGGTAGAAGATGAAATCGCATAATCAAATATAGAACTCAAGCATACTTTCATGGCTATCGTCGGGCTCACCCCGACCCTAGAAGTAGGACAACTACTCACTCTTCATTGGGGAAATCATCATTGCATTAAACTTGGAAAGAGAACTTCACTCTTACAACCACCTTCTCTCCCTCTATCTCTTTCACCTTTCTCCTTCTCTCTTTGCTTGTGATCGGATGATCGTTGGTTGGTTGAATTTGGAATGCCTAAAACCAGCTCCCTAGGGCTTTATTTATAGCCTCACAACCCTTACTAGCCAAGGATTAGAGTCCTAATCCTACTATTATTGGTAAAAGTAAATTCTATCTAAACTAAATTATATCCTAAAATAAAATATTAAAATAGGTAATATTCCCTAACATGCTTGGAATATACCCCTAAGATAGATGATCTTGGTAGATGATAGATGTCTTCGTGGCTAGGCAAAATCTCCCAAAGATCTGGCCTAATTCGCGTTTCTCACACGTTTGTTGCTCGAATCGATGTCGAGTGGACATGTATATAGCGAGTGAATTATATTGAGTCGAGTTGGTTTATTGTGGTCGACATGGCTTCTGTCTTGATCTGCTTCTTTTATCCTCAGTCGATCTCGGGTGGTTTGGTCGATGTCGAGTCAATGTGTCGAGATCGAGTCTTCTCTACTCAAGATCGAGCTCTTCTTTAGTGTCTTCTTTCCGCTCTAGAATGCTCCGTTTTCTACGAAATCAAACCAAAACTTGTGTAGACCTCTATATATTTCAAATGTACTCAAACTACACAAATTCACTACTTTTCCAACCCGAAAGTATAAAATCTGCATGAAAACAGAATAGATGTAAGCATGAAACATGGTGAAATAAGAGGACATCACTTAAGTTGCACACTTGACTGAGCATCTGTTTACTTATTGCGTATGAAAAGAGAACGATCATGATCTGTGTATCCTAGATTCGTTATTAGGGTCATAGAACGGCCCAGTCCCATCGGGCCTGTCCTTCATCGAGTTAGTTTAGAGTTGAGCTTGCGGGCTCTACTCACCATATGAGCATAATTACAAGACTACTAATGCGCACATATACCATCTGTGGATGACAATTGCTATGCTATAGCCCGATCTGGCCAGTGTTTACCCTAATGTGAAGAGGGGAGGAGGTAGGAGAGGGATATGCCATTTGGCATTCTTTGGGCCATTTATCGTATTTTTGCATATATATAAACTGTCAACATGCTTGAATGTTTAATATTTAGTACTGCATTAGAAGCATCTTTATTAGGTATAGTGTGTGTATATGCCTGATTGTGGGAAAAGAGTGTGATAGGGCCTCGGTCTGATCCCATGCTATGGACATATTTTTTAGGTTTGTTTGCAAATCATGTATATCCATGCTTCTATGGCGGGGGTTTGCTCGGGTGATGGAATCGAACTCATCTTATCACTTGACATAAGTATTTCGCGTATTTAAGACTTCCTGTTTTGGTTTTGACCCGGCCTCGCCGTGGCAAGTTGTACTATATTTTCTGTTTTTGCCCTTTTACTTAAAACGAATTCGGCAATGTAGACTCATAGGACAGGTTACGGGTACCCAATGGCCCTACGATTGCTTTGGGGTTTGAAATCCCCACTTTAAACGCTCTCACTTGAGGTTTTGAAACCTCGACCCATACTTGGATTACTAGATCCGAACGAAGTTATCCAACCTTTGAAACATAATCTAAATATTTATATTTGTGCCGTTACAAAGTTGGTATCAGAGCGAGGTTGTGGAATTCGGGTACCAAAGGGTCGAGCGTATGTTTTAAAAACCGCCCATGAATTTCAAAGGATTTTGACAAGTTTTAAAGGGCAAAATGAATTTAATATAGCTAGTATAAAAGGACTCAACTTAATAAACTCGACTTAGGGTAATAAAACCGGATAATTGGTCATCGAGTGGGTAGAACGATGCTAGACCATCCTTATTAGATGTAGTCCTTGGGAACTGGTAGGCAAACTTATCTTGAACTTTACAGATGGGCCTGGAAGACTCCAAGGAGTTTGCACCGTAGTGGTTGGAGTAGTGAGGTTAGGACATAGAGATCGGAAGGTAGTTGACCCTTCCAGTCAGTTGCCCCTCGAAGAGCGGCCATAGGTAGCTTGATGTGATTTTATAAACTGGGCCCGAGGGCGATCCCCCTCGAAGGGCATTAGATTATTATTGATGATTGCTTTAATGTTGAGTGTTGTTATACTAAGGATAGAGAATCTGATTGGCAGGTCCGGACTATGAAACATATATTGATTGATCTGTGCAAAGGGGATGGCAGAAGTACCCTTATTCTTATATGGTCGAAGTCCAGTTTGGGTAGAACGGTCCCTTTCACTATGTTGATCTCTTTGATGACCCTATCGAGTCCTTTCCCTAGATATCGGTGCCCTCCACGGGAAATTAGGTTGGTAAACACATTGTCGTTGGGAATAATATTTGGGTATGAGGATAATTGAGTGGGTATTGGAGGATGGTCTTGATGAAATTCCGAGTCTAGAGAGTAAGGTGTTTCTGGGGATGTCTTCCTCAACTCGTATGATGAACAACCAATGTCATCTTACTACAAAGAGTCATACCAGAGTTCACAGGAAAGAGGGGTGATGAGTCAGTTGGGATGCTTGAAATTGCATGACATAGCATAATCTTGTGTTCTCCAGCATGTATCTTATAAACACCCATTATTGAAATGCTGCACATGTCATTACATCTATGCTTAGTCACATTGTGTAGGTCTCATGTTGTACCTTGCCATCTTTCTGTCATGATCTTTTGTCGCCACAACATGACTACTTGGCCTATCATACTTATTGTGCTAATAATTGATGGAAGCATGAACTGCATGACATGAAACCGCATGATTGTTGCTCGCTTTGGAATTAGGTTCATAATAGTGTTAGCAACTCTTCTTAGTATGGATGCCCCGTAAAATGACCTCCTTAGCATGTTCGTTAATGTTGTCTTGATTTTGTTGGTTATAATAGTAGTTCCATCTGTGATCACATGATATGATGTAAGGTCTTGATAAATGCATCCATTGATTTGAACCCATGTCCCCACATTTTAGGCATCGTGCCCGATTACTTGGACTCGTATTATACATCGCTGCATTTCCTCCCATGTTGCATTTCCTCCCATGTTGCATTTCCTCCCATGTTGCATTTACTTGGACTCGTATCGATGAAATATGATTGTTTTGATTCCTTGTGTATCATCGTATTAATCGATTAAATTCATGCATGTACTGCATGTTATGTTGAGCCATTAGTATCAGTAGGACCCTTGGTTGTGACTCGTGCGAATTGATATCTTGCCTACATTATTGCTGATTCCCTCTTGAGCTAGGTCCTTGATAATGTGGCCTTTCCTCTATATATCCTCTCACAATTTTTTACTTATCCTGATCTGTTCAATGTTGAATTCGATGATCGGTTTTCTTTCTGTGATGGTTAATCCTAGCACGCTTACAAGTTATCGCTAGGTGGTGTTTCCCCTATCCCTCTATGATATCCTCTTGTGTTTACATGAACCTATGACTTGACACCTCGCATGATCACACAACACACTATATTATGATTTCGCATGCGCATGACACATGAGTGTTAGGTTGAATCTAATCGAATTACCTTTATTATATTCATGTTTTGATATATGCTATTGGTATATTCGGTAGGGCTTATGTTTCCCAATATGACTTATTAAATGGTTATATGTTTTACTTGTTTCGTAATGTGACAGTTATTGTACCACTTTATATGCCCCAATGACAGTTCATTCTAGCATGCTTATAACCTATCACCCATGATGTTCTCTTTGATACTCTATGATGATTCCTCATGCTCTCATGAACATTACGTTGAACTCGTTTGAATCACTTTAGACCATGCCCATATCTTGTCATGTATGACTAGTATTATGCCTATCTACTTGCCTCATGATGTTGTTTCCCCATGGTATTATGTGAAGATTACTCAATGCATCTTGTTTCATATATGATAACTTATCAGGTACTATTAATATAGTGTAAGAATTATGTCTTGGAAATATGACTTGTGATCGCATGCTCAATTTGTATCATCATTCAATATTATTGCCATATGTTGTGATAGCCTTGCTATGTTCCTTCATGTGATCTTATGACTATTTAAGCATATTAGATATTGCTAATCTAGTTATCTTGTTATGCCTTAACAACCTTGTATCATGCTTAATATGACTAATGACGTGCTTATGTGTGTGTCTCATATAATTTTGTGGCCTTACCATATGATACTCTTGTGATGCTTATCGTGTTCTAGTAGCTTGTACCTCATAAATCATCCTTGGATATGCTTATGCCACATGATGACCAGTTAGAACCATGTAGGACATGCTTTCTGATTATATGCCCTACTTGTTCTAACATGTAGACCACGATGTTGTATGATATGATAGTTACTATACTGCCCTCATATGTTCTTGCATGACACTTAGACTGATTGTTATGATTTTCCTTGGCATGCTATATTTGACCTCATTCGTTGATGTGTATACCACACTCGTGCATTGCTCATATATGTACTTGTATGACCATTACTAGTTTCCGCATAACTTGCTTAAAATTTTAGGCATATCTGTATCATGGAATGATAGACCACTAGTTGCCTCACATGCATCTCAGTGTAGGATTTGATTGTGTCTTTTGAAATAAATGCATGTGTCATTGATCCTTGAGATAGGTACATGTTAGTGTGGATTAATGTGATTGATGTGCTTTATGATGAATTCATGTGTGCTTGTCACAATTGTAACCTCATAGGCTTCCATAAGGGCATCGTTGCTATTTTTGGGTCGGAGTCTTGTCTCTAATCTTGTCATCTTTAGCTTTAGTCGTGTTTGTCTCCGAAAGGAACTTGGGTCGTCCATACATGTCACTTTCCTATCTCTTCTTACTTGGTAATGAATATTGCCTAATTTTTCATTGTTTAAGATGAGATGATTCGATGCTTTACAGTTTCATGCACCCTGATGTCTTGTTGAGTTGTTACTCTGAGTTGCGAAGCATGATCTTGATTCCTTTAAAATGTGAACGACAGATGTTGAAGAACCTGAATTGCTAAGTAGATGAAGTCAGGATGAAACTTGATAGCTTGACTTGATTATGTTCATATATGATGTTCAATAATAATTATTGAGCATGAAGGTAAATTGAGACTTTTTGACATTGATGCAATGTTTGATGATACGATGATTTCTATTATTATAAATGCTAGTTGATATGATTTGGGCCTTATGCATGATGATTTCCATAATTGCTTCCTCTTTGAGTATATGGGTGAGATTCTCTTGGAGTGGTCGGAGAGTAGTGAAAGGATTTGAGCTGTTAGGTTGATCAATGGCGGTATGAGGTAGAGTTGCAGGAAAGAGATGTTAGCTTAGGTAAGACCGAACGAGTTTTGGGACCTATAAGAGGTAATGCTTGGTGGTTTCCGATGACCTTTTTAGGTGAACCCTAGGTAGGAGTATAGGAAGGCTAGGCATTGATCAAGGAATTTTACTAAAGGAGGTGTTGATAGTAAGATGTGATGCCTAGGATGTTGTGGGTAAGATGGGAAGCGTAAGGAGTGGCCCTTGTGAGTAGTAAGGACATAGTATGGGAGGGTACTTGTGTTTGAAGTAGGGATTTGGTTCTTAGAGGTGGATCACTTGTGAAGGAGCTTGGTGGGATGAGGAGTGAGATTAGAATATCGAAGGGAGTTATGATTTCTTTTTAGGGATGTTGTTTGATATGACGGGTCTAGATGAGGAGCGATCTTGGCTTGAGAGTTGAAATTGAGCGAGTGGTGATTGTGTTTTCTGTGACTGGTAATGTTGTGATGATCTTCTTGATTATGTGACTTATTAATATATACTGGCCTAAAGTTAAATAATGACCTTAATAAACCTGATATGGAATGAAATTACATGTTGATATACAATACTGAAATCTAGTTGGTAGTGGCCAGTGATATCATGATATACTTATACATTGCTATCCTGATATGTTGTTTTAGAAGCATGTTATGATGTGTTGTAACATGCAATATGAGATAATGATGCTTTGCTATGTGGAAGCATGATGTTATATTATATGGTTGATAAGCATGACTATGGATATATTAAACAATGAATAGGATGTAAAGTATGAATATTACTTGTATATATGAGATAATAGTGCCTGATTGCTAAATGAACGTGTGTGCTTGCGTGACTAGCTATGATGGTTCAATGATGCACTTATTATGCCTTCAGTATGATGTAGAGATACTTTTATGACTCGTAGTATGATATTGAGACGTTGATATGACTTCTTGGTATGTTTTGGGGTGCTTAGTATGACTTATGTTATGAGATTATGCGGATGAGATGCCTTGATATATCAAGACTATGTTTGTTTTTTTGAGAGACTCGCCACACGCGATTTGGTTAGGGACATGATGATTTTTGTATATGAGTTGATGCAATATGGCTTATGATTTCTATTGAGTTAAGATTGGTAGATTGATTTGACTCCGGAACCTAGGAAGATAATATGGGAATATCCCTTAGAGGTGGATGTCTCCACTTCTCGAGTTTGGTTGAGTGGATGAATGATTTGGGGATTTAAAGAGTTTTGAACCGTTTTGGAAAAAGGTTTGCTTAGGAAAGGTTTTTAGTCTCGGGGACGAGAGTTGTTTTTAGAGGTGGATGAATGTAAAGACCGGAATTTTACGTAAGTATTTAATTGCCAAAATTTGAAAGTTTCAGAAAGCCCGTCCTCAAGCGCATTTCTAAAAATGGAAAGTCTTTGGAAATCATCCTGACATGTTTTAAAACATAGATTGTCGAGTTACATTCTGCTATTATATTTGAATTTAAAAGATGTAGTCTTGTGAGTCGTTGAAATGGATTTCAAATCGATTTGGATTTCGGGATAGATAGTCGGGACTTAAGGTCGGATGAGCGAAATCCCTCTCTCTCTCCCCAACCGGCGCCCTCCTCTTTCCCACTCATTCTCTCTCTTTCATCCCACTAGTACCATAATGATTTTGTCTTTTTCTCCATTAAACCCCTAATATGCCAATTGGTGCCCCTATATAATGGAAGCATCATTCCCCGAAATTCCCCATAAAATCTTCATAAAAATCTCAGCCTAGCTCAGCCTCCGTCCTCTCTCTCTTCATTCATTTAAAAACCAAAACCCTAAAAATCCAAGTTTTTAACTTTTCACCTCTTCAATCCATTTCCTCCACTCTCCACTCTCAACTCTCCATTTCTTGTTTCTCCTCCACCAAATAGCCCTAAAACACCTTGAAGAAGACCCCTCTCAAAGATCTAACCCAAAAATCGGAGTCCAAAAGCAAATTTCCATTGAAAAACCAAGTTTCTGTCCATTTCTTTGCCGTGAGATTCATCGTTGCCGCCGCAATTTCATCTTCGCGACCGTGAGATCAGAGCCTAGAAGAAGAAACTCATCCTCGCGGCTGCGAGTGCCCCATTTCGCCGCCGCGACCTTGAAGCCTAGTTCGTCGTTGGCTTGGTAAATCGACTCGTTCTCCCTTGTTTTAACTCCTTTCTCTTCCCCGTTTGTTCTCGCTTGTCCCCCACTCTCTCCTCTACTTTCTAACATCAAGAAATATCAGATCTCACTCTTTGTGAAGCAAATTCAAGCTCATTTCCTCCTCTTCCCCTATCTTTGAGCAAGGTAAACTTTCCTCCTTCCATCCTCTCATTTTGGATATAGATCTTCGAAAAGGTCCACTTTTAACCAAGATCTATCCCTGCTAGACCTTATCGTAGAAAAATCTTGTTCAATCGGAGCCCAAGACTCACTTCTTCCAAGGGTTTTGAACAAGCCTCAAGGAGGCTAGGTAATCCCTCTTCCGCTCTCCCCTCTAGTCCTCATTGGAGTCACATATGGTTATTTGGTGTTAGTTTTGTGTTAGAAATGTTTTGAAAAAAGTTTGAGTTAAAATGGATTTTAATCGAGGCAAAATGAATGAGATTTGTAGCAAAAACGAGCAAACAGGTTCAAATCATGCCGCGGCGAAACCATGGTCGCCGTGGCGAGTTAGAACATAGAAAAAAAGGAAGACGACTCTTACGGCCGCGACCACGGGTTTCACCGTGGAAAAAACCCTGTGTCGCGGCCAGCGAGGGGCGCTTCTCGCGTGGAACCTGGGGAGGATTATGCGGCCGCGACCGGCCCTCTCGCTACCGCGAAATCCACCCAGAAGCTTTGGACGAGCTATCTTTGATCCTTTGACTTGGTTTGTTGGTTTTTTATTTCGATCCTTTTTAGTCGGATTTGAGTTGAGGTTGATTTCAGAAAATAAGATCTTGGAATTTTATTTTAATATTAAAAAGATGATTTTGATGGAATTTGAAATGTCGGATTGAATGCTTGGAAAATGTTTTAAAAGCTTTGTTTCAAGTGTCGGGATTCTTAATCTTGATCAAATGATGGAGATTTTAAAATGAAAATGGACTTGAGTATTATTGAATTGGCTTATTTGGATGATTTGGCTTTTGAGGTTTCCGCGTTTAGAGTGATTTGAAAGCATTTGAAATGATTTGACTTCGGATTGGTTTTGGAAATAGTTTTAGGACTTGGACCTTGTGTGTGTGTGACTAGTAGTCTTGTGCCTTATCTCTTTCATATTAATATCATAGGTGCTTGTTGATTGAGTTGATTCTGCTTTGCTACACTTTGTTGTTTGGATTATCAGATAAGTTCCTTTATGAACTTACTCAGACTGATGAGACACACCCTCCTACATGCAGTTGTATGACATACTAGGTGTTGCATAAGCATTGAAGCATGCCATGTAGTATCATGCTTAGGTTGCACACTTGACTGAGCATCTGTTTGCGTATAAAAAGAGAACGACTGTGATGTGTGTCCTAGAGTCATTGTTTGGGTGATAGGACGACCCAGTCCCATCGGGCTTGTCCTCCATAAGTCAGTTTAGAGTTGAGCTTGTGGGCTCTACTTACCATACGAGCATCATTACGAGACTAATGATGCACACATATACCATCTGAGGATGGCAATTGCTATGCTATAACCCGAGCGGGCCAGTGTCTACCCTAACGGAAAGGGGGGTGGAGGTAGGAAAGGGATATGCCATTTGGCATTCTTTGGACCAATTATCGTATTTCTGCATATATATAAACTGTCAGCATGCTTGAGTGTTTAATATTCCACACTGTGTTAAAAGCATCTTTATTAGGTATAACGTATGTATATGCCTGCTTGTGGGAATAGAGTGCGATAGAGCCTCAGTTTGATCCCATGCCCTACGCATATTTTGTTAGGTTTGTTTGCAGATCATGTATCCTTCATACTTCTATGGCGGGGGTTTGCTCGGGCAATCGAATCGAACTCACCTTATCACTTGGCTTAAGTATTTCGGGTATTTGAGACTTCCTGTTTTGGGTTTGATCCGGCCTCACCGTGGCAACTTGTACTCTATTTTCTATTTTTGCCCTTTTACTTAAAACGAATTTCACGATGTAGACTCATAGGATAGGTTAAGGGTACCCAATGGCCCTACAATTTCTTTGGGGTTCGAAATCCCCACTTTGAACGCTCTCACTTGAGGTTTTGAAACCTCAACCCGTGCGTGGATTGCAAGATACGAACGAAGGTATCCAACCTTTGAAACATAACACGAATATTTATCTTTGGGCTGTTACATCATGGATTTATGGAGATTCAACATGCAAGACAATCGTTGGGATCATCCCAACCCTAGAAGAAAAGAAAACTACTCACACATTGTCATGATGAGCACAGAAAAAAACAAAGAAGTTAAGGGAAGAAGAAACTGAAATTAATACTTAAAAACCTAGAAAACAGCATCTCAAACTCAGCACAACATCGTCAAAAAATCTCAAAACACGTGCCAAGCTTTCGTTTAAACATTCCTTATAAACTCCTCAAAGTAGCCCTCTATACTCCCCCAATCGTTTATGGAAAATCGAATGAATAAATAAGCTGACCTAATGGACTTAATTATTGCTAAAAAAACCCTAAATCTATCTTAGAAAAATAAGATCTAAAAGGATCTATCTAAATCTATCTAATTTCGGGATAAAAATCACTTAATTTTGGAATTTCGAGGCCCATAACGAGCCCAATAAGGTTGATACCGACCCTTTCCGTGTCAGTATGACTTTCTCAACACTCTATCTTCTATCTCCTAGGGTTCGGTATCGAGCTGAGGGGGGTCGGTATTTCGACTTCAGAAGATCACTCAAAATCGAGTAGATCAGTCGATATCGACTACATTTCCAGTCGATTTCCAGCAAATTCCTGCAAAAGACAAAAGCAACAGTCGACGTCGAGTAAAACACTCGATATCTGGTCAGCCACTCGATATCGACCTCTACAGTCGATTTCGTGTCTTCGCAGAAACTTTAAAACGTAACCTTTTGTGTCGAAAAAGTGTCCAAAGAAATTAAGAATGATGAGGGAAAGATGAACAGAATAAAAACTCAGATTTTATAAGATTCAATAAACTAAAGAACCTCAAAGATCAGGGATTTATGCCACAACGATAACCATATAAAACTATGCCAAATTCATGAAGGATGATGCCTTTCCGTAAAATAACTTTCCTTACTAACAATTCGGTGATTTAGAGGCTCTCGCATAAACCCTAAGAGTTACTATCCAATTTCATAATTAATCCAAATTCATAAAAAGATTGGCTTTCGCTTCAATAATGCAAATAAGGATCGCCTACTACTTTCGGAGAAGAATCATGCATATAGGATAGAAGACGGAATCGCATAAAAATCATACCTTTGATGCATAAACTTACATGGCTATCGCCGGGCTCACCCCGACCCTAGAAGGAAGGGAACTACTCGCGCTTCATCATCATTGACATCATCATCATCATGGAAAAAAAAAACTTGAATTAAAATTGCAAACGAAAGAGTACAACCGAACAAAGCAAAATCCACTCTCGCTCTCCTCTACTCCACTCGGCCTCTCTCTCCCCTAAAACTGAATTGAAACTGTTTTTCTTGCTTGTTGAATGATAAAAAAAACTCAGCCCTCATGGCTTCTAATTATAGATCTCAAACCTCGCCATCCAAGGATAACAAAATCTATCTTTATTCCTAAGATAAAACTAAATAAAGTAAATAAAAATCACTTTAGGTAAATATGAATTCACCCTAAAGGATAATAAGTATGATAAATAAGATAAAAGATCTCCACTTAATGTAGAAGTAAACTCCTTCGGATAAGATTTTATCAAAAACTGTCGGATCTGTCTGCAGCGTCACTAGATATCGACTAGCTTCAGTTGATATTGACCACTTCTCTTCTATCTTGATTCTATCTTGAGCCAGTTCTACTCGACCTCGGATTTACACTCGAACTCTATCTTTTACTCGATTTGGGGCACTCGATATCGATATCTTTGGTCGATATCGACCAGTCTGTGTCGAGTTACATTGTTCTTCTTCTGGTTCGATTTCTGGTGTTAGATTCCACTCGATGTCGAGTCGTTTGGTCGATTTCAACTCCTTAGTAGACTTCGAGTTCTTTTTCAGCTTTTCTTCTCTTCTCCAAATTGCTACAATTTTGCCTCGATTTCTGCAAAATAACACAAGAACTCGTGTAGACCTCTATAATTGGCAAATAAACATAAACTACACTAATCTTATGGTTTCCCAATCAATATGCATGAAAATATAGAAGAAATTGAAGTAAAAGTATATGAAAAATATGGCAATTTGAGTGAACATCAAACACCCCATACTTAAGCTTGCTTGTCCCCAAGCAATACTTTTAGCGGTCATTCAGGGGAAGAAACTAAACCCTCAATATCATATATTCATTGTTATATGTCCCTACAATCAATTGCCATCCTCGAAAACGTACTAATGTCAACAATTCAATGCCTATGAATAAAAGCAACATCCTACTCACAAAAGGAGGGTTATATGCATAAAACAATTTTGTGCGACAAAGCATTAATAATCAAGAGGACTTTTGCAAGCTTATGGAGAAGTAGATTGGTAAAAGGCTAAAGGTGGGCTAATTTTTGGCCATGTTGTGTTAAATCCGGGGAAATAAACTTTTTTTCCAAACCTTCATTCCACATTCCTTCTTCATAATATTTCTCACCTTTCACTCTTCGCTCAATGCTTTTATTTTACTATAATGCTTTTACCTCTCTAACCTTAGCACTGCCTTCTCGCGAGTCGCACACATGGGTGTCATGAATGGCCCCAGATACTTGGTACTTCGGACTCCTCACCTTGTGTCCTATCTCGCCGAACTAACATCTCAACGAGCAGGGTCGATCTACCTTTATCTCCTGAGGTGATCAGATTTTTTTTCACTCATTAAATTTTCCATAATTTCAAATTTTCTTTCATTCCTGCCAACAACTTCAATAATAATATGCACAAACTCCATATAACAACTCCAAATATGACATCCATTCTCAACATGATCCCGAATAGGGTATAAGGTATAAAAAATGGGCAATATGTAATGTATTGTGGAGCAATAATGATCTAAGGCTAGGATATGAAATTGAGCACATGTATGAAAAATATAAAGTCCACCATCATCTTATCATGCATATGTCAAAAGCAACTTCAGATTTTACCTCTCTTTCATTATTTTCTCTAAAAAATTGCACTTCATTATGACTAAAGTATATCTAAGAAAGTATGCATAAACATGAAAAAGAAATATGCAATATGCAAAAAAAATGTGTAAAATATCCAAGTAAGCCTTTTCACCACCCCATACTTAAAGATTACAATGTCCTCACTATATAAGAACTAGGGTTAAGAAAGAAACTTACTAAAAATTAGCAAAAATCAGGTGTTGAAGACGTCTACAGGGCTAGTCGATATCGGGTGATCAGTCGATATCGATTGTTGTCACTCGATTTCTGGTGAAATTTAGCTTTAGGGTGATCTCAGGTCGACCACAAGCACTCTAAATCGACTTGTGCAGTCGATATCGAGTACTATACTCGATTCGAGTTCTCTTTTGCGCTTCTTCTTTCTCCTGAAATTCGTTAGAAAATAAAGCAAAAACCTAAACAAACAAAAAGTCTTGAAACAAACCAGAAATATCCCAAAACCTAAAAACTAATTGTCTTGTTACAAACTCAAGACTTTATAGTCGGCCTAGACTTTATAGTCGCTAGGCCGACTTCTTCATTCATGCTCCTATGGCAGCATCTGTAGAGCCCATGTAGCCTGGGCCTCAAATAGCACTCCATTCTTGTCTCGCAGCTGTATCCCACTTGGATGGATCTTGTTCACTGTAAAGGGACCCATCTTCTTTGTTTTGAACTTGCTTGGAAACCAATGATCCTTTGGAGACATACACCTTATCTCCTACTTCATAGTTGCTCGGCTCATCACTGGATACCCTGTACAAGCGCACATACCAAGGCAAACCTCTCCCAAATAGAGATAAATCCTTTATTGAAATTGAGAAAGAGGAATCCATACCTTGACTTACCTTTTCGGAGCTTTCTTTTTCTGTATGTGAGTCCAGTCGATATCGACCAGTGTCACTCGATATTGACTTATCTTCTGCTCCTGGTGGTTCTTTCGATGTGGAGGAAGTTGGCTCGATTTGGTCTACTCGATGTCGACTAGGTGGACTCGATATCGACTGACTTTTCTCTCCTTCAGCTCCTGGTTCAATCGATGTCGGCTTTGGGTTTTGGTCAATTTTGAGTTCTGTACTCAATTTCGAGTTGTCTGCTCCGACATCGACCCCATACATAAAACCTGGTACAAAATCTTGAACATTTTTAGTCGATATCGACTTACCTGGGTCGATTTCGAGTGGTGCTTTTGTTCCTTCGTTCAAGATTTCCACGATTTCCTCCACTTGGGCTTCTATAGCCCTCTGCTCTAACTCTTCGAGGGTCATATTTCGTACCTTAGCTTCCCCACATACGATGTAGACTCCTTTGATTGATTTTACCTCCATAGGCCCTTCATTCTTCTTCACCGTCTTGTTGAAGGCGTACTCTATTACTTCATCGTTGATGGTGAATGAGAGCAATCATTTCCTTACGCTTATATTTGCATCAATGGTTGCTAAGAAGGGCCTTCCTAAAATAATTGAACAAGTAGGGTCCTCTGCCATATCAACAACTAGAAAATCAGCAGGGACAAAGAACTTACCTACTTGCACTGGCACATCATCCACCATGCTTGTTGGAATAACAACCGTGTTGTTCACCATAAAGAGTTTATCATCCACAGGCTCTAGGGAACCAATCTTTAACTTCGACCATATGGTTAGTGGCATAACGCTAACACTAGCCCCTAAATCATATAATGCATTAAATCGGTGTTGACCTAAGCCTATAGTGATAGAAAACCTACCTGGGTCTGCCCTCTTCTCTGGTAGCTCAAACTTGTTGCACTCCTCTGCAATCTCAGTAATTGATCGCTTCTTACCTAGTTTGTATTTGAGGAACTGTTCGTTTAGGGGAGGTGTGATTCTGCTCAAATAAAATATTCAAATATAAACTTTAACTATGCCAACTCCCTTATCCAAGCAAATAAATACAAGAATCCCTCCCGATGCAGTGTTAGGGTAATTCAGGATCGAATCCACAAGGAGGTATGTCAGCGCTTCCTTAGTTGCAATCATGATCAAGCTTTCGACCTCAGGAGACACTCGATATCGAGGTGTCTGGTCGATATCAACCTTAGTTCTGGTCGATTTCCCGTGAGTTTCCTGCAGAAGACAAAAGCAAAGCAGTCGACCTGCAGATCGACCTCGATATCGATGTTAGTGCTCAATATCGACCTTGCCAGTCGATTTCGATGTCTGTAACAGAAATTGTATTTGTAACCTATTTGTCGGAAAAGTAGTCCGAAGAATGTAGAATGGTTATGGAAAGATGGACTGAAATCAAAACTCAAATTTTTTATAAGAATTCAATAAACTAAAAGCTTCCAAGGTCGAGGACTCATGCCACAACGATAATCATACAAGTAGGATGCTAAAGTTATGAAAATTAATGTCTTTCCATCAATTAACTTTCGTTACCAACACTTAGGTGATTAGAGGCTCTCGCATAATTCCTAAGAGTTACTATCCAATTCATGAGTAATCCAAGTACACAATATGATTGGCTTTCGCTTCAATAATGCAAATAATAAATCTCCCTAACTTTCGCAAAGGATCATGCATAGGATAGAAGACGGAATCGCATAAAAATCATACATTTGATGCACTTACCCTACATTTTTATCGTCGGGCTCACCCCGACCCTAGAATTGGGTTGACTACTCGCCCTTCATCATTGAACTCATCATCATAATGGAAAAGAAACTACTTTGTATTAACTTTGAAAGAAAGATTACACCGAACAAAGCCACTCCGCTCTCGCTTACACAACTCCACTCGGCCTCTCTCTCTCTCTCCCCTAAATCGCTATTCCCTATGTAAAATTGAAATTCTCTATGCTTAGATGCTTGAATGAAGAAAGTCAACCCTAATGGCCTCTAGATATAGATCTCAAATCTTGCTAGCCAAGGATTCGAAAACCTATCTTTATTCTCTAAGATAAAACTTAATAAAGTAAAAACTAAAAACTCCATGGTAAAACTAATAAAGTGATAAGTCTGGTGTATTGGATAAAGTGATATGGCAATTTGCGCGCACATCAAACACCCCATACTTAAGCTTGCTTGTCCCCAAGCAATACTTTTAATGGTCATTCAGGGGAAGAAAGTAAACCCTTAGTATCATAGATTCATTTTTCATATATCCCTACAATCAATTGCCATAGCCCAGGCACAACGACGCAATTATCAAGGGCGCGCTCTACCGCTGATTTATCTATAAAAAAACAAACCAGACCATCTCTTTCTACCCCTACCATCACTTTCTAACCCTACCCATCCAAATCTAAACCCCAAGCTGTCACTTTCATCACCACTCTCCCACCATCCCTAACCTCCCATTACAAACCCTCCATCTCCAACCTTCATCCTCTCCACAAAACCACCAAATTTCTTCAAATCCACCCCTAATCGGCCGTAATCTCTCACTTTACACCACCCAAGATTCACCCCGAGCCGACATTTCTTAACCGGCGGTGACATCGAGCTTCTGGGCCCAGATCCATCCACCATTGTCGTCCCAAAGGTGAAGGAGAAGACGAAGAACGGTGCAGCGGCCGCCCCACACCTGCTGCTGCCGCCGCCCATCTGCCCGCTGCCAAACGCCATTGCAGCGGTCGTCCTTGATTGTCGCGGCCGCCGCATTCCATCCCGCTGTCAGGTTCACTCCTTGTCTTTCCTTTTGGGTGGCTAAGTGGTGTTTGGGTGTTTGTGTTGTGATCGATATCTACTATTGTTGCTACTATTGGTTGGGTGTGAAGTGCTATTATTGTGGTTGAGTGTTGATTAAGTATGGTGAGACAATTGAGGAACTTATCTAGGCGTCAGAGGGAAGTCTGGGATGAATTTGAGGCGAAGAAATTCGTGCAAATGAAATTCTTCAATGTCCCGATGTTGCATAGGTTGGGCATGTTAGTTTGTACACAACAGATGTTAAGACATGCAGGCTTGGGGAATTTCATCAATTTGAGCGCGCCCACATATCCGGAGTTGGTCCTAGAGTTTTTCTCGACATTGGTGGTGTCGGAGGATGAGACTATTAGTTTCCATCTTCTTGATCATGCGTACTCCCTCACGTTTGCTGAGTTGAGGGAGATTTTTGGTATTTCTAAGGAGCCCACCGAGGATTGGGCCAAGCATGGACACGACCAGATGACCCGTGATTTTTGGTATGCAGCAACCGGCGAGGCCTTTGATGGACACAGAGGCGAGTATAACTACAAGTTCGTCCATCCATGTCTGCGTCTGGTTCACAAGGTCCTAGCCATGGCTATCATTGGGCAGGGCGAGGTGAACAAGGTCCCCGCTGCTGATTTGGCTTGGTTATGGTGCTTCTCGCCCTAGTCAGCTGTCATTCCTGACTGGGTGCATTTATTTTTGGAGAGATGCAAGAGAGTTGCAGCGAAGAGGACGGGGAGATTTGGCCTGGGGGGCATGATCACTCTTATCGCCCAAAGTTTTATTGATCCAGTATAGGGAGGTGCTCACATGTCTGGCGGGTTTACTTATATAGAGGATCAGTTGAGGCGAGCCTATCTGTTAGAGGGCTGCCAGGAGACGGGTTTTGTCTGGAAGGCTGGACCTCAAGGGGTCCACAGATTAAGATTACCTAGGGCCCTTCCATATGGTCCTACTGATGCTGCCTTCTACATTGAAGGCGATGTGGATGATATTGATGCTCCTGATGATGATGATGAGAAGCAGGAGGATGCAGCTGAGCAGGTTCCCCCCGTAGATCATTCGATGCCTGACTACCTTGGGGGTGGTGCTCAGTTTGCTGGAGGCCCTTCTGCTGGGCCTAGTTCCTCTTATGTTGAGTCCACTTGGCGTGAGGACATGTTTTGCACAGATGCGTCAGCTTTCGATCTGCCAGGACTCCTTTCAGTTCAAGCTCAGCGACTTGGGTCGCAATGTTCGTGATATGGCCTCTTCTATAGAGGACATACGGAGGCAGCAGGAGTATTACTATAGCTTGGGGTGGCCCCAGTTTCCTCCCTACCAGCCTCCACCTCAGTGAGCGGTTAGTTTCGTTTACCCTCACCTTGCGTTTATTTGATTTAGTTTTGTTTTCTTTGATATTTCATTGAGGACAATGAAAGGTTTAAGTGTGGGGGAAGTGAATTTAGTGTATATAGTTGAATTTAGTATATATAGTGCATTTAGTTAGATCATGTTTAAATTTCTACACACATTTTATTTTGAATCATTTCATATTTACATTTTCAGTTTACTTATGCATTGAAAAAAAAATTCCAAAAAGATCATCCATTGCATATATATATATATATATATATATATATGTGTGTGTGTGTGTGTGTGTGTGTGTGTGTGTGTGTGTTATTCAAATACCCATCTCGCTTAGTTTGTCCTCTAATTTAAATTTCAGCATGATCATATAAATCTCATGAAGTTCTGGATGTTTTGGCCTTGTCTATATTCTTGATTTTATATGAAGCATGAGCTTGCAAACATAATTGAGCATCTATGATTGAGCTAAAGTATGATTGAAATCCTATGAACATGACCCTTGTGAGAATGTTAGCCTTATTTGGAATCATTTATAATTCTTTTGCTCAATTGTGTGATTTACTCTCCTTGTGTTGCTACCTCTTGGCATTGACTTCAGTATCTATTTTTCAAGACCGACTCACATAGTTGTTGCTTGCGGAGTTTATGTTTATATCTTGAGTCTTTTTGTTCTAGTTTGTGCATATTTAGGGAAATAAAGTGGCAATGGTTGATACACATAGTAACCGGGTCTACGCATGACACCCATGGGTATGATTCGCACAAAACGGTGTTGAAAACTATCCATTAAGAAAGGAAACTTGATCATTGAGTAACCGGGTTCATTCATGACACCCATGTTTGCAACTCGCGTCAAAAGATGTTCAAGTGGACTTCATTTTAGTAAGTTGAGGTGTTGATAGACCGGGGCCATTCATGACACCCATGTTTGCGCCTCGTGTAAGGAAAGCACCAAAACAAATAAATAGAAGAAAAAAAAGAGAAAAAGAAACAAACAAAAAAAAGAAAAAAAAAAGAGTCACATTTTGCTTATTCTTTTTCTTTATTGATTCCAGCAAGTAATGGCAATTCGGTGGAGATTTGGTGATATTGTGGTCAATGTCTATGAGCTTAGTGCATTTTGGATTGACTTGAGAATTGTACTTTAAAGCCTAAACACATGAGAGCATGAGTGAAACACATATTTCTGGTGAGGTTGGAGGATTTCTACTTCTAAGCTTTGATCACTTGGATACATGCTATGACGTTTGTTTGCTTGGTTTGAGGTTGCACTTGCTATAATGTTGCTTTTTGATGAGGTTGAGACTTGAAGGGATTTCCTGTGTGATGCATTGATTTATGTTCATTCTATCATTGCTTGAGGACAAGCAAAGGCTAAGTGTGAGGGAATTTGATAATGCATATCCTAGATAGGCATTATAGACATTTTTAGGCTAGTTAGGTTGCATTTAGTTAATGATTTGGAGTTCAAGTGCATCTGGCGATTATTTTGGAAGAGTTCATATTTTGTGCGAATTTGTGAGTATTTTTGCAGAGTTAGATTTGAACGCTATTGGGATGCATGATCTTGGAGGGAAAAGAAGAAAGAAAGAAGAAACAAGGAATTGGAGCTGCTTTCGGCTTCTCGCAGCGAGGCATGCAGCGTGATGAATGTCGCGGCTGCAGCATACATGCCACGGCCGCCGCAAAGAAGAGATGCAGCGAGTTGATTTGATCACGCGTGTAGCGGCCGCAGCACATATGCCGCGGCCGCCACATCGGACATCTGAGTGCCACATTTTATTTTATTGAAACCCTAGTGTTTGTTATCTCGTTTTTATTTGGCTTAGACTTTTTAAGGCCGGTGGTTATTAGTTTTGAAGAACTTCATTTTTTTATTCCACGTTCTATCAGACAATTAGAGATTGAGCGATGTTTTCCATGAGGAACTAAACTCATATGTTCTGCCTATAATTTGAAGCTTTATTTAGATTGATTGTGACTTTCTAATTCTCATTCCTTAATTCCGCTATTGAATGCTTTGACTTCCTTATGCTTTGATTGCTTGATTGTTTTATTCTATCTAGCCCGCGCAACTAGTTAGAATCAATTCAATTGCTAGGGTTCTGTAGATTCCTGATTGTGAACCATAACCCAAGTAGCAAACTTATCCCTTTAGGGCTGATTGAACTAATTGGACAAGTAGGGAGTAGGATGTGTTGTTAAATCCCTCTTTAGGTACTGCAAATACCTTGGCTAATCTCTGAACTTAAAGCTATCAATTGGGTTAAATCCTTCTTTAGGGAATGTTCGATAGATAAGGGTTTCTAGGACTGATTGGACTAGTAACTATATTAGGTCAGGACAAGGGCATTCATAGGAAACTTAATAGGACGAGAAGAAGTTACAAGGATCGTTTCAACCAAATAAAGTGGAAAATTGTAGGTAGAACTACTTCTCATCATTGACTAAATCCAATTCATTTACTTTTGCTTTCATAAATCCGCTTTGACGAAAGGCGGATCTTTTGCATTCATAAAACCCCCCATTTGGTTACTCAATTGGCATCCGAATCACACCTGAATAGGAAATTTCCCTGTGGGATGATCCTCGTTCTTATTGCTATACTAGTTATAAGTTTGAGTTTTATTTTGACGGGGCAACGACAGGTTTTCCTCCCGTCATCGGGCATGATCTCAGCAAGTACTTAAAGCGCTCTCACGCTTGTGCCAATGTTTCACCTGGCTTTTGTTTGAAAGCCGTGATTCTTTGCCGCAGCATCGCCATTTTAGATGGTGGAAAGAACTTGTTTAGAAACACATCCGTCACCTCTGCCCATCTTCTCAGCGAGCGTGGAGCCAAACTCTCTAGCCATTGCGATGCCTTCCCTGCTAAAGACCATCGGAAAGACTTTAGTTTAACATACTCTAGATTCACCCCATCAGCAATAGTTTCACATAAGTCCATGAAAGTAGAGATATGTTGAAGTGGGCATTCATTAGGTCTTCCTTCAAAAGTATTTCTTTTAATCTCATAGAGGAAGTTAATTTTTATTTCATAATTAGAGGGAGGAATTAAGATAGCGGATTCGGGAACATGTAGCGGCGGACGCATGTATTGCATCGCCGTCTGTGGATACTGATTGAGCCGCTCTTGGGCTTGTCTACGCGCATCCTCTTCCCTATCAGCACGGGCTCGCTCTGCAGCAGCGGCAGCCCTTTCAGCAGCGATTGTAGCATTATGGTCCTCAATTTCTTTCCTCAACCACTCAATGGTCTAAGCATATGTCTCATTGTCCGCCATGATTTGAATAGCTTTGTTGCAAAGATGGAAGAAACGTCCAGGCTCGTCAAGACTTTCCAAGATAGGTCCGCGATCAGTGCGTCGCATAAACCTGCAAAATAAGCACTAAAGATCGTGAGAAAACTTAGGTGGCGATTGATTGCCTCCCTAGAAGCGGCGCCAATTTGTTCGTTTAGGGGAGATGTGATTCTGCTTAAATAAAATATTCAAATATAAACTCTAACTATGCCAACTCCCTTATCCAAGAAAATAAATACAAGAATCCCTCCCGATGCAGTGGTAGGGAAATTCAGGATCGAATCCACGAGAAAGTATGTCAGCGCTTCCTTAGTTGCAATCATGATCAAGCTTTCGACCTCAGGTGACACTCGATATCGAGGTGTCTGGTCGATATCGACCTTAGTTCTGGTCGATTTCCAGTGAGTTTTCTGCATAAGACAAAAGCAAAGCAGTCGACGTCGAGATGGACCTCGATATCGATGTTAGTGCTTGATATCGACCTTGCAGTCGATTTCGATGTCTGTAACAGAAACTGTATTTGAAATCTATTTGTCGGAAAAGTAGTCCGAAGAAAGTAGAATGGTTATGAAAAGATGGACAGAAATCAAAACTCAAACTTTTTATAAGAATTCAATAAACTAAAAGCTTCCAAGGTCGAGGATTCATGCCACAACAATAATCATGAAAGTATGATGCTAAAGTTATGAAAATTAATGTCTTTATGTCAAATAACTTTCGTTACCAACACTTAGGTGATTAGAGGCTCTCGCATAATTCCAAAGAGTTACTATCCAATTCATGAGTAATACAAGTTCACAATATGATTGTCTTTCGCTTCAATAATCCAAATAATGAATCTCCCTAACTTTCGCAAAGGATCATACATAGGATAGAAGACGGAATCGCATAAAAATCATACCTTTGATGCACTTACCCTATATTGCTATCGTCGGGCTCACCCCGACCCTAGAAGTTGGTTGACTACTCGTGCTTCGTCGTTGAACTCATCATCATAATGGAAAAGAAACTACTTTGTATTAAATTCGAAAGAAAGATTACACCGAACAAAGTCACTCCGCTCTCACTTACACAACTCCACTCGGCCTCTCTCTCTCTCTCTCCTAAATCGCTATCCCCTATGTAAAACTAAAATTCTCTATTCTTGGATGCTTGAATGAATAAACGCAACCCTAATGGCCTCTAGATATAGATCTCAAATCTTGCTAGCCAAGGATTCGAAAACCTATCTTTATTCTCTAAGATAAAACTTAATAAAGTAAAAACTAAAAACTCCATGGTAAAACTAATAAAGTGATAAGTCTGGTGTATTGGATAGAAGATCTCGACTTTAGGACAGACGTGCACGCTTCGGATAGAATTCTATCAAAATCTGAGTCGGACTTCTTATGCAGCAATATCGATATCGACCTTGGTCCTCGATATCGACCTCTATTTATCTCTATCTCGAGCATTCCTTCCTCTCCTCGGATTGGCACTCGACTTCTATCAATATGCTCGATCTAGGCCACTCGATATCGACCTTCAGACATCGATATCGACCTCTTTTGTGTCGACATGCTCTGTTTCTCCTCTGCTCAATTCCTGGTGCTCTGTTCACTCGATGTCGAGATTCATAGTCTGATGCATTTGCTATTCTCGATCCTTCGCCTGTGGGCTCGGAATCAAGAACACCAACTTGTTGATGGCCCGATCTTGCAATTATCCTTGCTATTCTCGATGTTTACAATCAATTACAATAAAGGCTTTGACCTATTGTGGAAGAAACGAAAACAAACAAATAAAAACTAAGGCAAAGGACAACAAAGGATTGTTATAGCGACGGTTAACATTTAATAAAATTCAATAAGACAAAACCCAGCAGTAGCGACAGAAACAGGGTTACAGCAGCAGCAACGGAATTGCCGCGGGAACCGCAGGTCTGCCGCGGCCGCCGCCAGGGCGTTTGCGCTAGCAGCGAAGGCTTCTCCCTCCTTTCTGAGATGGATCTGGGTTCTGAATGGCGACGGTTTCCTACAGATTTTGTGTATTGTGTTTATGGGTTGTGTTTGGGGATTAGGGTTTGGTATCGGATGATTGATCGAACTATAACTTGAAGGCAACAGCTTTTGGATTGGGGAATCGAAGAACCTTTTTAGCCAAAAAGGTTTCTTCAATATTAATTCCAATCTAATTTTATTGAATGTAGAAAAGGGTTTAAATAACAAAGCATTGTCAATCCTTCCTTGCAAAGGATAGAATTTGACTCCCTAAAATAATAATTAAAATAGATAAATCCTAGATAAAATAACTAAATATATTCCTAGATAAATATTCCTACTTAGTGGCCAAAGAAAATATCTAAAGGGATAGACTTTCCTTTTCCACTTTTATTCACCTAACTAAGTATTACTGAAAATAAGAAATTCCATAAATAGCTCTAACTAACATAGGAGTTACTATATATGGAAAGAACCTAATAATAATAATAATAATAATAATAATAATAATATTTTTTCTTCAATCCATGGTGGCGCCTTCTTCTTCCTCTTGAGAACGACACTCTTTGCCATCAATAGCCCTCGAATCGATCTTAGTAGCTCGCCTGGATCAAGATCATTGTTTGACGCACAGAAGGCCATCTTGATCCGCATCATTCTCCCCCTCTTAACTTCGATTCGTCCTCGAATCGAGTCATTGAAGAGCAGTGGGGAAGGAGCAGCAATCAAAAAGTAACTTCCTTGACAATCAACTTGAGATGGCGCCAGCAAAATTTGAGGCAAAGGAACCTCAAAAACAACACCTATCATAGGGAACATTGAGCAATCAAGAGGAACAATATCATTAGGCTCAACAACCCTATGAACTTCAGAAATCTCAACATTATGGAAAGCTTGTCGAGTCAGCTTCGCAACAAGACTGAGTTGACTCAATTCCGAGGTCGGAGTCAACGGCAATCTGTGAAACATGTTCAGCGCATTGTGCTGAATCCGGGGCAACGAATTCAACTATAGGCTCCTTAGGCTTAATTACCTCGTCGTCGGTTGAGGCAACTATAGCCACTGGAGTATGGGTGATGGGCAAAGCAAGAGCATAACAAAATCTATCCGCGATGGCCTTCTCCAATTCCTTCAAGCCCTCCTCGAACATCGCCTGTGATCTGGCATCATAGGCATCTAGCTCGGCTGTAAGTTCGGCTTGAAGTTATTGTCGACGCCTCTTCTTTTTGATTTCTACTTGCCGTTGAAGCCAAAGGCGGCGCCTTTGAGCCTCTCGTTGTCGCTCTAAAGCTTGTTGTTTTTGCAAAGCTCGTCTCTGCAACTCTCGGCGGCGTCGTTGTTGTGCAGCCCGTTCCAAAGCGAAGAACTCATCCAAGGGATTGGGATCATCATCCCAATCTCCCTAGATAACGCCAACCATTGAATCGAATCGTGAATAACATCAAGAAAAAAAAACAAGAACTTGCGAAACCTACGGCTCTGGTACCACTTGATGCGTTTGTTATTCCTGATCCTTCGCCTGTGGGCTCGGAATTAAGAACACCAACTTGTTGATGGCCCGATCTTGCAATTATCCTTGCTATTCTCGATGTTTACAATCAGTTACAATAAAGACTTTGAACTATTAAGAAAGAAACGAAAACAAACAAATAAAAACTAAGGCAAAGGACAACAAAGGACTGTTATAGCGACGGTTAACACTTGATAAAATTCAACAAGAAAAAACCCAGCAGTAGCGACAGAAACAGGGTTACAGCAGCAGCAACGGAATTGCCGCGGGCGCCGCAGGTCTGCCGCGGCCGCCACCAGGGCGTGTGCGCAAGCAGCGAAGGCTTCTCCCTCCTTTCTGCGACGGATCTGGGTTCTAAATGGCGACGGCTTCCTGCAGATTTTGTGTATTGTGTTTATGGGTTGTGTTTGGGGATTAGGGTTTGGTATCGAATGATTGATCGAACTATAACTTGAAGGCAAAAGCTTTTGGATTGGGGAATCGAAGAACCTTTTTAGCCAAAAAGGTTTCTTCAATATTAATTCCAATCGAATTTTATTGAATGTAGAAAAGGGTTTAAATAACAAAGCATTGTCAATCCTTCCTTGCAAAGGATAGAATTTGACTCCCTAAAATAATAATTAAAATAGATAAATCCTATAAAAAATAACTAAATAAATTCCTAGATAAACATTCCTACTTGGTGGCCAAGGAAAATATCTAAGGGGATAGACTTTCCTTTTCCACTTTTATTCACCTAACTAAGTATTACTAAAAATAAGAAAGTCCATAAATAGCTCCAACTAACATAGGAGTTACTATATATGGAAAGAACCTAAAAATAATAATAATAATAATAATAATAATAATAATAATATATTTTCTTCAATCCATGGTGGCACCTTCTTCTTCCTCTTGAGGACGACACTCTTTGCCATCAATAGACCTCGAATCGATCTTGAGAGCTCGCCTGGATCAAGATCATTTTTTGACCCACAGAAGGCCATCTTGATCCGCATCATAGTCAATTTCGACCTCTTCAGTAGACTTCGATTTCTTTTTTCGCTCTTCTTCCTTTGTCCAAATCTGTCCATTTTTGTCCCTTTTTCTGCGAAATTTCATAAAAACCCGTGCAGACCTCTATATTTGACAATAATGCATAAACTACACTAATCTTATGTTTTCCCACTAATATGCATGCAAATGATGATAAAATGGACATAAATGTGCATAGAAAATATGGCAATTTGCGCGCACATCAGGAACCTTACATATGATGGTATCTCATGAAGAGCTTCAGTGAATGGAATTGTTATATTGAGCCCTTGAAGCATCTTCACAAAGCGCTGGAACTTCTTTTCCACCGGGTACTTCAAAGTTTTCTTAGGGAATGGCAGCACCTTCTTCTTTACTACGGCTGGAGTTGAGTTGATATCGGGTAAGGTCTGGTCGATATCGACTGGAGGAGTCGATTTCTGGTGATGCTCAGCTTCTTTGTCGACATCGAGTAAAGGGGACTCGATGTCGACTGCATCTTGGTCGATATCGACTGGGTGAGTCGATATCGAGTCCTCTTATGTGGCTTTCTCCTCCGCTTTTTGCTCGGGCGTTCGCAGCTGATGCCCACTCCTTATATTTATAGCTGCTATTTGACCATTAGTTTTGCCCTTAAGATTGGGCACAGTAGATCCTAGCAGCGATCCTGACGGTTTGGGAATTTGTTCAGCCAATTGACCCATTTAGGTCTCCATGTTCTTCTTTCAAATGTCGATCTCCCCGAGCCTAGAGTTGATGCCTTGCAGCTGAGTATGGACTAAGTTATTAGCTTGTTTAAACTCAGTGTGGTTCCTCCACATCTCATCAAGGATGATCTGCAGGTCATCCTTCCTTGGTTCCCGGTCAGGGTGTCTAGGTGCTCTATAAGGTGGGGATCCCTCTGTTGATGCTGAGGTTGATAGAACCTTTGATCCCTCCAATACTGCTGATTGCCCCCTCCAAAGGGGCCTCTCGTCCACTTAGCTTCCTCATGCGTTTCTGCAATGTTGATCGACTTGCTCAAGATGAGGGCAGGCATTGGTGTTGTGCTTGGTAGACCCACATTCTTGGCAAGCTTGGTTGTTGGAGAGGTATCTAACTTGCTTTTACAAGCGGCGTGTTTGATCATTGTTGAATTGTTGGCGCACATCAGGATCGATCTCTTTTGGAGGCTCATAAAGTGGCATTGATGGGGCAAGCCTTGAGTCATAAGTCACAGCAGTCCCATATTTGTTGTCGAAGTTGACAAGCCTCTCAATTGTGTCCTAGGCCTCCGTAGGTGTAAGCTCAATGTAACGATAGGAGGTCTAAGAGTTGATTCTCTCCTTATTCGGCGCATCAAGGGAGTTGTAGAAGATCTCCTGGATGACATAAGGTAGTTGCCCATACGTAGGGCAGGATCGCAATAAGTCCTTGAAGCGCTCCCATGCCTGCGACAATGTCTCGCCAGGCTTTTGTTTAAAAGTCGTGATCCTTTGTCACAGCATCGCCGTTTTTTATGGAGGAAAGAATTTGTTTAGGATCGCATCCTTCACCTCTGCCCATGTCCTCAGCGAGTGTGGAGCCAAGCTTTCAAGCCATTGCAAAGCCTTCCCTACAAGAGACCATCGAAAGGATTTTAGTCTAACATATTCTAAATTTGCGCCATTAGCAATAGTCTCACATAAATCCATAAAAGTAGAGATATGTTGCAAGGGGGATTCATTAGATCTTCCTTCAAAACTATTGTGTTTAATCTCAGAAAGGAAGTTAATTTTCATATCATAATTAGAGGGAGGGATGAGAATCGCAGATTCAGGAATTTGGAGTGGAGGATGCATGTATTGCATCGTCGTCTGCAGATATTGATTGAGCCTCTCTTGGGCTTGTTTGTGTGCATCCTCCTCTCTATCAGCGCGAGCTCTCTTAGCAGCAGCAGTTGCCCTTTCATTGGCAATGGTGGCAATGTGGTCCTCAATCTCCTTCATCAACCTCTCAATGGTTTGAGTATGTGTCTCCTTCTCCGCCATGATTTAGATTACTCTGTTTCGAAGGTGGAGGAAACGTTCGAGCTCGTCAAGACTTTCCAAGATAGGTTCGCGATCAGTGCGTCGCATAAACCTACAAAATCAGCACTAGAAAAGAACGTGAGTAAAAGCTTAGGGCATGAATGATTGCCTCCCCGGCAACGGTGCCAAAATTTGTTAGGAGGAAAACTTGATCGAATAAATATCAATAAAATATTAAACTAAACCGATCTCCAAGCCTTCTCAAATAAATTACAAGAATCCCTCCCGATGTAGTAGTAGGGTACTCAGGATCGAATCCACGATGAGGTATGTCAACGGTTCCTAAGCTCGCAATCACGTTCAATTTCGACTTCAGAAGATCACTTGATATTGAGTAGATCAGTCGATATCGACTACAGTTCCAGTCAATTTCCAACAAATTCCTGCAAAAGACAAAAGCAGCAGTCGATGTCGAGTAGAGCACTCGATATCAGGTCAGCCACTCGATATCGACCTCTGCAGTCGATTTCGAGTCTTCGCATAAACTGTAAAATGTAACCTTTTGTGTCGGAAAAGTGTCCAAAGAAATTAAGAATGATGAGGGAAAGATGAACAGAATAAAAACTCAGATTTTATAAGATTCAATAAACTAAAGAACCTCCAAGATCGGGGATTCATGCCACAACGATAACCATATAAACCTATGCTAAATTCATGAAAGATGATGCATTTCCATCAAATAACTTTCATTACTAACAATTAGGTGATTTAGAGGCTCTCGCATAAACCCTAAGAGTTACTATCTAATTTCATAATTAATCCAAATTCACAAAAAGATTGGCTTTCCCTTCAATAATGCAAATAAAGATCGCCTACTACTTTCGTAGAAGAATCATGCATGTAGGATAGAAGACGGAATCGCATAAAAATCATACCTTTGATGCATAAACTTACATGGCTATCGTCGAGCTCACCCCGACCCTAGAAGTAAGGGAACTACTCGCGCTTCATCATCATTGACATCATCATCATCATGGAAAAAATAAAATTGAATTGAAATTGCAAATGAAAGAGTACAGCCGAACAAAGCAAAATCTACTCTCGCTCTCCTCTACTCCACTCGACCTCTCTCTCTCCTACAACTGAATTGAAACTGTTTTTCTTGCTTGTTGAATGATCAAAAACTCAGCCCTAATGGCTTCTAATTATAGATCTCAAACCTCGCTATCCAAGGATAACAAAATCTATCTTTATTCGTAAGATATAACTAAATAAAGTAAACAAAAATTACTTTAGGTAAATATGAATTCACACTAAAGGATAATAAGTCTGATAAATAAGATAAAAGATCCCGACTTAATGTAGAAGTAAACTCCTTCGGATAAGATTTTATCAAAAACTGTCGGATCTGTCTGTAGCGTCACTCGATATCGACTAGCTTCAGTCGATATCGACCACTTTTCTTCTATCTCGAGCCAGTTCTACTTGTCCTCGGATTTTCACTCAAACTCTATCTTTTACTCGATTTGTGGCACTCGATATCGATATCTTTGGTCGATATCGACCAATCTAGGTCGAGTTGCATTATTCTTCTTCTGGTTTGATTTCTTGTGTTAGATTCCACTCGATTTCGAGTCGTTTGGTCAATTTTGACTCCTCAGTAGACTTCAAGTTCTTTTTCAACTTTTCTTCTCTTCTCCGAATTGCTCCAATTTTGCCTCGATTTCTGCGAAATAACACAAGAACTCGTGTAGACCTCTATAATTGGAAAATAAACATAAACTACACTAATTTTATGCTTTCCCAACCAATATGCATAAAAATATAGAAGAAATCGAAGTAAAAGTATATGAAAAATATGCCAATTTGAGCGCACATCATCGGTACCGACAACCCAGGGTTAGTATGACATGTTTTTCAGCTTTTCTGACTCTGTTTCGAAAAGCACTTTCTGGGGTTCTTGGTTGTCTAATTGATGCATATAAACATTTGTTGGAAAGTTGTTTTTCAGGACTAGAACTCTTATTAAGATTTCAAGACTTCATTCGAAGAGGAAAATGCCGAAAGTAGGGCGTTTCTCCTCGCTTTGACACTTTTTCTCTTCTTTAGCTTCTCCAAAATGCGTCCAATCTCATCCAAAATGGCTCCAAATCCTACAAAATACCACCAAAGCTTGTGTATACTTCCATATCTTGCAAAATATATGAATCCACTCAAATAACACTAAACACAACAGAAAAACTGATAGAAATGACACAAATTGACTCTATGAAACATAAATAAAATGCGCACATCAAAACATCCCATACTTATACTTGTTTGTCCTCAAACAATAATCAACATCTGCAACACATCTTTCAAGTCTTCGCCTTTTTTAAAAAGCAATATCTTAAGCATAAAAATATAGAAGATATAAATTAAGTGATTTTTGAAGATTTTCGGTTTTCATACAGTCCACCCTCGATCGAACACGGCTCCCCATGATCCAGTTCACGTAATTCAGTACAAATCCCACTTCAAAAAAGACCAAAAAAGTTGATCGGAAAGACCTCAATAATCAACCAAAGTGACAAATATATCAACACCTGAAACATTCCAATAGCCAAATGATTTGTCATTCATAACTCATTGAACATTCACAATCAAACAATGAAATCATGGATTCATAATTGGCACCATCAATGCATTCAATTATGAGTTCATTACATTATGTTATAATTATTTTATACAATTCGAACATAATTAAATATACGCCTAAAAGATAAATAGCATAATTTGACAATTAGGTAAGTAATTCTTATTCGGTAAGAATTAATTAATATTAGGATAGATAATATATATATGTTATATATTTATCTAATAAAATAAGAGATAACTTCTCTTATTCCTATAAGATAAGGAGAAGAGACGCTTCTCCTAAGAAGTGAGTCATTCCTAAAAACCCTACAGAGAATATGTTCGTTAGACGTTCCTCTCAGGGAAGAAAAACCCACAGAGAACTCTCCTTCATTGAGAGAGTCTCCTTTCTCTCCAACGCTTCTATGGTGTGTAGGCGGTGAATCATAGGTTCTTCCCTGCTCCTGAATCTCTAACGAGATTTAGGGCTATGGAGATCTACCCGGTGATCAAATTCGAAGGCAAGATGATCTAGATTCCGCTTCCGCTATTCGAGGTAATCCGTATATCTCTCAAATTCTATCATTGGTATCATAGCTTTAGGCTCAAATTGCCTTTGAATTTGTTCAATCGGATTGAATAACGACATGAATTAGGTTTTTAGAACTAGATTCAAAATTGAAAAGTCCAATTTTTTAGTTTTTTCGTGTTCATTGTTGAGGAACTAGGCTACTGTACGCTCTTTTTGCTATGAAAAATTATGCTTTGTTTTTCCGAACCATACGCCTGTGCTCACTTTGACTCATGTCCAACCTATCTCCATTACCCTCTGTTTCTAATCCGTGTTGAAATTGCTCTTCAAACATGCATATTATAACTGATTTCGTTGTCTTTGAATTCATTTAATATATGCCTGTGATTCGAGATCTGTTGCTTTGTATTCGATTTTTTTTTGTCCTCTTTGATTTTGTGCATAGGGTCGGATGAATTGAGCAATTGGGACGAAATTCGAACCAGCAAGGCTGGATCTTGCTAGCTTTGATGGCGATTGTGATCGATTGATCTTCGTGGTCAATCTCGAGGGACTGATCTAATTTTTGGGGTTGATGTTCTTCCTGAACACAAACCTAGATCATAAAAATTGGAGTTTTGGGGCTCGATTCGTTCTCACCTTGATGAGTTCAAGATTTGTGATATGTCGATTGCATTTGTTACGGTCGTGTATGATGGATCTGATGTCAAATTTGGGGGTTTAGAGTTTGTGTTCTCCGTGAACAAGCCTAGATTTGAGAGGTTCGACCCTAAATCTACATTCGTTGAGGTGGTTGATTGATCGGTGACCAGATGGGGGAGAAGAGATGCACGCACCGCTGGTGAGGGTTGTCGCTCCTTCTTCTTCGAGTTTGGCTGCAAATGGAAACCTCGCCGGAGATCCAAGGCATGGCGAAGCCATTGCCACTTTGCTCCTCAATGGGGCACTTGGAGGCAGAGATGCTACCTCCTAGGTCGTCAACGGCGGGGAAACTACTGCAAAGTGGGAGGAGAGATACGTCGGAGACCTCAGGCTTGGTGGTGCCGTACTCGCCACCGTGCTCATCAGTTGAAGCACCTGGAGGCGGCGGTGCTACCGCCTATGTAATCGTCGGCGAAAGATCCTGCTGCACAGAGGGAGACGGACTCGAATGGACCTCCAAGTTCACTGCCATGGCGGCGCTCCTATGTGGTTTTGTGACTTCGGGTCACGTCCGGCCTAGTGATGGGAAGATCTAGGATAGCTTGTGACCTAGGGTTACGGGCTTCGGTGGGCTCACGAGTCACATTTTTTTTTGTCATGGTGTTGACTAAGAAGGGCTTGTTTATCGCAATGGGCCGATTATAAGGTTTTTGTTGGGCCTATTTCATATAGGCCTATATGAAAACTTGCATAAAATGGCATATAATTTGGACTTGCTGTTATATGTTGAACATGACTAGTTTGTTCGGATTCGTTTTGGACTGAGACTTGTCGTGTTTGATCGAGTATTGGAGTTGTCTTAGTCGAGTTCAGATCCAGACTAAGACTTGGTGGGTTGTGTTTGATGAATTAGGCTTAGCCCGATCGATTCGAACGCGAATCATCGCTTTTATATGACCAAGCTGTGACTAAGTTATGTGAACTAGGTTAGTTGAAACAACTATTCGATTATGTTTGCTCTCAAAACCTTGATCGGACTATGTGTCTGATTGAATTTTTTTATTGAAGCGAACGAACTTGAAAGTTATATGATATATCGACCTACGTGGCCCTTTATATTATAACGAGCGATGATGAGTCCTACGTTATGTTGATTCGTTCACATATGGACTGAGCTCTCTAAAATTCTTTATCCAAGAATTTGTTTTTCAAGGATGTTTAACCTTGGTTGAATTTCGTTTTGCTTGAAAATTGAGCGGATTTAAATAATTCATTCGTGAGTTATTTAAAATGATTTTGAGTTGATGGATAGTTATTGCGTATAACTTATTGACTTAAAATGAGAAATTGATTTTATGTAAGTTAATTGAAATCTGAGAAATAAATCTTTTATGTAAAGATTGTATGAGAGATAGGCATTCGGGATGCATCTTTGAACCTTGCGAAAAATTTCATGTTTTACTACTAATGTGGTGATGTGCTCGAAATTATTAAAAACACTTGATTTGTTTGAGAGTGATTGCGAGAAAATCGAGCAAGTAATTCATTTGTTAAATGGACGAAAATATTCAGTAATTTTGAATAGCGTTTTTAAATGTAGTTCTGAAAATCTGAATAAACCCTTAAGGGGTGAGGTCCTATATGTCTAGGATCCTGAAAGTCGATTCTCCTAATGAAGACATGTTATCTGACTTTGCTCGATTAGACTAGATTTGTTCTAGTGTACATCCATACGTTGGACATACAAATAAAGTGAGCTGATGTTGAGTACTTTGGGTACGTTAACAGCAATGTAGTTCCCTTGAAAATTAGAAAATGAGCAGATGGACTTGATGAGAGCTCAACTCTCGAGTCCTAGGCTTTAAAAATTATTTTCTAATTTGTAAAGCTCATTTTGGATTTTCTCATATCAAAAGAGTTGTAAAGCTAGATTTCATGTTTCTAAGGCATTTTCATGCTAGGAAGATTGTTATTTAGTGTACTCTGCTTCACTTACGGGCGTTGGTCCTAGTGGGAGCAAATCTTTAGACTGACTCGCACAGTTTGAAAGATAACCTTATATATACGTTGTTTGAAAATCGTCAGACGAACGATTATGATATCATGAATCTGTGTTTCCACGGAGTTGATTGTATGCTATAAGTATGTTTTCGCTTCAAAGGTCATGGTAAATGATTATATGTGTTAATTTCTGCTTCGTGCATAAACGGTAACATGTTTCTGGTCAATGATGATAGACGGGTAATATACTCATCTCACTGATCTGAATCAGAAGTTAGCAGAACTAAGATTACATCGATTTGTATCGTAGTAATATAAGTTTACCTCTCCTGAAAACGCCAGGGTCTTCTGAAGTTTCTTACAAAGACCATGTGAGATCATGATGCTAGTATTGGAAAGAACCTTGAGATCTTATTGAATTTTCGGTGCCAATGTTAAGATCATAAGTTTGTTGATTTTTGGTTCAGTAACAAGATGTTAATTTGTCTCTTTTGTGATAATGGTTGCAAATATTATTTGTAACTTATGGACATTACAACAGAAAGCATTATTAGCGACCAAAGTTTTAGTGACAAATTATGTTTCCTCGATAAATGTGGTCTTTGGCGACGAACATAAACACTCGTCATAAAATGGCACAAGGACATTAGCGAGGAACCTATATTCCTCACTACAAGCTACATTCAATAACAAATTTTTTGGTTCATCACAAATTGTTACCATATTGTAGTCGTCTAAAGTATAAGGGTAATAGCGACAAATTTGAAGTTTTTATTGAGGAATATTTTCATTGCTAAAAATACATTTATCAAGGAATTTATATTTTTGTCATTAAATGTTTGCTGGGAATTATGCAAACCCTGACAAATTGATTAGCGATACATATTCGAATTTCTCGCTAAAAGTATGTGTTTCTAGAGAAAATAATTTGTCGCTAAAAATATCAATTAGCAAGAGCATTCTATTTTCGTCGTTATTTTCTTCTGTTAAATTGGAGAAAATTCCTCAACTTCAATGGTGAGAAAAGTTTAAATTCCTCGCCAAAAGTTCATATTGTACAAGGAATATTTTTCTCCTTCAAACAACCATTTAGCAGGGAAGTATCAATTAGTGGTATGAACAAAACTATGACACGTGCACATAATTGTAAGGTGACAAAAGTAAATCATTTCATCGCAAAAAGTACATGTTTAACAAGAATCGATTTCATTATTGAAAAATTACTTATCGAGGAAGTATCAATTTCATCGTTAATAGTACGAGGAAAAAACTATATCCCAAGCCCAAAATTCAAAGGTTATAAAAGTATAAATTCATCGCAAAAAAAATACAGGTTTGGTAAAAAGGGTAAAAACAATTAAAAAAACCTGAAAAATAAGGAAATGTTAATTTCATTTAAGTTAATATTTGCCTATGTAGGATTTGAACCCGCATATTTGTGCATGAGCACATCACTCTACCAATTGAGCTAATAGGCATAAGAAATTATTAGAGTTAAAGTAACATTATAAGAGAAAAATAGAGACAACAAGCAATTTGAACAATCAACGACATGAAACAACAAATCTTAACCCCGTCAAATGTTAAAGTTACTATACATACCCAATCAGGTTCAAGAGAAAGACCTGGCCCAGAATCAAGAAATTTAGTAGAGGGGTTATTTTCCTATATAGACAAACAAGAAGAGGCAAAATTAGGGTTCTGAAGATCAAAAAGGCGAAAAACAGCATCGGTGATAAATTAACATGCAAGCAAAGATTTGGGTATCAATGAAGAACACTTGAAAAGCATACATCAATCCCAGAAGATCATGGAGACAGATAATGAATAGAGAGAATTAGAGGTGAGCAGGAGTTACCTATCGAATAGGAGGGCAAAAGAGATTGTGGATAGATTTTTTAAGAAAAAAAACTATAAATTCAATGTTACCCTACTCAAATATAATAAGACAGAATATGAATATGCACAAGAAGCTAACTATGCCAAAAATGCAACTATATACTTTTTAGAAAAAAAACTCAAATTCAATTATTTGATCTTTGCAATTAGAGCAAAACAAAAACAAAAGCCATGAGACACTATAAAACTCTTAACATAAGTCTACAAACGGCTAAACAAAAAACATATCAAATGAAGCTCAATGCCAGGAGTTGATAACAGGTTGCAAAAATGGCCACTGAAATCAGGGTGTTTGCAGAATTAACTCTTTTAGAGCTAGCTGCGTATGTGAGGTGCTAATTTTGTTGCGTCAGATTATTTTGACAAAGTTCAAGTAAAACAGGCTAGTTATGTCATTTCTACCACTAAAAACTAATCATAAACAAGATACATAACACCAGATAAGACAGGTAACTATGAAGCCTCGACTTAAGTTTGGTAGAGACTGATAATCAAGCTTAATAAATGCATTCAAATATGCAACTTAACATCAAAGTCATGAATTGTTGAAATCGTAATCTAGGATGAGTGCAATATATTCACTTTCCAAGCAAGTCGCATTCCATTAAACAACAACAAATTAACAAGCTTGATCCGATTGAAATGCTATAAATCCAAGGCCCATGTATCCGCCATTAATTCTCAAACCGAGCCAAGATCCATAGTAGGCCGATCATCCAAAGATCGCAATTCGATGGAAAAAAAGAGAGACGAATAAAGGATTAAAATACCTCATGCTCGGCAATGACGGTATAACAATCCCAAAAAATGGACAAACCTGAATGATGACGAGAGCAAGCTGCTTTGGACACTTGAGGTAATAAAGAGATTGTATACCTCCAAATATTTGAAGAGGATTAAGGTGCACATACCTGGATTAAGGTACACATACCTGGAAGTCTTTTATAAAATTTAAATTTATCACATCAACAACAGCAAGTTGTCTCCCTTGCATCCAGCAACTGCCATATACCATCCACTTGAAGTGTAATCTAGTGTATATGGACCACGATCTACAACAACGAGGTTCCAAAATCATAAGCTGCCTAAAATATACAATGGTTTTTGAGATATATGATCATCCAAAATTACTAATGCCATCAAAATTGCTGGAGCATACAAATATTAAAAGCAACTTCTCTTTCTATACAATAAAAAGTAGCTGCACTAAGTTCCAATTTTCATAGTCTTTTTAGGTTATTCAAGTCCATTAGCCAAAAAATTATAGAACCTTCAAACCTACCTAGCAGAAGATTTGAAAATACCACTAAGATGTGGTTCCTAAAACCTATCATGTAGCTCTGGCTAAAATATAACAAAATCTGCATGTGAAGAGACATAAGGAAGGTACAAAGAATATTACATACTTCATTCTGAATAGCTTGAAGGCAAGCCTAGCATTAGAGATGGTGCAACCATACCACTTTTTTCGCTCCAATATACCATAAGAATAGAGACCAGATTCACCGCGTGTAAGGATATACTTGGAGATCAGTGCATCATCTGGTCATCTTCAAAACAACGGACTTTTTGCTAGTGAAAAAAAATGAAATAGTGTACACAGAGAATTGAACGCAAATTTCATTTTTCCATTGAGGAGTGGTTCTTGTATATGAAGACTCAAAATATAATGTATGAGCTTCCAAAACCTTGAGAATGAACAACACATTTATCTAATAGAGTTACCTTGATAAAAAAAAAAAAACATTGACGATAAATCTTACATACCTTAAATCAATATTCAATGTAACTGCTTTAGAGTCTTTTGCATCAACGGATCAAAAAAGAGTCTTTAGCATCAGGGTTATAATTTTTCGAGAATAACACCTATATTTCATCTTCTGTATCCACTATGAGTCTATGACACAGAATGTTATGAGTCTCAGCCTGTATAACAATCAATAAATGATTTACCACTCACAACACAACCAAGAGTTCTAGTCCACTGAGGTGAGCAAGTAATTATCAAACTTATATATCTAGTTCAATAGTTTTCTTTTATGACTTTAGATAAAACTACGGATTTATCTAAAACCCTTACAAAATGCACTAATTGCCAACTCTTCTTTGCACAAACTACATAAGACCATTCAAAAGACCAATTCCATTTTTCCACTTTGTGTAAGTGAAAAAAAAGGAAATAGTGTGCACAGAGAATTTAACACAAATTCCATTTTTTTAATCTTGTGAATCAGTTGATGGGAAAACAAATTGAATTACCCTCTAACATCTTCTGGCTTTATCACCTCAACAATGTTATGAATCAATACAAAGTTCTGAAGGGACCAACAAGGAAAAGAACTAGCTAGTTGCTGCCTTTGAAAATTGAACACACACTTTCACTTAGATATAATCAACAATCTCCATGAATTAGGCACCAATAGATAAAAGGAAAAGAACTAGCTAGTTATTCATATGAAAAATAATCAATTATCCTAATACACTTTCACTTGGTATCCAAGTCAGACACACACACACACTTTGTTGCTGCATTCTCTTTAGCTTTCATGTCCAGACATTGTTCAGCTAAATGTCCACTTATCATTACAATTCGAGCTAATTCACTAATGGCCAAGACCATGCTCAACAAGATTAACTTTGTTTGGCACGTACAATTAATCAAACGCATAAATAATGTCAAATTGTCACCTAGGCATTTCAACAAACACCTTAGGCACACCAAGAAAATGTCAAAGTATTGAACTCCAACAGTCTCACACCATCTAACAAGTACCTTAATAATGCTCTTGAGGTGCTTGACGAGCTCGAAATCTTATGTGAGCACATTGTAGTGATTTGCAATTCAAAAAAACCATCTTTTATAAGCTCACGTCTTTTTAGTTGTAGTTAAAAATTGAAAGTAAAGCTAGAGTGTAGATGGCATCGGGGGGATTGCAGGGTCTAGAACGATCAATGGAGATGGAAAGGGTGGGTGAGGGATCCGAAATGGAGTCATTGATTGCAGTCTCAGGTTCTTGCTAGGGGGAAGTATCAGCGGACGAAGAAGAGAACGCCGACGAAAATCTGAGGGCGGCGGAGGTAGATGGACGAATCTTATGAGGTTTATAGATGACGGAGGCGAGGGACAGGTCAGGAGAGGTGATGTCTCTCTCAGATGGTAGAGCTAAGCAAGAGGTTTAGGGATCGGTACTGGTGGAACCACAATTTTTAGCATTTTGTTGGATCTCAGATAGCAAAGCTAAACAATGGAGATAACAATAACGAGAAGTCGTTTATGTATATAACAATGGAGAAAGTCATAATTTTAATTGTTTTATTGATCGATATAATATAGCAACTAGTTTTATTTACCCGCCCGTTGTGCGGTTTCTTAATAAATAAAATTATGTTTAATTTATATTTTTCCTGAAATTTGAAAGAAGATAAGGTGGTATATATATATATATATATATATATAATATATCGATAGATTATACATAGATTTATTGATTAAAAAAAAGAAGGAAAATACAGTGGTATATATATATATATATATAGGATTATGCATAGATTTATTTTGTAAAATTTTATCATCAAATTTGACGATAAGGAACAATTTTTTTTGATAAGTTTGACCACATCCTATATATATAGATATATTATATTCTTTGATTTAAAACGTAGAATACTTGATAAAATATTGGATAGATTATTTTATATAAATAGATAAGTTTTCTACCTAAGTAAGATATAAAGTTGATTATTAATTCCTTAAAGATTAATGTACTATAACTACTACTTAAATTTGACTTGTCATTCTAAGGGGTTGTTTTAATATTTATAATATATATATATTGATTTTATAAATAATTTTATTAAGTATATATAAAATAAGCAAATATATTTTGAACCCGAACAATTTACAAATTTTATAAATAAATTTTTTTTTCGGTTTATACTTTTTAGTTATGTCTGCAAACTTTATCATAACAATATATATTTCTTATCAATTAATTATCCCTCTTAATATATCTTCATTGGATATGATATTTTAGTAGAAATCTAAACGAACTCCGTATAATTTTAATAGTTAATGAAATAAATTAACATGGTTAAATCAATTAATCATTTATTCTCTTTTCTTCCTCTACTTTTACCGTAATCCATAATTTTAATAGTTAATGAAATAAATTAACATGGTTAAATCAACTAATCATTTATTCTCTTTTCTTCCTCTACTTTTACCGTAATCCATAATAATTATTTAAATGAAAAAATTATATTGGGTTATTAATAATGAACCAAATATTGGATAGATATAAGTTTGATCAAATCATAAAAAAGATAAGACCATTTTAATCCAGAATATGACACGTAAGCAAAAATAATCTGGTTTTAATCCGGAAAATTTTATGGATGCGAAATCGCACCAGAGGCCGCTTCAAACCTCTGCTTTAGAATTTTAATAGTATTCGTTACCCGCGCGGTTGCGCGTTTTGTTAATAAATTATATTTTATTATATTAATTATATTAAAATATTATATTAGATAATATAATTGACGTGGCTTAAAAAAATAAAATCAAATTGATGTGGCTCACAAAAATAAAACCATATATAAATATATTATATTCAATTTGATCTAAAAGGTAGAATAACGCACCAAATATTCCTTCTTCATCTTTTAAAATAATAAATAATATAGTTTATTAACAAAAGCATGAAAATAATAAATATGTATAACAACTAATTTAAGTTATATTGGATAGATTATTGATCTAAAAAGATAAGTTTTTAACTAACTATATTCGTTTATTAATTGATGTGGGCCAGAAATATAATACCACTTTAATCCAGAAAATGCCACGTAAGCAAAAATAATCCCACTTTAATCGAGAAAATTATGTGGACGTGAGATCGCACCAGAGCCCGTTTCAGACCTCTGTTTTAGTATTTTATATAGATACTCCAATTTCATCTATATAATATCTTAATTTAGAAGACTTTTTGATGATGTGTCAACACCTTCTTAATTTTAGGTTTTTTAATTAATCACAATTTTCTATTATTATTTCTTTTTCTTTTCATCTCTTTCATACATTTACATTTTCCCCGTTTTATTTTTTACCCATTTACTAACCATCTATATAATATCTATATCTATATTTACACACTAAAGAAGGAGTACAATTCGACACGTGTCGAATTCTCCATTACTTTCGTCCTATGTGTCAATTGTTTATTTAATCATGTATGATGTGTGATTTTATAAAATGTTCAGATTTTTTTTATTATCATATGTGGCAATTGAGGTGGCAATTGATGACTAAGTATTGATCACTATCCATATCCATGTTCGTACATATCAGTTTGTGGCCATACAAATCTCAATAAATCATTGATTTAAAATCAATATCAATTTCTCTGATTTGCTTTACAAATAGGTTATATAACATATATTTTATATGGCCATACAAATCTCAATAAATCAATATCAATTTCTCTCATTTGCTTTACAAATAGGTTATATAACATATATTTTTATAATTGGAACTAATTGAAAACAGTAATGGAAACAATCCCGGTCAATCTTTTATATCAACCCTCCTCCGGCACTAGATTTCATCATCACATCTTTTTCCTTCTCTCTTTGGTCCATCAACACTGCCCGTATTTCTCTTTGTTCAATGAGCAGGTATAATCCATTGTGTCAACCTCCACCCCTACATACACCATTAACATTTGAAATTAGTCAAACTATTTCAATTCAAATTAATCTCAAACCATTTCATATGACATTATATTTTATGTTTTACTTTTTATGCAGGATGGTCAAGAAGAAAGATTTCCAATTCCTTGCTGATCTCAAGCCAAATGGTCGATACAAGATTAGAGTTCACATTATTCGGAGGTGGAAAACGAAAAATTTCAAAGATGAATCTGAAGATAAATCGCTAGACATTGTTATGATTGACGAAAAGGTCTGTGTACTCCTACCCATTCGTGTATATTGTTATGCAATAACTTATTTTATGACATTATTTAATCATCAACCATATTTCAGGGAACTAAGATCCTTGCTTCTGCAAGGATCGCTGATTCACAAAAATTTGAAGGAATTATTGAAGGCTCTACATACGAGTTTCAAAGTTTTGCGGTTTATTCTTATATCTCTTCTTGGAAATATTGCAAGTTATCTACCCTGTTCAATAAAACTTCATTCAAAAGCATTGATCAACCCACTATTCCTCGATACGGATTTGAATTCGTTGATATTGAGGCAATAGTTGGCAACAAACTGGATCACCAGTTTCGAGTAGGTAATTATTTGCTTTTAAAATCTTATTCTATATTTTTAATGAACATATTTTCATCGATTCGATTTTGAATATAGATGTTATTGGGCACGTGATATTTGTTGGTGCTATGACTAAATCCGCCGGACAAGTTTATGGTCTACATGATAGGAGAAATCTCTTGATCCAAAATCATAGGTAAGATACTCATTTTTATGCATATTTTTACAAAATACTATATTTTATTTTTTAAGTTGTGTAATACAATAAAAATTGTCAATTATTTGGTTTAATCACATTCTAAACAAATTGTCGATTCTATGGACTTTTTGTACATATTCCATTGAAATAGTCTGGAAATTTAAATTTTATCTAGGGTGATTTAGGTAACTAGTCATTTTTGAAAATGTAATTAGGTAATTAGCCATCTCAAAAATAAAATTAGGTGGGATAGCCATCATCCAAGTAATGGTCAATGGTCAACTATTTGACCATTGACCGGTCAACGGTTGACCATTGACCGGTCAACGTTGACCGTTGACCAACTTATTTGAATTTTTTTTTAGTGATGCCATTTTTTTTACCGTTTTGATGCCATTTTTTATTACATTTTATTTTCACTTTGATGCCACTTTTCTAATGAAATGGTTTGATGACACTTTTTTAATGCCACTTTTTTCAAACCTTGATGACATTTTTTGTTTACTGTGATGCCACGGTGACCATTGATGCCGTTTTTTTACTAGTGGCTACCGATGACACTTTTTTTATGTCAATTTTTTTATGATATTTTTTTTTACCGTGATGTCATATTTTTTCAAAGTAGTGTTTTGATGACATTTTTTTCTTTAATGTGATGCAACTTTTTCAAAGTAGTGTTTTGATTCCATTTTTCTAATGTAATTATTTGATGTCACTTTTTTAATCAAATCGTTTGATGCCACTTTTTTTAATTTAATCAATTGTATATCGATATATTTTCATCGATTCTACTTTTATTCACTGATGACACGTTTGTGATTACACTTCATTGATGCAATCACTTGTGGTGACATGTTTATTACATTTTTATTCATTGATGACACAAAAGCGTAAAATGTGATTAAACTTGAGCGATGACATCTTTTATTGATGACTTTTATTCATTGATGAAATGGTGTTATTAGTTTAATACAATTGGTAACATAGGAGCATAAAATGTGATTACACTTCATTGATGACATCTTTTTATTGATGACTATTATTAATTAATGACATTAGTTATTACACTTCATTGATCTCAATCGTTTCTGATGACATCTTTATATAATTGATGACATACATAGAAGCTTAAAACGTGGAATCAAAATAGAGTCCCCTTATTGTACATATAAAAATACAAAATCACTTTTATCCAAGGTACCCATGTGAAGAGAGAGGCTTCAGAAATCTGAACCAATGGAAGATAAACATTAGATGAAAGAACCAATGCATAAAAATCATCCAAGAAAAAATGATGCATCTCACTCCACCCGATACTAAATTACAGGTTAACAATATGAGAGATATTAAACTTAATTTCATGGAAGAAGTAATCAAGAAACAAAACCATTTACAAATTTCACTATAATGGACAATGTAAGAGAATATCAGGAGGAGCTAATTACAATTAACACCAACTTAAATGACAACTAGCATAGAATATAATATGCAATTCCAAACTCTCCCTCCCAGGCCCTCTCTCCATTCCAATTACTTTCAAACTCCTAGTCATCTCTTCTTCCAAAAATTTCAAGCTCCCAGGCCATCTCTCCCGTCAACTTTCTTCCACACTAAGCCACCACCTCATAGCCTAGGCAGACGTGCTTGCTTGCGATGACGTCTCCAATACCTCGATTCCAATCTCAGTCACTACTGTACATCCTACTCCTAGAGCTTCTACTTTTCGTTTTTGGTGTTCCCAACCTAACGCCTCTCCATTTTTATGCCCACTCAGCTGCAGATCGTCCTGCACGCTGTCATAACAATACATACAATCACCTAGGTCAATCAATGAACAAATCATGCTATATAGTTTATGTGTTAATCTCAATTACTCAAAATCCAATCAATTTGTACTGACCTCATCACTACCCTCCTTGCCGTCATAATCGATGTCGTTGTTATTGTTGTCATCATGGACCTCAGATGTGGACTTGTCAGTTCTTCCTCAGCAGCATCACCTCCACCATCCTAATATTACCAAATTGAATCAAAATCACAGCAGCAATTGGAAGAAAGATCAGATTCAAAACCTAAGCATTCAAACAAGGGTATCATTGATGCCACAGTGAGCCTTTACCTGTTTCTTGTGGTAAGCTGTCATGCTCTTCTCATATTCCTTCTTCCTCTTTCCAGCCTTCTCCATGTAAGGAGCTTTGTCCTAATCAAGTTCCACATTGACATGATAAATGACAATCAATTACGCATCAATAAGAACATCATCAACTTCCACTATATACAATCAAAACTAGAAGAGTTTCTACTCACAGCCTCACTCATCTTTTTCCACTCTGTAGAACCAGCTTTGCTAAGCTGCATCAGTTGTTTGTATGTAAAAAAATCGTAAGTGGACAGTGGACACACATAATCTGAAGAACAATTGATAATAAGTTGATCAAAAACTAAATCTGATCCGGAAGCGAATAATCAATAAATCATGAATGGTAGGACATACAACGACAACTGATTTGATGTCAGGAGACCCAGGATGCTTTTCTTTGAATGTCTTCTTGAACTCCTCCCTGATGAAGGAGAAAAACATCAGAATTCAACCTTCAAAAGCACAAAGACTCCAAAAATGACTCCATAATGACTTAAATTTAAAATCCAGATCTCACAAACTCAATCGAACAGAAAGAACAACGAATCTTCAAATAAACATACATGAACACCAAGAAGGGACTCGAAGGCCTCTTCGGCCTGTTCTTATGCTTGGCTGCCATTCCTCCACCTTTCGTCACCAACAGCCTAAATACAATAAAAACGCAATTAGCACAACAATATGAAGTCCAAACCCCTAGGGGAAGCAACAGATCTTGATTTACACACACACAAAAATACAGTCAACATCGAAAAAACTCACTTCCTATAGGTGGGCATGGCATTGGCACCAGCCTTCAAGTTTTCCCTTTTTACCACAAATCCTGTAAAATTCGGCAAAAACGGTAAGTCTATCTACAATTTTCAAGAGATATCCATGCATCAAACAAAACATTTTAACAATTTAACAAGGGTATCATTGATGCCACAGTGAGCCTTTACCTGTTTCTTGTGGTAAGCTGTCATGCTCTTCTCATATTCCTTCTTCCTCTTTATAGCCTTCTCCATGTAAGGAGCTTTGTCCTAATCAAGTTCCACATTGACACGATATATGACAATCAATTTTGCATCAATAAGAACATCATCAATTCCCAGGATATGCAATCAAAACTAGAATGAGTTTCCAGCATATCTTCTTCCATCTTACCACAGGTTCCGAGAAGCCACAAACAAGCAATTTCAAACAGAGGCACACCAGAACATCGATTATCCACCATTGACGGATTTTCGAACTCGGAGAGGGTGGCTTGCTTCCGGACCTCGATCTCGTCGAAGAGGGAGACGATGCGGTCAGGGAGGGAGCGCTCGCGGTTGTCAAGGACAGATGGGGTTTCATGGGATTGGGATTAAAGGGATTGGATTTTGGAGGCTAGGGTTTGGGACTGACGAAAGGGGTACAGAAGAGTCGAAGGAGGAGATGGAAGAGGAGTCAGCAAAGGAGGAGGTCCGGTGATGGAGGCGGCCGAGTGAGGAGACGGTGATGGAGGGGGCCGGGTGATGGAGCCGCTGCCGGAGAAGGAAGGTTGAATGCCAGGAGGAATCGCGTGAGCGAGGAGGAAGGAAGGGAGGTTAAAGGGGTTAATTTTTTTTTAAGAAAGGCTAAAACGGCTAAATAAATATTTAAAGTGTCTAATCACCTAATTAAAAGTTTGTAAGTGTACAAAAGGCCAAATTTTCTCTTTTATCTACTGTTGTGTAAATTATAAAACACAAATGATCTGACAGTAAATTATAAAACACAAATGATCTAATGAATCCATGTTAGGCCCAGAATAGTTTGATGGTGGCCCAATTAATATCTGGCTACTTTGAATTGCATTTTGAATTGCATGAGTGACACATAGGTGATTAGGTGTCAAAATATTCAATAAAATAATATAAACATCATATATATATATATATATATATATATATATATATATGACACATGTTCCATAACAGAATATAAAAAGCATATAAATATCATATACGGCTAACTTTATTTATAGTTATAAATTAATAATATTAAATGATAGTAATCATTAAATATTAATTTTTAATATTATATTATAATCAATGCAATTTGTTTGAATCATATGTATATTGAAAATAATATTTAAACCAATCAGTATTCAAATTCATATTTTCACAAAGCGTTACAAACCTTTTTTAAGTATTTAGCTTAGCTAAAATTTGTAATAAAATGTTTTTAACTTTATTTAGTTAATTTTATCTAAGTAAGGTTTAATTCATTTTTTTTTACAGTAGGCAAAATTTAGATATTTCTAAGTATCCATGATCATCAAGCATGATGATGTTTTGGAAATCACAGCTATAGTTAAGGATAGAGTTACAACTCAGTTGGATTTTGCGATAAAGTCTGCTGCACTATTCGCCTCTCTGTAGCAATGTTGGAATTTGATGAGTTCAAAGTTTTTGCTTAGAATTTGAATCTCTTTTACTATTTGTGTAATCTCCCATGGAGGGCTGATTTTCTGGTTGATGGCATTGATGATGATTGCACAGTCTCCTTCGATGATCGTTCTTTGTATACCAAGTTCTGCTGCCAGTCTTATACTTGCAAGTATTGCAAAGCATTCTGTTTGGATAACAGAAAATGTTTTACCATTACATTTATGTATTCTGATTATTTGTCCTAGATTGTTTCTTACTATACAACCAATTTGAGATTGTATTCCATTTTTGACAGAGGCATCAACATTTATTTTCACAACATTTTTAGGTGGATATTTCCAGTTTAGTTTTTGACGGGGCCTAGTATGCTTAGGAGAGTTTTTTTATTGATTCCTCTTTTTTCCAGCAGAGAATTTTATCAATAGTTTGAATGAGAGTGTATGCTATATTATTATTAGAAATTTTTTGGAAGATGATTTTATTTCGAAGTTCCCAGATTGAGTGCCATAGATGGCAAAGGTCTGTGAAATCTCTATTTTGGCTCTTAATGTTTAAGATGTTTTCAGAGATATTACCTGTTATGTTGGGGATATTAAAGGATTTGTGTAGTCTAATACCCAAGTTTTGGATGAGCGATCTGGTGATTTGACACTTAAAAAACAAGTGATTTACGTGTAATTGATGGAGTAAATTGTAAAACACATTCATTTTAGGCCCAAAATAGTTGTTATGTTAGCCCAGTAAATATTTGGCCCAATATGAATCTATATTCAAAACCCCACATCAACAATCAGGTCCATAATCAACTACTATGAATCTATATTCGGAACTACTCTACACGTGTATATAATAGGTATGATCGATCAACCGACCTTACAAATTGTATTTTGCATTAATTTTTTCAAGTGGTTAATATATTACAACCCAAAAATATTAGTTACAAAACATATTTAAGTATTTTATCCAAATTAATATTTGGCTACTTTCATGGTGGCCCAATTAACATCCGGCTACTTTGAATTGTACATTGAATTGCATGAGTTCTACATAGGTGAATAGGTGTCAAAATATTCAATAAAATAATATAAATATCATATATGCATGACACATGTTCAATAAAAGAATATAAAAGCATATAAATATCATATATGGATAAATTTTTTAATAGTTATAGATTCATTAATAATATTAAATGATAGTAATAATTAAATATTAATTTTTATTATTATATTATAATCAATATAATTTCTTTCAATCATATGCTTATTGAAAATAATATTTAAACTGATAGTTTGAAAACAGTTTTAAGTATTTTACCGAATTAAACAAAGGATGAACTAAGATAATAATTTTTTATGCATATTGATGAAGGGTTTATTTTTCAATCAAATAAATTTATAAGATCGAAATCCCGCTATAGTATAGTAGGGTCAAGTTCGTTCGCAGGGAGAAAGTCAGTGACTCAATTCTAGTTACCAAAGAGAGAGAAATAGCAAGAAGGGATGAAAAGTATAGAGTTTTGGGGTTTTGTATGTTGCTGAATTTTTTTTTGGAAAAATATCAATAATATAAAAGATCTAGGGCATAGAGATCACCACAACGATAATTAAGCATGCATCGCAATGAATCATATGAAAATCATGATTTAACCTATTAGAAAGGTCAATTTGCATCAACCCTAGTAAAGTTATGGCGAATTTGCGGATATACCCTACCCAGAAAAAAGGGTTACAAAAGTACCCCTAGTTCTACCAAATTGCAAAGGATGCCTATTTAGGCATATTTGCAATAAAAGTATTGTGTGTTTAAGCATTTTTTAAATTAAAATAAATATATAAAATTAGTATTTTCTGAAATTAAAAATTAAGAAATATGATTTTCGGATATTAAAATTGAAAAAAAAAAAACAGAATTTCGGAATTATTTATGGAAATATGAAAAAAACAGATTTTCTGGAAAAAAAAAGATTGAGTTTAGGCATCAATTTAATTAAAATAAATATATAAAATTAGTATTTTATGAAATTTAAAATTAAGACATATGATTTTCGGATATTAAAAATGGAAAAAAACAGAATTTCCGAATTATATATGGAAAATGGAAAATACAGATTTTCTGGAGGCATATTTTTAATTAAAATAAATACATAAGATTAGTATTTTATGAAATATAAAATTAAGAAATATGATTTTCGGATATTAAAAAAGAAAAAAAAACAGATTTTGGAATTATTTATGGAAATAGGAAAAACAGTTTTTCTGGAAATAAAAAAAATTTCGAAAAAAAAAGAAATAATTAAGAATTATTTTGTAAAGATAAATATTATATAAAGATATAATCTCCTTCCAAAGATACCTTCCAAGAAAAAAAGAAATAATCTTTTAAAGATATGATTTGCAACCGTTTAACCTAGTAAAAGAGAGTTTGGAGAAATTGACGTGTGAATTTGCAACGTTTATCATCTTCTTCTACAATTGACGGGTAATATCTGAGAAATTCATGTCATCCGTGCGTCCGCTCCTTGCATCTTCAACAAAGTGATCGCATAAATCATGGGTAATTATGTGCAACCCTACTTCAAATCCTGTCTCCCTTTTATTTCAGTGCAATGTTGTGATTGAACATATCCTGTCATGTTTGCTTATTTGTTAGGTCGAAGCAACTATGTAATTACATTGATTACCAATGGGGAGTGGAAGTTGCAAGGACAAAAGTATGTTTACACCGGTTATCGAAAGTCTAAAGCATTGGTTGTGTCGGAAAATATAAAGTTTGATGCACTGAAGGTGAAAATTGTGGAGAAGATTGCCTTTGATGATAAAAGGTACGAGTTAGAGATGAAATATGTGTCGCCCCATGCTCCAAATTTTCCTCCTTATGATGTTAATGATGACGATGATTTTGAAGCTTTTAAGTTTTTGAATATGAAATCGTCAAAAGATGGAGTATGGCCAATCGAGTTGTACTCAAGTGTTAAAAGTAGAGGGAAATGTGTGGAGGATTTGATTGATATTAAAGAAGGTGATCAAGAGGTTAGAGTGTTGTCAAGTGCGCCGCCGTTGACACAAACGCAGACTCAAGAGAGAGTGAAGCAAACTGACAGGATAAGTTTGGCGGATGACAGGACTATTGACGAAATCCTCAGTGAGGATGATGAGGCATTCGTAGAGAAGCCTGACAGGAATTTACGTTCAGCTGACAGGATGAAAAATAAAAAGTCGAGTTATAGTCCTACCCCTGTCTTGTCTGTGAGCTGTGATGAAGATGACAGGGATAATGTGACAGAAAGAAATAAAGGAAAAGATTTCATCGATTTGACTATCGGCGAAGAAGAAGTCAGTACACATGAAGATGTAAACATGGATGGTGGATGGGATGAGCTAGAAAGGGCCGGTTTGATATGCACTGACAAAGAAATTGAACAATATATGGGGTTTGAAGAAACATTGAATGATGGTGATATGGATATTTTGAAACAAGTGGAAGAGATTGATGAGGTTTATCGTCGCAATGAAGGGACGAGTGACGAATGGGCTAAGTTTGAGGGAAAAGAAGAGAAGGTTGGGGATCATAGGTCTCACGACATTAAAGTTGGGGATTACTTCAACACAAAGAAGGAGTTACAAGATGCGTTAGTTGCGATGGCATTGCGAGATTGTTTTGAGTTGGGTGTGAGGAAGTCCGACAAAAGTACTTATGTAGTGGGGTGTAAGGACAAGTCATGCATATTCATGTGTCGTGGTTCAATATACCGCAACAGTAATATGTTTCTTGTGCGCAAGTTTATTGGAGTGCATAGTTGTGGCTTAAAATCAAGGCAAAACCATCACAAGAATGCATCTTCGAGCATGATTGCAGAAAAAATGATTCCAAAGTAAGCAGCAATATCTTGTTACATACATATTATGAATGAATGTTAGCAATTGCGTATGAGTTGATTGTTTTGAATCATGTTTATTTTGTGAACTAGGTTTGCGAATTGTGGAAGAGGCATCAATGCGAAGGACATAATGAGAGAGATGAAAGAAATGGGAGTGAATGCAAGCTACCATAAGGCAAATCGAGCACGGTTGAAAGCCCAAGACATTGTTAGAGGTTCAGCGGAGGAAAGTTACAGTCGGTTGTATTCATGGATGTTTATGCTTGAGAAGTCGAATCCAGGCTCACGTACAGCGGTTGTTAGAGATGACAATGAACGCTTCAAATATGCTTTTTGGAGCTTAGGTGCATGGATCAGAGCAATGCCCCATTTGAGAAAGGTATGTTATACTCTTAGAACTCTCTTATTCTGTATGACAGGATTAATTGGCTTTGTTATTTGTCACTTATTCATTTTACGTTGTTTGGATCTTACTTCACATTGATTGCCTTTATTGCCTATTTATCAATCGCAAAAAAACTTATTTTGGTTGATGACTGCATCCTCCCATTCTCTAATTTATTTCGTGACCCATGTATAAGTATGTCCCCGGTGAATATGAAAACTTAGGTTATGTATCCTGACATGTTTATAAAGATTTCCTGTCAGTAATGAAGTAACATCCTGGCAATACTAGTTTTTTCATCCTGACATGTTTATAAACATTTCCTGTCAGTAATGAAGCAACATCCTGGCAATAATTGTTTTTTCATCCTGACATGTTTAAAAACATTTCCTGTCAGTAAAGAAGTAACATCGTGGCAATACTAGTTTTTTCATCCTGACATGTTTATAAACATTTCCTGTCAGTAATGAAGCAACATCCTGGCAATACTTGTTTTTTCATCCTGACATGTTTATAAATATTTCCTGTCTGTATTGAAGCAACATCCTGGAAATACTTGTTTTTTGATAGGCTTGAAACCTACTCCCACAAGTGTATGGGATCGGTTGTAGTATATCAAGGTGTCGAACTCAGGGACTATAGGAGTATTAATCGAATCTTTGCAACCCGTTGACTAAGCCAAAATAGCGAAAATCGTCTTAAGCATCCAATTTGCAATCTTTTAGCACCCACTAATGTAGGGTTCTTTCAAGTTTTCTCCCAAAATCCGGAGTGTTTCCAGCCCCTTTGCACAAAACGTAACCCCCTCTCAAATCTGGAAAAATCGACCTTTAATTCATCCCCCCAAAACAAATGAAACAAACAACGGAAATATGAAAGGTTTGGCTGATCTGGCACTGTCACGACTCGTGAAGAGTCTGTACCGGGTCGTGACAGCCTGCAGTAGGCCACAAAACAGATGAGTTCACTTGTCATGACTCGTGAAGAGTCTGTCACGAGTCATGATAGCCTGCAGTAGGCCACAAAACAGATGAGTTCACTTGTCACGACTCGTGAAGAGTCTGTCACGAGTCGTGATAGCCTGCAGTAGGCCACAAAACAGATGAGTTCACTTGTCACGACTCGTGAAGAGTCTGTCACGAGTCGTGATAGCCTGCAGTAGGCCACAAAACAGATGAATTCACTTGTCACGACTCGTTAAGAGTCTCCCACAAGTCGTGACATCTTGCTGTAGCTGAAAATTGCACTAACGAAAATCCAATTCTCAAATGATTCCTTCCTGTCAGCTAATTAAAGAAAATCCAATTATCAAATGATTCTAATCTGTCAAGCAAATCAAACTTGAAGATGACAAAATTGAGTCCGTGCATCTTGCCACATTTGAATTTGTGGATAGCCTCCATATTGACAGGAAATATAGGATAATATGCAGATTTGAGCAAGACAAAACTATAATAATAATAATATATAGGATAACCCACGAATACTAAACCCAAAATACTAAGCCAAAATACGAAACATCAAACATGAACCGTGGAGGTTCCATAACATCAAACATTTAGTACAAAGTTTAAAATCCAAAATACTAAACCCACGAATCTTAAGCCTAAGATTTTCTGGTTAGCCTAATATAATACGAGTCGAGTTCCGAGCAGCATATAGACATCTACCCGTCAAAAACCATCTAACTTTACTACCCACACACACTATCACATGGACTCCCATTTGCCATCCCACACACATTGTGCGAAAGCTTTGCGGTATCCATCAATAAACTCGTCCGATATCACCTCCAACGTCGACCTTCAAGTGCTAAAAAATTCAATGTACTTGAGCGTGTATACCCCGCAATCACCCCTGCCAAATACATACAACACAACGTTATGCATAAAAACAAGTGCTATTAATCGATATAAATAATGAAATTGCCTCTCTTACACTCGCTGATTCGATTTCAAACCGGGGACGCGAGTGACCTTGAATGGCTTTCACCCCATTTTTCTACCAACTTGGCCATTGCTTCAACTCGCTTCAACACTAGGGGAAGTCCTTTTGTCACCGATTCTAACAACTTTAGTAAAATATTGTCCTTGAACAACCCGTGGTCCGAATCATACACATACACCGACCAATCTGTCAAACTGATCTTCAAGGCTACCCAATGTTTGTTCTCTAAGTTGAATGGAACATAGAGATGTTCAGCATTTTCCCAGCTCTTCCCATTCATTTGCGGCAACCGCCCTTCGACGTACTTCAACAGAATCCGATGCGAACTGTCTGAGCTTTTACCAGCCTTGTAGTCTTTCCACAGAGCATGAATTTGGTTCACCCAAAATCCATCTAAAATAATCTCGGTCTTATAATCATCTTTCAATATCTTCTCCCGAAGAAAGTAAAGAACTTGCTCCATGTGCTGTTGTGAAGCAAATAAAGAGATTAAAAAATAAAGAGAGTAGAATTCAAATAAAGAGAGTAAAAAAAACAGAGTAAAAAAAAACAGCGAGTGTAAGAGAGCCTATTTGATTCAAATAAAGAAAGTAAAGAACTTGCTTCAATATCTACTGATATAGAAAGTATAATTCAAATAAAGAGAGTAAAAAAAAAACAGATGTTGCTATTTGATTCTAGCTGTGTCCAGTTTGCCAAAATATGAACATGTTAGTGAACTTACCTCAGTTGTCAACCACATTTGAGGTTCAAGTAGCTTCTTAAAAAATTCCTTGGTTAATGTTCCCCCAGCTAGGCCATCACGAGTATCCTCGCTGCAATTTTATAAGAATATTAGGGACAAGGTGTAATTATTATGATTCCCAAACATTAAATTACAAGTGAACTTACTTCGGTGAATCAACCCACGCACTCAGCTCTGCTGATGGAAGGTTATCTCCACCACCCTTAGCTACTTTTGAGGGCCTCCCACGTTTCTTGTAAGTGACAAGCGGCGTCTGCACATTTTCCAACTCGATGCATTTCGAGTCTGTATAAGGGGAGGACATATGTTTAGACTTCTCTTTTTTGCGAACCGGAAGGACCCTTTTCGGATTATCGACCACCTTCTTCGATCGAGTGATTGGCTTCCTCTCGAGTGGTTCCTCCCTCTTATGAGGAACTATATGTACCTCCTCAAATTCACTCCCCTTTGCATCCTCAATGATAGTCTCCTTAGATAAGTTAGTGCAAGGTTGCTCTCCATCTGCATTCCCACCAAAGACTTTCACTTTATCACTGGAAGTAAAATCGCAACTCCAATGTGCAGACTTTTTCTGTCATTACAATAAGCATAATTTAATGAACATATGCTAAACAAATACAATTTAATTCACACAATAAACTATATTATATTATAGGGTATTCCATACCTCGTTATCGATCCTATCATCATGTTCATCGAGCAACGAATCAACTTTGTTCATCGGAGACAGGTTGGATGTTTCCCTATGAGGCAAAATTATCTTATCTAACCTCTCTTCTATCCTTTGAAGTCTTTCAACCAATGACTTCTCAATCCGCCTCATAGTATGTGCTAATTCTGTGATAGCACCCATGACATGTTTTGAGTTTAGCGAATCTACATTGCTATCCATGTCATTCGTCCCAACATCAACCTCTAATTGCCTCCGTTCAGTCCTCCTTGTACTAGCACTTGTCTCTGTGCTCTTGACTATGTTGTCAAAGTGTTTATCACTCTCTTCGTCTGAAAAATAACATTTTGATAGTATCTCTTCCTCGTCTTCTTCGGCCACCAAAATTGCGTGGACTTGCCTTGCTTCATCGGCCAACTCATTCTGTAATTGCTCATGGTCAGGCTCCTCCTCGGAAGACCATCGTATACCGCGAGGAATTGCATCTTCACTCAGCTTCCTTGCATACAGGATCGCAATCACAGGCACAGCTTCATAGATCCAAATCTACAATTACATTCAACGATACTCATAAAAAAAAAAGTAACATTGTACAACTACAAAGGAAACACTTCCATTTGCTTCATTAGTTCATATATTATTTAGGTCCACACTGAAACCTTTTGCAACCATCTCCTTGATATAAACTGAAAGCAAGCATCAATAGATTAACATGACATATGATTCTATGACAAAGTGTGCTAGGACAGGAAAAAGAAAAGCAATTAGTCATTTTGATAAACAAGATAATCAGCACACAATTTCTACATAAAAAAGGCATGCCAATTCATAAAAACTGAGATTCAGATACTTGTTTATTCAAGCAAATTTAAACAGCAGACATTCAAAACCTATGAACTTGAATATCCACTGAGACATGGTTACATGGACATGGTTTTTAATTTGATAATCAAAAGACATGAATATGAAGACAATAAACTTAATACTCCCACTATTTGACACCCAAAGTAAGGAACGAAAACACCGAAAAAATAACTACTGCATAGTTGAATTTTGACATAAAAATAAGGGGGATAAATATTTCTGAAACAAACCAGTAGCTAGTCAGCAAATAAATTTTCATAATCAAGAGTTAAAGAGTCAAACAAATAACTAGTGGCTATGAAGAAATTACCTGAAAAGCAAGAGGCAATCCTTGAATGGAGTATGGAATCCTACCCCGAGGTTTTGTTTTTTTAGCTGTCTCCAATCTTCTGCTTAAAGCCTTTGTCAAACTTCTATGCAACTCCAAGTAGCCCTTCCTTCCCCATGGATATGCATAAAACCTATCCATATTTTGTAGAAGCTTCACGTGCATAGGATTGACCTTTCTCTTCTTATCACCCCCAAGAATTATACACTCCACTAGCAAAAGCAATGCCAACTTAAATTTGTAGTTGTTGTCATCACGCACCGCTTTGAATCTCTCTAAAAGAGCTTGCACTGTCATTTTCTCACCACCCAGGTCACCAAAAAACTTTTTCATCACAACGTCTGTGCCTTTGATGACGACATTCGGTGGGCGATCGCAGCATAAACCAGTAACAATGCAGTATTCCTTTATTGAAAACCTTGTTTCCTTTCCACCAACATCATACCATGTCTCCCACAACTTCTTTGTTTGAAGGTGCTTCATCAATACACCATGTATAAGCTGCGATGAGTACGATACCTCTTTCATCATCTTTACGATTTTCCCAAACGGTCCTTTTAATATTCTTTCCCAATCTCCGGGGGTGAGACGTTCTTCAATCTCAAAAATAATTGTCTTCCTTGCATTTAGATTTAATCTTCCATAAATAGAGTCCCCGGTGTAAAACTTATATTGTATTTGCGGGTAAATCAATATTTGCAAGTAATTTGAGAGAAAAGTAGTTAACATAAGCTAAAGCTTCAAGCTTTTTGGGAATCAGTCATTATTACTTTCTTCTAAGTGAAAACTAAGAATTTGCTTAACCTTTCTACTATGTTTATTCATACAATCCACTCAACTGCAACCAAGATATAATCACCAAACCATGGCACTTACATCTTTTTTGAAGACTTTCCCCTTGACTTTGTCGTTGGCGGGTGCTTTCCGCTTCCTCTTCCGTCTATTTGCTTCATCCCCATCAATGTCTTTCATCTCCTTCGAACGAAAAGGGGTAGAATCCTTCCCACCTCTTGTAATGGCCATGGCTGAGAGACATAACTCAGGTTTAGAAACAACAAAATCAGGATGTAGCTTCTTTTTACATACCTAGACATACTGAGCAGCATATCATTTATATACATCAGATTCAAATAAGTAAAAACAAATGGCATCCCTTTAAAAAAAGGCCAATGCTGACACAGAAGGTGAGTAATAATCTATCAAACAATCCAATGCTGCCTTTTAGAGGCCTGGATCAGAATTCTACTTCAAACAAATAAGCCGCACAACAACTAAAGATCATAGGCTTGAAGAGTCTGGAAAAAAGAATCAAGAAGGAAACTTTAAAGTCCAAAACTTAAATATAAAGCTATTGTCAAAGTAAATAGAGCAAATACGAAGCTATTGAAACAAGATTACTCCTGTATTTCAATAGAATGTGGCACAGAGCATACTAGTTGACAGGGATAAAGAGCGATTTCGGCATGGAGGAAGCCAGAATTGGCTAATAGAGCGTTAAATGTAGCGAGTATAGCCCTGATATTTGGTCTTAATTGGTTCTTGCACCACCCAGTTACATCTCACTTCTTAAGTAGTTTTCATGAGTGGGCGAACCCTCTGAAAAGATAATGACATATTATAATATGCTCATTCCCCTAACAAGTCATACCAACTGATTAAAATTGCTACTTGAATCTGAAAACGTGAAAGTAATGGAAAATGTAGGATAAATTACAAACATTTTGCAGTTAATAGTAAACTTCTTAAAAAGGACAAGTACATGCCTAAACATGCATTATATTTGATTGGAAATAAGAGGGCAAACTCAAAAGAAAAAAGGATCATATTGCAAAGTAGTATGTGAAACAACTTTCACTTGCAAGTAATTTACATTCATGAAAATTAATGTGTACAAGAGAAACTGCTATATGCATTTGGGATGATAAGCAACATAAACTTCATTCCCGGATTTTAATGACTGAGAATGTATGAAAAAAAAGAGATTCATCACATAGAGACAAGTCAATAGGAGATTTTTAAATTTAAATACAATTTGGAAGAGCAATCAAAAAGAAATTCATATTTATACATCAATCGTCTATTTTGCCTTCCAATTAAATAAATGAACTTTTCTCCAAGCTACTCAAGAATGCAATCACCAATTTTAAATGATTGCCTAGAGCTTGGAGTTGCAGTCCACGAAACTTTAGCCAAGTAAATATATCTTGAGCTTTCGGGTACAGGTTCATCCATAAAGCCAAAATCAAAAACCCTAGACTATGGACTGCCAATTTTCGAACAAATCGGATGTCCATGTTTTAGTCATCAACGATTGCAATTGAAAGCATAGGCAAGCAATTAACAAACCATCAACAATCACCTCAGATCCTAAGTCTCAGATGCACTACCCACTGTTGTAATAAACAAAATAGAATGGAGGATTCAAGCAACAAACCTAGGGTTTCTGAAATCGATGACAGAGGGCTTCCACGGACGACACTGGACAAGATGGTAACAGATGGTGACCGCTCCGATCTCCTCGCCGGTGTTTATGCTGGCTCAGACGACGGTGGCGGCGTAACAGTGGCGGTCGTGGATTTGGGGCGAAAACGAGCTACTGATGGCGAGAGGAGTTCGCTGCCAGAGGAGAGGAGTGATGGCGAGACTGAAGACCGGAATCCGGTGAGAAGCCACCGGCGGAAGAGGAGGTACACCGGCGTCGGAGGCGAACCGGCGGAGGAGGAGTCGCACCGTCTTCGGCCTTCTTCTTCGTTCTGCGCAGGTTTGTGTTTTTAATTTTCTGTTTTCTGATTTTTTCCACTTTTTACTTATCCACTTTTCTTTTTGTTTTTTCGTTTTTTTTCCTTTTTGTTTTTTCGTTTTTTTTCCTTTTTGTTTTTTCGTTTTTTTCCTTTTTGATTTTTCGTTTTTTTTACAAAATGTTTTTTCCTGGTTTTTAATTATTTTTGTTTTTTTTTTATCTTGGGCACACTTGCAATTTTATTAGGCATTTTTGCAATAAAATTAGGCATTTATGCAATAAATTAAAAAACAAGGCATATTTGCAAATTACCTATGGATTTTGGGTATTTTTTGCTATTCTCCCTAAAGTTATTAACTTATTTGCATAAATCGATAAACTTTACTATAAACTTTATTAACTTATTTGCTATTCTCCCTAATTAGGTTATTTAAAACTTGCGTTTCAACACCCTAATTACTATCCAATTCACAATTTCAATCTTTCAATTCAATTGCGAAAAGGAATTTCCCCAACTTTCATTGAGTACTTAGCACATAACAATAGATAAAACCCATCAATTCAACAATTCATAGCAAATTCGCAAGCATAACTATCGTTGGGATCACCCCAACTCTAGAAAAGGCGACTACTCACGCATATTCATGATGAATAACTCAAAATTCATCAAAAGAGACATAAAAACGGAAATTATGAATTGAATAAAACCTGAAATAATGTCAACAATGCGTCCCAAAAGCCTTACAAAACGTTCCTCAACCTTCGCCGAAGAAATCGCTTCAAAAAGCTCTCAAATCCGTTCACAAACGCTCTCAAAAGTGTGCTGAGAATTTCAGGAAAAACTAGGGCTGCCAAAAACTCCTCTTTTCAAACCCTAAAAATCCTATTTATATTTAATAACCCATAAACTAAAGTAGGAAATAGGAAATAGAACACTTTTATTTAAAGTCTATCTAAGGAAAGGGGTAAAAATAATTAAATTTGGATAAAAATCATCTGCCAGGGAGCCTGTACCGACCCGGGACACCTCGGTACCGAGCCCCCTTAGGATCGGTATGAGTACTGTTGCTCAAATTGGCTCATTCTGTCAGATTATGCCTCGGTACCGACCCAGGTGGGGTCGGTACAGGGTCGGTACAGATCAGTAAAACGCCCATATCTCCTTTGTTTGAACTCCGAATGCTTCCGTTCTTTTTCCTATGCGCTCCTTATTCTTTTCCGCATCTTTTCTTTCTTGATAGTTTTGAAGAAAAACAGCTTCAAAAATCCTGTAAATCACACAAAAACTAGTGAAGACATCTATTTCTTATGAAACATGAAAATCTATGCAAAAGACACTAAACCCAATGCATAACCAATGAAAAAGACTTATATTAACACTAAAGTATATGGAAAAATATGACTAAAAACATGCACATCAAAATACCCCATACTTAGACTTGCTTGTCCTCAAGCAATAACCGAACGTGAGTCTTTTATCCCACAAACATACTCTTTACGCACTTGCCTTTTCAATTTAGTGCAACATGAATAAAGTAGACAAACGTCCTAGCATTTACATGAGTGATCAAGTAGCCTGCATGCTTATCCATCCAACCTCAAAGGGGAAAGTGTTTCTCTCGCTCTCATGTGTTTAGGCTTTAAGAACAACTTTCAACTCAAATTCAAATGCAAAAACTCTTAAATATTGAAACTTATATCACCAAATTCGCAACCAATTAATGCTAATGCAAACAAAAATCATCAGGAGGTCTTTCGCTCAATGGAGGACTTCATAGAAGTCTCCATTCGGTGGGGTTGTAATGGGGTTTGGTATGAAATAAAGGGCATTGAATTATTTGGTTATGTGGTGCTCAATAAAGTTCGGGAATCAAGACTCCTAAGTCTTCAACACAACTCAACCAAACCATAACTCTCAATCATATGAATCAACCAAACTCATCAACATATCTCATGAAGAACTCAACCCTTTTTTCCAACTCTAGCTACCTCTCAATAATACAACTCATGCATAAAAGAAAATAAATAAGAATTATTTGGCTCATGCACTTTATTCATCTACTAATAACTTCACCTTTTTTTTTCTCTTTTTTTTTTCTATTTTTTTCTGTTTTTTTTTTCTGATTTTTTTTCTTTTTTCTTTTTTTTTTGAAGAACGAAAATAATATAAAATAAAAAAAATAGTGCATTTATAATGTGAGCCAAATATTCTTTTACATAATATGTAGCTAGATAAAAAAATAAAAACCAACCCATGCTTCCATAAACTCAAAATTCTTCTCACTTGAACCCAAACATAAGCTCATTCTTTCCACTAAATCATTAATCCCACCAACTCTAAGTCTTAATTCCCAAATGGGGGTCAGGCTCAATTCGGCTAGGAAATAATTTTGTGGAGCTTATATAATATATAAAGGTCTCAGGCTAATGTTATGGCTTCAGGCAGAGATAATGTAGGGTAGGTAAAGAGAGGATAAAATTGGCTCAAAAGGTGCCTCCATCATTTAATTCTCATTCACATCAAAGATATAAATATATTGGCATTGAAAAATAGATAACCATCGCAATACTCAGAGATAATATACATATGAAGAGTAAACTCACTCAAGAAAGCAGAGGGATTTTTATGTTATCCCTATAAGGCCAAAATTCTCACTAGGTAAAAGTTTTGTTGGACTTTAGTCATGCCTAGGAACTTAGATCATACATGCTCAATTATGTCTACCTAACCGTATTATGCTATGGGACTTATATCATCACGTCAGCCATTATTTATCATCATAGGACATCTAAGTTAGGGTATAAAGCTAAAACTAACACATAAAATAAACATGCATTTTTCTTTTCTTTTTTTTTCGACCCTTTTTTTTTACTTAAAGCATGACTAAGATAATTAAAATATGACTAAGGACTTAAAACATAAAATGCATAAGACTTAATCATGAATGCATAACATAATCCAAATAAAATGAAGTGCAGAACAACACATAGAAGAACAATTCTAAAAAATAATGACACACAAGTTTTCTGAATCCCCCACCACATACTTAAAAATAGACAGTGTCCCCACTGTCAAAAGAAAATCAAAGTAAAAGGAAAAAGACTCAGAAACTCACAAAAACAAGATGCAGAAGCTGTTGAAGAAATCAAGAAACTCTACTCAGAGGGCGGCAGCGGCGGTGGTGGGTATGGGTTCTGTGGGAAGAGAGAGGATACCCAAGATGTAAAAGAGGACGCGCGTGCTTCCTGTATGTCCATCCTCTCATGCAAGCGTGTAAACTCATCCCTCAGAACAGTCTGCCCTTCCTACAAGCTCTCCTGGCCTAATCTCAGATATTGCAGCTCACGCATGACATCATCAAAAGAAGATTGTTGTGTAGAAGTCCTACTCGGACCAGCCTCATCAGAAAAGTAGTGGCTACTAGGCCTAGCGTCATAATCCATGAATTTAGTATGCTCCGGCTGGTGAACCACTAAACCTAATGTGTCCTCTGGATGGGGATACCTGGGCGGTCGCTAACGTCTCAGAGGATCTCCCAAAATGACCTCTGAGGTTGGACAATATTCCTCAGCCCAAGTTTTGTGCCAATTCGGTACATACAACAAGTCCAAGTTATGCGTGAGAATCTCAACATTATAACCATGAAAAGTAGAAAAGAACCTGTCCCTTTTACTCGTGATCACCTTAGCACTCGTCAAATAAGCAATGTCTATAAGCTGAGTAGCCGCAGACTTGTATCTGGTTAGATCAACTTGTAGGCGCTTGGCCAAAAGCACAATCATAGCACCAAACCAAATCTCATCGGCGTTCTTCGTGTAATCTCTAACATGCGCAAGGAACTCATAACCCAAATTTAGGGGCGTCTCCATCTCGAATAACACCCCCCTTAAACAAGCAATTTCCATCCTTGTAGGCCTAGAAAGCTCCTTCTTTGCCATATAGTACTACAAAAAATCCTAAGGATAATGTGAAAAAGAGGGTTCGTGATATCCTTACCTGGAAGAGCTCTTTCAGGCCATCTGAGCGTGCCGGTGATCAGTTTCCATGTATCCAAAGCCTTGCAGCTGACGACGTTGTATGGCTCTACAGGGTTGGGGAATCCCAACAAAGCGTTTAACTGCTGCAAGGTGAATGTGTGCATCTCATTCCCTAACTGGAATGTAATGGGGCCCTCAAAGTCCGGCCCATTGACGTCCGTCTGCAAAGTAGCCACGAACTCAGCAACGAGGGCAGGGTAGAAGTGCGGGACAGGATCCAGTAGACACGTGATGCCTAAATAGGAAAAGGCCTCCACCATGTCATCCTGTATGTCCAGACTCACTCCATCTATAGGGTCATACCACCGAGCCCGAAGCTTATGGTTCTTGAGGATGTCCTTGTACTCCTTCTTCTGACATGCGTCATAGATGATCACGTCATCCAATGTAACCGTAGATGATGACTCTCTAACCCTCTTGCTCTTAGAACGGAACATATTCCTGAAACAAAGAAAAGAAACTCAAGCTAAATATCTTTCTATATTCATAAAACCAAGTCAATTATGATCAAGCCATAGATATCTACATAACCGAGTAGACACAAAAGAAATAAGATGCACTAAATAAATCCTATAAGCATATAAAGCATGTGCAAACATAAAACCACATAACAATAAGTGCATTCTTGAAAATATCAAATGAACTCAAATGCACACAAACTCACCACCATATAGAATAAATATAATGCACTACTTATATACAAAACATATGCTCATCCTAGACTAGATGAAAAGGGGAAACAATATAAATAATGTAATATCATGTAGAAGCACTAAGGCATCCCCTAATCATACAACAATATACCCAAGAAAAGTAATATAAGTAATGCACAACTCATTATACACAAATCATCCGTCACAACCCCATACTTAAGTTCGAAACAAGTCAAATAAATATGCAACAGATATTTAACTTGCTCGCAATTGTCAAATCATATAAAGAGATAATTTTTATGCTAAAATAGAAGAAACTAATCAACCTAAGGCATAAAAATCAAATCAAAATCAAAACTTGAAATGAATCGCAAGAAAAACATAATATCCAATTGACTCACAATCCATAATCAATTTGACAATGCTATGAACATGAAAGATGCTTCAAATCAACCCAACAACACAACCACATCATCAATTTCGACCAATTCGACCCTCGGTAAAAAGCCCCAATTTTCAATCCTAATTCAAATCCTAGGTTTTCAATCTCAACCCAAATAATCAAATCAATCAAAATAATTGAAATAAAAAAGTTTAGGGTAAGAAATCATACCAATATTAGTAGAAAGAGGAAGAAAATTGGAGGTTTCGAAGAGTAACGAGCCCAAAGTACCAAAACAGTGAAACGGGACAAGTGGGTTCGGTGGGGGTGCTGTGGGGCTCGAACCAGGGTGAGGTTAGGCTCAGGGGGTGCGCCAGAGGGTGGTGGTGCAAACGGCGGCAGTGGCTTTGCCGGAGGTGGCCTGTGGTGGGCGTGGGAGGCGCCGAGAGAAGGCGATGCTGGGCTGCGGGGTTCTCGAAACCGAGGGCAGGAGTGAGGGCAAAGTGGTTCGGTGTGGGTGCTGCTGGGCCCAGGGGGTGCGCCAGAGGGTGGTGGTGCAAATGGCGGCAGTGGCTTGGCCGGAGGTGGGCTGTGGTGGGCGTGTGAGGGACGGAGAGAGGGAGGCGCTAGGCTTGGGCTCTCGAAACCGAGGTGAGGAATGGTGTAACAGGGGTTGGACAGTGAAAGGAAGAAAGAAAGAGGGGAAGAAAAGAAAAAGAAAAGAAAGGAAAAAGGAAGGAAAGAAAAAGATAAAATAAAAGATAATTGTTTTTTTCGATTTTCTGAATTTTTTTTTTGGGAAGGGTGGGGGTCGGTACCGAGGCTAGGGACCTCGGTATGGGGTCGGTATACCTACTGGAATTTCTCTATTTTCCGAGATTCACTTACCTGTCCGTCAGGGGGTGTCGGTACCGACCCTAGGTACCTCGGTACGGCCTCGGTACAGCTACTGGAATTTCTCAGTTTTCCGAGATTCACTTACCTGTTCATCAGGGGGGTCAGTACCGAGGTAGGGAGCCTCGGTACGACCTCGGTACAGGTGTTCCCTAGCTTCTTTTTCCATTTTTCGCCCGTTTTCGCAGTGGTTTCCTCCTAAGACCTGCATGGTTAGTGCAATATGCTCTACCCCATCTATCCTACCTATCCTAAAATTTAAAAAATAAAAATAAAACTTAGAAAGAAAAGGAAATAAAGCGGGTTGCCTTCCGTAAGCGCTACCTTTAACGTCGTTAGCTTGACGTGGTTACCTCATCTTCATTCCAATATTGTAAGAGCCCAAGTAACTCTTATTTCTTCCTCCGGATCCACTCTATCATAATATTTCTTGAGTCGGTGGCCATTGACCTTGAATATGGCTCCTCTTCATCAACTAGATCCACCGCTCCATGGGGATAGATATGATGAACCACGAATGACCCACTCCATCTCGATCAAAGCTTCCCTGGAAACAATCGCAATCTAGAATTAAAAAGAAGAACTTTATCACCTACCTCATAGGTCTTTGGGACCAACTTCTTGTCGTGCCACTTCTTGGTGCGCTCTTTGTAGATTTCGGCGTTTTCATAAGCTTTGTGCCTCAACTCCTCCAATTCTTGCAAGTCCATCAATCTCTTTGCTCCGGCCGCGTCAAGGTCCACGTTAAGCTCCTTGAGAGCCCATAACGCTCTATGTTCAAGCTCGACGGGCAAATGGCAAGACTTACCATAAACCAAGTTGTAGGGAGTTGTGCGCAATGGTGTCTTGTACGCCGTTCTATATGCCTAAAGTGCATCATCTAGCTTAGATGACCAATCCTTTCGTGAGCGCGACACCGTCTTCTCTAAGATGCTCTTTATTTGCCGATTTGAAACCTCCACTTGGCCGCTAGTTTTAGGGTGATAAGGTGTTGCCACCCTATGAGTCACCCCATACTTAGCCAAAAGAACCTCAAAGCCCATCTCTATGAAGTGAGATCCTCCATCGCTGATAAGAACCCTTGGGACTCCAAACCTGGGGAATATGTTAGTCTTCATAAATTTAGCTACAACTTTAAAATCATTACTAACTTTAAAATCATTAGTACGTGTAGCTATTGCCTCAACCCATTTAGAAACATAATCAACCGCTACCAAGATATATTTATAAGGCCCTGATGAAGGGAAGGGCCCCATAAAATCAATACCCCATACGTCAAAAAGTTTAACCTCTAGGATTCCGGTGAGAGGGTTCTCATGTCTCCAAGTGATATTCCCCGCTCTTTGGCACTCATCGCAACCTTCAATGTAAGCATGTACATCCTTGAACAAGGTGGGCCAATAGAAGCCACTTTGAAGAATCTTTGTCGTGGTCTTGAAGCTATTTGCTTGGCCACCCGTCGGAAGAGTGTGGCAATGCTTGATGATGCTCTCAATCTCTTCATCTGGCACACAACGTCTAAATATGTGGTCACTTCCTTGCTTGAACAAGTAAGGTTCATCCCAATAGTAGTGTTTGACGTCGTGGAGGAACTTCTTCTTGGCTTGCGAGGTCAAATCCTCAGGGATTTCTCCCCCTATAATATAATTAGAAAAATCCGCAAACCAAGGGGTCCTCGACCCTCTAACGGCATAAATATGGTAAGATATAGGAGAAGAAAAAGGGGTATAAAAGGAATCCTCACCGGAACTCACCGAATCGGAGCGAATGAGCTTAAGGAGGCTTTCGTCCGGCCTAGAGTCATTGATTGGCACTTCATTTTCGGATTCCTTCAGGTGGTTTAAGGGCAACCTAGACAAATGGTCAGCCACCGAGTTTTCCTCTCCTTTCTTGTCCCTAATCTCATAATCAAATTCCTGCAACAAAAGCATCCACCGAAGGAGCCTAGGCTTGGCATCCTTCTTAGTCATCAAATACCTTACCGCTGCGTGATCCGTATAAACAATGACCTTAGAGCCTACTACATAAGTAGCATTACACATGATCTCAAAGGGAAGGTTCCAATCGGGCGATTGCATAATAGGAGCAGAAATAAGGGCTTCTCTTAACTTGTTGAATGCATCAAGACATTCTGCAAAAAACTCAAAGGCTACATCTTTCATAAGCAAATTAGTTAGAGGTTTAGCAATCTTTGAGAAGTCTAGAATGAATCTCCGATAAAAGCCTGCATGTCCTAAAAAGCTCCTAACATCTTTCACATTGGAGGGAGGAGGTAGTTTCTCAATCAATTCAATTTTAGCACGATCTACCTCAATTCCCCTATTTGAAACCAAATGCCCTAGAACAATTCCCTCTTGAACCATAAAATGACATTTTTCCCAATTAAGCACCAAATTAGTTTCTTCACATCTTTCTAGCACCCTACTCAAGTTAGCAAGACATGAAACAAAAGAAGAACCATAAACAGAAAAATCATCCATAAACACTTCCACTATATCCTCAATCATCTCAGAAAAAATAGCCATCATACACCTTTGAAAAGTTAAAGGGGCATCACAGAGCCTAAATGGCATCCTCCTGTAAGCAAAAGTTCCATAAGGACATGTAAAAGTTGTCTTCTCCTGATCATCCGGATGAATGGGAATCTGCCAAAAATCACTATAGCCATCCAAATAGCAAAAATAATTGTGTTGTACTAGACGCTCAAGAACTTGATCAATAAAAGGAAGAGGAAAATGATCTTTCCTAGTAGCACTATTCAACTTCCTATAATCAATGCACATGCGCCATTTAGTAGTGGTCCTAGTAGGTACTAACTCACCTTTCTCATTCTCAATCACAGTCATTCCCCCTTTCTTAGGGACAACATGAACCGGGCTCACCCATTTACTATCAGAAATAGCGTAAATCATTCCAGCATCTAACATTTTCAAAATTTAAGATTTGACTACTTCTTGCATATTTGGGTTAAGCCTGCGCTGACGTTCTATGGTTGGCTTATGATCATCCTCTATGAATATTCTATGCATGCACAAAGAAGGTGAAATTTCAATGATATCATCCAAAGAATAACCAATAACCTTCCTATAAGTTCTTAGCACATTAAGTAACTTCTCTACTTCTTCCTCATTCAGTTTCGCATTAATGATCACAGGAAAAGTAGAATTGGGACCCATGAAAGCATACCTCAAACCTTCTGGAAGTGGCTTAAGCTCTAGGGAAGGCTCGATTGGAACAAGTGTTGGCTCTTCCTCCTCCGTCTTCAATATTGCTTCCAGAACCTCTAAAGAATAAACTTCCTCTTGGTCCGCCAGAAGACCTGAGACTGGGCCTGCGGACTCAAGACAATCAAAATAGCTTACCTCTACCATGTCCGTGGTTTCCTTCATCGTTGGATTGAAGCGAAACTCAACGATGTCATCCCCAATCTCAAATGTTAGGAGTCCCTTCCTAACATCAATTATTGCTCCAGCGGTTGCTAAGAACGGTCATCCAAGAATGATGGGCACCACTAGATCCTCTGGCATATCTATAACAATAAAATTAGTAGGGACGGAAAACTTACCTACACGGACGGGAACATCATCAATCACCCCAGTTGGTGATACTACTGCGCCATTAGCCATGGACACTCTCATGTTGAGGGGTCTAGGGCTCCTAAGCTCATCTTTGACCATATAGAAAGGGGAAGAAGGCTTACACTTGCACCTAAATCACACAAAGCCTTGAAACGGTAAGATCCTAAACCAATAGTAATAGCAAACTTACCTGGATCTCCAAGTTTCTCAGGGAAATTCACTGAACGGACCTCGTTAGAAAGCTCAGACATGGATCTCTTCTTGGCTAAGATTTCTTTCAAAAATTTAGTGTAAGCAGGCATCTCACTCAAAGCGTCAGTGAAAGGAATAGTTATATTTAAACTTTGAAGCATCTTCACAAACCTTTGAAACTTACCTTCCACTGTGTCCTTTACCTTTTTCGGAGGATATGGAAGCACTTTCGTCGGATTCGGGGCTGAAATAGGCCCGACAGAAGAATCCCTCACTGCTGAAGAGGGGTCGGTACCGACCCTAGGGGGGTCGGTACGGCCCTCGGTACAAACTATGCTGGAGGGAGGTACGTCACCTGTTGAAGACGGGGGGTCGGTACCAACCCTAGAGGGGTCGGTACGGCCCTCGGTACAGCTACTGGAATCAGGAGAAAAAGAAGAAAAGAAGGTCGTACCTGTAGGTGGGGTCGGTACCAACCTTGGGGGGGTCGGTACGGCCTCGGTACGGCCACTGTTTTCACCGTTTTCCTCCTCGTTTGACATGCTTTCACGTCCAGGCACTTTCTTCCCACTTCTTAGGTGAATTGCAGCTATTTGCCCTTTAGGGTTCTCATCGGGGCGGCCCGGGAATTTCCCTTGATGTCGAGGGATTTGAGCCGCTAGGTGCCCCAGTTGAGACTCCACTCCCTTCTTCCATGTTTCCAAATCTCCTAGTTGGGCTTGAACACCTTTAATTTGAGAATTCACATCGGAACGAAGTCTATTGAATCCTTCCTTAAGCTCTTGTACCCATGATGGTGGTTCTTGATAGCCAGGGGGCCTATATGGGGGAATCCTTTGATCTTGAGGAGGTTGGCTCCCTTGGCTTTGTCCATAGTTACCCCAATTAGGTAATGGTTGTTCCTCCCTGCATAGTTGTTATTTTGGTTCCCTGCATAGTTGTTATTGTAATTGGGAGGCCTATAAGGGCCCCTCATATAACTTACCTCTTTGTAGTGCTCCGCCCTTTGTACCTGGCTAATATTATCGCAATCTATAGTATTATGAGCTTGTGAACCACATTCTAAACAAGGTTGGTTTCTAGAAAGAAAACTTAATTGTTTCTTGAGGCGTCGGGTCTCATCATCATGGAATTGCTTACGCACATCTGGGTCAATTTCATAAGAAGGATCATAAAGTTTCTTACCTGAAGGTCTAGCCTCTTGGGTGCCATACATAGCATCATACTCCGTTAGCTTGTCTAAAAGAGCCCATGCATCAATCGGAGTCATCTCAAGGAACCCACAATCGGTGTGTAGGTTCAATCGAGTCTTGGTCTCTGCATTGATGCCCTGGAAGAAGATTTCTTGGAGTACATACTCGGGTTGCCCATGGGTAGGGCATTGTCTTTGCAACTCCTTGAAGCTTTCCCAAGTCTCTAGAAATGTCTCTCCTGGCAATTGGTGAAAGGAGGTGATCTTCTTCCAAAGCTCCGTTGTCTTTGCCGGTGGAAAGAATTTTGTCATGAACAAGTCATACAAAGCCTTCCATGTAGTGATAGACCTAGGCGGTAGACTCTCCAATCAATTCAGGGCTTTTCCTGCAAGAGACCATTTAAAAGCCTTTAATTGAACATACTCTAATGATATATTATCAGCAGCAATAGTATCGCATAAATCAATGAAATTCTTGATATGAAGCATAGGGCATTCATTAGCTTTGCCATCAAATTGAGATCTTTTAATTAAAGAGATAAAGTGAGATTTGATCTCAAAGTTGCGCTCAATCTCAGGGAGGACAATTGCAGACTCAGGCACCCTCAGTTCTGGGTGCATATATTATTTTGCATTCCTTGGGATAGCATCTAATTGCTGTTGCAGATGAGCAGTCGCTTCCCTTTCTCTTTCTGCAGCGATTCGAAACTGCTCCATCTGCCCACGGAGTTCAACCATCTCCGTAGCAACATTAACATTGTTGCCATTATTGCCATTGTTGCCTGTGTTATCTCTCATTGTCCTGGCTTCTCGTAGTGTGCGATGGAAAGAGCGTTCTGGTTCGGGATCGATAGCAAAATCAAAATCAAGCCGACGTCGCCCAAATGGCATAAACTGAAACCGAAAACAAAAACAAAGACACCACAATTAAAAGCAAAGGGGGATGGGCTATTCCCAAACCCTAATAGTAACTAAAACTTTGACACAATTGAAATCTCCCCGACAACTGCGCCAATTTGATGAAGGGTTTATTTTTCAATCAAATAAATTTATAAGATCGAAACCCCGCTATAGTATAGTAGGGTCAAGTTCGTTCGCAGGGAGAAAGTCAGTGACTCAATTCTAGTTACCAAAGAGAGAGAAATAGCAAGAAGGGATGAAAAGTATAGAGTTTTGGGGTTTTGTATGCTGCTGAATTTTTTTTGGAAAAATATCAATAATATAAAAGATCTAGGGCATAGAGATCACCACAACGATAATTAAGCATGCATCGCAATGAATCATCTGAAAATCATGATTTAATCTATTAGAAAGGTCAATTTGCATCAACCCTAGTAAAGTTATTAACTTATTTGCATAAATCGATAAACTTTACTAACAATCCTAATTAGGTTATTTAAAACTTGCGTTTTAACACCCTAATTACTATCCAATTCACAATTTCAATCTTTGAATTCAATTGCGAAAAGGAATTTCCCCAACTTTCATTGAGTACTTAGCAAATAACAATAGATAAAACCCATCAATTCAACAATTCATAGCAAATTCGCAAGCATAACTATCGTTGGGATCACCCCAAGCCTAGAAAAGGCGACTACTCACGCATATTCATGGTGAATAACTCAAAATTCATGAAAAGAGACATAAAAACAGAAATTATGAATTGAATAAAACCTGAAATAATGTCAAAAATGCGTCCCAAAAGCCTTACAAAACGTTCCTCAACCTTCGCCGAAGAAATCGCTTCAAAAAGCTCTCAAATCCGCTCACAAACGCTCTCAAAAGTGTGCTGAGAATTTCAGGAAAAACTAGGGCAGCCAAAAACTCCTCTTTTCAAACCCTAAAAATCCTAAGTGCACGTTCTTAGATGCACCGCAAATGGTAGTTAAGGATTTACACGTCGTAATTAACGTGCATGGACGTCGTTATTAACGTGTAAATGTAGGGGGTGGTGTCTAAGTGCACGTCGGCCTGCACGTTGCTTTGGACGTGCAAGGCTGCACGTGACTAATGACGTGCAAATTTGCACGTGGTTAACGACGTGCAAAAGTGCACGTCGTCAACGATATGAAAATGTGCAACTTGTCTGATTGGGTTTAGGGTTGGGTTAGGGTTTAGGGTTTAGGGTTAGGGTTTAGGGTGATGTTTAGGGTTTAGGGAGATGTTAATAGAATGGCCGCATAATAGAATAAAATTCAATAATTTTAGGAAAGGTTTTCATTCGAATAATATGCGAATAATATTACAAGACACGGAAAAAAAGTTTACATCGATAATTGTAATAGACTCGTGGAATAAACTCTAGACAAAGTGTAAAGGGCGACCGACATCGACACGTAAGGCTCGGAATCTGTCAAACTGAGCTTGAAAAGGAGCATCCCATCCTTCGATGCCCGGTAGATGGTGTTCAACCCATTCTGGTGCAGGCGGCAGAAGAGGAGAATTAGGACGCAACCAGACCTATGAGAACGGAAAATTAGAGTTAGAGTATTAAAATATAGATAAAAGTAATAATAGGATATATAAGACGTTTGAAGTCGTACCGCGGCAAAATGGTCTTGGTTTCCGATGCAGGCTAAACAAAGGGTTGCTGATTGAGGGTTGTTACCAGGTGTCGGCGAGGACATAAGGAGACATGTGAACGGATGATGCCAAGCTAGGACGACGAGAGGAATCTGATATACCATTGCAAATACTAAACCCATGATGGGTAGCTCTATCCAACGTCTCCTATCACCATGCACAGGTCCTGCCCATCTCTAATTGTCGACGAACTGCTGAAAAGTGTACCCTCCCATATAACAACCGGCGTAGAGATCGACGTGATCCTCCAAGTGATTGCATAATACCGCTTTAAGTTATGGGAAAGCAGACTCGCCGATTGATGATGTCAATGATGCCAAAGCACGGTAGCCACAGTGACCATCTCCAATAGTGTCTCTGTCACCCTGAATATGTCCGAGCATGAAGGGATCAACGTTGTTTCGACCCCAGTTAAACCCTCCGAAAACATCATCACGTCCACGTCGAGCTGTGGTAGCTTGTGGACGGTGTCGAGCAGCATGTCGAGCAACACGTGCTTATTCTCTCACAAAATTTGCCCTGAACTCCTCGTAACGCAACGGGTTGGTTCTGCAGGCATTCCTCGACCCCCGAGGCCTCCCTTTCGATCAGACGCTTGAAGATAAGGGTGAGTGGAGGTCATCGTCGCATATGTTGTTGGAAGCAGTGTATGAAGATGACAGTTCATACGGGAGTGGAGTGTCGTCGATGTCAGTCTATGACAAATCCATCAAGAATGGATGGATGTCCTCAGCGGGTATTGGAGTCCTAGAACTGACGTACGCCTGAATCTCATAGACACAAGGAATCCCGTAACAAACCCTCCAAAGTTGGTCCGTGCATTCCGGAGGAATGTTTTGGTTTACGACATCCTCCCAAAACTTGTACAAATAGTCGAAGCACTTTTTGGAGATTAAAGTCTTTACCTCATCAAAAAGGTTGACTTTATGCGACCTCATTGGCCATTTGAAGCGGTCGATCTCTAAAGCAGTTTGCAGCTCATGCAGTTGGCAATCATTGACTCTATGGATTGCATCTACCACGACGCAAATGTCCCTAGTCGATGAGTGAAGTGCCTCCTTTAGAACCTTGTGTTGACCCTCCACTTTGTACACAGTTTCACGTAAACATTGAAATTCATACCACTAAATGTTTGATGACATATCATATTTGTAATGGGAGATAGGAACGACGGTGTACCTGTTTGTTGTACACGTGCTGAAATGTAGAACATTATCTGTGTAGCATCGGACGAGGTTCCTTCTGTAAGGAAGCCAAACTACCTCTAAATACGTCATCACACCTGGGAATGGGTGCCATCTCTCGTGTAGCGCCCGACGACGTCGCTGGAATGATTCCTCTGTCTTCGATTGGAACAACCCCCAACAGTTGCCCTTGAAAATGCCTGCATGGCTTAAATTATTTATGATTTTTAGTGCAGCTTCCTCGCATTTTCTCGTCACATGTAACCAGGAAAGGAGATGCTGCACATTGGGGAATACAACATTTAGCGCTGCCAACAGACCTAGCTCCCGATCAGTCATAATAGCTTGAGGCTGAACAGTCCCAAGCAAGATATGAAGCTGACGCAACACCCAAGCGTACGTGTCTTCGTTCTCGTGCGACATGAAAGCATAGGCGATGCAGTAATTATGGCCTGAGGGTGTGAAACCAACCACCTCGCACAATGGAATCCCATATCTACAAGTGTAAATCTATTACGAGCGCAATTTATAATTTGACTATATATGTAATAATGTAAGCGTAGTTGATTGACTTACGCATTTGTTTTGTACATGCAGTCCATTATGATGATATAATGGAACCTTCGAAGTAGCCGTATCCCGTCGGGGTGCGCTAGGAAGAGGTCGCTCAAGACGTCGTTGTTATCTTGATTTCGTCTGAACTCGTAGTAGTAACCTCTTTCCCGTAGACGATGCAGAGTATTTTGGGTCATCGTCCGACTGCCCCTTTCTTCGGCGGCCATCTTGTTGAGCGTGTTGGTAAGGGAACGCGATGACGTGACGCTGTTGCCATCCAACTGCCTCAATCCATATCCAATGGCTTTTGGAGGAGTACCAATGTCCTTCATCCACCTAGCCATCTTCTTCTCTCCATCTGTCATCCGTCCGGCGTACGCGTGACCCTTAAACATCGTGGGAAGCTGGTGGTTATGAACACCGTGGGTTACAATCATAACCCACTGACCCGGTGAGCCTTCGTGCCCGTGTAGAGAGAAGGGACAACCGTTTATCTTCGATTGCGTGTTGCGGAGCTTTCTCCCGCGTGGTCGGTACTCCCCGTATTGCTCGCAAGCAAGGAGAACCCCTCCTGGATGGTTTGACGCCTCCGTCCATGACCGCTTAATTACTAAAATCATGTAGTGTTTCAGTCCCAAGTCCTTGAAATGCGTAACCATTTCGTTACGGTCATTCCAAACCCTTGGGTCCGAGAACTCATCTGTAAAATCTGGTATCTATAATAATCACAAGAGTAACCATATGAAACAGAACGTTCAACATAAGGTATAGTGAACTATGCGGAATGTATTTGTACCTGATCGGTCGGGAAAACTTGGAGACGATGATCTTCTTGTGGACTGTCCATAGCGACACAAACTAACGCTTATCGAACTATATCGAAATTTGTTTTGGAGGATGTGGGTTCTGGCTATCCGGGTCTCCGCATCAAATAGGCAGTTTTGCATCAAAACTATGCTCACAGTGCACATGGCCAATGACGTGCAAGAGTGCATGACGGAGGGGAAACCCTGTCGTTGATCCGTCAAAGTAAACTTAACCTATAGCTAGTATAGCAATAAGTAAGAGGTCAATCCACATGGAGATTTGTTGCTCAAGTATGATTCAAGTGCCGATCAAGTGACCAGATGGGGGGGGGGGTTTGTGAGAGCAAAGCAATTTATGAAAGGCAGGAGGAAATGGTTGTGATTCAAACAAATGAGAGAAGTAGTTCTACCTACAATTTTCCACTTTATTTGGTTGAAACGATCCTTGTAACTTCTTCTCGTCCTATTAAATTTCCTATGAATGCCCTTGTCCCGACCTAATATAGTTACTAGTCCAATCAGTCCTAGAAACCCTTATCAATCGAACAGTCCCTAAAGAAGGATTTAACCCAATTGATAGCTTTAAATTCAGAGATTAGCCAAGGTATTTGCAGTCCCTAAAGAGGGATTTAATAACACATCCAACTTCCTACCGATCCGATTAGTTCAATCAGCCCTAAAGGGATAAGTTTGCTACTTAGGTTAAGGTTCACAATCAGGAATCTACAAAACCCTAGAAATTGAATTGATCTAACTAGTTGGCCAGACAAGATAGAACAAAACAATAATTCAATAAGCGCAAAGAAGTTGAAGCATTCAATCAAGTAATTAAGGAACGAGAATTATAAACTCACAATCAATCCAAATAAAGCTTCAAATTATAGGCAGAACCGATGGGTTTAGTTCCTCATGGAAAATATCGCTCAATCTCTAAAATGTCTGATAGAACATAGAATAATAATAAAGTGGAAACCTAGGGCTAAGCCCTCTCTAAAATCGTCCACCCTCAAGTCGGCCAAAAGACAATTAGATAAATAGGGTTTTTGGATAGAAAACGTCGTTGCACCGAATTTGAAAACGCGTTGCTCTGGAACATGCGGCGGCCGCTGCACTATGCGGCGGCCGCTGCCTGGCTGCTACACGACATCTCTGTGGCAATATATGCGGCAGCCGCTGCCTATAATGCGGCGGTCGCTGCATCTGTCAGTTACGAGAAATCCCAATCGAATCAGCTTCCGACGTCAACAAGAAAGTTGTAGCTCTCTGAAAGAGTTTTCCAACGCATGGTTATAATAGTCGATCGGACAACCAAGGCCTCCAGAAAGTGCAAAACAAGTTTAGCATGTCTGGCGATAACTTCTGCAGACTTGTTCTTCGTTTAGGCTCGCTTCTTCTTCTCAGGACCTCTTTAGATCTTCATATAAGATTCCTCGATCAACTAGACATCCTCATCTAATGTTTCATCAACCCATGTCTCCTCCTCGGATCCATAGTTACCTAAAATAATCAATAAAAACGTGTAGATTCCGACTCCACCAAAATAGAGAGCAAATATGCAAATTGTGCTTAAACCATGCATGATGCATCTTAACTAAGCTAAATGAAACCTATTATGACCGTCTAAATGCATGCTATCAGTGCACGTGGTCAACGACGTGCAAGACTGTACGTGGTCAACGACGTGCAGTCTTGCACGTGGTCAACGACGTGAAGTCGAGCACGTGGTCAACGACGTGCAAACCCCCGAACCCTACTAACCCTAAACCCTAAACCCTCCAAACCCTAAACCCTCCAAACCCTATCCCAACAAACTCCAACCCTAATCTACTCGTTCTATGAATTCGTAAGAATTTTGTTCGATGAATTCGTGAGAACTGAAGATTCAAACAAGATCGATTGATAGATGCATGACAGATTATAATAATTATAATATAGTTATACAAGATCCGAACAGAATAGTGAATCCATAAATACAAAAACCGTAACAGTGAAAATAATATATACAAACTAAGTCATGGTGATCGAGTGGACCGTACAGCATCACCCAAAATGTCCATCACCTCGTCGCACAGCTCGTGGAACCGAGGATCCTATGACAAGGCCCGTAGAGTGCCATGGATCTCATGAATCCGCTCCTCTCGATCAGGAGGGAGAACCGCAGGCTGAGGCAGGTCCACCCATGGATCCATCGTGATCGGGTGGACGGGCGCTGGAGGGTCCGGATGGCGTGGCGTGGCGGTCAACACATACGGCCGGCTCTGAGATGCGTACCACGCGATGTAGTCAGCAGTGACACCGGCCTGACAATCCTCGCTAGTCCGCCGGTGTTCACCGAGCGGGTAGAAGTGATCGTCGTCCTGGCTATGCCACCTGTTGTGCTGGGTGGCAAACGTGGCGACGTACCTCCTCCTCAAGCTGGCGTCGCGGGTGACCTGCCTCGGTGGGATGACGGGCTGCAGGACCCCCTGGACTCGACCAAACTGCCACAGACACCGATCGGGCATATATGGCTCCTCCTCACCGCAGAATGAGATCGTGCCGCGGTAGGTGGACGTCTGGTACTCGCTGTCGAAGTCCAAATGACGCCCAAATGACATCCAACGAACCTACAAATAAAATATTAAAATGTAAGTCATATCTACGAAAAATATTAAATATATGTATAGTATCAGTGACTTACATCATCGACGGTAAGGCGGTCGACCTCCTCCCGCATATGCCGAACCCGCTCGAGCTTGCCCTCATCGTCCATGTGGGTAGGAGCCTTCGGAGGCTCGAACTGGGCGTACCATCGTAGATCCGCAGTCCTAACCGGATCGCTGGACAGAGCCCCATGGAAACGCGGGAAGTATGCCCAGATCCAAGCCTTGACAAAAAAAACAATTTAGTAAGAATGAGACAAAAATAATAATAACCTATAAAACGAAAATCGTGGACTCGTACCTGCAGTAAAGACGTGCATCCATCTAAACCCTTTGCCTCTACTCGGGTAGCCTCTCCTAGGCCCATGTACAGACAGGCAAGAGCACCTGCTCCCCATGCGATGTCGTTCGCTCGGGAGACGTCCCAAACGAGGCCGAGTATCCGGAATCCGACCCGGCTCTGCGACTTGTCAACGAACAAAGTCGCGGCGAGAGCGATGGATAGGTACGCCAGGGCCAAATCTCGCTGTTGGTCAGGGTCATCTCCTGGCAGCCCACCTCCCACATATCCCCCGTCCATCGGACCGTGTCGCTCGATCCATCGATCCGTAAGCAGCCCAACGGGGTAGCCTCCAGCTCGTCTGTACGCCCTCAGCGTCTCGGCAGGCAGCTGGTAGTACTCGGCGATCGTGGGAATCAACTCCACATCGGCTAAGGCTGACAAGCAAGCCTGTCCGTCAATCCGCAGCTCTAGCAAGCAGGCTACATCGTGCAGCGTGATGGTCATCTCTCCCCATGGGAAATGGAAGGAGCTGGTCTCCAGATGCCAGTGCTCCACGAATGCTGTGACCAGCTGCGCGTCCACACCCTCCCAATGCAGAGACCGCAGCTGCGGGATGCCGGTGGGAATGAGCTCCTGCCACCAGGTCATCGGGCCCTCGTACACATACGGGTCAAAAGCCTCCAGATGACTCGCTCGATGGTGGATCTTCAGCAGAGGAAGATCCACAGTCCCATCCCTCCAAACCCTATACGCTCGGTGGTGCCTGTAAGAGACAAGCAGAGTGCCCGGAGGCAAATCGTTTGCCTCCTGCGTAGCCAGTCCAACAGGATGCGCAGAGATGGGTGCATTACCCGCACCACGTACCTCCTCCTGCCCATGCTCCTGCCTATGCTCCTGCTGCCCCTCCTTCCTCTCCTCCTGCCTCTCCTCCTACTGCCCCTCCTGTTGCCCCTCCTGCCTCTCCTCATGCTGCCCCTCCTGCCTCTCCTCTATCACGTCGGGGATCGTGTCATCCGCAGAACCCAACGATATCGGCGCCGGTATGCCGGAGGTCGAAGCCTCATGGATGGCGGAAATAGAAGCGTGATGGATGGCAAAAGTCGAATCCTCAGGGTCGGCGGAAGTAGAAGCCTCATGGATGGAGGGAGGCACCTGCTCCGCCTGTCTATCCGCATGGAAATTAGTGATGAACTCCCCGAGGACATCCTGAGATGGCATCCGCAGCTGCTGCCCAGACAACGGATCACCAGATGAACGGAAATCAGGCAGACCCTGACAGAAGCTGTCGTCCTCGTCGTACCGGGGGCTCTCCGAGATCGGTTGGGCGCCCTCTGCAGATAGCAGCAGCTCATCTACTATATGGGTCGACGTCTCCTCCCTAGTAACAGGTACCGTCTCCCCCTCAGCGCCTCCCTCAGCAATATCATCACCCCCACTCTCTATCCTACGCTGACTCGCAGCTGCCCGATCTCCCCCCCGAACAACCCGAAGGGTACCGTCAGTCCTCAAGAGTCTCGTCGCCTGTTATTGGAAAATGTTAAAGATTATGTTACTTCTTGTATGACTTATGCTAATCTACTGTATGAGTCGATTATGCTTGTAATGTTTTTTGTCTTTTAATATGCTTTTAATGTCTTTTAAAGTCTTTTAATGTCTTTTAATGTCTTTTAATATGCTTTTAATGTCTTTTAATGTATTCTAATGTCTTTTAAAGTCTTTTAAAGTTTTTTAATATCTTCTAATGTCTTTTAAAGTTTTTTAATGTCTTCAATGTCTTTTATTATGTTTTTAATGTCTTTTCAATTCTTTTAAATTCTTCTAATGTCTTTTAAAGCCTTTTAAAGTCTTTTAATGCTTTTAATGTCTTTTAATATGTTTTTAAGGTCTTTGAATGTTTTTTAAAGTCTTTTAATAACATAACAACTAAAAACTATATACTCATAAAACTATAAACATATAATAACATAAAAACTATAAAATAAAAAATATAACATCTATCAACTATATACTACAAACTATAAACATATAATAAAACTATATTATTAAATAAACACTATATTATGAAACTAAATTATCAAATAAAAACTATATTATAAAACTATATTATTAAATAAAAACTATATTATAAAACTATATTATCAAATAAAAACTATATTATAAAACTAAATTATCAACTATAAACTATATTATAAAACTATATTATCAAATAAAAACTATATTATAAAACTATATTATTAAATAAAAACTATATTATAAAACTATATTATCAAATATAAACTATATTATTAAATGAAAACTATATTATAAAACTATATTATTAAATAAAAACTATATTATAAAACTACATTATCAAATAAAAACTTTATTATAAAACTATATAAAATAAAATAAAAACTACATAATAACTCAAATAAAAACAATATACATTAAAAACTACATAAAATAAAATATTTAAATAACTCAAATACCGGTGGGGTCTGGACGGACGAAACCTCCATACGCCGCTTCCGCGGCGGTAATAGTGCCCGTGTCGCCACCGCCTCGTGCTCCTCCTCCACCACCTCAACAGTCGCCGCCACCACCGCCGGCGCCACCACTTCCGGCACCACCACCTCCATCACCGGCGCAAGGCCCTCCTGGTCCACACCTCCACCCTCCGCCACAACGGCTGCCCCGACCTCGCTACCCCACACGGCTTCAAGATCCGCCGTCGGGACCACCATCTCCGTCTCCGTCTCCATGTCGATGGCACTCTCCGTCGTCTCTCTCTCCATCTCTCTCTCTCTTTATCTCTCTCTCTCTCGGAAGCTCTCTCTCTGGGAATCGCTCTCTTTCCTCGGCGCCGGTGAAGTGGAATGGGAGACGAAGGGCCACGTTTTTTTGGCTTTTTTAAAGACGGGCATGCACGTCGTTTTGGACGTGCACATTTTGCACGTCGTTTTCTACGTACACAGGTGCACGTTCTTAACGACGTGCAGACACGGTAACCAAGACGTGCCTGCACGTATATGTGTTGTGTCCCGATCAAACTTACAAGTTTTTTTACGTGCATTCACGTTGCTTTTTACGTGCATGCATGTCGTAATTAACGTGCAGATTTGCGGTGTAGTTTCCGCGTTTATATTTAATAACCCATAAACTAAATTAGGAAATAGGAAATATAACACTTTTATTTAAAGCCTATCTAAGGAAAGGGGTAAAAATAATTAAATTTGGATAAAAATCGTCTGCCAGGGAGCCTGTACCGACCCGGGACACCTCGGTACCGAGCCCCCTTAGGATCGGTATGAGTACTGTTGCTCGAATTGGCTCGTTCTGTCAGATTATGCCTCGGTATCGACCCAGGTGGGGTCGGTAAAGGGTCGGTACAGATCAGTAAAACGCCCATATCACCTTTGTTTGAACTCTGATTGCTTCCGTTCTTTTTCCTATGCGCTCCTTATTCTTTTCCGCATCTTTTCTTTCTTGACAGTTTCTTCAAAAACAGCTTCAAAAATCCTGTAAATCACACAAAAGTTAGTGAAGACATCTATTTCTTATGAAACATGAAAATCTATGCAAAAGACACTAAACCTAATGCATAACCAATGAAAAAGACTTATATTAACACTAAAGTATATGGAAAAATATGACTAAAAACATGCACATCACATACTTTTACGAAATACTATATTTTATTTTTTTTAAATTATGTAATACAATACAAATTGTCAATACTATGGTTTAATCACTTTATGTTTTATTACCTTAATCATTTTGGCACACATGTATTTTATTTTATTTGTAGGAATGCTAAAATAAGATGTAATATGAGAATGTCGCTTATAATAACCATGTGGTTGTCATTTTCCAGTTTGCTAGCATTGGATATTTTAAAGGTATTGTCATTCATATATACATATATTTCATAATAGTAGGAGATTTAATAGTAGATTAAGAAGTAATTTAATCAAAATCATCCCTGTAGGAGATTTAATAGTAGATTTAAAAGGGGATTATCATAAAGCACCTTGGAACATATGACGGGGATCGGCGGACGACGGTTGCAACAGCAAAACCCACCATAGAAGGAGCCCACCTTCTAACAACTGTCTCTGGTGTGAGAGACGACAACAACTACCATAGCCAAAAAAGAGCGTTTTCTTTCCCTAGATCCCGGATCTCCGACGACAAATCTTCTTTGTTGAACTTTGATTGAACGAGGGTTTGGAGAATGAAAAGCCCTAATTTATTCCAGATCTCAGATCCACTAATCTTCTTCTTTCCATCTTTGATTCACGCGATTTTTTCTTGATTTGAAGGTTGTATTTGATGAATTTGGGTTTAAGTGATTGATTTTGTGCTTGATCTTTTGGTTGATTTGGATCTGGAGTTGAAATTTTGTGAAGGGTTCATGTGATATTTAGTTCTCTGGGTTAGTGCTGAACGAGACTATAGGCTATAGCCAAATTAACTAATGAATTCACATTTCGATAAAAAAAAAACGGATTTTTCGCGAGGTAACCCTGTGGTTTAGCGTAATTCGGGTGGTAAACAAAAGTTTCAAGTTTTTCGCCTGGTAACCCTGGAGTTTCGAAACCTTTTGTCTCGTGCCCAAAACTTTTCTTTTGGTTGAGAAATGAGCGTTTCAACTTTGATGGGTGATATTTTGTAATATTTAAAAGTTGTTGGGTTTTTTTAGGAATAAATCCAATTTTCTTCTGAAGGATGCTGAATCGAGTCAGAAGAGGCGATTTTCGAAGGCGAGAAGAATGAGTGAAGAAGACGTGACAAACGCGAAGGAGAAGAACAAGGTGAGATTTCCGGCGGCGACGCGGATGGGTGGCAACTTCGAATGGCGGCTCAAGCGCCGGCAGCGGCACAGGTGGCGGCTCTTTGTAGCCCTAATTCGAAAAAATAGGTGAGATTTGTGTTCATTCCTTCTTCTGCCGCTGATGTCCACACTCTTCAGTAATTGCAATGAATCTCTAGTGTTCATTCCATCTCTCGATGTACAACCTTCAATCAACTCAGCACAAGCAAGAGTCCAAGATAATTTGAGAGGAGAAAGGAAGAATAACAAGTGGAGGTTTCAAATCAGCAAACGAGGGTATTGTAGAAACTGAACTCTCTTTGTGAATTGAAGTGTTTTGGGGTCAAATTAGGAAGTAATTAGGTGTGGATTTGTGTTAGATCCGAAAACCCCTTCCTTTTCAGGGCCTATTTGATCAGTATCCATTTCATTTTGTGCTACAGGTAAATTCCTTGTCAGTTTTTCTCTCTATTGAATATGGTTGATGTGGGTTTGATTGCTTGTGCTGATCTCGAACAATTAAAATTGCATGTCATTGTTTCCTAGGGAACTGATTTGGATTCATTTTGATTGCTTTATGTTAGTTAGTAACATATGGTCAATTTAACCTTATCTTTGATTCAGCAAAACTGTTTTTGAGTGTGGCGTTTCAATAGTCAACATAGTGTCTATGTTATGGGAGGCAAAGTAGGCGGAGCCATGAGTACGTGTTCTTTGGATTCGCAGGGTAGGCGATGAAAAGGGCTATAGAGTTTTGCATTTTTCATCCTGTGGTGGCAATTTTGTATGTTCAGTTTGCTGATATATGTGGTTCTTCTACAGTGGTAGAGAGTATGTAACTGGAAGGCGGATTTGGGATTCAAATCGATCCTTTTATTGTGTCACAAAGGTAACATCTTGTGTTCTTGTTGGTTACTTGCTCTCTTTTTTCCATTAGAACTGGTTTGATGAATGGAAACCAACACCTGAATTCCCATGACTTGGTAATCCAGCTACTAGCATTTGCTATTCTAGCCTAGGGAAAGAAAATGGAATGATTACAACCTGATGCTCTTTCACAAATCTGTTTGTTACTAAGGTTTTTCTATTTTCTGACATGGGTGATGATGTATTTTGTGTAACAATCCTATATGCCATTATAAGTAGCCTATTAGCTCAGTTGGTAGAGCGATGTGTTTGTGCACATTGATGTGGGTTCGACTCCCATATAGACTAATATGTTCTATTAAAAATCTCATTTACCACCCACTCTATATAATACTAATTTCTTTAAAGTACTAATGATGCCTTTACAAACCCGCTATTATTAAGTTATAGATGATTGGTTTCTACTCGGCATACTTGGTTTCTGAAAATGTTATTGTGACAGCTTATTAACAAGAAGAAACCGATTGGACGACTATTTGAGAATAAATTTCTTTTTGGATCCGTTAGCTTTAAACAATATATTAGCCTATGTGGGAGTTGAACCCACATCTTTGTGTGCAACACATCGCTCTACCAATTGAGCTAATAGGCTACAATGCTACATACTTGGTTGGTGTTATATTGTCTCCTATTTATTGGCCTGAATTTAATTACAGACAGAAACTGGTGTTATTTTGTACCAAAAGAGACAATCATATGATAAAATAAACAAGAGTTCAATACTAGTGATAGTACATTACTACTTTGGATCAACCAGCCATGATCGAGCAAACTCTGTAGGGACTCAACAGCTAAACTTTAGTTGCTATGGGTACTTGCTGTGTAAGAAACTACTAGTACAAAGCTGGGTTTATAGTAAGGTACAGTTGAGATTGCATTTCAAACACAGCAGTGTATAATCAAATCAAAGCAACTTTTAATGATAGAAGTTACCAAAACAAAGAAAAAAATACATATAGAGTTTATAAACTACACGTTGGCATCCATTGCCCACCAAATGCAATTTCACCTCTAGAAGGAAAGACAATAAGATCATAAAAAATAAAGAGATAAGAATGAAAGAGGCCATCATTATACGAAACCGAGTGAAACACAAAAAGAAGAGTATATAGATACAAAAAAACCTCAATAACATTCAATTCAAATTTGCAAGTGTAACGGCCCAGATTATGAAATCCGGGTTACGTTTAGAGGGAAGAAGTATCCCTCTGCCAGATCTTAGCAATTCAAGTACGAGCTGTTTATTTATTCTCTTCAAGTTATAATTATGTTTAAGTCTTAAGGATTTAATGATATGCTTTCGGGAAAAAAAAGGATTTCAAACCCTCAAAACAGCCAAATAATCCAATCATAATATGTGCTTTCGCACGGGAACCTGTCCTAATTCAACTAGTCAAAACTCAAAAGAGACAAAACGAGTTTAGATCAATATAAATATCCATTGCTTCTAAATATCCAACTAAACCAAAACATTCATAAAGTAAAGGTTGTACGAAGTCTTCTTAACACTCTCGTCCCGTAAGAAAACCCCTCCATAGAAGCAATTCAGCAAGCAAAAGGAAGCAGGTACCTGAAACTATCCATGAAGTTAGGCCAAGAGACGCATGCGGGCCCTAAAGACCTCGTTGAGGACATATAATACGCCTATACCTAAAATAAAGGATGTTCTAGTGCAGTACAAAATTTAAATCACACAAGCATACCGATAGTTTATATATATGCAGAAAACAATTAAATGGATCCACACAGAATGTCAAGTGGCATATCCCCAATCTCCCAATCTGTGCCCACACCGGGGTCATACATATCCGTACCCAACTCCGAGGTAGGACGCTCGGTCGGTGCCGCAGCCATCATATGTCCATACCCAACTCCGAGGTAGGACGCTCGGTCACCGCCGCAGCCATATCATAATATAAGACTCGACTTGGACCGAATCGATATAAAACACGAATGCCCCAATGACCCTAGCAACGACTCTAAGGACTCACAGATAACGACCGTTCTCTTTTCAAACGCATAAAGAATAGGGATGCTCATTCATAAGTGCAAGTCCTAAGCATGATACTACATGACATGTTTTTATGCAGAGGCAACACCTACATACTATATGACACATCAGGCATGAGGTCCTGGTTACTGAGTAAGCTCCCGTAGGAAACTTAACTAGAGTCTTCACATCCAATTAGCCAGCAAATAAGCCACTCAGAGAATCATCCATCAGCAAATAAGCCACTCAGAAAATCATCCAATCACACTAGCAAGTAATAAGCAAGGAATACATCAATACATATTTAATCAACACACAAACAGGTTTCCAAGTCATCACCAGAGTAAATAATATTTTATCCAAGTAACCTCACATTCTCATCATAACCATCATTCTCAATTAACCTTGTTCTCATCAAGTATGAAACTTAGCTCAAAGTCTTACTAATATCATCACTCAAAACATCTTACTTCAGTTCAAGCTCGGGTTTTCCTTACAAATTTTCTTAAATGATTCATCATCATCATCATCATATATCATCATATAACATCTCATCATTTTGTATAGCCATTTCCATAAATCAAGCACTATTCCATGTATCAATCATGTTTTTAACTCATATATTCATATCACAATTACATACTTCATACATATATTTCATACCATAACTCACATAAGTGCTCAAGTAATTTCATTAATCAAATCATCAAGTCAACTCAAGTAAGTAATAAATTATCAAACCTCAAATAACTCAACGAAACCATAACTTCTCAACCATTAGAAGAAGTCAACAATTTATCTTATGTGAATTCTCATATAATTAATCAGTTATTCATCTGCCCATTAAATATTTATAAGTCAAGTGATCACGCAATATCACTCATATTTAAAGAGTAAACAAGAATAAGACCATTTATAGCAAAACCACTTCAAACAAGGTCAACTCATAAAGACCACAAATCACTTAAAGTATAACTTGTTCTCAAGATATCTTTTATATCTTATATGCTTGATCCTACCTTACTACTCTTATTTTACTAATCAAAGCATTAGTCATATGACATCCAAATAAAACACCCACACTCAAAAGTATGTTTCTAAAAGAAGAATCATATCTTATTTTATATACAAGGAACCAAGTGAGTGGATCTATAACTCAATTCACAAAGTTATAGTATTAAGTAGTCAAGTGGAACCTTATTTGATTTCTTTAAAACAAATTACCGTTAGACTATGACATAACTCATTAAGAGGGTTAAAGCATTTAATCATTAAATTAAAGCTGAACTATTTATAAACAAGTTAAATATATTCACTCATCAAAACTACTTAAGTTAAAGTTAGTCGATTTCATAATCAATCTCTAATTCAATTATAAGGATGGTACACCACTAAATTTGTAAAGGCCGAGATATTATTTTAATATTAAATTAATTAAAAGTATATTATTTTATATATGAGATATAAAATTGGAGAAGAAGTTGTCCTCGAGCAATTTCCGAGTTAAAATCATTCTGAATGATTCCGACATCGTTTTAAAATTTGATTCCGACAGATTCTATTTTCGCCTTCTTACTTCGAGATTTGAAATTTAATTGAGGTCCATTATTTTTTTGCGGATCCGGAAAATTTTATTTAAATTCGATTTAGTCGGGAATTGATAGAGTCGGGATTAGCGGGTTTCGGGATATTTTTTCGGGTTCAAAATATCTTATTGGGACCACATATATATATATTCATTTCTTTTTCCCTTTTCCTTTTTTCTTCTCTCTCTCTCTCTCTCTCTCGGTTACTATCATTGAGGCTGGTCCCCCTTTTTTCCTCTTCATTACCTATGCCCAGCACACAATTTGTCCCCATCCTTCAACAATGCTTGCCCTGCACCCGCCTTTCACCCCCCCCCCTCTGCCTCATACCCTTAACCTCTCCTCCCTCTCTCTTCCATCTGCTCTCTGCAGGCCACCAGCAGCTCCTCACCCTCTCCTGCTCTTCATTGATGTCCGGCACCACCTCCCAGCTCCTCGTCGCCGCCCCATATTCCACTTCCATCCTCCCTCTTCGTTGGAGCCGAGCAACCCACCTCCTACCTTCCTCCTCTCGGCAGCAGCTCCCCTGTTCCATTGGAAGGAGCCAACCGCAACATCTCCTTCTCCGTCCTCCTCCAAGCAGCAGCAGCAGTAGCATTTCATCGAAGACACACTCCCTCCCGTCGATTGCAGTCGGAGCCCCATTCGAGTCGCTTCCCTGTGTTCATACCCAAGAGGTCGGATTTTGATTCGAATTCATTACTTCTAAATCCCACAAAAACAAGCCTTTACTCACTTCCACGATCTTCCTAGGTCCAGACGACGATGTCCCTCGCTAAGTGTAGTCTGAATTCGCCATTGCCGCCGGAGAATCCTTCCGACAAACCGTGACTGTAAGTTCCGCCTCACTCTCCTTTTCTTCGCATCGCTACCATTTTCTCTGTGAACCTTGCTCGGAATTCCCAGTCGGTCGGGGTGGGGTCGATTTTGGGTTGAAAGGCCGCCGCCGGTGGCTTGGGCTCCTCTTTTCTTCCTTCTCCCATTTCAGCGTAGCAAGCGCTCTGTTCTGAGGTTGAAGATAAGCTTTCTCCTCTGCCTTCTTTCCTTGTGGGCTGGGCCGGATCCGGGTAAGGCATAAGGGTTATATCAGTTTCAAACGGGTTCTAGTGGGGAGGGAGTATTGAACCCGGATCCTCTTGTCTATTCTTTCAGGTTTGGGCTCGGATTCGGGTTGGGCTGTGGGCTGGGCTTTCGGGTTAAGGGTTGGGCTGACATGTGAGTTTGGGATTCTTTTAAATTTTTGGTTATATATATATATATATATATATATATATATATATATATATATATATATATATATATATATATATATATATATATATATATGTATGTATATGTATATACTATATGCTATGTTAGTGTATATTGTATGTTATTTATTTAATATTTCTGATTTTGGAAAAATGAATATGTATATTTATATGTTCTGAAATTATTAATATTTATATTTAAAAAAGGTTTTAAAAGAGATATTAAGTGATATGGAGTTATAAAAATATCTTTGGTTTGTTTTAAGAATAGATGGATATTAAGTGTTAAATCTTGTGAAAATTAGTATTATTTTGGGTTTGGTTATAATTATAAATTCTGGAAAAAATTAATCGTTATGTTATGTATATTGTTTTAAGATTATATTGATTGGCTTATTTAATTGATGCATTTTAAGAGGATTTAACTATGTGAGCTAGGATTTTAAAGTAAATTGTTGGTTTTGATTTATAAATATGATTGTGAGCATAGAATTATTTTGATGGTAATATTGGAACTTATTTTATGTTTTTGAAATAAGAAACATGCCGGAAGTATTTTATAACATGATTTTGGGAAAATGGGTCTTATGGTTTAAATGTTTAATGTCGGAATTATTTTAAGTAGTATAAATTTGCAAGTTGATTAAAGATTTATGTTTTATAAATGGATTTTGGACAAATATGATTTGAGAAGGTGTTTTGAATATGAGTTGACTTAACTTGAGATTTGAGAGTTGGAAAACCTTGAGAAGTGAATTACTTGATTTAACTTGGTGAATCTATTGTTGGGTTATGCTTGGGAATTATGTGAATTTAAGGTAAGATATGAAATATTATATGATGATGCAAGATGAGATTATGGATGAGATATTGAGATGAGATGAACATGAAATGAGATATGGTTTGTGATGAAATGAGATGGAATAATCTGAAATGGGATATGAGACGAGATATGAATGATAGTTAGGGGCGCCTTGTGTGAAATAGGTAGACTTATGCATTATATGTTATTAGGTGTCTGTGAATGTTGGACGTTGCTTGCTATCAGTGATTCAATTCTTGGATTCTGCTTCTGCCTTGTTCTCTGTTGTTCGGCTTATTCAGGTAAGTTCCTTTATGGGCTTACTCAGATTCGAAAGAGATTACCGACTTGTGAATGTATGACATACTAGGTGTTGCATAAGCATTAAAGCATGCCATGTAGTATCATGCTAGGTTGCACTTGTGATTGAGCATTTTATTTCTTTACGTGTATGAAACAGAATGGCCGTTATATGTGATAGTCCTAGAGTCTTTGCTAGGGTCATAGGGTAGCCCAGCCCCATCGGGTGCCCTGAGTCTATATAGTCGATATGAGCATGATGATAGCCCAGCACCATCGGGCAAGTTTAATTTATTTTAATTTCTGCTATGATGATGAGACATGATATGATGATGAGATATGATATGATGATGAAATATGATATGATGATGAGATATGATATGCTATAGCATCGAACTGGCCAGTCTTTGCACTAACGGAAAGGGGTGCAGAGGTAGGAGAGAGACATGCCACTTGGCATTCTTTGGGCGCCTTTACAGTTATTTCTCGCATATTGTAAATTAGGATCATGCTAGTGTGATTTAATTTCCGCATCTGCATCATCTTTATTATTAGCGTATGTGTATGTTCGCTTGCTGGACAGAGCGTGTTGGGGCCTCGGTCTGACCCCACTCGCACCAAATGTTTTTAGGTATGATTGCTCCCTGTTTATATGGCGTGGGAAAGTCCCCCGTCGATTGCAAAGAAATCTGTCTAACCCCGCTAATTTGGCCATACAACTTTAGAATTATGTTTTGGTTTTGACCCGGCCCTGCCGTGGCTTTTGTATCTAAATCATATTTCCACTTCACTTTCGTTTAAACTGAATTTATGAAACTTCGACTGATTAGAGGTTTGAAACCTCGACCCGTACCTGAATTGCAACATCCGAACGAAGGTATCCGACCTTCAAAACGTATCCCGGATATTTATATCCGGGCCGTTACAAAGTTGGTATCAGAGCCATGTTGTGCAATTCGGGTACGCAAGGGTCGGGTGTATATTTTGGAAAACCGCCCACGGATTTCGAAGATTTGAAAGCGTTTTAAAGGGGCAAATGAATTTAATATGTCTAACTCAATTGGACTAAATATGAACTTGGCTTATGATAAAAGAGGAGAACCAACTAATAAGGGATCGAGAGGGTAGAAAAGGCGCTAGACCATCCCTATTGGATGTAGTCGGAAATGGGTAGGCGAAATACTAGCTTGTTCTTTACAGACGGGTCGGGAAGACTCCAAGGAGATCATTGTAATTGTCGTTGACTGATTCTATGTTGAGTGCTTGATATGCCTAACTATTTATTAAATATTGAACGATTTGTACGCACGGAATAGCGGGAGTACCCCCTTCTTATATGGTTAAGCTCAGCTTTTGTGGAACCGCCCCTTTCCTTATGAACCCTTTTGACAATTCAATCGAGTCCTCCCTTCGAATATTGGTCTTCCACGGGAATTGGGTTGGTAAACACATGGTGTCGGGAATCATGATTGAATATAAAGGTTGTCCGTGAGAGTATTGAAAGACGGCCTTGATGAAATTCCGAGTTAGAGAGTGAGATATTTACGAGGCTGTCCTTATCGACTCTTATGACAATCCATCAGTGTCCTCTTGTCACGAAAAGTCGTATCCGAGTCTCACGGGAAAGATGGGTGATGAGTCAGTTAGGGAGAGTCAATGTTGCCCTTATGGATCTCTATCGGGTTATCTTGATTGCTCTGTCCATTATTGCGTGATACTATATGGTACTACTCCTTGACCTACAATTGATCCTTGGTGTGGAATTATGCTTATGTGCTTTAATGTTCATAATGACTATTGTATAGGTTTGAACTATATTTATCGTATCCATATCACCCCGACATGATCTACTTAGTATATTACATTGTCATACTAGGGCACGAATAAACATGTCATATGCTATGAAGTTGTATAATTGACGCCCTCTTTGGGAATAGGTTCATGATAGTGTGATCGACTCCTCCTTATATGAATGTCTCATAAGATGTGCTCTTCAGCATGCTAGCCGATGATGCCTCGTTACTTATCGTTCATTTTGTGACAAGAATCTATATCATGCCCATCTACTTCGTATTCGTCAGATTAACTATTGTTGATTAATTACAAGTTAATATGGTGTTTGTTAGTTGTGTCGAACGGAGATTATGTGGCATAATGGAGTCTTGGTGAATGCATGTTGACCCTAGTATGTGTTGATTTGTACTCATGCCCCGTAATCTAATTATGTTGCCCATTATTTAAACTTGCGTTATGCATCGTTAGACTTGCTCATGCTTCTATATTATCGGAATGTGATTGAATTGAAGTCTTGCTTAGTGCCGAGTAATCGATCAAGTGCATGTATGTACCACATGTTATATTGAGCCATTAGTAACGTGTAGGATCCTTGGTTATGACTTACGCACATTTATGCCTTGCCAACTTTATTGTTGATTCTCTCTCAAGCTAGGTACCTGATAGTGTGGTTCTTTCCTCTTTCTGTTCTCTTAACATGTTTCACTCGTCTTGATTAGCTTAATGTTGAATTCGATGATTGATTAGCTTTCCGTGATGGTTAAACCTAGCATGCTTGAATGGCTAAAATGTCTACTACTCTATGTATTCTCTCGTGCTTGCATGAACCTATGACTTGACACCCCGCTTGATCGCACACTACTCTATATCTTCATTTTGCATATACATGACGCATGAATATCGGAATGAATCTAGTTGAATTACTTTAATTCTACTCATGTTCGATGTGTGCTATTAGTATCATGTAGGGCTTATGATTTCCAATATGACCCGCTAAATGATCACGTGTTGTACTTGTTCTATGATGTGACAACTATTGTACCCTATATGTACTCTATGATGGTTCTTTCTTAGCATGATTATAACCTAGCATCCATGATGTCCATCTTGTTACTTTTGATGATGCCTCATGTTTCGTGAACATTATGTTGAAACTCCTCTTAATGAATCTTGACTATGCTTGTATCGCATTATGTATCGCTAGTATCATGTAGGATCTATGCTCTCTAAATGGATCTCGTCATAGGATTCCGTGCCATACTTGACCTAATATGCGATCATTGCTGTTAGATGTGATAATTACTATGCTACTCTTATGTGTTCTCGTATGACGTTTCATCTGATTGTTATAATATACCTTGCCATGATATATTTTGACTCATTTGTTGATTTTTATACCATGCTTTTACCTTGTTCATATGCATGATGATCGTTATCTTCACTAAATTCCGCATGACTTCGAATCATACATGATCATTGTTGGTTCCGCCTATCTTGCTTGAAGTTGCTAGGCATATCCGTTCCCATGGAATACTAGAATGTGAGCTTGCTTCACAAACATCAGCGTAGTACTTGATCGTGTCTTTGATATGAATACGAATGTTGCCCCCGAGATAGGTACATGTTAGTGTGGATCGATGTGATTGATATGCTCCATAATGAATTCGTGCGTGTTGTCACAATTGTGACCCTATAGACTTTCCTAAGGGCATCGTTACTATTCCCGAGTCGGAGTCTTGCCTCCAGTCATGTCGTCTTTACCTTTGGTCTATTCCGTCTCCGAAAGAAACATTGGGTCATCCGCTCTTGTCACTCCCCTATCTCCGCTAACTTAAACTCCTACGCGTTACCTTGGATGAGCGACCGCATGGAAAAAGGAATCGGAAAGTCGAATAGCGATAGAACAGCGCAGCGGAAGCGTGGGCCCATAACCCACGGGCCTCAGGATCGATAATGTCAACGGAACGAGCTCGCTTTGAGGATTACGATTGTTGAGTACGATATGACTTGCAAGTGGGAGCGTCCTCTATTCGAATTGCTAACCCTTTCTGAGCTTGTTGATGATGATATTGCACTGACTTGATGATGAAAGTTGCGTGTTGATGTGATGACTGTTGCTTGATTGTCTGTTGATTATGATGATATGATTCGATGCCTTACAATCCTAATGTGCCTTGACGACTTGATGTGATGCTATTCTGAGATGCCAAGCATGATCTAAATTCCTTGCCTATAATGTGAACTGTAAATGCTGAGAACCTGAACTGTTTATTAGATGTAGTTATGATGAGGTGTGTTAGCTTGACCTGATTAGGTTCATATATGATGTTTTACAATCCTTGTTGAGCATGACGGTAATTTAAGACTTTTGATACCTGTTGCAATGCTTAATAATGTTATTGATATAAATGTTAGTTGATATGGTGTAATATTGTTCATGATTGCTTCTTCCTTGAACATGTGAGTGAGATCCTTTTGGTAGAGTGGTCAGAGAGTGGAGGAAAGGTTTGAGTGATTAGAATGATCGGCGGTGGTAAGGGAAAGTTGCAGAAGAGGGGTGTTGACTTAGGTTGGACCGAGTGGGTTCGGGAATTATAAGAGGTAATGCTTGATGATTTCGATGAACTCTTAGGTGAATATTGGATAAGGGATATGATTAGGGATAGGCTGGTTAGGTAGGACCGAGGAAACTTTATTGAAGATGCGTGGTTAGAAGGGTTCTATGTTGTGATATCTTGGGAAGAGTGAGAAATGTAAGAAATGACCTTTGGGGATATCGAGGACATAGTATGCAGGGGTGCTCGGGTGTGAAAACAGAGATGAGGATTGGATTCTTAGAGGTGGATTGCTGGTGGGAGCGCTTGGTGAAATGAGGGGTGGGACTAGAGTATCAAAATGAGTTGGGGTTCTTTGGGGATATTATCCGAGTTGGTGAGTTTAGATGAGGATTGGTTTTGGCTTGGGAGTTGGGGACGAGCGAGCGGGGTTGCGTTTTATTTTAACTTGTATGATATGCAAAGTTTTCTTGATGATGTGATTAGCTAATATGTATTGGTATGATGTTAGATCGCGACCATGATAAACCAGATACAACCTGATATTACATGTTGATATGCAATATTGAATCATCATTGGTGGTGACAACTATACTCATGATATAATGACCCATTGCTATCCTACTATGTTGTTCCAAAAGCATGTTATGATGTGTTGAATGAATCATGAACTAATGATATATTGCTATGTGAGAGCATGATGTTATATTATGATCAGGAGATGTTAAATGATGAATATTGATTTGGATCATGAATCTGACTTATATATATGAGATAATGGTGCGTGATTGCTAAGTGTGCGATGTTGAGATGCGATCGTGAGATTTGACTTGTAGTAGTGTACTGACTCCATGACACCTAACCTCTTTGATCTCTTGACATGTGTGCTGGCATGATTATGAGAATTCGATGATACACTTGTGATGCCTTCGGTATGATATAGATACACTTTATGACTCGCGATATGACATTGAGATTTTGTTGTTGCTTCTGATGTGTTTGAAAGAATGGTATGCTTTATGTTATGGGTAAACATGTTATGTGGTTACGATATCGATTGATTGAGATTATCATGATTGATGTTGAGGATTGCCATATGAGGGGTGGTTGATGATGTTATGAGTTGATGAGTTGGTTTACTTTTGTTCATGTTGAGTTGTGAATGATGATGGAATGATTTTGGAATCTAGGAAGAGAATATGGGATTAGCCCTTAGAGGTGGATGACTCCACCTCCTACCTTCTGAATTTGAATGATTGGGCTGCGAGAACTGATTTGGTTTCTGGGAGCTTTTGTCGAAATCTTGATTTGGGAGGATTTGGTTTGATTTTGGTGTAAGGTTGCTTGATTAGAAATTGAATTTGAAGATTTTGAGCGGTTTTAAAATGGCCAACTTGGGGTTTTTAAAGAAGTTGAGAGTTTCAATGACTTGGATGACAATCTTTCCATTTACAAAACACTTTGAGGTTTACGAATTGGATTTACATTATGACATCTCACAAAGTGGATACAAGCATTTTATAGGGGCGCTTATAGATTGCTTGCTAAGACCTAGTCGGACGCTATAATGCTTTTAGAGTTGTGGTACTTCCGAAAAGTCAAAGCGAGGATGTAATAAGGGCGCTTATTACACACTTGACAAGACCAATTGGAGATGTCACGGCCGTGACTAGGATGTTGTGAGAATCTCGGAAGACGCAACCGAGACGATTACAAGATCCTCGGACATGGTCCTCGGACTCACCGATTTTAAAACTTCATCCCCTTTGCTTTAAAATGATTTTAGTCTCGGGGACGAGACTTGTTTTTAGAGGTGGATGAATGTAAAGGCCGAGATATTATTTTAATATTAAATTAATTAAAAGTATATTATTTTATATATGAGATATAAAATTGGAGAAGAACTTGTCCTCGAGCAATTTCCGAGTTAAAATCATTCTGAATGATTCCAACATCGTTTTAAAATTTGATTTCGACAGATTCTATTTCCTTCTTCTTACTTCGAGATTTGAAATTTAATTGAGGTCCATTATTTTTTTGCGGATCCGGAAAATTTTATTTAAATTCGATTTAGTCGAGAATTGATAGAGTCGGGATTAGCGGGTTTCGGGATATTTTTTCGGGTTGAAAATATCTTGTTGGTACCACATATATATATATATTCATTTCTTTTTCCCTTTTCCTTTTTTCTTCTCTCTCTCTCTCTCTCTCTCGGTTACTATCATTGAGGCTGGTCCCCCTTTTTTCCTCTTTATTACCTATGCCCAGCACACAATTTGTCCCCATCCTTCAACAATGCTTGCCCTGCACCCGCCTTTCACCCCCCCTCTGCCTCATACCCTTAACCTCTCCTCCCTCTCTCTTCCATCTGCTCTCTGCAGGTGACCAGCAGCTCCTCACCCTCTCCTGCTCTTCATTGATGTCCGGCACCACCTCCCAGCTCCTCGTCGCCGCCCCACATTCCACTTCCATCCTCCCTCTTTGTTGGAGCCGAGCCACCCACCTCCTACCTTCCTCCTCTCGGCAGCAGCTCCCCTGTTCCATTGGAAGGAGCCAACCGCGACATCTTCTTCTCCGTCCTCCTCCAAGCAGCAGCAGCAGCAGTAGCATTTCATCGAAGACACACTCCCTCCCGTCGATTGCAGCCGGAGCCCCATTCGAGTCGCTTCCCTGTGTTCATACCCAAGAGGTCGGATATCGATTCGAATTCATTACTTCTAAATCCCACAAAAACAAGCCTTTACTCACTTCCACGATCTTCCTAGGTCCAGACTAGGGCTGGGCTTCCGGTCTGGATCGGACCGGACCGGACCGAAGATTCCGGTCTTATCCAAGACCGGTGGACCGTAATCTCCAAGAACTTGGATTGTGGATCGGACCGAGACCGGAACTTATGGTCCCGGTCTTTACGGTCCGCGGACCGTAAAGACCGGTTGGACCGAAACTTTACAACAACTCTTTTGCAACAGCCCATGTTTGCCCTTTTACAGCGGCCGTTGTTCATATTTTGCGTTAAATCAAACACCTGTAAATTGAAAATTCATTCATTCATGATTTGATTTCATTCATGTGTGCTTCATGCATGATCAAAGCGATATTAATTTGTCAAAATACACAAAAAAACCTAGATCTAAAAAAGTGAAAAGAGAGAGGGATGTAACTACTCATTGGCGTCGGTTTGAACGGTGAGATGGTGGCTACTGTCGCGGGTGAGCATGCAATGAAAGAGAGGTGGAGAGCACAGTAGGTGAGGCCGTGAGGGTACTGTCGTCGGAAGTGACGGAGTAAGAGAGATGCGAGCGAGAGGCGGTTTGGAGTAGAGGAGGGTGAGGGACTGAGGTTACTGAAACGCGTACACACGGGGAAAAACTTCAAAAAAGGGCACGCTCTTCTTTTTTTTGAAAGAGAAAGGGAATGCTCTCGGCTTTTTTTTAAATAATAGAGTTTACGGTCCAATACCGGTTCGGACCGGAAATTCCGGTCTGGTCCCGGTCTTGGACCGTAAACCGGAAATAGAAAATTCTTGGACCGGGGACCGGACCGTAATACTCCGGTCCGATCCAAAGACCGTAATTTCCGGTCCGATCCCGGTCCGATCCAAAATTTTCCCAGCCCTAGTCCAGACGACGATGTCCCTCGCTAAGTGTAGTCTGAATTCGCCATTGCCGCCGGAGAATCCTTCTGACAAACCGTGACTGTAAGTTCCGCCTCACTCTCCTTTTCTTCGCATCGCTACCATTTTCTGTGTGAACCTTGCTCGGAATTCCCAGTCGGTCGGGGTGGGGTCGATTTTGGGTTGAAAGGCCGCCGCCGGTGGCTTGGGCTCCTCTTTTCTTCCTTCTCCCGTTTCAGCGTAGCAAGCGCTCTGTTCTGAGGTTGAAGATAAGCTTCCTCCTCTGCTTTCTTTCCTTGTGGGCTGGGCCGGATCCAGGTAAGGCATAAGGGTTATATCAGTTTCAAACGGGTTCTAGTGGGTAGGGAGTATTGAACCCGGATCCTCTTGTCTATTCTTTCAGGTTTGGGCTCGGATTCGGGTTGGGCTGTGGGCTGGGCTTTCAGGTTAAGGGTTGGGCTGACATGTGAGTTTGGGATTCTTTTAAATTTTTGGTTATATATATATATATATATATGTATGTATATACTATATGCTATGTTAGTGTATATTGTATGTTATTTATTTAATATTTCTGATTTTGGAAAAATAAATATGTATATTTATATGTTATGAAATTATTAATATTTATATTTAAAAAAGGTTTTAAAAGAGATATTAAGTGATATGGAGTTATAAATATATCTTTGGTTTGTTTTAAGAATAGATGGATAGTAAGTGTTAAATCTTGTGAAAATTAGTATTATTTTGGGTTTGGTTATAATTATAAATTCTGGAAAAAATTAATCGTTATGTATTGTATATTGTTTTAAGATTGTATTGATTGACTTATTTAATTGATGCATTTTAAGAGGATTTAACTATTTGAGCTAGGATTTTAAAGTAAATTGTTGGTTTTGATTTATAAATATGATTGTGAGCATAGAATTATTTTGATGGTAATATTGGAACTTATTTTATGTTTTTGAAATAAGAAACATGCCGGAAGTATTTTATAACATGATTTTGGGAAAATGGGTCTTAAGGTTTAAATGTTTAATGTCGGAGTTATTTTAAGTAGTATAAATTTGCAAGTTGATTAAAGATTTATGTTTTATGAATGGATTTTGGACAAATATGATTTGAGAAGGTGTTTTGAATATGAGTTTACTTAACTTGAGATTTGAGAGTTGGAAAACCTTGAGAAGTGAATTACTTGATTTAACTTGGTGAATCTATTGTTGGGTTATGCTTGGGAATTATGTGAATTTTAGGTAAGATATGAAATATTATATGATGATGCAAGATGAGATTATGGATGAGATATTGAGATGAGATGAACATGAAATGAGATATGGTTTGTGATGAAATGAGATGGAATAATCTGAAATGGGATATGAGACGAGATATGAATGATAGTTAGGGGCGCCTTGTGTAAAATAGGTAGACTTATGCATTATATGTTATTAGGTGTCTGTGAATGTTGGACGTTGCTTGCTATCGGTGATTCAATTCTTGGATTCTGCTTCTGCCTTGTTCTCTGCTGTTCGGCTTATTCAGGTAAATTCCTTTATGGGCTTACTCAGATTCGAAAGAGATTACCGACTTGTGAATGTATGACATACTAGGTGTTGCATAAGCATTAAAGCATGCCATGTAGTATCATGCTAGGTTGCACTTGTGATTGAGCATTTTATTTGTTTACGTGTATGAAACAGAACGGCCGTTATCTGTGATAGTCCTAGAGTCTTTGCTAGGGTCATAGGGTAGCCCAGCCCCATCGGGTGCCCTGAGTCTATCGAGTCGATATGAGCATGATGATAGCCCAGCACCATCGGGCAAGTTTAATTTATTTTAATTTCTGCTATGATGATGAGATATGATATGATGATGAGATATGATATGATGATGAGATATGATACGCTATAGCATCGAACTGGCCAGTCTTTGCACTAACGGAAAGGGGTGTAGAGGTAGGAGAGGGACATGCCACTTGGCATTCTTTGGGCGCCTTTACAGTTATTTCTCGCATATTGTAAATTAGGATCATGCTAGTGTGATTTAATTTCCGCATTTGCATCATCTTTATTATTAGCGTATGTGTATGTTCGCTTGCTGGACAGAGCGTGTTGGGGCCTCGGTCTGACCCCACTCGCACCAAATGTTTTTAGGTATGATTGCTCCCTGTTTATATGGCGTGGGAAAGTCCCCCGCCGATTGCAAAGAAATCTGTCTAACCTCGCTAATTTGGCCATGTTTTGGTTTTGACCCGGCCCTGCCGTGGCTTTTGTATCTAAATCATATTTCCTTTGTATCTAAATCATATTTCCACTTCACTTTCGTTTAAACTGAATTTATGAAATTTCGACTGATTAGAGGTTTGAAACCTCGACCCGTACCTGAATTGCAACATCCGAACGAAGGTATCCGACCTTCGAAACGTAACCGTAACCAATTCGACAACCATTTCTTTAATTTATCAAAACAAATCGAGTTTATAAAAGAAGTTATCAATGACTTATATTATATCCCACTTTAGTAAAATAAGCAACTAAATATAATAAGGTCATTAATCCAATCGAAGTATCCCTCTTTTAGTGGCTCTTGCCAAAGTTCAAACAAATGTAATAATAGCAATCGACCACATAACAATAATAGGCAATTAAAAGGCCACCACTCTTGAAAATAAAATGTATGTATAAATTTGGTAAGCTTAACAAATTGGATCTACAGACTGAAATACAAATTCAGCAAAACCAAGGGTTCAATGGCAACTAAAGATTCAACGAGGATGTGTTCTAAAATCAAAGCTCCATGATTCCACTACCACATAAACAAAATTCAAAACCCAATTTAATTAGACAGTTGAAGGCGAGTGCAATCACCGTCCCAAGGCCCAAGAGTTTACCCTATGTCTCCGATCGAGGTCGATGAGGTTCGAGGGGCCGCTGCGGGGCTCATTGGTTTCGGGTTGGTGTTGTAGGGATGCTCGGACCATTCCCTAGCGCAATGGCAAGGACTAGCGATGGCAGTGACCCCGGAAGGAGGCGCCCTCAAGCCTTCGTCTTCAATCGTGAGGGTGGTCGTCGGAGGTGCTCCGACGAGCTCGAGCTCGTTGCAAGGCTCGAGGTGACGTCCGATCGAGGGAGGGAAGAAGCGAGAGAGCGAAAGAGCGGGACGAGTGAAGGCGAGAGTGAAAGAGGGATGCCATGGGAGGAGCTTTGAGAGCTCGAATCTAGGCAATCGAAGGCGAACGAGAGCGCGAGAGAGAGATCCGAGGGTTTGTGTGGGTGTTGGAGTGAGCGGTTATAGGGAAAGCAATGGGAAGAAGATGGTTTCCTCTAACTACATCGAAGAGGGCGAACAAGGAGGCTTTCGGATCTGAGCCATGACGAGAGAGCTTGTGAGGCGTGGATTCCTCTGAGTAAACGAGAGAGCTAGTAGAGCCGTGAGGAAGGTAAATGAATAGTAGCTGGCGGCACATAGGAAATAAAAGGGTATTTATACTAGTTCAATTAGGGTTAGAGTTAATTTGAGAGAAATTATAAAACTATACCTCTATTTTTGTTTTTAACCGAATTCAAATATATGTCGGAATTACTCGAATATATATATAAATCATTTTGATCGAAGACGGAGATTTTTAAAATTTTCGAAATCTTATAAATTTAATATTTAATTTAAATCATAAGTCTTAAAATAATATTTTAAAATTTCGGGTCTTTACAGCAAGGGCACTACACAAGTACACAGACTATCTACAAAACCATTATCTAAAAAAAGAGTATAACAAACACAGATGTATATGGTTGCAATTTCATAAAATTCATCTAAAATAATAAACACATAAATTTGTCCCAATTTCGGAACCCTACCAATATTGAACAAGAAAGACAAACCATAAACAAAATTGGTTTGAATGAATGAATGAATAAATTATCTTTACATTATCAATTAAACAATTGGACTAACAACAATGTCATAAAATTGGTTTCAATTTTCAATTGAAACAAAAAAAAACCCCAATTTTTACACAGTTTCTTAGAACTTACGCGATACATCTTTGAGATCTGAGTTATCAATAGTCCAAAATTGATTGCAATTTCGGAACGCTAAGGTTATTGGTTTCAATTTTCAATTGAAACAAAACCCTCAATTTTTTGAAAACCTAAATAAATTTCCAAATTCAAAACATTCAACCAAGATTTGACCCCGATTTCGTATCCTAGGTGATTCATCCTAATCAATATGAACAAATTTAAGAAATTGAGTGGAAATTTTCATAGATTTCGAAATATTTCGAACTTGCAACTTACCTTGAAATTAGACTCCGATTCGCTGTCAAGTTCGCCACCACACAGCCCAAGACACCACCGTCGGCGCCGCGAGCGTCGGAGCCACCCCTTCCGGCGCCTCCACTGCCTTCACCCACCGCTGGCGCCGCTAATTCTTCTTCTTCTTCTCTCTTTCTCCCTTCTTCTCTCAATCGCCCTTTCTGAAAAATATGTCTGATGTTTTTTCTCCTTAAGAATAATTTATTTTATTTGTTAAAAAACCCACATATTTTTAGATATTACAATATTTATCCCTATAAAAGTTCAAACTTACTTTTTCCAACCAAAACACAAGTTTTGGACGCAAGAAAAAAAGTTATAAAACTTCAGGGTTACCCGACGAAAAACATGAAACTGTTGTTTACCACCCGAATTACGCTAAACCACAAGGTTACCTCGTGAACAATCCGAAAAAAAAAACTAATGAATTCACATGAATTGCATGAATGACACGTAAGTGTCCGGATAAGTGTCAAAATGTCCAATTAAACAATACAAATCTTAGGTAAATTTACAGAAAACTACCCTTTAAACATATAAGTGTTTACTTAATCACCCTTTAAATTCAAAATTACAAAAAAACCATCCTTTAAATAGTTTTTATTTACAACTTATCACCCATTCATCTATTTTTTCTAATTTTTTTTATTAAATATACTATATTTAATATTTTAAATTCAAATTTGATTATAAATATATTCAAATTTTGAATTTAATTTAAGGGCTTAATTATATTTTATGAATTATTTTAATCATTTTTTAAAAAAATACTAATAAATATCGTCTAGAATTATTATCTTAATTTATGTTTGAAAATATTTATAAAATTTTAGAATATTATGTAAATTACTCTTATTTATTTATATTTTAAAAATATTATTATTTATTTATATATAATTTAAATCTTTTTATTAAATAATTATATTTGATAAAAAAAATTCAAAAAGATCCGTTGTTATATTTAAGTTATATGATTAATCGATAAACTATTTATTTTTTTTAATTTGGGTTAAAAGGTAGGTGAATTCCCCCATATACATAAATTTTTTATATCAAAAAGAAAGTTATCTATTAAAAATAAATTAATATTTTTATCACTTTATATGAGTTTAATCCATTTTATAATCAGTTGGATTACAATGGAACTAGATTGATAGTCACCCGTCTTGGAAAGCATATTGTACAAGCTGATATCATATCTGGAAGAAACATAGGAGCAACAGTTTACATCCCACACATGGTCCTTATACCATCTGATACAAGATATCCATTCAAATTTCAGAGAAAACAATTTTCGTTGATGGTATGTTTTGCGATGACGATAAATAAAAGTCCAGGTAAATCACTTTTGCAAGTTGGCTTATATCTTCGTCAGCCTCTTTTCACTCACGGACAATTGTATGTTGCACTTTCGAGGGTTACAAACAGAAACGGTTTGAAGATTTTAATCTGCGATGCTGAAGGAAAACCACATAATGCTACACCCAATGTAGTATACAAGTAGATCTTCCAAAATGTTACATGCAACATCACTTAACATATCTCGAAACAGTACGTTACCCCTTCTTTTGGGTGGTAAGTTGCGCACCGCCCTGCGCATGCTGAATGTGACACCGCCGTGCGCATCCAGGGTGTGTGCCGTGCGCATCCACGGTGTGCAGGGTGGTGGCACGCCCGCGGCGGAAACCCCGCGTGTTACCACACGTGTGGTTTACAAAAATTAAATAAGAAATTTATAAAACGATCAAAATTATAAAAACAAATTAAAAAAATAAAAAAAAATTTAAGAAATTAAAAAATATAAATAAAAAATAACTTTAAAAATATATCAAAATTATAAAAATAACTTTAAAAATATATCAAAATTACAAAAATAACTTTAAAAATATAAATAAAAAATTTAAAAACCTATACACGGGGGGAGTAATTTTTTTTAAAAATAAAACAATAAATAATAATTAAAAAAATTATATATATGAAATAAATAAAAACAATACATAATAAATAAATAAAATAAAAATAATTTGTTAACATACATACATAACTAAATAATGACTAATAAAAATAATATAATAAAGAAATAATTTCTACATAGATAAAAAAATATATCATAAACAGAAAAAAATTTATATAATAAATACATGGATAAAAACAATAAAACATAAATGAATAATTAATAACTACAAGAAATAAATATAAATAAAATAAAATAAAAATAATTTGTTTATATAAATAAATAAATACTTGATAAAAACAAGAATATATTTTATAAAAAAATTAGTTCAAAAATATATAAATAATTACAAATTAGTATGCATATAAATAAACATATATAAATAGAATTCGGGGGCCACTTATCTCAAAAAATCATTTTACAAAAATATTCTTCGCCTTAACTTTCCGCCCCACAATCCCGTCATATAAAAATATTTTATCTTTAAATTAATATTAATAAAATTTTAAAAAATATACTATGTATTTAAATTTTACATAATTATTAATAAATTTGAAAAAGATTCTTCATAAATCAATTTATAAATTTTTTAGAAAAATATATAGAACAGGATCATTGAAAAATAACATCTTTTTATAACTTCTAAAAATATTTTTATCTCTATTGAATTATTATAATTTTTGTAAGTTGATTTTTTGAGAATTTTTTTCCTAATATATTATGATAGTTATGTAGAAAATAAAAACTCCCACTGATAATTAAAACTCGTCGTTTAGTAAGTAAATCTTGGTAGAAAAACTTTTCATTTTAGGTATTTTGTAATCTACTTTATAAAATTGACCTTCCAAGCCGAGGATTGTAATGAGAGATTTGGGGTTTTAAAATTTTAATGTATTTTATTATTTCATGTTATTCGTCTGGATTGGTTGACGACGTGATGCTCGGAGTCGGGTCTCGTTGGGGTCGTGGTGGTGTGTTCAATGACGACTCCGTTTCTAGGAGACTGCTCCTTGGAGTTTTCGTCTTTACAAATTAGTATGCATATAAATAATTAATATAATTACAAAGATATATAAATAAATTAAATTTATTCATTGATAAATTAATTAATATTAAATTGTATTAATTTAAAATCTTTCGTAATATTTTCTGAAAATAAAACTCAATTAAATGAAATAAAACAAATATACATATATAAATAGAAGTCGGGGGTTACCCGATATTTAATTACGTACTGTTTGGAGTAGGAGTTGGAGGAGTTGGGAGTCTTTTTGGTGTTGGCATGGCAGCAAATTAAATCCCCAATGTTCCTTTGTGTTACTACTTTATTGAGCTCTCAGTTTCTGGGCAGGGTGAAACAAACCGGCAAGTACGTATGCGAATCTTGCCCTGCACCACGATCATTCATTCATCCCTATCGACAAATGCATAAGGCCAAACAACTCTTTGTTCCCTATCTTAGGCAAAAGGCCAAATAACTCCATGCCAACTGCTTTCACCTCATTTCAAAAGCAAGTTGTCAAAGACCCCTCCTCTTTTTTTGTTGGCGTTTTGTTCGAGCACCGTTCGACTCTGCTTTCGACGTTTCTAGGAGGTCTTCTGCTTGGCTGGGGGCATGGAGTCTAGAGTCGGGACTGGCTGGGGTCGTGGTGGTGTGCTTAGGGCGACTCCGTATCCAGGCATTTAGAGTTCCTGTTGTGGCTTGGAGTTCGGATTTGTCTTGGTTCGATCTTTTGCAAGTTTCTACTTCATGCTGATATATGTTTTTCTTCTTTACCAAATGGATAATGTTGAATTGTTTGTATTGTGAGTTTTTAGTTTTTGGAATGATGGATCTGGAATAGTACTCAAAGACATGCTGAGTAAGAAGCTAAGGGTTTGTTAATTAAAAAAATTTACTAAACCCTAAACCCTAAACCACCCTCTAAACCCTAAACCCTAGATGCGCATCTAGGATGCGTCTTAAACCCTAATCCTAACCCTAAACCAACTTGTCTCTATGCGTATCCTGGATGTGCACAAAGACTTTGTACGCATCCATAATGCGTACCCTAAACCCTAACCCTAAACCCTCCCTAAACTTGTCTCTATGCGCATCCTGGATGTGCATAAAGACTTTGTACGCATCCAAAATGCGTACACTAAACCCTAAACCCTAAACCCTAAACCCTAAAACTTTTCTCTATGCACATCCAGGATGCGCAGAAAGACGTTGTACGCATCTATAATGCGTAGTTAAGAGAGGGGACATTTTCTTCACAGAAGTATTTCAAAACGTAAAGAAGATGCAATTTCTCAAGATTTGTAAAGAGAATAGATACTTGAGAGAGGGGTGATGTTTCATTTTTTGTAGCTTAGCAGCCGCTTCGATAGGGCATTGGGTTGGAACTTGCCATCTGAGAAGACGTTGTACGCCACTGCCGACGAAGACGTGGTCGGAACCGTTGGGTTCGCCGGAGGGGCTGATGACACAGCAAGTGGTTGACCTTGAAGCCTTCGTACATGGCCTCGAGCTCGCTTAGAGCTTAGAGATAACGAACCTTGTGTGTGCGACGAGCCGCTCAAGAGAAAGAACGTTACTTCAAAAATGTCAAGAGAAAACGTAACAAACGTCTGTTTTCTTCGAAAATGTCAAGAGAAAGAACGTTACTTCAATGCAGATGTCTGTTTGAATTAATTCTTGATACAAATAATAGTGGCAGAATATGTGATTTCTTTCAAATTGTAAGGAGAGTACACACTGATTATATAGACTCAAAGAACGATGTAGAGTGTCGATGATTTTATACCGAAAAGTACAAAACAACAGATTTTATAATTTCTAGATCTACAAAGGGAAAAATAGGTAAGAGTCAGACTAAAAGTCAAACTGGAACTGTAAATGTCATGCAAACACTTTTACAAGCTTCGTCATAATGTTAGGTACATAACAACTACTAATTTTTTAAACCCTCGTGCGACCAGTGCATTCACGGTTAAGCCGGAACTCCTCAATGCTAACAGCATACTGTGCATCAATTCCGTCGACGCTGGGATCATGATTCTGTCGCCAGTACTCCGTGATGGGAGGAATAGAAAATTCATTCGTCATTGTCAGCTGCATAGTATGATAGATGGTAAGCGAGAAAAAATGGAGTAAACTGTAATTCGAACGAATGATGGAGAGAAGTCAAAGTCGTTCTTACCGACACGAAATGACGGCGTGATCCAAGATAGCTTATTACAAGGATCGAACCAGGCGTGGGTGCCCCTGCAACAGGTTCTTGTGCGGTGAGTGGGAGAAACGTCATGGGTGTGCTGTAACTCATGTGCACAAGGGTGCACTGGTACGCGGTCGCGAAGACATGTCCGTCCTCAGGCAAACTCAACCAATATGCAGAAGGTGCTTCGTTGGTCACGTTCGTCTAATTGAAATGCATCTTGTACATCGCCATTTGTTTATTAGGATCTGACGTTGGCCCGTAGTAACCCAACAATGGTATGTAGAGTTGCGCATTTCTCACTGCTTCCCTTAACATCACAAGTCGTACTTGGAGCCATGCTTCTTCCCCTAGTCCCAGCGAGTGCGCAAGCGCTCGATATCTGTAGTTTCCATCAGGCCTCACATCCATCACGTGGTCGATAAATCCGACAATGAAGGGATCTGGACTGTCCTCGCCAAAGTTGAAAGGACGCCTGATATTCGTGACCTCTGTGCGCGTAGACAGCGTACCCCTGAATGCCCCACGACCTCGACGCCCACGTCCCCTCCCACGTGTTGGAGCATGTGTTGACCTTTCCGGTGAAGAAGATGATGCATTAGACAGTCCCTTTCGTCGCCCCCTACCTCTCGACGGATGACCTACTTCACTCTGTGGAGCACATGAACCACGTGATGATTTGGGTGTAGTCGGGTCGACCCCAAACGAAGGATGTTGTTGGCCGCTCCCGATGGGAGATAGTGGCTCCTCCCTCCCTGTACTAGGTTGTGGCTCATCGCTCCATGTCGGTGGGTGTTCCTCCTCGTCTGATGATGATCGATCGGCCAGCAGTCTCCGCTCCAGTGTGACATGCTCGAAGAAGGACAATCGGCGCCTTATATTGTTCTATGTCTTCTTAGGCGGCTGCCCCTTCTTCGTTGAGTTCGCAATAGGAGGAGAAATGGATGACGTGCCTGGGGTTGTGACTGTCATGTAATAAGTCGACAATCCGATCATATGTGCACGCGACATAAGTCCAGCTGAGTACGACTCGATCATCCGCGCTATATTCACCTCGTGAATGTCTGTAGACGTCTCATCAAGAAATTCATCGTCTACGATCCTGTCCCCGTACCACTCCACTTGCCTCCAAAATACGTGGACATCCTTAGGCTGGAAAATTCGGCCCTCTACCAAAATATCTCGCACCTCATGGATACAGGGCAATCCGTAGCTTGTCCTAACCCATTGACACGTGCAATGTTCGGGTACATGGCCGCATCGAACCGCCCGCAACGCAGTGTACAAGTGATCCAATGCAGGCCTTGCAACTTTTCGAAAGAGTTCGACAAACATAATCTCCTGCCCATGTTCTTCGGTGGACTCGAGCTTGATCGGGTTGAGCGTTCGACTTTTCTCAATTTCAGCACGGACATTATGGAGCTGGTCCTCAATCAATCTGTCGATAGGCTCGAAGAGAGTGTCGATACGGTTTGTACTTGATTGCATTTGTCTCTTAAGCACTGCATGAGCTAATTCAACCCTGCGATATTTGTTTGATTGGTGCAACATGCAATTGCTTGTATTTGTTATATAATCTTTATTCAGTTGATGCAGAAAATATGATGTGAACATAACATAAACCAATATATTACCTCCCGGTTCCGTTGTGCCCAAAATGAAGGTATTTGTCCATCCAACAGTACACCAACTTCTCCCGGTGCACAAGCCATGTTTTCTCGAGGTACTCCATCAGGCCATTATATCGAGTCCCCCACTCGGCTCTCATGTTGCATAGTCACCGGTTGTATGTTTCCTCTGTCTTTTACCTAATGGATAGTACATAACAGTTGAGTACAACCAAATTAGCCGCAAATACAGGTAGTCAAACACTGTATAGTAATGCATACCTGATTAAACGTCTTGCAGCCCAAGTGAATTTCTTCGCAATAGGAAGTGTTTGAGCTGTCTTCCTTGCAGCCATCGCTTCGACGTTGGTGATCACATGCCACTCGCACAACATATGATGCGCATCTGAGAAGACTGTTGCGATCGCCTTTAAGAGACCTAGCTCTCTGTCTGTGATTATCGTCCCTGGACGGTAATCGCACACTCCTGCGACTTGCTGCAACACCCAAGTGTACGTGTCTTCATTCTCACTTGTCATAATTGCGCAGCCTAAGTGAAAAGTGTGCCTCGTGCTAGTCATGCCCACCATGTCAAGCAAAGCCTTATCGACCCTAGGAGAAAAAAACGAACGTGTTTTCAGTAGTGAATGAAAAAAACATGCAACTCACCGCTAAATTTTTGTAGCACAAAGGACTTACTTATTTGTGTTGTACTTCGTGTCCATCACAACAACATAGGAAAACATGTTCCACAACTTCAACGAATCCTTGTGGAAAAAAACAAGGTCTACAAGACGTCCTTCTGCGTCCAATCTGTATTGGTGGGAGTATTCCTTCTGCATCAACTGCGACAAGAGATATTGCATCGGTGTTCGGTCCTCCAATAATTTCTTCTTAACTCGAGCCCGTGCATCGTATATTTGACCTCTCGATGTCACGGTCGTTGGCTCATCGTAACGCAACTTCGCCAGCACATCTTTCGGTCTTGCGCCCGCCTTAGTGCTGTTTCCAATGTCAAACATTTTTTATGCATCCAAACGTCCGGCGTATGAATGACCATCCAACAAAGGAGGATGGCCGTGGTTGCGAAGACCGCTCAACACCCTGACCTTCCATACGCCTTTAGGAAACTCTCGACAATCCAACATGAAGTCGCACCCGCCTTTTTTGGTTCTCGTATCGAGAGGGTTTTCGACATTATCCAAATCGCTGTCATCTCTAACAATGTCATGCTTACCCTTTCGATACTTCCCATGATGCTCACATGCCAATTTAAGCCTTCCGAATCGAGTACCCGCACTCCTCCATGACTTGACCGTGGTAACCACAAAGTTCCGCCTACGAGCTCTATTACGCGCCCAATTTCTAACTGAATCCATATCTGGCCATTCCCTTGTGGTTGTGAAACCAATCGTGTTATCTAATCCTTCATTTATACCATTACGGATCTACAGAATTTAATGAAATTAGGATCGAATTTGTTTCTCAATGTGCTGCTGTAATCTACCACTATACAGAGACAACCAAGGACGTATCCAGAAGACTAATAAAAAGTAAGTGCTACTGTAGAAGTCTAACAAAAAAGAACATCATTTCGTCTAATCGAAGAGAATGTTATATAGACTACTATAGAAAAGCACTCTCGTATGATTATCACCTTCAAATCAGTGTCGTGATAATTTCGAATAGGATCAAATTCAGTTTTTTACTCCAATAAACAATAATTTCTAGTCGCAAATAAGAAGTAAGTGCTACTGCCATTTCATCTAATAGAGGAGAATATAATTATACAAACTAATATAGAAAAACACTCGCTTAGCTAAACAAAATTTAAGGTCCACTACAAATAAACTGAAAAGCGGTAAAATTTTAAATAATAGAACGTACCCGTTCGTTCTCTCTTTCGCTATCGGATCTATCTTCCACATTCCACATGTTGATTGAAGAAGTAATAGTGGTTTGTGGTGATCACATAACACTTTGAATATATATAGAGAGCAATAGGGAACTAGCCGTTTGAAGTAACGGCTAGTACGTACTCATCCACATGTTGATTGAGGGAACTAGCTGTTTGAAGTAACGACTAGTACGTACGCATCCAGGATGCGCGGAGATCAAACCAACGGTCGACTACTCCGCGCATCCTGGATGCGCATAAATAAAAAACGGTCGACTACTCCGCGCATCCTGGATGCGCATAAATAAAAAACGGTCGACTACTCTGCGCATCCTGGATGCGCGTAAATCAAACAAACGTTTTCTACTCTGTGCATCCTGGATGTGCCGACATTAACCGCCTACCGACACGGGCCACCTCGGTACCGAGCCCCCATAGGGTCGGTATGAGTACTGTTGCTACGGCCTTATAGCTGTACCGACCCTTTACCGACCCCACCTGGGTCGGTACCGAGGTATAATCTGATAGAACGATCCAATTTGAGCAACAATACTCATACCGACCCTAAGGGGGCTCGGTACCGAGGTGGCCCATGTCGGTACACAATCCGTAGCTTGCGGAAGAGGGATGTTGTGAGTAGTCGCCTTTTCTAGGGTCGGAGACTAGGTTTGCCGAAAAATTCAATTCCGAAATAAACCAAATACAAAGTCACTAAACAAAGCCGACAATTTCAAAATACGACAATTCACAGTCATTAACGATTGGCAAGTGAAGTAACCGACAATTTCAATTCCGAAATAAATCAAATACAAAGTCACTAAACAAAGCCGACAATTTCAAAATATGACAATTTAGTGAAGTAGCATACAAACTCGCACAATACTACAACTACGGGCACTGAGATGGCTGGGCATGGCTCTGGGACATCTCACGTGGGTGTAACTCGATCTGGCCCGACAGTATACCAAATCTGAGGGTTTGGAGAGCGGGATTGAGTGATGGCGAGCGGGATTGAGTGATGGAGAGCGGGATTGAGAGATTGGGGAGTGAGATTGAGAGATTGGGGAGCGAGATTAAGAGAGGTATTGAGAAGAATGAAGAAGAACGAAGACGAAGATGGCGGCGGGTGAGAGAAGAACGAAGAAGAAGATGAAGTGGACGCTCGCGGGATGCGCTATAACCTAAGTTATGCGCATCCTGGATGCGCACACATCCAGGATGTGCGCACATCCTGGATGTGCATAGGTAGTGGAATAAGCAATAAAAAAACAATAAAAACCATAATATTTTGTAACTTATATATTTATGTAATTTTGATATTTATTTTAATTTCTTATTTCTTTTATTATATTTTGTAACTTCTTTATTAATGAAAAAAAAACAAAAAAAACCATAATATATTTTATAAATAATTACATAAAAATATAATTAAATAAAATTAAATAATTAATTTAAAATATTTCATAATATTTTTTGAAAATAAAACTCAATTAAATGTAATAAAATAGATAAACATATATAAATAAAAAATTAATTAAATAATGAGATAAAACGAAAACAATAGATATTAATAAATTGCAACTTTAATTTTCATTAAAGTACTCCGTAGCAAGTAGCAACAATAGCATGAAATAATAAAATATAATGAGATAAAACGAATACAATATATATTAATAAATATATAAGTTACATTGAACGAGATAAAACGAAAACAATAGATATTAATAAAATGTATTCATTGATAAATGAATAAATATTAAATCATATTAATTTAAAATCTTTCGTAATATTTTTTGAAAATAAAACTCAATAAAATGTTATAAAAAAACAATTACAAGCACTAGAACTTTTGAGTCCCGGAACTCGTTTTACCCACGACCCGAAGTGGCCCGACCCGAAACCGACCCGAATGACCCGTGTAAGAGGCCTAATCACTCCTTTGATTTCAGTCCGAGAGTAATGTTTTGGAGCAGCTGGGGAATTAGAGGAGAGAAAGAGAAACAATTAAACAATTAATATAATAAATGTATAATAAACAGACAATTAAAATTTTTAAATATCATCAATAACCAAAAAAATAGATACAACTTATTCGTTTAAGTATTTTTTTAACTCCATTGTAATTTCATTTCTTTTTATGAAGATATTAATTTATTATATTTATCATTTATTTTTATATATTTTTAATATATGTTTGTAATGCATAATTTAATTCAACTTCTTTATTATTTTCTTTTTAAATAATTAATATAATTACAAAGATATATAAATAAATTAAATAAATTAAATAATGAAATATATATAAAAATAGTAAAAAATAAATGAATAATTTTTATATGTTTTTAATATATGTTTGTAATGTATAATGTAATTTAACTTCTTTATTATTTACTTTTTGATAGTTTTTTAATTTCTTTTTGTAACTTCTTTATTAATGAAAATAAAATTAATTTCATCGAGATAAACGAAAACAGTAGATTTTAATAAATATAAAATATATAAGTAATATAAAATTTTAATAGACAAATAATTAAATATACATAATAACAATATAAAATACGCAGGGAGTATTAGGAATACATTTATTATTATTTACTTTTTTTTATAGTTTTTTAAATTTTTTATTTATATTTTTTAAGTTGTTTTTATAATTTTGATATATTTTTTAATTTTGTAAATATTTTTTTATTTTGTTTTTATAATTTTGATCTTTTTATAAATTTCTTATTTAATTTTTTTTCTTTTTTTTTTAGTTTTTGTAAATCACACGTGTGGTAACACGCGGGGTTTCCGCCGCGGGTGTGCCACCACCCTGCACACCCTGGATGCGCACGGCGCACACCCTCGATACGCACGGCGGTGTCACATTCAGCATGCGCAGGGTGGTGCGCCTCGGTTAGCCGCTTCTTTTCTATCCTTAGATTCTTGTATGTAGAATGTTTTATACACGGATGACAACAACTTTATGTGTTTTGAATTTTCATTTCATTTAATTCACCTTTACCACCTTAACAACTATATAAACTTAACGTATTTGCAAAAAAATATTTTCCAATTTATCTCCCATGCATGTATCGGAATTCAACATATTTGTAATATTACATGTATAAGTATTGTTTCTATAAAAATATATTTGTCATTGTGGAAAATTAAAGACATTACTGTCTACATCACATGAACAAGTACATTTTCTATCATTTAACGCGATGTCTAAATTAATGTCTTTGATTGCAGCCATATCCATACTCCATCCTTCTCTGGTACGCGAAGTATTTTAGGGATTGAAGGTCATGCTTGGAGGGATTTTTGTTATGGTATAAAAAGCTCATTAGGATGTCGTTCATGCATGTTTTTTTATGAAGATTGTATGATCATATGGTTCAAGATTCAATGCTTTTATGCATTTTGGCATAAAAAGTTTCATTATGCTCAATAGTAGGATTTTGAATATGTGCCTTTATCAACGTTTTGGTTATCATTCTTCGAATATTTTGGATTATTTTCTTAAAAAAATTATGTAGCTTCAAATTATTTTTAACATGGATGATTGGAGTAGGAGTTAATATGAATCCTGAAATGTTTTTTCCATGTAGTCGAGACAAGTTGAAATAAATAGTTTCACCTTTTAATGCAGGTTATATTATTATTGTTGGACATTTAGGCCAATACTTGATTATGCCAACATTAAATTGGGTTTAAATATTTGATCTACAGTTCTTCGATATACAATTCTTTTTTTTATTTTATAATTAAGAACATTTTCCACTCACCACACAAACTCATTTAGTATTAGTGATCGCTTGATGATTTAAACTCAAATGGCTCATCAAGAAACTACTATTATTTAAATTTATTTCATTAGTAGTATCTAATAGTCTATAAAATTATATTATATAAGACTCGTGCCTTGGGCACGGGCACTGAACTAATAATATTTTAATTTAGAAGACTTTTTGATAAAGTGTCAACACCTCCTTAAATTTCGGTTTTTCAATTAATCACAATTTTCTCTTATTATTTCTTTTTATTTTCATCTCTTTCATACATTTACATGTTTTTCCTTTTTTTTTACCCATTTACTAACCATTGGGTTTAATTCAAAATATTTAATTAAATCTAATGTTTACTACTAATATAGATATATATATATATATATATATATATATATATATATCTTTATATATTATAACAACAATAATCTATATCAATATAATATCTTAATTGAAAAACCTTTTTGATGAAACCTAACTTTATGGTAAACCTTTTTGCCATTTTCTTAAAGATTTAAAATCTACCTTCATTATTTTATCTGAACTTTAATAATATTTTACAATATTAATTTGTTATGTTATTAAAAATCGCGCCATGACACAGGAATTGTACTAGTTTAAATAATATAACAATATAAAATTAAGATAACATTTTATCCAATTTCATTAAATATCGATGTATTTTGGTTGGACTAGATTTATATATATATAGCAAATTTTATGATTGATCAATATAATATAGCAATATATGCTAACGATAAGATTTTATTAATTTTTATTCGATTTCATTTAATTAATATAACAATATAAATTCAAGATAAAATTTTATCCAATTTCATTAGATATCGATATGTTTTGGTTGGACTAGGTTTATATATATAATAAATATCTTAATCGTTAGATATTAATTAGTAATTTAGTATTGTGATCGAACTGTTTTTTTTAAATATAGCAAATGTTGAAATATTTTACTCAATTTCCTAGATATAATATCCTTTTTTTTAGTATCGACTCTACTAATAGGTGTATGAAATTTAACAATATTAGTAAACTTGTGAGCGTACTGTTTTTTTTAATAACAAAACATAGCAAACTAGTTTTATTATTCGCCCGTTGCGCGATTGGTTAAAAATTTTTATTCTATATACCATCTTTGAATTAATATAAATTACTACTACATGTAAAGTAAATATATAATCTTTAATTGTGTTATTTTTTAGAATGTAAACACATGTTTAAGTCCAGATTAAACATGTTTGTTCTCTTATTAATAAATGGTTAAAATATATTTTTATCTTGAGTCTAGATTTTATACTAATAAAAAATATTAAATGATAAAAAAACTTACGCATTAAATCCAAAAGAAGGAATATATCATAAATTCCATATGTAAATTCAATCCATTTTTATTTTATTTATAAACAAATAAATATAAATATTGATAATATTTATAACAAAATATTATCAAAATATAACTAAGTAAGATATGATAATAACTTATTGATTGATGTAATATTGGATAAATTATTTGAACTAAAAAGATAAATTTTTCAACTAATTAAGATATAAGAAGAAGTTGGACCATTAATTGAGATGGTAAAATTATATTGGCTTATTAATTGATGTGACTAAAAAAGATAACAACATATTAATTCAGAATATGACAAGTATGCGAATTGCTCTAGAATTATATGGGAAAAATTGATGAATGGATAGACATTTGTTACCAAATAAATACTATCACATTATACTGAATTTACATATTGTTGAATTGTCTTATATAAAGATAGATATTTAGATAGATGGATAAATATGTGATCGAATATATCTATATCTAATCAAATTGTGCAAAGTTTTCTAAAAATATATCCTTATCTAACAATAGAATATGTACAAAGATTAAAATTGGTTAAAATCTTCTAAACTATATATCCCTATCTAATTAAATTGGGTAAATATTTCAAAATCCATATAAATACTAAAACAGATGCCATCAATCACATAAATAAGATCCCATGGGAGGTGGCACAACTAGTCCAAAAAATCAATTCATTAAGCGAAGACTTCGAATCGATCAGTTTTCAACATTTTTATAGAGAGGCGAATCGTGCTGCAGATTTCCTTGCAAAATCTCTCTTGAATTGTAATTTCATCTTAGGCTCTTGCTGTTATGAGTTCCAGAACATCATCTTTTTAGATGATCATGGATGTCCTTAGCATATCCAACTCTTTGCATACTGTAAAAAAAAATTGAAAGTAAAATAAGTACCTTTATTCTTTTTCTTTTCCTTCTTTTTAGAAGTTTATTATTTTTTTTCTTCAATTTCATTGAATTGATTGTTAAATACACAATCTATACTACTTGGATGTGAATCATATAACATATACATCATGATAATAAAAAAAAATCTAACCTATAGTTTTGAGTCGATGTGTATTGACACTCGAGTTCCTATTTCGGTGTGTTGATATATGAAATTATAATGAAACTAGCGTAAGTTTCACCCCGTGCACGGGAATATTCTAACACGACGATATTTCAAATTAAATCAATTATCTGTAAAAACCTATAAAAATATAACAATAAATATAATAAATGTGAATTATAATATAGAACTTAGACAAATAACGATCAATAAATCTATCCGATATAGAATTAATGTTTATATTTACTATTTATATGGACATTTTATTTATTACATGATTAATATATAATATAGATAATTTTTTTTAATTTGCTACAATTATTTTAAAAATCAATCAATTGAACCATAACTTTTTTTATTAACCAATAAAATTACTATTTTAGAGATTTTAATTATTTTCTTAGTTTTTTTTGTTTTGCAATCATTATTTTTATTTGAATAATATATTAGTAATGAAAATTGTTCAAATGGAATTGTATAAAAAATTCTACCACTAATAAATCTAATACTATCTTGATTAAGAGATATATTCTAGTTCGATAAAAATTGCCAAAATATTATATAGATTAATATATAATATTGTTGGTCTTTTTTCCTTTATAGTCTATAGATAGATTTATACTTTTATTAAATAAAATCTATATAAAATACTAAAATAGAGACATGAAATGGGCTCTGATGCGATGTAAGGACTGAATGTATTTTATATTATTATATTAATATATTTGAGTAAATAAATGATTATTTTATTCAATCAGTAGAAATGTGAGAAAACCCGTCCTCGAGTGTACATTTGATTTTAAAAACATTCCGGCATCGTTTTGAGAATTTAGTTTTTTAACAGATTTAATCCCGCATTCGAGCTCCGAGTTTTGATAAAATTAATTTAATTCCGTTATCTTGTAATTAGTAAATTAAATTTTAATTAAATTCGATTTAGTCGGGATTCGTTCGGGCGAGCGGGTTTCGGGATATTTTTTTTTCGGGTTCAAAATATCTTGTGGGAACCTCTTTTATTCCGTATTTTATTTCTCTTTTTCTTTATTCTTTCTTTCTCTCTCTCTCCTCCCCCACGCCACTGCTCTCGTTTGTTTGTAGGAGCAGCTCCTTCCTACCACTTTCCTTCTTCCAATTTTGGCAAAACACCCTCCACCAACTCACTCCCTCTACCTCACTTGTCTCCCCTAATTTTTTTGGCAAAATGCCAAGGCTCCATCCCACCTTTTCCTTTGGTCTGAGCAGCAGCAACAACACTTGACTCCTCTTTTCCCCCTTTTATTATACTGGAATCCAAGACCCCCACTTCATTTCCTTTGGTTGATTTACATTGCAGCTCACCTTATCCCCTCTCCATCTTGTTTTCTAAAACCCACCACCGCAGCCTGTTAGACCTCCGTCTCCGAGCACCCGCGCACCCCTGCCTTCCCAACCGAGCCCTGTTTTGCCGTGAGCCACAACCACTACCACCACCTCCGGCAGCCGCCATCTTCACCTCTTCCTTCGTCCTTGTGAAGCGGCTGAGCTCCAAGAGTCGAGTAGCAACACCGGAGCACGCCGAGCCCTAGAGCCGTCAGGAGCACCACCGCCGACGCCGGTCCTCTCCGTTCCCCTGTTTTGACTCAAATCGTTCGGTAAGGGCCCTTTTGCTTCTTCTTTCGATTGGAAATGATATAAAGTTTCACCTTTGACCCTTATCTCCGTCCTAGACCACGCCCGCATTGTCCCGAGTCTCCAACGAAACCGAATCGAGCCCGACGAGCATTCTTCCAGCGAACCTTCGACCCTCGCGGTGAGAACCTCCCTCCCTCTCTCTCTCTCTCTCTCTCTCTCTCTCTCTCTCTCTCTCTCTCTCTCCTTTCCATGTTGTTTTTTCGTGTCCAACGACATTTGGAAGGTGGTTGAAGCCACCAGAAACCGCCGGCGAGCCCCACCCTCCCTCTCTTTTCTTCGTTCTCGAGTAGCGCTCAGGGGGAAGAAGATGAACAACGTTCATCTGGGCCGGATCCGGGTTAAACAAAAAGAAACATTTTGGGCCGGTTATTTAATTGAGTTGGGTTTGAGGGTGGGTCTGGATCCGAAATAGGGGTAGCGGGTTTGGATTTTTAATTTATCCGGGTTTGGGCCTAATATTTTCGGGCTCTTCTTCCCTCAGTTACGGGCTGGGCTTGGATCCAGTTGGGTCTTCTTGGATGGGTTGTTTTATGTTAATATGGTGTTATATATATGGCTAAATATGTTATATGTATGTTATATATATATATATATATATGTTATATGTTTTTATTATTTCTGATTTTAGGAAAATGAATTTATATATTTATATGTTCTGAAATTATTAATAATTATATTTAAAAAGGTTTTAAAAAGGGGTATTGATTGATATGGTGTTATAAATATATTTATGGATTGTTTTGAGATTATGTGGATAGTAAGTGTAATTATTTGAATATTATTATAGTTTTGGAATTTGGTTATCATTATAAGTTCTAGAAAAATTAATCTTTATACATTGTTTATTCGTTTTAAAATAATATTAATTGGATTATTTAATTGATGCATTTTATGAGGATTTAAACATGTGAGTTAGGAGATTTAAAGTGAATTGTTGGTTTTGAATTATAAACATGATTATGAACATAGGTTATTTTGATGATTTAGTATTGGAATTTATTTATATAATGTTTGAAATAAAATGCCGGAATGATTTCTATAATGTGATTTGGAGAGAGTTGGTTTTAAAGTTAAATGTTTAATATCGGAATTTGGCCAAGTATGATTTGAGAATTATTTTGAATATGAGTTGACTTAAATTGGGATTTATGAGTTTGAAAATATGGTTGGTATGATTTTATCAATGGGTTTGATTGAAAGAATGATTTTGGTCGATTTGATCGTATCGGAAAGATCTTGGAAAACGGTTTTACTATCGGTCGGTTTTGAGGATGTTGAGAACTTGGGTCCGTATGTATGAATGTGAACCGGTAGCTTATGGAAATGACTTGATGATAGGTGTGTATTGCTTTTGGATTGCTTTGGACTTACATTTGGGCCCTTGCTTGTGTTATCTTGCTGTTCTGCATCAACAGGTAAGTATCCTACGGGACTTACTCAGTAACCTGGACCTCCTGCCTGATGTGTCATGTAATGTGTAGTTTTGTTGCATATTAAAGCATGCCATGTAGTATCATGCTAGGATTGCATTGAACTGAGCATGTGGTTACTTTGTGTGTTTGAAACAGAACGGCCGTTATCTGTGATAGTCCTAGAGTCTTTGCTAGGGTCATAGGGTAGCCCAGCCCCATCGGGTGCCCTGAGTCTATCGAGTCGATATGAGCATGATGATAGCCCAGGACCATCGGGCATGTTTAATTTATATTTAATTTATGTTATGATGATGATACCGTGGGTGAGTGCACCACCACGAGGATATGCTATGCTATAGCAATGAACTGGCCAGTCTCTGCACTAACGGGAAGGGGTGCAGAGGTAGGAGAGGGATATGCCACTTGGCATTCTTTTGGGCCCTTTACAGTTCTTTTCCGCATATTATATATACTAGGTGCATGATAGTGTGATTTAAATCTTGTACCGCATTAGTCATCTTTTATTTAGGCATAGGCATGTTATGTGGCCTCAGCGGGGTCAGAGGACCCGCAGGCGATCACCAGGCCTGACTTCGTGGATAGTGTTAGGTACCGCTCTTGTTGCTCCATGCTTCTGTGACGGGGAAATCTTTTGGCGAATCGAAGAATCTGGCTAATATACATTCTAACTTGACAAATGGCAATCACCCACTCTGTTTTGGTTTTGACCCGGCTCTGCCGTGGCTTTTGTATCTAAACCTTACTTCTGCTTTATTTTCGTTTAAATTGTATTTCTGAGACTTCGACTGATTAGAGGTTTGAAACCTCGACCCGTACCTGAATTGCAACATCCGAACGAAGGTATCCGACCTTCGAAACGTATCCCGGATATTTACATCCGGACCGTTACAAAGTTGGTATCAGAGCGAGGTTTTGCAATTCGGGTACGCAAGGGTCGAGTGTATGTTTTGGAAAACTGCCCATGAATTTCAAAGGATTTGAAGATTTAAAAGGGGCAAAATGAACTTAATATGTCTAACTCAATTGGACTAAATATGAACTTGGCTTATGATAAAAGATGAGAACCAACTAATGAGGGATCGAGTGGGTAGAAACGGCGCTAGACCATCCCTATTGGATGTAGTCAGAAACGGGTAGGCGAAATACTAGCTTGTTCTATACAGATGGGTCGGGAAGACTCCAAGGAGATCATTGCAATTGTCATTAACTGATTCTATGATTGAGTGCTTGATATGTTAAACATTTGATTGTATGTTCTAACTATTGAATGAATATTGAACGATTTGTGCGAACGGAATAGCGGGAGTACCCTCCTTTTTATATGGTTAAGCTCAGCTTTTGTGGAACCGCCCCTTTCCTTATGAACCCTTTTGACAGTTCAATCGAGTCCTCCCTTCGACTATCGGTCTTCCACGGGAATTGGGTGGTAAACACATGGTGTCGGGAATCATGATTGAAAATAAAGGTTGTCCGTGAGAGTATTGAAAGACGGCCTTGATGAAATTCAGAGTTAGAGAGTGAGATATTTACGAGGATGTCCTTATCGATTCTTATGACAATTCATTAGTGTTCTCTTGTCACGAAAAGTCGTATCCGAGTCTCACGGGAAAGATGGGTGATGAGTCAGTTAGGGAGAGTCAATGTTGCCCTTATGGACCTCTATCGGGTTATCTTGATTGCTCTGTCCATTATTGCGTGATACTATATGGCACTACTCCTTGACCTACAGTTGATCCTTAGTGTGGAATTATGCTTATGTGCTTTAATGTTCATAATGACTATTGTATAGGTTTGAACTATATTTATCGTATCCATATCATCCCGACATGATCTACTTAGTATATTACATTGTTATACTAGGGCACGAAAAAAAAAACATGTCATATGCTATGAAGTTGTATAATTGATGCCCTCTCTGTGAATAGGTTCATGATAGTGTGATCGACTCTTCCTTATATGAATGTCTCATAAGATGTGCTCTTTAGCATGCTAGCCGATGATGCCTCGATACTTATCGGTCATTTTGTGACAAGAATCTATAGCATGCCCACCTATTCTGCGATTAAATGTTGTTGATTATTCTAGTAACTACTATGCGTTGATTGTGCTAAGTGAGAATATGGTAGTGTGAACGAGTCTTGATAAATACATGTTCTATCCTAGTATACATCAATTTGAACTCATGTCCTCATATTCTAGCCATGTTGCTTAGACTTGCTCTATACCTCGTTGCGTTTTCCTCTCGTGCCCCTATGTCGTTGAGATGTGATTGAATGAACTCTTGCATACCGTCGTATTAACCAGTCAAGTGCATGTATGTACCATATGTTATATTGAACCACTAGTAACATGTTGGGCCTTTGGTTGTGACTTGTGCGAATTCTACTTTGCCTACGTTATTGTTGATTCACTCTTGAACTAGGTACCTAATAGTGTGGCTCTTTCCTCTTTCTGTTCTCTTAACATGTTTCACTCGTCCTGATGAGTTTAATGTTGAATCCGATGATTGACTAGCTTTCCGTGATGATCAAACCTAGCATGCTTACCTGGTAAAGATGTCTATTACTCTATGATGGCTCCTTGTGCTTGCATGAACCTATGACTTGACACCTCGCATGATTACGCACCACCCTATATCATGATTTTGCATCTGCATGACGCATGAATATCAGAATGAACCTAGTTGAATTACTCTAGTTGTACTCTATGATGGTTCCTTCTTAGCATGATTATAACCTAGCATCCATGATGTCCATCTTGTTACTTTTGATGATGCCTCATGTTTAGTGAACATTATGTTGAACTCCTCTTAATGAATCTTGACTATGCTTGTATCGCATTATGTATCGCTAGTATCATGCAGGATCTATGCTCTCTAAATGGATCTCGTCATAGGATTCCGTGCCATGCTTGACCTAATATGTGATCATTGCTTTTAGATGTGATAGTTACTATGCTGCTCTTTATGTGTCCTTGTATGACGCGTCATCTGATTGTTATAATATACCTTGCCATGATATATTTTGACTCATTTGTTGATTTGTATACCATGCTTTTACATTGTTCATATGCATGATGATCATTATCTTCACTAAATTACGCTTGACTTCGAATCATATATGATCATTGTTGGTTCCGCCTATCTTGCTCGAAGTTACTAGGCAGATCTGTTTCCATAGAATACTAGAGTGTTAGCTTGTTTCACATACATCAGCGTAGGACTTGATTATGTCTTTGATAGGAATACGAATGTTGCCCCGAGATAGGTACATGTTAGTGTGGGTTGATGTGATTGATATGCTCCATAATGAATTCGTGCGTGTTGTCACAATTGTGGCCCTATAGACTTTCTTAAGGGCATCGTTACTATTCCCGAGTCAGAGTCTTGTCTCTAGTCATGTCGTCTTTAGCCTTGGTCTATTCCGTCTCCGAAAGAAACATTGGGTTGTCCGCTCTTGCCACTCCCCTATCTCCGCTAACTTAGACTCTTACGCGTTACTTTGTATGAGCGACCGCATGGAAAAAGGGATCGGGAAGTCGAATAGCGATAGAGCAGCGCAGCGGAAGCGTGGGCCCATAACCCACGGGCCTCAGGATCGATAATGTCGACGAAATAAGCTCGGTTCGAGGATCACGATTATTGAGTACAATATGACTTGCAGGTGGGAGCGTCCTCTATTCGAATTGCTAACCCTTTCTGAGCTTGTTGATGATGATATTGCACTGACTTGATGTTGAAAGTTGCTTGTTGATGTGATGATATGATTCGATGCCTTACAGTCCTAATGTGCCATGATGACTTGATGTGATGCTATTCTGAGTTGCTAAGCATGATCTAAATTCCTTCCTATATAGTATGAACTGCAAATGCCGAGAATCTGAACAGTTTATTAGCTAAGATTATGATGAAACTTGCTAGTTTGAATTGACTTTATTCATATATGGTGTTATGTGATAATTTCGAGCATGACGGTAAATTGAGACTTTTGATACTTGTTGCAATGCTTAATGATGCTAGTTGATATGATGTAGTCCTTATGTGAAATAATGTCCATGATTGCTTCTTCTTTGAACATGTGAGTGAGTCCTTTGGGTTGAGCGGTCAGAGAGTGGAGAAAGGTTTTGAGTGATTAGAATGATCGACGGTGGTAAGGGAAAGTTGCAGAAGAGGGGTGTTGACTTAGGTTGGACCGAGTGGGTTCGGGAATTATAAGAGGTAATGCTTGATGATTTTGATGAGCTCCTAGGTGAATCTCGGATAAGGGTATGATTAGGGATAGGCTGGTTAGGTAATGACCGAGGAAATTTTATTGAAGATGCATGGTTAGAAGGGTTCTACGTTGTGATACCTTGGGAAGAGTGAGAAATGTAAGAAATGACCTTTGGGGTATTGGGGACATAGAGTGAGAGTGTGCTCGGGTGTGAAAACAAAGTTAAGGGTTGGACTCTTAGAGGTGGATAGCTAGTGAGAGTGCTTGGTGAAATGAGGGGTGAGACTGGAGTGTCAAAATGAGTTGGGGTTCTTTGGGGACTTTATCTGAGTTGGTGAGTCTAGATGAAGTTTTGGTCTTGGCTTGAGAGTCGGAGACGAGCGGGCGGGGTTTGCGTTTTATTATAACTGAAATAATGTGCAAAACTTTCATGAGGATGTGATTATGAACTGGCATGATGTTAGATAGCGACCATGATAAACCTGATATGGCCTGTTATTACCTGTTGATATACAATATTTGAAATCTAGTTGACAGTGACAAGTATTATCATGAAATAGTGATACATTGCTATCCTACTATGTTGTTCTAGAAGCATGTTGTGATGTGTTGTATGAATCATGAAATAATGATATGTTGCTATGTGAGAGCATGATGTTATATTATGATCATGAGATGTTAAATGATGAATATTGATTTGGATCATGAATCTGACTTATATATATGAGATGATGGTGCATGACTGCTATTAATCGTGTTATGGCATTGTGATGAGCTGACGTGGGGAGAATTGAATCGAAATATATAAGAAAATATAAACCAATACAACTCTTAGCCTCTTCAAATAAATTCAAGACTCCCCGCTATAGTAGTAGGGAATCAGGTTCGATCCACGAGGAAGCGAGTCAGCGGGATCCTAGTAGCGTTGAAGACACGTCCTTTCTACTCGACCAGAAGCCTCGATCTCGATGTCAGACCTCGATGTCGATGTCGTCTGCAACAGAAAACCTGCAGAAACAAAAACGGTAGTCGATATCGACTGGAGGGGGTCGATATCGAGGTTAGTTCACGAAATCGACTGGCTCAGAAGTCTGCCAGTCGATACAGGGGGTCGATATCGACACAAAGTGGTCGATATCGATGCTTGCAGAAGTTCCCAGGAGTCTCGAGATCGACTCAGAAAACCGTCGATCTATCAGTTTGGTCGATATCGACCTCTGCTGTCGATATCGATGTCTTTCCTGCAGTGGGTTAGCGGTTTTGTCGGCAAAAAAAAGGCCGAAGAATCAAGGATGGAAAGGAAAGTAATGAACAGAAATAACAGTGGGTTTTGGTGTGTATAAATATGTAAAAACAACTCCTAGGATTAGGGTTTACCACAACGTTAACCAATGCATGCGATGAGATAAATAAGACGGACAATTGCACTATTTCTCCCGAGGGACAAGCTTTCGCCGTACACCAACTCTTAGGATTACTCTTTCAAATAAACCTAATTGTCTCTACCAATTTTATGTTTATAACTCAAGTTGTTAGCATGAATCCCTTTTCTTTCGATTAGGACTAAACATAGAATCGTAGGAGGAGAGATAGACACAACGATATCAACATCAAATACTTACCTCAAGCGCGCATGGCTAACGTCGGGCTCACCCCGACCCTAAGAGCTTTGGGGAACTACTCGCTTCTCATCATGGGATTCATCATCAATTGAAAGGAAGAAACTTGCATTAAACTAAACTTCGAAGCTTTACAAATCAACGTCAACTTTCGCAAACGTCAAACCCTAAAACTTCTCTCTAACTCTATCTCTATTGTCTTTGTCTTGGGTGATTCGATTGTATGAAAGATGATCTAACAAATCAGCCCTAAGGCTTTATTTATAGGCTACTAATCCTCGCTATCCAAGGATTGTAACTCCTATCTAAACTAATAACTCTATCCGAACAATTAGGATAGGTATTTTATTTTGATAAAACTTAAATGACTTAAAAGTAAAAGATGAATAAACTTCAGCTGCCATCTATCTTGAAAGTATGAGATAATTCCGTGCCTCATTGAAGATATAGTTCCAATCCGCATTCGAAATCGAGTCTATCTTCTGTCGAGATAAGGGGTCGATATCGACACCAGAGGTCGATATCGAGGTCTCTGTTCCTGCTCGACTTGTTCAGCTCTGGTCGATTTCTATGTTGAGGTCGATATGGGGGTCGATATCGACACCAGGGGTCGATATCTGGGTCTAAGGTCGATATCTACCTCTGCTCAGCTTCACTTGGCTTCTCCGTTTTGACTCCGTTTTCGCTCAAATTCCTACATGGTTAGCTCAAAACATGTGCAAACTCTAATTCTTGCATTTTAGCCCTATTCTTACACAAGTTTATATTCTTTTGAACCTTTTTTTTGGAAATCGAACGAAATACGAAGTCAAAAGATGCAATAAAAGAAGGTGCAAATGTGTACATCATGAGCTAAGATGATGTCTGGAAAGCATGATGACATTTTGATGTTGATATACTGTTTGATCTCCCCTTTTTGGTTGAATCTTAATAGCATGATTTTGTTGGATTGATGTGATAATGCGGAATAGGAATTGGATAGGATGACTATGTGAATTTATGCTTTACATGAGATCCCTTGTTATGACTAGTTCCACTAGTGTGCAATGTTGAGGTGCGATCATGAGATTTGACTTGAAGTAGTGTACTGACTCCATGACACCTAACCTCTTTGATCTCTTGACATGTGTGCTTGCGTGATTTATGAGAATTCGATGATGCACTTGTGATGCCTTCGGTATGAGGTAGATATACTTTATGGCTCATAGTACGACGTTGAGATTTTGTTATTGCTTTTGGCTTGCTCTGAAAGGATGGTATGATTTATTTTATGGGTAATCATATTACACGGTTGAGATGTCGATTGGTTGAGATTATCATGATTGATGTTGAGATTGCCATATGAGAAGTGGTTGATGACGTTATGAGTCGATGAGTTGATTTACTTATGTGCATGTTGAGTTGAGAATGATGATAAATGATTATGGAAACTAGGAAGAGAATATGGGATTAGCCCTTAGAGGTGGATGACTCCACCTCCTACCTTCTGAAATTGATTTGACTGGTATGCGAGAAGCTGTTTTGGTTTTTGGAAGATTTTGACGAATTCTTGATTTGAAGGGAATTGACTTGTTTTGGTGTAAGTTGCTTGATTAAACATCGGATTTGAAGATTTTGAGTGGTTTTAAAAATGGCCAACTTGGGGTTTTAAAGGAGTTGAGAGTTCCAATGATTTGGATGACAATCTTTCATTTACAAAACACTTGAGGTTTACGAACTCGATTTACATTATGACGTCTCACGAAGTGGATACAAGCATTGTATAGGGGCGCTTATAGATTGCTTGCTAAGACCTGGTCGGACGCTATAATGCTTTTAGAGTTGTGGTACTTCCGAAAGGTCGAAGCAAGGATGTAATAAGGGCGCTTATTACACACTTGACAAGACCAATTGGAGATGTCACGACCGTGACTAGGATGTTGTGAGAATCTCGGAAGACGCAACTGAGACGATTACAAGATCCTCGGACATGGTCCTCGGACTCACCGATTTTAAAGAAACTTCATCCCCTTTGCTTTAAAATGATTTTAGTCTCGGGGACGAGACTTGTTTTTAGAGGTGGATAAATGTAAGGACTGAATGTATTTTATATTATTATATTAATATATTTGAGTAAATAAATGATTATTTTATTCAATCAGTAGAAATGTGAGAAAATCCGTCCTCGAGTGTACGTTTGATTTTAAAAACATTCCGGCATCGTTTTGAGAATTTAGTTTTTTAACGGATTTAATCCCGCCTTCGAGCTCCGAGTTTTGATAAAATTAATTTAATTCCGTTATCTTGTAATTAGTAAATTAAATTTTAATTAAATTCGATTTAGTCGGGATTCGTTCGGGCGAGCGGGTTTCGGGATATGTTTTTTTCGGGTTCAAAATATCTTCTGGGGACCTCTTTTATTCCCTATTTTATTTCTCTTTTTCTTTATTCTTTCTTTCTCTCTCTCTACTCCCCCACACCACTGCTCTCGTTTGTTTGTAGGAGCAGCTCCTTCCTACCACTTTCCTTCTTCCAATTTTGGCAAAACACCCTCCACCATCTCACTCCCTCTACCTCACTTGTCTCCCCTATTTTTTTTGGCAAAATGCCAAGGCTCTATCCCACCTTTTCCTTTGGTCTGAGCAGCAGCAACAACACTTGACTCCTCTTTTCCCCCTTTTATTATACTGGAATCCAAGACCCCCCTCCTTCATTTCCTTTGGTTGATTTACATTGCAGCTCACCTTATCCCCTCTCCATCTTGTTTTCTAAAACCCACCGCCGCAGCCTGTTAGACCTCCGTCTCCGAGCACCCGCGCGCCCCTGCCTTCCCAACCGAGCCCTGTTTTGCCGTGAGCCACAACCACTACCACCGCCTCCGGCAGCCGCCATCTTCACCTCTTCCTTCGTCCTTGTGAAGCGGCTGAGCTCCAAGAGTCGAGTAGCAACACCGGAGCACGTCGAGCCCTAGAGCCGTCAGGAGCACCACCGCCGACGCCAGACCTCTCCGTTCCCCTGTTTTGACTCAAATCGTTCGGTAAGGGCCCTTTTTCTTCTTCTTTCGATTGGAAATGATATAAAGTTTCACCTTTGACCCTTATCTCCGTCCTAGACCACGCCCGCATTTTCCCGAGTCTCCAACGAAACCGAATCGAGCCCGACGAGCATTCTTCTGGCGAACCTTCGACCCTCGCGGTGAGAACCTCCCTCTCCCTCTCTCTCTCTCCTTTCCTTGTTGTTTTTTCGTGTCCTACGGCGTCTGGAAGGTGGTTGAAGCCACCAGAAACCGCCGGCGAGCCCCACCCTCCCTCTCTTTTCTTCGTTCTCGAGTAGCGCTCAGGGGGAAGAAGATGAACAACGTTCATCTCGGCCGGATCCGGGTTAAACAAAAAGAAACATTTTGGGCCTGTTATTTGATTGAGTTGGGTTTGAGGGTGGGTCTGGATCCGAAATAGGGGTAGCGGGTTTGGATTTTTAATTTATCCGGGTTTGGGCCTAATATTTCCGGGCTCTTCTTCCCTCAGTTCCGGGCTGGGCTTGGATCCAGTTGGGTCTTCTTGGATGGATTGTTTTATGTTAATATGGTGTTATATATATGGCTAAATATGTTATATGTATGTTATATATATATATATATATATATATATATATATATATATGTTATATGTTTTTATTATTTCTGATTTTAGAAAAATGAATTTATATATTTATATGTTCTGAAATTATTAATAATTATATTTAAAAAGGTTTTAAAAAGGGGTATTGATTGATATGGTGTTATAAATATATTTATGGATTGTTTTGAGATTATGTGGATAGTAAGTGTAATTATTTGAATATTATTATAGTTTTGGAATTTGGTTATCATTATAAGTTCTGGAAAAATTAATCTTTATACATTGTTTATTCGTTTTAAAATAATATTAATTGGATTATTTAATTGATGCATTTTATGAGGATTTAAACATGTGAGTTAGGAGATTTAAAGTGAATTGTTGGTTTTGAATTATAAACATGATTATGAACATAGGTTATTTTGATGATTTAGTATTGGAATTTATTTATATAATGTTTGAAATAAAATGCCGGAATGATTTCTATAATGTGATTTGGAGAGAGTTGGTTTTAAAGTTAAATGTTTAATGTCGGAATTCGGCCAAGTATGATTTGAGAATTATTTTGAATATGAGTTGACCTAAATTGGGATTTATGAGTTTGAAAATATGGTTGGTATGATTTTATCAATGGGTTTGATTGAAAGAATGATTTTGGTTGATTTGATCGTATCGGAAAGATCTTGGAAAACGGTTTTACTATCGGTCGGTTTTGAGGATGTTGATAACTTGGGTCCGTATGTATGAATGTGAACCGGTAGCTTATGGAAATGACTTGATGATAGGTGTGTATTGCTTTTGGATTGCTTTGGACTTACATTTGGGCCCTTGCTTGTGTTATCTTGCTGTTCTGCATCAACAGGTAAGTATCCTACGGGACTTACTCAGTAACCTGGACCTCCTGCCTGATGTGTCATGTAATGTGTAGTTTTGTTGCATATTAAAGCATGCCATGTAGTATCATGCTAGGATTGCATTGAACTGAGCATGTGGTTACTTTGTGTGTTTGAAACAGAACGACCGTTATCTGTGATAGTCCTAGAGTCTTTGCTAGGGTCATAGGGTAGCCCAGCCCCATCGGGTGCCCTGAGTCTATCGAGTCGATATGAGCATGATGATAGCCCAGGACCATCGGGCATGTTTAATTTATATTTAATTTATGTTATGATGATGATACCGTGGGTGAGTGCACCACCACGAGGATATGCTATGTTATAGCAACGAACTGGCCAGTCTCTGCACTAACGGGAAGGGGTGCAGAGGTAGGAGAGGGATATGCCACTTGGCATTCTTTTGGGCCCTTTACAGTTCTTTTCCGTATATTATATATACTAGGTGCATGATAGTATGATTTAAATCTTGTACCGCATTAGTCATCTTTTATTTAGGCATAGGCATGTTATGTGGCCTCAGCGGGGTCAGAGGACCCACAGGCGATCACCAGGCCTGACTTCGTGGATAGTGTTAGGTACCGCTCTTGTTGCTCCATGCTTCTGTGACGGGGAAATCTTTTGGCGAATCGAAGAATCTGGCTAATATACATTCTAACTTGACAAATGGCAATCACCCACTCTGTTTTGGTTTTGACCCGGCTCTGCCGTGGCTTTTGTATCTAAACCTTACTTCCGCTTTATTTTCGTTTAAATTGTATTTCTGAGACTTCGACTGATTAGAGGTTTGAAACCTCGACCCGTACCTGAATTGCAACATCCGAACGAAGGTATCCGACCTTCGAAACGTATCCCCGATATTTACATCCGGGCCGTTACATGCGATTCACATACCTGTCATATAAAGACCGATATTTTTAAATATTATTTTTATAATTATAGATTTTATTTCATATTTAAGATTTTATTTAATTTCTAAAACTACGAAAATTTTTGAAGATTTCCGTCCTCGAGCAAGTGATTTATTTTATTCTTTCAAGATAGATTCCGCATGAACTTGATATTCGATTTGAAAACGAATTTTTCCCCGCTTTATTATTTCAATGCTTGAATATATTTTTGGATTTAAGTATTTATTTTAAATTTATTTTAATCAAATCGGGATAAAGTCGAAAAGCGGGTTTCGGGATTTATTACCGGGTATTTGTTTGACTTTTAATTAAACTCGTACACTCCTACCCCCTCATCCCTACCCTTATTAGGGCTGCTAACCCATCCTACTACTCCCTCCTACTACTCTCCTTTCCCATCCTACTCCATCCTCTACCATCACTCCTTCAAGACCCAGCCACGCCATCACCAGTTACCATCACCACACATTCACCCACCTACACCTACACCTACATTCTCCATTTCCTTTCTCTTTCAAACCAGCCTTCTTTCTCTCTGTTTAGCTTCAGAGCACCACCCCCACCCCATCTCCTCTTTGGCACCTCCACACCACCACACAGCCACGTTTACTTCCACCTCTTCATCTCCCTCGTCCAAGCCCAGAAGTTCCCTTGTCTCTGAGCACCAGCCGAGCCCCTGCTCGCCATTCGAAGACGGAGCCGCAACCACTGAATGCCTACATCACTCCCTCCAATCAGCAGTAACTCGTGCTCACCTCCGACGACAGAGAACGAGAAGCCAGGAGCCTCCCGGAGCCACCAACCACGCACGGAAACAGCTGAGCATCCCTCCCTACTCCACGCTCCCCTGTTTTCCCGATTTAGGTCGTTAAGCCTCTCCCTCCCTTCCTTTCGCTTGATAAATCGATAAAGGTCGGCCTTTGTAACTCCCTCTCTGGTTCTAGGGCATTTCGGTGTTTGATTCCGCCTCTGACAAGCCCAAATTGCTTTCCGATGACGATTTTCGGCGAACCTTCAAACCTTCGGTGAGCACACTTCTCTCTCCCCTTCTATTGATCAGTTTCTGGGTGATTGGTGTCGGGATAGGGTGTCGGGAAGGTGATTCGAGTGGTCGGAGCAGGGTAAGCCGCCGGTGAGCCTTCCCTCCTTTCTTCCTGCTTCCGATTTCGAATGGGGGCGGGGAAGATGAACAGTGCCCGTGGTCCGGTTTTGTCTCTTTTATTCTGGTCCGGTTTTGTCTTTTTATTTTGGTCCGGTTCAGTCATTTATATTTATTTAAACCCGGTTCAGTGGGTTGTTTTAAAAGGGGGTTGTCCTTTTGGGTTTGTTTTAAGGATTTGTTATAGTATTTACATATTATGATAAATAGCTAGTATATAAATTTTTGATTTGATTGTTAAATTATTATTAGTATTACGTATTATTCTGATTTATTGTTATAATTAATATTTTCAGTAAATTATATATATATATATATATATATATATATATATATATATATATATATATATATATATATATATATTATAAGTTGTTTTAACAATAGATTTATTTGGGGTATACTATGTTATGCTATGTTATGCTATATAGTTATTATATAGTTGTTGTTTGATTATTATTATTATTATTATTATTATTATATATTATTATGAGTTTTAAGATAATTAATATTTTCGGCAAATAATTTATGTATTGTAAGTTGTTTGAAAAGTAGAATTAGTTTCGATATAGTTAAAGTGAAATATTATTAAAATTATTATTAAGAAATATTCTGAGTATTTAAATTATTATTTTAAATTATTAAAAATCTGATTTTTAATATTATTTAGTTGATTGGTTATATTGTTTTAATGTGTGAAGGTTATTTAAATACTTTATGGTTTGTGATTCATTATATGGTTAAGTTATTTAATTATCTTTCCTCTGATATATTTATTTAGTTATTTAATTTGATTTGTTCAAAATCATTTATGTGGATAACTTATTTGTTAAGTTTTGACATTAAATGGTTAGTTTTGAATAATATAATAGCTTGTTTAAAATATTTCTAAAGTTTTGAAATTTATTTAGACAATTAATGACTTGAAATAGAAATATGTCGAGATTATTTTAATAATCTAATTTTGGGAAATTGGTTAATGATTTACATGTTTAGTGTCGAGATTTGACTAAGTATGATTTTAAAAGAATGATTTGATTATTGAGTTGACTTCCGTGAGATTTAAATGGATTTGACTAACTTTGGAACCGACTTATTTGGACTTAACTTGGTAGATTGTTTGATGAATCTTACTTGTGAAATTATATGAACTGACAGCATGATTTGAGACATTGGAATTTCGAGATGATTTATGGAAATAAGAATGGAATTATGATAATATAAGATGTTGAGTTAAATTAAGATAAATGATAATAATGATGATGACGATATTATGACCGAATTGAGAAAGTTGTTGGATTATGAGATATGATGAGACGAGATGAGAAGTGGAGATGAGATGATAATGTTGATAATGATGAAACGGTTGAGTTATATTATTTATGTGTATCTTATATATTTCATATGTAACTCGTGTGTTATTTGACCTGGCTTGTGTAAGTTAGACTTAGACTTATTATATTATTTATTGAACTACTAGGTGATCTCTGATATGTCTGGACTTGCTATTACCTTGTGGTTTGCTTGGATTATGTGCTTCTCTAGGTAAGTCATCCGGGGCTTACTCAAGTTAGAACCTCATGTCTGATGTGTCATATAGTGTGTAGGTGTTGCATCCTGCATATTCATGTAGTATCATGCTTAGGTTGCACAAATTAATTGAGCATCCGTATTCTCTTTGCGTATGGTAGAACGGTTGTTAAATTATGAGTCCTAGAGTCATTTGCTAGGGTTATAGGACGGTCCAGTCCCATCGGGCTTTGTCCTCATCGAGTCAGACTGTTAAATTGACGAGCATGACTATTGATACGATTGATGATGTTATGATGTTGAACGCGACCGGTTCCCGCACTAACGAGCATGGGTGCGGGAGTATAAAACGCGGTCGGTTCCTGCACTAACGAGCATGGGTGCGGGAGTAGGAGAGGAACATGCCACTTGGCATTTTGTGCGGGATCCCATTTAATCGCTTTTTTCATATATATAAACTGTTAGCATGCTTGAGTGTTTAATATTTTCGCACTGCATTAGAGCATCCTTTATTTAGGTATAGGCACATTATATGTCCTAGGCGAGGTCTTCAGGGCCCGCATGAGTGGCTCGACCTTGACTCGTGGTATAGTTTCAGTTATTTGATCCTTGCTTGTTCCGTGCTTCCATGACGAGGGTTTCATCTGGGGTGTTCAACTAACCGAGAGACCGATTTACCACCATACTCAACACTTTAAAGGTTTTATACTCGTTTATATCGGTTTTGACCCGGGTTCGCCGAGGCAATTTGTATTGTCAATTTCCTTTCTTTATGTTTTGAACTATAAATTGTCTTGAGCGACTTAGTCAAGTAGGACAGGTTATGTTCCTCAATGGACCTCTCGCGAATTTAGGGTATGAAATCCCTTCTTTTAGCACTCACACCTTGTTTTGAATCTCAACCCGTACTCGAATTGCAAGATCCGAGCGAAGGTATCCAGTCCTTCGAAACGTAACCCAAATATTTATATTTGGGCCGTTACAAAAGTGGTATCAGAGCCTGGGTTGCGCGATTCGAGTACAAATGGGTTGAAGTATGATTTTGAAAATTTCCCAATGTTTTTAAAAGATTTTTAAGAGTTTTAAAGGGCAAAATGAATTTAATATGGATAAATTAATGAACATAGCTTAATAAACTTGACTTAAAGTAAGGAAAATCGGATAAGGGGAAACCGAGTGGGTAGAAAGGCGATAGACCATCCCTATTGGATGTAGACTTGGGAAAGGGTAGGCAAAACTTAGCTTTATACTTTACAGAGGGCCTAGAAGACTCCAAGGAGTTTGCACCGTGGCGGTTGGAGTAGCGGGGTTAGAATATAAAGGCTGAGAGGATAGTTGCCCCTCCGGTCAGTTGCCCCTCGAAGGACAGCTTCTAGATAGATTATGTGATTTTATATAAATTGGGCCTGAGGGAGATCCTCCTCGAAGAGGATCAGATTATTATTGCTGGTTGATTCTGTGCTGAGTGTTGCCTTCCTTGAGCAAGAATTCTGTTAATCTGTTTACCCTATGATGGCTATGAGTTGAACTTCTATGAGAATGGGATAGCGGGAGAGCCCTTCCTTACTCCGTAGTCGGAATTTCAGTACTCGTAAAGCAATCTTTTCCATTATTCAACTATCTATGTCATTTTCTTTTCATTTTGCCTTCTGTTCGACAAATTTCTAAGGTTGACAATTGTCGGGGAGTGTATTCATTTCATTTCGTTTTCCTCATCTCTCATGCCTCTAAATGGTGTCTTACCGATCATTTCCTTTTCCTTTTTTTTTCCTTCATTTTCCTTTCCTTCCTTTTATCTCCTTTACTATTCTCTTCTCCTTCTCTTTCTTTAATCCCTTTCGATAGATGTTTTATCGAGTCTTCTCTATGATATTACCGTCTTCCACAGGAATTTGGGTTGGAAATCTAATCATATTCGGGATTTTTGTTTGGGTGCATTGATTACTTAGGTGTGTGATGGAGTATGGTACTTGACGCCATAGGTCATGCCACGAGTTAATTAATGTACTAGACTATGACCTTCAAATAACCTAAGTTTCTCTATATGATTCTGAGTCTAATGAAATGAGTTGTTTTGTCGAATCATCCCTCTCGATTCTTGCGATGGTCAACGAGTGTCTTCTTATCATGAGACTTTGTCCACAGCTCGACCACTCTGCTTTGGGAAAACAATTTGGGTACTCTTTTCTCTTACCTAAATGAGTTATACAAGCATTCCATGAGAAATGAGCTCTTGAGTAAGTGAGTTGATGTTGCCCTTGGAGATATCTGTTTGGTTATCATTGTAGCTCCATATGTAATTACATGACCTGATATAATATTATCTTAAATACATGTCCTATTCAGATAATTGTTGATTCAAATCATGTGTCCCTATATCATTGTCATTCTCGGGTTGGGATCTCGTCTTTAGTCTTGTTATCCTCAGTCTCGGTCCGTATTTGACTCCGTAAGGAATCCGGGTTGTCCGCTTTTGTCTCTCCCCTATCTCCGTTAACTTAGGACCCTGTTTCATCTTATGAAAGAAGTGTCGACACGAGGAAGAGAACGACTGACTGGATAGCACTAGAGCGGCGCAGTGGAAGCATATAGTGGGTCCATAACCCACGGGTCTTCAAACTGATGTCATCAACAACATTGAAGGACGATCACGCACTGGATTTGTAGATATGCCTTAGGAAAGGGGCGTTCCTCATTCGAGCTACTAACCTTCCTTGTGATGATTAAGAATGATGATTGTGTGCAATAGGCCTAGATGTGATATAATTCTGATGCGTTGGTATTGTTATGTTGATATTTGGGTTGTCGGTGAGTGTGGCCTAGTCGCCCTTGCATATGAGATATGGGTTACTGATTCTAGAGAGTATATGGTTGTTGATGTGTTAGCAACTTTTGGCTCAGTGGGTATGCTTGATCATCTTCCTCTCTTCTCTTTCCTTTTTTATCCTCTTCCCTTCTCTTCCTTTCTTCCCCTTTCTTCTCTTAAGGATGAGGGTCCCATTTGCAGTAGGATTAGAGGGGTGTATAGGAGGACTAGAAATCGTAGGTTTCAATCGTTGATGGCATGAGACAAAGTCACGGGAAGAGGACATTGGCTTAGGCAGGACCGAGTGAGTTTCTAAGGGCTGCTTGAAGACGGTGATTAAGGTTTTTCAGATGCGCCTTCTAGGTGGGTCTTAGGTGGGGTATAGGATTATAATGGCAAGTTTGCGGAAATAAGGTTGTATTATAGGTGATTAATTTTGGATGAAGGATAGGGAAAATTCATTTAGGTACAAAAAAGGGAGATGTGGGTGAACTAGACGTGAGTTATTGAGGATTTCTGTAGGGATGATGTGATTGTAGTTAGGCTATTTGTGCTATGAGTGGAAAACGATATTGTTGAGGAACGAGTTTTAGATGGCGATAAAGGTTGAGTGACTAGCGATGTTTGAGAGTTGTAAACCTTGGGACTCAGGTCATACGTACGGTGAGTAGGGACGACTTTGGTAAAGGAACGAATTATGGATATCGTTAAGGTTTGAATGGCTAGGGTGGTCGAGGATTATTAGATTTGGGGAATAGGTTGTAGAATGTGAGATTTGTAATTGGGAATTGCTCAAGTGATTTTTGAGGATGCTTGCTAGAATTATAATTGGAGGAATGCTAAAGGCGAGATTGGATGTTTTTAGAATAGGAAGAAATTGTAATTGGTATGCGCGACAGTGTTCTAAATGTTGAGGTGCTAGGAAAACAAAAATGAGATTCGAGGTCGATAGCGAAAAAGTTATCATTAAGGGTGATCATGAGTTTGATTGATTGGGTTTAGAGATAGGAAGATTATGACTGACGAATTTAGGAACTAGTCTAGTGGAGGACATGATGGTAAGAATAATCGCGGGATTTCGGGAATTCAATAAATGGTGATGCTTTGGGTGAATTCGAATAAGAATGACATAGAATTTCTCTTGGAAAGAAGGTTAGTGGTTAAGGTCATTAAGGGGTAAGGTGGTGTTGTTGAGGATTGTAGTCTAAGGCGAGTTAGAAGTATGCGACAATAAGAAGCTAGTATAAGATGGCTTGAAGGCTCATGATTAATTGAGGCTATAGTGAGACTCTGAATGGTAGATTGGTATCGTGAATGGGTGAATTTCTATGACCTTTTGGGAGATGTAGAGATACGATTCGGTTCGGAGATATTCTGGCGAGTTAGATGAGTAATACATGTTGTTGACCCCTTGGGTATAGGTGCGATTGAAGAAACTGGATGAGTTGTGTTACAAGTTTAGCACTAGTTGTCTCTCTGGCTTAGAATCGGATGAGTGTGGTCGGTTGAGTATTGCTAGGACTTCTGACATAGCTGAGTGAGGAGTTTGTGTTGTTTGGGATACGTGAGTAGCTTAGGAGAGGAACCTTTGCTTGCAACATATTGAAGATATAGGATGTAATGTTGCTCTTATATGAGGTTGGAAATAGGAGTGGTTCTTTAGAGGTGGATTAGGAGTGAGTTTCTTAATGGTATGGGAAATGAGATCATGATATGAAAGCAATTGAGGAGATCTGTCTTAGGGATATTAATGGGATGGATTCTTAAGGATATAGGTAGAATGAACAAATTTGGGAAGAAGCACCTAGATTATTCGTGTACTTGATAGAGGTTTTGGTGAGAGTATGGAATATTGGGCTCGATTTATGATTCCTTAGAGAGTTACGAGTTCCGATATATGGGCTTAACTTGGTTAGATGGAAGGTTGTGATTGTGAGTGAGATCTTGTGTGAGATGATTCTTGGAGAACTTATTGGCTTGAGAATTTAAGTATGTAGTAAATGAATTGAGACTAGATTTTGACCTTGCGACTTTCGTGAATGAAATTAAGGAAGATGCCTATGAGTTTTGTTCTAAAGGGAGCGAGATGCGGTTGTATTTGAAAACTGTAGAATGTTTGAGTTACTGAACCTAGCTTAGACGTGACCTTGACTTTGGGAGTTGGTGGTGTCGTCTTGTTCTGATTGATGACGATATACATATCTCTTAATTTTTTTGTATTTGTTGATGATGTTACCCTTGTGATGAGATGGAAATCCTAATGGAACTAAGGCTGCCACACTGAGTTTATGTTAAGAACGATGGTTACAATGTTGACATTCGACGCTTGAACTTTGATTGGTAGTTATGAACAGCTTTCGTGATGAGTGTGATAGGCCCTTTTTGTATGATTGGTATTTCGCTATATTTGATGTGGTTCTTGTTATGATGTACCCTCTGGGTTGATTAATTATCTGGTATTAGAGATTATGCATTTTGGTGACTTATGATCAATGACATGATTGAGACTGATAGAATTAACACTGACTCTGCAAACGGAAATTAGGAAGAAAATATGGGATTAGCCCTTAGAGGTGGATGACTCCACCTTTTGAGTTCTGAGACTTGCTTGACTAACTTAAGATTTTGAAAGATATTGGGTGGGTTTAAAAGAAAGAAAGCTTAGCTTGGTTTTAAAAGAGTTTTAGTCTCGGGGACGAGACTTGTTTTTAGAGGTGGATAATGTAAAGACCGATATTTTTAAATATTATTTTTATAATTATAGATTTTATTTAATTTCTAAAACTACGAAAAATTTCGAAGATTTCCGTCCTCGAGCAAGTGATTTATTTTATTCTTTCAAGATAGATTCCGCATGAACTTGATATTCGATTTGAAAACGAATTTTTCCCCGCTTTATTATTTCAATGCTTGAAAATATTTTCGGATTTAAATATTTATTTTAAATTTATTTTAATCAAATCGGGATGAAGTCGAAAAGCGGGTTTCGGGATTTATTACCGGGTATTTGTTTGACTTTTAATTAAACTCGTACACTCCTACCCCCTCATCCCTACCCTTATTAGGGCTGCTAACCCATCCTACTTGTAACGGCCCGGATATAAATATCCGGGATACGTTTTGAAGGTCGGATACCTTCGTTCGGATGTTGCAATTCAGGTACGGGTCGAGGTTTCAAACCTCCAATCAGTCGAAGTCTCAAAAATACAATTTAAACGAAAATAAAGCGGAAGTACAGTTTAGATACAAAAGCCACGGCAGAGCCGGGTCAAAACCAAAACAAAGTGGGTGGTTTTCATTTGTCAAGTTAGAATATATTAGTCGGATTCTTCGATTCGCCAAAAGATTTCCCCGTCATAGAAGCATGGGGCAACAAGAGCGGTACCTAACACTATCCACGAAGTCATGCCTGGTGATCGCCTGCGGGTCCTCTGACCGCGCTGAGGCCACATAACATGCCTATGCCTAAATAAAAGATGACTAATGCGGTACAAGATTTAAATCACACTATCATGCCCCTAGTATATATAATATGCGGAAAAGAACTGTAAAGGGCCCAAGACAATGCCAAGTGGCATATCCCTCTCCTACCTCTGCACCCCTTCCCGTTAGTGCAGAGACTGGCCAGTTCGTTGCTATAGCATAGCATATCCTCGTGGTGGTGCACTCACCCACGGTATCATCATCATAACATAAATTAAATATAAATTAAACATGCCCGATGGTGCTGGGCTATCATCATGCTCATATTGACTCGATAGACTCAGGGCACCCGATGGGGCTGGGCTACCCTATGACCCTAGCAAAGACTCTAGGACTATCACAGATAATGGTCGTTCTGTTTCAAACACACAAAGTAAACACATGCTCAATTCAGTGCGATCCTAGCATGATACTACATGGCATGCTTTAATATGCAATAAAACTACACATTACATGACACATCAGGCAGGAGGTCCAGGTTACTGAGTAAGTCCCGTAGGATACTTACCTGAAGATGCAGAACAGCAAGATAACACAAGTAAGGGCCCAAATGCAAGTCCAAAGCAATCCAAAAGCAATACACACCTATCATCAAGCCATTTCCATAAGCTACCAGATCAACATTCATACTCACGAACCCAAGTTCTCAACATCCTCAAAACCGACCGATAGTAAAACCGTTTTCCAAAGTCTTTCCGATACGATCAAATAGACCAAAATCATTCTTTCAATCAAACCCATTGATAAAATCATACCAACCATATTTTCAAACTCATAAATCCCAAATTAAGTCAACTCGTATACAAAATGATTTCTCAAATCATACTTGGCCAATTCTGACATTAAACATTTAAGCCTTAAAACTAGTCTCTCAAAATCACATTATAAAAATTATTCCGGCATGTTTCTTATTTCAAAACATTATAAAAATAATTCTCAACACTAAATCATCAAAATAATTCTAAGCTCACAAATAATACTTATAAATCAAAACCAACAATTTACTTTAAAATCCTAGCTCACATAGTTAAATCCTCTTAAAGTGCATCAATTAAATAAGCCAATCAATATAATCTTAAAATAATATACAATATATAACGATTAATTTTCCAGAATTTATAATTATAACCAAACCCAAAATAATACTAATTTTCACAAAATTTAACACTTACTATCCATATATTCTTAAAACAAACAAAAATATATTTATAACCCCATATCACTTAATATTACTTTTAAAACCCTTTTTAAATATAAATATTAATAATTTCAGAACATATAAATATATAATCATTTTTGCAAAATCAGAAAAATAAAACATATAACATCTACACATATATATATAACATTACCGAAATAATAAATAAAAACAAAAATCCCCATATATATATAACCCAATATGTACTTAGCCAAATCAGAAATAAAATACAGCCCAACCCTAAAGCCCCATACCCGAGTCCAAGAGAAGGGCCCAAGACCCGGATCCAAGCCCATGACCCGGATCCCCTTTGATTTAAGTTTAATGAACCGGAAATAAAATGAACCGGCTATAAAAGGATAGAAAAAGAAAGGAGGGAGCCGGCTCAACCGAACCCGTCTTCCACCTCTGTTCAGAGGCTCGACGGCGCTGCAACGGAAGAAGAAAAGGGAAGCTCAGGCCACCGGCGCCTCCTCTCCGGCCCAAAGCTCCCCAACCCGACCGTCATGAAATTCCGACCTCACCCCACCCAATAAAACTCAAACGCAGCAAGGGAGGAAGGAGGGAGAGAAGGATTACCGAGATCGGCGCGATTCTGACAAGCTCTGGCTGCAATGGCAGATTCCGACTACAGTTAGCAAGGGGAAGCGTCGTTCTGGACCTAGGAAAGTCATGGAAGTGAGTAAAGGCTTGTTTTTGTGGGATTTGGAAGCAAACGAATTCAAATCGAAAATTCGACCTCTTGGGTATGAAACAGGGGAGCGGCTCGAATGGGGCTCCGAAGTTGCTCCTGGCTGCTGCTGTTCGCCAAGGATCCGAGGAAGTGTAGGGGGCTACTGCTGGCATCGTCTCGGGGTAGCAACGGGGACGAAGGAGGAAAAGGTGGGGTGTGTGGGGCTCTCAGCAAAACAGGGGAGGGAGGTACTTCTGGTGGCTTCAATGGTGGCCGGCGACGGGAACGACAGTGAGGAGGAGGAAGAACAAAGTGGTGGGGTTCGATTTTGGATGGTTTCAAAGACAGGGGAAGGAGTGGGCTCCGTTTGGCTCCGATGATGGACGACGACGGAGTTTGGCGTGATGGTGGTGAGTTCCTGGGTGGACGAAGTTGACAAAGGAGTAGCTGGTGGTGGCTCGCAGTCAAAACGGAGATGAAAGTGAAGAGCAAGGATGGAATGAGGGGTGGTTTGTGGTGATTTTGAGCTCGAAAATGGGGGTTCAGAAATAGAAAAGAGGGGTCAGGGCAGACGACAAGAAGAGGGTGGAGAGAGGAGGGAGGTGAAATGGTGGGTTCTGTTGAAATGAAATGGAATTGGGGGGGGGGGGACCAATTTAGAAAAGGAGGAGGGGGTAAGAGGGAGTGTGTGAGCTGGGGGTGAGGAAGATGACAAGAGAGGTAGGGAACCAGCCTAGAGGGAGAGAGAGAGAGAGACAGAGAGAGAGAAAGAAAATGGAAAAGAAATTAATATATATGTGGTCCCAACAATACCAATTCAAATTAGCGAAAAAGACTCAAAACCCGCTCGCCCGATCGAATCCCGACTAAATCAGATTTCAATTAAATTTCAAAATCAACATATTTAAATAAATTTTCAATCAAATTCGGAGCTCGAAGGCGGAATTAAATCCGTTAAAATCTAAATTCTCAAAACGATGCCGGAATATTTTTAAAATCAAACGTGCACTCGAGGACGAGTTTTCTCACATTTCAACCGATTGGATAAAATAATTATTTATTTACTCAAATATAATAATATAATAATATAAAATATATTCAGTCCTTACAATACTACTCCCTCCTACTACTCTCCTTTCCCATCCTACTCCATCCTCTACCATCACTCCTTCAAGACCCAGCCACGCCATCACCAGTTACCATCACCACACATTCACCCACCTACACCTACACCTACACCTACATTCTCCATTTCCTTTCTCTTTCAAACCAGCCTTCTTTCTCTCTGTTTAGCTTCAGAGCACCACCCCCACCCCATCTCCTCCTTGGCACCTCCACACCACCACACAACCACGTTTACTTCCACCTCTTCATCTCCTCCGTCCAAACCCAGAAGTTCCCTTGTCTCCGAGCACCAGCCGAGCCCCTGCTCGCCATTCGAAGACGGAGCCGCAACCGCTGAATGCTTGCATCACTCCCTCCAAGCAGCTGTAACTCGTGCTCACCTCCGACGACAGAGAACGAGAAGCCAGGAGCCTCCCGGAGCCACCAACCACGCACGGAAACAGCTGAGCATCCCTCCCTAGTCCACGCTCCCCTGTTTTCCCGATTTATGTCGGTAAGCCTCTCCCTCCCTTCCTTTCGCTTGATAAACCGATAAAGGTCGGCCTTTGTAACTCCCTCTCTGGTTCTAGGCCATTCCGGTGTTTGATTCCGCCTCCGACAAGCCCAAATTGCTTTCCGATGACGATTTTCGGCGAACCTTCAAACCTTCGATGAGCACACTTCTCTCTCCCCTTCTATTGATCAGTTTCTGGGTCATTGGTGTCGGGATAGGGTGTCGGGAAGGTGATTTGGGTGGTCGGAGCAAGGTAAGCCGCCGGTGAGCCTTCCCTCCTTTCTTCCTGCTTCCGATTTCGAATGGGGGCGGGGAAGATGAACAGTGCCCGTGGTCCGGTTTTGTCTCTTTTATTCTGGTCCGGTTTTGTCTTTTTATTTTGGTCCGGTTCAGTCATTTATATTTGTTTAAACCCGGTTCAGTTGGTTGTTTTAAAAGGGGGCTGTCCTTTTGGGTTTGTTTTAAGGATTTGTTATAGTATTTACATATTATGATAAATAGCTAGTATATAAATTGTTGATTTGATTGTTAAATTATTATTAGTATTATGTATTATTCTGATTTATTGTTATAATTAATATTTTCAGTAAATTATATATATATATATATATTTTATAAGTTGTTTTAACAGTAGATTTATTTGGGGTATACTATGTTATGCTATATAGTTATTATATAGTTGTTATTTGATTATTATTATTATTATTATTATTATTATGAGTTTTAAGATAATTAATATTTTCGGCATATAATTTATGTATTGTAAGTTGTTTGAAAAGTAGAATTAGTTTCGATATAGTTAAAGTGAAATATTATTAAAATTATTATTAAGAAATATTCTGAGTATTTAAATTATTATTTTAAATTATTAAAAATCTGATTTTTAAATATTATTTAGTTGATTGGTTATATTGTTTTAACGTGTGAAGGTTATTTAAATACTTTATGGTTTGTGATTCATTATATGGTTAAGTTATTTAATTATCTTTCCTCTGAAATATTTATTTAGTTATTTAATTTGATTTGTTCAGAATTATTTATGTGGATAACTTATTTGATAAGTTTTGACATTAAATGGTTAGTTTTGAATAATATAGTAGGTTGTTTAAAATATTTCTAAAGTGTTGAAATTTATTTAGACAATTAATGACTTGAAATAGAAATATGTCGAGATTATTTTAATAATCTAATTTTGGGAAATTGGTTAATGATTTACATGTTTAGTGTCGAGATTTGATTATTGAGTTGACTTTCATGAGATTTAAATGGATTTGACTAACTTTGGAACCGACTTATTTGGACATAACTTGGTAGATTGTTTGATGAATCTTACTTGTGAATTTATATGAACTGACAGCATGATTTGAGACATTGGAATTTCGAGATGATTTATGGAAATAAGAATGGAATTATGATAATATAAGATGTTGAGTTAAATTAAGATAAATGATAATAATGATGATGACGATATTATGACCGAATTGAGAAAGTTGTTGGATTATGAGATATGATGAGACGAGATGAGAAGTGGAGATGAGATGATAATGTTGATAATGACGAAACGGTTGAGTTATATTATTTATGTGTATCTTATATGTTTCATATGTAACTCGTGTGTTATTTGACCTGCCTTGTGTAAGTTAGACTTAGACTTATTATATTATTTATTGAACTACTAGGTGATCTCTGATATGTCTGGACTTGCTATTACCTTGTGGTTTGCTTGGATTCTGCACTTCTCCAGGTAAGTCCTCCGGGACTTACTCAAGTTAGAACCTCATGCCTGATGTGTCATATAGTGTGTAGGTGTTGCATCCTGCATATTCATGTAGTATCATGCTAGGGTCATAGGACGGTCCAGTCCCATCGGGCTTTGTCCTCATCGAGTCAGACTATTAAATTGACGAGCATGACTATTGATACGATTGATGATGTTATGATATTGAACACGACCGGTTCCCACACTAACGAGCATGGGTGCGGGAGTATAAAACGCGGTCGGTTCCTGCACTAACGAGCATGGGTGCGGGAGTAGGAGAGGGACATGCCACTTGGCATTCTGTGCGGGATCCCATTTAATCGCTTTCTGCATATATATAAACTGTTAGCATGCTTGAGTGTTTAATATTTTTGCACTGCATTAGAGCATCCTTTATTTAGGTATAGACACATTATATGTCCTCAGCGAGGTCTTCAGGGCCCGCATGAGTGGCTCGACCTTGACTCGTGGTATAGTTTCAGGTATTTGATCCTTGCTTGTTCCGTGCTTCCATGACGAGGGTTTCATCTGGGGTGTTCAACTAACCGAGAGACCGATTTACCACCATACTCAACACGTTAAAGGTTTTATACTCGTTTATATCGGTTTTGACCCGGCTTCGCCGAGGCAATTTGTATTGTCAATTTCCTTTCTTTATGTTTTGAACTATAAATGGTCTTGAGCGACTTAGTCAAGTAGGACAGGTTATGTTCCTCAATGGACCTCTCGCGAATTTAGGGTATGAAATCCCTTCTTTTAGCACTCACACCTTATTTTGAAACTCAACCCGTACTCGAATTGCAAGATCCGAACGAAGGTATCCAGTCCTTTGAAACGTAACCCGAATATTTATATTTGGGCCGTTACATGTCATATTCTGAAGCAATTCGCATATGTGTCATATGTTAGATTACTATGTTGTTATCTTTTTTAACCACATCAACTAATAAGTCAATATAATTTTTCCATCTCAATTAATGGTCCTACATATTCTTATAAATATTCAACCTTATTTCTTAATTAGTTAGAAAACTTATTTTTTTAGATCAAATAATCTATCAATATTACATCATTTAATACGTTATCATCATATCTTACTTAGTTATATTTTGATCATATTTTGTGATTTATTTAAATAAATCTAATTAGTTTTGATAAAATATATTACACCGTTAGTTTTGATAAAATATAAATCTAATTGGTTTTGATAAAAATAAATAATAGCCATATTTTAAAAAATCTAATTAATTTTATAAAGTAAAGAATCTTACAAATATGCTATAAAATTGATCCATTAGGATTTCTACGTTTCCCATAAAAATTTTAAATAAATTATTTTGACTTTCACATAAAATTTAATAAAAAAAATTAATTTTAATATATAAATATAATAAAATATAATTTATTAACAAAACGCGCAAAAGCGCGGATAAGAAAACTATGAGAAATTTTTTCAGAATCAACCACAGGACGTCACACAAGCTTCTATGCATCAACTTTAGTATATCTATATAGAATATAGATTGATGGGTACTTAGAGATAAATATTATTCAAATATCTATATTGATATATTTGTATTTATATATATTACAAAAGAAGTTTTTTTACAACTTAATTTTCAAAATTATATCATGTCAAATGAGTTCTTAATATCAAAAGTTAAGCTTCAGCAGCACCATTTGCATTTTATTTGAAAAAACCATAATAAGTTAAAGAAACCTTGTACAATATTAATATTAATATTGTACAATTTTTTTTATGTTATCCGAGTGTTTGTGGTTGATTATTTATTTAAGTTTTTTAGGTTAAATAATATATATATATATATATATATATATATATATATATATATATATATATATATATATATATATATATATATATATATATAGGGTGTAGTTAAAATGAAAATAGAACTTAAAATGAAAATAGGTTAAAGTGAAAACGGGCCTGATTTAAAAAAAAAATGGGGTCCGACCCATTCTCCTTTCCTCTTCCTTTCCTTCTCCGTACGCTAGGGCTTCCTCCTCTCTGCCCTGTCGCTCTCGCTCTCATCTCGCCAAGGTCAAACCATCGGCCATGGCGTCTCCCTCCTCCCTCTTCGCCGTCCATCGCCGCCCTCGCCACCCTCGCCACCACTTATTCGGCGGCCCCAAGCTGGTCATCCTTGCCGGCTCTATCCAATGCTTCCTCGGGTTCTTCCTCACCTGGTTGAAATCCGGCCGACCCAACGACTAAATAAAAGGTCTCCTCTCTCTGCGTTCTGCTCCTCTAGCCGCTCCTCGCCGTCTTCTCTCTTCGATGCTTCTCCTCTAGCAGCTTCTCCACCGTTGATCGATTTCACCGTCGACCGAATCCTGCTGCCGGCTCCTCGCCTCCTCCTCCACTGAACTGTTGACCTGTGCGGCCGTGCCTCCTCCTCCTGCTGCTCGCTTCTCTGTCGGCATTGCCAAGAGAGAGAAGGAGAGCCGGCGACGCATCCGGATGGGGCTTCAATCCGTGTTTGGGCGATTGCGATGGCGGATGCACCTCCGTTACAACCACCGCTCAGGCATGACCATCCTCTACAACTGTTATTACTCTTCTGGTCGATTGCTTCCGATTAGGGATTTGAATTTGGCTCCTCTCTCTCTCTTGACTCTGAACTCTGATTAGGGATTGCTTCCGATTACGGATTTGAATTTGCCTCTGAAATGTTGTCCTCCAATCATGTAGGTTATTCGGATCTTAAACTTTAAGATGATTTCAACTTGTGATACTTTTATTTTTTGGGATGAACTTTTTGAGATTGTTTCATTATTTTTTGCGAAAAAACAGTTTAGTTGTCTTGGAGATGCTAAACATATAAACGTTTAACTGCCTATTAATTCAGTACATCATCTTGCAATCTCTATTCCCTTGCATTATTTTCAAAGTTCTAGTTTATTCATCTAGCAAGTCTGTTGCAAAAAAAAGTGTACAAAGCATGGCTTTAAATGGTATTTCAATCTCAACCCTAGTAAATGCAATACGTATCCGCGTGTCTAATCTGTTGAGTAATTTTCTGTTGTTGTTGCTCTGCTGAAATTGCAAATCGTTACACTTTCTCCCTCTTAATTTGTAAGCATGTTAGTTGGATCCTTGGCTGATGTTCATTTCATTTTTTCTTATTTGTTCAATTGATTGTTTTTGATCTTTAACTAAATATTGTTGTGCTCAGTTGGGATTTGCTACTTAGTTTTCTTAGTTGGCTGATGTCTCTACATGTAGTATAGAAATAGGAAAATTCCTTTCTTGGAGTATGAACGGAAGACCTTAACCATTGTACTTTATGACTACCTCTTCTTTGTAACTCTTAACACAGTGGTGGAATCTCATGGTCTGCATCAAGGGATTGGTATCAAAACAAGCATTGAACACCTCTGTTGTAATCTCATTATCTGCTCTTCTCAATCATCATATGTTTCATTAAACTTAGTCTTTGTAACTCTTATCTTAGTCTTTTTTAAAGGGGGCATTGTTTTCTTTGGTATAGAAGAATTGTGTGTATTCTGTCAGGTTTTGTTATTGTGTGCTTCATTAAACTAATGGTTAAAACTTTATTTGAATTCTTCTCAATGAGCCAGGCTTATATATTGATGTTCAATTTCTGCATTTGAATAAAGGGAAGAATATGTGAAGCAATGAGTTTGATTGTTCTCTTCTTCCCTTTTTCATACCAACAAAGATCTCTGATAGAATCTGCCTCCATGGACCCTTTGTGCTAATTTTAGAACTTAAATGTGCAATTTCAGTTTGAAAAAGTGCAAATATAAAACTAAAAAGTGCATTTTTAGAACTCAAATGTTCTTAGCTTGTCCATATTTGGGTTAGCTTGTTACTTGTATTAAGATCCATAAGCTCAATTAGGAATGAGCGCCTAAACAATTTTTGTTCAGGAGGTTGGTAGTTCGACTCCACCTGGATCTATCTATTTTTGAATTGTCCAAAATTTAGATGTATTATTATTTGTGCACCTAATCAGTCTATTTACGAACTTTTTTTTTTTATCTTATTTATGCACTTTAATTCTAGAAGCTCAAATAGAAGGTTTTAAAGAAATTTACTTAGCCTTTTTAGTCTCAATAACTCATGTTATTAGATTTGATTGCACATTTCGCTTGTTTATGTTGTTGTGCAGACTCCAAGAACACTCGCAGTTGCAAGATCATGTGTAGGTACCATAGATGCCTCACTTTGGATGTAAATTCTGTTTTTGCTGATATTTCTTATGCTTTACGTTGAGCTTATGCAATTTATAAGTAATATGCCTTAGTTCTTATTTCAGTTTGTTTCATTTATAAGTCTCATATCCATAGTTCTTATGCAATTTATAAGTCTCATATCCTTTTTTCTCTATCTTTCCCTAAAATCTGATCTTTAATTGGTGAAAAACCAACAACACATGATCCTTCACCCCAACTGTACATTTTCTACGGAAGATACTGAAATTTCTTGCAAGATGTAAAACACACTGTCTATAACAACTACTACTCTGTATGTACGAACTTTATTCCTTGCTGTGGCTAAGCCAGCACAGTGTAAACTTAGTCGTCTATTAACTTAGACAAGTAACTTGCAACGTCTGATGGCCATATGAGAAACCCTGGTTGAATGAGTAATTACAATTTAGGTTGTTTCCGTCTTCCTCTTCAACCGTCACCCAGCCCCCAGCAACCTATAACACAACACAGAGGTTGCTAATATCAACCCAAATAACACCTTCTGTTCTAACTCCCCTAGCATTCTCTGGACTGGAGCTGCACAAATATCTGTCATTAGTCTCCACAATAATCATTTCATCATTCCTGACCTTAATCACCACTTTTTCCTTCATGTAACTTTCGAAGACATATATTCTCATCCAAAATTTCTGTAAAAAAAATATCTAAGCTAGAGGACATTGTTGTTAGTTTCTTTGTTAATTATTTGGCCATCATAGATAATAGATGTTCTAAAAATCAAAATGATACTATCAGAGGGCTTCTTGTTCAGGAGATGCCTTTTATCTTAACATTTCTGGACTTCTTGCTGCATTCAGCATTCCATTCTATTTTATCCAATGGTCTTTTAGCTTTCTGAAAACTTAAGCCCCCATTCGCTTTTGTGAGCATATGCATATCCTTCAGGAACATGATGTTATATATGTCTGTTGAATTTGGTATTTTTGTGCAGGAAAGAGCAGATAGTGTTGAGCCTGATTCCACTTCACCTTCCAAAGATGCTTTGCTTGAAGAGGCTTGCAAAAGAAGGATTTTATTGAAACAGTGCAACACCCGGATACGTTACTTTTGCACAATTTTATCTTACTTTTGTACAATCATATTCTAAATCTACACAATTGTATCTTACTTTTGCACATTTGTATTCTAAATGTGCACAATTGTATTCTGAATTTGCACAATTGTATCTTACTTTTGCACAATTGATTGAGATAAGATCTGCCAGATTCCTTCACTCTTTTTTTATGATTGTTGTATGCACACTTGTATTATAAATCTACAATTGCATCTTACTTTTGAACGTTATAATATTAGTAATTGTTGTATGCACACTTGTATACTAAATGTGCACAATTGTATTCTAAATCTGCACAATTGAAAATTACCCAGTTAACTAGTTACCTTCTATTTTTGTTTGTCAATTCAGTTAAGATGTCCATATATTTGTTCAAGAAATTTAATTTTTTTTAGAAATCTAAAATCTGATTTTTAGAAATTTGATTTGAAAATTAATCTTATTCATGAACAGAAATAAAAATAAGACACCCATAAATAGCTTATGCGGGATTTGAACCTGCGTCTTTGCGCATAGCACATCGCTCTCCCATTTTGAGCTAATAGGCTTTAATGGCACATCACACATATTAATGCAATTTTATAATACAATTATGCAATTTGAACTAATTAAGTTCAAAAATAAGATATATTATTGCAATTTTAAATACCAATTGTGCAATATGAAGTCAATAAGTAGTAGAAGCTAAATATTAAACTTGGTTTTAAATGTGGATATTAAACAAAATTCAGCTAGTGATTCATCAACAGTTAGAGAAAGTTTTATCACAATACTCTGACCACCTAACAAGGTTTAGTAATATGCAGGTTTATCATGTGACTAAGACTTGTGCAAGTTTGAACGCTTTTAATTACAACAACATCTGGGGGTTGGGGACTAGGATTCTGGACCACCTAACAAGGTTTAGTAATGGCGGTTACGATGACAAGCAAACAGGATTGGGGTCCGTCTCATTGGCCTAAATCATATGAAAATAATGACACTAGTGAAACCACATTGTGTTGTTTGTGATTATTAATTATGGCCTTTTTTTTACTGAAACAACAATAAATCTAAGCACTTGAAGCATAGCTGTACCCATCAATGACTAGGCATAAAAATCAGACAATGGCAAATTTTGAGTGATCTGTAGAAAGTTAGCAAGAGTAATTATGAGATCCAACTAGCCTAGTTTGCTTTAGTCTAAAATCTTAGTGAAGGAGGTTACATGCAGCTCGATAACAGTAGGGGTATACCCGGAGTGGATCCAATTCAGTGACCATGTCTAGATCCACCTTAGCCAAGTCTCACTCACAATACTCTGACCTTTTCTCGTAGGCAGATGCATTATTTTGGACCTTCTCAATCAGTTTTGTCATCTCATCATATGCAGCTGCTCTGTCGTTTCTTAGAAAATGAACTCTTGCTAGCTCGAGCATTGATGTAACAATAGGCTTCTAGATCTAACTTCCCACAGTCCATATACACACTCCCAAGATTGTTCAAAGCCTGGCATATTTATCATTTTTACCGGATTAATGTTATGGAACTCATAAGATAGAACAATGTTAATTTAAAAGTACCCCAACAGAAACAGAATGCACCTACTCTTAATTATCATTGCTGTCATGGGGAAACCCCAACTTCAACCCCCTTGTTGTTGTCATAGGTGTATTTCTTGACCTCCTTGTCATGCATTAAGATGAAAATCCCCTTCCATCATTCCTGACTCTGGATTCGTTTTATTAAGATGAAAAATACCTATCTTCTTCCAACTCTTCCCATAATAAGTAATAAAGCATGTGCACCTATCAACAAATTGCCCTCACAGTAGTTTATATCATTTTCAGCAGAGAGCAATTCTAAATCCACTTATAAATCTTCAGAAAACATAATTTATCCGCTAATGAAAGACAATCAAAGCAATTTCAAGCTAAAACATTTACAGTCCATTCCAATCAAGCCAAATCAGTATTTAAAGCGGGGATTTCGAACCCCAAGCAATCGAAGTCGCGGAAATTCGTTTGAACGAAAATGCGAAAGCAGAATTAAAGTACAACTTGCCACGGCGGAGCCGGGTCAAAACCAAAACATAGTGGGTGATTGCCATTTTATCAAGTTAGAATATTAGCTGGATTCTTCGGTTCGCCAAGAGATTCCCCGTCACATAAACAAGGAGCAAACAAGAGCGGTACCTAACACTATCCATGAAGTCAGGCTCGGTAATCGCCTGCGGGTCCTCTGACCGCGCTGAGGCCACATAACATGCCTATACCTAAACAAAGGATGACTGATGCAGTACAAGATCTAAATCACACAAGCATGCTTGACAGTTATAATATGCGGAAAAACTATAAGGGGCCCAAGACAATGACAAGTGGCATATCCCTCCCCTACCTCTGCACCCCTTCCCGTTAGTGCAGAGACTGGCCAGTTCGGTGCTATAGCATAGCAATTTCCTCGTGGTGGTGCACAAACCACGGCATCATCATATCATATCATATCATCTCATCTCATCTCATCGCTTGTCCGATGGTGCTGGGCTATCATATCATGCTCATATCGACTCGATTGACTCAGGGCACCCGATGGGGCTGGGCTACCCTATGATCCTAGCAAAGACTCTAGGACTATCACAGATAACGGTCGTTCTGTATTCAAACACACATAGTAACCACATGCTCAATTCAATGCAATCCTAGCATGATACTGCATGACATGCTTTAATGTGCATCACCTACACATCATATGACACATCAGGCAGGAGGTCCGGGTTACTGAATAAGTCCCGTAGGATACTTACCTAAAAATGCAGAACAACAAGATGACACAAGCAAGGGCCCAAATACAAGTCCAAAGCAATCCAAAAGCATTACACACCTATCATCAAACCATTTCCATAAGCTACCGGACCGATATTCATACATACGAGACCCAAGTTCTCACATCCTCAAAACCAATCGATAGTAAAACCGTTTTCCAAAACCTTTCCGACACGATCAATATCAACCAAAATCATTTACTTCCAATCAAAGCCATTGATAAAATCTTAACAACCGTATTTCCAAACTTCCTTCTCAAAACCAACATCATCAACCAAGACAACGAATCCCGACATTAAACATTTAAATCCTTAAAGTCAATTTCTCAAAATCATGTTATAGAAATAACTCCGGCATTTTATTTCAAAAACTTAACTTTAATATTCTAAGTAATTTAAGATATTGCTAATCATTTCCAAAATAATCCGTCTTTATAAACCCCATTTACAAAACATTAACTCTTCAATCAACTTGCAAATGTATACTACTTAAAATAATTCTGGCATTTTATCTCTTTAAAATCCTCATCTTAAAATCATCTTATAAATCATTATATAATAACACTTCTCAAATATTACTTTAAAACTCCATTTTTAAACAACATCTAATAACACACTCCAACAAATATTTAAATATAATAAATTACCAAAATCAATCCATTTTAATAACCCACATTTATAAAACAACAACACTAAATTACTTTATCATTTCTAAAACATTTATTAAAATACCATATAATATCATAATAGTATATATATATATATATCAAATAATACCATTTTTAATCACTTTTATAATATCTACTAACAAAATAAAATACCAACATCACATAAGGTATAACATATATATATAACCCAATATCAATTAAGATTACTTTTAAAACCTTTTTAAAATATATTAAAAATTTTAGAATATATATATATATATATATATATATATATATATATATATATAGTGTATGGATCATTTGTGCACAAGCCTTAGGGTGTGCACTGTGCACAAATTTTATTCGATGAAATGTGAAACATTATTCGGTGAAATTTGAAGCATTATTCGGTGAAATGTGAGTATTTTTTAGGGGAATGTGAAACATTATTTGGTGAAATTTGAAAATTTCGTATAAATTGTAAGTATTGTTTAGGGAATTGAGGTTTCTTTTATTTGAAATGGATGAATAAAAAAACTAAACATTATTCGGTAGAATGTTACAAATTATTCAGTGGAATTGGGACGTTTTCATCTGAATTGAACGGAAAAAAAAACATAACAGTATTCGGTAGAATGTTTCACATTTCACCGAAAAATTCTTCAAATTTCACCGAATAATGTTTCACATTTCACCGAATAATATTTGTGCACAGTGCACACCCTAAGGGATGTGCACACCCAAACCACACCATATATATATATATATATATATATATATATATATATATATATATATTCCCAAAATCAGAAATAACAAATAATATATATATATATATATATATATATATATATATATATATATATATATATATATATATATATATATATATATATATATATATATATAACATAACACATTAACACTTTAACCCAATTTAAAAGGCCCGTCAGAATCAGCCCAAATTATAACCCGGACCCGCCCAGATTGAGGCCCAAACCCGACAACCCAAATCAGTTTCAAGTGAACCGAGAGAAAAAGAACTGAACCGGACCAAGAGAAAAAAGAAAGAAAAGAAGACATAACCGGTCCCTGAACCCGTCTTCAACCTAGAATAGAACAGGGCACAATGACGGAGACCGAAGGAAAGAGGAAGGAGGAGTTCAGGCCTGCCGGCGGCCTTCCGCCCCAAGATTCCACCCCAGAGATCCACGGAAAATTCCGACCATAACCCAAGCCATAGGAATGAAAGGCGCACAAGAGAGGAGAAGGAAAAGAGGGCTTACAGTAGCGACTCCGAGGGCGACTCCGGGGCTCGACGGCGACGCTCCGGATGCAATTCGACGGAAAAAGGGGCTTCGGGGCCTAGGACGGAATATGAGTAAGTAAAGGTACACCTTTACGAGGTTTCTAAGTCGGAATTTGAAGCGAAAATGAAAACCGACCTTAGGGAACGGAAAACAAAGGAAGCAGAGTGTCTTCGAGGCTCTGGGATCGTTCTGGGTGACTCCTGGGCTCGGCTTCTGGCTCCGATGACTCCATGGATGCAGCTGCTACTCGACGGGAGAGAAGGAGGGAGGATGAATGTGCGTTTCTCCTAATGGGTTTCCTGCGAAGAACGACGAGGAGAAGGGAGGAAGAGCTGGTGGTGCTGCAGCGTCCTAGCTCGTCGGGAAAGGGAGGGAAACGGAGGCTGCTGAGCTCGATCTTCGAATGAAGGAGGAGATGGTGGGGCGACTCGGCCTCATAAATGAAATGGAAGGAGGAGGGAGGTGGAATGGTGGTGATTGTTGTGGGGTTCAGAAATGGAAAAGAGGGTAGACGTTAGAAGAGGGGGATGGGATTCTCTGGTGGGCTTCACTGAGTGGATGAAGAAGGTGTGAGGGCAGAAGGATTGATATTGTGTGAGGATGGGGTAATAGGACAAAGATGCAAGCTGTACATTCAAAGGGGAAATCCTGAACGAGAGAGAGAGAGAGAGAGAGAGAGAGAGAGAGAGAGAGAGAGAGAGAGAGAGAGAAATAATAGAAAAGGGAAGAGAAAATATATGGAATTGGTCCCCCACAAAAGAATTCAAAATAGCGGAAATAGACTCAAAGCCCGCTCGATCGATCAAATCCCGACGAAATCAAATTTAAATCAAATTTCAATTCAATTTCAAGATAAAGGGAATTAAATTAATTTTTATCAAAACTCGGAGCTTGAAGGCGGAGTTAAAATCCGCTAGAATCTAAATTCTCAAAACGATGCCGGAATGGCTTTAAAATCAAAACTTACGCTCGAGTACGGATTTTCTTCAAACCTTATCAACCGGATAAAATAATATATTTTATATTTTAATATAAAAATAATATAATAATATAAATACATTCAGTCTTTATATTTATCCACCTCTAATAACAAGTCTCGTCCCCGAGACTAAAATCATTTTAAAGCAATGGGAAGAAGTTTGAAATCGGTGAGTCCGAGTACCATGTCCAAGGATCTTGTAATCATCTCGGTTGCGTCTTACGGGATTCTCACAACATCCTAGTCACGGTCGTGACATCTCCAATTGGTCTTGACAAGTGTGTAATAAGCGCTCTTATCGCATCCTCGCTTTGACTTCTCGGAAGTACCACAACTCTAAAGGTATTATAGCATCCCGACTAGGTCTTAGCAAGCAATCTATAAGTGCCCCTATAAAATGCTTGTATCCACTTTGTGAGACGTCATAATGTAAATCCAGTTCGTAAAACCTCAAAGCGTTTTGTAAATGGAAAGATTGTCATCTAAATCATTGAAACTCTCGACTTCTTTAAAAACCCAAGTTGGTTCTTTTCAAAACCGCTCAAAATCTTCAAATTCGACGTTAAATCAAGCAGCTTTTACACCAAAACAAGTCAAATCCTTTCAAATCAAGATTTCATCAAAATCTTCCAACAACCATATCAGTTTCTCGTATACCAATCAATTAAATTCAGAAGGTAGGAGGTGGAATCATCCACCTCTAAGGGCTAATCGCATATTCTCTTCCTAGTTTCCATAATCAAATCAATCTATCAATCTCACCTCAAGCAAAAATCGTAAGCCATAACAAATGCATAACCGCATAAACCAACCAATCTCCATCCAACACGTCACAAGGCAAGTCTCATAATACATATCAACATGGTGCCACAAGGTCACATCAACATCTCCACATCATACTAAAGGTCATAATATGCATCTTAACAATATGCCAAAATCATAGCACACGGCCCGATATCACACCAAAAGTCATAAAAGATATCTCACTATCGTATATCACCACCGCAATCATAGTAGGGTCAGTCACAACAAGGGATCTCATTTAAAGCATAAATTCACATAGTCATCCTATCCAATTTCTATCCAGCATTATCATAACATATTTATCACGTCAATCATTGGTACTTGCAAGGTTAGCCATAGCGAAATTTCATCATAAGTCAACGAAACAAAACTACTTATCAACACATCAATACAAACAAAGTCATGCTATTAAGATTCAATCAAAAGGGGAGGTCAAGTAGTATATCAACATCAAAATGTCAACATGCTCTCCAGACGTCATCTTAACTCATCACAATACCATTTAACGATCATTAGCAGTCATGCACCATCATCTCATATATACACATAAGTCATATTCATGCTCCAAGTCATATTCATCACTTACCTATTCATAATCATGCTTATCAACCATATAGTATAACATCATGCTTTCACATAACAACGTATCATCATCTTAGGATTCATACAACACATCATAACATGCTTCTAGAACAACATAGTAGGATAGCAATGTATCATTATATCATGATCATAGTTGTCACTACCAATTATATTTCAGTATTGCATATCAACATGTAATATCATGCCATATTAGGTTTATCACGGTCGCTATCTAACATCATGCCAGTTCATAATCACATAATCAAGAAAGTTTTGCACATTATACCAGTTACAATAAAATACAAACCCCGCTCGCTCGTCTCCAACTCTCAAGCCAAGACCAAATCTTCATCTAGACTCACCAACTCGGATAATATCCCATAGAAGAAGTCCTAATTCATTTCAACATTTTAATATCACACCTCTTCCCACCAAGCACTCTCACTAACAATCCATCTCTAAGAATCCAGCCCCTATCTCTGTTTTCACACCCGAGCACCCTTGCATACTACGTTCTCGATACTCACAAGAGCCATTCCCTACATTGCCCATACTACCTGAGACATCACAAACATAGAACCCTTCTAACCACATCTCTTCTATAAGAACACCCCGATCACCACCTAGCCGGCCTATTCTAACCATACCCCCACCTAAGATTCATCTAGAAGCTCTTCGGAACCCACCAAGCATCGCCTCTTATAGCTCTCAAAATTCACTCGTTCCTACTTAAGCCAAACCCCTCTCCTGTGACTTACCTCATACCACCATCGATCATTCTAACCACTCAAATTCCCTCACCAGCCTCCGACCATTCTTCAAGAGAAACTCACCCACAAGTTCAAAGGAGAAGCAATCATGGACATTATTACACAGAAGGACTACGTCATATCAACTAGCATTTCTATCAATAGCATCATTAGTTCATCATTAAGCATTGCAACAGTACCACAAATCTCAAGTTACCGTCATGCTCAACAAGTATTGCAAAACATCATATATGAACCTAATCAAATCAAGCTAGCAAGTTTCATCATAACCATATCTAATAAACAATTCAGGTTCTCAGCATTTGCAGTTCATACTTTTATAGGCAAAGGAATTTAGGTCATGCTTAGCAACTCAGAGTAGCATCACGTCAAGTCATCATGGCACATTAGGATTGTAAGGCATTGAATCATATATATCATCATAGACAATGGATAATCAAGCAATAATCATCATCACGTCAGCACATCAAACATGTTAATTCCAAGGTCAGGTAAGTGCAATATCATCATCAACATATTCAGAAGGGATTAACAATTCGAACGGAGGGCACTCTCGCTTGCAAGTCATATCGTACTCAATAACCGCCATCCTTGAAACAAGCTTGTTCCGTCGACATCGTCGATCCTGAGGCTCGTGGGTTATGAGCCTACGCTTCCGCTGCGCTGCTCTATCGCTATCTAACTTCCCGTCCCCTCTTCTATGTGGTCGCTCATCCAATCTATCACGTAGCAGTCTAAGTTAGCGGAGATAGGGGAGTGACAAGAGCGGATAACCCAATGTTTCTTTCGGAGACAAAATGGACCAAAGCTACTAGAGACAAGACTCCGACCCGGGAATAGTAACGATGCCCTTAAGGAAGTCTATTAGGTTACAATTTTGACAAACAAGCACGAATTCATCATGGAGCATATCAATCACATTAATCCACACTAACATGTACCTATCTTAAGGAACAACGACATACATATTCATTCCAAAGATACAATCGGTTCCTACACTGATGCACGTGAGACAAGCTAGTAGTCTATTATTCCATGGAAGCAGATATGCCTAGCAACTTCAAGCAAGCTATGCGGAACCAACAATGATCATGTATGATTCGAAGTCATGTGGGATTTAATGAAGATAACGAGCATCATGTATATGAAAGAATGTACAAGCATGAGCAAATGAGGTCAAATATAGTATGGCGAGGTATATCATAACAACTAGACTAAGTGTCATACGAGAATACATAAGAGCGGCAAAGTAACTATCACATCTAACAGCAATGATCACATAATACGTTAAGAATGGCATGTAATCATACGATGCGATACGCTTAGGAAGCATAGATCCTATATGATGCTAGCGATACATGATAAGGCATGGGCATAGTCAAGAGTGATTAAATGAGTTCAATACGATGCATATGAAAGCAAAAAGATCACCACAGAGTAAACAAGATAACATCACGGGCGATAGATTATAATCATGCTAGGAATGAACCGTCATAGGGTATATAAAACGATACGACAACTATCACATTACAGTACAAGCATGTTCACGTAATAGGTCAAGTAAGACAGGTCACCATTTCGCGAGTCATATTGGAAATCATAAGCCCTATAGGATACTAATAACACATGTTGAACATAAATACAATCAAGGTAATTCGACTAGATTCATTCTAACATTTATGCGTCACGCATATGCGAAATCATTATATAACGTGGTGTGTGATCATGCGAGGTGTCAAGTCATACGTTCATGCAAGCACGAGAAGATATCATAGAGTAATAGAGGCATACCACCGAGCAAGAACATGTAAACATGCTAGAATTAACCATCACAGAAAGCAAGTCGATCTTCGAATCCAATATCACTCTTATCAGGACGAGTAAAACATTTTAAGAGGATAAAGAGAGGGAAGAACCACACCATCAGGGACCTAGTTCAACAGAGAATGAATAATAATGCAAGCAGGGCATAAATGTGCATAAGTCGTAACCAAGGATTCTACATGTTACTAATGGCTCAACCTAACACAGGACACATACATGCACTTGATTGATTACTCGACATTAAGCAAGACTTCAATTCAATCACATTCCAATAATATAGGAGCATGAGAGGAAATGCAGCAAGGTATAGAGCAAGTCTAAGTAACGGGGCAACATGACTAGGAGACGGGGACATGAGTTCAAATCAATGTATATTGGGATAAAACATGTATTTATCAAGACTCATTTACACCAACATATCCTCAATTTAGTGCAAGTAACACACAACAGTATTAATCTCAAAACACTCAACAATAGTTAATCTCATGAATGCAAAATAGGTGGGCATGCTATAGATTCTTGTCACAAGATGAATGATAAACATCGAGGCGTCATCGGCTAGCATGCTAAGGAGCACAACTTACGAGGCATTCATACAAGAAAGAGTTGATCACACTATCATACACCTAATCCAGGAGAAAGCAACGATCATATAGATTCATATCATGTGGTTCATGCTTCTAACCAACCATTAATACGATCAATACAATAGGTCAAGTAGACATGCTATGACAACATATAATCATGATAGAAAGCAAGGCATAACAAGAGATCTGAACAAGGTAACTAATCATAGATGTAATGACGTGCGTAGCGGTTCTCTAATGGTCAGTCACAAGGTACGTGCCGGAGATCACAAAATCATATTATGTCACACAATTTCATAGAGAGTCACCATTACAACCGGACAGAGATCTCTAAGGGCAACCATTGACCTTTCCCAATAGACTCATCACCCCTCTTTCCCGTGGGACTCTGGTATGACTCTTTGTGGCAAGGAGACACTGGTTGATCGTAATAAGAATCGAGAAGGACAGCCCCAGAAACACCTTACTCTCTAACTCAGAATTACATCAAGAGCTAACTTCCAATACTCTCCCAAGCAACCCTCATATTCAACCATGATTCCCGAAACAATGTGTTTATCAACCCGATTTCCCGTGGAGGAGACCGATGTTCGAAGGGAGGACTCGATTGAACTATCAAAAGGGTTCATAAGGGAAGGTGCGGTTCCACAAAAGCTGAGCTTAACCATATAGGAATGAGGAAACTCCCGCTATTCCGTTAGCACAATCATTTCAAATACATTTCATAGTCAAGCACAACAATCAGATATTCAGCATGACAACAATTAACGTGGAATCAGTCATCAACAGTTTGCGTAAACACAACCAAGCTACCTAACTCCCCACTCCAACCACCACAGCGCGATTCCTTAGAGTCTTCTACGCCCACATGTAAAGATGAAGCTATGTTTCGCCTACCTGTTCCCAACTACATCCAATAGGGATGGTCTATCGCCGAAACTACCCTCTCGATCCCCTTAGTTTGGTCCATCATATTTAATAAGTCGAGTTAATATTTAGTCCAATTGAGTTAGGCATATTAAATTCATTTTTCCCCTTTAAAACATCTTCAAATCCTTTGAAATTCATGGGCAATTTTCAAAAACATACAACCGACCCTTGCGTACCCGAACTGCACAACCTCGCTCTGATACCAACTTTGTCACGACCCGGGTATAGATACCCGGGTTACGTTTTGAAGGTTGGATACCTTCGTTCGGATGTTGCAATTCAGGTACGGGTCGAGGTTTCAAACCTCTAAAAATCAGTATTTAAAGCGGGAATTTCGAACCCCAACAATCGAAGTCGCGGAAATTCGTTTGAACGAAAATACGAAAGTGGAATTAAAGTACAACTTGCCAGGGCGGAGCCGGGTCAAAACCAAAACATAGTGGGTGATTGCCATTTTATCAAGTTAGAATATTAGCTGGATTCTTCGGTTCGCCAAGAGATTCCCCGTCACAGAAGCAAGGAGCAAACAAGAGCGGTACCTAACACTATCCACGAAGTCAGGCTCGGTAATCGCCTGCGGGTCCTCTGACCGCGCTGAGGCCACATAACATGCCTATACCTAAATAAAGGATGACTAATGCAGTACAAGATTTAAATCACATAAGCATGCTTGACAATTATAATATGCGGAAAAATTGTAAAGGGCACAAGACAATGCCAAGTGGCATATCCCTCTCCTACCTCTGCACCCCTTCCCGTTAGTGTAGAGACTGGCCAGTTCGGTGCTATAGCATAGCAATTTCCTCGTGGTGGTGCACAAATCATGGCATCATCATATCATATCATATCATCTCATCGCTTGCCTGATGGTGCTGGGCTATCATATCATGCTCATATCAACTCGATTGACTCAGGGCACCCGATGGGGCTGGGCTACCCTATGATCCTAGCAAAGACTCTAGGACTATCACAGATAACGGTCGTTCTGTATTCAAACACACATAGTAACCACATGCTCAATTCAATGCAATCCTAGCATGATACTACATGACATGCTTTAATGTGCATCACCTACACATCATATGACACATCAGGCAGGAGGTCCGGGTTACTGAATAAGTCCAGTAGGATACTTACCTAAAAATGCAGAACAACAAGATGACACAAGCAAGGGCCCAAATACAAGTCCAAAGCAATCCAAAAGCATTACACACCTATCATCAAACCATTTCCATAAGCTACCGGACCGATATTCATACATACGAGACCCAAGTTCTCACATCCTCAAAACCAATCGATAGTAAAACCGTTTTCCAAAACCTTTCCGACACGATCAATATCAACCAAAATCATTTACTTCAAATCAAAGCCATTGATAAAATCTTAACAACCGTATTTCCAAACTTCCTTCTCAAAACCAACATCATCAACCAAGACAAAGAATCCCAACATTAAACATTTAAATCCTTAAAATCAATTTCTCAAAATCATGTTATAGAAATAACTCCGGTATTTTATTTCAAAAACTTAACTTTAATATTCTAAGTAATTTAAGACATTGCTAATCATTTCCAAAATAATCCGTCTTTATAAACCCCATTTACAAGACATTAACTCTTCAATCAACTTGCAAATGTATACTACTTAAAAGAATTCTGGCATTTTATCTCTTTAAAATCCTCATCTTAAAATCATCTTATAAATCATTATATAATAACACTTCTCAAATATTACTTTAAAACTCCATTTTTAAACAACATCTAATAACACACTCCAACTAATATTTAAATATAATAAATTACCAAAATCAATCCATTTTAATAACCCACATTTATAAAACAACAACACTAAATTACTTTATCATTTCTAAAACATTTATTAAAACACCACATAATATCATAATAGTGTATATATATATATATAGGGATTGACTCCGGTGAAAACCTCATATTGTGGTAAAAACCGTGAGAACTACTTTATAACTTGGTTTATTTGAAACCTATGTGTTTAATATTACATAGTGACTTTATAGCTCGGTTTTATTCAGAACCGGGCTAAAATATATGACCTTATAGATCGGTTCTATTCATAACCGGGCTATAAAGCTAGTTACCCGGGCTAAAAAGCCGGTCCTCACAGGTTTTTACCGCAATTTTGGTTTTCACCGGAGCGCAACCCTATATATATATATATATATATATATATATATATATATATATATATATATATATATATATATATATATATATATATATATATCAAATAATACCATTTTTAATCACTTTTATAATATCTACTAACAAAATAAAATACCAACATCACAAAAGGTATAACATATATATAACCCAATATCAATTAATATTACTTTTAAAACCTTTTTAAAATATATTAAAATTTTCATAATATATATATATATATTCCCAAAATCAGAAATAACAAATAATATAATATATATATAAATAACATAACACATTAACACTTTAACCCAATTTAAATGGTCAGAATCAGCCCAAATTAAAACCCGGACCCGCCCAGACTGAGGCCCAAACCTGACAACCCAAATCAGTTTCAAGTGAACCGAGAGAAAAAGAACTAAACCGGACCAAGAGAAAAAAGAAAGAAAAGAAGACCAAACCGGTCCCTGAACCTGTCTTCAACCCAGAATAGAACAGGGCACAGTGACGGAGACCGAAGGAGAGAGGAAGGAGGAGCTTAGGCCTGCCGGCGGCATTCCGCCCCAAGATTCCACCCCGGAGATCCACGGAAAATTCCGACCATAACCCAAGCCATAGGAATGAAACACACACAAGAGAGGAGAAGGAAAAGAGGGCTTACAGTGGCGACTTCGAGGGCGACTCCGGGGCTCGATGGCGGCGCTCTGGATGCAATTCGATGAAAAAAGGGGCTTTGGGGCCTAGGACGGAATATGAGTAAGTAAAGGTACGCCTTTACGAGGATTCTAAGTCAGAATTTGAAGCGAAAAATGAAAACCGACCTTCGAGAACGGAAAACAAGGGAAGCAGAGTGTCTTCGAGGCTATGGGATCGTTCTGGGTGACTCCTGGGCTCGGCTTCTGGCTCCGATGACTCCATGGATGCAGCTGCTCCTCGACGGGAGAGAAGGAGGGAGGATGAATGTGGGTTTCTTCTGATGGGTTTCCTGCGAAGAACGACGAGGAGAAGGGAGGAAGAGCTGGTGGTGCTGTAGCGTCCTAGCTCGTCGGGGAAGGGAGGGAAACCGAGGCTGCTGAGCTCGATCTTCGAATGAAGGAGGAGATGGTGGGGCGACTCGGCTTCAGAAACGAAATGGAAGGAGGAGGGAGGTGGAATGGTGGTGATTGTTGTGGGGTTCAGAAATGGAAAAGAGGGCAGACGACAGAAGAGGGGGAGGGGATTCTCTGGTGGGCTTCGCTGAGTGGATGAAGAAGGTGTAAGGGCAGAAGGATTGATATTGTGTGAGGATGGGGTAATAGGACAAAGATGCAAGTTGTACATTCAAAGGGGAAATCCTGAACGAGAGAGAGAGAGAGAAATAATAGAAAAGGGAAGAGAAAATATATGGAATTGGTCCCCCACAAAAGAATTCAAAATAGCGGAAATAGACTCAAAGCCCGCTCGCTCGATCAAATCCCGACGAAATCAAATTTAAATCAAATTTCAATTCAATTTCAAGATAAACGGAATTAAATTAATTTTTATCAAAACTCGGAGCTTGAAGGCGGACTTAAAATCCGCTAGAATCTAAATTCGCAAAACGATGGCGGAATGACTTTAAAATCAAAACTTACGCTCGAGGACAGATTTTCTTCAAACCTTATCAACCGGATAAAATAATATATTTTATATTTTAATATAACAATAATATAATAATATAAATACATTCAGTCTTTACAGACAATGAGACCCAGGCTCAACAGATTGAGCGACAAGTCGAGGACTTCACAACTACAGAGGCGGCATTCAAAGAGCGTGCAGACATGGAGGAGGAAGCAAGGAGGCAAATAGAAGCCCAAATAAACGCCCTCCCTCAGAATGCCAAACAATACATGCACCCTGTGCTCTCAGTGCCTGAATCAGCTATTCTTATCCCTCCTTCTACTTTTGAGATTAAACCTAACTTCTTAACTGAAATTAGGCGATGTCAATTTGAGGGGAAACATAACGATTGTCCTCTAGATCATATCTCTTTATTCCTCGACTTGTGCGATACTATTGATGATGGACAAAGCCTTGAATATGTTAAACTGAAGGCTTTTTGTTAGTCTCTTGTAGGGAAAGCTCTAGCATGGTTGGAGAGCCTAGCCCCCAGATCGCTCCGCACGTGGGATGAGGTCAAGGATGCTTTTCTCAACAAATTCTTCCCACCATCCAAGGCCGCGGTGATACGCCAAAAAATCATGGCTTTCAAACAAAGGCCACATGAAACCTTGGTGCAAGTGTGGGAGCGGTTTAAGGAGCTACTGAGGTCTTGCCCTACGCATGGGCAACCACCCTACATCATCCAGGAGATCATCTACAACGCCCTGGATGTAGCAACAAAGGAGAGAATCAACACCTATACCTCCTATGGGTATCTCTAGCTCCTCCCACAACAAGCTTGGGATACTATAGAGAGGATGGTCGAATTTGACAACACCTATGGGACACTTGTGGCCTCCGACTCAAGGCCTGCCCCATCTATGCAACTCTATGAACCCTCCAAGGAGATTGATCTCGACGTTAGATATCAATTCATGCACGACCAACTCAGAAGATTGCAGAAACAAGTCAAATTCCTCTCCGCCAACCAACCATGTGCCGAATGTGGCTCCGTCGGGCATATCACCACTGATTGCCCCCACACGGAGCAAGTACAACTAGTGGAGACTCACCAGGAGGTGCGCTACATGAGGAATCCCAATCGCCAAGGGTACCAAAACTGGGCAAATCAACCACCCCAATATAACCCCCGGGATCCTCCACCTTATAGAACTCCAGGAAATCCGGAGAGAGAACCATGACGAGATGATGTCCAACTCATTCCTGAAGAGTTAAGGAGGAACCAGGCGGCAAGTCAACAATCCAGCAACGCTATCCAAAACCAACTTCAGGGCCTCAACGCCCGAATGGAGGAGATGGACACTTGGAAGAAGACGATTGAGACCCAACTAGGTCAACTGGCGGCCCAAATCCCAAAGCCACCCGACAAACTCCCTGGACAACCACAAGAAAATCCAAGGGAGCAAGCCGGGCACATTGCCGCTATCAATCTAAGGAGTGGACGCACATTGCTCGAGCCAAGGAGTGAAGGAGAAGTTGCTAGAGACGCAGTCGATGTCGACCCCCCAGTCGATATCGAGGACCCTGTCGACGTCGAACCTACATTTGATATCGAGCCCACTGCGAAGCAAAGAACGAAGCCAGAGAGGCACTCGATATCGAGTAACTAGGTCGATATCGACCAACCCTTCGATGTCGACCCCTCTGGAAATCGACCACAGCTTCAGACTCCCCCGGGGTCGACCAAACCAGAATTTATCGACCACACTGATGTTGATGTCGACCTGTCCAAACAGCAGAAATCGACCGCTTTGCCTCCAAAGCCATCCAAAACTCTACCATATCCTTCCATGGCGCTGCGGGATCCGGGAGACACCAAGTTCAGACGCTTCATGAAGATCTTACAAGGTCTACATCTCACCATACCCCTCACGGAAGCGCTCATTGAGATGCCTGCATACATGAGGTTCTTGAAGGACATCCTGTCTAAAAAGAGGTCCACTCTAGAGATCGCCGGCGAATGCAATTCAATTGAGTTCCCTGAGAAGCGTGGCGATCCAGGCAAGGTGGCAGTAACGTAGGGGTTGGAAAGCATCAATTCAAAGCTCTTTGTGATCTTGGGGATAGTGTTAGTTTGATGCCCCTATCAATATGGCAGCAAGTGGGCTTAGGAGCATTGGAGCACGTCGACATGAAGCTTTACATGGCGGACAACTCCTTCGTGTGACCAACTGGGGTTGTGGATGATGTCCTTGTCATGGTGGAAAAGTTCTTCATGCCAACGGACTTCATCGTGTTGTACATGCCAGAGGATCCTATTGTGCCTATCATCCTTGGTAGGCCATTCTTAGCAACAACGGATGCCAACATCAATGTGAGGAATGGCACCCTTACATTCACAATCGGCAATGAGGTCGTGGAGTTTCGCTTCAACCCTACAATGAGCGAAACAAAGCAGCTGGAACAAGTTGTCCTCTTACCGGCTAAAGAGAAGCTTCGCAAGTTTTTATTGGCGACGACGGAGACAGCAAAAAGAGTCGACATCGACTGGAACCAATCGATATCGACTATGACAACTCGATATCGAGTGAACCAGCTGATACACATGAGCTTAAGTATGGGGTCCCCAACATCGACATTGACCACCACTAGTCAACATCGACTCCTTCACTCGAAATCGACTACCCTTTGTCGAAATCGACTTGCCCTCAGCCCGAAGATCACTGTTTCGGGCCCGAACAAGTAAGCCCAGGTATGATCCCTAACCCTCCTTTGTCCATTATTGAAGATTCAACTAATGGGAGGGTCATAGCTCCTTGGTTTGCCCATCTTGCAAAAGTTAGGTCAAGGAAGAGAAGAAAAGAATTCAATAAAGAGTCGAACGAAGAAGAAGCCTTGGTTGCCGAACTTAGCTACTATCAAAAGGACTTAGTTGATTCAGGAGAAGGAACAAGATTGAAGGGTCCCTACCTTAAAGGTTCATGAAGCATTGACGGAGAAGTCGGCCTAGCGACTCAAAAATCTAGAGCTTGTACATAAAACCTTCTAAATTTCCGCATAGATAGTTTTTAGGATTCAAAGTTTGAATTTTTGGGATTTGAAGACTTTGGATATACTGTGGTTTTATCTATTACGCACTAACGATTTCAGGAACGACGAGGAAGAAAAGAAGCTTTTGTAGAACTACTCGAAATCGACTAAACTAGTCGAAATCGACTAACTAGATCGAGCCATCTCCTGAAGTCGACATCAAGGACCCAGGAGCAAAAAGGAGTAGTCGATATCAACCAACATAGGCGATATCGACCAAAATCTGGCGGCCCTCGACTTCACCTTCTTCCTCGACTTCGACAGATGCAGTCAACATCGACCACTGTATTCGACATCGACTTCTGGCATCGACCTAACCTGAAATTGACCCGAATCCGCAGGTTGCGCTGTAAGTTTCTCTCTACCCTTGTTTTTCTTTTAATACAGTGAAGACACTGTATATTTGAAGTATGGGGTGGGGTAGAAACATGTCTCATGGTCACAACTTGGCTTTCTTTTTCGCATTACATTCATGTTTAAGCTTATGTTCTTAGTTTTTTTATGTACATATTTGTACCTCTTTTTATTGCATCTTTTGACTTCATATTTCATTCAATTTCCAAAGAAGAGGTTCAAAATAATATAAACTTGTGTAATAATGAGCTAACGTGCAAGAAATAGAGTCTCCACAAGTTTTGATCTAATTATGTAGGAATTCGAGCGGAATCGGAGTCAAAACGGAGAAGCCAAGGAAAGCTGAATAGAGGTTAAAATCCACCCACATGGTCAATATCGACTACAGAACATCGACACAGAACTGAGTGTCGAGACAGACAACAACACAGCAGAAGAAAAGCACTCGATATCGATCACCTGACATCGATATCGACCATAACACAGAAATCGAGTGGAGAAGGATCCGTCGAGCAGAAACAGAGAGGTCGATATCGACCACTCTAGTCGATATCGACCATACTTAGACAGAGGATAGACACGTTTTCGAGACTCGGATTGGGGATTCTATCTTCTAAGGCCCCAATTATCTTGTAATACTAGATAGACTACAGCAGAGATTATTTACTTTTACCTTAAAGATTTGCTTAGTCGTTTTAGAGTTTTATCAAAATAAAAGATCTATCCTACTTGATTGGATAGAGTTTAGAGAATAGATAGAATATGCCATCCTTGGATAGCAAGGATTGGTAGCCTACAAATAAAGCTGACAAGGGTCTAAGTGATGAAGAACAATGAGAACAACAATGATATAAACCACTTATGCAGAAATATGATAGATTTGAGTTGGTTATACTTCACTACACTACCGAAAGATTTGAAACAATAGAAAATATGAAAATAGGGTATAAAGTGACTATTTACCAATCCAATTAGTATCAGGTTATCAGACATATGTAAAATTATATTTGTAAACAAGTTATTTTATTGTAGATTTCAGACCAAATAATTGGACTACTATTTTATAAACATATTTCAATTTTATTTTATTTTTGAAAAGCGTAAGGGTTATGGATAGGCTACAAGTCATGAACAGAGACTGATTTAACTCAAAAGCGAACAAAGTACAACATGTGTAGTTGTAGTGCTTGCAAGTACAAAAGGTAGAATCATTAATGAAAAAAGAGATAAGAGGATAGAGCAAAAGAACGAACCAGGGAACTCACCGGTAAGGCATCCCATCTTTTTCTTGATTTCAGCAAGTGCATGCATGTCCTTTTCACCGCCACCAAAATAACACCCAGAGAAGGCCAGCATGTCAGGCTCGTACCTAAAACATTATTGATTTGAATAAAAAACAGATAGGTGAAAGAAATGATAAGTATTTTGTGAATGCCCAACGGTCATTCATTTACTGTTTCCTATACAAGCATACAATAAACGGATAGGCCAACATGTCAGCCTTATATTTTCTTCTTTCATCATCCTCCATCACCGCATCCCCGTTGATAGGTTGAACAAGCAGGTCCATCAAGGTGACTTCACATATGATTCAGCTGAAACAAAATGGTTCCATCAAGATTTATATCAATAATTTGCACAAGATGTCGTCAACAACATTCATATATAAAGCAACCACAAGAAAAAAAGAAGCTATTGATATATGGATCATTTTCCTAAAAACATGCATCACCAGCATTTGATTTTACATAATCATATATATGTACTTTCATTGGATTCTATTTTTAGGTTTTTCTCCACTAGGCGAATCCCTAAAAACAAAAATAGAAAGTTTACCTGCAATGGGGATATTCGATAGAAGAAGATATGGAGCTCCTTGTCCTCCACGTCTCTTATTGCACAAGCATGAGGTGACAACTTAACAACTAATGGGATTTTAATTGAAATAAAGCTTGTAGTTTTTGTGTAGATGGAACTAATGGGAGACTTCTTATAATATTAGAACTTAAGTAAAAATGGAGCTTGACAAAAAGCCACCAACTAGAATATATATTTCATTCCATTCAAACCAGACAAAAATAAAAATAACTGATTGAGGTTGATTTCTAAGTTGATCTTACATAATAAACAAACCTAGAGAGGAATGCATGGCCAATTTTGTCTTGAGGCATGTTGATTGCCATCACTTGTGAAGATAATCTGCGAAACGTGATGGAATTGTGAAGATAATCTGAGGTTGGTTCCTCTCTAGGTTTGTTTACATAGTAAACAAACCTAGAGAGGAATGCATTGTCGCTTCTAAATAAAATGCACAAAGAGTGATTGTTGAGGAGCAAGTGAATCTCAGTTTCTTTCTTCGATAAAATAATAATAATAATAATAATAATAATAATAATAATAATAATAATAATAATAATAATAATAATAATAATAATGATGATGATGATGATGATGATGATGATGATGATGATGATGATGATAATGATAATGATAATGATAATGATGATAATAATAATAATAATAATAATAACAACAACAACAACAACTAGTACAATTCCCGCGCCATGGCGCGATTTATAACAAATAAAATTTTAATAATATAACAAATTAATATTATAAAATATTAATAAAATTTAGGATAACATAATGAAAGTAGACTTGAAATCTTTAAGAAAATGGTAAAAATGTTTATCATAAAGTTAGGCTTCATCAAAAGGTTTTTAAATTAAGATATTATATATTGATATAGATTATTATTATTATTATTATTATTATTATTATTATTATTATTATTATTATCAGTATCATTATCATTATCATTATTATTATTATTATTATTATTATTATTATTATTATTATTATTATTATTATTATTATTATTATTATTTAGTAGACATTAGATTTAATTCAATGTTTTGAATTAAACCCAATGGTTATTAAATGGGTAAAAAAATAAAAGGGAAAAAATGTAAATGTATGAAAGAGATTAAGAGAAAAAGAAAAAGAAATAATAAGAGAAAATTGTGATTAGTTGAAAAACCTTAAATTAAGGAGGTGTTGACACATCATCAAAAGTCTTCTAAATGAAGGTATTACTAGTACGATCCACGCGCCATGGCGCGATTTTTTATAAATAATATTTAGATATAGATAAATCATAGACATTAGATTTAATTCAATATTTTTAATTAAACCCATTGATTAGGAAATGTGTTAAAAATAATAGAAAAAGTGGTATTATATTTCTGGCCCACATTAATTAATAAACGAATATAGTTAGCTAAAAACTTATCTTTTTAGATCAATAATCTGTCCAATATAACTTGAATTAGTTGTTATACATATTTATTATTTCCATGTTTTTGTTAATAAACTATATTATTTATTATTTTAAAAGATGAAGAAGGAATATTTGGTGCGTTATTTTACCTTTTAGATTAAATTGAATATAATATATTTATATATGGTTTTATTTTTGTGAGCCACGTCAATTTGATTTTATTTTTTTAAGCCACGTCAATTAATTATCTAATATAATATTTTAATATAATTAAAATAATAAAATATAATTTAATAACAAAACGCGCAACCGCGCAGGTAACGAATACTAGTTCAAGTTAAAAGTGAAAAATATCGTACATTATTAAATGTCAATAAGTAAATAAATAAAAAAATATAAGTGACAAATATTAATTATATATATATTTTTATGAGGAAAAATTTCAGGTAGGAAAAAACCTATCCGAGTGCCTACGAAAGTCCGACGTTTCGGAGACCTAGATCAGTGTAGATGTCAACGCTCCCAACCAAGCAGCTAAGGTGTGCTACCTTATCTGCCTCTCTGTTGCCAGAGTGGAGCATATGAAAAATACTTCTTTCACTCTTGACAGAATTGTTGCAATATCAGACATAAGAAATTCAATTTTTCATATTCATTTGTCATTTGTTTTAATATGGTTGATAATGACAGAGAATCTCCTTCCACCTACAGTTTGTTTATCCCTAGTTTACGGTTATGCTATTCACACGGCTCCATATCGCCATCGGCACGGTGCCTATGCCTAGTTCCGAAGTCGGCAAGGATTCTGCCTATGCCTAGTTCCCAAATAGGCAGAGCATATGGAGATGGGCAATACTGACTTGGAGACTCGGTATAGGCAGTTCTCGACGTGACGTAAAGCCGTTGGATTCCCTGCCCAAGGCTGTGCTGCAGATGGATGGGACATGCCGATGCCGGTTCACCAAGTCGGCACAGGCCTACCGCACAACTACAACGATGAGACGGCCTAGCTAGGTGGAATCTTGCAGGTTTTTTCAGGGATGCCGATTTGGAGAGTAGAGATAAAGAGAAAAATAAATAATAAATAGTGAAAGATAAAAGTTTTGAATTAATCTCATTGGTTAAAAAATGTAACATCAAATAATATTGGGTAATTAATATTAGAATATTTTTCAAAAAAAATAATATTAGAAAATATAGTTACCATAATAAAATGATATTATGTAAATAATATTTCCAAAAATAACTTTGAACATGAAGAGGACATGTGACATAAATTAATATTGTATAGTATATAGATATAGATAGTTAGTAAATGAATTTGAGTTAAGCCCAATAGTTATATTAGATTGAATTCAATGTTTTGAATTAAGTCCAATAGTTAGTAAGATTAAAGAAAAAAAAGAATTAAAAGAAAAAGAAGAAAAAAGGAGAATTAAAAAAAAGGATTAAAGAGAAAAAAAATTATAATTGGTCAAAACCCCTAAAATCTCTCTAATGTTGACACCTCAGCATAAACTCTTCTAAATTAAGAGTTTATATAGATATAGATATAGATATAGATTATTATTATTATTATTATTATTATTATTATTATTATTATTGCTATTATTATAATTATTATTATAATTATTATATGTATATAATAGACATTAGATTTAATTCAATGTTTTGAATTAAGCCCAATGGTTAGTAAATAGGTAAAAAAATAAAAGGGAAAAAAATATAAATGTATGAAAGAGATTAAGAGGAAAAAAAAGATATAATAAGCTAAAATTGTGATTAGTTGAAAAACCTTAAATTAAGGAGGTGTTGACACATCATCAAAAGTCTTCTAAATTAAGGTATTATACAGATATAAGATAATAAATAAATAAAAATCATTGGCTAAGAACTGTTGCTGAGTTATAAGAAGTAAATTTTATTTTTATGTTTTTTCGACTAGGCCGGAGTTATAGGAATAATATATGTTAGAACGCGCGAGCCATGATCCATCTGAAGATCAGTGTAGCCGTGGATGATGGTACATTTTCATTACACTAGCTATATTCCCAGGTGCAGAGCACGCGGATATCTATAGGCTATTTTACATGTAATGATTTAACATTTGTGTAAAATTAAGGTTAAACATGTAGCACGAAATAGAATAATTACATAGATCTAAAAATACAGTGTCAAAACAAATTTCAATCAGAGGAACTTGCTAAGAACCATCTATTGTGCTAGGAACTATCATTTGGCTAATTATTTGCATTAACAAATTTTGATCATGGGTTCCTGCTGTGATTGCATTTAGTTTTTCATTCAATCAAAATCCAGATAAATATTTATTGAATCCTATTAGTCCATTTTGTGGTATGCGACAAGATGAACAATCATATGTGACTCAAGATACATCAAATCAATTAAAAAGATCATACCTTCCAACAAGTGTATCAAGTTGAGGCCCGAAAGTTATATTTGTTTAGGTATGCATTCAAGTCATTAGTCCTTGGGACTTGAATATAGATTTATGTGTGTATATATATGTGTGTATATATATATATATATAATATATATATATATATAGAGAGAGAGAGAGAGGGGTTGGGTCATGTGTTAACAACTCTTACGGTGTTAAATGTTAACAAATCAATATTCGGCAAAATTTATCAAATATTCATCACAGTCACTCAATTATTCATCAAAGCTTTTGTTAAAATTAATCAAATATTCATCACAGTCACTCAAATATTCATCACAGTCACTCAATTATTCACAATTTCCCAAATATTTATCACAGTCACTCAAATATTCATCACAGTCACTCAATTATTCACAATTATTCACAATATCCACCCCCAATCCTGTAATTGTGTTACTGTGATGAATATTTCTTAAATGTTGCCGAATATTTGGGAAATTGTGAATAATTGAGAGTGACTGTGATGAATATTTGAGTGACTGTGATGAATATTTGATTAATTTTAACAAAAGCTTTGATGAATAATTGAGTGACTGTGATGAATATTTGATTAATTTTAACAAAAGCTTTGATGAATAATTGAGTGACTGTGATGAATATTTGATAAATTTTGCCGAATATTGATTTGTTAACATTTAACACCGTAAGAGCTGTTAACATTTGAACCGCATTCTATATATATATATATATATATATATATATATATATATATATATATAATGAATATAGATTTATGTGTGTGTGTGTATATATATATATAGGGTGTGGTAATGTAATGATAATGTATGAATGATGATAATGACAGTTATAAAAGACTGGTATCAGAGCCATTTGAGATAATATTCTTCAAAAAAAATATTAACGTTATAATTACCATTAATTATTGTGTCATGTTTATTTTAATTAACTCATAATTACTGCATAAAGAGCGCTTTGTTAGTCGTAAATCCGCTTGGTCAGCCCGTATAAGTTGAGTTTATGGGTGGTCCCGGTAGATAGTCTCGTTCGATATGTATGAATTATGTCTTTATTAATTTAAATTATGCATAATAATATATGAAATTATGGGGTTAAATTTGAGAAGGATGTTATATCGAGGCTCTAGTAGTTCTCATATAGTTCATAGTAATGAAATGCATTTTGCACAAGATAGTAGTGACTTGCCTAATTGGACAATACCTGCAGAAAATATTGAGTCTATTTATAGAATTGGAGCTTTAGATTTTAAGACTGCATTTAGCATAAAAACTCATGAAGAGACAATAAGTATTCAACAAGAGCAACACACTTTGCAATTATTGTCCGCACTTTCTTTAAGAAAATATTTAGCAAAAGGATATAGATATATCCACTTTGGCTTAGTTCAAGTAGCAATAAAACCATTATCTCGAAAAGGAATAGATTCTCCTGTTTTTATTGCTTTAAGGGATGATAGATTAAAAGGTTATAAAGATTCTATCTTGCTATTATTCAATCTAATATTTGCAATGGTCCTATTTATTTTAATTGCTCTCCAAATTTTTATGTTGATCTTACGGATCCAAGAGTTATTCAATCTCTTATTTTAGATGTCAAAATGTTAAATGACTCTTTCAAGCAATTCTCAAAAAACTTTGAAATAATTTATAGACTCCATTATAGAGTCATGACCTCTCTTTCTGATCCAAAGTGCATTGTTCCTCCTATTCCACATGGAGAAACAATTCTTCTCCAAGTAGATGCAGAAAAATCATGTTCTTTTACTCCTAAGACAATAAAGTGGAACGAGATCACTGTTCCCGACACATTAGAGCTTCAGAGCAATAATCCTCCTAGGGATTTTGATAGGAGAGAAATTTCTGAAATCATAGAAGAACTTGATGGTAGGATTCTATTAAGGTTTAATTCAAGTAGAGATTTTACCCCTCACATTCCTCACATTCCAAGTGTATTTCCAGCCAGGAGTTCCGTTTCTGAACCCCCTTATAGAATTCCTTCATTACATGATCCCCATATTAAAGTAGATTACCAAAGTCCTCTACCTACAACATGTCCAGATAATACTGAACAGATTTCTACTCCCGCTTCTCCCACACAAAGTGATATGCAAGGGTATTCTTCAATAAACATGATCTCTTTAGAATATTCTTTCAAGATAGACAAGGATTATCTTCGTAGAAATTTTGAGTCACCTCATAATAGCCAGAAAAAGAATGGTTTATGAAAATAGATAGATCTTGTCGTGATAAAATAAGAAAAAATTGGTATGCCGATATGGAACGGTTGAAGACCAATATACCTTTTTTCACATGGTTCAAAATATTTCTATCAAACTTAGAGATCCAAGATCCATTCTCCTTACCCTCCATTGAAGTCCAAACTAGGATTACAAAATCTTGGAGCACCATCCCATCTGGTGTTACCCATTTTGTCCACCCTCCTCTATCTGGTATAAAGATTACAACCTCAGCAGGAGAGATCACGGCGGAACCATTCAAAAGGGGTAGAAACATAGCTGAAGGCACCCCTGCCACTGTTGAAGACATTAAGAAAGTTTATTATCAAAATAATTATTCCAATCAAATTCTTCACACTATAGCAGAACAAGTTGATCTTATCCATACAAAGATTGATTCCTCAATAGATCCACCAAGATTCTCTAGAGATATCTCAAGACCTCATTTTCAAATTGAAAGCCTTCCTAGAAAAATGGCTCAATCCCTTACTCTTAATCCTCCAGACTTGGTTGATAAAATAACATAAAGGTTAAAGTCTATTCAAACCTCACCCAGTGGTAGCAAAGTAAATTGTCTCGACCACTGTAAAAGAAAATGTGAAGAACAATCCCAATATTCTACTAGTGATACTGAATCTGACTCGTCTCAGATTAAGGACCTTGAAAATGCTTTTGAAAATAACCATATAGAAATCAACAAACTCAGAAGAAGAAAAACGGGAAAAAAACATTATAATAATATCCCTAATAATCGGGTCCCTAAAGGTGATACTAGAAATTATTACCGTAGACCTACTCCCCCTGATATTCAATATGAGGAAAGAGCAAAATTTCGATCCACCGATTATAACGGAAAATCTCTTTACGAGTGGAATATAGATGGAAAGTCTGAAATTGAAATTATGAATACTTTACAAGAAATGGGAATGGGCAAAATGGCTTACAAAGCAAATGGTCATAGAGATAAATCTGCAGCAGCCCTCTTAGTCACTGGTTTCACATGTCAGATAAAAAATTGGTGGGATAATGCTTTAACCAATGAACAAAAGAGTGCAATCTTTGAAGCCACTATAGATATTGAAGATGACGATGGAAATATTCACCCCGAGGAAGATGCTGTTGGACAACTTATATACACTATTAGTATGTATTTTGTGGGAATCCCAAAGAAGAACTTCAATCTAGCAAGTCCGTCTTAATCAATCTTAGATGTCCTAATTTGAGTGATTACAGATGGTACAAAGATGTTTTCCTCACCTATGTCTACAAAAGATCAGACTGCAATGAAGCTTTTTGGAAAGAAAGGTTTGTTTCAGGATTACCTACTCTATTTGCTCAAAGAATAATAACTAAAATTAAAGAATCTATAGGGTCTGAAGAAATTCCTTGGGCCACGATAACTTATGGCCAGCTAGGAGCTTTTATTAAGAAAGAAGGGTTAACATTATGTTCAGAGTTAAAAATACAAGCTAAATATGGAGATAAAGGAAGAACTAGAAAAGAATTAGGAAATTTCTGTGAAGCTTTTGGGATGCAGAAAATACAAGCTCCTTCCAGTAGAAAGAAAACCCAGTTTCAAAATAGAAGATTCACTAGAAATCCTAGGAGAGGGAAGAGAAACTGTAATGAAAGAGGGGATAAGAAATTTGAGAAGAAAAAGATTATTTGTTATAAATGTGGTAAACCAGGCCATAAGGCAAATCAGTGCCGCATTAAACAAAAGATAAATGAAGTTTGTGGTGAAGACGAAGAGCTTAAGAATAAACTTATGAAAATCTTTGTCACGGATAGAGAAAGTTCTTCAGATGAAGAAGAGGGTTATGCGTACAATGGGGAATTCGATTCATCTACTGCAGATGATGAAGAGCCTAGTTCCCCCCAGTTTTGCAATGTCATCACTAAAACAGATGAGAAAGAAGCCTTATTTCAACTCATTGATGAAATTGAAGACCCTCAAGTAAAACAAAAGTATTTTCTTAAACTTAAAGATTTAATTTTTAAAGAACAAGAACCAGCTTTACAAGAACCTTTTAGTATTTCAAAATTATACAAAAAATACCCCCCTCCTAACGTTTTCTCACAAGTTTCCACTAAGGATCTTCAAGCTGAAATAAATAGGTTAAAAAAGGAGGTTAAAGAACTTCAAGGTAGAGTTTTGACCGGAGAAACCAAAGACCTTGAATTGGAAGCCAGATTAGCTGTTATAGATGAAAGGTTTATTCGCAAAACTCATGCTCCATCCTCCTCTAAAGCACCTATAGATCAGGATCGCTTTACTACTGAAAACAACATAGACAGTAACAATGATGATCTATTCATCTCTGTAATTGATAAGATTAGTTTTCAAAAGTGGTATGTTCCTATCACCATAAAAATAGACACATTTGCTCTTACTACCATAGCCCTACTCGATAGTGGAGCAGATCTAAATTATATTAAATAAGGTTTAGTACCCTCAAAATTCTTTGAAAAAACTACAGAAAAACTTCACACTGCTAGTGGGTCTCGCATGAAAATAAACTATAAATTGCCAAAAGCATCGATTTGCAATCAAGGATATTGTTTCAAAAACTCTTTTATTCTTGTCAAAGATCTAACCGAAGAGGTTATTTTAGGAACCCCCTTTCTCACTCAAATTTACCCATTCAAGGTTGATCCTACCGGTCTCCATACCAATATAATGGGGAAACAAATAAGATTTGAGTTTTTATCCCCAGTCAAGCAAAGAGACATTTCTCTATTGCAATCCTCTTCGATTTGCAAACAAGTGAACCTGATAAGTAGCAAAAAGTCATTTATAAACTTTCTTAAGGATGAAATATCAAATAAGAAAATAGAAGAAAAAATTGAGCAACCATCTCTTCAAAAGAGAATTCAAGATTTGGAACAACTGTTTAAATCCCAAGTTTGTTCTGATCTTCCAAATGCATTTTGGGAGAGGAAGAAACATCAAGTGTCCTTACCTTACGAAAAAGATTTTGATGAAAAGAATATTCCCACTAAGGCTAGGCCAATTCAGATGAACAAAGAGCTTTTAGACTATTGTAAGCAAGAAATTGAGTCTTTGTTATCTAAAGGACTTATTAGAAGATCTAGATCTCCTTGGAGTTGTGCAGCCTTCTATGTTATGAATCAGGCTGAAAAGGAGAGAGGTGCCCCTAGGCTGGTTATAAACTATAAGCCTTTAAACAAAGCTTTGCAATGGATTGGGTACCCTTTACCTAATAAAAGAGATTTATTAAACAGGCTTTATGATTCTCGTGTATTTTTAAAATTTGACATGAAAAGTGGATTTTGGCAAATACAAATAAAAGAAGAAGATCTATACAAAACAACCTTTACTGTTCCTTTTGGTCATTACGAATGGAATGTGATGCCCTTCGGTCTAAAAAATGCTCCTTCTGAATTTCAGAGAATAATGAATGATATTTTAAACCCTTATTCCTCATTCACTGTTATCTATATTGATGATGTCCTAATCTTTTCCAAAAGTATTGATGAACACTTCAAACATCTTAATACCTTTCTACATGTTGTTAAGAAAAATGGATTAGTTGTTTCCTCTATAAAAATGAAATTATTTCAAACAAGAATAAGATTTCTTGGCCATGATATTTATCAATAAACAATAAAACCAATAAATAGAAGTATTGAATTTGCTGATAAATTCCCAGATGAAATCAAAGAAAAAACTCAGTTGCAAAGGTTTCTAGGATGTCTTAATTATATTTCTGATTTCTTCCCTAAACTTATACAATTGTGCAAGCCTTTGTTCCAAAGGTTAAGAAAAGATCCACCTGCCTGGACCAATGAGCATACTAAAGTAGTTCGCATTATTAAAGAAAAGGTTAAATCATTGCCATGCATCAGCATACCGCATCCTAAGGCATTCATGATAGTTGAGACAGATGCATCAGAATTAGGATATGGTGGCATTCTTAAACAAAGGTTACAAGATCAAAAGGAAGAACAATTGGTTAGGTATCATTCTGGAACATGGACTGGTCCTCAAAAGAATTATAGCACTGTTAAGAAAGAAATTTTATCTATTGTTGCATGCATATCAAAATTTCAAGATGATCTTTATTACAAAAGATTTTTATTTCGTGTTGATTGCAAGTCAGCAAAAGAAATTTTACAAAAGGATGTTCAAAACATTGTTTCAAAACAGATATTTGCAAGATGGCAAGCTATTCTTTCTGTTTTTGACTATGACATTGAATTTATTAAAGGAGAAAATAATTCTTTACCAGATTTTCTTACTAGAGAATTTCTAAAGGGCTTAACGTAGAGCTTTCGGTTATGAGATTTATCTACAAAATTTGGAAAAAGAAAATTGAAGAAGATCTTTCGATTCCTCCTATAAGGGATCTAATCTATAAAACTATTCTTGACGGACATCCAGACTTGGAGCAAGAAGAGTTTCTCAAAGAATTGGAGAAAGAGGCAGAGAGACGCCTCAGAAACATCCCATTCTAACAATTATTTTGTTTACATTGTAGCAATGGCCTCGTCCAGCAAGGATACTTCACGAAAGCCAATGAGGCCTCAAGACTACCTCATGACACATCCACTGTAACGGCCCAGATTATAAATCCGGGTTACGTTTAGAGGGAAGAGTTATCCCTCTGTCAGATCTTGCAATCCAAGTACGAGCTGCTTATTTATCAACTTCAAGTTATAACCCTGTTTATGTCTTAAGGATTTAATGAAGAAAAAAGGGGATTTCAACCCTCGAGACAGTCAAAAGAGATCAAACGAGAACCTGTCCTAATTCAACTAGTCAAAACTCAAAAGAGATAAAACGAGTTTAAATCAATATAAATACAACATGTTTCTAAATGACAAACTTAACCAAAACATTTGTAAAGTCAAGCCAGAATAGGTGAAGTCTTCTAAACACTCTCGTCCCGTGAGAAACCCCGCCATTGAAGCAAATCAACAAGCAAATGGATCGGGTACCTGAAACTATACCACAAGTCAAGGTCGAGCCACTCATGCGGGACCGGAAGTCCTCGCTGAGGTCATATAATACGCCTATACCTAGAATAAAGGATGACTAATGCAGTACAAGATTTAAATCACTCAAGCATGCTTTGACAGTTATAATATGCGGAAAACTGTAAAGGGCCCAACACAATGCCAAGTGGCATATTCCTCTCCTACCTCTGCACCCCTTCCCGTTAGTGTAGAGACTGGCCAGTTCGGTGCTATAGCATAGCAATTTCCTCGTGGTGGTGCACTCACCACGGCATCATCATATCATATCATATCATATCATATCATATCATGTCATCTCATCTCATCTCTTGCCCGATGGTGCTGGGCTGATCATATCATGCTCATTTCGACTCGATAGACTCAGGGCACCCGATGGGACTGATCTACCCTATGACCCTAGCAAAGACTCTAGGGCTATCACAGATAACGGCCGTTCTGTTTCAAACGCATAAAGAATAGGGATGCTCATTCATAAGTGCAAGTCCTAAACATGATACTACATGGCATGCTTTTATGCATATGCAACACCTGCATACTATATAACACATCAGGCATGAGGTCCAATCACTTTAGCAAGCCCCGGAGGACTTACCTGGAGTCTTCCCATCCAATTAGCTAGAAAAAAAGCCACTCAAAGAATCATCCATCAGCGAATAAGCCACCACAGAATCATCCAATCACACTAGCAGGTAATAAGCAAGGAATAATTCATCAATACATATTTAATCAACACACAAGCAGACTTCCAAGTCAACACAAGACTAAGTACTATTTTATTCAGGTAATCTGGCATTCTCCTCAAAACCGATTGATATCACCTGTATTTTCATATCCCACTTAATTAAGAGTTATAGAGTTATAACACTATTATTCTAAGGGTCACAATTTAAGCACTACTCATATACCTTCCTTTACCCCAAAACCTTAAGAACTTAAGCAAGATCTCATTTATCGATTCACTTCTCAAGGATTCATTCATAGTCAGAGAGCAACCAAAATAAGTTTACTTATGGAAAAACCACTTCAGTCAGGTCCAACTAATAAGGCACCACAAACAAATTCACCGTTTTAACAAGTCGAATGAGAGAAGTAAGACAAGTTGACATCTAAGATATCATTTATAAATCCATGTTAAAATAGAAACTCTAAAACGTTCATATTTAAAACGAAGCTCGAGATTCTTAAATCAATTACCCAAGTTAAACCATAAATTCTAAGAATCTCAAAGAGAGTCAACAAGGTCTCTTTTATCTAATTATTTTTATCAAGGATCATTTATTCATTCATATTTAAAGAGTAAACAAGGACAAGTCGACATTTCCGAAAATCCTTTTTAAATTCATCTTTAACTTAATTACTCAAACGAGGTCGTGACTCATAAAATATCATAATAACTTACAAGATAATAAGTCCCAAAAAAAAATATCTGTACGATTCTAGCCAAATCATCATGTTTAAGCCATTAAAGTATTTACCATATCTAAGTGGCGAATCAAGACACTCCTCAAGCCACAACACAAAATCTCTTACTTTTAAGTTCAATTAGCTAAAATATCAAGGTAGTGATATCAAAGCAAGCCAATGAATTTTATCTCAAGGTATTCCTTATTCTAAATTGGTTTATAACTCGGAATAATTTAAATTAGGATACACGATAGACCATAAAGAGTTAGAAGGTATCTTAAAGATATCGCTCCCAATTGACTAAAGTGTATTAATTAGATAACATTTCATCATTCAACCTATAGTCTAATTAACTCGTCTATTAAAGTTGGCTACCAAGTTGAATCAACAATGTGTAATGAATTAATTTATCAATTTATCAAATATCCCCTTTTTAAATAAAGTAGAATGATGGAGGCAATTATCCTTTGCAATAGCAACTAGCAACAAAACAATCAATAATTGTCAAAACCAAAATAAAACCCGAGACTATATAAATTATCCTTTGCAATAGCAACTAGCATCAGGATGACTAGGTCGAGAGCTGCACACCTCCCTCCCTTGATGCTTGGCTCGACTAAACTCCCGTTTGAACATCGAAGGGGACAATGAAGGCTCGGGTTCACTGGGCTTCGTTGTTGTTCTCCGTCCGTCTACAAAGGTGCGGCGAGGAGCTTCGATTCATCCTTCAATGGAGGTCGACGAGGACACGAGATGGGGACGAGCAGCACAGCGGGAGCTCCAGTTGCAGCTCTCCAATGGCGGCTGTTATAGGTGAAAGAAAGAGAGGGAGGAGGCTGAGAAGGGGCGACAGAAGAGAGACGGGCGAGGCCATTGACAAGCTTGAAGCTTGAGTGTTGGTGAGAACGGGTGTTCAGATCTGAGGAAATGGAGGAGAGAGAGATGTAGAGCTGAAATGAATTGAAATGAAGAGGAGAGTGGCAGGGGATTAGGGTCGGCTGGATGGTGAAAGAAAAAGGGTATATATACCATCAATTAGGTTAACCTAGAGAATTTACAAAAATAGCCCGCTATTTCTGATTAAAAAAGATATACCCCCATAAAATTATAGAATATAGCCTGATAAGTTTTATTCAAATCAAAAGCACCACAATATCAATTTCTGCATTAATAAAATAAATAAATAATTTAATTTAATGAAAGTATGCTATATTTAATTTGAATTTTTTTTTATAATTTTTGTGAATTAAATCACAATTCATAAATAATATTTTCAAAATTCAGGATCTTTACATCATCCACCTCTAAAAACAAGTCTCGTCCCCGAGACTAAAATCCTTTTAAAAGCAACAAAATATTTTAAAACTCAAGTCAGCTCCTTCTATGTCAGTCAACCAGATTTCAAGGATTCAAGAAGTAGTTCATCCACCTCTAAGGGCTAATCCCAGATTCCACTTCCTAAGTTCATTTATCATGATCATTTTCAGCATCAAACTCAAGTATCAATATACCAAAACATTATCATAGCAAGATTTATCATCATATTAGATTTCAGCATTTCAAGCTCAAGGTATCAACATATCAGAATTCATCATACCATGAAATCCCATTATCAACAGATCACATCATCGGTAGAACATAAAATCACAGAAATCTGCACCTTGCTATCAATCAAAAATGAACACGATCATCATACTCACACATTTACACCAACCCGAAAGGGCACAATCAAGCATCATGACGAGCACAAAATCTGGCGAATGGAATGCACAACTCTGATTAATCTAGACGACCCACTCCTAATCACACCGCAGACAGTTGTACAAGGATAACGCAAGGCTTAAGCTGAAATGAAGGAAGAGACACTAAGGGAAAATTCGACTAACTCTGGACATGAAGATAGACTCGGATAGTATCTGGTAAGACTGAACAGGGGAATTTCGCCGATGCCCATGAGAAACCCTTAAGATCATGATCGTATCACTCAAATCATCACGTAACATATCATGTCATAAAACACACACGTGGTAATCTTGCACACTGACATGAACCTATCTCAAGAGGCAATGATGATTCGATCCTAGCACTAGTGTCATTTCATGTGGAAAGGTACAAGATAAACAACCTATCATCATGAGAGCATTATCAATAGACATACTATCATCAAGTCAAATCATCATTAACAAGGAATATCACACATATAATGACAAGGAAATGCTATTAAGGTACCGCACTCATTTAAGGCAGATCTACAATTTATCACCCGAATATACTAAATAGATTTCGTACATGCGTGAGAGGATCCTATATGCCACTATGGTGTAAGGAAACTAAACATAACAGGTATAGAATAACATCAACATGTCTTAAAAGTCACAAAAGAATATGATATAGTTGACCGGAAAAAGACAAGTGTAAGCGTGTGCTTCATGCATTTGTGCCACCAAGGAATACATCAACACATATTTCATACCACTATAAGCTCAACATGGTAGATAGTATAGTATCAACAATTTTTAATCAAAACAGGGTGCATAAACATACAAATGCAATTTAAGCTATAGGGGTGGACGTGTGAGCGTACGAGACTTAAAACTATTAATGCATAATGAGTATAGAAACACATCATGTGGAAAATAAAAGTAAGCATGTGCAATATTATGGCTTATGCATGGATGCTATCCAAATAAAATAGAGTATGATGGTGTCAAAATGTAACAAGATAGCTCTAATGATGATATTCAAACTGTGTAAGCAATCATAATCTCATAAAATCACATAACAAGGGCAAATATGCAAGATAGGTATACTATCAAAACCCTATTACATAAGTGACCATACAAATAACGTAAATAGTGCAAAGAATCACATACCACATCAGCGACGCGAAATTTCTACATGTTATCACTAACACATGACAATGGGTAAATGCACGAAATCATACTTTAACAACTAACAAGATGCTGCATAATGAGTCGGACAAATCATATCATAGGAATGATCATATAAGTAATATAGAGAGTGCAATAATCATGTAAGCATTCTCCAATACTAAACTACCAAATAATATTTAATAACATGGCAAGGTGTGAGCATGCAGAGGTATGGTCTAACCACTAACATGGCGATTCACAACCAGACAAAACAACTATATAACCATACAACATGAATATAGGTGAAGTATAATCGAGAACGATGTAAGTCTAAAACGGTGGGGACTAAGCATAAATATATAGAGTATAATGCCATAGATATGCATACCAACTAAGATACAGATAGAAAAGGCACGGTCGAGCTATCATGAGTCATGTAGTAATCGTCATCAACCAATGTTATGATTAGGACATGAAACCAAATAATTCTTTATTCGAGAGTAGAGATCACATAAGAGTAGCACGCAACACAGTAGGAGTGCACATAAGGAGCATGAACAACATACATGAAAATAACACATAATAAGCCAAAATGATCAGTGAAAACACACCAGGAGCATGAGAGGGATGTAAAAGAAAATAATGTGACCATGAGACAATAGTAGCTACCTAAGGTTACATGAAACGTCGTGATACACATATACATGTAAACAAGGCATGAATATTTCAAGTAACTAAATACAATGTCATATCAAGTAATGGATGCTCAAGCGTGACTATCATCAAAATTTGATACTATTTTCCAAGCGCGGCATACTATAAGAGGATGACACGTTGTATATGTCAAGAGATCATCATATAATTTTATACAACTATCATGGTGTGTGGGCATGCGATGTGTAAGGTCCTTAAGGCATAAAAATCATAGAGTTATAGCACAGATTAAGAAGAGACAATGATAAGAGGTACATAGCTAAACAAGACGTTAACCACATAAGGCATAAAATCATAACATAGTTAAATCAACATCATTTAATAAGTATAAGCAGACAAAGATCAATGATCATGTGACGAGAACATACAAAAGGATGACAAGTTTAACACGAACCCGCGATAGAATTAACAAAGGCATGATACAGATGAGGTAGACAAGCACGACATACTAATTCAATTATACCTAACATTCTTAACATCCAAAAGGACATGCGGTAACAAAAGAAGAACGAGAAGACTATCATGAATATGTGATTAAGGGTGACAAACAATGGTATAGATGGGGAATAAGGTCACGTAGTTCACAAGTCATAAATCCTATATGACACTAGTAACACCAAATAAGACACGGGTACATAAACATATGATATACATGTACAGGGCTATCATGGCAATACATCCGAAGTCAAACTAATCATATAATAATGTGAGAGAAACACAAAAGAAGTACTATGGAGTGTGGTACGATCCTAAGATAATGTGTATAATGCATGGATAAATCGAGTGCAAGACGATAGGTAAACATATCAATATAGATCCAAATAGAACTAGTATATACACGATAATACATCAAAATATGGAACACAACGAGACTACCATCATAACCTAATAGAAGTTTCTCATGGAAACCTTGACTAATCTCCACTGACTCCATACCCCATTCTGAAGGGAAGCCTAATTGTTTCTTTGAGAGACAATACACTCTTGGGTGAACATCAACCATAAGGAGACCTTCAAACGAATTTCCTGAATGAACAAGGACTTCAAAAGATCTCCCAATACAAAAGACGACATCCAACAGATTTCTAATAATCACTCATCAAGACCCCCATTTTGGTATTGTACTCCCTCAAGACAATCAACACTCTAACTTATATACCAGTTCGCAACAAGTTAGACTCATAAGGCTTGGAATACAGGTGACCAACATGGAAGGAATTTAGAAGAAACCAGAGCGGCAAGGCAAGAGAAGAGTGTTGAAGAGAGACAAGGAGTCATCATTGCAATTTATCGAGGTCTTCAAAGATCGCAAATAAAACTTCACCAAGAATTCAAAGAAGTCAATCAATAGGTCAACTTGCTATCTTAACGAATCTCACCATTAACAAGTTAGCTTGAATATAGAGTCTCTTCCCCTAGAGAGGAGGAAACCCTTTAACCAAGATTTAAAGTCTACGTTTTAGAGATCATTCTTGTCTTCATTACTAAGCAAGTTACATTTATTCATCATTTCAACCTATAAAGGCCAAGTTGTACAAGTCTCCTTTCCTAACCAAATAAACAAGTAAGAATTTATCCTATTGAAATAAGAGACATGTAGGTTATCAATTATACAAGTCAGACAATTATAGGATGACAAGTAGCCACCTAGGCAATACACCATAGTTAACCATCATCGTTCATAAAAACAAGATAGAGGTGCATGGCATAACTTCACAAAATCTCATAAAGTCACAATATATGAACGATAACACGTCAAGGGTAGGAGGGACAATGACATACCAATCACATAAATCCTATTTTATGAATAAGCAATTCATGTCTATTCATTGATTCACATGCATTTTAGTCGAGTTGTACACACGTGATCCTCTTTTGAACAAATTTCGCATAAGAAAGCAATATCATTAGAATTCATTATCTAAGATATCACTAAATAGATCATAGAACAACATCATGCCAACAATCTCAAGTAAGCACATAAGCGATGCATTTTGTGATACCTACAAGTATTCCATAGGCGTCCCCATGAAATACTTATACAAGTATCACAAAATCGTCACAATGTTCTCACTAGATTCGACCAAGTACTTTACAAGCGTCCCTGTAAAATACTTGTGTCGACTTTGTGAAAACATTATCGCTAAGCAAGAATCAACAACTTATATCGAGAATCTGAATTTCATAAGTATTTCATATCAAGTCACTATGAACTCTTATAGTCACAATATCATGGCTCTCAATTCAACAAACATAACTTATCAATTCTCAAACCATAAGTTTTCCCATCAACCAAAGTAAGATTCTCAAGCCTGAGCTCATAAGCTTCCACTAACCAATACGAAACATCAGTCATAACAGTGTAAATCCTCATAATCTCATCTCATGTCCTCATCAACCAAGGCCAAAAGGCACCAACAATTTCCATCATAAGTGATATACGTAGTAAACAAATGTGTATAAGTCAATGCATCAGGAATGACAACAATTATCCAATCCAAGTCGTCAAGTACGTATAACAAGATCAAAGCATGTTATAAGAATTACGTCAGATGTCATAACAAGGGAAACTCATATAAACAAATATCATACCAAGTCATCAAGAATAACACACATGAGTCACCAAACTTCTCCCCCAAATTTACTTATCTCAAAAATCAAATTACGAATTACCCAACCAAGATTCTAAATGTCTTTCACGCTCATCCATAAGGTATAAAGCTAGTGGTCTCTACCAATCCGAATCTATATCCATAAGGGATAGCTATCGCCATGACTACCCGATCAAGCCCCGATTCTCACTTCTCAAGGTGGTTATCTTAGTTATCCATATTAAATTCATTTTACCCCTTTGAAAACTTTCAAAACTCGTGAAAACCTTTGGGCCATTCTATTTTCAAAACTCAAAATCACCAATTGTTTTACAACTCATTTGTACTCGGATTGCACAACCTGGCTCTGATACCAACTATGTAACGGCCCAGATTATAAATCCGGGTTACGTTTAGAGGGAAGAGTTATCCCTCTGTCAGATCTTGCAATCCAAGTACGAGTTGCTTATTTATCAACTTCAAGTTATAACCCTATTTATGTCTTAAGGATTTAATGAAGAAAAAAGGGGATTTCAACCCTCGAGACAGTCAAAAGAGATCAAACGAGAACCTGTCCTAATTCAACTAGTCAAAACTCAAAAGAGATAAAACGAGTTTAAATCAATATAAATACAACATGTTTCTAAATGACAAACTTAACCAAAACATTTGTAAAGTCAAGCCAGAATAGGTGAAGTCTTCTTAACACTCTCGTCCCGTGAGAAACCCCGCCATTGAAGCAAATCAACAAGCAAAGGGAGCGGGTACCTAAAACTATACCACAAGTCAAGGTCGAGCCACTCATGCGGGACCGGAAGTCCTCGCTGAGGTCATATAATACGCCTATACCTAGAATAAAGGATGACTAATGCAGTACAAGATTTAAATCACACAAGCATGCTTTGACAGTTATAATATGCGGAAAACTGTAAAGGGCCCAAGACAATGCCAAGTGGCATATCCCTCTCCTACCTCTGCACCCCTTCCCGTTAGTGTAGAGACTGGCCAGTTCGGTGCTATAGCATAGCAATTTCCTCGTGGTGGTGCACTCACCACAGCATCATCATATCATATCATATCAAGTCATCTCATCTCTTGCCCGATGGTGCTGGGCTGATCATATCATGCTCATATCGACTCGATAGACTCAGGGCACCCAATGGGGCTGGGCTACCCTATGAACCTAGAAAATACTCTAGGACCATCACAGATAACGGCCGTTCTATTTCAAATGCATAAAGAATAGGGATGCTCATTCATAAGTGCAAGTCCTAAACATGATACTACATGGCATGCTTTTATGCATATGCAACACCTACATACTATATAACACATCAGGCATGAGGTCCAATCACTTGAGCAAGCCCCAGAGGACTTACCTGGAGTCTTCCCATCCAATTAGCCAACAAACAAGCGACTCAAAGAATCATCCATCAGCAAATAAGCCACCAGAGAATCATCCAATCACACTAGCAGGTAATAAGCAAGGAATAATTCATCAATACATATTTAATCAACACACAAGCAGACTTCCAAGTCAACACAAGACTAAGTACTATTTTATTCAGGTAATCTGGCATTCTCCTCAAAACCGATTGATATCACCTGTATTTTCATATCCCACTTAATTAAGAGTTATAGAGTTATAACACTATTATTCTAAGGGTCACAATTTAAGCACTACTCATATACCTTCCTTTACCCCAAAACCTTAAGAACTTAAGCAAGATCTCATTTATCGATTCACTTCTCAAGGATTCATTCATAGTCAGAGAGCAACCAAAATAAGTTTACTTATCGAAAAACCACTTCAGTCAGGTCCAACTAATAAGACACCACAAACAAATTCACCGTTTTAACAAGTCGAATGAGAGAAGTAAGACAAGTTGACATCTAAGATATCATTTATAAATCCATGTTAAAATAGAAACTCTAAAACGTTCATATTTAAAACGAAGCTCGAGATTCTTAAATCAATTACCCAAGTTAAACCATAAATTCTAAGAATCTCAAAGAGAGTCAACAAGGTCTCTTATATCTAATTATTTTATCAAGTATCATTTATTCATTCATATTTAAAGAGTAAACAAGGACAAGTCGACATTTCCGAAAATCCTTTTTAAATTCATCTTAAACTTAATTACTCAAACGAGGTCGTGACTCATAAAATATCATAATAACTTACAAGATAATAAGTCCCAAAAAAAATATCCGTACGATTCGAGCCAAATCATCATGTTTAAGCCATTAAAGTATTTACCATATCTAAGTGGCGAATCAAGACACTCCTCAAGCCACAACACAAAATCTCTTACTTTTAAGTTCAATTAGCTAAAATATCAAGGTAGTGATATCAAAGCTAGCCAATGAATTTTATCTCAAGGTATTCCTTATTCTAAATTGGTTTATAACTCGGAATAATTTAAATTAGGATACACGATAGACCGTAAAGAGTTAGAAGGTATCTTAAAGATATCGCTCCCAATTGACTAAAGTGTATCAATTAGATAACATTTCATCATTCAACCTATAGTCTAATTAACTCGTCTATTAGAGTTGGCTACCAAGTTGAATCAACAATGTGTAATGAATTAATTTATCAATTTATCAAATATCCCCTTTTTAAATAAAGTAGAATGATGGAGGCAATTATCCTTTGCAATAGCAACTAGCAACAAAACAATCAATAATTGTCAAAACCAAAATAAAACCCGAGACTATATAAATTTTAAGGGTAAACCCCATTCCACTCATCAGCTCAATTCTCAAATCTCACCCTAAGCCAATAGAACTAAAATTAGCCCCAATTCAAGAGTAAAGGCAGTTTATATAACCTTCCGATGGATCGACCGAGAGGAGGTGTTTGTGGTATGGGAGGAGACGAGAATTCCACCCGAGCTCACAACAGCTTTGGTGTCGATCAGGTCAGCTCCGGTGGGTGTTCAATGGCGTCGAAAAATAGTACCGACGAGCTCACTCTAGGCCCAACCATGGCGGTGAGGAAGTGTTAGTCGAGGAGAGGAAGGCGCAACGCAAGTTTCTTCTTCTCCAGCTCGGTTTTGAAGCGGAAAGACGGGGGAAGGGAGCTCCAGTTGTGGATCTGGTCATCAGGATGACTAGGTCGAGAGCTGCACACCTCCCTCCCTTGATGCTTGGCTCGACTAAAATCCCGTTTGAACATCGAAGGGGACAATGAAGGCTCGGGTTCACTGGGCTTCGTTGTTGTTCTCCGTCCATCTACAAAGGTGCGGCGAGGAGCTTCGATTCATCCTTCAATGGAGGTCGACGAGGACACGAGATGGGGACGAGCAGCACGGCGGGAGCTCCAGTTGCAGCTCTCCAATGGCAGCTGTTATAGGTGAAAGAAAGAGAGGGAGTAGGCTGAGAAGGGGCGACAGAAGAGAGACGGGCGAGGCCATTGACAAGCTTGAAGCTTGAGTGTTGGTGAGAACGGGTGTTCAGATCTGAGGAAATGGAGGAGAGAGAGATGTAGAGCTGAAATGAATTGAAATGAAGAGGAGAGTGACAGGGGATTAGGGTCGGCTGGATGGTGAAAGAAAAAGGGTATATATACCATCAATTAGGTTAACCTAGAGAATTTACAAAAATAACCCGCTATTTCTAATTAAAAAAGATATACCCCCATAAAATTATAGAATATAGCCTGATAAGTTTTATTCAAATCAAAAGCACCACAATATCAATTTCTACATTAATAAAATAAATAAATAATTTAATTAAATGAAAGTATGCTATATTTAATTTTAATTTTTTTTTGTTATAATTTTGGTGAATTAAATCACGATTCATAAATAATATTTTCAAAATTCCGGATCTTTACATCCATTGTCCACAAAGTCCAATCCTATACCAATCCTTACCACAACAAATCAGTTCCAGCCTCTTGCCCAGTTACCTTACAAGCAAGCGGTCCTTGCACCAAAAACCCCAGTAAAACCATCACAAAAAAGACCAAACCCCGAAACTCCATTTTACAAATACTTCTTTAAACCCCATATAGCACAAGAAATTTGCCTACTACCAGAATTTAAACCTCTCCCACAAGAACAGATTGAACCCCGTCTTCCCGAAGTCTTTCCTCCTTCGTTCCATTGGTTCCCTGAAGACATTAACAAAACCCGAAAATTCTATGAGTTGATACTCGTAGATTCTGGTTCGATTGACCTGACACATACAAAAGACCAAACCAAAACAGACCCCATTATCTTCTCTAAATGCAAAATCCTCAGAGTCCTCACAAGAAAAGATTGGGACAATCCTACCCCCGTCAAAACATTTTCCATACCTCATTATCCTAAGGGATATACCTTCTATGACTACAAAATGGCATGGTTTCGAACCTTTCTCATAAGGCCATTCAGCCATTCCTGGTTCTTTATCTTTTCAAGAAACTGCAACGATGACTTACCACAATGGTTCTATGAGTGGTGGAACATTTTTGGCAGCACACATGAAATTTTCCCCGACGCTGCCCAACTTGCCTATGATTACTACTACAATCACTCCCTAGCTGAAAAATACAAAAGGTCACTACTGTTCCACAAAAACAATGGCGTGACTTGGATCCTTTGTTGGGTGTATGAGCTTGAACAGATACACCCAATTCCTTACCCATTATCACTTTGCAGAAAATACAAAGTTCGATGGTGGGAAAAATTTGACCTAAATGTTCTAGCCATTGAAAGAGTTCAGGCCTCCATTCCAAACAAAAATCCTCCACAAAAAGACCCAATCCCTAAAACACAAGAACCTATACAGATTGAGTCATCTTCGTCCAACTCATCCATAAAACCTCCAAGCAATTCAGTTGAGTCCGATGCAAAACCAAATCCAGATCTTTGGAAGCAATTTCAAGAGTTCCAAAAATATCAAGAGTTCTTACAGTTACAAAAAGGCAAGAAAATTAACTTCAACTGGTATGATCAAACAGAAAAGGAAGCCAAGCAAGAAAAGGGCAAAAATGTAAACCTTGATGATGATTATGATCCTTTTGAATTATAATCATCTTATTTTGAAAAAAAAAAAGGAAAATTGTATTGTAATGTATTATTGTATGCCAAGGCTCATACTTTGTACAGGAGTATTCCATCATTGAAGACCAAGACAAAAGAAGACAAAGCCAAGATGTTTTATGCAAGACACCATCATGTACTACAAGAATTCAAAGAAGTTCATCATTTGAAGGAAGAATTCAAGACTCTCATGATGAGAAGCAAGAAACAGTATCATCCACAAATTCAAGAGTAAGAACACGACAACCTCTCTATAAAAGCCCATCATCTCCCATAGAGGAGGCACCCTTCATTTGCACTCTCAAATCAAAAAGCTTGAAAAAGCCCTTTAGAAATTCCTCAATAATTTCTTTGTAATTTCCTTTTGCAAGATTTCTTAAGTGTACTTTTCCTACATCAAATCCAACAAAAGTAAGTTCTTTTTGGCAAATCTTGTTTACTTTATTTTCACTTTATTGCTTTCTTATTATTGTTTAATCAATAAATCCGTACATTAAACGTCATTATCATTCTTTTATAACTGTCATTATCATCATTCATACATTATCATTACATTATCATTATCCTGGGTATAACTGGTATCAGAGCCATTTGAGATAACATTCTTCAAAAAATATTAACGTTATAATTACCATTAATTATTGTGTCATATTTATTTTAATTAATTCATAATTATTGCATAAAGAGCGCTTGGTTAGTCGTAAATCCGCTTGGTCAGCCCGTATAAGTTGAGTTTATGAGTGGTCCCGGTAGATGGTCCCGTTCGATATGTATGAATTATGTCTTTATTAATTTAAATTATGCATAATAATTGATATGCATGTGTTTAGTTATATTTTCCCATATGTTTTGATGTCAATTTGAGTCATTTTCATAGGGTTTTGCATTGGGTTTAATGTCTTTTGCATGTGTTTTCATATTTTATGAGAAATAGATGTCTTCACTAGCTTTTGTGTGTTTTACAGAATTTTGGGAGCTGTTTTTGAAGAAACTTTTAACTATGAAAAGAAGCGGAAAAAAATTTGGAGCGCATAGGAAAAAGAACGGAAGCAATCGGAGTTCAAACGAAGGAGATATAAGCATTTTTCCGAGTCGTACCGACCCTGTACCGACCCCATCTGGGTCGATACCGAAGCCTGATCTGGACAAGCAAGACGAGATGAGCAACAGTGGCCATACCGACCCTAGGGGGGGTCGGTACCGAGGTCCTCCGCTTCGGTATAGGTCCCAGCGGAGCTTATTTACCCGGATTTAATTATTTTTACCTATTTTCCTTAGATAGAATTTAGATAAAATTCATATATTTGTTATTTCCTAATTAGGTTTATGGGATATTAAGTATATATAGGATTTTTAGGGTTTGGAAGACTCTCTCTTCTTCATACCAATTTTCAGCCTACATTAGATTTCTCAGCACTCGTTTAAGAGCGTTTGTGAGCGGATTCGAGAGCTTTTTGAAGCGATTTCTTCGGCGAAGGTTAAGGAACGTTTTGTAAGGCTTTTGGGACACATTGTTGACATTATTCTCAGGTTTTTATTCAATTTAAATTTCTGATTTTTAGTTTTTTCATGAATTTTGAGTTATTCACCATGAATATGCGTGAGTAGTCGCCTTTTCTAGGGTTGGGGTGATCCCAACGATAGTTATGCTTGCGATTTTGCTATGAATTGGTGAATTAATTGGTTCTTATCTATTTATAAGCTTAAGTACTCAATGAAAATTTGGGGAAATTCCTTTTTGCAATTGAATCGAAAGATTGAATTGTGAATTGGATAGTAATTAGGGTCTTGAACGCAAGTTTGATAACCTAATTAAGATTGATAGTAAAGTTTATTAATTTGTGAAAATAAATTGATTGCTTTGCTAGGGTTGATGCAAGTTGACCTTTTTAATAGATAAAAACATGATTTTTATATGATCCATTGCAATGCTAGTATGATTATCGTTGTGGTGATCTCTATGCCCTAGACTTTTATTATTATTGATTTTTCCTAAAAATTCCAGCAGCCCACAAACCCCCAAAATTCTATAATTTTCCATCTTTTCTTGCTATTTCTTGCTCTTTGGTTACTAGAATTGAGTCACTGACTTTCTCCCTGTGGACGAACTTGACCCTACTATACTATAGCGGGGTTTCGATCTTATAAATTTATTTGATTGAAATAAACCCTTCATCAAATTGGCGCCGTTGCCGGGGAGATTTCAATTGTGTTAAAGTTTTAGTTACTATTAGGGTTTGGGAATAGCCCATCCCCTTTGCTTTTAATTGTGGTGTCTTTGTTTTTTTTTGGTTTCAGTTTATGCCATCGGGGCGACGTCGGCTTGATTTTGATTTTGCTATCGATCCCGAACCGGAACGCTCTTTCCATCGCAGACTACGAGAAGCTAGGACAATGAGCAACACAGACAACAATGGAAACAATGGCAACAATGTTGACGTTGCTGCGCAGATGGCTGACCTCCGTCGTCAGATGGAGCAATTTCGGCTCACTGCAGAAAGAGAAAGGGAGGCTGCAGCGAGAGAAAGGGAAGCGACTGCTCGTCTACAACAGCAGTTGGATGCTATCCCAAGGAATGCAAAGCAATACATGCACCCAGAACTGAGGGTGCCTGAGTCTGCAATTGTCCTCCCTGAGATTGAGCGCAACTTTGAGATCAAATCTCACTTTATCTCTTTAATTAAAAGATCACAATTTGAGGGCAAAGTTAATGAATGCCCTATGCTTCATATTAAGAACTTTATTGATTTATGCGATACAATTGCTGCTGATGATGTATCGTTGGAATATGTGCAACTAAAGGCATTTAAATGGTCTCTTTCAGGAAAGGCTCTGAATTGGTTGGAGAGTTTGGCGCCTAGGTCCATCACTACATGGAAGGCTTTGTATGACTTGTTCATGACAAAGTTCTTTCCACCGGCAAAGACAACGGAGCTTAGGAAGAAAATCACCTCCTTTCACCAATTGCCAAGAGAGACATTTTTGGAGACTTGGGAGAGATTCAAGGAGTTGCAGAGACAATGCCCTACCCACGGGCAACCTGAGTATGTCCTCCAAGAAATCTTCTTCCAAGGCATCAATGCGGAGACTAAGACTCGATTGAACCTACACACCGATTGTGGGTTCCTCGAGATGAATCCAACTGATGCATGGGCTCTATTGGACAAGCTAACGGAGTACGACGCTATGTATGGCACCCCAGTGGCGAGACCGTCAGGTAAGAAACTTTATGAGCCTGCTAATGAAATTGACCCAGATGTGCATAGGCAATTCCATGAGGATGAGACCCGACGCCACAAGAAACAAGTAAGTTTTCTATCTAGAAATCAACCTTGTTTAGAATGCGGTTCTCTAGCTCATAATACTATAGATTGCAATAATATTAGCCAGGTACAAAGGGCAGAACACTACGAAGAGGTGAGTTATATGAGGGCTCCTTATAGGAACCCCAATAATAATAATAATTATGCGGGGAATCAAAATAACAATTATGCAGGGAGGAACAACAATTACCCTAATTGGGGTAACTATGGACAAGGACAAGGGAGTCAACCTCCTCCGCAACAAGATCAAAGGGTTCCCCCATATAGGCCCCCTGGGTATCAAGAACCACCATCATGGGTACAAGAGCTTAAGGAAGGATTCAATGGGCTTCGTGCCGATGTGAATTCCTAATTTAAGGGAGTTCATGCACAACTAGGAGAGTTAGAAACTTGGAAGAAGGGAGTGGAGTCCCAACTAGGTAATCTCGCGGCACAAATCCCACGGCCTCAAGGGAAGCTCCCAGGCCGCACCGACGAGAACCCTAGGGGGCAAATAGCTGCAATACACCTAAGAAGTGGAAAGGAGGTGCCTAGTCGAGAAAGCACGCCAAACGAGGAAGAAAACGGGGACAACAGTGTCCATACCGAGGCCGTACCGACCCCCACAGCCTCGGTACCGACCCCCCCAGCAGGTACGATCTCTTCTTCTCCCGTTTCTCCTAATTCCAGTAGCCATACCGAGGCTGTAACGACCCCCTCAGGGTCGGTACCGACCCCCCCAGCAGCGACGGATTCTTCTGCAGGGCCTATTTCAGCCCCGAATCCGATGAAAGTGCTCCCATATCCTCCGAAAAAGGTAAAGGACACAGCGGAAGGTAAGTTTCAAAAGTTTGTGAAGATGCTTCAGAGTTTGAATATATCTATTCCTTTCACTGACGCTTTGAGTGAGATGCCAGCTTACACTAAGTTTTTGAAAGACATCTTAGCTAAGAAGAGATCCATGTCTGAGCTTGCTGACGAGGTCCGTTCAGTGAAGCTCCCTGAGAAACTTGGAGATCCAGGTAAGTTTGCCATTACTATTGGTGTAGGATCTTACCGTTTCAAGGCTTTGTGTGATTTAGGTGCAAGTGTAAGCCTTCTCCCCCTTTCGATATGGTCTAAGATAAGCTTGGGAGCCCTAGAGCCGGTCAACATGAGAGTATCCATGGCAAATGGAGCGGTTGTATCACCAACTGGGGTGATTGATGATGTGCCTGTCCGTGTAGGTAAGTTTTTCGTCCCCAGTGATTTTATTGTTATGGATATGCCAGAGGATCCAGTGGTGCCTATCATTCTTGGAAGGCCCTTCTTAGCCACCGCTGGAGCAATAATTGATGTTAGGAAGGGACTCCTAACATTTGAGATTGGGGAGGACATCGTTGAGTTTCGCTTCAATCCAACGATGAAGGAAACCACGGACATGGTAGAGGTAAGCTATTTTGATTGTCTTGAGTCTGCAGGCTCAGTCCCAGGTCTTCTGGCAGGTCAGGAGGAAGTGTATTCTTTGGAGGTTCTGGAAGCGATATTGAAGACGGAGGAGGAAGAGCCCAATCTTATTCCAATTGAGTCTTCTCTAGAGCTTAAGCCGCTTCCAGAAGGTTTGAGGTATGTTTTCTTGGGACCCAATTCCACTCTTCCTGTGATCATTAATGCGAAATTGAATGAGGAAGAAGTTGATAAATTACTTGATGTGCTTAGGACCCATAGAAAAGCTATTGGTTATTCTTTGGATGATATCACTTGAATTTCACCCTCTTTATGCATGCATCGAATATTCATGGAGGATGATCATAAGCCAACCATAGAACATCAGCGTAGGCTTAACCCAATTATGAAGGAAGTAGTAAAATCTGAAATTTTGAAAATGTTGGATGCTGGAATTATTTATGCTATTTCTGATAGTAAATGGGTGAGTCCTGTTCATGTTGTCCCTAAGAAAGGTGGAATGACTGTGATTGAGAATGAGAAAGGTGAGTTGGTACCTACTAGGAACACTACTAAATGGCGCATGTGCATTGATTATAGGAAGTTGAATAGTGCTACTAGGAAAGATCATTTTCCTCTTCCTTTTATTGATCAAGTTCTTGAGCGTCTAGACCAGCACGATTATTTTTGCTATTTGGATGGCTATAGTGGTTTTTGGTAGATTCCTATTCATCCGGATGATCAAGAGAAGACCACTTTTACTTGTCCTTATGGAACTTTTGCTTACAGAAGGATGCCATTTGGGCTCTGCAATGCCCCTGCAACTTTTCAAAGGTGTATGATGGCTATTTTTTCTGACATGATTGAGGATATAGTAGAAGTGTTTATGGATGATTTTTCTGTTTATGGTTCTTCTTTTGATTCATGTCTTGCCAACTTGAGTAGGGTGCTACAAAGATGTGAAGAAACTAATTTAGTGCTTAATTGGGAAAAATGTCACTTCATGGTTCAAGAGGGAATTGTTCTTGGGCATTTGGTTTCAAAAAGGGGAATTGAGGTAGATCGTGCTAAAATTGAATTGATTGAAAAATTACCTCCTCCCACTAATGTTAAGGATATTAGGAGCTTTCTAGGACATGCAGGCTTTTATAGGAGATTCATTCAAGACTTCTCAAAAATTGCTAAACCTTTAACTAACTTGCTTATGAAAGATGTAGCTTTTGAGTTTTCTGCTGAGTGTCTTGAAGCGTTCAACAAATTGAGAGAAGCCCTTGTCTCCGCTCCTATTATGCAATCGCCCGATTGGAACCTACCCTTTGAGATCATGTGTGATGCTAGTGACTATGCCGTAGGTGCTGTGCTTGGGCAAAGAAAGGACAAGAAGCTTCATGCCATCTACTATGCAAGTAAGACACTTGACGAAGCGCAGAGTAAGTACACCACGACGGAGAAGGAATTCCTCGCCGTGGTATTTGCCTTTGAAAAGTTTCGTACTTATTTAGTAGGTTCTAAAGTCATTGTCTATACGGATCATGCTGCGGTAAGATATTTGATGACTAAGAAGGATGCCAAGCCTAGGCTCCTTCGTTGGATGCTTTTGTTGCAGGAATTCGATTGTGAAATTAGGGACAAGAAAGGAGCAGAGAACTTGGTGGCTGACCATCTGTCTAGGTTGCCCTTGGACCACCTCATGGAGTCCGAAAATCAAGTTCCAATCAATGACTCCAGGCCGGACGAAAACCTCATGAGAAACGATTCGGTAAGTTCCGGTGAGGACTCCTTTTATACCCCTCCTTCTTCTCCTAGTTCTCATCATATTTGTGCTATTAGAGGGTCGAGGAACCCTTGGTTTGCGGATTTTGCTAATTATATTGTAGGGGGAGAAATCCCTAAGGATTTGACTTCGCAAGCCAAACAGAAGTTCCTCCACGACGTCAAGCAATACTATTGGGATGATCCCTACTTATTCAAGCAGGGGAGCGACCACATCTTTAGACATTGTGTACCGGATGAAGAGATTGAGAGCATAATCAAGCACTGTCACACCCTTCCAACGGGCGGCCACGCAAAGAGTTTCAAGACCACGGCGAAGATTCTTCAAAGTGGCTTCTATTGGCCTACTTTGTTCAAAGATGTGCATGCTTACATTGAAAGTTGCGATGAGTGCCAAAGAGCGGGGAACATCACTTGGAGGCATGAGAACCCTCTTACCGGTATCCTAGAGGTTGAACTTTTTGACGTTTGGGGTATTGACTTTATGGGGCCCTTCCCTTTATCAGGGCCCTATAAATATATTTTGGTAGCGGTAGATTATGTTTCTAAATGGGTTGAAGCGATAGCCACTCGTACTAATGATTCTAAAGTTGTAGCTAGATTGATGAAGACTAATATTTTTCCCCGTTTTGGTGTCCCACGAGTTCTTATTAGCGATGGAGGATCTCACTTCATAGAGAGGGGCTTTGAAGCTCTTTTGGCTAAGTACGGGGTGTCTCATAGGGTGGCAACACCTTACTACCCCCAAACTAGTGGCCAAGTTGAGGTTTCCAATCGACAAATCAAGAGTATCTTAGAGAAGACGGTGTCACGCTCGAGGAAGGATTGGGCATCTAAGCTAGATGATGCGTTGTGGGCTTATAGGACAGCGTACAAGACACCATTGCGCACAATTCCCTACAACTTGGTTTACGGTAAGTCTTGTCATTTGCCCGTCGAGCTTGAGCATAAAGCATTATGGGCTCTTAAGGAGCTCAACATGGACCTCGACGCGGCCGGAGCAAAGAGATTCATGGACTTGCAAGAGTTGGAGGAGTTGAGGCTCAAGGCTTATCAAAACGCCGAAATCTACAAAGAGCGCACCAAGAAGTGGCATGACAAGAAGTTGGTACCAAAGACGTATGAGGTAGGTGATAAGGTTCTTCTTTTCAATTCTAGATTGCGTTTGTTCCCAGGGAAGCTTAGATCACGATGGAGCGGACCATTCGTGGTTCATCATATCTATCCCCATGGAGCGGTGGATCTAATTGACGAAGGAGGAGCCATATTCAAGGTCAATGGTCACCGACTCAAGAAGTACTATGATAGAGTGGATCCGGAGGAAGAAATAAGAGTTACTTGGGCTCTTACAACATTGGAATGAAGATGAGGTAACCACGTCAAGCTAACGACGTTAAAGGTAGCGCTTACGGGAGGCAACCCGCTTTATTTCTTTTTCTTTCTAAGTTTTATTTTTAGTTTTTAAATTTTAGGATAGGTAGGACAGTTGGGGTGGAGCGTATTGCACTAACCATGCAGGTCTTAGGAGGGAACCACTGCGAAAACGGGCGAAAAACGGAAAAGGAAGCTCAACAGCAGCTGTACCGAGGCCGTACCGAGGGCTCTAGGCTCGGTACCGACCCTCCTGACGGACAGGTACGTGAATCTCGGAAAACCGAGAAATTCCAGTAGCTGTACCGAGGCCGTACCGAGGCCCCTAGGGTCGGTACCGACCCTCCTGACGGACAGGTAAGTGAATCTCGGAAAACCGAGAAATTCCAGTAGGCATACCGAGGCCATACCGACCCCCCTTCCCTCGGTACCGACCCCCACCCGAAAAAAAAAATTAATTAATTAATTCTTTTTTATTTTACCTTTTTCTTTTATTCCTTTTTCTTTCTTTTCTTTTTCTTTCCTTTTTCTTTTCTTTCTTTTTTTTTTCTTTCTCTTCTCTCCTCTTTCTTTCTCTCCTGTAGAGCCCAGCCTCGGTTCCTAGCCCCTGCAGCCCAGCACCCTCTCTCTCGGAGCCACCCACCACCACACCGAGCCACCTTCGGCCAAGCCACCACCGCCGCTCGACACCCCCCTCCGTGGCGCACCCCCTGGGCTTAGCTGCACCCTGGTTCGAGCCCCCAGCAGCCCACACCGAGGCCCCGTTCCCCACACCCCACCCCGGTTTCGAACCCCACCCCGCAGCAGCCCCTCCCTCCCTCGAAGCCTCCCACCACCACCTCAGCCCATCTCCGGCCAAGCCACCACCATAGCTCGATCCCCCCTCCTTGGCGCACCCCCTGAGCCCAAACTCACCCCGGTTCGAGCCCTGTAGCCTCCCCACCGAACCACTTGTCCCGTTTCACTATTTTGGTCGTTTTTCTCGTTACATCTTCGAAATCCCGGTTTTTCTTCTTCATTCAACTCAATTTTGGTATGATTTCTTACCCTAAACTTGTCTATTTCAATTATTTTGATTGATTTGATGATTTAGGTTGAGATTGAGACCTAGTGCTTGATTTAGGAGCGGAATTTGGGGCTTTTTGCCGAAAGCCAAATTGGTCGAAATTAATTACATGGTTGTGTTGTTGGGTTGATTTAGAGTTACTTTCATGTTCATGGCAATGTCAAATTCTTTATGGATTGTGCGCTAATTGAATTTTAGAATTTCATTGCGATCCGTTTCAGGCTTTGATTTTGGATTTGATTTTTATGCATTTTGGTTGATTAGCTTCTTCTATTCTAGCATAAAATCTATTCCCTTGCATGATTTGACATTGCAAACAAGTTATATGTCTATTGTATATTTATTTGACTTGTTTTGAACTTAAGTATGGGGTTGTCATGGTTGGTTTGTGCATATTGAGTTTTGCATTACTTATATTACCTTCATGAGTATATGGTTTTATGATTAGGTGTTGCAATATAGTGACCTTACATGATGACTATATTGTCTATATTGTTTTCCCTATTCATATAGTCTATGTAGAGCTTATGGTTACATATATGGGTAATGCATTCTATTCTGCATGATGGTGATTTTATATGCATCGGAGCTTATTTTATATTGTTTATATGCAATTATTTCTTTAGGTGGTATCTCTTGCGCTTGGCTATTTATATGCACTCGGGCTTTATGTGTTTATATGTTTTTCTAATGCATATTATCATTCTTAATTTGCATGGTTAGATGTTAGCTTCTTTTGAGTTTAGCTGATTTGGTTTGGTTTCACTGTTTTAGAAAGGATTTTAGTTTTCAATTGGTTTCTCTTGTCTAGGAAAATGTTCAGTCGTCAACGTAGCAAGAGGGCTAGGGAGTCATTTGCTACAGTTCCGTTGGATAATGTCATCATCTCCGACTCCCGTTTGAAGAAGGATTACAAGGAGTTCCACAAGAAGGGCAATCTGAAGGCCCGATGGTATAGCCCTGATGATGGAGAGCGCCTTGGGGTACATGATGACTTATTGGAGGCCTTCTCTTACTTAGGCGTCACTAGTCTTCTGGATCATGTCCACCACCACTACCCTGCTCTTACTGCAGAGTTCACGGCTACATTGGCAAGCGATATGGCTAGCCCAGATTTTGTGGGCCCTATTACATTCCAGCTGGGGAATGTTCAACACTCCTTCACATTGCAGCAATTTAATGCATTGCTGGGATTTCCTAACCCACTGGCATCATACAATCATCTCAGCTGCAAGGCCCTTCAGACTTGGACTCTAATTACGGGCAATCCCTATTGGCCTTCTCGAGGAGCACTTCAGGGTAAGGACATTGCGAACCCTCTTTTCCGTATTATTTTAAGAATTTTTGGTAGCACTATATGGGCCAAGAAGGAATTATCTAGACCAACTAGAACTGAGGTGGCTTGTTTGAGAGGGGTACTATTTGAGATGCAGACACCCCTGAACTTGGGGTTTGAGTTCATTATGCATGTCTTGGCCTATAGAGCACGCACGGAAGAAATCTGGTATGGAGGCCTGGTGGCGCTGTTGGCCAGGCGCCTTGAGGTTGACTTCACCAGATACAAGGTTGTGCCCACTCTGATGATTGACACTGCGTACTTGATTGGTGCTAATGTGATCAAGCGCAACGGAGACAAGCTTCTGTCAGTTTTTTATGATCACGAGGTGGAGATTACCAAGCCGAATATGGACTTGTTGTACGTCCCTAACTGGATTATCACTTGGGCTTCTGAACCTTCACCGACTCCAGAGGATATTCTGAATGATCCTTTGAGACGACAGAGACCATCGAGATACCCCCGCCCGGACAGCACTTTTGCCTTGGTGGTGCCTCCACCTAGTTTATTTGACGGTTTTAGATCCTTTGGGCAAGGATCCTACCATGAGCATAGGCAGCAAGAGCACGACACTGACTATATGGATCATGACACTAGGCCTAGTAGCTGCCCCTTTTCTGACGGGGCTGGCCCGAGCAGATCTGCGCCTCAGTATTCTCCTAGCCTTACTGACGTCATGGATGAGCTTAGATCTCTGAGACTAGGCCAGGAAGCCCTACAGAATGGGCAGGGTGCTCTTATGGAGGAGTTTACATGCTTGAACAAGAGGATGGACAAGCATGAAACGCACCAGTATTCCTTCATGGCTTGGGCGTCTTCTTTCTTTCCACATCATCGATTACCACCACCACCTTCTCCGTAGAGTTTATGAATGTCTTCAGCAGCTTCTGAATTCCTTTGTGAGTTTCTGAGTCTTTTCCCTTTTACTCTGATTTTTCTTTTGACAGTGGGGACACTGTCTATTTTTAAGTATGGGGTGGGGGATTCAGAAACTATGTTTAGGTGTTTTGTATTATATTTATGTTTATGTGTTACATTTTACCTTAGTTGGATTATGTTATGCATTCATGTTTAAGTTTTTTATGCATTTGAGTCTTTTGTCATATTTTAGTCACTTGAGTCTTGCTTTTGTCATATTTTAGTTTCAAAAAAAAAAAAGTGTCGAAAAAGTAAGAAAAAAATGCATGTTTATTTTCATTTTGTCTTATGTTTTAGTGAGTTTATACCCTAACTTAGATGTCCTATGATGAAATCTAATAATTGAGCTTGATCATGTAATATCCTAAGGCATAGTTCGGATGGTTTAGCCTAAGTCGCACAAAATATTTTTATGTCAAGTTTGACTTGCAAATGAAATTGAGCATATATGACTTTAGGATTTAGGTGATTGGAATCCAACATGTCCTAGTGAGTTACTTGGCCTATTGGGAATTGTGCTTTATATATTTTTCCCTTCTTTTTTATGTGTGTATTACTCTCCTTATACATTACCTCTTGATATTGCGATGTATATCTAAGTCTTGAAACCAATATGAGATAGCTAGTCATTGCATAATTTGATCAAATGATAGAGGCACTCTTTATTAGCCACTTTTAATCCTCTTTTACCTACCTTATATATGTTTCCTTTGCTTGTAACCACTTTGAGCCTTATAGCCTATTCTTGTATCTCCACAAAATCTATCCTAGCTAATGATTAGCCTTACCTCCTTATCCGGGAATTAGGACTTAGTGATTGGTAGAGATTGATGTTTGAGGAGTAGAGATCTATTATTTGGTTTAAGTGTGGGACACATTTTTGGGTGAGTATTTTATTTTCTCGCCACTTGATCTATTGTAAAAGGTATTTTTGGCTCTTATATTAAAATAAATGCACATGAGATTATGAAAAAGAAAAGAGAGTTCGAAAAAATTTAAAAAAAAAAAGAGAAAAAGAAAAAAAGAGAAAAAAGGAATAAATGAGAAATTGTGCATGAGCCAAATTTATCTTTATTTATTTTATGTGAGATATATTGGATATTTTGGGGTTATTGAAGAGGTGTGCCATATTAGATGAGTTTGGAAGTGTTATTATATGATGGAATTGTTTGGATGAGTCGAGTTAGAAATTTAGGAGTCTTTGGTTCCCGGATTTCTAGCACCACATAGCCTAAATGATTCCTACCTTTATGTTCTTACCAAGCCAAGTTACAACCCGGCCGAATGAGTCCTTCTTTGAAGGCCATTGAGCCAAAGTCCTCTTGATGGTTAATGCATGTTTTGACATCTCGGTGAATCGATTGGTGATATTAATTGCAATTTCTATGTAGCTTAATGTTATAAAGGATTGAGTTGAGAGATGTATTTCAAGCCTAAACACATTTGAAAGGGAGTGAAAACACATTATTCCCCTTGAGTGGTTGGATTCTAATTGCTTTGCCTAAGGTAATCTAAATATATGTGATGATGGTTCAATGCTTGTTCTTATTTGCACTATGCTAAATTGATGTTGCTTTTGACTAAGGCGAAGACTCGAAGGCATGTTAAGGGTTTTGGTCATAGTTTGGTTATTGCTTGAGGACAAGCAAGTTTAAGTATGGGGTATTTTGATGTGCATGTGTTTAGTTATATTTTCCCATATGTTTTGATGTCAATTTGAGTCATTTTCATAGGGTTTTGCATTGGGTTTAATGTCTTTTGCATGTGTTTTCATATTTTATGAGAAATAGATGTCTTCACTAGCTTTTGTGTATTTTACAGAATTTTGGGAGCTGTTTTTGAAGAAACTTTTAACTATGAAAAGAAGCGGAAAAAAAATTTGGAGCGCATAGGAAAAAGAACGGAAGCAATCGGAGTTCAAACGAAGGAGATATAAGCATTTTTCCAAGCCGTACCGACCCTGTACCGACCCCATCTGGGTCGGTACCGAGGCCTGATCTGGACAAGCAAGACGAGATGAGCAACAGTGGCCATACCGACCCTAGGGGGGGTCGGTACCGAGGTCCTCCGCTTCGATATAGGTCCCAGCGGAGCTTATTTACCCGGATTTAATTATTTTTACCTATTTTCCTTAGATAGAATTTAGATAAAATTCATATATTTGTTATTTCCTAATTAGGTTTATGGGATATTAAGTATATATAGGATTTTTAGGGTTTGGAAGACTCTCTCTTCTTCATACCAATTTTCAGCCTACGTTAGATTTCTCAGCACTCGTTTAAGAGCGTTTGTGAGCGGATTCGAGAGCTTTTTGAAGCGATTTCTTCGGCGAAGGTTGAGGAACGTTTTGTAAGGCTTTTGGGATGCATTGTTGACATTATTCTCAGGTTTTTATTCAATTTAAATTTCTGATTTTTAGTTTTTTCATGAATTTTGAGTTATTCACCATGAATATGCGTGAGTAGTCGCCTTTTCTAGGGTTGGGGTGATCCCAACGATAGTTATGCTTGCGATTTTGCTATGAACTGGTGAATTGATTGGTTCTTATCTATTTATAAGCTTAAGTACTCAATGAAAATTTGGGGAAATTCCTTTTTGCAATTGAATCGAAAGATTGAATTGTGAATTGGATAGTAATTAGGGTCTTGAACGCAAGTTTGATAACCTAATTAAGATTGATAGTAAAGTTTATTAATTTGTGAAAATAAATTGATTGCTTTGCTAAGGTTGATGCAAGTTGACCTCTTTAATAGATAAAAACATGATTTTTATATGATCCATTGCAATGCTAGTATGATTATCGTTGTGGTGATCTCTATGCCCTAGACTTTTATTATTATTGATTTTTCCTAAAAATTCCAGCAGCCCACAAACCCCCAAAATTCTATAATTTTCCATCTTTTCTTGCTATTTCTTGCTCTTTCGTTACTAGAATTGAGTCACTGACTTTCTCCCTGTGGACGAACTTGACCCTACTATACTATAGCGGGGTTTCGATCTTATAAATTTATTTGATTGAAATAAACCCTTCATCAATAATATATGAAATTATGGCGTTAAATTTGAGAAGGATGTTATATCGAGGCTCTAGTAGTTCTCATATAGTTCATAGTAATGAAATGCATTTTGCACAAGATAGTAGTGACTTGCCTAATTTGAAAATACCTGCAGAAAATATTGAGTCCATTTATAGAATTGGAGCTTTAGATTTTAAGACTGCATTTAGCATAAAAACTCATGAAAAGACAATACGTATTCAACAAGAGTAACACACTTTGCAATTATTGTCCGCACTTTCTTGAAGAAAATATTTAGCAAAAGGATATAGATATATCCACTTTGGCTTAGTTCAAGTAGCAATAAAACCATTATCTCGAAAAGGAATAGATTCTCCTGTTTTTATTGCTTTAAGGGATGATAGATTAAAAGGTTATAAAGATTCTATACTTGCTATTATTCAATCTAATATTTGCAATGGTCCTATTTATTTTAATTGCTCTCCAAATTTTTATGTTGATCTTACGGATCCAAGAGTTATTCAATCTCTTATTTTAGATGTCAAAATGTTAAATGACTCTTTCAAGCAATTCTCAAAAAACTTTGCAATAATTTATAGACTCCATTATAGAGTCATGACCTCTCTTTCTGATCCAAAGTGCATTGTTCCTCCTATTCCACATGGAGAAACAATTCTTCTTCAACTAGATGCAGAAAAATCATGTTCTTTTACTCATAAGACAATAAAGTGGAACGAGATCACTGTTCCCGACACATTAGAGCTTCAAAGCAATAATCCTCCTAGGGATTTTAATAGGAGAGAAATTTCTGAAATCATAGAAGAACATGATGGTAGGATTCTATTAAGGTTTAATTCAAGTAGAGATTTTACCCCTCACATTCCTCACATTCCAAGTGTATTTCCAGCCAGGAGTTCCATTTCTGAACCCCCTTATAGAATTCCTTCATTACATGATCCCCATATTAAAGTAGATTACCAAAGTCCTCTACCTACAACATGTCTAGATAATACTGAACAGATTTCTACTCCCGCTTCTCCCACACAAAGTGATATGCAAGGGTATTCTTCAATAAACATGATCTCTTTAGAATATTCTTTCAAGATAGATAAGGATTATCTTCGTAGAAATTTTGAGTCACCTCATAATAGCCAGAAAAAAGAATGGTTTATGAAAATAGATAGATCTTGTCGTGATAAAATAAGAAAAAATTGGTATGCCGATATGGAACGGTTGAAGACCAATATACCTTTTTTCACATGGTTCAAAATATTTCTATCAAACTTAGAGATCCAAGATCCATTCTCCTTACCCTCCATTGAAGTCCAAACTAGGATTACAAAATCTTGGAGCACCATCCCATCTGGTGTTACCCATTCTGTCCACCCTCCTCTATCCGGTATAAAGATTACAACCTCAGCAGGAGAGATCACGGCGGAACCATTCAAAAGGGGTAGAAACATAGCTGAAGGCACCCCTGCCACTGTTGAAGACATTAAGAAAGTTTATTATCAAAATAATTATTCCAATCAAATTCTTCACACTATAGCAGAACAAGTTGATCTTATCCATACAAAGATTGATTCCTCAATAGATCCACCAAGATTCCCTAGAGATATCTCAAGACCTCATTTTCAAATTGAAAGCCTTCCTAGAAAAATGGCTCAATCCCTTACTCTTAATCCTCCAGACTTGGTTGATAAAATAACAGAAAGGTTAAAGTCTATTCAAACCTCACCCAGTGGTAGCAATGTAAATTGCCTCGACCACTGTAAAATAAAATGTGAAGAACAATCCCAATATTCTACTAGTGATACTGAATCTGACTCGTCTCAGATTAAGGACCTTGAAAATGCTTTTGAAAATAACCATATAGAAATCAACAAACTCAGAAGAAGAAAAACGGGAAAACAACATTATAGTAATATCCCTAATAATCGGGTCCCTAAAGGTGATACTAGAAATTATTACCGTAGACCTACTCCCCCTGATATTCAATATGAGGAAAGAGCAAAATTTTGATCCACCGATTATAACGGAAAATCTATTTACGAGTGGAATATAGATGGAAAGTCTGAAACTGAAATTATGAATACTTTATAGGAAATGGGAATGGCCAAAATGGCTTACAAAGCAAATGGTCATAGAGATAAATCTGCAGCAACCCTCTTAGTCACTGGTTTCACAGGTCAGATAAAAAATTGGTGGGATAATGCTTTAACTAATGAACAAATGAGTGCTATCTTTGAAGACACTATAGATATTGAAGATGACGATGGAAATATTCACCCCGAGGAAGATGCTGTTGGACAACTTATATACACTATTAGTATGTATTTTGTGGGAAATCCCAAAGAAGAACTTCAATCTAGCAAGTCCGTCTTAATCAATCTTAGATTTCCTACCTTGAGTGATTACAGATGGTACAAAGATGTTTTCTTCACCTATGTCTACAAAAGATCAAACAGCAATGAAGCTTTTTGGAAAGAAAGGTTTGTTTCAAGATTACCTACTCTATTTGCTCAAAGAATAATAACTAAAATTAAAGAATCTATAGGGTCTGAAGAAATTCCTTGGGCCAAGATAACTTATGGCCAACTAGGAGCTTTTATTAAGAAAGAAGGGTTAACATTATGTTCAGAGTTAAAAATACAAGCTAAATATGGAGATAAGGGAAGAACTAGAAAAGAATTAGGAAATTTCTGTGAAGCTTTTGGGATGCAGAAAATACAAGCTCCTTCCAGTAGAAAGAAAACCCAGTTTCAAAATAGAAGATTCACTAGAAATCCTAGGAGAGGGAAGAGAAACTATAATGAAAGAAGGGATAAGAAATTTGAGAAGAAAAAGATTATTTGTTATAAATGTGGTAAACCAGGCCATAAGGCAAATCAGTGCCGCATTAAACAAAAGATAAATGAAGTTTGTGGTGAAGACGAAGAGTTAAGAATAAACTTATGAAAATCTTTGTTACGGATAGAGAAAGTTCTTCAGATGAAGAAGAGGGTTATTCGTACAATGGGGAATTCGATTCATCTACTTCAGATGATGAAGAGCCTAGTTCCCCCCAGTTTTGCAATTTCATCACTAAAACAGATGAGAAAGAAGCCTTATTTCAACTCATTGATGAAATTGAAGACCCTCAAGTAAAACAAAAGTATTTTCTTAAACTTAAAGATTTAATTTTTAAAGAACAAGAACCAGCTTTACAAGAACCTTTTAGTATTTCAAAATTATACAAAAAATACCCCCCTCCTAACGTTTTCTCACAAGTTTCCACTAAGGATCTTCAAGCTGAAATAAATAGGTTAAAAAAGGAGGTTAAAGAACTTCAAGATAGAGTTTTGACCGGAGAAACCAAAGACCTTGAATTGGAAGCCAGATTAGCTGTTATAGAAGAACGGTTTATTCGCAAAACTCATGCTCCATCCTCCTCTAAAGCACCTATAGATCAGGATCGCTTTACTGCTGAAAACAACATAGACAGTAACAATGATGATCTATTCATCTCTGTAATTGATAAGATTAGTTTTCAAAAGTGGTATGTTCCTATCACCATAAAAATAGACACATTTGCTCTTACTACCATAGCCCTACTCGATAGTGGAGCAGATCTAAATTGTATTAAAGAAGGTTTAGTACCCTCAAAATTCTTTGAAAAAACTTCAGAAAGACATCACACCGCTACTGGGTCTCGCATGAAAATAAACTATAAATTGCCAAAAGCATCGATTTCAATCAAGGATATTGTTTCAAAAACTCTTTTATTCTTGTCAAAGATCTAACCCAAGAGGTTATTTTAGGAACCCCCTTTCTCACTCAAATTTACCCATTCAGGGTTGATCCTACCGGTCTCCATACCAATATAATGGGGAAACAAATAAGATTTGAGTTTTTATCCCCAGTCAAGCAAAGAGACATTTCTCTATTGCAATCCTCTTCGATTTGCAAACAGGTGAACCTGATAAGTAGCAAAAAGTCATTTATAAACTTTCTTAACGATGAAATATCAAATAAGAAAATAGAAGAAAAAATTGAGCAACCATCTCTTCAAAAGAGAATTCAAGATTTGGAACAACTGTTTAAATCCCAAGTTTGTTCTGATCTTCCAAATGCATTTTGGGAGAGCAAGAAACATCAAGTGTCCTTACCTTACGAAAAAGATTTTGATGAAAAGAATATTCCCACTAAGTCTAGGCCAATTCAGATGAACAAAGAGCTTTTAGACTATTGTAAGCAAGAAATTGAGTCTTTGTTATCTAAAGGACTTATTAGAAGATCTAGATCTCCTTGGAGTTGTGCAGCCTTCTATGTTATGAATCAGGCTGAAAAGGAGAGAGGTGCCCCTAGGCTGGTTATAAACTATAAGCCTTTAAACAAAGCTTTGCAATGGATTAGGTACCCTTTACCTAATAAAAGAGATTTATTAAACAGGCTTTATGATTCTCGTGTATTTTCAAAATTTGACATGAAAAGTGGTTTTTGGCAAATACAAATAAAAGAAGAAGATCGATACAAAACAACCTTTACTGTTCCTTTTGGTCATTACGAATGGAATGTGATGCCCTTCGGTCTAAAAAATGCTCCTTTTGAATTTCAGAGAATAATGAATGATATTTTAAACCCTTATTCCTCATTCACTATTGTCTATATTGATGATGTCCTAATCTTTTCCAAAAGTATTGATGAACACTTCAAACATCTTAATACCTTTCTACATGTTGTTAAGAAAAATGGATTAGTTGTTTCCTCTATAAAAATGAAATTATTTCAAACAAGAATAAGATTTCTTGGCCATGATATTTATCAATAAACAATAAAACCAATAAATAGAAGTATTGAATTTGCTGATAAATTCACAGATGAAATCAAAGAAAAAACTCAGTTGCAAAGGTTTCTAGGATGTCTTAATTATATTTCTGATTTCTTCCCTAAACTTAGACAATTGTGCAAGCCTTTGTTCCAAAGGTTAAAAAAAGATCCACCTGCCTGGACCAATGAGCATACTAAAGTAGTTCGCATTATTAAAGAAAAGGTTAAATCATTGCTATGCATAAGCATACCGCATCCTGAGGCATTCATGATAGTTGAGACAGATGCATCAGAATTATGATATGGTGGCATTCTTAAACAAAGGTTACAAGATCAAAAGGAAGAACAATTGGTTAGGTATCATTCTGCAACATGGACTGGTCCTCAAAAGAATTATAACATTGTTAAAAAAGAAATTTTATCTATTGTTGCATGCATATCAAAATTTCAAGATGATCTTTATTACAAAAGACTTTTACTTCGTGTTGATTGAAAGTCAACAAAAGAAATTTTACAAAAGGATGTTCAAAACATTGTTTTAAAACAGATATTTGCAAGATGGCAAGCTATTCTTTCTGTTTTTGACTTTGACATTGAATTTATTAAAGGAGAAAATAATTCTTTACCAGATTTTCTTACTAGAGAATTTCTACAGGGCAAAACATAGAGCTTTTAGTTATGAGATTTATCTACAAAATTTAGAAAAAGAAAATTGAAGAAGATCTTTGGATTCCTCCCATAAGGGATCTAATCTATACAGCTATTCTTGACGGACATCCAGACTTGGAGCAAGAAGAGTTTCTCAAAGAATTATAGAAAGAGGCAGAGAGACGCCTCAAAAACATCCCATTCTAACAATTATTTTGTTTACATTGTAGCAATGGCCTCGTCCAGCAAGGATACTTCAAGAAAGCCAATGAGGCCTCAAGACTACCTCATGACACATCCATAGTCCACAAAGTCCACTCCTATACCAATCCTTACCACAACAAATCAGTTCCAGCCTCTTGCCCAGTTACCTTACAAGCAAGCGGTCCTTGCACTAAAAACCCCAGTAAAACCATCACAAAAAAGACCAGACCCCGAAACTCCATTTTACAAATACTTCTTTAAACCCCATATAGCACAAGAAATTTGCCTACTACCATAATTTAAACCTCTCCCACAAGAACAGATTGAACCCCGTCTTCCCGAAGTCTTTCCTCCTTCGTTCCATTGGTTCCCTGAAGACATTAACAAAACCCGAAAATTCTATGAGTTAATACTCGTAGATTCTGGTTCGATTGACCTGACACATACAAAAGACCAAACCAAAACAGACCACATTATCTTCTCTAAATGCAAAATCCTCAAAGTCCTCACAAGAAAAGATTGGGACAATCCAACCACCGTCAAAACATTTTCCATACCTCATTATCCTAAGGGATATACCTTTTATGACTACAAAATGGCATGGTTTCGAACCTTTCTCATAAGGCCATTCAGCCATTCCTGGTTCTTTATCTTTTTAGGAAACTGCAACGATGACTTACCACAATGGTTCTATGAGTGGTGGAACATTTTTGGCAGCACACATGAAATTTTCCCCGACGCAGCCCAACTTGCCTATGATTACTACTACAATCACTCCCCAGCTGAAAAATACAAAAGGTCACTACTGTTCCACAAAAACAATGGCATGACTTGGATCCTCTGTTGGGTGTATGAGCTTGAACAGATACACCCAATTCCTTACCCAATATCACTTTGCAGAAAATACAAAGTTCGATGGTGGGAAAAATTTGACCTAAATGTTCTAGCCATTGAAAGAGTTCAGGCCTCCATTCCAAACAAAAATCCTCCACAAAAAGACCCAATCCCTAAAACACAAGAACCTATACAGATTGAGTCATCTTCGTCCAGCTCATCCACAAAACCTCCAAGCAATTCAGTTGAGTCCGATGCAAAACCAAATCCAGATCTTTGGAAGCAATTTCAAGAGTTCCAAAAATATCAAGAGTTCTTACGGTTACAAAAAGGCAAGAAAATTAACTTCAACTGGTATGATCAAACAGAAAAGGAAGCCAAGCAAGAAAAGGGCAAAAATGTAAACCTTGATGATGATTATGATCCTTTTGAATTATAATCATCTTATTTTGAAAAAAAAAAAGGAAAATTGTATCGTAATGTATTATTGTCTGCCAAGGCTCCTACTTTGTACGGGAGTATTCCATCATTGAAGACCAAGACAAAAGAAGACAAAGCCAAGATGTTTTATGCAAGACACCATCATGTACTACAAGAATTCAAATAAGTTCATCATTTGAATGAAGAATTCAAGACTCTCATGATGAGAAGCAAGAAACAATATCATCCACAAATTCTAGAACAAGAACACGGCAACCTCTCTATAAGAGCCCATCATCTCCCATAGAGGAGGTACCCTTCATTTGCACTCTCAAATCAAAAAGCTTGAAAAAACCCTTTAGAAATTCCTCAATAATTTCTTTGTAATTTCCTTTTGCAAGATTTCTTAAGTGTACTTTTCCTACATCAAATCCAATAAAAGTAAGTTATTTTTGGCAAATCTTTACTTTATTTTCACTTTATTGCTTTCTTATTATTGTTTTATCAATAAATCCGTACATTAAACGTCATTATCAGTCTTTTATAACTGTCATTATCATCATTCATACATTATCATTACATTATATATATATAGGGTGTGGTTTTAATGAAAAAGGGTCTTAAAATGAAAATAGAGTAACCCTGGGCACGCGCGTCCCAGTTCACTTGAACCGCACTTGAACCGAAAAAAATAAAGAAGAAAAAAAAACAAATCAACCCGGCCTCCCCCATCTCTATTCAGACACCTCCTCCTCCGCGAGTAAATCTCTCAACCTCGCCCTCGCCTGCCGGCGACCGCGCTGCCTCTCGGCGGCTGTTGCCTTGGTCGTTTGCCGTCGATTACTTGATCTGGTGGCGCCTACTCCGGCATGGGCGAGGAGGCGGGCTATCGGAATCGAATTGGGCGACCGGAGGCGGAAGCAGCGGCAGGGAGATTTCTAGAGCTTGAGGGCGAAGAGGATGACAGCGATGCCGGAAAAGCTGGCCATGGTGGTGGAATAGGGCAATGTTCTCGGCTCTGTTCTCTTGTTTCACCTCTTACAAAGAGACAGGTGAAATTGGCCGAATTGAAGATCCTCCATTGCACGAGCCACCTGGTTCCGCGCGGTTCCCGCTCAGAGACGATCTTCGATTGCTCCTCCGGTCTATCTCCTCTCTCTCCTTCATTTACAATTTCACCAAATTCTGTAAATCTGTTGCTGATTTTGGGGAGTTCGTTCTGTAACTAACTGCAGGCAATAAGGAGATGAGGGGGTTGGCTGGCGGACTCCTTGCCGCATGGACCGTCTCCGTTGCTTCTCCTGTCATTGCCGCCGCTCAGGTTCTCTACACTTTACTCCATTTATAATCAATATCTCCTTCATAAATCCTGATTCAAATAGATACAGATACAATGTATACTATGTAGTCTGATATAAGTTCTACTGTATGCCTAATTCAAATGCTTGTTTTGGTCGATCTAAGTTGTTGCTAAGGTCGAATTAGAAATCAGATGAACTCCTAATCAGTGAACAAATCTGTAGCTATTCATGGATTCTGAAAGCCCTATGTTTAAGTTACCTTTGGCATAACCATATAGAGCTAGATCATGATAGCTGTATTGACCCAAAAAAAAAGATCATGATAGTTGTGATAGGTAGTTTGAAGGTTCAACTTAGCTAGTTGAGGATCGTTTGAGTTAGTTCATCTAAGTCGGTTACAAGTTATAGAAATAGAATCCTGTGTATCATCTTTGATACTATCATCTTCATTGTTCATCTCTTCATCTTCATAATTTGCTTGATTCTTCGCCTTAGTTTCGCTTCCATTTAAGGCGCTTCTGATTGAACACATTTAAATATCTGTGAACGATATTTAAATGAGTTGATTCAAAGGTCAGTGGTTGAATTGGCAGAATGCTGGCGAAATGGAAGGATTAAGTCTTGTCAAGTTCATGATATCATGCGAGACATATGCCTTAAAAAGTGCAAACATGTGCGCTTCTTACATACACGAAAGGTCTTTCACTTTGACTTGGAGTCGATCTTAGCTAATTCTGATGTAAAAGAAAGAAGGCGGCGCTGTGCAGTTTATGTGGAACAAGGCTTTGCTGCTTCTAGTTCTCGAGCTGTAGAGAAAGCCCACTACCTTAGAGCTCTTTTTATCTTTTTGGAGAATAGTGGTCCTACTAGGAGAAGATTTTCAGCAGAGATCATTTCAGATATAAAAAAATTCTTCCCTTTGCTTCGAGTTCTAGATCTTGAAGACGCATGGGTTGTTGGTGAGATTCCGAATGAAATTGGAAAACTCATCCATCTGAAATACCAGGATGAGTCAGGTACTTGTTTGAACTTGATCTAATCTGATTTTCTAGTTAGATGAACTGGACTAAAGTTGTCAAATGCAATGAACAGATTTGTTTATAAGTTGGAATACTACTTAGCAGCATACATTGATATCTGGATTATAAGAAGTACAATCTGTCATGGATTCTTCATATCTAAAGAGGAAAAAAATCAAAAACTTGAGAGATTGAACCAGGAACTCCACTGAAAGACAGATTTGTGTCTTAAGCAACTCCACTGAAAAAAATCAGAAACTTGAGAGATTGAACCGAAAACTCCACTGGAAGGCTGATTTGTGTTTTGAGCAACTCCACTGAAAAAAATCAGGAACTTAGATCTGAATTTGTCGAACTTTTAGGGATTGTTCAATAACCCCTAAAAGTTACATCTAGGTGAGTGTTTTTGGTGTTATTGGTAAGAGCATGTAACAAGATAAGGTATTAAATTGCTGAAGCCCACCACTTGTTTGATAAGATGCTTCAAAGACAGATTTGTGTTTTGAGCAACTCCACTGATGTTTTTAGCTTGCAACTTTTGTTATGTGCAATTTTAGTTTGAAAAAGTGCAAATATAAAACTGAAAAGTGCAATTTTAGAACTCAAATTTTCTTAGCTTGTCCATATTTTGGATTAGCTTGTTACTTGTGTTAAGATCCATAAGCTCAATTAGGAATGAGCGCCTGAACGATTGTTGTTCAGGAGATTGGTGGTTCGATTCCACCTGGATCTATCTATTGTTTGAACGTTCAAAGTTTATTTATGTACTTTATAATCATATTCATGCACTTTATAACCTTATTTGTGCACCTAAAATATAATAAGATGATTAAGGTCACTAAAATTATAGAAAGATATGAGTTTGTATTTGGAATAACTTGTTTAATGAGCATTGTACACTAAATGTGAGAGGTTTCTTTTTTTTTTTTGTATTCATAGAGATCCCATCTTATTTATGCACTTATATTTGAATTTTTTTAGAGCATTGTGCTTGCTGATTTTTTTTGGGTGCCTACTGAATTTTCAGAACAGAACAAGAGGAGCTGGTTTTTTGTCGTCAGATTATGCATTTGTTGTGGTTGTTGGATTCATTTGGCTGCGATCATTGCTGGATGAAGCTGCATAAATTTTCACAACCTTAATTCCAAAATTTTGCATCGTTTCTTTTTACTGTTTAAAGACATGCTTTTTGTTTCAGAAATTTTAAATCTGAAAGAAATTGCTTCTTGTCACACTCTTAATTTTCATCTTTGTCGTCATACTTATTGTTTGTGAATTTTATGATCTTATTTATGCACTTTAAATTATTAAATCTGCACTTGATAATATTATTTAGGCACTTTAAAATTTTATTTGTGCACTTTAACTTTTAATAAAGTTAAGGTGCATAAATAATTTTTTGGCGATTTTGCATAACTAGACCATTTTTTTTGAAAGTTTGCAAAAATGTCATGATTTGGTAAAATTTGCAAAAGTGACTTAGTAGGTTAGTTTTGCAAATAAATTTGGTGACCTACAGTACCGGTTGCTGGTCACATGCCAAAAATTTTCCCGCCAAAAAAAATCAAGAATAAATAATAGTCCTGAAGACTTGTATAGGATTTTAAATTCTTAAACGTCCCGTGTCACTTGAAGGATTTTGCTTGTCACCTGCTACTTTTTTCTTGTCACACGTTTAGATTCTCTTGACACTTGTTCAAATACTAGTTTTTTTTCTTGTTACATATGTTACGATGTTAATAGTCTATGTAGGATTCGAATCTACATCTATGTGTATTTAACACAATGCTCTACCTTGAGCTAATAGACTTTAAATAGTTAATAATATAATAATATAATCACTTATTTTGTAAATCGTATATGGCGGCAATATGAATTATGCATGTCACCTGTTTGTATGGTCGTGTCTCTTGAAGGATTTACCGTGTCACTTGTTTGATTTTGAAGTTTCACATTTCTGAGTGTCTGCCAATTTGTTAAGGAAATCAACTCTGTCTCCTGTTTGTATGGTCGTGTCACTTGAAGGATTTACCGTGTCACTTGTTTGATTTTGAAGTTTCACATTTCTGAATGTCTGCCAGTTAAGGAAATCACCTCTGTCACCTGTTTGTATAGCCGTGTCACATGAAGGGATTACCGTGTCACAGTTCAAAGTTTCACATTCAATTAATAATATAACAATATAATCACTTATTTTGTAAATCGTATATGTCAGCAATATGAACTATGCATGTCACCTGTTTGTATGGTCTTGTTCTTGAAGGATTTACCGTGTCACTTGTTTGATTTTGAAGTTTCACATTTCTGAGTGTCTGCCAATTTGTTAAGAAAATCACCCATGTCACCTGTTTGTATGGCCGTGTCACCTGAAGGAATTACAATGTCATAGTTTAGAGTTTCACATTCAATTTGTTTTCGAAATAAACCATGTCACCTGTTTATATAGCCGTGTCACTTCAAGGATTTAACGTGTCTGTATTTCCACCGAAACAATTGAAAACCAAGTACGTCGGGCGCTAGTTGAGCGGTACAGGCAGCGTAGAACTCCGGGGAATACATGGCGATCTTCTTGCTCGGCTCGCTGGGAGCAAGTTGCTCGACGTGGGCGATCTTCTTGGAGGAGAGAGGAGGCAGATCTGGAGAGAGATGGTGGGAGCTTGGAGGAGAGAGAGGAGGCAGATTTGGTTTCTAGGGTTTTTGATGAGATTCTCTCATAAGCTTCTCTTTTATACTTGCTTTTTTTTTTAACAAATACCATGGTTTTTTTTTTTACCCCATTTACCTCCTAAAACCGGTGGAGGCAACCGGTTATTTTTGCAATTTTTGGTCCATCCGGGTTAGTTTTGCAAAATTTCAAGGGTTAGGGTTAGTTTTACAAACTTTCTAATTTTGTGGGTTAGTTACCTCAATTCTCTCTAATTTTTTTGGCTCATTCTTGGTTATGAGCTCCTAAGAATTATTGTTATGCCCTCAAAACTAACGGTTGATACTTGATCTGCCCTTAAAACAATAACATCAATGTTTTCAGTTATTAATGACATGAAAAAGATAAAAAAATTTACAACTCGTGACCAGAATTATACATTTGTCATATAATTTGTTTATGTAAAAATTTAAAAAAAAAAAGAAGTTTTAGGGGTTGTTGGTTGTTTTTTTTTTCCTATTTGTGCACTTTATAATCTTATTTTTAAATTTTATAATTTTATGTATGCACTTCAATTTTTATCTCAGAAAGAAGTGAACATCTATTAATATTACTTATGCACTTTATAACACTATCCATACACTTTATAATCTTATTTGTGAACTTTATAATATTAATCTTGCACTTTATAATTATATTTATGCATTTTATAATATTAATCTCCATTTTCTATGTAAAGGATTTCCACATAATAAACTTACAAAAGAAATTGAATGCAAACATTTTAACAATCCCAACCAAAAAAGAATCATATAAAGAATGAGATTTCATAAATCAATTTATAAATTTATTTATGCACTTTATAATCTTGAGCATGCACTTTGAGATCTTATTTATGCACTTCATGATTTTGGGAGCAAAAGGGAGGCCAAGCTGATAGATCTTATGGGTGCAAGCTTTGCCTTCTTTCATTTGACCCGTTGTTGTTGTTGCTGCTACTTGTCCTTCACTAGCCAAGCATCAAATTGATAAAATCTCTAAAAAATGACCTCAAGCAATTGGAATTGACGATAAAAATAAAAATGCAGCCGTGTTAGCACTTCTTTTAGGAGATCAAGATGGCATAACATTGCAAGTGTCTAGGCAGAAAATAACTTAGTCATTATCAGAGAACATTCATCACAATTCCTCACTTGCTGGAGCCCATGTAAATTAAATGAAAGTTGGTTCCAAGGAAATATGAAGTTATGAACAAACAATCTAGCCTTTAAATCCACGCAGCAAAACTGACTTTTGCATAACATCGAACAGGAGGATTCATATTTTATTCTTCCACTTCATAATCTTATTTATGCACTTTATCATTTTATTCGTGCACCGTATAATCTTATTCATGAATGAGAACAAAAAGAAGACAATAATAAATAGCCTATGTGGGATTTGAACCCGCATCTTTGTGCATGGCACATCGCTTTACCATTTTAAGCTAATAGGCTTTGATAACATCACTTTTTTTACGCAAGAAAAAAAAGCATATATAACATGAGCTCCGGTCACTTAAAGAACACTAGCATGTATTACAATGTGGATTTCAGTGGAATGCACAACCTGCACAAGCTTAAAGTTTATTTATTTCAATTGTCCTACTGCGAATGCAGTTTCTCCCTCTTCCACTCCTCCACCTCCTCTCGCCGCCCGCTCTGAGTAAGCTAATTGCTAGTAGCATTTGCAACTTCAACTATCTGATCCACTCTGTACTTATATTCCTTTTTTGGCTAATTTCTTTATCTGAGCTTTTCATCTTCATCTATTGATTGCTGCTACATTCTGTAGATTTGTTCTTGCTCATCCGGAGGCAGTTACTTTTTGTTTGGAGCTGATTTGAAAATCTATCTGTTGTTCAAGACGATTCCTTTTTGTGCATTGCAAATGAATAACAAATTTGATGGCTTTATCTTTGGGCCTTTTACAGTGTGAAGCGGCACACCATATCCGTATTTGTGGGAGACGAGAGTGGAATAATCAATAGGATAGCTGGTGTGTTTGCTCAGAGAGGGTTTAACATCGAATCCCTAGCTGTTGGTTTGAACAAGGACAAGGCTCTTTTTACCATAGTCGTCATTGGGACTGAAAAGGTTTTGCAACAAGTTGTGGAGCAGCTTAATAAGCTTGTTAATGTTATCAAGGTTTATGACTCCTCTTCTACTTTGCTTATTTGTCTGAATTCCCTTGTTTCCTTTGTTGGAATTTCTGATTTCTGCCTTCATTTTAACCTTCCTGGTTTATTTTATGTTTGGTTAAATCTCCTGGGTAAGTTGAAGATATATCAAAAGAACCACAAGTAGAACGGGAGCTAATGCTTATTAAGCTTCGTGCAGATCCCACGACTCGGGCTGAGGTATTAAACCTCGTCTATTTCTTGTAAGTTGTTGCATAATTTCATATAATTAGGAGAGTTATTTCTCCATCTGCTGGCCTTGTGTTCATTTAGCATCTTCTAATGGAAGGGGCTGGTCTGTGTCCTAGAAGTTGTGACTGATATATCTTCTAATATGTCACCTGAGTAGATTTTTCTTCTGCTCTTGATGGACGCCATTATTTTTGTTTTCTTCCCATTTAGTGCAAAATGAATTTTGTGTCCTTCAGTTGTTTGCATCCTTATTTATCATGACAGTTTCTGTTTCTTTCCCCATGTTTACTATCACTAGATTATGTGGCTGGTAGACATCAACAAGAAGGATGATGCAACTATGTTCCTTAGACGTTGGTGATGCTCTCTCAACTGCAGAAATGGTGTAAAATACATGGGAACACCATGTCCACTTAACCCCTATTACTGATGCTCTCTCAAGCAACCAAAAAAAATTTTACACCATGTCCTTTCACTTGTCCCTTTATGACTTGTTGTTCACCTAACCCCTATATCACACAAACTCGGATAAAAAATAAAAATACCAATAGTTCCACCTGCCATTTCCCTTGAACTATGACAACAACAATTACCAAAATGGAGAGTAGGACTAGATGAGACCCACCTAATTTTTTTTTTTTTAACTTGGTGTATGCCCGGATCAAAAATCAAGATCTTCTTCAGTAACTTATGATCACCTATACAAAAATGGCTCATCCTTTCAAGTATACCCGGATCAAATACAAAACGAAAACCACTTCTTGTTCCTGAATTTGCAATCCAGTAGTTGATGTTCTGAAATAGTGCAGCTTAAGCTAATATATGACATGATTTAATGGCAACAAATGATTATCAATCAACACACTAACCCCCCGTTTGTTTTTGGGTAGAGAAAGGTAATGATTACCCTTATGAATATAGTCCATATTTAAGTTAAGATTCATTGATCACTATTCTAATCATTCTCCTTCTTCTCCCCATTTTTCATACAAAATTTGTTACCCTTCTATTCCCTAATTTGAAGGGGGATAACTAATACCTCTAGGATGGTTTAATAATCCCCCCACCCTCTCCTCCAAGCTCACAAAAAATGATGATCATATACATTTTATATGTAAAATTTAATACCTTACCTTTCCATTCCCCTCTTATATAAACAAACGACCCCTAAATGGTAACCACATAATTCAAGATAATGAATTCAACTGATTGAAACAAAACAACCTATAAGGCCATCAGGAAATAAAAATTTAAATTACCAACAACACATTCCTTGTTCAGTTGAGGTCAATAAAGAAACACCAGCTTATTAAAGAAGATCCACACAATAGCAGTGGCAGAAAACTGGAAAATCCATGGATAAAGAACCACATCACAAAACCAATTCGAAATTCTTATGGAAGCAATTGAACAATTCGAACAAATTCCACAAGAAAACATTAATCAAAAACCATAGCAGAGGAGGAAATGAAAAAAAAAATCCAAGAATTAATGAAATGCTAAATGCAAACTGACCTGATCAGTTGAAATTCACCTAGACCACGCTTCATCTTTCATCAGTGGCTCCAAGGAGGCACTGAGGCGGTGTCGAGGAGGCTGCCTATGCCTTGGACAATCGAAACCACAGGAGAGCGGCATGAGAGGAGAGGGAGATGGAATCACCGTCCTCATCGCATCCTCACCAGCGCCGCCGCCGCCTTCAGGGCACCACTCAATCGTCCGACATCGCATCTCCACCATCGTCATCAGCCTTCTATGTTCGATGGAGCCTGGAGGAGGACTGAACGAAAGCGAATTGAACAGAGACAGAGAAAGATCGGCGATTTTGAGAGAAATAAGGAGAGGGTGTTGGTATACTACACATCTGGTGAAGGCAAAGGTAGCAGACAACCAGGAGCGACATCGTTTTGCTTCAAGTTGTAACAGATTACATAGAACGGTGTCGTTTTGCTTGTATTCGTTGTAAATGAACACACGTGCCAATCACGTGGCTAGAGCGGTACAAATAACAAACTCGGTTGTTACACCGAGCAATTGATTGAATCAAAGTTTTCACCTTCTTCAACCTCTGTTCTCTTTCTCTCTCTTTTCTGGTTTTCGATTCTTGTTTCCGCAAAATCCAACATGGTATCAGAGCCAGGTTAGCTCGATTTTTCGTTCCGCGTTTCTGTTCTTCGTTTTCTTTCGCGATTGCCAAAAGATGGATCAAGTTCCTGATCAGCAACCGCGAACTGGTTTTGACATACGAGATCCGTTGTATCTTCATCCGTCGGACAGCCCGGGGATGGTGCTTGTTTCAAAGGTATTTGATGGATCTAGTTTTGGTACATGGAAAAGATCAATGTTGATTGCTTTATCAGCAAAGAATAAGGTTGGTTTCGTGAATGGTAGAATTGAAAAACCCAGTAAAGATTCTCCTACTTTCTATGATTGGCAAAGGTGCAATGACATGGTTGTATCTTGGATTCTGAATGCTTTAGGCAAAGAATATGCAGAAAGCGTGATATACAGTGATTCTGCAATTGAAATTTGGCTTGATTTGGTGTCTCGTTTTGAACAAGCGAGCTTGGTTCAGCGTTTCTCTGTGCGCAAAGAACTTTGCGTAATTTCTCAAGGTAGTGATGATTTTGCTACTTTCTATACCAAGATCAAGAAGCTTTGGGACGAATTGAAAGCCTTGCAAACAGTTCCAAGGTGTTCTTGTGGTGCTAGTCAAGAATTCTGCAAATTTGAAGAGGATCAGAGGCTTCTTGAATTGTTGATGGGATTGAATGACAGTTTCAATTCAATCCGTGGCCAAATCTTGATGATGAAGCCCAGTCCAACCATTGCAGAAGCATATTCGATGTTGAGTCGTGAAGAGAAACAGTTGAATTTCAAGTCCAATAGTAGTTTCACGAGTGATTCATCTGCTATGAACACTCAGAGCAAGAAAGCTGGTGGAAATGGTTCACAGCAGCAAAGTGCTGGACAGAAACCTAAGCAAGAAGGGTCGGTTCCTACCAAACGACCTTCTTATGTTTGCACTCATTGCAAGAAGACAAGGCATAAGGTTGAATTTTGTTATAAATTGATCGGGTATCCAAGTGATTCAAAGGCTCCTAAGGACAGGAAGTTTTCTGGTAGCACTGGTTCTGAGGAAGTGACTGAACAAGCACCTGCCATTCCAGGGTTCACAGCTGAGCAGTGTTCTCAACTTCTCTCTATGTTGACTAAAGGGGCTCCTCAATCTCAAGCACAGGGCACAGAGATGGCCAGCTGTTCCATGGCAGGTATTCACACTTCTGATCTTGTGAATTACTCTAAGTATTTAGCTCTAAGTGCACAGTTTGAAATGAAAAGTAATGGTCATGTTTGGATCTTGGATACTGGCGCCACCGATCATATGTGTTTTGACCAAAATTCTTTTGACCAGCTTATCCCTCTCTCTCATCCACACAAAATTACCCTTCCAAATAACACCTTTATCACTGTTAAGTTTCATGGTTCAGTGAAAATTTTGCCTGATATCACACTGAATCATGTGTTTTTTGTCCCTGAGTTTAAATTTAATTTGTTGTCCATCAGCAAGTTAACCTCCCAAATGAAATGTGGTGCTCATTTCTCTTCAAACATTTGACTATTGCAGGCCCCTTCTCTGAAGAGGCCACTGGTGCTTGGTGAGCACAAGGATGGACTTTTTCTGCTGCACTATTCTCCAAAAGTTTCCTTGCACTCTGATGAATCTTTTTCAACTTGTAATACTCTTAAATGTGTTTCTGATTCTGCTATACTTTGGCATTTGCGATTGGGTCACATGTCTTTTGACAAACTCAAACTGTTAAAGTCAATTGATGTTTCTTTTCCTTCTATAAATGATCATGTGTGTGATGTATGCCATAAAGCTAGACAACACAGGTTGCCATTTCCACATAGCTCCATTAAATCCAAGCTCCCTTTTGACCTCATACATATTGATGTGTGGGGACCTTATCACACTCCTACTTATATGGGCCACAAATATTTCATGACAATTGTAGATGACTACACCAGATGCACTTGGACTCATTTACTGTCTTCAAAAGCAAGTGCATTTTCTTTCCTTAAAAGTTTTGTCTTTATGGTCCAAACTCAATTTCATACAACCCCAAAAGTCATTCGTTCTGACAATGCTTTTGAGCTTGGTTCAAGCATAGCAGGCATTGAGTTCTTTAAATCTCATAGTATTATACACCAGACTAGTTGTGCTCACACACCACAATAGAATGGTGTTGTTGAGAGGAAACATAAACCCCTTCTTGAAACAGCCAGAGCCTTAATGTTTCAATCCCAAGTTCCTACCAAGTACTGGGGTGATTGTGTTCTTATGGCCACACACTTGATCAACAGATTTCCCTCCAAAATCCTTCAAAATATAAGCCCTTATGAGAGATTATTTTCTGTCACTCCTGACTATTCTCTCTTGAAACCTTTTGGTTGCCTATGTTATGCTACCACATATCCAAAGTCCAAAGACAAGCTTTATCCCCGTGCTCAAGCTTGTGTTTTTTTGGGGTTTCCTTTTGGGAAGAAAGCTTACAAGCTTCTCAACATTTCTTCAAAAGAAGTGGTTATAGCCAGAAGTGTCATCTTCTATGAGACAAAATTTCCTTTTCAGTCCCTTTCAATGTCCTCATCTGATGTCATTCTCCCTTGTCCTGCTTCAGATGATCAGTTTCACACCACAAATGTGTCCCCCACCCTCCATCACCTCAAATTTCATCTCCTTCTATTTCAGACCATGACCTTTCTCCCATTGCAAATCATTCTCCTCCTAATGTTTTTTCAGAACACATTCCTGTTGTTAGAAGATCATCAAGAGTGCATGTTCCTCCATCCTATCTCAATGATTATGTTTGCAACTCCTTTTGCTCAAACACTATTACCTCTGCTTGCTTTTCACCCCCATCCATTTGTGCCAGTGTCCTTTCCAGTAATGATCACCATTTACTTTCTTCTCTTTTTGTTGCACATGAGCCATCTACCTATGCAGAAGCAGCTAAATCACCAGCTTGGCTACAAGCTGTGGACAAGGAGTTCACTGCTTTGGAATTGAACAATACATGGTCTCTTTTCCCTTTGCCCAAGGGAAAGAAACCAATTGGTTGCAAATGGGTATTCAAATTGAAGCTGCGTCCTGATGGTTCAATTGAAAGGCACAAGGCTCGGTTAGTTATCAGAGGCTGCACACAGAAAGCTGGTATTGATTTCACTGAAACTTTCTCACCTGTCATAAAGATGACAACCATCAGAGTTCTTGTTTCTATTGCTCTTAAGCAAAAATGGAAGATGTTTCAGCTAGACGTGAATAATGCGTTTTTACATGGTGACCTTCATGAGGATGTCTGTATGAAGGTCCCTCCTGGTTTAAATGTTGAAGATTCGTCTTTAGTTTGCAAATTAAACAAGTCTCTGTATGGTCTTCATCAAGCCTCCAGGCAGTGGTATGCCAAATTATCTGATTCTTTGAGTACTCGTGGATTTTCTCATTCTCCCAATAACCACTCTTTATTCATAAGAAGAGATGGAGATTCAGTTGTTTTTTTGGCCATTTATGTTGATGATATTCTCCTCACTGGAAATGATGAATCTGCCATGAGTGATTTGAAGTCATTCCTTGATGATCAGTTTAAAATCAAGGATTTGGGGGAGCTGCATTATTTTCTGGGTATCGAGTTCTTGAGAGTTCCTCAGGGAATGGTTCTATGTCAGAAGAAATTTGTCTCAGATCTTCTGAAGGAGTTCAATGTCACTTCTGGATCTGCTCAAGCTCCTTTGATAGCTGGTGTTGATCTATATAAATCCTCGAGTCCTCCTCTGTCAAATCCTCTTTTCTTCAGAAGGTTGGTTGGGAAACTCAATTTTTTGACACATACTCGTCTAGATTTGGCTTTTGCTGTTCAGTATTTGAGTCAGTTCATGCATTCTCCCTCGGAGGCTCATCTGGATGCAGCTTTCCACGTTTTGAAATACCTTAGGCATCGTCCTGGACTTGGGTATTCTTCTCAACTCTTCTTCTGATATGGAATTGCTGGGATACAGTGACTCTGACTGGGCTGCTTGCTCCCACACTAGAAGATCAATAAGTGGGTATTTTGTTTCGTTTGGAGGTTGCCCCATATCATGGAAGGCAAAGAAGCAGTCCATTGTATCTCTGTCATCTGCTGAAGCAGAGTACAGATCGCTGCGTCGCCTAACAGCAGAGATTGCTTGGTTGACGCGTCTATTGGCTGAATGTGGTGTTACAGGAATTCTACCCGTTCATGTGAAGTGTGATAGCCTTGCAGCAATCCATATTGCTAAAAATCCAGTTTACCATGAGCGCACAAAACATGTAGATCTCGACTGCAATTTTGTGCAGCACAAGTTATGTGAAGGATTGATCAGTCTTTCTTAAATTCCTACTCGAGAGCAGCTGGCTGACATCTTCACTAAATCACTTCCAGGTCCTTGTCACCATGAGCTTTTGTCCAAGTTGAAGATGGTTTTACCACCTTCAACTTGAGGGGGGGTGTTGGTATACTGCACATCTGGTGAAGGCAAAGGTAGCAGACAACCAAGAGCGACGTCGTTTTGCTTCAAGTTGTAACAGATTACATAGAACGGTGTCGTTTTGCTTGTATTCGTTGTAAATGAACACACGTGCCAATCACGTGGCTAGCGCGGTACAAATAACAAACTCGGTTGTTACACCGAGCAACTGATTGAATCAAAGTTTTCACCTTCTTCAACCTCTGTTCTCTTTCTCTCTCTTTTCTGGTTTTCGATTCTTGTTTCCGCAAAATCTAACAGAGGGCGAGCGAGCGAGAGAACCAACGACTCAATGAGAGCGAATAAGGTCAGACCATTAAAACATTGAGCAGGATCCGCGTCCCAATCTGAAAAATAGTCCATTTTCACTTTAAGAGTTTTTTTCATTTTAAGAACCTTTTTCAGTTGAACCATTACATATATATATATATATATATATATATATATATATATATATATATATATATATATATATATATATATGTATATATATATATATAGGGGCTTTCCTGTGAAACATATCTTACCATGTAACGGGAGGACAATTGTGGACCATTAGATCAAAAGCAACCAACATCTAGGAAAATTCTAATAACTTTTTGTTTTTTAATTACCTTAAGGGTAGATTTGTAATTTGGGTATAAAGAAGTTATGAAAATAAAACCTCTCCTAGTTCTTTGAAATCATCGTACGTGACTCTCTTCGGAGTTTATGAATTGAATTCTTTCAAATACTTTGAAGTTTTTTCTTCCTGTAAAAAATTATTTAGTCAAAAAGTTAAATATGAACAATTATCAGGTGTAAATACATGCATGTTTAGGTAGATGTAATTGAAATTTTAGTTTCTTAAATATGAATATTTAGTTTTGTAAATAGAATTTATTCCATAGGGGGTTTGTAAACATGAATACTTATTTGATCAATATGAGTATTTAGATTTTCTTTATACGGAGTATGAATTTTAATTTTGTGAACAAAAACAACTGAAGCTTAATATAAGTATGTATTGTATGTTGTTAAGTGAAAATTAACTGTATGCTCATGATAACCATTTATTATTCACATATAAATATCCATACAATTATTTAAATATAAATAACTGTTTATTCTTATATAACAAACTAATTATTTACAACTAATTCAGTATTCATAGTTAATACATTGATTATTCTTATTTATTGGTTAAATAATTCACTTTTAATGACATGGAAACTACTTGAAAATTGTTCATATAGTGGAGGAATATAGACACGGGGAGACAAGTTCTTCGGACATGGAAATTATTTGATATTGATAGTAATGGGAGGGCTAAAATGACAAATTTAGCCTTATTATTAACAATTTGGAGTTAAAAAAACTGCTGCATCTCACCCCCACGTTTATCACTAAAAAATAACTGTTTTTTTCTTATTAATCTCAGCCATTTGTTTTATGTGATCCATTGGCCAGGATTTGTCCCCTTGTTTCATGGTAAGAGATGTTTCATTGGAAAGCTATTCTATATATATATATATATATATATATATATATATATATATATATATATATATAGGGTTGGGTTCGGGTGAGAAGCACACTACCGGTGAGAAGGAAAGAAGTGATTTGATTGGTCCACGTGTCCAAAAATAAATTAAAAATAGGAGACACGCGGATTCCCCCGATTAATTAGTAACACCCACCCAAATTAATTAGTAACACCCCCACTCTCACAGGTAACGCTAATTAATTACACGCGCAAACACACAAAACTTACTAATTAATTGAAAAAGCTACGTAGACATATAAAAACATTTACATCCACTTTTAAAATTTATTTTTTGACATTTTCACTTGTTAAAAAAATATAAAAAATATATTTTTGACTGTAATTTAATTTTATCTACACATAGACACCCACTTTGTATATGTTTTGTTGAAAAAAAAATTAACAAGAAGTGGTTCAGCCATTTTATTTGTATTGGTTCAGCAATTTGATTCATAGTGGTTAAGCCATTTTATTTGTTGTGGTTCAGCAATTTTAGTCATAGTGGTTCAGTCATTTTACTCTTAGTGGTTCAAGCTTTTTCTTTGTATTGGTTCAGCTATTTTACTCGTATTGGTTCAACCATTTTATTTCTAATGGTTCATGAAGTTATCAAGAAGTGGTTCATGAAGCTATAAAGAGTCTATTTATTTGATGAACCACTTGGCATAAAAACCCATGAACCACTTAGTATAAAAACTCTGAACCACTTAGTATAAAACTCTGAACCACTTGGTATTAAAACCCTGAACCACTTGGTATTAAACCCTGAACCACTTGGTATTAAAAAAAATTAAATTTTTTAGTCACTGAACCTCTCTCTATTTAGTTACTGAACCAATCTCTATTTAGTCACTGAACCACTCTCTATTTAGTCACTGAACCACTCTCTATTTAGTCACTGAACCACTCTTTATTTAGTACTGAACCAATCTCTATTTAGTCACTGAACCAATCTCTATTTAGTCACTGAACCAATCTCTATTTAGTACTGAACCAATTTCTATTACTTTGTGATTTTATGCATAATTTTTGCCAGTTTTCGCTATGATTTCTTGGTTCCAGTTTGGGGCTAACCATATATAAGAAGGAAATGTGATGATCTAGCCATAAATGTACTGCTTCCTTTACTGAATAACATAGACTTGCAGTTGCAGTGATGGCTATCTACAATCAGTAGTTGCAAGGTCACTTTCATTAGTTTTTTTTTTTTCCATGGAAGAAAAAAGGAGATTTACATAATACACAATACAACATATGAAGATGAGCCATTTTGAGCTTCTTCACTGTACCCTTTCAAGTGAAAACAATCTCCCCACCTTTAGCACTTGCATGTATTCATGGAAACCTATCAAAGTACTTCAGTTTCACCCCCAATTCACCCATTTTGGAAACTAACAGCTACTTACCCATCTTCTGTTCCTTTCAACCCCCCCCCCCCCCACCAATTTTTCAGCTCCCCCAAGAGCTTCTAATTATACCCTTTATTTTTATTTATCTTTACTTTTTGCATCAATGTGAATTTATGTTTGGGAGGTTGAGGTGTCAGTTCATATCCGAGTTCTGCACTTATCCCATTTGTTCATCTGTTACTTGTTTGCTTCCTTGGAATACAGTCCTTCTGACTGTAGTACTTTTGGGGATTTATGGTAATTTCTTGGATTAGCACAGGTGATACATTGTGTGTGTGTGTGTGTCTATATATATATATATATATATATATATATATATATATATATATATATATATATATTGATGATCTAGTGTTTGTTTCCAAACGATTAGACTTGATTTTACAGGCAATTTAGATACAGTGCACACATGCCTTGCCTCTTGAACTTGCTTTGTGTTCGTAGACTAATCTCTATTTAGTCACTGAACCACTCTCTATTTAGTCACTGAACCACTCTCTATTTAATCACTGAACCAATCTCTATTAAGTCACTGAACCACTTGGTATAAACCTCTAAACCACTTGGTATTAAAACACTGAACCACTTGGTATAAACCTCTGAACCACTTGGTATAAACGTCTGAACCAATTAATATAAAACCCCTTAACCACACGACAAACTTATTAAATTCATTATACTATACTATAGTGTATATATATGAAGGAAGGGTGGCCAGTGGCTACACAATTAGTTAAAGAAACGTGAATTGTTGAGTACATATAATGCAAAGCCAGAGGTCAACTACAGATTTAGTTTCGGAGCAAATCTGAAACAAATTCTCTCTCTTTTTTTTGATATGGGAAACAAATTCTCTAAAACTAAATGCAGTAGCCTAAAAATCTCCTCCATCCTAGAGGTAAGGGAAACCGATTTCAAGAGTAAATATTTATAGATGCCATGGCAGATGACAGAATAAATTTCCATCTGATAAAAATGACGATCAAAATCCACTCGAATCCGAATCTGATGGCCTTTCATTCGTTACATGAGTTCTCCGTTTGGCGATACCGCTGTCACCAATTAAGATCTTTGTCGGAGGTCTTGCTTGGGGCTTGGGAGACTCAAAGCGACACCTTGCGTCACTTTTTCGAGCAGTACGGGGACATTCTTGAGGCCGTTGTTATCACCGACAAGAACTCCGGCCGCTCGAAAGGCTATGGCTTTGTGGTGGCCTTCTGGTCGGCACCGGCGAACGTCCGGTGGTGGAAATCCGTCCTTTCAGAAGCAATTGAAGTCTGCCGCCTTGATGAAAGATGTCGGAGTAGAGGAGACAACCAGCGAGATGAGAGGAAGAGTCAGTTGGTGACGCTCCGGGTTGGTCTCCGGGAGGCGAGCCTCGCCGGGAAGATGTGCGGGAAAGGGGCTGCCAGCGGTAGAAGAGGAGGAGGAGAAGATGGTGGGGGAAGTTGTGCGGGATAGCCATAGGAGGAGGTAGGAGAAGATGGCATATCCAATAGAGAGGAAGAAAAGCGAGTGAGTGTTGTTTTATTTAAAAAAAAATAGATCCGGCTCAACCAATTAGGTTACTTCTTTCCTTCTCACCGGGAGAGATTCTTCTCATATGAACCCTCCCCTATATATATAGGGATGCGCTCCGGTGAAAACCAAAATTGCGGTAGAAACCCGTGATGACCGGCTTTTTAGCCCGGTTCACTTGCTTTATAGCCCGGTTATGAATAGAACCGATCTATAAAGTCATAAATTTTAGCCCGGTTTTGAATAAAACCGAGCTATGAAGTCACTATGTAATTTTAAAACATTAGCTTTTTAGCACAATTTTTCGGTTTGACCGAACTATAAAGTCATGTGTTATTTTAAAACTGGAGTTTTTAGCACGGTTTTTAGGTTGAACCGAGTTGTAAAAGTCACCGTGTGATTGAGGTTTTTAGCACGGGTTTCAAAAAAACCAAGATATAAAGTAGTCCTCACGGATTTTTACCACAATTTGAGGTTTTCACCGGAGTCAATCCCTATATACACATATATATATATATATATATATATATATATATATATATATATATATATATATATATATATATATATATATAAACCTTAACACATATGTTTATCTAAAAAATACAGTATATTTTAAAAAAAATACTTACAATCTTGAGGAAATTTTCACCTGTAGAGTTTGACCTCCTTAATTATAATGAAAACTTGAAGCATGGAAAAAGTGGTTTTCAACTAAATGTATTAATTATAGAACCTTTTAAGTGATGAAAGTAGAGCAATACTATGCAGCTGCATGGGATTTAGGCATTCAGCTATAAAAAGCTATGAAAATGTCTTAGAGCATTACTTGGTTTGGGGAGTCATAAGCTATTGAGGAGCTTTGACTCCTTAAATTGCAGAAGCATAAGCATGAGAGGTACAAAAGATGCGGCAATTTGATTGCGGGTTTATGCTGACGGGGTGTCGCATGCTCGTATTATTATACTCGCTAAATAAGTAATCATATGCTTACTAAACTTCAAAATTTTATACAACCAAGTATTATTTTCTTAAGGAAATTATAAACATAAATTCAAATTTTAAAAGTAACCCTTTTAACTATGGGTTTTGATTCAATAACATATTAAAATATCACGTGACCAAAGTAATTAAACACTAATCCATAACCAAAGAAATTATAAATTTTTATTATTTGCGCTTTTTTAGGAGCTAAATACTATGTAAATTAAAATAATTTTTTCTATTTCTTTAAAATTTCATACTTAACACTGAAAAGTATGAATTAAAAATAAATATTTATAAAAAAGTTGATGTTTAATATATTTTTTATCATTACAAAAACGTGTATAGATATGAAACGACATGTTTAAAACGATATGTTTTGATTAATGAAATGATTATATGAGAAAACCCAGTAACGGATTAAAAAAAATTAAGATGGCAAATTTTTTTTCATATATAATTTATATATATATATATATATATATATATATGAAATAGATTTGAAAGATTGACACTCCTCCAGAGTTAAAAAAAATTCTATGAAAAATTAATCATAACGAACTTCTAACAAAATCACGATTAGCATGGAGAGGGATTGGTATCCCCCTCAAATGCATCTTCTGTGACAACCAGTGTGAGGATGATGTTCACCCCGTTTAGAATGTAAACACGAGAAAATTTGTGCAACAGGCACTTTTATTGGCCTAATTAGTGGATTGTCCCACTTTTTGGAAAAATTGTAAAACTGTCCATCCCGTTAAATTAAAATATGAAAGAAAAATAAAAAAAAATTAAATTAAAGCCCTAAACTCCAAATCTCTACCCGATCGTCTTCATCCTCCATCAGTCCACCATCATCCCTAATCCCCGATCCCTAGTCCCCGATCTCACCTTCTTCGCGTCGCACCGAAGGCTCCGAACTTTTCTCTTCCTCTCTCGCCATCGTCACTGCCGTTGCATCATCCTCCCGTTCCCAATTCTGCCTCCGCCTGATGGTCGGCTGTAATTGCAGGTTCATCCAGAGCCGGGAGGAAGAAGATGACTGCCTTCATCCAAATCCATGGATTTCGCTCGCTCTCGCTCGGGATGGATTTATCGCAGATCTTGTACTCCGTCGATTGCGATTGCGCTTGCAAGTGAAGAGCGACGACGACCGATCTGTGTGCGATTGGAGTGACGACGGCTTCACATCCGGTCTCCAGGTCCTTTCATCGGCATATTCTCCCTCTACCGCTGCAGATTCTGATGAGGCTCCTTCTTCTCGGCTAGAGGAGGTTCCTCGGGCCAGACATCGCCGGATTCGGATCCGATTTGTGTGCGATTGCGAGGTCTCCGGCGGCTTCATAATGAAGGCGGACGTTGATCTCAAGAGGCGGATGCTGATCTGTGTGCGATTGCGATGTACGAATCCAGATCTCGTGCTCAGGGAGCGGAGAGATGAACCTGCAGTGGACTCTGTGTTTCTTATGGAGATTGATAGTGCGGTTGATCCAGTGAGTCCCAATCGGCTTCCTCTTCTTTCGTTCACATTCAATTCTTGGTTTCTCAGTTTCAAGTTTTCCTAATTTATTCAATTTCTGTTCATCGAATGTGTTCTCTCTCCTGTTCTTCAATCGGTGCCATGGCGGATCGATGCTGAGTGTCTGAATTAGTTGCTAAGTGTGCCATGGCAGATCCATCACTTATTTATCCATCACTTCTTTATCCATTCTTTTGGACAAGGATGATAGATCAATACGAATTGCAGCCGGTGAAGCATTGGTGCTAGTATTTGAGATTGGAGATTTTGAAAGATTTTCATCTGAAGGAAATGGCTCGGCAGATATTGTTAATACATAATCTTGCAAGCCACGAGAGGGATATGTACATTTGCAAGGTCTAAAAGGAAAAGTTCTGAGTGAAATTAAAGCTCTTGTTTCTTAAGCGAGTGGAAAAGGTTCGACTAAGAAGGATCTTAATAGCCAGAAGAATTTGTTCCATGATGTTCTGGAGTTTCTTGAGGTACTACTGATTCATCTACTTGTCCATCCTTGAACTTTGCTTTCTTCCATTTTTTTACTGAAGCTGGTTGGTTATTATTCTGCTGCACCAGTGCTAACGCCAAGTTAATTAGTAAATAAAATATCTTCCATTTCTGTTTTTCTTGTTGCTGCAGAGCATTGACTAAAATGAGGGAAATAAAAAAGTTGGACAACATAGGGCATTAGGGCCTAGTTTGGTAGAAAAAGCAAGACCTGCCAAGCAAGAGACCCCTTGTCCATCAACTACAGATTTTGCAGCTAAGGAAGCTTGTGAAAAGTGGAGATTTAGGTGCTTTATCACATTTCTTTCTTTCTTTTTTTAATTAGTAAATAAAATATCTTCCATTTGTGTTTTTCCATTACCATACAATGTTATTTGCAATGTTATTTTCCATTTTTTTAATAAGTAAATAAAATATCTTCCATTTTTTTAATTAGTAAACAAATTCTAACATGTATACACATATAATGTTATTTGTAATTTTATTTTTTAACATAGTGGTAGGATTGCACAACCCAATATTATATTTGCACAACATAAACTTATATTTGCACAACAGATTATTATATTTGCACAACAAAAAGCGCTTACACGAAAAAGTTATAATATAAATATTATATTTGCACAACTTACGATTATATTTGCACATCGTCCTATTATATTTGCACGACATAATGTTAAAAAAATAAATAAATAAAATAAAAAAACTAGACTTGAGTCATATTTGCACAACTTAAGGTTATATTTGCACAAAGTACTCTTATATTTGCACGACAAAATGTTTAAAAAAATAAAAAAAAATTAGACTTGGGTCATATTTGCACAACTTACGGTTATATTTGCACAACGTACTCTTATATTTGCACGACAAAATGTTAATAAAAAATAGAATTGGGTCATATTTGCACAACTTACGGTTATATTTGCACAACGTTCTCTTATATTTGCACAACATACTCTTAAATTTGCACGACAAAATGAAAAAAAAACTAGACTTAGGTTATATTTGCACAACTTACGATTATATTTGCACAACGTACTCTTATATTTGCACGACAAAATGTTAAAAAAAATATAAAAAAAATAAAAAAAAACTAGACTTGGGTCATATTTGCACAACTTACGGTTATATTTGCACAACGTACTCTTATATTTGCACGACAAAATGTTAAAAAAATAAAAATAAATAAAAAAATAAAAATAAACTAGACTTGGGTCATATTTGCACAAGTTACGGTATATTTGCACAATGTACTCTTATATTTGCACGACAAAATATTTAAAATAAAAATAAAAAAAAAATAGACTTGGGTCATATTTGCACAACTTATGGTTATATTTGCACAACGTACTCTTATATTTGCACGACAAAATGTTAAAAAAAATAAAATATAAAAAAAACTAGACTTGGGTCATATTTGCTCAACATAGGGTTATATTTGCACATGCACAACATACTCTTATTTTTGCACGACAAAATGTAAAAAAAAAAATTAGACTTGGGTCATATTTGCTCAACATAGGGTTATATTTGCACATGCACAACATACTCTTATTTTTGCACGACAAAATGTAAAAAAAAAAAACTAGACTTGGGTCATATTTGCTCAACATAGGGTTATTTTTGCACATGCACAACATACTCTTATTTTTGCACGACAAAATGTAAAAAAAAAAAGTGAAGCTATAGGCAAGATGATAAAATTGCTATTGGCAAGATGGACACTCCACCAATTTGTCCCAAAGTGTGGACATTTCACCAATTAAGACAACTTTTTTGGACATTTTGCAAACTCCCCCAAACTCAAAACGGAAGCTCTCGCATCCAATTTCCAAACTTAACTTTCTCAACTTGAATCAGCCAATTAAGCACCCCTAAATTTCAATCCTAAATTTTCAAACTAACCCTTGCGCCTCCATCAAAGCTCCTGTGAACCGACTGATAGCATGCATTCATATAGGTATTATAGGACTTATTTAACATAGTTTAGTTGTAAATAATGTCCTCATTAGTATTAATTTGTGAATTAGCTTGTTATGGTTATCGAGGCGGAATCTACACATATTTGTGGTGAATTTCAAGTATGAGAAGCTCATATGGGAGATGCATGAAGTGAAGATGGGATTACAAGATTCGATCAAGGAAAGAAGGAATGAGTGTTGTGAACAGGAGCCACGCCCGCGGCCATGTAACCGCGCCCGCGGTCAATACCTAGAGCAAGAAGTTGACTGAGTTATTAGGCCGCACCCGTGGCCAAGAAGCCGTGCCCGCGGCCTCCGTCGCAGCTAAAAACCTAATTTGCCGGATTTATCATTTTTAGTTATTTTATTTTGTAACCCTTTTGGATGTCTATTAAGGGGGTTTAAAGGATAAGTTTTATGAACGGTTTAGCAATTGAAGAAACCCTAGAGGAGAGCTTTTGTGCTATGGAGAACTAAACTCCTCTTTCGTTTGATTGATTAGTTTGAAGCTTTTGATTTGATATTCCGTGAGATATTCTCTACTCTATTTACTTTTGAGTAATCTTTATCTTCCTTTGTCATTGCTTATGATTGAGTTTGTGTTCTATTGGATTGGCCACCTAATATTACTTGAATTCAGTCTATCGCTAGATCTATGGGGACGATAGTTGAAGAACTTGGATCATAGTAGCAACTTGTGATTATCTAGGGCTAGTTGACTTTTTTGATTGCATGAGGATAAAGATACAATTGGTTTATTGCTAGTTGCCTTATTTCAATTATTCCTATTGACATTCCTTGGTGTGCATTGCTATTGTTGAATTGAATCTGGATAGTTTCTAGGTTATTCATCAATAAGGGTGTTTAGAGTCTAGTTGACATATTCACTAATTGCAGGGAAGGAATTGAAAGTTATTGTCAAGGTACAATTGATTTTCACAATAGGTTGCTCAAAAGTAATAGGTTTAGGGAATTTTAAGGATTGGAATCCAAATTGAGAGTGGATACTAATTAATCAAGCGTGTTTCTCACATATTGTTATCAATCACCATCATTGCACCTTTTGCTTATTTTTGTGTTACTTGGCATACTTCCAAAACCCCCCCTTTTCATATCATTCTCATCTTAGCATACAAATTGAGCATACGAATTGCACAAGTCTCTTTGGGTTCGACCTGTACTTGCAAAGCTATACTAGTTAGGTTATTTCAGAACTATTGGATAGGATTTAACGACCACGAAAATATCTCTATCACCAACCTCTGTTTGTCTTGCAAGGATAATTCATCACTTGGGGATATTAGCTAGACCGTGAAAATATCTCTATCACCGACCTCTGTTTGTCTTGCAAGGATAATTCATCACTTGGGGATATTAGCTAGAGCGGTGGAGCTAGAGAGGTGTAGTTCAACGAAACCACATCTTGGCGATTAAAAAATTCATCTTCCAAATTGAACCTTAAACTGAAAGTAAGTGAGAAGAATAGACATACATGATGTAGTTAAGCATATGATACTGCTAGGAAGAGACGGCGTTAAGAGGAAAAGGGAAATTGGCAGGGGAAGAGACGGTTGGGCGGTGTAAAATGGGCGTCTCTGGGAATTGGAAGTATTTGGAAGAGAAACCTAGTAATGGCAATTTGATAATTTTAAATGAACAGTAGTAAAACAAGGGGCAAAATAGTAACATAACTTTTTGCCATATTCTCCCTTTTATATATATAGAGAAAGTAAGAGTAACAGTGTAAGTTTGAAAATTGATAAAAAAAAAACCAATTAGCACAACGTACCATCGATCAATAACACTGATGATGTTTACCTTAAATACTCATTCATTCAGTACTCGTGCCTTGCAAGATACAAGATATATTTCTAAGATCGAGAAAATTGAGTCTATAATTAATCCACTTTAAAGAATTCAATAAAGCAAATGTCCATACTTAATTGAATACAAACGTCTACCATTTATTTGTGTGATAATTTCTTCAAATTATAACGACCAATGGCCTAGTGATAATTTTAAATTTGATAAGATAAGGTTACAGAATAACATTTCCTGATCGAAACAAAAACAAACTATATATTGTTCCTGATAAGATAAGGTGACAGAATACAATTTATTTGTGTGATAAGGTTACAGAATAACATTTCCTGATCGAAACAAAAACAAACTATATATTGTTCCTGATAAGATAAGGTGACAGAATACAATTTATTTGTGTGATAATTTCTTGGTGTATTTGCAGGCTTTACCCATGCATTAATTCAGAGAAGTGGTTAATTTTGGTGCCGCACTTCTATACAATGAAACTATATATATGGAGTCTTTTAAGTGGTTGTTCAAAACTTTTGGTTACTGATCCAAGTTGGAAAAGACTTTGACATGAATCAAGCAAGTAGTTATTGAAGCGTAATATATTGTTTACTCATCACTTGTTGCAAGTAGAGAGTTAATGACATGAAACCAGTAACAACAACCTGCTGTACAGATGTTGTACAATTTAATTTTACTGTTGCAAGGGTGAAGCTAATTATAAAAAATAAAAATGGGTACGTGTTCCAGTACTAGATCATTTTTGGTCTTAATTTACCTTTCAACCAACCTTCTATACAAATGCATGTATAATTGAATTTTAGTGTTCCTGTCAAAAACCATTAATTTAATTCAAGATTAGATAGTAGCTGGTTTTTATTTTTCAAGTTTAATATATAGTTCATGAATTACATGCACAGCATAACATGATTTTACCCACGATTAAAATAGGTCTATTCTTCGGCAAACAGAAACCCCTAAAGAAATCGTAATCCGAAAATGAAAATCAATTTTATCATGAAACAATGAATTGAAACCCTAGATAAAAAAATACTAAAAATTGAAGGGGGAAATTTGTACCGGAGATATCAATTTTTCAGAGAGGTGGTGAGGGAGGCGGTGTGAGAGAGGTGATGACTGGTGAGTGAAGAAGAGCGACAATCGAAGAGCTGGAGATGTTCCTCATTAGTCGAACTGAGGCAAGAGCGGAGACAGTGGAGATTGGAAATCGAAGAAGAGACGCCGTCGGAGATAGGAGAGTGAAGACAACCTCGAGTTCGAAAGAGCGCTGGACTGCTGGACAGATTACATGCCCGCCATGGCCTTCCATGGAAGGAGAGAGTGGAAGAGAAGAAGATGAGGAGCATGGAATGGGAGCCACCCTCGAGTTCGAAAGCCAGCGAGATTGGAGGAGGAAGGAGTCTGGGATGAACAGGGAGGAGTCTTTCGCTGTCGTGGGAGGTTGAATCGGGATTAGGAAGAGGGAATGAAAAGAGTTTTCCAGAGTTTCTTTTATTTTACTAAGTATTAGGGATGTTTCTTTTTTTTTTAAATTTCGTAAGTGTTGAATTATTTCGCGCGTATTTCATATGGGTGGGATTTGTCCCGCACTTATTTTTCTTTCAAAATTTTTTTTTTTAACATCGGTCAAAAAATAGTGTGGTGTCTGTTTTATTTTCAAAATCACAAATTTATCAACCGATGTCCAAAATGTTTTATATGGCAGGTTTTTTTGACCGATGTTAATGAACCTATGTTAAATAACAGAATTCTAGTAGTGATAGACTTTATGAATGGTCACTTATCCGCTTTTCTTTGTATTCTTTCTCTTGCATCCATTTATGTTGCATTTATACATTAATACCTTGTCGTCTTCCTTATATGCACTTATTAGCTTTCCTATCATGTTAGTAAGGTATACAAATAAGGGTACTCTCTTCGTAGGGATATTACTTTTATGCTGCAAAGGATAAGGATGTTTACCTGGACTTACCGTCGAGTTACTATTAATCTGAAGGAGTGGTCGATATTGACCAGGTAGGTTGACATCGAGTGACTTCATTTCTATAGGTGCATTCGATGGAGTGTGGTCGATCCAGGGGAGTCGTTATCGAGTAGGACCAATCGATATCGACTGACCTTTGTCAATCACAATGCTTTCTTCTGCATCGACCCCATACTTAGCTTCTGACATCAGTTCTGGCTCCTTTGTGGTCGACATTGACAGGGGGCTGTTGACATCGACTCCTTCCTCAGTCTCTTCTTCTTCGCCGGCTTTGTGCCAAATTGCCAAAAGCTCCTCCATTTGGGCCTCCATGGCCCTCTCCTCTTGTTCTTCAATGGTCAAGGTCCACTCCTTTGGTTCTTCACATGGAATTACTTTCCCTTTTGCATGTAAGGACTTGACTTCCGTTCAGTTCACCTCCTTCATAGTAGGGTTGAACGAGAATTCTATGACTTAATTGCCAATCGTGAATGACAATAATCCCTTTCGAACGCTAATATTGGCGTCGACTATAACTAGGAATGAACTCCCTAAAATGATGAGGCATGTAGGATCCTCCGGCATATCAAGCACAATGAAATTCGTGGGCACATAGAACTTACCCACCTTGATTGGGACATCATCAATGATTCTTGTAGGCTTTACAAAGTTGTTGTGCGCCATGTATAGCTTCATATCCACAGGCTCCAAGGCTATAATGTTTACCTTTGACCATGTGGACAAAGGCATGAGGCTCACGCTAGCCCCTAGTTCGCACAATGCCTTGTAGCGATGTTGGCCAAGCCTAATTGTGATGACAAATCTTCCCAGATCGCTTCTCTTCTCCATGTAATCTATTTTGCTGCACTCCTCTACGATCTCAGCGATTGATTGCTTTTTGCTTAGGATGTTCTTAAGGAATCGAATATATGATAACCTTCACAAACCTTTGAAACATCAAGTTCGCAGGGTCCCTTAATGATCTGGAGGGAAAGGGAAGTGGCTTCTTCTTTATTGGAGTGGGAATGGTCCAAGGCGTCGATGATGATTGGTCAACATCGAGTGTTGTGGTCGATCTCGGGGGCACCTGGACAGGGTCGACGTCGACAGTGGGCTTGACATCGAGGTGAGCAGTCAACATTGACAGGGGTTGGTAGACATCGACTGGCTCTCCAGTAGCTTTCTCTACGGGCTCCATTTTGTTAGTGTTGATTTATATTTCCTTGCCACTCCTTAAGCGTATAGCGGCGATGTGACCAGATGGTTGCCCCTTGGGATTGGCCTCAAGTTGGCCTAGGAGCGATCCGGCTTTTCGCGAAATGTTGGCCGCCAATTGACCCAATTGGGTCTCCACGCTCTTCCTCCATGTATCTATCTCACCAAACCTTGCATTAATGCCATGTTGTAGGGTGTGGATGGCATTTTTGGATTGATTGTTCTCCGCTTGGTTCCTCCTCATTTCGTCAAGGATGAGTTGCAAGTCATCCCTTCTTTCCCTCTCTTGATGGTCAGGTGCTCTATAAGGTGGCATGGAGGGTCTCTCTGATATTGTTGTTGGGATTGTTGGCACTGCCAATTTCCTTTGTAGCCTCGTCCATAGTTAGGCCCCCTTGCGAACTTTACTTCCTCATGGGTCTCCGCCAATTGCACTTGCTCCGCTAAGGGACAAGTCGTCGTGTTGTGCTTTTTTGACCCACATTCTAAAGAAGCTTGAATATTAGTAAAAAAATCTAACTTGTTTTTGGTGACGCTTTACCTAGTCCTTCATAAATTGATCCTTCACCTCAGGATCCACCTACTTTGATGGCTCATATAATGGCATGGATGAGGTTGGCCTTGCATCAGGGGCCGTAGGAGTACCATATGTTGTGTCAAACTCCACGAGCCTTTCAATCGTCTCCCAGGCTTAAATTGGTGTAAGCTCTAGGTAGCGGTAGGTGGTAAAGGTATTGATCCGCTCTCTTGTAGGCACATGTAGGGCATTGTAGATGATTTCTTGGATAACATATGGTGGTTGCCCATGCCTAGGGCAGGATCTTAGTAGGTCTTTGTAGCGCTCCCAGACTTGCGCTAGCGTCTCTCCTTGCTTCTTCTCAAAGGCCAAAATTCTCTGGCGAATATGTGCCATCATTGATGGTGGAAAGAACTTGTTTAGAAAGATGTCTCTAAGTTCACCCCATTTACGGATAGATCGTGGGGACAAGCTTTCCAACCAACGCAGAGCCTTTCCTGCAAGTGACTATGTAAAAGTTTTTAGGCGCACATATTCTAAATTAACACCGTCAGCAAGGGTCGGGGTTGGTCGACCCAAACCCTAACCCCAAAATTCATGGGTTGACGGGTTCGGGTCGACCCATTGACTTGTTGACCCCCTGGGTTGACCCGTTGACCCGGCGTGTTACATATTTTTTCTAAAATATTTTTTAATAAAAAATGACTATTAAAATAAATAAATAATATGTGAAGATAAAAATCTTCACAACACATTTCATCACCCACTTCATAATGTTAAAAATGTGAGAAGATTTATTATATCTCCATATCAATTCTTTCATCCACAATAATAGTGTGGGATGTAAGAGAGAAAAATATAAAAATATATTTTTCTCAAACATCATTTCTAACTTAATTTCCAATGTAAGAAAATGTAGGAATAAGTGAAGTGGGAGAAATGAGATAGTGGGATACATATATATAACCTCATGCATTCTCATTCTAACTCCATACTTTCAATATGAGATGAAGCTTTTGTCGCACGTCAGAAATGAGGGGATGGAAGGAAGACTTCCGAGTCTATAAAAGGGGAAGGGTGAGAGTGCTTTTGACTCACATTGCATATTGTAAATTAGTTTATGTTTATATTATCAATTATTCTAAGAATAATATACATAAAAACAATTATAAACTTTAAAAAAACATTTTTTCAAAAAAAAAACTTTGGAATGACGGGTCGACCCAGCCGGGTCACAAGTTCACTTTCCCCTGACCCTAACCCTAACCTGAAGCCCGCTCTGACCCTTTGACCCTTTGACCCGGACCCGGTGGGTCACCAACCCGGCGGGTCATTGACCCAGCAGGTCACGGGTTGACCTACCTAACCCGTGACCCGTGGCCACCTCTATGTAGAGGTCTACACAAGTTTTGGTTTGATTGCGTAGAGAACGGAGCATTTTAGGGTGGAAACAAGACACAGAAGAAGAGCTCGATCTCAACCAGAAGTACTCTACCTCGACAAAGTCACTCAATATCGACTAATGCACCCGAGGTCGACTAAAGGAAAAGAGCCAGATCGAGACTAAGGCAATATCGACCAGAAATCAACCATGTCAACTCGACATGAGGCACTCGACATCGAGTGGTCCACACAACATCGACCGGAATAGGAGACGCATAAGAGAAGCGGATTAGACCGGATCTTTGAGAGATTCAGTTGGCCACAATATATTCTATCATCTACCAAGATCATATATCATTAGGGGTATATTCCATGCATGATAGGGAATATTACCTATTTTTTTTATTTTAATAAAGGATATAATTTAGTTTAGATAGGATTTCCTTTTAGCAATCTTAGTAGGATTTGGACTCCAATCCTTGACTAGCAAGACTCCTAAACATCAACACAACTCAACCAAACCATATCTCCCAAATAACACACAACCAAACTTACTTTCTCATAAAGAACTTCAACCTTTATTTCAAACCCAATATACCTCTCAAACATATAAATCTTGCATAAAATAAAAGAACTAAAGAGTGATTGGCTCATGCACATGATTATAAACAGCGTTTTTTTCTTTTTTCTTTTTTTTTGGATTTTTTTGAACGAAAATAAATAAATATAATAACAAAAGTGCATTTATATGGTGAGCCAAAATCATTTTACAAAATATGTAACAAGATGGAAATATAATACAAATCCAAAAATCTTTCTTTCTCAAAGCTAAACATAGGCACTTTCCTTCCACAAATCCTTATTCCAACGAACTCTAAGTCTTAATTCCCAAATGGGAGTCTGGCTCAATTCGGCTAGGGATAATGTTTTTGGAGTTTATAATATAAAGCCTCAGGCTAATGTTTGGCTTCAAGAAGAGATAATGTAGAGAAGGTAAAGAGAGGATAAAATTGGCTTAAAAGATGCCTCCATCATTTAATTCCCATTCACATAAACATATATATGCATTTGCTTTGAATAACTATCACAACATTTAAAGATGCATATTAAGAGTATATACACTCAAGAAAGCAGAGGGATTTTTAATATTCTCCCTATAGGCAAAAATTCTCAGTAGGGTAATTTTGTTTGATTTTTCTTTTAGCCTAGGATCATATGTGCTCAATTTCATCACAAGTTCACAATCTATAGAAAAAATAATTTTTAAGGACTTGGGCTAAACCATCCAAATATTCCATAGAATTACATGATGAAGTCAGCCATTGGGTCTCATCATTGGACATCTAAGTTGGGTTAAAAAACTAAACAAAAAATATGCATTTTTTTCACATTTTCTAATTATTTTTTGGATTTGTGTATTTTTATGAAACTAAAAACTAAGAACTGAAATTTAAAATGCATAAACTTTAAACATGAATGAAATGCAAAAAACATAAACAAAACATAAAGCAAAATAAAAATCTAAGTCAAGTTTTAACCGAAAGCCAAGAAAGACATGTTTCAACCCCACCCATACTTAAAATATACAGTATCCTCACTGTATCACATAAAAACTAGGGTGCAGAGAGAAATTACAGAATAACTGACAGAGGAGGTCGATTTCGGGTGTTGTCGATGCCAGTAGTCGATATCGGGGGCTAAGGTCGATGTCGACAACACCTGTGTGTGCTGAAGAAGGAACTCGAAGTCGAGGGTTTTCGGGGTGTTGTCGATATTGAGTGGCCTCCTTGATGTCGATTGTAGTGTATTTCTCCTCAGTGATCGATCTCGATCACATGTGATGGCTCGACCCTTGGCAATCGATGTCGACTGGCCAAGTCAATTTCGTCCGCTTTTGCAGGGACTTCGTTTCTTCTTTCATCGTTTCTTATCGCTTAGTAACCAAAAATTCTTGTTAGTTCATAAGATATAAAACCACACTTTATCCAAGTCTTCAAAACCAAGATTCAAAATCCTAAAAACCTTCAAAGAGAATTTAAAGTTGTACTTGCAAGCTCTAGATTTTTGAGTCGCTAGGCCGACTTCTTCGATAGCACATCAAGATCCTTTAAGGTAGGGCCCCTTCAAGCTTGTCCCTTCTCCTGGATCATCTAGGTCCTTGTTGTAGTACCCAAGCTCAGTGAATATTGCTTCTTCTCCACAAAGTTCTTTTTTTTGGATCATGTCCTTTCTTTCTTCTCCTAGACCTAACCTTGCTAATATGAGCAAACCATGGAGCCTTGACCCTCCCATTAGTGAAATCATCATTAATGGACAGAGGAGAGTTAGAGATTGTACCCGAGCTTTCCTTGTTGGGACCAAAACAACGATCTTCGGGCCGGGGGTCAGTCGACATCGACACAGGGTGGTCGATATCGAGGTATGTGGTTCACGTCGACATAGGGTGGTCGACATCGACAGTGAGGACCCCATACTTAAGCTTTTGGAACCTCTGGTGCTCTTCTGTGGTGCTCAACATTGAGATAGACTTGTCGATATCGATCTCTGTAGTCGATCTCGATTGAGAGCAGTCGATCTCGACCTGCTCTGCAACTTCTACCTTTGCCAGCAAGTAATTGCGTAGCTTTTCCTCTACAGGTGTAAGCCCACTTTTATCATAGATTCCAGGGGTTAGAACTCCTTGTATTGCCTCCTCAAAAGGGACATAGTCCCTGCTTAGGCCGATGTTCTTCACCTCTAGTCTTTTAGTTTTATTCATCGCCGGGTTGAAGCAGAACTCGATGACTTTGATGCCAATTGTGAACGTAAGGGTGCCATCCCTCATGTTGATGTTCGCACCAGCGGTTGCTAAGAAGAGCCTACATAGGACGATAGGCACAATAGGATCTTCCAGCATGTCCAACACGATGAGGTCCGTTGGCACAAAGAAAATTTTGCTCACCTTGACAAGGACATCATCCACAATTCTTGTGGGTCTCATGAAGAAGTTGTCCGCCATGTAAAGCTTCATGTCGACGGGCTCCAATGGTCCTACTTCAACTTGTTGCCATATTGATAGGGGCATCAAACTTACACTAGCCCCATGATCACAAAGGGTTTTAAATTGGTGGTATTTTGATGTTTAATCCTTGAAGCACCTACACAAAGCACCTAAACTTGGTGTCTGCCGGGTCTCTCAACACCTTGGAGGGGAACGAGAGTGTCTTTGTTGGCTTTGGAGCCATAGTTGTCGATTTGGGCTTTTTAGACTGGTCGACATCGACAGAGGTGTCGACATTGACTGGCTTGCTCGACCTTAGAGGAGTATGTTGTCAATGTTGCTATGCAGAGGCCTTGACATCGACCATAGGGTCGACATCGAGTGGGTCACTCGATCTCGAGTGGGTCTTTGGCTCCTTGGACACTGCAGTGGGCTTGACATCGAGTATATGGTTGACATCGACAGGGCCCTCGACATCGACTGGGTGGTCGACGTCGACTGCTTCTCCAGTGACTTCTCCTTCTTCTTTTCTCCGTGGCTCTTGCAATTTGCGTCCACTCCTTAGATTTATATCGGCAATGTGTCCGGCTTGTCCCTTTGGATTTTCTTGTGGTTGCCCTAGAAACATTCTAGTTGGCCCTGGAACTTGGGCCGCTAGTTGACCCAATTGGGTCTCCTATTCTTCCTCCAAATATCCATCTCTCCAATCCTTTGGTAAGGTGATTGAGTTGATAATGGATGGCATTGTTGGCGTTCTTGTTTTCTGCATGATTTTGCCTCATCTCTTCAAGGATGAGTTGGACACCGTCTTTCCTTTGCTCTCTTTCCGGGTGACCTAGAGCTCAATAAGGTGGGGGATCCCTTGTATTGTATTAGGGTGGTGGATTACCCCAATTTTGATATCCTTGGCGATTATGATTCCTCATGAACCTCATCTCTTGGTGAGTCTCTGCTATGTCTACTTGCTCCGTGTGGGGCAAGCGGTGGTGATGTGCCTCTCGGAGCCGCATTCGTCACCGGGTTGGTTGGCGGAGAGGAACTTGTCTTGTTTCTGTAGCCTCTTGAGTTGATCCTTCATGAATTTGTCTTTGACGTCGGGATCTATCTCTTTGGATGGCTCATAAAGTGGCATCGATGGGACGAGCCTTGAGTCGGATGCCGCAAAAGTCCCATAGGTGTTGTCAAATTCCACCAACCTCTCTATGGTATCCCAAGCACGTTGTGGTGGCGGGTGAAGATATCGATAGGATGTGTACGTATTAATCCTCTCCTTAGTGGCTACGTCCAGGGCATTGTAGATAATCTCCTATATGACGTAGGGAGGCTGCTGATGTAGGGAGAATTGAATTGAAATATATAAATAATATACTCAACCCTGGCTACAGAAATAAATTCAAGACTCTCCGCTCTAGTAGTAGGGATTCAGGTTCGATCCTTGAGGAAGCGAGTCAGCGGGATCCTAGAATAGTCAGAATGCACGCCCTTTGTCGACCAGAAGACACTTGATCACGAGTTAGGTACTCGACATCGAAGGTGGTTGTCGATTCCTAGAGCGTAGAAGACCTGTAAATCAAAAGCAACAGTCGATATCGACTACCGAAGTCGATCCCGATATGTCAGTAACTAGGTCGACCGACTCAGAATATTATCTGTCGATATGAGGCACTCGATATCTAGTTATTCACTCGATGTCGAGTTCAGATGCAGGAGTAGAAAGATGGCGTCGACACAAAAGACCGTCGAATCGATGTGATGGTGTCGATATCGACTATAGGAGTCGATATCGAGTAGTCCTGTAGTGTGGTAGGGTTGTCGGCAAAAAAACGGTCGAAGAGAATGGGATGGATATAGAAATATGATCAGAAATAACAAGGTTATAGATGAATGTAAATATGTATAAAAAGCAACTCCTAAGGCTAGGGTTTACCACACCGTTAACCAAACATGCATAAAATAAGTAAGACAGACAATTGCGCTAAACTGTTGGTGAGATTGTGATCTCTGAACTTGAATGAATCAAAACCAGCCTCCTAAGGCTTTATTTATAGCCTCCCAATCCTTGCTAGCCAAGGAAAGGAGTTCTAATCCTACTAAAACTAGTCTATCTAAATTCTATCCCATAACAAATAGGATAAAACTCCTAGGGTAAAAAGGAAAGTACCCTTAGAACATAATCTAACTAAAAGAAAGAGATAAAATCGTGGCCTCGAAGATAGATATTCACTCGGATTCTCCAAATCGCGTGTAAACCGTGGGAATCTTCTACTCGATATCAACCAATCCACTCGATATTGAGTGACTTGTTTCTGCTCGACCTGCCTTGGTTACACTCGAGCTCGGATGGGGTGTCGATGTTGAGTTGTCCACTCGATATCAAGTTGTGTCGAGTGCCTCTCCAGTAGGTGGTGTTGTGTTGGCTTGACACCTGGTGTCTACGTCGATCTGTCTAGTTGATCCCGAGTGGGTGACTCGATATCAACCACTCTTGAGTGCTTTTTGGCTTCTCATTTTGACTCCAATTCCGCTCCAATTCCTATAGATTTAGACCAAAACTTATGCAGAAACTATTTCTTATACGTTAGCACATTCTACACAAATTCTTATTATTTTTAACCTATCAATTACGAATCGAATGGAATATGAAGTCAAAACATGCAATTAAAACGACTATAAATATGTACATTAAAACACCCCATACTTAGACTTGCTTGTCCTCAAGCAAAAACCAAGCAATAACCAATACCTACAACACATCCTTCAAGTCTTCGCCCTTGTCAAAAGCAACATCATAAGTGGTAGCAAAGCAAAGCAAGTGAATTTAACATCATCACACATATATGAGCGATCCATAGGCCTAGGCAATTTTGTATCCAACCTCACAGGGATAATGTGTTTCCACTCAACTCTCAATCTGCTTAGGCTATGAAGATCAACTCTCAACTCAATTCCATATACAAACTCATAAACATTGCAATTTATAAGGTTATTGCTTGAGGACAAGCAAGTCTAAGTATGGGGTATTTTGATGTACATATTTCTAGCTATTTTAGAACCATATTTTGATTCATACTCCACTCTATTCCTAAATTATAGATTGAGAAAAATGAGAGTTTGTGTAGAATGTGCTAACATACAAGAAATAGAGTCTGCACAAGTTTTGGTTTAAATGTATAGGAACTGGAGCAGAATCAGAGTCAAAACAAAAAGCCAAGAGACATTGAGAAGCAGTCGATATTGATCTATCAACTGGAGATCGACTAGACATAAGCCCCAGAGACTAAGTATACAAAGCCAAGAAAACACAAGCTAATGGAGAAGCACTCGACACAACCCTAGATTGAGTGGACCACTCGACATCGACCTGACACCCGAGCTCGAGTGGAATCAAGAGAGATCGGACAAAACTGAGGCACTCGGTATCGACTACTTTGGTCGATATCGACTAGAGATTTCCACGGTTCATATGCGATTTGAGCAATCCGAGTGTAAGAATATCATTAAAGTCATGTTTTTATCTTTTGTTTTAGATAGATTAGTTCCTAAGGGAACTTTCCTTTTTTTCCCTATGATTTTTATGAATTACCTTAATAATGTTTCATCCTATTTGTTATGGGATATAATTTAGATAGAGTAGTTTTACTAGGATTAGGATTCCTTTCCTTGGCTCGCAATGATTGAGAGACTATAAAAAAAGCCCTTGGGTGCTAGTTTTATTCATTCAATTTCAGAGATTCAATCTCACCAATAGCAAAGAGTAGTTTAGAGTTTGAGAAGCTTTAGGGTTTTGGCGTTTGCGAAAGCCGACGTTGTGATTGTAAAGTTTCGAAGTTTCCTTTCAATGCAAGTTTATTCCTTTAAATCAAAGATGTTTAATTCCACCATGAGCGAGTAGTCACTTAAGCTCTTAGGGTTAGGGTGAGCCCAACGTTAGCCATGCGTGCTTGAGGTAAGTGTTTGATGTTGATATCGTTGCGTCTTGATCATCTCCTACTATTTTGTGTTTAGTCCATATCGCAAGAAATAGGATTCATGTTACCAACTTGGATTATAAACATAAAATTGGTAGAGACAATTAGGTTTATTTGCAAGAGTATTCCTACTTGTTGGTGTATGGGAAAAGCTTTTCCCTCGGGTGAGATAGCGCAATTGTCCGTCTTATTTATCTTATGCATGTTTGGTTAACGTCTTCGTAAACCCTAGCCTTAGGAGTTCGTTTTTATTATCTTCTTAATCATACAAAGCATCGTTATTTCTTTTCATTACTTATATTCCCATCCTACTATCTTCATCCTTTCTTTGCCGACGAACACTAATGTTTCTATAGAAGAACTCGAGATCGACCACAGAGGTCGATATCGACACACACATCGGGTCGACGGTCTTCTGAGTCAACGCTACCTTTTCGCTCTTGTTTGAGCTCAAGATCGAGTACCTAACTCAACATCGGGTGCCCAAAGATCGACCGATAGTCTTTTGAGTCGGTCGGCTTCATTACTGACACTCAACATCGACTACATAGGTCAACGTCGACTACTGTTTTCATCTCTGCAGGTCTTCTACAATCGGAATTGACAGCCATTAATCGAGTCGACTACCTCTGTCTAGATCGAGTGACTTCTGGTTGACACATAACGTACTTTTGGACTATTCTAGGATCCTGCTGACATGCTTCCTCGAGGATCGAACCTAATTCCCCTACTATTGCAGCGAGGAGTTTTGAATTGATTTGAAAGGCTGAGGGTTGCAATTGTTCTCATTTATTATTATATATTTTAATTCAATTCTCCCTCCCATCATTGCTCCCTCTAGTCAGTCGCCCCTCAACGGGCGACCATAGGTACCTTGATGTGATTTTATAAACTGGGCCCGAGGGCGATCCCCCTCGAAGGGGATTAGATTATTATTGATGATTGCTTCCGTGCTGAGTGCTGTTATGCTAAGGATAGAAATCTGATTGCCATGTCGTGACTGTGAAATGTATATTGATTGATCTATGCAAACGGGATAGAGGAAGTACCCTTATTCTTATATGGTTGAAGTCCAGCTTGGGTGGAACAGTCCCTTCTACTATGTTAACCTCTTTGATGACCTTATCGAGTCCTTCTCCCATATATCCGTGTCTTCCGTGGGAAATTGGGTTGGTAAACACATTGCCTTCAAGGATCGTGTTTGGATATGATGGTTACTTGAGTGAGTATTGGAAGATGGTTCTCGACAAATTCCGAGTCTAGAGAGTAAGGTGTTTCTGGTGATGTCTTCTTCAACTCTTATGATGAACAACTAGTGTCGTCTTGCCACAAAGAGTCGTACTAGAGTCCCATGGGAAAGAGGGGTGATGAGTCAGTTGGGATAAGTCGATGGTTGCCCTTAGGTATCCCTGTCCGGTTATAATAGTGACTCTCTCTGAAATTGCATGACATAACATAATCTTGTGTTCTCCAGCATGTATATTGTGAACAACTATTAGTGAAAAGTTTCACATGTCATTACATCTATGCTTACTCACATTGCGTATTTATTATGCTAATGATTTTATGTCATCACAACATGTCTACTTGGCCTATCGTACTTATTGTGCTAATGATTGATTTGAAGCATGAACCGCATGATATGAATCTGCATGATTGTTGCTCTCTCCTAAATTAGGTTCATGATAGTGTGATCAACTCTTCTTTGTATGAGTGCTCCATAAGGTGATCTCCTTAGCATGTTAGTTGATGTTGTTTTTGATTTTGTTGGTTATAATCGTAGTTCCATTTGTAATAACATCATTTGATGTAAGGACTTGATAAATGCATCTATTGATTTGAACACATGTCCCCATATTTTAGTCATGGTGCCCCATTACTTGGACTCATATTATACATCACTACATTTCCTCCCATGTTTCTATATCATTGGAATATGATTGATTTGATTCCATGCATATCGACGTGTTAATCGATTAAATGCATATATGTATCGTATGTTATGATGAGCCATTAGTACCATGTAGGACCCTTGGCTGTGGCTTGTGCGAATTTATATCTTGTCTACATTATTGTTGATTCTCTCTTGAGCGAGGTCCTTGATAGGGTGGCCTTTCCTCTCTATATCCTCCCACAATGTTTTACTTATCCTGATCTGATCAATGTTGAATTCGATGATCGGTTTGCATTCTGTGATGGTTAATCCTAGCATTCTTATAAGTTATCACTCGGTGGTGTTTTCCCTATTACTATATGATATCGTCTTGTGCTTACATGAACGTATGATTTGACACCTCGCATGATCACACACATGCTATATTATGATTTCGCATGCGCATGATACATGAATGTTAGGTTAAATCTAGTTGAATTTCCTTGATTGTATTCATGTTCGATATGTGCTATTAGTATATCCTGTAGGGCTTATGTTTTACAATATGACTCGCTTAATGGTTACATGGTGTACTTGTTCCTTAATGTGATGGTTATTATACAACTTTATATGCCCAATGACAGTTCATTCTAGCATCCTTATAATCTATCACCCGTGATGTTCTCTTTGATACTCTATGATGATCCCTCATGCTCTCATGAACATTATGTTGAACTCTGTTAAATCACTTTTGAGGATGTCCATGTCTTGTCATGTATCACTAGTATCATGCCTATCTACTTACATTATGATGTTGATTCCCCATGCCCCATGACATTCTCTTACGCTTTTAAGCATGAATAGCCTCACACTTTGCATGAACACACACCACGGTAGTTGTACAACGCTCGCATGATCACCTTATGTGTATATGAATATAGCGTATTGCTATTTGGTAATATGACATCTTAGAAGTGTTATCCTATTTTGCATTATGACATGCACATGATTCCCTTGTCACACATTCTTGGATCCCTTTTATGTACATTAATGTTGGTTGTGATGGTAGTCATACTTGAGCTGCTATAACTCTCCACGCCAAAGAGAGAAACTCTCAAATGATGGGTTTTCCACCCCCTTGCCTCCCCTTAATGCCAAAGAGAGAAACTCTTAAATGATGGATTCCCCTGTCACACTTTCTTGGATCCCTTTTGGCCACTGGTAGGCCTGAAAGCCTCTCCCTTCCCTCTTCGATTCCACCCACCAGAAAGCCTCTCCCTTCCCTCTTTCATCATGCTGAAGCGTTCCATGGGAAGCTTCCAAAAATGTCATATCTATAGCATCCAATGGTTCCACCAGAGCCTCCACCGATCAAATAATGGTCTATGTCCTCCCTTTTACCAGATCCAAGTATGTGTGAAGTAGATCTGGTTATCAAAATGTACAGATATATTTTCTCGTCCACTAAGTTAGTCTCCTCCGGTTGAGGCAAGGAGCCGCCGACCACATCTGCTTCCTCCTCTTCAACTAGCCATCACCCACCTTGAAGGGAAACATAGCCACCTTCATTCCGCCGCCTCCTCTCTTCCCTCACATCCACAAAATCCAACTTAAAAAGGGGAGGGGGATTAAAGAGGTCTTCGATTACTTTTTTCTCATATCCATAACATTGGGCCACAAATCCGGCCTAGCCACTGCCTCCACAGGCCTCCCCGATACCAGATCTACAAGATTCACAAGAGACTAAGCCATATCCGGCCTTCTTTTGACCAGATCTAAGTGCTTCAAAATAGCTTCTCGTTGTGTGCCTTAAAATTGACCCACCGAAAGCTTACTCTAGCTTTTCATAGTTGTTGAGGCCCCATGGTTACTCTGCAAGATCTGGTCGTTTCAATCTCCCTCCTCTTCCTATCGGTTTGCTTCTTTTTCTCTGAATTTTTATGTGTTCAGTTTCGGTTTTGGATCCGTTCTTCGTCTTCCCATATCTCCTCATCACTCTAAAGATGCCGCTCTTTCATCTGAAGGAGCTTCTGGTTCAGCTTTGTGTCCCTTGCCTTGTCCTTGTCGGTATTGGGATAAGGGGTCCTCAGTTTCGATCGATTGTTATTTTGATTCCGCTCTTCATTTTTCTCCTCATGTTTCTGGGTTTATGTTCATCTGGTTGTTAATGTTTCATGTTTTTTTTTATTTCTCACCTCAAGTTCATGGGTTTCCTTGTCGGTTTTCCTCCCTTGTCGACGGTACCCTCTAAAACCTCCGGCCAGCTTGTTTTGTTTTACACCTCCGTCCTCCCTCTCCTCTAGTGAAGCCTAGCGCTCCAGGCCCTGGTCTTTGGTCTCCTTACTGCCCCTATGGCACGTTCTAAGCCCCACTTTTATGTAGCACCTGACTACTTTCAAACTCCAGGACCTGGTCAACAACTTTGGGTGGTCAAACATGCTGAGTGCTGACTTATGCTCCCTTCTTCCAGATCATGCTTGCCACCTCTGTTTTATATCTGCAATCTTACAAAGTTCAACCCGGTGAACAATTTGGGTGATGGTTTTGTGACGTCGGTGGGTCCCCTCCACCCACGCCGAGTTGCCTTTCGCTTCACCAGCTCATGCAATTTTTTTTATGTCCTTCTGATGGCGTAGGCGTCAATTTAGACAAGTCTCGTGGTCCCCTAGTCCATCAATTGGCTTAGGTTTTTTATCACACCTCCCCCCTATGGAACCTGCTTTCTTCTCTCCAAGCTCCCAGATTGTGGTCGTGACCGTGGCTTTAAAAGCCGGGCATGTGCTGCATCTTTCGGCTCTTGAATGGTCCAATCACATCAACATGGATGGCTAATGGTCTACCTGTAGCCCTATAGACTTTTTTGTCTTAAAGGCTCATTTTGGTTATGGTTTTATTTAGATCCTTAGATGATTTATTGGGTTCTGATCATGGATGTCTTTCCTAGGATGAGTTTATGTTTTGGATTATGGTTGTACGGGGGCTTGCATGCCTCAGTTTATTGCATTTTGTCCTTACTTTGGGGAGCATCTCGAGTGGGACCTATCGTTGGCTTCCCTAATAAAGTTTTTGAACTCAACTAGGGCTGCCTCTTTCTATCTAGTTGTGTTGGTTTAGGGGAGGTGTGATTCTGCTTAAATAAAATATTTAAATATAAACTCTAACTATGCCAACTCCCTTACCCAAACAAATAAATACAAGAATCTCTCCCGATGCAGTGGTAGGGTAATTCAGGATCGAATCCACGAGGAGGTATGTCAGCGCTTCCTTAGTTGCAATCACGATCAAGCTTTCGACCTCAGGAGACACTCAATATCGATGTGTCTGGTCGATTTCCAGTGAGTTTCCTGCAGAAGACAAAAGCAAAGCAGTTGACATCGAGATGGACCTCGATATCGATGTTAGTGCTTGATATCGATCTTGCCAGTTGATTTCGATGTCTGTAACAGAAACTGTATTCGTAACCTATGTGTTGGAAAAATAGTCCGAAGAGTGTAGAATGGTTATGGAAAGATGGACAGAAATAAAAAAACTCCACTTTTTATAAGAATTCAATAAACTACAAGCTTCCAAGGTCGGGGATTCATGCCACAACGATATTCATACAAGTATGATGCCAGAGTTATGAAATTTAATGTCTTTTCGTCCAATAACTTTCATTATCAACACTTAAGTGATTAGAGGCTCTCGCATAAAACCTAAGAGTTACTATCCAATTCATGAGTAATCCAAGTTCACAATATGATTGGCTTTTGCTTCAATAATGCAAATAATGACTCTTCTCAACTTTCGCAAAAGATAATGCATAGGATAGAAGATGGAATCGCATAAAAATCATACCTTTGATGCACTTACCCTACATTGCTATCGTCGGGCTCACCCCGACCCTAGAAGTGGGATGACTACTCGCGTTTCATCGTTGAACTCATCATCATAATGTAAAAGAAACTACTTTGTATTTCAAAAGAAAGAAAGTACAACGGAACAAAGCCACTCCGCTCTCGCTTACACAACTCCAGTCGGCCTCTCTCTCTCTCTCCTAAATCTCTGCGATGTATAATGTGAAAACTGATTGAAAACTTGATGTATGTGTATGTAAACTCAACCCTAATGGCCTCTAGATATAGATCTCAAATCTTGCTGGTCGAGGATTCGAAAACCTATCTTTATTTTCTAAGATAAAACTTAATAAAGGTAAAAACTAAAAATTCCATGGTAAATAACATAAAGGGTGAAGTCTGGTGTATTGGATGGAAGATCTCAACTTTACGATAGACTTGCAAAGCTTCGGATAGAATTATATCAAAAACTGCGTCGGACTTCTTCTGCAGCAACATCGATATCAACATTGGTCCTCGATATCGAACTCTCTTTATCTTTATCTCGAGCAGTCCTTCTCTTCCTCGGATTGGCGCTCGACTTCTATCAATATGCTCGATTTAGGCCACTCGATATCGACCTTGGACATCGATATCGACCTCTTCTGTGTCGACATGCTCTGTTTTCCTCTGCTCAATTCCTGGTTACTCTGTTCACTCGATGTCGAGGTTAATCATCTATTTTGACCTCTTCAGAAGACTTCGAGTTCTTTTTCCGCTCTTCTTCTCTTGTCCAAATCTGTCCATTTTCATCTCGTTTTCTGCGAAATCACATAGAAACTCGTGCAGACCTCTATATTTGACAATAATGCATAAACTACACTAATCTTATGATTTCCCACTAATATGCATGCAAATAATAATAAAATGGACATAAATGTGCATAGAAAATATTGCTATTTGCGCGCACACTTGTCCCCAAGCAATACTTTTGATGGCCATTCAGGGGAAGAAAGTAAACCCTCAACATCATAGATTCATTTTTATATGTCCCTACAATCAATTTCCATCCTCGATAAGGTACTAATGTCAACCATATCTATGCCTGTGCAATAAAAGCAACATCATACTCATAAAAGGAGGTTTATATGCATAAAAACAATTTTTGCAACATAGCATTAATAATCGAGAGGACTTTTGCAAGCATTAGAGAAGTAGATTGGTAAAAGGCTAAAGGTGGGCTAATTTTAGCCATGTGGTGTTAAATCCGGGTAAATAAAACTTTCTTTCCAAAATATTCCACATTCCTTCTTCATAATGATTCTCACCTTTCACTCATCACTCAATGTTTTTTTTCATTATAATGCTTTTACCTCTCTAACCTTAGCACTGCCTTCTCGCGAGTCGCAAACATGGGTGTCATGAATGGCCCCGGATACTTAGTACTTCGGACTCCTCACCTTGTGCCCCATCTCACTGAACTAATATCTCAACGAGCCGGGTCGACCTACCTTTATCTCTTGAGGTGATCGGATTTTTTTTCACTCATTAAATTTTCCATAATTCAAAAATTGTTTCATTCCTGCAAACAACTTCAAGAATAAGCACAAACTCCATATAACAACTCCAAAGATCACATCCATTCTCAAACTTGTCCCCGGATAGGGTATAAGGTATAAAAAATGGGCAATATGTAATATATGTGACTTTTGCAAATATGCATAGTTAAGGCTAGGATACGAACTTTTGTAAGCACATGTATGAAAATTTCTTAAAGTCCTCCATCATCTTATCATGCACATGTCAAAAGCAACTTCAAATTTTTCCTCTCCTTCTTCGTTTTTCTTTTTGCACTTCATTGTGACTTCCCTTAACTAGGCAATTTCATGTTATATCTCTAATGAATCTAATTTTGCATCGTAGAGTTCCTTATTTTGCTTCCATCACTATTTTCTTTATTTTTTTGCAATTTTTTATGGGGGTCATTTTTCAGGGGTCATTTTTCAATTTTTGTTTCGAAAATATAAATATGCTAAAGATAAATATGCAATGCTTAAAGATAAAGATGACTAACTATGTATGATTATGACTAAACATGTAAAAACTATGCAATATCTTATGAAAAACTTCAAAATATGCTAAAAATATGCAAGTAAGCCTTTCCCCCACCCAATACTTAAAGATTACAGTGTCCTCACTATATTAGAACTAGGGTTAAGTGTTCGTTTAGGGGAGGTGTGATTCTGCTTAAATAAAATATTCAAATATATACTCTAACTATGCCCACTCCTTTATTATGCAAATAAATACAAGAATCCCTCCCGATGCAGTGGTGGGGTAATTCAGGATCGAATCCACGAGGAGGTATGTCAGCGCTTCCACAGTTGCAATCACGATCAAGCTTTCGACCTCAGGAGACACTCGATATCGAGGTGTGTGGTCGATATCGACCTCAGTTGTCGTCCATTTCTATTGAGTTTCCTACAGAAGACAAAAGCAAACACAGTCAACGTCAAGATTGACTTCGGTATCGATGTTAATGCTCAATATCGACCTTGCCAGTCGATTTTAATGTCTGTTATAGAAACTGTAAAGCGTAACCTATTGTCGGAAAAGTAGTCCGAAAAGCTTAGAATGGTTAGGGAAAGATGGACAGAAATCAATACTCAACCTATTTTTATCAAATTCAATTAACTAAAAGATTCCAAGGTCGGGGATTCATGCCACAACGATATTCATGCAAGTATGACGCTAAAGTTATGAAATTTAATGTCTTTCCGTCAAATAACTTTCATTACCAACACTTAGGTGATTAGAGGCTCTCGCATAATTCCTAAGAGTTACTATCCAATTCATGAGTAATCCAAGTTCACAATATGATTGGCTTTCGCTTCAATAATGCAAATAATGAATCTCCCTAACTTTCGCAAAGGATCATGCATAGGATAGAAGACGGAATCACATAAAAATCATACCTTTGATGCCCTTACCCTACATTGCTATTGTCGGGCTCACCCCGACCCTAGAAGTGGGTTGAATACTCGCGCTTCATCGTTGAACTCATCATCATCATGGAAAAGAAACTACTTTGATTAACTTCGAAAGAAAGATTACACCGAACAACGCCACTCCGCTCTCGCTTACACAACTCTCACTCGGCCTCTCTCTCTCTCTCTCCTAAAAATTCTGTGCGTAATTGGATGAAAACTTAATTGCTTGGATGATTAAACTCAGCCTTAATGGCCTCTAGATATAGATCTCAATTCTTGCTAGCCAAGGATTCGAAAACCTATCTTTATTCTCTAAGATAAAACTTAATAAAGTAAAAACTAAAAACTCCATGGTATATAACATAAAAGGATAAGTATGGTATATTGGATAGAAGATCTTGACTTTAGGATAGACGTACATGCTTCGGATAGAATTCTTTCAAAATCGGAGTCGGACTTCTTCTACTGCCAACATCGATATCGACCTTGGTCATCGATATTGACCTCTCTTTATCTCTATCTCAAGCACTCCTTCTTCTTCTTGGATTGGCACTCGACTTCTATCAATATCATCGATCTAGGCCACTCGATATCGACCTCAGACATCGATGTCGACCTCTTCTGTGTCGACATGCTTTGCTCTTCCTCTGCTCGATTCCTGGTTTTTCTGTTCACTCGATGTCGAGGTTACACATCGATTTCGACCTCTTCAGAAGACTTCGAGTTCTTTTTCCGCACTTCCAAATCTGTCCATTTTTGCCTCGATTTTTGCGAAATCACATAGAAACTCGTGCAGACCCATATATTTGACAATAAGGCATAAACTACACTAATCTCATGATTTCCCCACTAATATGCATGCAAATGAATGATAAAATGGGCTTAAATGTGCATAGAAAATATGATAATTTGCGCGCACATCGAACACCCCATACTTAAGCTTGCTTGTCCCCAAGCAATACTTTTAATGGTCATTGAGGGGAAGAAAGTAAACCCTAAACATCATAGATTCATTTTTCATATGTCCCTACAATCAATTGCCATCCATGATAAGGTACTAATGTCATCCAAATCCATGCCTGTGCAATAAAGCAACATCATACTCATAAAAGGAGGTTTATATGCATAAAACAATTTTAGACAAAATAGCATTAATAATCATGAGGACTTTTGCAAGCTTATGAAAAGTAGATTGGTAAAAGGCTAAAGGTGGGCTAATATTTGGCCATATTGTGTTAAATCCGGGGAAATATACTTTCTTTGCAAAATATTCCACATTCCTTCTTCATAATGTCTCACCTTTCACTCATCGCTCAATGCTTTTTTCAATTATAATGCTTTTACTTCTCTAACCTTAGCACTGCCTTCTCGTCAGTCGCAAACATGGGTGTCATGAATGTTCCCGGATACTTAGTACTTTGGACTCCTCACCTTGTATCCCATCTCGCTGAACTAACATCTCAACGAGCAGGGTCGACCTACCTTTATCTCCTGAGGTGATCAGATTTTTTCTCGCTCATTAAATCTTCCATATTTCAAATATCTTTCATTCCTGCCAACAACTTCAATAATAATGCACAAACTCCATATAACAACTCCAAAAATGACATCCATTCTCAAACTTATCCCCGGATAGGGCATAAGGTATAAAAAATGGGCAATATGTAATATATGTGGAGAAATAATGATGTAAGGCTCATATATGGCTTGTGTAATGCAAATTTGCATAGGTAAGGTTAAGATATGAAATTGAGCACATGTATGGAAATTATAAAGTCCACCATCCTCTTATCATGCATATGTCAAAAGCAACTTCAAACTTTAACTCTCTTTCATGGTTTTCTCTACAAAATTGAACTTCATTGTGACTTCCCTTAACTAGGCAATTTCATGTTGTATCTATAATGAAACTAATTTTGCATCGTATAGTTCCTTTTTTTGCTTCCATGACTCTTTTCTTTATTTTCAATTTTTTGATGGGGGTTATTTTTCTCTTTTTTTTCCCTTTTTTTTTCGAAATAAACACGTATGCAATGCTTAAAGATAAAGATGGCTAACTATGTATGAAATTATGCAATAACTTATGGAAAAACTATGCAATATCTTATGAAAAAATTCAAAATATGCTAAAAATATGCAAGTAAGCCTTTCCCCCACCCCATACTTAAAGATTACAGTGTCCTCACTGTATTAGAACTAGGGTTAAGAAAGAAAACTTACTAAAACGTCACAAGTTTCAGGAGTCGAAGAAGACTGTAGTGGTGGTCGATGTCGACCTTAAACATCGAAATCGACTTCTTTCATCGATTTATGTCTCAAGCTTCAGGGTGATCCGGCCTCGAACACAAGCCCCTCGGAATCGATCTTAAGGTCGATATCGAGCTTGAACATCGATTTCGATGTCTGTTTTTTTGCTCTTTTCCTCTATCATGCAACTTGTTAGACAATAAAAAAACTAAAACATGCATAATGTAAAGTCTCAAACAAAGTCAAAAGTTATCCAAAACCAAAACTAAGTGTCTTTGTTACAAGCTCTAGACTTTTAAGTCGCTAGGCCGACTTCTTCCTTCGCACTCTCAAGGCGGCATCTGTAGAGCCCATATGGCTTGGGCCTCAAATAAAAATCCTTTCTTGTCTCTCAGCTGCATCCCACCTGGATGGATTTGATTTACCGTGAATGGTCCCATCCTCTTGTCTTTGAATCTAGTAGGGAACCAATGATCTTTTGATTTGGCGACATAAACCTTATCTCCTATCTCATAATGGCTCGAATCATCATCGGATACCCTACACAAGCGCACATGCCAAGGCACACCTCTTCCAAATAATGATAAATCTTTAATTGAGATGGAAAAGGAGGAATCCGTACCTTGACTTATCTTTTCTTCTTTCTGTGGCTCAGGTCGACATCGATCATCAGTAGTCAATATCGAGCTCTGTTGTGCTCCTGGAGGATCAGTCGATTTGGAGGCTTTCTGCTCGACATGATCAGGTCGCTTTCGACCCTCAGAGATCGATATCGAGGTCTTTGCTCCTCCTTCATGGTTTTCTGTGGTGGTTGATTTCGGAAATGGGGCATGGTCGATATCGACCTTTATGCTCGATTTCGAGGTTCCTTCTCCTCCGTCGACCCCATACTTATAACCTGGCATAGAATCTTGAACTTTGTTAGTCGATATCGACTTACCTGGGTCGATTTCGATGTTCTTTTTGGCTCCTTGGTTCAAGATTGCCACGACCTCCTCCACTTGGGCTTCTATGGCCCTCTTTTCAAGCTCTTCCGGTGTCATACTCCTTACCTTGGCTTCTCCGCATGTCCGCATATGATGTAGACACCATTAATGGCCTTAATCTCCATTGGCCCTTCATTATTCCTCATCTTCTTGTTAAAGGCGTACTCTATCACTTCATCGCTAATGGTGAATGAGAGCAATCCTTTCTTCACGCTTATATTCGCATCGACGGTTGCTAGGAATGGCCTACCTAAAATAATGGGACAAGCAGGGTCCTCTGCTATATCAACAACTAAGAAATCAATAGGGACAAAGAATTTACCTACTTGTACTGGTACATTAGTTGTCATCCTTGTTGGAATCACTACCGTATTATTCGCCATGTATAGTTTTGCATCAACGGGCTTCAGGGGACCTATCTTTACCTTGTGCCATATGGTTAGTGGCATCATGCTAACGCTAGCGCCCAAATCAACTAAAGCATTAAAGCGATATCGACTTAAGCCTATAGCGATAGAAAACTTACCTGGGTCCGCCCGCTTTTGTGGTAGCTCCAATCTGTTGCACTCCTCTGCGATCTCAGAAAGCGATTGGTTCTTACCCCATATGTCCTTAAGGAACCTCACATAAGATAGCATCTCATGAAGTGCTTCTTTGAATGGTATTGAGACATTAAGTCCTTGAAGCATCTTCACGAACCACTGGAATTTCTTTTCCGCCGGGTCCTTAATACCTTTTTTTGATGGGAATAGCAACACCTTTTTCTTCCCTGCGGCTGGAGTTAGATCGACATCGAGTGGATGGGGGTCGACATCGACTGGAGGAGTCGATTTCTATGGTGACTCAGCAGAAGTGTCGACATCGACTGCAGTGGTGTCAACATCGACGTCACCTTGGTCGATATCGACAGGGGGGTCGATATCGACGTCTGTTCTGGGGCCTTCTCCTCCGCTCTTTGCTCGGGCGTTTCTACTTGAAACCCACTCCTTAAGTTCATGGCCGCTATGTGTCCAGTAGTTTTGCCCTTTTGGTTGGGCACAATTGATCCATGCAATGCTCCTAACGGTTTTGGTATTTGCTCCGCCAATTGACCCATTTGGGTCTCCATATTGCGCTTTCAAACGTCTATCTCCCCAAGCCTAGAGTTGATGCCCTGCAGCTGAGTATGAACGGAGTTATTGGCTTGTTTGAACTCAGCATGGTTCCTCTGCATCTCATCAAGAATGATCTGCAGGTCATCCTTCCGTGTTTCCCGCTCAGGGTGCCCTGGTGCCCTATATGGAGGGGGATCCCTTTGTTGGTAGAATCTTTAATCTCCCCAATATTGTTGATTGCCCCCTCCAGAGGAGCCTCTCGTCCACTTGCTTCCTCATGTTGTTCCCCCATAGATACTTGCTCAAGATGTGGGCAGGCACTAGTGTTATGCCTTGTCGATCCACATTCATGACAAGGTTGATTGTTGCTCAGGAACCTGACTTGCTTTTGAAGGCGGCATGTTTGATCGTTGTGGAATTGTTGCCGCACATCAGGATCAATCTCCTTTGGAGGGTCATAAAGTGGCATCGATGGGGCAGGCCTTGAGTCATAGGCCGCAGCAGTCCCACATGTGTTGTCGAAGTTGACTAGCCTCTCAATCGTCTCCCAGGCCTTCGTTGGTGTGAGCTCAATGTACCGATATGAGGTATATGAATTGATCTTCTCCTTATTCAGCGTATCAAGGGAGTTTTAGAAGATCTCCTGGATGACATATGGAAGTTGCCCATGCGTCGAGCATGATCTCAGCAAGTCTTTAAATCGCTCCCACGCCTGTGCCAATGTTTCACCTCGCTTTTGTTTGAAAGTTGTGATCCTTTGTCGCAACATCGCCGTTTTTTATGGTGGAAAGAACTTGTTTAGGAACGCATCTTTCACCTCTGCCTATGTCCTCAGCGAGCGTAGAGCCAAACTCTCTAGCCATTGTATGCCTTCCCTGCCAAAGACCATCGAAAAGATTTTAGTCTAACAGATTCTAGATTCACACCATCAGCAATAGTTTCACATAAGTCCATGAAAGTAGAGATATGTTGCAGTGGGCATTCATTAGGTCTTCCTTCAAAAGTATTTCTTTTTAATCTCATATAGGAAGTTTATTTTTATTTCATAATTCGAAGGAGGGATTAGAATAGCGTATTCAGGAACATGTAGCGGTGGATGTATGTATTGCATCAGCGTCTATGGATATTGATTGAGCCGCTCTTGGGCTTGTCTGCGCGCATCCTCCTCCCTATCATCACGGGCTCGCTCTGTAGCAGCGGCGGCGCTCTCAGCAGCGATTGTAGCGTTATGGTCATCAAACTCTTTCCTCAACCGCTCTATGGTCTCAGCCTGCATCTCGTTATCCGCCATGATTTGAATAACTTTGTTGCAAAGATGGAAGAAACGTTTAGGCTCGTCAATGGTTTCCAGGATAGGTCTGCGATCAGAGCATCGCATAAACCTGCAAAATAAGCACTAATGTAGATCGTCAGAAAACTTAATTGGTGATTGATTGCCTCCCCGACAACGACGCCAATTTGTTCGTTTAGGGGGAGGTGTGATTCTGCTTAAATAAAATATTCAAATATAAACTCTAACTATGCCAACTCCCTTATCAAGCAAATAAATACAAGAATCCCTCCCGATGCAGTGGTAGGGTAATTCATGATCGAATCCACGAGAAGGTATGTCAGCGCTTCCTTAGTTGCAATCACGATCAAGCTTTCGACCTCAAGAGACACTCGATATCGAGGTGTCTAGTCGATATCGACCTCAGTTTTGGTCGATTTATAGTGAGTTTCCTGCAGAAGACAAAAGCAAACACAGTCGACGTCGAGATAGACCTCAATATTGATGTTAATGCTCGATATCGACCTTGCCAGTCGATTTTGATGTCTGTTACAGAAATTGTAAAGCGTAACCTATTGTCGGAAAAGTAGTCCGAAGAGCTTAGAATGGTTAGGGAAAGATGGACAGAAATCAATACTCAAACTTTTTATCAAATTCAATTAACTAAAAGCTTCCAAGGTCGGGGATTTATGCCACAACGATATTCATGCAAGTATGATGCTAAAGTTATGAAATTTAATGTCTTTCCGTCAAATAATTTTTGTTACCAACACTTAGGTGATTAGAGGCTCTCGCATAATTCCTAAGAGTTACTATCCCATTCATGAGTAATCCAAGTTCACAATATGATTGGCTTTCGCTTCAATAATGCAAATAATGAATATCCCTAACTTTTGCAAAGGATCATCCATAGGATATAAGACGGAATCGCATAAAAATCATACCTTTGATGCACTTACCCTACATTGCTATCGTCGGGCTCACCCCGACCCTAGAAGTAGGTTGACTACTCACGCTTCATCGTTGAACTCATCATCATCATCGAAAAGAAACTACTTTGATTAACTTCGAAAGAAAGATTACACCGAACAAAGCCACTCCGCTCTCGCTTACACAACTCTCACTCGGCCACTCTCTCTCTCCTAAAAATTCTCTGCGTAATTGGATGAAAACTTAATTTCTTGGATGATTAAACTCAACCGTAATAGCCTCTAGATATAGATCTCAATTATTGCTAGCTAAGGATTCGAACACCTATCTTTATTCTCTAAGATAAAACTTAATAAAGTAAAAACGAAAAAATCCATGGTAAATAACATAAAAGGATAAATCTGGTATATTGGATAGAAGAACTCGAATTTAGGATAGACGGGAATGCTTCAGATAGAATTCTATCAAAATCTGAGTCGGACTTCTTCTGCTGGCAAGATCGATATCGACCTTGGTCATCGATATTGACGGAATGAAAATCGTTGATTCCCAATCAAGTAGTTCCCACTCTCACAAATTAGTAAAATTAGCAAGAAAGGGGTCGAATCCTCGGGAGACTATCACCAACAAGTAACAAAAGTGGGAAAAGATGCAATTTTGAAGTAATAATAAGCAAAATAAAGTAAAGACGGAATTTCGTAATAAAATCAAGAGTAGAGAATGGTTCCACCTACGAATTCTTTGACATTGGTTGGCTTATCGATCATCGAATCATTTTCAAGTTTTTAACTTTCCTACAAATTCCTCTCGTCTTGGTTTATATAGATTAAAAGTCCTACGAGTTCAATTAATCCCTTACACCCCTATGTAATCCTAACACGGTTAAGATTTAACAAAGAGATAGCAAAACGTCCCAAGAACTTGAGCACATAAATAACACCAATTAAACACGGTAAATCGATGTTTAAGATATATGTCAACTTCCTACATAATCATGCTTCAAACACGGAATCCACAATCTTATGCATGCTACTATGGAAATAACACAAATACGAAAGTATTAAATCCTAGCACGAAATCAATATTATCTAGTTGGCCAAGCAAGATAACATCAATAACATAACAACAAGCACAAGGAAGTTGAAGGAATTATAATAGAGGAAAGATAACTTGAATTAAAAACTCACAATTCACCAACCAAGTCTCGAAAACGTAGGCGAAACACTAGTAAAATTAGCCGCTCATGGCTTGCCTATGCTCTCTTCTCTTCTATGGTGATTGCTCTACTTGAATATATGTTAAAATTAACCCTAAACATCCTATGTATAAACCTAAAGTTCTGAATAAATAAGATAAAAGATAGATGAACTAGATAGAAACTTCCTAAAACAAACTAGATAAAAGATAGAGCTTTCCTAAAATAGTCCGGCGGTGGATTTCGCTGGCAGCGAGTTGAGTTTCACTGGTAGCGAGCCTTCGTGGATATCTTGATCAACCTACTGTTGGATTTTCGCCAGGAGCTCGCCATCAACCCGCTAGCAGCGACTCCTCATGCCTTAGTCGCTTGTCATCTTGGTGGAATCCGCTGGCAGCGAGGCACTTTCCGCGGCCGCGACTCCTCCTACTCGTTGGTGCGAATTTGGTCTCCCGCTGGAGCGAGACGGCCCACTCGCTGGAGCGAATGGCCTGGCGGATGGAGCGGCTTCGGCGTCCTGGCAACTCCCGTTGGCAGCGAGGCCTCTCCCGCGGCAGCGACTGACTCGCTGCAGCGAGTGACCAATTCCGCTGGTAGCGACTGGTTCCTTGGGCGCTTCCTTGGTGCCTGGGTTCCCCTCGCTGGCGCCACCTCTCTCACTCGCTGGGCTCCTTCTCAGCTGACTCGACTAGCTGGCAGCGGAACTTGACTCGCTGTCAGCGAGTCTTGCCCAGAATCTTTGTTTCTCTTCGTTCTTTCCCCATTCTTCCTTTACTCATTTCTTTCTCTTCTTAGCTTGATTTCATGACTTCACTTGGCCATGTTTTGCCGCTTTCTCTTGCTTTCCACCATGTCGGATCTACGATTCTACACAATTTAACCGAAATAGCGTAGATTCCGAACTTTTTCACAAAAAGCGTTTAATCTAACTTAACACTAAACATGCATATTCTACAATGTAAATGCATCTAAACTACCCTATAATGCCTATTAAAAATATGCATTATCAAACTCCCCCACAGTTAACCTTTTTCTTGTCCTCAAGCAATGCAAAAACAAGAGCAAAACCAACATCCCACATATATAATCTTCAAGCACTAACCTTGTCAAAAGCAACATCAAAGTGGAGGAGCCATGAACATGAAAGCTAACATCCTAGCAAGTATATGAGCGATTCAAAATAAAGCACATCTCATCCAACCGTACCGGGATTATGTGTTTGCTCTCACTCTCATGTGTTTAGGCTCAACCATGTATCTCTCAACTCAATCCAAAATGAAAGATAGCTACATAGAAATTGACACATATATCACATAATCTCCACCGAGAATGCCATTACTCATAAGCAACATCAAGAGGTCTTTTATCAAGGTTGTAGTGGGGCTTGGTAAAGAAATAAGGGCAAGGAAAATTTATGGTCATGTGGTGCTTAAGTTCCGGGAATTTGATGTACATATTTGCACCTTTGTTTATTGCATCTTTTGACTTCATATTTCATTCGATTTCCAAAGAAAAGGTTCAAAAGAATATAAACTTGTGTAAAAATGGGCTAAAATGCAAGAAATAGGGTTTGCACAAGTTTTGAGCTAACCATGCAGGAATTCGAGCGAAATCGGAGTCAAAACGGAGAAGGAAAGTGAAGCTGAGCAGAGGTAGATATCGACCCTAGACCCAGATATCGACCTCTGGTGTAGATATCGACCTTCAATATAGATATCGACCTCAACATAGACATCAAGTGCAGCTGAGAAGAGGTAGATATCGACCTTAGACCCAGATATCGAACCCTGGTGTCGATATCGACCCCCATATCGACCTTCAACATAGAAATCGACCAGAGCTGAACAAGTCGAGCAGGAACAGAGACCTCGATATCGATGTCTGGTGTCGATATCGACCCCTTATCTCGACAGAAGATAGACTCGATTTCGAATGCGGATTGGAACTATATCTTCAAGGAGGCACGAGATTATCTCATACTTTCAAGATAGATGGCAGCTGAAGTTTTATTCATCTTTTTAAGTTTTATCAAAATAAAAGACCTATCCTAATTGTTCGGATAGAGTTCATAGTTTAGATAGGAGTTACAATCCTTGGATAGCAAGGATTAGTAGCCTATAAATAAAGCCCTAGGGGGCTGGCATTCAATCATCTTTCAATCATCCCATCTAATCAGAGAACAACCCAAGACAAGAGACAATAGAGTTAGAGTTAGAGAGAAGTTTTAGGGTTTGACGTTTGCGAAAGTTGACGTTGAGTTGTAAAGCTTCGAAGTTAATTTTAATGCAATTTTCTTCCTTTCAATTGACGATGAGTTCCATGATGAGAAGCGAGTAGTTCCCCAAATCTCTTAGGGTCGGGGTGAGCCCGACGTTAGCCATGCGCGCTTAAGGTAAGTATTTGATGTTGATATCGTTGTGTCTATCTCTCCTCCTACGATTCTATGTTTAGTCCTAATCGAAAGAAAAGGGATTCATGCTAACAACTTGAGTTATAAACATAAAATTGATAGAGACAATTAGGTTTATTTGAAAGAGTAATCCTAAGAGTTGGTGTACGGCGAAAGCTTGTCCCTCGGGTGAAATAGCGCAATTGTCCGTCTTATTTATCTCATCGCATGCATTGGTTAACGTTGTGGTAAACCCTAATCCTAGGAGTTGCCTTTTTACATAGTTTATACACACCAAAACCCACTGTTATTTCTGTTCATTGCTTCTCTCTCCACTCTTAAATCTTCGGCCTTTCTTTGCCGACAAGAAACTAACCCACTGCAGGGAGACATCGATATCGACCCCAGACGTCGATATCGACCACTGAGTTCGTTGACATTTTTCTGAGTCGACGACGAACATCGCTGCGGAGTTTTGCTGAGCATCGATATCGACACCAGACATCGATATCGACCCTTCTGTGTCGACTGGCAGTCTTCTGAGCCAGTCGATTTCGTGGACTGACATCGATATCGACCCCTTCTAGTCGATATCGACCACTTGTTTTTATCTCTGCAGGTCTTCTGTTGCAGAGAACATCGACAGCCGAGGTCGACATCGAGGCCCATGGTCGAAATCGAGGCTACTGGTCGACGTAGACGTGAGATTTCCAACGCTACTAGGATCCCGCTGACACGCCTCCTCGTGGATCGATCCTGACTACCCTTCCACTACAACGGGAGGAAGTCTTGTAATTATTTGCTTAGGCCAGGAGTCGGTTTACATTTATTTACATCTTTATATTTGTAATTACTTGACATATCAAGCCTCCTGCAACAACAAATTGGCGTCGTTGCCGGGGAGGCAATCAATCGCGCCCTAGTAGTCTATCTCACGTCTTTTTCTAGTTTGGTCTTGCAGGTGTATGCGACGCGCTGATCGCCCACCTGAATTTGAAGGAGTAGACGACCCTGAGTGTTATTTCCATCTAAGGGCCCAAGCTCAAAGAATCATGGCGGAAAACGCGAACCAAGCAGAACTTATTGAACAACTAAGGAGGTAGGTTGAGGACCTAACGACTAGAGAAGCGGCACTTAAGGAGCGTGCGGATAGGGAGGAGGAAGGCCGAAGGCAAATAGAAGCCCAAATAAATGCCCTCCCTAGGAATGCCAAGCAATATATGCACCCCGCTCTCACAGTGCCTGAATCGGCAATTCTTATCCCTGCCTCTAATTTTGAAATTAAACCAAATTTTTTAACTGAAATAAGAAGGCATCAATATGAAGGAAAACCTAACGAATGCCCTATGGCATATATATCAACCTTCTTAGACCTTTGTGATACTATTGCTGATGGACGAAGTCTTGAATATGTCCAACTAAAAGTCTTTTGATGGTCTCTTACAGGTAAAGCATTGCAGTGGTTGGAGAGTTTATCCCCAAGATCGCTCCGCACCTGGAATGAAGTCAAGGACGCGTTCCTCAACAAGTTCTTCCCTCCTTCTAAGACGGCGTTGATCCGACAGAAAATCACGGCTTTCAAACAAAAGCCTGGTGAGGCTCTGGCGACTGTTTGGGAAAGGTTCAAGGACCTTCTAAGATCATGCCCGACGCATGGCCAACCACCATATGTAATTCAGGAGATCATATACAATGCTCTTGACGCTGCAACTAAGGAGAGGATCAACACCTACACCTCCTATGGCTACCTTGAACTCGCCCCACAAGAGGCTTGGGAGACCATAGAGAGGTTGGTGGAGTTCGACAACACATATGGGACTCCTGAGGCTTCCGACGCACCATCATCGTCGAGGCCTGCCCCATCTATGCCCTTATATGAACCCTCCAATATAATCGATCCGGATGTAAAGGAGCAATTCCACAGAGATCAACTTAGAAAGCTCCAAAAGCAAGTGAGGTTCCTTTCAGCGAACCAAGATTGCATTGAATGTGGATCGCAGCGGCACACCACCATCGAGTGCCCTCATACTGAACAAGTACACCTAGCGGAGACTCACCAAGAGGCGCGCTACATGAGGGGTCCCAATCACCAATATTGGGGAGACCAAAGGTTCCATCAACCACAAAGGAAACCAGTTAACCCTAGGGACCCTCCGCCTTATAGAGCTCCTGGGCATCCGGAGAGAGACCAAAAGAAGGATGATCTTCAACTAGTATTGGATGAGATAAGGAGGAATCAAGCTAAGAATGATCAATCCAATGATGCCATCCATTCTCAACTCAATCACCTTACCACATGGATTGGGGAGATGGACATATGGAAGAAGAACGTAGAGACCCAACTGGGTCAATTGGCGGCACAAATCCCAAGACCGTCCGGAACGCTCCCTGGGCAACCCACTACAAACCCTAAGGGGCAATCCGGGACGGGGCATGTCGCAGCCATACAATTGAGGAGTGGCACCAAAGTACATAAGCCACGAACGGAATCGGAGAAAGCAGCAGATCCAGTCGACGTCGACAGACCAGTCGATGTCGAGGATGAGGTCGATATCGACCCCCAGGTCGACCCTCTGGTCGACATCGATACCACTGTAGAGCCATCAGAGCCACAACAGAGGTCGACATCGACCACCCCGGTCGATATCGACCATATCCCAGTCGATGTCGATGTTCAGCAGGCTCCTCCGACCTCCGTTTTGGCCCCTACTCCAAAGAAGACGTTGCCATTCCCTTCCAAAGCATTGGAGGATCCCACCAAAGGCAAGTTTAGGCGCTTCATAAAGATACTTCAAGGACTCAACATCACTATCCCTCTAACAGAAGCCCTAAGCGAGATGCCCGCCTATGTACGATTCCTGAAAGACATCCTAAGCAAGAAGAGATCCATGGCAGAGATCGCAGAGGAGTGCTCAAAGATGGACTTCCCTGAGAAGAAGAGTGATCCAGGGATGTTTGCAATCACCGTGGGACTTGGCCAACATCGTTACAAAGCCCTATGTGACCTAGGGGCAAGTGTAAGTCTCATACCTCTCTCTATTTGGCAGAAGGTGAACATTGGTGCCCTTGAACCTGTGGACATGAAGCTCTATATGGCTGACAACTCATTCGTCAGACCCACAGGTATAGTTGATGACGTTCCGGTAAAGGTAGGTAAGTTCTTCGTGCCTACTGATTTCATTGTATTGGAGATGCCTGAAGATCCTGTAGTGCCTATTATCCTTGGTAGGCCCTTTTTAGCTACTGCTGATGCCAATATCAATGTACGTCGAGGATTACTAACCTTTACTATAGGGAACGAGGTAATAGAATTCTCTTTCAACCCTACCATGAGCGAAACAAAGCACCTGGAGCAAGTAGTCCTCTCGCCGGCCAAAGAAAAGCTTAGAAAATTTCTGTTGGTGAGGACGAAAACAGCGAGCAGGGTCGACATCGACTGGAACCAGTCAATATCGACTAAAAACATCGAAATCGACCCCCCTCGGTCGAAATCGAATATGCCAGATCGCTGCCAGGAGCTTAAGTATGGGGTCACGGAGGTCGATATCGACTCCACATGTCGAAATCGACCAAAGCTCTCGAAATCGACCCTCCTTGGTTGATATCGACCACCCCTCAGCCCGAAGATTTCTGTTTCGCGCCCAAACAGGTAAGCCCAGGTATGAATCTTAACCCTCCTCCGTCCATTATTGATGAATCAATTAAACCCATTATTGATAATTCTACTAAAGAGAGGGTCAAAGCTCCATGGTTTTCCTATATTGCTAAAGTTAGGTCAAGAAAGAGAAGAAAAGCGCCCAAAGAAGAACCTAACGATGAAGAAGCCTTGGTCGCCGAACTTCGCTACTACCAAAAGGACCTTGATGATCCAGGAGATGGCTCACGCTCGAAGGGTCCCTACATAAAAGGGTCATAAAGCATTGACGGAGAAGTCGGCCTAGCGACTCAAAAATCTAGAGCATGTACATAAAACATTTAAATTTCGCATAGATGGTTTTTAGGATTTAATTTTTGGCTGTTTGAAACTTTTAAAACTGAGATGATTCGTGCTTTATCTATATTCCTAACCAAGATTTCAGGTTAGCAAGCAAAAGGAACGACGAAGAAGAAAAGAAGCTTCTGCAGAGGCAGTCGAAATCGACCAGGCCAGTCGAAATCGACCCCCCAGGGTCAAGCCATCTCCTGGAGTCGACATCGAGGACTCAGGAGCGAAATAGAGAGGTCGATATCGACCATTATACTCGATATCGACCCCAATTAGGCAGCCCTCGTCTTCATTTTCTTCATCGAATTCGACAGATGCAGTCGACATCGACCTCTGACCTAGATATCGACTTCTGGCATCGACCTTAACCTGGAAATCGACCTGAATCCGCAGGTTTGCACTGTGAGTTTCTCTCTACCCTTGTTCTTCTTTTTAATACAGTGAGGACACTGTATATTTTAAGTATGGGGTGGGGGAAAAACATGTCTTATGGTCATAACTTGGTTTTCTTCTTCGCATTGCATTCATGTTTAAATTTTTGTTCTTAGTTTTACTTTTATAAAAAAAAAATTAAAAAAATAAAAAAATATAGAAAAAATGTCAAAAATACAAAAAAAAAAATGCATGTTTATTTTTAAGTTTGTTTTTTTTTAACCCTACTTAGATGTCCTATGATGAAAACTCAATAGCTGACTTGATCATGTAAATCCTATGGCATTTTTGGATGGTTTAGCCTAAGTCTTTAAAATTTTTATGTAGATTGTGAACTTGTGATGAAATTGAGCACATATGATCCTAGGCTAGAAAGCAAATCCAACAAAAATTGTCCTTGTGAGAATTTTGACCTATAGGGAGAACATCAAAAATCCCTCCGCTTTCTTGAGTGAATTTACTCTTCCTATGCATCTCTAAATGTTGTGATAGTTATTCAAAACCAATGCATATATATGTTTATGTTTACGAGAATTAAATGATGGAGGCATCTTTTAAGCCATTTTTACCCTCTCTTTACCTACCCTGCATTATCCCTGCTTGAAGCCAGAACATTAGCCTGAGCCTGAAATTGCAAACTCCACAAAATTATCCCTAGCCGAATTAAGCCTGACCCCCATTTGGGAATTGAGACTTAGATTGGTTGGAACTAATGCCTTGTGGAAAGAAAAGAGCATAATGTCTAGTTTTGAGCAAGGAAATTGTAGGATGGTACATATTTACATTTTGTCATATTTTGTAGAAGGATTTTTTGGCTCACCATATAAATGCACATAGCTTTAATATTATTTCCGAAAAAAAAATATCCGAAAATATATATATATATATATATATATATATATATAGTGCATGAGCCAAAATCCTTAAGTCCTTTATTCATACAGGTGTTATATTTTTGAGAGCATATTATGGAAAGATGAGTTTGGAAAAAAGCATTATAGAGATTGAGCTTACATTGAAGATTATGGTTTGGGTATTGCAAGTGTTGAGATTTAGGAGTCTTGATTCCCGAATTATAAAAGTACCACATAGCCAAATAATTCCATACCCTTTATTTCATACCAAGCCCCATTACAACCCCGCCGAATGGAGTCTTCTTTGAAGTCTTCCATTGAGCGAAAGTCCTCCTGATGATTCTTATTGCATTTTCATAATTGGTTGCGAAGTGGATTTTTATAAATTGCAATGTTTATGAGATTGTATATGGAATTGAGTTGAGAGTTGATCTTTATAGCCTAAACACATGAGAGTTGAGTGCAAACACATTATCCCTGTGAGGTTGGATCAAAATTGCATATGCCTATGGATCACCAAAATATGTGCTATGACGTTAAATTCACTTGCTTTGCTTGGCTACCGCTTATGATGTTGCTTTTGACAAGGGCGAAGACTTGAAGGGTGTGTTGTAGGTGTTGGTTATTGCTTGGTTATTGCTTGAGGACAAGCAAGTCTAAGTATAGGGTGTTTTGATGTACATATTTGCACCTTTGTTTATTGCATCTTTTGACTTCATATTTCATTCGATTTCCAAAGAAAAGGTTCAAAAGAATATAAACTTGTGTAAGAATGGGCTAAAATGCAAGAAATAGGGTTTGCACAAGTTTTGAGCTAACCATGCAGGAATTCGAGCGAAATCGGAGTCAAAATGGAGAAGGCAAGTGAAGCTGAGCAGAGGTAGATATCGACCCTAGACCCAGATATCGACCTCTGGTGTAGATATTGACCTTCAATATAGATATCGACCTCAACATAGACATCAAGTGCAGCTGAGAAGAGGTAGATATCGACCTTAGACCCAGATATCGACCCCTGGTGTCGATATCGACCCCCATATCGACCTTCAACATAGAAATCGACCAGAGCTGAACAAGTCGAGCAGGAACAGAGACCTCGATATCGATGTCTGGTGTCGATATCGACCCCTTATCTCTACAGAAGATAGACTCGATTTCGAATGCGGATTGGAACTATATCTTCAAGGAGGCACGAGATTATCTCATACTTTCAAAATAGATGGCAGCTGAAGTTTTATTCATCTTTTTAAGTTTTATCAAAATAAAAGACCTATCCTAATTGTTCGGATAGAGTTCATAGTTTAGATAGGAGTTACAATCCTTGGATAGCAAGGATTAGTAGCCTATAAATAAAGCCCTAGGGGGCTGGCATTCAATCATCTTTCAATCATCCCATCCAATCAGAGAACAACCCAAGACAAGAGACAATAGAGTTAGAGTTAGAGAGAAGTTTTAGGGTTTGACGTTTGCGAAAGTTGATGTTGAGTTGTAAAGCTTCGAAGTTAATTTTAATGCAAGTTTCTTCCTTTCAATTGACGATGAGTTCCATGATGAGAAGTGAGTAGTTCCCCAAAGCTCTTAGGGTCGGGGTGAGCCCGACGTTAGCCATGCGCGCTTAAGGTAAGTATTTGATGTTGATATCGTTGTGTCTATCTCTCCTCCTACGATTCTATGTTTAGTCCTAATCGAAAGAAAAGGGATTCATGCTAACAACTTGAGTTATAAACATAAAATTGATAGAGACAATTAGGTTTATTTGAAAGAGTAATCCTAAGAGTTGGTGTACGGCGAAAGCTTGTCCCTCGGGTGAAATAGCGCAATTGTCCGTCTTATTTATCTCATCGCATGCATTGGTTAACGTTGTGGTAAACCCTAATCCTAGGAGTTGCCTTTTTACATAGTTTATACACACCAAAACCCACTGTTATTTCTGTTCATTGCTTCTCTCTCCACTCTTAAATCTTCGGCCTTTCTTTGCCGACAAGAAACTAACCCACTGCAGGGAGACATCGATATCGACCCCAGACGTCGATATCGACCACGGAGTTCGTTGACAGTTTTCTGAGTCGACGACGAACATCGCTGCGGAGTTTTGCTGAGCATCGATATCGACACCAGACATCGATATCGACCCTTCTGTGTCGACTGGCAGTCTTCTGAGCCAGTCGATTTCGTGGACTGACATCGATATCGACCCCTTCTAGTCGATATCGACCACTTGTTTTTGTCTCTGCAGGTCGACGTAGACGTGAGATTTCCAACGCTACTAGGATCCCACTGACACGCCTCCTCGTGGATCGATCCTGACTACCCTTCCACTACAACGGGAGGAAGTCTTGTAATTATTTGCTTAGGCCAGGAGTCGGTTTACATTTATTTACATCTTTATATTTGTAATTACTTGACATATCAAGCCTCCTGCAACAACAGAATTAAGATCCTAAATAATTAAAACATCAACCACCATTCTCTCAAAAACATCATCTTCAACTCAAGCTTACACAACAACTTCCCAAAAGACATTCATCTCTCAACCAAAGATTATTTTCCAACTCTCACATTCATAATGAAAATAAAAACTCAACTTCATGTTCTTTCTTTCTCTTTTTTTTTTCTCTTTCTTTTTGTTTTTTTTTCTCTTTTCCATTTTTTTCTTTTTTTTTATAGAGTCAAAACAATAATGCACAATGTAAGGAATGAACCAAAATCACATAATCATCCAAAGTTGTAACTTTCTCAACAATATTCTCTTTTTCACTCACACAAATCAACCATTCACCAATTCCAATCCTAATCCCTGGATAGGGTAAGGCTCATTATTGGCTAGGATAAATTTTGTGGCACTTCAAAGAAAAGGCTAAGGCTCAAAATTTGGCTACAAGCAAAGGATACAATGTAAGGTGGATATGGATAATAATATGGCTAAGAGAATCATGACTCTATCACTTGAAACTCATAAGCAATAAACATATAAAATGCGGCCTCAATTATAGATAACAATGTCAATCTCAAGAGGTAAGTGCACAAGGAGAGTATAATGTCACACAAGAAAGCAAAAGGGAATAAATATGACGAAAAATCCCTATAAGGCCAAAGTTTCTCACTAGGACAAGTTTTGTTGGATTTCAATAATGCTTATAAGAATCATACTTGCTCAATTAAACTAATAAGTCATGCTCCAATGAAAATCACAAGTATGGGACAAGATTAGTCAATTCAAACATATCATGGGATTTATAAACTAAGCTCATGATAAAAAAAAATAGAGGACAATCAACGCAAGATGGGTATTTGCAAGAATGCAATGCATGATTTTTGATTGATTTTTTTTTTTGATTTTTTTTGATTTTTTTTTTCATTATGCAAATGCTTAAAAATAAATGCTAGAAAGTGAATATGAAATGCATGCGGAAATCTTAAATATGACCTAACTAATGCAATATGTACATTAAACCCCTCCCCCACACTTAAATATTTCATTGTCCCTAATGAAATAAGGATAACAAAAATTGAAACAATTTAAATAGGTGAGGGAGAAGAAGACTTACTAACTGAATGTGGTGGTGAAAATTGGTGTTGCCAACCAAATGGTGCCCAAGCGGTGAATTGGGCCATGATCTCCTCATGATTCTTCCGTTGTTGCTCCATGAGAATGGTATGGTTTTCCTCAATGCGTCGATCCATGGCATCTTGACGATCAGTGATATGACGGAAGGCACTCTCAAAACAACCATGGGATGGATATCCATCATAAGACTCATGAAACCCGCCATGTGATGAACTAGCTCCCCCGCCATAGGACTCCCTCAGGTGGAGTGTCTCCAATTGCATCGGCTCATACTCCATCTCCACACCTTCGTCATAAGGTTCATCATAAACTTCCTCGTTGGTGAATTGTGAATTGGGAGAGGGAGGAGCAAGATATGGGACCTATCGTTCCCGGCGTACCAAGTGAAACTCCGGGGATCATCATTCACCCTCACTACGTTAGCCTTCTTAAGGGACCCCAAGTCAAGCCAAAAGTTGTCCGCGAGAGGAATATATGTGTTCAAATCAATATCAAGCTCCAGCGCAATCAATGTAATCAAACCTCCAAACCCAATTTTTACCTCTTCCTTCCTTGAATGGGTCTTGGTAGCCTCGTCACAAGCTCTAAAGAAGAGATCCACCCAATCAAGAGTCTCTTGCGCTTCTGGCAACAAATAAGTCATCCACGCCCAACTCCCTTTGGAGACCTTGTTTATCTCGGCATGCCCAAAAAAAGTGTTGTTCAATACCTTGTGGCAAAGCCTAAGGGCTGGGTGGACGATGCTAGAGTTATAGTCATTGCCGGAGGTCATGACCTTTTGGGTGAATCAAACCATATCTGCGGAGGAATGGAGCTGCGTGGCAAATCAGACCAATGGGCGGTGGCTTCACCCGTGATCCCAAATATATCTCTCAAATCTGCGAAAGTCATAGCTCTATTCTCCCCACTCAATCGAAAAATAAAGTTGTCATCACCCGATATTGCAAATGTTGCTAAGAACTCCCTAACCAAATCCGGATAGGTGCGAACACACTTGTCTACCAACCCATCAATTTCTCCTATGTGCATAAAAGCCCGCACACTCTCCTCAAGTCCCAACAATCTCAATGTGTGAATATCAAAGAACTTCATCGAAATGTACCGCCTAGGTCCAAGCTCTTCCCACTTAGTTCTTTGAGCTCTACTCAATCCTCTAGGTCTAACCATGGGAGGAGAAGCCATGACAAATATAATAAAAAGAGCAAAAACCGAGGACTCACAAAGGTTCTGCAGGAATCTCGCTGGCAGCGGGTGAGGCTCGCTGGCAGTGAATGGAGTCAGGCCGAGGAAGCTGCGCACTATGGAGGAGCTGACAAGGTTTGCTGGTGGCGGATGGAGCTCGCTGGCAGTGGATGGAGTCGCTCCTAGGAGGCTACGTACTGGCAAGACTCGCTGGCAGCGACTAGGATCACCTGGTTGGCCTTCTTCGCTTGGTGGTTCGCTGTCAGCGAAAGTTGTAGCTGGCAGCGAAATTCTCCTAGCGGCGACTGTGGTGGCGGCGACTGTTCCGCGGGAGCGAGTCGGATCCTTCGAAACTCCGGCGTCGTTGCACGGACGTCGGAATTCCAAAATTTCTTCACGAAAGTTTCCAAACACGACCCGATCTACGCAATGGTGGAAGAAAAGAAAGGGATTTGTGTGATCTTGTGGTGATGGTGTAGTTGAGTGGTGGTCGGAATATGATGAATGTTGCGTGGTTTCATTGATCGGTTCGTTGGGAGTCGGGATCCGGTGCCGGAATTTGGTTTCGGGGTGTCGAAGGTGGTGGTGTGGCTATGGAGGTTTGAAAGCTTGGAGGTGCTTTAATGGAGTTTTTCGGAAGGAAGAGGAAGATGGTAAAAGGGGAAAGATGAAGAATGGGTAATGGGTAAAGGAAAGTGGGTAAAAAGGAAAGTGGAAAAAAAGGAATTTTTTTTATTGGATCTAGGTGGGGCCATGGGGGACTTTCTGGGACGTCGGGACTCGCTGCCAGTGGGTCGGGTTCGCTGGCAGCGAGTCGAGCTGCTGTGCCCGGCTCTGAGACGTAGGGACCCACTGCCAGCGGTTTGGGCTCGCTGGCAGCGAGTTTTGCTGCTGTGCCCGACTCCTCCTGGAATCCTGGCCTGCCTCTTCCGCTGGCAGTGAGTTGAGTTCGCTGTCAGCGAATCAAGCTCAGTGCTTCCTTTTTTTTCCGACTTTTTTTTTCTTTTTTCTTTTACCCCTGCGAGGGTAGCTCCACAACTATTCCGAAAACGTCTATCTAGTATGATAAAGAAATTTCTAACAAAATAAGACTAATAAAAGAAATAATTGCAAGACGAAAAACTTACCTCGGGTTGCCTCCCGAGAAGCGCCCTTGTTTTACGTCGTAGGCTCGACGGTATGACCCTTCAATGGGTCTCTTTGGTAGGCTCTTGGAGGATCATCTCTTTTATAATTTTGTCGGAAAAACCATCATAGTAGCGCTTGAGGCGGTGGCCGTTTACCTTGAACACGTGCGCATTCTCCTCATCCTTGATTTCTACCGCTCCATGTGGATATATTTGCATAATCCTGTAGGGGCCTCTCCATCTTGAGCGTAGCTTTCTTGGAAAGAGGTTAAGGCGAGATTGATATAGAAGTACCTTATCGCCTACCTTGAAGTCCTTTCTCAAGATGTGCTTGTCGTGCCACGCTTTGGTCTTTTCTTTGTAAGTGATGGCATTGTCATAAGCATCCCAATGAATCTCCTCTAGTTCTTGAATTCGGAGCTTGCGAAACTAGCCAACCTTATCTAGTCTCACGTTGCATTCTTTCACCGCCCAATAAGCTTTGTGTTGGAGCTCTACCGGAAGATGACATGACTTTCCATAAACCAAGAGGTAAGGGGACATACCAATTGGGGTTTTGTAGGCTGTGCGATATGCCCAAAGAGCATCATCTAATCGTTGGCTCCAATCTTTCCGGTTTGGGGCAACCGTCTTTTCTAAGATTCTCTTGATCTCTCTATTTGACACTTTGGCTTGCCCGTTGGTTTGAGGGTGATAGGCGGTGGATACCCTATGTGTGACATGATATTTCCTCAAGAGAGCGGCCACCGTCTTATTGCAAAAGTGGGTGCCTCGGTTACTAATCAATGCACGTGGAACACGAAACCTAGTAAACAAGTCCTTAAGGAATCCTAAAACCACTTTAGAATCGTCAGTTTTGGTGGCCTTCGCCTCCACCCATTTGGAGACGTTGTCCACCGCAAGCAAAATATAAAGATTCCCAAAAGAACTAGGAAAAGGTCCCAAGAAATCGATCCCCCAAACATCAAAAATTTCACAAAACATCATCCTAGTTTGAGGCATCTCATTCCTAGTTGCGATATTCCCTATGCGTTGGCACCGATCACAAGACTTACAAAAAGCATATGCATCACGAAAAAGCGTAGGCCAATAGAATCCTGAATCAAGTATCTTCCCAGTCATTTTGTTCGGTCCAAAGTGTCCCCTACATGCATGAGAATGACAAAAGATAAGGACAGCCATTACCTCGTTATCCAGAAGGCAACGTCTAATGATTTGATCCACACAATGCTTCCAAAGAAATGGATCGTCCCACAAATAGAATCGAGCATTGTGGCGAATTTTGTCCTTCTTGTACTTTGGAAAGTTCGGTGGAAACTCTTTCGTGACAAGAAAATTTACTATGTCCGCGAACCACGGCTGAGGAACGGTAGCTGCCGTCAAAAACAAAGAGGTAAAAGAATCCGGACATAGCTTCTGGGCAAGGTTCGCTGGCAGCGAGTCAGGTTCGCTGCCAGCGAATGGGGTCAGAATGTGGGATGATGACGGCGATTGGAGAGACTCGCTGGTGACTGGACTCGCTGTCAGCGGGCAGGGTTTACTGGCAGCGAGTTTGGTTCACCGGGAGCCAGCAGGATTCGCTGGCAGCAAGTCTTCAGAAGAACTTCAAACGAAGTGCAAGGTTTCGTCCGGGAATTCTCCAAGTGCTTGCATCTTCTCCCCCACACTATCCGAGTGCACAATCCGGCTAAGGTGATCGGCCACATAGTTTTCCGCGCCCTTCTTGTCTTTGATTTCGATGTCGAACTCGCTCAAGATCAAGATCCACCGAATAAGCCTTGGTTTGGCGTCCTTTTTCTTCATGAGGTACCTAAGAGATGCATGATCGGAGTAGATTATTACCTTTGCGCCTAGCAAGTACGCGCGGAACTTGTCTAAGGCGAACACTGACGTGGGGAGAATTGAATCGAAATATATAATAAAATATAAACCAATACAACCCTTAGCCTCTTCAAATAAATTCAAGACTCCCCGCTATAGTAGTAGGGAATCAGGTTCGATCCACGAGGAAGCGAGTCAGCGGGATCCTAGTAGCGTTGAAGACACGTCCTTTATATTCGACCAGAAGCCTCGATCTCGATGTCAGACCTCGATGTCGACCTTGGTTGTCGATGTCGTCTGCAACAGAAAACCTGCAGAAACAAAAACGGTAGTCGATATCGACTGGTGGGGGTCGATATCGAGGTTAGTTCACGAAATCGACTGGCTCAGAAGTCTGTCAGTCGATACAGGGGGTCGATTTCGACACAAAGTGGTCGATATCGATGCTTGCAGAAGTTCCCAGGAGTCTCGAGATCGACTCAGAAAACCGTCGATCTATCAGTTTGGTCGATATCGACTTCTGATGTCGATATCGATGTCTTTCCTGCAGTGGGTTAGTGGTTTTGTCGGCAAAGAAAAGGCCGAAGAATCAAGGATGGAAAGGAAGCAATGATCAGAAATAAGCAAGGTGTTGGGTTTTTCGATGACTCAACGAACGGCGGGCAAATTTTAATGTAAACTCAAAGGAAAAGGACTTCCAAAGTCAAGGATTACCGCGACGACAACCATGATAGTAGAAATAAGGATCAACTAAAGATGCATGCTTTTATCATAAAGGAAAAGGCTTTCACCTAAGCCGACCAATAGGAAAAGAGATTTTTCAATTACTTAACCTAATTGGTGTCTACCTTAGTCATAATCGAGTTTATAATCTTTCGAAAAGAAACCCTAATTACTACCCAAGTTTTACAACATGAGTTCCTTAAATTCGCATTTAAAGATGAAGAACAAGGTAGAAGGAGATAAAAGATACATTCTTTAACGACATACTTACCTTACCATCATGGCTATCGTCGGGCTCACCCCGACCCTAGAAGAAAGGGGAACTACTCACTCATGTTGATCGTAGACATGTCTTGAATTGAAATAACTTGCATAAATGGAAAATTTCGAATCTTTACAATCTCAACGCCAACTTTCGTAAGCGCTTGAAACTTTAAAGCTCAAAATAAACTAACTATCTATTGTCTATTGTTCTTGTCTTCGATGAGTCTATGATTGGATGCCTAACAAATCAGCCCTTAAGGCTTTATTTATAGGCTACTAATCCTCGCTATCCGAGGATTGTAACTTCTATCTAAACTAATAACTCTATCCGAACAACTAGGATAGGTCTTTTATTTTGATAAAACTTAAAAGGAAAAGATAACAAACAACTGCTAATATCTAAAAGAACGAGATAACTCATGGCTTCGATGATAGACTTCACAATCCGAGCCTCAAAATCGGATTTATCTTCTGTCGATGTAGGGTCGATATCGACTCCAGAGGTCGATATCGAGGCTTGTGTTTCTGCTCGACTTGTCCCACTCAAGTCGATGTCTATGACGATGGTCGATATCGATGCATGTGTGTCGATATTGAGGCTTGTAGTCTGGTTTGTGTGGTTATCTCGACACTCAGAAGTCGTGTCGAATTCCAGGGTCGATATCGATGTCTCCAGTCGATATCGACATCTTCTCAGCTTCACTCGGCTTGCCCGTTTTGACTCCGATTTCATTGAATTCCTGCATGGTTAGCTCAAAACTCGTGTAGACTCTATTTCTTTCACTTTAGCTCATTCTTACACGAGATCATATGCTTTTGAAACTTTTGTTCGGAAATCAAATGAAATATGAAGTCAAAAGATGCAATAAACAATAGTACAATTATGTACATCAAACACCACGGCCAATAGCTCCTTTTCCGTGGTTGTGTAGTTTCTTTGGGCTCCGTTTAGCATCATCGAAGCATAATAGATGGCGTGCGTGGCTTTGTCAACCCTTTTCCCAAGCACCGCTCCAACGACATAATCATTCGCATAATACATCAACTCGAATGGGAGGGTCCACACTGGGGCTTGCATGATTGGTGCGGTGACAAGGCGACTTCTCAACTCATGGAAAGCCTCCTTATACTTCTCATCAAACTCGAATGTGGTGTCCTTCTTGAGAAGTTCGCAAAGAGGTGCGGCAATCTTGGAAAAATCCTTGATGAACCGACGATAAAATCCTGCGTGACCAAGAAAAGAGCAAACTTCGCACACATTAGTGGGGCAAAGCAAAGATTGAATGATGTCAATCTTTGCCTTGTCAACCTCAATTCTTTTTCGGGAGACGATGTGACCTAAAACAATCCCTTGCTCGACCATGAAGTGGCATTTTTCGGAATTTAAAACTAAATTTATTTCAACACATATCTTTAAAACTAGAGCCAAATGGTCTAAGCAAGAGTTGAAATCATCGCCATGAACGGTGAAATCATCCATAAAAACTTCGATGAACTTTTCAATGTATTCAGAGACAATACTTACCATACACCTTTGGAATGTACCCGGAGCATTGCATAGTCCAAAAGGCATTCGCCTATAAGCAAAGGTGCCAAAAGGACATGTGAACGTTGTCTTCTCTTGGTCCAACGGTGCGATGGCAATTTGAAAGTAGCCCGAGTAGCCATCCAAGAAACAATAGTAGGCTCTTCCGGCGAGGCGCTCCACCATTTGGTCAATAAATGGGAGAGGGAAGTGGTCCTTGCAAGTTTCCGCGTTCAATTTGCGATAATCGATGCAAACTCTCCATCCGGTTTGGACTCGCGTGGGCACTAGCTCTCCTTCTTTGTTCTCGACGACCGTGATGCCTCCTTTCTTTGGGACCACTTGCGTTGGACTAAACCACTTACTATCGGAGATAAGATAGATCATACCGGCTTGGAGTAGCTTTAGAACTTCCTTCTTGATCACCTCCATCATTGGTGGATTAAGTCTCCTTTGGGGTTGTCGTGATGGTTTGGCTCCTTCCTCCAAGAGTATGCGGTGCATGCACATAGTTGGGTTTATTCCTTTGATGTCCGCGATTGTCCATCCAAGGGCTGTTTTGTGTTCCTTAAGTACCGCTACCAACCTCTCCTCTTGCTCAAAATTTAGCTTATTTGATATGATGACCAGCAAGGTATCTCTATCACCCAAGAAGGCATACTTGAGGTGATTCGGCAATGGTTTAAGCTCTATCACAGGTGCCTGCACAATAGAAGGCAAAAGCTTCTCGCTTGGGAGGGTTAGTGTTAAGGCATCATTCCTTTGATGAGTATGTTGGGCCTCTAATGCCCCCAAAACTTCATGCAAGTAAGGTGAAATAGAATAATGAAGTGAAAGCTCATCTAGAGGGGTTTCTAAGGCTACTTGCCATTCATCTTTTCCATTAAGATAAAAAATATCTTCTACACAAGGTTCAATAGTATCAATCGCAAATAGAGAGTGTTCATCAAGAGGATACTTCATTGCATCAAATATGCAATACTCTACCTTCTCTCCATCGAATTCCATAGTAAGTGAACCTGCATAGACATCAATCTTTGTTCGGGCGGTCCTTAAGAAGGGCCTACCTAAGAGAATAGGTGCCTCCGCTACTCCATGCTCCATGTCCAAAACAAAGAAATATGCGGGAAAGATTAGCTTGTCCACCATAACTAAAACATCTTCTACAAACCCCCTAGGATAGATTTGAGAACGATTTGCCAATTGGATCACAACTCTAGTTTCTTGCAAAGCACCAAGACCAAGAGATTTATAAAGGGAGTATGATATCACATTAATGGATACTCCTAAGTCTAATAAAGCATGATTGAACTTAACATCTCCTATCATGCAAGGGATAGTAAACATACCTGGGTCGCTACACTTTTCAGGCATACGCCTTTCTAACATAGCGGAGACATGTTCACTTACTTGTACCTTTTGCTTCCCCTTCAACTTTTGATTCCTCTTAACCGTGCATATTTCCTTCAAAAATTTTGCATAACGAGGAATAGCTTTGACTAGGTTGAGTAGGGGGATGTTTACCTCACACTTGGCGAATGTCTCAAAGAGTTTGGTGTCACTCTCTGGCCTCCTTGGATTCCTCAAAGCCTTCGAAAAGGGTGCTACCGGCTTATAGTCATCAAGAAGAGGTTTGGAATCAGCAACGGCTTGTCCGGACTTAGCGATGTTGGTTTTTTGGGCAAAATCCGCTGGCAGCAAATCTGGTTTCGCTGGTAGCGGGTTGTGCTCGCTGTCAGCGAGTAGGGGTTCGCTGTCAGCGACTGGGATCAGCTCTGGTTCAGCAGTTGCATTCGCTGCCAGCGAGTCTGATTTCGCTGGTAGCGGAATTTGCCCAGAATTTGTTGCCTCCTTGTCTTCTTCTTGGCCTTGTTCCACGATCTCTTCTAAAGCTTCATTTTCACCCCTAGGTGCGAAAAACAGTTCTTTGCCGCTCCTTAGGGTGATGGCGCTAACATTCTCCCTTAGGTTGACCACCACTTGTGATGGTAGCTTGCCCGAGTCTCTTGCTTGTAATTCTCCAATTGCTTGAGCCATTTGGCCCATCATCCTCTCTCGTGCATTCATCTTCTCTGTTTGAGCCTTGAGGGTTTCTAGGATGAGCTTGTATGGATCCTCATCTTGTTGATTAGCTTGAGGAGGCCCCCTTTGGTGATTACCATAGGGTGCTCTATATTGGGGTCCTCCTTGTTGATAGGGAGGTTGTTGTTGTTGTTGGTTGAACCGGCCACCATACCCTTGTTGGAAGTTAGAATTGTAAAAATTATTGTCATAGTTGCGGCGAGGGCCGTAATCTCCCATAGCATTGACCTCCATGGTTTCTTCTTGCATCTCAGGGCATAAATCCATGGGATGGGATGGATCTCCATACAACCCACATGCTTTGAGTTGTTGTTGACCTCTTTGCATAATTAGCTTCTTTAGGGCCTCTCGAATCTCCTTGAGCTCGTTTTGCATGCTTGATGTGGGGGAGTCCAAGTGTAAGACTCCTCTAGCTCCACTAGATATTCGATACTGTTGAGAAGCATTAGCGAGCTCTTCAAATATCTCCATAGCTTCCTCCGGTGTTTTGTTGAGGATGTTCCCTCCACTAGCCGAGTTAACCGTCCCACGATCATGATCAATTAGCCCCTCATAAAGGTATAGGACCAAATCGTCCTCTGAAAAGCCATGATAGGGGCAACTAGCTTTTAGCTTTTTGAACCTCTCCACATATTCGTAGAGAGTCTCCGTGGCCGATTGTTCGATACTTGATATCTCCTTTTTCAAGATATTGTGTCTAGTGGCGGGAAAGTATTTGTGCAAGAAGGCCTTTTTCATCTCCATCCATGTTGTGATGCTCTCCGTGGGTAGATAATAGAGCCAATCGTTGGCTGCATCCTTCAAGGTGAATAGGAAGGCCCTTAGAATCATTTGATCCTCCGTGATGCCTTGAGGTTTCAAACGATCGCATATTCCATGAAACTCCGCAAGGTGCTTGTTCGGGTCCTCTCCACTCATGCCATGGAACATCGACAAAAGGTGGACCCGTGGTGACTTGAATTCAAACTTGGTGCCCTCCGAAAGTGCGGGGAGCCTAATAGCCAATGGTTGAGTTTCCAAATTTGGCTCCTTTAGGTCCTTCAAAGTGCGCCTAGGTGGGGGCAAGATTGCATTGTTGCCGTCCATCTCTTCTTCGATTTCCGGGTTGGATGAGTGCCCTCTTCGCAACCTAGAAGTTGTCCTCTCGATTTCTGGATCAAAAGGTAAGAGATTGGAATTAGTAGAACGGGTGTGGACCATGCGAGTGGTCCATACAAAAGTTGATGATTAAACTACGCAACGAAATCAAATTAAATCTCCCCGGCAACGGCGCCAAAAACTTGACGGAATGAAAATCGTTGATTCCTAATCAAGTAGTTCCCACTCTCACAAATTAGTATAATTGGCAAGAAAGGGGTCGAATCCTCGGGAGACTTAAGATTTCACAATGCAATTTAATCACCAACAAGTAACAAAAGTGGGAAAAGATGCAATTTTGAAGTAATAATAAGCAAAATAAAGTAAAGACGGAATTTTGTAATAAAATCAAGAGTAGAGAATGGTTCCACCTACGAATTCTTTGACATTGGTTGGCTTATCGATCATCGAATTATTTTCAAGTTATTAACTTTCCTACAAATTCTTCTCGTCTTGGTTTATATAGATTAAAAGTCCTACGAGTCCAATTAATCCCTTACACCCCTATGTAATCCTAACACGGTTAAGATTTAACAAAGAGATAGAAAAACGTCCCAAGAACTTGAGCACATAAATAACACCAATTAAACACGGTAAATCGATGTTTAAGATATACGTCAACTTCCTACATAATCATGCTTCAAATACGGAATCCACAATCTTATGCATGCTACTATGGAAATAACACAAATACGAAAGTATTAAATCCTAGCACGAAATCAATATTATCTAGTTGGCCAAGCAAGATAACATCAATAACATAACAATAAGCACAAGGAAGTTGAAGGAATTATAATAGAGGAAAGATAACTTGAATTAAAAACTCACAATTCACCAACGAATTCTCGAAAACGTAGGCGAAACACTAGGAAAATTAGCCGCTCATGGCTTGCCTATGCTCTCTTCTCTTCTATGGTGATTGCTCTACTTGAATGTATGTTAAAATTAACCCTAAACATCCTATTTATAAACCTAAAGTTCTGAATAAATAAGATAAAAGATAGATAAACTAGATAGAAACTTCCTAAAACAAACTGGATAAAAGATAGAGCTTTCCTAAAATATTCCGGTGGTGGATTTCGCTGGCAGCGAGTCGAGTTTCGCTGGCAGCGAGCCTTCGTGGATATCTTGATCAACCTACTGTTGGATTTTTGCCAGGAGCTCACCATCAACCCGCTAGCAGCGACTCCTCATGCCTTAGTCGCTTGTCATCTTGGTGGAATCCGCTGGCAGCGAGGCACTTTCCGCGACCGCGACTCCTCCTACTCGCTGGCGCGAATTTGGTCTCCCGCTGGAGCGAGACGGCCCACTCGCTGGAGTGAATGGCCTGGCAGATGGAGCGGCTTTGGCGTCCTGGCGACTCCCGTTGGCAGCGAGGCCTCTCCCGCGGTAGCGACTGACTCGCAGCAGCGAGCGACCAATTCCGCTGGCAACGACTGGTTCCTTGGGCGCTTCCTTGGTGCCTGGGTTCCCCTCGCTGGCGCCACCTCTCTCACTCGCTGGGCTCCTTCTCAGCTGACTCGACTCGCTGGCAGCGAAACTTGACTCGCTGTCAGCGAGTCCTGCCCAGAATCTTTGTTTCTCTTCGTTCTTTCCCCATTCTTCCTTTACTCATTTCTTTCTCTTCTTAGCTTGATTTCTTGACTTCACTTGGCCATATTTTGCCGCTTTCTCTTGCTTTCCACCATGTCGGATCTACGATTCTGCACAATTTAACCGAAATAGTGTAGATTCTGAACTTTTCCACAAAAAGTGTTTAATCTAACTTAACACTAAACATGCATATTCTACAATGTAAATGCATCTAAACTACCCTATAATGCCTATTAAAAATATGCATTATCAGATATCGACCTCTCTTTATCTCTATCTCGAGCACTCCTTCTTCTTCTCGGATTGGCACTCGACTTCTATCAATATCATCGATCTAGGCCACTCGATATCTACCTCAGACATCGATATCGACCTCTTCTGTGTCGACATGCTCTACTCTTCCTCTGCTCGATTCCTGGTTGCTCTGTTCACTCGATGTCGAGGTTAATCATCGATTTTGACCTCTTCAGAAGACTTCGAGTTCTTTTTTTGCTCTTCCAAATCTGTCCATTTTCGCCTCGATTTCTACGAAATCACATAGAAACTCATGGAGACCCATATATTTGATAATAATGCATAAACTACACTAATCTCATGATTTCCCCCACTAATATGCATGCAAATGAATGATAAAATGGACTTAAATGTGCATAGAAAATATGACAATTTGCGTGCACAACATTAAGAAAGAAAACTTACTAAAACGTCACAAATTTCAGGAGTTGAAGAATCTGTAGTGGTGGTCGATATCGACCTTTAACATCGAAATCGATATCTTTCATCGATTTCTGGCTCAAGCTTCAGGGTGATCCGGCCTCGACCACAAGCCCCTCGGAATCGACCTTTATGGTCGATATCGAGCATTTACTCAATTTCAATGTTTGTTTTTCTCTCCATTCCTGCAACTTGTTAGAAACTAAAAACAAAACCAAAACAATGCATAATAATGTAAAGTCTCAAAACAAAACAAAAAGATTTCCAAAAATTAAACTAAATGTCTTTTACAAGCTCTAGACTTTAAAGTCGCTAGGCCGACTTCCTCCATCGCACTCTCAAGGCAGCATCTGCAGAGCCCATGTGGCTTGGGCCTCAAAAAGAACTTCTTTCTTGTCTCTCAGCTGCATTCCACCCGGATAGATTTGATTTACCGTGAATGGTCCCATCCTCTTATCTTTGAATCTATTAGGGAACCTATGATCTTTTAACTTCGCTACTTAAACCTTGTCTCCTATCTCATAATGGCTTGGATCATCATCGGATACCCTACACAAGCGCACATGCCAAGGCACACCTCTTTCAAATAATGATAAATCTCTTATAGAAATGGAAAAGGAGGAATCCGTACCTTGACTTACCTTCTCTTCTTTCTGTGGCTCAGGTTGACATCGATCATCAGTAGTCGATATCGAGCTCTGTTGTGCTCCTGGAGGTTCAGTCGATTCGGAGTGTTTCTGCTCGACATGATCAGGTCGATTTCGACCTCCAGAGATCGATATCGAGGTCTTTGCTCCTTCTTTCTCAGCTTATGGCAGTCGATTTCGGCATTAGGTTGTGGTCGATATCGACCTTTATGCTCGATTTCGAGGTTCCTTCTCCTCCGTCGACCCCATACTTATAACCTGGCACAGAATCTTGTACTATGTTAGTCGATATCGACTTACATGGGTTGATTTCGATGTTCTTTTTTGCTCCTTCGTTCAAGATTGACACGACCTCTTCCAATTGGGCTTCTGTGGCCCTCTTTTCAAGCTCTTCCGGTGTTATACTCCTTACCTTAGCTTCTCCACATGTGATGTAGACACCATTGATGGCCTTTATTGCCATTGGCCCTTCATTGTTCCTTACCGTCTTGTTGAAGGGGTACTCTATCACTTCGTCGCTGATGGTGAATGAGAGCAATCCTTTCTTCACACTTATGTTGGCATCGACGGTTGCTAGGAATGACCTACCTAAAATAATGGGACAAGCAGGGTCCTCTGCCATATCAACAACTACGAAGTCAGCCGGGAAAAAGAACTTACCTACTTGCACTGGCACATCATCTACCATCCCAATTGGAATCACTACCGTATTGTTCGCCATATATAACTTTGCATCCATGGGCTCCAGAGGACCTATCTTTACTTTGTGCCATATGGTTAGTGGCATCAATCTAACGCTAGCGCCCAAATTAACTAAAACATTAAAGCGATATCGACCTAAGCCTATAGCGATAGAAAACTTACCTTGGTCCGCCCGCTTCTATGGTAGCTCCAATCTGTTGCACTCCTCTGCGATCTCAGCAAGTGATCATTTCTTACCCAATACGTCTTTAAGGAACCTCACATATAATGTCATCTCATGAAGTGCTTCGGTGAATGGTATTGAGATATTAAGTCCTTGAAGCATCTTCACAAACTGCTAGAACTTCTTTTCTACCGGGTCCTTAATCACCTTCTTTGATGGGAATGGCAACACCTTCTTCTTCCCTGCGGCTGGAGTTAGATCGACATCGACTGGATGGGGGTCGACATCGACTGGAGGAGTCAATTTCTATGGTGACTCAGCAGAAGTATCGACATCGACTGCAGTGGGGTCGACATCGACGTCACCTTGGTCGATATCGACAAGGGGGTCGATCTGGACGTCTGTTCTGGGGCCTTCTCCTCCGCTTTTTGCTCGGGCGTTTGTAATTGATGCCCACTCCTTAAGTTAATGGCCGCTATGTGTCCAATAGTTTTGCCTTTTTGGTTGGGCACAGTTGATCCAGGCAATGCTCTTGACGGTTTGGGTATTTGCTCCGCCAATTGACCCATTTGGGTCTCCATATTGTGCTTCCAAACGTCTAACTCCCCAAGTCTAGAGTTGATGCCCTGCAGCTAAGTATGAACGAATTTATTTGCTTATTTGAGCTCAGCATGATTCCTATGCATCTCATCAAGAATGATCTGCAGGTCATCCTTCCTTGTTTCACGCTCAGGGTGCCCTGGTGCTCTATATGGTTGGGGATCCCTTTGTTGATAGAATCTTTGATCTCCCCAATATTATTGATTGCCCCCTCCATAGGAGCCTCTCATCCATTTGGCTACCTCATGTTGTTCCGCCATAGATACTTGCTCAAGATGTGGGTAGGCACTAGTGTTATGCCTTGTTGAACCACATTCCTGACAAGGTTGATTGTTGCTCAGGAACCTCACTTGCTTTTGAAGGCGGCGTGTCTGATCATTATGGAATTGTTGCCGCACATCAGGATCAATATCCTTTGGAGGCTCATATAGTGGGATAGATGGGGCAGGCCTTGAGTCATAGGCCGCAACAGTCCCATAGGTGTTATCAAATTTCACGAGCCTCTCAATCGTCTCCCAGGCCTCCATTGGTGTAAGCTCAATGTAACGATGGGAGGTATAAGAGTTGATCATCTCCTCATTCGGCGCATCAAGGGAGTTGTAGAAGATCTCCTGGATGAAATATGGAAGTTACCCTTGCATTGGACATGATCTCAGCAAGTCGTTAAAGCGCTCCCACGCATGTGCTAGTGTTTCACCTGGCTTTTGTTTGAAAGTCGTGATCATTTGCCGCGACATCGCCGTTTTAGATGGTGGAAAGAATTTGTTTAGGAACGCATCCTTCACCTCTGCCTATGTCCTCCGCGAGCGTGGAGCCAAACTCTCTAGTCATTGCAATGCTTTCCCTGCCAAAGACCATCGGAAAGACTTTAGTCTAACATACTCTAGATTTACACCATCAGCAATAGTTTCACATAAGTCCATAAAAGTAGAGATATGTTGCATACTCTAGGAACATGTAGTGGCGGATGCATGTATTGCATCGCCGTATGTGGATACTGATTGAGCCGCTCTTGGGCTTGTCTGCGCGCATCCTCCTCCCTATCAGCATGGGCTCGCTTTGCAGCAGCGGCGACCCTCTCAACAGCGATTGTAGCATTATGATCCTCAATTTCTTTCCTCAACCGCTCTATAGTCGCATAAACCTGCAAAATAAGCACTAAGAAAAATCGTGAGAAAACTTAAGTGGCGATGGATTGCCTCCCCGACAACGGCGCCAATTTGTTCGTTTAGGGGAGGTGTGATTCTGCTTAAATAAAATATTCAAATATAAACTCTAACTATTCCAACTCCCTTATCCAAGCAAATAAATACAAGAATCCCTCCCGATGTAGTGGTGGGGTAATTCATGATCGAATCCACGAGGAGGCATGTCAGCGCTTCCTTAGTTGCAATCACGATCAAGCTTTCGACCTCAAGAGACACTCGATATCGATGTGTCTGGTCAATATTGACCTCAATTCTGGTCGATTTCTAGTGAGTTTCCTGCAGAAGACAAAAGTAAAGCAGTCGACGTTGAGATGAAACTCGATATCGGTGTTAGTGCTCAATATCGATCTTGCCGGTCAATTTCGATGTATATAACAGAAATTGTATTCGTAACCTATGTTTCGGAAAGGTAATCCGAAGAGTGTAGAATGGTTATGGAAAGATGGACAGAAATAAAAAAAAACTCAAACTTTTTATTAGAATTCAATAAACTAAAAGCTTCCAAGGTCGGGGATTCATGCCACAACGAAATTCATGCAAGTATGATGCTAAAGTCATGAAATTTAATATCTTTCTGTCAAATAACTTTCGTTATCAACATTTAGGTGATTAGAGGCTCTCGCATAAAACCTAAGAGTTACTATCCAATTCATGAGTAATCCAAGTTCACAATATGATTGGCTTTCGCTTCAATAATGCAAATAATGAATCTCCTCAACTTTCGAAAAGGATCATGCATAGGATAGAAGACGGAATCGCATAAAAATCATACCTTTGATGCACTTACCCTACATTGCTATCGTCGGGCTCACCCCGACCCTAGAAGTGGGTTGACTACTCACGTTTCATCGCTGAACTCATCATCATAATGTAAAAGAAAATACTTTGTATTGCAAAAGAAAGAAAGTACAACCGAACAAAGCCACTCCGCTATCGCTTACACAACTCCACTCGGCCTAATGGCCTCTAGATATAAAAACTGATTGAAAACTTGATGTGTGTGTATGTAAGCTCAGCCCTAATGGCCTCTAGATATAGATCTCAAATCTTGCTAGTCAAGGATTTGAAAACCTATCTTTATTCTCTAAGATAAAACTTAATAAAGGTAAAAACTAAAAATTCCATGGTAAATAACATAAAGGGTGAAGTCTGGTGTATTGGATGGAAGATCTCGACTTTAGGATAGACTTGCAAAGCTTCGGATAGAATTTTATCAAAAACTGAGTCGAACTTCTTCTGCAACAACATCGATATCGACCTGGGTCCTCGATATCGACCTCTCTTTATTTTTATCTCGAGCCGTCCTTCTCTTCCTCGGATTGGCGCTCGACTTCTATCAATATGCTCGATTTACGCAACTCGATATCGACCTTGGACATCGATATCGACCTCTTCTGTGTCGACATGCTCTATTTTGCTCTGCTCGATTCCTGGTTGCTCTGTTCACTCGATGTCGAGGTTAATCATCGATTTCGACCTCTTCAGAAGACTTCAAGTTCTTTTTCCGCTCTTCTTCTCTTGTCCAAATCTGTCCATTTTCATCTTGTTTTCTACGAAATCACATAAAAACTCGTGCAGACCTCTATATTTGACAATAATGCATAAACTACCCTAATCTTATGATTTCCCACTAATATGCATGCAAATGATAATAAAATGGACATAAATGTGCATAGAAAATATGGCTATTTGCGCGCACATCAAGTTGCTACTTATGTAAAGTACAATTATTAATATAATTTTTACCCTGAAAAAAATAAGATTACTCTATGCATCTTGTTTCATACTCCCTCCGTTCGGCAAAACTTGTCATTTTAGTTTTTTTTCACAAGTTTTAAGGCAATTAACAAATGTACTAATTACCCTCAATTATTACCCGCTTTTTTACTTTATCGAAAACTACAACTAACAAACCATCAATCATAGGGCATTTTTGTAAAGTGAAGGGCAAAATACCTACAATGACAAGTTTTTTTGAACAAAAATAACACCCTAAAATGACAAGTTTTGCCGAACGGACAGGGTATATTATAACTTGTTAAGTACTATTAATATAGTGTGAGGTTTATGTCTTGGATGTATGACTTGTGATCGCATGCTCGGTTTGTATCATTGTTCAGTACTATTGTCGTAGGTTGTGGTAGCTTTGCTATGTTCCCTCATATGATCCTATGACTATCTAAGCATGTTAGATGTTGCTAACCTAGTTGTCGTGCTTTGCCTTAATTGATGAAACCCGATTTTAGAATCATGTTCTCTCGGGTTCCGGGATCAAGTTGGACGCGGGCGAGCTCAGACGATCAGGCTTACCTGAGACAGCGACGAGATTATCATCGGTGTACCAAAAACTTTGCCGATCCGAGCTCAAGCCATTCGCCGACCACCGTCCTCCCAGGGCTTCATGAAACATCGGGTCCCGCAGATGGAGACGAATCCCGCTCGGGAAGGCTCTTCGAGCCATCCAAAAACCGACCCCTACTCTCAAAGTCTTGCCCCATATTTATAGGAAGAAACCCATGAGCCATTATCGACACATGTCCCAAGGTTGATGATAAGTGTCGAGTTGTTTGGGACAAGTGTCATTCATATGGACACTTTCTCACATGAAGTGGGCTTAGGTGGTATTTTCCATAAATTGGTTAATACATCATAATCATCCTAAAAGCGGGTTTATTTATATAGCGCGAACCCGATTATTTACTCGTGATATCATAAATATCATTTATTTTTTGGTGCATCATCACAACTACTCGAACCTTAAGATAAGACGAGACTTAGCTAGGGTTCTATTTAGTCGATGCTAGTATGTATTTGTACTTCGTCCTCCTTTCGAAGAGTAATCAATTATATCAGACTTTTGGTGTAAAGTTTTAATTATGTTTGTTTGGTCTGGGTTGTACCCAACTTATTAGGGGGTTGCCTACGTATCTCTTGGTAAGAGAATCAATCCTTTCGTAGTTCAATCAGGAAGCCCTCCATGGATGAGAGCTCTAGCGTCGAGGGGGTTTAGTTTATACTCTCTCAGAGTTCATCTCCGCGAGCTTATTAGCTACGAGCAGAGGCCCTCCGCGAGCATTGCTCCAGTGTCGAGGGACTTTAGTTTATACTCTCTCAGAGTTAATCTCCGCGAGCATATTAGCTGCGAGCAGGAGGCCCTCTGCGAGTATAGCTCCAACGTCGAGGGACTTTAGTTTATACTCTCTTAGAGTTCATCTCTGCGAGCATATTAGCTGCGAGTAGGAGGCCTTGCGCGAGCATAGCTCCAGCGTTGAGGGACTTAGTTTATACTCATTAAGAGTTCATCTCCGTGAGCTTGTTAGCTGCGAGCAAAAGGCCCTCAGTGAGCATAGATCCAGCATCGAGGGACTTAGTTTATACTCTCTCAGAGTTGATCTCCGCGAGCTATAAGCTCCTAGCATTGAGGGGCTTATGAGATGTTGCTCCGAGAGGCTCAGGCTACGATCGAAGGCCCTCCACGAGCATAGCTCCAGCGTCGAGGGGCTTATGAGATGTTGCTCCGAGGGGCTTATGAGATGTTGCTCCGAGAGGCTCTGGCTACAATCGGAGGCCATCCGCGAGCTACAAGCTCTTAGTGTCGAGAGGCTTATGAGATGTTGCTCCGAGAGGCTCAGGCTAAGAACGGAGGCCCTCCGCGAGCATAGCTCCAGCGTCGAGGGGCTCATGTAGGCGTGGCCACGGGTTACGGGTCGACCTGTGACCCGGCGGGTGCGGGTTCTCGGGTCAAAGGGTCAAGGCGGGTTGCGGGATAGGGTTAGGGTTGGGGGTTTTAAAACCCGCTGACCTGGCGGGTTTTAAAAAAGTAGGTTTGACCCGGCGGGTCGACCCGCCGGGTCAAACCTACTTTTTTGAAATTTCTAGTCGTTGTGCAACGGCTTGCTCAACCAAAAACGCCTATAAATCTTGTCTTCTTTGTTTATTTCATTTTATTACACTCATACATTTCATTTTCGTAACAACGTTATCATGTCCGATCAATCCGTGACTTTGTTCGAAAACCATTTCGACAAGGTCGAGCTAGACCTGGGGAAGGTCAAGCAGTTTGTCGTCATTGCGTTCAAAAGTTCAAGGTTACGAGAGGCGACGGTTACAGAAATCTAAAGCTTCATATAACGAGGAAGTATCCCGACAAGATGCAAATCTAAGGAGGTTCGGGCTCGGCCTCAGGTGACTATGTGTCTAGGTCGTCTAGGACTCTAGGCTCTAGCAGTACAGGTGTGTGAAGTGTGAGTGTGTTACACTATTAGAGACTTCGTGTTAGTGTCATGTACTCATGTTATGTGTATGTCAGTGTGTGTAGTGTCTAATGTCGATGTACACATAATCTCGGTTTCAATTTTCGAACCGTATTACGATTTACGAGTGACATAATGACTTAAAATAAACTGAATATTTGTAAAACGTAGTACAAAACCAGCAGGCTACGAAGCTAAACTGTTCAAGTGCGAAACCATCCGTAAAATTTATAAAAAGGGGCAACGTTCGGAATTCTAACGTTCGACCCGCCGGGTCGACTGTTGGACCCGCTGGGTCGAACGTTGGACCCGTCGGGTTGAACGTTGCCCAACGTTCTACTTTCTTCTTTTGCCACCCGATTTTGGCTATAAATAAGTCTCACCTCCCTCCCATTTTACTCACACCTCATCTCAAACTCTGATAACGCTCTGTATTAAGCCCCGCGAGGTGATGAGCAACAGAACAAACGATTGCGAATCCAGAGTTTCAGGCCCGCGACACGATGATGAGGAGGGCGAATCCAGTGTTCAAGTCACGTGACAAGAAACACACAGGCTCTTGAGTCAGTTGAGTGTTGCCCAAGTTTGGGCCGCTATTTTCACATGCTGGTTCACAAAGCACCCGAGGGATGAAAACAGTTGCAACGTCAGTTGTAACTTCTGCGGGATGGTCTTCAGGCACCTGAATGGAGAAGGATATGGGAACTTCAGTCGTCATATCCAATTAAAGCATCCAGAGAAACTAGCTTTGGCCAAATATTTGTAACTTTATTATTTAGTGTTCTTTCTCAGTGAAAATATGGAAATTAGCAAGTTAACACTTGATTTTGATTTTTTTCTGCGTTTATTTACGTTTTATAAAAATAATACCCGATGGGTCGACACGCCAGATACCCGACGGGTTTCGACCCGCCGGGTCGAACCGTCGACCCTGGAAACCGCCGGGTGACCCGAACCCGCCATCCCGTGGGATTCCCGGATTAGGGTTCAGGTCACCCTTCCCCGACCCTTGACCCAGCGGGTCGAACCCGTTGACCCACCGGGTTGGACCCGTGGCCACGCCTAGGCTCATGAGATGCCATTTTTAAATTTCTTTCATCTATTCCATGCTCAAAGAGGCTCAGACTACAATCGGAGGCCCTCCGCGAGCTATAAGCTGCTAGCGTCGAGGGGCTTATGAGATGTTACAACGAGAGGCTCAAGCTACGATCAGAGGCCCTCCACGAGCATAGCTCTAGCGTCGAGGGGCTCATGAGATGTTGCTCCGAGAGGCTCAGGCTACGATCAGAGACCCTCCGTGAGCTATAAGCTCCTATCATCGAGGGGCTTATAAGATGTTCATCCGAGAGGCTCAGCCTACAATCGGAGGCTCTCCGTGAGCTACAAGCTCCTAGTATTGAGGGGCTTATGAGATATTGCTCTTAGAGGCTCATGCTACGATCGGAGGCCCTCCGCGAGCATAACTCCTAGCGTCGAGGTGCTTATGAGATGTTGCTCCGAGAGGCTCAAGCTACCATCGGAGGCCCTCCGCAAGCTGCAAGCTCCTAGTGTCGAGGGGCTTATGAGATGTTGCTCCGAGAGGCTCAGGCTACGATCGAAGGCCCTCCGCGAGCATAGCTCCAGCGTCGAGGGGCTTTATGAGATGTTGTGCTGAGAGGCTCGGGATAAGATCGGAGGCCCTCCGCGAGCATAGCTCCAGCGTCGAGGGGCTGATGAGATGTTGCTCCGAGAGGCTCAGACTACAATCGGAGGCCCTCCGCGATCTATCAGCTCCTAGCGTCGAGGGGCTTATGAGATATTGCTCTGAGATGCTCAGGCTACGATCGGAGGCCCTCCACGAGCATAGCTCTAGCGTCAAGGGACTCATGAGATGTTGCTCCGAGAGGCTCAGGCTACGATCGAAGGCCCTCCGTGAGCTATGAGCTCCTAGGATCGAGGGGCTTATGAGATGTTGCTTCAAAAGGCTCAGGCTACAATCGGAGGCCCTCCGCGAGCTACAACCTCCTAGTGTCGAGGGGCTTATGAGATGTTGCTCTTAGAGGCTGAGGCTACGATCGGAGGCCCTCCAGCAAGCGTAGCTTCTAGCGTCGAGGAGCTTATGAGATGTTGCTCCAAGAGACTTAGGCTACAATCGGAGGCCCTCCGCGAGCTACAAGCTCCTAGTGTTGAGGGGCTTATGAGATGTTGCTCCGAGAGGCTCGGGCTAAGATCGAAGGCCCTCTACGAGCATAGCTACAGCATCGAGGGACTCATGAGATGTTGCTCCGAGAGGCTTAGACTACAATCGAAGACCCTCCGCGAGCTATAAGCTCCTAGCATCGAGTGGTTTATGAGATGTTGCTCCGAGAGGCTCAGGCTACGATCGGAGGCCCTCCACGAGCATAGCTCTAGCGTCGAGGGGCTCATGAGATGTTGTTCCGAGAGGCTCAGGCTACGATCAGAGGCCCTCCGTGAGCTATAAGCTCCTAGTGTCGAAGGGCTTATGAGATGTTGCTTCGAAAGATTCAGGCTACAATTGGAGGCCATCCGCGAGCTACAACCTCCTAGTGTCGAGGGGCTTATGAGATGTTGCTCCAAGAGGCTCAGGCTACGATCGAAGACCCTCAACGAGCATAGCTCCAGCGTAGAGGGGCTTATGAGATGTTGCTACGAGAGGCTCAGGCTACAATCAGAGTCCCCCTGCGAGCTACAAGCTCCTAGTGTCGAGGAGCTTATGAGATGTTGCTCCGACAGGCTCGGGCTAAGATCGGAGGCCCACTGTGAGCATAGCTCCAGCATCGACGGACTCATGAGATTTTGCTCCGAGAGACTCTGACTATAATCGGAGGCCCTCCGTGAGGTATAAGCTCCTAGCGTCGAGGGGCTTATGAGATGTTGCTCCGAGAGACTCAGGCTACGATCGGAGGCCCTCCACGAGCATAGCTCTAGCGTCGAGGGGCTCATGAGATGTTGCTCCGAGAGGCTCAATCTACGATCGGAGGCCCTCCGCGAGCTATAAGCTCTTAGCATCGAGAGGCTTATGAGATGTTGCTCCGAGAGGCTCAGGCTACAATCGGAGGCCCTCCGAGAGCTACAGGCTCCTAGTGTCAAGAGGTTTATGAGATGTTTCTCTTAGAGGCTCGAGCTAAGATCGGAGACCCTCCACGATCATAGCTCCTAGCATCGAGGGGCTTATGAGATGTTGCTCCGAGAGGCTCAAGCTACAATCGGAGGCCCTCCACGAGCTACAAGCTCCTTGTGTCGAGGGGCTTATGAGATGTTGCTTCGATAGGCTTAGGCTACAATCGAAGGCCCTCCGCGAGCGTAGCTCTAGCATCGAGGGGCTTTATGAGATGTTGCTCCAAGAGGCTTTGGCTAAGATCGGAGGCCCTCCGCGAGATTAGCTTCAGTGTCGAGAGACTAATGAGATGTTGCTTCGAGAGGCTCAGATTACAATCGGAGGCGCTCCGCGAGCTATAAGCTCCTAACGTCAAGGGGCTTTTGATATGTTGCTCCGAGAAGGTTAGGCTACGATCGAAGGCCCTCCGCGAGTATAGCTCCAGCGTTTAGGGGCTTTATGAGATCTCGCTCCGAGAGGCTCGGGACAAGATCCGAGGCCCTCCGAGAGCATAGCTCCAGCATCGAGGGGCTCATGAGATGTTGCTCCGAGAGCCTCAGACTACAATCTTAGGCCCTCCGCGAGCTATAAGCTCCTAGCGTCGAGGGGCTTATGAGATGTTGCTCCGAGAGGCTCAGGCTATGATCGAAGGCCCACCACGAGCATAGCTTCAGCGTCGAGGGGCTTATGGGATGTTGCTCCGAGAGGCTCAGACTACAATCGAAGGCCCTCCGCGAGCTACAAGCTCCTAGTGTCGAGGGGCTTATGAGATGTTGCTTCGAGAGGCTCGGGCCAAGATCGGAGGCCCTCGGCGAGCATAGCTCCAGCGTCGAGGGGCTAATGAGATGTTGCTCCGAGAGGCTCAAACTACAATAGGAGTCCCTTCTCGAGCTATAAGCTCCTAGCGTCAAGGGGCTTATGAGATGTTGCTCCGAGAGGGTCAGGCTACGATCGGAGGCCCTCCGCGAGCATAGCTCTAGCGTCGAGGGGCTCATGAGAGGTTGCTCCGAGAGGCTAAGGCTACGATCGGAGGTCCTCCGCAAGCATAGCTCCAACGTCGAGGGGCTTTATGAGATGCTGCTCCAAGAAGCTCGGGCTAAGATCGAAGACCCTCCGCGAGCATAGCTCCAGTGTTAAGGGGCTTATGAGATATAGCTCCGAGAGACTTAGACTACAATCGGAGGCCCTCTGCGAGCTATAAGCTCCTAGCGTCGAGGGGCTTATGAGATGTGTCTCCGAGAGGCTCAGGCTACAATTGGAGGCCCTCCGCGAGCATAGCTCTAGCGTCGAGGGGCTCATGAGATGTTGCTCCGATAGGCTCAGGCTACGATCGGAGGCCCTACGTGAGCTACAAGCTCCTGGTATCGAGAGGCTTATGAGATGTTGCTCCGAGAGGCTCAGGCTATGATCGGAGACCCTCCGCGAGCATAGCTCTTGCGTCAAGGGGCTTTATGAGATGTTGCTCCAAGAGGCTCGGGCTAAGATCGGATACCCTCCGCGAGCACAGCTCCAGCATCAAGGGGCTCATGAGATGTAGCTCCGAGAGGCTCATACTATAATCGGAGGCCCTCCGCGAGCTATAAGCTCCTATTGTCGAGGGGCTTATAAGATGTTGCTCCGATAAGCTCATGCTACGATCGAAGGCCCTCCGCGAGCATAGCTCCAACGTCGAGGGGTTTTATGAGATGTTGCTTCGAGAGGCTCGGGCTAAGATCGGAGACCCTCCGTGACCATAGCTCCAGCATCGAAGGGCTCATGAGATGTTGCTCTGAGAAGCTCAGACTACAATCGGAGGCCCTCCGCGAGCTATAACCTCCTAGCGTCGAGGGGCTTATGAGATGTTGCTCCGAGAGGCTTAGTCTATGATCGAAAGCCCTCCACGAGCATAGCTCCAGCGTCGAGGGGCTTATGAGATATTGATCCGAGAGGCTCAGGTTACAATCAGAGGCCCTCCGCGAGCTACAAGCTCCTAGTGTCGAGGGGCTTATGAGATGTTGCTCCGAGAGGCTCGAGCTAAGATCGGAGGCCCTCCGCGAGCATAGCTCCAGCATCGAGGGGCTCATGAGATGTTGCTCTGAGAGGATTAGATTACAATCGGAGGCTTTCCGCGAGCATTGCTCCAGCGTTGAGGGACTTAGTTTATACTCATTAAGAGTTCATCTCCGTGAGCTTGTTAGCTGCGAGCAGAAGGACTTAGTTTATACTCATTAAGAGTTTATACTTATTGCTCCAGCGTCGAGGGACTTAGTTTATACTCTCTCAGAGTTGATCTCCGCGAGCTATAAGCTCCTAGCATTGAGGGGTTTATGAGATGTTGCTCCGAGAGGCTCAGGCTAAGATCGGAGGCCCTCCGCGAGCATAGCTCTAGGATCGAGGGGCTCATGAGATGTTGCTCCGAGAGGCTCATGCTACGATCGGATGGCCTCCGTGAGCTATAAGCTCCTAGCGTGGAGGGGCTTATGAGATGTTGCTCCTAGAGGCTTAGGCTACAATCGGAGGGCCTCCGCGAGCTACAAGCTCCTAATGTCGAGGGGCTTTTGAGATGTTGCTCTTAGCGGCTGAGGCAACGATCGGAGGCCCTCAACCAGCATAGCTCCTGCGTCGAGGGGCTCATGAGATGTTGCTCTGAGAGGCTCAGACTACAATCGGAGGCCCTCCGCGAGCTATAAGTTCCTAGCGTCGAGGGGCTTATGAGATGTTGCTACGAGAGGCTCACGCTACGATCGGAGGCCCTCCTCGAGTATATCTCTAGCGTCGAGGGGCTCATGAGATGTTGCTCCGAGAGGCCAAGGCTGTGATCGGAGGCCCTCCGCGAGCTATAAGCTCCTAGCATTGAGGGGTTTATGAGATATTGCTCCAAGAGGCTCAGGCTACAATTGGATGCCCTCCGCGAGCTACAAGCTCCTAGTGTCGAGGGGCTTATGAGATGTTGCTTCGAGAGGCTCACGCTACGATCGGAGGCCCTCCATGAGCATAGCTCCTAGTGTCGAGGGGCTTATGTGATGATGCTTCGACAGGCTCAGGCTACGATCGAAGGCCCTCCACGAGCATAGCTCTAGCGTCGATAGGCTTATGCTATTTTCGTGCTCTGAGAGGCTCAGGTTACGATCGGAGGCCCGACGCCGATAGCTCCTGCGTCTAGGGGCTCATGCTATTTTCGTGTTCTGAGAGGCTTAGGCTATGAACGGAGGCCCGACACAGATAGGTCCTGTGTCTAGGGTCTCATCTTTTCACTTGGCAGAGCTTGTTGTCAATTTCGACAACCTTTATTTCAATTATGAAATCTAAATGAAGTGAAATCATAGAATGAAATTTAGTAAATACCATTCTACGCGTGTTTCAGAAGCACAAATTTCTCGAAATTAAAGGTGGGGGGCTATGTCTCTATTCATGAACAATTTATTGTGCAACATTTATCCTCCGCGGAAAAAAAGTGGTTGTAGCTAATCACTTACTCGGTACTTCAAACGAATCCGACTTCAAACGAGGGCCACAAACATGCTTTCTAGGTCGTGAAAGGATCAACTTCAGTGGCCTCCCAAGCATGAATCATGGGTATATATCTAATTGATTAAACGAACAACCTCTTAATGCAAGTTCCCAAATGTTTGAGCTATCATCCTAGCCTAACATTTTTGTGGGCATTTGCTTGAGCTGAATTAAGCAAGCAAGCAGCTCCTTCATCGATCATTCAATATATATTTGCTATGATGACAACTACCCCATTTCATATCAATAGCCTATAATTATTTATACAAGGGGTCAAAAAGAGCTTGGAGAAAGGATGTCTTTTACCCAACTGCATGTATTCAAGATTCAGCACTTAAAATGAGGTCTACGTATACCTTTGTTCAATCTCCTTCAAGTGTCTACTAATCAGTGAAGGGGAAAACCACTAACAATCTATTATAGCCTCATAATGTGTGAATATGACATAGGATTAAGAATTTATCAAATCCTTGCAGCTTGAATGTATTTTTTCCCTTGTTCTAAAAGTACTTATATATTCCATTTTAATTTATTTTTAGGAGGTTGAATATTCTGATGGTGGCAAGGCGAATGGAGGCGAAGAGCATAAAGCTCGATCTCCGTTGGCCTCCAAACTCCAAGGTCGTCTTGAATCGGTAGCCGAAGTCAAGAAATGTGGTTACTGCCTCCAACGGTAGGATTCATTAGGAGTTTAGATAAATCAAACCGCTAAATCGAACGCGGGTCCTTCCACCGGATCAACCTGAAACTCGAGGTATTACCCGCGTGCAAAAGCGATGTGTTATTTTTGTGTTGTAATGCTAAATCCCTAGGTAAAAGAAAGCTCGTCCCTCTCCGGACAACTTGAACACCTACCCCACGCGTCAAAATAGTAATTAAGTTTTTATCGATCAGAGAGCTAGTTCTTCTCGCGGCACGCATGGAATGACCTTGAGTAAAGTAATTTTCACGATTTTTTATTTGAATCCACAAGGATTGGCATATACAGATTTGTCGAGGTCCCTCCGCGGCTCACGTCATTGTTATCTTTGCATTTTAGTGCCCTGCTATCGATCACCCCGGAGTCCCTGGCTCCACGATTTTGAGAGCGGTGAAGATTGTTTCCTTCTGGATCCACCTGGGCAACCACCATTGGGTCTCGACCGTGAATGTTTTTCATTTCGTCGAAGTTCTGTCCTTATTGCCCTTATTGCCATTCTCCGCGAACGGAGTTCGAGAAACCCACCTCTCCTTTCAACAAGAGGCCATCCGCGGATCAACGAACCTATCCGTGACCTCAACGGCAAGGTTTCGTCGATGATCGCCATGAGGAGTCCTTGGCAAGACAGACCGAGGGGTTTCTTGAAGAGGAAAACCAGTCACGACCCGGGATTGTAATTCCCCCTTAATTTTCTATAATTAATGACCAAGTTTCGGTCGCGTTGGAAAAGAAAAAGAAATGAAAAGAAATAATAATAGGAGATTGAGAACCCCTTCTGTATACAAACACCTGGACACGGCCGAAAAGCGACGTCAATGGCTTACTCATGTGGTTGAAATTGGACGCGGCCGAATATATTCGTGTATACTTGAGTATGTATACATCTTGTTACAATGACATGTAGGCATTTTCCCTTTCAAATATATTTATATATATACATGCATGTTACTTACATATATGCCTAACCACCCATGATCACGTTTCATGCATGAAAACGAATGGGACGAGACAACAAATGATTCATAACTAGCGTGTGGAAATCTTGTTTACCTCTTAGCGTGAGGAGTTCCCACGGACGGCGCCAGTGATGAAACCCGATTTTAGAATCTCATTCTCTCAGGTTCCGGGATCAAGTTGGATGCGGGCGATCTGAGACGATCGGGCTTACCTGAGACACGTGACGAGATTACCGTCGGTGTACCAAAAACCTATGCCGATCCGAGCTCAAGCCATTCGCAGTCCACCGTCCTCCCAGGGCTTCATCAAACTTCGGGTCCCGCAGATCGAGACGAATCCCGCTCGGGAAGGCTCTTCAAGCCATCCAAAATCCGACCCCTACTCTTAAAGTCTTGCCCCATATTTATAGGAAGAAACCCATGAGCCATTATCGACACATGTCCCAAGGTTGACGACAAGTGTCGAGTTATTTGGGACAAGTGTCATTCATATGGATACTTTCTCACATGAAGTGGGCTTAGATGGTATTTTCCACAAATTGGTTGATACATCATAATCATCCTAAAAGCGGGTTTATTTATATAGCGGGAACCCGATTATTTACTCGTGATATCATAAATATCATTTATTTTTTGGTGCATCATCATTAACAACCTTGTATCATGCTTAATATGACTAATGACGTGCTTATGTGTATGTCTCACACAATTTGTTGGTCTTACCATATGATGCTCTTGTGATGCTTATTATGTTCTAGTAGCTTGTACCTCGTCTGACTACACACCCCCTATTATAGTTCAAGTCATGCCCCAGTTCACATGTTATAATTTTGCCTAGGATATATCGTCAATCTATGCTTATCTTGTTGAGCACGTATAATTGCGAGCCTTGTGTTAATTAGTAATGGGATGCCACCTTGCATGTTACATACTACGACATGTAGAAATGCACATATACATGAAATATGATCTGATGTTGAACTTGTACCTTAGTAGTCATCTTTAGTTATGCTTATGCCACATCATGACCGGTTAGAGTTATGTAGGACATGATTTCTGATTATTAGCTCGTTGTATAATTACATGCCATACTTGTCCTACCATGTAGACCTCGATGTTGTATGATGTGATAGTTACTATGCCGCCCTCACGTGTTCTTGCATGGCACTTTGATTATTATGATATACCTCGACATGCTGTATTTGACATCATTTGTTGATGTGTATACGACGCCCGTGCATTTGCTCATATATGTAATACTTGTTATACTTATTAAATCTTGCATGACCATGACTGGTTTCCGCACAACTTGCTTACATTTCTAGGTATATCTATTTCATGGAATGATTGACTACTATTTTGTCTCACATGCATGACCGTGTTCCGCACAACTTGCTTACATTTCTAGGTATATCTAGAGAAGTCAGCGGTTCTAGGTTTAGTTGGTTTCGGAGTTCGGGAGTAGCAGAAAAAGATGGCGGTCGGTGGCGGTCGATATCGACTAAGACTGGTCGATGTAGAGGGATGGAGAGGGGATGGTGGTTGGTGTCGAGTAGAATCTCTGCAGAATTTAAATAATAAAATAAAATAGTAAAAGTCCAAACTTCCAAGGTAAGGGATCACCACAACAATAAACATATGTATAAATCACGAATAACATAAACGAGCATGCTTTACATCAAAGAATCAACTTTCGCTAATTCCAACAATTTAGGTAAATCAACTCTCGAAAATAAATCTAATTGTTTCTACCTTTTCATAATTAGGATTAATAAACTCGTGAATAAAAACCCTAATTACTATCCAAGTTTGCAACATGAATTCCTTGAACTGTCATCCAAGGGTTAAACATAGAGGTAGATGATGATAGAAACACACACAATTATGAATTCATCGATTAAGAACACATGCCTATTGTTGGGCTCACCCCAACCCTAGAAGAGGGGAATTAGAAACAAAACATGAAAATAAACAACTAACTTTAAATTAAAACTAAAACTTACAAAACCTTCAATCTTCACTCTAGGCTCTCCTCCTAACTACTTGCGTCTGAAGATGACTTGACTTGAATGATTGAAAAACCAGCCCCTAGGGCTTCATTTATAGGGATCAATCCTAGCTATTCTAAGAGAGCAATCTATCTAAATTTATCTAAAGATATACTTCTAGATAAAAGGAAATAAATCTAAATTGGTAAAATAGATAAATCCTTAGGGTAATTAATTGTTCAACCCTTTAGGATAGAAAGTAGATAAAATATCTTCTTCTTCATGTGCATGTTTCCTCCACTCGGATTAGGACTCGGTATGGCTCGAAATCGGCTTCTGGGGTTCACTCGATATCGACCATTTTTAGACGATATCGACATGTCTTCTCAGCTTCACTCGATCTCGGCCTATGAAGGTGATTTCGACCATGTCTTGACTCGATTTCTGGCATTTCTGGCATTTCTGGTCGACGTGCTCCACTCGATATCGACCATGTAAGGTCGATATCGATCTGCTTGATAGTTCTCAACATTCTGCATACGTCTTGAAACGCACTTTCCTGAGTCCTCCTTCGTCCGATTGACGCATATGAGTATGCGTTGGAAAGCTCTTTTCGAGGGCTACAACTCCCATGAAGACCTCAAAACTTGATTCAAAATGGCGAATGGCGAAAAGTGGCGTTTTCTCCAGATGCACCATCCTGTGCTCTTCCTTAGCTTCTCCAACGTCTTCGTGACTTTCCTTTAAGCTCCAAAGTGCGTCCGATTTCTGCAAAATTAAACAGAAACTTGTGTAGACCTCCATATATTGCAAATAAACATAAACTACACAAATATCATGCTTTCCCAACCCAAAAACATAAAATATGGACAAAAATCGAAATAGATGTAAGCGAAAAACGTGGCAAATTGAGCGCACATACACCCCATACTTAAGCTTGCTTGTCCTCAAGCAATACTTTTAATGGTCATTCGGAGGAAGAAACTAAACTCTCAACATCATAGATTCATTGTTATATGTCCCTAGAATCAATTGCCATCCTCGGAAAGGTACTAATGTCAACAATATCCATGCCTGTGAATAAAAGCAACATCATACTCACAAAAGGAGGGTTATATGCATAAAACAATTTCGCGCAACACAGCATTAATAATCAAGAGGACTTTTGCGAGCTTATGGAAGAGTAGATTGGTAAAAGGCTAAAGGTGGACTAATTTTTGGCCATGTGGTGTTAAATCCGGGGAAATAAACTTTCTTTCCAAACTTCATTCCACATTCCTTCTTCATCATATTTCTCACCTTTCGCTATTCGCTCAATACTTTTTTCACTTTAATGCTTTTACCTCTCTAACCTTGGTACTCCCTTCTCGCGAGTCGCAAACATGAGTGTCATGAATGGTCCCGAATACTTAGTACTTCGGACTCCTCACCTTGTGTCCCATCTCGCTGAACTAACATCTCAACGAGCAGGGTCGACCTACCTTTATCTCCTGAGGTGATCGGATTTTTTCTCACTCATTAAATTTTCTATATTTCAAAATTTACTTTCATTCCTGCCAACAACTTCATAATAATGCATAAACTCCATATAACAACTCCAAAGATGACTTCCATTCTCAACATTGTCCCCGGATAGGGTATAAGGTATAAAACATGGGCAGTATGTAATATATGTGGAGCAATAATGATTTAATGTAAGGCTCATATATGGCTTGTGTAATTTCAAATATGCATAGGTAAGGCTAAGATATGAAATTGAGCATATGTATGGAAATATATAAAGTCCTCCATCATCTTATCATGCATATGTCAAAAGCAACTTCAAAATTTACCTCTCTTTCTTGGTTTTCTCTAAAAAATTGCACTTCATTGTGACTTCCCTTAACTAGGCAATTTCATGTTATATCTCTAATGAATCTATTTTTGCATCGTCGAGTTCCATAAAAGCTTCCATGACACTTATTCTTTATTTTCAAAAATTTTTCGATGGGGGTGATTTTTTCTAGACTTTAGTCTTTTTAGACTTTGGATAATAAACTTGATAATGAACATGATGAATATAGATAGACTCGATGCATATAGATAGATATATCCAAAGTAACCATGTATGATGCAATTGGAGAAGTATGCATAACTATGCTCAAAATTTTTAAAATATGTTCAAAAATGATTAAAAATATGCAAGTAAGCTTTTCCCCCACCCCATACTTAAAGATTACAGTGTCCTCATTGTATAAGAACTAGGGTTAATGAAGAAACTTACTAGACAGTAGTGCAGATGCTCCAAATAGGTGTTGTAACACACTGCCAAGAGTCAACGTCGAGTAGGCTTCTAGTTCTCCGAATTACCTAATGTCATCAAAGGGAAAGAAAACCTTGCACGAAGTAAAGAAAATAAAAGAAAAAAAACTTTATTAAAGAAGAAAAATAACAGCAGGTTGCCTCCCGTAAGCGCTAAATTTTAAGTCTCTAGCTCGACCTACTTCCCATTTAGCCTTAGCCTGGCTCATCTTTGTCCGGAGGCATAGGTGGATCTGGTGGTTCCTCCGGTGGTGGGAACCGTGGGATGTCATCCAGGGGCATCGTATGAAGAAGCTTGAATCTCCCTGAGTGAACGCTCCATGTCTCCACCCATTCATCTTCCCTGGCTCCAGCTAGCATGCATAAAGGAAGATATAAAGAAGATCTACATACCTCATTATCATATCTCTTCTACTTCATTGGTTGTGCATCTCCACCCAAGCAAAACGGTGGAGTGGGAAGAGATATTTCCTCCTCATCCTGTGGAGCTTCGTGCCACTTTGCAAGGACCCCATACTTGAATATGAACATCAGTTGCTTAAAATCGTTGGGGATAGCCTTCACCTTGTAAGGTAAAAGCGACCTTGAAGCACCTTGGGCAACGACATCCGACTTCTTTGTTCCTAGATCTTCTTTTTCTCGGGATCCTTCAAATGGTTCATCAAAGATAGGCAACAAAGATGTAATCGAAATCGGGGAAAGACATACCTGAAATTCTGTGGGACAGTCGATTTCGACTGAAATACAGCAGATATCGAGTGTTTGGTCGATATCGAGTGAGATGCACTCGACATCGACTGATGTCACTAAATCAGTTCCTCCAGAATGCATATACGTTGAGTCTAGGTGGTCGATATCGACTGAAGGGTAGTCGACGTCGACTGGCTCGTAAAAGGGGATATTGTCGAGCCAACCTTCTTCTGCTGGAGGTGGATGATAGGTAGCCTCAAGCCTTCGGATCAAGTCTTCCAGCCGGGCTATTTCTCTTAATCGTGCCTCCTCCTGTGCGAGCCTATTTCGCCGTCTCAAATCTTCGAACCATCTTTCCCGTTCGAGCTCGTATACTTCTTGCATCTTTGTACCTAACCTTTGAAATCACAATAAATAACATAAATTAGTAGCAAAAGCTCGGCACCTAATGGGTACCGATGAGGTAGGTGGTGGTAGGGTATGTGATAGGGTAAGAAACAAGGGATGGGCTACTCCTAAACTTTAAACAAAACTAAACTAGGCACGATTGATATCTCCCTGGCAACGGCGCCAATTTGACGAGAGGGTTTCTCGACCAAATAAATTTATTGTCAAGACCCCCGCTATAGTATAGGGGAGTCAGGTTCGTCCTCAGGAGAGAAGTCAGCGGTTCTAGGTTTAGTTGGTTTCGGAGTTCGGGAGTAGCGGAAAAAGGTGGCGGTCGGTTGCTGTCGATATCGACTAAGACTGGTCGATGTCGAGGGATGGAGAGGGGATGGTGGTTGGTGTCGAGTAGAATCTCTGCAGAATTTAAATAGTAAAAGTCCAAACTTCCAAGGTAAGGGATCACCACAACAATAAACATATGTATAAATCACGAATAACATAAACGAGCATGCTTTACATCAAAGAATCAACTTTCGCTAATTCCAACAATTTAGGTAAATCAACTCTCGAAAATAAATCTAATTGTTTCTACCTTTTCATAATTAGGATTAATAAACTCGCGAATAAAAACCCTAATTACTATCTAAGTTTGCAACATGAATTCCTTGAACTGTCATCCAAGGGTTAAACATATGAATTCATCGATTAAGAACACATGCCTATAGTTGGGCTCACCCCAACCCTAGAAGAGGGGAATTAGAAACAAAACATGAAAATAAACAACTAACTTTAAATGAAAACTAAAACTTACAAAACCTTCAATCTTCACACTAGGCTCTCCTCCTAACTACTTGCGTCTGAAGATGACTTGACTTGAATGATTGAAAAACCATCCCCTAGGGCTTTATTTATAGGGCTCAATCCTAGCTATTCTAAGAGAGCAATCTATCTAAATCTATCTAAAGATATACTTCTAGATAAAAGGAAATAAATCTAAATTGGTAAAATAGATAAATCCTTAGGGTAATTAATTGTTCAACCCTTTAGGATAGAAAGTAGATAAAATATCTTCTCCTTCATGTGCAAGTTTCCTCCACTCGAATTAGGACTCAGTATGGCTCGAAATCGGCTTCTGGGGTTCACTCGATATCGATCATTTTTAGACGATATCGACATGTCTTCTCAGCTTCACAAGATCTCGGCCTCTGAAGGTGATTTCGACCATGTATTGACTCGATATCGACCAAAGTTGGTCGATATCGACCTCTTCTGTGCAGGTTCCAAGTGCTGAGTCAATTTCTGGCATTTCTGGTCAACGTGCTCCACTCGATATCGACCAAGTGAGGTCGATATCGATCTCCTTGACAGTTGTCAGCATTCTGCATCCGTCTTGAAACGCACTTTCCTGAGTCCTCCTTCGTCCGATTGACGCATATGAGTATGCGTTGGAAAGCTCATTTCGAGGGCTACAACTTTCATGAAGACATCAGAACTTGATTCAAAATGAAGAATGGCGAAAAGTGGCGTTTTCTCCAGATGCACCATCCTGAGCTCTTCCTTAGCTTCTCCAACGTCTTCATGACTTTCCTTTAAGCTCCAAAGTGCGTCCGATTTCTGCAAAATTAAACAGAAACTTGTGTAGACCTCTATATATTGCAAATAAACATAAACTGCACAAATCTCATGCTTTCCCAACCCAAAAACATAAAATATGGACAAAAATCGAAATAGATGTAAGCGAAAAACATGGCAAATGGAGCGCACATCATGTAGCTAGTTGACCCAGTTGGGTCTCCACGTTCTTCCTCCAAACATCCATCTTCCCAAGGCGAGCAGTAAGCCTGTGCAATTGAGTTTGGATGGCGTTGTTGGATTTTTGATTATGTGCTTGGTTCTTTCGTAACTCATCAAGGATGAGTTGAATATCATCCTTCCTTTGCTCTCTCCCCTGGTGGCCTGGAGTCCGGTAAGGTGGAGGATCCCTCGTGTTGTATTGGGGTGGTGGATTTCCCCAATTTTGATATCCTTTGCAGTTGGGATTCCTCATGAACCTCACCTCTTAGTGAGTCTCCGCTATGTCCATTTGCTCTGTGTAGGGGCGAGCGAGAGTGATGTGCTTTTTCAGAGCCGCATTCGGCGCAGTGTTGGTTTGCGGAGAGGAACTTGACTTATTTTTGAAGCCCCCTAAGTTGATCCTTCATGAATTGGTTTTTGTCGTCGGGATCTATCTCTTTGAATGGCTCATATAGTGGTATCGATGGGGCGGGGCTTGAGTGGGAGGCCACAGAAGTCCCTTAAGTGTTGTCAAATTCCACCAACCTCTCTATGGTATCCCAAGCAGGTTGTGGTGGGAGGTCAAGATACCCATAGGAGGTGTAGGTATTGATTCTCTCCTTAGTGGTTACGTCCAAGGCATTGTAGATAATTTTATGGATGTCGTAGGGTGGTTGCCCGTGAATAGGGCAAGACCTTAGAAGTTCCTTCAATCGCTCCCACACTTGGGCCAATGTCTCATTAGGCTTTTGTTTGAAAGCCATGATCTTTTGATGAATAGCCTCTGTCTTGGTTGGAGGGAAAAAATTGTTGAGGAATGCATCCTTGACTTCATCCCATGTGTGGAGCGATCTTGGTGCTAGGATCTCCAACCATTGTAGTGCTTTCCCTGCAAGAGACCAACGAAATGCCTTTAGTTTGACATATTCTAAACTTTGTCCATCAGCAACAGTATCACAAAGGTCTATGAAAGTAGTAATATGTGCTAGAGGGTATTCATTAGGTTTCTCCTCAAAAGTATGTCTCCTAATTTCAGCAAGGAAACTAGTTTTAATTTCAAATTTGGAATGAGGGATAAGAACAACCGATTTAGGCACGGTGACCGATGGGTGTATGTATTGCTTTGCGTTTTGAGGGAATGCATTGGGCCTCATATCGCCTCCTTACTTCCTCCTCTCTATCCCCATGCTCCCTTTGTGCCACTTCTCTAACGGTAAAATCCTCTACTTTCTTCCATAGGCGCTCAATCTTCTGATCTTGGGCGTCTTGGTCGGCCATGATTCTTTTGATTCTAGATCGTATGTGGAGAAAGCTGACAAGTGGGAGGAAACTAGTTCAAATAAATATAAATATAAATTAAACAAAACCAACTCCCTGTCCAAGCAAATAAAATTACAAGAACCCTCCCGATGTAGCAGTAGGGTATTCATGATCGAATCCACGAGGAAGTTTGTCATCGGTTCGTAAGCTCGCAATCACGTTCAATTTCAACTTCAGAAAATCATTCGATATCGAGTAGATCAGTCGATATCGACTATAGTTGTAGTCGATTTCCAGAAAATTCTTACAAAAGACAAAAGCAACAGTCGACGTCGAGTAGAGCACTCGATATCAGGCCAGCCACTCGATATCGACCTCTACAGTCGAAATCGAGTCTTCGCAGAAACTGTAAACGTAACCAAAGTTGTTGGAAAAGTGTTCGAAGAAATTAAGAATGATGAGGGAAAGATGAACAGAATAAAAACTTAGATTTGTATAAATTTCAATAAACTTAAAAACCTCCAAGATCGAGGATTCATGCCACAACAATAACCATATAAGACTATGCCATATTCATGAAACATGATGCCTTTCCGTCAAATAACTTTCGTTACTAACAATTAGGTGATTTAGAGGCTCTCGCATAAACCCTAAGTGTTACTATCCAATTTCATAATTAATCCAAATTCACAAAAAGATGGGCTTTCGCTTCAATAATGCAAATAAGGATCGCTTACTACTTTTGTAGAAGAATCATGCGTATAGGATAGAAGACAAAATCACATAAAAATCATACCTTTGATGCATAAACTTACATGGCTATCGTCGGGCTCACCCCGACCCTAGAAGTAAGGGAACTACTCGTGCTTCATAGCCATAAACATCATCATCATTGGAAAAAAAACTTGAATTGAAATGGCAAACGTCGAAAGAGTACAACCGAACAAAGCAAACTTCCACTCTAGCTTCTCTCTACTCCACTCGGCTTCCTCTCTCTCTATCTAAAACTCTCTGCGAATGTATGTGATTAAATGATGGATTGAATGATAAAAAACTCAGCCCTGATGGCTCTAATTATAGACATCGAACCTCGTTATCCAAGGATAAGAAAATGTATCTTTATTCCTAAGATAAAACTAAATAAAGTAAATGATTAAAATCACTTTAGGTAAATATGAATTCTCCCTAAAGGATATAAAGTTTGATAAATAAGATAAAAGATCCCAACTTAATGTAGAAGTAAACTCCTTCGGATAAGATTTTATCAAAAACTATCGGATCTCTCTGCTACGTCACTCGATATCGACTAGCTCCAATAGATATCAACCTCTTCTCTTCTATCTCGAGCCAGTTCTACTAGACCTCGGATTTGCACTCGATCTCTATCACTTCACTCGATTTTCGGCACTCGATATCGACCACTGTCAGTCGATATCGACCAGTCTGTGTCGAGTTGCATTGTTCTTCTTCTGGCTCGATTTCTAGTGTTCAAATTCAACTCAATGCCGAGTCACTTGGTCGATTTCGACTCCTCAGTAGACTTCGAGTACTTCTCCAGCTTTTCTTCTCTTCTCCAAAACGCTCCAATTTTGCATCGATTTCTACGAAATAACACAAGAACTCGTGTAGACCTCCATAATGGGCAATTAAACATAAACTACACAAATCTTATGCTTTCCCAACCAATATGCATGAAAATATAGACAAAAATAGAAATAAAAGTATATGAAAAATATGGCAATTTTAGCGCACATCAAACACCCCATACTTAAGCTTGCTTGTCCCCAAGCAATACTTTTAGCGGTCTTTCAGGGGAAGAAACTAAACCCTCAACATCATAGATTCATTGTTATATGTCCCTACAATCAATTTCCATCCTCAAAAAGGTACTAATGTCAACAACTCCATGCATGTGAATAAAAGCAACATCATACTCACAAAAGGAGGGTTATGCAAAAACCAATTTCGTGCGACAAAGCATTAATAATCAAGAGGACTTCTGCAAGCATATGGAGAAGTAGATTGGTAAAAGGCTAAATGTGGGCAAATTTTTGGCCATGTGGTGTTAAATCCGGGGAAATAGACTTTCTTTCCAAACTTTCATTCCACATTCCTTCTTCATCATATTTCTCACTTTCACTCTTCGCTCAATGCTTTTTTCACTATAATGCTTTTACCTCTCTAACCTTAGCACTTCCTTCTCGCGAGTCGTAAACATGGGTGTCATGAATGACCCCGGATACTTGGTACTTTGGACTCCTCACCTTGTGTCCCATCTCGCTGAACTAACATCTCAACGAGCAGGGTCGATCTATACCTTTATCTCCTGAGGCGATCGGATTTTTTCTCGCTCATTAAATTTTCCATAATTCAAAATTTCTTTCATTCCCGCCAACAACTTCAATAATAATATGCACAAACTCCATATAACAACTCCAAAGATGACATACATTCTCAACATAGTCCCCGGATAGGGTATAAGGTATAAAAAATGGGCAGTATGTAATGTATGTGGAGCAATAATGATGTATGGCTCATATATGGCTTGTGTAAGGAAAAAATATGCTTAGGTAAGGCTAGGATATGAAATTGAGAACATGTATCGAAAATATAAAGCCCTCCATCCTCTTATCATGCATATGTCAAAAGCAACTTCAAATTTTACCTCTCTTTCATGGTTATCTCTAAAAAAATTGCACTTCATTGTGACTTCCCTTTACTAGGCAATTTCATGTTATATCTCTAATGAATCTACTTTTGCATCGTCGAGTTCAATAAAAGCTTCCATGACACTTATTCAATATTTCAAAATATTTTTGATGGGGGTGAATATTTTTTTTGAAAATAATTATGATGCATAAAGATAAATAAAGATATCTAATGTAACTATGTAAAAAAGTTTGCATAAACATGAAAAACAAATATGCAATATGCGAAAAAAATGATTAAAATATGTAAATAAGCCTTTCCCCCACCCCATACTTAAAGATTACAGTGTCCTCACTGTATAAAAACTAGGGTTATGAAAGAAACTTACTAAAAATTAGCGAAAATCAGGTGTTGAAGACGTCTGCAGGGCAGTTGATATCGGGTGATCCAGTCGATATCGTCTTATTTCACTCGATTCCTGGTGCTGTCAAGCTTCAAGGTGATCCTATGTCAATCACAAGCTCTCTAAATCGACTTGATCAGTCGATATCGAGCACTATACTCGATTTTGAGTCATCTTTTATGCTTCTTCTTTCTCCTGAGATTGGTTAGAAAATAAAACAAAAAGCAAAACAAAGCAATAAAGTCTCAAAACAAACCAGAAATATCCAAACCCTAAAAACTAATTGTCTTGTTAGAAGCTCTAGACTTTATAGTCGCTAGGCCGACTTCTTCTTTAAGGCTCCTAAGGCGGCATCTGCAGAGCCCATGTAGCATGGGCCTCAAATAACACTCCGTTCTTGTCTCACAGCTACATCCCGCCAGGATGCATCATGTTTACCGTGAATGGACCCATCTTCTTTGTTTTGAACCTGCTTGGAAACCAGTGATCTTTTGATTTGGAAACATACACCCTATCTCCTTGTTCATAGTTGCTCGGATCATCATTGGATATCCTGCGCAAGCGCACATACCAAGGCCAACCTCTCCCAAATAGAGATAAATCATTTATTGAAATTGAGAAAGAGGAATCCATACCTTGGCTTACCTTTTCGGAGCTTTCCTTTTCTGTCTGTGAGTCCAGTCGATATCGACTACTGTCACTCAATATCGACTTGTCTTCTGCTCCTGGTGGTTCTGTCGACGTGGAGGAATTCGGCTCGACACGATTAACTCGATATCGACTAGGTGGACTTGATATCGAGTGGCTTTTTCTCCCTTAGCTTCTGGTTCAGTCGACGTCGGTTGTGATTTTTTGTCGATTTCGAATGCTGCACTCGATTTCGAGTTGTCTGCTCTGACATCGACCCCATACTTAAAACCTTGCACAGAATCTTGAAAACTTTTAGTCGATATTGACTTTCCTGAATGGATTTCGAGTGGTTCTTCAGTTCCTTCGTTCAAGATTGCCACGATTTCTTCCACTTGGGCTTCTATAGCCCTCTTCTCTAACTCTTTGGGGGTCATATTTCTTACCTTAGACTCCCCGCAAGTGATGTAGACACCTTTGATTGACTTTACCTCCATCGCCCTTCATTATTCTTTACCGTCTTGTTGAAGGCGTACTCTATTACTTCATCGCTGAATGTGAATAAGAGTAATCCTTTCCTAACATTTATGTTAGCATCCACAGTTGCTAAGAAGGGCCTTCCTAAAATAATTGGACAAGCAGGGTCCTCTGCCATATGAACAACTAGAAAATCAGCAGGGATAAAAAATATACCTACTTGCACTGGCACATCATCTACCATGCATGTTGGAATGACCACCGTGTTGTTTGCCATAAAGAGTTTAGCATCCACATCCTCTAGGGCACCAATCTTTACCTTTGACCATATTTTTAGTGGCATAACGCTAACACTAGCCCCTAAATCACATAATGCATTAAATCGGTGTTGACCTAAGCCTATAGTGATAGAAAACCTACCTGGTGATGTGCGCATAAATTCCCATATTTTCTATGCAAATTTATGTCCATTTTGTCATTATTTGCATGCATATTGGTTGGGAAATCATAAGATTAGTGTAGTTTATGCTTATTTGCAAAATATAGAGGTCTACATGAGTTTTTATGTTATTTTGCAGAAATCGAGAAAAATGGACGAATTTGGACAAGTGAAGAAGAGCGGAAAAAGAACTCGAAGTCTACTGAAGAGTCGAAATCGACCTAAAGACTTGACATCGAGTGAAACAGAGCACCAGAAATTGAGCAGAGGAAGAACAGAGCATGTCGACATGAACAGGTCGATATCGATGTTACAAGGTCGATATCGAGTGGCCGAGATCGAGAAAATAGATAGAAGTCAAGTGCCAATCCGAGGTCGAGTAGGACTGATCGAGATATAGAAGAGATAAGGTCGATATCGAGGTTCATGGTCGATATCGACTGTTGATGCAGAACAGATCCGATGTTGTTTTTGATAGAATTCTATCCGAAGCGTTCACGTCTATCCTAAAGTCGAGATTTTCTATCATATCTACACCAGATATTTTATCCTTTATGTTATTTACCTAGAGAGTTTTAGTATTTACTTTATTAAGTTTTATCTTAGGAATAAAGATAGAGTTTCGAATCCTTGGATAGCGAGGTTTGAAATCTATAATTAGAGGCCATTAGGGCGGGTTTCAATCATCCACACACATCAAAGTACAACAAGTTTTAGTTATACACGCAGAGAATAGTTAGAAGAGAGAGAGAGAGAGTCGAGTTGAGTTGAGTGGAAGCGAGAGCGGAGAGTTGGTTTTGTTCGGTGTAATCTTTCTTTTGAGTTTCTATACAAAGTAGTTTCTTTTCAATGATGATGAGTTCAATGATGATGAAGCGCGAGTAGTTCACCCACTTATAGGGTCGCGGTGAGCCCGACAATAGAAATGTAAGTTAGTGCATGAAAGGTATGATTTTTATGCGATTCCGTCTTCTATCCTATGCATGATTAGGTTCGTTTACAGTTTCTGTTTGAAGACTCAAAATCGACTGCAGAGGTCGATATCGAGTGCTGACATCGATATCGAGTACCCCAACTCGACGTCGACTGCTTGCTTCTGTCTTTTACAGGTACGTAGCTAGAAATCGACTAGAACTGAGGTCGATATCGACTACACACCTCGATATCGAGTGGTCTCCTTGAGTCGGAACTTGATCGTGATTACAAGCTTAGGTAGCGCTGACATACCTCCTCATGGATTCGATCCTGAATTACCCTACCACTACATCGGGAGGGATTCTTGTATTTTATTTGCTTGGATAAGGGAGTTAGCTTAGTTTGATTTTAATATTTTATTTAAGCGAATACAACTCCCCCCCCATCGAACAAATTGGTGCCGTTGTCGGGGAGGCAATCAATCGCGCCCTAAGCTTTTCTCACGATCTTCTTTTAGTGCTTATTTTGCAGGTTTATGCGATGCTCTGATCGCAAACCTATCATGGAAAGTATTGATGAGCTTTAACGTTTCTTCCATCTTCGCAACAAAGCTATCAGAATCATGGCGGATAATGAGACACATGCTCAGACCATTGAGCGGTTGAGGAAGGAGATAGAGGATTACAATGCTACAATCGTTGCTGAAAGGGTCGCTGCTGCTGTAGAGCGAGCCCACGCTGATAGAGAAGAGGATGCGCGCAAACAAGCCTAGGAGAGGCTAAATCAGTATCCACAGATGGCAATGCAATACATGCATCCGTCGCTACAACTTCCTGAATCTGCTATATTAATTTCTCCTTCAAATTATGAGATAAAAATTAACTTCCTATTTGAAATTAAAAGAAATACTTTTGAAGGAAGACCTAATGAATGCCCCCTGCAATATATCTCTACTTTCATGGATTTATGTGAAACTATTGCTGATGGTGTGAATTTAGAGTATGTTAGACTAAAGTCCTTTCGATGGTCTATGGCAGGAAAGGCATTGCAATGGCTAGAGAGTTTGGCTCCACGCTCGCTGAGGACATCGGCAGAGGTGAAGGATGCGTTCCTAAACAAGTTCTTTCCGCCATCTAAAATGGCGATGCTGTGGCAAAGGATCACGACTTTCAAACAAAAGCCTGGTGAGACGCTGGCACAGGCGTGGGAGCGTTTTAAGGACTTGCTGAGATAATACCCGACGCATGGGCAATTACCAAATGTTATCCAGGATATTTTCTACAACTCCCTAGATGGGCTGAATAAGGAGAGAATCAACTCATACACCTCCTATCGGTACATTGAGCTCACACCAACGGAGGCCTGGGAGACAATTGAGAGGTTGGTTAATTTGATAACACATATGGGACTGCTGCGGCCTTTGACTCAAGGGCTGCCCCATCTATGCCACTTTATTAGCCTCCAAAGGAGATTGATCCTGATGTGCGGCAGCAATTCCACAACGATCAGACACGCCGCCTTCAAAACCAAGTTAGGTTCCTAAGCAACAATCAACCTTGTTAGGAATGTGGCTCAACAAGGCATAACACTAGTGCCTGCCCACATCTTGAGCAAGTATCTATGGCGGAGCAACATGAGGATGCCAAGTGGATGAGAGGCCCCTATGGAGGGGGCAATCAGTAGTACTAGGGAGACAACCGGTGTAACAGCCCGGATATAAATACCCGAGATACGTTTCGAAGGTTGGTACCTTCGTTTGGATCTTGCAATTGGAGTACGGGTCGAGGTTTCGAACCTCAAAGGATCAGTATTTTAAAGTAGGGATTTTGAACCCCAAAACAATCGAAGGCCACTAGGAACCCTTAAGCTGTCCTAAGACTCTATCGCGGAAATTCATTTTCGAAACTGGTGAAAGCGGAAGTAAGGTAAAACTTGCCACGGCGAGGCCGGGTTAAAAACAAATCATTAAAACATATATTCTGAAATTATATAACCAAATTAGTGGAGTTAGGTAGGTTCTTTGAAATCGCCCGGGGGATTCCCACGCCATAGAAACAAAGAGCAATCATACCTAAAAACAAGTTGTGCGAGCGGGATCAGACCGAGACCCCAACGCACTTTGTCCCTCAAGCAAGTATACACATACACTATAATAAAGATGCTTTGATGCAATACAGAAATTAAATCACACTATCATGCTCCTAGGTTATGATATGCAGAAAGAACTGTAAAGGCGCCCAAAGAATGCCAAGTGGTATATCCCCATATCTCTGTATTTCCTGTACCCACTCCAAGGTAGGGCGCTCGACCTTAGCCGAACCGTAAAAAATGTATTCTCATACCCACTCCGAGGTAGGGCGCTCACCCTTAGCCGAACCGTAACAGATATATTCCCGTAGCCACTCCGAGGTAGGGCGCTCAGTCTTTGTCGAACCGTACAAAGATACATATATAGATCATACTCATCGACTCGATCGGGGACCGAAATGGTATAAAACACGAATGCCCCCATGACCCTAGCAAAGACTCTAAGACTCACATATTGATGTACATATTTGTACCTCTTTTTATTGCATCTTTTGACTTCTTATTTCATTCGATTTCCAAAGAAAAGGTTCAAAAGAATATAAACTTGTGTAAGAATGGGCTAAAATACAAGAAATAGAGTCTGCACAAGTTTTGAGCTAACCATGCAGGAATTCGAGCGAAATCGGAGTCAAAACGGAGAAGCCAAGTGAAGCTGATCAGAGGTCGATATCGACCTTAAACATCGATATTGACCATAGTTGTCGACACACCTTCTGAGTGTCGAGATAGACCACACATACCAACCAAGAAGGCACTCGATATCGACCTTAAACATCGATATCGACCTCAACATAGACATTGCTGGAGATGGACAAGTCGAGCAGAAATACAGACATCGATATCGATATCGACCTCCAACGTCGATATCGACCTCCAACGTCGATATCGACCTTATCTCGACAGAAGATAGATCCGATTTCGAGACTCAGATTATGAATTCTATAATCAAGACCACGAATTATCTTGTACTTCTAGATAGTTAGCAGCTGAATTTATCTTTTCCTTTAAGTTTTATCAAGTTGTTTTAAGTTTTAACAAAATAAAAGACCTATCCTAATTGTTTGGATAGAGTTCATAGTTTAGATAGGAGTTACAATCCTTGGATAGCAAGGATTAGTAGCCTATAAATAAAGCCCTAGGGGCTGGTTTGTTAGGAAGATCCAAGCAAGAAAGACAATAGCAATAGGCAATAGAAAGTTAGAGTTTTAGTTTTGAGCTTTAAAGTTTCAAGCGCTTACTATAGTTGGCGTTGAGATTGTAAAGATTTAAAATTTTCCATTTATGTAAGTTTATTCAATTGAAAGCATGTCTACCTCCAACATGAGCGAGTAGTCGCCCTTTCTTCTAGGGTCAGGGTGAACCCGACGATAGCCATGGTGGTAAGGTTTGTATGTCACTAAACAAGGTATCTTTTATCTCGCTCTACCTTGTGCTTCATCTTTAAATGCAAATTTAAGGAACTCATGTTGTAAAACTTGGGTAGTAATTAGGGTTTCTATTCGAAAGATTATAAACTCAATTATGACAAAGGTAGATGCAAATTAGGTTAAGTAATTGCAAGAACTCTTTTCCTATTTGTCGGTTTAGGTGAAAGCCTTTTCCTTTATGATAAAAGCATGCATCTCCAGTGGATTCTTACTTATTCTATCATGGTTGTCGTCGCGGTAATCCTTGGCTTTGGAAGATCTTTTCTTTCTTAAGTTTACATTCATATTTGCCCGCCGTTCGTTGAGTCATCGAAAAATCCAACACCTTTGTTTATTTCTGTTCATTACTCCCTTGCCATTCTTAAATCTGCGGCCTTTCTTTTCCGACGAAGAACTAACCCACTGCAGGAGAACATCGATATCGACCACGGTGATAGATCGACAGTCTTCTGAGTCGATCTCTGGGTTCCTGGGTTACTGTTGTTGAACATCAAAATTGACCCTCAACGTCGAAATCGACCTTCTGTATCGACTGGCAGACTTCTGAGCCAGTCGATTTCCTTGACTAACATCGATATCGACCTTGCCAGTCGATATCGACTCCCCTTTTTGTCTCTGCAGGTCTTCTGTTGCAGAAAGCATCGACAACCAAGGTCGACATCGAGGTCTGAGCTCGAGATCGAGGCTTCTGGTCGAACATTCATGACTTGTCTTCAAAACTACTAGGATCCCGCTGACTTGCTTCCTCATGGATCGAACCTGATTCCCTACTACTATAGTGGGGAGTCTTGAATTTATTTTAAGAGGCTAAGAGTTGTATTGCTTTATATTTTATTATATATTTCGATTCAATTCTCCCTATGTCAAATTTAGAGGGATGGAAGTTTGCCCTTTTATTATTCTATTTTTGTTATTTTAAAGCTTTTGCGCAGCCACACGACACCAACCACCATCCCCTCTCCATCCCTCTACATCGACTAGTCTCAGTCGATATCGACAGCAACCGACCACCACCTTTTCCCGCTACTCCCGAACCCTGAAACCAACTAAACCTAGAACCGCTGACTTCTCTCCTGATGACGAACCTGACTCCCCTATACTATAGCGGGGGTCTTGACTATAAATTTATTTGGTCGAGAAACCCTCTCGTCAAATTGGCGCCGTTGCCGGGGAAGTTATCAATCGCGCCCTAGTAGTTTATTTTCACGGTCCTTTTTAGTGTTGTTTTATAGGTGTATGCGACGTACTGGTCACCAACCTGAATTTGAAGGATTAGACGAACCAGAACGCTTTCTCCACCTAAGGGCTCGAGTTCAAAGAATCATGGCAGACAATGAGACCCAGGCGCAACAAATTGAACGCTTAAGGAAGCAAGTAGAGGATTTCACTACCAGAGAAGCGGCACTAAGGGAGCGTGTTGAAAGGGAGGAGGAAGCCAGGAGAGGATATGAGACTCAACTCAACGCCCTCCCCCGGAATGCAAAGCAATACATGCATTCATCGCTCACAGTGCCTGAATCGGCGATTCTAATCCCTACTTCTAATTTTGAAATCAAACCGAATTTTCTAACTGAAATAAGAAGGCATCAATATGAAGGAAAACCTAAGGAATGCCCTATGGCACATATATCGACCTTCTTAGACCTCTGTGATACTATTGTTGATGGACAAAGTTTTGAATATGTCCAACTAAAAGCCTTTCGTTGGTCTCCTACAGGAAAAGCATTGCAGTGGTTGGAGAGCTTAGCCCCAAGATCGCTCCGCACCTGGAATGAAGTCAAGGACGCGTTCCTCAACAAGTTCTTCCCTCCTTCTAAGATGGCGTTGATCCGATAGAAAATCACGGCTTTCAAACGAAAGCCTGGTGAGGATCTGGCGACTGTTTGGGAAAGGTTTAAGGACCTACTATGATCATGCCTGACGCATGGCCAACCACCGTACGTGATTCAGGAAATCATTTACAATGCTCTTGATGCTGCCACCAAGGAGAGGATCAACACTTACAACTCCTATGGCTACCTTGAACTCGCTCCACAAGAGGCTTGGGAAACCATAGAGAGGTTGGTGGAGTTCGACAACACATATGGGACTCCTGAGGCTTCCGACACACCATCATCGTCGAGGCCTGCCCCATCTATGCCATTATACGAACCCTCTAAGGTGATCGATCCAGACGTAAAGGATCAATTTCATAGATATCAACTTAGAAAGCTCCAGAAGCAAGTAAGGTTCCTTTCGGCGAACCAGGATTGCATCGAATGTGGATCGCAATGACACACCACCATTGAGTGCCCCCATGCTGAGCAAGTGCAACTAGCGGAGACTCATGAGGAAGCCAACTACATGAGGGGTCCCAATTGCCAATATTTGGGAGACCAAAGGTTCCAACAACCACAAAGGAACCAGGTTAACCCTAGGGACCCCCCACTCTATAGAGCTCCTGGGCACCCGGAGAGAGACCAAAAGAAGGATGATCTTCAACTTGTGCTGGATGAGATAAGGCGGAACCAATCTAAGAATGATCAATCCAACAATGCTATCCATTCTCAACTCAATCACCTTACCATAAGGATTGGGGAGATGGATATTTGGGAAAAGAACATAGACACCCAACTGGGTCAATTGGCAGCACAAATCCCTAGACCGTCCGGAACATTCCATGGGCAACTAACTACCAATCCTAAGGGGCAATCCGGGTCAGGACACATCGCAGACATGCAACTAAGGAGTGGCACCAAAGTACATAAGCCACGAACGGAAGCGGAGGAGAAAGCAGCAGACCCAGTCGACATCGACAAACCAGTTGATGTCGATCCAGAGGTCGATATCGACCACCATGTCGACCCAAGGGTCGACATCGATGCCACTGCAGAACCTGTGGAGCCACAACAGAGGTCGACATCGACCATACCAGTCGATATCGACCAGATCCCAGTTGACATCGATGTTCAGCAGGCCCCTCCGACCACCGTTTTGGCTTCTCCGCCAAAGAAGACGTTGCCTTTCCCTTCGAAAGCATTGAAGGACCCCACTCAAGAAGCCCTAAGCGAGATGCCCGCCTATGTTCGATTCCTGAAAGACATCCTTAGCAAGAAGCGGTCCATGGCAGAGATCGCAGAGGAGTGCTCAAAGATGGACTTCCCTGAAAAGAGGAGTGATCCCGGGAAGTTTGCAATCACTGTGGGACTTGGCCAACATCGCTACAAAGCCCTATGTGACCTAGGGGCATGTGTAAGTCTCATGCCTCTCTCTATTTGGCAAAAGGTGAACATCGGAGCACTTGAACCTATGGATATGAAACTCTATATGGCTGATAATTCACTCGTCAGACCCACAGGTATAGTTGATGACGTTCCAATAAAGTTAGGTAAGTTCTTTGTGCCTACTGATTTCATTGTATTGGACATGCCTGAAGATCCTATTGTACCTATCATCCTTGTTAGGTCTTTCTTAGCTACTGCTGATGCCAATATCAATGTACGTCGAGGATTACTAACCTTTACTATAGGGAACGAAGTAATTGAATTCTCCTTCAACCCCACAATGAAGGAAGTTAATGGTATGGAGATCAAATCGGTCTACACTAGCATCATAGATTGCAAAGAACCGACGGAAAGGGCCTTAACTCTTGAGGAGGCCCTAGCCCTAGCTGCAGAGGAGCTTACCGACGAGGACATTGAGGAGTTCCTGGCTATATGCACGAGTGATAAGGAAATATTCGACGATGCTTTATCTATGGAGCTCGAAGAAGAGGTCGACATCGATGAAGAGAGGTCGATATCGACCATATCCCTCGATATCGAGTGCCCTCAGTCGACATCGACACACTCAGTCAGTCAGGTTCTCCCTTCTTCTCTTGCAGGCGATATCGACGTACCCATATCGACTGCAAAGGTCAAAATCGACCAGGCGATATTGACACTAGGGGTCGAAATCGACCATACCCACTTGTCGTCAAACAGCTCCGAAGCCGAGGTATGTGCTAAACTCTCAGTTGATATTGATTATTCCTATTCGCCCTCGACTTCTTTTTTGTAGGAATACTTTGAAGAGTCCCAATCAAAGTTGCCATCACTCTATTTTTGGTCCACGCCAACCCCTATAGCTGATTTGGGAACTTCAATCAAGAGAATTGAGACTGATTACCTTGGTGAGATTATGAAGACGGAGGAGGTAGAGCCAATCCTTATCCCATAAGGCCCCTCTCCGGTGCTTAAGCCTTTACCCGACACACTTAGGTATGAGTTTGTTCGTCCCAATTCTACCTTTCCTGTAATTATCAATGCTTCACTAACCACACATGAAGTAGATAAGCTTATGGAAGTGCTTCGCGCTCATCGTAAGGCTATTGGGTATTCTCTTGAGGACATTAAAGGTATTTCACCCGCTACTTGTATGCATAGAATCCTCCTTGAGTATGATCATAAGGCATCTATAGAACACCAACGGAAGCTTAACCCCAACATGAGAGAGGTGGTGAAGAAGGAGATCATGCGCAAGCTGGATGCAGGAATCATCTATGCCATCTCCGACAGCGAATGGGTGAGCCCAGTCCATGTGGTGCCTAAGAAGGGTGGAATGACCATTGAGGAGAATGAGAAGGGCGAGCTTGTGCCAAAGCGAATCACAACTAGTTGGCGAATGTGCATTGATTACAGGAAGCTCAACACCGCCACTAGAAAGGATCACTTTCCCCTTCCATTCATTGACCAGGTATTAGAGAGACTTACCGAACATGATTATTTTTTTAGATTTTGTTTTCTAAGCAATTGATCGAAACTTGATTTCAATTTAGGGGCTTGGAGCTTATCCTTTTTCGATTCAACAGAAGTGGATTCCTCTTGCGTGCTTGATTCGACTCAGAAACCTCTTGCCCTCTCGTAAGTTTCCCCCCCCCCCCCCAAGATTTTCAGTACTTAAATTGATTTTATTTTGTTAGTCTTTTAAGTGAATTGAATCTTTGATGAATTAAATTGGTTTTGTAAGGTTAGGGCTTGAAATTTGAAGAGTGTTGAATTGGGGCTTTTTGTTCCTTGTTTTGTTTAGTTGTTTATGATTAGGGTTAGGAATAGGTAGCAACCAAATATTTTGATTTTCGTTTTGTTAGGTTAGGGCTTGAGATTTGAAGAGTGAAATATGAATTGGGGCTTTTATTCAGGAGTCTAGGGTTTGTTGGTTTTGAGATTTTTGATTCCTCATTTTCAATTGAATCGTCCATCTCATTCCTTACTATATAGGTAATTTCATATGATTAGATTTTATTTTGCTTTATTCGATCTCTTACCTAGAAATGGATTCCAATTTCTAAGATTTGAACGACGTTTCGGCTTGAATTTGAGGTTGATTCTTGCTTGATGATTTTAGGGGGTTCTTCTTTAGCTCTGCTGCTGATTTATGAGAATCTGATGTCGATTGCACTGTTGTTATTTTTCCGATTTCCTTCTTTCTTATGTCAAGTCTATATCATAATTTTGATTTGATCTTCATTTTGAATTAAGAGTATTGGGCCTTGTTCAATTTTAAAGGTAACTCAATATTTGTCATAGTAGGTTTGTGTTCTGTTAGTTTGATTATGATTCCAATTTCTAAGGTAATTCTGATATTGCAAGCCAAATTTACCTCCACACCTTACACCTCTTTGGTAAATCTAAATAGGTTGTGGTGATTTTTATGGTCTTTTATGCAATAGGTTACTTGCTGCAATTTCTGGGAAATTTATGGGACGAATTGTTGCTGATAAATTAACTTTCTAGAAACTAGCTTCAATTTAGAGGATTTTGAGCTTTGAATGGTTGTATTTGGCCAAGTATTGAAGGAGATATGATGATTTAAGCTTGCAACAGAAAATCTGAAAAACTGCATATGACACATTACTGTTTCGATCACCATATGCAAATAAATGATGAGAATGGATTGATTCTTTTTGCATTATCCTCTTAAGTGGTTGTAGTTGGTGGCCTATGAAAGAATTAAGCAAATTCTTCGTCATTAAGGAGCTATCTTAATTACAAATAGCCTTACCGCTTTGGGGATACTATATGACAAATACAGGTAATATATTTATGTTGAAAAACCTGAGCTTTAAGATCTAATCCCTAAAATCTGAGTTTTCTAAATTTTCCATTGAAGGTGGAGATGAAATGATAACTAGGAAGAAAACACAAATTCATTTTAAGAACCACTCAACAAAATTGTTAAATTTAAAAAAACTTAGTTTCATTCACATTGCATTTTTTTCTATTGTTTACTGCCGCTAGTTTTTGCTGTTGTACATGGGCTCAGATAAAATCTGTTATTTTTTCCTATTGCTTCTGTACATGGGCTCATATAAAATATGTTTCATGTTCTATTGCTGCTGGTTTTTGCTGGTTTTAGCTGCTGGTTATTGCTGCTATACATGGCCTGATTTTTTTTGCTGCGGTATTTTGCTGCTGTCGATTGTTGTTTATTGCTGCTATGCATGGGCTAAGTTTGTTGGATTACAGGGAGAAGTCATTCACTCTGTCAAGGAGCAAGTTAATCTAATACGTGGATGTTCACTCACAGTTCTTCCTTATGCATTTGCATCTGTATCAGCAAGTATTCCCCCTAGAAAACTTTGAGTTTTGTCTTGTCTAATATCACATGATATATACTGGTTCAATCTTCCTTGTGGTTTTGCATGATGAGCATGGTCATGGTAGCCATTCAACAAGATGATAAATGGGGGTAGTGTAAAAAATGGTTTTGTTTAGTACAGGTAGATTATTGGTGAATTAAAATAGTTTCTTCATGTTCTGCCATAGTTTAACAATGCAACTTTAAAATAAAAAGCTAATTGATATTTTTTTCATATTTAATGTGGCTTCCAAAATGTGATCAAAGGATTGCGATTGTTCGGTCAATTTTTCAGCTTTTTGAGAGTCGTAAAAGGAAAATAACAAACCCTTTTATATTTTATGATTTAATCAGCTATCTACTAAGGAGTAATTAGCGTGTTAGTATCTATTTCTACTTGTTGATTATCATCTATAACTATTGCCATCCATATACATAATGAATAGCTTTAATATTTTAACAAATGATTGTAAGCACTCCCTTCTATACATGATAAATTTTGTAATGGAACGTTCTCTTTGATGCTCTTATATTGTGAGAATATCATCTTCGATTTTAATGTGCTTATCTTGATGTATTAATGCTTTAAATATCTTGCTAAATTGGACATCAATTTACTCCTGTAGTTATCTTATCTGCCTTTTTCTTTAAATACCATGTTGAACTGGATATGGCATCGTAAGAGGTAGGCTTTTCTCTTAATTGAAATGTAGCCACATGGGTTATGAGCTACTTTTTGGAATTGAATTTTGCAATTTTAATTTCCAACTTGTTCAAAAAAATTGAAGGGGTTTAAACTAAAAACATGCAGTTCTTTTTTCAATACTTTAATTTATGTAGCATGTACCTGTTATTTTATCTATGGTAGATATTCCCGTATCGAAGGTATAATACGAGAAAATCTTGCCCAGGTTTGCTGGAAAGAGGTTATTGTCTTTGATTACTCTGGCTTTGGACTTGGACGAGGATTTTTTTAAGGAAGTCGGGCCCTTGAAGCAACCTTATCCTTTTCAGTGATTGTTACATCATCCAGGTATTGTATTATGTACAGTTGGACAGCAAGAATAATAAAAAATTTTGCAATTCTATTTTTTCTATTTTTATTTCTTTTTTTGCTAAAAAAGGTAAAGGTATTTAGCTGATCTATGAATTGATCTTACCTAAAATATGTTTCCATCATTGCTGGTGCTTTTATTGAGACGATCTGCCACTCTAGAGCCAGAGATTTTCACTGCTAGACAATGTGCAATGTGCCCAGTGCTTATATCCTAAGCTGTGTGAATCTAACAAAATATATATCTTGATTTTTTTTGGTGAGATATATATATCCTGATTCAACATGGGGTAATGAATTTTCATGTTATTGTTGCTCTTATTCCAAGGAGCTATCATTGAGGAGTATGAAGTTCTGTAGCTGCTTGGCATACATGTTGGAACTCTAGGCATCTTTTGAGTGCAAAAGAAAAAAACATATGCAAGATATACCTTAGGTTGGTCATCAGGATGTTTGTGTATTGATAATATTGTTACCTTTTTGCATGTGATTAGGTGTGTTGAAGATAGATAAATGAATTTTTCCTCTATGACTTCTATTATCCAAAAGATTGTTCAGCGAGGATATTAAAGTATGTGCTACAATTTTAGGAACCTAAGAAGTGTAAACATAACCAGAAGAACCTATGAGAAAAAAAAAATCTTATAAGCGGTTCATCTCGATGGATTTCCTTTTTGTTCTTATATTTTGTTTATGTTTTTTGCATTATATTAGGTGAAGTCGGACCATGCAATGAAGAAGTTTTTGGTGCCTCTGCTCATTCAGATTATGGGATGATTACTCTTCTTGCAACTGATGGTGTTCCTGGGCTTCAGGTATCTATTAGTATTATCTACTTTACATTCTTTTTCTATTTCATGCAGTTTGTCATTCACGTTGTGTGAAATTGACAAGTATCCAGGTAGAAAGATTGTCAACCTCGTATATGGGAAGTAGTACCTCATAACGACTATTTCCATTCAAGGTGGCTTTTTCATCTGAAATCTATTGTTTCATCATTTGCTTTGTGTGTGTATGGTTCCCTCTCTATTTACCCGAATTGCCTTCGTTGAGTTTGTGATGGTAATTGTTTCTCTATCTTTTGGATTCTATGTTCTTTCTGACGTCTTAAAGGGTTTTCTTCATATTTTTCTCTCTCTGCATAAACAAGAAATTTAGGTGACATCTAATTTGATGCGAATTAAGTACCCTATCTATTTGTGAACTAAGTACCATTCACTTCCTGTTAAGATTATAGAAAAATGACGAGGTTTATAGCTTGCAGCTCACATAGATTTGTTACACAATTGGTTCACCATAAGATAGTAGTTAGGCTGACTTCCGCCTTGTGCCTCCTGTCGGTGGTTTCAATTTCGAAAGTGCATGTCAAAAGTCCCAACCCTATCATTAGAGTTTCTTGCTAATTCTTGTTTTGTGTTTGTATTTCGTTTATTTGTTTCCGCATTTTGATCAGGTGGGGGATTCGGAAGAAGAGAGAGTTTCGTTGTAGGGTGATAGAGGCGGAGACTGAACCTGAAAGGAATGAGGATGAGGTACTTGATTCATTTGTTCTAAGGCCTCTTTTCTGCTTGTGTTAGTGATTTAGGTGTTTCTGTTTAGTTTTATTAATTGAAAAGATTGAGAAAAAACAGAGTGATATTAGTTGTACTGTCTCAGATAGCATTTAAGCAGCATTGCTTTTCTTAGTTCTGCGGATTTTCTTACTTGTGAAATCCTTTCTGACCTTCAGTTCAACTAATTGGCTTAGCACCATACCACCACCTCCTCTATTCCTTCTGATTGGTATAGTTCAGTCTGAATGAAATCGGTTCCGTGCTAAAGTGACTCTTAGAGGACAGAGAGTGACTCTTGGAGTATAGCGACCTCCATCTCATCCTGTAGAAAAGCAAATGCTCAAAGTAAGAGATCTAGAAAGATAATGAGAATGGATTATCTACAGGGAAAGGGTATGCTTAACCCTACTAACTAAATGTTTACAATTCTTTAGGGGTTGAGCCCACCTTCGAATCTGTAAATATTTATGAGGAACATCCTAGGTTCAGATTCTATGTGTAGAAGTGAGGGCAAATATCTTTTTTTATGCACTTTAGTAACACTTCCACCCCAGAGCTGCTGCTGTACTTTGATAAAAGTAAGATGAATAAACCTGATCAGAGACAACCATGCCTATAGGCTTCAAGGGATTTTTTTAATTAACTGTGATTGCTCCTTTTCACTACTCCTATTCATTATTTCCACCCCTTTCATGTTAAATGGAACAACGGCTTCAATTTACCTTCTCCAAATGCTGGTAGCTATGCATTCTATATGCGATTGGGGCTACAATGCTTATTGGCGTCTGTTATCTTCATCTTTAGCCGATAAGGAGCAAACTTTCCCTTGTTTAAGTGATATTAGGGGTCCTTTCTCTTTTAACAAGTGTTTCCTTATCATTGTCTGTTTGGAATGACTCACATGATTACGAATGTATTCTGATCTCTTGCGCTTCAAAATGATCTTCATAGTGAAGCCATCTTAAGTGCAACTGTTGTTTGGTATTTTATATTTTTAACAAATCATTAAACTGCAGTGAAGTTCTTGCTATTATTTGATCCATCATGTTGATTCACAGTGATTGCAATGTGGATGTACTTTGTAGTTACAGAACCTTTACTCTATTGTTAGAGAACCTTTACTCTGTAATACCCATAGCGGATATGATACCATATGGTCATATACGCCTTGGATACAACCATATACATTGATCATATCCTTGATGAATACCATGACAAATATGGCCAATACCACTGTGGACATGGTGTGGTATGTTTCAGATGCATAGTCACATCATTTATTATTATTTTTGTGTGAAAAATAGGACTTTTTAAACCTTTAAAATATCTCCCCCTCTCATGTCTCCTCCTGGCTCCATCTCAAGTCCCCTCCTCGCTCATCCTTGTAGTTCATTAGAAATCACTTATATTGCTCCGGTGTGTTTTCATCTATATTGACAGTGGAAGGAAATGAATAGGAGATAAGATTTTGAAGTGGAAATTGAAAATCATAAACTACAATTCCCCGTGTACATCGTTGCACTGGACGGTGGATTTAGCTTCTTTTTTTAATGGTAATTGTCAAGAAGGTTTTCTTTCTTGTTGAATACCAATATTTTTAGCCCAGCTTAATTAAATTATCTCAGTTCTTCTCTATTTCTACCTGAAACTTCTATAATTTTATTTTTTAAGCTCTGTCAAAAATCTAATTATTTGGGTTTTCATTGTTCAGTTGCTACTCATTAACTGTATTTGATTATTGAATTATTTATTTACATTAGTTTTTTTAATCTGCTCTTGAATTTTGAATATGGGGATGAAATGGTGTTTTTTTAATTTTTATTTATGCCTAAAAATTTTATAATGCTTCTAATTGTCTCCATGCTCTGCTGCTAACAGCTCCAGGACAAAAGAAGGGAGATGTCTATGTATTTGCCACGAGAGTCTCATGCTCATGCCACTACAAAGGCTTTTTCTAATACTCGCTTCGCATTTTGTATTCATTTAAAGTTGTTATTTGTAATTTGTAAACTCATATATGGTATCACTTATTCTTGGTAATTTTAACACAACCTTCACCGTGCTTGCACGGTTCACAATCCTAGTACTATAAAAGTGACAGTAGAGAAGTTACTGTTCATAAAATAGAAGTTACTTTGACCGTTGATTGTTGATGGCTTGATCTAATCAAATGCTCATAGCTCCCTATCTCTAAAATGTCTTAACTACCCATGAAAGTTTGAATTTAAAATCATTTATTTTTTTGTTTAGATGACTATTCTGGTCTTTTTCCTCTGGATCAATGCCCCCACATCCTTCTTCATTCTTCGTTCCTTTACCAGGTTCTTCTTCATCCTCAGCCCACCGTCTTTAGGGTTGAGAGGGTTGTACAGGCGATCGACAGGGGGAAAGAAGGAGGCTCCAATTTCCTGGGAGGAGGAGGACTCGAAGAAGGGGACCATGGGAGGAGTGAGAAGCGAGAGCAACGGAAGCCATAGGAGAGATTTCGAAGCTTGGGCTCGGATCTGAAACGTCTCCTTCCATGGCGATCTCTCCGCTCAAATCAATGTCTTCGCCACCTCCCCCTTCAATTCCTCCAAGTCCAACCCTTCCTCGCCCCCACCAACTCCGTCTTCTTCGGCCAGAGGTTGAATTTCGGCTTCCCGAAGTCATCGGCCATTCTTCCGAAATCATAGACCAATTCTTTTCTCTTGCTCACCACATCGTCAGTGGCTAATTCCTGCTTCCTGTACGCTCTTGTTCTTTGATTCTGTCCTGCTAATTTATCAAATCGATTCTTCCTCCACTTTCAAGTTTCAATTAGTAACGTCTTCCCCAAAATATTTGTTGTGACCTAATTGCATGTTTAATTGACATGAATTAAGGTTCTAAAAAAAATTGACATGAATTAAGGATCCATTATTTGATTTAGTTCCTGAAATGTATTTTTTTCAGTGATTTGTGTGCTTTCTTTCTTGTCTTAAATTAGGTGTCTATTGAATTAAAAAAAATTCTCGCCTGTGTTTTTCTTAGTTCTCGATTTTATATGCTGGCATTAAGTAACTATTTTTCTATTATTTTCACCAAGATTTCTTGTGTTTGTCGACTCGTAATGAATCTGCAGTTGGCCACCGCATAGGAGTACATTGAGTGAGAGTATACTGCGGATTTGGGAGAGTTTCTTGTCAGGTAATTATGATGGCATTTCTGCTCTCTTTTAGAATTCTTTCAAGCATTTGATCCTTTTTGAAACTTGCTTGTAAGTTTTACCCGTGTTGCATGAATTTTGATCAATTCTGTTAGGACTATTCTGAGCTGTAAAAAAAAAAACTTGGCTAAGGTCAATTATTTTGGTAGAGAGCTGGGACTTGACTAAAAGTTCATGGATTCATGTTCTGGTTTGTTTTAGTCGGAACTCTTCAACCTGAATTTTCTAGGTGGTATGGACTCGATATTGTAAGCTCTTTTTTTTATGTTAGGTGGGAAATGGGAGCTTATCATCCAAAATTTCTGGCAGTAGGAAGATGTTAAGTAGTTATAAAACTTTAGATAAGAACAGATAAGTTATTAGATAAGTTATTGAATAATTTCTCAAGTGAAGATCCACATCTACTTAGTTAAAATAAATAATTTTTTATGCTTCTAGAAGGAACAATAGGGTAGATTGGTTTTTGTGGAAAAAGAGTTCAGAAATGGATTTCAAACTATGGAGTTAGAGCATATATCTTAGAGTTAATTTTTTATGTTTTAATAATGGATTTCGTTTGTGCGTGCAATTTCCGCTGTTTTTTTTTATTTTACACGCTGGCATTAGGTAGCTATTTTTCTATAATTTTTACCAAGATTTCTTGTGTTTGTCGACTCATAAATGAATCTGCAGTTGGCTAACACATAGGAGTACAACCAAGAACTTTAACCTAATTTTAGAATGTGTAATTGGATGTGTTTAAGGCCTGCTTCCGGTTGATTTGGTGAAATTAGGCTTGAATATGATGTAGAATGGACCATCGCTTGATTATTGTTGTATTCAAAGCATTTTTGATTGGTAGTATAGGAGCTATGATCACTTGCATCTTCGCAGCCATAGGTATATACACATCTCATTCTCAAATCTAATATACGGGGATAACTAGGACTTGACTCCAAAAGGAGAATGATTATGATCAAATGGAAATTCTTTTCCAGTGAATTAAATGAGTTATTATGTTTCAGAAACATTACCTAATATTATGCTTTGCCCACCTGTGATTGAACATAGAATCACTGCTCAGTAGGCTGTCATTCAATTTTTCTTCACCCTGCATTCTCCTTTTTTTCCCGTTAGGTCCATGTTATAGTACTCCAAACGTTCTCCTTCAACTCGTGGTCTGTTTGGTTATTGTTCTTAATCTGGCTGGGATAGTGAAGTCACTTAATTGCCAAAGTGCATATAGATTGAAACCAGAAGATAATCATTTGTTGAAGGCTATAATGGACAGAGATGGGGTCATTGTTCTTCGTATGTGTCTATGGGTTTTGAGCTGCTGGTTATTACTCTTCATGCTATTGGTCTCAGTTCTTACTAATGTTTTTTAAATCCATTAAAGGGCAGCCCATAGAATTATCATATGAGAGAACTCTTCTTGCTCGTTATGCGTCATGATTTGAATTGGATTAATTTGTGAATTAAACAAGCTTCAACCATTGTGTCAATCAATTACAATGTTGATATCTGACTCTTTTATTATATAAGACAACACGTGAGGGAAAGGAGAACATGGTCGAGGCAAAGTTGTTTTGAAATGACATATATCCCTGTTTTCATGCATGGTTTGAGATATTGCAGGGCAAGGGAACATTATTCTGGTTGCTTATGTGTTCTGTTTACTTTGTGATTTTAATCCTGCTTGCTAATGGACATGTAGATTGAAATACAAGATAGGAGGGTAAATGAAAAACATGGTCGTACGAGGATTGATTTGAACAGTTTATAATTATGGAAGTGTTTTCGGTACTAGCAACAATTTTAGGTTGCCTAATGTATTTTGACTATCCAATGTACTCCTGGCAACATAATCTATTTATTGCAGCTGGGATGTGCTGAATACTTTATGAATGAGACAGAGATCTTGATTTATGGAAATGATGTTGAGAACCCTCCTACTGGTTTCATGTTGGATCAAGAGCAAATGAAAGGATTTTATTTTAACCAAATTTCGACAAAGGTTATAATAGTGTTTAGAATATTGTTTCTTATCTCTCTTGAATATTTGGTTATCATAGAAGATTCTTACAAGTACTTGGATCCTTGTGGTTCTAACTCTATGTTTGTAATAAAAGTTATCGAATCAAAGGAATTGGAAGTCGCCTTTTCTGCTCTCTTATCTTCCTCTTTTGTGTGCATGTATTTACCCTTATTCCGACAACCTTTGATTTGCTCCGTTTTTCTCTGCTCTCTTTTGTTATGTGGGTGTATTTATCTTTGTTTCTTTCTCATTTACTTTTGGTAAATCTCCTTCTTTGCTTATCTTCTTCTTCTTCTTCTGTTTGTGAATCGGGTTTTGGGATTTTGCCAACCTCTGGCTGCCTTCACCCCTTCATTCCACTTCCTCTGTTACGTTGCCTGGTACGTTGCCTGTTCCTTATGTTCATTGTCCTGGCATAGAATTGTTGTTATTTTTGCTTATCTTCCTCTGTTGTTTTTGCATCCTTTTTAGGGATATCATAGGGAATACCTCCTTTGCTCAATCCCACAAACATTTATTCTATTGTTTGAACAGTCGTTATTTTTCCTTTGTTGTTTAGGTTTTCATTAAAATATATCCAATTCCTTCCCCTTTTCATCCTTTTGTTACTTGTCTGCCATTATGAGTTTGCATATTAGGTTTGATCTTCAAATAGTCACTGATGCTTATGACGATGCAACTGTTATCTAGGTATCATCACCTTCTCCCTCTAATTTATTTGTTTGCTCCTTGTGTTTGGGTGTTCTAGGTTTAAGCTAACCCTTGATTGATGTATTGATGTGGAAATTAACTGAATAATGTTCAAATTTGAGCAGTCAGAAGGCTAAATAGTCAGTTTTCATGGAATGAATCTTTGTGCAGTTTGCTTTTTCTTCATCTTTCCCTTCCTCTTATCTTGTTCTTCTGTCTGCTTCAAAATTGACATTTCTACCTTCATTCGATGGCCTTCTTTGCAAGCTCTTAACTCTTTCTTCTCTAGATCCAGACCTGTGTGGAATTGGTTAGGATTTTGATCAAAGTTTGTACCTTTTGACAAATCTTAACTTTTAAGATCAATCCTTTGAATCGACTTTTGTTAGGTAAGCGCCATTAATTAATTAGTTTATCCATCTTCTTTTTTTATGCTTATATAAGTAATATGTGAAAGAGAGAGTTCATTGTGTTCTTGCTTTTACAAATTGGTGTCCTAATTATTTATCTTATGACCAAAATATATGGCTGCAGCTGTGAAAACCCACATAGATTTGTAAATTGGCTTAAAAAATATTTAATTATTTGCCTAAAAGATCTAATCAGAAAACAAGTAACCAAGATTACAGTTTTGAAGTTAATAGTCAATATGCAAATGGCGAGCTCTTCTAATGGTGATGCCATTGAAGCCCCCATTCTTCACCATCATCTTTTCTCCAGCTAAAACAACTTACGAAGCCCAGGTAGCCCCTTTACTATCCGGTTCCATTCAATTGGTTACTGGTTATCTCCTTTTTCTATTTGAGTTCCTTCGATTTGCAAGGTCTCTTCATACTCCTTGTATATGCTAAAACAAGATTATGGTTTCTGCAATTTAAAATTTACTTATTTATGAGGTAAATTACTAGGTAACATGTTTCATGTTTGAACTTATCAAGCTCTTTGTTATTGCAGGTTTACATTGGATCTTCATATATTTTTCTTGGCTTCTCACAAGGTATGTGTAAAGGACCGCTACTTGAGTTTGGAGTCATTAGTTACCTTTTGTCCCTTGGAGATTTCATTGTGATATTAGAGCATTGAGATGTTTATAACTCTCAAAAGTAAATGTCCATATAAGTTTCATGTGCTTATGTTTGTTTATTCAAATGTACTGTAGGGCACCGCTTGGAGAGGATGAGAATGCGAAGACCAAATATATCATCGACCCTAAGTCTCCTCATACTTTTTTTTTCGTGGAAGTAAATGTGTGATATATTGACTTGATAAAACACACAGCTAAAAACCCATGTTTTTTATGCACTAAGAAAAATGCATTTGGGTGAAATATCTTTTCTTGGTTGTATTCATGTAGTTTTATGTAGTCCAGGTGAAATAAATATAAATATAAAATAGTTTAAAAAACTTAACCAAATCTTGCTGCATTTATTTCCAATTGATTTTCCCATTTTTGCCTTAAGAGTCTTCTTAAGGATGTCTTTTATTCTTTCTATATAGACCTCGTGTATAATGCACTTCTTCTATTCACTACAAAAAAAAAAAATTAAATTAGCTTCGGCAAAAAGCCGTGGCAAAAGGGCTTTCTGTGGTGGCAAAAGGCATGTAGTTTCGGCTCTGCGACGGCAAATGGGGGCGTAGCCAATAGGGCGGTGGCAAAATTCGGTAGCTTCGGCAAATAGCCGTCGCAAAAAATTTGCCACGGCTAAGCGACGGCAAAGCGACCCCTATGAAAAACACGACACATTTGCCACGGCAAGCAGCCGTAGCTAAAGTGTGGATGGAAAATAAAAAAAAAACTACCTTTTAGTCCGGATTCTTCAGGCCCGGGCTAAAAAGTCCAATATTTTTTCAAAAAAAAAATAATTCACACAATTTAAATATATAATAAAATTTCATTAATTATACTAAATTTACATATATAATAAAATGTCAAAAACTACATAATTTATATATAATAATTATACATAATTATAAAATTTACATATACAATAAAATGTCCAAAACTACATTTTAACCAAAATAAAATGTCCAAAATTCTTATAAATACAACTTTTTCAAGGGAAACAAAAAGAATGATTTATCACTTGTGAGCTTATTTAACGGTATGAAATCCCATATGTCACCACCGATCCGTTCTTTTACGGAATGCTGAAAGCTGCATTCCATGCTTCATGTACTCATCTATATAGTTCCTGATAAGTTAGAATATGCAAAAATATACATTCAATCTCATTCAGATTTCAGCTATAGACACGGAAATTACTTTTGAACTACTAGCCAACCGACAATGCATTATGATATTAAGGATTTCACCAAGGAAACGCCTTAAAATGGCTACTCAGTGCACTTCCACTTTCATTAAGTACAAAAATGATCATATCAACTATCTAAAATATTTCTATTAGAAATACATCAGTGAGGGAATTAACCTAATCAAAACAGGGATTGATCAACTCTATTTTCACATCCGAATTCATGGACAAATAAATCCAGACAATTATCAAGGATGATTAAAAAGAAACATAAAAATCATAAACAAATCAACACACTTCCAACTTCAATTTAAAAAAATTCATAGGCAAACATGATAATATCCATTTAATAGACTAGATATAAAGAAACAACTTTCATGTCTTCAATTTTCCTCAAAAGAAGTCTAGTGGAATTAGAAACTTGTGTAAATAGCTCACGACAAGGTTCCCTTGAATCTATCAGATGGATGGGTGTGATACATGTTTATGGTTCTGATACATGTTTATGATTGACCAGAACAGATTGTAACTTTAAAAACACCAGAGAATTCCACAAAAGACAATAACACAAATAGATTCTAGCCACGGGTTCTCAGTCAAGAAAAATGGTTATTTAAGGTAAGTTATGTAATGTCAGAGCATTACCTGCATTCTTCTTCTCTTCCTCTCATCCCGAAAATGTGTGAAAGCATGGGTATCAAATCCAAGAACGTGCATTACCTAAAAAAGACCAGTACCTTCAGGATAATAAAATTTAGGCTTTAGAGTGTCCTTTTCTATGTTTGTCAAGAGTATGACATCCTTTTCTATGTTGCATAAATATTCATCATAGTTAATAAGACATCAATTTCCATTATCTCGACGGGGCCTGAAATTACATGTCATGGCATTGGCAATCATAATGGATTAGTTATCAATAGTTGTTCCAAGTAAATAGATGTGCATCTTTTTCATCCAGTGACATGAACATTAACAAAAATAAATAATTCACCATGTTTTACTCAGGCTAGAATGAATTTATTGCAATGGCATTATTGTTCAATGCAGTAAATATATGAAGAACAATTAGCTTAGAAAATGAAAAGCTGCAGAAGAAGCTTGAAGATGAAAAGAAGAAATCTGACCAATATCAAGAAGCAGCCACAAATCAGCAATAACTCATGGAGACGCCATAGCAGCATCAAATCAAAAAAGCCCTGGACAGGCCTCCGAAAGTGCTCCATAGCCCAACCAAACGTGCATTTGGAAGGCACTGCGGCAAAAGTTGAATAAACAGCCCTCGATGGGGCTCCGAAAAAGCTCCCATGATTCAGTTGAAATAGGTGGTGCCCCTACCTATCAACCAAATCGACACGTGAACCTCAAGTCATCTGCATTACACAACAGTCCCATTTAACACAGAGTTCGAACAAGACACGTGAACCTCAAGACACTCAAGGAGTATGAAGAAGCACAAAACTTGACAAGTTCCAGACACATGGTTTTTAAAGAAAAATAAAAATTGAAGGGCAGATTGAAGGGAGACGAAAACCCAATCAAGCTCCAGACACATGTTTTTTAAAGAAAAATAAAAATTATCAAGCAAAGATTGGAGAATACAGCAAAAACAAGCACATATACTACAACCTTAAATTGTAAACAAAGCTTACAATATCAAAACAAGAAGCTGGTTTTAGCAGTAGCACTACTAGAGGCAACATATCATCCCAACTCTAATGGATCATCTGCAAGCACAAGTAATGATTGAAGAAAGAATCAAAAGAAACTAATTGGAAAAGGCAGTTAAGATAATACCAAGGGGAAAGCAAAAACCCTAATTAACAGATTGAGAGGAGAAGATAGTGAGACCTAATTAGGTACCATTTAAAAGCATATAATATTATCTGGTGAGGAGAAAAAGGCAGACATGTTCAGGGTAGGCTTCCTCCTCTACCCAAATAAGACTCGGAGAGGAACAAAAAGAGGCAGCTTTCAGAAAATAACTCATGGAACTACTTCTGCAATCCGAAAAATCACAATCAAATATAGCCAATCTGGTTTCAGGGAGAAATTTACAGAAGGCGATTGTGAACTGAACTTGGTGTTTTCCACTTTTCCAGCATTAAAGCACATCTTGCTCTTATACTCTTATACTCTAATTTGTCATCGGTATTCGGTAGGGAGAAGCACAATTGAATATTTTTTGAAATGGACTTCAAATATACAAACATAGAAACTTACATTGATTTCTTTGATGTATTCGACTAAGCATAAAACACAAATCACAATCTCTAGCATCAGCCTAAAAATGAGAAGGGCTCAAAAAATCATCATCAAGCACAAAGTGCAAATCCATGGAAGGAAATCTGGATAGCTTACTTATCAGAGTATTTTCAATGTCTAGTTACCAACGAACAAAAAATGAGCAAGCTCCTTTTCTCCATCTTAAACCTTACTTGTCATGCAGCTTTAGCTGAAAGCATTCTTTCCATGCTCAAAGATTCCAGGATTGCATAGAGATCACGACAAACGGAATGCAAATGAGGAGATATAGCCAATGACATACTTGGAAAGGTCTAGCCAGAGCTTGAACAACAGTAAGTGCATTGGGCGTTCGTGACTCCCCTTTAGCATGGCCACTTATACAATTACTGTCTTGAATAGCATACTTGAGATCCCTCTTCATTTCTTCAAAGACCTAAAGATAACAGAAATTATTTGGAAAGTAACCAAATCATTATACAGATCTCAACTTAGAAAACACATGCACTGCAAACCCCAGGACAGTTAATGATGCAAAAAGCCAAAAAAAAAAAACAAACAGAGTCAAAAGGTTGTCTCTTCACTTTACCCCACCCATCAAACTAATGCATTCAGCTTCACCCTCTGACCCCCCAACCACCACCACCACCATTATTCAGCCATCTGATTTGGAAAGCAAATGCCCATTGAAGATCAAAACCCCACAACCACTGGAACAGTGACAAATTTAAGAAGTTTAATATCTTGGAATTACAGCTCATAAGATTCTACTGCAGGTGAGGATCAAATAATGAAAAAATATGGGGGGAAAGCTTGCAAGCTTCCAACTGAATAAGATCACTGTATATTTTTAAAATGTGCACAACAAATAATCCTAAATCAAAACAGCTGCAGATTACACTCACTAACACAAATGACACACCTAGTTACTCCTTCCCTCCCCATAACTCCACTGAAACAGCAGATTAAGCAATGGGCAAAACAGTTGATTTACGATGAGAGCACAAGGACATGTATAGTACATGTCTGCTAGTACTAACAAAAACCCAATTATTCTCCTTATACCTCACAAAATACTCAATTTAAAACAGCAGACTAAGCAATGACAAAAGGTTATGAAGGGATTTAAGGTGATTGGAAAAAACCGAAAAGAAAATGTTAACACTTTCCAAGAAAGATGGCAGTGAATTGATGTTCAAAATATCTCCCTTATATTAATATAATCAAATTATCAAACATGAAAAAATTCAAAAACTCTGGAGCTTTTTAGCCAAACCAGACGTATTGACAAGGCAAGCTATTGTGAGCTTATGTAGGAGAAACAGATCTTACCCAACCCCCCCCCCCCCCCAAAAAAAAAGGAAAAATACAACCTTAAGAACATAATCAAATAAATTATTCCATGACATCATATTCTTGCACAAGCATGTTGAAGAAGAGGAGAGAAGAAATATACAGATTGACATAAAATCACTTTTTTGGAGGGATACATCTAGATAGGGATATGAACAAGAAGGTAGAGAACTAATTAATGACTTGAACTTCGAATAACTATAAAACAGTAAAAATGCAACCTACTAGCCATGTGAAATAAGCCAAACAATTGTTAGCGAGTCCACACCCATGAAAGTATGAAACCTAGGAAAGCATTGGATGTGAAAGAGTTGGATCAATTAAAGGGCTTACTTTACCAATGCTTCTCAAGCCTAGAATGTGTCCAAACAATGCATCACATAAATAATATATAATGTCTAATTGCCTATGATGTGGTTTAGACTAAATATAACAAAACATATACGAAAACAAGCAAGAAGTAATGTCAATCATTGTCAAATAAGAAATTAAAAAAAAAAGCAAATTTGCTGAAATAATTTTAGTCACCCCAACTTGTAATCTACAACATATCATCTACATTACCTATTACATCTCAAAAAATAAGTGTTTCATATTTCATATCATACTCATGTAGCAGCAGCTAGCAATTGTAAAGGCAGACATTTGACAAGGCAAATTGATGTTAACAAGCATACTTAAAACGTTTAAATCAAGCATATGAATTGATGTTAACAAGCATACTTAAAACGTTTAAATCATGTGTAAGCAAGCCTTACTGTGTAATTTGTGAGCAAATCTGGAGCGTTAGATTAAGAAGATCAAACGGATGAGATTAAAAGTAACTTGTGAACAGTGACATTATTCGTAGGTACCAAGTGATTATTCGTATGTACATACATATGAATAATCCTTTGTTGCATACGAATAATTACATTTGTTCATACATACGAATAATTACATTATTATACACGAATAATCGCTTGGTACCTACGAATAATTTCTCTGCTCATAAATTACACCGTAAGGGTTTCTTACACGGGATCCAACCTCTATATATATATATATATATATATATATATATATATATATATATATATATATATATTCAACCCAGTAAGAGAGAAATTAAGAAATCTTTGATGTTAACAAGCACATTCCCTGATTTCTTAAAACATTTAAACCCTTCAAAGAGATGATGAACCTTCAAAGAGAGAATGTTTTGAGTGTGCTTAGGGCTCTAACAGACTTTCTGATTTCTTGAACATTTAAATCTAGCACCCTTCGGAGCCCAGCCTTAGACTTAGTAATAGAAATTAAGAAATCAGGAAGAGAACACGAACCTTCAAAGAGAGAATCCAAACTCGAGCCAAGCAACTAGAGCCCTAATCGCCGGATTTTGACCCAGAAAGTGTTCTATAGATATCCAACCCAGAAAGAGAGAAATTAGGAAGTATGCTTCAGTTCGTTCTCTCTTAGGGCTTCGAAAGCACATGCATCCGACCTTAGACTTCGTAATAGAAATTAAGAAATCAAGAAGAGAGAACGAACCTTCAAAGAGAGAATCTGAACTCTCGTATCAAAGGAGTCAAGCAATTGGAGCCCTAATCGCTGGATTTCGACGAGGTACGGCAAGCGAAGTCGAGCGCCCAAAGCGACCAAAATCCGAGCATTACGTTCCCTAGAAGCAAAATTAGGGAGAAGTTGTCGCTGCTGACCGGAAGAACACCCCTAACCCGCCAACCGAAAGAGGTACCGATTGAACTCGATCGGCTAGTTTGGGTTCGAAGAGAACACAGTGGGAGAGAGGATCAGACTCGTGGTGTGGTCTGAGACTGTGTGGTTTGTTTTGGGGATGAGTTTTATCAAATTTAGAAATAAGCGTACAGAGAGAGAGGAAGAGTCAAGAGGTTTAGATCTAGGTTTATTTTCTCAAGTATTTCAATTTTCATAAGAGCGGGTGTTCAAAATTTTGGAGGAAAAAAGGATCCGCTTATAAAAGAGATCCACTTTATTTTATGGAAGAAAAGGTTAGCTTCGGTACTTTACTCCCGTGGCTAAGTCATAATAAAGAGATTAAAAAACCAACTCAATGGCCACGACAGCAAACCTTGCCGTTGCTAGCAGGGGTGGCAAAATCGACTAATTGCCAGGGTAACCTTTGCCGAAGCTACCATCAGTGGCTAATTTGTCTTATTTTTCATATTGAAGGCTTGCCGTGGCTAATGTCGTGGCAAAAGGGTACCAATTGCCACGCCAAGTCCCTGTCGGAGCTAGATAGTGTAGCAAATTTAATTTTTTTTTGTAGTGATTGTCAAATGACCCCTTGAGGCATGAAACCCATCATTTGCAATATATATGTTGTTACTCTTCATGTATTTATGTTTCTGAAAATTTTCCTTCCAGGCAGTTAAGTCTACTCATGATTCTTTCAAAGATGGACATTTCTTTGCTTTTCAGGTTTTTTATTTCACAAAATGTTCCCGTAGGTCTCACTGAATGTCTCTACAAAGAAACTTGGGGACATGTTAGAGATTGCTCTTGTCCCCCCTGCGGTAAACCAAGTCAAATGACATCCATCATGGCAACAGTCCAAGCTACGAGAGTTCTACAAAGCTAAGGGTGTGCACTTGTCTGTGAGTTTTCTGTGAGATTGCTACTTGTTACAGTTACACTACGTTGTTTCTGTCTTTTCAATTTATAGTAATCTGCATTTGATTCGGTTTTATGTTCTCTCATTCGATGATCCTTGGGCTATTCACCATTAGGTTATCCAGGAACAGCATGGTTGAAAAGTGATGTGTTGAAGCAGCTAGTAGTAACAAAAGTGGCAGAGAAATTGGGAAAGACCCCAGCCCAAGTTTGTCTTAGATGGGACCTGCAAATGGGTCACAGTGCTCCCAAAGTGTACAAACGAAGAGAGGATTAAGCAAAATTTGGATATTTTAGACTGGTCGATTCCAGATGATTTGATGGTGAAGTTTTCTGAGATTGAGCAAATAAGTAGCATGTTTACATGATGTTTGTTGCACCGTCTATCGATCCTTTACATTCCATTGCCTAAACTGCCTGTTTCATGTTCTACTTGCTTTGTGTTGTCCATGGGTTCAAGACGGGTTTTCAACCTGCGGTCTTGCCAATTTTGGGTTTCAAGGTAAGGGTTTCAATCTGTCCCATTCAAAATTTATAAGTATATGAGAATTGACAACCTTGTTAACGATTACCCAGAAGATAATTCTCCATTTCCGACAAAATCAGAAATGCCAAGTGCTAGAGGCCTGATCCTATCTCGAAGCAGAAGTTGTAGGGAAGCCTTTGCATGACCTCCTGGATATCAATATTCAGGACAGAAACTGGACATGCTGTTTGACAGATTTGAAAGGCAGCCATTTAGAAGACCCAAAAGCTTGCCAGGGCCATGTACATTGAACAACACTGTTAGAAATGCTCTTCTTAGCGAAACAGGCTAGGAGATCAACACTTGTAATGTAAGTATTGGCTCAAGAATCTGCAGTTCTTTCACCGCTTGTTTGTTTTGCTAATTTATGCTGCTTGATATAGGATTATTATCCTTCTCTTGAGGACAAGATTGTTGGATATCAGCAGTCTAGAGAAACTCTGGAAGATGATACATCCAATGATCAAAAGTGACGGGCAAGGTACCTCAGCATCTCCTTCGTGCTGCCTCTTAAGATTTTGAGCAGAAACAATGGCAGATAATCAGACTCCGGGATTCCTGCCATTCATCAATAGGCCATATTGAGGACGGGTTTTTAACCAACAGTCTTGCCAATTTGGGGATTTAGGGTAAGGGTTTCAATAGTGTTGATAAGTCCTTGGAGAATGGTGAAGATTTCTTCTTGGGAAGTGGTCTAAGCAATGACAGCAACACAAGAAGGTTCAACAATGTCGTTTATAAGCCTCGTCAGGCTAATGATGCAAGATCGGAGCTGATATAGCCATACAGGTCATTCAGTCTCTCTATGGAACGCTGGACTTGAAACACTTCAGGTTACTGATGCCATGAAGGAGTGGCAATATAGGCACCGTGTATCTACCTGCACTGATTCGGATGGCCACTTGTTTTGTTCTCTAAAAGGTTTGCACACCAACTATCATACTAAACAGACCAAATGACTTTCTTTTGTTCCTTGGTATAACATGTTATATATCATATTTTTTGTATGATTTAGAAGAAGTTTACAAATGTAGTTACTACACAGCGCCGTGCATCGCACGGCCACAATTCCTAGTAGTATTAAACGTTGAGAAAATTATCTATGGGGATGTCTCTGCGAGGGGTTATGTTTAAGGGCGGGGGTGTTTGAATTGAGTTTGAACCACGTACTCCTCGATTTCAACATGAAAAATATTTGGTAAATAAAGAGAGGCATATTGCACGTTATTGACTAAAAAAATATATTAGATATATTATGGCCCCTCTTATCAACTATTAATTATAACGAAATTGTCAGGAGTAGATTACACTGATTGTCAGGAGTAGATTACACTAATTGTTGATGCCGATTGTCGGGTACGACAGCTTATCTCAGAGACTTCATTTCAGTATGAAGGTGATGATCACAAACTCAAACTTTCGATTGCTTATCATCCAACTGTATTTTGTTTTGCAAATGAAAGGGAGATAGGAAAATAATAGGTTAAATTTGGTGAATGTCCATTTTAGATGTGAATATTAAGTAAATGTCCATTTTTTTACAAAATTAAGTAAATGTCCATTATTTTCCAAAAATAGCCCTCCTTCCCATCCCTAGCCCTTCCTCCTTCCCCCTTTGACCATTTTTAATTTTAACATTGACTCGTCAACGTTGACCATTTCGGTCAACGCCTGCATTTGGTGACAGTTTTTTGGTGATAGTTGTGTATATTTTTTCGGTGACAGTTATTGTGATAATTATTTTGGTGACAACTGACTTTTTTTTATAACATTTTATTTTTTTTCTAGTGACATTTAACAAAAAAATTTTCTCGTACTAGTAAACACTGTCACCAACCTATTGTCATCAATTACATAACATTGTCACAAAAATTTTGTCACCTACTATAAAATATTGTCACCACTAATTTTCACTAACTACATACTATCACCAACTGCAAAATATTGTCACCAAACTATTGTCAACAACTACGAAACACTGTCATCAAATTATTTTCACCAACTTATTGTCACCAAACATTGTCACAAACCAATTGTTACCAACTATACAACATCGCCATCAATCTATTATCTCTAAATAGAGAACATTATCACCACCCCCTATTGTCACCAACCTACTCTCGTAATTTGTTGTTACCAACAATAAAATAGTGTCATCAATCTATTGTCACCAACTACAGAACATTGTCATCAAATTTATCTCCCCTCTAGCGTCTTCATCCTCTTCATATTGTCATCAAACTAAAATGTTTGTATAAAACCAATGTCATCGTTAACACCTAATATTAACTCACTTTTGTCCAAAACTAAAACCCTAGAACTAGGGGAGTATAGACCCTAAAGGGGCTAAAGCTAAACAAATAAAATTTTGATGTACAGTGTGGTTTAGGGTCGGGGTTTAGGGTTTAGTCTTTAGGGTTTAGGGTCAAGGCCCTAAACCCTAAAATGTGTGTACATTACTAATGTCATCACATTTGTCACCTAATATTAACTCACTTTTGTCACAAAACTGAAACCCTAGAACTACGGGAGTATAGACCCTAGAGGGGCTAACCCTAAGCCAACAAAAATTTGATGTACAATATGATTTAGGTATAGCTAGTGATCATATATTGAACATAAATAAATGTAAATAAACTATCACAAAAAAAATACAAACACCGTTCAATAAGTAGTGGAAATCATACATTAAGTTAGTCGCCATGATAATGAAAATAATTTATAAATCCCCAATTGTTGACTACATTAATTTTTAAAATAAATGAGAATAGTTGAGACAGTCACCATGATTAGATTGCAATGAGTATCAAAATACAAACATCATACAACTTAATGCTAGCAAAAAATATGTCAACATAATAATAAATCACCGCCACATTATATATCATCAAAATATTGTCATCAAATAAAATTTTAAAAGTTTGACTAGTTTCTCTCATATGAAATTGTCACCAAAATAGTGTCACCAACCTATTTTCACCGACTACAAAACACTGTCACTAAACTAAAATGTGTGTATAGTACTAATGTCATCATTTTTTTTTACCAAATATTAACTCACTTTTGTCACCAAAGTGAAACCCTGGAACGAGGGGAGCATAGACCCTAGAGGGGCTAAAGCTAAGCAAACGAAAATTTAATGAACATAATTCCACGCCATTTCATCATCCAAACACTGATTATCACCAAGATATTGTCACCAACCCGTATTTATCACCAATATATTGTCACCAACCTATATTTATCACCAAGATATTGTTATCAACCCGTATTTATCACCAAAATAATGTCACCAACCCGTATTTATCACCAAGATATTGTCACAAACCCGTATTTCCAAAACTTATTATCACAAGTTTAGCAAAAAAGTTAAGCTAATCAAAACCTTCAATTGAACCTGATTCCAGAACAATTCTATCAAAATATTCAACACCAATTCTATCAAAATATTTAACACCAATTCAACACCAAGATGGTTCACCTCATCCAAATCCAATTCACTTCCTCTTCTACAACTTCCAACTTCTCGACCTCCTGTAAATCCAATTCAACACCAATTTTTGCAATTTCATTCAAAAGATACCAAAAAACCGTACTAGGCTACTAGCGATTACATTAAAGAGATCTTCAAGTTTGATTTGAATCGCACGCGTCTTTCGATTAGCGACGTCTTGCTACGAAGAATTAACAAGAGATAAATAGGTCAAAGTTTTGAATCGTTCCATGAAATTGCAAACAAATCAGTGAAGAATTAGGGAGACAAAACACAAAGCACTCTAAAAAAATATCACCAAGGTAATATATCAATTGACAATATTCACAACACCGCACTTCATATACATATCCATTAATGCATTACATATCCTCCTTCACAATGCCCGGATATGATTATCGTCAAAAGGAACCAAGTTCTTGAATGACATCTTGTCAAACAAGACCTTATCTATCTCCATATATATCCCCTGGTTTACAGTAGCCTGAAACCATTGTAGACCATGACACCACCTTCCTCTCAAGCATCCTCTCAAACAACTCCAATGCGCTAGTCATATCACCCTCTTTCGCGTGCCCGTCTCAAACAGTGTTCCAACTCACAATATCTCTCCTGGGCATTTCATCAAACAACTTGCGGGCTTCTCTCAACTGATCCACCCTAATCAAACCTGACATCATCGAGTTCCATGAAACAACATCTCTCTCCCCCATTGCATCAAACAACCGCTTAGCACAACTAATCCCCGCAGAACCATCAATGAAACACCGTCGTTTCATCCCCCTCCCCCCTCCCCCCTGCGTCCACTGTTTCTCCGACCACCAAAAAGTCGACCGGAGTTGACTTGTCATCGATGATGATCTTCTGCTGACTTTGGCTTGTCGGTAGAAAATAGCTTTTGTAGTTGTACGAGAGGTGTGGAGAGGAGGATATGAGGCTGAGGAGCAACATTCGCCATGGCTCTAAGACGATCAAGAACTTGTTGATCGGATTGATCATCTTGTTCAGACTGTTTTGTCTCTACTACAGAGCCAAACAAAGAGAGAAGGAAAGGAGCTCGGGCGTCTTCAATGGAGAATGAAGGTGAGAGAGGGAGGACACGGTCCAATCTAGCTAGAAGAAGGGGAAGGAAAATAAGGCTTAAAATGGGGGTAGTTTGGGGATTATTAAAATTTTATGGACATTTACTTAATTACCATTTCAATATGGACATTTAGCTAATTAGATTTCCTAAATGGACATTTGAGCAAATTTTTTCAAAATAATACGGAGTAATGAATAATAAATAATTTATAGGGTATAATAAAACAATAAATAGGAACAAAAATCATAAGTTTTCCCAATGTGCAAGGAACAAAGTTTCCCTAGTTTAAGAATAAAAAATGAAAATGAAAATCAGAATTTTATGGTGGAAACTATCATCTTATTTCACCTAATAATCTTATTCAATCTTGACAAAACTCTTTTCCTAGTCGAAAGCTGACTTGTACTTATCACATCTTCATCAAGTGCATCAACATCGATATCATCATGTGGTCGTTTTAATGCTGATTGAGAAGCATCTTCATCCACTGTTGATTCCTTTTCAACATCGCAGTTTGAGCTTGTGATCTGTATCTACCAATATTATGAAAAGTAAACTACTCTAAACTATTAATAAAAAACATTAATAGTAATAACTTATTTATAATCAAAATAATTTAGAGTAAGTGGAATACGTGCCTCTGTATGCTCTAGACCTTTCTTGAATTTACTGAGGATTTCTTGATCATCTGTCATCTTGTGCACGGTGAAGTTAGATTTTGAATTGTCAATATTGTAGTCATTGCATTCAACAATGAACAAAAAATATTTTGTTAAAAAACACTTGTTGAAGATTTGCTGGAATGGACTATACATCGACATCCTATATACAACAACATATAATATCGTCGATGAAAACACGTGTGCTTCCCTTCACGTTGTTGGCTAGTTGGTTTTCAGCTATAATAGGGAAAAGAACAAAGAATTAAAAACAATATTATACAAATATTGATCTAATGACATTATTTAAACATAACATAAATAATTACATCCTCTCATATTTATTCTGGCAAATTGGATGATAACGGGGACACTATCATCCAATAGGACATCAATGTAAAGGATGAATTACTCAGCATAGCCATCCCACAACGTGCAAATCATGTAAAGACCGGGTATATATTATATATTATATTATGAATATTTTATTTAAATACGTTCCTATTTTATTCGATTGTAAAAGCGGAGAAAAAGTCATCCTCGAGCACGAGTTCAATTTTAAGCTCCTTCCGGCATCATTTAAATTTTGGATTTTGACGGGATTTAATTTTCGCTTTCGAGTTCCGTGTATTAATAAAATTAATTTAAGTTCCGAGATGATTTAAAATTTTGATTTGAATTGTCGAGTGTCGGGAATTCGTTCGGGCGAGCGGGTTTCGAGATATTTTTCGGGCATTCAAAATATCTTGTGGGGACCACTTTTATTCCCTATTTTATTTCTCCTTTTCCTTACTTTCTCTCTCTCTCTCGTTCAGAATTTTGTTGAGGACCACTCACCTTTGCCTTGCAATTGTCCTCTTGTGAACTCACACCATATGGCCCTCCTGCTCTTACATTTCCTCAGCCCTCCCTCTCTTCTGAATTCTGCAGGAAACCAACACCCAAAATCCCTCCTCTCTCCCTCTTTTCTAATTCTGCAACCCACACAAATGACCCTCACCATTGCCTCTCCCTCCTTCACTTCGGTTCCGACTCCAGGGAGCCACCACTCCACCACCGAGCACCACATCTCGCCATCGCCGCCCCTGCTTCTTCCAAGAGTTGAGCTCAGCAGCTTCATACCCCCTGCTCTCTCCATCCAGCCAGGCCAGCAGCCGAGCCCATCACGCTCCGATGTCCGTAGTAGCCCAGGACAACCGCCGACGCCGCCATCCCTTCACTTCCTTCCCCTGTCTCCCGTTCTCTTGGTGAGCTTCGTCCTCCCTCTCCTTCATCATCAAACCAAGGAAAGCTCCTCTTTTAACCTTCCCTTCACCTTCCTAGGCCATCTCCGACATCGTCCAAGTTCCGACGAAGCCACACCGAAGCTCCGAGGCCCCGATCTTCCAGCGTCGAACCCCTCGGTGAGATTCCTTCTCCTCCCTCCTCTCCTTACTGCGTTTGAATCTTCGTGTATGGGTCTATGTCGGGGAAGGGTTTTAATCAGCTGGGAGTGGGGTTGGGTTCTGTTTTCTTTCTTATGGCCGGTTCAACCTATCATTTCTAATGTTTTAACCGGTTCACTAAAGGGGTGGGTCATGTTACATCCGGGTATGGGCATGCGGGCTTGGGTTTGGGCTGGGAAATCCGGGTCATGGGCTGGAGTAATAGGCTTCCAGGTTGGGCTTCTTTATTCAGTTTTTTTTTGGGCTTCTGGGTTGTGGGTTGTGTTTTTTATTTCGGTAGTGTATATATATATATATATATTATGTGTTATATATTATAAGTTTTATATTTTATTGTTGACAGTTTATTATTATTATTATATTTATATTATTCTGTTGTGAAGATATATTTCTGAAATTTTGATATATTTAAAAAGGTTTTAAAAGTTATATTAATTGATATGGAGTTATAGATATATTTATGGTTGTTTTGAGATTATATGGTTAGTAAGTGTTAAATTATTTGAATATTATTATTATTTTGGGTTTTGGTTATAATTGTAAATCCTGGAAATAAATTGTTATATATTGTTTATTTGTTTTAAAATAGTATTAATTGGATTATTTATATATGATGCATTTTATGAGTGTTTAAATATGGGAGTTAGGAATTTTTAAAGTGAATTGGTGGTTTTGATTTCTACATATGATTTGTGAACATAGGATTATTTTGATGCTTTAATATTGGAATTTATTTATATAATGTTTTTGAAATAAGAAACATGCCGGAATGATTTCTATAATATGATTTTGGGAAATTGGTTTTAAGGCCTAAATGTTTAATGTCGGGATTTGGATAAGCGATTTTAAAAGAATTGTTTGATTTTCTATGATGAGTTCTTTGAGAGATTGTTTTGGAAATGAGATGATGAGATGAGATGAACTTGAAATGGTATAAGAATGGTGATGAGATAAGACGGAATAATCTGAGATAAGATATGAGAAACTATGTATGATAATTAGAGGCGCCTTGTGTGAAGTAGATAGACTTATGCATATCTGTATGTTATTAGGTGATTGTGATATGTTGGACATTGCTTGTTATTGGTGATTCATTGCTTGGATTCTGCTTCTGCCTTGTTCTCTCCTGTTCGGCTTATTCAGGTAAGTTCCTTTATGGGCTTACTCAGATTCGAAATAGATTACCTGCTTGTGAATATATGACATACTAGGTGTTGCATAAGCATTAAAGCATGCCATGTAGTATCATGCTAGGATTGCACTTGTGATTGAGCATTCTATTTCTTTATGCGTATGTAATAGAACGGTCGTTATTTGTGATAGTCCTAGAGTCTCTGTTAGGGTCATAGGGTAGCCCAGCCCCATCGGGTGCCCTGAGTCTATCGAGTCGATATGAGCATGATATGATAGCCCAGCACCATCGGACAAGAGATGAGATTATATGATATGATATGATAGCCCAGCACCATCGGGCAAGAGATGAGATGAGATGATATGATATGATATGATGATGCCGTGGTGAGTGCACCACCACGAGGATATTACTATGCTATAGCACCGAACTGGTCAGTCTCTGCACTAACGGGAAGGGGTGTAGAGGTAGGAGAGGGATATGCCACTTGGTATTCTTTGGGTGCCTTTACAATTCTTTTCGCATATTGTAAATTAGGATCATGTTAGTGTGATTTAATTCCGCATCTGCATCATCTTTATTATTAGCGTATGTGTATGTTCGCTTGCGGGACAGGGTGCGTTGGGGCCTCGGTCTGATCCCGCTCGCACCAATTGTTTTTAGGCATGATTGCTCTCTGTCTCTATGGCGTGGGAAAATTCCCCGGGCGATTGCAAAGAATCTGTCTAACCCCGCTGATTTGGCTATACTACCTTATAACTTATACTATGGTTTTGACCCAGCTCTGCAGTGACATTTGTATCTAACCCTTACTTCCGCTTTACTTTCATTTAAATTGAATTTCTGTAACTTTGATTGATTGAGGTTCGAAATCCCCGCTTTGAATACTAATTGATCATTAGAGGTTTGAAACCTCGACCCGTACCTGAATTGCAACATCCGAACGAAGGTATCCGACCTTCGAAATGTATCTCGGATATTTATATCCGGGTCGTTACAAATCATAACTTCATTCCTATAAAATAAGAATATTGAATGTTATGAGATAAAACAATTAAATTGTGGGAAATGGTGATATTTTTAATATAGAAATGTAACAATTAATAATACCTAGTGTTTTCGAGATGGATTTCAAGCCTCTTGTGAACCTTTTTATCATAACCGACTTCACATTCAATGATGTTTCCAATTTTGGTTAAGTTACGTATGACATCTACATAAACACAAACAATCATATATGGTCGAACCTTATAAAATAAAATATTTTTGTGAACATTGATTGATGCAAGTTACATAGACAATAAATAACAACTTACCAACCAAAAGGGTTAGATCGACATCTTTACTTTGGATAACATCAAATTCAGTGAATTAAAATGAATGCCTGGATTTGGGAACTTCGGTTATTTATCTGACTTTTGTGTTAGTAGAGAAGATAACCTTGTGGGGGTGGGAGCAATGGCGATATTGGTCAAGGTACTTTATCAAAGTGAAATTTGATATCTCGAACATTCCATATTCTGAAATGCATGCAAAATCTTTGATCAATGCTCTCCTTATGGCTGCATGAACTTTATTACCCCGAAAGAAAATAGAATGAATGTTTGTGAACATTTGCAACATGTGCCAAGAAAATATACAAAATCCACGAATTATGAATGACTCGCACCTTTTCATCGACACATATGAAGTCTTTTGAAATGATTTCCTGCCTATTTTTGAAGTTAATGTTGTCAAACATGGACACAATATGGACTTGGATGCTCCCTTTGATGTTTGTGGGATTAAGCTCGTCGACATATATAATCTTCTTCATTGGTACCTAAAAAAACAATAGAAAATTGAATCAATACTAATACATGAAGAAGTTGATTTGAAAGACATGAAAATAAGGGAAAGGGGATACCGAGAGGGTGCAAGAAGGGGAATTGACAGCGACTCTGAAACACATGAATGTAAAACATAATAAGTAAAAGTGGGTTGAGAGAGAAGTAGATAAATTGAAGCAGGAATAAGCAGAGTATGTAACCCGTTGAAGATGGATGAAAATAGGTGATTTAATTGTATCTTTCATTATCAATATATAGAGATATATAGAGATGAATAAATTCGAATAATCCAGCAGTAAAAAATTCCAGAAAATATTAGATAAATATTGGATTTTAACCAATTTTCTAAATTCAGAGTGAATAATCCAGCAGTAACCAAATTTATGATTTTTTTCCTCGAAAAAAAATAATACTGAATTTCTGATTTTATGATTTTTCTGGATTATCTAACCAATAATCCAGTAATTATTATTGAGGAATAGATAAACTTTAGGTAAAAACTGGTTGTAGATTGCAATCTTTTTTATTTTAAATTTTCTTAGCAAACCCCCCTCAAAAAAGGTAAGTAACCGAATCTAACTCATTAAGGGATAAGCATATTAATTTCTGAGTTTTTTTCCAATTTATTTTAATGAGTTAGATTCGGATTTACTTAAGATTGATTTTTTTTCTTGAATAATTATTTGTTTAATTAGATTTAGGATATGCAATATCTGATTGTTAGTGATTGTTACGGTCATCCAGATCTTCACCTGCCTTTCGTCCATTTTGGTGTTAGTTTTAATAATCTCTGTGGGTTTACAGGCCGGCAAGGTTTGTGGTGAGAAGTGGAGATCCATGTCTAATGAAGTGGTTTCATTTCCAATTGATCGATCTCAATGTGTTTGAATAAATGAGTTTCAATTTTGTGACCCCAATTTTCCGAATTGGTTTCAAGAGAAGAAACCCTATGTTGATAAGGCTGCAGAGCTCAAGGCAAAGTATGAGAAGACCTTGAAATAATTGGAGGCCAGCCCAGCCGAAGATGCAAATGTAAGAGTGATGTTTTGTTTTTGCACATATTATTTGTTTCAAACTATGCTTGTTCTTGGTTGGGTTACTGACTATATGTATAATCATTCTCTTTTGCTGGTTTAGGATGATGATGAAATTCAACAACCAGAAGAACTGTGTGATGCTGATGCCTGAGCATGGAGGAGGCTATATTCATTAGATTAACAGAAGAAAGGGTGCAAGATGAATTTCGGGCATTGATGATAAAAGTGGACTGAATTGTTATTTGTAATTCATATGAAATATTTAAGTGATTGATTTTGTTTTAATGAAAAATGATTATTATATTCGATTCTTTGTATAATGAAATGAAAGATGATAAAATAAAATTATGGATCAATTGAATGGTTAAGTAAATGAGGATGTGGCCTAAGTATTAGATCGACACGTGACATTTTAAACGTGAGGGCGCCACGTGGCAGCAGAAACTGCTGTTTTAGTATAGCTGTTTTAGTATTATATTAGATATTAGATATATTGATGATTGATATTGATAATAGAAGATTGATAATCGATTCTATTGCATCCTATAGGGTTTGTGTGTTTGATTTTTGTTCTAGAACAAAGACGTGTTCTTTTTTTTTTGGAATTTTCGCCAAATACCCCTGAGGTTAAGGCTAATTCGCGTGGTGTACAAAAGTTTGACATATTTCGCCAAGTGCCCCTGATGTTTTTATTATTTTCGCCAAATGCCCCTGAGGTTTTCATGTTTTTTCGCGAGATACCTCTATGTCGAATTGTTAACATTTTGGATGAAATTAAAAAGAAAAGAAAATATTATTTCATTATTATTTTTTAAGGTATTATTTGCACAATATCATTTAATCACAGTAACTAAATTATCTAATTTTATTTACACAATATCATTTTATACTACATTTTTTAACCAATGGGATTAATTCAAAACTTTTATGTAATAAAGTTAATAATAACTATACAATATTATTTCATTATGCATTATTACATGATATTATTTCATGCTATTTTTTTTAAAACCATGAGATTAATTCAAAATTTTTTTTTAAAAAAATACATAGTTCCAAATATACGAATTTTTTTTTTCCGAAGCAACCAATCTCTCTCTCTCTCTCTCTCTCTCTCTCTCTCTATGTGTGTGTATATAATGAAAACTATTTTTTTTTATATATAATAATCTTAATTTTTGGATTTTCACCCAATCAACCTAATCTACATAAATTTTCAAATAATAAAATTTTTAAATATTTTTTAACCAATGAGATTTACCTATTGTAACTATTAAATGAGAAATATTTTTGCTTAGATGACATAATCATTTTAATTTTATAATTTCCTCCCAATCAACTAAATCGAGAAAAAAATAGCAAACTAATGAAATTTGTACACATTTTTTTAATCAATCTAGCTATATCAAACTATTACATCATAAGCATATATTTTTATTAGGTGTTATAACAACATTTATTTTAGAATTTTAACCCAATCAACCTATTCTACTTAAATCTTAAACTCATGTAATTTATACACATTTTTCATAAATATTTTAATTATTTTTTTACTTAATTATCTATTTTTTTCTATTTTATGTTAACGTTTGATAATATTTTATTTAAATTTATCATAGTAATTTTTTATACTTATAAAATTTTATTTTTATTGTCTAAAAAGAAAACTACGCACTATGGTGCGAGGATTGTACTAGTTTTCCACCAAAATGTTAACAAATTCGACAAAAGGACATTTGGCGAAAAAAATGAAAACCACAGGGGTATTTGGCGAAAAAAATAAAAACCTTAGAACACCTGACGAAATATGTCAAACTTTTGTACATCACGCAAATTAGCCTTAACCTCAGGGCATTTGGCTAAAATTCAGTTTTTTTTTTTTAATTTGATTAACACCGGAAAAAAAAAAAAAAGAGTGGGAAAGAGGCGTTCACTTCCTCAGAGTCTCAGTTTTCAACTCTCCCACGGTTCAAGGGAAGGAAAATCGGAGAATCGGAAATATCCCCGCCATGGAACCCAACTCTTTGGTGAACGATATCAGTGCATCTACTACCGTCGCTGCTTCCAACTTACTCTCCAACCTACCGTCTCGTGGCGTCATCTCATCCGCCGTTCCTTCTTCAAATCTGGTGATATTTTGTTTTTCTTTTTTGCTAAGCCCTAGCGCTTTTACTGTTTCGAAAAATGGACCTTGAATTCAGATTTGGTTTTCAATTTGAGGCTGCGGACTTCGAGTTCTGCACTTGTCTTGTTCTGCATTTTGAGATGATTCCGTGTTTTGTGACTCCGTACTTCGGGGTTTTGGGTGTGCATTAACCCTAGCTTCTTCTGTGTGCTGAATTCTTATCGCACTCTTCCTGGCCGATTATGCTTTTCGATTGCCGAATAGGCGTTCTTTAAGTTTGTTCTGCGTGATGAATTAGCAAAAAATCAGTTTTAGTCAAGTGTACCCCCTTTTTTCCCTTTCTTTTGTTGGTACTTCTGCTGTTAATCTGGAAATTCTGATGCTGTAGTATGTGTGATTCATTGAAAAGTATTTCTATTCACTGAATGGGGGTCAATCTGAGCTAATACTGCCACAGCTTTTAGTTTTCTAAAGTAGTTTTTGTACAAATATATGATAAAAAAAAAAGACGAGGTCCAGGAATTCGAAAGCAGATGTAATGACTTCTGATATAACCACTTCCTGTATTTTATAATTCTTTTCTGATGCTTGGTGAATCTAATTTCTGTTCAGGGGAATAACTAATAAGTGCATGCTGTCGATCAAGCGTTACCGCCTACATAATACATGGTCCGTTTGTAGCAGCCAAATGCAAAGAAACTAGGCGGAATCAGAAGAATCTTGATTATTTACTTGTATTTCAACCTTGAGCACATGTCCATAACCATATAAACTAATACTAATTCATATCATCCATAAACTCAAAATCATGTCTCTGATAGTGTTCTAAAAGAAGCCTTTAATGAAGCATTTTCCCGGTCTATTGACATGGTAACACCTATTTAAAAAAATTAATAAATAATGAACAAATTTACCAATCAATTGCCAATTTACTAATTTACGGGCAAAGTTAGCCTTGTCAGGCTTGGGTTTGAGAGTGAGAACTGAGGAGAGAGAAGGATGGATATTTCAAAAGCCCTTAATTTCCTAGTGACTTAGCCTCCCTAGATCCACCCCCTCTTAGCTACTTGCCTAGGCATAAATATTCCTAGGTGAGGTGCTGCCTAGGCACGATTTTCAGAACATGATGCCAAAATTTTGTTGTTATAATTGTGTGGAAAAGTTTTAATAGTGGCATGAACCTACGACAAAAAGGCTTATGCATTGACTTTATTTTATTGCAACTTATGGATACTGGGATGTGAAGTTTTGTTTTTATTATTAAGTTTCTTGCGTTATCATCTTCGAGAAATTTACATTTGGGGGTTGATTCCATGTTTATGTCAAAATCAACCAGAACCTTTTAAACTTGGAAACGTTGGCATTGCTGGATAGGTAATAATGTTTATCCCGATTTTTGAGTTGACTAATGGTATTAAGTGGTTTTTATCAAAGGTACTTGATGCTTTTTGCTTATCATTTGTAACTTTGTATTGCCACTTTGATTACTTTCATTAGAGCCCTTCTTGTTTAGTGTTGACATAGCTTTAGAAGTTCAATGCATTTTTGTAGAGCAGTTATCGGTGCTGCTTGATTTGGTTAATAGTTTCTTTGTCTTCACATTTGATGAAAGTGCTACATATATAATTACAGTTAGAAAAGAAAGAATATTTTCTAGAAATATTTATATAATTGGCCTAATTCAGGGAACAATTATGTTATTGCATTTAGTGATTTCTTCCTTACATCTCATTGCACGCACCCCCAATTTGTGTACCATTACTGTTTTTGATGTTATTTCTTCATTGTGAGTTTTGTAGGGTGGGATGCGAGTTTATATTACTGACCGGGACACTTCACCTCCAGGTCGGTTTATCTCTCTTAGGCATGTTTACCATCCCTTGTGAATAGTGTAATGACTACTTACCATCCCTTATGAATACACTAACATCTCTTTATGGGGAACAATCCTACTATAAGAGTCACTAGTCTATTCCCCGTGCTTTGCACGGATTTAATACTTAGTTTTAAATGGCGCGCCTAGGCGCGTGGTGCAGGTTAGCGCAGCTGCTGGAGCTTTTACCATGAAAAGCCTTGCGATTCCCAAAGGTGTGGCATAGCAGGCTAAGGCGAGCGCTTTTCCCCAAGCGCATGGCACATGCTTTTGGCGCTTTTTGGCGCTTTTAAACTGTCGGCTAATTTTAAAGTGTTCTAATCCCTAATTTAATTTGGGCCATTAGTAATGTGCCTTATATTGGGCCTTTGATCCCAACTACTTATCAGGCTTTCCACAAATCCTATTTTGTTAGAGGGAAAGGTGCCATTTGTCTGCTAACTCCCGCTCAAGAAGCCCACCTTTTGCTTTATCTAGATTCTACTAACTTAGGAGTTTTAAGAAATCTGACTTTTGTTGCCTGTTGCCTCTATCTAGTGTCTAGCTGCCTGTGTCTATTGTCTAGATTCTAGCTTCTTTGTTTGATTTGTCTTTCTTTTGTGATGAACTTGAAGTGATCACATATGATGAACTATGCTTTCTTACTAGGATATTATATAGATTCTAGTTTATTTCATGCATCATTGGTAGGGTATTTTTGAATGTACTTATCCTTGAGCATATATAATATGATTATCATGTTATTTTGACTACAAATTATTGTCTTGAATTGTTTCAAAATGCTTGTTGGATAAAAACTACATCCTCTATACAAAAGGCGAGTGCCTTCGCCATGCGCTTAGGCTTCGGGGTCCTTTGCGCCTTGGTGCGCCTTGCGCTATTTAAAACTACGATTTAATATAAAAGTTTTATAAAATTATAATGCTAATGTAGTAAAACTAAACAAATTTAATAGGAAGTTGAATTGCCTACACTTTAAGTGAGAGAAAAATAAATAAATAAAAAGTAGAAACATTTCTAATTTGAGTGAGAAAATAGACAATTGCTCGCACTTCTAATAAAAGACCAACTTCAATCTTCAAAACTTCTTTATTAGGTCTACCCAATGTAGATAGAGTAAACCACAAGCTTCAATCTAAAAGTGTGTATATTTGCATGTGTGGAATGCAATATATTTGCGTGTGGAATTCATATAGATTTGCAATGTGATATAACTATACAACATGATAAAATGAAAAGTAAAAATAATGTATAGCTAATGATCATTTGCATACTCTGCATGCATCTCTGAAACGAGTCATATATAGTACATATGGCAAAAAAAAAAAACTGATCACTTTTTGGGAGGGAAAATTTTTAATCACAAAACGAGGTGTAGATATTTCAGTTATTATTTTAATATTCTATAAGAAAAGATATAAAATACAAGATGAAATTTACCGAAGTATATACTATAAAAGGAAATTAAAAATTGTCAAAGCTGAAACCAAGTCATTTAACCATTAGAGTGTAATTTTGTTTGGTGTTACATACACCCTAGTCAATAAATATCAATCAAAAATAAAAAGCTAGTCAATAAAAATACATTTTTTAATCAGAATGAAAGAGAACAAAAACTAGGGTTCCATATGTTTAAGCATATTTAAATTGATTAGAGAATACAATTAATATTTAATTGAAAAGATTATATATATTTGGCAAGTACTTATGGTATTAATTAGCTTAATTATATACTACTTTATAAAGTAAAGTACTATAATTTATTCTTAATAAAAGTATTAAATAAAGTTAATAAATGATTAAGTTATGCTTTCAAATAAAAGTTTGTCAACATTTTAAATAAAATATTATTATTGTCAATTAATATAAACTTACCAAATAGGTGTACTATAAAGAAAAAATAAAATGGTTATATATGTGGTAATATATATGCGTGTGGGAATAAGATGAAATATGACATAATATACTTCAGAATTTAGGAGAGAAAATTTTCACCAATTTTGATGTTCCTAGGGGTGATTTTCGAGTCGAACGAGCCGAGCTTGGCATGTTTAAGCTTGGCTTGAATGGTAGACGAGCCGAACTTAAGCCCAAAAACTATACGAGCTTTTTGTGGTGCTCAAGCTCCTTAAACTCGAGCTCGGTTCGCGAGCCAAACCTTAAAACTCGAGCTCGACTTGATAGGCTCGAATAAGCCAAACGAACGAGCCTAAGGTCGTACGAGCTCAGTTCATAGTTGAAAGTTCGAAATTGCGAATTATAGTAGCACAAATGAGAGAGTTTGATCAATATTTGACGGAATATAGAGAATTATTGCAATGCATATAACCAATAACACATGGTTTGATGCCCGAACAAGATTAAAAATATAACACAAATCCATAATCATTTTAGCTATACAAATTACTTCTTTTTCCTCAATATAAAGAAGCACTTCAAGAAGCAGTACTAGATAGTTTGTTGCCCGAACAAGATTAAAAATATAACCCAAATCCATAATCTTTTTAGTTGTACAAATTACTTCTTTTTCCTCAATATAAAGAAGCACTTGAAAAAGCAGTACTAGGAAATGAAGCACTTGAAACCTTGGCCACCATCCATAATTTCAACCTAACAAAGCACTTTAATGATGATTCATCACCATTACTAGGAAATGGATGCTTGTTAATGCAGTGCCTCACATACTAACCTCATTTGTATTACTGAATACTTTGTTCAGAAGCACCACAAAACACATATTTTACAATCCCTAGATTTCAACTAAACAAAATCAAATAATCAAGAAAAAATCTTCAATTTCATGGATTAATGGGAAAAATAAAGGCATGCAGAGATGGTGTTGGTTATTTAGGGTTTCAGACAAATTTACCTCCTAGGATACAACAAAGCCCTATAAGAAATCTCAAACAACAAATCTGAATTTTATAGAGGGATTTCACTGAATTGCCGGGTAGTTTCTGTGGTTAACAGAAGTTTTACCGTTAAATCAGTTTTGGCGACTTAACCAACAATCCCCACCAAGTCTATAAAGTGTACACAGATTTAATGGTGGTTAGTTCCTTAAACCATTTCTCTTTTATAAACACCGGATAAAGCATACATATAACATTTTGAACTTCTTCACATAATATCTTTTGCCTTGAGTTCACCCGAGATTCATAGAAAACTTACAAAACAACCGGTTTTGTTTAAGAGCAACTCCACTCTTATGTAATCTATATAGATAAGATTCTTTCAAACCATTAAAGTAATTATTTCATAATCTTATTTAGAGTTATTATTTAGAATTATAATACTCAACCTCCCTTTTCTACACTAGCTTCTTAAGCATTAAGTGCAGTTCCCAAATCACTTATCAACAACTTGTTGTTACCCTTTAAACTTCGTAACTAGAATGTCTAGAAAGAAGTTGGGTTCCCATTGTGGGGATTTCATATCAATTTCAACCCCATTACAGCTAAGGTATTTCTTACCACTTCTCTTAAGAGTGCCTTTGTAAATGGGTGAGCCAAGTTCTTACAAGACTTGACATAAATAATGGTAATTACACCTTCTTCTATCAGCTACATCATATAAACATGTCTTAAACTTATGTGTCTAGACTTTCCATTGTAGATTTTATTGTAAGCGACAACGTTGCTGCACTATCACAGAACACAAAAATGGGTGACATCGGTTGTGGCCACAACTTTATATCAACTTTATATCCGGAAGAAAATTTATGAGCCACTCCACTTCCTTTGCTGCCGCAACCAATGCAATAAACTTTGATTCGATTATGGAATGAGTTACGCAGGCTTGCTTCTTTGAAGTCCATGATATTTGCTCCTCCGGCTAGGGAAAACACCCAGCCACTTGTAGATTTATTCTCATCTGTACTAGATACATGTATAACCTTCCAAAACAGCGGGAAAACCATTTTAGGTCAGCTTTAAATCCGCTGTCCTCTTTAGGTATCCTAGAATTCGACTTATAGCCTTCCAATGATCAATTCCAGGATAGCTAGTATACCTAGACAACTTGCAACCTGCAAATGCAAAGTCCGAACACTTGCATAATCAGGGGTATTTGCTTCCTTAATCATAAAATGCTTAAAGTTTTCCAACATCTTATGAATATAATGACATTGTGTTAAAGTGAAAACCCCACCATTTCTATGTATTTTAATACCTAGAATTGTATCAACTTCCCCCAAATCTTTCATCTTGAATTGTGACTTCAAAAAATCCTTAATGCCATTTACTCCCTTCATATTATTGTTTATAATAAGCATATCATCAACATAGAGACATTGATGCACCTCTAACTTATACAACAAAGCAAGTGCCAAGAGCACTCTTATCGATGTAATCCTTGCTACTAGTGCATATGTATCAAAATAATTGATTCCTTTCTTTTGTCTAAACCCTTTGGCTACTAATCGAGCCTTAAAGGTTTGGATGGTGTTATCGGTATTATATTTTCTTCTAAATATCCATTTGCTTGAAATTGGCTTGGACCCTTTAGGTAAATCCACTAGAACAAGTGTTATTGGCTAGTATTAGTCTATTTCATCGTTCACAGCCTCTTTCCATAAGGCTACATCCCTTGAAGACATTACTTCCTTAAATGTCTTAGGATCTCCTTCCACTTGAAACACAATTGGCATTTCATTCGGCACCTCATCTATAGTTCCTTCAACTAGAAGTACAACATCATTTGGTAATAAAAAGTCATGACCAAAGTGCTATTGTATTCTAATCCTTTGACTCTTCCTTTGTTCCATTGGTTCATCCAACTGCCTCTTCCTTGACGAAGTTGATGGATCTAAACTTGTATGAGTTTCAGCATTTGTGCAAGTTAGATCCCCACTCAATTTTGTCTCGAAGAATGCAGCATCTCTAGATCCCCACTCCTACTTTGTTCCTGTTGTTGGCTGCTTCCTTTCATTTCCTGCACTCAGGTTAGAGTCTTCACCAACAACGTTGTTGATCATGAAATCAGCCTCAACTTGTGTGTTGTATTGTCTCCTTGTTTCCTCTTCAATCCTTAGATGTTTCCGATTCGTGAGTGGTTTGCAAGAGTTACTTCCTGTAGTTGTTCCATGAGTTAGACAACTTAGCAATTATAGCCCCAACTTGCAAAGGCTCGGAAATGTCAATTTTCAACTCCTTAAGTCGATTGACAATACTGTGCAGATCATTAACTTGATCCATAATGGGTTTATAGTGAATTCAAAGTACTTCATGATGAGAAACTTAATATGTCCCTTTCTTTTTGTTGTTGTATCATGTCTCTAACGTTGTCATATCTCCTTTCGTGACTTTATTGCAATAAACAGATTATAAGGGCTCTGTTTGCCAAAATAGTAGCTGATGGGCTAGCTGGAGCGGATAGGGTAGCCGAAGTTGATGAATTATTTGTATTAAATATATGTCAATAAGCTAGTATGATGTTTGGTTTAGATGATAGAAACTTGTGAATATAAAATCATAAGCTCCGAAAAGCTTCGGTGAGAAGCCGTTGAAATACTCTTTCCAAAAGCTAATTAAACTAATATCTTATATTTGTTTCATTTACAACTATATAATATCAAAATCAGAATGTTCAATAAGCTAGCTAATGGAATTTGTTTTGCCAAACGGAGCCAAAGTCTGTCTGAAGGCGGTTCAGAATGTGGCCTCTACAGAGAACTTCATCTTCACCACTCTTCTTTCTCTAGTTCTTGATCTCCTGATCTTCGTCTTTTGTTGGATCTGGAATTGCCTCCAAATTATCATCCAACACATAGGAAATCTTGAAGGCGGTCAGCAGGAACATCATCCGCAAGCAGTTGTAGTTGGTTCCATCGAACCGATCAAGTTTGAAAAAGTTTTGATTCATCATGGTAAGGGCTGCTGCGTGTGATCCGACCTCCATGACAGAATATCACTTTAAAATTGTTGGTTATTTAGGGATTCTATTCCATTAAGGCGTGAAAAGATCACTATCTTTAAAGTGACATGTGTCCCCTCCTCTTAGGATACAAAAAAGCCCTATAAGAAATCTCAGACAGCATATCTGAATTTCTTCTCTTTTCTTCCGTGAAAAAACTCTCCTTTTATAGAGGGATTTCACTAAACTGCCGGGCAGTTAATTCAGTTTCTGCGGTTAATAGAAGTTTTACAGTTAAATCAGTTTTGACAGTTAATTGATATGTACAGATCAGAACTGATTTGAGAAAGCAAAAAATAACTGAAAAACTAATTTATTTTAGTCTTATTTTTAGACTTAACAAACAAATGGCAGCAGTTCGACAGGTGCGAGCGTGAAACGGAATTGAACCTCACTCCCAGAGAGTTGAGACATATGTCCGTCAGGGCCGGGCTGCGAGGAGGGACTAAGAGGAAGATGAACAGGAAGGAGGGAGTAAGAGGAAGATAAGAGGAACCTCGTCGGGGTGCAACTGCAGCAGTTCGTCACGGCTGTCAGAAGGAGGGACTAAGAGGAAGCCGAACAGGAAGCGAGGGAATAGAGGAAGATGAACCTGGTTGTGGTGCTACTACGCCGGAAGGAGGGAGTACAAGGAACGGAGGAAGACACACCCAGGAGAAAGGAGGGAGTAAGACGGTAAGCGAGAGGAAGACGAAGACCCAAGACGGCGCCTAAGGGAAAGAACGTCTTCTTCAATCCTCATATTACCCTAGGGGCAATTTCGAAAAATAACACATACCGAGCTTTTGTGCTCGACTCGGGCTTGGCTCGAGCTCGACCCAAGCTTAAACAACTGTTCAGGTTCGGCTTGTTTTATGAGTTCGAACAAGCCCGAGTCGAGCTTTTTCAAGCCGAGCCCAAACCGATCTCGAGCTATTCAGCTCACATAACAGCCCTAGATGTGCCCAAAAAAGTTATTGTTTTAGTATTGTATAAGATTGATGCTTCTACCATCTACTTGTTTACTCTGTCAACTTCTTGATGTGACATTGATTAAATGGGTTCTAAATCATCTTGGCTGAAACTCTGAATTTTTCTCTGCAGAGGGCCAGGTTATAAAGACAGATCAAATGAACATACTGATTAGAGCACTCACATTGAAAAAGCATAAGGGTGACACGAAGGCTGGACCATCCGCTGAGGGCTCAAGAAAGAGGTTTGATAAAATCCTTTCACCTTTTCTTTGGCATGGATGGTTGACCTCTTGTATGTAATAGATTTTTTTTTATTGTGTTCTTTGATTGTTTTTAAAAAATTCAATATCTTTCATATCATATGTCAATCCCCTTTGACCCTTCCCTATGATCTTTTGTTGGTTCTCTTTTTTCTTATCATATAACAAGTTACGCATTTGATAGAGTGGAAAATCAGGAAGCACAACTAGATCAGACACATTCTTAGGAAATGAATCCTCTAGGCACTAGACGAGACCACTCTTAAGGCTGGCCACTAGATGAGATCACTCAAATTGGCCAAGAAGTCTAAGGCCATTTACAAGGGTATTTTCAAGTTACCTAAAGCAGGGTTAAAAGTAAAACCCTCTTATTTATATAATTGTACTTCATGATTCTAAAATCACGGATAGTGATACATCCCAAAGGCTTCACTTGCCAGCAAATGGATCACCTAAATTCCAGCCCATTCCAGAAGCCTCCCCAAATTCTTCCTTTTAGTTTTCTTAGGTGGCAATGAGTGATTGTATGGTCTGCCCAATTAGTTGCGGGACATTCAACGCTATCATGTAATGCATTACCAAACATCCCTGACAGCAGCAAGTATATTGTCTCCACCACCTTTTCATTTTTCTAATGTCATTGCGATGTACCCCACCTTGTGGCTCTTATATCTAAGTTCTTTACTTTCATGATTGGTTATAACATCTCCTCTACTTTGGACATTGGAAGTTTCACATACATAGTTATTATATGAGAGACATGCATTGTGCAGATCACCATGTATTACAAATGAACTTTAATTTTCAACACTTGTAGTACCAATGACGTTGCATGGTTCAGCTTTTACCCACATCTTTGTGTAGTTTCTTAATTTTTTTTAGTCATGTTAAAAAAGATTATTATTAAATTGTGATGGTTAAAATAGTTTGCTTGAAATCTTTCAAAAATATTAAGTAACCATAAGCTAAATTAAAATTAAGCTCAACTAAAATCAATTCACAACAACTAAATTAGATATTTTGATGTTTTAGTCATTATAAGCATATATGATAATAGAAGAAAGATTGATGTGAAATTTTGATTGTTGCAACTGTAAAATTTAGATTTAGTGGAGATCTACTATTAAAATTCAGAAAAAAAGAAAACAATCGGAAAGTAATGCCTAAGGAGCAAACGAGAAACTAGTTGAAAAGAAAACAACAACGAAGAAGGATCCAAATTCACACACCCATTGATTTATATTTTGTTTTTTTCATTGATATATATTTTTCTAGCTATATGTATTCCATTTATTTCATTCATTCGTTAGGTTTGAATTATAAAATAAATAAATAAATAATCGCACAGACCATCCTAATAGGTCCATACCCGATTAGTTACAAGAGAATGGCCTTATAAAAGGCTTTGCAGCTATAGGCTAGACTATGCCCAATTCAAACTATCTCACCAACCATCCTAATAGGTTCAATACATGAGAATACTCCCTCCCTTATAAAGCATTGTCCTCGAAGCTTATTTACAGTTAAATAAAAATTACTAGAACTCAAATTGAAATCAGCTTAAGGTACTTGAGTTACTGATGCTATGTAATGCAGCATGTATACTCTGAGAAGGATGACAACAATTGGGAGCATCAAGGGTTGAAGTCCTGACAAGTTCACAGCTTAGGACAGCAACCTCTTTCAGCAAAATTCTCATTCTCATGGCAATGCCTTCCAATCTACTTTAAGTCTCCATTTCCTGCTCAGCAATTTATCCTTACTGATCTGCTTGAAGAAGGCAAGTTAACCCAATTTCCATAATTGCTTGCCAGTCTAATTCAACATCCATTCTCCTAAAAAAAATTTGGACCAGCTATTCGCTGATTCCTTCTACAAGGCAAGCATGTTGAGCTATTCGTTTCACAGCTTGCTGGCTTTCCAGTGCACTTGCAGCCATAACAAAAGTTGCCCAATAGCCCAGATAGCATAACACCCTTTAAGCCCATTTCAATTCCCAGTTATACAAAAATCAATGCCGCCCTTTAGACCAGTTATATCATCAAGTTCACTCAGATCAAAAATCACAATACTGTCTAAGATTTGATACACCTTGATCAGACCCAAAAAGCAAGATGATTGGCTAAAGAATTGCCTCGGCCTCTCATCAGCAAGGAATCAATGCCACCAGGATGGATACAAAGTCTTTGATAGTAGCCACTTCAATGTAAGACTCCAATAAGACCTTCGAAAAACAAGCAATTAGCGCCTTTCCTAATCTTCCTCTAGTGTAAGGCACTTTGAGGAAGTCTTGGTTCGATTTAATACCAAAACTAACACTTCCTATCCTGAAACTAACAAGATTCGAGCAACAATCACCAACTCTTAAACCAGTCAGTCACTAACTAAACATCCTTTCTAGGCATTTTGACAAACACGTTGTGCACACTAGGGTTTCTTAAACAATCAAATAAATCTATTCTGGAATATGAGACCCTAATTTTCATCAATTTAATCAAGAGCACAACCAATTCACCTAATTCCTTGACTGCACCCCCATATTTCATCACTCTGCAAGAATAAGAAGTTACCTGATTCAACTTTTCAACTGAATTTGTCTCTTCTTCAATATGTGCTAGCTCTGCATCACATTCACCGCCATAACTGCCGTTGATCAATTGGGCTCTTGAAAGCACCTTGAATTCCAAATCCACACTTCTTAGTAAATCTTCAATGAATTGGATGCCCTCGCCTTCAATTGGGGAAACTTCAATTTTGTTCTGCCAATTGCCTATTGTTGTGGAAACCTCTGAGATCGCTTCAATTTCTTCTGACAACATCTCGAAATCTTGAAGATGAATTCTTGGTGATTCTTGAAAAGTTTGTGCTAAGGGAACCTAGATCGGTCCTACGAGAATGGGCATACCATTCTTTTTGCGAGGCAACCCAATCTTCTTCAATTCTTCAAAACTTTTCTAGGTCTCGCATCGGAATTCCTTGACCATGGCATCGATCTTATAGAGTTCTTCATAGAATCTTCTATGGTTGACTCCCTATTGCCAACAATTTGTCATGACCTTGATGTGGGATAGAGAGAGCTATGAAAGCTCATATTGAGGGAGAGGTAAAGAAGGAGATAGAGAAGATGAAGAAGGTAGGAGAAGGAAATGTGTACATTCATCCATACCCGATTAGTTACAAAGAGATGGCCTTATAAAGGTTTTGCAGCTATGGGCTGGACTAGGCCCTATTCAGACTATCTCATGAACCATCCTACTAGGTCCAATACATGACAGACTAGATTGCATGGAAAAATGACACATAAGTGAAACTGATTAGGGAACGACATGTGGATTTCGGGTCTCTGTTTTAGTAGATAACATAAATATATAGATATGCATTCTCTAATTCTCTTCTTCTTGCATTGGTGTATGCAGGACATCTGAGCGAACCGTTGATGGAAGAGCTTCAACCAAGAGAGCAGTGACTAACCATGATAGTGTTGGTAAAAAGGGTGAGCTTCCATTGATCCTTCACATACTCCCTTTTCCCTTTTCTTGAAATTTTACAATTTCTACAAAGTTATTCTATTATGATTTTACTACTTGTGTTGATATACAATTATTTTATTTTTCTTTTTAAATGCCCCTTTATTTGAATGTTTTATACAAGCTACCCTTTTTAGTATGATAAAATCTATATACAATATCAATGTTTTTATAAATTTTTTAAAATTATTTCATTCTCATTAGTAATAAGAAATTATTAAAAATATTAATAAAAATGTTGATATTTTATACCGTTTATAAGTTGTAAATAAGCGTGCATGAATAGTAAAGGGTATGTTTTGTTGGACAGAGGTAGTATAACAATTATCTTACTTAATTTTACCTTAAATTTGCTACAAAATTTCTGTGTACTAATAGCATTTTTGTGGTCACTTTGTTTTGGAAGCATGAGTGGGTTGGAAAAGGAAGAACAGTAGATGATGTTAATCGCACAAATGTTTAATTTGGGAAACAAAATGGTGCATTTTTAAGGAAGAAAATGGGGAAAAATGTGTGGTTTGGGGCAAAAATTAGGGGGGGGGGGGGTATACGAGTTAGTTTTTTCTTACAAACGGGAAAAACACAATACGGGATGCTGTTTGTTACAATTTATTGAAATCAAAACTCTTTGGATTTAAAAAAAAAAGGAAAAGGCATGTGGCTTTGTAGATATTTTTTTATATAAAAAAACGGGTGTTCAATTTTGTAAAAAATATGTAAATATGGGTTGCCCTTTCACAATTATAGAAATTAATTTCATAAAAAAAAATGATACCCACATTCCACCCATCCATCTCTGATTTTCCTACCAGTGGGTCTTTTAGAAGCAACCTCTCGACTCGTTTGGGAAATGTTATTGATTATGAAACACTTGAATCAATTTTTATTTATTTATTTATTTTTCTATGATTCTGATTTATGGAAGAAATTTGATAGTATTTTGTTGTAAAACACTTGGATGAAATCGATTGTGATTTTGATTTTGGATTGCATTTGACATATACATGGGCAAATAAGGCAGCTGGCATTTCCAAATGTCAAGTGATGGTAAAAGCTTTCCTATTTGGGTCCACAATTTAGTTCATTCGATAGTGATGTGCAAATGTTGTATACTGTGGGTCACATTTTATTTCACCCTTGATTGCCAATGTTTTATACATTTATCAGTTCTGACCATCATCTTCCAACTTTTTGACTCTGAACACCCCATTACTCTATTTATTCATATTGTATGTAGAAGGTACGAGTAGTGGCGCATCAGATAAGGACTACCAAGGGTTGACAGTGGAGAGGCTCCGTGCCCTGCTAAGGGAAAAGGGTCTTTCAACGAAGGGAAAGAAGGCAAGTGCTGAAAGAAGTTGATTTTTAACAGCAATTACTTTTTGGGTTTTCTAACCAGCACCTTCCCATCCGATTATGATATTATACGATTTAAATCGGATGGTATTGTCTTCTCTTTTTCATATGCTTACTATCCCTTGTCATATATTGGAGTCAACTTTCTGATGCAGGATGAACTTATAACGCGCCTCAGAAGTGCTACTAAATAGATTTTAAACTTGGGAATGTTCAAGATGTGATGCTGCAGCTTGCTACTGGCTACTGGCTTCTGGCAACAATTGTACATTGTGGAAGGTGAAGTTTCATTTTGGCGACGTTGTTTCACTGGATTACATTCAGAGAAATACCCAAAGCCGGGATTTCAAATATATCACCATGTATTCCCCACATTTACATGAACAGAATTAGCTTCCTTTTTTTCACCTTGAATTCTTTGTGTTTTTAGTTTGCCTGGATTCCATTTCACGTTCCTACTTTCCTTGTACGAAACTCGAAATGTTAGTGACATATGTATCTTATACGGAGTATCATTTGATGATGGCAATCCGATTGATGTTCATCTCACATGACCCGAGAGAAGTGAATGTATTTCTCTGTTGAGAAGTTTGGGTCCTTAAAAAATTAGTTTTTAGATTTGAATCAACCCTAGATGATAGATTTGGTTTGTCTGATCAAACCATAAAAATGTAAATATGGCCATTCTAATCTATAAATTAACTTTGAGTGTAAAGTCTTGGGACTTTCATACAGTCATGGGTAGGGCTGTTATCTGAGCCAAACAACTTGGGTTCGGCTCGAAAAAGCTCGGCTTGAGCTCATTTGAAGAGGGAAAACAAGCCGAGCTTGAACATAGTTTTGAACTCGAACCGAGCCCGAGCTGAGCTCGGAAGCTCGATATATAAAATTACTAAAATGCCCCTAGGGTTTTGATATAAGAGGGATTGAGGATTTAGGGCGAATTCGCGTACAAAGCTCTCTCTAGCGGGCGGCGGATCGACGTTCTCCTCAGTCTTCTTCCTTGGTTTCTCCTGAGTCCCTCCTTCCTTCATTGGTTACTCCTCCTTAGTCCCTCCTTCCTTCGTTGGTCGTTCCTCTTTGTTTAGTCGCGACACAGGTAAGGACAACTTCTTCCTTGGTTTCTCCTCCGTCTTCTTCCTTGGTTTCTCCTGAGTCCCTCTTTCCTTCGTTGGCTATTCCTCCTCAGTCCCTCCTTCCTTTGTTAAGTCGTTGGCCGTTTCTCCTTGTTCAGTCGCGGCACAGGTGAGGACAACTTCTCATCTGTCGAGAAAGAGATCTCAGATCTGCCCCTTTTTGCGCTTTGCTCCCTTGCACTTTAACCCTTTGGTTCCCTCCAACACTCTGCGTCGCCGCTGGCTAGGAAATCTTAGATCTTAGATCTGAGAAAGAGATCTCAGATTTGCTCACCCTGCCCTCCAAGAGATATTAGATCTCAGATTTGAGAGAGAGCTTACTGTCGATGACTTCCGACGCCCTATCGCCTTCTCTCTCTCTCTCTCTCTCTCTCTCTCTCTCTCTCTCTCTCTCTCTCTCTCTCTCTCTCTCTCTCTCTCTCTCTCTCTCTCTCTCTCTCGACGGCTCTCGATGACCTCTCTCTATGCAACTTGAGTTCATGGTAACGAATGCTTCACATTCATGAAAATAGATCAGAAAAATATCATAGTAAGATTGGATTTGGCCGTCTGATGTGAAAATCTTGCTTGTAAGTTGTATTCATATTACATGAGTTGTACGTGTCTTCATTTATGTGCTTCTGTTGCTATTTCTTGGAAATAAGATGTTCTCAAAGGGTTGTATTCAACAGAGTGAATTCATATTTGAATTTACTCAGTTGCTTCTTTTTCTGGATAAATAGGCACCGTTTTATTGTTCATTCTTTCTCTGTACAAACCTTTTTTGCATTTTCTATATGATAAGCTGCAATGTGTTATGATATTTTTAGAATATAAGACCTAATAGGTAGCTGATCAGATTACTTTCATAGTGTGCTTTCTATCGTGCCAAACTTCTCAACAACAACAATATCACCCCCAGTATATCTTGCCTTACCACACATATGATAGGAACATGTATAGAACAAAAGGCATATAAGAACCTAAACCTATACAAATATCACATATGAATCTCTACTCTCCCCGGCATCAACTGTGAAAGTGAAAGGTATGTTTATTCTTCTCCTTCAAACTCTTTTGTTGATTTTTCGATATTGATTCTTATTGATTTGCTTGTCTCAATTTAGGGTTTTGCCTCTACTGTTATCTCTAATTTTTATTGATTCGCCTCTACTTCTGATTTTTATTCTTCTCCTTTAAACCCTTTAATTGATTCACCATTATTGATTTTTATTGCTCATCTCAGCTTATGCAATGTTTGTTATACATTATTCCTGATTCTTTGTTGCTGTTGTTACACTAGTACAAAAATGGGATTTTAGCCCGGATATTTTTGGCCATATAGCCCGGATCTGACAATTTATAGCTCCGGGCTTCAGGTTGGTTGGGGTGAAAAATAGGTATAGTTTTATAGCCCGGATATTGGGAAATAAAATCCGGGGTATATAACCCCACCAACATTCCCCAAAAAGTGAGCTTAAACACACGCCCGGGGTATATACTAAAATATCCGGGGTATATACTTAAAATATCCGGGGTATAAACCCCATTGAATCCGGGTTATAATTATTTTTAATCCGGGGTATAAAATATTAGAAGTCCGGGCTATATTCTTGTTGTTTTTATGAGTAATTCATTTATACCATTAAATATAACCCGGAGGTGTAAAAAAGTATCCGGGGTATATATAACCAACTCAATTCATCATACAATTTCACTATATATAAACCGCAGCATTAGATCCGGGCTATATAATTTTTTTCCAACCTACCATTCATTATATATATTACTATATTTCCTGAAATATAACCTGTAGTTCTGATTGGCATGGAATCAGTAGGCACCCACAATTAAACAAAATGAAACATATATTACAATCCAGAAATTTAAATTTCTACAAAGTTTGAAGTTTTTACAAGGATTCAAAACATGTAAATATTCATCAACACTTGAACAATTTCTTACAAGGTCTCAAGTTAAGTACATGACCCATACCCATATAATGCGCAGGAAAAAAAGATGAGTCTATTGGTCATGCGATCTTTCTTCAAAATCAACCAGTCCAAAACTTCTTCCAAACCCGAGAGACTTTGATCAGCCTTGCCTAAACACAAAGTCAAAAATAGGAGAAAATTATGAACCAAAATAATTGGTTTTAGACATACAACATGGTACTTTCTTTGATTTCCTTATCCAAATTTGTAGCTAAGAAATAAAGGTCAATAACTCAAACAACTTGAATAAATTCTTATTTAATCTAACTAAATCGGAACACTTTCTAGTAACAACAATAACATAAGAACTTGTATCTCAAATCCATCAAGTCCGAAAATCCAGCATTTCACCAATCATTCACCTAATCACCAGAAGTAGACCACAAGTAGACCACAACACATCATTTCCCCCAAAATCTAATGACCAATTAAAGGGAAACCAAATCTACAATCAAGCTCAAAAAATCAAAACTGATCTTACATTGGCTTTCAAGGGTTGCAGTGGGAGTTGGCAGCTACGAAGGCAAATCGGCACGATCAGGGACTGCAAGGGCAACCAAATCCAAATAAAAAAACAACTACAACAAAAGCAAAAACATGTTTGCAGCATAAATTACCATTCTTATTGAATAAGATTATTTCCTCTAACCACTACAACTAACAACTCCAATGAAAATGGTTTATCCACTAAAATTTTATCGGTAGGCTATAAAGAGGGCACCAAACGAAATTGTCCCTTTTTTTTATCACCAACAAGTCAATAATTCGATACTGTGCAAAAATACTATACTTTGAATATTATATAACAAAATATAACTTTATTTTAGTAAATTAATAAGCTAGAGTATAAAGTGGCATTATTGGTAGTCAAGAAGTCATGGTCAATGTATGTGCAAGAAAGGATGATCTAATGTATCATTCTACATTTATCCAATCTTAAAAAAAAAGGAATTATGTCATCATATAAAAGTTAATAGAGCATGTATGAATCACTGCAAGTCACACATTGCAAGTTAAATATTTCAAGTTTTGGCTATAGTTAATATTTATATATCCAATCTAAAAAAGAAGAATTATAGTATAAATGAAAATATGAGGAACTTTAAAAAATCCAAGAATGGGGCACTTTAGATTAAGTCACTGTAAAAAAAAAATCCAAGAATCAACTAATTTGAATCAAGCTAGTACTACTTGACATAAATTCTACGGAGTAATTCTTTCTATCAGCTTGACATTAGTAGGTTTCATTTTTTTGAATTTCATATATCACATGACCAGGCAATAAAAGTATAGTTACTCTAGAAAACACTGTGTTAGGATTGATTGAAACTGATCCCCAATTAATTAGATCATAAATAACTCAACTACCGAAGCTTTTGTTGGTTGGCACTTTGCAACCTACCTATCTCCAGTTTAAGCGAAGGCATAATATAATTTGAGTCAAACAAATCAAGAAAGAGGAAAACACTAGTGAGGTTGAGTGACTGAGTTAGTAAAACAAGCAATTTGAGGTAGATTCATTTATCAAAAGAGGATAATTATTCATAGTTTGGTGTTCTCTCAAAACAAAAAGTTAGTTTAGAGCTCTTTTTTCCCCTTTCCCCCCCGCATAAAGCACCAGACAACATCCACAAATAGAAATGAAGGGTGGATGACAGCAAGAGTAAAGTTAAGCAACATTAAACTCACAAACATACAGAAACCTTGGAAATCTTGATAAACTCCAAACAGTAACAAATAGACAACAATCACAAGCCCCAAAGGATGAAAAACGAAATTAAAGGAAAGCATTTACCTTCATAATTTCCATTTCTATCATCCAAACGTTGACGTTTAGATCCTCAATAAGGCGTGGTCTCCGATAGTCAATAGTAGTGTCGCCCACAATGTAACGGCTTCAGGCTGAGCGCGAGAGAGAGATCGACGGTAAAGAGATGTAGGCGAGAAGTAGAAATCTAATCAGACTAGAGATCGAGGTAGGCCGACCAACAAAATTCTCAGATCTATAAATGGAGACAACAAACAAGATCGAAGGGGGAAATTCTAGATCTGGAACGAGGAAGACGAGAGGGAATGTGATAGAGAAGGGATCGGGTTTAGGGGGACTTCAATGGTAGACGCGGGAGTACATGAACAAGAGGACGAGATAGGTTGAGGGGAGGAGGGCCAAGGGGCTTAAGAGCTCAGATCTGTTACGGAGAGGGAAAGGCGGCGTTCGTCGGGTTCTTCTTCTCCGGGCGAGATGCGGGAGTGAGACAGAGAGAGGGACGGTCAGGACTCAGGAGTGTGGGAGAGATCTCCATGGGAGGAAGCTTGAGCATGAAAATGGAGATTTGTCCTCAATGTAAGCGGTGCACAAAGGACTGGAGAAAGAAAAGTAGGTTTTAAGTGTTCGTAATAAAATAATAATAATAATATATACCCCGGATATTTGTGCTCCGGGTTATGTAGCTATGGGGTGTTGGGGCTAATTATAAGTTTATACCCCGGATATTCACTTGTTAAAACGCCCGGGCTATATAAATACAGGGACCTATTATCACATTTAAATATAGCCCGGGGTTTTTCATATTATCCGGGCTAAATAGTTTTTCAATGAACTGCAAATAAAAAAACAATGTTTTTTAGCCTTTATACCCCGAGATTTTGTGATCCGGGCTAATAGCCTATGAGCTAAAATCCAGTTTTTGTACTAGTGTTATGAGCAGAATAATGTGACAATATCTCACTTGCAGAGAGGAGCTTGACTAGAAGAAGAGGAACCAGGTTGAAAAGAGGAGCCTAGGAATCAAGCTCCAAGACTGAACATCTGCAAAGCTTATAGTTTTAGTCTTTGTTCTTGTAATGTAATTTTATGTAATTGTAAAATTATACATCGAATTTATATTTTGTGCTTTTCTTATGTGTTAGTAGAAAATATATATGGTTCATTTTGATTCCAAACTGCTAGTTTTACAAATTTCTTAGTAAAAGAATAGCTAAAAACAAGCATATCGAGCTTGAACAGCTCAAACGCGCCTATCGAGCCTGAACGAACGAGCTTGAACGAGCCTAAGCTCGTTCATTTGGCTTGAACGAGCATATCAAGCGGAGCTCAAGTATTTGATTGGGCTCGCGAGCCGAGCTTGAACGCCAAAAAAAGCTCGTATAAATTTTAGGCTCGGCTCGGCTCGTCGCCCGTTCGAGCCAAGCTTGAACATGTCAAGCTCGGCTCGTTCGGCTCGCATATCATCCCTAGTCGTGGGCCATACACCATGGGTCCGACTTGGCGGATCAGGTTAGCTTGACTTGAACCTTAAACCGGAGAGGACACAGGTCGATGTGTTTAGGTCACATGACGGGTTGACGGGTTGACCCGTTGAGGAATTTGTGTCAAATTGGTCGGGTATTCGGGTCTACCTGTTGGGTTGTGTATTTTTTAAAAAAATGATGTCAAATTTGTGAAAAAATCGTTCAGTTTATATATTTGTCGTAAAGTCATAAAATAAGGAATTAATTTGCAAAACAGACCATTGTTTGGGCCCAAATTAGACAGCTGTCCGCAGATGTATCCAAATTAGGTTAAAGCCCACCTTTTTTTAAATCACGTGCTCTCTGTTGCCCACCCCCTTCCATCGAAGAGTTCGGGAAGTTGTCGAAATTAGGGGAAGAAGAGATCGGGAACTGCTTTGCCGCCGAAAGAGCCGATCAAGAGCTTATTCTCTCAGATCCGAGTCTCGCAAATAATCGACCGCTCCCTTCTTCTCTGATCCGGTAATGGATCAAGAGCTTCTTCTCCGAGCCGGTAATCGGCCACTCCCTTCTTCTTTCATATTGGGAGGAGCCGGTAATCGTCCGCAGTAGTACACCGCTGGGCTTTGGAGATCCAGATCTAGATCTAGATCTACGACAGAGTCAGAAGAAGACAACGATGAGGAAGATATGGCCTCCTCTCTTGCCATGGATGTTCGTTGAAGATCTAGGGTTCAGATTTGGCGCTTTTGATATTCAGGCCTCCTGATTTGCAATCGCACCTTCTCCAATTAATTGTGCTCGATCGCTCGCCTCCCTTCCTTCTCCTCGGCGTCCATCAACTCGAAGCCTCCATCAACTCGATCAACTCGGCGCCTCCACCTGACCACCGCCTGGACGATTGCCTCCACTACTGCCTCGTCGCAGGCAAGAAGGCTATGGAGGACGCCGATCTTGGCGGCGAGAAGTTGAATAAGGTTTGGGAGTTTCAGTGCTTCAAATTTTATTGATTTGCTTGTTGAATTGTTGGATCTAGGATCTATAGAAAAATGCTAATGATATCTTCCACCTTTTGTTTATAGTGTAAGCTACATTTCATTGTTTGTGAGATTGATGAATTGAAGTATCCAATTGGTGTTGGAAATTAATGGTTCTGAATCTAAATAGCTTTCTGATAGAATTCCTACAAGATTGCATATGCCTAGTTGTTATATAAATCCCATGATTGTTTTCTATTTCCATATGAGGTTGGCATCAGAGCTTGTGTTGATCATTTATCCAATTTCCTGCAGTTTTTTTTTTAAAAAATTGTCACTAGATGTTTGTGATTTTGATTTGCTTACTGTATCATAGGCACAATAGGCTTGAATTATTCTTATTAGCTTCTTGATTCTTATTAGCTTCTTGATTTTTTTTACGTTGTTGAAACTTTTGGAGAGCTTATTAGCTTCTTGATTTTTTTGTGTGATCTGAAATGCTGAAATTAATTCTTATTAGCAAAATTCATTATGCTGAAATTAATTCTTATAAAATTGTATGAGCTACTATATCTTACACACAAACATATATGACGACATTTAATCATTTCAACATTTCAGTATTTCATCATTTTAGCATTTTCAGTGTTTTTTGCTGACGCAAAAAAAACAACTTCGGTTTCAGCAACACGGTTTCGAGGTGCTGACGCGAAAAAAAAGCAACTTCGGTAGCAGCAACACGGTTTCAACAACTTTGGTGTCGAAGTGCCGACGCAAAAAAAAGCTAATTTCAGCAATTACAACAACAATTTTAGCAATTCTGGTTTCAGAAACGCGCGAAAAAAAACTGCTGAAATAGGAGGGGGGCACACATGTGGGGGCACAAGGGCAAAGGGGGCAAGAGAATGGAGGTGGACATTTTGCTAATTTGGAAAAGGTGGACAATTTACTAATAAAGGCCTTAAATATGGCTATTCTAGTAAATGCCCCTAAAATAAATGTTAATTTTCAAAATTAGGTTGGAAAAAAGAGGGATGAATGGCTTGAATCGATTTCCGGAATTAGCCGTTGGTTTTTTTTTTTTTTCGATTTTGTTTTGTAATATTATTATTTTATAATGCTATATTTTTTTTTATCTATTTACACATTTTGTGAATTAAATCTTGTTGAATTAAATCCTTTTTTGGACCAAATAATAAAAGGCGATTAGATACAAACATTTTTATTACACAATGATTACACAATGATTCTGACTTCGAAACTTCCAACAACTTAAAAACTTAAACCCATCTTACAACTTCCAACTAAGTCGAAACAAAAAAACTTCCTACAATACAACATAATTACCCGTTATTCGGATCTTCTTGAAGTATTTATTCCTAAGGCGCTTCTTCAAATTTCCTTAGCCCAAATTGTCCTTCACCTTGTGTTTATAACCGCAATGCCTACAAACCGCTTCGAAGTAGCCATGCACGATCTCCTCTTTTTTGAAATGTCTCATGAACATATATTCACGGAGAAAATCATCTTCACATCCAAATTGGTCTGTCATGAAGAAATTAACAAATTAAGAAGTGGGATTTGAATTTTGGATGAGAAAAATGGCATGGAAAGGGATATGAGATGTTTATAAGTCAAAATATATCCCCAATAGCTATTTTTTTCAAAAACAACCCAGGCAGGTGGGCCCCACATGCCACACTCTTTTTTTTTTTTAAAAGGTTGATTATACGGGTCAGTTCCGGCGGGTCGGCGGGTCTTGGGGGGTTTGACCCTAACCCGAACCTGCTCACCTGGTCAATCCGCCGAACTGTCAACCCGGACCCAAGGGGTTATGGAATGTTTACTTTAATACTAAAAGGGTGGGGAATGAAAAGGAAATGATTTAAAATGTATATGACATCTTTTTCCCCATATTTTAGATAAGAGAATGGAGAAGTGTTTAGAATATAACATGTTAAAAATAAGGAATGAAATAGAAGGAAGTAAAATAAAATTGGTATGGAAAATGAAAAGAGGGTAATGATTATTTAATCAATCCATATTAAAATTAAATATGAATTAGATTTGCTTTCTTAATCTTTAACGAAAAAATTATTAAAAGAACGATGTTTACTAAATTGCACAAAAACACATTTTTCATTTTAGAAAAGAGAATTGGATATAGAGTCCATTTAAAATGCAAATTTTAAATAGGAGTATTTTGTCCTAATATCCAGTTTAATTGGTTAAATGTCCACTTATAAACTATAATTAAGTAAATATTCATAAATTTTTATTAATCCCCAAAACTAACTCTTTTTAAACTAAGCGTGTGTTTGGTAAGCAGATGGTAGTAGATGCCATTAAATTAGGAGATGAAAAAAAAAATAATCTAACCCGGCTGGTGTTTGGCGGAGCAGAGGAGATGGAGATTAAGGGGATTCCATCCGATGAAAAATGGCGGATTTCACAATCTACCCATGGAAAGATTGTGGAGATGTGGGGATGTTTTGTGCTTTTATTTCGACGGTCTTGCCCCTCCTCCTCTCTCCATTTCACGCGGTTCTTTGGTGTTCACATCTGGCGAAAAGGTGAGCTCTCCTCTTCCTCCATTGTTGTCTACTCGAAGCTTCAAGGTATGTTCATCTTCCCCCTCACCTCCTCTGTCACGTCTCTTATCTGCAATGTGGGGGTACGAAGAGTCGGCTGCGACCAAGGATGGGGGCGATTTTGGATCTAGGATTTACACAAAACCCTTGATTCCAAGCCGATATTGTCGAATCGGCGTCGAAGGTGGTGGGGATGTGGGTGTGGTCAGGCGCTGAGGGTGGCGACGCTGGAAGAAGGGGAGTCCGGCCACTGACGGCGGGGAGGGAAGCGAGGCGCTGTTCATCCACATGGGGGGAAGACCGCCATTGAAGCCCCCTTTAATTTCTCCTTCTATGAACCCATTTCGTTTGCATTACACTTTGATTATTAATTGCTAATCGACCATTGGGTCTAGGGTTTACACAAAACCCTTGATTCCAAGCCGACATTGTCGAATCGGCGTCGAAGGTGGTGGGGATGTGGGTGTGGTCAGGCGATGAGGGTGGCGGCGCTGGAAGAAGGGGAGTCCGGCCACTGACGGCGGGGAGGGAAGCGAGGCACTGTTCATCCACATGGGGGGGGGGGGGGGAAGAACACAATTGAAGCCCCCTTCAATTTCTCCTTCTGTGAACCCATTTCGTTTGCATTACACTTTGATTATTAATTGCTAATCGACCATTGGGTTTTGGAGAACTTCAATTATCGTGAAAACCAATGTTGTTGTAGATGAATACATTTGAAATCTCTGTGGACAGACACCACTGAGATGGTGTGGATAACCAACATTGTGGGTATAGAGTAGAGGGGAAGATCTTTTTCGGAAGGGGTTGTTTGAACTCCCAATACTATGACTGACTACAGTGTGTTGCTTGTTTTGCAGGAACCACCATGGTGTCTTCGTATGGTAGCTGGCCTTCTGGATGCCCGGAAAGTACTGGTGGATCGGCGGGGAGGAGCGACCTCGTCCCTGGTATGAGCAGGTACGATCATCTTCGACATACGCTGGTTTATAATAGTGTTTGGTATGCTTGTTGTTATTTCATGCATGGGTTTGTTGGGGATAGCAGATGCTTCATGTGGGATAGAACATCCAATTATGTTGGCCACTTTCGACGTTCATATGTGTTCAGATTTTAGACAATTATATGTTTTACGATTGTAGGGTATATTGCTTGGGTAGTGAATGATGCTCCCTGTCTCTTTGAGTATACATTCCACAGAGTAGTCATGTTATATGTTGTGATTGTGGATGTCAAGGTAATGGTGGAAGATGGTTGTGGCTCCTATAATTTGGTTGTCATTTCGATTTGAATTTCATAAGCACATTAGGTGACATCAATCACTACCCAATTCTCATTGTTTGTCAATTTATATATATGTGAACATCTATATGGTATGCACACATCTGTACACAATTATAACCATCATTGCTTCAGCTAATCGTATGCCCTTTGTTGTCCAATGTGTAGGAGATGGAAAACGAGGCTGAGGTCACCTCCAGGCTCCGAGCAAGTAACGAGGAGAACATGCCACCTCTCTCTGAAATTCAGGCCCTGCCGGAGGACCCCCGCATACAGCAGCTGGAAGACATATCGATGGAGCTGACCACAAGACTTTACGCCGCGGAGGCCATTACCTAGAGGAATGGCCAGGAGCTTACCAGGGTGACTGCAGAGAACGAAGAGCTCGCGGAACGTGTTGCAAGCCTCTCCATCTATGCTTGCAAGGTCTGGTCGGAGCTGGTGGCTGCAAGGGCCATGGAGGAGAGCAACAAATGGCTGTGCTTGGCCATGACTATTATTGCAGTAGCCGCCATCGTCAAGAAGTAGGTCCCCTGACGTCAGGAGCACTAAGGTGTGGTGTAAAGCTGTGGGTTTTGTTGTAAGGGAATGAAAACCTGTTATGTATGTATATGTAGAATGGTGAACATGTGTCGTGAATATGTCAGTCCCCTACCCTGCTTTTTTTGGGTTGTATGTAGGGGAACTGTATGTTGGCTGCCACTTGACGCACTTGCAAGGCACCGACGCAAGGCTAGGCTATCTTCGTCATGCACCTTAGGAACTACCAAGTGAAATGACGACTTTTGTGTAGGATGAAACAACTTTCCAAGTTTTCCGTAACGACAATATGAATCTACTCCTGTATGGTCAAATGATTTATGTGCAAATAGGAAGATGTACTAGTTCTGGAGCCCGTGACAAAATGCAATCGCTAGAATATTAGAAACTGTAATCGCTAAAATATTATAAAATAACTACTTTCTCTTATATATATATACACGGTGATATCACACACACCACTACTAATTACTTCGGTTCGGAACTTTATTACGTTAATTCAGTATATATAACGATAAGTTTTACTTATTCAGAAAACAACGTGGCGACCTTTTACACTTGAAGCACAATTCACTACTTGGATGATACAATCTTTATTATTGTTACTCGAAAAAGAGTTGTCCTAGTTTAGGAGATATTTCGTTAATATTGGCATTATTGGTTAATGAAAATAAATATTTGGTCAATATTTGTAATTGTTGAGGAGATAGTTGGTTAATCTAAATAGATATTTGGTTTATATTGCATACATGTGGATGATACATGGACCTTACAAAAGAATTGGATGCCTTGCCGACTTTTACAAAAACAAATGACAACATTACAAGTTCATCGAACCCCTACATACACAACTTCGTCTGAGTAATTATACAACACAAAATGACTACTTCTTGTGCGACCTACGAAGACAACACAAATGCACCAACTTTCCAAAAGGGTCCCCTATGGTCCATGAGGTGGCAAGGCCTAGCGTCAGCAGCACCCTGCTAACGGCGACTTCGCTTGTCCGCCCAAATTTGTCTTGCTATCTCGTCACGTAAGCCTTGCATCCCTACATGTGGATTATCCTCCTCATCGCTTGATACCTCCATCTCGTCTTTGTCGTCCTCCTTATCTTCCTCGGCCGGAGAAATAGCTTCACCCTCGGGCTCGACGTATGGGCTACCCGTGTCAACTAACAGCGAATCACTTCCCCGGTTGATCGACAGATGAAGTTATGTAACGCAAAGCACCCCAGTATAATGTCAACTTGTTTGTCTACCGGGTACTTATGCATTGGTTTGGTAATCTTCCACTGGCTTTTAAATATCCCGAACGACCGTTCAATCGGACCGCGCAATGAAGAATGTCGTTGGTTGAAAGCTTCCTTCTCGTTGTCAGCCGGCTCTTGAGTAAACGATGCCCGATGGTACTTCGTCTTCGAGTACGGGATCATGTACCCCTCCCGCTCGGGGTATCCTTTGTCGCACAAGTAGTAACGACCGGGGGGAGGGTGGGGGAAATGCATACCAGGTGTACTCAGGGCGTGATCAAGCACACGCGAGTCATGGGCGCTTCCCTCCCAACCAGATGATATGAAAGTGAAATTCAGGTTGAAGTCGCAAATCGCGAGGACGTTGAAAGTTGTGATCCCCTTGCGGCCCCGGTAAGGCAGTTGTTGCTCCCGGGGAATACATGCTTCAATGTATGTCCTGTCGAGGGCTCCGATACAGTCCTGCACCATAAATCCATTTTGTTACTCACTCGTCTGTCGTACTTGCAGTGGCCCTTGGAGAGGACGACGTTACCTTAAAATATCGACTATATCGAATGTCGTCAGTTATCTGCTTTGAAACCTCTTTGAAGTTAGGGTCCACGGGTCTGATCATGTCACGGGCAAGGCCGTTCCACCCATTGTGTCTTCCTACAAGCGTTGAAAACGCTCACACGAGTCCCGAAGTGATGCTCCCCACGCCATGGTGTTCACAAAGATCACCACCTTCTCCATGACAGACATGTTATTTGATCCTTGAAACCCATACCTGTGCTCCAGAATGGAGCAAAGTGATGTGAATACTTTCTTCGGCATACGAAACACTTGCACTGACCGGAGGTTGGTCTCGTGGGCAAGGATGTCCTGAATCCATCGTGCCCCCGTGTAATCGGAAATGTAGCACGGAACATTGTGCACGTGCTTGTAGTAGTGCGTTGATTTGTGGACGGAGCCTAGCAGCACAAGCAACTGCATAATCGCTCCTGCCTTGTGGCGACGCTTCCGTTTCCGTTTCCGTTTATCATCACTACCATCCATTCCCTAATATCTTCAAAGCAGAACAGACCATGCCCATTGGTTAGGAGAGCACAATCACTGCTAGGTTACCATAGAAGGGGTTACTCACGAGCAACGTTATCATCGTTGAAGCAAACATAAACACTACGCGTGCAAGCAAGCAAACACAAGTACGAAGTATCGTCAACCAGAAAAACATAAACTCTCGGTCACAATCAATCAAGCAGAGTGTCAATCAAAGCACCCCAGAAAGTGTCAACCATACAACCACACAAATTTAAAACGTACGAAGTCAGTGTCCTAGTAAAAAGCATAAAACGATGTCCATGTCCGAGAAAACGGGTGGGTAAATCGTCACTCCGATGTATGCACCTCGGAGAAGAATAGGAACTATGGATATGACCATGTAACAGCTGACTATATGTCGTCGCCACTCTTCCGGAAATGGTACTTCAGCCAAGCTATGTGCACCGCGTTGCTATGCGTGCAAGCAAGGAACATCCTCGCCCGCTCAGGAATGATCAGCGTGTCCACAGCAAAGCAAAGCAACGGGCTCTCGTCCTCGATCATTCCAGTAGCCACGAGGTCGTCAAGAACCTTCATGACCTCGGCCTCTTGGTTGATTGGTGTTTTGGATGCCTCGTCTTCGACACAGACATAAGCTAGCAGCTTACTACTTGTTTTCTCCACAAACTCCATGTGCCTCTCGTACAGACCTGACCCAGATGACCTTCTCGCACTCCGTCTCTTCACTGAATTAGTGGCAGATGACCCCGACGGCCGCTTCCCGGACCTGGCTGGGAAAGAGCTACACCCATTGGTGGATGAGGGAGGGGGCTGAACGGGTGGGACCGGGGCAGAGTTGCTTGCACCTCGGACCATGTCCGGGAAGAGAGAAAGGTCGAACTCATTGATGTTGTCACCATCAACGCCGAGGTCGACCTCAACAGTAGTCGGCCGGGGTCCCTGGCTGCCTCCCACATCAGCAGTCGTATAGGATATAGATACAGGTTCTTCAGTCGGATCCATCGACGGAGCAACCCAATGCTTCCCCGTGGCCATTGTACCTCCATAAATCTGGTCCCATGCATCTTCGACATCAGGGGGTACACACTTCTTCTTCAGTTTCCGGAATTCTTCCTTCTCCTACATATTTTTTCCCAGTCACTGAAACAACATGGTGTACTAGGGTGCATTTGTGTAACATAAAGTGCGAGTATGCATTCCAGAAAATACGTTCACCAAATATCATTAGGAGTCATACCTGACATTTCCTCTCCCATCATTCGTCGCTTGCGTTGATGCACCCTCGTTCGTAGTCCCATCCCAAGCCTGTCTCCATGTGCTTCAATTCTTTCCAGTCCTTCCATCGCTCTTTCATCATTGCGTGTTTGTTCTTAAGGGTATTTGGCCCACATTTTTTCCCAGTCATCTCCTCAAATTGAGTAGTTAAAACCACTCAGCTGAACCCCTAGTCTCTCCCATATTTACGTTGAGAAGCCATGAGGAGGTCCAGGTATTGCTTCAGCATAGTTGGGGTCCAAATAAATGATTTTTCCTTTGGGACCTTATCCTTTTTTGCCTTATCCTTGAGTGGGGGTTTGCTACAAGAAGCCATGCCTACTGCGGAAGGGAAAATTTAAATTATAGTACCACTTGTACGGGTTCATTTTCACAAACACGTCACTCGTGCAAACGAACAACAACATCACAAATAAACCTCATAATACAGCAAGTCAGACATCAGAAAATGACCACCACATATGAATTTCGAAGTCAATCATAAGTGTTCTTTCTTGAGCCATGACTGTCATGATCAACAAAACATTGAACAATTGAAAATTTGCATACAACCTAAGCCACTGAGCATATAATTTTGCTAAATCATAAGAAGAGCTAATGGTAAAACAAGTGGCTAACTTGCTATGTATTTGGCTCTACTCGTTGCTCAAAATAAGTGCATGCTCAGTGTAGTAACAGATAAGCAAAAGCAATCAGTCAAATACTTCCACAAAATTCGTGTCTCATCTACCGTGAGGATCAAACACACAAACCTGAATTACCCTCCCCTACTATTCCATAGGGCTATGGGTAGTCGGTGTTGGGTTCTAATGGCCCCCAATGACGACCCTGGCACACAAATTGCAAACATCCGCCTGCATGGCCGAAATCTCCAATTGAGGATGGTAACCCTAGCTTATCGATTTTGTCAATTCAATCATAACAAGCACAAATTGACACACCACTGTCATCTCACATAACACTACGGATCCGAAACGCATGTCCCTAACCGCTTACGAAGATTGAGATGGAGGATCGGAGACATACCTTCTGAGCGGCTGTGTTTGGGTTCGAAGAGTTGACTCGGATCTGCCTGGAGCTGTCGGTGCTGAACTCTAGCTCGGGTAATCAACTTCCGTCGAGGTGGTGTCTGTGCGACTACAGTCGGCGGCGTTGGAGGGCCCTCGAGATACGGCAGGAAGTCGACAGGTTGTCTTTGGAGAGGAAGAGGAAGAGGTACGGGAATGGGGAGGAGTGGCGTACGACCCTGAACTGACTCAAGCTTCGGTTGGGGGGGTTAATAATTGAAGGGTACAACTGTCTTTTTGACCATGTGAAATACATTAACATCTTCTACCCACCAAACAACTTTAAGAGATTATTACCCAATTTAATCTCCATCTCTTAACATCTACACAAATCCCATTAATCTACAAAAATAATCTTCATCTTTTAGCATCTATGCAAATCCCCTTAATCAACAAAAACACAATCTAGCGTAAAACACAGCCTAAGTCTCAAAATCCCCATTCCTTTTGACTAGTCAGTCTCTCTCTCTCTCTCTAGGGGTGGACATATCCGAGTATCCGACATGAATCGGATAATCGTTTCGAATATCCGAAACCGTTTAGCCCAAAATTCCCGAACCGTATACGAACCGTTGACAACCGGGTATTCGACACGGTAAAGCTAATCGGATCCCTGTCGGATTACCAGGTTATCCGACACGAACCATCTGTTTTTTTTTGCTGTTGCGTTCTTGTGTGGCTTTGTGGGTTACTGTAAGTGTATTGTACCAGGTTTGTAGCTAAAATCATGTAAGGCGGCAAGCAAATATGATGGCACATTATTTAGTAAGTTTAACACCAATTCATGCTTTTAGTTGCTGTTTCCCTTTACAATTACATGTGGAATTGCAAAGTGTACTAGATGGTGGGTCTCTTGAATTAATGATTTTGGTTTGCTTCTAAAAAAAAGTAAATGTATTGTACACAGTCAAATACATAAAAATTGATTTATGAACGACCGATGAAGTGGATTCGACTAACACAACCATCCAACAACAATTTACAACTAGATTTGAAGTCCTTAGTGTTAGAATGGAAATTAAAGTGAGACTAAAGAAGAAGAGATGGAGGAGTGGAGAATCTCCTTGTCGACCCAAGCAATCTCGTTGAAGATGTAAAGATCTTGCTAGATCTAAATTAGATCAAGCAACCTCCTTACCTATAGATGGAGAACGACAAAAGAGAACCACCGGAGTTGGAGAGATCGAATCTGAATCGGAGATTTGAGTGAAGGGACCCCTCGCCCGGAGATGAAGAACGACGAAAGTTGGCTTTGTAGAGATGTATAGATCTGGTCGGATCTAAACTTGAAAGAGATGTTAAGCACAGGAGATGAAGAAGAAGAAGAAGAAGAAGAAGAAGAGAGAGAGATGGGAGATGAAAGGTAAGAGACGACTGCTACTAGGGTTTGGAAATTGGGTTTATGTAATTGAAAAAATAAAATATAAAATTAACAAAAAAAAAGGAAGGGCAGTCGAGTGGAAAAAAAACAAAAGCAGAAGCACGGAAGGAAAAGTAAATGTATTGTACACAGTCAAATACATACAAATTGATTTATGAACAACCGATGAAGTGGATTCGACTAACACAACCATCCAACAACAATTTACAACAAGATTTGAAGTCCTTAGTGTTAGAATGGAAATTAAAGTGAGACTAAAGAAGAAGAGATGGAGGAGTGGAGAATCTCCTTGTCGACCCAAGCAATCTCGTTGAAGATGTAAAGATCTTGCTAGATCTAAAGTAGATCAAGCAACCTCCTTACCTATAGATGGAGAACGAAAAAAGAGAACCACCGGAGTTGGAGAGATCGGATCTGAATCGGAGATTTGAGTGAAGGGACCCCTCGCCCGGAGATGAAGAACGACGAAAGTTGGCTTTGTAGAGATGTATAGATTTGGTCGGATCTAAGCTTGAAAGAGATGTTAAGCACAGGAGAAGAAGAAAAAGAAGAAGAAGAAGAGAGAGAAAGAGAGAGAGAGATGGGAGATGAAAGGTAAGAGACGGCTGCTACTAGGGTTTGGAAATTGAGTTTATGTAATTGAAAAAATAAAATATAAAATTAAAAAAAAAGGAAGGTCGGTCGAGTGAAAAAAAAACAAAAGTAGAAGCACGGAAGGATTCGAACCCGTATCTGTTGGCACATAGCCCAATCCATACGCTGCCCTTGAACCAATTGGGTTTTCTCGGTTCGTATCATTTTCGTGTCGTGTCTTTTCGGTTTCTTGTTTTTTCGTGTCGTGTTGTCGTGTTTTCGTGTCGTGTCTGTCGTGTCGGGTTTTTCTGCACACCCCTATCTCTCTCTCTCTCTCCCCACTATCCTCTTCGATCTAATCAATGCTTTAGCAAGCTTGGTTGAGGATCAATTTCAAGGTTCCATCATCGAAGAGAGTTGAATTGGATTTATGCATATAAGGTGTCTTTGAGGCACAATCCCTGAACAATTTCTCAATAATTAGTTTTTCCAACCTCACTTTCTTCAAGAAAAAAATTGACATTTGTCGCGTCTGAGGCGTCTAGTAGAAGCATTCCTTCAATCGATTAATCAATCGATCTATGGAGAAGATTGAAACAGTGGCGGACACACCCCCTCTGGCAATGGAAATATATGTAGTATTTAAAAAAACAAATTAAAAAAGGTAAAAAAAATAAAAAATGTGAAAAAGGACACAAAAGTTGTCTAGTTTATTTGGTAAAGAGAAAAAAAGAAGTATAAGAAATGTAAGAGGTCATGAGTTCAAACCTCATTGCTTACTTTTTTGCATTACTTTTTATTCCCATCAAATTTTCCCTATTATAAATGTCATATTTAAATCAGATTTTATATTTTTCTTTCAATATTTTCATAAGATTATTCATTATTTCACACATATATTTTAAGAAATTACTAGAGTAGTGCCCGTGCCCAAGGCACGGTCCTTATGTAATATAGCGTTATAGACTATTTGATATCACTAATGAAATAAATTTATATAATAGTAGTACCTTGATGACTCATTTTGACTTTAGATCATCAAGCGACTAATACTAATTGTGTTTCTAGGGTGAGCCAAAAATGTTTTTTATCATTAAAAAAAGAAAAATTTGACACTACTAATTGAGTCATTTTGGCTTTAGTCATCAAGCGACTAATACATATTGGATCATCATTAATTGATGTCTCAAAAAAAAAACTCGAGTCAAACTACACTAAAATTTGACACATAGTCATTAATTGACGTGTCAAAAAAATGTTGAGTCAAACTACACCAAAATTTGACACATATGCAAAATCGACCAAGACTCGACACATAAGATTTCATGTTTTTGTTTTAGTAGTATATATTAACATATTAACATATTGATATATTGATGATTTGTGATATTGATTGATTGATATAAGTATAAAATTAATTAAAAATTTAATAATAATTTTAATATTTTATATAAATGTTAATTTTTTGAAAAAAATGTCATAGTGTCAAATGACAAATATAATATATAACATGGATGGAGTAGCTCCTAATAATGTATAACATGGAACATCAAATGGGTATAATTTTTTTTATGAGGAGACATAATTAAGATCGAACATTGCATAAACCATAATACTAATTAATTTATATATATTGATTAAATATATCATAAGTATGTCATTTGTGGTAACATATATAAACTTCTAGCTCTTGAAAATGAGCAATGCTCGGCACAACTAAAAGTCATACATTACGACACTTTCATGGTAAATGGGCACGATCAAAGGTTGACATTGGCCTTGAGCAGCAACAAACACTTGGGCTGCTGCATTCGTCGGAGGCTCTAGGCTTCGAACCGCATCCACAAATCACTTGGCATAAGGAGTTGGTGCAGCGAAAACCAGGGCGAGTGAATGAACGTAATGGGTCGCAATCATATCCGACTACCAATGCAATCCCTATTCAAGCATATGAAAACACCCATGTTAGTTGTATCAATTAGACTATAGCACTATAAGATGTGTTAGATAGAACGCATTATTTTACCCAAGGAAGTATGAAAAAAGAACGTAAGAAATGTCGTTGGAGTTCATTTTCGAAATATAGTTGACACTTGAGAAACTGATTGATAGTGTTAAATATTAGAGATGAAGTAAAATTTTAAGATTTGAATGATAATGTAGGGTGAAGAGTGTGGAATTTATAGGAGTAATAGAGTTGAAGAAGAAATGAAACCATGTCATACTAATTGATTTGGTGAATGAACCATATCGTGAAAGAGATCGAGTGTATATATTGGATTAGATATTGCATTAAGTGTTTGTCAAATTAAATTAAAAGTTAAATACTAAATATGAAATTAAAGCAAATGTGATATTGTTACTTGCTCTCAAGTATATATATGGTTGATAATTTAGGACAATTTATATTTAAATGTCTGAATTCCACTCATTTGCATGATTTGGTTTCTTAATTAAGGAGAAATTGATTTGAATTGAATATTGAACATAAAATGTCAAATATTTAGTGGATTAAATTAAATATTTTCTTACCATCTAAACTGCGTAGAATCAATTGAAAAGATCATTAAATGAGATTTATTTTAAAAAGTTGATTTGGATAATTGCCACATAAGATATTGATTACGTAAATAAAAAGTCTAAAATTTTCACAAAATGACACGTCAACACGATTAAAGGAGCAATTGCCACATAGAACCTAAATTTATGGAGAAGGTGACACGTGGTTATTGTACTCCTTCTTTAGTGTTATAATAATATAGATAATATAGATTCTAATTTTTGTTCCTATAAAATTGGTTTACTATCAATGTCATATTTACACCACAATTTATGAGTTTTTTTTTCACACTTTTCAATCCTATTATTTTTTTTCCATTTACAAATGACATATTATTTTAAAAATTTATAATTTTCTTTCAATATTTTTAAAAGAAGTCTTAATCATGCTACACACATAGGTAAATGTTCAAATGAAAATGAGACTTAAAATGAAATCTTCTTAAATGAAAATGGGCCTATTTCACGGGGTTTGGGGCGCAGATTCTGTTCATCTGGTAATGGCCCGGGCCTTTACACTTTAATCTCATATCCTGTGTTCTTTCTCTGCTCGCTCGCTCTTTGATCAAGTACCTGACCACCACAAATACGGTTCTACCAAAACCCTAGGACTTGAGGCGATATCGGCGATTGCTTCCTGGCAGTTTTCGACTCGCCTCCTCTCTCTCTGGTCTAGGGCCGTGAGAGCTAGGTATCCCTCGCCGGCATAGTGCGAGATTCACCGTATTCAGGGGGACGTGCAAGGGTTTGGTTTCGAAGGGTTTGCACTGGTTTTCGATAGGAGGGCTGGGATGGGGAGTAAGGGGAAAGGAATTCATCCAACAGAGGATGAAGCAGTAGTCATCGAGGGGGATGAAGCAATCAGGGAGGACGTTTCAGTTCAGGCCAAGATGTCACTCATAGGAACGGTTTTGTTGGGTAGAGCACCCAATGCTCAAGCGTTGAAGGCGACCATGAAGGGAGCATGGCGAACTCGACAGGGGTTCATATTCTGAGAGATAAAGGAAAACCTTTTTAGTTTTCAATTCAGTGCTATGGAGGACAAGGAGAATGTGATCAATGGAGGCCCATGGTCCTTTGATAGGGCGTTGTTGGTTCTAAAGGAGCCTGGATTGGAACAAACGTCGGCAATTAGCTTTACAAATTGTGCTTTCTGGATCCGGGTATACGATCTTCCTCTTGCGGCATACACCAAAGCCATGTCGGAGAAAATAGGGCAAGTGTTCGGAGGAGTTGTGGAACTGAATGAGGATGAGCTTATCTCTTGCAGCAGGTTTCTCCGAATGAAAGTTATGATCGATCTACAGAAACCGCTCCGCAGAGGGATGATGATTTCCTTTGGCGGGAAGCGGATATGGGTGGAGATTAAGTATGAACGACTTCCTAATTTCTGCTATTCGTGTGGACGGCTCGGCCATACAGATTCGGATTGCAAGAGTAGTGAAGGCGAGCAGTACCAGGGAGAGTATGGTGATTGGATGAGGGCCTCACCGGTCAAAGTTATCAGAGAAAGGAGTAATGCAGACAGGGAGGAAGAGAGGAGAGTTCTTGACAAGGTGAGAGGGCGAGAGCCCGACGCTAGAAATATAGAGAAGAGGGTGGGGAGAAGAAAGACTCTGATAGAGATCTTGGAGGAGAAAGAGGCTGAGGATATGGAGAACGATAAGGAGGATAGGGAGATGGGGGAGGAGGGGGCTGAGGTATTGAGTGAGCCATGTCACACCGGGGGAGGGAGTAGAGGTGAGGGGGGACGGGGAGGATACAGATAAGGGAAAGGGTGAGAGAGTTGACAAGGATATGAGTCAGCTGAGGGTGAAAACAACATTTAAAGAGGGAGGAGGGAGCAAGAATAAGATAGGCTGGAAGAGAGCAGCGAGGGGCGCATCCGGGGTAGTGTTGGGGGGGACGGAACTGGGGCTTACGGGAACCAAGAGGAAGGGAGGTGTGGGTATGAGAGAGGAGTTAATGGGGGAGGATCCAAAGGAGAACATGTTGGAAACCGTTGGAGATCAGACCAAAAGGATGAGGCATGAGGTCAATTCAGACTACCAAACTATATCGGCTGAGGATAACATCCCCCGCGGGAGCCATGAATTGCATAAGCTATAACTATCGGGGATTGGGGGAGGCCCGTGCAGTTAAAAAACTTACTATGATGGTAAGTAGAGAGGCCCTGAAGGTACTCTTTCTCATGGAAACAAAGAGTGGGAGAGAGAGGATGGAGGAAATAAGAGTGAAGCTTGGGTTTCATGGGATGTTTGCTGTGAGTAGTGTGGGTAGGTCGGGGGGTTTGGCACTGTTTTGGGAGGAGGGTTGGGATGTGACTATCACTTCATACACTCAACACCATATTGATGCAAATATCAAAATGGAGGATGGGAGAATTTGGAGGGTGATGGGGATATACGGATGGGCGGAAAGTACAAATAAGCGCCATACACTAGGGTTGTTAAGGAGGCTGCATGAGGATGCTTTTGCAGCCTGGTTATGCATGGGTGATTTCAATTTGTTCACGACCTTGGCGGACAAGCAAGGGGATCGGGCTCCCAAGGTTGATGACCTGATTGAGTTCAGGGAAACGCTTGAGGCTTGCGAGCTGCGTGATATTCCTTTCTCTGGGAACCGGTTCACATGGGATAATAGAAGAGAGGGCGATGATTTTGTTCAAGAAAGGTTAGATATGGCTTTTGGCAATGAAAGCTTGTTGGAGATGTTCCCGGCAGTTATGGTTAAGCACTTAGAGAGGTGCCATTCGGATCATGCCCCAATCAAAGTTTATTTGCAAGGTTTGGAGTTGGATAGTAACCATAAGGGTAACCGACCCTTTAGGTTTGAAGCCATGTGGCTCACTGAGGGAGATAGTATGGAAGTCATCCTTAATGCTTGGGCGAATCCGGGGAGCTCCTATGCAGTGCCGGGTATAGGGGGGAAAATTGAGAGATGTGCATTGGACTTAAAAGAGTGGGACAAAGTTTGTTTCGGTAATTTGAGGGAAGAGTTGGGAAGGATCCGAAGGAGGCTTGCTGAGTTGAGCAAGATGGGTATGACGGGGCACATGGTGAGGGAGAGGAGAAAGCTTGAGACGAGGGAGAGGGTTCTTATGGATAAAGAGGAGATCATGTGGTTCCAAAGAGCGAAAGAGAATGAGTTTCGGTGCGGAGACAGAAACAAGAGTTTTTTCCATAAGAAGGCTTCTGGGAGGAATAAAAGGAATAGGGTTTGAAAACTAGTAGGGGATGATGGTAGGGACAAGTACAATTGGGCGGGGAAATCATCTATAGCGGTTGATTACTTTCGCAAACTCTTCGAATCTGATGGCTCGGCTAACCCTGAAACGACCACTCAAGGAATCGAGCCCCTAGTATCGACGGAGGACAACCACGAGCTGACACGTCCCTTCACTGCAGGAGAGGTAAAAACCGCCCTTTTTTCAATGCATCCCACAAAAGCTCCGGGTCCGGACGGGATGCCAGCGCTTTTCTTTCAATGATGTTATTTGTTCTTGAGTGTCTGAATGGGCAGTTACCGGAAGGTTTGAATCACACATTCATTACCTTAATCCCTAAGGTGACGGACCCATGTAGGATGAAGGATTTGAGACCTATTAGCTTATGCAATGTTTTATATAAGATCATTTCCAAGGTACTAACCAATAGGTTGAAGAATGTCCTTGCGAAGTTAATAGCCCCCAGTCAGAGTGCTTTTGTACCAGGTAGGCTCATCACCAACAATGTCCTTGCTGCGTTCGAAGTGTTCCATAACATGAAGACTAGGAGGGGGAAGAAAGGATACATGGCCCTGAAGTTGGATATAGCGAAGGCGTACGACCGAGTCGAGTGGGGTTTCCTAGAGCATTGCATGAGGCGGTTCGGGTTTGATGAGAGATGGATCCAGCTGATCATGGAGTGCGTGACGACGGTGACGTTCTCGGTCTTGATGGAGGGAGTGCCGACGCAAAGCTTCAGGCCAGGCAGAGGGCTGAGACAAGGCAACCCATTGTCACCATATCTGTTTCTCCTCTGTGCGGAGGGGCTTTCTGGAATGCTTCGAGTTGCGAAGACCCGTAACCAACTTGAGGGGATTCGGATCTCTCCCCGGGCACCTTCGATCTCTCACTTATTTTTTTGTTGATGATTGTGTTTTGTTCTTGCGAGCGTCCTACCAACAGAGCGAGACGGTGATGAATATTCTCCATACTTATGGAGCGGCATCAGGACAACAGGTGAACGTAGCCAAGTCAGAACTATCCTTCAGCAGGAATGTCAGTGAGGAGCAAAGGGACGCCATCCGGAGAGCCACGAACATCAGGGAGGTGTCCAAACACGAAAGGTATTTGGGGCTACCAACCATGGTCGGGAGATCAAAGAAGGTAATTTTTCAGCAACTAAAGGAGCGGGCTTGGAAGAAGATGAAGGGATGGAAAGAGAAGACGCTCTTGAGAGCAGGGAACAAGGTGTTGATCAAGCTGTTGCGCAGGCTATTCCAACCTATACTATGTCGTGTTTCATGCTTCCAGAGGGATTGTGCAATGAACTAGAGATGCTTATGAGTAACTTCTAGTGGGGGGAGAAGGGAGGGAAGCGAAGCACACATTGGATGAGCTGGAAACGCATGTGTAAGCCCAAGTGTGAAGGGGGTATGGGGTTTAGGGACCTGGAATGCTTCAATCTGGAAATGCTAGCTCGGCAGGCATGGAGACTAATCCAGGAGCCTGAGTCCCTCCTGGCTCGGCTGCTTAAGGCAAAATATTACCCTCGGATGTCACTTTTGGAGGCGCCTGTGGGTTATTGACCGAGCTACACATGGCGTAGTTTGTTAGCGGGGCGTGACGTGCTAAAAGAGGGACTGACCTGGTGCATTGGAAATGGGTCAGGAGTGAGTGTTTGGAACGACAGTTGGCTCCTGGAAACAGTCAGTGGTCGAGTGTTGGGTAACTTCTTTGGAGGTGAGGTGGACATGAAAGTCATTGATTTGATAGATTGGGAGTATGAGCGCTGGAACGAGGAGGAGGTTAGACGTTTGCTTCTGCCAGTGGATGCGAAAAAGGTCTTAAGCATTAGATTGGGTAGTGTGGATAGGAGTGATAGGTTGACATGGAGGTTCACAAAGGATGACTTGTTCTCGGTAAGGTCGGCTTACCATAGGGTACGGAGTCTAAAGGAGGATGGGAATTACTGATAGAGCATGATTAGATATGTATATTAGGATTCATTTAGCATAGTTTGGTTGTAAATAGTGCATATTTTAGTTACAATTACATGTTTACCAGTGGTATTGGAAGAGTCGGAATCTATGCAATTTTATGTTTAATTTCAGGTAGATGTGGATCCGACGAGGAATGAGGAGCTCTTGGATGAAGGAGGATTCAAGTTGAGGAAGAAAAGTGAAGAGCACGGGAGTGGAGTCGAATTTCGAGAGCCTAAGTGATAAACAAGTCAGTAGAAGTTGTCGTCAGACAAGCTGAACTTATTTTGCACTTTCTGGAGGCCTCGGTGGTCGGAATGCCTATTATAAGCATGCGTTGGAAAGCTCTTTCCGAGATCTACAACTTTCATGTTGACATCGAGACCAAATTCGAAGAGGAAAAATCGCTGTGAACAGAATGGCCGCCCCGCGGCCCGAAGACTTGCCGAAGGATTTCGCTGATCGCCTGGCCGCCCCGTCGCCTGAGGTAGCCGCCCCGCGGCCTCAGCAGAACCGCCGATTCATTAATTAGGGTTTCTTTAGAATTGTTTTTGGCCGACTTTCTTAGGTTTATTTAAGGACTATTAGGGTTATTTTCTTAGGCATCTAACTAATAACCTTATGCACTTTTGAGAATTGTTGAGAGCACGTTGAGAATGAGCAACTAAACTCTCGAAGGTTTCGCCTATAGTTTGGATCTTGATTGTTGAATTGTGAGTTTCTTAATCTAGTTCTTATTCCTATTTGAATGTTTTGACTTCTTTGCGCTTAATTCCTTGAATGTGTTTTATTCTCTCTGGCCTGATCAACTAGTTAGAGTAGATTCATTCAATTGCTAGGGTTTTGTAGATTCCTCGTAGCGAACCTTAACCCAAGTGGCAATCATATCCCTTTAGGACTCGTAGGACTAATTGGATGTGTAGGAAGTTGAATATATGTTAAATATCGACTCGTAGCTTGATATTGCATATACCTTGGTTAATTCATAGTCTTAATGCTATCTCTAGGTTAAATCTTAACCGTGTTAGGGTTATTTAGAGATAAGGATTGCTAGGACTCGTAGGACTAGTAATTTACCTAAGATCTGGACAAGGACATTGATAGGAAAAGAAGAGAACTAGAGGCTGAAACAAGGATCAAATTCATCAATTAAAGTGACAAATTGTAGGTGAACCTAATTCTCTCTATTGCATTCTACAACCTCCTTTACCTTGTTTGCTTGTTTCCGCTTTGACAAAAGGCGGATCTTTTTCTCATCAAACTCTCTTTTATTGTCACTTGCGGATTAAATTAATACTTGGAGTTAATAGATTTCCCTGTGGATCGACCTCTTTCTTACCACTTATACTAGTTGTGAGTTTGAGTATTCTTTGGCAGGAACAACGACAGGTTTTCCTCTTGTCAAATTTGGCGCCGTTGCCGGGGAATTCTTGAAATTTCTTGTGTTTTTTTTATCGCTAACCTTTGTATATATTTACATCTAACCCCGTCGTGGACCTATCTTATGGTTCGTGACACCTAATTGCTAATATTTCAAGATGTTGAAGTTATGGCAGTTTCAGGGAGAGTATTTTTACCATTACCTCACGAGATTGCAAAATTTAGTGGACATCCGTTATTCACGGGGTTTCCAAGATAGTTTGCGAGATATGGTGCTTTGCGTTATTGAGGGCATGACTCCTGAGACACGAGAACTTGCCAAGTCCATAAACAACGGAAGCTTTGCTGGTTTAGGAGTGTCGGGACTATGGGATCTTTTCTGCTACATGGGTGACCAATCGGCGGATGAAGAATCCTACACTTCGATGTTTCAACCAATGGAGTACTCAGACCCGTCCATGGAGGATTCAATCAGTGTCTTGATGGAGCAAATGGGGCAATTACGTGAGATGAATAATCGAAATGAGGAAGCAATTATCCAACTCACTCAAACATTGAAGGAGTTGGTAGTTGAGCGATGTTCTACTCCTCAAATTAATGAAAGCCAAGATGCAAGCAACGATGAATTCTCCGATAATGGAGAAGAGCATATAGTGGTTATCGACACGAAATCTCAGGAGACGTCCCTAGAGATTGAGTATGTTTCGATGTTCCCTCCATTCGTAGATATCATCCCCAACTCGCCTATCAAGGAGCCAAGTCCGGAACCGATTTCTGTGGTTCCCGAACAAGAAATTAGTACCTTTTGCAAATTGGGAGATTTTGGTGAATATGTCGATCCATGGAGCCACTACTTCAACAAACCACCAGCGGAACTGTGTTGGTGGTCCTACATACCCTCGAGGGAGAATCAAGCTCGAATGAATGGTAAGTTGGTAACGGTTCTCCTTGTTATATTTTTAATTACCAATTGCTTCATCTTTAGTGTGCATTCGAATATCGGTTGGGCACGAGAGTTTGATTTGCTTTTGAGGGCGCTGACAATGTCCGCTTGAGTCTTGAATGAGTGGATGAATAAACTGTCGAGCCAACGACAGTAAACAAAGGCGCTGCTTGGGAGGCAACCCAAGGTAAGTTTTCTATTTTCCTCTATGTCTTTTGTTTTATTAGATTAATTTTTGGTTCTATTCGGTTCTGGGGAGCTAACACTGCAGGGAGAAAAAGGCGTTTAAGAGAAAGCACAGGCCGTCCCGCGGCCTGGAATACCGCCCCGCGGCTAGGTCATATGCTCAGCCGCCCCGCGGCCTAGCATGGCCGCCCCGCGGCCTCTGACGGGACTGACAGGATTCCTTTCACTACCCACCTTACCTAGCACCACAACAATAAACATGTTAGTTTTTTTTATTTCTTTTCTTCATATTTTTATCTTTTGTTGTCTTTTATGTCATTGAGGACAATGTCTGATTTAAGTGTGGGGGAAGAATTGCATGACATAATAGGATTAGGATTGCATGTTCATTTTCAGTTGCACTTTTATATTTGTTTTTAGTTGACATTGCACACATATCAACATGTTATAAAAAAAACCAAAAAATTAAAAAATATTTATATTTATGTAATTATATTTATGCATTAGCTAGGATTAGGTCTTATTTTCCCATATGGATGCCACTTGTCCTCTAATTTATTTATTGAGACTTATGCCCCATGATGTGCTTGGATTGTTGAAAACCTTTGATATCTGATTTCCACACTATTTGGTGAGCATAGTTGGTTAATGATTGAGCACATAAGATATTTGATTTTGGGTGATCTTGAAGTTCTAGACATGACCTGGTGAGTTTATTTTGGCCTATGTTTGGACAAAGTATATTATGTCCTCTTGCTTGTTGAGTGTACTCTCTTTAATTGCTTCCTCTTTGGCTTGCATTTAGATATCTTATTCAAGGCTGCATATTATGATATCTGCACATGACTTAAAGATGATTGAGACACCTTTATTAGCTCTATTTGACTCTATTCCCACCTTGCATATTATCCTCTGCTTGAATCCAATATTAAGCCTAATTGCCTATTCTTTTGAGCTCCACAAGATTTTTCCATAGCCAATTATAGCCTAACCCATCCGGGAATTAGGAATAGTTGGTGAATATTGATATTGTGGATGATGGTTTTAGTGATGGATTGTATGTTTGGAGTACTCTTATGAGATGTTTTGATTCTTGCTAGTAGTTTACACATTACTTGGGACTTAAGAAGGATAAAATTCACTTAGGGGTAAAAGTCAAGGAAAATCATTTGATATGGCATGAAGAAGAGCATATGAAAAAAGAAAAAAAAAGAAAAAAAAAAGAAAAAAATGCAAAAGAAAAAAAAAAGAGAATAAGAGAATGAGTTGAGTATGGTTTGTGAAGTTTGATACTTGAGATTGGAGTTGTATACATTGTAGAGTTATGGTATGATCTTGTGAGTGGTATTGTAATTTGGTTGCATCCTTAGTTCCCGGATTATGAGCACCACATGGCCTAAATTGTTCCATACCTTATGTTTTCTACCTTGGCCCCATTACAACCCAATTGAAAGACCTCATGATTTTTGTTGTGTGTAGAGTCACCAGCGGTGGAGAGCTAGAACACTGGTGCAAGACTATTGTAGCTAAGTTTTTAAAGATTGAGTTTTGAGCGTAAACATTTAACCCTAAACACTTGAGCGAGAGTGAAACACATATTCCTTGTGAGGTCTAAAATGGATATGGTTGCCTGATTTCATTGATTATTGTAATTATGTGCTATGATGTTGTTAAACTATTGTGTTTGCTAGTTTTCATGCACTTAAAGAATATTGGGGTTGATACATGAATAGCTATTCTGTGGGGCTGCAGAGTTGATTTTTCCATTGCTTGAGGACAAGCAAAGGTTCAAGTGTGGGGGAATTTGATAGAGCATGATTAGATATGCATATTAGGATTCATTTAGCATAGTTTGGTTGTAAATAGTGCATATTTTAGTTACAATTACATGTTTACCAGTGGTATTGGAAGAGTCGGAATCTATGCAATTTTATGTTTAATTTCAGGTAGATGTGGATCCGACGAGGAATGAGGAGCTCTTAGATGAAGGAGGATTCAAGTTGAGGAAGAAAAGTGAAGAGCACGGGAGTGGAGTCGAATTTCGAGAGCCTAAGTGATAAACAAGTCAGTAGAAGTTGTCGTCAGACAAGCTGAACTTATTTTGCACTTTCTGGAGGCCTCGGTGGTCGGAATGCCTATTATAAGCATGCGTTGGAAAGCTCTTTCCGAGATCTACAACTTTCATGTTGACATCGAGACCAAATTCGAAGAGGAAAAATCGCTGTGAACAGAATGGCCGCCCCGCGGCCCAAAGACTTGCCGAAGGATTTCGCTGATCGCCTGGCCGCCCCGTCGCCTGAGGTAGCCGCCCCGCGGCCTCAGCAGAACCACCGATTCATTAATTAGGGTTTCTTTAGAATTGTTTTTGGCCGACTTTCTTAGGTTTATTTAAGGACTATTAGGGTTATTTTCTTAGGCATCTAACTAATAACCTTATGCACTTTTGAGAATTGTTGAGAGCACGTTGAGAATGAGCAACTAAACTCTCGAAGGTTTCGCCTACAGTTTGGATCTTGATTGTTGAATTGTGAGTTTCTTAATCTAGTTCTTATTCCTATTTGAATGTTTTGACTTCTTTGCGCTTAATTCCTTGAATGTGTTTTATTCTCTCTGGCCTGATCAACTAGTTAGAGTAGATTCATTCAATTGCTAAGGTTTTGTAGATTCCTCGTAGCGAACCTTAACCCAAGTGGCAATTATATCCCTTTAGGACTCGTAGGACTAATTGGATGTGTAGGAAGTTGAATATATGTTAAATATCGACTCGTAGCTTGATATTGCATATACCTTGGTTAATTCATAGTCTTAATGCTATCTCTAGGTTAAATCTTAACCGTGTTAGGGTTATTTAGAGATAAGGATTGCTAGGACTCGTAGGACTAGTAATTTACCTAAGATCTGGACAAGGACATTGATAGGAAAAGAAGAGAACTAGAGGCTGAAACAAGGATCAAATTCATCAATTAAAGTGACAAATTGTAGGTGAACCTAATTCTCTCTATTGCATTCTACAACCTCCTTTACCTTGTTTGCTTGTTTCCGCTTTGACAAAAGGCGGATCTTTTTCTCATCAAACTCTCTTTTATTGTCACTTGCGGATTAAATTAATACTTGGAGTTAATAGATTTCCCTGTGGATCGACCTCTTTCTTACCACTTATACTAGTTGTGAGTTTGAGTATTCTTTGGCAGGAACAACGACAGGTTTTCCTCTTGTCAATTACGGAGCTGGTCAGTCGGACTCGAGCGTGGCAAAGAGAATGTGGAAGGGTCTCTGGAAGCTTAAGATCATGCCAAAAGTTACATCTTTAGTCTGGAGACCGACAAAAGAGTTACTGCCTTGCAAAGGAAATCTATATAGGCGCAAGATGCTGACGGACCCGCTTTGTGAGATTTGTGGTCGAGTGGAGACAGGCTATCATGCGCTATTCGAGTGTCCACACGTCTGTGCACTTTGGCGGCTACAACCGGCCTTGGAGAAACAGTGGAGCATGGGGAATTCGGTATTCGACGCCTTCATGCTCGTGTTCACCAAAGGCAACGAGGAGGAGCGACGGATGTGGTCTATGTTGCTATGGCAGGCCTGGGAAGCGAGGAACAAGTGGCTCTTTGAAGGCATGAGGAAGGAGCCAAAGCAAATGCTTATGAACGTTCAGCTACTGTTAAACGAGTTCTTGAGCTATACCGACCCGTCGGCACCGGTTCAAGGGGCAGCTACGAGGCCGGGGAGTGAAAGGTGGAGCAAGCCAACGTCGGGGGTCACCAAAATCAATTGCGATGCATCTATCTCGGCCGACGGGAGGGTCGGGATCGGCTTTGTGGTGCGCAATGATAGAGGAGCTTTTGTGCTTGCAAGACACAAGGGAGTACAACCCTCCAAGGACATTGAGGTAGTCGAAGCGGAGAGTGTGCTCTGGGCTTTAGGCAGAGCCAAGGAGAGGGGCTGGAGGCGGGTTCAAGTGGAGTCGGACTGCTTGTGTTTAATATCCAAACTCAATGGGGGATATCAGGGACTGGGAACACTTCGGAACATCATTGATAACATTCAGCAGCTGGCTGGCTCCTTCGAGATAGTGGAGTGGACGCATGTGAGGAGGAAAGGAAACTGTGCTGCACATGGGTTGGCCAATGTTAGGCCCATTCAAGATACTTTATTTTTTGATGTTTCTGCATTGCCTCAAGTTGTATTGAACAAGTTAAGGGAGATGATGAATAAAAGCTGATTTCAGTTTGAGCTAAAAAAAAAAGTACTTGACCACCGCCACTCTCTCCTTTCTCTCGCACTCGCCATTTCCGCCTCTCCTCGCCGGCGTTCACCACCGGCAAAAGCTCCGGCCTGCAGCAGCTCCCTCACCAACTACCCCCTCGCGCTCGCCAACAACCCTGGAGAAGCCCGCCCTTGCCTCGCCAGCAGCTCTGCCTCACCCAGCAGGCCACACTAGCCTGACCATCACCCTTCTTCCTCCTTTACCTTTGAGTGCTCAACCCCTTATTCTTCCTCTTCCCCTCGTGCTACACAATTATGGTATGTATACTCACTTTTGGATCTTATTTTACTTTTATTTTTTCCACACATTGATATTGTCCATATTAATTTGGGAAATTTCAATTGTTAGGGTTAGGATGGAATCAATTTAAGGAAATTGGGGATTTGTGATTTGGGGAAATTGTTTTAATTCTGAACTTGATGATTTGATCTATTACACGGTCTGCCCTTAATTTTCATCGATTTGTTCGGTTTTGCTTAGTGTTCTATATATAACAGAGATTTTTCTTGTGTTTTGTTGAGGTTTTGAGTTATGGAATTTCTCTTGAGGTTCTGAGTTATGGCAAAGGTCGGGAGACCATAGCGGATAGGGCGGATTCTGATGAACATGTCAAAACTAGTCGCACTATGTGCTTGAGTTGCTGAATTTTCCAATAAACATGTCAAAACTAGCTAGTTGATCCAACCTTCCTGAATCAATGGGTTGGCTTGTCTTGCAAATTTTTTTAATGAAAATATTTATGTGTTTGTGGCAACAGCTACTGATATTCGCCTAGAGAGTGTTGTAAATTGCTTGGTATGTGGTGTTGTGTAAACTTGTGATTCGAGATATAACTAATATGTCTGATTATTCACTGCAAACATCTGACCTTTTTTCCCCTTTTTTCAAACTTACAGCTAATTGAAAAGCTCTCTGCTAGAAGCCCTCCAAGGGAGTTGAAGCTGAAGGTCGGGAAGGAAATAGTTAAGGAGTAACATGTAGAATGGGACGTGATAGAGACTAAGCAGGAGCTTCTCAAGTCTCCAGAAGAGCACATACTATGCAACTCTCCTCATTTACTCATGTTCATTGGAAACTGCAAAACCTTTGTAACATGGTCATATAGCTTTTAATACATAGGGATTATCTTGCTTTGAACACTTCACATTTGTACATAATTCAACTTCTTGCTTCTATCACTAGCAGCTGGTCATATAGCTTTGAAAATTTTTGCCAAACAGGCACTTTTTTTGGACAAATTGGGGAATTTTCCACCTTTTTGGACAAATTAGCAAAATGTCCACTATAAATACTTATTCTCAATTGTACGGACATTTGCATCTGTTTATTCTTCGAAACTCTCTCTTCGCGCTCTTGATTGTTCGTCGGTTTTTCGTCTGGTTTGTTCGGTTTTCTTCGTCCTCCTTCCTTCAATCTGCGCGAAAGTAGTGAGATTTCGGCCGATTGCTGTTCATTGTTGTGCTATCTGGTTCAATGTTGTCATCCAGCAGCTCTTCAGGTATCGATTTCACTTATTTTTGCTAAATGTTTCGTGCTAGGGTTTTGGATGAAGTTGATTTATGTTGATTTTATTGATTTCTGCTTTCAATTTTGATCATCTATGGGTAAATCGATGCTTGATATGCATAAATGTGTGCGATTTTGAGTGTTGTAGGTAGTTTAAGTAATTTGTATGTTTAAATCCGTTGATTTTAACTGTTTGTTTGCTTCAATTTTTGTGATGCGGCACTTTGTATGTGCTTTTTTAGCGTTATTCGTGTAGGTAAATCTGTTTTCGATGCTTTGTATTGTTTGTGTTGTTCATAGTGTAGATATCTGCAGTTATGCTCATGTGTAAGGGCGCTGACAATGTCTGTTTTTATTTATGGTTGTGTTAGTTTATGGTAGTTTCAACAATGTGTGTACTTGGATTGGGTATTTTGTGTTGTCTTTCTGATGTTTATGTTCTTTTACTATGTGTTGGTGACATTTTATTGTTATTTTTTATGGTTATTTGGTTTATCATGGATTCTGTTATTGTATTTTTACATTATTCTTTATTTTGTTTTTAGTAGTAGCTCAATCTGGTGATTCATCCACCTCTCATAGTGGTTCTGATGTAAGTTATTTTGGTTTTCCATTTGGAATTCTTTTGTTGATGAGCAAGTTTTGATTTTTTCCTAATCTGATGTTGGTTTTTTAGGTACTTGTCTGTGATTGATCAGGGCTTGGAATATTGCATTCCTGTTGATAGCATGCATTTAGATGGTCATAATAGGTTGCATTTATCTTAGTTATGATGCATATCATGCATGGTTTAAGTATAATTTGCATATTTGTTCTCTGTGTGGTTGGAGTCGGAATCTACATGCTTTTATTGATTATTTCAGGTAACTGTGGATCCGAGGATGAGACATGGGTTGATGACGCATTAGATGAGGAAGTCTAGTTGATCGAAGAAGCTTAAATGAAGATCTAAGGAGGTCCTGAGAAGAAGAAGCGAGCCTAAACGAAGAACAAGTCTGCAGAAGTTGTCGCCAGACATGCTGAACTTATTTTACACTTTCTGGAGGCCTCGGTTGTCCGATCGACTATTATGACCATGCGTTGGAAAGCTCTTTCAGAGAGCTACAACTTTCTTGTTGACGTCGAGAGCTGATTCAAAGTAGTTTTTTCGTAAAAGCCAATTGCAGCGGCCGCAGCACATATGACGCGGCCGCAGCACATCAATGAAGCAGCGGCCGCAGCTTCCATGCCGCGGCCGCCGCATTTGCCCAGAGCGACGTGGTTTGCGTTCGGCGACGGTTTTATCTATCTAAACCCTATTTACCTATCTTTGTTCTTTGGAGGCCGACTTGGACACAAAAGAGCACGAAATTAGAGAGGGCTTAGCCCTAGGTTTTCATTCATTCATTAGATTAGGATTCAAGACGATTTTAGTGGGAGATTGAGAGCGATGTTCGCCATGGACGGCTAAACTCTCCTCGTTCTACTTGCAATTTGAAGCTTTATTTGGATTGATTGTGAGTTTCTGAATCTTGTTCCTTATTTCCTATATTTGAATGTTTCAACTTCTTTGTGCTTATTGATTGATTGTTTTGTTCTTTATTGTCTGGCCAACTTGTTAGAATCAATTCAACTGCTAGGGTTTTGTAGATTCCTGATTGTGAACCTTAACCCAAGTAGCAAACTTATCCCTTTAGGGCTGATTGAACTAATTGGATGGGTAGGAAGTTGGATGTGTTGTTAAATCCCTCTTTAGGGACTGCAAATACCTTGGCTAATCTCTGAACTTAAAGCTATCAATTGGGTTAAATCCTTCTTTAGGGACTGTTCGATTGATAAGGGTTTCTAGGACTGATTGGACTAGTAACTATATTAGGTCGGGACAAGGGCATTCATAGGAAAACTAAAAGGACAAGAGGAAGTTACAATATCAATTCAACCAAATAAAGTGGAAAATTATAGGTAGAGCGATCTTCTCTAAATTGTTTTGCATCAATTTGTTTTTTTTTTATTTTGTTTTCTTTTTCAATCTCAATCAACCAAAACCCTCCCTTTTCTACCAATTGGTAAACACACATTGCTTAGAAATACTTGATTCTCTGTGGGATCGACTTCTTACTTACTTGCTATACTAGTTGTAGGTTTGAGTTTTATTTTGATACGATTTACGCGACTAAAAACCGATCATCACCTGTTTCTGAGCGATTTCATTGTAGGTCCAACATATATTCATATCTTTCTATTTGCGATATGATTGAGAAGCATCTGTCTCCTTCTGATTACAATATTCTGCGAAAAAGTTGTGTTGGATGGGTGCTGATGCAGGGGACCAAAATGGCTACGAATTTTCAGCTTATGCATCAAATGGTGCTGCGTCAAGTACAAACGCAAAAGGAGAATGAGTTGTGGTTTAGAGTTGGTGGATATCTTGCATGCTTTTCAATTGTTGAGTTCCATGTCATTACTGGCCTTCCTTGTGAAGAACGTGTTTGTAATATCTCAAAGAAAGTATCGATATCTGAATTTTTTGGGCAGAAGAAAATGACTCATGATGAGTTAGTTGCTCGTTTCAAATATGAGAAAACGAACTCTAAGAAGAAGTTGATTATGCCAAAGTTGTTGCTGATTGAGAGGTTAATTGTTTATACGAGGTCAGAGGTTGTAAGTGCACAATTCCTATCTCTTGCATGCAATGAGAAGGAATTTGAACTATATCCTTGGGGTAGAGAGTCATACAGCCGTTTGTTGAAGTCATTGAAGAGTTCTTTTGTTGCAGATCGTGCTGGCATTAGGGGGTCTTATCAACTGTATGGGTATTGCCTTGCATTCCAGGTATTTTGTTTTAGTGTTTGAATCACTTTTGTCATCAATTATTGTCTGTGTCAGCACAACTTTATTGTGTATGTGAGCATTTTTGTCTAATATTGTTTTGTAATGTCATTACGAGTTTTATTTTGTAACAGGCTTGGATATTAGAAGCTTTCCCAGCCCTCTCTGCTAAGATTGACTGTAATTTTATGATGCCTGATAGAGATCCATACTCATTGCACTGGGTATGTGAGTTTAGCCATTCGTATGTTGAAGCTGATCATTTGTTTCATGGTGATTTGGTAATAATTTTATGTTATTTATCTTTAAGACCATTTTTAGTTGATGCATCTTTGGTTTGTTTTTTTTTGTTTTTTTAATATTTTTATACATGCATTTTGTACAGACTCCGTTGTTCCCTACTTATGGGGAGTTTGCACGTACAACAAGGATGGGGTTTGTTGATGAAAAAGATGATCCAATAGTTGATGCATTAGTTGATGAAGTAGGTGGTGGACCTGTTGATGATGGATTGTATGACAGTCGTCGTTTTCGTAAAAGGGCATATGAAGCTAGGTTTTCAAACAGGGATGTCCAAGTAGGTGGTGAAGAAGCTAATGTCTTGCAGAAACGTGATGAAGGAGAGACCTCAAAGAAGAAGACACCTATGAAGAGAGGCAAAGCTGCTGAAAAGAAATAGGATGGGAAGTCCTTTGATACTGTTTTTGAAGTTTTCCCTGAGGGAGAAAACGAAGATGTTGTAGAGACCTCAAAGAAGAGGAAATCTGTGACTGGAGGGATGGGTGGTAAAAAGAAATAGAAGGTGGCGTCCAGCGATACTTCTGAGGGATTGGTGCATGTGAGGAGGGGTCGTTCTGCTAGTCGTGTCAAGAGTAAAGTAAAGAAGATTAGACAGAAGGCTTCAGCAGTGAGGGAATATGGTAGAGTTGTTCCTTCTAAGAAGGTGAAGAGAGTTAATGCTGACACAGATCTGCATGAGGAGGTTGATGTGGTTGCTTCACCTTCCAAGAGAGGTCGGTTGGGTACTGATTCATGTGATTTATTAGACGATGATGCCCCACTGAATATTGTCTTTCAGCGGAGGTATAAGATGAAGAAAGCTAGTATAGGTAGTAGGAGGCCGTTTTATGATAGTACTGCTGACAGTTCTTCGGTTCTTCCTTCAGTTTCTGTTGTTGATAATCAGAGTGCTCATGGAGTGGAGAACGAAGATATTCATACTGCAGTCTCTAAATCTGGTGGTGAAGACAGCGATGGTGATGACAAGGTTGATGATTGTACTGCTGATAGGTCTTCGGTTCTTCCTTCAGTTTTTGTTGTTGATAATCAGAGTGCTCATGGAGTGGAGAACGAAGATATTCATGCTGCAGTCTCTAAATCTGGTGGTGAAGGCAGTGATGGTGATGACAAGGTTGATGATTGTACTGCTGACACCCATTCTTGTGGATCTGATGAGTTGGCTGCTCCTCCTACTGCTGGGCTATCTGTTTTGGCGGAGGTTGCAGATGTGGTTGGTTGTGGTGACAACGTTGAAGGAGTTGAGACACCTTCTGGTGACGGGCGGGGAGAGGGTGATGTAGTGACACCTTGTGTGCAGAGGTCACCTTTGGGGGTGAGGAAGCACAGGATGGGTTTGATTGGGGGGGGGGGTCTGTGTTTTGTCAAACATCTAATGCTAGTGTGAATGAAGAAATTCGTGATTCAAGTTTTGAAGCTGGTATATGGGAGGCGATGGAGATAAAGTGGTAGGTACTGAAGATGTATCTCCCCAAATGGAGGCCAACAATGATTCAACGGGAGAGTTGCCTCCAAAAACACATGTTGATGCTTTTGCTTCTTCTACCCCATCGTATCCTGATTGGGTGAAGGAGATTTTTAGGAGGATTGAGAAGCTTGAAGAGGTACCTCATCGTATGGATGTGTTGGCTGCGAGGGTTGATGCACTTGAATCAAAGATTGGGGAGATGGCTGGGATGCTTGAAGTTGTTGGTGAGATGGCGATGAGGTATGATGAGCTTGAGGTTAGGGTTGCTAATTATGAGGCTTTGTTTGCCAGGTTGCAGGTAAATCCTGGCAAGCCTGATGATAAGCATATGGGTGGTAAGCCCCAGGGCACTCCTGTGAAGGTTGTTGATGAAGATGTCAGCACAAAAATTGTCAATGATGTTGTCGCTGATCTTCAGAAGTGTTTCTCTGCTGGGGAGGAAATGGTGAAATCATCACCCCCTTCTGTCAATGTTGAGGACGTGTCCTTGCCATCAATAAGATCAGAGGGTCCAACAGTGGATAAGGAGATTCTGTCTACTGAAATTCCTCCTGTGTTTCCAACTGTTGTCGCTGACACTGAGTTTGAGGTGGTAGGTGCAGATGTGAAAGGTGTGAAGGATTTGAAAGGTGATATTTCATTAACTAAGAATGAAGTTGATGATGCCAAAAGGAGTGCAGATGAGTTTGGAATTCCATCAACTTCTGCTGAAGGTGCTCGATCTGCCAAGTGTGAAGGGGAAGGTGGTGATGCTGAAGTCGGTGCAGTTGGAGGGCACTCATCGTTGGAAAAGTTCATATCTCTGTCTGATGATGATTATGACACAATTGCAGGTGTTGATTGGGATTCAGTAGCCAAGGATACTGAAATTATAAAGGAAGTTGAAAAATTAAAGGCTTCGAATCTTATCCCGTCAACCAGTACATTCCTGTATGGCCCAACTGAGATTGAAAAGAAGGTGAGGATGATAAAGCACGTCCCTAACAAGTCATTGATCAGCTTGGAAGATCATGAATTTATGTATGGACTTTTAAAGAAGCAAAGGTATCCTTTATTTTTTTGTTCAATCTTTTTTATGAAATGTTGTCATTGTATTAGTTACAACACCTCATTCTATATATATTTTTATTCATCTTGTGTAATTTTGGTTAGGAATTTTTCTGTTGCTGGTCCAATATCAAGGTGGGACAAAAAGTTTTTCCAGCACATCATAGCGAAGAATATGTGGCTTGATTGTCAGGTAATACCTGCTTGTTTTTGAAATAGATATATGTGTGTGGATTGGATTCTATTGTGTTTGTTGATTGTTGACATCTTTTTTTTACTATGTTGTATAGCATCTAGAAGCAGGTTTGATTCACTTTAGGAGGCGCATTTCTGAGGACCCTGTGAAATATCGAGAGGTTCTTGTTCTTGATTGGCTATTTTACTTAAAGTACCTGCCTAATTATGCTGCAAATTATGGGGAAGATTTGCCTCTTGAAGTTAACACTGAGGAGTATTTTGTTGGTATGTGTCATGCTGAGTATGGGAAGCCATGGGACTCTGTAAAGAAAATCTACACAATATTCAATGTGATAAACAAGCATTGGGTGGCGTTGGAGATTATCATTGAGAAGAGGGTAATCAACGTGTACGATTGCAATGTGACTGCTGTTAAGGCTGGTATACTTGAAGAACAATTACAACCGTTTGCTATTTGGTTCCCAATTCATTTGGCAAAGGCTGGGCTCTATCAAAACTTTACTTCCTCTCCTTTCCAACTAAACATGGTTGATGGGTTAATGCATGATTCTATTGGGTATGTATTTTTTATCTTGTATTGTTTGTCGTTTAGCCTAAGATACTTGTTATTTATGTGCTCACATTACATGTGGTCTTTTTGTGTTTGCAGGGCTTCATGCGACGTCTTTACATTAAAAGCAATTGAAGCATCTGTCTTTGGGGGAGATGTGAAACGATTCAACAACGAGAAGCTCTTTCGATTCAGAGAACTCATGTGCTTAGATCTGATCAAGGAGACCTGGAGTTTTAGGTTTTAAAACAATTGTTTAGATATGTAGTTGGTGCATACATGGGATATTTTGGATGTAATATGAGAACCTATGTGCTCAAATAGTTAAATTTGGTGGACATGTATGTATATTTCTAGTTAATGGATTTTATGGGATATTTTTTGGATGCCCTGTATTTGGGTGTGACTTTGAATCTGTAATGATTGTACATTTTAACTTTTATTAATGTTTATTAAGTTATCTATTTCTGCAATGATAATGTTTTATTTGAATTTGTATTAAGAATGTGGGAGTCATGCGTACATATTTACCATGCTATAACAAAAGTGCGGGGGGGGGGGGGGTGATAGTGATGGTTACAGTACTTAGAAGTAGTGGTGACACCAGTGATGTACATATTTGTACCTCTTTTTATTGCATCTTTTGACTTCTTATTTCATTCGATTTCCAAAGAAAAGGTTCAAAAGAATATAAACTTGTGTAAGAATGGGCTAAAATACAAGAAATAGAGTCTGCACGAGTTTTGAGCTAACCATGCAGGAATTCGAGCGAAATCGAGTCAAAACGAAGAAGCCAAGTGAAGCTGACCAGAGGTCGATATCGACCTTGATCATCGATATCGACCATAGTTGTCGACACACCTTTTGAGTGTCGAGATAGACCACACAAACCAACCAAGAAGGCAGTCGATATCGACCTCCAAACATCGGTATCGACCTCAACATAGACATCGCTGGAGATGGACAAGTCGAGCAGAAATACAGACATCGATATCGACCTTCAACGTCGATATCGACCTTATCTCGACAGAAGATGGATCCGATTTCGAGACTCGGATTATGAATTCTATCATCAAGGCCACAGATTATCTTGTACTTCTAGATAGTTAGCAGCTGAATTTATCTTTTCCTTTAAGTTTTATCAAAATAAAAGACCTATCCTAATTGTTTGGATAGAGTTCATAGTTTAGATAGGAGTTACAATCCTTGGATAGCAAGGATTAGTAGCCTATAAATAAAGCCCTAGGGGCTGGTTTGTTAGAATCATCCAAGAAAGAAAGACAATAGTAATAGGCAATAGAAAGTTAGAGTTTTAGTTTTGAGCTTTAAAGTTTCAAGCGCTTACGATAATTGGCGTTGAGATTGTAAAGATTCAAAGTTTTCCATTTATGCAAGTTATTTCAATTCAAAGTATGTCTACATTCAACATGAGCGAGTAGTCGCCCTTTCTTCTAGGGTCGGGGTGAGCCCGACGATAGCCATGGTGGTAAGGTTTGTATGTCGCTAAAGAAGGTATCTTTTATCTCGCTCTACCTTGTGCTTCATCTTTAAATGCGAATTTAAGGAACTCATGTTGTAAAACTTGGGTGGTAATTAGGGTTTCTATTCGAAAGATTATAAACTCGATTATGAAAAAGGTAGACGCAAATTTGGTTAAGTAATTGCAAGATCTCTTTTCCTATTTGCCGGTTTAGGTGAAAGCCTTTTCCTTTATGATAAAAGCATGCATCTTTAGTGGATTCTTACTTATTCTGTCATGGTTGTCGTCGTAGTAATCCTTGGCTTTGGAAGATCTTTTCTTTCTTAAGTTTACATCCATATTTGCCCACCGTTCGTTGAGTCATCGAAAAACCCAACACCTTTGTTTATTTCTGTTCATTGCTTCTTTTCCATTCTTAAATCTTCAGCCTTTCTTTGCCGACGAAGAACTAACCAACTGCAGGAGAACATCGATATCGAGGTCTGAGTCGATATCGACCACGCTGATAGATCGACAGTCTTCTGAGTCAATCTCGAGACTCATGGGTCACTGCTGCTGAACATCGAAATCGACCTCCAACGTCGAAATCGACCTTCTGTATCGACTGGTAGACTTCTGAGCCAGTCGATTTCGTTGACTAACATCGATATCGACCTTTCCAGTCGATATCGACTACCGTTTTTGTCTCGGCAGGTCTTCTATTGCAGAAAGCATCGATAGCCAAGGTCGACATCGAGGTCTGAGCTCGAGATCGAGGCTTCTGGTCGAACATTTAGGACGTGTCTTCAAAGCTACTAGGATCCCGCTGACTCGCTTCCTCGTGGATCGAACCTGATTTCCTACTACTATAGCGGGGAGTCTTGAATTTATTTGAAGAGGCTAAATAGTTTTATTGCTTTATATTTTATTATATATTTCGATTCAATTCTCTCCACGTCAAATTTTGGCGCCGTTGTGGTGCCTAAGAAGGGTGGAATGACCGCTGAGGAGAATGAGAAGGGCGAGCTTGTGCCAAAGCGAATCACAACTAGTTGGCGAATGTGCATTGATTACAGGAAGCTCAACACCGCCACTAGAAAGGATCACTTTTCCCTTCCATTCATTGACCAGGTATTGGAAAGACTTGCCGAACATGTTTATTTTTGTTACCTGGATGGATATTCTGGCTTTTGGCAGGTCCCTATTCATTCTGACGATCAAGAGAAGACCACCTTCACCTGTCCCTATGGGAATTTTGCATATAGGAGAATGCCATTTGGGCTCTGCAATGCCCCTGCTACCTTTCAAAGATGTATGATGGCCATCTTCTCCGACATGATATAGGACATCGTGGAGGTATTTATGGATGATTTCTCTGTTTATGGCACTACTTTCGATGTTTGTCTTGCTAACCTTCGTAGGGTACTTGCACGATATGTGGAATATGATGAAGAAGGAATGTGGAATGAAGTTTGGAAAGAAAGTTTATTTCCCCGGATTTAACACCACATGGCCAAAAATTAGCCCACCTTTAGCCTTTTACCAATCTACTCTTCAATAAGCTCGCAAAAGTCCTCTTGATTATTAATGCTATGTTGCGCAAAATTGTTTTATGCATATAACCCTTCTTTTGTGAGTATGATGTTGCTTTTATTCACAGGCATGGATATTGTTGAAATTAGTACCTTTCCGAGGATGGCAATTGATTGTAGGGACATATAATAATGATCTATGATGTTGAGGGTTTAGTTTCTTCCCCTGAATGATCATTAGAAGTATTGCTTGAGGACAAGCAAGCTTAAGTATGGGGTGTTGATGTGCGCTCAATTTTCCATATTTTTCACTTACATCTATTTCGATTTTTGTCCATATTTTATGTTTTTGGGTTGGGAAAGCATGAGATTTGTATAGTTTATGTTTATTTGCAATATATGGAGGTCTACACAAGTTTCTGTTTAATTTTGCAGAAATCGGACTCACTTTAGAGCTTAAAGGAAAGTCATGAAGACGTTGGAGAAGCTAAGGAAGAGCACATGATGGTGCAGCTGGAGAAAACGCCACTTTTCACCATTCAACATTCTGAATCAAGTTCTGATGTCTTCATGAGAGTTGTAGCCCTTGGAAAGAGCTTTCCAACACATACTCATATGCGTCAATCGGACGAACGAGGACTCGGAAAAGTGCATTTCAAAACGGATGCAAAATGTTGAGAACTGTCAAGGAGGTCGATATCGACCTTACTTGGTTGATATCGAGTGGAGCACGTCGACCAGAAAAGGCAGAAATCGACTCAGCACTTGGAAGCTGCACAGAAGAGGTCGATATCGACCAAAGACATGGTCGAAATCACCTTCAGAGGCCGAGATCGAGTGAAGCTGAGAAGACAGGTTGATATCGACTGAACATGGTCGATATCGAGTGAACCCCAGAAGCCAATTTCGAGCCATACCGAGTCCTAATCCGAGTGGAGGAAACTTGCACATGAAGGAGAAAATATTTTATCTATTTTATCTACTTTCTATCCTAAAGGGTTGAACAATAAATTACCCTAAGGATTTATCTATTTTACCAATTTAGATTTATTTCCTTTTATCTAGAAGTATATCTTTAGATAGATTTAGATAGATTGCTCTCTTAGAATTGCTAGGATTGAGCCCTATAAATAAAGCCCTAGGGCTTGGTTTTTCAATCATTCAAGTCAAGTCGTCTTCAGACGCAAGTAGTTAGGAGGAGAGCCTAGAGTGAAGATTGAAGTTTTTGTAAGTTTTAGTTTTAATTTAAAGTTAGTTGTTTATTTTCATGTTTTGTTTCTAATTCCCCTCGTCTAGGGTTGGGGTGAGCCCAACAATAAGCATGTGTTCTTAATCGATGAATTCATAATTGTGTGTGTTTCTATCATCATCTACCTCTATGCTTAACCCTTGGATGAAAGTTCAAGGAATTCATGTTGCAAACTTGGATAGTAATTAGGGTTTTTATTCGCGAGTTTATTAATCCTAATTAAGAAAAGGTAGAAACAATTAGGTTTATATTCGAGAGTTGATTTACCTAAATTGTTGGAATTAGCGAAAGTTGATTCTTTGATGTAAAGCATGCTCTTTTATGTTATTCGTGATTTATACATATGTTTATTGTTGTGGGGATCCCTTACCTTGGAAGTTTGCACTTTTACTATTTTATTTTATTATTTAAATTCTGAAGAGATTCTACTCGACACCAACCACCATCCCCTCTCCATCCCTCGACATCGACCAGTCTCAATCGATATTGACAGCAACCGACCGCCACCTTTTCCCGCTACTCCCGAACCATGAAACCAACTAAACCTAGAACCGCTGACTTCTCTCCTGAGGACGAACCTGACTCCCCTATACTATAGCGGGGGTCTTGACTATAAATTTATTTGGTCGAGAAACCCTCTCGTGAACCAGTTTGGTGTTTTCTGATATTGAAGTTTATGTGGTGACACTAGGTGTTTGAGGCCCAAAGTAGTGTTGACACTGTTATTAGTTACAAATAGTGGTGACACCAGTCTTGTAATTTTTTATTTTTGTAGTGTATGTGGTGACACTATGTGGTTGAGGTCCAAAGTACTGCTGACACTGATATTAGTTACAAGTAGTGGTGACACCAGTCTTGCATTTTTTGATTTTGAAGTGTATGTGGTAACACTAGGTGGTTGAGGCCCAAAGTAGGGTTGACAATGATATTAGTTACAAGTAGTGGGGACACTACCCTTGTTTTTTCTGATATTGAAGTGTATGGGGTGACATTTTCTGTTATTAAAGTTTATGTGGTGACACTAGATGGGTAAGCCCCAAAGTAGTGCTGACACTGATATTAGTTACAAGTATTGGCGACAGTAGCCTTGTATTTTTTTTTTGATTTTGTAGTGTATGTGGTTGCACGAGGTGGTAGGGCCCAAAGTCTTGTGTGACACTATTGGTTAGAGTAGTTGGAAGTATTGGTGACACTAGCCTTGTGTTTTTCTGATGTTGAAGTGTATGTAGTGACATTTTCTGTTATTGACGTTTATGTGGTGACACTAGGTGGTTAAGGCCCAAAGTAGTGCTGACACGAGGTGGTTAATGTCCAACACTGATAACTGTAACTCAAATAACTGTAATCCATTTACAGTTTATAGTTTTACAATTTTTACAGTTTTTTACAGTTACTCGGTAATGAAGGGACCCAAATTATCGTCACAAGGAAGAAAATTGTATAATTATTGGCTATATATATCCAAAAATAATTCTTTGTTGTCCATTGGTGTCTGCAAACTGATTTTAACAGAAATCAGAATACCAGAACTTGTATTCTTACTGTTAAAACATTCTGAAGGTTCGATAATGTATAACAAAGTAAAATAAAGATACTCTAGAAGGGGAGGGGGGTTGAATAGAGTATGCCAACTTTTTGCTCACAATCTCAAGACTTTTGAAACGCTTTCCAAACCTCTGGGAGTAAACTCAATTCTTTCGATTGGGATACCTGAAGCACAACAAAGTTATACAATTCGAAACAAGTGCGGAAATAATGGTAAAGCAATAAGTAAAGAACACGATGAATTGTTAACGAGGTTCGGCTCCTTTAAGGCTTAGTCCCCGCCTAGGGTTCTTCCACAACCCTAGGATTCAACAGGCTTTATTGATTCATAAAACTTAGGATCCTAATAGCTCACCGAGAAGCCTCTCTCCTATACAATTGCAATCTAGTCAACTCTCGTTCCCTCGGAGTCCTAGACCAATCTAGAAGAGCCCTACCTCTCTCAGCTATCTAGTACAATCCTCTTACACTCATGAATCAATAACCTAGTGCACACTTCCTGAGTTATAAACTCTCGAGTATAACACTCTCTCAGAATATATCCTATACGCTCACTGTGTAACTCTCAAATGCTTTGAAACAAAAGATAAAACACTTAACAACTAGCAGAGAGTACACGTAGAAGAAAGATTGACTTGAGGGCTGAGTGTGCGATGTAGTTCAATGATCGTCAGTGTTCAACTTCTTCTTTCTTCTTTCTTCTTCATCTCCTTTTATTCTTGATCAAATCGGCGCCAAGAATCTTCACCCAACGGCTACTTGAGATCATGGCTTAGGAAGGATCTTCGCAATCTTCTATTTTTGGAAACTGCGAAGCCACCATCCACCTGATTTGATCTTCATATCTTTCAGCTTTAAGGAAGGAGATTTCTTCGAAATCTTTGATGTATGGTTAGTATAACATATGTATAATAATATTCGGAAACCATACATAGATAATATATATAAGACAATAACGAAAAATACAGGTTTTGAATTTCATCAATACAACTTTGGCTTCAAGACCTTTGACACAAGATTTGTGTCAAAGCCTTTGAAAACAGTTCTGATTTTCATCAAGGGAGTGGATTTATCACATTCCCCTCCAAAAAGATGAATTATGGCAACACTGTTGAGTTTTGCACAAGATTCCACCAAATGATGGACGATCTGGATGGTGTTGTTTACCGTGGGTATCACATGACCCTCGTTGATGAGGCATGTGAGACTAACAAAGAGGCTCGCAGGGTCGTGTTAGTGGAAGCCGTTGTATTTCATTATACATTATATGAGGAATTACAAAGATCAATAATAGCAAATGAACATCATATTCGCAGTGCATCTAAAGATGAAGACGCTGAAGCGCTATCAAAGGTGATATTTGAAGTTTTATTCTTAATTTTTTCCCCTTCTAGTCTTAACTCTTATATTTTATGTTTTATCTAGGTGGAACGAGAACTTGGGAAACAAAGACAGATATTGGAAGAGGCGAAGGACAACCTTATGCAGTGGATTAAAGAAGTTTTAGATGTAGAAATGGAAAGGAGGAGGAAGATTGATGACTTTTTAGGCCTGTAGTTCTTGTATATTAATAAATGATAATATTGGAACTTATTTATATGTTCAATGTATTTTTTTTTAGTTTCTATGTGTGTTCAGAATAATGATATGATGTAACTTATTAATATCATATTAATTATATGGATATTTTATAATTTCGCACCTCGTATTTGATATTATAAAGTGTTACTGAAGTTTTACGTCTATCACTGGTTGATACTGCGGACACATTGAGTAATTTGGGGATTGTTTTGGCAAAAGTAGTGCTGACACTGTTTAACTAAGGTTTTATGCTATTGGGAATTTGCTCAACATCATCTTAGTTTTGCTCAACAATAGTTTATATTTGCACAACAAACGAGAATTGTGAAATTTTGCCCAACATGATCCTATTTTCTTTAATATAATTTTATACTTTCTCAATAGATAATTGCACAACATGGTATTATTTTTGCTCATCTATGGAATAAAATTGCACATCATGCGGGGGGGGGGGATTGGTGAAAATTTGCTCAACTTCATCTTATTTTTGCTCAACAATGCTTTATATTTGCACAACAATCGAGCCTTGTGAAATTGTTCTCAACATGATCTTATTTATTCTCAATATGTTCTCATACTGTCTAAATAGATTATTGCACAACATGGTATTATTTTTGCTCATCTATGGAATAAAATTGCACAACATGGGGGGGATTGGTGAAAATTTGCTCAACATCATCTTATTTTTGCTCAACAATACTTTATATTTTGCACAACAATCGAGCCTTGTGAAGTTGTTCTCAACATGATCTTATCTTTTCTCAGTATGTTCTCATACTTTCTAAATAGATTATTGCACAACATGGTCTTATTTTTGCTCTTCAATAGAATAAAATTGCACAACATGGGCGTTTGATGAATACCGATGACAGAATTGTGCTGACATAGAGAATAGAATACACAAGCTTGTCTTATTACACGATAAAATATAAAATATTATTCTATAATATTGAATTAATTTTTTATTTTGGAACATAAATGTCATTCATAATGTCTAAGATATATTCTTTCCTAGTAGTGGTTTTGTATAGTGTCGATGACAGAATTGCGCTGACAGGCTTATTTTGAGTGCTTTACCCTCTTCTTGAACTCTCCTATTGAAATCTTTCTCTTGCAAAGTATAATCAATAGTGAGGAATGGATATCATCAAATCAACTATATGAATAAAATACACCAGTTATAAACACAAATCAAATATTTTAGTACCGGTGACAAAATTGTGCTGACATAGAGAAAAGAATACACAACTGTTCAGAAGCAGTTATAGTTGTATGCAACTTGACAAATACTATCCAGCATAAAATCATAGGGAAAACAACTGTCTTAATGCTCACGAGACAACTGTTCAGAAGCAGAGTACACAACTGTCTACACCCCAATACATTCCAAAGTTTGCAAAAAAAAACATGAAATTGTGTTGTAGCTGTTCAACCAAGGTTTAGTTTCTGGCCCTGAATCCCCTTTGAATTCATTTTTGAATGGGATTTTGCTGCCTTCACAACTTATGTGTTCACTTCATTCAGCTCTGAGCACACAATATCTGTTAGGTACTTCACCCGTAGTTTTGAGATATTCTTGAAATTGCCCTTTTCAAATCCACACTTGTACGCTCTCTCTGCCCCAAAGAAGGTCTCCATATGACGCATGAGGCATACCCCAGAATGCAGAACTTTCTCTTCTCCAGCCCATGCGATGGGGACAATTGATGTTGGTGCAGTCGACACTATTTCTGCCTTTGCTTCAAGCCCCTTGTCTGTTAGATACGCAATCAGCATATCTCCATGCATGGATTGAATTATAAAGCATTTAATGTTAATTGTAAACTGAGGTGATATTGGATTGAAGTTAATACAACTCAAGAAGATATTAGATATCATTAATAAAACTTACCAAACATTCAAAGGGGGATGCAAAGGTGCAAGTTTCAGCAGGGCAAGTTGGGCTGATATCAATGATTTGGGTGACTTTGTTTTTCAAGCTGAAGACAACCATGATATAGATCTCTTCTTGTTGAACCCCAAATACAAACTAATGAACATAATATTAAACAGATAGAAATTAGGGATTGAGTTTGTTAACTTTGATCTCAAAATCAGTATTTAGAGAACTTTCATTCTGGTGATTGTGAAGGGAGTACCATGTATATATCTTTCAAGGAAATGTGTGGTGACAATGACAATGCAATATCAAGGTGGAGGTTAAACCTCTGAAACTGTTCATCACAAGCTCCTGATGACACACTCTCCACATTAAACTGGATCAAGAATAAAAATTAGTAAAAAAAACAGACCCATTGTAATAATGACAAAGAATGGAGTGTAATTGAAAGATGAATAAGTAAAAATATTACAAATTTGTTGATATTGACAAATAGTCTTGCTGGTGACTGAGCACTTTTATATTGTTCCTTGTGGTTGAGGACTGATGTCCATGCATCAATAATGACACTAGACAGTTGGGTTTCATCTTCAAGTGTACCCATGTCTGTTCTAACCACCTCAATAGACTTGTGTTTAAATAAAACTTCACTGCAAATGCAAGTCATTATGAAGATGGATTAAATAAAAATAAACTTTTACTTGTAACTGAACATACATTAAGTAAATTAAGATTAAAATGAACTTACGTGCTATGAGTTATTGTCATTGCTAAATAGGCTGAAACAGTGCGCTCAATTTCAGAGATAGGATCGTTAATATCAACAACACGAGAGTAATAGGGGCTTCTCAAAGATGCAGAAGGTTTATGTGCTCTCCTTGCAGCTTCTTCTCTCTTTGTGTCATTAAGTTGTTGTGCAGCATTCACATCAGATGTGTTGACACGTGGTGACCTCCGTGGTGGCAAGGGAGCAGGGGACTTGCATTTTCATTTATCCCCCAAAGGCTTCTCTGGTGGAATATTAGTTTGAAATTGAGTGGGGAGGGGATTGGGAGGGGTGCATAATGTGTCTGCAGTTTTAGCTTGAACATCCTGTTGTATTGGAGGATGACCATGGCCGACTACAGGAGCCTGGTGTGTGTCATTACCATCCTTGTTTGCATCTGCAACGTTCTGTGATATCCCTTTATCTTCCTCCAAAACAGGATCATTTACAAATATATCAAAGGAAAATTGCCCATCTCCTTTGATATTTGATTTCAATTTTTGCTTATTCTGATACGCCACCTCAATCTGAGTAAGGCAATCTATGAGAGCAGGGTCTGACCAGAATGGGTGTTGGGAGTTGTTAAAAATTGTGTTTGGAGAGTCATTCATATATGACCTGTCAGCAGCATCTGTAGCAGGCGCAGAGGTCACATCTCCCATCCCTAGGAGCTGGTTGGCTCCACGCAGAAGTGAAGTCACCTTGTCATCATTTTGTAGTTCAGGCGGTATATTTGTAGACCACTCCACAAAATCAGAAATAGCAGATGCAAGCACAGAAGTCTTTTGAGCAAAAGTTTGTATCCAATTCTAGAATACAAGAGCACATGAAAAAATAAGAATAAAAAAAACATTAGTAAATAACAAAACATGCTAAACTGCACAATTTTAGATTGAATTAGTTAAAAAAATTCATATAGACCTGAACTGGAGGTGGTTGTTTTTCTGGACCAGCAGGGTGTTCGCTGCATTCATCGTTGTGTGTAGTAGTGTGGGGACAAGCTGTAGGAGGTATGTCTTGAGGGGGAAGAACGATTTGGCGAGGTTGGATTGAGCCACGGCCAAAGCCTCCACTATTAATATCATCAGTTTCTCGTTGGCGCAAAAGTTTGGAATTGATGCCAACAAACACTAGGAAAGAACGAGGTATTCTTCTAAGCGCTGTGCTTGTGAACAGTTTCACCCTATCCATATACAGCAACTGCCACATCAATGGGATAAACATATATCAGTATAATGATGGAGCGGGGAGTGCTGACATGAATAATATTATAGATATGAAAGTAAAAATAGGCACTGGTGACATGGGTACTACAGACATGGTAAAGAAATTAAGCGGGGAGTGCTGACATGAATAATATTGTAGATATGAAAGTAAAAATAGGCACTGGCGACATGGGTACTGCAGACATGGTAAAGAAATTAATTTAACATCAGAGAAAAGATGATGGAGCGGGGAGTGCTGACATGAATAATATTGTAGATATGAAAGTAAAAATAGGCACTGGTGACATGGGTACTACATACATGGTAAAGAAATTAATTTAACATCAGAGAAAAGATGATGGAGCGGCGAGTGCTGACATGAATAATATTGTAGATAAGAAAGTAAAAATAGGCACTTGTGACATGGGTACTGCAGACATGATAAAGAAATTAATTTAACATCAGAGGAAAGATGATGGAGCGGGGAGTGCTGACATGAATAATATTGTAGATATGAAAGTAAAAATAGGCACTGGTGACATGGGTACTACAGTCATGGTAAAGAAATTAATTTAACATCAGAGGAAAGATGATGGAGCGGGGAGTGCTGACATGAATAATATTGTAGATATGAAAGTGAAAATAGGCACTAGTGACATGGGTACTACAGACATGGTAAATAAATTAATTTAACATCAGGGAAAAGGTTTGAAAAAATACTTACAACCAAGAATAATATAGGCCCTCTGAAGTGGCCATCCTTGTTCTTTTCCCAACTTTTTTTTGCGTCAACCAAACTTTCTAACACAAGAGCACACCAATTTAGCTCTTTCATGTCACCCAATTCCGGAACTACTCTTACTAAACTATGGTTTGCATGTCCATTTCCTAAAGTATCAATCAAGTAAGAGTCTAATACAACAATAAAGTTCACGAGGAATTGGTCACCACAATCAGTGTCTGCTATCAATTTATCCATAACCATAGCTGATGTTATATTATCCTTAACCTCAAATGTGTTTCTCCAATCTTTCACAAGGTGGAAATTCTCTTTCGCTATTTTTCTTGCTACTAAAACCTTTCCCATTGGCAATCCCAATGTGATATGAACATCTATCTCAGTAAGTTCAAGTTCTCCTCCATTAGCCATAACCAAGTAACACTTGTTAGGATCAAACTGATCCACTAACCAATATGAAAGATATTGTGGAAGGGAAACAATGTTCAAGTCGAACAAACATCCAAACCCAATATCTCTAATGAATTTCTTTTGCTTGTCATTCATTTTCTGCAATGATGACACAAGCAGGCGGGGGCTTGAACGTGTTTTCAAAGAGTTGAATTGTTTTTGTCTGCTGTCCCTCTCGGTCTTTTCAATCATTTGTCTATTTTCTGCAGTGATGTTATGCACAGTTGGGTTCACTGGTTGACCAACCGTTACATTAGGCGAATCGTCTTGGAAAACTGTAATTTCAAAGGCTTCTAACCAACAGTGCTAGTAGGATCAACAGTCACACAGGGGACCTCTTTCTTACTGTTTTTCCGAACAAGCGGTTGTGAATCTTTAGATTCAAGTGACAGGCAACCCACCCCTGTTTCATATGCTCTATCAGGTTGAGTATTTTCAAACAGTTCATCTTTGAAAGCTGGTGAATCCCTAGACAAATCAATTACTGGAGGTTTAACCCCAGATCTTTTTGATCTCTTCGAAATTCGGTTTTGACTGTCTAGAGTAAGTGAGTCACTCAATCTCTGTGGGCGTTTACCTATGTAATGAACACTGAAAATCAATTTCTACAAATATTGCATGTAATGACATTGTAAAAGAAGGGAGTTTATACCATATAAATTTCAAAATTGAACGATAAATCCATCACATTAACTACACATTCTAATGCCGAAGTCGTTAAATTAGCAAAGGTAGCTTGTGGAAGGGCGAATAACTGCTTGATTATAAACATTCAAACCACTTGAATAACTCCCATTTCCTGCTTTTCGTGGAAGCTAAACCCTAAACCGTAATCATTCTAATTTAAAATGTAATAAACGGAGAATAAAAAATCAAACCTTTCCGATCTGATGACATGGTGATGTATATGGTAGAGCAAGAGAGAGGAGATTTCTGATCTGGTCTCAAGGAGCGTATAATCAAACGTGAAGCAAACTTGCAGAGCAAGAGAGAGGAGATTTCGGTGGAGGATGAAAGAAATGACGATGATCGACCCTTTTTCTAGAATGAGTGTTTTAATACCTTATTTATCGCTTTTTCTATTTTTTCACGAAAAACAATTTTTCTTTTCTTTTCTTTTTTGTAAAAAATATGGGAAGTGTTTAATACCTTATTTATTGCTTATTTTTTAGCTTGTAATTGCACACCTTAACTTTATTTTTCCACAATATGATCCTTTATTTGGGGCATTCTAATGTTATGTTGCGAAATTTGTGCTCATAGAATAAAGTTGCACAACATGGGGGGATTAGTGGAAATTTGCTCAACATCATCTTATTTTTGCTCAACAATAGATTATTTTTGCACAACTATCAAGACTTTATGAAATTGTGGTCAACATGATCTTATTTTTTCTCAATATGTTTTCATAGTTTCTCTATTGATTATTGCACAACACGATCTTATTTTTGCTCATCAATACACTATAATTGCACAACATGAGCGTTTGGTGGAAATTTGCTCAACATGCTCTTATTTTTGCTCAACACAGTCTTATTTTTGCTCATCAATAGATTATAATTGCACAACATGGGCGTTTGGTGGAAATTTGCTCAACCTGCTCTTATTTTTGCTCAACAATAGGTTATATTTGCATAATTATCAAGACTTTGTGAAATTGTGCTCAACATGATCTTATTTTTTCTCAATATGTTCTCATAGTTTCTCTATAGATAATTGCACAACACGGTCTTATTTTTGCTCAACAATAGACTATAATTGCACAACATGGGCGTTTGTTGGAAATTTGCTCATCATGCTCTTATTTTTGCTCAACACAGTCTTATTTTTGCTCATCAATAGACTATAATTGCACAACATGGGGCGTTTGGTGGAAATTTGCTCAACATGCTCTTATTTTTGCTCAACAATAGTTTATATGTGCACAACTATCAAGACTTTGTGAAATTGTGCTCAATATGTTCTCATAATTTCTCTATAGATAATTGCACAACACGGTCTTATTTTTGCTCTTCAATAGACTATCATTGCTCAACATGGGCGTTTGTTGGAAATTTGCTCAACATGCTCTTATTTTTGCTCAACACGGTCTTATTTTTGCTCAACAATAGACTATAATTGCACAACATGGGCGTTTGTTGGAAATTTGCTCAACATGCTCTTATTTTTGCTCAACACAGTCTTTTTTTTCTCATTAATAGATTATAATTGCATAACATGGGCGTTTGGTGGAAATTTGCTCAACATGCTCTTATTTTTGCTCAACAATAGTTTATATTTGCACAACTATCAAGACTTTGTGAAATTGTGCTCAACATGATCTTATTTTTTCTCAATATGTTCTCATAGTTTCTCTATAGATAATTGCACAACACGGTCTTATTTTTGCTCAACAATAGACTATAATTGCACCACATGGGCGTTTGTTGCAAATTTGTTCAACATGCTCTTATTTTTGCTCAACACAGTCTTATTTTTGCTCATTAATAGATTATAATTGCACAACATGGGCGTTTGGTGGAAATTTGCTCAACATGCTCTTATTTTTGCTCAACAATAGTTTATATTTGCACAACTCTCAAGACTTTGTGAAATTGTGCTCAACATGATCTTATTTTTTCTCAATATATTCTCATAGTTTCTCTATAGATAATTGCACAACAGGGTCTTATTTTTTATCAACAATAGACTATAATTGCAAAACATGGGCGTTTGTTGGAAATTTGCTCAACATGCTCTTATTTTTGCTCAACACATTCTTATTTTTGCTCATCAATAGACTATAATTGCACAACATGGGGCGTTTGGTGGAAATTTGCTCAACATGCTCTTATTTTTGTTCAACAATAGTTTATATGTGCACAACTATCAAGACTTTGTGAATTTGTGCTCAATATGTTCTTATAGTTTCTCTATAGATAATTGCACAACACGGTCTTATTTTTGCTCTTCAATATACTATAATTGCACAACATGGGCGTTTGTTGGATATTTGCTCAAGATGCTCTTATTTTTGCTCAACACGGTCTTATTTTTGCCCAACGATAGACTATAATTGCACAACATGGGCGTTTGTTGGAAATTTGCTCAACATGCTCTTATTTTTGCTCAACACAGTCTTATTTTTGCTCATCAATAGATTATAATTGCACAACATGGGCGTTTGGTGGAAATTTGCTCAACATGCTCTTATTTTTGCTCAACAATAGTTTATATTTGCACAACTATCAAGACTTTGTGAAATTGTGCTCAACATGATCTTATTTTTTCTCAATATGTTCTCTTAGTTTCTCTATAGATAATTGCACAACACGGTCTTATTTTTGCTCAACAATAGACTATAATTGCATAGCATCGGCGTTTGTTGAAAATTTGCTCAACATGCTCTTATTTTTGCTCAACACAGTCTTAGTTATGCTCATCAATAGACTATAATTGCACAACATGGGCGTTTGGTGGAAATTTGCTCAACATGCTCTTATTTTTGCTCAACAATAGTTATTGTGGTGACACCAGCGTGGTGTTCTCTGTTATTGAAGCTATTGTGGTGTGACACAAGGTGGTTAAGGCCCAAAGTAGTGTTGACAATGATATTAGTTACAAGTAGTGGTGATAATAGCCTGGTATTTTTTGATATTCAAGTTTATGTGGTGGAACGAGGTGGTTAATCTAAAATATTATAGAATAATATTTTAAATTATTTCTCAACATTGTATTGTTTTTTAAGTAAACAACAATGATATAAATATGAAATTTGATGAGTACCGATGACAAAATTGCGCTGACATAGAGAAAAGAATGTACAAACTTGTATTATTACATGATAAAATCTAAAATTTTATTCTATAATATTGAATTAATGTTTATTTTGGAACATAAATGTCATTCATAATGTCTAAGCTGTATTCTTTCCTAGTAGTAATTTTATATAATACCGATGAAAGAAATTGTGCTGACAGCCTTATTTTGAATGCTTTATCCTCCTCTTGAACTCTCCCATTGAAAGCTTTCTATTTGAAGGCGGTCTTCCTGCTCTCTTTCTTACTACAGGGGGTAACATTTGATAGATTTTATCGCATCAGGGACGTTCCCTTTATCTTCTTCCAACACTGGATATATTGTTTCTGCATATGCCATACGCCAAGCATCATTGCTGTAAAAATTTGCAACAAAATCAGATACATTTGCCTTTACGTGTGTCATGGCTGATAGAGAATGTACACAAGGTATTTTCTCGACATCAAATACCCTGCACATACATGTCTTCGCTGATAGATCAACTATAGCTACAGCTCCTTCGCCTTTGATCTCAAATTGTGATGCATTCATCCTTTCTACTCTGTATAATCCAACTTGCTCTTGTGATTTCCTTATCACCTTAAGGATTTCAGGAGTTATTATGTCTTGGGTTTCTAGTGCTTTCTCTCTTCTCTCCTGGAAATATGATGTGAGCTTTTCTCTAGCAAAATCCATAAGTGCCACAATAGGATAATCCTTTTTCCCTTTGAAAATGGAGTTCAAGCTCTCTGCATTGTTGGATGTCATCATATTGTATCTATTGCACTTTGCATGTGCTCTGGCCCATTTTTCAACACGTGTTGACACCAAATATTCTGATAGTTTTGGACACGTTGCTTCTATTTGTGCAAGCCAGCTGTTGAACTCTTGGATAGTGTAACTCTCTGCTGCTTTCTTGAACATTTTTCCCAGGTGTTTTTTCTTGAATGTCGCTTTGATGTTTTGTTTCAAGTGCCACATACATATGCAGTGTATAGCTGTTGGGTAAACTAAAGATATAGCCCTTGCAATGCTAGCATGTCTATCAGAGACAAACACTAAATCATTTGAGGGAGGCACAACCTTCAGCAGCCGGTACAAAAACCATTCCCAAGAGCTGTTGTTTTCAGAGTCAACAATTCCAAAAGCAAGCGGATAAATATGTCTGTTTGCATCTTGAGCAACTGCTCCAAGCAATGTACCTCTATATTGTCCAGTTAAGAATGTTCCATCAATAACAACAACCTGGTAGATAAAGAAATGAAATTACTAATCATATTGAATTTATGAAAATCAATGAGAACACAATTTATGTTGACACTGAGTAAGACATACTTTCTTTAAGAAGGGGAATGCTCTAATGCATTGGCCAAAGGATAGGAACAAGTACTTAAACCTGTCTTCTTTGTCTGTTGAAATCAATGCTATATTCCCATTGTTTTTCTCCATAAGCATGTGGCAAAATGATGGCAAATCTGCATAATTGGATTCTGGTGTCCCCTTAACAATTTCGTTTGCAATTTTTGATGATTTCCATGCTATCCAGTAGGTAATTGTCATCTTTTGTTCTGTTCTCAGCTGATCCATTATCTGTGCTGGTTTGTATCTAGTGTCAACGCTGTGGAATTATATTGAAATTAGAATAAATAATATATTAAAAAGCAAGATTAAATTTAAATACTATTTCTTACAAAATTTACTCACCTTGATTTGATGATGCTTGCAATCACTGATGATGAAGGTTTTTTGCAGTGTTTTGTTCTGATATCCCACGTGCAGGTGTGCATGTCATCGTATACGGTAACCTCATGCCAAGTTTGACCAAAAGTTTTGACATGCACTTTCCATTTGCAATTAGGATCTACACAATGCACCCTATAATACCTGGGTTCTGATTTTGCCACACGAAAACCAAATATCTCGGTTATTGACAAGATTCTCAAAGCATTCTTAACTGCTTTCCTGGATTCAAAGCTTTTGCCTATGTACATCAATTTTTCTGAATTCAGATTCAGACTAGGCATGGTAGAGCTCTCAGCATCCCAATCTTCTAGTGTAGTCTCTCTCATGTGTGCTGAAGAATAGAGGGTGCTCCATATTTCAGCTGCAGAATCTTCATCACTGGCAGTATCACTATTTCCAGAATACATGTCATCTCCAATATCTTCTAACAACACACCCTTCATCCTGCTGTCACCGATCAATGTCATGCTATTTTCTTCAGTGACAATGTCGGTTATATTTGGATTGCATGTCACCAACTGCAAACTATCAGCTGGAAATGTATGTTGATCTTCTTTGTCACTATTTGTTTTAATGCTGACACACAACTCAGCAGCAAATTTAACATCGTCTAGTTTGGACAACTCTAAAAACTCTTTTAAATCAGCATCACATTCAACGTTAAGAGGAGCTCTCAAGACTTTGAAAGGGTGCAAATGATTTAATTCTAATTCAAATGCACTATCTGCATTGAATCTGTTGTGCACTTTTTCAGTTAAACCCTGTAGTGTTATCGAGTCATCAAGTATAAACACCTTTGAAGTAGTGTCTCCGACAAAGGTTGGACCTGATTCATCAAATAACCATTTCCCACCATATACAACTGTAATAATGTGGGTTGCCATTGTAATTTGTAGAATATGAATTTAAGAGGATAAATAGATTGTAGTAGTAACAAACACAATCTGATTGAAGTGTTGACACAAGGAACCAAAATTTTCTATGATTCAAGTGCAGTGATGACATCAGCAATCAAAGTGTAATAAGGAATGAGTACTTCATTATATTGTCAAATGCAATATTTGATGCAACAATGAGGAGTGGATATCATCTAATCAACTATATGAATAAAATACACCAGTTATAAACACAATCCAACAAAATTTGCACCTCCGGTGCAAATTTTCTATGATTCAAGTGCAGTGCTGACATGGAGCAATCAAAGTGTAATAAGGAATGTGGAGTTCATTATATTGTCAAATGAAATATTGGATGCAACAGTGAGGAATGGATATCATTAAATCAACTATATGAATAGAATACACCAGTTATGAACACAATCCTACAAAATTTGCACCGAAGGTGCAAATTTTATATTATTCAAGTGCAGTGATGACATGAGCAATCAAAGTGTAATAAGGAATGGGTGCTTCATTATATTGTCAAATGCAATATTTGATGCAACAATGAGGAATGGATATCATCCAATCAACTATATGAATAAAATACACCAGTTATAAACACAATCCAATAAAATTTGCACCTTCGGTGCAAATTTTCTATGATTCAAGTGCAGTGCTGACATGGGAGCAATCAAAGTGTAAGCACATTATTCGAATGTATTTGATCTAGATATAGCAATGTTACATTTAAATTGCAAGCACATAATTCGAATGAGCATAAAGAAGCATGGATTCAAAAGGAGACTTCAAAATCTCATCCAATACATCAAAAATGAAATTTTCTGTAATTTCATTGCAGTAATCATTGAATTCGAATGTATTTGATACAGATTTACCAATTTAACATATTAACGAGCATAAATAAGCATAAACAAGCACAAATTCGATTGGAGACTTGAAAATCACACACATATAGCAAAAAACGATCATAATCAGTAATTGATGCTTCAAAAATCAATCAAAATTTATGCCAAAGGCGCAGATTTTGAGGCATTCCATAGCAGTAATCACTCGATTCGACTGTATTTCATACAGATATAGCAAAAACGAACTTAAACAAGCTCAGATTCGGTTGTTTTCAAAATCGTCTTCGTTAAGTCAAAAATTGAAGGAAATTTGCACCTTCAGCGCAAATTTTATGTGATTCTAATGGACATAGTAGTAAATTCGTCAGCATAATTCAGAATCAACTTAGAATCATGAAAAATCTATGAAAATTTGCGCCTTTGGCGCCAATTTTCCATGAATTCAAGGCAGCTTTGGATGTAGTTTGTAATCGAATGCTGTACTTACCTGATTCCGTAGAAGAGATGCTGAAATCGGTGGTTTTGATGAAATCGGAGAGATGATCGACACTTATTCTGCAAAATCGTCGTCGAGCAGGGCGCGAGAGAGAGAGGGTGTGGAGAGGGAGAGCGCGTAGGAGAGAGAAAGCGCGTGGGACAATGGAGGGGGTTTATATTGTGGACATTTCACCAATCTGTCCCAAAAAGTGGACATTTCACCAATTAGTACATATTTTATGGACATTTCGCAAATTGCCCCTATAGCTTTTAATACACTTGTCACTTGAGAGTTAAGAGCAAAATTTAGATACTTTATTTATGAAGTAAGCATGTTACACAATGATACTGAATATGCAAAGTCTTGTAAACACAAGGAAAAATGACCCAGAATAATAACAACTATCACATGTGAACCAAAAATAATACGAACTTTAAAAATTACTAATTGGTATATAAACTATCTTATATTAAACCAATATCGATAGAACAGCTAAAATTTACAAACGAAAAAATAATGTGGAGTTCAAATATAATTAACAAGAAGTTTGGGAAATATTGTAAAATTAAAGGAATCATCTTCATCCATCTCTTGAAACGCTTAAGCAAGGATTGTAAGGAATCTAAATATGAAATTTGTATTGATTTAGTCCGAATTGGCCTTGAAAATTAACAAATTTGAAATTCCTATCCTAAAATCTGCAAAAGCCCTTACTTAATTTTATATGTGATTTGTGTTTTTTACTTCAATTGAAGGGTTTGTGGTTTGAGATTTTTTGTGTTCTTCGTAGCGTCCATGGAGGGAGATCAGTTGTAATTGCAGGGTGAAAGGGAAGATGTTGGGAGACACCGTGGCAGTGGCAGTGAGCGAGCGGGGGGACGAGTTGCGAGAAGATGGTGCATGCGTCGACCTCGGAGAAGGGAGCGGCTGCGGAGAGGTAGTCGAAGAGAGTGGAGGACTCGCAGAGGTAAGTGACAATGAAGAGGTGGGAGTCGGAGTTGTAGACTTTGTGGATCTGGAGGACGTTGAGGTGAGCTGAGATGAGGAGGAGGAGCTTGGGCTCGGCGTCGAAGGAGTTGTCGGCGAGAGAGGCGCTTGTCGCGAGTGCTTTTGGAGGTTGAAGACAATGAAGAGTAACTACTTCCCCTAATTTTACAAAATTTTCCTAAACTTCTTGTTAATTATATTTTGAGTTTGAATTATTTTTTCGTTTCTGAAGCATAGCCTTGATATCAAAATCAGTTTAATTAGATATAGTTTGTGTACTTATTAGTAATTTTTAAAGTTCGTATTATTTTTGGTTCACAGATAATAGTTAGTATTATTTTTGGTCATTTTTCCTAAACACAATGAGACTGAAATACATTAATTTAAAGATAAAATGAGATGAGAAGCATGGGTAATATGGAATGAACCTACTTGATATGCATCGCTCACAGGTACCTGTTGCGACTGATGTTGGACTTAAAGCAAGGCAAATGAAGAAAGTTGATGTTAATATTCTCTTTTTTTTGTTTGTTTGGACCCATCTTTCTTTTCTCTATCATCTATACATTTTTGTCATTTATGCTATATAATGCCTAGGGACCTTTCTTGTCAAACTAGACAATTATTCAATTTAATTATGGAAGAAGTTAGGATTAATAAAGAATTAGTTCCAATAGTAAAATTAGCTGCTTTATAACTACTACACCAAAAAAAACCTAGTGTTTTCAACCCCAAATATATTACAAACTGGAGAGAGGTTTCTGAACACTTTTATTTGGCTTCAACAAACTTCAAAAACTTGGATAACACTTCGGAATGAGAAGAATATACCCTCTGTCAAGCTCCAAAAAAGCGGTTGAAATATGATAAAATTGATCTATAATAACATTGTTGTCCTTCGTGCCACTTTCATCAGAAACATGAAAAATTAAATGTCAATGATGGGGTATCTCTCTTTACTATACCTTTTTCTACAGATCAGTATAGTGCAGTCAATACTCAATAAATTACAAAAAAAAATGACCAAAAAACTGATTACAAGTTACTTAAAGAGGAATGGCGAAGCAGAGATACAAGACCACGGTTTATGGATATTGCAATAACATTTTGTTACATACTTCTTAGGAAATGGAATAATTTATAAAACTTTTATCTTGGAAGAAAGTGAACATAAAACCAATCACAAAGTCAACGAACTTTTGTATCTACATACTCGAAAACAAGAAGCAAGAAGAGATCTAGAGTGTTCACATGAAAAGATACTATAAAAAAAGCATTGAAATACTCCCCATATAAGTCCACAATGTTTGATCAACATGTTAAAAGACAACGCACTAGAACAGGATAATGGAACAAAGTAAACGAACCTACCGTGTCAAGTGCTTAAAGGACTAAATAAAAGACGTAGATCTGCAATGAAAGATTTTTGCATATGCTTATCACCCGCAATCTGCATAAAATCTAATCACTGCTAATTAAGAAGCGTAATCACTTAGCATCACAAAAACTTGATACGTTGTGCATTCACACATTCATTGAACAAAAGATTCATTCCAAAAATGTAGAATGATTACAGCTGCGCGCTCCCTATATACACCGCAAATTAACGTTCAATTGGACGTTGTAACAACGTCGGATTAGACGTTGTTACAACGTCGGATCCAACTTTGATCATGTATTAGTAATTTGCCTTGGAAAAAAAATTCGGACGTTGTAACAGCATTGGATTGGATGTTGCATTTTGAAAGCACAGTTTACAACATCGGATTGGATGTTGCATTTTGAAAGCCTACTTTACAACGTCCAATTGGACGTTGCAGTCCACCCAACCCACCCCGTCCTGGCCTTAGATTCACAACGTTGCATACCACATATTACAATGTTGGATCCGACGTCGTACTATAATTAACGTTACAACGTCAAATCCGACGTTGATTAGCAGCTTTTAATCCACGGATTTGCGGTGTATATAGGGAAACCCAGTTACAGTTGAGGTTGTGATATCTTGAACTATTTCTCTATTGCAATAGACTATTTTTATTCTTTATATTGATGTTAGTAACATTCTAAAAGCTCATAGGGTTAGTAACTATTTTCATTCGCTAATGAGAGGGTTCGTAACTTTCTTAAAGCTTCATTAATAGAACTGACTATCTACTGTATTCTTCATTGTAGAATTATGTAAGAGATGGAGTGTTGCATTGTATATTCTTCAAGTGTGCATTAACTATAGTGCTACATTTGTACATAATTATGTGGCATTATGATTCCAGCTTTATCACACCAGTGAGTACATCAACTCAAATACTAATTAATGCAGTAAGAGTGTACATTCACTCATTTATATATGAAAATAATTCTTAATTCAAATTTATGGTAAACGGCTAATCCCTTTTTGTTACTTTTGCTATCATAAAAAGCGAAGGAAAAAATGTTTAATTTTGATTAAAAAAATACAAAACTTTTTCCATAGAACATCAATTCGACTGGTTTCAAATCTCACAACTTTTCTAAAAATTTAGTATCTACTTTTTCCTTTATAAAACTTGGCTTAAAATAAGCCCTGAAATTTTTTCTGTTGTAGCTATCATACAAATGAGAGAAAAAAAATATGCCTAGTTTCAATAAAAAAAATTGTACTTGTTATAAACTAGAATTCATTGAAACATTGAACTTGAGGATAAGGAGGAGAATATGAGATTGTATTCAATTGATGTGTTCTGGGGAATCCACCAAATACAATATATATATAGGAGTAATCTCCTTGGGCTCCAAGAATAAGATCTTATCTAAAAGGTAAAACTTATCTAAGTAAATCTTGTACATCCACAAATAATATATATTATAACACTCCCCCTTAGATGTACAATCTTTATTCAGCTTACTGCCTCGTTAAAAACCTAGCTAGGAAAACCCAATGGGACAAAACCATAGCTTAGGGAAAAAGAGTGCAGCCTTGTACGCTCTTGTGATACCGCCTCGTTAAAAACCTTGTCAGGAAAAACACTATGGGACAAAAACCTGATTGAAGGGAAAAAGAGTGCAGTGCATATAATACTCCCCCTGACTTCAACGTGTTGAACGTCATTGATACATTCAGATCATATATGCTTGCTCTTCAAACTTCTTAGGATGTCTTCAAACTTCATTAGAGGTAGTAGCTTCATAAACATTGGATCTTCATTTGATTGAATACAGTATCGACACCGCGATACTGCATTTGATGAATTCTTTCTTGAATTTGGGATGTACAATGTATTCTTATGAGAGGGGTTGCCTCGTTAAAAACCTTGCTTTGGAAAAACCCAAATGGGACAAAAACCAAAGTTAAGGAAAAGAGTACAACTTTTCTCCCCCTCAATTTAGCATATAAATCACCAATTTTATAAAGACATGATACTTTTGGACCTAATTTCCTTTCACAATCTAATCAAGGATGAAAAAGTTCATTTGTCTTCATTTTGTAATATATATCTCTTCGTACACTCGAACTATAGGTCGAGATATTTTAGACCTTTCAACTAACTTCCAACTAATCCTCTGCTTATTGGATATCCTATGAATTGTTCAATAAACCAAACGCATTACGCTCTTAGCGTTTTGTAAAGACATTCATTCATAACCAAATGACTTTACATCTTCAATATTGGAGCTACAGGTCCAAAATATTAATGTTCAACTTATATAAGAATCGAATTAAACTAATCATTTGAATGTAGATATACTTCTATTTAGAAGTTACTACTAGAATGATTAGTTTAATTATTCTTATCAAGCACTTCAAGTGCAAACTTAGATACGTGCCATCAACGATAATCAAGGTTTTGGTCATTTCAAAACAACTCATAATCAATTCTAACATTGTCAACGTTTATGAAACCTCTTCAGGAGTTTTATACTTGCGGACATATCACCATTGTTTGAAGTTACTACTAGAATCTCGGTCTAAATCATGCTAGTGCATTATTTGTTATAAATGCAACTTTTATCACTATCTTTTGCATTTACTAATGTCTTTACTAGCCTGTTTGCTATATAGTTCATTGAGCTTTTGGTTCACTTCTAGTCCATGCAATATATTACTTCTTGATCTTCTTTTCATCTCCCCATAAATACCGAGTATTTTATTATCTATGATAAACTCTAGGTATTTGATCATCTATGGGGACTCAATCCTCCATTTACATTATCTTTCTTGGTTTACAACAACTTAGTGTAATATGGGGAGATTTCGGTGCCTATACCGAACATTTAAAAAACTTGTAAATATAAAGCTCTCTCCTGGAGATAAATTACAAAGGAGAATTTATTCTATTGTTGACCGAAATCGAATCAAACTCTTGATATTCATGCCTGCTTGTTAGCTGTTATTGATGACTCTACTAGGTCATTCCATGTGTTAGCATTATCCTAAATGATAATCTCATAAGTAAGGACTTCACTTGGTCGATTTAATCGTCAGCTTCTCAATGCTCATATATCCAACATATCAATTTCATTGATAGCATTTCCATATTACATCCATATTGCCAACATGAGTTATCTATTTATTATGTTGGATCATCTTTTTGACATCCTCAACTAGAGAAAAACCATTGCTATTGGCAATTATCAGCTTTCACGATCCCAATTTATTTGTCATCACTCCTTCCCTTTAGAGTGTTTTGACGCTCTTCTAGAGCCATTTTCTCATATGATTTACTGCTTGATTATATCAAAAGACTTTCGAGGACTAATTTTGATGCTCTTCTAGAGTTATGTGTAAGGTTTAATTATGTCAAGTATAGACTTTATACAAATACTCATTAGTTATTTCATCCCGAAAACTTCATGTTTTCCATATCATCAGATACCAAACTCTAAACCATTCTAACATTTTCATACGATGACCCATTCGCAGTTTGGGAGATTACAAATCCAAATTAGGTAAACCATCATCTTCGACTTGTTCTTCCACATTCTCCTTGAAATGAGAGTCGACTCATACATGATTATCTATAACCATTTTCAAAATTATGACCAGTATCCTAACAACCGTCGCGCACACTGTATTCTCTTTATGTCCTCTGATAGAGGTAACAACATTCATTGCATCTGGAAATAAGAGAGGTTGTTATGAACCATAGGTCATTTAGCTAGCTATTTATTTGAGTTCTATCATACCCAAGTAGATTAAGAACAAGATCCCAAAATAAAGAGTCTTCGGGCTCTCAGGAACTAATTTTATCAATTTCATACAATTTAACAAGGATGTGCTTCAAACTCTTCTCTCAAATCATCATGTGTTGAATAAAATTGGTATTATCTACCCATAATTGTTTCTTCAAGAAACATTCACAAATGCATATACATACCCATAAAATGCAAATCAAATCAAATAGATAAATAAAATATAGATTCCATGTACCTTAAAATAGGCAAATTGAACTAATAACAAACCAAAGGTGTTGGATCATTTAGACTCCTTCATTGGTGATCTTTCATATGTAGGAAAAAATTTATAATAGAAATGTATCAAATAATCCTACGATACTCATTTAATTTATCCATTTCATATGTATCCTTCTCTTTATAAGTATTATAAGTTTATCTACTTCAAGAGATAACTTATATTAACACGAATGATATATATATAATCCTTGTCAATATAAAACCACATATGTTTACGAAAGACTCTTAACAAGTTGTTTCCTCTGGAAAGACTTAGAGCTTTGAATTTATATTGCAAAAGTAAATTAAAAATATATGTACCTCGCAAGAAAATAACCAAAGTAATCTCGATAAAAATAAATACATTAAACATAAGTAAAATTTATTTGGCCACTTCTGGTGGATATCAATCCAAATATTTATCATTCGTCTCAAATAATAATATCATGAATTATTTTATCTTCTTCGGGAGATAAACTTATTGTTTCTGGGATGATATATAACTTCGAAAATTTTATCTACTTCAGGAAATAGTACGTGTTCATCTACTTCGGGAGATCAAAAATATAAAAACATACAAATTAAATAAATATAATTAATAGGATATAACTATATAAATAATCATTGTTTGATCATCTCTACAGGGATGTGTAGCTTTATTGTTCATCTACTTCGGGAGATTGAATTTAACAATTTTATCTACTTCAAGATATGGTTCCATTAAGATGTTCATCTAGTCGAGAGATATGTATGTTCATCTACTTCAGAAGATAAATTTACTTGGAGCAATTAAATTAAATGAAAAACAACATATCAATATGTATATACGTAAGCAAATCAGAGTAAATCATGAATCAATAAAAATTATTGATAACTCCCTTGATGAAATACAGAAGTTATGATATCTTTATTTGCAAGATGATGAAAGACAAAGGTATAAGATTTTATATCTTAGACAAATTGGATATGTTATTCTATATATTATTTGCATATGTGTTTAATATTTTAGTTAGATTTAAAGTTAAGTTTAAATCTAATATATTCGGATTATCTATGCTATTATCTGTTTGAAAACTAACATGCCTACAGGAAGATTTGAGGATATCCTTTTAGCCCGAAAATCAAACAAAAGATCTTCCTGCAACAAGAACCGAGATTCTGGGAGAAATGCAAATTAAAACTTGAACATATGGTATATGGATTACATCTTCAGTCTGGTGAGATTTTGACGCCACAAGATCAGCAAAGGCTCCTCATCTTCATTCAATTAAAATGGCTCCAAGGTTCGAATTTCAAAAGACAGTTCAAGCAATGACAACATATGGAAACGAATCAGCCAAGCGAAAATAAGTTCGAGATTATAAATACAAAGCCTTTCAGCAATTCAGGATACATCTCGACAAGCGTTCTTTGGCAAACAGAAAAGCTCTCGTATCTGCTCCTCATAATTCATCTACTGATCTGTTGTTCTTTTATCTCTCTTAGTGTAATTGCTTTATATTCTTGAGAGTTAGGAAGAACTTGAGCTACATAGTATAAGTTAATCCCTGTTATACTAAGAGTATCATATACTCAAACGTATCACACTTAGGTGTGGTGAAGGGGACTTTTATTTCTCTGTTTTTCGGTTGACTAGATAGAAGCGAGGTAGGCTTCGGGATATAGAAGAGATGAAGTTCTTCTAGGTTGTATCTAGGACTCATAAGGAAAGAGGAATAAAAGTTGTTTAAATCCTAAGGGTTGTGATAGCTCCCTTGATGAAATACATATGTTATACTATGGTACTAATCTTGCAGGTTGATGAAAGACAAAGGTTTTGGTATTAAAGCAGCTTTATACAAATTAGAGTTATACATTGCTGATTATGTAATTTGATTAGATTTAAAGTTTGTTTTAAATCTAATTCTCGGTTTATTTTAGATAAAATATTATGGATTATATATATATCTGTGTATTGGAGAATTATCTGCAGCACAGGTTTCAAATGCAAATTCGAAACTGACCGAGATTCTTGTTACTAGAAGATCTCAGCAGCGGTCTGATTTTTTGGAGATTCCAGCAACAGAAAATCTCAGATCTCTCTAGCAAGATTTGAAGAAATCCTCAGCAAATCAAAATTAAAGAGAACGTTAGGTTGTTGAGAGATTCTGGGTGAGAGATCAACAATAAACAAAAAGAAGAGCGTGGCTATAAATGGAGAAGGACGATATGCTCATCAACACAGAAATTCACCAAGTCCTCTATGCAAATCATTAGCGCTCTCCAGTGTTCATTGCGATCTGTTGTTCAACTGTTCTTCATTCTCTTATTTGTAATTCCTTTATATTTTCGAGAGTTAGGAAGATAGTGAGCTTCATAGTATAAGTTTTTCCCTGTTATACTGAGAGTATCATAAACTCAAACGTATCACACTTCAGTGTGAAAAGGGGACTTTTATTTCTCTATATCTTGGGTTGACTAGATAGAAGCAAGGTAGTCTTCAGGTGTTAGAGGAGAGGAAGTTCTTCTAGGTTGTATCTAGGACTCATAAGGAAAGAGGAATAAAAGTTGTTTGAATCCTACGGGTTGGATAACCCTAGGCGGAGACGTAGGCTCGTTAAGAGCCGAACTTCGTAAACAATTCACATGTTTAATATATTTATTTCCACATTTATTTTTAACAGTTTGTTTTCATAAGATAAACAAATCACTGCAGCTTTCTCAAGATCCTGTAAGTTCTGTTCAAGACCTTGAGATCAAGTTCAAGACCTTGAGGTTGAGTTCAAGGCCTTGAGAGTTGCGTTAAAGCCCCTGAAGTTGCTGCAGAAGGAGTCTTTGCGAAACTCTACCATACTCTATTCAACCCCCCTTCTAGAGTATTTGTCTTATTGTTATTTATATTCAGTACTCGTTTCTTCAAATGGTATCAGAGCTTAACTCACTTTTATTCGATTTAACAATAGGTGTGATCGATCATGAGTACTGTAGGTGAAGGAGGATTCGTACAAGGATGATATGCAAATCGTCCACCTCTCTTCTATGGAGACAACTTTGTGCATTGGAGGTCCCTGATGCAAATGTTTGTTATTGATCAAGTCATGGAGCTTTGAGAACTTATCAAGAAAGGATCTCACGTGCCAAAGAAAACCACTGTCGTTGGAGAAGTTGCTAAAGATGAGAGCGAATTCAATCAAACGAACTTGGAGAAAGTGGCCAAGAATTACAAGGCCATGAACTAGCTTTATTGTTGTTTAAATGCTGATGAATTTAACCGTGTTTCTTCTTGCAGGAGTGCTAAGGAAATCTGGGATAAGTTAGTAGTAACTTATGAAGGAACAAGCCAGGTAAAGGAAATAAAGATAAGTATTTACCTGCGTCAATATGAACTGTTTAAAATGTTGCCTACAGAAACAGTGAAGGAGATGTTCACAAGATTCACACAGATTGTGAACAACCTGGATTCTCTCGGCAAAATCTTCACCAACGAAGAAAAGGTAAGAAATATGTTGAAGAGCTTACCTAAAGCTAAATGGGGACCGAACGTTACCGCAATAGAGGAAGCACAAAATCTGTCTACTTTACCTCTGGATGATCTTCTCGGGAAATTAATTACCATTGAGATGATCCTTCGTGAGGAAGATAGAGAAGTAGCCTCTACTATGAAGAACTTGGCTCTGAAAGCTACAAGGGAAGAAGCCACCTCAGATGACGATGAAAGTGAAGATGAAGAGGATCCATTTGCACTCATTACAAGAGGGCTAGCAAGAATACTCAAAATGAAGAAGCAGTTCACCAATCAGGATTACAGTGGCTCCTCCAAATACAAAGGTAAGTCTTACAATGCTAATAAAAAGTCTAAAACAATGGCTTGCTTTGAGTGTGGTGATACAGAACACTTAGTCAAGGATTGTCCACTAAAGAAGAAGAATAAGCACAAAAAAAAAACAACCAAAAGAAGAAAGCTATGATGGCTTCATGGAGTGATTCCGACTCCTCAAGTGATTCTGAATCCGAAAACGAGCAAGCTAATCTATGCTTGATGGCTGATCAGGAAGAGACACCAAAGAAACATCTTGGAACCATTGTAAGAGATTTAATTTCAAGTCCTACTGTAGTGCTTTATGAATTTCTTCAAAACCTGATTTTAAATGAAGAGCATTTTATACATGAAACTACCACCTTGAAAGAGAGACTCTTTGAACAGGAAAAAGGTTTGAATGATATGTCACTGGAAATGAAAATTCTCAAAACTTCTCAGTCAGCCCTTGACAGTAAAGTCAAGGCCTTGGAGACAGAAAATGATGTCTTGAAGAAAGATCTCTCTTCTCTAAATCTTTATACCAAGGAGTTAGAGAAAGAGAAGATCTCGTTGGCTGAAAAATGTAGAGACCAGCAGACATCACTCATACGTTTTACCCAGTTCAAGGCTAATCTCGACGGGATGTTAGGTGAGCACCAATCTTACATAAACAAAAGTGGTATAGGATATAATAAAAATTTTCCAAAAAAGACTTCTACCACTTTTATAAAAGCTAAAGGACATTGGCGCTCACCCACATGTCATTTTTGTTGTAGGAAGGGTCATGTTAAGACTACTTGTCTGTATCGTAGAAATGATCCTTATATAATTCGTAACACTTTTCCTTTATGCTTAAGAGAACAGGTAAAGCAAATTTGGGTTCCTAAAGGGACTAGACCACCAAACATAGTTGATCCTGATTATGAATCTAAATTTGTGAATTGGTCTAGTCGGAAAGGTTGAATTTGGTTGTTGTGCAGGATATCACCAAGACCAAAGAGCACAAGTGGATATTAGACAGTGGTTGCTCAAGGCATATGAGTGGTAAAAGCTCACTATTCTCCGATTTTAAGAAGCAATCATCTGGTACAATTACTCTTGGTGATAAAGGGAAATGTAATATAATTGGTATAGGTATAATTGGTAAGGATCCATCTAATTATATTGATAATGTTTATCTTGTGGATGGATTAAGATATAATCTTCTTAGTATTTCACAACTTTGTGACAAGGTCAATGTTGCTTTGTTTGACTCCAAGAGGTGCTTAGTTAAAGATAAGAAAACTGGGAATATCGTGCTCACTGCCCCTCATTGTAACAACGTATATTCTATGAGCACTAACCAAGTTGTAGGACTATGTTTAAAGTGTCTCAAGGCCTTGACTGAGGATCCAAGGCTTTGGCATAGACGTCTTGGTCATATCAGCATGCACACGATGAACAAGCTATGATAAAGGGACTTGGTTCCTGGTCTTCCCGATTTAAACTTCAAGGTAGATGAGCTATGTAACGCATGCTCACGAGGTAAGCAAACTCGAGGGTCATTCAAACCCAAAAAGGTAGTAAGTACCTCTCGCCCTATTGAAATGTTACATATGGATTTATGTGGTCCTATGCGTGTCAAATCTCCCAAAGGTAAGCAATATATCCTTGTCATTGTTGATGATTACTCTCGGTTTACTAGGGTTTCCTTTTTAAAAGAAAAATCGGAAGCTTTATATGAGTTTTCAAAACATTGCAAAGAATTACAAGCTTTGAAATACCTGCCGATTGTTTTAATTAGAAGTGATCATGGGCGCGAATTTGATCAACTTAAATTTGATTTGTTTTGTTCAAAATATGGGATTTTTCACAATTTTTCGGCTCCTAGGACACCTCAACAAAACGGGGTTGTGGAACGAAAGAACCGCACCTTGGAGGATATGTCTAAGACTATGCTTTTAGAAAATGCTTTAGCAAAATCCTTTTAGGCTAAAGCCGTTAACACGGAAAATTATATTTTAAATAGATGTCTAATTCGCCCCATCTTAAAGAAAACCCCAAATGAACTTTTCTATGGGAGAAGACCTAGTGTTTCTTATTTCAAATCTTTTGGGTGCAAATGTTTTGTTCACAACAATGAAAAAGATAATCTTGGGAAGTTTGATGCACGTAGTGATGAAGGTATTTTTCTTGGTTATTTTTTAAATAGCAAAGCTTATCGTGTTTATAATAAACGCAATAAGGTTGTTGAGGAAAGTATTCATGTTATATTTGATGAAAGCAATAACGGTGTGTTGAGTGATAGCTTTGCAGACTTAAACTTGAATCAACATGAGGATCAAGGCTCCGATGTGGAAGAAGAAAAGGAAAAACCACAAAGACGAAACATGCAGGAGCTAATTCAAGACACTTTAGAGCAGACTCAAGATCTTGACCTCCAAATGCAGGACCTTGAACAGAGATTCCAAGGCCTTGATTTAGGAGATACTGAGCATGATCCAGTTATTGAAAGTGAACCTCAAGGTCTTGGAGAAGCTTCAGCGTCTCAAGAGCCTAATCGTCGGAGATTTCAGCAGTCTTCTTCACATCCTTTGGAGAACATCATTTCTAATCCACAATCCGGTATTCAAACTCGATCTAAAATAAGAAATTTGTGTGCTTTTTATGCGTTTGTTTCCCTCGTAGAACCAAAGAATCCAAAGGAAGCACTGTAAGACCCGGATTGGATCATGGCAATGCAAAGTGAGCTTAATGTGTTTGAAAGAAACAAAGTTTGGACGCTCACTCCAAGACCCAAGCATCAATCCGTCATTGGCACTAGATGGGTCTTTCGAAATAAGTTAGATGAGGATGGAAAGATAACTCACAACAAAGCTACACTCGTCGCACAAGGATATAATCAAGAAGAAGGTATTGACTACGAGGAGACTTTTGCTCCCGTAGCAAGGTTAGAAGCTATTCGTATGTTACATGCTTTTGCATCTTATATGGGTATTAAACGTTTTTAAATGGATGTTAAATGTGCTTTTCTAAACGGTATTTTAGAAGAGGAAGTGTATGTTGCACAACCTCCTGGTTTTGAAAACGAGGATTTTCCAAATCATGTTTACAAGTTGGACAAGGCACTTTATGGTCTCAAACAAGCCCCTAGGGCATGGTATGAGAGATTGTCCAAATACACTACTAGAATACTGCAATTAGACATCATGTGATTTAAGTCTGTCAAAAAAGCAACCGATGTTAAATTAATCTATTACATCAAATAATAAATTTGTAATGTTAAAAAAACTTAAGACAATTGTTGAATTTTTTGACATATGTTAAATGGTTAATTTTTAAAAATTAAAACACGCGCCCGAACGCCCACCCATACTTAAGAAAAAAAATTTAAAACACACGCCCAAGTTGAAACACAGGGTATTTGAAACACATAGAATTTTTTTTTTGTGTGGATTTCAAAATTTGGGGGAATTTTATAACACACTAAAATTATCCTCTCTCCCTCAGACAAACACAACCCTAGCCACTCCAACTTGTACGAAGATCCTTTGCTCCATTCTTAGTTCTACCACTGCTGTCTTCTCTTTGCTCCAGATCTGGCCTTCTTCCTCTAGATCCGGCCTCCTCCTCTTTGCTCCGGACTCCTCCCATCAATGGCTTCATTCCCATATCATCGTCTTCACTCATTGTCTCGTCCCCTCTCTCTCACTCTGGTCCGCGACTACGAAGATGGCGGTCCTTTCTCCTGGAACCCTAACCAGTAAGCTCTCTCTCACCCTCTGTAGATCTCTCCCTCTTTCACTCTATGGCTCTCATGCCTTCTAAGTTACGAATTCTCTCTCGATTGCTAGCGATGGCCTCACCACGATAACGACTGCCTCCCTCGTTGCTTAGCCCTCTTACTCCCTCCACCGCCGGTAACCTTCTGTGGTAAGCACTCATGTCCTCCGTCTCCCTTCGACTTTCCCTTGGGTTTTGAGACCTTGAATACTCCTCTCGTGTTCAAATCTATGGCTGTCATGGTTTTATTTCATTTTTCTAATATTCAGATCTAGGGTTGTCATGGTCTAATTTGATTCCCTAATATTATGATCTAGGGTTTTGGTGGTCTTAATTCATTCTCTAATGTGTGAGTGTTTTCTTCCTTTCTTTATGGAAACTTGTTAAACTAAGATGGTAGCATTTGATTGTGACTGATGTACTCCCTCAAAATGGAGATGATTCATGGTTGCTTCTCTTATGTATCTTATCATTGTTCTTATACTGGAAAGGTGAAGATTAAAGCATGTGCTACAATTGGATGGAATGCTTTTTTTGTTTTGGTCAGAAATGGATGGAATGATTTGAATAGAAGAGCTAAGAGAAGTGCATAACGGTTAGCTGGTGGATCTACTATGAATTAGGTTCAACTTTCTTTATTGATTTGTGTCTAGTTTAATGTTCGTAATTGCTAATGGTCCAAAAATTAGTTAAAATTGAATACAGTATCAAGAAAATCCTTTGTTGAATGTAGAGAGAATTAGGGGGCATAGATTCACAACAAAAAGGTTAGATGGGACCTGTAAGCTGGGGTTATTACTTTGACATATAGGTGAAGGGTTTTTTTGTTGCACAGCTCATTCAGTGCGTGATTGCTAAATTCTGCTCCTTTGACCTGTTGAACTTATTTTTTAATTTGCTAAGCTTATTTACTTGTTTGTGCTTAACTTTAACTATGTGTTTTTTTTATTCAGTAGCCCCATTAAAAATAAATGAACCATTATTTTGTTAGGTTAAATTCTATGAGCAAGATTGGAATCCCCAGGTGGATCGTCAAGCATTGCAACGTGCACGTTGATAGGTCAAATGAACCCATGTCTTATCTATAAGCCTAGTTGCATCGTGCACAAAAAGTTCAGTTCATTCAAAGGCACCATTGTGCTTCTGATTGTGGGTAACATTGTTCTTTCTGCTAGCCTTTTAAGAGCCTACATTACTAAATATGAGGCAATATTTTTGCTTATTCATCATCAACTCATCTCAGTTTTTGTCAGGCATATGCAAGGGACTAAGATAACTGAGTTGTAAGTATGAATTTCAACCTAGTTCTTATTGGTGAAGACATATTCCTTCCACAATAGGTTTGTTGACAAAGATAACTGGGTTCACTTGTTCTGTTGCCCCATCCAAGTTATTTCTTGCCACCTGGGTTACTTTTTTTTATTTTTTACTGTTGGAGGAAACTCAAATTTTTACAGATATGGATACCGAATTCCTCTTGATTTGCTAGATCATAGCTGTGAAGGAGCTGTTATTTGGGCTGAGGTTACAGGTGCTGTTGAGTTATTCTACTCCCCCATATCGTACTGTCCATCTGCAATACAGGGGAAAAATTGTTTTCAAGGGTATTGAAATTTTATCCTAGATCTCCTTATTTAAAAAGGAAAAAAAATCAAGGAAGAAAGAAAAGAAAACTATAGCACAACTCTTGCTTATAATCATTCAAGACATATCTAACTTTCTCTTCCTTGAAATACCAGGTTCTTTTGTAGATTGGGTTCTACAGATGAAACACGTAAGTTCATATTTTTATTGTTTATCAGATGACAATTTAAGCACATTCTCATTTTGTGAGGGTGGATCAAGTGAAAGGTTTAATTGTAGTGGATTTCTAGATATAGACGAGAAGGGTAGTTTGTAACAATGAGATTTGAGGTCTTATTTTCAACATTATGTTTCAGAGATACATTGACTTGCATCACAAATCTAAAATAATCTTGCTATAACTAGACAAAAAAGCTGGATCAGGTGCCTTATTTGTAAAGGTCATCATGGATGGTGCTCCTTATCTGTCGAAAATATAGTTGAAGGCATATAATACATATAAAGATATGTCATCTTCTATGGAAAAGATGTTCAGCTGGATCACCATAGGTATGTTCTGTTTCTTTATTTTCTTAATATATTTCTGCGTCTAGTTGTTTTACACTTTAGTTGTAAATTGTAATACTTGGAGCTTATATGTGATCTGCTGGCATATTTAAGCTCAGTGCACTTCTATGACCTTATGCATGAGGCTTTTATTATTTAACAAACTTGATGTGTCTCAAGTTTGCTAATCTTATTCTCTTTAAATATTTTGTATGACTGAAGTAGTTCGATCTTGATTTCTCAGATGAAGCTCATTTCTTGCAAGTAGAGAAGATCTTGTTCAAAGAAAAATCAGAGTTTCAAGAAGTTCTCATATTTGAGGTTTTCAGCACAACTTTCTTTCTTGATATTGAATACCTAGAGAATTTCGGTTTCACTGTTTTAATACTTCATAAAAATATTGTATCTCATAGTGTTAAGTATCTTGTACTTGCAGTCATCTAGTTCTGGCAAGGTTCTTGTGCTTGACGGAATCCTTCAGTTAGCTGAAAAAGATGAGTGTGCCTATCAGGAGATGATTACTCATCTTCCTCTCTGTTCGATTAAATCCCCTAAAAAGGAAAGGTAATGGGATTTAATCATCCTCTTCTAGATTCATGTGAATGGTTTCTCTCTAGTTCTGCTGTTATGGATATGTTACTGGTTATTTGGCTTTCTCCATGCATCTAGTTTTTTGGTGTTTGTATTTCTTGTTTTGTTAGGTTCATCTTTTAGCATTTGCTTCATTATTCTTATTAGCAATCATTGTAGAAAAAAGTGACACACTTTTTTTTTCTCAGTTGATAAAGCTATCAATAGTTGACAAAATAATTCATCATTAATTATCTTTGACGAATGGTCTTGGCATTCTTCTCAAAATAGTTGATTAAATTACATTCATTGATTCAATCTGTAACAGGTACGCCTTAAGTTGGGACTTTATCTACATAGTCCATATTCTCTAAGAGTCTTTCTGTTTGTGTAGTATTTGCCAATAAAGCATATAAGGAGCAAAGATCCTGGTTTGGTGCCCAGCGCTCTTCACCAAATTTTCAACCCTTCTGTTGGAAGTCAAGACAAGCCAAAGAGGTAGACTAGTTCCTTGCTTCTTAGATTATACAGTTGGCTATCTCTTACCTAGATCCCTGGAATTGTTGCTCCTTTTGAGTTGGATAATGAAAAATGATAAATTAACTCTATATGGAATTCCATATTGCTAATATTTTAATAAATATTTTAAATGCAATAGAAGTGTCCTTTATTGTTGGTCTCATTGGATGTAAGTTGACTGATATTTCTGTATGGCAGTTAGTGTTAGTCAAATTGAGGTGTTGTATAAACTCTACAAGAAGATCAGTAGTCCTGTTATTTTTCACCTTCTTTGAGTCAGCTCGCCACGCCAATTTCTCCCCGTCCCTTCTTCTGGTGACCTCTTTCCTCGCTTTAGATCCTCTAACGATCTCTCCGTCCCATCCTGCAGTGACCTACCTCCTCCATCCTTCAGATCTCCCTATTCGCTCCTCCGTTCCCATTCTTCCTACTCTTTCACCCTTGCCTCCTTCCTCTCTCCTCCGCCAATCGGGTATGGAGCTAGATATGGAGAACGGATGCCACCTGCAAGCCTCCTTGCAAGCCCATGCTCGCGAGACCACCTTTGTTTGCTCTCTCTGACAGACGGCACTCTTTGTTCTCTCTACACAATAGGTACGCTATTCTTCTTCTTCTTCTTCTTCTTCTTCTTCTTCTTCTTCTTCTTCTTCTCTTTTCTGCTCGATCTTTCTTTGCTTGGAATCTAGGGTTCTTAGACTATTCGATCTTTCTCTTTTCTGCTCGATTTTTCTCTACAATATCTTTCTTTCTTGGAATCTATTGCTATCTTCTTGATGGACTAAAGAAAATCCCTTTGCTTTTGATGATTTCAAGCCTCTCTCTTGATGTATATTTGAAAATTGAAAAGAGGGGAAATGAGATGTCTCTATGCTCTGAGACTGCTTTTGATGATTTCTGTCATTATGCTCCAAAAATAGATATTTTTTTCTTGAACCCATGTATACTGATCCATTCATCTATGTCTTTTCTGTCTATTGCTGATGCTGTTGAGGTACATAAGAGAACTCATTATTACCCCTCATCTTATTTTTTACTAAATGAGAGAACAAGCACCTAGCATTCTAGCTATTGATCATTTTTCACCGGGAGTTCATCGTCAAAAATTTGCTTCTAGTGGCCCATCTGCTGTTTATAATCACTATGTTATTTTAATATTATTGGTACTTGTTTTTCTTCTACCTCAGGAACTTGCTGGAATTATCAAACTCTCGGCCTTTTCTAGCTTCAGTTTGTTTGAATGCCGCAAAGTTGTCACTGGTTCCAAAAAAACAGATCATGGAACTGGTATTTTAATATTATTGGCTCTTTGAGTGATTTCTGAATATGCTTGGCTCTTGGAGTAGAGTGCCGAGACTACATAGTTTTAGTTTTTGGAAGTGTGCCCGTCATTTAAAAGTATTCATCATTTGTAAAGTGTATTTTTCAAGTACCTATCATTTGTAAAACATTTGTAAATGTCAACTTCACATTTATTTTAATGTATATGTTCTTTACATACCTATCATTTGCGGAATATTATTATATGAACAAAGGGTGTTGTGTATCGAATGAAAAAACATTGAATTATAGATGAAAAGTGTTGTGCTTGAATAGATATGAAATCGAATCATTACATAAAAACATATGCTAGTATCATTATAGACATCGTCTAAATAATTTAAACCAGTGCGTAACATATATTTTTACATCCCAATGTTAATATAAATTGATATATATTGCTAACAACAACATCTTTATATAAATCTGAAATGATGTCTATATCATATTAATACATCAGTTATGTACATATATCATACGATAAATTATTTTAAAATAATAAAAGAATCACAAATTATACATATGAAATTAATATACACAAAATCAATATAATAAAAAAGATGTCTATTTTGTTTTAATACATTGATTATTTAAAAAATAGTGATGTAAATGTAAAATTTAGGCTTGGTGTGGACATCTTCAAAAGCTTATAAATGAAAAATAACGAGGCTTTAACAACAAACGAACATGTCAAAAATAAATTTGAGGGGCTGATTTATATCTATATTCAATATAAAATAGATGTTTAACCAAGAAAAGACATCGGCTTAAAACCGATGTGGGAAAGTTGATCTTTTACTACACGCACAATAAGATCGGAATTTTTTTCGAAAGACATTTGTTCACAACAGATGTCTAATTGCATTTTTCTAGTAGTGATATCTCCTTGAAAATGGTTTTAAACGTGGTTTGATTGACAAGACTTTGTTTATCAAAACTCGAGGTAATGATTTACTAGTTGTTCAAATTTATGTAGATGATATATTATTTGGTGCTACTAACAATTCTCTTTGCAAGGAGTTTTCTGACATTATCTGCAGTGAATTTGAAATGAGCCTTATGGGAGAATTGACGTTCTTTCTTGGACTACAAGTCTATCAAGCAAAGAAAGGGATTTTCTTGAATCAAGGCAAATATACAAGGGATCTACTCAAGAAATACAATATGGATCAATCAAAGGTTGCCAAGACCCCTATGAGCTCAACGCTATCCTGAGACCAAGATAAGAATGGTAAGAGTGTGAACAAAAAGGAGTATCAAGGTATGATTGGTTCACTCCTCTACCTCACCGCAAGTCGACCGGATATTATGTTTAGTGTATGTATGTGTGCAAGGTTTCAGGCTGATCCAAAAGAATCGCATCTCATTGCGGTTAAGAGGATTTTTTGCTACTTAAATGGAACTCAAGACCCTGGTCTTTGGTATCCTAAGTAAAGCAATTTTCGCCTCATTGGCTATTCGGATGCAGATTTTGCAGGATATAAAGTCGATAGAAAAAGCACCTCTGGATTCTGTCAACTATTAGGATCATCCCTAATAAGTTGGCACTCGAAGAAGCAAAATTCTGTTGTACTTTCAACCGCAGAAGCTGAATACATAGTTGTTGGTGCATGTTGCTCACAAGTTTTATGGATCGCTCAACAATTGCAAGATCTTGGTTTTGATCTAAAAAGGTATTCCTATTAAATGTGACAATACTAGTGCTATATCTATCACTAAAAATCTTGTGCAGCATTCTCGAACCAAGCACATCGATGTAAGACATCATTTTATTCGAGATCATGTTGAAAAAGGTGACGTATCCATATCCTTTATCTCTACAGATTTGCAACTTGTTGATATGTTTACTAAACCATTGCCTGAGGAGAGATTTAATTTCATTCGATTAGAGTTTGGTATGCTAAACAAGGATGCATTGTTGTAGGGGGAGCATAAACGAATGAGAATTCAAGGCCTCGAAAACTCATTTCAAGACCTTGAAGATCTATTTCGTATACAAAAATTATTGGATCAATTCTTACGGCTATTATTTTTTATAATATCTGGCTGTTAAGATTTCTTTTTACCCTAATTTAACAAGATTTTATCGCTTCAATTTTTTTAAAAAATAAACAATCTTGGAAACAAATTTTTTCTGGGTCAAATCTTTTCATATCTTTTCAAATCAGTTATTTGATTTTTAATTTCTTTTTTCTTTACTGGTATTTATCCTTTCTTTTAAAACCATACTTCTCTCCATTCTAGAACCATCCTTCGGCGTTTCATCTTCCTCCCCCCTCTTTATTACAACTTCTCCTGTCACTTCCCTCACACGGCTCAACACTCCACTCTCTTTTTCTCTGTTTTCCATCTTCTCTCCCCTCTCCAGAAGTTCAATCAACCATTTTCATGGCTCCAAAAATGGCTACTAGAAATCCCGGATCCTCGAGTAGAGGAAAGCGCCCCGCTACCAGAAGGCACAAGGAAATCGAGGAGGAGGAGACCATCAGCGTTCACTCGTGCTCATCTAAAGATGCTCTGTCCCGAACCCAGACGCAGATGCCCATGCCTACTCTGATACAGATGCCCATGCCCAGTTTACTGGCATCCTGGTTCCAGAACTTCGAAGTTGCAGGTAAGTGGCTCGACACTTTCAGTTCTCGAAAGCTTTGCCTGTGTGATTCTGTCGATCCCTCTTTTCTTGAGTCTCTTCATCTTCTCTGCATCATCCTTCTCAAAGGTACTGCCTTGTGGCCTATTCTGAATCCCGGAGATGTTCATTACCCTCGCCTCACACGTCTATTCTTTGTCAATCTGACTTTCAAGAGAGATCGTGGTAACCTAACCCTAAACACCACCATCTGTAACACCAAAATAGAACTTACCCCAAGAGTCATTGCCGACATCTTTGGCCTTCCCAAAGAAATTTCCACTGCTGGTCACCCTTCCCGTGCTGAATGCATCTCCAAGGCCAAAGAAAAGTTCTTTCTTCCATCTTCATTGTCAAACACCTCTTGCCAAATGACCCATAATGTCCTGAACTTAGAAGCCAAAATCATTTTCACCATCCTTGCTAGGTGTATCATCCCTCGCTCCCACTCCAGGGAACTGGTCACCAATCAGCTTCTCTCTCTTGTCTTTCTGGTGATGTCCGGATATGAAATCGATGTTCCAAATTTGATCCTAAACCACATGATCCACTCTATTTCCTCTGCACGTGATATTCCTCTGCCTTACAGCAATCTCCTCCCCCACATATTCAAATATTTTCGCCTTGACACCTCCCTTGAGGAAAAGGCAGTTCATTCAGGCAAAGTGGATGCGAACCTGTTCCAAAGGATTGGGATTGTCAAAGTTGCTGAAGACTTTTGGAAATTAAAGGGCGACCTGTCTGCCGAGGAAATAGCCGCCACCCCTGGACTTCAACTTCAACTGAAATCGGCTCCTTCATCCTCCTTTTCTGAGGAACGTTTGGAGGAGTTGGAACTGGGTTAGGATGCGCTGCGGAGGGACGTGATCGACATGCAATTGGAGCTGACATACATGCTAGATCAGACGCAAGAACTTCTTGCCATGGTGAATTCATAGATTAACAACATGTTCCATCTGAACACATTCACCTTCACTTGCGCTGGTAACATTCTCCCGCTTGCTGACGATGCTGCAGAGCTGTGCAAAGCAAAGGCCTCCAATGTCATATTCAATTGTGAGCAATCTGTGCGCAACCGGAAGATTCTTCGCCCAGTGGTTCCTGAGCCTTCTGTCATTACTGTCGAAGCATATGACGAGATCAAGAGCTATCACATGGAGGAGCAGAGAAGGGTTGATGAGATGGTTAAGGATCAAAAGGTCAATCAAGCTCACATGCATTGGAAGAGGAAGGCTGAGAACGACAGGGAAGCGAATACGCGTGAGAAGAATGGAGAAAACACTGGCTATAGGAAGTGGCGAGATGAATGATTTCAAGACCTTGTTTGGATGGATATTTTGAACTAGTTTTATGTTATTTTAAACTAATCTGCCTATATTTTGAACTTGGTTTCTAACCTGTTTGTGAGTCTCCCTTGTCGAAAGACAAAAAAGGGGGAGACTTGTTTTGCGGTATGGTTTGTTGTTTGCTTAAACTGGTTTTCAAAATTATGCTATGATGATCCAACATAGTTGTTGATATATAATTCTGCTGATATGTTGTTTATGATGGACTAATCTGCAGGATTCTCAAAACTCCAATTTGTTTTGTCTTTCATCAAGGGGGAGATTGATAGCTCCTTTGATGAAATACATATGCTATACTATGGTACTAATCTTGCAGGTTGATGGAAGACAAAGGTTTTGGTATTAAAGCAGCTTTATACAAATTAGAGTTATACATTGTTGATTATGTAATTTGATTAGATTTAAAGTTTGTTTTAAATCTAATTCTCGGTTGATTTTAGATAAAATATTATGGATTATATATATATCTGTGTATTGGAGAATTTATCTGCAACACAGGTTTCAAATGCAAGATCGAAATTGACCGAGATTCTAGTAACTAGAAGATCTCAGGAGCGGTTTGATTTTCTGGAGATTCCAGCAACAGAAAATCTCAGATCTCTCTAGCAAGATTTGAAGAAATCCTCAGCAAATCAAAATTAAAAAGAACGTTAGGCTGTTGAGAGATTCCGGGTGTGAGATCAGCAATAAACAAAAAGAAGAGCGTGGCTATAAATGGAGAAGGACGATATGCTCATCAACACCGAAATTCACCAAGTCTTCTCTGCAAATCATTAGCGCTCTCTAGTGTTCATTGCGATCTGCTGTTCAACTGTTCTTCCTTCTCTTATTTGTAATTCCTTTATATTTTTGAGAGTTAGGAAGACAGTGAGGTTTATAGTATAAGTTTTTCTCTGTTATACTAAGAGTATCAGATACTCAAACGTATCACGCTTCGGTGTGAAAAGGGGACTTTTATTTCTCTATATCTTGGGTTGACTAGATAGAAGCAAGGTAGGCTTCAGGTGTTAGAAGAGAGGAAGTTCTTCTAGGTTGTATCTAGGACTCATAAGGAAAGAGGAATAAAAGTTGTTTGAATCCTACGGATTGGATAACCCTAGGCGGAGACGTAGGCTGGTTAAGAGCCGAACTTCATAAACAATTCACGTATTTAATATCTTTATTTCCGCATTTATTTTTAATAGTTTGTTTTCATAAGATAAACAGATCACTACAGCTTTCTCAAGATCCTGTAAGTTCTGTTCAAGACCTTGAGATCAAGTTCAAGACCTTGAGGTTGAGTTCAAGGCCTTGAGAGTTGCGTTAAAGCCCTTGAAGTTGCTGCAGTAGGAGTCTTTGCAAAAATGTACCATACTCTATTCAACCCCCCATCCCTTCTAGAGTATTTGTCTTATTATTATTTATATTCAGTACTCGTTTCTTCAGGTTGGATAACCCTAGGTGAAGACGTAGGCTGGTTAAGAGCCGAACTCCATTAACAATTCACATGTTTATTATTTTTCTTTCCGCACTTAATTAGCATTTTATTTTTGTGAGACAAACAAAACACTGCAGCTATCTCAAGACCCCTTAAGTCCAGTTCAAGACCTTGAAATCAAGTTCACGACTTTGAGATCGAGTTCAAGGCCTTGAGATTCAAGATAAAGCTCTTAAAGTTGCTGCTGCAGAAGACTTTGCAAAAATTTACCCTACTCTATTCAACCCCCCTTCTAGAGTATTTACATTATTGTCTTTTACTTTATGTACTCGATTATTCAATTGGTATCAAAGCTTAACTCACATTTATTTGATTTAACAATATGTGAGATCGATCATGAGTACTGTAGGTGAAGGAGGATTTGCATAAGGACGATCTGCCAATCGTCCACCTCTCTTCCGTGGAGACAGTTTTGTGCATTGGAGGTCATTGATGCAAATGTTTATCATTGATCAAGACTTGGAGCTTTGGTAGCTCATCAAGAAAGGACCTCACGTGCCAAAAAAAGACCACTGCTGCGGGAGAAGTTGCTAAGGAAGAAAGAAAATTTGATCAAATAGATCTAGAGAATGTGGTAAAAAACTATAAGGCCATAAACCTACTATATTGTGGCTTAAATGCTGATGAATTTAATCGTGTTTCATCTTGTATAAGTCCTAAAGAAATATGGGATAAACTAGTAGTCACCTATGAAGGAACAAGCCAAGTCAAGGAGACCAAAATCAGCATATATCTTCGACAATATGAACTGTTCAGAATTCTACCCACGGAAACTGTGAAAGAAATATTCACCAGATTCACTCAGATCATGAATAACCTGGACTCTCTCGGCAAAATCTTCACCAATGAAGAAAAGGTAAGGAAGATCTTGAGGAGCTTGCCCAAGGCAAAGTGGGGTCCAAAAGTAACCGCAATAAAGGAAGCACAAAACTTATCAACTTTGCCACTGGATGATCTCCTTGGTAAGCTTATTACCCATGAGATGATTCTTGGTAAGGAAGATGGAGAAGTAGCCTCTAGTGTGAAAATTTTGGCCCTCAAAGCTAAAAAGGAAGAAGCCTCATCAGACGAAGAGAGTGAAGATGAAGAGGATCCATTCACACTTATCACAAGAGGGTTAGCACGGATACTCAAAATGAAGAAACAGTTCGCCAATCGAGATTATAGTGACTCCTCCAAATACAAAGGTAAGTCATACAATTCAAATAAGAAAACTAAACCAATGGCTTGCTTTGAGTGTGGTGATACAAAACACTTAGTCAAGGATTATCCACAAAAGAGGAAAAATAGGTTCAAGAAGGACACCCAAAAGAAGAAAGCTATGATGGCCGCATGGAGTGATTCTGATTCATCAAGTGACTCAGAATCTGAGAACGAACAAGCAAATATATGCCTAATATCCGACCATGAAGAAACACCTAAGAAGCATCTTGGAACCATTGTAAGGGATCTAATTACATGTCCTACAGCAGTACTATCTGAATTTCTTCAAAATTTAATTTTGAATGAAGAGCATTTTGTTAATGAAACTAACATCTTGAAGGAAAGGCTTTTAGAATAGGAAAAATACATGAATGAGATGTCGCTGGAAATGAGAAATCTCAAAGCCTCTCAGTCAGCCCTTGACAGTAAAGTCAAGGCCTTGGAGACAAAAAAACTCTGTCTTGAAGAAAGATCTCTCCTCTCTAAGTCTTCACACCAAGGAATTAGAGAAAAAGAAGATCTCGTTGACTGAGAAGTGTTGAGACCAGTAGACATCACTCGTGTGTTTCACCTAGTCCAAAGCCAATCTTGATAGGATGTTAGGTGAGCATCAATCGTCCTTAAACAAAAGTGGTATTGGATATAACAAAATTTTTCCAAAAAAGGCCCCTACCACTTTTGTGAAAGCTAAAGGAAATTGGCGCTCACCCACATGTCATTTTTGTTGTAGGAAGGGTCATGTTAAAACTACTTGTCCTTATCATAGAAATTATCCTTATATAATTCGTAACACATTTCCATTATGTTTGAGAGAACAGGTAAAACAAATTTGGGTTCCTAAGGGGACTAGACCACCAAACATGGTTCATCCCGATTATGAATCTAAATTTGTAATTTGGTCTAGCCGAAAAGGTTGAATTTGGTTGTTTTGTAGGATATCACCAAGACAAAAGAATACAAGTGGATACTTGATAGCGGTTGCTCAAGACATATGAGTGGTAAAAGCTCACTATTCTCAAATTTGAAGAAGCAATCGAATGGCAGAATAACTCTTGGTGATAAAGGAAAATGTAACATAATTGGTATAGGTAAGACCGGTAAGGATCCAACTAACTATATTGATAATGTTTATCTTGTAGAAGGATTAAGATATAACCTTCTTAGCATCTCCCAACTATATGACAAGGGTAACATCGTTTTGTTTGACTCCGAGAAAGGCTTAGTTAAAGATAAGAAAAATGGGAACATTGTACTCACTGCCCCTCGTTGTAACAATGTATATTCTATGAGTACTAACCAAGTTACATGAGCAAGCTTAAAGTGTCTCATGGTCACAACGGAAGATCCAAGACTTTGGCATAGGCGACTTGGACATGTAAGTATGCACACGATGAACAAGCTTCGTTCAAGGGACTTAGTTCGTGGTCTTCCCCATTTAAATTTCAAGGTAGATGAGCTATGCAATGCATGCTCACGAGGTAAGCAAGCTCGAGGATCATTCAAACCCAAAAAGGTAGTAAGTACTTCTCGTCCTATTAAATTGTTACATATGGATTTGTGTGGTCCTATGCGTGTTAAATCTGCCAAAGGTAAACAATATATCATTGTCATTGTTGATGATTATTCACGTTTTACTTGGGTTTCCTTTTTAAGAGAAAAATTGAAGGCTCTATATGAGTTCTCAAAGCTTTGCAAAGAATTACAAACTTTGAAAAACTTGCCAATTGTATCCATTAGGAGTGATCATGGGCGTGAATTGGATCAACTTAAATTTGATTTGTTTTGTTCAAAATATGGAATTTCTCACAATTTTTCGGCTCCTAGAACACCTCAACAAAACGGGGTTGTGGAACGAAAGAACCGCACCTTGGAGGATATGTCTAGGACTATGCTCTTAGAAAATGATTTAGCAAAATCTCTTTGTGTCGAAGCTGTTAACGCAACAAACTACATTTTAAATAGATGCTTGATTCGCCATTTTAAAGAAAACCCCATATGAGCTATTTTATGGGAGAAAACCTAGTGTTTCCTATTTCAAATCTTTTGGATGCAAATGTTTTGTTCACAACAATGGCAAAGATAATCTTAGGAAGTTTGATGCATGTAGCGATGAAGGTATTTTTATTGGTTATTCTCTAAATAGCAAAGCATATCGAGTTTATAATAAACGCACTAGAGTTGTTGAGGAAAGTATTGATGTAATATTTGATGAAAGCAATAACGGTGTATTGAGTGATAGCTTTGCAGACTTGAATTTGAATCAGTATGAGGATCAAGGCTCCGATGTAGAAGAAGAAATGGAAAAACCTCAACATCGGAACATCCAGGAGCTAATTCAAGACACTTCTGAGCAGGCTCAAGACCTTGACCTACAAATGCAAGACCTTGAACAGAGATTACAAGGCCTTGATTTAGGAGATGCCGAGCAGGAACCAGTTATTGACAATGAGCCTCAAGGTCTTGAAGAAGCCTCAAAATCTCAAGAACCCAATAAACGGAGATTCCAGCAGTCTTCTTCACATCCCTTGGAGAACATCATTTCTGATCCAAAATCCAGTATCCAAACTAGATCTAGATTGAAAAACTTGTGTGTTTTTTACGCTTTTGTATCTACTGTAGAACCAAAGAATCCAAGTGAAGCACTTCAAGACCCGGATTGGATTATGGCAATGCAAAGTGAACTCAATGAGTTTGAAAGAAACAAGGTATGGAAGCTAACTCCAAGGCCCACACATCAATCGGTAATTGGTACAAGATGGGTCTTTCGGAACAAGCTAGATGAAGATGGAAAAATCATTCGCAACAAAGCTCGGCTTGTGGCTCAAGGAGACTTTTTCTCCCGTACCAAGGTTAGAAGCTATCCGTATGTTACTTGCTTTCGCATCTTACATGAGTATTAAACTTTTTCAAATGGATGTTAAAAGTGCATTTCTCAACGGTATTTTAGAAGAAGAAATATATGTTGCACAACCTCCAGGCTTTGAAAATGAGGATTTTCCAAATCATGTTTATAAATTGGACCTTTATGGTCTCAAACAAGCCCCCAGGGCATGGTATGAAAGATTGTCCAAATATCTCCTTGAAAAGGGTTTTAAACGTGGTTTGATTGACAATACTTTGTTTATTAAAACTAAGGGTAGAGATTTGTTAGTTGTCCAAATTTATGTAGATGACATATTATTCGGTGCTACTAACAATTTCCTTTGCAAGGAATTTTCTGATATTATGTGCAAGGAATTTGAGAAGAGCCTTATGCGAGAGTTGACATTCTTCCTTGGACTTCAAGTACATCAAGCCAAGAAGCGAATTTTCCTCAATCAAGGAAAGTATACTAGAGATTTGCTCAAAAAATACAAGATGGATCAATCAAAAGTTGCCAAAACTCCTATGAGCGCAACTCTTTCTCTAGATCAAGATAAGAATGGTAAGAGTGTGAACCAAAAGGAGTATCGAGGTATAATTGGCTCACTCCTATATCTCACTGCGAGTAGACCTGATATTATGTTTAGCGTATGCATGTGTGCAAGGTTTCAGGCAGACCCAAAGGAATCACATCTTATTGCGGTCAAAAGGATTTTTCGTTACTTAAATGGAACTCAAGACCTTGGTCTTTGGTATCCAAAGGAAAGCAATTTTCACCTTGTTGGCTATTCAGATGTAGATTTTGCAGGTTACAAAGTTGATAGAAAAAGCACTTCAGGGTGTTGTTAACTATTCGGGTCTTCCCTCATAAGTTGGCACTCAAAGAAGCAAAATTCTATTGCACTTTCAACTGCAGAGGCCGAATACATAGCAGCAGGAGAGCTCTCAAATATTATGGATAGCCCAACAATTGCGAGACCTTGGATTTAATTTAAGAGGTATTCCTATTAGGTGTGATAATACAAGTGCCATATCTATTATTAAAAATCCGGTGAAGCATTCACGAACAAAGCATATCGATGTGAGACACCATTTTATTCGGGATCATGTTGAAAAAGGTGATGTATCCATCTCTTTTATCTCTACTGATTTACAGCTTGCGGATATTTTTACTACACCTTTATCTGAGGATCAATTTAATTTTATTCGATTAGAACTTGGAATGCTAAATAAAGATGCATTGTTTTAGGGGGAGTAAAAATTCGGGCATCATTTCAAGACCTTGACAAATCATGTCAAGACCTTGAAATGAATACCATACAACATTTGGATCATATCTTATGGCCGTTATTTTTGTAAATAATGGTTATATGATTTTAATTTATTTTTAAACCCAGATTTTAATTGGTACGATTTTTTATTTTGGTTGTTCAGATTTACATTGGCTGTTGAGATCTTGATTGATTTCTATTAAAACTGTTCACGGATTTCAATTTTTTTTTAATTTAAATTTTGAAAAGGGTACGGTGTATTCTCAGGGTGTGGATTTACTTGCAATTCGATGGATTTGGTCTGATCTTTAGGGGATCATGATTGTTTTTCTGTGTGACTCTTCGACTCCCCTCTCTTCCCCCTTAAATTTCGGACATAATCCGTCTCTTCACACCATCTTCTACTCTCTCTGCTTCCCAATTCTCTATCTTCCCCCACACTTCTCTGACCTTCAAACTTCCACTTTAATGGCGCCCAAAACCTTACAAGGGAATCCCAGTTCTTCTGCTAAGGGAAAGCATCCAATTTCGAAGAAGCGCAAGGAAATCGAGGAGGAAGAGACTGTGAGCATTCACTCTAGTTCATTTGATGAAGCTCCTTCTCCCCCAGAAGTTCCCTCTCCACTCGAAGCGGAGATGCCTGTTCCCAGTCTTCCGGCATCCTGGTTTCGAAACTTTGAAGCAGCAGGTAGGTGGCTTGACACCTTTATCTCACGAAAACTCTGCCTTTGTGACTCTGTTGACCCAGCCTTTCTCGAGTCTCTCAATCTTCCCTGCATCCTACTCTTGAAAGCTACTGCCTTGTGGCATATCTTGAACCCTGATATTGTTTATTTCCCCCGTCTCACAAGGCTCTTCTTTGTGAATCTTGTCTTCAAAAGAAATCGTGGAAACCTAACCCTAGAAACTACAGTATGCAACACAAAAATTGTCCTTACCCCAGCTGTAATCGCCAAAATCTTCGGTCTTTCCCAAGACATCTGCACTGATGGACATCCCTCCCGGTCTTAGTGTGTTTCTTTGGTGAAAGGTAAGTTCTTCCTCCCTTCATCCTCCTCAAACACTACTCGTCAGTTAACCCACAATGTCCTTAATCTAGAAGCCAAGGTTATCTTCACCATCCTTGCTAGATGTGTTATCCCTCGAGCCCATTCCCGTGAACTCCTCACTGACCAACTTCTAGAACTTCCGTATCTCGTCATGTCTGGACTTGAAGTTGATGTGCCCAATTTGATTCTGAACCATATGATCCATACAATTTCTTCCTCTCGTGTCATCCCTCTGCCTTACGGCAACCTCCTCCCTCACATATTCTGCTATTTTCGTCTTGACTCCTCTCTTGAGGAAAAATTGACCCATCCTGGAAAAGTGGACGTGAGCTGCTTCCAAAGAATTAGAATCGTCAGAGTTGCTGATGGCGCTTGGAAATTGAAGGATGATCTCACTCCGAAAGAATTGGCGATGACCCATGGCCTTCACATCAAATCGGCTCCCTCCCCACCTCTATCTAAGACGCGCTTGGAGGACCTGGAGCTAGGACTGGATGTACTACGAAGGGACGTGATCGACTTCCAATTTGAGATGTCGGACAAACTAGATCAGACCCATGAGCTCCTTGCCATGGTGAATGCGAAGATCAACAATATGTTTCATCTGAATGCTCTGACTTTCAACTGTGCCGGCAACATCCTTCCCCTCGTCGATGACGCTGCTGAGCACTGCAAAGCCAAGGCTGCCAACGTGATCTTCAACTGTGAGCAATCAGTTCGTAAACGGCCTATCCTTCGCCCTGTCGTGCCTGAACCATCTGTCATCACCATCGAAGCTTACGACGTCATAAAATGCTACAGGCGAGAGGCTGCTGAACAGTGTTGCATTGACGAGATGGTCAAGGATCAGAAGGTCAATGAAGCTCATAGGCGATGGAAGAGGAAGGTCGAGAAGGACGTTCAGGCAAAGGAGCACGAGAAGGATGGAGAAGATACAGGCTATGGGAAGTGGAACTTCGAGTGATTTCAAGACCCTATCTATTTCTGTCTATCCATCTTTTTGAACTTGGCTGGTTTTGCTGGTTAGACTGCTTTACTTCTCCATTGTCGAAAGACAAAAAGGGGGAGAATGATATGGTTTTTGCGGTTTTTAGGTACTTTGCTGGACATGGTTGCTTGTTTCTTGAACGGTTTATGTTTTATGGTTTTGTGGGTCTATGTTATGGTTTTATGGTTCTATGTTACTGATTATGGCTATGTTGATCCAACATGGTATGTGCTATACATGTGCTATATTGTTAACTAATCTGCAGGTCTAATCAAAGTCAAAAAATCCAATTTGTTTTGTCTTTCATCAAGGGGGAGATTGATAACTCTCTTGATGAAATACAGAAGTAATGATATCTTTATTTGCAGGATGATGAATGACAAAGGTATAAGGTTTTATAGCTTAGACAAATTAGATATGTTATTCTATATATTATTTGCAGATGTGTTTAATATTTTAGTTAGATTTAAAGCTTAGTTTAAATCTAATATATTCGGATTATCTATGCTATTATCTGTTGGAAAACTAACATGCCTACAGGAAGATTTGAGGATATCCTTTTAGCCCGAAAATCAAGCAAAAGATCTTCCTGCAACAAGAACCGAGATTCTTGGAGAAATGCAAATTAAAACGTGAACAGATGGTATATGGATTACAGCTTCAGTCTGGTGAGATTTTGACGCCACAAGATCAGCAAAGGCTCCTCATCTTCATTCAATTAAAACCGCTCCAAGGTTCGAATTTCAAAAGACAGTTGAAGCAAGGAGAACTTATGGAGCAAGATCAGCCAAGCGAAAATAAGTTCGAGATTATAAATACAGAGCCTTTTAGCAATTCATGATAAATCTCGACAAGCGTTCTTCGGCAAACAGAAAAGCTCTCGTATCTGCTCCTCATAATTCATCTGCTGATATGTTGTTCTTTTATCTCTCTTAGTGTAATTGCTTTATATTCTTGAGAGTTAGGAAGAACTTGAGCTACATATTATAAGTTAATCCCTGTTATGCTAAGAGTATCATATACTCAAACGTATCACACTTAGGTGTGGTGAAGGAGACTTTTATTTCTCTGTTTTTCAATTGACTAGATAGAAGCGAGGTAGGCTTTGGGATATAGAAGAGAGGAAGTTCTTCTAAGTTGTATCTAGGACTCATAAGGAAAGATGAATAAAAGTGGTTTAAATCCTAAGGGTTGGATAACCCTAGGCGAAGACGTAGGCTGGTTAAGAGCCGAACTTTGTTAACAATTCACGTGTTTATTATTTTTATTTCTGCACTTAATTAACATTTTATTTTCCTGAGACAAACAGAACACTGCAGCTATCTCAAGACCCCTTAAGTCCCGTTCAAGACCTTGAAATCAAGTTCAAAACATTGAGATTGAGTTCAAGGCCTTGAGATTCAAGATAAAGCTCTTGAAGTTGCTGCTGCAGAAGACTTTGCGAAAATTTACCATACTCTATTCAACCCCCTTTAGAGTATTTACATTATTGTCGTTTACTTTACGTACTCGATTCTTCAATTATATACAAACACCATGGAATATATATCCTCACCCAAATTATGTAAAAATGGATCGATATATGTTATAACTTCAATTCAAGATATTAATTCGGTAGAATAAAACAATTTCGAGAATAAAACAACTTCGATAGAACAAATATTATTTGGATGAGCAAACAATTTAGGAAGACCAAAAGCAACAGACGTTAGACATATAAAATGATTATTAAATTAATAGAAGAAATAAAACGTATGGAGTATATAGCATCCAGTAAAGAGACGATACACAACAAAATAAGGCACAATCCCTCGTCCAACAACTAAATATTCCTATTACCAAAACAATGGAAAAATATCTTGGAATACTACTTATTAGTGAAAGAGTATGTAATGCTACCTTTGATGATACAATACTAAGTCTCAAAAAACAGCTCTCAAAATGGAAATCAAACACTCTCTCACAAGCCGGTAGATCAGTACTAATTCAAGCTAACATCAACTCTAAAACAAATTATTTAATGCAATCTTTCCTTCTTCCTAAAGGAATTCTAAATAAAATTGATCTAATAAACAAAAATTTATTTTGGAACAAACTTCAATCTGATAATTATCACCCATTAATCAGCTGGGAACACCTATGCACCCCCAAAAAGGACGGCGGATTAGGATTTAAATCAGCATAAGAAATTAACATTGGAATGCAAATGAAACTCCTCTGGAGAATCATATCCAATTCTAACAATATCTGGTCTAAGGTAATCTCGGAAAAATATCTCTCAAAAGAATCGTTAATGGAAAGAGGAAAATTCAAAATCTCATGGCACTTTGGAAGGCTTCTAAATATCAGAGATCTCTTTTCAAAAGGATTACTCTGACTTGTAGGCAATGGAAAAAGTATAAATGTATGGACTGATATATGGGTAAATGAACAATATCTTGAAACATTCCGAAATAATCAAAACCCTAATCTAAAAGTTTGTGACCTTTTTACTAAAAGCAATTCGTGGGATATGAATAAATTGAATAATATCTTTCTCCCTAACATCGTCCAAATGATCAACAACATACATATCCCAACAAGAAATATTCCTGACAAACTTATTTGGATCTATAGTAACAATGGAGAATTTACACTTAAATCAACTACTTCCCTTTTCAATACCAGAAACACAAATAAAATTAATGCAAACTGGATCTGAAAACTTAACGTCCCTCCAAATATAAAAAATTTTATATGGAAGATTATTCTGGATATCTTACCTACCACTGCCCGTTTATACAATATAAATAGAGTTCTCAACACTTACTCTCTCAGCAACTCTAACATAGAAGACACAAACCATCTCTTATTTAAGAGTCAGATCACCAAATCTCTTATAATAAATCTTGGCATCAAATTAAAAAAATTATTCATGATACCGGACCTAACAGACAACGCCTCTGAAAATATCATTAACGCCAAAACACTTAATAAGGACTTCTCTGACCTTTGTTACTTATGGCACAGTATCTGGGAACTAAGAAACAATATTATCTTCCGAAATAATAAAAACAAAAACATCATCAACACTCTATACCAAACAATTGACAACATATCTTCCTGGAATAAAGAAAATAATAATTACTTAAAACCTAAAATCGGTAGACCTCCACATAAATTATTTTGGAAACATCCACCTCCTAACACGATCAAAATTAATGTAGATGCCCCGGTTAAAATTAATCATGAAACTCAAATTAGTTGCATTCTGAGAAACAACTACGGTCAGGTAATTCATATATATAAGCAACATTAAAAAATGCTCTATTATTTTAGCAGAAGCTATGGCTATATATGCAGGTATAAGACAAACAAACGAATTGGGGATCAGAAGATTCATTATTGAAAGCGACAACGCAACCATCATCAATGCCATCAATCACATAATCAAAACCCCATGGGAGGTAGCACAATTAATTGAAGAAATCAAGTCTCTAAAAGAAGACTTCGAATCAATCAGCTTTCAACATTGCTACAGAGAGGTGAATCGAGCAGCCGATTTCCTTGCAAAATCTCCTTTAAATTGTAATATCATCCTAGGTTCTTATTGTTACAAGTTCCAAAACATTCCAAAACATCATCTTCTCAAATGATCATGAATGTCTGTAGTACATCCAACTCTTTGCATATTGTAAAAATAAAAGAAAAAAGTAAAGAGACGACACCCAAAGCAATCTAAAATGAGGCATAGATACTAGCAACGTCATAAAATTGCCGTGATCATTAGAACCGATTTATCCTAATGAGACGTAACTCAAAATCCATACATATTCTAGTTTAATCACAAAATTTATCTACGCATGCTATAAGCATTAATTAACATAGATGATGCATAAAAGAAAATTAAAAATTGTACGTACCTTTGTATCGGAAAAACAGTGAATATCACACCAGTTTTTGAAAGCAAATAACTAGTTGAATTACCGATAAGTAGTAGATGAGCACAACTAGAGAGGATGAGGATTTGTGAAGCAGCAGAAGCAAAATTAGCACTAAACCCATTGATTTCTTCATCTTCTAATTCCTCGATCTTTCAATCTCTCTCGATGTGTTTTGCTTCGTTCCAATGGCGTATAAATTGGTATAGAGGCGGCCTAAAAGCCTAATTTATTAAAAGTGTCTATCGTGCTGATAACGTGTTATAAACTAGAATTAATTAAAACACTGAACTTGTTGAGCATAAGGAGGAGAATATGAGATTGTATTCAATTGATTTGTTCTGAGAATCCACCAAATACAATATATATAGGAGTTATTTCATTGGGCTCCAAGAATAAGATCTTTTGGGCTCCAAAAATAAGATCTTATCTAAAAGATAAAATTTATCTAAGTAAATCTTGTACATCCACAAATAATATATATTATAACAATAGTCTTTTTCCTATCTCTCTCTATCCTTCTTTCATCCTAATCATCTTTCCAACGAAATTGATTGGTACCCCGCCCGATAATTGGGTATGCTCAATTTTCCTCAACCTTTAATTTATGTTTGGTCTAGTTTTTAGGTAATTTATTCCATCTTGCATTATAATGAAATTGCTTAATTGCCCATCTTTTTTTTTTCAAGATTTTTTAGTTTTTATTTTAGGTAATTTGATTTAAATTTAACCAATTTTTGTTTGCTAGAATGATCACCTGTGCAGTTTGAAGCTTTTTGGCTTGGATAGTTCAAATTAGGACTCAAGGGGCGAGTGATTGTATTGCTTAAATTGTTTATATGATATGCTCAATTTTCTTGAACCTCTAATTCAGTGTTTGAATTTTTTTTTTTGAGCAATAGTGTTTGACTTAGCTTATAGATAGTTTGAAATATTTTAACAATCAAACTAATTTCATAATAAATATTAACTGTTAGTGAAAAAGTTGAATTGAAGAAATATATATATTTTTTGATTAAGTAAGAAATCGAGTTCAGACAAACCTGAAATTCGAGAGGCCGACAAGTCGGCAGACGAGTGAACCGTCAAACATACAATAAACTGAAAATACAAAAAAAAGGCGCAGTCACCAAGTAACATGTCCTCGGAAACAAATGAACCTAAGCAGAACTAAAACCGAAGAGTTGAGGACACCGACGAAGAACGAAGCCAAGCACCACCAAATTGAAGAAATATATAAATAAGTAGTGACAAAGATAAAATAAATGAAGCTTATCTTTTTTTTTTCCAGATTTTTTAGTTTTTAGGTAATTTGATTAAATTAACCAATTTTTGTTTGCAATTTCTAGAATTATTACCTGTGCAGTTTGGAGCTTTTTGGCTTGGATAGTTCAGATTAGGACTCAAGGAATGAGTGATTGTATTGCTTGAATTGTTTATTTGATATGCTCAATTTTCTTGGACCTCTAATTCAGTGTTTGATTTTTTTTTTTTTCTAAGCAACAGTGTTTGACTTAGCTTATAGGTAATGTTAAATATTTTAACAATCAAACTAATTTCATAATAAATATTAACTGTTAGTGAAAAGGCTGAATTGAAGAAATATATAAGTAGTGACAAAGATGAAATAAATGAAGCTTACAATATTTAACCTTGAAAACATAAAAAAAAATTTTAAAAATAAGATCTTCATTGATTTATCTTATTTTTTCTCTTTGTATATAACTTTTAACATTGACATTTATAAAAATGGGATGAAAAAATGTTCAATTTTGATAAAAAAAAATCCATAACTTCTTCTATAGACCGTGTTCTAAATATCGGATATATCGCCGATATATCAGAGATATTCAGAATCCGTTACAATATCGGTATATCGGTTTAAAATTATCGGTCAACGTTAAATATCGGGTCAACACCGATATATCGGGTCAATATCGGGTTGACTGATATATAGCTTATATAAAACGTCGTCCTCTTAGATTTTTTTTTTAAAAAAAAAAAGCAAAAGTGACGGGGATCGGAGTTAGCAGGTTAGGGCTCTGCACTCCAAATGACTGAAGCACGCCACCGCCGATGAAAACCCTTTTTTCCCAAAACCTACGCGCCTCTACACGCCCCCTTCCTCTCCTACCCGAGACGATCGACCGCCGCCATGGTTGTATGCCCTCCGCCCGGACCAACGCTCACCAGCTCCCGGCTTCCCCAGATTCCTACCCATCCAACCCGGGTCGCCCCTTAGCGCTGCTTGTGGTCCCCGTAAGTGGCATCGCTGCTTACCAAATCGCTCCACCGTTTGGAGTAAACCCTAACCGGGTATTCAATTGGGAGGCTCAGACCTCTGATTGGCCTCGGCCTGTCACTTCGACCCCCACTTGCAGCCTCTATTCGACCTGCTACCGGGTATTGATGAGATTTGAGGGAAGCGTGTGGTGGCCGGACGGCGCGGGTCATGTCCCTCTGTGGTGTGCCTGGTCTTTCGCTCGGGTGTCTTGCCCGTCGATTTGCCTTCCGCTCTGTGGCCTGCCTCTGCACTCTGTAAGTCTCCCTCTCTCTACTTATGAACACACACTAGATTCCTTTGCTTACCGGCTTCAATCCTATTTCATCACCCCTACAGGGTGCACTGGGGCTTACCGCCCTCCTTATTTCTCACAATCTAGTTTTCAAATTAAATCCCCTCTGCTCTTGATCTCTACGTCTAATTACGTTTTAATGGAACCCTCAAAATCCTTCTTGGATGCACTACAAAACACTCAGGCCCCCACCGTCACTCCACCTTCAAAGAATGACCCTAAGCCTAACTCTGTGGAATCCTCTGCTGTGGTTCCTACTGTTGCTAATCATAAAATATATTTTTACTTTGCTAGTTTACTGTTGCTAGTTTCCAACTCTCGTTTGAACTTTGGTTTTTGGAAGCCTTTAGTTCTACTTTCCTATGGTTTGTTTCTTCTTGCTTGCGTTGTTGTGATTTTGTGCAGGTGGTGGTCGGGGTGCTTGTTTCAAGCCTTTCCTCGCTGCTGCTGGACCTGGGAACTCCAGGCGTTTCCGTGTCGACGACTTCGTTGGGAGTTCAGCAGTGCTGTGCTCCAACGGCTCCTTGGCTGTCACCTGTTGATTACCAATCCCCTTTGTTATAATAACAAATATGGCTTACAAACCCACCATGAAGTAATACTTCAACCTTTAAAGCCCCATAAGGCAGTTGTAACTTCAACAGATTATGTTCATTATATCTCCTACAAATACCTTATTAGTGACTTCTCTACAGGAAAATGTATCATTTGTGTATGTGTTCTGCCTTGTAAGAACTTTACTTGGTCACACTATATTTCAAATGATTACCATAATTGTGCTCACTCACGACATATCCGGCAATCCTTCGTCCTAATAACACAAACCAATGGTTCCTCGGGTGGGACTATTCAAGTACATTTGCACTTCGATGTGTTGAATTCCTTGTTCGTACTCCTGCAAGATTCAATTAGTGCCTTTCCTGCTCTCTGCTACTATTTCTCTCTTGCTTGCAGGTTAGCTGTTCTTTTCAGGATGCGGGTGTCTGGTCGCTGCTGGTGTTTGCTGGTGGCACAGCCATCGCTTTGTCGGCTGCAAATTGGTATGTGGATCTTCAGCCTTGCTCGTTTGGGTCTGCTCGAGCTCTGCCCTTGTACTAGCATAAACTTAATCATCCTTACCATTGGCCTACAAGCCATTTACGAAGATCTCTTACGATCTGCTCAGCCCCACCAGGCAATCGCACTTATGACAATTGCTTCTCTAAATATTTATTCACATAAACAATCCACATTGTTATACCTTGGTTTGAGTGGATACACTACTCATTCATCGTTTCCTGTAAATACTCTAATTACAATTGCATGTTGCTTTGGATTTGTTACACATTTCAATTTTATTATCACTTTGAACCTTTAAAAAAAGGAGTTTCGCTCTCTTGAGTATGATTTGCCCCTTAAGTGGTTTTTCACATTCATATCTCCCTCGCAGGTTGCTATTGGCAAAATAAGACAACAATCACTCATAAATTCAAGTGCTTTCGTCGACATTCACATTACCATTTACCTTCACCAAGACCATATTGATGCAACTTTCCTTGCAATTATCAAACAATCTCGCTTCCAAAAAGGTTTTAAATGAATATCTGTTCATGGAATTGTCGTGGCCTAAAAAGGCGTAATTTCTGGACAAATACGGAACTGTTCTGCAGGAATAACTATATCAATATCCTAGCTCTCATTGAGACCAAAACGAATAAACCTCCACCGGACTACTCGTGGAAAAAATGCGACTTCTCGAACATCGCCTTCGACCCGGCCATTGGCTTCTCGGGTGGAATCTGTCTGCTATGGAAGAACCTTCCCCCAAGCGAGGGTGACATCAACCTCGTCTCGGTTAATCACAGATTTATACATATTGACTATCAGGACAACAGTTTGAACAAAACATTTGCTTTTATTTTTGTATATGCACCTCCTGACAGGGCCTCAAAGGATTCATTCTGGGAGTCCCTTTCCCGGTATGCTTCAAATTTGGTATTACCGTTCTGTATCCTCGGAGATCTCAACGAATTGCAATCCCAACTGATAAACTAGGGGGAATTACCCCGGCTCAGAGTCGTTTCCTTCGGCTCCAAGAAATTAAAAACAACCTCCTTCTCCAAGATGTTCCCACACACGGGGCCAACTATACCTGGCAACGAAAGAAGACTAGTTCAATAAACAATACCTTCGCTAAACTAGACCGTCTGCTCGCACAGAGTGAGGTCATGTCCGCGTACGACGGCCTACGGGTCAAGATTCACCCCTTCACATCATCGGATCACGCCCCGATCTCCATCGATCTACGATCTCCGACACATCTCCAAAAGAAACCCTTCCGCTTCGAACTGGCATGGACGACCAAACCGGAGTTCACAAATATTGTAAGACAAGCCTGGCGAGATAACACTCACGGTTCCAACTTGTTTAAGTTGGTTAAGAAAACGACTCTGCTAAAAAAATTGGCTAAAAAATGGCACAAGCGAACCTTCAATAACATTCACAAACAGATCTATTAAACCGACGAAGAAATCCTTCGCTTGCAACAGATTTTAATTACAGACCACAGACAAGACATTGCTTTACGACACAACAGATTACAAAACAAAAGGGAAAGAATGCTCGACTTCCAGAGGCGGTATTGGAGTCAAAGAGCGAAACTAAAACACGCAAAATTGAATGACACAAACTCAGCTTATTTCCACCGAATAGCCTCTGCTAAGCGGGGAAAGAAAACTATCAAACACCTTATTTCAGAAGCGGGACTACACCTTACTGATCACAACTTAATTAGAAATGAGTTTTCCTCATGCTTTTCGACCCGTTTTCGGTCATCCTATAACCATAGCATGAACTTCACTACAGATCTTAACGTCATCGGAAATGAGATCTCGGTGGATGATAATGCCATCCTTACCTCTGCAGTGACAAATGGCGAGATAAAGAACGCATTGTTCTCCATTAAAGCCGACAAGGCTCCGGGCCCGGACGGAATGTCAGCTGGTTTCTATCAAGCTTACTGGGATATCGTTGGCCCTTCCGTTATAAAGGCGGTTAAGGCATTCTTTCTGTCCGGAAAAATGCTAAGGTAGATAAACCACACTTTCATTACTTTGATCCAGAAAATTGATAATCCTGAAACAGTTAACCATTTCAGACCAATCAGTCTATGCTATACAGTCTATAAAATTATCTCTAAAATTTTGACCAACAGATTATCGAGGATTTTTTTTCACATTCTGATTGCACATGAAATTTTTCATTCATTCAGAATCTCCAAGGCTAAATGCGGCTACATGGCTATTAAGCTGGATATGGAAAAAGCGTATGACAGAATCGAGTGGCCCTTCCTTTTCGCTGTACTTCAGAAGTTCGACTTTGATGAAAAGTTCATTCTTTGGATCAAAGAATGTGTCCAGACTATTTCGTATTCTGTTCTGATAAACGATGAACCATCGGCTTCCTTTATACCTTCAAGGGGCTTGAGGCAGGGGGACCCCCTCTCCCCTTTCCTTTTCATCCTCACAACTGAGGTGCTAGCACGAACTCTACATCAAAAGGCAGAAGCTTCCAAAGATCTTGGGTTCAGGATTGGAATGGGGGGTGTTAGGATCCCGTTTCTGGCATTCGCAGATGATATTATGCTTTTTGGAAAAGCAAACATGACTACTTGTACCAATCTGGGGAATACAATCCAAAGATTCTGTCTTATTTCCGGACAGAAAGTGAATTTACACAAATCGAGTTTTCAAGTTTCAGCAGCCACTACAACAACTGCGGTACACACGGTGTCTTCGACACTGGGTATCCCGCAAACTAATAACCTAAAAAAGTATATGCGATGTCCGATCATAAACGGAAGAGTTAATCGCGATACCTTCGCAGATATTATCCTTAAAGCAAGACAACAATTGTCCAAATGGAAGGCCTCTTCTCTGTCGGCTGAGGGTCGTAAGGTGCTCATTAAGTCCAATCTATGTGCACAACCGCTCTTCAACATGCAGGCATTCATGCTGCCCGCTTCGATTTTGCATGAACTTGATAAAGTATACAGACAATTCTTCTGGAACAAGGGTCCGAATGCTACTCCACTAGTAAGTTGGGATAAAATCTGCTCCGATACCTTGTCTGGTGGTTTGGGTATCTACAGGGCCGAGACTATGAACATAGCATTACAAATGAAATTATTGTGGAAAATCATTGCGGAGCCTTCCAATATATGGGTTAGGGTTATCTCGGCAAAATACCTAAAAGGGGATAAGCTGATGGATTACGCAAGGAAAGGCAACACCTCGTGGCAGTGGTCGAAACTAGTGGCCATAAGGCATCTGTTCAAGCCAGGACTGCGCTGGTCGATTGGGAATGGTCGATCGGTTAAGTTCTGGACGGACAATTGGGCTCTCAATACTCCTTTACTTCAGTCTGCTCTCGCACCAATCATTGGTTCCACAGCTAGTTGGTCTGTAGACAGATTCATCATAAATGACAACAAATGGGATACTGACTCTCTAAACCGTGAGTTACAGGGATTGCTCACCCCAGCTACCATCAAAAATATAACCGATATCAAACTTCCAGATAACAAATTCACTGACAGACTCTATTGGGGTCCTAGTAGGGACGGTTGGTTCTCGACTAGTTCGGCAACTAAAATCATCCCATTGCACACGGGGGATCCTCGTTTCGATTGTCATTGGCTTTGGAAGCTCGACATTCCTCACAAAATTAAACATTTCCTTTGGAAGATAGCGCGTGACGGCCTGCCTACTTCTGATCGCCTACGACGTTCACATATAGCGGTCCCGTCGGGTTGCTGTTTCTGCAGATGTTCTGCTGAAACTACCTTTCACCTGCTGCTAGGTTGCCCCATGACCAAATCTGTTATGGCGGAACTACGAATCGCTTTCCCAAGCAATCATGGCTCAGACTTTACAACTACACCTGACTCCATCCTTAATAGGATTCATAATTCGGTCGGAACAAAGGTCCTTAATAATCTGGCTTTCGCTTGGTGGGGCATCTGGTTCTTCAGGAACCAGCTGGTGTTTCAACACACCAATTCGACTTCGTGTCAGGCTATTACTCTATTCTGTAACTCCAGCAAAAGGACTTGGGCGGATCGCTTGGATAGTAGCACCATGCATGCTATATCTTCGAACTTCAAATCGAGGAGTCGAAGCAACATCTCCACTGTAACGGGAACTACAAAAAACAAAGATCACCCATGGGTGAAGCCGCCTCAGGGTCATCACAAACTCAATTTTGACGGCTCACACTGTGCGTCAGGGTCTGGTTCATATGGCTTCGTCATTCGTGATCACCTTGGCCAAGTTTTCTCGCTCGGATCGGGCACTTGTAATAACACCTCGGCGGTGTTCGCCGAAGCTTTAGGTCTTCATATGGGTGTTGCTAGGGCTAGAAATCCGGGCATTCATAATCTCCTAATAGAGGGTGACTGTCTGGTTGTCATTAAAGCTCTTTTGGGGGACTGGTCGTGCCCTTGGAATATCGAGCTGCTGATGGCCGATACTATTTTACATCTGAATTTCATTTCTAATGTTGCTATTCGTCATGTTTTCAGGGACTCGAATGCTGTTGCTGACAGGATTGCCCGTCTGGCGTACTGCATCCCTACCGATGATAGCTTGGCCACTGATCCAGAACTTCAGGTTCTCGTCCGCTCGGACGCTCTAGGAAAGAAGCCAGCTCGTCGACGGACCTCCTAATTCTTATCTAGCTTCCAAAAAAAAAAAAAGGAGTTAGCAGGTTAGGTCATCTTCGCCTCTCAGCCTCTGTAATCTATTTCAGCCTTTATCTTCGTAAGGGTTGCGATTCTCGCAGGCTCACAGCTGTTCAAGCCTCCATTCTCGCAAGCTCGCAGCTAACGGGGATTGAAGCACCTTCCATTCTTGCAGCAAAGCAGCCTCGGCTTCAGCTTCCATTCTTGCAATCGCAGCCTCGCAGGTTCAGCTTCCATTGTCGCCCGACGTCCGACAGCCTCAACTTCCATTTTCGGCTTCTCGCAGCTTCTTCTCCGACCTCCTCTGTTTCATCTTCTTCATTCTCTTTGTCGCAGCCTCACAGTGTCATAAGTTCAGATTTTAGGTTCAGATTTTTTTTTACTTTCCAAAATCCGTCGGTTTTGGTTGAACAAACTAATTGAATAGGCAAGAATTAGCGAATGGGTTTTTTTATTTGAGAGGTTGACTGATTAAGAGAATTTTTCGATTTTGGTCGAATGGGTTCAGTTTCGAATGGGTTTCAATTTTGGGTGAATGAACTAGTGGGATAGGCAAGCTGAATTTGAGAGGTTGACTCTCACAGGTCGAATGTGTTTCGATTTTGGAGAGGTACGTCCAATTTGAGACTTGAGAGTTTGAATGTTAATTCTATTTTAAATTTAAACGTATATCAATAATCAATTTGAATTTAAACTTTTTATTTTATCAAGTTTATTTGGTGATTTTACAATTTAAATATTAAATTTTTATGTTTATTTTTAAATTTTGAAGTATAAATAAAATATTTATAATTAAAAATGAGCGAAACTGATAAATCCTATATATCTCGATATATCCCCGATATATAATTTTTACACCTAACCGATACAACCCCGACAAGCCATATTTAAACCTTGTCTATAGAACATCAATTCAACTCGTTTCAAATCTCACAATTTTCTAAAAATTTTATATACTTTTTCCTTTATAAAATTTGGCATAAGATAAGCCTTGAAATTTTTCTGCTGTAGTTGTCATACAAAGAAGAGAAAAGAAAATGTCGGGTTTTAATCAAGAATTCATAAGAGGTGCTGATAAGCTCTATTATCACAATAATTCTGGCAAAAAAATTTCTGTTTTGTTTACTTTTATTTATTGTTTAATATAAGAAAATCTCCTACAGTCTTCCTCCAAAGTAAAAAAAAAAGTTCTACTTCTCCATCTAAAGAAGCTCTTTCCCCTCACAGTTTCCATTAATTAAAAATAACATGAATTTCAAATAAACCAATAAACAGCTTAAGAAATACAGTATAATTTAAGCACATTTAAGAATTTTTTTGGGGGAGGGGGGGGGGGGGGGGGGGGAGAGGATGCCAATAATACTGCTTTACTATTTATCCTTTGCAAAAGCAACATTTCAAACAACCATTTTACCAGGATTGACCAACAATAATAATTTAAAAACCCATACAAAAGATCATTGTAAATTACAAACATGCAGAATGTAAAGAAGAAACTATACATGAAGGGTCAATTTCGATCGAATAAGCAGAGATGAGCATATGTCTAAACTAAAACAGGCATAGAGATGTTCCCCCTGCGTAACAGAGATAGCCAAATAAACGGGTAATTCAAACTCATATTTAAGTGGATGCAAATAATCTTTTTAAATCAGGCCAACTTTATCAAAGGTTAAAGGTGATAAAGAACTAAAACAAACAAGGCAAACTCAAACTCATACTTAAGTGGGTGCAAATTCATCCCAAACGCAAAATGATTGATAATCCGCTTGTTATAAGCATTTAATCAAACACTTTAAGTGCATCTAAAGATAATATTCCAAAAGTAGAAGCTTTGAAAATAGTTGCTAATCTAGTGTAAATTATTTCACTTTTATAGCATCAAAGTCAAGGTTTGCCAACAACAATTTCAATTCATTATCCAATTATATATTTACATATACAGATGCATAATTGTATACAAAGAAATCAAAGAAATTCAATCAAATAGAAATAAATTAACTCACAAATGTTTACAAATAGAAATTTCCACAAATTGAGCACACAACATACAAATTCACAAATTTGAGCACACAAATAACATCCAGGCAATTTGAAATAAAAATGAGGAACCCTAAACCAATTTGAACACGAAATCAAGAACCCTAAACCAACCCGAAATCCTAAACCTGAAACTAATTTTAACCCTAAATCAAGAACCCCCAATTAGTTTTAACACTAAATCAAGAAGAGTAATTCAAGAAAGTACGTACCAGCAACGGGAACACCAGAGAGGAGGGGTGCCGGAGAAGCCATAGACGCCGAAGTTGAAAGAGCCTAAAGCAAGGGGCGAAAGTATTGAGAACAGTCGAAAAAGCCGCTGACAGGAGAAGCACGAACAAAAGTCACCCGAAGATGTTAAGAGATCGCCGGTTTAGTGGAGCCAACAGTGTCGGAGCCAGGTGCGGTGCCGAGAGAGATGGATCTGCCAGAGACATGGTGCGGTGCCAAAGTGAAAGAGGCGGTAATAGTTTGGACTTGGAGAAGACAGTGCTAATTTTGTAATTATAACTGCACAATAACAAAAGGTAAGGGCAAAACGGTAAGTCAACTTTTGACATGCTTGCTTGAAGATGATAAAGTGCAAGAATAAGATGATAAAATGCATAAATAAGATGATAAAGTACAAGAATAAAATGATGAAGTATATGAATAATAATATGAAGTGCATGAATAAGATTATGAAGTGCACAATTAAGATTATAAAGTGTATAAATAAAATGATAAAGTGCAAGAATAAAATGACGAAGTGTAAAAATAATAATATAAAGCGCATGAAAAAGGTTATGAAGTGCAAAAATAAAATGATCGATGAAGTGCATGAATAAGATTATGAAGTACACAATTAAGATTATAAAGTGCATAAATAAAATAATAAAGTGCAAGAATAAAATGATGAAGTGCATTAATAAGATTATGAAGTGCATAATTAAGATTATAAAGTGCATAAATAAAATGATGAAGGGCATGAATTAGATTATAAAGTGTACAATTAAGATTATAAAGTGCATAAATAAAATGATTAAGTGCAAAAATAAAATGACAAAGTGCAAGAATAAAATGATGGTGTATGAATAATAATATGAAGTGCATGAATAAGATTATAAAGTGTACAATTAAAATGACAAAGTGCATAAATAAGATGACAAAGTGCAAGAATAAAATGATGAAGTCTATGGAATAATAATATGAAGTGCATGAATAAGATTATGACGTGCACAATTAAGACTATAAAGTGCATAAATAAAATGATAAAGTGCAAGAATAAAATGATGAAGTGCAAGAATAATAATATGAAGTACATGAAGAAGGTTATGAAGTGCACAATTATGATTATAAAGTGCAAGAATAAAATGAAGTGTAAGATTAAAATCATGAAGTGCAAGAATGAAAGTATGAAGTGCACAATTAAGTTTATAAAGTGCAAGAATAAAATGATAAAGAACATGAATAATATAAACTAATTCCAGCTAAAATAAAAACTAATCTATTCAAATTTAAGGGAATAAAATAATGAAGTGCATGAATAAGATTATGAAGTGCACAATTAAGATTATAAAGTGCATAAATAAAACGATAGGGTGCAAGAATAATATCATGAAGTGCATGAATAAGATTATGAAGAGCACAATTAAGATTATAAAGTGCATAAATAAAATAATAAAGTGCAAGAATAAAATCATGAAGTGCATGAATAATATTATGAAGTGTACAATTAAGATTATAAAGTGCAAGAATAAAATGATGAAGTGCATGAACCCACACCAAATGTAATACACATTTAGTTAAAGTGCAGAAATAAAATTTTAAAGTGCGTAAATAGGATTACAAAGTGCACATTTAATAATTCAAAGTGCATATTCGCATAAAAACCCCCACTTTATCTGTAGTTGCATATTGACATAAAAAATAGCTCCAAAAGCTTATTTTAAGGCCCCAAAAGACATGTAAAGATCCGAAGTTTTAAAATATTATTTTATGAATTATGATATAGTTTCAATATTAAATTCCCGAGATTCCAAAAATTTTGAAAATCTTCGTCCTCGATCAAAATAATTTTCAATTTTATTCAAAGCAAATTCTGGCATATATCTAAATTCGATTTAAAAACAAATCTATTCCGCTTTTCTATACCTAGACTTGTAAATATTTTTTTTCGGATTTCGAGCAAAGGGACGAATATTCCTTTGAACTTATTGAGATGAATATTCTTTCGAACCACCATCTACTGAACAACAATAGTTTAAGTGCTCATTCCTAATTGAGCTTATGGATCTTAACACAAGTAACAAGCCAATCCAAAATATGGACAAGGTAGGAACATTTGAGTTCTAAAATTGCACTTTTCAGTTTTATATTTGCACTCTTTCAAACTAAAATTGCACATAACAAAAGTAGCAAGCTAAGAACATCAGTGGAGTTGCTCAAAATACAAATCTGTCTTTGAAGCATCTTATAAAAAAGTGGTTGGCTTCAGCAATTTGATAACTTATCTTGTTACATGCTATTACCAATAACACAAAAAACACTCACCTAGATGTAACTTTTAGGGGTTAATGAACACTCCCTAAAAGTTCGACAAATCCAGATCTCTGAAGTTCCTGGTTTAATCTCTCAAGTTCATAATTTTTTTAAGTGGAATTGCTCAAAACACAAATCTGTCTTCCAGTGGATTTCCTGGTTCAATTTCTCAAGTTTCTGATTTTTTTCAACGGAGTTGCTCCAGACACAAATCTGTCTTTCAATGGAGTTCCTGGTTCAATCTCTTAAGTTTTTTTATTTTTTTCCTTTTTAGATACGAAGAATCCATGACAGATAGTACTTCTTATATTCAAGATCTCAATGTATGCTGCTAAGTAGTAATCCAACTTCTAAACAAATCTGTCCATTAACATTTGACAACTTTAGTCCAGCTCATCTAACTAGAAAAACATATTAGATCAAGTTAAAACAAGTACCTGATTCATACTGGTATTTAGCAAATAATTATCCCCTAATTTCTACCTAATCAATCAGATCTGCTCTGAAGTGAGCAGCAAAATTCAGCCACAACCAAGCTACTTCACCTGGTTTTAAACTACTTCTATACCTTCATACTCATCAAAAGCCATGTACCTGCAAAATCAATTAGCCACCAAAAGATCCCCAAATTCAATGACAGATGAAATGGATTCAGTCATTTAATGACAAAATGCCACTCTAAATGAAGAAGGCAATACAACTCTACAACGGAGGCTTTATCTCAGTTCTAACGAAACCTAAGCAAATAGTCGCAGGGAAAGATAACCCTAAACCTAAAAATTAACGTTTGACAACAGTAGAGGGGATTAACTTAAATGCATGGAAAGAGAAAACGGCTGCAGTGGGAGACAGGCGGCAAACCGGAAAGCCGATGAAGATGATTCTCTGACGGGGAAGCATATTTGTAGTGTCAAGTTCTTCGAATCGGGGCAAAACTGGGGGAGCGGAAGGGGCGATGACCTTGGATTGGGAGATGAGGCCGGTATCGCTGGAAAATGCTCAGTAGGGGTGTGGTCATCGGCGCCGGCGGTGTGGATTGGGAGAGGACTGCTAGGCGAGAGAAGGAAAAAGGGTTTTTCTTTATTTTTCACTGTTTAAGCCGGTTTGGTTCTTTTTTTTAAACGGCCAGGTTTAGTTTTTTTAATGACAAACCCGTGCCAACTAACCACTAAAGCCCCATTTTCACTCTAAGCACCATTTTTATTTTAACCTCACACACTCTCTCTCTCTCATTATATATATATATATTATTGTATGGATTTCTGTAATAAAATATTATATTTATTCCATAATATATGGTTTTCTTTTAATATATTTTAAAAAAAATTCTTTATTATATATACCGAGAATTTTTTTTACAAAACAACAATTTTGCCCCCCTAGCAATTCCTGCGGCCGCCACTGGATGGGAGATCTTCGTTCTAGTACAATAAAAGGTGAAACTCTCAATATGTTTGATCATTTCTTTCTAGTTTTGTTGTTACCTTGATTGATTTTAATTTCATTAATGTGGCCCATCTTTGGGACTAAATATGCGGATTTAAAGTCCTATATTTCTCTACTTGTGTTTTTAGTGAGAAAATAGGCAAGATCCTCAAACGACTATTGGTAAGATAATTTTCTGATAATTGCATGACATGTCCTTTTTAATTTTAGAACGTGGATCGAAAGCGAAAGTAAAAACTGAATCCTCGTTCATCCAAATACTCAAAATCCATCTAACGAAGTGTTATAAAATCTTTTAATCACGAAAACACGTTAAATCATTGAAATTGAGCAATGCATGAATTGATATGATTATTTTGATCGGTCGGTAGCTTCTGATGATTTTCGAATGGTTTTCAACAAGTTGAAAGTAGTTATCATTGCAAGATCTGTCGAAAGTAAGGTAGACTTATGTCGTTGAGGATATTAAGGAATATTGGTAAAAACAACTAAGGTTATGTAGTTAGCTCATACTAGAATTTACAAATAACAGTTATGTGCCAACAAAAGCTTGGGATTAATTTTTGAGGGAAAAATCAAGGTGTTTTATAATAAAATATTGAGCCACAAATTTCTATATAAGTAGGTGAGGTCATAGAAGTTATTCAAAAATTCAAAGATGCAGAAAAGAGGCACAAACATGTTCCTAACCTTGTTGAAGTGCGTTGTTTCATGCAGAATTTGATCGAGAGTGAAGAAGTTGGGCCATCAATTATCACAACGAACTTTCACAAGGGAACCGAGGATCTAAAACCCTAGATATGATGTACCAAGAAGAATTGAACCACTTAGAGTTAAGTAGGAATCCCGAACTTTGACGATTGATTCAATCGGACAAACTGGTGCTTGCACTCCCGGTTTGCCAATTTGTGCATCATGAAGGAAGAAGGTCATAGAAGATCCAATCGAGTGAAGAAGTTGAAAAAAAAAACTAATATTGAATGTTAATCTCATCTTTTTCCATCGAATATTTAGTTTTAGTTTCGAGTTGCACTTTTATATATGTTTTTAGTTTATATTGCAGGCATATCAACATGTTATTAAAAAAAACCAAAAATTGAAAAAAAAATATATATGTAATTATATTTATGCATTAGTTAGAATTATAGGTCTTATTTCTCCATATGGATGCCACTTGTTCTCTAATTTATCTATTGAGACTTATGCCCAATGATATACTTGGATTGTTGAAACTTTCGATATATGTTTTCTATACTATTTGGTGAACATGATTGGTTGATGATTGAGCACATAAGATCTTTCATTTTGGGGTGATTTTGAAGTTCTAGACATGACCTGGTGAGATTATTTTGGCCTATTGTGGACAAAGTATATTATGTCCTCTTGCTTGTTAAGTGTACTCTCTTTAATTGCTTCCTCTTTGGCTTGCATTTAGATGTCTTTTTCAAGGCTACATATTATGATTTCTGCACATGACTTAAATATGATTGATGCACCTTTATTAGCCCTATTTGACTCTATTCTTACCTTACATATTATCTTCTGCTTAAAGCCAATTTGAGCCTGATTGCCTTTTTTTTGAACCGGAAAGAATTCCACTACCGGACATGCCCAGTAAGTCGAGAGGCTGAAAAGATCAGCAATGGACAAACCCTTATGAAAAGAAACGAGAAATACAAGTCAAATAAACAAAGACAAATAAGCCACGAACAAACTAGAAAAAGAAGGTCGAAACTAGCAAAGGCTAATGATGTTGGAACCGACACAATGTGAGTCATTCTGCTGACAGTTGGTAGAGGCAACGCAGGGCATCTCTGGGGAACAAATGTGGAGACCTCAAATTTAGACTCGAACGTTAGCAAGTCGTTAGATCTCGATCACGTCCACGATCTCTCGCACGACGACAAAAGGAAGACCGCAGAGCTAAAATAAATACCACCGCTAGAATCAAACAAACAAGCACTCTAGAAAAAGTTGGGGCAAAAATCATTGTGACAGGATTTGTACATCGAAGAATATTTCTATAAATATTAATTTTAAATGTTTGACTAAGTTTAATTATATGGTTAAGAAAAAACCCAGTTCATTAAAAATATTGATTTTTAATTTTAATTAAAATGGTTGTTATTAATCAAAGTAAAAGTTATTGCTATGGATTAGATCTCATAAAAAGATATTTATGTGGATCAAAGTACAAATGATGTTAGGGTCAAGAAAATAAACTCCATTGTTCCCCGTTTAGTTTTAGTGTTGTTGAAGATGGTGTAAGATTATATATATATATATATATATATATATATATATATATATATATATATATATATATATATATATATATATATATTAATTTTTTTTCCTTTTTCCGACCTTGGTGTGCAAAAATGAAATCAACCCTTGCACGCCAAGGGAAGACAGGCATGCGACCCACTTTGGAACCCAAGGGATGCTGAAGCGACCAATGGTGGAGCTATAGGCGGTGAAGGCCGAGGGAAGAGTCAGGGGTAGTCAGGCACGCCGAGAAAGCCAGCCCGAGGATGGGAGCGAAGGGCCGCTTGAGGGGAGGGTTAGCGTGAGGCGAGCCCACCCGAGAGGATGGGATTGAAAGGCACTCTAAAGCAGACCAATGCCGGCAGAAGGAGGTGAACCAAAATGTTTGGAGACCGAAGGAGGCAGAGGGGAAACAAAGATGTGGGGCCAGGGCGAAGCCGAGGGACGCCACTCGAAACGAACCTCCTAGATCCGAAGTCTCCAAGAGTCAAGCTATAACTCGGTGGAGCTGAAAGCTAAAGTTGTAGGGAGTCTCATGTGGCGGCGGCTTCGCCGAACTGGCCCCGGGGGGCGATGGATCTGAGCCCGGAAAAATAGCCGAAGCAGCAAAATAGGGTGTTTCTTTTTGAGATTTATCTAGACATGGTGAAGAAGAGAGAGAATGGAAGGGAATGAATGGGGATCTAGGATGGGAATGAACGGGGATCTGGGTTGGGGAAGATCAGACAGTCATCCATATTTTTATTTATTTATTTATTTATTTTAATGGGGGTTTTCAGGTTTGATTGTTTTAATCATCTAATTCCTTAGCTGATGCACTTTTGAGATTATCAATTGAGAGAAACCTGGAGGGGTGCCTCTATGGCCATGGACTGCTAAACTCTTCTGTTTTGTCTATAGATTGAAGCTTTAGTTTGATAAAGTTGCGAGATTTCTATTCTTGTTCTATTCCTATTAATTCGTATTGATTCTTCTGAGGATATTGTTGATTTCTTCTAGCCTTCACAACTAGTTGAGATTATTGCTAGGATTTTGTAGATTCCCTGTAGTGAACCTTAATCCATAGTAGAAAGCATGCCTTTTTAGGACTCATAGGACTAAATTGGTGTGTAGAGAATCAATTCCATGTTAAATACTGACTCGTAGCTTTGTATTGCATGTATTCTGGTTAATCCTTAATATTAATTCTACTATTAGGTTGAATCTTAACCGTGTTAGGGTTATCTAATTATTAAGGATTACTAGGACTAGTAATTTACACAATATCAGGGCATGAACAATAATAGGATGAAAATAGAACTTGAAGAAGAATCGAGGATCAACTAATCAAACTAAAAGTGGATATTTGTAGATGAAACTATTTTTTTAATTGTTATCTCCACTAACTTGTTTATAGTTTCTTTTCTTTACTTCAATCACCAAAATTCTCTTTTTTTCTACTAATTGGTAAATACTCCCTCCGTTCGGCAAAACATGTCATTTTAGGGTGTTATTTTCGTTCAAAAAAACTTGTCATTGTAGGTATTTTGCACTCCATTTTACAAAAATGCCCTTGACATGATTGATGGTTTGTTAGTTGTAGTTTTCGATAAAGTAAAAAAGGAGGGTAATAATTGGGGGTAAATTAGTATATTTGCTAATTGCCTTAAAACTTGTGAAATAAGCTAAAATGACATGTTTTGCCGAACGGAGGGAGTATACTTTACTTAGAAATACTTGATTCTCTGTGGGATCGAACTCTTACTTGCTTGCTATACTAGTTTGGAGGTTTGAGTTTTACATTTGATAGGAACAACGATAGTTTCCTCCTGTCATAGCCTTTGATGACATCATAATATTTGCAAATGCTACTGTTGGGGCTAGCGAGTGTATTAGATAGATTATTGATGAATATTGTAAATTCTCAAGCCAAAAAGTAAATTTTCATAAATATACCTTTCAAACAACCTTTGATGTACCCACTACTAGGATATACTCTTTGAGAGAGTTGCTACAGATCCCCCCCCACAAGATCAATGGAAAATTACCTTTGATACCCAATCATTAATGGGGAAGTTAACAAAGAAACATTAAAAAATATAATATGTAAATAAAAAGAACAACTCTCGAAATGGAAAACAAATGCTCTTTTGTAGTAAGGCCAAACAATTCTCATCAAATCAAACTTATCATCTAAACCACTTTATATCATGCAAAGTTTCATGCTCCCAACCAACATACATAAAGAGCTTAACCAGATTTATAGAACATTATTCTAGAATAAGAATCTACAACATCGACCACTCATTGTGGGATAGAATATGTAAACATAAAAATAAAGGTGGTCTTGGACTTGGTAAATCTAAAAACATGAACGAGGCACTATAGTTGTAGCTCTTGTGGAAAATTGGCAAAACCTGATAATAGTTGGGTTAAAATTATAAAGCATAAATACATGAAAGATAATGACATTTTACACTACAGTAGAAGAGGAAATGCTTCATGACAATGGCGGAGTGTCAGTACCTTAATAAAAAAATTCAAAACTGGACATGCTTGGTCCATTGGAGAATACCCCACTCATACAAAGAATTAGTTTTGACCAATGAATTAATTTAGATACCAAGGTTAAAGACTTCATTTTAGGTGGCAAATGGTGGAGTGAAAAATTAAATCAACATCTAGACCAAAGAATGGTTGTTCACAATGTCAAGTGCAATGATTGTTCACAATGTCAAGTGGAATGAAACTTATCACCAATTCCAAAGAATGATTGTTCACAATACCCATTCCAACCAACTCATTCCCAGATACACTATACTGGTGGCTAGATAAAGAATGGTTGTTCACAATGTCAAGTGCAATGAAACTCATTACCAATCGAACAGGTCATCAGACGACTCGCATATATTGATATGGAATGTGTATATGATATCCAAGGTTAAAAATTTTCTTTGGAAAGTATGCCAGAGGGGATTACCCACTAGGGAGAGAATAGCAAATAAGAAGTTTTTTATTCCCACAAGCTGTTCTTTATGCAATAGCTTGTTGAGGACGAGACTCACTTGTTTATCGAATGAAGATTTACAAGGCACTCCAGTCTGTTCTCTCAAGAGGTTAGTGACATAGCAAGAACTATTCTAAACACAACGATAGACATTAGAGTTATTATGAGATAGCTAGGAGAAAAACGAACAATGAGGAGAAAGAACAAGGGCAAAGAAAATTGGTTGAGAGGATAAAGGGAGGAAGGAGAGCTACAAATCCAATGTATACGGGTAAACCCAATAGAAAGATTAGCAAAAACAACATTAAATGGAGAAAACTAGAAAAGAGTTATATGGGAAACTAAACTTCGATGGATCATCAATAGAGGGGGAGAATAGTAATATTGGGTATATTATCCTGAACTAGTGTGGAAAACCGATTAACATAGGCCATAAAATTATTGGTAGACAAAACACACTAGTAACAGAAGTTTTCGGCCTACGATAAGGACTTTTGAAAACTCGTGAATTACAAATTGAAAAAATTAAAATCTAACGGGATTCACAAATCATCATAAAGAACCTATAAGAAAAAGAAAAATGTCTTTGGAAAATCGAACTTTTGATGGGAGATATGAAATTAATTGCACAATTCTTCGTGGAAACAAAATTATCGCATGTCCCTCGCGAGGGAAACAAAGTGGATGATAAGGTTTCACATCTTATCTGTTTTACTTGCGGGCATGCACTTGCAACTAATAAAGGATGCTATCAGTCAGACTCATAACCAACCGAAAATTTTCCATATTTAAAAAAACTGCAGCCATCTCATGTTCAGATTTGTGAGCCATTGTAGCATGCACTACTAGAAAAATGCAATTAGACATCTGTTGTGAACAGATGTCTTTCAAAAAAATTTCCGACCTTATTGTGCATGTAGTAAAAGATCAACTTTTCCACATCGGTTTTAAGCCGTTGTCTTTACTTGGTTAAAACATCTGTTTTATTTTGAATATAGATATAAATCAACCCCTCAAATTTATTTTTGATATGTTCACTTGTTGTTAAAGTCTCATTATTTTTCATTTATAAGCTTTTGAAGATGTCCACAACAAGCCTAAATTTGACATTTACATCAGTATTTTAAAAATAATTAATGTATTATATCAAAATAGACATCTTTTTTACTATATTGATTTTGTGTAATTAATTTCATATATATAATTTGTGATTTTTGATTGTTTTAAAATAATCTATCGTATGAAAAATGTACATAACTGATGTATTAATATGATATGGACATCATTTTAGATTTTTATAAAGATGTTATTGTTAGTAATATATATCAATTTATATTAACATTGTGATGTAAAAATATATGTTAGACATTCATTTAGATTATTTAGACGTCTATAATGATACTGGCATCTGTTATATGTAATGGTTCGATTTCATAGCTATTAAAGCACAACACTGTTCATTTATAATCCGATACTTTTTCGTTTGATACACAATACCCTTTGCCCGATATAAAATAAGACTTTGAAATCATGGATACTTCAAAGTACCCATCCCAACGGAACATAAACAAAATGGGCACAACGATATATTTATGAGATTCAAGCTAATCCTGGCTTCAAAGGTTGCTCTAGAAGCAAAAACAAAAGCATACAAATTCCTAAAAGGTCCGTCTATACAAGAACGACACAAAAACCAAGAACCAAAAGCTAATTTGAAAAACAACGAAAAATGCAGGGATGAATGGATAGGGGATTGAGCTCCCTGAATTTCGGTGTCTCTATGGACTCATCGGGCTGTAGCCGAGTCGATGTCTACCGTTGATGTCGACCTTCATTTGTAGAGCTTTGTCACTCTTCGGTTGCATATCAAGGCCAAGAGCTGGCTCCCTATATCATCCATGAGCTGGCTATCAAATTACTTTCTTTTCTAGTTATACATGCATATATGTATATTAGTCAAATAAGAGAAACAGTGACCAATAAATAAAGAAATAATTCAAGCACCGCCTAATAATCTAAGATTATTGTGTAAAATATAATATAATATGTGCTTTAGCTTTTAAAATGGTGAGAATTTCAGCTAACCAATAACTGTAAAAGAGTACCAGAGAAGTGAAACACTGAAAAAAATCACCTTCTGTTCATCAACTTCACCATGAACTTCTTAAAATGAGATGGACTGATACGTAATCTGCTTCTAATCAAAGCTGAGATTAGAGGCTGCAATCAAACAGAGAAGAATATTTACACATCGGATAATCTCCACTCTCAAGTTATTCATTTATCCTAATCACTTTTAAATAACTAAAGTAAATAGTAGCAGTTCGATGCCCAGATAGCTGAAACTAATGACAGGAGAATAAAAATACATGACTGCAGTATAATCTAACTGTTTTTGTATACGAGCTAAAAAGTTCTTAGCTACGCACCTGAGCTGCTAGAAGAGGAGATAACACAAAGATAAACATAACAACCTAGCGCAAACAGAAAAAGAACATGTAATATCACTTGCTAAACACATAAAACTGCTTAGTCAAAATTAGTTACAGAACATATTAATAAAAGTAAAATGGCCATTAAAGTGTCTACATATGTAGTAAAGGTTTTGTGCTAGATGGATGGCCATTTAAAAATGAATGCCACTAGGTCATGTATGGCCGGGTAAACATGACAGTTTCAATTTAATAAATATAACAACGTACTAGCGAAAACTTTTGCAGCAAGAAAATACATTATTCTGCAGAAGCAATTTGAAATTCAAGCACTTCCTGCATTTTTGAATCAAAATTATCAGAATCAGCCTAATAAATCTTGTTTTTCCTGGTCAGAAGAGGCCAATTTCTCACTAAGAATATCTACCATTTCAAAATCCTCATTATCACAAGCTTCTTCTAGCTGTTTTTCAAAATCCATCTCTTTTGAATATCAGTCCATTCCTAGTCTATGCTAATGTTGGTGAAGGAACCATTTGCTTAAGAATCAACTGCCAAATAAAAAGTTCACAAGGTTTTAATGCAGGATCATACCTAGAAAGCAAAAGGAATGTGTAATAATAAGAATAAAACTCTAGAAGTATCTCAGACATGAGAAATAGAAGACGATTGCTTTCTAGCAACCATGTGTTGGTATTTTGAACAAAAATTCAAATTCGACCATACATACAGAATAATATTTTGGGTACACATAGCATGACCATGTGATTTACACCGAGCAGAAGATACCTTGATTTCAAGCTCAAGTGATGAAATGCTTTTAGTGGCCATGTGTGTTTGAAGCTATACTTGGCAGCTAGATCTTGATTATCCCCGCTAAGCAAGAGTTGGAGCCTCAATACACCAAGTCTCAACCCCGAACAGATTGGACCTTGAAGGAAAAAGACATGATAGTGATTAACATATCATACTTTACAACATGAATTGTAGGTACATTTTTCAAGGAGTGTTAAGTATTTCACAATAGTAGTAGATATTAACTTTTGATGAGCATCAAGGATGAAGTTCTTTAAAATAAAAATAGAACAGCACATAGCAGAGATGGATTAACATATTCTTTTACAAGATGAGACCTTTAATGTCCTCCTACGAACCAAAAAAAAATGCAAGTTAAAATACAACGTAATTAAAATAGGCGCAAAACTTTGCTGAAAAAGTGAATATTATGATAAAATAGTGCTAGTTACATATTCCCAAAAAAATAGAAAAACTCGGCTTTAATTTAGTCCTTTTCTACCTTCAGTTTTTCGTTCCTTTTCTAACTTATCCAATGCGTCAAACATCATGGCCTCTGTGCCAAGATCATTAGTGAGTTCTCTCCTGCATAAGAGACCCATCAAAACAATAAACATAATGAAGTTAAGGGCCATCAAGTAGACAAGTAGGTGTTAATATGGAAAATTCAGTCATCAGAAGAACAAGTGCATATTAATAGTGAGAGACATCATAATACTCTGGCAAAAGCAAGCCTAGTTGATGTGTAGTTTTTAACATGTCCGGGTTTAGATAACCTGGTGATTGTCCTCCTTCTTATGATGAGTTAAACTAAAAAGGGCTTGTGCTGTTAGTACTCACTTGACTGCCTTGCCACTTTCGCTTGTGCATCGAAGAAGGGCTTGTGCTGTTAGATACCCGGCCTGGTGCTTGTCCTCCTTCATTATCACATTGAAATTTGTCAGGTTGGATCATTGACCCACCTAGGCATAACCTACTGATGCAATCTGACAGAAGATAATGCTAAGAGGGTGTTTGCTTCAATTGTGCATATGATTAATCAGTGCTTATATTTTTTTTAGTATTTTCCCTATAATAGAGAAACTGTCACAGATGCTTTTAGAATCGATTACAAAGATTTTTGTTTTATATATGCACTAAGTGAATTCAATTGCACATCAAATATAAAATGTTTAATCAGGCAACATATATGGTATAGACAAGCACTGGTAAATAAGATGAAAGTACATCTCATTCACCACACTGGTATTACATGTAACTACCATTGTCAATTCATAGCATTCATCATCTTGAGTAATTGTAAATAACCCTAGCTAGCTACCACATACATTCATGATCCATGATAGATAAATTAATTCAAAAACTAGTTGAACTGATACTAACTCAACAAACAATAGAGGGTTAAATCCATAATTAACCCATGCACTATCGCACATGCTTATAGAATTGATTCACAAATAGAATGCAGTAGTCAGTGGTTATCCAGAGAGCTAATTACATGATAGATCAAGATGCTGAAGCTGAACCAATTCACCAAATTGCTCAGGAACTACTTGAGTGAAAGATTCAAACAACAATGAGCAGAAAACAACATCCAAACTCTCAATTTTAGATTCCTCCATCTTTATACATTTAATTCCCCACCCCTTGTCAAAATTAATGATAAATAAAATATTCAATTCAGCAGAAAACAAGATCGAAACTCTCAATTTTAGATTCATATGTGTTGCAATCCCCCATTCCCAAATCATTAAATGCCCTAATTCAGTCAAACCCCACCAGCCATGATCATTAATTTAGAAAGCACAAATTAAAAGGAATTAACCAAAGTTACTGCAATTGTAGCAACCGATCAAGATCTCTACAGCTTTAGTGCAAAACCCCCCAAAATCTAGGGCTAAAAATGGAAAAAACCAAAAAACTAGGGCTTTTCATTCATGATAGTAACAGAAATCAAAAGCAACATTGCAGTCTAGGGTTTATGAGAAAAAGAAGAAGAGCTTACCAACGGCGCCAGCCGATGATAGCGCCACCAAGAGCGACATTGCAGGTAATATCTCGCCCTCTTTTTTCTTCCTCCTCTGCTCTCAAAAACCCTAACAATGACAAAAACCAAATTAAAATTGGTGGAAGATGACGGAGGAAGGAGTTGAAACTGCCAGATCTAAAGTAAAACAACTTAGATCTAGTGAAGAATCACTAAATCCATCCAACTCTAATCTAAAAAAGGGCAGATAGATCTATAAAAAGTAGAAAGGAAAGAGAGCAACCAGATCTACAAAGAGCGAGAAAGGGCTCACCTGTTAGGGTTCTAGAAGAGTGGGCCGCCATCGTTGAATTGTAGTCACTTGTCAGAGTGAGAGAGGGAAGGAGACGAGCAAATGAGACCAGTAGATTGAGATTTGAAAGAGATGAAACTGGGAGAGGGAGATCTGAAAATGGAGGGTGACTTTTTTTTGGTAAAGAGATCAACTGTAGAGGAACTGAGACAGAGAGCCTTGTATCTCGAGAGAGAGATATGGAGAACTGGAGAAGGGGAGCAGAAATATTTCTTTCAAGTGTTGGATTTAAAATTATCACCTTTACCGCCTTAAGATATTCAACTTTTTGGGTTAAGTGTATTCCGCGCCCAAGGCGCGTATTTTAATTTTTTTGGAACCTATAATTTCATATCTGTCAAAAAAGGTGAGCGTTATCTAAACTTTTTTTTAACATCACAAATTTAAAAACTGATGCAAACAGATTGATTTAACATCGGGTATTTTTTGACAGACTTAAAACAAGTGTTGTCTAATTGCATAATTCTAGTAGTGATGCCTTGTCTATGCAATGGGACTTTCAATCAGTGATGGATTTCGTTCTTTCAGTACTAAAGTCGTTTCATTTCCAAGCCCAAAGAAGTTGTTCACTAGTTGGTCATCTAATGATCTCTCTCCATCCTTGATTTGATGAGGCGATGAATAGCAATAACATATCATATATGCATACAATTTGGCTCCACTTTCGCAACCTAGGTTGATACAAGAACATAAGTTAAAAAAACAGAAGGGTAGATATAAAAAGTGAGAGGATTGTAGGAATATGGATGTTCCTAAGACAGGATGTAAGCCAATCTTCTAATTATAAGAGACCATAACCAAAAGAGGGTCAATTTCATTTGTAGTCCTCAACCCTTTGCATTTGTGTTATTCGAGTCCTTACCTACCCTAAACTATAATTTGTCAATTTTATAGCCTGGACATATATGTCATAAGTCTTTTGTAGTCCATTTAATTTTATGTGAAATACTCCCTTTCTTGGTATGTATGAAGACACTTCATTGCTACAAAAATTAAGCTAATAATGGCCAATGGAAGGACTAATTCTTAAATAAAACAAGAATCGAAGTTCAAAACCTCAGTAAGAAAAATCAAAAGTAAAAGATCTAAATGGGACAAAGCAAAAGGTGTTGGAGTATGCTGAGTCATTAGGATGAACCGGTGTTAGCTAGACTGGGTTCACTCATGTATAAATACATAACTCAACTTGTAGTTCTATAATTTTTCACTTTCTCAAACATCACAGTTGTAACAAACTTTCACGCTCTATTTTTTTGGAAATGAAGGTCATCTTCTTCATCTTGTTCGTACTTGTCTAACTTTGATATCGAATTCGAACATCGTATCAGAGCACAGTACTCGATTCCGCGCTTAGATCTATTTTCATCGCCTCCATTTCAAGGTTTTTTTTGAAGCGAAGATGCCTTCTGTAGTTGCTCCAACGGTGGTTAACATGAATGATCCAATGTACATCCACCCTTTCGATAGCCCTGGTATGGTTCTTGTCTCTTCAGTTCTTGATCACGTTATCTACCAAGAATGAGATAGGATTTATAGATGGTTCGATTAGATGACTGAATTCTGGTTCACCGAACATAAGGAAGTGGGAGTGATATAACGATATGGTTATATCGTGGCTTTTGAATGCAATGTTGAATGGAATTACTACTAGCTTTTTACTATCTAAATCTGCAAGGGATATTTGGGTAGATCTGAAAACTAGGTTCTCGGAATCAAATGCAGCAAAGACTTATGCGATTGACAAGAGTTTGGCTTCGATTGCGCAAGAAAATGACAATATTACTGCTTACTTTACCAGAATTAAAAAATTACAGGACGATCAGATCTTTCTCTCTGTGTACGTGTGGTGTGGCACTTGAAACCCCAAAGTTTAAACAAGAATGATGTATTTTGACATTTCTAATGGGCTTGAATGATTCTTTTTCAATTGTAGGGAAAGTATATTGATGATGTCTCTTATTCCTGAGTTGAATCATGTCTATTATATACCGAACCATGTAGAAACTTAGCAAGAAGTGCGACCTAGTTCTAAATTTTCAGTTGATGCTTCTTCTTTAACTGGTAGTAACAGTGGTTTAAAGGGAAATAAGAGGTTTTGGAGCAGTAATCAGAATCAGTCTCAGAGTCAAAATCAGATGCAGTAGCGTTCTAATAGTAATCAAAAGGGAAATTGCTTTTGAACTCATTGCAGAAGATCCAATCATAATGCGGATAAAGACAATAAAGATGAATTCGTAGAACGAGTGCGGACAATATACGTGGTCCACACCTAAGTTAGTAATCAAACACACAAAGTAAACAACTAATAGGTCCCCGGCTACAGCGCCAAATTTTGACATGACAAAATCATTGCATTTTCCTATCAAAAGAATATCCAAACTAACCAACTAGTATAGCTAGTAAGTCTAGAGTCAATCCACATGGAACTACTTTGACCTTATGTGTTTTGATCACCAACAAGAGTAAACAAGGGGTTTGTAGAAATGTAAAGATGAAATGAATTGAAAAAGTAAATAATGGTGATAGTAGTAAACAATGATGAATGAGATGTTTCAACTATGGTACTCAACTATGGCTCGTCTTCTTGATCATAGTTCTTCCTTCTAGTTAAGTCTTTTCTACCATCTACTCTTATCTTGATTTAAATAGATTATTAGCCCTATGAGTTCTAACAATCCCTTATTCCTAAGCAATCTTAATCACGGATCAAGGTTTCATCCTAGGAATAGCACTAAGTCTCAAGATATATGAAGCTTATAAGAAATATTAATTCCCTAGAGAACTAACATTTAACCTATAGTCAATCTCTTATACAATCAAGCTTTTCTACGAGATCTACTCAATTGTACTTGCTACTATGGATTAGGCTTCACACACGTATGAATCAAAAACCCTAGCAATGATGCAATTCTAACGAGGTCGGGAATTAAGATAGAATAAACACCCACAAGCAATAAGAGCACAAAGAGATTGAAATAGATAGTAGAAATAAACTAGAATTCCAAACTCACAATTCAACAAAACCAAGTCTTGATCTTAGGCAAAACACGATGAGTTTAGTTGCTCATGCTTCTAAACATCGTCCGTCAATTCTTCAAAAGTTCAAAAGATAACATAAAACTACTAATTTCAGTCCTTAAATACCTAAGAATACCGTCATAAAAACCTAGAAACCATTCTCCAAAGTTAAAGCCCAACATAGGAAAAATAGCATTTCCTAGCTGAACCGGCCCAGTAAGGTCGCGACCAGGCAGCGGGCGTGGCTTATACAGTGTGTTCCTAATCCTGGCAGCGGGTGCTGCCTCCTGGGCCACGGGCGCGACTTTTATGTCTCCTTTGTTCTTCTGGCCGCGGGTCGCCGTTTTTCCTCTTATACGTCCTTTCATTCTTCCTTATGCATTCCAACTTGGCTAATCTAGCTCGTTCTTGCCTCCATAAGATCCATATAATCTCATGAATGACCTCCTCACTACATTGAATCCAAAATCTGCAATTACGCACTAAACTTGGGTAGATTCCGCACTTAAACACCAAATGAGCAAACAAGTAAACTAACCCATTAAAATGCAATATATACATCTAAATGACCCTAAAACTACTCTATAATGCCTATCTAAATATGCATTATCAGAGATCATTAAAATGACCCTAAAACTACTCTATAATGCCTATCTAAATATGCAAACAAGTAAACTAACCCATTAAAATGCAATATATATACATCTAAATGACCCTAAAACTACTCTATAATGCCTATCTAAATATGCATTATCAGAGATCATTTAATTTTGTTTGTGTTTATTATTAACTTAGGTGTGGACCACTCTGCAGGGTCCATACCCGCGCTACTAACCCTTTACATTTGTCTTTTGATCCAGAGATTGAAAGATCACTTTCTAGGTAAAAAGGAAGGCTTGAGTTCAATCAAGAAGAAGTAGAAGAGATGAAGGACAATACTAATGTTAATGTGGAGCTTGAAGTGTACCCACCAATAACGATCATAAGAGTGCGATGAGGGCATAGATAAACAAAATCAATTCTAAGAGGTAGAAGCATTGGAGAGTATTCACACACATGAACAAAAGCAAAATGGACTCAATGAAGTGTAGTCCCAATAAGGCCAAAAATGAACTCACAAGGGTAAATTTTTGTTGGATTTCAGACATGCCTAAGAACTTAGATCATACATGCTCAATTATTTTCACCTAGCTATGTTCCACATAAAAACCATAAGTGGGATAAGGCTAAAACAATTCAAACATGTCATGGAACTTATATGATCATTCTTTCGAAAATACTTAGAGGACTAATTAGGCTAGATGGTTGCTTAAACAATGACATATTCTATGCAAATGCATGATATTTTCTTTTCTTTTTCATTTTTCTCATTTTTTTTTATAAAACTAAAATGCAAAACATTAAGATGCAAACCATGAATATTATGCAGAATAATTTAAACATGCTTGATGCTTGAGATGCAATGCAACCTACTATGTACACTAATCCCTTCCCCCGCACTTGAAACTTTCATTTTCCCAATGAAATCAAAACAATAAAAATTAGAAAGATTAAGGGAGGAGAGATGGGAAACTCATGTGCTCACTGGTATGGGGAAGGTGGAGGTGGAGGCTGGTATGGCGGAAATCCTGGATAAGCATAATGAAAGAATTCCTCCTGGCGAAGATGCAAGCACTCAATAGCCTCCATTTGAGCCCGATCAGCCTCGATTTGGGCGAGGTGCGCTTCCTCCTGACGACGCCAATATTCAGTCTCATGCTGAGCAAGCTGGCCATGAGTCTCGCGAACCGTAGTAAGGTCCACTAACAAGCCCTGGACATCCTGACGGAGGTAGGTGAACTCCTGGTGTAAGTCCTGCTGGTTCTCCCATAAGCCATGCTGCTCAACCCTCAACGACTCCATCTGCCGCTGAAGCGCCCATAAGGAGGGCTCATCCCCTCTAGACGTGCCAAAAGAGCCAACACCCCCATGAGATGGCCCAGGCTGAAAGTCCATGGGCTCACTAAGTGGAACATCATCCTCCTCCTCTTCATTCCCCCTACTTCATTATAATCTGGTCCAAATCCAATGGCAGGGGCCCCTATGGGGGCATCATGAGGAATGAAAAAAATCTGCAGCTGTCGGTCCGAAAGGAAGAGGTCTAGGTAGCCTAATCTTATGAACGTTATTCTTTCCAGCCTGCCAGATGAAGGAGGGCCCATCTCCCACCAAGTGATTCACTCTCCTTAAAGCAGCCAAATCCAAGCGATAATGACCACCCACCGAATCCTGGAGGTACGAAGTGTCAACCCTATGCTCCCAAGAATTCAAAGTCACAAGACCTCTAAATCCGATAGGCGCAGTCTTCTTCCTCGTTCCATCCCCCATCACATCCTTGCAATGCTCTAAAAACAACTCAACCCAATCCGGAATGTGATCACCCTCCGGAGTTAAACACCATAGATAAGCCAAAGCATTCAAAGAAACCTTGTTAATCTCCGCCTGCCCAAAGAAGGTGTTATTTAACACCTTGTGACAAAGCTGTAGGGATGGGTGGAGGATGCTGTAGTTATATTTGTCCACCTTGGGCTGCATGACCCGCCCTATCGCCCTATGCTAGAAATCGGTTGTTGTAGACTTGGGGATTCAGTACCAGTATTTAGTGGGCTCAACAGAAACCCCAAAAGCCCAAGCAAATCGCCTCTTATCAAAATGGTAGGCCCTTCCCATGAGCCTAAAGTCAATACTACCAGTTCGCTTTGCCCTCAACGTACACAAGAATTCATAAACCAAACTCGGGTAAGTCGGGGCATTATTTGTCACAAAAGCATTCAAACCCCCTTTTTCCAATAGTTGACGCACCGTTGGTTCAAACCCAAGCACTCTCAACGTGGGCACATCGAAGAATTTAGTCGACAATATATCACGACCCTCAAGTTCATTCCATTTCTTCTTTTGTTCAGTAGATAATCCATGGGGTCAAAAACAAAGGATGGGGGGCTTAAGGCAAGGTGGCGGGTGCTGCCTTCAGAGGCCGCGGGTGCAACTATTGAAACAGGGCTGCTGGATTAGCCGCGGGTTAGGCCACGAGCGCTGCCTTGGGTGCGGCGTTTTTGGCCGCCTCCGACATCCTTCCGGCGGCTCCGATTTGTCTCCGGTTGCTCCGACGTCAATGCCGGAGCATTGAATTTTGAAAAGATAGGCTGAAAAGATCCCCCTTCGCCTTTTTTATGTCCGTACACACTCCGATCGTCACAATGTGGATGGATGGGGGTGTTTTGTGGTGGAAAGTGGTGGATGATGATGGTGGTTTGTGGGTTTTGGTGATGGAAAGAAAGGTTGTTCTTTTGGTTGGAATGACGAACAGAGTGCGTGAGTGTGTAGATCGGGAACGGGAACGTTGGAAAACGGGCTCGGTTTTTGGATTTGAGGATAGGAGGAGTGGGATGTGGTAGAGGCTGATGATGGTGGAGCTTGAAGGTGTCTTCAATGGAGGATGGGAGTAATGAAAGAAAAAGATAGAAAGAAAAGAAAAGAAAAGATAGAAGAAGACAAGGAACAAAGATATGGAGAGGGTCACGTGAGGGGTGTAGTTAACAATGAGAGAATCTGCAGCAACTTTTTTTTTCTTTTTTTTTTCGGGAGCCTAAAAGGCCGCGGGCGCGGTTTTTGGCCGCGGGCACGGCTTCCCCTGGATGCTGCCCAGAAATAGCCGCGGGTGCTGTTTTTCCAGAACGGTGCCTTCTCCGTCCATCTTTGTTCATCCCCTGAAAGATTAGTCCACTATGGCGGAAAACAACTTCCTAAAAATCTAAGACAGTCCTAATTATGCTAAAAAAATTGAAAGACTAATAAAGAAAAGAGAAGATTATATTCTACTTACCTCGGGTTGCCTTCCGAGAAGCGCCTTTGTTTCTTGTCGTTGGCTCAACGTAATAGCTCCTCACTGAGCCTCGTCAACTGGCTCTTTAAGAGCCATCTCCTCTTCTATACCTGTGGAGAATCCATCAAAGTAAATTTTAAGCCTATGACCATTTACTTTAAACACGTTGCCGCTCTTCTCATCTTTGATGTTCATCGCTCCATGTGGGAAGATATGGACGATGGTGTAAGGGCCTGCCCAACGAGAGCGGAGCTTTCCAAGGAAAAGTGTAAGGCGGGATTGATAGAGAAGGACTTTATCCCCCACCTTGAAATCTTTCCTCAATATGTGCTTGTCGTGCCAAGCTTTGGTCTTGTCCTTATAGTTGGCGGTGTTGTCATAAGCATCCCATCTCAATTCCTCCAACATCTAAATTTGGAGTTTTCGAAACTCGCCAACTTTATTAATCCTCATGTTGCACTTCTTCACCGCCCAATACGCATTGTGTTGGAGCTCAACTGGAAGATGACACGCTTTTTCATACACCAATCGGTATGGTGACATACCAATTGGTGTCTTGTATGCCATTTGATAAGCCCACAATGCATTATCCAATCGCAAACTCCAGTCCTTACGATTCGGGGCAACCGTCTTCTCTAAGATTGTTTTGATCTCGTGATTTGTCACCTCGGCTTGCCCATTGGTTTGGGGGTGATAAGTGGTGGACACCTTTTACGTCACATGGTACTTCTTGAGTAATGCACTCACCGTCTTATTGCAAAAGTGTGTCCCCCTGTCGCTTATTAATGCTCGTGGTACAACGAATCTAGAAAATAGATCCTTCAAGAACCCTGCAACAACTCGTGAATCATTAGTTTTAGTGGCTTTTGCCTCCACCCACTTGGAGACATAATCCACCGCAAGTAATATATAAAGGTTCCCAAAGGAGCTAGGGAAAGGCCCCATGAAATCAATGCCCCATACATCAAATATTTCACAAAACATCAAGCGCATTGGGGACATTTCACTTCTGCCTGACAAGTTCCCTACTCGTTGGCATCGATCACAAGACTTACAATAAGCATGAGCATCATGAAAAATATGACGCTGAAAGAATCCGGAATCGAGCACTTTCCTAGCAGTTTTCCGTGGTCCGAAATGACCACCACAAGCATGTGAATGACAAAACTCAAGGACAGAAAGTACCTCATCGTTGGGAAGACATCGACGAATTACCTGATCCGCACAATGCTTCCATAGAATTGGGTCATCCCACACATAGTACCGAGCATCATGACGGATCTTGTCCTTCTTGGCTTTTGGAAAGTTTGGCGGAAACACTCCTGTCGCAATGAAATTCACGATATCTGCATACCATGGGTTAGAAGTGTGTGCCGCCATCAACGACATCATCGAAGAGTCAAAAGAGGCAGCTGTAGGGTTGGCCGCGGGTGCTGCCTTCTGGGCCTTGGGTGCCGCCTTTACAGGAGCACCCCATGTAGGCCGCGGGCGCGGCTTTCTGGGCTGCGGGCGCTGCCTTCTGATGACTCCGAGATTTGCAGTAGGCTTTCGTCAGGGAATTGGCCAAGGATGAGTGGGTGTTCTCCCACCCCATTCACATGTAGTATTCGACTTAGATGGACAGCCAGAAGATTCTCTAGACCCTTTTTGTCTTTGATCTCCACATCGAACTCACTCAAGAGCAACATCCACCGGATCAACCTTGGCTTGGCTTCTTTCTTCGTCAAAAGATAATGAAGTGTTGCATGGTCAGTGTAAATAATTACCTTAGTGCCAAGTAGGTAGGGTCTGAACTTTTCCAATGCAAACACCATGGCGAGGAGTTCTTTCTCTGTGGTTGTGTAGGATGCATAGTAAATCACATGTGAAGCTCGTTCAATCTTCTGCCCAAACACAGCTCCCACCACATAGTCCCTTACGTTGCACATCAACTCAAAGGGTTTTGACCAATCCGGGGCTTGGATGATAGGTGCACTTGTTAGCCTAGTTCTCAACTCATTGAATGGCTCCTTATATTTTTCATTGAAATCAAATGATGCCTCCTTCTTTAGAAGTTCACATAATGGTGCGGTGATCTTCGAAAAGTCCTTGATGAACCTACGATAAAAGCCTGCATGACCAAGGAAAGAGCGAATTTCTCGCACATTAGTAGGATAAGGCAAGGGTTGAATGATATCAATCTTTGCCTTATCAAATTCAATTCGCTTTTGGGAGACAATGTAGCCTAGAACGATTCCCTGCTTAACCATGAAGTGACATTTTTCAGAATTGAGGACTAGATTGGTCTCTACACATCTCTTAAGCATTAATGTTAAATGGTGCAAGCAAGACTCAAAATCATTTCCATGGACTGTGAAATCATCCATGAAAACCTCTATAAAATGCTCAATATACTTAGAAAATATTCTTACCATATACCTTTGGAAGGTACAGGGTGCGTTACACAATCCAAATGGCATTCTACGGTATGCAAATGTGCCAAAAGGACATGTAAATGTCGTTTTGTCTTGATCATCTGGTGCAATGGCAATCTCGAAATACCCTGAGTAGCCATCTAAGAAACAATAAAAAGAGCGTCCAGCAAGGCGCTCAAGCATTTGATCAATGAAAGGAAGGGGGAAGTGATCCTTACAAGTCACCGCATTCAGCTTGCGGTAATCAATACATACTCTCCAGCCCATTTGGACTCGTGTAGGGATTAGTTCACCCTCCTTGTTCTCTACCACCATGACGCCTCCTTTCTTAGGCAACACTTGTGTTGGACTCACCCAGTTGCTATCCAAAAGGGGGTAAATCATGCTGGCTTGAAGGAGTTTCAACACCTCCTTCTTCACCACCTCCATCATCGGTGGGTTGAGCCTCCTTTGTGGTTGTCGTGATGGCTTGGCTCCATCCTCTAGCAGAATTCAGTGCATACACATGGCAGGCTTAATCCCTTTGATGTCCGCTATTGTCAATCCCAGGGCTGTCTTGTTCTCCTTAAGCACCGCAACTAGCCTCTCCTCTTGGTCTTGGTTGAGCTTGTTTGATATGATGACGGGCAACGTATCACCATCCCCCAAGAATGCGTACTTGAGGTGATCCGACAAAGGTTTGAGCTCAACTTCAAGGGCTTGCACAATAGAAGGAAGGAGCTTTTCCTTCGGGAGAGTTAGTTCAAAAGGACCCCCATTATAGGGAGAAATGTAAGACGGTTGAGCCACTAGCTCCATCAAAGTTTCCTACAGGTTGGTATGAATAGCATAATCAATAGCAAGCTCATCCAGAGGAGCCTCTAAAACCACCTGCAGATCATCATCATTACTAATCTCAAATATATCTTCAACACATGGCTCTATAACATCAAGAAACCACAAGGAATGATCGTCTGAAGGAAACTTCATGGCATCAAAAATACTATACTCTACCTTCACACCATCGACTTCCATAGTAAGAGAGCTAGCATGAACATCAATTTTCGTTCCGTCGGTCTTTAAGAAAGGCCTACCCATGAGGATGGGTGCGTCAGGAGAGCCATGTTCCATATCCAAAATGAAAAAGTCAGCATGAAAGATCAAAGAATCAACCATTATAAGAAAATCCTCAACAAAGCCTCTAGGATATATGTGAGAGCGATCTGCTAGTTGAATCACTACTCTTGTTTCATGCAAAGTACCAAGTCCTAGAGTTTTATAGAGAGAGTAAGGGATGCCATTGATAGATGCTCTTAAGTCTAACATAGCTCTTTCAAACTTAGGCTCACCTATCGTACAAGGGATGGTGAACATACTTGGATCGCTACACTTCTTCAGCAAACACTTTCGGAACATAGCGGATACATGCTCGCTCACCTGTACTTTTTACTTCCCCTTCAACTTTTGCTTCCTCTTTATCGTGCATAGTTCCTTTAAAAACTTAGCGTATCGAGGAATACTTTTAATGAGCTTGAGAAGGGGGATGTTTACCTCACATTTGCTAAATACCTCGAAGATCTCTTTATCGCTCTCTGGTCTCCTAACTTCCTTCAAGGTGTTCGGGAAGGGTGGGATAGGTTGATAGGTGTTGAGATGTGAAGTTTTGGATGAATATTCATCCCCGGACAGATGGCCGCGGGTGCTGCTATTCCAAAACCAAAACCAATGCTGGCCGCGGGCACGGTTTTTTGGGCCGCGGGCGCGGCCTCTGCATGACGTCCCTCCATCTCGGATTTCTCCTCACCCTTGACCTAGGAATCCACATCCTTCTTGTTTACATCCTCTTTTCCACCATGAGGAGTGTCAAATAGTTCCTTACCACTCCTAAGGGTGATGGCACTGACGTTCTCCTTCGGGTTAACCACCGTTTGCGACGGTAGCTTCCCAGAGTCTTGAGCTTAAAGTTCGCCCACCGTTTGAGCCAATTGACTCACTTGCTTCTCTATTTCCTTCAGCGCTTGTGCCAGTTGAGTGTTCCATTCTAGGATAGCTTTGAGAATATCCTCAATGGACGAGCCTCTTGTTGAGGACCCCGTTGTCTATTGTCAAACTGTTGTCTGTATTGAGGCCCTCCTTGCTGATGGAAAGGAGGTTGTTGTGGTGGATTATAGTTATTTGCATTGAAATTGTTAGCAAAATTACCATACCTTTGCCCTCTTGGAAAAAAATCTCCCATTGCATTCAACTCCATTTCTTGCTCCTGCAGCATGGGACAAGCATTCATGGGATGACTCGGATCGGAACAGAGCCCACATGCCTTGAGTTGTTATGGGGTTCCTTTAAGCATCATCCATTTCATCATCTCCTTCATGTCCGCTATTGCTGAATTATCTAGATCCCTCAAAAAGCTCTAAAAACACCTCTCAAGCAGCATTGGGTGTTTTGTTCAAAATGTTGCCTCCACAGGCGGATTTCACCATCTTGCGCTCTTCGTCAAGCAACCCATTGAATAAAAAGAGCACCAAATCCTTCTTTGAGAAACCATGGTAAGGGCAACTAGAGCAAAGTTTCTTAAATCGCTCAAAGTACTCATTAAGGGTTTTTGTAACCTGCTGGTCAATGCTGTTGATAGCCTTTTTCAGGCTATTTAACCTCGTCGCAGGAAAGTGTTTCTCCAGAAAGAGACGCTTCAAATCAGTCCATGTGGTTGCACAACCTGGGGGCAAACAATAGAACCACTCATTAGCGTCATCCTTCAAAGAGAATGGGAATGCCCTCAACTTAATTTTCTCCTCCATGACATTGCCTGGTTTCATTCCTACCACGACAGTATGAAACTCAGACAAGTGCTCGTGGGGGTCCTCACCACTCAACCCATGGAATTTGGGTAAGAGATGAACCACCCAAGATTTCAGCTCAAAGTTCACACCGTCCCCAAGTTTGGGGAATTCCACCGCCAATGGTTGTTGGGAGAAATCAGGTGTTGTGAGCTCCTTCAGCATTCGGTTATCTTCGTTAGCCATCTCTATCCTTTCTCCTTCTCCTTGATCAAAAGGTAACTCGCGAAAGTGATCACGAGCTTCTCGCCTTAATCTAGGGAGAGTCCCCTCGATCTCTGAATCCAAAGACAATAAAGATGAATTAGTAGAACGAGTGCGGACCATATACGTGGCCCACACCTAAGTTAGTAATCAAACACACAAAGTAAACAACTAATAGGTCCCCGGAAACGGTGCCAAATTTTGAAAAGATAAAATCGTTGTGTTTTCCTATCAAAAGAATATCCAAACTAACCAACTAGTATAGCTAGTAAGTCCGGAGTTGATCCACAGAGAACTACCTTGACCGTATGTGTTTTGATTAAGAGTAAACAAGGGGTTTGTAGAAATGTAAAGATGAAATGAATTGAAAAAGTAAATAATGGTGATAGTAGTAAAAAATGATGAATGAGATGTTTCACCTACGATACTCAACTATGGCTCGTCTCCTTGATCATAGTTCTTCCTTCTAGTTAAGTCTTTTCTACCATCTACTCTTATCTTGATTTAAATAGATTGTTAGCCCTATGAGTTTTAACAATCCCTTATTCCTAAGCAGTCTTAATCACGGATCAAGGTTTAATCCTAGGAATATCACTAAGTCTCAAGATATATGAAGCTTATAAGTAATATTAATTCCCTAGAGAACTAACATTCAACCTATAGTCAATCTCTAATACAATCAAGCTTTTCTACGAGATCTACTCAATCGTACTTGCTACTATGGATTAGGCTTCACAAACATATGACTTAAAACCCTAGCAGTGATGCAATTCTAACGAGGTCGCGAATCAAGATAGAATCAACACCCACAAGCAATAAAAGCACAAAGAGATTGAAATAGATAGTAGAAATAAACTAGAATTCCAAACTCACAATTCAACAAAACCAAGTCTTGATCATAGGCAAAACACGATGAGTTTAGTTGCTCATGCTTCTAAACGTCGTCCGTCAATTCTTCAAAAGTTCAAAAGATAACATAAAACTACTAATTTCAGTCCTTAAATACCTAAGAATACCATCATAAAAACCTAGAAACCATTCTCCAAAGTTAAAGCCCAACATAGGAAAAATAGCATTTCCGAGCTGAACCGGCCCAGTAAGGTCGCGACCAGGCAGTGGGCATGGCTTATACAGTGTGTTCCTAATCCTGGCAGCGGGTGCTGCCTCCTGGGCCATGGGCGCGACTTTTATGTCTCCTTTGTTCTTCTGGCCGCGGGTCGCCGTTTTTCCTCTTGTACGTCCTTTCATTCTTCCTTATGCATTCCAACTTGGCTAATCTAGCTCGTTCTTGCCTCCATAAGATCCATATAATATCATGAATGACCTCCTCACTACATTGAATCCGAAATCTGCAATTACATACTAAACTTGGGTAGATTCCGCACTTAAACACCAAATGAGCAAACAAGTAAACTAACCCATTAAAATGCAATATATACATCTAAATGACCCTAAAACTACTCTATAATGCCTATCTAAATATGCATTATCAGAGATCATTAAAATGACCCTAAAACTACTCTATAATGCCTATCTAAATATGCAAACAAGTAAACTAACCCATTAAAATGCAATATATATACTTCTAAATGACCCTAAAACTACTCTATAATGCCTATCTAAATATGCATTATCAGAGATCATTTAATTTTGTTTGTGTTTATTATTAACTTAGGTGTGGACCACTCTGCATGGTCCATACCCGCGCTACTAACCCTTTACATTTGTCTTTTGATCCAGAGATTGAAAGATCACTTTCTAGGTAAAAAGGAAGGCTTGAGTTCAATCAAGAAGAAGTAGAAGAGATGAAGGACAATACTAATGTTAATGTGGAGCTTGAAGTACCTCTAAGGAGAACCCTAAGAAGTTTAAAGGAACCTAACCCGACATTGCAACCTTTTGCGATTAGGCTTCGTGCTCTCCCTAAAGGGTTAAGATTTGAGTATAAATCCAACTGGTCTACCATTTTACCAGTCTTTCATGGTATGTTTGGAGAAGAGCCCAACAAACATCTCACAAAGTTCATCAGTGTTAGTGTATGTGATAGACTAAGACCTCAAGGCTTGAATGATGATCAGATTATACTCAGATTGTTTCCTTTCACTTTGGAAGATGTAGTAAGTGATTGGCTTTATTAGCTACTGGCATAAAGCATTACTACATGGGTAGGATTGAAGAAAGCTTTCCTGTAGAAGTGCTTTCTTGGCACTCACCTCAGTAAACTCAAGGAGTTGTCAAGCATAGAGCAATCTCCTGTAGAGAGCCTTTCTGCGTATGTTGAGAGGTTCAAGAAGCCCAAAGCAAGTTGCCCGCAATATGGCATACTAGAGTATGATCTAGTCCTCTATCTCTATGAAGGCTTACTTGATTGCGAGTACAATGTGGTCAATGCTGCAAGTGGAGGAGATGTCTTAAACAAGACACTTGAGGAAGCAATGCAAATTTTTGAAGACTTAGCCAATGCTTCACAGCAATATAGGAAACATCAAGAAGTTAGAGAAGTCCACAAATTGGGAAACTCTAGAAGTAGTAGCAGCACTGAACTTGAAATCTTGCTGAAATTATCAAGAATATAGCTTTACAAATGAATCAGACATAACAGCCTAGACCCTACAGAGTCTGCGGATACTCAAACCATCCCAATGATCGCTGCTCGCTCATTCAAGAAGGAGTTGCTGATGTCAATGCTATGGACTATGGACCTCGCCAAAACTTTGGTAACAATTTTTACAATTCAAATTACAATTCAAATTATCAAAATGGTTTTAATGGCAGGATGAATCAACAACAGTAGCAACCAACGCCTTATCAAAGAAGAGGCCAGTATGAAAATCGCTAGAGGAATCTTCCCAAGGATGATTCAAGTAGGGAGGAGACTCTGAGATTATTGCTAGACAAGATGAATGTTCAAGAGAGGTTGTTGAGTCAAATGGCTCAAGAGATAAGATAACTTAAAGCTAAGGATTCAAGCAAGTTACCCTCACAAGTTGTAGTCAATCCAAAGAAGAATGTGAGTAGCATGATCCTTAGAGAAGGAAAAGAAGTTAAGGGACCATTAAGAAGTATAGAGGAAGAGCCTAAAGCCACTATAGATTTGGACAAACAAGGCAAAAAGCAAGAAGAACGGACGTTTGAGAAACCGGCGCTTGCCACTTTCCAAAATCGGGGCCTGCTACTAGCTCCATTAAAAAACTGGCACTTTCCGCCCTCTGTTGAGCCTGATGTCATCGTTCCTCCTGAATCCAACTCAAAGAAGTTACTAAATGAGTGGTCACTTGATGATTATAAACTTGAACCACCCTTTCCAGAGGCTTTGAAAAAACACAAGAAGTGGGAAAGTGAGAGAGATCTATTTGACACATTTGCTAAATGTGAGGTAAACATTCCACTATTAAATTTAATTAAGTCTGTACCTAGATATGCTAAATTTTTCAAGGAACTAAGCACTATTAAGAGAAAGCAGGAGATGAAAACTAAGGAACAGGTAAATTTAAGTGAACAAATCTCTACTGTTATTCAAAAGCAATTGCTTCAAAAATATGGAGATCCAGGTATGTTTATAATTCCATGCACAATTGGAAAAACTAGATTTAAACAAGCTATGTTAGATCTAGGGGCTTTAATTAATCTTATGTCATACAATTTCTATAAGTTTTTAGAACTAAATGCTTTGATAGAAATAGAAATTACAGTGCAACTTGCTGATTGTTCACAAATTAAGCCAAGAGGCATTATTGAAGATGTTTTAGTTATGGTAGATGATTTAATATTCCCTACAGATTTCTTTGTCTTAGCTATGGAACAGAGAGCACCAGAAGCACCAATCATCTTAGGAAGACCATCCTTAAGAACTACTAACAATGAAGTTTGATGGAAGAAAGATTAGGTATTCGATTTTCAATGCTTTAAAACTTTCTTCTGATCATCCTTTAGATATGTCAAATGCTAACCAAATTGATTGTAGCAATGGTTCTCAAGATTTGTTAGAAATTCCTAAGTTAGAAAATCTAGTTGAGTCTAAATTATCTAACAATTTGCAGTCATTAATGAAGAAGCTAAGCTGGATGTTGAAAGCTTTGATGAGTCACAACAACCCATACTTTTGCCTTATAGGAAATTATTTTCAAGTAGTATGCAAGTTTGTATGATTTCAGGACAACCTCCAGGGCTAGCTCAAGATCGATCAATAGATAAAGCTAATTGAGGAATTAGATGAATGCTTAGATAGCACGATGCATCACCCTAGGGTGCCTGCGCTTGTCAGTAAAAGTATAAGTTTAGGTGACCCAGGTGGAGGAACTTAACTAAGGAAAGCAAACATGTCGAGCCAATGATGTGAAACATAGGCGCTTCTTAGGAGGCAACCCAAGGTATTTAGGTAGATTTTAATTCGTGCATTTGCTTTTCAATTCATTAAAGTAGGATAGCGGTTGTTTGCTTTTTTTTTTTTCGTATATATTTTGTCAAGAACTAATTTCCAAGAGAGTTTGGTAGAAAGAAGAAACGAAATTGAAAACGCAGGCTAACCGACGCCCGCCGCTTTTTCGTCTACTGGCCATATTTGATGTGCGCGCAAATTGCCATATTTTCTACGCACATTTAAGTCCATTTTATCATTCTTTTGCATGCATATTAGTGGGAAAACATGAAAGTAGTGTAGTTTGAGCTTAATTGTCAAATATATGGGTCTGCATGAGTTTCTATGTGATTTCGCAAGAAACAGGATGAAAATGGACAGATTTGGAAGTGCGGAAAAAAACTCGAAGTCTTCTAGAGAGGTCGAAATCGACTGAAGGACCTCGACATCGAGTGCATCAGAGAGGCAGAAATCGAACAGAGCGAGAAATAGAGCATGTCGACACACAAAGGTCGATATCGAGGATGCATGGTCGATATCGAGTGCCTAGATCGAGCTAAATGATAGAAGTCGAGTGCCAATCCTAGTAGAAGAAGGAGAGCTTGAGATAAGATAAAAGAGAGGTCGATATCGATGTTCTTAAGTCGATATCGATGTTGTTCAGCAGAGAAGACCGATTCAGATTTTGATAGAATTCTATCCGAAGCTTGCACGTCTATCCTAAAGTCGAGATTTCCTATCTTCAACGTCAGAGCTATCACTTGAGCTAGTTTTACCATAAAGTTTTTAGTTTTACCTTATTTAAGTTTTATCTTAGAGAATAAAGATAAAGTTTCGAGTCTTTGGATAGAAAAGTTTGATATCTATATCTAGAGGCCGTTAGGGCTGAGTTTAATCATCCAAGAACATTCGAATTACATCCACACACGCAGAGAATTTCGGTTTTCAATAGAGAATTTATAGAGTGATACGTTTGCGATACCCGATCCTTCGCCTGTGGGCTCAAGATCAAGAACCACGCCGTATATTTGCCCGATCTTGTAATGCTCTTTGATATCTCCTGATTGGAACAAATTAACAAGTAATTAATATTCTGATTTTAGCGACAGAACCACACTTAGAATAATTCCAGCAAAACAGAATAGTGACAAAACACAAAGGAAGCGAGAGAAGAGAGGTAGCAGCGCGGGAAGGCACGCGGGTGACTGGGAGCGGGGACGCGGAGCGCGCGCGAGCGTCCGGTAGCACACGAGCGAGCAGCGCTCGCTGCTGGCGATGCCGAGATGCGCAGTGTCTGGGCTTCCTTCTTCTGTGATGGTTGTAGTGTTTCTGCGACAGAACTCGCCTAGGGTTTGTGTTTGGTTTAGTCGATTGTGGATTAGGGTTTGGTGAATTGTGGCCGAATGGAACTTAGATCACAAGAGCACTTGAAGCTTTTGGGATTGAAATCGAAGAACCCTATATTCCATAAAGGGGTTCCTCAATTCTATTCAATCTGGTTAATTCAAAGGGGATTACAATGATTAAATAGAAATTCTAAGAACCAATTCTACCATGCAAGATAGAATTTAGGTTGATAAAAGATGTAATTAAAATCCTAAAGATAAATAAACCTAGAAGATAAAAACTTAGTGGACAAGAATTACATCTAGGTAAGATATAATTAATTCCACCTTATTAATCTAAGTTGCATAAAATAATAACTTAATTAAATTAAGAGAGCCGGCCGAAGCACAAGGGTGTACTCGACATAGGCCTCCCTTTCACTCGACATCCTCCTTGGCCCACTCGACATGAGATGGCCTCGAGTGGCCCATTTTGGTGCCGAGCATGGTTATGTCACGGAGGATGCTGACGAGTCTTCATGAGCTCCGTTTGTGGACGTAAGCTCACTTTCCGTGCCTGTGGTATAGTCCTGAGCAACGTGATCCAGGGTGGCCTGCACCGTCGCTCCATAGTTCCTTGGTAACAGACAAGAAGGGCTTTGGTTGCATCTTGAATCCTCTTGGCCCTTGCACGAGTGATAGGACCGTCAAATGGAACATTCATGTTGTCCTCAATGTCACCAGGATTCATGAATTGGATAGTAACTCTTAGGAATTATGCGAGAGCCTCTAATCACCTTAGTGTTGGTAACGAAAGTTACTTGATGGAAAGGCATTAAATTTCATAACTTTAGCATCAAACTTGCATTGTTATCGTGGTGGCATGAAATTTAGAGTTTAGGGCTCTGAGAGAACCGGCACCCGCCATTTTCGTAATCGACGACCGCTGTTTTTCAGAACTGACGCCCACCACTTTACAAACGAGGAGTTTTCTTCTGTTTTTGTGAGTTTCATAAATTTTCTTCATTTGGATTGTGCATCATGACCACTGTGCTCAACATGGTTAGGTCGGCTTATCTTACGGAAGCTCAGGAAGATCGTTGGATCAACTTGTAGGGAGGGAAATACGCGTTGACTATGTTCTATAATATGGAGACCTTGCATCGCATTGGTTTATTCGATCATGTTTCATTGCTCCTTGATCAAAGTGGTTTGGGGAAATTCATAGAGTTTAGTGCACCTACCTATCCAGCATTGGTGCGAGAATTTTTGGCCACTCTGGAGTTCCGTTTTGACAAGGAGATACGCTTCTACATACGAAGAAAGGAATCCTTGGTAATGATGGAGTGCAAATGTCGATGACTCCTGGTGACATTGAGGACAACATGAAGGTGCCATTTGATGGTCCTATCACTCGTGCAAGGGCCAAGCAGATTCAGGATGCAACTAAAGCCCTTCTTGTCCGTTACCAAGGAACTATGGAGCAAGGGTTCAGGCCACCCTGGATCACTTTGCTCAGGACTACACCACCAGCACAGGAGTTGAGCTTGCGTCCACAAACGGAGCTCATGAAGACAAGACACCCTCCGTGACCAACACACACACACGAGGCCATATGAGGCCATGTCGAGTGGGCCCAAAGCCATGTCGAGTTGCCTCATGTGGTGGGCCGGATTTATGTTATTATTTTAGATATATTTATTTTTATGAATTTAGGAAATAAAGTGTGGGAGAATTATATCTCATCTAGATAGATTCTTAACCACCAAGTTATTATTTATTTATCTTTAGAAATTTTGATCTATCTATATGAGGAATAATCTATCTTAGGATTATTTGATTTATCTTTAGTTACCAAATCTCTATCTTTGCAAGATAGAATTGCTTATGCAATTTCTATTTAAACATTGTATTCCCTTTTAATTAAAATTAGATTGGAAAATTAGATTGTGGAACCCTAATAGGATTTTAAGGTTTCTACAATTCCCAATCCAAAAGCCTTCACATTCTTTTATTTTTTGTTACTCGGCAAACACAAGATCCAAACCCATTCCCTTCCAAAACACAGGTCAAACACCAAACACATAAAAGCTGCAGAAACCGTCGCCATAAGCCCAGAAACGTCGCACAGAGAGGAAACCCTAAGTGCGGTCCTCCTCGGCTTCACTAGTAGCGAGGGCTGCTTGGCTCAGCCGCCCAGCGCATGCGTCTTCGGCGCTCCCGCACACCCGTGCATTCCTCTCGCAACTCTTCTCTCTTTCTGTCGCTAATTCTGAGTTTCAAGTTGCTGGAATTTATTCTAAGTTATAAACTGTCGCAATTTCAGAATATTAATTACTAGTTTAATTTGTTCCAAATCAGGAGATATCGAAGAGCATTGCAAGATTGGGTAAATATACGGCGTGGTTCTTGATTCTGAGCCCACAGGCGAAGGATCAGGGGTTCCAAACTGATAACTCCACTCCCTTGATGAAAATCAGAATAAGTTTCAAAGGCCTTGACAGTCTGTTTGTGTCAAAGGTCTTGAAGCTTTAACAGTATTGATGAAACACAAAACCTGTTCTATATGATATTATGTTCGAATATTATTTTATGTTATTATATGCTTCCATTATATTATTATATACACACTAACCTTTTCAGGAAGTATTTTCGAATATTATTTCCTTCCTTATGTTGTATATTGAGAAGATTCAAATCGAAAGATCATGGCCTCCGAAAGTTTCCAAAGATAGAAGATCCAGCTCAAGCCATGATCCTCTCTAGCCGTTGGTGAAGATCCTTAGGCGCCGATTTGTTTCAATAAAAAGAAAAGGAAGAAGAAGACAGCTACACACCTGTTGAACACAAGCCTTCATACACTCAAGCCTTCAAGCAAGATCTGTCTTCTTCGTGTGCTCTCTGCTAGTCCTTAAGAGTCTGTTATTTCATTTCAAAGCATTTGAGAGTTACACTGTCAGCTTATAGGATATATTTTTGAGAGAGTGTTATACTCAAGGGTTTGTAACTCAGGAAGTAGACACTAGGCGATTGATTCACTAAGTGTAAGAGGATTGTACTAGATAGCATAGAGAGGTGGGGCTCTTCTAGATTGGTCTAGGACTCCAAGGGAACGTGAGTTGACTAGATTGCAATTGTATAGGAGAGAGGCTTCTCGGTGAGCTACTAGGATCCTAAGTCTTGTGAATCAATAAAAGCCGGTTGAATCCTAGGGTTGTGGAAGAACCCTAGTCGGGGACGTAGGCCAAGTTCGTGCCGAACCTCGTAAATAACTCATCGAGTCCTTTACTTATTGCTTTACCTTATTTCCGCACTTGGTTCGACTGTTTAACTTTGTGATTCAGGTTTTCAGAGAAAAGACTAAGTCTAATCTCAAAGGATTTTGCACGAGCTTCAAAAGTCTTGAGAATCTGCGAAAAACCGGCATACTCTATTCAACACCCCCTTCTAGAGTATTTCTATATTACTTTGTTCTACATTATCGAACCTTCAATTGGTATCAGAGCTTTACTCACTGCTTTTGATCTAACAATCTTGTGAGTTTTTGATCATGTCTGGTGAAGCAAGCGGAGGATTTGCACAGGGAAGGTCTACCAGCAGACCACCACTCTTTGTAGGAAACAACTTTGTCCACTGGAGATCATTGATGATGATGTTCATCATAGACCAAGATCAGGAACTTTGGAACATTATAGAGAATGGGCCAAAGATTCTAGAGAAAGACGGACCAAATGGAACCAAAGTCGCAAAGAAGGAGTCTGAATACATCCAAGCGGATCTTGAACTCGTCTCCAAAAACTACAGGGCTATTAACTTACTTTATTGTGGTCTTAGCACTAATGAGTTTAACCGTATTTCATCTTGTAGGTCAGCTAAAGAGATTTGGGACAAGCTGGTCGTCACCTATGAGGGAACCAGTCAAGTGAAGGACACCAAGATCAGCATCTTCCTTCGAAAGTATGAACTTTTCAAGATGAAGCCTGATGAGTCTATCAAGGTCATGTTCACACGATTCACAAAAATCACCAACAACCTTGACTCTCTCGACAAGAGCTTTACAAACATTGAGAAAGTAAGGAAGATATTGAGGTGTCTCCCAAAAGAAAAGTGGGGTCCTAAAGTAACAGCTATAGAGGAAGCTCAAGACCTTACTACTCTGCCTCTTGACGACCTGCTTGGGAAACTAATCACGCATGAGATGACCCTTAATGAAGACGATGGAGAACTTCCAACAAGCACTAAGAATTTGGCGCTCAAATCTAAGAAGGATGACAACAAAGATGAATCTGATTCCGAATATGAGGATGATGATGAGGATGATCCTTTTGCTCTTATCACAAGAGGCCTTGCTCGAATCCTCAAAATGAAGAAACAATTCAACAACAAGGATGGATCAGAGTCTTCTAAATTCTGAGGTAAGTCTCAATACAACAAAAATGATAAGAAGACTAAACCGTTGTCTTGTTTTGAATGTGGTAAAACAGATCATCTTGTGAAAGACTGCCCTCAAAAGACGAAGAGCCAGTCCAAGAAGGGTGATAGATGGAAAAAGAAAGCCATGGTGGCAACTTGGAGCGATTCTGACTCCGACTCCGACGATGAGAAGGCCAATGTCTGTCTTATGGCATCAGGAGATGAATCTCACGATGAGAAGCTTGAGGTAACCGTAAGAGAACTTATGGCAAGTCCAAAAGAGGTATTATCGGAATTCCTTTCTAATATGATTGCCAATGAAGAGAAACTTATTGCCCAAACTAACATTCTTATTAAGAGAACTATGGACCAGGAAAGAACCATTGAGGATCTGTCTATGAGGGTCAAAAGTCTTGAAGCTTCTTATTCAGGTCTTGACATTAAAGTCAAGACTCTTGACTCAGAGAAATCTGAACTCAAGCAAGATCTCTCGTCTCTGAGAAGTGAACATCATGACTTAGAGAACGAGAAGATCTCCCTGAATAATAAGATTCAAGACCAACAGACAGCCCTCATAAGTTTTACCAAATCCAAAGGCACTCTTGATAGGATGTTGGGTGAGCAACAAAGTTCTCTAAACAAAAGTGGCATTGGTTACAATCCAAGGTTTTTAAAGAAGCAGCACATTACCACCTTTGTAAAGGCAAAAGGAAGCAGAACCTCTCCTATATGTCACCATTGTGCTCGAAAGGGACATGTAAAAGAGACCTGCCCCTATAGAAGAAAGGATCCATATATCATTCGCAATACATTCCCTGTTCATTTGAGAAAAGAACGGATAACACAAGTTTGGGTCCCAAAAGGCACTATTTTATCAAATATGGTTTATCCCAATAATGGATCTAAATTTGCTTATTGGTCTAGCCACAAAGGTTGATGTTTGTTTTGCAGTAGATCACCAAGGTGAAGAAGCAAAAATGGATTATTGATAGTGGATGCTCGAGGCATATGAGTGGGAAGAGGTCTCTCTTTCATGATCTAAAGGAGCAATCCACAGGAACAATCACTCTTGGTGACAAAGGAAAGTGTGACATCGTTGGTATTGGTAGCGTTGGGAGTGATTCCAACTATAGTATTAAAAATGTCTATCTTGTGAATGGTTTAAAGTATAATTTGCTTAGTGTTTCTCAATTATGTGATAGTGGCAATAATGTCAGATTTAACAAGAAAAGATGTCTAGTTTGCAGAGAAGATACAGGTGAAGTTCTACTAACTGCATATCGTTACAACAATATATACGCTGTGAATGCTGATCAAGTGGCACAAGGAAGCTTAACCTGTCTAAAAGCTTTGACGGACGATCCAAAGCTCTGGCACAGGAGACTCGGTCATGTGAGTCCACATACACTACAGAAGCTTGTGTCCAAAGGGCTTGTAAGAGGACTACCTGAGATGGACTTCAAAAGTATTGATATGTGCAATGCATGCACACGAGGTAAACAAACACGTAGCTCTTTCAAACCCAAAAAGGTTGTAAGTTCTTCTAGACCCCTTGAACTTTTACATATGGATTTATGTGGTCCTATGCGAGTCAAATCTCCCAATGGTAAAAAGTACATGCTTGTTGTTGTTGATGATTTTTCTAGATATAATTGGGTTGCATTTTAAAAAAAAAATCAGAGGCCTTATTTGAGTTTTCAACACTTTGTAAGGAGTTGCAAACTTTAAGAAACGAGCCCATAGTGTCAATTCGAAGTGATCATGGTAGGGAGTTTGATCAACTTCAGTTTGATTTGTTTTGTGCTAAATATGGCATCTCCCATAACTTTTCTGCTCCTAGGACACCTCAACAAAATGGGGTTGTGGAACGAAAGAACCGCACCCTAGAGGATATGGCCAGGACTATGCTTTTAGAAAATGCATTACCTAAAACCTATTGGGCTGAAGCTGTTAACACAGCTAACTATATTTTGAATCGCTGTCTTATTCGTTCCATTTTAAAGAAAACTCCTTATGAACTTTTCAAAGGCCGCAAACCACTTATATCTTATTTCAAACCCTTTGGCTGTCCTTGCTTTGTTCATAACAATGGAAAAGATAACCTTGGGAAGTTTGATGCGCGTAGTGATGAAGTGTTGCAGATATAGATCTTAACATCCATGAGGAGAACGAGGAAGGTGATGATGTTGCTACCAAGAACACAGAGAAGAGGAACATGCAGGAACAGATTCTCAACACTGAAGAATTGGCCCAAGGTGTTGAAGATTCGTCCAAAGCCCTTGGTGTCCAATTCAACAGTGTTGAAATGTCAGAAACTGCTGAAACTGAACCTAACAGGACTATGGAGTCAGACGTACCACAAATCAATCCTGCAGGTGTGACGAATCAAGGAGCTGAGACTAGCAAAAGAAAATTTAAATACTCCTCATCACACTCATTAAAGGATATCATTTCTGACCCTACTTCTAGTGTTCAAACTCGTTCTAAACTTAAAGATCTTTGTGCTTTTCACGCGTTTGTCTCTCTTATAGAACCCAAGAAGATAGATGAGGCCCTTCAAGAGCCAGATTGTATCATTGCTATGCAATGTGAGCTTAATGAATTTGAGAGGAACAAAGTCTGGACCTTGAAGCCTAGGCCAAAGCATCAATCAGTCATTGGCACACGATGGGTATTTCGAAACAAGCTAGATGAGAATGGTAAGATCGTGAGGAACAAGGCAAGGCTTGTTGCTCAAGGCTACAATCAAGAGGAAGGTATTGACTACGAGGAGACCTTTGCTCCCGTAGCCAGGCTTGAAGCCATTCACATATTATTAGCATTTGCATCTTTTATGGGCATAAAGCTATATCAAATGGATGTCAAGTATGCTTTTCTCAATGGTTTCTTAGAAGAAGAAGTTTATGTGGCTCAACCCCCAGGTTTTGAAAGTTTGGAATTTCCTAATCACGTTTATAAACTTGACAAAGCGCTTTATGGTTTGAAACAAGCCCCAAGAGCTTGGTATGAGCGCTTGTCGAAATATCTTTTAGAAAATGATTTTAAAAGGGGGTTGATCGACAAGACTCTTTTTATCAAGACCAAAGGAAAGGACATTTTGGTTATTCAAATTTATGTTGATGATATATTATTTGGTGCTACTAACACATCTTTGTGCAAGGAATTTTCTGACATCATGTGCAGTGAATTTGAGATGAGCTTGATGGGTGAACTCAACTTCTTTTTGGGATTACAAGTTCATCAATCCAAGAAAGGGATCTTTGTCAACCAAAGCAAGTACACTAAGGATCTCTTGAAGAAGTTCAAGATGGATCAATCCAAAGCAGCCAAGACTCCCATGAGCTCAACATTATCCCTAGATCAAGACAAGACTGGGAAGAGTGTCAATCAAAAGGAGTATCGGGGAATGATTGGATCTTTGCTATATCTTACAGCTAGTAGACCTGACATCATGTTTAGTGTTTGCAAGTGTGCTAGGTTTCAAGCTGATCCTAAAGAATCTCACCTCGTGGCTGTGAAGAGGATCTTTCGATATCTCAATGGCACTAAGGAGCTTGGACTATGGTACCCAAAGCAAAAGGATTTCACATTAATCGGGTATTCTGATGCAGATTTTGCAGGCTATAAGGTGGATAGGAAGAGCACATCAGGATGTTGCCAATTCTTAGGAGCATCTTTGATCAGTTGGCATTCTAAGAAACAAAACTCAGTTGCCCTATCCACTACAGAAGCTGAATACATAGCAGCTGGAGCATGCTGCTCCCAAATCCTTTGGATAGCTCAACAAATGCGAGATCTTGGCATCAACCTCAAAGGCATTCCCATTAAGTGTGACAATACAAGTGCCATCTCCATTACAAAGAATCCTGTTCAGCATTCAAGGACCAAACATATTGATGTAAGGCATCATTTCATTAGAGACCACGTCGAAAAAGGTGATGTGTCCATTTCCTTTATTTCAACTGATTATCAATGGGCTGACATTTTTACTAAGCCTTTGGCAGAGGACAGGTTCACCTTCATTAGACGAGAGATCGGGATGCTTAACAAGGATGCACTTTCGTAGGGGGAGCTTTCCCTTTACGAAAGATAAATTCTACTCAGTGTCAAGACCCTTGAGTTTTATGTCAAGGTTTGTGAACTGAGTGATAGAAAACAGATATCGGATCATATATATTTGGTTAATATCTTTTTAGATATTTGATCAAGTATTATTTTAATTGGATTTCAAAATAATTTATTTATGTCACATATTTTATCCGTAGAGATATTTTTGGAACAAAATTTTTTCGGTTATTTCCCTCCTATTCTAAAACGGTTGAGAGAAGATTTGAATTTTGAATTGAAATATTTTTCAAATTGGCAATGTTATCATTACTTACATTGGAACCCTAAACCCCGTCCCATCACTCTAATCTCTCCTATTTAAAACCCAAACCCCTCTCGATTACCTCACAACCTCATAACCACCCAAAACTCTTCCAGTTCTCCCTCTCCAATCTCTCAAACTATCCTGAAACCCTATCCGAATACCTCCATGGCTCCCAAATCAAAGAAAGCTTCCACACCCAAAAGACTTGGCGCCACCCCCAAGGGACGCTAGGACACTGCTACTTCTCCTACACCTGAACCCACTCCTCAAGCCATCATCCCTGCTGTTGTCCAGAGCACCATCGCTGAGAGCACGACTACAGTAACCAAGGGCTCTCAAAAACGCTCTGCTAAGAAGCCTCTCAGTGCGAAGCAGAAAGGGAAAAAGAAGGTCATCGCTGAGGAGGTGGATGAGGAAGAAGAAGAGGAGGATCTTGATGCTATTCTGGAAAAGGATGCAGCCAAGGAAGCCGAAGAAGAAGCTTTAAGGAAGAAAAAGGCCGAGGAGGAGGCCGAGCTTGCAAGGAAGTTGGTCGAGGAGGAAGCTGAGAGAATCCGAAAGGAAGCTGAGGCGGAGGCTCTCAAGGAGGTTCCTTCTGAAGAGGATCCTGAGGAAGAGGACGAGGAGCAAGACGAATCCGGAGGGGACGAGGAGGAAACCGATGGAGACAACGCTGAGGACTCGGGGTCAGAGGAAGAAGAGGAAGAGGAGCCCGAGCATGCTCCCTCTCCTTCTCCTCCTCCTCCTCCTCCCCCGTCTCCAAAGAAGCAGAAAGCCTCTACAGCCAAGCCTCCTCCTCCCAAGCGCACCAGGAAGGGCACCCTCAAAAGCCTTGAGGCGCCTGCCAAGAGGTCTGCTCCAACACAGGCTAGAAGGAAGAACGCTGATCCTCCCACTCTCATTCAGGTAAATCAATCCCTCCCCTCTTCATGGTTTGAAAATGCTGAAAAAGCTGGTAAGTGGGTAGATGAGTTTCAAACTCGTAGGATCTGCTGTTCTGATTTTTTAGATATTGCGTTCTTTGAAGCTTTGAATTTACCATGCATTGCGTCCTTAAAAAATCCCCAGCCTGGACCCTTCTCAATCTTGAAACCATCTATTATCCCCAACTCACCCGCCTGTTCTATATAAATCTCAAAGCCAAACACACTGACGATGGTTGGTTCTTGGAATCTGTCGTCAAGGGAGTTAGAATCTCTTTCAGCTCCTTTGACTTCGCTGATTTCCTTGGCCTTCCTAGCCCGTGTCCACCCTCTCAAGAAAACCCCTCTAAAGAAGACTGCATTACCCTTGCCCGATCCAAATATCTTCTACCCGAGGCATCTACCAACACCTCAAAGCAGCTAACCCACTCATCCCTTACCCTAGAGGCAAAGATCATATTTAACATCATTGTGCGTTGCCTCTTACCCCGTCTAAACTCCGGCTCTCTCCTGACCGACAATGCCATGATCCTATTTTACCGAATCCTCAATGGCCTTGATCTTGATCTGGCCAACACCATTTTAGGATCCATGGCTCACACTAGAAAAGCCAGGAAAGGAACTCCCCTCCCCTTCGCTACCCTTTTGACCCAAATCTTCGAAGCTTCTGGAATCGATTTTAAAAATGAAGAACAGTAGCGTCATATGGGTAAGTTCGACTCCAAGAGCCTTGAAAAGATTGGCATCACTCGGTCCCCCCAAGGGACTTGGAGTCTTGCCTCTCCTTCAAAAGCTCTTCCCACTGCCTCAACCATTGATGAACGCATGGACAACCTGGAGTTGGGCTTGGAGGAAGTTCGCCTGGATATCAAGGAGCTGCACAAGGAGTTTATAACGGAGATGAGCGGGGTAACCAAGCTGTTGCAAGGACTGTGGTCGCGGCTTACTGATGATGCTCCGGACGATGAAGCTTAACCCTATCCTACCCTACCCTAACCCCAAATCTGAAACATTGCTGGTTTTTGGAAACTGTTTGAAAACTTTTGGTAACTGTTTTACCTCCTCCCTTTGTTGAAAGACAAAAAGGGGGAGATGATCTGTGGTGGTGTTAGACTTTTTAAAACTATAGCGATTTAAAGGTCTTGGAAGACCTTGGTTTTATTTTTTAGTTGGATGGTCTTCTTGCTTTAAAATTTTGATCCAACATTTGTCTAACCCATGTAGGTACTTAGTCCGATTTTACTTATATTATATATGCTTGACTAAGTTGCAGGGATGCACAGGTTTTGTCTTTCATCAAGGAGGAGATTGATAACTCCACTCCCTTGATGAAAATCGGAATAAGTTTCAAAGGCCTTGACAGTCTGTTTGTGTCAAAGGTCTTGAAGCTTAAAAGTATTGATGAAACACAAAACCTGTTCTATATGATATTATGTTCGAATATTATTTTATGTTATTATATGCTTCCATTATATTATTATATACACACTAACCTTTGGAGGAAGTATTTTCGAATATTATTTCCTTCCTTATGTTGTATATTGAGAAGATTCAAATCGGAAGATCATGGCCTCCGAAAGTTTCCAAAGATAGAAGATCCAGCTCAAGCCATGATCCTCTCTAGCCGTTGGTGAAGATCCTTAGGCGCCGATTTGTTTCAATAAAAAGAAAAGGAAGAAGAAGACAGCTACACACCTGTTGAACACAAGCTTTCATACACTCAAGCCTTCAAGCAAGATCTGTCTTCTTCGTGTGCTCTCTGCTAGTCCTTAAGAGTCTGTTATTTCATTTCAAAGCATTTGAGAGTTACACTGTGAGCTTATAGGATATATTTTTGAGAGAGTGTTATACTCAAGAGTTTGTAACTCAGGAAGTAGACACTAGGCGATTGATTCACTAAGTGTAAGAGGATTATACTAGATAGCATAGAGAGGTGGGGCTCTTCTAGATTGGTCTAGGACTCCAAGGGAACGTGAGTTGACTAGATTGCAATTGTATAGGAGAGAGGCTTCTCGGTGAGCTACTAGGATCCTAAGTCTTGTGAATCAATAAAAGCCGGTTGAATCCTAGGGTTGTGGAAGAACCCTAGGCGGAGACGTAGGCCAAGTTCGTGCCGAACCTCGTAAACAACTCATCGAGTCCTTTACTTATTGCTTTACCTTATTTCCGCACTGGTTCGACTGTTTAACTTTGTGATTCAGGTTTTCAGAGAAAAGACTAAGTCTAATCTCAAAGGATTTTGCACGAGCTTCAAAAGTCTTGAGAATCTGCGAAAAACCGGTATACTCTAATCAACCTCCCTTTCTAGAGTATTTCTATATTACTTTGTTTTACATTATCGAACCTTCACAAACGTATCAAGAAGTACATCCTAACATTGATGATTTACCTAATCCGGATTTTGGTCGTCCTAGAACTTATAATGCCTAAGCTATACAAGGTCGCAGGTTTGTTCCCTTTAACCCTTCTAGTCAATCCAGATCTTCTTCTAACCCTTCTATGCATCAAAAGGGAGTTGCCAACTCACCTAAACAGGGTTTTGAAGTTGAAACTGGAAGAGTTGATGCACCATCTAAGGACCGCAATAAGGACATCCGCTGTTTCACTTGTGGTGGTTCTGGACATGTCTCTCGCGATTGCCCTCAGAAAAGGAAGGTCCTTCTCAATGATTTCAAGTGAAGTGGAGGAGGACCAGGCGCATGACCTTGAAGACGAGATCGACCCCAACACCTTCCAGCACGCTCTCTGCCTTATCAATCGTTAGGTCCTACACATTCAGGAAGCTCCCATGGCTGATCAAAGGGAGAACATCTTCCACACCAAGTGTGTGGTTCGCGAGGCTACCTTGAACGTCATCATCGATGGAGGGAGTTGCTGCAACCTCATCAATGAAAAGGTAGTTAATTTCTTGCATTTGATGACTACTCCTAGAGCTACTCATTATGGACTGAATGGTATTACTGATTATGGATCTGATATTATGGTTACTAAACAATGCTTAGTTTCTATTTCTATTGGTTCATATCATGATAAGATTTTATGTGATGTTGCTCGTCCATCCTTTCCCCTTCTTCTTCGACACAACCTTCGTCTACTTCACTTAAGGGCTCTGTTGAACGACGATCTCTGGTCTCCCAACCTCAGAAAGAGACCATCACATGGAATGCTCATCGACCTCACATCCTATTTGTCATGAAAGAGGTATTGCTCAATGTTGTGGATTTGAGTCATATTCCTACACCTATTGCTGCTCTCTTGCAGGATTACCTTGATGTGCTTCCAGCTGATCTGCCTCAAGGATTGCCGCCCATTCGAGTGATTGAACATTAGATTGACTTCGTCCCTGGCGCAGCCTTGCCTAATCGCGCCGCCTACAAAGCTAGCCCTGAGGAAACAAAGGAGCTGCAACGCCAAGTCACGGAGCTTATGGACAAAGGCTTTGTGCGTGAAAGCCTCAGCCCCTGCGCCGTACCTGTGATTTTGGTCCCCAAAAAGGATGGCTCTTGGCGCATGTGTGTTGATTGCAGGGCAATCTACCAAATTACAGTTAAGTATCATCACCATATTCCTCGTTTAGATGATATGCTTGATGAACTTTATGGTGCATGCATTTTCTCTAAAATTGATCTTAGAAGTGGCTATCATCAAATTAGGATGAAACAGGAAGATGAATGGAAAACGGCTTTTAAAACTAAGTATGACTTATATGAATGGTTAGTAATGCCTTTTGGTTTAACTAATGCTCCTTCTACTTTTATGAGGCTTATGAACCATGTGCTTAGAAGATACTTAGGTAAATTTGTCGTTGTCTATTTTGACGATATCTTAATCTATAGTAAGAACCTGCATGATCATTTAAGTCACTTAAAATTAGTATTTGATTGTCTTAGAAAAGAGAAGTTATATGCTAATTTGAAAAAGTGCTCTTTTGCTTTCGAATCTACTATTTTTCTTGGATTTGTTGTTTCTGCATCTGGTTTGAAAGTAGATGAGGAGAAGGTTTGAGCTATCTAGAAGTGGTCCCAGCCGAAAACTCCTACCCATGTCCGCTCATTCTTGGGCCTTGCTGGCTTCTATCGACGCTTCGTCAAGGATTTCAGCACCATTGCTGCCCCCCTCCATGAGCTGACCAAGAAGAATGTGACGTTTCACTGGATAGACGCACATCAGAGGGCATTCGATGCTCTCAAGGACCGTCTCACCCATGCCCCAGTGCTGCAACTACCTGACTTCGCACAACCGTTAGGGATGGCAATTTCACCTGCACCCGACGGATATCCGTCTCACCCGACCCGAAAAAGTGGGTGAAAATCCGAAATAAAGCGGATATTAAATGGGTGATGGGTGAACGGGTGATGGGTCGGGTCGGATTCGGGTGAAGACATTCCCCACCCGTCACCCGACCCATCACCCGATCCGTCACTCGACCCGTCACCCGACTTATATTATATAATTATATTTTATATGTGAAATTACTAATATACCCCCATAAATATATAGGAATTTAAGTATACAGAATACATATACAGATTGTATGTAGTATATATATAGGAATTTTATATGTGAAATTACTAATATACCCCCATAAATTACTAATACACAAATAAACATTATATATAATATATATATAGTATACAGAATACATATATATACAGATTGTATGTGTAGATTGTAAATGTATATATACACAGTATTGATTTTTTTTAAAAAAAGAGAGAAGCATATATACAATGTACGTATATAACTATATATATACACTACATGTATACATACACTGTATTGATTAAAAAAAAGACGTATATTATAACTATACACTGTACATATATAGTGTGTGTATATATTGTGCGGAATTATACGTATAATGTGTATAATGTGTCGAACGTGTGTATATATAAGAAAAATCTTAAAATCTTAAAAAAATATATAAATCTATATATATGTTATGTCCTTAAAAACCGATAAATATATAGGAATTTTAAATTTTTTTTATAATGATATTAAGGCCCGTCCCGTCCCGGTCTCGCCCCGTCTCACGAGGGACAAGGCCTGTGCGGGATTGAAAAAAAAGTAGTAAATCCCGTCCCGGTCCCGTCCCGCAAAAATTACGCGGGACGGGACGCCAGATGACCCCCATACCGCGCCCTCCCCTAAATTTGATGTCTTGTATTTCACCCGAATTATCACCCGATCCACCCGATCACCCTGTGGGTGATGGGTGGACGGGGCGGGTGAAATATTTGGTGGGTGATGGGTCGGGTAGGTTGAAGGATATTGGATGGTGGGTCGGGTGACGGAAGTAGATCATCCACCCATCACCCGACCCATTGCCATTTTTAACAACCATTCGAGCTCGAGTGTGATGCTTTTGGCACTGACAGTGGTGGAATTCTACTACAGAATAGGCGCCCCATTGCCTATTTCAGCGAGAAGTTGGGCTCCGCTGAGCTCAACTATTCTACCTACGACAAGGAGCTATTCACGCTTATTCGTTACTTACAGACATGGCAGCACTACTTGTGGCCTAAGGAGTTTGTGATTCATTCGGATCATGAAGCTCTGAAGTACCTCAAAGGTCAATCAGTGCTCAGCAGGCGCCTTGCTCGATGGGTGGAGTTTCTGGAGACCTTTTCCTATGTGGTTCACCACATGAAGGGAAAGGATAACGTGGTAGCTGACGCTCTATCACACAAGTATGTCCTCTTGAACCATATGGATGTACATGTGTTGGGTTTTGCTTTGATAAAGGAACTGCATGCTTCTGTTGAACGACGATGTCTGGTCTCCCAACCTCAGAAAGAGACCATCACATGGAATGCTCATCGACCTCACATCCTATTGGTCATGAAAGAGGTATTGCTCAATGTTGTGGATTTGAGTCATATTCCTACACCTATTGCTGCTCTCTTGCAGGATTACCTTGATGTGCTTCCAGCTGATCTGCCTCAAGGATTGTCGCCCATTCGAGTGATTGAACATTAGATTGACTTCGTCCCTGGCGCAGCCTTTCCTAATCGCGCCGCCTACAAAGCTAGCCCTGAGGAAACAAAGGAGCTGCAACGCCAAGTCACGGAGTTTATGGACTAAGGCTTTGTGCGTGAAAGCCTCAGCCCCTGCGCCGTACCTGTGATCTTGGTCCCCAAAAAGGATGGCTCTTGGCGCATGTGTGTTGATTGCAGGGCAATCTACCAAATTACAGTTAAGTATCATCACCCTATTCCTCATTTAGATGATATGCTTGATGAACTTTATGGTGCATGCATTTTCTCTAAAATTGATCTTAGAAGTGGCTATCATCAAATTAGGATGAAACAGGAAGATGAATGGAAAATGGCTTTTAAAACTAAGTATGGCTTATATGAATGGTTAGTAATGCCTTTTGGTTTAACTAATGCTCCCTCTACTTTTATGAGGCTTATGAACCATGTGCTTAGAAGATACTTAGGTAAATTTGTCGTTGTCTATTTTGACGATATCTTAATCTATAGTAAGAACCTGCATGATCATTTAAGTCACTTAAAATTAGTATTTGATTGTCTTAGAAAAGAGAAGTTATATGCTAATTTGAAAAAGTGCTCTTTTGCTTTCGAATCTACTATTTTTCTTGGATTTGTTGTTTCTGCATCTGGTTTGAAAGTAGATGAGGAGAAGGTTTGAGCTATCTAGAAGTGGTCCCAGCCGAAAACTCCTACCCATGTCCGCTCATTCTTGGGCCTTGCTGGCTTCTATCGACGCTTCGTCAAGGATTTCAGCACAATTGCTGCCCCCCTCCATGAGCTGACCAAGAAGAATGTGACGTTTCACTGGATAGACGCACATCAGAGGGCATTCGATGCTCTCAAGTACCGTCTCACCCATGCCCCAGTGCTGCAAATACCTGACTTCGCACAACCGTTCGAGCTCGAGTGTGATGCTTTTGGCACTGGCAGTGGTGGAGTTCTACTACAGAATAGGCGCCCCATTGCCTATTTCAGCGAGAAGTTGGGCTCCGCTGAGCTCAACTATTCTACCTACGACAAGGAGCTATTCGCGCTTATTCGTTGCTTACAGACATGGCAGCACTACTTGTGGCCTAAGGAGTTTGTGATTCATTCAGATCATGAAGCTATGAAGTACCTCAAAGGTCAATCAGTGCTCAACAGGTGCCTTGCTCGATGGGTGGAGTTTCTGGAGACCTTTTCCTATGTGGTTCACCACAAGAAGGGAAAGGATAACGTGGTAGCTGACGCTCTATCACACAGGTATGTCCTCTTGAACCATATGGATGCACATGTATTCGGTTTTGCTTTGATAAAGGAACTGCATGCTTCTTATGGTTTCTTTAAGACTATTTATGCTCAATGTGTGTCCAAAGGTGCAGTTGATTCTTACTTTCTTGATAATGGTTATTAGTTTAAGATGGGCAAGCTTTGCATCCCATCTTCTTCTATTAGACGACTGTTAACTCAAGAAGTACATGAATCTAGGGGACATGGAGGATTTGAAAAGACCTTAGCTGGATTAAAAGAACATTACTTTTGGCCTAAAATGTCTAATTATGTGCTAAGATTTGTCAAAAGTTATATTACATGTGCTAAAGCTAAGTATAAGTTAAATTCAAATGGCCTGTATCAACCACTGCCAATTTCGAATGCCCCTTGGGAAGATGTGTCTATGGATTTCATTGTTGGCTTGTCTAGAACTTCTAAGGGTCATGATTCTATATTTGTGGTAGTGGACAGATTTTCCAAAATGGCTCATTTTATACCATGTCACAAAACTGATGATGCTATTCATGTTGCTCATTTATTCCTTAAAGATGTTGTTCGCTTACATGGATTGCCATTGTCTATTGTGTCTGATCGTGATTCTAAATTTTTGAGTTGTTTTTGGAAAAATTTATGGTCTAAGTTGGGTACCAAGCTTTTATTTTCTACTTCTTGTCACCCTCAAACTGATGGCCAAACTGAGGTTATTAATAGAACTCTTGGGGTTCTCCTAAGAGTCATGCTGCGTACTAACCTCCAAAGGTGGGAAGACTGCCTACCATTTGTTGAGTTTGCTTATAACAGGTCTAGGCACTTAGCAACAAAGAAGACTCTGTTTGAGATGGTCTATGGCCGAAATCCACTTACACTTGTGGATATGATGTCTCGTCCCCTTAAGGAGAAAGAGAGCATGGATGCAGCTAAGCAAGTGGCCTTCATCAGGCGCTTGCATGAGCGAACCAAGGCACAGCTGGAAAGGAAAAGCGCTCAATACAAGGCAGCGAAGGACAAGCATCGCAAGGATGTGCAGTTCAACGTTGGTGATCTTGTGTGGCTGCATCTCAGGAAGGAAAGGTTTCCGCATCAACGGAAGTCTAAGCTGGATCCCAGGGGAGATGGACCATTTCGAGTTGTTCAGAAGATGGGTCCTAATGCTTAAAAGCTGGATCTCCCTGCCGACAAGTACATTGTCCATTCTATCTTCAACGTCGCCGATCTATCTCTGTTCGTGCCTGACGATGACTCTGACGACGATTTAAGGACAAATCGAACTCAAGTGGAGGAAAATGATGCAGTGCAAATGTCGATGACTCCTGGTGACATTGAGGACAACATGAAGGTGCCATTTGATGGTCCTATCACTCGTGCAAGGGCCAAGAAGATTCAGGATGCAACTACAGCCCTTCTTGTCCGTCACCAAGGAACTATGGAGCAAGGGTTCAGGGTGGCCTGGATCACTTTGCTCAGGACTACACCACCAGCACAGGAGTTGAGCTTGCATCCACAAACGGAGCTCATGAAGACAAGACCCCCTCCGTGACCAACACACACACACACGAGGCCATACCGAGACCATGTCGAGTGGGCCCAAAGCCATGTCGAGTTGCCTCATGTGGTGGGCCAGATTTATGTTATTATTTTAGATATATTTATTTTTATGAATTTAGAAAATAAAGTGTTGGAGAATTATATCTCATCTTGATAGATTCTTAACCACCAAGTTATTATTTATTTATAATTAGATATTTTGATCTATCTATATTAGGAATAATCTATCTTAGGATTATTTGATTTGTCTTTAGTTACCAAATCTCTATCTTTGCAAGATAGAATTGGTTATGCAATTTCTATTTAAACATTGTATTCCTTTTGAATTAAAATTAGATTAGAAAATTATATTGTGGAACCCTAATAGGATTTTAAGGTTTCTTTGATTCCCAATCCAAAAGCCTTCACATTCTTTTATGTTTTGTTACTTGGCAAACACAAGATCCAAACCCATTCCCTTCCAAAACTCACGTCAAACACCAAACACATAAAAGCTGCAAAAACCGTCGCCATAATCCCAGAAACGTCGCAACAGAAAGGAAACCCTAAGTGCGGTCCTCCTCGGCTTCACTAGCAGCGAGGGCTGCTTGGCTCAGGCGCCCAGCGCCTGCGTCTTCGGCGCTCCCGTGCACCCGCGCATTCCTCTCGCAACTCTTCTCTCTTTCTGTCGCTAATTCTGAGTTTCAAGTTGCTGGAATTTATTCTAAGTTATAAACTGTCGCAATTTCAGAATATTAATTACTAGTTTAATTTGTTCCAAATCAGGAGATATCAAAGAGTATTGCAAGATCGGGCAAATATACGGCGTGGTTCTTGATTCTGAGCCCAAAGGCGAAGGATCGGGTATTCCAAACGTATCAGGTAACCAAGGACATGATAGCTCAGGCTTTTGGAATCACCAAGCAAGAGTCAGTGGCCTGGAAACATGCACTCATCCATCCTCCAGTATATGAGACGTGAGATACAACAACTGGATGGCCCTTTGGGAAAGAAGAAGATTACTTTGATTATTTGATCACGCATCCCCCGCTGCGCTTGTGTCATAGGGTTCTCAACCCTATATTATTTGGTTTGATAGATCCAACCATGATGTCAATGAGAGGCTGGACCTGGACTTACTGTTTGACTCCTGATGCCACACGAACTCCAGATTAGGTTCAACTGTTCTTAGGATTATGTACTGAGATACTTTACAAAACATATTGATGTACTGATCATACTATTTTTTTCAAGGGATTGATTTCTTTGATTGTCTACCACATTGGAATTGATTTGATCGAGATGCGACCTCTGAGTGCTATTTACACTTATGATATCGTTGCACTATCATGGTGTGGCATCATTGAGAAGTTTTGGGTCCCACGCTTAAAAGAGAAATTTTGATGGTTTGTAGGGGAACATGGAGAACACCATCTGCATCTCCCTGCTGAGTTACCTACTTGTTTCACACTTGTTGATTTTCTACTTGGCCATGATGATCTTCTTTTGCCTCATGAGATCCCTTCAGATTAGGAGGACGTAGAATTGGAGAACTTAGCAGAGAAGGTTAATTAATCGGAAAATGGACATCAAGAGGAAGATTATGGTATTACAATAGACTCTAATCCTATTACCATCATTTCGAAGGAGTTTGATCGACATTTGACATATTTAGAGAATAGGTGTCAGTCTAACATCCTGGGCATTTCTTGCTGAGGTTCGCCAGTTGTCTTATGTCAGGAGGGAAGAATTGATATAAAATAAATATCTAAATAAAATAAAATCAAACCAACTTCTTTTCCTAGAAAATAAAATACAAAACTCCCTCCCGTTGTAGTGGTAGAGAATCAAGATCAATCCATGAGAAGGCGAGTCAGCGATTCCTGCATAGTCTTTGAAATGCTATGTGAATATCGACCAGAAGCCTCGATATCGACTAGATTGGTCGATATCGACAAGGGATGTCGATCTCTAGTGCTTCTTTATATCCTGACCACACAAACAGATAGGTCGACGTTGACTGGTATGGTCGATGTCCAGTGATTAAAAAGATGTTGGTCGACTCAGAAAACTATCGACTTAGTTTCTTCAGTTGCAGGTGCGGTCGATATCGAGTGATGGTGTCGATGTCGAGTGCAGTAACATATGATGAACAATACAACAGAAAATAAAAGTTGTTCGACAAAGTAGGTCGAAAGAAAATAGAATGGATGAAGGAAATTTGGTCAGAAATAAAAGCAATGTTTTTGGGGTTTATAAACTTATAAACTAAAGCTTCCAAGGTAGGGATTCACCACAACAATAATCATGCATGCATCACACTTAAATCATATAAAAGTTTATGCCTTTATCATCATATGACAACTCTCGTATTCATCAAATAGGAATATAGAGGCTCTCGCATAAAAACCTATTTGTTTCTATCCTTTTTATAATTAGGGTTTAGTCAACTCGCGCCAACAAAACCTATTTACTATCCAAATTCACAAATAATCCACTCCAGTTTCATAGATTGCAAATAAGGAATTATCCTAAACTCTCGTAAAGGATTGAGCATGAGATAGAAGATGAAAACACATAAGCAAATCAGGGATTTAAGTTCACATACATGGCTACTGTTGGGCTCACTCCGACCCTAGAAGTAAGACGACTACTCACTCATGCTTGGGAAAAAACACCATAGAAATAAAATAAACAACTTGTATAAAAACTCAAACTTTAGAGTACAACCACATAACTCGTTCTTCTCTCTCCACTCAGCTGCTCTCTCTCTCTATGTGGGTTGCTTGATTGCTCCAGAATTGGATCATTAAACCATAGGACCAATCCCTTTATTTATATGGAACTAAACTTACGTACAAAGAAATTAAACTCTATCTATAGTGAAAAATATAAATCCTACTTAAAATTAAACTATCTAAATAAAATATTCCCTAGGGTAAATTGAAATATACCCATAAGTATTAAAATATCTAAGGAAGATGATACAAATTTGATGTGGCTAAGAAATCCTCCAAAGATCCGGCCCAATACACGTCTGTTGCACTTCTGAGTACCAGTCGATGTCGAGTGGACTAGTCTACATTGAGTGCTCTTAATTGGTCGACTTTGGTAGGTGTTCGTAAGGGCGGGATCGTACAATTCAAATATTCAAATATAATTCACAACTATGCTAACTCCCTTATAAACCAAATAATACAAGAATCCCTCCCGATATAGTGGTAGGGTAATTCAGAATTGAATCCACGAGGAGGTATATCAGCGCTTCCCTTGTTGTAATCACGATGAAGCCTTCGACCTCAGAAGACACTCGTTATCTAGGTTGTCTGGTCGATATCGACCTCAGTTTGGTCGATTTCTAGCAAAATTCCTACAGAACACAAAAGCAACACAGATCGAGGTCGAGTGGAACCTCGATATCGACGTTAGTGATCGATATCGACCTTTACAGTCGATTTCGATGTTTGTCACAGAAACTGGAAAGCGTAACCTATTGTCGGAAAAGTGTCCGAAGAGCGTAGAATGGTAAAGAAGGATGAACATAAACAAAACTTAACTTTTATATGAATTCAATTTATTAAAAGCTTCCAAAGTCGGGGTTTCATGCCACAATGATAACAATGCAAGTTTGATGCTAAAGTTATGAAATTTAATGTCTTTCTGTCAAATAACTTTCGTTACCAACACTTAGGTGATTAGAGGCTCTCGCATAATTCCAAAGAGTTACTATCTAATTCACGAGTAATCCAAGTTCACAATATGAGTGGTTTTCGCTTCAATAATGCAAATAATGAATCTCCCTAACTTTCGCAAAGGATCATGCATAGGATAGAAGACGGAATCACATAAAAGTCATACCTTTGATGCACTTACCCTACATCGCTATCGTCGGGCTCACCCCAACCCTAGAAGTGGGTTGACTACTCGCTTCTCATCATGCAACTCATCATCATTATTGAAAAGAAAACTACATTGTATTGAACTACGAAAGAAAGATTACAACCGAACCAAGCCAATTCCGCTCTTGCTTCTACCAACCTTACTCAGCCTCCTCTCTCTCTCTCTACAAATTCTCTGCAATGTACTACTAAAACTCGTTGTGCTTGGATGTAATTGAATGAATTCAGATGATTAAACTCAGCCCTAACAGCCTCTAGATATAGATATCGAACTTTTCTATCCAAAGACTCGAAAACTTATCTTATTATCTAAGATAAAACATAAATAAGTAAAAACTAAAAACTTCATGGTAAAAGTAGCTCAAGTGATAGCTCTGATGTTGATGATAGGAAATCTTGACTTTAGGATAGACGTGCAAGCTTCAGATAGAATTCTATCAAAATCTGAGTCGGACTTCTCTGCTGGCAACATCGATATCGACCTAAGGACATCGATATCGACCTCTCTTTTATCTTATCTCGAGCTCTCCTTCTTCTCCTCGGATTGGCACTCGACTTCTATCATTTAGGTCGATCTAGGAACTCGATATCGACCATGGATCAACGATATCGACCTCCGTGTGTCGACATGCTCTGCTTTCCTTCTTGCTCGATTTCTACCTCTCTGCTGCACTCGATGTCGAGGTCCTTCAGTCGATTTCGACCTCTCCAGAAGTCTTTGAGTTCTTTTTTCGCTCTTCCAAATCTGTCCATTTTCATCCTGTTTTATGTGAAATCACATAGAAACTCTTGCAGACCCATATATTTGACAATTAAGCATAAACTAAACTAATCCCATGTTTTCCCATTAATATGCATGCAAAAGAATGATAAAATGGACTTAAATGTGCATAGAAAATATGGCTATTGGCGCGCACATCAAATACCCCATACTTAAGCTTGCTTGTCCTCAAGCAATACCTTTAATGGTCATTCAGGGGAAGAAAGTAAACCCTCAACATCATAGATTCATTTTTCATATGTCCCTACAATCAATTGCCATCCTCGAAAAGGTACTTATGTCAACCAAGTCCATGCCTGTGCATAAAGCAATTTCATACTCATAAAAGGAGGTTTATATGCAAAAATCAATTCCAGCGACATAGCATCAATAATCAAGAGGACTTTTTCAAGCTTATGAGAAGTAGATTGGTAAAAGGCTAAAGGTGGGCTAATTTTTGGCCATGTGGTGTTAAATCCGGGGAAACATACTTTCTTTCCAAAATATTCCACATTCCTTCTTCATAATGTATCTCACCTTTCACTCATCGCTCAATGCTTTTTTTTCATTTGTAATGCTTTTACCTCTCTAACCTTTGCAATGCCTTCTCGCGAGTCACAAACATGGATGTCATGAATGGCCCCGGATACTTAGTACTTCGGACTCCTCACCTTGTGTCCCATCTCGCTGAACTAACATCTCAACGAGCAGGGTCGACCTACCTTTATCTCCCGAGGTGATCAGATTTTTTCTCGCTCATTAAATTTTCCATATTCATAAATTGATTCAGGAATTCTTTCATTCCTGCCAACAACTTCATAATAATGCACAAACTTCATATAACAACTCCATAGATGACATCCATTCTCAAACTTGTCCCCGGATAGGGTATAAGGTATAAAAAATGGGCAATATGATATATATATGTGGAGAAATAATGATAATGACATAGCAAGGCTCATATATGGCTTGTGTCTTTTGCAAATACGCATAGGTAAGGCTAGGATATGAACTTTTGTAAGCACATGTATGGAAATATATAAAGTCCTCCATCCTCTTATCATGCACATGTCAAAAGCAAATTCAAATTTTCATCTCCTTTATTTTTTCTTTTTGTACTTCATTGGGACTTCCCTTAACTAGGCAATTTCATGCTATATCTCTAATGAATCTAATTTTGCATCGTAGAGCTCTTTTTTATACTTCCATGACTCTTTCCTTTAATTTCAATTTTTGATGGGGGTCATTTTTTTTTCTCTCTTTTTTTTCGAAAATAAAACTAAGTATGCTTAAACATAAATATGACTAACTATGTAATATGCATGAACTATATAAAATATGCAATAACTTAAAATATGCTAAAACATGTAAGTTAGAATTTTCCCCACCCCATACTTAATGTTTACAGTGTCCTCACTGTATTAGAACTAGGGTTAAGAAGAAAACTTACTAAACCGTCACAAATTTCAGGAGTTGAAGAAGACTGCAGGGATGGTCGATATTGACCTTGCAACCTCAAAATCGATCTCTTTCATCGATTTTTGGCTCAAGCTTCAGGGTGATCCGGCCTCGACCACAAGCCCATCTGAATCAACCATAAGGTCCATATCGATCTTTAACATCGAAATCGATGTGTCTTTCTGTCCCTTTCTTTCCTCTTTCCTGCAACTTGTTAAACAAACTAAAACCAAAACACAAACAATGCAATAATAATGTAAAGTAAAAATTGTCCAAAACCAAAAACTAAGTGTATGTTACAAAGCTCTAGACTTTTACGTCGCTAGGCCGACTTCTTCCTTCGCACTCTTAAGGCGGCATCTGCAGAGCCCATGTAGCTTGGGCCTCAAACAAAACTCCTTTCTTGTCACGTAGTTGCATTCCGCCCGGATGGATTTGATTCACCGTGAAAGGTTCCAAATTCTTGTCTTTGAATCTAGTAGGGAACCAATGATCTTTTGATTTTGCTACATAAACTTTGTCTCCTATCTCATATTGGCTTGAATCATCATCGGATACCCTACACAAGCACACATGCCAAGGCACACCTCTTCCAAATAATGATAAATCTTTAATTGTAATGAAAGAGGAGGAATCCGTACCTTGACTTACTTTCTTTTCTGTCTGTGGGTCAGGTCGACATCGACCTTCAGTACTCGATATCGAGCTCTTTGCTCCTTCTTTCTCAGTGCTTGTGGTGGTCGATTTCGGCTTTAGGGCATGGTCGATATCGACCTTCATCCCCGATTTCGATGTTCCTTCTCCTCCTCTGTCGACCCCATACTTATGACCTGATATAGAATCTTGAACATTGTTAGTCGATATCGACTTACCTGGGTCGATTTCGATGTTCTGTTTGGCTCCTTCGTTCAAGATTGCCACAACCTCCTCCACTTGGGCTTCTATGGCCCTCTTTTCTAGCTCTTCTGGTGTCATACTCCTTACTTTGGCTTCTCCACATGCAATGTAGACACCATTGATGGCATTCATCTTCATGGGCCCTTCATTGTTCCTTACCGTCTTGTTGAAGGCATACTCTATCACCTCATCGCTAATTGTGAATGAGAGCAATCCTTTCTTCACGCTGATTTTGGCATCGACGGTTGCCAGAAATGGCCTACCTAAAATAATGGGACAAGCAGGGTCCTCCGCTATATCAACAACTAAGAAATCAGCAGGGACAAAGAATTTACCTACTTGTACCGACACATCAGTTACCAACCCTGTGGGAATGACTACCGTATTATTCGCCATGTATAACCTTGCATCCACGGGCTCTAGAGGACCTATCTTTACCTTGTGCCATATGGTTAGTGGCATCATGCTAACGCTAGCGCCCAAGTCAACTAAAGTATTAAATTTGAATCGACCTAAGCCTATAGCGATAGAAAACTTACCTGAGTTCGCCCGCTTTTGTGGTAGCTCCAATCTGTTGCACTCCTCTGCGATCTCAGAAAGCGATCGCTTCTTACCCAATATGTCCTTAAGGAACCTTACATAGGACAACATCTCATGAAGTGCTTCTGTGAATGGTATAGAGACATTGAGTCCTTGAAGCATCTTCACAAACCGTTGGAACTTCTTTTCCGTCGGGTCCTTAATCATCCTTTTGTTGGGAATGGCAACACCTTCTTCTTCCTTGCGGCTGTAGTCAGGTCGACATCGACGGGGTGGGGGTCGACATCGACTAGAGGGGTCAATTTCTGTGGTGACTCAGGATCAGGGTCGACATCGACTGTAGGGTCGACATCGACGTCACCTTGGTCGATATCGACAAGGGGGGTCGATATCGATGTTCCTTCTGGCCCTTTCTCCTCCGATTTTTGCTCGAGCGTTTGTAATTGATGCCCACTCCTTAAGTTCATCTCCTCTATGTGTCCAGTGGTTTTGCTCTTTTGGTTGGGTACAGTTGATCCAGGGAATGATCCTGACGCTTTGGGTATTGCTTCCGCCAATTGACCCATTTGGGTCTCCATGTTGCACTTCCAAATGTCGATCTCCCCAAACCTAGAATTGATGCCCTGCAGCTGAGTATGGATGGAGTTGTTGGCTTGTTTGAACTCAGCATGGTTCCTTCGCATCTCATCAAGAATGATCTGCAGGTCATCCTTCCTTGTCTCCCGCTTAGGGTGCCCTAGTGCTCTATATGGTGGGGGATCCCTTTGTTGATAGAACCTTTGATCGCCCCAATATGGTTGGTTGCCCCCTCCATAGGAGCCTCTCATCCACTTGGCTTCCTCATGTTGTTCCGCCATGGATACTTGCTCAGTATGTGGACAGACACTAGTGTTATGCCTTGTTAAACCACATTCCTAACAAGGTTGATTGTTGCTCAGGAACCTGACTTGCTTTTGAAGGCGGCATGTTTGATCATTGTGGAATTGTTGCCGCACATCAGGATCTATCTCCTTTGGAGGCTCATATAATGGAATTGATGGGGCAGACCTTGAATCATAGGCCGCAGTAGTCCCAGAGGTGTTGTCAAAGTTCAGGAGCCTCTCAATCTTCTCCCATGCCTCCGTTGGTGTAAGCTCAATGTACCGATAAGAGGTATATGAATTGATCCTCTCCTTATTCGGCACATCAAGGGAATCGTAAAATATCTCCTTGATGACATATGGAATTAGTTGCTCATGCGTCGGGCATGATCTCAGCAAGTCCTTAAATCGCTCCCACACCTGTGCCAATGTTACACCTGACTTTTGTTTGAAAGTCATGATCCTTTGTCGCAGCATCGCCGTTTTAGAAGGTGGAAAGAACTTATTCAAGAATGCATCCTTCACATCCGCCCATGTCCTCAACGAGCATGGAGCCAAACTCTCTAGCCATTGCAATGCATTTCCTGCCAAAGACCATCGAAAAGATTTTAGTCTCACATACTATAAATTTACTCCATCAGCAATTGTTTCACATAAATCCATAAAAGTAGAGATGTGTTGCAGTGGGCATTCATTAGGTCTTCCTTCAAAAGTGTTTCTTTTAATTTCAGAAAGGAAGTTAATTTTAATTTCATAATTGGAGGGAGGAATAAGTATAGCGGATTCAGGAACGTGAAGCGGCGGATGCATGTATTGCATCGCCGTCTGTGGATACTGATTGAGCCGCTCTTGGGCTTGTTTGCGCATCCTCCTCCCTATCAGCACGGGCTCGCTGTGCAGCAGTGGCGGCCCTCTCAGCAACGATTGTAGCATTATGTTCCTCAATCTCCTTCCTCAACCGCTCTATGGTCTCAGCCTGCGTCATTATGGTACACCCTGAATTATGCCATTGGTCAAATAATTATTTGCCATACATTGAAATTTTTTTGTTTGAATAGGGCTGTTCCCCTAGCAAGAGCCTTCTGTTATCAACTTTTTACATTTTCTAAGAGGACTTACACTACTAGTATGACAGTCCCTTGCTATGATGCTAAAAAGTATGTATAACAGTCCTTGCTATTCTACAATATTAGTGTGTGTTTGGATTTTTAGAGCATGTATAAATGTGAAAAATTAATATCTAACTACTTCAAATTAATAATGGCAATGCATCTTCTTTTTCAGGTTCATGGACTCATATTCATCACGATCAGATCCATTAACTGGCTGTTCAATCTTTTCATCAGGTTGTCAAATACGCAACACTTCAACTTGAATGCTTGAAATAGGTAAACTTGCATATGAGCAGGTAACTTTTAAAAATTTTAAGCATTTCATTGCATATCAATATTTCGTGGTTGCTTAAAAATGCCTTTATCTTATACTGTGGAATCCCCAAGAAAAAGGTCCAAATCCAATAATAGATCCTGCTGACTCCTGTGGCTTCAGTCAGTCTACACCAGTTTTGAAGATGGAAGTAGTATTTATTTCCTACTTATCTACTTAACAAGAAAACATGGTTCCAATGCTTTCTCCTATCACGTTACTAATTTTGAACAAAATATATTCTTTTAAATGTGAGTGTGTCAGGGTATACCAAAATGTCATGGTACCAATGTGTAGGATGCATATTCAACCAAGGAATATGAGACCGAAAATCGCCTTGGATCCAGACCCTCTTATGAAAAAAGCCTTGGATTCAGATCCCGTTATGCCCAGGTCTAGGTAAGGTTCATTAATACACAATATGTCAATATTGTAGCTTCTTGCACCATTAAGGAGAGGTCAGTTTATTCCCTTCAATCTGTTTGCACTATTCATGTCTTCTCGTTGTTTGCAAATACATAACTATGTTAGATATACACTAAAGTTTTGAGTTGAATAGTATAGGTTGTTGATAAAATTCTCAGTCACATTTTTGACAAATTAGCAATTTAGCAATGAATCTCAAAACATGTGTTCCGCAAATTCATTTGACTAGGATAAGATTTGTTGTTTGGGGCCATTGATTGTTCCAATTACTTGTTGTGTCTAGTTTTCTCTTATAATTTTTATGCCTATTAGCTCAACTGGTAGAGTGATGTGGTCATGCACAAACATGCGTGTTCAAATCCCGCATAGGCAAATATTAACTTAAATTAAATTATCATTCCTTCAGCAAAGTAATGGTCAACTTTCTTACATAAACAAAATAACAAAACACCAAGGAATGTGTACACTATCGCCTTTGATTTTTAGTTTTTTTTAATTATTTTTGCCTATATTAAGAAACCAAACATGTATTTTTTGTGATTAATTTATACCATTATAACCTTAGAATTTTGCGCTTGGGACATAGTTATTCCTCGTACGAACAACGATGAAATTAATACTTTCTTGGTAAGTAGTTTTTCAATGATGAAATCGTTCCTCGTCAAACATGTACTTTTTGCGATGAAATTATAATTTTGTCATCTTATAATTATGCAATTGTGTCATAGTTTTCTCCATACCATTAGTGACGAAATTAATATTTTCTTGCTAAATGGTTGTTTCAAGGAGAAAAATGTTCCTCGTAAAACATGAACTTTTGGTGAGAAATTTAAACTTTTCTCACAATTGAATTGATGACATTTTCTCAATTTTAACATGGACAAATAATGACGAAAACTTAATGTCCTTACTAATTGATATTTTTAGTGAGAAATTATTTTCTCTAAAAACACATACTTTTAGCGAGATATTCAAATATTCATCGCTAATTAATTTAGCAGGGTTTGCATAATTTCCGCCAAATATTTAACGACAAAATTGAAATTTCCTCAATAAATGTATTTTTAGCGATGAAAATATTCCTCAATAAAAACTTCAAATTTTTCGCTATTACTCTTATGCTTTAGACGACAACAATATTGTAACAATTAGCGATGAACCAAAAAATTTGTCGTTGAATATCATTTATAACAAGGAATATAAGTTCCTCGCTAATGTTCTCATGACATTTTATGAGGAGTGATTATGTCCGTCGCTAAAGACCACATTTATCGAGGAAAAATAATTTGTCACAAAAACATTAGTCGGTAATAACACTTTCTTTTGTAGTGCTTATAGGGATTATATATATTCCCTTTGCTTTTATTGTGCGATTTACTCTTCTTGTGCACTAATCTTAAAGTATTGGCATAGTTATTTATTATTCAAACCCGCTATAGTGCATGTTCATTTCTTATAAGTATCATATGACTGAGGCAATTGCAAAATTCTTCTTAGCCACATTTTATCCATATCTACCCTATGTTATACCTTAGATTGAAGCCAATTTGACCCTTATCCTATTTCTATTGAAAGCTCCATAAAAATATAATTTATCCCTAGTTGATACTAAGCCTAACCTGCTATAGTTAGTTATTATTGAAACCCGCTATAGTGAATGTTCATTTCTTATAAGTATCATATGATTGAGGCAAAATTCTTCTTAGCCACATTTTATCCATATCTACCCTATGTTATACCTTAGTTTGAAGCCAATCTGAGCCTTAGCCTATTTCTTTTGAACGCTCCATGAAAATATATTTATCCCTAGCTGATACTAAGCCTAACCCTCCGTAAGTTAGGGTTGGAGTTGGTGCTGGATTTATGATTGGGAGATAAAGAAAAAACACCAAGATGCTAGTTCTTAATGATTATGGAAGTATGAGTTAAGAAAGTTTGTGCTTAATGATTATGGAAGCTTGTGTTATTTTTGAGTTGTTTTGTCTATGGTGCAATTATACAGAAGTATGTCTTAGTTCCCAGAATTGAAAGCACCACATAGCCAACCAAATATACTCCTTGCCTTTATTTTCATACCAAGGCCCATTACAACCCCGTCGAATGGAGTCTTATTTGAAGTCTTCCATTGAGCGAAAGTCCTCATGGTGTTACTTATTTATTTTGAAGTATTGGGTGGAGATAATGTTATATAAATGTCAATACTTAAGATGATTTTTGTATAAAGAATTGAATTGAGAGTTGTTCTTAAAGCCTAAACATATGAGAGCGAGTGAAACACATATCCTTGTGAGGTTGGATGGATAAGTCATGCGGGCTACCTGATCACACATGTACATGCTAGAACATTTGTCGACTTTACCAGTATTTGAACTTGTTTAAGATTTTGCTTTTTAAAATAAGGCTAGTTCATGAAGGATTAAGTTATGATGACTATGTTTTGAAATGATTTTGCTTAAGGACTAGCAAAAGGTAAGGGTGGGGAATTTAACAATGCATGAGTTATATAGGTGTTATAGACCATTCTTAAGTCATTTAGGCTGCATTCAGTTAGGTTTTTATCATAAGGTATGATCATTGCCTTGAAAGTTGCAAAGTTTTGAATCTACACGTTTTATGCCTATTTATGCAGATTCCTAAGGATTAACCTAAAGGAGAAAGAGGAAAGCTGGGATATGAAGCTTAAGAAGCATATGGAAGGACCAAGGAAGAAGACGGAAGAAGAAATGAGCAAGAGAAGACAAGAAGAAGAGAAAAAGAGCCACTGTAGAGATCGGCGCCCCCTGCTACCGATTGGCGCCCGCCGACTTCAGTACACAGATGAGGCATCCGTGGATCTACAGTGGATCGGCGTCCGACGATCACTACCGGCGCCCACCGATGAAGATTCTCGAAGATTTTCTCTTGTGGCAAATTTGATCCGTTGGGCTTTTCTTCTACCTTTTGTTCTCCTATTTTTACCCCTTCTATGCCTATAAATACAGCTGTTCTCAGCCCCCGATTCATACATTCACAACTCACAACACAATCTCACACACTCAACTCTTTTTTTTCCCTTTTCCACTATTTCGGTAAGCCATGCTCGGCTAAACATTCTTTCTAGTTTTGCTTATATTTTGGTTAGATACATCTGAAGGTTGTTTAAATACTATCTCATAGTTATGGTTTATGCATATTGGGATATTTATTACTCTTTTTCTTTATATGTTAAGTTGTTTACTTGTCTTAATTGGCCACTGAGATGAATAATCGACATGCTAAGAGATAATAGCTAAATCCGCTCTTGTGAGCATTAATCCGATATAGGAGCAAACATATCTTGATGAATAGGTTATAATTCATGAATATGAAAGAGTAATAACATATTATTTAGTGTTATTCTTAGCGGATGCGATAGGTGGGTTGAGAACTAGGCGACACGTCGAATATGTGACAAATTACATGAATTATATGCTTATGTGTTTAGGGATATATATTGCTTCTCGAACCCCATGCAAGTGTTTAGGGAATTGATAGTGATCGAATCAGGAAGCTATTCAATTATGTGCACAAATTGACACTAAGATATATAAGCCCAAACAACCAGATAATCATGGAACTACCAATTTTGCGAATATAAGTTAAACTATATACCTCGTTTATATTATTTAATTTGTAATCATTATTCCGTTTACTTTATTTCTGCTCATTATTATTCTCAAACTCACTACAAACTACTCACTTGCTTAACACGCTCAACCAAAGTCGCACACACTCTATGTGTGATCGAGTTGTACTTGTTTCTAATACTAGTTATTAGTTGAAGGTATAGAATTCAAATTTGGGGTGTGTAACACATGACATTTCGCACACACCAGTGCACGAGCAATAATATCCAAAACAAACTTAGTGACATCGGGCCTAACGATACACCAGTATCATTGGTAAAACAATGCTAACATACCATCCAAGTCTGGGGATTTTGTGGGATGCATATAGAATAGGGCTTCCTTTACATATTTACCATTGAACGGTCGTAACAGCTCCTGGTTTTCCTCATCTTACAAGATAGGTGAGATTTGTTAAGAAGCTACTTCTAGACATGTGTTTAGATTTGATTTAAATAGTTTCTCAAAGTAGTCTACTGCCACATTCGACATCCCTTCTCTACTCTGCCACTCCATCCAATCTTCATCTATTGATCTTGCTAATTAGTTCCTTCTCTGATGCGCCATGTGGACCGATCGACTAAATGCTCGAGCTTTGGAACAGTATTTTTATAGGGTTAGTTTTTGGGGTTTATGGAAACTAAAAAAAAACAAGGATATGTAAGGCAAACTCCTTAAGCCTCCCACCCTTGGAACTCTCTAACTCGATCAAGAACACTCTTAGAATCTCACATTGAGCACACTTAGACCCTTTGTTGTTTTCACCTCTTATTAAGAAAACGCTCTTAGCATCTCACCAAGAGATTTTGATCTACCATCGCACCAAATCAGATTGAATCCTTAACCCGAATTCAAAGGAAGCAATAGCTCATATTTTTCTTATATTTCCTCCCTAGGAGTGAACATTTTACACCCTTGTTGTCCGCTTATTTGACCATGTTTTATGCTTACGTTTGCTTCAATTTATGTTATTTATTTACATTATGGGATGAAAATGCTATGAATTCTTGTAGTTAATGTTTATTTGCAACATATATAGATCTACACAGGTTTTGTTTTAAATTTCCAGAAATTGGAGCGAAATTGAAGCAAAAATAACAAGTTGAGAACTGTCGTAGAGTCATCAACGTCAACTGGAGCTCTTGACATCGATTGCAAGAAAGCGTGAAATAAACTAGGAGCAATTTGTGAAATGTCCATAAAATATGTACTAATTGGTGAAATGTCCACTTTTTGGGACAAATTGGTGAAATGTCCACAATATAAACCCCCTCCATTGTCCCACGCACTTTCTCTCTCCTACGCGCTCTTTCTCTCCGCACTCTTTCTCTCCGCACTCTCTCTCTCTCTCTCTCTCTCTCTCTCTCTCTCTCTCTCTCTCTCTCTCTCTCTCTCTCTCTCTCTCTCTCTCTCTCTCGCCTTGCTCGACGACGATTTTGCAAAATAAGTGCCGATCATCTCTCCGATCTCATCAAAACCAACGATTTCAGCATCTCTTCTACGGAGATAGGTAAGTAGAGCATTCGATTACAAACTACATCCAAAGCTGCCTTGAATTCATGGATAATTTGCGCCAAAGGCGCAAATTTTCATAGATTTTTGACGATTCTAAGTTGATTCTGAATTATGCTGACGAATTTACTACTCTGTCCATTAGAATCACATAAAATTTGCGCCTTCGGCGCAAATTTCCTTCCATTTTTGACTTATCGAAGACGATTTTGAAAACAACCGAATCTGAGATTGTTTAAGTTTGTTTTTGCTATAACTGTATGAAATACAGTCGAATCGAGTGATTACTGCTATGGAATGCCTCAAAATTTGCGCCAAAGGCGCAAATTTTGATTGATTTTTGAAGCATCAATTACTGATTATGATCGTTTTTTGCTATATGTGTGTGATTTTCAAGTCTCCAATCGAAACTGTGCTTGTTTATGCTTATTTATTCTCGTTAATATGTGGTGGGAAATGGTTATTTGATGAATCAGGTCCAACCTTTGTCGGAGACACTACTTCAAAGGTGTTTATACTTGATGACTCAATAACATTACAGGTTTTAACTAAAAAAGTGCACAACAGATTCAATGTAGACAGTGCATTTGAATTAGAATTCAATCATTTGCACCCTTTCAAAGTCTTGAGAGCTCCTCTTAACGTTGAATGTGATGCTGATTTGAAAGAGTTTTTAGAGTTGTCCGAACTAGAGGATGTTAAATTTGCTGTTGAGTTGTGTGTCAACATTAAAACAGATAGTCACAAAGAAGATCAACAGACATTTCCAGCTGATAGTTTGCAGTTGGTGACATGCAATCCAAATATATCCGACATTGTCACTGAAGAAAATAGCATGACATTGATCGGTGACAACAGGATGAAGGGTCTGTTGTTAGAAGATATTGGAGATGACATGTATTCTGGAAACAGTGATACTGCCAGTGATGAAGATTCTGCAGCTGAAATATGGAGCACCCTATATTCTTCAGCACACAGGAGAGAGACTACACCAGAAGATTGGGATGCTGACAGCTCTACCATGCCTAGTATGAATCTGAATTCAGAAAAATTAATGTACATAGGCAAAACCTTTGAATCCAGGAAAGCAGTTAAGAATGCTTTGAGAATCTTGTCAATAACCGAGATATTTGGTTTTCGTGTGGCAAAATCAGAACCCAGGTATTATAGGGTGCATTGTGTAGATCCTAACTGCAAATGGAAAGTGCATGTCAAAACTTTTGGTCAAACTTGGCATGAGGTTACAGTATACGGTGACATGCACACCTGCACGTGGGATATCAGAACAAAACACTGCAAAAAACCTTCATCATCAGTGGTTGCAAGCATCATCAAATCAAGGTGAGTAAATTTTGTAAGAAATAGTATTTAAATTTAATCTTGCTTTTTAATATATTATTTATTCTAATTTCAATATAATTCCACAGCGTTGACACTGGATACAAACCAGCACAGATAATGGATAAGTTGAGAACAGAACAAAAGATGACAATTACCTACTAGATAACATGGAAATCATCAAAAATTGCAAACGAAATTGTTAAGGGGACACCAGAATCCAATTATGTAGATTTGCCATCAATTTGTCACATGCTTATGGAGAAAAACAATGGGACTATAACATTGATTTCAACAGACAAAGAAGACAGGTTTAAGTACTTGTTCCTATCCTTTGGCCAATGCATCAGAGCATTCCCCTTCTTAAAGAAGGTATGTCTTACTCAGTGTCAGCATAAATTCTGTTCTCATTGATTTTCATAAATTCAATATGATTAATAATTTCATTTCTTTATCTACCAGGTTGTTGTTATTGATGGAACATTCTTAACTGGACAATATAGAGGCACATTGCTTAGAGTAGTTGCTCAAGATGCAAACAGACATATTTATCCGCTTGCTTTTGGAATTGTTGACTCTGAAAACAACAGCTCTTGGGAATGGTTTTTGTACCGGCTGCTGAAGGTTGTGCCTCCCTCAAATGACTTAGTGTTTGTCTCTGATAGACATGCTAGCATTGCAAGGGCTATATCTTTAGTTTACCCAATAGCTACACACTGCATATGTATGTGGCACTTGAAACAAAACATCAAAGCGACATTCAAGAAAAAGCACCTGGGAAAAATGTTCAAGAAAGCAGCAGAGAGTTACACTATCCAAGAGTTCAACAGCTGGCTTGCACAAATAGAAGCAACCTGTCCAAAACTATCAGAATATTTGGTGTCAGCATGTTTTGATAAATGAGCCAGAGCACATGCAAAGTGCAATAGATACAATATGATGACATCCAACAATGCAGAGAGCTTGAACTCCATTTTCAAAGGGAAAAAGGATTATCCTATTGTGGCACTTATGGAGTTTGCTAGAGAAAAGCTCACATCATGGTTCCAGGAGAGAAGAGAGAAAGCACTAGAAAACCAAGACAGAATAACTCCTGAAATCCTTAAGGTGATAAGGAAATCACAAGAGCAAGTTGGATTATACAGAGGAGAAAGGATGAATGCATCACAATTTATGATCAAAGGCGAATGAGCTATAGCTATAGTTGATCTATAAGCGAAGACATGTACGTGCAGGGTATTTGATGTCGAGAAAATACCTTGTGTACATGCTCTATCAGCCATTACACACGTAAAGGCAAATGTATCTGATTTTGTTGTAAATTTTTACAGCAATGAAGCTTGGCGTATGGCATATGCAGAAATAATATATCCAGTGTTGGAAGAAGATGAAGGGGACGTCCCTGATGCGATAAAATCTATCCAATTTTACCCCATGTAGTAAGAAAGAGAGCAGGAAGACCGCCTTCAAATAGAAAGCTTTCAATGGGAGAGTTCAAAAGGAGGATAAAGCATTCAAAATAAGGCTGTTAGCACAATTTCTGTCATCGGTATTATATAAAATTACTACTAGGAAAGAATACATCTTAGACATTATGAATGCCATTTATGTTCCAAAATAAACATTAATTCAATATTATAGAATAAAATTTTAGATTTTATCATGTAATAATACAAGTTTGTACATTCTTTTTTCTATGTCAGCGCAATTTTGTCATCGATACTCATGAAATTTCAGATTTATATCATTTTTGTTTACTTAAAAAACAATACAATGTTGAGAAATAATCTAAAATATTATTCTATAATATTTTAGATTAACCACCTCGTTCCACCACATACACTTGAATATCAAAAAATACCAGGCTATTATCACCACTACTTGTAACTAATATCAGTGTCAGCACTACTTTGGGCCTTAACCACCTTGTGTCACACCACAATAGCTTCAATAACAGAGAACACCACGCTGGCGTCACCACAATAACTATTGTTGAGCAAAAATAAGAGCATGTTTAGCAAATTTTCACCAAACGCCCATGTTGTCCAATTATAGTCTATTGATGAGCAAAAATAAGACTGTGTTGAGCAAAAATAAGAGCATGTTGAGCAAATTTCCAACAAACGCCCATGTTGTGCAATTATAGTCTATTGTTGAGCAAAAATAAGACTGTGTTGTGCAATTATTTATAGAGAAACTATGAGAACATATTGAGAAAAAATGAGATCATGTTGAGCACAATTTCACAAAGTCTTGATAGTTGTGCAAATATAAACTATTGTTGAGCAAAAATAAGAGCATGTTGAGCAAATTTCCACCTAACGCCCATGTTGTGCAATTATAATCTATTGATGCGCAAAAATAAGACTGTGTTGAGCAAAAATAAGAGCATGTTGAGCAAATTTCCAACAAACGACCATGTTGTGCAATTATAGTCTATTGTTGAGCAAAAATAAGACCGTGTTGAGCAAAAATAAGAGCATGTTGAGCAAATTTCCATAAAACGCCCATGTTGTGCAATTATAGTCTATTGAAGAGCAAAAATAAGACCGTGTTGTGCAATTATCTATAGAGAAATTATGAGAACATATTGAGAAAAAATAAGATCATGTTGTGCACAATTTCACAAAGTCTTGATAGTTGTGCAAATATAAACTATTGTTGAGCAAAAATAAGAGCATGTTGAGCAAATTTCCACCAAACGCCCGATGTTGTGCAATTATAGTCTATTGATGAGCAAAATTAAGACTGTGTTGAGCAAAAATAAGAGAATGTTGAGCAAATTTCCAACAAACGCCCATGTTGTGCAATTATAGTCTATTGTTGAGCAAAAATAAGACCGTGTTGTGCAATTATCTATAGAGAAACTATGAGAACATATTGATAAAAAATAAGATCATGTTGAGCACAATTTCACAGAGTCTTGATAGTTGTGCAAATATAAACTATTGTTGATAAAAAATAAGAGCATGTTGAGCAAATTTCCACCAAACGCCCATGTTGTGCAATTACAATCTATTGATGAGCAAAAATAAGACTGTGTTGAGCAAAAATAAGAGAATGTTGAGCAAATATCCAACAAACGACCATGTTGTGCAATTATAGTCTATTGTTGAGCAAAAATAAGACCGTGTTGAGCAAAAATAAGAGCATGTTGAGCAAATTTCCAACAAACGCCCATGTTGTGCAATTATAGTATATTGAAGAGCAAAAATAAGACCGTGTTGTTCAATTATCTATAGAGAAACTATGAGAACATATTGAGCACAATTTCACAAAGTCTTGATAGTTGTGCACATATAAACTATTGTTGTGCAAAAATAAGAGCATGTTGAGCAAATTTCCACCAAATGCCCCATGTTGTGCAATTATAGTCTATTGATGAGCAAAAATAAGACTGTGTTGAGCAAAAATAAGAGCATGTTGAGCAAATTTCCAATAAACGACCATGTTGTGCAATTATAGTCTATTGTTGAGCAAAAATAAGACCGTGTTGAGCAAAAATAAGAGCATGTTGAGCAAATTTCCAACAAACGCCCATGTAGTGCAAATATAGTCTATTGAAAAGCAAAAATATGACCGTGTTGTTCAATTATCTACAGAGAAACTATGAGAACATATTGAGCACAATTTCTCAAAGTCTTGATAGTTGTGCACATATAAACTATTGTTGAGCAAAAATAAGAGCATGTTGAGCAAATTTCCACCAAACGCCCCATGTTGTGCAATTATAGTCTAGTGATGAGCAAAAATAAGACTGTGTTGAGCAAAAATAAGAGCATGTTGAGCAAATTTCCAACAAACGCCCATGTTGTGCAATTATAGTCTATTGTTGAGCAAAAAGAAGACCGTGTTGTGCAATTATCTATAGAGAAACTATGAGAACATATTGAGAAAAAATAAGTTCATGTTGAGCACAATTTCACAAAGTCTTGATTGTTGTGCAAATATAAACTATTATTGAGCAAAAATAAGAGCATGTTGAGCAAATTTCCACCAAACGCCCATTTTGTGCAATTATAATCTATTGATAAGCAAAAATAAGACTGTGTTGAGCAAAAATAAGAGCATGTTGAGCAAATTTCCAACAAACGCCCATGTTGTGCAATTATAGTCTATTGTTGAACAAAAATAAGACCGTTTTGTGCAATTATCTATAGAGAAACTATGAGAACATATTGAGAAAAAATAAGATCATGTTGACCACAATTTCACAAAGTCTTGATAGTTGTGCAAAAATAATCTATTGTTGAGCAAAAATAAGATGATGTTGAGCAAATTTCCACCAATCCCCCCATGTTATGCAACTTTATTCTATGAGCACAAATTTCGCAACATAACATTAGAATGCCCCAAATAAAGGATCATATTGTGGAAAAATAAAGTTAAGGTGTGCAATTACAAGCTAAAAAATAAGCAATAAATAAGGTATTAAACACTTCCCGTATTTTTTACAAAAAAGAAAAGAAAAGAAAAATTGTTTTCCGTGAAAAAATAGAAAAAGCAATAAATAAGGTATTAAAACACTCATTCTAGAAAAAGGGTCGATCATCGTCATTTCTTTCATCCTCCACCGAAATCTCCTCTCTCTTGCTCTGCAAGTTTGCTTCACGTTTGATTATACGCTCCTTGAGACCAGATCGGAAATCTCCTCTCTCTTGCTCTACAATATACATCACCATGTCATCAGATCGGAAAGGTTTGATTTCCTATTGTCCGTTTATTACAGTTTAAATTAGAATGATTACGGTTTAGGGTTTAGCTTCCACGAAAACCAGGAAATGGGAGTTATTCAAGTTATTCGACCTTCCACGATCTACCTTTGCTAATTTAATGACTCCGGCATTAGAATTTGTAGTTAATGTGATGGATTTATCGTTCAATTTTGAAATTTATATGGTATAAACTCCCTTCTTTTACAATGTCATTACATGCAATATTTATAGAAATTGATTTTCAGTGTTCATTACATAGGTAAATGCCCACAGAGATTGAGTGACTCACCTACTCTAGACAGTCAAAACCGAATTTCGAAGAGATCAAAAAGATCTGGGGTTAAACCTCCAGTAATTGATTTGTCTAGGGATTCACCAGCTTTCAAGGATGAACTGTTTGAAGATACTCAACCTGATAGAGCATATGAAACAGGGGTGGGTTGCCTGTCAGTTGAATCTAAAGATTCACAACCACTTGTTCGGAAAATCAGTTTGAAACAGGGGTGGGTCCCCCGTGTGACTGTTGATCCTACTAGCACTGTTGGTTTAGAAGCCCTTGAAATTACAGTTTTGCAAGACGATTCGCCTAATGTAGCGGTTGGTCAACCAGTGAACCCAACTGTGCATAATATCACATCTGATGGTAAACAGAAGGCACTGAAATACAACCTATCTCAGAAAACAGACAAATGATTGCAAAGACCGAGAGGGACAACAGACAAAAACAATTCAACTCTTTGAAAACACGTTCAAGCCCCCGCCTGCTTGTGTCATCATTGCAAAAAATGAATGACAAGCAAAAGAAAGTCATTAGAGATATTGGGTTTGGATGTTTGTTCGACTTGAACATTGTTTCCCTTCCACAATATCTTTCATATTGGTTAGTGGATCAGTTTGATCCTAACAAATGTTGCTTGGTTATGGCTAATAGAGGAGAACTTGAAATTACTGAGATAGATGTTCATATGACATTGGGATTGCCAATGGGAAAGGTTTTAGTAGCAAGAAAAACACATTTGAGGTTAATGATAATATAACATCAGCTATGGTTATGGATAAATTGATAGCTGACACTGATTGTGGTGACCAATTCCTCGTGAACTTTATTGTTGTATTAGACTCTTACTTGATTGATACATTAGGAAATGGACATGCAAACCATAGTTTAGTAAGAGTAGTTCCGGAATTGGGTGACATGAAAGAGCTAAATTGGTGTGCTCTTGTGTTAGAAGGTTTGGCTGACGCAAAAAAAAGTTGGGAAAAGAACAAGGATGGCCACTTCAGAGGGCCTATATTATTCTTGGTTGTAAGTATTTTTTCAAACCTTTCCTCTGATGTTAAATTAATTTCTTTACCATGTCTGTAGTACCCATGTCACCACTACCTATTTTAACTTTCATATCTACAATATTATTCATGTCAGCACTCCCCGCTCCATCATCTTTCCTCTGATGTTAAATTAATTTCTTTACCATGACCGTAGTACCCATATCACCAATGCCTATTTTTACTTTCATATCTACAATATTATTCATGTCAGCACTCCCCCCCTCCATCATCTTTCCTCTGGTGTTAAATTAATTTCTTTACCATATCTGTAGTACCCATGTCACCAGTGCCTATTTTTACTTTCAAATCTACAATATTATTCATGTCAGCACTCGCCGCTCCATCATCTTTCCTCTGATGTTAAATTAATTTCTTTACCATGTCTGTAGTACCCATGTCACCAGTGCCTATTTTTACTTTCATATCTACAATATTATTCATGTCAGCATTCCCCGCTCCATCATCTTTCCTCTGATGTTAAATTAATTTCTTTACCATGTCTGTAGTACCCATGTCACCAGTGCCTATTTTTACTTTCATATCTACAATATTATTCATGTCAGCACTCCCCGCTTAATTTCTTTACCATGTCTGTAGTACACATGTCACCAGTGCCTATTTTTACTTTCATATCTACAATATTATTTATGTCAGTACTCCCCGCTCAATCATTATACTGATATATGTTTATCCCATTGATGTGGCAGTTGTTGTATATGGATAGGGTGAAACTGTTCACAAGCACAGCGCTTAGAAGAATACATCGTTCTTTCCCAGTGTTTTTTGGCAACAATTCCAAACTTTTGCGCCAACGAGAAACTGATGACATTAATAGTGGAGGCTTTGGCCGTGGCTCAATCCAACCTCGCCAAATTGTTCCTCCCCCTCAAGACATACCTCCTACAGCTTGTCCCCACACTACTACACACAACGATGAATGCACCGAACACCCTGCTGGTCCAGAAAAACAACCATCTCCAGTTCAGGTCTATATGAATTTTTTAAACTAATTCAATCTAAAATTGTGTAGTTTAGCATGTTTTGTTATTTACTGATTTTTTTTTATTCTTATTTTTTCATGTGCTCTTGTCTTCTAGAATTGGATACAGACTTTTGCTCAAAAGACTTCTGTGCTTGCATCTGCTATTTCTGATTTTGTGGAGTGGTCTACAAATATACTGCCTGAACTACAAAATGATGACAAGGTGACTTCACTTCTGCGTGGAGCCAACCAGCTCCTAGGGATGAGAGATGTGACTTCTGCGCCTGCTACAAATGTTGCTGACAGGTCATATATGAATGACACTCCAAACACAATTTTTAACAACTCCCAACACCCATTCTGGTCAGACCCTGCTCTCATAGATTGCCTTATTCAGATTGAGGTGGCGTATCAGAATAAGCAAAAATTAAAATCAAATATCAAAGGAGATGGGCAATTTTCCTTTGATATATTTGTAAATGATCCTGCTTTGGAGGAAGATAAAGGGATATCACAGAACGTTGCAGATGCAAACAAGGATGGTAATGATGCACACCAGGCTCCTGCAGTCGGCCATGGTCATCGTCCAATACAACAAGATGTTCAAGCTAAAACTGCAGACACATTATGCACCCCTCCCAATCCCCTCCCCACTCAATTTCAAACTGATATTCCACCAGAGAAGCCTTTGGGGGATAAAAGAAAATGCAGCTGATGTGAATGCTGCACAACAACTTAATGACACAAAGAGAGAAGAAGCTGCAAGGAGAGCATATAAACCTTCTGCATCTTTGAGAAGCCCCTATTACTCCCGTGTTGTGGATATTAACGATCCTATCTCTGAAATTGAGCGCACTGTTTCAGCCTATTTAGAAATGACAACAACTCATAGCACGTAAGTTCATTTTAATCTTAATTTACTTAATGTATGTTGAGTTAAAAGTAAAAGATTATTTTTATTTAATCCATCTTCATAATGGCTTGCATTTGCAGTGAAGTTTTATTTAAACACATGTCTATTGAGGTGGTTAGAACAGACATGGGTACACTTGAAGATGAAACCCAACTGTCTAATGTAATTATTGATGCATGGACAACAGTCCTCAACCACAAGGAACAATATAAAAGTGCTCAGTCACCAGCAAGACTATTTGTCAATATCAACAAATCTGTAATGTTTTTACTTATTCATCTTTCAATTACACTCCGTTCTTTGTCATTATTACAATGGGTCTGTTTTTTTACTAATTTTTATTCTTGATCCAGTTTAATGTGGAGAGTGTGTCATCAGGAGCTTGTGATGAACAGTTTCAGAGGTTTAACCTCCACCTTGATACTGCGTTGTCATTGTCACCACACATTTCTTTGAAAGATATAGACATGGTACTTCCTTCACAATCACCAGAATGAAAGTTCTCTAAATACTGATTTTGAGATCAAAGTTAACAAACTCAATCCCTAATTTCTATCTGTTTAATATTATGTTCATTAGTTTGTATTTGGGGTTCAACAAGAAGAGATCTATATCATGGTTGTCTTCAACTTGAAAAACAAAGTCACCCAAATCATTGATATCAGCCCAACTTGCCTTGCTGAAACTTGCACCTTTGCATCCCCCTTTGAATGTTTGGTAAGTTTTATTAATGATATATAATATCTTCTTGAGTTGTATTAACTTCAATCCAATATCACCTCAGTTTACAATTAAGATTAAATGCTTTATAATTCAATCCATGCATGGAGATATGCTGATTACGTATCTAACAGACAAGGGGCTTGAAGCAAAGGCATAAATAGTGTCGACTGCACCAACATCAATTGTCCCCATCGCATGGGCCAGAGAAGAGAATGTTCTGCATTCTGGGGTATGCCTCATGCGTCACAGGGAGACCTTTTTTGGAGCAGAGAGAGAGTACAAGTGTGGATTTGAAAAGGGCAAATTCAATAATATCGCAAAACTACGGGTGAAGTACCTAACAGATATTGTGTGCTCAGAGCTGAATGAAGTGAACAAAGAAGTTGTGAAGGCAGCGAAATCCCATCCAAAAATGACTTCAAAGGGGATTCAGGGCCAGAAACTAAACCTTGGTTGAACAACTATAACACCATTTCATGTTTTTTTTTGCAAAATTTGGAATGTATCGGGGTGTAGACAGTTGTGTACTCTGCTTCTGAACAGTTGTCTCGTGAGCATTAAGACAGTTGTTTTCCCTATGATTTTAAGCTAGATAGTATTTTTCAAGTTGCATACAACTATAACTGCTTCTGAACAGTTGTGTACTCTTTTCTCTATGTCAGCACAATTCTGTCACCGGTACTAAAATATTTGATTTGTGTTTATAACTAGTATATTTTATTCATATCGTTGATTTGATGATATCCATTCCTCACTATTGACTATACTTTGCAAGAGAAAGATTTCAATAGGAGAGTTCAAGAAGAGGGTAAAACACTCAAAATAAGCCTGTCAGCGCAATTCTGTCATCAATACTATACAAAACCACTACTAGGAAAGAATATATCTTAGACATTATTGAAGGTTCGATAATGTATAACAAAGTAGAATAACGATACTCTAGAAGGGGGGGGGGGGGTTGAATAGAGTATGCCAGCTTTTCGCTGATCTTCTCAAGACTTTTGAAACGCTTTCCAAACCCTTTAGAGTAAACTCAATTATTTCGATTGGGATACCTGAAGCACAACAAAGTTATACAATTCGAAACAAGTGCGGAAATAATGGTAAAGAAATAAGTAAAGAACACGATGAATTATTGACGAGGTTCGGCTCCTTTAAGGCTTAGTCCCCGCCTAGGGTTCTTCCACAACCCTAGGATTCAACAGGCTTTATTGATTCACAAAGCTTTGGATCCTAATAACTCACCGAGAAGCCTCTCTCCTATACAATTGCAATCTAGTAACCTCTCGTTCCCTTGGAGTCTTAGACCAATCTAGAAGAGCCCCACCTCTCTCAGCTATCGAGTACAATCCACTTACACTCGTGAATCAATAACCTAGTGCACACTTCCTGAGTTATATAAACTCTCGAGTATAACACTCTCTCAGAATATGTCCTATAAGCTCACTGTGTAACTCTCAAATGCTTTGAAACAAAAGATAAGACTCTTAACACCTAGCAGAGAGTACACGTAGAAGAAAGATTGACTTGAGGGCTGAATGTGCGTTGTAGTTCAATGATCGTCAGTGTTCAACTCATGTCTTCTTTTCTCTTCTTCATCTCCTTTTATACTTGATCAAATCGGTGCCATTTAAAACACGAATCTTCACCCAACGGCTACTTGAGATCATGGCTTAAGAAGGATCTTCGCAATCTTCTAATTCGGGAAACTGCGAAGCCACCATACACCTGATTTGATCTTCATATCTTTGAGCTTTAAGAAAGGAGATTTCTTCGAAATGTTCGCTGTATGGTTAGTATAACATATGTATAATAATATTCGGAAACCATACATAGATAATATATATAAGATTATAACTAAAATACAGGTTTTGAATTTCATCAATACAGCTTTGGCTTCAAGACCTTTGACACAAGCTTTGTGTCAAAGCCTTTGAAACCATTTCAGATTTTCATCAAGGGAGTGGAGTTATCAATCTCCCCCTTGATGAAAGACAAAACCTGTGCATCCCTGTAACTTAGTCAAGCAAATATATCATATAAAAAATCGGACTAAGTACCTGGAGGGGTTAGACAAATGTTGGATCATATAAGTTCAAAACCAATGATAAACGCATCCAACAAAATAAGACAAAATAAGGTTTTCCAAGACCCTATAGTTCAAAGCAGTTTAAAGTCTAACCAATCTCCCCCTTTTTGTCTTTCAACAAAGGGAGGAGTATGACAACAGTCACCAAAAGTTTTGAAAACAGGGCCAGCAGTGTTAGAGAGGTAGATCAAGGGTTAGGATAGGGGTTCAGGGTTCATCGTCTTGAGCACCATCCTTGATCAACATCTTCAACTCGTTTAACAGCCTGGCCATCTCTCTCATCTCAAGCATCAACTCATGGCGCAACTCCTTGATGTCCAGGCGAACATCCTCCAAACCCAACTCCAGGTTCTCCATGCACTCATCGATGGCAGAGCTAGTGGGAAGAGCTTTTGAGGAAGGAGAGGCAAGGCTCCAAGTCCCTTGAGGGGTCTGAGTTATGCCAATCTTCTCAAAGCTCTTGGAGTCGAATTTTCCCATATGATGTTGTTGTTTTTCATTTTCAAAATCAATTTTAGAAGCTTTCAAGACACGGATCAAGAGGTTTGCGAATGGGAGGGGAGTTCCTTTTCTGGCTTTTTGGGTGTGAGAAATGGATCCTAAAATGGTATTGGCCAGATTAAGATCATGGCCATTCAGAATACAGTACAAGAGGACCATAGCATTGTCAGTGAGGAGGGAGCCAGAGTTGATTCGGGGTAAAAGACATCTCACAATAATGTTAAAGATGATTTTGGCTTCAAGTGTGAGGGACGAGTGGGTGAGTTATTTGGTGGTGCTGCTTGATGCTTCGGGGAGCAGGTATTTGGTGCAGGCAAGAGTAATACACTGGTCTTTTGTGGGGGTTTGAGGGGAGGGTGGACTTGGTTTGGGAAGACCAAGGAGTTCAGCGAAGTCAAGGGAGTTGAACATGATTCTAACCCCTTTGACGACTACTCTAGAGTCCAGCCTTCATCGGTGTGCTTGGCTTTGAGGTTTATGTAGAAGAGACGGGTGAGTTGGGGGTAGTACTCAGATTCAAAGTTCAGCAGGGTCCATGCAGGGGTTTGTTTGAGAAGGGAGATGCAGGGTAGGTTCAAAGCTTCTAAAAAATTAAAATCGATAAAGTCAGAACAACAAATCCTACGAGTTTTGAACTCGTCTACCCATTTGCCAGCCATCTCAGCATTCTCAAACTAGGAGGAGGGTAAGGATTTGTTTACCTGGATAAGTGCAGGGGGATCGACGGCAGGCTCGGCGTTCTTTCTTCGGGCTTTTGTTGGAGCGGTCGACTTGACGGGCGCTTTAAATCTTTTGAGAGTGGCTTTCCTCGAGCGCTTGGGAGGTGGAGACATCTTGGCTTTAGCGGCCTTGCGCTTCTTCAGGGACGGGGGAGGAGAAGGAGGAGTAGGAGAGGGAATAGGTTCCGGCTCCTCTTCCTATTCTTCCTTAGATACCGAGCCCTCAGCAGACTCCTCAGCCTCATCTCCCTTGGCCTCCTCGTCATCATCAACCTCGTCATCCTCCTCAGCTTCCTCTTCCTCTAGTTCCTCTCCTGCGAAAACCTCCTTCTCCGCTTCTCTCTTGGCCTCTTCCTCAGCCATTTTCTTTTCTTTCACATCCTCTTCCTCTGCCTTTTTCTTTTTCTGGGCCTCTTCCCCGGCCTTTTTTTCAGCATCTCTCTCTAGAACCTCCTCAAGATCTTCCTCTTCCTCCTCTTCCTCAACGATGATCTTTTTCTTTCCCTTAAGCTTCCCACTGAGGGGCGTCTTTTTCAGACGCTTCATGGACCATTTAATTTCGGTAAGGGTGCTCTCAGGGACGGTGCTCGGGACAGTGGTCTCAGGGGTAGGTTCGGGTTGAGGGGAAATCACGAGTGGGATCTGATGACCTTTGGAGGTAGCGCCAAATCTTTTGGGGGTGGAGGTTTTCTTGGATTTGGGTGCCATGGATACGAACGGTAAAAAAATTTCAGAGAAAGGTTGAAGAAGATAGTTTAAAGGTCAGAGAGATTCGGTGGGCTCTGAAGATGTGAATAGTGAGGGTAATGATTGTATGGTTTAAAAAGGGAGCGGGTGAGGTAAGTTGATGGGACAAGATGGTAGTTTCCAAGGTAATAACTCTAACTCATCATAACAACTGCCATATTTTCAAAATCAGACTTACCAAAACAATTTCAAATTTTAAACAAAGAGTCGTTTGAATCTAAATGATTAAGGCAAGATCTTTATCCGATTTAAATAATTTCCAAAAATAAAAAATATAATCGGATAACATGCAATAAAAAAGATTTTCCTGAATAGGTAACAATGAAGTAAAGATATTTAAAATCCCTTTTAAAAAAATATTTGATCAAATATCTAAAAAGATACCAACCAAATATATGATCCGTTATATGTGCTATACTGTTCAGTTCACAACCTTTGAATTGAAGTTCAAAGGTCTTGACACTGAGTAGAAGTTTTCTTTCGTAAAGGGAAGCTTCCCCTACGAAAGTGCATCCCTGTTAAGCATTCCAATTTCTCGTCTAATGAAGGTGAACATGTCCTCTGTCAATGGCTTAGTAAAAATGTCAACCCATTGATAATCAGTTGATATAAATGATATTGACACATCACCTTTTTTGACATGGTCTCTAATGAAATGATGCCTCACATCAATATGTTTGGTCCTTGAATCCTGAACGAGATTCTTTATAATGGAGATGGCACTTGTGTTGTCACACTTAATGGGAATGTCTTTGAGGTCGATGCCAAGATCTCTCATTTGTTGAGCTATCCAAAGGATTTGGGAGCAATATACTCCAGCGGCTATGTATTCGGCTTCGGCAGTGGAAAGAGAAACTGAGTTTTGTTTCTTTGAGTGCCAACTAATCAAGGATGCCCCTAAGAATTGGCAACATCTTGACGTGCTCTTCCTATCCACCTTATAGCCTGCAAAGTCTGCATCAGAATACCCAATTAGTGTAAAATCTCTTTGCTTCGGGTACCACGAGCCAAGCTCCTTGGTGCCATTTAGATATCGAAAGATCATCTTCACGGCCACGAGGTGAGATTCTTTAGGGTCAGCTTGAAACCTAGCACACATGCAAACACTAGACATAATGTCAGGTCTACTAGCAGTAAGATATAATAAAGATAAAATCATCCCTCGATACTCCTTTTGATTGACACTCTTCCGGGTCTTGTCTTGATCTAAGGACAAGGTTGAGCTCATGGGTGTCTTGGCTACTTTGGATTGATCCATCTTAAAATTCTTCAAGAGATTCTTAGTATACTTGCTTTGGTTGATAAAGATCCCTCTCTTAGATAGATGAACTTGCAACCCCAAAAAGAAGTTGAGTTCTCCCATTAAGCTCATTATATCGGAAAATTCACTGCACATTATATCGGAAAATTCCTTGCACAAAGATGTGTTAGTAGCACCAAACAATATATCATCAACATATATTTGGATAACCAATATGTCCTTTCCTTTGGTCTTGATGAAAAGAGTCTTGTCGATCAACCCCCTTTTAAAATCATTGTCTAAAAGATATTTTGACAAGCGCTCATACCAAGCTCTTAGGGCACACTTCCTGAGTGATATAAACTCTCGAGTATAACACTCTCTCAGAATATATCCTATAACCTCACTGTGTAACTCTCAAATGCTGTGAAACAAAAGATAAGACTCTTAACACCTAGCAGAGAGTACACGTAGAAGAAAGATTGACTTGAGTGCTGAGTGTGCGTTGTAGTTCAATGATCGTCAGTGTTCAACTCATGTCTTCTTCTCTCTTCTTCATCTCCTTTTATACTTGATCAAATCGGCGCCATTTGAAACAAGAATCTTCACCCAACGGCTACTTGAGATCATGGCTTAGGAGGATCTTCGCAATCTTATAATTCGGGAAACTGCGAAGCCACCATCAACCTGATTTGATCTTCATATCTTTCAGCTTTAAGGAATGAGATTTCTTCGAAATCTTTGCTGTATGGTTAGTATAACATATGTATAATAATATTCGGAAACCATACATAGATAATATATATAAGATTATAACTAAAATATAGGTTTTGAATTTCATCAATACAACTTTGGCTTCAAGACCTTTGACACAAGCTTTGTGTCAAAGCCTTTGAAACCATTTCCGATTTTCATCAAGGGAGTGGAGTTATCAATTATGAATGACATTTATGTTCCAAAATAAAAAATTAATTCAATATTATAGAATAATATTTTATATTTTATCGTGTAATAAGACAAGCTTGTGTATTCTTTTCTATATGTCAGCGCAATTCTGTCATCGGTACTCATCAAACGCCCATGTTGTGCAATTTTATTCTATTGAAGAGCAAAAATAAGACCATGTTGTGCAATAATCTATTTAGAAAGTATGAGAACGTATTGAGAAAAGATAAGATCATGTTGAGAACAACTTCACAAGGCTCGATTGTTGTGCAAAATATAAAGTATTATTGTGCAAAAATAAGACGATGTTGAGCGAATTTTCACCAATCCCCCCATGTTGTGCAATTTTATTCCATAGATGAGCAAAAATAATACCATGTTGTGCAATAATCTATTGAGACAGTATGAGAACATATTGAGAATAAATAAGATCATGTTGAGAACAATTTCACAAGGTTCGATTGTTGTGCAAATATAAAGCATTGTTGAGCAAAAATAAGATGATGTTAAGCAAATTTTCACCAATCCCCCCCCCGCATGTTGTGCAATTTTATTCCAATGATGAGCAAAAATAATACCATGTTGTGCAATTATCTATTGAGAAAGTATAAAATTGTATTAAAGAAAATAGGATCATGTTGGGCAAAATTTCACAATTCTCGTTTGTTGTGCAAATATAAACTATTGTTGAGCAAAACTAAGATGATGTTGAGCAAATTCCCAATAATATAAAACCTTAGTTAAACAGTGTCAGCACTACTTTTGCCAAAACAATCCCTAAATTACTCAATGTGTCCGCAGTATCAACCAATGATAGACGTAAAACTTCAGTAACACTTTATAATATCAAATACGAGGTTCGAAATTACAAAATATCCATATAATTAATATGATATTAATAATTTACATCATATCATTATTCAGAACACACATAGAAACTAAAAAAAACATTGAACATATAAATAAGTTCCAATATTATCAGTTATTAATACACAAGAACTACAGGCCTAAAAAGCCATCAATCTTCCTCCTCCTTTCCATTTCTGCATCTAAAACTTCTTTAACGCACTGCATAAGGTTGGCCTTCGCCTCTTCCAACATCTGTCTTTGTTTCCCAAGTTCTCGTTCCACCTAGATAAAACATAAAATATAAGAGTTAAGACTAGAGGGGGAAAAATTAAGGATAAAACTTCAAATATCACCTTTGATAGTGCTTCAGTGTGTTCATCTTTGGGTGCACTGCGAATATGATGTTCGTTTGCTATTATTGATCTTTGTAATTCCTCATATAATGTATAATGAAACACAACGACTTCCACCTACTCGACCCTGCGAGCCTCTTTGTTAGTCTCACATGCCTCATCAACGAGAGTCATGTGATACCCACGGTAAACAACACCATCTAGATCGTCCATCATTTGGTGGAATCTTGTGCAAAACTCAACAATGTTGCCATAATTCATCTTTTTGGAGGGGAATGTTTTAGCAGTAAGAATACAAGTTCTGGTATTCTGATTTCTGTTAAAATCAGTTTGCAGACACCAACGGACAACAAATAATTATTTCTTGATATATATAGCCAATAATTATACAGTTTTCTTCCCTGTGACGGTTATTTGGGTCCCTTCATTACAGAGTAACTGTAAAAACTGTAAAAACTGTAAAACTATAAACTGTAAACGGATTATAGTTATTTGAGTTACAGTTATCAGTGTTGGACATTAACCACCTCGTGTCCGCACTACTTTGGGCCTTAATCAACTAGTGTCACCACATAAACTTCAATAACAAAAAACGTCACCACATACACTTCAACATCAGATAAACAAAAGCCTAGTGTCACCAATACTTCCAACTACTCTAACCAACAGTGTCACACAAGACTTTGGGCCCTACCACCTCCTGCAACCACATACACTACAAAATAAAAAAAAATACAAGGCTACTGTCGCCAATACTTGTAACTAATATCAGTGTCAGTACTACTTTGGGGCTTACCCATCTAGTGTCACCACACAAACTTCAATAATAGAAAATGACACCCCATACACTTCAATATCAGAAAAAACAAGGGTAGTGTCACCACTACTTGTAACTAATATCATTGTCAGCCCTACTTTGGGCCTCAACCACCTAGTGTTACCCACATACACTTCAAAATAAAAAAATGCAAGACTGGTGTCACCACTACTTGTAACTAATATCAGTGTCAGCACTACTTTGGACCTCAACCACATAGTGTCACCACATACACTACAAAAATAAAAAAAATACAAGACTGGTGTCACCACTATTTGTAACTAATAACAGTGTCAGCACTACTTTGGGCCTCAAACACCTAGTGTCACCACATAAACTTCAATATCAGAAAACACCAGACTGGTGTCACCAAGACTTCTAAGTACTGTAACCATCACTATAACCCCCCCCCCCACTTTTGTTATAGCATGGTAAATATGTACGCATGACTCCCACATTCTTAATACAAATTCAAATAAAACATTGTCATTGCAGAAATAGATAACTTAATAAACATTAATAAAAGTTAAAATGTATAATCATTACAGATTCAAAGTCACACCCAAATACAGGGCATCCAAAAAATATGCCTTAAAATCCATTAACTAGAAATATACATACATGTCCAGCAAATTAACTATTTGAGCACATTGGTTCTCATATTACATCCAAAATATCCCATGTATGCACCAACTACATATCTAAACAATTGTTTTAAAACTAAAACTCCAGGTCTCCTTGATCAGATCTGAGCACATGAGTTCTCTGAATCTAAAGAGCTTCTCCTTGTTGAATCGTTTCACATCTCCCCCAAAGACAAATGCTTCAATTGCTTTTAATGTAAAGACGCCGCATGAAGCCCTGCAAACACAAAAAGACCACATGTAATGTGAGCACATAAATAACAAGTATCTTACGCTAAACGACAAACAATACAAGATAAAAAATACATACCCAGTAGAATCATGCATTAACCCATCAACCATGTTTAGCTGGAAAGGAGAGAAAGTAAAGTTTTGATAGAGCCCAACCTTTGCCAAATGAATTGGGAACCAAATAGCAAACGGTTGCAATTGTTCTTCAAGTACACCAGCCTTAACAGCAGTCACATTGCAATCGTACACGTTGATTACCCTCTTCTCAATGATAATCTCCAACGCCACCCAATGCTTGTTTATCACATTGAATATTGTGTAGATTTTATTTACAGAGTCCCATGGCTTCCCATACTCAGCAGGGCACATACCAACAAAATACTCCTCAATGTTAACTTCAAGAGGCAAATCTTCCCCATAATTTGCAGCATAATCAGGAAGGTACTTTAAGTAAAATAGCAAATCAAGAACAAGAACCTCTCGATATTTTACAGGGTCCTCAGAAATGCGCCTCCTAAAGTGAATCAAACCTGCTTCTAGATGCTACACAACATAGTAAAAAAAAGATGTCAACAATCAACAAACACAATAGAATCCAATCCACACACATATATATTTCAAAAACAAGTAGGTATTACTTGACAATCAAGCCACATATTCTTCGATATGATGTGCTGGAAAAACATTTTGTCCCACCTTGATATTGGACCAGCAACAGAAAAATTCCTAACCAAAATTACACAAGATGAATAAAAATATATCTAGAATGAGGTGCTGTAACTAATACAATGACAACATTTCATAAAAAAGATTGCACAAAAAAATAAAGCATACCTTTGCTTCTTTAAAAGTCCATACATAAATTCATGATCTTCCAAGCTGATCAATGACTTGTTAGGGACGTGCTTTATCATCCTCACATTCTTTTCAATCTCAGTTGGGCCATACAAGAATGTACTGGTTGACGAGATAAGATTCGAAGCCTTTAATTTTTCAACTTCCTTTATAATTTCAGTATCCTTGGCTACCGAATCCCAATCAACACCTGCAACCGTGTCATAATCATCATCAGACAGAGATATGAACTTTTCCAATGACGAGTGCCCTCCAACTACACCGACTTCAGCATCACCACCTTCCCCTTCACACTTGGCAGATCGAGCACCTTCTGCAGAAGTTGATGGAATTCCAAACTCATCTGCACTCCTTTTGGCATCATCAACTTCATTCTTAGTTAATGAAATATCACCTTTCAAATCCTTCACACCTTTGACATCTGCACCTACCACCTCAAACTCAGTGTCAGCGACAACAGTTGGAAACACAGGAGGAATTTCAGTAGACAAAATCTCCTTATCCACAGTTGGACCCTCTGATCTTATTGATGGCAATGACACGTCCTCAACATTGACAGAAGGGGGTGATGTTTTCCCCATTTTCTCCCTAGCAGAGAAACACTTCTGAAGATCAACGACAACATCATTGACAATTTATGTGCTAACATCTTCATCAACAACCTTCACAGGAGTGCCCTGGGGCTTACCACCCATATGCTTATCATCAGGCTTGCCAGGATTTACCTGCGACATGGCAAACAAAGCCTCATAATTAGCATCCCTAACCTCAAGCTCATCATACCTCATCGCCATCTCACCAACAACTTCAAGCATCCCAGCAATCTCCCCAATCTTTGGTTCAAGTGCATCAACCCTCGCAGCCAACACATCCATACGATGAGGTACCACTTCAAGCTTCTCAATCCTCCTAAAAATCTCTTTCACCCAATCAGGATAAGATGGGGTAGAAGAAGCAAAAGTATCACCATGTATTTTTGGAGGCAACTCTCCCGTTGAATCATTGTTGGCCTCCATTTGGGGAGATACATCTTTGGTACCTACCACTTTATCTCCCTCGCCTCCCATTTTACCAGCTTCAAAACTTGAATCACGAATTTCTTCACTCACATCAGCATTAGATGTTTGACAAAACACAGACCCCCCCATCAAACCCATCATGTGCTTCCTCACCCCCCAAAGGTGACCTCTGCACACAAGGTGTCACTACATCACCCTCTCCCCGCCCGTCACCAGAAGGTGTCTCAACTCCTTCAACGTTGTCACCACAACCAACCACATTTGCAACCTCCGCCAAAACAGAAAGCCCAGCAGTAGAAGGAGCAGCCAACTCATCAGATCCACAAGAATGGGTGTCAGTAGTACAATCATCAACCTTGTCATCACCATCGCTGCCTTCACCACATGATTTAGAGACTGCAACATGAATATCTTTATTCTTCACTCCATGAGCACTTTGATTATCAACAACAGAAACTGAAGGAAGAGCCGAAGACCTGTCAGCAGTACAATCATCAATCTTGTCATTACCATCGCTGCCTTCACCACCAGATTTAGAGACCGCAACATGAATATCTTCGTTCTCCACTCTATGAGCACTCTAATTATCAACAACAGAAACTGAAGGAAGAACCGAAGACTTGTCAGCAGTACTATCATAAAACGGCCTCCCACTACCTACACCAACTTTCTTCATCTTATACCTCCGTTAAAAGACAAGATTCGGCGGGGCATCATCGTCTAATAAATCACATGAATCATTACCCAACCAACCTCTCTTGGAAGGTGAAGCAACCACATCAACCTCGTCATGCAGATCTGTGTCAGCATTAACTCTCTTCACCTTCTTAGAAGGAAAAACTCTACCACATTCCCTCACTGCTGAAGCCTTCTGTCTAATCTTCTTTACTTTACTCTTGACACGACTAGTAGAACGACCCCTCCTCACATACACCAATCCCTCAGAAGTATCGCTGGACGCCACCTTCTGTTTTTTTACCACCCATCCCTCCAGTCACAGATTTTCTCTTCTTTGAGGTCTCTACAACATCTTCGTTTTCTCCCTCAGGGAAAAAATCAAAAGCAGTGTCAAACGACTTCCCATCCTGTTTCTTTTCAGCAGCTTTGCCTCTCTTCACATGTGTCTTCTTCTTTGAGGTCTCTCCTTCATCACGTTTCTGCAAGACATTAGCTTGTTCACCACCAACTTGGACATCCTTGTTTGAAAACCTAGCTTCATATGCCCTTTTACGAAAACAACGACTGTCATACAATGCATCGTCAACAGGTCCACCACATACTTCATCAACTGATGCATCAACTATTGGATCATCTTTTTCATCAACAAACCCCATCCTTGCTGTACGTGCAAACTCCCCATAAGTAGGGAACAACAGAGTCTGTACAAAATGCATGTATAAAAATATTAAAAAAACAAAAAAAACAAATCAAAGATGCATCAACTAAAATGGTCTTAAAGATAAATAAAAATATTACCAAATCACCATGAAACAAATGATTAGCTTCAACATATGAATGGCTAAACTAGCATACCCAGTGCAATGAGTATGGATCTCTATCAGGCATCATAAAATTACAGTCAATCTTAGCAGAGAGGGCTGGGAAAGCTTCTAATATCCAAGCCTGTTACAAAATAAAACTCGTAATGACATTACAAAACAATATTAGACAAAAATGCTCACATACACAATAAAGTTGTGCTGACACAGACAATAATTGATGACAAAAGTGACTCAAACACTAAAACAGAATACCTGGAATCCAAGGCAATACCCATACAGTTGATAAGACCCCCTAACGCCAGCACGATCTGCAACAGAATAACTCTTCAATGACTTCAACAAACGGCTGTATGACTCTCTACCCCATGGATATAGTTCAAATTCCTTCTCATTGCATGCAAGAGATAGGAATTGTGCACTTACAACCTCTGACCTCCTATAAACAATTAACCTCTCAATCAGGAAAAACTTTGCCATAATCAACTTCTTCTTAGAGTTCGTTTTCTCAGATTTGAAACGAGCAACTAACTCATCATGAGTCATTTTCTTCTGCCCAAAAAATTAAGATATCAACACTTTCTTTGAGATATTACAAACACGTTCTTCACAAGGAAGACCAGCAATGACATGGAACTCACCAATTGAAAAGCGTGCAAGATATCCACCAACTCTAAACCACAACTCATTCTCCTTTTGCGTTTGTACTTGACGCATCACCATTTGATGCATAAGCTGAAAATTCATAGCCATTTTGGTGCCCTGCGTCAGCACCCATCCAACACAACTTTTTCGCAGAATATTGTAATCAGAAGGAAACAGATGCTTCTCAATCATATCGCAAACAGAAGGATATGAATATATGTTGGACCTACAATGAAATCGCTCAGAAACAGGAATGCAATATTCCAAGCCCTGATCAATCACAGACAAGTACCCAAAAAACCAACATCAGATTAGGAAAAAAATCAAAACTTGCTCATCAACAAAAAATTTCCAAATGGAAAACCAAAATAACTTACATCAGAACCACTATGAGAGGTGGATGAATCACCAGATTGAGCAGCTACTAAATACAAAATAAAGAATAATATAATAATACAATAACAGAATCCATGATAAACCAAATAACCATAAAAAAAATAATAAAATGTCACCAACACATAGTAAAAGAACATAAATATCACAAAGACAACACAGAATACCCAATCCAAGTACACACATTGTTGAAACTACCATAAACTAACACAACCATATATAAAAACAGACATTGTCAGCGCCCTTACACATGAGCATAATTACAGATATCTACCTATGAACAACACAAACAATACAAAGCATCGAAAACAGATTTACCTACACGAATAACGCTAAAAAAGCACATACAAAGTGCCGCATCACAAAAATTGAAGCAAACAAACAGTTAAAATCAACGGATTTAAACATACAAATTACTTAAACTACCTACAACACTCAAAATCGCACACATTCATGCATATCAAGCATCGATTTACCCATAGATGATCAAAATTGAAAGCATAAATCAATAAAATCAACATATATCAACTTCATCCAAAACCCTAGCACGAAACATTTAGCAAAAACAAGCGAAATCGATACCTGAAGAGCTACTAGATGACGACATTGAACCAGATAGCACAACAATGAACAACAATCAACCGAAATCTCACTACTTTCGCACAGATTGAAGGAAGGAGGACGAAGAAAACTGAAGAAACCAGACGAAAAACCGACGTACAATCAAGAGCGCAAAGAGAGAGTTTGGAAGAGAGTAAACAGACGCGAATGTCCGTACAATTTAGAATAAGTATTTATAGTGGACATTTTGCTAATTTGTCCAAAAAGGTGGACAATTCCCCTATTTGTCCAAAGAAAGTGCCTGTTTGGCAAATTTTTTCAATAAACTAAGTGTTGGAAAGGCGAGCTACTGGAATTTCATGAGAAGCAGTTGATATTTGTCACATATGTCGACTTCCACTCGACATCAAAGGGCCAAACATAGTGCTCGGCATCAACAGAGTTGGTCGAGGTCGACTGAGCCATACGTTTCCCAAGGTCAAGTGAAGCTGAGAAGCACTCAATGTCGACTGCTTTGGTTGACGTCGACTAAAGATTTCCATGGGTCAGATGCGGATTGAGGAGCCCGGAACTAAGGAGTCTTGATATACCCCGATTTTATCTCTACTTTTAGATATACTCTTTCCTAATGGGTAATTTCATGTTTACTCTAAGAATATTTATTATTTTCTAGATAAGATTTATCTTCTAGCTTAGATTGAATTTAGGTTTCCTTGTAGAACAAGGATTAGTTAGCTATAAATAAATCCCTTAGGGCTGGTTTATATATATATATATATATATATATATATACTCACACACACACACACAATCACAAACAACAATTAGAGCAAGTAGAGAGTTTTAGGGTTTGAAGCTTTCGAGTTTTCGGTGTTATTGCGAAAGTTGGAGCGTTGCGATTTTGAAGACTTTGAAGGCTTTGTTTTTAATGCAAGTTAGTTCCTTTATTTCTTTAATCATGTCTTCTTCCATCATGCGCGAATAGTCGTCCTTTCTCTTGAGGTTGGGGTGAGCCCGACGTTAGTCATGCTTCATTCATGAGAATTTGGTGTTTATATCATGTTTGATTATCTCCTACCTTTTTGTATTTAGCCCTTTATCGAAAGAAAAGGAATTCATGTTAACCACTTGGATCATAAACACTAAAACGGTAGAGACAAATTAGGTTCATTTGCTAGCGCTAATATATATCCATTTGTTGAAATGTGTGATGATGTAGTGATAATTGAATTGAAATATAAAATAAAATATAAAACTAACTGCAACCCTTAGGCTTTCAAATAAATCCAGAATTCCTCGCTGTAGTAGTAGGGAATTAGGTTCGATCCTCGAGGAAGCTTGTCAGCGGGATCCGATAATAGTTCAAAAGCACGTTTTGTGTTGACCAGAAGACTCTCAATCTCGACAGGAGTAGTCGATGTCGAAGGTGGCTGTCAATTTCGAGTGGAAGAAGACATGTAAAAACAAAAACAGAAGTCGATATCGACCTCGGGTGTCTATATCGAGTAGTCAGTAACAAGATCGACCGACAAGATCTCGAGCCCAAAACAGGAGTAGAGAGATGGCGTCGAATAAGAAGACTGTTGAATCGATGTGTGTATGTCAATATCGACTACATATGTCGATCTCGAGTGCTCTTCTAGTGTGTTAGTGAGTGTCGACAAAGAAAGGCCGAAGAGAGTAGGAGGGAAGTAGAACTTTGAACAAAAATAGCAGGGGTAAAGCAATTGTTATATAATTAAAAGGAACTCCTAAGGCTAGGGTTTACCACAACATTAACCAACCATGCATAGGATAAGTAAGACGGACAATTGCGCTATCTAACCCGAGGGACAAGCTTGCGTCACACACCAACAGTAGGAAAACTCTTTCAACTAAACATAATTGTCTCTAACAATTTTATGTTTATAACCAAAGTTGTTAGCATGAATCCCTTTTCTTGCGATAAGGACTAAACACAAAATTGTAGGAGATGATCAAGACGCAATGATATCAACATCAAATACTTACCTCAAGCACGCATGGCTAACGTCGGGCTCACCTCCACCCTAAGAGTTTCCGGGACTACTCGCTCATCATGGACGAAAACATCTTTGGAATAAGGGAAATAACTTACATTGAAAGGAAACTTGAAGTCTTTACAATCCCAACGTCGGCTTTCGCAAACACCAAAACCCTAAAGCTTCTTCAAAACTCTAAATATTTCTTTGTTATTGGCGAGATTGAATCTCTGAAATTGAATGAATAAAACCAGCCCCAAGTGCTTTAATTATATCATCTCAATCCTTGCTTTCCAAGGAAAAGAGTTCTAATCCTACTAAAACTAGTTTATCTAAATTCTATCCCACAACAAATAGGATAAAACATTATTAAGGTAAATAATAAAAAATGCTAGGGTAAAGAGGGAAGTACCCTTAGAACATATTCTATCTAAAAGGAAAGATAAAAATGTGGCCTCTTGATAGATCTTCAAATCGGATTATCCAAACCGCATCCAAACCGACATGATATCGGCTAGACCAGTCGATATCGAGTGCCTTGTTTCTGCTCGACGTCCTTTGATTTCACTCAAGCTCGGATAGGGTATCGGCATCGAGTTGTCCACTTGGTCTAATGTTAGATCGAGTGCCTCTCTAGTAGCTTGTGTTGACTTGGCTATCGACACTTAGTCTCGGCATCGAATGACCTAGTCGATCTCGACATGTCTGGTCTATATCGACCACTCTTCAATGGTTCTTGGCTTCTTGTTTTGACTCCTATTCCACTCCAATTCCTATACATTTAAACCAAAACTTTTGCAGACTCTATTTCTTGCACTTTAGCTCATTCTACACCAATTCTCATTATTCTTAACTTAGAATTTAGGAATCAAATGAAATATGAAGTCAAAATGCGTACCTAAAATAGCTAGAAATATGTACATCAAAATACTCCATACTTAGACTTGCTTGTCCTCAAGCAATAACCAATACCTACAACACATCCTTCAAGTCTTCGTCATTGTCAACCGCAACATCATAAGTGGTAGCAAAGGAAAGGAAGTGAATTTCACGTCATCGCACATAGACGACCAATCCATAGAACCAACCTCACAGGGATAATGTGTTTACACTCAACTCTCATTGTGTTTAGGCTATGAAGATCAACTCTTAACTCGGTTCCATATACAAACTCATAAACATTATAATTTATAATAATCCACATCGCATCCAATTATGTAAATGCAAACAAGAACTCTTTGGAGGGCTTTCGCTTAATGGAAGACTTCAAAGAAGACTCCATTCGGCGGGGTTGTAATAGGGCTTGGTAAGAAATAAAGGGTATGGAATTTTTTCGCTATGTGGTGCTTAATAAAATTCGGGAATCAAGACTCCTAAATTTCAACACAACTCAAACAAGCCATATCTCCCAAAATAATGCTCAACCAACTTACTTCTTTATAATCTCAACCTTTCTTTCAAACCCAATATACCTCTAAAAAATATAAATCTTGCATAAATAAAAGAACTAAGGAATAATTGGCTCATGCACTTAACTATAATGTAAATAGCTCTTTTCTTTCTTTTTTCAGATTTTTTTGGACGAATATAAATAAATGCTATGGTGCATTTATATGGTGAGCCACAAATCCTTTTACAAATTGTGACAAGATGCAAATATACTACCAACCCATAATTTCTTGCTTAAAACTAAACGTAAGCATTTTTCCTTCCACAATTCCTTTTTTTTTCTAACCAACTCTAAGTCTTAATTCCCAAATGTGGGTCGGCCTCAATTCGGCTAGAGATAATTTTGTGGAGTTTATAACATAAAGGCTCAGGCTAATGTTTTGGCTTCAAGCAGAGATAATGCAGGGTAGGTAAAGAGAGGATAAAAGTGGCTTAAAAGACGCCTCCATCATTTAATTCCCATTCACATAAACATATATATGCATTGGCTTTGAATAACTATCCCAACATTTAGAGATGAATAGGAAGAGTAAAATCACTCAAGAAAGTAGAGGGATTTTTAATGTTCTCCTTAGAGGCCAAAATTCTCACTAGGATAATTTTGTTGGATTATGCTTTTAGTCTAGGATCATATGTGCTCAGTTTCATCACAAGTTCAAAATCTACATAAAAACAATTTCAAGGACATAGGCTAAACCTTCCAAATTTGCCATAGGATTTACATGATCAAGTCAGATATTGGGTTTCATCATTGGACATCTGAGTAGGGTTTAAGAATAATTAAATAAAGTAAATATGCATTTTTTTCTCTTTTTGACATTTTCTCATTTTTTTGGATTTTTGTATTTTTTTTATGAAAGTAATAAACTGTAAACATAAATTTAAAATTCATAAACATGCAATGCAAAAAATAAAAATAAGCCAAGTTTCAACCGAAAGCCAAGAAAGACATGTTTCATCCCCACACTATACTTCAACTATATAGTTTCCTCACTGTATTATGATGTGCGCGCAAATTGCCATATTTTCTATGCACATATAACTCCATTTTATCATTCATTTCCATGCATGTTAGTGGGAAAACATGGGATTAGTGTAGTTTACGCTTAAATATCAAATATATGGGTCTGCACGAGTTTCTATGTGATTTCGCAGAAAATAGGATAAAAATGGACAAATTTGAAAGAGCGGAAAAAGAACTCGAAGTCTTCTGAAGAGGTCGAAATCGACTGGAGACCTCGACATCGAGTGCAGCAGAGACATAGGAATCAAGCAGAAAAGAGAATAGAGCATGTCGATACACCAATGTCGATATCGACGTTTGAAGGTCGATATCGAGTGTCCAGATCGAGATAAAAGATAGAAGTCGAGTGCTAATCCGAGTAGGAGAAGAAGAGCTCGAGATAGAGTTTCACAAAGGTCGATATCGACGTCTGGAGGTCGATATCGATGTTGTCCAGAAGATAAATCCGACTCAGATTTTGATAGAATTCTATCCGAAGCATGCATGTCTATCCTAAAGTCGAGATTTCTTATCTTCAACATTAGAGCTATCATATGAGCTGATTTACCATAGAACTTTTGGTTTTTACTTTATTTAAGTTTTATCTTAGAGAAAAAAGATAAAGTTTCGAGTCTTTGGATAACAAAGTTCGATATCTATATCTAGAGGCCATTAGGGCTGAGTTTAATCATCAAGACACATCCAATTACGCAGAGAATTTCAGTTTCAATAGAGAGTAGAGAGTTAGAGAGAGAGAGGAGGCTGAGTGAGTTGGAGAGAAGCGAGAGCGGAGATTTTGCTTGTTCGGTTGTAATCTTTCTTTCATAGTTTAAATCAAATTAGTTTTCTTTCAATGATGATGATGAGTTGCATGATGAGAAGCGAGTAGTCAACCCACTTCTAGGGTCGGGGTGAGCCCGACCCTAGCAATGTAGGGTAAGTGCATCAAAGGTATGACTTTTATGCGATTCCTTCTTCTATCCTATGCATGATTCCTTTGCGAATCATAGGGAGATTCATTATTTACATTATTGAAGCGAAAGCCACTCATATTGTGAACTTGGATTAGTCATGAATTTGATAGTAACCCTTAGGAACTATGCGGGAGCCTCTAATCACCTAAGTGTTGGTAACGAAAGTTATTTGACGGAAAGGCATTAAATTTCATAACTTTTACATCATACTTGCGTTGTTATCGTTGTGGCATGAAACCCCGACTTTAGACGCTTTTTAATGAATTGAATTCATATAAAAGTTTTAGTCTTGTTTCTAATCATCCTTCTTAACCATTTTACATTCTTCGGACTCTTTTCCGACAATTGGTTACAGATTACAGTTTCTGTGACAAACATCGGAATCGATTGTAAAGGTCGATATCGAGGTCTAACATCGATATCGAGGTATATCTCGATGTCAACTTTGCTGATTTTGTCTTCTGTAGGAACTCTACTGGAAATCGACTAGAACTGAGGTCGATATCGACCAGACACATCGATATCGAGTGTTTTCTGAGGACGAAAGTTTGATCGTGATTGCGACAAGGGAAGCGCTGACATACCTCCTCGTGGATTCGATCCTGAATTACCCTACTACTACATTGGAAGGGATTCTTGTATTATTTATTTGAGACAGGGAGTTTGCTTAGTTGTGAATTATATTTAAATATTTGAATCCACACCACCCGCTTACAACAAATTGGCGCCGTTGCCGGGGAGGCAATCAATCGCCACCTAAGTTTTCTCACGATCTTTTTAGAGTTTATTTTACAGGTTTATGCGACGTTCTGATTGCGGACCTATCCTGGAACTCATCAATGAGCCTGAACGTTTCCACCATCTTCGCAACAAAGCAATTCGAATCATTGCTGACAACGAGACGCAGGCTGAGACCATAGAGCGGATGAGGAAGGAGATCGAGGACCACAATGCTACAATCGCCGCTGAGAGGGCTACCGCTGCTGCAGAGCGAGCTCGTGCTGATAGGGAGGAGGATGCGCGCAGACAAGCCCAAGAGCGGCTAAATCAGTATCCACAGACGGCAATGCAATACATGCATCCGCCGCTCCACGTTCCTGAATCCGCTATTTTAATTTCTCACTCCAATTATGAAATTAAAATTAACTTTCTTTCTGAAATTAAAAGAAATACTTTTGAAGGAAGATCTAATGAATGCCCTCTGCAACACATCTATACTTTTATGGATTTATGTGAAACAGTTGCTGATGGAGTAAATTTAGAGTATGTGAGACTAAAATCTTTTCGATGGTCTTTGGCAGGGAAGGCATTACAATGGCTTGAGAGTTTGGCTCCACGCTCGTTGAGGACAATGGCGGAGGTGAATGATGCATTCTTGAATAAGTTCTTTCCACCTTCTAATACGGCGATGCTGCGGCAAATGATCACGACTTTCAAATAAAAGCCAGGTGAAACATTAGCACAGGCGTGGGAGTGATTTAAGGACTTGCTGAGGTCATGCCAAACGCATGGGCAACTTCCATATATCATCCAGGAGATATTCTACAATGCCCTTGATGCGCCGAATAAGGAGAGGATCAATTCATATACCTCCTATCGGCACATTGAGCTTACACCAACGGAGGCCAGAGAGACCATTGAGAGGCTCGTGAACTTTGACAACACCTATGGGGCTGCTGCGGCCTATGATGCAAGGCCTGCCCCATCAATGCCACTGTATGAGCCTCCAAGGGAGATAGATCCTGATGTGCGGCAACAATTCCACAACGATCAGACACGCCGCCTTCAAAAGCAAGTCAAGTTCGTGAGCAACAAACAAACTTGTCAGGAGTGTGGCTCAACAAGGCATAACACTAGTGCCTGTCCACATACTGAGCAAGTATCCATGGCGGAACAACATGAGGAGGTCAAGTGGACGAGAGGCTCCTATGGAGGGGGCAACAATAATATTGGGGCGATTAAAGGTTCTATCAAAGGGATCCCCCACCATATAGAGCACCAGGGCACCCTAAACGGGAGACAAGGAAGGATGACCTGCAAATCATTCTTGATGAGATGCGGAGGAACCATGCTGAGTTCAAACAAGCCAACAACTCCATCCATACTCAGCTGTAGGGCACAATTCTAGGCTTGGGGAGATCGACGTTTGGAAGCGTAACATGGAGGCTCAAATGAGTCAATTGGCGGAAGCAATACCCAAAGCGTCAGGATCATTCCCTGGATCCACTGTGCCCAACCAAAAGGGCAAAACCACTGGACATATTGCGGCAGTAAATCTAAGGAGTGGGCGTTAATTACAAACGCCCGAGCAAAAAGTGGAGGAAAAGGAGCCAGAACAGACATCGATATCGACCCCCTGTCGATATCGACCAAGGTGACGTCAAAATCAACCTTCTAGTTGATGCCTACCCTGATGCTGAGTCACCATAGAAATCGACTGCTCCAGTCGATGCCGACCCTATTGATGTCGATGTCGATCTCACTACAGCTGCGGAAAAGAAGAAGGTGTTGCCATTCCCAACTAGAAAGGTGATTAAGGACCCAGGGGAAACGAAGTTCCAGCTGTTTGTGAAGATGCTTCAAGGACTCAATGTCTCTATACCATTCACAGAAGCACTTCATGAGATGCCATCCTACGTAAGGTTCCTTAAGGACATGTTGGGTAAGAAGCGATCGCTTTCTGAGATCGCAGAGGAGTGCAATAGGTTGGAGCTACCACAAAAGCGGGCGGACCCATGTAAGTTTTCTATCGCTATAGGTTTAGGTCAATTCAAATTTAATGCTTTAGTTGATTTGGGCGCTAGCATTAGCATGATGCCACTAACCATATGGCACAAGGTAAAGATAGGTCCTTTGGAGCCCGTGGATGCAAGACTATACATGGCAAAGAATACGGTAGTGATTCCAACTGGGATAGTGACGGATGTGCCAGTACAAGTAGGTAAATTCTTGTCCCTGCTGATTTCTTAGTTGTTGATATAGCGGAGGACCCTGCTTGTGCCATTATTTTAGGTAGGCCATTCCTAACAACCGTTGATGCCAACATTAGCGTGACGAAAGGATTGCTCTCATTCACAATTAGTGACGAGGTGATATAGTATGCCTTCAACAAGACGGTGAACAATCAAGGGCCAATGGAAAAAAAAGCCATCAATGGTGTCTACATTGCATGTGGAGAAGCCAAAGTAAGGAGTATGACACCGGAGGAGCTTGAGAAGAGAGCCATAGAAGCCGAAGTGGAGGAAGTTGTGGCAATCTTGAACGAAGGAGCCCAACGGAACATCGAAATCGACCCAGGTAAGTCGATATCGACTAATAATATTGAAGATATTGTGTCAGGTCATAAGTATGGAGTCGACGGAGGAGAAGAAGGAACATCGAAATCTTTGTCTAAGGTCGATATCGACCATGCCTTAGTGACAAAATCGACCACCATTGAAGCTGAGAAGAGAGGAACAGAGACCTCGATATCGACCACTGAGGATCGAAATCGACCTGGTCAAATCGAGCAGAAATACTCCAAATCGACTGATCCTCCAGGAGTACAACAGAGGTCGATATCGACCTCTGAACATCGACATCGACCTGAGCCACAAACTGATAAGAAGGTAAGTCAAGGTACGGATTTCTCCTGTTCCATTACAATTATAGATTTGTCATTATTTGGAAGAGGTGTGCCATGGCATGTGCGCTTATGTAGGGTATCCGATGATGATTCGAGCCAATATGAGATAGGAGACAAGGTCTATGTAGCCAAATCTAAGGAGCATTGGTTCCCTACGCGATTCAAAGATAATAATTTGGGACCATTCATGGTGAATCAGATCCATCCCGGCGGAATGCAACTGTGTGATAAGAAAGGAGTCATATTTGAGGCTCAAGCCACATGGGCTCTGCAGATGCCGCCTTGAGAAGCGCAAAGGAAGAAGTCGGCCTAGCGACTTAAAAGTCTAGAGCGTGTAACAAAGACTTAGTTTTGGTTTTAGACAACTTTTACTTTGGTTTAAGACACTTTATCGCTTTGCATATTTTGTTTTGGTTTTATTTTTAACAAATTGCAGGAAAGAGAAGCACACAGAAAAGACATCGATTTCGATGTGAAAGATCGACATCGACCTTAAGGTCAATTTCGATGTTAAAATCGACATCGACCTTAAGGTAGATTTCGATGTTAAAATCGACATCGACCTTAAGGTCGATTTAGATGGGCTTGCGGTCGTGGCCGGATCACCCTGAAGCTTGAGCCAGAAATCGATGAGAAACATCAATATCGATGTTCAAGGTCGATATCGACCATGCCTGCTGTCTTCTTCGACTCCTAAAATTTGTGACGATTTAGTAAGTTTTCTTCTTAACCCTAATTTTAATACAGTGAGGAAACTGTAGGATTTAAGTATGGGGTGGGGGAAAGGCTTACTTGCATATTCATAGTTAGTTTAGATTTGCATATTTATCTTAATGCATATTTAGTTTTATTTTCGAAAAAAAAATGACCCCCATTAAAAATTGAAAATAAAGAAAGAGTCATGGAAATATAAAAAAGAGCTCTATGATGCAAAATTAGATTCATTAGAGATATAACATGAAATTGCCTAGTTAAGGGAAGTCCCAATGAAGTGCAAAAAATGAAAAAAATAAAGGAGATGAAAAATTTGAAGATGCTTTTGACATGTGCATGATAAGATGATGGATGACTTTTTATGAAATTTCCATACAAAGTGCTTACATATACAAGTTCATATCCTAGCCTTACCTATGCATATTTGCAAAAGTCACAAGCCATATATGAGTCTTATCATACATCATTATTGCTCCACACATATATAATATTGCCCATTTTATACCTTACTTATACCCTATCCGGGGAAAAAGTTCGAGAATGGATGTCATCTTTGGAGTTATATGGAGATGTGCATTAGTAATGAAGTTGTTGGAAGGAATGAAAGAAATTATGAAATATGGAAAATTTAATGAGCGAGAAAAAATCCGATTACCTCAGGAGATAAAGGTAGGTCGACCCTGCTCGTTGAGATGTTAGTTCAACGAGATGGGACACAAGGTGAGGAGTTCGAAGTACTAAGTATCCGGGGCCATTAATGACACCCATGTTTGCGACTCGCGAGAAGGCAGTGCTAAGGTTAGAGAGGTAAAAGCATTATATTGAATAAAAGCATTGAGCGATGAGTGAAAGGTGAGACATTATGAAGAAGGAATGTGGAATATTTTGGAAAGAAAGTATGTTTCCATGGATTTAACACCACATGGCCAAATATTAGGCCACCTTTAGCCTTTTACCAATCTACTTATCACAAGCTTGCAAAACTCCTCTTGATTATTAATGCTATGCCGCTGAAATTGTTTTTGCATATAAACCTCCTTTTATGAGTATGAAATTGCTTTTATGCACAAGCATGGACTTGGTTGACATAAGTACCTTATCGAGGATGGCAATTGATTGTAGAGACATATGAAAAATGAATCTATGATGTTGAGGGTTTACTTTCTTCCCCTGAATGACCATTAAAGGTATTTCTTGGGGACAAGCAATCTTAAGTATGGGGTGTTTGATGTGCGTGCAAATTGCCATATTTTCTATGCACATATAAGCCCATTTTATCATTCATTTTCATGCATATTAGTGGGAAAATATGGGATTAGTGTAGTTTACGCTTAAATATCAAATATATGGGTCAACACGAGTTTCTATGTGATTTCACAGAAAATAGGATAAAAATGGACATATTTGGAAGAGCGGAAAAAGTACTCGAAGTCTTCTGAAGAGGTCGAAATCGACTGGAGACCTCGACATCGAGTGCATCAGAGACATAGGAATCGAGTAGAAAAGAGAACAGAGTATGTCGGCACACCAAGGTCGATATCGACGTTTGAAGGTCGATGTCGAGTGGCCAGATCGAGATAAAAGATAGAAGTCGAGTGCTAATCCGAGTAGGAGAAGATGAGCTTGAGATAGAGTTTCACAGAGGTCGATATCGATGTTTGGAGGTCGATATCGATGTTGTCCAGAAGGTAAATCTGACTCAGATTTTGATAGAATTCTATCCGAAACTTGCACATCTATCCTAAAGTCGAGATTTCTTATATTCAACATCAGAGCTACCATATGAGCTTATTTACCATAGAACTTTTGGTTTTTACTTTATTTAAGTTTTATCTTAGAGAAAAAAGATAAAGTTTCGAGTCTTTGGATAGCAAAGTTCGATATCTATATCTAGAGGCCATTAGGGCTAAGTTTAATAATCAACACACAGAGAATGAGTTAGAGAATTTTAGTTTCAATAGAGAGTAGCGAGTTAGAGAGAGAGAGAGGAGGCCGAGTGAGTTAGAGAGAAGCGAGAGCGGAGATTTGACTTGTTCGGTTTTAATCTTTCATTCATAGTTTAAATCAAATTAGTTTTCTTTCAATGATGATGATGAGTTGCATGATGAGAAGCGAGTAGTCAACTCACTTCTAGGGTCGGGGTGAGCCCGACGGTACTAATGTAGGGTAAGTGCATCAAAGGTATGACTTTTATGCGATTCCGTCTTCTATCCTATGCATGATTCCATTGCGAAAGTTAGGGAGATTCATTATTTGCATTATTGAAGCGAAAGCCACTCATATTGTGAACTTGGATTACTCATGAATTGGATAGTAACCCTTAGGAACTATGCGAGAGCCTCTAATCACCTAAGTGTTGGTAACGAAAGTTATTTGACGGAAAGGCATTAAATTTCATAACTTTTGCTTCAAACTTGCATTGTTATCGTTGTGGCATGAAACCCCGACTTTAGAAGCTTCTTAATTAATTGAATTCATATAAAAGTTTTTGTATTGTTTCTGATCATCCTTCTTAACCATTCTACATTCTTCGGACTCTTTTCCGACAATTGGTTACGAATTACAGTTTCTGTGACAAACATCGGAATCGACTGTAAAGGTCGATATCAAGGTCTAACGTCGATATCCAGGTCTGTCTCGACGTCGACTTTGCTGCTTTTGTCTTCTGTAGGAACTCTACTGGAAACCGACCAGAACTGAGGTCGATATCGACCAGACACATCGATATCAAATGTCTTCTAAGGTCGAAAGTTTGATCGTGATTGCAAAAAGGGAAGCGCTTATATACCTCCTCGTGGATTCGATCCTGAATTACCCTACTACTATATTGGGAGGGATTCTTGTATTATTTATTTGAGACAGGGAGTTAGCTTAGTTGTGAATTATATTTAAATATATGAATCCGCACCTCCCGCTTACAACATATTAAAAGAAAAACCAAGGTGAAGAGAGAAACTCACAGAGTAACCTATGGAGGAAGTCGAGTTCAGGTGCAGTCGATGCCAATAGTCGATGTCGAGTACAGGGGTCGATGTCGATAGTATCATTGTGTTCTGGAAGAAAGTCGAAGTCATGGGTCGCCAGGGGTGGTGGATATCGAGTGGCCTCCTCGATGTTGACTGTTGTGTATTTCTCCTGAGTGATCAATCTCGATCACAGGAGGTGGCTCGACCTAATGGCATTCGATGTCGACCGGCCAAGTCGATCTCGGCCGCCTCTGCAGGGACTGTGTTTCTTTTTCCACCATTCATATTGCTTAGAGAACTTAAATTCTTGTTAGTTCATAAAATATAACAACGATTTATCCAAGTCTGCAAAACACATATTCAAAATCCAAATCCTAAAAACCTTCTAATAGAATTTCAAGTTTTTAGTTACAAGCTTTAGGTTTTTGAGTGGCTATGTTGACTTCTTCAATAGCGCATCAAGACCCTTTAAGGTAGGGCCCCTTCAAACTTGTCCCTTCTCCTAGATCATCTAGGTCCTTATTATATTATCCAAGCTCAGTGATGACTACTTCTTCTCCATCAAGCGCTTCTTTTGGATCATGGCCCTTCTTTCTTCTCCTAGACCGAACCTTGCTAATATGGGCAAACCATGGAGCTTTGACCCTCCCATTAGTGAAATCATCATTAATGGATAGTGGAGGGTGAGAGATCATACCTGAGCTTACCTTTTCGGGCCCAAAACAACAATCTTCCGGCTGGCGGTCCGTTGATATCGACATGGTGGGGTCAACATTGATGCTTGTGGTCGACGTCGAGATGGTCTAGTCGACATTGGCAGCGGATACCCCATACTTAAGCTCCTGACATATCGACATCGATAGGGACGTGTTGACCTCGAGCTCCTTGGTCGATCTCGACTGGGGACAGTCCATCTTGATGTTCTTCGCATCTTTTATTCTCGCCAACAAGTAATCGCGTAACTTCTTCTCTGCAGGTATGAGCCCATCCTCTTCATAGATTCTAGGGGTGATGACTCTTTGTATTGCTTCCTCACAAGGGATATAGTGCTTGCTTGGGCCGATGTTCTTTACCTCTAGCCTTTTTGTTTCATTCATCGTCGAGTTGAAGCGAAACTCGACGACTTCATTTCCGATTGTGAACGTCAGGGTGCCATTCCTCACATTGATGTTGGCATCAGAGGTTACTAAGAATGGCCTACCAAGGATGATAGGAACAGTAGGATCCTTCGGCATATCCAACATGATGAAGTTCGTGGGCATAAAGAATTTTCCCACCTTCATAGGGACATCATCCACAACCCCTGTGGGTATCATGAAGGAGTTGTCCGCCATGTAGAGCTTCATGTCGACGGGCTCCAATGGTCCTACTCCCACTTATTGCCATATGGATAGGGGTATTAAACTTACACTAGCCCCAAGATTACCAAGAGCTTTGAATTGATGGACGTCTTCTTGGATCGCCTCTCCCACTTGTTGCCATACGGATAGGGGCATTTCACTTTTCTGGATTGCCTCTCTTTTTAGGGAACTCAAGAGAATGACATTGTCCAGCGAGCTCAACGATGGACCTCTTCTTGCCTAAGATGTCTTTTAGGAACCTCATATATGCTAGCATCTCGCTAAGGGCGTTCGTGAGGTGTATAGTGATGTTCAATCCTTGAAGTACCTTCACGACGTGCCTAAACATTGTGTCCGCCTGATCCTTCAATCCCTTGTTGGGGAACAGGAGTGCTTTCGTTGGCTTCTGAGCCAAAGTGATCGATTTGGACTTTTTGGACTGGTCCGCATCGATAGGGGGTCGATATCGACAAGCTTGGTTGACCTCAGAGGAGCCCGGTGCTGTTGTCGCTCTAAAGAGGCCTCAACATTGACCTGCGGGTCGATATCGAGTGGGTTACTCAATCTCAAGTGTTTCTCTGGCTTTGTTGGTACAACAGTGGGCTCGATATCGAGTGTATGATCAACGTCGACAGGGCCCTCGACATCGACTGGGTGGTTGACATCGACTTCATCTCCAGTAACTTGTCCTTCTCTTGTCCTTGGCTCTTGCAATTGGCGTCCACTTCTTAGATTTACAGCAACAATGTGTGTGGTTTGCACTTTTGGATTTGCTTGTGGTTGTCGTTGGAGCGTACGTTCTGGATGGTCTTGGAACTTGCGCCGCTAGTTGACCCAATTGGTTCTCTACGTTTTTCCTCCAAATATCCATCTCCGTAAGTCAGGTCTTAAGCCATTGTAATTGGTTTTTGATGGCGTTGCTTGATTGTTGATTGGACGCTTGATTCCTTCTTAACTCATCACGGATGAGTTGGACATCGTCTCTCCTTTGCTCTCTTTCCGGATGGACTTGAGCTCGGTAAGGTTGAGGATCCCTAGGGTTGTGTTGGGGTAGTGGATTTCCTAAATTTTGATATCCTTGGTGATTGGGATTCTTCGTAAAACTCACCTCCTGGTGAGTCTCCGCTAGATCTACTTGCTCCACGTTGGGGCAAAAGGTGGTGATGTGCCTCTCGGAGCTGCATTCGGCGCAAAGTTTGTTTGCGGAGAGGAACTTGACTTGTTTTTGCAACCTATATCCTTCATTAATTGGTCTTTTACGTCGAGATCAATCTCCTTGGAGGGCTCATAGAGTGGCATGGATGGGGCGGGCCTTGAGTCGGAGGCCGCAGGAGTCCCTTAGGTGTTGTCAAATTCCACCAACCTCTCTATGGTATCTCAAGCATGTTGCGGTTGGAGTTCAAGATAACCCTAGGAGGTGTAGGTGTTTATCCTCTCCTTAGTGGCTACATCCAGTGCATTGTAGATGATCTCCGGGATGATGTACGGAGGTTGCCCGTGCGTAGGGCAAGACCTTAGAAGCTCCTTGAATCGCTCCCACACTTGCGCCAGGGTCTCATTAGGCTTTTGCATGAAAGCCATGAACTTCTAACGAATGACCACCGTCTTGGATGGAGGGAAAAACTTGTTGAGGAATGCATCCTCGACTTCATCCCATGTGCGGAGTGATGTTTGTGCTAGGCTCTCTAACCATTGAAGTGCTTTCTCTGCAACAGACAAATGAAAAGCCTTTAGTTTAACATATTCTAGGCTTTATCCATCGGCAATTGCATCGCATAAATCTAGGAAAGTGGTTATGTGCGCTAGAGGGCACTCATTTTCCCTCAAATTGATGTCTCCTAATTTCTATTAAGATGCTAGGTTTAATTTCAAAGTTTGAATGAGGGATAAGAATAGCCAATTCAGGCACGGAGAGCGCTGGGTGCATGTATTGCTTTGCGTTTTGAGGGAGGGTATTTATTTGGGCTTCATATCGCCTCTTTGCTTCCTCCTTCCTGTCACCACGCTCCCTTTGTGCCGCCTCTCTAGCGGTGAAGTCCTCAACTTGTTTCTTTGATCGCTCAATTAGCTGAGCCTGGGTTTGTTTTTCGGCCATGATTCTTTGGACTCTAGATCTTAAGTGGAGATAATGCTCGGAGTCTTCTAATCCTTCAAACTTAGGCGTGCGATAAGTGCGTCACATACACTTATAAAACAACACTTAAGATGGAACGCGAGATAGATTACTAGGGCGCAATTGATAGCTTCTCCGACAATGGCGCCAAAATGGATACGGGCATTAAAATTTCCTGGATCGCCTCTCTTTTCAGGGAACTCGAGGGAATGGCATTGTCCGGAGAACACAACGATAGTGATGTTCAATCCTTGAAGTACCTTCACCAAGCGCCTAAAATTTCTATTTGTCGAATCCTTCAATGCCTTGGAGGGGAACATGAGTGCTTTCATTGGCTTCAGAGCCAATGTGGTCGATTTGGACCTTCTGAACTGTTCGACATCGACAGGGGGTCGATATCGACAAGCTTGGTCGACATCAGAGGAGCCCGGTGTTGTTGTTGCTCTATAGAGGCCTCGACATTGACCTAGGGGTCGATATTGAGTGGGTTACTCGATCTCGAGTGCTTCTCTGGCTCTGTTGGTCCAACAGTGGGCTCGACATTGAGTGTATGGTCGACGTCGACAGGGCCCTCGACATCGACCGGGTGGTCGACTTTGAGTGCGTCTCCAGTAACTTCTCCTTCTCTGCTCCTTGGTTGTTGCAATTGGATAGCGGCATTAAACTTTCCTGGATCGCCTGTCAACGAGATCCAATAATTGTCCAAAAGCACGTTTTGTATCGGCCAGAAGACACTCGATCTCGAGAGGATTAGTCAATGTCGAAGGTGGCTGTCGATTTTGAGTGGCAGAAGACCTATAAACACTAAAACAGAAGTCGATATCGACCTAGGGTGTCGATATCGAGTAGTTAGTAACGAGATCAGCCGACTCAGAATAATGTCGATCGATCTGGGTGCACTCAATATCGAGTTATTCTCTTAATATCGAGCATAGAACAAGAGTAGAGAGGTGGCGTCGACTCAGAAGACTGTTGACCCGATGTGTGTATGTCGATATCGACAACAGATGTCGATCTCGAGTGCTCCTGCAGTGTGTTAGTGCGTGTCGGCAAAGAAAGGCCGAAGAGAGTAGGATTGAAGTAGAAGTTTGAACATGAATAGCAAGGGTAAAGCAATGATTATATAATTAAAACGAACTCCTAAGGCTAGTGTTTACCAAAATGTTAACCAATCATGCATAGGATAAGTAAGACGGACAATTGCGCTATCTCACCCTCGGGACAAGCTTTCACCGTACACCAACAAGTAGGAATACTCTTGCAAATAAACATAATTATCTCTACCAATTTTATGTTTATAACCCAAGTTATTAGCATGAATCCATTTTCTTGCGATAAGGACTAAACACAAAATCATAGGACATTATCAAGACGCAATGATATCAACATCAAATACTTACCTCAAGCACGCATGGCTAACGTCGAGCTCACCCTGACCCTAAGAGTTTGGGGGACTACTCGCTCATCATGGAAGAAAACTTCTTTGGAATAAGGGAAATAACTTATTGAAAGGAAACTGGAAGTCTTTACAATCCCAACGTCGGCTTTCGCAAACCCCAAAATCCTAAAGCTTCTTCAAAAATCTAAACTATTTCTTTGTGATTGGTGACATTGAATCTCTGAAATTGAATGAATAAAACCAGCCCCCAAGGGCTTTATTCATAACATCTCAATCCTTGCTAGCCAAGGAAAAGAGTTCTAATCCTACTAAAACTAGTCTATCTAAGTTCTATCCCAAAACTAATAGGATAAAACTTTATTAAGGTAAATAATAAAAATCCTAGGGTGAAAAGGAATGTATCCTTAGGACATAATCTATCTAAAAGGAAAGATAAAAATGTGGCTTCTTGATATATCTTCAAATTGGATTCTCCAAACCGCGTCCAAACCATGTAAATCTTCACTCGATATCGACCAGACCAGTCGATATTGAGTGCCTTGTTTTTGCTCGACGTCCTTTGATTTCACTCGAGCTCGGATAAGGTGTCGACATCGAGTTGTCCATTCGATCTAATGTTATGTCTAGTGCCTCTCTAATAGCTTATGTTGACTTGGCTATCGACACTTAGTCTCGGCGTCGAATGACCTAATCGATCTCGACATGTCTGGTCGATATCGACCGCTATTCAGTGGTTCTTGGCTTCTTGTTTTGACTCCGATTTTGCTCCAATTCCAATACATTTAAACTAGAACTTGTGCAGACTCCATTTCTTGCACGTTAGCCCATTTTACACAAATTCTCATTATTCTTAACCTAGAATTTAGGAATCAAATGAAATATGAAGTCAAAATGCGTACATAAAATAGCTAGAAATATGTACATCATGTCAAAAGCATGTTCCTTGATAAGAGAGCATGATGAATCTATCTTATCCTTGAGAGATCTTTTATCATATAGTTTGAAACCTTTCTAACTGTTTGTGAAACCCAAAACCCTTTTATTATCCAAACCATTGCTTCTATTTCTATCCTCTTTGCTCTTCGACAACTGTTGTCGACTTTCTAGTGTCACTGCATTTGCTCTGAATATCAATTGTATCCAGTTGAGATTGACCGCCCCATGTTGATCGTTAGTCTTATGAGTCGATCGATTGTGTTACTAACATCGACATCCACTAGTCTCAGTCCACGTCGACTACTTTCTCTCTTTTGTGTGTTATGTTGTACAGGTTCCACTCGACGTTGAGGTCTTCTGATCGACAACGAGGGCTTCTAAATATTACTGGTGAGATACCTCACTCGAGATCGACATCCACCCATCGACATCGACTACTACCAGTCGACATCGAGTGACTCCTGGTCGATTACAAAAGCTATTTGTAGGACTACTTCGAAACCACTGACCCACTTCCTCGATGATCGAACCTAATTCCCTTCCACTAGAGAGGGGGAGTTTTGATTTTATTTTATAGGATAACGAGTTGGCTTGTGTTTATGTTATTATATTTGCATATTCCATTCTTCCCTACATCAAATTTTGGCGTCATTGTCAGGAAAGCAAACAACCGTGCCCTATGTAGTGTTTTTAATATCTTCTTTTGAGTGTTGTTTTGAAGGTTCATGCGACACGCTGATCGCACGCCTGATTTTAAAGCCTTCAATGAACTGAAACGCTTCCTTCGTCTACAAAAAAGATTAAAGAGAGCAATGGTTTCCTAATATGAGCTTGAGAGGCTCTGGAAGCGAATAAAGGAGTTCATCGCAAGAGAGACCGAGTTCACTTGGGCTCGACAAAGATTAGGGCAAGTGTCAAACAAAAAGCCCAAATCATGAGAGAGGCCCACGCCGATACTCCCACCGTGCCAGAATCCACGATTATAATTCCTATATCTTGTTTTGAAATTAAAACAAGCTTTATTTATGAAATTAGACATCATGTTTTTTATGGGAAACCCACCGAATGCCTTATGGCATATATTTCTAAATATTTAGATTTATATGATTCAATTTATGACGAGCCCAATCTTAAATATGTTAAACTAAAGGCTTTTTGATGGTCTCTTATAAGGAAGACGCTACAATGGCTGGAGAGCTTGACCTCACAATCCATCCGCACCTAGGGTGCGCTTAGAGACTTGTTCCTAAACTAGTTCTTCCCTTCTTCAAAGGCAACGCAGATCAGACAGACTTGCTGCAATTGTCTCCTACTCATGGGCAGCCACCATATGTGATTCAAGAGGTCATCTATAACGCCCTAGATGTGGTGACCAAGGAGCTAATCAATACATATACCTCTGATGGCTACCTTGCGCTCCATCCAGAATGGGGTAGGCCTCACGCCGATACTTATAGGACTATTGTGGCCTCCAACGTGAGGCCTACCCCATTCATGCCTCTATATGAGCCTTCCAAGGAGATTGATCCAGACATCAAAGATCAATTCATGAGGAATCAATTGAAGAAGCTACAAAAGCAAGTCAATATCTTATGCATCAACCAACCCTACATAGAATGTGGGTATGAGAAGCAAATCCCTGCCGCTTGCCCCTATGCGGAGCAAGTACAACTTGGAGAGACCCATGAAGAAGTGAGCTTTATGAAGGGTCCTAACCATGGAGGATATCAAGAAAATTAGGGCAATGCACAAGCTCACTACAACGCTAGGGACCCCCCCCCCACTCTATAGAGCTCCAGGACATCCCGAGAAAGACCAAAGGAAGGGTGATCTACATCTCATTCTTGATGAGATGAGTAAGAATCGGGTTGAGACTAAGTAAGCAAACAACGCCATCTAGATGCAACTACACAAGCTTAGTGCCCGATTTGGAGAGATGGATACTTGGAGGATGAATATGGCGACCCAACTAGGTCAACTAGCGGTGCAGATCCCAAGGACTTTCGTAACACTCCCTGGGTAAACACAAAAAAATCCTAAAGGGGCAATCTGGCCATATAGCTGTTGTCCATCTAAGGAGTGGACGTACACATCAAGAACCAAAGGTCAAAGAAGAGGGAGGAGAATAACGAAGCTGTCGAGGTAGTCCACGTCGACCGACCCCAAATCAATATCATGTAGCCTGTAGTCGATATCGACCACACCTCAGTCGACATCGATAACACTCAAGCACCTCTAAAGAAGACGACTACACCAGTCAATGTCGACATCCCTACAGTTGATGTGGACTAATCTGCTCCATCTCCGAAGGCTGTTTTGGATCCGAAACCAAAAAAGACACTCCTCTTTCCTTCCAAGGCATTGAAGGACCTTGGAGAAGGCAAGTTTAGAAGGTTTGTACAGATACTTCAAGGCTAGAACACAATTCCACTTACAGAAGCCCTTGAAGAGGGATTTCTACGAAAAGAGGAGTGATCCTCAAAAATTTGCTATCACGGCGGGGATTGGACAACATCGTTATAAGGCCTTGTGTGACTTAGGGGGAAGTGTAAGTTTGATTACTCTCTCTATATGGTCCAAGGTTAGTGTGGGAGCTTTAGAGTCTGTCGATATGAAGTTGTATATGACTGATAACTAATGGGTTAAGCCTACTGGAATTGTTGATGGTGTCCATATCATGGTGAGCAAATTATTTGTGCGCACTGACTTCACCATGTTGAACATGACGGAGGATCCTATAGTGCCTATCATACTTGGTAGGTTGTTCTTACCCACAATTGATACGAACATCAACATAAGGTAGGGCATCCTTTCATTCATAATTGGCAATGAGACCGTTGAGTTTTGCTTTAAACCGACGACGAAGGAGACTCACCGGTTGGAGGTAAAGAGTATTGGCATAAGCAAGGAGTATATTCCTTGTGAAGAAGCAATACAACAAACTCTTACCTACTATATATATGAAGAAAGAGGGCTTCCACAAGAAGAGAACCTACTATTAAGATTTTTATTGGCGGAGATGAACACGAAAGAATAGGTCAATATCGACTACCCTCAGTTGACGTCGACCAAGCCAGGAGCCAATAAGGAAGAAACCACAAACGACATCGACAAGAACTCCTCGATGTTGACCATCATCACACATCACCAATGATGCCCAACAAGAAAGTATGAGCTTCCCTCACAAGGAGTACTCGATGCCTATTACCCCTAGTCGATGAATACTAACCCCTAACCCAAAGATCGCTGTTTTGGGTCCGAAAAGGTAAGCTCAGGTACGATTCCTAACCCCCCCTCAGTCTATGCATGATACTTATGCTAGGAGGATGGCCAAAGCCCCATTTTATACTAACCTATTTATGGTAAAGTCAAGAAATAAGAAAAGAAAGGCCAGCACCATCATGCCATATCTTGATTAGCCATAAGCTTAAAAGAAGAAGTCGGCCTATCGACTTAAAAATCTAGAGCTTGTACATAAACTTTGAGTAGTTTGGATTTATTTTTGGTTTTGGATTTTTGGTTGGTTTTTTAACTCTGTTTTGGAGGTTTTGAGTTTTATGAGCTAATATGTTTCAAGTGCTAAGCATGCCCAATGGTGAGACAAGGAGAAAAGTCAAAGACCTAAAAGCAGTCGACGTCGACGTAACGAGGTCGACGTCGACCATACCGAGTAGTGATCACCATCGATCAACCTAGAGATACTGTTATAAAGGAATTAGTCAACATCGACGAGACCTCATCGGTGTCAACCACCAGTGGAGGCTATCACCATTTGTTGCAACCTTAGAGAAGAATTTGCTATCAACATCGACCAACCCTGGTCGGTGTCGATTGCTGAGCAACGGGTGACAAAACCTATTTCAATGAGTTTTTGTGCTTATATTGAGTAATTTTCCTCCTTTACCCTTGTTTTATACAGTGAGGACACTGTAAATTTTAAGTATGGGGTGGGGAAAGATCTTGCATGCTTTATGTGATCTTGCTTGATTTATTACTTCTTGGATTTCTTTAACATGGTTGCTCTCCTATATATTTTCTTTTGGACATTGTGGTTTCCTATTGTTAATAAAGTTCATGGTCCAAAGGAGAGTTTTTTTAGCGTTTAAAAGGACTCACATCCCTCGAAAACAAAGAAAGTGTCATTGGAGCTTTGACTGGACTCGACGATGCAAAAGTGGATACATTAGAGATATTGCAATACAATTTTCTTGTAAAGGAAAGTCTCAATGAAGTGTATTCTTGTTTAGAAAACCATGGAAGGAGTTAAATTGATTTTTCTTTTGACACATGCAATGATAAATGATTAAGGACTGTATTTTCCATTTGAGCTTATTTTTCCTAGCCATTGAAATACATATTCATTATAGCCTCACATCATATCTAAGCCGTATGTGCCTTACATGAGAAAATTTTTGCTCCACAAGAATTATATATTGCCTATATTTATACCTTTTTACCCATCAGGGGATTATGTTGAGAAATGGAAGTCATGTTATGGATATGTTGATGAGAGAGAGAGTTGATTCGAAACATATAAATAATATAAAACAATTGCAACTCTTAACCTTTTCAAATAAATTCAAGACTCCCCGCTGTAGTAGTAGGAAATCAGGTTCGATCCTCGAGGAAGCGAGTTTGCGGGATCCTATAGTCCGAAAGTCACGTCCTATATCGACCAGACGTCACTCGATCTCGAGTTGGGTACTCGACGTCCAAGGTGGTTGTCGATTCAAAGTGTGGCAGAAGACCTGCAGAGAAAAAAACGGATGTCGATATTGAGAACAAATGTCGATATCGAATGTCAGTAGCGAGGTCGACCGACTCAGCAGATTGTCGGTCAATCTTCAGGCACTCGATCTCGAGTAGGTCACTCGATATCGTGTTCAGATGAAGGATCAAACGTGTGGCATCGACTCAGAAGACCATCTACCAGATATGTTTGTGTCGATACGGACTACAAGTGTCGATTTCGAGTGGTTCTGCAGTGTGTTAGTAACGAGTCAACAAAGATGGCCGAAGAAAATAGGATGGATGTAGAAGTATGAACAGAAATAAACACATTTTTTATGAAACCAAAGATGTATTAAAAACAGCTCCTAAGGCTAGTTTTTACCACAACGTTAACCAAACATGCATAAGTTAAGTAAGTCGGACAATTATCCTATCTCACTTGAGGGACAAGCTTTTGCCGTACACCAACGATTAGGAATACTCTTGCAAATAAACCTAATTGTATCTACCAATTTTATGTTTATAACCCAAGTTGTTAACATGAATCCCTTTTTTGCGATAAGGACTAAACACAAAATCGTAGGAGATGATCAAGACGTGACAATTTCAACATCAAACAGTTACCTAAAGCACAAATGGCTAACGTCGGGCTCACCCCCACCCTAAGAGCTTGGGGAACTACTTGCTCTTCATGGAAGTAAACATCAAGACTTGAAAAGAACTAACTTGCATTGAAAGGAAACTTCGAAACTTTGCAACTCCAACGTCGTCTTTCACAAACGGCAAATCCTAAAGCTTCTACTACTCTAAACTACTTCTACTATTAATATTGTTTATTGTGTTGTTGAATGAATAAAAATCATCCCCCCTAGGGCTTTATTTATAGCCTACTAATCCTTGCTAGCCAAGGAAAGTAATCCTAATCCTACTAAAACTACTATTATAAATTCTATCCTATCATCGATAGGATGAAACATTATTAAAGTAAATAATAAAAATCCTACAATATAAAGGAAAGTACCATTAGGACATAATCTAATTAAAAGGAAAAGATAAAATCGTGGCCTTTTTGATAGATCTTAACTCGGATTGCCAAACCGCGTGTAAACCATGGGAATCTTCTACTCGATATCGACCAGTTCACTCGATATCGAGTGCTTCATTTCTGCTCGATTTGTCTTGGTTTCACTCTAGCTCGGATGGTGTGTCGATGACGAGTTTTCCACTCAACATAACGTCATGTCGAGTGCTCTCTAGTAGGTTTGTGTCTTGAATGTCGATACCTTGTCTCTGGGTCGATCGATCTAGTCAATCTTAACATGTTGAGTCGATATCGACTGCTCTTCAATGCTTCTTGGCTTCTTGTTTTGACTCCGATTCTGCTCAAATTCCTATACATTCAAACCAACACTTGTGCAGACTCTATTTCTTGCACGTTAGCTCATTCTACACAAATTTTCATTATTCTCAACCAATAATTTAGGAATCGAATGAAATATGAAATCAAAACATGCAATTAAAACGAATATAAATATGTACATTAGATGGTTTATGGTTATGTCTACTATGAAATTATATTGAAGTTTAATGGCAGGAGATGAATATATGGAAAATTTAATAAGCATAAGAAAATCTGGCCACCTAGGAGTTAGGATGATTGACTCTACTTGGTGAGGATGAAATTCACGTGAGATGGAACACAAGGTGAGGAGTCCAAAGCACTAAGTATCCGGGGTCATTCATGACACCCATGTTTGCAACTCGCGAGAAGGAAGTGCTAAGGATAGAGAGGTAAAAGGATTATAGTGAAAAGAGCAATGAGAGACATCAAGAGAGGATGAGGAATGTGGAAATGCCAAAATGGAGAAAGTGCATAAACCAATAAAGAAAGTATGAAAAGTTTCTCCCCGGATTTAGCACCAAATTGCCCAAAAATAGTCCACCAGTATGCCTTTTACCTTTCATTCCTTTAAAGCTTGCATAAAATCCTCATGATTATCATTATTTTGTCATATGGAAATTATTTTGCATAACCCTTCTTTTATGTGAGATGTTGCTTTTATTCACAGGCATGGATCCACAATGTTGTTAGTAGTAATATGAGAATGGATCCATAATGTTAAGAGTTTTTGTTTGTTTCTGTTGTGTAACCATTATAAGTATTGCTTGGGGACAAGCAAGCTTAAGTATGGGGTGATTTGATGTCCATATATTTGACCATGTTTTATGCCTACTTTTGCTTCGATTTCTATTATTTATTTACATTATGGGATGAGAATACTATAAATTTATGTAGTTTATGTTTATTTGTAAGATATAGAGGTCTACACGGGTTGTCGGTTAAATTTGCATAAATTGGAGCTAAATGGAAGCCAAAACAAGAAGGTGAGTACCGTCACAGAGCCGTCGACTTCGATTGAAGCACTTTACATCGATTGCAAGAAAGCGTGAAATAAACTAAGTGTTGCGAAGTCGAGATATTGGAACTGCATGGGACACAGTCGATATTTATCACTTATGTCGACTACCACTCCACATCAACGGGGCAAACATAGTGCTCGACATTGGCAAGGTTCGTCGAGGTCGACTGAGCCATACGCTGCACGAAGTCGAGTGAAGCTGAAGAGCACTCGACGTCGATTGCCCTAGTCGACGTCGACTGAAGATTTCCATGGATCAGACATGAATTGAGCAATCCGGATCTAAGGAGACTTGATATGCAATGATTTTATCTCTACTTTTAGGTATACTCTTTCCTTTTGGGTAGTTTCCTATTTACCCTAAGGATATTTATTATTTTCTAGATAAATATTTATCTTCTAGCTTAGATACAATTTAGATTTCCTTGTAGGAGAAGGATTAGTTAGCTATAAATAAAGCCCTTAGGGCTGGACTTTTATATATACACAATCATAAACAACAATGATAGAAAGTAGAGAGTTTTAGGGTTTGAAGCTTTAGGGTTTTCGGAGTTTTTGCAAAAGTTGGAGCGTTGCGATTTTGAAGACTTCGAAGGTTTTGTTTTTAATGGAAGTTAGTTCCTTCATTTTTTAATCATGTCTTCATCTATCATGCGCGAGTAGTTGATGTGCACCTATTCGACCATATTTCATGCTTACATTTATTCCATTTCTTATGCGTATTTTATACTTTGGGGTTAGGAAAGTAGTGAATTTGTGCAGTTTGTGTTTATTTGCAAGATATAATGTCTTTATTTGCAAGATATATAGGTCTACACAAGTTTTGGTTTAATTTTGCATGAAATGGAACGTTTTAGAGTGAAAAGAAGACGTTGGAAAGTCACTCAAAATCGAGCAATCCACTCGACCTCAACCTAATGCCTCGACCTCGACCAAAGCACTATATGCCGACTGAAGGAAAAGTGCAATTCAGAAACTAAGGCATGAGAGAGGCAATGTCGACCGAAACCAACAATGTCGACAGATACAAGGCACTCGACATCGACTGGTCCACTCGACATCGACTTGAGCAACAGACGCGTAAGAGATGCGTAATAGGCCAAATCTTTGGAGTAAGCTTAGCCAAGTTATTTACTTATCATCCTCCAAGATTCTTTTATCCTTAGATAGAATTTTATTTACCAATCTTCATAGAATTAGGACTCCTATACTTGGCTAGCAAGGGTTGTGAGGCTATAAATAAAGCCGTAGGGGCTGGTTTTAGGGATCCAATCAATCCAACAATTCCATTCTTGAGCAATCAAGCAACCACAAAGAGAGAGAAAGAGAGTAGAGATAGAGAGAGAATGTGGTGTTTGGTTGTAAAAGTTTGAAGTTTTGGTTTTTATGCAATTTTCTTTCTTTTATTCAACAATGTTTACTTCAATCATCCGTGAGTGGTCGTATATGTCTTAATGGGAGCTTTGTGGCGAAAAACATTCCGTTAAATTTTCGGACCAAAAAGTGACCATATCGGCATAACCTTTCTTTATCCACCAAAACTGAGTGGTTTTCTCTCAAATGTGTCTGAAATATGTTTATATGGTTTTTAGGACATAATGGGAGCTTTGTGCGCGAAAAGATTTCCGTGAAATTTTCGGACCAAAAGTGACCATATAGCGTCACCTTTCTTTGTCCACCAAAACTGTGTTGTTTTCGCTCAAACGTTTCCCAAACATGTTTATATGGCGTAGATGTCATAATGAGAGCTTTGTGCGCGAAAAGCTTTCCGTAAAATTTTCGGACCAAAATTGACCATATCGGCGTCACCTTTCTTTATCCACCAAAAATGTGTTGTTTTCGCTCAAATGTGTCCCAAACGTTTTTATATGGTGTATATGTCATAATGGGAGCTTTGTGCGCGAAAAGCTTTCCGTGAAATTTTCGGACCAAAAGTTACCATATCGGCGTAACCTTTTTTATCCCCCAAAACTGTGTGGTTTTCGCTCAAATGTGTCCCAAACATGATTGTATAGTGTTTAGGTCATAATGGGAGCTTTGTGCGCGAAAAGCTTTCCGTGAAATTTTTGGAGCAAAGGTAACCATATCGGCGTCACCTTTCTTTATCCACCAAAACTGTGTTGTTTTCGCACAAATGTGTCCCAAACATGTTTATAGGGTGTATATGTCATAATGGGAGCTTTGTGCCCGAAAAGCTTTCTGTCAAATTTTCGGACCAAAAGTGACAATATCGGCGTCACCAATCTTTATCTTCCAAAACTGTGTGGTTTTCACTCAAATGTGTCCCAAACATGTTTATACGGTGTTTAGGTCATAATACGAGCTTTGTGCGCGAAAAACTTTCCGTGATATTTTCGGACCAAAAGTGACCAAATCAGCATCATAATGGGAGCTTTGTGCCCGAAAAGCTTTCCGTCAATTTTTCGGACCAAAAGTGAACATATCGGCGTCACCTTTCTTTATCCACCAAAACAGTGTTGTTTTCGCTCAAATGTGTCCCAAACATGTTTATTTGGTGTTTTGGTCATAATCGGAGCTTTGTGAGCAAAAAGCTTTCGGTGAAGTTTTCGGACCAAAAGTGACCATATCGGCGTCACCTTTCTTTATCCACCAAAACTGTGTTGTTTTTGCTCAAATGTGTCCCAAACATGTTTATTTGGTGTTTAGGTCATAATCGGAGCTTTGTGAGCAAAAAGCTTTCCGTGAAATTTTCGGACCAAAAGTGACTATATCTGCGTCACCTTTCTTTATCCACCAAAATTGTGTTGTTTTCGCTCAAATGTATCCCAAACGTGTTTATATGGTGTATATGTCAAATGGGAGCTTTGTGCGCGAAAAGCTTTACGTGAAATTTTCGGACCAAAAGGGACCATATAGGCGTCACCTTTCTTTATCCACCAAAACTGTGTTGTTTTCGCCCAAATGTGTCCTAAACATGTTTATAGTGTGTGTATGTCATAGTGGGAGCTTTGTGCCCGAAAAGCTTTCCGTAAAATTTTCGGACCAAAAGTAACAATATCGGCGTCACCTATCTTTATCTGCCAAAACTGTGTGGTTTTCACTCAAATGTGTCCCAAACATGTTTATACGGTGTTTAGGTCATAATGGGAGCTTTGAGCGCGAAAAACTTTCCGTGATATTTTCGGACCAAAAGTGACCAAATCTGCGTCACCTTTCTTTATCTACCAAAACTGTGTGGTTTTCGCTCAAATGTGTCCCAAACATGTTTATACGGTGTATATGTCATAATGGGAGCTTTGTGCCCAAAAAGCTTTCCGTCAAATTTACGGACCAAAAGTGAACATATCGGCGTCACCTTTCTTTATCCACCAAAACTGTGTGGTTTTCGCTCAAATGTGTCCCAAACATGTTTATTTGGTGTTTAGGTCATAATCGGAGCTCTGTGAGCAAAAAGCATTCCGTCAAATTTTCGGACCAAAAGTGACCATATCGGCGCCAACTTTATTTATCCACCAAAATTGTGTTGTTTTCGCTCAAATGTATCCCAAACGTGTTTATATGGTGTATATGTCATAATGGGAGTTTTGTGCGCGAAAATCTTTCCGTGAAATTTTCGGACCAAAAGTGACAATATAGGCGTCACCTTTCTTTATCCACCAAAACTGTGTTGTTTTCGCCCAAATGTGTCCTAAACATGTTTATAGTGTGTGTATGTCATAGTGGGAGCTTTGTGCCCGAAAAGCTTTCCGTAAAATTTTCGGACCAAAAGTGACAATATCGGCGTCACCTATCTTTATCTGCCAAAACTGTGTGGTTTTCACTCAAATGTGTCCCAAACATGTTTATACGGTGTTTAGGTCATAATGGGAGCTTTGTGCGCGAAAAACTTTCCGTGATATTTTCGGACCAAAAGTGACCAAATCTGCGTCACCTTTCTTTATCTACCAAAACTGTGTGGTTTTCGCTCAAATGTGTCCCAAACATGTTTATACGGTGTAAATGTCATAATGAGAGCTTTGTGCCCGAAAAGCTTTCCGTCAAATTTACGGACCAAAAGTGAACATATCGGCGTCACCTTTCTTTATCCACCAAAACTGTGTTGTTTTCGCTCAAATGTGTCCCAAACATGTTTATTTGGTGTTTATGTCATAATGGGAGCCTTGTGCGCGAAAAGCTTTCCGTGAAATTTTCGGACCAAAAGTGACCATATCGGCGTCACCTTTCTTTGTCCACCAAAACTGTGTTGTTTTCGCTCAAACGTTTCCCAAACATGTTTATATGGCGTAGATGTCATAATAAGAGCTTTGTGCGTGAAAAGCTTTCCGTAAAATTTTTGGACCAAAATTGACCATATCGTCGTCACCTTTCTTTATCCACCAAAACTGTGTTGTTTTCGCTCAAATGTGTCCCAAACGTTTTTATATGGGGTATATGTCATAATGGGAGCTTTGTGCGCGAAAAGCTTTCCGTGAAATTTTCGGACCAAAAGTTACCATATCGGCGTAACCTTTTTTATCCCCCAAAACTGTGTGGTTTTCGCTCAAATGTGTCCCAAACATGATTGTATAGTGTTTAGGTCATAATGGGAGCTTTGTGCGCGAAAAGCTTTCCGTGAAATTTTTGGACCAAAGGTAACCATATCGGCGTCACCTTTCTTTATCCACCAAAACTGTGTTGTTTTCGCACAAATGTGTCCCAAACATGTTTATAGGGTGTATATGTCATAATGGGAGCTTTGTGCCCGAAAAGCTTTTTGTCAAATTTTCGGACCAAAAGTGACAATATCTGTGTCACCTATCTTTATCTTCCAAAACTGTGTGGTTTTCACTCAAATGTATCCCAAACATGTTTATACAGTGTTTAGGTCATAATAGGAGCTTTGTGCGCGAAAAACTTTCCGTGATATTTTCGGACCAAAAGTGACCAAATCAGCATCACCTTTCTTTATCTACCAAAACTGTGTGGTTTTCGCTCAAATGTGTCCCAAACATGTTTATAGGGTGTATATGTCATAATGGGAGCTTTGTGCCCGAAAAGCTTTCCGTCAATTTTTCGGACCAAAAGTGAACATATCGGCGTCACCTTTCTTTATCCACCAAAACTGTGTTGTTTTCGCTCAAATGTGTCCCAAACATGTTTATTTTGTGTTTTGGTCATAATCGGAGCTTAGTGAGCAAAAAGCTTTCGGTGAAATTTTCGGACCAAAAGTGACCATATCGGCGTCACCTTTCTTTATCCACCAAAACTGTGTTGTTTTCGCTCAAATGTGTCCCAAACATGTTTATTTGGTGTTTAGGTCATAATCGGAGCTTTGTGAGCAAAAAGCTTTCCGTGAAATTTTCAGACCAAAAGTGACCATATCTGCGTCACCTTTCTTTATCCACCAAAACTGTGTTGTTTTCGCTCAAATGTATCCCAAACATGTTTATATGGTGTATATGTCATAATAGGAGCTTTGTGCGCGAAAATCTTTCCGTGAAATTTTCGAACCAAAAGTGACCAAATCTGCGTCACCTTTCTTTATCTACCAAAACTTTGTGGTTTTCGCTCAAATGTGTCCCAAACATGTTTATAGGGTGTATATGTCATAATGGGAGCTTTGTGCCCGAAAAGCTTTCCGTCAAATTTACGGACCAAAAGTGAACATATCGGCGTCACCTTTCTTTATCCACCAAAACTGTGTTGTTTTCGCTCAAATGTGTCCCAAACATGTTTATTTGGTGTTTAGGTCATAATCGGAGCTCTGTGAGCAAAAAGCATTCCGTCAAATTTTCGGACCAAAAGTGACCATATCGGCGCCAACTTTATTTATCCACCAAAACTGTGTTGTTTTCGCTCAAATGTATCCCAAACGTGTTTATATGGTGTATATGTCATAATGTGAGCTTTGTGCGTGAAAATCTTTCCGTGAAATTTTCGGACCAAAAGTGACCATATAGGCGTCACCTTTCTTTATCCACCAAAACTGTGTTGTTTTCGCCCAAATGTGTCCTAAACATGTTTATAGGGTGTGTATGTCATAATGGAAGCTTTGTGCCTGAAAAGCTTTCCGTCAAATTTTCGAACCAAAAGTGACAGTATCGGCGTCACCTATCTTTATCTGCCAAAACTGTGTGGTTTTCACTCAAATGTGTCCCAAACATGTTTATACGGTGTTTAGGTCATAATGGGAGCTTTGTGCGCGAAAAACATTCCGTGAAATTTTCGGACCAAAAGTGACCAAATCTGCGTCACCTTTCTTTACCCACCAAAACTGTGTGGTTTTCGCTCAAATGTGTTCCAAACATGTTTATATGGTGTTTAGGTTATAATGGGAGCTTTGTGCGCGAAAAGCTTTCTGTGAAATTTTCGGCCCAAAAGTGACCATATTGGCGTCACCTTTCTTAATCCACCAAAACTGTGTTGTTTTCGCTCAAATGTGTCCCAAACATGTTTACAGGGTGTATATGTCATAATGGGAGCTTTGTGCCCGAAAAGCTTTCCGTAAAATTTTCGGACCAAAAGTGACAATATCGGCGTCAGCTATCTTCATCCGCCAAAACTGTGTGGTTTTCACTCAAATGTGTCCCAAACATGTTTATACGGTGTTTATGTCATAATGGGAGCGTTGTGCGCGAAAAACTTTCCGTGATATTTTCGGACATAAAGTGAGCAAATCGGCGTCACCTTTCTTTATCGTCCAAAACTGTGTGGTTTTCGCTCAAATGTGTCCCAAACATGTTTATAGGGTGTATATGTCATAATGGGAGCTTTGTCCCCGAAAAGCTTTACGTCAAATTTTCGGACCAAAAGTGAACATATCGGCGTCGCCTTTATTTATCCACCAAAACTGTGTTGTGTTCGCTCAAATGTGTCCCAAACATGTTTATTCGGTGTTTAGGTCATAATCGGAGCTTTGTGAGCAAAAAGCTTTCGGTGAAATTTTCGGACCAAAAGTGACCATAAAAGCGTCACCTTTCTTTATCCACCAAAACTGTGTTGTTTTCGCTCAAATGTGTCCCAAACGTGTTTATATGGTGTATATGTCATAATGGGAGCTTTGTCCGCGAAAAGCTTTCCGTGGAATTTCCGGACCAAAAGTTACCATATCGGCGTATCCTTTTTTTATCCACCAAAACTGTGTGGTTTTCGCTGAAATGTGTCCACAACATGATTGTACGGTGTTTAGGTCATAATGGGAGCTTTGGGCGCGAAAAGCTTTCCGTGAAATTTTTGGACCAAAAGTGACCATATCGGCGTCACCTTTCTTTATCCACCAAAACTGTGTTGTTTTCGCTCAAATGTGTCCCAAACATGTTTATAGGGTGTATATGTCATAATGGGAGCTTTGTGCCCGAAATGCTTTCCGTCAAATTTTCGGACCAAAAGTGACAATATCGGCGTCACCTATCTTTATCCTCCAAAACTGTGTGGTTTTCACTCAAATGTGTCCCAAACATGTTTATACGGTGTTTAAGTCATAATGGGAGCGTTGTGCGCGAAAAACTTTCCGTGATATTTTCGGACATAAAGTGAGCAAATCGGCGTCACCTTTCTTTATCTTCCAAAACTGTGTGGTTTTCGCTCAAATGTGTCCCAAACATGTTTATAGGGTGTATATGTCATAATGGGAGCTTTGTGCCCGAAAAGCTTTACGTCAAATTCTCGGACCAAAAGTGAACATATCGGCGTCGCCTTTATTTATCCACCAAAACTGTGTTGTGTTCGCTCAAATGTGTCCCAAACATGTTTATTTGGTGTTTAGGTCATAATCGGAGCTTTGTGAGCAAAAAGCTTTCGGTGAAATTTTCGGACCAAAAGTGACCATAACGGCGTCACCTTTCTTTATCCACCAAAACTGTGTTGTTTTCACTCAAATGTGTCCCAAACATGTTTATTTGGTGTTTAGGTCATAATCGGAGCTTTGTGAGCAAAAAGTTTTCCGTGAAATTTTCGGACCAAAAGTAACCATATCGGCGTCACCTTCTTTTATCCACCAAAACTGTGTTGTTTTCACTCAAATGTATCCCAAATTCGTTTATATGGTGTATATATCATAATGGGAGCTTTGTGCGAGAAAAGCTTTCCGTGAAATTTTCGGACCAAAAGTGACCATATAGCGTCACCTTTCTTTATCCACCAAAACTGTGTTGTTTTTGCTCAAATGTTTCCCAAACATGTTTATATGGTGTATATGTCATAATAAGAGCTTTGTGCGCTAAAAGCTTTCCGTAAAATTTTCGGACCAAAAGTGACAATATCGGTGTCAGCTATATTTATCCGCCAAAACTGTGTGGTTTTCACTCAAATGTGTCCCAAACATGTTTATACGGTGTTTGGGTCATAATGGGAATTTTGTGCGCGAAAAACATTACGTGATATTTTCGGACCAAAAGTGACCAAATCGGCGTCACCTTTCTTTATCTACCAAAACTGTGTTGTTTTCGCTCAAATGTGTCCCAAACATGTTTATAGGGTGTATATGTCATAATGGGATCTTTGTGCCCGAAAAGCTTTCCGTCAAATTTTAGGACCAAAAGTGAACATATCGGCGTCACCTTTCTTTATCCACCAAAACTGTGTTGTTTTCGCTCAAACGTGTCCCAAACGTGTTTATATGGTGTATATGTCATAATGGGAGCTTTGTCCGCGAAAAGCTTTCCGTGAAATTTCCGGACCAAAAGTTACCATATCGGCGTAACCTTTTTTTATCCACCAAAACTGTGTGGTTTTCGCTCAAATGTGTCCCAAACATGTTTATACGGTGTTTAAGTCATAATGGGAGCGTTGTGCGCGAAAAACTTTCCGTGATATTTTCGGACATAAAGTGAGCAAATCGGCGTCACCTTTCTTTATCGTCCAAAACTTTGTGGTTTTCGCTCAAATGTGTCCCAAACATGTTTATAGGGTGTATATGTCATAATGGGAGCTTTGTGCCCGAAAAGCTTTACGTCAAATTTTCGGACCAAAAGTGAACATATCGGCGTCGCCTTTATTTATCCACCAAAACTGTGTTGTGTTCGCTCAAATGTGTCCCAAACATGTTTATTTGGTGTTTAGGTCATAATCGGAGCTTTGTGAGCAAAAAGCTTTCGGTGAAATTTTCGGACCAAAAGTGACCATAAAAGCGTCACCTTTCTTTATCCACCAAAACTGTGTTGTTTTCGCTCAAATGTGTCCCAAACGTGTTTATACGGTGTATATGTCATAATGGGAGCTTTGTCCGCGAAAAGCTTTCCGTGGAATTTCCGGACCAAAAGTTACCATATCGGCGTATCCTTTTTTTATCCACCAAAACTGTGTGGTTTTCGCTGAAATGTGTCCACAACATGATTGTACGGTGTTTAGGTCATAATGGGAGCTTTGGGCGTGAAAAGCTTTCCGTGAAATTTTTGGACCAAAAGTGACCATATCGGCGTCACCTTTCTTTATCCACCAAAACTGTGTTGTTTTCGCTCAAATGTGTCCCAAACATGTTTATAGGGTGTATATGTCATAATGGGAGCTTTGTGCCCGAAATGCTTTCCGTCAAATTTTCGGACCAAAAGTGACAATATCGGCGTCACCTATCTTTATCCTCCAAAACTGTGTGGTTTTCACTCAAATGTGTCCCAAACATGTTTATACGGTGTTTCAGTCATAATGGGAGCGTTGTGCGCGAAAAACATTCCGTGATATTTTCGGACATAAAGTGAGCAAATCGGCGTCACCTTTCTTTATCTTCCAAAACTGTGTGGTTTTCGCTCAAATGTGTCCCAAACATGTTTATAGGGTGTATATGTCATAATGGGAGATTTGTGCCCGAAAAGCTTTACGTCAAATTTTCGGACCAAAAGTGAACATATCGGCGTCGCCTTTATTTATCCACCAAAACAGTGTTGTGTTCGCTCAAATGTGTCCCAAACATGTTTATTTGGTGTTTAGGTCATAATCGGAGCTTTGTGAGCAAAAAGCTTTCGGTGAAATTTTCGGACCAAAAGTGACCATAACGGCGTCACCTTTCTTTATCCACCAAAACTGTGTTGTTTTCACTCAAATGTGTCCCAAACATGTTTATTTGGTGTTTAGGTCATAATCGGAGCTTTGTGAGCAAAAAGCTTTCCGTGAAATTTTCGGACCAAAAGTGACCATATCGGCGTCACCTTCTTTTATCCACCAAAACTGTGTTGTTTTCACTCAAATGTATCCCAAATGCGTTTATATGGTGTATATATCATAATGGGAGCTTTGTGCGAGAAAAGCTTTCCGTGAAATTTTTGGACCAAAAGTGACCATATAGCGTCACCTTTCTTTATCCACCAAAACTGTGTTGTTTTTGCTCAAATGTTTCCCAAACATGTTTATATGGTGTATATGTCATAATAAGAGCTTTGTGCGCTAAAAGCTTTCCGTAAAATTTTCGGACCAAAAGTGACAATATCGGTGTCAGCTATCTTTATCCGCCAAAACTGTGTGGTTTTCACTCAAATGTGTCCCAAACATGTTTATACGGTGTTTAGGTCATAATGGGAATTTTGTGCGCGAAAAACTTTACGTGATATTTTCGGACCAAAAGTGACCAAATCGGCGTCACCTTTCTTTATCTACCAAAACTGTGTTGTTTTCGTTCAAATGTGTCCCAAACATGTTTATAGGGTGTATATGTCATAATGGGATCTTTGTGCCCGAAAAGCTTTCCGTCAAATTTTAGGACCAAAAGTGAACATATCGGCGTCACCTTTCTTTATCCACCAAAACTGTGTTGTTTTCGCTCAAACGTGTCCCAAACGTGTTTATATGGTGTATATGTCATAATGGGAGCTTTGTCCGCGAAAAGCTTTCCGTGAAATTTCCGGACCAAAAGTTACCATATCGGCGTAACCTTTTTTTATCCACCAAAACTGTGTGGTTTTCGCTCAAATGTGTCCCAAACATGATTGTACGGTGTTTAGGTCATAATGGGAGCTTCGGGCGCGAAAAGCTTTCCGTGAAATTTTTGGACCAAAAGTGACCATATCGGCGTCAACTTTCTTTATCCACAAAAAATGTGTTGTTTTCGCTCAAATGTGTCCCAAACATGCTTATAGGGTGTATATGTCATAATGGGAGCTTTGTGCCCGAAAAGCTTTCCGTCAAATTTTCGGACCAAAAGTGACCATATCGGCGTCGCCTTTATTTATCCACCAAAACTGTGTTGTGTTCGCTCAAATGTGTCCCAAACATGTTTATTTGGTGTTTAGGTCATAATCGGAGCTTTGTGAGCAAAAAGCTTTCGGTGAAATTTTCGGACCAAAAGTGACCATAAAAGCGTCACCTTTCTTTATCCACCAAAACTGTGTTGTTTTCGCTCAAATGTGTCCCAAACGTGTTTATATGGTGTATATGTCATAATGGGAGCTTTGTCCGTGAAAAGCTTTCCGTGGAATTTCCGGACCAAAAGTTACCATATCGGCGTATCCTTTTTTTATCCACCAAAACTGTGTGGTTTTCGCTGAAATGTGTCCACAACATGATTGTACGGTGTTTAGGTCATAATGGGAGCTTTGTGCGTGAAAAGCTTTCCGTGAAATTTTTGGACCAAAAGTGACCATATCGGCGTCACCTTTCTTTATCCACCAAAACTGTGTTGTTTTCGCTCAAATGTGTCCCAAACATGTTTATAGGGTGTATATGTCATAATGGGAGCTTTGTGCCCGAAATGCTTTCCGTCAAATTTTCGGACCAAAAGTGACAATATCGGCGTCACCTATCTTTATCCTCCAAAACTGTGTGGTTTTCACTCAAATGTGTCCCAAACATGTTTATACGGTGTTTCAGTCATAATGGGAGCGTTGTGCGCGAAAAACATTCCGTGATATTTTCGGACATAAAGTGAGCAAATCGGCGTCACCTTTCTTTATCTTCCAAAACTGTGTGGTTTTCGCTCAAATGTGTCCCAAACATGTTTATAGGGTGTATATGTCATAATGGGAGCTTTGTGCCCGAAAAGCTTTACGTCAAATTTTCGGACCAAAAGTGAACATATCGGCGTCGGCTTTATTTATCCACCAAAACTGTGTTGTGTTCGCTCAAATGTGTCCCAAACATGTTTATTTGGTGTTTAGGTCATAATCGGAGCTTTGTGAGCAAAAAGCTTTCGGTGAAATTTTCGGACCAAAAGTGACCATAACGGCGTCACCTTTCTTTATCCACCAAAACTGTGTTGTTTTCACTCAAATGTGTCCCAAACATGTTTATTTGGTGTTTAGGTCATAATCGGAGGTTTGTAAGCAAAAAGCTTTCCGTGAAATTTTCGGACCAAAAGTGACCATATCGGCGTCACCTTCTTTTATCCACCAAAACTGTGTTGTTTTCACTCAAAATATGTCATAATGGGAGCTTTGTCCGCGAAAAGCTTTCCGTGAAATTTTCGGACCAAAAGTGACAATATTGGCGTCAGCTATCTTTATCCGCCAAAACTGTGTGGTTTTCACTCAAATGTGTCCCAAACATGTTTATACGGTGTTTAGGTCATAATGGGAGCTTTGTGCGCGAAAAACTTTTCGTGATATTTTCGGACCAAAAGTGACCAAATTGGCGTCACCTTTCTTTATCTACCAAAACTGTGTGGTTTTCGCTCAAATGTGTCCCAAATATGTTTATAGGGTGTATCTGTCATAATGGGATCTTTGTGCCCGAAAAGCTTTCCCTCAAATTTTAGGACCAAAAGGGAACATATCGGCGTCACCTTTCCTTATCCACCAAAACTGTGTTGTTTTCGCTCAAATGTGTCCCAAACGTGTTTATATGGTGTATATGTCATAATGGGAGCTTTATCCGCGAAAAGCTTTCCGTGAAATTTCCGGACCAAAAGTTACCATATCGGCGTAACCTTTTTTTATCCACCAAAACTGTGTGGTTTTCGCTCAAATGTGTCCCAAACATGTTTATACGGTGTTTAGGTCATAATGGGAGCTTTGTGCGCGAAAAACTTTCCGTGATATTTTCGGACCAAAAGTGACCAAATTGGCGTCACCTTTCTTTATCTACCAAAACTGTGTGGTTTTCGCTCAAATGTGTCCCAAATATGTTTATAGGGTGTATCTGTCATAATGGGATCTTTGTGCCCGAAAAGCTTTCCCTCAAATTTTAGGACCAAAAGTGAACATATCGGCGTCACCTTTCCTTATCCACCAAAACTGTGTTGTTTTCTCTCAAATGTGTCCCAAACGTGTTTATATGGTGTATATGTCATAATGGGAGCTTTATCCGCGAAAAGCTTTCCGTGAAATTTCCGGACCAAAAGTTACCATATCGGCGTAACCTTTTTTTATCCACCAAAACTGTGTGGTTTTCGCTCAAATGTGTCCCAAACATGATTGTACGTTGTTTAGGTCATAATGGGAGCTTTGGGCGCGAAAAGCTTTCCGTGAAATTTTTGGACCAAAAGTGACCATATCGGCGTCACCTTTCTTTATCCACCAAAACTGTGTTGTTTTCGCTCAAATGTGTCCCAAACATGTTTATAGGGTGTATATGTCATAATGGGAGCTTTGTGCCCGAAATGCTTTCCGTCAAATTTTCGTACCAAAAGTGACAATATCGGCGTCACCTATCTTTATCCTCCAAAACTGTGTGGTTTTCACTCAAATGTGTCCCAAACATGTTTATACGGTGTTTAGGTCATAATGGGAGCTTTGTGCGCGAAAAACTTTCCGTGATATTTTCGGACCAAAAGTAACCAAATCGGCGTCACCTTTCTTTATCTACCAAAACTGTGTGGTTTTCGCTCAAATGTGTCCCAAACATGTTTAAAGGGTGTATATGTCATAATGGGAGCTTTGTGCCCGAAAAGCTTTCCGTCAAATTTCCAGACCAAAAGGGAACATATCGGCGTCACCTTTCTTTATCCACTAAAACTGTGTTGTTTTCGCTCAAATGTGTCCAAAACATGTTTATTCTGTGTTTAGGTCATAATCGGAGCTCTGTGAGCAAAAAGCTTTCCGTGAAATTTTCGGACCAAAATTGACCATATCGGCGTCACCTTTTTTTATCCACCAAAACTGTGTTGTTTTCACTCAACTGTATACCAAATGTTATTATATGGTGTATATATCATAATGGGAGCTTTGTGCGCGAAAAGCTTTCCGTGAAATTTTCGGACCAAAAGTGACCATATAGCGTCACATTTCTTTATCCACCAAAATTGTGTTGTTTTTGCTCATATGTTTCCCAAACATGTTTATATGGTGTATATGTCATAATGAGAGCTTTGCGCGCAAAAAGATTTCCGTAAAATTTTCGGACCAAAAGTGACAATATCGGCGTCAGCTATCTTTATCCGCCAAAACTGTGTGGTTTTCACTCAAATGTGTCCCAAACATGTTTATACGGTGTTTAGGTCATAATGGGAGCTTTGTGCGCGAAAAACTTTCCGTGATATTTTCGGACCAAAAGTGACCAGATCGGCGTCACCTTTCTTTATCTACCAAAACTGTGTGGTTTTCGCTCAAATGTGTCCCAAACATGTTTATAGGGTGTATCTGTCATAATGGGATCTTTGTGCCCGAAAAGCTTTCCCTCAAATTTTAGGACCAAAAGTGAACATATCGGCGTCACCTTTCTTTATCCACCAAAACTGTGTTGTTTTCGCTCAAATGTGTCCCAAACGTGTTTATACGGTGTATATGTCATAATGGGAGCTTTGTCCGCGAAAAGCTTTCCGTGAAATTTCCGGACCAAAAGTTACCATATCGGCGTAACCTTTTTTTATCCACCAAAACTGTGTGGTTTTCGCTCAAATGTGTCCCAAACAATATTGTACGGTGTTTAGGTCATAATGGGAGCTTTGGGCGCGAAAAGCTTTCCGTGAAATTTTTGGACCAAAAGTGACCATATCGGCGTCAACTTTCTTTATCCACCAAAAATGTGTTGTTTTCGCTCAAATGTGTCCCAAACATGTTTATAGGGTGTATATGTCATAATGGGAGCTTTGTGCCCGAAAAGCTTTCCGTCAAATTTTCGGACCAAAAGTGACAATATCGGCGTCACTTATCTTTATCCTCCAAAACTGTGTGGTTTTCACTCAAATGTGTCCCAAACATGTTTATACGGTGTTTAGGTCATAATGTGAGCTTTGTGTGCGAAAGACATTCCGTGATATTTTCGGACCAAAAGTAACCAAATCGGTGTCACCTTTCTTTATCTACCAAAACTGTGTGGTTTTCGCTCAAATGTGTCCCAAACATGTTTAAAGGGTGTAACATATCGGCGTCACCTTTCTTTATCCACTAAAACTGTGTTGTTTTCGCTCAAATGTGTCCCAAACGTGTTTATATGGTGTATATGTCATAATGGGAGCTTTGTCCGCGAAAAGCTTTCCATTAAATTTCCGGACCAAAAGTTACCATATCGGCGTAACCTTTTTTTATCCACCAAAACTGTGTGGTTTTCGCTCAAATGTGTCCCAAACATGATTGTACGGTGTTTAGGCCATAATGGGAGCTTCGGGCGCGAAAAGCTTTCCGTGAAATTTTTGGACCAAAAGTGACCATATCGGCGTCAACTTTCTTTATCCACCAAAAATGTGTTGTTTTCGCTCAAATGTGTCCCAAACATGTTTATAGGGTGTATATGTCATAATGGGAGCTTTGTGCCCGAAAAGCTTTCCGTCAAATTTTCGGACCAAAAGTGACAATATCGGCGTCACTTATCTTTATCCTCCAAAACTGTGTGGTTTTCACTCAAATGTGTCCCAAACATGTTTATACGGTGTTTAGGTCATAATGGGAGCTTTGTGCGTGAAAAACTTTCCGTGATATTTTCGGACCAAAAGTAACCAAATCGGCGTCACCTTTCTTTATCTACCAAAACTGTGTGGTTTTCGCTCAAATGTGTCCCAAACATGTTTAAAGGGTGTATATGTCATAATGGGAGCTTTGTGCCCGAAAAGCTTTCCGTCAAATTTCCGGACCAAAAGTGAACATATCGGCGTCACCTTTCTTTATCCACTAAAACTGTGTTGTTTTCGGTCAAATGTGTCCCAAACATGTTTATTCTGTGTTTAGGTCATACTCGGAGCTCTATGAGCAAAAAGCTTTCCGTCAAATTTTCGGACCAAAAGTGAACATATCGGCGTCACCTTTCTTTATCCACCAAAACTGTGTTGTTTTCGCTCAAATGTGTCCCAAACATGTTTATTTGGTGTTTAGGTCATAATCGGAGCTTTGTGAGCAAAAAGCTTTCGGTGAAATTTTCGGACCAAAAGTGACCATAACGGCGTCAACTTTCTTTATGCACCACAAATGTGTTGTTTTCGCTCAAATGTGTCCCAAACATGTGCCCGAAAAGCTTTGTGCCCGAAAAGCTTTCCGTCAAATTTTCGGACCAAAAGTGACAATATCGGCGTCACTTATCTTTATCCTCCAAAACTGTGTGGTTTTCACTCAAATGTGTCCCAAACATGTTTATACGGTGTTTAGGTCATAATGTGAGCTTTGTGTGCGAAAAACATTCCGTGATATTTTCGGACCAAAAGTAACCAAATCGGCGTCACCTTTCTTTATCTACCAAAACTGTGTGGTTTTCGCTCAAATGTGTCCCAAACATGTTTAAAGGGTGTATATGTCATAATGGGAGCTTTGTGCCAGAAAAGCTTTCCGTCAAATTTCCAGACCAAAAGGGAACATATCGGCGTCACCTTTCTTTATCCACTAAAACTGTGTTGTTTTCGCTCAAATGTGTCCCAAACGTGTTTATATGGTGTATATGTCATAATGGGAGCTTTGTCCGCGAAAAGCTTTCCATTAAATTTCCGGACCAAAAGTTACCATATCGGCGTAACCTTTTTTTATCCACCAAAACTGTGTGGTTTTCGCTCAAATGTGTCCCAAACATGATTGTACGGTGTTTAGGTCATAATGGGAGCTTCGGGCGCGAAAAGCTTTCCGTGAAATTTTTGGTCAAAAGTGACCATATCGGCGTCAACTTTCTTTATCCACAAAAAATGTGTTGTTTTCGCTCAAATGTGTCCCAAACATGTTTATAGGGTGTATATGTCATAATGGGAGCTTTGTGCCCGAAAAGCATTCCGTCAAATTTTCGGACCAAAAGTGACAATATCAGCGTCACTTATCTTTATCCTCCAAAATTGTGTGGTTTTCACTCAAATGTGTTCCAAACATGTTTATACGGTGTTTAGATCATAATGGGAGCTTTGTGCGTGAAAAACTTTCCGTGATATTTTCGGACCAAAAGTAACCAAATCGGCGTCACCTTTCTTTATCTACCAAAACTGTGTGGTTTTCGCTCAAATGTGTCCCAAACATGTTTAAAGGGTGTATATGTCATAATGGGAGCTTTGTGGCCGAAAAGCTTTCCGTCAAATTTCCGGACCAAAAGGGAACATATCGGCGTCACCTTTCTTTATCCACTAAAACTGTGTTGTTTTCGGTCAAATGTGTCCCAAACATGTTTATTCTGTGTTTTGGTCATACTCGGAGCTCTATGAGCAAAAAGCTTTCCGTCAAATTTTCGGACCAAAAGTGAACATATCGGCGTCACCTTTCTTTATCCACCAAAACTGTGTTGTTTTCGCTCAAATGTGTCCCAAACATGTTTATTTGGTGTTTAGGTCATAATCGGAGCTTTGTGAGCAAAAAGGTTTCGGTGAAATTTTCGGACCAAAAGTGACCATAAGGCGTCACCTTTCTTTATCCACAAAAACTGTGTTGTTTTCACTCAAATGTGTCCCAAACTATTTTATTTGGTGTTTAGGTCATAATCGGAGCTTTGTGAGCAAAAAGCTTTCCGTGAAATTTTCGGACCAAATGTGACCATATCGGCTTCACCTTTTTTTATCCACCAAAATTGTGTTGTTTTCACTCAAATGTATACCAAATGTGTTTATATGGTGTATATATCATAATGGGAGCTTTGTGCGCGAAAAGCTTTCTGTGAAATTTTCGGACCAAAAGTGACCATATAGCGTCACCTTTCTTTATCCACCAAAACTGTGTTGTTTTTGCTCACATGTTTCCCAAATATGTTTATATGGTGTATATGTCATAATGAGAGCTTTGTGCGCGAAAAGCTTTCCGTAAAATTTTCGGACCAAAAGTGACAATATCGGCGTCAGCTATCTTTATCCGCCAAAACTGTGTGGTTTTCACTCAAATGTGTACCAAACATGTTTATACGGTGTTTAGGTCATAATGGGAGCTTTGTGCGCGAAAAACATTCCGTGATATTTTCGGACCAAAAGTGACCAAATCGGTGTCACCTTTCTTTATCTACCAAAACTGTGTGGTTTTCGCTCAAATGTGTCCCAAACATGTTTATAGGGTGTATATGTCATAATAGGATCTTTGTGCCCGAAAAGCTTTCCGTCAAATTTTAGGACCAAAAGTGAACATATCGGCGTCACCTTTCTTTATCCACCAAAACTGTGTTGTTTTCGCTCAAATGTGTCCCAAACGTGTTGATATGGTGTATATGTCATAATGGGAGCTTTGTCCGTGAAAAGCTTTCCGTGAAATTTCCGGACCAAAAGTTACCATATCGGCGTAACCTTTTTTTATCCACCAAAACTGTGTGGTTTTCGCTCAAATGTGTCCCAAACATGATTGTACGGTGTTTAGGTCATAATGGGAGCTTTGGGCACGAAAAGCTTTCTGTGAAATTTTTGGACCAAAAGTGACCATATCGGCGTCACCTTTCTTTATCCACCAAAACTGTGTTGTTTTCGCTCAAATGTGTCCCAAACATGTTTATAGGGTGTATATGTCATAATGTGAGCTTTGTGCCCGAAATGCATTCCGTCAAATTTTAGGACCAAAAGTGACAATATCGGCGTCACCTATCTTTATCCTCCAAAACTGTGTGGTTTTCACTCAAATGTGTCCCAAAAATGTTTATACGGTGTTTAGGTCATAATGGGAGCTTTGTGCGCGAAAAACTTTCCGTGATATTTTCGGACCAAAAGTGACCAAATCGGCGTCACCTTTCTTTATCTACCAAAACTGTGTGGTTTTCGCTCAAATGTGTCCCAAACATGTTTAAAGGGTGTATATGTCATAATGGGAGCTTTGTGCCCGAAAAGCTTTCCGTCAAATTTCCGGAACAAAAGTGAACATTTCGGCATCACCTTTCTTTATCCACTAAAATTGTGTTGTTTTCGCTCAAATGTGTCCCAAACATGTTTATTCTGTGTTTAGGTCATAATCGGAGCTCTGTGAGCAAAAAGCTTTCCGTTAAATTTTCGGACCAAAAGTGAACATATCGGCGTCACCTTTCTTTATCCACCAAAACTGTGTTGTTTTCGCTCAAATGTGTCCCAAACATGTTTATTTGGTGTTTAGTTCATAATCGGAGCTTTGTGAGCAAAAAGCTTTCGGTGAAATTTTCGGACCAAAAGTGACCATAACGGCGTCACCTTTCTTTATCCACCAAAACTGTGTTGTTTTCGCTCAAATGTGTCCCAAACATGTTTATTTGGTGTTTAGGTCATAATCGGAGCTTTGTGAGCAAAAAGCTTTCGGTGAAATTTTCGGACCAAAAGTGACCATAACGGCGTCACCTTTCTTTATCCACCAAAACTGTGTTGTTTTCACTCAAATGTGTCCCAAACATGTTTATTTGGAGTTTAGGTCATAATCGGAGCTTTGTGAGCAAAAAGCTTTCCGTGAAATTTTCGGACCAAAAGTGACCATATCGGCGTCACCTTTTTTTATCCACCAAAACTGTGTTGTTTTCACTCAAATGTATACCAAATGTTATTATATGGTGTATATATCATAATGGGAGCTTTGTGCGCGAAAAGCTTTCCGTGAAATTTTCGGACCAAAAGTGACCATATAGCGTCACCTTTCTTTATCCACCAAAACTGTGTTGTTTTCGCTCAAATGTGTCCCAAACATGTTTATAGGGTGTATATGTCATAATAGGATCTTTGTGCCCGAAAAGCTTTCCGTCAAATTTTAGGACCAAAAGTGAACATATCGGCGTCACCTTTCTTTATCCACCAAAACTGTGTTGTTTTCGCTCAAATGTGTCCCAAACGTGTTGATATGGTGTATATGTCATAATGGGAGCTTTGTCCGTGAAAAGCTTTCCGTGAAATTTCCGGACCAAAAGTTACCATATCGGCGTAACCTTTTTTTATCCACCAAAACTGTGTGGTTTTCGCTCAAATGTGTCCCAAACATGATTGTACGGTGTTTAGGTCATAATGGGAGCTTTGGGCACGAAAAGCTTTCTGTGAAATTTTTGGACCAAAAGTGACCATATCGGCGTCACCTTTCTTTATCCACCAAAACTGTGTTGTTTTCGCTCAAATGTGTCCCAAACATGTTTATAGGGTGTATATGTCATAATGTGAGCTTTGTGCCCGAAATGCTTTCCGTCAAATTTTAGGACCAAAAGTGACAATATCGGCGTCACCTATCTTTATCCTCCAAAACTGTGTGGTTTTCACTCAAATGTGTCCCAAAAATGTTTATACGGTGTTTAGGTCATAATGGGAGCTTTGTGCGCGAAAAACTTTCCGTGATATTTTCGGACCAAAAGTGACCAAATCGGCGTCACCTTTCTTTATCTACCAAAACTGTGTGGTTTTCGCTCAAATGTGTCCCAAACATGTTTAAAGGGTGTATATGTCATAATGGGAGCTTTGTGCCCGAAAAGCTTTCCGTCAAATTTCCGGAACAAAAGTGAACATTTCGGCATCACCTTTCTTTATCCACTAAAATTGTGTTGTTTTCGCTCAAATGTGTCCCAAACATGTTTATTCTGTGTTTAGGTCATAATCGGAGCTCTGTGAGCAAAAAGCTTTCCGTGAAATTTTCGGACCAAAATTGACCATATCGGCGTCACCTTTTTTTATCCACCAAAACTGTGTTGTTTTCACTCAAATGTATACCAAATGTTATTATATGGTGTATATATCATAATGGGAGCTTTGTGCGCGAAAAGCTTTCCGTGAAATTTTCGGACCAAAAGTGACCATATAGCGTCACCTTTCTTTATCCACCAAAACTGTGTTGTTTTTGCTCATATGTTTCCCAAACATGTTTATATGGTGTATATGTCATAATGAGAGCTTTGTGCCCGAAAAGCTTTCCCTCAAATTTTAGGACCAAAAGTGAACATATCGGCCTCACCTTTCTTTATCCACCAAAACTGTGTTGTTTTCGCTCAAATGTGTCCCAAACGTGTTTATATGGTGTATATGTCATGATGGGAGCTTTGTCCGCGAAAAGCTTTCCGTGAAATTTCCGGACCAAAAGTTACCATATCGGCGTAACCTTTTTTTATCCACCAAAACTGTGTGGTTTTCGCTCAAATGTGTCCGAAACATGATTGTACGGTGTTTAGGTCATAATGGGAGCTTTGGGCGCGAAAAGCTTTCCGTGAAATTTTTGGACCAAAAGTGACCATATCGGCGTCACCTTTCTTTATCCACCAAAACTGTGTTGTTTTCGCTCAAATGTGTCCCAAACATGTTTATAGGGTGTATATGTCATAATGTGAGCTTTGTGCCCGAAATGCTTTCCGTCAAATTTTAGGACCAAAAGTGACAATATCGGCGTCACCTATCTTTATCCTCCAAAACTGTGTGGTTTTCACTCAAATGTGTCCCAAAAATGTTTATACGGTGTTTAGGTCATAATGGGAGCTTTGTGCGCGAAAAACTTTCCGTGATATTTTCGGACCAAAAGTGACCAAATCGGCGTCACCTTTCTTTATCTACCAAAACTGTGTGGTTTTCGCTCAAATGTGTCCCAAACATGTTTAAAGGGTGTATATGTCATAATGGGAGCTTTGTGCCCGAAAAGCTTTCCGTCAAATTTCCGGAACAAAAGTGAACATTTCGGCATCACCTTTCTTTATCCACTAAAATTGTGTTGTTTTCGCTCAAATGTGTCCCAAACATGTTTATTCTGTGTTTAGGTCATAATCGGAGCTCTGTGAGCAAAAAGCTTTCCGTGAAATTTTCGGACCAAAATTGACTATATCGACGTCACCTTTTTTTATCCACCAAAACTGTGTTGTTTTCACTCAAATGTATACCAAATGTTATTATATGGTGTATATATCATAATGGGAGCTTTGTGCGCGAAAAGCTTTCCGTGAAATTTTCGGACCAAAAGTGACCATATAGCGTCACCTTTCTTTATCCACCAAAAATGTGTTGTTTTTGCTCATATGTTTCCCAAACATGTTTATATGGTGTATATGTCATAATGAGAGCTTTGTGCCCGAAAAGCTTTCCCTCAAATTTTAGGACCAAAAGTGAACATATCGGCCTCACCTTTCTTTATCCACCAAAACTGTGTTGTTTTCGCTCAAATGTGTCCCAAACGTGTTTATATGGTGTATATGTCATGATGGGAGCTTTGTCCGCGAAAAGCTTTCCGTGAAATTTCCGGACCAAAAGTTACCATATCGGCGTAACCTTTTTTTATCCACCAAAACTGTGTGGTTTTCGCTCAAATGTGTCCGAAACATGATTGTACGGTGTTTAGGTCATAATGGGAGCTTTGGGCGCGAAAAGCTTTCCGTGAAATTTTTGGACCAAAAGTGACCATATCGGCGTCACCTTTCTTTATCCACCAAAACTGTGTTGTTTTCACTCAAATGTGTCCCAAACATGTTTATAGGGTGTATATGTCATAATGGGAGCTTTGTGCCCGAAAAGCTTTCCGTCAAATTTTCGGACCAAAAGTGACAATATCGGCGTCACCTATCTTTATCCTCCAAAACTGTGTGGTTTTCACTCAAATGTGTCTCAAACATGTTTATACGGTGTTTAGGTCATAATGTGAGCTTTGTGCGCGAAAAACATACCGTGATATTTTCGAACCAAATGTAACCAAATCGGCGTCACCTTTCTTTATCTACCAAAACTGTGTGGTTTTCGCTCAAATGTGTCCCAAACATGTTTAAAGGGTGTATATGTCATAATGGGAGCTTTGTGCCCGAAAAGCTTTCCGTCAAATTTCCGGACCAAAAGGGAACATATCGGCGTCACCTTTCTTTATCTACCAAAACTTTGTGGTTTTTGCTCAAATGTGTCCCAAACATGTTTATAGGGTGTATATGTCATAATGGGAGCTTTGTGCCCAAAAAGCTTTCCGTCAAATTTTCGGAACAAAAGTGAACATATCGGCGTCACCTTTCTTTATCCACCAAAACTGTGTTGTTTTCGCTCAAATGTGTCCCAAACATGTTTATTAGGTGTTTAGGTCATAATCGGAGCTTTGTGAGCAAAAAGCTTTCCGTGAAATTTTCGGACCAAAAGTGACCATATCGGCGTCACCTTTCTTTATCCACCAATACTGCGTTGTTTTCGCTCAAATGTGTCCCAAACGTGTTTATATGGTGTATATGTCATAATAAGAGCTTTTTGCGCGAAAAGCTTTCCTTGAAATTTTCGGATCAAAAGTGACCATATCGGCGTCACCTTTCTTTATCCACCAAAATTGTGTTGTTTTCGCTCAAATGTTTCCAAACATGTTTATATGGTGTATATGTCATAATGAGAGCTTTTTGCGCGAAAAGCATTCCGTGAAATTTTCGGATCAAAAGTGACCATATCGGCGTCACCTTTCTTTATCCAACAAAACTGCGTTGTTTTCGCTCAAATGTTTCCCAAACATGTTTTTATGGTATATATGTCATAATGTGAGCTTTGTACGCGAAAAGCTTTCCGTGAAATTTTCGGACCAAAAGTGACCATATCGGCGTAACCTTTCTTTATCCACCAAAACTGTGTTGTTTTCACTCAAATGTTTCCCAAAAATGTTTATATGGTTTTTAGGTCATAATGGGAGCATCGTGCGCGAAAAGCTTTCCGTGAAATTTTCGGACCAAAAGTGACCATATCGGTATCACCTTTCTTTATCCACCAAAATTGTGTGGTTTTCGCTCAATTGTGTCTCAAACATGTTTATATGATGTTTAGGTCATAATGGGAGCTTTCTGCGCGAAAAGCTTTCCGTGAAATTTTCGGACCAAAAGTGACCATATCAGCGCCACCTTTTTTTATCCCCCAAAACTGTGTTGTTTTCGATCAAATGTTTCCCAAACATGTTTATACTGTGTATAGGTCATAATGGGAGCTTTGTGCACGAAAAGCTTTTCGTGAAATTTTCGGACCAAAAGTGACCATATCGGCGTCACCTTTCTTTATCAACCCAAAATGTGTGGTTTTCGCTCAAATGTGTCCCAAACATGTTTAAATGGTGTATATGTCATAATGGGAGCTTTGTGCGAGAAAAGCTTTCCATGAAATTTTCGGACCAAAAGTGACCATATCGGCGTCACCTTTCTTTATCCACCAAAAATGTGTGGTTTTCGCTCAAATGTGTCCCAAACATGTTTATATGGTGTATATGTCATAATGGAAGCTTTGTGCGCGAAAAGCTTTCCGTGTAATTTTCGGACCAAAAGTGACCATATCGGCGTCACCTTCTTTATCCACCAAAAAAGTGTTGTTTTCGCTCAAATGTGTCCCGAACGTGTTTATATGGTGTATATGTCATAATGGGAGCTTTGTGCGCGAAAAGCTTTCCGTGAAATTTTCAGACCAAAAGTGACCATATCGGCGTCACCTCTCTTTATCAACCCAAAATGTGTGGTTTTTGCTCAAATGTGTCCCAAACATGTTTAAATGGTGTATATGTCATAATGGGAGCTTTGTGCGAGAAAAGCATTCCATGAAATTTTCGGACCAAAAGTGATCATATCAGCGCCACCTTTCTATATCCACCAAAACTGTGTTGTTTTCGATCAAATGTTTCCCAAACATGTTTATATGGTGTATAGGTCATAATGGGAGCTTTGTGCACGAAAAGCTTTCCGTGAAATTTTCGGACCAAAAGTGACCATATCGGCGTCACCTTTCTTTATCAACCCAAAATGTGTGGTTTTCGCTCAAATGTGTCCCAAACATGTTTATATGGTGTATATTTCATAATGCGAGCTTTGTGCGAGGAAAGCTTTCCGTTAAATTTTCGGACCAAAAGTGACCATATCGGCGTAACCTTTCTTTATCCACCAAAACTGTGTTGTTTTCACTCAAATGTTTCCCAAAAATGTTTATATGGTTTTTAGGTCATAATGGGAGCATCGTGCGCGAAAAACTTTCCGTGAAATTTTCGGACCAAAAGTGACCATATCGGTATCACCTTTCTTTATCCACCAAAACTGTGTGGTTTTCGCTCAATTGTGTCCCAAACATGTTTATATGATGTTTAGGTCATAATGGGAGCTTTGTGCGCGAAAAGCTTTCCGTGAAATTTTCGGACCAAAAGTGACCATATCAGCGCCACCTTTTTTTATCCCCCAAAACTGTGTTGTTTTCGATCAAATGTTTCCCAAACATGTTTATACGGTGTATAGGTCATAATGGGAGCTTTGTGCACGAAAAGCTTTTCGTGAAATTTTCGGACCAAAAGTGACCATATCGGCGTCACCTTTCTTTATCCACCCAAAACTGTGTTGTTTTCGCTCAAATGTGTCCCAAACATGTTTAAATGGTGCATATGTCATAATGGGAGCTTTGTGCGAGAAAAGCTTTCCGTGAAATTTTCGGACCACAAGTGACCATATCGGCGTCACCTTTCTTTATCCACCAAAAATGTGTGGTTTTCGCTCAAATGTGTCCCAAACATGTTTATATGGTGTATATGTCATAATGGGAGCTTTGTACGCGAAAAGCTTTCCGTGTAATTTTCGGACCAAAAGTGACCATATCGGCGTCACCTTCTTTATCCACCAAAAATGTGTTGTTTTCGCTCAAATGTGTCCCGAACGTGTTTATATGGTGTATATGTCATAATGGGAGCTTTGTGCGCGAAAAGCTTTCCGTGAAATTTTCGGACCAAAAGTGATCATATCGGCGTCACCTTTCTTTATCCAACCAAAATGTGTGGTTTTCGCTCAAATGTGTCCCAAACATGTTTATATGGTGCATATGTCATAAGATCTTTTTGCGCGAAAAGGTTTCCGTGAAATTTTCAGACCAAAAGTGATCATATCGGCGTCACCTTTCTTTATCCACCAAAACTGTGTTTTTTTCGCTCAAATGTGTCCCAAACATGTTTATCTGGTGCATATGTCATAATGGGAGCTTTGTGCGCGAAAAGCTTTCCGTGAAATTTTCGGACCAAAAGTGATCATATCGGCGTCACCTTTCTTTATCCACCAAAACTGTGTTGTTTTCGCTCAAATGTGTCCCAAACATGTTTATATGGTGCATATGTCATAATGGGAGCTTTGTGCGCGAAAAGCTTTCCGTGAAATTTTCGGACCAAAAGTTACCATATCGGCGTCACCTTTCTTTATCCATCCAAAATGTGTGGTTTTCGCTCAAATGTGTCCCAAACATGTTTATATGGTGTATATGTCATAATGGGAGCTTTGTGCGAGAAAAGATTTCCTTGAAATTTTCGGACCAAAAGTGACCATATCGGCGTCACCTTTCTTTATCCACCAAAAATGTGTGGTTTCGCTCAAATGTGTCCCAAACATGTTTATATGGTATTTATGTCATAATGGGAGCTTTGTGCGCGAAAAGCTTTCCGTGAAATTTTCGGACCAAAAGTGATCATATCGGCGTCACCTTTCTTTATCCAACCAAAATGTGTGGTTTTCGCTCAAATGTGTCCCAAACATGTTTATATGGTGCATATGTCATAATGGGAGCTTTGTGCGAGAAAAGATTTCCTTGAAATTTTCGGACCAAAAGTTACCATATCGGCGTCACCTTTCTTTATCCACCAAAAATGTGTTGTTTTCGCTCAAATGTGTCCCGAACGTGTTTATATGGTGTATATGTCATAATGGGAGCTTTGTGCACGAAAAGCTTTCCGTGAAATTTTCAGACCAAAAGTGATCATATCGGCGTCACCTTTCTTTATCCACCAAAACTGTGTTTTTTTCGCTCAAATGTGTCCCAAACATGTTTATCTGGTGCATATGTCATAATGGGAGCTTTGTGCGCGAAAAGCTTTCCGTGAAATTTTCGGACCAAAAGTGATCATATCGGCGTCACATTTCTTTATCCACCAAAACTGTGTTGTTTTCGCTCAAATGTGTCCCAAACATGTTTATATGGTGCATATGTCATTATGGGAGCTTTGTGTGCGAAAAGCTTTCCGTGAAATTTTCGGACCAAAAGTTACCATATCGGCGTCATCTTTCTTTATCCACCCAAAATGTGTGGTTTTCGCTCAAATGTGTCCCAAACATGTTTATATGGTGTATATGTCATAATGGGAGCTTTGTGCGAGAAAAGATTTCCTTGAAATTTTCGGACCAAAAGTGACCATATCGGCGTCACCTTTCTTTATCCACCAAAAATGTGTGGTTTTCGCTCAAATGTGTCCCAAACATGTTTATATGGTATTTATGTCATAATGGGAGCTTTGTGCGCGAAAAGCTATCCGTGAAATTTTCGGACCAAAAGTGATCATATCGGCGTCACCTTTCTTTATCTAACCAAAATGTGTGGTTTTCGCTCAAATGTGTCCCAAACATGTTTATATGGTGTATATGTCATAATGGGAGCTTTGTGCGCGAAAAGCTTTCCGTGAAATTTTCGGACCAAAAGTTACCATATCGGAGTCACCTTTCTTTATCCACCAAAAATGTGTTGTTTTCGCTGAAATGTGTCCCGAACGTGTTTATATGGTGTATATGTCATAATGGGAGCTTTGTGCGCGAAAAGCTTTCCGTGAAATTTTCGGACCAAAAGTGATCATATCGGCATCACCTTTCTTTATCCAACCAAAATGTGTGGTTTTCGCTCAAATGTGTCCCAAACATGTTTATATGGTGTATATGTCATAATGGGAGCTTTGTGCGAGAAAAGCTTTCAATGAAATTTTCGGACCAAAAGTGACCATATCGGCGTCACCTTTCTTTATCCACCAAAAATGTGTGGTTTTCGCTCAAATGTGTCCTAAACATGTTTATATGGTGTTAAGGTCATAATGGGATATATGTGCGTGAAAAGCTTTCCGTGAAATTTTCAGACCAAAAGTGACCATATCGGCGTCCCCTTTCTTTATCCACCAAAACTGTGTGGTTTTCTCTCAAATGTGTCCCAAACATGTTTATATGGTATTTATGTCATAATGGGAGCTTTGTGCGTGAAAAGCTTTCCGGGAAGTTTTCGGACCAAAAGTGATCATATCAGCGGCACCTTTCTTTATCCACCAAAACTGTGTTGTTTTCGCTCAAATGTGTCCCAAACATGTTTATATGGTACATATGTCATAATGAGAGCTTTGTGCGCGAAAAGCTTTCCGTGAAATTTTCGGACCAAAAGTTACCATATCGGCGTCACCTTTCTTTATCCACAAAAAATGTGTGGTTTTCGCTCAAATGTGTCCCAAACATGTTTATATGTTGTATATATCATAATGGGAGCTTTGTGCGAGAAAAACTTTCCGTGAAATTTTCGGACCAAAAGTGACCATATCGGCGTCACATTTCTTTATCCAACAAAAATGTGTGGTTTTCGCTCAAATGTGTCCAAAACATGTTTATATGGTGTATATGTCATAATGAGAGCTTTTTGCGCGAAAAGCTTTCCGTAAAATTTTTGGACCAAAAGTGACCATATCGGCGTCACCTTTCTTTATCCATCAAAACTGTGTTGTTTTCGCTCAAATGTTTCCTGAACATGTTTTATGGTATATATGTCATAATGTGAGCTTTGTTCGCGAAAAGCTTTCCGTGAAATTTTCGGACCAAAAGTGACCATATCGGCATCACCTTTATTTATCAACCCAAAATGTGTGGTTTTCGCTCAAATGTGTCCCAAACATGTTTGTATGGTGTATATATCATAATGGGAGCTTTGTGCGAGAAAAGCTTTTCGTGAAATTTTCGGACCAAAAGTGACCATATCGGCGAACTTTTCTTTATCCAACAAAAATGTTTCGTTTTCGCTCAAATGTGTCCAAAACATGTTTATATGGTGTATATGTCATAATGAGAGCTTTTTGCGCGAAAAGCTTTCCGTAAAATTTTCGGACCAAAAGTGACCATATCAGCGTCACCTTTCTTTATCCATCAAAACTGTGTTGTTTTCGCTCAAATGTTTCCTAAAGATGTTTTTATGGTATATATGTCATAATGTGAGCTTTGTTCGCGAAAAGCTTTCCGTGAAATTTTCGGACCAAAAGTGACCATATCGGCGTAACCTTTCTTTATCCACCAAAACTGTGTTGTTTTCGCTCAAATGTTTCCCAAAAATGTTTATATGGTGTTTAGGTCATAATGGGAGCATCGTGCGCAAAAAGCTTTCCGTGAAATTTTCGGACCAAAAGTGACCATATCGGTACGTATCACCTTTCTTTATCCACCAAAACTGTGTGGTTTTCGCTCAATTGTTTCCCAAACATGTTTATATGATGTTTAGGTCATAATGGTAGCTTTGTGCGCGAAAAGCTTTCCGTGAAATTTTTGGACCAAAAGTGACCATATCAGCGCCACCTTTCTACATCCACCAAAACTGTGTTGTTTTCGATCAAATGTTTCCCAAACATGTTTATATGGTGTATAGGTCATAATGGGAGCTTTGTGCACGAAAAGCTTTCCGTGAAATTTTCGGACCAAAAGTGACCATATCGGCGTCACCTTTCTTTATCAACCCAAAATGTCTGGTTTTCGCTCAAATGTGTCCCAAACATGTTTATATAGTGTTTGTGTCATAATGCGAGCTTTGTGCGAGGAAAGCTTTCCGTGAAATTTTCGGACCAAAAGTGAACATATCCGCGTCACCTTTCTTTATCCACCAAAAATGTGTTGTTTTCGCTCAAATGTGTCCCAAACGTGTTTATATGGTGTATATGTCATAATGGGAGCTTTGTGCGCGAAAAGCTTTCCGTGAAATTTTCGAACCTAAATTGACCATATCGGCGTCACCTTTCTTTATCCACCAAAAATGTGTGGTTTTCGCTCAAATGTGTCCTAAACATGTTTATATGGTGTTAAGGTCATAATGGGATATATGTGCGTGAAAAGCTTTCCGTGAAATTTTCAGACCAAAAGTGACCATATCGGCGTCCCCTCTCTTTATCCACCAAAACTGTGTGGTTTTCTCTCAAATGTGTCCCAAACATGTTTATATGGTATTTATGTCATAATGGGAGCTTTGTGCGTGAAAAGCTTTCCGGGAAGTTTTCGGACCAAAAGTGATCATATCAGCGGCACCTTTCTTTATCCACCAAAACTGTGTTGTTTTCGCTCAAATGTGTCCCAAACATGTTTATATGGTACATATGTCATAATGGGAGCTTTGTGCGCGAAAAGCTTTCCGTGAAATTTTCGGACCAAAAGTTACCATATCGGCGTCACCTTTCTTTATCCACAAAAAATGTGTGGTTTTCGCTCAAATGTGTCGCAAACATGTTTATATGTTGTATATATCATAATGGGAGCTTTGTGCGAGAAAAGCTTTCCGTGAAATTTTCGGACCAAAAGTGACCATATCGGCGTCACATTTCTTTATCCAACAAAAATGTGTGGTTTTCGCTCAAATGTGTCCAAAACATGTTTATATGGTGTATATGTCATAATGAGAGCTTTTTGCGCGAAAAGCTTTTCGTAAAATTTTTGGACCAAAAGTGACCATATCGGCGTCACCTTTCTTTATCCATCAAAACTGTGTTGTTTTCGCTCAAATGTTTCCTGAACATGTTTTATGGTATATATGTCATAATGTGAGCTTTGTTCGCGAAAAGCTTTCCGTGAAATTTTCGGACCAAAAGTGACCATATCGGCATCACCTTTCTTTATCAACCCAAAATGTGTGGTTTTCGCTCAAATGTGTCCCAAACATGTTTATATGGTGTATATATCATAATGGGAGCTTTGTGCGAGAAAAGCTTTTCGTGAAATTTTCGGACCAAAAGTGACCATATCGGCGAACTTTTCTTTATCCAACAAAAATGTTTCGTTTTCGCTCAAATGTGTCCAAAACATGTTTATATGGTGTATATGTCATAATGAGAGCTTTTTGCGCGAAAAGCTTTCCGTTAAATTTTCGGACCAAAATTGACCATATCGGCGTCACCTTTCTTTATCCATCAAAACTGTGTTGTTTTCGCTCAAATGTTTCCTAAAGATGTTTTTATGGTATATATGTCATAATGTGAGCTTTGTTCGCGAAAAGCTTTTCGTGAAATTTTCGGACCAAAAGTGACCATATCGGCGTAACCTTTCTTTATCCACCAAAAGTGACCATATCAGCGCCACCTTTCTACATCCACCAAAACTGTGTTGTTTTCGATCAAAAGTTTCCCAAACATGTTTATATGGTGTATAGGTCATAATGGGAGCTTTGTGCACGAAAAGCTTTCCGTGAAATTTTCGGACCAAAAATGACCATATCGGCGTCACCTTTCTTTATCAACCCAAAATGTGTGGTTTTCGCTCAAATGTGTCCCAAACATGTTTATATAGTGTATGTGTCATAATGCGAGCTTTGTGCGAGGAAAGCTTTCCGTGAAATTTTCGGACCAAAAGTGAACATATCGGCGTCACCTTTCTTTATCCTCCAAAAATGTGTGGTTTTCGGTCAAATGTGTCCCAAACATGTTTATATGGTGTATACGTCATAATGGGAGCTTTGTGCGCGAAAAGCTTTCCGTGTAATTCTCTGACCAAAAGTGACCATATCGGCGTCACCTTCTTTATCCACCAAAAATGTGTTGTTTTCGCTCAAATGTGTCCCAAACGTGTTTATATGGTGTATATGTCATAATGGGAGCTTTGTGCGCGAAAAGCTTTCCGTGAAATTTTCGAACCAAAAGTGACCATATCGGCGTCACCTTTCTTTATCAACCCAAAATGTGTGGTTTTCGCTCAAATGTGTCCCAAACATGTTTATATGGTGTATATGTCATAATGGGAGCTTTGTGCGAGAAAAGATTTCCGTGAAATTTTCGGACCAAAAGTGACCATATCGGCGTCACATTTCTTTATCCAACAAAAATGTGTGGTTTTCGCTCAAATGTGTCCAAAACATGTTTATATGGTGTATATGTCATAATGAGAGCTTTTTGCGCGAAAAGCTTTCCGTAAAATTTTTGGACCAAAAGTGACCATATCGGCGTCACCTTTCTACATCCACCAAAACTGTGTTGTTTTCGATCAAAAGTTTCCCAAACATGTTTATATGGTGTATAGGTCATAATGGGAGCTTTGTGCACGAAAAGCTTTCCGTGAAATTTTCGGACCAAAAATGACCATATCGGCGTCACCTTTCTTTATCAACCCAAAATGTGTGGTTTTCGCTCAAATGTGTCCCAAACATGTTTATATAGTGTATGTGTCATAATGCGAGCTTTGTGCGCGAAAAGCATTCCGTGAAATTTTCGAACCAAAAGTGACCATATCGGCGTCACCTTTCTTTATCAACCCAAAATGTGTGGTTTTCGCTCAAATGTGTCCCAAACATGTTTATATGGTGTATATGTCATAATGGGAGCTTTGTGCGAGAAAAGATTTCCGTGAAATTTTCGGACCAAAAGTGACCATATCGGCGTCACATTTCTTTATCCAACAAAAATGTGTGGTTTTCGCTCAAATGTGTCCAAAACATGTTTATATGGTGTATATGTCATAATGAGAGCTTTTTGCGCGAAAAGCTTTCCGTAAAATTTTTGGACCAAAAGTGACCATATCGGCGTCACCTTTCTTTATCCATCAAAACTGTGTTGTTTTCGCTCAAATGTTTCCTGAACATGTTTTATGGTATATATGTCATAATGTGAGCTTTGTTCGCGAAAAGCTTTCCGTGAAATTTTCGGACCAAAAGTGACCATATCGGCATCACCTTTCTTTATCAACCCAAAATGTGTGGTTTTCGCTCAAATGTGTCCCAAACATGTTTATATGGTGTATATATCATAATGGGAGCTTTGTGCGAGAAAAGCTTTTCGTGAAATTTTCGGACCAAAAGTGACCATATCGGCGAACTTTTCTTTATCCAACAAAAATGTTTCGTTTTCGCTCAAATGTGTCCAAAACATGTTTATATGGTGTATATGTCATAATGAGAGCTTTTTGCGCGAAAAGCTTTCCGTTAAATTTTCGGACCAAAAGTGACCATATCGGCGTCACCTTTCTTTATCCATCAAAACTGTGTTGTTTTCGCTCAAATGTTTCCTAAAGATGTTTTTATGGTATATATGTCATAATGTGAGCTTTGTTCGCGAAAAGCTTTTCGTGAAATTTTCGGACCAAAAGTGACCATATCGGCGTAACCTTTCTTTATCCACCAAAACTTTGTTGTTTTCGCTCAAATGTTTCCCAAAAATGTTTATATGGTGTTTAGGTCATAATGGGAGCATCGTGCGCGAAAAGCTTTCCGTGAAATTTTCGGACCAAAAGTGACCATATCGGTACGTATCACCTTTCTTTATCCACCAAAACTGTGTGGTTTTCGCTCAATTGTGTCCCAAACATGTTTATATGATGTTTAGGTCATAATGAGAGCTTTGTGCGCGAAAAGCTTTCCGTGAAATTTTTGGACCAAAAGTGACCATATCAGCGCCACCTTTCTACATCCACCAAAACTTTGTTGTTTTCGATCAAAAGTTTCCCAAACATGTTTATATGGTGTATAGGTCATAATGGGAGCTTTGTGCACGAAAAGCTTTCCGTGAAATTTTCGGACCAAAAATGACCATATCGGCGTCACCTTTCTTTATCAACCCAAAATGTGTGGTTTTCGCTCAAATGTGTCCCAAACATGTTTATATAGTGTATGTGTCATAATGCGAGCTTTGTGCGAGGAAAGCTTTCCGTGAAATTTTCGGACCAAAAGTGAACATATCGGCGTCACCTTTCTTTATCCTCCAAAAATGTGTGGTTTTCGGTCAAATGTGTCCCAAACATGTTTATATGGTGTATACGTCATAATGGGAGCTTTGTGCGCGAAAAGCTTTCCGTGTAATTCTCTGACCAAAAGTGACCATATCGGCGTCACCTTCTTTATCCACCAAAAATGTGTTGTTTTCGCTCAAATGTGTCCCAAACGTGTTTATATGGTGTATATGTCATAATGGGAGCTTTGTGCGCGAAAAGCTTTCCGTGAAATTTTCGAACCAAAAGTGACCATATCGGCGTCACCTTTCTTTATCAACCCAAAATGTGTGGTTTTCGCTCAAATGTGTCCCAAACATGTTTATATGGTGTATATGTCATAATGGGAGCTTTGTGCGAGAAAAGATTTCCGTGAAATTTTCGTACCAAAAGTGACCATATCGGCGTCACCTTTCTTTATCCACCAAAAATGTGTGGTTTTCGCTCAAATGTGTCCTAAACATGTTAATATGGTGTTTAGGTCATAATGGGAGATATGTGCGTGAAAAGCTTTCCGTGAAATTTTCAGACCAAAAGTGACCATATCGGCATCCCCTTTCTTTATCCAGCAAAACTGTGTGGTTTTCGCTCAAATGTGTCCCAAACCTGTTTATATGGTATTTACGTCATAATGGGAGCTTTGTGCGCGAAAAGCTTTCCGTGAAATTTTCGGACCAAAAGTGATCATATCGGCGTCACCTTTCTTTATCCACCAAAACTGTGTTGTTTTCGCTCAAATGTGTCCCAAACATGTTTATATGGTGCATATGTCATAATGGGAGCTTTGTGCGCGAAAAGATTTCCGTGAAATTTTGGACCAAAAGTTACCATATCGGCATCACCTTTCTTTCTCCACCCAAAATGTGTGGTTTTCGCTCAAATGTGTCCCAAAAATGTTTATATGGTGTATATGTCATAATGGGAGCTTTGTGCGAGAAAAGCATTCCATGAAATTTTCGGACCAAAAGTGACCATATCGGCGTCACCTTTTTTATCCACCAAAAATGTGTTGTTTTCGCTCAAATGTGTCTTAAACATGTTTATATGGTGTTTAGGTCATAATGAAAGATTTGTGCGCGAAAAGCTTTCCGTGAAATTTTGGACCAAAAGTGACCATATCGGCGTCACCTTTCTTTATCCACAAAAAATGTGTGGTTTTCGCTCAAATGTGTCCTAAACATGTTTATATGGTGTTTAGGTCATAATGGGAGATATGTGCGTGAAAAGCTTTCCGTGAAATTTTCAGACCAAAAGTGATCATATCGGCGTCCCCTTTCTTTATCCACCAAAACTGTGTGGTTTTCGCTCAAATGTGTCCCAAACATGTTTATATGGTATTTATGTCATAATGGGAGCTTTGTGCGCGAAAAGCTTTCCGTGAAATTTTCGGACCAAAAGTGATCATATCGGCGTCACCTTTCTTTATCCACCAAAACTGTGTTGTTTTCGCTCAAATGTGTCCCAAACATGTTTATATGGTGCATATGTCATAATGGGAGCTTTGTGCGCGAAAAGCTTTCCGTGAAATTTTCAGACCAAAAATTACCATATCGGCGTCACCTTTCTTTATCCACAAAAAATGTGTGGTTTTCGCTCAAATGTGTCCCAAACATGTTTATATGGTGTATATATCATAATGGGAGCTTTGTGGGAGAAAAGCTTTCCGTGAAATTTTCGGACCAAAAGTGACCATATCGGCGTCACTTTTCTTTATCCAACATAAATGTGTGGTTTTCGCTCAAATGTGTCCAAAACATGTTTATATGGTGTATATGTCATAATGAGAGCTTTTTGCGCTAAAAGCTTTCCGTGAAATTTTCGGACCAAAAGTGACCATATCGCCTTCACCTTTCTTTATCCACCAAAATTGTGTTGTTTTCGCTCAAATGTTTCCCAAAAATGTTTATATGGTGTTTTGGTCATAATGGGAGATATGTGCGTGAAAAGCTTTCCGTGAAATTTTCGGACCAAAAGTGACCATATCTGTATCACCTTTCTTTATCCACCAAAACAGTGTGGTTTTCGCTCAATTGTGTCCCAAACATGTTTATATGGTGTATATGTCATAATGGGAGCTTTGTGCGTGAAAAGCTTTCTGTGAAATTTTCGGACCAAAAGTGACCATATCAGCGCCACCTTTCTTTATCCACCAAAACTGTGTTGTTTTCGATCAAATGTTTCCCAAACATGTTTATATGGTGTATAGGTCATAATGGGAGCTTTGTGCACGAAAATCTTTCCGTGAAATTTTCGGACCAAAAGTGACCATATCGGCGTCACATTTCTTTATCAACCTAAAATGTGTGGTTTTCGCTCAAATGTGTCCCAAACATGTTTATATGGTGTATATGTCATAATGGGAGCTTTGTGCGAGAAAAGCTTTCGGTGAAATTTTCGGACCAAAAGTGACCATATCGGCGTCACCTTTCTTTATCCACCAAAAATGTGTGGTTTTCGCTCAATTGTGTCCCAAACATGTTTATATGGTGTATATGTCATAATGGGAGCTTTGTGCGCGAAAAACTTTCCGTGTAATTTTCGGACCAAAAGTGACCATATCGGCGTCACCTTCTTTATCCACCAAAAATGTGTTGTTTTCGCTCAAATGTGTCCCAAACGTGTTTATATGGTGTATATGTCATAATGGGAGCTTTATGCGCGAAAAGTTTTCCGTGAAATTTTCGAACCAAAAGTGACCATATCGGCGTCACCTTTCTTTATCCACCGAAATTGTGTTGTTTTCGCTCAAATGTTTCCCAAACATGTTTATATGGTGTATATGTCATAATGAGAGCATTGTGCGCGAAAAGCTTTCCCTGAAATTTTCAGACCAAAAGTGACCATATCGGCGTCACCCTTCTTTATCCACCCAAAATGTGTGGTTTTCGCTGAAATGTGTCCCAAACTTGTTTATATGGTGTATATGTCATAATGGGAGCTTTGTGCGCGAAAAGCTTTCCGTGTAATTTTCGGACCAAAAGTGACCATATCGGCGTCAACTTCTTTATCCACCAAAAATGTGTTGTTTTCGCTCAAATGTGTCCCAAACGTGTTTATATGGTGTATATGTCATAATGGGAAAAGTTTTCCGTGAAATTTTCGAACCAAAAGTGACCATATCGGCGTCACCTTTCTTTATCCACCGAAATTGTGTTGTTTTCGCTCAAATGTTTCCCAAACATGTTTATATGGTGTATATGTCATAATGAGAGCTTTGTGCGCGAAAAGCTTTCCGTGAAATTTTCAGACCAAAAGTGACCATATCGGCGTCACCTTTCTTTATCCACCCAAAATGTGTGGTTTTCGCTCAAATGTGTCCCAAACATGTTTATATGGTGTATATGTCATAATGGGAGCTTTGTGCGAGAAAAGCTTTCCATGAAATTTTCGGACAAAAGGTGACCATATCGGCGTCATCTTTCTTTATCCACCAGAAATGTGTGGTTTTCGCTCAAATGTGTCCTAAACAGGTTTATATGGTGTTTAGGTCGTAATGGGAGATATGTGCGTGAAAAGCTTTCCGTGAAATTTTCAGACCAAAAGTGACCATATCGGCGTCCCCTTTCTTTATCCACCAAAACTGTGTGGTTTTCGCTCAAATGTGTCCCAAACATGTTTATATGGTATTTATGTCGTAATGGGAGCTTTGTGCGCGAAAAGCTTTCCGTGAAATTTTCGGAACAAAAGTGATCATATCGGCGTCACCTTTCTTTATCCACCAAAACTGTGTTGTTTTCGCTCAAATGTGTCCCAAACATGTTTATATGGTGCATATGTCATAATGGGAGCTTTGTGCGCGAAAAGCTTTCCGTGAAATTTTCGGACCAAAAGTTAGCATATCGGCATCACCTTTCTTTATCCACCCAAAATGTGTGGTTTTCGCTCAAATGTGTCCCAAACATGTTTATATGGTGTATATGTCATAATGAGAGCTTTGTGCGCGGAAAGCTTTCCGTGTAATTTTCGGACCAAAAGTGACCATATCGGCGTCACCTTCTTTATCCACCAAAAATGTGTTGTTTTCGCTCAAATGTGTCCCAAACGTGTTTATATGGTGTATATGTCATAATGGAGCTTTGTGCGCGAAAAGTTTTCCGTGAAATTTTCGAACCAAAAGTAACCATATCGGCGTCACCTTTCTTTATCCACCGAAATTGTGTTGTTTTCGCTCAAATGTTTCCCAAACATTTTATATGGTGTATATGTCATAATGAGAGCTTTGTGCGCGAAAAGCTTTCCATGAAATTTTCAGACCAAAAGTGACCATATCGGCGTCACCTTTCTTTATCCACCCAAAATGTGTGGTTTTCGCTGAAATGTGTCCCAAGCATGTTTATATGGTGTATATGTCATAATGGGAGCTTTGTGCGAGAAAAACTTTCCATGAAATTTTCGGACCAAAAGTGACCATATCGGCGTCACCATTCTTTATCCACCAAAAATGTGTGGTTTTCACTCAAATGTGTCCTAAACATGTTTATATGGTGTTTAGGTCATAATGGGAGATATGTGCGTGAAAAGCTTTCCGTGAAATTTTCAGACCAAAAGTGACCATATCGGTGTCCCCTTTCTTTATCCACCAAAACTGTGTGGTTTTCGCTCAAATGTGTCCCAAACATGTTTATATGGTATTTATGTCATAATGGGAGCTTTGTGCGCGAAAAGCTTTCCCTGAAATTTTCGGAACAAAAGTGATCATATCGGCGTCACCTTTCTTTATCCACCAAAACTGTGTTGTTTTCGCTCAAATGTGTCCCAAACATGTTTATATGGTGCATATGTCATAATGGGAGCTTTGTGCGCGAAAAGCTTTCCGTGAAATTTTTGGACCAAAAGTTAGCATATCGGCATCACCTTTCTTTATCCACCAAAACTGTGTGGTTTTCGCTCAAATGTGTCCCAAACATGTTTATATGGTATTTATGTCATAATGGGAGCTTTGTGCGCGAAAAGCTTTCCGTGAAATTTTCGGAACAAAAGTGATCATATCGGCGTCACCTTTCTTTATCCACCAAAACTGTGTTGTTTTCGCTCAAATGTGTCCCAAACATGTTTATATGGTGCATATGTCATAATGGGAGCTTTGTGCGCGAAAAGCAGACCAAAAGTTAGCATATCGGCATCACCTTTCTTTATCCACCAAAACTGTGTGGTTTTCGCTCAAATGTGTCCCAAACATGTTTATATGGTATTTATGTCATAATGGGAGCTTTGTGCGCGAAAAGCTTTCCGTGAAATTTTCGGAACAAAAGTGATCATATCGGCGTCACCTTCTTTATCCACCAAAAATGTGTTGTTTTCGCTCAAATGTGTCCCAAACGTGTTTATATTGTGTATATTTCATAATGGGAGCTTTGTGCGCGAAAAGTTTTCCGTGAAATTTTCGAACCAAAAGTGACCATATCGGCTTCACCTTTCTTTATCCACCGAAATTGTGTTGTTTTCGCTCAAATGTTTCCCAAACATGTTTATATGGTGTATATGTCATAATGAGAGCTTTGTGCGCGAAAAGCTTTCCGTGAAATTTTCAGACCAAAAGTGACCATATCGACGTCACCTTTCTTTATCCACCCAAAATGTGTGGTTTTCGCTCAAATGTGTCCCAAACATGTTTATATGGTGTATATGTCATAATGGGAGCTTTGTGCGAGAAAAGCTTTCCATGAAATTTTCGGACCAAAGGTGACCATATCGGCGTCATCTTTCTTTATCCACCAGAAATGTGTGGTTTTCGCTCAAATGTGTCCTAAACATGTTTATATGGTGTTTAGGTCGTAATGGGAGATATGTGCGTGAAAAGCTTTCCGTGAAATTTTCAGACCAAAAGTGACCATATCGGCGTCCCCTTTCTTTATCCACCAAAACTGTGTGGTTTTCGCTCAAATGTGTCCCAAACATGTTTATATGGTATTTATGTCGTAATGGGAGCTTTGTGCGCGAAAAGCTTTCCGTGAAATTTTCGGAACAAAAGTGATCATATCGGCGTCACCTTTCTTTATCCACCAAAACTGTGTTGTTTTCGCTCAAATGTGTCCCAAACATGTTTATATGGTGCATATGTCATAATGGGAGCTTTGTGCGCGAAAAGCTTTCCATGAAATTTTCGGACCAAAAGTGACCATATCGGCGTCACCATTCTTTATCCACCAAAAATGTGTGGTTTTCACTCAAATGTGTCCTAAACATGTTTATATGGTGTTTAGGTCATAATGGGAGATATGTGCGTGAAAAGCTTTCCGTGAAATTTTCAGACCAAAAGTGACCATATCGGTGTCCCCTTTCTTTATCCACCAAAACTGTGTGGTTTTCGCTCAAATGTGTCCCAAACATGTTTATATGGTATTTATGTCATAATGGGAGCTTTGTGCGCGAAAAGCTTTCCCTGAAATTTTCGGAACAAAAGTGATCATATCGGCGTCACCTTTCTTTATCCACCAAAACTGTGTTGTTTTCGCTCAAATGTGTCCCAAACATGTTTATATGGTGCATATGTCATAATGGGAGCTTTGTGCGCGAAAAGCTTTCCGTGAAATTTTTGGACCAAAAGTTAGCATATCGGCATCACCTTTCTTTATCCACCAAAACTGTGTGGTTTTCGCTCAAATGTGTCCCAAACATGTTTATATGGTATTTATGTCATAATTGGAGCTTTGTGCGCGAAAAGCTTTCCGTGAAATTTTCGGAACAAAAGTGATCATATCGGCGTCACCTTTCTTTATCCACCAAAACTGTGTTGTTTTCGCTCAAATGTGTCCCAAACATGTTTATATGGTGCATATGTCATAATGGGAGCTTTGTGCGCGAAAAGCAGACCAAAAGTTAGCATATCGGCATCACCTTTCTTTATCCACCAAAACTGTGTGGTTTTCGCTCAAATGTGTCCCAAACATGTTTATATGGTATTTATGTCATAATGGGAGCTTTGTGCGCGAAAAGCTTTCCGTGAAATTTTCGGAACAAAAGTGATCATATCGGCGTCACCTTCTTTATCCACCAAAAATGTGTTGTTTTCGCTCAAATGTGTCCCAAACGTGTTTATATTGTGTATATTTCATAATGGGAGCTTTGTGCGCGAAAAGTTTTCCGTGAAATTTTCGAACCAAAAGTGACCATATCGGCGTCACCTTTCTTTATCCACCGAAATTGTGTTGTTTTCGCTCAAATGTTTCCCAAACATGTTTATATGGTGTATATGTCATAATGAGAGCTTTGTGCGCGAAAAGCTTTCCGTGAAATTTTCAGACCAAAAGTGACCATATCGGCGTCACCTTTCTTTATCCACCCAAAATATGTGGTTTTCGCTCAAATGTTTCCCAAACATGTTTATATGGTGTATATGTCATAATGGGAGCTTTGTGCGAGAAAAACTTTCCATGAAATTTTCGGACCAAAAGTGACCATATCGGCGTCACCTTTCTTTATCCACCAAAAATGTGTGGTTTTCGCTCAAATGTGTCCTAAACATGTTTATATGGTGTTTAGGTCATAATGGGAGATATGTGCGTGAAAAGCTCTCCGTGAAATTTTCAGACCAAAAGTGACCATATCGGCGTCCCCTTTCTTTATCCACCAAAACTGTGTGGTTTTCGCTCAAATGTGTCCCAAACATGTTTATATGGTATTTATGTCGTAATGGGAGCTTTGTGCGCGAAAAGCTTTCCGTGAAATTTTCGGAACAAAAGTGATCATATCGGCGTCACCTTTCTTTATCCACCAAAACTGTGTTGTTTTCGCTCAAATGTGTCCCAAACATGTTTATATGGTACATATGTCATAATGCGAGCTTTGTGCGCGAAAAGCTTTCCGTGAAATTTTCGGACCAAAAGTTAGCATATCGGCATCACCTTTCTTTATCCACCAAAACTGTGTGGTTTTCGCTCAAATGTGTCCCAAACATGTTTATATGGTATTTATGTCATAATGGGAGCTTTGTACGCGAAAAGCTTTCCGTGAAATTTTCGGAACAAAAGTGATCATATCGGCGTCACCTTTCTTTATCCAGCAAAACTGTGTTTTTTTCGCTCAAATGTGTCCCAAACATGTTTATATGGTGCATATGTCATAATGGGAGCTTTGTGCGCGAAAAGCTTTCCGTGAAATTTTCGGACCAAAAGTTAGCATATCGGCATCACCTTTCTTTATCCACCCAAAATGTGTGGTTTTCGCTCAAATGTGTCCCAAACATGTTTATATGGTGTATATGTCATAATGGGAGCTTTGTGGGCGAAAAGCTTTCCGTGTAATTTTCGGGCCAAAAGTGACCATATCGGCGTCACCTTCTTTATCTACCAAAAATGTGTTGTTTTCGCTCAAATGTGTCCCAAACATGTTTATATGGTGTATATGTCATAATGGGAAAAGTTTTCCGTGAAATTTTCGAACCAAAAGTGACCATATCGGCGTCACCTTTCTTTATCCACCGAAATTGTGTTGTTTTCTCTCAAATGTTTCCCAAACATGTTTATATGGTGTATATGTCATAATGAGAGCTTTGTGCGCGAAAAGCTTTCCGTGAAATTTTCAGACCAAAAGTGACCATATCGGCGTCACCTTTCTTTATCCACCCAAAATGTGTGGTTTTCGCTCAAATGTGTCCCAAACATGTTTATATGGTGTATATGTCATAATGGGAGCTTTGTGCGAGAAAAACTTTCCATGAAATTTTCGGACCAAAAGTGACCATATCGGCGTCACCTTTCTTTATCCACCAAAAATGTGTGGTTTTCACTCAAATGTGTCCTAAACATGTTTATATGGTGTTTAGGTCATAATGGGAGATATGTGCGTGAAAAGCTTTCCGTGAAATTTTCAGACCAAAAGTGACCATATCGGCGCCCCCTTTCTTTATCCACCAAAACTGTGTGGTTTTCGCTCAAATGTGTCCCAAACATGTTTATATGGTATTTATGTCATAATGGGAGCTTTGTGCGCGAAAAGCTTTCCGTGAAATTTTCGGAACAAAAGTGATCATATCGGCGTCACCTTTCTTTATCCACCAAAACTGTGTTGTTTTCGCTCAAATGTGTCCCAAACATGTTTATATGGTGCATATGCCATAATGGGAGCTTTGTGCGCGAAAAGCTTTCCGGGAAATTTTCGGACCAAAAGTTAGCATATCGGCATCACCTTTCTTTATCCACCCAAAATGTGTGGTTTTCGCTCAAATGTGTCCCAAACATGTTTATATGGTGTATATGTCATAATGGGAGCTTTGTGCGTGAAAAGCTTTCCGTGTAATTTTCGGACCAAAAGTGACCATATCGGCGTCACCTTCTTTATCCACCAAAAATGTGTTGTTTTCGCTCAAATGTGTCCCAAACATGTTTATATGGTATTTATGTCATAATGGGAGCTTTGTGCGCGAAAAGCTTTCCGTGAAATTTTCGGAACAAAAGTGACCATATCGGCGTCACCTTTCTTTATCCACCAAAAATGTGTGGTTTTCGCTCAAATGTGTCCTAAACATGTTTATATGGTGTTTAGGTCATAATGGGAGATATGTGCGTGAAAAGCTTTCCGTGAAATTTTCAGACCAAAAGTGACCATATCGGCGTCACCCTTCTTTATCCACCGAAATTGTGTTGTTTTCGCTCAAATGTTTCCCAAACATGTTTATATGGTGTATATGTCATAATGAGAGCTTTGTGCGCGAAAAGCTTTCCGTGAAATTTTCGGACCAAAAGTGATCATATCGGCGTCACCTTTCTTTATCCACAAAAACTGTGTTGTTTTCGCTCAATTGTGTCCCAAACATGTTTATATGGTGCATATGTCATAATTGGAGCTTTGTGCGCGAAAAGCTTTCCGTGAAATTTTCGGACCAAAAGTTACCATATCGGCGTCACATTTCTTTATCCGAAAAAATGTGTGGTTTTCGCTCAAATGTGTCCCAAACATGTTTATATGGTGTATATATCATAATGGGAGCTTTGTGCGAGAAAAGCTTTCCGTGAAATTTTCGGACCAAATGTGACCATATCGGCGTCACTTTTCTTTATCCAATAAAAATGTGTGGTTTTCGCTAAAATGTGTCCAAAACATGTTTATATGGTGTTTAGGTCATAATGAGAGCTTTGTGCGCGAAAAGCTTTCCGTGAAATTTTCAGACCAAAAGTGGCCATATCGGCGTCACCTTTCTTTATCCACCAAAACTGTGTTGTTTTCGCTCAAATGTGTCCCAAACATGTTTATATGGTGTATATGTCATAATGAGAGCATCGTGCGCGAAAGCTTTCCGTGAAATTTTCGGATCAAAAGTGATCATATCGGCGTCACCTTTCTTTATCCACCAAAACTCTGTGGTTTTCGCTCAAATGTCCCAAGCATGTTTATATGGTGTTTAGGTCATAATGTAAGCTTTGTGCGCGAAAAGCTTTCCGTGAAATTTTCGGACCAAAAAGTGACCATATCGGCGTCACCTTTCATTCTCCACCAAAACTTTGTGGTTTTCGCACAAATGTGTCCCAAACATGTTTATATGGTGTTTAGGTCATAATGGTAGCTTTGTGCGTGAAAAGCTTTCCCTGAAATTTTCGGACCAAAAGTGACCATATCGGCGTCATCTTTCTTTATGCACCAAAACTGTTGTTTTTGCTCAAATTTTCCCAAACGTGCTTTTTATGGTATGTATCTCATAATGTGAGCTTTGTGCGCGAAAAGCTTTCCGGGAAATTTTCGGACCAAAAGTGACCATATCAGCGTCACCTTTCTTTATCCACCAAAACTGTGTGGTTTTCACTCAAATGTGTTCCAAACATGTTTATATGGTGTTTAGGTCATAATAGGAGCTTTGTGCGCGAAAAGCTTTCCGTGAAATTTTCGGACCAAGAGTTACCATATCGGCGTCACCTTTCTTTATCCACAAAAAATGTGTGGTTTTCGCTCAAATGTGTCCCAAACATGTTTATATGGTGTTTAGGTCATAATGGGAGCTTTGTGCGCGAAAAGTTTTCCGTGAAATTTTCGGACCAAAAGTGGCCATATCGGCGTCACCTTACTTTATCCACCAAAACTGTGTTGTTTTCGCTCAAATGTGTCCCAAACATGTTTATATGGTGTATATGTCCTAATGAGAGCATCGTGAGCGAAAGCGTTCCGTGAAATTTTCGGATCAAAAGTGATCATATCGGCATCACCTTTCTTTATCCACCAAAACTGTGTGGTTTTCGCTCAAATGTGTCCCAAGCATGTTTATATGGTGTTTACGTCATAATGTGAGCTTTGTGCGCGAAAAGCTTTCCGTGAAATTTTCGGACCAAAAGTGACCATATCGGCATCACCTTTCTTTCTCTACCAAAACTGTGTGGTTTTCGCTCAAATGTGTCCCAAACATGTTTATATGGTGTTTAGGTCATAATGGTAGCTTTGTGCGCGAAAAGCTTTCCGTGAAATTTTCGGACCAAAAGTGACCATATCGGCGTTACCTTTCTTTATCCACTGCATGGACCCCATACTTGAGCTCCTGGCAATCATCTGACTCACTCGATATCGATTTGTTTTGGTCGATATCGAGGTCTGCAGTCGATATCGACTGTTTCGAGTCAATGTCCACCCTGCTTGCTGTTTCCGTCCTCGCCAACAAGAATTTGCGAAGTTTCTCCTTAACTGGTGAGAGGACAACTTGCTCCAGCTTCTTTGATTCGCTCATTGTAGGGTTGAAGCGAAACTCCACGACCTCGTTGCCGATTGTGAATGTAAGGGTGCCATTCCTCACATTAATGTTGGCATCCGTTGTTGCTAAGAATGGCCTACCAAGGATGATAGGCACAATAGGATCCTCCGGCATGTCCAACACGATGAAGTCCGTGGGTATGAAGAACTTTCCCACCTTGACAGGAACATCATCCACAACCCTAGTTGGTCTCAGAAAGGAGTTGTCCGCCATGTAGAGCTTCATGTCGACAGGCTCCAATGCTCCTACGCCCACTTGCTGCCATATTGATAGGGGCATCAAACTAACACTAGCCCTAACATCACAGAGGGCTTTGAATTGATGCTTACTAGCCCCAAGATCAGGGAACTCAATTGAATTGTATTCGCCGGCGATCTCTAGAATGGACCTCTTTTTGGACAGGATGTCCTTCAGGAACCTCATATATGCAGACATCTCATTGAGAGCTTCCGTGAGTGGTATGGTGAGATTTAGACCTTGTAAGATATTCACGAATCGTCTAAACTTGGTGTCTCCGGGATCCCGCAGTGCCTTGGAAGGAAAGGGTAGAGCTTTGGATGTTTTCGAAGGAGAAGTGGTCGATTTCTGCTTTCTGGACAGGTCGATATCGACGGCAGGGTGGTCGACATCAACGTTGGTAGTCGACCTCGAGGGAGTCTGAAGTTGTGGTTGATTTCCAAAGAGGTCGACATCGACAGGATGGTCGATATCGACCTGGTCACACGATATCGAGTGCCTCTCTAGCTCCGTTCTGTGCTTCACAATGGGCTTGACATCGACTGTGGGGTCGACGTCGACAGGGCCCTCGATATCGACCTGTGGGTCGACATCGACTGCGTCTCCAGCAACTTCTCCTTCGCTCCTTGGCTTGGGAAACGTGCGTCCACTCCTTTGATTGATGGCTGCAATGTGCCCAGCTTGCCCCCTTGGATTTTCTTGTGGTTGTCCAGGGAGTTTGCCAGGTGGCTTTGGGATTTGGACTGCCAGTTGACCCATTTGGGTCTCAATCGTCCTCTTCCAAGCATCCATCTCCCCCTTCGGGAGTTGAGGCCCTGGAGTTGGTTCCGGATAGCACTGCTAGACTGTTGATTTGCAGCCTGGTTCCTCCTCATTTCATCAAGGATGAGTTGGACATCATCTCATCGTGGCTCTCTCTCCGGATGGCTTAGAGCTCTATAAGGCGGAGGATCACTGGGGTTGTATTGGGGTGGTTGATTTCCCCAGTTTTGGAACACCTGGCGATTGGGATTTCTCATGTAGTGTGCCTCATGGTATGTCTCCGCTAGTTGTACTTGCTCCGTATGGGGGCATTTAGTGGTGATATGCCTGACGGAGCCACATTCGGTGCATGGTTGGTTGGCAGAGAGGAATTTGACTTGTTTCTGCAATCTCCTAAGTTGATCGTGCATGAATTGATCTTTGACGTCATGCTCAATCTCCTTGGAGGGCTCATAGAGTGGTATAGATGGGGCAGGCCTTGAGTCGGAGGCCACATGAGTCCCATAAGTGTTGTCAAATTTGACCAACCTCTCTATAGTATCCCAAGCTTGTTGTGGTAGGAGTTCAAGATACCCATAGGACGTATAGGTGTTAATCCTCTCTTTGGTAGCTACGTCCAGGGCTTTATAGATGATCTCCTGGATGACGTAGGGTGGTTGCCCGTGCGTAGGGCAGGACCTCAGCAGCTCCTTAAAGCGCTCCCATGCTTGCGCCATTGACTCGCCTGGCATTTGTTTAAAAGTCGTGATCCTTTGTCGCATCATCGCGGTCTTTGATGGTGGGAAGAATTTGTTGAGTAAGGCATCCTTGACCTCGTCCCACGTGTGGAGCGATCTGGGGGCTATACTCTCCAACCATGCTAGAGCTTTCCCTGCGAGAGACTAACGAAAAGCCTTTAGTTTTACATATTCAAGGCTTTGGCCATCAGCTATAGTGTCACACAAATCAAGGAATAAAGATATATGCCCAAGAGGACAATCGCTAGGTTTTCCCTCAAATTGACGTCGCCTAATCTCAGTTCAAACATTAGGCTTAATCTCAAAATTAGAGTGGGGGATAAGGATAGCCGATTCAGGCACTGAGAGCACAGGGTGCATGTATTGCTTTGCATTATGAGGGAGGGCATTGATTTGGGCTTCTATTTGCCTCCGGCCTTCATCCTCTCTACATGCACGCTCTTTAGTTGCCGCCTCTTTAGTTGTTAAATCCTCGATTTGCTACCTTAGTTGCTCAATTAGCTCAGCCTGGGTCTCGTTGTCTGCCATGCTTCTCTGAGCTTGGGCCCTTAGATGGAGATATCGTTCAGGGTCGTCTACTCCTTCGAATTCATGTGGGCGATCAGCGCGTCGCATACACCTTCAAGGCCAACTAGATAGAAACGTGAGATAGACTACTAGGGCGCGATTGATTGCCTCCCCGGCAACGATGCCAATTTGTTCAATAGGAGGAACGTCGACCTTGGCTGTCGACCTTGGTTGTCGATCCTTTCTGCAACAGAAGACCTGCAGAGACAAAAATAAGCAGTCGATATCGATCGGGGAAGGTCGATATCGATGTTAGTACACGAAATCGACTGGCTCAGAAGACTACTAGTCGACACAGGGGTGGTCGGTATCGAGGTTGGGGGTCGATATCGATCTCAGTAACTCGTGCAGGATGATCGTATTCGACTCAGAAAACCGTCGACGAAGGAAGTGGTCGATATCGACGTCTGGGAGTCAATATCGATGTTTGTTCCTGCAACGTTGTTAGCTTTTTTGTCGGCAAAGAAAGGCCGAAGACTCAAGGATGAATAAGGAGCGATGAACAGAATAAAGACAGTGGTTTTGAAGTATAAACTATATAAAAGGCAACTCCTAGGATTATGGTTTACCACAACGTTAACCAATGCATGCAATAAGGTAAATAAGACGGTCAATTGCGCTATTTCACCCGAGGGATGAGCTTTTGCTATACACCAACTCTTAGGATTACTCTTGCAAATAAACCTAATTGTCTCTACCAATTTTATGTTTATAACTCAAGTTGTTAGCATGAATCCCTTTTCTTTCGATTAGGACTAAACATAGAATCGTAAGAGATGATATAGACACAACGATATCAACATCTAACACTTATCTCAAGCACGCATGGCTATCGTCGGGCTCATCCCGACCCTAGAAGCTTTGGGAGACTACTCACACTTCATCGTCGGAAACATCATGGATATAAAAGAGGAAACTTGTATTAAAACCTTCGAAACATTACAACTCAACGTCGGCTCTCGCAAACGCCAAACCCTAAAGCTTCTTCCTAACTCTAACTCTATTGAATGTAATCTGAATGTGTGTAATTCGATCCTTGAATGCCAGCCCCCTAGGGCTTTATTTATAGGCTACTAATCCTTGCTATCCAAGGATAGTATCTTCTATCTAAACTAAAAAGTATATCCAATCAAGTAGGATAGATCTTTTATTTTGGTAACTATCTAAACAACTTGATAAATCTCTAAGGTAAAAAAGGTAAATAATCTTAGTTGTATTCTATCTAAATTTACAAGATATTCCGTGGCTTTGAAGATAGAATGGCCAATCCGCGTCTCGAAAAGCGTGTCCAACGCGCATCGATGTGTGGTCGATATCAACCAGGAAGGTCAATTTCGACCTCTCTGTTTCTGCTCGACGAGCTCAGCTTCTCTCAATTCCTAGGTTGTGGTCAATATCGATGATAGGAGATCGATATCGAGTGCTTTTCTTCTGTTGTGTGATGGTCTGTCTCGAAACTCAGTTCTGTGTCGATGTTCTACAGTCGATATCGACCATGTGGGTTGATTTCGACCTCTGTTCTGCTTTCCTTGGCTTCTCCGTTTTGACTCCGATTTTGCTCTACTTCCTACATAATTAGATCAAAACTTGTGCAGACTCTATTTCTTGCACGTTAGCTCATTCTTACACGAGTTTATATTATTTTGAACCTTTTCTTTTGAAATTGAATGAAATATGAAGTAAAAAAATGCAATAAAAAGAGGTACAAATATGTACATCAGTACCACTTATGATGTTGTTTTTCACAATGGCAAAGACTTGAAGGATGTGTTGTAGGTATTGGTTATTGCTTGGTTGTTGCTTGAGGACAAGCAAGTCTAAGTATGGGGTATTTTGATGTACATATTTCTAGTCGTTTTAGATACATGTTTTGACTTCAAATCCCAGTCGATTCCTAAATTATAGGTTGAGAATAATGAGAGTTTGTGTAGAATGGGCTAATGTGCAAGAAATAGAGTATGCATAAGTTTTGGTTTAAATGTATAGGAATTGGAGCGGAATCGGAGTCAAAACGAGAAGCCAAGAGAAGCCGAGGAGTGGTCGACATCGAGTCAACCACTCGAGATCGACTAGGTAAATCGACCTAGAGACTAGGTGTCGATAGCCAAGACCACACCCTACTGTAGAGCACTCGACACAACTTTATGTCGAGTGGACAACTCGACATCCACACACCACCGAAGTCGAGTGGAATCAAAGGAGTCGAGCAGAAACAAGGCACTCGATATCGAGTCGTTTGGTCAATATCGAGTCAAAGATTCCCATGTTTTGGACACGGTTTGGAGAATCAAAGTGAAGAGATAATTGGAGGCCACAGTTTTATTATTTATTTTAGATAGATTATGTCAATAGGGTACTTTCCTTTTTACCCTAGGATTTTTAGCATTTAATTTAATAATATTTTATCCTATTTGTTATGGGCTAGAATTTAGATAGACTAGTTTTAGTAGGATTAGAACTCCTTTCCTTGGCTAGCAAGGATTGAGAGGCTATAAATAAAGCCCTAGGGGGCTGGTTTCATTCATTCAAGTTTAGAGATCACAATCTCACAATAGTTAGGAGTAGTTTAGAGTTAGAGATGCTTTAGGGTTTTGGCGTTTGCAAAAGACGACGTTGAAGTTGTAAAGTTTCGGAGTTTAATTTAATGCAAGTTTCTTCCTTTCAAGCTAAGATGTTAACTTCCATGAAGAGCGAGTAGTTCTCCAAACTCTTAGGGTCGAGGTGAGCCCAATGTTAGCCATGCGTGGTTGAGGTAAATATTTGATGTTGATATCGTTACGTCTTGATCATGTCCTAACATTTTGTGTTTAGTCCTTATCGCAAGAAAAGGGATTAATGTTAAAAACTTGGGTTATAAAAATAAAATTAGTAGAGACGAATAGGTTTATTTGAAAGAGTATTCCTACTTATTGGTGTACGGCTTGTCCATCGGGTGAGATAGCGCAATTGTCTGTCTTACTTATCTTATGCATGTTTGGTTAACGTTGTCTCTGCAGGTCTTCTACTCATCGAGATCGACATCCACCATCGACATCGAGTGCCCAACTCGAGATCGAGTGTCTTTTGTTCAACATCACGACATGAATTCGGATTATTCTAGGATCCCGCTAATTCGCTTTCTCGAGGATCGAACCTAATTCCCTACTATTGGAGTGGGGAGTTTTAAATTTATTTGAGTAGCCAGGATTGAGTATATTATCTATATATTTCAATTTAATTCTCCCTACATCATTAACCATTTCATATCAATTCACATAACTCATCATCGTTAATATGTCTAAGTCTCAAACTCAGTTCAGGGTTGGGTCCAATCATATCACAACCCATCGATTCAATCAATCACAAGGCAAGGTCCAATGTCAAGTTCAGTTAAACAGTCCAAGAAGTTCGATAGGTTAGATCAGTCTGTTAAACAATGTTTATGATATACAGTTAATCCAAGGTCATTCTCAAGTCGTCAAGTCTAGTTAATTAGTCAAAGTCATCGTTTAAAGGAATCCCGTCATCTTAGTTTTAAAACACAAACCTTTGAAGAACATTTCTGAAATACAAGTTCTAAAGATCGTCAAACATTTAAATACGAACTAGGGTTCAAACCTTTGAAGAGATTTCAAAACAACCAAAGCATTTCAATACATTTAAATCAATACTATCAAAACACTTTTCATTTCTTTAAAACCATATTATAAAACATTAAAATAATCCCTTAAAACAAATACTTTTAAAATCCATATATTAAAATCAACAACCACAATAAACCCAACAAACATCGGTTCATCCCAAAACCGAACCAAAGGTCCAAAGAAATCAAGGGAGCCAGCCTCGGCCAAAGGCACATGGCTAGGTTCACCACGACGAAATGGCCGCTCACCACGAAGAAACCCTCCCTTTGGATCTCACAAAGGAGAAGTCCTCGCTGGTCGCGAGAGACCCCTTTCACCAAGGTGAAATGGCCGCTCACCGCGGCAAAAGGTCTCCTTTGTCCTCTATGGTTCTCGTTCGAAATCATCGTGGCAACCATGGTTTCGTCGCGGCGAGATTCGAACATTTTGATTTACTTTTTCCTTGAATCAATTTTGTTCTTTCCTAAATCAAACCTAGACACATTACTACCCTCCCCGACCACAATCAACACATAAAGACTCAAACACAGACTAGAGGGGAGAGCGGAAGGGGGGTTACCCAAGGGTCTTCATGGGAATCTACAAAAGCTTCAATGGGGTCCTCCGATCTCCAAATCGACGAGTAAGATAACCAGCCGAGCCTAGGAAAGATAGAGGATGAGGAAAAGTCCTCCTTTATAAAGGTTTGAGACTAAAATGAATCAAAATGAGAGCAACGAAGCTTACCTTCGGAAAATAGGGAAAAGAGGGTGTGAGGGGCTCGATCTATTACTTCCAGGGGTCGGATCAAGCTCTTCTTGACCTTTGAAGGTAGGGAAGTCAATAAAGTTTCACCTTTATAAGGTTGGGAAGATAAAGGTAGCAAGGAAAGGGAGAACGAGAGCGATTACCACGAAGACGGCGAACAGGGCACCTTCTAGACTTCTTCTTGCGGCGGCGACAGGGAACTCGTGGTGGAAAAACTCCTTTACAACTTTTGTTATTCTCGGATTTGGCATCGGTGGTGGCTTCTCTTCACACGATCTTCAAAGGAGAAAGGATGGGAGGTATATTTGTGGTCCTCAAGCTTAGAAACAACAAGAAACAAGAGATTTGCAGGTGGTTGAAAGATTGAACAAGGGAGGAAAAGAGGATGAGAGGTGAGGGCTTTCGTTTGGACTTGAAAATATGAGAAAGAGAGAGAGATGGAGAGAGAGAGAGAGAGTCTAGGGTTTTGGTGGCTCAGAATTTTGTGTGTGGGTTTAGGGTTTTGGGATTGTTACCTCCTATAAATAGAGGAGCAAGTGTGGGTTTTATGAGGGTTAGAATTTTGTGTGTGGGTTTAGGGTTTAGAATTTTGTGTGTGGCTTTAGGGTTTTATGAGGACAAAAGTGTGAAGGAGGGAGCAATGGGGGGAGAGAGAGAGAGAGAGATAGGGAGATGGTCCCGTAAAGTCCGACATCGAATCTCGACAATCTAACCCAAACCCCGACTCTCGAAAAATTCAAATTAAATTTCAAATTGTTTCAAAATAATCAACTAGTCTCCAAGTTGTCAAATCCGAATCTCTAGAGCGGAAATAAATCCGTCGAAATCGCAAGTTCAAATGGATGTCAGAATTATTTCAAGGATTTTCCCAAAATAGCAAGTTGCTCGAGGACAAGTTTTCGAAAACTTTTCAAGTCGGGTAATTATATGATTTAATAAATTTCGGTCTTTACATTCATCCACCTCTAAAAACAAGTCTCGTCCTCGAGACTAAAACCTTCAAAACCAAGCATAGCCTTCCAACTTTCAAAACCATTCAAAACCTTTCCAAGCTCAAGTCAGTCCTTTTCAAAACCGTTCAAAATCTTTCAAATCAAAGTTAGTCAAGCAAGTTTCAGAACTCAATAGTTGGAATCAATGATGTGCACGCAAATTGCCATATTTTCTATGCACATTTATGTCCATTTTGACGTTATTTGCAAGCATATTAGTGGGGAAATCATAAGATTAGTGTAGTTTATGCATAATTGTCAAATATAGAGGTCTACACAAGTTTTTATGTTATTTCGCATAATTCGAGATGAAAATGGACGAAATTTGGACAAGTAAAGAAGAGCGGAAAAAGAACTTGAAGTCTACTGAGAGGTCGAAATCGATGATGAGCGTCGACATCGTGTGAAACAGAGCAACCAAGAATCGAGCAGAGGAAGAACAGAGCATGTCGACACAGAAGAGGTCGATATCGATGTTGCATGGTCGATATCGAGTGGGCTGATTCGAGGATATTTTATAGAAGTCGAGTGCAAATCCGAGGTCGAGTAGGACAACTCGAGATAGAGACAAAGAGAGGTCGATATCGGCGTCTGGTGGTTCATATCGATGTTGCTGCAGAACAGATCCGACATTGTTATTGATAGAATTCTATCTGTAGCGTTCGAGATAATCCTGAAGTCGAGCTCTTTTATCATCTACACCAGACTTATCCTTTATGATATTTACCTAAGTAATTTAGTTGTTTTACTTTATTAAGTTTTATCTTAGATAATAAAGATAGAGTTTCGAATCCTCGGATAGAGAGGTGAGTGACCTATAATTAGAGGCCATTAGGGCCGAGTTTAATCATTCAAGCACACACAATTCAATTTTTACAGAGAATAGCGAGTAGGAGAGTGAGAGAGAGAGAGAGAGAGGCCGAGTGGGGTGGTGAAGCGAGAGCGGAGTGGCTTAGTTCGGTGTACTTTCTTTCTTTTGTAATTTCAATACAAAGTAGTTTCTTTTACATGATGATGATGAGTTCAACGATGAGGCACGAGTAGTCAACCCACTTATAGGGTTGGGGTGAGCCCGACGATAGCAATGTAGGGTAAGTGCATCAAAGTTATGATTTTTATGCGATTCCGTCTTCTATCCTATGCATGATCCTTGCGAAAGTTAGGGAGATTCATTATTTGCATTATTGAAGCGAAAACCAATCATATTGTGAATTTGGATTACTCATGAAATTGGATAGTAACTCTTAGGTTTTATGCGAGAGCCTCTAATCACCTAAAATTTGGTAACGAAAGTTATTTGACGGAAAGACATTAAATTACATAACTTTAGCATCAGACTTGTATGATTATCGTTGTGGCATGAATCCCCGACCTTGGAAGCTTTTAGTTTATTGAATTTACATAAAAAGTTTGAGTTTTTATTTCTATCCATCTTTCTATAACCATTCTATGCACTTCGTACTACTTTTCCGACATATTAGGTTACGTTTATAGTTTCTGTTGCTGACATCGAAATTGACTGACAAGGTCGATATCAAGCACTAACATCGCTATCGAGGTTCCATCTCGACGCCGACTGCTTTTCTTTGGTCTTATGCAGGAAACTACTGGAAATCGACCAGAACCGAGGTCGATATCGACCAGAAAGCTCGATATCGAGTGTCTTCGAGAGTCGAACTTGATCGTGATTGCAACTTAGGAAGCGCTGACATACCTCCTCATGGATTCGATCCTAAATTACCCTACCACTACATCGGGAGGGATTCTTATATTTTATTTGCTTGGATAAGAGAGTTAGCTTAGTTTTATATTTGAATATTTTATATCTGAGCGAATCACCTGCCCCTACGAACAATCAACCACCTCTAAGGGCTAATCCCATATTCTCTTCCTAGATTCGAGTCTTAGAATCAATGTCAATTCTAACAATCTCAAGTCATACCATAAATCATAAGCCAAAACTCATCAAAAGTGTATAATCTCATATATCAAATAACAAAATCAACTCTAGAGAGTAAATCATACAATAAGTCACATCATGTATATTAGCATCATGCTAAGGGTCACGTCAAATATATCACATACCATCATAACTAACATATCAACATACATCAAAAGGTCCGTTAGCATCCATATCATATCACCATAGAATTTGTGCAGGATTACCAATCATAAGCATATCAAGCATAGAGATAAACACCAACCCAAAACTAAAAGAACTAGGCATGACTCACCACTAACTCACGACGTCAAGGAAAGGTCAACACTCGGCTCGACATAGGAAGATAACATCTCATCTACAACATCCCCATAACTCACCTAAAGGCTATCCTGAGTCTCCCAAGTTGCCACCTCGGGACTCCTTTTAGCCCACTGAACTAGAAGTAGAGGAACCTCCGTGTTCCTCAACATCTTGACACGACAGTCAAGCACCCTAACTGCACTCTCTACGAAGGTATGGTAAGGCTCTATCCAATGATCGAAATAGTCAAGGATGTGACTCTGGTCGGGGACATAACGATGAAGCTGGTATACATGGAAAACATTATGCACACCGGTCAACGATGGGGGCAAGACTAGACTCTAAGCTACCTCGCTAACCCTCTCAAGAATCTCAAATGGACCCACAAACCTAGGGCTCAACTTGCCAATGATGCCAAAATGATGGATTCCTCTAGTCGGCGACACTCGGAGCCAAACATGTGATCTAAACTAAAAATCAATCTCTGTCCATCATTGATGTGCATACTTCTTTTATCGGTCCTAAGTAATCATCATAGGCTCTCTAATGCATTCGAACTGGTCGATCGTCTCTCTTACCAACTCTGGTAATGAAGTTGCGGTGTCCACGGGCGCCTCCCATACAGTGCCTCGTACAGAGCCATCTCAATCGATGAATGGTAACTGTTGTTGTAGGAGAACTTACCAGTGGTAAAAATCTTACCCAAAGATCACCTCACTCTAGTACATAGGACCTCAGGATGTCCTTTAACGTCTGAATTGTCAACTCACTCTGACCGTCTGTCTGCGGATGGTAAGCTGTCCTGAATTGTAGCTGAGTCCCCAAACCCCCATGAACCTACTACCAGAATCTCGAAGTGAAGCATCCATCTCTTTAAGAAAATATACTCTCAAGAACTCCATGAAGCCTCATAATCTGTTTGACGAACTCCCATGATAGCCTCGAAACTAGCAAAGTCTGTTGGATAACAATGAAATGGGCTGACTTGGTTAATCTGTTGACCACGACCCAAATAGCGTCGAACCCTTTGACGTCTCTCCTCAATCCGACGACGAAGTCTATGGAGATGTATGTCCACTTCCACTCAGGAACAGGAAGCGATCTGACAAGTCCCCTCGGACTCTAGTGCTGAATCTTGACCTGCTGATAGACCTGACATCTGGCAATGAAATCGGTTATGTATGCTTGCATCCTCCGCCACCAATAGGATCTCCTCAAATTCTGGTACATCTTATTCATCCCAGGATGGGCAGAATAAGGGGTAGTGTGTGCCTCCTGCATAATCCTCTTCCTTAGATCCGAAGTAGATGGCACCACGATCCTACTCTGAAATGTCCTATCATATTAGGTAGGCCGTTTCTAGCTATAGCCGATGCCAATATCGGCGTGTGAAAGGGGCTACTATCTTTTACAATTGGCAATGAGGTAATAGCGGTCTCTTTCAATCCTACTATGAAGGAGGTGAACCAAATGGAAGTCAAGTACTTATATGCCACGGGGAGAGTCATCCCTTGTAAAGAACAATTGGAAAGGACTTTGACTAATGAAGAACAAGCTAGAATGAAGGGCAATGGAGGCCCAAATGGAGGAGCTCTTAGCAATTTGGCACCAAGAGGATGAAGAAGAAGAGACTGAGATTGCAGTCGATGTTGACAGACCCCTATCGATGTCGACCACAAAGGAGCTAGAGCATGTGCCAGAAACTAAGTATGGGGTCAACGCTGATGATTCCATCGAGGTCGACCAACTTCATTCGATATTGATTGGACCCACTTGACTTCGACTCCTTCATATCGACCTACCCCCCATCGACTGCACCTCTAGAAGATAAGTTGCACTTGACATCGACTGAGCTCAGTTGATTCCGACCACCCCCTTAAAAGAAAGATGAATAAAAGGTAAGCCCATTTAAAGATTTCTATCCCTCGGAGTTTATAAAAAAATATCCCTATGAGAAAAGTAACTTTGTTGTGCGCCTTACAAATGTTGTAGGTGAGAAGACAAGAGAATACAAAGCGAGCAACAAGGTATACATGGACCAATGTAATATAAAGGGATGCAAAAGGAAGGATGCAAGAAAAGGCAGAGTAGTGACCATGCATGAAGTTTATCTAGGAAGGTTGGAGTTTAGAGATAAAAAGGGAATAATTTTCAAGGTCAAGCTAGAAAGCCCCGAAGAAGAGATCCGAGCCATATGGTCCCTATATGTCCCATCTTGAATTAAAGAGCGGAAGAAGTCGGCCTAGCGAGTTTAAAATCTAGAGCATGTAAATAGACTTAATTTTTGGATATATAATTTTGTTTTTAGGGTTTTGAGTATTTGGTTTTTGTGAGAACTAACGAAATTACAGGTGCAAAAAAGCTAAAAAGGCATTCGACGTCGACCCTACTGCTCGATGTCGACCTAGCTATGTCAAGGAGAAAAAGGTGTGACAGATCTCGGATCACCTTGAGATGAAGGAATCACTCGAAGTGAATCGACCTAGTCGATATTGACTAACCTACTTGATCTCGACTGCACCTACAAAGGCACCTATTTTGAGCTGTTTCGCTTATTTCTAGTAAGTTTTCTTCTGATTCCACTTCTGATTTTGTTTTTTTACAGTGAGGACACTGTAAGATTTAAGTATGGGGTGGGGAAAAAGCATGCTTATATATTTTGCTCACTGGTTAGTTTATCTTTGGTTAATCGATTAAGTCTTTCATTTGCATTACATGGTTGGCTCTTACATTTTAGGCATTATCTTTGGATACATGTTTATCTTATGTGCTTAAAGTTTACAGTCAAAAGAAATTTTTTAAGAAAATCACCCCCATTGAAAAAATTGAAAAGTGTCATGTAAGTTTTTACAAGACTCGACGATGAAAAAGTAGATCCGTTAGAGATATAGCAATTAAATTTCCTAGTAAAGGGAAGTCTCACTAAAGTGCAATTTTTAGAGAAAACCTTGAAATGAGGTAAAATTTGAAGTTTCTTTTGACATATGCATAATAAGAGGACGAATGACGTTATTTTCCATTTTGATCCTTATTTTCCCTAGCCAATCATTACCCATGCTTATTAGCCTTACATCATATTATAAGCCATATGTGCTTTACATTATATTTCCTCCACAAAGCTTATAAATTGCCCATTTTCATACCTTTTTACCCATCCGGGGAACATGTTGCAAAATGGAAGTCATATTATGAAGATGTTATATGGTTTGATATATTGTGAGATTATTATAATGTTGATGGCAAGATATTTTTAATGGAAAATTTAATGAGAGAAAGAAAATCCGGTCACTTAGGAGTTAGGTGAATCAACCCTGCTTGCGGAGGATAAAATTCACGCAAGATGGGACACCAAGGTGAGGAGTCCAAAGCGCTAAGTATCCAAGGCCATTCATAACACCGTAATTTGCAAATCGCGGGAAGGCAGCGTTAAGGTTAGAGAGGTAAAAGCATAAAAGTGAAAAAAGCAAAGAAAGCATCATGAGAGGAAGAGAAATGTGGATATCATAAAGGATGATGCATCAAAGTAAAGAAAGTTTGAAAGTTTCTCCCCCGATTAAACACCACATTGCCAAATATAGCCCACCACTCCTTTTACCTGCACTTCACCATGCGCTTTAAAAGTCCTCTTGATTATTATTGATATGTTACAAAATTGTTTTGCATAACCCTTCTTTTGTGTGAGATGTTGCTTTTCATTCACATGCACGAATTTGAAGGCAATAGTACCTTTGCGAGGATGGTAATTTATTGTTAGGGTTATATAAGAATGGATCTATGATGTTGAGAGTTTAGTCCTTCCCCTGTTTGACCATTAAAGTATTGTTTAGGGACAAGCAAGCTTAAGTATGAGGTGTTTGATGTGAGCCTATTTTACCATATTTCAAGCTTACATTTATTCCATTTCTTATGCATATTTCATACTTTTTGGTTCGGAAAGTAGATAATTTATGTAGTTTATGTTCACTTGCAAGATACATAGGTCTACACAAGTTTTGGTTTAATTTCGCAGGATTTGGAACGTTTTAGAGCAATTACAAGACACTGGAAAAGCACTCGATTTCGAGCAGAGCACTCGACCTCGACATAAGTGATCAACATCAACAGAGACTACTCGATGTCGACTAAAGAAAAGTGCAAAACTGAAACTAAGGCATAAAGAGACAATCTTGACCAAGACCAACCCAAGTCGATCGATACATAGCACTCGATGTCGACTAGTTCACTCGACATCGACTTGAGGAACAGACACATAGCAGACATGTAATGGTCCGAATCTTTTGAGGATTGCTTAGCCACATCATTTACTTATCATCTTCATTATATACTTTTATCCTTATGGGTATATTCCTATTTACCCTAGGGAATACTCCATCCGTCTCAAAATTTAAGTCGTTTTAGGATTTTGCACATGTTTTAATAAAAACACTCACCCCTCAATCGACATCATCATTCCACTAACTTTTTCATAAATTTTATTATTTTTTAACACCCCTATATTTTTTAACGAATCAAAATCTTTAAAAAAATCAACAACACACAAATCGATACAAATTATTACTATCCCCTACCTAGAAAACCTAAAACGACCTAAATTTTGATACAAGAATGAAAGGCTAAAACGACCTAAATTTCGACACGGAGGGAGTAATATTTTAGATAGTTTTATAATTCTAGTCGTATTTATATTTATCAATTTAGATATAATTTAATTTCTTAGAAAGCAAGTTTAGTTCCCTATAAATAAAGGCATTAGGCCTAGGGTTTTAATCATCCAAGAACACAAGTATTTTTATGCCCACAAAAGAGAGAGATAATCGTGAGTGAGAGAGAGAAAAGTGTTTGGTTGTGTACTCTTTAAAGGTTTAGGATTTATGCAAAGGTTTGATTTTTATGTTTATTATGTGCTCAACCATGATGATGAGTGAGTCGTCGTCCCACTTATAGGGTAAGGGTGAGCTCAACAATAGCCATGTTTGTATGTTTGAATCTCTGATTTTATTATGTATTTTCATCCTCTATCCCGTGCTTAATCCTTCATGAGAATTTAGGATCATTCCTTATTTGCATTATATGAAGTGAAAGTGGATTGTTTGTGAATTTGGATAGTAATTAGGATTCGCTTACGGGAGTTGACTAAACCCTAATTATGAAAAGGATAGAAACAAATAGGTATTTATGCAAGAGCCTCTATATTCCTATTTGGTGATTACGAGAGTTGTCATATGATTATAAAAACATAAACTTTATATGATTTAGGTGTGATGCATGCATGGTTATTGTTGTGGTGAATCACTACCTTAGAAGCTTTAGTTTATATAGTTTTACAACCCCAAAAGTACTTGCTTTTATTTCTGGTCATAATCCCTACATCATCCTATTTTATTTCGACCATCTTTGTCAAACACTGTTTACTGTTATTTACTACACTCGAGATTGACCAACACATTCGATATCGAAAACCCCTTTAATTGAGATCCCACATCAACAGTCTTCTAAGTCCACCGACGCACCTAAGTTCACTCGACCAAACTAGTCGACGTCGACCTCTCTGTTCGCTTTTTACAGGTTGTGCATGTTGTGAAGAAATAGTAGGAATCAACATCCCCTGTTGATATTGACCACTGCAGTCGATATCGAGGCTACTGATCGACGTACAGAGACATTTTTAAAGACTATTCAGGAAACGCTGACTCGCCTCCTTGAGGATCGATCCTAATTCCCTAGTTCTACAATATGAGGGATGCTTGTAATTTTATTTGCTAGGAAAAGGAGTTTGTTTATTTGAAGTTTTATTTACATATTTAGTTTCCCTCCTAGCAAAATCCCATCTAGCATCTGTAGTCCTCGGCCTCTTCGCCTCGGGCGTGAGAGAGCTTAGACGGTGGTGGAAAGGATCCTTTGCTGATCATACAAAAGCACAACCTCTAAGAATCTCTCGAATGATACAACTCCCAAACTCGATACATGAAGAAGAACAGCTGGCGGTAGTCTCATGGATAGCATCCTGATGCGGCTCTCATCCATGGTACAGAGGTTAGCACAATACATCTGCTCCCTCTTGAACCGGCAGGCGATCTCGGACACAGAAAGTGAAGAGTCATGAGTAGCATGCATGAAGGCCACCTCCTGGGCAGTCTGATTCCCAACCAGATAGTACTCTCATAGCAGCAATGCTTTGAAGTCCTCGTAGCTCAACTCTTCTCGATCCGCCTTATAGAAGGACCATCGATCAAAGGCGTCATTCCGCAGGAGACCTACGGACAGCCTTTGGCGCTCAGTACCCGGAGCGCCAATGAAGTCGAAGATGCTATCGATCTGCCAAAACCAAGCCTCTATGTTGTCACCAGCCTCTCCGAGGAAGTGAGGCAGGTCGCAATGTCCCACTGACCTAACCTAATCGATGCGCTTCTCATGGAGCACACCGAGAGTGACCTCAGCTTGCTGCTCGATATAGATGTCCGACTCTAGTTTAGCAAGCTGCTTAGCGGGAATCGGAATCTCGAGGGCAACTAGCCAAACGGCTCCAAAAAGTCCTCTCAATATCTCGATCAGCATAGCTCGATCAAGTTGTCCAAGTACAGCCTCCGACGGAGGAGCCTGGATCTCGACACCCTCTTGGGCCTAAACCCCAGCATCTGCCTCGTTAGCGACTGCTCGGCGAGGGGGTCGTCCCCTGTCTTGATGTAACGGGCCCCCACGCCCAACTGATCCATGACGTGTGTCAACCATAACTGCTGCATAAGTAGGGATTAGCCCTCAGGCTCAATTTATAAATAGCACAACCAAGCTATCTAGAAACCACTCTTCAAGGAGAGACTAACCGGAGGGGGCAACTACCTCTCAGTCACTATATTCTAACCTCGCTACTCCAACTACCACGATGCATACTCCTTGGAGTCTTCCAGGCTCTCTATAAAGTATAAAGCTAGTTTTGCCCACAGTTTTCCGAATTCAGGTCCATAGGGGACGATCTATCGGCTTTTTACCCACGCAATTACCCCTTTTCGATTTCTTTACCTTAATTTAGGTTCATTAAATTTATTTTTCCCCCTTTAAAATCCATCAAAATCTGTTTGAAATTCATGGGCGGTTTTTCCAAAATATACGCTCAACCCTTTTGTAGCCGGATTGCGCAACCTGGCTCTGATACTAACTTTCTAACGACCTAAATATAAATATTCGAGTTATGTTTCGAAGGTTGGATACCTTTGTTTGGATCTTGCAATCCAAGTACGGGTCGAGATTTAAAACCCCAAAAGATAGTCTTTAAAAAAGGGGATTTCAAACCCCAAAATACGCGAAGAGCCAATGGGTATCCAGAACCTGTCCTATTTGACTAAGTCGCTCAAAACCAATTGAAGTTCAAAACATAATAAGCGGAAATTAGAGTATAACATGCCACGACATGGCCAGGTCCAAACCAAGTAAACGAGTATAAAATATCCAAGTATATAAAGTCTGGTGAAAGTCAGTCTCTTGGTCGATAGTGCGCCAAAAAAATAAACCCACCAAGGAAGCACAGAGAAATCAATGATCTGCAATCATACCTTAAAAATATACATGGAATGGGATCAGACTGAGGCTGACACACGGGACTCGTTCCTACTGCGATCACATCATACATTTTATACCTAAATAAAGATGCTCTGATGCCAAACGGAATTTTAACAGACAAATCATGCTTATGAGGATATATAAGATGTAGAAGTGCGGTAAATGGCTCAAAGAATGCCAAGTGTCATATCCCTGATGTCCGCTAAATCGACCATGTTTTATGCCTACTTTTCCTTTAATTTTTGCCATATATTTACATTTGGGTTGGGATTGCTTTGAATTTGTGTAGTGTATACTTATTTTTAAGAAATAGGGGTCTACACAAGTTTTGGTTTAATTGTGCAGAAATTGCAGCAGAATCGAAGACAAAACAAGAAGTTGAGAACCGTCGCAGAGCCGTCAATATCGACTGGAGCTCTCGACATCGACTGAAGAAACTTATGAGGAAACTAAGTGAAGAGAAGCCAAGAAAAGCTAAGCTACCGGAGAAGAGGTCGACATTCACCTAGATCGATGTAACCGCACGGAAAGTAAAAACTAATTATCTGAGTTACGTTTAAGAAGGCTAGGTCACCTTCCAACTAGATCTTACAACCCGAGTACGAGTCCAAAGTGTCATAGTAAAAAGAAACAATGTTATAAAATAGGGATTTCAAACCCTTAAATATTGCGGGTCCATTGGGGACCAAGTACCTGCCTTAGTCTAATCGTAAAATCTAGTGGAAACAGAGTAAAGTTTAAATCGAAATACAATCCAAAAGGGTGCCACGGCAGAGCTGGGTCAAAACGACGCAAAAGAGTTTAAGAGAGAGAAAGTTTAGTGGTCTCTCAAGCTCTCGATCTAACGCCAACAGTCCAGACCCGCTAAGCATCCATATAAGCAATGATAGCGGCTAGCGGTTACCTGAATCTAAAAACAAAAAGAGGGGGATCTGGGTCAATCATCAGGCCACTCATGCGCGCATGTAAACACACTATGAGAGGCATATAATAAGCATCCTATTCCTAAGATGAAATGCGTAATGCAAAACTAGTACGTTGATATTCTCAATCCTTCGCCAATCCTTCCTTGCAAAGGATAGAATTTGGCTGAAGTAAAATATTAATAAATCTTCTAAGATAGATAGATCCTAGATAAAGATAGATAAAACAATCTTAGTGGTTAAGGAAAAATCTAAATGGATAGACTTTCCTTTTTACTTTATTTATCTAATATAACATAATTAAAATAAAAATTGTGTAAGATTTTGATTGCATTATTATTTCCAAATGGGCTTGAATAAGTTGAGGCAAATATTCTATCCTGCACTTGTGGTTTGATCTAATTGTTCTTGCTTAGGGACAAGCAATGTCTAATTATGGGGTATTTTGATATCACCCTATTTTATGTGATTTTAGGTGTCTTGGGAGTAGGTTTTATGTCTACTAAGTGTTACTTTATGTGTGTTTTATGTGATTTATGTGTTATTTCGAGTATAGAGGAACACGTTTAGGGGAGGGTTATCGCTTAAATAAAATATTCAAATTCAAACTAAGCTAACTCCATTATCCAAGCATATAAAATACAAAAATCCCTCCCGATGTAGTGGTAGGGTAATTTAGGATTGAATCCATGAGGAGGTATGCCAGCGCTTCCTAAGCTGTGAAATCACGATCAAGTTCCGACTCCAGGAGACCACTCGATATCGAGGTGTCTGGTCGATATCGACCTCAGTTTTGGTCGAATTCTAGTAGTTTCCTGCAGAAGACAGAACCAAGTAGTCGACGTCGAGATGGAACCTCGATATCGATGTTAGCACTTGATATCGACCTTTACAGTTGATTTCGAGTCTTCAAACAGAAACTGTAAAATGTAACCTATTTTTCGAAAAAGTAGTCTGAAGAACGTAGAATGGTGAGGGAATTGTGGACAGAATAAAAACACAACATTTTATATAAATTCAATAAACTAAAAGCTTCCAAGGTCGGAATTCATGCCACAATGATAACAATGTAAGTATTATGCTAAAGTTATGAAATTTAATGTCTTTCCGTCAAATAACTTTCGTTACCAACTTTTTGGTGATTAGAGGCTCTCGCATACAACCTAAGAGTTACTATCCAATTTCATGTTTAATCCACATTCACAATATGATTGGATTTCTCTTCAATAATGCAAATAATGAATCTACTCAACTTTCGCAAAGAATCATGCATAGGATAGAAGACGGAATCGCATAAAAATCATACCTTTGATGCACTAACTTACATTGTTATCGTCTGGCTCATCCCGACCCTAGAAGTGGGTGACGTACTCGCGCTTCATCATTGAATGCATCATCAGCATTTAAAAGAAACTACTTTGATTAAACAAAAGAAAGAAAGTACACCGAACAAAGCCAACTCTCTGCTCTCGCTTCACCACCCCACTCGGTCTCTCTCTCTCTCTCTCTATCTATTCTCTGAGTGTATAACTAAAACTTACTGTGCTTGGATGTGTGTGGATGCTTAACTCAGCCCTATTGGCCTCTAATTATAGATCTCAAACCTCGCTATCCAAGGATTCGAAAACCAATCTTTATTCCTATGATAAACTTTAATAAAATAAAACAACTAAATTACTAAGGTAAATATAAAAAACTGATAAGTCTGGTGTTTAATGATAGAAGATCTCCTCTTTAGGATAATCTCGAACGGTTCGGATAGAATTCTATCAAAAACAGCATCGGATCTTTTATGCAGCAAACATCGATGTCTACCATGAACATCGATATCAACCTCTTTTCTTCTTATCTCGAGCAGTCCTACTCGACCTCGGATTGGCACTCGACTTCTATCAATATCCTTGATTCAAGCCACTTGATATCGACTATACAACATCGATATTCACCTTGTTGTGTTGACATGCTCTGTTCTTCCTCTGCTCGTTTTCTGGTTACTGTGTTTCACTCGATGTCGAGGTTCATCATCGATTTCGACCCTTCAGTAGACTTCGAGTTCTTTTTCCGCTCTTCTTCTCTTGTCCAAATTCGTCCATTTATGTCTCAATTTTTGCGAAATCACATAAAAACTCATGTAGACCTCTGTATTTTGCAAATAAGCATAAACTACACTAATCTTATGATTTCCCCAATAATATGCATGCAAATAACGTGAAAATGGACATAAATGTGCATCGAAAATATGGCAATTTGCGCGAACATCAAACACCCCATACTTAAGCTTGCTTGTCCCCAAGCAATACTTTTAATGGTCATTCAGGGGAAGAAAGTAAACCCTCAACATCATAGATTCATTCTCATATGTCCCTACACTCAATTTCCATCCTCGAAAAGGTACTAGTGTCAACCAAATCCATGCCTGTGAATAAAAGCAACATCATACTCACAAAAGGAGGGTTATATGCATAAAATAAATTTTTGCGTCATAGCATTAATAATCAAGAGGACTTTTGCAAGCTATAGAAGAGTAGATTGGTAAAAGGCTAAAGGTGGGCTAATTTTTGGCCATGTGGTGTGAAATATGGGGAAATAAACTTTCTTTCCAAAATTTCATTCCACAATCCTTCTTCATAATGTTTCTCACCTTTCGCTCTTCCACAATCCTTTCGCTCTTCACCTCTCTAACCTTAGCGCTGTCTTCTCGCGAGTCGCAAACATGGGTGTCATGAATGGCCCCGGATACTTAGTACTTCGGACTCCTCACCTTGTGTCCCATCTCGCCGAACTAACATCTCAACGAGCAGGGTCGATCTACCTTTATCTCTTGAGGTGATCGGATTATTTCTCACTCATTAAATTTTCCATATTTCAAAATTATTTCGTTCCTGCCAACAACTTCATAAAATTGCACAAACTCTATATAAAAACTCCAAAGATGACATCCATTCTCAAACTTCTCCGCGGATAGGGTATAAGTTATAAAAAATGGGAAATATCTAATATATATGGAGCAATAATGATGTAAGACTCATATATGGCTTGTGTAATTGCAAATATGCATAGGTAAGGCTAGGATATGATGTTGAACATATGTATCGAAATTTCATAAAGTCCTCTGATAGTATGCATTTAGATGGTAATAATAGGTTTCATTTAGCTTAGTTATGATGCATATCATGCATGGTTTAAGCACAATTTGCATATTTGCTCTCTATGTTGGTGGAGTCGGAATCTACACGTTTTTATTGATTATTTCAGATAACTGTGGATTCGAGGAGGAGATATGGCTTGATGAAGCATTAGATGAGGATTGTCTAGTTGATCAAGGAAGCTTACATGAAGATCTAAAGAGGTCCTTAGAAGAAGAAGCGAGCCTAAACGAAAAACAAGTCTACATAAGTTGTTGCCAGACATGCTGAACTTGTTTTGCATTTCTGGAGGCTTCGGTTGTCCGATCGACTATTATGACCATGCGTTGGAAAGCTCTTTTAGTGAGCTACAACTTTCCTGTTATCGTCGAGAGCTGATTCGACCTGCATTTTTCGTAAAAGACTGATGCAGCGGGCGCCGCAATATGCCGCGGCCGCGGCAAATTCCAGCAGCGACGCGTTTTGTGCAGCGATGTTTTATCTATCCAAACCCTATTTATCTATCGAATTGTCATTTGGCTGAGGGTGGATGATTTTGGAGAGGGCTTAGCCCTAGGTTTCTATTAACTTCATTTTCTATTCTACGTTCTATCAGACCATTAGAGATTGAGCGATGTTTTCCATGAAAAACTAAACTCATCGGTTCTGCCTATAATTTGAAGCTTTATTTGGACTGATTGTGAGTTTCTAATTCTCGTTCCTTAATTCCTTGATTGAATGCTTCAACTTCTTTGTGCTTATTGAATTATTGGTTTGTTCTATCTTGTCTGGCCAACTTGTTAGATCAATTAAATTGCTAGGGTTTTGTAGATTATTGATTGTGAACCTTAACCCAAGTAGCAAACTTATCCCGCTAGAGCTGATTGAACTAATTGGACAAGTAGGAAGTTGGATGTGTTGTTAAACCCCTCTTTAGGGACTGCAAATACCTTGGCTAATCTATGAACTTAAAGCTATCAATTGGGTTAAATCCTTCTTTAGGGACTGGTCGATTCATAAGGGTTTCTAGGACTAATTGGACTAGTAACTATATTAGGTCGAGACAAGGGCATTCATAGGAAACTTAATAGCACAAGAAGAAGTTACAAGGATCGTTTCACCCAAATAAAGTGGAAAATTGTAGGTAGAACTCCTTCTCATCATTGTCTCAATCAAAACCATTTACTTTTACTTGCACCATTCCACTTTGATAAAAGGCGGATCATTTTGCATTCTCACAACCCCCCTTTGGTTACTCAATTAGCACCCGAATCACACTTGAATAGGAAATTTCCCTGTGGGATCGACCTCTTGCTTATTGCTATACTAGTTATATGTTTGAGTTTACTTTGACGGGTCAACGGCAGGTTTTCCCTCCGTCAAATTTGGCGCTGTTGCCGAGGAAATTTATTTATTCTTGTGTGTTTTTGTTGCTAACCTTGGTGTGGACCACTTACCTGGTCCGCACTCATGCTACTAACATATGTTGATGGTGAGGTTATTGTAGTTACACGGAGAGAGTTTTCATCAATACTTCATCAGACTGATGGAGTACATTAATGATCTTTATTCTTGGGGATATCAAGCTAGTTTAAGGGAATTGCTTCTATGCATCTTTGATGGCATGACTTCTGAGACACGGAGTCTTGTTGAGCGCATGAGTGATGGAGGTTTATTAGATATGGGACTCTTGGAGATGTGGGAATTTTTCTGCATCATGGATTATCCATGTGCGCAGAATGAGTCACTTCCTCCAGTATCTCAAATCGTTGAGACCTCTGTTGCACCTCTTGATGTCATTGTTGAAGATCAAACTAAGAAGATAGAGGAAGAAGACACTTCATCTGACGATATCATCCCTAGCTCGCCCATTGATGAATCAGGTCCAGAGCTTGCTGAGGCTACAGAGCAAGTAAAATATGTCTCCTGCACTATAATGAATATTGGTAGATGCGTTGATCCATTTGACTGCTACTTTGATAAGCCACCAATAGAACTGAATTGGTGGTATTATATACCCTTTGTGGGTTATCGAGCTCAGGAATACAATAAGTCGAAACAATTCCTAAATTCTTTATTACTTAGTTTCAATTTATTTGTATGTAGTGCATGCTTATTTGGTAGTTGTGTGCAAGAGTTCGACAGATTACTAAGGGCTTTGACTATGTCTGATAAAAGTCTTAAGCTTACCCACAACGTCGAGCCAACGACATGTAACAAAGGCGCTTCTCGGGAGGCAACCCGAGGTAAGTTTTCAAATTTAGTTATTTCAATTCCTAGTTAGATAGTTTTCTTTTCAATAAATTAGGTTTTCCATTAGGCATTAGATATTTGCTTTTAGTTTTGGATAGACAAAGTTTTTAGGAAAGGTCGCACGAAACAGGCAGCGGTCACCGCAATGCTCAGATCTGACTTATATGCCTGCTATTTGTTCATGGGTCTACTCTTCCACCACATTGTGAGTATTTCATTCATCTCTCCCTCTATGATTTATTTTTTTTGTTGTCTTTTATGTTTCAATGAGGCCAATGAAAGGTTTAAGTGTGGTGGAGGGATTGCATTGCATATAGATTGAGTTTGCATATCATGTTTATTTATGTCTTCATAGATATTTTTATTCATATATTGCATTTTAAAAAAAATCATGCATTGCATATACATAGATTTCAAATACCCACCTTATTAAGAGAAACTCTACATTCTTATTGCATGAACTTGTAAATCCTACGATGAATTTGATTTGCTTAGCCTGATCACCTTAAAATGTTTTCTTATGAAGCATGATTTTGTGATGTAATTGAGCATGTATGGTTGAGCTTGAGTATGATTGAAATATTACAAAACATAATCATTGTGAGGATGTTTTAGCCTTATTGGAACCATTTATAATTCTTTTGGCTTAAATGTGTGATTTATGATGTGTGCTCAATTTGCCATGTCTTTCGCTTACATCTATTTCGATTTTTGTCCATATTTTATGATTTTGGGTTGGGAAAGGATGAGATTTATGTAGTTTATATTTATTTGCAATATATGGAGGTATACACAAGTTTCTGTTTAATTTTGCAGAAATCAGACTCACTTTGGAGCTTAAAGGAAGGTCATGAAGACGTTGGAGAAGCTAAGGAAAAGCACAGGATAGTGCAGCTGGAGAAAACGCCACTTTTCACCATTCAACATTTTGAATCAAGTTCTGATATCTTCATGAGATTTGTACTCGAAAAGAGCTTTCCAACGCATACTCATATGCGTCAATCGGACAAACGGGGACTCGGGAAAGTGCGTTTCAAGACGGATGCAGAATGCTGAGAACTGTCAAGAAGGTCGATATCGACCTTACTTGGTCGATATCGAGTGGAGCACGTCGACCAGAAATCGGCTCAGCACTTGGAAGCTGCACAGAAGAGGTCGATATCGACCAACTTTGGTCGATATAGAGTCAAGACATGGTCGAAATCACCTTCAGAGGCCGAGATCGAGTGAAGCTGAGAAGACAGGTCGATATCGAATGAACATGGTCGATATTGAGTGAACCCCATAAATAAAGCCCTAGGGGCTGGTTTTTCAATCATTCAAGTTAAGTCGTCTTCAGACGCAAGTAGTTAGGAGGAGAGCCTAGAGTGAAGATTGAAGGATTTGTAAGTTTTAGTTTTAATTTGAAGCTAGTTGTTTATTTTCATGTTTTGTTTCTAATTCCCCTATTCTAGGGTTGGGGTGAGCCCAATGATAGGCATGTGTTCTTAATCGATGAATTCATAATTGTATGTGTTTCTATCATCATCTACCTCTATGCTTAACCCTTGGGTGAAAGTTCAAGGAATTCATGTTGCAAACTTGGATAGTAATTAGGGTTTTTATTCGTGAGTTTAATAATCCTAATTAAGAAAAGGTAGAAACAATTAGGTTTATTTTCGAGAGTTGATTTACCTCAATTGTTGGAATTAGCGAAAGTTGATTCTTTGATGTAAAGCATGCTCTTTTATGTTATTCGTGATTTATACATATGTTTATTGTTGTGGTGATCCCTTACCTTGGAAGTTTGCACTTTTACTATTTTATTTTATTATTTAAATTCTACAGAGATTCTACTCGACACCAACCACCATCCCCTCTCCATCCCTCGACATCAACAAGTCTCAGTCGATATCGAAGGCAACCGACCGCCCCCTTTTCCCGCTACTCCTGAATGCCGAAACCAACTAAACCTAGAACCGCTGACTTCTCTCAAGAGGACGAACCTGACTCCCCTATACTATAGCGGGGGTCTTGACTATAAATTTATTTGGTCGAGAAACCCTCTCGTCAAATTGGCGCCGTTGCCGGGGAGATATCAATTGCACCTAGTTTAGTTTTGTTTAAAGTTTAGGAGTAGCCCATCCCTTATTTCTTAGCCTATCACATACGCTACCACCACCTACCTCATCGGTACCCACTAGGTGCCAAGATTTTACTACTAATTTGTGTTCTTTATTGTGATTTCAAAGGTTAGGTACAAAGATGCAAGAAGTATACGATCTCGAACGGGAAAGATGGTTCGAAGATTTGAGATGGAGAAATAGGCTCGCACAGGAGGACGCATGATTAAGGGAAATAGCTCGGCTGGAAGACTTGATCTGAAGGCTTGAGGCTTCCTATCATTCTCCTTCCGATAAGCCAATTGATCCACCTCCAGCAGAAGAAGGCTGGCTTGACAACGTCCCCTTCTATGAGCCAGTCGATATCGACCACCTGGACTCGACGTATATGCATTCTGGAGGAACTGATTCGGAGATATCAGTCGATGTCGAGTGTACCTTACTTGATATTGACCAAACACCTGATATCGACTGTACTTCAGTCGAAATCGATTGTCCCACGGAATTTCAGGTATGTCTTTCTTCGATTTCGAATACATCGTTGTTGCCTATCTTTAATGAACCATTTGTAGGATCCCGAGAAAAGGAAGATCTAGAAACAAAGAAGCCGGATGTCGTTGCCCAAGGTGATTCAAGGTCGCTTTTACCTTACATGATGAAGGCTATCCCCGACGATTTTTAGCAACCGATGTTTATATTCAAGTATGGGGTCCTAGCAAAGTGGCACGAAGCTCCACAGGATGAGGAGGAAATATCTCTTCCCACTCCACCGTTTTACCGTGGTGGAGATGCGCAACAAAATCAACACATGAAGTGGAAGAGATATGATAATAAGGTATGTAAATCTTCTTTATATCTTCCTTTATGCAGGCCAGCTGGGGCTCAGGAAGACGAATGGGTTAAGCCATGGAGCATTCACTCGGGGAGGTTTAAGGTTCTCCATATGATGCCCCCATATGACATTCCGCACTTCCCGCCACCGGAGGAACCACCAGATCCACCTATACCTCCGGATAAGGATGAGCCAAGCTAGGGCTTAGAAGGAAGTATGTCGAGCTAGTGACTTAAACCCTAGCGCTCACGGGAGACAACCCGCTATTTTTATTTCCTTTATTAGATAAGTTTATTTTTCTATATATTTTCTTTACTTCGTGCAAGGTTTTCTTTTTCTTTTGATGACTTTAGGCAACTCGGAGAACTGGAAGTCTACTCGATGTCGACTAGTACAGTCGACGTCTACTGGATTCGCAAGCGGACAGAGGTGCTCGGACAACACAAGACGGAACCACGGACTGCTACAGTCGATATCGACTGATACAGTCGATATCGAGTCATCACATCGAGTCGACATGCCTTTTCCACTCGACTCCCTTGGAACCTTATGCTGCAGTCGATATCGACCCTAGGTCACTTGATATCGACTCCTGGTGGCGACATCTACAACACCTATTTTGCGCTTATACGTCCATGTCTAGTAAGTTTCTCTCTTAACCCTAGTTCTTATACAGTGAGGACACTGTAATCTTTATGTATGGGGTGGGGGAAAAGCTTACTTGCATATTTTTAATCATTTTTTAACATATTTTAAAAATTTTGAGCATAGTTATGCATACTTCTCCAATTGCATCATACATGGTTACTTTGGATATATCTTTCTATATGCATCGAGTCTATCTATATTCATTATGTTCATTATCAAGTTTATTATCCAAAGTCTAGAAAGACTAAAGTCTTGAACTTGACGATGCAAAAATAGATTCATTAGAGATAAAACATGAAATTACCTAGTTCAGGAAAGTCACAATGAAGTGCAATTTTTTAGAGAAAACCATGAAAAAGAGGTAAAATTTGATGTTGCTTTTGACGTATGCATGATAAGATGATGGAGGACTTTATATATTTCCATACATATGCTCAATTTCATATCTTAGCCTTACCTATGCATATTTGCAAATACACAAGCCATATATGAGCCTTATATCATTATTGCTCCACATACATTACATATTGCCCATTTTTTATACCTTATACCCTATCCGGGGACAATGTTGAGAATGGAAGTCATCTTTGGAGTTGTTATATGGAGTTTGTTCATTATTATGAAGTTGTTGGAAGGAATGAAAGAAATTTTCAAATATGGAAAATTTAATGAGTGAGAAAAAAATTCGATCACCTCAGGAGATAAAGGTAGGTCGACCCTGCTCGTTGAGATGTTAGTTCGGCGAGATGGGACACAAGGTGAGGAGTCTGAAGTACTAAGTATCCGGGACCATTCATGATACCCATGTTTGCGACTCGCGAGAAGGCAGTACCAAGATTAGAGAGGTAAAAGCATTAAAGTGAAAAAAGCATTGAGTGAAGAGCGAAAGGTGAGAAATATGATGAAGAAGGAATGTGGAATGAAGTTTGGAAAGAAAGTCTATTTCCCCGGATTTAACACCACATGGCAAAATATTAGCCCACCTTTAACCTTTTACCAATCTACTCTTCCATAAGCTCGCAAAAGTCCTCTTGATTATTAATGTTATGTTGCGCGAAATTGTTTTATGCATATAACCCTCCTTTTGTGAGTATGATGTTGCTTTTAATCACAGGCATGAAATTGTTGACATTAGTACCTTATCGAGGATGGCAATTGATTGTAGGGACATATAACAATGAATCTATGATGTTGAGGGTTTAGTTTCTTCCATTGAATGACCATTAAAAGGATTGCTTTAGGACAAGCAAGCTTAAGTATGGGGTGTTGATGTGCGCTCAATATGCCATTTCTTTCGCTTACATTTATTTCGATTTTTATCCATATTTTATGTTTTTGGGGTTAGGAAAGCATGAGATTTGTGTAGTTTATGTTTATTTGCAATATATGGAGGTCTACACAAGTTTCTGTTTAATTTTGCAGAAATCGGACGCACTTTGGAGCTTAAAGGAAAGTCATGAAGACGTTGGAGAAGCTAAGGAAGAGCACAGGATGGTGTAGCTGGAGAAAACGCCACTTTTCACCATTTAACATTTTGAATCAAGTTCTGATGTCTTCATGAGATTTGTAGCCCTCGAAAAGAGCTTTCCAACGCATACTCATATGCGTCAATCGGACAAAAGAGGACTCGGGAAAATGCGTTTCAAGACGGATGTAGAATGTTGAGAACTGTCAAGAAGGTCGATATCGACCTTACTTGGTCGATATCGAGTGGAGCACGTCGACTAGAAATCGGCTCAGCACTTGGAAGCTGCACAGAAGAGGTCGATATCGACCAACTTTGGTCGATATCGAGTCAAGACATGGTCAAAATGACCTTCAGAGGCCGAGATCGAGTGTAGCTGAGAAGACAGGTCGATATCGACTGAACATGGTCGATATCGAGTGAACCCCGGAAGCCGATTTCGAGCCATACCGAGTCCTAATCCGAGTGGAGGAAACTTGCACATGAAGGAGAAGATATTTCATCTACTTTCTATCCTAAAGGGTTGAACAATTAATTACCTTAAGGATTTATCTATTTTATCTAGAAGTATATCTTTAGATAGATTTAGATAGATTGCTCTCTTAGAATAGTTAGGATTGAGCCCTATAAATAAAGCCATAGGGGCTGGTTTTTCAATCATTCAAGTCATGTCATCTTCAGACGCAAGTAGTTAGGAGGAGAGCCTAGAGTGAAGATTGAAGGATTTGTAAGTTTTAGTTTTAATTTAAAGTTAGTTGTTTATTTTCATGTTTTGTTTCTAATTCCCCTCTTCTAGGGTTGGGGTGAGCCCAACTATAGGCATGTGTTCTTAATCGATGAATTCATAATTGTGTGTGTTTCTATCATCATCTACCTCTATGCTTAACCCTTGGATGAAAGTTCATGGAATTCATGTTGCAAACTTGGATAGTAATTAGGGTTTTTATTCGCGAGTTTATTAATCCTAATTAAGAAAAGGTAGAACCAATTAGGTTTATTTTCGAGAGTTGATTTACCTAAATTGTTGGAATTAGCGAAAGTTGATTCTTTGATGTAAAGCATGCTCTTTTATGTTATTCGTGATTTATACATATGTTTATTGTTGTGGTGATCCCTTACCTTGGAAGTTTGCACTTTTACTATTTTATTTTATTATTTAAATTTTACAGAGATTCTACTCGACACCAACCACCATCCCCTCTCCATCCCTCGACATCGACCAGTCTCAGTCGATATCGACGGCAACCGACCGCCCCCTTTTCCCGCTACTCCCAAACGCCGAAACCAACTAAACCAAGAACCGCTGACTTCTCTCCTGAGGACGAACCTGACTCCCCTATACTATAGCGGGGGTCTTGACTATAAATTTATTTGGTCGAGAAAGCCTCTCGTCAATTTACTCTCCCTATGTTTCTACCTCTTGATATTGATTTCATTAACTATTTTCAAGACTGACTCACATGTTTGTTGCTTGCGGAGTTTATGTTTTGTGTTTATATTTTGTTCTAGTTTGTGCATATTTAGGGAAATAAGGTGGAAATAGTTGATGCACTTAGTAACCGGGTCTACGCATGAGACACATGGGTATGATTCGTGCAAAACAGTGTTCAAAACTATCAACTAAGAAAGAAAGCTTGATAGATCGGGGCCATTCATGACACCCATGTTTGCGCAAAAGATGTTCAAGTGGACTTCACTTTAGTAAATTGAGGTGTTGATAGACCGGTGCCATTCATGACACCCATGTTTGCGCAAGCACCAAAACAAGAAAATAAATAGAAAAGAAAAAAAAAGAGAGAAAAAGAAACAAAAAACAAAAAGAAAAAAAAAGAGTCACATTTTGTTTATTTGTCTTTATTGTGTCCCGCAAGGAATGGCATTTCGGTGGAGATTTGGTGATATTATGGTCAATGTCTATGAGCTTAGTGCATTTTGGATTGAGTTGAGGGTTGAGCCTTAAAGCCTAAACACATGAGAGCATGAGTGAAACACATATTCCTGGTGAGGTTGGATGATTTCTACTTCTAAGCTTTGAGCAATAAATACATGCTATGATGTTTATTCACTTGGTCTTGTGCTCATTTAAAATTGTTGTTACTTTTGATTTGGGCTAATGCATGTAGAAGGAAAGTGTAGGTATAGTTTGCTTAAGTGTGGTGGAGTTTGATAGCATGCATTTAGATCGTAATAATAGGTTTCATTTATCTTAGTTAAGATGCATATCATGCATGGTTTAAGCACAATTTGCATATTTGCTCTCTATGTTGGTGGAGTCGGAATCTTCACGTTTTTATTGATTATTTCAGGTAACTGTGGATTCGAGGAGGAGACATGGGTTGATAAAGCATTAGATGAGGATTGTCTAGTTGATCAAGGAAGCTTACATGAAGATCTAAAGAGGTCCTGAGAAGAAGAAGCGAGCCTAAACGAAAAACAAGTCTGCAGAAGTTGTCGCCAGACATGCTGAACTTGTTTTGCACTTTCTGGAGACCTCGGTTGTCCGATCGACTATTATGATCATGCAATGGAAAGCTCTTTCAGAGAGCTACAACGTTTCTGTTGACGTCAAGAGCTGATTGAACCTGCATTTTTCGTAAAAGACTGATGCAGCGGCGCCGCAATATGCCGCGGCAGCCGCAAATTCCAGCAGCGACGCATTTTGTGCAGCGACGTTTTATCTATATAAACCCTATTTATCTATCAAATTGTCTTTTGGCCGAGGGTGGACGATTTTGGAGAGGGCTTAGCCCTAGGTTTCTATTAACTTCATTTTCTATTCCACGTTCTATCAGACAATTAGAGATTGAGCAATGTTTTCCATGAGGAACTAAACTCATCGGTTCTGCCTATAATTTGAAGCATTATTTGGACTGATTGTGAGTTTCTAATTCTCGTTTCTTAATTCCTTGATTGAATGCTTTAACTTCTTTGCGCTTATTGAATTATTGTTTTGTTCTATCTTGTCTGGCGAACTTGTTAGATCAATTCAATTGCTAGGGTTTTGTAGATTCCTGATTGTGAACCTTAACCCAAGTAGCGAACTTATCCCGTTAGGGCTGATTGAACTAATTGGACAAGTAGGAAGTTGGATGTGTTTTTAAATCCCTCTTTAGGGACTGCAAATACCTTGCCTAATCTCTAAACTTAAAGCTATCAATTGGGTTAAATCCTTCTTTAGGGACTGTTCGATTGATAAGGGTTTCTAGGACTTATTGGACTAGTAACTATATTAGGTCGGGACAAGGGCATTCATAGGAAACTTAATAGGACGAGAAGAAGTTACAAGGATCGTTTCACCCAAATAAAGTGGAAAATTGTAGGTAGAACTACTTCTCATCATTGTCTGAATCAAAACCATTTACTTTTACTTGCACCATTCCGCTTTGATAAAAGGCGGATCATTTTGCATTCTCACAAACCCCCCTTTGGTTACTCAATTAGCACCCGAATCACACTTGAATAGGAAATTTCCCTGTGGGGTCGACCTCTTGCTTATTGTTGTACTAGTTATAAGTTTGAGTTTACTTTGACGAATCAATGAAAGGTTTTCCCTCCGTCATCCTCCATCGTCTTATCATGCATATGCCAAAAGCAACTTCAAGTTTTACCTCTCTTTCATGATTTTCTCTAAAAAATTGCACTTCATTATGACTTTCCTTAACTAGGCAATTTCATGTTATATCTCCAATGAATATACTTTTGCATCGTCAAGTTCCTTATAAGCTTCCATGACACTTTTCTTTATATTTTCAAAATTTTTTATGGGGGTCAATTTTTTTTTCGAAATTTTAAACATGCTAAAGATAAATATGATATGCTTAAAGAAAAAGACATCTAAATTAACTATGTATAAATAATATGCATAAACATGTAAAAACTATGCAATTACTTATGAAAATTTTCAAAAACATGCTCAAAAATGCTAAAATATGCGAGTAAGTCTTTCCCCCACCCCATACTTAAAAATTACAGTATCCTCACTCTATAAGAGCTAGGGTTAAGAAAGAAACTTACTAAAAATTCATGAAAATCAGGAATTGAAGACGTCTGCAGTGGTGGTCAATATCGGGCATACCAGTCGATATCGACTAGTTACCTCGATTTCTGGTTCAAGCTTCAGGGTGATCCGGCCTCGACCACAAGCTATCTGAATCGACCATCTTGGTCGATATCGAGCATCATCCTCGATTTCGATGTCTGTTATGTGCTCCTTCTTTTTCCTGAAACTTGTTAGAAAATAAAAAATAAAACCAAAACATAAATAATAATGTCTTATGTCTCAAAACAAAACCAAAAGATGTCCAAAACTTAAAACTAATTGTTGCGTTACAAGCTTTAGACTTTAAAGTTGCTAGGCCGACTATTCCTTTAAGCTCTCAAGGCGGCATCTGCAGAGCCCATGTGGCTTGGGCCTCAAATAGAACTCCTTTCTTATCTCTCGGCTGCATCCCACCTGGATGGATTTGATTCACCGTGAATGGTCCAATCCTCTTATCTTTGAATCTACTAGGGAACCAATGGTCTTTTGATTTGGAGACATACACCTTATCTCCTACTTCATCATGGCTCGAGTCATCATTGGATACCCTGCACAAGTGCACATACAAAGGCAAACCTCATCCTAAAAGTGATAAATCTTTAATAGAGATCGAGAAAGAGGAATTCGTACCTTGGCTTACCTTCTCTTCTTTCAGTGGGTTAGGTCGATATCGATCAGCAATACTCGATATCGAGCTCTGTTGTGCTCTTGGAGGTCCTACGATTTGGAGTTGTTATGCTCGATATGATCAGGTCGATTTTGACCTGTGGTGCTCGATATCGAGGTTCCTCCTCCTTCTTTCTCAGCTTATGGGGCAATCGATTTCGGCTTTGGTTTTTGGTCGATATCGACCTGTGTGCCCGATTTCGATTTTCCTTCTCCTCCTACGTCGGCCCCTTACTTATATCCTGGCATAGAATCTTGAACTTTTTTAGTCGACATCGACTTACCTGGGTCGATTTTGAGTGGCTTTTTGGCTCCTTCGTTCAAGATTGCCACGACTTCCTCCACTTGGGCTTCTATGGCCCTCTTTTCAAGCTCCTCAGGTGGCATATTCCTTACCTTGGCTTCCCCACATGTGATGTAGACACCTGTAATTGACTCAATCTCCATTGGCCCTTCATTATTCCTGACCGTCTTGTTGAAAGCGTACTCTATCACTTCGTCACTGATGGTGAATGAGAGCAATCCTTTCTTGAAGCTTATGTTGCATCGATGGTTGCTAAGAATGGCCTACCTAAATTAATGGTACAAGCAGGGTCCTCTGCCATATCAACAACTATGAAATCAGTAGGGACAAAGAACTTACCTACTTGCACTGGCACATTATCTACCATCCCTGTTGGAATCACTACCGTATTGTTCGCCATGTAAAGCTTTGCATCCACAAGCTTCAGGGGACCTAGCTTTATCTTGTGCCATATGGTTAGTGGCATCATGCTAACACTAGCGCCCAAATTAACTAAAGCATTAAAGCGATATCGACATAAGCCTATAGCTATAGAAAACTTACCTGGGTCCGCCCGCTTCTCTGGTAGCTCCAATCTGTTGCACTCCTCTGCGATCTCAGTAATTGATCGCTTCTTACCTAGGATGTCCTTAAGGAACCTAACATATGATGGCATCTCATGAAGTGCTTCGGTGAATGGAATTGAGACATTAAGTCCTTGAAGCATCTTCACGAATCGCTGAAACTTCTTTTCCGTCGGGTCCTTAACAATTTTCTTGGATGGGAATGGCAGCACCTTCTACATCACTGCAGTTGGAGTTAAGTCGACATCGACTGGATGGGGGTCGATATCGACTGGAGGAGGCGATTTTTGTGGTGATTAAGCAGAAGTGTCGACATCGAGCTCAGGAGCCTTGACATCGGTATCACCTTGGTCGATATCGACAGGGTTGGTCGATATCGACGTCTCTTATGAGGCCTTCTCCTCCACTTTTTGCTCGGGCCTTTGTAATTGACGCCCACTCCATAGATTTATGGCTGCTATGTGTCCAATAGTTTTGCGCTTTTGGTTGGGTACAGTAGATCCAGGCAGCGATCCTGACGGTTTGGGTATTTGCTCAGCCTATTGACCCATTTGGGTCTCAATGTTCCGCTTCCAAATGTCGATCTCCCCAAGCCTAGAATTGATGCCCTGCAGCAGAGTATGGATGGAGTTGTTGGATTGTCTGAACTCAGCATGGTTTCTCCGCATCACATCAAGAATGATCTACAAGTCATCCTTATTTGGTTCCCGCTCAGGGTGCCTTGGTGCTCTTTATGGTGGGGGATCCCTTTGTTGATGTGATTGATAGAACCTTTGATCTCCACAGTACTGCTGATTGCCCCCTCCACAGGGGCCTCTCATCCACTTGGCTTCCTCATGTTGCTCTGCCATAGATACTTGCTCAAAATGTGGGCAGTCACTAGTGTTATGCCTTGTTCAGCCACATTCATGACAAGGTTAATTGTTGTTGAGGAACCTAACTTTCTTTTGAAGGCGGCGTGTCTAATCGTTATGGAATTGTTGCCGCACATCAGGACCAATCTCCTTTGGAGGCTCAAAAGGTGGCAATGGGGCAGGCCTTAAGTCATAGGTCGCAGCACTCCCATAAGTGTTGTCAAAATTAACCAGCCTCTCAATTGTCTCCTAGGCCTCCGTTGGAGCGAGCTCAATGTACCGATAGGAGGTGTATGAGTTGATTCTCTCCTTATTCGGCCTATCAAGGAAATTATAGAAGATCTCCTAGATGACATATAGTAGTTGCCCATTGGTCGGGCATGATCTTAGTAAGTCCTTAAATCGCTCCCACGCCTGTGCCAACGTCTCACCAGGGTTTTGTTTGAAAGCCGTGATCCTTTGCCACAACATCGCCGTTTTAGATGGAGGAAAGAACTTGTTTAGGAACGCATCCTTCACCTCTGCCCATGTCCTCAGCGAGCATGGAGCCAAACTCTCTAGCCATTGGAATGCCTTCCCTGCCAAAGACCATCGAAAGGACTTTAGTCTCACATACTCTAAATTCACACTATCAGCAATAGTTTCACAAAAGTCCATAAAAGTAGAAATATGTTGCATGGGGCATTCATTAGGTCTTTCTTCAAAAGCTTTTCTTTTTATCTCAGATAGGAAGTTTATTTTTATTTCATAGTTAGAAGGAGGAATGAAAATAGCGGATTCAGGAACATGTAGCGATGGATGGATGAATTACATCGCCGTTTGTGGATACTGATTGTGCCATCTTGGGCTTCTCTACGCGCATCCTCCTCTCTATCAGCGCGGGCTCGCTCTGCAGCAGCGGCGGCCCTCTCAGCAGTGATTGTAGCACTGTGATCCTCAATTTCTTTCCTCAACCGCTCAATAGTCTCAGCATGTGTCTCGTTATCCGCCATGATTCTGATAGCTTTGTTGCGAAGATGGAAGAAACCTTCAGGCTCGTCAATACTCTCCAGGATAGGTTCGCGATCAGAGCGTCGCATAAACCTACAAAATAAGCACTAAAGAAAGATCGTGAATTAAACTTAGGTGGCGACTGATTGCCTCCCCGGCAACAACGCCAATTTGCTCCTTTAGGGGAGGCGTATCACTTAAATAAAATATTCAAATTCAAACTAAGCTTCCGAGGTCGGGGATTCATGCCACAATGACAACAATGCAAGTATTATGCTAAAGTTATGAAATTTAATGTCTTTCCGTCAAATAACTTTCGTTACCAACTTTTAGGTGATTAGAGGCTCTCGCATAAAACCTAAGAGTTACTATCCAATTTCATGTTTAATCCACATTCACAATATGATTGGCTTTCGCTTCAATAATGCAAATAATGAATCTCCTCAACTTTCGCAAAGCATCATGTATAGGATAAAAGACGGAATCGCATAAAAATCATACATTTGATGCACTAACTTACATTGCTATCGTCGGGCTCACCTCGACCCTAAAAGTGGGTAAACTACTTGCGCTTCATCATTGAACTCATCATCATCATCATGTAAAAGAAACTACTTTGATTGAACAAAAACTCTCCGCTCTCGCTTCACCACCCCACTCGGCCTCTCTCTCTCTCTCTAACTATTCTCTGCGTGTATAACTAAAACTTGATGTGCTTGGATGTGTGTGGATGCCTAACTCAGCCCTATTGGCCTCTAATTATAGATCTCAAACCTCGCTATACAAGGATTCGAAAACCTATCTTTATTCCTATGATAAACTTTACTAAAGTAAAACAACTAAATTACTAAGGTAAATATCAAAAACTGATAAGTGTGGTGTTTAATGATAGAAGATCTCGAATTTAGGATAATCTCGAACGCTTCGGATAGAATTCTATCAAAACCAGCGTCTGATCTTTTTTGCAGCAAACATCGATATCGACCATGAACATCGATATTGACCTCTTTTCTTCTTATCTCGAGCAGTCCTACTCAACCTTGGATTGGCACTCGACTTCTATCAATATCCTCGAGTCAGGCCACTCGATATCGACCATGTAACATGATATCGACCTTGTTCTGTCGACATGCTCTATTCTTCCTCTGCTCGATTTCTGGTTGCTTTGTTTCACTCGATGTCGAGGTTCATCATCGATTTCGACCGTTCACTAGACTTCGAGTTCTTTTTCCGCTGTTCTTCTCTTGTCCAAATTCGTCCATTTTTGTCTCGATTTATGCGAAATCACATAAAAACACGTGTAGACCTTTGAATTTTGCAAATAAGCATAAACTACACTAATCTTATAATTTCCCCACTAATATGCATGCAAATAACATCAAAATCGACATAAATGTGCATAGAAAATAGGGAAATTTGCGCGCACATCGAGAGGTCTACACATGGTGTGTGTGAAATTTTAGGTGTTTCGGTGCATATTTTGGAGTATTAAATGAGCCAAGGAAAACGGGAAAGGAATGAGTCATGTTCAAGGATGATCATTGAAGTCGGAGTATGCCCATAGAGAGCGTTCGAGCGACATGAGTTGAAGCAAGAGAGCTTTCAAGGTCAAAATGAAAGAAGCAGGGCGGACTCGTACTCGGGACTTACATATATCGAGTTGATATAACGAGCAGAGAAGGAAATCACAACTATCGAGTCAATACTTGAACATACCGAGTCGATACCTGAACCTATCGAGTCGATACCTTTATGTTCCGAGTGAAAGAAAGCTTTACAGAAGCTAAGTATCGAGTCGATAGCATCAAGTGTCGAGTCGATACTTTTCTTCAGCGTTATTTCGTCGGGATTTTTTGTTCGATTTTATTTTTTGTTGGACGACTTTTTTTAGGATATTTTTATTATTATTTTATTTTGACACTTCTTCTAGAGAGGAGGGGTGAGAGAAAGGACGACTAATTTTTATTCTAAAAACCCTAGTTGCAGACATTGAGAGTTTTAGACTTTTTCAGAGATTTCTACTTGAAGGTTTGTTTTGCTAGATTTAAGATACGTTCTGTTAATCTAGTTTTATATTCTTTCATCATGAATTCTTTGATTGTGTCTGAATCTATGTCTGGCTAAGTTTCTTGTTCTAGGGTTGGGGTGATCCCAACGATGCAGAGATAGACATGTGCGTATGATTGCCTGAACGAAGTCTATTATTTGTTTGATTTGATCCATGAGTGCTTAATTCGATTAATTCCATGATTGATCGGAATCCTTTTGATGTTCTACATGCGACAGCTGTGATTGAGATTGGATATATAGATGGAGTTGTTAAGTTTATTGGAAAACATGGATTGAACTTGAGAATTGTTTATGAGCAATCTATTTAATTCTCTTGAGGATAAGAAACTATCGTAGATAACCTAGGTTTGAGTTGGTTATGCAGATCGCGCCTGCGATTGTTTGATCGATTTTCTCGCTAGGAACACCCCATACTTAAGCTTACTTGTCCCCAAACAATACTTTTAATGGTCATTCAGTGGAAGAAAGTAAACCCTCAACATCATAGATTCATTCTTATATGTCCCTACAATCAATTGCCATCATCGAAAACGTACTAATGTCAACCAAATCCATGCATGTGAATAAAAGCAACATCATACTCACAAAAGGAGGGTTATATGCATAAAATAAATTTGCAACATAGCATTAATAATCAAGAGGACTTTTGGAAGCTTATGAGGAGTAGATTGGTAAAAGGCTAAAGGTGGGCTAATTTTTTCCAAAACATTCCACGTTCCTTCTTCATAATGTTTCTCACCTTTCACTCTTCGCTCAATGCTTTTTCACTATAATGCTTTTACCTCTCTAACCTTAGCACTGCCTTCTCGCGAGTCGCAAACATGGGTGTCATGAATGGCCCCGGATACTTAGTACTTCAGACTCCTCAACTTGTATCCCATCTCGCTGAACTAACATCTCAAAGAGCAGGATCGACCTACCTTTATCTCCTAAGGTGATCGGATTGTTTCTCACTCATTAAAATTTCCATAATTCAAAATTTGTTTCATTCATGCCAACAACTTGATAAATATGCACAAACTTCATATAACAACTCCAAAGATGACATCCATTCTCAAACTTTGTACCCGGATAGGGTATAAGGTATAAAAAATGGGCAATATGTAATATATGTGGAGCAATAATGATGTAAGGCTCATATATGGCTTGTGACTTTTGCAAATATGCATAGGTAAGGCTTAGGATATGAACTTGAGCACTTGTATGGAAATTTCTTAAAGTCCTTCATCATCTTATCATGCACATGCCAAAAGCAACTTCAAGTTTTACCTCTCTTTCACGGTTTTCTCTAAAAAAAATCGCACTTCATTGTGACTTCCCTTAACTAGGCCATTTCATGTTATATCTCTAATGAATCTACTTTTGCATTGTCAAGTTCCTTATATGCTTCCATGACTCTTATCTTTATTTTTCAATTTTTGATGGGGGTCATTTTTTCTCTTTTTTTTTCATTTTTTTTTCGAAATTTAAACTAATGCTTAAAGATAAATATGATATTCTTAAAGATAAAGACATTTAAATTAACTAAGTATGAATATGCATAAACTATGCAATAAATTATGAATAATTTAAAAATATACTAAAAATATGCTAGTAAGCCTTTCCCCCACCCCATACTTAAAGATTACAGTGTCCTCATTGTATAAGAACTAGGGTTAAGAATGAAACTTTCTAAAAATTCACGAATTTCAGGAGTCAAAGTTGTCTGCAGGTGAGGTCGATATCCATCATACCAGTCAATATCGACTAGTTTCATCGATTTTTGGGTCTAAGCTTCAAGGTGATCTGGCCTCGACCACAAGCTCCTCAGAATCGACATTTAGGTCGATATCGAGCTTAGTACTCGATTTCGATGTCTGTTTTTGCTCGCCTTCTTCTTCTTGAAACTTGTTAGAAAAAATAAAAACAAAACCAAAACACAATAATAATGTCTAATGTCTCTAAACAAAACCAAAAGATGTCCAAAACTAAAACTAACTGTCTTTTACAAGCTCTAGACTTTAAAGTCGCTAGGCCGACTTCTTCATTACGCTCTCAACGCGGCATTTGTAGAGCTCATATGGCTTGGGCCTCAAATAGCTCTCCTTTCTTATCTCTCTGCTGAATTCCGCCTGGATGGATTTGGTTCATCGTAAATGGTCCCATCCTCTTATCTTTGAATCTACTAGGGAACCAATGATCTTTTGATTTGGAGATATACACCTTATCTCCAATTTCATAATGGCTCGAATCATCATTGGATACCCTGCACAAGCGCACATGCCAAGGCAAACCTCTTCCAAATAATGATAAATCTTTAATTGAGATCGAGAAAGAGAAATCCCTACCTTGGCTTACCTTTTCGGAGCTTTTTTCTGTCTTAGGTTCGGGTCCATATCGATCAGCAGTACTTGATATCGAGCTCTGTTGTGCTGTTGGAGGTCTTGTGGATTTGGAGTTGTTCTGCTCGACATGGTCAGGTCGATTTCGACCTTCTGACCTCGATATCGAGGTCTTTACTCCTCCTCTCTCTTCCTCTTTGGCAGTCTATTTCGGCTCAGGTTTGTGGTTGATATCGACCTTTATGCTCGATTTCGATGTTCCTTCTCCTCCGTCAACCCCATACTTATAACCTGGCACAGAATCTTGAACTTTGTTAGTAGATATCGACTTACCTGGGTTAATTTCGAGTGACTTTTTGGCTCCTTCGTTCAAGATTGCCACAACTTCCTCCACTTGGGCTTCTATGGCCCTCTTTTCAAACTCCTCAGGTGTCATACTCCTTACCTTTGCTTCCCCGCATGTGATGTAGACACCATTGATGGCCATTATCTCCATTGGCCCCTCATTATTCCTCACCGTCTTATTGAAGGTGTGATACGGGGTATGCCGTAGGATGGCCCGATCTTCGACAATAAAACAAGAAACTCAAGAACGGAAGTAAGAACTATCAAGATTCAATAAAGAAAACAAGAACGCAACAAGAAACTAACAAGAACAAAGGACTCGACAATGACTCAATAAGGACTGATTCGAACTAAAATAGAATGAGATAAAGACCCCCGGCCTCCTTAGAGGGTAGGAACCAAATACCAACGACTATAAAGCCTGCCTCTACAACCTTACACAACCAAGCGGACAACTTGGAGGCACAAGGAGGGGACTTGTGAATTCCAGGATCACCAAGCTCTCGCGAGGTTGATGAACACAAGGCAAACCAAGCTGGGATCAAACCAATTTGCAATCGATGAGCTCCGCTACGAATCGATCGACTTAGCACTCGATGTGTTTCACACAAATATGAGATTTCTATATCATAAAAGACGTGTATTCTACAATGAAGGTGGCTGGCTATATGTAACCCTAACATGGGCTGATTGGGCTCAAAATAATAAAAGGAACACTTAAAAGAAATTAATAAAAATACCCCTAAAGTTTCCTAAAATAACTGAAGTAAAAATAATGCTAAAAAAGGAAGTAACATAGGTTCCATGACTTAGTGAAAATCGGCAATCCTAAGGGCTATGGTGGTTCGGCCTATTGGATCCCAATACACATATAAGTCTTCAATGTTGGCTCCGGGAGTTGAACCGTGCTCGAGAACAATGCATGACTCACAAACATGAATGAGTCGCGTTGAAGCTTATTAGCTCGGGCTCGAGTCATAGGTCCTTCTCCAAGTATGATTGGCGTGTCTGGAGTTGTAGAAGATGGTCCCGTATCAACATCCCCTTCTTGGAAAGGATTCAACCACGAATCCAAGTCCTCGTCCACAGCAATGTAAGGAATGAGATCAGTGACGTTGAAGGTTGCGCTTACGCCATAGTCTTCAGGAAGCTCCAATTGGTAGGCATTCTCGCCCACTCGACGCAGCACCTTGAATGGTCCATCTCCTCGTGGTGCTAGTTTTTTTTTTCCGTTCCTCTGGGAACCTCTCCTTCCTAAGGTGCACCCACACAAGATCCCCTGGCTGAAATGTCATCAAACTCCGCCCCTTATTTGCTTTGTTGGCGTTGTATTCAGCCTTTTGCACAAGCTTTTGACGCGTCCGTTCATGTAGCTCCTTAACGAAGTCGACATGCTTACCTGCTTCAAATGACTCTTTCTCTCTCATAGGATATGGAGTAAGATCAAAAGGGGTTAGTGGATTAACACCATACACACATTCAAATGGAGTTATCTTTGTTGAGGAATGCATAGTCCTATTATAAGCAAACTCCACATGAGGTAAGGCTTCTTCCCAAAGCTTCAAGTTCTTCCTAATAATGGCTCTAAGGAGAGTGGTTAAGGTTCTATTGGTTACCTCAGTTTGGCCATCAGTTTGGGGGTGACTAGAGGTAGAGAATAACAATCTGGTTCCCAATTTTCTCCATAAAGTTCACCAAAAATGACTTAAGAACTTAACATCCCTATCACTAACAATGGTTTTTGGCACATAATGAACCTAACTACTTTTCTAAAGAATAGATTTGCAACATTAGTAGCATCATCGATTTTATGACATGCAATGAAGTGAGCCATTTTAGAAAACCTATCTACCACTACAAATATAGAATCTCTCCCCTTCTTAGTTCTAGGCAACCCCCACAATAAAATCCATAGAAATGTCTTCCCAAGGGGCTGAGGGGGTAGGTAGTGGTGTATACAATCCATGGGGCATAAGCTTAGATTTGCCCTTTAAACAATCAATACATCTCTTAAGGCAATGTTCTACATCCCTAAGCATATGTGGCCAATAAAAGTGTGATTTAAGTGTATGATATGTATTATCTCTCCCAAAATGACCCATTAATCCTCCATTATGGGCTTCATTAACCAATAATAATCGAAGAGAACCCCTAGGTATACACACTTGATCTTTCTTAAAGAAGAATCCATCAAATATATAGAAATTTTCGGTTAGACCCTTTTCTTTGCATTTTCGAAAGCTATCCCCAAAATCAGCATTCGTTTCATATAATTCCTTAATGTAAACAAAGCCTAAGACTCTAGAATCCAAAGTGGTCAATAAAACATGTCTTCTAGATAAAGCATCAGCAATCACATTGTCCTTTCCTTTCTTATACTTTATTACATAAGGAAATGTCTCAATAAACTCCATCCATCTACCATGTCTCCTATCAAGTTTATCTTGTCTCTTGAAATGTTTCAATGATTCATGATCAGTCTGAAGTATAAACTCTCTAGGCCATAGGTAATGGGACCATATCTTAAGAACTCTATACAATGCATACAACTCTTTATCATATGTAGAGTAATTAAGACAAGCACCTTTCAATTTTTCAGAAAAGAAAGCAATAGGCTTACCTTCCTGCATAAGAACTCAACCAATACTAACTCCGCTGGCGTCACACTCGACCTCGAATGGCTGAGAGAAGTCGGGTAGAGCTAGTAGTGGTGCGTGCGTGAGCTTCCCTTAAGCTTATTGAACGCCTCCTCCTGAGCTGCTCCCCAATTGAACTCGCATCGCTTCTTTGTGAGCTCCGTGAGAAGGGCTGAGATGGTGCTGAAGTCGCGCACGAACCGCCTGTAGAAGCTCGCCAAACGGTGGAAGCTGCACACATGACCAATAGAGGTGGGTATCGACCATTCTTGTATGGCTTTGATCTTCGCCTCATCGACACGCAATCCATTCGAGGTTACTACAAAACCAAGAAAAGACACTTGATCATTACATAACTCACATTTCATTAAATTAGCATACAAGTGTTCTAATCTTAAAGTATTAAGTACTTCCCTAAGGTGTGCTTCATGTTCTTTAGGAGATTTGCTATAAATAAGTATGTCATCGAAATAAACAACAACAAATTTCCCAATAAAATTTCTAAGCACGTGATTCATTAAGCGCATAAAAGTACTTGGAGCATTAGTTAAACCAAAAGGCATAACCAGCCACTCATATAAGCCAAACTTAGTCTTAAATGTTGTTTTTCATTCATCGCCTTCCTTCATTCTAATTTGATGATAGCCGCTTTTTAAATCAATTTTCGAAAATATGGAAGCACCATGCAACTCATCTAACATATCATCTAAGCGTGGGATAGAATGACGATATTTAATAGTGATAATGTTAATAGCCCTACAATCTACACACATTCTCCATGATCCATCTTTCTTAGGGACTAATAACACAAGTACAGCACAAGGACTTAAGCTTTCTCTAATATATCCCTTATCCAACAGTTCCGGGACTTGGGATTGGACCTCTTGGGTCTTAGTGGGATTCATACGATATGCAGGTCTATTAGGTAAAGAAGCACTTGGAATGAGATTAATCTGATGCTCAATTCCACGACTAGGGGGTAGACCTAGTGGTATGTCATCGGGGAATACATCCTTATACTCTTCAATAAGAGATAGGATGCGAGGAGGGAGGGTAGCTCTAAGCTCCTCACTCAACATGGTCAACCCTTTGCATAGGAGCATAAGGGTTCTTTCCCCATCCACAAACTCGTCTACATATGCACTTTTGGAAGCCAACAGTACATCCTTAGGCCGAGAATGAGGATCCACTTGGCTCGACTGAGCCTTCCTAGCTAACTCACCTTTTCGCTTCTCAATCTCTTCAGCCACTTGTGTAGGCGTCATAGGCTTGAGAACGACATTCTTTCCCTGCAAAGTAAAGGGGTAGCGGTTAGTAAACCCATCATATAAGACTTTACGATTAAATTGCCAAGGACGACCTAAAAGTATATGAACGGCTTGCATAGGCACAATATCACATAAAACATCATCTTCATAATGTCCTAGTTTAATATGCACTTTAACTTGCCTATTCACCTTCATATTTCCACAATCATTCATCCAATGTAATCGATAAGGTCTAGGGTGCTGAATTGTAGGAAGTTGTAATTTATCAACCATTTCTTGACTAGCCAAATTACAACAACTCCCACCATCAATGGTCAAATTAAAAACCTTTCCTTTTACTAAGCATCTAGTAGGAAACAAGTTTTCACATTGATTGTCATCACAAGTTGCAGGTTGGACACTTAAGACTCTCCTAAAAATCATGGATTCACCATGTTCATAATCAATGCCATCTTCATCATCATAAACATGAAGGTTAATGTTTTCATCATTTTCTTCATTAGCATGCTCATCATGTTCATCACAAGAATTTTCAGATTCATATTCTCCTAGGTGATTAATCATGAGAGTTTTCTTATTAGGGCAATCCTTCATATAATGACCTCTACCTTGGCATTTAAAACAAACAATATCCCTAGATCTAGTAGTAGAGGGGTTAGGATTACTGACAAGAGGAAAACCTGTCGTTGTTCCTGCCAAATAATACTCAAACTCAACACTAGTATAAGTGGTAAGAAAGAGGTCGATCCATAGGGAGATCTATTAAGTTCAAGTGCTAATCTAATAGCAAGTAACCAAAAAGAGAGTTTTTGTGAGAAAAAATTCCGCCTTTTGTCAAAGCGGAAAGAAGCAAACAAGGTAAAGGAGGTTGTAGAATGCAATAGAGAGAATTAGGTTCACCTACAATTTGTCACTTTAATTGATGAATTTGATCCTTGTTTCAGCCTCTAGTTCTCTTCTTTTCCTATCAATGTCCTTGTCCAGATCTTAGGTAAATTACTAGTCCTACGAGTCCTAGCAATCCTTATCTCTAAATAACCCTAACACGGTTAAGATTTAACCTAGAGATAGCATTAAGACTATGAATTAACCAAGGTATATGCAATATCAAGCTACGAGTCGATATTTAACATACATTCAACTTCCTACACATCCAATTAGTCCTACGAGTCCTAAAGGGATATGATTGCCACTTGGGTTAAGGTTCGCTACGAAGAATCTACAAAACCCTAGCAATTGAATGAATCTACTCTAACTAGTTGATCAGGCCAGGGAGAATAAAACACATTCAAGGAATTAAGTGCAAAGAAGTCAAAACATTCAAATAGGAATAAGAACTAGATTAAGAAACTCACAATTCAACAATCAAGATCCAAACTGTAGGCGAAACCTTCGAGAGTTTAGTTTCTCATGCTCAACGTGTTCTTAACAAGGTGAATAGTAGAATAACCTAAAAATATCTTTTAAAGGCCTACAAAGGATCGGCCAAAAATAATACTAAAAACCCTAATTAAATTGAATAACTGATTCGGCGTTTCTGGATAGGCCGCGGGGCGGCTGGCTCAGGCGACGGGGCGGCCTGGCGATCAGCGAAATCCTTCCAGAGTCTTCGGGCCGCGGGGCAGCTAGCTCGGCTGCGGGGCGGCCAGCGATTTCTTCCGCTTCTCTCCACGTGATTTGCTATAGCTGATAATGCCATTTCCTTTATTCTTTAACTCCTCTCAAATTCATTCCACCTTGCATTACGATTCCTGAAATAAACCATAACATTGTGTAGATTCCGCATCTTTCAACTCAACAAGTAATCATATAAATGCAACTAAAATATGCAATATTTATACCCAAACTATACTAAATGCAATCTATTATGCAATACTAATAATGCTCTATCAAATTCCCCCACACTTGAACCTTTTCTTGTCCTCAAGCAATAGAAAAAGTAACTTGCAACCCCACAGAATAGCAATTCATGTATCGACCCCAATATTCTTTAAGTGTAGGAAAAACTAGCAAACACGATAGATTAACAACATCATAGCACATAATATTCATGATTAATGAAATCAAGCAACCATATCCATTCTAGACCTCACAAGGAATATGTGTTTCACTCTCACTCAAGTGTTTAGGGTTAAATATTTACGCTCAAACTCAATCTTTAAAACCTTTGCTACAATAGTCTTGCACCAGTGTTGTAGCTCTCCACCGCTGGTGACTCTACACACAACAAAAATCATGAGGTCTTTTAATTGGGTTGTAATGGGGCCAAGGTAGAAAACATAAGGTATGGAACAATTTAGGCCATGCGGTGCTCATAATCCGGGAGCTAAGGATGCAACCAAATTACAATACCACTCACAAGATCATACCATAACTCTACAATGTATACAACTCCAATCTCAAGCATCAAACTTTACAAACCATACTCAACTCATTCTCTTATTTTTTTTTCTTTTTCTTTTTTTTTTTCTTTTTTTTTTCATATTTTCTTCTTCATGCTATATCAAATGATTTTCCTTGACTTTTACCCCTAAGTGAATTTTATCCTCCTTAGGTCCCAAGTAATATGTAAACTACTAGCAAGAATCAAAACATGTCATAAAAGTACTCCCAACATACAATCCATCACTCAAACCATCATCCACAATATGAATATTCACCAACTATTCCTAATTCCCGGATGGGTCAGGCTATAATTGGCTATGGAAAAATCTTGTGGAGCCAAAAGAATAGGCAGTTAGGCTTAATATTGGCTTCAAGCAGAGGATAATATGCAAGGTGGGAATAGAGTCAAATAGGGCTAATAAAGGTGCCTCAATCATCTTTAAGTCATGTGCAGAAATCATAATATGTAGCCTTGAATAAGATATCTAAATGCAAGCCAAAGAGGAAGCAATTATAGAGAGTACACTCAACAAGCAAGAGGACATAATATATTTTGTCCAAATATAGGCCAAAATAGCTCACCGGGTCATGTCTAAAACTTCAAGATCACCCAAAATCAAATATCTTATGTGCTCAATCATTAACCAATTATGCTCACCAAATAGTGTGGAAATCAGATATCAAAGGTTTTCAACAATCCAAGCACATCATGTGGCATAAGTCTTAATAAATAAATTAGAGGACAAGTGGCATCCATATGGGAAAATAAGACCTAATCCTAGCTAATGCATAAATATAATAACATAAATAATATAATTTTCGGATTTTTTTTTTTGCGAATAACATAGACTAACATCAACTAAAATATTCCAACATGCAATCTAAAGTCAAAATGCAACATAAAGATAAAGTACATGTCATGCAAGTCTTCCCCCCACACTTAATTCTGAAATTGTCCTCAATGGCAAAAACATCAAAATAAACTGAAAGGGACAAGAAAAGAAAAAAGAAAAACTAACATGATCACTATGGAGGTGGTGGTGGATAAGGTGGGAACTGAGGATAAGCAAATTGGAAGAACTCCTCCTGTCTCTGTCTTTGCAGCTCTTGAGCCTCCCATGCAGTCTGCTGTCGTTGGAGCACCTGCTCCTGTAAGCGTCGCATCTCTGCCTGGCTCTCAACCATATCCGCCATGCTAGTCGTCAGTCCACGCACATCGCGACGGATGTCTCCTATATCAACGTAGAGCTGTTGCTGATGATCCCACATATCATCCTGACGACGGGAAATCATCTGCTGATGCTGCCACATGGTGTCCTGGAGGACAGCCATCTGCTGCTGCTGCTCCCACATAGTATCCTGTCGCAGAGACATCGTCGTCATCCTCTGCTGCAGCTCATAATAATCTGGACCAGCACCTACTCCAGATGTGCCAAAAGGTCCAGCATCTCCACCTCCTACATCCGTCTGCATCTCAGGTTCTCCATAGTTTTCGTCATCCTGGTGAGTAGTAATCAGTTCATTACCACTTCTTAGCGTTATTGCGCTGACGTTCTCCTTAGGATTCACCACCGTTTGAGATGGTAGTTTTCCTGAGTCCTTATCCTGCAATTCACTTAGCGATTGAGCTAATTGGCCTACCTGTTTCTCAAGATTCTTTGAGTGCTCAACCTGGCTCATGAGTATCCTAGTGAGGGTTTTGATAGGGTCCTCAGTTGATTGATCCCTTGTGGGGGGTGCTCTCTGCCTAGAATCGAATTGTTGTTGAGGCCTTTGTTGGTGTCCCCCTTGCGGATTGTAAGGGGCCTGGTTATTACCATAGCCATACCCCTAGTAACTTGCATTATAATTGTTATTGAATTGATTGGGGTTACCATAGTTACCATACCTGGGCTTCTGCGGGACAAAGTTTCCCATGGCGTTGAGCTCAACATTAGGATCCTGAAGTAGCGGGCACATATCGTTTGGATGTAAAGGATCAGCACATAGCCCACATGCTTTGAGTTCCTGAGGGGTCCCTTTGAGCATCATCCTTCTCATCATCTCCTTCATCTCCATCATATCAGCTTGCAAATTGGAGCTTGAAGAATCCACAGCCAGTAATCCACGGGGGTTTGCCCTCTTGCTATATTGTCTAGACCCCTCAGGAAGGTCTGAGAACAACTCCAAAGCATCATTTGGGGTCTTGTTGAGAATGTTACCCCCACTAGCGGCATTCACCATTCGACGCTCATCATCAAGCAAACCTCCATGCAAATAGAGTACCAAGTCCTGTAGTGAGTAACCATGGTAGGGGCAACTTCAGCAGAGCTTTTTGAATCGCTCCACATACTCATACAGGGTCTCAGTTGCTAATTGCTCGATGTTGCTGATGGCCTTTTTGAGAAAGTTCAATTTTGTAGCAGGGAAGTACTTCTCTAAGAACAACCTTTTCATCTCTGTCCAGGTAGTAATGCTCCCTGCAGGCAAATAATAAAACCAATCATTAGGTGAATCTTTTAATGTGAAAGGAAAAGCTCGCAGCTTGATTTGGTCCTCTGTGACATCTTCGGTCTCATGCTCTCAATGATAGCATGGAACTCCGCCAAATGTTTGTTGTGATCCTCGCCACTCAACCCATGGAACTTAGGTAGAAAGTTGATCCATTGAGCCTTAAACTCGAACTTGGTCCCATCAGCAAGCGCTGGAAACTGCACCGCCAATGGTTGTGTTTGCAGATTCGGTGCGGTGAGTTGCCTTAAGGTTTGGTTCGTGTTATCTAACGCATTGTCACCCATCTCTGCAGTCCCTACGGCTTCTTGATGAAAAGGTAATTCGCTAGAGTTGTTGATGAAAACCTATCGTTGTTCCTGCCAAAGAATACTCAAACTCACAACTAGTATAAGTGGTAAGAAAGAGGTCGATCCACAGGAAGATCTATTAAGTTCAAGTGCTAATCTAATCGCAAGTAACCAAAAAGAGAGTTTTTGTGAGAAAAAGATCCACCTTTTGTCAAAGCGGAAAGAAGCAAACAAGGTAAAGGAGGTTGTAGAATGCAATAGAGAGAATTAGGTTCACCTACAATTTGTCACTTTAATTGATGAATTTAATCCTTGTTTCAGCCTCTAGTTCTCTTCTTTTCCTATCAATGTCCTTGTCCAGATCTTAGGTAAATTACTAGTCCTACGAGTCCTAGCAATCCTTATCTCTAAATAACCCTAACACGGTTAAGATTTAACCTAGAGATAGCATTAAGACTATGAATTAACCAATGTATATGCAATATCAAGCTACGAGTCGATATTTAACATACATTCAACTTCCTACACATCCACTTAGTCCTACGAGTCCTAAAGGGATATGATTGCCACTTGGGTTAAGGTTCGCTACGAAGAATCTACAAAACCCTAGCAATTGAATGAATCTACTCTAACTAGTTGATCAGGCCAGAGAGAATAAAACACATTCAAGGAATTAAGCGCAAAGAAGTCAAAACATTCAAATAGGAATAAGAACTAGATTAAGAAACTCACAATTCAACAATCAAGATCCAAACTGTAGGCGAAACCTTCGAGAGTTTAGTTGCTCGTGCTCAACGTGCTCTCAACAATTCTCAAAAGTGCATAAGGTGAATAGTAGAATAACCTAAAAATATCTTTTAAAGGCCTACAAAGGATCGGCCAAAAATAATACTAAAAACCCTAATTAAATTGAATAACTGATTCGGCGTTTCTGGACAGGCCGCGGGGCGGCTGGCTCAGCCGACGGGGCGGCCTGGCGATCAGCGAAATCCTTCGAGAGTCTTCGGGCCGCGGGGCGGCCAGCGATTTCTTCCGCTTCTCTCCACGTGATTTGCTATAGCTGATAATGCCATTTCCTTTATTCTTTAACTCCTCTCAAATTCATTCCACCTTGCATTACGATTCCTGAAATAAACCATAACATTGTGTAGATTCTGCATCTTCCAACTCAACAAGTAATCATGTAAATGCAACTAAAATATGCAATATTTATACCCAAACTATACTAAATGCAATCTATTATGCAATACTAATAATGCTTTATCAATTACTCCCTTTGGGGCCAGTAGATACCCCAGACGAATCTCGTCCGTACATAGGCGCTTTGCCCTTGTCGAGGGGCTGTTGAGGTGCTCGGCCCTCCACTCGACCTTGCGGCTAGCTCGGTCTATCCCTATAGCCTCCATCCGTGCGACCTTGGGGTTGTTGTGGCCGATTCTGGTGCCATCCTTGGGGCTGGCCACTCGACATTCTCCCACCTTGATTCCTGTACCTAGCTCCCCTTTCTACTTTAATAGCTAAATGCAATAACTCAATAGGATTAGAATAAGGAAAATAATCAATTTCATGAGCTAGGGCAGGATGCAATATTCTAAGAAACCTAGCATTTGTATCTTCATCAGGTTCAACTACATTAGCTCTAGCCATGGTTTCTTGCATCAAATTAAAATTTTCCTCAACAGTTTTGCTACCTTGTTTAAGATTTTCTAATCTTTGTCTAAGCTCTCTAGCATAGTGTTGTGGAACAAATCTTCTCCTCATTAGTGCTTTTAGTTGATCCCAAGAAGCGATAGGCGCATCAAGGGCTCTTCTTCTTTCCTTAACTAGGTTATCCCACCAAATTAAAGCAAAGCCTTGAAATTCTAATGAAGCTAGTTGCACTTTCTTATCGTCGGAAAAGTTATGACAATTCCATATTTGATCCATTTTAGTTTCCCAATCAATGTAAGCATCTGGATCGGTTTTACCTTCGAAAGGAGGAATCTTTACCTTTACCTTACCTATGTCGTCCTGGTCAGGATCTCTAGGTGCTCTGTATTGGTATCGACCTCCTCTGTGGTTCCTCCTAGGATGTGGCTCCCAATACTCCTCTTCTTGGAAGCCGTCATCATGTTCTGAGAAGTAGAAGTCCTCCTGAAATCCTCGGCCTCCCTCTTGGAAACCTCGGCCTCTTCCTCTCCCTCTTCCTTGTCCCTGCGCATTAACAAACCCATTATTCCTACCATACCTCTCCCCTTGTGGACAGTCGTTCTCATCAAATAAAGGGTTGTTGACATGAGGATTTAGGGTTAGGATTATGGACTTCCCTTTCATTGCGAGGCGTATTGTCACGCCTTTTATCATCTCGGCCTCCAAGGTTGTTAGAACCACTCGGCCTGGACTCCAATACCGCCACCTTCACTCCTAACGTAGCCAAAGTCTGGTTGATGCCGTTGAGAATGGTCACCAATTCTGGTGCAAGTGTGGAAGTATTATTGGAGTTGTTATCGTTATTGCCATTGTTGTCATGGTTTTCCTGTTGAGACATTGCAAATAAAATGAACAAAGAACTATGTAAAAGGTTAGAGAAAATATAAACAACTCACTAGTGTTTCGCTCACACTCCCTCTTTAATTGGTATGCACGCTTGTTGTTTCAATCCACCTTGGGCAAATCAACACTCAATCTAAGACTCAACAACAAAAGATATATGATATCAAAAGATCAAAGGAGAATGAGAGACACTTGACACAAGACTGAGAGTACTCAACAAAGCAAGGGCACTCGACACAGGGAGGTACCGACTCGGTATGGGGGGTTTCGACTCGGTAGGTGTGGGTGCCGACTCGATAGATGTGGGTGCCGACTCGGTATGACAAAGGACTCTTGAAATCTGCAAGAATCCACTCGGCAATGGCAATTCAAACACTAATGCTTAATGAATAGCACTTGACTCAAAGACTGATTTTCGTGGGAAGAAAAGAAAGAAAGAAATCAACCTTTGGAAATTTACCTCTTTTGATTTGAAAACCTCAAGTTAGGATGTTGTAGTTGCAAGTTAGGGTTTCAAAATTTGTGTTTGGGAGGTAGAAAAAAAGGGCTGTCGACTAGGGCTTTCAAGGTTCACCAAATTTGTCCGTTGGAGCTTTCTTGCACTAGATGGCTCAACAATATCTCTCTTTTTTTTACTTACTTTTGCCCCTAATGAATTTTATCCTCCTAGGTCCAACTATGTATGTCTCTTTTTTTTAAATAATGTCGACTGTTTTTTTTAACCTAATGCAAGAAAGACACTTAAGATGATATGAAGGACTCGAAAATATGAAAAGATAGGTGAAAGAAATAAAATTTGCAGCCCTAATGCAATGTATATAGATGAAATTGGCTAATTTTGGTAGGTGGATCTATCTAAAGCCTTTATGATATATGATAGATATAATTGAATTAAATCTATCACAAAAAAAAATTCAGAAATTAATAAGGCAAGTAAATAGATAGAACAAAAGATCCTAAGATAGAAAATAACAAACTAGGGTTTCCTTGTGAAGGGTGGAATCGGCCAAGCTTGACTATGGGGACACTTATAGTGCCGTCGGCTAGGGTTTGCACAAGGGGGTGTGCACACGGCTGGTCGACTCCAATGGGTCTCGGCTAGGCTTGTGTTTGGGCTAAAGCAACCACAACAATCACAAACAAACAAGGTTAGTAGCAATCAAAATTCAGATTCAAGAAGTAAAGACGAAAACAAAGAAAAGACTCTATTTTTGTTGTTTTTGTGTTTATGAAAAGAAAAGACACAAAATTTGATGTCGGAAACCTAAGCTCTGATGCCAATTTGATACGGGGTAAGCCGTAGGATGGCCCGATCTTCGACAATCAAACAAGAAACTCAAGAACGGAAGCAAGAACTATCAAGATTCAATAAAGAAAACAAGAACGCATCATGAAACTAACAAGAACAAAGGACTCGACAATGACTTGATAAGGACTGATTCGAACTAAAATAGACCGAGATAAAGACCACAGGCCTCCTTAGAGGGTAGAAACCAAATACCAACGACTATAAAGCCGGCCTCTAAAACCTTACACAACAAAGTGGACAACTTGGAGGCATAAGGAGGGGACTTGTGAATTCCAGGATCACCAAGCTCTCGTGAGGTTGATGAACACAAGGCAAACCAAGCTGAGATCAAACCAATTTGCAATCGATGAGCTCCGCTACGAATCGATTGACTTAGCACTCGATGTGTTTCACACAAATATGAGATTTCTATATCAAGAAAGACGTGTATTCTACAATGAAGGTGGCCGACTATATGTAACCCTAACATGGGCTGATTGGGCCGAAAATAATAAAAGGGACACTTAAAGAAATTAATAAAAATACCCCTAAAGTTTCCTAAAATAACTTAAGTAAAAATAATACTAAAAATGGAGGTAACATAGGTTCCATGACTTAGTGAAAATCGGCAATCCTAAGGGCTATGGTGGTTCGGCCTCTTGGATCCCAATACACATATAAGTCTTCAATGTTGGCTCCGGGAGTTGAACCGTGCTCGAGAACAATGCATTACTCACAAACACGAATGAGTCGCGTTGAAGCTTCTTAGCTCGGGCTCAAGTCATATGTCCTTCTTCAAGTATGATTGGCATGTCTGGAGTTGTCGAAGATGGTCCCGCATCAAGGCATACTCTATCACTTCGTCACTGATGGTGAATGAGAGCAATCCCTTCTTCACGCTTATGTTTACATCGACGGTTGCTAAGAATGGCCTACCTAAAATAATGGGACAAGTAGGGTCCTCTACCATATCAATAACTAAGAAATCAGCAGGGACAAAGAACTTACCTACTTGCACATGCACATCATCTACCATCCCTGTTGGAATCAGTACCGTATTGTTGGCCATGTATAACTTTGGATCCGGGGGCTCCAGGGTACCTATCTTTACCTTGTGTCATATGGTTAGTGGCATCATGCTAACGCTAGCGCCCAAATCAACTAAAGCATTAAAGCGATATCGACCTAAGCTTATAGCGATAGAAAACTTACCTGGGTCCGCCCGCTTCTCTGGTAGCTCCAATCTGTTGCACTTCTCTGCGATCTCAGCAATTGATCGCTTCTTACCTAGTATGTCCTTAAGGAACCTCACATATGATGGCATCTCATGAAGTGCTTCGGTGAATGGAATTGAGACATTAAGTCCTTGAAGCATCTTCACGAATCGCTGGAACTTCTTTTCCGCTGGGTCCTTAATCACCTTCTTTGATTGGAATGGCAACACCTTCTTTTTCCATGCGGCTCGAGTTAGATCGACATCGACTGGATTGGGGTCGAGATCGACTGGAGGAGTCGATTTCTGTGGTGATTCAGCAGCTACGTCGACATCGAGCTGAGTATGGTCGATATCGTGACCACCTTGGTCGATATCGACAAGGGGGTCGATATTGACGTCTATTCTGGCTCTTTCTCCTCCGCTTTTTGCTCGGGCATTTGTAATTGACGCCCACTCTTTAAGTTCATGGCCACTATGTGTCCAGTAGTTTTGCCCTTTTCGTTGGGCATAGTTGATCAAGGCAGTGATCCTGACGGTTTGGGTATTTGCTCAGCCAATTGACCCATTAGGGTCTCCATGTTCCGCTTCCAAACGTCTATCTCCCCAAGCCTAGAGATGATGCCTTGCAGATGAGTATGGATGGAGTTGTTGACTTGTTTGAACTCAGCATGGTTCCTCCGCATCTCATCTAGAATGATCTGTAAGTCATCCTTCTGTGTTTCCAGCTTAGGGTGCCCTGGTGCTCTATATGGTGGGGGATCCGTTTGTTGATGTGATTGATAGAACCGTTGATCTCCTGAATACTGCTGATTGCCCCCTCCATAGGGGCCTTGACGTAGGGAGAATTGAATCGAAATATATAAGAAAATATAAACCAATACAACTCTTAGCCTCTTCAAATAAATTCAAGACTCCCCGCTATAGTAGTAGGGAATCAGGTTCGATCCACGAGGAAGCGAGTCAGCGGGATCCTAGTAGCGTTGAAGACACGTCCTTTCTACTCGACCAGAAGCCTCGATCTCGAGGTCAGACCTCGATGTCGACCTTGGCTGTCGATGTCGTCTGCAACAGAAAACCTGCAGAAACAAAAAAAAATAGTCGATATCGACTGGAGGGGGTCGATATCGAGGTTAGTTCACGAAATCGACTGGCTCAGAAGTCTGCCAGTCGATACAGGGGGTCGATTTCGACACAAGTGGGTCGATATCGATGCTTGCAGAAGTTCCCAGGAGTCTCGAGATCGACTCAGAAAACCGTCGATCTATCAGTTTGGTCGATATCGACCTCTGCTGTCGATATCGATGTCTTTCCTGCAGTGGGTTAGCGGTTTTGTCGGCAAAGAAAAGGCCGAAGAATCAAGGATGGAAAGGAAGCAATGATCAGAAATAAGCAAAGGTGTTGGGTTTTTCGATGACTCAACGAACGGCGGGCAAATTTAATGTAAACTCAAAGGAAAAGATCTTCCAAAGTCAAGGATTACCGCGACGACAACCATGATAGTAGAAATAAGGATCAACTAAAGAAGCATGCTTTTATCATAAAGGAAAAGGCTTTCACCTAAACCGACCAAAAGGAAAAGAGATTTTTCAATTACTTAACCTAATTGGTGTCTACCTTCGTCATAATTGAGTTTATAATCTTTCGAAAAGAAACCCTAATTACTACCCAAGTTTTACAACATGAGTTCCTTAAATTCGCATTTAAAGATGAAGAACAAGGTAGAAGGAGATAAAAGATGCATTCTTTAATGACATACTTACCTTACCATCATGGCTATCGTCGGGCTCACCCCGACCCTAGAAGAAAGGGGAACTACTCACTCATGTTGATCGTAGACATGTCTTGAATTGAAATAACTTGCATAAATGGAAAATTTCGAATCTTTACAATCTCAACGCCAACTATCGTAAGCGCTTGAAACTTTAAAGCTCAAAATAAACTAACTATCTATTGTCTATTGTTCTTCTCTTCGATGAGTCTATGATTGGATGCCTAACAAATCAGCCCCTAAGGCTTTATTTATAGGCTACTAATCCTCGCTATCCGAGGATTGTAACTTCTATCTAAACTAATAACTCTATCCGAACAATTAGGATAGGTCTTTTATTTTGATAAACTTAAAGGAAAAGATAACAAACATCTGCTAATATCTAAAAGAACGAGATAACTCATGGCTTTGTTGATAGACTTCACAATCCGAGCCTCAAAAATCGGATTTTATCTTCTGTCGATGTAGGGTCGATATCGACTCCAGAGGTCGATATCGAGGCTTGTGTTTCTGCTCGACTTGTCCCACTCCAGTCGATGTCTATGATGATGGTCGATATCGATGCATGTGTGTCGATATCGAGGCTTCTAGTCTGGTTTGTGTGGTTATCTCGACACTCAGAAATCGTGTCGAAATCCAGGGTCGATATCGATGTCTCCAGTCGATATCGACCTCTTCTCAGCGTCACTTGGCTTGCTCGTTTTGACTCCGATTTCATCGAATTCCTGCATGGTTAGCTCAAAACTTGTGTAGACTCTATTTCTTTCACTTTAGCTCATTCTTACACGAGATCATATACTTTTGAAACTTTTGTTCGGAAATCAAATGAAATATGAAGTCAAAAGATGCAATAAACAATAGTACAATTATGTACATCAAAACACCCCATACTTAGACTTGCTTGTCCTCAAGCAATAACCGAGCAATAACCAATACCTACAACACACCCTTCAAGTCTTTGCCTTCGTCAAAAGCAACATCATAAGTGGTAGCAAAGTAAAGCAAGTGAATTTAACGTCATAGCACATATTTTGGCGATCCATAGGCATATCAAATTTTAATCCAACCTCACAGGGATAATGTGTTTGCACTCAACTCTCATGTGTTTAGGCTATGAAGATCACTCTCAACTCAATTCCATATTCAATCTCATAAACATTGCAATTTATAAAAATCCACTTCGCAACCAACTATGAAAATGCAATAAGAATCATCAGGAGGACTTTCGCTCAATGGAAGACTTCATAGAAGACTCCATTCGGCGGGGTTGTAATGGGGCCTGGTATGAAATAAAAGGTATGGAATTATTTGGCTATGTGGTGCTTTTCAAATTCGGGAATCAAGACTCCTAAATCTCAACACTTGCATTACCCAAACCATAACTCTTCAATATAATGCTCTTAAAGATGCATTCCATCAACCCTTCTTTCAAGTTCTAATACACCTCTCAAAAGTATAACATTCGTATGAATAAAACTTAAGGATTTTGGCTCATGCACTATATATATACATATATTTTTTCGGATTTTTTTTTTTCGAATTGAAATAACTATGTGCATTTATATGGTGAGCCAAAACATCCTTTTACAAGATATGACAAAATGTAAATATGTACCATCCTATAATTTCCTTGCTTACAACTAGACATTGTGCTCTATTCTTTCCACAAGGCATTAGTCCAACCAATCTAAGTCTCAATTCCCAAATGGGGGTCAGGCTCAATTCGGCTAGGGATAATTTTGTGGAGTTCGCAATTCAGGCTCAGGCTAATGTTTTGGCTTCAAGCAGGGATAATGCAGGGTAGGTAAAGAGAGGATAAAATTGGCTTAAAAGATGCCTCCATCATTTAATTCTCGTAAACATAAACATATATATGCATTGGTTTTGAATAACTATCACAACCTTTAGAGATGCATAGGAAGAGTAAATTCACTCAAGAAAGCGGAGGGATTTTTGATGTTCTCCCTATAGGCCAAAATTCTCACAAGGACAATTTTTGTTGGATTTGCTTTTTAGCCTAGGATCATATGTGCTCAATTTCATCACAAGTTCACAATCTACATAAAAATTTAAAGACTTAGGCAAAACCATCCAAATATGCCATAGGGTTTACATGATCAAGTCAGCTATTGAGTTTTCATCATAGGACATCTAAGTAGGGATTAAAGAAAAATAAACTTTAAATAACCATGCATTTTTTTGATTTTTGACATTTTTCTATTTTTTTTGGATTTTTGACATTTTATAGACTCAACAAAATCAACTAAAAAAACTTTAAAATGCATAAATGTTAAATATGATGCAATGCATACAAGTAGAATGTAAATAAAATATGCCAAGTTTGCCAAATTTTAAACCCTACCACAACCAGATAAAGCAGTTTATAATGTCCAAGTTCAATCCCCACCCCATACTTAAAGATTACAGTGTCCTCACTGTTAGAAAAATAAAGTAAAGGGAAGGATCACTCACACTCACTTACGCTAGAAGTATATCACTGCTCAGGGGGCGGGGGAGGTGGCAGCAGCAAGGGCCAGCCCTGTGTAGGAGCTGCCCCTGAGTAGTCTGTCGGGGCGGCCTGTGGGAAAGTGGATGATCCAGCCTGCGGATCGAAGGAAAAGCCCATGTATGAGCCCAAACCCTCGAGGTACCTCCCATAGCGTCGCTGCTCCTCGCGCATCTCAGAGACGGAGAGCTCCAGCCTGGTAAAGCGGGCAGACATGTCTTCCTGCCAATCAGTGGTGTAGGCAGGCTGGAAGGGAGGAGGAGGTGGAGGTACATAGCTGTGGTGGCTATGGTGACTGTGGTGGCTATGGTGGGACCCCTGCGGGCCCTCTCCTCCTCCAACCGCATCATCTCTGGCGTCATCATCGTCGTTGCCATCCATGTCACCCTGGTAGGCTGGGGTTGCTCAGCTCCGTCAGAATGGGGATCTGCGTCCCAGGACATAGCATCCACCTCGGGCTCGTGGTTGTAGAGCGGGGGTCTCCTCCGTAGGGTGGGGTCAGCGGTCGGATCTATATCCGTATGATATGGCTGCCCAGTCCAAGACTGGTACCAATCAGGGATATACAGCAGATCCATGAAATCGTGTCGCAGGCGCATCCCCGTTTGGGGGTGTCTCCATCCCTGGGCCCCTGTCGCGATGACTCCGCCCTGTCACAATACCGCCGCGTCTAGGTACGTGAGCTGGTAGGCCGTGTACCGTTCAGTGTGGACGCCTAGAGCCTCAGCGAGGATGGCCACCATGCCGCCGTCCAAGATGTCTGTAGAGATCGTTCGTCTGCGGTCTACGATATGCTCGAGCCAGGAGTGGAGGTATGGTAGAGGGTCATCCTCGAAAAGCATCCTCCGTAATGTTTCCGTCTCACGGTGTGTCGGGCGACGGAGCTTAGGTCTGGCCCAAAGGGTACTCGCCAGGATCCTCAAGATCACCCTAATTGCATGGCTGCAATGTGTCCTGACCCGGATTGCCCCTTAGGATTGGTAGTTGGTTGCCCAGGGAATGTTCCGGACGGTCTGGGGATTTGTGCCGCCAATTGACCCAGTTGGGTCTCTACGTTCTTCTTCCAAATGTCCATCTCTCCAATCCTTGTGGTAAGGTGATTGAGTTGAGAGTGGATAGCATGGTTGGATTGATCATTCTTAGCTTGGTTCCGCCTTATCTCGTCCAATACAAGTTGAAGATCATCCTTCTTTTGGTCTCTCTCAGGGTGCCCAGGAGCTCTGTAGAGTGGGGGGTCCCTAGGGTTAACCTGGTTCCGTTGTGGTTGTTGGAACCTTTGGTCTCCCCAATATTGGTGATTGGGACCCCTCATGAAGTTGGCTTCCTCATGAGTCTCCGCTAGTTGCACTTGCTCAGCATGGGGGCACTCAATGGTAGTATGTCGCTGTGATCCACATTCGATGCAATCCTGGTTTGCCGATAGGAATCTCACTTGTTTCTGGAGCTTTCTAAGTTGATCCCTATGAAATTGTTCTTTTACATCCGGATCGATCACCTTAGAGGGTTCGTACAATGGCATAGATGGGGCAGGCCTCGACGATGATGGTGCGTCGGAAACCTCAGGAGTCCCATATGTATTGTCAAATTCCACCAGCCTTTCAATGGTTTCCCAAGCCTCTTGGGGAGCGAGTTCAAGGTAGCCATAGGCGGTGTATGTGTTGATCCTCTCCTTGGTTGCAGCGTCAAGAGCATTGTATATGATCTCCTGGATGACGTACGGTGGTTGGCCATGCGTCGGGCATGATCGTAGGAGGTCTTTATGCCTCTCCCAAACAGTTGCCAGAGCCTCACCAGGCTTTTGTTTGAAAGCCGTGATTTTCTGTCGGATCAGCACCGTCTTAGAAGGAGGAAAGAACTTGTTGAGAAACGCGTCCTTGACTTCATTCCAGGTGCGGAGCGATCTTGGGGCTAAGCTTTCCAACCACTGCAATGCCTTTCCTGTAAGAGACCAGCGAAATGCTTTCAGTTGAACATACTCAAGACTTTGTCCATCAGCAATTGTATCACAGAGGTCTAAGAAGGTTGATATATGTGCCATAGGGCATTCGTTAGGTTTCCCTTCATATTGATGCCTTCTTATTTCAGTTAAAAAGTTTGGCTTAATTTCAAAATTAGAAGTAGGGATTAAAATAGCCGATTCAGGCACTGTGAGCGATGGGTGCAAGTATTGCTTAGCATTCCGGGGGAGGGCGTTGATTTGAATCTCATATCGTCTCCTGGCTTCCTCCTCCCTGTCAGCACGCTCTCTTAGTGCCGCTTCTCTGGTAGCGTAATCCTCTACTTGCTTCCTTAAGCGTTCAATTTGTTGTGCCTGGGTCTCGTTGTCCGCCATGATTCTTTGGACTCGAGATCTTAGGTGGAGAAAGCGTTCTGGTTCGTCTAGTCCTTCAAATTCAGGTTGGTCACCAGTACGTCGCATACACCTATAAAACAATACTAAAAAGAACCGTGAAAATAAACTACTAGGGCGCGATTGATAGCTTCCCCGGCAACGGCGCCAAAATTTGACGTAGGGAGAATTGAATCGAAATATATAAGAAAATATAAACCAATACAACTCTTAGCCTCTTCAAATAAATTCAAGACTCCCCGCTATAGTAGTAGGGAATCAGGTTCGATCCACGAGGAAGAGAGTCAGCGGGATCCTAGTAGCGTTGAAGACACGTCCTTTCTACTCGACCAGAAGCCTCGATCTCGAGGTCAGACCTCGATGTCGACCTTGGCTGTCGATGTCGTCTGCAACAGAAAACCTGCAGAAACAAAAAAAAATAGTCGATATCGACTGGAGGGGGTCGATATCGAGGTTAGTTCACGAAATCGACTGGCTCAGAAGTCTGCCAGTCGATACAGGGGGTCGATTTCGACACAAGTGGGTCGATATCGATGCTTGCAGAAGTTCCCAGGAGTCTCGAGATCGACTCAGAAAATCGTCGATCTATCAGTTTGGTCGATATCGACCTCTGCTGTCGATATCGATGTCTTTCCTGCAGTGGGTTAGCGGTTTTGTCGGCAAAGAAAAGGCCGAAGAATCAAGGATGGAAAGGAAGCAATGATCAGAAATAAGCAAAGGTGTTGGGTTTTTCGATGACTCAACGAACGGCGGGCAAATTTAATGTAAACTCAAAGGAAAAGATCTTCCAAAGTCAAGGATTACCGCGACGACAACCATGATAGTAGAAATAAGGATCAACTAAAGAAGCATGCTTTTATCATAAAGGAAAAGGCTTTCACCTAAACCGACCAAAAGGAAAAGAGATTTTTCAATTACTTAACCTAATTGGTGTCTACCTTCGTCATAATTGAGTTTATAATCTTTCGAAAAGAAACCCTAATTACTACCCAAGTTTTACAACATTAGTTCCTTAAATTCGCATTTAAAGATGAAGAACAAGGTAGAAGGAGATAAAAGATGCATTCTTTAATGACATACTTACCTTACCATCATGGCTATCGTCGGGCTCACCCCGACCCTAGAAGAAAGGGGAACTACTCACTCATGTTGATCGTAGACATGTCTTGAATTGAAATAACTTGCATAAATGGAAAATTTCGAATCTTTACAATCTCAACGCCAACTATCGTAAGCGCTTGAAACTTTAAAGCTCAAAATAAACTAACTATCTATTGTCTATTGTTCTTCTCTTCGATGAGTCTATGATTGGATGCCTAACAAATCAGCCCCTAAGGCTTTATTTATAGGCTACTAATCCTCGCTATCCGAGGATTGTAACTTCTATCTAAACTAATAACTCTATCCGAACAATTAGGATAGGTCTTTTATTTTGATAAACTTAAAGGAAAAGATAACAAACATCTGCTAATATCTAAAAGAACGAGATAACTCATGGCTTTGTTGATAGACTTCACAATCCGAGCCTCAAAAATCGGATTTTATCTTCTGTCGATGTAGGGTCGATATCGACTCCAGAGGTCGATATCGAGGCTTGTGTTTCTGCTCGACTTGTCCCACTCCAGTCGATGTCTATGATGATGGTCGATATCGATGCATGTGTGTCGATATCGAGGCTTCTAGTCTGGTTTGTGTGGTTATCTCGACACTCAGAAATCGTGTCGAAATCCAGGGTCGATATCGATGTCTCCAGTCGATATCGACCTCTTCTCAGCGTCACTTGGCTTGCTCGTTTTGACTCCGATTTCATCGAATTCCTGCATGGTTAGCTCAAAACTTGTGTAGACTCTATTTCTTTCACTTTAGCTCATTCTTACACGAGATCATATACTTTTGAAACTTTTGTTCGGAAATCAAATGAAATATGAAGTCAAAAGATGCAATAAACAATAGTACAATTATGTACATCAAAACACCCCATACTTAGACTTGCTTGTCCTCAAGCAATAACCGAGCAATAACCAATACCTACAACACACCCTTCAAGTCTTTGCCTTCGTCAAAAGCAACATCATAAGTGGTAGCAAAGTAAAGCAAGTGAATTTAACGTCATAGCACATATTTTGGCGATCCATAGGCATATCAAATTTTAATCCAACCTCACAGGGATAATGTGTTTGCACTCAACTCTCATGTGTTTAGGCTATGAAGATCACTCTCAACTCAATTCCATATTCAATCTCATAAACATTGCAATTTATAAAAATCCACTTCGCAACCAACTATGAAAATGCAATAAGAATCAATCTCCTTTGAAGGCGGCGTGTCTGATCGTTATGGAATTGTTGCCCACAATAGGATCAATCTCCTTTGCAGGCTCATGAAGTGGCATAGATGGGGCATGCCTTGAGTCATAGGCCGTAGCAGTCCCATATGTGTTATCAGAGTTCACCAGCCTCTCAATCGTCTCCCAGGCCTCCTTTGGTGTGAGCTCAATGTACCGATAGGAGGTGTATGAGTTGGTTCTCTCCTTATTCGGCCCATCGAGGGAGTTGTAGAAGATCTCCTGGATGACATATGGTAGTTACCCATGCGTCGGGCATGATCTCAGCAAGTCCTTATATCGCTCCCACGCCTGTGCCAACGTCTCACCAGGCTTTTGTTTGAAAGCCGTGATCCTTTGCCACAGCATCGCCATTTTTTATGGAGGAAAGAACTTGTTTAGGAACGCATCATTCACCTCTGCCAATGTCCTCAACGAGCGTGGAGCCAAACTCTCTACCCATTGCAATGCCTTCCCTGCCAAAGACCATCGAAATGACTTTAGTCTCACATACTCTAAATTCACACCATCAGCAATAGTTTCAAATAAGTCCCTGACAGTAGAGATATGTTGCAAAGGGAATTCATTAGGTTCTTCTTCAAAAGTGTTTCTTTTAATCTCAGATAGGAAGTTTATTTTTATTTCATAGTTAGATGGCGGAATTAAAATAGCGGATTCAGGAACATGTAGCGGCGGATGCATGTATTGCATCGCTGTCTGTTGATACTGATTAAGCCGCTCTTGGGCTTGTCTACGCGCATCCTCCTCTCTATCAGCACGGGCTCGCTCTGCAGCAGCGGCGGCCCTTTCAACAGCGATTCTAGCCTTGTGATCCTCAATTTCTTTCCTCAAACGCTCAATGGCCTCAGCATGTGTCTCATTATCCGCCATGATTTGAATAGCTCTGTTTCAATGGTGGAAGAAACATTCAGGCTCGTCTATGCTTTCCAGGATAGGTTCGTGATTAGAGCGTCGCAGAAACCTGTAAAATAAGCACTAAAAAAGATCGTGAGCAAAACTTAGCTAGCGATTGATTTACTCCCAGGCAACGACGCCAATTTGTTCGTATAGGGGGAGGTGATTCGCTCAGATATAAAATATTCAAAATTCAAACTAAGCTAACTCCCTTATCCAAGCAAATAAAATACAAGAATCCCTCCCAATGTAGTGGTAGGGTAATTCAGGATCGAATCCACGAGGAGGTATGTCAGCACTTCCTAAGTTGCAATCACGATCAAGTTTGGACTCCAGGAGACACTCGATATCGAGGTGTCTGGTCGATATCGACCTCAGCTCTGGTCAATTTCCAGTGCGTTTCCTACAGAAGACAGAAGCAAAGCAGTCGACGTCGAGATGGAACCTCGATATCGATGATAGTTCTTGATATCGACCTTGTCAGTCGATTTCGATGTCAGCAACAGAAACTGTAATACAATCCTAATGTTTCAGAAAAGTAGTCCGAAGAGCGTAGAATGGTGATGGAAAGATGGACAGAAATAAAAACTCAAACTTTTTATGTAAATTCAATAAACTAAAGGCTTCCAAGGTCGGGGATTCATGCCACAACGATAATCATGCAAGTATGATGCTAAATTTAGGAAATTTAATGTCTTTCCGTCAAATAACTTTCATTACCAACATTTACGTGATTAGAGGCTCTCGCATAAAACCTAAGAGTTACTATCCAATTCATGAGAAATCCAAATTCACAATATGATTGGCTTTCGCTTCAATAATGCAAATAATGAATCTCCTTAACTTTCACAAAGGATCATGCATAGGATAGAAGACGGAATCGCATAAAAATCATACCTTTGATGCACTTACTTACATTGCTATCGTCGGGCTCAACCTGACCCCAGAAGTGGGTTGACTACTCGCGCTTCATCATTGAACTCATCTTCATCATGTAAAACAAACTACTTTGTATTGAAATTGCAAAGAAAGAAAGTACACTGAACAAAGCCACTCCGCTCTCGCTTCACCACCCTACTCGGCTCTCTCTCTCTCCTCCTACTCGCTATTGAATATAAAAACTGAATTGTTTCTACATGAATAATTAAACTCAGCTCCAATGGCCTCTAATTATAGATCTCAAACCTCGCTATCCAAGGATTCGAAAACCTATCTTTATTCTTTAAGATAAAACTTAATAAAAGTAAAACAACTAAATTACTTAGGTAAAACTCCAAACTGATATGTCTGGTGCTTAATGATAGAAGATCTCGACTTTAGGATTATCACGAACGCTTAGGATAGGATTCTATCAAAAACTGAGTCCAATCTTTTCTGCAGCAGTGGTCGATATAGACCTCGAGACCTCGATATTGACCTCTCTTTATGTCTATCTCGAGCAGTCCTTCTCGAACTCAAATTGGCACTCGACTACTATCTTTTATCTCGATTGATGCAACTTGATATCGACCTTCAGACATCGATATCGACCTCTTTGATAAGTCCCTCCCTTGATGAAAATCGGAATAAAGTTTCAAAGGCCTTGACAGTTTGTCTGTGTCAAAGGTCTTGGAGCTTTAACAGTATTGATGAAATACAAAACCTGTTCTATATATTATTATGTCCGAATATTATTTAATATTATATACTTCCATTATATTATATGCCTAACTAACCTTTCAGGAAGTATTATTCGAATTACTTCTTTCCTTATGGTGCATATTGAGGAGATCCAAATTGGAGAGATCATGTCTTCGAAGTGTCCAAAAATAGAAGATCCTTGGGCGCGCCATGATCCGAACTAGCCGTTGTTGAAGATCCTTAGGCGCCATGTTGCTTCTATATAAAGGAAAGGAAGAAGAAGACATAATATACTGGTTGAACACAAGCTTTCATTTATTCAAGCGAGATTTGTCTTCCAAGTGTACTCTCTGCTAGCGCTCAAGAGTTTGTTATTTCATTTCAAAGCCTTTGAGAGTTACACTGTGAGCTTATAGGATATATTCATTTATAGTGTTACTCAAGAGTTTGTAACTCGGGAAGTAAGCACTAGGCTATTGATTTGTGAGAGTAAGAGGATTGTATTAGATAGCTGAGAGAGGTGGGGCTCTTCTAGATTGGTCTAGGACTCCAAGGGAACATGAGTTGACTAGATTGTAATTGTATAGGAGAGAGGCTTCTCGTTGAGCTATTAGGATCCTAAGCTTTGCGAATCAATAAAGCCTTTTGAATCCTAGGGTTATCGAAGAACCCTAGGCGGGGACGTAGGCCAAGTTCGTGCCGAACCTCGTAAATAATTACTCGTGTCCTTTATCTATTGCTTTACCTTATTTCCGCACTTGGTTCGATTGTCTAACTTTGTGATTCAGGTTTAATCTCAAAGGGTTTTATACGAGCTCCAAAAGTCTTGAAACTTTCTGCGAAAAAAGGGCATACTCTATTCAACCCCCCTTCTAGAGTATTTCTATATTACCTTGTTTTATATTATCGAACCTTCAATTGGTATCAGAGCTTTACTCACTGTTTTTGATCTAACAATCTTGTGAGTTTTCGATCATGTCTGGTGAAGCAAGCGGAGGATTTGCACAGGGAAGGTCCACGAGCAGACCACCACTCTTTGTAGGAAACAACTTTGTCCACTGGAGATCCTTGATGAAAATGTTCATTATAGATCAAGATCTGGAACTTTGGAACATTATAGAGAATGGTCCGAAGATTCCAGAGAAAGACGGACCAAATGGAACCAAAGTCGCAAAGAAGGAGTCTGAATACATCCAAGCGGATCTTGAACTCGTCTCCAAAAACTACAGGGCTATTAACTTACTTTATTGTGGTCTTAGCACTGATGAGTTTAACCGTATTTCATCTTGTAGGTCAGCTAAAGAGATTTGGGACAAACTGGTCGTCACTTATGAAGGAATGAGCCAAGTGAAAGACACCAAGATCAGCATCTTCCTTCGAAAATATGAGCTCTTCAAAATGAAGTCTGATGAGTCAATCAAGGCCATGTTCACACGATTCACAGAAATCACCAACAACCTTGACTCTCTCGGCAAGAGCTTTACCAACGTTGAGAAAGTGAGGAAGATACTGAGGTGCCTCCGAAAAGAAAAATGGGGTCCAAAAGTAACAGCTATAGAGGAAGCACAGGACCTCACCACTCTACCCCTTGATGACCTTCTTGGGAAGCTGATCACGCATGAGATGATCCTTAATGAAGACGATGGAGAACTTCCAGCTAGCACTAAGAACTTGGCACTCAAGTCTAAGAAGGATGAGCCTAAAGATGGATCTGATTCCGAAGATAAGGATGACGATGAGGATGATCCTTTTGCTCTTATCACAAGAGGCCTTGCTCGAATTCTCAAAATGAAGAAGCAATTCAACAACAAGGATGGATCAGCCTCAATACAACAAGTATGAAAAGAAGACTAAACCGTTGTCTTGTTTTGAATGTGGTGAAACAGATCATCTCGTGAATGACTACCCTCAAAAGACAAAGAGCCAGTCCAAGAAGGGTGACAAATGGAAGAAGAAAGCCATGGTGGCAACTTGGAGCGATTCTGACTCTGACTCTGATGATGAGAAGGCCAATATTTGTCTTATGGCCTCAGAAGATGAATCCCATGATGAAAAGCTTGAAGCTACTGTAAGAGAACTTATGGCAAGTCCAAAAGAGGTATTATCGGAATTCCTTTCCAATATGATTGCCAATGAAGAGAAACTTATTGCCCAAACTAACATTCTTATTAAGAGAACTGTGGATCAGGAAAGAACTATTGAGGATCTGTCTATGAGGGTTAAAAGTCTTGAAGCTTCTTATTCAGGTCTTGACATTAAAGTCAAGACGCTTGACTCAGAGAAATCTGAACTCAATCAAGATCTCTCCTCTCTAAGAAATGAGCATCATGACTTAGAGAACGAGAATATCTCCCTGAATAATAAGATTCAAGACCAACAGACAGCCCTCATAAGTTTTACCAAATCCAAAGGCACTCTTGATAGGATGTTGGGCGAGCAACAAAGTTCTCTAAACAAAAGTGGTATTGGTTACAATCCAAGGTTTTTAAAGAAGCAGCACATTACCACCCTTGTAAAGGCAAAAGGAAGCAGAACCTCTCCTATATGTCACCAATGTGCTATAAAGGGACATATAAAAGAGACCTGCCCTTATAGAAGAAAGGATCCATATATTATTCGCAATACATTTCCTGTTCATTTGAGAAAAGAACGGATAACACAAGTTTGGGTTCCAAAATGCACTATTTTACCAAACATGGTTTACCCCAACAATGGATCCAAATTTGCTTATTGGTCTAGCCACAAAGGTTAATGTATGTCTTGCAGGAGAACACCAAGGTGAAGGAACATAAATGGATCATTGATAGTGGGTGCTCGAGGCATCTGAGTGGAAAGAGTTCTCTCTTTCATGATCTAAAGGAGCAATCCACGGGAACAATCACTCTTGTTGACAAAGGAAAATGTGACATCATCGGTATTGGTAGTATTGGAAGTGATTCCAGCCATAGTATTAAAAATGTCTATCTTGTTAATGGTTTAAAGTATAATTTGCTTAGTGTCTCTCAACTATGTGATAGTGGAAACTATGTCAGATTTAACAAGAAAAGATGTCTAGTGTGCAGAGAAGATACAGGTGAAGTTATATTGACTGCATATCGTTACAACAATATATACGCTGTAAATGTTGATCAAGTTGCACAAGGAAGCTTAACCTGTCTAAAGGCTTTGACGGACGATCCAAAGCTCTGGCACAGGAGACTCGGTCATGTGAGTCCACATACACTACAGAAGCTTGTGTCCAAAGGGCTTGTAAGAGGGCTACCTGAGATGGACTTCAAAGGTATTGATATGTGCAATGCATGCACACGAGGTAAATAAACACGTAGCTCTTTCAAACCCAAAAAGGTTGTAAGTTCTTCTAGACCCCTTGAACTTTTACATATGGATTTATGTGGTCCTATGCGAGTCAAATCTCCCAATGGTAAAAAGTACATGCTAGTTGTTGTTGATGATTTCTCTATATATACTTGGGTTGCATTTTTAAAAGAAAAATCAGAGACCTTATTTGAGTTTTCAAAACTTTGTAAGGAGTTGCAAACTTTAAGAAACGAGCCTATAGTGTCAATTCGGAGTGATCATGGTAGGGAGTTTGATCAACTTCAGTTTGATTTGTTTTGTGATAAATATGGCATCTCCCATAACTTTTCTGCTCCTAGGACACCTCAACAAAACGGGGTTGTGGAACGCAAGAACCGCACCTTAGAAGATATGGCCAGGACTATGCGTTTAGAAAATGCATTACCTAAAACCTATTGGGCTGAAGCTGTTAACATAACTAACTACATTTTGAATCGTTGTCTTATTCGTTCCATCTTAAAGAAAACTCCTTATGAACTTTTCAAAGGCTGCAAACCACTTATATCTTATTTTAAACCCTTTGGCTGTACTTGTTTTGTTCATAACAATGGAAAAGATAACCTTGGGAAATTTGATGCGCGTAGTGATGAAGGTATATTTCTTTGCTACTCCAGAAGTAGCGAAGCTTATAGAATCTTCAATAAAAGGACCCAGTCAGTTGAAGAAAGTATACATGTTATATTTGATGAATGCAATGACGGTTCTTTGAGTGAAAGTGTTGCAGATATAGATCTTAATATCCATGCAGAGAACGAGGAAGGTGATGATGCTGCTACCAAGAACACAGAGAAGAGGAACATGCAGGAACAGATTCTTAACACTGAAGAATTGGCCCAAGGTGTTGAAAATTCGTCCAAAGCCCTTGGTGTCCAATCCAACAGTGTTGAGACGTCAGAAACTACTGTAACTGAACCTAACAGGACAACGGAGTCAGATGTACCACAAGTCAATCCTACTGGTGTGACGAATCAAGGAGCTGAGACTAGCAAAATGAAATTCAAATACTCCTCATCACACTCATTAAAGGATATCATTTCTGACCCTACTTCTAGTGTTCAAACTCGTTCTAAACTTAAAGATCTTTGTGCTTTTCACGCGTTTGTTTCTCTTATTGAACCAAAGAAGGTAGATGAGGCACTTCAAGAGCCAAACTGGATCATTGCTATGCAAAGTGAGCTTAACGAATTTGAAAGAAACAAAGTCTGGACCTTGAAGCCAAGGCCAAAGCATCAATCAGTCATTGGCACACGATGGGTATTTCGAAACAAGCTAGATGAGAATGGTAAGATCGTGAGGAACAAGGCAAGGCTTGTTGCTCAAGGCTACAATCAAGAGGAAGGTATTGACTACGAGGAGACCTTTGCTCCCATAGCCAGGCTTGAAGCCATTCGCATTTTATTAGCATTTGCATCTTTTTATGAGCATAAAGTTATATCAAATGGATGTCAAGTGTGCTTTTCTTAATGATTTCTTAGAGGAAGAAGTATATGTGGTTCAACCCCCAGGATTTGAAAGTTTGGAATTTCCCAATCATGTTTATAAACTTGACAAAGCGCTTTATGGTTTGAAACAAGCCCCAGGAGCTTGGTATGAGCGCTTGTCAAAATATCTTTTAGAAAATGATTTTAAAAGGGGGTTGATCGACAAGACTCTTTTTATCAAGACCAAAGGAAAGGACATTTTGGTCATTCAAATTTATGTTGATGATATATTATTTGGTGCTACTAACACATCTTTGTGCAAGGAATTTTCTGACATCATGTGCAGTGAATTCGAGATGAGCTTGATGGGTGAACTCAACTTCTTTTTGGGATTACAAGTTCACCAACCCAAGAAAGGGATCTTTGTCAACCAAAGCAAGTACACTAAGGATCTCTTGAAGAAGTTCAAGATGGATCAATCCAAAGCAGCCAAGACTCCCATGAGCTCAACATTATCTCTAGATCAAGACAAGACTGAGAAAATTGTCAATCAAAAGGAGTATCGAGGAATGATTGGATCTTTATTATATCTCACGGCTAGTAGACCTGACATCATGTTTAGTGTTTGCATGTGTGCTAGGTTTCAAGCTGATCCTAAAGAATCTCACCTCGTGGCTGTAAAGAGGGTCTTTCGATATCTCAATGGCACTAAGGAGCTTGGATTATGGTACCCAAAGCAAAAGGATTTCACATTAATTGGATATTCTGATGCAGATTTTGCAGGGTATAAGGTGGATAGGAAGAGCACATCAGGATGTTGCCAATTCTTAGGAGCATCCTTGATCAGTTGGCACTCAAAGAAACAAAACGCAGTTGCTCTATCCACTGCAGAAGCCGAATACATTGCAGCTGGAGCCTGTTGCTCCCAAATCCTTTGGATAGCTCAACAAATGCGAGATCTTGGCATCAACCTCAAAGGCATTCCTATTAAATGTGACAATACAAGTGCCATCTCCATCACTAAGAATCCTGTTCAGCATTCAAGGACCAAACATATTGATGTAAGGCATCATTTCATTAGAGACCATGTTGAAAAAGGTGATGTGTCCATTTTGTTTATTTCAACTGATTATCAATGGGGTGACATTTTTACTAAGCCTTTGGCAGAGGACAGGTTCGCCTTCATAAGACGAGAGATTGGGATGCTTAACAAGGATGCACTTTCATAGGGGGAGCTTTCCCTTTACGAAAGATAATATCTACTTAGTGTCAAGACCTTTGAGAATTATGTCAAGGTTTGTGAACTGAATGGTAGATTACATACATCGGATCACATATTTTTGGTTAATATCTTTCTAGATATTTAATCAATTATATTTTTATCGGATTTCAAAATTGCCTATTTATGTTATATTTTCTTTCCGTTGAGATATCTTAATTTTGGAACTAAATATTTCGGTTATTCAGTCCTATTTTAATGGAATAGTTTGAATTTTGAATTGGAAATTTTTCAAATTTGGCAATGATATCATTACCCTCCCTTGGAACTCTAAACCCGTCCCATCACTCCATCATCTTCTCTCTCTACTTAAACCCAATTCTGTACCCGATTCCCTCACAAACTCTGAACCTCTCCAAACCCTTTCACCTTCTTCTTCTTCAACCTCTCAACCTGTTCTAAGAAAACCCTAACCGATTTCCTCCATGGCTCCCAAATCAAAGAAAGCTTCCACACCCAAAAGACTTGGCGCCACCCCCAAGGGACGTCAGGTCACTACCACCTCTCCCACACCTGAACCCACTCCTTAAGCCATTATCCCAACTGTTGTCCAGAGCACCATCGCTGAGAGCACGGCCATTGTTACCAAGGGCTCTAAAAAACGTTCTGCTAAGAAGCCCCTTAGTGCGAAACAGAAAGGGAAAAAGAAGATATTAGCTGAGGAGGTGGACGAGGAAGAGGAGGAAGATAATCTCGACGCTATTCTGGAAAGAGATGCTGCCAAGGAAGTCGAAGAGGAAGCCTTGAAGAAGAAAAAGGCCGAGGAGGAGGCCGAGCTTGCAAGGAAACTTGCCGAGGAAGAAGCTGAGAGGATTCGGAAGGAAGCCGAAGCCGAGGAGGTTCCATCTGGAGAGGAGCCTGAGGAAGAAGACGAAGAGCAAGACTGATCTGGAGAAGACGAGGAAGCTGAAGGAGATGAAGCGGGGTCCGGTGAGGACTCGGGGTCTGAGGAAGAGGAGGAAGAATCTCCCTCTCCTTCTCCTCCTCCCCCGTCTCCTAAGAAGCGGAAAGCCCCAATTGCAGTCAAGCCTCCATCCCCAAAGCGCACCAGGAAGGGCACTCTCAGAAGCCTTGAAGCGTCTGTCAAGAAAGCCGCTCCAACGATTGTTCGCAGGAAGAATGCCGATCCACCTGCCTACATCCAGGTAAACCAATCATTGCCCTCCTCTGGGTTTGAAAATGCTGAGACTGCTGGTAAGTGGGTAGATGAGTTTCGAACTTGTGTTCTGATTTTTTGGATATTGAGTTCTTTGAAGCTTTGAAGCTACCCTGCATTGATCTTCTCAAAAAATCCCCAGCTTGGACCCTTCTCAATCTTGAAACCGTTTACTATCCCCAGCTTACCCGCCTGTTCTACATAAACCTAAAAGCCAAACACGACGCCAATGGTTGGTCTTTGGATTCTTTTGTCAAAGGGGTTATAATCTCTTTCAACTCCAATGACTTTGCAGATTTCCTTGGCGTACCTAGCCCATGTCCACCCTCTGAAATACACCCCTCAAAAGAAAACTGCATCATCCTTGCCCAAGCCAAGTACCTCCTACCCGAAGCATCTAACAGCACCTCAAAGCAACTCACCCACTCATCCCTTACCCTTGAGGCAAAAATCATATTTAACATCATTGTTCGATGCCTCTTACCCCGTCTTAACTCTGGCTCGCTCATTACTGACAATGCCATGGTCCTCCTTTACCGTATCCTCAATGGCCTTGATCTTGATCTGGCCAACACTATTTTAGGATCCATGGCTCACACAAGAAAAGCCAGGAAAGGAACCCCCCTCCCCTTTGCCACCCTTTTGACCACACTCTTCAAAGCTTCTGGAATTGATTTCAAAAATAAAGAACAGCAGCGTCACATGGGTAAGTTCGACTCCAAGAGCCTTGAATAGATTGGCATCACTCGGTCTCCCCAAGGGACCTTGAGTCTTTCCACTCCTTCAAAAGCTCTTCCCACTGCTTCAGCCGTTGATGAACGCATGGACAACCTGGAGTTGGGCTTGGAGGAAGTTCGCCTGGATATCAAGGAGCTGCACAAGGAGGTTATGACGGAGATGAGCGGGATAACCAAGATGCTGCAAGGTCTGTGGACGAGGCTCACTGATGATGCTCCAGACGACGAAGCTTAAACCCTACCCTACCCTATCCCATCCCTGAAATCTGATACATTGCTGGTTTTTGGAAACATTTTCAAAACTTTTGGTGACTGGTACCTCCTCCCTTTGTTGAAAGACAAAAAGGGGGAGATGATTTGTGGTTGTTTAGACTTGAAAAACCTTTCTGCTTGAAGGTCTTGGAAGACCTTGGTTTTTGATTTTTGGTTTTCGGTTGGATGGCTTTTTCATGCTTTAAAAATTTGATCCAACATTTGTCTAACCCATGCAGGTACTTAGTCCGATTTCACTTATATTATTTATGCTTGACTAAGTTGCAGGGATGCACATGTTTTGTCTTTCATCAAGGGGGAGATTGATAACTCCCTCCCTTGATGAAAATCGGAATAAAGTTTCAAAGGCCTTGACAGTTTGTCTGTGTCAAAGGTCTTGGAGCTTTAACAGTATTGATGAAATACAAAACCTGTTCTATATATTATTATGTCCGAATATTATTTAATATTATATACTTCCATTATATTATATGCCTAACTAACCTTTCAGGAAGTATTATTCGAATTACTTCTTTCCTTATGGTGCATATTGAGGAGATCCAAATTGGAGAGATCATGTCTTCGAAGTGTCCAAAAATAGAAGATCCTTGGGCGCACCATGATCCGAACTAGCCGTTGTTGAAGATCCTTAGGCGCCATGTTGCTTCTATATAAAGGAAAGGAAGAAGAAGACAGAATATACTGGTTGAACACAAGCTTTCATTTATTCAAGCGAGATCTGTCTTCCAAGTGTACTCTCTGCTATCGCTCAAGAGTTTGTTATTTCATTTCAAAGCCTTTGAGAGTTACACTGTGAGCTTATAGGATATATTCATTTATAGTGTTACTCGAGAGTTTGTAACTCGGGAAGTACGCACTAGGCTATTGATTTGTGAGAGTAAGAGGATTGTACTAGATAGCTGAGAGAGGTGGGGCTCTTCTAGATTGGTCTAGGACTCCAAGGGAACGTGAGTTGACTAGATTGCAATTGTATAGGAGAGAGGCTTCTCGGTGAGCTATTAGGATCCTAATCTTTGCGAATCAATAAAGCCTTTTGAATCCTAGGGTTGTGGAAGAACCCTAGGCGGGGACGTAGGCCAAGTTCGTGCCGAACCTCGTAAACAATTACTCTTGTCCTTTATCTATTGCTTTACCTTATTTCCGCACTTGGTTGGATTGTCTAACTTTGTGATTCAGGTTTAATCTCAAAGGGTTTTATACGAGCTCCAAAAGTCTTGAGACTTTCTGCGAAAAAAGGGCATACTCTATTCAACCCCCCTTCTAGAGTATTTCTATATTACCTTGTTTTATATTATCGAACCTTCACTCTTCTATGTCAACATGCTCTGTTTCTCCTCTACTCGATTCCTGGTTGCTCTGTTTCACTCGATGTTGAGGTTCATCATCGATTTGGACCTCTTCAGTAGACTTCGAGTTCTTTTTCCGCTCTTTTCTCTTGTCTAGATTTTCGTCCATTTTCGTCTCGAATTCTGCGAAATATCAGAAAAACTCGTGTAGACCTCTATATTTGACAATTAAGCATAAACTACACTAATCTTATAATTTCCCCACTAATATGAATGAAAATAACGTTAAAATGGACTTAAATGTGCATAGAAAATATGGCAATCTGTGCGCATATCAGGTTCTAAGTGCTTAAAGAGTCAAATTTGAATGATTAATCTGCAACATGCGCAAGCTGAGTGGTAATTAGTTGAAACGGACATAGTTATTGCAACAGGCGTGAGCTGAGTGATAACGAATTTAGATAGTTTAACTTCAAATATCTCTTTTCAATTTGTTCAGGCATGAAAATTATATAGTCTATCGAGGATGCATTGTTGTGGTGAACCTTGACTCTGGAATGTTCCTCATCATATATTCATAAACACTTGCAATTTGCTGTTTTCCTTCTCCTTATTTTCTTATTCATTCGAAAATCACTTCTTTTATTTGGTTTAGTAAACTAGTTGAGGTTCTGCAATTGGTGTTCACACGGTCCCTAAGATTCGACATTCGATTACTACAATCGACACCGTACACTTGTAGGGTATTGGTTTTAGACCGATCAAGTTTTTGGCGCCGTTGACGGGGACTGTCGATAATATCAGTTGTGTAACAACAATTGGTCTTTCTATTTGTTTTTATTATTTTTTTATTTGTTTTCTTTTGTCTATGGTTTCAGGATTGTGTTGTGACTTTTATGCGAAGATCTATAAGCTCAGGAAATCTCTTACCGTTTGATCCTGAGATTGAACGGACTTTTCTCACAAGGTTTGCCGCACAAAGAGCCAGGGATCACGAGATGGGAGACAACGTGAACAACCAGCAACTGATTAACAATGCTACAACGCCACAGACTCTAGGGCAACGGATGAACCCCACCAAATTTATTACTACTCCTGGGGTTGTGTTTTCGGCAATTAACACAAACAACTTTGAGCTGAAGCCCGCCCTTATAAACATGATTGCTCAAAACCAATTTGGAGGTGATCCTGATGAGAATCCTCATCAGCATCTGACCACTTTTAAGGAGTTGATGAACACAATTTAGATGCACAATGTTTTGGCGGAAGAGCTTATGCTGCGAGGTTTCTCATTCTCTTTGTGGGAACGAGCAAAGAATTGGTACAATTCAAGCCCCGCTAGATCTATCACAACATGGGAAATGTTTACTTCTGAGTTCTTTTACAAATTCTTTCCGCCTAGCAAGATTGCTGAAATGAGGAACAAAATTCACACTTTCGAGATGCAGTTTGGAGAGAATCTTTATGAAGCCTGGGAAAGGTTCAAGGATCTTTTGCTGGATTGTCCTCAACATGGAGAGCCTAAAATCAACCTCTTGGAGATCTTTTATAAGGCTCTTGATGACGCCACCAGGATACTTATTGATTCCTCATCTGGAGGAACCTTTTTGGATAAGACTGCAGACAAAGCTTGGAATTTTCTTGAAAAGACCGCTAAGCACTGTGGAAGATATTCATCATCTAGAGGGTCTTTGAATTCGAAAAGACAAGCTGGGCTATTTGAGGTAAACACGGAGATATATAGGGATGCCAAGTTTGATGCTCCCTCCGCTGAAGTCAAGAGCATAAAGAAGATGCTCGAAAATGTAATCCTTACAAAGTCAGCAGCGCCTTCAGTCTCAAAATCTGCAGTGCCTTGTCAATGTTGTGGCGCTACCACTCACACCATCTCGACATGCGAATTGTTTGCTTCTCAGAATGCTGACCTGATAGAGGAAGAAGCTAACTATGCTGCAAATTTCAATAGGGGTCAAGGCTACAATAACAATTACAACTATAACCCCCGTGCTAGAGATCATCCAAGCTTCTCCTATGCTAACAATCACATCGATCAGAATCCACCCCGTGGGTTTCAACAGAGGCAACAATAAAACCAGTACCAAGCACCAAATAGAGAGACATCATCACACAATGTAGAAGAGATGTTAAAGCAAGTACTAGCCAATCAAAATGCAAAAGAGGCTAGGAATCGTTAAGTAGAAGCCAAGAATGAAGCACGATTCAAGATGCTTGAAACCCAAATGGCTCAATTCGCCATTAATACCCCTAGACCAACCGGTCACCTGCCGAGCGAAAGCGATGAAAATCCAAAGGGTCACATAGCTACAGTGACCCTAAGAAGTGGGAAGCAACTAGAGGAAGTGCAAAGGCCTGAAACCTCCAAGGTTAAGGAGAGCATCACACCAACAAGAGGAAGTTAAGGAACAGGAAGAGCCTGAGAAGGAAGCGCCATATGTGCCAACACCGCCATACAGGCTCCCTCTTAAAAGAGGAATCAAGCCCTGCTGGAAAAGAAATTTGAGAATTTTATGGAAGTTCTTAAAAAGCTGCACCTAAACATCCCATTCACTGAAGCATTAAGGGAGATGCCATAATATGTGAAATTCCTTAAGGAAATCCTCTTTAACAAGATAAAGCTTAATGTAGGCGAAGTGGCTACCCTTGGGAAGGAAAGCAATGCGTTGATCCAAAAAAAATTACCACCCAAGCTCAAGGATCCAGGTAGTTTCTGTCTCCCTATTACTGTTGGTGATTTCCGTTATAATGCTCTATGTGATTTAGGTGCTAGCGTTAGTGTACTTCCACTATTGATTGTAAAAAAGCATGGTTTTGGTAAGCTTAAGCCAACTAAAATGCAACTCTGGATGGCAGATAGGGCAATTGCTCACATGGAAGGCACCCTGGATGATCTTCCCATTCGATTAGATAAATTTTATGTGCCTATTGATTTTGTTGTGCTTGACATTGATGCTAATTATCCTGTACCTATTATACTTGGTAGACCATTTTTAGCTACTGCAGCAACAGAAATATTTGTCCGGCAAGGAATCCTCGCCTTTAATGTTGGGGATGAGAGAATTGAGTATAACTTTAATAGGAATGTGAAAACCCCTGCTTTTGAGGAGGAATATTGCAAGGATGATGAGGTAGACAAAGGTGTGCGAGAGCATATGATGTCGATCATCATACATGACCCACTTGAAGCTTGCCTAACCACTAGCATCATGAATCGAGACCATGACCCACTTCTAGCTGATGTCGTGGAGGACTTGGAACCATCGCCTGAGGCACCCGAGCTTGATGGAACCCTCCTAGAAAGCTTAGGACTCGAAGTCCAGAAAGTACCGAGTCGGAACCCCACAGGTATCGAGTCGGAGGAATGGGATATTCAAAAGCACAAAGTATCGACTCGATACACTACACCTTCCTTCTCGATACTTACACCTTCCAAGTCGATACCCACACCTTCCGACTCGATAAACCCTCCTTCCGAGTCGATACCTCTGCTGTCAGAAGAAAACTCCGAGTCGGTGTCTGCTGTAGCTCAAGTCGATCCTCCAGCACTCAATCTGAAATCGCTTCCCGCATCTTTAAGGTATGAATTCCTAGGCCCTAACTCTACATACCCTATCATTCTAAATACCCACTTAAGTGATAGTGAGGTTGAAAAACTTGTATCTGTCATTCGATTACATAGAAAAGCCATAGGGTTTTCAATTGATGATTTGAAAGGGATTCCACCTTCCTTGTATATGCATAGAATTTTCATGGAGGATAATCATAAACCCAATATAGAGCACCAAAGACGACTTAATCCCAACATGAAAGAACTGGTGTTAAAGGAAGTTCTGAAATTGTTCGATGCCAGAATTATCTTCCCTATTTCAAATAGTAAGTGGGTTAGTCCAGTTCATGTGGTTCCTAAAAAAGGTGGTATGACTGTTGTTAAAAAACAAAATGATGAGTTAATTCTTACTAGGACTGTAACTGGCTGGAGAATGTGCATTGATTACAGGAAACTGAATACCACTACTAGAAAAGACCATTTTCCACTTCTATTTATTGATCAGGTCTTAGAGAGGCTAGCTAAGCATTCACACTTTTGCTATCTTAAAGGGTATAGTGGGTTCTGGAAAATTCCTATGCACCCAGATGACCAAGAAAAGACAACCTTTACTTGCCCTTTTGGAACCTTTGCATATATAAGGATGCCTTTTGATTTGTGTAATGCACCCGCTACTTTTCAAAGATGCATAATGGCTATATTCTGTGACATGATTGAAGATATTATGGAAGTGTTTATGGATGATTTTTTCAGTGTATGGTTCTTCCTTTGACGCATGTTTGTCTAACCTAGCTAGAGTATTAAAAAGGTGTGAAGAGACTAATTTGGTTTTGAACTGGGAAAAATGCCATTTTATGGTGAATCAAGGTATTATTCTGGGTCACCTCATCTCTAGTAGAGGAATAGAAGTGGATAAAGCAAAAATTGAAGTGATTGAGAAATTGCCACCTCCAACCTCTATCAAAGGAATGAGGAGTTTCTTAGGTCATGCTGGCTTTTATAGGAGATTCATTCGTGATTTTTCTAAAATTGCTAAGCCTTTGACTAACCTTTTAGTGAAGGATGTACCCTTCAACTTTTTCCTAGATTGTTTTGAGTCTTTTCGCAAGTTGAAAGAAGCTTTGGTGTCCGTCCCTATTATGCAGTCACCATATTGGGATTTTCCTTTTGAGATCATGTGTGATGCGAGCGACTATGCAGTTGGTGCTGTCCTTAGACAAAGGAAGAATAAAAAGCTTCATGCCATCTATTATGCTAGGAAGACTTTAGATGTTACTCGGATGAACTACACCACCACATAAAAGGAATTGCTAGCAATTGTCTATGCTTTTGAGAAGTTTTTGTCATACCTCGTCGGCTCTAAGGTGATTGTTGACACCGACCATGGTGCAGTCTGCTACTTGCTGGAGAAGAAGGATGCCAAACCACGTCTTATTCGATGGATCCTCTTATTGCAAGAATTTGATTTGGAGATCAAAGATAAGAGAGGAGCGGAGAATTTTGTAGCAGACCACCTTTCTAGACTTCCGTTGTAGCAAATAGAGGAGGTTGATGATTTAAGGCCGATTGATGATTCGTTCCTAGATGATCATTTATTTCAGGGCTCTGCTTCTGCTATATTTGATGCCACTGAGGAACTTCTGAACATCTCACCAAAGGGCTTCCATGGTATTCTGATATTGTGAACTATCTTGTTTACAAAGAAATTCCGCCTGGGCTATCATTCCATCAAAGGAAGAAATTTCTCCATGACGCTAAGCACTATTATTGGGATGAGCCTCTTCTCTTCAAGCAAGGTAGCGATAGAATCTTTAGGAGATGTATCCCAGAGGAAGAAGTTGAGAGTGTTATGGACATTGTCACACCCTCCCCACAAGAGGACATGCAAAAGCTTTCAAGACTACTGCGAAGATTCTGCAATCAGGGCTCTTTTGGGCCACCATGTTCAAGGATGTGCAAAGGTTTGTGGTGGCTGGTGATGAATGCCAGTGGTCAGGAAACATCTCCAGACCAAATGAAATGCCCCTCAACAACATTCTGTAGGTTGAGCTATTTGATGTTTGGGGAATTGATTTCATGGGCCCTTTTCCCAACTCTGGTGTTTACAAGTACATCCTGGTTGCTGTGGATTATCTTTCTAAGTGGGTAGAAGCCATAGCCACGCCTACCAATGACTCTAAGGTTGTGGCAAAGGTCATGAAGTCCACTATATTCCCTAGATTTGGAGTTCCGCATGTACACATTAGTGATGGTGGTTCACACTTTATTGAGAGATGTTTTGAAGCACTGTTGAAGAAGTATGGGGTCAATCATTGAGTGGCTACTCCCTATCGTCCTCAGACTAGTGGCCAAGTTGAAGTATTTACCAGAGAAATCAAAAGTATTTTAGAGAAGACAGTCTCTCGAAGACGGAAGGATTGGGCAAGTAAGCTTGACGATGCAATGTAGGCATATAGGACTGCCTCCAAGAATGCTTTGGGCATCTCTCCTTATCGCATAGTTTATAGAAAATCTTGTCATCTTCCGGTTGAATTGGAGCACAAGGCATATTGGGCTATCAAGGCACTCAACTTTGATGCAAAGTCAGCATGCGAGAAAAGAATGCTTCAACTCCAGGAGCTTGAGGAATTGAGGCAAGACACTTATGAGAAATGACCAAGAGGTGGCATGATAAGTGCACCGTCCCAAAAGAGCTTGAAGAAGGTGACTTAGTATTACTCTACAATTCTCGCTTGAAGCTCCTTCCAGGCAAATTGAAATCTCGTTGGAGTGGCACATTTGAGGTCCGAAAGATTCATCCCCATGGTGCTGCAATGGTATGGAATGAAAAGTGGGGTGAGTTTAAGGTGAATGGTAAGCGCTTAAAGAAGTATTATGACGGGAATCCAGTTGGAAAGGTGGGACTGATCCACCTTATATTACCAAAAGTCTGATAGTTGCTGAAAGTCAGGCTGACGACTAAAAACCAAGCGCTTCTTGAGAGGCAACCCAGGTATGTTTTCTTTATTTCCTTATCGAATAGATTTTTATTTTATTAATCTCCTAGGCAATATATTCTTTCAAAAAAAATTTAAAATAAAATAAAATAAAATATTCAGCTTTTACGATCTTGTTAGTTTAGTTTAGCTTTCTATTTGATTTTAGAACTACTGTTGTGTTTTATTTTTATTTTATATTTCTCTCTTTAGTTTTCGAAAAAAAACGGGACTGCGATAAGCAGATCCCTCTCTCCTCCCATTCACCAGTTTGTCTTCTTCCTCCCATTCATCTGCCCTTCATTCAACCACCAGCACAGCACCAGCCCTCCTCCGCCGCGCCGCCACGCCACCCACCAGCACAGCACCACCAGCGTCACTGCTCCCCGCCGCCACCAGCACAACAGCAACCACCCGCCGAGTCACCCGCAGAAGCCACCCACCAACTCCCCTTCACCCCAAATCTCATCTAAACCCCTAATTGCAATTGCATCTAAAGATTTGTGGTATGCTTCCTCTCATTCCTTCTCTTCTTCATCTAATTCTTGTCTTTTGATTGAAATTTTGTTGGGGATGTTTGAGATATTTGGGGTTTGAGTGGTTGAAGGTGAGTTGAAGGTTTATGAGAAAATTGAAAATTTTGATTTGTTGAGAAGGATATTGGGTAAATGTGGTGAAATTGGTTATTCTTGAATGCCGGTGATGTTGTTCTTGTGTGCTTGTGATGATATTAGTTTTTCTGAGCTATTATATAGTTTCCTCTTCCATAATACATACTGAATTTTTAGTTTTCACTGTAGATGGGGACTTGTGTTGTAGGGTCATCTTAATTTATTTTATTGTGATATTCTGTCAGATTGCTAATAAAGCAAGTATGGGGTCACTATGGGCGGTTACTGTTTTTGATGGAGCATAACTTGCTATATTATTGGCCGCGATTGTTTGAGTGGTGGTTTAACCCGTAGCTAATCGAAAAATTTGTTTGGTCTCTTGGATTTTTGTATGTTTGTTTGGTGGCGATGAAGTGCAGACCATAATGAGTAGGAGAATCAAACACTCGGGAGCACCCTCTTCATCCCGATTTAGGCTCGATAAGGTGGTGCTCGACTCCATCGACCTTCGAGAGAAGTTCGCTTTGTTCAAGGATGCACACCACTAAGGACCTAAGTACTATCATCAGAGCGACATGGAGATCATCAACTGCCATGCAGAGATCAAGAGATTATGCGCTCATGGGGGGAATTTCCCTCTTCCTCATCATGGACCTTCCAGCATACCCAACTCTCACTAAAGAGTTTATGTGCACCGTCTAGCTAGAGGCTGATCCCGACACATTAGTGGGCAATATGATGTTCCGATTGGGCAATGCTGAGAGATCACTGACCATTGCCCACCTCAATGAGATCTTGGGATTCGTCCCAAATGTGCGTCCATTACTTGTATCATCAGCTGCACTACATAGATTCTGGTACAGGATGACTGGAAAGGGCCAGTTTCTAGGAAGCAAGTCCTTAAGCGCATACATTATTAACCCTTGCTTCCGTATCATCCATCAACTCCTGGGATGGACTATCTTCGCTCGTCATGAGCAGAACAAGGTGAAGACTGGCGAGCTGAAGATTCTTGAGAGCCTTGTTAGTGGGCGGCCCATCAACATTTGCTTTGAGTTGGCAAATCACCTTCTCTACTTCGCTAGGAACCCGTCCAACCATCTCGTTACAGGAGGTATGATTACAACTCTTGTTGTTCATTTTCAGGTTGACCTCAATCGATATACACATATCGCTCCTGGTCGGGTAGACATTGCCCATTTGACTGCCCAGAGGATGATTAAGATCATCAATTCTGTGCCCCACCTCGCCCTAAAAACTGGGGATCGTCGCTATTGCGAGTTCAACCTCGAGCACTTGTGTGTCTTGGAGCGTCAGAACTGGTTTGAGAGTTGGACTGGTCAGCCGGTCCCATTGATTGAGGGTATGAAGTCTGAGGAGTCTAGCGATGATAGGAGAATGTTGATGCAGACGCAGATGATAGATATCACTCAAACAACGAGGTTGCGTTGGATACAGATGATTGGCACCAACCTACACATACACCCTTTCAGCGAGCCGACGAGTTTCGGACATTGAGGGAGGATTTGTCTGACTTATCCACCAGAGTGGACTCTTTGACGCTTGATCATGAGCAGATACAGCAGTTGCATTCTGGTGTTCTGAACCAGTTGACTGCGATGCAACAGCAGAACACCCAGTCCTTTCAGTTGCAGCAACAGATATGGGAGCACCTGACAGGCCATCCCTATCAGTCACCACCACACCATTAGTTCTAAGTGAGTCTTTCTTACCTTTTATTTCTTATTCTACATTGGGACAATGTAGGTTTTAAGTATGGGGTGGGATACTATGTGATTACATGTTTATATATGTCTTTTATGTTTGAGGGGCTTGACAGTCTTGATGTTGAACCCTATCTGAAGACTATTTGAAATCCTTATGTTCTTGAGTCATTTTTATTTGGAGTCTATGTTATAAGAATTTATGTTAGAAGTTTTGTGTTAAGTCGTTATGGTTGTTTCAAGTGCTTCTATGGATAATTGATGTACCCTAAATATGTTAAAGACCACAATGATGGGATATTTGCCTACGATGCTAACATTCGCCTTATAGTTATATGTCATTACCTTTTGATAAATTGCCTAGCATTGAGTTATTTGTTAAGATAAGCATGATTTAGTCCCTAAACATAAAAGTGTTGTGGGATTCGAGTCTAAAGGACTGGCGTTTATATGGGTCCTCTCTTTCTTTTTCATGTGTGACATTCACATTTGTTGCTATCTTCAGAACTTGCTTTAGACTCTATTTGAGGCTGCATTATATGATTTGTGTACATGACATTAAAATGATTGAGGCATTGATTTCATTAGCCATTTTTTTTTCCTCTCTTGACCTACCTTTTACATGTTCCCTTTGCTTGAAACCCCTTTGAGCCTATAGCCTATTCTTTGGAAGCTCCACAAAATCATCCAAGCCATATTATTTTAGCCTTTTTACCTATCCGGGAAATTGGTCTGATCTTATTGAATGATTATGATGATGAAGTGGCAAAAAGCCAAGTATGGGGTGGAGATCATTGGTTTTAAGTGTTTGATATATGCTGCTTTGAATGATATATGCATTGTTGCAGAAATTCCTTGAGACAAGAGGAGGATAAAATTCACTCCTGGGAAAAAGTCAAGAAGAAAAAAATACGGTTAGTAACCGATCCTGGTCGTGAAGGATAAAATTCACACAGGAGGAAAATATGCAGGTGAGGTGGCTGAGACACTGTTCGGTGAACGGGAGGTGTGATTCTTCTTAAATAAAATATCAAATATAAACTCTAACTATGCTAACTCCCTTATCCAAGCAAATAAATACAAGAATCCCTCCCGATGTTGTGGTAGGGTAATTCAGGATCGAATTCACGAGGAGGTATGTCAGCGCTTCTTTAGTTGCAATCACGATCAAGCTTTTGACCTCAGGAGACACTCGATATTGAGGTGTCTGGTCGATATCGACCTCACTTCTGGTCGATTTCCAATGAGTTTCCTACACAAGACAAAAGCAAAGCAGTCGACGTCGAGACAGACCTCGATATAGATGTTAGTGCTCGATATCGACCTTGCCAGTCGATTTCGATGTCTGTAACAGAAACTATAAAGCGTAACCTATGTCTCGGAAAAGTAGTCCGAAGAATGTAGAATGGTAAAGGAATTGTGGACAAAAATAAAAACTGAAACTTTTTATAAGAATCAATAAACATAAAGCTTCCAAGGTCGGGGATTCATGCCACAACGATATTCATGCAAGTTTGATGCTAAAGTTATGAAATTTAATGTCTTTCCGTCAAATCACTTTCGTTACCAACACTTAGGTGCTAGAGGCTCTCGCATAAAACCTAAGAGGTACTATCCAATTCATGAGTAATCCAAGTTCACAATATGATTGGCTTTTGCTTCAATAATGCAAATAATGAATCTCCCTAACTTTCGTAAAGGATCATGCATAGGATAGAAGACGGAATCGCATAAAAATCATACCTTTGATGCACTTACCCTACATTGCTATCGTCGGGCTCACCTCGACCATAGAAGTGGGTTGACTACTCGCGCTTCATCGTGGACTCATCATCATCAATGAAAAGAAAACTACTTTGATAAAACTAAAGAGAAAGTTACAACCGAACAAAGCCAAATCTCCGCTCTCGCTTCCACACAACTCACTCGACTTCTCTCTCTCTATCTCCTACTCGCTACTCTCTAGGTAAAACTAAAATTCTCTGCGTGCTTTGATGATTAAACTCAGCCCTAACAACCTCTAGATATAGATCTCAAATCTTGCTAGCCAAGGATTCGAAAACCTATCTTTATTCTCCTAGGTAAAACTTAATAAAGTAAAAACTAAAAAATCCATGGTAAAACATCTAAAGGATGAAGTCTGGTGTATTGGATAGAAGATCTTGACTTTAGGATAGACGTGTAAGCTTCGGATAGAATGCTATCAAAATATGAGTCGGACTTCTCTGCTGACAACATCGATATCGACCTTGGACATCAATATCGACCTCTCTTTATCTCTTATCTCGAGCACTCCTTCTTCTCCTTGGATTGGCCCTCGACTTCTATCAATATGCTCGATCTAGGTCACTCGATATCGATCATTAGACATCGATATCGACCTTCTTGTGTCGACATGCTCTGTTCTTCCTCTGCTCGATTTATGTGCTCTGCTTCACTCGATGTCGAGGTTCATAATCGATTTCGACCTCTTCAGAAGACTTCGAGTTCTTTTTCCGCTCTTCCAAATCTGTCCATATCCGTCTCGTTTTCTGCAAAAAACCATAGAAACTCGTGCAGACCCATATATTTGCCAATAATGCATAAACTACACTAATCTCATGTATTCCCCACTAATATGTATGAAAATGATGATAAAATGGACTTAAATGTGCATAAAAAAATATGACAATTTGCGCGCACATCAAACACCCCATACTTAAGCTTGCTTGTCCCCAAGCAATACTTTTAATGGTCATTAAGGGGAAGAAAGTAAACCCTCAACATCATAGATTCATTTTTCATATGTCCCTACAATCAATTGCCATCCTCGATAAGGTACTAATGTCAACCAAATCCATGCATGTGCATAAAGCAACATCATACTCATAAAAGGAGGTTTATATGCATAAAACAATTTCGTAACATAGCATTAATAATCAAGAGGACTTTTGCAACCTATAGAGAAGTAGATTGGTAAAAGGATAAAGGTGGGCTAATATTTGGCCATGTAGTGTTAAATCCGGAGAAATTAAACTTTCTTTCCAAAACATTCCACATTCCTTCTTCATAATGTTTCTCACCTTTCACTCATCGCTCAATGCTTTTTTCACTATAATGCTTTTACCTCTCTAACCTTAGCACTGCCTTCTTGCGAGTCGCAAACATGGGTGTCATGAATGGCCCCAGATACTTAGTACTTTGGACTCCTCACCTTGTGTCCCATAATTTAAAAAATTCTTTCATTCCTGCTAACAACTTCAATAATAATGCACAAACTCCATATAACAACTTCAAAGATGACATCCATTCTCAAACTTCTCCCTGGATACTTAGTACTTCGGTATAAAAAATGGGCAATATGTAATATATGTGGAGCAATAATGATAATGTATGATATAAGGCTCATATATGGCTTGTGACTTTTGCAAATATGCATAGGTAAGGCTAGGATATGAACTTTTGTAAGCACTTGTATGGAAATTTCTTAAAGTCCTCCATCATCTTATCATGCACATGTCAAAAGCAACTTCAAGTTTTTACCTCCTTCATTTTTTTTTCTTTTTGCACTTCATTGGGACTTCCCTTAACTACGCAATTTCATGTTATAACTCTAATGAATCTAATTTTTCATCGTTAAGTTCCTTATTTTGCTTCCATGACTCTTTTCTTTATTTTTTCAATTTTTGATGGGGGTCATTTTTTCCCTTTTTTTCGAATATATAAACTATATGATGCAATGCTTAAAGATAAATATGCTTAAAGATAAAAAAATCTAAAATAACTAAGTATGAATATGAATAAACATGTAAAAACTATGCAATAACTATGTAAAATTTCAAACTATGCTAAAAATATGCAAGTAAGCCTTTCCCCCACCCCATACTTAAAGATTACAGTGTCCTCACTGTATTAGAACGAGGGTTAAGAAAAAAACTTACTAAAAACGTCACAATTTTCAGGAGTCGAAGAAGTCAGCAGTGATGGTCGATATCGACCTTTAACATCGAAATCGATTATTTTCATCGATTTCTACCTCAAGCATCAGGGTGATCCGGCCTCGACCACAAGCCTTTCGGAATCGACCTTAAGGTCGATATCGAGCTTCTTACTCGATTTCGATGCTTGTTTTTCTCTTTCGCTCCTGCAACTTGTTAAAAACAAAAATTGAAACGAAACATATATAATGTAAAGTCTTCAAAACAAAGTAAACACTGTCCAAAACTAAAAACTAAGTGTCTTCCACTACCAAAAAAATAGGAAATAGCCATGGATTTTTTAGCAGCGTCATATGGTGGTGGCCAAATTCGTGGCTGATAGCTACGAACGTAGCCACAACCTGACATGTCGTCGCTAAATAAGCGTCGAGTGAAAATTTTCGTGGCTAAATCCGTGGCTGGGGGGTGATGACATAAATTCGTGTCTAGAATTTCGTGACTTTTAGCCACGATCATGAATGTCGTAGCTAAATACATGGCTGTTAGCCACGAATTTAGCCACTATTGGTACATCCGTGGCTAATTTTCAAGCTAATTAGGCCACGACATATATCTGTGGCTAACTCAGTGGCTAAGAAAAGGGGACAAAATGGCATTCCTAACCTTAATTTGAAGCTCATAGCCACTACTATAGGCAATATCAGAAGATCCGTGGCTGAATTTTACATAGTAGCTCAGCCGAGTTGAAGTAATTCAATCTCAAAAAATTAAAGGAAACTTGACTGAAAAAATTAAAAATCAAGAAGCCCAACATTAGTGATGTGGTCAAGCCCAATAATGGTGATGGTCAAAGCCCAAAGAGAGTGAAGCTCATTAGTGTTGGTCAATGAAAAGCCCAAATAATAAGGAAGCCCACACAAAGATAGATCTCTCTACGTATTAATGAGCCCATTCGTATTAGCCACGAATTTAGCTACGACCATATCCGTGGCTAAATAATGGTATGTCTTTATATGTAAATAAATACTCGAACATAAAGAAAACTAATAATTGTTAAATAAAATGTATTTTGAGGTAAAAAATCATATAAGTAACTAATGACTGTGGAATAAAATCTTATATTATCTAATAAAATATTATAAGAATACTATAAGTGTGTGTTTTGAGGGAAAATCATATAAGTAGATAACGATTGTGGAATAAAATCTTATATTATTTAATAAATTATTATAAGAATACTATAAGTGTGGGTTTTGAGGGGAAATCATATAAGTAGCTAATGATTTTGGAATAAAATCTTATATTAACTAATGAATTGTTATGAGAATACTATAAGTGTGTGTTTTGGAGGGAAATCATATAAGTACCTAATGATTGTGGAATAAAACCTTATATTGTCTAATAAAATGTTATAAGAATACTACAAGTGTGGGTTTTGAGGGGAAAAAATATAAGTAGCTAATGATTGGCGAATAAAACCTTAAATTATCTAATAAAATGTTATAAGAGTACTATAAGTGTGTGTTTTGAGGGAAAATCATATAAGCAGCAAATGATTGTGGAATAAAATCTTATATTATCTAATAAAATGTTATAATAATACTATAAGTATGTGTATTTTGAGGTAAAATCATATAAGTAGCTAATGATTGTGGAATAAAATCTTATATTATCTAATAAAATGTTATAAGAATACTATAAGTGTGTGTTTTGAGGGAAAATCATATAAGTAGCCAATGATTGTGGAATAAAATCTTATATTATCTAATAAATTGTTATAAGAATGCTCTAAGTATGTGTTTTGAGGGAAAATCATATAAGTACCCAATGATTATGGAATAAAACCTTATATTATCTAATAAATTGTCATAAGAATGCTATATTTTTGTGTTTCGAGCGAAAATAATATATGTAGCCAATGATTGTGGAAGAAAACCTTATATTATCTAATAAATTATGATAAAAATACTATAAGTGTATGTTTTGAGGGAAAATCATATAAGTAGCTAATGATTGTGGAATAAAATCTTATATCATCTAATAAAATGTTATAAGAATATAATAAGTGTGTGTTTTGAGGGAAAATCATATAAGTAGCTAATGATTGTGAAATAAAATCTTATATTATCTAATAAAATGTTACAAGAATACTATAAGTGTGTGGATTTTGAGGAAAATTCATATAAACAGTTAATGATTGTGGAATAAAACATTATATCTATAATTATAACTATATATATAAATTATGATCGGTTTTTTATGATATAAATTCTCATCGGCTTTTATGATATAAAGTAGTAGATACCAATTGAAGTCATATCTCTAACTATAACTATTATAATTCATATTCACATAGTTTGATCGGTACTCTAATTTGATCGAACACTTTGTCTCTAACAATAACTCTAATCATATAAGTTTCAATGAAATCTTGATCGGTACTCTAATTTGATTAGTTTTTAAATATCATATTATATATTCCAACTCTTCTAAAGATAATCCATAACTAAAAATGTAAATTTTTATATGATATATTTTATGTTTTTTTACATATATTGATATAGAATAAACAAAAAATTGTTTGATTTCTGATTTTTGACGAAACTTTAATGATTTCAATATATGTAAAAACCCAAAAATTAAGGAGAAGATATCAAAATAATAAAAAAATTTCCCAAATATATATATATATATGTATATATATATATATATATCTACACAATTGTTTGATTTAGGAAAGAATATTTAAAAATTCAAATAAAATCTCGTATATATATCAACATAATTTGTTGATTTAGGAAAGAATAGTTAAAAGTTGAAATAAAATCTTGAAATAAAATCTCGGCAAACTAATATTTTAAAGATAGAAAATACACAAAATAATACTTAACTAACCCAACACTCACCTATTGTATGAGATAAAATATTAAAGATTAAAATAAAAATTGAAAATCTTCCAAAGAATTGTGATAAAAATCTCCCAAAAATATATCCATGTCTAAAAGATAGAAAAGAATATTGAAAATAAAATATTGAACTAGCTTAATTTTTTCACCTAATTATGTAAATAAATCCAACTATGTATTTTCTGGAATTTAACTTTGATCGTTTTCCTTACATTTAACAGATAAAAAATTAAAACTTTCGTTAATATGTTTATAAAGGAAAAAAAGGATAGGAAAATGAATTAAATTGCACAAGTTAATTGGATGAAAAATTATAACGGCGGAAGAAAAGAAAATTAGGGCGGGACAATGAATAATAAAGGCGGGATGTCAAATTTGGTGAAAATTTTAAACAGGCGCGTTTTTAATTAAATAAAATAAAAAAGAGGCGCTTTATCTTTTAGGTTAATCAACAGGGAAGGGAAGCCGCTTTCTCCTTGCCTCTCTCCTCCGCCAGTCCGCCAGCACCGAGCCCGCCTGTCTCCTCCTTGCCTCTCTTCCTGTTCTTCCCGGCACCGGAGAACGACGCCAACGCTGCACTCCAACATGGCAACCCATCCTTCTCGATCTCGGCAGCAGAAGAGCGAAGAGGGCAAGGGCGAATCCCATCGTTTTGCACGCCGACAGGTACCTCACTCTATCTCTTCGCCTATTCTTTCTCTTTTCCGGCTTTCTGCGTTGGTGGAGTCCCAAATCAAGGATACCAATGTGCAATTGTATGGCTCTTTACCTCTTCTCTCTCCGACAGCTCTTGTTCACGTGCTTGTCGCCTTTTCTTTCTCTTCTCTTTATAGACTCTTTGACCTTTTCCCCTTTTCACTTCTTGGATCGATTGGTCCGTTGTTCCTATACCAGCCGCTACATTGCCTTCTAGTTCTTCTTCTCTTCTAGATCTGGCTGTAATCTTTCCCCCAATTGGATGAAGCTAAGATTTTTGGACAAGAATTGCGTAGTTTGATTGCTTCCACTGTTGAAAACAAGAGGTTTGCTGCACATATGGCTTCTCTGTACTACAGCTCCGCACTTGGGTGGTTTATGGGTGCTGCTGGCTCCAATAGAGATGCTCCAAAGGCGCTCGATCTTGTTTTGGTAATTGGAAGTGTTGTCAATTCAATTCGTGTAGTAATCAGTGATAAATTTAGTCTTTTTGATTGTGGGATTCGATAAATTTGAAGTCTTTGCTTATTGGGTTTATTCTTTTTGATTGGATTACTACTTACTACTGTTTGTTTGCTTATTGGGTTTTGGTCGAATTGATTCTTGGTTCCTAAACGAACCCTAACTTGAATCCTGAACTAAATTGGATTTGGAATTCCAGTTGTGACCTGATTCCTGATTCAATGCCAAAAAGCAAATTGGAATCAAATGTGAGTTTATTTATTTTATTGTAGTTAACTCAAATTCAATATCTTTAGGCAACTTTCTATTTTTTTCTTACATAATAATGATATTTTGGACATTTGCTGAATGTTTTGTATCTGTGGACTCATTCCCCAATCTGCTGTAGTTTCATACTTTTGCTCATCTAGAAGATGTGGTTTTATGCGGTGAGTTTATGAGATGCTAGACAATATCTGTTCTTGAGTTTTTTCAGAGTGAAATAATCCAAATTGCCCTTCAAATTTCAGAAAAGGTTATAGTCATGGTTTCATAAGAAGACGATGTTCCAGTATTGTTGATTGTTCGCTAAGGGGAGTGTGGTAAAGTAGGAGATTCAAATATTTAAAATAAAACAAAGCACAACTAGACTATCTCCCTGTCCCAAACAAATAATACAATAATCCCCTCCCTTGTAGTAGTAGGGTAATTCAGGATCGAATCCACGAGGAGGTATGTCAGCGCTTCCTTTTTTGTACTCACGATCAAGGCTTTCGACCTCAGCAGACACTCGATATCGAGTATACAGGTCGATATCGACCTCAGTTCTGGTCGATTTCCTAGCGCAGTTCCTGCAGAAGACAAAACAGCAAGTCGACGTCGAGCAATGACCTCGATATCGATGTTAGACCTCGATATCGACCCTTATGGTCGATTTCGATGCTTGTCACAGAAACTGTTTTTGTAACCAATTTGTCGGAAAAGGGTCCGAAGAAAATAGAATGGAGAAGGAAGATGAACATAAACAAAACTAAGACTTTTATGAGGAATTCAATTAATTAAAAGGCTTCCAAAGTCGGGGTTTCATGCCACAACGATAACAATGCAAGTTTTATGCTAAAGATATGAACTTTAATGTTTTTCCGTCAAATACCTTTCGTTATCAACACTTAGGTGATTAGAGGCTCTCGCATAATTCCTAAGAGTTACTATCCAATTCATGAGCAATTCAAGTTCACAATATGAGTGGCTTTCGCTTCAATAATGCAAATAATGAATCTCCCTAACTTTCGCAAAGGATCATGCATGGGGTAGACGACGGAATTGCATAAAAGTCAAACCTTTAATGTACTTAACTCACATTGCTATCGCCGGGCTCACCCCGACCCTAGAAGTGGGTTGATTACTCACTCCTCATCATGCACATCATCATCATTGTTATTGAAAGAAAGCTACTTTGAATTAAAACTCCGAAAGAAAGTACAACCGAACAAGCCACTCCGCTCTCGCTTTACAACTCCACTCGGCCTCCTCTCTCTCTCTACTCTCTATTGCAACTGAATTGTGTGTAAAATTAGATGTTATTCGATCTGAAATTGAATACCTAAACTCAGCCCTATTGGCCTCTATTTATAGATGTCGATAAGGACTCGAAACCTTATCTTTATTCTCTAAGATAAACTAAAACAAAGTAAAAGCTAAAACTTCATGGTGAAATCAGCTTCCTCATGATAGATCTAGTGTTGATGATAGGAAATCTCGACCTTTGGATAGATATTGCAAGCTTTGGATTTAATTCTATCAAAATCGGAGTCGAATTCCTCTGCTGGCATGGTCGATATCGACCCTTAGACATCGATATCGACCCTTCCAAAACCTTATCTCGAGCTTCTCCTTCTCCTACTCGAACTGGCACTCGACTTCTATCAATTTGGTCGATCTGGCAGCATCGATATCGACACCAAGACGTCGATATCGACCTCTTCTGTTTTGATATGATCTGTTTCCTTTTCTGCTCGATTCCTATGTCTCTGATGTACTCGATTTTGAGGTCTTTAGTCGATTTCGACCTCTTCAGAAGACTTCGAGTTCTTTTTCCGCTCTTCCGAATTCATCCATTTTTATCCTATTTTCTACGAAATCACATGGAAACTCGTGCAAACCCATATATTTGACATTTAAGCATAAACTACACTATTCCGATGTTTTCCCATTCATATGTATGCAAAAGACAATAAAATGGATTCATGTGTGCGTAGAAAATATGGCAATTTGCGCGCACATCATTGATCGATGATGGCCCATTTGTGGTCATTACAAGGAATGTTTGTGGCATAATAAAAGTTGATGATTCTGGGTACAAGACAAAGGTACCACCTGATAGGCTAAAAACCTACACCCACAAGCATATGGGGTTCAGTTGTAGTAATCAAGTGTCGTATCCACAAGGACCGGAGGAGTATCAATTGTACATTCGAGCTAGTTCAACCAAGTTCAGAATAAACGAGCAGATTAAGAGTGCATATATATAGTAACAATGAAAACCGATCAAATGTAGAGAGGTATCAATATGGAAAGCATTCTAGGGTAAGGGATTACCAACGATGCATCATCAATAGACCAACATATATTCTCTCTTGAATGATTTCTAACTCAAAAGTGAAGGTAGATTGTATAAGGTATTCGCAAAGCTCCTTTCGGAATCGAAGCGAATGTGTCTAAATTGGTTAACGATCTCCTTTCGGTTTTGATGTACATATTTATATCTCCTTTTATTGCATCGTTTGACTTTTTATTTCATTCGATTTCCAAAAGAAAAGGTTCAAAAGAGTATAAACTTGTGTAAGAATGAGCTAAAATGCAAGAAATAGGGTCTGCACAAGTTTTGAGCTAACCATGCAGGAATTCGAGCGAAATCGGAGTCAAAACGGAGAAGCCAAGTAAAGCTGAGCAGAGGTAGAAATCGATCTCAGAGGTAGATATCGACCCCTGGTGTCGATATCGACCCCCATATCGACCTCAACATAGACATCGACCAGAGCTGAACAAATCGAGCAGGAACAGAGACCTCGATATCGATCCCTGGTGTCGATATCGACCCCTTATCTCGACAGAAGATAGACTCGGTTTCGAGATGCAAATTGGAACTATATCTGTCGAGACCCCTTATCTCGACAGAAGATAGACTCAAGTTGGCAGCTGAAGTTTTATTTATCTTTTACCTTTAAGTTATTTAAGTTTTATCAAAATAAAAGACCTATCCTAATTGTTTGGATAGAGTTCATAGTTTAGATAGGAGTTACAATCCTTGGATAGCGAGGATTAGTAGCCTATAAATAAAGCCCTAGGGGGCTGGCATTCATTCATTCAATTAACAATCAATCAAGGCAATCAATAGAGTTAGAGTTAGAGAGAAGTTTTAGGGTTTGACGTTTGCGAAAGTTGACGTTGAGTTGTAAAGCTTCGGAGTTTATTTTAATGCAAGTTTCTTCCTTTCATTCAAAAATGAGTTCCATGATGAGAAGCGAGTAGTTCCCCAAAACTCTTAGGGTCGGGGTGAGCCCGATGTTAGCCATGCACGATTGAGGTAAGTATTTGATGTCGATATCGTTGTGTCTATCTCTCCTCCTATTATTCTATTTTTAGTCCTAATCGAAAGAAAAGGGATTCATGCTAACAACTTGAGTTATAAAAATAAAATTGGTGGAGACAATTAGGTTTATTTGCAAGAGTAATCCTAGGAGTTGGTGTACGACGAAAGCTTGTCCCTCGGGTGAAATAGCGCAATTGTCCATCTTATTTATCTTATCGCATGCATTGGTTAACGTTGTGGTAAACCCTAATCCTAGGAGATGCTTTTTACATATTTTATATACCCAAAACCCTCTGTTTTATTTCTGTTCATTGCTTCTCTCTCCATTCTTAAATCTTCGGCCTTTCTTTCCCGACGAAGAACTAACCCACTATAGGAAGACATTGATGTGCGCGCAAATTGCCATATTTTCTATGCACATATGAATTCATTTTGTTGTCTTTTGCATGCGCATTGATGGGAAAACATGGGAATAGTGTAGTTTATGCTTAAATATCAAATATATGGGTTTGCACGAGTTTCCATGTGATTTCGCAGAAAACAGGATAAAAATGGATGAATTCAGAAGAGCGGAAAAAGAACTCGAAGTCTTCTGAAGAGGTCGAAATCGACTGAAAACCTCGACATCGAGTACATCGAGACATAGGAATCGAGCAGAAAGGAAACAGAGCATCTCGACACAGAAGAGGTCGATATCGACGTCTGGGGGTCGATATCGATCATGTCAGATCGACCAAGTTGATAGAAGTCGAGTAGGAGAAGGAGAAGCTCGAGATAAGATTTTGGAGGGGTCGATATCGAGTGGAAGGGTCGATATCAACCATGCCAGCAGAGGAATTCGACTCCGATTTTGATAGAATTATATCCAAAGTTTGCAATATCTATCCAAAGGTCGAGATTTCCTATCATCAACATCAGATTTATCATGAGGAGGCTGATTTCACCATGAAGTTTTAGCTTTTACTTTTTATTTATTTATTTTATTTATCATAGAGAATAAAGATAAGGTTTCGAGTCCTTGTCATCATCTACAAATAGAAGCCAATAGGGCTGAGTTTAGGTATTCAATTTTCAAAAAGGGAGGCGGTTTTTTTAGAGACAATTCAGTTGCGATAGAGAGAGAGAGAGAGAGAGAGAGAGAGAGAGAGAGAGAGAGAGAGTGGCCGAGTGGAGTTGTAAAGCGAGAGCGGAGTGGCTTGTTCGGTTGTACTTTCTTTCGGAGTTTTAATTCAAAGTAGCTTTCTTTCAATAGCAATGATGATGATGTGCATGATGAAGAGCGAGTAGTCAACCCACTTCTAGGGTCGGGGTGAGCCCGACGATAGCAATGTGAGGTAAGTGCATCAAAGGTATGACTTTTATGCGATTCCGTCTTCTACCCCATGCATGATCCTTCGCGAAAGTTAGGGAGATTTATTATTTGCATTATTGAAGCGAAAGCCACTCATATTGCGAACTTGAATTACTCATGAATTGGATAGTAACTCTTAGGAATTATGCGAAAGCCTCTAATCACCTAAGTGTTGATAACGAAAGTTATTTGACGGAAAGACATTAAGGTTCATATCTTTAGCATGAAACTTGCATTGTTATCGTTGTGGCATGAAACCCCGACTTTGGAAGCCTTTTAATTAATTAAATTCTTCATAAAAGTCTTAGTTTTGCTTCTGTTCATCTTTCATCTCCATTCTATTTTCTTCGGATCCTTTTCCGACAAATTGGTTACAAAAACAGTTTATGTGACAAACATCGAAATCGACCTTAAGGGTCGATATCGAGGACTAACATCGATATCGAGGTCTCTGCTCGACGTCGACTTGCTGTTTTGTCTTCTGCAAGAACTGCGCTAGGAAATCGACCAGAACTGAGGTCGATATTGACCAGTATACTCGATATCGAGTGTCTGCTGAGGTCGAAAGCATTGATCGTGAGTACAACAAAGGAAGCGCTGACCTACCTCCTCGTGGATTCGATCCTGAATTACCCTACTACTACAAGGGAGGGGATTCTTGTATTATTTGTTTGGGACAGGGAGATAGTCTAGTTGTGCTTTATTTTATTCTCCTATTTTACATACACCTCCCCTTATAACGAACAAATTGGCGCCGTTGCCGGGGAGGCAATCAATCGCCACCTAAGTTAATCACGATCTTTTTCTAAGCTTATTTTGCAGGTTTATGCGACGTTCTGATCGCGGACCTATCCTGGAACCAATTGACGAGTCTGAACATTTCTACCATCTTCGCAACAAAGCAATTCGCATCATGGCTGACAACGAGACGCAGGCTGAGATCATAGAGCGGTTGAGAAAAGAGATTGAGGACCACAATGCTACAATCGCTGCTGAAAGGGCCGCTGCTGCTGCTGAGCGAGCCCGTGCTGATAGGGAGGAGGATGCGCGCAGACAAGCCCAAGAGCAGCTAAATCAGTATCCACAAACGGCGATGCAATACATGCATCCGCCCCTTCATGTTCCTGAATCTGCCATTATAATTCCTCACTCCAATTATGAACTGAAAATTAACTTCCTATCTGAGATTAAAAGAAATACTTTTGAAGGAAGACATAATGAATGCCCCCTGCAACACATCTCTACTTTTATGGACTTATGTGAAACAGTTGCTGATGGAGTAAACTTAGAGTATGTGCGACTAAAATCTTTTCGATGGTCTTTGGCAGGAAAGGCATTACAATGGCTTGAAAGTTTGGCTCCACGATCGCTAAGGACATGGGCAGAGGTGAAAGATGCATTCTTGAATAAGTTCTTCCCACCTTCTAAAACAGCGATGCTAAGACAAAGGATCACGGCTTTCAAACAAAAGCCAGGTGAAACCCTAGCACAGGCGTGGGAGCGCTTCAAAGACTTGCTGAGATCATGCCCGACGCATGGGCAACTTCCATATGTCATCCAAGAGATCTTTTATAACGCCCTTGATGCGCCGAATAAGGAGAGGATCAATTCATATACCTCCTATCGGTACATTGAGCTTACACCAACGGAGGCATGGGAGACCATTGAAAGGCTTGTGAACTTTGACAACACCTATGGGGCTGCTGCGGCCTATGATGCAAGGCCTGCCCCATCTATGCCACTATATGAGCCTCCAAGGGAGATAGATCCTGAAGTACGGCAACAATTCCATAACGAACAGACATCGATATCGACCCCAGACATCGATATCGACCACTGAGTTCGTCGACAGTTTTCTGAGTCGACGACGAACATCGCTGCGGAGTTTGCTGAGCATCGATATCGACCCTTCTGTATCGACTGGCAAACTTCTGAGCCAGTCGATTTCGTGGACTGCCATCGATATCGACCCTTCCAGTCGATATCGACCACTTGTTTTTTTGTTTCTGCAGGTCTTCTGTTGCAGAGAACATCGACAGCTGAGGTCGACATCGAGCTCAAAGGTAGAAATCGAGGCTTCTGGTCGACGTAGACTTGAGATTTCAAAGCTACTAGGATCCCGCTTACACGCCTCCTCGTGGATCGATCCTGACTACCCTTCCACTACAACGGGATGAAGTCTTGTAATTATTTGCATAGGCTAGGAGTCGATTCACATTTACATCTTTATTATTTGTAATTTCAGAACTCGACTTACCTTCTTAACAAATTGGCGCCGTTGCCGGGGAGGCAATCAATCGCGCCATAGTAGTCTATCTCACGTCTCTACCTAGTTTGGTTTTGTAGGTGTATGCGACGCGCTGATCGCCCACCTGAATTTGAAGGTGTAGACGACCTTGAGCGTTATTTCCATCTAAGGGCCCAAGCTCAAAGAATCATGGTGGACAATGTGAACCAGGCTGAACTTATTGAGCAACTAAGGAAGCAGGTTGAGGACCTAACGACTAGAGAGGCGGCACATAAAGAGCGTGCGGATAGGGAGGAGGAAGGCCGGAGGCAAATAGAAGCCCAAATCAATGCCCTCCCTAGGAATGCCAAGCAATATATGCACCCCGCGCTCACAGTGCCTGAATCGGAGATTCTTATCCCTGCCTCTAATTTTGAAATAAAACCTAACTTCCTAACTGAGATTAGAAGGCACCAATACGAAGGAAAACCTAACGAATGCCCTATGGCACATATTTCAACCTTCTTAGACGTTTGTGATACTATTGCTGATGGACGAAGTCTTGAATATGTCCAACTAAAAGCCTTTCGACGGTCTCTTACAGGGAAAGCATTGCAGTGGTTGGAAAGCTTAGCCCCAAGATCGCTCCGCACCTGGAATGAAGTCAAGGACGCGTTCGTCAACAAGTTCTTTCCTCCTTCTAAGACGGCGTTGATCCGACAGAAAATCACGGCTTTCAAACAAAAGCCTGGTGAGGCTCTGGCGACTGTTCGGGAAAGGTTTAAGGACCTACTATGATCATGCCCGACGCATGGCCAACCACCGTACGTAATTCAGGAGATCATATACAATGCTCTTGACGTTGCAACTAAGGAGAGGATCAACACTTACACCTCCTACGGCTACCTTGAACTCGCTCCACAAGAGGCTTGGGACTCCTGAGGGTTCTGACACACCATCATCGTCGAGGCCTGCCCCATCTATGCCCTTATATGAACCCTCCAATGTAATCGATCCGGATGTAAAGGAGCAATTTCATAGGGATCAACTTCGAAAGCTCCAAAAGCAAGTAAGGTTCCTTTCAGTGAACCAAGATTGCATTGAATGTGGATCGCAGCGGCACACCACCATCGATTGCCCACATGCCGAACAAGTACACCTAGCGGAGACTCACTAAAAGGCACGCTACATGAGGGGTCCCAATCACCAATATTGGGGAGACCAAAGGTTCCATCAACCACAAAGGAACCCGGTTAACCCTAGGGACCCTCCGCCTTATAGAGCTCCTAGGCACCCGGAGAGAGACCAAAAGAAGGTTGATCTTCAACTTGTGCTAGATGAGATAAGGAGGAATCAAGCTAAGAATGATCAATCCAACAATGCCATCCATTCTCAACTCAATCACCTTACCACAAGGATTGGGGAGATGGATATATGGAAAAGGAATGTAGAGACCCAACTGGGTCAATTGGCGGCACAAATCCCCAGACCATCCGGAACACTCCCTGGGCAACCCACTACAAATCCTAAGGGACAATCCGGGACGGGCCATGTCACAGCCATACAATTGAGGAGTGGCACCAAAGTACATAAGCCACGAACGGAATCGGAGAAAGCAGCAGATCCAGTCGACATCGACGGACCAGTCGATGTCGAGGATGAGGTCGATATCAACCCCTAGGTCGACCCACAGGTCGATATCGAGGCCACTGCAGAGCCATCAGAGCCACAACAGAGGTCGAAATCGACCATCCCAGTTGATATCGACCATATTCCAATTGATGTCGATGTCCAGCAGTCCCCTCCGACCACCGTTTTGGCCCCTCCACCAAAGAAGACGTTGCCATTCCCATCCAAAGCATTGGAAGATCCCACCAAAGGTAAGTTTAGACGCTTCGTAAAGATACTCCAAGGACTTATAGAAGCCCTAAACGAGATGCCTGCCCTATGTGCGATTCCTCAAAGACATCCTTAGCAAGATGAGATCCATGGCAGAGATCGCAAAGGAGTGCTCAAAGATGGACTTCCCTGAGAAGAAGAGTGATCCAGGGAAGTTTGCAATCACCGTGGGACTTGGCCAACATCGTTACAAAGCCCTATGTGACCTAGGGGCAAGCGTAAGTCTCATGCCTCTTTCTATCTGGCAAAAGGTGAACATTGGCGCCTTTGAACCTATGGACATGGAACTTTATATGGCTGACAACTCATTCGTCAGACCCATAGGTATAGTTGATGGCGTTCCGGTAAAGGTAGGTAAGTTCTTTGTGCCTACTGATTTCATTGTATTGGAGATGCCTGAAGATCCTATAGTGCCTATTATCCTTGGTAGGCCTTTCTTAGCTACTCCTGATGTCAATATCAATGTACGTCGAGGATTACTAACCTTTACTATATGGAACGAAGTAATAGAATTCTCTTTCAACCCAACCATGAGCGAACCAAAACACCTGGAGCAAGTAGTCCTCTCGCTGGCTAAGGAGAAGCTTAGAAAATTTTTATTGGCGAGGACGGAAACAGCAAGCAGGGTCGACATCGACTGGAACCAGTCGATATCGACTAAAAACGTCAAAATCGACCCCCTTTGGTTGAAATTGAGTATGCCAGATCACTGCCAGGAGCTTAAGTATGGGATCAACGAGGTCGATATCGACCCCCGCATAACGATATCGACCACAACACTCGAAATCGACCCTCCTTGGTCGAAATCGACCACCCCTCAGCCCGAAGATTTCTGTTTCGGGCCCAAACAGGTAAGCCCAGGTATGACTCCGAACCCTCCTCTGTCCCTTATTGATAAATCAATCAAGCCAATTATTGATGATTCTACTAAAGAGAGGGTCAAAGCTCCATGGTTTGCATATATTGCTAAAGTTAGGTCAAGAAAGAGAAGGAAGGCGCCCAAAGAAGAACCTAACATCAAAGAAGCCTTGGTCGCCGAACTTCACTACTACCAAAAGGACCTAGATGATCCAGGAGAAGGCTCAAGCTCGAAGGGTCCTACATAAAAGGCTCGTGAAGGAATTAACGGAGAAGTCGGCCTACCGACTCAAAAATCTAGAGCTTGTACATAAAACTTTGAAATTTCGCATAGATGGTTTTTAGGATTTGGACTTTTGTTTTTTTGAAACTTTTAAAACTGAGATAATTCGTGCTTTATCTATATTTCTAACAAAGATTTCAGGTTATCAAGCAAAAGGAACGACGAAGAAGAAAAGAAGCTTCTGCAGAGGCAGTCGAAATCGACCAGGCCAGTCGAAATCGACCCCCCCAGGGTCAAGCCACCTCCTGGAGTCGACATCGAGGACTCAGGAGCGAAAAAGAGAGGTCGATATCGACCATTATACTCGATATCGACCCCAACCTGACAGCCCTTGTCTTCATTTTTCTTCATCGACTTCGACAAATGCAGTCGACATCGACCACTGACCTAGATATCGACTTCTGGCATCGACCTAACCTGAAATGGACCTGAATCCGCAAGGTTGCGCTGTGAGTTTCTCTCTACCTTTGTTCTTCTTTTTAATATAGTGAGGACACTGTATATTTTATGTATGGGGTGGGGGAAAAACATGTCTTATGGTCATAACTTGGTTTTCTTCTTCGCATTGCATTCATGTTTTAATTTTTTCTTAGTTTTACATTTATAAAATGTCAAAAAAATCCAAAAATATATAGAAAAATGTCAAAAATACAAAAAAATGCATGTTTATTTTTTAAACCCTACTTAGATGTCCTATGATGAAAACTCAATAGCTGACTTGATCATGTAAATCCTATGGCATATTTGGATGGTTTAGCCTAAGTCCTTAAAATTTTTATGTAGATTTTGAACTTGTGATGAAATTGAGCACATATGATCCTACGCTAAAAAGCAAATCCAACAAAAAATTGTCCTTGTGAGAATATTGGCCTATAGGGAGAACATCAATAATCCCTCTGCTTTCTTGAGTGAATTTACTCTTCCTATGCATATCTAAATGTTGTGATAGTTATTCAAAACCAATGCATATATATGTTTTTGTTTACGAGAATTAAATGATGGAGGCATCTTTTAAGCCATTTTTATCCTCTCTTTACCTACCTTGCATTATCCCTGCTTGAAGCCAGAATATTAGCCTGAGCCTGAAATTACAAACTCCACAAAATTATCCCTAGCCGAATTGAGCCTGACCCCCATTTGGGAATTAAGACTTAGATTGGCTGGACTAATGCCTTGTGGAAAGAAAAAAGCATAATGTCCAGTTTTGAGAAAGGAAATTATGGGTTGGTGCATATTTACATTTTGTCATATTTTGTAAAAGGATCTTTTGGCTCACCATATAAATGCACATATCTTTAGTATTTATTTATTATTTCCGAAAAAAAAAGAGAGATATATATATATATATAGTGCACCAGCCAAAATCCTTAAGTTTTTTATTCATACAAATATTATATTTTTTAGAGGTATAATAGAGTTCGAAAGAAGGGTTGATAGTATGGTTTAAATCTAATAGTGCATCTTTAGAGCATATTATATAAAGATGAATTAGAAAAGAGCATTATAGGAGATTGAGCTTGGAAAGTGCAACATTGAAGATTTATGGTTTGGACATTGCAAGTGTTGAAATGTAGGAGTCTTGATTCCCAAATTATAAAAGCACCACATAGCCAAATAATTCCATACCTTTTATTTCATACCAAGCCCCATTACAACCCCGCCGAATGGAGTCTTCTTTGAAGTCTCCCTTTGAGCGAAAGTCCTCCTGATAGTTCTTATTGCATTTTCATAATTGGTTGCGAAGTGGATTGTTATAAATTGCAATGTTTATGAGATTGTATATGGAATTGAGTTGAGAGTTGATCTTCATAGCCTAAACACATGAGAGTTGAGTGCAAACACATTATCCCTGTGAGGTTGGATCAAAATTGCATATGCCTATGGATCGCCAAATTATGTGCTATGACGTTAAATTCACTTGCTTTGCTTTGCTACCGCTTATGATGTTGCTTTTGACAACGGCGAAGACTTGAAATGTGTGTTGTAGGTGTTGGTTATTGTTTGGTTATTGCTTGAGGACAAGCAAGTCTAAGTATGGGGTGTTTTGATATACATATTTATGTCTGCTTTTATTGCATCATTTGACTTCTTATTTCATTCGATTTCCAAAAGAAAAGGTTCAAAAGAGTATAAACTTGTGTATGAATGAGCTAAAATGCAAGAAATAGGGTCTGCACAAGTTTTGAGCTAACCATGCAGGAAGTCGAGCGAAATCGGAGTCAAAACGGAGAAGCCAAGTGAAGTTGAGCAGAGGTAGAAATCGACCTCAGAGGTAGATATCGACCCCTGGTGTCGATATCGACCCCCATATCAACCTCAACATAGATATCGACCAGAGCTGAACAAATCGAGCAGGAACAGAGACCTCGATATCGACCCCTGGTGTCGATATCGACCCCTTATCTCGACAGAAGATAGACTCGGTTTCGAGATGCGGATTGGAACTATATCTTCAAGGAGGCACGGAATTATCTTACATTTTCAAGATAGATGGCAGCTGAAGTTTTATTTATCTTTTACTTTTAAGTTATTTAAGGTTTATCAAAATAAAAGACCTATCCTAATTGTTTGGATAGAGTTCATAGTTTAGATAAGAGTTACAATCCTTGGATAACGAGGATTAGTAGCCTATAAATAAAGCCCTAGGGGGCTGGCATTCATTCATTCAATTAACAATCAATCAAGGTAATCAATAGAGTTAGAGTTAGAGAGAAGTTTTAGGGTTTGACGTTTGCAAAAGTTGACGTTGAGTTGTAAAGCTTCGGAGTTTATTTTAATGCAAGTTTCTTCCTTTCATTCAACAATCAGTTCCATGATGAGAAGCGAGTAGTTCCCCAAAGCTCTTAGGGTCGGGGTGAGCCCGACGTTAGCCATGCACGCTTGAGGTAAGTATTTGATGTCGATATCGTTGTGTCTATCTCTCCTCCTACGATTCTATGTTTAGTCCTAATCGAAAGAAAAGGGATTCATGCTAACAACTTGAGTTATAAATATAAAATTGGTAGAGACAATTAGGTTTATTTACAAGAGTAATCCTAAGAGTTGGTGTACGGCGAAAGCTTGTCCCTCGGGTGAAATAGCGCAATTGTCCATCTTATTTATCTTATCGCATGCACTGGTTAACGTTGTGCTAAACCCTAATCCTACGAGTTGCTTTTTACATATTTTATACACCCAAAACCCTCTGTTTTATTTATGTTCATTGCTTCTCTCTCCATTCTTAAATCTTCGGCCTTTCTTTGCCGACGAAGAACTAACCCACTGCAGGATAACATCGATATCGACCCCAGACATCGATATCGACCACTGAGTTCGTCGACAGTTTTCTGAGTCGACGACGAACATCGCTGTGGAGTTTGCTGAGCATCGATATCGACCCCTAGCATCGATATCGACCCTTCTGTATCGATTGGCAAACGTCTGAGCCAGTCGATTTCGTGGACTGACATCGATATCGATCCTTCCAGTCGATATCGACCACTTGTTTTTTTGTTTCTGCAGGTCTTCTGTCGCAGAGAACATCGACAGCCGAGGTCGACATCGTGCTCAAAGGTAGAAATTGAGGCTTCTGGTCGACGCAGACTTTAGATTTCAAAGCTACTAGGATCCCGCTGACACGCCTCCTCGTGGATCGATCCTGACTACCCTTCCACTCGACTTACCTCCTTAACAGTTTCAAGCAACCAATTTAGAACCCTTAAGCCCTTAGAATTGTAAATGAAAATCACATCAACTTCGCCTTTCGGTCTCAGTCATTATAAGAATCAGCTAAAATATCTATGACAATCCATAAATCCTCAAGAAGTTCGATTTCACTTTCGATCAACTAAACTTCGGGTTTAATCCTATAGTTCCGATGGGTTATAATCGCCTTTCAGTCTCAATTCACCATCTAAATTCCAATTTAGGGTCTTATTCTTTCGGTTTCAAACCCAAAATCAGTTCTAAGCAATTCTCATCGATTAGGGCTAGCGCCATAGGATTAAATCACCAAACAAAATCAGAAATCAATCAAACGATACTAAGAGCGAGTCTATTTCCACATCATCGGGTTCATCCCAACCCTAGAACAAGAGATCTAGCCACTCATGGAGAATTTCATGTTCAATTCAATCAAATTCAACAAAGCAAACATGAATCTACAAGAAGAAGGAAAGAGATTTACCGAAAACAAAGAATTCAACAAGTTTCCGGTTAGAATTCCTCAAAACTTCCAAATAGGTCTCCATAAGAACTGATTTTTGGCCCCCTTGAACCTCTAAAAAACGTCCCTTAAATATCCCCCAAATAAAAATAAATTAAAAACTGGAAAAAAAGCTGTTCAGAGACGACACTCGGGCAGTACACTGGTCGAGTGTCAAGGGCACTCGGCCGAGTGGACACTCTGGCATATAACTAGTCGAGTGTTGAGGGCACTCGGCCGAGTGTAAACGTTTCTAAGCTACTGGAATCCACTCTGGCAGTACACTGATCGAGTGCCAAGGGCACTCGGCCGAGTGTATGGCTTCCTTTGCTTCCTCGTCTTCTGCCAAGCTTGCCTCAATTTCCGTGCTTTATATCTTTGATTCCGTCCCCCCTAGTTCATCTTTGGCACCTATAGAGTGTACCGAAAAACCTTGAAGCTTGTCATTCTCCTTTAGCTCTCTCAATGGCATCGAAACCGCTCAAAAACACCTGAAATCACAACAAACGAGCGGCAGACACGGATTCCTCCATACCACACAAAAAGGGCCAAAAATATATATAATACTTAACACAAAGGCCCTAATCCTGATGCAAACATGCCATATAATCATCGCTAAATAAACACTATCAAAATACCCCATATTTAACCTTGCTTGTCCCCAAGCAAGACTAAGACAAAAATCACACAATAGCATCTACTACTTCAAAATATTCGACGAATGCCGTCCCAGCATATCATAGCCAACAACCAAGCTCAACTAGCTCCTCAATTTTCAAACCCTCAAAATGCATTTCGCTCAAATCTCAACATCAAAACTCATCATCTACAAAGCTTGACAATCGTCAGCAAGATCACCGCTTGAATTTTTGCACACAACAAAATCATGAGGGCTTTATAGGGTTATGATGGGGCTAAGACAAAAATAGTTAGGTATGGCAAATTTCAGGCCAATTGGTGCTAAAATCCGGGAAATAGGATCATGCAGAATAGCCGGAAAAACACCCACTTTAAAGAATCAAACTCATACCAATCCACCAAACAAACTCCATTACAATAACTTTTTCATGTTCGCTTTCGTCAACCACATCAAAATTTTTCTTTTTTTTCTTTTCCTTTTTCACTCTTTTTCTTCCCTCTCTAGCCTCGACACCGTTATACACGAATACAGACATTTGTGATCAATGCACCCAGTTACTTAGTGTCTCGGCCTCCTCACTTTGCACTTCTTCCTATTTGTGTGAATTTTATTCTCCACAAGTAGGATCGGTTACTAACCGTATTTTTTTTTCTTTTCTTTACTTTTGCACAAGAGTGAATTTTATCCTCCTCTTATCCCAATACATTTTCTCTTTCTTTTTTTTTTCATTCACAATCAAGAGAAATCATCTCATACTTGAAGCATATCCACACAACAAATAGATACCACCATGACCCAAAATCCTGGATTGGGGAAAGGCAATTAGCGGCTATGAAAATCTTGTGGAGCTACCAAAGAAACAAGCTTCTAAGGCTTAGAAGGCTTTAAGCATATGATTAAATGCAAGGGTAGGGAAGGATAAATGGGTTGACAAAATGCCTCAATCATATTTCAATTTGTGCACATAAACCCAATAATGCGGTATCAAGTCAAGCTCGAGCATCCAAGTATGAGGCGAGATATACACATAATCGAGCAAGAGGATATACATGATATCTAGTCAAACAAAGAAACAACTCAATGCTCAAGGAATCATCAAATATTCCAATAAGCGTGGGCCAAATAGACACAAAAACCACAAAAATTGTGAAGTATTCACCCCCACCCCATACTTAATCAAAGCATTGTCCTCAATGTGCAAAACAAACAAGGAAGAGATATAAATACTCACAATTTCAACATGTAGAACAAGTGTCTTAAAGGTGGCCAAGCCAAAGCCATCTGTGTCGAAGACCGAACCAAGGCAAACAACACCAACAAAACAACAAAACTCGGCAATATGGGGGTTATTAGATATGTGTTAAACACCTTTAATTCAGCTCAAAACATAAACAATATTCTCAATATAGCACACTCTCCACCCCATACTTGCACTTTCGAGTTGCCTCCCGAGAAGCGCTAGTTTAAGGTCTGAAGCCGAGCTTCCTTTACCTTCGATTGCTTGGGTCAAGGTGGTTGAATGGAAACAACATCCTTGCTCGGATCTACGGCAGAATACTCCTTCAGTCTTTGTCCATTCACCTTGAACTCGCCAGTCCGCTTGCTCCATACCTCAACAACTCCATGGGGATGCATTCCTTTGACCTTGAAGGGGCCGCTCCACCTTGATATCAGCTTCCCTGGAGCAAGTTTAACCTTGAGTGGAAAAGAAGCACAAAATCACCTTCTTGAACGTTTTCGGCAGGGCTTCCTTTAGCTTCACCCATAGAGACTCCGTCATATACCTGCAAAACAGATTTGGGATCCTCCACAAAGATAGTCACATCTTGAGCTACATCAACATGTCACTCCTTTCTAGCACCATTGACCACATTCTTCGCTAGAGCAAACTATGAAGGGTCTCGGTTGACCACTTCTGTCATGGCACCATGACCTCCTTTATCTAACACCTCCATCCTGTAACATTCATTCTCAACAACAGATTTTTTAATATCATTAGAGAAATTAAACTCAAGTTTCTCATCTCCTACAGTGAAAGACAGAACAACACTCTTGACATCAATATTTGCACTTGCAGTAGCTAAGAAAGGTCTTCCTAGTATAATAGGCACATGACAATCAACTTCAATGTCAAGGACTATAAAGTCTACCGGGATGAAAAACATACCAACCTGGATGGGAATGTCCTCAAGTTTACCTGAAGGGTGTCGAATCGACTTATCAGCCATGCTAAGTGTCACTCGAACTGGTCTGGGTCTCCTTATCCTAGCTTCTTGCATATAGAAAGGGGATGATGCTCACGCTGGCCCCCAAATCACATAGGGCTTGGTACGTGTGATTCCCAAAGGTGATCAGAACACAGAAACTCCCAGGATCTTCAAGCTTAGGCGGTAACGCGTTCTGAATGAGAGCACTAGACTCCCGATCTAATGAGATGGTCTGACACTCTTCCAGTTTCCTCTTATTCGACAAGATCTCCTTCAGAAACTTCACATAAGATGACATTTGAGTCAAAGCATCGGTGAAGGGAATGTTGATGTCGAGCTTCTTCAACACCTCCAAGAATTTCTTAAACTGCGCCTCGGTTTGAGTTTGAGCCCTTCTTTGTGGAAATGGAAGTGGTGGCTTATAAGGAGGAGGTGGCACATATGGTTTCTCTTTCTTAGGGTCAGAAGCTTTCTCCTTTTCAATAGCAACACTCTCTTGAGCCTCTTTTGATGTTGAAGCCCTCACATCCTTTAACTGTTTACCGCTCCTTAGGGACATGGCGAAAATTTGTACCCAAGGATGATCCTAAGTACGCCCCGGTAGATGACCATTTGGCCTAGTAGAATTGCTAGCCTGTTGAGCTACTTGTGTCTCCAACATCTTCTGACCTCTGCTAAGATTCTGAAACTCTCCTGCTAAGTTCTGAACAATACCCATGAGTTTTTCCATCATCAACTCCATCTTATCTCTCTGTTGTGGGGGTTTCGGTGGAAATCCAGGTGGTGGTCCTTCTGCAGCTTGTCTGTTAGCATAAGAGAAACCGAGGTGATCCCTCGCTCGGGGGTTGTAGTTTTTGAAGTTCATATTGTAACCCTGACCTCTATTTAAGTTTCCCATGTAGTTGACTTCCTCCTCCTGACTCCCGATACATTGAGGACCATAAATCTGATAAGCTGAGATGGTGTGGTCTTGGGATCCATAAAATTGACAAGGCACCGATCTAGAATTCGCGGCACTCACTTCCTTGGTGGACAAGGACTTCTCCATAACCGAGGCTAGACTTTTTAATTTCAACAACCAATGAGTTATATCTAGCATCCTTATAAGTTTCAGCATCAACTTTATACATCCCCGCACTTCTTTTAACGTTAGAGAAAGCCCTAGGCTGCGATTACTTTCCACATCTCTTAGCAGTTTTCTCTACAAAAGCCCAAGCATCGTCAGCTCCCATTTCCAAAAATTCTCCTCCAGACGAGGAGTCAATAAGCACTCTAGTGCTGTCACTGACAGCTTTGTAGAAAATCTCCAACAGATTCAGCTTCGATATCCCATGGTGAGGACACTCAAATAAAAGATCCTTGAATCTCTCGCACGATTCATGGATGTTCTCCCCATCACCAACCATAAAAGAATTTATCTTTCGCCTCATCTCAGTAGTCTTGGCTGGCGCGAAGAACTGATTCAGGAAATCATATGACAGTTTCTCCCAAGTGGTGACAGTACCCGCAGGGATAGAGTTGTACTAGTGTCTAGCTTTCCCTACAAGTGAGGAATGGAATGATCGCAATAACAGCTCTTTAGGTGCGACACCTTGGAACCCTCACCGTATCCATCAGTTCTTTGAAGGTGGATGTGTGTTGATGGGGGCTCTCGACATGAAGCCCATTGAACATATTTTGCCTTATCATATTCAACAATGCAGGCTTCAGCTCAAAGTTCACGGGCGTAAGAGCAGGAAGGATGACACCCGATTGTGGTAGATACTGAGCTGGATCCATCCGTTCTCCTAGGGTTGTCGGCCCTTGTGGTTGGACGAGCTGCAATTGTTGATTAGCTAGTTGTTGTCGAAGGTCAGCATTTTCCTGATCTCTTTGAGCCATTTGCCTCTCAAGTTTCGCTAATCTGGCCATGGCGTCAGCCATTGTTTCCGCTCTAGTAGCTAGTTGTTCAGCTCTTCTTTTGTGAAATGTGCATTCAGGTTCAGGATCGAAAGACACTAGATTGCTAGAGCCTTTTTTTTCGCATTCAAAGCACAACCTGATGCCAAAAACAAAAAGAAAACAAATAAAAGCAACAAAAAGAACTTAGAGAACTAGTCGTCAAAAGACGATCAATACTAGCACTGGACCCCGGCAACGGCGCCAAAAACTTGATAGGCTAAAAACCTACACCCACAAGTGTATGGGGTTCAGTTGTAGTAATCAAGTGTCGTATCCACAAGGACCGGAGGAGTATCGATTGTACATTCGAGCTAGTTCAACCAAGTTCAGAATAAACGAGCAGATTAAGAGAGCATATATATAGTAACAATGAAAACCGATCAAGTGTAGATAGATATCAATATGGAAAGCATTCTAGGGTAAGGGATTACCAACGATGCATCATCAATAGACCAAAATATATTCTCGCTTGAATGATTTCTAACTCAAAAGCGAAGGTAGATTGTCTAAGGTATTCGCAAAGCTCCTTTCAGAATCGAAGCGAATGTGTCTAAATTGGTTAACGATCTCCTTTCGGTTTCAAGCAACCAATTTAGAACCCTTGAGCCCTTAGAACTCAAAATGAAAATAAAATCAACTTTGCCTTTCGGTCTCAGTCAATATAAGAATCATCTAAAATATCTATGACAATCCATAAATTCTCAAGAAGTTCAATTTCACTTTTGATCTACAAAACTTCGGGTTTAATCCTATAGTTCTGATGGGTTCTAGTCTCCTTTCGGTCTCAATTCACCATCTAAATTCCAATTTAAGGTCTTAGTCTTTCGGTTTCAAACCTAAAATCAGTTCTAAGAAATTCTTATCGATTAGGGCTAGCGCAATAGGATTAAATCATCAAACAAAATCATAAATCAATCAAACGATACTAAGAGCGAGTCTATTTCCGCATCGTCGGGTTCATTCCAACCCTAGAACAAGAGATCTAGCCACTCATGGATAATTTCATGTTCAATTCAATCAAATTCAACAAAGCAAACATGAATCTACAAGAAGAAGGAAAGAGATTTACCGAAAACGAAGAATTCAACAAGTTTCCGGTTAGAATCCTTCAAAACATCCAAATAGGTCTCCACAAGAACTGATTTTCGGCCCCCTTTAACCTCTAAAAAACGTCCCTTAAATATCCCCCAAATAAAAATAAATTAAAAACGGGAAAAAAAGTTGTTCAGAGACGACACTCGGGCAGTACACTGGTCGAGTGTCAAGGGCACTCGGCCGAGTGGACACTCTGGCATATAACTAGTCGAGTGTTGAGGGCACTCGGCCGAGTGTAAACTTTTCTATGCTACTGGATCCACTCTGGCAATACACTGATCGAGTGCCAAGGGCACTCGGCCGAGTGTATGGCTTCATTTGCTTCCTCGTCTTCTGCCAAGCTTGCCTCGATTTTCGTGCTTTATATCTTTGATTCCGTCCCCCCTAGTTCATCGTTGGCACATATACAGTGCACCGAAAAACCTTGGAGCTTGTCATTCTCCTTTAGCTCTCTCAATGGCATCGAAATCGCTCAAGAACACATGAAATCACAACAAACGAGCGGCATACACCGATTCCTCCAAAACAAACAAAAAGGGCCAAAAATATATATATAATGCTTAATTCAAAGGCCCTAATCCTGATGCAAACATGCCATATAATCATCGCTAAATAAACACTATCACAACCTCTTGTTCTGTATTTTGTTCATTTGTATGTCTTTTTACCTTGACAAAAACTATTTACTACTGGAGTTTCTTGGGGATTGTATCTTGTTTGTGGTATAATAAAAGTGGAATTTTTATATTTGATCTTTCGAATAAAGAAGAAAGAATTGTAATACAAGTGCATGAAGAATCCTTATGTTAGGAAAATTAATCATCTAAGGGGCAATGCGTGATTGTGAGTGAGAATCCTTATGTTTTCTGAGTATGGTTTACTCTTTAATCCTTATGTTTTATGTCTTTTGTTTTATGTTCTGTTTTTTTACTTTCAAGTTAATAAAGGCTTTTAGTGGTAAGCTTGGGCTGGAATTTTGAAAGAGGACATAAGGCATGATCTATTCCTAGAAAATCTCAAACAAACACCTTTCTATAGTTTTAATGTTACACTTGCTCGATGTTGAACAGGTCTCCAAGATTAAGCACTGAACTTACTACAAGCAGTAGCAGTGGTAAGCTTGGGCTGGAATTTTGTTGCATAATGATGATACACAAGTCTCCACGATTGACAAAATAGTGCATACGGTTGCAAAGCTCAGGATTGACAAAGCAAGCTTCTTTATTTGCAATGTGGTGGTTTAGATTTTTGTTATGTAGGTGCTTCGACATTTCATTTGGGTATCTTGTGTTCGTCTGGAATGAATCCATGCTTCTAGTAGGTGTCCTTATCATATTCGTTCATGTTGAGACATGTTGTATCGTTGAACTTTTGAGTGTGTTTTAGATGTGTTTTGAATGGTGTAATTTATGGTTGTATTTTGGATATGTTTGGGTGACATATTTGTAAAATTATATTAAATTTATTTCCTAGCTCATAGCACGAATAAGGCCACGAATAAGGCCACGGGCATAGCCACGGGCATAGCCAACAATAAAGTCATGAATTTAGCCACGAATACCGCCATGGGAATAGCCACGGATATAGCCAACAAAGCCACAAACGTAGCCACCTAATTGGCCACGACAGTTGCCACGAAATCAGCCACGAAAGATGCCGGACATCTTGCACGTGCCAAGCCACAAAATCAGCCACGACATACACCGTGGCTAACTTCGTCGCTACAGGCACGAATGACATGATCCTGACCCGGTCGCGGACATAGCCACGAACTTGTCAGATCGTGGCTATTAGCCACGGATGTTGGAAATCTTGCATTTAGCGACGAGGCATATAGCCACGAATGGCGACGAATGTAAAATTCGTGGCAATGCCCGTCGCTAAACCGTTTAGCCACGATCATTCGCGGCCTATTCGTGGCTATTTCCTGTTTTTTTTAGTGTTCGTTACAAGCTCTAGACTTTAAAGTCGCTAGGCCGACTTCTTCCTTTGCGCTCTCAAGGCGGCATCTGCAGAGCCCATGTGGCTTGGGCCTCAAATAAAACTCCTTTCTTTTCACGTAGTTGCATTCCGCCTGGATGGATTTGATTCACCGTGAATGATCCCATCCTTTTGTCTTTGAATCTATTAGAGAACCAATGATCTTTTGATTTGGTGACATAAACCTTGTCTCATATCTCATAATGGCTCGAATCATCATCGGATACCCTACACAAGCGCACATGCCAAGGCACACCTCTTCCAAATAATGATAAATCTCTTATAGAAATGGAAAAGGAGGAATCCGTACCTTGACTTACCTTCTCTTCTTTTTGTGGCTCAGGTCGACATAGATCATAAGTGGTCGATATCGAGCTCTGTTGTGCTCCTGGAGGTTCAGTCAATTTGGAGTTATTCTACTCGACATGATCAGGTCGATTTCGACCTTCAGAGATCGATATCGATGTCTCTCCTCCTTTCTCAGCTTCTATGGCAGTCGGTTTCGGCATAGATTCATGGTCGATATCGACCTTTATACTCGATTTCGAGGTTCCTTCTCCTCCGTCGACCCCATACTTATAACCTGGCACAGAATCTTGAACTTTGTTAGTCGATATCGACTTACATGGGTCGATGTCGATGATGTTTTTGGCTCCTTCGTTCAAGATTGCCACGACTTCCTCCACTTGGGCTTCTATGGCCCTCTTTTCAAGCTCTTCCGGTGTCATACTCCTTACCTTGGCTTCTCCACATGTGATGTAGACACCATTGATGACCTTTATCTCCATGGGCCCTTCATTGTTCCTTACCGCCTTGTTTAAGGCATACTCTATCACTTCATCGCTAATGGTGAATGAGAGCAATCCTTTCTTCACGCTTATATTGGCATCGATGGTTGCTAGGAATGGCCTACCTAAAATAATCTGACAAGCAGGGTCCTCTGCTATATCAACAACTAAGAAATCAATAGGGATAAAAAATTTACCTACTTGTACTGGCACATCAATTACCATCCCTGTTGGAATCACTACCGTATTATTTGCCATGAATAACTTTGCATCCACGGGCTCCAGATGACCTATCTGTACCTTATGCCACATGGTTAGTGGCATCATGCTAACGCTAGCGCCCAAATCAACTAAAGCATTAAAGCGATATCGACCTAAGCCTATAGCGATAGAAAACTTACTTGGGTCCGCCCGCTTTTGTGGTAGCTCCAATCTGTTGTACTCCTCTGCGATCTCAGAAAGTGATCGCTTCTTACCCAATATGTCCTTAAGGAACCTCACATATGACAACATCTCATGAAGTGCTTCTGTGAATGGAATTGAGACATTAAGTCCTTGAAGCATCTTTACGAACCGCTAGAACTTCTTTTCCGCTGGGTCCTTAATCACCTTCTTTGATGGGAATGGCAACACCTTCTTATTCCTTGCGGCTGGAGTTAGATCGACATCGACTGGATGGGGGTCGACATCGACTGGAGGAGTCGATTTCTATGGTGACTCATCAGCAGTGTTGACATCGACTACAGGAGGGTCGACCTCGACGTCAGCTTGGTCGATATTGACTAGGGGGTCGATATCGACGCCTATTCTAGGGCCTTCTCCTCTGCTTTTTGCTCGGGCGTTTGTACTTGACGCCCACTCCTTATGTTCATGGCCGCTATGTGTCCAGTAGTTTTGCCCTTTTGGTTAGGCACAGTTGATCCAAGCAATGCTCCTGACGCTTTGGGTATTGCTTCCGCCAATTGACCCATTTGGGTCTCCATGTTGTGCTTTCAAACGTCTATCTCCCCAAAGTTTAGAGTTGATGCCCTGCAGCTGAGTATGCACAGAGTTATTGGCTTGTTTGAACTCAGTGTGGTTCCTCCGCATCTCATAAAGAATGATCTGCAGGTCAACCTTCCTTGTTTCCCGCTAAGGGTGCCCTGGGGCTCTATATGTTGGAGGATCCCTTTGTTGATAGAATCGTTGATCTCCCAAATATTTTTGATTGCCCCCTCCATAGGAGCCTCTCGTCCATTTGGCTTCCTCGTGTTGTTCCGCCATAGATACTTGCGCAAGATGTGGACAGGCACTGGTGTTATGCCTTGTTGAGCCACATTCTCGACTAGGAGACGTCGATATCGATGTCAGTACTCGAAATCGACTGGCTCAGAAGACTGTCAGTCGACACAGAGATGGTCGATATCGAGGTTGGGGGTTAATATCAATCTCAGTAACTTGATGATCGGCGTCGACACAGAAAACCGTCGACAGAGCAAGTGGTCGATATCAACCTCTGTGGGTCGATATCGATGTCTGTTCCTGCAAAGGTGTTAGCATTTTGTCGGCAAAAAGGCTGAAGACTTAAGGATGAAGAGGGAGCGATGAACAGAATAAAGACAGTGTTTTTAGGAGAATAAACTATGTGAAAGGCAACTCCTAGGATTAAGGTTTAACACAACGTTAACCAATGCATGCGATAAGGCAAATAAGACGGACAATTGCGTTATTTCACCCGAGGGACGAGCTTTCGCTTTACACCAACTCTTAGGATTATTCTTAAAAATAAACCTAATTGTCTCTACCAATTTTATGTTTATAACTCAAGTTGTTAGCATGAATCCCTTTCCTTTCTATTAGGACTAAACATAGAATCGTAGGAGATGATATAGACACAACGATATCAACATCTAACACTTACCTCAGGCACGCATGGCTTACGTCAGGCTCACCCCGACCCTAGAAGCTTTGGAAAACTACTCGCACCTCATCGTGGAACTCATCATTGATTGAAAGCAAAATTGCATTAATAATTTCAAAACATTACAACTCAACGTCAGCTCTCACAAACGCCATACCCTAAAGCTTCTTCGTAACTCTAACTCTATTGAATGATTGAATGTCTTTTCTTAGAAGATTGAATGCCAACCCCCTAGGGCTTTATTTATAGGCTACTAAACCTTGCTATCCAAGGATTGTATCTTCTATCTAAACTATAGACTCTATCAAAACAAGTAGGATAGATCTTTTATTTTGATAAAACTCTAAAACACTTGATAAATCTCTAAGGTAAAAAGTAAGTAAATCTCAGCTGTAGTCTATATAGTATTACAGGATAATCCGTGCTCCTTGAAGATAGAATTTCCAATCTGCGTCTCGAAAAGCGTGTCCAACCCGTATCGAAGTATGGTCGATATCGACCAGGAAGGTCGATTTCGACCTCTCTATTTCTGCTCGACGAGCTCAGCTTCACTCGATTTCTGGTTTGTGGTCGATATCGATGATAGGAGATCGATATCGAGTGCCTTTCTTCTGTTGTTTGATGGTCAGTCTCGACACTCAGTTCTGTGTCGATGTTCTATAGTCGATATCGACCATGTGGGTCGATTTCGACCTCTATTCAGCTTTTCTTGGCTTCTCCGTTTTGACTCTGATTTCGCTCGAATTCCTACAAAATTAGGTCAAAAGTTGTGCAGAATCTATTTCTTGCACGTTAGCTCATTCTACACAAATTCATCTTATTTTCAACCTTTATTTGAGGAATCGAATGATATTAAGTCAATACTTGTGAATAAAATAGGTACAAATATGTACATCAAAATACCTCATACTTAGACTTGCTTGTCCTCAAGCAATAACCAAGCAATAAACAACACCTACAATACACTCTTCAAGTCTTCGCCCTTGTCAAAAGCAACATCATAAGCTGTAGCAAAGCTAAGCAAGTTAATTTAACGTCATAGCACATATTTAAGCGATCCATAGGCATATGCAGTTTTGATCCAACCTCACAGGGATAATGTGTTTGCACTCAACTCTCATGTGTTTAGGATATGAAGATCAACTCTCAACTCAATTCCATCCACAATCTCATAAACATTGCAATTTATAAGAATCCACTTCGCAACCAATTATGAAAATGCAATAAGAACCATCAGGAGGACTTTCGCTCAATGGAAGACTTCAAAGAAGACTCCATTCTACGGGGTTGTAATGAGGCTTGGTATGAATTAAAAGGTATGGAATTATTTGGCTATGTGGTGCTTATATAATTCGGGAATCAAGACTCCTAAATCTCAACACTTACAATATCCAAACCATAACTCTTCAATGTTGCACTTTCAAGCTCAATCTTCTATAATGCTTTTTCCAAACTCATCTTTCCATAATATGCTCTAAAGATATCAACCATAATATGAACCCTTCTTTCAAACTCTAATATGCTCTCAAAAATATTACACTTGTATGAAAGAAATAAAAACTAAGGAATTTGGCTCATGCACTATGTGGGTGTGTGTGTGTGTGTGTGTATATATATATATCTTTTTTTGGATTTTTTTAACGAACATAATAAATACTAAAAAAATAAAAAATGTGCATTTATATGGTGAGCAAAAAATCCTTTTACAAAATATGACAAGATGCAAATATATACCAACCCATAATTTCCTTTGCTCAAAACTGGACAATATGCACTTTTGTTTCCACAAGGCATTAGTCCAGCCAATCTAAGTCTCAATTCCCAAATGGGGGTCAGGCTCAATTCGGCTAGGGATAATTTTGTGGAGTTTGCAATATAAGACTCAGGCTAATATTCTGGCTTCAAACAGAGATAATGCAGGGTAGGTAAAGAGAGGATAAAAATGGCTTGAAAGATGTCTCAATCATTTAATTCTCGTAAACATAAACATATATATGCATTGGCTTTGAATAACTATCACAACATTTATAGATGCATAGGAAGAGTAAATTCACTCAGGAAAGCAGAGGGATTTTTTATGTTCTCCCTATAGGCCAAAATTCTCACAAGGACAATTTTTGTTGGATTTGCTTTTTAGCCTAGGATCATATGTGCTCAATTTCATCACAAGTTCACAATCTACATAAAATTTTTAAGGACTTAGGCAAAACCATCCAAATATGCCATAGGATTTACATGATCAAGTCAGCTATTGAGTTTTCATCATAGGACATCTAAGTAGGGTTTAAAAAAATAAACTTAAAAAGTAAACATGATGCAATGCATAAAAGTAAAACAAAGGACTTAAACTTTAAAGTGCATAAGTTCTAAACATGATGCAATGCATAAAAGTAAAACAAAAGGCAAATAAAAGGTAAATACAAGCCAAGTTGCCAATTTTTAACCATAACCACAACCAGATAGAGAAGTTATAATGTCCAAGTGCAATCCCACCACATACTTAAAAATTACAGTGTCCTCACTGTTGAAAAGCAAAGTAAAGGGAAGTGAACACTCACTCTAACTTACTCAAAAGAATCAATGTTCAGGAGGCAAAGGAGGCGGTAGAAGCAAGGGTCAGTCCTGTTTAGGGGCCGACCCTAGGTAGTAGGATGGGCCCCCGTCTTGAAATATAGAGCTACTGGGACCCTGCTGATCGAAGTTGTATACAAGGAAGGAGCCCAATCCCTCAAGCATCCTCCCGAAGCGGCGCTGACCATCGCGTATCTCAGCAACAGACACCTCCAGCCTGGAGAAGCGGGCATTCACGTCGTCCTGCCACTCAGTGGAGTAAGCAGGATGGAAGGACGGAGGAGGTGGAGGCATATAGCTGTGGTGGGACCCTTGTGGGCCATCTACACCACCAGTTGCATAATCTGCGGCATCATCATCATCATTGCCATAATCATCGCCCCCTGGTAGGCTGGGGGCTGCTGCGCTCCATTAGAGTGGGGATCCGCCTCCCAGGACATGGCCTCCAAGTCTGGGTCATGTTTGTACAGCGGGGGCCTCTTCCTAAGTGTGGGATCAACAGTCGGATCTATGTCCGTGTGATATGGTTGCTTAGTCCAGGACTGGTACCAATCAGGGACATACAGAAGATCCATGTAGTCCTGGCGGAAGGGCATCCCCGTTTGGGGGTGCCTCCATCCAAGTGGGCCAGCTGTGATCACTCCACCCTAGCGTAAAACAGTAGAATCAAGGAAAGTAAGCTCATAGGCGGTATACCTCTCAACGCGTACGCCCAAGGCCTGGCTAAAACTGCCACCATACAACCATCTAAGATCTCTGTGTTGATCGTGCGTCTGCGCTCTAGTATGTGCTCGAGCCAGGCATACATGAAAGGAAGGGGCTCATCCTCGAACAGCATCCGCCTCAAAGTCTCAGTCTCGCGGTGTGTGGGGCAGCGGAGCTCAGGTCTAGCCCAGATAGTGCTCGCCAGGACACGCAGGATGACGCGAAACAACGGGCTGGGGACCCTGGAAGTGAAAGAGTTGGTGGGGGCGGATTATGGGATCCCCGAGATGTAACTTCATATAAAGTTGGGTTCATGGACCCTCAAATGTGTTGAAATATGAGCGAACCCAAAAAGGTTGCTCATCTCCTCGGCGGCGGGAGAAGGTGCGGCCAGGGATCTCCAATGTGGCCATAAATTCCCTTGTCAAGTCAAGGTAATGGGCCTCCAAGGGGTCGATCAACCTCTACAGGGAGACATTCTCAAATGCATCCTGGACTCCAGTGTGGAACCCTAGCTGAAACATATCAGGATAGTGGTACCAGCGGGCTCTGCCTGCTCGGCGAATCAGGCCGGTAGCTAGATCACTCCACTGAGCATCCTTAATGTAAAGTGAGTCATGTGGGACGTTCTTTGCTCGCACCATCGTCTGCAAAAGAAAACAATGCCAAAGATAATTCCCCTTTTGCAAACAATAGAAAGAACCCCATACTTAGGTTAAAAAATTAGCCTAACAATTTGCAATATTCACATTGGCTAATCATAGTGCTAAATCTTGCAATCCTAATTTTAATGATCAAATAAAGATAAATAACCAATTTTTAATCATCAAAAATAAAGATTATATAAAAATAATTCAAGAAATTCCATATACTTCTCAAATTTCATAAACTCAAATTCTTGAACATTTAACACTATCAAACCTAATGAAAATTCAGATTTTTGCCCCACATATATATAAAAAATCAGATCTAATAGAAGCCCTAAATCATGCAATGTCACTCTCCCACACAAATAACAATCAAACCCTAAAACACTCATTATGTAATTTTCACCCAAAATCAACCAAATAAGCATGTAAATTTGTAAGTATAGATAAAGGGTAAGAAATCATACCAGAAGAGTGTCAAAAATTAGGGGAAAGAGGCAAGAAATTGCAAGAAAATTGCAGCAGAAACTGTCGGTCTGTATTAGTGGTCGCAATCGACTTGATCTGGGCGGTTATCTGTGCGCTGGAACTGCTGCGGGCTTTGCCGGAGGGAAAAGGCGGCTGGATCTAGTGGAGGGAGGCCGGATTTGCTTGGATCTGGGCGAGGGTGGCCAAGGGACGAAGAAAGACGTAGCAAGGAGAGGGAGAAAAAGCTAGCGTCGGATCTGTCGGGTTTCCGCAAGGGCGGCACCAGATCTGGTGACAGTGTGGCCGGAATAGAGAGATGAAGAGGGTGACAGTGGTGCGGCGGTGGTGGGGTGCGCAGAGAGAAAAGAGAGAGACGAGAGATGAAGGAGAAGATGAAGATGGCGGCTGAGAGATAAAGAAGAGGGCTAGGGTATCGATTATTGGGTAGGGGGGGTAGATGTCAAAGTCGGCCTATTTAAAGGAAATAAATGGTAAAATAAAAAAGGAAAAAGAAAATCTTACTTGGCACTTACCTACATCTGTAGTCGATATCGACCATAAAGGTCGATATCGACCTCCCGCTCTGAATCGATTACATCTGCTCGAGATATTCTCCTATCGGCCAGTCGATATCGACTACACAGGTCGATTTTTACCCCTCCTTCCGAGTCAATTAAGTGTGGTCGACCTGCAATATTGGTATCAAACATCGATATTGACTCAGCATGTCAATATCGACCTCTCCTCTCGGGCACTCGATTTCCTGGTTCACTTTAGGTAAAATAGCCATGAATAATCTAGAAGAAATATAAAATAATCTAAAAATAAAAACAAATGAAAAAGAAAAGAAAAGGGTTGCCTCCCGGAAGCGCTTGAGTTTAAGTCGCTAGCTCGACATACTTCCCTTTTTGCGCTAGTTCAATGCCAAGGTGGCGCGAATCTCTCCTTCCGGGTCTTCTTTGTCATAATATTTCATTAGCCGGTGACCATTAACCTTAAAGTTGGAACCATCATAGCAAAGTAACTCCACCGCTCCATGAGAGAAAATTTGATGAACCTTGAAAGGTCCGGTCCATCTTGTCCTTAGTTTCCCTGGAAATAAGCGAAGTCTAGAGTAAAAAAAAAAAGGACTGTGTCACCTACCTCATATATTTTTGGCACCAATTGCCTATCGTGCCACTTCTTTGTGCACTCCTTGTAGATGTTGGCATTCTCATATGCCATTAGGCGCAACTCCTCCAAGGCTTGCAAGTCAACAAACCTTTTTTTCCCGGCTTCGTCGAAATCCATGTTAAGCTCCTTGAGAGCCCACATCGCCTTATGCTCAAGTTCGACAGGCAAATGACATGACTTACCATAGCCCAAGTTATAAGGAGTTGTGTGAAGTAGTGTCTTATAGGCTGTTCAGTAGGCCCAGAGCGCATCATCCAGTTTGGATGACCAATCCTTCCTCCAGCGGGAGACCGTCTTCTCCAAGATGGCTTTGATTTGGCGATGGGAGACTTCTACTTGACCGCTGGTTTGGGGATGATAGGGCGTTGCCACCCTATGGTTCACCCCATACTTGGCTAAAAGTGCTTCAAAGCCTCTCTCAATGAAATGCGAGCCACCATCTGAAATAAGAACTCTAGGAACACCAAAGCGATGAATGATGTTAGTTTTCATAAACTTAGAGACTACCTTCGCATCGTTGGTCCTAGTTGCCACGGCTTCAACCCATTTTGAGACATAGTCCACCGCTACTAGAATGTACTTGTAGGGGCCTGAGGCAGGGAATGGTCCCATGAAGTCAATACCCCATACATCAGAGAGATCTACCTCCAGAATTCCTGTGAGCGGTGTCTCATTCCTCCATGTGATATTACCTGCACGTTGACACTCATCACAAGAGGTTACATAGTTTTTCTCATCCTTGAAAAGGTTAGGCCAATAAAAACCACATTGAAGAATTTTCGCCGCGATCTTGAATCCTTTAGCATGGCCTCTGTAGGGAGAGAATGACAATGGCGAATCACGCTCTCTACCTCTTCCTCCGGGATACAACGTCGAAAGATGTGGTCTTTTCCCTACTTGAACAAGTAGGGTTCATCCCAATAGTATTGCTTGACGTCGTGCAAAAACTTCTTCTTCTTCTGCGAAGTTAAGCCTGAAGGGATCTCGCCTCCTGCAATATAGTTAGCAAAATCCACATACCAAGGTACCTTTTCCCCTCTTACAGTAAATAACTCATGAATAGGACTGGAGGGAGGTGTAAAGAATAAATCCTCACCGGAGCTTACCTTTTCGTCACCTTCGGAGTCACTTTATAGTGGTCGATATCGACTGGCCGGTATTGACATATTTACTTGATATGGGTTGCTCGATTCTAGCACTCGATTTCGATGTCTAAAGGTCGATTTTGACCTCTTTAATTGGAAACCTATCGTCAAAGTTAGTCAGAATCGGTAGAAAACTCACATTCGGGGCAGTTGATATCGACCTGGTCTGGTCGATATCGAGTGGACTTTCTGCCCGTTTTGCTTCATACGTCATCAGGTGCTCGTCAGCGCGGGAGTCATCGATTCGCATGTTGTCGTGTACCTCATCTAGAAGCCCTTTGGGCAGCCGTGAGATATGATCGGCTACGGAGTTCTCCATTCATTTCTTATCCTTAAGCTCAACGTCGAACTCTTGTAATAGGAGCACCCATTGATGTACACATTTGCACCTTCTTTCATTGCATTTTTTGACTTCATATTTCATTCGATCTCCAAAGAAAAGGGTTCAAAAGTATATAAACTTGAGTAAGAATGGGCTAAAATGCAAGAAATAGAGTCTACACAAGTTTTGAGCTAACCATGCAGGAGTTCGAGCGAAAACGGAGTCAAAACGAAGAAGCCAAGTGAAGCTGAGCAGAGGTAGATATCGACCCTAGACCCAGATATCGACCTCTGGGGTAGATATCGACCTTCAACATAGATATCGACCTCAACATAGACATCATGTGAAGCTGAGAAGAGGTAGATATCGACCTTAGACCCAGATATCGACCCCCAGTGTCGATATCGACCCCCATATCGACCTCAACATAGAAATCGACCAGAGCTGAACAAGTCGAGCAGGAACAGAGACCTCGATATCGACCTCTGGTGTCGATATCGACCCCTTATCTCGATAGAAGATAGACTCGATTTCGAATGCGGATTGGCACTATATCTTCAAGGAGGCACGGGATTATCTCATACTTTCAAGATAGAGGACAGCTGAAGTTTTATTCATCTTTTACTTTTAAGTGATTTAAGTTTTATCAAAATAAAAGACCTATCCTAATTGTTCGGATAGAGTTATTAGTTTAGATAGGAGTTACAATCCTTGGATAGCGAGGATTAGTAGCCTATAAATAAAGCCCTAGGGGCTGATTTGTTAGGGATCCAACAATACAATCAATTAACAAGACATAGACAATAGAGTTAGAGTTAGAGAGAAGTTTTAGGGTTTGACGTTTGCGAAAGTTGACGTTAAGTTGTAAAGCTTCGAAGTTTAGTTTAATGCAAGTTTCTTCATTTCAATTGATGATGAATCCCATGATGAGAAGCGAGTAGTTCCCCAAAGCTCTTAGGGTCGGGGTGAGCCCGACGTTAGCCATGCGCGCTTGAGGTAAGTATTTGATGTTGATATCGTTGTGTCTATCTCTCCTCCTACGATTCTATGTTTAGTCCTTATCGAAAGAAAAGGGATTCATGCTAACAACTTGAGTTATAAACATAAAATTGGTAGAGACAATTAGGTTTATTTGAAAGAGTAATCCTAAGAGTTGGTGTACGGCGAAAGCTCGTCCCTCGGGAGAGATAGCGCAATTGTCCCTCTTATTTATCTTATCGCGAGCATTGGTTAAAGTTGTGGTAAACCCTAATCCTAAGAGTTGCCTTTTTACATAGTTTATACACACAAAAACCCTCTGTTATTTTTGTTCATTAATTCTCTTTCCATCCTTAATTCTTCGGCTTTTCTTTGCCGACAAAACCACTAACCCACTGCAGGAAAGACATCGATATCGACAGCAGAGGTCGATATCGACCAAAACTGATAGATCGACGGTTTTCTGAGTCGATCTCGAGACTCCTGGGAAACTTCTGCAAGCATCGATATCGACACCAGACATCGATATCGACCCTTCTGTGTCGACTGGCAGTCTTCTGAGCTAGTCGATTTCGTGGACTAACATCGATATCGACCCCACTAGTCGATATCGACCACTTGTTTTTGTCTTTGCAGGTCTTCTGTTGCAGAGAACATCGACAGCCGAGGTCGACATCGAGTACTAAGCTCGAAATCGAGGCTTCTGGTCGACGCAGACGTGAGATTTTCCAAGGCTACTAAGATCCCGCTGACACGCCTCCTCGTGGATCGATCCCGACTACCCTTCCACTACAACGGGAGGAAGTCTTGTAATTATTTGCTTAGGCCAGGAGTTGGATTACATTTATTACATCTTTATTATTTGTAATTACTTGACATATAAATCCTCCTGCAACAACAAATTGGCGCCGTTGTCGGGGAGGCAATCAATCGCGCCCTAGTAGTCTATCTCACGTCTTTTTCTAGTTTGGCCTTGTAGGTGTATGCGACGCGCTGATCGCCCACCTGAATTTGAAGGAGTAGACGACCCTGAGCGTTATTTACATCTAAGGGCCCAAGCTCAAAGAATCAAGGCGGAAAACGCGAACCAAGCAGAACTCATTGAACAACTAAGGAGGCAGGTTGAGGACCTAACGACCAGAGAGGCAGCACTTAAGGAGCGCGCGGATAGGGATGAGGAAGGCCGGAGGCAAATAGAAGCCCAAATCAAGGCCCTCCCTAGGAATGCCTAGCAATATATGCACCCCGCTCTCACAGTGCCTGAATCGGCAATTCTTATCCCTGCCTCTAATTTTGAAATTAAACCTAACTTCCTGACTGAAATAAGAAGGCATCAATATGAAGGAAAACCTAATGAGTGCCCTATGGCACATATTTCTACCTTCTTAGACCTTTGTGATACTATTGCTGATGGACGAAGTCTTGAGTATGTCCAACTAAAAGCCTTTCGCTGGTCTCTTACAGGGAAAGCATTGCAGTGGTTGGAAAGCTTAGCCCCAAGATCGCTCCGCACCTGGAATGAAGTCAAGGACGCGTTTCTCAACAAGTTCTTTCCTCCTTTTAAGACGGCGTTGATCCGACAGAAAATCACGGCTTTCAAACAAAAGCCTGGTGAAGCTCTGGCGACTGTTTGGGAAAGGTTCAAGGACCTTCTACGATCATGCCCGACGCATGGCCAACCACCATATGTAATTCAGGAGATCATTTACACTGCTCTTGACGCCGCAAAAAAGGAGAGGATCAACACCTACACCGCCTACGGCTACCTTGAACTCGCTCCACAAGAGGCTTGTGAGACCATAGAGAGGTTGGTGGAGTTCGACAATACATATGGGACTCCTGAGGTTTCCGACGCACCATCATCGTCGAGGCCTGCCCCATCTATGCCCTTATATGAACCCTCCAATGTAATCGATCCGGATGTAAAGGAGCAATTTCATAGGGATCAACTTCGAAAGCTCCAAAAGCAAGTGAGGTTCCTTTCAGCGAACCAAGATTGCATCGAATGTGGATCGCAGCGGCACACCACCATCGAGTGCCCACATGCCGAACAAGTACACCTAGCGGAGACTCACCAAGAGGCGCGCTACATGAGGGGCCCCAACAACCAATATTGGGGAGACCAAAGGTTCCATCAACCACAAAGGAACCAGGTCAACCCTAGGGACCCTCCGCCTTATAGAGCTCCTGGGCACCCGGAGAGAGACCAAAAGAAGGATGATCTTCAACTTGTGTTGGATGAGATAAGGCGAAACCAAGCTAAGAATGATCAATCCAACAATGCTATCCACTCTCAACTCAATCACCTTACCACAAGGATTGGGGAGATGGATATATGGAAGAAGAACGTAGACACCCAATTGGGTCAATTGGCAGCACAAATCCCTAGGCCGTCCGGAACACTCCCTGGGCAACCCACTACAAATCCTAAGGGACAATCCGGGACGGGCCATGTCGCAGCCATACAATTAAGGAGTGGCACCATAGTACACAAGCCACAGACGGAAACGGAGGAGAAAGCAGCAGACCCAGTCGACGTCGACAGACCAGTCGATGTCGACCCAGAGGTCGAAATCGACCCCCATGTTGACCCCCTGGTCGACGTCGATGACACTGCAGAGCCATCAGAGCCACAACAGAGGTCGAAATCGACCATTCCAGTCGATATCGACCAGAGCCCAGTCAACATCGATGTCCAGCAGGCCCCTCCGACCTCCGTTTTGGCCCCTACTCCAAAGAAGACGTTGCCATTCCCTTCGAAAGCATTGGAGGATCCCACCAAAGGTAAGTTTAGGCGCTTCATAAAGACACTTCAAGGACTCAACATCACTATCCCTCTAACAGAAGCCCTAAGCGAGATGCCCGCCTATGTACGATTCCTCAAAGACATCCTGAGCAAGAAGAGATCCATGGCAGAGATCGCAGAGGAGTGCTCGAAGATGGACTTCCCTGAGAAGAAGAGTGATCCAGGGAAGTTTGCAATCACCGTGGGACTTGGCCAACATCGCTACAAAGCCCTATGTGATCTAGGGGCAAGTGTAAGTCTCATGCCTCTCTCTATTTGGCAAAAGGTGAACATTGGTGCCCTTGAACCTGTGGACATGAAGCTTTATATGGCTGACAACTCATTCGTCAGACCCACAGGTATAGTTGATGACGTTCCGGTAAAGGTAGGTAAGTTCTTTGTACCTACTGATTTCATTGTATTGGAGATGCCTGAAGATCCTGTAGTGCCTATCATACTTGGTAGGCCTTTCTTAGCTACTGCAGATGCCAATATCAATGTACGTCGAGGGTTACTAACCTTTACTATAGGGAACGAAGTGATAGAATTCTCTTTCAACCCAACCATGAGCGAAACAAAGCACCTGGAGCAAGTAGTCCTCTCGCCGGCTAAGGAGAAGCTTAGAAAATTTTTGTTGGCGAGGACGGAAACAGCAAGCAGAGTCGACATCGACTGGAACCAGTCGATATCGACTAAAAACATCGAAATCGACCCACCTTGGTCGAAATCGAGTATGCCAGATCGCTGCCAAGAGCTTAAGTATGGGGTCACAGAGGTCGATATCGACCCCCACATGTCGACATCGACCACAGCACTCGACATCGACCCTCCTTGGTCGAAATCGACCACCCCTCAGCCCGAAGATTTCTGTTTCGGGCCCAAACAGGTAAGCCCAGGTATGAATCTTAACCCTCCTCCGTACATTATTGATGAATCAATTAAACCCATTATTGATAATTCTACTAAAGAGAGGGTCAAAGCTCCATGGTTTGCCTATATTGCTAAAGTTAGGTCAAGAAAGAGAAGAAAAGCGCCCAAAGAAGAACCTAACATCAAAGAAGCCTTGGTCGCCGAACTTCGCTACTACCAAAAGGACCTTGATGATCCAGGAGAAGGCTCATGCTCGAAGGGTCCCTACATAAAAGGGTCATGAAGAATTGACGGAGAAGTCAGCCTAGCGACTCAAAAATCTAGAGCATGTACATAAAACATTTAAATTTCACATGGATGGTTTTTAGGACTTAAGTTTTAGCTGTTTGAAACTTTCAAGACTGAGATAATTCGTGCTTTATCTATATTACTAACAAAGATTTCAGGTTATCAAGCAAAAGGAAAGACGAAGAGGAAAAGAAGCTTCTGCAAAGACAGTCGAAATCGACCAGGCCAGTCGAAACCGACCCCCCCAGGGTCAAGCCATCTCCTGGAGTCGACATCGAGGACTCAGGAGCGAAAAGCAGAGGTCGATATCGACCCTAATACTCGATATCGACCCCAATCAGGCAGCCCTCATCTTCATTTTCTTCCTCGACTTCGACAGATGCAGTCGACATCGACCACTGACCTAGATATCGACTTCTGGCATCGACCTCACCTGAAATCGACCTGAATCCGCAGTTGCACTGTAAGTCTCTCTCTACCATTGTTTTTCTTTTTAATACAGTGAGGACACTGTATATTTTAAGTATGGGGTGGGGGAAAGACATGTCTTATGGTTTTAACTTGGTTTCTTCTTCGCATTGCATTCATGTTTAAATTATTGTTCTTAAGTTTTACTTTTATAAAATGTCAAAAATCAAAAAAAAAAATAGAAAAATGTCAAAAATACAAAAAAATGCATGTTTATTTTTAAGTTTATTTTTCTTTAATCCCTACTTAGATGTCCTATGATGAAAACTCAATAGTTGACTTGATCATGTAAACCCTATGGCATATTTGGATAGTTTAGCCTAAGTCTTTAAAATGTTTATGTAGATTGTGAACTTGTGATGAAATTGAGCACATATGATCCTAGGCTAAAAAGCAAATCCAACAAAAATTGTCCTTGTGAGAATTTTGACCTATAGGGAGAACATCAAAAATCCCTCCGCTTTCTTTAGTGAATTTACTCTTCCTATCCATCTCTAAATGTTGTGATAGTTATTCAAAACCAATGCATATGTATGTTTATGTTTATGAGAATTAAATGATGGAGGCATCTTTTAAGCCAATTTTATCCTCTCTTTACCTACCCTGCATTATCCCTGCTTGAAGCCAGAACATTAGCCTGAGCCTGAATTGCAAACTCCACAAAATTATCCCTAGCCGAATTGAGCCTGACCCCCATTTGGGAATTGAGACTTAGATTTGTTGGAACTAATGCCTTGTGGAAAGAAAAGAGCATAATGTCTAGTTGTGAGCGAGGAAATTATAGGATGGTACATATTTACATTTTGTCATATTTTGTAAAAGGATGTTTTGGCTCACCATATAAATGCACATAGTTTTAGTATTATGTTCGAAAAAAAAGAAAAAAAAAATCCGAAAATATATATATATATATATATATATATATATATATATATATATATATATATATATATATATAAGTGCATGAGCCAAAATCCTTAAGTTTTTTATTCATATGAATGTTATATTTTTGAGAGGTATATTAGAACTTGGAAGAAGGGTTGATGGAATGCATCTTTAGAGCATTATATTGAAGAGTTATGGTTTGGGTATTGCAAGTGTTGAGACTTAGGAGTCTTGATTCCCGAATTATAAAAGCACCACATAACCAAATAATTCCATACCTTTTATTTAATACCAAGCCCCATTACAACCCCGCCGAATGGAGTCTTCTATGAAGTCTTCCATTGAGCGAAAGTCCTCCTGATGATTCTTATTGCATTTTCATAATTGGTTGCGAAGTGGATTTTTATAAATTACAATGTTTATGAGATTGTATACGGAATTGAGTTGAGAGTTGATCTTCATAGCCTAAACACATGAGAGTTGAGTGCAAACACATTATCCCTGTGAGGTTGGATTAAAATTGCATATGCCTATGGATCGCCAAAATATGTGCTATGACGTTAAATTCACTTGCTTTGCTTTGCTACCGCTTATGATGTTGCTTTTGACAAAGGCGAAGACTTGAAGGGTGTGTTGTAGGTGTTGGTTATTGCTTGGTTATTGCTTGAGGACAAGCAAGTCTAAGTATGGGGTGTTTTGATGTACACATTTGCACCTTCTTTCATTGCATTTTTTGACTTCATATTTCATTCGATCTCCAAAGAAAAGGGTTCAAAAGTATATAAACTTGAGTAAGAATGGGCTAAAATGCAAGAAATAGAGTCTACACAAGTTTTCAGCTAACCATGCAGGAGTTCGAGCGAAAACGGAGTCAAAACGAAGAAGCCAAGTGAAGCTGAGCAGAGGTAGATATCGACCCTAGACCCAGATATCGACCTCTGGGGTAGATATCGACCTTCAACATAGATATCGACCTCAACATAGACATCAAGTGAAGTTGAGAAGAGGTAGATATCGACCTTAGACCCAGATATCGACCCCCAGTGTCGATATTTACCCCCATATCGACCTCAACATATAAATCGACCAGAGCTGAACAAGTCGAGCAGGAAAAGAGACCTCGATATCGACCTCTGGTGTCGATATCGACCCCTTATCTTGACAGAAGATAGACTCGATTTCGAATGCGGATTGGCACTATATCTTCAAGGAGGCACGGGATTATCTCATACTTTCAAGATAGAGGACAGCTGAAGTTTTATTCATCTTTTACTTTTATGTGATTTAAGTTTTATCAAAATAAAAGACCTATCCTAATTGTTCGGATAGAGTTATTAGTTTAGATAGGAGTTACAATCCTTGGATAGCGAGGATTAGTAGCCTATAAATAAAGCCCTAGGGGCTGATTTGTTAGGGATCCAACAATACAATCAATTAACAAGACATAGACAATAAAGTTAGAGTTAGAGAGAAGTTTTAGGGTTTGACGTTTGCGAAAGTTGACGTTAAGTTGTAAAGCTTCGAAGTTTAGTTTAATGCAAGTTTCTTCATTTCAATTGATGATGAATCCCATTATGAGAAGCGAGTAGTTCCCCAAAGCTCTTAGGGTCGGGGTGAGCCCGACGTTAGCCATGCGCGCTTGAGGTAAGTATTTGATGTTGATATCGTTGTGTCTATCTCTCCTCCTACGATTCTATGTTTAGTCCTTATCGAAAGAAAAGGGATTCATGCTAACAACTTGAGTTATAAACATAAAATTGGTAGAGACAATTAGGTTTATTTGAAAGAGTAATCCTAAGAGTTGGTGTACGGCGAAAGCTCGTCCCTCGGGAGAGATAGCGCAATTGTCCGTCTTATTTATCTTATCGCGAGCATTGGTTAAAGTTGTGGTAAACCCTAATCCTAAGAGTTGCCTTTTTACATAGTTTATACACACAAAAACCCTCTGTTATTTCTGTTCATTGCTTCTCTTTCCATCCTTAATTCTTCGGCTTTTCTTTGCCGACAAAACCACTAACCCACTGCAGGAAAGACATCGATATCGACAGCAGAGGTCGATATCGACCAAAATTGATAGATCGACGGTTTTCTGAGTCGATCTCGAGACTCCTGGGAAACTTCTGCAAGCATCGATATCGACACCAGACATCGATATCGAACCTTCTGTGTCGACTGGCAGTCTTCTGAGCCAGTCGATTTCGTGGACTAACATCGATATCGACCCCACCAGTCGATATCGACCACTTGTTTTTGTCTTTGCAGGTCTTCTGTTGCAGAGAACATCGACAGCCGAGGTCGACATCGAGTACTAAGCTCGAAATCGAGGCTTCTGGTCGACGCAGACGTGAGATTTTCCAAGGCTACTAAGATCCCGCTGACACGCCTCCTCGTGGATCGATCCTGACTACCCTTCCACTACAACGGGAGGAAGTCTTTTAATTATTTGCTTAGGCCAGGAGTTGGATTACATTTATTACATCTTTATTATTTGTAATTACCTGACATATAAATCCTCCTGCAACAACACCCATCGTCGGAGACTTGGTTTAGCATCCTTTTTCGCCATCAAGTACCTAAGAGCTGCATGGTCAGTATGAACAATTACCTTAGAGCCCACTAGGTATGAGCGGAACTTCTCAAAAGTTAAGACCACCGCCAAGAACTCTTTCTCCGACATGGTGTACTTAGTTTGAACGACATCAAGAGTCTTGCTAGCATAGTAGATGGTGTGAAGCTTCTTGTCTGTCCTTTGTCCTAGGACAGAACCTACGAGATAATCGCTTACGTCGCACATGAACTCAAAGGGTTGCGACCAATCTGGCGATTGAATGATAGGGGCGGATATAAGGGCTTTCTTCAACCTGTTGAAAGCTTCAAGACAATCACTAGAAAACACAAACTTAACATCCTTCATTAGTAGGTGAGTTAAAGGTTTGGCAATCTTTGAAAAATCCTGAATGAACCTCCTATAGAAACCTGCGTGACCAAGGAAGCTTCTCATGTCCTTAATAGATGAAGGTGGTGGTAACTTCTCATTAGGCTCTATCTTTGCCCTGTCTACCTCAATTCCCGTTTTTGACACTTTGTGGCCTAGCACATTCCCTTCCCTTACCATAAACTGGCACTTTTCCCAATTGAGAACCAAGTTTGTGTCCTCACAACGTGCAATTACCCTACGAAGGTTAGCAAGACAAACATCGAAAGTAGTGCCATAGACAGAGAAATCATCCATAAATACCTGCACGATGTCCTCTATCATGTCGGAGAAGATGGCCGTCATACACCTTTGAAAGGTAGCGGGGGCGTTACAGAGCCCAAATGGCATCCTCCTATATGCAAAGTCCCATAGGGACATGTGAAGGTGGTCTTCTCTTGATCGTCAGGGTGAATAGGGACCTGCCAAAAGCCAGAATATCCATCCAGGTAACAAAAGTAATCATGTTTAGCAAGTCTTTCCAGTACCTTGTCAATGAATGGAACGGGAAAGTGATCCTTTCTAGTGGCGGTGTGCAGCTTCCGATAGTCAATGCACATTTGCCAACTAGTTGTGATTTGCTTAGGCACAAGCTCACCCTTCTCATTCTCCTCAATGGTCATTCCACCCTTCTTAGGCACCACATGGACTGGGCTCACCCATTCGCTATCGGAGATGGCATAGATGATTCCTGCATCCAGCATGCACATGATCTCCTTCTTCACCACCTCTCTCATGTTGGGGTTGAGCTTCCGCTGGTGTTCTATAGATGCCTTATAATCATCCTCCAGGAGGATTCTATGCATACATGTAGCGGGTGAAATACCTTTGATGTCCTCAAGAGAGTACCCAATTTCCTTACGATGAGTGCGAAGCATTTCCATAAGCTTATCTACCTCCTGCGTGGTTAGTGAAGCATTGATAATCACAGGAAAAGTAGAATTGAGACCAAGAAACTCATACCTAAGCGTGTCAAGTAAAGGCTTCAGCACCGGAGAGGGGCCTTGTGGGATGAGGATTGGCTCTACCTCCTCCGTCTTCATGATCTCACCTAGGTAATCCGTCTCAATTCTCTTGAATGAAGCTCCCAAATCAGCTATAGGGGTTGGCGTGGACCAAGCATAGAGCGATGCCAACTTTGTTTGGGACTCTTCAAAGTATTCCTGGAGAAAAGAAGTCGAGGCCGAATAGGAATAGTCAATATCGACTGAAAGTTCAGCACATACCTCGGCTTCTGAGCTGTCCGATGTCGAGTGGACATGGTCGATTTCGACCTCTAGTATCGATGTCGACTGGTCGATTTTGACCTCTGCAGTCGACGAGGGTACCTCGATATCGCCTGTAACAAAAGGAGGACAAACCTGACTTACTGAGTGGGTCGATGTCGACAAAGGGCACTCGATATCGAGTGAGATAGTCGATGTCGACCTCTCCTGGTCGATTTCGAACACTTTTTCGAACTCCATGGATAAAGCATCATCGAAGATATCCTCATCACTCATGCATGTAGCCAGGAACTCCTCAATGTCCTCGTCCATAAGCTCCTCTGCAGCTATGGCTAGGGTCTCCTCATGAGTTAGGGCACTTTCCGTCAGTTCCTTGCAATCAATGATGCTAGTGTAGACCGACTTGATCTGTATTCCATTAACTTCCTTCATTGTGAGGTTGAAGGAGAATTCTATCACTTCGTTCCCTATGGTAAAGGTTAGTAATCCTCGACGTACATTGATATTGACATCAGTAGTAGCTAAGAAAGGCCTACCAAGGATGATAGGTACAATAGGATCTTCAGGCATTTCCAATACAATGAAATCAGTAGGCACAAAGAACTTACCCACCTTTACCGGAACGTCATCAACTATACCTTTGGGCTTGGCGAATGAGTTGTCAGCCATATAGAGCTTTATATCCACAGGTTCAAGTGCTAGAACGAACACCCTTTGCAAAATTGAAAGAGGCATAAGACTTATGCTTGCCCCTAGGTCACATAGGGCATTGTAGCGATGTTGGCCAACCCCTACGGTGATTGCAAACTTCCTTGGATCGCTCCTCTTCTTTGGGAAGTCCATCTTTGAGCACTCCTCTGCGACCTCTGCCATTGACCGCTTCTTCCTAAGTTTGTCTTTGAGGAATCGCACATAGGCGGGCATCTTGCTTAGGGCTTCTGTAAGAGGAATAGTAATGATAAGACCTTGAAGAATCTTTACAAAGTGCCTAAACTTACCTTGAGTGGGATCCTTCAATGCTTTGGAAGGGAAAGGCAACGTCTTCTTTGGAGGAGGAGCCAAAACGGTGGTCGGAGGGGCCTGCTGGGTGTCGATGTCGACTGGGATCTGGTTGATATTGATCGGAATGGTCGATGTCGACCTCTGTTGTGGCTTTGAAGGCTCCGACCTGGTGGTCGATATCGACGTTTGGCTCGACATCGATGGGTCTGTCGATGTCGATTGGATCTGCAGCTTTCTACTCCGCTTCCGTTTGTGGCTTTTGTAGTTTGCTTCCACTCCTTAGTTGCATGGCTGTGATGTGGCCCAACCCGGATTGCCCCTTAGGATTTGTAGTTGGTTGCCCAGGGAACGTTACGGACGGTCTAGGGATTTGTGCCGCCAATTGAACCAGTTGGGTCTCTACATTCTTTTTCCAAATATCCATCTCCCCAATCTTTGTGGTAAGGTGATTGAGTTGAGAATGGATTGCATTGTTGGATTGATCATTCTTAGCCTGATTCCGCCTTATCTCATCCGGCACATGTTGTAGATCATCCTTCCGTTGGTCTCTCTCCGGGTGCCCAGGAGCTCTATAGACTAGGGGATCCCTAGGGTTAACCGGGTTCCTTTGTTGTTGATGGAACCTTTGGTCTCCCCTAATATTGGCGATTGGGACCCCTCATGTAGATGGCTTCCTCATAAGTCTCCGCCAATTGCACTTGTTCAGCATGGGGGCACTCGAGGGTGGTGTGCCGCTGTGATCCGCATTCGATGCAATCTTAGTTCACTGAAAGGGACCTCACTTGCTTTTGGAGCTTTCGAAGTTGATGTATTTGGAATTGCTCCTTCACGTTCGGATCGATATCCTTAGAGGTTTCATATAATGGCATAGAAGGGGGAGGCCTCAACGATGATGATGTGTCGGAAGCCTTAGGAGTCCCATATGTGTTGTCGAACTCCACCAACCTCTCTATGGTATCCCAAGCCTCTTGTGGAGCGAGTTCAAGGTAGTCATAGGATGTGTAGGTGTTGATCCTCTCCTTGGTTGCAGTAAATAATCTCCTGAATCACGTATGGTGGTTGACCATGCGTCGGGCATGATCGTAGTAGGTCCTTAAACCTTTCCCAAACAATAGCCAGAGCCTCACCAGGATTTTGTTTGAAAGCCGTGATTTTCTGTCGGATTAATGCCATCTTGGATATAGGGATGAATTTCTTGAGGAACGCGTCCTTGACTTCATTCCAAGTGCTGAGCGATCTTGGGGATAAGCTTTCCAACCACTGCAATGCTTTACCTGTAAGGGACCAACGAAAAGCTTTTAGTGGACATATTCAAGACTCTGTCCATCAGCAATAGTATCACAGAGATCTAAGAAGGTTGATATATGTGCAATAGGGCATTCATTAGGTTTTCCTTCATATTGATGTCTTCTAATCTCAGTAAGAAAATTTGGCTTAATTTCAAAATTGGAAGTAGGGATAAGAATCGCCGATTCAGGCACTATGAGCGATGGATGCATGTATTGCTTTGCATTCCGTGGGAGGGCGTTGATTTGAGCTTCATATCGACTCCTAGTTTCCTCCTCCCTTTCAGCACGCACCCTTAGTGCCGCTTCTCTGGTGGTGAAATCCTCTACTTGCTTCTTTAAGCATTCAATTTATTGCGCATGGGTCTCATTGTCCGCCATGATTCTTTGAACTCTAGCCCTTAGATGGATAATGCGTTCTGGATCGTCTATTCTTTCAAATTCAGGTGGGAGATCAGCACATCGCATACACCTATAAAACAACACTGAAAAGGACCGTGAAAATTATACTACTAGGGCGCGATTGATAGCTTCCCCGGCAACGGCGCCAAAATTTGACTCCGATTCAGCTTTCCTTGGCTTCTCCGTTTTGACTCCGATTTCGCTCGAATTCCTACATAATGAGATCAAAACTTGTGCAGACTCTATTTCTTGCACGTTAGCTCATTCTACACAAATTCATCTTATTTTCAACCTTTATTTGAGGAATCGAATGAAATATGAAGTCAAAACTTGCGAATAAAATAGGTACAAATATGTACATCAACACATTAGGATCAATCTCCTTTAGAGGCTCATATAATGGCATTCATGGGGCAGGCCTTGAGTCATAGGCCGCAGCAGTACCATAAGTGTTATCAAAGTTGACTAGCCTCTCAATCGTCTCCCAGGCCTCCGTTGGTGTAAGCTCAATGTACCGATATGAGGTATATGAATTGATCCTCTCCTTATTTGGCACATCAAGGGAGTTGTAGAAGATCTCCTGGATGAGATAAGGTAGTTGCCATGCGTCGGGCATGATCTCAACAAGTCCTTAAAACGCTCCCAAACCTGTGCCAATGTTTCACCTGGCTTTTGTTTTAAAGTTGTGATCCTTTGTCGCAGCATCGGAGTTTTAGAGGAAGGAAAGAATTTGTTTAGGAATGCATCCTTCACCTTTGCCCATCTCCTCGTCGAGCGTGGAGCAAAACTCTCTAGCCATTGCAATGCCTTCCCTGCCAAAGACCATCGAAAAGATTTTAGTCTCACATACTCTAGATTCACTCCGTCAGCAATAGTTTCAGACAAATCCATGAAAGTAGAGATATGTTGCAGTTGGCATTCATTAGGTCTTCCTTCAAAAGTGTTGCTTTTAATTTCAGATAGGAAGTTTATTTTAATTTCATAGTTTGAAGTTGGAATATGTATAGCGGATTCAAGAACATGAAGCGGCGGATGCATGTATTGCATCGCTTTTTGTGGATACTGATTGAGCCGCTCTTGGACTTGTCTGCGTGCATCCTCCTCCCTATCAGCACGTGCTCGCTCTGCAGCAGCGGTGGCCCTTTCAGCAATGATTGTAGCATTATGGTCCTCAATTTTGTCCTCAACCGCTCTATGGTCTCAGCCTGTGCCTCGTTATCCGCCACGATTTGAATAGCTTTTTTGCGAAGATGGAAGAAACGTTCAGGCTCGTCTATGCTTTCCAGGATAGGTCTACGATTAGAACGTCGCATAAACCTGTAAAATAAGCACTAAAAGTAAATCATGAGAAAACTTAGGTGGCGATTGATTGCCTCCCCAGCAACGACACTAATTTGTTCGGTGAACGGGAGGTGTGATTCTTCTGAAATAAAATATCAAATATAAACTCTAACTATACTAACTGCCTTATCCAAGCAAATAAATACAAGAATCCCTCCTGATGCAGTAGTAGGGTAATTCAGGATCGAATCCACGAGCAGGAATATCAGCGCTTCCTTAGTTGCAATCACGATCAAGCTTTCGACCTCAGGAGACACTCAATATCGAGGTGTCTGGTCGATATCGACCTCATTTCTGGTCGATTTCTAGTGAGTTTCCTGCAGAAGACAAAAGCAAAGTAGTCTACGTCGAGACAGACCTCAATATCGATGTGAGTGCTCAATATCGACCTTGCCAGTCGATTTCGATGTCTGTAACAGAAACTGTAAAGCGTAACCTATGTGTCAGAAAAGTAGTCCGAAGAATGTACAATGGTAAAGGAACTATGGACAGAAATAAAAACTCAAACTTTTTATAAGAATCAATAAACTTAAAGCTTCCAAGGTCGAGGATTCATGCCACAACGATATTCATGCAAGTTTGATGCTAAAGTTATGAAATTTAATGTCTTTCCGTCAAATAACTTTCGTTACCAACAGTTAGGGGATTAGAGGCTCTCGCATAAAACCTAAGAGTTACTATCCAATTCATGAGTAATCCAAGTTCACAATATGATTGGCTTTTGCTTCAATAATGCAAATAATGAATCTCCCTAACTTTTGCAAAGGATCACGCATAGGATAGAAGATGGAATCACATAAAAATCATACCTTTGATGCACTTACACTACATTGCTATCGTCGGGCTCACCCCAACCCTAGATGTGGGTTGACTACTCGTGCTTCCTCATGGAACTCATCATCATCATTAAAAAGAAAACTACTTTTATTAAACTAAAGAGAAAGTTACAACCGAACAAAGCCAAATCTCTGCTCTCGCTTCCACACAACTCACTCGGCTTCTCTCTCTCTCTCTCTCTCCCCTACTTGCTACTCTCTATGTAAAACTGAAATTCTCTACGTGCTTGGATGATTAAACTCAGCCCTAACGGCCTCTAGATATAGATCTCAAATCTTGCTAGGCAAGGATTCGAAAACCTATCTTTATTCTTTGAGATAAAACTTAATAAAGTAAAAACTAAAAACTCCATGGTAAAACATCTAAAGGATTATGTCTGGTGTATTGGATAGAAGATCTCGACTTTAGGATAGACGTGCAAGCTTCGGATAGAATTCTATCAAAATCTGTGTCGGACTTCTCTGCTGACAACATCGATATCGACCTTGGTCATCGATATCGACCTCTCTTTATCACTTATCTCGAGCACTCCTTCTGCTCCGCGGATTGGCACTCGACTTCTATCAATATGCTCGATCTAGGCCACTCGATATTGATCATCAGACATCGATATCGACCCTCTTGTGTTGACATGCTCTGTTCTTCCTTTGCTCGATTTCTGTGCTCTGCTTCACTCGATGTTGAGGTTCATAGTCGATTTTTGTGCTCTGTTATTCCTTTGCTCGTTCTCTGCGAAAAACCATAGAAACTCATGGAGACCCATATATTTGCCAATAATGTAAACTACACTAATCTTATGTATTCCCCACTAATATGTATGCAAATGATGATAAAATGGACTTAAAAGTGCATAGAAAATATGACAATTTGCGCATACATCGGACACTTAGTAACCGGGTGCACTCATCACAAATGTTTGTGTTCGCACAAAATGGTGTTGAAGCTAGAGAGGTAAAAAACGAGTGGAAAACAAAGAAAAATAAAGAAAATGGTTTATTGAACTTTGAAGTGCTCAATTGAGAATGCATGGTTTGTGATAGAGTTGGGTGTGATTTGGTTTGGTTTGTGAAGTTGTTGGCATTGGTGTTTTACTGGTTGCTCTTTGGCGCCTTTTTCCTGGATTTTTGCACCACATAGCCTAATTATTTCCATACCTTATTTTCATTTACCTTAACACCATTACAACCATTATACAAGTCCTCGTGATTTTTGTTGTGTGCATGATCTCAAGCGGTAGAGATGTAGAATGGTGAGCAAGCCTATGGTCTAGATAAGTGCAATTGTTGAGACTGAGCGTAAATTTCATTCCTTATGCACATTTGAGTGAGAGTGATTCACATAAAATACCCTTGTGAGGTTTGAGACTTTTGATTGTTTTGTCTTCAATGTTGAGGAAACATGCTATGATGGCACTTGTTTTGAGATTTTGATTGCATTATTATTTCCAAAAGGGCTTGAATAAGTTGAGGCAAATATTCTATCCTGCACCTGTGGTTTGATCTAATTAGTCTGGCTTGGGGACAAGCAAGGTCTAAGTATGGGGTATTTTGATATCAACCTATTTTATGTGATTTTAGGTGTATTGTGAGTAGGTTTTATGTCTAATAAGTGTTACTTTATGTGTGTTTTATGTGATTTATGTGTTATTTCGAGTATAGAGGTCTACACATGGTGTGTCTGAAATTTCAGGTATTTCGGTGCATATTTTGGAGTATTAAATGAGCCAAGGAAAAAGAGAAAGGAATGAGTCATGTTCGAGGATGATCGTTGAAGTTGGAGTATGCCCATAGAGAGTGTTCGAGCGACATGAGTCGAGGCAAGAGAGCTTTCAAGGTCAAAATCAAAGAAGCAGGGCGGACTCGGACTTGGCACTTACACATATCGAGTTGATACAATGAGCAGGGAAGGAAATCACAACTATCGAGTCGATACTTGAACATACCGAGTCGATACCTGAACCTATCGAGTTGATACCTTCATGTTTCGAGTGAAATAAAGCTTTACAGTAGCTAAGTATCGAGTCGATACCATCAAGTGTCGAGTCGATACTTTTCTTCAGCGTTATTTCGTCGGGATTTTTTGTTCGATTTTATTTTTTGTTGGAAGACTTTTTTTAGGATATTTTTATTATTATTTTATTTTCACATTTCTTCTAGAGAGGAGGGGTGAGAGAAAGGATGGCTAATTTTCATTATAAAAATCCTAGTTGCAGACATTGAGAATTTTAGACTTTTTCAGAGATTTCTACTTGAAGGTTTGTTTTGTTGGATTCAAGATACATTCTGTTAATCTAGTCTTATATTCTTTCATCATGAATTCTTTGATTGTGTCTGAATCTATGTCTGACTAAGTTTCATTTTCTGGGGTTGGGGTGATCCCAACGATGCTGAGATAGACATGTGCATATGATTGCCTGAACGAAGTCTATTATTTGATTGATTTGATCCATGAGTGCTTAATCCGATTAATTCTATGATTGATCAGAATTCTTTTGATGTTCAACATGCGCCAACTGCGAATTGAGATTGGATATATAGATGGAGTTGTTAAGTTTATTAGAAAACATGGATTGAAATTGAGAATTGTTTATCAGCAATCTATTTAATTCTCTTGAGGATAAGACACTATCGTAGATAATCTAGGTTTGAGTTGGTTATGCAGATCGCGCCTGCGATTGTTTGATCGATTTTCTCGCTAGGGTTCTAAGTGCTTAAAGAGTCCAATTTGAATGATTAATCTGCAACATGCGCAAGCTGAGTGGTAATTAGTTGAAACATACATAGTTATTGTAACAGGCGTAAGCTGAGTGATAACGAATTTAGATAGTTTACCTTCAAATATCTCTTTTCAATTTGTTCAGGCATGAAAATTATATAGTCTATCGAGGATGCATTGTTGTGGTGAACCCTGACTCTGGAATGTTCCTCATCATATATTTATAAACACTTGCAATTTGCTATTTTCCTTCTCCTTATTTTCTTATTCATTTGAAAATCACTTCTTTTATTTGGCTTAGTAAACTAGTTGAGGTTCTGCAATTGGTATTCACACGGTCCCTGAGATTCGACACTCGATTACTACAATCAAGACCGTACACTTGCAGGGAATTGGTTTTAGACCGATCAATTGCTCGGTCCTGGACCTCTGCTACTGCTCCTACAATAGCTGCGCTTTATGAGTCAAAGTATTAATATCCCTAATGCTTTGAATAGACAAGGGATTACAAATAGAAGTATTGGGACCAGCAAGAAATCGAGTACATAAATCACATTCAGTAAGGTAAATATTAGCCTGATGAGCTAAGCGCTCAAGCTCATCCATGTACTCCAAAGGGGAGCGAGATCCCTGATGCAGTTGAGCCAAACGCAGTCTCGTCGTCTCTGTGTACTCCTTAGGCACATGTCTCTTCTTCAACAAGCAGCGCAGTTATGGCCAAGTCTCAACTGGTTTCTTACCTTGACGACGACGAAATCACCATCAGCGAGCTAAACCTGTCAAGTGTAAAGTAACAACCTCCAACTTCTCTGTTTCATCATAATGAAGATGGTCAATAACATAGTTAGTATGAGATTCCCAAGCAAGATAAGATTTAGGATCATTAGTTCCATCAAAGGTCTCTAACTTGATCTTAACATCTCTCCGTTAGATGGCCTACGCATTATTAGTAATAGGATGACCAAACATAGGATTACGAAGATCGTCAATATTATAATCTACCTCTTGGTAAGCGTCCTCCAGGGGGGCATATCGCGTAGATCGTCATCATCGCGACTGTCTTTCCAATTGTCTCCTACAAACAAAGGGTTAGTATGGACCCCTCTTTGGTGCGCCTGCTGATGGCGAGGAGGTTGAGGAACCTCTTGCAAACGCTGATGTCCGGCGAAAGACGCTAAAGGGTGGTCGTTGGTTTCTCCTGCAAAAGGGTTAGGGGTATGGTGTTTAGGCTTAAAATGTAACACATTGTCAAGAGGAACCTTACCACTTTGTTGGGGTGTAGGCATAGATGCTTAAAGCTCGGCGAACTTGTTATCTGTCATAGACAGTAGTTGGACCGTCAATTGAGCATTGTTAGATGCCAAGAGCGCTTCCAACTTCGACATAAGCTTTTCCTCAAAATCCTCAATAATAAAGGCCATTTGGCCATCAGAGATGGTGCTGATGTACATATTTGTACAACTTTTTATTGCATCTTTTGACTTCATATTTCATTCGATTTCCAAAGAAAAGGTTCAAAATCATATAGACTTGTGTTAGAATGAGCTAACGCGCAAGAAATAGAGTTTGCACCATTTTTGATCTAATTATGTAGGAATTCGAGCGAAATCGGAGTCAAAACGGAGAAACCAAGGAGAGTAGAGAAGAGGTCGAGAGGGTTTCTCGACCAAATAAATTTATAGTCAAGACCCCCGTTATAGTATAGGGGAGTCAGGTTCGTCCTCAGGAAAGAAGTCAGTTGTTCTAGCTTTAGTTGGTTTTGGGGTTCGGGAGTAGCGGGAAAAGGTGGCGGTCGGTTGCTGTCGATATCGACTGAGACTAGTCGATGTCGAGGGATGGAGAGGGGATGGTGGTTGGTGTCGAGTAGAATCTTTGTAGGATCTAAATAATAAAATAAAATATTAAAAGTGCAAACTTCCAAGGTAAGGGATCACCACAACAATAAACATATGTATAAATCACGAATAACATAAAAGAGCATGCTTTACATCAAAGAATCAACTTTTGCTAATTCCAACAATTTAGGTAAATCAACTCTCGAAAATAAACCTAATTGTTTCTACCTCTTCTTAATTAGGATTAATAAACTCGCGAATAAAAACCCTAATTACTATCCAAGTTTGCAACATGAATTCCTTGAACTTTCATCCAAGGGTTAAGCATAGAGGTAAATGATGATAGCACACACAATTATGAATTCATCGATTAAGGACACATGCCTATCGTTGGGCTCACCCCAACCCTAGAAGAGGGGAATTAGAAACAAAAAATGAAAATAAACAATTAACTTTAAATTAAAACTAAAACTTACAAAACCTTCAATCTTCACTCTAGGCTCTCCTCCTAACTACTTGCGTCCGAAGACGACTTGGCTTGAATGATTGAAAAACCAGCCCCTAGGGATTTATTTATAGGGCTCAATCCTAGCTATTCTAAGAGAGCAATCTATCTAAATCTATCTAAAGGTATACTTCTAGATAAAAGGAAATAAATCTAAATTGGTAAAAGTAGATAAATCCATAGGGTAATTAATTGTTCAACCCTTTAGGATAGAAAGTAGATAAAATAGATAAAATATCTTCTCCTTCATGTGCAAGTTTCGTCCACTCAGATTAGGACTCGGTATGGCTCGAAATCGGCTTCTGGGGTTCATTCGATATCGACCATGTTCAGTCGATATCGACCTGTCTTCTCAGCTTCACTCGATCTCGGCCTCTGAAGGTGATTTCGACCATGTCTTGACTCGATATCGACCAAAGTTGGTCGATATCGACCTCTTCTATGCATCTTCCAAGTGCTTAGTCGATTTCTGGCAATTCTGGTCGACGTGCTACACTCGATATTGACGAATTAAGGTCGATATCGACCTCCTTGACAGTTTTCAGCATTATGCATCCGTCTTGAAATGCACTTTTCCTAGTCCTCGTTCGTTCGATTGACGCATATGAGTATAAGTTGGAAAGCTCTTTTCGAGGGCTACAACTCTCATGAAGACATCAGAACATGATTCAAAATGTTGAATGGTGAAAAGTGGCGTTTTCTCCAGCTGCACCATCATGTGCTCTTCCTTAGCTTCTCCAATGTCTTCATGACTTTCCTTTAAGCTCCAAAGTGCGTCCGATTTCTGCAAATTTAAACAGAAATTTGTGTAGACCTCCATATATTGCAAATAAACATAAACTACACAAATCTCATGCTTTCACAACCCAAAAACATAAAATATGGAAAAAATCGAAATAGATGTAAGCGAAAAACATGGCAAATTGAGCGCACATCAACACCCCATACTTAAGCTTGCTTGTCCTCAAGCAATACATTTAATGGTCATTCAGGGGAAGAAACTAAACCCTCAACATCATAGATTCTTTATTATATGTCCCTACAATCAATTGCCATCCTCGAAAAGGTACTAATGTCAACCAAATCCATGCCTATGAAAAAAAGCAACATCATACTCACAAAAGGAGGGTTATGTGCATAAAACAATTTCGCGCAACATAGCGTTAATAATCAAGAGGACTTTTGCGAGCTGGTGGAAGAGTAGATTGGTAAAAGGCTAAAGGTGGGCTAATTTTTGGCCATGTGGTGTTAAATCCGGAGAAATAAACTTTCTTTCCAAACCTCATTCCACATTCCTTCTTCATCATATTTTTCACCTTTCGCTCTTCGCTCAATGCTTTTTTCTTTATAATGCTTTTACCTCTCTAACCTTGGTACTTCCTTCTCACGAGTTGCAAACATGGGTGTCATGAATGGCCCGGGATACTTATTTCTTCGAACTCCTCACCTTGTGTCCCATCTCTCTGAACTAACATCTCAACGAGAAGGGTCGACCTACCTCTATCTGCTGAGGTGATCAGATTTTTTCTCACTCATTAAATTTTCCATAATTCAAAATTTCTTTCATTCCTGCCAACCACTTCATAATAATGCACAAACTCCATATAACAACTCCAAAGATGACATCCATTCTCAACATAGTCCCCGGATAGGGTATACGATATAAAAAATAGGCAATATGTAATGTATGTGGAGCAATAATGATATAAGGCTCAAATACGGCTTGTGTAATTGCAAATATGGATAGGTAAGGCTAAGATATGAAATTGAGCATATGTATGGAAATATATAAAGTCCTCCATCATCTTATCATGCATATGTCAAAAGCACCTTCAAATTTTACCTCTCTTTCATGGTTTTCTCTAAAAAATTACACTTCATTGTGACTTCCCTTAACTAGGCAATTTCATCTTATATCTCTAATGAATCTACTTTTGCATCGTCGAGTTCAATAAAAGCTTCCATGACACTTATTCTTTATTTTCAAAATTTTTTCGATGGGGGTGATTATTTCTAGACTTTAGTCTTTTTAGACTTTGGATAATAAACTTGATAATGAACATGATGAATATAGATAGACTCAATGCATATAGATAGATATATCCAAAGTAACCATGTAAAATGCAATTGGAGAAGTATGCATAACTATGCTAAAAAATTTTTAAAATATGTTAAAAATGATTTAAAATATGCAAGTAAGCTTTTCCCCCACCCCATACTTAAAGATTACAGTGTCCTCATTGTATAAGAACTAGGGTTAAGAGAGAAACTTACTAGACATGGACCTATAAGCTCGAAATAGGTGCTGCAGATGTCGCCACCAGGAGTCGATATCGAGTGACTTAGGGTCGATATCGACTACAGCATAAGGTTCCAAGGGAGTCGAGTGGAAAAGGCATGTCGACTCGATGTGATGACTCGATATCGACTGTATCAGTCGATATCGACCGTAGCAGTCCTTGGTTCCGTCTTGTGTTGTTCGAGCACCTTTGTGCGCTTGCGAATCCAGTATACGTCGACTGTACTAGTCGACAGCGAGTAGACTTCCAGTTCTCCGAGTTGCCTAAAGTCATCAAAAGAAAAAGAAAACCTTGCACGGAGTAAATAAAATATAGAAAAATAAACTTATCTAAGAAAGAAAATAAAAATAGCGGGTTGTCTCCCGTAAGCGCTAGGGTTTAAGTCACTAGCTCGACATACTTCCCTTTAAGCCCTAGCCTGGCTCATCTTTATCCGGAGGTATAGGTGGATCTGGTGGTTCCTCCGGTGGCAGGAAGTGCGGAATGTCATATGGGGGCATCGTATGGAGAACCTTAAACCTCCCCGAGTGAATGCTCCATGGCTTCACCCATTTGTCTTCCTGAGTCCCAGCTGGCCTGCATAAGGGAAGACATAAAGAAAGCTTACATACCTCATAGTCATACCTCTTTCGCTTCATGTGTTGATTTTGTTGCGCATCTCCACCACAGCAAAATGGTGGAGTGGGAAGAGATATTTCCTCCTCATCATGTGGAGCTTCGTGCCACTTTGCTAGGACCCCATACTTGAATATGAACATCGGTTGCTCAAAATCGTCGGGGATAGCCTTCACCTTGTAAGGTAAAAGCGACCTTGAAGCACCTTGGGCAACGACATCCGGCTTCTTTGTTTTTAGATCTTCCTTTTCTCGGGATCCTTCAAATGGTTCATCAAAGATAGGCAACAAAGATGTAATCGAAATCGGGGAAAGACATACCTAAAATTCAGTGGGACAGTCGATTTCGACTGTAGTACAGTCGATATCGAGTGTTTAGTCGATATCAAGTGAGGTGCATGATATCATCATATTCTACATGTTAAAAGAAATAGTCTATAGTCATTTTGAAGTCATTTTTATATGTTTTGCATGTCTTTTATATAGATTTTGGTTTAGTTTCTAGAATAGATGTCTACACTTGTGTTTTTATTTGTTTTCAGGTGATTTGGAGCTTGTTCGATGTCAATTTAGAGGCACAATGGAGTAAGATTTATTGAAGGCATTTTTGACATGTTCCTGGATGCCGAAAGAGCATAGCATAGTGGTCTCAAGTGCTAAAAATCAGGCTAAGAAGAGCTTATTGCTGAATGGACGTTTTCCGGACAACTCCTGCTCGGCGACGTCTCAGTAAAATGAGTCGTTTGTGCTTCACAAAATTTGGATTAAGACGTTCTATAGCTTCTTGGAAAGATGGTTCAAAGATCTACAACTTTCATGTTGAGCACTTTTGCCAATTAGACCTACAATATGGGGTAATCGAGCCAAGAAGCTGATGCTGAGTCAAAGTATCGAACCAGAACCCAAGGTATCGAGTCGATACCCATACCTTCCGAGTCGATACCTTCACCTGCCGAGCCATAATTCTTTACAGTAGCTAAGTATCGAGTCGATATCATCAAGTATCGAGTCGATACTTTTCTTCAGCGTTATTTCGTCGGGATTTTTTGTTCGATTTTATTTTTGCTGGACGACTTTTTTATTAGGATTTTTATTATTATTATTATTTTATTTTTTTCTACTTCTGAAGAGGGAAAAGGGAAGGAAGAAAAGGACGTCTAACTTTGATTCGAGAAAACCCTAGTTGGAGACATTGAGCGTTAGAGACTTTCAGGGATTTCTTCTTGAAGGTTTGTTTTGCTGGATTCAAGATACGTTCTGTTAATCAAGTCTTATATTCTTTCATCATGAATTCTTTGATTATGTCTGAATTTATGTATGGCTAATCTTCTTGTTCTAGGGTTGGGGTGATCCCAACGATGCGGAGATAGACATGTGCGTGATGATTGCCTGAATAAACTCCATTATTTGTTTGATTTGATCCATGAGTGCTTAACCCGATTAATTCTATGATTGATCGGAATCCTTTTGATGTTCAACATGCGCCAGCTGCGAATTGAGATTGGATATATAGATAGAGTTGTTAATTCTATTGGAAAACATGGATTGAACTTGAGAATTATTTATGAGCAATCACTTTAGTTCTCTTGAGGATAATAAACTATCGTAGTTAACCTAGGTTTGAGTTGGTTATCCTGATCGCGCCTGCGATTGCTTGATCGATTTTCTCGCTAGGGTTCTAAGTGATTAAAGAGTCCAATTTGATTGATTAATCTATAACATGCGCAAGCTGAGTGGTAATTAGTTGAAATGGACATAGTTATTGCAACATGCGCAAGCTGAGTGATAATGAATTTAGATAGTTTACCTTCAAATATCTCTTTTCAATTTGTTCAGGCATGAAAATTATATAGTCTATCGAGGATGCATTGTTGTGGTGAACCCTGACTCTGGAATGTTTCTCATCGTATATTCATAAAACCTTGCAATTTTTTGTTTTCCTTCTACTTATTTTCTTATTCATTCGAAAATCACTTCTTTTATTTGGCTTAGTAAACTAGTTGAGGTTCTGCAATTGGTATTCACACGGTCCCTGAGATTCGACACTCGATTACTACAATCGACACCGTACACTTGCGGGGTGTTGGTTTTAGATCGATCAAGTTTTTGGCGCCGTTGCCGGGGGCTGTCGATAATATCAGTTGTGTAACATCAATTAGTTTTTCTAAGTCTTTTTGTTATTTTTGATGTTTTTTCTTTTTGTTTATTTTCCAGGCACTCTCTAAAACATGAACCAGTACCCATTTTGTGAATATTGTCAAAGATGGGGTCATCAGACTTGCGTTCCCTATTGCTATGATTGTGGCTTGTGGGGTCACTCAACCTGCCAATCTAAAACGAATGAGCTGACGTTAAGGCAAGTTCTGGCCAACAAAATTACTTATCACCCAACATATGAGCCTTTTTGTGAGTTTTGAGAGCTCTATGGGAATTCTGAAAATGATTGTCAGTCAAAGAAGAATGTGTACGAGCAATTCCTCACGCTCCAAAGTGCAGCAGAAGCCAGGCATCGTGAAGCAGAAGCTAGGGATGAAGCGCAACTTAAGATGCTTGAGGTTCAAATAGCTCAACTATCTTCGGATTTCCAAGCATTACCAGAGGCTCCCAGTAGTCAGGAAGAGGCCAATGATTCTTACGATTACATTAACACATCAGTTGAGATGGAAAACCATGTAGATGGGCCGCAAGATCCTGAGTCTGAAAGGCCAGACGAGAATGAGGAACTCGTAGACGATGAAGTATAAAATTCAATAATAGAGCGCTATCTTTCAAGGGCTAATGCGCTTGAAACAAAGGAGTCTACAAAAGAAAAGCCCGATGAAGAGCGCGAATTGGTTGTTCATGAAGATTACTCATCAGCGGAACATCAAAACTACCCATACGCGGATCACAGAGATTACCCATCATCCTTGCCCATCTCTTTAGTGGTGATGCAAGAACCACAATTTGGGGCATTTACAGGGATGCTTGCAAAGTGGCACATAGATGACCCACAAACAGAAATCTTCACTGATGCACCACATTATTCCAAATTGCAAGAAGAAGTACATGTGATTGTGCGTCCACCTAATATACCATCGCGCACCAAATCCCATAAGGAAATAAAATTACGTGAAGATGTTGGTACTGATGGAAGCAAACAGGGACCTAGAGTCAAGAAAAGGAAGAGGAGCACATACATTGAGAGCAAGTGCATCGAACGATCTATGTTTTGTTGCTCGAAAAGGACTCTACTTGATGGATGGAGAGAGCCATGGACCATCCACTCTTGGAGGTTCAAACGTTTTCGCAAGCCGCGGACGGTCAGGCCGACAACTAAATGACGAATATAGAAGCGCTGCTTGGGAGGCAACCCAAGGTTAGTTTTCTATTTTTTTTTTCTTTTTCTTTTTATTTTTTATTTTATTGTTTTTATTCATTTGTATATAGTTAGGGTATTACCTCTTGGTTGAGTTCTACGTTGGGGACAATGTAGGATTTAAGTATGGGGTATAGTCATATTCATTCCTTTTATTTTTATGTTTTGCATATGAAAAATTAGAAAAAAAATTAAAAAAAAATAGAAAATGTCGTAAAATCACAAAAAAAAAATGCATGTCTGTCTCATGTTTGTTTTGGTTTGAGTCTTTTATTTAGAGTCTACAGAAATGTTTTATTGATTGATTATATCCCAAAATTATCAAAAATACCACAATGATGGGATATTTGCCTACGATGCTAACATTCGCCTTATATTTATATGTGTCATTATCTTTTTGATAAATTGCCTAGCATGGAGTTATTTGTTAAGATAAGCGTGATTTAGTCCCTAAACCAAATCCTTGTGAGATTTAAGCCTAAAGGACTAACGTTTATACGGGTCCCTTATTCTTTTACACTCACTTTTGTTGCTTTATCTTCAGAACTTGCTTTAGAATCTTATTTGAGGCTGCATTATATGATTTGTGTACATGACATTAAAATGATTGAGGCATTGATTTCATTAGCCATTTTTTCCTCTCTTTACCTACCTTGTACATGTTCCATTTGCTTGAAATCCCTTTGAGCATATAGCCTATTCTTTGGAAGCTCCACAAAATCATCCAAGCCATATTATTTAAGCCTTTTTACCTGTTCGGGAAATTGGTCTGATTTTATTGAATGGTTGTGATGATGAAGTGGCAAAAAGCCAAGTATGGGGTGGAGATCATTGGTGTCATGTGTTTGATATACTATGCTTTGAATGATATATGCATTGTGCAGAAATTCCTTGGGACAAGAGGAGGATAAAATTCACTCTTGGGCAAAAGTCAGGAAGAAAAAAATACGGTTAGTAACCGATCCTGCCTGTGGAGGATAAAATTCACACAAAAGGAAAATATGCAGGTGAGGTGGCTGAGACACTTAGTAACCGAGTGCACTCATCACAAATGTTTGTATTCGCGCAAAACGGTGTTGAAGCTAGAGAGGTAAGAAACGAGCGAAAAAAAAAAGAAAAAGAAAGAAAATGGTTTATTGAACTTTGAAGTGCTCAATTGAGAATGCATGGTTTGTGATAGAGTTGGGTGTGATTTGGTTTGGTTTGTGAAGTTGATGGCATTGGTGTTTTACTGGTTGCTCTTTGGCGCCTTTTTTTTCCGGATTTTTGCACCACATAGCCTAAATATTTCGACACCTTATTTTCATTTATGTTAACCCCATTACAACTATTATATAAGTCCTCATGATTTTTTTTGTGTGCATGATCTCAAGCGGTGGAGATGTAGAACGCTGAGCAAGCCTATGGTCTAGATAAGCACAATTGTTGAGACCGAGCATCAATTTCATTCCTTATACACATTTGAGTGAGAGTGATTCACATAAAACCTCCGTGTGAGTTTTGGGACTTTTAATTGTTTTCTCTTCGATAATGAGGAAACATGCTATGATGGCACTAGTCTTTGAGATTTTGATTAGGTTGAATGAGTTGAGGCAAATATTCTAACTTGCACTTGTGGTTTGTTCTAAATTAGTCTTGCTTGGGGACAAGCAAGGTCTAAGTATGGGGTATTTTGATATCATCATATTCTACATGTTAAAAGAAATAGTCTATAGTCATTTTGAAGTCATTTTTATATGTTTTGCATGTCTTTTATATAGATTTTGGTTTAGTTTCTAGAATAGATGTCTACACTTGTGTTTTTATTTGTTTTCAGGTGATTTGGAGCTTGTTCGATGTCAATTTGGAGGCACAATGGAGTAAGATTTATTGAAGGCATTTTTGACATGTTCCTGGATGCCGAAAGAGCATAGCATAGTGGTCTCAAGTGCTAAAAATCAGGCTAAGAAGAGCTTATTGCTGAATGGACGTTTTCCGGACAACTCCTGCTCGGCGACGTCTCAGTAAAATGAGTCGTTTGTGCTTCACAAAATTTGGATTAAGACGTTCTATAGCTTCTTGGAAAGATGGTTCAAAGATCTACAACTTTCATGTTGACCACTTTTGCAAATTAGACTTAAAATATGGAGAAATCGAGCCAAGAAGCTGATGCTGAGTCAAAGTATCGACCCAGAACCCAAGGTATCGAGTCGATACCCATACCTTCAGAGTCGATACCTTCACCTGCCGAGCCATATTTCTTTACAGTAGCTAAGTATCGAGTGGATATCATCAAGTATCGAGTCGATACTTTTCTTCAGCGTTATTTCGTCGGGATTTTTTGTTCGATTATATTTTTGCTGGACGACTTTTTTATTAGGATTTTTATTATTATTATTTTATTTTTTTCTGCTTCTGAAGAGGGAAAAGGGAAGGAAGAAAAGGACGTCTAACTTTGATTCGAGAAAACCCTAGTTGGAGACATCGAGCGTTAGAGACATTCAGGGATTTCTTCTTGAAGGTTTGTTTTGCTGGATTCAAGATACGTTCTGTTAATCTAGTCTTATATTCTTTCATCATGAATTCTTTGATTATGTCTGAATCTATGTATGGCTAATCTTCTTGTTCTAGGGTTGGGGTGATCCCAACGATGCGGAGATAGACATGTGCGTGATGATTGCCTGAATGAACTCCATTATTTGTTTGATTTGATCCATGAGTGCTTAACCCGATTAATTCTATGATTGATCGGAATCCTTTTGATGTTCAACATGCGCCAGTTGCGAATTGAGATTGGATATATAGATAGAGCTGTTAATTATATTGGAAAACATGGATTGAACTTGAGAATTATTTATGAGCAATCTCTTTAGTTCTCTTGACGATAATAAACTATCATAGTTAACCTAGGTTTGAGTTGGTTATGCAGATCGCGCCTGCGATTGCTTGATTGATTTTCTCGCTAGGGTTCTAAGTGATTAAAGAGTCCAATTTGATTGATTAATCTATAACAGGCGCAAGCTGAGTGGTAATTAGTTGAAATGGACATAGTTATTGCAACATGCGCAAGCTGAGTGATAATGAATTTAGATAGTTTACCTTCAAATATCTCTTTTCAATTTGTTCAGGCATGAAAATTATATAGTCTATCGAGGATGCATTGTTGTGGTGAACCCTGACTCTGGAATGTTTCTCATCGTATATTCATAAAACCTTGCAATTTTTTGTTTTTCTTCTACTTATTTTCTTATTCATTCGAAAATCACTTCTTTTATTTGGCTTAGTAAACTAGTTGAGGTTCTGCAATTGGTATTCACACGGTCCCTGAGATTCGACACTCGATTACTACAATCGACACCGTACACTTACGGGGTGTTGGTTTTAGACCAATCAGTGCACTCGACATCGACTGGTGTCTCTGGATCAGTTCCTCTAGAATGCATATACGTCGAGTCCTAGTGGTCGATATCGACTGAAGGATAATCGATGTCGACTAGCTCATAGAAGGGGACGTTGTCAAGCCAGCCTTCTCCTGCTAGAGGTGGATCAATTGGCTTGTCAGGAGGAGAATGATAGGAAGCCTCAAGCCTTCGGATCAAGTCTTCCAGCCGGGCTATTTCCCTTAATCGTGCCTCCTCCTGTACGAGCCTATTTCTCCGTCTTAAATCTTCGAACCATCTTTCCTATTCAAGATCGTATACTTCTTGCATATTTGTACCTAATTAACCTTTGAAATCACAATAAAGAACACAAATTAGTAGCTAAAGCTCGGCACCTAGTGGATACCGATGAGGTAGTTGGTGGTAGGGTATGTGATAGGGTAAGAAACAAAGGATGGGCTACTCCTAAACTTTAAACATAACTAAACTAGGCGCGATTGATATCTCCCCGGCAACGGCGCCAATTTGACGAGAGGGTTTCTCGACCAAATAAATTTATAGTCAAGACCCCCGCTATAGTATAGGGGAGTCAGTTTCGTCCTAAGAAGAGAAGTCAGCGGTCTAGGTTTAATTTGTTTTGGGGTTCGGGAGTAGCGGGAAAAGGTGGCGGTCGGTTGCTGTCGATATCGACTGAGACTAGTCGATGTCGAGGGATGGAGAGGGGATGGTGGTTGGTGTCGAGTAGAATCTCTGCAGGATTTAAATAATAAAATAAAATATTAAAAGTGCAACCTTCCAAGGTAAGGGATCACCACAACAATAAACATATGTATAAATCAAGAATAACATAAAAGAGCATGATTTACATCAAAGAATCAACTTTCGCTAATTCCAACAATTTAGGTAAATCAACTCTCGAAAATAAACCTAATTGTTTCTGCCTTTTCTTAATTAGGATTAATAAACTCGCGAATGAAAACCCTAATTACTATCCAAGTTTGCAACATGAATTCCTTGAACTTTCATCCAAGGGTTAAGCATTGAGGTAGATGATGATAGAAACACACACAATTATGAATTCATCGATTAAGGACACATGCCTATCGTTGGGCTCACCCCAACAATAGAAGAGGGGAATTAGAAACAAAACAATAAAATAAACAACTAACTTTAAATTAAAATTAATACTTACAAAACCTTCAATCTTCACTCTAGGCTCTCCTCCTAACTACTTGCGTCCGAAGACGACTTGGCTTGAATGATTGAAAAACCAGCCCCTAGGGCTTTATTTATAGGGCTCAATCCTAGTTATTCTAAGAGAGCAATCTATCGAAATCTATCTAAAGTTATACTTCTAGATAAAAGGAAATAAATCTAAATTGGTAAAAGTAGATAAATCCATAGGGTAATTAATTGTTCAACCCTTTAGGATAGAAAGTAGATAAAATAGATAAAATATCTTCTTCTTCATGTGCAAGTTTCCTCCACTCGGATCAGGAGTCGGTATGGCTCGAAATCGGCTTCTGGGGTTCACTCGATATCGACCATGTTCAGTCGATATCGACCTGTCTTCTCAGCTTCACTCAATCTCGGCCTCTGAAGGTGATTTCGACCATGTCTTGGCTCGATATCGACCAAAGTTGATCGATATCGACCTCTTCTGTGCAGCTTCCAAGTGCTTAGTCGATTTATGGCATTTCTGGTCGACGTGCTACACCCGATATCGACCAATTAAGGGTGATATCGACCTCCTTGACAGTTCTCAACATTCTGCATCCGTCTTGAAACGCACTTTCCCGAGTCCTCGTTCGTTCGATTGACACATATGAGTATGCGTTGGAAAGCTCTTTTCGAGGGCTACAACTCTCTTGAAGACATCAGTACATGATTCAAAATGTTGAATGGTGAAAAGTGGCGTTTTCTCCAGCTGCACCATCATGTGCTCTTCCTTAGCTTCTCCAATGTCTTCATGACTTTCCTTTAAGCTCCAAAGTGCGTCCGATTTCTGCAAATTTAAACAGAAATTGAAGTAGACATCCATATATTGCAAATAAACATAAACTACATAAATCTCATGCTTTCACAACCCAAAAACATAAAATATGGAAAAATCGAAATAGATGTAAGCGAAAAACATGGAAAATTGAGCGCACATCAGAAATCGACCCACAACGTCGATATCGACTACAGATACATCGACACAGAACCCAGGATTCGAGAGAAGCTGAGCTTGTCAAGCAGAAACAGAGAGATCGAAAGCGACCTTCCTGGTCGATATCGACCATACTTCGACACAAGATAGACACGCTTTTCGAGATGCGGATTGGCTATTCTATCTTCAAGCAGCACAGATTATCTTATAGATATTAGATGGATTGCAGCTGGATTTACTTAGTTGTTTTAATGTTTTATCAAAATAAAAGATCTATCCTAATTGTTTGGATAATGTTCATAGTTTAGATAGAAGTTACAATCCTTGGATAGCAAGGGTTAGAAGCCTATAAATAAAGCCCAAGGGGGCTGGCATTCAATCATCCACAGACACACATTCAGTTTACAAACAATAGAGTTAGAAGAAGCTTTAGGGTTTGGCGTTTGTGAGAGCCGACGTTGAGTTGTAAAGTTTTTTACAATTATTAATGCAAGTTTTCTCTTTTAAATCAATGATGTTTCCGTTGATGAGGTGTGAGTAGTCTCCCAAAGCTTCTAGGGTCGGTGTGAGCCCAATGTTAGCCATGCGTGCCTGAGGTAAGTGTTAGATGTTGATATCGTTGTGTCTATATCATCTCCTACGATTCTATGTTTAGTCCTAATCGAAAGAGAAGGGATTCATGCTAACAACTTGAGTTATAAACATAAAATTGGTAGAGACAATTAGGTTTATTTGCAAGAGTAATCCAAAGAGTTGGTGTACAGTGAAAGCTTGTCCCTCGGGTGAAATAGCGCAATTGTCCGTCTTATTTATCTTATCGCATGCATTGGTTAACGTTGTGGTAAACTCTAATCCTAGGAGTTGCCTTTTTATATAGTTTATATTCATAAAAACACTGTCTTTATTCTGTTCATGGCTCCTCATTCATCCTTAAGTCTTCGGCCTTTCTCTTCCGATAAAAACCTAACAACTTTGCAGGAGAAGACATCGATATCCACCCTATAGATCGATATCGATCACTAAGTTTAGTCGACAGTTTTCTGAGTCAATGTTTTCTGAGATCGATATCGACCCTACCACATCGATATTGACCATACTGTGTCGACCGGCAGTCTTCTGAGCCAGTCGATTTCTGGAACTGACATCGATATCGACCTTCCCTAGTCGATATCGACTGCTTGTTTTTGTCTCTGCAAGTCTTCTGTTTCAGAAAGGAATCGACAGCCAAGGTCAAAATCGAGCACCAAGGTCGAGATCGAGGCTTCTAATCGACCAAAGACGTAAGCTTTCCAACGCTACTGGGATCCCTCTGACACGCCTCCTCGTGGATCGATCCTGACTACCCTTCCACTACAACGGGAGGAAGTCTTGTAATTATTTGCATAGGCTAGGAGTCGGTTTAAATTTATATATCTTTATATTTTTATTTAAGAACTCGATTTCCTCCTACCTATCAAATTGGTGCCGTTGTCGGGGAGGCAATCAATCGCACCCTAATAGTCTATCTCACGTTTCTATCTAGTTTGGCCTTGCAGGTGTATGTGACGCACTGATCGCTCACCTGAATTCGAAGGAGTAGACGACCCTGAACTCTATTTCCACCTAAGAGTCCAAGCTCAAAGAATGATGGCAGACAACGCGACCTAGTCTGAGCTAATTGAGCAACTAAGGAAGCAAGTGGAGGACCCAACAACTAGAGTGGCGACACTTAAAGAGCGTTTAGATAGGGAGGAGGAAGGCCGGAGACAAATAGAAGCCCAAATCAATGCCCTCCCTCGGAATGCCAAACAATACATGCACCCGGCGCTCACAGTGCCTGAATCGGCGATTCTTATTCCTGCCTCTAATTTTGAAATTAAGCCTAACTTCCTTAGTGAAATAAGAAGACATCAATATGAAGGAAAACCTAATGAATGCCCTATGGCACATATATCAACCTTCTTAGATCTCTGCGATACTATTGCTGATGGACAAAGTCTGGAATATGTCCAACTAAAAGCTTTTCGTTGGTCCCTTACAGGTAAAGCATTGCAGTGGTTGGAGAGCTTAGCCCCAAGATCGCTCCGCACCTAGAATGAAGTCAAGGACGCGTTCCTCAATAAATTCTTCCCTCCATCCAAGACGGTGTTGATCAGATAGAAAATCACGGCTTTCAAACAAAAGTCTAGTGAGGCTCGGGCAACTGTTTGGGAAAGGTTTAAGGCCCTACGACGATCATGCCCGACGCATGGCCAACCACCGTACGTGATTCAAGAGATTATTTACAATGCTCTTGATGCTGCAACCAAGGAGAGGATCAACACCTACACCTCCTATGGCTACCTTGAACTCGCTCCACAAGAGGCTTGGGACACCATAGAGAGGTTGGTGGAGTTCGACAACAAATATGGGACTCCTGAGGCTTCCGATACATCATCATCATCATCGAGGCCTGCCCCATCTATGCCATTATATGAACCGTCCAAGGTAATCGATCCGGACGTGAAGGAGCAATTCCATAGAGATCAACTTCAAAAGCTCTAAAAGCAAGTGAGGTTCCTTTCAGCAAACCAAGATTGCATCGAATGCGGGTCGCAGCGGCACACCACCATCGAGTGCCCCCATGCTGAACAAATACAACTAGTGGAGACTCACCAAGAGGCGCGCTACATGAGGAATCTCAATCGCCAGGGGTACCAAAACTGGGGAAATCAACTACCCCAATAGAAACCTAGGGATCTTCCGCCTTATTGAGCTCCTGGGCACCCGGAGAGAGACCAACGAAAGGATGATCTACAACTTGTGCTGGATGAGATAAGGCGGAACCAGGCTAAGAATGATTAATCCAACAATGCAATCCATTCTCAACTCAATCATCTTACTACAAGGATTGGGGAGATGGATATTTGGAAAAAGAATGTAGAGACCCAACTGGGTCAATTGGTGGCACAAATCCCTAGACCGTCCGGAACGTTCCCTAGGCAACCAACTACAAATCCAAAGGGGCAATCCGGAATGGGCCACGTCGCAGCCATGCAACTAAGGAGTGGCAACAAAGTACAAAAACCACGAACGGAATCAGAGGAGAAAGGAACAGATCCAGTCGACATCGACAAACCAGTCGATGTCGAGGTAGACATCGAATTCGACCCCCCAGGTCGACCCACTAGTCGACATCGAGGCCACTGCAGAGCCTTCAGAACCACAACAGGTGTCGACATCGACCATTCCGATCGATATCGACCAAGTCCCATTCGACATCGATGCCCAGCAGGCCCCTCCGACCACCGTTTTGGCTCGTCCACCAAAGAAGACGTTGTCATTCCCATCCAAAGCATTGGAGGACCTCACCAAAGGTAAGTTTAGACGCTTTGTAAAGATTATTCAAGGTCTTAACATTACTATTCCTCTTATAGAATCCCTAAGTGAGATGCCCGCCTATGTGCGATTCCTCAAAGACATCCTTAGCAAGAAGCGGTCCATGGCAGAGATCGCAGAGGAGTGCTCAAAGATGGACTTCCCTGAGAAGAGGAGTGATCCAGGAAAGTTTGCAATCATCATGGGGCTAGGCCAACATTGCTACAAGGCCCTATGTGACCTAGCGGAAAGTGTAAGTCTTATGCCCCTCTCTATTTGGCAAAAGTTGAACATTGGAGCACTTGAACCTGAGGATATGAAGCTCTATATGGCTGACAAGTCATTCGTCAGGCCAACAGGTATAGTTGATGACGTTCTGGTAAAGGTAGGTAAGTTCTTTGTGCCTACTGATTTCATTGTATTTGAGATGCCTGAAGATCCTATTGTACCTATCATCCTTGGAAGGCCTTTCTTAGCTACTGTTGATGCCAATATCAATGTACGTCGAGGATTACTAACCTTTACTATAGGGAACGAAGTGGTAGAGTTCTCCTTCAACCCAAACATGAGCGAAACGAAGCACCTGGAGCAAGTTGTCCTCTCACCAGCTAAGGAAAAGCTTCGTAAATTATTGTTGGCGAGGACGGAAACAGCCAGCAGGGTCGACATCGATTGGAGCCAGTTGAAATCAACTGAAAAGCTCAAAATCGACCAGAAATCATCGATGTTGAATAAGCCAAATGATGGCCAGGAGCTTAAGTATGGGGTCACAAATGTCGATATCGACCCCTGTAGGTCGATACCGACTAAAGCACTCGAAATCGACCCCCCTTGGTCGAAATCGACCTCCCCTCAGCCCGAAGATTTCTGTTTTGGGCCCGAACAGGTAAGCCCATGTATAACTCCTAACCCTCCTCTATCCATTATTGATAATTCAACTAATGGGAGGGTCAAAGCTCCATGGTTTGCCTATATTGCAAAAGTTAGGTCAAGAAAGAGAAGGAAAGCGCCCAAAGAAGAACCTAACAAAGAAGAAGCCTTGGTTGCCGAACTTAGCTATTATCATAAGGACCTAGATGATCCAGGAGAAAGCTCATGCTTGAAGGGTCCCTACATTAAAGGCTCATGACGAATAGACGGAGAAGTCGGCCTAGGTACTCAAAACTCTAGAGCTTGTACATAAAACCTTAATTCTCTCGCATAGATGGTTTTTAGGATTTGAATTTTGGATTTTTAAACTTTTGAAACTGAGGTAATTCGTGGCTTTATCTATAAATCTAACCAAGATTTCAGGTTGTTAAGCAAAAGGAATGATGAAGAAGAAAAGAAGCTACTGCAGAGGCAGTCGAAATCGACCAGGCCAGTCGAAATCGACCCCCCAGGGTCAAGCCATCTGCTGGACTCGACATCAAGGACTCAGGAGCAAAAAGCAGTGGTCGATATCGACCATAATCATTGATATCAACCCAAATCTGGCAGCCCTCGACTTCACCTTCTTCCTCGACTTCGACAGATGCAGTCGACATCGACCACTGACATAGATATCGACGACTGGCATCGACCTAACCTGAAATCGACCTGAATCCGCAGGTTGTGCTGTGAGTTTCTCTCTACCCTTGTTCTTCTTTTAATACAGTGAGGACACTGTATATTTTAAGTATAGGGTGGGGGAAAAACATGTCCTTTGGTCATAACTTGGCTTTCTTCTTCGCATTGCATTCATGTTTAAATTTTTGTTCTTAGTGTTAGTTTTATAAAAGTGTCAAAATTCAAAAAAATAGAAAAATGTCAAAAATACCAAAAAAAAATGCATGTTTACTTTCCTTTTAAGTTTATTTTTAAACCATACTTAGATGTCTTATGATGAAAACTCAATAGCTGACTTGATCATGTAAATCCTATGGCATATTTGGATGGTTTAGCCTAAATCCTTAAACTTTCATGTAGATTATTAACTTGTGATGAAATTGAGCAGATATGATCCTATGCTACAAAAGCAAATCCAACAAACATTGTCCTTGTGAGAATTTTGGCCTATAGGGAGAATATCAAAAATCCCTCCGCTTTCTTGAGTGAATTTACTCTTCCTATGCATCTCTAAATGTTGTGATAGTTATTCAAAGCCAATGCATAATATATGTTTATGTTTACGAGAATTAAATGATGGAGGCATCTTTTATGCCATTTTTATCCTCTCTTTACCTACCCTGCATTATCTCTGCTTGAAGCCAGAATATTAGCTTGAGCCTGATATTGCAAACTCCACAAAATTATCCCTAGCCGAATTGAGCCTGACCCCCATTTGGGAATTGAGACTTAGATTGGCTGGACTAATGCCTTGTGGAAAGAAAAGTGCATCTTGTCCAGTTTTGAGCAAGAAAATTATGGGATGGTACATAATTGCATCTTCACATATTTTGTAAAAGGATTTTCGGCTCACCATATAAATGCACATATTTTTTAGTATTTATTTATTATTTTCATTTAAAAAAAGAGATATGTATGTATGTATCATGTGCATGAACCAAATTCCTTAAGTCCTTTATGTATTTCATACAAGGTCTATATATTTGAGAGCATATTAGAGTTTGAAAGAAGGGTTAATATTATGGTTGACATCTTTAGAGCATATTAGAGCATATTATGGAAATATGAGTTTGGAAAGAGCAATATTGAAGATTGAGCTTGGAAAGTGCAAAATTGATAAGAGTTATGGTTTGGATATTGTAAGGGTTGAGATTTAGGAGTCTTGATTCCCGAATTATATAAGCACCACATTGCCAAATAATTGCATACCTTTAATTTTATACCAAGCCCCATCACAACCTCGCCGAATGGAGTCTTCTTTGATGTCTTCCATTGAGCGAATGCCCTCCTGATGGTTCTTATTGCATTTTCATAATTGGTTGCGAAGTGGATTCTTATAAATTGCAATGTTTATGAGATTATATATGGAATTTAGTTGAGAGTTGATCTTAATAGCCCAAACACATGAGAGTTGAGTGCAAACACATTATCCCTGTGAGGTTGGATCAAAATTGCATATGCCTATGGATCGCTTATATATGTGCAATGACATTAAATTAACTTGCTTTGCTTTGCTACCGCTTATGATATCGCTTTTGACAAAGGCGAAGACTTGAAGGGTGTGTTGTAGGTGTTGGTTAGTGCTTGAGGACAAACAAGTCTAAGTATGGGGTGTTTTGATGTACATATTTGTACCTCTTTTTATTGCATCTTTTGACTTCAAATTTCATTCGATTTCCAAAGAAAAGGTTCAAAATCATATAGACTTGTGTTAGAATGAGCTAACGTGCAAGAAATAGAGTCTGCACAAGTTTTGATCTAATTATGTAGGAATTCGAGCGAAATCGGAGTCAAAACGGAGAAACCAAGAAAAGCAGAGAAGAGGTTGAAATCGACCCACAACGTCGATATCGACCACAGATACATCGACACAGAACTGAGTGTCGAGATAGACCATCACACAACAGAAGAAAATCACTCGATATCGATCTCCATACATCGATATCGACCTGAACCCAGGAATCGATAGAAGCTGAGCTTGTCGAGCAGAAGCAGAGAGATCGAAATCGACCTTCCTGGTCGATATCGACCATACTTCGACACAAGATAGACAAGCTTTTCGAGACGTGGATTGGCTATTCTATCTTCAAGGAGCACGGATTATCTTATAGATATTAGATAGATTGCAGCTGGATTTACTTACTTTTACCTTTAAGTTTTACTTGGTTGTTTTAAAGTTTTATCAAAATAAAAGACCTATCCTAATTGTTTGGAGAGAGTTCATAGTTTAGATAGAAGTTACAATCCTTCGATAGCAAGGGTTAGTCACATATAAATAAAGCCCTAGGGGGATGGCATTCAATCATCCACAGACACACATTCAGTTTACATACAATAGGGTTAGAAGACGCTTTAGGGTTTGGCGTTTGCGAGAGCCGACGTTGTGTTGTAAATTTTCAACAGTTATTAATGCAATTTTTCTCTTTTAAATCAATGATGTTTCCGATGATGAGGTGCGAGTAGTCTCCCCAAGCTTCTAGGGCCGGGGTGAGCCCGACGTTAGCCGTGCGTGCCTAAGGTAAGTGTTAGATGTTGATATCATTGTTTCTATATAATCTCCTACGATTCTATGTTTAGTCCTAATCGAAAGAAAAGGGATTCATGCTAACAACTTGAGTTATAAACATAAAATTGGTAGATACAATTAGGTTTATTTGCAAGAGTAAACCTAAGAGTTGGTGTACAGCGAAAGCTTGTCCCTCGGGTGAAATAGCGCAATTGTCCGTCTTCTTTATCTTATCGCATGCATTGGTTAACGTTGTGGTAAACCCTAATCCTAGGAGTTGCCTTTTTATATAGTTTATATTCATAAAAACACTGTCTTTATTCTGTTCATCGCTGCTAATTCATCCTTAAGTCTTCGGCCTTTCTCTGCCGATAAAAAGCTAACAACTTTGCAGGAGAAGACATCGATATCGACCCCAGAGATCGATATCCTTAGTCTAAAGTTTACTGAGTCGACGACGATCATCCCTGCACGGTTTTCTGAGATCGATATCGGCCCTACAACATCGATATCGACCATACTGTGTCGAATGGCAGTCTTCTGAGCCAGTCGATTTCTGGAACTGACATCGATATCGACTGCTTGTTTTTGTCTCTTCAGATCTTCTGTTGATGAAAGGAATCGACAGCCAAGGTCGAAATTGAGCACCAAGGTCGAGATCGAGGCTTCTGGTCGACCAAAGACGTGAGCTTTCCAATGCTACTGGGATCCCGCTGACATGCCTCCTCGTGGATCGATCCTGACTACCCTTCCACTACAACGGGAGGAAGTCTTGAAATTATTTGCATAGGCTAGGAGTCGGTTTACATTTATATATCTTTATATTTTTATTTAAGAACTCGATTTCCTCCTCCCATCAGGCGCCAGGGGGAGGGGGAGTGTGGTATCAGATCGGGAATAGCAACGTACCAAGGATCAGGAATAGCAACGTACCAAGTGGTATATAATTCCAATCCAAACACTTTTGCTTCATAAATTCAGATTGTTATTCATATTCTTAATCATCCATCCAACATCTATTCGAAACCCTAATCCCAAACACAACCCAAAAACACAAAGAAGAATTCCTGCAGAAACCGTCGCAGGAAACCTTAGGCGCCTCCGTCGCAGAAGAAAAGAAAACTGTCGTCGCGCCTCAAGCCTAAGACCAGGCAGCGGCCGCTGCCTAGCAGCTGAGTAGTCGCTGCTTTCCCGCAGCCTCCGTCGCTACCCACGACTCTTCCCTTGCTTTGCCTTGTTTTTGTGTTGTTCTTGGTTGCTTCATTTTCTGTCGCCTTTAATCTCTTCACTCACATTGAATTATAATTGTTCCAAATCAGGAGAAATCAAAGAATATTGCAAGATCGCGACAAACATAAGAAGTTGTTCTTGATTTGAAGCCCACGGGCGAAGGATCGGGAATAGCAACGCATCAAGTGGTATTCAGAGACAGGTTATGCTACTCTCTTTCTTTCGTTGGGATGATGATCCCGATCCCTTGGATGAGTTCTTTGCCTTGGAACGGGCTGCACAACAACGACGCTAATGAGAATTGCACAGGAGAGCTTTGGAACAACAACAAGCCCTAGAGTGTCAACGCGAAGCTAAAAGACGCCAAGATTGGCTTCAACGGCAAGCAGGGATCGAAGAGGAGAGGCGTCGACAACAACTTCAAGCCGACCTTTCTGCCATGTTCGCCGAATCAAGGGCTAAGTTCATGAAGGGCTTTCATCAAGCTTTTGCTTCGGCCTTCACCCCTGCTCCAGCGGTTATAGTTGCCTCAACCGACGACGACGTAATTGAGCCCAAGGAGCCTAGTGTTGAATTCGTTGCCCAGGATTCAGCACAGCGTGCCGATCTTGTTTAACAGATTCCCGCTGACTCTAACCTCAGAATTGAGTCAACTCAGTCTTGTTGCAAAGCTGACTCAACGAACTTTCTAACGACGGGTCAAACACTACAAGACTGCAGGGAAGGCATCCGAAACTGCTCTGCAAGTGGACTGCAGTGCTGCGCAGGATGTTGTGGTTGTTACCGATGGCGATGATAAGGACGTTAGGGATACTTCTCTCGAGTTAGCTATTGTACCTCTTGAGAATGTTCCTAATGTTGAGGATTCTGAAGTTCATGAGGTTATTGAGCCTATTGATATTGTTTCTTTTGATTGTTTAATGACCGCAATGACAGGTGTTGTTTTTGAGGTTCCTATACCTCGAAATCTTCTGGCAACACTTCAACCCACCCCTCCATCATCTTATTCGAGGGTTGCTGTTCCTTCCCCGCTGCTCATCAATTACTCGATTCGAGGATGAATCGAAGCTAAGAGGGTAGAATGATGTGGATCAAGATGGTCTTTTGTGGGTCAAAACACGATCTTGATCCTGGCGACGACTTGAGGACGGGTCGAATGCCAATGGAGGAGAATGATGTCCTCCTCAAGAGAAAGAAGAAGGCTCCACCATGGAAGAAGGTCCAAAGGTGCAAGGTGAGCTGATTTTGACATTTTGGTTCGTTCAGAATGGTTTGACAACTTTTCGACGTCTTAGTAAAATGGGTCGTTTGGAGTCCATATTTATCGGATTGGGTCATGACATACCTTGTTGGAATGAGAACGAAAAGATAGATAACTTCGCTTATAAAGGTTGTTCCAGAATCAACCTTGAGCATGGCCGAAAACATCATCTTTGCAGCTATCACTGTGTGGACGATTTACCTATATTCCTATAATTAATTTATTATTTAAAAATTATATTTATTTAGGAATATTGTAAATTATAATAATATCCATTAGTTGAATTTTCCATTAATTGATATTATTTCTAATTATTTTCTCTTACATTTCCTACTAGATAAATAAGGTGGAAAAAAAGGAAAGTCTATCTAGTTAGATATTTTCCTTAACCACTAAGTAGTTAATCTTAGGAAAACTTTATCTAGGTTTTATTTATGGTATTTTAATTATTTTCTCAGTCATGATTTTATCCTTTTGCAAGGGATAGAGCTGGCCACATTTAGGGTTTCTAGGTTAAGTTTTGTTATTTAAACTCTTTTCATCATTCAATAAAAATTAGTTTGGAAATTAAAATTGAAGAAACCTTTTGGCTAAAAGGCTCTTAAATTACCAATCCAAAAGCCTTTGCCTTGTTACAATCTAATTGTTGTTCTTGTTCTTATTCAAAACATCCAAATAATCATCCAAACAAAACCCAAACATCAAAGGAGAAAACAATCAGAATATGTCCCTAAATCCAAGGAAGAGACCGTCGCTGCAACCAAAGGAGACACTGTCGCTGTGCACCGCCATCACTAGGGCGGCGGCCACCGCACCCTTACTGCGGCTGCTGCATCCCCGTCGCTCCCTAGCCGCTGCGTCCATTGCTGCATCACTCCAACGGCCGTCGCTGTTGCTTTGCTTGTTGTCTTGTGTTGCTTGTTTTACTTTCGCCTCTTTAGCATCTATTCCACACTCAATACTTGTTCCATATATATCAAGATAAGTCAGGGCGATAATTGCAAGATCGGGACATCAATAAGTCGTTGTTCTTGATTCCAAGCCCACAGGCGAAGGATCGGGACATCAATAAGTCGTTGTTCCACATATATCAAGATAATTCAGATTGTTATAATTGTTCCAAATCAAGACAAATCAAAGAATATTGTAAATCAAGCCAAATCCAAGCCCACACTCGATGTTGGTTATTGCTTGGTTATTGCTTGAGGACAAGCAAGTCTAAGTATGGGGTGTTTTGATGTACATATTTTTACCTCTTTTTATTGCATATTTTGACTTCATATTTCATTCGATTTCCAAAGAAAAGGTTCAAAATCATATAGACTTGTGTTAGAATGAGCTAATGTGCAAGAAATAGAGTCTGCACAAGTTTTGATCTAATTATGTAGGAATTCGAGCAAAATCGGAGTCAAAACGGAGAAACCAAGGAGAGCAGAGAAGAGGTCAAATCTACCCACAATGTCAATATCGACTACAGATACATCGACACAAAACTGAGTGTCGAGATACACCATCACACAGCAGAAGAAAAGCTCTCGATATCGATCTCCATACATCGATATCGACCTGAACCCAGGAATCGAGAGAAGCTGAGCTTGTTGAGCAGAAACAGAGAGAACGAATCGACCTTCCTGGTCGATATCGACCATACTTCGACAAAAGATAGACACGCTTTTCGAGACGTGGATTAGCTATTCTATCTTCAAGGAGCACGGATTATCTTATAGATATTAGATAGATTGCAGCTGGATTAACTTACTTTTACCTTTAAGTTTTACTTAGTTGTATTAAAGTTTTATCAAAATAAAAGACATATCCTAATTGTTTGGATAGAGTTCATAGTTTAGATAGAAGTTATAATCCTTGCATAGAAAGGGTTAGTAGCCTATAAATAAATCCCTAGGGAGCTGGCATTCAATCATCGACAGACACACTTTCAGTTTACATACAATAGAGTTAGAAGAAGCATTAGGGTTTGGCGTTTGCGAGAGCCAACGTTGAGTTGTAAAGTTTCGATAGTTATTAATGCAAGTTTTCTCTTTTAAATCAATGATGTTTCCGATGATGAGGTGCGAGTAGGCTCCCAAAGCTTCTAGGGTCGGGGTGACCCCGACGTTACCCATGCGTGACTGAGGTAAGTGTTAGATGTTGATATCATTGTGTCTATATCATCTCCTACGATTCTATGTTTAGTCCTAATCGAAAGAAAAGGGATTCATGCTAACAACTTAAGTTATAAACATAAAATTGCATTGGTAGAGACAATTAGGTTTATTTGAAAGAGTAATCCTAAGAGTTGGTGTACAACGAAAGCTTGTCCCTCGGGTGAAATAGCGCAATTGTCCGTCTTATTTATCTTATCGCATGCATTGGTTAACGTTGTGGTAAACCCTAATCCTAGGAGTTTCCTTTTTATATAGTTTATATTCATAAAAACACTGTCTTTATTCTGTTCATCGCTCCTCATTCATCCTTAAGTCTTCGGCCTTTCTCTGCCGATAAAAAGCTAACAACTTTGCAGGAGAAGACATCGATATCGACCCAAGAGATCGATATCGACCACGAAGTTTAGTCGACAGTTTTTTGAGTCTACGACGATCATCCCTGCATGGTTTTCTGAAATCGATATCGGCCCTACAACATCGATATCGACCATACTGTGTCGACTGGCAGTCTTCTGAGCCGGTCGATTTCTGGAACTGACATCGATATCGACCTTCCCTAGTCGATATCGACTGCTTGTTTTTGTCTCTTCTGGTCTTCTGTTGATAAAAGGAATCGACAGCCAAGGTCGAAATTGAGCACCAAGGTCGAGATCGAGGCTTCTGGTCGAACAAAGACGTGTGCTTTCCAATGCTACTGGGATCCTGCTGACACGCCTCTTTGTGGATCGATCCTGACTACCCTTCCACTACAACGGGAGGAAGTCTTGTAATTATTTGCATAGGCTAGGAGTCGGTTTACATTTATATATCTTTATATTTATATTCAAGAACTCGATTTCCTCAAACCATCAGGTGCCAGGGGGAGGGGGAGTGTGATATCAGATCGGGAATAGCAACGTACCAAGGATCAGGATTAGCAACGTACATAGCGGTATCTAATTCCAATCCAAACACTTTTGCTTCACAAATTCAGATTGTTATTCATATTCTTAATCATCCATCCAACATCTATTCGAAACCCTAATCCCAAACACAACCCAAAAACACAAAGACGAATTCATGCAGAAACCGTAGCTAGAAACCCTGGTCGCCTACATCACAAAAGAGAAGGAAACCGTCACCGTGCCTCACACCTAAGACCAGGCAGCGGCCACTGCCTAGCCGCTGCCTAGTCGTTGTATGCCCGCAGCCTCCGTCGTTGCCCACGACTCTTCCCTTGCTTTGCCTTGTTTTTGTGTTGTTCTTGGTTGCTTCATTTTCTGTCGCCTTTAACCTCTTCACTCGCTTTGAATTATAATTGTTCCAAATCAGGAGAAATCAAAGAATATTGCAAGATCAGGAAAAACATAAGACGTTGTTCTTGATTTGAAGCCCACGGGCGAAGGATCGGGAATAGCAACACATCAAGTGGTATTCAGAGACAGGTTATGCTACTCTCTTTGTTTCGTTGGGATGATGATCCTGATCCCTTGGATGAGTTCTTTGCCTTGGAACGGGCTGCACAACAACGACGCCAATTAGAATTGCACCGGAGAGCTTTGGAACAACAACAAGCCCTAGAGTGTCAACACGAAGCCAAAAGACGCCAACTTTGGCTTCAGTGGCAAGCGGAGATCGAAGAGGAGAGGCGTCGACAACAACTTCAAGCCGACCTTTCTACTATGTTCGCCGAATCAAGGGTCAAGTTCATGAAGGGCTTTCATCAAGCTTTTGCTTCAGCCTTCACCCCTGCTCCAGCGGTTATAGTTGCCTCAACCGACGACGACGTAATTGAGCCTAAGGAGCCTAGTGTTGAATTCGTTGCCCAGGATTCAACACAACGCGCCGATCTTGTTTCGCAGATTCCCGCTGACTCTGACCTGAGAACTGACTCAACTCAGTCTTGTTGCAAAGCTGACTCAACGAACTTTCCAACGGTGGGTCAAACACTGCAAGACTCCGAGATAGGCATCAGAAACTGCTCGGCAAGTGGACTGCAGAGCTGCGCAGGACGTTGTGGTTGTTACCGATGACGACGATAAGGACGTTGGGGATACTTCTCTCGAGTTAGCTATTGTACCTCTTGAAAATGTTCCTAATGTTGAGGATTCTGAAGTTCATGAGGTTATTGAGCCTATTAATATTGTTTCTTTTGATTGTTTAATGACCGCTATGACACGTGTTGTTTTTGAGGTTCCTATACCTCGAAATCTTCTGGCACCCCTTCCACCCACCCCTCCATCATCTTATTCAAGGGTTGCTGTTCCTTCCTGCTTCTCATCAATTACTCAATTCGAGGAAGAATTGAAGCTAAGAGGGGAGAATGATGTGGATTAAGATGGTCTTCTATGGGTCAAACAACGATCTTGATCCTGGCGACGACTCGAGGACGGGTCAAATTCCAATAGAGGAGAATGATGTCCTCCTCAAGAGAAAGAAGAAGGCTCCACCATGGAAGAAGGTCCAAAGGTGCAAGGTGAGTTGATTCTGACGTTTTGGTTCGTTCAGAATGGTTTGACAGCTTTTCGACGTCTCAGTAAAATGGGTCGTTTGGAGTCCATATTTATCGGATTGGGTCGTGACATACCTTGTGGGGGAATGAGGACGAAAATACCGACAACTTCGCTTTGGAAGGTTGTTCTAGAATTAACCTTGAGCATGGCTGAAAATCATCATCTTTGTAGCTGTCACTGTGTGGACGAATTTACCTATATTTCTATAATTAATTTATTATTTAAACATTATATTTATTTAGGAATAATGTAAATTAGAATAATATCTATTAGTTAAATTTTTAATTAATTGATATTATTTCTAATTAGTTTTCTCTTACATTTCCTACTAGATAAATAAGGTGGAAAAAAAGGAAAGTCTAGCTAGTTAGATATTTTCCTTAACCACTAAGTAGTTAATCTTAGGAAAACTTTATCTAGGTTTTATTTATGATATTTTAATTATTTTCTCAGTCATGATTCTATCCTTTTGCAAGGGATAGAGCTGGCCACATTTAGGGTTTCTAGGTTAAGTTTTGTTATTTAAACTCTTTTCATCATTCAATAAAAATTAGTTTGGAAATTAAAATTGAAGAAACCTTTTGGCTTAAAGGCTCTTCAATTACCAATCCAAAAGCCTTTCCCTTCTTACAATCATATTGTTGTTCTTGTTCTTATTTAAACATCCAAATAATCATCCAAACACAAACCCAAACATCAAAGGAGAAAACAATCAGAATCTATCCCTAAATCCAAGGAAGAGACCGTCACTACAACCAAAGGAGACACCGTCACTGTGCACCGCCATCACTAGGGCGGTGGCCACTGCACCCTTGCCGCGGCTGCTGCATCCCCGTCGCTGCCCTAGCCGCTACGTCCGTTGCTGCATCACTCCAACCGCCGTCGTTATTGCTTTGCTTGTTGTCTTGTGTTGGTTGTTTTACTTCCACCGCTTTAGCATCTATTCCACACTCAATAGTTGTTCCATATATATCAAGAGAAGTCAGGGCGATAATTGCAAGATCGGGACATTAATAAGTTGTTGTTCTTGATTCCAAGCCCACGGGCGAAGGATCGGGAATAGCAACGTGCCAAGTGGGCTAAAAGGTTTCTTTGATTACCAATCCAAACACTTTTGCTTCATAAATTCATATTTTTATTCATATTCTTAATCATCCATCCAACATCTATTCGAAACCCTAATCCCGATCACAAATAAAAAACACAGAGAAGAATTCTTGCAGAAACCGTCACTAGAAACCCTAGGCGCCTCCGTCGCAAAAGAGAAGGAAATCGTCGCCGTGCCTGACACCTAAGACCAGGCGGCGGCCGCTTCCTAGCCGCTCCTTAGTCTCTGCCTGGCTGCTGCGACCGCTGCTTGCCCGCAGCCTCCGTCGCTGCCCACGGCTCTTCCCTTGCTTTTCCTTGTTTTTGTGTTGTTCTTGGTTGCTTCATTTTCTGTCACCTTTAACCTCTTCACTCACATTGAATTATAATTGTTCCAAATCAAGAGAAATCAAAGAATATTGCAAGATCGGGATAAACATAAGACGTTGTTCTTGATTCGAAGCCCACAGGCGAAGGATCGGGAATAGCAACGCATCAAAAACAGAAATTAAACAGATAAGCACGTGGATAAGTAAATGCGGAAATAAATAAAGAAGCGTTGTAGTTACAAGAAATGCCAAATAGCATGTCCCTCTAGGCTCCTAAGAGGTCCTATAGCAACTCACATCGAAGGGAGCTACCTCACCCACGGTGTAGGCAATCCCTAAGCAAGGAGCCTACTAACTATGAAGGGAAAGCAAACATCGACACCCGTATAAGGCCTAAGGCTCTAAGAGTCCTATGGAAACTTATTACCAAAAAGCCTACAGCTCATCTAGTGCAAGCTACTTTCTATAATAAGCACCAACTAAGATGATAAGAATAAAGAAAAAGGTATCAACCGATAAACACCTATAATGGCCTCTTTTCTAGCAAGGACAGATAGCAAGTCATATGGTTTCCGTTTTAGATCCTAAGCTTGATTCTAAGTCGTATGGTGCATGAACACTAACCTATTATATAAAACCCAGTGCATAAAGCGCCCATCATGAATAAGTTCAAAGAACATACCTGGAGAAGCGCAGAATCCAAACAATAGTCAGCAATCCAATCAGGTCATAGATCACCTAATAATTATTAATGAACATGTATAAGACTAAGTCTAACTTTCACTAGGCAGATCAATAACACACACAACATACACATAAATCCTGCATGTTAGCCATCTCGTTTCCACAACTTGGGCATATTCTCATCACCACATCTTATTCATATTATCATCATCATCATCATCATCATCATCATCATCATCATCATCATCATCATCATCATCATCATCATCATCATCATCATCATTTTTGACCATCATCATCATCATCATCGTTCCGTTTAATTTAACTCAACATATCAACTCATGCTATCAATTTATATTTAATCATATCTCAATCACATAAATTCTGAAATAATCCAATTAATCAAGTTCCAAGTAAAGTTCCAAGTAAATCGGTTCCAAAGTCTCTAAAAGTCATGTGATCTCAAATAACTAAAACTGTTAGTTAGAGCAATGTATTCCAAATTAACACTTAGTCAAATTCCGATATAAAAACATTTACTCTTAAGCTACTTCACAACATTTTATTATAATAATTTGGTATAGGTTAATATATTTCAAAACCTTTATTCTACTGTTTTCAATAAATTTGACACTTGATAAATATTTGCAAATCATATATAATAATTTCCTTAACCATCGAAGTATCATTAAATAATCAAATAATAAGTATTTATATAAATTCGTGAATAATAATAATAATAATAATAATAATAATAATAATAATAATAATAATAATAATAATAATAATAATAATAATAATAATAATAATAATAATAATAATAATAATAATAATAATAATAATATTCTACTAACCATACAATGATTAAACACTACCATATAATAGCATAATATATAAAACAATTTACAACCCTTAAACAAACCCAACAGCCAGCCTAAGCCCGAAAAAATTAAGGGAAACAAAATTGAAACGGACAAGGAAAGTGGGATATGTGGATGCTCACCGAGGAGTTTCAATTCGGACTCGTCGGAGGTTCGATCGGAGCTCTTCGAACTCAGTGGAGGCGGGAATGTGTCGGCTTTGTCCTAGGATGACATAAAAGGAATTAAAGGTGATTCTTTATGGCATTTGAGGGCGAAAGGAGGAGAAAGCAAGCTTACCGCTTTTATGGAAGAAAACAGGGGAACATAGCGTCGGCGGCTCCGGCTTTTGGGCGGCTATGTTGCTCTAATTGACTTCACGAGGAGGAGGAGCTCCTAGGTGTTAGCGTCGACTGCTCTGAGGAGTCTTCTGGGCTGCTGGTGCTCAAGGGAGGAGGAGGAGATAGACGTTGTGCTATTAGCGAGAACAGAGAAGGGAAGAGGAAGAAGGTAGCTGTGTGGTGGTGGTGGTCAGGCTGAGAAGCCTTGGTGGCGGTGATGATGTTGATGGGCCAAAAGCAATGTAGGAGAAGGGAGTGAGGATGAAGAAGAAAAATAAAAAGAGAGTGGTGTGTGATTGGATTAATGGGGGTGGGTAAGGGGTTTGAACAGCTAGGAATAGGGAGAAGGGGCTGAGGGATGGTGTAGTGTAGAGTGAGGCCGGAGGGATTAGGTTAGGGAGGTGGAGTGTTGAATTGGGTAAAATATGTCAAAAATTAATACCCGAAAATAAATCCTGAAAATCGATTTTCGACCCTAACTCAACACGATTAAAATAAATTGAAAATAAACATTCCAACCCGAGCCAAATAACGAAATCCCAAAGTATTTCTAAGCCTCAGAATAATAGAGCGAAAATAAATTCATTTTTACATCCAATAACAAGTTCATGCCGGAATTCGTCTTGAAGGAATAAAATCAAATCACGTGCTCGATGATAGAAATTTTCAAAAAATTTCGAAGTCTTAGAAATGAAATTAAATTTGAATTCGAAATAAAATCTATAATTATAAAAATGATATTCAAAAGTCTCGGTCTTTAAAATCGACCCAAGCACTCGATGTTGACAGAGCCTAATGATACCCGATGTCGAGTGAAATGAAGCGCAGTCGACGTCGACTAAAGCATTCCAAGATTTGACACGTACGAGGAAGTCCAAGTTTAAAGAGAATTTATCAAGCCATAAATTTATCATCTTTATTCTAGATACACACTTCCTTATGGATATTTTCCTATTTACCCTAAGGATATATTTTATTTTACTATTTAGATTTAATTTTTTTTCTAGTTTAGATAGAATTTACTTTCCTTGGCTAGCAAGGATTAGTAGACTATAAATAAAGCCCTTGGGGATGTGTTTTAGGGATCCATTACACACATCATCCAAGACACAATTACAAGAGCAATTAGGAGTTTTTAGGGTTTTAGGAAGTTTTAGGGTTTTGGTGCTTGCGAGAGTTGGTGCCGAGATTTGTGAAGACTTCGGTTTTGTTTAATGCAAGTTAAGTTCTTTTCTTTCAATTTAATTATGTAATCTTCTACTATGAGTGAGTAGTCGCTTTTCTCTTAGGGTCGGGATGAGCCCGATGTTAGCCATGCATGCTTGATGGGAATTTGGTGTTTATCTATGTCTTGATCATCTCTTACCTTTTTGTATGTTTACCCCTTCTCGAATGAAAAGAAATTCATGTTAATAACTTGAATCATAAACATTAAAAATGGTAGAGATAAATTAGGTTTATTTGCTAATGTTTATATATCTATTTGTTGGAAAAGGTGAAAGCTTGTTCCTTTGATGAGAAAGCATAATTATCCATCTTATTCTATCTATGTGCATGTGTGGTTAACGTTGTGGTAAACCCTAGCCTTGAGAGATTTTTCCCAATTTATTTGAAACCTTTAAGTTGCTGCGTGATACCCTAAAAACCTTGTCTTTCCATTAATATTTCATTTTCCATCCTTTTATTCTTTGGCCACTCTTTGCCGACGTTTTTCTTGTTTTTGTAAGAGTGCTCAATATCAACTGCCTTAGGTCGATATCTAGTGCCTTGTGTCGATCGACGGTCTTCTATGTTTATCAACGTTGCTGCTGATATCGACATCGACTACCCTTAGCCGACATCGACTGCTATTTTTTGTTGTGCTTGCAGGTGTTTACTCGAAATCAATAGCCCTTAGTTGACATCGAGTGCTCCCAGTCGACGTCGGGGATATCTGGTCGATTACAGAATGTGGTTTTGAGCTACTTTGGATCCGCTGATATGCTTCCTCATGGATCGAGCCTGATTCCCTTCCACTCCAGTGGGGGAGTCTTGAATTTTATTTGATAGGCAAGAGTTGCGATTGTGTTTATATTTTGCTATATTTACATATTCAATTATGCCCTACATCAAATTTTAGCGTCGTTGTCGGGGAAGCAATCATTCTCGCCATTAGTAGTTTATCTCACTTTATAATTTAGTGGTGTTTTGTAGGTGCATGCGTCGTGCTGATTGCACACCAGAGTTCAAAGGATTAGATGAGTCAGAGCACTATCTTTGTCTACACTCACGATTACAAAGAACCATGGCTAACCAAGAGAATCAAATTCAGGAACTTGAAAGGCTTAGGAAGGAAGTTGAAGACCATGTTGCAAAAAAAGGTAGCACATGCTAGGATTATCGCGGAGGAAAGGGAACGGGCCAATCGAGAGGGAACATGCTAGGAGAGAGTTCGAGGCTCAGCTCAATGAATATCCTCATACGGCAAAGCAACAGATGCATCCTACTTTGACCGTGCCAGAATTTTCTATTCTTATCCCTACATCTAAGTTTGTGATTAAAACTAGTTTCCTTACTGAAATTAGGAGACATACTTTTGAAGGAAAACACATGAGTGCCCTATAGCACATATCACTACCTTCCTAGATTTGTGTGATACTATTTCCGATCAATGGATCTAATTTGGAATATGTTAAACTAAAGGCATTTTGTTAGTCTCTCACATGGAAAGCATTGCAATGGTTGGAGAGCTTAACCCCACGATCACTCCACATGTGGAATAAGGTTAAGGACGCATTTCTCAATAAATGCTTTCCCCCATCCAAGACAGCGATGATACGACAGAAGATTATGGCTTTCAGACAAAAGCCTACGGAGACTCTATCGCAAGTGTGGGAGTGGTTCAAGGACCTACTCAGACCTTGCCCTACTCATGGGCAATAACCGTACGTCATCAGGAGATCATCTACAATGCTCTTGATATGGCGACTAACTCCTACACCTCTTATGGTTATCTCGATCTTACACCACAACAAGCTTGGAATACCATAGAGAGGTTGGTGGAGTTTGATAACACATATGGGACTCCTGTAGCCTCTGACTCAAGGCCTTCCCCATCCATGCCCTTGTATGAGCCCTCAAGTAAAATTGACCCCGGTGTAAAGGAGCAATACATGAAGGACAAAATGAGAAAGCTCCAGAAGCAAGTCAAGTTCCTTTCCATCAACCAACCCTGTGTCGAATGTGGGTTTGAGAAGCACATCACAATCGCTTTCCTCTACACAGAGCAAGGGCACATTGCAGAAAATCACGAAGAAGCAAGGTTCATGAGGGGTCCCAACCATGGAACATATCAACAAAATTGAGGCAATTCATAACCCCAATACAACCCTCAGAACCCCCCACCATATAGAGCTCCAGGGCACCTGGAGAGAGAACTAAGAAAGGATGATCTACATCTCATCCTCAATGAGATGAGGTGGAATCAAACGGAGACCAAACAAGCCAACAATGCCATCCAAACTCAATTGCACGGGCTGAGCGCCCGATTTGGAGAGATAGACATATTGATAACTCCACTCCCTTGATGAAAATCGGAATAAGTTTCAAAGGCCTTGACAGTCTGTTTGTGTCAAAGGTCTTGAAGCTTTAACAATATTGATGAAACACAAAACCTGTTCTATATTATATTGTTCGAATATTATTTTATGTTATTATATGCTTCCATTATATTATTATATATACACTAACCTTTCAGGAAGTATTTTCGAATATTATTTCCTTCCTTATGTTGTAAATTGAGAAGATTCAAATCGGAAGATCATGGCCTCCGAAAGTTTCCAAAGATAGAAGATCCAGCTCAAGCCATGATCCTCTCTCGCCATTGGTGAAGATCCTTAGGTGCCGATTTGTTTCAATAAAAAGAAAAGGAAGAAGAAGACATCTACACACCTGTTGAACACAAGCTTTCATACACTCAAGCCTTCAAGCGAGATCTGTCTTCTTCGTGTGCTCTCTGCTAGTCCTTAAGAGTCTGTAATTTCATTTCAAAGCATTTGAGAGTTACACTATGAGCTTATAGGATATATTTCGAGAGAGTGTTATACTCAAGAGTTTGTAACTCAAGAAGTAGACACTAGGCGATTGATTCACTAAGTGTAAGAGGATTGTACTAGATAGCATAGAGAGGTGGGGCTCTTCTAGATTGGTCTAGGACTCCAAGGGAACGTGAGTTGACTAGATTGCAATTGTATAGGAGAGAGGCTTCTCGGTGAGCTACTAGGATCCTAAGTCTTGTGAATCAATAAAAGCCGGTTGAATCCTAGGGTTGTGGAAGAACCCTAGGCGGGGACGTAGGCAAAGTTCGTGCCGAACCTCGTAAACAACTCATCGAGTCCTTTACTTATTGCTTTACCTTATTTCCGCACTTGGTTCGACTGTTTAACTTTGTGTTTCAGGTTTTCCGATAAAAGAATAAGTCTAATCTCAAAGGATTTTGCACGAGCTTCAAAAGTCTTGAGAATCTGCGAAAAACCGGCATACTCTATTCAACCCCCCCTTCTAGAGTATTTCTATATTACTTTGTTTTACATTGTCGGAACTTCAATTGGTATCAGAGCTTTACTCACTGCTTTTGATCTAACAATCTTGTGAGTTTTCGATCATGTCTGGTGAAGCAAGCGGAGGATTTGCACAGGGAAGGTCTACCAGCAGACCACCACTCTTTGTAGGAAACAACTTTGTCCACTGGAGATCATTGATGAAGATGTTCATCATAGACCAAGATCTGGAACTTTGGAACATTATAGAGAATGGGCCAAAGATTCCAGAGAAAGACGGACCAAATGGAACCAAAGTCGCAAAGAAGGAGTCTGAATACATCCAAGCGGATCTTGAACTCGTCTCCAAAAACTACAGGGCTATTAACTTACTTTATTGTGGTCTTAGCACTGATGAGTTTAACCGTATTTCATCTTGTAGGTCAGCTAAAGAGATTTGGGACAAGCTGGTCGTCACCTATGAGGGAACCAGTCAAGTAAAGGACACCAAGATCAGCATCTTCCTTCGAAAGTATGAACTTTTCAAGATGAAGCCTGATGAGTCTATCAAGGTCATGTTCACATGATTCACAGAAATCACCAACAACCTTGACTCTCTCGGCAAGAGCTTTACAAACGTTGAGAAAGTAAGGAAGATATTGAGGTGTCTCCCAAAAGAAAAGTGGGGTCCTAAAGTAACAGCTATAGAGGAAGCCCAAGACCTCACTACTCTGCCTCTTGACGACCTGCTTGGGAAACTGATCATGCATGAGATGATCCTTAATGAAGACGATGGAGAACTTCCAACAAGCACTAAGAATTTGGCGCTCAAATCTAAGAAGGATGACAACAAAGATGAATCTGATTTTGAAGATGAGGATGACGATGAGGATGATCCTTTTGCTCTTATCACAAGAGGCCTTGCTCGAATCCTCAAAATGAAGAAACAATTCAACAACAAGGATGGATTAGAGTCTTCTAAATTCCGAGGTAAGTCTCAATACAACAAAAATGATAAGAAGACTAAACCGTTGTCTTGTTTTGAATGTGGTGAAACAGATCATCTTGTGAAAGACTGCCCTCAAAAGACGAAGAGCCAGTCCAAGAAGGGTGATAGATGGAAAAAGAAAGCCATGGTGGCAACCTGGAGCGATTCTGACTCCGACTCCGACGATGAGAAGGCCAATGTTTGTCTTATGGCATCAGGAGATGAATCTCACGATGAGAAGCTTAAGGTAACCGTAAGAGAACTTATGGCAAGTCCAAAAGAGGTATTATCGGAATTCCTTTCTAATATGATTGCCAATGAAGAGAAACTTATTTCCCAAACTAACACTCTTATTAAGAGAACTATGGACCAGGAAAGAACTATTAAGGATATGTCTACGAGGGTCAAAAGTCTTGAAGCTTCTTATTCAGGTCTTGACATTAAAGTCAAGACTCTTGACTCAGAGAAATCTGAACTTAAGCAAGATCTCTCGTCTCTGAGAAGTGAACATCATGACTTAGAGAACGAGAAGATCTCCCTGAATAATAAGATTCAAGACCAACAGACAGCCCTCATAAGTTTTACCAAATCCAAAGGCACTCTTGATAGGATGTTGGGTGAGCAACAAAGTTCTCTAAACAAAAGTGGTATTGGTTACAATCCAAGGTTTTTAAAGAAGCAGCACATTACCACCTTTGTAAAGGCAAAAGGAAGCAGAACCTCTCCTATATGTCACCATTGTGCTCGAAAGGGACATGTAAAAGAGACCTGCCCCTATAGAAGAAAGGATCCATATATCATTCGCAATACATTCCCTGTTCATTTGAGAAAAGAAAGGATAACACAAGTTTGGGTCCCAAAAGGCACTATTTTACCAAATATGGTTTATCCCAATAATGGATCTAAATTTGCTTATTGGTCTAGCCACAAAGGTTGATGTTTGTTTTGCAGGAGATCACCAAGGTGAAGGAGCAAAAATGGATTATTGATAGTGGATGCTCGAGGCATATTAGTGGGAAGAGGTCTCTCTTTCATGATCTAAAGGAGCAATCCACAGGAACAATCACTCTTGGTGACAAAGGAAAGTGTGACATCGTTGGTATTGGTAGCGTTGGGAGTGATTCCAACCATAGTATTAAAAATGTCTATCTTGTGAATGGTTTAAAGTATAATTTGCTTAGTGTTTCTCAATTATGTGATAGTTGCAATAATGTCAGATTTACCAAGAAAAGATGTCTAGTGTGCAGAGAAGATACAGGTGAAGTTATACTAACTGCATATCGTTACAACAATATATACGCTGTGAATGCTGATCAAGTGGCACAAGGAAGCTTAACCTGTCTAAAAGCTTTGACGGACGATCCAAAGCTCTGGCACAGGAGACTCGGTCATGTGAGTCCACATACACTACAGAAGCTTGTGTCCAAAGGGCTTGTAAGAGGACTACCTGAGATGGACTTCAAAGGTATTGATATGTGCAATGCATGCACACAAGTTAAACAAACACGTAGCTCTTTCAAACCCAAAAAGGTTGTAAGTTCTTCTAGACCCCTTGAACTTTTACATATGGATTTATGTGGTCCTATGCGAGTCAAATCTCCCAATGGTAAAAAGTACATGCTTGTTGTTGTTGATGATTTTTCTAGATATACTTGGGTTGCATTTTTAAAAGAAAAATCAGAGGCCTTATTTGAGTTTTCAAAACTTTGCAAGGAGTTGCAAACTTTAAGAAACGAGCCCATAGTGTCAATTCGAAATGATCATGGTAGGGAGTTTGATCAACTTCAGTTTGATTTGTTTTGTGCTAAATATGGCATCTCCCATAACTTTTCTGCTCCTAGGACACCTCAACAAAATGGGGTTGTGGAACGAAAGAACCGCACCCTAGAGGATATGGCCAGGACTATGCTTTTAGAAAATGCATTACCTAAAACCTATTGGGCTGAAGCTGTTAACACAGCTAACTATATTTTGAATCGCTGTCTTATTCGTTCCATCTTAAAGAAAACTCCTTATGAACTTTTCAAAGGCCGCAAACCACTTATATCTTATTTCAAACCCTTTGGATGTACTTGCTTTGTTCATAACAATGGAAAAGATAACCTTGGAAAGTTTGATGCGCGTAGTGATGAAGGTAAATTTCTTGGCTACTCCACAAGTAGCAAAGCTTATAGAATCTTCAATAAAAGGACCCAGTTAGTTGAAGAAAGTATACATGTTATATTTGATGAATGCAATGACGGTTCTTTGAGTGAAAGTGTTGCAGATATAGATCTTAACATCCATGAGGAGAACGAGGAAGGTGATGATGCTGCTACCAAGAACACAGAGAAGAGGAACATGCAGGAACAATATCTCAACACTGAAGAATTGGCCCAAGGTGTTGAAGATTCGTCCAAAGCCCTTGGTGTCCAATTCAACAGTGTCAAATGTCAGAAACTGCTGAAACTGAACCTAACAGAACTATGGAGTCAGATGTACCACAAATCAATCCTGCTGGTGTGACGAATCAAGGAGCTGAGACTAGCAAAAGAAAATTCAAATACTCCTCATCACACTCATTAAAGGATATCATTTCTGACCCTACTTCTAGTGTTCAAACTCGTTCTAAACTTAAAGATCTTTGTGCTTTTCATGCGTTTGCCTCTCTTATAGAACCCAAGAAGGTAGATGAGGCCCTTGAAGAGCCAGATTGGATCATTGCTATGCAATGTGAGCTTAACGAATTTGAAAGGAACAAAGTCTGGACCTTGAAGCCTAGGCCAAAGCATCAATCAGTCATTGGCACACGATGGGTATTTCGAAACAAGCTAGATGAGAATGGTAAGATCGTGAGGAATAAGGCAAGGCTTGTTGCTCAAGGCTACAATCAAGAGGAAGGTATTGACTACGAGGAGACCTTTGCTCCCGTAGCCAGGCTTGAAGCCATTCGCATATTATTAGCATTTGCATCTTTCATGGGCATAAAGCTATATCAAATGGATGTCAAGTGTGCTTTTCTCAATGGTTTCTTAGAAGAAGAAGTTTATGTGGCTCAAACCCCAGGTTTTGAATGTTTGGAATTTTCTAATCACGTTTATAAACTTGACAAAGCGCTTTATGGTTTGAAACAAGCCCTAAGAGCTTGGTATGAGCGCTTGTCAAAATATCTTTTAGAAAATGATTTTAAAAGGGGGTTGATCGACAAGACTCTTTTTATCAAGACCAAAGGAAAGGACATTTTGGTTATTCAAATTTATGTTGATGATATATTATTTGGTGCTACTAACACATCTTTATGCAAGGAATTTTCTGACATCATGTGCAGCGAATTTGAGATGAGCTTGATGGGTGAACTCAACTTCTTTTTGGGATTACAAGTTCATCAATCCAAGAAAGGGATCTTTGTCAACCAAAGCAAGTACACTAAGGATCTCTTGAAGAAGTTCAAGATGGACCAATCCAAAGCAGCCAAGACTCCCATGAGCTCAACATTATCCCTAGATCAAGACAAGACTGGGAAGAGTGTCAATTAAAAGGAGTATCGGGGAATGATTGGATCTTTACTATATCTTACAGCTAGTAGACCTGACATCATGTTTAGTGTTTGCATGTGTGCTAGATTTCAAGCTGATCCTAAAGAATCTCACCTCGTGGCTGTGAAGAGGATCTTTCGATATCTCAATGGCACTAAGGAACTTGGACTATGGTACCCAAAGCAAAAGGATTTCACATTATTCGGGTATTCTAATGCAGATTTTGCAGGCTATAAGGTGGATAGGAAGAGCACATCAGGATGTTGCCAATTCTTAGGAGCATCTTTGATCGGTTGGCATTCTAAGAAACAAAACTCAGTTGCCCTATCCACTGTAGAAGCCGAATACATAGCAGCTGGAGCATGCTGCTCCCAAATCCTTTGGATAGCTCAACAAATGCGAGATCTTGGCATCAACCTCAAAGGCATTCCCATTAAGTGTGACAATACAAGTGCCATCTCCATTACAAAGAATCCTGTTCAGCATTCAAGGACCAAACATATTGATGTAAGGCATCATTTCATTAGAGACCACGTCGAAAAAGGTGATGTGTCCATTTCCTTTATTTCAACTGATTATCAATGGGCTGACATTTTTACTAAGCATTTGGCAGAGGACAAGTTCACCTTCATTAGATGAGAGATCGGGATGCTTAACAAGGATGCACTTTCGTAGGGGGAGCTTTCCCTTTACGAAAGATAAATTCTACTCAGTGTCAAGACCCTTGAGTTTTATGTCAAGGTTTGTGAACTGAATGATAGAAAACAGATATCGGATCGTATATAATTGGTTAATATCTTTTTAGATATTTGATCAAGTATTATTTTCATCGGATTTCAAAATAATCTATTTATGTCACATATTTTATCCGTAGAGATATTTTTGGAACAAAATATTTTCGGTTATTTCCCTCCTATTCTAAAATGGTTAAGAGAAGATTTGATTTTTGAATTGAAATATTTTTCAAATTGGCAATGTTATCATTACTTACATTGGAACCCTAAACCCTGTCCCATCACTCAAATCTCTCCTATTTAAAACCCAAACCCCTCTCGATTACCTCATAACCTCAGAACTACCCAAAACTCTCCCAGTTCTCCCTCTCCAATCTCTCAAACTATCCTGAAACCCTAGCCGAATACCTCCATGGCTTCCAAATCAAAGAAAGCTTCCACACCCAAAAGACTTGGCGCCACCCCCAAGGGACGCCAGGACACTGCTACTTCTCCTACACCTGAACCCACTCCTCAAGCCATCGTCCCTGCTACTGTCCAGAGCACCATCACTGAGAGCACGACTACAGTAACCAAGGGCTCTCGAGGAGGAGGCAGAGCTTGCAAGGAAGTTGGTCGAGGAGGAAGCTGAGAGAATCCGGAAGGAAGCCGAGGCGGAGGCTTTTAAGGAGGTTCCTTCTAAAGAGGAGCCTGAGGAAGAGGACGAGGAGCAAGACGAATCCGGAGAGGACGAGGATACCGATGGAGACAACACTTAAAGGTCCGGTGAGGACTCGGGGTCAGAGGAAGAAGAGGAAGAGGAGCCCGAGCATGCTCCCTCTCCTTCTCCTCCTCCTCCTCCCCCGTCTCCAAAGAAGCGGAAAGCCTCTACAACCAAGCCTCCTCCTCTCAAGCGCACCAGGAAGGGCACCCTCAAAAGCCTTGAGACGTCTGCCAAGAGGTCTGCTCCAACACAGGCTAGAAGGAAGAACGCTGATCCTCCCGCTCTCATTCAGGTAAATCAATCCCTCCCCTCTTCATTGTTTGAAAATGCTGAAATGGCTGGTAAGTGGGTAGATGAGTTTCGAACTCGTAGGATCTGCTGTTTTGATTTTTTAGATATTGCGTTCTTTGAAGCTTTGAATTTACCATGAATTGCTATCCTTAAAAAATCCCCAGCCTCGACCCTTCTCAATCTTGAAACCATCTATTATCCCCAACTCACCCGCCTGTTCTACATAAATCTCAAAGCCAAACACACTGACGATGGTTGGTTCTTGGAATCTGTCGTCAAGGGAGTTAGAATCTCTTTCAGCTCCATTGACTTCGCTGATTTCCTTGGCCTTCCTAGCCCGTGTCCACCCTCTCAAGAAAACCCCTCTAAAGAAGACTGCATTACTCTTTCCCGATCCAAATATCTTCTACCCGAGGCATCTACCAACACCTCAAAGCAGCTAACCCACTCATCCCTTACCCTAGAGGCAAAGATCATATTTAACATCATTGTGCGTTGCCTCTTACCCCGTCTAAACTCCGGCTCTCTCCTAACCGACAATGCCATGATCCTACTTTACCGAATCCTCAATGGCCTTGATCTAGATCTGGCCAACACCATTTTAGGATCCATGGCTCACACTAGAAAAGCCAGGAAAGGAACTCCCCTCCCTTTCGCTACCCTTTTGACCAAAATCTTCGAAGCTTCTGGAATCGATTTTAAAAATGAAGAACAGCAGCGTCATATGGGTAAGTTCGACTCCAAGAGCCTTGAAAAGATTGGCATCACTCGGTCCCCCCAAGGGATTTGGAATCTTGCCTCTCCTTCAAAAGCTCTTCCCACTGCCTCAGCCATTGATGAACGCATAGACAACCTGGAGTTGGGCTTGGAGGAAGTTTGCCTGGATATCAAGGAGCTGCACAAGGAGTTTATGACTGAGATGAGCGGGGTAACCAAGCTGTTGCAAGGACTGTGGTCGCGGCTTACTGATGATGCTCCGGACGATGAAGCTTAACCCTATCCTACCCTACCCTAACCCCAAATCTGAAACATTGCTGGTTTTTGGAAACTGTTTCAAAACTTGTGGTGACTGTTTTACCTCCTCCCTTTGTTGAAAGACAAAAAGGGGGAGATGATCTGTGGTGGTGTTAGACTTTTTAACACTATTGCGATTTAAAGGTCTTGGAAGACCTTGGTTTTATTTTTCAGTTGGATGGTCTTCTTGCTTTAAAATTTTGATCCAACATTTGTCTAACCCATGCAGGTACTTAGTCCGATTTTACTTATATTAAATATGCTTGACTAAGTTGCAGGGATGCACAGGTTTTTTCTTTCATCAAGGGGGAGATTGATAACTCCACTCCCTTGATGAAAATCGGAATAAGTTTCAAAGGCCTTGACAGTCTGCTTGTGTCAAAGGTCTTGAAGCTTTAACACTATTGATGAAACACAAAACCTGTTCTATATGATATTGTTTAAATATTATTTTATGTTATTATATGCTTCCATTATATTATTATATATACACTAACCTTTCAGGAAGTATTTTCGAATATTATTTCCTTCCTTATGTTGTAAATTGAGAAGATTCAAATCGGAAGATCATGGCCTCCGAAAGTTTCCAAAGATAGAAGATCCAGCTCAAGCCATGATTCTCTCTAGCCGTTGGTGAAGATCCTTAGGCGCCGATTTGTTTCAATAAAAAGAAAAGGAAGAAGAAGACAGCTACACACCTGTTGAACACAAGCTTTCATACACTCAAGCCTTCAAGCGAGATCTGTCTTCTTCGTGTGCTCTCTGCTAGTCCTTAAAAGTCTGTAATTTCATTTCAAAGCAATTGAGAGTTACACTGTGAGCTTATAGGATATATTTCGAGAGAGTGTTATACTCAAGAGTTTGTAACTCAGGAAGTAGACACTAGGCGATTGATTCATTAAGTGTAAGAGGATTGTACTAGATAGCATAGAGAGGTGGGGCTCTTCTAGATTGGTCTAGGACTCCAAGGGAACGTGAGTTGACTAGATTGCAATTATATAGGAGAGAGTCTTCTCGGTGAGCTACTAGGATCCTAAGTCTTGTGAATCAATAAAAGCTGGTTGAATCCTAGGGTTGTGGAAGAACCCTAGGCGGGGACGTAGGCCAAGTTCGTGCCGAACCTCGTAAATAAATCATCGAGTCCTTTACTTATTGTTTTACCTTATTTCCGCACTTGGTTCGACTGTTTAACTTTGTGATTCAGGTTTTCCGAGAAAAGAATAAGTCTAATCTCAAAGGATTTTGCACGAGCTTCAAAAGTCTTGAGAATCTACGAAAAACCGGCATACTCTATTCAACCCCCCCTTCTATTGTATTTCTATATTACTTTGTTTTACATTATCGAACCTTCACATATGGACAAAGAAGATGGAGACCCAATTGGGTCAACTAGTGGCGGAAATCCCAAGGCCATCCGGAACGCTCCCCGGGCAAACACAAACCAATCCCAAGGGGCAATCCAACGAAATCACTGCTATCCACCTAAGGAGCGGGTATACATTGCAAGAACCAAAGATCAAAGAAGAGAAGGACAACACTGGAGAGGTGGTCGATATCAAGCGGCCTACAGTCGATGTCGGACACACCCTAGTCCCGTCGACGGCACCCAAGTGCCCCAGGTAAGTCGACTGCACCAGTCAATATCTACCGACCCCCAGTCGATATCGACCCCTCTCCACCACCTTCTAAAGTTGTTTTGGTTCCAAAACCAAAAAAGACGCTCCCCTTTCCTTCCAAGCTGTTGAAGGACCCGACTGAAAGCAAGTTTAGGCTCTTTGTGAAGGTACTCCAACGCTTGAACATTAGCATCCCACTCATGGAAGCCTTTAGTGATATGTCGTCATACATGCGATTCCTCAAGGACATCCTAAGTAAAAAGAGGTCCGTTGCCGAGATCGTCAGAGAATGCAACAAGATGGAGTTCCCCAAAAAGACGAGCGATCCGCGCAAGTTTTCCATCACAATGGGGCTAGACCAACATCGCTATAAAACCCTATGTGATCTAGGGGAAAGTGTAAGTTTAATGCCTCTCTCCATATGGAAAAAGGTTGGTGTAGGAGCTTTGGAGCCCATCAACATGAAACTATACATGGAGGATAACTCCTTTGTGAGACCCACAGGGATTGTGGATGATGTCCCTGTCAAGGTGGCAAAATTCTTTGTGCCTATGGACTTCATCCTATTGGACGTGGCGGAAGATCCTATAGTACTCACCATTCTTGGTAGGTCTTTCTTAGCCACTTCCGATGCCAACATCAATGTGAGGAAGGGCATCCTCTCTTTCACAATCGGCAATGAAGTCATCGAGTTCTGCTTCAACCCGATGATGAAAAGACTAACCGGCTAGAGGTAAAGAGTATTGGCATGAGCAAGGACTATGTCCATTGTGAAGAAGCAATACAAAGAGCTCTTACCTCCGATACCTATGAAGAAATTGGGTTTACACCTAAAGAGGAGCAGCTGCGAAGGTTTCTATTGATGAAGTTGAGCGTTGTTAAGGTATCGATATCGATTATCACCAGCCGACATCGACCAAGCTAGTCGATATCGATCACTACCAATCGAATTCAACCACCACTAATGATTACCAAAGTAGTCAAAAGCCTAAGTATGGGGTTCTCATAAATGGAGCACTCGATGTCGACCCCGACCAGTCGATATCGACTAACGCCAAGCCCGAAGATCGCTATTTTGGGTCCGAAAAGGTAAGCTCAGGTATGGTTTCTAACCCCCTCAGTCCATTAATACATATGCTAGAAGGAGGTTCAAGGCTCCATGGAACACTAACATCTATAAGGTGAGGTCAAGAAGGAAGAGAAAGAAGGCCAAGGCGAGCGAGCCAATGAGAAAAGATTCGGGCAAGAATCTAAAAGAAGAAGTCGCCCTAATCACTGAACTTTGGCACTATGATGAGGACCTTGATGATCCAGGAGAAGGGCCTAGCACTATGGGGCCATATCTTAAAGAGTCATGAGCTTAACTGAAGAAGTCGGTTTAGTGACTCAAAAGTCTAAAGGGCCATGTGCTTCACAAAAATATTTTTGCTCCACAAGTTAATATAATTGCCCATTTTTATACCTTTTGACCCGTTCGGGGGAATATGTTGAATAATGGAAGTCATGTTATGGAGTTGTTGTGTGGTTTGTTATGTTGTGAAATTTTATGAAGTTTGATGGCAGGTTGATGAAATTATGGAAAATTTAATGAGCGAAAAAAAATATGATCACCTAGGAGTTAGGTGGATCGACCCTACTTGCTTGAGATGTTAGTTCGAGCGAGATGGGACACAAGGTGGGGAGTCTGAAGCACTAAGTATCCGAGGCCATTCATGATACCCATGTTTGTGACTCGCGAAAAGGCAATGCTAAGGTTAGAGAGGTAAAAGCATTAGATAGAATTTCCTTTCATTGGCTATCAAGGATTAGTAGCCTATAAATGAAGCCCTTGGGGTGGATTTTTAGGGATCCAAGACACAATTACAAGAGCATTTAGGAGTTTTTAGGGCTTTAGGAAGCTTTAGGGTTTTGGTGCTTGCGAGAGTTGATGTCGAGATTTGTGAAGACTTCTGTTTTGTTTAATGCAAGTTAAGTTATTTTCTTTCAATTCAATTATGTCATCTTCTAATATGAGTGAGTAGTCGCTTTTCTCTTAGGGTCGGGGTGAGCCCGACGTTAGCCCTGCATGCTTGATGTGAATTTGGTGTTTATCTATATCTTAATCATCTCCTACCTTTTTGTATGTTTATCCCTTATCGAAAGAAAAGGAATTCATTTTAATAACTTGGATCATAAACATTCAAAATGGTAGAGACAAATTAGGTTTATTTGCTAACGCTTATATATATATATATATATATATATATATATATATATATATATATATTTATAAGAAAAGGTGAAAGCTTGTTCCTTTGATGAGAAAGCATAATTATCCATTTTATTCTATCTTTGTGCATGTGTGGTTAACGTTGTGGTAAATAATAGCCTTGAGAGATTTTTCCCAATTATTTGAAACCTTTAAGTTGTTGCGTGAAACCCAAAAACCTTGTATTTATGTTCATATCTTCGTTTGCCATTCTTTTACTCATAAACCGCTCTTTGCCGACATTTTTCTGGTTTCTATAAGAGTGCTCGATATCAACTGCCTTAGGTCGACATCGAGTGCCCTGTGTCGATCGACGGTCTTTTGTGTCGATCGACGTTGCTGCTGATATCGACATCGACTACCATTAGTCGACGTCGACTGCTGTTATTGGTGTGCTTGCAGGTGTTTACACGAGATCGACAGCACTTAGTCGACATCGACTGCTCCGAGTCGATGTCGGGGACTTTTGGTGGATTAGAGAATGTGGTTTTGGAGCTATTTCAGATTGCTGACACACTTCCTCGTGGATCAAATCTGATTCCCTTCCACTACAGCAGGGGAGTCTTTAATTTTATTTGATAGGCTAGAGTTGCGACTGTGTTTATATTTTATTATATTTACATATTCAATTCTCCCCTACATCAATCCCTCTCATACCTCTGCTCCCTTCCCGTTAGGGTAGACACTAGCCAATTTGATGATATAGCATATCCAATCCATCATAAAAAATGTGCATCAATAATTATGCTCATCAATCATCATGTTCATCTCATCATCATGCTCATATCGTAAATCATGCTCATCGTAAATCAACCACATATAATGAGTCAGGCTCATCTCGTAGCTCGTGACACTATGACTTGATGAGGACAAACCCGATGAGGCTGGGCTGTCATATGACCCTAGCAAAGACTCTACAACTCACAGATAATGGTCATTTTGTTGTTCAAACTCATTGAGTAAACAGATGCTCATTTGAATGTGCAAGCCTAAGTAGGAAACTATATGAATCATGCAATTATGCATATGCAAAACCTAGTATATCATGTGACTACATGCATGCAAGAATCAATCTAAGTAAGCTCCCGAAGGAATTTACCTGGAAGGTCGAACAACAAAAGAAACAACAGATAGCAGAAGTCCAAACAGTCACTAAGCACCTAACATATATGAATAATAAATATGCGATAAGTCTATATTCTAGCCAATGATTCACAGAGAACTAATCATACGAAAAGTATTTCCAGAAATCATTCAACACGTCAAAACATTCAAAACACTTGAAATATGAGAAAACATCTGAAAGCCGAGATATGCAAAAGATTAACCATTTCATATCAATTATCATAAATCATCATCTTTAATATGTCCAAGTCCCAAACTCAGTTCACGGTTTAGTCCAATCATATAACAACCCATATGTTCAATCAGTCACAAGGCAAGGTCCAATGTCAAGTTCAGTTAAACAATCCTAGAAGTCTGATAGGTTAGATCAGTCTGTTAAACAAGGTTTATGAAATACAGTTATTCCGAGGTCATTCTCAAGTCGTCAAGTCCAGTTAATTAGTCAAAGTCATCATTTATAGGAATCCGACATCTTAGTTTTTAAACACAATACCTTTCAACAACATTTCCGAAATACAAGTTCTAAAGATAGTCAAACATTTGAATACCAAATAGGGTTCAAACCTTTTGAGAGATTTTAAACTAACCAAAGCATTTCAATACATTTAAATCAATACTATCAAAACACTTTTCATTTCTATAAAACCATATTATAAAACATTATAACAATCCCTTAAAAAATACATTTAAAGTCCATATATTAAAACCAACAACCACAATAAACCCACCATAGATCGATTCAACCTAAAACTAAACCAAAGGTCCAAAGAAATCAAGGGAGCCGGCCTCGACCAAAGGCACAGGGCTAGTATCACCACGGCAAAATGGCCGCTCGCCGCAGTGAACCCCTCCCTTTGGCTCCAGTGAAGGAGAGGTCCTCGCTAGCTATGAGAGACCCGTTTCACCACGGCAAAATGGCCGCTCGCCATGGCAAAAGGTCTCCTTCTTCCTCTCTGATTCCCGTTCTAACTCGTCGCGGCGACCATGGTTTCGACGCGGCGAGATTCAAACGTTTTGGCTCGCTTTTGTCTTGCATCGATTCCATTCTTTCCCAAATCAAATCTAGACACATTACTACCCTCCCCTACCACAGTCAACACATAAAGACTCAAACGCGGACTAGAAAGGAGAGCGGAGGAGGGATTACCCAAGGGTCTCCATAAGAATCTTTGAAAGCTTCAATGGGGTCCTCTGATCTCCAAATCGATGAGTAAGATAACCGACCGATCCTAAGAAAGACAGAGGAAAGGATGGGAGGTATATTTGTGGTGGGTTCTTTTCACTTGATCTTCAAAGGGGAAAGGATGGGAGGTATATTTGTGGTGCTCAAGCTTGGAAACAACAAGAAACAAGAGATTTGGAGGTGTTTGGAAGATTGAACAAGGGAGGATAAGAGGTTGAGAGGTGAGAGTTTTATTTTGGATTTCAAAATGGAGGAGAGAGAGTCTAAGTTTTGGGGGCTTAGAATTTTGGGTTTAGGGTTTCGGGATTGGTGCCTCCTATAAATAAAGGATCAAGTGTGGGTTTTATGATGGTTAATAGAGAAGAGGACAAAAGAGTGAAGGAGGGAGCAAAGGGGAGAGAGAGAGAGAGAGAGAGAGATGGTCACGGAAGGTCCGACATCGAATCCCGATAATCTAACCCATAACCTGACTCACGGAAAATTCAAATCGAATTTCAAATTGTTTTAAAATGACCAACTAGACTCCAAGTTTGCAAATCCAAATCTCAGGAGCAGAAATAAATCCGTCGAAATCGCAAGTTCAAATGTATGTCGGAATTATTTCAAGGATTTTCCCAAAATAACAAGTTGCCCAAGGACAAGTTTTTCAAAACATTCCAAATCGGGTAATTATATTATGTAATAAATTTTGGTCTTTACAATGTTTGTCGCGACGAACGTGAGCTGGGAACCGAGGAAGAGTATGACACTTTCGCCACGACAAAAGACTCGTTTCGCTGCAATGAAATGGGGCTTTCGCGATAACGAGAGACATCACTCATGGGGAACCGAGATCCGAGTTTCACAGCGGAAAACCCAGATCTGAGCTCGGGCCAGAGTTGGATTTCCCCCTTTTTCCTTGGGTCTTTTGGCCTAATTTTGGTTAGACAGGTTCAAGGGAGTTTTAATTGACTTTTGCTATGTTATGAGTATTATATGCTATTTTGATGATTTACTAAAGTATGATTTTTTGATGATTTACTAAAGTATGATTAAATTAGTTGTTTATTCCTAAGTTATGTACTTATTCAGATTTTTGGAAACATTTGATCATCTAAGTTGTTTAAATATTACTTGGGTTTTGAAAGGTTATTTTAAAACTAAATGGTTGTTTGGATTTTGATATCTTGGTTGAATATTTCCTTGAGTGCTTGTTTTATTTTAAAAATGGGTATGTCGTAACCCCTTTAACGTTATAAATTTTGAGAGCAATTTAACTGGACTTAATCTTTTGAGAACGACCCCTTTGCCACTGATGTTTAATGGACCGACTTATTGGACCCTTGGATCTTCAAATTGTTAATCGGATTCTTTGGACTTTAACAGGACTTTTCAGACTATAACTGTTGGACTTGAACTTGGACTTTGATGCATAACATGATTGTAACTGTGGTTGAACTGAGATTGACTGGTAATTTAGAAGTCAGAATGTTGGCAAGACTGAACTGAGATGAACGTTATACTGAGACGTTGAGGATAATATTAAGAAATTGGTTGATTTTGAAAATCAGATGTTTTGAACTTATCCGGTTTTTGTAAAGCTTTTGTGTGGGTTTTTACTTATGCTTAGTTCTATGTGGCGATAAATGGGTCCAATTAAGATCCTACGGGGGCTTACTCAAGAATTCGAACCTCATGTCTGATGTGTCATGTAGTATGTAGGTGTTGCATCTAGCATGTCATATAGTAGCATGTCTAGGGTTGCATTATTGAATGAGCATTCATTTTCTCTTTACGTATGGTAGAACGACCATTAAATTATGAGTTTTATAGTCGTTGCTAGGGTCATAGGATGACCCAGTCCCATCGGATTCATTCCTCATCGAGTCATTATATTAATACCATGAGCATGATATATGATACGAGACATGAGATATGACATATGAGACATGATGTGGTATGTGCTATATAGAATCGAACCGATCGAGACCTACACTAACAGGAATGGGTGCAGGTGTAGGAGAGGGACATGTCACTTGACATTATATGTGCGATCCCATTTAATACGCTTTCTACATCAATATATAAAGTGTTAGCATTCTTGTGTGTTTAATATTTCCGCTTTGCATTAGATCATCCTTTATCCAAGTATAGACAATATTATTTGTCCTTAGCGAGGTCTTCTGGACCCGCGTGAGTGGCTCAACCTTGACTCGGTGTATAGTTTCACTTGCCATTCTATGTGGGACCCTATTTAATACGCTTTCTACATCAATATATAAACTGTCAGCATTCTTGTGTGTTTAATATTTCCGCTTTGCATTAGATCATCCTTTATCTAGGTATAGACAATATTATTTGTCCTTAGTGAGGTCTTTTGGACCCGCGTGAGTGGCTCAACCTTGACTTGGTGTATAGTTTCAGGTACTTGATCCTTTTTTAACTGCTTGCTTCCGTGACGGGGATTCTCTTTTAGGCGTAGTACATGAGAGGCTTACTTGGACACCAATACTTTATATACTTTTGGGTAGTTGGTACTTTACTCATCCTTCGCGTATTTCTCTTTTGACCCGACCCTGCCCCGGCACCTTGTATTTCGGATTTATTTTGATTGGTTATTGCGAACTTAAAAACCGTTTTGTGCAACTTAGGAAATAGAATAGGTTATAGTCCCCAATGGATCTAACGCGAATTTACGGTATGAAATCCCTTCATTTAACACTTTGTTTTTGAAACTCAACCCGTACTTGAATTGCAAGATCCGAACGAAGGTATCCTATCCCTTGAAACGTAACCTGAGTTTTATAATTTGGGCCGCTACACCTTCAAAGCAGGTTATTCAATCATTTTTAAAAAAAATCAATTAATCAATTATTTTAGCCTAAATTATAATTTTAGTAATTTCTTTAAAAAAACAATGGGATTAATTCAATAAATCAAATTAATAATAAGAAAACATAAAATTAATATCAGTAATATATATATATATATATTATTTTAATTATTTTTCAACCATCTATATCTATATCTAACTATTAGCAGAGAAGTATTTTTTATAAGGTGTCATCACCGCCATAATTATAGGGTTTTACCCAATCAAATTAAAATAGATTTTTTTTATTTTCTAACCAATTGGTTTAATTTAAAATATTATATTAAAGTATAATTTATTCCTTAGTATATTATACATTTTATAATAATTTACAATCTGTAATTTATAATCTATAAGAGAAGAATTTTTATGAGTTGTCATCTATATCTATCTATCTATCGATCTATCTATCTTCTATATCTAATTATTAAAATAGAATCATTTTTATGAGGTGTCATCACCACCAAAATTATAGGTTTTTCCACCAATCAAATCAAAATATATATTTTTTCTAATCAATTGGTTCAATTTAAAACATTAAATTAGTATATAATTTATCCCTTAGTATATTATACATTTTCTAATAAATTGGTACAAATCAAACACATTTTATTTTATTTTATAGTAATTTGTTGTACTATTATGATTTTATTTTAAAAAAATACGCGTCATGACGCGAGAATTGTACTAGTATTTTTTATACAAGTAAAGATTTGGATGTAGTTAGGCTCTGCTAGACCAGCATCCAATGACATTCTTTCCAATGCAAATACAAATTTTCCTATCCTAAAGAGGTGACTTGATGGTACATAATATAAAGGAAATTTTTGGTGAGTGTCCATTTGAATCCCCGTTTTTTACAAGAGGTCCATTTTCAATAACGGTTTAAGTAAGTGTCCTAAATGGACAATTTTACCCCTGCTTTTATAATATCTATTCATCTCTACCACGCCCACTCCGTCGGCCTCAACCAGTGATGCTCCGCCATCACCGAGGAGATCCGCACCCCAGCCGTGCCATCTGGTCCGTCCTCCACCGCTTCGACGCTCCCTAGGCCTACAAGAGCTTCGTCAAGAGCTGCGTCCCCCTCGGCTCCGGCGACGCAGCCAGTCTCACCGTCGAATTGATCTTTCGCATCCACGTCCTCTCCGTCCTCCCCGTAACCACCAGTACCGAGCGGCTCGAGATCCTAGAAGACAATCGCCATGTTATCAGCTTCAGCGACAACGGAGATTCAGAGGCGACCACAGCGTCGCCAATTTTAGCTTCTCATATTAATTTTGCAATGGGGACAGAGAAAATGAAAGCTAGGTAGAAACGCAGAAATTCACAGATGGGGGTGGGAGATAGAGAGTGAGAGACATGATGTTATTGAATTGAGGAATGGGAAAATTAAGTTGCAATACCCATAAGCTGAATAATTAGGAAAAGTTAGGTGTGCAGAATATTGAAGCTGAAAATAGGTTGAGGCTGCAGGGAATGCTGGTGGAGCCACCAAGCCTGCCGCTGATCTCAACCATTTTCTTGGGCCTCCCACTAGACAATTACTAAATCAGTACATAATCCCACTTCTAGCTATTAGTTTATAATTATGCATAAAAATATAACGAGAGGAATTAAATTATTATAAGCTAGCACTTGAGGGTATGATTTTGAATGAGGAAATTAATTAAAGATGCAATTTATTCAATAAGAGAGAGGTGCAGGTAGAGTAGAGGTGGGGGGAAGAAGTTAAGAAAACAAATTCATTAATAAATAAATAAATAAACCTTGGTGATAGGATGGTGGAGGAGGTGGATGGTTCCGGATGGGATCACCTATCCCGGCCCTTGAATTGGTCTCCCCCATCCCCCAAAGTAAAGAAAAAAGAAAAATAATTAAACTGTGGGAAAAAACAGGGTCATAGACACTGTCACCACTATAAAAACAGGGTCATGGATACTGTAACCAAAGGAAAACCCTAGGACAGGGGAATCACAAACCCTAAAGGGGCTAATGAGAAGCCAAAAAACATATGGTGAATAGTTCTCCTCCACCATATGAATGGATAAGAGGGTTATAGAAGCTGTAACTAAAATAAAAACAGGGTCATAGACACTGTAACCAAAGAAAAAACCTTAGGACAAGGGAAACACAAAGCCTATAGGGGCTAATGAGAAGCCAAAATATATGTGGTGACAGTACTCCATTAATATATAAATGGATAAGAGAGTCATAGACACTGTAACAAAAATAAAAACAAGGTCATAAACACTATCACCACTATAAAAACAGGGTAATAGACACTGTCACCACTGTAAAAATAGGGTTATAGACACTGTCACCACTATAAAAATAGGGTCATAAACAATGTAACCAAAGCAAAAACTCTAGGACAAGGGAAACACAAACCCTATAGGGGCTAATGAGAAGTCAAAATACATGTGGTAACAGTACTCCTTTAATATATGAATGTGTAAGAGGGTCATAGACACTGTAAACAAAATAAAAACAGGGTCAAAAACACTGTCACCACTATAAAAACAGAATAATAGACATCGTCACCACTATAAAAATAGGGTTATAGACACTATCACCACTATAAAAACAGGGTCATAGACATTGTAACCAAAGAAAAACCCTAGGACAAGGTAAACAGAAAACCTAAAGGGGCTAAACCAAACAAAAAGAACATATGTTGTACATTATGGTTTAGGGTTTAGGGTTAAGTCTTTAGTGTTTAGGGTCAGTCCCTAAACCCTAAATCCTAAACCCTAAACCCTAAAATGTTAAGTACAATACGTCGTTAAGAGATGAATGTTGTCACCAAATGGAAAGCCCTAGGACAAGGGAAGCACAAACCATAAAAGGGCTAATGAGAAGCCAAAAGACATGAGATGGAAATTTCTCCTCTCATATATGAATGGGTAAGAGGGTCATAGACGCTGTAACCAAAATAAGAACAGGGTCATAGACACTGTAACCACTAATAAACCAAGGTCATAGACACTGTAACCACTAATAAAACAGGGTCATAGACATTGTAATCAAAGGAAAACCTTAGGACAAGGGAAGCACAAACTCTAAATGGGCTAATGAGAAGTCAAAATATATTAGGTGGACAGTTCTCCTCCAATATATGAATGGGTAAGAGGGTCATAAATGATGTCACCACTATAAAAACAGGGTCATAGACACTATAACAAAAATGAAAACAATGACATAAATGTTGTCACTAAAAGAAAACCCTATGAATAGGGAAGCACAGACCCTAAAGGAGCTAATGAGAAGCCAAAATATATGTGGTGATAGTTCTCCTCTAATATATGAAGGTGTAAGAGGGTGATGGAAGTTGTAACCAAAATAAAAACAGGGTCATAGAGACTGTAATCAAAATGAAAACAGTGACATAAATGTTGTCATCAAAGGAAAACCCTATGAATAAGGAAGCAGAAACCCTAAAGGAGCTAATGAGAAGCCAAAATATATGTGGTGACAGTTCTCCTCTAATATATGAAGGTGTAAGAGGGTCATGGAAGCTGTAACCAAAATAAAAACAGGGTCATAGACGCTGTAACGATAATGAAAACAGTGAAATAAATGTTGTCATCAAAGGAAAACCCTATGACTAGGGAAGAACAAACCCTAAAGAGGCTAAAGCTAACCAAAAGCACACGTAATGTTAAATACATGGCATCAAAAAGGGGGCTTCAGCTAACCAAAAGCACACGTAATTTTTAATTTATACCCAAAAATAAGTAAGAGTTACACCCCAAACGCCATTTTTTAAAAAAAATAATTTTTAGTCAAACCAATATAAATTATTGTGGATTGAGAGTGATATAGATCTTTAAGCCCAATTTTATTGTGCTATAAATACCAAAACTACAATGTTGTCCAAAGTACCACACAAAATGGTGTCACAAATAATTATAAAAATTCATCAAGGTGTGAGATCACAATAAATAGGTATAACATATATCACCGATGTAACGGCCCGGAAAGTAAGGATCTTCTTTCCCCTATTTGCCCCTCCCTTGGGCTTAGGAAAGAAAACCTAATTATCCGAGTTACGTTTAAGAATGCAAGGTGACCTTCCAACTAGATCTTACAACCCGAGTACGAGTCACAAAGTTTCGCAATAAAAGAAGAATGGTTTTGAAATAGGGATTTCGAACCCTTAAAGATCGCGGGTCCATTGGGTACCAAGTACCTGCCTTAGTCTAATCGTGAAATCGAGCGAAAACGGAAGTAAGGTTTAAATCGAGATACAATCCAAAATAAGTGCCACGGTGGAGTCGGGTCAAAACGACGTAAAAGAGTATTAAAGAGAGGGAGTTTAGTGGTCTCTCAAGCTCTCGATCTAACGCCAACAGTCCGAACCCGCCAAGCATCCGTATAAGTAAATATAGCGGCTAACGGTTACCTGAATCTAAAAAAAAGAGGGGGATCTGGGTCAATCATCGGGTCACTCCTGTGCGTGTGGAAACACTCTGAGAGGCATATAATAAGCATCCTATTCCTAAGATGAAATGCGTAATGCAAAATGGGAATTAAAAAGATAAGCATGCGGATAAGTAAATGCAGAAATAGATAAAGAAGCGCGCCAATTACAAGAGATGCCAAATAGCATGTCCCTCTAGGCTCCTAAGAAATCCTATAGCAACTCACCATCAAAGGAGCTACCTCACCCTATGTTGCAGGCCAACCCCACACAATGAGCCTACTAACTATGAAAGGAAAGCAAGCAACGACACTTATATAAGGCCTAAGGCTCTATGAATCCTATGGCACTTACTAAAAAGCCTACCGCATCATCGAGCGCAAGCAACTTTCTATACCAAAAGCCTACTGCATTATCGAGTGCAAGCAACTTTATATAATAAGTGCCAACTAGGATGACAAGAGTAAAGAAAAAGATCACAACCAATAAACACCTATAACGACCGCTTTCTAACAAAGACAGATAGCAAGTCATATGGTTTCCGTTTTACATCCTAAGCTTGATTCTAAGTCGTATGGTGCATGAACACTAGCCTACTATATATCACCCAGTGCATAAAGTGCCCATCATGAGTAAGTTCAAGGAACTTACCTAGAGAAGCGTAGAATCCAAGCAATATAGCAATCAAGCAGATCCAGAAAGATTAGAGATCACCTACAAGATAAGTACATAATAAGTCTAAGTCTAACTTACACAAAGCATATCAAATAACACACATAAGATTCACATAAAATAATATATAAGTTAATCATCCCATCATCATCAACATTAATGTCTCAATTCAACTCCTCATCTCGTTTTCACAACTTGGGCATATTCTCATCATCACATCTTATTCATACCATCATCATCATCATCATCATCATTGTCATCATCATAATCTCAAGCTACCTCGTAACATCTATTTCCTTAACCACTGCCATAATTCATCTCAAAGTTCCAACATATCATATCATGCTCAGAATTCATATTTTACTCATGTCTCAACTCCTATAAAAATCACGCAAGTATATAAATAAATTCACAAGCCAAGTTCCGAGCAAATCACTTCATGAGTTTCTAAAATCCATTAAATAAAATAACACTTAGTCAAATTCCAGCATTAACCATTTAAGCCTTTAAAGCTGATGAAACCATACGAAAATGATAGACAAGAAATCGGACGCGGACATAATAAAACAACACTAAAAGAGACTCCCGAAATCGGGAGTTCGCTACGGGGTGGAGTGTAGTAGGAGATTCAAATATTGAAAACAATGCACAACTAGGCTAACTCCCTGTCCCAAACAAATAATACAAGAATCCCCTCCCTTATAGTAGTAGGGTAATTCAAGATCGAATCCACGAGGAGGTATGTCAGCGCTTCCCTTGTTGTACTCACGATCAAAGCTTTCGACCTCATAAGACACTCGATATCGAGTATACTGGTCGATATCGACCTCAGTTCTTGTCGATTTCCTAGCGCAGTTCCTGCAGAAGACAAAAGCAGCAAAGTCGATGTCAAGACAGACCTCGATATCGATGTTAGACCTCGATATCGACCCTTTCAGTCGATTTCGACGCTTGTCACAGAAACTGTTTTCGTAATCAATTTGTCGGAAAAGAGTCCGAAGAAAATAGAATGAAGAAGGAAGATGAACAGAAACAAAACTTAAGACTTTTATAAAGAATTCAATTAATTAAAAGGCTTCCAAAGTCGGGGTTTCATGCCACAACGATAACAATGCAAGTTTTATGCTAAAGCTATGAAATTTAATGTCTTTCCGTCAAATAACTTTCGTTATCAACACTTAGGTGATTAGAGGCTCTCGCATAATTCCTAAGAGTTACTATCCAATTCATGAGAAATTCAAGTTCACAATATGAGTGGCTTTCGCTTCAATAATGCAAATAATGAATCTCCCTAACTTTCGTAAAGGACCATGCATGGGGTAGAAGACGGAATCGCATAAAAGTCATACCTTTGATGCACTTACCTTACATTGCTATCGTCGGGCTCACCCCGACCCTAGAAGTGGGTTGAATACTCGCTCCTCATCATGCACATCATCATCATTATTGTTGAAAGAAAGCTACTTTGAATTAAAACTTCGAAAGAAAGTAAAACTGAACAAGCCACTCCGCTCTCGCTTTACAACTTTCACTCCTCTGCTGGCCTGGTCGATATCGACCCTAGACATCGATATCGACCCCTTCAAAACTTTATCTCGAGCTTTTCCTTCTCCTACTCGAACTGGCACTCGACTTCTATCAATTTAGTCGATATGGAAGCCTCGATATCGACCTCCAGACGTCGATATCGACCTCTCTGTGTCGACGTGCTCTGTTTCATTTCCTGCTCGATTCCTATGTCTCTGACGCACTCGATGTCGAGGTCCCCAGTCGATTTCGACCTCTTCAGAAGACTTCGAGTTCTTTTTCCGCTCTTTCAAATTCGTCCATTTTCATCCTGTTTTCTGCGAAATCACATAGAAACTCGTGCAAACCCATATATTTGACATTTAAGCATAAACTACACTATTCCCATGTTTTCCCATTAATATGCATGCAAAAGACAAGTAAAATGGACTTTTATGTGCATAGAAAATATGGCAATTTGCGCGCACATCAAACACCCCATACTTAAGCTTGCTTGTCCCCAAGCAATACCTTTAATGGTCATTCAGGGGAAGAAAGTAAACCCTCAACATCATAGATTCATTTTTCATACGTCCCTACAATCAATTGCCATCCTCGATAAGGTACTTATGTCAACCAAGTCCATGCCTGTGCATAAAAGCAATATAAAAGGAGGTAATATGCAAAAACAATTTTAGCGACATAGCATTAATAATCAAGAGGACTTTTTGCAAGCTTGTGAGAAGTGGATTGGTAAAAGGCTAAAGGTGGGCTAATATTTGGCCATGTGGTGTTAAATTCGGGAAAACATACTTTCTTTCCACATTCCTTCTTCATAATGTCTCACCTTTCACTCATCGCTCAATGCTTTTATTCAATATATGCTTTTACCTCTCTAACCTTAGTACTGCCTTCTCGCGAGTCGCAAACATGGGTGTCATGAATGGCCCCGGATACTTAGTACTTTAGACTCCTCACCTTGTGTCCCATCTCGCTGAACTAGCATCTCAACGAGCAGGGTCGACCTACCTTTATCTCTTGAGGTGATCGGATTTTTTTTCGCTCATTAACTTCTCCATAATTTATAATTGTATCATTCCTGCCAACAACTTCATAATAATGCCCAACTCCAAATAATTCCAAAGATGACATCCATTCTCAACATTGTCCCCGGATAGGGTATAAGGTATAAAATGGGCAATATGTGTATATGTAGAGCAATAATGATCATGATAAGGCTCATATATGGCTTGCAATTTTTGCAAATATGCATAGGTAAGGCTAGGAACTTTGCTTGTATGGAATTTTTCATAAAAAGTCCTCCATCATCTTATCATGCACATGTCAAAAGCAACTTCAAATTTTCATCTCCTTTATTTTTTCTTCTTTTTGCACTTTATTGGGACTTCCCTTAACTAGGCAATCTCATGTTATATCTCTAATGAATCTAATTTTGCATCATAGAGCTCTTTTTTATACTTCCATGACTCTTTCTAAATTTTAAAATTTTAGATAGGGGTCAGATTTCTTTTTTTTTTATTTGCATTAAAATAAATATGCAAATCTAAACTAAGTACGAATATGCAAGTAAGCCTTTCCCCTACCCCAAACTTAAAATTTACAGTGTCCTCACTGTATTAGAACTAGGGTTAAGAAGAAAACTTACTAAACCGTCACAAATTTCAGGAGTCGAAGAAGACGGCAGGTAGGGTCGATATCGACTCTTGACATCGATATCGATGTTCATCTCGATTTCTGCTTCAGGCTTCAGGGTGATCCGGCCTCGACCACAAACCCTATCTATGTCGACCTTAAGGTCGATTTCGATGTCGAACATCGATTTTGATGCCTTCTCAGTGTGCTTTTCTCTCTCCTGCAGTTTGAAAACTAAAAACAAAACCAAACATGCAAAACAATAAAGTATCTAAAACCAAAGAAAAAGTTGTCTAAAACCAAAACTAAATCTTTGTTACAAGCTCTAGACTTTTAAGTCGCTAGGCCGACTTCCTCCTTCGCGCTTCTCAAGGCGGCATCTGCAGAGCCCATGTGGCTTGGGCCTCAAATATCACTCCTTTCTTATCACGCAGCTGCATTCCGCCAGGATTGATTTGATTCACCGTGAATGGTCCTAAGTTCTTATCCTTGAATCTTGTAGTGAACCAATGGTCCTTAGATTTGGGAACATAGACCTTGTCTCCTATTTCATATTGGCTCGAATCATTATCGGATACCCTACATAAGCGCACATGCCAAGGCACACCTTTTCCAAATAATGATAAGTCCTTAATCGTAATTGAACAAGAGGAATTCGTACCTTGACTTACCTTCTTCTTAGTATGTGGCTCAAGTCGATGTCGATGTTCATAGGTCGATATCGACCACTGTTGTACTCCTGGAGGATTAGTCGATTTGGAGAGTTTTGGCTCGATATGATCAGGTCGATTTCGACCCTTCGAGGTTGATATCGAGGTCTCCTTTCCTCCCTTCTCAGCGCTGATGATGGTCGATTTCGATAGGGTATGGTCGATATCGACCCTTGACCCCGATTTCGATGTTTCCTTTTCTCCTCCGTCAACCCCGTACTTAAGACCTGGCACACAATCTTGAACGTTAGTGGTCGATATCGACTTACCTGGGTCGATTTCGATGTTCTGTTGGGCTCCTTCGTTCAAGATTGCCACAACTTCCTCCACTTGGGCTTCTATGGCCCTCTTCTCAAGCTCCTCCGGTGTCATACTTCTTACCTTTGCTTCTCCACATGCAATGTAGACACCATTGATGGCTTTTATCTCCATTGGCCCTTGATTTTTCACCGTCTTGTTGAAGGCATACTCTATCACTTCATAACTAATCGTGAATGAGAGCAATCCTTTCTTCACACTAATGTTGGCATCAACGGTTGCTAGGAATGGCCTACCTAAAATAATTGGACAAGTAGGGTCTTCCGCTATATCAACAACTAGGAAATCAGCAGGGACAAAGAATTTACCTACTTGTACTGGCACATCCGTCACTATTCCAGTTGGAATTACTACCGTATTATTGGCCATGTACGACCTTGCATCCACGGGCTCCAGAGGAGCTATCTTTACCTTGTGCCATTTGGTTAGTGGCATCATGCTAACGCTAGCGCCCAAGTCAACTAAAGCATTAAATTTGAATTGACCTAGACCTATAGCCATAGAAAACTTACCTGGGTCCGCCCGCTTTTGTGGTAGCTCTAACCTGTTGCACTCCTCTGCGATCTCAGAGAGCGATTGCTTCTTACCGAAGATGTCTTTAAGGAACCTTACATAGGATGGCATCTCGTGAAGTGCCTCTGTGAATTGTATAGAGACATTAAGTCCTTGGAGCATCTTCACGAACCGTTGTAACTTCTTTTCTGCTGGGTCCTTAGTCGCCTTTCTAGTTGGAAATGGCAACACCTTCTTCCTTTCCGCGGTTGTAGTAAGGTCGACATGGACATCAGTAGGGTCGATATCGACTGGAAGAGTCGATTTCTGTGGTGACACAGTATCAGGATCGACATCGACAGGAGGGTCGACATCGAGGTCACCTTGGTCGATATCGACAGGGGGGTCGATATCGACGTCTGCTCTGGCTCCTTCTCCTCCGCTATTTGCTTGGGCGTTTGTAATTGACGCCCACTCCTTAGGTTTACTGCCGCAATATGACCGGTGGCTTTGCCCTTTTGGTTGGGAAAAGTGGATCCAGGGAATGATCCTGACGCTTTGGGTATTGCTTCCGCCAATTGACTCATTTGAGTCTCCATGTTGCGCTTCCAAACGTCGATCTCCCCAAGTCTAGAATTGATGCCCTACAGCTGAGTATGGACGGAGTTGTTGGCCTGTTTGAACTCAGCATGGTTCCTCCGCATCTCATCAAGAATGATTTGCAGGACATCCTTCCTTGTTTCCCGCTCAGGGTGCCCTGGTGCTCTATATGGTGGGGGATCTCTTTGTTGATAGAACCTTTGATCACCCCAATATTATTGATTGCCCCCTCCATATGAGCCTCTTGTCCATTTAACCTCTTCATGTTGTTCCGCCATGGATACTTGCTCAGTATGTGGACAGGCACTAGTGTTATGCCTTGTTGAGCCACACTCCTGACAAGGTTGATTGTTGCTCAGGAACCTTACTTGCTTTTGAAGGCGGCGTGTTTGATCGTTATGGAATTGTTGCCGCACCTCAGGATCTATCTCCCTTGGAGGCTCATATAGTGGCATAGATGGGGCAGGCCTTGCATCATAGGCCGCAGCAGCCCCATAAGTGTTGGCAAAGTTCACAAGCCTCTCAATGGTCTCCCATGCCTCCGTTGGTGTAAGCTCAATGTACCGATAGGAGGTATATGAATTGATCCTCTCCTTATTCGGCGCTTCAAGGGCATTATAAAAGATCTCCTAGATGACATATGGAAGTTGTCCATGCGTCGGGCATGATCTCAGCAAGTCCTTAAACCGCTCCCACGCCTGTGCTAGCGTTTCACCTGGCTTTTGTTTGAAAGCCGTGATCCTTTGTCGTAGCATCGCTGTTTTAGAAGGCGGGAAGAATTTATTCAAGAATGCATCTTTCACCTCCGCCCATGTCCTCAGCGAGCGTGGAGCCAAACTTTCAAGCCATTGTAATGCCTTCCCTGCCAAAGACCATCGAAAAGATTTTAATCGCACATACTCTAAATTCACTCCATCAGCAACTGTTTCACATAAGTCCATAAAAGTAGAGATGTGTTGCAGGGGGCATTCATTATGTCTTCCTTCAAAAGTATTTCTTTTAATCTCATATAGGAAGTTAATTTTCAATTCATAGTTGGAGTGAGGAATTATAATGGCAGATTCAGGAACATGAAGCGGCGGATGCGTGTATTGCATCGCCGTCTGTGGATACTAATTTAGCCGCTCTTGGGCTTGTCTACACGCATCCTCCTCCCTATCAGCACGAGCTCACTCAGCAGCAGCGGCGGCCCTTTCAGCAGCGATTGTAGCATTGTGGTCCTCGATTTCCTTCCTCAACCGCTCTATGGTCTCAGCCTGTGTTTCATTGTCAGCCATGATGCAAATAGCTTTGTTGCGAAGATGGTAGCAATGTTCATGCTCGTTAATTGGTTACAGGATAGGTCCGCGATCAAAACGTCGCATAAACCTGCAAAATAAGCTAAGAAAAGATCGTGGTTAACTTAGGTGGCGATTGATTTGTCTCCCCGGCAACGGCGCCAATTTGTTCGCAGCGGGGTGGAGTGTAGTAGGAGATTCAAATATTTAAAACAATGCACAACTAGGCTAACTCCCTGTCCCAAACAAATAATACAAGAATCCCCTCCCTTGTAGTAGTAGGGTAATTTAGGATCGAATCCACGAGGAGGTATGTCAGCGCTTCCCTTGTTGTACTCACGATCAAAGCTTTCGACCTCATAAGACACTCGATATCGAGTATACTGGTCGATATCGACCTCAGTTCTGGTCAATTTCCTAGCGCAGTTCCTGGAGAAGACAAAAGCAGCAAACTCGACGTTGAGATAGACCTCGATATCGATGTTAGACCTCGATATCGACCCTTTCAGTCAATTTCGACGCTTGTCACAAAAACTGTTTTCGTAACCAATTTGTCGGAAAAGAGTCCGAAGAAACTAGAATGGAGAAGGAAGATGAACAGAAAGAAAACTTAAGACTTTTATAAAGAATTCAATTAATTAAAAGGCTTCCGAAGTCGGGGTTTTATGCCACAACGATAACAATGCAAGTTTTATGCTAAAGCTATGAAATTTAATGTCTTTCCGTCAAATAACTTTCGTTATCAACACTTAGGTGATTAGAGGCTCTCGCATAATTCCTAAGAGTTACTATCCAATTCATGAGCAATTCAAATTCACAATATGAGTGGCTTTCACTTCAATAATGCAAATAATGAATCTCCCTAACTTTTGTAAAGGATCATGCATGTGGTAGAAGACGGAATCGCATAAAAGTCATACCTTTGATGCACTTACCTTACATTGCTATCGTCGGGCTCACCCCGACCCTAGAAGTGGGTTGACTACTCGCTCCTCATCATGCACATCATCATCATTATTGTTGATAGAAAGCTACTTTGAATTAAATCTTCGAAAGAAAGTACAACCGAACAAGCCACTCCGCTCTCGTTTTACAACTTTCACTCGGCCTCCTCTCTCTCTCTCTCTCTACTTCCTATTGAAACTGAATTGAATGTCAAATTGAATACCTAAACTCAGCCCTATTGGCCACTATTTATACATGTCGATAAGGACTCGAAACCTTATCTTTATTCTCTAAGATAAAACTTAAATTAAGTAAAAAACTAAAACTTCATGGTAACTCAGCCTCCATCTGATAAATCTCGTGTTGATGATAGGAAATCTCAACCTTTGGATAGACGTTGCAAGCTTCGGATAGAATTCTATCAAAATTGGAGTCGGATTCCTCTGCTGGCCTGGTCGATATCGACCCTAGACATCGATATCGATCCCTTCAAAACTTTATCTCGAGCTTTTCCTTCTCCTACTCGAACTGGCACTCGACTTCTATCAATTTAGTCGATATGGAAGCCTCGATATCGGCCTCCAGACGTTGATATTGACCTCTCTATGTCGACGTGCTCTGTTTCATTTCCTTCTCGATTCCTATGTCGCTGACGCACTCGATGTCGAGGTCCCCAGTCGATTTCGACCTCTTCAGAAGACTTCGAGTTCTTTTTCCGCTCTTTTAAATTCGTCCATTTTCATCCTGTTTTCTGCGAAATCACATAGAAACTCGTGCAAACCCATATATTTGACATTTAAGTGTAAACTACACTATTCCCATGTTTTCCCATTAATATGCATGCAAAAGACAAGTAAAATGGACTTTTATGTGCATAGAAAATATGGCAATTTGCGCACACATCAAAGGACGTGGACATAAATCAATGACACATGTCCATCATGCCCCCCACCCACGATGGCCACACGTGTTGACTCAAATATGACAAGTGTCGCAACGGGGGTCTCTGGCCAATCTCTATAAAAGGGGAAATTGATGTACATAATTGTACTATTGTTTATTGCATCTTTTGACTTCATATTTCATTTGATTTCCGAACAAAAGTTTCAAAAGTATATGATCTCGTGTAAGAATGAGCTAAAGTGAAAGAAATAGAGTCTACACGAGTTTTGAGCTAACCATGCAGGAATTCGATGAAATCGGAGTCAAAACGAGCAAGCCAAGTGACGCTGAGAAGAGGTCGATATCGACTGGAGACATCGATATCGACCCTGGATTTCGACACGATTTCTGAGTGTCGAGATAACCACACAAACCAGACTAGAAGCCTCGATATCGACACACATGCATCGATATCGACCATCATCATAGACATCGACTGGAGTGGGACAAGTCGAGCAGAAACACAAGCCTCGATATCGACCTCTGGGGTCGATATCGACCCTACATCGACAGAAGATAAAATCCGATTTTTGAGGCTCGGATTGTGAAGTCTATCAACAAAGCCATGAGTTATCTCGTTCTTTTAGATATTAGCAGATGTTTGTTATCTTTTCCTTTAAGTTTATCAAAATAAAAGACCTATCCTAATTGTTCGGATAGAGTTATTAGTTTAGATAGAAGTTACAATCCTCGGATAGCGAGGATTAGTAGCCTATAAATAAAGCCTTAGGGGCTGATTTGTTAGATCATCTAAGCATCCAAGAATCCAATCATAGAACAAGACATAGACAATAGAGTTAGAGAGAAGTTTTAGGGTTTGACGTTTGCGAAAGTTGACGTTGATTTGTAAAGCTTCGAAGTTTAGTTTAATGCAAGTTTCTTCCTTTCAATTGATGATGAATCCCATGATGAGAAGCGAGTAGTTCCCCAAAGCTCTTAGGGTCGGGGTGAGCCCGACGTTAGCCATGCACGTTTGAGGTAAGTATTTGATGTTGATATCGTTGTGTCTATCTCTCCTCCTACGATTCTATGTTTAGTCCTAATCGAAAGAAAAGGGATTCATGCTAACAACTTGAGTTATAAACATAAAATTGGTAGAGACAATTAGGTTTATTTGAAAGAGTAATCCTAAAAGTTGGTGTACGGCGAAAGCTTGTCCCTCGGGAGAAATAGCGCAATTGTCCATCTTATTTATCTCATCGCATGCATTGGTTAACGTTGTGGTAAACCCTAATCCTAGGAGTTGTTTTTACATATTTATACACACCAAAACCCACTGTTATTTCTGTTCATTACTTCTCTCTCCATCCTTGATTCTTCGGCCTTTTCTTTGCCGACAAAACCGCCAACCCACTGCAGGAAAGACATCGATATCGACAGCAGAGGTCGATATCGACCAAAAACTGATAGATCGACGGTTTTCTGAGTCAATCTCGAGACTCCTGGGAACTTCTGCAAGCATCGATATCGACCACTTTGTGTCGAAATCGACCCCCTGTATCGACTGGCAGACTTCTGAGCCAGTCGATTTCGTGAACTAACCTCGATATCGACCCCCTCCAGTCGATATCGACTACTTTTTTTGTTTCTGCAGGTTTTCTGTTGCAGACGACATCGACAGCCAAGGTCGACATCGAGGTCTGACATCGAGATCGAGGCTTCTGGTCGAGTAGGAAGGACGTGTCTTCAACGCTACTAGGATCCCGTTGACTCGCTTCCTCGTGGATCGAACCTGATTCCCTACTACTATAGCGGGGAGTCTTGAATTTATTTGAAGAAGCTAAGAGTTGTATTGGTTTATATTTTCTTATATATTTCGATTCAATTCTCCCTACGTCAAATTTTGGCGCCGTTGCCGGGGAAAGCTATCAATCGCGCCCTAGTAGTTTGTTTTCACGGTTCTTTTTAGTGTTGTTTTATAGGTGTATGCGACGTACTGGTGACCAACCTGAATTTGAAGGACTAGACGAACCAGAACGCTTTCTCCACTTAAGATCTCGAGTCCAAAGAATCATGGCGGACAACGAGACCCAGGCGCAACAAATTGAAAGCTTAAGGAAGCAAGTAGAGGATTACGCTACCAGAGAAGCGGCACTAAGAGAGCGTGCTGACAGGGAAGAGGAAGCCAGGAGACGATATGAGATTCAAATCAACGCCCTCCCCCGGAATGCTAAGCAATACTTGCACCCATCGCTCACAGTGCCTGAATCGGCTATTCTAATCCCTACTTCTAATTTTGAAATTAAGCCAAACTTTTTAACTGAAATAAGAAGGCATCAATATGAAGGGAAACCTAACGAATGCCCTATGGCACATATATCAACCTTCTTAGACCTCTGTGATACAATTGCTGATGGACAAAGTCTTGAGTATGTTCAACTGAAAGCATTTCGCTGGTCTCTTACAGGAAAAGCATTGCAGTGGTTGGAAAGCTTAGCCCCAAGATCGCTCCGCACCTGGAATGAAGTCAAGGACGCGTTTCTCAACAAGTTCTTTCCTCCCTCTAAGACGGCGCTGATCCGACAGAAAATCACAGCTTTCAAACAAAAGCCTGGTGAGGCTCTGGCAACTGTTTGGGAGAGGTATAAGGACCTCCTACGATCATGCCCGACGCATGGCCAACCACCGTACGTCATCCAGAAGATCATATACAATGCTCTTGACGCTGCAACCAAGGAGAGGATCAACACATACACCGCCTATGGCTACCTTGAACTCGCTCCCCAAGAGGCTTGGGAAACCATTGAAAGGCTGGTGGAATTTGACAATACATATGGGACTCCTGAGGTTTCCGACGCACCATCATCGTCGAGGCCTGCCCCCTCTATGCCCTTATATGAACCCTCCAATGTAATCGATCCAGATGTGAAGGAGCAATTCCACAGAGATCAACTTAGAAAGCTCCAAAAGCAAGTGAGGTTCCTTTCAGCGAACCAAGATTGCATCGAATGCGGATCGCAGCGGCACACCACCATCGAGTGCCCACATGCCGAACAAGTACACCTAGCGGAGACTCACCAAGAGGCGCGCTACATGAGGGGTCCCAATCACCAATATTGGGGAGACCAAAGGTTCCATCAACCACAAAGGAACCAGGTCAACCCTAGGGACCCTCCGCCTTATAGAGCTCCTGGGCACCCTGAGAGAGACCAAAAGAAGGATGATCTTCAACTAGTACTGGATGAAATCAGGCGGAACCAAGCTAAGAACGATCAATCCAACAATGCTATCCACTCTCAACTCAATCACCTTACCACAAGGATTGGGGAGATGGATATATGGAAGAAGAACGTAGAGACCCAACTGGGTCAATTGGCGGCACAAATCCCTAGGCCGTCCGGAACACTCCCTGGGCAACCCACCACAAATCCTAAGGGACAATCCGGGACGGGCCATGTCGCAGCCATACAATTAAGGAGTGGCACCAAAGTACAAAAGCCACGGACGGAGACGAAGGAGAAAGAAGCAGACCCAGTCGACGTCGACAGACCAGTCGATGTCGACCGAGACATCGATATCGACCACCATGTCGACCCCCTGGTCGATGTCGGTGACACTGCAGAACCATCAGAGCCTCAACAGAGGTCGAAATCGACCATCCCAGTCGATATCGACCACATTCCAGTCGATGTCGATGTCCAACAGGCCCCTCCGACCATCGTTTTGGCCCCTCCACCAAAGAAGACGTTGCCATTTCCTTCCAAAGCATTGGAGGATCCCACCAAAGGCAAGTTTAGGCGCTTCATAAAGATACTTCAAGGACTCAACGTTACTATCCCTCTTACTGAAGCCCTGAGCGAGATGCCCGCCTATGTGCGATTCCTCAAAGACATCCTGAGTAAGAAGAGGTCCATGGCAGAGATCGCAGAGGAGTGCTCAAAGATGGACTTCCCTGAGAAGAAGAGTGATCCAGGGAAGTTTGCAATCACCGTGGGACTTGGCCAACATCGCTATAAAGCCCTATGTGACCTAGGGGCAAGTGTAAGTCTCATGCCTCTTTCTATTTGGCAAAAGGTGAACATTGGTGCCCTTGAACCTGTGGACATGAAGCTTTATATGGCTGACAACTCATTTGTCAGACCCACAGGTATAGTTGACGACGTTCCGGTAAAGGTAGGTAAGTTCTTTGTGCCTACTGATTTCATTGTATTGGAGATGCCTGAAGATCCTGTAGTGCCTATTATACTTGGTAGGCCATTCTTAGCTACTGCAGATGCCAATATCAATGTACGTCGAGGGTTACTAACCTTTACTATAGGGAACGAAGTGATAGAATTCTCTTTCAACCCAACCATGAGCGAAACAAAGCACCTGGAGCAAGTAGTCCTCTCGCCGGCTAAAGAGAAGCTTAGAAAATTCTTATTGGCGAGGACGGAAACAGCAAGCAGGGTCGACGTCGACTGGAACCAGTCGACATCGACCAAAAGCATCGAAATCGACCCCCCTTGGTCGAAATCGAGAATGGCAGATCGCTGCCAGGAGCTTAAGTATGGGGTCACGGAGGTCGATATCGACCCCCACATGTCGGTATCGACCATAGCACTCGAAATCGACCCTCCTTGGTCGAAATCGACCACCCCTCAGCCCGAAGATCTCTGTTTTGGGCCCAAACAGGTAAGCCCAGGTATGAATCTTAACCCTCCTCCGTCCATTATTGATGAATCAATTAAGCCAATTATTGATAAATCTACTAAAGAGAGGGTCAAAGCTCCATGGTTTGCCTATATTGCTAAAATTAGGTCAAGAAAGAGAAGAAAAGCGCCCAAAGAAGAACCTAACATCAAAGAAGCCTTGGTCGCCGAACTTAGATGCTATCAAAAGGACCTAGATGATCCAGGAGAAGGCTCAAGCTCAAAGGTTCCTTACAAAAAAGGGTCATGAAGCATTGACGGAGAAGTCGGCCTAGCGACTCAAAAATCTAGAGCATGTACATAAAACATTTAAATATCGCATAGATGGTTTTTAGGATTTAAATTTTTGGCTGTTTTGAACTTTTAAAACTGAGATAATTCGTGCTTTATCTATATTTCTAACAAGATTTCAGGTTATCAAGCAAAAGGAACGACGAAGAGGAAAAGAAGCTTCTGCAGAGGCAGTCGAAATCGACCAGGCCAGTCGAAATCGACCCCTCAGGGTCAAGCCACCTCCTGGAGTCGACATCGAGGACTTAGGAGCGAAAAAGAGAGGTCGATATCGACCATTATACTCGATATCGACCCCAATCAGGCTGCCCTTGTCTTCATCTTCTTCCTCAACTTCGACAGATGCAGTCGACATCGACCACTGACCTAGATATCGACTTCTGGTATCGACCTCACCTGAAATCGACCTGAATCCGCAGGTTGCGCTGTGAGTTTCTCTCTACCCTTGTTCTTCTTTTTAATACAGTGAGGACACTGTATATTTTAAGTATGGGGTGGGGGAAAGACATGTCTTATGGTCATAACTTGGTTTCTTCTTCGCATTGCATACATGTTTAAATTTTTGTTCTTAGTTTTACTTTTATAAAATGTCAAAAATCCAAAAAAATAGAAAAATGTCAAAAATACAAAAAAATGCATGTTTATTTAAAGTTTATTTTTTCTTTACCCTACTTAGATGTCCTATGATGAAAACTCAATAGCTGACTTGATCATGTAAACCCTATGGCATATTTGGATGGTTTAGCCTAAGTCCTTAAAATTTTTATGTAGATTGTGAACTTGTGATGAAATTGAGCACATATGATCCTAGGCTAAAAAGCAAATCCAACAAAAATTATCCTTGTGAGAATTTTGGCCTATAGGGAGAACATCAAAAAATCCCTCCGCTTTCTTGATTGAATTTACTCTTCCTATGCATCTCTAAATGTTGTGATATTTATTCAAAACCAATGCATATATATGTTTATGTTTACGAGAATTAAATGATGGAGGCATCTTTTAAGCCAATTTTATCCTCTCTTTACCTACCCTGCATTATCCCTGCTTGAAGCCAGAACATTAGCCTGAGCCTGAATTGCAAACTCCACAAAATTATCCCTAGCCGAATTGAGCCTGACCCCCATTTGGGAATTGAGACTTAGATTGGTTGGACTAATGCCTTGTGGAAAGAATAGAGCACAATGTCTAGTTGTAAGCAAGGAAATTATAGGATGGTACATATTTACATTTTGTCACATCTTGTAAAAGGATGTTTTGGCTCACCATATAAATGCACATAGTTATTTCAATTCGAAAAAAAAAAAAAATCCGAAAAAAATATATGTATATATATATAGTGCATGAGCCAAAATCCTTAAGTTTTATTCATACGAATGTTATACTTTTGAGAGGTATATTAGAACTTGGAAGAAGGGTTGATGGAATGCATCTTTAAGAGCATTATATTGAAGAGTTATGGTTTGGGTAATGCAAGTGTTGAGATTTAGGAGTCTTGATTCCCGAATTTGAAAAGCACCACATAGCCAAATAATTCCATACCTTTTATTTCATACCAAGCCCCATTACAACCCCGCCGAATGGAGTCTTCTATGAAGTCTTCCATTGAGCGAAAGTCCTCCTGATGATTCTTATTGCATTTTCATAATTGGTTGCGAAGTGGATTTTTATAAATTACAATGTTTATGAGATTGTATATGGAATTGAGTTGAGAGTGATCTTCATAGCCTAAACACATGAGAGTTGAGTGCAAACACATTATCCCTGTGAGGTTGGATTAAAATTGCATATGCCTATGGATCGCCAAAATATGTGCTATGACGTTAAATTCACTTGCTTTACTTTGCTACCACTTATGATGTTGCTTTTGACGAAGGCAAAGACTTGAAGGGTGTGTTGTAGGTATTGGTTATTGCTCGGTTATTGCTTGAGGACAAGCAAGTCTAAGTATGGGGTGTTTTGATGTACATAATTGTACTATTGTTTATTGCATCTTTTGACTTCATATTTCATTTGATTTCCGAACAAAAGTTTCAAAAGTATATGATCTCGTGTAAGAATGAGCTAAAGTGAAAGAAATAGATTCTACACGAGTTTTGAGCTAACCATGCAGGAATTCGATGAAATCGGAGTCAAAACGAGCAAGCCAAGTGACGCTGAGAAGAGGTCGATATCGACTGGAGACATCGATATCGACCCTGGATTTCGACACGATTTCTGAGTGTCGAGATAACCACATAAACCAGACTAGAAGCCTCGATATCGACACACATGCATCGATATCGACCATCATCATAGACATCGACTGGAGTGGGACAAGTCGAGCAGAAACACAAGCCTCGATATCGACCTCTGGGGTCGATATCGACCCTACATCGACACAAGATAAAATCCGATTTTTGAGGCTCGGATTGTGAAGTCTATCAACAAAGCCATGAGTTATCTCGTTCTTTTAGATATTAGCAGATGTTTGTTATCTTTTCCTTTAAGTTTATCAAAATAAAAGACCTATCCTAATTGTTCGGATAGAGTTATTAGTTTAGATAGAAGTTACAATCCTCGGATAGCGAGGATTAGTAGCCTATAAATAAAGCCTTAGGGGCTGATTTGTTAGATCATCTAAGCATCCAAGAATCCAATCATAGAACAAGACATAGACAATAGAGTTAGAGAGAAGTTTTAGGGTTTGACGTTTGCGAAAGTTGACGTTGATTTGTAAAGCTTCGAAGTTTAGTTTAATGCAAGTTTCTTCCTTTCAATTGATGATGAATCCCATGATGAGAAGCGAGTAGTTCCCCAAAGCTCTTAGGGTCGGGGTGAGCCCGACGTTAGCCATGCACGTTTGAGGTAAGTATTTGATGTTGATATCGTTGTGTCTATCTCTCCTCCTACGATTCTATGTTTAGTCCTAATCGAAAGAAAAGTGATTCATGCTAACAACTTGAGTTATAAACATAAAATTGGTAGAGACAATTAGGTTTATTTGAAAGAGTAATCCTAAAAGTTGGTGTACGGCGAAAGCTTGTGCCTCGGGAGAAATAGCGCAATTGTCCATCTTATTTATCTCATCGCATGCATTGGTTAACGTTGTGGTAAACCCTAATCCTAGGAGTTGTTTTTACATATTTATACACACCAAAACCCACTGTTATTTCTGTTCATTACTTCTCTCTCCATCCTTGATTCTTCGGCCTTTTCTTTGCCGACAAAACCGCCAACCCACTGCAGGAAAGACATCGATATCGACAGCAGAGGTCGATATCGACCAAAAACTGATAGATCGACGGTTTTCTGAGTCGATCTCGAGACTCCTGGGAACTTCTGCAAGCATCGATATCGACCACTTTGTGTCGAAATCGACCCCCTGTATCGACTGGCAAACTTCTGAGCCAGTCGATTTCGTGAACTAACCTCGATATCGACCCCCTCCAGTCGATATCGACTACCTTTTTTGTTTCTGCAGGTTTTTCTGTTGCAGACGACATCGACAGCCAAGGTCGACATCGAGGTCTGACATCGAGATCGAGGCTTCTGGTCGAGTAGGAAGGACGTGTCTTCAACGCTACTAGGATCCCGCTGACTCGCTTCCTCGTGGATCGAACCTGATTCCCTACTACTATAGCGGGGAGTCTTGAATTTATTTGAAGAGGCTAAGAGTTGTATTGGTTTATATTTTCTTATATATTTCGATTCAATTCTCCCTACGTCAGAAATGAACAGAAGAGAGCGGGACTTTTGGAAGGAGAGAGAAGGAAGATATGAGAAAAGGATTCGAATCATTGTAAAGTTGACCGCAAAACGGGAAAACGATCCACGGTGGACGAGTAAATCCGAAGACTGGAGGGGATATCTTGACCTGTACCAAGCGTCGAATTAACACCCTAGGTGAATCTCCGCGGACAGGTATGATCCTTGAAATCACTACAACGATCGATGATCTCCCATAAAAGACGTGGGGTTAAGATAGAATTTAAACACGCGAGTAAAGCACGGCCAAGGTAGTATAGCGAAGAAATCAATTCGTGTGTCAGGTAAGCCCGTGTATCGTAGTAAGACAGCTCGTGTCTAGCGCCCAGGGACCCACCGAAAGTTGGCCCCTTATACAACTTTTTTGGGAGGAACTCATCAATGGTGCCGTCTGTGGCAACCCACTCACACTGAGCGGTTAACCTTAAATTATTCATCAACAAACAAAATATATATATTTTGTGTCACGGACGCCTCGTACTCGCGATTCCATCAGGCAGCCTTCGGGCTTACTAAAAGCACATATGACATCGGGAGAACCCTCCCACAAAGAGAGGGATATGAGACGGCCCATTTAAAGATCTAAAATAGCGAATTTCGTACCAAATCAATTTACTAACAAAACTCTTAGTGACTCTCCGTAGACAGGAACAATGTACAACAGTGAGAACTTGGATGAAATGAGCCAAAGTGCAATACCAGAACAAGAGGCCACCAGCATGTACAACCCATATGTCCTTCAGTCGGAAGAGCAACAAGGCATGTGGGCGTCACCCTATGTGCCACCCTACTACCTGGCATACGCACCAGAGTATATACCACCAATATACATGCCTAATGGAGAACAGCAAAGCCACCCAAACAACCATCAACAGGACACCATCGACAAAACGACGAAATCCATCTCAATTCAGATAGAAGGGAGGAGCCTCATCACCAATGAAATGACCGAAGAGAAGGAAATGATCGAGACAGATCACATCAGCCACGGAGGGATGATTACAATGGTCGGGACCGCCATCCTCAAGACCACCACCAAAACAGAAGGGATGATCGACACCCAGTCGAACGTCATCCGCGAGATGGAGACTATCCCCGACAATAGAGCAGGGATCATGACCGATACAGTGAACACGAAGAAGCTCCTCAGCCGAACCGGGGGAGAGGTCGGGGTGATGATGGCAACGAGGACGCCATAATGGCCCCCCACCACCACAGGGATCAGTTAATCAGGCCCCCTGGGGGCACGAAGGATGGGTAAGGTCCGTGGTCGAACGTATCCCAGAACCAGAAGGATACATCGACACTTTAGCAGGAGGACCCTCTCTATCGGGAACCAGCAATCAAGAGAGGAAGAGCTATGAACGAGAAGGGAAGCAACCACCCTCCGTAACGAGCAGGCGGATTGCCCTCACACCTCACGCGGAAATCGTATTCTCAGCAGGTGACGCGGAAGATGTGAGGATGCCTCATTCTGACCCACTGGTTATACATGCCCAGATAGCAACCAAAACTGTCAAAAGAGTTTTTATTGACACTGGGTCATCTGTTGATATACTCTCTTGGGAAGCCTTCTCACAACTCGGAGTCTTAGCGACTGCACTCTGGCCATATCCAGGAACACTGGTAGCTTTTTCTGGAGATGAGATACCAGTTGCAGGAACCATCGAGCTGACGGTGGTGCCTGGGACTGCGTCGAAGCGAAGGATGGAGAACATAGTCTTCACCATTGTCCGTGTCCCAACAGTGTACAACGCCTTGCTAGAGAGGGTATCCCTCTAAAAATTTCAGATGGTGGTCTCTATTTACCATTTTTTGGCCAAGTTTCATGTCGCTGGAGGAGAGGTTGGCGAGGTCCGTGGTCAGCAGCCGGAAAGCAGAAGCTATTATTTGACCTCCCTGAGGAAGAAAAAAGAAGTGATGCAGGTCGAGGAATATACCGCGAGCAGAATCAAAAAAGAAAGAGAGAGCCCACGAGAAGAACTTATAGCAGAAACCGATCCAGGAAGCGCTCTCACAGAAGCAGAACTGGAAGTGAGACCGGCGGCTAGAAAGGATCCAACCGCGGACGAAAAGCAGGCTCATCTACCATTCCCCAATCCTGAAGAGAAAGTGTATTTAGGGCAAGCCTTAGGACCAGAAGAGAAGGAACGCGTCCTCGATATCATAGCCAGATCAAGAGATATCTTTGCATGGTCACCAAGGGATTTACTGGGGGTTCCCCCGTCGATCGCCTTGCACACACTCCGGATAAGACATGACGCCAAGCTTGTCGCTCAGAAGAAAAGAAAAATGGCGCCCGAGAAGGCGCACACCGCCAAAGAAGAAACAGAGAAATTACTCGATGTGGGCTTCATCGAAGAAGTAGAAGACTCAAAATGGTTGTCCAACGTGGTTTTGGTCAGAAAGTCTAATGGAAAATGGCGCATGTGTGTTGATTTTTCTGATCTCAACAAATCTTGCCCCAAGGATAGTTACCCGCTCCCATCAATCGACGAATTAGTTAATGAGACTGCGGGGAATGCCGTCCTTAGTTTTCTGGATGCATACTCAGGGTACAACCAAATCCGCATGGACCCGCTTGATAAAAACGCTACCACGTTCATTACGAATTAAGGGATCTTCTGCTATCAAGTTATGCCATTTGGGTTGAGAAATGTAGGGGCCACGTTCCAAAGAACTATTGACAAGATTTTTCGTGCCCAAATTGGAAAGAACCTGTCGATCTATGTAGACGATATCGTGGTAAAAAGCTTGAAGGCAGAAGATCACACGGCTGATCTGCAAGAAACCTTTGATTCTCTGCGGCGCGGAGGACTAAATCTGAACGCGGAGAAATGTGTCTTTGGGGTTGACTCCGGGAAGTTCTTGGGATTCTTGTTTAGCCAGCGTGGGATAGATGTGAACCCGGAGAAGATTGCAGCGATTCAAAGCATGCAACCACATAGAACGATCAAAGAGATCCAGACTCTCAACGGCGCTGTCAACAATCTCAGCCGATTCTGCTCTTGTCTCGTGGATAGATCTTTACCGTTCTTTGCTTTACTTAAAAAGAGAGGGCCCATCCAATGGACGCTGGAATTGCAGCAAGCTTTCGAAGGAATGAAAGACTACTTAATGAAGTTACCAACTCTTCACAGGCCGAAAAAGCTTGAAGTTCTGCACCTCTACTTGGCAGTTAGGAGGACAACCATCAGTTCTGTTCTCACCCGCGAAGAAAAATATCATGTTTACTACATCAGCAGGGTATTGCAGGATGCTGAGATGAGATATGAACCAATCGAGAAAATGATCTTGTGCCTGGTGTTTGCGGCAAGAAGATTACGGCCTTACTTCCAAGACCACCCGGTTCAGGTCTTTGATGAAACCATGCGGAAATAACAAGGAATTGGACGCGGATATGTCAAGAACGGTCTTCAAAGAGAACTGGGATATAAGGAGGACGCGGACATAAAATGATGACACATGTCCATCATGCCCACCACCCACGACAATCACACGTGTTAGCTCAACGACGACACGTGTCAAAGAAAGGGACCCTGGCCGAGCCATATAAATAGGGAAGTGAACAGGAGAGAAGGGGGGAGGAAAAAGGACGACAAAAAGAGAAAAGAAGAAGAAGAGGAACAAATTAGAGGATAACCGTGGAATTTGCGAAGTAACCGCGTAAAATTGAGAAGAATAGAGAGAAAGAAAGGGGAGAAGCCTACATATCCACGACGAACCACACGTCTCAGGCTAATCTCCGCGGACAGGTATAAACCTTTAAGATATAAAATAAACGGATGAGCTCCCATGAAAACATGCGGGGTTATGGTTAAATTCATGAATGCGAGTGAAGCGCGGCCCAGGTTGAATAGCGAATGAATTGATTCGCGTGTCAGGTAAGCCCGTGTAATATAAAAATATTTACTCGTGTCGAAACCCCCTGGGGCCCATCGAAAGTGGGTCCCTGGTACAATTTTCTTGGGTTGGCTTCATCACTGGCGCCGTCTGTGGGAACCCACTCACCCTGAGGGGTTCAATTTTAAGTTTTTATTAAATAATCTACATATGTTTTAAGTCTAAAACATCGCCTATTCACGGTCTCGACTAAACAGCCTTCTAATCTACAAGAGACACATAGGCCTCTAGAAAAACCCCCGTGAAGGAGGGGGGAGGAAAAAGGACGACAAAAAGAGAAAAGAAGAAGAAGAGGAACAAATTAGAGGATAATCGCGAAATCTGCGAAGTAACCGCGTAAAATTGAGAAGAATAGAGAGAAAGAAAGGGGAGAAGCCTACATATCCGCGATGAACCACACGTCTCAGGCTAATCTCCGCGGACAGGTATAAACCTTTAAGATATAAAATAAACGGATGAGCTCCCATGAAAACATGCGGGGTTATGGTTAAATTCATGAATGCGAGTGAAGCGCGGCCCAGGTTGAATAGCGAATGAATTGATTCGCGTGTCAGGTAAGCCCGTGTAATATAAAAATATTTACTCGTGTCGAAACCCCCTGGGGCCCATCGAAAGTGGGTCCCTTGTACAATTTTCTTGGGTTGGCTTCATCACTGGCGCCATCTGTGGGAACCCACTCACCCTGAGGGGTTCAATTTTAAGTTTTTATTAAATAATCTACATATGTTTTAAGTCTAAAACATCGCCTATTCACGGTCTCGACTAAACAGCCTTCTAATCTATAAGAGACACATAGGCCTCTAGAAAAACCCCCGTGAAGGAGGGGGGGTAGGAAAATGATCATCTAAAAGCATAAGATAACAAACTTCCTGCCAGACATTTTTACTAACAAAACTGTAAGTGGTTTGTGACGGACAGGAAACATGTACAACAACGAAGACTCGGATGAAATGAGCCAAAGCACGATGCCAGAGCAAGAGGCCACTAGTATGTACAATCCATCTGTGCTACAATCAGGGGAACAACAAAGCATGTGGGCATCGCCATATGTGCCCCCTTATTTCCCAACATACGTGCCGGAATACGTACCGCCTGTGTACGTGCCACATGTGGCGCAGCAAGAGCCGCATTATTACTTCCCACAAGTTCCCGAGCCTCAGCCCTATTATCAGCCGGTCCCCGCGCCGCAATATTATTATCAACCAGCATCAGGGCCTCAACACCAGCACCAGCAATAAACGAGCCGCGGCATTACCATGATTACGAGAACATATACCAAAGCCAGCCCAAAACTCACGACCAGCAATATGACATGTATGGACATCCAGACGCGGCAGAAACAATCAATCCGAATCAGTATGGGAACCCTGCACCCGGAGCGTCAGGACATGGATTCGATCCCCTGCATCAGGGCGCGTAAGGGGTTAATATGCGACCCAGCAAACATCGACGAGGAGAGCATTCAACTGACGTATCGACTTCCACAAAGTCTGGCTCAACGCAAATGAAAGTTAACGTCCCGGATGCCCTGCCCTCTGTTTTCACTCAAGATATTTGTCGAGCACCGGTCCCCAAGCGATGGAGGGATGTGAATCTCATGAAATACGATGGGACCACAGATCCAGAAGATCATATGTGTCATTTCATGACTGCAATGGGAATCAACGAATACAATGATGCTATGCTATGTCGGACTTTCCCATCAACCCTCACCAAGATCGCCTTAACCTGGTTCACCAACTTACCAAAGGGTTCAGTTAGCAGCTTCTCTGATTTGAACCGGATTTTCCAATCTCACTTTGGAAGCGCACGATCAAGGAAGAAAACCATGCTAGACTTGAACTCAATCAAGCAAGGAGGGGATGAAACCCTGGGTCACTTCTTCGCCCGATTCACCAATGTAGTCGTCCAAATCCCGAATTTCAATCATGAATCCGCGACTATCATCCTCATGGGCAATCTAGAGGAGGGTGATTTCAAGACTTACTTATTCAGGAAGAAACCCAAAAGCTATGATTAGTTAAGGGATCTGGTGTCTCGACAGATAGATGCAGAAGAAGCGGCCGCGTCAAGTTCAAGAGCAAATGGCGGGCATCAAGGCTTTTTCAGCAAGCTGGCAGGAAAGTTCAGGAAGGACAAAGGGGCAGCAAAACCCCCCAAACAACCATCAGCGGAACACCACCGACAAAATGACGAAGTCCACCTCAATTCAGATAGGAGGGAGGAGCATCGTCATCAAAGAAATGATCGAAGAGAAGGAGATGACCGCAATAGAAGCCATCAACCGCGGAGAGATAATTACCATGATCGGGAAAGCCATCCTCGTGAACACCACCAGAATAGAAGGGACGATCGACACCTGGTAGTGCGTCACATGCAAGGCGAGGAATATCCTCGTCATCAAAACAGGGATCCTGACCGATACAGGGAGCGCGAGGAAGCAGCACAGCCGTATCGAGGGAGGGGCCGGGGGCGTCGATGGCGGAGAGGACGCCATAACGGTCCCCCACCCCCTCAAGGGTCAGTGAACCAGGCTCCCCGCGAGCAAGAAGGAAGGTTGAGGTCCGCGGTCGAGCGTATTCCAGAGCCCGAAGGATACATCGACACTCTAGCTGGAGGACCCTCTCTTTCAGGAGCTAGTAACCAGGAGAGGAGGAATTATGAGCGAGAAGGAAAGCAACCACCCTCCGCGGCGAGCAGACGAATTGCCCACACGCCGCACGCAGAAATGGTATTCACAGCAAGAGACGCGGAAGATGTAAGGATGCCTCATTCCGACCCGCTGGTCATACATGCTCAAATAGCAACCAAGACTGTCAAAAGGGTGTTCATTGACACAGGATCATCGGTTGATATACTCGCATGGGAAGCCTTTCTGTAGCTCGGAGTCTCGGCAACGGCACTCAAGCCATACTCAGGGACATTAGTTGCTTTCTCCGGAGATGAAATACCAGTCGCATGGACCATAGAGCTGACGGTAGTGCTCGGATCAGCTCCAAGACGAAGGATGGAAAACATAGTTTTCACCATCGTACGGATCCCAACAGTATACAACGCCCTGCTAGGAAGAGTATCACTCTATAAATTTCAGACGGTGGTCTCTATCTACCATTTCTTGGCTGCGGAGAAGTAGGTGAAGTCCGTGGACAACAACCAGAGAGCCGGAGCTGTTACTTAACCTCCCTCAGAAAGAAAAGAGAAGTAATGCAGATTGAAGAATACGCCGCGAGCACAACTGAAAAGAAGGCAGAAAACTCGCAGAAGGAGCTTGTAGAAGAAACCGATCAAGAGGGTACCAGTACTGAAGCAGAATTGGAGGTAAGACCCGCGGCAAGGGAAATTCCAACCGCTGATGAGAGGCAAGTCCACTCCCCATTCTCCAACCTGGAAGAAAGAGTATATATGGGGCAAGCATTAGAGTCCGAAGAGAAACAGCGAGTCCTCGACATAATAGCACGGTCGAGAGACATTTTCGCCTGGTCACCAAAAGATCTACTGGGGGTCCCTCCGTCCATCGCCTTGCACACCCTCAGGATAAGACATGATGCTAGGCCGATTGCTCAGAAAAAAAGGAAGATGGCACCTGAAAAAGCTCTCGCTGCAAAAGAAGAAACAGAAAAGTTACTGGATGCCGGTTTCATTGAGGAAGTAGAAGACTCCGAATGGCTGTCCAATGTGGTTCTGGTCAGAAAGTCAAATGGGAAGTGGCGTATGTGTGTTGATTTTTCGGATCTCAACAAATCATGTCCCAAGGATAGTTACCCACTTCCCTCAATTGATGAGTTGGTTGATGAAACTTCCGGAAATGCTGTCCTCAGTTTCCTGGACGCATATTCAGGGTATAACCAAATCCGTATGGATCCCCTTGATAAGAAGGCCACAACCTTTATTACTAATCAGGGGCTTTTCTGCTATAAGGTTATGCCGTTCGGATTAAGGAATGCAGGGGCCACGTTCCAGAGAACTGTTGTCAAGATCTTTCGAGCCCAGACTGGGAGAAACATATCGATCTATGTAGATGATATCGTGGTAAAAAGCTTGAAAGCAGAAGATCACGCAGCTGATCTGCAGGAGACCTTCGACTCTCTGAGACGCGGAGGATTAAACTTGAACGCGGAAAAGTGTGTTTTCGGCGTTGATTCTGGAAAGTTTTTGGGATTCTTGGATAGCCAGCGAGGGATAGATGTAAACCTTGAAAAGATTGCAGTGATTCAAGGCATGCGACCGCCCAGAACGATCAAAGAAGTCCAAGCTCTCAACGGTGCTGTCAACTATCTCAGCCGATTCTGCTCTTGTCTCGCGGATAAATCTCTGCCCTTCTTCGCTCTGCTAAAGAAGAAAGGACCGATCCAGTGGACACCAGACTTGCAACAAGCCTTCGAAGGGTTGAAAGATTATCTGACAAAGCTGCCAACCTTACACCAACCCGAAAGGCTTGACGACCTATACCTTTACTTGGCTATCAGGAGTGCGACCATCAGTGCAGTACTCACCCACGAAGAGAAATATCCAATTTATTACATAAGCAGAGTCTTACAAGATGCTGAAACGAGATATGAACCGATCGAGAAGATGATTCTGTGTTTAGTATTCGCGGCAAGGAGACTACGGCCTTACTTCCAAGACCACTCAGTCCAGGTCTTAACCAACCTTCCTTTAAGGCAAATCCTGCACTCCCCATGCCTCTCAGGACGGATGACAAAGTGGGCAGTAGAATTGTCGGAATTTGACATTGACTACAAACCACAGAAGGCAGCGCTAGCACAAACCCTGGCAGATTTCATCTGTGAAACAAGTTTTGAAGAACAAGCATCGTTTGAAGAAGGGAGTTGGGTTTTGAGAGTTGATGGAGCAGTCAATCAAGCAGGTTGTGGAGCTGGAATAGCTTTAGTATCCCCTGAGGGACAGGTAGCAAACTACGCTTATAAGCTTGCCTTCCAAGCAACAAACAACGAGGCTGAGTATGAAGCTCTTATAGTAGGTTTAGAAATAACGCTGTCAAGAGGAGCTAGGAGCGTGATTACCTATACAGATTCTGAGGTCTTGGCAAGAAAGATAGAAGGAGAATATGAGTCCAAAACAGGTTTGATGCCAGACTATCTGAGAAAAGTCCTGGCCTTACGAAAGGCCTTCTTGAATTTCAAAATAACGGCCGTCCCGAGGGAAGAAAATCAACAGGCAGACGCTCTGGCAAGGGTAGGCGCGGCAATGCCATCCGAGGTCGGTGCAGAATTTATGTTCGAGAAAAGAGAAGGCCGTGGGCTTGTGAAAGAAGTTTTTTTCATTGAAACAAATGGAGAAAACGACTGGAGGACACCCGTGGCGGAATACCTGGAAAAAGGAATTCTTCCCGCGGAAAAGCATGAGGCTAAACAAGTCAAGATGAGAGCAGCAAGATTCACTGTCCGCGATGGACGGCTTTACAAAAAGGGTTTTGCACAGCCAGACCTAACGTGTGTTGCTACAGAGGAAGGAATGATGATTATACAAGAACTACATTCTGGTGTATGTGCGCACCACCAAGGTTGGAGAGCACTAGCAGTTAAGATCATGAGGACGGGATACTATTGGCCGACGATGAAGCGAGATGCTCAGGAATTCATCAAGAAGTGTGACGCGTGCCAAAAATATGGAAATGCTATCCATCAGCCCGCGGAAACTATGAAAGAAATCCATGGTGCCTGCCCTTTCTCCCTATGGGGGATGGACATTTTAGGACCATTTCCAACCGCGCCTGGCCAGCTGAAATACGTGATCGTAATTGTGGACTACTTCACCAAGTGGGTGGAGGCAGAAGCTGTGGGACTCATAACGGCTGAAAAAGTGAAGAAATTCTTGTGGAAGAATCTGGTCTGCCGCTTCGGAGTTCCAGAATCAATCATCACTGATCACGGTCCCCAGTTTGACTGCGAAACCATCCGAAGTTTCTGTAAAGATCTCAATATTAATCTCAAATTCTCATCTGTAGCGCACCCTCAAACGAACGGACAAGCAGAGGTCACCAATCGGCAAATCTTGGAGGGGATACGGAAGAAATTGGGAGACACGGCCAAAGGGAGATGGGTAGAACTCCTTCCTTTAGTGCTATGGTCTCACAGAACATCCACGAAGACGCCGACAGGAGAGACGCCCTTCTTTTTGGTTTATGGGGTCGATGTGGTCATACCAGTTGAGCGGATGATGCCGTCAGCCCGTGTCTCCGGATTCAAACCACAGACCAACGAAGAAGCGCTTGAAGTGGAAATGCATCTGAGGGAAGAACGAAGGATGATGGCCGCCTTGAAAGTAGAAGAGTACAAAAGACGGGCTGCAAGGTACCACAACCAGAAGGTTCGCCCGCGACAATTCCAGAGGGGAGATCTAGTTCTACGACTAATGCAGACGGGAGGAAAGCTGGATGCCAATTGGGAAGGCCCATACGTGGTAGCCGACATCATTCAAGCTGGCGCTTACAAGTTGAAGAATGAAAAAGGAGAAATCCTGAACAAGACCTGGAACGCCAATTGTCTGAAAAAGTACTTTATGTAAATCTTGAAACACTGTCCTTTAGTTTAATAATCGCCCCCGCAGGAAGTTGGATGAGCGGTTAGCGGGCGTTTTCCTTGAATTACTAAGAATGACCAATAAGATTGATGACGCTGGAGCTCACTCCGCGTCACTCCCTTGATCGAGACTCTTGATCTCTCAAGGTCGAGCTAACGAACGAGAAGATTGATGACGCTGGAGCTCACTCCGCGTCACTCCCTTGATCGAGACTCTTGATCTCTCAATGTCGAGCTAACGAACGAGAAGATTGATGACGTTGGAGCTCACTCCGCGTCACTCCCTTGATCGAGACTCTTGATCTCTCAAGGTCGAGCCAACGGACGAGAAGATTGATGACGCTGGAGCTCACTCCGCGTCACTCCCTTGATCGAGACTCTTGATCTCTCAAGGTCGAGCTAACGAACGAGGAGATTGATGACGCTGGAGCTCACTCCGCGTCACTCCCTTGATCGAGACTCTTGATCTCTCAAGGTCGAGCTAACGAACGAGAAGATTGATGACGCTGGAGCACACTCCGCGTCACTCCCTTGATCGAGACTCTTGCTCTCTCAAGGTCGAACTAACGAACGAGAAGATTGATGACGCTGGAGCTCACTCCGCATCACTCCCTTGATCGAGACTCTTGATCTCTCAAGGTCGAGCTAACGAACGAGGAGATTGATGACGCTGGAGCTCACTCCGCGTCACTCCCTTGATCGAGACTCTTGATCTCTCAAGGTCGAGCTAACGAACGAGAAGATTGATGACGCTGGAGCTCACTCCGCGTCACTCCCTTGATCGAGACTCTTAATCTCTCAAGGTCGAGCTAACGAACGAGGAGATTGATGACGCTGGAGCTCACTCCGCATCACTCCCTTGATCGAGACTCTTGATCTCTCAAGGTCGAGCTAACGAACGAGAAGATTGATGACGCTGGAGCTCACTCCGCGTCACTCCCTTGATCGAGACTCTTGATCTCTCAAGGTCGAGCTAACGAACGAGAAGATTGATGACACTGGAGCTCACTCCGCGTCACTCCCTTGATCGAGACGCTTGATCTCTCAAGGTCGAGCTAACGAACGAGAAGATTGATGACGCTGGAGCTCACTCCGCGTCACTCCCTTGATCGAGACTCTTGATCTCTCAAGGTCGAGCTAACGAACGAGAAGATTGATGACGCTGGAGCTCACTCCGCGTCACTCCCTTGATCGAGACTCTTGATCTCTCAAGGTCGAGCTAACGAACGAGAAGATTGATGATGCTGGAGCTCACTCCGCGTCACTCCCTTGATCGAGACTCTTGATCTCTCAAGGTTGAGCTAACGAACGAGGAGATTGATGATGCTGGAGCTCACACCGCGTCACTCCCTTGATCGAGACTCTTGATCTCTCAAGGTCGAGCTAACGAACGAGAAGATTGATGACGCTAGAGCTCACTCCGCGTCACTCCCTTGATCGAGACTCTTGATCTCTCAAGGTCGAGCTAACTAGCGTAAAAATCGATAATGCTGGAGCTCATTCCGCGTCACTCTCTCTATTGGGACCCGTGATTACTCAAGGGAGAGTCAATAAATGTAAAAACAACAAACGTCGGAGACTTCTCCGTGTCGCTCCTCCGACCAGGATGCGCGATTCCTCAAAAACCAAAATAATTAAAAACATAGTTCAATGCCATGATCATAAGACTAAAAACTCTGAGGAGTACAACCACAGACAAACGTCACAAGAAAAACGAACATTCCCCTTGGTCTCATGACACACATGAATAAGGACGACACAGACACACGATACAACAATTGCATAAGAGATTTCACACATCCGGAAGGATGACCGGCCTCGGAGGCGACATGACCCAACCATTCTCCACACAAATGGATCCCTCGTCAAGCACACGAACGTCGAAGTGAACACCACCACGATGGCGAAGTACCATGATAGTTCCCATTCCCAGCCCTTGAGACGCAAGAAAATCACTCCAACCATCGACAAGCCAAAAAATCCCATAATCCCTTTTGACTATTTGGATCGGAAAATCCACAGTTGAGCCCAGAGATAAAAAGACTTGGGTTGGATCGGTAACACCTGTCTCATCTTCAAAAAGAGCAGGCAGCGACTGGGAAAGAACAAAACAAATAAGGTGTAAAGAAAGAAGTAAATCTTCTCAAAGAAATAGAAGAAGAAGAAGAAGACAACTCACTCGTTCCAGCAGCTGATCTTCAAAATCCAAGGCTAAGTAAAAAGCCCAGGGGTTCGCATTTGATGCCTCCATTTAGAAATCAAAAAACACTAGGGGAGAAAACACCCTTGTGCCTCACTTATATAACCGCGCAAAGAAAAGGAAATGGAATATATTCTCGAAAGAATCTTTCAGAATCCTCAAAAGAAGAGCACAACCACCACAGGACATAGGCTCGCTAAAGTCACGAATCGAAAAGACAAGTCTGAATCACACGAAGACCAAGAAGAATCTTGGGCATAACCATTTTTTATTCATAACAAAAGAAAAATACGTGCCAACGGAAATAATCTCCTCGACTTACAAAAGGATACTAGAAAAACCAATCACGGATAGAAACCGTTAGTTAAAATATCAGCAGGCTCGAAAGGAGAATAGCCAACGATCTCGTCCCCATCCTCCAAACCCATGATTTGGACTTCAAAACGAGCATTCCCCTTGTGGATAAAAACCATAGAGGATCCGACCACAAGCCCATGAGATTCAATAAAATCTCCCCATCCGTGACGAAGCCAATACATCCCGTAATCACCCTTGTAAACGCGAACCGGAAAATCGCGTAAGAGGTGGGATGAAAGGAAAACTTGCTCAGGGAGATCGCCCGCGAATTCACCCTCAAAACGCATAGGCAAGAGCTGAAAACAAAAGAGAACAAAAGGTCAAATGCAAAGAATAAATGTTATCAAAACTCATGTTCCCAAAGAAGACTTACCAAGCGGGATGTTTGATCAAGACGGTCAATAGACTGAAAGAAGGCCCACCTATCCGATCTAGGAGCGGCCATGAACACAATTGGGGAACAAAGAAGAATTATGAAATATTGAAAAAGAAAAAAGTAAAGATACCCCCTATAAAAGCCTAAAGAGCAGCATGCATGACTACCATCTGGCATAAGATTCCTCTAAAAATTGAAAACATGCGAGCTCGCCAACCAAGGCGGCAGTATAGTCACGAGAGCTGCAGAAGTAACTTCAGTGAAATGACTTAACCTCCAGGAACAATAGACAAAACAAAGGTCAGGCGAAACTCAGGCCTAAATCAAACACGCGGCTTAAGGAACACCACGTAGAGGAACCCCAGGATGACAAGCTGAAACACGCGGCACGTTTGATCGAATATAAGAACCCCGTGAAATCCTGTAAGGATTACCATACATAAAATAAAGAAATGGAATTCGAAAATCCACCAAAAGCCTTTTACAGAGTTATCGTTACAGAAGAACAACTTCAATCCCTATGCCTCCCACTGATGTACGTCCTCCTAGAAGAGGATGCGCATCGCCTGGTGCATCTGTGGTCTCGATCCAACCGCGAGCATGAAGTCAAAGTCGAAGTGGACGCAGACGGAATTTATTGGTTCACAGACGGATGGCCCGGATTCGTAGAAGCTAACAGGATAAGCATTGGAGTTTCGATCTTCGAGGTTTACGTCGCAAACCCCGACTGGGATTACAACGGAATAGAGGGACGCGGATGAAGAATCACTACAAGAGCGACCAGCATTGTAATCTCAATGCCTTTAAAATGTCTATGTGTAAAAGAACGGAGTAACATTCGAACTAAATAAGGTCTAGAAATCGTATAACGCTATCTGTTTCGAAATAAAAAGAGTGGGTCTCCATGTTTCAGAACTTCAAAAGCAAAATGTTTCCTTTATTCACGAAATAAACTCATACATCGAATGGATTCTCCCAATTTATAAATGGCTCAACATGAGTCGCTGGAAGAGACAACTGGAACATGATCCTCAATTTCAGCACATTCTAAATTGCGCCGCGGACAAACTATAAAACAAGCACGACCCATGTAGAAAAAAGTCATCAATGACCCAACAACAAAGCCGTGATGAGTAACAAATCTATCCCAGCCACGACGAAGGTATAAGCGACCATCCGATCCCCTTTCCACTTCAACTCGAAGATTCTTAATGGTATAAGAAGTCAAGAAAATCTTCCGCGGAGGAGGAAATCTGAACTCCTCCTCAAATTGATTAGGGAGAGGCTGTCAAGGAGAAACATAAGTCAGATAATTGAAGTTAAAGAAAAAGGGGTAGAAAGAAACATTTTTAAGAAACCGATACTATCAAAGAAATCCTACAAGTGAAGAAAGATGATCGACGCATCCCAAAGTTCTGAAAAACGCCCAAGGGTTAGAAATCCCAGGCGCCATGAATCCTCATCAGAGGGGAGAACCACAATTATAAAGAACTAAAGACACAAGTCAAGAGTATTCAAGCATGGCAGACAAGTGGCGAAAAACTTTCATCAACCACAATACAAGTGGCCGAGCCAATCAGATGATAATTGCTACAAAAGAGTAATTATATACAAGAACATAATCTCGCGAGCGAGTTAATAAGAACCATTGTTTGAACATAAAAAACACAAGATTGTTCAGTCACCACAGGAGTTAATTACAGAATTGGCCAGCGCCAGCAAAATCTGAAAAGACAAGAAAATTACATCCCTAAGCCTCAAGGATCGGCGACGACGTCGACCTCTTCACCATCTGAGTCCTCCTCGTCCGAGAGTTCCTCTCCCGCCATCTCTTCCGGGGTCAATCCCCAATCCGCGACCGATAGGCTCGCCTCGAACTTCTCCAAAGGAACGCCGGGGTTAGCCCGCGAACGGACGACGCTTTGGTTAATGCCAGTAGACATCCCTTTTCGGAAGTAGCTGAAGCACTTGTCCTTTAAAAGCTCAACGCCCTCAGGAGATCGAAGGCATGGTTTTGCTATTGAGGAGAGGAAGGAAGTGCCTGCGTCGGTTTTGAACCACTCAGAAGTCAAGAATTTAAGACCTTCAGGGGATTCCAGCCACCGGAGCGCAACCTCCTGAGGAGCCTGGGACTGAAGCTTCTCCAACTCCTGCTTCATCAGGGCGCGATCTTCTTCGACGATGGAATGCTCCACTTGAAGATCTCCGAGACGTGCCTCGGATGTCTCCAGTTCCTTCTTCATTTGCTCCGCGGATCGATGAAACTCTTCTCCTTGACGACGTAAGACATCCGAATTTGAAAGTTCCGCGTCAAGTTTGGAAGACAAAGCGGAATTCTGCTCCTTCAAAGTAGAAATTGGCTCATTAGCAGCCTACAACTTCTCATGAAGTTCCACGGACCGCTTTTTGAATTTCTCCACTTAAGAAGGGTCGCCAACAGTGTTGCCTAGCGTCCTTAACTTGTGATTCAACGCTTTCACCTCAGCGGCCTTTTTAGAAAGCTCCGCCTCGAAAGACACCAGCCGCCTCTCTGAGTCGATTTGGAAACTCCTAACCTAAAAGAAACCAAGAAAGAAGTGAAAATAAGGGGACAAGAATCGAACAAAAAACTTAACTAAATATAAAAAGGTCCCCACCGCGAACTTACCCACTCACCCACACGCTCAAATTGTAGAGAAAAGTCATCCAATTCCAAGCGCCGCACCCATGATCGTTCGTTCCGCGCAAATTTTTCTGAACCGCGGAGACGAACTAGATCATCGACCCCGAAGCCGGGGATGCGAAAGGCGGGCAAAGCGTCGTCCCCTTGAAGAAAAAGCGCCTCCTCTTCCCCGCTACCAGAGGCGCGAGATGAGCCCACGGTCTTCCTTTTCTTCTGAGGACGAGAAGCGTCCACGCCCGAAGGACCGGGATGTTTCTCGCGGACATCTGAAGCCACAACCTCGGTTTCCACCGCAGGTTCGTTGGCTCTATCCGTGTCCTCAACCGCTGCTCCTTGGGGCGCAACAGGCGGGCGGGGGGCACGCTTGGCAGACTTCTTCTTCCTCACCTTTCCGCTTTCTTGAACGGAATGGCGATCGGCTAGGGAACTCAAATCCATCAGGTCTGCCCAAAAAAGAAGCAAAAAGACAAGGCGTTAATAATTGTTCGCGAGCACACGAGTTCTCTTAAAAAAGGAAGAAAACATAAGAGCATGTGAATGGTATACACGAAACGCTAAGATAATCACAAAAATAAAAATGAAAAAAGACTAAGGCAGACACCTAATCGCGGATGAGGCAGACTCAGCCCCGCCATCTCAAGACGAAGAGCCGAAACCATCGATCGCCACGGTAACTTTGGCTCATGAACGAAGGAATCCTTAAACTTATCTAAATGGGCGACCCATGGCTTCTTGACCGCACTAAACCACCCAGGAACAGTCTTAAATTCAAGGCAAACGCCAGCTTTGTTGCGAACCAAAAACCACTTGTGTTTCCAATTCGGCTTGCTGGAAAGCCTCTCGATATAACTACAACTGGAGTTGCACTGATAGAACCGAGGATCTTGAGGCCCTCTCTTCAAGGAAAAGATGCTGAGCATTCATTCTTTCGTCGGAAGCACACCGATATCCTTGCAGCGCATCACAAAGCTGGCGAAGAACATCCAACAGTTTGGTACAACTTGCGCGGGGCTCAAATTGTACTCGGACAAGAAGGCTATGAACAGAGGATGAAGAGGCAAGCGAAATCCTTGGGATAAACTCGCTGCGTACACCACCAAGAAGTCCTCATAAGCGTCTAAACACCCTCCACCCTCTGAAGGAAGACACAACTCCACTCCTGCTGGCCATGGAAATACCCGGGCCAAAACTTCAACACTCGAAAGATCAAGCAACGTCGTACATCCTCGCACCTCTTGAATAGGAGAACGACGCGGACGAACCCTCTCGGAAATAACAGGAGGGCAGGGTTGAGGGTCGCGAAGGGAGAACTCTCCCCGAAAGGAACAAGAACCCAAATCGTCAAGGGAATAAGATGGGAAGTCGAGGTCGCTAAGAACATCCTTCGAACGAACTCTTGCACACTTCTCAGCAAAGCCTACAGGAGACTCAGCATAAGGAACCCAAGACAACTCAGATTCCCGACCGCTGGTGGATGGATATGGGCTGAGAGAAGCACCCGCGTCGGTTGGAGCTTGAGTCTCCACATCCATTGGATGGACGTCATCCCCCTTCGAAGAAGAAGAAGTTAAAAAAGGAGAGGAATAATAATCAGGATTAGAGCGGTTCCGTCGTCGCCTCACCTTAATTGGATCACCAAAGGGACCCACGCGGTCTGGAGAAGAAATACTGGAAGAAGACGAGTCGGAGGAACTTCCTAAATCGGAGGATGAACTCCCGCTAGACGAAGACGAAGAGTCCAAGACAACCGCGGGAATATCCCCTCCTGGATTCAAAGGAAGATCCTCTCTCCATCCTTCCTCCCTCTCGAACTCGTCCAATGCGTCCGGGTTCCCCTCAAAGTTAGCCATCCTTTGAGGAATTAAAAAGCTGATCTGAAAAGGAACCCGTACGCGGACTAAAAGATCAAAAAACCCCCAAAGAAACAGAACCGAAAAAAGGGAAAGGATCCAAACGGATTTGAGCGAAGGAAAAAAGAAAAGAGAAAACTACGCTAAAGTTCTTTAACAAAAAATGATAATAGTTAACAGCAGCATACAAGAACAAATCAAGAACCTAAGAGTAAAAATCGAAGTTACCTCGGAAAATGAAGAACAAACGAAGAACAACCGGGAAACTCAACCGGGAGACGAAGAACAACCAGAAAACTCAACCGGGAGACGAAGAACAACCGGAAAACTCAACGGAGAGACGAAGAACAGTCGGAAAACTCGATCGGAAAGCGAAAAAACCAACGCGGAACTCCAAAAGATGAGAAACTGAGCAAACACCACAAGCAGACAAAAGATAAGTAGTGAAAAAGTAAAAACGGAACGGGGTAATTTATAAGAAAATTACCGACTCTTCAGTTCCCCCCAAAAAGTATGGGCCGTAGGAAACCTTTGACGGGCCCAAAGCTACCTCTTAACAGGCCCATTAAGGCTCTTCGAAGACAAAAAATGCAGATTATCCCCTACAAAAAGAAGGAAGGGACATATTTCCGCGGGTAAAGATCGAATCGTCTTAAGCTCTCTTGGAACTCAACCCGACCCGAGGAGCTGTGATGAAACCATGCGGAAATAACAAGGAATTGGACGCGGATATGTCAAGAACGGTCTTCAAAGAGAACTGGGATATAAGGAGGACGCGGACATAAAATGATGACACATGTCCATCATGCCCACCACCCACGACAATCACACGTGTTAGCTCAACGACGACACGTGTCAAAGAAAGGGACCCTGGCCGAGCCATATAAATAGGGAAGTGAACAGGAGAGAAGGGGGGAGGAAAAAGGACGACAAAAAGAGAAAAGATGAAGAAGAGGAACAAATTAGAGGATAACCGCGGAATTTGCGAAGTAACCGCGTAAAATTGAGAAGAATAGAGAGAAAGAAAGGGGAGAAGCCTACATATCCGCGACGAACCACACGTCTCAGGCTAATCTCCGCGGACAGGTATAAACCTTTAAGATATAAAATAAACGGATGAGCTCCCATGAAAACATGCGGGATTATGGTTAAATTCATGAATGCGAGTGAAGCGCGGCCCAGGTTGAATAGCGAATGAATTGATTCGCGTGTCAGGTAAGCCCGTGTAATATAAAAATATTTACTCGTGTCGAAACCCCCTGGGGCCCATCGAAAGTGGGTCCCTTGTACAATTTTCTTGGGTTGGCTTCATCAGTCTTGACTAGCCTTCCTTTAAGGCAGATCATACATTCTCCTTGCCTTTCAGGACAGATGACAAAATGGGCGGTAGAATTGTCAGAATTTGAGATCGAATACAAGCCGCGGAAGGCCGCATTAGAACAAACCCTAGCTGATTTCATCTGCGAGACAAGCTTTGAAGAACAGGCATCATCTGAAGATGGTAGTTGGATCTTAAAAGTAGACGGAGCGGTCAACCAAGCTGGTTGTGGAGCTGGGATTGCCTTGATATCCCCTGAAGGACAGATGGTGAATTATGCATATAAACTCACCTTTGAAGCAACCAACAATGAAGCTGTGTATGAGGCCCTTATAGCAGGGCTAGAAATAGCCCTGACACGTGGAGCAAGAGGGGTAGTCGCTTACACTGACTCCGAAGTCTTGATGATGTAAGTAGAAGGGAGATACGAGGCCAGAACAGGTTTGATGCCAGATTATTTGAGGAAAGTTCAAGCTTTACGAAGAGCCTTCTTAAACTTCACAATAACAGCTGTCCCGAGGGAAGAGAATCAGCAAGCAGACGCATTGGCATGGGTAGGCACGGCAATGCCATCCGAAGTCGGGTCGGAATTCATGTTTAAAAAGAGAGAAAGTCGTGGACTTGTGAAAGAAGTTTTCTTCATTGAGACTGACGGAGAGAACGACTGGAGGACCCCCATAGCTGAGTATTTGGAGAAAGGGATCCTCCCTGCAGAAAAGTCCGAAGCCAAACACATGGTGACAAGAGCTGCCAGATTCACTGTCCGCGATGGAAAGCTTTACAAGAGAGGTTTCGCGCAGCCTGACTTGACATGTGTCACCACTGAAGAAGGAATGATAATCATACAGGAACTTCACTCTGGGGTATGTGCACATCACCAAGGCTAGAGAGCGCTGACAGCGAAGATCATGAGGACTGGATATTACTGGCCAACGATGAAGCCGGACGTTCAAGGATTCATCAAGAAGTGTGACGCGTGTCAAAAACATGGGAATGCTATCCATCAGCTCGCGGAGACGATGAAGGGAATTTATGGTGCATGTCCATTTTCACTCTGGGGGATGGACATCTTGGGGCCATTTCCGACCGCGCCAGGCCAATTGAAATACGTGATCACGATCGTGGACTACTTCACAAAGTGGGTAGAAGCAGAGGCTATGGGGCTCATCACCGCTGAGAAAGTGAAGAAATTCCTATGGAAAAACCTAGTATGTCGTTTCGGAGTCCCGGAATCGATCATCATGGACCACGGTCCTCAATTCGACTGCGAGACCATCCGCAATTTCTGTAAGGACCTCCACATCGACCTCAAATTCTCGTCCGTAGCACATCCTCAGACAAACGGACAAGCGGAGGTCACCAACCAGTAAATATTGGAAGGAATACGGAAGAAATTGGAAGCCACGACCAAGGGACGATGGGCGGAACTCCTTCCACTAGTACTATGGTCTCATAGGACAACCGCCAAGACACCAACAGGTGAGACACCATTCTCTTTGGTTTACGGAATGGATGCGGTAATTCCGATCGAGCGTATGATTCCATCAACTCACATTCTCGGATTCCACCCGCAGTCCAATGAAGAAGCACTTGAAATAGAAATGCATTTGAGGGAAGAACGCAGAATGATGGCGGCTTTGAAGGCAGAAGAGTACAAGAGACGGGCCGCCAAGTACCACGATCAACGAGTTCGGCCGTGACAATTCCAGAAAGAAGATCTGGTCTTATGGCGAGTGCAAACCGGAGGAAAGTTGGACGCCAACTGGGAGGGTCCGTACGTGGTGGCCGATACTATCCAAACCGGCGCGTACAAGTTGAAGAACGAAAGCGGAGAAACTTTGAACAAAATTTGGAATGCCGATTGTCTGAAGAAGTACTATGTGTAAGTTTGAACACTGAACTTAATTAAATAATCACCCCCGCGGAAAGTTGAATGAGCGGTTAGTAGGCGTTTTTTGTAAATATTGGATATCACGAAGGCAGACGAATTCCCTTAACAACGCTGGAGCTTTCTCCGCGTCGCTCTCTTGATCGAGACTCACGATCTCTCAACGTCGAGCCAATGAACGACAGAGTCTATTGACACTGGAGCTTTCTCCGCATTGCTCCCTTGATCGAGACTCGCGATCTCTCAAGGTCGAGCCAACGAAAGACAGAGTCTATTGATGTTGGAGCTTTCTCCGCGTCGCTCCCATGATCGAGACTCACGATCTCTCAAGGTCGAGCCAACGAACGACAAGAGTCTATTGATGTTGGAGCTTTCTCCGCGTCGCTCCCTTGATCGAGACTCACAATCTCTCAAGGTCGAGCCAACGAACGACATAGTTTGTTGACGCTAGAGCTTTCTCCGCGTCGCTCCCTTGATCGAGACTCACGATCTCCCAAGGTCGAGCCAACGAACGATAGAGTCTATTGACGCTGGAGATTTCTCCGCGTCGCTCCCTTGATCGAGACTCACGATCTCTCAAGGTCGAGCCAACGAACGATAGAGTGTATTGACGCTGGAGCTTTCTCCGCGTCGCTCCCTTGATCGAGACTCACGATATCTCAAGGTCGAGCCAACGAACGACAGAGTCTATTGACGCTGGAGCTTTCTCCGCGTCGCTCCCTTGATCGAGACTCACGATCTCTCAAGGGCGAGCCAGCGAACGATAGAGTCTGTTGACGCTGGAGCTTTCTCCGCATCGCTCCCTTGATTGAGACTCACGATCTCTCAAGGTCGAGCCAACGAACGACAGAGTCTATTGACGCTGGAGCTTTCTCCGCGTCGCTCCCTTGATCGATACTCACGATCTCTCAAGGTCGAGCCAACGAACGACAGAATCTATTGACGCTGGAGCTTTCTCTGCATCACTTCCTTGATCGAGACTCGCGATCTCTCAAGGTCGAGCCAACGAACGACAGAGTCTGTTGACGCTGGAGCTTTCTCCGCGTCGCTCCCTTGATCGAGACTCACGATCTCTCAAGGTCGAACCAACGAACGACAGAGTCTATTGACGCTGGAGCTTTCTCCGCGTCGCTCCCTTGATCGAGACTCACGATCTCTCAAGGTCAAGCCAACGAACGATAGAGTCTATTGACGCTGGAGATTTCTCCGTGTCGCTCTCTTGATCGAGACTCACAATCTCTTAATGTCGAGCCAACAAACGACAAAGTCTATTGATGCTGGAGCTTTCTCCACGTCATTCCCCTAATCGAAACTTGTGACCTCTCAAGGTCGGGTAAACTAACGACATAGTTTAATGATAAACAAAATTTAAAACTCTAGGGGTTACTACTACAAATAACGTCACAGGAGAAACATTTTATTGATCCCACAACAAGCATAACGCGTAAAAACAAAAGACGCGAGCAAATGTTACAGAAATTACATGAGGATTCTCTGGTACAAAAACATGAGAACAAAAGTTAAAACATAAGAGGGATCATCATTTAAAGACAAATAGGAATCAAACATCTGGGAGGATGACTAGCCTTGGAGACGAGATAACATAACCATTCTCCACACAAATAGATCCCTCATCTAGCACACGAACGTCAAAGCGAACCCCGCCACGGTGGCGGAAGACCATGACAGTCCCCATTCCTAGCCCCTAGGATATTACAAAATCGCTCTAACCACCAACTAGCCAAAATATCACGTAGTCTCGTTTGACTATCCCAATTGGGGAATCCACGGCTGAGCCTAGGGACAGAAAAACTTGATTCGGATCTGTAACACCCGTTTCATACTCAAAAAGAGCGGGAAGTGACTGAAAATGGACAAAGACAAGTGAAATATAAGAAAGAAAGTAATCTTTAAAATATGAGCAAGACAAAGTTAACTCACTAGCTCTTGCAGTTGATCTTCAAAATCAAGGGTTAAATAAAAAGCCCAGGGAGTCTGAATTGATGCATCCATATTGAAGGATAAAGGCTTGAAAGCGAAACCAAACTAAGCCTTGCTTATAAAGGACTCCGCAGGGTGGTGTTCACGAAGTATGTCTTTGAAAGATTCCTTCAGAGAATCCTCAAAAGAAGAGCGGAATCATTACAGTCAAAACTTACAGAAGACACGACCTGAGAAGACAGGTTTGTACTACACAAAAACCAAGAAGAATCCTGAACACTACTTCAATATTCATAAAATCAAAAAATACAACAGACACCACGTTTATTCATTGCCCGCGGAAAAGAAAACTACATGTAAACAGAAGTAACCCCATCCGTTCACAAACAAATACGTCATCGGGAGAGACTAATCAAGGGTACCAGCCGTTCGTCAAAAGACCCGCGTCTTCGTAGGGGAGGCGGCTAACGATCTCATCCCCATCCTCCAAGCCCATGACTTGGACTTCAAAATGAGCGTTCCCCTTATGGATGAAAACCATAGAAGATCCGACCGCGAGCCCATGAGACTCGACGAAATCTTTCCATCCCTGCCGAAGCCAGTACATTCTGTAATCACCCTTATGGACGCAAACTGGAAAGTCATGCAAGAGATGGGATGAAAGGAAGATTTGCTCAGGAACGGCGTCCATGTACTCCCCCTCAAAATGCATAGGCAAAAGCTTAAAAAAATGGTAGTAAGAAAAGGGGTAGGATAAAGAAAATGAAAATCATCAAACAAAACCAGCACTTCAATAACGGCTTACCAAACAGAATGTTTGATCAATACGGTCAGTCGATTGAAAGAAAGCCCATCTACCCACGCTAGAAATATCCATGAACACAATCAAAGCATGAAGTAAACGACTGCTGAATAAAAAGAGAAGGGGAAAAAAGTTCTCTCTATGAAAGCTAGAACAACGACACGCATGGACGCCATCTGGCAAAAGATTCCTCTAAAAAAAAGGGGGAGGAGGCTCATCAACCAAGATAGCAGTATAATCACGTGAACTAAAAAAGAAGGCTCAGTGAAACGACTTGTTAACCAGAAACAGCTATCAGAAGAGTTTCAATTCAGACTAGGATCAGACTCAAGAAAAACACGCGGCCTAAAAAAACACCCCGTGGAAAAACCCAAGGACAGGAAACTAGACACGCGGGAAGTTTTAGCAAATATAAAACCCCGTGAAATCTTGAAGAAAGTAACATACACAAAACAAGAAAATGGAATTCGAAAATCCTCCTAAGGCCTTTACAGAGTGATCATTACAGAGGAGCAACTCCAATCTCTACGGCTCCCACTAATGTACTTCCTCCTAGTAGAAGATGCCCATCGTCTAGTGCACCTATGGTCCCGATCCAATCGCGAGCATGAAGTCAAAGTCGAAGTGGACGCGGACGGAATCTATTGGTTCACAGACGGATGGCCAGGATTCGTGGAAGCCAACAGGGTAAGTGTTGGAGTCGCTTTGATCTTCGTGTACCAAGGAGACTCGATCTTCGAAGTCTATGTCGCAAATCCCGACTGCGACTACAATGGAGTTGAAGGACGTGGGTAAGAGCATGGGTTTCAAATGAGAACTGCCCCCACGACTCTTTAAAATGTAAGAGAATAAGATGACATTCCAGCCAATAAAGAAGGACCTAGGAATCTTGTAATGCTGTCATTTTGAAATAAAAGAGCAAGTCTCTACAATAAAAGCTTCATGAGCGAAACATTTCCTTTATTCGCAAACCAGCCTTATACGGCAAATAGACTTTCTGGATTTATAAACGCAGCTCAACATGAACCGCTGGAAGAAGCAGTCGAGGAACAACACTTGACTTCAGCACAATCCAGGTCACATCGCGGGCAAATTTTAAAATGAGCGTGATTCATGTAGAAAAATGTCATCGAGGACCCCACGACAAACCCATGATGAGCGACGAATTCATTCCATCCACGACTAAGGTATAAACGGCCGTCGTGACCTCTACTCACCTCTACCCGGAAGTTCTCAATGGCGTAGGAGGACAGGAGAACTTTCCGCGGAAGGGAGGATCTGAACTCCACCTCGAACCGAGGCGAAAGAGGCTGCCAAAAAGTGACAAAAAGTAAGGACTCAAAGCCTAGAAAAAAGAAAAGAGAAACAGTAGGAATCAAGAGTATCAAGAGAGTCATACAAGCAAAGAAAGTTGTTCGGCACATTCCAAAGTTTGGAAAAACGCCCAAGGGTTGGGATTCCCAGGCGCCATAACTTCTTATCGAACACAAATAAACAACAGTAAACGGAAGTAATGAAAAAAAAGAAATCCGAAACCAAGAGCTTAAAAAAGGGGAAGTTGAACTCAAGCATGGTAGACAAGTGGCGAGAACCTTTTAAGTCATGATCAAGAACCGCGGCACAGGTGGCCGAACAAGCAAATAATGAACACAAGAATAAGAGGCAAGGATGATATTTACTACGACAGGTTACTAATATGCAAAAATACAACCCCCGAAGTAAGGCGGTAAAAACTATTGTCTAATACCAAAAAGAGTGAAACCACCCAGAGTCAACAAAAATTAATTACAAAACTGGCTCGCGCCAGTAAGATGTTTCAAGTAAAGATAGAAAGAACAAGTTCTCCAGGTCTTAAGGGTCAGCAGCGGCATCAACCTCTTCTTCATCAGAATCCTCTTTATCTGAGTCCTCCTCCCCCGCCAGCTCTTCCGGGGTCAGACCCTAATCCTCGATCGCCATGCTCGCCTCGAACTTCTCCAAGGGAACGCCTGGATTATCCTACGAGCGGGTGACGCTCTGGTTTATGACAGTGGACATCCCCTTTAGAAAGTAGCTAAATCATTTATCCTTTAAAATCTCTCTTCCCTCTGGGGATCGAAGACATGGCTTGGCCACTGAAGAGAGGAAGGAGATACCCACGTCAGTTTTGATCCACTCAGAGGACAGGAACTTAAGACCCGCGGGCGACTCCAGCCTTTGAAGCGCAACCTCCTGAGTCGACTGAGACTGAAGCCTCTGCAACTCTTGCTTCACCAAAGCACGATCCTCTTCAACAATAGAGTGTTCGATTTGAAGATCTTTGAAGCGCGTCTCAACCGTCTCCAGCTTCTCCCTCAGGTGCCCCGTGGACTGTTGAAGTTCCTCCCCTTGACGGCGTAGAGCCTCTGAACTCGATAGTGCCGCATCACGCTCTGTGGTCAAAGAGGAGATTTGCTCCTTCAAGGCGGAGTTCTGCTCACTGGCGACCTGTAATTTCTCATAAAGCTCTACAGATCGTTTCTTGAACTTTTCCACTGAAGTCGGGTCGCCAACGGTATTGCCCGGCGTCCTCAACTTGTGGTTCAACTCCTTGATCTCCGCGGATTTCTTGGAAATCTCCTCCACTTGGGAAGACAGCCGCCTCTCCGACTCAGCCTAGAAACTCCTAACCTGAGGAAACAAAAACAAAGGCAAAAACAAGGGTAAGGGAGTTGAACGACGGGAGAAACAAATAAAAAACTGAATGGTGTAATCCCAACGACAACTCACCCATTCGGCCATGAGATCGAACTGAAGAGAAAACTCATCCCATTCTAAGCGACGCAGCCATGCTCGTTCGTTCCGCGCAAATTTGTCAGGGCAGCGAAGGCGAACGAGTTCATCGACCCCAAAGCCAGGGATGCGGAAAGCAGGCAAAGTGTCGTCCCCCTGCAGAAAGAGAGCTCCCTCTTCGCCAGCACCAGAGGCTCGAGATGAACCCGCGACCTTCTTCCTTTTTTGAGGACGGGAAGTGCCCGCGTCCGACGGACAAGGACGCTTCTCACGAGCCTCGGAGACTACAACCTCCGCCATTGCGGCAGGCTCGCTGGTTCTTTTAGCTTCTTCAGCAGCCACGTCTTGAGAAGCAATAGGAGGATGAGGTACGCGCTTGGCGGACTTTTTCTTCCTCGGCTTGCTACTCTCCTGGACATGGTGCCGCTCGACCAAAGAACCCAAATCCATTAAGTCTGCCAAAGAGAGAACAAAAAATGAAAACATTAGACACGACTAACGAGCATCCTACTTCTTTAAAAAAGAACAGAAAGGAGGAGGCACTAAAAAAACGTGAAAATATAAAAGAACTCACAAAAATAGAATGTGTTGAAGACTAAGGCAAACACCTAATCGTGGATGAGGCAGACTCAATCCTGCCATCTCAAGTCGAAGAGCCGAAACCATCGTTCGCCATGGCAGCTTAGGCGCATGAACGAAGGAATCTTTGAACTTGTCGAGCCGCGCAACCCAAGGCTTTTTAACCGCGCTGAACCATCCACGAACAGTCTTGAACTCGAGACAAGCGTCGGCTTTGTCGCGAACAAGAAACCACTTGTGCTTCCAGTTCGGCTTGCTGGATAATCTCTCGATATAACTACAACTGGAGTTACACTGGTAAAACCTAGGATCTTGGGGCCCCCTTTTCAGAGAAAAGATGCTAAACATCAGCTCCTTCGTCAGAGACACTCCGATGTCCAAGTACCGCATCACAAAGCTGGTGAAGAACATCCAACAATTCGGCACAACTTGTGCAGGGCTCAGGTTGTACTCAGACAGAAAAGCAATGAACAAGGGGTGAAGAGGCAAGCGAAATCCTTGAGATAAACTCGCCGCGTATACTACCAGACAATCCTCATAAGCGTCCAGACATCCCCCACCTTCTGAAGGAAGACACAACTCCACACCCGTTGGCCACGGAAATATTCGAGCTATAGCCGCGACACTAGACTGCAAGCAGCGTCGTGCATCCCCGCACCTCTTGATTAGGTGAACGTCGCCGACGAACTCTCTCAGAGATGACTGGAGGACAAGGTTGAGGGTCGTGGAGGGAAAAATTCCCCCGGAAGGAACAAGAGGATAGGTCATCAAGGGAATAAGAAGGAAAGTCTATGCCGCTGAGAACCTCCTTCGAACGGACCCTTGAGCACGTCTCTGCGGTTCCAATAGGAGACTTGGCATAAGGAACCCATGATAACTCAGATTCCAAACCGCTAGTTGACGGATGCGGGCTTGAAGAAGCACGTGCACCGGGATGAACCTGGGTTTCCACGTCCATCGGATGAGCGTCGCCCCCCTTCGAAGAAGAAGAAGTTAAATAAGGAGAGGAATAATAATCAGGGTCAGAGCGGTTCCGTCGTCTTCTCACCTTAATGGGGCTGCTAGATGGACCCACGCGGTCCGGAGAAGAGATGCTGGAAGAAGAGGAAGAGTCTGAAGAAGAACTCTCTGAATCAGACGCGGAACTCCTGGTGGAGGATGAGGAGGAAGAATCCAAAATTACCGCGGGAGGATTCACTCCTGAAGCAGAGGGTAAACCCTCTCTCCATCCTTCCTCTCTTTCAAACTCATCCAACGCATCTAGGTTCCCCTCAAAGTTAGCCATCCTTGAAAAAAGTTAAAAAGATGATCTGAAAAGGAACTCGTACGCGGACCAAAAAATAAAAAAACCCAAAGAAACAAAACTGGGAGGAAAAGGGAGAACCCGAACAGATCTAAGAAGGAGAAAGCAAGAATTTCGGCAAGAAACGAAAGAATTAATAAGAACACCCAAGAACACTTCAAGAAAAGATTGAGAACTCAAGAACAAAAGCTAGGATTTACCTTGAAAGAACGAAGAAACTGCCGAAAAATACAACCGAAATGATGGAGAACAAACGGAAAATTCCGAAAAAGCAAAAAGCTGAGCAAATGCCACAAACAGACAAGCAGTGGGAAATAAAAAAGTGAAAACGGAACGGGGTAATTTATAGAAAAATTAACGACTCTCCAACTCCCCTCAAGGCAATATGGGCCATGGTAAAACCCTAATGGGCCGAAAGAATCCTCGACCAGGCCCACAAATATTGATTGAGAAGGAAACTACGAAATTGCCCCTCAAGGGAAAGGAGGAGAAACACATTTCCACGGAGAAGGTCGAATCATCTCAAGCTCTCATGGAACTCAACCCGACCCGAGGAGCTGTGATGAAACCATGCGGAAATGATAGACAAGGAATCAGATGCGGACATAATAAAACAACACCAAAAGAGACTCCCGAAATCGGGAGGACGCGGACATAAATCAATGACACATGTCCATCATGCCCCCCACCCACGATGGCCACACGTGTTGCCTGAAATATGACAAGTGTCGCAACGGGGGTCTCTGGCCAATCCCTATAAAAGGGGAAATGAACAGAAGAGAGCGGGACTTTTGGAAGGAGAGAGAAGGAAGATACGAGAAAAGGATTCGAATCATCGTAAAGTTGACCGCAGAACGGGAAAACGATCCGCGGTGGACGAGTAAATCCGAAGACTGGAGGGGATATCTTGACCTGTACCAAGCGTCGAATTAACACCCTAGGTGAATCTCCGCGGACAGGTATGATCCCTGAAATCACTACAACGATCGATGATCTCCCATAAAAGACGTGGGGTTAAGATAGAATTTAAACACGCGAGTAAAGCACGGCCCATGTAGTATAGCGAAGAAATCGATTCGTGTGTCAGGTAAGCCCGTGTATCGTAGTAAGACAGCTCGCGTCTAGCCCCCAGGGACCCACCAAAAGTGGGCCCCTTATACAACTTTTTTGGGAGGAACTTATCAAAAGCAACTTCACAAGACTATATTATTAAAATAATTCCGGCATATCGGTTTTAAAACAATAAATCCATTTGAGAAAACATTTCTTAAAATACAAGTCAAATATCACCATCGAAAATATTAACTATGATTTCAACATCCTTTAAAGCATTTTGGGAAACCTTAAACCTCTTTAAACAATTTCTCAAACAATATTCACCTAAATAAAACACCAAATCATCCCATTTTTAATAAACCACATAAATAACATTAATAATTCACTTTAACTTTTCTAAAAACGTACAGGTTAAAATCATCATATCATAACATAATATATGCCAATAATTCTGCTTTTAGAACAATTTATAATATATTTACAGAAAATATTAGTTTATTAATAAACCAGAATAATGATAATAATAATAATCTAATAACAATTATATAAAATGTAAAGCAAATTTTAGTAAACATTTAACATAATCATATAACCACTACTCATATAATTGTTGTTTGAACAACCAAGTAAACCAGTTCAAAAGTTTCTAAAAACCATTTGATCTCGAAATATGCCAAGTCGTTAGTTAAAACAATTTATTTTTAAATTCATACTTAGCCAATTTCCGATATTAAACATTTAGACCATTAAACCACTCTATAATATTATTTTATTAAAATAATCCGGTATTAGTTCCAAATTTCCAAAACCTTAATCTTAAAGCTTTAATAATTTCCAACTCTTGCCAAATATTTCAATAATCTACATGTTCCAAAACTAACCATTTAAAACGCCAATACTTAATAATTAAATTATTTTAATAAATAATTCTCATTAATTAGATTAAATAAATGAATCATCAATTCAAAAAAATATAACTAAATAACTTAATTAAGAAATAAAATAAATAAATAAATAAATCAATAGGTCATTAAGTAATAATAGCGACATTAAACAATACATAATTAAATAAAGACCCAAATAAGTCAAAATTTAAATAACTTCAAATAATCACCCAACTAATTTAATAATTAAGTAATAACTAATTCAACAAGTAAATAAATAGTATTAACTAAATAAATAATAAGTAATTAAGTAATTTAAGTAATTAAATAAATAATTAAAACAAATCCTGAAATTGGACCAAACCAAACCAAACCAAAATAAAAGAAAACCGAACCGGACCAACCTTCCACAAACCGGACTCTTGAATTAAAGTGAACCAGACCAGACAAAAAGGGAAAAAAGAAAACCAGACCCGCCGACCCCACTGCTTCGTCTCCCTCTTCTTCCTCCTCCCTCCTGCTCCCGATTGCTCTCTCTTGCCAGAGCTCGCTCCCGCCGACCAGCTCTCGGGCGTCCTAGCCCACCATTCTCCCCTCTTTTGCTCTCATCCATGCTCGGTCTCGCCCTGCTCCGGCTCTCTCTCTCACACCCTCGTCCAACTTGTTTCGCCCCTTGTCTCACCCTTCGCTCCCTCGGCCTGCTCGCACTCGTCGGTACCCACTCTCCGACCCGCTCTTGACCACGCCGACTCGCTTTCAGATTCATGAAAACGACGACAAGGCTTCGTAAGGCTAGCAAAATGAGATGGAAAGGGAGGAGGCTCATCGAGTTCAGGTTTTGATGCTCGTCGGAGGCTCGTTCGGAGGCTCGATTTGCGCTTGTTCTCCTCGTTCGGAGCTGACAGGGGCGTCACTTGGCCGGGGAAGCAGCTGGCCGCGTGGTGTCGTTGGAAGGTGGTATCGGCGGTGGTGGTGTGTTTGGATGTTTGTTCGAATAAGAGAACATGGGAGGTAGCTTGGGGCTCGATGAAACAGGGGTGGTTTGGGAGTGTAGTGCTGAAGGTGGCCAGTGGTAGGAAATGGCGGGGGTGGCTGGTGGTGATAAAGGTGACGTGAGGTGATGGAGATGGAGAGATGGTGAAGGAGACGTGGGTTTTTGTAGGTTGTAGCACACTCCTATAAAGGAGAAGAGGTAAGGTAGGGGGAGTGTAGGTGAGGTTAGTGTGTTGAATTGGATAAAAGTTAAAATAATTACCCGAAAATAAATCTCGAAACCCGCGTTTCGACATTAACCCGACTCAATTCAAATGAAACTTTCGAATTCAAAATAATGAAATCCGACAAATATTTTCAAGTCTCGTATAAGGAAGTGGAATAAGTCCGTTTTTAAATAAAATTCAAGTTTATGTCGCAACTCGCATCGAATAAATTAAATTCAAATTATTTGCGCGGGGACAGTGATTTTTCAAAATTTTTCGAATCCTTGGGAATTAAATCGAGACTAAATCAATATTAAATTAAAAATTAAATTTTAATTTAGAAAATAATATTTAAAAATCCCGAGCCTTTACAACTGAAATATAGTGTTATCAAAACACATGACCAAATGGTAAAGAATAAAAGATTGGAGTGAGGAGGTCACATTCTAAAAATTAAATCTTAATTTTTCAAATGGAAGTCTTGGTGCAAATTCTGGGAGTATTGCTTAAAAGACATGTTCTTGCTTGGAGTCATTTTGTCTTCTAGCATGCAAATTTTTATTTTTTATTTTTTGTTTTTCCATAACCCTCTATATTAACCACGTTATTTTCAAATGCTTCATGTATTGACGATGACCTTTTCAAAGAGCCATTTCCCATTCCCTTAACAGGAGGAGATGGTACTGTAATTGGCTTACTTACAGGCTTCCCTTGACAGAATCAGAAGTACCTCCTTTATACTACCAAACTCTAATTTGTAGCATCCTAAAAATTCAGTAAACAACACCTAAAAATTCAGCAAACTACTCGCAGTGATTCCTACAAACAAATCTGCACTTTAAACTGATATTTAACATCCACAAACAGCTCCAAAATTTAGAATAATTGAATGAATGAATAAGCCCCAAAATTTGTAACAATCAGCCAGACATATTGCGGGGATTTGGCATCTAAGAACAAATACGGGGTGATAGATTCGTTACTCCCAAAATTTTCCAATCCTGTAGCGGCGACAAAGCAAGGGGCTGAGGAGAGGGCGATAATGGAGAATCGAACTTCTAGTTCAAGATCTCCCATAGGAGGAGAGGACGGCGACGAAGAGAGCAGCAACGAAGCAAGGGGATTTGGCATCTAAGCACAAGTATGAGCGAGGAGGAAGAGGACGGAGGAAGAGTACGCCGATTCATGGAAGCGAGAGAGAGAAGTAGAGGAGGAAGAGGACGGAGAGGAGCGTGGAGACGGAGACATAGAGTTCATGAAAATAGATGGTTAAATTTGGTGAATGTCAATTTTAGATGTGAATATTAAGTAAATGTCCATTTTTTTTACAAAATTAAGTAAATGTCCATTTTTTCCAAAAATACCCCTCCTTCCCATCCCTAACCCTTCCTCCTTCCCCTTTTACCATTTTTAATTTTAACATTGACTGGTCACCATCGACCATATCGGTCAACTCATGCTAAATGGTGACAGTTTTTTTGTGATAGTTGTGTATATTTTTTCGGTGACAGTTATTGTGATAATTATTTTGGTGACAACTGACTTTTTTATTTTTTCTAGTGACATTTAACAGAATTTTTTTCTCGTACTAGTAAACACTGTCACCAACCTATTGTCATCAATTACATAACATTGTCACAAACTTTTTGTCACCTACTATAAAATATTGTCAGCACTAATTTTCACTAACTACATATTATCACCAACTGCAAAATATTGTCACCAAACTATTGTCAACAACTACGAAACAGTGTCATCAAATTATTTTCGCCAACTTATTGTCACCAAACATTGTCACAAACCAATTGTTACCAACTACACAACTACACAACATTGACACCAACTTATTGTCACCAAACAGTGACATTTTTTTTTTCTGGTGATAGTTGGAGAAATTTTTTTTTTGGCGACAATTGATTTTTTTTCTGGTGACAATTGTTGGTGACATATATTTTTTTGGTGACAGATTATTTTCTTCTGGTGACAGTTGCCTGTAACACTTTTTCCCAGTGACAAATGATTTTTTTTTCTAATAACAGATGATTTTCTTGGTGTCAACGGTTAGTGATGAGGTTGATGAAAATATATTGTCACCACGATATTGTAACCTTAAAAAATTATCACGATAACATTATACATCACCAAGGCATTGTCAATTTTTCATCAACCCATATTTTAAAATGTTGAACCATTAACGCTCACAAAAATATATCATCATAATAACACTTTCGTTAAAACTATCACCATGATACTATCCCCACAATAAATGTCAACATCACATTATATATCATCAAATTACTGTCGTCAAATAAAATTTTAAAAGTTTGACTAGTTTATCTCACATGAAATTGTCACCAAAATATTATTTGAACAAATATCTGGTACTAGTGAACACTGTCACCGACCTATTGTCATCAATTACAGAACATTGTCATCAACTACAGAACATTGTCACCTACTATAAAATATTATCACCACCAATTTTCACTAACTACATACTATCACCAACTACAAAATATTGTCACCAACCTATTGTCAACAACTATGAAACACTATTGATGTACATATTTATATCTCCTTTTATTGCATCTTTTGACTTCATATTTCATTCGATTTCCAAAGAAAAGGTTCAAAAGAATATAAACTTGTGTAAGAATGGGCTAAAGTACAAGAAATAGAGTCTGCACGAGTTTTGAGCTAACCATGCAGGAATTCGAGCGAAATCGGAGTCAAAACAAAGAAGCCAAGTGAAGCTGAGCAGAGGTAGATATCGACCTTCAACATAGATATCGACCTTCAACATCGATATCGACCTTCAACATCGATATCGACCTCAACATAGACATCGAGTGGAGATGGGCAAGTCGAGCCGAAATACAGACCTCGATATCGACCTCCAATGTCGATATCGACCTTATCTCGACAGAAGATAGATTCGATTTCGAGACGCGGATTGGAAACTTTATCTTCAAGGAGGGACGGATTATCTTGTACTTTTAGATAGTTAGTAGCTGAGATTTATCTTTACCTTTAAGTTTTATCAAGTTATTTAAGTTTTATCAAAATAAAAGACCTATCCTAATTGTTTGGATAGAGTTCATAGTTTAGATAGAAGTTACAATCCTTGGATAGCAAGGATTAGTAGCCTATAAATAAAGCCCTAGGGGCTGGTTTGTTAGAATCATCCAAGCAAGAAAGACAATAGCAATAGGCAATAGAAAGTTAGAGTTTTAGTTTGAGCTTTAAAGTATCAAGCGCTTACGATAGTTGGCGTTGAGATTGTAAAGATTCAAGGTTTTCCATTTATGCAAGTTTATTTCTTTCAATCAATGATGAGATCCATGATGAGAAGCGAGTAGTCTCCCAAAGCTCTTAGGGTCGGGGTGAGCCCGACGTTGGCCATGCGTGCTTGAGGTAAGTGTTAGATGTTGATATCGTTGTGTCTATATCATCTCCTACGATTCTATGTTTAGTCCTAATCGAAAGAAAATGGATTCATGCTAACAACTTGAGTTATAAACATAAAATTTGGTAGAGACAATTAGGTTTATTTGCAAGAATAATCCTAAGAGTTGGTGTACGGCGAAAGCTTGTCCCTCGGGTGAAATAGCACAATTGTCCGTCTTATTTATCTCGTCGCATGCATTGGTTAATGTTGTGGTAAACCCTAATCTTAGGAGTTGTTTTTTTACTTAGTTTATACACATAAAACCACTGTCATTATTTCTGCTCATCGCATCCTCATCCATCCTAAAGACTTCGGCCTTTCTTTGCCGACAAAGAACTAACCCACTGCAGGAGAACATCGATATCGAGGCCAACGTCGATATCGACCACGGTGATAGATCGACAGTCTTCTGAGTCGATCCCGAGAGGTTACTGTTACTGAACAACGATATCGACCCTCCAACGTCGATATCGACCACCTGTGTCGACTGGCAGTCTTCGGAGCCAGTCGATTCCATCTGCTGACATCGATATCGACCTTCCCCTGTCGATATCGACTGCTAGTTTTTGTCTTTGCAGGTCTTCTGTTGTAGAAAGGATCGATAGTCGAGGTCGACATCGAGCTCCAAGGTTAAAATCGAGGCTTTTGGTCGACGCAAGACGTGAGATTTCCAATGCTACTAGGATCCCGCTGACACGTGTTAAGGAGGTAAGTCGAGTTCTCAAATTACAAATAATAAGTGTATAAATGTAAACCGACTCCTAGCCTACGCAAATAATTACAAGACTTCCTCCCGTTGTAGTGGAAGGGTAGTCAGGATCGATCCACGAGGAGGCGTGTCAGCGGGATCCTAGTAGCTTTGGAAATCGCAAGTCTGTGTCGACCAGAAGCCTCGATTTCGACCTTGGTGCTCGATGTCGACCTCGGCTGTCGATCCTTTCTGCAACAGAAGACCTGCAGAGACAAAAACAAGTGGTCGATATCGACTGGTAAGGGTTGATATCGATGTTAGTTCACGAAATCGATTGGTTCAGAAGACTGCCAATCGACACAAAAGGGGTGATATCGATGTCTGGTGTCGATATCGATGTTCAAAAACCTCCGCAGTGATGATCGTAGTCGACTCAGAAAACTGTCGACGAACCCAGTGGTCGATATTGACGTCTGGAGTCGATATCGATGTCTTCCTGCAGTGGGTTAGTTTTTCGTCGGCAAAGAAGGGCCGAAGATTTAAGAATGGATGAGAAGGGATGAACAGAAATAACAGTGGTTTATGTGAATTAAACTATGTAAAAGAAACAACTCCTAGGATTAGGGTTTACCACAACGTTAACCAATGCATGCGATAAGATAAATGAGACGGACATTTGCGCTATTTCACCCGAGGGACAAGCTTTCGCCGTACACCAACTCTTAGGATTTCTCTTGCAAATAAACCTAATTGTCGCTACCAATTTTATGTTTATAACTCAAGTTGTTAGCATGAATCCCTTTTCTTTCGATTAGGACTAAACACAGAATCGTAGGAGGAGAGATAGACACAACGATATCGACATCAAATACTTACCTCAAGCGCGCATGGCTAACGTCGGGCTCACCCCAACCCTAAGAGCTTTGGGGAACTACTTGCTTCTCATCATGGAACTCATTGTTGATTGAAAAGAAGAAACTTGCATTAAAATAAACTCCGAAGCTTTACAACTCAATGTCAACTTTCGCAAACGTCAAACCCTAAAACTTCTCTCTAACTCTAACTCTATTGATTGTCTTGATTGATGATTGTTTCTTGGATTGAAAGATGATTGAATGCCAGCCCCCTAGGGCTTTATTTATAGGCTACTAATCCTTGCTATCCGAGGATTGTAACTTCTATCTAAACTATGAACTCTATCCGAACAATTAGGATAGGTCTTTTATTTTGATAAAAACTTAAAGGTAAAAGATAACTAAGTCTTCAGCTGCCATCTATCTTGAAAGTATGAGATAAATTCGTGCCTCCTTGAAGATATAGTTCAAATCCGCATCTCGAAATCAAGTCTATCTTCTGTCGATATAAGGGGTCGATATCGACACCAGAGGTCGATATCGAGGTCTCTGTTCCTGCTCGACTTGTCCAGCTCCGATCGATGTCTATGACGATGGTCGATATCGAGGTAGTATGTCGATATTGATGTCTTCTTGGTTGGTCTGTGTGGTCTATCTCGACACTCAGAAGGCGTGTCGACAACTATGGTCGATATCGATGTCTTCAGGTCGATATCGACCTCTACTCAGCTTCACTTGGCTTCTTCGTTTTGACTCCGATTTCATCGAATTCCTGTATGGTTAGCTCAAAACTCGTGCAGACTCTATTTCTTGTACTTTAGCCCATTCTTACACAAGTTTATATACTTTTAAAACTTTTCTTTGAAAATCGAATGAAATATGAAGTCAAAAGATGCAATAAAAGGAGATATAAATATATACATCAAAACACCCCATACTTAGACTTGCTTGTCCTCAAGCAATAACCAAGCAATAACCAATACCTACAACACACTCTTCAAGTCTTCGCCCTTGTCAAAAGCAACATCATAAGCGGTAGCAAAGCAAAGCAAGTGAATTTAACGTCATACCACATATTTAGGCGATCCATAGGCATATGCAATTTTGATCCAACCTCACAAGGATAATGTGTTTGCACTCAACTCTCATGTGTTTAGGCTATGAAGATCAACTCTCAACTCAATTCCATATACAATCTCATAAACATTGCAATTTATAAAAATCCATTTCGCAACCAATTATGAAAATGCAATAAGAACCATCAGGAGGACTTTCGCTCAATGGAAGACTTCAAAGAAGACTCCGTTCGGCGGGGTTGTAATGGGGCTTGGTATGAAATACAAGGGTATGGAATTATTTGGCTATGTGGTACTTTTATAATTCGGGAATCAAGACTCCTAAATCTCAACACTTGCAATATCCAAACCATAACTCTTCAATGTTGTACTTTCCAAGCTCAATCTCCTATAATGCTCTTTCCCAACTTATCTTTCTATAATATGCTCTAAAGATGCACTAAAAATGTAAACCATTCTATCAACCCTTCTTTCAAACTCTAATATGTCTTTCAAAAATATAACACTTGTATGAATAAAGGACTTAAGGATTTTCGCTCATGCACTATATATATACATCTCTATTTTTTTTGACGAAAATAATAAATAAATATTAAAAATATGTGCATTTATATGTTGAGCCAAAAAATCCTTTTACAAAATATGACAAAATGTAAATATGCACTAACCCATAATTTCCTTGCTCAAATATGAATATATGCACTTTTCTTTCCACAACGCATTAGTCCAGCCAATCTAAGTCTCAATTCCCAAATGGGGGTCAGGCTCAATTCGGCTAGGGATAATTTTGTGGAGTTTGCAATTTCAGGCTCAGGCAAATGTTCTGGCTTCAAGCAGGGATAATGCAGGGTAAGTAAAGAGAGGATAAAAATGGCTTAAAAGATGCCTCCATCATTTAATTCTCGTAAACATAAACATATATATACATTGGCTTTGAATAACTATCACAACATTTAGAGATGCATAGGAAGAGTAAATTCACTCAAGAAAGCGGAGGGATTTGTGATGTTCTCCCTATAGGCCAAAGTTCTCACAATGACAATTTTTGTTGGATTTGCTTTTTAGCCTAGGATCATATGTGCTCAATTTCATCACAAGTTCACAATCTACATAAAAATTTTAACGACTTAGGCTAAACCATCCAAATATGCCATAGGGTTCACATGATCAAGTCAGCTATTGAGTTTTCATCATAGGACATCTAAGTAGGGTTTAAAAACAAACTTAAAAATAAACATGCATTTTTTTGTATTTTTGACATTTTTCTTTTTTTTTTTTAATTTTTTGACATTTTATAAAAGTAAAACTAAGAACAAAAATTTAAACATGAATGCAACGCGAAGAAGAAAACCAAGTTATGACTATAAGACATGTCTTTCCCCCACCCCATACTTAAAATATACAGTGTCCTCACTGTATTAAAAAGAATAACAAGGGTAGAGAGAAACTCACAGCGCAACCTGCGGATTTAGGTTGATTTCAGGTTAGGTCGATGCCAGAAGTCGATATCTAGGTCAGTGGTCGATGTCGACTGCATCTGTCGAAGTCGAGGAAGAAAATGAAGACAAGGGCTGCCTGATTGGGGTCGATATCGAGGATTATGGTCGATATCGACCTCTCTTTTTCGCTCCTGAGTCCTCGATGTCGACTCCAGGATGTGAATTGACCCTGGGGGGGTCGATTTCGACTGGCCTGGTCGATTTCGACTGCCTCTGCAGATGCTTCTTTTCTTCTTCGTCGTTTCTTTTTGCTTAATAACCTAAAATCTTTGTTAGAAATAAAGATAAAGCACGAATTACCTCAGTTTTGAAAGTTCAAAATCCAAAATTTAAAACCCTAAAAACCATCTATGCGAAAAATGTAAAGGTTTTATGTACATGCTCTAGAGTTTTGAGTCGCTAGGCCGACTTCTCCGTCAATTCTTTATGAGCCTTTAACGCAGGGACCTTTTGAGCTTGAGCATTCTCCTGGGTCATCTAGGTCCTTTTGGTAATATCTAAGTTCGGCGACCAAGGCTTCTTCATTGTTAGGTTCTTCTTTGAGCGCTTTCCTTCTCTTTCTTGACCTAACTTTAGCAATATAGGCAAACAATGGAGCTTTGACCCTCTCATTAGTAGAATTATCAATAATGGGCTTAATTGATTCATTAATAAGGGATAGAGGAGGGTTAGGAGTAATACCTTGGCTACCTTTTTGGGCCCGAAACAGAAATCTTCGGGCTGAGGGGTGATCGATTTTGACCAAGGTGGGTCGATTTCGAGTATGTTGGTCGATGTCGACTTGTGGGGGTTGATATCGACCTCTGTGACCCCATACTTAAGCTCCTAGCAGCAATCTGGCATACTCGATTTCGACCAAGGGGGGTCGATTTCGATGTTTTTAGTCGATATAGACTGGTTCCAGTCGATGTCGACCCTGCTTGTTGTTTCCGTCCTCGCCAATAAAAATTTTCTAAGCTTCTCCTTAGCCGGCGAGAGGACTACTTGCTCCAGGTGCTTTGTTTCGCTCATGGTCAGGTTGAAAGAGAATTCTATTACTTCGTTCCCTACAGTAAAGGATAGTAATCCTCGACGTACATTGATATTGGCATCAGCAGTAGCTAAGAAAGGCCTACCAAGGATAATAGCCACTACAGGATCTTCAGGCATTTCCAATACAATGAAATCAGTAGGCACAAAGAACTTACCTACCTTTACAGGAACGTCATCAACTATACCTGTGGGCCTGACGAATGAGTTGTCAGCCATATAGAGTTTCATATCCACAGGTTCAAGGGCGCCAATGTTTACCTTTTGCCAAATAGAGAGAGGCATGAGACTTACGCTTGCCCCTAGGTCACATAGGGCTTTGTAGCGTTGTTGGCCAAGTCCCACGGTGATTGCAAACTTCCCTGGATCACTCTTCTTCTCAGGGAAGTCCATCTTTGAGCACTCCTCTGCGATCTCTGCCATGGATCTCTTCTTGCTCAGGATGTCTTTCAAGAATCGCACATAGGCAGGCATCTCGCTTAGGGCTTCTGTAAGAGGGACAGTAACGTTAAGTCCTTGAAGTATTTTTACAAAGCGCCTAAACTTACCTTTGGTGGGATCCTCCAATGCTTTGTATGGAAAGGGCAACGTCTTCTTTGGTGGAGGGGCCAAAACGGTGGTCGGAGGGGCCTGCTGAACATCGATGTCGATTGGAATCTGGTCGATATCGACTGGTATGGTCGATGTCGACCTCTGTTGGGGCTCGACAGGTTCTGTAGTGGTATCGATGTCGACCAGTGGGTCGACATGGTGGTCGATAGCGACCTCTGGGTCGACATCAACTGGGTCTGTTGCTTTCTCCTCCGTTTCCGTTCGTGGCTTTTGTAGTTTGTTGCCACTCCTTAATTGCATGGCTGCGACATGGCCCATCCCGGATTCTCCCTTAGGATTTATAGTGGGTTGCCCAGGGAGTGTTCCAGACGGTCTAGGGATTTGTGCCGCCAATTGACCCAGTTGGGTCTCTACGTTCGTTTTCTATATATCCATCTCCCCAATCCTTGTGGTAAGGTGATTGAGTTGAGAATGGATGGCATTGTTGGATAGATCATTCTTAGCTTGATTCCTCCTTATCTCATCTAGCACAAGTTGAAGATCATCCTTCTTTTGGTCTCTTTCCGGGTGCCCAGGAGCTCTATAAGGCGGGGGGTTCCTAGGGTTAACCGGGTTCCTTTGTGGTTGATGGAACCTTTGGTCTCCCCAATATTGGTGATTGGGGCCCCGCATGTAGCGCGCCTCCTGGTGAGTCTCCGCTAGGTGTACTTGTTCGGCATGGGGGCACTCGACGGTGGTGTGCCGCTGCGATCCACATTCAATGCAATCTTGGTTTGCTGAAAGGAACCTCACTTGCTTTGTGAGCTTTCGAAGTTGATCTGTATGGAATTGCTCCTTCACGTCCGGATCGATTACATTGGAGGGTTCATATAAGGGCATAGATGGGGCAGGCCTCGACGATGATGATGTGTCGGGAGCCTCAGGAGTCCCATATGTGTTGTCGAACTCCACCAACCTCTCTATGGTCTCCCAAGCCTCTTGTGGAGCGAGTTCAAGGTAGCCATAGGAGGTGTAGGTGTTGATCCTCTCCTTGGTTGCAGCGTCAAGAGCATTGTATATGATCTCCTGAATTACATACGGTGGTTGGCCATGCATCGAGCACGATCGTAGTTGGTCCTTAAACCTTTCCCAAACAGTCGCCAGAGCCTCACCAGGCTTTTGTTTGAAAGCCGTGATTTTCTGTCAGATCAACGCCGTCTTAGAAGGAGGGAAGAACTTGTTGAGGAACGCGTCCTTGACTTCATTCCAGGTGCGGAGAGATCTTGGGGATAAGCTTTCCAACCACTGCAATGCTTTCCCTGTAAGGGACCAGCGAAAGGCGTTTAGTTGGACATACTCAAGACTTTGTCCATCAACAATTGTATCACAGTGGTCTAAGAAGGTCGATATATGTGCCATAGCGCATTCGTTAGGTTTTCCTTCATATTGATGCCTCCTAATCTCAGTTAGGAAGTTAGGTTTTATTTCAAAATTAGAGGCATGGATAAGAATTGCCGATTCAGGCACTGTGAGAGCGGGGTGCATATATTGCTTGGCATTCCTAGGGAGGGCATTGATTTGGGCTTCTATTTGCCTCCGGCCTTCCTCCTCCCTGTCCGCGCGCTCCTTAAGTGCCGCCTCTCTAGTCGTTAGGTCCTCAACCTGCTTACTTAATTGCTCAATAAGTTCAGCCTGGTTCGCGTTGTCCGCCAGGATTCTTTGAGCTTGGGCCCTTAGATGGAAATAACGCTCCGGGTCGTCTACTCCTTCAAATTCAGGTGGGCGATCAGCGCTCGCATACACCTGCAAGGCCAAACTAGGTAGAGACGTGATATAGACTACTAGGGCGCAATTGATTGCCTCCCCGACAACGGCACCAATTTGTTAAGGAGGTAAGTCGAGTTCTCAAATTACAAATAATAAGTGTATAAATGTAAACCGACTCCTAGCCTACGCAAATAATTACAAGACTTCCTCCCGTTGTAGTGGAAGGGTAGTCAGGATCGATCCACGAGGAGGCGTGTCAGCGGGATCCTAGTAGCTTTGGAAATCTCAAGTCCGCGTCGACCAAAAGCCTCGATTTCGACCTTGGTGCTCGATGTCGACCTCGGCTGTCGATCCTTTCTGCAACAGAAGACCTACAAAGACAAAAACAAGTGGTCGATATCGACTGGTAAGGGTCGATATCGATGTTAGTTCACAAAATCGACTGGCTCAGAAGACTGCCAGTCGACACAGAAGGGTCGATATCGATGTCTGGGGTCGATATCGATGTCTTCCTGCAGTGGGTTAGTTTTTCGTCGGCAAAGAAGGGCCGAAGATTTAAGAATGGATGAGAAGGGATGAACAGAAATAACACTGGTTTATGTGAATTAAACTATGTAAAAGAAACAACTCCTAGGATTAGGGTTTACCACAACGTTAACCAATGCATGCGATAAGATAAATAAGACGGACAATTGCGCTATTTCACCCGAGGGACAAGCTTTCGTCGTACACCAACTCTTAGGATTACTCTTGCAAATAAACCTAATTGTCTCTACCAATTTTATGTTTATAACTCAAATTGTCAGCATGAATCCCTTTTCTTTCGATTAGGACTAAACATAGAATCGTAGGAGGAGAGATAGACACAACGATATCGACATCAAATACTTACCTCAAGCGCGCATGGCTAACGTCGGGCTCACCCCGACCCTAAGAGCTTTGGGGAACTACTCGCTTCTCATCATGGAACTCATTGTTGATTGAAAAGAAGAAACTTGCATTAAAATAAACTCCGAAGCTTTACAACTCAATGTCAACTTTCGCAAACGTCAAACCCTAAAACTTCTCTCTAACTCTAACTCTATTGATTGTCTTGATTGATGATTGTTTCTTGGATTGAAAGATGATTGAATGCCAGCCCCCTAGGGCTTTATTTATAGGCTACTAATCCTTGCTATCCGAGGATTGTAACTTCTATCTAAACTATGAACTCTATCCGAACAATTAGGATAGGTCTTTTATTTTGATAAAAACTTAAAGGTAAAAGATAACTAAGTCTTCAGCTGCCATCTATCTTGAAAGTATGAGATAAATTCGTGCCTCCTTGAAGATATAGTTCCAATCGGCATCTCGAAATCAAGTCTATCTTCTGTCGATATAAGGGGTCGATATCAACACCAGAGGTCGATATCGAGGTCTCTGTTCCTGCTCGACTTGTCCAGCTCCGCTCGATGTCTATGACGATGGTCGATATCGAGGTAGTATGTCGATATTGATGTCTTCTTGGTTGGTCTGTGTGGTCTATCTCGACACTCAGAAGGCGTGTCGACAACTATGGTCGATATCGATGTCTTCAGGTCGATATCGACCTCTACTCAACTTCACTTGGCTTCTTCGTTTTGACTCCGATTTCATCGAATTCCTGTATGGTTAGCTCAAAACTCGTGCAGACTCTATTTCTTGTACTTTAGCCCATTCTTACACAAGTTTATATACTTTTGAGACATTTCTTTCAAAATCGAATGAAATATGAAGTCAAAAGATGCAATAAAAGGAGATATAAATATATACATCAACACGCCTCCTCGTGGATCGATCCTGACTACCCTTCCACTACAACGGGAGGAAGTCTTGTAATTATTTGCATAGGCTAGGAGTCGGTTTACATATACATCTTTATATTTGTATTTGAGATACTAGACCTTCCCCCTACTAACAAATTGGCGCCGTTGCCGGGGAGGCAATCAATCGCGCCCTAGTAGTCTATCTCACGTCTCTACCTAGTTTGGTTTTGCATGTGTATGCGACGCGCTGATCACCCACCTAAATTTGAAGGAGTAGACGACCCTGAGCGCTATTTCTACCTAAGAGCCCAAGCTCAGAGAATCATGGCAGACAACGTGAACTAGGCTGAACTAATTGAGCAACTAAGGAAGCAGGTTGAGGACTTGACGACTTGAGAGGCGGCGCTTGAGGAGCGTGCGGATTGGGAGGAGGAAAGCCGGAGGCAAATAGAAGCCCAAATCAATGCCCTCCCTTGGAATACCAAGCAATATATGCACCCAGCGCTCACAGTGCCTGAATCGGCGATTCTTATCCTTGCCTCTAATTTTGAAATTAAACCTAACTTCCTTACTGAAATAAGAAGGCATCAATATGAAGGAAAACCTAATGAATGCCCTATGGCACATATATCGACCTTCTTAGACCTCTATGATACTATTGCTGATGGACAGAGTCTTGAATATGTCCAACTAAAAGCTTTTCGTTGGTCTCTTACAGGAAAAGCATTACAGTGGTTGGAGAGCTTAGCCCCAAGATCGCTCCGCACCTGGAATGAAGTCAAGGACGCGTTCCTCAACAAGTTCTTCCCTCCTTCTAAGACAACGTTGATCCGACAGAAAATCACAGCTTTCAAACAAAAGCCCGGTGAGGCTCTGGCGACTGTTTGGGAAAGGTTTAAGGACCTACTAATGCCAGACGCATGGCCAACCACCGTACGTAATTCAGGAAATCATTTACAATGCTCTTGATGCTGCCACCAAGGAGAGGATCAACACTTACACCTCCTATGGCTACCTTGAACTTGCTACACAAGAGGCTTGGGAGACCATATAGAGGTTGGTGGAGTTCGACAACACATATGGGACTCCTGAGGCATCCGACACACCATCATCGTCGAGGCCTGCCCCATCTATGTCATTTTATGAACCCTCTAAGGTGATCGATCCAGACGTAAAGGAGCAATTTCATAGAGATCAACTTCGAAAGATTCAAAAGCAAGTAAGGTTCCTTTCGGCGAACCAAGATTGCATCGAATGTGGATCGCAGCGACACACCACCATTGAGTGCCCCCATGCTGAGCAAGTGCAACTAGCAGAGACTCATGAGGAAGCCAACAATATCAGGGGTCCCAATCGCCAATATTGGGGAGACCAAAGGTTCCAACAACCACAAAGGAACCAGGTTAACCCTAGGGACCCCCCACTCTATAGAGCTCCTGGGCACCCGGAGAGAGACCAAAAGAAGGATGATCTACAACTTGTGCTGGATGAAATCAGGCTAAGAATGATCAATCTAACAATGCCATCCATTCTCAACTCAACCACCTTACCACAAGGATTGGGGAGATGGATATTTGGAAAAAGAACGTAGAGACCCAATTGGGTCAATTGTCGGTGCAAATTCCTAGACCGTTCGGAACATTCCCTGGGCAACCCACTACAAATCCTAAGGGGCAATCCGAGACGGGCCATGTCGCAGCCATGCAATTAAGGAGTGGCAACAAAGTACAAAAGCCACGAACGGAATCAGAGAAAGCAGCAGATCCAGTCGATGTCGAGGAAGACGTCGATATCGACCCCCTGGTCAACACCCAGGTCGACGTCGAGGCCACTGCAGAGCCATCAGAGCCACAACAGAGGTCGACATCGACCATTTCAGTCGATATCGACCAGATCCCAGTCGATGTCGATGTCCAGCAGGCCCCTCCGACCACCGTTTTGGCCCCTCCGCCAAAGAAGACGTTGCCATTCCCATCCAAAGCATTGGAGGATCCCACCAAAGGTAAGTTTAGGTGCTTTGTAAAGATTCTTCAAGGTCTTAACGTTACTATCCCTCTTACAAAAGCCCTAAGCGAGATGCCCGCCTATGTACGATTCCTCAAAGACATCCTTAGCAAGAAGCGGTCCATGGCAGAGATCGCAGAGGAGTGCTCAAAGATAGACTTCCCTAAGAAGAGGAGTGATCCAGGGAAGTTTGCAATCACCCTGGGACTTGGCCAACATCGCTACAAAGCCCTATGTGACCTAGGGGCAAGCGTAAGTCTCATGCCTCTCTCTATTTGGCAAAAGGTGAACATCGGAGCACTTGAACCTGTGGATATGAAACTCTATATGGTCGAAAATTCATTCGTTAGGCCCACAGGTATAGTTGATGACGTTCCGGTAAAGGTAGGTAAGTTCTTTGTGCCTACTGATTTCATTGTATTAGAGATGCCTGAAGATCATGTAGTACCTATTATCCTTGGTAGGCCTTTCTTAGCTACTGCTGATGCCAATAGCAATGTACATCAAGGATTACTAAGCTTTACTATAGGGAACGAAGTGATAGAATTCTCTTTCAACCCAACCATGAGCGAAATAAAGCACCTGGAGCAAGTAGTCCTATCGCCGGCTAAGGAGAAGCTTAGAAAATTTTTGTTGGCAAGGACGGAAACAGCAAGTAGGGTCGACATCGACTGAAACCAGTCGATATCAACTAAAAACATCGAAATCGACCCCCCTTGGTCGAAATCGAGTATGCCAGATTATTGCCAGGAGCTTAAGTATGGGGTCACAGAGGTCGATATCGACCCCCACATATCGATATTGACCAAAGAACTCGAAATCGACCCACCTTGGTCGAAATCGACTACCCCTCAGCCTAAAGACTTCTGTTTCGGGCCCAAACAGGTAAGCTTAGGTATGACTCCTAACCCTCCTATGTCCCTTATTGATAAATGAATTAATCCAATTATTGATAATTCTACTAATGAGAGGGTCAAAGCTCCATGGTTTGCTTATATTGCTAAAGTTAGGTCAAGAAAGAGAAGGAAAGCGCCCAAAGAAGAACCTAACAATGAAGAAGCCTTGGTCGCCGAACTTAGATACTACTAAAAGGACCTAGATGATCCAGGAGAAGGCTCACACTTGAAGGGTCCCTGCGTTAAAGGCTTATAAAGAATTGATGGAGAAGTCGGCCTAGCCACTCAAAACTCTAGAGCATGTACATAAAACCTTTAAATTTTTCATAGATGGTTTTTAGGATTTTTGGATTTTTAAAATTTTGAAACTGAGATAATTCGTGGTTTTATCTATACTTCTAACAAAGATTTCAGGTTATCAAGCAAAAGGAATGACGAAGAAGAAAGGAAGCTTCTGTAGAGGCAGTCGAAATCAACCAGGCCAGTCGAAATCGACCCCCCCCCCAGGGTCAAGCCATCTTCTGGAGTCGACATCGAGGACTCAGGAACAAAAAGCAGAGGTCGATATCGACCATAATCATCGATATCGACCCCAATCAGGCAGCCCTTGTCTTCATTTTCTTCCTCGACTTCGACAGATGCAGTCGACATTGACCACTGACATAGATATCGACTTCTGGCATCGACCAAACTTGAAATCGGCCTGAATCCACAGGTTGCGCTGTGAGTTTCTCTCTACCCTTGTTCTTCTTTTTAATACAGTGAGGACACTGTATATTTTAAGTATGGGGTGGGGGAAAAACATGTCTTATGGTCATAACTTGGTTTTCTTCTTCACATTGCATTCATGTTTAAATTTTTGTTCTTAGTTTTACTTTTATAAAATGTCAAAAAAAAATCCAAAAAAATAGAAAAATATCAAAAATACAAAAAAATGCATGTTTACTTCTTAAGTTTATTTTTTAAACCCTTCTTAGATGTCCTATGATGAAAACTCAATAGCTGACTTGATCGTGTAAATCCTATGGCATATTTGGATGGTTTAGCCTAAGTCCTTAAAATTTTTATGTAGATTTTGAACTTGTGATGAAATTGAGCACATATGATCCTAGGCTAAAAAAGTAAATACAACAAAAATTGTCCTTGTTAGAATTTTGGCCTATAGGGAGAACATCAAAAATCCCTCCGCTTTATTGATTGAATTTACTCTTCCTATGCATCTCTAAATGTTGTGATAGTTATTCAAAGTCAATACATAAATATGTCTATATTTACGAGATTTAAATAATGGAGGCATCTTTTAAGCCATTTTTATCCTCTTTTTACCTACCCTGCATTATCCCTGCTTGAAGCCGGAAAATTTGCCTGAGCCTGAAATTGCAAATTCCACAAAATTATCCCTAGCCGAATTGAGCCTGACCCCCATTTGGGAATTGAGACTTAGATTGGCTGGACCAATGCCTTGTGGAAAGAAAAGCGCATATTGTCCAGTTTTGAGGAAGGAAATTATGGGTTGGTGCATATTTATATTTTGTCATATTTTGTAAAAGGATTTTTGGCTCACCATATAAATGCACATATTTTTTAGTATTATTTATCATTTTTGTCAAAAATAATCCGAAAAAAAAAAGAAAAAAGAAAAGAGATATATGTATACAGTGCATGAGCCAAAATCCTTAAGTCCTTTATTTATTTCATACAAGTGTTATATTTTTTAGAGGCATATTAGAGTTTGAAAGAAGGATTGGTAGTATGGTTTACATCTTTTACTGCATCTTTAGAGCATATTATGGAAAGATGAGTTCAGAAAGAGCATTATGGAGAATTGAGCTTGGAAAGAGCAAAATGGAAGAGTTATGGTTTGGATATTGCAAATGTTGAAATTTAGGAGTCTTGATTCACGAATTATAAAAGCACCACATAGCCAAATAATTCCATACCTTAATTCCTTACAAGCCCCATTACAACCCCGCCGAATGGAGTCTTCTTTGAAGTCTTCCATTGAGCGAAAGTCCTCCTGATGGTTCTTATTGCATTTTCATAATTGGTTGCGAAGTGGATTTTTATAAATTGTAATGTTTATGAGATTGTGTATGGAATTGAGTTGAGAGTTGATCTTCATAGCCTAAACACATGAGAGTTGAGTGCAAACACATTATCCCTGTGAGGTTGGATCAAAAATAGCATATGCCTATGCATCGCCTAAATATGTGATATGACGTTAAATTCACTTGCTTTGCTTTGCTACCGCTTACGAAAACACCCCATACTTAGACTTGCTTGTCCTCAAGCAATAACCAAGCAATAACCAACACCTACAACACATCCTTCAAGTCTTCGCCTTTGTCAAAAGCAATATCATAAGCGGTAGCAAAGCAAAGCAAGTGATTTTAACGTCATAGCACATATTTTGGCGATCCATAGGCACATGTAATTTTGATCCAACCTCACAGGGATAATGTGTTTGCACTCAACTCTCATGTGTTTAGGCTATGAAGATCAACTCTCAACTCAATTCCATATACAATCTCATAAACATTGCAATTTATAATAATCCACTTCGCAACCAATTATGAAAATGCAACAAGAATCATCAGGAGGACTATCGCTCAATGGAAGACTTCAAAGAAGACTCCATTCGGCGGGGTTGTAATGGGGCTTGGTATGAAATAAAAGGTATGGAATTATTTGGTTATGTGGTGCTTTTATAATTCGGGAATCAAGACTCCTAAATCTCAACACTTGCAATACCCAAACCATAACTCTTCATAATATGCTCTAAAGATGCATTCTATCAACCCTTCTTCCAAGTTCTAATATACCTCTCAAAAATATAACACTTGTATGAATAAAAGACTTAAGGATTTGGGCTCATGCACTATATATAGATATCTTTATTTATTTTTTTTCGGATTTTTTTTTTCAAAATAATATGTGCATTTATATGTTGAGCCATAAATCCTTTTACAAAATATGACAAAATGTAAATATGCACCATCCTATAATTTCCTTGCTCAAAACTGGACATTATGCTCTTTTCTTTCCACAAGGCATTAGTTCAACCAATCTAAGTCTCAATTCCCAAATGGGGGTCAGGCTCAATTTGGCTTAGGGATAATTTTGTGAAGTTTGCAATTTCAGGCTCAGGCTAATGTTCTGGCTTCAAGCAGGGATAATGCAGGGTAGGTAAAGAGAGGATAAAATGGCTTAAAAGATGCCTCCATCATTTAATTCTCGTAAACATAATCATATATATGCATTGGTTTTGAATAACTATCACAACATTTAGAGATGCATAGGAAGAGTAAATTCACTCAAGAAAGCGGAGGGATTTTTGATGTTCTCCCTATAGGTCAAAATTCTCACAAGGACAATTTTTGTTGGATTTGCTTTTTAGCCTAGGATCATATGTGCTCAATTTCATCACAAGTTTACAATCTACATAAAAATTTTAAAGACTTAGGCTAAACCATCCAAATATGCCATAGGATTTACATGAATAAGTCAGCTATTGAGTTTTCATCATAGGACATCTAAGTAGGGTTAGAAAACAAACTTAAAATAAACATGCATTTTTTTGTATCTATGACATTTTTTATTATTTTTTTTTATTTTGACATTTTTATAAAAGTAAAACTAAGAGCAAAAATTTAAACATGAATGCAATGCAAAGAAGAAAACCAAGTTATAACCATAAGACAAGTCTTTCCCCCACCCCATACTTAAAATATACAGTGTCCTCACTGTATTAAAAAGAAGAACAAGGGTAGAGAGAAACTCACAGCGCAATCTGCGGATTCAGGTCGATTTCTAGGTTAGGTCGATGCCAGAAGTCGATATCTAGGTCAGTGGTCGATGTCGACTGCATCTGTCGAAGTCGAGGAAGAAGATGAAGACAAGGGCTGCCTGATTAGGGTAGATATCGAGTATTAGGGTCGATATCGACCTCTGCTTTTTCGCTCCTGAGTCCTCGATGTCGACTCCAAGAGATGGCTTGACTCTGGGGGGGTCGATTTCGACTGGCCTGGTCGATTTTGACTGCCTCTGCAGAAGCTTCTTTTCTTCTTCTTCGTTCCTTTTGCTTGATAACCTGAAATCTTGGTTAGGAATATAGATAAAGCACGAATTATCTCAGTTTTAAAAGTTCAAAAAGCCAAAAAGTTAAATCCTAAAAACCATCTAATGCGAAAAATTTAAAGGTTTTATGTACACGCTCTATGTTTTGAGTCACTAGGCTGACTTCTCCGTCAATTCTTCACGACCTTTTTATGTAGGGACCCTTCGAGCGTGAGCCTTCTCCTGGATCATCTAGGTCCTTTTGGTAGTAGCGAAGTTTAGTGACCAAGGCTTCTTCATCGTTAGGTTCTTCTTTGGGCGCTTTCCTTCTCTTTCTTGACCTAACTTTTACAATATAGGCAAACCATAGAGCTTTGACTCTCTCTTTAGTAGAATTATCAAAAATCGGCTTAATTGATTTATCAATAAGGGACATACGAGGGTTAGGAGTCATACCTGGGCTTACCTGTTTGGGCCCGAAACAGAAATCTTCGGGCTGAGGGGTGGTCGATGTCGACCAAGGTGGGTCGATTTCGAGTGCTGTGGTCGATGTCGACATGTGGGGGTCGATATCGACCTCTGTGACCCCATACTTAAGCTCCTAGCAATGATCTGGCATACTCGATTTCGACCAAGGGGGGTCGATTTCGATGCTTTTAGTCGATTCCGACTGGTTCCAGTCGATGTCGACCCTGCTTGCTGTTTCCGTCCTCGCCAACAAAAAATTTCTAAGCTTCTCCTTAGCCGGCGAGAGGACTACTTGCTCCAGGTGCTTTGTTTCGCTAATGGTTGGGTTGAAAGAGAATCCTATCACTTCGTTCCCTATAGTAAAGGTTAGTAACCCTCGACGTACATTGATATTGGCATCTGCAGTAGCTAAGAAAGGCCTACCAAGGATAATAGGCACTAGAGGATCTTCAGGCATCTCCAATACAATGAAATCAGTAGGCACAAAGAACTTACCTACCTTTACTGGAACATCATCAACTATACCTGTGGGTCTGACGAATGAGTTGTCAGCCATATAGAGTTTCATGTCCACAGGTTCAAGTGCCCCAATGTTCACCTTTTGCCAAATAGAGAGAGGCATGAGACTTACGTTTGCCCCTGGGTCACATAGGGCTTTATAGCGATGTTGGCGAAGTCCCACAGTGATTGCAAACTTCCCTGGATCACTCTTCTTCTCAGGGAAGTCCATCTTCGAGCACTCCTCTGCGATCTCTGCCATGGATCTCTTCTTGCTCAGGATGTCTCTCAGGAATCGCACATAGGCAGGCATCTCGCTTAGGGATTCTGTAAGAGGGATAGTAACATTAAGTCCTTTAAGTATCTTTACGAAGCGCCTAAACTTACCTTTGATGGGATCCTCCAATGCTTTGGAAGGGAATGGCAACGTCTTCTTTGGTGGAGGGGCCAAAACGGTGGTCGGAGGAGCCTGTTGGACATCGATATCGACTGGGATGGTCGATTTCGACCTCTGCTGTGGCTCTGATCGCTCTGCATTGGCCTCGATATCAACCTGTGGGTCGACCTGGGGGTCGATATCGACCTCATCCTCGACATCGACTGGTTCGTCGATGTCAACTGGATCAGCTCCTTTGTCCGATTTTGTTCGTGACTTATGTACTTTGGTGCCACTCCTCAATTGTATGGCTGCGACATGGCCCATCCCGGATTGTCCCTTAGGATTTGTAGTGGGTTGCCCAGGGAGTGTTCCGGACGGTCTAGGGATTTGTGCCGCCAATTGACCCAGTTGGGTCTCCACGTTCTTCTTCCAAATATCCATCTCCCCAATCCTTGTGGTAAGGTGATTGAGTTGAGAATGGATAGCATTGTTGGATTGATCATTCTTAGCTTGATTTCGCCTGGTTTCATCCAGTACTAGTTGAAAATCATCCTTCTTTTGGTCTCTCTCCGGGTGCCCAGGAGCTCTATAAGGCGGAGGGTCCCTAGGGTTAACCTGATTCCTCTGTGGTTGATGGAACCTTTGGTCTCCCCAATATTGGTGATTGGGACCCCTCATGTAGCGCGCCTCTTGGTGAGTCTCCGCTAGGTGTACTTGTTTAGCATGGGGGCACTCGATGGTGGTGTGCTGCTGCGATCCGCATTCAATGCAATCTTGGTTCGCTGAAAGGAACCTTACTTGCTTTTGGAGCTTTCGAAGTTGATCCCTATGAAATTGCTCCTTCACATCCGGATCGATTACATTGGAGGGTTCATATAAGGGCATAGATGGGGCAGGCCTCGACGATGATGGTGCGTCGGAAGCCTCAGGAGTCCCATATGTATTGTCGAACTCCACCAACCTCTCTATGGTCTCCCAAGCCTCTTGTGGAGCGAGTTCAAGGTAGCCATAGGAGGTGTAAGTGTTGATCCTCTCCTTAGTTGCAGCGTCAAGAGCATTATATATGATCTCCTGAATTACATACGGTGGTTGGCCATGCGTCGGGCATGATCGTAGTAAGTCCTTAAACCTTTCCCAAATAGTCGCCAGAGCCTCACTAGGCTTTTGTTTGAAAGCCGTGATGCGGATCAACGCCGTCTTAGAAGGAGGAAAGAACTTGTTGAGGAATGCGTCCTTGACTTCATTCCAGGTGTGGAGCGATCTTGGGGCTAAGCTTTCCAACCACTGCAATGCTTTCCCTGTAAGAGACCATCTAAAGGCTTTTAGTTGGACATATTCAAGACTTCGTCCATCAGCAATAGTATCACAAAGGTCTAAGAAGGTAGAAATATGTGCCATAGGGCATTCGTTAGGTTTTCCTTCATATTGGTGCCTTCTAATCTCAGTTAGGAAGTTAGGTTTTATTTCAAAATTAGAGGCAGGGATAAGAATTGCCGATTCATGCACGGTGAGCGCGAGGTGCATATATTGATTGGCATTCCAAGGGAGGGCATTGATTTGGGCTTCTATTTGCCTCCGGCCTTCCTCCTCCCTATCCGCATGCTCCATAAGTGCCGCCTCTCTAGTCGTTAGGTCCTCAACCTGCTTCCTTAGTTGCTCAATCAACTCAGCCTGGTTTGCGTTGTCCTCCATGATTCTTTGAGCTTGGGCCTTTAGATGGAAATAACGCTCAGGGTCGTCTACTCCTTCAAATTCAGGTGGGCGATCAGCGCGTCGCATACACCTGCAAAACCAAACTAGGTAGAGACGTGAGATAGACTACTAGGGCGCGATTGATTGCCTCCCCGGCAACGGCGCCAATTTGTTGCTGCAGGAGGCTTGATGAGTCAAGTAATTACAAATAATAAAGATGTAATAAATGTAATCCAACTCCTGGCCTAAGCAAATAATTACAAGACTTCCTCCCGTTGTAGTGGAAGGGTAGTCAGGATCGATCCACGAGGAGACGTGTCAGCGGGATCCTAGTAGCGTTGGAAATTTCACGTCTGCGTCGACCAGAAGCCTCGATTTCGTCCTTGGGCTCGATGTCAACCTCGGTTGTCGATGTTCTCTGCAACAGAAGACCTGCAGAGACAAAAACAAGTGGTCGATATCGATTGGAAGGGGTCGATATCGATGTTAGTCCATGAAATCGACTGGCTCAGAAGTCTGCCAGTCAATACAGAAGGGTCGATATCGACACAAGGGGTCGATATCGATGCTCAGCAAACGCCGCAGCGATGTTCGTCGTCGACTCAGAAAACTGTCAACGAATTCAATGGTCGATATCGACGTTTGGGGTCGATATCGATGTCTTCCTGTAGTGAGTTAGTTCTTTGTCGGCAAAGAAAGGCCGAAGGATTAAGAATGGAGAGAGAAGCAATGAACAGAAATAAAACAGAGGTTTTGACTGAATATAAACTTTTTAAAAGGAAACTCCTAGGATTAGGGTTTACCACAACGTTAACCAAAGCATGCGATAAGATAAATAAGACGGACAATTGCGCTATTTCACCCAAGGGACAAGCTTTCGCCGTACACCAACTCTTAGGATTACTCTTGCAAATAAACCTAATTGTCTCTACCAATTTTATGTTTATAACTCAAGTTGTTAGCATGAATCCCTTTTCTTTCGATTAGGACTAAACATAGAATCGTAGGAGGAGAGATAGACACAACGATATCAACATCAAATACTTACCTCAAGCGTGCATGGCTAACGTCGGGCTCACCCCGACCCTAAGAGCTTAGGGGAACTACTCGCTTCTCATCATGGAACTCATTGTTATTTGAAGGAAAGAAACTTGTATTTAAAATAAACTTCGAAGCTTTACAACTCAACGTCAACTTTCGCAAACGTCAAACCCTAAAACTTCTCTCTAACTCTAACTCTATTGTCTTGATTGATTGTTTGTCTCTTGGATTGGATTTGATTCTAAGATTGGATGATCTAACAAATCAGCCCCTAGGACTTTATTTATAGGCTACTAATCCTTGCTATCCAAGGATTGTAACTCCTATCTAAACTATGAACTCTATCCAAACAATTAGGATAGGTCTTTTATTTTTGATAAACTTAAAGGAAAAGATAATAAACAGCTGCTAATATCTAAAAGAACGAGATAACTCATGGCTTTGATGATAGACTTCACAATCCGAGTCTCAAAATCGGATTTATCTTCTGTCCAGGTAGGGTCGATATCGACACCAGAGGTCGATATCGATGCTTGTGTTTCTGCTCGACTTGTCCAGCTCCAGTCGATGTCTATGACGATGGTCGATATCGATGCATGTATGTCGATATCGAGGCTTTCTTGTCTGGTCTGTGTGGCCTATCTCGACACTCAGAAGTCGTGTGGAAATCTAGGGTCGATATCGATGTCTCCAGTCGATATCGACCTCTTCTCAGCTTCACTTGATGTCTATGTTGAGGTCGATATCTACACCAGAGGTCGATATCTATGTCAGGGGTCGATATCTACCTCTTCTCAGCTTCACTTAGCTTCTTCGTTTCGACTCCGATTTCACTCGAATTCCTACATGGCTAGCTTCAAAACTTGTACAGACTCTATTTCTTATACTTTAGCTCATTCTTACACAAGTTTATATACTTTTGAAACTTTTCTTTGGAAATCGAATGAAATATGAAGTCAAAAGATGCAATAAAAGAAGGTGCAAATATGTACATCACTTACGATGTTGCTTTTGACAAGGACGAAGACTTGAAAGGTGTGATGTAGGTATTGGTTATTGCTTGGTTATTGCTTGAGGACAAGCAAGTCTAAGTATGAGGTGTTTTGATGTACATATTTATATCTCATTTTATTGCATCTTTTGACTTCATATTTCATTCGATTTCCAAAGAAAAGGTTTAAAAGAATATAAACTTGTGTAAGAATGGGATAAAGTACAAGAAATAGAGTCTGCACGAGTTTTGAGCTAACCATGCAGGAATTCGAGCGAAATCGGAGTCAAAACGAAGAAGCCAAGTGAAGCTGAGCAGAGGTAGATATCGACCTTCAACATAGATATCGACCTTCAATATCGATATCAACCTCAACATAGACATCGAGTGGAGATGGGCAAGTCGAGCCGAAATACAAACCTCGATATCGACCTCCAACGTCAATATCGACCTTATCTCGACAGAAGATAGATTCGATTTCGAGATGCGGATTGGAAACTTTATCTTCGCACGGATTATCTTGTACTTTTAGATAGTTAGCAGCTGAGATTTATCTTTACCTTTAAGTTTTATCAAGTTATTTAAGTTTTATCAAAATAAATAGACATATCCTAATTGTTTGGATAGAGTTCATAGTTTAGATAGAAGTTACAATCCTTGGATAGCAAGGATTAGTAACCTATAAATAAAGCCCTAGGGGCTGGTTTGTTAGAATCATCCAAGCAAGAAAGACAATAGCAATAGGCAATAGAAAGTTAGAGTTTTCGTTTGAGCTTTATAGTTTCAAGCGCTTACAATAGTTGGCGTTGAGATTGTAAAGATTCAAAGTTTTCCATTTATGCAAGTTTATTTCTTTCAATCAATGATGAGTTCCATGATGAGAAGCGAGTAGTCTCCCAAAGCTCTTAGGGTCGGGGTGAGCCCGACGTTAGCCATGCGTGCTTGAGGTAAGTGTTAGATGTTGATATCGTTGTATCTATATCATCTCCTACGATTCTATGTTTAGTCCTAATCGAAAGAAAAGGGATTCATGCTAACAACTTGAGTTATAAAAATAAAATTTGGTAGAGACAATTAGGTTTATTTGCAAGAATAATCCTAAGTGTTGGTGTACGGTGAAAGCTTGTCCATCGGGTGAAATAGCACAATTGTCCGTCTTATTTATCTCGTCGCATGCATTGGTTAACGTTGTGGTAAACCCTAATCCTAGGAGATGTTTTTTTACATAGTTTATACACATAAAACCACTGTCATTATTTCTGCTCATCGCATCCTCATCCATCCTAAAGACTTCGGCCTTTCTTTGCTGACAAAGAGCTAACCCACTGCAGAAGAACATCGATATCGAGGCCAACGTCGATATTGACCACGGTGATAGATCGACAGTCTTCTGAGTCGATCCTGTTCGCTAACGGGGTGGTAGTAGGAGATTCAAATAAACTAAATAAAATAATGCACAACTAGGCTAACTCCCTGTCCCAAACAAATAATACAAGAATCCCCTCCCTTGTAGTAGTAGGGTAATTCAGGATCGAATCCACGAGGAGGTAGGTCAGCGCTTCCTTTGTTGTACTCACGATCAAAGCTTTCGACCTCAGCAGACACTCGATATCGAGTATACTGGTCGATATCGACCTCAGTTCTAGTCGATTTCCTAGTGCAGTTTCTGCAGAAGACAAAAGCAGCAAAGTCGACTTCGAGCTGAGACCTCGATATCGATGTTAGACCTCGATATCGACCGTTACAGTCGATTTCGACGCTTCTCACAGAAACTGTTTTCTAACCAATTTGTCGGAAAAGAGTCCGAAGAAAATAGAATGGGGAAGGAGGATGATCAGAAACAAAACTTGAACTTTTATGTTGATTTCAATGAATTAAAAGGCTTCCAAAGTCGGGGTTTCATGCCACAACGATAATAATGCAAGTTTTATGCTAAAGTTATGAAATTTAATGCCTTTCCGTCAAATAACTTTCGTTATCAACACTTAGGTGGTTAGAGGCTCTCGCATAGTTCCTAAGAGTTACTATCCAATTCATGAGCAATTCAAGTTCACAATATGAGTGGCTTTCGCTTCAATAATGCAAATAATGAATCTCCCTAACTTTCGCAAGGGATCATGGATGGGGTAGAAGACGGAATCGCATAAAAGTCATACCTTTGATGCACTTACCTCACATTGCTATCGTCGGGCTCACTCCGACCCTAGAATTGGGTTGACTACTCGCTCCTCATCATGCACATCATCATCATTATTGTTGAAAGAAAGCTACTTTGAATTAAAACTTCAAAAGAAAGTACAACCGAACAAGCCACTCCGCTCTCGCTTTACAACTTCACTCGGCCTCCTCTCTCTCTCTACTCGTTACTACTCTCTATTGAAACTGAATTGTCTTGTAAATTAGATACCTAAACTCAGCCCTATTGGCCTCTATTTATAGATGTCGATAATGACTCGAAACCTTATCTTTATTCTCTAAGATAAAATTTAAATAAAAGTAAAAACTAAAATTCTATGGTGAAATCAGCCTCCTCATGATAGATCTGGTGTTGAAGATAAGAAATCTCGACCTTTGGATAGACGTTGCAAGCTTCGGATAGAATTCTATCAAAATCTGAGTTAGACTCCTCTGCTGGCATGGTCGATATCGACCCTAGACATCGATATCGACCCCTTCAAAACCTTATCTCGAGCTCTCCTTCTCCTACTCGAACTGGCACTCGACTTCTATCAATTAGCTCGATCTGGCAACATCGATATCGACCTCAGACGTCGATATCAACCCCTTCTGTGTCGACATGCTTTGTTTCATTTCCTGCTCGATTCATATGTTTCTGATGCACTCGATGTCGATGTCCCCAGTCGATTTCGACCTCTTCAGAAGACTTCGAGTTCTTTTTCCGCTCTTCCGAATTCGTCTATTTTTATCCTGTTTTCTGCGAAATCACATGGAAACTTGTGCAAACCCATATATTTGACATTTAAGCGTAAACTACACTTATCCCATGTTTTCCCATTAATATGCATGTAAAAGACGATAAAATGGATTCATATGTGCATAGAAAATATGGCAATTTGCGCGCACATCAAACACCCCATACTTAAGCTTGCTTGTCCCCAAACAATACCTTTAATGGTCATTCAGGAGAAGAAAGTAAACCCTCAACATCATAGATTCATTTTTCATATGTCCCTACAATCAATTGTCATCCTTGATAAGGTACTTATGTCAACCAAGTCCATGCATGTGCATAAAAGCAATTCCATACTCATAAAAGGAGGTAAAATGCAAAAAAACAATTTTAGCGACATAGCATTAATAATCAAGAGGACTTTTTGCAAGCTTGTGAGAAATAGATTGGTAAAAGGCTAAAGGTGGGCTAATATTTGGCCATGTGGTGTTAAATCCGGGGAAACATACTTTCTTTCCAAATCATTTTGCATTCCTTCTTCATAATGTCTCACCTTTCACTCATCGCTCAATGCTTTTTTTCATTATATGCTTTTACCTCTCTAATCTTAGCACTGCCTTCTCGCGAGTTGCAAACATGGGTGTCATGAATGGCCCCGGATACTTAGTACTTCGGACTCCTCACCTTGTGTCCCATCTCGCTGAACTAACATCTCAACGAGCAGGGTCGACCTACCTTTATCTCCTGAGGTGATCGGATTTTTTTTCTCGCTCATTTAATTTTCCATAATTCATAATTCTTTCATTCCTGCCAAAAACTTCATAATAATGCACAACTCCATATAACTCCAAAGATGACATCCATTCTCAAACTTTGTCCCCGGATAAGGTATAAGGTATAAAATGGGCAATATGTATATATGTGGAGCAATAATGATCATGATAAGGCTCATATATGGCTTTGTAAATATGCATAGGTAAGGCTGTGTGATTTTCTCTCTCCTGCAATTTGAAAACTAAACACAAAACCAAACATGCAAAACAATAAAGTGTCTAAACCAAAACAAAAGCTGTCTAAAACCAAAACTAAGTCTTTGTTACAAGCTCTAGACTTTTAAGTCGCTAGGCCGACTTCCTCCTTCGCGCTTCTCAAGGCGGCATCTGTAGAGGCCATGTGGCTTGGGCCTCAAATATCACTCCTTTCTTGTCCCGCAGCTGCATTCCGCCGGGATTGACTTGATTCACCGTGAATGGTCCTAAGTTCTTATCCTTTAATCTTGTAGGGAACCAATGGTCCTTAGATTTAGCAACATAGACCTTGTCTCCTATCTCATATTGGCTTGAATCATCATCGGATACCCTACACAAGCGCACATGTCAAGGCACACCTCTTCCAAATAATGATAAGTCCTTAATCGTAATTGAACAAGAGGAATCCGTGCCTTGACTTACCTTCTTCTCAGTCTGTGGCTCAGGTCGATGTCGATGTTCAGATGTCGATATCGACCTCTGTTGTACTCCTGGAGGATCAGTCGATTTGGAGAGTTTTGACTCGATATGATCAGGTCGATTTCGACCCTCAGAGGTCGATATCGAGGTCTCCGTTCCTCCCTTCTCAGCGCTGATGGTGGTCGATTTCGGTAGGGTGTGGTCGATATCGACCTCTAACCCTGATTTTGATGTTTCCTCTTCTCCTCCGTCGACCCCATACTTAAGACCTGGCACATAATCTTGAACATTAATGGTCGATATCGACTTACCTGGGTCGATTTCGATGTTCTATTGAGCTCCTTCCTTCAAGATTGCCACAACTTCCTCCACTTGGGCTTCTATGGCCCTCTTCTCGAGCTCATCCGGTGTCATACTTCTTACCTTTGCTTCTCCACATGCAATGTAGACACCGTTGATGGCTTTTATCTTCATTGGCCCTTGATTTTTCACCATCTTGTTGAAGGCATACTCTATCACCTCGTCACTAATTGTGAATGAGAGCAATCCTTTCTTTACGCTAATGTTGGCATCGAAGGTTGCTAGGAATGGCCTACCTAAAATAATTGGACAAGCAGGGTCCTCCGCTATATCAACAACTAGGAAATTAGCAGGGACAAAGAATTTACCTACTTGTATTGGCACATCCGTCACTATCCCAGTTGGAATTACTACCGTATTGTTAGCCATGTACAACTTTGCATCCACGGGATCCAGAGGACCTATCTTTACCTTGTGCCATATGGTTAGTGGCATCATGCTAACGCTAGCGCCCAAGTCAACTAAAGCATTAAATTTGAATTGACCTAGACCTATAGCGATAGAAAACTTACCTGGGTCCGCCCGCTTTTGTGGTAGTTCCATCCTGTTGCACTCCTCTGCGATCTCAGAGAGCGATCGCTTCTTACCTAAGATGTCCTTAAGGAACCTTACATAAGATGGCATTTCGTGAAGTGCCTCCGTGAATGGTATAGAGACATTAAGTCCTTGGAGCATCTTCACGAATCGCTGGAACTTCTTTTCCGTTGGGTCCTTAATCACCTTTCTAGTTGGGAATGGCAACACCTTTTTCCTTCCCACGGCTGTAGTGGTGTCGACATCGACATCAGTAAGGTCGATATCGACTGCAGGAGTCGATTTCTGTGGTGACGCAGCATCAGGGTTGACATCGACTGGAAGGTCGACATCGACGTCACCTTGGTCGATATCGACAGGGGGGGTCGATATCGACGTCTGTTCTGGCTCCTTCTCCTCCGCTTTTTGCTCGGGCGTTTGTAATTGACGCCCACTCCTTAGGTTTACTGCCGCAATATGACTAGTAGTTTTGCCCTTTTGGTTGGGCACAGTGGATCCAGGGAATGATCCCGACGCTTTGAGTATTGCTTCCGCCAATTGACTCATTTGAGTCTCCATGTTGCGCTTCCAAACGTCGATCTCTCCAAGTCTAGAATTGATGCCCTGCAGCTGATTATGGACGGAGTTATTGGCTTGTTTGAACTCAGCATGGTTCCTCCGCATCTCATCAAGGATGATTTGCAGGTCATCTTTCTTAGTCTCCCGCTCAGGGTGCCCTGGTGCCCTATATGTTGGGGGATCCCTTTGATAGAACCTTTGATCACCCCAATTTTGTTGATTGCCCCCTCCATAGGGGCCTCTTATCCATTTGACCTCCTCATGTTATTCCGCCATGGATACTTGCTCAGTATGTGGACAAGCACTAGTGTTATGCCTTGTTGAGCCACACTCTTGACAAGGTTGATTGTTGCTCAGGAACCTTACTTGCTTTTGAAGGCGGCGTGTTTGATCGTTATGGAATTGTTGCCACACCTCAGGATCTATCTCCCTTGGAGGCTCATATAGTGGCATAGATGGGGCAGGCCTTGCATCATAGGCCGCAGCAGCCCCATAGGTGTTGTCAAAGTTCACGAGCCTCTCAATGGTCTCCCATGCTTCCGTTGGTGTAAGCTCAATGTACCGATAGGAGGTATATGAATTGATCCTCTCCTTATTCGGCGCATCAAGGGCATTGTAGAAGATCTCCTGGATGACATATGGAAGTTGCCCATGCGTCGGGCATGATCTCAGCAAGTCCTTAAAGCGCTCCCACGCCTGTGCTAGGGTTTCACTTGGCTTTTGTTTGAAAGTCGTGATCCTTTGTCTTAGCATCGTCGTTTTAGAAGGTGGGAAGAATTTGTTCAAGAATGCATCTTTCACCTCCGCCCATGTCCTCAGCGAGGATGGAGCTAAACTTTCAAGCCACTGTAATTCCTTCCCTGCCAAAGACCATCGAAAAGATTTTAATCGCACATACTCTAAGTTTACTCCATCAGCAACTGTTTCACATAAGTCCATAAAAGTAGAGATGTGTTGCAGGGGGCATTCATTATGTCTTCCTTCAAAAGTATTTCTTTTAATCTCAGATAGGAAGTTAATTTTCAATTCATAGTTGGAGTGAGGAATTATAATGGCAGATTCAGGAACATGAAGCGGCGGATGCATGTATTGCATCGCCGTTTGTGGATACTGATTTAGCCGCTCTTGGGCTTGTCTGCGCGCATCCTCCTCCCTATCAGCACGGGCTCGCTCAGCAGCAGCGGCGGCCCTTTCAGCAGCGATTGTAGCATTGTGGTCCTCGATCTCCTTCCTCAACCGCTCTATGATCTCAGCATGTGTCTCGTTGTCAACCATGATGCGAATTGCTTTGTTACGAAGATGGTAGAAACATTCAGGCTCATTGATCGGTTCCAGGATAGGTCCGCGATCAAAACGTCGCATAAACCTACATAATAAGCTCAGAAAAAAGATCGTGATTAACTTAGGTGGCGATTGATTGCCTCCCCGGCAACGGCGCCAATTTGTTCGCTAACGGGGTGGTAGTAGGAGATTCAAATAAACTAAATAAAATAATGCACAACTAGGCTAACTCCCTGTCCCAAACAAATAATACAAGAATCCCCTCCCTTGTAGTAGTAGTAGGGTAATTCAGGATCGAATCGACGAGGAGGTAGGTCAGCGCTTCCTTTGTTGTACTCACGATCAAAGCTTTCGACCTCAGTAGACACATGATATCGAGTATACTGGTCGATATCGACCTCAGTTCTGGTCGATTTCCTAGCGCATTTCCTATAGAAGACAAAAGCAGCAAAGTCGACGTCGAGCAGAGACCTCGATATCGATGTTAGACCTCGATATCGACCCTTACAGTCGATTTCGACGCTTGTCACATAAACTGTTTTCATAACCAATTTGTCGGAAAAGAGTCCGAAGAAAATAGAATGGGGAAGGAGGATGATCAGAAACAAAACTCGAACTTTTATGTTGATTTCAATGAATTAAAAAGCTTCCAAAGTCGGGGTTTCATGCCACAACGATAATAATGCAAGTTTTATGCTAAAGTTATGAAATTTAATGCCTATCCATCAAATAACTTTCGTTATCAACACTTAGGTGGTTAGAGGCTCTCGCATAGTTCCAAAGAGTTACTATCCAATTCATGAGCAATTCAAGTTCACAATATGAGTGGCTTTCGCATCAATAAAAGTCATACCTTTGATGCACTTACCTCACATTGCTATCGTCGGGCTCACCCCGACCCTAGAAGTGGGTTGACTACTCGCTCCTCATCATGCACATCATCATCATTATTGTTGAAAGAAAGCTACTTTGAATTAAAACTTCGAAAGAAAGTACAACCGAACAAGCCACTCCGCTCTCGCTTTACAACTTCACTCGGCCTCCTCTCTCTCTCTACTCGTTACTACTCTCTATTAAAACTAAATTGTCTTGTAAATTAGATACCTCAACTCAGCCCTATTGGCCTCTATTTATAGATGTCGATAAGGACTCGAAACCTTATCTTTATTCTCTAAGATAACACTTGAATAAAAGTAAAAACTAAAATTCTATGGTGAAATCAGCCTCCTCATGATAGATCTGGTGTTAAAGATAAGAAATCTCGACCTTTGGATAGACGTTGCAAGCTTCGGATAGAATTCTATCAAAATCTGAGTCGGACTCCTCTGCTGGCATGGTCGATATCGACCCTAGACATCGATATCGACCCCTTCAAAACCTTATCTCGAGCTCTCCTTCTCCTACTCGAACTGGCACTCGACTTCTATCAATTAGCTCGATCTGGCAACATCGATATCGACCTTAGACGTCGATATCGACCCCTTTTGTGTCGACATGCTTTGTTTCATTTCCTGCTCGATTCCTATGTTTCTGATGCACTCGATGTCGAGGTCCCCAGTCGATTTCGACCTCTTCAGAAGACTTCGAGTTCTTTTTCCGCTCTTCCGAATTCGTCTATTTTTATCCTGTTTTCTGCGAAATCACATGGAAACTCGTGCAAACCCATATATTTGACATTTAAGCGTAAACTACACTTATTCCATGTTTTCCCATTAATATGCATGCAAAAGACGATAAAATGGATTCATATGTGCATAGAAAATATGGCAATTTGCGCGCACATCAGATCCCGAGAGGTTATTGTTACTAAACATCGATATCGACCCTCCAACGTCGATATCGACCACCTGTGTCGACTGGCAGTCTTCGGAGCCAGTCGATTCCGTCTGCTGACATCGATATCGACCTTCCCATATCGATATCGACTGCTTGTTTTTGTCTCTGCAGGTCTTCTGTTACAGAAAGGATCGACAGCCGAGGTCGACATCGAGCTCCAAGGTCGAAATCGAGGCTTCTGGTCGACGCAAGACGTGAGATTTTCAACGCTACTAGGATCCCGCTGACACGCCTCCTCGTGGATCGATCCTGACTACCCTTCCACTACAACGGGAGGAAGTCTTGTAATTATTTGCATAGGCTAGGAGTCGGTTTACATATACATCTTTATATTTGTATTTGAGATACTAGACCTTCCACCTACTAACAACTGTCATCAAATTATTTTCACCAACTTATTATCACAAACAAGTGAACACTGTCACCAAACATTATCACAAACCAATTGTTACGAACTACAAAACATTGTCACCAATCTAGATAGAAGTGGGTTGCAACTTTCGAACTGGCATGGATGCTCGGCTAGATAAAAGAGGGTTACAACTTTCTAAGATGCTTAAGATTCCAGACATTGTAGTTTACTTGCTTGAGCAAGCACTGAATACACTCTGGAAAAAAATGTCATGTCCAAAAACATATTAACCATTTTCGCACTATTTCTCTAACCATGTCTTCAACACAACTAGGTCTTGATACGAACTGTAGACACTGAAATGCAATCAAAACAATGATTCCTCCAACATGTATAAAAGACAGGATGAGTCAAGCAATGTGAAATCAAATAACACATGTATAACTAATCAGGAAATTATCAAGATCAAACTGATAGTCGATATAGACATCACTTCAAAATGATGTATGAATCAAATCGTCAATAGATACATAAGATAATCATAGCATTTAAGAACCACTCAAAGGATTGCACCAAAACTGCAATCAGCACAAACAATTTATTGAATTGAAGCAGCAGTAGTATTCATTAGGTTTTACTATGTTGGCTTCCCTATATAGCAATATGTAAAGACAATATACGGAACCAAATCTAAATTTTGCCATAGGTGATTGCAAAATGATCGTTCAAAACCCTAATATAATAAACCACACAATAGCATCAAAATCGCAGATCAAGGGGAGAAATAAACCTAATTTGCAGACTCATTATCAACGGGGGAAACTTCCTCAGTAGGAACAATCTTGGCAGTGCCGGTGGCGGCCTCGTCCAAAGACTTAACGGAAGCTCTCGATTTGAGAGTGTCAAGCATACGCTTACTGATCTCCTTGGAGTACATTAGCAGGATCTCGATGCCATTATCAATAGAGGCGGAATCGGCGTCGGGTCCACCGACGGCGCTGAACGCCTCCTCCTCAATTGAGCGCGCGGTGGCGGAGGCTTCCTTCGGATCCAGCGATCCGTAGCGCTTAGAGAGAACCGAGGGAGTCGAGAGGGTCTCGACGAGGCAGTTGATTATAACGTCGCGCGTGCGTTGAGACGGTGGCCAGATGTTGAAGGCGGATGAAATGTTGCCATGGATCTGCAGAAAACGGGGGGAAGGTATGGGTTAAGGGGAGAAAATTAAACCAGGGGTATTTTGGTATTATCAAATTATTATGGACACTTCCTTAATTAACAAACAAAAACGGACATTTACCTAATTACACTTTGTAAATGGATATTTCACCAAATTTTTTCAAAATAGATCTGAAGGGAACCTACAAATTAATACTGGGGTAAAAGGGGAATTAGAGAAAAAAAATTGGACATTTACTAAAAAAATTATTTAGAGTGGACAAATAGCTAATAAATTTATAAAAATGGATATTGGACCAAATAACTTATTTAAAAACATTTAGATAATGCGATTGATTAGTTAAAGTGGGGTTGCGTTAGTTTAAAAAAAATTTTAAAAATAAAAAATGGTTATTAGCTAAATATAAAATATCAATTCTTCAAAAAGGAAGAAGACAAGTGATGCATTTTGAAAATACATTTTTAGGTTAAAGTAGGCATGTCCACATGTGACCCGGCGGATCTGGGTCAAACGGGTCAAGGGTCATGGTGGGTTACGGGTCCGGGTTATGGTCGAGGGTTTTTAAACCCGCCGACCCGTCGGGTTGACCTGCCAACCCGTGACCTTTTTAATTAAAAAAAATTTAAAAACTAGAATATATTTATATTTATAATTATTATTATAAATATTGTAAATATAAACTAAAATACATATATATAATTATATTATAATAATTATATTATAAATATAAATATTATAATTATAATTATAAACAAAACTAGAATTCATATTCATAAAATATAAATTCATATTAATATGCAACTCATATGCAATATGCAATATGTAATGCATGATAAGATTCATCATTTGTTTATCTCCTTTTATAGAGTAGGATACTCTCACCCACCTATCCTCTCATTTCCGATGTGAGACAAAAAATCTCTCATTTCCAATGTGAGACAAAAAAAGATGGAACTTATTCACTAACACTCTCTTCCTCTCACATATTCATATTCACTTAGTTGTTTTCATTAAATTATATTAATGGTTATCAATATTTTAATGTTATTACAAATAGATCCATAACCTTATATTTATTTCATTGTTGAATTGCATCTTTTTTAATAGTACAAAATAGGATGGTTTTAATAAATCACACAATTACAAGAAATTAAAGTGTGCTCAAAATATCTTTCATACAAGACAGCCATAGTGAAAGAAGAATGAAACACGTTAAATCATAATACCTTCAAGGTTTTATCCAAATAACGTGTATAATCAAGCCACATATCGATTGATAAAGGAAACTCTATAATGGTACATTCATAAAGGATTTGAACACGTGCATGTCACCATTAGAATCTTCGAATCTTAAAAATGTTCGAACCTTAAATAATTATGAAACACTAAGAAACCATCATTCATTAACCAATTTTCAAGTGAATATCTAATATCTAATTTCCAACGACATAGGTAAAGTGCTTCTACCTACCATAAATGATGAAAGTCTTGTATATTTCTATCCCACATTGAAAATATAGGAAATGGATAAAGTGGAATGGAGATATATATGTCTCTTCCCACATTTTTTCTTTTCCCACAAATTCTATCCCACATTGAATTGTGGTGGATGTAAAGACCGAGATGTTAAATATTATTTTTACAATTACATATTTTATTTCCGATTTTAAATTTATTTAGATTGCAAGATTTCCGAAAAGTTTTGAAAATATCCGTCCTCGAACAAGTGACTTTACTTTATTTTATTCTTTCAAAATAAATTCCAGCATAAACTTGTTACTTAAATTTGAAAACAAATTTATTGTGCTTTAACATACTTAGACTTGAAAATATTTTTGGATTTTCGTTATTTAATTCGGATTCGAAGGTTTGTTTTAAAATTATTTTAATCATGTCGGGTTAAGGTCGGAAAACGGGTTTCAAGATTTGTCCCGGGTATATAATTTGACTATCTCCTAAACTAATACCCTTCAGCCACCTAACCCACCTACAACACCCCTATAGCCCCTCCTACCCCCCCCCCCCCCTATTTGAGTTGTCAAGCCACCCCTCCCGTCTCCCTAATTGTAGCTCTAAAGTACCACCCTCCACACACAAACCCATTCTTTCTTTTCTCCTCCCTATATCCCAGCTATAAACTCATTTCCCCCTCTATCAAACACACAGTCATCATACTTCTTTTTATTTCCCATTTCCACACAAAAAGCTCCCTCCCCTCTCATTTTCAACCGAACCTTCTTTCATTCTACATAAGCCCCTAGCCTGTTCGAACCTCTTACCCCCATCGTACACACTAGCACCAACATATCCTTCACGCCAGCCACATTCACACTACCATTGCACCACCAGGTCGTCTCCACCCCTTTTTGATTCGACTCCACCAAACAGCACCCCTTTTCCTACGGCAACCAAAACACCACCCACACACCTTCCTCGTCTTCCCTCCTAGTTGTGCCCCGTCACCACCAGCTCCACCTCTGTCCAACAACACTCCGTCATTTTGAGCGCAGAAGGCCGAGCATGAATCAAGCCCCAAACCGAGCCTTCGAGGAGCTCCGACGAACCTCCGATGAGCCCGTCGCACCCAATCCTCTCGGTGAGCTTACCACACCTTCCTTCTATCATTTTCAATTGCTGTGTTTTTTTCCCTTTGGTCCCTTTTTCTGGAAACCCATGGGAGGGAGAGAGCGAGAGGGCGAGTCGGGGAGGAGGCCGGTTGAGGTCGGAGATCAAAGCGGGGAAGCGAGAGGGCAGGGGAGCGAGCAAGGGAGGCTGAGCATGAGAAGAGTGTTCGAGCAGTGAGAGTGCGAGAGGGAGGAGGTGCGACTGGTGGCCATGGCCGGAGGCGGGGAAGAACGGGGATGGGAAGCTGCAGTCGAGCTGTGTCGAGGAAGAGGAAGGTGAGCAGGAGCTCGGGAGGTAGAAGAAATTCATGGGCCCAGTTTTATTTTAATTTATTTATGTTGTTTATGGCTAAATTCAGAAAATAGGGAAATGGGTTAAGGAGTGGGTCGGGATATGGGTTGGGCTCCTTCTTTGGGCCGAGTCTGGACTTGTTGGATCCAGGTTGTGCTTTCAAACTAGGCCTTTTCTTTTGTTTTGGGTTAAAATAAATTTAACATTGTTTTATTAAATGGTTTATCCGATTATTTAGGTATTTAATTGATTTATTGATTAAACTTTGTTTATTATATATTTAGTTGTTATTACTAGTTATTATTTCTGATTTATTTAATTGTTTAATTAATTATGATTTATTAGTTACTTAAATTATTTAATGATTTGGTTTGGTTGAATATGGTATTAAATGGTTGGAATAAAAAAATATATTACTTGAAATGACGTATTTCTAAGTATGTATTTAAATATTGATGATTAAATGTCGGAATTTATATAAATAACAATTTTTTAGATAAACATGTCGGGATCGTTTTAACAATATAATTTTGAGAAATTGGTTTAAAGGTTTACTTGGTTGTTCAAATGATATTTTCTTATTATATGTTTATGTGATATTGACGATAATTAAAGTGTTGAGACTTTTGAAAGATGTTACTTGGTTTTAACTTGCCCAATGATAGGGTGAATAATATGTGTGGAAATTATGTGATATGATATCTTATGATATGAATTGAAGCATGACTTGATATGTTGGTATTTTGAGTTGAATTATGGGAATGAGTTAAGGAAACTGCTGATAATAAGTCGATATGAGATGATATGAGTTAATGAGTCGACTTAACTTGAGATTTAAGAGTTTGGAGAGCTTAGGAAAAATGATTTACTTGATTTAACTTTGTGAATTACTTGATGAATCTTAGTTGAGAATTATGTGAATTATGTTATAAAAATATTATAAAGCATGACGATGATGATGATGATGGTGATGATGATGATGATGATGATGATGATGATGATGATGATGATGATGCTAATAAGAATGAGGTTATACATGTTGGAATATGAGATGAGACGAGACTATGCGATGATATGGCTTGATGATGATAAATGAGTTTCTTGTAGCTTTACTTAGTCCTGTGTAGCGGAAAATGGGTCCTTCTGTGCTTAGACTTATAATTGTTGCTTATTAAATAGTTAGGTGATCTGTGACGTGATTAGCTTACTCTTGCTGCTTTACTTTGCTGTTCGGCGCCTCCAGGTAAGACCTCCGGGGCTTACTCAAGTTAGAACCTCATGCCTGATGTGTCATATAGTATGTAGGCATTATAATGTCATGTCATGTAGTAGCATGCCTAGGTTCTGCATTAACATATGAGCATACGTATTTTGAATGCGATTGGTAGAACGGCCGTAAGTTGTGAGTCTAGAGTCGTTGCTAGGGTCATAGGGCAACCCAGCTCCATCGGGTTTGTCCTGATAGAGTCATCTGAGACCATGGTTTACTGAGTTATATACATGACTGCGGCGGTGACCGAGTGTCCCACCCCAGCTGAGGTATGGACTGAGGCATGAGATATACTGCAGCACCGACCGAGTCGTCTGGCCCCGACTGAGGCAGACATCCGACCCCGGCTGAGGTACGGATATGAGAGAGATACCCGCCCCGACTGAGGCATGTGTTTTGAGAGATTAGGACATGCCATATGGCATTCTGTGTGGGCCTATTTACCGCATTTCTGTCATTATATATAAACTGTCAACATGCTTGTGTGCTTAATATTCCAGTATTGGATTAGATCATTTTCATCTAGGCTTAGAGCGTATTATATGTCCTCAGCGAGGTCTTTAGGGCCCGCATGAGTTGCTCGACCTTGACTCGTGGTATTGTTTCAGGTACCCTTCCCTTGCTTGATTCCGTTTTGTTATGACGGGGGTATCTTATGGCGCAATTGGAGGGAGAAACTGACTATGGGCTCCGCCCTTTTGCCACTTTATATTTTCTCATATTTGGTTTGACCCGGCCATGATGTGACAATTTGTATTATGAGATTTCCTTCTTTATGCTTTTCGAACTTAAAACGTTTTGAGCGACTTAGACAAGTAGGACAGGTTATGGTCCCCAATGGACCTCTCGCGAATTTAGGGTGCGAAATCCCTTCTTTGAGTACTAAAAACTTTATTTTAAAACTCAACTTGTACTCGAATTGCAAGATCCGAACGAAGGTATCAAATCCTTCGAAACGTAACCCGAATATTTATATTTGGGCCGTTACAAAGGTGTTATCAAAGCTTGGGTTGCGCGATTCGAGTATAAATGGGTTGAAGTATGATTTTAAAAATCACCCAATGTTTTTAAAGGATTTTGAAGAGTTTTAAAGGGAAAAATGAATTTAATATGGCTAAATTAATTAACAAAGCTTAATACACTTGACTTAAAATAATGAAAATCGAAAAAGAGAAATCGAGTGGGTAGAAGGGCGGTAGACCATCCTTAGTAGATGTAGAGTTGGGAAAGGGTAGACAAAACTTAGCTTTGTAATTTATAGAGGGTCTGGAAGACTCCAAGGAGTTTGCACCGTGGTGGTTGGAGTAGCGGGGTTAGGATATAGAGGCTGAGAGGATAGTTGCCGCTCCGGTCAGTTGCCCCTCGAAGGGCAGCTTCTAGGTAGATTCTATGACTTTATATAAATTGGGCCTGAGGGTGATCCCCCTCGAAGTGTATCAGATTAATTATTGCTAATTAATTATGTGGTGAGTGTTGTCTTTCCTAAACAAGAATTCGAATTGTTGATATGTTTGATATCTGTTGGCAATGAATTGAACTTCTATGCGAATGGAATAGCGGGGGAGCCCTTCCTTACTCTATAGTCGGGATTTCAGTTCTTGTGAAGCATTCTTTTCCGTTATTCAACTATCTGTGTCATTTTCTTTCCATTTCACCTTATGTTCAACGGATTTTTAGTTAAGGCTGAGGATTGTTGATGAGTGTCTATTCTTTTCATTCTGCTTTTCTCTTCTCCCATCTCTTCTGATGTCCTTAAATGCATGATGTCTTATCGATCCTTTCCTTTTCCTTCTTTTTCCTTCATTTTCCTTTCCTTCCTTTTCTCTCCTTTACTACTCTTTTCTTCTTCTTCTCTTTCTTTTATCCTCTTCCATAGATATTCTTATTGAGTCTTCTGGATGGTATTGTTGTTTTCCACAGGAAATTAGGTCGGGACCTTGTCCTTAGTCTCGATACCTTCAATCTTGGCCCATAAGTGACTCCGTAAGTATTCTGGGTTGTTCGCTTGTGTCTCCCCCCTATCTTTTCCAATTTAGAACCTATGTGTTATCTCTTTGGAATGAACGACGACATGTGGGAAGGAATAACTAGTTGGGCAACACTAGAGCGACGCAGTGGAAGTGTGGTGGACTCATAACCTACAAGTCTCAGAACTGATGTCATCAGCAGCATTGAAGGACGAGTACGCAGTGAACTCATAGATATGCCTTAGGAAGGGGCGCTCTCCATTCGAGCTACTGGTCAATTATATTATGATCTAGAATGATGTTGTGCGATAGTCCTAGATTCGATAGGATGGTGAATTTCGATACATTGGTGTTGATATGTTGATATTTTGAGTTAATGAGTATTGCTTGCTTTGCTTTTGCCTATGAGGTGTGAGTTATCGATGCTGGATTATGATTTCTTTTTCGGTAAAGTCAGAGGGGCGATGGGAAACCTAGAAGTCGTAGATTCGATCGAGGAAACTGTGGGGTAGAGTCATAGAAAGGAGACTTTGGCTTAGGCAGGATCGAGTGACTTCTAGAGCTGATAGGAGACGGTAGTTAGGGATTTTCAGATGAGCCTTCTAGGTAGGCCTTATATGGGCCATAGGATGAGAATGGAAAAGAATTGCGAGAATAAGGTTGTAGTATAGGTGAGTAATTTGGATGAAGGATAGAGTAAATTCGTTTAGGTACCCTTGAGGGAAGATAAGAGTAGACTGGGCATGTTTGATTTAGGAGCTCTCGTAGGGAGGATGTGATGATAGGTAGGTTATCGTACTAGAAGTAGTAGCAATGTTGCCAAGGAGCAAATTGTGGATGACGTTAATGCTTGGGTGACTAAGATGGCTTGAGGAATTGTAGACCTTGGGACTTAGGTTATTCGTACTTTAAGTAGGAATGACCTTGGTAAGGAGTAAATTATGGATATCGTTAAGGTTTGAGTGGCTACAACTGCTTGGAAATTTGTGGATCTGGGGATTCAAGTTGTTTATATGATAAGGGGGAGGATGGGAGATCGACATTGAGGTTTGCTCTTGGGAATTCAGGATACTTGCTATAATTGTAATTGGAGGACCCCTAGAGGCGAGATTGGAAGATTTTTAGAAAAGGAAGAAATCGTAATTGGTATGCGTGACATTGATTTGAATGTTGAGGTGCTAGGAAGAAAAAAAAAATTTTGAGAAAAGGCCTATAGCGGAAAAAAAAAGTATCGTTAAGGTTGATCATGAGTTTGATTGATTGGGTTTAGAGATAGGAAAATTATGAAGAACGAATATGGGAACTAGTTTAGGTGGAGGACATTATGATACTAATGGTCATGAGGTTATGGAATTTCGAGTAAATTGTGATGCCTTGATTAAATTCGAATAAGAAGGACCTAGAACATCTTAGGAAGTTGGATGAGGATAAAGGTCATTAAGGAGTAAGGTATCGTTGTCTGAGGATCGTAGTCTAAGACGAGTTAGTAGTATGTGGCAATAAGGAGCTAGTATAAGATGGCTTGAGGGCTCGTGATTAATTGAGACTATAGTGGGACTCTGAATGGTAAATTGTTATTGTGAATGGGTGAAATTTCTATGACCTTTTCGAAAATGTAGAGATACGATTCGGTTGAAGATATTATGTTGAGTTAGATGGGTAATACATGTTGTTGACCACTTGGGTACAGGTGCGGTTGAGGAGGCTGGAAGAGCCGTATTACTGGTTTAGCTCTAGTTGGATCTAACTTAGAAATTGGCCAGTGAGGACAGTTGGTAATGCTAGGACTTTTCGACATAGCTGAGTGAAGTGCTTATGTTGCTTGGGGTACGTAGGTGGCTTAAGAAATTGACCTTTGATTGCGACATACATATTGAGGTTATAGGATGTAGGAATACTTTTGTATGTGGTTGTCAATAGGAGTTGGTTCTTTAGAGGTGGATTAGCAAAGAGTGTACTTATCGATATGGGAATTAGGATAAAAAGTATCGGATCGATTGGGGATCTGGTAGAGATAATGATCGGATGGATTCTTAAGGACATAGAAGGAATGAATGAATTCGGTGAGAGACTCTTAGAAAGATCATACACTTGATAGAGGTTTTGATGAGTGTTTGAAATATTGAGCTTGATTTATGATTTCTTGGAGAGTTGTGAGTTCCGACGCATGAGTTTTGAGTGGTTGGATAGGAAGTCGGATTTGTGAGCTTGAGACCTTGAGTAAATTGATTCTTAGAGGACTCGTTTACATGAGCTTTAAGGTGTAGTGGATGAAGTTGGACTAAGCTTTGACCTTGAGATCCTTGTGAAAGAATTAAAGAGGATACCTATGGGTTCTGAGGGAGGTAATATGCGGTGATATTTGAGGATTTTAGCATGATTTGAGTTGGGTGAACCTAACTTAGACTTGACCTTGGCTTCGGGAGCTTGATGGCGATGTGTGAGTACGATGGGTGTGTCCTGTTCTGATTAGCAACAATGTATAGATTTCTTTGATTTTATGATCTCCTGAAGGTGAGATTTGATGTGTTGATATGTTGCTCTTTTGATGAGATGACATCCATGTTATGACGAATTCTGCTATGTTAATATTCCGATAGACGATAATTGGTTATGTTAATTATGATCAGGTAGGTTGTTATTCTTATTATGATTATGGGCGTGATAAATCTTGATGGACTGACTTTGGTTATGTTGATATATGATATGTTGAGTTGCTTAAATGTTGATTATGAGAATATCTCGAGTTGATTGAATGAAACTGATTCGGAAATGAACTTAGGAAGTGGAATTGGAATTAGCCTTTAGAGATGGATAAGCTACTCCTTAGAGTTTTGAAAACCTGATTGACTGACATAGGGAGAAATGACTTGGGTTTTGAAAGGCTTTATTGGTTTTGAAAAATGATTTTAGTCTCGGGGACGAGACTTGTTTTTAGAGATGGATAATGTAAAGACCGAGATGTTAAATATTATTTTTACAATTACATATTTTATTTCCAATTTAAAATTTATTTAGATTGCAAGATTTCTGAAAAGTTTTGAAAATATTCGTCCTCGAGCAAGCGACTTTACTTTATTTTATTCTTTCGAAATAAATTTCGGCATAAACTTGTTACTTAAATTTGAAAACAAATTTATTGTGCTTTAACATACTTAGACTTGAAAATATTTTTGGATTTTCGTTATTTAATTCGGATTCGAAGGTTTATTTTAAAATTATTTTAATCACGTCGGGTTAAGGTCGGAAAACGGGTTTCAAGATTTGTCCCGAGTATATGATAATGCATATCCTACATAGGCATTATAGGCATTTTTAGGCTATTTAGGTTGCATTTAGTTAATGATTTGGAGTTAAAGTGCATCTGACGATTATTTTGGAAGAGTTCGGATTTTGTGCGAATTTGTGAGTATTTTTACAGAGTTAGATTCGAACGCAATTGGGATGCATGATCTTGGAGGAAAAAGAAGAAAGACTTGAAGAAAGAAGAGAAAACAGATTGGAGTGCTGCGGGGACCTGGAAGCGAGAGATGCAGCGGCCGCAGCAAGCGTGCCGCGGCCGCCGCAAGAAGAGACACAGCGAGTAGTCAAAGAGCCCGCGTGCAGCGGCCGCAGCACCATGCCGTGGCCGCCGCATTGGTCGGCTGAGCGCCGAGTTTTACTTTATTGAAACCCTAGTGTAGTTGTTATTTCATTTTTTGGTTCGGCTTAGACTTTTTAAGGCCGAGTGTTATTAGTTTTCACGTACTTCATTATTCATTCAACGTTCTATCCGACAAATTAGAGATTGAGCGATGTTTACCATGAGGAACTAAACTCATCGGTTCTGCCTGCAATTTGAAGCTTTATTTGGATTGATTGTGAGTTTCTAATTCTCGTTCCTTAACTCCGCTATTGAATGCTTCAACTTCTTTGCGCTTATTGAATTAATTGTTTTGTTCTATCTAGCCCGCGCAACTAGTTAGAATCAATTCAATTGCTAGGATTTTGTAGATTCCTCATTGCAAACCTTAACCCAAGTAGCAAACTTATCCCTTTAGGGCTGATTGAACTAATTGGATAGGTAGGAAGTTGAATGTGTTGTTAAATCCCTCTTTAGGGACTGCAAATACCTTGGCTAATCTCTGAACTTAAAGCTATCAATTGGGTTAAATCCTTCTTTAGGGACTGTTTGATTGATAAGGGCTGCTAGGACTGATTGGACTAGTAGCTATATTAGGTCGGGACAAGGGCATTTATAGGAAACTTAATAGGACGAGAAGAAGTTACAAGGATCGCTTCAACCAAATAAAGTGGAAAATTGTAGGTAGAACTACTTCTCTCATTTGTTTGAATCACAACCATTTACTCCTGCCTTTCATAAATTTCTTTGCTCTCACAAACCCCTCATCTGGTTACTTAATCGGCACTTGAATCATACTTGAGCAACAAATCTCCCTGTGGATCGACCTCCTACTTATTGCTATACTAGCTATAGGTTTGAGTTTACTTTGACGGATCAACGACAGGTTTTCCCTTCGTCAGTATATAATTTGATTGTCTCCTAAACTAATACCCTTCAGCCACCTAACCCACCTACAACACCCCTATAGCCCCTCCTACCCCCTATTTGAGTTGTCAAGCCACCCCTCCTGTCTCCCTAATTGTAGCTCTAAAGTACCACCCTTCACACACAAACCCGTTCTCTCTTTTCTCCTCCCTATATCCCAGCTATAAACTCATTTCCCCCTCTATCAAACACACAGTCATCAAACTTCTTTTTATTTCCCATTTCCACACAAAAAGCTCCCTCCCCTCTCATTTTCAACCGAACCCTCTTTCATTCTACATAAGCCCCTAGCCTGTTCAAACCTATTACCCCCATCATACACACCAGCACCACCATATCCTAGACGCTAGCCACATTCACACCACCATTGCACCACCAGGTCGTCTCCACCCCCTTTTGATTCGACTCCACAAAACGGCACCCCTGTTCCTGAGGCAACGCAAACACCACCCACACACCTTCCTCGTCTTCCCTCCTAGTTGTGCCCCATCACCATCAGCTCCACCTCTGTCCAGCAACACTCCGCCATTTCGAGCGCAGAAGGCCGAGCATGAATCGATCCCCAAACCGAGCCTTCGAGGAGCTCCGACAAACCTCCGATGAGCCCGTCGCACCCAATCCTCTCGGTGAGCTTACCACACCTTCCTTCCATCTTTCATTTTCAATTGCTGTGTTTTTTCCCTTTGGTCCCTTTTTCTGGAAACCCATGGGAGGGAGAGAGCGAGAGGGTGAGTCGGGGAGGAGGCTGGTTGAGGTCGGAGAATGAAACGGGGAAGCGAGAGGGCAGGAGAGCGAGCGAGGGAGGCTGAGCGCAAGAGGAGCGTTCGAGCAGTGAGAGTGCGAGAGGGAGAAGGTGCGACTGGTGGCCCTGGCCGGAGGCGGGGAAGAACGGGGATGGGAAGCTGTAGTCGAGCAGTGTCGAGGAAGAGGAAGGTGAGCAGGAGCTCGGGAGGTAGAAGAAAATCATGGGCCCCGTTTTATTTTAATTTATTTATTTTGTTTATGGCTGAATTCAGAAAATAGAGGAATGGGTTGAGGAGTGGGCCGGGATATGGGTTGGGCTCCTTCTTTGGGCCGAGTCTGGACTTGTTGGATCCGGGTTGGGCTTTCAAACTAGGTCTTTTCTTTTGTTGTGGGTTAAAATAAATTTAAGATTGTTTTATTAAATGGTTTGTCCGATTATTTAGTGATTTAATTGATTTATTGATTAAACTTTGTTTATTATATATTTAATTGTTATTACTAGTTATTATTTCTTATTTATTTAATTGTTTAATTAATTATGATTTAAGTTACTTAAATTATTTAATGATTTGGTTTGGTTGAATATGGTATTAAATGGTTGGACTAAAAAAATATATTACTTGAAATGACGTATTTCTAAGTATGTATTTAAATATTGATGATTAAATGTCGGAATTTGTATAAATAACGATTTTTTAGATAAACATGTCGGGATCATTTTAACAATATAATTTTGAGAAATTGGTTTAAATGTTTACTTGGTTGTTCAAATGATATTTTCATGATTATATGTTTATGTGATATTGACGATAATTAAAGTGTTGAGACTTTTGAAATATGTTACTTGGTTTTAACTTGCCGAATGATTGGGTGAATAATATGTGTGGAAATTATGTGATATGATATCTTATGATATGAATTGAAGCATGACTTGAATTGTTGGTATTTTGAGTTGAATTATGGGAATGAGTTAAGGAAACTACTGATAATAAGTCGATATGAGATGATATGAGTTAATGAGTCGACTTAACTTGAGATTTAAGAGTTTGGAGAGCTTAGGAAAAATGACTTACTTGATTTAACTTAGTGAATTACTTGATGAATCTTAGTTGAGAATTATGTGAATTATGTTATAAAAATATTATAAAGCATGATGATGATGATGATGATGATGATGATGATGATGATGATGATGATGATGATGATGATGATGATGATGATGATGATGATGATGATGAGGTTATACATGTTGGAATATGAGATGAGACAAGACTATGCTATGATATGGCTTGATGATGACAAATGAGTTTCTTTTAGCTTTACTTAGTCCTTTGTAGCGGTAAATGGGTCCTACTGTGCTTAAACTTATAATTTTTGCTTATTAAATTGTTAGGTGATCTGTGATGTGATTAGCTTACTCTTGCTGCTTTACTTTGTTGTTCGTCGCCTCCAGGTAAGTCCTCCGGGGCTTACTCAAGTTAGAACCTCATGCCTGATGTGTCATATAGTATGTAGGCATTATAATATCATGTCAGGCAGTAGCGTGCCTAGGTTCTGCATTAACATATGAGCATACGTATTTTGAATGTGATTGGTAGAAACGGTCGTAAGTTGTGAGTCTAGAGTCGTTGCTAGGGTCATAGAGCAACCCAGCTCCATTGGGTTTGTCCTGATAGAGTCATCTGAGAGCATGATTTACTGAGTTATATACATGACTGCGGCGGTGACCGAGTGTCCCACCCCGGCTGAGGTGTGGACTGAGGCTTGAGATATACTGCGGCACCGACCGAGTCGTCTGGCCCCGACTGAGGCAGACATCCGACCCCGACTGAAGTACGGATATGAGAGAGATACCCGCCCCGACTGAGGCATGGGTTTTGAGAGATTAGGACATGCCATATGGCATTCTGTGTGGGCCTATTTACCGCATTTCTGTCATTACATATAAACTGTCAGCATGCTTGTGTGCTTAATATTCCAGTATTGGAGTAGATCATTTTCATCTAGGCTTAGAGCGTATTATATGTCCTCAACGAGGTCTTCAGGGCCCGCATGAGTTGCTCGACCTTGACTCGTGGTATAGTTTCAGGTACCCTTCCCTTGCTTGATTCCGTGTTGTTGTGACGGGGGTATCTTATGGCGCAATTGGAGGGAGAAACTGACTATGGGCTCTGCGCTTTCGCCACTTTATATTTTCTCATATTTGGTTTGACCCGGCCATGATGTGACAATTTGTATTATGAGATTTCCTTCTTTATGCTTTTCGAACTTAAAACGTTTTGAGCGACTTAGACAAGTAGGACAGGTTATGGTCCTCAATGGACCTCTCGCGAATTTAGGGTGCGAAATCCCTTCTTTGAGCACTAAAAACTTTGTTTTAAAACTCAACTCGTACTCGAATCGCAAGATCCGAACGAAGGTATCAAATCCTTTGAAACGTAATCCGAATATCTATATTTGGGCCATTACAGTGGATGGATGAAGCGGAATGGAGATATATATGTTTCTTCCCACATTTTTCTTTTCCACAAATTATATCCCACATTGAAATGTGGTGGATGGATTATGTGGAATGTAGATATATATCTCTTCCCACATTTTTCTTTTCCCACAATTTCTATCCCACATTGAAATGTGGTGGATGGATGAAGTGGAATGGAGATATATATATATATCTCTTCCAACATTTTTCTTTTCCACAATTTCTATCCCACATTTAAATGTGGTGGATGGATGAGTTGGAATGAAAATATATATTATTTATTATGCTTTCTATTTTTTTTCTAATTTAGGTTGCTTTTAAAACCATTTATAGTATAATTTTTAAAGTTTTTTTAAAAAATTTTTGTGGGTCGACCCGTGACCCACCGACCTGTCTCCCCACGGGTCCGAGTACGGGTCATGATTTTCCGACCCGTCGACTCGGCGGGTCCGACCCTTGGACATGCCTAGGTTAAAGTGTATATGTTTCATTCAATTAGATAATAACAAGACTATCCGTTAAAAAAAAATATATAAAAAACTCTAAAATAAATTAAACATTAACAAAATAGAGAGAACAAGTATCTTGCTGAGATTACATCTACAGCAATGACAAGGACTGCCTATTGACCATGTTGTACACCTATACTTACAAGTGCTAACCATTTTTATATACATGAAAGTCAATTTGTCATCCAATTTCATGTACTAACAAGTTTGTAAAACCTCCTCAATTTAAGTACATTATAAGGATGGACAAGAAAGGCTTTATATTCCTCTTTTGATTTAAAATTGAAAAAAATGCATCTACTCAGAGAGTGTTTGCAAAAAACTGAAGCCTACATGCTCACGTATAAGAGGGGGAGGCTCGATGTCTGAGATGGTAACATGCTCTGTGGACTTGGCAAGTTCATCTACCGAAAATGGTATACTGCACACGAAAAAGGCATACTAATCAAGAACTAAAAATCATTGAAATAATAATAAAAAAAGACTATTTTGAGAAAAGTATAATCCTTTTTTTTGTTAACTTTCTAACCTTGAATCGTCATCAAGGAGAAATGAACTACTAACAGTATTGCTTGAATCTTCTGTCATTGATTTTTTCATGCTAGCTATCACCTATCGAGCAAAAACAAAATTAGAAGTAAATATATTACTCTAGGGACTAGTAGATAAAAATTACCACTAAATTGAATAGAGTGTTATATAGGTAACAAAGAGCTTAAAGTATATCGAGATCTTACTTCTGGGGATAGGCTATGAGTCCCATACTTGTCATCCCAATACATAGTACTTATTCTATACAATTGTTGTATACTAAGCACCTATAAGGAAAAGATTAAATTAACCTAAATTTAATTTAGAAATAGAGCTAATTTACACCATATAAACAAATTTTAAGCCCACCACTTACCGGACAAAGATCATGGCTAACTTCTTCTAGTGTCTTTTGTGGCTTTTGATGGATAACCTATCAAAGAAAAACTTTAGTTAGGGAGTAAGTTTTTGATACAAAATAAAAAAACTTATTTATGTAACATTTTCACATCCCCTCACATGACAAAGCATCTTTACGTATGATACTTCACTTGGAACCATTTTATAAGATATATTTATAAGATGGAGAGTAGTTTAAAATGTACCAGAAAACCTATTGCTTGTCTTATATGTTTCAACTCATCCCAAGCTACACCTGCATACTGTCACAAGGCATTTGGCTAAGAAATAACTCAAATCCGATATTGAATGAATATAAATTGCACTGGTAGGTAAAAACAAGTTCTTAATATAGATTACCTCTGAGGTTGCATCATCACACCAAAGTTCGAGTTCATTCAATCCCGCTTTAACATATTCAGCATTGGTGAAGGAGCAACACTCTCTTCTCAATAAAAGGCTGAATCAACAAGCATATAGAAGAAGGCAAATAGATATGAGGTCATGAGCAAGATAAAGAAATAAGCACAAGAATAAAACTTTCTTAGGATTCAAACCTGTTAAACAATTGAACGTTGACGAAAGAGAAAACTTGAGTATAAAGTTTACGAATGAGAAATGATGGGACCTGGATATATTTGTTCTTGAATAAGTCATTCTAACTCAGGAATATAAACATGCTAAAAAATCAATGAGAAGATATTGTAACAATTATTTTTTGTAAAACCAACTCTAAATTCTACATAATGACAGCAATGTAACAAAAGCCAATTATGATGGCAACTTGTAGAATGTAGATTGTGTTAGACCTATTAGATCCACTCGAAAATAATAATGGAGTGATGGGGGTTTAACATGATAAAGTGAGCTTTTCAAGCTATTCAATGAAAATTTTCAATGACAAAGCACTTCCATACGCTTATGTTGCATGTTATTTCAAATTCAAAATTTGCTAAAAAGAAAGTGTATTATTATAACTAAATTTGTGCATACATAATTTGATGTCATGAGTTGAAGGTAGTTTCCAAAGTTGTTCTTAATCTCAATCCAATGAGAATATAATGTTAGTTTGTCACCACCTCCACTGTTTGAATGTGAGCTCACTTTTGATCTTGGTGCCTATAGAATGCACATAACCATAGTTTTAGAAAAATGAAGTATAAAGCATGTTAGGATAAGATTTGCTAAATTGAATAAAAGAAAATTTGAGTGAGTACAATACCTGAATGCATAAACCTAATTGTGGAGAGATTTCTTTCTTCAAGTTGTCACGGATCATTCCATATATCTTCTCTACATATGCTGTTAATTGTTGCTTGAAAAGCAATGCTGGATATTTGGCTTCTATTGGACTTAGTGTACTATCACTTCCACTTACCGGACTAGGCACTTCGTCTTCAATTGAAGCAAGATCAACACGAGGTAGCCCTCGAAAACTCTGCAAGGAAGAAATACAGAAATAAGGTTTGACATTCATCAGTTATTAAGATTTTAAAATGAATTCATAATCATCATTTAGTGATTACAGACATGACCTAAATAAGAATTGACCTTTTATAATGGTTGGTTCTTATTTAAGACGTCGTATAAATATACCTGTGTCATCCTACCAAACAAACTTGCTGAAGACGATCTCCGCCTTTGTGGAGCACCAGCTGCACCACTTGCTTTTAGTGTGCGTTGCAACAACAATAATAAGGATGACGTGTTTGTCAACCAATAAGCTAGAGTCTCATTGTTATCTTGAGCCTAATTTCATAAAATGAATTTCGCAATATCAAATCAAACTCTCCCATGTGAACGACTTAACAATAAATCATCAGTTGTTAGTGATATTCTCACCTCTATAGCACGACCTACTGTTTGAATTATACGGTCGAAAATGCTCGTTTTCTCGACTTCAAAAGACCTCCATTGTCGAAGACATTTGAATATTATAGTGGCAGCAATAGGTCGTCCTTTTGAGAAGCCTAGTGGTTGTGAAATACACTGAATGAGCAAATCTTGATGCTCTTGTTGCTTCTCATTAAGTGCCTTTTGTGGCTTACCCTCGACCTCAGCAGAATCTCTTGCATTTAAAGATGTACTTTGCAGTTCCTATTACATTATTCTTGTTAACTTTTTCTACAAATGAAACTAAAACTATAAATTATGACTAAATTATATTATTCATTAGAAGATATTGAAACATACCGCTCTTTTAGAACTCTCAGTCCTCTATATTTGCAAAAAAAGGAGAAAAAGAAAAATCCATGTTATTTAGTTACTTAACTATACTTAAAAATAGATGGAATACATAAATAAGTTATTCTCACCTGCATAATTGATCTTGAGCGCAACACTAATAACTTACTATTTTGGGCCATATTCAAAGCTTGTTGACGGAGAACTTTGTTCTCAGACTCCAAGTTGCTAAGCCTATCATCAAGCCTATAAGCAAGATTATTTAAATTTGGTTAGAGTCATCAAAAAGTGTACATGTTTCAACATATTTTATATACTTTCCATTTATTAATAACAATATATCTGATGCATAAGGATATAGAATAAATATAGGAACTAAGTGTGTGAAAATCAATATATTGGGCCCTATTTAGATTAAATCTACTATAAATTGATGAATGCATAAAATGAACAATGAAAAATATTGCATGTAAAACAATTAAGTAATCTTTACTTGTTCAAAGATTCTTGGAGTTGATAAACTCTTCTTTTAGTTTCTTCTAACTTCTTTGTCTTTTCTTCACATGATTCTTGGGATACTAAGTACTTATGTTCCCACTCCCTTGCATTTGCTCTTTCTATTTCTAGTGATGCCTGTATATTATGAAAATAAGGAAAATAAGACACAAGGAACACATCAAACGATCAAAATGGAAGCTTAATGAAAAAAATAAATATAAACAATTATCTAATAAAATGTATTGAAACAGTGATGTATATTTGAGTTCCCTAGTTGCAATCTTTCTAACAAACTGTGATTCTATCAAATTTAAGTTACCTTTAAGGTATCTACTTCATTAATTAAATATTTGAACTTCTCATTACTTATGGCTGGGATTTGAACTTCTTTGGTAGCATTAGTTGATGCTTCCTCAATTGCTTTCTTTGCTTTATCACGCTCCTCGACCGCTAAAGAATTTGCTTCACTCGCTTTAATTTGTGTTTGTTTTAATGATTGTTGTAGCTTCAATATCTCATGTTCTTTTGCCTCTTCCAAATCCGTCTGCAAAGTATATAATACAACTTTGAAAACAAAAGTGCCATGCATGAATCACATATTTCCATTCGTACACAATTTATTAAGATAATATTTATTAATCTCATACCCTTAGTCGTTTTTCAAGCTGCAAACGCCAAGTTAGTTCTTCTACCATCTTTTCAAGTTTATCTTTTGCTTCTTTTAGAGCACCTGTTTCTCTAGCAGCCTGTAATTTTTTAGACAAATTAATATATGATTTTATTATAAGAGTAAAGGAAAAGTTATATATGTATACACACACATATATGTAGGGAAGGAAATCTACAGACTAACAAGTTTAAAATGAAAGTTGTAAACCGAATTTTAGATAAATATAAATAAAGGTGATTATAGCCAATATATTATATGGTATAAATTCAAAGTAATAATAGGGATATCACTTGAAAGAAGCATATATTTTGACATATTATAAACAATGGCATTATTAATTTGGTGTAATGCAAGCACATTAAGATACTAACCATTTTTAGTTTCTTAAGCTCCTTTCTGCCTAACCTCCCTCTCCATCTACATTGTGATATAAGTGTTGATCGCTTAAGCTTCTTCCAATATGTATAATCTCGATGGCGTCTCCAATACGCCTATACCATATTCAAGTTAGATGTTCCTTTGACACATGTTGATCAATTGATAAATTTTGGATCATTTGGAGACAATACCTGAATGATTGTTGATGCTTTTGTTTGTTTTTTATGTTTAAATTGATTACGAGCAGCCACTGTCCTCGCACTACTTTGTAGGACAAGTGCTGCTAAATAAACATTTTTGAATGATTTCCTAGAAATGTGTTTGCGCAAGTTTTTCTGAACTTTCACAGCACTTGCTTTCCTTCTTAATCCTTGATATATGTTCCAAGCAAGTCGTGCTACAAGTTTGTGTAATTAATGTATAAATATTAAATAATATTCTTAAAGGAAGCATTTGCAAATGAAGTAAAGGCGAGTTTGTAGGCATACCTCGACACAATGCTTGCAGACTAACAGTAGCCTTTCTTACTACAACCAACTTCTTATGAGAAATGTATGTTTTCATCTTCCTTTGAATAGTCTTGGCTGCATTAGCAAGTTTCTCTGCTCTTCGTGAGTCTAACTCAGCCATTTGACCCGCTCTAAGGAAAATTTTGGTTTTCCCTATCTACAAGTATTAGCAAATTCAAGCATTTGAGTTTCACTTACGTGTATGTTAATAACCTACTATAGAGAATGTATTTTTTAAAAAAAAAAATTAAAGAAATGTGTGTTATCTAAGGAGATAAAATGCACCACAAATATGGGTAGTCGTATTCAATAGAATACTAGATAATACTGTTTTTTATGGATATTACATCTTTAAGCTTTTTGTATTTGATAACCGTTCATGCTTTTCCTCTTTTCTCTTCATCATGATTCATAACGTATGCAAAAAAAAAGACCAAAAGATTACTAGATAGTATCAATTTCAACTAACATCGGTTTATCAATCAAATTGTATATTTGTTTACACTTTCTCATATAAATTCTATGATATATGTCAAATTTGGCTTGAAATCATGGTACATGTCTCTTCATAAATTTACCAATTTTTTTCCAAATATATTAGAGGCTTGATTGTTTTCTTAGATGACACACATTTTTTGCATATGTTATTGATTTTAGTACTTTAGAGATCGAGGAATTTGACTCACCCAAACACCCACAAAAGCGCATTTTAATAAGGTATTTATGAACACTTAAAAGTATTGTTTGGTTCTAATTATACCATTTAGAGAAATGAGAAGACATTTTTCTTCCCTACTCGAATTGCTAACCTGATAACCTTCTAATCCCATCTTCTCTAAAATTGTCGCACAAGCATCCTTCTCTTCATAACTGTATCAAAAGTATTAAATCAAGAAAAAAATAAGTTTTCCATATATATTGGGTGTTATGAGAAATAAGAAGACAATACTTGAATTGATATATACCTCCCTTTAATAGCCTCAGGCACGACAATTTTAAATCGTTTGATAAATTCAAAAAATGTTCGCCTCGTCGGGTACCCAGCACAACTAATTCTGATTGCCTCTAAAACACCCTAGAAGAAGGAGAAATAAATTAAGGAGGTGAAAGTTTTTAAGTTGACAAACATTGCAATATATAACTTTCAATACACTCACACCACATCGTAGTTGTTGCATGACATTAAGATTCTCAAAGATGGATGGCTTAAGTTTATTATTTGGCTTAACACATCTTATGTAGTGAGGCTCGGTAGAATTCAATGTCTCCATTAATTGTTGCAATTGTAGCTACAAATATAGTTACAAGAGACGGTCATAAATCACAACGGTAACAACTAGATAGATTTTTTTAAATAAGAAAGACTTTCTCAACAAACTAATATTTGAGGAAAGAAAGAAGATGTGAATGAAGTTACCTTAAAGCGAGAACCAATAGAAGAGAATTTAGAGGATTTAGATGTCTCCTCGGGAATTGGAGGGAAAAGACCAGCTACGAAAGAACAAAGTGAAGCACCCAACAAATCTTGATATTCTGGAACAACATAGTCTTTATTTTTGTCTAAAAATTGATCTGATTGATAAAGAACCTGAACGAAAAAATAGATGCAAAGTGATGTTTTTCAAGAAAAAATAAAATCCGTCATGAAATTGCATCAACATGAGAAAGATGAAATGGCTTACCTCTCCAGCGTAATGCGCAATTGTGAAATCCGTACGTGATAATTTTGGCTTGATGAAGCGTTTGTGTTTTACAAATGTTTGGTATAACTTATTTGAAAAGGTCTCATGAGTCGATTTCGGGAACATACTGAAAGTAATGCAAATGGAAAAGGGAACAAATTAACAATAAAGATTAATTTCTTTCCAAAATGAATACACATCACCATTTATTCTTAGCTAGCACCGTCAAATTAACTAAAAAGTAGACAAAGAATTTCATAAACAAACTTACCAAGCTTCATCAAGCAATGCAACAATACCTCCTGGTTTCTACAAATAAAAAAATATAAGTCCTTACTTAAGAAAACCATGAAATTTCATTAAATTATATATGTTGTAGAAGAACATATAATACATACATTATAATCTTATTCATCAATAAGATCTTATCTCTTTTTTTTTGTCATTCTACTATTGTACAATTTCATTCTTAAAAGTTTCTTGTTTCAAATAATAGGGAATGATTTTGTGAAGACTTCTACTACAACTTAATAACTTTATAATAGTAGCCATATTTATCATGGAAATAGTTATGGATATATAGTGATAGAGAAACTATAAATTCTAAGAGAAAAACAAAATTGAAAATTTGAAAGAAATACAAATAGGAGACTAAACCTTCAATATAAGCAAAGAAAATCACCTTTTCAATCAGGTCTAAGACATCTTGATTATCTACAAATTCAATATAACTCCAATTAATTTTCTCTTTTGTATACTCCTCTTGTTCCATCTTGAATACATGCTGAAAATGATTCAACAAGAGAATATTAATTATTGATGATCTTAAAAAAAATGTTAAAACTCACTATCAAATCACAAGTTAATTACCTGATTAAAATGTTGTTGCAACTTTTCATTGGTGTAATTAATACAAAATTGCTCAAAACTACAAAACATATTAAGTATTGGAACCATGAATTTCTTATGATGCTAAAAGAGCATGGTTTATAATTAAAGATAGTGGAAGTGAGATGTTTTACCTATTGACTTTGAAGCTTTCAAAACCATAAATATCAAGCACTCCAATCAAACATGTTGAGTTAGGATCTTGCCCTATTGAAATATTAATCTTTTCCACCAACCTACAGGTTAATACAAAATCAACAATAAATTTACAAAAATAATATAAACTAAAATAGTTTATTACATAACAAAAAAAATAAAAACAAAAACTCATGAATTTTGCCTTTACCAATCAAACAATCGAGAATATAATGTCCTCGCTAGACCATCTCTACTTATCGTTGCACCAATGGGATCAAGACTCCTTTTGATAACTTCTTCAGGGGTGATCATAACACGCTTGCAAAGAGCGTCTTCTAGACCTTTAGCATCACATCTAAAAATATATAATCCATATCAATTATCCAATTCTAAGTTACAATAACTTAAAAATATAATCATGTTTGGAATTAATAAAGAGAATTAATCATATGATTCCTACTTGAGAAGTTCTGCTGCTGTTTCGAGATGAAACTTCGACTTGGCATCTTTTGGGGCAGATGAATCAGCGTCCTTACCCTTGGCAAACTCTATGTTACCAAGATGAAGAATGGCAGCTACCACACTGAATATCGCATTCTATATAGATAGATAGCCAACAAGATTCAGAGAGCATCATTATAATGTGACACATTTAGGTTGTGAAGGACGACACCTAATTTCAATAAATTAAAAAAAAGGTACACAATACTTGTTCTTGCTTTGTCATTCCAACAACGTCCATGGCTCTCCTCGTGGCGAGGTATTCTTTAGCATCACTTACTCCAACCAATTCGTAGCAGCTTGACTGATTAAGATAGTGGAAGGTTTTAGGATGCCCAAGCTTATACTTTTCAACTTCCTAAAAAAACAAAGAATGATTAATTAAAAATATAGATATCTATAAATAATGAAGTAAAGTTGTTAAACATAATACATATGAAGATTCAAGAATGCAACAATGAAAGTGTCTTATATTGTAACCTCATGTGGTGCTGCACAAAGGAGGTAAAAGCAGTGATAGTTCCGTTCGGGGTCAGAAACTTGACAAACACGAGATCTCTCTAGAAGATATGTTCGTACAGCTGCCCCTGATATCCTTCCACGTTTGTCAAATTGTATCTCAACAAATTTTCCAAATCGACTACAATGAAAGATGTACAAACTTAGCAATAAAAATAGATAAGCATAAAAAAGGTTATCTTAGAGCAATGGATTACTAAGAATGTGTCCTACACTGTTGTAAAATGGATTAGGTTCATAAAACATGAGATTTGGAATGATTATATATGGAGTAATTGCACACCTTGAGTTGTTGTTTCTAACTGTTTTTGCATTGCCAAAAGCTTCTAGAACTGGATTTGACTGCAATGTAAATGTTGGTAGCAACATCAATGACAAATACGTGGCAAGTTTTTCTCTAAATGAACTATAAAATATAAATTCCAATCATATAAATAAAAATTTTGATCATTATAATGACTTGTTTGGTTTGAATTTTAGCATTTGGACTTTTAATTTTATTTCTTACAAATAAATAAAAACCTTTATTGTAATTTGCAATTTTGAGAATTATGCTAACTAATAGACATACATAAAATTCAAATAAATTTGTTCATAGTGTTGATGATAAGTTAAAGACATTAGCCCTCATTTTGGTTTGTTTTACTAACTACTTTTTAACTATTTTATTATAAAACCACCCTTAAGTAGCCATTTATTATTATATAACTACTCAATCCACTTATTTATTTATCCAGTAAGTAATCTTTAGTAAATAGGAAAAATGTAGTAAAGTAGGAGGAGAGATTAAAAAAATAAAGCAAAATGATTAGGAAACCTTATAAATACGATGTAGTCCATCCTAAAGTAGAACATACAATTTATGATCAAAAGGAGATTGAATAGAAGAGAGAAAACAACCCATTTAATTATCCATGTTTTATTTACTTTTTAATATAAAAATATCGGGGAAAAATTATTTCAACTAGTTAAGCAAAGCAATGATTGTTGATCTAATGGATGGTAATATCTTTTGATATAAATCCAATATAAAAGCCAATACACACATCATCTGACCTCCAAAACTTGTTGTTCAACAGTTCTTCCTTCAGTGGCAGAACGACCTCCCAAATAAGCAAGATAGCGCATAAGCATCTTGGTCGTCTCAGTCTTACCCGCGCCACTTTCACCACTCACCAAAATGGAGTTACTTTGTCCCTCATTGATCATTGCCCTACATTCATCGCGCGCAAAACATTTATTCATGAATCATCCTCCGAGTTGGAATATAATGATAACGTACATATACATATGCATACATAATATATGTATATGTATATGTATATGTGTGTGTATACGCACGCGTGCGCATGTGTATCAATTAAGGTTCACCTATATGCAACATCAGCAATCGCAAACACATGAGGGCTTAGCTCCCCAAGTGCCGCCCCCTTGTAAACAGCCATCATTTGAGAATCATATAGATGTGGAAGCCTTTGAAACGGGTTAACCGCAATAAGTATGTTTCCTGTATAAGTCTGCAAACATGCCAAAGATCAAGAATGAGATATATAAATTAACACATATTGGCTACCCACATCACCCATAGAGTTCTTTATTTTATGGCTCATGTTAGTAAAACCAACTTGAAAAAGCTTTATCGACATGAGCTAGTGGCTCATAAGAGTTTGAGTCTTACATGTAACTAGCTCACATATATGTAACATATAAATTCCAAATGTCACCTAGGTTTATAATGAAAGGAACTTCGATGGAACTTACATAGACTTCATTAAGGGCATATCGAGTTGACAAGTTTTGCAAGACTCCTGGCTCATGGAGATAAGACAACTTGGTCATGTCATCGACACCTCCATCAGGGGCTTCAACATCTTTTGGATATATTTTCGATAGCTTAGCTTTGACCTTCCAAGTGGGAGATATTGCAAAAGAAACAAGTCAAAATTACAGATTTTCTAGCTTTGCTCCTAATTTCAACGTAAATGAGTATATGTACCTTTTTTCCATCGGATGTTTGGACTTCAACCTCATTACCATTAATCTTTATTACCTCTCCATCAATCCAACATTCAGTAGGATGCTCGGCCCAAACATGAGAGCCAGTGGTGATTTTCGCAGCAGTGACCTAAAAATTAAAGTGCGTTGAGTAAAAAAATATTCCTCTTATCCAACAATAAACTAACATAAATAGTTCTTTCAAACAAGGCTTTAAAATGAAAAACACATATTTCATAGAGATATATAAAAAACTAATTAATGAAAATTATTATGTTTATTTAAAAGAAAAGGCAATTATAGTTTACCATGGTGAAATTCCTTGAGGAAATAAACTAAACACCAAGAATTCCAGCCAAATCGGTCTCATCCAAACCGAGGAGTCAACAACATTTGTACGTATGAAGGTAGCAACGTCAATTGGTGGAATCGCTCATTTAAATCACATTAAGGTAAAGACCCCCCTCTCGCTTTTCAAATATGAATTAATAAATGAAAGGGGGTGAAAAGGCAAGAGGAAGCTAGGAGATGATCGATCAACAAGGTGAAATGGAAAAAAGAGAGAACATTTTGAAAGAAGAGAATTTTCAATGGTGGTGGATAAAACTAGGATTTGTATGCAAAACCTAAAATTGCGGCAAGGCTTACAATTAATTCTCTCTTTGTTGGATATTCATAACCATGATTTTCTATCATCCTCTTTTCATAGTTTATGAAGTATACTTTATGTCTGTCTATTTGCTTAATACACGCCCACATTCTCCTATCTCCATCCTCTCTGTTCCCTTTCCCTGTCAAACAACCCAAAACCTCCCTTTCAATCCATGTTGTCGCCAGCACCACACCACCCCCGGACCTCCAATCCTCCATCTCTCCTGCTTCTTTCTCTGTCACCCCAGCACCACACCACCACCAACTTCACCTCCTCCAGACCCCCCCCCCCCCCCCTCATTGCCTTCTATTTTCCGAGCACTAGCCGAGCACCCTGGTTTGCCCTTCGAAGACGAAGTTGAAGCCATCGAGCACCACCATCACCCCCTCCGAGCATCAGCAGTTAGCACTCCCCTCCAATGAGGTGAGCCGAGCAGCCAGGAGCCCTTGAAGCTGCCAGCCACGCGCGAGAAGCCGCCGAGCTCACCTTCTTCCTCGCTTCCCCTGTTTCGCTCCACAAAGGGCGGTAAGAGCTCCTCCCTTCATTTTCCCGACCAAATACGTAGTAAAGGCTCTCTTTTATTGAACCCAGGTCTAAGAAGCCCTCCTCCGTCCTCAGCAATCCCAATCGACTCCGACGAAGCCCGACGACGCCCTCAAAGGCCCCTCTCGGTGAGCCCCTTCTTCTCCCCTTGGTTCATTCCTTTCGGATCCCTTTCTTGTTCTTTGGGTGAGTGTGGTCGGAGTGGGAGCTGGGACACCGGGATGACAGCCTTCCTCCTTCTCCTTTCTTTTTTTCCATTGTCGAACAGCGAGCTGGGTTGAAGAAGGAGACGGGTTCGCTTGGGTTTTTATTTTTTTAGGCCGGTTCAAGGGTCCGGTTCACCTTTCTTTTCTTTTCTTTTCTTTTGGTTCGGTTCAGGGGTTAAGGGTATGGGTTTGGGTCCGGGCTTAGCTTAGAGCTGGGCTTTCCTTTTGTTTGGGCTGGGGTTTGGGCCTTTGATTTCGGGTTCAATTGGGTCTGCCAGATTTAATTGTGTTTATTAGTTTTAATTACTTATTTTATATATTATACTAGTATTCGTTACCCGCGCGGTTACGCGTTTTGTTAATAAATTATATTTTATTATATTAATTATATTAAAATATTATATTAGATAATTAATTGGCGTGGCTTAAAAAAATAAAATCAAATTGACGTGGCTCACAAAAATAAAACTATATATAAATATTTTATATTCAATTTGATCTAAAAGGTAGAATAACGCACCAAATATTCCTTCTTCATCTTTTAAAATAATAAATAATATAGTTTATTAACAAAAGCATGAAAATAATAAATATGTATAACAACTAATTCAAGTTATATTGGATAGATTATTGATCTAAAAAGATAAGTTTTTAGCTAACTATATTCATTTATTAATAAAAAGATAAGTTTTTAGCTAACTATATTCATTTATTAATTGATGTGGGCCAAAAATATAATACCACTTTAATCCAGAAAATGCCACGTAAGCAAAAATAATCCCGCTTTAATCCAGAAAATTCCGTGGACGCGAAATCGCACCAGAGCCCGTTTTAGGCCTCTATTTTAGTATTTTATATATAGATAATCAATCATCAATACCAGTATATCAATATCTATATATCTATATCTATATAAAATACTAAAACAGAGGCCAGAAACGGCCTCTGGTGCGATCTCACGTCCATGGAATTTTCTGGATTAAAACGGGATTATTTTTACTTACGTGTCATTTTCTGGATTAAAGTGGTATTATATTTCTGGGCCACATCAATTATTAAGCCAATATAGTTAGGTCAAAAACTTATCTTTTTAAATCAAATAATCTATCCAATGTAACCTTATATCTTAATTAGGATTTTTGTAAATATTTAACCTTATATATTTATCGTTTTAGATAAATCTATCTAATATTATTTATGCCTGCAAATTTATTCTATTGAAAATTTCGGTATTAGAGTAATGGATGAATTAAATAATTTATTAAAAACCGATTAATATATAGTAACATAGTAACATGGTCTTACATAAAACTCATCTTTACACCTTAAATCAATCCTTTAATTAGATTATTGAGAAATTTATCAATCGCTTATATGACTACATTGATTCAATATTAAATAATATCAATTTTTTTTTTGAAAAGGCAATGAAGTCAAATTTCAACAATTACATATTTAAAAAAAAACTTGTAATATAAGATGAAAGAAAAGAAACTAAAATTTTATATTATAAGATCTAAAAAACTAAATAAAATAAAATATTGTAATCTCTGATGCGATTCGTATACGTGTCATATTTTGAATTCAAAGATGTTTAATATAACAAAATTTATTAAAAAATCGCACAACGGGCGAGTAATAAAACTAGTATAATACTAAAACAGAGACGTGGAAATCCTACGTGGCGGGCTCTGGTGCGATTCGCTTACGTGTCGTTTTCTGGTGCATTCTGACCGAGTTTTTTTGACACGTCAATTAATGAATGTCCAATAAATTTAAGTCATGTCATACAACGACCTATGTGTCATCTTTGTTTTTTTTTTTTGTAAAAAATATAACAATATTATCATTAGTCATGTCATACAACGACCTATGTGTCATCTTTGTTTTTTTTTTGTAAAAAATATAAGAATATTATAATTACTCATGTGAAGGATAATACCGAACCATGCATATTCATATGATAAGATATTTTCATTACTCATAATAAATTCAATTATTTTAATGCTATCACGTTTGAGTTAGTTGTGTTCAATATATATCATTTAGAACACACCAACTAAACTATTTTTATCCTAAATTAATCTCAATATTTAACGGTGTTATTTGCATTTATATTTTGCGCAAGTATTTTTTCAAGTTGTATTAGAGATATGGAGAAGGCTTATGACAAAATTTGTTGGAACTTTATACGCATCATACTAAACAAATTTGGGTTTCACCATAAATGGATAAATTGGGTCATGACCTGCCTTACCAAAACTAGTTTCTCAGTTTTAGTTAATAACTTACCCGGTAAGACATTCCAAACCTCTCGAGGTATAAGACAAGGAGACCCTCTTGCACCATATATCTTTATTATAGCAATGGAACTATTAGGAAGAATGATCCAACAAGAATCATTAGAATATGAACCATTAATCGGAATCAAACTCACAAACAATAGTGACCCCATTCTGTTCCTCTCCTTTGCAGACGACACTCTCATTTTTGGAAATGCGAATGACCTTAGTCTTCATACAATTAAAAATCTTTTAAATAACTTTTGCAATTTATCAGGCCTCTTTATAAATTACAATAAAAGCTCCTTACAGGTCTCCAAAAATATCTCAACCCAGAAAGCTCAATACCTTGCTCAACAATTAAATATCCCTGTTACCAAATAATTTGGAAAAATATCTAGGTATACCACTTATTAGTGGTAGAGTCAACAATAACCTCTTTGACGAAGCAATCATAAGCCTAAAAAAACAACTATCAAAATGGAAATCAAACACTCTCTCTAAAGCAGGAAGATCTGTTCTTATCCAGGCAAATCTTAATTCTAAAACAAACTACTTAATGCAATCTTTTCTCCTCCCAAAAGGAATTCTAGATAAAATTGATCAAATTAACAAAAACTTTTTCTGGAATAAACTACAATCAGATAATTATCATGCTTTAATTAGCTGGGAACATTTATGCACCCCTAAAAAGGACGGTGGACTAGGTTTTAAATCAGCTGAACAAATGAATATCAGTATGCAAATGAAATTACTCTGGAGAATAATAGCAAATCCCAATAACATTTGGTCTAAAGTAATCACAGATAAATATCTCTCTAAGGAAACCTTGATGGAAAGAGGAAAAAGCAAAACCTCCTGGCAATTTGGACGACTTCTCAATATCAGAGACCTTTTCTCCAAAGGTCTTCTTTGGCTAGTTGGTAATGGCAAAACTATCAATGTCTGGTCCGACATTTGGATAAATGCACAATACCTTGAAAACTTTAGAAATAATAATAATCCCAACTTAAAAGTTTGTGATCTTTTCACTAACTTTAAGACTTGGGATACAGAGAAATTAAATACAATTTTCCCCTCTCACATTGCCCAAATGATAACGAACATTTACATTCCAAAAATTGATATCCCGGACAGACTAATCTGGATCCACAATAAAAACGGAATTTTTACTGTTAAATCTACTTCCTCTCTTTTTAACACAAGAAACAACTACAAAATCCTTTCAGAATGGATCTGGAAGCTTAACATCCCTCCGAACATTAAAAATTTCATCTGGAAAATTAACTCTGACATCTTACCCACTGCTATACGCCTAAACAGATACATAAACAGAGTTCCTAGTACTTGCTCTCTTTGTAACCAAGACTCAGAAGATGCAAATCACTTACTCTTTAATTGTCAAATTACTAAATCCCTTATCCAAAACTTGGGTACTAAATTAAACAAATCATTCATAATCCCAAACTTAACAAACAACATCTCAGAAAACATTTTAAATACAAAAACACAAAATAAAGATTTTACAGACCTATGCCACTTATGGCACTCTATTTGGGAACTCCGAAACAAAATCATCTTTCAAAAAGCATCTAATACGAACATAACTAACACCTTAATCCAAACTATAGACAAAATTACTTGCTGGAAAAAAGAACAAATTAAAACCGCTCTACCCAAACACATTAGAACTCGTGATAAAATGATCTGGAAATACCCACCAAAAAATATTGTTAAAATAAACGTAGATGCTTCAGTTAAAAATGGTCTCCAACCTCAAATTGGTTGCATTATTAGAAACAACCTAGGACAGATAATTCGAATCCACAAATGTAATGCCAACACAGACTCCGTCATCCAAACAGAATGCTTTGCAATTCTTGCAGGTATAAGACTAGCAACAGAACTCGGAATACAGAAGACCGTTATTGAAAGTGACTGTGAAGTCACTATCAATGCCGTCAACGAGGTGAACAACACACCATGGGAGGTTACACAAATAGTAGTAGAAATACAAGCTCTAAGCAAGGACTTTGAATTCATAAAATTCCAACACTGCTACAGAGAAGCAAATGGTGCAGCTGATTTTATAGCCAAATCTCGATTGAGTTGTAGTGTTATCTTAGGCTATAGCTGTGAATTCCAGAACATCAACATGTTAGATGATCATGGATACTACTAGTATCCAACATTTTGCCTACTGTAAAAAAAAAGTTGTATTAGAGATAAAAAAAATTCAATCTCATAATTTTTTTTCAAGTTGATATTTTACATATATTATTAATATCCAATAAATTTATGTCATGTTATACAACGACCTAATCTGTTTGTCTACGTGTCATCCTATGTGTTGAGTTATTTAACTTATCTTTTGACTATAAATACTGAAGTCAATTTTAATAATTAATTAATTTTTAATATAAATATTTAACCTCATATCTTAATTAGTTGAAAAACTTATCATTTTATTAAAAGTATTTTAGCTTGAGTTACTTTGCAAATCTTAGCAAAATAATACAGTAATAATAATATAATAACATCAACTTGTGGATTGAATTTTACATAAAGAATATAATAAAAATCTTAGCAATATAATAAAAATCTTACCCAATATCTACGTTGATATTTTGGGATTGAATAAAAAAATTTGTATTTTTTTAACGAGAGATCAAATATAATATATTAAAAAAATACTCATGTTTAAATTAAAAAAATAACATAATTGAAGATATAGAATTTTATTCACCAAAGGAAACATGGGTGAAGAATTTATATTTTTCTTATTAATTTATTTAAATCAATAAAATTCTTTTATAGAAATAAATGTTATAAAAAAACCGCGTACGACGCGGGTAATAAGACTAGTATAATACTAAAACAGAGACACGGAAATCCTATGTGGCGGACTCTGGCGCGATTCGCTTACGTGTCTTTTTCTGGTGCATTCTGACCGGGTTTTTTTGACACGTCAATTAATTAATGTCCAATCAATTTAATACATGTCATACAACTGTCTAATCAATTTGTCTACATGTAATTTCAATCAATTTTATATATTTTATGTTAAAAAGATCTTCAATTTAAGTGACTGAGATATGCTTCCATTTTTTTTATATTCATTAAATAAAAGTTTGGTTCCACTTTTTTATATTTAATTTAAATCCAAAGATTTCAAATAGGTTATATTAAAGATTAAAGGTAGATTAGTTCACGATTAATAATAATTAATAATAGGTCATATTAAAGATAGAATGCTTCCATTTGATTTTGCCGGCTATAGGATATGGGAAAATTTGGTAAGTGTCCATATTTTGGACAAAAATTAAGCCCTAGGATAAAGGGGAATAAATTAGGAGGGTGTCCAAAAATTCCAATTTTGCCCTTTCTTCCCATTTTCCTCCTTCCCATTTTTTAATTTGACCATTGACCATTGACTGGTCAAAGGCATTGACTTTGGGTGACACATGTGTGGTGACATGTAAATTTTGTGATTACAGTTTCGTTTTTATAGTTTTTTTTACGGGGTCACTGTCACCACTCTTTGACAGTGGTGACAGTGGTGACACGTGTGTGGTGATATGAATTTTTTTTATTACAGTTTCGTTTTTAGAGTTTTTTTTACGGGGTCACTGTCACCACTCTTTAACAGTGGTGACACGTGTGTGGTGACAAGAAATTTTTTTTATTACAGTTTCGTTTTTAGAGTTTTTTTTACGGGGTCACCGTCACAACTCTTTAACAGTGGTGACACGTGTGTGGTGACATGAAATTTTTTTATTACAGTTTCGTTTTTAGAGTTTTTTTTACGGGGTCACTGTCACCACTCTTTGACAGTGGTGACAGTGGTGACACGTGTGTAGTGACATGAAATTTTTTTTATTATAGTTTCGTTTTTAGAGTTTTTTTTATTTTTTTTACGGGGTCACTGTCACCACTCTTTGACAGTGGTGACAGTGGTGACATGAAATTTTTTTATTACAGTTTCGTTTTTAGAGTTTTTTTTTACGGGGTCACTGTCACCACTCTTTGACAGTGGTGACAGTGGTGACACGTGTGTGGTGACATGAAATTTTTTTGATTACAGTTTCGTTTTTAGAGTTTTTTTTACGGAGTCACTGTCACCACTCTTTGACAGTGGTGACATGAAATTTTTTTATTACAGTTTCGTTTTTAGAGTTTTTTTTTTACGGGGTCACTGTCACCACACTTTAACAGTGGTGACAGTGGTGACACGTGTGTTGTGACATGAAATTTTTTTTATTATAGTCTCGTTTTTAGAATTTTTTTTATGGGGTCACTGTCACCACTCTTTAACAATGGTCACCACTTGTAAGCAAAAGGAAAACCCTATGATTAGGGAAGCACAAACCCTAAAGGGGCTAATGAGAAGCCAAAAGAACATGTGATGTACAGTATGGTTTAGGGTTTAGGGTTAAGTCTTTAGGGTTTAGGGCCAAGGCCCTAAACCCTAAATCCTAAACCCTAAACCCTAAAATGTTAAGTACAGTACGTCGTTAAGAGATGATTGCTGTCACCAAAAGGAAAACGTAAGCACAAAACCCTAAAGGGCCTAATGAGAAGCCCAAAGACATTAGGTGGACAGTTCTCCTTCAATATATGAATGGGTAAGAGAGTCATAGACACTGTCACCACTAATAAAAACAAGGTCATATATACTGTCACCGCTATGAAAAAAGGGGCGTAGGCACTGTAATCAAAGGAAAGCCCTATAGACGTTGTAATTAAAATAAAAACAGGGTCATAGACACTGTCACCACCCTTATTAATGTCACCACCATTATCACTGGCATCAACATATTGTATACAATGAAGTTTAGTAGTTGAACTAAATTCATTATTAATATTATTTAGTAATTAACATAAATGGATTGAAAACACTAATTTTTAATTTAAAAATATTAGAACATTGTATGCACTATGCAATGAAGTTTACATGTCCAGTTCATGTTACCAAGTGAATATTATACCCTTTTTCCTTGGCAATTCAAGATGGATCAATAAACTTCATGAAAAATCACTCAAATATTCATTGCACCAGGAACCATAAAGAATCATTCTATTTATTATCACAATTGAATCAGTTGGCAGTAACAAATTGCTACAACATCCAAAGCAAGGCCAAAATTAAAATCCTCCACTGCCCTCCACTACTCGATTCACACAGTTCTTCCGAAATACCAATCTGATTGACAAATCGGTGCTCTCCTTGGGCCAAATTTCTACAACAGAGGCTTCTTTTCAAGCTACTTTCTCCCCCATGAATGGTTCTCCCCAGAACTCCAGATGAAAGGTGTCTCCTCCCTCTACTGCAATCGTCAAACTCCTCAAGCCCGAATTGAAATCGAACAACAAATTGATTATTTCAACAAGGAATTGAAATCAAAATCGGGCAAAAACAAGATTCAACGGTGATTCACCATTCAAGCCTTGAATCAACGACTCAAAATCGGCCTTTCATCAACGATTCTAGGAGGCTGTGGTTGGGTCGGAGGCGAATCTGAAGTTGTGGCTTGAGGTCCGATCGTCCGGGAGGGAGTTCCGAGATGCCGATGACCGAATCTAAGAGCCTCAAGAAGAAGGGGAACCGGGAGGAGCGATAATGGAGGGCAGCCATGGATCTCTCTTTGCGCTCAGATTTGAATGAAAGAAAGGACAGGAAGGGGCTGGGAAGGGATTAAATTAAAACAGGGGCAAACTTGGTATTATGAAATGTTTTTGAACATTTACTAGCAAAGGTAAAATCCTAGGACAATTTCTAAATGGACTATAGAAATTTGGCCTTTCGGCCAAATTTCTTCATAGGGTATTTAGTTTAGAAAATATTTGGCAAAATGTCCATTTTCATATACCTATTTTGTTAAATGTCCAAAAAAAATTCATAATTCCAATTCTACCCTCCATTTAATTTATCTACCCTCCCTGTTCTCTCTGTTCTACCTGTGCCATGGCTGCCTTTCAATTTTGATCGCCTCCGGAGATCTTCGAGGCCGTCATGAGGGGAAATCTGATTCGGAGGATGCTCTGTAGGGACGTTTCCAGAAGGTTCTCTGCCGAGCAGGTTCCGTCGGCGCCGTCTCCCTCTGATCGATGGCCGCAAGCGGCTCCGTCAGGCTCCGTCGATTGCAACGATGGTGACAGCAGTCGCCGCTCTAAGGCGGGAGGAGGAAGATTTCACAGAGAGAGGGATGGGATGCTAAAGATGAAAATCGATATGCTAATCGATGTTGACTATACTAAATTGATGTTGATGATAGAAATTAGAAGCCCAATCGACCGAAGTTGAAGATCTACTTCAGAAAATCGATGTCGGGATTGTTGTCTTTCACTGGCGGCAGTGGCTTCATTGGCTCGTGGCGCATCTACCTCCTCCTGCACCGCGGCTACACCGTCCAGTCGTCCACGCACCATCGGAGACTTCTAAACTTAAAGGATTGGTAGCTCTTGTCATTTGCTGCTCCTGATGATGGCATAGTTGTCAATGGAAGCCCCTTAACTAGTACGAGTAGCAGTGGTGAAGCCCATTTGTTTTTAGCCCCTTTTTTGTAGATCTACTGTCATTACCAATTTCATAAGCATTTTCACTTTTGTCATCTTCTTCTTTAAAATTAGAAACAATAATTAAGGTTCTAATCAAAATAAAAAAAAACCAAAAATTAAGGTGGAGGGGAGGTATTTGAATTCCAATTTGGCTAGCTGTCCATATCTTGAAAAGTGCTTTATTAAATTTAGGGTGTTGTTAGATACACCGTAAATTTTTCATCAGAAATGCACTGTTAAAAAATTAATTAACCCACTTTAACCCTGCACGTCAATTCCGACGTGCAGGATTTGGGGTGTATATAGCGGCACCGTTAAATTTATTATTGACATCCCATTATAGGAGATATTTATTGTATTTAAAATTTATTAGTGTCATCAACAAAATTTATAAAAAGTTAAATAAAAAAAGTTTTCACCGCATGTGTCACCAATAGTGTTATAAGGGTGGTGACAGTGATCTTGTAAAAAAATATAACAAAAAAAATTGTCACCACCAGTGATGACACCGATAAGGTTGGTGACAATGTTATCGTAAAAAAAATTCTCACTTAAAAAAATTGTCACCACATATGTGTCACCATCATTGTCACCACTGATAATTAAGGGTGGTAACAGTGAACTAATTAAGGGCGGTGACAGTGATAATTAATGGTTTGTGCTTCTCTTGTCCTAGGGTGTGCTTGGTGACAATAGTGATTATATTGTTTTGACCTTGGTGACACCACTAATAACACATGTGATGACAATATTTTTTTTTAGTGACAACTTTTTCAGAGCGGATGAAGATTATTTTTAAGGATTTTTTGGGGTGGAGGGGATTAAGGTTATTTTTCAGGAATAATCCCGTAGGTTTTCCTTTCGTGACAATAATGATTACATTGTTTTTACCTTGGTGACATCACTAATAACACTTACAATTGTTTCACTTTGTACCCAGGTGGTTACAACACTTGGTTTACTCGTGGTGACACTGTTTTTGTGTCGGTGACACTATTAGTCATTCATCTCTTAATGGAGTATTGTTTTCCTTTGGTGACAGCAGTTGTTACATTTTTTTTATTGTGGTGACACTACTAATAACACTTTCCTCTGTCCTAGAGTTTTCCTTTGGTGACAATAGTGATTACATTTTTTTTTTAATTTATTGTGGTGACACTACTAATAACACTTTCTCTTATATTAGAGTTTCCTTTGGTGACAACAGTGATTATGTTTTTTTTTTTAATTGTGGTGACACTACTAATAACACTCTTCCTTGTCATAGGGTTTTTCTTTTGGTGACAAACAAACATCAGTGGTTACTCTTTTTTTTTATTGTGGTGACATCTACTAATAACATTTTTTCTTATCTTAGGGTTTTCCTTTGGTGATAGCAGTGATGACACTATTTTTCCCTGGTGACACCACTAATAGCACTTGACTATTCTTTTCTCTTGCTATACTAGTGGTAGCACCACTTTGTACACTTGTGGTGACATTGTTTTTTTGGTGACAACACTTGGTACACTCGTGGTGACACTGTTTTTATGTTAGAGACACCACTATTAACATACTTAACCATTCATCTCTTAACAGAGTATTGTACTAGTAGTGATATTATTTTATGGGGGTGACACCACTAATAATACTTTCCTTTGGTGATAAAAAATGGTTACACTTTCTTTTAATGATGGTTACATTTTTTTTTCTAACAACTTTTTTTTTTAACTATGTGGTGATTGCAGTTTTTGTGCCAAATGGCAGGAACAAACAAAGGACATTACATGGAGGAACAAACAAGCACATCGCTCATCACCATCTACATAAATGAATTAAAAGCTGCTTACAAAACAATAACTAAAACTATATAGTTACTAGCTAGTTAGCTTAAGCTTCATTGCATTCAGTAAGATACTTTGATGACAGACCAAACTAAAAAGTAAAACTACTGAGTCCACCATAAGTCCATAAGTAACGAGTGCATCACCACCCTTGTAAGAAATTCATGAGCATTTGCAACTATCAATCATCGATCCTCATCATCAACAGCTGCAACGCATCGACACTGTAGCAAACAGAGAGAAATTAGAGGCGGCACACATTGAGATAGATAACGAGGAGATGAGGATTCAAGAAGGGAACCCGAATGCACCACCGAGAGCACTTGGGAGCTCCTCCCATGGAGATGATTCCAGATTGGAGATGGAGCTTCTCCGGCACCACCTTCTCCGACAAATTGGAGATGATTCCAGATTGGAGATGGAGCTTCTTCCTACATAGCCCCAATCCCATCGGATTCCTCCTCCTTTCCCCCGCCTTCGCCTCCTCCCCCGGTCGATATGGCTGCGCAGCCTCCTGCTCTGCTCCAGCGCACTCAATTCATGCCTCAACTGCAAAGCTCGAAAGTCGCCGAAGTTGGAGAGCCGAAATTAGATTCAAGTTGGAAGCGCCATCACTGAAGCTATCAAGAGAGAGATGATTTGGGTTTGAGGCTGAGGAGTGAATCTGAGTTCTGAGATCTGGGAAGAGAGGGGTGATGTTTAATTAGTATATTGGAAGGGTAAAAATAACATAATGAATATTTTGCAAAATGGCTTATAAAAATGGACATTTTGCAAAAAAAACATATTAAAAATGGACACTTAGCAAAAATTTCCAAAATTTCCTTTAGTTTATAGGTTATATTAAAGATAGATTAGTTCACGATTAATAATAAGTTAAATTATAGGCGAAAATGCACAAAACCACCCTTTATTCACCTTTGTTTGCAATTAACCACCCCTTATTCAAAATTTTTCACTTAACCACCCTTTATTCACCTTTGTTTGCAATTAACCACCCCTTATTCAAAAATTTTCACTTAACCACCCCTTATAACAAATTATTTGCAAGTAACCACCCATCCTCCCATTTTTCTTTAAATTAAACTTCTATTAAATTCAACTTAAAATTAAAAGACGAAAATGCACCCAAATTTGGTTTTATAGTTTTTATTTATTATTATTTATACAAAATTACCATTAATGTATGTAAGTTATGCCCACCTCTGCTAGTAGGTCAGATGTAGTCATACCTCTTTCGGTCATTGACGCTTTATTTGCACCCTCCTCTGGCAATGCTTGATAGTAGACCTGTCAGAACACGATCCGAACCGGTCGACCCGACCTGAAATTTTTTGGTCACGAGCCAAAAATTTTGACCCAATTTTTTTTTCCTACCCGAACCCGAAAACCGGGTAATTTTCCGGGTCATCTGGGTTTAGACCCGGTGACCCGATTCACCCAGTAATTTTGACCCGATTGACCCAATTGATCCGGTGAACCGATTAACCCGATTGATTTATAATTATATATGATTAATTTTTTTCATGGAGATTCCAATTTATTACATTTTATAATTACAATCACTTGATCTTTCATTTTCAAATCAACTTTTATATTTATTTGTATTGTATAATACTCTCTCCGATCGAAAATATTTGATTTTTTATTTTTCATCACATTTTTAAGAAGATAAAAAAAACTCTATAAAAACATTAAAATATTAAAACAATTCTATGCTTAATACTAATTGCATGAAATTATTTATTTCTAAAAAATTATTTAAAATTTTGATATTTTAGATATTTTTAAATTTTATTAAAAATTACAAGAAATAGTAAAAATCAAATATTTTAGATCAAATATAGTATATAATTACAAGCACTAGAACTTAAGAACCACGTCTTTAATTTTAGCATTTTAAAATTATCACAAAATTACCAAATTGTGATTTTTTTAATTTAAAAAATAGAAATTGACAAACCCGAAATCGACCTGATTTGACCCGAAATCGACCCAATTTGACCCGAAATCGACCCGATTTGACCCGAAATCGGACCAAACTCGAGTTCAAGTCAACTCGGATCTACACGGGATCCGTTGTACGCGAAACCCGAAATGACTAAATTTGGGGGCATTTTCGTCTTTTACTTTTAATTTGAATTTAAAGAAAAATGGGAGGATGGGTGGTTACTTGCAAACAATTTGTTATAAGGGGTGGTTAAGTGAAAAGTTTTGAATAAAGGGTGGTTAATTGCAAACAAAGGTGAATAAAGGGTGGTTTTATGCATTTTCGCCTAAGTTATATTAAAGATGGAATGCTTCTATTTGATTTTGCTAACTATCAAATTGTAACCGTATGGATGCGGGGATCGAATTGATATTTGATTTTGCATGTGATCACATTAAACAATGCTGATATATTTACCCGTACTAATTAAATTTTATAGACCACCAACTTCCTTTTTTTTATAAATTATATAAATATTTTTTAGTACGCGGGTAACAATGCTTATAATCGAGTGCAAGATCAATTTTTTAGATTAGATTAATTTTATAATTTTGTTTATCTTTAAACAATCACATTAAACAATAAGAGTTGATTGATCCATCTTCGTTTGAATTTAAAGTTATAATTTTAGTTTATACTCTCTTGATTGCACGGTTTTTAAATAAATTTTATTGTATTATATCAATTACATCTGAATTGATGTAAAATAATATAAAGTTTAAATTTGATTTTGGATTTTTTCTCTAAATATTCACTAAAAATAATTATTTAATAAAATATTCACACTTTTAAAATATTTACAAAAATATTCATTTTCTTGCAGGGTTGACAGAAAAACGCGGTGTATAATAATATTTTTCCTTTGATTAAGATATGAGATTAATATTTATATTATATATATATTCATGATAAGATTTTATTGTTCAAATGATAAAAATTAATTTTAGTTATTAATTAAAGTGGATACATAAGATAACACGTGGATAAATAAATATATTCATTATCTAACATGACATAAATTTATTAGATATTCATTATATATATATATATTACACAATTTGTGAATAAATAATAAAATTCATATAAAAAACCGCGAAGATCGCGGGTAATAAAACTAGTTGCTATATAAATTGTTATTTAATTATTATTAATTTATTCTGTTTTATTTATTAGTCAATTATCTAAATATTTATTATGAGTTATTTAAAATCTGATTTACTTAAGTATTTATTTAATTGTTTACATCTATCTATATCTATATCTATATAAACTTTAAAAGTTGTGTTCATGGGCAATTTATTGCCATAATTTACTCTATTAAAGTTTTCACTACTTTATCCTGTCTATTCATTTTGTATCATGAAAATATATTTAGCTTAATGGTTATCAATGTCATTTAGGGTCTCATGATCTAGAGTTCAAATCTCATTACCCATACTTTTGTGGTTTATTTTTTGGGGGCCTCATGATCTAGAGTTCGACCGTTAATAGCATACTAAACTTACTATTCATTTTGTGTCAATTCTCAGCTGCTGACTTCTTCTATTCCATTTTTTTGAAGCAGATAAATATTAGGACGGACGATCCCGAGAGACCGCTCTTCCTAGTGCATCCTTCCGAATGAGAACCCGAAGTTCTGGATCATCTTCTAAACGTCCGTCGGCAGGGAGACTGTAGGCGAGATGTGCTAGACGATCTGCAACAGCATTAGATTCCCTGAAAATATGACGAATCACAACATTAAAAAATGATTGAAGATCAATAAGTATATCCGATTGCAGGAGCTCTATGTTCCAGGGGCACTTCCAATCCCCAAGGAGCGCTCGTACAACCGTGAGGTTATCCCCCTCGATTAGTAAATTAGTGATACAGAGTTGCTTAGCACTAAGTATTCCTTTCTTTAGGGCCAACGCCTCCGCAAACAGAACCGAAGTTCCGTTGCAGAGGCCAGCACCCGAAGAAAGCACAGTACCATGATAGTCACGAATGACGAACCCAAAAGTCGCAGAACCATCAGAGCGCATCGAGCCATCGAAGTTTAGCTTGTAACAAAACCTCGGAGGCTTATCCCACCACCCACTTCTCACATGAGAGGAAGCCGAGTCCCTTCGGGTAGAAGACGTGCGAGAAAAACCAACCGGAAAGGAAGGACGATCCTTAGACACGCCTTTCGGAAACCCAGTAGGAGACCCCGAGTCATTAAGAGCCTTTGCTTCCGACCAGGATTGGTATACTGTAGTGTAAAATATTTCCATTTCATGAATCGAAACCGACGAGGCCTTATCGAAAACGAGCTGGTTCCTGAAGAACCAAATTGACCACCAACTTAGCGCTAGTTTTTCCATGAGCTTTGGACCAATAGATTTAAAGATAAACGTAATAGGGATCGGCTGATCATTCCTGAACCTATTCACAATATAATTAGGCATTGGCAGACGCAACCTCTGCCTGAGACTTACTGCTGAAGGACAATTAATGAACAAATGAGCCTGCGACTCATCGGTATTGCCACAAAAGACACAGCCTTGTGGGACAGAAATATGAGATTTCAATATACGAGCTTTGGTTGGGAGACCATCTCTGGTTAGCTTCCACAGAAAATGTTTAACTTTGTTAGGGACATGTAATTTCCAGATCCATCCTCCGTCGAAAGAAGATAATCCAACATTGCTTGTAAGCAATTTTGTTGTTGAGTTCGTTGAAAACAAGCCGTCCTTACTGTGGCCCCAGTAAAGACGGTCCGTCAGGTCATTTGTTGGAAGATGGATATTCGTAATATGGGTAATATCATTAGAGGATAAGTACTGGTGCAGCGTTTGATGCAATTTATGGCAATCCCAGATATTTGGATGTTTGATAAAGTGAGCTAATGTAAGTTTAGACACTTCCGCAGGGAGTTCACCCAGCAGTCTGTCCATAAGAGGGGTGTCAAAGGCCCAGCAGTCTGTCCAGAAGTTAACGGATCTTCCGTTACCAATACTCCAACGCAACCCTGGTTTGAAAAGCTTTCTGAGAGACATCAGTCTACCCCACTGCCAGGAGGTATTTTTTTTTCACATAGTCGAGTAGGGGCGCTCCTTTCAGATATTTTTCTGAGATAACTCGAACCCAGAAGTTGGAAGGTTCCGCTATAATTTTCCAAAGCAATTTCATTTGTAGAGCAATATTCATGGTTTCTGCTTTATGCAGACCCAGACCGCCTTTTAGGGTATCGGAACATATTTTGTCCCAGCTAATCAGCGGAGGAGACCCAGAGCTCTTGTTCGAAAAGAAAGATCTATAAACCTTATCCAGCTCATTGAGGATATTCATTGGAAGGAGAAATGCATGCATTAGGAAAAAAGGCTGAGCACTAAGATTTGACTGAATCAGAATTTTCCTACCCTCTGCCGAAAGGCAACTGGCTTTCCACTTGGTGAGTTGGTTTTTGGATTTCAGAACAACTTCCGCAAAAGTGTCTCTGTTGACACGTCCATTAATAATGGGGCATCCCAAATATTTTTTGAAATTATTAGCTTGAGGAATCCCCATCGTATTGGTAATTGATCGGATAGCTGCTGACTTCGTATTAGGAGATACTTGAAAGCTTGATTTTTGTAAGTTAACCTTCTGACCTGATGCGACACAAAATTTGTCCAAAATATTTGAAACAGCAGTACATGCCGCTGGAGAAGCTTTGGTGAAAATGAGAATGTCGTCAGCGAAAGCCAGAAAAGGAACTTTAAGTGAGTGACCAAATGAGATGCCAAGATCCTTGTTAACCGTGGAGGTAACTTGCAAGTTTCGAGCCAGAACTTCTGAGGCCAGTATAAAAAGAAAAGGCGATAGAGGATCGCCCTGCCTCAAACCTCTGGAAGGTAGAATAATTGAAGATGGCTCGTCATTAACCAGCAGAGAATAAGAGACCGTGGAGACACATTCCCTAATCCAAGAGATGAACTTTTGATCGAATCCAAATCTGGACATAACTTCGAACAGGAATGGCCATTCGATTCTGTCGTAAGCTTTTTCCATATCAAGTTTTAGAGCTACCAAACCTTGCTTGCCTTTTTTCGATCTAAATGTGTGAAGAATCTCGTGAGCTATAAGAATATTGTCTTGGATAGACCGACCTTTTGTAAAAGCGCCTTGTAGTGGATGTATTAATTTGTCAAAAATCATGCCTAGTCTGGCAGTCAGAACCTTTGCAATTATTTTGTATATAGTCAAACATAAACTAATAGGTCTGTAATGATTAATCATCGATGGATTATCATTTTTGGGTAGAAGAGTGATGAACGTGTGGTTGATTTGACGCAAAAGTTTCCCTGAGGTAAAAAAGGCTTTTACCGCCTTAGTAACAGAGAGGCCCACTGTCTTCCAGTAAGTTTGGAAGAAACCAGCCGGAAATCCGTCAAGATCGGGCGTCTTATCTGCTTTCATAGTAAATAGCGCATTTTTAATTTCCAGGTTCGACACTAGCCTAGTAAGCAGCACATTATCCTGCGGAGAAACATCTTTGGAGATAACCTGCAACAAGTCATCATTCCGTGGCGAAGGATGTAAGGACGTTCGGAATCTAGCTGTAAACTGTTGAAGAAACTGTTGTTGAATGAAGTCTGGGTCAGACGATTGAATCCCATTCTCTAGAATGATATTCTTAATGAATTTTTTTCCTTTTTTGATTGTAGCCACCCTGTGGAAGTAACCAGTATTAGAGTCATTTAGTTTTATATGTTTAACCTTAGCTCTTTGAGCCCAGTAACGCCTGTGAAAATCAAGTAGTCGTTCCCTTTTATTGAGAAATCGTTTCATAAGGCTGGGATCGTTTGGTTCGAAGTTGGAAACCAGTTTTGATTGTAGATCTAAAAGGGCCGCATCAGTCGCGACGATCTGGTTGTTGATGTTGCCGAATGACTTTTTATGCCAAACTTTAGAAAGTGATTTAAGTTGTCTTAATTATTGAGTAAGGTTGAACATAAGGGAACCAGGCCGATTAAGGCGCCAAGCTTGGGTCACGATATTATTGTAGTCAGCCCTTTTTGACCAGGCAAGTTCAAAACGGAACGGACGCTTACTATGCCGTACGTCATGACGGAAGTCAGCTGAGATAGGGGCATGATCCGACCTGGTAAAAGGGTGCACTTGTAGTCGAACGTAATCGTACCTAGGTAGTAGATTTGTTAGCATAAGGAGACGGTCAAGTCTTTCCAGGCAATTATCCGGACCACCCTTTTTTCTCTGCCAGGTAAAATCCCCACCAAAGGAAGGGATATCTTGCAGATCTAAATTTTTTAGTTGATTTAGTCTTGTGAACCTAGAAGGCATCGTAACCGCCCCACCAACCTTATCCGTCGGACAACCGATGTCGTTGAAATCCCCCATAATACAAAAGGGAAGAGAAAGATAGTCGATATAAGCGGAGACAGATTCCCAGAAAGCCTGCTTTAGTCTATTATCAGGTGGAGCATAGACAATAATAAAAGCGACAGTGGTCCCTCGAATATGATCTGTATAGTTGAAATGAATGAAACGGTGATTAGTGGAAATTAGATCGATTGACCCTTGAGAGAAAGGGAGATCTTTCCACAGTAAGCAGATTCCGCCCGAGAAACCTGCCACTGGGTCAAAGGCGATGCCAGAGAAGCCACACTTCTTCCAAACATTATCTGCTGGAATTTTCTTAGTTTTAGTTTCGAGGAGAGCGAGAACGTTTATAGAGTTTGGTTTGCAGAAGAATTCTATATTAGTCCAGAAGTTGCGGCTCCGGATACCGCACGAATTCCATGTGCATATATTCATGAAAACCTTTTTGGATAGTGAGCCTTCGTGTAGGAACATTTTGTAGATAGTGAAAGACCCAAGAGATCCTTGAGGTTATGATTTTTTTTCATATAATTTGTAATTACAACCTTCAAATGGCCTGACTTACACAAGGGAGTATGTAGTGCAACATTGATTTGGAACAACAAAAATCTTAGGAAGGCCCAATATATCATACATAAACCATGTGCTAGTAAAACAATAGTAGTAGGGAATCCTTTAGACCATGTAAAAATCATGAACTTATTGAGATGCCCCATCTGAAGACTTGGGACAGTAAGACCGAAGCATCGCTCGAAACTCATGTTGATGACAAAATCTTCCCAATTCAGAGGATAGCAGCATCTGAAGAGAAGCATTAGCCAGCAGGTCGATCAGGTTGATCAGCCTTTTCATATTTGTTCAATTGTCTGTAAATAATCAACAATATTTCCTAATATAATTAAGGGGGAGTTTGCAAAATGTCCAAAAAAGTTGTCTTAATTGGTGAAATGTCCACACTTTGGGACAAATTAGTGGAGTGTCCATCTTGCCAATAGCAATTTTATCATCTTGCCTATAGCCTCACTCTTTTTTTTTTTACATTTTGTCGTGCAAAAATAAGAGTATGTTGTGCATGTGCAAAAATAACCGTATGTTGAGCAAATATGACCCAAATCTAGTTTTTTTTTTTACATTTGGTCGTGCAAAAATAAGAGTATGTTGTGCATGTGCAAATATAACCCTATGTTGAGCAAATATGACCCAAGTCTAGTTTTTTTTTTTACATTTTGTCGTGCAAAAATAAGAGTATGTTGTGCATGTGCAAATATAACCCTATGTTGAGCAAATATGACCCAAGTCTAGTTTTTTTTATATTTTATTTTTTTTTAACATTTTGTCGTGCAAATATAAGAGTATGTTGTGCAAATATGACACAAGTCTAGTTTTTTTTTAATTTTTTTTAATTTTTTTTAACATTTTGTCATGCAAATATAAGAGTACGATGTTCAAATATAACCGTATGTTGAGCAAATATGACACAAGTCTAGTTTTTTTTTTACATTTTGTCGTGCAAATATAAGAGTACGTTGTTCAAATATAACTGTAAGTTGTGCAAATATGACCCAAGTCCAGTTTTTTTTATTTTTTTACATTTTGTCGTGCAAATATAAGAGTACGATGTGCAAATATAATCGTATGTTGTGCAAATATAACATTTTGTTGTGAAAAAATAAAAATAAAAATATAGATTATGGATCACATAATAAAATATAGATAGTTTTTTTAATTTCTCATATTCATAGGGTGATTTTTATAATAAAATATAGATATTTTTTGTAATTCCCATATTTACGGGGTCAGTTTTGTAATTTAACAAAAATTTCATCCTCAACCTCCCTCCCCGATCTAGAATCAGATCCGGCCTCCGGCGCTCGCTCCGGCCTCCTTCGCTCCGGCCTCAGCCGCTCGCTCCCTCCCTCGCTCGCTCCGCCGCTCGCTCGCCACCGCCTCCGGCACTCGCTCGCTCCCTCGATCTCGCCACCAGACAGCGGCTCCGGCGCCACGATCCCTCGATCTCGCTCGATCTCTCCTCTATAGATCGATCGAGATCAAGATCTCGCCGCCATAGATCGATCGAGATCTCGCCGCCATAGATCGATCGAGATCTCGGCCACTTCGCTGTCTGGTCTTCGCCGCCATAGATCGAGATCGAGACCTCCAATCCGGCGCCGGCATGACAAAGGAGGGGAAGATTCGAGATCTCCATCGCCTTCAGATCTCCAGGAGCGGAGAGATTACAGGAGCAGAGAGATCTACAGGAGAGCCATCACCTTCAGATCTACAGGAGCGGAGAGATCGAGACCTCCATCGCCTTCGATGTCAGACAATCAATCGGGAGCAGAGAGAGATATTGGAGAGACGATAGAGCAACAATCGGAAAGAGAGGGATTGGGGGTTAGAGGATGGACATTTTGCTAATTTGTCCAAAAAGTTGGACAGTTCACCAATTTAGCCAAAAAAAGTGCCTGTTGAGCAAATTTATTCTATAATTAATTGTATGAAAAAATTGTTCCCCTTTATTTGTCTTTGGTGTTGAAATATATTAGCCCTTGGCCTGGTACTTACTAGACACATGTGTTGATTTAGTTCTCAACGTAATGATGAGATCTACAAATTTTCCACTGATTTTGCCCAAAAATAACCCAAACTGCTACCCAGTATGCACACATACATCGACCCCTAACTCAAAATAAAAACCCTAGGCCAGAAAGATAGATTGAAGGCGGTATAGTTGTATTCGTCCGATATTTCAAACACACCAACAACTCACAACAAATCCGACCACGGTTTGTTCTTACGACTTCTATTTGAGATCAATAATTAACTGTATAAATGTTTGTGGATCAATAAACATTTTTTCATATGTTTTATTTTATTGGTAGTTATTAATAGCCTAATTAACAAACATTTAACTCTTTTATCGTCTAACTCCATATTTCCAACCCTCTGTATTTAACTCTTTATCTTCTACTATATAATTTAAAAATTATGAAATATACTCTTATTTAAAAAATTGTAATGGGAACAAAGGAATACAGTTGCATAACACCTTTTTTTTATTATTTATTGGTCGTTAAATTTATATCTGTTTTAATTTTTTTGTAACGAAGGGATTCCGAGGATATCGACTAATTTCCACGGGTCCGAGCCCTAGCCTGCAAAGGACGCAAACCGGTAAGCCAGACGGCAGGCTCAAGCCAATGAAGACTTGAGCACCCATTAATTACAAAAATGTGTAAAGAATGGGATTTGAACCCTTGACCTCTTACAAGAGTTACCTCTCCTTTATCATTAGAGCAAGGGGTTATTGGTAATAGGCATTGCTTCATTGTCCTATGACTCATATTGCTAATTAATTACCAAATCGATACATATTCGATATTCCATTGACCGTTAGCTTCAATTAAATGAATTGTAATAATAATGATAAAATCAGTTACAAATATTTTCATAGACATCCACTTCAAGTAAATAAATAGGACTTGAGAAGGAGAAAGAAGAGAATTGATTCCATTTTAGTCTTGAATCTTCTCGCCCCAACCCATTCACCTTTTTAGATTATGTTGTTTGCATGTTGACTATTACTAATCCATCTTTATTTTCATTCAATTTCTCAAAATTCTTCACAAAATTCTTCATCTAATGTTTATACTAATCCAATCTCCTATGTACTCATCTGGTTTTTGTAGTGTGACAAGGATATCATAAGAGATACAAGATAGCAATAACGAGACATATCGATTCGAGCATCACTTGCGTTGCCATGATGAGCCTGGTAAGTAGCTCATCCAATTTTATGCTTTCTTGGAGGTGAAAACCTTATTTGAAATGGATATATGGAGTTTTATGAATAAAAAATACTACTTTCATTGAGTTCTTATTAGTTGTATGTGTGAATTTGGGGTTCAACGCACCTGCATTTTAATTTGATGTAGACACGTACTTTAAATTTCATATATTATTCTTTTATTTATTTATCGACTCAGTCCGATCAGACTTTATAAATTTCACATAAACAATGACCCGTGCTACGCACGGGTCTGCCACCCTAGTATTGTTTTAAGATTGTTATGGTTAATTAATTGATCCATTATTTTGATTAATTCCTTATTATTTATTTAGGTTCTTTAATTATATTTTTCTGAATTATTTATTTATTTTTCTTTGTTGAGAATTATTTATGTAAATAATCTATTTCTTAAGTATTGACATTTAAGTAGTTAGTTTTGAATTATATAGATTGTTTGAGATATTCTAAAAATGTCGGAATTTATTAGAATAATGATTTCAAAATGAATATGCCTAGATTATTTTAAAAGTGTGCTTTTGGAAAGTAGTTTAAAGGTTTTATGTCTTATAAAAGGATTTGGCCAAGTATAATTTTGAGAGATTGTTTTGTATATCGAATTGACTTAACTTGAGATTTAAGGGCTTTTGAAAACTTTGAAATTGACTTACTCGGACTTAACTTGGTAAATTTCTTGATGAATCTTACTTGTGAAATTATGTGAATTATGATATGATATGAATATGAGTTGCAAGCATCACTACAAGAAAAATGGGCTATCGCAACGACAAAAGTCGTTGCGATACATGGGTTATCGTTGCAATAGCCACATTTCGCAACGACAATTGTCGTTGCGGTGTCGTTGCGGGTCAAGGCGTAGCTAAAGGCTATTGCAACGACATTTGCCGTTGCGAAAAATACAACTTTTTGCAACGACAAAGATCGTTACAATATGTTAGTCGTTGCTAAATACGTTTATCTTGTAAAATAATGGTAAGTTTTAGCAACAACAAATGTCGTTGCAATTGCCATAATTGTTTTGCAACAACAATGGCGTTGCAAAAAAGTTATAAAATTCGCAACAAAAATGTTATTGCTAAAGGCGTTTACAATTTCTTGGCAAGTATTGTAATGACTAATGTTGTTGCAATACATATATCTTTTATGACAAATTTTTCGTTGCAAAATGATCTACTATGATATGGTAGATGATTTTGAAATGACAAATGTCGTTGCAATAGACTATATATAAAAATAAATATGATCTCTCGCAACGAAAAAATCGTTGCAAAATAGACAAAAGTTGTCTTTAGCAACATTTTTTTTTTGTAACTGTTTTTTTGCAATCTCCTATTTCAATACACATTGCTCCTGTAGGTTTCGCACAACACATTCATTTGTACCATTGTACGCAAATAAACAGACTTGACTTCCTTTAAATCGAATGTATACATAGATTGCCCAAAAAACCATACAAAATTTACATGTTTTAAACATGTAACTTCATCATTATACTTAGTCATATCGTCCCTTCTAATCCAAAAGACTACTCCAATTCATAATCTATGCTTCTAAATGCATTATAACTAATTCTTATCTAAGGCAAAATACATATACGAATTCATCCATATGCAAACTACTTCACAAAAACTTGCATTCATCATCTGTGTTCATTTTTCCAAATCCTACAAAAAGGACAAAAATATACTTTATAATCAAAGTTAGAACCTCATTATTCATGTTTAAAAAGAGAAGAAAACTATCATGGATGAAGAACTCCTTGGTCAGTAAATACACACATCAAACATAAATGTTGTATGCATTTTATATTCTAAGACTTTAAATGGGATAAACCCTCTTTTCTTTTGCTCTCTTTTTCTTTCTTTTTTCTTCTTTCTTTAAATGCAAAACATTTTAAAAGAGATGTGCATACGGAGAGAACTATAAGCACAATGTGACTGATAAAAGCATCGCCTAAATAGCATATGGGGACAATTACCTGATTTTCATGTTACTAGACATTTCGATTAGCGAGTGTTTGGAGCATGTCTTGTTTGAAAGCTTCCATTGCCCGTTGTTGTTCTGCTTTATACTCTTCCGATTCTCTTTGCTGCATTTGCTTGGTTTCTTCCATCATTTTCTCCAAATCTTGGATCTTTTTTTGTTGTTCTTGTAATTGGCCTTGTTGTTGCTCTACAAGTTGTTGTTGGGCCAGTTGCTTTATTCCCTTAGTATAACCACGCAAAGTAGTCCCTTTTCCACGTATGTAGCCGGATCTTGACCCCAAAACATCAATTAGAATCTGCTCTTGTGTCATTGCATCACCACTTGTGGCAACCACACTTTTCAATTTACCCTATAAGAAGGTGCAAAATCAAATAATAAATGGATCATTTAATGTTATTTTAATATGAAATGTGATGACAATTAAAATAGTATGAAACATTACATGAATTTCTTTTGAACTAGAATCAACCCATTGAAGCTCGCCTTTAGAATTTTTAGTTGTGTGCTCAACGAGCCACACAACATCTGCAGAAGGCTTTACATTGTTGTTTTGTTTTGTCTAACATAAGAAAAAAAATGGCATTAGTCAATGAGGTAAAAGTTAGGTTATCAATAAAGAACGAAATGACCATAATAACTTCTAATAAAATAACCGAGTCTATTAGCCACTTGAAGATTGAAGATCTTACCGAAGAGTGTTAAAATTTAAGATCTTACCAAATTGAGAGTGGATAAAGAATCAAGATCTTACCAATTTATCTTCTACTTCGGCAAATGATAAATTTCTAGTTGTATAAGTGCATCTCTTGTCGGACAATCGATTTTTTGAGTTTCTTTCACTAATTGCCTTCATGAAAAAAGATAGTTACATGAAAATTAAACAAAAGTGAAAAACATGAGTAGGAACCAGAATTGAAAGTACCTTAAATTCATCGGATCCATATCGCTTTACGCAAAACTCCCATTGATCTAGAGGCAAATCAGGAGGAGGATTTTTCAAACGTTCATCATCTGTTTTGCCACACTTATCACTCTTGTAGTAGTAGTGCAATCGGGTTTTCCAAAACTGATATAGACGTTGCATGGTATCCACAACAAAGCCAAATAACTTTAGGTGACGAGATTCGACAATTTGGAATTTATCCTATAATTGTAACGAATAGTGCCGAGAGGGTTTCCCGACCAAATAAATTTGTAGTGAAGACCCCGCTATAGGATAGTGGAGTCAGGTTCGTGCTCAGGAGAGAAGTCAGCGGTTCTAGGTTTAGTGTATTTTGGGGTTTCAGGGATAGTGGGAAAAGGTGAGGAGGTTGCTGTCGACTTCGGCTAAGACTTGGTCGATGTCGAGGGATGGAGAGGGAATAGTGGTTTGATGTTGAGTGGCTTTGCAGGATAAAAATAATCAAATAAAATAAATAAAGATGCAAACTTCCAAGGTTAGGGATCACCACAACAATAAACATATATGTAACTCATAAATTACATAAAGATGCATGCTTTATATCAAAGAATCGACTTTTGCAAATTCCAACAATTTAGGTAATAGAGGCTTTCGCATAAAAACCTAATTTGTTTCTACCTATTCTTAATTAGGATTAACCAACTTTTGCAAGCAAAACCTAATTACTATCCAAATTCATAATTAATTCACTTTCGCTTCATAATTGCAAATAAGGAATTGTCCTCAACTGTCGCAAAGGATTAAGCACATAGGTAGATGATGATAAAGACATATAAATTCGTGGATTTATAAATCAAACACACATATCTATTTTGGGATCACCCAAACCCGAGAAGAAGGGAAATTAGAAAGCAAACATGATGAAAGAAATTAACTTTAACATTAAACTAAATCTAAAACTTACAAAACCTTCCAAACGTTCCTCCTCTCTCTCCCTCCTTGCTCATTCCTCTCTCCTTGCGCCTGAAGACGACTTTGCTTGAATGAATAAAAATCAGCCCCCTATGGCTTTATTTATAGGGTCCAATCTAGCTATTCTAGGAAAGGAACAACTATATCTTCTATCTAATTCTATCTATCTATATAAAGATAAAACATGGAAATAAATAATTAAAGGAACTATATCTAAAGTAGATAAATCTTCTCCATCTTGATAGAACTTGATAAATGTGGAAGGAATCTTCTCTTGAAAATATCTCCATTGGACTTTGGATAGAACTTTGAGTAGAGCTCGGATATGCTCGAAATCGGCTACTGGGCACTAGTCGATATCGACCAACATAGGTCGATATTGACCTCGTCTTCTCAGCATCAGCTCTGACACTCGATATTGGCCTCTGGAGTGAAAATCGACCAAAGTCAGGTCTATATCGACCAAGTCTGGTCGATATCGACCAAGTCTGGTCGATATCGACCAAGTCTGGTCGATATCGACCACCTCTTCAGTTCTCAGCATTCTCTGGTCGATTTGTGGGCTTTCTGGCCGATTTGATCCACTCGATATCGACCAAAAGTGGTCGATATCAACCTCTTATGCAGTTTTAGCATGCTGCTCTGTTCTTGAAACGCACTTTCCCGAGTCCTTGTTCGTCGGATTGACGCATATGAGCATGCGTTGGAAAGCTCTTTCCGAGGGCTAAAACTCTCATGAAGACTTCAAAGCTTGATTTGGAATGATGAATGGCGAAAAGTGGGCTTTCCTCCAGCTGCACCATCCTTAGCTTCTTCATGACTTTCCTTTAAGCTCCAAAGTGCGTCCGATTTATGTGAAATATAACAAAAACTTGTGTAGACCTCCATATATTGCAAATAAGCATAAACTACACAAATTCTGTGCTATTCTAACCCAAATATATGAAATGTTTGCAGAAATCGATATAAAAGATAGTAGAAAACATGGCAAATTAGGCTCACATCAAACACCCCATACTTAAGCTTGCTTGTCCTCAAGCAATACTTTTAATGGTCATACAGGGGAAGAAATTAAAACTCTCAACATCTTAGATTCATTGCCATATAACCCAGCAATCAATTACCATCCTCGAAAAGGTACTAATGTCACAAATCCATACATGTGCAATAATAAAAGCAACATCTACTCACAAAAAGAGGGTTATGCAAAAACATTCATGTGACAAAGCATTAATAATCAAGAGGACTTTAATTAAGCTCAAATAAGGAGTAGATTGGTAAAAGGCTAAAGGTGGGCAATTTTTGGCAATGTGGTGCTAATGATCCGGGGAAATGGAGTAATTTCCAAACTTTCATACCACATTCCTTCTTCCTTTGATTTCTCACCTTTCTCTCATCGCTCATTGCTTTTTTCAATATTATGCTTTTACCTCTCTAACCTCAGCACTGCCTTCTCACGAGTCGTAAACATGGGTGTCATGAATGGCCCCGGATACTTAGTGCTTTGGACTCCTCACCTTTGTGTCCCATCTCGCCAAACTATTATCTCAACGAGCAGGGTCGATCTTTGATCGGATTTTCTTTCACTCATTAAATTTTCGATATATTTCAAACATTCATGCCAAACTTCAATAATGATAATAACAACACAACAACCATATAACAATCTCCATAATGTAATATCATTCTCAACATAATCCCCGGATGGAAATAAGGTAAAGAATGGACAATATTTAGATCATGTGGAGCAAATATGAAATAAGGCTCAATATGGCTTTATGAGATGCATAAGCATAGGTATGGCTGGGGAATATAAACAATATGAGCATAAATGAAAATATAAAGTCCTCCATCCTCTTATCATGCAACATGTCAAAAGCAACATCAAATTTTGCCTCCTTTCATGGTTTTCATAGAAAATATGCACTTCATTGTGACTTCCCTTTACTAGGCAATTTCATGCTATATCTCTAATGAATTCAATTTTGCATCGTCGAGTTCAATATAACTTCCATGACACTAATAAAAAATTTTCAATGGGGGTTATTTTTTCAAACTTTGGAAAACATGCATATAAGAACATAGATATCAATGATGAATTCAAAAATAGCCATGTCTAAGCAATTCAAGAAATAAACTCTAAATATGCACACATAATGTCAAATATATCACCTATGCATAAAATAAGCCCTTCCCCCACCCCATACTTAAACATTACAGTGTAGTCACTGTTTAAGAACGAGGGTGAAGAAAAGAAACTCACTAAATAGTCATCGCATCGCGAAAAAAGGTGCAAATGTTGACTGCAGGGTGGGTCGATATCGAGTGACTCAGTCGATATCGACTGGGGTTCACTCGATATCAAGTGGTGCTCATCTTCAGGGTGGTCGCTCGTAACCGCAAGCTGTTCACTCGATCTGGCTCGGTTGGTATCGAGTCATATGACTCGATATCGAGTCCCTTCGCAGCTTCTTTGCTCTTTTCATTTTGCCCGCAGATTCCGTCGACTAAAATTATCGATCCAATTACACCTCCAGTTCTCGAGATTACCTACATTCATCAAAAAGAAATCTTGTGCGAAGTAAAGTAAGAAAAAATAAAAATAAATTCAACTAAATAATAAAATAAAACAAAAAAATATCGGGTTGCCTCCTGTAAGCGCTGTGGTTTAAGTCGTTAGCTCGACCTTCTTCCCTTTGGGCGTTAGCCTGGCTCATCCTTATCCGGAGGTATTGGTGGATCTAGTGGTTCCTCCAGTGGTGGGAAGCGTGGGGTGTCATCCAGGGGCATCATATTGAGCACTTTAAACCTCCCAGAGTGAACGCCCCACGCCTTCACCCATTCGTCTTCTTGAGAACCAGTAGGCCTGCACAAGGGAAGACTAAAAGCAGATAAACATATCTCATCTTCATACCTCTCCCGATTTATATATTGGTTTTGTTGCTCATCTCCACCATAGCGAACTGGTGGAGTCGGAAAAGATATGTCCACCTCAGTTGGTGGAGCTTGATGCCACTTTGCTAGGACCCCATACTTAAACACAAACATCGGTTGCTCAAAATCGTCTGGGATGGCCTTCACCTTATAGGGCAAAAGTGATCTTGAAGCGTCTTGTGCAACTATGTCTGGCTTCTCCTTTTCCAGTGCTTGGGTCCCTTCAATTTGGTTATCAAAAACAAGGTATGCAGGTGAAGGAAAAGTCGGGGAAAGAATTACCTTGGTCTCTGCAGAGCACTCGATATTGACTGAGAACGAGTCGATATCGAGAGGTTGTCGGTCGATATCGAGTGGTGTTGACTCGATATCGATTGGCTCCTTTGCAGAGGACTCGATGTCGATTGGCTCACTTGCAGAGGAGGTGTTGTCTTTCTCGTCGCGAAGAATAGCCTCGAGCTCTTCGATTCTGGCTTTTATCCGGGCTATTTCCTTTTGTAGTGCCTCCTCCATGGCGATCCTGTTTCTCCTTCTCAAATCCTCGACCCATCTTTCCCATTCAGGATTTCCTTCGACCCAATCTTCCATCCTTATGCCATAACTTTGAAAACAAAATTAACAGAGCAAAGAAAGAAACACAAAAAAAAGATATGGACTACTCCGAAAAAAAAAAGACACTAAACTAGGCGCGATTGATATCTCCCCGGCAACGGCGCCAATTTGACGAGAGGGTTTTCCGACCAAATAAATTTGTAGTGAAGACCCCGCTATAGGATAGTGGAGTCAGGTTCGTCCTCAGGAGAGAAGTCAGCGGTTCTAGGTTTAGTGTATTTTGGGGTTACAGGGATAGTGGGAAAAGGTGAGGAGGTTGCTCTCGACGTCGGCTAAGATTTGGTCGATGTCGAGGGATGGAGAGGGAATAGTGGTTTGATGTCGAGTGGCTTTGTAGGATAAAAACAATCAAATAAAATAAATAAAGATGCAAACTTCCAAAGTTAGAGATCACCACAACAATAAACATATATGTAACTCATAAATTACATAAAGATGCATGCTTTATATCAAAGAATCGACTTTTGCAAATTCCAACAATTTAGGTAATAGAGGCTTTCGCATAAAAACCTAATTTGTTTCTTCCTTTTCTTAATTAGGATTAACCAACTTTCGCAAGCAAAACCTAATTACTATCTAAATTCATAATTATTTCACTTTCGCTTCATAATTGCAAATAAGGAATTGTCCTCAACTGTCACAAAGGATTAAGCACATAGGTAGATGATGATAAAGACATATAAATTCATGGATTTATAAATCAAACACACATATCTATGTTGGGATCACCCCAACCCTAGAGGAAGGGAAATTAGAAAGCAAACATGATGAAAGAAATTAACTTTAACATTAAACTAAATCTAAAACTTACAAAACCTTCCAAACGTTCCTCCTCTCTCTCTCCCTCCTTGCTCCTTCCTCTCTCCTTGCGCCCGAAGATGACTTTGCTTGAATGAATAAAAATCAGCCCCCTAGGGCTTTATTTATAGGCTCCAATCTAGCTATTCTAGGAAAGGCACAACTATCTTCTATCTAATTCTATCTATCTATATAAAGATAAAACATGGAAATAAATAATTAAAGGAACTATATCTAAAGTAGATGAATCTTCTCCATCTTGATAGAACTTGATAAATGTGGAAGGAATCTTCTCTCGAAAATATCTCCATTGGACTTTGGATAGAACTTTGAGTAGAGCTCGGATATGCTCGAAATCGGCTACTGGGCACCAGTCGATATCGACCAACATAGGTCGATATTGACCTCGTCTTCTCAGCTTCAGCTCTGACACTCGATATTGGCCTCTGGAGTGAAAATCGACCAAAGTCAGGTCGATATCGACCAAGTCTGGTCGATATCGACCACCTCTTCAGTTCTCAGCATTCTCTGGTCGATTTCTGGGCTTTCTGGCCGATTTGATCCACTCGATATCGACCAAAAGTGGTCGATATCGACCTCTTTTGCAGTTTCCAGCATGCTGCTCTGTTTTGAAACGCACTTTCCTGAGTCCTCGTTCGTCGGATTGACGCATATGAGCATGCGTTGGAAAGCTCTTTCCGAGGGCTAAAACTCTCATGAAGACTTCAAAGCTTGATTTGGAATGATGAATGGCGAAAAGTGGGCTTTCCTCCAGCTGCACCATCCTTAGCTTCTTCATGACTTTCCTTTAAGCTCCAAAGTGCGTCCGATTTCTGTGAAATATAACAAAAACTTGTGTAGACCTCCATATATTGCAAATTAGCATAAACTACACAAATTCTGTGCTATTCTAACCCAAATGTATGAAATGTTTGCAGAAATCGATATAAAAGATAGTAGAAAACATGGCAAATTAGGCTCACATCAAACACCCCATACTTAAGCTTGCTTGTCCTCAAGCAATACTTTTAATGGTCATACAGGGGAAGAAATCAAAACTCTCAACATCTTAGATTCATTGCCATATAACCCAGCAATCAATTACCATCCTCGAAAAGGTACTAATGTCACAAATCCATACATGTGCAATAATAAAAGCAACATCTACTCACATAAGGAGGGTTATGCAAAAACATTCATGTGACAAAGCATTAATGATCAAGAGGACTTTAATTAAGCTCAAATAAGGAGTAGATTGGTAAAAGGCTAAAGGTGGGCAATTTTTGGCAATGTGGTGCTAATGATCTGGGGAAATGGAGTAATTTCCAAACTTTCATACCACATTCCTTCTTCCTTTGATTTCTCACCTTTCTCTCATCGCTCATTGCTTTTTTCAATATTATGCTTTTACCTCTCTAACCTCAGCACTGCCTTCTCACGAGTCGCAAACATGGGTGTCATGAATGGCCCCAGATACTTAGTGCTTCGGACTCCTCACCTTTGTGTCCCATCTCGCCAAACTATTATCTCAGCGAGCAGGGTCGATCTTTGATCGAATTTTCTTTCACTCATTAAATTTTCCATATATTTCAAACATTCTGATAGCATGCATTTAGGTAGGCATATTAGGTTGGATTTAGCATGATTTAGATTTATATAATGCATAGATTAAGCTAGATTTGCATTTATACTTGTGTTGTTGGTAGAGTCGGAATCTACACGCGTTTATGGATTATTTCAGGTATATGTGGATCCGACGAGGAATGAGGAAGCTCATGGATGAAGGAAGAGTGAAGAGGAGGTGGAAAAGTGAAGAGCACGGGAGCGAAGTCGAAGTTAGAGAGCCTAAGTGAAGAACAAGTCCGTAGAAGTTGTCGTCAGACATGCTGAATTTGTTTTGCACTTTCTGGAGGCGTCGGTGGTCCGATTGACTATTATAAGCATGCGTTGGAAAGCTCTTTTCCAGACCACAACTTTCGTGTTGACATCGAGACCAAATTCGAAGAGGAAAAATCGCTGTGAACAGTAAAAGCCGCCCCGCGGCCAAGCTAGCTGCCCCGCGGCCCGAAGCTCTGACGAAGGATTTCGCAATCGCCTGGCCGCCCCGCGGCCTGGGTTGGCTGCCCCGCGGCCTCTGCAGAAACGCCGAATCTGCTGAGTGGACTTTTTATCCACTTAATTAGGTTTTTAGAATTATTACTTGGCCAACTCTTTTGAGGCTTTTTAAGGACGTTTTAGGGTTTTATTTTAGAGATCTAATTCCTTAGTTTATACACTTGGAGATTATCAATTGAGAGAACCCTAGAGGGGAGCCTCCATGGCCATGGAGTGCTAAACTCTTCCGTTTCATCTATGGATTGAAGCTTTGGTTTGATAAAGTTGTGAGATTTCTATTCTTGTTCTAGTCCTATTGATTCGTATTGATTCTTTTGCGAATATTGTTAATTTCTTCTAGCCCGTACAACTAGTTGAGATTATTGCTAGGATTTTGTAGATTCCTCGTAGCGAACCTTAATCCATAGTAGCAAGCATGCCTTTTTAGGACTCGTAGGACTAAATTGGTGTGTAGAGAATCAATTATATGTTAAATGCTGACTCGTAGCTTGGTGTTGCATGTATCCTGGTTAATCCTTAATCTTAATGCTACTATTAGGTTAAATCTTGACCGTGTTAGGGTTATCTAATTAGTAAGGGTTGCTAGGACTCGTAGGACTAGTAATTTACACAAGATCATGACAGGAACAATAATAGGATGAAAAGAGAACTTGAAGAAGAATCGAGGATCAACTAATCAAACTAAAGTGGATATTTATAGATGAAACTATTTTCTCAATTGTTATCTCTACTAACTTGTTTATAGTTTCTTTTATCTACTTCAATCACCAAATTCCTCTTTTCTACTAATTGGTAAATATACATTGCTTAGAAATACTTGATTCTCTGTGGGATCGACCTCTTACTTGCTTGCTATACGTTTGTGGGTTTGAGTTATACTTTGATAGGAACAACGACAGTTTCCTCCTGTCAAATTTTGGCGCCGTTGCCGGGGGATCAAAGTTGATTTCTTTGTTTTGTGTGTTTGCTAATTATTGTATATAATTAACTTGTTGTGAACCTATCTTACGGTTCATAACACCCTTGCTACTAACTTTTAGGATGTTGAGGTTATTGCAGTTTGAAGGTGAGAACTTTCACCAATATCTTACCAGATTGCAGAAGTATGTGGACATCCGTGAATCACGGGGTTATCAAGACAGCATCCGAGATATGATTATTTGCATAATTGACGGGATGACTGCTGAGACACGAGCGCTTGCTGAGTACATGAGTAACGGAGGCCTAGCACGATTAGGTTTGTCGGGGTTGTGGGATTTTTTCTGTTACATGGGTTATCATGTTGAACAGGAAGAGTTGCTCACCACGTCTTATCCACCAATGGAGGACTCTGTCATACACCTAGATGAAATCCAAGCCCTTACTCAAGCGGTGCAGGAGAATGGTGAGAGACTAAAAAACTTGGGGGAACAATTGAGCCAACTTACTAAAACATGTAGCGAGATAATAGCAGATCAGATGGTCAGCCCTCAAGTCGATAAAGAAAGCCAACCCATCCCGCCATTCCTTGAGACATTGAAGGATGCAAGAATATAAGATCCTGTCGAAGTCATTGTGCTTAATTCATTCCCTCCTAGTTGGTTTCAACATGATAATGATGTTCAGAATAAGGAGGAATTGTTCGCAGATAACGATAGTTTCTTTGACGATGGAGAAGATGGTCTAGTGCTTCTTGACATGGAATCTCATGAGTCGACGCATGAGGTTTCATGTGTTGTGTCTCCTACTCTATCCGATGCATTCATTCTGAGCTCCCCCGTTGATGAACCATGTCCAGAGCCACCTGCTGAGGCTCGAGAGGTAATAAAGGTAAACTTTTGCAATTTGGAAGGTAATAGTGATTATGTTGATCCTTTTAAATGCTATTTTGAGAAGACACCAGTGGAACTGAACTGGTGGTATCATATTCCTCCATCAGAGAGTCATGCTCAACTCTTTGATAAATTGAAAAGGTTTTTAAGTGTTATATTATATAGTTTCAATTTATTATTGTGCTATGATGTCTTTTGTAAGATGTGTGCACAGGAATATGATAGGCTATTGAGGGCCTTGACAATGTCTGATAGGTAAGGAATTGAGATTGAGAATAAGTCATGCCAATGACATAAAAGAAAGGCGCTGCTTGGGAGGCAACCCAAGATAGGTAATAATCTTTTTCATATTGAGTTTATTTATTGTTTAGCATTTTTATTTAGTTCTAGGTTAGTTTGTGTTTGGCGTTTTCGGTATGGGCACCTAACACTGCAGATCGAGATGAAGCCACGAGCTACGGATGTTGCTAGTTACTCTTTGTTCATCCATGAAGGTTCATAAATCCACCTTTCCACCACATTGTGAGTATTCCATTTATCTCTTCCTCTGTGTTTTTATAATTTTGTTGTCTTTAATTTTCATTGAGGACAATGAAAGATTTAAGTGCGGGGGAGGGATTGCATTACATATAGATAGATTTTGCATATCATGTTTATTTATGTTTTCATATTTATTTTTACTCATATATTGCATTTGTTAAAAAAAATCCAAAAATTTCATGCATTTCATATACTTTAGGTCTTATTTTCCCACTAGGCTACTTGTCCTCTATATTTATATTTTGTTCTTATCATGTGCCCCATGACATGCTTGAAGTGTTTGAAGCTTTGAATTGTTTTTGTATACGTTTTGGGAATATGATTGATGAGATAATTGAGTATGTATAGTCTTTGGAATTTAAGTGGTATTGAAGTTCTAACAATTTGACCTTGTGAGTTTTTTTGGCCTTATTGGGACTACACATATATGTCCTCTAGTTTCTTTGTGTGTGAATACTCTCCTTGATTACTTCCTCTTTAAATTGCGTTTAGATATCTTTATTGAGGCTGCATTTATATGATTTTTGCATGTAACCTTAAAGTGATTGAGGCATGATTTTCTTTTAGCCATATTATACTCTATCCACCCGTACACATTATCCTTTTCTTGAAGCCAATTTGAGCCTTATAAGCCTATTTTGTTAGCTCCACAAAATCTTCCTAGCCAATTATTAGCCTGACCCATCCGGGAATTAGGAGAAGAGTTGGTGAATATCTTGATGTATTGATGGAGTTGCTTTGAGTTGAGAAATTATGTTGGGTGATTCATTTGTACTATATAGAGATGATTTTTATGTGATTATTACTTGGGACCTAAGGAGGATAAAATTCACTTAGGGGTAAAAGTCAAGAAAATAAAAAAAAAAAGAAAAGAGAAAAAGAAAAAGAAGAAAAAAAAATCATCATAAAAAGAAAAAAAAAATGAATGAGTTTGTGTGGATATTTGAAAAATTGTGTGCGAATTTGTATTGTGAATGAGTACATGTTATTGGAATGGTATTTGAAGTGTTTGGTGTTGGTGTTTTTCTGGTTGTTTACTAACCCTTTTTCCCGGATTTTTAGCACCACATAGCCTAAATATTTTCCATACCCTGTGTTCCTACCATGGCCCCATTACAACCTATTCAAAAGACCTCATGATTTTGGTTGCATGTGAAGTCACTAGCGGTGGAGATTTAGACCACTGACGCAATTTTGTTGTAGCTAAGTTTTCAGGAATTGAGTTTGAGCGTGAATGATTAGCCTAAACACATGAGCGAGAGTGAAAACACATTTTCTTGGTGAGGTTGGATAGATGTACTTGCTTTATTCCTTAGATTGCACCTATACATATTATGACGTTATTTGTCAATCTTCGTTTCCCTATTTTGAACTTTTAAGTGTTTTACCAAAGTTACTACATGGATTGCTTGTCTGTGGGGTGTTGATTTGATTTTGATTTTCATTGCTTGAGGACAAGCAAAGGCTTAAGTGTGGGGGAATTCGATAGCATGCATTTAGGTAGGCATATTAGGTTGGATTTAGCATGATTTAGATTTATATAATGCATAGATTAAGCTAGATTTGCATTTATACTTGTGTTGTTGGTAGAGTCGGAATCTACACGCGTTTATGGATTATTTCAGGTATATGTGGATCCGACGAGGAATGAGGAAGCTCATGGATGAAGGAAGAGTGAAGAGGAGGTGGAAAAGTGAAGAGCACGGGAGCGAAGTCGAAGTTAGAGAGCCTAAGTGAAGAACAAGTCCGTAGAAGTTGTCGTCAGACATGCTGAATTTGTTTTGCACTTTCTGGAGGCGTCGGTGGTCCGATTGACTATTATAAGCATGCGTTGGAAAGCTCTTTCCCAGATCTACAACTTTCGTGTTGACATCGAGACCAAATTCGAAGAGGAAAAATCGCTGTGAACAGTAAAAGCCGCCCCGCGGCCCGAAGCTCTGACGAAGGATTTCGCAATTGCCTGGCCGCCCCGCGGCCTGGGTTGGCTGCCCCGCGGCCTCTGCAGAAACGCCGAATCTGCTGAGTGGACTTTTTATCCACTTAATTAGGTTTTTAGAATTATTATTTGGCCGACTCTTTTGAGGCTTTTTAAGGACGTTTTAGGGTTTTATTTTAGAGATCTAATTCCTTAGTTTATACACTTGGAGATTATCAATTGAGAAAACCCTAGAGGGGAGCCTCCGTGGCCATGGAGTGCTAAACTCTTCCGTTTCATCTATGGATTGAAGCTTTGGTTTGATAAAGTTGTGAGATTTCTATTCTTGTTCTAGTCCTATTGATTCGTATTGATTCTTTTGCGAATATTGTTAATTTCTTCTAGCCCGTACAACTAGTTGAGATTATTGCTAGGATTTTGTAGATTCCTCGTAGCGAACCTTAATCCATAGTAGCAAGCATGCCTTTTTAGGACTCGTAGGACTAAATTGGTGTGTAGAGAATCAATTATATGTTAAATGCTGACTCGTAGCTTGGTGTTGCATGTATCCTGGTTAATCCTTAATCTTAATGCTACTATTAGGTTAAATCTTGACCGTGTTAGGGTTATCTAATTAGTAAGGGTTGCTAGGACTCGTAGGACTAGTAATTTACACAAGATCATGACAGGAACAATAATAGGATGAAAAGAGAACTTGAAGAAGAATCGAGGATCAACTAATCAAACTAAAGTGGATATTTATAGATGAAACTATTTTCTCAATTGTTATCTCTACTAACTTGTTTATAGTTTCTTTTATCTACTTCAATCACCAAATTCCTCTTTTCTACTAATTGGTAAATATACATTGCTTAGAAATACTTGATTCTCTGTGGGATCGACCTCTTACTTGCTTGCTATACGTTTGTGGGTTTGAGTTATACTTTGATAGGAACAACGACAGTTTCCTCCTGTCACATTCCTGCCAAACTTCAATAATGATAATAACAACACAACAACCATATAACAATCTCCATAATGTAACATCATTCTCAACATAATCCCCGGATGGAAATAAGGTAAAGAATGGACAATATTTAGATCATGTGGAGCAAATATGAAATAAGGCTCAATATGGCTTTGTGAGATGCATAAGCATAGGTATGGATGCATAAGCATAGGTATGGCTGGGGAATATAAACAATATGAGCATATATGAAAATATAAAGTCCTCCATCCTCTTATCATGCAACATGTCAAAAGCAACATCAAATTTTGCATCCTTTCATGGTTTTCATAGAAAATATGCACTTCATTGTGACTTCCCTTTACTAGGCAATTTCATGCTATATCTCTAATGAATCCAATTTTGTATCGTCGAGTTCAATATAACTTCCATGACACTAATAAAAAATTTTCAATGGGGGTTATTTTTTCAAACTTTTGGAAAACATGCATATAAGAACATATATATCAATGATGAATTCAAAAATAGCCATGTCTAAGCAATTGAAGAAATAAACTCTAAATATGCACACATAATGTCAAATATATCACCTATGCATAAAATAAGCCCTTCCCCCACCCCATACTTAAACATTACAGTGTCCTCACTGTATAATAACGAGGGTGAAGAAAAGAAACTCACTAAATAGTCATCGCATCGCGAAAAAAGGTGCAAATGTTGACTGCAGGGTGGGTCGATATCGAGTGACTCAGTCGATATCGACTGGGGTTCACTCGATATCGAGTGGTGCTCATCTTCAGGGTGGTCGCTCGTAACCGCAAGCTGTTCACTCGATCTGGCTTGGTTGATATCGACTCATATGACTCGATATCGGGTTGCCTCCTGTAAGCGCTGTGGTTTAAGTCGTTAGCTCGACCTACTTCCCTTTGGGCGTTAGCCTGGCTCATCCTTATCCAGAGGTATTGGTGGATCTGGTGGTTCCTCCAGTGGTGGGAAGCATGGGGGGTCATCCAGGGGCATCATATTGAGCACTTTAAACCTACCAGAGTGAACGCCCCACGCCTTCACCCATTCGTCTTCTTGAGAACCAGTAGGCCTGCACAAGGGAAGACTAAAAGCAGATAAACATATCTCATCTTCATACCTCTCCCGATTTATATATTGGTTTTGTTGCTCATCTCCACCATAGCGAACTGGTGGAGTCGGAAAAGATATGTCCACCTCAGTTGGTGGAGCTTGATGCCACTTTGCTAGGACCCCATACTTAAACACAAACATCGGTTGCTCAAAATCGTCTGGGATGGCCTTCACCTTATAGGGCAAAAGTGATCTTGAAGCGTCTTGTGCAACTATGTCTGGCTTCTCCTTTTCCAGTGCTTGGGTCCCTTCAATTTGGTTATCAAAAACAAGGTATGCAGGTGAAGGAAAAGTCGGGGAAAGAATTACCTTGGTCTCTGCAGAGCACTCGATATTGACTGAGAACGAGTCGATATCGAGTGGTTGTCTGTCGATATCGAGTGGTGTTGACTCGATATCGATTGGCTCCTTTGCAGAGGACTCGATGTCGATTGGCTCACTTGCAGAGGAGGTGTTGTCTTTCTCGTCGCGAAGAATAGCCTCGAGCTCTTCGATTTTGGCTTTTATCCGGGCTATTTCCTTTTGTAGTGCCTCCTCCATGGCGATCCTGTTTCTCCTTCTCAAATCCTCGACCCATCTTTCCCATTCAGGATTTCCTTCGACCCAATCTTCCATCCTTACGCCTTAACTTTGAAAACAAAATTAACAGAGAAAAGAAAGAAACACAAAAAAAAAGATATGGACTACTCCGAAACAAAAAAAAAAGACACTAAACTAGGCGCGATTGATATCTCCCCGGCAACGGCGCCAATTTGACGAGAGGGTTTTCCGACCAAATAAATTTGTAGTCAAGACCCCGCTATAGGATAGTGGAGTCAGGTTCGTCCTCAGGAGAGAAGTCAGTGGTTCTAGGTTTAGTGTATTTTGGGGTTACAGGGATAGTGGGAAAAGGAGAGGAGGTTGCTCTCGACGTCGGCTAAGATTTGGTCGATGTCGAGGGATGGAGAGGGAATAGTGGTTTGATGTCGAGTGGCTTTGCAGGATAAAAACAATCAAATAAAATAAATAAAGATGCAAACTTCCAAAGTTAGAGATCACCACAATAATAAACATATATGTAACTCATAAATTACATAAAGATGCATGCTTTATATCAAAGAATCGACTTTTGCAAATTCCAACAATTTAGGTAATAGAGGCTTTCGCATAAAAACCTAATTTGTTTCTACCTTTTCTTAATTAGGATTAACCAACTTTCGCAAGCAAAACCTAATTACTATCTAAATTCATAATTAATTCACTTTCGCTTCATAATTGCAAATAAGGAATTGTCCTCAACTGTCACAAAGGATTAAGCACATAGGTAGATGATGATAAAGACATATAAATTCATGGATTTATAAATCAAACACATATATCTATGTTGGGATCACCCCAACCCTAGAAGAAGGGAAATTAGAAAGTAAACATGATGAAAGAAATTAACTTTAACATTAAACTAAATCTAAAACTTACAAAACCTTCCAAACGTTCCTCCTCTCTCTCCCTCCTTGCTCCTTCCTCTCTCCTTGCGCCCGAAGACGACTTTGCTTGAATGAATAAAAATCAGCCCCCTAGGGCTTTATTTATAGGCTCCAATCTAGCTATTCTAGGAAAGACACAACTATCTTCTATCTAATTCTATCTATCTATATAAAGATAAAACATGGAAATAAATAATTAAAGGAACTATATCTAAAGTAGATGAATCTTCTCCATCTTGATAGAACTTGATAAATGTGGAAGGAATCTTCTCTCGAAAATATCTCCATTGGACTTTGGATAGAACTTTGAGTAGAGCTCGGATATGCTCGAAATCGGCTACTGGGCACCAGTCGATATCGACCAACATAGGTCGATATTGACCTCGTCTTCTCAGCTTCAGCTCTGACACTCGATATTGGCCTCTGGAGTGAAAATCGACCAAAGTCAGGTCGATATCGACCAAGTCTGGTCGATATCGACCACCTCTTCAGTTCTCAGCATTCTCTGGTCGATTTCTGGGCTTTCTGGCCGATTTGATCCACTCGATATCGACCAAAAGTGGTCGATATCGACCTCTTCTGCAGTTTCCAGCATGCTGCTCTGTTCTTGAAACGCACTTTCCCGAGTCCTCGTTCGTCGGATTGACGCATATGAGCATGCGTTGGAAAGCACTTTCCGAGGGCTAAAACTCTCATGAAGACTTCAAAGCTTGATTTGGAATGATGAATGGCGAAAAGTGGGCTTTCCTCCAGCTGCACCATCCTTAGCTTCTTCATGACTTTCCTTTAAGCTCCAAAGTGCGTCCGATTTCTGTGAAATATAACAAAAAAACTTGTGTAGACCTCCATATATTGAAAATAAGCATAAACTACACAAATTCTGTGCTATTCTAACCCAAATGTATGAAATGTTTGCAGAAATCGATATAAAAGATAGTAGAAAATATGGCAAATTAGGCTCACATCAAACACCCCATACTTAAGCTTGCTTGTCCTCAAGCAATACTTTTAATGGTCATACAGGGGAAGAAATCAAAACTCTCAACATCTTAGATTCATTGCCATATAACCCAGCAATCAATTACCATCCTCGAAAAGGTACTAATGTCACAAATCCATACATGTGCAATAATAAAAGCAACATCTACTCACATAAGGAGGGTTATGCAAAAACATTCATGTGACAAAGCATTAATAATCAAGAGGACTTTAATTAAGCTCAAATAAGGAGTAGATTGGTAAAAGGCTAAAGGTGGGCAATTTTTGGCAATGTGGTGCTAATGATCTGGGGAAATGGAGTAATTTCCAAACTTTCATACCACATTCCTTCTTCCTTTGATTTCTCACCTTTCTCTCATCGCTCATTGCTTTTTTCAATATTATGCTTTTACCTCCCTAACCTCAGCACTGCCTTCTCACGAGTCGCAAACATGGGTGTCATGAATGGCCCCAGATACTTAGTGCTTCGGACTCCTCACCTTTGTGTCCCATCTCGCCAAACTATTATCTCAGCGAGCAGGGTCGATCTTTGATCGGATTTTCTTTCACTCATTAAATTTTCCATATATTTCAAACATTCCTGCCAAACTTCAATAATGATAATAACAACACAACAACCATATAACAATCTCCATAATGTAACATCATTCTCAACATAATCCCCGGATGGAAATAAGGTAAAGAATAGACAATATTTAGATCATGTGGAGCAAATATGAAATAAGGCTCAATATGGCTTTGTGAGATGCATAAGCATAGGTATGGCTGGGGAATATAAACAATATGAGCATATATGAAAATATAAAGTCCTCCATCCTCTTATCATGCAACATGTCAAAAGCAACATCAAATTTTGCCTCCTTTCATGGTTTTCATAGAAAATATGCACTTCATTGTGACTTCCCTTTACTAGGCAATTTCATGCTATATCTCTAATGAATCCAATTTTGCATCGTCGAGTTCAATATAACTTCCATGACACTAATAAAAAATTTTCAATGGGGGTTATTTTTTCAAACTTTGGAAAACATGCATATAAGAACATATATATCAATGATGAATTCAAAAATAGCCATGTCTAAGCAATTCAAGAAATAAACTCTAAATATGCACATATAATGTCAAATATATCACCTATGCATAAAATAAGCCCTTCCCCCACCCCATACTTAAACATTACAGTGTCCTCACTGTATAAGAACGAGGGTGAAGAAAAGAAACTCACTAAATAGTCATCGCATTGCGAAAAAAGGTGCAAAGGTTGACTGCAGGGTGGGTCGATATCGAGTGACTCAGTCGATATCGACTGGGGTTCACTCGATATCGAGTGGTGCTCATCTTCAGGGTGGTCGCGCATAACCGCAAGCTGTTCACTCGATCTGGCTCGGTTGATATCGAGTCATATGACTCGAAATCGAGTCCCTTCGCAGCTTCTTTGCTCTTTTCATTTCGCCCGCAGATTCCGTCGACTAAAATTATCGATCCAATTACACCTTCAGTTCTCGAGATTACCTACATTCATCAAAAAGAAATCGTGCGCGAAGTAAAGTAAGAAAAAATAAAAATAAATTCAACTAAATAATAAAATAAAACAAAAAAACATCGGGTTGCCTCCTGTAAGCGCTGTGGTTTAAGTCGTTAGCTCGACCTACTTCCCTTTGGGCGTTAGCCTGGCTCTTCCTTATCCGAAGGTATTGGTGGATCTAGTGGTTCCTCCAGTGGTGGGAAGCGTGGGGGGTCATCCAGGGGCATCATATTGAGCACTTTAAACCTCCCAGAGTGAACGCCCCACGCCTTCACCCATTCGTCTTCTTGAGAACCAGTAGGCCTGCACAAGGGAAGACTAAAAGCAGATAAACATATCTCATCTTCATACCTCTCCCGATTTATATATTGGTTTTGTTGCTCATCTCCACCATAGCGAACTGGTGGAGTCGAAAAAGATATGTCCACCTCAGTTGGTGGAGCTTGATGCCACTTTGCTAGGACCCCATACTTAAACACAAACATCGGTTGCTCAAAATCGTCTGGGATGGCCTTCACCTTATAGGGCAAAAGTGATCTTGAAGCGTCTTGTGCAACTATGTCTGGCTTCTCCTTTTCCAGTGCTTGGGTCCCTTCAATTTGGTTATCAAAAACAAGGTATGCAGGTGAAGGAAAAGTCGGGGAAATAATTACCTTGGTCTCTGCAGAGCACTCGATATTGACTGAGAACCAGTCGATATCGAGTGGTGGTCGGTCGATATCGAGTGGTGTTGACTCGATATCGACTGGCTCCTTTGCAGAGGACTCGATGTCGATTGGCTCACTTGCAGAGGAGGTGTTGTCTTTCTCGTCGCGAAGAATAGCCTCGAGCTCTTCGATTTTGGCTTTTATCCGGGCTATTTCCTTTTGTAGTGCCTCCTCCGTGGCGATCCTGTTTCTCTTTCTCAAATCCTCGACCCATCTTTCCCATTCAGGATTTCCTTCGACCCAATCTTCCATCCTTATGCCTTAACTTTGAAAACAAAATTAACAGAGCAAAGAAAGAAACACAAAAAAAAGATATGGACTACTCCGAAAAAAAAAGACACTAAACTAGGCGCGATTGATATCTCCCCGGCAACGGTGCCAATTTGACGAGAGGGTTTTCCGACCAAATAAATTTGTAGTCAAGACCCCGCTATAGGATATTGGAGTCAGGTTCGTCCTCAGGAGAGAAGTCAGCGGTTCTAGGTTTAGTGTATTTTGGGGTTTCAGGGATAGTGGGAAAAGGTGAGGAGGTTGCTGTCGACGTCGGCTAAGACTTGGTCGATGTCGAGGGATGGAGAGGGAATAGTGGTTTGATGTCGAGTGGCTTTGCAGGATAAAAACAATCAAATAAAATAAATAAAGATGCAAACTTCCAAAGTTAGAGATCACCACAACAATAAACATATATGTAACTCATAAATTACATAAAGATGCATGCTTTATATCAAAGAATCGACTTTTGCAAATTCCAACAATTTAGGTAATAGAGGCTTTCGCATAAAAACCTAATTTGTTTCTACCTTTTCTTAATTAGGATTAACCAACTTTCGCAAGCAAAACCTAATTACTATCTAAATTCATAATTAATTCACTTTCGCTTCATAATTGCAAATAAGGAATTGTCCTCAACTGTCGCAAAGGATTAAGCACATAGGTAGATGATGATAAAGACATATAAATTCATGGATTTATTAATCAAACACACATATCTATGTTGGGATCACCCCAACCCTAGAAGAAGGGAAATTAGAAAGTAAACATGATGAAAGAAAGTAACTTTAACATTAAACTAAATCTAAAACTTACAAAACCTTCCAAACGTTCCTCCTCTCTCTCTCCCTTCTTGCTCCTTCCTCTCTCCTTGCGCCCGAAGACGACTTTGCTTGAATGAATAAAAACCAGCCCCCTAGGGCTTTATTTATAGGCTCCAATCTAGCTATTCTAGGAAAGGAACAACTATATCTTCTATCTAATTCTATCTATCTATATAAAGATAAAACATGGAAATAAATAATTAAAGGAACTATATCTAAAGTAGATAAATCTTCTCCATCTTGATAGAACTTGATAAATGTGGAAGGAATCTTCTCTCGAAAATATCTCCATTTGACTTTGGATAGAACTTTGAGTAGAGCTCGGATATGCTCGAAATCGGCTACTGGGCACCAGTCGATATCGACCAACATAGGTCGATATTGACCTCGTCTTCTCAGCTTCAGCTCTGACACTCGATATTGGCCTCTGGAGTGAAAATCGACCAAAGTCAGGTCGATATCGACCAAGTCTGGTCGATATCGACCACCTCTTCAGTTCTCAGCATTCTCTGGTCGATTTCTGGGCTTTCTGGCCGATTTGATCCACTCGATATCGACCAAAAGTGGTCGATATCGACCTCTTCTGCAGTTTCCAGCATGCTGCTCTGTTCTTGAAACGCACTTTCCCGAGTCCTCGTTCGTCGGATTGACGCATATGAGCATGCGTTGGAAAGCACTTTCCGAGGGCTAAAACTCTCATGAAGACTTCAAAGCTTGATTTGGAATGATGAATGGCGAAAAGTGGGCTTTCCTCCAGCTGCACCATCCTTAGCTTCTTCATGACTTTCCTTTAAGCTCCAAAGTGCGTCCGATTTCTGTGAAATATAACAAAAAAACTTGTGTAGACCTCCATATATTGAAAATAAGCATAAACTACACAAATTCTGTGCTATTCTAACCCAAATGTATGAAATGTTTGCAGAAATCGATATAAAAGATAGTAGAAAATATGGCAAATTAGGCTCACATCAAACACCCCATACTTAAGCTTGCTTGTCCTCAAGCAATACTTTTAATGGTCATACAGGGGAAGAAATCAAAACTCTCAACATCTTAGATTCATTGCCATATAACCCAGCAATCAATTACCATCCTCGAAAAGGTACTAATGTCACAAATCCATACATGTGCAATAATAAAAGCAACATCTACTCACATAAGGAGGGTTATGCAAAAACATTCATGTGACAAAGCATTAATAATCAAGAGGACTTTAATTAAGCTCAAATAAGGAGTAGATTGGTAAAAGGCTAAAGGTGGGCAATTTTTGGCAATGTGGTGCTAATGATCTGGGGAAATGGAGTAATTTCCAAACTTTCATACCACATTCCTTCTTCCTTTGATTTCTCACCTTTCTCTCATCGCTCATTGCTTTTTTCAATATTATGCTTTTACCTCCCTAACCTCAGCACTGCCTTCTCACGAGTCGCAAACATGGGTGTCATGAATGGCCCCAGATACTTAGTGCTTCGGACTCCTCACCTTTGTGTCCCATCTCGCCAAACTATTATCTCAGCGAGCAGGGTCGATCTTTGATCGGATTTTCTTTCACTCATTAAATTTTCCATATATTTCAAACATTCCTGCCAAACTTCAATAATGATAATAACAACACAACAACCATATAACAATCTCCATAATGTAACATCATTCTCAACATAATCCCCGGATGGAAATAAGGTAAAGAATAGACAATATTTAGATCATGTGGAGCAAATATGAAATAAGGCTCAATATGGCTTTGTGAGATGCATAAGCATAGGTATGGCTGGGGAATATAAACAATATGAGCATATATGAAAATATAAAGTCCTCCATCCTCTTATCATGCAACATGTCAAAAGCAACATCAAATTTTGCCTCCTTTCATGGTTTTCATAGAAAATATGCACTTCATTGTGACTTCCCTTTACTAGGCAATTTCATGCTATATCTCTAATGAATCCAATTTTGCATCGTCGAGTTCAATATAACTTCCATGACACTAATAAAAAATTTTCAATGGGGGTTATTTTTTCAAACTTTGGAAAACATGCATATAAGAACATATATATCAATGATGAATTCAAAAATAGCCATGTCTAAGCAATTCAAGAAATAAACTCTAAATATGCACATATAATGTCAAATATATCACCTATGCATAAAATAAGCCCTTCCCCCACCCCATACTTAAACATTACAGTGTCCTCACTGTATAAGAACGAGGGTGAAGAAAAGAAACTCACTAAATAGTCATCGCATTGCGAAAAAAGGTGCAAAGGTTGACTGCAGGGTGGGTCGATATCGAGTGACTCAGTCGATATCGACTGGGGTTCACTCGATATCGAGTGGTGCTCATCTTCAGGGTGGTCGCGCATAACCGCAAGCTGTTCACTCGATCTGGCTCGGTTGATATCGAGTCATATGACTCGATATCGAGTCCCTTCGCAGCTTCTTTGCTCTTTTCATTTCGCCCGTAGATTCCGTCGACTAAAATTATCGATCCAATTACACCTTCAGTTCTCGAGATTACCTACATTCATCAAAAAGAAATCGTGCGCGAAGTAAAGTAAGAAAAAATAAAAATAAATTCAACTAAATAATAAAATAAAACAAAAAAACATCGGGTTGCCTCCTGTAAGCGCTGTGGTTTAAGTCGTTAGCTCGACCTACTTCCCTTTGGGCGTTAGCCTGGCTCATCCTTATCCGAAGGTATTGGTGGATCTGGTGGTTCCTCCAGTGGTGGGAAGCGTGGGGGGTCATCCAGGGGCATCATATTGAGCACTTTAAACCTCCCAGAGTGAACGCCCCACGCCTTCACCCATTCGTCTTCTTGAGAACCAGTAGGCCTGCACAAGGGAAGACTAAAAGCAGATAAACATATCTCATCTTCATACCTCTCCCGATTTATATATTGGTTTTGTTGCTCATCTCCACCATAGCGAACTGGTGGAGTCGAAAAAGATATGTCCACCTCAGTTGGTGGAGCTTGATGCCACTTTGCTAGGACCCCATACTTAAACACAAACATCGGTTGCTCAAAATCGTCTGGGATGGCCTTCACCTTATAGGGCAAAAGTGATCTTGAAGCGTCTTGTGCAACTATGTCTGGCTTCTCCTTTTCCAGTGCTTGGGTCCCTTCAATTTGGTTATCAAAAACAAGGTATGCAGGTGAAGGAAAAGTCGGGGAAAGAATTACCTTGGTCTCTGCAGAGCACTCGATATTGACTGAGAACCAGTCGATATCGAGTGGTGGTCGGTCGATATCGAGTGGTGTTGACTCGATATCGACTGGCTCCTTTGCAGAGGACTCGATGTCGATTGGCTCACTTGCAGAGGTGGTGTTGTCTTTCTCGTCGCGAAGAATAGCCTCGAGCTCTTCGATTCTGGCTTTTATCCGGGCTATTTCCTTTTGTAGTGCCTCCTCCGTGGCGATCCTGTTTCTCTTTCTCAAATCCTCGACCCATCTTTCCCATTCAGGATTTCCTTCGACCCAATCTTCCATCCTTATGCCTTAACTTTGAAAACAAAATTAACAGAGCAAAGAAAGAAACACAAAAAAAAGATATGGACTACTCCGAAACACAAAAAGACACTAAACTAGGCGCGATTGATATCTCCCCGGCAACGGTGCCAATTTGACGAGAGGGTTTTCCGACCAAATAAATTTGTAGTCAAGACCCCGCTATAGGATATTGGAGTCAGGTTCGTCCTCAGGAGAGAAGTCAGCGGTTCTAGGTTTAGTGTATTTTGGGGTTTCAGGGATAGTGGGAAAAGGTGAGGAGGTTGCTGTCGACGTCGGCTAAGACTTGGTCGATGTCGAGGGATGGAGAGGGAATAGTGGTTTCATGTCGAGTGGCTTTGCAGGATAAAAACAATCAAATAAAATAAATAAAGATAAAAACTTCCAAAGTTAGAGATCACCACAAGAATAAACATATATGTAACTCATAAATTACATAAAGATGCATGCTTTATATCAAAGAATCGACTTTTGCAAATTCCAACAATTTAGGTAATAGAGGCTTTCGCATAAAAACCTAATTTGTTTCTACCTTTTCTTAATTAGGATTAACCAACTTTCGCAAGCAAAACCTAATTACTATCTAAATTCATAATTAATTCACTTTCGCTTTATAATTGCAAATAAGGAATTGTCCTCAACTGTCGCAAAGGATTAAGCACATAGGTAGATGATGATAAAGACATATAAATTCATGGATTTATTAATCAAACACACATATCTATGTTGGGATCACCCCAACCCTAGAAGAAGGGAAATTAGAAAGTAAACATGATGAAAGAAAGTAACTTTAACATTAAACTAAATCTAAAACTTACAAAACCTTCCAAACGTTCCTCCTCTCTCTCTCCCTCCTTGCTCCTTCCTCTCTCCTTGCGCCCGAAGACGACTTTGCTTGAATGAATAAAAACCAGCCCCCTAGGGCTTTATTTATAGGCTCCAATCTAGCTATTCTAGGAAAGGAACAACTATATCTTCTATCTAATTCTATCTATCTATATAAAGATAAAACATGGAAATAAATAATTAAAGGAACTATATCTAAAGTAGATAAATCTTCTCCATCTTGATAGAACTTGATAAATGTGGAAGGAATCTTCTCTCGAAAATATCTCCATTGGACTTTGGATAGAACTTTGAGTAGAGCTCGGATATGCTCGAAATCGGCTACTGGGCACCAGTCGATATCGACCAACATAGGTCGATATTGACCTCGTCTTCTCAGCTTCAGCTCTAACACTCGATATTGGCCTCTGGAGTGAAAATCGACCAAAGTCAGGTCGATATCGACAAAGTCTGGTCGATATCGACCACCTCTTCAGTTCTTAGCATTCTCTGGTCGATTTTTGGGCTTTCTGGCCGATTTGATCCACTCGATATCGACCAGAGGTGGTCGATATCGACCTCTTCTGCAGTTTCCAGCATGCTGCTCTGTTCTTGAAACGCTCTTTCCCGAGTCCTTGTTTGTCGGATTGATGTATATGAGAATGCGTTGGAAAGCTCTTTCCGAGGGATAAAACTCTCATGAAGACTTCAAAGCTTGATTTGGAATGATGAATGGCGAAAAGTGGGCTCTCCTCCAGCTGCACCATCTTTAGCTTCTTCATGACTTTCCTTTAAGCTCCAAAGTGCGTCCGATTTCTGTGAAGTATAATAAAAACTTGTGTAGACCTCCATATATTGCAAATAAGCATAAACTACACAAATTCTGTGCTATTCTAACCCAAATGTATGAAATATTTGCAGAAATCGATGTAAAAGATAGTAGAAAACATGGCAAATTAGACTCACATCAAATAGCAAATCAGTTCTTTAATTATCATAAAGTAGTTTAACAATATCATTTGAAATGATTTATAGATAACATATTACCTGTATCTCCTTCCACATACTATCACCGACCAATGCGAATGCTTCTTGCCAATTCTTAACATTTAGTGGAGCTCTTGTTCTGACAACACGCCCACATTCATTCACCAAATGTCGTGCATTTTCTCCAATTGCACGATCAATTTCATCAGGGATCTCAATTGACAGTTTTGAACCTCTTCCTCTGAGTTTCATGTCAACTACATAACTCTTGTACTTGCCTCTACTACTGTTTTTACTTGTCGTACATGTGGCTAAATGCATATAAACACACCCAATCTTATATATATACACAATAATTGTCCCAAGTTATTGAAAAAAAAACATAAACTGTTTACAATTTACCTTCAACGACATTGGTAGTTCCACTTCCATTTACAACTGAATTTGAGACCACGCCACCAATAGTGTTTCCTATCTGCTCATCTATGCTCTCCCTAGGGGTTGGATTTGCAACTTCCTCCCCCTGTAAACCCATAGCAGCTCTGCTAGACAACTTAGAAGTTCTCTTTCTCTTGCCTAATAAAATCATAATAATGTACAAATATATTTATGAGCTCGTCATCACAACATCGATCAATATGTACAATGAACACATGGTTTTCCTATAATATACCTTCTACCCTGGAAGGAACAACCTCTTTAGGTTGACTCTCATTTGGCTCATTACCTTGCACAAGATTCGTAGTTCCATTTCCATTTATACTTGAATGTGATAAGACACCACCTATGTTTCTTGTATGCTCCTTTGTAATGTTAACAACAAAAAAGACTTAGTTCTTTTTTAGTAACTACAAACGCAATGCACCCTTCTTATAAGATTGAAAATCAATAAGTAAAGAGATTTTATGATAGCATCTAGCTTGTTACGACTCGTGGAAAATCCTTCACAAGTCGTGAAAGGGGGATTCGAGAGATCTTCAGCTACTGCAGGTTGTAACGACTCGTGGGAGACCCTTCACGAGTCGTGAAAAGAGGATCCATGTGTTATGAGAGCTACTGGAGGCTGTCACGACTCATGGGAGACCCTTCACGAGTTGTGAAAAGAGGATCCATGTGTTATGAGAGCTACTGTAGGCTGTCACGACTAGTGAGAGACCCTTCACGAGTCGTGACAGTGCCAGATATGGGGTGCCTTTACAGCTTTTTGGGAGTTTCTTTAATTTGTTTTGAATTTATTTTGAGCTGATATAAATACGCAGATTTAAGGTAATCTAGCCTATCAGATTACTCACCGCAAGTTATGCTCTCCCTAGGGGTTGGACTTGCAACTTCCTCTCCTTGTAAACCTATAGAAATTCTACTTGATAGCTTGGAAATTCTCTTTCTTTTACCTATGAAAATCAAAATAGCATTTGCATATATTTATGAGAGCATCATTAGAATATCGATCAGTAAATATAAATAATAAATGAGTTTTCTATAACATACCTTCTCCTCTTGAAGGAACAAGACCTTCAACTTGACTATCATTTGACTCATTAACTTCCATTTCTGGTGAACTATTATGATAGAGATTATCGTGACTCAAAGCCTGTGACTCTGGATTTGCCTGGTGTCCCTAAGCGAGCAGCAACAGAGCCTTCTCCTGCTTTCTACGACGGTGGTGCCTAGGTTCCAGCGACGATTTCCAGTTGTAATCTCCTTTGTGTTTTAGATTTGGGGATTGTGTTTGGGAATTAGGGTTTGGATGGAAGATGAATTTAACAACAAGAATCAAAATCTAAAATTATGAATGCGATCTTTGGATTGAAGATTGAAGGGTTTCCTCAATTCTATATTTCAATCTTAGTTTATTGAATGACAAAGAACGTTTAAATAGAAATCTTAATCTCTAGAAACCCTAAAACCTTCTAGGGTTGGCCAGCCCATCCTTTACAAAAGGATAGACTTAGCTGACTTAATACTAATGTAATAATATAAATAAAATCCTAACTAGAAAAATCATAAAATATTATAATTAAGAAAGCCTAAGGATAGACTCTCCTAACCATCTTATATGACCTAACTAAGTAATATTAAAAATAAGACATTCCATAAATGGCTCCGACTAACATAGGAGTTACTAAATATAGAAAGAACTAATAATAATAATTAAAATATCTTTGGTCGTCGGCCTCTTCAATGTCTTCTTCTCTTCAAGCCATGCTGGTGCCTTCTTCTTGCGCTTGAGGAAGACACACTCTTCTTCTAATAGCCCTAGAATCGATCTTGATAGCTCACCTGGGTCTAGGTCATTGTTCGACCCACATAAGGCCATTCTGATCCGCATCATTCTCCCCCTCTTAGCTTCGATTCGTCCTCGAATCGAGTCGTTGATGAGCGGAGGGAAAGCAGCAAGAATGAAGCATGACGTCGGAGGACAAGCAAGAACATTTGACAAAATCATAGGAGGTGCCACCACCTAAAAAACAAAACCAGGCACCATTGATTCCATAAAAGCAAAAGAAGTAAAAGAAAGAGCTGTACGGGGCACATCAAAGACATTCCTAGGAGGTACAATAGCTAACTCCATAGAAACGACCTCGACATCCTTTTCGGTATCACTGGACAAAGTCAACACATTCGACGCAAAACTGCAGTCCACTTGCAGCACAGATTCAGAGATCTTCCCTGGGAAGTCTTGCAGCATATTACCCTTGGAACGCTCGTCGATTCAGCTTCACAACAAGACTGAGTTGACTCAATTCCGAGGTCAGAGTCAAAGGGAATCTGCGAAACAAGTTCGTCACACTGTACTGAATTATGGGCAACGAATTCAACACTAGGCTCCTTACGCTCAATTACCTCGTCGTTGGTTGAGGCAACTATAACCGCTTGGGCAGGGGTGAAGACCGAAGCAAAAGCTTGACGAAAGCCCTTCATGAACTTGGCCCTCGATTCGGCGATTATGGCAGAGAGGTCGGCTTGAAGTTGTTGTCGACACCTCTCCTCTTCGATCTCCGCTTACCGTTGAAGCCAAAGTTGGCGTCTTTTGGCTTCGTGTTGACGCTCTAGGGGTTGTTGTTGTTGCAAAGCTCTCCTCTGCAACTCTCGTTGGCGTCGTTGTTCTGCAGCCCATTCCAAGACAAAGAACTCATCCAAGGGATCGGGATCATCATCTCAATCTCCATAGAAAGCCCAAACCATTGAATGAAAACATAAGTAACATCAAACTCAATGAAACAAAGAGCGTAGCATAACTTGGCTCTGATACCAATTGATGCGTTGCTATTCCCGATCCTTAGCCTGTGGGCTTCGAATCAAGAACAACGTCTTATGTTTGTCCCGATCTTGCAAAAATCCTTGATTTATGTTGATGTTAGATGAAGGTATTGAAGGTAAGATAGGTGATAAAGCGGCGGAAGTCAAACACGACCACAAAGCAACACAACACAAGGAAGGGAGTGAGAGCCAAGCCATAGCAGCAACGGGGCTGGATGCAGCGGGTATGCAGCGGCCGCAACAAGGGAGGCAGCGGCCGCTGCCTGGTGTCCCTGAGCGAGCAGCGACGGAGCCTTCTCCTACTTTCTGGGACGGTGGCGCATAGGTTCCAGCGATGATTTCTGGTTGTAATCTCCTTTGTGTTTTAGATTTGGGGATTGTGTTTGGGAATTAGGGTTGGCCAACCCATCCTTTACAAAAGGATAGACTTGGCTAACCTAATTCTAATATAATAATATAAATAAAATCCTAACTAGAAAAATCATAAAATATGATAATTAAGAAAGCTTAAGGATACACTCTCCTAACCATGTTATTTGATCTAACTAAGTAATACTAAAAATCAGACATTCCATTAATAGCTCCAACTAACATAGGAGTTACTAAATATGGAAAGAACTAATAATAATAATAATAATAATAATAATAATGAAAATATCTTTGGTCGTCAGCCTCTTCAATGTCTTCTTCTCTTCAAGTCATGGTGGCGCCTTCTTCTTGGGCTTGAGGACGGCACACTCTTCTTCTAATAGCCCTCGAATCGATCTTGATAGCTTGCCTGGGTCTAGGTCATTGTTCAACCCACATAAGGCCATCTTGATCCGCATCAACAACATTTTGAGATGCATAGGAAGAGTAAATACACTCAAGAAAGTAGAGGGATTTTTAATGCTCTCCATATAGGCCAAAATTCTCACTAGGAAAATTATTGTTGGATTTTGCTTTTTAGCCTATGATCATATGTGCTCAATTTCATCACAAGTTCACAATCTACATAAAAACCATTTGTAAGGACTTAGGCTAAACCATCCAAATATTTCATAGGATTTACATGATCAAGTCAGCTATTGAGTTCTAATCATAGGACATCTAAGTAGGGTTTAAAAACAAACTTTAAAAGTAAATATGCATTTTTTCTTTCTTTTTGACATTTTTTAATTTTTTTGGATTTATGGATTTTTTATTTTTTTTTATAAAAGCAATAAACTAAGAACATAAACTTAAACATGAATACAATGCAGAAACAAAAGAAAGCCAAGTTGTGACCATAAGACATGTTTCATCCCCACCCCATACTTAAAATATAGAGTGTCCTCACTGTATTAAAAGAAAAACAAGGGTAGAGAGAGAAACTCACAGAGAAACCTACGGATTTAGGTCAATTTCAGGTTTAGGTCGATGCCAGAAGTCGATGTTGAGTATTGTAGTCAATGTCGACTGCATCTGTCTATGTCGAGGAAGAAGTCGAGGGTTGCCTGGGCTTGGTCGATATCTAGAGGACTACTTGATATCGTGTGCAGTGTTTTGGCTCCTGAGTGATCGGTGTTGACTCCTGGAAGTGGATCGACCCTAGGCAGTCGATTTTGACTGGCCTGGTCGATTTTGAGTGCCTCTGCAGAACCTCCTCTTCTTCTTCGTATCTTTTTACTTTGTAACTTGAAATTCTTGTTAGTGCACAATAGATAAAGCCACAATATAATAAAGTTTTAGAATCCAAAAACCAAAATTTAAAACCTAAAAACCATCTAAGCAAAAATTTAAAAGGTTTAGGTACAAGCTCTAGATTTTATAGTCGCTAAGCCGACTTCTTCCACGCTTCTATCCAAGGTGGCACATGTAGGGACCATATGGCTCTCATGTCCTCTTCAGGGCCTTCAAGCTCCACTTTGAACACCGTCCCTTTCTTATCTTTGAGTTCCAACCTTCCTGGAGAGACCTTGTAGATGTTTGTAAGGAAGGGACGCTAACTAGTTCGAATATAAATATCATTAAATATCAAACCAAACCAACTCCCTGTCTAAGCAAATAAAATACAAGAATCCCTCCCGATGTAGTGTTAGGGTAATTCATGATCGTATCCACTAGGAGGTATGTCCGCGGTTCCTAAGCTTGCAGTCACGCTCGATTTCAACTCCAAAAGACCACTCGATATCGAGTAGATCAGTCGATATCGACTACAGTTCCAGTCAATTTCCAGCAAATTCCTACAGAAGACAAAACAGACAGTCGACGTCGAGTTGTTCACTCGATATCGGGTCAGCCACTCGATATCGACCTCTACAGTCGATTTTGAGTCTTCAACAGAAACAGAAAACGTAACCACTGGTGTCGGAAAAGTGTCCGAAGAAAGTAAGAATGATGATGGAAGGGTGGACAGAATAAAAACTCAGATTTTTATGAATTCAATAAACTAAAAAGCTTCCAAGATCGGGGATTTATGCCACAACGATAACCATATAAGACTTATGCCAAATTCATGAAAGATGATGCCTTTCCGTCAAATAACTTTCGTTACGAACAATTAGGTGATTTAGAGGCTCTCGCATAAACCCTAAGAGTTACTATCCAATTTCATAATTAATCCAAATTCACAATATGATTGGCTTTCGCTTCAATAATGCAAACAAGGATCGACCTACTACTTTCGTAGAAGAATCATGCATATGGGATATAAGACGGAATCGCATAAAAATCATACCTTTGATGCACAAACTTACATGGCTATAGTCGGGCTCAACCTGACCCTAGAAGTAAGGGAACTACTCGCGCATCATCATCATTGACATCATCATCATTGAAAAGAAACTTTGAATTGAAATTGCAAACGAAAGAGTACAACCGAACAAAGCAACCTTCCGCTCTCGCTTCTTCTCCCTTCACTCGACCTCTCTCTCTCTATCTACTGTAATTAAAACTATTTTCTTGCTTGCTTGAATTGAATAAACTCAGCCCAAATGGCTTCTAATTATAGATCTTAAACCTCGCTATCCAAGGATAAAAAAATCTATCTTTATTCCTAAGATAAAAACTAAATAAAGTAAATAACTAAATCACTTTAGGTAAATATCAATTTACCATAAAGGATAGTAAGTCTGATGATAAAAGATAAAAGATCTCGACTTAGGATAGATGTAAACTCTTCGGATAGAATTCTATCAAAAACAGCGTCGGATGTGTCTGCAGCAGCACTCGATATCGACCAGGTCATGTCGATATTGACCTCATCTCTTCTATCTCGAGCCATTTCTACTCGACCTCGGATTTGCACTCAAACTCTAACCATTCACTTGATTTAGGGCACTCGATATCCACCACTTATGTCGATATCGACCAGTCTGTGTTGACATGCTCTGTTGTTCTCCTGGCTCAATTTCTGGGTTTAAATTTCACTCGATGTCGAGTCTTTAGGTCGATTTTGACTCTTTAGTAGACTTCGAGTTCTTTTTCAGGTTTTCTTCTCTTCTCCAAAATGCTCTAATTTTGTCTCGCTTTCTGCGAAATAACATAAAAACTCGTGTAGACCTCTATATTTGGCAAATAAGCATAAATTACACTAATCTTATGCTTTCCCAAGCAATATGCATGAAAATATCAACAAAATGGACTTAAAAGTAGATGGAAAACATGGCAATTTGCGCGCACATCAATAGATCATCATTAGTGCTCCCTTCCTTCCATCCTTTCTTTTGCATTCCAGGGCGTTGCATTGCTCCATAAGCACCTTGTCGTCTGCCTTGTATTCGCTTATTGGCTTACCTATCATGTTAGTAAGGCAAACAAACAAGGATACTCACTTCATAGGGATATTAGAATTATGCTAAAAGGGTGGAGGATCTTTACCTGGACTTACCTTTGAGTCCGTTTTGCTCTGAGGAATCACTCGACATCGAGTCAGGGGGTCGATATCGAGTTCCTTCTTCTCTGAATGTGTAGTCGATCTCGAGTGGGCCCCGTCGATATCAATTGGCCCTGGTCAATCTCGAGTTCTCTGTTGGCGTCGACCCCATACTTGGCTTCTAGCACTCGATTTGGCTCCAGTGTACTCGACATCGACTGGGTTGTGTTGATATCGAGTGCTTTTTTAGGCTCCTCGTCGTTGTCGGATTGGTGCTAAATTTCCAAAAGCTCCTCCATTTGGGCCTCCATGGCCCTCTCCTCTAGCTTTTCGTTGGTCAAGGCTCTCTCTGTTGGTTTATCACAAGGGATTACTCTATCTATTGCATGCATTGCCTTGACCTCCATTTGATTTACCTCCTTCATTGTAGGGTTGAAGGAGAATTCGATGGCTTCATTTCCAATGGTGAATGACAATAGTTCCTTCCTTACGCTGATATTGGCGTTGGCCATAGCTAGGAATGGCCTCCCTAAGATGATTGGGCAAGTAGGATCTTCTGCCATATCTAGCACAAAAAAATCAGTGGGTACAAAGAACCTACCCACCTTCACTGGGGCGTCATCGATGATGCCTGTGGGCCTTACAAAGTTGTTATCGGCCATGTGGAGTTACATATCAACTGGCTCCAAGGCTCCAATGTTGACCTTTGACCATATGGACAAAGGCTTGAGGCTCACGCTAGCCCCTAGGTCAAACAAAGCCTTGTAGAGATGTTGGCCAAGCCCAATAGTGATGGCAAATCTATCAGGATCACTCTTCTTCTCTGGGTAGTCCACCTTACTGAACTCCTTTGTGATCTCAGCAATTGATCACTTCTTGCTCAAGATATCTTTAAGGAAGCGGACATAGGATGGCATCTCATGAAGGGCCTCCGTGAATGGTATAGTGACATTGAGTTCTTGGAGTACCTTCACAAAGCGTTGGAACTTTGCGTCCGCAGGGTCCCTTGAAGATTTGGAGGGATAAGGCAATGACTTCTTCTTTGGTGGAGCGGGATTGTCCTGAGGTGGTGCTGATGAAGGGTCGACATCGACAAGGGGTATCGATATCGACTGCTGTGGTCGCTTGGATAGGGTCGACGTCGACAAGTAGGTTGACATCGAGTGGGTTAGTCGAAATCGACTGGGGGGTGTCGATATCGACTGGCTCTCCAGTGATTTTCTCTGCTGGCTCCGTTTCATCATTGTTGAGTTGAATTTCCTTGCCATTCCTTAAGCGTATGGCGGCGATGTGGCCTGATGGTTGCCCCTTCGGATTGGCCTGTGATTGGCCTGGGAGCCCTCCAAGTTATCATGGAATAGATGCCACTAATTGACCCAATTGGGTCTCCACGCTTTTCCTCCAAGTGTCAATTTCACCAAGTCTAGAGTTAATGCCATGTAGTTATGTTTGGATGGTATTGTTGGATTGCTTTTTCTACGCTTGGTTCTGCCTCATCTCGTCTAGGATGAGTTGTAGATCATCCCTTCTTTCTCTCTCGGGATGGCCATGTGCTCTGTATGGCTGGGGTTGCTGATATTGTTGATACTGGGGTTGTTGATAACCCCAATTCCCTTGGTTTCCTTGATAGTTGGGCCCTCGTGCATACTTTACTTCGTCGTGGGTCTCCGCCAATCGTACTTTCTCCGTATAGGGACAATCCATCGTGTTGTGTTTCTGCGACGCACATTCTAAACAAGCTTGGTTGTTAGTAAGAAACCTAACTTGTTTTTGAAGACGCTTTACCTGGTCTTTCATGAACTAGTCCTTCACCTCAGGATCCACCCCTTTGGAAGGCTCATACTGTGGCATTGATGGAGTTGGCCTCGCATTGGAAGCCGCATGAGTCCCATAGGTGTTGTCGAACTCCACTAGCCTTTCAATCGTCTCCTAGGCTTGAGTAGGGGTAAGCTCAAGGTAGTGATAGGTGGTATAAGTGTTAATTTGATCTCTAGTAGGCACGTCCAAGGCATTGTAAATGATCTCCTGGATAACATATGGCGGTTGCCCATGAGTAGAGCAGGACCTCAGCAAATCCTTGTAGCGCTCCCAGACTTGCGCTAGCGTCTCTCCTGGTCTCTGCTTGTAAGACATAATCTTTTGGCGAATCTGCACTGTCTTTGATGGTGGAAAGAACTTGTTGAGGAAGATGTCCTTAAGTTTAGCCCAGGTGCCAATAGATCGTGGGGGCAAGCTCTCCAACCAATGTAGCGCCTTTCCTACAAGAGACCATCTAAAAGCTTTTAGACGCACATATTCAAGATTGACACCGTCAGCAATGGTGTCGCATAGATCAATATAAGTAGTTATGTGCGCCATAGGGCATTCGGAGTCCTTTTCCTCAAAAGCATGTCTCCTAATCTCCGCAATAAAAGTAGTTTTAATTTCAAAAGAAACATTAGGGAGAACAATATGACACGCAGGCACCGCCACAGTAGGGTGCATATATTCTTCCTCATTCTGCGGGATCTGGCATGGTTGCTCTTGGGCTTCTCGATGAGCTTGGGCTTCTTGTTCGTAGTGAGCGGCCATTCTTTGTTGTGCCTAGGTATGCTGCGTGCGCTCAGTTTCGAACACCTCTACGTGATTTCAGAGCCTTTCAAGCTCTTGTTGCATTGTTTCCTCGTTGGCCATGATCCTCTTAGCTCATTCTTGTAGACGAAGGAAGCGTTCCGGATCGTTTAAAGCTGCAAACTCAGGTGTGCGATCAGCATGTCTTATACACCTTCAAGACAACACTAGGAAAAGAATTAAGATAGACTAAACAGGGCGTGATTGATAGCATCCTCGGCAACGGCACCAAAATTTGATGGTAGGAGGAAATCAAGTCTAATAAATAAAAGATAAATATCAAACTGAATCCTTGTCTATGCAAATAAATTACAAGACTTCCTCCCGCTATAGTTGAAAGGAATCAGGATCGATTCACGAGGAGGCGGGTCAGCCATGCCCAGATAGGCTAAGGTTTCTGCGCAAGTCGACCAGTAGCCTCGATATCGAGTTGAGGAGTGGATATCGATAGGGGCAGACGATTCCTAGTGAGTGACGTCAATCTGTGAAGAACCTGCAGAGAAGGGAAAACAACAAAAGCACTCGATATCTACTAAAGAGGTCGATCTCGAGTGGGGTCAGTTCGATGCAGGGAGTCGATATCGACTATATAGGTCAATTTTGAGTACGTTCACAAAAGGTGATGAGTGCGGAAAAATAATAAAATAAAGAAAAAGGAAATAAAGACAACATATTTTTTGGGTTTTTTGTATAATAAACTAAAAGCTCCTAAGGTAGGGATTTACCACGACGATAACCATGCATCTATTATGACTTAATTCACATAAAAGATTAAGCTTTTCTCAACACCAATTAGGAATGTAGAGGCTTTCGCATAAAAAACCTAATTGTTTCTACCTTTTCATAATTAGGGTTTAGTCAACTTTCGCAGGCAAAGCCTAATTACTATCCAAATTCACATGTATAATCCACTTTTGCTTCATATAAGGTAAATAAGGAATGATCCTAAACTCACATAAAGGATTGAGCATGGGGTAGAAGAAAAGATCACATAATCAAATAGGGAATAAAGCGTACTTACATGGCTACCGTCGGGCTCACCCCGATCCTAGAAGTAGGACGACTACTCGCTCTTCATCGCAATAAACACCATTGATGTAAAGAAGAAAACTTGCATTAAATAAACCTTCAAAGCTTTACAACCCAACGCCGGCTTTTGCAAACGCCAAACCCTAAAGCTTCTCTCTACTCTAACTCTATTGTGTATTGTATCTTTTTGTGATTGAATGAATAAAAGACAAGCCCCTAGGGCTTTATTTATAGCCTACTAATCCTTGCTAGCCAAGGAAAGTTGTTCTAATGCTACTAAAACTTCTATCTAAAATTCTATCCCAAACAAGTAGGATGAATCTTTATTAAGGTAAATATCTAAATAACTAATAAATATCTTAGGGTAAAAAGGCAACAACCCTTAAGACATATTCTATCTAAATAGAAGATAAAACCGTGGCTGATGTGATAGAATTCCAAATCTGCGTCCTCGAAGCGCGTGCAAACCCTGTCGATTTCCACTCGATATCGACCAGGTAAGTCGATATCGAGGTCTCTGTTTTGACTCAACAAGCTTTCATCTCACTCGATCTCTGGAGTCATGTCGATGTCGACACTTTCACTCGATGTCAAGTGGTCTTCAATGGTTCTTTTTGGTCTGTCTCGATGCTCAGGGTCCGCGTCGAGTTATCATGTCGATTTTGACATATCTGGTCGATATCGACCTCCTTTCAGCTTCACTTAGCTTCTTTGTTTTGACTCCGATTCCGCTCCAATTCCTACATATTTAGACCAAAACTTGTGCAGACTCTAGTTCTTGCATGTTAGCTCATTCTACACAAATTTGCATTATTTTCAAACTTTACTTTAGGAATCGAATGGAATATGAAGTCAAAAAATGCAAATAAAAAGACTAAAAATATGTACATCAGTACCATGCCTACCTACTTGTCTCACGATGTTGTTCCTTTTACCCATGACATCCTTTATGCTTTTATACGTGAATAATCTACCACCCTGCTTGTCATATCAATATTGTATTAAAACTTATTTCCTGGCAATCATCTATGTTTGTACCTATGCTTGTCATGAACCACTAGTATCATATAGGACATATGCCTTCAAAGTACAACTCATCATATGATTACGTGTCATGCTTGTCTTACTATGTGGACACCGTTGTCATGGGATGTGATAGTTTTACTATACCACTTTTATATGTTTTTGTGTCACAAATATATGTTGTCATTATTCATTGAGATAGGTACATGATAGTGTCAATTGATATGACTGGTATACTTCATGATTGATGTGTCTTGCTTGCTATGATTATAACATCATAGAATTTCATAAGGGCATCATTGTAATTCTTGGGTTAGGACCTTGTCTTTAGTCTTGTCATCTTCAGTCTTGGTTCGTATTTGACACTGTGAGGGATTTGGGTTACCTGCTGTCTCTCCCATATCTTCGTTAACTTAGAACCCCTGCATCTTCTTAATGGAGGAACATCGTTATGAAAAGAAAGAATGTTGGCTGGATAGCACGAGAGCGGCGCAGCGGAAGTGTTGTGGGCCCATAACCCACAAGTCCCAAGACCGATGCCATCGGCGACATTGAAGGATGAGTATATGTCAAAGATCGTAGTCATTGGATATGATTCATGGACTTGCCTTAAGACTGGGGTATTCTCTGACATAGAGAGAACAGACTCAAAATATATAAATAATATAAACAATTGCAACCCTTAGCCTTTTCAAATAAATTCAAGACTCCCCGCTATAGTAGTAGGGAATCAGGATTGTTCCACGAGAAAGCGTGTCAGCGGGATCCTAGATAGTTTAAAAGTCACATCTGTATCGACCAGAAGGCACTCAATATCGAGTGGATGACTCGACATCGATGGTGGCTGTCGATTCCTAGTGCAGCAGAAGACCTGTAAAACAAAAGCAGAAGTCGATCTCGACCTCTGAGGTCGATCTCGATTGTCAGTAACTAAATCGACCGACTCAGAAGACTGTCGGAAGATATGGGGGCACTCGATATCGAGTAGTTCACTCGATGACGAGTTCAGGTCTAGGCACAGAAGATGGCATCGACTCAGAAAACGTTGATCTAGGAAAAGTGTGTTGATATCGACTACAGGTGTCGATATCGAGTGGTCCTGCAGTGTGGTTAGAGCTGTCGGCAAAGAACGGCCGAAGACAAAAAGATGGGAGTAGAATTATGAACAGAAATAACAAAGGTATTGTATGAATAAGAATATATTAAAACGAACTCCTAAGGCTAGAGTTTACCACAACGTTAACCAAAACATGCATAAGGTAAATAAGAGGGACAATTACGTTATCTCACCCGAGGGACAAGCTTTTGTTGTACACTAACAAGTAGGAATACTCTTGCAAATAAACCTCTACCAATTTTATGCTTATAACTCAAGTTGTTAGTATGAATCCCTTTTCTTGTGATAAGGACTAAACACAAAATCGTAGGAGATGATCAAGACACAACGATATCAACATCAAGGACTTACCTCAAGCACGCATGGCTAACGTTGGGCTCACCCCGACCCTAAGAGCTTGGGAAAGTACTCGCTCTTCATCGAAACAAACATCTTGGATTGAAATAAAGAAACTTGCATTAACTTAAAACTTCTAAACTTTACAACTCCAACGTCGGCTTTTGCAAACGCCAAACTCTAAAGCTTCTTCTACTCTACTTTTATAGGCTCTCAATCCTTGTTAGCCAAGGAAAGTAGTCCTAATCTTATTAAAACTACTATTTTAAATAATATCCTGTAACGGCCCGGGATATGATTCTCGGTTTACGTTTAGAGGAATGAAACCCCTCATTGGGATCTTGCACCCCAAGTATAGGTTGAAGGATTGAAATCAACAATTGCGCTTTGAAAGTGAGATTTCACAACCAAAAACCGAGAGGGACCGTTGGAATCCCCGGGATAAGTCCCCTGTACCTGCCCTATGGCCTAAGTCACGAAATTCATTGATCATACAACCAAGAAAGGTTCCAAATTCAAACATAAGGCTGCAACGGCGCAACCAGGTCAAAAAATGATCAAAACATCCAAAACCAAACCGTTAATAAATTGGTGAAGTCAGAGTCTCGACTCTCTCTTTCCACCATGTTAGACCTCGCGGTCATGGAGCCAAATCAACAACAATAATGATAAGCATAATGGATACCAAAAAACATTAATGGTGAGTGGGATTAGATGATGCCCACCTGCTCTTTCCCCACCCTAAGCACACACATACGATATATACCTAATAATCATGCTTCTAGATGCAAAGCGGAATATTAACACAATGGCATGCCCCTAAGTTCAAGTGCATAATAATAATAATGAAGGCCTTAACACAGAATACCAAGTGGTATAACCCTCTCCTACCTCCACCCCCCTTCCCGATAGGGTGGAGATTGGCCAGCTCGTGAATGCATTCCATTTTCAAATCATTCATATCATCATCATGCTCATAATCATCATCATCATGCTCATCATAGTAATAAGGTGTTTCTCATGACTCATATGACTCAGAACAAGACCCGATGGGACTGGGCCGTCCTATGACTAGCTAAGACTCTAAATACTTCACAGATAACGGTCGTTCTATTTACATACACATAAAGACGTAGAATGCTCAATGGTTAGTGCAACCTAGCATGATACTACATGGCATGCTGGTCATGAATGCAAACACCTAGTATATCATGTACATAAGACAGGGAGTTCTCTCTATCGATCCGAGTAAGCTCCGAAGAGACTTGCCTGGTGATAATGCATATTTCATATAGGCATTATAGGTATTTCTTATTGCATTTAGATAGGAGTTTTGTATATGTTTTAGTCTAGTTTCATATCTTGCTTGTGAAGTATTCGAGTTCAGAATCTACGCCTTTTTAGTGTTATTTTGCATTTTTACATTCCGACCTTGGATGGGATCTTGGAAGAGCTTAGGAGACATGTTTTATAGAATTTGAGGGCTGAGGAAGATGCTACGAAGGAGCAAGGAAGCACAACATTGAAGAGAAGAAGAAAGTCATCACTGCATAGGCGGCGCCCGTCGTGATGCCGTGTTCAGCAATTCCGATTTGGATCCGAATATTCTATTTCCTATTATATTATTATTATATTTCTAGGGTTTTTCACGACTCTTTATAAGGTTAATTTCTGTTATTTCAGCCGTGGTGGTGGTGGTGGTGGTGTGTGTGCCATAGAGACAATGAACGATTTGAGAGAGAAGAGAGGTTTTTGGCCTAGGAGTTGCTAAACTCATAGTTTCGCATGTGATTGGAAGACATGGTTGAATAGATTTTGAGGATTTGATTATATTTAGTTATTTATGAGTTTATTTATCATCTTGTGTTTATTGATTATATTTGTGTTCCTTTCTATGGTTGATCACCATGTTAGGAATTGCATCTAGGCTATGAATTCGTTATTGTTTTCTCGATAGCTAACAAAGGTATTCAAGTAGTGATATTTCCTTGTCTTTTTAGTGGATGATTTCGATTGATCTATATTGTTAGATGTTAATTATGACGATTAGGGTTGTTCTGATTGTGTCTTAATTGCATTGAATCGATATGCCAATTGGTCTAAAAGCTTGAGTGTTTAATGTTGTTCTTTAGTGATATTGAATAAGGTGATTGTATGATGTACATAATTGTACTATTGTTTATTGCATCTTTTGACTTCATATTTCATTTGATTTCCGAACAAAAGTTTCAAAAGCATATGATCTCGTGTAAGAATGAGCTAAAGTGAAAGAAATAGAGTCTACACGAGTTTTGAGGTAACCATGCAGGAATTCGATGAAATCGGAGTCAAAACGAGCAAGCCAAGTGACGCTGAGAAGAGGTCGATATCGACTGGAGACATCGATATCGACCCTGGATTTCGACACGACTTCTGAGTGTCGAGATAACCACACAAACCAGACTAGAAGCCTCGATATCGACACACATGCATCGATATCGACCATCATCATAGACATCGACTGGAGAGGGACAAGTCGAGCAGAAACACAAGCCTCGATATCGACCTCTGGAGTCGATATCGACCCTACATCGACAGAAGATAAAATCCGATTTTTGAGGCACGGATTGTGAAGTCTATTAACGAAGCCATGAGTTATCTCGTTCTTTTAGATATTAGCAGTTGTTTGTTATCTTTTCCTTTAAGTTTATCAAAATAAAAGACCTATCCTAGTTGTTCGGATAGAGTTATTAGTTTAGATAGAAGTTACAATCCTCGGATAGCGAGGATTAGTAGCCTATAAATAAAGCCTTAGGGGCTGATTTGTTAATCATCCAATCATAGACTCATCAAAGACAAGAGCAATAGGCAATAGATAATTAGTTTATTTTGAGCTTTAAAGTTTCAAGCGCTTACGATAGTTGGCGTTGAGATTGTAAAGATTCGAAATTTTCCATTTATGCAAGTTATTTCAATTCAAGACATGTCTACGATCAACATGAGTGAGTAGTTCCCCTTTCTTCTAGGGTCGGGGTGAGCCCGACGATAGCCATGATGGTAAGGTAAGTATGTCGTTAAAGAATGTATCCTTTATCTCCTTCTACCTTGTTCTTCATCTTTAAATGCGAATTTAAGGAACTCATGTTGTAAAACTTGGGTAGTAATTAGGGTTTCTTTTCGAAAGATTATAAACTCAATTATGACTAAGGTAGACACCAATTAGGTTAAGTAATTGAAAAATCTCTTTTCCTATTGGTCGGTTTAGGTGAAAGCCTTTTCCTTTATGATAAAAGCATGCTTCTTTAGTTGATCCTTATTTCTACTATCATGGTTGTCGTCGCGGTAATCCTTGACTTTGGAAGATCTTTTCCTTTGAGTTTACATTAAAATTTGCCCGCCGTTCGTTGAGTCATCGAAAAACCCAACACCTTTGCTTACTTCTGATCATTGCTTCCTTTCCATCCTTGATTCTTCGGCCTTTTCTTTGCCGACAAAACCGCTAACCCCCTGCAGGAAAGACATCGATATCGACAACAGAGGTCGATATCGACCAAAACTGATAGATCGACGGTTTTCTGAGTCGATCTCGAGACTCCTGGGAACTTCTGCAAGCATCGATATCGACCACTTTGTGTCGAAATCGACCCCCTGTATCGACTGGCAGACTTCTGAGCCAGTCGATTTCGTGAACTAACCTCGATATCGACCCCCACCAGTCGATATCGACTACCGTTTTTGTTTCTGCAGGTTTTCTGTTGCAGACGACATCGACAGCCAAGGTCGACATCGAGGTCTGACATCGAGATCGAGGCTTCTGGTCGAGTAGAAAGGACGTGTCTTCAACGCTACTAGGATCCCGCTGACTCGCTTCCTCGTGGATCGAACCTGATTCCCTACTACTATAGCGGGGAGTCTTGAATTTATTTGAAGAGGCTAAGAGTTGTATTGGTTTATATTTTCTTATATATTTCGATTCAATTCTCCCTACGTCAAATTTTGGCGCCGTTGCCGGGGAAGCTATCAATTGCGCCCTAGTAGTTTATTTTCACGGTTCTTTTTAGTGTTGTTTTATAGGTGTATGCGACGTACTGGTGACCAACCTGAATTTGAAGGACTAGACGAACCAGAACGCTTTCTCCACCTAAGATCTCGAGTCCAAAGAATCATGGCGGACAACGAGACCCAGGCACAACAAATTGAACGCTTAAGGAAGCAAGTAGAGGATTACGCTACTAGAGAAGCGGCACTAAGAGAGCGTGCTGACAGGGAGGAGGAAGCTAGGAGACGATATGAGATTCAAATCAACGCCCTCCCCCGGAATGCTAAGCAATACTTGCACCCATCGCTCACAGTGCCTGAATCGGCTATTCTAATCCCTACTTCTAATTTTGAAATTAAGCCAAACTTTTTAACTGAAATAAGAAGGCATCAATATGAAGGGAAACCTAACGAATGCCCTATGGCACATATATCAACCTTCTTAGACCTCTGTGATACAATTGCTGATGGACAAAGTCTTGAGTATGTTCAACTGAAAGCATTTCGCTGGTCTCTTACAGGAAAAGCATTGCAGTGGTTGGAAAGCTTAGCCCCAAGATCGCTCCGCACCTGGAATGAAGTCAAAGACGCGTTTCTCAACAAGTTCTTTCCTCCTTCTAAGACAGCGCTGATCCGACAGAAAATCACGGCTTTCAAACAAAAGCCTGGTGAGGCTCTGGCAACTGTTTGGGAGAGGTATAAAGACCTCCTACGATCATGCCCGACGCATGGCCAACCACCGTACGTCATCCAGGAGATCATATACAATGCTCTTGACGCTGCAACCAAGGAGAGGATCAACACATACACCGCCTATGGCTACCTTGAACTCGCTCCTCAAGAGGCTTGGGAAACCATTGAAAGGCTGGTGGAATTTGACAATACATATGGGACTCCTGAGGTTTCCGACGCACCATCATCGTCGAGGCCTGCCCCATCTATGCCATTGTACGAACCCTCTAAGGTGATCGATCCGGATGTAAAAGAACAATTTCATAGGGATCAACTTAGAAAGCTCCAGAAACAAGTGAGATTCCTATCGGCAAACCAAGATTGCATCGAATGTGGATCACAGCGACATACTACCATTGAGTGCCCCCATGCTGAGCAAGTGCAACTAGCGGAGACTCATGAGGAAGCCAACTTCATGAGGGGTCCCAATCGCCAATATTGGGGAGACCAAAGGTTCCAACAACCACAACGGAACCAGGTTAACCCTAGGGACCCCCCACTCTATAGAGCTCCTGGGCACCCTGAGAGAGACCAAAAGAAGGATGATCTTCAACTTGTATTGGACGAGATAAGGCGGAACCAAGCTAAGAATGATCAATCCAACCATGCTATCCACTCTCAACTCAATCACCTTACCGCAAGGATTGGAGAGATGGACATTTGGAAGAAGAACGTAGAGACCCAACTGGGTCAATTGGCGGCACAAATCCCTAGACCGTCCGGAACATTCCCTGGGCAACCAACTACCAATCCTAAGGGGCAATCCGGGTCAGGACACATTGCAGCCATGCAACTAAGGAGTGGCACCAAAGTTCATAAACCACAAAAGGCGACGGAGGAAGAAGTAACAGAGCCTGTCGACATCGACAATCCAGTCAATGTCGACCCTGAGGTCGATATCGACACCACTGTCGACCCCTTCGCTGACGTCGAAGACACTGCAGAACCTGAGAGAGAACAACATAGGTCGAAATCGACCCTACCGGTCGATATCGACCACCCTCCTGTCGACATCGAGGTTCAGCAGGCTCCTCCGACCACCGTTTTGGCTTCTCCGCCAAAGAAGACGCTACCCTTCCCTTCCAAAGCATTGAAGGACCCCACTCAAAGCAAGTTTAGGCGCTTCGTAAAGATTCTCCAAGGACTGAACATTACTATCCCTCTTCCAGAAGCCCTAAGCGAGATGCCCGCCTATGTTCGATTCTTAAAGGACATCCTTAGCAAGAAGCGATCCATGGCAGAGATCGCAGAGGAATGCTCAAAGATGGACTTCCCTGAGAAGAGGAGCGATCCAGGGAAATTTGCAATCACCGTGGGGACTTGGCCAACATCGCTACAAAGCCCTATGTGACCTAGGGGCTAGTGTAAGTCTCATGCCTCTCTCTATTTGGCAAAAGGTGAGCATTGGAGCACTTGAACCTGTGGATATGAAACTTTATATGGCTGATAATTCATTCGTCAGACCCACAGGTATAGTTGATGACGTCCCTGTAAAGGTAGGTAAATTCTTTGTGCCTACTGATTTCATTGTATTAGACATGCCTGAAGATCCTATTGTACCTATTATCCTTGGTAGGCCTTTCTTAGCTACTGCAGATGCTAATATTAATGTACGTAGAGGATTACTAACCTTTACTATAGGGAACGAAGTCATTGAATTCTCCTTCAACCCCACAATGAAGGAAGTTAATGGTATGGAAATCAAGTCGGTCTACACTAGCATCATGGATTGCAAAGAACCGACGGAAAGGGCCCTAACTCCTGAAGAGGCCCTAGCCCTAGCTGCAGAGGAGCTTACCGACGAGGACATTGAGGAGTTCCTGGCTACATGCACGAGTGATGAGGAAATATTCGACGATGCTCTATCCATGGAGCTCGAAGACGAAGTCGATATCAACGAAGACAGGTCGACATCGACCAATCCACTCGATATCGAGTGCCCTCAGTCGACATCGACACACTCAGTAAGTCAAGTTCTCCCTTCTTCTCTTACAGGCGAAATCGACCAGCCCATGTCGATAGAAGTGGCCGAAATCGACCAGCCGAAATCGACAGAAGAGGTCGAAATCGACCAGTCGATATCGACATCAGAAGTCGAAATCGACCTTTACCACTTAACGCCAAACAGCTCCGAAGCCGAGGTATGTGCTGAACTCTCAGTCGATATTGATTATTCCTACTCGCCCTCGACCTTCTTTCTGCAGGAATATTTTGAAGAGTCCAAATCAAAGTTAGCATCACTCTATGTTTGGTCCACACCGACTCCTATAACTGATTTAGGAACTTATATCAAGAGAATTGAGACGGATTACCTTGGTGAGATCATGAAGACGGAAGAGGTAGAGCCAATCCTTATCCCACAAGGCCCCTCTCCGGTGCTTAAGCCTCTACCCGACACACTTAGGTATGAGTTTCTTGATCCAAATTCTACTTTCCCTGTAATTATCAATGCTTCACTAACCACACAGGAAGTAGATAAGCTTATGGAAGTACTTCGTGCTCATCGTAAGGCTATTGGATACTCTCTTGAGGACATAAAAGGTATTTCACCTGCTACTTGTATGCATAGAATCCTCCTTGAGGATGATCATAAGGCATCTATAGAACACCAACGGAAGCTCAACCCCAACATGAGAGAGGTGGTGAAGAAGGAGATCATGCGCATGCTGGATGCAGGAATCATCTATGCCATCTCCGACAGCGAATGGGTGAGCCCAGTCCATGTGGTGCCTAAAAAGGGCGGAATGACCGTTGAGGAGAATGAGAAAGGCGAGCTTGTGCCAAAGCGAATCACAACTAGTTGGCGAATGTGCATTGACTACAGGAAACTCAACAATGCCACTAGAAAGGATCACTTTCCCCTTCCTTTTATTGATCAAGTATTAGAGAGACTTGCCGAACATGATTATTTTTGTTACTTGGACGGATATTCTGGTTTTTGGCAGGTCCCCATTCATCCTGACGATCAAGAAAAGACCACCTTCACTTGTCCCTATGGGACTTTTGCATATAGGAGAATGCCATTTGGGCTCTGCAATGCCCCTGCTACCTTTCAAAGATGTATGATGGCTATCTTCTCCGACATGATTGAGGACATCGTGGAGGTATTTATGGATGACTTCTCTGTTTATGGCACTACTTTCGATATTTGTCTTGCTAACCTTCGCAGGGTACTTGCACGATGTGAAGAGACAAACTTGGTTCTCAATTGGGAGAAGTGCCACTTTATGGTAAGGGAAGGTATTGTGCTAGGCCACAAAGTCTCTAAACGGGGAATTGAGGTAGACAGGGCAAAAATAGAACTCATTGAAAAATTACCACCACCTTCATCAATTAAAGACATAAGAAGCTTCCTTGGTCACGCAGGTTTCTATAGGAGGTTTATTCAAGATTTTTCTAAAATTGCCAAACCATTAACTAACCTACTAATGAAGGATGTTAAGTTTGCATTTTCTAGTGAATGTCTTGAAGCTTTCAACAGGTTGAAGGAGGCCCTCATATCCGCCCCAATCATTCAATCACCCGATTGGTCGCAACCTTTTGAGATCATGTGCGACGCAAGCGATTATGCCGTAGGTGCTGTCCTAGGACAAAGGAGAGACAAAAAGCTTCATGCCATCTACTATGCAAGCAAGACTCTGGATGCCGTTCAAACAAAGTACACCACGACGGAAAAGGAGTTCTTGGCGGTGGTCTTCGCTTTTGAGAAGTTTCGCTCATACCTAGTGGGCTCTAAGGTTATTGTTCATACTGACCATGCAGCTCTTAGGTACTTAATGGCAAAGAAGGATGCTAAACCTAGGCTCCTACGATGGGTGCTCTTACTACAAGAGTTCGACGTTGAGCTTAAAGATAAGAAAGGAACGGAGAACTCCGTAGCCGATCATCTTTCACGGCTACCCATAGGGCTTCTGGAAGAGTCACACGACAACATACCAATCAATGACTCCCGCCCGACGAGCACTTAATGAGGCAAGAGGTAAGTCGGGCAGAAGAACCACTCGATATCGACCCCAGCAGGTCGATATCGACTGCCCCAAAGGTAAGTCTGGCATCGATGTCGACCAATTTTGTTCACAGGTTGTCCATTGCAGAGGTCGAAATCGACATCCAGACGTCGACATCGAGGACCCATATCGAGAAGCCCATGTCGACTAATCCTGTCGATACCGACCAGTCGATATCGACCCCTGAAAGTCGATATCGACCACCTTCAAAGCCCTCCGAAGGTGACGAAAAGGTAAGCTTCGGTGAGGATTTCTTCTTTACACCTCCTTCTAGTCCTATCCATGATCTATTTGCTGTAAGAAGGGCGAAGGTACCTTGGTATGCGGATTTTGCTAACTATATTGTAGGAGGCGAGATTCCTTCAAGCTTAACTTCGCAACAAAGGAAGAAGTTTTTGCACGACGTCAAACAATATTATTGGGATGAACCCTATTTATTCAAACAGGGGAAAGACCATATCTTTCGACGTTGTATCCCGGAGGACGAGGTGGAGAGCGTGATTCACCATTGTCATTCTCTCCCTACAGGAGGTCATGCTAAGGGATTCAAGACCGCGGCGAAAATTCTTCAATGTGGTTTTTATTGGCCTAACCTTTTCAAGGATGTGCAAAACTATGTAACCTCTTGTGATGAGTGTCAACGTGCAGGTAATATCACATGGAGGAATGAGACACCACTCACAGGCATTTTAGAGGTCGAACTCTTTGATGTATGGGGTATTGACTTCATGGGACCCTTCCCTGCTTCAGGCCCCTACAAATACATTCTAGTAGCGGTGGACTATGTCTCTAAATGGGTGGAGGCCGTAGCAACTAGGACCAACGACGCGAAGGTAGTCTCTAAGTTCATGAAAACTAACATCTTTCCTCGTTTTGGTGTTCCTAGAGTCCTTATTTCAGATGGTGGCTCGCATTTCATTGAGAGAGGCTTTGAAGCTCTTTTAGCTAAGTATGGGGTAAACCATAGGGTGGCAACACCCTATCACCCTCAAACTAGCGGTCAAGTAGAAGTCTCCAATCGCCAAATCAAAGCCATCTTGGAGAAGACGGTTTCCCGCTCAAGGAAAGATTGGTCGTCCAAACTGGATGATGCGCTCTGGGCCTACCGAACGGCCTATAAAACACCGCTTCGCACAACTCCCTATAACTTGGTATATGGTAAGTCATGTCACTTGCCCGTTGAACTTGAGCATAAAGCAATGTGGGCTCTTAAGGAGCTTAACATGGATTTCGACGAAGCGGGAAAGAGGAGGTTCATTGACTTACAAGCCTTGGAAGAGTTGCGCCTAAAGGCATATGAGAATGCCGAAATCTACAAAGAGCGCACTAAGAAATGGCATGATAGGAAGTTGGTGCCAAAGACATATGAGGTAGGTGACAAGGTCCTTGTTTTCAATTCTAGGCTTCGCTTATTTCCAGGGAAACTAAGGACAAGATGGAGCGGACCTTTCAAGGTTCATAAAATATTCCCTCATGGAGCGGTGGAGTTATTTTGCGACGATGGATCAACCTTTAAGGTAAATGGCCACCGAGTAAAGAAATATTATGACAGGGAGGACCCAGAGGAAGAGATTCGCGCCACCTTGGCGTTGAACTAGCGCAAAAAGGGAAGTATGTCGAGCTAGCGACTTAAACTCAAGCGCTTCCGGGAGGCAACCCGTTCTTTTCCTGTTTCTTTTTCTTTTAGTTATTTTATTATATATTTTTGAGATCATTCGTGGCTATTTTATCTAAAGTCAACAAAGAAATCCAGCCCAGAAGAGAGGTCGATATCGACCTATATGGTCGATATCGATCAGCCGACAGAAGGAGTAACAGGACGTGTTAAACGGATGCTGACGGGGGGTCGATATCGACCTCTAAGGTCGATATCGACTACAGATGGAGGTAAGCCAGGTCAGAATTTAATTTCTTTCAGTTTTAAGTTTTGGGGTTTTCACCCCCTTTATACCCGACTTCGACACCCTCCTCCCCATTGTCGACACCCTAGCCGCCCCTCTTCTTCTTCATCCCTCTCCCTCCGATCACCCTCCCCACGGCCTCCCATCGCCGCAACCACCACACCCACCCACAACCACCACACCCTCCCTCGTCCTGTGCAGCAACTCCCACAGCCGCAAGATTTCTTCCTCCCTCCCTCGACCTAGCCCCCTCTCTCTCCCTCGTTTTCAACCTTATTTGCCCAGATCTACACACCTCCGGCCAAGAATCGCCAGATCCGGCCGCCCCACGCCACCGGAGGACCCACCACAGCCACCAGCAGCCCCGACAACACACAGCATCCGGTCGATTTCGACCCCGGGCATCGATATCGACACCCCCTGTCGACAGTCGGTTTTCTTTCTCGTTTTTGCGGTTGCTTGCCTCTTTCTCTCCTAATTCCAACACTCTTCTGGTATGATTTTTCACCCTTCCTCTATCTTTTCTGATTTTTCATACTTAATTAGTTGATTGGGAAGAAATTTCATATTGGGTGTTTAGGGTTTGAACGTAGTTTGCGCGGGAAAGAGCATTTGTATGGCATGGAATATTTTTTATATATATGTGGGGCTATGAATCTGAGTTTTGTTTATACATGGGCATGAAATCTGAATTTTTTATATATTAGGGGGCAAATCTGATTTTTATATATACATGTGGGGCAATAATCTGAATTTTTCATAAGTTTGGGCTAGGAATCTGATTTTTATATATATATGGGCTGATTTTGTAAATCTGATTTTTTAGGGGGTTTATATTCTGATTTTTTTTATAATTAGAAATCTGATTTTTTTTAAGGCAACATTTATTTATGCCATAAGGTTCCTTAGTGTTAAAACTTTAAGAAATTATGTACTTTCTTCCACTTAGACATTTACTTTTAAAAAATTTCTAGCATAATTAGAACCTAAGTATGGGGTTCTCCCCATTTTAATCAAAGGGAATATTATCTTTAGTATTGGCTTCTTTTGCAGACGATGGTTAGAGCCAAGAACATCCCTCAGGACGCGCTCCGCATTGAGGATGATCAGCAGCGCTCCCTTGCTGAGGAGTTGATTCCCCGAGCCACCAAGGCACGATGGTACCATCTCCCAGACATGATCCAGCTAGGATTTCACCCAGGCGTTCAGGAGGCGTTTGAGAACGTCTCTCTACACAGGCTGATCGAGCCCCTGGAGGCGCACTACCCCGTTCTTACTGGGGAGTTTATGGCCACATTGGAGGTTCCCGAGCGCACTTCGACTAGCCGCCGAGTCATCTTCCAGCTCGACAACAGGCGACACAGACTATCGCTCGAGGAGATGAGCGATATCTTTGGGTTCATCCACACTTCGGCCGCCTTCAGGGTCCACGACCCCAATGTCATCTGGAGTTACATATCAGGTATACCATACCCTGCCCCTACAGACTCCTTCACATCTAGGGTTGTGAGCCCACTTTTTAGGGTGATCTTGAGGATCCTAGCGAGTACCCTTTGGGCCAGGCCTGAGCTCCGTCGCCCGACACACCGTGAGACGGAGACACTACGGAGGATGCTTTTCGAGGATGACCCTCTACCATACCTCCACTCCTGGCTCGAGCATATCGTAGACCGCAGACGAACGATCTCTACAGACATCTTGGACGGCGGCATGGTGGCCATCCTCGCTGAGGCTCTCGGCGTACACACTGAACGGTACACGGCCTACCAGCTCACGTACCTAGACGCGGCGGTATTGCGACAGGGCGGAGTCATCGCAACAGGGGCCCAGGGATGGAGACACCCCCAAACGGGGATGCGCCTGCGACACGATTTCATGGATCTGCTGTATATCCCTGATTGGTACCAGTCTTGGACTGGGCAGCCATATCATACGGATATAGATCCAACCGCTAACCCCACCCTACGGAGAAGACCCCCGCTCTACAACCACGAGCCCGAGGTGGATGCTATGTCCTGGGACGCAGATCCCCATTCCGACGGAGCTGAGCAGCCCCCAGCCTACCAGGGTGACATGGATTGGCAACGACGATGATGACGCCAGAGATGATGCGGTTGGGGGAGGAGAGGGCCCGCAGGGGTCCCACCACAGCCACCACAGTCACCATAGCCACCACAGCTATGTACCTCCACCTCCTCCTCCCTTCCAGCCTGCCTACACCACTGATTGGCAGGAAGACATGTCTGCCCGCTTTACCAGGCTGGAGCTCTCCGTCTCTGAGATGCGCGAGGAGCAGCGACGCTATGGGAGGTACCTCGAGGGTTTGGGCTCATATATGGGCTTTTCCTTCGATCCGCAGGCTGGATCATCCACTTTCCCACAGGCCGCCCCGACAGACTACTCAGGGGCAGCTCCTACACAGGGCTGGCCCTTGCTGTTGCCACCTCCCCCGCCCCCTGAGCAGTGATATACTTCTAGCGTAAGTGAGTGTGAGTGATCCTTCCCTTTACTTTATTTTTCTAACAGTGAGGACACTGTAATTTTTAAGTATGGGGTGGGGATTGAACTTGGACATTATAAACTGCTTTATCTGGTTGTGGTAGGGTTTAAAATTTGGCAAACTTGGCATGTATTTTATTTACATTCTACTTGTATGCATTGCATCATATTTAACATTTATGCATTTTAAAGTTTTTTTTTTAGTTTGATTTTGTTGAGTCTATAAAATGTCAAAAATCCTAAAAATGCATGTTTATTTAAAGTTTATTTTTCTTTAATCCCTACTTAGATGTCCTATGATGAAAACTCAATAGTTGACTTGATCATGTAAACCCTATGGCATATTTGGATGGTTTTGCCTAAGTCTTTAAATTTTTATGTAGATTGTGAACTTGTGATGAAATTGAGCACATATGATCCTAGGCTAAAAAGCAAATCCAACAAAAATTGTCCTTGTGTGAATTTTGGCCCATAGGGAGAACATCAAAAATCCCTCCGCTTTCTTGAGTGAATTTACTCTTCCTATGCATCTCTAAATGTTGTGATAGTTATTCAAAACCAATGCATATATATGTTTATGTTTACGAGAATTAAATGATGGAGGCATCTTTTAAGCCAATTTTATCCTCTCTTTACCTACCCTGCATTATCCCTGCTTGAAGCCAGAACATTAGCCTGAGCCTGAATTGCAAACTCCACAAAATTATCCCTAGCCGAATTGAGCCTGACCCCCATTTGGGAATTGAGACTTAGATTGGTTGGACTAATGCCTTGTGGAAAGAATAGAGCATAATGTCTAGTTGTAAGCAAGGAAATTATAGGATGGTACATATTTACATTTTGTCATATTTTGTAAAAGGATGTTTTGGCTCACCATATAAATGCACATAGTTATTTCAATTCGAAGAAAAAAAAAATCCGAAAAAAATATATATATATATAAAGTGCATGAGCCAAAATCCTTAAGTTTTATTCATACGAATGTTATACTTTTGAGAGGTGTATTAGAACTTGAAAGAAGGGTTGATGGAATGCATCTTTAAGAGCATTATATTGAAGAGTTATGGTTTGGGTAATGCAAGTGTTGAGATTTAGGAGTCTTGATTCCCGAATTTGAAAAGCACCACATAGCCAAATAATTCGATACCCTTTATTTCATACCAAGCCCCATTACAACCCCGCCGAATGGAGTCTTCTATGAAGTCTTCCATTGAGAGAAAGTCCTCCTGATGATTCTTATTGCATTTTCATAATTGGTTGCGAAGTGGATTTTTATAAATTGCAATGTTTATGAGATTGTATATGGAATTGAGTTGAGAGTGATCTTCATAGCCTAAACACATGAGAGTTGAGTGCAAACACATTATCCCTGTGAGGTTGGATTGAAATTGCATATGCCTATGGATCGCCAAAATATGTGCTATGACGTTAAATTCACTTGCTTTACTTTGCTACCACTTATGATGTTGCTTTTGACGAAGGCAAAGACTTGAAGGGTGTGTTGTAGGTGTTGGTTATTGCTCGGTTATTGCTTGAGGACAAGCAAGTCTAAGTATGGGGTGTTTTGATGTACATAATTGTACTATTGTTTATTGCATCTTTTGACTTCATATTTCATTTGATTTCCGAACAAAAGTTTCAAAAGCATATGATCTCGTGTAAGAATGAGCTAAAGTGAAAGAAATAGAGTCTACACGAGTTTTGAGCTAACCATGCAGGAATTCGATGAAATTGGAGTCAAAACGAGCAAGCCAAGTGACGCTGAGAAGAGGTCGATATCGACTGGAGACATCGATATCGACCCTGGATTTCGACACGACTTCTGAGTGTCGAGATAACCACACAAACCAGACTAGAAGCCTCGATATCGACACACATGCATCGATATCGACCATCATCATAGACATCGACTGGAGTGGGACAAGTCGAGCAGAAACACAAGCCTCGATATCGACCTCTGGAGTCGATATCGACCCTACATCGACAGAAGATAAAATCCGATTTTTGAGGCACGGATTGTGAAGTCTATTAACGAAGCCATGAGTTATCTCGTTCTTTTAGATATTAGCAGTTGTTTGTTATCTTTTCCTTTAAGTTTATCAAAATAAAAGACCTATCCTAGTTGTTCGGATAGAGTTATTAGTTTAGATAGAAGTTACAATCCTCGGATAGCGAGGATTAGTAGCCTACAAATAAAGCCTTAGGGGCTGATTTGTTAATCATCCAATCATAGACTCATCAAAGACAAGAGCAATAGGCAATAGATAGTTAGTTTATTTTGAGCTTTAAAGTTTCAAGCGCTTACGATAGTTGGCGTTGAGATTGTAAAGATTCGAAATTTTCCATTTATGCAAGTTATTTCAATTCAAGACATGTCTACGATCAACATGAGTGAGTAGTTCCCCTTTCTTCTAGGGTCGGGGTGAGCCCGACGATAGCCATGATGGTAAGGTAAGTATGTCGTTAAAGAATGTATCCTTTATCTCCTTCTACCTTGTTCTTCATCTTTAAATGCGAATTTAAGGAACTCATGTTGTAAAACTTGGGTAGTAATTAGGGTTTCTTTTCGAAAGATTATAAACTCAATTATGACTAAGGTAGACACCAATTAGGTTAAGTAATTGAAAAATCTCTTTTCCTATTGGTCGGTTTAGGTGAAAGCCTTTTCCTTTATGATAAAAGCATGCTTCTTTAGTTGATCCTTATTTCTACTATCATGGTTGTCGTCGCGGTAATCCTTGACTTTGGAAGATCTTTTCCTTTGAGTTTACATTAAAATTTGCCCGCCGTTCGTTGAGTCATCGAAAAACCCAACACCTTTGCTTACTTCTGATCATTGCTTCCTTTCCATCCTTGATTCTTCGGCCTTTTCTTTGCCGACAAAACCGCTAACCCCCTGCAGGAAAGACATCGATATCGACAACAGAGGTCGATATCGACCAAAACTGATAGATCGACGGTTTTCTGAGTCGATCTCGAGACTCCTGGGAACTTCTGCAAGCATCGATATCGACCACTTTGTGTCGAAATCGACCCCCTGTATCGACTGGCAGACTTCTGAGCCAGTCGATTTCGTGAACTAACCTCGATATCGACCCCCACCAGTCGATATCGACTACCGTTTTTGTTTCTGCAGGTTTTCTGTTGCAGACGACATCGACAGCCAAGGTCGACATCGAGGTCTGACATCGAGATCGAGGCTTCTGGTCGAGTAGAAAGGACGTGTCTTCAACGCTACTAGGATCCCGCTGACTCGCTTCCTCGTGGATCGAACCTGATTCCCTACTACTATAGCGGGGAGTCTTGAATTTATTTGAAGAGGCTAAGAGTTGTATTGGTTTATATTTTCTTATATATTTCGATTCAATTCTCCCTACGTCATTGTATCCCTACGGATCCTTCAACTTTAGTCAAGTAGACATATGCTTATGAATAATTGATGAGTCAATCCTAGGACCATGAATCTCAACCATTGTTAGAGAATTACAGGTGAAACATTTCTTCTATCTTTATCATCAATCACTTTGCAATCATTAGTTTTATTCACTTTACTTTGTTATCAATTTATCACAAGTCATTGCTTTTGTCATAAGAGGTATTGTTAGAGATATTGCATAGTAATCCGCTTCTCTCTGTGGGTTCGACTCCGGACTTCATCGCTATACTAGTAGTTGTTTGGTTTATCAATTCATTGATTTACTAATCTATTGGTTTTGACCTTTGAGTTAGGATATTATTACTATTTGGCAAAGGGCGAAAGTGCCGACGACGTTCGCCCCGCACCACCTGGCTATGCAGAACAACATAATAGAAGATCTGACACACATCAATCATAATGACAAAGTATTACCTAGATACATATCAGAACATATATATAAGTCCATGTCTAATCATCCAAGCACTCAAGCATGCATCATTCAACGAGAATAACAACCATATCGCAATTGTCATTCCATCAAGTTCAACTATACATCACATCGCCACATTCCGTAAGACCACCTCATTCTCCTCGTTTGATTCTGCCACATTCATATATTCATAAAAATCATATATCCGCAATAATAATAATCCATATAGTCATATATCTCAAGGTTCATCATATTCATCATAGTTCATAAGGCATAAATCAAACGATACATAACTCTAACATCTCATCATGCCATTATCATACATGCCATTAGTCCTCACAAGTCATGATATTAGTCAATCAATCATATAAACATGCTAGTTAGTCATTGATCACATAATTCCCCGAGTTAGTCCCGAAAACCGTTTTGAAATCTGAGTCAAATAGTTAGAAATTCCTACCTTAGAAATATCCGTCAAATTCCTTTTTGAAAAATCCAAGTCTCATAATATTATATTCATTCTAAATCACCATAATATTATATCTTTAATCCCAAAATAATATTTTATATTTTAAATCCCAAATAATATTATATAATGTTTTAAATACAATTTTCTTTTAAACACTTCTATAAATATTTCTAAATCCATTAAAAATCCTAATCATTTTTATTTAATAAAATCAGCCCTTTCTAATTTACCAAACCGACCTTATCTTTATAAAATCCAAAACCGACCCTCCTTATTCTATTAATTACCAAACCGAGCTCTCATTTTCTTAAACCCCAACCGAATCCCCTTTTTCCTAATTTTCCTTAAGGCTTCTAGGAAAATGTTAGAACAAGGATTTAACATAAAAATCGAGGTTTGAAGGGATTTCTCACCCAAGTTCCTTCTTTTCCTTCGGTTTGCTCGTGAAGCTTCATCCGGGCTCCGATTGGACTCGTTCTTGAGTGAGGGTGCCTAGGTTTGTTAGAGGGTGTTAAAAGTGTTAGTATGAGGTGGGAGGAGGGAAAAACGAGCTGTTACCTTCTTGAATCCGAAAATAGAGAGTTTGTGTCTTCTAGGGCTTCGTAGGGCTTCTCCGGCTTCTCTGGGCTGTTGGGGCTTCTTCTTCCACTTTGAGGGCCTCATGGGAGGATAATGGAGCTGTTGTTGCTGCAAATGGAGGGAGGAAGAGAAAATGAGCTTGCTTTTGCTTGCTTTGAGCACAAGAAGTGGAAATGGAGCTAGAGGCTCCCTTATCTTGAAATGGGGGAGAGAGATGAAAGGGATGATGTTGTGAGGATGTGGTGGTGGTGTCGTCGGTGGCTGGAGGGTGGTGGAAGGTGGTGCTGAGGTGTTGGTGGTGGCGGCAAGAGGAGGGAGGAGAGAGGGAGAGAGATGTGTTTAGGTTTCTTGTGTTTCCTCCAAGACTTTGGGTGAGATTTTTAGGGTCTCCTAGAATGTGTTGAGGTGAGACATGAGGTACAAAAATCAAATTATGTAAAGAGGAATATGGGGCTGATTTTTGGTAGGAGATGGGATAAGGATGGGATGGAAATGAGTTGGCATCTTGCCTAAAGAGGAGGGTGCAAAGAAGAGGAGAAGAAAAGGAGGATGGGGATGCTTCACCATTTTGGGTAATGACATCTTTGACCAATTTTAAATTGGCTCATGGCTCCAAATTTTGGCTCCAACATAGGTTAGAGTGTGTGGGAATGTCGGCTAGGGCTAGAGGGAGTGAGGGCGAGGATCTTCATTCTGACATTGCGAGTTCGAATCCCGAGGTTGGTCCCGAAGTTAGTTTCCGACGTTAGCTTCCCAAATTTTGTTCTCTCTTTCGTGCAATTAGAATTTTAAATCCGAGAATCAAGGTTGCCATGTTAGTTCTTAAATTTTGTTTAGGTCGGGAATCCGCTTCATGAGTTCAAAATCCGAGTTAGCGAGTTTTTCGTTAAATTTCGCTTTTAAATTCATTTTGATTTTCCTTTTTCCGAGAAATTAGGATTTAAAAATCCGAGCCTTTACATCATCCACCTCTAAAACAAGTCCCGTCCCCGAGACTAAAATCAAAAGAAAGTGATGAAGTGGGAAATAGCTGAGTCCAAGGACCATTCCATTGATCCTGTAAGTACCTCATAAGTGCACCTATAAAATCCTCACAGTATCTTTGTTGTGATCATAATATCCCCAATCGGTCATAGCGAGAATGTGATATGGGCCCTTATCACATCCTTACTTCGACTTCTCGGTCATATCACAACTCGAAAAGCATCATAGCATCTCCACTAGGTCTTAGCAAGCAATCCACAAGTGCACCTATAAAATGCCTGTATCCACTTCGTGAGGGGTTATGATGAAATCCCAGTTTGCGTTAGTTATCTCAAAATTCAAGTTAGTCCTTTTTAAAGCATCGTTCAAAACCCTTTCTTCGTCACCAAAAGTGACCATATCTTCGTCACCTTTCTTTATCCACCAAAACTGTGTTGTTTTTGCTAAAATGTGTACCAAACATGTTTATATGGTTTATAGGTCATAATGGGAGCTTTGTGCGCGAAAAGCTTTCCGTGAAATTTTCCGAACAAAAGTGACCATATCGGCGTCTCCTTCCTTTATCCACCAAAACTGTGTGCTTTTCGATAAAATGTGTCTTAAACATGTTTATATGGTGTATATGTCATAAGGAGAGCTTTGTGCGTGAAAAGCTTTCCGTGAAATTTTCGGACCAAAATTGACCATATCGGTGTCACCTTTCTTTATCCACCAAAACTGTGTTGTTTTCGCTCAAAAATATACCAAACATGTTTATATGGTGTATAGGTTATAATGGGAGATTTGTGCGCGAAAAGATTTCCGTCAAATTTTCGGACCAAAAGTGACCATATCGGCGTCACCTTTCTTGATCCACCAAAACTGTGTTGTTTTCGCTCAAATGTTTCCCAAACATGTTTATATCGTGTATATGTCATAATGAGAGCTTTATACGCGAAAAGCTTTCCGTGAAATTTTCGGACCAAAAGTGACCATATCGGCGTCACCTTTCTTTATCCGCCAAAACTGTGTTGTTTTTGCTCAAATGTGTACCAAACATGTTTATATGGTTTATAGGTCATAATGGGAGCTTTGTGCGCGAAAAGCTTTCCATGAAATTTTCGGACCAAAAGTGACCATATCGGCGTCACCTTTCTTTATCCGCCAAAACTGTGTTGTTTTTGCTCAAATGTGTACCAAACATGTTTATATGGTTTATAGGTCATAATGGGAGCTTTGTGCGCGAAAAGCTTTCCATGAAATTTTCGGACCAAAAGTGACCATATCGGCGTCACCTTTCTTTATCCACCAAAACTATGTGGTTTTCGCTTAAATGTGTCCCAAACATGTTTATATGGTGTATATGTCAAAATGGGTACTTTGTGCGCGAAAAGCTTTCCAGGAAATGTTCCGACCAAAAGTGACCAAATCGGCGTCACCTTTCTTTATCCTCCAAAACTGTGTTGTTTTTGCTCAAATGTGTCCCAAACAGGTTTATATGGTGTATAGGTCATAACGGGAGCTTTGTGCGCGAAAAGCTTTCTGTGGAATTTTCGGACCAAAAGTGACCATATCGGTGTCACCTTTCTTTATCCACCAAAACTGTGTGGTTTTCGCTCAAATGTGTCCCAAACATGTTTATATGGTGTATAGGTCATAATGGGAGCTTTGTGCGCGAAAAGCTTTCCGTGAAATTTTCGGACCAAATGAAACCATATCGTCGTCACCTTTCTTTATCCACCAAAATTGTGTGGTTTTCGCTCAAATGTGTCCCAAACGTGTTTATATGGTGTATAAGTCATAATATGAGCTTTGTGCGCGAAAAGCTTTCCGTGAAATTTTTGGACCAAAAGTGACCATATCGGCGTCACCTTTCTTTCTCCACCAAAACTGTGTGGGTTTCGCTCAAATGTGTCCCAAACATGTTTATATGTTGTATATGTCATAATGGGAGCTTTGTGCATGAAAAGCTTTCCGTGAAATTTTCGGAACAAAATTGACCATATTGGCGTCACCTTTCTTTATCCACCAAAAATGTATTGTTTTCGCTCAAATGTGTCCCAAACATGTTTATATGGTGTATATGTTATAATGGGAGCTTTATGCGCGAAAAGCTTTCCGTAAAATTTTCGGATCAAAAGTGACCATATCGGCGTCACATTTCTTTATCCACCAAAATTGTGTGGTATTCGCTCAAATGTGTCCCAAACATGTTTTTATGGTGTATAGGTCATAATGGGAGCTTTGTGCGCGAAAAGCTTTCCGTGAAATTTTCGGACCAAAAGAAACCATATGGGCGTCACCTTTCTTTATCCACCAAAATTATGTGGTTTTCGCTCAAATGTGTACCAAAAATGTTTATATGGTTTATAGGTCATAATGGGAGCTTTGTGCGCGAAAAGCTTTCCGTGATATTTTCGGAACAAAAGTGACAATATCGGAGTCACCTTTCTTTATCCACAAAACTGTATGGTTTTCGCTAAAATGTGTCCCGAACATGTTTATATGGTGTATATGTCATAATGAGAGCTTTGTGTGTGAAAAACTTTCCGTGAAATTTTCGGACCAAAAGTGACCATATCGGCGTCACCTTTCTTTATCCACCAATACTGTGTTGTTTTCATTCAAATATGTACCAAACATGTTTATATGGTGTATAGGTTATAATGAGATATATGTTTTTGGATGGAGAGAGAAAATAGAGAAAGAAACTCCCAAGGGGATTATTCTCCTTCCTCTTTGTTTCCTCTTTCACTTGCCTCATCCCTTTCCTCAGCCCTTGATCGGATTTTTAAAGGCTAATATAATGTTTCCTTTATTAATCTGATGGGTTTATTTTATTAAACCACTTTGATCTATATATTATTAGAAATTCGTTTTCTATTATCTTTAGTTGGGTGGGTTTCATTGTAGCTATTGGGTGGTTTTAGCTACTTCGATCAGGCCGTTGTGGGTTCCATTCGGGGCTGTTGGTGTGCTTGTGGGTGATTCGTGCTCGGATCTGGCCGCTCCTGGCTGTTTTGGTCCTCCTCCCCGGCTCTCGAATGGAATGTGGTGTTGGTGGTCAGATCTGGCCGCTCTTGGTCTTGTTTGGCGCCCTCCCCGGTGGTTCCTCTTGTCCTCTTTCACTCCTAAAGGTTAGGTCTTTGGCTGCTTGTCCTCTCCAGGAAGGGTGTCCGGGCGGGTCGTGGTGTGGTGGGCGCTCCGGAGACGTGAACTAGGTGTGATGGGGCTCGTGAGGTGTTTGGGTTCCTCCTGGTTTGGCCGAAGTGCTGCTGCGAGTCGACGAGTTAGTTCTCTTCCTTGGCTGCGAGTTGCTTTATGGTCCCTAGTTTGTGTGCCGGTGGACAAGGGGTTGTGCTCCTTGGCTTGGGCTGTATTGGGGGTGATTGGGTGTGTTTCTTGGCTGTGAGGGCCAGTGGAGTGGAGCCGTTGTTGTGGGCTCGTCCGGGTCTGCTGGTACTCTCCCTCTCGTCTCCACTTGGCCTGAGTTGGGCCGAGTTGTTTTGTGTGTCCAGCTGGGTTGGTGTTTCACGTTGCTGCTTGGTGCTTCCTTGTCTCATCCTCTTGGCTAGCACGTCTTTTCCATGGTGTGCCAAACGCGGTGTTAGTCCGGGGCTGAGCTGGTGGTGGCTTGCTGTGGCGTCGGATGTAGCTTTGACGTGTTGATGGGCTCCGTTGTGATTGTGGAAGAAAGTGTGCAGGAGGCACGTGATTGCTGCTTGTCCTACATGGTGTCTTCCTAGTGTAGCCCTTGTCATAGGCTTTTTTAAAAGCTGCAGGATTTATTTTGTTTCTTTTAATTTTGCTTATGTATAGGTTTGACTAGGGTGTAGTTGGTGCCGTGTGTTTAGGAGTTTAGGGGGAGGATTCAGTAGTGGTATTTTCACTATTGAGATAGTGATAGTCGTATAGTTATGTTTGACTAGGTTGGAATGGAATTATGAGATCTTAAAACATGTGGTGATGTGGAATTTGATGCCGCTTTGACCTGCCCGGATGTTTGTCGGGGTTGGATTGTTTGTGGTTTCTATAATACTTCCACATCCCCATATCGGCAAGCTACTTGAGATGTTGTGCTGAACGCTAGGCTTGTCCTGGTATGGACTTGGATGTGGGAGTGTTGTGGTTTCGTTCAAGCAATTCCCTTTGCATCATTTGTGTGGGTCGATTGCGGGGTGAGCGGTAGTACTTTTGTGGTTAGATTCTAGTGGGTAGGACGTTTGTGGGTAGTATAATCTTTTTTCGTAAGACTCTTGCTATGGTCTTACTTTATATTACTCTTTGGCTGTTTAGACACCCGTCTATATATTTACCTCTTAAAGTCATAATGGGAGATTTGTGCGCGAAAAGCTTTCCGTCAAATTTTCGGACCAAAAGTGACCATATCGGCGTTACCTTTCTTTATCTACAAAAACTGTGTTGTTTTTCCTCCAATATGTCCCAAACATGTTTATATGGTGTATATGTCATAATGGGAGCTTTGAGCGTGAAAAGCTTTCTTTGAAATTTTCGGACCAAAAGTGACCATATCGGCGTCACCTTTCTTTATCCACCAAAACTGTTATGTTTTCACCCAAATGTGTCCCAAACATGTTTATATGTTATATATGTCATAATGGGAGCTTTGTGCACGAAAAGCTTTCTTTGAAATTTACGGACCAAAAGTTACCATATCGGCGTCACCTTTCTTTATCCACCAAAACTGTTGTGTTTTCGCTCAAATGTGTCCCAAACATGTTTATATGTTGTATATGTCATAATGGGAGCTTTGTGCGTGAAAAGCTTTCCGTGAAATTTTCGGACCAAAATTGATCATATTGGCGTCACCTTTCTTTATCCACCAAAACTGTATTGTTTTCGCTCAAATGTGTCCCAAACATGTTTATATGATGTATATGTCATAATGGGAGCTTTGTGCGCGAAAAGCTTTCCGTGAAATTTTCGGACCAAAAGTGACCATATGGGCGTCACCTTTCTTTATCCACCAAAACTGTGTGGTTTTCGCTCAAATGTGTCCCAAACATGTTTTAATGGTGTATAGGTCAAAATGGGAGCTTTGTGCGCGAAAAGCTTTCCGTGAAATTTTCGGACCAAAAGAAACCATATGGGCGTCACCTTTCTTTATCCACCAAAACTGTGTGGTTTTCGCTCAAATGTGTCACAAACATGTTTATATGGTGTATATATGTCATAATGAGAGTTTTGTGCGCGAAAAGCTTTCTGTGAAATTTTCGGACCAAACGTGACCATACCGGCGTCACCTTTCTTTATCCACCAAAACTGTGTGGTTTTCGCTCAAATGTGTACCAAACATGTTTATATGGTGTATATATCATAATGGAAGCTTTGTGCGCGAAAAGCTTTCCGTGAAATTTTCGGACCAAAAGTGACCATATCGGCGTCACCTTTCATTATCCACCAAAACTGTGTGGTTTTCGCTCAAATGTGTCCCAAACATGTTTATATGGTGTATATGTCGTAATGGGATCTTTGTGTGCGAAAAACGTTCCGCGAAATTTTCGGACCAAAATTGACCATATCGGCGTCACCTTCTTTATCCACCAAAACTGTGTGGTTTTCGCTCAAATATGTACCAAACATGTTTATATGGTGTATAGGTCATAATGGGAGCTTTGTGCGTGAAAAGCGTTCAGCGAAATTTTCGGACCAAAAGTGACCATATCGGCGTCACCTTTCTTTATCCACCAAAACTGTGTGGTTTTCGCTCAAATGTGTCCCAAACATGTTTATATGGTGTATATGTCATAATGGGATCTTTGTGTGCGAAAAGCTTTCCGTGAAATTTTGGACCAAAAGTGACCATATCGGCGTCACCTTTCTTTAACCACCAAAACTGTGTTGTTTTTGCTCAAATATGTACCAAACATGTTTATATGGTGTATAGGTCATAATGGGAGATTTGTGCGCGAAAAGCTTTCCGTCAAATTTTCGGACCAAAAGTGACCATATCGGCGTCACCTTTCTTTATACACCAAAACTGTGTTTTTTTCCCTCAAATATGTACCAAATATGTTTATATGGTGTTTAAGTCATAATGGGAGCTTTGTGCGCGAAATGCTTTCCGTGAAATTTTCGGACGAAAAGTGACCATATCGGCGTCACCTTTCTTTATCAACCTAAACATTGTTGTTTTCGCTCAAATATGTACCAAACATGTTTATATAGTGTATAGGATATAATGGGAGCTTTGTGCACAAAAAGCTTTCCGTGAAATTTTCGGACCATAAGTGACCATATCGGCGTCACCTTATTTTATCCACCAAAACTGTGTTGTTTTTACTCAAATATTTACCAAACATGTTTATATGGTGTATAGGTCATAATGGGAGCCTTGTGCGCGAAAAGCGTTCCGCGAAATTTTCGGACAAAAAGTGACCATATCGGCGTCACCTTTCTTTATCCACCAAAACTGTGTGGTTTTCCATCAAATGTGTCCCGAACATGCTTATATGGTGTATATGTCATAATGGGATCTTTGTGTGCGAAAAGCTTTCCGTGAAATTTTGGACCAAAAGTGACCATATCGGCGTCACCTTTCTTTAACCACCAAAACTGTGCTGTTTTTGCTCAAATATGTACCAAACATGTTTATATGGTGTATAGGTCATAATGGGAGATTTGTGCGCGAAAAGCTTTCCGTCAAATTTTCGGACCAAAAGTGACCATATCGGCGTCACCTTTCTTTATCCACCAAAACTGTGTTTTTTTCCCTCAAATATGTACCAAATATGTTTATATGGTGTTTAAGTCATAATGGGAGCTTCGTGCGCGAAATGCTTTCCGTGAAATTTTCGGACGAAAAGTGACCATATCGGCGTCACCTTTCTTTATCAACCTAAACATTGTTGTTTTCGCTCAAATATGTACCAAACATGTTTATATAGTGTATAGGATATAATGGGAGCTTTGTGCACAAAAAGCTTTCTGTGAAATTTTCGGACCATAAGTGACCATATCGGCGTCACCTTATTTTATCCACCAAAACTGTGTTGTTTTTACTCAAATATTTACCAAACATGTTTATGTGGTGTATAGGTCATAATGGGAGCCTTGTGCGCGAAAAGCGTTCCGCGAAATTTTCGGACAAAAAGTGACCATATCGGCGTCACCTTTCTTTATCCACCAAAACTGTGTGGTTTTCGCTCAAATGTGTACCAAACATGTTTATATGGTGTATATATCATAATGGAAGCTTTGTGCGCGAAAAGCTTTCCGTGAAATTTTCGGACCAAAAGTGACCATATCGGCGTCACCTTTCATTATCCACCAAAACTGTGTGGTTTTCGCTCAAATGTGTCCCAAACATGTTTATATGGTGTATATGTCGTAATGGGATCTTTGTGTGCGAAAAACGTTCCGCGAAATTTTCGGACCAAAATTGACCATATCGGCGTCACCTTCTTTATCCACCAAAACTGTGTGGTTTTCGCTCAAATATGTACCAAACATGTTTATATGGTGTATAGGTCATAATGGGAGCTTTGTGCGCGAAAAGCGTTCAGCGAAATTTTCGGACCAAAAGTGACCATATCGGCGTCACCTTTCTTTATCCACCAAAACTGTGTGGTTTTCCCTCAAATGTGTCCCGAACATGTTTATATGGTGTATATGTCATAATGGGATCTTTGTGTGCGAAAAGCTTTCCGTGAAATTTTGGACCAAAAGTGACCATATCGGCGTCACCTTTCTTTAACCACCAAAACTGTGCTGTTTTTGCTCAAATATGTACCAAACATGTTTATATGGTGTATAGGTCATAATGGGAGATTTGTGCGCGAAAAGCTTTCCGTCAAATTTTCGGACCAAAAGTGACCATATCGGCGTCACCTTTCTTTATCCACCAAAACTGTGTTTTTTTCCCTCAAATATGTACCAAATATGTTTATATGGTGTTTAAGTCATAATGGGAGCTTCGTGCGCGAAATGCTTTCCGTGAAATTTTCGGACGAAAAGTGACCATATCGGCGTCACCTTTCTTTATCAACCTAAACATTGTTGTTTTCGCTCAAATATGTACCAAACATGTTTATATAGTGTATAGGATATAATGGGAGCTTTGTGCACAAAAAGCTTTCCGTGAAATTTTCGGACCATAAGTGACCATATCGGCGTCACCTTATTTTATCCACCAAAACTGTGTTGTTTTTACTCAAATATTTACCAAACATGTTTATATGGTGTATAGGTCATAATGGGAGCCTTGTGCGCGAAAAGCGTTCCGCGAAATTTTCGGACAAAAAGTGACCATATCGGCGTCACCTTTCTTTATCCACCAAAACTGTGTGGTTTTCCATCAAATGTGTCCCGAACATGCTTATATGGTGTATATGTCATAATGGGATCTTTGTGTGCGAAAAGCTTTCCGTGAAATTTTGGACCAAAAGTGACCATATCGGCGTCACCTTTCTTTAACCACCAAAACTGTGCTGTTTTTGCTCAAATATGTACCAAACATGTTTATATGGTGTATAGGTCATAATGGGAGATTTGTGCGCGAAAAGCTTTCCGTCAAATTTTCGGACCAAAAGTGACCATATCGGCGTCACCTTTCTTTATCCACCAAAACTGTGTTTTTTTCCCTCAAATATGTACCAAATATGTTTATATGGTGTTTAAGTCATAATGGGAGCTTCGTGCGCGAAATGCTTTCCGTGAAATTTTCGGACGAAAAGTGACCATATCGGCGTCACCTTTCTTTATCAACCTAAACATTGTTGTTTTCGCTCAAATATGTACCAAACATGTTTATATAGTGTATAGGATATAATGGGAGCTTTGTGCACAAAAAGCTTTCTGTGAAATTTTCGGACCATAAGTGACCATATCGGCGTCACCTTATTTTATCCACCAAAACTGTGTTGTTTTTACTCAAATATTTACCAAACATGTTTATGTGGTGTATAGGTCATAATGGGAGCCTTGTGCGCGAAAAGCGTTCCGCGAAATTTTCGGACAAAAAGTGACCATATCGGCGTCACCTTTCTTTATCCACCAAAACTGTGTGGTTTTCGCTCAAATGTGTACCAAACATGTTTATATGGTGTATATATCATAATGGAAGCTTTGTGCGCGAAAAGCTTTCCGTGAAATTTTCGGACCAAAAGTGACCATATCGGCGTCACCTTTCATTATCCACCAAAACTGTGTGGTTTTCGCTCAAATGTGTCCCAAACATGTTTATATGGTGTATATGTCGTAATGGGATCTTTGTGTGCGAAAAACGTTCCGCGAAATTTTCGGACCAAAATTGACCATATCGGCGTCACCTTCTTTATCCACCAAAACTGTGTGGTTTTCGCTCAAATATGTACCAAACATGTTTATATGGTGTATAGGTCATAATGGGAGCTTTGTGCGCGAAAAGCGTTCAGCGAAATTTTCGGACCAAAAGTGACCATATCGGCGTCACCTTTCTTTATCCACCAAAACTGTGTGGTTTTCCCTCAAATGTGTCCCGAACATGTTTATATGGTGTATATGTCATAATGGGATCTTTGTGTGCGAAAAGCTTTCCGTGAAATTTTGGACCAAAAGTGACCATATCGGCGTCACCTTTCTTTAACCACCAAAACTGTGCTGTTTTTGCTCAAATATGTACCAAACATGTTTATATGGTGTATAGGTCATAATGGGAGATTTGTGCGCGAAAAGCTTTCCGTCAAATTTTCGGACCAAAAGTGACCATATCGGCGTCACCTTTCTTTATCCACCAAAACTGTGTTTTTTTCACTCAAATATGTACCAAATATGTTTATATGGTGTTTAAGTCATAATGGGAGCTTCGTGCGCGAAATGCTTTCCGTGAAATTTTCGGACGAAAAGTGACCATATCGGCGTCACCTTTCTTTATCAACCTAAACATTGTTGTTTTCGCTCAAATATGTACCAAACATGTTTATATAGTGTATAGGATATAATGGGAGCTTTGTGCACAAAAAGCTTTCCGTGAAATTTTCGGACCATAAGTGACCATATCGGCGTCACCTTATTTTATCCACCAAAACTGTGTTGTTTTTACTCAAATATTTACCAAACATGTTTATATGGTGTATAGGTCATAATGGGAGCCTTGTGCGCGAAAAGCGTTCCGCGAAATTTTCGGACAAAAAGTGACCATATCGGCGTCACCTTTCTTTATCCACCAAAACTGTGTGGTTTTCGCTCAAATGTGTACCAAACATGTTTATATGGTGTATATATCATAATGGAAGCTTTGTGCGCGAAAAGCTTTCCGTGAAATTTTCGGACCAAAAGTGACCATATCGGCGTCACCTTTCATTATCCACCAAAACTGTGTGGTTTTCGCTCAAATGTGTCCCAAACATGTTTATATAGTGTATATGTCGTAATGGGATCTTTGTGTGCGAAAAACGTTCCGCGAAATTTTCGGACCAAAATTGACCATATCGGCGTCACCTTCTTTATCCACCAAAACTGTGTGGTTTTCGCTCAAATATGTACCAAACATGTTTATATGGTGTATAGGTCATAATGGGAGCTTTGTGCGTGAAAAGCGTTCAGCGAAATTTTCGGACCAAAAGTGACCATATCGGCGTCACCTTTCTTTATCCACCAAAACTGTGTGGTTTTCCCTCAAATGTGTCCCAAACATGTTTATATGGTGTATATGTCATAATGGGATCTTTGTGTGCGAAAAGCTTTCCGTGAAATTTTGGACCAAAAGTGACCATATCGGCGTCACCTTTCTTTAACCACCAAAACTGTGTTGTTTTTGCTCAAATATGTACCAAACATGTTTATATGGTGTATAGGTCATAATGGGAGATTTGTGGGCGAAAAGCTTTCCGTCAAATTTTCGGACCAAAAGTGACCATATCGGCGTCACCTTTCTTTATCCACCAAAACTGTGTTTTTTCCCTCAAATATGTACCAAATATGTTTATATGGTGTTTAAGTCATAATGGGAGCTTTGTGCGCGAAATGCTTTCCGTGAAATTTTCGGACGAAAAGTGACCATATCGGCGTCACCTTTCTTTATCAACCTAAACATTGTTGTTTTCGCTCAAATATGTACCAAACATGTTTATATAGTGTATAGGATATAATGGGAGCTTTGTGCACAAAAAGCTTTCCGTGAAATTTTCGGACCATAAGTGACCATATCGGCGTCACCTTATTTTATCCACCAAAACTGTGTTGTTTTTACTCAAATATTTACCAAACATGTTTATATGGTGTATAGGTCATAATGGGAGCCTTGTGCGCGAAAAGCGTTCCGCGAAATTTTCGGACAAAAAGTGACCATATCGGCGTCACCTTTCTTTATCCACCAAAACTGTGTGGTTTTCGCTCAAATGTGTACCAAACATGTTTATATGGTGTATATATCATAATGGAAGCTTTGTGCGCGAAAAGCTTTCCGTGAAATTTTCGGACCAAAAGTGACCATATCGGCGTCACCTTTCATTATCCACCAAAACTGTGTGGTTTTCGCTCAAATGTGTCCCAAACATGTTTATATGGTGTATATGTCGTAATGGGATCTTTGTGTGCGAAAAACGTTCCGCGAAATTTTCGGACCAAAATTGACCATATCGGCGTCACCTTCTTTATCCACCAAAACTGTGTGGTTTTCGCTCAAATATGTACCAAACATGTTTATATGGTGTATAGGTCATAATGGGAGCTTTGTGCGTGAAAAGCGTTCAGCGAAATTTTCGGACCAAAAGTGACCATATCGGCGTCACCTTTCTTTATCCACCAAAACTGTGTGGTTTTCCCTCAAATGTGTCCCAAACATGTTTATATGGTGTATATGTCATAATGGGATCTTTGTGTGCGAAAAGCTTTCCGTGAAATTTTGGACCAAAAGTGACCATATCGGCGTCACCTTTCTTTAACCACCAAAACTGTGTTGTTTTTGCTCAAATATGTACCAAACATGTTTATATGGTGTATAGGTCATAATGGGAGATTTGTGGGCGAAAAGCTTTCCGTCAAATTTTCGGACCAAAAGTGACCATATCGGCGTCACCTTTCTTTATCCACCAAAACTGTGTTTTTTCCCTCAAATATGTACCAAATATGTTTATATGGTGTTTAAGTCATAATGGGAGCTTTGTGCGCGAAATGCTTTCCGTGAAATTTTCGGACGAAAAGTGACCATATCGGCGTCACCTTTCTTTATCAACCTAAACATTGTTGTTTTCGCTCAAATATGTACCAAACATGTTTATATAGTGTATAGGATATAATGGGAGCTTTGTGCACAAAAAGCTTTCCGTGAAATTTTCGGACCATAAGTGACCATATCGGCGTCACCTTATTTTATCCACCAAAACTGTGTTGTTTTTACTCAAATATTTACCAAACATGTTTATATGGTGTATAGGTCATAATGGGAGCCTTGTGCGCGAAAAGCGTTCCGCGAAATTTTCGGACAAAAAGTGACCATATCGGCGTCACCTTTCTTTATCCACCAAAACTGTGTGGTTTTCGCTCAAATGTGTACCAAACATGTTTATATGGTGTATATATCATAATGGAAGCTTTGTGCGCGAAAAGCTTTCCGTGAAATTTTCGGACCAAAAGTGACCATATCGGCGTCACCTTTCATTATCCACCAAAACTGTGTGGTTTTCGCTCAAATGTGTCCCAAACATGTTTATATGGTGTATATGTCGTAATGGGATCTTTGTGTGCGAAAAACGTTCCGCGAAATTTTCGGACCAAAATTGACCATATCGGCGTCACCTTCTTTATCCACCAAAACTGTGTGGTTTTCGCTCAAATATGTACCAAACATGTTTATATGGTGTATAGGTCATAATGGGAGCTTTGTGCGTGAAAAGCGTTCAGCGAAATTTTCGGACCAAAAGTGACCTAATCGGCGTCACCTTTCTTTATCCACCAAAACTGTGTGGTTTTCGCTCAAATGTGTCCCAAACATGTTTATATGGTGTATATGTCATAATGGGATCTTTGTGTGCGAAAAGCTTTCCGTGAAATTTTGGACCAAAAGTGACCATATCGGCGTCACCTTTCTTTAACCACCAAAACTGTGTTGTTTTTGCTCAAATATGTACCAAACATGTTTATATGGTGTATAGGTCATAATGGGAGATTTGTGCGCGAAAAGCTTTCCGTCAAATTTTCGGACCAAAAGTGACCATATCGGCGTCACCTTTCTTTATCCACTAAAACTGTGTTTTTTTCCCTCAAATATGTACCAAATATGTTTATATGGTGTTTAAGTCATAATGGGAGCTTTGTGCGCGAAATGCTTTCCGTGAAATTTTCGAACGAAAAGTGACCATATCGGCGTCACCTTTCTTTATCAACCTAAACATTGTTGTTTTCGCTCAAATATGTACCAAACATGTTTATATAGTGTATAGGATATAATGGGAGCTTTGTGCACAAAAAGCTTTCCGTGAAATTTTCGGACCATAAGTGACCATATCGGCGTCACCTTATTTTATCCACCAAAACTGTGTTGTTTTTACTCAAATATTTACCAAACATGTTTATATGGTGTATAGGTCATAATGGGAGCCTTGTGCGCGAAAAGCGTTCCGCGAAATTTTCGGACAAAAAGTGACCATATCGGCGTCACCTTTCTTTATCCACCAAAACTGTGTGGTTTTCGCTCAAATATGTACCAAACATGTTTATATGGTGTATAGGTCATAATGGGAGCTTTGTGCGCGAAAAGCGTTCCGCGAAATTTTCGGACCAAAAGTGACCATATCGGCGTCACCTTTCTTTATCCACAAAAACTGTGTGGTTTTCCATCATATGTGTCCCGAACATGCTTATATGGTGTATATGTCATAATGGGATCTTTGTGAGCGAAAAGCTTTCCGTGAAATTTTGGACCAAAAGTGACCATATCGGCGTCACCTTTCTTTATCCACCAAAACTGTGTTGTTTTTGCTCAAATGTATCCCAAACATGTTTCTATGGTGTATAGGTCATAATGGGAGCTTTGTGCGCGAAAAGCTTTTCGCGAAATTTTCGGACCAAAATTGACTATATATGTGTCAGCTTTCTTTATCCACCAAAAACTGTGTTGTTTTCCCTTAAATATGTATCAAACATGTTTATATGGTGTATAGGTCATAATGGGAGCTTTGTGCGCGAAAAGCTTTCCGTGAAATTTTCGGACCAAAAGTGACCATATCGGCGTCACCTTTCTTTATCCACCAAAACTGTGTGGTTTTCGCTCAAATGTGTCCCAAACATGTTTATATGGTGTATATGTCGTAATGGGATCTTTGTGTGCGAAAAGCGTTCCGCGAAATTTTCGGACCAAAAGTGACCATATCGGCGTCACCTTTCTTTATCCACCAAAACTGTGTGGTTTTCGCTCAAATATGTCCCAAACATGTTTATATGGTGTATATGTCATAATGGGATCTTTGTGTGCGAAAAACTTTCCGTGAAATTTTGGACCAAAAGTGACCATATCGGCGTCACCTTTCTTTAACCACCAAAATTGTGTTGTTTTTGCTCAAATGTGTCCCAAACATGTTTATATGGTGTATAGGTCATAATGGGAGCTTTGTGCGCGAAAAGCTTTCCGTGAAATTTTCGGACCAAAAGTGACCATATCGGCGTCACCTTACTTTATCCACCAAAACTGTGTTGTTTTTGCTCAAATGTGTCCCAAACATGTTTCTATGGTGTTTAAGTCAGAATGGATCAAATTTTCGGACCAAAATTGACCATATCGGCGTTACCTTTCTTTATCCACCAAAACTGTGTGGTTTTCGCTCAAATATGTACCAAACATGTTTATATGGTGTATAGGTCATAATGGGAGCTTTGTGCGCGAAAAGCTTTCCGTGAAATTTTCGGACCAAAAGTGACCATATCGGCGTCACCTTTCTTTATCGACAAGAACTGTGTGTTTTTCGCTCAAATATGTCCCAAACATGTTTATATGGTGTATATGTCATAATGGGAGATTTGTGTGCGAAAAGCTTTCCGTGAAATTTTGGGCCAAAAGTGACCATATCGGCGTCACCTTTCTTTATCCACCAAAACTGTGTTGTTTTTGCTCAAATGTTTCCCAAACATGTTTATATGGTGTATATGTCATAATGGAAGCTTTGTGTGCGAAAAACTTTCCGTGAAATTTTCGGGCCAAAAGTGACCATATCGGCGTTACATTTCTTTATCCATCAAAACTATGTGGTTTTCGCTCAAATATGTACCAAACATGTTTATATGGTGTATAGGTCATAATGCGAGCTTTGTGCGCGAAAAGCTTTTCGTGAAATTTTCGGACCAAAATTGACTATATCTGCGTCAGCTTTCTATATCCACCAAAACTGTGTTGTTTTCCCACAAATATTTACCAAATATGTTTATATGGTGTTTAAGTCAGAATGGAAGCTTTGTGTGCGAAAAGTTTTCCGTGAAATTATCGAACCAAAAGTGATCATATCGGCGTCACCTTTCTTTATCCACCAAAACTGTGTGGTTTTCGCTCAAATGTGTCCAAAACATGTTTATATGGTGTATATGTCATAATGGGAGCTTTGTGCGCGACAAGCTTTCCGTAAAATTTTCGGACCAAAAGTGACCATATCGGCGTCACCTTTCTTTATCCACCAAAACTGTGTGGTTTTCGCTCAAATGTGTCCCAAACATGTTTATATGGTGTTTATGTCATCATGGAAGCTTTGTGTGCGAAAACTTTCCGTGAAATTTTGGACCAAAAGTGACCATATCGGCGTAACTATTCTTTATCCACCAAAACTTTGTTGTTTTTGCTCAAATGTTTCCCATACATGTTTATATGGTGTATATGTCATAATGGGAGCTTTGTGCGCGAAAAGCGTTCCGCGAAATTTTTGGACCAAAAGTGACCATATCGGCGTCACCTTCTTTATCCACCAAAACTGTGTGGTTTTCGCTCAAATATGTACCAAACATGTTTATATGGTGTATAGGTCATAATGGGAGCTTTGTGCGCGAAAAGCGTTCAGCGAAATTTTCGGACCAAAAGTGACCATATCGGCGTCACCTTTCTTTATCCACCAAAACTGTGTGGTTTTCGATCAAATGTGTCCCAAACATGTTTATATGGTGTATATGTCATAATGGGATCTTTGTGTGCGAAAAGCTTTCCGTGAAATTTTGGACCAAAAGTGACCATATCGGCGTCACCTTTCTTTAACCACCAAAACTGTGTTGTTTTTGCTGAAATATGTAATAAACATGTTTATATGGTGTATAGGTCATAATGGGAGATTTGTGCGCGAAAAGCTTTCCGTCAAATTTTCGGACCAAAAGTGACCATATCGGCGTCACCTTTCTTTATCCACCAAAACTGTGTTTTTTCCCTCAAATATGTACCAAACATGTTTATATGGTGTTTAAGTCATAATGGGAGCTTTGTGCGCGAAAAGCTTTCCGTGAAATTTTCGGACGAAAAGTGACCATATCGGCGTCACCTTTCTTTATCAACCTAAACATTGTTGTTTTCGCTCAAATATGTACCAAACATGTTTATATGGTGTATAGGACATAATGGGAGCTTTGTGCACAAAAAGCTTTCCGTGAAATTTTCGGACCAAAAGTGACCATATCGGCGTCACCTTATTTTATCCACCAAAACTGTGTTGTTTTTACTCAAATATTTACCAAACACGTTTATATGGTATATAGGTCATAATGGGAGCCTTGTGCGCGAAAAGCGTTCCGCGAAATTTTCGGACAAAAAGTGACCATATCGGCGTCACCTTTCTTTATCCACCAAAACTGTGTGGTTTTCGCTCAAATATGTACCAAACATGTTTATATGGTGTATAGGTCATAATGGGAGCTTTGTGCGCGAAAAGCGTTCCGCGAAATTTTCGGACCAAAAGTGACCATATCGACGTCTCCTTTCTTTATCCACCAAAACTGTGTGGTTTTCCATCAAATGTGTCCCAAACATGCTTATATGGTGTATATGTCATAATGGGATCTTTGTGTGCGAAAAGCTTTCCGTGAAATTTTGGACCAAAAGTGACCATATCGGCGTCTCCTTTCTTTATCCACCAAAAACTGTGTTGTTTTCCCCTAAATATGTACCAAACATGTTTATATGGTGTATAGGTCATAATGGGAGCTTTGTGCGTGAAAAGCTTTCCGTGAAATTTTCGGACCAAAAGTGACCATATCGGCGTCACCTTTCTTTATCCACCAAAACTGTGTGGTTTTCGCTCAAATGTGTCCCAAACATGTTTATATGGTGTATATGTCGTAATGGGATCTTTGTGTGCGAAAAGTGTTCCGCGAAATTTTCGGACCAAAAGTGACCATATCGGCGTAACCTTTTTTTATCCACCAAAACTGTGTGGTTTTCGCTCAAATATGTCCCAAACATGTTTATATAGTGTATATGTCATAATGGGATCTTTGTGTGCGAAAAACTTTCCGTGAAATTTTGGACCAAAAATGACCATATCGGCGTCACCTTTCTTTAACCACCAAAACTGTGTTGTTTTTGCTCAAATGTGTCCCAAACATGTTTCTATGGTGTATAGGTCATAATGGGAGCTTTGTGCGCGAAAAGCTTTTCACGAAATTTTCGGACCAAAATTGACTATATATGTGTCAGCTTTCTTTATCCACCAAAACTGTGTTTGTTTTCCCTTAAATATGTACCAAAATGTTTATATGGTGTATAGGTCATAATGGGAACTTTGTGCGCGAAAAGCTTTCCGTGAAATTTTCGGACCAAAAGTGACCATATCGGCGTCACCTTACTTTATCCACCAAAACTGTGTTGTTTTTGCTCAAATGTGTCCCAAACATGTTTCTATGGTGTTTAAGTCAGAATGGATCAAATTTTCGGACCAAAATTGACCATATCGGCGTTACCTTTCTTTATCCACCAAAACTGTGTGGTTTTCGCTCAAATATGTACCAAACATGTTTATATGGTGTATAGGTCATAATGGGAGCTTTGTGCGCGAAAAGCTTTCCGTGAAATTTTCGGACAAAAAGTGACCATATCGGCGTCACCTTTCTTTATCGACCAGAACTGTGTGTTTTTCGCTCAAATATGTCCCAAACATGTTTATATGGTGTATATGTCATAATGGGAGATTTGTGTGCGAAAAGCTTTTCGTGAAATTTTGCGCCAAAAGTGACCATATCGGCGTCACCTTTCTTTATCCACCAAAACTGTGTTGTTTTTGCTAAAATGTTTCCCAAACATGTTTATATGGTGTATATGTCATAATGGAAGCTTTGTGCGCGAAAAACTTTCCGTGAAATTTTCGGGCCAAAAGTGACCATATCGGCGTTACATTTCTTTATCTATCAAAACTATGTGGTTTTCGCTCAAATATGTAACAAACCTGTTTATATGGTGTATAGGTCATAATGCGAGCTTTGTGCGCGAAAAGCTTTTCGTGAAATTTTCGGACCTAAATTGACTATATCTGCGTCAACTTTCTTTATCCACCAAAACTGTGTTGTTTTCCCTTAAATATTTACAAAATATGTTTATATGGTGTTTAAGTCAGAATGGAAGCTTTGTGTGCGAAAAGCTTTCCGTGAAATTTTCGAACCAAAAGTGACCATATCGGCATCACGTTTCTTTATCCACCAAAACTGTGTGGTTTTCGCTCAAATGTGTCCCAAACATGTTTATATGGTGTATATGTCATAATGGGAGCTTTGTGCGCGAAAAGCTTTCCGTAAAATTTTCGGACCAAAAGTGACCATATCGGCGTCACCTTTCTTTATCCACCAAAACTGTGTGGTTTTCGCTCAAATGTGTCCCAAAAATGTTTATATGGTGTTTATGTCATCATGGAAGCTTTGTGTGCGAAAAGCTTTCCGTGAAAGTTTGGACCAAAAGTGACCATATCGGCGTAACTATTCTTTATCCACCAAAACTGTGTTGTTTTTGCTCAAATGTTTCCCATACATGTTTATATGGTGTATATGTCATAATGGGAGCTTTGTGCGCGAAAAGCTTTCTGTGAAATTTTCGGACCAAAAGTGACCATATCGGCGTTACATTTCTTTATCCATCAAAACTAAGTGGTGTTCGCTCAAATATGTACCAAACATGTTTATATGGTGTATAGGTCAAAATGGGAGCTTTGTGCGCGAAAAGCTTTTCGTGAAATTTTCGGACCAAAATTGACTATATCTGCGTAAGCTTTCTTTATCCACCAAAACTATGTTGTTTTCCCTCAAATATGTACAAAACGTGTTTATATGGTGCATAGGTCATAATGGGAGCCTTGTGCGCGAAAAGTTTTCCCTGAAATTTTCGGACCAAAAGTGATCATATCGGCGTCACCTTACTTTATCCACTAAAACTGTGTTGTTTTTGCTCAAATGTTTACCAAACATGTTTCTATGGTGTATAGGTCATAATGGGAGCTTTATGCGCCAAAAGCTTTCCGCGAAATTTTCGGACCAAAAGTGACCATATCGGCGTCACCTTACTTTATCCACCAAAACTGTGTTGTTTTTGCTCAAATATGTCCCAAACATGTTTCTATGGTGTATAGGTCATAATGGGAGCCTTGTGCGCGAAAAGCGTTCCGCGAAATTTTCGGACCAAAAGTGACCATATCGGCGTCACCTTTCTTTATCCACCAAAACTGTGTGGTTTTCTCTCAAATATGTACCAAACATGTTTATATGGTGTATAGGTCATAATGGGAGCTTTGTGCGCGAAAAGCTTTCCGTGAAATTTTCGGACCAAAAGTGACCATATCGGCGTCACCTTTCTTTATCCACCAAAACTTTGTGGTTTTCGCTCAAATGTGTCCCAAACATGTTTATATGGTGTATATGTCATAATGGGATCTTTGTGTGCGAAAAGCTTTCCGTGAAATTTTGGACCAAAAGTGACCATATCGGCGTCACCTTTCTTTAACCACCAAAACTGTGTTGTTTTTGCTCAAATGTGTCCCAAACATGTTTCTATGGTGTATAGGTCATAATGGGAGCTTTGTGCGCGAAAAGCTTTTCGCGAAATTTTCGGACCAAAATTGACTATATATGTGTCAGCTTTCTTTATCCACCAAAACTGTGTTGTTTTCCCTTAAATATGTACCAAACATGTTTATATGGTGTATAGGTCATAACGGGAACTTTGTGCGCGAAAAGCTTTCCGTGAAATTTTCGGAACAAAAGTGACCATATCGGCGTCACCTTACTTTATCCACCAAAACTGTGTTGTTTTCGCTCAAATGTGTCCCAAACATGTTTCTATGGTGTTGAAGTCAGAATGGATCAAATTTTCGGACCAAAATTGACCATATCGGCGTCACCTTTCTTTATCCACCAAAACTGTGTGGTTTTCGCTCAAATATGTACCAAACATGTTTATATGGTGTATAGGTCATAATGGGAGCTTTGTGCGCGAAAAGCTTTCCGTGAAATTTTCGGACCAAAAGTGACCATATTGGCGTCACCTTTCTTTATCGACCAGAACTGTGTGGTTTTCGCTCAAATATGTCCCAAACATGTTTATATGGTGTATATGACATAATGGGAGATTTGTGTGCGAAAAGCTTTCCGTGAAATTTTGGGCCAAAAGTGACCATATCGGTGTCACCTTTCTTTATCCAACAAAACTGTGTTGTTTTTGCTCAAATGTTTCCCAAACATGTTTATATGGTGTATATGTCATAATGGAAGCTTTGTGCACGAAAAGCTTTCCGTGAAATTTTCGGGCCAAAAGTGACCATATCGGCGTTACATTTCTTTATCCATCAAAACTATGTGGTTTTCGCTCAAATATATACCAAACATGTTTATATGGTGTATAGATCATAATGCGAGTTTTGTGCGCGAAAAGCTTTTTGTGAAATTTTCGGACCAAAATTGACTATATCTGCGTCAGCTTTCTTTATCCACCAAAACTGTGTTGTTTTCCCTCAAATATGTACCAAACATGTTTATATGGTGTTTAAGTCAGAATGGAAGCTTTGGGTGTGAAAAGCTTTCCGTGAAATTTTCGAACCAAAAGTGACCATATCGGCGTCACCTTTCTTTATCCACCAAAACTGTGTGGTTTTCGCTCAAATGTGTCCCAAACATGTTATATGGTGTATATGTCATAATGGGAGCTTTGTGCGCGAAAAGCTTTCCGTAAAATTTTCGGACAAAAAGTGACAATATCGGCATCACCTTTCTTTATCCACCAAAACTGTGTGGGTTTCGCTCAAATGTGTCCCAAACATGTTTATATGGTGTTTATGTCATCATGGAAGCTTTGTGTGCGAAAAGCTTTCCGTGAAATTTTGGACCAAAAGTGACCATATCGGCGTAACTATTCTTTATCCACCAAAACTGTGTTGTTTTTGCTCAAATATTTCCCATACATGTTTATATCGTGTATATGTCATAATGTGAGCTTTGTGCGCGAAAAGCTTTCCGTGAAATTTTCGGACCAAAAGTGACCATATCGGCGTCACCTTTCTTTATCCACCAAAACTTTGTGGTTTTCGCTCAAATGTGTCCCAAACATGTTTATATGGTGTATATGTCATAATGGGATCTTTGTGTGCGAAAAGCTTTCCGTGAAATTTTGGACCAAAAGTGACCATATCGGCGTCACCTTTCTTTAACCACCAAAACTGTGTTGTTTTTGCTCAAATGTGTCCCAAACATGTTTCTATGGTGTATAGGTCATAATGGGAGCTTTGTGCGCGAAAAGCTTTTCGCGAAATTTTCGGACCAAAATTGACTATATATGTGTCAGCTTTCTTTATCCACCAAAACTGTGTTGTTTTCCCTTAAATATGTACCAAACATGTTTATATGGTGTATAGGTCATAACGGGAACTTTGTGCGCGAAAAGCTTTCCGTGAAATTTTCGGACCAAAAGTGACCATATCGGCGTCACCTTACTTTATCCACCAAAACTGTGTTGTTTTCGCTCAAATGTGTCCCAAACATGTTTCTATGGTGTTGAAGTCAGAATGGATCAAATTTTCGGACCAAAATTGACCATATCGGCGTCACCTTTCTTTATCCACCAAAACTGTGTGGTTTTCGCTCAAATATGTACCAAACATGTTTATATGGTGTATAGGTCATAATGGGAGCTTTGTGCGCGAAAAGCTTTCCGTGAAATTTTCGGACCAAAAGTGACCATATTGGCGTCACCTTTCTTTATCGACCAGAACTGTGTGGTTTTCGCTCAAATATGTCCCAAACATGTTTATATGGTGTATATGACATAATGGGAGATTTGTGTGCGAAAAGCTTTCCGTGAAATTTTGGGCCAAAAGTGACCATATCGGCGTCACCTTTCTTTATCCAACAAAACTGTGTTGTTTTTGCTCAAATGTTTCCCAAACATGTTTATATGGTGTATATGTCATAATGGAAGCTTTGTGCACGAAAAGCTTTCCGTGAAATTTTCGGGCCAAAAGTGACCATATCGGCGTTACATTTCTTTATCCATCAAAACTATGTGGTTTTCGCTCAAATATATACCAAACATGTTTATATGGTGTATAGATCATAATGCGAGTTTTGTGCGCGAAAAGCTTTTTGTGAAATTTTCGGACCAAAATTGACTATATCTGCGTCAGCTTTCTTTATCCACCAAAACTGTGTTGTTTTCCCTCAAATATGTACCAAACATGTTTATATGGTGTTTAAGTCAGAATGGAAGCTTTGGGTGTGAAAAGCTTTCCGTGAAATTTTCGAACCAAAAGTGACCATATCGGCGTCACCTTTCTTTATCCACCAAAACTGTGTGGTTTTCGCTCAAATGTGTCCCAAACATGTTTATATGGTGTATATGTCATAATGGGAGCTTTGTGCGCGAAAAGCTTTCCGTAAAATTTTCGGACAAAAAGTGACAATATCGGCATCACCTTTCTTTATCCACCAAAACTGTGTGGGTTTCGCTCAAATGTGTCCCAAACATGTTTATATGGTGTTTATGTCATCATGGAAGCTTTGTGTGCGAAAAGCTTTCCGTGAAATTTTGGACCAAAAGTGACCATATCGGCGTAACTATTCTTTATCCGCCAAAACTGTGTTGTTTTTGCTCAAATATTTCCCATACATGTTTATATCGTGTATATGTCATAATGTGAGCTTTGTGCGCGAAAAGCTTTCCGTGAAATTTTCGGACCAAAATTGACCATATCGGCGTTACATTTCTTTATCCATCAAAACTAAGTGGTGTTCGCTCAAATATTTACCAAACATGTTTATATGGTGTATAGGTCAAAATGGGAGCTTTGTGCGCGAAAAGCTTTTCGTGAAATTTTCGGACCAAAATTTTATATCTGCGTCAGCTTTCTTTATCCACCAAATCTGTGTTGTTTTCCCTCAAATATATACCAAACATGTTTATATGGTGCATAGGTCATAATGGGAGCCTTGTGCGCGAAAAGTTTTCCCTGAAATTTTCGGACCAAAAGTGATCATATCGGCGTCACCTTACTTTATCCACTAAAACTGTGTTGTTTTTGCTCAAATGTTTACCAAACATGTTTCTATGGTGTATAGGTCATAATGGGAGCTTTATGCGCGAAATGCTTTCCGTGAAATTTTCGGACCAAAATTAACCATATCTGCGTTACGTTTCTTTATCCACCAAAACTTTGTTGTTTTCGCTCAAATATGTACCAAACATGTTTATATGGTGTATAGGTCATAATGGGAGCTTTGTGCGCGAACAGCGTTCCGCGAAATTTTCGGACCAAAAGTGACCATATCGGCGTCACCTTTCTTTATCCACCAAAACTGTGTGGTTTTCGTTCAAATGTGTCCCAAACATGTTTATATGGTGTATATGTCATAATGGGAGCTTTGTGTGCGAAAAGCTTTCTGTGAAATTTTGGACCAAAAGTGACTATATCGGCGTCACCTTTCTTTATCCACCAAAACTGTGTGGTTTTCGCTCAAATGTGTCCCAAACATGTTTATATGGTGTATATATGTCATAATGAGAGCTTTGTGCGCGTAAAGCTTTCCGTGAAATTTTGGACCAAAAGTGACCATATCAGCGTCACCTTTCTTTATCCACCAAAACTGTGTAGTTTTCGCTCAAATGTGTCCCAAACATGTTTATATGTTGTTTATGTCATCATGGAAGCTTTGTGTGCGTAAAGCTTTCCGTGAAATTTTGGACCAAAAGTGACCATATCAGCGTCACCTTTCTTTATCCACCAAAACTGTGTTGTTTTCCCTCAAATATGTACCAAACATGTTTATATGGTGTTTAAGTCATAATGGTAGATTTGTGTGCGAAAAGCTTTCTGTGAAATTTTCGGACCAAACGTGACCATATCGGCGTCACCTTTCTTTATCCACCAAAACTTTGTTGCTTTCGCTCAAATATGTACCAAACATGTTTATATGGTGTATAGGTCATAATGGGAGCTTTGTGCACGAAAACATTTTCGTGAAATTTTCGTACTAAAAGTTACCATATCGTTGTCAACTTTCTTTATCCACCAAAACTGTGTTGTTTTCGCTAAAATATCTACCAAATATGTTTATATGGTGTATAGGTCATAATGGGAGCTTTATGCGCGAAATGCTTTCCGTGAAATTTTCGGACCAAAATTAACCATATCTGCGTTACCTTTCTTTATCCACCAAAACTTTGTTGTTTTCGCTCAAATATGTACCAAACATGTTTATATGGTGTATAGGTCATAATGGGAGCTTTGTGCGCGAACAGCGTTCCGCGAAATTTTCGGACCAAAAGTGACCATATCGGCGTCACCTTTCTTTATCCACCAAAACTGTGTGGTTTTCGTTCAAATGTGTCCCAAACATGTTTATATGGTGTATATGTCATAATGGGAGCTTTGTGTGCGAAAAGCTTTCCGTGAAATTTTGGACCAAAAGTGACTATATCGGCGTCACCTTTCTTTATCCACCAAAACTGTGTGGTTTTCGCTCAAATGTGTCCCAAACATGTTTATATGGTGTATATATGTCATAATGAGAGCTTTGTGCGCGTAAAGCTTTCCGTGAAATTTTGGACCAAAAGTGACCATATCAGCGTCACCTTTCTTTATCCACCAAAACTGTGTAGTTTTCGCTCAAATGTGTCCCAAACATGTTTATATGTTGTTTATGTCATCATGGAAGCTTTGTGTGCGTAAAGCTTTCCGTGAAATTTTGGACCAAAAGTGACCATATCAGCGTCACCTTTCTTTATCCACCAAAACTGTGTTGTTTTCCCTCAAATATGTACCAAACATGTTTATATGGTGTTTAAGTCATAATGGTAGATTTGTGTGCGAAAAGCTTTCTGTGAAATTTTCGGACCAAACGTGACCATATCGGCGTCACCTTTCTTTATCCACCAAAACTTTGTTGCTTTCGCTCAAATATGTACCAAACATGTTTATATGGTGTATAGGTCATAATGGGAGCTTTGTGCACGAAAACATTTTCGTGAAATTTTCGTACTAAAAGTTACCATATCGTTGTCAACTTTCTTTATCCACCAAAACTGTGTTGTTTTCGCTAAAATATCTACCAAATATGTTTATATGGTGTATAGGTCATAATGGGAGCCTTGTGCGCGAAAAGCTTTCCGTGAAATTTTGGACCAAAAGTGACCATATCAGCGTCACCTTTCTTTATCCACCAAAACTGTGTTGTTTTCCCTCAAATATGTACCAAACATGTTTATATGGTGTTTAAGTCATAATGGTAGATTTGTGTGCGAAAAGCTTTCTGTGAAATTTTCGGACCAAACGTGACCATATCGGCGTCACCTTTCTTTATCCACAAAAACTGTGTGGTTTTCGCTCAAATGTGTCCCAAACATGTTTATATGGTGTATATGTCATAATGCAAGCTTTGTGCGCGAAAAGCTTTCCGTGAAATTTTCGGACTAAAAGTGACCATATCGGCGTCACCTTTCTTTATCCTCCAAAACTGTGTGGTTTTCATTCAAATGTGTCCCCAAACATTTTTATATGGTGTATATGTCATAATGTGAGCTTTGTGCGCGAAAAGCTTTCCGTGAAATTTTCGGACCAAAAGTGACCTTATCGGCGTCACCTTTCTTCATCCACCTAAACATTGTTGTTTTCGCTCAAATATGTACCAAACTTGTTTATATGGTGTATAGGTCATAATGGGAGATTTGTGCACGAAAAGCTTTCCGTGAAATTTTCGGACCAAAAGTGACCATATCGGCGTCACCTTTTTTTATCCACCAAAATTGTGTTGTTTTTGCTCAAATATTTACCAAACATGTGTATATGGTGTATAGGTCATAATGGGAGCCTTGTGCGTGAAAAGCTTTTCGTGAAATTTTCGGAAGAAAATTGACCATATCGGCATCACCTTACTTTATCCACCAAAACTGTGTGGTTTTCGCTCAAATGTGTCGCAAACATGTTTATATGGTGTATATGTCATAATGGGAGCTGTGTGTGCGAAAAGCTTTCCGTGAAATTTTGGACCAAAAGTGACCATATCGGCGTAACTATTCTTTATCCACCAAAACTGTGTTGTTTTTGCTCAAATGTTTCCCATACATGTTTATATGGTGTATATGTCATAATGGGAGCTTTGTGCGCGAAAAGCTTTCCGTGAAATTTTCGGACCAAAAGTGACCATATCGGCGTTACATTTCTTTATCCGTCAAAACTAAGTGGTGTTCGCTCAAATATGTACCAAACATGTTTATATGGTGTATAGGTCAAAATGGGAGCTTTGTGCGCGAAAAGCTTTTCGTGAAATTTTCGGACCAAAATTGACTATATCTGCATCAGCTTTCTTTATCCACCAAAACTGTGTTGTTTTCCCTCAAATATGTACCAAACATGTTTATATGGTGTTTAAGTCATAATGGGAGCTTTGTGTGTGAAAAGCTTTCCGTGAAATTTTCGGACCAAAAGTGACCATATTGGCGTCACCTTTCTTTATCCACCATAACTGTGTGGTTTTCGCTCAAATGTGTCCCAAACATGTTTATATGGTGTATATATGTCATAATGAGAGCTTTGTGCGCGAAAAGCTTTCTGTGAAATTTTGGGACCAAATGTGACCATATAGGCGTCACCTTTCTTTATCCACCAAAACTGTGTGGTTTTCGCTCAAATGTGTCTCAAACATGTTTATATGGTGTATATGTCATAATGCAAGCTTTGTGCGCGAAAAGCTTTCCGTGAAATTTTTGGACCAAAAGTGACCATATCTGCGTCCCCTTTCTTTATCCCCAAAACTGTGTGGTTTTCGTTCAAATGTGTCCCAAACATGTTTATATGGTGTATATGTCATAATGGGAGCTTTGTGCGCGAAAAGCTTTCCGTGAAATTTTCGAACCAAAAGTGACCTTATCGGCGTCACCTTTCTTTATCCACCTAAACATTGTTGTTTTCGCTCAAATGTGTCCCCAACATGTTCATATGGTATATATGTCATAATGGGAGCTTTGAGCGCGAAAAGCTTTTCGTGAAATTTTCGGACCAAAAGTGACTTTATCGGCGTCACCTTTCTTTATCCACCTAAACATTGTTGTTTTCGCTCAAATATGTACCAAACATGTTTATATGATGTATAGGTCATAATGGGAGCTTTGTGCACGAAAAGCTTTCCGTGAAATTTTCGGACCAAAAGTGACCATATCGGCGTCACCTTTTTTTATCCACCAAAACTGTGTTGTTTTTGCTCAAATATTTACCAAACATGTGTATATGATGTATAGGTCATAATGGGAGCCTTGTGCGCGAAAAGCTTTTCGTGAAATTTTCGGAAGAAAAGTGACCATATCGGCGTCACCTTACTTTATCCACCAAAACTGTGTGGTTTTCACTCAAATATGTACCAAACATGTTTATATGGTGTATAGTTCATAATGGTAGCTTTGTGCGCGAACAGCGTTCCGCGAAATTTTCGGACCAAAAGTGACCATATCGGCGTCACCCTTCTTTATCCACCAAAACAGTGTGGTTTTCGTTCAAATGTGTCCCAAACATCTTTATATGGTGTATATGTCATAATGGGAGCTTTGTGTGCGAAAAGCTTTCCGTGAAATTTTGGACCAAAAGTGACTATATCGGCGTCACCTTTCTTTATCCACCAAAACTGTGTGGTTTTCGCTCAAATGTGTCCCAAACATGTTTATATGGTGTATATGTCATAATGGGAGCTTTGTGCGCGAAAAGCTTTCCGTGAAATTTTCGGACCAAAAGTGACCATATCGGCGTCACCTTTCTTTATCCACCAAAAACTGTGTAGTTTTCGCTCAAATGTGTCCCAAACATGTTTATATGGTGTTTATGTCATCATGGAAGCTTTGTGTGCGTAAAGCTTTCCGTGAAATTTTGGACCAAAAGTGACCACATCGGCGTAACTATTCTTTATCCACCAAAACTGTGTTGTTTTTGCTCAAATGTTTCCCATACATGTTTATATGGTGTATATGTCATAATGGGAGCTTTGTGCGCGAAAAGCTTTCCGTGAAATTTTCGGACCAAAAGTGACCATATCGGCGTTACATTTCTTTATGCATCAAAACTAAGTGGTGTTCGCTCAAATATGTACCAAACATGTTTATATGGTGTATAGGTCAAAATGGGAACTTTCTGCGCGAAAAGCTTTTCCTGAAATTTTCGGACCAAAATTGACTATATCTGCGTCAGCTTTCTTTATCCCCCAAAACTGTGTTGTTTTCCCTCAAATATGTACCAAACATGTTTATATGGTGCATAGGTCATAATGGGAGCCTTGTGCGTGAAAAGTTTTCCCTGAAATTTTCGGACCAAAAGTGATCATATCGGCGTCACCTTACTTTATCCACTAAAACTGTGTTGTTTATGCTCAAATGTGTCCCAAAAATGTTTCTATGGTGTATAGGTCATAATAGGAGCTTTATGCGCGAAATGCTTTCCGTGAAATTTTCGGACCAAAATTAACCATATCGGCGTTACCTTTCTTTATCCACCAAAACTTTGTTGTTTTCGCTCAAATATCTACCAAACATGTTTATATGGTGTATAGGTCATAATGGGAGCTTTGTGCACGAAAAATTTTTTGTGAAATTTTCGTACCAAAAGTGACCATATCGTTGTCAACTTTCTTTATCCACCAAAACTGTGTTGTTTTCGCTAAAATATCTACCAAATATGTTTATATGGTGTATAGGTCATAATGGGAGCTTTGTGCGCGAAAAGCTTTCCGTGAAATTTTCGGACCAAAAGTGACCATATCGGCGTCACCTTTCTTTATCGACCAGAACTGTGTGGTTTTCGCTCAAATATGTCCCAAACATGTTTATATGGTGTATATGTAATAATGGGAGATTTGTGTGCGAAAAGCTTTATGTGAAATTTTGGGCCAAAAGTGACCATATCGGCGTCACCTTTTTTTATCCACCAAAACTGTGTTGATTTTGCTCAAATGTTTCCAAAACATGTTTATATGGTGTATATGTCATAATGGGAGCTTTGAGCGCGAAAAGCTTTTCGTAAAATTTTCGGACCAAAAGTGACCTTATCGGCGTCACCTTTCTTTATCCACCTAAACATTGTTTTTTTCGCTCAAATATGTACCAAACATGTTTATATGGTGTATAGGTCATAATGGGAGCTTTGTGCACGAAAAGCTTTCCATGAAATTTTCGGACTAAAAGTGACCATATCGGCGTCACCTTTTTTTATCCACTAAAACTGTGTTGTTTTTGCTCAAATATTTACCAAACATGTGTATATGATGTATAGGTCATAATGGGAGCCTTGTGCGCGAAAAGCTTTTCGTGAAATTTTCGGAAGAAAAGTGACCATATCGGCGTCACCTTACTTTATCCACCAAAACTGTGTGGTTTTCAATCAAATATGTACCAAACATGTTTATATGGTGTATAGTTCATAATGGTAGCTTTGTGCGCGAACAGCGTTCCGCGAAATTTTCGGACCAAAAGTGACCATATCGGCGTCACCTTTCTTTATCCACCAAAACTGTGTGGTTTTCGTTCAAATGTGTCCCAAACATGTTTATATGGTGTATATGTCATAATGGGAGCTTTGTGTGCGAAAAGCTTTCCGTGAAATTTTGGACCAAAAGTGACCATATCGGCGTCACCTTTCTTTATCCACCAAAACTGTGTGGTTTTCGCTCAAATGTGTCCCAAACATGTTTATAGGGTGTATATGTCATAATGGGAGCTTTGTGCACGAAAAGCTTTCCGTGAAATTTTCGGACCAAAAGTGACCATATCGGCGTCACCTTTCTTTATCCACCAAAACTGTGTAGTTTTCGCTCAAATGTTTACCAAACATGTCTCTATGGTGTATAGGTCATAATGGGAGCTTTATGCGCGAAATGCTTTCCGTGAAATTTTCGGACCAAAATTAACCATATCTGCGTTACCTTTCTTTATCCACCAAAACTTTGTTGTTTTCGCTCAAATATGTACCAAACATGTTTATATGGTGTATAGGTCATAATGGGAGCTTTGTGCGCGAACAGCGTTCCGCGAAATTTTCGGACCAAAAGTGACCATATCGGCGTCACCTTTCTTTATCCACCAAAACTGTGTGGTTTTCGTTCAAATGTGTCCCAAACATGTTTATATGGTGTATATGTCATAATGGGAGCTTTGTGTGCGAAAAGCTTTCCGTGAAATTTTGGACCAAAAGTGACCATATCGGCGTCACCTTTCTTTATCCACCAAAACTGTGTGGTTTTCGCTCAAATGTGTCCCAAACATGTTTATAGGGTGTATATGTCATAATGGGAGCTTTGTGCACGAAAAGCTTTCCGTGAAATTTTCGGACCAAAAGTGACCATATCGGCGTCACCTTTCTTTATCCACCAAAACTGTGTAGTTTTCGCTCAAATGTTTACCAAACATGTTTCTATGGTGTATAGGTCATAATGGGAGCTTTATGCGCGAAATGCTTTCCGTGAAATTTTCGGACCAAAATTAACCATATCTGCGTTACCTTTCTTTATCCACCAAATCTTTGTTGTTTTCGCTCAAATATGTACCAAACATGTTTATATGGTGTATAGGTCATAATGGGAGCTTTGTGCGCGAACAGCGTTCCGCGAAATTTTCGGACCAAAAGTGACCATATCGGCGTCACCTTTCTTTATCCACCAAAACTGTGTGGTTTTCGTTCAAATGTGTCCCAAACATGTTTATATGGTGTATATGTCATAATGGGAGCTTTGTGTGCGAAAAGCTTTCCGTGAAATTTTGGACCAAAAGTGACTATATCGGCGTCACCTTTCTTTATCCACCAAAACTGTGTGGTTTTCGCTCAAATGTGTCCCAAACATGTTTATATGGTGTATATATGTCATAATGAGAGCTTTGTGCGCGTAAAGCTTTCCGTGAAATTTTGGACCAAAAGTGACCATATCAGCGTCACCTTTCTTTATCCACCAAAACTGTGTAGTTTTCGCTCAAATGTGTCCCAAACATGTTTATATGGTGTTTATGTCATCATGGAAGCTTTGTGTGCGTAAAGCTTTCCGTGAAATTTTGGACCAAAAGTGACCACATCGGCGTAACTATTCTTTATCCACCAAAACTGTGTTGTTTTTGCTCAAATGTTTCCCATACATGTTTATATGGTGTATATGTCATAATGGGAGCTTTGTGCGCGAAAAGCTTTCCGTGAAATTTTCGGACCAAAAGTGACCATATCGGCGTTACATTTCTTTATGCATCAAAACTAAGTGGTGTTCGCTCAAATATGTACCAAACATGTTTATATGGTGTATAGGTCAAAATGGGAACATTCTGCGCGAAAAGCTTTTCCTGAAATTTTCGGACCAAAATTGACTATATCTGCGTCAGCTTTCTTTATCCCCCAAAACTGTGTTGTTTTCCCTCAAATATGTACCAAACATGTTTATATGGTGCATAGGTCATAATGGGAGCCTTGTGCGTGAAAAGTTTTCCCTGAAATTTTCGGACCAAAAGTGATCATATCGGCGTCACCTTACTTTATCCACTAAAACTGTGTTGTTTATGCTCAAATGTGTCCCAAAAATGTTTCTATGGTGTATAGGTCATAATAGGAGCTTTATGCGCGAAATGCTTTCCGTGAAATTTTCGGACCAAAATTAACCATATCGGCGTTACCTTTCTTTATCCACCAAAACTTTGTTGTTTTCGCTCAAATATCTACCAAACATGTTTATATGGTGTATAGGTCATAATGGGAGCTTTGTGCACGAAAAATTTTTTGTGAAATTTTCGTACCAAAAGTGACCATATCGTTGTCAACTTTCTTTATCCACCAAAACTGTGTTGTTTTCGCTAAAATATCTACCAAATATGTTTATATGGTGTATAGGTCATAATGGGAGCCTTGTGCGCGAAAAGCTTTCCGTGAAATTTTGGACCAAAAGTGACCATATCTGCGTCCCCTTTGTTTATCCTCCAAAACTGTGTGGTTTTCGTTCAAATGTGTCCAAAACATGTTTATATGGTGTATATGTCATAATGGGAGCTTTGTGCGCGAAAATCTTTCCGTGAAATTTTCGGACCAAAAGTGACCATATCGGCGTCACCTTTCTTTATCCAACTAAACATTGTTGTTTTCGCTCAAATGTGTCCCAAACATGTTTAGATGGTATATATGTCATAATGGGAGCTTTGAGCGCGAAAAGCTTTTCGTAAAATTTTCGGACCAAAAGTGACCTTATCGGCGTCACCTTTCTTTATCCACCTAAACATTGTTTTTTTCGCTCAAATATGTACCAAACATGTTTATATGGTGTATAGGTCATAATGGGAGCTTTGTGCACGAAAAGCTTTCCATGAAATTTTCGGACTAAAAGTGACCATATCGGCGTCACCTTTTTTTATCCACTAAAACTGTGTTGTTTTTGCTCAAATATTTACCAAACATGTGTATATGATGTATAGGTCATAATGGGAGCCTTGTGCGCGAAAAGCTTTTCGTGAAATTTTCGGAAGAAAAGTGACCATATCGGCGTCACCTTACTTTATCCACCAAAACTGTGTGGTTTTCAATCAAATATGTACCAAACATGTTTATATGGTGTATAGTTCATAATGGTAGCTTTGTGCGCGAACAGCGTTCCGCGAAATTTTCGGACCAAAAGTGACCATATCGGCGTCACCTTTCTTTATCCACCAAAACTGTGTGGTTTTCGTTCAAATGTGTCCCAAACATGTTTATATGGTGTATATGTCATAATGGGAGCTTTGTGTGCGAAAAGCTTTCCGTGAAATTTTGGACCAAAAGTGACCATATCGGCGTCACCTTTCTTTATCCACCAAAACTGTGTGGTTTTCGCTCAAATGTGTCCCAAACATGTTTATAGGGTGTATATGTCATAATGGGAGCTTTGTGCACGAAAAGCTTTCCGTGAAATTTTCGGACCAAAAGTGACCATATCGGCGTCACCTTTCTTTATCCACCAAAACTGTGTAGTTTTCGCTCAAATGTTTACCAAACATGTCTCTATGGTGTATAGGTCATAATGGGAGCTTTATGCGCGAAATGCTTTCCGTGAAATTTTCGGACCAAAATTAACCATATCTGCGTTACCTTTCTTTATCCACCAAAACTTTGTTGTTTTCGCTCAAATATGTACCAAACATGTTTATATGGTGTATAGGTCATAATGGGAGCTTTGTGCGCGAACAGCGTTCCGCGAAATTTTCGGACCAAAAGTGACCATATCGGCGTCACCTTTCTTTATCCACCAAAACTGTGTGGTTTTCGTTCAAATGTGTCCCAAACATGTTTATATGGTGTATATGTCATAATGGGAGCTTTGTGTGCGAAAAGCTTTCCGTGAAATTTTGGACCAAAAGTGACCATATCGGCGTCACCTTTCTTTATCCACCAAAACTGTGTGGTTTTCGCTCAAATGTGTCCCAAACATGTTTATAGGGTGTATATGTCATAATGGGAGCTTTGTGCACGAAAAGCTTTCCGTGAAATTTTCGGACCAAAAGTGACCATATCGGCGTCACCTTTCTTTATCCACCAAAACTGTGTAGTTTTCGCTCAAATGTTTACCAAACATGTTTCTATGGTGTATAGGTCATAATGGGAGCTTTATGCGCGAAATGCTTTCCGTGAAATTTTCGGACCAAAATTAACCATATCTGCGTTACCTTTCTTTATCCACCAAATCTTTGTTGTTTTCGCTCAAATATGTACCAAACATGTTTATATGGTGTATAGGTCATAATGGGAGCTTTGTGCGCGAACAGCGTTCCGCGAAATTTTCGGACCAAAAGTGACCATATCGGCGTCACCTTTCTTTATCCACCAAAACTGTGTGGTTTTCGTTCAAATGTGTCCCAAACATGTTTATATGGTGTATATGTCATAATGGGAGCTTTGTGTGCGAAAAGCTTTCCGTGAAATTTTGGACCAAAAGTGACTATATCGGCGTCACCTTTCTTTATCCACCAAAACTGTGTGGTTTTCGCTCAAATGTGTCCCAAACATGTTTATATGGTGTATATATGTCATAATGAGAGCTTTGTGCGCGTAAAGCTTTCCGTGAAATTTTGGACCAAAAGTGACCATATCAGCGTCACCTTTCTTTATCCACCAAAACTGTGTAGTTTTCGCTCAAATGTGTCCCAAACATGTTTATATGTTGTTTATGTCATCATGGAAGCTTTGTGTGCGTAAAGCTTTCCGTGAAATTTTGGACCAAAAGTGACCATATCGGCGTAACTATTCTTTATCCACCAAAACTGTGTTGTTTTTGCTCAAATGTTTCCCATACATGTTTATATGGTGTATATGTCATAATGGCAGCTTTGTGCGCGAAAAGCTTTCTGTGAAATTTTCGGACCAAAATTGACTATATCTGCGTCAGCTTTCTTTATCCACCAAAACTGTGTTGTTTTCCCTCAAATATGTACCAAACATGTTTATATGGTGCATAGGTAATAATGGGAGCCTTGTGCGCGAAAAGTTTTCCCTGAAATTTTCGGACCAAAAGTGATCATATCGGCGTCACCTTACTTTATCCACTAAAACTGTGTTGTTTTTGATCAAATGTTTACCAAACATGTTTCTATGGTGTATAGGTCATAATGGGAGCTTTATGCGCGAAATGCTTTCCGTCAAATTTTTGGACCAAAATTAACCATATCGGCGTTACCTTTCTTTATCCACCAAAACTTTGTCGTTTTCGCTCAAATATGTACCAAACATGTTTATATGGTGTATAGGTCATAATGGGAGCTTTGTGCACGAAAAAATTTTCGTGAAATTTTCGTACCAATAGTGACCATATCGTTGTCAACTTTCTTTATCCACCAAAACTGTGTTGTTTTTGCTAAAATATCTACCAAATATGTTTATATGGTGTATAGGTCATAATGAGAGCCTTGTGCGCGAAAAACTTTCCGTGAAATTTTCGGACCAAAAGTGACCATATTGGCGTCACCTTTCTTTATCCACCAAAACTGTGTGGTTTTCCCTCAAATGTGTCCCAAACATGTTTATATGGTGTATATATGTCATAATGAGAGCTTTGTGCGCGAAAAGCTTTCTGTGAAATTTTCGGACCAAACGTGACCATATCGGCATCACCTTTCTTTATCCACCAAAACTGTGTGGTTTTCGCTCAAATGTGTCCCAAACATGTTTATATGGTGTATATATGTCATAATGGGAGCTTTGTGCGCGAAAAGCTTTCTGTGAAATTTTCGGACAAAACGTGACCATATCGGCGTCACCTTTCTTTATCGACCAGAACTGTGTGGTTTTCGCTCAAATATGTCCCAAACATGTTTATATGGTGTATATGTCATAATGGGAGATTTGTGTGCGAAAAAATTTATGTGAAATTTTGGGCCAAAAGTGACCATATCGGCGTCACCTTTTTTTATCCACAAAAACTGTGTTGTTTTTGCTCAAATGTATCCCAAACATGTTTATATGGTGTATATGTCATAATGGAAGCTTTGTACGCGAAAAGCTTTCCGTGAAATTTTCGGGCCAAAAGTGACCATATCGGCGTTACATTTCTTTATCCATTAAAACTATGTGGTTTTCGCTCAAATATGTACCAAACATGTTTATATGGTGTATAGGTCATAATGCGAGCTTTGTGCGCGAAAAGCTTTTCGTGAAATTTTCGGACAAAAATTGACTATATCTGCGTCAGCTTTCTTTATCCACCAAAACTGTGTTGTTTTCCCTCAAATATGTACCAAACATGTTTATATGGTGTTTAAGTCAGAGTGGAAGCTTTGTGTGCGAAAAGCTTTCCGTGAAATTTTCGAACCAAAAGTGACCATATCGGCGTCACCTTTCTTTATCCACCAAAACTGTGTGGTTTTCGCTCAAATGTGTCCCAAACATGTTTATATGGTGTATATGTCATAATGGGAGCTTTGTGCGCGAAAAGCTTTCGGTGAAATTTTCGGACCAAAAGTGACCATATCGGCGTCACCTTTCTTTATCCACCAAAACTGTGTGGTTTTCGATCAAATGTGTCCCAAACACGTTTATATGGTGTATATGTCATCATGGAAGCTTTGTGTGCGAAAAGCTTTCCGTGAAATTTTGGACCAAAAGTGACCATATCAGCGTAACTATTCTTTATCCACCAAAACTGTGTTGTTTTTGCTCAAATGTTTCCCATACATGTTTATCTGGTGTATATGTCATAATGGGAGCTTTGTGCGCGAAAAGCTTTCCGTGAAATTTTCGGACCAAAAGTGACCATATCGGCGTTACATTTCTTTATCCATCAAAACTAAGTGGTGTTCGCTCAAATATGTACGGAACATGTTTATATGGTGTATAGGTCAAAATGGGAGCTTTGTGCGCGAAAAGCTTTTCGTGAAATTTTCGGACCAAAATTGACAATATCTGTGTCAGCTTTCTTTATCCACCAAAACTGTGTTGTTTTCCCTCAAATATGTACCAAACATGTTTATATGTTGCATAGGTCATAATGGGAGCCTTGTGCCCGAAAAGTTTTCCCTGAAATTTTCGGACCAAAAGTGATCATATCGAGGTCACCTTACTTTATCCACTAAAACTGTGTTGTTTTTGCTCAAATGTTTACCAAACATGTTTCTATGGTGTATAGGTCATAATGGGAGCTTTATGCGCGAAATGCTTTCCGTGAAATTTTCGGACCAAAATTAACCATATCGGCGTTACCTTTCTTTATCCACCAAAACTTTGTTGTTTTCGCTCAAATATGAACCAAACATGTTTATATGGTGTATAGGTCATAATGGGAGGTTTGTGCACGAAAAAGTTTTCGTGAAATTTTTGTACCAAAAGTGACCATATAATTGTCAACTTTCTTTATCCACCAAAACTGTGTTGTTTTCGCTAAAATATCTACCAAATATGTTTATATGGTGTATAGGTCATAATGGGAGCTTTGTGCGCGAAAAGCTTTCCGTGAAATTTTCGGACCAAAAGTGACCATATCGGCGTCACCATTCTTTATCGACCAGAACTGTGTGGTTTTCGCTCAAATATGTCCCAAACATGTTTATATGGTGTATATGTAATAATGGGAGATTTGTGTGCGAAAAGCTTTATGTGAAATTTTGGGCCAAAAGTGACCATATCGGCGTCACCTTTTTTTATCCACCAAAACTGTGTTGTTTTTGCTCAAATGTTTCCCAAACATGTTTATATGGTGTATATGTCATAATGGAAGCTTTGTGCGCGAAAAGCTTTCCGTGAAATTTTCGGGCCAAAAGTGACCATATCGGCGTTACATTTCTTTATCCATTAAAACTATGTGGTTTTCGCTCAAATATGTACCAAACATGTTTATATGGTGTATAGGTCATAATGCGAGCTTTGTGCGCGAAAAGCTTTTCCTGAAATTTTCGGACAAAAATTGACTATATCTGCGTCAGCTTTCTTTATCCACCAAAACTGTGTTGTTTTCCCTCAAATATGTACCAAACATGTTTATATGGTGTTTAAGTCAGAGTGGAAGCTTTGTGTGCGAAAAGCTTTCCGTGAAATTTTCGAACCAAAAGTGACCATATCGGCGTCACCTTTCTTTATCCACCAAAACTGTGTGGTTTTCGCTCAAATGTTTCCCAAACATGTTTATATGGTGTATATGTCATAATGGGAGCTTTGTGCGCGAAAAGCTTTCCGTGAAATTTTCGGACCAAAAGTGACCATATCGGCGTCACCTTTCTTTATCCACCAAAACTGTGTGGTTTTCGATCAAATGTGTCCCAAACACGTTTATATGGTGTATATGTCATCATGGAAGCTTTGTGTGCGAAAAGCTTTCCGTGAAATTTTGGACCAAAAGTGACCATATCGGCGTAACTATTCTTTATCCACCAAAACTGTGTTGTTTTTGCTCAAATGTTTCCCATACATGTTTATCTGGAGTATATGTCATAATGGGAGCTTTGTGCGCGAAAAGCTTTCCGTGAAATTTTCGGACCAAAAGTGACCATATCGGCGTTACATTTCTTTATCCGTCAAAACTAAGTGGTGTTCGCTCAAATATGTACGGAACATGTTTATATGGTGTATAGGTCAAAATGGGAGCTTTGTGCGCGAAAAGCTTTTCGTGAAATTTTCGGACCAAAATTGACAATATCTGTGTCAGCTTTCTTTATCCACCAAAACTGTGTTGTTTTCCCTCAAATATGTACCAAACAAGTTTATATGTTGCATAGGTCATAATGGGAGCCTTGTGCCCGAAAAGTTTTCCCTGAAATTTTCGGACCAAAAGTGATCATATCGAGGTCACCTTACTTTATCCACTAAAACTGTGTTGTTTTTGCTCAAATGTTTACCAAACATGTTTCTATGGTGTATAGGTCATAATGGGAGCTTTATGCGCGAAATGCTTTCCGTGAAATTTTCGGACCAAAATTAACCATATCGGCGTTACCTTTCTTTATCCACCAAAACTTTGTTGTTTTCGCTCAAATATGAACCAAACATGTTTATATGGTGTATAGGTCATAATGGGAGGTTTGTGCACGAAAAAGTTTTCGTGAAATTTTTGTACCAAAAGTGACCATATAATTGTCAACTTTCTTTATCCACCAAAACTGTGTTGTTTTCGCTAAAATATCTACCAAATATGTTTATATGGTGTATAGGTCATAATGGGAGCTTTGTGCGCGAAAAGCTTTCCGTGAAATTTTCGGAACAAAAGTGACCATATCGGCGTCACCTTTCTTTATCGACCAGAACTGTGTGGTTTTCGCTCAAATATGTCCCAAACATGTTTATATGGTGTATATGTAATAATGGGAGATTTGTGTGCGAAAAGCTTTATGTGAAATTTTGGGCCAAAAGTGACCATATCGGCGTCACCTTTTTTTATCCACCAAAACTGTGTTGTTTTTGCTCAAATGTTTCCAAAACATGTTTATATGGTGTATATGTCATAATGGAAGCTTTGTGCGCGAAAAGCTTTCCGTGAAATTTTCGGGCCAAAAGTGACCATATCGGCGTTACATTTCTTTATCCATTAAAACTATGTGGTTTTCGCTCAAATATGTACCAAACATGTTTATATGGTGTATAGGTCATAATGCGAGCTTTGTGCGCGAAAAGCTTTTCGTGAAATTTTCGGACAAAAATTGACTATATCTGCGTCAGCTTTCTTTATCCACCAAAACTGTGTTGTTTTCCCTCAAATATGTACCAAACATGTTTATATGGTGTTTAAGTCAGAGTGGAAGCTTTGTGTGCGAAAAGCTTTCCGTGAAATTTTCGAACCAAAAGTGACCATATCGGCGTCACCTTTCTTTATCCACCAAAACTGTGTGGTTTTCGCTCAAATGTGTCCCAAACATGTTTATATGGTGTATATGTCATAATCGGAGCTTTGTGCGCGAAAAGCTTTCCGTGAAATTTTCGGACCAAAAGTGACCATATCGGCGTCACCTTTCTTTATCCACCAAAACTGTGTGGTTTTCGATCAAATGTGTCCCAAACACGTTTATATGGTGTATATGTCATCATGGAAGCTTTGTGTGCGAAAAGCTTTCCTTGAAATTTTGGACCAAAAGTGACCATATCGGCGTAACTATTCTTTATCCACCAAAACTGTGTTGTTTTTGCTCAAATGTTTCCCATACATGTTTATCTGGTGTATATGTCATAATGGGAGCTTTGTGCGCGAAAAGCTTTCCGTGAAATTTTCGGACCAAAAGTGACCATATCGGCGTTACATTTCTTTATCCGTCAAAACTAAGTGGTGTTCGCTCAAATATGTACGGAACATGTTTATATGGTGTATAGGTCAAAATGGGAGCTTTGTGTGCGAAAAGCTTTTCGTGAAATTTTCGGACCAAAATTGACAATATCTGTGTCAGCTTTCTTTATCCACCAAAACTGTGTTGTTTTCCCTCAAATATGTACCAAACAAGTTTATATGTTGCATAGGTCATAATGGGAGCCTTGTGCCCGAAAAGTTTTCCCTGAAATTTTCGGACCAAAAGTGATCATATCGAGGTCACCTTACTTTATCCACTAAAACTGTGTTGTTTTTGCTCAAATGTTTACCAAACATGTTTCTATGGTGTATAGGTCATAATGGGAGCTTTATGCGCGAAATGCTTTCCGTGAAATTTTCGGACCAAAATTAACCATATCGGCGTTACCTTTCTTTATCCACCAAAACTTTGTTGTTTTCGCTCAAATATGAACGAAACATGTTTATATGGTGTATAGGTCATAATGGGAGGTTTGTGCACGAAAACGTTTTCGTGAAATTTTTGTACCAAAAGTGACCATATAATTGTCAACTTTCTTTATCCACCAAAACTGTGTTGTTTTCGCTAAAATATCTACCAAATATGTTTATATGGTGTATAGGTCATAATGGGAGCTTTGTGCGCGAAAAGCTTTCCGTGAAATTTTCGGACCAAAAGTGACCATATCGGCGTCACCTTTCTTTATCGACCAGAACTGTGTGGTTTTCGCTCAAATATGTCCCAAACATGTTTATATGGTGTATATGTAATAATGGGAGATTTGTGTGCGAAAAGCTTTATGTGAAATTTTGGGCCAAAAGTGACCATATCGGCGTCACCTTTTTTTATCCACCAAAACTGTGTTGATTTTGCTCAAATGTTTCCAAAACATGTTTATATGGTGTATATGTCATAATGGAAGCTTTGTGCGCGAAAAGCTTTCCGTGAAATTTTCGGGCCAAAAGTGACCATATCGGCCTTACATTTCTTTATCCATTAAAACAATGTGGTTTTCGCTCAAATATGTACCAAACATGTTTATATGGTGTATAGGTCATAATGCGAGCTTTGTGCGCGAAAAGCTTTTCGTGAAATTTTCGGACAAAAATTGACTATATCTGCGTCAGCTTTCTTTATCCACCAAAACTGTGTTGTTTTCCCTCAAATATGTACCAAACATGTTTATATGGTGTTTAAGTCAGAGTGGAAGCTTTGTGTGCGAAAAGCTTTCCGTGAAATTTTCGAACCAAAAGTGACCATATCGGCGTCACCTTTCTTTATCCACCAAAACTGTGTGGTTTTCGCTCAAATGTGTCCCAAACATGTTTATATGGTGTATATGTCATAATGGGAGCTTTGTGCGCGAAAAGCTTTCCGTGAAATTTTCGGACCAAAAGTGACCATATCGGCGTCACCTTTCTTTATCCACCAAAACTGTGTGGTTTTCGATCAAATGTGTCATAAACATGTTTATATGGTGTATATGTCATCATGGAAGCTTTGTGTGCGAAAAGCTTTCCGTGAAATTTTGGACCAAAAGTGACCATATCGGCGTAACTATTCTTTATCCACCAAAATTGTGTTGTTTTTGCTCAAATGTTTCCCATACATGTTTATATGGTGTATATGTCATAATGGGAGCTTTGTGCGCGAAAAGCTTTCCGTGAAATTTTCGGACCAAAAGTGACCATATCGGCGTTACATTTCTTTATCCATCAAAACTAAGTGGTGTTCGCTCAAATATGTACGGAACATGTTTATATGGTGTATAGGTCAAAATGGGAGCTTTGTGCGCGAAAAGCTTTTCGTGAAATTTTCGGACCAAAATTGACAATATCTGTGTCAGCTTTCTTTATCCACCAAAACTGTGTTGTTTTCCCTCAAATATGTACCAAACAAGTTTATATGTTGCATAGGTCATAATGGGAGCCTTGTGCCCGAAAAGTTTTCCCTGAAATTTTCGGACCAAAAGTGATCATATCGAGGTCACCTTACTTTATCCACTAAAACTGTGTTGTTTTTGCTCAAATGTTTACCAAACATGTTTCTATGGTGTATAGGTCATAATGGGAGCTTTATGCGCGAAATGCTTTCCGTGAAATTTTCGGACCAAAATTAACCATATCGGCGTTACCTTTCTTTATCCACCAAAACTTTGTTGTTTTCGCTCAAATATGAACCAAACATGTTTATATGGTGTATAGGTCATAATGGGAGGTTTGTGCACGAAAAAGTTTTCGTGAAATTTTTGTACCAAAAGTGACCATATAATTGTCAACTTTCTTTATCCACCAAAACTGTGTTGTTTTCGCTAAAATATCTACCAAATATGTTTATATGGTGTATAGGTCATAATGGGAGCTTTGTGCGCGAAAAGCTTTCCGTGAAATTTTCGGAACAAAAGTGACCATATCGGCGTCACCTTTCTTTATCGACCAGAACTGTGTGGTTTTCGCTCAAATATGTCCCAAACATGTTTATATGGTGTATATGTAATAATGGGAGATTTGTGTGCGAAAAGCTTTATGTGAAATTTTGGGCCAAAAGTGACCATATCGGCGTCACCTTTTTTTATCCACCAAAACTGTGTTGTTTTTGCTCAAATGTTTCCAAAACATGTTTATATGGTGTATATGTCATAATGGAAGCTTTGTGCGCGAAAAGCTTTCCGTGAAATTTTCGGGCCAAAAGTGACCATATCGGCGATACATTTCTTTATCCATTAAAACTATGTGGTTTTCGCTCAAATATGTACCAAACATGTTTATATGGTGTATAGGTCATAATGCGAGCTTTGTGCGCGAAAAGCTTTTCGTGAAATTTTCGGACAAAAATTGACTATATCTGCGTCAGCTTTCTTTATCCACCAAAACTGTGTTGTTTTCCCTCAAATATGTACCAAACATGTTTATATGGTGTTTAAGTCAGAGTGGAAGCTTTGTGTGCGAAAAGCTTTCCGTGAAATTTTCGAACCAAAAGTGACCATATCGGCGTCACCTTTCTTTATCCACCAAAACTGTGTGGTTTTCGCTCAAATGTGTCCCAAACATGTTTATATGGTGTATATGTCATAATGGGATCTTTGTGCGCGAAAAGCTTTCCGTGAAATTTTCGGACCAAAAGTGACCATATCGGCGTCACCTTTCTTTATCCACCAAAACTGTGTGGTTTTCGATCAAATGTGTCCCAAACACGTTTATATGGTGTATATGTCATCATGGAAGCTTTGTGTGCGAAAAGCTTTCCTTGAAATTTTGGACCAAAAGTGACCATATCGGCGTAACTATTCTTTATCCACCAAAACTGTGTTGTTTTTGCTCAAATGTTTCCCATACATGTTTATCTGGTGTATATGTCATAATGGGAGCTTTGTGCACGAAAAGCTTTCCGTGAAATTTTCGGACCAAAAGTGACCATTTCGGCGTTACATTTCTTTATCCGTCAAAACTAAGTGGTGTTCGCTCAAATATGTACGGAACATGTTTATATGGTGTATAGGTCAAAATGGGAGCTTTGTGTGCGAAAAGCTTTTCGTGAAATTTTCGGACCAAAATTGACAATATCTGTGTCAGCTTTCTTTATCCACCAAAACTGTGTTGTTTTCCCTCAAATATGTACCAAACAAGTTTATATGTTGCATAGGTCATAATGGGAGCCTTGTGCCCGAAAAGTTTTCCCTGAAATTTTCGGACCAAAAGTGATCATATCGAGGTCACCTTACTTTATCCACTAAAACTGTGTTGTTTTTGCTCAAATGTTTACCAAACATGTTTCTATGGTGTATAGGTCATAATGGGAGCTTTATGCGCGAAATGCTTTCCGTGAAATTTTCGGACCAAAATTAACCATATCGGCGTTACCTTTCTTTATCCACCAAAACTTTGTTGTTTTCGCTCAAATATGAACCAAACATGTTTATATGGTGTATAGGTCATAATGGGAGGTTTGTGCACGAAAACGTTTTCGTGAAATTTTTGTACCAAAAGTGACCATATAATTGTCAACTTTCTTTATCCACCAAAACTGTGTTGTTTTCGCTAAAATATCTACCAAATATGTTTATATGGTGTATAGGTCATAATGGGAGCTTTGTGCGCGAAAAGCTTTCCGTGAAATTTTCGGACCAAAAGTGACCATATCGGCGTCACCTTTCTTTATCGACCAAAACTGTGTGGTTTTCGCTCAAATATGTCCCAAACATGTTTATATGGTGTATATGTAATAATGGGAGATTTGTGTGCGAATAGCTTTATGTGAAATTTTGGGCCAAAAGTGACCATATCGGCGTCACCTTTTTTTATCCACCAAAACTGTGTTGATTTTGCTCAAATGTTTCCAAAACATGTTTATATGGTGTATATGTCATAATGGAAGCTTTGTGCGCGAAAAGCTTTCCGTGAAATTTTCGGGCCAAAAGTGACCATATCGGCGTTACATTTCTTTATCCATTAAAACTATGTGGTTTTCGCTCAAATATGTACCAAACATGTTTATATGGTGTATAGGTCATAATGCGAGCTTTGTGCGCGTAAAGCTTTTCGTGAAATTTTCGGACAAAAATTGACTATATCTGCGTCAGCTTTCTTTATCCACCAAAACTGTGTTGTTTTCCCTCAAATATGTACCAAACATGTTTATATGGTGTTTAAGTCAGAGTGGAAGCTTTGTGTGCGAAAAGCTTTCCGTGAAATTTTCAAACCAAAAGTGACCATATCGGCGTCACCTTTCTTTATCCACCAAAACTGTGTGGTTTTCGCTCAAATGTGTCCCAAACATGTTTATATGGTGTATATGTCATAATGGGAGCTTTGTGCGCGAAAAGCTTTCCGTGAAATTTTCGGACCAAAAGTGACCATATCGGCGTCACCTTTCCTTATCCACCAAAACTGTGTGGTTTTCGATCAAATGTGTCATAAACATGTTTATATGGTGTATATGTCATCATGGAAGCTTTGTGTGCGAAAAGCTTTCCGTGAAATTTTGGACCAAAAGTGACCATATCGGCGTAACTATTCTTTATCCACCAAAACTGTGTTGTTTTTGCTCAAATGTTTCCCATACATGTTTATATGGTGTATATGTCATAATGGGAGCTTTGTGCGCGAAAAGCTTTCCGTGAAATTTTCGGACCAAAAGTGACCATATCGGCGTTACATTTCTTTATCCATCAAAACTAAGTGGTGTTCGCTCAAATATGTACGGAACATGTTTATATGGTGTATAGGTCAAAATGGGAGCTTTGTGCGCGAAAAGCTTTTCGTGAAATTTTCGGATCAAAATTGACAATATCTGTGTCAGCTTTCTTTATCCACCAAAACTGTGTTGTTTTCCCTCAAATATGTACCAAACATGTTTATATGTTGCATAGGTCATAATGGGAGCCTTGTGCCCGAAAAGTTTTCCCTGAAATTTTCGGACCAAAAGTGATCATATCGAGGTCACCTTACTTTATCCACTAAAACTGTGTTGTTTTTGCTCAAATGTTTACCAAACATGTTTCTATGGTGTATAGGTCATAATGGGAGCTTTATGCGCGAAATGCTTTCCGTGAAATTTTCAGACCAAAATTAACCATATCGGCGTTACCTTTCTTTATCCACCAAAACTTTGTTGTTTTCGCTCAAATATGAACCAAACATGTTTATATGGTGTATAGGTCATAATGGGAGGTTTGTGCACGAAAAAGTTTTCGTGAAATCTTTGTACCAAAAGTGACCATATAATTGTCAACTTTCTTTATCCACCAAAACTGTGTTGTTTTCGCTAAAATATCTACCAAATATGTTTATATGGTGTATAGGTCATAATGGGAGCTTTGTGCGCGAAAAGCTTTCCGTGAAATTTTCGGACCAAAAGTGACCATATCGGCGTCACCTTTCTTTATCGACCAGAACTGTGTGGTTTTCGCTCAAATATGTCCCAAACATGTTTATATGGTGTATATGTAATAATGGGAGATTTGTGTGCGAAAAGCTTTATGTGAAATTTTGGGCCAAAAGTGACCATATCGGCGTCACCTTTTTTTATCCACCAAAACTGTGTTGTTTTTGCTCAAATGTTTCCCAAACATGTTTATATGGTGTATATGTCATAATGGAAGCTTTGTGCGCGAAAAGCTTTCCGTGAAATTTTCGGGCCAAAAGTGACCATATCGGCGTTACATTTCTTTATCCATTAAAACTATGTGGTTTTCGCTCAAATATGTACCAAACATGTTTATATGGTGTATAGGTCATAATGCGAGCTTTGTGCGCGAAAAGCTTTTCGTGAAATTTTCGGACCAAAATTGACTATATCTGCGTCAGCTTTCTTTATCCACCAAAACTGTGTTGTTTTCCCTCAAATATGTACCAAACATGTTTATATGGTGTTTAAGTCAGAGTGGAAGCTTTGTGTGCGAAAAGCTTTCCGTGAAATTTTCGAACCAAAAGTGACCATATCGGCGTCACCTTTCTTTATCCACCAAAACTGTGTGGTTTTCGCTCAAATGTGTCCCAAACATGTTTATATGGTGTATATGTCATAATGGGAGCTTTGTGCGCGAAAAGCTCTCCGTGAAATTTTCGGACCAAAAGTGACCATATCGGCGTCACCTTTCTTTATCCACCAAAACTGTGTGGTTTTCGATCAAATGTGTCCCAAACATGTTTATATGGTGTATATGTCATCATGGAAGCTTTGTGTGCGAAAAGCTTTCCGTGAAATTTTGGACCAAAAGTGACCATATCGGCGTAACTATTCTTTATCCACCAAAACTGTGTTGTTTTTGCTCAAATGTTTCCCATACATGTTTATATGGTGTATATGTCATAATGGGAGCTTTGTGCGCGAAAAGCTTTCCGTGAAATTTTCGGACCAAAAGTGACCATATCGGCGTTACATTTCTTTATCCATCAAAACTAAGTGGTGTTCGCTCAAATATGTACGGAATATGTTTATATGGTGTATAGGTCAAAATGGGAGTTTTGTGCGCGAAAAGCTTTTCGTGAAATTTTCGGACCAAAATTGACAATATCTGCGTCAGCTTTCTTTATCCACCAAAACTGTGTTGTTTTCCCTCAAATATGTACCAAACATGTATATATGTTGCATAGGTCATAATGGGAGCCTTGTGCCCGAAAAGTTTTCCCTGAAATTTTCGAACCAAAAGTGATCATATCGAGGTCACCTTACTTTATCAACTAAAACTGTGTTGTTTTTGCTCAAATGTTTACCAAACATGTTTCTATGGTGTATAGGTCATAATGGGAGCTTTATGCGCGAAATGCTTTCCGTGAAATTTTCGGACCAAAATTAACCATATCGGCGTTACCTTTCTTTATCCACAAAAACTTTGTTGTTTTCGCTCAAATATGTACCAAATATGTTTATATGGTTTATAGGTCATAATGGGAGCTTTGTGCACGAAAAAATTTTCGTGAAATTTTCGTACCAAAAGTGACCATATCGTTGTCAACTTTCTTTATCCACCAAAACTGTGTTGTTTTCGCTAAAATATCTACCAAATATGTTTATATGGTGTATAGGTCATAATGGGAGCCTTGTGCGCGAAAAGCTTTCCGTGAAATTTTAGACCAAAAGTGACCATATCGGCGTCACCTTTCTTTATGCACCAAAACTGTGTTGTTTTCCCTGAAATATGTACCAAACATGTTTATATGGTGTTTAAGTCATAATGGGAGCTTTGTGTGCGAAAAGCTTTCCGTGAAATTTTGGACCAAAAGTGACCATATCGGCGTAACTATTCTTTATCCACCAAAACTGTGTTGTTTTTGCTCAAATGTTTCCCATACGTGTTTATATGGTGTATATGTCATAATGGGAGCATTGTGCGCGAAAAGCTTTCCGTGAAATTTTCGGACCAAAAGTGACCATATCGGCGTTACATTTCTTTATCCATCAAAACTAAGTGTTGTTCGCTCAAATATGTACGGAACATGTTTATATGGTGTATAGGTCAAAATGGGAGCTTTGTGCGCGAAAAGCTTTTCGTGAAATTTTCGGACCAAAATTGACAATATCTGCGTCAGCTTTCTTTATCCACCAAAACTGTGTTGTTTTCCCTCAAATATGTACCAAACATGTTTATATGGTGCATAGGTCATAATGGGAGCCTTGTGCGCGAAAATTTTTCCCTGAAATTTTCGGACCAAAAGTGATCATTTCGAGGTCACTTTACTTTATCCACTAAAACTGTGTTGTTTTTGCTCAAATGTTTACCAAACATGTTTCTATGGTGTTTAGGTCATAATGTGAGCTTTATGCGCGAAATGCTTTCCGTGAAATTTTCGGACCAAAAATAACCATATCGGCGTTACCTTTCTTTATCCACAAAAACTTTGTTGTTTTCGCTCAAATATGTACCAAATATGTTTATATGGTGTATAGGTCATAATGGGAGCTTTGTGCACGAAAAAATTTTCGTGAAATTTTCGTACCAAAAGTGACCATATCGTTGTCAACTTTCTTTATCCACCAAAACTGTGTTGTTTTCGCTAAAATATCTACCAAATATGTTTATATGGTGTATAGGTCATAATGGGAGCCTTGTGCGCGAAAAGCTTTCCGTGAAATTTTGGACCAAAAGTGACCATATCGGCGTCACCTTTCTTTATGCACCAAAACTGTGTTGTTTTCCCTGAAATATGTACCAAACATGTTTATGTGGTGTTTAAGTCATAATGGGAGCTTTGTGTGCGAAAAGCTTTCCGTGAAATTTTCGGACCAAAAGTGACCATATTGGCGTCACCTTTCTTTATCCACAAAAACTGTGTGGTTTTCGCTCAAATGTGTCCCAAACATGTTTCTATGGTGTATATATGTCATAATGAGAGCTTTGTGCGCGAAAAGTTTTCTGTGAAATTTTCGGACCAAACGTGACCATATCGGCGTCACCTTTCTTTATCCAACAAAACTGTGTGGTTTTCGCTCAAATGTGTCCCAAACATGTTTCTATGGTGTATATGTCATAATGCAAGCTTTGTGCGCTAAATGCTTTCCGTGAAATTTTCGGACCAAAAGTGACCATATCGGCGTCACCTTTCTTTATCCTCCAAAACTGTGTGGTTTTCGTTCAAATGTGTCCCAAACATGTTTATATGGTGTATATGTCATAATGGGAGCTTTGTGCGCGAAAAGCTTTCCGTGAAATTTTCGGACCAAAAGTGACCATATCGGCGTTACATTACTTTATCCATCAAAACTAAGTGGTGTTCGCTCAAATATGTACCAAACATGTTTATATGGTGTATAGGTCAAAATGGGAGCTTTGTGCGCGAAAAGCTTTTCGTGAAATTTTCGGACCAAAATTGACTATATCTGCGTCAGCTTTCTTTATCCACCAAAACTGTGTTGTTTTCCCTCAAATATGTACCAAACATGTTTATATGGTGCATAGGTCATAATGGTAGCCTTGTGCGCGAAAAGTTTTCCCTGAAATTTTCGGACCAAAAGTGATCATATCGACGACACCTTACTTTATCCACTAAAACTGTGTTGTTTTTGCTCAAATGTTTACCAAACATGTTTCTATGGTGTATAGGTCATAATGGGAGCTTTATGCGCGAAATGCTTTCCGTGAAATTTTCGGACCAAAATTAACCATATCGGCGTTACCTTTCTTTATCCACCAAAACTTTGTTGTTTTCGCTCAAATATGTACCAAACATGTTTATATGGTGTATAGGTCATAATGGGAGCTTTGTGCACAAAAAAATTTTCGTGAAATTTTCGTACCAAAAGTGACCGTATCGTTGTCAACTTTCATTATCCACCAAAACTGTGTTGTTTTCGCTAAAATATCTACCAAATATGTTTATATGGTGTATAGGTCATAATGGGAGCCTTGTGCGCGAAAAGCTTTCCGTGAAATTTTGGACCAAAAGTGACCATATCGGCGTCACCTTTCTTTATGCACCAAAACTGTGTTGTTTTCCCTGAAATATGTACCAAACATGTTTATATGGTGTTTAAGTCATAATGGGAGCTTTGTGTGCGAAAAGCTTTCCGTGAAATTTTCGGACCAAAAGTGACCATATTGGCGTCACCTTTCTTTATCCACCAAAACTGTGTGGTTTTCACTCAAATGTGTCCTAAACATGTTTATATGGTGTATATATGTCATAATGAGAGCTTTGTGCGCGAAAAGCTTTCTGTGAAATTTTCGGACCAAACGTGACCATATCGGCGTCACCTTTCTTTATCCAACAAAACTGTGTGGTTTTCGCTCAACTGTGTCCCAAACATGTTTATATGGTGTATATGTCATAATGCAAGCTTTGTGCGCGAAAAGCTTTCCGTGAAATTTTCGGACCAAAAGTGACCATATCGGCGTCACTTTTCTTTATCCTCCAAAACTGTGTGGTTGTCGTTCAAATGTGTCCCAAACATGTTTATATGGTGTATATGTCATAATGGGAGCTTTGTGCGCGAAAAGCTTTCCGTGAAATTTTCGGACCAAAAGTGACCATATCGGCGTCACCTTTCTTTATCCACCTAAACATTGTTGTTTTCGCTCAAATGTGTCCCAAACATGTTTATATGGTATATATGTCATAATGGGAGCTTTGTGCGCGAAAAGCTTTCCGTGAAATTTTCGGAACAAAAGTGGCCTTATCGGCGTCACCTTTCTTTATCCACCTAAACATTGTTGTTTTCGCTCAAATATGTATGAAACATGTTTATATGTTGTATAGGTCATAACGGGAGCTTTGTGCACGGAAAGCTTTCCGTGAAATTTTCGGACCAAAGGTGACCATATCGGTGTCACCTTTTTTTATCCACCAAAACTGTATTGTTTTTGCTCAAATATTTACCAAACATGTGTATATGATGTATAAGTCATAATGGGAGCCTTGTGGGCGAAAAGCTTTTCGTGAAATTTTCGGAAGAAAATGACCATATCGGCGTCATCTTACTTTATCCCCCAAAACTGTGTGGTTTTCGCTCAAATATGTACCAAACATGTTTATATGGTTTATAGGTCATAATGGGAGCTTTGTGCACGAAAAAATTTTCGTGAAATTTTCGTACCAAAAGTGACCATATCGTTGTCAACTTTCTTTAGCCACCAAAACTGTGTTGTTTTCGCTAAAATATCTACCAAATATGTTTATATGGTGTATAGGTCATAATGGGAGCCTTGTGCGCGAAAAGCTTTCCGTGAAATTTTAGACCAAAAGTGACCATATCGGCGTCACCTTTCTTTATGCACCAAAACTGTGTTGTTTTCCCTGCAATATGTACCAAACATGTTTATATGGTGTTTAAGTCATAATGGGAGCTTTGTGTGCGAAAAGCTTTCCGTGAAATTTTGGACCAAAAGTGACCATATCGGCGTAACTATTCTTTGTCCACCAAAACTGTGTTGTTTTTGCTCAAATGTTTCCCATACGTGTTTATATGGTGTATATGTCATAATGGGAGCATTGTGCGCGAAAAGCTTTCCGTGAAATTTTCGGACCAAAAGTGACCATATCGGCGTTACATTTCTTTATCCAACAAAACTAAGTGTTGTTCGCTCAAATATGTACGGAACATGTTTATATGGTGTATAGGTCAAAATGGGAGCTTTGTGCGCGAAAAGCTTTTCGTGAAATTTTCGGACCAAAATTGACAATATCTGCGTCAGCTTTCTTTATCCACCAAAACTGTGTTGTTTTCCCTCAAATATGTACCCAACATGTTTATATGGTGCATAGGTCATAATGGGAGCCTTGTGCGCGAAAATTTTTCCCTGAAATTTTCGGACCAAAAGTGATCATATCGAGGTCACCTTACTTTATCCACTAAAACTGTGTTGTTTTTGCTCAAATGTTTACCAAACATGTTTCTATGGTGTTTAGGTCATAATGTGAGCTTTATGCGCGAAATGCTTTCCGTGAAATTTTCGGACCAAAAATAACCATATCGGCGTTACCTTTCTTTATCCACAAAAACTTTGTTGTTTTCGCTCAAATATGTACCAAATATGTTTATATGGTGTATAGGTCATAATGGGAGCTTTGTGCACGAAAAAATTTTCGTGAAATTTTCGTACCAAAAGTGACCATATCGTTGTCAACTTTCTTTATCCACCAAAACTGTGTTGTTTTCGCTAAAATATCTACCAAATATGTTTATATGGTGTATAGGTCATAATGGGAGCCTTGTGCGCGAAAAGCTTTCCGTGAAATTTTGGACCAAAAGTGACCATATCGGCGTCACCTTTCTTTATGCACCAAAACTGTGTTGTTTTCCCTGAAATATGTACCAAACATGTTTATATGGTGTTTAAGTCATAATGGGAGCTTTGTGTGCGAAAAGCTTTCCGTGAAATTTTCGGACCAAAAGTGACCATATTGGCGTCACCTTTCTTTATCCACCAAAACTGTGTGGTTTTCGCTCAAATGTGTCCCAAACATGTTTATATGGTGTATATATGTCATAATGAGAGCTTTGTGCGCGAAAAGTTTTCTGTGAAATTTTCGGACCAAATGTGACCATATCGGCGTCACCTTTCTTTATCCAATAAAACTGTGTGGTTTTCGCTCAAATGTGTCCCAAACATGTTTATATGGTGTATATGTCATAATGCAAGCTTTGTGCGCGAAAAGCTTTCCGTGAAATTTTCGGACCAAAAGTGACCATATCGGCGTCACCTTTCTTTATCCTCCAAAACTGTGTGGTTTTCGTTCAAATGTGTCCCAAACATGTTTATATGGTGTATATGTCATAATGGGAGCTTTGTGCGCGAAAAGCTTTCCGTGAAATTTTCGGACCAAAAGTGACCATATCGGCGTTACATTACTTTATCCATCAAAACTAAGTGGTGTTCGCTCAAATATGTACCAAACATGTTTATATGGTGTATAGGTCAAAATGGGAGCTTTGTGCGCGAAAAGCTTTTCGTGAAATTTTCGGACCAAAATTGACTATATCTGCGTCAGCTTTCTTTATCCACCAAAACTGTGTTGTTTTCCCTCAAATATGTACCAAACATGTTTATATGGTGCATAGGTCATAATGGGAGCCTTGTGCGCGAAAAGTTTTCCCTGAAATTTTCGAACCAACAGTGATCATATCGACAACACCTTACTTTATCCACTAAAACTGTGTTGTTTTTGCTCAAATGTTTACCAAACATGTTTCTATGGTGTATAGGTCATAATGGGAGCTTTATGCGCGAAATGCTTTCCGTGAAATTTTCGGACCAAAATTAACCATATCGGCGTTACCTTTCTTTATCCACCAAAACTTTGTTGTTTTCGCTCAAATATGTACCAAACATGTTTATATGGTGTATAGGTCATAATGGGAGCTTTGTGCACGAAAAAATTTTCGTGAAATTTTCGTACCAAAAGTGACCATATCGTTGCCAACTTTCTTTATCCACCAAAACTGTGTTGTTTTCGCTAAAATATCTACCAAATATGTTTATATGGTGTATAGGTCATAATGGGAGCCTTGTGCGCGAAAAGCTTTCCGTGAAATTTTGGACCAAAAGTGACCATATCGGCGTCACCTTTCTTTATGCACCAAAATTGTGTTGTTTTCCCTGAAATATGTACCAAACATGTTTATATGGTGTTTAAGTCATAATGGGATCTTTGTGTGCGAAAAGCTTTCCGTGAAATTTTCGGACCAAAAGTGACCATATTGGCGTCACCTTTCTTTATCCACCAGAACTGTGTGGTTTTCGCTCAAATGTGTCCCAAACATGTTTATATGGTGTATATATGTCATAATGAGAGCTTTGTGCGCGAAAAGCTTTCTGTGAAATTTTCGGACCAAACGTGACCATATCGGCGTCACCTTTCTTTATCCAACAAAACTGTGTGGTTTTCGCTCAAATGTGTCCCAAACATGTTTATATGGTGTATATGTCATAATGCAAGCTTTGTGCGCGAAAAGCTTTCCGTGAAATTTTCGGACCAAAAGTGACCATATCGGCGTCACTTTTCTTAATCCTCCAAAACTGTGTGGTTTTCGTTCAAATGTGTCCCAAACATGTTTATATGGTGTATATGTCATAATGGGAGCTTTGTGCGCGAAAAGCTTTCCGTGAAATTTTCGGACCAAAAGTGACCATATCGGCGTCACCTTTCTTTATCCACCTAAACATTGTTGTTTTCGCTCAAATGTGTCCCAAACATGTTTATATGGTATATATGTCATAATGGGAGCTTTGTGCGCGAAAAGCTTTCCGTGAAATTTTCGGAACAAAAGTGGCCTTATCGGCGTCACCTTTCTTTATCCACCTAAACATTGTTGTTTTCGCTCAAATATGTATCAAACATGTTTATATGGTGTATAGGTCATAACGGGAGCTTTGTGCACGAAAAGCTTTCCGTGAAATTTTCGGACCAAAAGTGACCATATCGGTGTCACCTTTTTTTATCCACCAAAACTGTGTTGTTTTTGCTCAAATATTTACCAAACATGTGTATATGGTGTATAAGTCATAATGGGAGCCTTGTGGGCGAAAAGCTTTTCGTGAAATTTTTGGAAGAAAAGTGACCATATCGGCGTCATTTTACTTTATCCCCCAAAACTGTGTGGTTTTCGCTCAAATATGTACCAAACATGTTTATATGGTGTATAGGTTATAATGGGAGCTTTGTGCACGAAACAATTTTCGTGAAATTTTCGTACCAAAAGCGACCATATCGTTGTCAACTTTCTTTATCCACCAAAACTGTGTTGTTTTCGCTCAAATATCTACCAAATATGTTTATATGGTGTATAGGTCATAATGGGAGCCTTTTGTGCGAAAAGCTTACCGTGAAATTGCGGACCAAAAGTGACTATATCGGCGTCACCTTTCTTTATGCACCATAACTGTGTTGTTTTCCCTGAAATATGTACCAAACATGTTTATATGGTGTTTAAGTCATAATGGGAGCTTTGTGTGCGAAAAGCTTTCCGTGAAATTTTCGGACCAAAAGTGACCATATTGGCGTCACCTTTCTTTATCCACCAAAACTGTGTGGTTTTCGCTCAAATGTGTCCCAAACATGTTTATATGGTGTATATATGTCATAATGAGAGCTTTGTGCGCGAAAAGCTTTCTGTGAAATTTTCGGACCAAACGTGACCATATCGGCGTCACCTTTCTTTATCCAACAAAACTGTGTGGTTTTCGCTCAAATGTGTCCTAAACATGTTTATATGGTGTACATGTCATAATGCAAGCTTTGTGCGCGAAAAGATTTCCGTGAAATTTTCGGACCAAAGGTGACCATATCGGCGTCACCTTTCTTTATCCTCCAAAACTGTGTGGTTTTCGTTCAAATGTGTCCCAAACATGTTTATATGGTGTATATGTCATAATGGGAGCTTTGTGCGCGAAAAGCTTTCCGTGAAATTTTCGGACCAAAAGTGACCATATCGGCGTCACCTTTTTTTATCCACCAAAACGGTGTTGTTTTCGCTCAAATATTTACGAAACATGTGTATATGGTGTATAGGTCATAATGGGAGCCTTGTGCGCGAAAAGCTTCTCGTGAAATTTCGGACCAAAATTGACCTTATCGGCGTCACCTTTCTTTATCCACCTAAACATTGTTTTTTTCGCTCAAATATGTACCAAACATGTTTATATGGTGTATAGGTCATAATGGGAGCTTTGTGCACGAAAAGCTTTCCGTGAAATTTTCGGACCAAAAGTGACCATATCGGCGTCACCTTTTTTTATCCACCAAAACGGTGTTGTTTTTGCTCAAATATTTACCAAACATGTGTATATGGTGTATAGGTCATAATGGGAGCCTTGTGCGCGAAAAGCTTTTCGTGAAATTTTCGGAAGAAAAGTGACCATATCGGCGTCACCTTACTTTATCCACCAAAACTGTGTGGTTTTCGCTCAAATATGTACCAAACATGTTTATATGGTGTATAGGTCATAATGGCAGCTTTGTGCACGAAAAAATTTTCGTGAAATTTTCGTACCAAAAGTGACCATATCGTTGTCAACTTTCTTTATCCACCAAAACTGTGTTGTTTCCGCTAAAATATCTACCAAATATGTTTATATGGTGTATAGGTCATAATGGGAGCCTTAGGCGCGAAAAGCTTTCTGTGAAATTTTGGACCAAAAGTGACCATATCGGCGTCACCTTTCTTTATCCATAAAAACTGTGTGGTTTTCGCTCAAATGTGTCCCAAACATGTTTATATGGTGTATATGTCATAATGGGAGCTTTGTGTGCGAAAAGCTTTCCGTGAAATTTTGGACCAAAAGTGACCATATCGGCGTCACCTTTCTTTATCCACCAAAACTGTGTTGTTTTTGCTCAAATGTGTCCCAAACATGTTTCTATGGTGTATAGGTCATAATGGGAGCTTTGTGCGTGAAAAGCTTTTCGCGAAATTTTCGGACCAAAATTGACTATATATGTGTCAGCTTTCTTTATCCACCAAAACTGTGTTGTTTTCCCTTACATATGTACCAAACATGTTTATATGGTGTATAGGTCATAATGGGAGCTTTGTGCGCGAAAAACTTTTCGTGAAATTTTCGGACCAAAATTGACCATATCGACGTCACCTTACTTTATCCACCAAAATTGTGTTGTTTTTGCTCAAATGTGTCCCAAACATGTTTCTATGGTGTATAGGTCATAATGGGAGCTTTATGGGCGAAAAGCTTTCCGTCAAATCTTCGGAACAAAATTGACCATTTCGGGGTCACCTTTCTTTATCCACCAATACTGTGTGGTTTTCGCTCAAATATGTACCAAACATGTTTATATGGTGTATAGGTCATAATGGGAGCTTTGTGCGCGAAAAGCTTTCCGTGAAATTTTCGGTCCAAAAGTGACCATATCGGCGTCACCTTTCTTTATCGACCAGAATTGTGTGGTTTTCGCTCAAATGTGTCCCAAACATGTTTATATGGTGTATATGTCATAATGGGAGATTTGTGTGCGAAAAGCTTTCAGTTAAATTTTGGGCCAAAAGTGACCATATCGGCGTCACCTTTCTTTATCCATCAAAACTGTGTTGTTTTTGCTAAAATGTTTCCCAAACATGTTTATATGGTGTATATGTCATAATGGAAGCTTTGTGCGCGAAAAGCTTTCCGTGAAATTTTCGGATCAAAAGTGACCATATCGGCGTCACATTTCTTTATCCATCAAAACTATGTGGTTTTCGCTCAAATATGTACCAAACATGTTTATATGATGTATAGGTCATAATGGGAGCTTTGTGCGTGAAAAGCTTTTCGTGAAATTATCGGACCAAAATTGACTATATCTGCGTCAGATTTCTTTATCCACAAAAATTGTGTTGTTTTCCCTGAAATATGTACCAAACATGTTTATATGGTGTTTATGTCAGAATGGAAGCTTTGTGTGCGAAAAGCTTTCCGTGAAATTTTCGAACCAAAAGTGACCATATCAGCGTCACCTTTCTTTATCCACCAAAACTGTGTGGTTTTCGCTCAAATGTCCCAAACATGTTTATATGGTGTATATGTCATAATGGGGGTTTTGTGCGCGAAAAGCTTTCCGTGAAATTTTCGGACCAAAAGTGACCATATCGGCGTCACCTTTCTTTATCCACCAAAACTGTGTTGTTTTTGCTCAAATGTTTCGGTGAAATTTTCGGACAAAAAGTGACCATATCGGCGTTAAATTTTTTTATCCATCAAAACTAAGTGGTGTTCGCTCAAATATGTACCAAACATGTTTATATGGTGTATAGGTCAAAATGGGAGCTTTGTGCGCGAAAAGCTTTTCGTGAAATTTTCGGACCAAAATTGACTATATCTGCGTCAACTTTCTTTATCCACCAAAACTGTGTTGTTTTCCCTCAAATATGTACCAAACATGTTTATATGGTGTATAGGTCATAATGGGAGCCCTGTGCGCGAAAAGTTTTCCATGAAATTTTCGGACCAAAAGTGATTATATCGGCGTCACCTTACTTTATCCACTAAAATTGTGTCGTTTTTGCTCAAATGTTTACCAAACATGTTTCTATGGTGTATAGGTTATAATGAGAGCTTTGGGCACGAAAAAATTTTCGTGAAATTTTCGGACCAAAAGTGACCATATCGTTGTCAACTTTCTTTATCCACCAAAACTGTGTTGTTTTCGCTCAAATATCTACCAAATATGTTTATATGGTGTATAGGTCATAATGGGAGCCTTGTGCGCGAAAAGCTTTTCGTGAAATTTTCGGAAGAAAAGTGACCATATCGGCGTCACCTTACTTTATCCACCAAAACTGTGTGGTTTTCGCTCAAATATGTACCAAACATGTTTAAATGGTGTATAGGTCATAATGGGAGCTTTGTGCGCGAAAAGCTTTCCGTGAAATTTTCGGACCAAAAGTGACCATATCGGCGTCACCTTTCTTTATCGACCAGAACTGTGTGGTTTTCGCTCAAATGTGTCCCAAACATGTTTATATGGTGTATATGTCATAATGAGAGATTTGTGTGCGAAAAGCTTTCCGTTAAATTTTGGGACAAAAGTGACCATATCGGCGTCACCTTTCTTTATCCACCAAAATTGTGTTGTTTTTCATCAAATGTTTCCCAAACATGTTTATATGGTGTATATGTCATAATAGAAGCTTTGTGCGCGAAAAGCTTTCCGTGAAATTTTCGGACCGAAAGTGACCATATCGGCGTCACATTTCTTTATCCATCAAAACTATGTGGTTTTCGCTCATATATGTACCAAACATGTTTATATGATGTATAGGTCATAATGGGAGCTTTGTGCGCGAAAAGCTTTTCGTGAAATTTTCGGACCAAAATTGACTTTATCTGCGTCAGCTTTCTTTATCCACCAAAATTGTGTTGTTTTCCCTGAAATATGTACCAAACATGTTTATATGGTGTTTATGTCAGAATGGAAGCTTTGTGTGCGAAAAGCTTTCTGTGAGATTTTCGGACCAAAAGTGACCATATCGGTGTCACGTTTCTTTATCTACCAAAACTGTCTGCTTTTCGCTCAAATGTGTCCCAAACATGTTTATATGATGTATATGTCATAATGGAAGCTTTTTGTGCGAAAAGCTTTCCGTGAAATTTTGGACCAAAAGTGACCATATCGGCATCACCTTTCTTTACCCACCAAAACTGTGTTGTTTTTGCTCAAATATGTACCAAACATGTTTATATGATGTATAGGTCATAATGTGAGCTTTGTGCGCGAAAAGATTTTCGTGAAATTTTCGGACCAAAATTGACTATATCTGCGTCAGCTTTCTTTATCCACCAAAACTACGTTGTTTTCTCTCAAATATGTACCAAACATGTTTATAAGGTGTATAGGTCATAATGGGAGCCTTGTGTGCGAAACGTTTTCCATGAAATTTTCGGACCAAAAGTGATCATATCGGCGTCACCTTACTTTATCCACTAAAACTGTGTTGTTTTTGCTCAAATGTTTACCAAACATGTTTCTATGGTATATAGGTCATAATCGGAGCTTTGTGCACGAAAAAATTTTCGTGAAATTTTCGGACCAAAAGTGACCATATCGTTGTCTTTCTTTATCCACCAAAACTGTGTTGTTTTCGCTCATATATCTACCAAATATGTTTATATGGTGTATAGTTCATAATGGGAGCCTTGTGCGCGAAAAGCTTTCCGTGAAATTTTGGACCAAAAGTGACCATATCGGCGTCACCTTTCTTTAACCACCAAAACTGTGTGGTTTTCGCTCAAATGTGTCCCAAACATGTTTATATGGTGTATATGTCATAATGGGAGCTTTGTGTGCGAAAAGCTTTCCGTGAAATTTTGGACCAAAAGTGACCATATCGGCGTCACCTTTCTTTATCCACCAAAACTTTGTTGTTTTTGCTCAAATGTGTCCCAAACATGTTTCTATGGTGTATAGGTCATAATGTGAGCTTTGTGCGCGGAAAGCTCTTCGCGAAATGTTCGGACCAAAATTGAATATATCTGTGTCAGCTTTCTTTATCCACCAAAACTGTGTTGTTTTTTCCACAAATATGTACCAAACATGTTTATATGGTGTATATGTCATAATGTGAGCTTTGTTAGCGCGAAAAGCTTTTCGTGAAATTTTCGGACCAAAAGTGACCATATCGGCGTTACATTTCTTTATCTATCAAAACAATGTGGTTTTTGCTCAAATATGTACCAAACATGTTTATATGGTATATATGTCATAATGGGAGCTTTGTGCGCGAAAAGCTTTCCATGAAATTTTCGGACCAAAACTGTGTTGTTTTTGCTCAAATATTTACCAAACATGTTTATATGGTGTAGAGGTTATAATTGGAGTCTTGTGCGCGAAAAGCTTTCCGTGAAATTTTCGGACGAAAAGTGACCATATCGGCGTCACCTTACTTTATCCACCAAAACTGTCTTGTTTTTGCTCAATTGTGTCCCAAACCTGTTTCTATGGTGTATAGGTCATAATGAGAGCTTCATGCGCGAAAAGCTTTCCGTCAAATTTTCGGACCAAAATTAAACATATTGGCGTCACCTTTCTTTATCCACCAAAACTTTGTGGTTTTCGCTCAAATATGTACCAAACATGTTTATATGGTGTATATGTCATAATGGGAGCTTTGTGCACGAAAAGTTTTACGTGAAATTATCGGACCAAAAGTGACAATATCGGCGTCACCTTTCTTTATCCACCAAAACTGTGTGGTTTTCGCTCAAATGTGTCCCAAACATTGTTTATATGGTGTATATGTCATAATGGGAGCTTTGTGTTCGAAACGTTTTCCGTGAAATTTTAGAAAAAAAGTGACCATATCGGCGTCACCTTTCTTTATCCACCAAAACTGTTTAATTTTTGCTCAAATGTGTCCCAAATATGTTTCTATGGTGTATAGGTCATAAAGGGAGCTTTGTGCACGAAAAGCTTTTTGCGAAACTTTCGGACCAAAATTGACTATATCTGTGTAAGCTTTCTTTATCCACCAAAACTGTGTTGTTTTCCCTCAAATATTTACCAAACATGTTTATATGGTGTATAGGTTATAATGGGAGCCTTGTGCGCGAAAAGCTTTCCGTGAAATTTTCGGACCAAAAGTGACCATATCGGCGTCACCTTACTTTATCCACCAAAACTGTGTTGTTTTTGCTCAAATGTGTCCCAAACATGTTTCTATGGTGTATAGGTCATAATTGGAGCATTATGCGCGAAAAGCTTTCCATCAAATTTTCGGACCAAAATTAACCATATCGACATCACCTTTCTTTATCCACCAAAACTGTGTGGTTTTCGCTCAAATATGTACCAAACATCTTTATATGGTGTATAGGTCATAATGGGAGTTTTGTGCGCGAAAAGCTTTTCCTGAAATTTTCGGACCAAAATTGACTATATCTGCGTCAGCTTTCTTTATCCACCAAAACTGTGTTGTTTTCCCTCAAATATGTACCAAACATGTTTATATGGTGTTTAAGTCAGAATGGGAGCTTTGTGTGCGAAAAGCTTTCCGTGAAATTTACGAACCAAAAGTGACCATATCGGCGTCACCTTTCTTTATCCACCAAAACTGTGTGGTTTTCGCTCAAATGTGTCCCAAACATGATTATATGGTGTATATGTCATAATGGGAGCTTTGTGCGCGAAAAGCTTTCCGTGAAATTTTCGGACCAAAAGTGACCATATCGGCGTCACCTTTCTTTATCCACCAAAACTGTGTGGTTTTCGCTCAAATGTGTCCTAAACATGTTTATATGGTGTATATGTCATAATGGAAGCTTTGTGTGCGAAAAGCTTTTCCGTGAAATTTTCGGAACCAAAAGTGACCATATCGGCGTTGCATTTCTTTATCCATCAAAACTAAGTGGTGTTCGCTCAAATATGTACCAAACATGTTTATATGGTGTATAGGTCAAAATGGGAGCTTTGTGCGCGAAAAGCTTTTCGTGAAATTTTCGGACAAAAATTGACTATATCTGCGTCAGCTTTCTTTATCCACCAAAACTGTGTTGTTTTCCCTCAAATATGTACCAAGCATGTTTATATGGTGTATAGGTCATAATGAGAGCCTTGTGCGCGAAAAGTTTTTCGTGAAATATTGGGACCAAAAGTGATCATATCGGCGTCACCTTACTTTATCCACTAAAACTGTGTTGTTTTTGCTCAAATGTTTACCAAACATGTTTCTATGGTGTATAGGTCATAATGGGAGCTTTATGCGCGAAATGCTTTCCGTGAAATTTTCGGACCAAAATTAACCATATCGACGTTACCTTTCTTTATCCACCAAAACTTTGTTGTTTTCGCTCAAATATGTACCAAACATGTTTATATGATGTATAGGTCATAATTGGAGCTTTGTGCACGAAAAACATTTCGTGAAATTTTCGGACCAAAAGTGACCATATCGGCGTTATATTTCTTTATCCATCAAAACTATGTGGATTTCGCTCAAATATGTACCAAACTTGTTTATATGGTGTATATGTCATAATGGGAGCTTTGTGCTCGAAAAGCTTTCCTTGAAATTTTCGGACCAAAAGGGGCCATATCAGCGTCACCTTTTTTTTTATCGGCCAAAACTGTGTTGTTTTTGCTCAAATATTTACCAAACATGTTTATATGGTGTATGGGTCATACTGGGAGCGTTGTGTGCGAAAAGCTTTCCGTGAAATTTTCGGACGAAAAGTGACCATATCGGCGTCACCTTACTTTATCCACCAAAACTGTTTTGTTTTTGATCAAATGTGTCCCAAACATGTTTCAATGGTGTATAGGTAATAATGGGAGCTTAATGCGCGAAAAGCTTTCTGTCAAATTTTCGGACCAAAATTGACCATTTCGGCGTCACCTTTCTTTATCCACTAAAACTGTGTCGTTTTCGCTCAAATATGGACCAAACATGTTTCTATGGTGTATAGGTCAAAATGGGAGCTTTGTGCGCGAAAAGTTTTACTTGAAATTTTCGGACCAAAATTGACTATATCCGCGTCAGCTTTTTTTATCCACTAAAACTGTGTTGTTTTCCCTCAAATATGTACCAAACATGTTTATATGGTGTATAGGTCATAATGGGAGCCTTGTGCGCGAAAAGTTTTCCGTGAATTTTTCGGACCAAAAGTGATCATATCGGCGTCACCATACTTTATCTACTAAAACTGTGTTGTTTTTGCTCAAATGTTTACCAAACATGTTTCTATGGTGTATAGGTCATAATGGGAGCTTTATGCGCGAAATGCTTTCCGTGAAATTTTCGGACCAAAATTAACCATATCGGCGTTACCTTTCTTTATCCACCAAAACTTTGGTTTTTTCGCTCAAATATGTACCAAACATGTTTATATGGTGTATAGGTCATAATGTGAGCTTTGTGCACGAAAAACGTTTCGTGAAATTTTCAGACCAAAAGTGAACATATCGGCGTCACCTTTCTTTATCCACCAAAACTGTGTTGTTTTTGCTCAAATATTTCCCATACATGTTTATATGGTGTATATGTCATAATGGGAGCTTTGTGCGCGAAAAGCTTTCCTTGAAATTTTCGGACCAAAAGGGACCATATCAGCGTCACCTTTTTTTATCCACTAAAACTGTGTTGTTTTTGCTCAAATATTTACCAAACATGTTTATATGGTGTATAGGTCATAATGGGAGCCTTGTGCGCGAAAAGCTTTCCGTGAAATTTTCGGACGAAAAGTAACCATATCGGCGTCACCTTTCTTTATCCACCAAAACTTTGTGGTTTTTGCTCAAATGTGTCCCAAACATGTTTATATGGTGTATATGTCATAATGGGAGCTTTGTGTGCGAAAAGATTTCCGTGAAATATTGGACCAAAATTGACCATATCGGCGTCACCTTTCTTTATCCACCAAAACTGTGTTGTTTTTGCTCAAATGTTTCCCATACATGTTTATATGGTGTATATGTCATAATGGGAGCTTTGTGCGCGAAAAGCTTTCCGTGAAATTTTCGGACCAAAAGTGACCATATAGGCGTTACATTTCTTTATCCATCAAAACTATGTGGTGTTCGCTCAAATATGTACCAAACATGTTTATATGGTGTATAGGTCAAAATGAGAGTTTTGTGCGCGAAAAGGTTTTCGTGAAATTTTCGTACCAAAATCGACTATATCTGCGTCAGCTTTCTTTATCCACCAAAACTGTGTTGTTTTCCCTCAAATATGAACCAAACATGTTTATATGGTGTATCGGTCACAATGGGAGCCTTGTGCGCGAAAAGCTTTCTGTGAAATTTTCGGACAAAAAATGACCATTTCAGTGTTACCTTACTTTATCTACTAAAACTGTGTTGTTTTTTCTCAAATGTTTACCAAACATTTTTCTATGGTGTATATAGGACATAATGGGAGCTTTATGCGCGAAAAGCTTTCCGTGAAATTTTCGGACAAAAAATGACCACATCAGTGTTACCTTACTTTATCTACTAAAACTGTGTTGTTTTTTCTCAAATGTTTACCAAACATGTTTCTATGGTGTATATAGGACATAATGGGAGCTTTATGCGCGTAATGCTTTCCGTGAAATTTTCGGACCAAAATTAACTATATCGGCGTTACCTTTTTTATCCACCAAAACTTTGTTGTTTTCGCTCAAATATGTACCAAACATGTTTATATGGTGTATAGGTCATAATGGGAGCTTTGTGCACGAAAAACTTTCCGTGAAATTTTCGGACCAAAAGTGACCATATCGTTGTCACCTTTCTTTATCCACCAAAACTGTGTTGTTTTCGCTCAGATATGTACCAAACATGTTTATATGGTGTATAGGTCATAATGGGAGCCTTGTGCGCGAAAAGTTTTCCGTGAATTTTTCGGACCAAAGGTGATCGTATCAGCGTCACCTTACTTTATCTACTAAAACTGTGTTGTTTTTGCTCAAATGTTTACCAAAATGTTTCTATGCTGTATAGATCATAATGGGAGCTTTATGCGCGAAATGCTTTCCGTGAAATTTTCGGACCAAAATTAACCATATCGCCGTTACCTTTCTTTATCCACCAAAACTTTGTTGTTTTCGCTCAAATATGTACCAAACATGTTTATATGGTGTATAGGTCATAATGGGAGCTTTGTGCACGAAAAACGTTTCGTGAAATTTTCGGACCAAAAGTGAACATATCAGCGTCACCTTTCTTTATCCACCAAAACTGTGTTGTTTTTGCTCAAATATTTCCCATACATGTTTATATGGTGTATATGTCATAATGGGAGTTTTGTGCGCGAAAAGCTTTTCGTGAAATTTTCGGACCAAAAGTGACCATATCGGCGTTACATTTCTTTATCCATCAAAACTGTGTGGTTTTCGCTCAGATATGTACCAAACATGTTTATATGGTGTACATGTCATAATGGGAGCTTTGTGCGCGAAAAGCTTTCCTTGAAATTTTCGGACCAAAATGGACCATATCAGCGTCACCTTTTTTTATCCACCAAAACTGTGTTGTTTTTGCTCAAATATTTCCCATACATGTTTATATGGTGTATATGTCATAATGGGAGCTTTGTGCGCGAAAAGCTTTTCGTGAAATTTTCGGACCAAAAGTGACCATATCGGCGTTACATTTCTTTATCCATCAAAACTGTGTTGTTTTTGCTCAAATATTTACCAAACATGTTTATATGGTGTATAGGTCATAATGGGAGCCTTGTGCGCGAAAAGCTTTCCGTGAAATTTTCGGACGAAAAGTAACCATATCGGCGTCACCTTTCTTTATCCACCAAAACTATGTGGTTTTCGCTCAAATGTGTCCCAAACATGTTTATATGGTGTATATGTCATAATGGGTGATTTGTGTGCGAAAAGATTTCCGTGATATATTGGACCAAAATTGACCATTTCGGCGTCACCTTTCTTTATCCACCAAAACTGTGTTGTTTTTACTCAAATGTTTCCCATACATGTTTATATGGTGTATATGTCATAATGGGAGCTTTGTGCGCGAAAACCTTTCCGTGAAATTTTCGGACCAAAAGTGACCATATCGGCGTTACATTTCTTTATCCATCAAAACTATGTGGTGTTCGCTGAAATATGTACCAAACATGTTTATATGGTGTATAGGTCAAAATGGGAGCTTTGTGCGCGAAAAACTTTTCGTGAAATTTTCGTACCAAAATCGACTATATCTGTGTCAGCTTTCTTTATCCACCAAAACTGTGTTGTTTTCCCTCAAATATGAACCAAACATGTTTATATGGTGTATCGGTCACAATGGGAGCCTTGTGCGCGAAAAGCTTTCCTTGAAATTTTCGGACCAAAAATGACCATATCGGTGTCACCTTACTTTATTTACTAAAACTGTGTTGTTTTTTCTCAAATGTTTACCAAACATGTTTCTATGGTGTATATAGGTCATAATGGGAGCTTTATGCGCGTAATGTTTTCCGTGAAATTTTCGGACCAAAATTAACTATATCGGCGTTACCTTTTTTATCCACCAAAACTTTGTTGTTTTCGCTCAAATATGTACCAAACATGTTTATATGGTGTATAGGTCATAATGGGAGCTTTGTGCACGAAAAACTTTCCGTGAAATTTTCGGACCAAAAGTGACCATATCGTTGTCACCTTTCTTTATCCACCAAAACTGTGTTGTTTTCGCTCAAATATGTACCAAACATGTTTATATGGTGTATACGTCATAATGGGAGCACAAATAATAAGATGTAAAAATGTAAATCGACTCCTAACCTATGCAAATAATTACAAGACTTCCCCCCGTTGTAGTGGAAGGGTAGTCAGGATCGATCCACGAGGAGGCGTGTCAGCGGGATCCTAGTAGCTTTGGAAATCTCACGTCTGCGTCGACTAGAAGCCTCGATTTCGACCTTGGGCCTCGATGTCGACCTCGGCTGTCGATGTTTTCTGCAACAGAAGACCTGCAGAGACAAAAACGGTAGTCGATATCGACCGGAAGGGGTCGATATCGATGTCAGTTCACGAAATCGACTGGCTCAAAAGACTGCCAGTCGATACAGAAGGGTCGATATCGATACAAGGGGTCGATATCGATGTTCAGCAAACTCCGCAGCGATGTTCGTCGTCGACTCAGAAAAACTATCGACGAACTCAGTGGTCGATATCGACGTCTGGGGTCGATATCGATGTTTCCCTACAGTGAGTTAGTGGTTTTGTCGGCAAAGAAAAGGCCGAAGAATTAAGGATGGAGAGAGAAGCAATGAACAGAAATAACAGTGGGTTTTTGTGAATTAAACTATGTAAAAGCAACTCCTAGGATTAGGGTTTAACACAACGTTAACCAATGCAGGTGATGAGATAAATAAGACGGACAATTGCGCTATTTCACCCGAGGGACAAGCTTTCGCCGTACACCAACTCTTAGGATTACTCTTGCAAATAAACCTAATTGTCTCTACCAATTTTATGTTTATAACTCAAGTTGTTAGCATGAATCCCTTTTCTTTCGATTAGGACTAAACATAGAATCGTAGGAGGAGAGATAGACACAACGATATCAACATCAAATACTTACCTCAAGCGCGCATGGCTAACGTCGGGCTCACCACGACCCTAAGAGCTTTGGGGAACTACTCGCTTCTCATCATGGAATTCATCGTCAATTGAAAGGAAGAAACTTGCATTAAAATAAACTCCGAAGCTTTACAACTCAACGTCAACTTTCGCAAACGTCAAACCCTAAAACTTCTATCTAACTCTAACTCTATTATCTTTGTCTTGGATGATTGGATTGTTCTGGGATGATCTAACAAATCAGCCCCTAGGGCTTTATTTATAGGCTACTAATCCTCGCTATCCAAGGATTGTAACTCCTATCTTAAACTATGAACTCTATCCGAACAATTAGGATAGGTCTTTTATTTTGATAAAACTTAAAGGAAAAGATAATAAACAACTGCTAATATCTAAAAGAACGAGATAACTCATGGCTTTGATGATAGACTTCACAATCTGAGCCTCAAAATCGGATTTATCTTCTGTCGAGGTAGGGTCGATATCGACACCAGAGGTCGATATCGATGCTTGTGTTTCTGCTCGACTTGTCCAACTCCAGTCGATGTCTATGATGATGGTCGATATCGATGCATGTGTGTCGATATCGAGGCTTCTAGTCTGGTTTGTGTGGCTTATCTCGACACTCAGAAGTCGTGTCGAAATTCAGGGTCGATATCGATGTCTCCAGTCGATATCAACCTCTTCTCAGCTTCACTTGGCTTGTTCGTTTTGACTCCGATTACATCGAATTCCTGCATAGTTAGCTCAAAACTCGTGCAGACTCTATTTCTTACACTTCAGCTCATTCTTACACAAGATCATATGCTTTTGAAACTTTTATTTGGAAATCGAATGAAATATGAAGTCAAAAGATGCAATAAACAAAGGTGCAATTATGTACATCAAAACACCCCATACTTAGACTTGCTTGTCCTCAAGCAATAACCAAGCAATAACCAACACCTACAACACACCCTTCAAGTCTTCGCCTTTGTCAAAAGCAACATCATAAGCGGTAGCAAAGCAAAGCACTTGAATTTAACGTCATAGCACATATTTTGGTGATCCATAGGCATATGCAATTTTTGATCCAACCTCACAGGGATAATGTGTTTGCACTCAACTCTCATGTGTTTAGGCTATGAAGATCAACTCTCAACTCAATTCCATATACAATCTCATAAACATTGCAATTTATAAAAATCCACTTCGCAACCAATTATGAAAATGCAATAAGAACCATCAGGAGGACTTTCGCTCAATGGAAGACTTCAAAGAAGACTCCATTTGGTGGGGTTGTAATGGGGCTTGGTATGAAATAAAAGGTATGGAATTATTTGGCTATGTGGTGCTTTTATAATTCGGGAATCAAGACTCCTAAATCTCAACACTTGCAATACCCAAACTATAACTCTTCATAATATGCTCTACAGATGCATTCCATCAACCCTTCTTCTAAGTTCTAATATACCTCTAAAAAATCTAACATTTGTATGAATAAAAGACTTAAGGATTTTGGCTCATGCACTATATATAGATATCTTTATTTATTTTTTTCGGATTTTTTTTTATTTTTTTTATTTTTTTTTTCGAAAGTAATAAGTAAATATGTGCATTCATAGGTTGAGCCATAAACCCTTTTACAAAATATGACAAAATGTAAATATGCGCCATCCTATAATTTCCTTGCTCAAAACTGGACATTATGCTCTTTTCTTTCCACAAGGTATTAGTCCAACCAATCTAAGTCTCAATTCCCAAATGGGGGTCAGGCTCAATTTGGCTAGGGATAATTTCGTGGAGTTTGCAATTCAGGCTCAAGCTAATGTTCTGGTTTCAAGCAGGGATAATGCAGGGTAGGTAAAGAGAGGATAAAAATGGCTTAAAAGATGCCTCCATCATTTAATTCTTGTAAACATAATCATATATATGCATTGGTTTTGAATAACTATCACAACATTTAGAGATGCATAGGAAGAGTAAATTCACTCAAGAAAGCGGAGGGATTTTTGATGTTCTCCCTATAGGTCAAAATTCTTACAAGGACAATTTTTGTTGGGTTTGCTTTTTAGCCTAGGATCATATGTGCTCAATTTCATCACAAGTTCACAATCTACATAAAAATTTTAAAGACTTAGGCTAAACCATTCAAATATGCCATAGGATTTACATGATCAAGTCAGCTATTGACATTTTTTTGTATTTATGACATTTTTCTAATTTTTTTTTTGGATTTTGACATTTTATAAAAGTAAGACTAAGAACAAAAATTTAAACATGAATGCAATGCGAAGAAGAAAACCAAGTTATGACCATAAGACATGTCTTTCCCCCACCCCATACTTAAAATATACAGTGTCCTCACTTTATTAAAAAGAAGAACATGGGTAGAGAGAAACTCACAGCGCAACCTGCGGATTCAGGTCGATTTCAAGTTAGGTCGATGCCAGAAGTCGATATCTAGGTCAGTGGTCGATGTCGACTGCATCTGTCGAAGTTGAGGAAGAAAATGAAGACAAGGGCTGCCTGATTGGGGTCGATATCGAGTATTAGGGTCGATATCGACCTCTCTTTTTCGCTCCTGAGTCCTCGATGTCGACTCCAGGAGGTGGCTTGACCCTGGGGGGTCGATTTCGACTGGCCTGGTCGATTTCGACTGCCTCTGCAGAAGCTTCTTTTCTTCTTCGTCGTTCCTTTTGCTTGATAACCTGAAATCTTTGTTAGAAATATAGATAAAGCACGAATTATCTCAGTTTTAAAAGTTCAAAAAGCCGAAAATTAAATCCTAAAAACCATCTATGCAAAAATTTAAAAGTTTTTATGTACAAGCTCTAGATTTTTGAGTCGCTAGGCCGACTTCTCCGTCAATTCTTCACGACCCTTTTATGTAGGGACCCTTCGAGCGTGAGCCTTCTCCTGGATCATCTAGTTCCTTTTGGTAGTAGCGAAGTTCAGCGACCAAGGCTTCTTTGATGTTAGGTTCTTCTTTGGGCGCTTTTCTTCTCTTTCTTGACCTAACCTTAGCAATATAGGCAAACCATGGAGCCTTGACCCTTTGTTTGGGCCTGAAACAGAAATCTCCGGGCTGAGGGGTGGTCGATTTCGACCAAGAAGGGTCGATTTCGAGTGTTGGGGTCGATATCGACATGTGGGGGTCGATATCGACCTCTGTGACCCCATACTTAAGCTCCTGGCAGCGATCTGGCATACCCGATTTCGACCAAGGGGGGTCGATTTTGATGTTTTTAGTCGATATCGACTGGTTCCAGTCGATGTCGACCCTGCTTGCTGCTTCCGTCCTCGCCAACAAAAATTTTCTAAGCTTTTCCTCGGCCGGCGAGAGGACTAATTGCTCCAGGTTCTTTGTTTCGCTCATGGTTGGGTTGAAAGAGAATTCTATCACTTCGTTCCCTATAGTAAAGGTTAGTAACCCTCGACGTACATTGATATTGGCATCAGTAGTAGCTAAGAAAGGCCTACCAAGTATAATAAGCACTACAGGATCTTCAGGTATCTCCAATACAATGAAATCCGTAGGCACAAAGAACTTACCTACCTTTATCGGAACGTCATCAACTATACCTGTGGGTCTGACGAATGAGTTGTCAGCCATATAAAGTTTCATGTCCACAGGTTCAAGGGCGCCAATGTTCACCTTTTGCCAAATAGAGAGAGGCATGAGACTTACACTTGCCCCTAGGTCACATAGGGCTTTATAGCGATGTTGGCCAAGTCCCACGGTGATTGCAAACTTCCCTGGATCACTCTTCTTCTCAGGGAAATCCATCTTTGAGCACTCCTCTGCGATCTCTGCCATGGATCTCTTCTTGCTCAGGATGTCTTTGAGGAATCGTACATAGGCTGGCATCTCGCTTAGGGCTTCTATCAGAGGGATAGTGATGTAGAGTCCTTGAAGTATCTTTATGAAGCGCCTAAACTTACCTTTGGTGGGATCCTCCAATGCTCTGGAAGGGAATGACAACGTCTTCTTTGGTGGAGGGGCCAAAACGGTGGTCGGAGGAGCCTGTTGGACATCGATGTCGAATGGGTTGTGGTCGATATCGACTGGGATGGTCGATTTCGACCTCTGTTGTAGCTTTGATGGCTCTGCAGTGGCCTCGACATCGACCAGGGGGTTGACATGGTGGTCGATATCGACCTCTGGGTCGACATCGACTGGTCTGTCGATGTCGACTGGGTCTGCTGCTTTCTCCGATTCCGTTCGTGGCTTTTGTACTTTGGTGCCACTCCTCAATTGTATGGCTGCAACATGGCCCGTCCCGGATTGTCCCTTAGGATTTGTAGTGGGTTGCCCAGGGAGTGTTCCGGACGGCCTAGGGATTTGTGCCGCCAATTGACCCAGTTGGGTCTCTACGTTCTTCTTCCATATGTCCATCTCCCCAATCCTTGTGGTAAGGTGATTGAGTTGAGAATCGATGGCATTGTTGGATTGATCATTCTTAGCTTGATTCCTCCTTATCTCATCTAGCACAAGTTGAAGATCATCCTTCTTTTGGTCTCTCTCCGGGTGCCCAGGAGCTCTATAAGGCGGGGGGTCCCTAGGGTTAACCGGGTTCCTTTGTGGTTGATGGAACCTTTGGTCTCCCCAATATTGGTGATTGGGACCCCTCATGTAGCGCGCCTCTTGGTGAGCCTCCACTAGGTGTACTTGTTCGGCATGTGGGCACTCGATGGTGGTGTGCCGCTGCGATCCGCATTCTATGCAATCTTGGTTCGCTGAAAGGAACCTCACTTGCTTTTGGAGCTTTCGAAGTTGATCCCTATGAAATTGCTCCTTCACATCCGGATCGATTACATCGGAGGGTTCATATAAGGGCATAGATGGGGTAGGCCTCGACGATGATGGTGCGTCGGAAGCCTCAGGAGTCCCATATGTATTGTCAAATTCCACCAACCTCTCTATGGTCTCCCAAGCCTCTTGTGGAGCGAGTTCAAGGTAGCCATAGGAGGTGTACGTGTTGATCCTCTCCTTTGTTGCAGCATCAAGAGCATTGTAAATGATCTCCTGAATTACATACGGTGGTTGGCCATGCGTCGGGCATGATCGTAGGAGGTCCTTAAACCTTTCCCAAACAGTCGCCAGAGCCTCACCAGGCTTTTGTTTGAAAGCCGTGATTTTCTGTCGGATCAACGCCGTCTTAGAAGGAGGAAAGAACTTGTTGAGAAACGCGTCGTTGACTTCATTCCAGGTGCGGAGCGATCTTGGGGCTAAGCTCTCCAACCACTGCAATGCTTTCCCTGTAAGAGACCATCAAAAGGCTTTTAGTTGGACATATTCAAGACTTCGTCCATCAGCAATAGTATCACAGAGGTCTAAGAAGGTAGAAATATGTGCCATAGGGCATTCGTTAGGTTTTCCTTCATATTGGTTCCTTCTAATTTCAGTTAAAAAGTTTGGTTTAATTTCAAAATTAGAGGCAGGGATAAGAATTGCCGATTCAGGCACTGTGAGAGCGGGGTGCATATATTGCTTGGCATTCCTAGGGAGGGCATTGATTTGGGCTTCTATGTTCCTTCGGCCTTCCTTCTCCCTATCCGCACGCTCTTTAAGTGCCGCCTCTCTAGTCGTTAGGTCCTCAACCTGCCTCCTTAGTTGCTCAATAAGTTCAGCTTGGTTCGCGTTGTCCGCCATGATTCTTTGAGATTGGGCTCTTAGATGGAAGTAGCGTTCAGAGTCGTCTACTCCTTCGAATTCAGGTGGGCGATCAGCGCGTCGCATACACCTGCAGAACCAAACTAGAAAGAGACGTGAGATAGACTACTAGGGCGCGATTGATTGCCTCCCCGGCAACGGCGCCAATTTGTTAAGGAGGTAAGTCGAGTACAAATAATAAGATGTAAAAATGTAAATCGACTCCTAGCCTATGCAAATAATTACAAGACTTCCCCCTGTTGTAGTGGAAGGGTAGTCAGGATCGATCCACGAGGAGGCGTGTCAGCGGGATCCTAGTAGCTTTGGAAATCTCACGTCTACGTCGACCAGAAGCCTCGATTTCGACCTTGGGCCTCGATGTCGACCTCGGCTGTCGATGTTTTCTGCAACAGAAGACCTGCAAGGACAAAAACGGTAGTCGATATCGACTGGAAGGGGTCGATATCGATGTCAGTTCACGAAATCGACTGGCTTAGAAGACTGCCAGTCGATACAGAAGGGTCGATATCGATACAAGGGGTCGATATCGATGTTCAGCAAACTCCGCAGCGATGTTCGTCGTCGACTCAGAAAAACTGTCGACGAACTCAGTGGTCGATATCGACGTCTGGGGTCGATATCGATGTCTCCGTGCAGTGAGTTAGTGGTTTTGTCGGCAAAGAAAAGGCCGAAGAATTAAGGATGGAGAGAGAAGCAATGAATAGAAATAACAGTGGGTTTTTGTGAATTAAACTATGTAAAAGCAACTCCTAGGATTAGGGTTTACCACAACGTTAACCAATGCATGTGATGAGATAAATAAGACGGACAATTGCGCTATTTCACCCGAGGGACAAGCTTTCGCCGTACACCAACTCTTAGGATTACTCTTGCAAATAAACCTAATTGTCTCTACCAATTTTATGTTTATAACTCAAGTTGTTAGCATGAATCCCTTTTCTTTCGATTAGGACTAAACATAGAATCGTAGGAGGAGAGATAGACACAACGATATCAACATCAAATACTTACCTCAAGCGCGCAGGGCTAACGTCGGGCTCACCCCGACCCTAAGTGCTTTGGGGAACTACTCGCTACTCATCATGGAATTCATCGTCAATTGAAAGGAAGAAACTTGCATTAAAATAAACTCCGAAGCTTTACAACTCAACGTCAACTTTCGCAAACGTCAAACCCTAAAACTTCTATCTAACTCTAACTCTATTATCTTTGTCTTGGATGATTGGATTGTTCTGGGATGATCTAACAAATCAGCCCCTAGGGCTTTATTTATAGGCTACTAATCCTCGCTATCCAAGGACTGTAACTCCTATCTTAAACTATGAACTCTATCCGAACAATTAGGATAGGTCTTTTATTTTGATAAAACTTAAAGGAAAAGATAATAAACAACTGCTAATATCTAAAAGAACGAGATAACTCATGGCTTTGATGATAGACTTCACAATTCGAGCCTCAAAATCGGATTTATCTTCTGTCGAGGTAGGTTCGATATCGACACCAGAGGTCGATATCGATGCTTGTGTTTCTGCTCGACTTGTCCAACTCCAGTCGATGTCTATGACGATGGTCGATATCGATGCATGTGTGTCAATATCGAGGCTTCTAGTCTGGTTTGTGTGGCTTATCTCGACACTCAGAAGTCGTGTCGAAATTCAGGGTCGATATCGATGTCTCCAGTCGATATCGACCTCTTCTCAGCTTCACTTGGCTTGTTCGTTTTGACTCCGATTTCATCGAATTCCTGCATAGTTAGCTCAAAACTCGTACAGACTCTATTTCTTACACTTCAGCTCATTCTTACACAAGATCATATGCTTTTGAAACTTTTATTTGGAAATCGAATGAAATATGAAGTCAAAAGATGCAATAAACAAAGGTGCAATTATGTACATCAAAATTTTCGGACCAAAAGTGACCATATCATGGTCACCTTTCTTTATCCATCAAAATTGTGTTGTTTTCGCTCAAATATGTACCAAACTTGTTTATATGGTGTATAGGTCATAATGGGAGCCTTGTGTGCGAAAAGCTTTTCATGAAATTTTCGGACCAAAAGTGACCATATCGGCGTCACCTTACTTGATCCATCAAAACTGTGTTGTGGGTGTTAGAGTGACAAACCTAGAGAGAGAAACTGTGTTGTGGGCGTCACCTTACTTACTCTTCTCTTGGTTTCCTCATCTTGTTTTGGCCCTTCCTCCACCTCCCACCCACGGCTCTTCAAATCATTTTGGGTTTGTTTACAAACACAATCTTTTTGGGTGGTAATTTCGAGTAGTTATTCATCTTTTGTGAGATTGGGCACTGTTTGGGTGTGTTTCTTTTAGTTCGTTGGGTACTCTACGTTTTGGATCTTGTGGGTCCTGGCCGGCGCCGGCTTCCTCATTGGATCCTTGCTAGTTCGTGGGTGTCTGGTGGCTAGATCTAGTCTCTGGTTGCCGGATCTTGTTCCCTCTTTTCGGTTCTCTTTTCCCTCCTTGATTAGATCTCGGCTTGCGCTGCTCACACTCTCGGGTCCGTGGATGGTCTTTCTGGCGGGTGTGGCTTTGAGGGCGGTCCGGGGACGTGAACCTATTGTTGGGACCCGTGAAACATCTGGGTCCCCCTCGGGTTTGGTCGGATTGCGGCTTTCGGTCGCAGGTGGTTCTTTCCTGGCAGATTTGGGGTGTCTTGGGGTGCTCTTTGGTCTAGATCTGTGTGGGTGGGTGTTTTCTCTCATTCTCGGGGCTTGCGGGTTTGTTGGGGTTAGGTTTTGGGCTTGGGTGTGGGGTTCCGTGGTGTGGGAGCTGCTGTTCGGGCTCCTTCGGGCTCTACCGAGTTGCTTCCTGTAGTCCATCTTTCTTGGTGTTGCTCCGGTTTGGTGGGTTGCGCTTGGGCTGGTTGGGGGCTGTTTCTTCAAGTGCTGTTCGTGGGATTTGATGGTGAAGTGGTTTTTTTTTCCTTCCGGCTAGGGACTGTTCAGATGGGTGTTCTCCTCCTTCTCCTCCATGACTCCCAATTTTTCTGAGATTGGGCTGAACGCTGGTGGTCTTGGTGTGGGGTTCTTGGTGGTGTGCTCTTGTCTCTCGGTGCCTTTGGCTCTTGTGGGTTTGGTGAACTGGTGGTTTCATTTCTGCCCTCCCTTTGCTTGCACGTATTTTTTGTTTGGAGCTGAATGAGTTGAGGGTTTGGGGTTGGGCTGGTGGTCGCATGGTGGGGCGTGCTGTTGAGTTGCTGCTGTGCGCGTTGGGCTCAAAGGCAGTTGAGGTGCTGATGGTTGCGTGTTGTAGCTATGCTGCCTCGGTCTTCATTTCTCTTTTGCTTTTAAAAATGTTGATGCATGTGAGTTTGCCGCTTTTTATTTGCTTTTGGGTCAAATGTTGACTTGTGCAGAAGGAACCGTGAGCTATTGGTATTGGTCTCTTGGTGGGACCTTTGTGAGGGGTTTATTTAAATTATTTTATGAGTAGAAATGTTTATTAGTGGATGACTTTGTGCAAGGCGGTATTTGGTGAATGAATGTCACACGTGGGTTGTTGCTTTAAGTGAGTGGCAAGCAGTGTGTGTAGTCTAGCCGTGTGGCATGCATCTTGTGGTGAGGTTTGACTTTTGTGGGTAGTAATTTGTGGTTGAACCTTTTGTGGGATCCGTATTTTTTACTGTAAGAATCTTGATTTGGTCTTACGCAATTTGTATCTTGGTTTATCACCACATCTATATATTTATCGTTTCAGATTAAAATTGTGTTGTTTTTCTCAAATGTTTATCAAACATGTTTATATGGTGTATAGGTCATAATGGGAGCTTTATGCGCGAAAAGCTTTCCGTGAAATTTTCGGACCAAAATTGACCATATCGGTGTCACCATTCTTTATCCATCAAAACCGTGTTGTTTTTGCTCAAATATTTACCAAAATTGTTTATATGGTGTATAGGTCATAATGGGAGCTTTGTGTGCGAAAAGCTTTCCGTGCAATTTTCGGACCAAAAGTGACCATATCGGCGTCACCTTTCTTTATACACCAAAACTGTGTGGTTTTCGCTCAAATGCGTCCCAAACATGTTTATATGGTGTATATGTGATAATGGGATCTTTGTGCGCGAAAAGTTTTCGGTGAAATTTTCGGACCAAAAGTGACCATATCGGCGTCACCTTACTTTATCCACTAAAACTGTGTTGTTTTCGCTCAAATATGTACCAAACATGTTTCTATGGTGTATATGGCATAATTGGAGCTTTGTGTACGACAAGCTTTCCGTGAAATTTTTGGACCAAAAGTGACCATATCGGCGTCACCTTTCTTTATCCACCAAAACTGTGTGGTTTTCGCTCATATGTGTCCCAAACATGTTTATATGGTGTATATGTCATAATGGGAGCTTTGTTCGCGAAAAGCTTTCCGTGAAATTTTCGGACCAAAAGTGACCATATCGGCGACACCTTTCTTTATCCACCAAAATTGTGTGGTTTTCGCTCATATGTGTCCCAAACATGTTAAAGGTTCGATAATGTAAAACAAAGTAATATAGAAATACTCTAGAAGGGGGGGGGGGGTTGAATAGAGTATGCCGGTTTTTCGCAGATTCTCAAGACTTTTGAAGCTCGTGCAAAATCCTTTGAGATTAGACTTAGTCTTTTATCTGAAAACCTGAATCACAAAGTTAAATAGTCGAACCAAGTGCGGAAATAAGGTAAAGCAATAAGTAAAGGACTCGATGAGTTTTTTACGAGATTCGGCACGAACTTGGCCTACGTCCCCGCCTAGGGTTCTTCCACAACCCTAGGATTCAACCGGCTTTTATTGATTCACAAGACTTAGGATCCTAGTAGCTCACCGAGAAGCCTCTCTCCTATACAATTGCAATCTAGTCAACTCACGTTTTCTTGGAGTCCTAGACCGATCTAGAAGAGCCCCACCTCTCTATGCTATCTAGTACAATCCTCTTACACTTAGTGAATCAATCGCCTAGTGTCTACTTCCTGAGTTACAAACTCTTGAGTATAACACTCTCTCGAAATATATCCTATAAGCTCACAGTGTAACTCTCAAATGCTTTGAAATGAAATAACAGACTCTTAAGGACTAGCAGAGAGCACACGAAGAAGACAGATCTCGCTTGAAGGCTTGAGTGTATGAAAGCTTGTGTTCAACAGGTGTGTAGCTGTCTTCTTCTTCCTTTTGTTTTTATTGAAACAAATCGGCACTTAAGGATCTTCACCAACGGCTAGAGAGGATCATGGCTTGAGCTGGATCTTCTATCTTTGGAAACTTTCGGAGGCCATGATCTTCCCATTTGAATCTTCTCAATTTACAACATAAGGAAGGAAATAATATTCGAAAATACTTCCTGAAAGGTTAGTGTATATATAATAATATAATGGAAGCATATAATAACATAAAATAATATTCGAACATAATATCATATAGAACAGGTTTTGTGTTTCATCAATACTGTTAAAGCTTCAAGACCTTTGACACAAACAGACTGTCAAAGCATTTGAAACTTATTCTGATTTTCATCAAGGGAGTGGAGTTATCAATCTCACCCTTGATGAAAGACAAAACATGTGCATCCCTGCAACTTAGTCAAGCATATATAATATAAGTAAAATCGGACTAAGTACCTGCATGGGTTAGACAAATGTTGGATCAAAATTTTAAAGCAAGAAGACCATCCAACTGAAAATAAAACCAGGGTCTTCCAAGACCTTTAAATCGCAACAGTTTTAAAAAGTCTAACACCACCACAGATCATCTCCCCCTTTTTGTCTTTCAACAAAGGGAGGAGGTAAAACAGTCACCAAAAGTTTTGAAATAGTTTCCAAAAACCAGCAATGTTTCAGATTTGGGGTTAGGGTAGGGTAGGATAGGGTTAAGCTTCATCGTCCGGAGCATCATCAGTGAGCCGCGACCACAGACCTTGCAACAGCTTGGTTACCCCGCTCATTTCCGTCATAAACTCCTTGTGCAACTCCTTGATATCCAGGCGAACTTCCTCCAAGCCCAACTCCAGGTTGTCCATGCGTTCATCAACGACTGAGGCACTGGGAAGAGCTTTTGAAGGAGAGGCAAGACTCCAAGTCCCTTGGGGGGACCGAGTGATGCCAATCTTTTCAAGGCTCTTGGAGTCGAACTTACCCATATGACGCTGCTGTTCTTCATTTTTAAAATCGATTCCAGAAGATTCGAAGATTTGGGTCAAAAGGGTAGCGAAGGGGAGGGGAGTTCCTTTCCTGTCTTTTCTAGTGTGAGCCATGGATCCTAAAATGGTGTTGGCCAGATCAAGATCAAGGCCATTGAGGATTTGGTAATGTAGGATCATGGCATTGTCGGTGAGAAGAGAGCCAGAGTTTTGACGGGGTAAGAGGCAACGCACAATGATGTTGAATATGATCTTTGCCTCTAGGGTAAGGGATAAGTGGGTTAGTTGCTTTGAGGTGTTGGTAGATGCCTCGGGTAGAAGATATTTGGATCGGGCAAGGGTAATGCAGTCTTCTTTAGAGGGGTTTTCTTGAGAGGGTGGACAAGGGTTAGGAAGGCCAAGGAAATCAGCGAAGTCAAAGGAGCTGAAAGAGATTCTAACTCCCTTGACGACAGATTCCAAGAACCAACCATCGTCAGTGTGTTTGGCTTTGAGATTTATATAGAACAGGCGGGTGAGTTGGGGATAATAGACGGTTTCAAGATTGAGAAGGGTCCAAGCTGGGGAGTTTTTAAGGATAGCAATGCATGGTAAATTCAAAGCTTCAAAGAACGCAATATCTAAAAAATCAGAACAGCAGAACTAAGAGTTTGAAACTCATCTACCCACTTACCAGCCATTTCAGCATTTTCAAACCATGAAGAGGGGAGGGATTGATTTACCTGAATGAGAGCGGGAGGATCAGCGTTCTTCCTTCTAGCCTGTGTTGGAGCAGACCTCTTGGCAGGCGCCTCAAGGCTTTTGAGGTTGCCCTTCCTGGTGCGCTTGGGAGGAGGAGGCTTGGATGTAGAGGCTTTCCGCTTCTTTGGAGACGGGGGAGGAGGAGGAGGAGAAGGAGAGGGAGCATGCTCGGGCTCCTCTTCCTCTTCTTCCTCTGACCCCGAGTCCTCAGCGTTGTCGCCATCGGTATCCTCCTCGTCCTCTCCGGATTCGTCTTGCTCCTTGTCCTCTTCCTCATGCTCCTTTTCAGAAGGAACCTCCTTGAGAGCCTCCGCCTCAGCTTCCTTCCGGATTCTCTCAGCTTCCTCCTCGACCAACTTCCTTGCAAGCTCGGCCTCCTCCTCGGCCTTTTTCTTCCTCAAAGCTTCTTCTTCGGCTTCCTTGGCTGCATCCTTTTCCAGAATAGCATCAAGATCCTCCTCTTCTTCTTCCTCATCCACCTCCTTAGCGATGACCTTCTTCTTCCCTTTCTGCTTCGCACTGAGAGGCTTCTTAGCAGAGCGTTTTTTAGAGCCCTTGGTTACTGTAGTCGTGCTCTCAGCGATGGTGCTCTGGACAACAGCAGGGACGATGGCTTGAGGAGTGGGTTCAGGTGTAGGAGAAGTAGCAGTGTCCTGGCGTCCCTTGGGGGTGGCGCCAAGTCTTTTGGGTGTGGAAGCTTTCTTTGATTTGGGAGCCATAGAGGTATTCGGCTAGGGTTTCAGGATAGTTTGAGAGATTGGAGAGGGAGAACTGGAAGAGTTTTGGGTGGTTCTGAGGTTATGAGGTAATCGAGAGGGGTTTGGGTTTTAAATAGGAGAGATTAGAGTGATGGGACGGGGTTTAGGGTTCCAATGTAAGTAATGATAACATTGCCAATTTGAAAAATATTTCAATTCAAAATTCAAATCGTTTCTCAACCGTTTTAGAATAGGAGGGAAATAACCGAAAATATTTTGTTCCAAAAATATCTCTACGGATAAAATATGTGACATAAATAAATTATTTTGAAATCTAATGAAAATAATACTTGATCAAATATCTAAAAAGATATTAACCAAATATATACGATCCGATGTCTGTTTTCTATCACTCAGTTCACAAACCTTGACATAAAACTCAAGGATCTTGACACTGAGTAGAGTTTATCTTTCGTAAAGGGAAAGCTCCCCCTACGAAAGTGCATCCTTGTTAAGCATCCCGATCTCTCGTCTAATGAAGGTGAACCTGTCCTCTGCCAAAGGCTTAGTAAAAATGTCAGCCCATTGATAATCAGTTGAAATAAAGGAAATGGACACATCACCTTTTTCGACGTGGTCTCTAATGAAATGATGCCTTACATCAATATGTTTGGTCCTTGAATGCTGAACAAGATTCTTTGTAATGGAGATGGCACTTGTATTGTCACACTTAATGGGAATGCCTTTGAGGTTGATTCCAAGATCTCGCATTTGTTGAGCTATCCAAAGGATTTGGGAGCAGCATGCTCCAGCTGCTATGTATTCGGCTTCTGCAGTGGATAGGGCAACTGAGTTTTGTTTCTTAGAATGCCAACTGATCAAAGATGCTCCTAAAAATTGGCAACATCCTGATGTGCTCTTCCTATCCACCTTATAGCCTGCAAAATCTGCATCAGAATACCCGATTAATGTGAAATCCTTTTGCTTTGGGTACCATAGTCCAAGCTCCTTAGTGCCATTGAGATATCGAAAGATCCTCTTCACAGCCACGAGGTGAGATTCTTTAGGATCAGCTTGAAACCTAGCACACATGCAAACACTAAACATGATGTCAGGTCTACTAGCTGTAAGATATAGTAAAGATCCAATCATTCCCCGATACTCCTTTTGATTGACACTCTTCCCAGTCTTGTCTTGATCTAGGGATAATGTCGAGCTCATGGGAGTCTTGGCTACTTTGGATTGATCCATCTTGAACTTCTTCAAGAGATCCTTAGTGTACTTGCTTTGATTGACAAAGATCCCTTTATTTGATTGATGAACTTGTAATCCCAAAAAGAAGTTGAGTTCACCCATCAAGCTCATCTCAAATTCGCTGCACATGATGTCAGAAAATTCCTTGCACAAAGATGTGTTAGTAGCACCAAATAATATATCATCAACATAAATTTGAATAACCAAAATGTCCTTTCCTTTGGTCTTGATAAAAAGAGTCTTGTCGATCAACCCCCTTTTAAAATCATTTTCTAAAAGATATTTCGACAAGCGCTCATACCAAGCTCTTGGGGCTTGTTTCAAACCATAAAGCGCTTTGTCAAGTTTATAAACGTGATTAGGAAATTCCAAACTTTCAAAACCTGGGGGTTGAGCCACATAAACTTCTTCTTCTAAGAAACCATTGAGAAAAGCACACTTGACATCCATTTGATATAGTTTTATGCCCATAAAAGATGAAAATGCTAATAATATGCGAATGGCTTCAAGCCTGGCTATGGGAGCAAAGGTCTCCTCGTAGTCAATATCTTCCTCTTGATTGTAGCCTTGAGCAACAAGCCTTGCCTTGTTCCTCACGATCTTACAATTCTCATCTAGCTTGTTTCGAAATACCCATCGTGTGCCAATGACTGATTGATGCTTTGGCCTAGGCTTCAAGGTCCAGACTTTCTTCCTTTCAAATTCGTTAAGCTCACTTTGCATAGCCATGATCCAATCTGGCTCTTGAAGGGCCTCATCTACCTTCTTGGGTTCTATAAGAGAGACAAACGCGTGAAAAGCACAAAGATCTTTAAGTTTAGAACGAGTTTGAACACTAGAAGTAGGGTCAGAAATGATATTCTTTAATGAGTGTGATGAGGAGTATTTGAATTTTCTTTTGCTAGTCTCAGCTCCTTGATTCGTCACACCAGCAGGATTGATTTGTGGTACATCTGACTCCATAGTCCTGTTAGGTTCAGTTTCAGCAGTTTCTGACATTTCAACACTGTTGAATTGGACACCAAGGGCTTTGGACGAATCTTAAACACCTTGGGCCAATTCTTCAGTGTTGAGAATCTGTTCCTGCATATTCCTCTTCTCTGTGTTCTTGGTAGCAGCATCATCACCTTCCTCGTTCTCCTCATGGATGTTAAGATCTATATCTGCAACACTTTCACTCAAAGAACCGTCATTGCATTCATCAAATATAACATGTATACTTTCTTCAACTAACTGGGTCCTTTTATTGAAGATTCTATAAGCTTTGCTACTTGTGGAGTAGCCAAGAAATATACCTTCATCACTACGCGCATCAAACTTCCCAAGGTTCTCTTTTTCATTGTTATGAACAAAGCAAGTACAACCAAAGGGTTTGAAATAAGATATAAGTGGTTTGCGGCCTTTGAAAAGTTCATAAGGAGTTTTCTTTAAAATGGAACGAATAAGACAGCGATTCAAAATATAGTTAGCTGTGTTAACAGCTTCAGCCTAATAGGTTTTAGGTAATGCATTTTCTAAAGCATAGTCCTGGCCATATCCTCTAGGGTGCGGTTCTTTCGTTCCACAACCCCATTTTGTTGAGGTGTCCTAGGAACAGAAAAGTTATGGGAGATGTCATATTTAGCACAAAACAAATCAAACTGAAGTTGATCAAACTCCCTACCATGATCACTTCGAATTGACACTATGGGCTCGTTTCTTAAAGTTTGCAACTCCTTACAAAGTTTTGAAAACTCAAATAAGGCCTCTGATTTTTCTTTTAAAAAAGCAATCCAAGTATATCTAGAAAAATCATCAACAACAACAAGCATGTACTTTTTACCATTGGGAGATTTGAATCGCATAGGACCACATAAATCCATATGTAAAAGTTCAAGGGGTCTAGAAGAACTTACAACCTTTTTGGGTTTGAAAGAGCTACGTGTTTGTTTACCTCGTGTGCATGCATTGCACATATCAATACCTTTGAAGTCCATCTCAGGTAGTCCTCTTACAAGCCCTTTGGACACAAGCTTCTGTAGTGTATGTGGACTCACATGACCGAGTCTCATGTGCCAGAGCTTTGGATCGTCCGTCAAAGCTTTTAGACAGGTTAAGCTTCCTTGTGCCACTTGATCAGCATTCACAGCGTATATATTGTTGTAACGATATGTAGTTAGTATAACTTCACCTGTATCTTCTCTGCACACTAGACATCTTTTCTTGTTAAATCTGACATTATTGCCACTATCACATAATTGAGAAACACTAAGTAAATTATACTTTAAACCATTCACAAGATAGACATTTTTAATACTATGGTTGGAATCACTCCCAACGCTACCAATACCAACGATGTCACACTTTCCTTTGTCACCAAGAGTGATTGTTCCTTTGGATTGCTCCTTTATATCATGAAAGAGAGACCTCTTCCCACTCATATGTCTCGAGCATCCACTATCAATAATCCATTTTTGCTCCTTCACCTTGGTGATCTCCTACAAAACAAACATCAACCTTTGTGGCTAGACCAATAAGCAAATTTGGATCCACTATTGGGATAAACCATATTTGGTAAAATAGTGCCTTTTGGGACCCAAACTTGTGTTATCCGTTCTTTTCTCAAATGAACAGGGAATGTATTGCGAATGATATATGGATCCTTTCTTCTATAGGGGCAGGTCTCTTTTACATGTCCCTTTCGAGCACAATGGTGACATATAGGAGAGGTTCTGCTTCCTTTTGCCTTTACAAAGGTGGTAATGTGCTGCTTCTTTAAAAACCTTGGATTGTAACCAATACCACTTTTGTTTAGAGAACTTTGTTGCTTACCCAACATCCTATCAAGAGTGCCTTTGGATTTGGTAAAACTTATAAGGGCTGTCTGTTGGTCTTGAATCTTATTATTCAGGGAGATCTTCTCGTTCTCTAAGTCATGATGTTCATTTCTCAGAGACGAGAGATCTCGCTTGAGTTCAGATTTCTCTGAGTCAAGAGTCTTGACTTTAATGTCAAGACCTGAATAAGAAGCTTCAAGACTTTTGTCCCTCATAGACAGATCCTCAATAGTTCTTTCCTGGTCCATAGTTCTCTTAATAAGAGTGTTAGTTTGGGCAATAAGTTTCTCTTCATTGGCAATCATATTAGAAAGGAATTTCGATAATACCTCTTTTGGACTTGCCATAAGTTCTCTTACGGTTACCTCAAGCTTCTCATCGTGAGATTCATCTCCTGATGCCATAAGACAGACATTGGCCTTCTCATCGTCGGAGTCGGAGTCAGAATCGCTCCAAGTTGCCACCATGGCTTTCTTTTTCCATCTATCACCCTTCTTGGACTGGCTCTTCGTCTTTTGAGGGCAGTCTTTCACAAGATGATCTGTTTAACCACATTCAAAACAAGACAACGGTTTAGTCTTCTTATCATTTTTGTTGTATTGAGACTTACCTCGGAATTTAGAAGACTCTGATCCATCCTTGTTGTTGAATTGTTTCTTCATTTTGAGGATTCGAGCAAGGCCTCTTGTGATAAGAGCAAAAGGATCATCCTCATCATCATCCTCATCTTCGGAATCAGATTCATCTTTGTTGTCATCCTTCTTAGATTTGAGCGCCAAATTCTTAGTGCTTGCTGGAAGTTCTCCATCGTCTTCATTAAGGATCATCTCATGCGTGATCAGTTTCCCAAGCAGGTCGTCAAGAGGTAGAGTAGTGAGGTATTGAGCTTCCTCTATAGCTGTTACTTTAGGACCCCACTTTTCTTTTGGGAGACACCTCAATATCTTCCTTACTTTCTCAACGTTTGTAAAGCTCTTGCCGAGAGAGTCAAGGTTGTTGGTGATTTCTGTGAATCGTGTGAACATGACCTTGATAGACTCATCAGGCTTCATCTTGAAAAGTTCATACTTTCGAAGGAAGATGCTGATCTTGGTGTCCTTCACTTGGCTGGTTCCCTCATAGGTGACGACCAGCTTGTCCCAAATCTCTTTAGCTGACCTACAAGATGAAATACGGTTAAACTCATCAGTGCTAAGACCACAATAAAGTAAGTTAATAGCCCTGTAGTTTTTAGAGACGAGTTCAAGATCCGTTTGGATGTATTCAGACTCCTTCTTTGCGACTTTGGTTCCATTTGGTCCGTCTTTCTCTGGAATCTTTGGCCCATTCTCTATAATGTTCTAAAGTTCCAGATCTTGGTCTATAATGAACATCTTCATTAATGATCTCCAGTGGACAAAGTTGTTTCCTACAAAGAGTGGTGGTCTGCTGGTAGACCTTCACTGTGCAAATCCTCTGCTTGCTTCACCAGACATGATCGAAAACTCACAAGATTGTTAGATCAAAAGCAATGAGTAAAGCTCTGATACCAATTGAAGGTTCGATAATGTAAAACAAAGTAATATAGAAATACTCTAGAAGGGGGGGTTGAATAGAGTATGCCGGTTTTTCGCAGATTCTCAAGAATTTTGAAGCTCGTGCAAAATCCTTTGAGATTAGACTTATTTTTTTCTCTGAAAACCTGAATCACAAAGTTAAATAGTCGAACCAAGTGCGGAAATAAGGTAAGGAAATAAGTAAAGGACTCGATGAGTTGTTTACGAGGTTCGGCACGAACTTGGCCTACGTCCCCGCCTTGGGTTCTTCCACAACCCTAGGATTCAACCGGCTTTTATTGATTCACAACACTTAGGATCCTAGTAGCTCACCAAGAAGCCTCTCTCCTATACAATTGCAATCTAGTCAACTCACGTTCCCTTGGAGTCCTAGACCAATCTAGAAGAGCCCCACCTCTCTATGCTATCTAGTACAATCCTCTTACACTTAGTGAATCAATCGCCTAGTGTCTACTTCCTGAGTTACAAACTCTTGAGTATAACACTCTCTCGAAATATATCCTATAAGCTCACAGTGTAACTCTCAAATGCTTTAAAATGAAATAACAGACTCTTAAGGACTAGTAGAGAGCACACGAAGAAGACAGATCTCGCTTGAAGGCTTGAGTGTATGAAAGCTTGTGTTCAACAGGTGTTTAGCTGTCTTCTTCTTCCTTTTATTTTTATTGAAACAAATCGGCGCCTAAGGATCTTCACCAATGGCTAGAGAGGATCATGGCTTGAGCTGGATCTTCTATCTTTGGAAACATTCGGAGGCCATGATCTTCTGATTTGAATCTTCTCAATTTACAATATAAGGAAGGAAATAATATTCGAAAATATTTCCTGAAAGGTTAGTGTATATATAATAATATAATGGAAGCATATAATAACATAAAATAATATTCGAACATAATATCATATAGAACAGGTTTTGTGTTTCATCAATACTGTTAAAGCTTCAAGACCTTTGACACAAACAGACTGTCAAAGCCTTTGAAACTTATTCCGATTTTCATCAAGGGAGTGGAGTTATCAATCTCCCCCTTGATGAAAGACAAAACCTGTGCATCCCTGCAACCTGTGCATCAATACTGTTAAAGCGTCACCTTACATTATCCACCAAAACTGTGTTGTTTTTGCTCAAATGTGTCCCAAACATGTTTGTATGGTGTATATGTCTTAATGAGAGCTTTGTGCGCGAAAAGCTTTCTGTGAAATTTTCGGACCAAAAGTGACCATATCGGCGTCACCTTTCTTTATCCACCAAAACTGTGTTGTTTTTGCTCAAATGTGTCCCAAACATGTTTATATGGCGTATATTTCATAATGGGAGCTTTGTGCGCGAAAAGCTTTCCGTGAAATTTTCGGACCAAAAGTGACCATATCGGCGTCACCTTTCTTTATCCACCAAAACTGTGTGGTTTTCGCTCAAATGTGTCCCAAACATTTTTATATGGTGTATATGTCATAATGAGAGCTTTGTGCGCGAAAAGGTTTCCGTCCAATTTTAAGACCAAAAGTGACCATATGGGCATCACCTTTCTTTATCCACCAAAACTGTGTGGTTTTCGCACAAATGTGTCCCAAACATGTTTATATGGAGTATAGATCATAATGGGAGCTTTGTGTGCGAAAATCTTTCCGTGAAATTATAGGACCAAAAGTGACCATATGGGCTACACCTTTCTTTATCCACCAAAACTGTGTGGTTTTCGCTCAAATGTGTCCCAAACATGTTTATATGGAGTATAGGTAATAATGGGAGCTTTATGTGCGAAAAGCATTCCGTGAAATTTTCGGACCAAAAGTGACCATATCGGCGTCACCTTTCTTTATCCACCAAAACTGTGTGGTTTTCGCTCAAATATGTACCAAACATGTTTATATGGTGTATAGGTCATAATAGGAGCTTTTTGCGCGAAAAGCATTCCGTGAAATTTTCGGACCAAAAGTGACCATATCGGCGTCAACTTTCTTTATCCACCAAAATTGTGTTGTTTTCGCTCAAATGTGTCCCAAACATGTTTATATGGTGTATATGTCATAAAGTGAGCTTTGTGCGCGAAAAGCTTTCCGTGAAATTTTCGGACCAAAAGTGACCATATCGGCGTCACCTTTCTTTATCCACCAAAACTGTGTGGTTTACGCTCAAATGTGTCCCAAACATGTTTATATGGTGTATATATCTTAATGAGAGCTTTGTGCGCGAAAAGGTTTCCGTCCAATTTTAAGACCAAAAGTGACCATATGGGCGTCACCTTTCTTTATCCACCAAAACTGTGTGGTTTTCGCTCAAATGTGTCCCAAACATGTTTATATGGAGTATAGGTCATAATGGGAGCTTTGTGTGCAAAAAGCTTTCCGTGAAATTATAGGACCAAAAGTGACAATATGGGCGTCACCTTTCTTTATCCACCAAAACACTGTGGTTTTCACTCAAATGTGTCCCAAACATGTTTATATGGTGTATATGTCATAATGGGAGCTCTGTGCGCGAAAAGCTTTCCGTGAAATTTTCGGACCAAAAGTGACCATATCGGCGTCACCTTTCTTTATCCACCAAAACTGTGTTGTTTTCGCTCAAATGTGTCCCAAACATGTTTATATGGTGTATATGTCTTAATGTGAGCTTTTTGCGCGAAAAGGTTTCCGTCCAATTTTAAGACCAAAAGTGACCATATGGGCGTCACCTTTCTTTATCCACCAAAACTGTGTGGTTTTCGCTCAAATGTGTCCCAAACATGTTTATATGGAGTATAGGTCATAATGGGAGCTTTGTGTGCGAAAAGCTTTCCGTGAAATTTTAGGACCAAAAGTGACCATATGGGCGTCACCTTTCTTTATCCACCAAAACTGTGTAGTTTTCGCTCAAATGTGTCCCAAACATGTTTATATGGTGTATATGTCATAATGTGAGCTTTGTGCCCGAAAAGCTTTCCGTCAAATTTTCGGACCAAAAGTGACCATATCGGCGTCACCTTTCTTTATCCACCAAAACTGTGTGGTTTTCGCTCAAATGTGTCCCAAACATGTTTATATGGTGTATATGTCATAAAGTGAGCTTTGTGCGCGAAAAGCTTTCCGTGAAATTTTCGGACCAAAAGTGACCATATCGGCGTCACCTTTCTTTATCCACCAAAACTGTGTGGTTTACGCTCAAATGTGTCCCAAACATGTTTATATGGTGTATATATCTTAATGAGAGCTTTGTGCGCGAAAAGGTTTCCGTCCAATTTTAAGACCAAAAGTGACCATATGGGCGTCACCTTTCTTTATCCACCAAAACTGTGTGGTTTTCGCTCAAATGTGTCCCAAACATGTTTATATGGAGTATAGGTCATAATGGGAGCTTTGTGTGCAAAAAGCTTTCCGTGAAATTATAGGACCAAAAGTGACCATATGGGCGTCACCTTTCTTTATCCACCAAAACTCTGTGGTTTTCACTCAAATGTGTCCCAAACATGTTTATATGGTGTATATGTCATAATGGGAGCTCTGTGCGCGAAAAGCTTTCCGTGAAATTTTCGGACCAAAAGTGACCATATCGGCGTCACCTTTCTTTATCCACCAAAACTGTGTTGTTTTCGCTCAAATGTGTCCCAAACATGTTTATATGGTGTATATGTCTTAATGTGAGCTTTTTGCGCGAAAAGGTTTCCGTCCAATTTTAAGACCAAAAGTGACCATATGGGCGTCACCTTTCTTTATCCACCAAAACTGTGTGGTTTTCGCTCAAATGTGTCCCAAACATGTTTATATGGAGTATAGGTCATAATGGGAGCTTTGTGTGCGAAAAGCTTTCCGTGAAATTTTAGGACCAAAAGTGACCATATGGGCGTCACCTTTCTTTATCCACCAAAACTGTGTAGTTTTCGCTCAAATGTGTCCCAAACATGTTTATATGGTGTATATGTCATAATGTGAGCTTTGTGCCCGAAAAGCTTTCCGTCAAATTTTCGGACCAAAAGTGACCATATCGGCGTCACCTTTCTTTATCCACCAAAACTGTGTGGTTTTCGCTCAAATGTGTCCCAAACGTGTTTATTTGGTGTATATGTCTTAATGTCGGCTTTGTGCGCGAAAAGGTTTCTGTCCAATTTTAAGACCAAAAGTGACCATATGGGCGTCACCTTTCTTTATCCACCAAAACTGTGTTGTTTTCGTTCAAAAGTGTCCCAAACATGTTTATATGGAGTATAGGTCATAATTGGAGCTTTGTGTGCGAAAAGCTTTCCGTGAAATTTTAGGACCAAAAGTGACCATATCGGCGTCACCTTTCTTTATCCACCAAAACTGTGTGGTTTTCGCTCAAATGTGTCCAAAACATGTGTATATGTGGATAGGTCATATTGGGAGCATTTGGCGCGAAAAGATTTCCGTGAAATTTTCGGACCAAAAGTGACCATATCGGCGTAACCTTTCTTTATCGACCAAAAATATGTGGTTTTCGCTTAAATATGTTCCAAACATGTTTATATGGTGTATAGGTCATAATGGGAGTTTATGCGCGAAAAGCTTTTCGTGAAATTTTGGGACCAAAATTGACCATATTTGCGTCACCTTTCTTTATCCACAAAAACTGTGTTGTTTTCCCTCAAATATGACCAAACATGTTTATATAGTGTATAGATCATAATGGGAGCCTTGTGCACGAAAAGCTTTCCGTGAAATTTTCGGACCAAAAGTGACCATATCGGCGTCGCCTTTCTTTATCCACAAAAAACTTTGTTGTTTTCGCTCAAATATGTACCAAACATGTTTATAGATCATAATGGGAGCTTTGTGCGCGAAAAGCTTTCCGTGAAATTTTCGGACCAAAAGTGACCATATCGGCGTTACCTTTTTTTATCCACCAAATTTGTGTTGTTTTTGCTCAAATATGTACCAAACATGTTTATATGGTGTATAGGTCATAATGGGAGCCTTGTTCGCGAAAAGCTTTATGTGAAATTTTTGGACCAAAATTGACCATATCGGCGTCACCTTTCTTTATCCACCAAAACTGTGTTGTTTTCGCTCAAATGTGTCCCAAACATGTTTATATGGTGTATATGTCATAATGAGAGCTTTGTGTGCGAAAAGCTTTCCGTGAAATTTTGAAACAAAAGTGACCATATCGGCGTCACCTTACTTTATCCACCAAAACTGTGTTGTTTTTGCTCAAATGTGTCCCAAACATGTTTATATGGTGTATAGGTCAAAATGGGAGCTTTATGCGCGAAAAACTTTCCGTCAAATTATCGGACCAAAAGTGATCATATCGGCGTCACCTTTCTTTATCCACCAAAACATTGTTGTTTTCGCACAAATATGTACCAAACATGTTTATATGGTGTATAGGTCATAATGGGAGCTTTGTGTGCGAAAAGCTTTCCATGAAATTTTCGGACCAAAAGTGACCATATCAGCGTCAACTTTTTTTATCCACCAAAACCGTGTTGTTTTTACTCAAATATTTACCAAACATGTTTATATGGTGTATAGGTTATAATGGGAGCCTTGTGCGCGAAAAGCTTTCCGTCAAATTTTCGGACCAAAAGTGACCATATCGGCGTCACCTTACTTTATCCACCAAAACTGTGTTGTTTTTTCTAAAATGTGTCCCAAACATGTTTCTCTGGTGTATAGGTCATAATGGGAGCTTTGTGCGCGAAAAGCTTTCCGTGAAATTTTCGGACCAAAAGTGACCACATCGGCGTCACCTTTCTTTATCCACCAAAATTGTGTTGTTTTCGCTCAAATGTGTCCCAAACATGTTTATACCAGTATATGTCATAATGTGAGCTTTGTGCGCGAAATTTTCGGACCAAAAGTGTCCATATCGGCATCACCTTCCTTTATCCACCAAAACATTGTTGTTTTCGCTCAAATATGAACCAAACATGTTTATATGGTGTATTGGTCATAATGGGAGTTTTGTGCTCGAAAAGCTTTCCGTGAAATTTTCGGACCAAAAGTGACCATATCAGCGTCACCTTTTTTTATCCACCAAAACTGTGTTGTTTTTGCTCAAATATTTACCAAACATGTTTATATGGTGTATATGTCATAATGGGAGCTTTGTGCGTGAAAAGCTTTCCGTGAAATTTCCGGACCAAAAGTGACCATATTGGCGTTTCCTTCCTTTATCCACAAAAATATTGTTGTTTTCCCTCAAATATGTACCAAACATGTTTATATGGTGTTTAGGTCATAATGGGAGCTTTGTGCGCGAAAAGCTTTCCGTGAAATTTTCGGACCAAAAGTGACCATATCAGCGTCACCTATTTTTATCCACCAAAACTGTTTTGTTTTTGCTCAGATATGTACCAAACATGTTTATATGGTGTATAGGTCATAAGGGGAGCTTTGTGCGCGAAAAGCTTTCCGTGAAATTTTCGGACCAAAAGTGACCATATCGGCGTCACCTTTCTTTATCTACCAAAACTTTGTTGTTTTCGCTCAAATATGTACCAAACATGTTTATAGGTCATAATGGAAGCTTTGTGCGCGAAAAGCTTTCCTTGAAACTTTCGGAGCAAAAGTGACCATATCGACGTTACCTTTTTTTATCCATAAATCTGTGTTGTTTTTACTCAAATATGTACCAAACATGTTTATATGGTGTATAGGTCATAGGGTAGCCTTGTGCCCGAAAAGCTTTATGTGAAATTTTTGGACCAAAATTGACCATATCGGCGTCACCTTTCTTTATCCACCAAAAAATTGTTGTTTTCGCTCAAATATGTACCAAACATGTTTTTATGGTGTTTAGGTCATAATGGGAGCTTTGTGCGCGAAAAGCTTTCCGTGAAATTTTCGGACCAAAAGTGACCATATCAGCGTCACCTATTTTTATCCACCAAAACTGTTTTGTTTTTGCTCAAATATGTACCAAACATGTTTATATGGTGTATAGGTCATAATGGGAGCCTTGTCCGCGAAAAGCTTTCCGTGAAATTTTCGAACCAAAAGTGACCATATCGGCGTCACCTTACTTTATCCACCAAAAATGTGTTGTTTTTGCTCAAATGTGTCCCAAACATGTTTCTATGGTGTATTGGTCATTATGGGACCTTTATGCGCGAAAAGCTTTCCGTCAAATTTTCGGATCAAAATTGACCATATCGGCGTCACCTTTCTTTATCCACAAATACTGTGTGGTTTTCCCTCAAATATGTACCAAACATGTTTATATGGTGTATATGTCATAAGGGTAACTTTGTGCGCGAAAAGCTTTCCGTGAAATTTTCGGACCAAAAGTGACCATGTCGGCGTCAACTTTCTTTATCCACCAAAACTTTGTTGTTTTCGTTCAAATATGTATCAAACATGTTTATAGGTCATAATGTGAGCTTTGTGCGCGAAAAGCTTTCCTTGAAATTTTCAGCCCAAAAGTGACCATATCGGCGTTACCTTTTTTTATCCACCAAATCTGTGTTGTTTTTGCTCAAATATGTACCAAACAAGTTTATATGGTGTATAGGTCATAATGAGAGCCTTGTGCGCGAAAAGCTTTATGTGAAATTTTTGGACAAAAATTGAACATATCGGCGTCACCTTTCTTTATCCACCAAAACATTGTTGTTTTCCCTCAAATATGTACCAAACATGTTTATATGGTGTATTGGTCATAATGGCAGTTTTGTGCTCGAAAAGCTTTCCGTGAAATTTTCGGACCAAAAGTGACCATATCAGCGTCACCTTTTTTTACCCATGAAAACTGTGTTGTTTTTGCTCAAATATTTACCAAACATGTTTATATGGTGTATATGTCATAATGGGAGCTTTGTGCGTGAAAAGCTTTCCGTGAAATTTTCGGACCAAAACTGACCATATCGGCGTTACCTTCCTTTATCCACCAAAACATTGTTGTTTCGCTCGAATATGTACCAAACAAGTTTATATGGTGTATAGGTCATAATGGGAGCTTTGTGCGCGAAAAGCTTTCCGTGAAATTTTCGGACCAAAAGTGACCATATCAGCGTCACCTTTTTTTATGCACCAAAACTGTGTTGTTTTTGCTCAAAATACGTACCAAACATGTTTATATGGTGTATAGGTCATAATGGGAGCCCTGTCCGCGAAAAGCTTTCCGTGAAATTTTCGGACCAAAAGTGACAATATCGGCGTCACCTTACTTTATCCACCAAAAATGTGTTGTTTTTGCTCAAATGTGTCCCTAACATGTTTCTATGGTGTATTGGTCATTATGGGACCTTTATGCGCGAAAAGCTTTCCGTCAAATTTTCGGACCAAAATTGACCATATCGGCGTCACCTTTCTTTATCCACAAAAACTGTGTGGTTTTCGCTCAAATATGAACCAAACATGTTTATATGGTGTATAGGTCATAAGGGGAGCTTTGTGCGCGAAAAGCTTTCCGTGAAATTTTTGGACCAAAAGTGACCATATCGGCGTCACCTTTCTTTATCCACCAAAACTTTGTTGTTTTCGCTCAAATATGTACCAAACATGTTTATAGGTCATAATGGGAGCTTTGTGCGCGAAAAGCTTTCCTTGAAATTTTCGGACCAAAAGTGACCATATCGGCGTTATTTTTTTTTATCCACCAAATATTTGTTGTTTTTGCTCAAATATGTACCAAACATGTTTATATGGTGTATAGGTCATAATGGGAGCCTAGCTTGTGCGCGAAAAGCTTTGTGTGAAATTTTTGGACCAAAATCGACCATATCGGCGTCACCTTTCTTTATCCACCAAAACTGTGTTGTTTTCGCTCAAATGTGTCACAAACATGTTTATATGGTGTATATGTCATAATGAGAGCTTTGTGTGCGAAAAGCTTTCCGTGAAATTTTGAAACAAAAGTGACCATATCGGCGTCACCTTACTTTATCCACCAAAACTGTGTTGTTTTTGCTCAAATGTGTCCCAAACATGTTTATATGGTGTATAGGTCAAAATGGGAGCTTTATGCGCGAAAAACTTTCCGTCAAATTATCGGACCAAAATTGATCATATCGGCGTCACCTTTCTTTATCCACCAAAACATTTTTGTTTTCGCACAAATATGTACCAAACGTGTTTATATGGTGTATAGGTCATAATGGGAGCTTTGTGCGCGAAAAGCTTTCCATGAAATTTTCGGACCAAAAGTGACCATATCAGCGTCAGCTTTTTTTATCCACCAAAGCCGTGTTGTTTTTGTTCAAATATTTACCAAACATGTTTATATGGTGTATATACCATAATGGGAGCCTTGTGCGCGAAAAGCTTTCCGTGAAATTTTCGGATCAAAAGTGACCATATCGGCGTCACCTTACTTTATCAACCAAAACTGTGTTGTTTTTGCTCAAATGTGTCCCAAACATGTTTCTATGGTGTATAGGTCTTAATGGGAGCTTTATGCGCGAAAAGCTTTCCGTCAAATTTTCGGACCAAAATTGACCATATCGGCATCACCTCTCTTTATCCATCAAAACTGTATGGTTTTCGCTCAAATATGTACCAAGCATGTTTATATGGTGTATAGGTCATAATGGGAGCTTTGTGCGCGGAAAGCTTTCCGTGAAATTTTCGGACCAAAAGTGTCCATATCAGCGTCAGCTTTTTTTATCCACCAAAACCGTGTTGTTTTTGCTCAAATATTTACCAAACATGTTTATATGGTGTATATGTCATAATGGGAGCTTTGTGCGCGGAAAGCTTTCCGTGAAATTTTCGGACCAAAAGTGACTATATCGGTGTTACCTTCCTTTATCCACCAAAACATTGTTGTTTTCGCTCAAATATGTACCAATCATGTTTATATGGTGTATAGGTCATAATGGGAGCCTTGTCCGCGAAAAGCTTTCCGTGAAATTTTCGGACCAAAAGTGACCGTATAGGCGTCACCTTACTTTATCCACCAAAACTATGTGGTTTTCGCTCAAATATGTGGCAAACATGTTTATATGGTGTATAGGTCATAATGGGAGCTTTGTGCGCGAAAAGCTTTCCGTGAGATTTTCGGACCAAAAGTGACCATATCAGCGTCAGCTTTTTTTATCCACCAAAACCGTGTTGTTTTTGCTCAAATATTTACCAAACATGTTTATATGGTGTATATGTCATAATGAGAGCCTTGTTGGCGAAAAGCTTTCCGTGAAATTTTCGGACCAAAAGTGACCATATCGGCGTCACCTTACTTTATCCACCAAAACTGTGTTGTTTTTGCTCAAATGTGTCCCAAACATGTTTCTATGGTGTATAGGTCTTAATGGCAGCTTTATGCGCGAAAAGCTTTCCGTCAAATTTTCAGACCAAAATTGACCATATCGGCATCACCTCTCTTAATCCATCAACACTGTATGGTTTTCGCTCAAATATGTACCAAACATGTTTATATGGTGTATAGGTCATAATGGGAGCTTTGTGCGCGGAAAGCTTTCCGTGAAATTTTCGGACCAAAAGTGACCATATCGGCGTCACCTTTCTTTATCCACCAAAATTGTGTTGTTTTCGCTCAAATGTGTCTCAAACATGTTTATATGGTGTATATGTCATAATGTGAGCTTTGTGCGCGAAAAGCTTTCCGTAAAATTTTCGGACTAAAAGTGACCATATCGGCGTCACCTTCCTTTATCCACAAAAAACATTGTTGTTTTCGCTCAAATATATAGCAAACATGTTTATATGGTGTATTGGTCATAATTATGGCTTTGTGCTTGAAAAGCTTTCCGTGATATTTTCGGATCAAAAGTGACCATATCGGAGTCAACTTTCTTTATCCACCAAAATTGTGTTGTTTTCGCTCAAATGTGTCTCAAACATGTTTATATGGTGTATATGTCATAATGTGAGCTTTGTGCGCGAAAAGCTTTCCGTAAAATTTTCGAACCAAAAGTGACCATATCGGCGTCACCTTCCTTTATCCACAAAAACATTGTTGTTTTCGCTCAAATAGATAGCAAACATGTTTATATGGTGTATTGGTCATAATAAGAGCTTTGTGCTTGAAAAGCTTTCCGTGAAATTTTCGGACCAAATGTGACCATATCAGCGTCACCTTTCTTTATCCACCAAAACTGTGTTGTTTTTGCTCAAATATTTACCAAACATGTTTATATGGTGTATATGTCATAATGGGAGCTTTGTCCGCGAAAAGCTTTCCGTGAAATTTTCGGACCAAAAGTGACCATATCGGCGTTACCTTCCTCTATCCACCAAAACATTGTTGTTTTCGCTCAAATATGTACCAAACATGTTTATATGGTGTATAGGTCATAATGGAAGCTTTGTGCGCGAAAAGCTTTACGTGAAATTTTAGGACCAAAAGTGAGCATATCAGCGTCACCTTTTTTTTATCCACCAAAACTGTGTTGTTTTTGCTCAAATATGTACCAAACATGTTTATATGGTCTATAGGTCATAATGGGAGCCTTGTCCGCGAAAAGCTTTCCGTGAAATTTTCGGACCAAAAGCGACCATATCGGCGTCACCTTTTTTTATCCACCAAAACTTTGTTGTTTTCGCTCAAATATGTACCAAACATGTTTATAGGTCATATTGGGAGCTTTGTGCGCGAAAAGATTTCCATGAAATTTTCGGACCAACAGTGACCATATCGGCGTTACCTTTTTTTATCCACCAAATCTGTGTGGTTTTTCCTCAAATATGTACCAAACATGTTTAAATGGTGTATAGGTCATAATGGGAGCTTTGTGTGCGAAAAGCTTTCCGTGAAATTTTGAACCAAAAGTGACCATATCGTCGTCACCTTACTTTATCCACCAAAACTGTGTTGTTTTTGCTCAAATCTGTCCCAAACATGTTTATATGGTGTATAGGTCATAGTGTGAGCTTTATGTGCGAAAAGCTTTCCGTTAAATTTTCGGACCAAAAGTGACCATATCGGCGTCACCTTACTTTATCCACCAAAACTGTGTTGTTTTTGCTCAATTGTGTCCCAAACATGTTTCTATGGTGTATAGGTCATAATGGGAGCTTTATGCGCGAAAAGCTTTCCGTCAAATTTTCAGACCAAAATTCACCATATCGGCGTCACCTTTCTTCATCCACCAAAACTGTGTTGTTTTCGCTCAAATATGTTGCAAACATGTTTATATGGTGATTGGGTCATAATGGGAGCTCTGTGCGCGAAAAGCTTTCCGTGAAATTTTCGGACCAAAAGTGACCATAACGGTGTCACCTTTCTTTATCCACCAAAATTGTGTGGTTTTCGCTCAAATGTGTCCCAAACATGTTTATATGGTGTATATGTCATAATGTGAGCTTTGTGCGCGAAAAGCTTTCCGTGAAATTTTCGGACCAAAAGTAACCATATCGGCGACACCTTCCTTTATCCACCAAAACATTGTTGTTTTCGCTCAAATATGTACCAAACATGTTTATATGGTGTATAGGTCATAATTGGAGCTTTGTGAGCAAAAATCTTTCCGTAAAATTTTCGGACCAAAAGTGACAATATCAGCGTCACCTTTTTTTATCCACCAAAACTGTGTGGTTTTTGCTCAAATATTTACCAAACATGTTTATATGGTGTATATGTCATAATGGGAGCTTTGTGCGCGAAAAGCTTTCCGTGAAATTTTCGGACCAAAAGTGACCATATCGGTGTTACCTTCCTTTATCCACCAAAACATTGTTGTTTTCGCTCAAATATGTACCAAACATGTTTATATGGTGTATAGGTCATAATGGGAGCTTTTTGCGCGAAAAGATTTTCGTGAAATTTTCGGACCAAAAGTGACCATATCAGCATCACCTTTTTTTATCCATCAAAACTGTGTTGTTTTTGCTCAAATATGTACCAAACATGTTTATATGGTGAGAGCTTTGTGCGCGAAAAGGTCATAATGGGAGCCTTATCCGCGAAAAGCTTTCCGTGAAATTTTCGGACCAAAAGTGACCATATCGGCGTCACCTTACTTTATCCACCAAAACTGTGTTGTTTTTGCTCAAATATGTCCCAAACATGTTTCTATGGTTTATTGGTCATAATGGGACCTTTATGCGCGAAAAGCTTTCCGTCAAATTTCGGACCAAAATTGACCATATCGGCGTCACCTTTCTTTATCCACCAAAACTGTGTGGTTTTCGCTCAAATATTTACCAAACATGTTTATATGGTGTATAGGTCATAAGGGGAGCTTTGTGCGCGAAAAGCTTTCCGTGAAATTTTCGGACCAAAAGTGATCATATCGGCGTCACCTTTCTTTATCCACCACAACTGTGTGGTTTTCGCTCAAATGTGTCCCAAACATGTTTATATGGTTTATATGTCATAATGGGAGCTTTGTGTGCGAAAATCTTTCCGTGAAATTTTGTACCAAAAGTGACCATATCGGCGTCACCTTTCTTTATCAGCCAAAACTGTGTTGTTTTTGCTCAAATGTTTCCCAAACATGTTTATATGGTGTATATGTCTTAATGGGAGCTTTGTGCGCGAAAAGCTTTCCATGAAATTTTCGGACCAACAGTGACCATATCATCGTCAACTTTCTTTATCCAAAAAAACTGTGTTGTTTTCGCTCAAATATGTACCAAACATATTTATATGGTGTATAGGTCATAATGGGAGCTTCGTGCGCGAAAAGCTTTTCATGAAATTTTCGGACCAAAATTCACCATATCGGCGTCACCTTTCTTCATCCACCAAAACTGTGTTGTTTTCGCTCAAATATGTAGCAAACATGTTTATATGGTGATTGGGTCATAATGGGAGCTCTGTGCGCGAAAAGCTTTTCGTGAAATTTTCGGACCAAAATTGACCATATCGGCGTCACCTTTCTTTTATCTACCAAAATTGTGTTGTTTTCGCTCAAATATGTACCAAACATGTTTATATGGTGTATAGGTCATAATGGGAGCCTTATGCGCGAAAAGCTTTCCGTGAAATTTTCGGTTCAAAAGTGACAATATCGGCATCACCTTTCTTTATCCACCAAAACTGTGTGGTTTTTGCTCCAATGTGTCCCAAACATGTTTATATGGTGTATATGTCATAATGTGAGCTTTGTGCGCGAAAAGCTTTCCGTGAAATTTTTGGACCAAAAGTTACCATATCGGGATCACCTTTCTTTATCCTAAAAAACTGTGTGGTTTTCTCTCAAATGTGTCGCAAACCTGTTTATATGGTGTATATGTCACAATGGGAGCTTTGTGTGCGAAAAGCTTTCCGTGAAATTTTGGACCAAAAGTGACCATATCTGCGTCAACTTTCTTTATCCACAAAAATTGTGTTGTTTTCGCTCAAATATGTACCAAACATGTTTATATGGTGTATAGGTCATAATGGGAGCTTCGTGCGCGAAAAGCTTTTCATGAAATTTTTGGACCAAAATTCACCATATCGACGTCACCTTTATTTATCCACCAAAAATATGTTGTTTTCGCTCAAATATGTAGCAAACATGTTTATATGGTGTATGGGTTATAATGGGAGGTCTGTGCGCGAAAAGCTTTTCGTGAAATTTTCGGACCAAAAAAGACCATATCGGCGTCACCTTTCTTTTATCCACCAAAACTGTGTTGTTTTCGCTCAAATATGTACCAAACATGTTTATATGGTGTATAGGTCATAATGGGAGCCTTGTGGGCAAAAAGCTTTCCTTGAAATTTTCGAACCAAAAGTGACCATATCGGCATCACCATTCTTTATCCACCAAAACTGTGTGGTTTTTGCTCCAATGTGTCCCAAACATGTTTATATGGTGTATATGTCATAATGGGAGCTTTGTGCGCGAAAAGCTTTCCGTGAAATTTTCGGACCAAAACTGACCATATCGGCATCACCTTTCTTTATCCTCAAAAACTGTGTGGTTTTCGCTCAAATTTGTCCCAAACATGTTTATATGGTGTATATGTCATAATGGGAGCTTTGTGCGTGAAAAGCTTTCCGTCAAATTTTAAGACTAAAAGTGACCATATCGGCGTCAACTTTCTTTCTCCACCAAAACTGTGTGGTTTTCGCTAAAATGTCTCCCAAACATGTTTATATGGTGTATAGGTCATAATGGGAGCTCTGTGCGCGAAAAGCTTTTCGTGAAATTTTCGGACGAAAATTGACCATATCGGCGTCACCTTTCTTTTATCTACCAAAACTGTGTTGTTTTCGCTCAAATATGTACCAAACATGTTTATATGGTGTATAGATCATAATGGGAGCTTTTTGCGCGAAAAGCTTTTCATTAAATTTTAGGACCAAAATTCACCATATCGGCAACACCTTTCTTTATCCACAAAAAATGTGTTGTTTTCGCTCAAATATGTAGCAAACATGTTTATATGGTGTATGGGTCATAATGGGAACTATGTGCGCGAAAAGCTTTTCGTGAAATTTTCGGACCAAAAATGACCATATCGGCGTCACCTTTCTTTTATTCACCAAAACTGTGTTGTTTTCGCTCAAATATGTACCAAACATCTTTATATGGTGTATAGGTCATAATGGGAGCATTGTGCGCGAAAAGCTTTCCGTGAAATTTTCGGACCAAAAGTGACCATATCGGCATCACCATTCTTTATCCACCAAAACTCTGTGGTTTTTGCTCCAATGTGTCCCAAACATGTTTTATATGGTGTATATGTCATAATGGGAGCATTGTGCGCGAAGAGCTTTTCGTGAAATTTTCGAACCAAAAGTGACCATATCGGCATCACCTTTCTTTATCGCCCAAAACTGTGTGGTTTTCGCTCAAATGTGTCCCAAACATGTTTATATGGTGTATAGGACATAATGGGAGCTTTGTGCGTAAAAAGGTTTTCGTGAAATTTTCGGACCAAAATTGACAATATTTGCGTCACCTTGCTTTATCCACCAAAACTGTGTTTTTTTCCTTCAAATATGTACCAAACATATTTATATGGTGTATAGGTGGTCATAATGGGAGCCTTGTGCGCGAAAAGCATTCCGTCAAATTTTCGGACAAAAAGTGACCATATCGGCGTCAACTTTCTTTATCCACAAAAACTGTGTTGTTTTCGCTCAAATATGTACCAAACATGTTTATATAGTGTATAGGTCATAATGGGAGCTTTGAGCGCGAAAAGCTTTTGGTGAAATTTTCGGACCAAAATTCACTACATCTGCGTCACCCTTCTTTATCCATCAAAACTGTGTTGTTTTCCCTCATATGTACCAAACATGTTTATATGGTGTATAGGTCATAATGGGAGCCTTGTGCGCGAAAAGATTTTTGTGAAATTTTCGGACCAAAAGTGACCATATCGGACTCACCTTACTTTATCACCCAAAACTGTGTTGTTTTTGCTCAATTGTTTACCAAACATGTTTCTATGGTGTATACGTCATATTGGGAACTTTATGCGCGAAATGCTTTCCGTGAAATTTTCGGACCAAAAGTGACCACATCGGCGTCACCTTTCTTTATCCACCAAAACTGTGTGGTTTTCGCTCAAATGTGTCCCAAACATGTTTATATGGTGTATATGTCACAATGGGAGCTTTGTGTGCGAAAAGCTTTCCGTGAAATTTTCGGACCAAAAGTGACCATATCGGCGTCAACTTTCTTTATCCAAAAAAACTGTGTTGTTTTCGCTCAAATATGTACCAAACATATTTATATGGTGTATATGTCATAATGGGAGCTTCGTGCGTGAAAAGCTTTTCATGAAATTTTCGGACCAAAATTCACCATATCGGCGTCACCTTTCTTCATCCCCAAAACTGTGTTGTTTTCGCTCAAATATGTAGCAAACATGTTTATATGGTGATTGGGTCATAATGGGAGCTCTGTGCGCGAAAAGCTTTTCGTGAAATTTTCGGACTAAAATTGACCATATCGGCGTCACCTTTCTTTTATCTACCAAAATTGTGTTGTTTTCGCTCAAATATGTACCAAACATGTTTATATGGTGTATAGGTCATAATGGGAGCCTTATGCCCGAAAAGCTTTCCGTGAAATTTTCGGTTCAATAGTGACAATATCGGCATCACCTTTCTTTATCCACCAAAACTGTGTGGTTTTTGCTCCAATGTGTCCCAAACATGTTTATATGGTGTATATGTCATAATGGGAGCTTTGTGCGCGAAAATCTTTCCGTGAAATTTTTGGACCAAAAGTGACCATATCGGGATCACCTTTCTTTATCCTCCAAAACTGTGTGGTTTTCTCTCAAATGTGTCCCAAACATGTTTATATGGTGCATATGTCATAATGCGAGCTTTGTGTGCGAAAAGCTTTCCGTGAAATTTTGGACCAAAAGTGACCATATCTGCGTCAACTTTCTTTATCCACAAAAACTGTGTTGTTTTCGCTCAAATATCTACCAAACATGTTTATATGGTGTATAGGTCATAATGGGAGCTTCGTGCGCGAAAAGCTTTTCATGAAATTTTCGGACCAAAATTCACCATATCGGCGTCACCTTTCTTTATCCACCAAAAATATGTTGTTTTCGCTCAAATATGTAGCAAACATGTTTATATGGTGTATGGGTTATAATGGGAGCTCTGTGCGCGAAAAGTTTTTCGTGAAATTTTCGGACCAAAAAAGACCATATCGGCGTCACCTTTCTTTTATCCACCAAAACTGTGTTGTTTTCGCTCAAATATGTACCAGACATGTGTATATGGTGTATAGGTCAAATGGGAGCCTTGTGGGCGAAAAGCTTTCCTTGAAATTTTCGGACCAAAAGTGACCATATCGGCATCACCATTCTTTATCCACCAAAACTGTGTGGTTTTTGCTCCAATGTGTCCCAAACATGTTTATATGGTGTATATGTCATAATGGGAGCTTTGTGCGCGAAAAGCTTTCCGTGAAATTTTCGGACCAAAAGTGACCATATCGGCATCATCTTTCTTTGTCCTCCAAAACTGTGTGGTTTTCGCTCAAATGTGTCCCAAACATGTTTATATGGTGTATATGTCATAATGGGAGCTTTGTGCGTGAAAAGCTTTCCGTCAAATTTTAAGACCAAAAGTGACCATATCGGCGTCACCTTTCTTTATCCACCAAAACTGTGTGCTTTTCGCTAAAATGTGTCCCAAACATGTTTATATGGTGTATAGGTCATAATGGGTGCTCTGTGCGCGAAAAGCTTTCCGTGAAATTTTCGGACGAAAATTTACTATATCGGCGTCACCTTTCTTTATCCACCAAAACTGTGTTTTTTTCCCTCAAATATGTACCATACATGTTTATATGTTGTATATGTGGTCATAATGGGAGCCTTGTGCGCGAAAAGCTTTCCGTGAAATTTTTGAACCAAAAGTGACCATATCGGCGTCAACTTTCCTTATCCTCAAAAACTGTGTTGTTTTCGCTCAAATATGTACCAAACATTTTTATATGGTGTATAGGTCATAATGGGAGCTTTGAGCGCGAAAAGCTTTTCGTGAACTTTTCAGACCAAAATTCACTATATCTGCGTAACCTTTCTTTATCAATCAAAACTGTGTTGTTTTCCCTCAAATATGTACCAAATATGTTTATATGGTGTATAGGTCATAATGGGAGCCTTGTGCGCGAAAAGCTTTCTGTGAAATTTTCGGACCAAAAGTGACCATATCGCCGTCACCTTACTTTATCCACCAAAACTGTGTTGTTTTTGCTCAAATGTTTAGCAAACATGTTTCTATGGTGTATACGTCATATTGGGAGCTTTATGCGCGAAATGCTTTCCGTGAAATTTTCGGACCAAAAGTGACCGCATCGGCGTCACCTTTTTTTTTTTTTTTGTGAATCCTACCCCCAAAAGGGGAAGGTGGGTAAATTCATAGTAAGTAATATAAAGCCATACATGCTAGTACAAGCAAACGAAATGAGTCTAAGTAAACAGAAAGTATTCCTAAAGGTACGCAGACCCTTAGGTAATACTTAAGCTAAACAAGTACTTCAGAAAGCTCGTAGGCTATCCGAACATACTCAAGTCAAAATAAAATAAAAGGATCAAAGTCTAAGTCTGAATGCCTCAACAATGGGCAACGGATGTATATCATAAAGCAAACGATATGTATGCGTCAATATCAATCGGACAAGCACATCCGTGGGAATCATGTTGGAGTCAAAGACGTAGGCATTTCTGGCATGCCAAATAAAGTAAACAGCAGCCGAAAATACCAGTCGTTGAGCAGACGCAAGCAAGTCACATCTCCTGGATCTCCGTCTAAGCCATCCCAAACAGCTTTGGATCGATGAAAGACGTGACGGAATATGGAAATGCTGTTGCACCATAGTCCATACATCGTTGGTATAGGAGCATTGGAAAAATATATGTTCATGGGTCTCCAAATCAAAGGCACAAAACCGACATGAATGATCTACATCAAGGTAGAACAATCGGTCGAAAGTAGATAACCTTCCAAGCACTGCAAGCCAAAGTACAAACATATGCTTAGGAGTATTATGCCTTACCCAAACCTCCTTAGCCCAACTGACCTTGGGCATCCGAGAACGCAAAGCATCATACGATTTCGACACAGAAAACTTCCCAGCATGACACCAAGTGCCTAGCAGATCAGCCGTCGGGATGTCCCTATCCTCCAGATTGTCGACCATATCTCTAGCAAAGATGATGGACTTAATAAGCGGAGAGTCACAAATATTAGCCACCCAATCCGGAGCATTGGTGACCTCCAAGTAACGATGATGAACCCATCTTATCCATAATGATTCTCGACATGTGAGAATATGCCAATAATGCTTAAGCATGAAACAAGAGTTCCAAACACGAATGTCTTTGAGACCCAGGCCACCTTCGGATTTAGGGAGACAAACTGTACTCCAGCGAACCTTCGGACTCTTCCAAAGGAAATTCCGACAAAGGGATACCAGCTTTGATAACACAGCAGCAGGTATGGGTAATATTGAAAGCCAAAAAGCTTCGTTACCTTGCAAAACAGATGCTATAAGTTCTTTCCGACCCGCAAATGATAAAGATGTCTTAGCCCAAGCACCAATAGATGCCGCAATACAATCAAGCAAAGGCTGGAAATGTATCACACGGAGCTTATGTGGAGTAATCGGTATGCCCAGATAGCGAAATGGGAAGCTTCCCTCACTAAATCCAGTAGCAGCTAAGATCGAAGCTTTCTCCTCATGCGGTAAAGAAGCAGTGAGCACTGAGGACTTAGCAATATTCACCTTAAGTCCGGAGACAGCTTCAAATGATTTTAAACAACGTAAAAGGACACGGACAGAAGCAAGGTCTCCTCGACAAAACATAACAATGTCATCAGCATATATAAGGTGTGTCAATCGTACCTTCTCACAATGTTGGTGAAATGAGAAAGTATGGTGAGCAGTCTCTTTCTTAATCATTCGAGAAAGGAATTCCATGCAAATCACAAAGAGTAAAGGTGATAGCGGGTCACCCTGTCGGAGACCTCTCTTGCCTCTAAAGAAACCATAGATGCCCTTGTTTACTTTGATCGAATAGGAAGCGGTGCTCACGCATTCCATGACCCATGAAATAAACTTGGGAGGCAACCCAATTCTTTCCATAGCAAATCTAAGAAAGCTCCATGAAACGGTGTCATAAGCCTTTGCAAGATCTATGTTCAAGAAGCACCTTTTAGTATCCCGTTGAACGTTGTACCGACGAAGTAATTCTTGAACAAGAAACACGTTGTCGGAAAGCAAACGACCACCAACAAATGCACTTTGAGCTTGATCAATTACACCACTCAAGCATCTTCCAAGCCTATCCGTCATGATTTTCGTAATGAGCTTGTATACCACGTTGCAACAAGCAATTGGTCGATATTGCTCAACACGAGTAGGGCTGTCAACCTTCGGAATAAGAGCAATAATGGTATGATTGAGTTGACGAAGTAACTTTCCATTGATGAAAAATTCCTTGACAGCCGCACATACTTCGCCTCCAACAATATTCCATGAAGCTTTAAAGAACTTTGCGGAGAATCCATCCGGTCCAGGGGCCTTCTCATCCCCCATAGACCATAAGGCCGACTTAATTTCAGCATTAGAAACGGCATCCTCAAGCATCAAGCAATCATCAGCAGAAATCGAGGGACCATTAGCATATCTCTCATTATGCTCCTCATCAACCTCTACGTCCGAACCAAATAGTGATTGAAAGTAAGACACAAATTCGTGACTTACCTCTTCCTCACTTGTGGTAAGGCTTCCATCAGATCTAATAATGGAGGACACAATTCGACGCTTGCCATTAGATCTCATCAGTGCATGGAAATACTTATTACCCCTGTCCGAGTGAAGCACATATTTTGCCTTTGCCATTTGAGAAAGAAAAATTTTCTCAGCACGAGTCAAACTTTGAGCAGCTGTGCGTGCCCTGTCTGCAGCCTCACGCTTCTCATCAGAATAAGGATCATCACGCAGCTCTTCTAAAACAGAAGCATACACAGCAACAGATCTAGCTGCCCGAGAGGAAATGTGACTGTACTCCCTTCTGTCTAGCTGTTTCAGAGGCCCTTTAATGCGCTGCATCAGCTTACACAGTCTAAATTGATAAGTTCCCCTGATGTGGGTGATCCAACCCTCCCGCACAATGCGTTTGAAGTCGCTATGATCGACCCACATGTTCTGAAATTTGAAACTAGGCCTTGTAACAACAGATTCTTTGCTTATCTTAACAACCGACGGCTTATGATCAAACTGGTGCCACATGTCCGGGAAATTGACGGAGCACACCATATCACTGTCAACCCAGTCATAATTCAAGAGGACCCTGTCCAATCTGCTCCAAACTCGATGATCAGTCCAAGTGAAAAAAGAAGGATCCATCGACGGTGCATCTGTGAGACCAAGTTCATGGCATGCTTCAATCATATCCTGGCATTCATACATAGTGACTGGCTGTCCATTTATGCGCTCACCCAAAGCCATGACATTATTGAAGTCACCTAGTACCACCTAAGGAACAGAAACAGCCCCTAACTCTTCTGAAATCGACTGCCAAACAGCTCTCCTTTCAACAACAGAATGCAGACCATACACATAACATAATCCAAATTGGAACCCCGAGGCTCTACACTTAGCCAAGCAAGCTATATGTTGAACCGAAAGTCCACGAACTTCAATCTCAAAGTCTATGGGATCCATACATACCATAATACGACCATTATTATGAAGATGAAAGTTAGTAGCAAACCTCCAACCGGGAAGGAAGGATTCCACAAAAGCATGCATGTTAATGTTGCTCTTCAACTTCGTCTCAAGCAATCCACAAACCTTCACTTTCTTCTCAAAAAGAAAGCGACGAACATCATTTTGTTTCGAGGGATGATTAAGCCCCCTCACATTCTAAGCGGAAATAATCATGGGTGCTCCGAGGAGCCACTTCCAACATCTCCATATGAATGCTTTGGCCGAGCATTCTTGTGTTTCTTCAAGGGCCACTTACTTTGCGATTTGAGAGCTTGAACCACCACCGATTTGGCTCTTTTCTTAGCTGATTTTGATTGATATTTGATAAACCCATCCTCATCCTCTTCACTAGTAGCGCCTCCTCCAACCTCGGTAGAGTTGTCCGAGCGTTCACCATCATCCTCAACCCGGTTGTCATTCTCTTTTGACGAGGACCCATCAAGTGTTGAATCATTCTTATCCTTACCATGGACACCTTGAACTTGAGCATTTTTAGTAGTATCCTCAATGTGTTTCCCATCCCTTTGTTTTCCTTTAGAAATTTTCTTTTGTGTAGCAATCACTCTATTTCCACCCCTAGTAATTGGTGGAACATATGTATCTACCTCTTGTGTTTCCCCAACCCTATGCTCGGTGTCCTTTCCTCTCTTAGAATGATCTTCACCGTCATGAGCCTCGGCATTAGAGACGTCGACCTCCGGAGTTCGGGACATAGGGTCCTTCCCGTTAGTGTCATTCGGCGCCACTAAAACCTCACGGCTATCATCCTTCCGAGGCTTGCTCTTAGAAGGCTTGGAATCTCTCTTGTTGTTGACCCCAACATTCAATCGCTTGTCAAGGAAAGAGCACGCAGCCGCTGCATGACCAAAAGAGCAACATTCCATGCAATATAAAGGTTCATTCTCAATCAACAACTTACAAGGAATGACATCTCCATCATGAAAATGGATGGGTATCTCCCGGACTATATCTTGAGCGAAATTGATCTCCACAAGAACTCTTGCATAAGATGCTCGAGTTCTCTCCTCCGTGACCTTATCAAGGAACAAAGGATTCCCAACAAACGATGCTAGTCTCCCAAGAGCATCCGACATCCAATAAGTGCGAGGAAGACCATAAAACCGAACCCAAAGCGGAATAGTGGCAATGTCCCTTCGGTTGAAAGCAAATTTGTCCGGAATAGGTTTCATGATCAAAGGTTTACCATGAATAAAGTATGGACCACCTTTTAACACCTCATTACAAGCATTCTCCGAATCAAACGTAAAGATCATCCACCCGGCTTTAACTCGGAACCTAGATTTCACTCCCCACGATTTCCTAAGCTCATTAATCAAGAACGTGCCCGGAAAATATCCAACATAATGTCCCAAAAGAGACCATCCCCATACCACCTCCTTAGGTAATTCCTCTTCCTTGGATAAAACAAACTTATCAATAGGTTTAGTATAGACAAGTTTCTCACCTAGGCCGGAATTCATGAAGATCTTCTTAGAACGATATGCCCACGCATTAGGAGGTTGGACTGTATGGTTAGCATCATTAATCCGCAGCTGAACATCACGTTTGGACTTAGACGAAGAGGCAACATTATTGCCTCCAACACGTTTGGACTTAGGCGTCACCTTTCTTTATCAACCTAAACTGTGGGGTTTTCGCTCAAATATGTCCCAAACATGTTTATATGGTGTATATGTCACAATGGGAGCTTTGTGTGCGAAAAGCTTTCCGTGAAATTTTCCGACCAAAAGTGACCATATCGGCGTCACCTTTCTTCATCCACCAAAACTGTGTGGTTTTCGCTAAAATGTGTTCCAAACATGTTTATACGGTATGTATGTCATAATGGGAGCTTTGTGCGCGAAAAGGTTTCCGTCAAATTTTAAGACCAAAAGTGACCATATCGGCGTCACCTTTCTTTATCCACCAAAACTGGGTGGTTTTCGCTCAAATGTGTCCCAAACATGTTTATATGGTGTATAAGTCACAATGGGAGCTTTGTGTGCGAAAAGCTTTCCGTGAAATTTTCGGATCAAAAGTGACCATATCGGCGTCAACTTTCTTTGTCCAGAAAAACTGTGTTGTTTTCGCTCAAATATGTACCAAACATGTTTATATGGTGTATAGGTCATAATGGGAGCTTAGTGCGCGAAAAGCTTTTCATGAAATTTTCGGACCAAAATTCACCATATCGGCGTCACCTTTCTTTATCCACCAAAACTGTCTTGTTTTCGCTCAAATCTGTAGCAAACATGTTTATATGGTGATTGGGTCATAATGGGAGCTCTGTGCGTGAAAAGCTTTTCGTGAAATTTTCGGACCAAAATTGACTATATCGGCGTCACCCTTCTTTTATCCACCAAAACTGTGTTGTTTTCGCTCAAATATGTACCAAACATGTGTTTATGGTGTATAGGTCAAATGGGAGCTGTGTGCGCGCAAAGCTTTCCGTGAAATTTTCGGACCAAAAGTGACCATAACGGGATCACCTTTCTTTTTCCACCAAAACTGTGTGGTTTTCGCTCAAATGTGTCCCAAACATATTTATATGGTGTATATGTCAAAATGGGAGCTTTATGTGCGAAAAGCTTTCCGTAAAATTTTGGACAAAAGTGACCATATCGGAGTCACCTTTCTTTATCCACCAAAACTGTGTTGTTTTTGCTCAAATTTTTCCCAAACATGTTTCTATGGTGTATATGTCATAATGGGAGCTTTGTGCGCGAAAAGCATTCTGTGCAATTTTCGGACCAAAAGTGACCATATCGGCGTCACCTTTCTTTATACACCAAAACTGTGTGGTTTTCGCTCAACTATGTTCCAAATATGTTTATATGGTGTATAGGTCATAATGGGAGCTTTGTGCGCGAAAAGCTTTTCGTGAAATTTTCGGACCAAAATTGACCATATCGGCGTCACAATTCTTTATCTATTAAAATTGTGTTGTTTTCGCTCAAATATGTAGCAAACATGTTTATATGGTGTATAGCTCATAATGGGAGCTTTGAGCGCGAAAAGCTTTTCGTGAAATTTTCAAACCAAAATTCACTATATTTGCGTCACCTTTCTTTATCCATCAAAACTGTGTTGTTTTCCCTCAAATATGTACCAAATATGTTTATATGGTGTATAGGTCATAATGGGAGCCTTGTGCGCGAAAAGCTTTCTGTGAAATTTTCGGACCAAAAGAGACCATATCGGCGTCACCTTACTTTATCCACCCAAACTGTGTTGTTTTTGCTCAAATGTTTACCAAACATGTTTCTACGGTGTATACGTCATATTGGGAGCTTTATGCGCAAAATGCTTTCCGTGAAATTTTCGGACCAAAAGTGACCACATCGGCGTCACCTTTCTTTATCCACCAAAACTGTGTGGTTTTCGCTCAAATGTGTCCCAAACATGTTTATATGGTGTATATGTCACAATGGGAGCTTTGTGAGCGAAAAGCTTTCCGTGAAATTTTCGGACCAAAAGTGACCATATCGGCGTCACCTTTCTTTATCCACCAAAACTGTGTTGTTTTTGCTCAAATGTTTACCAAACATGTATCTATGGTGTATACGTCATATTGGGAGCTTTATGCGCGAAATGCTTTCCGTGAAATTTTCGGACCAAAAGTGACCACATCGGCGTCACCTTTCTTTATCCACCAAAACTGTGTGGTTTTCGCTCAAATGTGTCCCAAACATGTTTATATGGTGTATATGTCACAATGGGAGCTTTGTGAGCGAAAAGCTTTCCGTGAAATTTTCGGACCAAAAGTGACCATATCGGCGTCACCTTTCTTTATCCACCAAAACTGTGTTGTTTTTGCTCAAATGTTTACCAAACATGATGTATCTATGGTGTATACGTCATATTGGGAGCTTTATGCGCGAAATGCTTTCCGTGAAATTTTCGGACCAAAAGTGACCACATCGGCGTCACCTTTCTTTATCCACCTAAACTGTGGGGTTTTCGCTCAAATGTGTCCCAAAAATGTTTATATGGTGTATATGTCACAATGTGAGCTTTGTGTGCAAAAAGCTTTCCGTGAAATTTTCGGACCAAAAGTGACCATATCGGCGTCACCTTTCTTCATCCACCAAAACTGTGTGGTTTTCGCTCAAATTTTTCCCAAACATGTTTATATGGTATGTATGTCATAATGGGAGCTTTGTGCGCGAAAAGGTTTCCGTCAAATTTTAAGACCAAAAGTGACCATATCGGCGTCACCTTTCTTTATCCACCAAAACTGGGTGGTTTTCGCTCAAATGTGTCCCAAACATGTTTATATGGTGAATAGGACATAATGGGAGCTTTGTGTGCAAAAAGCTTTCCGTGAAATTTTTGGACCAAAAGTGACTATATCGGCGTCAACTTTCTTTATCAACAAAAACTGTGTTGTTTTCGCTAAAATATGTACCAAACATGTTTATATGGTGTATAGGTCATAATGGGAGCTTTGTGCACGAAAAACTTTTCATGAAATTTTCGGACCAAAATTCACTATATCAGCGTCACCTTTCTTTATCTACCAAAACTGTCTTGTTTTCGCTCAAATATGTAGCAAATATGTTTCTATAGTGATTGGGTCATAATGGGAGCTCTGTCCGCGAAAAGCTTTTCGTGAAATTTTCGGACCAAAATTGTCTATATCGGCGTCACCTTTCTTTTATCCACCAAAACTGTGTTGTTTTTGCTCAAATATGTACCAATCATGTGTATATGGTGTATAGGTCATAATGGGAGCTTTGTGCACGAAAAACTTTTCATGAAATTTTCGGACCAAAATTCACTATATCAGCGTCACCTTTCTTTATCTACCAAAACTGTCTTGTTTTCGCTCAAATATGTAGCAAATATGTTTCTATAGTGATTGGGTCATAATGGGAGCTCTGTCCGCGAAAAGCTTTTCGTGAAATTTTCGGACCAAAATTGTCTATATCGGCGTCACCTTTCTTTTATCCACCAAAACTGTGTTGTTTTTGCTCAAATATGTACCAATCATGTGTATATGGTGTATAAGTCATAATGGGAGCTTTGTGCGCGAAAAGCTTTCCGTGAAATTTTCGGACCAAATGTGACTATATCGGGATCACCTTTCTTTATCCTCCAAAACTGTGTGGTTTTCGCTCAAATGTGTCCCAAACATGTTTATATGGTGTATATGTCATAATGGGAGCTTTGTGCGCGAAAAGCTTTCTGTCAAATTTTGGACAAAAGTGACCATATCGGCGTCACCTTTCTTTTTCCACCAAAACTGTGTGGTTTTCGCTCAAATGTGTCCCAAACATATTTATATGGTGTATATGTCATAATGGGAGCTTTATGTGCGAATAGCTTTCCGTAAAATTTTGGACAAAAGTGACCATATCGGAGTCACCTTTTTTTATCCACCAAAACTGTGTTGTTTTTGCTCAAATTTTTCCCAAACATGTTTCTATGGTGTATATGTCATAATGGGAGCTTTGTGCGCGAAAAGCATTCCGTGAAATTTTCGGACCAAAAGTGACCATATCGGCGTCACCTTTCTTTATCCACCAAAACTGTGTGGTTTTCGCTCAAATATGTTCCAAATATGTTTATATGGTGTATAGGTCATAATGCGAGCTTTGTGCGCGAAAAGCTTTTCGTGAAATTTTCGGACCAAAATTGACCTTATCGGCGTCACAATTCTTTATCCACCAAAATTGTGTTGTTTTCGCTCAAATATGTAGAAAACATGTTTATATCGTGTATATGTCATAATGTGAGCTTTGAGCGCGAAAAGCTTTTCGTGAAATTTTCAGACCAAAATTCACTATATCTGCGTCACCTTTCTTTATCCATCAAAACTGTGTTGTTTTCTCTCAAATATGTACCAAATACGATTATATGGTGTATAGGTAATAATGGGAGCCTTGTGCGCGAAAAGCTTTCCGTGAAATTTTCGGTCCAAAAGTGACCATATCGGCATCACCTTACTTTATCCACCAAAACTGTGTTGTTTTTGCTCAAATGTTTAACAAACATGTTTCTATGGTGTATACGTCATATTGGGAGCTTTATGCGCGAAATGCTTTCCGTGAAAATTTCCGACCAAAAGTGACCACATCGGCGTCACCTTTCTTTATCCACCAAAACTGTGTGGTTTTCGCCAAATGTGTTCCAAACATGTTTATATGGTGTATATGTCACAATGGGAGCTTTGTGTGTGAAAAGCTTTCCGTGAAATTTTCGGACCAAAAGTGACCATATCGGCGTCACCTTTCGTTATCCACCAAAACTGTGTGGTTTTCGCTCAAATGTGTCCCAAACATGTTTATATGGTATGTATGTCATAATGGGAGCTTTGTGCGCGAAAAGGTTTCCGTCAAATTTTAAGACCAAAAGTGACCATATCGGCGTCACCTTTCTTTATCCAACAAAACCGGGTGGTTTTCGCTCAAATGTGTCCCAAACATGTTTATATGGTGTATAGGTCATAATGGGAGCTTTGTGTTCGAAAAGCTTTCCGTGAAATTTTCGGACCAAAAGTGACCATATCGGCGTCATATTTCTTTATCCACAAAAATTGTGTTGTTTTCGCTAAAATATGTACCAAACATGTTTATATGGTGTATAGGTCATAATGGGAGCTTTGTGCGCGAAAAGCTTTTCATTAAATTTTCGGACAAAAATTCATCATATCGGCGTCACCTTTCTTTATCCACCAAAACTGTCTTGTTTTCGCTCAAATATGTAGCAAACATGTTTATATGGTGATTGGGTCATAATGGGAGCTCTGTCCGCGAAAAGCTTTTCGTGAAATTTTTGGACCAAAAGTGACCACATCGGCGTCACCTTTCTTTATCCACCTAAACTGTGGGGTTTTCGCTCAAATGTGTCCCAAAAATGTTTATATGGTGTATATGTCACAATGTGAGCTTTGTGTGCAAAAAGCTTTCCGTGAAATTTTCGGACCAAAAGTGACCATATCGGCGTCACATTTCTTCATCCACCAAAACTGTGTGGTTTTCGCTCAAATGTGTCCCAAACATGTTTATATGGTATGTATGTCATAATGGGAGCTTTGTGCGCGAAAAGGTTTCCGTCAAATTTTAAGACCAAAAGTGACCATATCGGCGTCACCTTTCTTTATCCACCAAAACTGGGTGGTTTTCGCTCAAATGTGTCCCAAACATGTTTATATGGTGAATAGGACATAATGGGAGCTTTGTGTGCAAAAAGCTTTCCGTGAAATTTTTGGACCAAAAGTGACTATATCGGCGTCAACTTTCTTTATCAACAAAAACTGTGTTGTTTTCGCTAAAATATGTACCAAACATGTTTATATGGTGTATAGGTCATAATGGGAGCTTTGTGCACGAAAAGCTTTTCATGAAATTTTCGGACCAAAATTCACTATATCAGCGTCACCTTTCTTTATCTACCAAAACTGTCTTGTTTTCGCTCAAATATGTAGCAAATATGTTTCTATAGTGATTGGGTCATAATGGGAGCTCTGTCCGCGAAAAGCTTTTCGTGAAATTTTCGGACCAAAATTGTCTATATCGGCGTCACCTTTCTTTTATCCACCAAAACTGTGTTGTTTTTGCTCAAATATGTACCAATCATGTGTATATGGTGTATAAGTCATAATGGGAGCTTTGTGCGCGAAAAGCTTTCCGTGAAATTTTCGGACCAAATGTGACTATATCGGGATCACCTTTCTTTATCCTCCAAAACTGTGTGGTTTTCGCTCAAATGTGTCCCAAACATGTTTATATGGTGTATATGTCATAATGGGAGCTTTGTGCGCGAAAAGCTTTCTGTCAAATTTTGGACAAAAGTGACCATATCGGCGTCACCTTTCTTTTTCCACCAAAACTGTGTGGTTTTCGCTCAAATGTGTCCCAAACATATTTATATGGTGTATATGTCATAATGGGAGCTTTATGTGCGAATAGCTTTCCGTAAAATTTTGGACAAAAGTGACCATATCGGAGTCACCTTTTTTTATCCACCAAAACTGTGTTGTTTTTGCTCAAATTTTTCCCAAACATGTTTCTATGGTGTATATGTCATAATGGGAGCTTTGTGCGCGAAAAGCATTCCGTGAAATTTTCGGACCAAAAGTGACCATATCGGCGTCACCTTTCTTTATCCACCAAAACTGTGTGGTTTTCGCTCAAATATGTTCCAAATATGTTTATATGGTGTATAGGTCATAATGCGAGCTTTGTGCGCGAAAAGCTTTTCGTGAAATTTTCGGACCAAAATTGACCTTATCGGCGTCACAATTCTTTATCCACCAAAATTGTGTTGTTTTCGCTCAAATATGTAGAAAACATGTTTATATCGTGTATATGTCATAATGTGAGCTTTGAGCGCGAAAAGCTTTTCGTGAAATTTTCAGACCAAAATTCACTATATCTGCGTCACCTTTCTTTATCCATCAAAACTGTGTTGTTTTCTCTCAAATATGTACCAAATACGATTATATGGTGTATAGGTAATAATGGGAGCCTTGTGCGCGAAAAGCTTTCCGTGAAATTTTCGGTCCAAAAGTGACCATATCGGCATCACCTTACTTTATCCACCAAAACTGTGTTGTTTTTGCTCAAATGTTTAACAAACATGTTTCTATGGTGTATACGTCATATTGGGAGCTTTATGCGCGAAATGCTTTCCGTGAAAATTTCCGACCAAAAGTGACCACATCGGCGTCACCTTTCTTTATCCACCAAAACTGTGTGGTTTTCGCCAAATGTGTTCCAAACATGTTTATATGGTGTATATGTCACAATGGGAGCTTTGTGTGTGAAAAGCTTTCCGTGAAATTTTCGGACCAAAAGTGACCATATCGGCGTCACCTTTCGTTATCCACCAAAACTGTGTGGTTTTCGCTCAAATGTGTCCCAAACATGTTTATATGGTATGTATGTCATAATGGGAGCTTTGTGCGCGAAAAGGTTTCCGTCAAATTTTAAGACCAAAAGTGACCATATCGGCGTCACCTTTCTTTATCCAACAAAACCGGGTGGTTTTCGCTCAAATGTGTCCCAAACATGTTTATATGGTGTATAGGTCATAATGGGAGCTTTGTGTTCGAAAAGCTTTCCGTGAAATTTTCGGACCAAAAGTGACCATATCGGCGTCATATTTCTTTATCCACAAAAATTGTGTTGTTTTCGCTAAAATATGTACCAAACATGTTTATATGGTGTATAGGTCATAATGGGAGCTTTGTGCGCGAAAAGCTTTTCATTAAATTTTCGGACAAAAATTCATCATATCGGCGTCACCTTTCTTTATCCACAAAAACTGTCTTGTTTTCGCTCAAATATGTAGCAAACATGTTTATATGGTGATTGGGTCATAATGGGAGCTCTGTCCGCGAAAAGCTTTTCGTGAAATTTTTGGACCAAAAGTGACCACATCGGCGTCACCTTTCTTTATCCACCTAAACTGTGGGGTTTTCGCTCAAATGTGTCCCAAAAATGTTTATATGGTGTATATGTCACAATGTGAGCTTTGTGTGCAAAAAGCTTTCCGTGAAATTTTCGGACCAAAAGTGACCATATCGGCGTCACCTTTCTTTATCCAACAAAACCGGGTGGTTTTCGCTCAAATGTGTCCCAAACATGTTTATATGGTGTATAGGTCATAATGGGAGCTTTGTGTTCGAAAAGCTTTCCGTGAAATTTTCGGACCAAAAGTGACCATATCGGCGTCATATTTCTTTATCCACAAAAATTGTGTTGTTTTCGCTAAAATATGTACCAAACATGTTTATATGGTGTATAGGTCATAATGGGAGCTTTGTGCGCGAAAAGCTTTTCATTAAATTTTCGGACAAAAATTCATCATATCGGCGTCACCTTTCTTTATCCACCAAAACTGTCTTGTTTTCGCTCAAATATGTAGCAAACATGTTTATATGGTGATTGGGTCATAATGGGAGCTCTGTCCGCGAAAAGCTTTTCGTGAAATTTTTGGACCAAAATTGACTATATCGGCGTCACCTTTCTTTATCCACCAAAACTGTGTGGTTTTCGCTCAAATATCTTCCAAATATGTTTATATGGTGTATAGGTCATAATGGGAGCTTTGTGCGCGAAAAGCATTTCGTGAAATTTTCGGACCAAAATTGACCATATCGGCGTCACAATTCTTTATCTACCAAAACTGTGTTGTTTTCGCTTAAATATGTAGCAAACATGTTTATATGGTGTATAGGTCATAATGGGAGCTTTGTGCGCGAAAAGCTTTTCATGAAATTTTCGGACCAAAATTCACCATATCGGCGTCACCTTTCTTTTATCCACAAAAACTGTGTTGTTTTCGCTCAAATATGTACCAAACATGTTTATATGGTGTATAGGTCATAATGCGAGCCTTATGCGCGAAAAGCTTTCCGTGAAATTTTCGGACCAAAAGTGACCATATCAGCGTCACCTTTCTTTATCGACCAAAACTGTGTGGTTTTTGCTCCAATGTGTCCCAAACATGTTTATATGGTGTATATGTCATAATGGGAGCTTTGTGCGCGAAAAGCTTTCCGTGAAATTTTTGGACCAAAAGTTACCATATCGGGATCACCTTTCTTTATCGTCCAAAACTGTGTGGTTTTCGCTCAAATGTTTCCCAAACATGTTTTAAATGGTGTATAGGTCATAATGGAAGCTTTGTGCGCCAAAAGCTTTTCATGAAATTTTCGGACCAAAATTCACCATATCGGCGTCACCTTTCTTTATCCACCAAAAATGTGTTGTTTTCGCTCAAATATGTAGCAAACATGTTTATATGGTGTATGGGTCATAATGGGAGCTCTGTGCGCGAAAAGTTTTTCGTGAAATTTTCGGAACAAAAATGACCATATCGGCGTCACCTTTCTTTTATCCACCAAAACTGTGTTGTTTTCGCTCAAATATGTACCAAACATGTTTATATGGTGTATAGGTTATAATGGGTGCCTTGTGGGCGAAAAGCATTCCTTGAAATTTTCGGACCAAAAGTGACCATATCGGCATCACCATTCTTTATCCACTAAAACTGTGTGGTTTTTGCTCCAATGTGTCCCTAACATGTTTATATGGTGTATATGTAATAATGGGAGCTTTGTGCGCGAAAAGCTTTCCGTGAAATTGTCGGACCAAAAGTGACCATATCGGCATCTCCTTTCTTTATCCTCCAAAACTGTGTGGTTTTCGCTCAAATGTGTCCCAAACATGTTTATATGGTGTATATGTCATAATGGTAGGTTTGTGCGCGAAAAGCTTTCCGTCAAATTTTAAGACCAAAAGTGACCATATCGACGTCACCTTTCTTTATCCATCAAAACTGTGTGGTTTTCGCTAAAATGTGTCCCAAACTTGTTTATATGGTGTATAGGTCATAATGGGAGCTTTCTGCGCGAAAAGCTTTTCGTGAAATTTTCGGACCAAAATTGACTATATCTGCGTCACCTTTATTTATCCATCAAAACTGTGTTTTTTCCCTCAAATATGTACCAAATATGATTATATGGTGTATAGGTGGTCATAATGGGAGCCTTGTGCGCGAAAAGCTTTCCGTGAAATTTTCGTTCCAAAAGTGACCATATCGGCGTCAACTTTCCTTATCCACAAAAACTGTGTTGTTTTCGCTCAAAATATGTACCAAACACGTTTATATCGTGTATATGTCATAATGTGAGCTTTGAGGGCGAAAAGCTTTTCGTGAAATTTTCAGACCAAAATTCACTATATTTGCGTCACCTTTATTTATCCATCAAAACTGTGTTTTTCCCCTCAAATATGTACCAAATACGATTATATGGTGTATAGGTGGTCATAATGGGAGCCTTGTGCGCGAAAAGCTTTCCGTGAAATTTTCGGTCCAAAAGTGACCATATCGGCGTCAACTTTCTTTGTCCATAAAAATTGTGTTGTTTTCGCTCAAATATGTACCAAACATGTTTATATGGTGTATAGGTCATAATGGGAGCTTTGTGCGCGAAAAGATTTTCATGAAATTTTCGGACCAAAATTCACCATATCGGCGTCACCTTTCTTTTTCCACCAAAACTGTCTTGTTTTCGCTCAAATATGTAGCAAACATGTTTATATGGTGATTGGGTCATAATGGGAGCTCTGTGCGCGAAAAGCTTTTCGTGAAATTTTCGGACCAAAATTGACTATATCGGCGTCACCATTGTTTTATCCACCAAAACGTGTTGTTTTCGCTCAAACATGTACCAAACATGTGTATATGGTGTTTAGGTCATAATTGGAGCTTTGTGCGCGAAAAGCTTTCCGTGAAATTTTCGGACCAAAAGTGACCACATCGGCGTCACCTTTCTTTATCCACCAAAACTGTGTGGTTTTCGCTCAAATGTGTCCCAAACATGTTTATATGGTGTATATGTCACAATGGGAGCTTTGTGTGCGAAAAGCTTTCCGTGAAATTTTCGGACCAAAAGTGACCATATCGGCGTCACCTTTCTTTATCCACCAAAACCGTGTGGTTTTCGCTCAAATATGTCCCAAACATGTTTATATGGTATGTATGTCTAATGGGAGCTTTGTGCGCGAAAAGGTTTCCGTCAAATTTTAAGACCAAAAGTGACCATATCGGCATCACCTTTCTTTATCCTCCAAAACTGTGTGGTTTTCGCTCAAATGTGTCACAAACATGTTTATATGGTGTATATGTCATAATGGTAGGTTTGTGCGCGAAAAGCTTTCCGTCAAATTTTAAGACCAAAAGTGACCATATCGACGTCACCTTTCTTTATCCTCCAAAACTGTGTGGTTTTCGCTCAAATGTGTCCCAAACATGTTTATATGGTGTATATGTCATAATGGTAGGTTTGTGCGCGAAAAGCTTTCCGTCAAATTTTAAGACCAAAAGTGACCATATCGACGTCACCTTTCTTTATCCACCAAAACTGTATGGTTTTCGCTAAAATGTGTCCCAAACATGTTTATATGTTGTATAGTTCATAATGGGAGCTTTCTGCGCGAAAAGATTTTCGTGAAATTTTCGGACCAAAATTGACTATATGACGGATGGGAAACCTATCGTTGATCCGTCAAAGAAAACTCAAACCTATAACTAGTATAGTAATAAGTAAGAGGTCGATCCACAGGGAGATTTGTTATTCAAATGTGATTTAAGTGCCAATTAAAGTACCCAAATGGGGGGTTTGTGAAAACAAAGCGAATTATGAAAGGCAAGAGTAAATGGTTGTGATTCAAACAATTGAGAGAAGTAGTTCTACCTATAATTTTCCACTTTATTTGGTTGAAGCGATCCTTGTAACTTCTTCTCGTCCTATTAAGTTTCCTATGAATGCCCTTGTCCCGACCTAATATAGTTACTAGTCCAATCAGTCCTAGCAACCCTTATCAATCGAACAGTCCCTAAAGAATGATTTAACCCAATTGATAGCTTTAAGTTCAGAGATTAGCCAAGGTATTTGCAGTCCCTAAAGAGGGATTTAACAACACATTCAAATTCCTACCTATCCAATTAGTTCAATTAGCCCTAAAGGGATAAGTTTGCTACTTGGGTTAAGGTTCGCAATCAGGAATCTACAAAACCCTAGCAATTGAATTGACCTAACTAGTTGCGCAGGCTAGATAGAACAAAACAATAATCAATCAAGCACAAAGAAGTTGAAGCATTCAAATATAGGAAACAAGGAACGAGAATTAGAAACTCACAATCAATCCAAATAAAGCTTCAAACTGCAGGCAGAACAGATGAGTTTAGTCCCTCATGGAAGACATCGCTCAAATCTCTAAATTGTCTGATGAACGTAGAATAGAATATGAAAAGTACTTAAAACTAAAATACTCTCGGCCTTTTAAAAGTCTAAACCGATCTTAAAATGAAAATAACAAAACTAGGGTTTCACAACTTGAAATGCGGCAGATGACCGATGCGGCGGCCGCAGCATAGGTGCCGCGGCAGCTGCACGCGTGTTCTCTTCAGGCGCCGCTTCAGCTCCTTGCGGTGGCCGCTGCATGTATGCTGCGGCCGCGGCATATGCCCCGCTGCTTCATCCCGCTGCCAGAAGCTTGATCTCCAATTCTTTGCTCTTCTTCTTCAAGTCTTCCACTATCATGCATCCCATAGTGTTCGAATCTAATCTGTAACAATACTCACAAATTCGCGTAAAATCAGAACATTATAAAATAATCGTTAGATGCACTTTAACTCTAATTCATTAACTAAATGCAACCTAACTAGCCTAAAAATGTCTATAATGCCTATCTATGATATGCATTATCAGTATATCTGCGTCACCTTTCTTTATCCATCAAAACTGTGTTTTTCCCTCAAATATGTACCAAATATGATTATATGGTGTATAGGTGGTCATAATGGGAGCCTTGTGCGCGAAAAGCTTTCCGTGAAATTTTCGGTCCAAAAGTGACCATATCGGCGTCAACTTTCCTTATCCACAAAAACTGTGTTGTTTTCGGTGAAAATATGTACCAAACATGTTTATATGGTTTATAGGTCATAATGGGAGCTTTGAGCGCAAAAAGCTTTTCGTGAAATTTTCAGACCAAAATTCACTATATCTGCGTCACCTTTCTTTATCCATCAAAACTGTGTTGTTTTCCCTCAAATATGTACCAAACATGTTTATATGGTGTATAGGTCATAATGGGAGCCTTGTGCGTGAAAAGCTTTATGTGAAATTTTCGGACCAAAAGTGACCATATCGGCGTCACCTTACTTTATCCACCAAAACTGTGTTGTTTTTGCTCAAATGTTTACCAAACATGTTTCTATTGTGTATACGTCATATTGGGAGCTTTATGCGTGAAATACTTTCCGTGAAATTTTCGGACCAAAAGTGACCTCATCGGCGTCACCTTTCTTTATCCACCAAAACTGTGTGGTTTTCGCTCAAATGTGTCCCAAACATGTTTATATGGTGTATATGTCACAATGGGAGCTTTGTGTGCGAAAAGCTTTCAGTGAAATTTTCGGACCAAAAGTGACCATATCGGCGTCACCTATCTTTATCCACCAAAACTGTGTGGTTTTCGCTCAAATGTGTCCCAAATATGTTTATATGCTATATATGTAATAATGGGAGCATTGTGTGCGAAAAGGTTTCCGTCAAATTTTAAGACCAAAAGTGAGTATATCGGCGTCACCTTTCTTTATCCACCAAAACTGGGTGGTTTTCGCTCAAATGTGTCCCAAACATGTTTATATGCTGTATAGGTCATAATGTGAGCTTTGTGTGTGAAAAGCTTTCCGTGAAATTTTCGGACCAAAAGTGACCGTATCGGTGTCAACTTTCTTTGTCCACAAAAATTGTGTTGTTTTCGCTCAAATATGTACCAAACATGTTTATATGGTGTATAGGTCATAATGGGAGCTTTGTGCGAGAAAAGATTTTCATGAAATTTTCGGACCAAAATTCACCATATCGGCGTCACCTTACTTTATCCACCAAAACTGTCTTGTTTTCGCTCCAATATCTAGCAAACATGTTTATATGGTGATTGGGTCATAATGGGAGCTCTGTGCGCGAAAAGCTTTTCGTGAAATTTTCGGACCAAAATTGACTATATCGGCGTCACCATTGTTTTATCCACCAAAACGTGTTGTTTTCGCTCAAATATGTACCAAACATGTGTCTATGGTGTTTAGGTCATAATTGGAGCTTTGTGCGCGAAAAGCATTCCGTTAAATTTTCGGACCAAAAGTGACCACATCGGCGTGACCTTTCTTTATCCACCAAAACTGTGCGGTTTTCGCTCAAATGTGTCCCAAACATGTTTATATGGTGTATATGTCACAATGGGAGCTTTGTGTGCGAAAAGCTTTCCGTGAAATTTTCGGACCAAAAATGACCATATCGGCGTCACCTTTCTTTATCCACCAAAACTGTGTGGTTTTCGCTCAAATATGTCCGAAACATGTTTATATGGTATATATGTCATAATGGGAGCTTTGTGTGCGAAAACCTTTCCGTGAAATTTTCGGACCAAAAGTGACAATATCGGCATCACCTTTCTTTATCCACCAAAACTGGGTGGTTTTCGCTCAAATGTGTCGCAAACATGTTTATATGGTGTATAGGTCATAATGGGAGCTTTGTGTGCGAAAACCATTCTGTGAAATTTTCGGACCAAAAGTGACCATATCGGCGTCAACTTTCTTTATCCACAAAAATTGTGTTGTTTTCGCTCAAAGATGTACCAAACATGTTTATATGGTATGTATGTCATAATGGGAGCTTTGTGCGCTAAAAGGTTTCCGTCAAATTTTAAGACCAAAAGTGACCATATCGGCATCACCTTTGTTCATCCTCCTAAATAGTGTGGTTTTCGCTCAAATGTGTCCCAAACATGTTTATATGGTGTATATGTCATAATGGTAGGTTTGTGCGCGAAAAGCTTTCCGTCAAATTTTAAGACCAAAAGTGACCATATCGACGTCACCTTTCTTTATCCACCAAAACTATGTGGTTTTCGCTAAAATGTGTCCCAAACATGTTTATATGGTGTATAGGTCATAATGGTAGCTTTCTGCGCGAAAAGCTTTTCGTGAAATTTTGGGACCAAAATTGACTATATCTGCGTCACCTTTCTTTATCCATCAAAACTGTGTTTTTTCCCTCAAATATGTACCAAATATGATTATATGGTGTATAGGTGGTCATAATGGGAGCCTTGTGCGCGAAAAGCTTTCCGTGAAATTTTCGGTCCAAAAGTGACCATATCGGCGTCAACTTTCCTTATCCACAAAAACTGTGTTGTTTTCGCTCAAAATATGTACCAAACATGTTTATATGGTGTATAGGTCATAATAGGAGCTTTGAGCGCGAAAAGTTTTTCGTGAAATTTTGAGACCAAAATTCACTATATCTGCGTCACCTTTCTTTATCCATCAAAATTGTGTTCTTTTCCCTCAAATATGTACCAAACATGTTTATATGGTGTATAGGTCATAATGGGAGCCTTGTGCGGGAAAAGCTTTCCGTGAAATTTTCGGACCAAAAGTGACCATATCGGCGTTACCTTTCTTTATCCTCCAAAATTGTGCGGTTTTCGCTCAAATGTTTACCAAACATGTTTCCATTGTGTATACGTCATATTGGGAGCTTTATGCGCGAAAAGCTTTCCGTGAAATTTTCGGACCAAAGTGACCACATCGGCGTCACCTTTCATTATCCTCTAAAACTGTGCGGTTTTCGCTCAAATGTGTCCCTAACATGTTTATATGGTGTATATGACACAATGGGAGCTTTGTGTGCGAAAAGCATTCCGTGAAATTTTCGGACCAAAAGTGACCATATCGGCGTCACCTTTCTTTATCCACCAAAACTGTGTGGTTTTCGCTCAAATGTGTCCCAAACATGTTTATATGGTATATATGTAATAATGGGAGCTTCGTGTGCGAAAAGGTTTCCGTCAAATTTTAAGACCAAAAGTGAGTATATCGGCGTCACCTTTCTTTATCCACCAAAACTGGGTGGTTTTCGCTAAAATGTGTCCCAAACATGTTTATATGGTGTATAGGTCATAATGGTAGCTTTCTGCGCGAAAAGCTTTTCGTGAAAATTTCGGACCAAAATTGACTATATCTGCGTCACCTTTCTTTATCCATCAAAACTGTGTTTTTTCCCTCAAATATGTACCAAATATGATTATATGGTGTATAGGTGGTCATAATGGGAGCCTTGTGCGCGAAAAGCTTTCCGTGAAATTTTCGGTCCAAAAGTGACCATATCGGCGTCAACTTTCCTTATCCACAAAAACTGTGTTGTTTTCGCTCAAAATATGTACCTAACATGTTTATATGGTGTATAGGTCATAATGAGAGCTTTGAGCGCGAAAAGTTTTTCGTGAAATTTTCATACCAAAATTCACTATATCTGCGTCACCTTTCTTTATCCATCAAAACTGTGTTGTTTTCCCTCAAATATGTACCAAACATGTTTATATGGTGTATAGGTCATAATGGCAGCCATGTGCGTGAAAAGCTTTCTGCGAAATTTTCGGACCAAAAGTGACCATATAGGCGTTACCTTTCTTTATCCACCAAAACTGTGTTGTTTTTGCTCAAATGTTTACCAAACATGTTTCTATTGTGTATACGTCATATTGGGAGCTTTATGCGCGAAATGCTTTCCGTGAAATTTTCTGACCAAAAGTGACCACATCGGCGTCACCTTTCTTTATCCACCAAAACTGTGTGGTTTTCGCTCAAATGTGTCCCAAACATGTTTATATGGTGTATATGTCACAATGGGAGCTTTGTGTGCGAAAAGCATTCCGTGAAATTTTCGGACCAAAAGTGACCATATCGGCGTCACCTTTCTTTATCCACCAAAACTGTGTGGTTTTCGCTCAAATGTGTCCCAAACATGTTTATATGGTATATATGTAATAATGGGAGCTTTGTGTGCGAAAAGGTTTCCGTCAAATTTTAAGACCAAAAGTGAGTATATCGGCGTCACCTTTCTTTATCCACCAAAACTGGGTGGTTTTCGCTCAAATGTGTCCCAAACATGTTTATATGATGTATAGGTCATAATGTGAGATTTGTGTGCGAAAAGCTTTCCGTGAAATTTTCGGACCAAAAGTGACCATATCGGCGTCAACATTCTTTGTCCACAAAAATTATGTTGTTTTCGCTCAAATATGTACCAAACATGTTTATATGATGTATAGGTCATAATGGGAGCTTTGTGCGCGAAAGAATTTTCATGAAATTTTCGGACCAAAATTCACCATATCGGCGTCACCTTTCTTTATCCACAAAAATTGTCTTGTTTTCACTCAAATATGTAGCTAAAATGTTTATATGGTGATTGGGTCATAATGGGAGCTCTGTGCGCGAAAAGCTTTTCGTGAAATTTTTGGACCAAAATTGACTATATCGGCGTCACCTTTCTTTTATCCACCAAAACGTGTTGTTTTCGCTCAAATATGTACCAAACATGTGTATATGGTGTATAGGTCATAATGGGAGCTTGGTGCGCGAAAAGCTTTCCGTGAAATTTTAGGACCAAAAGTGACCATATCGGAATCACATTTCTTTATCCTCCAAAACTGTGCGGTTTTCGCCCAAATGTGTCCCAAACATGTTTATATGGTGTATATGTTACAATGGGAGCTTTGTGTGCGAAAAGCTTTCCGTCAAATTTTCGGACCAAAAGTGACCATATCGGCGTCACCTTTCTTTATCCACCAAAATTGTGTGGTTTTCGCTCAAATGTGTCCCAAACATGTTTATATGGTATATATGTCATAATGGGAGCTTTGTGCGCGAAAAGGTTTCTGTCAAATTTTAAGACTAAAAGTGAGTATATCGGCGTCACCTTTCTTTATCCACCAAAACTGGGTGGTTTTCGCTCAAATGTGTCGCAAACATGTTTATATGGTGTATAGGTCATGATGGGAGCTTTGTGTGCGAAAACCTTTCCGTGAAATTTTCGGACCAAAAGTGACCATATCGGCGTCAACTTTCTTTATCCACAAAAATTGTGTTGTTTTCGCTCAAATATGTACCAAACATGTTTATATGGTGTATAGGTCATAATGGGAGCTTTGTGCGTGAAAAGCTTTTCATGAAATTTTCGGACCAAAATTCACCACATTGACGTCACCTTTCTTTATCCACCAAAACTGTCTTGTTTTCACTCAAATATGTAGCAAATATGTTTATATGGTGATTGGGTCATAATGGGAGCTCTGTGCGCGAAAAGCTTTTCGTGAAATTTTCGGACCAAAATTGACTATATCGGCGTCACCTTTCTTTTATCCACCAAAACGTGTTGTTTTCGCTCAAATATGTACCAAACATGTGTATATGGTGTAAAGGTCATAATGGGAGCTTTGTGCGCGAAAAGCATTCCGTGAAATTTTCGGACCAAAAGTGACCATATCGGGATCACCTTTCTTTATCCTCTAAAACTGTGTGGTTTTCGCTCAAATGTGTCCCAAACATGGTTATATGTTATATATGTAATAATGGAAGCTTTGTGTGCAAAAAGGTTTCCGTCAAATTTTAAGACCAAAAGTGAGTATATCGGCGTCACCTTTCTTTATCCACCAAAACTGGGTGGTTTTCGCTCAAATGTGTCCCAAACATGTTTATATGGTGTATAGGTCATAATGTGAGATTTGTGTGCGAAAAGCTTTCCGTGAAATTTTCGGACCAAAAGTGACCATATCGGCGTCAACATTCTTTGTCCACAAAAATTGTGTTGTTTTCGCTCAAATATGTACCAAACATGTTTATATGATGTATAGGTCATAATGGGAGCTTTGTGCGCGAAAAGATTTTCATGAAATTTTCGGACCAAAGTTCACCATATCGGCGTCACCTTTCTTTATCCACCAAAACTGTCTTGTTTTCACTCAAATATGTAGCAAAAATGTTTATATGGTGATTGGGTCATAATGGGAGCTCTGTGCGCGAAAAGCTTTTCATGAAATTTTCGGACCAAAATTCACCATATCGGCGTCACCTTTCTTTATCCACCAAAACTGTCTTGTTTTCACTCAAATATGTAGCAAAAATGTTTATATGGTGATTGGGTCAAAATGGGAGCTCTGTGCGCGAAAAACTTTTCGTGAAATTTTCGGACCAAAATTGACTATATCGGCGTCACCTTTCTTTTATCCACCAAAACGTGTTGTTTTCGCTCAAATATGTACCAAACATGTGTATATGGTGTATAGGTCATAATGGGAGCTTTGTGCACGAAAAGCTTTCCGTGAAATTTTCGGACCAACAGTGACCATATCGGGATCACCTTTCTTTATCCTTCAAAACTGTGCGGTTTTCGCTCAAATGTGTCCCAAACATGTTTATATGGTGTATATGTCACAATGGGAGCTTTGTGTGCGAAAAGCTTTCCGTGAAATTTTCCGACCAAAAGTGACCATATCGGCGTCACCTTTCTTTATCCACCAAAACTGTGAGGTTTTCGCTCAAATGGGTCCCAAACATGTTTATATGGTATATATGTCATAATGGGAGCTTTGTGCACGAAAAGGTTTCTGTCAAATTTTAAGACTAAAAGTGAGTATATCGGCGTCACCTTTCTTTATCCTCCAAAACTGGGTGGTTTTCGCTCAAATGTGTCCCGAACAGGTTTATATGGTGTATAGGTCATAATATGAGATTTGTGCGCGAAAAGCTTTCCGTGAAATTTTCGGACCAAAAGTGACCATATCGGGATCACCTTTCTTTATCCTCCAAAATTGTGCGGTTTTCGCTCAAATGTGTCCCAAACATGTTTATATGGTGTATATGTCACAATGGGGGCTTTGTGTGCGAAAAGCTTTCCGTGAAATTTTCGGACCAAAAGTGACCATATCGGGATCACCTTTCATTATCCTCCAAAACTGTGCGGTTTTCGCTCAAATGTGTCCCTAACATGTTTATATGGTGTATATGACACAATGGGAGCTTTGTGTGCAAAAAGCTTTCCGTGAAATTTTCTGACCAAAAGTGACCATATCGGCGTCACCTTTCTTTATCCACCAAAACTGTGTGGTTTTCGCTCAAATATGTCCGAAACATGTTTATATGGTATATATATGTCATAATGGGAGCTTTGTGCGCGAAAAGATTTCTGTCAAATTTTAAGACTAAAAGTGAGTATATCGGCGTCACCTTTCTTTATCCACCAAACTGGGTGGTTTTCGCTCAAATGTGTCGCAAACATGTGTATATGGTGTATAGGTCATAATGGGAGCTTTGTGTGCGAAAACCTTTCCGTGAAATTTTCTGACCAAAAGTGACCATATCGGCGTCAACTTTCTTTATCCACAAAAATTGTGTTGTTTTCGCTCAAATATGTACCGAACATGTTTATATGGTGTATAGGTCATAATGGGAGCTTTGTGCGTGAAAACCTTTTCATGAAATTTTCGGACCAAAATTCACCATATCGGCGTCACCTTTCTTTATCCACCAAAACTGTCTTGTTTTCACTCAAATATGTAGCAAAAATGTTTATATGGTGATTGAGTCATAATGGCAGCTCTGTGCGCGAAAAGCTTTTCGTGAAATTTTCAAACCAAAATTGACTATATCGGCGTCACCTTTCTTTTATCCACAAAAACGTGTTGTTTTCGCTCAAATATGTACCAAACATGTGTATATGGTGTATAGGTCATAATGGGAGCTTTGTGCGCGAAAAGCTTTCCGTGAAATTTTCGGACCAAAAGTGACCATATCGGGATCACCTTTCTTTATCCTCCAAAACTGTGCGGTTTTCGCTCAAATGTGTCCCAAACATGTTTATATGGTGTATATGTCACAATGGGAGCTTTGTGTGCGAAAAGCTTTCCGTGAAATTTTCGGACCAAAAGTGACCATATCGGCGTCACCTTTCTTTATCCACCAAAACTGTGTGGTTTTCGCTCAAATATGTCCCAAACATGTTTATATGGTATATATATGTCATAATGGGAGCTTTGTGCGCGAAAAGATTTCTGTCAAATTTTAAGACTAAAAGTGAGTATATCGGCGTCACCTTTCTTTATCCACCAAAACTTGGTGGTTTTCGCTCAAATGTGTCGCAAACATGTGTATATGGTGTATAGGTCATAATGGGAGCTTTGTGTGCGAAACCTTTCCTTGAAATTTTCGGTCCAAAAGTGACCATATCGGCGTCAACTTTCCTTATCCACAAAAATTGTGTTGTTTTCGCTCAAAATATGTACCAAACATGTTTATATTGTGTATAGGTCATAATGAGAGCTTTGAGCGCGAAAAGCTTTTCGTGAAATTTTCAGACCAAAATTCACTATATCTGCGTCACCTTTCCTTATCCATCAAAACTGTGTTGTTTTCCCTCAAATATGTACCAAACATGTTTATATGGTGTATAGGTCATAATGGGAGCCTTGTGCGTGAAAAGCTTTCTGTGAAATTTTCGGACGAAAAGTCCCCATATCGGCGTCACCTTACTTTATCCACCAAAACTGTGTTGTTTTTGCTCAAATGTTTACCAAACATGTTTCTATTGTGTATACGTCATATTGGGAGCTTTATGCGCGAAATGCTTTCCGTGAAAATTTCTGACCAAAAGTGACCACATCGGCGTCACCTTTCTTTATCCACCAAAACTGTATGGTTTTCGCTCAAATGTGTCCCAAACATGTTTAGATGGTGTATATGTCACAATGGGAGCTTTGTGTGCGAAAAGCTTTTCCGTGAAATTTTCGGACCAAAAGTGACCATATCGACGTCACCTTTCTTTATCCACCAAAACTGTGTGGTTTTCGCTCAAATGTCTCCCAAACATGTTTATATGGTATATATGAAATAATGGGAGCTTTGTGTGCGAAAAGGTTTCCATCAAATTTTAAGACCAAAGGTGAGTATATCGGCGTCACCTTTCTTTATCAACTAAAACTGGGTGGTTTTCGCTCAAATGTGTCCCAAACATGTTTATATGGTGTATAGGTCATAATGTGAGTTTTGTGTGCGAAAAGCTTTCCGTGAAATTTTCGGACCAAAAGTGACCATATCGGCGTCAACTTTCTTTGTCCACAAAAATTGTGTTGTATTCGCTCAAATATGTACCAAACATGTTTATATGGTATGTATGTCATAATGGGAGCTTTGTGCGCGAAAAGGTTTCCGTCAAATTTTAAGATCAAAAGTGACCATATCGACGTCACCTTTCTTTATCCTCCAAAACTGTGTGGTTTTCGCTCAAATGTGTCCCAAACATGTTTATTTGGTGTATATGTCATAATGGTAGGTTTGTGCGCGAAAAGCTTTCCGTCAAATTTTAAGACCAAAAGTGACCATATCGACGTCACCTTTCTTTATCCACCAAAACTGTGTGGTTTTCGCTAAAATGTGTCCCAAACATGTTTATATGGTGTATAGGTCATAATGGGAGCTTTCTGCGCGAAAAGCTTTTCGTGAAATTTTCGGACCAAAATTGACTATATCTGCGTCACCTTTCTTTATCTATCAAAACTGTGTTTTTTCCCTCAAATATGTACCAAATATGATTATATGGTGTATAGGTGGTCATAATGGGAGCCTTGTGCGCGAAAAGCTTTCCGTGAAATTTTCGGTCCAAAAGTGACCATATCGGCGTCAACTTTCCTTATCCACAAAAACTGCGTTGTTTTCGCTCAAAATATGTACCAAACATGTTTATATGGTGTATAGGTCATAATGAGAGCTTTGAGCGCGAAAAGCTTTTCGTGAAATTTTCAGACCAAAATTCACTATATCTGCGTCACCTTTCTTTATCCATCAAAACTGTGTTGTTTTCCCTCAAATATGTACCAAACATGTTTATATGGTGTATATGTCACAATGAGAGCTTTATGTGCGAAAAGCTTTCCGTGAAATTTTCGGACCAAAAGTGACCATATCGACGTCACCTTTCTTTATCACCAAAATTGTGTGGTTTTCGCTCAAATGTGTTCCAAACATGTTTATATGGTATATATGTAATAATGGGAGCTTTGTGTGCGAAAAGGTTTCCGTCAAATTTTAAGACCAAAAGTGAGTATATCGGCGTCACCTTTCTTTATCCACCAAAACTGGGTGGTTTTCGCTCAAATGTGTCCTAAACATGTTTATATGGTGTATAGGTCATAATGTGAGATTTGTATGCGAAAAGCTTTCCGTGAAATTTTCGAATCAAAAGTGACCATATCGGCGTCAACTTTCTTTGTCCACAAAAATTGTGTTGTTTTCGCTCAAATATGTACCAAACATGTTTATATGGTGTATAGGTCATAATGGGAGCTTTGTACGCGAAAAGATTTTCATGAAATTTTCGGACCAAAATTCACCATATCGGCGTCACCTTTCTTTATCCACCAAAACTGTCTTGTTTTCGCTCAAATATGTAGCAAAAATGTTTATATGGTGATTGGGTCATAATGGGAGCTCTGTACGCGAAAATCTTTTCATGAAATTTTCAGACCAAAATTGACTATATCGGCGTCACCTTTCTTTTATCCACCAAAACGTGTTGTTTTCGCTCAAATATGTACCAAACATGTGTATATGGTGTATAGGTCATAATGGGAGCTTTGTGCGCGAAAAGCTTTCCGTGAAATTTTCGGACCAAAAGTGACCATATCGGGATCACCTTTCTTTATCCTCCAAAACTGTGCGGTTTTCGCTCAAATGTGTCCCAAACATTTAAATGGTGTATATGTCACAATGGGTGCTTTGTGCGCGAAAAGCTTTCCGTGAAGTTTTCGGACCAAAAGTGACCATATCGGCGTCACCTTTCTTTATCCACCAAAACTGTGTGGTTTTTGCTCAAATGTGTCCCAAACATGTTTATATGGTGTATAGGTCATAATGGGAGCTTTTGTGCGAAAGGCTTTCCGTGAAATTTTCGGATCAAAAGTGACCATATCGGCGTCAACTTTCTTTATCCACAAAAACTGTATTGTTTTCGCTCAAATATGTACCAAACATGTTTATATGGTGTATAGGTCATAATGGGAGCTTTGTGCGCGAAAAGCTTTTCATGAAATTTTCGGACCTAAATTCACCATATCGGTGTCACCTTTTTTTATCCACCAAAACTGTCTTGTTTTCGCTCAAATATGTAGCAAACATGTTGATATGGTGATTGGGTCATAATGGGAGCTATGTGCGCAAAAAGCTTTTCGTGAAATTTTCGGACCAAAATTGACTATATCGGCGTCACCTTTCTTTTATCCACCAAAATTGTGTTGTTTTCGCTCAAATATGTACCAAACATGTGTATATGGTGTATAGGTCATAATATGAGCTTTGTCCGCGAAAATCTTTCCGTGAAGTTTTCGGACCAAAAGTGACCATATCGGTATCACCTTTCTTTATCCTCCAAAACTGTGTGGTTTTCGCTCAAATGTGTCCCAAACATGTTTATATGGTATATATGTCATAATGGGAGCTTTGTGTGCGAAAAGCTTTCATACAAATTTTAAGACTAAAAGTACCCATATCGGCGTCACCTTTCTTTTTTCCACCAAAACTGTGTGGTTTTCGCTCAAATGTGTCCCAAACATATTTATATGGTGTATATGTCATAATGGGAGCTTTATGTGCGAAAAGCTTTCCGTGAAATTTTGGACAAAAGTGACCATATCGGAATCACCTTTCTTTATCCACCAAAACTGTGTTGTTTTTGCTCAAATATTTCACAAACATGTTTCTATGGTGTATATGTCATAATGGGAGCTTTGTGCGCGAAAAGCATTCCGTGAAAATTTCGGACCAAAAGTGAACATATCGGCGTCACCTTTCTTTTAGCCACCAAAACTGTGTTGTTTTCGCTCAAATATGTACCAAACATGTTTATATGGTGTATATGTCATAATGGTAGCCTTATGCGCGAAAAGCTTTCCGTGAAATTTTTGGACCAAAAGTGACCATATCGGCGTCACCTTTCTTTATCCACCAAAACTGTGTGGTTTTTGCTCCAATGTGTCCCAAACATGTTTATATGGTGTATATGTCATAATGGGAGCTTTGTGCGCGAAAAGCTTTCCGTGAAATTTTTGGACCAAAAGTGACCATATCGGGATCACCTTTCTTTATCCTCCAAAACTGTGTGGTTTTCGCTCAAATGTGTCCCAAACATGTTTATATGGTGTATGTATCATAATGGGAGCTTTGTGCGCGAAAAGCTTTCCGACAAATTTTAAGACCAAAAGTGACCATATCGGCGTCACCTTTCTTTTTTCCACCAAAATTGTGTGGTTTTTGCTCAAATGTCTCCCAAACATATTTATATGGTGTATATGTCATAATGGGAGCTTTATGTGCGAAAAGCTTTTCGTGAAATTTTGGACAAAAGTGACCATATCGGAGTCAAATTTCTTTGTCCACCAAAATTGTGTTGTTTTTGCTCAAATTTTTCCCAAACATGTTTCTATTGTGTATATGTCATAATGGGAGCTTTGTGTGCGAAAAGCTTTACGTGAAATTTTCGGACCAAAAGTGACCATATCGGCGTCACCTTTCTTTTATCCACCAAAATTGTGTTGTTTTCGCTCAAATATGTACCAAACACGTTTATATCGTGTATAGGTCATAATGTGAGCCTTATGCACGAAAAGATTTCCGTGAAATTTTCGGACCAAAAGTGACCATATAGGTGTCACCTTTCTTTATCCACCAAAACTGTGTGGTTTTTGCTCCAATGTGTCCCAAACATGTTTATATGGTGTATATGTCATAATGGGAGCTTTGTGCGCGAAAAGCTTTCCGTGAAATTTTTGGACCAAAAGTGACCATATCGGGATCACCTTTCTTTATCCTCCAAAACTGTGTGGTTTTCGCTCAAATGTGTCCCAAACATGTTTATATGGTGTATGTATCATAATGGGAGCTTTGTGCGCGAAAAGCTTTCCGACAAATTTTAAGACCAAAAGTGACCATATCGGCGTCACCTTTCTTTTTTCCACCAAAATTGTGTGGTTTTTGCTCAAATGTCTCCCAAACATATTTATATGGTGTATATGTCATAATGGGAGCTTTATGTGCGAAAAGCTTTTCGTGAAATTTTGGACAAAAGTGACCATATCGGAGTCAAATTTCTTTGTCCACCAAAATTGTGTTGTTTTTGCTCAAATTTTTCCCAAACATGTTTCTATTGTGTATATGTCATAATGGGAGCTTTGTGTGCGAAAAGCATTCCGTGAAATTTTCGGACCAAAAGTGACCATATCGGCGTCACCTTTCTTTTATCCACCAAAATTGTGTTGTTTTCGCTCAAATATGTACCAAACATGTTTATATCGTGTATAGGTCATAATGTGAGCTTTATGCACGAAAAGATTTCCGTGAAATTTTCGGACCAAAAGTGACCATATAGGTGTCACCTTTCTTTATCCACCAAAACTGTGTGGTTTTTGTTCCAATGTGTCCCAAACATGTTTATATGGTGTATATGTCATAATGGGAGCTTTGTGCGCGAAAAGCTTTCCGTGAAATTTTGGACCAAAAGTGACCTTATCGGCGTCACCTTTCTTTTTCCACCAAAACCGTGTTGTTTTTGCTCAAATGTTTCCCAAAAATGTTTTAAATGGTGTATAGGTCATAATGGGAGCTTTGTGCACGAAAAGATTTCCGTGAAATTTTTGGATCAAAAGTGACCATATCGGTGTCAACTTTCTTTATCCACAAAAATTGTGTTGTTTTCGCTCAAATATGTACCAAACATGTTTATATAGTGTATAGGTCATAATGGGAGCTTTGTGCGCCAAAAGCTTTTCATGAAATTTTCGGACCAAAATTCACCATATCGGCGTCACCTTTCTTTATCCACCAAAAATGTGTTGTCTCAAATATGTAGCAAACATGTTTATATGGTGTATGGGTCATAATGGGAGCTTTGTGCGCGAAACGCTTTTCGTGAAATTTTCGAACCAAAAATTACTATATCGGCGTCACCTTTCTTTTATCCACCAAAACTGTGTTTTTTTCGCTCAAATATGTACCAAACATGTTTATATGGTGTATAGGTCATAATGGGAGCCTTGTGGGCGAAAAGCTTTCCTTGAAATTTTCGGACCAAAAGTGAACATATCGGCATCACCATTCTTTATCCACTAAAACTGTGTGGTTTTTGCTCAAATGTGTCCCAAACATGTTTATATGGTATGTATGTCATAATGGGAGCTTTGTGCGCGAAAAGGTTTCCGTCAAATTTTAAGACCAAAAGTAACCATATCGGCGTCACCTTTCTTTATCCACCAAAACTGGGTGGTTTTCGCTCAAATGTGTCCCAAACATGTTTATATGGTGTATAGGTCATAATGGGAGCTTTTGTGCGAAAGGCTTTCCGTGAAATTTTCGGATCAAAAGTGACCATATCAGCGTCAACTTTCTTTATCCACAAAAACTGTATTGTTTTCGCTCAAATATGTACCAAACATGTTTATATGGTGTATAGGTGTTCGAACTGGTTGGTAAAGGGGAAGGTGTATGTAAAATAGGAGAATAAAATAAAGCACAACTAGACTATCTCCCTGTCCCGAACAAATAATACAAGAATCCCCTCCCTTGCAGTAGTAGGGTAATTCAGGATCGAATCCACGAGGAGGTAGGTAAGCGCTTCCTTCGTTGTACTCACGATCAATGCTTTCGACCTCAGCAGACACTCGATATCGAGTATACTGGTCGATATCGACCTCAGTTCTGGTCGATTTCCTAGCGCAGTTCCTGCAGAAGACAAAACAGCAAGTCGACGTCGAGCAGAGACCTCGATATCGATGTTAGTACTCGATATCGACTCTTAAGGTCGATTTCGATGCTTGTCACAGAAACTGTTTTTGTAACCAATTTGTCGGAAAAGGATCCGAAGAAAATAGAATGGAGAGGGAAGATGAACAGAAGCAAAACTAAGACTTTTATGAAGAATTTAATTAATTAAAAGGCTTCCAAAGTCGGGGTTTTATGCCACAACGATAACAATGCAAGTTTCATGCTAAAAATATGAACTTTTATGTCTTTCCGTCAAATAACTTTCGTTATCAACACTTAGGTGATTAGAGGCTCTCGCATAATTCCTAAAAGTTACTATCCAATTCATGAGTAATTCAAGTTCGCAATATGAGTGGCTTTCGCTTCAATAATGCAAATAATGAATCTCCCTAACTTTCGCAAAGGATCATGCATGTGGTAGAAGACGGAATCGCATAAAAGTCATACCTTTGATGCACTTACCTCACATTACTATCGTCGGGCTCACCCCGACCCTAGAAGTGGGTTGACTACTCGCTCCTCATCATGCACATCATCATCATTGTTATTGAAAGAAAGCTACTTTGAATTAAAACTCCGAAAGAAAGTACAACCGAACAAGCCACTCCGCTCTCGCTTTACAACTCCACTCGGCCACTCTCTCTCTCTCTCTCCCTATTGCAACTGAATTCGGAATCTCTAATTTAATTTTTGAATAATGAATCGAATAATACCTAAACTCAGCCCTATTGGCTTCTATTTGTAGATGACGATAAGGACTCGAAACCTTATCTTTATTCTCTATGATAAATAAAATAAATAAATAAAAAGTAAAAGCTAAAACTTCATGGTGAAATCAGCCTCCTCATGATAAACCTGATGTTGATGATAGGAAATTTCGACCTTTGGATAGGTATTGCAAGCATTGGATATAATTCTATCAAAATCGGAGTCGAATTCCTCTGCTGGCATGGTCGATATCGACCCTTCCACTCGATATCGACCCCTCCAAAATCTTATCTCGAGCTTCTCCTTCTCCTACTCGACTTCTATCAACTTGGTCGATCTGGCAGCATCGATATCGACCTCCAGACGTCGATATCGACCTCTTCTGTGTCGAGATGCTCTGTTTCCTTTCTGCTCGATTCCTATGTCTCGATGTACTCGATGTCGAGGTCTGTAGTCGATTTCGACCTCTTGAGAAGACTTCGAGTTCTTTTTCCGCTCTTCTGAATTCATCCATTTTCATCCTGTTTTCTGCGAAATCACATAGAAACTCGTGCAAACCCATATATTTGACATTTAAGCATAAACTACACTATTCCCATGTTTTCCCATTAATGTGCATGCAAAAGACAACAAAATGAATTCATATGTGCATAGAAAATATGGCAATATGCGCGCACATCAATAGGTCATAATGGGAGCTTTGTGTGTGAAAAACTTTACGTGAAATTTTCGGACTAAAATTGACTATATCGGCGTCACCTTTCTTTATCCACCAAAACTGTGTTGTTTTTGCTCAAATGTTTACCAAACATGTTTCTATGGTGTATAGGTCATAATGGGAGCTTTATGCGTGAAAAGCTTTCCGTGAAATTTTCGGACCAAAATTGACCATATCAGCGTTACTTTATTTATCCACCAAAACTTCGTTGTTTTCGCTCAAATATGTACCAAACATGTTTATATGGTGTATAGGTCATAATGGGAGCTTTGTGCGCGAAAAGCTTTTCATGAAATTTTCGGACCAAAATTCACCATATCGGTGTCACCTTTTTTTATCCACCAAAACTGTCTTGTTTTCGCTCAAATATGTAGCAAACATGTTGATATGGTGATTGGGTCATAATGGGAGCTATGTGCGCGAATAGCTTTTCGTGAAATTTTCGGACCAAAATTGACTATATCGGCGTCACCTTTCTTTTATCCACCAAAACTGTGTTGTTTTCGCTCAAATATGTACCAAACATGTGTATATGGTGTATAGGTCATAATATGAGCTTTGTCCGCGAAAAGCTTTCCGTGAAGTTTTCGGACCAAAAGTGACCATATCGGTATCACCTTTCTTTATCCTCCAAAACTGTGTGGTTTTCGCTTAAATGTGTCCCAAACATGTTTATATGGTGTATATGTCATAATGGGAGCTTTGTGTGCGAAAAGCTTTCATACAAATTTTAAGACCAAAAGTGACCCAATCGGCGTCACCTTTCTTTTTTCCACCAAAACTGTGTGGTTTTCGCTCAAATGTGTCCCAAACATATTTATATGGTGTATATGTCACAATGGGAGCTTTATGTGCGAAAAGCTTTCCGTGAAATTTTGGACAAAAGTGACCATATCGGAATCACCTTTCTTTATCCACCAAAACTGTGTTGTTTTTGCTCAAATTTTTCCCAAACATGTTTCTATGGTGTATATGTCATAATGGGAGCTTTGTGCGCGAAAAGCATTCCGTGAAAATTTCGGACCAAAAGTGACCATATCGGCGTCACCTTTCTTTTATCCACCAAAACTGTGTTGTTTTCGCTCAAATATGTACCAAACTTGTTTATATGATGTATAGGTCATAATGGTAGCCTTATGCGCGAAAAGCTTTCCGTGAAATTTTTGGACCAAAAGTGACCATATCGGCGTCACCTTTCTTTATCCACCAAAACTGTGTGGTTTTTCCTCCAATGTGTCCCAAACATGTTTATATGGTGTATATGTCATAATGGGAGCTTTGTGCGCGAAAAGCTTTCCGTGAAATTTTTGGACCAAAAGTGACCATATGGGGATCACCTTTCTTTATCCTCCAAAACTGTGTGGTTTTCGCTCAAATGTGTCCCAAACATGTTTATATGGTGTATGTATCATAATGGGAGCTTTGTGCGCGAAAAGCTTTCCGACAAATTTTAAGACCAAAAGTGACCATATCGGCGTCACCTTTCTTTTTTCCACCAAAACTGTGTGGTTTTTGCTCAAATGTCTCCCAAACATATTTATATGGTGTATATGTCATAATGGGAGCTTTATGTGCGAAAAGCTTTCCGCGAAATTTTGGACAAAAGTGACCATATCGGAGTCACCTTTCTTTGTCCACCAAAATTGTGTTGTTTTTGCTCAAATTTTTCCCAAACATGTTTCTATGGTCTATATGTCATAATGGGAGCTTTGTGTGCGAAAAGCATTCCGTGAAATTTTCGGACCAAAAGTGACCATATCGGCGTCACATTTCTTTTATCCACCAAAACTGTGTTGTTTTCACTGAAATATGTACCAAACATGTTTATATCGTGTATAGGTCATAATGTGAGCCTTATGCGCGAAAAGCTTTCCGTGAAATTTCCGGACCAAAAGTGACCATATCGGCGTCACCTTTCTTTATCCACCAAAACTGTGTGGTTTTTGCTCCAATGTGTCCCAAACATGTTTATATGGTGTATATGTCATAATGGGAGCTTTGTGCGCGAAAAGCTTTCCGTGAAATTTTGGACCAAAAGTGACCTTATCGGCGTCACCTTTCTTTATCCACCAAAACCGTGTTGTTTTTGCTCAAATGTTTCCCAAACATGTTTTAAATGGTGTATAGGTCATAAAGGGAGCTTTGTGCACGAAAAGATTTCCGTGAAATTTTCGGACCAAAAGTGACCATATCGGCGTCAACTTTCTTTATCCACCAAAACTGTGTTGTTTTCGCTCAAATATGTACCAAACATGTGTATATGGTGTATAGGTCATAATATGAGCTTTGTCCGCGAAAAGCTTTCCGTGAAGTTTTCGGACCAAAAGTGACCATATCGGTATCACCTTTCTTTATCCTCCAAAACTGTGTGGTTTTCGCTTAAATGTGTCCCAAACATGTTTATATGGTGTATATGTCATAATGGGAGCTTTGTGTGCGAAAAGCTTTCATACAAATTTTAAGACCAAAAGTGACCCAATCGGCGTCACCTTTCTTTTTTCCACCAAAACTGTGTGGTTTTCGCTCAAATGTGTCCCAAACATATTTATATGGTGTATATGTCACAATGGGAGCTTTATGTGCGAAAAGCTTTCCGTGAAATTTTGGACAAAAGTGACCATATCGGAATCACCTTTCTTTATCCACCAAAACTGTGTTGTTTTTGCTCAAATTTTTCCCAAACATGTTTCTATGGTGTATATGTCATAATGGGAGCTTTGTGCGCGAAAAGCATTCCGTGAAAATTTCGGACCAAAAGTGACCATATCGGCGTCACCTTTCTTTTATCCACCAAAACTGTGTTGTTTTCGCTCAAATATGTACCAAACTTGTTTATATGATGTATAGGTCATAATGGTAGCCTTATGCGCGAAAAGCTTTCCGTGAAATTTTTGGACCAAAAGTGACCATATCGGCGTCACCTTTCTTTATCCACCAAAACTGTGTGGTTTTTCCTCCAATGTGTCCCAAACATGTTTATATGGTGTATATGTCATAATGGGAGCTTTGTGCGCGAAAAGCTTTCCGTGAAATTTTTGGACCAAAAGTGACCATATGGGGATCACCTTTCTTTATCCTCCAAAACTGTGTGGTTTTCGCTCAAATGTGTCCCAAACATGTTTATATGGTGTATGTATCATAATGGGAGCTTTGTGCGCGAAAAGCTTTCCGACAAATTTTAAGACCAAAAGTGACCATATCGGCGTCACCTTTCTTTTTTCCACCAAAACTGTGTGGTTTTTGCTCAAATGTCTCCCAAACATATTTATATGGTGTATATGTCATAATGGGAGCTTTATGTGCGAAAAGCTTTCCGCGAAATTTTGGACAAAAGTGACCATATCGGAGTCACCTTTCTTTGTCCACCAAAATTGTGTTGTTTATGCTCAAATTTTTCCCAAACATGTTTCTATGGTCTATATGTCATAATGGGAGCTTTGTGTGCGAAAAGCATTCCGTGAAATTTTCGGACCAAAAGTGACCATATCGGCGTCACCTTTCTTTTATCCACCAAAACTGTGTTGTTTTCACTCAAATATGTACCAAACATGTTTATATCGTGTATAGGTCATAATGTGAGCCTTATGCGCGAAAAGCTTTCCGTGAAATTTCCGGACCAAAAGTGACCATATCGGCGTCACCTTTCTTTATCCACCAAAACTGTGTGGTTTTTGCTCCAATGTGTCCCAAACATGTTTATATGGTGTATATGTCATAATGGGAGCTTTGTGCGCGAAAAGCTTTCCGTGAAATTTTGGACCAAAAGTGACCTTATCGGCGTCACCTTTCTTTATCCACCAAAACCGTGTTGTTTTTGCTCAAATGTTTCCCAAACATGTTTTAAATGGTGTATAGGTCATAAAGGGAGCTTTGTGCACGAAAAGATTTCCGTGAAATTTTCGGATCAAAAGTGACCATATCGGCGTCAACTTTCTTTATCCACCAAAACTGTGTTGTTTTCGCTCAAATATGTACCAAACATGTGTATATGGTGTATAGGTCATAATATGAGCTTTGTCCGCGAAAAGCTTTCCGTGAAGTTTTCGGACCAAAAGTGACCATATCGGTATCACCTTTCTTTATCCTCCAAAACTGTGTGGTTTTCGCTTAAATGTGTCCCAAACATGTTTATATGGTGTATATGTCATAATGGGAGCTTTGTGTGCGAAAAGCTTTCATACAGATTTTAAGACCAAAAGTGACCCAATCGGCGTCACCTTTCTTTTTTCCACCAAAACTGTGTGGTTTTCGCTCAAATGTGTCCCAAACATATTTATATGGTGTATATGTCACAATGGGAGCTTTATGTGCGAAAAGCTTTCCGTGAAATTTTGGACAAAAGTGACCATATCGGAATCACCTTTCTTTATCCACCAAAACTGTGTTGTTTTTGCTCAAATTTTTCCCAAACATGTTTCTATGGTGTATATATGTCATAATGGGAGCTTTGTGCGCGAAAAGCATTCCGTGAAAATTTCGGACCAAAAGTGACCATATCGGCGTCACCTTTCTTTTATCCACCAAAACTGTGTTGTTTTCGCTCAAATATGTACCAAACATGTTTATATGATGTATAGGTCATAATGGTAGCCTTATGCGCGAAAAGCTTTCCGTGAAATTTTTGGACCAAAAGTGACCATATCGGCGTCACCTTTCTTTATCCACCAAAACTGTGTGGTTTTTCCTCCAATGTGTCCCAAACATGTTTATATGGTGTATATGTCATAATGGGAGCTTTGTGCGCGAAAAGCTTTCCGTGAAATTTTTGGACCAAAAGTGACCATATGGGGATCACCTTTCTTTATCCTCCAAAACTGTGTGGTTTTCGCTCAAATGTGTCCCAAACATGTTTATATGGTGTATGTATCATAATGGGAGCTTTGTGCGCGAAAAGCTTTCCGACAAATTTTAAGACCAAAAGTGACCATATCGCCGTCACCTTTCTTTTTTCCACCAAAACTGTGTGGTTTTTGCTCAAATGTCTCCCAAACATATTTATATGGTGTATATGTCATAATGGGAGCTTTATGTGCGAAAAGCTTTCCGTGAAATTTTGGACAAAACAGACCATATCGGAGTCACCTTTCTTTGTCCACCAAAATTGTGTTGTTTTTGCTCAAATTTTCCCCAAACATGTTTCTATGGTCTATATGTCATAATGGGAGCTTTGTGTGCGAAAAGCATTCCGTGAAATTTTCGGACCAAAAGTGACCATATCGGCGTCACCTTTCTTTTATCCACCAAAACTGTGTTGTTTTCACTGAAATATGTACCAAACATGTTTATATCGTGTATAGGTCATAATGTGAGCCTTATGCGCGAAAAGCTTTCCGTGAAATTTCCGGACCAAAAGTGACCATATCGGCGTCACCTTTCTTTATCCACCAAAACTGTGTGGTTTTTGCTCCAATGTGTCCCAAACATGTTTATATGGTGTATATGTCATAATGGGAGCTTTGTGCGCGAAAAGCTTTCCGTGAAATTATGGACCAAAAGTGACCTTATCGGCGTCACCTTTCTTTATCCACCAAAACCGTGTTGTTTTTGCTCAAATGTTTCCCAAACATGTTTTAAATGGTGTATAGGTCATAAAGGGAGCTTTGTGCACGAAAAGATTTCCGTGAAATTTTCGGATCAAAAGTGACCATATCGGCGTCAACTTTCTTTATCCACCAAAACTGTGTGGTTTTCGCTAAAATATGTCCTAAACATGTTTATATGGTGTATAGGTCATAATGGGAGCTTTGTGCGCGAAAAGCTTTTCGTGAAATTTTCGGACAAAATTGACTATATCTGCGTCACCTTTCTTTATCCATCAAAACTGTGTTTTTTCCCTCAAATATGTACCAAATATGATTATATGGTGTATAGGTTGTCATAATGGGAGCCTTGTGCGCCAAAAGCTTTCCGTGAAATTTTCGGTCCAAAAGTGACCATATCGGCATCCACTTTCCTTATCCACAAAAACTGTGTTGTTTTCGCTCAAACTATGTACCAAACATGTTTATATGGTGTATAGGTCATAATGGGAGCTTTGAGCGCGAAAAGCTTTTCGTGAAATTTTCAAACAAAAATTCACTATATCTGCGTCAACTTTCATTATCCATCAAAACTGTGTTGTTTTCCCTCAAATATGTACCAAACATGTTTATATGGTGTATAAGTCATAATGGGAGCCTTGTGCACGAAAAGCTTTCTGTGAAATTTTCGGACCAAAAGTGACCATATCGGCGTCACCTTACTTTATCCACCAAAACTGTGTTGTTTTTGCTCAAATGTTTACCAAACATGTTTCTATGGTGTATACGTCATATTGGGAGCTTTATGCGCGAAATGCTTTATGTGAAATTTTCGGACCCAAAGTGACCACATCGGCGTGACCTTTCTTTATCCACAAAAACTGTGTGGTTTTCGCTTAAATGTGTCCCAAACATGTTTATATGGTGTATATGTCACAATGGGAGCTTTGTGTGCGAAAAGATTTCCGTGACATTTTCGGACCAAAAGTGACCATATCGGCGTCACCTTTCTTTATCCGCCAAAACTATGTGGTTTTCGCTCAAATGTGTCCCAAACATGTTTATATAGTATATATGTAATAGTGGGAGCTTTGTGTGCGAAAAGGTTTCCGTCAAATTTTAAGACCAAAAGTGAGTATATCGGCGTCACCTTTATTTATCCACCAAAACTATGTGGTTTTCGCTCAAATGTGTACCAAACATGTTTATATGGTGTATAGGTCATAATGGGAGCTTTGTGCGCGAAAAGCTTTTCATGTAATTTTCGGACCAAAATTCACCATATCGGCGTCACCTTTCTTTATCCACCAAAAATGTCTGGTTTTCGCTCAAATATGTAGCAAACATGTTTATATGGTGATTGGGTCATATTGGGATCTTTGTGCGCGAAAAGCTTTTCGTGAAATTTTCGGACCAAAATTGACTATATCGGCGTCACCTTTCTTTTATCCACCAAAACGTGTTGTTTTCGCTCAAATATGTACCAAACATGTGTATATGGTGTATAGGTCATAATGGGAGCTTTGTGCGCGAAAAGCTTTCCGTGAAATTTTCGGACCAAAAGTGACCATATCGGGATCACCTTTCTTTATCCTCCAAAACTGTGCGGTTTTCGCTCAAATGTGTCCCAAACATGTTTATATGGTGTATATGTCACAATGGGAGCTTTGTGTGCGAAAAGCTTTCTGTGAAATTTTCGGACCAAAAGTGACCATATCGGCGTCACCTTTCTTTTTCCACCAAAACTGTGTGGTTTTCGATCAAATGTGTCCCAAACTTGTTCATATGGTGTATATGTCACAATGGGAGCTTTGTGTGTGAAAAGCTTTCCGTGAAATTTTCGGACCAAAAGTGACCATATCGGCGTCATCTTTCTTTATCCACCAAAACTGTGTGGTTTTTGCTCAAATGTGTCCCAAACATGTTTATATGGTATATATGTCATATTGGGAGCTTTGTGCGCGAAAAGCTTTCCGTCAAATTTTAAGAACAAAAGTGACCATATCGGCGTCACCTTTTTTATCCACCAAAACTGGGTGGTTTTCCCTCAAATGTGTCCCAAACATGTTTATATGGTGTATAGGTCACAATGGGAGCTTTGTGTGCGAAAAGCTTTCTGTGAAATTTTCGGACCAAAAGTGACCATATCGGCGTCACCTTTCTTTACCCACCAAAAATGTGTGGTTTTCGCTCAAATGTGTCCCAAACATGTTTATATGGTATGTATGTCATAATGTGAGCTTTGAGTGCGAAAAGGTTTCCGTCAAATTTTAAGACCAAAAGTGACCATATCGGCGTCACATTTCTTTATCCTGCAAAACTGTGTGGTTTTCGCTCAAATGTGTCCCAAACATTTTTATATGGTATATATGTCATAATGGGAGCTTTGTGCGCGAAAAGCTTTCCGTCAAATTTTAAGACCAAAAGTGACCATATCGGCGTCACCTTTTTTATCCACCAAAACTGGGTGGTTTTCCCTCAAATGTGTCCCAAACATGTTTATATGGTGTATAGGTCATAATGGGAGCTTTGTGTGCGAAAAGTTTTCCGTGAAATTTTCGGACCAAAAGTGACCATATCAGCGTCAACTTTCTTTATCCACAAAAATTTTGTTGTTTTCGCTCAAATATGTACCAAACATGTTTATATGGTGTATAGGTCATAATGTGAGCTTTGTGCGTGAAAAGCTTTACATGAAATTTTCGGACCAAAATTCACCATATCGGCGTCACCTTTCTTTATCCACCAAAACTGTCTTGTTTTTACTCAAATATATAGCAAACATGTTTATATGGTGATTGGGTCATAATGGGAGCTCTGTGCGTGAAAATCTTTTTGTGAAATTTTCGGACCAAAATTGACTATATCGGCGTCACCTTTCTTTTATCCACCAAAACGTGTTGTTTTCGCTCAAATATGTACCAAACATGTGTATATGGTGTATAGGTCATAATGGGAGCTTTGTGCGCGAAAAGCTTTCCGTGAAATTTTCGGACCAAAAGTGACAATATCGGGATCACCTTTCTTTATCCTCCAAAACTGTGCGGTTTTCGCTCAAATGTGTCCCAAACATGTTTATATGGTGTATATGTCACAATGGGAGCTTTGTGTGCGAAAAGCTTTATGTCAAATTTTCGGACCAAAAGTGACCATATCGGCGTCACCTTTCTTCATACACCAAAACTGTGTGGTTTTCGCTCAAATGTGTCCCAAACATGTTTATATGGTATGTATGTCATAATGTGAGCTTTGTACGCGAAAAGGTTTCCGTCAAATTTTAAGAGCAAAAGTGACCATATCGGCGTCACCTTTCTTTATCCACCAAATCTGGGTGGTTTTCGCTCAAATGTGTCCCAAACATGTTTATATGGTGTATAGGTCATAATGGGAGCTTTGTGTGCGAAAAGCTTTCCGTGAAATTTTCGGATCAAAAGTGACCATATTGGCGTCAACTTTCTTTATCCACAAAAAATGTGTTGTTTTCGCTCAAATATGTACCAAACATGTTTATATGGTGTACAGGTCATAATAGGAGCTTTGTGTGCGAAAAGCTTTTCATGAAATTTTCGGACAAAAATTCACCATATCGGCGTCACCTTTCTTTTATCCACCAAAACTGTCTTGTTTTCGCTCAAATATGTAGCAAACATGTTTATATGGTGATTGGGTCATACTGGGAGCTCTGTGCGCGAAAAGCTTTTCGTGAAATTTTCGGACCAAAATTGACTATATCGGCGTCACCTTTCTTTTATCCACCAAAACTGTGTTGTTTTCGCTCAAATATGTACCAAACATGTGTATATGGTGTATAGGTCATAATGGGAGCTTTGTGCGCGAAAAACTTTCCGTGAAATTTTTGGACCAAAAGTGACCATATCGGGATCACCTTTCTTTATCCTCCAAAACTGTGTGGTTTTCGCTCAAATGTGTCCCAAACATGTTTATATGGTGTATAGGTCAAAATGGGAGCTTTGTGCGCGAAAAGCTTTCCGACAAATTTTAAGACCAAAAGTGACCATATCGGCGTCACCTTTCTTTTTTCCACCAAAACTGTGAGGTTTTCGCTCAAATCTGTCCCAAACATATTTATATGGTGTATATGTCATAATGGGAGCTTTATGTGCGAAAAGCTTTCCGTGCAATTTTGGACAAAAGTGACCATATCGGAGTCACCTTTCTTTATCCACCAAAACTGTGTTGTCTTTGCTCAAATTTTGCCCAAACATGTTTCTATGGTATATATGTCATAATGAGAGCTTTGTGCGCGAAAAGCATTCCGTGAGATTTTCGGACCAAAAGTGACCACATCGGCCTCACCTTTCTTTATCCACCAAAACTGTGTGGTTTTCGCTCAAATATGTACCAAATATGTTTATATGGTATATAGGTCATAATGGGAGCTTTGTGCGCGAAAAGCTTTTCGTGAAATTTTCGGGCCAAAATTGACCATATCGGCGTCACAATTCTTTATCTACCAAAACTATGTTGTTTTCGCTCAAATATGTAGCAAACATGTTTATATGGTGTATAGATCATAATGGGAGCTTTGTGCGCGAAAAGCTTTTCGTGAAATTTTCGGACCAAAATTGACTATATCGGCGTCACCTTTCTTTATCCACCAAAAATGTGTTGATTTCACTCAAATATGTTCCAAATATGTTTATATGGTGTATAGGTCATAATGGGAGCCTTGTGCGCGAAAAGTTTTCCATGAAATTTTCGGACCAAAAGTGACCATATCGGCGTCACCTTACTTTATCCACCAAAACTGTGTTGTTTTTGCTCAAATATTTACCAAACATGTTTCTATGGTGCATTGGTCATAATGGGAGCTTTATGCACAAAAAGCTTTCCATGAAATTTCGGAGCAAAATTGGCCATATCGGCGTTACCTTTATTTATCCACCAAAACTTTGTTGTTTTCGCTCAAATATGTACCAAACATGTTTATATGGTGTATAGGTCATAATCGGAGCTTTGAGCGCGAAAATCTTTTCGTGAAAATTTCGGAACAAATTCACTATATCTGCGTCACCTTTCTTTATCCATCAAAAATGTGTTATTTTCCCTCAAACATGTACCAAACATGTTTATATGGTGTATAGGTCATAATGGGAGCCTTGTGCACGAAACGCTTTCTGTGAAATTTCGGACCAAAAGTAAACATATCGGCGTCACCTTACTTTATCCACCAAAACCGTGTTGGTTTTGCTCAAATGTTTACCAAACATATTTCTATGGTGTATACGTCATATTGGGAGATTTATGCGCGAAATGCTTTCCGTGAAATTTTCGGAAAAAAAGTGACCATATCGGCGACACTTTCTTTATCTTCCAAAACTGTGTGGTTTTCGCTCAAAGGTGTCCCAAACATGTTTATATGGTGTATATGTCATAGTGGAAGCTTTGTGCGGGAAAAACATTCCGTGAAATTTTCGGACCAAAAGTGACCATATCGGTACCACCTTTCTTTATCCTCCAAAACTGTGTGGTTTTCGCCCAAATGTGTCCCAAACATATTTATATGGTGTATATGTCATAATGGGAGCTTTATGCGCGAAAAGTTTTCCGTGAAATTTTCGGACCAAAAGTGACCATATCGGCGACACATTTCTTTATCTTCCAAAACTGTGTGGTTTTCGCTCAAAGGTGTCCCAAACATGTTTATATGGTGTATATGTCATAGTGGGAGCTTTGTGCGCGAAAAACTTTCCTTGAAATTTTCGAACCAAAAGTGACCATATCGGCACCACCTTTCTTTATCCTCCAAAATTGTGTGGTTTTCGCCCAAATGTGTCCCAAACATGTTTATATGGTGTATAGGTCATAATGGGAGCTTTCTGCGCAAAAAGCTTTCCGTCAACTTTTAAGACCAAAAGTGACCATATTGGCGTCACCTTTCTTTTTCCACCAAAACGGTATGGTTTTCGCTAAAATGTGTCCCAAACATGTTTATAGGGTGTATAGGTCATAATGGGAGCTTTGTGCGCGAAAAGATTTTCGTGAAAATTCCGGACCAAAATTGACTATATCTGCGTCATCTTTCTTTATCCACCAAAACTGTGTTGTTTTCCCTCAAATATTTACCAAACATGTTTATATGGTGTATATGTCATAATGGGAGCCTTGTGCGCGAAAAGCTTTCAGTGAAATTTTCGGACCAAAAGTGACTATGTCGGCGTCACCTTACTTTATCCACCAAAACTGTGTTGTTTTTGTTCAAATATTTACCAAACATGTTTCTATGGTGCATAGGTCATAATGGGAGTTTTATGCACAAAAAGCTTTCTATGAAATTTCGGAGCAAAATTGGCCATATCAACACATGTTTATATGGTGTATATGTCATAATGGTGTATATGGTTTTTATGTCATAATTGGAGCTTTGTGCGCGAAAAGCTTTCCGTCAAATTTTAAGACCAAAAGTCACCATATCGGCGTCACCTTTCTTTATCCACCAAAACTGTGTGGTTTTCGCTCAAATATGCCACAAACATATTTATATGGTGTATATGTCATAATGGGAGCTTTATGTGCGAAAAGGTTTTCGTGAAATTTTGGACAAAAGTGACTAGATAGGAGTCACCTTTCTTTATCAACCAAAACTGTGTTGTCTTTGCTCACATTTTGCCCAAACATGTTTCTATGGTATATATGTCATAATGAGAGCTTTGTGCGCGAAAAGCATTCCGTGAGATTTTCGGACCAAAAGTGACCACATCGGCCTCACCTTTCTTTATCCACCAAAACTGTGTGGTTTTCGCTCAAATATGAACCAAATATGTTTATATGGTATATAGGTCATAATGGGAGCTTTGTGCGCGAAAATCTTTTCGTGAAATTTTCGGGCCAAAATTGACCATATCGGCGTCACAATTCTTTATCTACCAAAACTATGTTGTTTTCGCTCAAATATGTAGCAAACATGTTTATATGGTGTATAGATCATAATGGGAGCTTTGTGCGCGAAAAGCTTTTCGTGAAATTTTCGGACCAAAAGTGACCATATCGGCGACACATTTCTTTATCTTCCAAAACTGTGTGGTTTTCGCTCAAAGGTGTCCCAAACATGTTTATATGGTGTATATGTCATAGTGGGAGCTTTGTGCGCGAAAAACTTTCCTTGAAATTTTCGAACCAAAAGTGACCATATCGGCACCACCTTACTTTATCCTCCAAAATTGTGTGGTTTTCGCCCAAATGTGTCCCAAACATGTTTATATGGTGTATAGGTCATAATGGGAGCTTTCTGCGCAAAAAGCTTTCCATGAAATTTCGGAGCAAAATTGGCCATATCGGCGTTACCTTTATTTATCCACCAAAACTTTGTTGTTTTCGCTCAAATATGTACCAAACATGTTTATATGGTGTATAGGTCATAATCGGAGCTTTGAGCGCGAAAATCTTTTTTTGAAATTTTCGGAACAAATTCACTATATCTGCGTCACCTTTCTTTATCCATCAAAAATGTGTTATTTTCCCTCAAATATGTACCAAACATGTTTATATGGTGTATAGGTCATAATGGGAGCCTTGTGCACGAAACGCTTTCTGTGAAATTTCGGACCAAAAGTAACATATCGGCGTGACCTTACTTTATCCACCAAAACTGTGTTGGTTTTGCTCAAATGTTTACCAAACATGTTTCTATGGTGTATACGTCATATTGGGAGATTTATGCGCGAAATGCATTCCGTGAAATTTTCGGAAAAAAAGTGACCATATCGGCGACACTTTCTTTATCTTCCAAAACTGTGTGGTTTTCTCTCAAAGGTGTCCCAAACATGTTTATATGGTGTATATGTCATAGTGGGAGCTTTGTGCGGGAAAAACTTTCCGTGAAATTTTCGGACCAAAAGTGACCATATCGGCACCACCTTTCTTTATCCTCCAAAACTGTGTGGTTTTCGCCCAAATGTGTCCCAAACATATTTATATGGTGTATATGTCATAATGGGAGCTTTATGCGCGAAAAGTTTTCCGTGAAATTTTCGGACCAAAAGTGACCATATCGGCGACACATTTCTTTATCTTCCAAAACTGTGTGGTTTTCGCTCAAAGGTGTCCCAAACATGTTTATATGGTGTATATGTCATAGTAGGAGCTTTGTGCGCGAAAAACTTTCCGTGAAATTTTCGAACCAAAAGTGACCATATCGGCACCACCTTTCTTTATCCTCCAAAATTGTGTGGTTTTCGCCCAAATGTGTCCCAAACTTGTTTATTTGGTGTATAGGTCATAATGGGAGCTTTCTGCGCAAAAAGCTTTCCGTCAAATTTTAAGAACAAAAGTGACCATATTGGCGTCACCTTTCTTTATCCACCAAAACGGTATGGTTTTCGCTAAAATGTGTCCCAAACATGTTTATAGGGTGTATAGGTCATAATGGGAGCTTTGTGCGCGAAAAGCTTTTCGTGAAAATTCCGGACCAAAATTGACTATATCTGCGTCATCTTTCTTTATCTACCAAAACTGTGTTGTTTTCCCTCAAATATTTACCAAACATGTTTATATGGTGTATATGTCATAATGGGAGCCTTGTGCGCGAAAAGCTTTCAGTGAAATTTTCGGACCAAAAGTGACCATGTCGGAGTCACCTTTCTTTATCCACAAAAACTGTGTGGTTTTTGCTCAAATGTGTCCCAAACATTTTTATATAGTGTATAAGTCATAATTGGAGCTTTGTGCGTGGAAAGCTTTCCGTCAAATTTTCGGTCCAAAAGTGACCATATGGGCGACACATTTCTTTATCTTCTAAAACTGTGTGGTTTTCGCTCAAAGGTGTCCCAAACATGTTTATATGGTGTATATGTCATAGTGGGAGCTTTGTGCGCGAAAAGCTTTCCGTGATATTTTCGGACCAAAAGTGACCATATCGGCACCACCTTTCTTTATCCTCCAAAACTGTGTGGTTTTCGCCCAAATGTGTCCCAAACATATTTATATGGTGTATATGTCATAATGGGAGCTTTATGCGCGAAAAGTTTTCCGTGAAATTTTCGGACCAAAAGTGACCATATCGGCGACACATTTCTTTATCTTCCAAAACTGTGTGGTTTTCGCTCAAAGGTGTCCCAAACATGTTTATATGGTGTATATGTCATAGTAGGAGCTTTGTGCGCGAAAAACTTTCCGTGAAATTTTCGAACCAAAAGTGACCATATCGGCACCACCTTTCTTTATCCTCCAAAATTGTGTGGTTTTCGCCCAAATGTGTCCCAAACTTGTTTATTTGGTGTATAGGTCATAATGGGAGCTTTCTGCGCAAAAAGCTTTCCGTCAAATTTTAAGAACAAAAGTGACCATATTGGCGTCACCTTTCTTTATCCACCAAAACGGTATGGTTTTCGCTAAAATGTGTCCCAAACATGTTTATAGGGTGTATAGGTCATAATGGGAGCTTTGTGCGCGAAAAGCTTTTCGTGAAAATTCCGGACCAAAATTGACTATATCTGCGTCATCTTTCTTTATCTACCAAAACTGTGTTGTTTTCCCTCAAATATTTACCAAACATGTTTATATGGTGTATATGTCATAATGGGAGCCTTGTGCGCGAAAAGCTTTCAGTGAAATTTTCGGACCAAAAGTGACCATGTCGGAGTCACCTTTCTTTATCCACAAAAACTGTGTGGTTTTTGCTCAAATGTGTCCCAAACATTTTTATATAGTGTATAAGTCATAATTGGAGCTTTGTGCGTGGAAAGCTTTCCGTCAAATTTTCGGTCCAAAAGTGACCATATGGGCGACACATTTCTTTATCTTCTAAAACTGTGTGGTTTTCGCTCAAAGGTGTCCCAAACATGTTTATATGGTGTATATGTCATAGTGGGAGCTTTGTGCGCGAAAAGCTTTCCGTGATATTTTCGGACCAAAAGTGACCATATCGGCACCACCTTTCTTTATCCTCCAAAACTGTGTGGTTTTCGCCCAAATGTGTCCCAAACATGTTTATATGGTGTATATGTCATAAAGGGAGCTTTTTGCACGAAAAGCTTTCCGTCAAATTTTAAGACCAAAATTGACCATATTGGCGTCACCTTTCTTTATCCACCAAAACTGTGTGGTTTTCGCTAATATGTGTCCCAAACATGTTTATATAGTGTATAGGTCATAATGGGAGCTTTGTGCGCGAAAAGCTTTTCGTGAAAATTTCGGACCGAAATCGACTATATCTGCGTCATCTTTCTTTATCCACCAAAACTTTGTTGTTTTCCCTCAAATATGTACCAAACATGTTTATATGGTGTATAGGTTATAATGGGTGCCTTGTGCGCGAAAACCTTTCAGTGAAATTTTCGGACCAAAAGTGACCATATCGACGTCACCTTACTTTATCCTCCAAAAATGTGTTGTTTTTGCTCAAATGTTTACCAATCATGTTTCTATGGTGTATAGGTCATAATGGTAGCTTTATGCGCGAAATGCTTTCCATGAAATTCTCGGACCAAAAGTAACCACATCAGCGTCACCTTTCTTTATCCACCAAAACTATGTGGTTTTCGCTCAAATGTGTCCTAAACATGTTTATATGGTGTATAGGTCATAATTGGAGCTTTGTGTGCGAAATGCTTTCCGTGAAATTTTCGGACCAAAAGTGACCATATCAGCGTCACCATTCTTTATCCACCAAAACTGTGTGGTTTTCGCTCAAATGTGTTCCAAACATGTTTATATGGTGTATATGTCATAATGGGAGCTTTATGTTTAGGTGGAGAGTGGAATCTGGAGAGAGAAACTCCTAGGGGGTTTCCCCTTCCTCTTGGTTTTCCTCTCTCTTGCACCATCCTTCCTCCCCTCTTTGGATTTGTTCTTTTGTTCTTTTTGGGCTTACTATTACAAATCCGGGTGGGTTTTCTCTAGATCTATCCATTTAGGAGTTTGGGGGTAGATTAGTGTGGCCAATGGAGGTCAGTTCTTGGGGTATTCTTTCAGTGGGGATCGGGTTCGTGTCTCCGGAGACGGCTTCTGGTGGGCGGCCCGACGCGTGTGTCCAGTCGAGTGGAGCTGCAACTTTGGCTCATCCTGGAGTGGTGCGGGCTGCTGCGTTTTGGTGCCGATGGGGTGGCTATTCCGGTGCCGGCTTGGTAGTTTATTTGCAGATCTGTGCTGTTCTTTCCGCCCTGTGTGGAGCGATGCTGCGCTTGGTGAGGTTGGGGCTGACTGGAGGGGCTCCATTGCCGGAGGTGGTGATGTGGATCTAGGTATTTTAGTTGGGTGCGGTTCGTCGGCACCACTAGGTCCCTGGGTTGCAGCGGCTGTGCTTCTTCCCGGTGAGTGTCTTTGGTGCCTTTTTTCTCTTCCAGCGTCGTCTGTGGCTCTGTGTGGGTGTGGATCTGGTGTAGTGTGGGTCGGTTGGGCTTCTTCGGGTTCCTATTGCGGTTGTTGGCGGCGGACAGGGCTGGTGTGAGTGGTGGTGGGCTTTGGCGTGGGCGGGGTTGTGCCTTGCGTCTTCTTTCCCTCCTTCCCTTTAGATATGCTTATCTATTATCTATCGGGCTGATTAATGGCGGATCTGGGCGGGGCGTTGGGCTGGAGGTGCTCGTGTGGTGTCGCCGCCTGGTGGTTTCATCGTCGTCGGGGAGGCCTTGTCGGTGGGTGGTTGTTCTGGTGCGGGGTGTGTGTCTGTGGGCTTTCTCAAGTCCACCCTTCCCCTGACCTTGCCTTGCGGAACGGGCTTATTGCTGGGTCGATTGGGTGCGGGGTGGTGTTGGTTGGTTAGTCCGCATCGCTCGTCGCTGCCGTGGAGGTAGAGTTTTCTGGTGTACACTGCCTGGGTTTGTGCTGTCCCTAGGTTGATGACGAGTTTGTTGTATGTGGGTCCGGGCCACTGTAGTGCTGCAGTGATGTGTGTGGGGTCCTATGGTTGTGCTGCTTCATGTGAGGGCTGCTGCCGTGATGCATAAAGCTTGACTTAATTGCTGACCACTTTTTTGTCTACTTTATGATAAGTGTGGAATTTGGTGAATTAAAATTTCTTGTGTGTGGGGTCCGTTGTTGGGAATACCTTTGAGTTTAGATGTAATTGTGGGTATTGCACTGAGTGGACGACATTGTGGATGGTAGGGGTATGTTGCTTGTCGTCGATACTTCGCCCCTTCAATCCCACATCGGCAAGCAAGATAGGATATTGCTCTTAAAGCTACGCTTGTCCTGTTGTGGACTGGGATGTAGGTGTTACGTGTCTTCGGTTTGCAACTCCTTTAGCGTTTATGTGGTAGGCTTTTGTGGGTAGATTCATGTAGTAGGATCCTTGCGGGTAGTATCATCTTTTATGTAAGACTCTTGGTATGGTCTTACTGTTTGTCACACTTTGGTATTTTAGCCACCCATCTATACATTTACCTGTTCAAGTCATAATGGGAGCTTTGTGCGCGAAAAGCTTTCGGTCAAATTTTCGGACCAAAAGTGACCATATCGGCGTCAACTTTCTTTATCCATAAAAACTGTGTTGTTTTCGCTCAAATGAGTCCCAAACATGTTTATATGGTGTATAGGTCATAATGGGAGCTTTGTGTGCGAAAAGCTTTCCGTGAAATTTTCGGACCAAAAGTGACCATATCGGCGTCACCTTTCTTTATCCACCAAAACTGAGTTGTTTTTGCTCAAATGTTTCCCAAACATATTTTATATGGTGTATAGGTCATAATGGGAGCTTTGTGCGCGAAAAGCTTTCCGTGAAATTTTCGGACCAAAAGTGACCATATCGGCATCAACTTTCTTTATCCACAAAAACTGTGTTGTTTTCGCTCAAATATCTACCAAACATGTTTATATGGTGTATAGGTCATAATGGGAGCTTTGTGCGCGAAAATCTTTTCATGAAATTTTCGGACCAAAATTCACCATATCGACGTCACCTTTCTTTATCCACAAAAACTGTGTTGTTTTCGCTCAAATATGTACCAAACATGTTTATATGGTGTATAGGTCATAATGAGAGCCTTGTGCGCGAAAAGTTTTCCGTGAAATTTTTGGACCAAAAGTGACCATATCGGCGTCACCTTTCTTTATCCAGCAAAACTGTGTGGCTTTTCCTCCAATGTGTCCCAAACATGTTTATATGGTGTATAGGTCATAATGGGAGCTTTGGGCGCGAAAAGCTTTCCAAGATATTTTCGGAGCAAAAGTGACCATATCGGCGTCACCTTTCTTTATCCACCAAAACTGTGTGGTTTTCACTCAAATGTGCCCCAATCATGTTTATATGGTGTATATGTCATAATGGGAGCTCTGTGCGCGAAAAGCTTTCCGTGAAATTTTTGAACCAAAAGTGACCATATCGGCGTCATCTTTTTTTATCTTCCAAAACTGTGTGGTTTTTGCTCAAATGTGTCCCAAACATGTTTATATGGTGTATATGTTATAATCGGAGCTTTGTGCGCGAAAAGATTTCTGTGAAATTTTCGGACCAAAAGTGACCATATCGGAGTCACCTTTCTTTATCTTCCAAAACTGTGTGGTTTTCGCTCAAAGGTCTCCCAAACATGTTTATATGGTGTATATGTCATAGTGGGAGCTTTGTGCGCGAAAAGCTTTCCGTGAAATTTTCGGACCAAAAGTGACCATATCGGCGTCACCTTTCTTTATCCACCAAAACTGAGTTGTTTTTGCTCAAATGTTTCCCAAACATATTTTATATGGTGTATAGGTCATAATGGGAGCTTTGTGCGCGAAAAGCTTTCCGTGAAATTTTCGGACCAAAAGTGACCATATCGGCATCAACTTTCTTTATCCACAAAAACTGTGTTGTTTTCGCTCAAATATCTACCAAACATGTTTATATGGTGTATAGGTCATAATGGGAGCTTTGTGCGCGAAAATCTTTTCATGAAATTTTCGGACCAAAATTCACCATATCGACGTCACCTTTCTTTATCCACAAAAACTGTGTTGTTTTCGCTCAAATATGTACCAAACATGTTTATATGGTGTATAGGTCATAATGAGTGCCTTGTGCGCGAAAAGTTTTCCGTGAAATTTTTGGACCAAAAGTGACCATATCGGCGTCACCTTTCTTTATCCAGCAAAACTGTGTGGCTTTTCCTCCAATGTGTCCCAAACATGTTTATATGGTGTATAGGTCATAATGGGAGCTTTGGGCGCGAAAAGCTTTCCAAGATATTTTCGGAGCAAAAGTGACCATATCGGCGTCACCTTTCTTTATCCACCAAAACTGTGTGGTTTTCACTCAAATGTGCCCCAAACATGTTTATATGGTGTATATGTCATAATGGGAGCTTTGTGCGCGAAAAGCTTTCCGTGAAATTTTTGAACCAAAAGTGACCATATCGGCGTCATCTTTTTTTATCTTCCAAAACTGTGTGGTTTTTGCTCAAATGTGTCCCAAACATGTTTATATGGTGTATATGTTATAATCGGAGCTTTGTGCGCGAAAAGATTTCTGTGAAATTTTCGGACCAAAAGTGACCATATCGGAGTCACCTTTCTTTATCTTCCAAAACTGTGTGGTTTTCGCTCAAAGGTGTCCCAAACATGTTTATATGGTGTATATGTCATAGTGGGAGCTTTGTGCGCGAAAAGCTTTCCGTCAAATTTTCGGACCAAAAGTGACCATATCGCCGTCACCTTTCTTTAGCCACCAAAACTGTGTGGTTTTCGCTCAAATGTGTCCCAAACATGTTTATATGGTGTATATGTCATAATTGGAACTTTGTGCGTGGAAAGCTTTCCGTCAAATTTTCGGACCAAAAGTGACCATATCGGCGACACCTTTCTTTATCTTCCAAAACTATGTGGTTTTCGCTCAAAGGTGCCCAAACATGTGTATATGGTGTATAAGTCATAGTGGGAGCTTTGTTCGCGAAAAGCTTTCCGTCAAATTTTCGGACCAAAAGTGACCATATCGGCGTAACCTTTCTTTAGCCACCAAAACTGTGTGGTTTTTGCTCAAATGTGTCCCAAACATGTTTATATAGTGTATATTTCATAATGGGAGCCTCAAGCTTCCTTCATTTGTTAAGTATCCACCTTGGGATTCGTGAGAGAGTTTGGGGCGTGGAAGCTCGCCCAGCTTGGACTGGTGCGCTGTGTCGTACGCGGCTTTGCCCTCACGGCGGCCGTGCTTTGCGACGGCGTGTCATGGTGAGGAAGGGATTTATTGCTTGCTCCTCTGTCGCACTTACCCAGCCTAGGAGAGGTATTGTTGGGGGCTCGGGCAAGTCGTTGGGAGCAAGGGCGTCAATGGGGATCGAGGTAGGTGAGAAATTGAATGTGAATTTGAGTGAGGGAGTTAATGTCCCTTAAGGTGTGCAGGGTTTAGGTAGGGCACCGGGAGCTCAGATAGAGAAGAAAGGTGGACAACTGGTTTGCTTAGGATCTAGAGAGAGAAAGGAAGATGTAGCTGGTACTAAAGAGGTAAGAGATGCTGATGTGGGGTTGGTGAAGGTTGTTTCGGGGGTTGGTCTTAATAATGTTGGGAACAACCTCGTCTACCTTGGTGCGCTAGATCCAGGAGACGATTTGATTCATGCGCTTAAAAGAAGTTTGAGGCCTAGGCATGGGCACCTCCCACATAAGTCTTTTGCGAGTCTGTTTAAAGGTAATCGAAATATTGTTGTTGCCCAGAAACTACCTCTCCATACAGATGTGCAGAAGGGTAAACTAAAACTCAAGGAAGAGGATATTGCTGAAGCTAAGGTCGCCTGGGTAGCGACTCTGATTGGAGTTGTTTCTGGTAGCCATGTTCCTTTTTCTTACATTAGGAACTTTGTTGAAGCTGAATGGAAGGTCGAAACACCAAATATTTTCAGGAAGAAGAATGGGGTTATAGTGTTTAGATTTGTGAAAGAAGAAGATAGAGACTGGGTGCCGCAGAATGGACAGTGGTTTGTACATGGATCCAGACCTTTGCTCCTTAAGATTTGGGTTCTTGGGATGCTGATCAATTGGACAGCGTTTGATTGTGTCCCTTTGTGGGTTTGTTTACCTGAGATTGAACCTATTATGCTGAACAAACAGACTCTTAGTAGGCTTGGTAGTGCAATTGGCAATCATGTGTGCTTAGACAAGATGAGTGCGAAAGGGGAACAACTTTCATATGCTCGTATGTTGGTTGAAGTTACAGGGAAAGAAGCACAGTTGAGAGCTATTGAGATTGAGTGCAATTGGCAATCATGTGTGCTTAGACAAGATGACTGCGAAAGGGGAACAACTTTCATATGCTCGTATGTTGTTTGAAGTTACAGGGAAAGAGGCACAGTTGAGAGCTATTGGTTGAAGTTACGAAATATAATCAGCAGATTATTTTTGAATGGATGGCCATTGTATGCACAGTTTGTAGTAAGTTCGGGCATCATGGGAGCAGGTGTGCTCGTAGAAAGGGGCCTGCAGAGCCGTATGCTAATCAAGTATGGGTTCAAAAGAGAGAGCAAAGAGAGGAGCAAAGTGTTGAAAGCACAGTACGAAGTGACGAGAAGAGTTATTCTCCTATGTTGGATAACTCTGTTTCTAGGAAGAGTGTTGCCAGGGTACCGACTAGTGGAGAGTCGAGAAGTGGTCCTGCAGCTAAAGGGCGGATAGATGTAGATATTGTTAAGCTGAACCTGGATGAAGGATGGAAAGATAGCCATTAAACGGTGAATTTTAAGGCAAATCCCATGGGCAAAGGAAACGTTGAGAAGAAAGGAAACGAGGAAGATGAAGAAGGTTGGACTTCTCCAACCGGGAAAAGAAAGGGTAAGAAAGCTGTGCAGTTGGAGACTTTCAGTAGCAAGCAAAAATGTGAGGGTGTTGATCTGGGTAGCAGGTTCGTTTTACTAGCTGCAGCTGAGTGTGTGGATGAGTTACAAGGACATTATGGTGAGGGTAGCACTCACTTTGAGGATGTCCATAGATAGAGTCAAATTTGCTACTTGGAATATATATGGTCTAAATGATCACATTAAAAAGAATATACTAAATACTTACTGTTGGGACAATGATATCACACTTATGGCATTTTTGGAAACTAAAGTAGCACACAAGAATATAGCCTCGGTAAAGACAAGCCTGATGCTAGGCTGGGATGTGTTGGAGAATTGTGGCCTAGTGCACAAGGGTAGAATCTGGTTGACTTGGAATGTCGCCGTATTTGAGGTTGAACTACTTGATGCTCAAACTCAATGGATGCATTTTCATATCAGTACTAGGGATGGCCGGTTCAAGTTTCTCGCCACTTTTGTCTATGCTGGGAATTATAGAAAGGATAGAGTAGAGTTGTGGAAGTTCCTCCGCTCTGTTGCATATATGGGCTATCCGATAAATGGCCTACTGTGGCTGCCAGTCTTGATAATTTGGAGGAGATGAGAGAGATAGTGGTGGGGTGTGATCTGATAGATTTACAATATGTTGGTGCCCGACACACTTGGAACAACCGTAAAAGTGGGAATGGGAGAGTTGAAAGGAAGATAGACAGGGTACTTGTCAATGACCAATGGGGAGAGGAATTTTAGAATACTAAGGCCCTTTTCGATGTCCCGGGGTGTTCAGATCACTCCCCTGGAGTGGTCACTTTAAGGAATGAGCTTAAGCACCGACGATTCCCCTTTAAATTCAAGAATTTATGGAGCGAAGAGGATGCTTTCCATGCTCTTGTTTCTGCTGCCTGGAGCTTTGAAGTGGTTGGGTCAAAACAATATATTTTTGCTCAAAAACCTAAGAGTGTGAAGGATGCATTGCGCACGTGGGACAGAATTGTTTTCCCGGATTTGTAGGGGAGAATAAAAATTAATAGGGAGAGCTTAAAGGAGATACAGATTTCAATGATTAATGATAAAGGGAATGATGTGCTTATTGAAAGGGCTAACCGGGCAGAAAAGGAGCTTAGGGAGAATGTTGGCAGATTAGTCAGTCTTACTACTCAGCGTGCTAAAGTGCACTGGATTCGTATGGGAGAGGAAACCTCTTCTATATTTTTCAGAAATATAAAAGAACAGAGAGCAACTAATGCAATTCTCACTATGAGAAATGATGAAAATGAGCTTATTGAGGAGGAAGGGCAAATTAGAAAGCATATACTGGAATACTTTGAGAAGCTATTTGCCTCAAAATCTGATTGTGATCCTTTCCCTCCTCTGGAAAGGGATGCTTCCATTGAGGATTCGTATGTTGAGCAGCTGGTGGCTATCCCAACAGAAAAAGAGATCAAAAGCGCCTTGTGGTCAATTGGAATCAACAAATCTCCCGGCCCGGATGGGTTTGGGAGTAACTTCTTCAAGAAATGTTGGGGAATATTGGGCAGGGATTTTTGTATAGCAGTAGTTGAGATGTTTCAGCAAGGGAGCATCTTGACGCAACTTAATGTGACTTTCATCTCCTTGATCCCTAAGGTGACAAATCCTACCTATGTGAAAGACCTAAGGCCAATTTCATGTTGTAACACGATTATGAAGGTGGTGAGCAAAACTATTGTAGGAAGGATTAAACCTATATTGCCGGGGCTCATTGGTGAGAACCATGGCGCTTTTATTCCCGGTACGTCTATCGCGTAGAATTGTGCGGTTGCTCTAGAACTAGTAAATGGTTATGGCACGAAAAGAGTCTCCCCGAGATGTACATTAAAGATTGATTTGCAAAAGGCTTATGATTTAATCAATTGGGAGTTTGTGCGTGCAGTGTTGGAATATCTAAATTTCCATAGGCAGATGGCAAAACTGATCATGGCTTGCATATCATCTACTTCTTTCTCCGTGCTGATCAATGGTAGTCTGGAGGGTTTTTTCCGGGGAAAGAGGGGGTTACGCCAAGGGGATCCGTTATCTCCGTATATTTTCGTTATGTGTATGGACGTTTTAAATAGGATGTTAAAGAAGGTGGTGTTGAACCCAGATTTTAATTTCCATCCGAAGTATGAAGACATAGACTTGACTAGCCTTGCTTATCCGGATGATCTGTTACTCTTCTGTCGGGCTGATATTGGCTTAGTGAGGGTGCTGCAGAGTGGTCTGGATACCTTCTTCTCTTGCTCTGGACTGCGTATAAATGCTGCCAAGAGTACCTGCTACACTCCTTGTGTGAATGCGCAGGAGGGTGTAGCTATAGCTCGTTGTCTTTGGTTCTCTGAGGGTACTTTTACTGTGGTTTATCTTGGAACCCCGCTGCACTCTCAAAGAATTAACATTGCTGAGTGCGAGGGACTGCTCCAGACGGTTGAATCCCGTATGAAGGTCTGGGCAATGAAGAAGATCTCCTATGCTGGCCGACTACAACTCATCAAGGCTGTTGTGGGAGGTTTGTTTTCGTTCTGGGGATAGAAATTGCTGGTGCCTACTGCTGTGTTGTCCAAGCTGGAGTGTCTATGACGAAGTTATTTATGGAATGGATATTAGCACGCTAGAGCTTGATTCTAAATAACTCACGCGGCTCATCTGAGCACGCTGGAGATCGAATCAATTTAGTTCACGTGTCCCGTTTGACACGTTGGAACACGAAATAGCTCGCGTGGCTCTTCTAGCACGCTAGAGCTTGATTCTAAATAACTCGCGTGGCTCATCTACCCACGCTGGAGTTTGAATCAATTTAGTTCACGTGTCCCATTTGGAACGATAGAACACGAAATAGCTCGCGTGGCTTTTCTAGCACGCTAGAGCTTGATTCTAAATAACTCGCGTGGCTCATCTGAGCACGCTGCAGTGCGAATCAATTTAGTTCACGTGTCCCGTTTGGCACGATAGAACATGAAATACCTCGCGTGGCTCTTTTAGCATGCTAGAGCTTGATTCTAAATAACTCGCGTGGCTGATCTGAGCACGTTGGAGTTCGAATCAATTTAGTTCACCTGTCCCATTTGGCACGATAGAACACAAAATAGCTCGCGTGGCTCTTCTAGCACGCTAGAGCGAGACTCAAAATAACTCGCGTGGCTTATCTGAGCACGCTGGAGTTTGAATTAATTTAGTTCACGTGTCCCGTTTGACACGATAGAACACGAAATAGCTCATGTGGCTCTTCTAGCACGCTAGGGCTTGATTCTAAATAACTCGCGTGGCTCATCTGAGCACGCTGGAGTTTCAATCAATTTAGTTCACATGTCTTGTTTGATACGTTGGAACACGAAATAGATCGTGTGGCTCTTCTAGCACGCTAGGGTTTGATTCTAAATACGTCGCGTGGCTCATTGTTTAGGAGGTAAGTCGAGTACAAATAATAAGATGTAAATATGTAAATCGACTCCTAGCCTATGCAAATAATTACAAGACTCCTCCCGTTGTAGTAGAAGGGTAGTCAGCATCGATCCACGAGGAGGCGTGTCAGCGGGATCCTAGTAGCCTCGGAAATCTCAAGTCTGCGTCGACCAGAAGCCTCGATTTCGCCCTTGGGCCTCGATGTCGACCTCGGCTGTCGATGTTCTCTGCAACAGAAGACCTGCAGAGACAAAAACAAGTGGTCGATATCGACTGATGGGGGTCGATATCGATGTTAGTCCACGAAATCGACTGGCTCAAAAGTCTGCTAGTCGATACAGAAGAGTCGATATCGATGCTAGGGGTCGATATCGATGCTCAGCAAAACTCCGTAGCGATGTTCGTCGTCGACTCAGAAAACTGTCGACGAACTCTGTGGTCGATATCAACGTCTGGGGTCGATATCGATGTCTCCCTGCAGTGGGTTAGTTCTTCGTCGGCAAAGAAAGGCCGAAGATTTAAGAATGGAGAGAGAAACAATGAATAGAAATAACAGTGGGTTTTGGTGTGTATAAACTATGTAAAAGTAACTCCTAGGATTAGGGTTTACCACAACGTTAACCAATGCATGCGATGAGATAAATAAGACGGACAATTGCGCTATTTCACCCGAGGGACAAGCTTTCGCCGTACACCAACTCTTAGGATTACTCTTGCAAATAAACCTAATTGTCTCTACCAATTTTATGTTTATAACTCAAGTTGTTAGCATGAATCCCTTTTCTTTCGATTAGGACTAAACATAGAATCGTAGGAGGAGAGATAGACACAACGATATCAACATCAAATACTTACCTCAAGCGCGCATGGCTAACGTCGGGCTCACCCCGACCCTAAGAGCTTTGGGGAACTACTCGCTTCTCATCATGGAACTCATCGTCAATTGAAAGGAAGAAACTTGCATTAAAATAAGTTTCGAAGCTTTACAACTCAACGTCAACTTTCGCAAACGTCAAATCCTAAAACTTCTCTCTAACTCTAACTCTATTGTCTATTGTCTTGGATGATTAGATTAGTGGATTGTTCTGACAAATCAGCCCCTAAGGCTTTATTTATAGGCTACTAATCCTCGCTATTCAAGGATTGTAACTCCTATCTAAACTAATAACTCTATCCGAACAATTAGGATAGGTCTTTTATTTTGATAAAAACTTTAAATAACTTAAAGGTAAAGGATAGATAAAACTTCAGCTGCCATCTATCTTGAAAGTATGAGATAATTCCGTGCCTCCTTGAAGATATAGTTCCAATCCGCATTCGAAATCGAGTCTATCTTCTGTCGAGATCAGGGGTCGATATCGACACCAGAGGTCGATATCGAGGTCTCTGTTCCTGCTCGACTTGTTCAGCTCTGGTCGATTTCTATGTTGAGGTCAATATGGAGGTCGATATCGACACCGGGGGTCGATATCTGGGTCTAAGGTCGATATCTACCTCTTCTCAGCTTCACTTGATGTCTATGTTGAGGTCGATATCTATGTCGAAGGTCGATATCTAGTACAAATTAGCTCTAATATCACGGATATTTGGAGCCAAATATCACGGATATATGTTAAGACACGCCCGGGCTTCCCCTCGGTGGGCTATTAGGCATGGCATTCAAATATCACGGATATTAAAATAGGCACGCCCGTGATATTAGGCTGAGGGATTTTTCATATTACACTGTAATATCCCGGATATCCTATTTGACACGCCCGGGATATTAGGGTCTATTATTTTTTATATTACACTCTAATATCACGGATCTTCCAATGGTACGCCCGGGATATTAGGGTGTTATATATTTTTATTAGGAGTCTAATATCACGGATTCCTTCTGGGGACGTCCGTGATATTAGGTGTGATCCTTTCTAATATATTGGACATATATCACGGATTCTCACCCGTGATAATAGATTAGTGCATGAAATTGTTATATATATAATTCGGTTTTGTAGGTCCGGACTATATATTTATGTCCAGTTTTTAAAATATTTTTTTTAAATTTTGGTAATACTACCTGAACATAGGGTTTGGCCAAACATCCAACACACAAGTACAAATTTTGTCCACAAAACTAACCATAACTTCCAGATTACATCGAAAAATAGTTTATTACAATCTAAATTGTGTCCTTCGGTAAACGAAAGTCTAATCTACCAACAAGAATCATACTTGCTAATGTTCTATAGATTTGGAATGCTCCCAACATACTAAATATCTTTAAAATGTTAAAAATACAATATCTTCTTCAACTACTTTCTGCTACTCACATCGGTCCTTTTGCACTCCAGCTATTGCAATGCCTGCGAAATGAAGATTGCCCACCAAAGCTAAGTCTGAAACAAGCTGAAATTAAGGATTGTTCCCAAATTTCTAGCATTTCGTTAACATGATCAAAGATAAAGTATACAACTTTGTATGTGATAAAGTTACACAAGATTATAGATTGTTTGAACATGTTCATCCAAGAAAGAACATGTTCAAACAATCCATTTAAGTATGCTATGCGAGGTTGTTTATCACCAACTACAAAGCAAACACCATCAAAATTAAGGGCAAGTAAACTCTACCTAAATCATGCAAGTTATGAATATGAGCTTGGCTAGTAAAAGCATACAGAAAACACATGCATAGCAATAAATGCACATTTATAGATACACGACATCTAGCAAGCAAATTTTAAAATAAACAAGCATGAAGATTTAGGGTAGAAAATACTGACTCCCCACCAAATTTGGTGAGTTTGTAAGTTGGTTTGCCCATCTCTTTGTTCTTCCAACTTTGATAATGAGGAAGAATCTCCATCTTCAGCAATCTTGGGTAGACTCCATGAGATGACCATCACTTTACAGCTGCTGGATTTGGAGTTACATGTCTTCCTTTGTGATGAGAATTTCCTGAAAATACACAAACAACACACAAAGCTTAGTGCATGAAGAAATATTCCCAAGAAAAAAATACCAGATTGTTGGAGAAGCATAACTATGAACTTAAGATAGATTTATAGCTCATAGAAGAGAGAGTAATCTATAAAAGAACATAGAGAAGTTGCAAGGTGTCATAAGTGCAACTGAACAGAGTAGAGCAATCACTCAAGGCAATCAGAATTACTCAAAAAATAGTAGATACAATCAAGTATAATCCTAAGGTCATGATTTCTACAACTAGCAAGCAGTTGGAGCTAGGCATAATAATCTCAAAGATAATCAACCAGTATGCACAAAATCATTGACAAGCAGGATTAATACATAACCTCGTAAAGCCTAACCCAGCTTCTAGAAGGAGCAAATAGGATAACATGCCATGACAGCCTAGAAAACATCTAGCAAAGGGTTCACATAACCACAACATAAACAAGCAGATTTTGAATTTTAGAATAGAGGGAAAACCAAAAGCTTAACCTTAAAATTCAGCAATGATCAAAATCAAAGTTTATGACAAAACACCCTAGTTGAGATTGGTTGAGATCAAGCAAACTAATCAAGGACAAGTAATTCAAGCATGATAAATAATTCAAAGTACGCAAAGGTAACTCCAGAATTTACAGCATGCTAAGAGTTACTTAACCAGCAGCTGAACCAGGTTAACAAAGAAAACATAACCTGTATCTTTTAAGGCTTAATAGAGCACACAACACTCATAAGAGGACAAATGTAGGAGACCAAACAAACTGAAATAAGAGGTAAAGAGGTGCAAGAAAAAAACTCCCTTTGGTCTTCTTTAACAAATCTTTAAATGAAGTAAGCATCTCGCGGGATAATTTGATGCATCTTCAAGCTTGAAGGAATGCCATCACTAGGCTGATTCTAGATTTGAACACCATCCTCTTTCAATTCTTCTAATGTCTTCACATCTCCTTTTAAGATTTCCATGCAAAAAGGAAACAAAGAGTTAGTTCTCATGTAATAAGCCAAGTAAAGATTATATAGTTTTCAATAAAGTGGATCAGAAAAAACATAGAAATTCCACACATTTAGAACATATATTTCATCTCAAATTATGCAAAAAAAAAAGAAAGGAAACATCAGATCTGAATTAATGCCTATCAAACACATATAACTACCATTAAAGAGCACCATAATACTGCATAGGAGTACATCATATATGAGTGTAAAATCAGAAAGTGTTCAAAGTTTCAGTACAGCAACATAAGAATTTTATAAAGGGAAAAACTTCATTATATAAAGGGAAAAACATAACAAACCATGAAACACTTATATAGGGCTGAATTTGAAAGCATCATACAAGGAAGCAAAAATAAGCAAGTGTTCAAAGTTTCAGTACAGAAACATATCATTGCATATATCATGTTAAAAGACCACACAACCAAGTCTGAAATTCAAGAAACTCATATATGTCATAGAGAGAAACATCAAGAATATAACAAACACGAGGAATTCAGCAAGAACTCGCAACTAAGGCCATATACAAGAGCACAACAATTCAGAATCCATAAGCCATGAGAGAACAACTTCCAAATCAGTCCAAATAGCCCATAATTCAGCAATAACACTTATGAAAATGTATAAAATCGAATCCAAGCAAAGAAGAAAGGACAGCATCTAAACTGAAATGGAAATACATGAAAGATAAATACTAAGGACACAATAACAATGATGAGCTAAGGAATGGGAAACCCCCTGATATGAGGCATCGTCCACTCAGTAAGGCTCGTCGAGATAACCGTCTATCACTGGCCATTGCTTCAGGGAGTACCGAGTCCTTCAAATGTCGATTATACCCTTGCTGGTTCTTCTTCTCTCCATTTTGAGTCTCCGACAGCCCATGGATCTCGTCTATTTCATCTCTCGAGCATGGTTCACATGGAGATTGCTCAACGAGCCTCTCTCTCTGATGAACTCTAATTCTCTAAATTATATATACATATCTAAAGCTAAATTATAGTTACAAATCTAAAGCTACTATAAACTCTAATTCTCTAAATTATATATACATATCTAAAGCTAAATTATATATTATATAAACTCTCTAATTCTCTAAATTATATATACATATCTAAAGCTAAATCAAGCCATTTCTAATCTCTAAATCAACAGAACTACGAAGTGAGGAGTTGTGAACTTACCATGACTAAAATAGGGCGAACCGAGGCAAACCGAGATGGCTGCGGCAACTTAGGGTTTAGAGACGAGAGGCGAACAGAGAGCGGCGAACAGAGGGAGGCGAGATGGCCGCAGAGGCGAACAGAGACGAGAAAGGAGGCGAGATGGCCGCGGAGGCTGCAAATTGAGCAAGCGGATTCGACTGAGTTCAAAATCAATTTGAGGATTCGAGTTTGGAAGCAAGAGAGTGAGAGGATTCAAGGTTGCACTGGGGTGCAGTAGGAGCGAGACAGTGAGAGGATTCAGCGCCGGCAGTAGGAAGCGAGACGATGAGCGGATTCAGCGCCGAGGATGAAGGTGGTAGTGCGATTTGAGGATTCAAGAGCCGTATGAAGACAGTGAACAGTGGCAAATGCGAGGAGGAGTTGGGGAGAGAGAGAGGGGACGGGTTGCTAGGTTAAAAAAGGTCTAATATCCCACCTTATTGAATCCGAGATATTCTAATGTGATAATAACCATAATATTCCGGGCGTGTCTCCGATTTTGAAGTCCGGAATATTTGCTTTTATCACACTTATGCTACCCACCCCTAATATTCCGGTTTTTATTATTTAGATCCGTGATATTAGCCTTTTACCCATTAAATTTTTTTTCTTTCAAGCGTAAACGTCCTAATATCACGGATATATAAGATCCGTGATATTACGGTTATGTGATAAAATCAACATTTTGTACTAGTGATCTACACCAGAGGTCGATATCTAGGTCTAAGGTCGATATCTACCTCTGCTCAGCTTCACTTGGCTTCTCCGTTTTGACTCCGATTTCGCTTGAATTCCTGCATGGTTAGCTCAAAACTTGTGCAGACCCTATTTCTTGCATTTTAGCCCATTCTTACACATGTTTATATTCTTTTGAACCTTTTCTTTGGAAATCGAATGAAATATGAAGTCAAAAGATGCAATAAAAGAAGGTGCAAATATGTACATCAAAACACCCCATACTTAGACTTGCTTGTCCTCAAGCAATAACAAAGCAATAACCAATACCTACAACATACCCTTCAAGACTTTGCCCTTGTCAAAAGCAACATCATAAGCGGTAGCAAAGCAAAGCAAGTGAATTTAACGTCATAGCACATATTTTGGCAATCCATAGGCATATGCAATTTTGATCCAACCTCACAGGGATAATGTGTTTGCACTCAACTCTCATGTGTTTAGGCTATGAAGATCAACTCTCAACTCAATTCCATATACAATCTCATAAACATTGCAATTTATAATAATCCACTTCGCAACCAATTATGAAAATGCAATAAGAATCATCAGGAGGACTTTCGCTCAATGGAAGACTTCAAAGAAGACTCTATTCGGCGGGGTTGTAATGGGGCTTGGTATGAAATAAAAGGTATGGAATTATTTGGCTATGTGGTGCTTTTATAATTCAGGAATCAAGACTCCTAAATCTCACACTTGCAATACCCAAACCATAACTCTTCATAATATGCTCAATCTCTATAATGCTCTTTCCCAACTTATCTTTATATAATATGTTCTAGGGATGCACTAAAAGATGCAAACCATACTATCAACCCTTCTTCCAATTTCTAATATACCTCTCAAAGAATATAACACTCGTATGAACAAAAGACTTAAGGATAATGGCTCATGCACTATATATATATATTTCTTTTTTTTCTTCTTTTTTTTTCTTTTTGAAAATAACAAATAAATACGTGCATTTATATGTTGAGCCATAAATCCTTTTACAAAGTATGACAAAATGTAAATATGCGCCATCCTATAATTTCCTTGCTCAAAACTGGACATTATGCTCTTTTCTTTCCACAAGGCATTAGTCCAACCAATCTAAGTCTTAATTCCCAAATGGGGTCAGGCTCAATTCGGCTAGGGATAATTTTGTGGAGTTTGCAATTTCAGGCTCAGGCTAATGTTCTGGCTTCAAGCAGGGATAATGCAGGGTAGGTAAAGAGAGGATAAAAATGGCTTAAAAGATGCCTCCATCATTTAATTCTCGTAAACATAATCATATATATGTGCATTGGTTTTGAATAACTATCACAACATTTAGAGATGCATAGGAAGAGTAAATTCACTCAAGAAAGCGGAGGGATTTTTGATGTTCTCCCTATAGGTCAAAATTCTCACAAGGACAATTTTTGTTGGATTTTCTTTTTAGCCTAGGATCATATGTGCTCAATTTCATCACAAGTTCACAATCTACATAAAATTTTTAAAAAACTTAGGCTAAACCATCCAAATATGCCATAGGATTTACATGATCAAGTCAGCTATTTAGTTTTCATCATAGGACATCTAAGTAGGGTTTAAAAACAAACTTAAAGAATAAACATGCATTTTTTTTATTTTTGACATTTTTCTATTTTTTTTGGATTTTCTGACATTTTATAAAAGTCAGACTAAGAACAAAAATTTAAACATGAATGCAATGCGAAGAGGAAACCATGTTAAGACCATAAGACATGTTTTTCCCCCACCCCATACTTAAAATATACAGTGTCCTCACTGTATTAAAAAGAAGAACAAGGGTAGAGAGAAACTCACAGCGCAAACCTACGGATTCAGGTTGATTTCAGGTTGGTCGATGCCAGAAGTCGATATCTAGGTCAGAGGTCGATGTCGACTGCATCTGTCGAAGTCGAGGAAGAAAATGAAGACAAGGGCTGCTTGATTGGGGTCGATATCGAGTATTAGGGTCGATATCGACCTCTCTTTTTCGCTCCTGAGTCCTCGATGTCGACTCCAGGAGATGGCTTGACCCTGGGGGGGTCGATTTCGACTGGCTTGATCGATTTCGACTGCCTCTGCAGAAGCTTCTTTTCTTCTTCGTTGTTCCTTTTGCTTGATAACCTGAAATCTTGGTTAGGAATATAGATAAAGCACAAATTATCTCAGTTTTAAAAGTTCAAAAAGCCAAAAATTAATTCCTACAAACCATCTATGCAAAATTTAAAGGTTTTATGTACAAGCTCTAGATTTTTTAGTCGCTAGGCCGACTTCTCCGTCAATTCTTCACGACCCTTTTATGTAGGGACCCTTCGAGCGTGAGCCTTCTCCTGGATCATCTAGGTCCTTTTTGTAGCATCTAAGTTCGGCGACCACGGCTTCTTTGATGTTAGGTTCTTCTTTGGGCGCTTTCCTTCTCTTTCTTGACCTAACTTTAGCAATATAGGCAAACCATGGAGCTTTGACCCTCTCTTTAGTAGAATTATCAATAATGGGCTGAATTGATTTATCAATAATGGACGGAGGAGGGTTAGGAGTCATACCTGGGCTTACCTGTTTGGGCCCGAAACAGAAATCTTCGGGCTGAGGGGTGGTCGATTTCGACCAAGGAGGGTCGATTTTGAGTGTTGTGGTCGATATCGATATGTGGGGGTCGATATCGACCTCTGTGACCCCATACTTAAGCTCTTGGCAATGATCTGGCATGCTCGATTTCGACCAAGGGGGGTCGATTTCGATGTTTTTAGTCAATATCGACTGGTTCCAGTTGATGTCGACCTTGCTTGCTGTTTCCGACCTCGCCAACAAAAATTTTCTAAGCTTCTCCTTAGCCGGCGAGAGGACTACTTGCTCCAGGTGCTTTGTTTCGCTCATGGTTGGGTTGAAAGAGAATTCTATCACTTCGTTCCCTATAGTAAAGGTTAGTAGTCCTCGACGTACATTGATATTGGCATCAGCAGTAGCTAAGAAAGGCCTACCAAGGATAATAGGCACTACAGGATCTTCAGGCATCTCCAATACAATAAAATCAGTAGGCACAAAGAACTTACCTACCTTTATCGGAACGTCATCAACTATACCTATGGGCCTGACGAATGAGTTGTCAGCCATATAAAGTTTCATGTCCACAGGTTCAAGGGCGCCAATGTTCACCTTTTGCCAAATAGAGAGAGGCATGAGACTTACACTTGCCCCTAGGTCACATAGGGCTTTATAGCGATGTTGGCCAAGTCCTACGATGATTGCAAACTTCCCTGGATCACTCTTCTTCTCAAGGAAGTCCATCTTTGAGCACTCCTCTGCGATCTCTGCCATGGATCTCTTCTTGCTCAGGATGTCTTTGAGGAATCGTACATAGGCGGGCATCTCGCTTAGGGCTTCTGTCAGAGGGATAGTGATGTTGAGTCCTTGAAGTATCTTTATGAAGTGCCTAAACTTACCTTTGGTGGGATCCTCCAATGCTCTGGAAGGGAATGGCAACGTCTTCTTTGGTGGAGGGGCCAAAACGGTGGTCGGAGGAGCCTGCTGGACATCGATGTCGACTGGGCTTTGGTCGATATCGACTGGGATGGTCGATTTCGACCCCTGTTGTGGCTCTTATGGCTCTGCAGTGGCCTCGATATCGACCTGTGGGTCGACATGGGGGTCGATATCGACATCATCCTCGACATCGACTGGTCTGTCGATGTCGACTGGATCTGCTGCTTCCTCCGATTCCGTTCGTGGCATTTGTACTTTGGTGCCACTCCTTAATTATATGGCTGCGATATGGCCCCTCCCGGATTATCCCTTAGGATTTGTGGTGGGTTGCCCAGGGAGTGTTCCGGACGGTCTAGGGATTTGTGCTGCCAATTGACCCAATTGGGTCTCTACGTTCTTCTTCCAAATATCCATCTCCCCAATCCTTGTGGTAAGGTGATTGAGTTGAGAATGGATGGCATTGTTGGATTGATCATTCTTAGCCTGATTCCGCCTGATTTCATCCAGTACTAGTTGAAGATCTTCCTTCTTTTGGTCTCTCTCCGGGTGCCCAGGAGCTCTATAAGGCGGAGGGTCCCTAGGGTTAACCTGGTTCCTTTGTGGTTGATGGAACCTTCGGTCTCCCCAATATTGGTGATTGGGACCCCTCATGTAGCGCGCCTCTTGGTGAGTCTCTGCTAGGTGTACTTGTTCGGCATGTGGGCACTCGATGGTGGTGTGCCGCTGCGATCCACATTCAATGCAATCTTGGTTCACTGACAGGAACCTTACTTGCTTTTGGAGCTTTCGAAGTTGATCCCTATGAAATTGCTCTTTTACATCCGGATCGATTACATTGGAGGGTTCATATAAGGGCATAGATGGGGCATGCCTCGATGATGATGATGTGTCGGAAGCCTCAGCAGTCCCATATGTGTTGTCGAATTCCACCAACCTCTCTATGGTCTCCCAAGCCTCTTGTGGAGCGAGTTCAAGGTAGCCATAGGAGGTGTAGGTGTTGATCCTCTCCTTAGTTGCAGCGTCAAGAGCATTGTAAATGATCTCCTGAATTACATACGGTGGTTGGCCATGCGTCGGGCATGATCGTAGGAGGTCCTTAAACCTTTCTCAAACAGTTGCCAGAGCCTCACCAGGCTTTTGTTTGAAAGCCGTGATTTTCTGTCGGATCAACGCCGTCTTAGAAGGAGGAAAGAACTTGTTGAGAAATGCGTCCTTGACTTCATTCCAGGTGTGGAGCGATCTTGGGGCTAAGCTCTCCAACCACTGCAATGCTTTTCCTGTAAGAGACCATCGAAATGCTTTTAGTTGGACATATTCAAGACTTCGTCCATCAGCAATAGTATCACAAAGGTCTAAGAAGGTTGAAATATGTGCCATAGGGCACTCATTAGGTTTTCCTTCATATTGATGCCTTCTTATTTCAGTAAGGAAGTAAGATTTTATTTCAAAATTAGAGGCAGGGATAAGAATTGCCGATTCAGGCACTGTGAGAGCGGGGTGCATATATTGCTTGGAATTCCTAGGGAGGGCATTGATTTGGGCTTCTATTTGCCTCCGGCCTTCCTCCTCCTTATCCGCACGCTCTTTAAGTGCTGCCTCTCTAGTCGTTAAGTCCTCAACCTGCCTCCTTAGTTGCTCAATAAGTTCAGCCTGGTTCGCGTTGTCCGCCATGATTCTTTGAGCTTGGGCCCTTAGATGGAAATAACGCTCAGGGTCGTCTACTCCTTCAAATTCAGGTGGGCGATCAGCGCGTCGCATACCACTGCAAAACCAAACTAGGTAGAGACGTGAGATAGACTACTAGGGCGCGATTGATTGCCTCCCCGGCAACGGTGCCAATTTGTTTAGGAGGTAAGTCGAGTACAAATAATAAGATGTAAATATGTAAATCGACTCCTAGCCTATGAAAATAATTACAAGACTTCCTCCCGTTGTAGTGGAAGGGTAGTCAGGATCGATCCACGAGGAGGCGTGTCAGCGGGTTCCTAGTAGCCTCGGAAATCTCAATTCTGCGTCGACCAGAAGCCTCGATTTCGACCTTGGGCCTCGATGTCGACCTCGACTGTCGATGTTCTCTGCAACAGAAGACCTGTAGAGACAAAAACAAGTGGTCGATATTGACTGATGGGGGTCGATATCGATGTTACTCCACGAAATCGACTGGCTCATAAGTCTGCCAGTCGATACAGAAGGGTCGATATCGATGCTAGGGGTCGATATCGATGCTCAGCAAAACTCCGCAGCGATGTTCGTCGTCGACTCAGAAAACTGTCGACGAACTCTGTGGTCGATATCGACGTTTGGGGTCGATATCGATGTCTCCCTGCAGTGGGTTAGTTCTTCGTCGGCAAAGAAAGGCCGAAGATTTAAGAATGGAAAGAGAAGCAATGAATAGAAATAACAGTCGGTTTTGGTGTGTATAAACTATGTAAAAGTAACTCCTAGGATTAGGGTTTACCACAACGTTAACCAATGCATGCGATGAGATAAATAAGACGGACAATTGCGCTATTTCACCCGAGGGACAAGCTTTCGCCGTACACCAACTCTTAGGATTACTCTTGCAAATAAACCTAATTGTCTCTACCAATTTTATGTTTATAACTCAAGTTGTTATCATGAATCCCTTTTCTTTCGATTAGGACTAAACATAGAATCGTAGGAGGAGAGATAGACACAACGATATCAACATCAAATACTTACCTCAAGCGCGCATGGCTAACGTCGGGCTCACCCCGACCCTAAGAGCTTTGGGGAACTACTCGCTTCTCATCATGGAACTCATCGTCAATTGAAAGGAAGAAACTTGCATTAAAATAAGTTTCGAAGCTTTACAACTCAACGTCAACTTTCGCAAACGTCAAATCCTAAAACTTCTCTCTAACCCTAACTCTATTGTCTATTGTCTTGGATGATTAGATTAGTGGATTGTTCTGACAAATCAGCCCCTAAGGCTTTATTTATAGGCTACTAATCCTCGCTATTCAAGGATTGTAACTCCTATCTAAACTAATAACTCTATCCGAACGATTAGGATAGGTCTTTTATTTTGATAAAAACATTAAATAACTTAAAGGTAAAGGATAGATAAAACTTCAGCTGCCATCTATCTAGAAAGTATGAGATAATTCCGTGCCTCCTTGAAGATATAGTTCCAATCCGCATTCGAAATCGAGTCTATCTTCTGTCGAGATCAGGGGTCAATATCGACACCAGAGGTCGATATCGAGGTCTCTGTTCCTGCTCGACTTGTTTAGCTCTGGTCGATTTCTATGTTGAGGTCGATATGGGGGTCGATATCGACACCGGGGGGTCGATATCTGGGTCTAAGGTCGATATTTACCTCTTCTCAGCTTCACTTGATGTCTATGTTGAGGTCGATATCTATGTCGAAGGTCGATATCTACACCAGAGGTCGATATCTGGGTCTAAGGTCGATATCTACCTCTGCTCAGCTTCACTTGGCTTCTCCGTTTTGACTCCGATTTCACTTGAATTCCTGCATGGTTAGCTCAAAACTTGTGCAGACCCTATTTCTTGCATTTTAGCCCATTCTTACACAAGTTTATATTCTTTTGAACCTTTTCTTTAAAAATCGAATGAAATATGAAGTCAAAAGATGCAATAAAAGAAGGTGCAAATATGTACATCACTCATCTAACCACGCAGGTGTTTGAATCAATTTAGTTCACGCGTCCCATTTGACACGATAGAACACGAAATAGCTCGCGTGGCTCATCTAGCACGCTAGAGCTTGATTCTAAATAACTCGCGTGGCTCATCTGAGCACGCTGGAGTTCGAATCAATTTAGTTCACGTGTCCCGTTTGACAAGTTAGAACACGAAATAGCTCACGTGGCTCTTTTAGCATGCTAGAGCTTGGTTCTAAATAACTCGTGTGGCTCATTTGAGCATGCTTGAGTTCGAATCAATTTAGTTCACCTGTCCCATTTGGCACGATAGAACACGAAATAACTCGCGTGGCTCTTCTAGCATGCTAGAGCTTGATCCTAAATAACTCGCGTGGCTCATCTAAGCACGCTGGATTTTAATCAATTTAGTTGACGTAGATAGAACACGAAATAGCTCGCGTGGCTCTTCTGGCACGGTAGAGCTTGATTCTAAATAACTCGCGTTGCTCATCTGAGCACGCTGGAGTTCGAATCAATTAAGTTCACGTGTCCCGTTTGACACGATAGAACACGAAATAGCTCGTGTGGCTGTTCTAGCACGCTAGAGCTGGATTCTAAATAATTTGCGTTGCTCATCTGAGCACGCTGGAGTTCGACTCAATTTAGTTCACGTGTCCCGTTTGACACGTTAGAACACGAAATAGCTCGCGTGGCTCTTTTAGCATGCTAGAGCTTGATTCTAAATAACTCGCGTGGCTCATCTCAGCATGCTGGATGTCGAATCAATTTAGTTCACCTGTCCCTTTTGGCACCATAGAACACGAAATAGCTCGCGTGGCTCTTCTAGCATGCTAGAGCTTGATTCTAAATAACTCGCGTGGCTCATCTGAGCACGCTAGAGTTCGTATCAATTTAGTTGACGTATCCCGTTTGACATGTTAGAACACAAAATAGCTCGCGTGGCTCTTTTAGCATGCTAGTGCTTGATTATAAATAACTCGCGTGGCTTATCTCAGCACGCTGGACGTCGAATCAATTTAGTTCACCTGTCCCTTTTGGCACCATAGAACACGAAATAGCTCGCGTGGCTATTTTAACATGCTAGAGCTTGATTCTAATTAACTCGCGTGGCTCGTCTCAGCACGCTGGATGTCGAATCAATTTAGTTCACCAGTCCCGTTTGGCACGATAGAACACGAAATAGCTCGCGTGGCTCTTCTAGCATGCTAGAGCTTGATTTTAAACAACTCGCAGGGCTCATTTGAGCACGCATGTGTTTGAATAAATTTAGTTCACGTGTCCCGTTTGACACGCTAGAACACTAAATAGCTCCCGTGGCTCTTCTAGCACGCTAGAGCTTGATTCTAAATAAGTCGCGTGGCTCATCTGAGCACGCTGGAGTTCGAATCAATTTAGTTCACCTGTCCCGTTTGACATGTTAGAACACGAAATAGCTCGCGTGGCTCTTTTAGCCTGCTAGAGCTTGATTCTAAATAACTCGCGCAGCTCATCTGAGCACGCTGGAGTTCGAATCAATTTAGTTCACCTGTCCTGTTTGGCACGATAGAACACGAAATAGCTCGCGTGGCTCTTCTAGCACCCTAGAGCTTGATTGTAAATAACTCTCGTGGCTCTTCTGAGAATGTTGTAGTTTGAATCAATTTAGTTCACGTGTCCCGTTTGACATGATAGAACACGAAATAGCTCGCCTGGCTCTTTTAGCACGCTAGAGCTTGATTCTAAATAACTCGCGTGGCTCATCTGAGCACGCTGGAGTTCAAATCAATTTAGTCCACGTGTCTTGTTTGACACGTTGGAACACGAAATAGGTCGTGTGGCTCTTCTAGCACGCTAGGGTTTGATTCAAAATAACTCGCGTGGCTCATCTAACCACGCAGGTATTTGAATAAATTTAGTTCACATGTCCCGTTTGACACGATAGAACACGAAATAGCTCGCGTGGCTCTTCTAGCACCCTAGAGCTTGATTCTAAATAACTCGCGTTGCTCATCTGAGCACGCTGGAGTTCGACTCAATTTAGTTCACGTGTCCCGTTTGACACGTTAGAACACGAAATAGCTCGCGTGGCTCTTTTAGAGTGCTAGAGCTTGATTCTAAATAACTCGCGTGGCTCACCTCAGCACGCTGGATGTCGAATCAATTTAGTTCACGTGTCCCGTTTGGCACGATAGAACACGAAATAGCTCGCCTGGCTCTTTTAGCACGCTAGAGCTTGATTCTAAATAACTCGCGTGGCTCATTTGAGCACGCTGGAGTTTGAATCAATTTAGTTCACGTGTCCAGTTTGACACATTGGAACACGAAATAGCTCGCGTGGCTCTTCTAGCACGCTAATGCTTGATTTTAAATAACTCGCGTGGCTCATCTAACCACGCAGGTGTTTGAATCAATTTAGTTCACGTGTCCCGTTTGACACGATAGAACACTAAATAGCTCGCGTGGTGTTCGCTATAGGGGGAGGTGTTGCGGGGTGTTGTATGTAAAATAGGAGAATAAAATAAAGCACAACTAGACTATCTCCCTGTCCCAAACAAATAATACAAGAATCCCCTCCCTTGCAGTAGTAGGGTAATTCAGGATCGAATCCACGAGGAGGTAGGTCAGCACTTCCTTTGTTGTACTCACGATCAAGGCTTTCGACCTCAGCAGACACTCGATATCGAGTATACTGGTCGATATCGACCTCAGTTCTGGTCGATTTCCTAGCACAGTTCCTGCAGAAGACAAAACAGCAAGTCGACGTCGAGCAGAGACCTCGATATCGATGTTAGTACTCGATATCGACCCTTAAGGTCGATTTCGATGTTTGTCACAGAAACTGTTTTTGTAACCAATTTGTCGGAAAAGGATCCGAAGAAAATAGAATGGAGAGGGAAGATGAACAGAAGCAAAACTAAGACTTTTATGAAGAATTTAATTAATTAAAAGGCTTCCAAAGTCGGGGTTTTATGCCACAACGATAACAATGCAAGTTTCATGCTAAAGATATGAACTTTAATGTCTTGCCGTCAAATAACTTTCGTTATCAACACTTAGGTGATTAGAGGCTTTCGCATAATTCCTAAGAGTTACTATCCGATTCATGAGTAATTAAAGTTCGCAATATGAGTGGCTTTCGCTTCAATAATGCAAATAACGAATCTCCCTAACTTTCGCAAAGGATCATGCATGGGGTAGAAGACGGAATCGCATAAAAGTCATACCTTTGATGCACTTACCTCACATTGCTATCGTCGGGCTCACCCCGACCCTAGAAGTGGGTTGACTACTCGCTCCTCATCATGCACATCATCATCATTGTTATTGAAAGAAAGCTACTTTGAATTAAAACTCCGAAAGAAAGTACAACCGAACAAGCCACTCCGCTCTCGCTTTACAACTCCACTCGGCCACCTCTCTCTCTCTCTCTATTCTCTATTTGCAACTGAATTGTGTCTCAAACTGAATTCCCCCCCCCCCCCCTTTTTTTTTCCTCAAACTCAGCCCTATTGGCTCCTATTTGTAGATGTCGACAAGGACTCGAAACCTTATCTTTATTCTCTATGATAACTAAAATAAAATAAAAACTAAGTAAAAGCTAAAACTTCATGGTGAAATCAGCCTCCTCATGATAAATCTGATGTTGATGATAGGAAATCTCGACCTTTGGATAGATATTGCAAGCATTGGATATAATTCTATCGAAATCGGAGTCGAATTCCTCTGCTGGCATGGTCGATATCGACCCTTGGACCTCGATATCGACCCCTCCAAAATCTTATCTCGAGCTTCTCCTTCTCCTACTCGACTTCTATCAACTTGGTCGATCTGACAGCATCGATATCGACCTGTATACTCGATATCGACCTCTTCTATGTCGAAATGCTCTGTTTCCTTTTCTGCTCGATTCCTATGTCTCTGATGTACTCGATGTCGAGGTCTTCAGTCGATTTCGACCTCTTCAGAAGACTTGGAGTTCTTTTTCCGCTCTTCTGAATTCATCCATTTTCATCCTGTTTTCTGCGAAATCACATGGAAACTCGTGCAAACCCATATATTTGACATTTAAGCATAAACTACACTATTCCCATGTTTTCCCATTAATGTGCATGCAAAAGACAACAAAATGAATTCATATGTGCATAGAAAATATGGCAATATGCGCGCACATCAAACACCCCATAGATTCAGAGGAATACTCTTAATGGTCATTCAGAGGACGAAAGTAAACCCTCAACATCATAGATTCATTTTTCATATGTCCCTACAATCAATTGCCATCCTCGAGAAGGTACTTATGTCAACCAAGTCCATGCCTGTGCATAAAAGCAATTTCATACTTATAAAGGAGGTAATATGCAAAAAACAATTCTCGCGACATTGCATTAATAATCAAGAGGACTTTCTTCAAGCTTGTGAGAAGTGGATTGGTAAAAGGCTAAAGGTGGGCTAATATTTGGCTATGTGGTGTTAAATCCGGGGAAGTACACTTTCCAAAATATTCTACATTCCTCCTTCATAATGTCTCACCTTTCACTCATCGTTCAATGCTTTTTTTCAATATAATGCTTTTACCTCTCTAACCTTAGCACTGCTTTCTCGCGAGTCGCAAACATGGGTGTCATGAATGGCCCCGGATACTTAGTACTTCGGACTCCTCACCTTTGTGTCCCATCTCGCCGAACTATTATCTCAGCGAGCAGGGTCGACCTACCTTTATCTCCTGAGGTGATCGGATTTTTTCTCGCTCATTTAATTTTCCATATTGTATCATTCCTGCCATCAACTTTATAAATGCACAACTCCATATAACTCCAAAGATGTCATCCATTCAAAAAACTTTGTCCCCGGATAGGGTATAAGGTAAAAAATGGACAATATGTATAGGTGGAGCAATAATGATCATAATAAGTCTCATATATGGCTTTTGTGAATATGCGTAGGTAAGGCTAGGATATGAACTTTGCTTGTATGGAAAAAAAGCCTCCATCATCTTATCATGCACATGTCAAAAGCAACTTCAAATTTTCATCTCCTTTATGATTTTCTCAAAAAATTTGCACTTCATTGGGACTTCCCTTAACTAGGCAATCTCATGTTATATCTCTAATGAATCTAATTTTGCATCATAGAGCTCTTTTTTATACTTCCATGACTCTCTTTTTTTTTAAAATTTTTGATGGGGGTCATTATTATTATTATTTATGCATTAAAATAAATATGCAACCCTAAACTAAGTATGAATATGCAAATAAGCCTTTCCCCCACCCCATACTTAAAATTTACAGTGTCCTCACTGTATTAGAACTAGGGTTAAGAAGAAGACTTACTAAACCATCACAAATTTCAGGAGTCGAAGAAGACAACAGGGAAGGTCGATATCGACCCTTTACATCGATATCGATGTCTCTCTTGATTTCTGCTCGGGCTTCAGGGTGATTCGCCCTCGATCACAAACCCTATCCATGTCGACCTTGAGGTCGATTTCGATGTCCGACATCGATTTCGATGCCTTTCTGTGTGCTTTTCTCTCTCCTGCAATTTGAAAACTAAACACAAAATATGCAAAACAATAAAGTGTCTAAAACCAAAACAAAAGCTGTCTTAAAACCAAAACTAAGTCTTTGTTACAAGCTCTAGATTTTTAAGTCGCTAGGCCGACTTCTTCCTTTGCGCTTCTCAAGGTGGCATCTGCAGAGCCCATGTGGCTTGGGCCTCAAATATTACTCCTTTCTTGTCCCACAGCTGCATTCCCCCGGGATTGATTTGATTCACCGTGAATGGACCTAAGCTCTTATCCTTGAATCTTGTAGGGAACCAATGGTCTTTAGATTTGGCAACATAGACCTTGTCTCCTATCTCATATTGGCTTGAACTATCATCGGATATCCTACATAAACGCACATGCCAAGGCACACCTCTTCCAAATAATGATAAGTCCTTAATTGTAATTGAACAAGAGGAATCCGTACCTTGACTTACCTTCTTCTCAGTCTGTGGTTCAGGTCGATGTCGATGTGCAGAGGTCGATATCGATCCCTGTTGTGCACCTGTAGGATCAGTCGATTTGGGGAGTTTTGACTCGATATGATCAGGTCGATTTCGACCCTCAGAGGTCGATATCGAGGTCTCCTCGCCTCCCTTCTCAGCGCTGATGGTGGTCGATTTCGATAGGGTGTGGTCGATATCGACCCTTGACCCCGATTTCGATGCTTCCTCTTTTCCTCCGTCGACCCCATACTTATGACCTGTCATAGAATCTTGAACAATAGTGGTCGATATCGACTTACCTGGGTCGATTTCGATGTCCAGTTGAGCTCCTTCGTTCAGGATTGCTTCAACTTCCTCTACTTGGGCTTCTTTGATGGCTTTTATCTCCATTGGCCCTTGACTTTGCACCGTCTTGTTGAAGGAATACTCTATTACTTCATCACTAATTGTGAGTGAGAGCAATCCTTTCTTCACGCTAATGTTAGCATCGACGGTTGCTAGGAATGGCCTACCTAAAATAGTTGGACAAGCAGGGTCCTCCGCTATGTCAACAACTAGGAAATCAGCAAGGACAAAGAATTTGCCTACTTGTACTGGCACATCTGTCACTATCCCAGTTGGAATAACTACGGTATTGTTAGCCATGTATAATCTTGCATCCACGGGCTCCAGAGGACCTATCTTTACCTTGTGCCAAATGGTTAGTGGCATCATGCTAACGCTAGCGCCCAAGTCAACTAAAGCATTAAATTTGAATTGACCTAGACCTATAGCGATAGAAAACTTACCTGGGTCCGCCCGCTTTTGTGGTAGCTCCAACCTGTTGCATTCCTCTGCGATCTCAGAGAGCGATCGCTTCTTACCCAAGATATCCTTAAGGAACCTTACATAAGATGGCATCTCGTGAAGTGCCTCTGTGAATGGCATAGAGACATTAAGCCCTTGGAGCATCTTCACGAACCGTTGGAACTTCTTTTCCGCTGGGTCCTTAGTCACCTTTCTAGTTGGGAATGGCAACACCTTCTTCCTTCCTGCGGCTGTAGTGAGGTCGATATCGACAGCAGTAGGGTCGATATCGACTGGAAGAGTTGATTTCTGTGGTGACGCAGAATTAGGGTCGACATCGACAGGAGGGTCGACATCGATGTCACCTTGGTCGATATCGACAGGGGGGTCGATATCGACGTCTGTTCTGGCTCCTTCTCCTCCACTTTTCGCTCGGGCGTTTGTAATTGACGCCCACTCCTTAGGTTTACTGCCGCAATATGACCTGTGGTTTTGCCCTTTTGGTTGGGCACAGTGGATCCAGGGAGTGATCCGGACGCTTTGGGCATTGCTTCCGCCAATTGACTCATTTGAGTCTCCATGTTGCGCTTCCAAACGTCGATCTCCCCAAGTCTAGAATTGATGCCCTGCAGCTGAGTATGGACGGAGTTATTGGCTTGTTTGAACTCAGTGTGGTTCCTCCGCATTTCATCAAGGATGATTTGCAGGTCATCTTTCTTAGTCTCCCGCTCAGGGTGCCCTGGTGCCCTATAGGTTGGGGGATCCCTTTGATAGAACCTTTGATCACCCCAATTTTGTTGATTGCCCCCTCCATAGGGGCCTCTCGTCCATTTGACCTCCTCATGTTGTTCCGCCATGGATACTTGCTCAGTATGTGGACAGGCACTGGTGTTATGCCTTATTGAACCACACTCCTACCAAGGTTGATTGTTGCTCAGGAACCTTACTTGCTTTTGAAGGCGGCGTGTTTGATCGCTATGGAATTGTTGCCGTACTTCAGGATCTCTCTCCCTTGGAGGCTCATATAGTGGCATAGATGGGGCAGGCCTTGCATCATAGGCCGCAGCAGCCCCATAGGTGTTGTCAAAGTTCACAAGCCTCTCAATGGTCTCCCATGCCTCCGTTGGTGTAAGCTCAATGTACCGATAGGAGGTATATGAATTGATCCTCTCCTTATTCGGCGCATCAAGGGCGTTATAAAAGATCTCTTGGATGACATATGGAAGTTGCCCATGCGTCGGGCATGATCTCAGCAAGTCTTTGAAGCGCTCCAACGCCTGTGCTAGGGTTTCACCTGGCTTTTGTTTGAAAGCCGTGATCCTTTGTCGTAGCATTGCCGTTTTAGAAGGTGGGAAGAATTTGTTCAAGAATGCATCTTTCACTTCCGCCCATGTCCTTAGCGATCGTGGAGCCAAACTTTCAAGCCATTGTAATGCCTTTCCTGCCAAAGACCATCGAAAAGATTTTAGTCGCACATACTCTAAGTTTACTCCATCAGCAACTGTTTCACATAAGTCCATAAAAGTAGAGATGTGTTGCAGGGGGCATTCATTATGTCTTCCTTCAAAAGTATTTCTTTTAATCTCAGATAGGAAGTTAATTTTCAATTCATAATTGGAGTGAGGAATTATAATGTCAGATTCAGGAACATGAAGGGGCGGATGCATGTATTGCATCGCCATCTGTGGATACTGATTTAGCCGCTCTTGGGCTTGTCTGCGCGCATCCTCCTCCCTATCAGCACGGGCTCGCTCAGCAGCAGCAGCGGCCCTTTCAGCAGCGATTGTAGCATTGTGGTCCTCGATCTCCTTTCTCAACCGCTCTATGATCTCAGCCTGCGTCTCGTTGTCAGCCATGATGCGAATTGCTTTGTTGCGAAGATGGTAGAAACGTTCAGGCTTGTCAATTGGTTCCAGGATAGGTCCGCGATCAGAACATCGCATAAACCTGCAAAATAAGCTTAGAAAAAGATCGTGATTAACTTAGGTGGCGATTGATCGCTTCCCCGGCAACGGCGCCAATTTGTTCGCTATAGGGGGAGGTGTTGCGGGGTGTTGTATGTAAAATAGGAGAATAAAATAAAGCACAACTAGACTATCTCCCTGTCCCAAACAAATAATACAAGAATCCCCTCCCTTGCAGTAGTAGGGTAATTCAGGATCGAATCCACGAGGAGGTAGGTCAGCGCTTCCTTTGTTGTACTCACGATCAAGGCTTTCGACCTCAGCAGACACTCGATATCGAGTATACTGGTCGATATCGACCTCAGTTCTGGTCGATTTCCTAGCGCAGTTCCTGCAGAAGACAAAACAGCAAGTCGACGTCGAGCAGAGACCTCGATATCGATGTTAGTACTCGATATCGACCCTTAAGGTCGATTTTGATGTTTGTCACAGAAAATGTTTTTGTAACCAATTTGTCGGAAAAGGATCCGAAGAAAATAGAATGGAGAGGGAAGATGAACAGAAGCAAAACTAAGACTTTTATGAAGAATTTAATTAATTAAAAGGCTTCCAAAGTCGGGGTTTTATGCCACAACGATAACAATGCAAGTTTCATGCTAAAGATATGAACTTTAATGTCTTCCCGTCAAATAACTTTCGTTATCAACACTTAGGTGATTAGAGGCTTTCGCATAATTCCTAAGAGTTACTATCCGATTCATGAGTAATTCAAGTTCGCAATATGAGTGGCTTTCGCTTCAATAATGCAAATAACGAATCTCCCTAACTTTCGCAAAGGGTCATGCATGGGGTAGAAGACGGAATCGCATAAAAGTCATACCTTTGATGCACTTACCTCACATTGCTATCGTCGGGCTCACCCCGACCCTAGAAGTGGGTTGACTACTCGCTCCTCATCATGCACATCATCATCATTGTTATTGAAAGAAAGCTACTTTGAATTAAAACTCCGAAAGAAAGTACAACCGAACAAGCCACTCCGCTCTCGCTTTACAACTCCACTCGGCCACCTCTCTCTCTCTCTCTATTCTCTATTTGCAACTGAATTGTGTCTCAAACTGAATTCCCCCCCCTTTTTTTTTTCCTCAAACTCAGCCCTATTGGCTCCTATTTGTAGATGTCGACAAGGACTCGAAACCTTATCTTTATTCTCTATGATAACTAAAATAAAATAACAACTAAGTAAAAGCTAAAACTTCATGGTGAAATCAGCCTCCTCATGATAAATCTGATGTTGATGATAGGAAATCTCGACCTTTGGATAGATATTGCAAGCATTGGATATAATTCTATCGAAATCGGAGTCGAATTCCTCTGTTGGCATGGTCGATATCGACCCTTGGACCTCGATATCGACCCCTCCAAAATCTTATCTCGAGCTTCTCCTTCTCCTACTCGACTTCTATCAACTTGGTCGATCTGACAGCATCGATATCGACCTGTATACTCGATATCGACCTCTTCTGTGTCGAAATGCTCTGTTTCCTTTTCTGCTCGATTCCTATGTCTCTGATGTACTCGATGTCGAGGTCTTCAGTCGATTTCGACCTCTTCAGAAGACTTCGAGTTCTTTTTCCGCTCTTCTGAATTCATCCATTTTCATCCTGTTTTCTGCGAAATCACATGGAAACTCGTGCAAACCCATATATTTGACATTTAAGCATAAACTACATTATTCCCATGTTTTCCCATTAATGTGCATGCAAAAGACAACAAAATGAATTCATATGTGCATAGAAAATATGGCAATATGCGCGCACATCACGTGGCTCTTCTAGCACGCTAGAGCTTGATTCTAAATAACTCGCGTGGCTCATCTGAGCACGCTGGAGTTCGAATCAATTTAGTTCACGTGTCCCGTTTGATACATTAGAACACGAAATAGCTCATGTGGCTCTTTTAGCATGTTTGAGCTTGAATCTATATAACTCGTGTGGCTCATCTGAGCACGTTGGAGTTCGAATCATTTTAGTTCACCTGTCCCATTTGGCACGATAGAACACGAAATAGCTCGCGTGACTCTTCTAGCACGATAGAGCTTGATTCTAAATAACTCGCGTGGCTCTTGTGAGCACGCTGGAGTTTGAATCAATTTAGTTCACGTGTCCCGTTTGACACGATAGAACACGAAATAGCTCGCGTGACTCTTCTAGCACGATAGAGCTTGATTCTAAATAACTCGCGTGGCTCTTGTGAGCACGCTGGAGTTTGAATCAATTTAGTTCACGTGTCCCGTTTGACACATTAGAACACGAAATAGCTTGCCTGGCTCTTCTAGCACGCTAGAGCTTTATTCTAAATAACTCGCGTGGCTCATCTTAGGGCGTTGGAGTTTGAATCAATTTAGTTCACTTGTCCATTTTGATACGTTGGAACACGAAATAGATCGTGTGGCTCTTCTTGCACGCTAGGGTTTGATTCTAAATACGTCGTGTGGCTCATCTAACCACGCGGCTCATCTAACCACGCAGGTGTTTGAATCAATTTAGTTCACGCGTCCCGTTTGACACGATAGAACACGAAATAGCTCGCGTGGCTCTTCTAGCACGCTAGAGCTTGATTCGAAATAACTCGCGTTGCTCATCTGAGCACGCTGGAGTTCGACTCAATTTAGTTCACGTGTCCCGTTTGACACGTTAGAACACGAAATAGCTCGCGTGGCTATTTTACAATGCTAGAGCTTGATTCTAATTAACTCGCGTGGCTCGTCTCAGCACGCTGGATGTCGAATCAATTTAGTTCACCAGTCCCGTTTGGCACGATAGCAAACGAAATAGCTCACGTGGCTCTTCTAGCATGCTAGAGCTTGATTCTAAATAACTCGCGTGGCTCATCTGAGCACGCTGGAGTTCGAATCAATTTAGTTCACGTGTCCTGTTTGATATGTTGGAACATAATAGCTCGTGTGGCTCTTCTAGCACGCTACAGCTTGATTTTAAATAACTCGTGTGGCTCACCTAACCACGCAGGTGTTTGAATTAATTTAGTTCACGTGTCCCGTTTGACACGATAGAACACTAAATAGCTCGCGTGGCTCTCCTAGCACGCTAGAGCTTAATTCTAAATAACTCGCGTGGCTCATCTGAGCACGCTGGAGTTCGAATCAATTTAGTTCACGTGTCCCGTTTGACACATTAGAACACGAAATATCTCGCGTGGCTCTTTTAGCATGCTAGAGCTTGATTCTAAATAACACGCGTGGCTCATCTGAGCACACTGAAGATCGAATCAATTTAGTTCACCTGTCCTATTTGGCACGATAGAACACGAAATAGCTCGCTTGGCTCTTCTAGCACGCTAGAGCCTGATTCTAAATAACTCGCGTGGCTCTTCTGAGCACGCTGGAGTTTGAATCAATTTAGTTCACATGTCCTGTTTGATAGGTTGGAACACGAAATAGATCGTGTGACTCTTCTAGCACGCTAGGGTTTGATTCTAAATAACTCGCGTGACTCATTTTACCACGCAGGTGTTTGAATCAATTTAGTTCACGTGTCCCATTTGACACGATAGAACACTAAATAGCTCGCGTGGCTCTTCTAGCACGCTAGAGCTTGATTCTAAATAACTCGCGTGGCTCATCTGAGCACGCTGGAGTTCGAATCAATTAAGTTCACGTGTCCCGTTTGATACATTAGAACACAAAATAGCTCATGTGGCTCTTTTAGCATGCTAGAGCTTGAATCTAAATAACTCGCGTGGCTCATCTGAGAACGCTGGAGTTCGAATCAATTTAGTTCACCTGTCCCGTTTGACACGATAGAACACGAAATAGCTCGCCTGGCTCTTCTAGCACGCTAGAGCTTTATTCTAAATAACTCGTGTGGTTCATCTGAGGACGCTGGAGTTTGAATCAATTTAGTTCACTTGTCCTGTTTGATACGTTGGAACATGAAATAGATCGTGTGGCTCTTCTTGCACGCTAGGGTTTGATTCTAAATACGTCGTGTGGCTCATCTAACCACGCAGCTCATCTAACCACGCAGGTGTTTGAATCAATTTAGTTCACGTGTCCCGTTTGACACGATAGAACACGAAATAGTTCGCGTGGCTCTTCTAGCACGCTAGAGCTTGATTCGAAATAACTAGTGTTGCTCATTTGAGCACACTGGAGTTCGACTCAATTTAGTTCACGTGTCCCGTTTGACACGTTAGATCACGAAATAGCTCGCGTGGCTATTTTACAATGCTAGAGCTTGATTCTAATTAACTCGCGTGGCTCGTCTCAGCACGTTGGATGTCGAATCAATTTAGTTCACCAGTCCCGTTTGGCACGATAGAACACGAAATAGCTCGCGTGGCTCTTCTAGCATGCTAGAGCTTGATTCTAAATAACTCGCGTGGCTCATCTGAGCACGCTGGAGTTCGAATCAATTTAGTTCACGTGTCCTGTTTGACATGTTGGAACATAATAGCTCGCGTGGCTCTTCTAGCACGATACAACTTGATTTTAAATAACTCGCGTGGCTCATCTAACCACGCAGGTGTTTGAATTAATTTAGTTCACGTGTCCCGTTTGACACGATAGAACACTAAATAGCTCGCGTGGCTCTTCTAGCACGCTAGAGCTTAATTCTAAATAACTCGCGTGGCTCATCTGAGCACGCTGGAGTTCGAATCAATTTAGTTCACGTGTCCTGTTTGACACATTAGAACACGAATATCTCGCGTGGCTCTTTTAGCATGCTAGAGCTTGATTCTAAATAACACGCATGGCTCATCTGAGCACACTGGAGTTCGAATCAATTTAGTTCACCTGTTCTATTTGGCACGATAGAACACGAAATAGCTTGCTTGGCTCTTCTAGCACGCTAGAGCTTGATTCTAAATAACTCGTGTGGCTCTTCTGAGCACGCTGGAGTTTGAATTAATTTAGTTCACGTGTCCCATTTGACACGATAGAACACGAAATTGCTCGCTTGGCTCTTCTAGCACGCTAGAGCTTGATTCTAAATAACTCGCGTGGCTCATCTGAGCACGCTGGAGTTTGAATCAATTTAGTTCACGTGTCCTGTTTGATAGGTTGGAACACGAAATAGATCGTGTGACTCTTCTAGCACGCTAGGGTTTGATTCCAAATAACTCGCGTGACTCATGTTACCACGCAGGTGTTTGAATCAATTTAGTTCACGCGTCCCGTTTGACATGATAGAACATGAAATAGCTCACGTGGCTCTTCTAGCACGCTAGAGCTTGATTCTAAATGACTCGCGTGGCTCATCTGAGCATGCTGGAGTTCGAATCAATTTAGTTCACGTGTCCCGTTTGACTAGTTAGAACACGAAATAGCTCACGTGGCTCTTCTAGCACGGTAGAGCTTGATTCTAAATGACTCACGTGGCTCATTTGAGCTCGCTGGAGTTCGAATCAATTTAGTTCACCTGTCCCATTTGGCACGATAGAACACGAAATAGCTCGCGTGGCTCTTCTAGCACGCTAGAGCTTGATCCTAAATAACTCACGTGGCTCATCTGAGCACGCTAGAGTTTTAATCAATTTAGTTCACGTGTCCCGTTTGACACGATAGAACACGAAATAACTCGCGTGGCTCTTCTAGCACGGTAGAGCACGATTCTAAATAACTCGCGTTGCTCATCTGAGCACGCTGGAGTTCGAATCAATTTAGTTCACGTGTCCTGTTTGACACGTTGGAACACGAAATAGATCGTGTGGCTCTTCTAGCACGCTAGGGTTTAATTGTAAATAACTCACGTAGCTCATCTAACCACGCAGGTGTTTGAATCAATTTAGTTGATGCGTCCCGTTTGACACGATAGAACACGAAATAGCTCTCGTGGCTCTTCTAGCACGCTAGAGCTTGATTCTAAATAACTCGCGTTGCTTATCTGAGCACGTTGGAGTTCGACTCAATTTAGTTCACGTGTCCCGTTTGACACGTTAGAACACGAAATTGCTCACGTGGCTCTTTTAGCATGCTAGAGCTTGATTCTAAATAACTCGCGTGGCTCGTCTCAGCACGCTGGATGTCGAATCTATTTAGTTCACCTGTCCCGTTTGGCACGATAGAACATGAAATAGCTCGCGTGGCTCTTCTAGCATGCTAGAGCTTGATTCTAAATAACTCGCGTGGCTCATCTGAGCACGTTGGAGTTCGAATCAATTTAGTTCACCTGTCCTGTTTAACACGTTGGAACCCGAAATAACTCGCGTGGCTCTTCTAGCACGCTACAACTTGATTTTAAATAACTCGCGTGGCTCATCTAACCACGCAGGTGTTTGAATCAATTTAGTTCACGTGTCCCGTTTGACACGATAGTACACTAAATAGCTCGCGTGGCTCTTCTAGCACGCTAGAGCTTGATTCTAAATAACTCGCGTGGCTCATCTGAGCATGCTGGAGTTCGAATCAATTTATTTCACCTGTCCCATTTGGCACGATAGAACACGAAATAGCTCGCGTGGCTCTTCTAGCACGCTAGAGCTTGATTCTAAATAACTCGCGTGGCTCTTCTGAGCACGCTAGAGTTTGAATCAATATAGCTCACGTGTCCCGTTTGACACGATAGAACACGAAATGGCTCGCCTGGCTCTTCTAGCACGCTAGAGCTTGATTATAAATAACTCGCGTGGCTCATCTGAGCACGCTGGAGTTTGAATCAATTTAGTTCACGTGTCTTGTTTGACGCGTTTAACACGAAATAGATCGTGTGGCTCTTCTAGCTCGCTAGGGTTTGATTCTAAATAACTCGCGTGGCTCATCTAACCACGCATGTGTTTGAATCAATTTAGTTCACGTGTCCCGTTTGACACGATAGAACAAGAAATAGCTCACGTGGCTCTTCTAGCACGCTAGAGCTTGATTCTAAATAACTCGCGTTTCTCATCTGAGCACGCTAGATTTCGACTCAATTTAGTTCACGTGTCCCGTTTGACACGTTAGAACACGAAATAGCTCGCGTGGCTCTTTCAGCATGCTAGAGCTTGATTCTAAATAACTCGCGTGGCTCATCTCAGCACGCTGGATATCGAATCAATTTAGTTCACCTGTCCCGTTTGGGACGATAGAACACGAAATAGCTCGCGTGGCTCTTCTAGCATGCTAGAGCTTGATTCTAAATAACTCGCGTGGCTCATCTGAGCACGCTGGAGTTCGAATCAATTTAGTTCACGTGTCCTGTTTGACACGTTGGAACACGAAATAGATCGTGTGGCTCTTCTAGCACGCTAGAGCTTGATTCTAAATAAATCGCGCGGCTCATCTAACAACACAGGTGTTTGACACGTTAGAACACGAAATAGCTCGCGTGGCTCTTTTGGCATGCTAGAGCTTGATTCTAAATAACTCGCGTGTCTCATGAGCACGCTGGAGTTCGAATCAATTTAGTTCACCTGTCCCATTTGGCATGATAGAACACGAAATAGCTCGTGTGGTTCTTCTAACACGCTAGAGCTTGATTCTAAATAACTCGCGTGGCTCTTCCGAGCACGCTGGAGTTTGAATCAATTTAGTTTATGTGTTCTGTTTGACACGAGAGAACGCGAAATTGCTCGCATGCCTCTTCTAGCACGCTAAAGCTTGATTCCAAATAACTCGCGTGGCTCATCTGAGCTAGGTGGAGTTTGAATCAACTAGTTCACGTGTTCTGTTTGACACAATAGAACACGAAATAGCTCATGTGGCCCTTCTAGCATGCTAGAGCTTGATTCTAAATAACTCGCGTGGCTCATCTGAGCACGTTGGTGTTCGAATCAATTTAGTTCACCTGTCCTGTTTGACACGTTGGAACCCGAAATAGCTCGCGTGGCTCTTCTAGCACGCTACAACTTGATTTTAAATAACTCGCGTGGCTCATCTAACCACGCAGGTGTTTGAATCAATTTAGTTCACGTGTCCCGTTTGACACGATAGAACACTAAATAGCTCGCGTGGCTCTTCTAGCCCGCTAGAGCTTGATTCTAAATAACTCGCGTGGCTCATCTGAGCATGCTGGAGTTCGAATCAATTTATTTCACCTGTCCCATTGGGCACGATAGAACACGAAATAGCTCGCGTGGCTCTTCTAGCACGCTAGAGCTTGATTCTAAATAACTCGCGTGGCTCTTCTGAGCACGCTGGAGTTTGAATCAATTTAGCTCACGTGTTCCGTTTGACACGATAGAACACGAAATAGCTCGCCTGGCTCTTCTAGCACGCTATAGCTTGATTATAAATAACTCGCGTGGCTCATCTGAGCACGCTGGAGTTTGAATCAATTTAGTTCACGTGTCTTGTTTGACGCGTTTAACACGAAATAGATCGTGTGGCTCTTCTATCTCGCTAGGATTTGATTCTAAATAACTCGCGTGGCCCATCTAACCACGCATGTGTTTGAATCAATTTAGTTCACGTGTCCCGTTTGACACGATAGAACAAGAAATAGCTCACGTGGCTCTTCTAGCACGCTAGAGCTTGATTCTAAATAACTCGCGTTTCTCATCTGAGCACGCTAGATTTCGACTCAATTTAGTTCACGTGTCCCGTTTGACACGTTAGAACACGAAATAGCTCGCGTGGCTGTTTCAGCATGCTAGAGCTTGATTCTAAATAACTCGCATGGCTCATATGAGCACGCTGGAGTTCGAATCAATTTAGTTCACGTGTCCTGTTTGACACGTTGGAACACGAAATAGATCGTGTGGCTCTTCTAGCACGCTAGAGCTTGATTCTAAATAAATCGCGTGGCTCATCTAACCACACAGGTGTTTGACACGTTAGAACACGAAATAGCTCGCGTAGCTCTTTTGGCATGGTAGAGCTTGATTCTAAATAACTCGCGTGTCTCATGAGCACGCTGGAGTTCGAATCAATTTAGTTCACCTGTCCCGTTTGGCATGATAGAACACGAAATAGCTCGTGAGGTTCTTCTAACACGCTAGAGCTTGATTCTAAATAACTCGCGTGGCTCTTCCGAGCACGCTGGAGTTTGAATCAATTTAGTTTATGTGTCCTGTTTGACACGATAGAACGCGAAATTGCTCGCATGCCTCTTCTAGCACGCTAAAGCTTGATTCCAAATAACTCGCGTGGCTCATCTGAGCACGGTGGAGTTTGAATCAACTAGTTCACGTGTTCTGTTTGACACAATAGAACACGAAATAGCTCATGTGGCCCTTCTAGCACGCTAGAGCTTGATTCTAAATAACTCCCGTGGCTCATTTGAGCACGCTGTAGTTTAAATTAATTTAGTTCAAGTGTCCCGTTTGACATAATAGAACATGAAAAGCTCGCGTGGCTCTTCAAGCACGCTAGAGCTTGATTCTAAATAACTCGCGTGGCTCATCTGAGAACGCTGGAGTTCGAATCAATTTAGTTCACGTTTCCCGTTTGACACGTTAGAACACGAAATGGCTCGCGTGGCTCTTTTGGCATGCTAGAGCTTGATTCTAAATAACTCGCGTGGCTCATCTGAGCACGCTGGAGTTAGAATCAATTTCGTTTACCTGTCCCGTTTGGCACGATAGAACACGAAATAACTCGCGTGGCTCTTCTAACACGCTAGAGCTTGATTCTAAATAACTCACGTGGCTCTTCCGAGCACGCTGGAGTTTGAATCAATTTAGTTTATGTGTCCTGTTTGACACGATAGAACGCGAAATTGCTCGCATGCCTCTTCTAGCACGCTAAAGCTTGATTCCAAATAACTCTTGTGGCTCATCTGAGCACGGTGGAGTTTGAATCAACTAGTTCACGTCTTCTGTTTGACACAATAGAACACGAAATAGCTCATGTGGCCCTTCTAGCACGCTAGAGCTTGATTCTAAATAACTCGCGTGGCTCATCTGAGCACGTTGGAGTTCGAATCAATTTAGTTCACCTGTCCTGTTTGACACGTTGGAACCCGAAATAGCTCGCGTGGCTCTTCTAGCACGCTACAACTTGATTTTAAATAACTCGCGTGGCTCATCTAACCACGCAGGTGTTTGAATCAATTTAGTTCACGTGTCCCGTTTGACACGATAGAACACTAAATAGCTCGCGTGGCTCTTCTAGCACGCTATAGCTTGATTCTAAATAACTCGCGTGGCTCATCTGAGCATGATGGAGTTCGAATCAATTTATTTCAACTGTCCCATTTGGCACGATAGAACACGAAATAGCTCGCGTGGCTCTTCTAGCACGCTAGAGCTTGATTCTAAATAACTCGCGTGGCTCTTCTGAGCACGCTGGAGTTTGATTCAATTTAGCTCACGTGTCCCGTTTGACACGATAGAACTCGAAATTGCTCGTCTGGCTCTTCTAGCACGCTAGAGCTTGATTATAAATAACTCGCGTGGCTCATCTGAGCACGCTGGAGTTTGAATCAATTTAGTTCACGTGTCTTGTTTGACGCGTTTAACACGAAATAGATCGTGTGGCTCTTCTAGCTCGCTAGGATTTGATTCTAAATAACTCGCGTGGCTCATCTAACCACGCATGTGTTTGAATCAATTTAGTTCACGTGTCCCGTTTGACACGATAGAACAAGAAATAGCTCACGTGGCTCTTCTAGCATGTTAGAGCTTGATTCTAAATAACTCGCGTTTCTCATCTGAGCACGCTAGATTTCGACTCAATTTAGTTCACGTGTCCCGTTTGACACGTTAGAAAACGAAATAGCTCGTGTGGCTCTTTCAGCATGCTAGAGCTTGATTCTAAATAACTCGCGTGGCTCATCTTAGCACGCTGGATGTCGAATCAATTTAGTTCACCTGTCCCGTTTGGCACGATAGAACACGAAATAGCTCGCGTGGCTCTTCTAACACGCTAGAGCTTTATTCTAAATAACTCACGTGACTCTTCCGAGCACGCTGGAGTTTGAATCAATTTAGTTTATGTGTCCTGTTTGACACGATAGAACGCGAAATTGCTCGCATGCCTCTTCTAGCACGCTAAAGCTTGATTCCAAATAACTCGCGTGGCTCATCTGAGCACGGTGGAGTTTGAATCAACTAGTTCACGTCTTCTGTTTGACACAATAGAACACGAAATAGCTCATGTGGCCCTTCTAGCACGCTAGAGCTTGATTCTAAATAACTCGCGTGGGTCATCTGAGCACATTGGAGTTCGAATCAATTTAGTTCACCTGTCCTGTTTGACACGTTGGAACCCAAAATAGCTCGCGTGGCTCTTCTAGCACGCTATAACCTTATTTTAAATAACTCGCGTGGCTCATCTAACCACGCAGGTGTTTGAATCAATTTAGTTCACGTGTCCCGTTTGACACGATAGAACACTAAATAGCTCGTGTGGCTCTTCTAGCACGCTAGAGCTTGATTCTAAATAACTCGCGTGGCTCATCTGAGCATGCTGGAGTTCCAATCAATTTATTTCACCTGTCCCATTTGGCACGATAGAACACGAAATAGGTCGCGTGGCTCTTCTAGCACGTTAGAGCTTGATTCTAAATAACTCGCGTGGCTCTTCTGAGCACGCTGGAGTTTGAATCAATTTAGCTCACGTGTCCCGTTTGACACGATAGAACACGAAATAGCTCGCCTGGCTCTTCTAGCACGCTAGAGCTTGATTATAAATAACTCGCGTGGCTCATCTGAGCATGCTGGAGTTTGAATCAATTTAGTTCACGTGTCTTGTTTGACGCGTTTAACACGAAATAGATCGTGTGGCTCTTCTAGCTCGCTAGGATTTGATTCTAAATAACTCGCGTGGCTCATCTAACCACGCATGTGTTTGAATCAATTTAGTTCACGTGTCCCGTTTGACACGATAGAACAAGAAATAGCTCACGTGGCTCTTCTAGCACGTTAGAGCTTGATTCTAAATAACTCACGTTTCTCATCTGAGCACGCTAGATTTCGACTCAATTTAGTTCACGTGTCCCGTTTGACACGTTAGAACACGAAATAGCTCGCGTGGCTCTTTCAGCATGCTAGAACTTGATTCTAAATAACTCGCGTGGCTCATCTCAGCACGCTGGATGTCGAATCAATTTAGTTCACCTGTCCCGTTTGGCACGATAGAACACGAAATAGCTCGCGTGGCTCTTCTAGAATGCTAGAGCTTGATTCTAAATAACTCGCGTGGCTCATCTGAGCACGCTGGAGTTCGAATCAATTTAGTTCACGTGTCCTGTTTGACACGTTGGAACACGAAATAGATCGTGTGGCTCTTCTAGCACGCTAGAGCTTGATTCTAAATAAATCGCGTGGCTCATCTAACCACACAGGTGTTTGACACGTTAGAACACGAAATAGCTCGCGTGGCTCTTTTGGCATGCTAGAGCTTGATTCTAAATAACTCGCGTGTCTCATGAGCACGCTGGAGTTCGAATCAATTTAGTTCACCTGTCCCGTTTGGCATGATAGAACACGAAATAGCTCGTGTGGTTCTTCTAACCCGCTAGAGCTTGAATCTAAATAACTCGTGTGGCTCTTCCGAGCACGCTGGAGTTTGAATCAATTTAGTTTCTGTGTCCTGTTTGACACGATAGAACGCGAAATTGCTTGCATGCCTCTTCTAGCACGCTAAAGCTTGATTCCAAATAACTCGCGTGGCTCATCTGAGCACGGTGGAGTTTGAATCAACTAGTTCACGTTTCTGTTTGACACAATAGAACACGAAATAGCTCATGTGGCCCTTCTAGCACGCTAGAGCTTGATTCTAAATAACTCCCGTGGCTCATCTGAGCACGCTGTAGTTTAAATTAATTTAGTTCAAGTGTCCCGTTTGACATAATAGAACATGAAATAGCTCGCGTGGCTCTTCAAGCACGCTAGAGCTTGATTCTAAATAACTCGCGTGGCTCATCTGAGCACGTTAGAGTTCGAATCAATTTAGTTCACGTTTCCCGTTTGACACGTTAGAACACGAAATAGCTCGCGTGGCTCCTTTGGCATGCTAGAGCTTGATTCTAAATAACTCGCGTGGCCCATCTGAGCACGCTGGAGTTAGAATCAATTTAGTTTACCTGTCCCGTTTGGCACGATAGAACACGAAATAGCTCGCGTGGCTCTTCTAACACGCTAGAGCTTGATTCTAAATAACTCACGTGGCTCTTCCGAGCACGCTGGAGTTTGAATCAATTTAGTTTATGTGTCCTGTTTGACACGATAGAACGCGAAATTGCTCGCATGCCTCTTCTAGCACGCTAAAGCTTGATTCCAAATAACTCGCGTGGCTCATCTGAGCACGGTGGAGTTTGAATCAACTAGTTCACGTCTTCTGTTTGACACAATAGAACACGAAATAGCTCATGTGGCCCTTCTAGCACGCTAGAGCTTTATTCTAAATAACTCGCGTGGCTCATCTGAGCACGTTGGAGTTCGAATCAATTTAGTTCACCTGTCCTGTTTGACACGTTGGAACCCGATATAGCTCGCGTGGCTCTTCTAGCATGCTACAACTTGATTTTAAATAACTCGCGTGGCTCATCTAACCACGCAGGTGTTTGAATCAATTTAGTTCACGTGTCCCGTTTGACACGATAGAACACTAAATAGCTCGCGTGGCTCTTCTAGCACGCTAGAACTTGATTCTAAATAACTCGCGTGACTCATCTGAGCATGCTGGAGTTCGAATCAATTTATTTCACCTGTCCCATTTGGCACGATAGAACCCGAAATAGCTCGCGTGGCTCTTCTAGCACGCTAGAGCTTGATTCTAAATAACTCGCGTGGCTCTTCTGAGCACGCTGGAGTTTGAATCAATTTAGCTCACGTGTCCCGTTTGACACGATAGAACACGAAATAGCTCGCCTGGCTCTTCTAGCACGCTAGAGCTTGATTATAAATAACTCGCGTGGCTCATCTGAGCATGCTGGAGTTTGAATCAATTTAGTTCACGTGTCTTGTTTGACGCGTTTAACACGAAATAGATCGTGTGGCTCTTCTAGCTCGCTAGGATTTGATTCTAAATAACTCGCGTGGCTCATCTAACCACGCATGTGTTTGAATCAATTTAGTTCACGTGTCCCGTTTGACACGATAGAACAAGAAATAGCTCACGTGGCTCTTCTAGCACGTTAGAGCTCGATTCTAAATAACTCGCGTTTCTCATCTGAGCACGCAAGATTTGGACTCAATTTAGTTCACGTGTCCCGTTTGACACGTTAGAACACGAAATAGCTCGCGTGGCTCTTTCAGCATGCTAAAGCTTGATTCTAAATAACTCGCGTGGCTCATCTCAGCACGCTGGATGTCGAATCAATTTAGTTCACCTGTCCCGTTTGGCACGATAGAACACGAAATAGCTCGCGTGGCTCTTCTAGCATGCTAGAGCTTGATTCTAAATAACTCGCATGGCTCATCTGAGCACGCTGGAGTTCGAATCAATTTAGTTCACGTGTCCTGTTTGACACATTGGAACACAAAATAGATCGTGTGGCTCTTCTAGCACGCTAGAGCTTGATTCTAAATAAATCGCGTGGCTCATCTAACCACACAGGTGTTTGACACGTTAGAACACGAAATAGCTCGCGTGGCTCTTTTGGCATGCTAGAGCTTGATTCTAAATAACTCGCGTGTCTCATGAGCACGCTGGAGTTCGAATCAATTTAGTTCACCTGTCCCGTTTGGCATGATAGAACACGAAATAGCTCGTGTGGTTCTTCTAACACGCTAGAGCTTGATTCTAAATAACTCGTGTGGCTCTTCCGAGCACGCTGGAGTTTGAATCAATTTAGTTTATGTGTCCTGTTTGACACGATAGAACGCGAAATTGCTCGCATGCCTCTTCTAGCACGCTAAAGCTTGATTCCAAATAATTCGCGTGGCTCATCTGAGCACGGTGGAGTTTGAATCAACTAGTTCACGTGTTCTGTTTGACACAATAGAACACGAAATAGCTCATGTGGCCCTTCTAGCACGCTAGAGCTTGATTCTAAATAACTCCCGTGGCTCATCTGAGCACGCTGTAGTTTAAATTAATTTAGTTCAAGTGTCCCGTTTGACATAATAGAACCTGAAATAGCTCGCGTGGCTCTTCAAGCACGCTAGAGCTTGATTCTAAATAACTCGCGTGGCTCATCTGAGCACGCTGGAGTTCGAATCAATTTAGTTCACGTTTCCCGTTTGACACGTTAGAACACGAAATAGCTCGCGTGGCTCTTTTGGCATGCTAGAGCTTGATTCTAAATAGCTCGCGTGGCTCTTCTAACACGCTAGAGCTTGATTCTAAATAACTCACGTGTCTCTTCCGAGCACGCTGGAGTTTGAATCAATTTAGTTTACGTGTCCTATTTGACACGATAGAATGCGAAATTGCTCGCACGCCTCTTCTAGCACGCTAAAGCTTGATTCCAAATAACTCGCGTGGCTCATCTGAGCACGGTGGAGTTTGAATCAACGAGTTCACGTGTTCTTGACACAATAGAACACGTAATAGCTCATGTGGCCATTCTAGCACACTATAGCTTGATTCTAAATAACTCCCGTGGCTCATCTGATCACGCTGGAGTTTAAATTAATTTAGTTCATAGACCCGTTTGACATAATAGAACACGAAATAGCTCGCGTGGCTCTTCTAGCACGCTAGAGCTTGATTCGAAATAACTCGCGTGGCTCATCTGAGCAAGCTGGAGTTCGAATCAATTTAGTTCACGTTTCCCGTTTGACACGTTAGAATACGAAATAGCTCGCGTGACTCTTTCAGCATGCTAGAGCTTGATTCTAAATAACTCGCTTGGCTCATCTGAGCATGTTACATTTCGAATCAATTTAGTTCACCTGTCCCGTTTGGCACGATAGAACACGAAATAGCTCGCGTGGCTCTTCTAGCACGCTAGAGCTTGATTCTAAATAACTCGCGTGGCTCATCTGAGCATGCCGGAGTTTGAATCAATTTAGTTCACGTGTCCTGTTTGGCACAATAGAAGACGAAATAGCTCGCGTGGCTCTTCTAGCATGCTAGAGCTTGATTCTAAATAACTCGCATGGCTCATCTGAGCACGCTGGAGTTTGAATCAATTAGTTCACGTGTTCTGTTTGACACAATAGAACACGAAATAGCTCATGTGGCCCTTCTAGCACGCTAGAGCTTGATTCTAAATAACTCCTGTGGCTCATCTGAGCACGCTGTAGTTTAAATTAATTTAGTTCAAGTGTCCCGTTTGACATAATAGAACATGAAATAGCTCGCGTGGCTCTTCAAGCACGCTAGAGCTTGATTCTAAATAACTCGCATGGCTCATCTGAGCACACTGGAGTTCGAATCAATTTAGTTCACGTTTCCCGTTTGACATGTTAGAACACGAAATAGCTCGCGTGGCTCTTTTGGCATGCTAGAGCTTGATTCTAAATAACTCGCGTGGCTCATCTGAGCACGCTGGAGTTAGAATCATTTTAGTTTACCTGTCCCGTTTGGCACGATAGAACACGAAATAGCTCGCGTGGCTCTTCCAACACGCTAGAGCTTGATTCTAAATAACTCACGTGGCTCTTCCGAGCACGCTGGAGTTTGAATCAATTTAGTTTACGTTTCCTATTTGACACGATAGAATGCGAAATTGCTCGCACGCCTCTTCTAGCACGCTAAAGCTTGATTCCAAATAACTCGCGTGGCTCATATGAGCACGGTGGAGTTTGAATAAACTAGTTCACGTGTTCTGTTTGACACAATAGAACACGAAATAGCTCATGGTGCCATTCTAGCACACTATAGCTTGATTCTAAATAACTCCCGTGGCTCATCTGATCACGCTGGAGTTTAAATTAATTTAGTTCATAGACCCTTTGACATAATAGAACACGAAATAGCTCGCGTGGCTCTTCTAGCATGCTAGAGCTTGATTCGAAATAACTCGCGTTGCTCATCTGAGCAAGCTGGAGTTCGAATCAATTTAGTTCACGTTTCCCGTTTGACACGTTAGAACACGAAATAGCTCGCGTGGCTCTTTTAGCATGCTAGAGCTTGATTCTAAATAACTCGCTTGGCTCATCTGAGCATGCTGGAGTTCGAATCAATTTAGTTCACCTGTCCCGTTTGGCACGATAGAACACGAAATAGCTCGCGTGGCTCTTCTAACATGCTAGAGCTTGATTCTAAATAACTCGCATGGCTCATCTGAGCACGCTGGAGTTTGAATCAATTAGTTCACGTGTTCTGTTTGACACAATAGAACACGAAATAGCTCATGTGGCCCTTCTAGCACGCTAGAGCTTGATTCTAAATAACTCCCGTGGCTCATCTGAGCACGCTGAAGTTTGAATCAATTTAGTTTAAGTGTCCCGTTTGACACGATAGAACACGAAATAGCTCGCGTGGCTCTTCTAGCACCCTAGAGCTTGATTCTAAATAACTCGTGTGGCTCATCTCAGCACGTTGGATGTCAAATCAATTTAGTTCACCTGTCCCGTTTGGCATGATAGAACACGAAATAGCTCGCGTGGCTCTTCTAGCATGCTAGAGCTTGATTCTAAATAACTCGCGTGGCTTATCTGAGCACGCTGGAGTTCGAATCAATTTAGTTCACGTGTCCTGTTTGACACATTGGAACACGAAATAGCTCGCGTGGCTCTTCTAGCACGCTAGAGCTTGATTCTAAATAACTCACGTTGCTCATCTATCCACGCAGTTGTTTGAATCAATTTAGTTTACGTGTCCCGTTTGACACGGTAGAACACGAAATAGCTCGCGTGGCTCTTCTAGCACGCTAGAGCTTGATTCTAAATAGCTCCCGTGGATGATTTGAGCACATTGGAGTTTGAATCAATTTAGTTCAAGTGTCCCGTTTGACATAATAGAACACGAAATAGCTCGCGTGGCTTTTCTAGCACGCTAGAGCTTGATTCTAAAGAACTCGCGTGGCTCATCTGAGTACGCTGGAGTTCGACTCAATTTAGTTCACGTGTCCCGTTTGACACGTTAGAAACGAAATAGCTCGCGTGGCTCTTCAAGCACGCTAGAGCTTGATTCTAAATAACTCGCGTGGCTCATCTGAGCACGCTGGAGTTCGAATCAATTTAGTTCACGTGTCCCGTTTGACACGTTGGAACACGAAATAGATCTTATGGCTCTTCTAGCACGCTAGAGCTTGATTCTAAATATATCGCGTGGCTCATCTAACCACACAGGTGTTTGAATCAATTTAGATCACGTGTCCCGTTTGATACGATACAACACAAAATAGCTCGCGTGGCTCTTCTAGCACCCTAGAGCTTGATTCTAAATAACTCGCGTGGCTCATCTAAGCACGCTGGAGTTCGAATCAATTTAGTTCATGTTTCCCGTTTGACATGTTAGAACACGAAATAGCTCGTGTGGCTTTTTCGGCATGCTAGAGCTTGATTCTAAATAACTCGCGTAGCTCATCTGAGCACACTGGAGTTCGAATCAATTTAGTTCACCTGTCCCGTTTGGCACGATAGAACAAGAAATAGCACGCGTGGCTCTTCTAGCACGTTAGAGCTTGATTCTAAATAACTCGCGTGGCTCTTCCGAGCACGCTGGAGTTTGAATCAATTTAGTTCACGTGTCCTGTTTGACACGATAGAACTCGAAATTGCTCGCATGCCTCTTCTAGCACGCTAGAGCTTGATTCCAAATAACTCGCGTGGCTCATCTGAGCATGGTGGAGTTTGAATCAACTAGTTCACGTGTTCTGTTTGACATAATAGAACACGAAATAGCTCATGTGGCCCTTCTAGCACGCTAGAGCTTGATTCTAAATAACTCCTGTGGCTGATCTGAGCACGTTGGAGTTTGAATCAATTTAGTTCAAGTGTCCCGTTTGACATAATAGAACACGAAATAGCTCGCGTCGCTTTTCTAGCACGCTAGAGCTTGATTCTAAATAACTCGCGTGGCTCATCTGAGCACACTTGAGTTTGAATCAATTTAGTTCACGTGTCCCGTTTGACACGTTAGAACACGAAATAGCTCGCGTGGATCTTTTAGCACGCTAGAGCTTTATTCCAAATAACTCGCTTGGCTCTTCTTTGCACGCTGGAGTTTGAATCAATTTAGTTCACGTGTCCCGTTTGACATGATAGAACACGAAATAGCTCGCGTGGCTCTTCTAGCACGGTAGAGCTTGATTCTAAATAACTCGCGTGGCTCATCTGAGCACGCTGGAGTTTGAATCAATTTAGTTCACGTATCCTATTTGGCACGATAGAACACGAAATAGCTCGCGTGGCTCTTCTAGCACCCTAGAGCTTGATTCTAAATAACTCGCGTGGCTCATCTCAGCATGTTGGATGTTAAATCAATTTAGTTCACCTGTCCCATTTGGCACGATAGAACACGAAATAGCTCGCGTGGCTCTTCTAGCATGCTAGCGCTTGATTCTAAATAACTCGTGTGGCTCATCTGAGCACGCTGAAGTTCGAATCAGTTTAGTTCACGTGTCCTGTTTGACACGTTGGAACACGAAATAGCTCGCGTGGCTCTTCTAGCACGCTAGAGCTTGATTCTAAATAACTCGCGTGGCTCATCTATCTACGTAGGTGTTTGAATCAATTTAGTTCACGTGTTCCGTTTGACACGGTAGAATACGAAATAGCTCGCGTGGCTCTTCTAGCACGCTAGAGCTTGATTCTAAATAACTCACGTGGCTCTTCCGAGCACGCTGGAGTTTGAATCAATTTAGTTTATGTGTCCTGTTTGACACGATAGAACGCGAAATTGCTCGCATGCCTCTTCTAGCACGCTAAAGCTTGATTCCAAATAACTCGCGTGGCTCATCTGAGCACGGTGGAGTTTGAATCAACTAGTTCACGTCTTCTGTTTGACACAATAGAACACGAAATAGCTCATGTGGCCCTTCTAGCACGCTAGAGCTTTATTCTAAATAACTCGCGTGGCTCATCTGAGCACGTTGGAGTTCGAATCAATTTAGTTCACCTGTCCTGTTTGACACGTTGGAACCCGATATAGCTCGCGTGGCTCTTCTAGCATGCTACAACTTGATTTTAAATAACTCGCGTGGCTCATCTAACCACGCAGGTGTTTGAATCAATTTAGTTCACGTGTCCCGTTTGACACGATAGAACACTAAATAGCTCGCGTGGCTCTTCTAGCACGCTAGAACTTGATTCTAAATAACTCGCGTGACTCATCTGAGCATGCTGGAGTTCGAATCAATTTATTTCACCTGTCCCATTTGGCACGATAGAACCCGAAATAGCTCGCGTGGCTCTTCTAGCACGCTAGAGCTTGATTCTAAATAACTCGCGTGGCTCTTCTGAGCACGCTGGAGTTTGAATCAATTTAGCTCACGTGTCCCGTTTGACACGATAGAACACGAAATAGCTCGCCTGGCTCTTCTAGCACGCTAGAGCTTGATTATAAATAACTCGCGTGGCTCATCTGAGCATGCTGGAGTTTGAATCAATTTAGTTCACGTGTCTTGTTTGACGCGTTTAACACGAAATAGATCGTGTGGCTCTTCTAGCTCGCTAGGATTTGATTCTAAATAACTCGCGTGGCTCATCTAACCACGCATGTGTTTGAATCAATTTAGTTCACGTGTCCCGTTTGACACGATAGAACAAGAAATAGCTCACGTGGCTCTTCTAGCACGTTAGAGCTCGATTCTAAATAACTCGCGTTTCTCATCTGAGCACGCAAGATTTGGACTCAATTTAGTTCACGTGTCCCGTTTGACACGTTAGAACACGAAATAGCTCGCGTGGCTCTTTCAGCATGCTAAAGCTTGATTCTAAATAACTCGCGTGGCTCATCTCAGCACGCTGGATGTCGAATCAATTTAGTTCACCTGTCCCGTTTGGCACGATAGAACACGAAATAGCTCGCGTGGCTCTTCTAGCATGCTAGAGCTTGATTCTAAATAACTCGCATGGCTCATCTGAGCACGCTGGAGTTCGAATCAATTTAGTTCACGTGTCCTGTTTGACACATTGGAACACAAAATAGATCGTGTGGCTCTTCTAGCACGCTAGAGCTTGATTCTAAATAAATCGCGTGGCTCATCTAACCACACAGGTGTTTGACACGTTAGAACACGAAATAGCTCGCGTGGCTCTTTTGGCATGCTAGAGCTTGATTCTAAATAACTCGCGTGTCTCATGAGCACGCTGGAGTTCGAATCAATTTAGTTCACCTGTCCCGTTTGGCATGATAGAACACGAAATAGCTCGTGTGGTTCTTCTAACACGCTAGAGCTTGATTCTAAATAACTCGTGTGGCTCTTCCGAGCACGCTGGAGTTTGAATCAATTTAGTTTATGTGTCCTGTTTGACACGATAGAACGCGAAATTGCTCGCATGCCTCTTCTAGCACGCTAAAGCTTGATTCCAAATAATTCGCGTGGCTCATCTGAGCACGGTGGAGTTTGAATCAACTAGTTCACGTGTTCTGTTTGACACAATAGAACACGAAATAGCTCATGTGGCCCTTCTAGCACGCTAGAGCTTGATTCTAAATAACTCCCGTGGCTCATCTGAGCACGCTGTAGTTTAAATTAATTTAGTTCAAGTGTCCCGTTTGACATAATAGAACCTGAAATAGCTCGCGTGGCTCTTCAAGCACGCTAGAGCTTGATTCTAAATAACTCGCGTGGCTCATCTGAGCACGCTGGAGTTCGAATCAATTTAGTTCACGTTTCCCGTTTGACACGTTAGAACACGAAATAGCTCGCGTGGCTCTTTTGGCATGCTAGAGCTTGATTCTAAATAACTCGCGTGGCTCATCTGAGCACGCTGGAGTTAGAATAATTTTAGTTTACCTGTCCCGTTTGGCACGATAGAACACGAAATAGCTCGCGTGGCTCTTCTAACACGCTAGAGCTTGATTCTAAATAACTCACGTGTCTCTTCCGAGCACGCTGGAGTTTGAATCAATTTAGTTTACGTGTCCTATTTGACACGATAGAATGCGAAATTGCTCGCACGCCTCTTCTAGCACGCTAAAGCTTGATTCCAAATAACTCGCGTGGCTCATCTGAGCACGGTGGAGTTTGAATCAACGAGTTCACGTGTTCTTGACACAATAGAACACGTAATAGCTCATGTGGCCATTCTAGCACACTATAGCTTGATTCTAAATAACTCCCGTGGCTCATCTGATCACGCTGGAGTTTAAATTAATTTAGTTCATAGACCCGTTTGACATAATAGAACACGAAATAGCTCGCGTGGCTCTTCTAGCACGCTAGAGCTTGATTCGAAATAACTCGCGTGGCTCATCTGAGCAAGCTGGAGTTCGAATCAATTTAGTTCACGTTTCCCGTTTGACACGTTAGAATACGACATAGCTCGCGTGACTCTTTCAGCATGCTAGAGCTTGATTCTAAATAACTCGCTTGGCTCATCTGAGCATGTTACATTTCGAATCAATTTAGTTCACCTGTCCCGTTTGGCACGATAGAACACGAAATAGCTCGCGTGGCTCTTCTAGCACGCTAGAGCTTGATTCTAAATAACTCGCGTGGCTCATCTGAGCATGCCGGAGTTTGAATCAATTTAGTTCACGTGTCCTGTTTGGCACAATAGAAGACGAAATAGCTCGCGTGGCTCTTCTAGCATGCTAGAGCTTGATTCTAAATAACTCGCATGGCTCATCTGAGCACGCTGGAGTTTGAATCAATTAGTTCACGTGTTCTGTTTGACACAATAGAACACGAAATAGCTCATGTGGCCCTTCTAGCACGCTAGAGCTTGATTCTAAATAACTCCTGTGGCTCATCTGAGCACGCTGTAGTTTAAATTAATTTAGTTCAAGTGTCCCGTTTGACATAATAGAACATGAAATAGCTCGCGTGGCTCTTCAAGCACGCTAGAGCTTGATTCTAAATAACTCGCATGGCTCATCTGAGCACACTGGAGTTCGAATCAATTTAGTTCACGTTTCCCGTTTGACATGTTAGAACACGAAATAGCTCGCGTGGCTCTTTTGGCATGCTAGAGCTTGATTCTAAATAACTCGCGTGGCTCATCTGAGCACGCTGGAGTTAGAATCATTTTAGTTTACCTGTCCCGTTTGGCACGATAGAACACGAAATAGCTCGCGTGGCTCTTCCAACACGCTAGAGCTTGATTCTAAATAACTCACGTGGCTCTTCCGAGCACGCTGGAGTTTGAATCAATTTAGTTTACGTTTCCTATTTGACACGATAGAATGCGAAATTGCTCGCACGCCTCTTCTAGCACGCTAAAGCTTGATTCCAAATAACTCGCGTGGCTCATATGAGCACGGTGGAGTTTGAATAAACTAGTTCACGTGTTCTGTTTGACACAATAGAACACGAAATAGCTCATGGTGCCATTCTAGCACACTATAGCTTGATTCTAAATAACTCCCGTGGCTCATCTGATCACGCTGGAGTTTAAATTAATTTAGTTCATAGACCCTTTGACATAATAGAACACGAAATAGCTCGCGTGGCTCTTCTAGCATGCTAGAGCTTGATTCGAAATAACTCGCGTTGCTCATCTGAGCAAGCTGGAGTTCGAATCAATTTAGTTCACGTTTCCCGTTTGACACGTTAGAACACGAAATAGCTCGCGTGGCTCTTTTAGCATGCTAGAGCTTGATTCTAAATAACTCGCTTGGCTCATCTGAGCATGCTGGAGTTCGAATCAATTTAGTTCACCTGTCCCGTTTGGCACGATAGAACACGAAATAGCTCGCGTGGCTCTTCTAACATGCTAGAGCTTGATTCTAAATAACTCGCATGGCTCATCTGAGCACGCTGGAGTTTGAATCAATTAGTTCACGTGTTCTGTTTGACACAATAGAACACGAAATAGCTCATGTGGCCCTTCTAGCACGCTAGAGCTTGATTCTAAATAACTCCCGTGGCTCATCTGAGCACGCTGAAGTTTGAATCAATTTAGTTTAAGTGTCCCGTTTGACACGATAGAACACGAAATAGCTCGCGTGGCTCTTCTAGCACCCTAGAGCTTGATTCTAAATAACTCGTGTGGCTCATCTCAGCACGTTGGATGTCAAATCAATTTAGTTCACCTGTCCCGTTTGGCATGATAGAACACGAAATAGCTCGCGTGGCTCTTCTAGCATGCTAGAGCTTGATTCTAAATAACTCGCGTGGCTTATCTGAGCACGCTGGAGTTCGAATCAATTTAGTTCACGTGTCCTGTTTGACACATTGGAACACGAAATAGCTCGCGTGGCTCTTCTAGCACGCTAGAGCTTGATTCTAAATAACTCACGTTGCTCATCTATCCACGCAGTTGTTTGAATCAATTTAGTTTACGTGTCCCGTTTGACACGGTAGAACACGAAATAGCACGCGTGGCTCTTCTAGCACGCTAGAGCTTGATTCTAAATAGCTCCCGTGGATGATTTGAGCACATTGGAGTTTGAATCAATTTAGTTCAAGTGTCCCGTTTGACATAATAGAACACGAAATAGCTCGCGTGGCTTTTCTAGCACGCTAGAGCTTGATTCTAAAGAACTCGCGTGGCTCATCTGAGTACGCTGGAGTTCGACTCAATTTAGTTCACGTGTCCCGTTTGACACGTTAGAAACGAAATAGCTCGCGTGGCTCTTCAAGCACGCTAGAGCTTGATTCTAAATAACTCGCGTGGCTCATCTGAGCACGCTGGAGTTCGAATCAATTTAGTTCACGTGTCCCGTTTGACACGTTGGAACACGAAATAGATCTTATGGCTCTTCTAGCACGCTAGAGCTTGATTCTAAATATATCGCGTGGCTCATCTAACCACACAGGTGTTTGAATCAATTTAGATCACGTGTCCCGTTTGATACGATACAACACAAAATAGCTCGCGTGGCTCTTCTAGCACCCTAGAGCTTGATTCTAAATAACTCGCGTGGCTCATCTAAGCACGCTGGAGTTCGAATCAATTTAGTTCATGTTTCCCGTTTGACATGTTAGAACACGAAATAGCTCGTGTGGCTTTTTCGGCATGCTAGAGCTTGATTCTAAATAACTCGCGTAGCTCATCTGAGCACACTGGAGTTCGAATCAATTTAGTTCACCTGTCCCGTTTGGCACGATAGAACAAGAAATAGCACGCGTGGCTCTTCTAGCACGTTAGAGCTTGATTCTAAATAACTCGCGTGGCTCTTCCGAGCACGCTGGAGTTTGAATCAATTTAGTTCACGTGTCCTGTTTGACACGATAGAACTCGAAATTGCTCGCATGCCTCTTCTAGCACGCTAGAGCTTGATTCCAAATAACTCGCGTGGCTCATCTGAGCATGGTGGAGTTTGAATCAACTAGTTCACGTGTTCTGTTTGACATAATAGAACACGAAATAGCTCATGTGGCCCTTCTAGCACGCTAGAGCTTGATTCTAAATAACTCCTGTGGCTGATCTGAGCACGTTGGAGTTTGAATCAATTTAGTTCAAGTGTCCCGTTTGACATAATAGAACACGAAATAGCTCGCGTCGCTTTTCTAGCACGCTAGAGCTTGATTCTAAATAACTCGCGTGGCTCATCTGAGCACACTTGAGTTTGAATCAATTTAGTTCACGTGTCCCGTTTGACACGTTAGAACACGAAATAGCTCGCGTGGATCTTTTAGCACGCTAGAGCTTTATTCCAAATAACTCGCTTGGCTCTTCTTTGCACGCTGGAGTTTGAATCAATTTAGTTCACGTGTCCCGTTTGACATGATAGAACACGAAATAGCTCGCGTGGCTCTTCTAGCACGGTAGAGCTTGATTCTAAATAACTCGCGTGGCTCATCTGAGCACGCTGGAGTTTGAATCAATTTAGTTCACGTATCCTATTTGGCACGATAGAACACGAAATAGCTCGCGTGGCTCTTCTAGCACCCTAGAGCTTGATTCTAAATAACTCGCGTGGCTCATCTCAGCATGTTGGATGTTAAATCAATTTAGTTCACCTGTCCCATTTGGCACGATAGAACACGAAATAGCTCGCGTGGCTCTTCTAGCATGCTAGCGCTTGATTCTAAATAACTCGTGTGGCTCATCTGAGCACGCTGAAGTTCGAATCAGTTTAGTTCACGTGTCCTGTTTGACACGTTGGAACACGAAATAGCTCGCGTGGCTCTTCTAGCACGCTAGAGCTTGATTCTAAATAACTCGCGTGGCTCATCTATCTACGTAGGTGTTTGAATCAATTTAGTTCACGTGTTCCGTTTGACACGGTAGAATACGAAATAGCTCGCGTGGCTCTTCTAGCACGCTAGAGCTTGATTCTAAATAACTCGCGTGGCTCTTCCGAGCAGGCTGGAGTTTGAATCAATTTAGTTTATGTGTCCTGTTTGACACGATAGAATGCGAAATTGCTCGCATGCCTCTTCTAGCACACTAAAGCTTTATTCCAAATAACACGCGTGGCTCATCTCAGCACGGTGGAGTTTGAATCAACTAGTTCACGTGTTCTGTTTGACACAATAGAACACGAAATAGCTCATGTGGCCCTTCTACCACACTATAGCTTGATTCTAAATAACTCCCGTGGCTCATCTGATCACGCTGGAGTTTAAATTAATTTAGTTCATAGACCCGTTTGACATAATAGAACACGAAATAGCTCGCGTGGCTCTTCTAGCACGCTAGAGCTTGATTCTAAATAACTCGCGTGGCTCATCGGAGGACGCTGGAGTTCGAATCAATTTAGTTCACGTTTCCCGTTTGACACGTTAGAACACGAAATAGCTCGCGTGGCTCTTTTGGCATGCTAGAGCTTGATTCTAAATAACTCGCGTGGCTCATCTGAGCACGCTGGAGTTAGAATAATTTTAGTTTACCTGTCCCGTTTGGCACGATAGAACACGAAATAGCTCGCGTGGCTCTTCTAACACGCTAGAGCTTGATTCTAAATAACTCACGTGTCTCTTCCGAGCACGCTGGAGTTTGAATCAATTTAGTTTACGTGTCCTATTTGACATGATAGAATGCGAAATTGCTCGCACGCCTCTTCTAGCACGCTAAAGCTCGATTCCAAATAACTCGCGTGGCTCATCTGAGCACGGTGGAGTTTGAATCAACGAGTTCACGTGTTCTGTTTGACACAATAGAACACATAATAGCTCATGTGGCCATTCTAGCACACTATAGCTTGATTCTAAATAACTCCCGTGGCTCATCTGATCACGCTGGAGTTTAAATTAATTTAGTTCATAGACCCGTTTGACATAATAGAACACGAAATAGCTCGCGTGGCTCTTCTAGCACGCTAGAGCTTGATTCGAAATAACTCGCGTGGCTCATCTGAGCAAGCTGGAGTTCGAATCAATTTAGTTCACGTTTCCCGTTTGACACGTTAGAATACGAAATAGCTCGCGTGACTCTTTCAGCATGCTAGAGCTTGATTCTAAATAACTCGCTTGGCTCATCTGAGCATGCTGCATTTCGAATCAATTTAGTTCAGCTGTCCCGTTTGGCACGACAGAACACGAAATAGCTCGCGTGGCTCTTCTAGCACGCTAGAGCTTGATTCTAAATAACTCGCGTGGCTCATCTGAGCAGGCCGGAGTTTGAATCAATTTAGTTCACGTGTCCTGTTTGGCACAATAGAAGACGAAATAGCTCGCGTGGCTGTTCTAGCATGCTAGAGCTTGATTCTAAATAACTCGCATGGCTCATCTGAGCATGCTGGAGTTTGAATCAATTAGTTCACGTGTTCTGTTTGACACAATAGAACACGAAATAGCTCATGTGGCCCTTCTAGCACGCTAGAGCTTGATTCTAAATAACTCCCGTGGCTCATCTGAGCACGCTGTAGTTTAAATTAATTTAGTTCAAGTGTCCCGTTTGACATAATAGAACATGAAATAGCTCGCGTGGCTCTTCAAGCACGCTAGAGCTTGATTCTAAATAACTCGCATGGCTCATCTGAGCACGCTGGAGTTCGAATCAATTTAGTTCACGTTTCCCGTTTGACACGTTAGAACACGAAATAGCTCGCGTGGCTCTTTTGGCATGCTAGAGCTTGATTCTAAATAACTCGCGTGGCTCATCTGAGCACGCTGGAGTTAGAATCATTTTAGTTTACCTGTCCCGTTTGGCACGATAGAACACGAAATAGCTCGCGTGGCTCTTCCAACACGCTAGAGCTTGATTCTAAATAACTCACGTGGCTCTTCCGAGCACTCTGGAGTTTGAATCAATTTAGTTTACGTGTCCTATTTGACACGATAGAATGCGAAATTGCTCGCACGCCTCTTCTAGCACGCTAAAGCTTGATTCCAAATAACTCTCGTGGCTCATATGAGCACGGTGGAGTTTGAATCAACTAGTTCACGTGTTCTGTTTGACACAATAGAACACGAAATAGCTCATGGTGCCATTCTAGCACACTATAGCTTGATTCTAAATAACTCCCGTGGCTCATCTGAACACGCTGGAGTTTAAATTAATTTAGTTCATAGACCCTTTGACATAATAGAACACGAAATAGCTCGCGTGGCTCTTCTAGCACGCTAGAGCTTGATTCGAAATAACTCGCGTTGCTCATCTGAGCAAGCTGGAGTTCGAATCAATTTAGTTCACGTTTCCCGTTTGACACGTTAGAACACGAAATAGCTCGCGTGGCTCTTTTAGCATGCTAGAGCTTGATTCTAAATAACTCGCTTGGCTCATCTGAGCATGCTGGAGTTCGAATCAATTTAGTTCACCTGTCCCGTTTGGCACGATAGAACACGAAATAGCTCGCGTGGCTCTTCTAGCATGCTAGAGCTTGATTCTAAATAACTCGCATGGCTCATCTGAGCACGCTGGAGTTTGAATCAATTAGTTCACGTGTTCTGTTTGACACAATAGAACACGAAATAGCTCATGTGGCCCTTCTAGCACGCTAGAGCTTGATTCTAAATAACTCCCGTGGCTCATCTGAGCACGCTGAAGTTTGAATCAATTTAGTTTAAGTGTCCCGTTTGACACGATAGAACACGAAATAGCTCGCGTGGCTCTTCTAGCACCCTAGAGCTTGATTCTAAATAACTCGTGTGGCTCATCTCAGCACGTTGGATGTCAAATCAATTTAGTTCACCTGTCCCGTTTGGCATGATAGAACACGAAATAGCTCGCGTGGCTCTTCTAGCATGCTAGAGCTTGATTCTAAATAACTCGCGTGGCTTATCTGAGCACGCTGGAGTTCGAATCAATTTAGTTCACGTGTCCTGTTTGACACATTGGAACACGAAATAGCTCGCGTGGCTCTTCTAGCACGCTAGAGCTTGATTCTAAATAACTCACGTTGCTCATCTATCCACGCAGTTGTTTGAATCAATTTAGTTTACGTGTCCCGTTTGACACGGTAGAACACGAAATAGCTCGCGTGGCTCTTCTAGCACGCTAGAGCTTGATTCTAAATAGCTCCCGTGGATGATTTGAGCACATTGGAGTTTGAATCAATTTAGTTCAAGTGTCCCGTTTGACATAATAGAACACGAAATAGCTCGCGTGGCTTTTCTAGCACGCTAGAGCTTGATTCTAAAGAACTCGCGTGGCTCATCTGAGTACGCTGGAGTTCGACTCAATTTAGTTCACGTGTCCCGTTTGACACGTTAGAAACGAAATAGCTCGCGTGGCTCTTCAAGCACGCTAGAGCTTGATTCTAAATAACTCGCGTGGCTCATCTGAGCACGCTGGAGTTCGAATCAATTTAGTTCACGTGTCCCGTTTGACACGTTGGAACACGAAATAGATCTTATGGCTCTTCTAGCACGCTAGAGCTTGATTCTAAATATATCGCGTGGCTCATCTAACCACACAGGTGTTTGAATCAATTTAGATCACGTGTCCCGTTTGATACGATACAACACAAAATAGCTCGCGTGGCTCTTCTAGCACCCTAGAGCTTGATTCTAAATAACTCGCGTGGCTCATCTAAGCACGCTGGAGTTCGAATCAATTTAGTTCATGTTTCCCGTTTGACATGTTAGAACACGAAATAGCTCGTGTGGCTTTTTCGGCATGCTAGAGCTTGATTCTAAATAACTCGCGTAGCTCATCTGAGCACACTGGAGTTCGAATCAATTTAGTTCACCTGTCCCGTTTGGCACGATAGAACAAGAAATAGCACGCGTGGCTCTTCTAGCACGTTAGAGCTTGATTCTAAATAACTCGCGTGGCTCTTCCGAGCACGCTGGAGTTTGAATCAATTTAGTTCACGTGTCCTGTTTGACACGATAGAACTCGAAATTGCTCGCATGCCTCTTCTAGCACGCTAGAGCTTGATTCCAAATAACTCGCGTGGCTCATCTGAGCATGGTGGAGTTTGAATCAACTAGTTCACGTGTTCTGTTTGACATAATAGAACACGAAATAGCTCATGTGGCCCTTCTAGCACGCTAGAGCTTGATTCTAAATAACTCCTGTGGCTGATCTGAGCACGTTGGAGTTTGAATCAATTTAGTTCAAGTGTCCCGTTTGACATAATAGAACACGAAATAGCTCGCGTCGCTTTTCTAGCACGCTAGAGCTTGATTCTAAATAACTCGCGTGGCTCATCTGAGCACACTTGAGTTTGAATCAATTTAGTTCACGTGTCCCGTTTGACACGTTAGAACACGAAATAGCTCGCGTGGATCTTTTAGCACGCTAGAGCTTTATTCCAAATAACTCGCTTGGCTCTTCTTTGCACGCTGGAGTTTGAATCAATTTAGTTCACGTGTCCCGTTTGACATGATAGAACACGAAATAGCTCGCGTGGCTCTTCTAGCACGGTAGAGCTTGATTCTAAATAACTCGCGTGGCTCATCTGAGCACGCTGGAGTTTGAATCAATTTAGTTCACGTATCCTATTTGGCACGATAGAACACGAAATAGCTCGCGTGGCTCTTCTAGCACCCTAGAGCTTGATTCTAAATAACTCGCGTGGCTCATCTCAGCATGTTGGATGTTAAATCAATTTAGTTCACCTGTCCCATTTGGCACGATAGAACACGAAATAGCTCGCGTGGCTCTTCTAGCATGCTAGCGCTTGATTCTAAATAACTCGTGTGGCTCATCTGAGCACGCTGAAGTTCGAATCAGTTTAGTTCACGTGTCCTGTTTGACACGTTGGAACACGAAATAGCTCGCGTGGCTCTTCTAGCACGCTAGAGCTTGATTCTAAATAACTCGCGTGGCTCATCTATCTACGTAGGTGTTTGAATCAATTTAGTTCACGTGTTCCGTTTGACACGGTAGAATACGAAATAGCTCGCGTGGCTCTTCTAGCACGCTAGAGCTTGATTCTAAATAACTCGCGTGGCTCTTCCGAGCAGGCTGGAGTTTGAATCAATTTAGTTTATGTGTCCTGTTTGACACGATAGAATGCGAAATTGCTCGCATGCCTCTTCTAGCACACTAAAGCTTTATTCCAAATAACACGCGTGGCTCATCTCAGCACGGTGGAGTTTGAATCAACTAGTTCACGTGTTCTGTTTGACACAATAGAACACGAAATAGCTCATGTGGCCCTTCTACCACACTATAGCTTGATTCTAAATAACTCCCGTGGCTCATCTGATCACGCTGGAGTTTAAATTAATTTAGTTCATAGACCCGTTTGACATAATAGAACACGAAATAGCTCGCGTGGCTCTTCTAGCACGCTAGAGCTTGATTCTAAATAACTCGCGTGGCTCATCGGAGGACGCTGGAGTTCGAATCAATTTAGTTCACGTTTCCCGTTTGACACGTTAGAACACGAAATAGCTCGCGTGGCTCTTTTGGCATGCTAGAGCTTGATTCTAAATAACTCGCGTGGCTCATCTGAGCACGCTGGAGTTAGAATAATTTTAGTTTACCTGTCCCGTTTGGCACGATAGAACACGAAATAGCTCGCGTGGCTCTTCTAACACGCTAGAGCTTGATTCTAAATAACTCACGTGTCTCTTCCGAGCACGCTGGAGTTTGAATCAATTTAGTTTACGTGTCCTATTTGACATGATAGAATGCGAAATTGCTCGCACGCCTCTTCTAGCACGCTAAAGCTCGATTCCAAATAACTCGCGTGGCTCATCTGAGCACGGTGGAGTTTGAATCAACGAGTTCACGTGTTCTGTTTGACACAATAGAACACATAATAGCTCATGTGGCCATTCTAGCACACTATAGCTTGATTCTAAATAACTCCCGTGGCTCATCTGATCACGCTGGAGTTTAAATTAATTTAGTTCATAGACCCGTTTGACATAATAGAACACGAAATAGCTCGCGTGGCTCTTCTAGCACGCTAGAGCTTGATTCGAAATAACTCGCGTGGCTCATCTGAGCAAGCTGGAGTTCGAATCAATTTAGTTCACGTTTCCCGTTTGACACGTTAGAATACGAAATAGCTCGCGTGACTCTTTCAGCATGCTAGAGCTTGATTCTAAATAACTCGCTTGGCTCATCTGAGCATGCTGCATTTCGAATCAATTTAGTTCAGCTGTCCCGTTTGGCACGACAGAACACGAAATAGCTCGCGTGGCTCTTCTAGCACGCTAGAGCTTGATTCTAAATAACTCGCGTGGCTCATCTGAGCAGGCCGGAGTTTGAATCAATTTAGTTCACGTGTCCTGTTTGGCACAATAGAAGACGAAATAGCTCGCGTGGCTGTTCTAGCATGCTAGAGCTTGATTCTAAATAACTCGCATGGCTCATCTGAGCATGCTGGAGTTTGAATCAATTAGTTCACGTGTTCTGTTTGACACAATAGAACACGAAATAGCTCATGTGGCCCTTCTAGCACGCTAGAGCTTGATTCTAAATAACTCCCGTGGCTCATCTGAGCACGCTGTAGTTTAAATTAATTTAGTTCAAGTGTCCCGTTTGACATAATAGAACATGAAATAGCTCGCGTGGCTCTTCAAGCACGCTAGAGCTTGATTCTAAATAACTCGCATGGCTCATCTGAGCACGCTGGAGTTCGAATCAATTTAGTTCACGTTTCCCGTTTGACACGTTAGAACACGAAATAGCTCGCGTGGCTCTTTTGGCATGCTAGAGCTTGATTCTAAATAACTCGCGTGGCTCATCTGAGCACGCTGGAGTTAGAATCATTTTAGTTTACCTGTCCCGTTTGGCACGATAGAACACGAAATAGCTCGCGTGGCTCTTCCAACACGCTAGAGCTTGATTCTAAATAACTCACGTGGCTCTTCCGAGCACTCTGGAGTTTGAATCAATTTAGTTTACGTGTCCTATTTGACACGATAGAATGCGAAATTGCTCGCACGCCTCTTCTAGCACGCTAAAGCTTGATTCCAAATAACTCTCGTGGCTCATATGAGCACGGTGGAGTTTGAATAAACTAGTTCACGTGTTCTGTTTGACACAATAGAACACGAAATAGCTCATGGTGCCATTCTAGCACACTATAGCTTGATTCTAAATAACTCCCGTGGCTCATCTGAACACGCTGGAGTTTAAATTAATTTAGTTCATAGACCCTTTGACATAATAGAACACGAAATAGCTCGCGTGGCTCTTCTAGCACGCTAGAGCTTGATTCGAAATAACTCGCGTTGCTCATCTGAGCAAGCTGGAGTTCGAATCAATTTAGTTCACGTTTCCCGTTTGACACGTTAGAACACGAAATAGCTCGCGTGGCTCTTTTAGCATGCTAGAGCTTGATTCTAAATAACTCGCTTGGCTCATCTGAGCATGCTGGAGTTCGAATCAATTTAGTTCACCTGTCCCGTTTGGCACGATAGAACACGAAATAGCTCGCGTGGCTCTTCTAGCATGCTAGAGCTTGATTCTAAATAACTCGCATGGCTCATCTGAGCACGCTGGAGTTTGAATCAATTAGTTCACGTGTTCTGTTTGACACAATAGAACACGAAATAGCTCATGTGGCCCTTCTAGCACGCTAGAGCTTGATTCTAAATAACTCCCGTGGCTCATCTGAGCACGCTGAAGTTTGAATCAATTTAGTTTAAGTGTCCCGTTTGACACGATAGAACACGAAATAGCTCGCGTGGCTCTTCTAGCACCCTAGAGCTTGATTCTAAATAACTCGTGTGGCTCATCTCAGCACGTTGGATGTCAAATCAATTTAGTTCACCTGTCCCGTTTGGCATGATAGAACACGAAATAGCTCGCGTGGCTCTTCTAGCATGCTAGAGCTTGATTCTAAATAACTCGCGTGGCTTATCTGAGCACGCTAGAGTTCGAATCAATTTAGTTCACGTGTCCTGTTTGACACATTGGAACACGAAATAGCTCGCGTGGCTCTTCTAGCACGCTAGAGCTTGATTCTAAATAACTCGCGTTGCTCATCTATCCACGCAGTTGTTTGAATCAATTTAGTTTACGTGTCCCGTTTGACACGGTAGAACACGAAATAGCTCGCGTGGCTCTTCTAGCACGCTAGAGCTTGATTCTAAATAACTCCCGTGGATGATTTGAGCACGTTGGAGTTTGAATCAATTTAGTTCAAGTGTCCCGTTTGACATAATAGAACACGAAATAGCTCGCGTGGCTTTTCTAGCACGCTAGAGCTTGATTCTAAAGAATTCGCGTGGCTCATCTGAGTACGCTGGAGTTCGACTCAATTTAGTTCACGTGTCCCGTTTGACACGTTGGAACACGAAATAGATCTTGTGGCTCTTCTAGCACGCTAGAGCTTGATTCTAAATATATCGCGTGGCTCATCTAACCACACAGGTGTTTGAATCAATTTAGATCACGTGTCCCGTTTGATACGATACAACACAAAATAGCTCGCGTGGCTCTTCTAGCACCCTAGAGCTTGATTCTAAATAACTCGCGTGGCTCATCTAAGCACGCTGGAGTTCGAATCAATTTAGTTCATGTTTCCCGTTTGACATGTTAGAACACGAAATAGCTCGTGTGGATTTTTCGGCATGCTAGAGCTTGATTCTAAATAACTCGCGTAGCTCATCTGAGCACGCTGGAGTTCGAATCAATTTAGTTCACCTGTCCCGTTTGGCACGATAGAACAAGAAATAGCATGCGTGGCTCTTCTAGCACGTTAGAGCTTGATTCTAAATAACTCGCGTGGCTCTTCCGAGCACGCTGGAGTTTGAATCAATTTAGTTCACGTGTCCTGTTTGACACGATAGAACTCGAAATTGCTCGCATGCCTCTTCTAGCACGCTAGAGCTTGATTCCAAATAACTCGCGTGGCTCATCTGAGCATGGTGGAGTTTGAATCAACTAGTTCACGTGTTCTGTTTGACATAATAGAACACGAAATAGCTCATGTGGCCCTTCTAGCACGCTAGAGCTTGATTCTAAATAACTCATGTGGCTGATCTGAGCACGTTGGAGTTTGAATCAATTTAGTTCAAGTGTCCCGTTTGACATAATAGAACACGAAATAGCTCGCGTGGCTTTTCTAGCACGCTAGAGCTTGATTCTAAATAACTCGCGTGGCTCATCTGAGCACACTTGAGTTTGAATCAATTTAGTTCACGTGTCTCGTTTGACACGTTAGAACACGAAATAGCTCGCGTGGATCTTTTAGCATGCTAGAGCTTTATTCCAAATAACTCGCTTGGCTCTTCTTTGCACGCTGGAGTTTGAATCAATTTAGTTCACGTGTCCCGTTTGACATGATAGAACACGAAATAGCTCGCGTGGCTCTTCTAGCACCCTAGAGCTTGATTCTAAATAACTCGTGTGGCTCATCTCAGCACGTTGGATGTGAAATCAATTTAGTTCACCTGTCCCGTTTGGCATGATAGAACACGAAATAGCTCGCGTGGCTCTTCTAGCATGCTAGAGCTTGATTCTAAATAACTCGCGTGGCTTATCTGAGCACGCTAGAGTTCGAATCAATTTAGTTCACGTGTCCTGTTTGACACATTGGAACACGAAATAGCTCGCGTGGCTCTTCTAGCACGCTAGAGCTTGATTCTAAATAACTCGCGTTGCTCATCTATCCACGCAGTTGTTTGAATCAATTTAGTTTACGTGTCCCGTTTGACACGGTAGAACACGAAATAGCTCGCGTGGCTCTTCTAGCACGCTAGAGCTTGATTCTAAATAACTCCCGTGGATGATTTGAGCACGTTGGAGTTTGAATCAATTTAGTTCAAGTGTCCCGTTTGACATAATAGAACACGAAATAGCTCGCGTGGCTTTTCTAGCACGCTAGAGCTTGATTCTAAAGAATTCGCGTGGCTCATCTGAGTACGCTGGAGTTCGACTCAATTTAGTTCACGTGTCCCGTTTGACACGTTGGAACACGAAATAGATCTTGTGGCTCTTCTAGCACGCTAGAGCTTGATTCTAAATATATCGCGTGGCTCATCTAACCACACAGGTGTTTGAATCAATTTAGATCACGTGTCCCGTTTGATACGATACAACACAAAATAGCTCGCGTGGCTCTTCTAGCACCCTAGAGCTTGATTCTAAATAACTCGCGTGGCTCATCTAAGCACGCTGGAGTTCGAATCAATTTAGTTCATGTTTCCCGTTTGACATGTTAGAACACGAAATAGCTCGTGTGGATTTTTCGGCATGCTAGAGCTTGATTCTAAATAACTCGCGTAGCTCATCTGAGCACGCTGGAGTTCGAATCAATTTAGTTCACCTGTCCCGTTTGGCACGATAGAACAAGAAATAGCATGCGTGGCTCTTCTAGCACGTTAGAGCTTGATTCTAAATAACTCGCGTGGCTCTTCCGAGCACGCTGGAGTTTGAATCAATTTAGTTCACGTGTCCTGTTTGACACGATAGAACTCGAAATTGCTCGCATGCCTCTTCTAGCACGCTAGGGCTTGATTCCAAATAACTCGCGTGGCTCATCTGAGCATGGTGGAGTTTGAATCAACTAGTTCACGTGTTCTGTTTGACATAATAGAACACGAAATAGCTCATGTGGCCCTTCTAGCACGCTAGAGCTTGATTCTAAATAACTCATGTGGCTGATCTGAGCACGTTGGAGTTTGAATCAATTTAGTTCAAGTGTCCCGTTTGACATAATAGAACACGAAATAGCTCGCGTGGCTTTTCTAGCACGCTAGAGCTTGATTCTAAATAACTCGCGTGGCTCATCTGAGCACACTTGAGTTTGAATCAATTTAGTTCACGTGTCTCGTTTGACACGTTAGAACACGAAATAGCTCGCGTGGATCTTTTAGCACGCTAGAGCTTTATTCCAAATAACTCGCTTGGCTCTTCTTTGCACGCTGGAGTTTGAATCAATTTAGTTCACGTGTCCCGTTTGACATGATAGAACACGAAATAGCTCGCGTGGCTCTTCTAGCACGGTAGAGCTTGATTCTAAATAACTCGCGTGGCTCATCTGAGCACGCTGGAGTTTGAATCAATTTAGTTCACGTGTCCTATTTGGCATGATAGAACACGAAATAGCTCGCGTGGCTCTTCTAGCACCCTAGAGCTTGATTCTAAATAACTCGCGTGGCTCATCTCAGCACGTTGGATGTTAAATCAATTTAGTTCACCTGTCCCGTTTGGCACGATAGAACACGAAATAGCTCGCGTGGCTCTTCTAGCATGCTAGCGCTTGATTCTAAATAACTCGTGTGGCTCATCTGAGCACGCTGAAGTTCGAATCAGTTTAGTTCACGTGTCCTGTTTGACACGTTGGAACACGAAATAGCTCGCGTGGCTCTTCTAGCACGCTAGAGCTTGATTCTAAATAACTCGCGTGGCTCATCTATCTACGCAGGTGTTTGAATCAATTTAGTTCACGTGTTCCGTTTGACACGGTAGAATACGAAATAGCTCGCGTGGCTCTTCTAGCACGCTAGAGCTTGATTCTAAATAACTCGCGTGGCTCTTCCGAGCACGCTGGAGTTTGAATCAATTTAGTTTATGTGTCCTGTTTGACACGATAGAATGCGAAATTGCTCGCATGCCTCTTCTAGCACGCTAAAGCTTTATTCCAAATAACACGCGTGGCTCATCTCAGCACGGTGGAGTTTGAATCAACTAGTTCACGTGTTCTGTTTGACACAATAGAACACGAAATAGCTCATGTGGCCCTTCTAGCACATTATAGCTTGATTCTAAATAACTCCCGTGGCTCATCTGATCACGCTGGAGTTTAAATTAATTTAGTTCATAGACCCGTTTGACATAATAGAACACGAAATAGCTCGCGTGGCTCTTCTAGCACGCTAGAGCTTGATTCTAAATAACTCGCGTGGCTCATCTGAGGACGCTGGAGTTCGAATCAATTTAGTTCACGTTTCCCGTTTGACACGTTAGAACACGAAATAGCTCGCGTGGCTCTTTTAGCATGCTAGAGCTTGATTCTAAATAACTCGTTTTGCTCATCTGAGCATGCTGGAGTTCGAATCAATTTAGTTCACCTGTCCCGTTTGGCATGATAGAACACGAAATAGCTCGCGTGGCTCTTCTAGCATGCTAGAGCTTGATTCTAAATAACTCGCATGGCTCATATGAGCATGCTGGATTTTGAATCATTTAGTGCACGTGTTCTGTTTGACACAATAAAACACGAAATAGGTCATGTGGCCCTTCTAGTACGCTAGAGCTTGATTCTAAATAACTCCCGTGGCTCATCTGAGCACGCTGGAGTTTGAATCAATTTAGTTTAAATGTCCCGTTTGACACGATTGAACACGAAATAGCTCACGTGGCTCTTCTAGCACCCTAGAGCTTGATTCTAAATAACTCGCGTGGCTCATCTCAGCACGTTGGATGTTAAATCAATTTAGTTCACTTGTCCCGTTTGGCACGATAGAACACGAAATAGCTCGCGTGGCTCTTCTAGCATTCTAGCGCTTGATTCTAAATAACTCGCGTGGCTCATCTGAGCACGCTGAAGTTCGAATCAGTTTAGTTCACGTGTCCTGTTTGACACGTTGGAACACGAAATAGCTCGCGTGGCTCTTCTAGCACGCTAGAGCTTGATTCTAAATAACTCGCGTGGCTCATCTATCCACGCAGGTGTTTGAATCAATTTAGTTCACGTGTTCCGTTTGACACGGTAGAATACGAAATAGCTCGCGTGGCTCTTCTAGCACGCTAGAGCTTGATTCTAAATAACTCGCGTGGCTCTTTGATAGAGCATTATTAGTATTGCATAATAGATTGCATTTAGTATAGTTTGGGTGTAAATATTGCATATTTTAGTTGCATTTACATGATTACTTGTTGAGTTGGAAGATGCGGAATCTACACAACATTATGGTTTATTTCAGGAATCGTGATTCAAGGTGGAATGAATTTGAGGGGAGTTAAAGAATTAAAGGAATTGCATTATCAACTACAGCAAATCACGTGGAGAGAAGCGAAAGAAATCGCTGGCCGCCCCGTCGCCTGACCTGGCCGCCCCGCGGCCCGAAGACATCTCGAAGGATTTCGCTGATCGCCAGGCCGCCCCGTCGCCTGAGCCAGCCGCCCCGCGGCCTGTCCAGAAACGCCGATTCTGTCATTCAATTTAATTAGGGTTTTTAGTATTATTTTTGGCCGATCCTTTGTAGGCTTTTAAAAGACATTTTTAGGTTATTCTATTATTCACCTGATGCACTTTTGAGAATTGTTGAGAGCACGTTGAGCATGAGCAACTAAACTCTCGAAGGTTTCGCCTACAGTTTGGATCTTGATTGTTGAATTGTGAGTTTGTTAATCTAGTTCTTATTCCTATTTGAATGTTTTGACTTCTTTGCGCTTAATTCCTTGAATGTGTTTTATTCTTTCTGGCCTGATCAACTAGTTAGAGTAGATTCATTCAATTGCTAGGGTTTTGTAGATTCCTCGTAGCGAACCTTAACCCAAGTGGCAATCATATCCCTTTAGGACTCGTAGGACTAATTGGATGTGTAGGAAGTTGAATATATGTTAAATATCGACTCGTAGCTTGATATTGCATATACCTTGGTTAATTCATAGTCTTAATGCTATCTCTAGGTTAAATCTTAACCGTGTTAGGGTTATTTAGAGATAAGGATTACTAGGACTCGTAGGACTAGTAATTTACCTAAGATCTGGACAAGGACATTGATAGGAAAAGAAGAGAACTAGAGGCTGAAACAAGGATCAAATTCATCAATTAAAGTGACAAATTATAGGTGAACCTATTTCTCTCTATTGCATTCTACAACTTTCATTGCCTTGTTTACTTGTTTCCGCTTTGACAAAAGGCGGATCTTTTTCCCACAAAATTTCTCTTTTTGTTTACTTGCGATTAGATAACCACTTGAACTTAATAGATTTCCCTGTGGATCGACCTTTTTCTTACCAACTATACTAGTTGTAGGTTTGAGTAATTCTTTGGCAGGAACAACGACAGGTTTTCCTCTTGTCAAATTTGGCGCCGTTGCTGGGGATATCTTTTTAATTTCTTGTGTTGTTTAATCGCTACCCTTGGTGTGGACCACGTTTATGGTCCGCACCCGTGCTACTAATCCATCTTTACTTCCTTTTGATTCAGAGATTGAGAGGACTCTTTCCAACCTAAGGCGGGAGGTTCGCAACAACTCTAGAGAATTACCTTTTGATCAAGAAGCCGAAGGAACTGCAGAGATGGGTGACAACGCGTTAGATAACGCGAACCAAACCTTAAGGCAACTCACCGCACCGAATCTTCAAACACAACCATTGGCGGTGCAGTTTCCAGCGCTTGCTGATGGGACCAAGTTCGAGTTTAAGGCTCAATGGATCCACTTTCTACCTAAGTTCCATGGGTTGAGTGGCGAGGATCCCAACAAACATTTGGCGGAGTTCCATGCTATCATTGAGAGCATGAGACCCGCAGATGTCACAGAGGACCAAATCAAGCTGCGAGCTTTTCCTTTCACATGAAAAGATTCAGCTAATGATTGGTTTTATTATTTGCCTGCAGGGAGCATTACTACCTGGACAGAGATGATAAGGTTGTTCTTAGAGAAGTACTTCCCTGCGACAAAGCTGAACTTTCTCAAAAAGGCCATCAGCAACATCGAGCAATTAGCAACTGAGACCCTGTATGAGTATGTGGAGCGATTCAAAAAGCTCTGCTCAAGTTGCCCCTACCATGGTTACTCACAACAGGATTTGGTACTTTATTTGGATTGAGGTTTGCTTGATGATGAGCGTCGAATGGTGAATGCCGCTAGTGGGGGTAACATTCTCAACAAGACCCCAAATGATGCTATGGATTTGTTCTCAGAGCTTGCTGAAGGGTCTAGACAATATAGCAAGAGGGCAAACCCCCGTGGAGTACTGGCTGTGGATTCTTCAAGCTCCAAATTACAAGCTGATATGATGGAGATGAAGGAGATGATGAGAAGGATGATGCTCAAAGGGACCCCTCAGGAACTCAAAGCATGTGGGCTATGTGCTGATCCTTTACATCCAAACGATATGTGCCCGCTACTTCAGGATCCTAATGTTGAGCTCAACGCCATGGGAAACTTTGTCCCGCAGAAGTCTAGGTATGGTAACTATGGTAACCCAAATCAATTCAATAACAATTATAATGGAGGTTACCAGGGGTATGGCTATGGTAATAACCAAGCCCCTTACAATCCGCAAGGGGGACACCAACAAAGGCCTCAACAACAATTCGATTCGAGGCAGAGAGCACCCCCCGCAGAGGATCAATCAACTGAGGACCCTATCAAAACCCTCACTAGGATACTCATGAACCACGTTGAGCACTCAAAGAATCTTGAGAAACAGGTAGGCCAATTGGCTCAATCGGTAAGTGAATTGCAGGCTAAGGACTCAGGAAAGCTACCATCTCAAACGGTGGTGAATCCTAAGGAGAACGTCAGCGCAATAACGCTAAGAAGTGGTAAGGAACTGATTACTACTCACCAGGATGACGAAAACTATGGAGAACCTGAGATGCATCAAGACAAAGGAGAAGGAGAGCTGCGTAATCGCGAGCCGCCCCGTCGCCCCCATGAGCCGCCCCGCGGCCAAGGCAATTCTGCAGATGCAGATTTCGGCGAGCCGCCCCGTCACCCTCATGAGCCGCCCCGCGGCCAAGGCGATTCTGCAGATGCAGAGTTCGGCGAGCCGCCCCGTCGCCACCCTGAGCCGCCCCGCGGCCTTGCCCCTGACGAACCTGCCGACTCCTATGTAAGGCCTGAATTCCCTCCTTTAAATTCTTACAAACTTGTTCCTCCTTTTCCTGAAGCTCTTAGAGATACAAGGAGGCCTGAGAATGACAAAGAGATCTTTGAGACATTTAGTAAGTGCGAGGTAAACATTCCCTTACTCAAATTGATTAAAAGTATTCCTCGTTATGCTAAATTTCTTAAGGAGCTTTGCACCATAAAGAGGAATCAGAAGTTGAAAGGGAAGCAGAAGATTAAGGTAAGCGAACATGTGTCTGCTGTGTTTCAAAAGCGTATGCCTAAGAAATGTAGCGACCCTGGCATGTTTACAATCCCATGTGTGATAGGTGAGACTAAGTTTGATAAAGCTTTGTTAGACTTAGGTGCATCTATTAATGTCTTGCCTTATTCTTTATATGAATCATTAGGCTTAGGACCTTTGCATGAGACTAGAGTGGTGATCCAACTAGCGGACCGCTCAAATGCTTATCCTAGAGGTATAGTAGAGGATGTTTTGGTCATGGTTGACAACTTGATCTTTCCTGCTGACTTTTTTGTCTTAGACATGGAGCATGGTAAGCAAGAGTCCCCTATTATCTTAGGAAGACCCTTTTTGAAGACTGCTAAGACAAAAATTGATGTGTATTCTGGCTCATTAACTATGGAATTCGATGGTGAGAAGGTTGAATATAATATTTATGATGCAATGAAATTCCCTTCTGATGATCCTTCCTTATGCTTTGTAGATGCCATTGATACTTGTATGCAGGATACTTTTGACATGAGTTGTGTAGATGACCTGCAGGTTGCTTTAGAAGCTCCTATTGAGGAGTTGTCATTGAATTATGCTTTGTCTACTAACCTGCAGGAGACTATAAGAGACTTGTCCACCCTTCCTACTCATTTGCAAGTAGGTACGCCTATGGAACTCACCGGTTCGAGCGAGAAGCTCTTACCTTCTATTGTGCAGGCACCCGTTGTTGAGCTCAAGCCACTTCCTGAGCATTTGAAGTATGCATTCGTGGGGGAAGGTGATACCTTGCCTGTCATTATCTCCAACAAGCTTACTAAGGAACAAGAGGATAGGTTGGTGGCGGTGATCAAAGAACATAAGACCGCTCTGGGATGGACCATAGCGGACATTAAGGGAATCAGCCCAGCTACTTGCATGCACAGAATCTTGTTAGAAGAGGGATCCAAACCTTCCAGGCAACCTCAACGGAGACTCAACCCACCTATGATGGATGTAGTAAAGAAGGAGGTGCTGAAACTCCTTCAGGCAGGTATGATCTATCCCATCTCTGATAGTCAATGGGTTAGTCCAACGCAGGTAGTACCAAAGAAGGGGGGCATAACAGTGGTTGATAACAAAGAAGGTGAGTTGGTCCCTACCAGAGTCCAATCAGGCTGGAGAGTTTGTATCGATTATCGCAAGCTGAATGCGGTAACTCGAAAAGATCACTTTCCCTTACCTTTTAGTGATCAGATGCTTGAACGGCTCGCTGGTCGTCCATATTATTGCTTTTTAGATGGATATTCAGGTTACTTTCAGATAGCCATCGCACCGGAGGATCAAGAAAAGACGACATTCACTTGTCCGTTTGGCACTTTTGCATATCGCAGGATGCCTTTTGGCTTGTGCAACGCTCCTGGGACATTCCAACGGTGTATGGTAAGCATTTTTTCTGAATATATAGAGCAATTCATTGAGGTTTTTATGGATGACTTTACTGTACATGTTGATAGTTTTGATGCTTGCTTAAACCATTTGGCACTTGTGCTTAGAAGGTGTGTGGACACTAACTTAGTGCTCAATTCAGAGAAGTGTCACTTTATGGTTGAGGAGGGCATTGTTTTAGGTCACATTGTCTCACATAAAGGGATTGAGGTTGATAAGGCAAAGATAGACATCATTCAATCATTGCCTTATCCTACTAATGTGCGTGAAGTGCGTTCCTTTTTAGGCCATGCAGGATTCTATCGCAGGTTTATTAAGGATTTCTCAAAGATCACCTCACCCTTGTGCGAGCTACTGAAGAAGGAGGTCACTTTTGCTTTTGATGAGAAGTGCAGGATGGCGTTTGATGAGTTGAAGACTTGTCTTACTAGTGCACCAATCATACAAGCGCCAAATTGGTCCCAACCCTTCGAATTGATGTGTGACGCTAGTGACTACGCCGTGGGAGCCGTGCTTGGACAAAAAGAGGGGAAGAGCTCTCATGTGATCTACTATGCATCTCTGACGTTGAATGGCGCCCAAAGGAACTACTCAACTACAGAGAAGGAACTCCTTGCTATTGTTTTTGCCCTTGAGAAATTTAGATCTTATTTGCTTGGTACAAAAGTTATTGTGTATACTGACCATGCAGCGCTTCGTTACCTTTTGACGAAGAAAGAGGCCAAGCCAAGATTGATTAGATGGATCTTGCTTTTAAGCGAGTTTGACATCGAAATCAGGGACAAAAAGGGTGCGGAGAACCTTGTTGCATATCATCTAAGTCGTATATTGCAGGGGAAGAATGGGCAGGACGAGCAATCACATATCTTGGGGAGTTTTCCTGACGAAGAGTTACTGTAGGTTTTCAGCGTCTCAAGCCGCCCCGTCGCCGGACTGGCCGCCCCGCGGCCACCTGTCGCCGGCCGCCCCGCGGCTGACCCTGGCCGCCCCGCGGCCTCTGCAGAATGTGATACTGAGCTTCTTTTGAAAGTAAGTTCTATTCCCCGCCCTTGGTTCGCTAATTTGGTGAACTTTTTAGTTTCGCAGGAGTTTCCACCCAACTTTTCCAAGGCTCAAAAGGACAAGATACGCCATGATGCTCGCTTCTACGTTTGGGATGATCCATACCTATGGAAGCATTGCGCTGATCAAGTGATACGTCGGTGTCTTCCCGACGATGAGGTACAATCTGTCCTTAATTTCTGTCATTCACATCAATGTGGTGGGCACTTTGGACCACAAAAGACAGCAAGAAAGGTACTTGAGGCATGGTTCTTTTGGCCGCATATATTTCGTGATTCATATGCTTTTTGTAAATCCTGTGATCGCTGTCAGAGAGTTGGGAATCTTTCTAAGAGGAATGAGATGCCACAAACCCGCATGATATTTTGTGAGATTTTTGATGTTTGGGGCATTGACTTCATGGGACCATTCCCTAGCTCGTTTGGGACCTTGTATATTTTGCTTGCGGTGGACTACGTCTCCAAGTGGGTGGAGGCGAAGGCCACCAGGACTGATGATTCAAAAGTTGTTGCAGGTTTCCTCAAAGAGCTATTCTCTAGATTCGGAGTGCCGAAAGCATTGATCAATGATAAAGGGACTCATTTCTGCAATAAGACGGTAAGTGCTTTATTAAAGAAATATCATGTTACGCAGAGAGTGTCTACTGCATACCACCCCCAGACTAATGGGCAAGCTGAGGTGTCTAATCGCGAGATTAAGACGATCTTGGAGAAGGCTGTTGCCCCAAACAGGAAGGATTGGAGTGTAAGACTTGATGATGCTCTGTGGGCTTATCGAACGGCTTACAAGACTCCCATTGGGATGTCTCCGTTTAGATTAGTTTATGGAAAGGCTTGCCATCTTCCTGTCGAGCTCGAACATAAGGCATACTGGGCGGTGAAACAATGCAATATGCAAATGGATGAAGTTGGGGAGTTCAGTAAACTTCAGCTGCAGGAGCTGGAAGAGTTGAGACTGGATGCCTATGACAACTCCGTCACTTATAAGGAGAAGACTAAGGCATGGCACGACAAGCATATTTTGCGTAAGGACCTCAAAGTTGGGGACAAGGTCCTTCTATTCCAATCGCGCCTTCAACTCTTCCCAGGTAAGCTTCGCTCTAGATGGGCAGGGCCATATGTGATTACTAATGTCTTTTCTCATGGTGCAATAGAGCTACTCAATGAGAGGAATGGAGACATCTTCAAAGTAAATGGTCATCGCGTGAAGCCATATTATGAGAACTTCGTCAAAGAGAATGGTGATGAGTTGGTTCTCCGTGAACCAAGCATTGAGGATCACTAGGGAGTAATGATGTCGAGCCAACGACGTTAACTAAAGGCGCTGCTTGGGAGGCAACCCAAGGTAAGTAGTTTAGATGTTATTTTCTTATTGCATTTAGTTACTTTCATTTAGTTTAGTTGTGGTGTTTTCGACATACTAACCCCGCAGGGTAAAAAGAAGTAGAGATGGTCAAAAAAGGGGTGGGCCGCCCCGTCGCCAGCCAGGCCGCCCCGCGGCCGCGACAGCGAGCGAAATCTCTTCGCAATCGCTGGCCGCCCCGTCGCCAGTCCTGGCCGCCCCGTCGCCAGCCCTGGCCGCCCCGTCGCCCCTGACGGATGGAAAAAAAATATTGGGACCCGTGTGGGCCCCATATTCCACCCCCTTTAACCCTATCCACCCCTTTATCACCATCCATTCACGCCATAGCCGCCCCCACGCCCTCTTTCTTTTTACCTATCTCCTCTATCTTCATCTTCAACCTCACACCCACAACCCAAAACCTCCATTAACACCCTTCTCAAGCTTCAATCTTCACAAACATCACCCCTTTCTTCAATATCTCCCATTATCCACCTATATATTTCACAAAACCACCAACAATCTCCTCATTCTTCCTAGATCTAAACCAAAAACACCCGATTCGAAGGATCTTCAAGGTTTTGGGAGAAATCCACCAACGGAGGGAGGAATTTGAGACGTCGGAGCGCAAATCGGAAGTCGGAGTTGCAGATCCGGCAGTTTTTCTGAGGCCGCCCCATCGCCGTAACAGCCGCCCCGTCGCCCACCGTCGCCGGCCGCCCCGTCGCCAGCCTTGCCGCCCAGCGGCCACCTGTCGCCGGCCGCCCCGTCGCCTACCCTCGCCGCCCCGCGGCCACTGCAGAAACATCCTTTTTCGTGAGTTTTTACTTCGAACTTTTTCTTGGGTTAATTTCATAGCTTTAAGCAAACATGTCTAGACCCCATGGAATGAGTAGGAGCCAGAAGGAGAGATGGAACGCGCTGAATACTAGGAATTTCTTTCAAACCAAGTTTTTTCACGAACCTACTCTTCGGATGTTAGAAATGGATGTATGCACTAGACAGTTGTTAGTACACGGAGGCCTAGGAAATTTATTAGAGAAGAATGCTCCGACCTATTCGGGTTTAGTTAAGGAATTCCTGGCTACGTTGAGTGTGCGGTCTACATCTATCGAGTTTAGGTTATTGGGACAGGAGTTCACGAGGACAAAGGAGAGAGTGGGACAGCTTTTTGGAGTGACAGCCGCACCCACCGCAGGTTGGTTTGATGTGTCAAAGGGAGAGGGACCTGTTGCATTTTGGCTTGCGGCGACTAGGGTGCCGTTTGAGGCCAAGAAGGGCCAATACAACTCGAGTATTCGGCACCCTGCATTACGGCTGATCCATAAGGTTTTAGCCAACACCTTCTTTGCCCAGGCTGAGGTCAACAAGATCTCACTTCGGGATATGTCATATTTGTGGTGTCTTACGCCAGAGAGCCCAGTTATTCCAGGTTGGGTAGATTTGTTCCTTTTCAACTGCAAGGACATCATAGACAAGCGCAAGACAGCGACGATTAGCTTTGGGGGTCTCATCACTCTCATAGCACGGGATTGTATTGATTTGAGCGTTGTCCCTGATGCCCTGCATGGTTCATTTCTGTATGATGAGGCCCAGCTGAGGAAAGCTGGCCTTTTGGAGGGGAGAGCACTGATGTGGGTCTGGAGGACAGGTCATCTTGGGGTGATTCAGCTTAGATTACCCCGACAGCTTCCCTTTGGTCCTACGGCGGAGGATTTCTTCATGGGCAATGAGGATGAGGATGATGAGGATGAGGATGAGGATGGTGGAGATGATGATGATCAGGGCAATGATGGTGGTGTTCCTGAGATGCAGACGGATGTAGGAGGTGGAGATGCTGGACCTTCTGGCACATCTGGGATAGGTGCTGGTCCAGATTATTATGAGCTGCAGCAGAGGATGACGGCGATGTCTCTGCGACAGGAGACTATGTGGGAGCAGCAACAGCAGATGGCTGTGCTCCAGGACACCATGTGGCAGCATCAGCAGATGATTTCCCGTCGTCAGGATGATATGTGGGATCATCAGTAGCAGCTTTATGTTGATATAGGAGACATCCGTCGCGATGTGCGTGGACTGACGACTAGCATGGCGGATATGGTTGAGAGCCAGGCTGAGATGCGACGCTTACAGGAGCAGGTGCTCCAACGACAGCAGGCTGCATGGGAGGCTGAGGAGCTGCAGAGACAGAGACAGGAGGAGTTCTTCCGATTTACATATCCTCAGTTCCCACCTTATCCACCACCACCTCCACAGTGATCATGTTAGTTTTTTTTCTTTTTCTGTTCTTTTCCCTTTCAGTTTATTTTGATGTTTTTGCCATTGAGGACAATGTCAGAATTAAGTGTGGGGGGAAGACTTACATGACATGTACTTTATCTTTATGTTGCATTTTGACTTTAGATTGCATGTTGGAATATTTTAGTTGATGTTAGTCTATGTTATTCGCAAAAAAAAAAAAATCCAAAAATTATATTATTTATGTTATTATATTTATACATTAGCTAGGATTAGGTCTTATTTTCCCATATGGATGCCACTTGTCCTCTAATTTATTTATTAAGACTTATGCCCCATGATGTGCTTGGATTGTTGAAAACCTTTGATATCTGATTTCCACACTATTTAGTGAGCATAATTGGTTGATGATTGAGCACATAAGATATTTGATTTTGGGTGATCTTGAAGTTCTAGACATGACCTGGTGAGTTATTTTGGCCTATATTTGGACAAAATATATTATGTCCTCTTGCTTGTTGAGTGTACTCTCTTTAATTGCTTCCTCTTTGGCTTGCATTTAGATATCTTATTCAAGGCTGCATATTATGATTTCTGCACATGACTTAAAAATGATTGAGGCACCTTTATTAGCCCTATTTGACTCTATTCCCACCTTGCATATTATCCTCTGCTTGAAGCCAATATTCAGCCTAATTGCCTATTCTTTTGAGCTCCACAAGATTTTTCCATAGCCAATTATAGCCTGACCCATCCGGGAATTAGGAATAGTTGGTGAATATTCATATTGTGGATGATGGTTTGAGTGATGGATTGTATGTTGGGAGTACTTTTATGAGATGTTTTGATTCTTGCTAGTAGTTTACACATTACTTGGGACCTAAGGAGGATAAAATTCACTTAGGGGTAAAAGTCAAGGAAAATCATTTGATATAGCATGAAGAAAGCATATGAAAAAAAAAAAGAAAAAAAAAGAAAAAAAAAAGAGAATGAGTTGAGTATGGTTTGTAAAGTTTGATGCTTGAGATTGGAGTTGTATACATTGTAGAGTTATGGTATGATCTTGTGAGTGGTATTGTAATTTGGTTGCATCCTTAGTTCCCGGATTATGAGCACCACATGGCCTAAATTGTTCCATACCTTATGTTTTCTACCTTGGCCCCATTACAACCCAATTGAAAGACCTCATGATTTTTGTTGTGTGTAGAGTCACCAGCGGTGGAGAGCTAGAACACTGGTGCAAGACTATTGTAGCTAAGCTTTTAAAGATTGAGTTTGAGCGTAAATATCTAACCCTAAACACTTGAGTGAGAGTGAAACACATATTCCTTGTGAGGTCTAGAATGGATATGGTTGCTTGATTTCATTAATCATGAACATTATGTGCTATGATGTTATTAATCTATTGTGTTTGCTAGTTTTTCCTACACTTAAAGAATATTGAGGATGATACATGAATGGCTATTCTGTGGGGTTGCAAGTTACTTTTTCTATTGCTTGAGGACAATCAAAGGTTCAAGTGTGGGGGAATTTGATAGAGCATTATTAGTGTTGCATAATAGATTGCATTTAGTATAGTTTGGGTGTAAATATTGCATATTTTAGTTGCATTTACATGATTACTTGTTGAGTTGGAAGATGCGGAATCTACACAACATTATGGTTTATTTCAGGAATCGTGATTCAAGGTGGAATGAATTTGAGGGGAGTTAAAGAATTAAAGGAATTGCATTATCAGCTACAGCAAATCACGTGGAGAGAAGCGGAAGAAATCGCTGGCCGCCCCGTCGCCTGACCTGGTCGCCCCGCGGCCCGAAGACATCTCGAAGGATTTCGCTGATCGCCAGGCCGCCCCGTCGCCTGAGCCAGCCGCCCCGCGGCCTGTCCAGAAACGCCGATTCAGTTATTCAATTTAATTAGGGTTTTTAGTATTATTTTTGGCCGATCCTTTGTAGGCCTTTAAAAGACATTTTTAGGTTATTCTATTATTCACCTGATGCACTTTTGAGAATTGTTGAGAGCACGTTGAGCATGAGCAACTAAACTCTCGAAGGTTTCGCCTACAGTGTGGATCTTGATTGTTGAATTGTGAGTTTCTTAATCTAGTTCTTATTCCTATTTGAATGTTTTGACTTCTTTGCGCTTAATTCCTTGAATGTGTTTTATTCTTTCTGGCCTGATCAACTAGTTAGAGTAGATTCATTCAATTGCTAGGGTTTTGTAGATTCCTCGTAGCGAACCTTAACCCAAGTGGCAATCATATCCCTTTAGGACTCGTAGGACTAATTGGATGTGTAGGAAGTTGAATATATGTTAAATATCGACTCGTAGCTTGATATTGCATATACCTTGGTTAATTCATAGTCTTAATGCTATATCTAGGTTAAATCTTAACCGTGTTAGGGTTATTTAGAGATAAGGATTACTAGGACTCGTAGGACTAGTAATTTACCTAAGATCTGGACAAGGACATTGATAGGAAAAGAAGAGAACTAGAGGCTGAAACAAGGATTAAATTCATCAATTAATGTGACAAATTGTAGGTGAACCTATTTCTCTCTATTGCATTCTACAACTTTCATTGCCTTGTTTACTTGTTTCCGCTTTGACAAAAGGCGGATCTTTTTCCCATAAAAACTCTCTTTTTGTTTACTTGCGATTAGATAACCACTTGAACTTAATAGATTTCCCTGTGGATCGACCTCTTTCTTACCAACTATACTAGTTGTAGGTTTGAGTAATTATTTGGCAGGAACAACGACAGGTTTTCCTCTTGTCACTCTTCCGAGCACGCTGCAGTTTGAATCAATTTAGTTTATGTGTCCTGTTTGACATGATAGAATGCGAAATTGCTCGCATGCCTCTTCTAGCACGCTAAAGCTTGATTCCAAATAACTCGCGTGGCTCATCTCAGCACGGTGGAGTTTGAATCAACTAGTTCACGTGTTCTGTTTGACACAATAGAACACGAAATAGCTCATGTGGCCCTTCTAGCACACTATAGCTTGATTCTAAATAACTCCCGTGGCTCATCTGATCACGCTGGAGTTTAAATTAATTTAGTTCATACACCCGTTTGACATAATAGAACACGAAATAGCTCGCTTGGCTCTTCTAGCACGCTAGAGCTTGATTCTAAATAACTCGCGTGGCTCATCTGAGCACGCTGGAGTTCGAATCAATTTAGTTCACGTTTCCCGTTTGACACGTTAGAACACGAAATAGCTCGCGTGGCTCTTTTAGCATGCTAGAGCTTGATTCTAAATAACTCGCTTGGCTCATCTGAGCATGCTGGAGTTCGAATCAATTTAGTTCACCTGTCCCGTTTGGCACGATAGAACACGAAATAGCTCGCGTGGCTCTTCTAGCACGCTAGAGCTTCATTCTAAATAACTCGCATGGCTCTTCTCAGCACGCTGGAGTATGAATCAATTTAGTTCACGTGTCCCGCTTGACACGATAGAACGCGAAATAGCTCGCATGGCTCTTCTAGCACGCTAGAGCTTGATTCCAAATAACTCGCTTGGCTCTTCTCAGCACGTTGGAGTTTGAATCAATTTAGTTCACGTGTCCCGTTTGACATGATAGAACACGAAATAGCTCCCGTGGCTCTTCTAGCACGCTAGAGCTTGATTCTAAATAACTCACGTGGCTCATCTGAGCATGCCGGAGTTTGAATCAATTTAGTTCACGTGTCCTGTTTGGCACAATAGAACACGAAATAGCTCGCGTGGCTCTTCTAGCATGCTAGAGCTTGATTCTAAATAACTCGCATGGCTCATCTGAGCACGCTGGAGTTTGAATCAATTAGTTCACGTGTTCTGTTTGACACAATAGAACACGAAATAGCTCATGTGGCCCTTCTAGCATGATATAGCTTGATTCTAAATAACTCCCGTGGCTCATCTGAGCACGCTGAAGTTTAAATCAATTTAGTTTAAGTGTCCCGTTTGACACGATAGAATACGAAATAGCTCGCGTGGCCCTTCTAGCACCCTAGAGCTTGATTCTAAATAACTCGCGTGGCTCATCTCAGCACGTTGGATGTCAAATCAATTTTAGTTCACCTGTCCCATTTGGCATGATAGAACACAAAATAGCTTGCGTGGCTCTTCTAGCATGCTAGAGCTTGATTCTAAATAACTTGCGTGGCTTATCTGAGCACGCTGGAGTTCGAATCAATTTAGTTCACGTGTCCTGTTTGACACGTTGGAACACGAAATAGCTCGCGTGGCTCTTCAAGCACGCTAGAGCTTGATTCTAAATAACTCGCGTGGCTCATCTATCCACGCAGGTGTTTGAATCAATTTAGTTTACGTGTCCCGTTTGACACGGTAGAACACGAAATAGCTCGCGTGGCTCTTCTAGCACGCTAGAGCTTGATTCTAAATAACTCCCGTGGCTGATCTGAGCACGTTGGAGTTTGAATCAATTTAGTTCAAGTGTCCCGTTTGACATAATAGAACACGAAATAGCTCGCGTGGCTTTTCTAGCACGCTAGGGCTTGATTCTAAATAACTCACGTGGCTCATCTGAGTACGCTGGAGTTCGACTCAATTTAGTTCACGTGTCCCGTTTGACACGTTAGAAACGAAAAAGCTCACGTGGCTCTTTTAGCATGCTAGAGCTTGATTCTAAATAACTCGCGTGGCTCATCTCAGCACGCTGGATGTCGAATCAATTTAGTTCACCTGTCCCGTTTGGCACGATAGAACACGAAATAGCTCGCATGCCTCTTCTAGCATGCTAGAGCTTGATTCTAAATAACACACGTGGCTCATCTGAGCACGCTGGAGTTCGAATCAATTTAGTTCACGTGTCCCGTTTGACACGTTGGAACACGAAATAGATCTTGTGGCTCTTTATAGCACGCTAGAGCTTCATTCTAAATAAATCGCGTGGCTCATCTAACCACACAGGTGTTTGAATCAATTTAGATCACGTGTCCCATTTGATACGATAGAACACAAAATAGCTCGCGTGGCTCTTCTAGCACCCTAGAGCTTGATTCTAAATAACTCGCGTAGCTCATCTGAGCACGCTGGAGTTCGAATCAATTTAGTTCACCTGTCCCGTTTGGCACGATAGAACAAGAAATAGCATGCGTGGCTCTTCTAGCACGCTAGAGCTTGATTCTAAATAACTCGTGTGGCTCTTCCGAGCACGCTGGAGTTTAAATCAATTTAGTTCACGTGTCCTGTTTGACACGATAGAACGCGAAATTGCTCGCATGCCTCTTCTAGCACGCTAGAGATTGATTCCAAATAACTCGCGTGGCTCATCTGAGCACGGTGGAGTTTGAATCAACTAGTTCACGTGTTCTGTTTGACATAATAGAACACGAAATAGCTCATGTGGCCCTTCTAGCACGCTAGAGCTTGATTCTAAATAACTCCCGTGGCTGATCTGAGCACGTTGGAGTTTGAATCAATTTAGTTCAAGTGTCCCGTTTGACATAATAGAACACGAAATAGCTCGCGTGGCTTTTCTAGCACGCTAGAGCTTGATTCTAAATAACTCGCGTGGCTCATCTGAGCACACTGGAGTTTGAATCAATTTAATTCACATGTCCCGTTTAACACGTTAGAACACGAAATAGCTCGCGTGGATCTTTTAGCACGCTAGAGCTTGATTCCAAATAACTCGCTTGGCTCTTCTCTGCACGCTGGAGTTTGAATCAATTTAGTTCACGTGTCCCGTTTGACATGATAGAACACGAAATAGCTCGCGTGGCTCTTCTAGCACGGTAGAGCTTGATTCTAAATAACTCGCGTGGCTCATCTGAGCACGCTGGAGTTTGAATCAATTTAGTTCACGTGTCCTATTTGGCACGATAGAACACGAAATAGCTCGCGTGGCTCTTCTAGCATGCTAGAGCTTGATTCTAAATAACTCGCATGGCTCATCTGAGCATACTGGAGTTTGAATCAATTAGTGCACGTATTCTGTTTAAGACAATAAAATACGAAATAGCTCATGTGGCCCTTCTAGCACACTAGAGCTTGATTCTAAATAACTCCCGTGGCTCATCTGAGCACGCTGGAGTTTGAATCAATTTAGTTTAAATGTCCCGTTTGACACGATTGAACACGAAATAGCTCGTGTGGCTCTTCTAGCACCCTAGAGCTTGATTCTAAATAACTCGCGTGGCTCATCTATCCACGCAGGTGTTTGAATCAATTTAGTTCACGTCTCCCGTTTGACATGGTAGAATACGAAATAGCTCGCGTGGCTCTTCTAGCACGCTAGAGCTTGATTCTAAATAACTCGCGTTGCTCATCTGAGCACGCTGGAGTTCGACTCAATTTAGTTCACGTGTCCCGTTTGACACATTAGAACACGAAATAGCTCGCGTGACTCTTTTAGCATGTTAGAGCTTGATTTTAAATAACTCGCGTGGCTCATCTCAGCACGCTGGATGTCGAATCAATTTAGTTCACCTGTCCCGTTTGGCACTATAGAACACAAAATAGCTCGCGTGGCTTTTCTAGCATGCTAGAGCTTGATTCTAAATAACTCGCGTGGCTCATCTGAGCACGCTGGAGTTCGAATCAATTTAGTTCACGTGTCCTGTTTGACACGATAGAACACGAAATAGGTCGCGTTGCTCTTCTAGCACGCTAGAGCTTGATTCTCAATAACTCGCGTGGCTCATCTGAGCACGCTGGAGTTCGAATCAATTTAGTTCACGTTTCCCGTTTGATACGTTGGAACACGAAATAGCTCGCGTGGCTCTTCTAGCACGCTAGAGCATGATTCTAAATAAATCGCGTGGCTCATCTAAACACGTAGGTGTTTGAATCAATTTAGATCACCTGTCCCGTTTGACACGATAGAACACGAAATAGGTCGCGTGGCTCTTCTAGCACGCTAGAGCTTGATTCTCAATAACTCGCGTGGCTCATCTGAGCACGCTGGAGTTCGAATCAATTTAGTTCACGTTTCCCGTTTGATATGTTAGAACACGAAATAGCTCGCGTGGCTCTTTTGGCATGCTAGAGCATGATTCTAAATAACTCGCGTGGCTCATCTGAGCATGCTGGAGTTCGAATCAATTTAGATCACCTGTCCCGTTTGGCACGATAGAACACGAAATAGCACGCGTGGCTCTTCTAGCACTCTAGAGCTTGATTCTAAATAACTCGCATGGCTCTTCCGAGCACGCTGGAGTTTGAATCAATTTAGCTCACGTGTCCCGTTTGACACAATAGAAAGCAAAATTGCTCGCATGCCTCTTCTAGCATGCTAGAGCTTGATTCCAAATAACTCGCGTGGCTCATCTGAGCATGGTGGAGTTTGAATCAATTAGTTCACGTGTTCTGTTTGACATAATAAAACAAGAAATAGCTCATGTGGCCCTTCTAGGACGCTAGAGCTTGATTCTAAATAACTCCCGTGGCTCATCTGAGCACGCTGGACTTTGAATCAATTTAGTTCAAGTGTCCCGTTTGACACGATAGAACACGAAATAGCTCGCGTGGCTCTTCTAGCACGCTAGAGCTTGATTATAAATAACTCGCGTGACTAATATGAGCACGCTGGAGTTCGAACCAATTTAGTTCACGTTTCCCGTTTGACACGTTAGAACACGAAATAGCTCGCGTGGCTCTTGTATCACGCTAAAGCTTGATTCTAAATAACTCGCGTTGCTTATCTGAGCACGCTGGAGTTGGACTCCATTTAGTTCACGTGTCCCGTTTGACACGTTAGTACACGAAATAGCTCGCGTGGCTCTTTTAGCATGCTAGAGCTTGATTCTAAATAACTTGCATGGCTCATCTCAGCATGCTGGATGTCGAATCAATTTAGTTCACCTGTCCCATTTCGCACGATAGAACACGAAATAGCTCGCGTGACTCTTCCAGCATGCTAGCGCTTGATTCTAAATAACTCTCGTGGCTCATCTGAGCACGCTGAAGTTCGAATCAGTTTAGTTCACGTGTCCTGTTTGACACGTTGGAACACGAAATAGCTCGCGTGGCTCTTCTAGCACGCTAGAGCTTGATTATAAATAACTCGCATGGCTCATCTATCCACGCATGTGTTTGAATCAATTTAGTTCACGTGTCCCGTTTGACACGGTAGAATACGAAATAGCTCGCGTGGCTCTTCTAGCACGCTAGAGCTTGATTCTAAATAACTCGCGTTGCTCATCTGAGCACGCTGGAGTTCGACTCAATTTAGTTCATGTGTCCCGTTTGACACATTAGAACACAAAATAGCTCGCGTGGCTCTTTTAGCATGTTAGAGCTTGATTTTAAATAACTCGCGTGGCTCATCTCAGCACGGTGGATGTCGAATCAATTTAGTTCACCTGTCCCGTTTGGCACGATAGAACACAAAATAGCTCGCGTGGCTCTTCTAGCATGCTAGAGCTTGATTCTAAATAACTCGCGTGGCTCATCTGAGCACGCTGGAGTTCGAATCAATTTAGTTCACGTGTCCTGTTTGACACGTTGGAACACGAAATACCTCGCGCGGCTCTTCTAGCACGCTAGAGCTTGATTCTAAATAAATCGCGTGGCTCATCGAAACACGTAGGTGTTTGAATCAATTTAGAGCACCTGTCCCGTTTGACACGATAGAACACGAAATAGGTCGCGTGGCTCTTCTAGCACGCTAGAGCTTGATTCTCAATAACTCGCGTGGCTCATCTGAGCACACTGGAGTTCGAATCAATTTAGTTCACGTTTACCGTTTGATACGTTAGAACACGAAATAGCTCACGTGCCTCTTTTGGCATGCTAGAGCATGATTCTAAATAACTCGCGTCGCTCATCTGAGGACGCTGGAGTTCGAATCAATTTAGATCACCTGTCCCGTTTGGCACGATAGAACACGAAATAGCACGCGTGGCTCTTCTAGCACTCTAGAGCTTGATTCTAAATAACTCGCATGGCTTTTTCGAGCACGATGGAGTTTGAATCAATTTAGTTCACGTGTCCCATTTGACACAACAGAATGCGAAATTGCTCGCATACCTCTTCTAGCATGCTAGAGCTTGATTCCAAATAACTCGCGTGGCTCATCTAAGCACGGTGGAGTTTGAATCAATTAGTTCACGTGTTCTGATTGACATAATAAAACACGAAATAGCTCATGTGGCCCTTCTAGGACGCTAGAGCTTGATTCTAAATAACTCCCGTGGCTCATCTGAGCACGCTGGAGTTTGAATCAATTTAGTTCAAGTGTCCCGTTTGACACGATAGAACACGAAATAGCTCGCGTGGCTCTTCTAGCACGCTAGAGCTTGATTCTAAATAACTCGCGTGACTAATATGAGCACACTGGAGTTCGAATCAATTTAGTTCACGTTTCCCGTTTGACACGTTAGAACACGAAATAGCTCGCGTGGCTCTTGTATCACGCTAAAGCTTGATTCTAAATAACTCGCGTTGCTTATCTGAGCACGCTGGAGTTGGACTCCATTTAGTTCACATGTCCCGTTTGACACGTTAGTACACGAAATAGCTCGTGTGGCTCTTTTAGCATGCTGGAGCTCGATTCTAAATAACTTGCATGGCTCATCTCAGCATGCTGGATGTCGAATCAATTTAGTTCACCTGTCCCGTTTGGCACGATAGAACACGAAATAGCTCGCGTGGCTCTTCTAGCATGCAATAGCTTGATTTTAAATAACTCGCGTGGCTCATCTGAGCACGCTGGAGTTCGAATTAATTTAGTTCACGTGTCCTGTTTGACTGGTTGGAACACGAAATAGCTCGCGTGGCACTTCTACCACACTAGAGCTTGATTCTAAATAAATCGCATGGCTCATCTAACCACGCAGGTGTTTGAAGCAATTTAGTTCACGTGTCCCGTTTGACACGATAGAACACGAAATAGCTCGCGTGGCTCTTCTAGCACGCTAGAGCTTGATTCTAAATAACTCTCGTGGCTCATCTGAGCACGCTGGAGTTCGAATTAATTTAGTTCACGTTTCTCGTTTGACACGTTAGAAAACGAAATAGCTCGCGTGGCTCTTTTGGCATGCTAGAGCTTGATTCTAAATAACTCGCGTGGCTCATCTGAGCATGCTGGAGTTCGAATCAATTTAGATCACCTGTCCCGTTTGGCACGATAGAACACGAAATAGCACGCGTGGCTCTTCTAGCACTCTAGAGCTTGATTCTAAATAACTCGCATGGCTCTTCCGGGCACGCTGGAGTTTGAATCAATTTAGTTCACGTGTCCCGTTTGACACAATAGAATGCAAAATTGCTCGCATGCCTCTTCTAGCATGCTAGAGCGTGATTCCAAATAACTCGCGTGGCTCATCTGAGCACGGTGGAGTTTGAATCAATTAGTTCACGTGTTCTGTTTGACATAATAAAACAAGAAATAGCTCCTGTGGCCCTTCTAGGACGCAGAGCTTGATTCTAAATAACTCCCGTGGCTCATCTGAGTACGCTGGAGTTTGAATCAATTTAGTTCAAGTGTCCCGTTTGACACGATAGAACACGAAATAGCTCGCGTGGCTCTTCTAGCACGCTAGAGCTTGATTATAAATAACTCGCGTGACTAATATGAGCACGCTAGAGTTCGAACCAATTTAGTTCACGTTTCCCGTTTGACACGTTAGAACACGAAATAGCTCGTGTGGCTCTTGTATCACGCTAAAGCTTGATTCTAAATAACTCGCGTTGCTTATCTAAGCACGCTGGAGTTGGACTCCATTTAGTTCACGTGTCCCGTTTGACACGTTAGTACACGAAATAGCTCGCGTGGCTCTTTTAGCATGCTAGAGCTTGATTCTAAATAACTTGCATGGCTCATCTCAGCATGCTGGATGTCGAATCAATTTAGTTCACCTGTCCCATTTCGCACGATAGAACACGAAATAGCTCGCGTGACTCTTCTAGCATGCTAGCGCTTGATTCTAAATAACTCTCGTGGCTCATCTGAGCACGCTGAAGTTCGAATCAGTTTAGTTCACGTGTCCTGTTTGACACGTTGGAACACGAAATAGCTCGCGTGGCTCTTCTAGCACGCTAGAGCTTGATTATAAATAACTCGCATGGCTCATCTATCCACGCATGTGTTTGAATCAATTTAGTTCACGTGTCCCGTTTGACACGGTAGAATACGAAATAGCTCGCGTGGCTCTTCTAGCATGCTAGAGCTTGATTCTAAATAACTCGCGTTGCTCATCTGAGCACGCTGGAGTTCGACTCAATTTAGTTCATGTGTCCCGTTTGACACATTAGAACACAAAATAGCTCGCGTGGCTCTTTTAGCATGTTAGAGCTTGATTTTAAATAACTCGCGTGGCTCATCTCAGCACGGTGGATGTCGAATCAATTTAGTTCACCTGTCCCGTTTGGCACGATAGAACACAAAATAGCTCGCGTGGCTCTTCTAGCATGCTAGAGCTTGATTCTAAATAACTCGCGTGGCTCATCTAAGCACGCTGGAGTTCGAATCAATTTAGTTCACGTGTCCTGTTTGACACGTTGGAACACGAAATAGCTCGCGTGGCTCTTCTAGCACGCTAGAGCTTGATTCTAAATAAATCGCGTGGCTCATCGAAACACGTAGGTGTTTGAATCAATTTAGATCACCTGTCCCGTTTGACACGATAGAACACGAAATAGGTCGCGTGGCTCTTCTAGCACGCTAGAGCTTGATTCTCAATAACTCGCGTGGCTCATCTGAGCACATTGGAGTTCTAATCAATTTAGTTCACGTTTACCGTTTGATACGATAGAACACGAAATAGCTCACGTGGCTCTTTTGGCATGCTAGAGCATGATTCTAAATAACTCGCGTCGCTCATCTGAGCACGCTGGAGTTCGAATCAATTTAGATCACCTGTCCCGTTTGGCACGATAGAACACGAAATAGCACGCGTGGCTCTTCTAGCACTCTAGAGCTTGATTCTAAATAACTCGCATGGCTCTTACGAGCACGATGGAGTTTGAATCAATTTAGTTCACGTGTCCCGTTTGACACAACAGAATGCGAAATTGCTCGCATACCTCTTCTAGCATGCTAGAGCTTGATTCCAAATAACTCGCGTGGCTCATCTGAGCACGGTGGAGTTTGAATCAATTAGTTCACGTGTTCTGTTTGACATAATAAAACACGAAATAGCTCCTTTGGCCCTTCTAGGACGCTAGAGCTTGATTCTAAATAACTCCCGTGGCTCATCTGAGCACGCTGGAGTTTGAATCAATTTAGTTCAAGTGTCCCGTTTGACACGATAGAACACGAAATCGCTCGCGTGGCTCTTCTAGCACGCTAGAGCTTGATTCTAAATAACTCGCGTGACTAATATGAGCACGCTGGAGTTCGAATCAATTAAGTTCACGTTTCCCGTTAGACACGTTAGAACACGAAATAGCTCGCGTGGCTCTTGTATCACGCTAAAGCTTGATTCTAAATAACTCGCGTTGCTTATCTGAGCACGCTGGAGTTGGACTCCATTTAGTTCACGTGTCCCATTTAACACGTTAGTACACGAAATAGCTCGCGTGGCTCTTTTAGCATGCTAGAGCTTGTTTCTAAATAACTTGCATGGCTCATCTCAGCATGCTGGATGTCGAATCAATTTAGTTCACCTGTCCCGTTTGGCACGATAGAACACGAAATAGCTCGCGTGGCTCTTCTAGCATGCAATAGCTTGATTTTAAATAACTCGCGTGGCTCATCTGAGCACACTGGAGTTCGAATTAATTTAGTTCACGTGTCCTGTTTGACTGGTTGGAACACGAAATAGCTCCCGTGGCACTTCTACCACGCTAGAGCTTGATTCTAAATAACTCTCGTGGCTCATCTGAGCACGCTGGAGTTCGAATTAATTTAGTTCACGTTTGTCGTTTGACACTTTAGAACACGAAATAGCTCGCGTGGCTCTTTTGGCATGCTAGAGCTTGATTCTAAATTACTCGCGTGGCTCATCTGAGCACGCTGGAGTTCGAATCATGTTAGTTCACCTGTCCCGTTTTGCACGATAGACCACGAAATATCTCGCGTGGCTCTTCTAGCACGCTAGAGCTTGATTCTAAATAACTCGCGTGGCTCTTCTGAGCACGCTGTAGTTTGAATCAATTTGTTCACGTTTCCCGTTTGACACGATAGAACGCGAAATTGCTCGCATGCCTCTTCTAGCACGCTAGAGCTTGATTTCAAATAACTCGCGTGGCTCATCTGAGCACGCTAGAGTTTGAATCAATTAGTTCACGTGTTCTGTTTGACACAATAGAACACGAAATAGCTCATGTGCCCCTTCTAGCACGCTAGAGCTTGATTCTAAATAACTCACGTGGCTCATCTGAGCACGCTGATGTTTGAATCAATTTAGTTCATCTGTCCCGTTTGACACGATAGAACACGAAATAGCTCACGTGGCTCTTCTAGCACGCTAGAGCTTGATTCTAAATAACTCGCGTGACTAATCTGAGCACGCTGGAGTTCAAATCAATTTAGTTCACGTTTCCCGTTTGACACGTTAGAAAACGAAATAGCTCGCGTGGCTCTTTTAGCATGCTAGAGCTTGATTCTAAATAACTCGCGTGGCTCATCTGAGCACGCTGGAGTTCGAATCAATTTAGTTCACCTGTACCGTTTGGCACGAAAGTACACGAAATAGCTCGTGTGGCTCTTCTAGCACGCTAGCGCTTGATTCTAAAAAACTCGCGTGGCTCTTCTGAGCACGCTGGAGTTTGAATCAATTTAGTTCACGTGTCCCATTTGACACGATAGAATGCGAAATAGCTCGCATGGCTCTTCTAGCACACTAGAGCTTGATTCCATATAACTCGCGTGGCTCTTCTCAGCATGCTGGAGTTTGAATCAATTTAGTTCACGTGTCCCGTTTGACACGATAGAATATGAAATAGGTCGTGTGGCTCTTCTAGCACGCTAGAGCTTGATTCTAAATAACTCGCGTGGCATATCTGAGCATGATGGAGTTTGAATCAATTTAGTTCATGTTTCCCGTTTGACACGTTAGAACACGAAATAGCTCGCGTGGCTCTTTTAGCATGCTAGAGCTTGATTCTAAATAACTCGCGTGGCTCATCTTAGCACGCTGGAGTTCGAATCAATTTAGTTCACGTGTTCCGTTTGACATGATAGAAAGCGAACTAGCTCCTATGGCTCTTCTAGCACGCTAGAGCTTGATTCCAAATAACTTGCGTGGCTCTTTTCAGCACGCTGGAGTTTGAATCAATTTAGTTCACGTGTCCCGTTTGACACGATAGAACACGAAATAGCTCGTGTGGCTCTTCTAGCACGCTAGAGCTTGATTCTAAATAACTCGCGTGGCTCATCTGAGCACGTTGGAGTTTGAATCGATTTAGTTCACGTGTCCTGTTTGGCACGATAGAACACGAAATAGCTCGCGTGGCTCTTCTAGCACGCTAGAGCTTGATTCTAAATAACTCGCGTGGCTCTTCTGCGCACGCTGGAGTTTGAATCAATTTAGTTCACGTGTCTCGTTTGACACGATAGAACGCGAAATAGCTCGTATGGCTCTTCTAGCACGCTAGAGCTTGATTCCAAATAACTCGCGTGGCTCTTCTCAGCACGCTGGAGTTTGAATCAATTTAGTTCACGTGTCCCGTTTGACACGATACAACACGAAATACCTCGCGTGGCTCTTCTAGCACGCTAGAGCTTGATTCTAAATAACTCGCGTGGCTCATCTGAGCACGCTGGAGTTTGAATCAATTTAGTTCACCTGTCCTGTTTGGCACGATAGAACACGAAATAGCACGCGTGGCTCTTCTTGCAGGCTAGAGCTTGATTCTAAATAACTCGTGTGGCTCTTCCGAGCACGCTGGAGTTTGAATCAATTTAGTTCACGTGTCCCGTTTGACACGATAGAACGCGAAATTGCTCGCATGCCTCTTCTAGCATGCTAGAGCTTGATTCTAAATAACTCGCGTGGCTTATCTGAGCACGGTGGAGTTTGAATCAATTAGTTCACGTGTTCTGTTTGACATAATAGAACACGAAATAGCTCATGTGGCCCTTCTAGGATGCTAGAGCTTGATTCTAAATATCTCCCGTGGCTCATCTGAGCACGCTGAAGTTCGAATCAATTTAGTTCACCTGTCCCGTTTGGCACGAAAGAACACGAAATAGCTCGCGTGGCTCTTCTAGCACGCTAGAGCTTTATTCTAAATAACTCGCGTGGCTCTTCTGAGCACGTTGGAGTTTGAATCAATTTAGTTCACGTGTCCCGTTTGACACGATTGAATGCGAAATAGCTCGCATGGCTCTTCTAGCACACTAGAGCTTTATTACAAATAACTCGCGTGGCTCTTCTCAGCATGCTGGAGTTTAAATCAATTTAGTTCACGTGTCCTGTTTGACACGATAGAACATGAAATAGCTCGTATGGATCTTCTAGCACGCTAGAGCTTGAATCTAAATAACTCGCGTGGCTAATCTGAGCATGATGGAGTTCGAATCAATTTAGTTCATGTTTCCCGTTTGACACGATAGAACGCGAAATAGCTCGCATGGCTCTTCTAGCACGCTAGAGCTTGACTCCAAATAACTCGCGAGGCTCTTCTCAGCGCGCTGGAGTTTGAATCAATTTAGTTCACGTGTCCCGTTTGACACGATAGAACACGAAATAGCTCGTGTGGCTCTTCTAGCACGCTAGAGCTTGATTCTAAATAACTCGTGTGGCTCATCTGAGCATGCTGGAGTTTGAATCAATTTTGTTCACGTGTCCTGTTTGGCACGATAGAACACGAAATAGCTCGTGTGGCTCTTCTAGCACGCTAGAGCTTGATTCTAAATAACTCGCGTGGCTCTTCTACGCACGCTGGAGTTTGAATCAATTTAGTTCACGTGTCTCGTTTGACACGATAGAACGCGAAATAGTTCGCATGGCTCTTCTAGCACGCTAGAGCTTGATTCCAAATAACTCGCGTGGCTCTTCTCAGCACGCTGGAGTTTGAATCAATTCAGTTCACGTGTCCCGTTTGACAAGATACAAAACGAAATAGCTCGCGTGGCTCTTCTAGCACGCTAGAGCTTGATTCTAAATAACTCGCGTGGCTCATCTGAGCACGCTGGAGTTTGAATCAATTTAGTTCACCTGTCCCGTTTGGCATGATAGAAAACGAAATAGCACGCGTGGCTCTTCTTGCACGCTAGAGCTTGATTCTAAATAACTCGCATGGGTCTTCCGAGCACGCTGGAGTTTGAATCAATTTAGTTCACGTGTCCCGTTTGACATGATAGAACGCGAAATAGCTCGCATGGCTCTTCTAGCACGCTAGAGCTTGATTCCAAATAACTCGCGTGGCTCTTCTCAGCACGCTGGAGTTTGAATAAATTCAGTTCACGTGTCCCGTTTGACAAGATACAAAACGAAATAGCTCGCGTGGCTCTTGTATCACGCTAAAGCTTGATTCTAAATAACTCGCGCTGCTTATCTGAGCACGCTGGAGTTGGACTCCATTAAGTTCACGTGTCCCGTTTGACACGTTAGTACACGAAATAGCTCGCGTGGCTCTTTTAGCATGTTAGAGCTTGATTCTAAATAACTTGCATGGCTCATCTCAGCATGCTGGATGTCGAATCAATTTAGTTCACCTGTCCCATTTGGCACGATAGAACACAAAATAGCTCGCGTGACTCTTCTAGCATGCTAGCGCTTGATTCTAAATAACTCTCGTGGCTCATCTGAGCACGCTGAAGTTCGAATCAGTTTAGTTCACGTGTCCTTTTTGACACGTTGGAACACGAAATAGCTCGCGTGGCTCTTCTAGCACGCTAGAGCTTGATTATAAATAACTCGCATGGCTCATCTATCCACGCATGTGTTTGAATCAATTTAGTTCACGTGTCCTGTTTGACACGGTAGAATACGAAATAGCTCGCGTGGCTCTTCTAGCACGCTAGAGCTTGATTCTAAATAACTCGCGTTGCTCATCTGAGTACGCTGGAGTTCGACTCAATTTAGTTCACGTGTCCCGTTTGACACATTAGAACACAAAATAGCTCGCGTGGCTCTTTTAGCATGTTAGAGCTTGATTTTAAATAACTCGCGTGGCTCATCTCAGCACGGTGGATGTCGAATCAATTTAGTTCACCTGTCCTGTTTGGCACGATAGAACACAAAATAGCTCGCGTGGCTCTTCTAGCATGCTAGAGCTTGATTCTAAATAACTCGCGTGGCTCATCTGAGCACGCTGGAGTTCGAATCAATTTAGTTCACGTGTCCTGTTTGACACGTTGGAACACGAAATAGCACGCGTGGCTCTTCTAGCACTCTAGAGCTTGATTCTCAATAACTCGCGTGGCTCATCTGAGCACACTGGAGTTCGAATCAATTTAGTTCACGTTTACCGTTTGATACGTTAGAACACGAAATAGCTCACGTGGCTCTTTTGGCATGCTAGAGCATGATTCTAAATAACTCGCGTGGCTCATCTGAGCACGCTGGAGTTCGAATCAATTTAGATCACCTGTCCCGTTTGGCACGATAGAACACGAAATAGCACGCGTGGCTCTTCTAGCACTCTAGAGCTTGATTCTAAATAACTCGCATGGCTCTTCCGAGCACGCTGGAGCTTGAATCAATTTAGTTCACGTGTCCCGTTTGACACAATAGAATGCGAAATTGCTCGCATACCTCTTCTAGCATGCTAGAGCTTGATTCCAAATAACTCGCGTGGCTCATCTGAGCACGGTGGAGTTTGAATCAATTAGTTCACGTGTTCTGTTTGACATAATAAAACACAAAATAACTCCTGTGGCCCTTCTAGGACGCTAGAGCTTGATTCTAAATAACTCCCGTGGCTCATCTGAGCACGCTGGAGTTTGAATCAATTTAGTTCAAGTGTCCCGTTTGACACGATAGAACACGAAATAGCTCGCGTGGCTCTTCTAGCACGCTAGAGCTTGATTCTAAATAACTCGCGTGACTAATATGAGCACGCTGGAATTCGAATCAATTTAGTTCACGTTTCCCGTTTGACACGTTAGAACACGAAATAGCTCGCGTGGCTCTTGTATCACGCTAAAGCTTGATTCTAAATAACTCGCGTTGCTTATCTGAGCACGCTGGAGTTGGACTCCATTTAGTTCACGTGTCCCGTTTGACACGTTAGTACACGAAATAGCTCGCGTGGCTCTTTTAGCATGCTAGAGCTTGATTCTAAATAACTTGCATGGCTCATCTCAGCATGCTGGATGTCGAATCAATTTAGTTCACCTGTCCCGTTTGGCATGATAGAACACGAAATAGCTCGCGTGGCTCTTCTAGCATGCAATAGCTTGATTCTAAATAAATCGCATGGCTCATCTAACCACGCAGGTGTTTGAAGCAATTTAGTTCACGTGTCCCATTTGACACGAGAGAACATGAAATAGCTCGCGTGGCTCTTCTAGCACGCTAGAGCTTGATTCTAAATAACTCGCGTGGATAATCTGAGCACGCTAGAGTTCGATCAATTTAGTTCACGTTTCCCGTTTCACACGTTAGAACACGAAATAGCTAGCGTGGCTCTTCTAGCACGCTAGAGCTTGATTCTAAATAACTCGCGTTGCTCATCTGAGCACGCTGGAGTTTGACTTAATTTAGTTCACGTGTCCCGTTTGACACGTTAGAACACGAAATAGCTCGTGTGGCTCTTTTAGCATGCTAGAGCTTGATTCTAAATAACTTGCATGGCTCATCTCAGCACGCTGGATGTCGAATCAATTTAGTTCACCTGTCCCGTGTTTCACGATAGAACACGAAATAGCTCGCGTAGCTCATCTAGCATGCTAGAGCTTGATTTTAAATAACTCGCATGGCTCATCTGAGCACGCTCAGATGTTCTGTTTGACACGTTAGAACACGAAATTGCTCGCGTGGCTCTTTTAGCATGCTAGAGCTTGATTCTAAATAACTCGCGTGGCTCATCTGAGCACGCTGGAGTTCGAATCAATTTAGTTCACCTGTCCCGTTTGGCATGAAAGAACACGAAATAGCTCGCGTGGCTCTTTTAGCACGCTAGAGCTTGATTCTAAATAACTCGCGTGGCTCTTCTGAGCACGCTGGAGTTTGAATCAATTTAGTTCACGTGTCCCGTTTGACACGATAGAATGCGAAATAGCTCGCATGGCTCTTCTAGCACACTAGACCTTGATTCCAAATAACTCGCATGGCTCTTCTCAGCATGCTGGAGTTTGAATAAATTTAGTTCACGTGTCCCATTTGACACGATAGACCACGAAATAGCTCATGTGGATCTTCTAGCACGCTAGAGCTTGATTCTAAATAACACGCATGGCTAATCTCAGCACGCTGGAGTTCGAATCAATTTAGTTCACGTTTCCCGTTTGACACGTTAGAACACGAAATAGCTCGTGTGGCTCTTTTAACATGCTAGAGCTTGATTCTAAATAACTCGCGTGGCTCATCTTAGCATGCTGGAGTTTGAATCAATTAGTTCACGTGTTCTGTTTGACACAATAGAACACGAATAGCTCGTGTGGCTCTTTTAGAATGCTAGAGCTTGATTCTAGATAACTTGCATGACTCATCTCAGCACGCTGGATGTCGAATCAATTTAGTTCACCTGTCCCGTTTTTCATGATAGAACACGAAATAGCTCGTGTGGCTCATCTGAGCACGCTGGAGTTCGAATTAATTTAGTTCACGTGTCCTGTTTGACACGTTGGAACAGGAAATAGCTCGCGTGGCTCTTCTAGCACGCTAGAGCTTGATTCTAAATAAATCTCATGGCTCATCTAACCACGCAGGTGTTTGAAGCAATTTAGTTCACGTTTTCTGTTTAACACGTTAGAACACGAAATAGCTCGCGTGGCTCTTTTGGCATGCTAGAGCTTGATTCTAAATAACTCGCGTGGCTCATCTGAGCACGTTGGAGTTCGAATCAATTTAGTTCACCTATCCCGTTTGGCACGATAGAACACGAAATAGCTCGTGTGGCTCTTCTAGCACGCTAGAGCTTGATTCTAAATAACTCGCGTGGCTCTTTTGAGCACGCTGGAGTTTGAATCAATTTGTTCACGTGTCCCGTTTGACACGATAGAACGCGAAATTGCTCGCATGCCTCTTCTAGCATGCTAGAGCCTGATTCCAAATAACTCACATGGCTCATCTGAGCATGCTGGAGTTTGAATCAATTAGTTCATGTGTTCTGTTTGACACAATAGAACACGAAATAGCTCATGTGGCCCTTCTAGCACGCTAGAGCTTGATTCTAAATAACTCCCGTGGCTCATCTGAGCACGCTGGAGTTTGAATCAATTTAGTTCATGTGTCCCGTTTGACACGATAGAACACGAAATAGCTCGCGTGGCTCTTCTAGCACGCTAGAGCTTGATTCTAAATAACTCGCGTGGCTAATTTGAGCACGCTGGAGTTCAAATCAATTTAGTTCATGTTTCCTGTTTGACACGTTAGAACACGAAATAGCTCGCGTGGCTCTTTTAGAATGCTAGAGCTTGATTCTAAATAACTCGCGTGGCTCATTTGAGCACGCTGGAGTTCGAATCAATTTAGTTCACCTGTCCCGTTTAGCATTAAAGAACACGAAATAGCTCGCGTGGCTCTTCTAGCACGATAGAGCTTGATTCTAAATAACTCGTGTGGCTCTTCTGAGCATGCTGGAGTTTGAATCAATTTAGTTCACGTGTCCCGTTTGACACGATAGAATGCGAAATAGCTCGCATGGCTCTTCTAGCACACTAGAGCTTGATTCCAAATAACTCGCGTGGCTCTTCTCAGCATGCTGGAGTTTGAATCAATTTAGTTCACGTGTCCCGTTTGACACGATAGACCACGAAATAGCTCGTGTGGATCTTCTAGCACGCTAGAGCTTGATTCAAAATAACTCGCATGGCTAATCTGAGCACACTGGAGTTCGAATCAATTTAGTTCATGTTTCCCGTTTGACACGTTAGAACACGAAATAGCTCGTGTGGCTCTTTTAACATGCTAGAGCTTGATTCTAAATAACTCGCGTGGCTCATCTTAGCACGCTGGAGTTCGAATTAATTTAGTTCACGTGTCCTGTTTGACACGTTGGAACAGGAAATAGCTCGCGTGGCTCTTCTAGCACGCTAGAGCTTGATTCTAAATAAATCTCATGGCTCATCTAACCACGCAGGTGTTTGAAGCAATTTAGTTCACGTTTTCCGTTTGACACGTTAGAACACGAAATAGCTCGCGTGGCTCTTTTGGCATGCTAGAGCTTGATTCTAAATAACTCGCGTGGCTCATCTGAGCACGTTGGAGTTCGAATCAATTTAGTTCACCTATCCCGTTTGGCACGATAGAACACGAAATAGCTCGTGTGGCTCTTCTAGCACGCTAGAGCTTGATTCTAAATAACTCGCGTGGCTCTTCTGAGCACGCTGGAGTTTGAATCAATTTGTTCACGTGTCCCGTTTGACACGATAGAACGCGAAATTGCTCGCATGCCTCTTCTAGCACGCTAGAGCCTGATTCCAAATAACTCACATGGCTCATCTGAGCACGCTGGAGTTTGAATCAATTAGTTCATGTGTTCTGTTTGACACAATAGAACACGAAATAGCTCATGTGGCCCTTCTAGCACGCTAGAGCTTGATTCTAAATAACTCCCGTGGCTCATCTGAGCACGCTGGAGTTTGAATCAATTTAGTTCATGTGTCCCGTTTGACACGATAGAACACGAAATAGCTCGCGTGGCTATTCTAGCACGCTAGAGCTTGATTCTAAATAACTCGCGTGGCTAATTTGAGCACGCTGGAGTTCAAATCAATTTAGTTCACGTTTCCTGTTTGACACGTTAGAACACGAAATAGCTCGCGTGGCTCTTTTAGCATGCTAGAGCTTGATTCTAAATAACTCGCGTGGCTCATCTGAGCACGCTGGAGTTCGAATCAATTTAGTTCACCCGTCCCGTTTAGCATGAAAGAACACGAAATAGCTCGCGTGGCTCTTCTAGCACGCTAGAGCTTGATTCTAAATAACTCGTGTGGCTCTTCTGAGCACGCTGGAGTTTGAATCAATTTAGTTCACGTGTCCCGTTTTACACGATAGAATGCGAAATAGCTCGCATGGCTCTTCTAGCACACTAGAGCTTGATTCCAAATAACTCGCGTGGCTCTTCTCAACATGCTGGAGTTTGAATCAATTTAGTTCACGTGTCCCGTTTGACACGATAGACCACGAAATAGCTCGTGTGGCTCTTCTAGCACGCTAGAGCTTGATTCTAAATAACTCGCATGGCTAATCTGAGCACACTGGAGTTCGAATCAATTTAGTTCATGTTTCCCGTTTGACACGTTAGAACACGAAATAGCTCGTGTGGCTCTTTTAACATGCTAGAGCTTGATTCTAAATAACTCGCGTGGCTCATCTTAGCACGCTGGAGTTCGAATCAATTTAGTTCACGTGTCCCGTTTGACACGATAGAACGCGAAATAGCTCGCATGGCTCTTCTAGCACGCTAGAGCTTGATTCCAAATAACTCGCGTGGCTGTTCTCATCACGCTGGAGTTTGAATCAATTTAGTTCATGTGTCCCGTTTGACACGATAGAACACGAAATAGCTCGTGTGGCTTTTCTAGCACGCTAGAGCATGATTCTAAATAACTCGCGTGGCTCATCTGAGCACGCTAGAGTTTGAATCAATTTAGTTCACGTGTCTTGTTTGGCACGATAGAACACGAAATAGCTCGCGTGGCTCTTCTAGCACGCTAGAGCTTGATTCTAAATAACTCGCGTGGCTCTTCTGCGCAAGCTGGAGTTTGAATCAATTTAGTTCACGTGTCCCGTTTGACACGATAGAACGCGAAATAGCTCACATGCACTAGTAGAAAAACAGGATTTTAGCCCGGACCTTTTTCATCATATAGCCCGGATCGGACAATTTATAGCTCCGGGCTTCAGGTTGGTTGGGGTAAAAAATGGGTATGATTTTATAGCCCGGATATTGGAAAAAAAAATCGGGATTATATAATCCAAGAAATATCCTAAGAAATTGAGCTGAAACACACGCCCGGGGTATATACTCAAATATCCGGGGTATATACTTCAAATATCCGGGGTATATTCATGTTGATTGTGTGGGTAGTTAAATACACGCCCGGGGTATATACTCAAATATCCGGGGTATAAGATTGGATTAGTCCGGGCTATATTCATGCTGTTTGTATGGGGAGTTAATTCATACCATGAGATATAACTCGGAGATGTAAATAACATCCGGGGTATATAACACTAACTCATTAGTAATTTCATTGTATATAGATCGGATATGTTAGACCCGGGCTATATAATGTCTTTTTTTTTTCCTCTTTTCCAGTTCCCATTCATTATACACAATAAACCTAAAAATTGACATGTAATTCATTCAAATTAATATGCAACCACAAATACACAACTGAACAATGTGAAACATGCATTAAACAAATAAGTAATTGGCATTTCAACAAACTTTCAAGTTCTTACAAAGTTTCAAGACATGTAAATTTTCACCACCAACACAACAATTTCTTACACGGTTTCAAGTACTTATGTACAAGACCCATACGTACCAAGTTATAATACGCCAAAAATAGATAAGTCTATCATTCATGCGATCTTGCTTCAGAATCAAGGTAAACGATCTGAAACTTCTTCCAAGCTCGAGACTTTGATCAGCCTTGCCTAAAAATAATTCAAAAAAAAGAGGAGAAACTTATGAACCGAAATAATCGGGCATCAATTGATATTTCTAAGCATTCTAACTTTAAAAAAATTATGAACCCAAATCAGAGAAACTGCTTACTCCTAATTCAGAGTGGATTAAATCATAGAGTCGAGTGATGTTCAAAACCAGCCTATATATCCATTTAACCTGCCCTGAGATCTTCAAGAAAAATAGGGTAAAAGAAAACAGGGGGCTCATGATTCTTTCTACATTTCCAGTCAACAAATCTATGACAATTTTATAGCTCAAATATGTCAGTTTAAATCATAGAAGTTACGCAAATACATGAACATCAAAAGATGGCAATCTAGAGTCAATGCTAAGCCGACCAGCAAACCTATTTTTATCTCTACATCGCCTTCAACAGGTGTTGGAAAAACATCATCCGATTAGGGTAATTCATTAAGAATTTGTGTTTTTTACCTAGTAATTTATTAAATCTATCATGTTGTTTTCTTTGTTATTAAATATACAAATCATGTATTAATCGTTCCTCGCAAACATTTAAATTCAACCAACACAAGCATTGATAAAGGTACGGAATGAACTACCGATGCATACTACGTACTTGGCCTGATTAACGTATTTGCATTCTTCTATTGCACATCCCTCATCCTGATCTCTCCGGCAATCTCCATTTATCCTACATTGAGTACAACACCTACAAAATCCACAATCATCAAAATAGAAGCAAAGGCAATGACAAAACATAAAGACAGGTGGAAGCAACTCATACCATTTTAACCACCAACACAACAATTGAAGCTTGCTTGAAGATGGACTTGGGTTTCTAATAAGTTTTCATAATGATGTCCATGTATAATTATGTACATATCTTTCAATGGAAAGTACAGGTAAATAATAAGCTTTTGCTAGTTTCACTTTTCCAATTTCTGTTTAGATTTGGCTATTCAAACACCAGTGTATGGAGACAAAACATAAAGACAAGTGGAAGCAACTCATACCATTTTCTCATACATTAAAATTGCATGATCATTAATGATGTTCTGAATGCTAAGATCTTGCCTAATTGACCTTGTCCTATCGAAGATGAAATCATGAATGACTTCAAAGGGTTGTTCTGATGAACTAAATAACTCTAGGAGATGCTTCAAGGTGGCTTCTAACACAGAAAGGTGCCGGACATCGGATGCTTGGATGCTCTTGATTGAGATTGTCCTGCAGAACTACCAGCAGAAAAAAGTTAATGAGCCACTCATTATCTTCCAAATTATGAAGAGGAAAACAAAACTTCCATATGGAATAAGAAATGTAAAATTAATTTTCAAACATGCACAGTAACATACTTCCAACACAGTACAGTAAAGGAAAAAAAATTCCCACCAAGCTATTCATTGAGATGAGCTCATCAAAATCAAATTGAGGCTACATAGTTTGAGAGATGCACAAGGAACAATTTGTCAACAAAATGAATCCGTCTAATTCAGAAAGTCAATTGCGATTCCCAATTGGAACTACCACATAAAAGGGGAATACAACATGCTGAAATTTGAAAATATCTGCCAATTTGTTAATGCATATCTTGCAAATAGCGCCGATTGTCCCTGACATCTCTTAAATATATGCCAAGAAGCTTAGACTAAATAGGAAATGAAACATACACTAACCGAATTCAGCAATCACAGAAATTAGAAAAACACAAAAAAATCAAACTTCTTCGCTAAAAAACAATCAGTTAACCAACAAATAAGCCTATTCCACCATTATTTCAAATTTCGTTAAGTTTAGAGATCTCAATCTTCCTTGTTTCTAAGTTGAGAAGAGATTAACACTTGAAAAAGAAGCAGCATTTGAGTACCTTCTTTACTGCAAGATCTAGCGACGATCTCAAAGGATTCCCATACAGTCGCTCAAATACAGCCAAATCTCTAAGCCGTTCCCTTTGGGCTCTTTCCCTCTCTAGCTCATTTGCCACATAATAAAATAGACATAACAAAAATCAACACCAGTGAACACAAACAGTTGAATCCATGAAGAAGACAAGCTCCAACTACTAGCACGAATCAAGAACACAGTCGACGCATAAAAACTAGGGCCTAAGTATCGCAGATTCGCAATCATGTCAAATAACTATTAGGAAACAAACAATCTAATAAAATCAAATTTTTATTTGGAATCCACGTGAAATCAACACAGATTAAGTCTAAACCTGTAGAAAAATGGCGAGGGGAGAAAACGAAAAACCGAAAAGTCGGCCTTCAATTCCTTCAAGATCCGCGCAAACAAGAAAGTCGAGAATTCCCGGGGACCAACCCACGCAAACCGAAAACTGGAATGGGAAAGTCGAGAACAGGAGCAACAATCACCGGCCTTCGATTTGTCTGCGCAGAAGCTTCGGAGTCGACCTTCGATTCCTCTTCAATTCGTATGTGCCAAAGCGTCTGATTTAGGGTTTCACAGATCTATATTGGGGAGTCGGCCTTTGATTTAGGGTTTCACAGATCTATATTAGGTTTTGTTTAGGAAGAGGATGTCGGAGGAGAGGAAGGAAGAGGATAGGACGGCGGCGACGGATCGAGGCGACGAACCAGCGAAGAAGATGGCGCCGACGAGAGGAGATGGCGAGCGAAGGGGATGGCGGGAAAGAGAGGAGATGAAAGAAGATTCAGCGAAGGAGGAGGGTTCGGTGATGGAGGTGGCAGGATGATCGAGGCCGGATATTTGCAGGTCGGAGGCGGCGAAGAGAGCAGATGGAAGAGGGAGATGAAGTTTGGATCGAGAGCCTCTATCTGTTCATCATTCTGATTTCAGTTCTAAATTAAAAAAAAATATTTTTTTATACCGGATATTTAAAACATATATACCCCGGATATTTTTTATGGGGTAAAATAGTTATATACCCCAATAGTAAAGTCCCCGGGGTATATATAACAATTCTTTACGGGGTAAAAAAATATATAGCCCAGATTTATTAAAAAACACGCCCGGGCTATATTCTATAGTTCAGGTAATACCCCAAGATAATATAGCCCGGATATTTTTTATATGGTCCGGGGTATATTTATTTTAATAAACAAAATTAAATGACAACATACCAATTATGACATTATACCCCATAAAAATGAGATCCGGGGTAAAAGCTCACGGGCTAAAATAATGATTTTGTACTAGTGATGGCTCTTCTAGCACGCTAGAGCTTGATTCCAAATAACTCGCGTGGCTCTTCTCAGCATACTAGAGTTTGAATCAATTTAGTTCACGTGTCCCGTTTGACACGATACATCACGAAATAGCTCGTGTGGCTCTTCTAGCACGCTAGAGCTTGATTCTAAATAACTAGCGTGGCTCATCTGAGCACGCTGGAGTTTGAATCAATTTAGTTCACCTGTCCCGTTTGGCACGATAGAACACGAAATAGCACGCATGGCTCTTCTTGCACGCTAGAGCTTGATTCTAAATAACTCGCGTGGCTCTTCCGAGCACGCTGGAGTTTGAATCAATTTAGTTCACGTGTCCCGTTTGACACGATAGAACGTGAAATTGCTCGCATGCCTCTTCTAGCACGCTAGAGCTTGATTCCAAATAACTCGTGTGGCTCATCTAAGCACGGTGGAGTTTGAATCAATTAGTTCAGGTGTTCTGTTTGACATAATAGAACACGAAATACCTCATGTGGCCCTTCTAGGACACTAGAGCTTGATTCTAAATAACTCCCGTGGCTCATCTGAGCACGCTGGAGTTTGAATCAATTTAGCTCAAGTGTCCCGTTTGACACGATAAAACATGAAATAGCTCGCGTGGCTCTTCTAGCACGCTAGAGCTTGATTCTAAATAACTCGCGTGGCTAATTTGAGCACGCTGGAATTCGAATCAATTTAGTTCACGTTTCCCGTTTGACACGTTAGAACACGAAATAGCTCGCGTGACTCTTCTAGCACGCTAGAGCTTGATTCTAAATAACTCGCGTTGCTCATCTGAGCACGCTGGAGTTCGGCTCAATTTAGTTCACGTGTCCCGTTTGACATGTTAGAACACGAAATAGCGCGCGTGGCTCTTTTAGCATGCTAGAGCTTGATTCTAAATAACTTGCATGGCTCATCTCAGCACGCTGGATGTCGAATCAATTTAGTTCACCTGTCCCGTTTGGCACGATAGAACACGAAATAGCTCGCGTGGCTCTTCTAGCATGCTAGAGCTTGATTTTAAATAACTCGCGTGGCTCATCTGAGCACGCTGGAGTTCGAATTAATTTAGTTCACGTGTCTTGTTTGACACGTTGGAACACGAAATAGCTCGCGTGGCTCTTCTAGCACGCTAGAGCTTGATTCTAAATAAATTGCATGGCTCATCTAACCACGCAGGTGTTTGAAGCAATTTATTTCACGTGTCCCGTTTGACACGATAGAACACGAAATAGCTCGCGTGGCTCTTCTAGCACGCTAGAGCTTGATTCTAAATAACTCGCGTAGCTCATCTGAGCACGCTGTAGTTCGAATTAATTTAGTTCACGTTTCCCGTTTGACACGTTAGAACACGAAATAGCTCGCGTGGCTCTTTTGGCATGCTAGAGCTTAATTCTAAATAACTCGCGTGGCTGATCTGAGCACGCTGGAGTTCGAATCAATTTAGTTCACCTGTCCCGTTTGACACGATAGAACACGAAATAGCTCGCGTGGCTCTTCTAGAATGCTAGAGCTTGATTCTAAATAACTTGCGTGGCTCTTCTAAGCACGCTGGAGTTTGAATCAATATGTTCACGTGTCCCGTTTGACACGATAGAACGCGAAATTGCTCGCATGCCACTTCTAGCACGCTAGAGCTTGATTCAAAATAACTCGCCTGGCTCATCTGAGCACGCTGGGGTTTGAATCAATTAGTTCACGTGTTATGTTTGACACAATAGAACACGAAATAGCTCATGTGGCCCTTCTAGCTCGCTAGAGCTTGATTCTAAATAACTTCCGTAGCTCATCTGAGCACGCTGGAGTTTGAATCAATTTAGTTTATGTGTCCCGTTTGATACGATAGAATAAGAAATAGCTCGCGTGGCTCTTCTAGCACGCTAGAGCTTGATTCTAAATAACTCGCGTGGCTAATCTGAGCACGCTGGAGTTCAAATCAATTTAGTTCACGTTTCCCGTTTGACACGTTAGAACACGAAATAGCTCGCGTGGCTCTTTTAGTATGCTAGAGCTTGATTCTAAATAACTCGCGTGGCTCATCTGAGCACGCTGGAGTTCGAATCAATTTAGTTGAACTGTCCCGTTTGGCACAAAAGAACACGAAATAGCTCGCGTGGCTCTTCTAGCACGCTAGAGCTTGATTCTAAATAACTCGCGTGGCTCTTCTGAGCACGCTGGAGTTGAATCAATTTAGTTCATGTGTCCCGTTTGACACGATAGAATGGGACATAGCTCGCATGGCTCTTATAGCACACTAGAGCTTGATTCCAAATAACTCGCGTGGCTCTTCTCAGCATGCTGGAGTTTGAATCAATTTAGTTCACGTGTCCCGTTTGACACGATAGAACACGAAATAGCTCGTGTGGCTCTTCTAGCACGCTAGAGCTTGATTCTAAATAACTCGCGTGGCTAATCAAAGCACGCTGGAGTTCGAATCAATTTAGTTCATGTTTCCCGTTTGACACGTTAGAACACGAAATAGCTCGCGTGGCTCTTTTAGCATACTAGAGCTTGATTCTAAATAACTCGCGTGGCTCATCTTAGCACGCTGGAGTTCGAATCAATTTAGTTCACGTGTCCCGTTTGACACGATAGAACGCGAAATAGCTCGCATGGCTCTTCTAGCACGCTAGAGCTTGATTCCAAATAACTCGCGTGGCTTTTCTCAGCACGCTAGAGTTTGAATCAATTTAGTTCACGTGTCCCGTTTGACACGATAGAACACGAAATAGCTCGGGTGGCTCTTCTAGCATGCTAGAGCTTGATTCTAAATAACTCGCGTGGCTCATCTGAGCACCCTGGAGTTTGAATCAATTTAGTTCACGTGTCCTGTTTGGCACGATAGAATACGAACTAGCTCGCGTGGCTCTTCTAGCACGCTAGAGCTTGATTCTAAATAACTCGCGTGATTCTTCTGCCCACGCTGGAGTTTGAATCAATTTAGTTCACGTGTCCCGTTTGACACGATAGAACGCGAAATAACTCGCATGGCTCTTCTAGCACGCTAGAGCTTGATTCCAAATAACTCGTATGGCTCTTCTCAACACGCTGGAGTTTGAATCAATTTAGTTCACGTGTCCCGTTTGACACGATACAACACGAAATAGCTCGTGTGGCTCTTCTAGCACGCTAGAGCTTGATTCTAAATAACTCGCGTGGCTCATTTGAACACGCTGGAGTTTGAATCAATTTAGTTCACGTGTCCTGTTTGGCACGATAGAACACGAAATAGTACGCGTGGCTCTTCTTGCACGCTAGAGCTTGATTCTAAATAACTCGCGTGGCTCTTCCGAGCACGCTGGAGTTTAAATCAATTTAGTTCATGTGTCCCGTTTGACACGATAGAACGCGAAATTGCTCGCATGCCTCTTCTAGCATGCTAGAGCTTGATTCTAAATAACTCACGTTGCTCATCTGAGCACGGTGGAGTTCGAATCAATTTAGTTCTGGTTTCCCGTTTGACTCGTTAGAACACGAAATAGCTCGTGTGGCTCTTCTAGAACGCTAGAGCTTGATTCTAAATAACTCGCGTGGCTCATCTGAGCACGCTGGAATTTGAATCAATTTAGTTCACGTGTCCTGTTTGGCACGATAGAACACGAAATAGCTCGCGTGGCTCTTCTAGCACGCTAGAACTTGATTCTAAATAACTCACGTTGCTCTTCTGCGCACGCTGGAGTTTGAATCAATTTAGTTCACGTGTCCCGTTTGACACGATAGAACGTGAAATAGCTCGCATGGCTCTTCTAGCACGATAGAGCTTGATTCCAAATAACTCGTGTGGCTCTTCTCAGAACGCTGGAGTTTGAATCAATTTAGTTCACGTGTCCCGTTTGACACGATACAACACGAAATAGCTCGTGTGTCTCTTCTAGCACGCTAGAGCTTGATTTTAAATAACTCGCCTGGCTCATCTGAGCACGCTGGAGTTTGAATCAATTTAGTTCACCTGTCCCGTTTGGCACGATAGAACACGAAATAGCACGCGTAGCTCTTCTTGCACGCTGGAGCTTGATTCTAAATAACTCGCGTGTCTCTTCCGAGCATGCTGGAGTTTAATCAATTTAGTTCACGTGTCCCGTTTGACACGATAGAACGCGAAATTGCTCGCATGCCTCTTCTAGCACGCTAGAGCTTGATTCCAAATAACTCGCGTGGCTCATCTGAGCACGGTGGAGTTTGAATCAATTAGTTCACGTGTTCTGTTTGACATAATAGAACACGAAATAGCTCATGTGGCCCTTCTAGCACGCTAGAGCTTGATTCTAAATAACTCCCGTGGCTCATCTGAGCACGCTGGAGTTTGAATCAATTAGTTCACGTGTTCTATTTGACACGATAAAACACGAAATAGCTCATGTAGACCTTCTAGCACCCTAGAGCTTGATTCTAAATAACTCCCGTGGCTCATCTGAGCACGCTAGAGTTCGAATCAATTTAATTCACGTTTCCCGTTTGACACGATAGAACACGAAATATCTCGAGTGGCTCTTCTAGCACGCTAGAGCTTGATTCTAAATAACTCGCGTTGCTTATCCGAGCACGCTGGAGTTCGATTCAATTTAGTTCACGTGTCCCGTTTGACACGTTAGAACACGAAATAGCTCGCGTGGCTCTTTTAGCATGCTAGAGCTTGATTCTAAATAACTTGCATGGCTCATCTCAGCACGCTGGTTGTCGAATCAATTTAGTTCACCTGTCCCGTTTTGCATGATAGAACACGAAATAGCTCGCGTGGCTCTTCTAGCATGCTAGAGCTTGATTTTAAATAACTCGCGTGGCTCATCTGAGCACGCTGGAGTTCAAATTAATTTAGTTCACGTGTCTTGTTTGACACGTTGGAACACGAAATAGCTTGCGTGGCTCTTCTAGCACGCCAGAGCTTGATTCTAAATAAACCGCATGGCTCATCTAACCACACCGGTGTTTGAAGCAATTTAATTCACGTGTCCCGTTCGACACGATAGAACACGAAATAGCTCGCGTGGCTCTTCTAGCACGCTAGAGCTTGATTCTAAATAACTCGCGTGGCTCATCTGAGCACGCTGGAGTTCGAATCAATTTAGTTCACGTTTCCCGTTTGACACGTTAGAACACGAAATAGCTCGCGTGGCTCTTCTAGCACGCTAGAGCTTGATTCTAAATAACTCGCGTGGCTCATCTGAGCACGCTGGAGTTCGAATCAATTTAGTTCACGTTTCCCGTTTGACACGATAGAACATGAAATAGCTCGTGTGGCTCTTCTAGAACGCTAGAGCTTGATTCTAAATAACTCGCGTGGCTCATCTGAGCACGCTGGAATTTGAATCAATTTAGTTCACGTGTCCTGTTTGGCACGATAGAACACGAAATATCTCGCGTGGCTCTTCTAGCACGCTAGAGCTTGATTCTAAATAACTCGCGTTGCTTATCCGAGCACGCTGGAGTTCGATTCAATTTAGTTCACGTGTCCCGTTTGACACGTTAGAACACGAAATAGCTCGCGTGGCTCTTTTAGCATGCTAGAGCTTGATTCTAAATAACTTGCATGGCTCATCTCAGCACGCTGGTTGTCGAATCAATTTAGTTCACCTGTCCCGTTTTGCATGATAGAACACGAAATAGCTCGCGTGGCTCTTCTAGCATGCTAGAGCTTGATTTTAAATAACTCGCGTGGCTCATCTGAGCACGCCGGAGTTCAAATTAATTTAGTTCACGTGTCTTGTTTGACACGTTGGAACACGAAATAGCTTGCGTGGCTCTTCTAGCACGCCAGAGCTTGATTCTAAATAAATCGCATGGCTCATCTAACCACACCGGTGTTTGAAGCAATTTAATTCACGTGTCCCGTTCGACACGATAGAACACGAAATAGCTCGCGTGGCTCTTCTAGCACGCTAGAGCTTGATTCTAAATAACTCGCGTGGCTCATCTGAGCACGCTGGAGTTCGAATCAATTTAGTTCACGTTTCCCATTTGACACGTTAGAACACGAAATAGCTCGCGTGGCTCTTTTGGCATGCTAGAGCTTGATTCTAAATAACTCGCGTGGCTCATCTGAGCACGCTGGATTCGAATCAATTTAATTCACCTGTCCCGTTTGGCACGATAGAACACGAAATAGCTCGCGTGGCTCTTCTAGCACGCTAGAGCTTGATTCTAAATAACTCCCGTGGCTGATCTGAGCACGCTGGAGTTTGAATCAATTTGTTCACGTGTCCCGTTTGACACGATAGAACGTGAAATTGCTCGCATGCCAGTTCTAGCACGCTAGAGCTTGATTCCAAATAACTCGCGTGGCTCATCTGAGCACGCTGGAGTTTGAATCAATTAGTTCACGTGTTCTATTTGACACAATAGAACACGAAATAGCTCATGTGGCCCTTCTAGCACCCTAGAGCTTGATTCTAAATAACTCCCGTGGCTCATCTGAACACGCTGGAGTTTGAATCAATTTAATTCATGTGTCCCGTTTGGCACGATAGAACACGAAATAGCTCGCGTGGCTCTTCTAGCATGCTAGAGCTTGTTTTAAATAACTTGCGTGGCTCATCTGAGCACGCTGGAGTTCGAATCAATTTAGTTCACCTGTCCCGTTTGGCACGATAGAACACGAAATCGCTCGTGTGGTTCTTCTAGCACGCTAGAGCTTGATTCTAAATAACTCGCATGGCTCTTCTGAGCACGCTGGAGTTTGAATCAATTTGTTCACGTGTCCCGTTTGACACGATAGAACGCGAAATTGCTCGCATGCCTCTTCTAGCACGCTAGAGCTTGATTCCAAATAACTCGCGTGGCTCATCTGAGCACGCTGGAGTTTGAATCAATTAGTTCACGTGTTCTGTTTCACACAATAGAACACGAAACAGCTCATGTGGCCCTTCTAGCACCCTAGAGCTTGATTCTAAACAACTCCCGTGGCTCATCTGAGCACGCTGGAGTTTGAATCAATTTAATTCATGTGTCCCGTTTGACACGATAGAACACGAAATAGCTCGCGTGGCTCTTCTAGCACGCTAGAGCTTGATTCTAAATAACTCGCGTTGCTCATTTGAGCACGCTGGAGTTCGGATCAATTTAGTTCACGTTTCCCGTTTAACACGTTAGAACACGAAATAGCTCGCGTGGCTCTTTTGGCATGCTAGAGCTTGATTCTAAATAACTCGCGTGGCTCATCTGAGCACGCTGGAGTTCGAATCAATTTAGTTCACCTGTCCCGTTTGGCACGATAGAACACGAAATCGCTCGCGTGGTTCTTCTAGCACGCTAGAGCTTGATTCTAAATAACTCGCATGGCTCTTCTGAGCACGCTGGAGTTTGAATCAATTTGTTCACGTGTCCCGTTTGACACGATAGAACGCGAAATTGCTCGCATGCCTCTTCTAGCACGCTAGAGCTTGATTCCAAATAACTCGCGTGGCTCATCTGAGCACGCTGGAGTTTGAATCAATTAGTTCACGTGTTCTGTTTCACACAATAGAACACGAAATAGCTCATGTGGCCCTTCTAGCACCCTAGATCTTGATTCTAAACAACTCCCGTGGCTCATCTGAGCACGCTGGAGTTTGAATCAATTTAATTCATGTGTCCCGTTTGACACGATAGAACACGAAATAGCTCGCGTGGCTCTTCTAGCACGCTAGAGCTTGATTCTAAATAACTCGCGTTGCTCATCTGAGCACGCTGGAGTTCGACTCAATTTAGTTCACGTGTCCCGTTTGACACGTTAGAACACGAAATAGCTCGCGTGGCTCTTTTAGCATGCTGGAGCTTGATTCTAAATAACTTGCATGGCTCATCTCAGCACGCTGGATGTCGAATCAATTTAGTCCACCTGTCCCGTTTGGCACGATAGAACACGAAATAACTCGCGTGGCTCTTCTAGCATGCTAGAGCTTGTGTTAAATAACTCGCGTGGCTTATCTGAGCACGCTAGAGTTCGAATTAATTTAGTTCACGTGTCCTGTTTGACACGTTGGAACACCAAAATAGCTCGCGTGGCTCTTCTAGCACGCTAGAGCTTGATTCTAAATAAATCGCATGGCTCATCTAACCACACAGGTGTTTGAAGCACTTTAGTTCATGTGTCCCATTTGACACGATAGAACACGAAATAGCTCGCGTGGCTCTTCTAGCACGCAAGAGCTTGATTCTAAATAACTCGCGAGCTCATCTGAGCACGCTGGAGTTCGAATCAATTTAGTTCATGTTTTCCGTTTGACAAGTTAGAACACGAAATACCTCGCGTGGCTCTTTTGGCATGCTAGAGCTTGATTCTAAATAACTCGCGTGGCTCATCTGAGCACGCTGGAGTTCGAATCAATTTAAGTCACCTGTCCCGTTTGGCACGATATAACACGAAATAGCTCGTGTGGCTCTTCTAGCACGCTAGAGCTTGATTCTAAATAACTCGTGTGGCTCTTCTGAGCACGCTGGAGTTTGAATCAATTTGTTCACGTGTCCCGTTTGACACGATAGAACGCGAAATTGCTCGCATGCCTCTTCTAGCACGCTAGAGCTTGATTCCAAATAACTCGCGTGGCTCATCTGAGCACGCTGGAGTTTGAATCAATTAGTTCACGTGTTCTGTTTGACACAATAGAACACGAAATAGCTCATGTGGCCCTTCTAGCACCCTAGAGCTTGATTCTAAATAACTCCCGTGGCTCATCTGAGCACGCTGGAGTTTGAATCAATTTAATTCATGTGTCCCGTTTGACACGATAGAACACGAAATAGCTCGCGTGGCTCTTCTAGCACACTAGAGCTTGATTGTAAATAACTCGCGTTGCTCATCCGAGCACGCTGGAGTTCGACTCAATTTAGTTCACGTGTCCCGTTTTACACGTTAGAACACGAAATAGCTCGCGTGGCTCTTTTAGCATGTAGAGCTTGATTCTAAATAACTGGCATGGCTCATTTGAGCACGCTGGATGTCGAATCAATTTAGTTTACCTGTCCTGTTTGGCACGATAGAACACGAAATAGCTCGCGTGGCTCTTCTAGCATGCTAGAGCTTGTTTTAAATAACTCGCGTGGCTCATCTGAGCACGCTGGAGTTCGAATTAATTTAGTTCACGTGTCCTGTTTGACACGTTGGAACACGAAATAGCTTGTGTGGCTCTTCTAGCACGCTAGAGCTTGATTCTACATAAATCGCATGGCTCATCTAACCACGCAGGTGTTTGAAGCAATTTAGTTCACGTGTCTCGTTTGACACGATAGAACACGATATAGCTCGCGTGGCTCTTCTAGCACGCTAGAGCTTGATTCTAAATAACTCCCGTGGCTCATTTGAGCACGCTGGAGTTCGGATCTATTTAGTTCACGTTTCCCGTTTAACACGTTAGAACATGAAATAGCTCGCGTGGCTCTTTTGGCATGCTAGAGCTTGATTCTAAATAACTCGCGTGGCTCATCTGAGCACGCTGAAGTTCGAATCAATTTAGTTCACCTGTCCCGTTTGGCACGATAGAACACGAAATAGCTCGCGTGGCTCTTCTAGCACGCTAGAGCTTGATTCTAAATAACTCGCATGGCTCTTCTGAGCACGCTGGAGTTTGAATCAATTTGTTCACGTGTCCCGTTTAACACGATAGAACGCGAAATTGCTCGCATGCCTCTTCTAGCACGCTAGAGCTTGATTCCAAATAACTCGCGTGGCTCATCTGCGCACGCTGGAGTTTGAATCAATTAGTTCACGTGTTCTGTTTCACACATTAGAACACGAAATAGCTCATGTGGCCCTTCTAGCACCCTAGAGCTTGATTCTAAACAACTCCCGTGGCTCATCTGAGCACGCTGGAGTTTGAATCAATTTAATTCATGTGTCCCGTTTGACACGATAGAACACGAAATAGCTCGCGTCGCTCTTCTAGCACGCTAGAGCATGATTCTAAATAACTCGCGTTGCTCATCTGAGCACGCTGGAGTTCGACTCAATTTAGTTCACGTGTCCCGTTTGACACGTTAGAACACGAAATAGCTCGCGTGGCTCTTTTAGCATGCTGGAGCTTGATTCTAAATAACTTGCATGGCTCATCTCAACACGCTGGATGTCGAATCAATTTAGTTCACCTGTCCCGTTTGGCACGATAGAACACGAAATAACTCGCGTGGCTCTTCTAGCATGCTAGAGCTTGTTTTAAATAACTCGCGTGGCTCTTTTGAGCACGCTGGAGTTCGAATTAATTTAGTTCACGTGTCCTGTTTGACACGTTGGAACACGAAATAGCTCGCGTGGCTCTTCTAGTACGCTAGAGCTTGATTCTAAATAAATCGCATGGCTCATCTAACCACACAGGTTTTTGAAGCACTTTAGTTCACGTGTCCCATTTGACACGATAGAACACGAAATAGCTTGCGTGGCTCTTCTAGCACGCAAGAGCTTGATTCTAAATAACTCGCGAGCTCATTTGAGCACGCTGGAGTTCGAATCAATTTAGTTCATGTTTCCCGTTTGACACGTTAGAACACGAAATAGCTCGCGTGGCTCTTTTGGCATGCTAGAGCTTGATTCTAAATAACTTGCATGGCTCATCTCAGCACGCTGGATGTCGAATCAATTTAGTCCACCTGTCCCGTTTGGCACGATAGAACACGAAATAACTCGCGTGGCTCTTCTAGCATGCTAGAGCTTGTGTTAAATAACTCGCGTGGCTCATCTGAGCACGCTAGAGTTCGAATTAATTTAGTTCACGTGTCCTGTTTGACACGTTGGAACACCAAAATAGCTCGCGTGGCTCTTCTAGCACGCTAGAGCTTCATTCTAAATAAATCGCATGGCTCATCTAACCACACAGGTGTTTGAAGCACTTTAGTTCATGTGTCCCATTTGACACGATAGAACACGAAATAGCTCGCGTGGCTCTTCTAGCACGCAAGAGCTTGATTCTAAATAACTCGCGAGCTCATCTGAGCACGCTGGAGTTCGAATCAATTTAGTTCATGTTTTCCGTTTGACAAGTTAGAACACGAAATAGCTCGCGTGGCTCTTTTGGCATGCTAGAGCTTGATTCTAAATAACTCGCGTGGCTCATCTGAGCACGCTGGAGTTCGAATCAATTTAGGTCACCTATCCCGTTTGGAACGATATAACATGAAATAGCTCGTGTGGCTCTTCTAGCACGCTAGAGCTTGATTCTAAATAACTCGTGTGGCTCTTCTGAGCACGCTGGAGTTTGAATCAATTTGTTCACGTGTCCCGTTTGACATGATAGAACGCGAAATTGCTCGCATGCCTCTTCTAGCACGCTAGAGCTTGATTCCAAATAACTCGCGTGGCTCATCTGAGCACGCTGGAGTTTGAATCAATTAGTTCACGTGTTCTGTTTGACACAATAGAACACGAAATAGCTCATGTGGCCCTTCTAGCACCCTAGAGCTTGATTCTAAATAACTCCCGTGGCTCATTTGAGCACGCTGGAGTTTGAATCAATTTAATTCATGTGTCCCGTTTGACACGATAGAACACGAAATAGCTCGCGTGGCTCTTCTAGCACACTAGAGCTTGATTGTAAATAACTCGCGTTGCTCATCCGAGCACGCTGGAGTTCGACTCAATTTAGTTCACGTGTCCCGTTTGACACGTTAGAACACGAAATAGCTCGCGTGGCTCTTTTAGCATGTAGAGCTTGATTCTAAATAATTGGCATGGCTCATTTGAGCACGCTGGATGTCGAATCAATTTAGTTTACCTGTTCTGTTTGGCACGATAGAACACGAAATAGCTCGCGTGGCTCTTCTAGCATGCTAGAGCTTGTTTTAAATAACTCGCGTGGCTCATCTGAGCACGCTGGAGTTCGAATTAATTTAGTTCACGTGTCCTGTTTGACACGTTGGAACACGAAATAGCTTGTGTGGCTCTTCTAGCACGCTAGAGCTTGATTCTAAATAAATCGCATGGCTCATCTAACCACGCAGGTGTTTGAAGCAATTTAGTTCACGTGTCTCGTTTGACACGATAGAACACGAAATAGCTCGCGTGGCTCTTCTAGCACGCTAGAGCTTGATTCTAAATAACTCCCGTGGCTCATTTGAGCACGCTGGAGTTCGGATCAATTTAGTTCACGTTTCCCGTTTAACACGTTAGAACACGAAATAGCTCGCGTGGCTCTTTTGGCATGCTAGAGCTTGATTCTAAATAACTCGCGTGGCTCATCTGAGCACGCTGGAGTTCGAATCAATTTAGTTCACCTGTCCCGTTTGGCACGATAGAACACGAAATAGCTCGCGTGGCTCTTCTAGCACGCTAGAGCTTGATTCTAAATAACTCGCATGGCTCTTCTGAGCATGCTGGAGTTTGAATCAATTTGTTCACGTGTCCCGTTTGACACGATAGAACGCGAAATTGCTCGCATGCCTCTTCTAGCACGCTAGAGCTTGATTCCAAATAACTCGCGTGGCTCATCTGAGCACGCTGGAGTTTGAATCAATTAGTTCACGTGTTCTGTTTCACACAATAGAACACGAAATAGCTCATGTGGCCCTTCTAGCACCCTAGAGCTTGATTCTAAACAACTCCCGTGGCTCATCTGAGCACGCTGGAGTTTGAATCAATTTAATTCATGTGTCCCGTTTGACACGATAGAACACGAAATATCTCGCGTGGCTCTTCTAGCACGCTAGAGCTTGATTCTAAATAACTCGCGTTGCTCATCTGAGCACGCTGGAGTTCGACTCAATTTAGTTCACGTGTCCCGTTTGACACGTTAGAACACAAAATAGCTCGCGTGGCTCTTTTAGCATGCTGGAGCTTGATTCTAAATAACTTGCATGGCTCATCTCAGCACGATGGATGTCGAATCAATTTAGTTCACCTGTCCCGTTTGGCACGATAGAACACGAAATAACTCGCGTGGCTCTTCTAGCATGCTAGAGCTTGTTTTAAATAACTCGCGTGGCTCTTTTGAGCACGCTGGAGTTCGAATTAATTTAGTTCACGTGTCCTGTTTGACACGTTGGAACACGAAATAGCTCGCGTGGCTCTTCTAGTATGCTAGAGCTTGATTCTAAATAAATCGCATGGCTCATCTAACCACACGGGTTTTTGAAGCACTTTAGTTCACGTGTCCCATTTGACACGATAGAACACGAAATAGCTTGCGTGGCTCTTCTAGCACGCAAGAGCTTGATTCTAAATAACTCGCGAGCTCATCTGAGCACGCTGGAGTTCGAATCAATTAAGTTCATGTTTCCCGTTTGACACGTTAGAACACGAAATAGCTCGCGTGGCTCTTTTGGCATGCTAGAGCTTGATTCTAAATAACTCGCGTGGCTCATCTGAGCACGCTGGAGTTCGAATCAATTTAGGTCACCTGTCCCGTTTTGCACGATATAACACGAAATAGCTCGTGTGGCTCTTCTAGCACGCTAGAGCTTGATTGTAAATAACTCGTGTGGCTCTTCTGAGCACGCTGGAGTTTGAATCAATTTGTTCACGTGTCCCGTTTGACACGATAGAACGCGAAATTGATCGCATGCCTCTTCTAGCACGCTAGAGCTTGATTCCAAATAACTCGCGTGGCTCATCTGAGCACGCTGGAGTTTGAATCAATTAGTTCACGTGTTCTGTTTGACACAATAGAACACGAAATAGCTCATGTGGCCCTTCTAGCACCCTAGAGCTTGATTCTAAATAACTCCCGTGGCTCATTTGAGCACGCTGGAGTTTGAATTAATTTAATTCATGTGTCCCGTTTGACACGATAGAACACGAAATAGCTCGCGTGGCTCTTCTAGCACACTAGAGCTTGATTGTAAATAACTCGCGTTGCTCATCCGAGCACGCTGGAGTTCGACTCAATTTAGTTCACGTGTCCCGTTTGACACGTTAGAACACGAAATAGCTCGCGTGGCTCTTTTAGCATGTAGAGCTTGATTCTAAATAATTGGCATGGCTCATTTGAGCACGCTGGATGTCGAATCAATTTAGTTTACCTGTCCTGTTTGGCACGATAGAACACGAAATAGCTCGCGTGGCTCTTCTAGCATGCTAGAGCTTGTTTTAAATAACTCGCGTGGCTCATCTGAGCACGCTGGAGTTCGAATTAATTTAGTTCACGTGTCCTGTTTGACACGTTGGAACACGAAATAGCTTGTGTGGCTCTTCTAGCACGCTAGAGCTTGATTCTAAATAAATCGCATGGCTCATCTAACCACGCAGGTGTTTGAAGCAATTTAGTTCACGTGTCTCGTTTGACACGATAGAACACGAAATAGCTCGCGTGGCTCTTCTAGCACGCTAGAGCTTGATTCTAAATAACTCCCGTGGCTCATTTGAGCACGCTGGAGTTCGGATCAATTTAGTTCACGTTTCCCGTTTAACACGTTAGAACACGAAATAGCTCGCGTGGCTCTTTTGGCATGCTAGAGCTTGATTCTAAATAACTTGCATGGCTCATCTGAGCACGCTGGATGTCGAATCAATTTAGTTTACATGTCCCGTTTGGCACGATAGAACACGAAATAGCTCGCGTGGCTCTTCTAGCATGCTAGAGCTTGATTTTAAATAACACGCGTGGCTCATCTGAGCACGCTGGAGTTCGGATCAATTTAGTTCACGTTTCCCATTTGACACGTTAGAACACGAAATAGCTCGCGTGGCTCTTTTGGCATGCTAGAGCTTGATTCTAAATAACTCGCGTGGCTCATCTGAGCACGCTGGAGTTCGAATCAATTTAGTTCACCTGTCCCGTTTGGCACGATAGAACACGAAATAGCTCGCGTGGCTCTTCTAGCACGCTAGAGCTTGATTCTAAATAACTCGCATGGCTCTTCCGAGCACGCTGGAGTTTGAATCAATTTGTTCACGTGTCCCGTTTGACACGATAGAACGCGAAATTGCTCGCATGCCTCTTCTAGAACGCTAGAGCTTGATTCCAAATAACTCGCGTGGCTCATCTGAGCACGCTGGAGTTTGAATCAATTAGTTCACGTGTCCTGTTTCACACAATAGAACACGAAATAGCTCATGTAGCCCTTCTAGCACCCTAGAGCTTGATTATAAACAACTCCCGTGGCTCATCTGAGCACGCTGGAGTTTGAATCAATTTAATTCATGTGTCCCGTTTGACACGATAGAACACGAAATAGCTCGCGTGGCTCTTCTAGCACGTTAGAGCTTGATTGTAAATAACTCGCGTTGCTCATCCGAGCACGCTGGAGTTCGACTCAATTTAGTTCACGTGTCCCGTTTGACACGTTAGAACACGAAATAGCTCGCGTGGCTCTTTTAGCATGCTAGAGCTTGATTCTAAATAACTTGCATGGCTCATCTGAGCACGCTGGATGTCGAATCAATTTAGTTTACCTGTCCCGTTTGGCACGATAGAACACGATATAGCTCGCGTGGCTCTTCTAGCATGCTAGAGCTAGATTTTAAATAACACGCGTGGCTCATCTAAGCACGCTGGAGTTCAAATTAATTTAGTTCACGTGTCCTGTTTGAAACGTTAGAACACGAAATAGCTCGTGTGGCTCTTCTAGCACGCTAGAGCTTGATTCTAAATAACTCGCGTTGCTCATCTGAGCACGCTGGAGTTCGACTCAATTTAGTTCACGTGTCCCGTTTGACACGTTAGAACACGGAATAGCTCGCGTGGCTCTTTTAGCATGCTGGAGGTTGATTCTAAATAACTTGCATGGCTTATCTCAGCACGCTGGATGTCGAATCAATTTAGTTCACCTGTCCCGTTTGGCACGATAGAATACGAAATAACTCGCGTGGCTCTTCTAGCATGCTAGAGCTTGATTTTAAATAACTCGCGTGGCTCATCTGAGCACGTTGGAGTTCGAATTAATTTAGTTCACGTGTCCTGTTTGACACGTTGGAACACGAAATAGCTAGCGTGGCTCTTTTAGCACGCTAGAGCTTGATTCTAAATAAATCGCATGGCTCATCTACCCACGCAGGTGTTTGAAGCAATTTAGTTCACGTGTCCCATTTGACACGATAGAACACGAAATAGCTCGCGTGGCTCTTCTAGCACGCAAGAGCTTGATTCTAAATAACTCGTGTGGCTCATCTGAGCACACTGGAGTTCGAATCATTTTAGTTCACGTTTCCTGTTTGACACGTTAGAACACGAAATAGCTCGCGTGGCTCTTTTGGCATGCTAGAGCTTGATTCTAAATAACTCGCGTGGCTCATCTGAGCACGCTGGAGTTCGAATCAATTTAGTTCACCTGTCCCGTTTGGCACGATATAACACGAAATAGGTCGCGTGGCTCTTCTAGCACGCTAGAGCTTGATTCTAAATAACTCGTGTGGCTCTTCTAAGCACGCTGGAGTTTGAATCAATTTGTTCACGTGTTCCGTTTGACACGATAGAACGCGAAATTGCTCGCATGCCTCTTCTAGCACGCTAGAGCTTGATTCCAAATAACTCGCGTGGCTCATCTGAGCACGCTGGAGTTTGAATCAATTAGTTCACGTGTTCTGTTTGACACAATAGAACACGAAATATCTCATGTGGCCATTCTAGCACCCTAGAGCTTGATTCTAAATAACTCCTGTGGCTCATCTGAGCACGCTGGAGTTTGAATCAATTTAATTCATGTGCCCCGTTTGAAACGATAGAACACGAAATAGCTCGCGTGGCTCTTCTAGCACGCTAGAGCTTGATTGTAAATAACTCGTGTTGCTCATCGGAGCACGCTGGAGTTCGACTCAATTTAGTTCACGTGTCCCGTTTGACACGTTAGAACACGAAATAGCTCGCGTGGCTCTTTTAGCATGCTAGAGCTTGATTCTAAATAACTTGCATGGCTCATCTGAGCACGCTGGATGTCGAATCAATTTAGTTTATCTGTCCCGTTTGGCACGATAGAACACGAAATAGCTCGCGTGGCTCTTCTAGCATGCTAGAGCTTGATTTTAAATAACACGTGTGGCTCATCTGAGCACGCTGGAGTTCGAATTAATTTAGTTCACGTGTCCTGTTTGACACGTTGGAACACGAAATAGCTTGCGTGGCTCTTCTAGCACGCTAGAGCTTGATTCTAAATAAATCGCATGGCTCATCTAACCACGCAGGTGTTTAAAGCAATTTAGTTCACGTGTCCCGTTTGGCATGATAGAACACGAAACAGCTCGCGTGGCTCTTCTAGCACGCTAGAGCTTGATTCTAAATAACTCGCGTGGCTCTTCTGAGCACGCTGGAGTTTGAATCAATTTGTTCACGTGTCCCGTTTGACACGATAGAACGCGAAATTGCTCGCATGCCTCTTCTAGCACGCTAGAGCTTGATTCCAAATATCTCGCGTGGCTCATCTGAGCACGTTGGAGTTTGAATCAATTAGTCCACGTGTTCTGTTTGACACAATAGAACACGAAATAGCTCATGTGGCCCTTCTAGCACCCTAGAGTTTGATTCTAAATAACTCCCGTGGCTCATCTGAGCACGCTGGAGTTTGAATCAATTTAGTTCATGTGTCCCGTTTGACACGATAGAACACGAAATAGCTCGCGTGACTCTTCTAGCACGCTAGAGCTTGATTCTAAATGACTCGCGTGGCTAATCTGAGCACGCTGGAGTTCAAATCATTTTAGTTCACGTTTCCCGTTTGACACGTTAGTACACGAAATAGCTCGCGTGGCTCTTTTAGCATGCTAGAGCTTGATTCTAAATAACTCGCGTAGCTCATCTGAGCACGCTAGAGTTCGAATCAATTTAGTTCACCTGTCCCATTTTGCACGAAAGAACACGAAATAGCTCGCGTGGCTCTTCTAGCACGCTAGAGCTTGATTCTAAATAACTCGCGTGGCTCTTCTGAGCACGCTGGAGTTTGAAACAATTTAGTTCACGTGTCCCGTTTGACACGATAGAATGCGAAATAGCTCGCATGGCTCTTCTAGCACACTAGAGCTTGATTCCAAATAACTCGCGTGGCTCTTCTCAGCATGCTGAAGTTTGAATCAATTTAGTTCACGTGTCCCGTTTGACACGATAGAACACAAAATAGCTCGTGTGGCTCTTCTAGCACGCTAGAGCTTGATTCTAAATAACTCGTGTGGCTAATCTGAGCACGCTGGAGTTCGAATCAATTTAGTTAATGTTTCCGGTTTGACACGTTAGAACACGAAATAGCTCGCGTGGCTATTTTAGCATGCTAGAGCTTGATTCTAAATAACTCGCGTGGCTAATCTAAGCACGCTAGAGTTTGAATCAATTTAGTTCACGTTTCCCGTTTGACACGATAGAACGCGAAATAGCTCGCATGGCTCTTCTAGCACGCTAGAGCTTGATTCCAAATAACTCGCGTGGCTCATCTCAGCACGCTGGATGTCGAATCAATTTAGTTCACCTGTTTCGTTTGGCACGATAGAACACGAAATAGCTCGCGTGGCTCTTCTAGCATGCTAGAGCTTGATTTTACATATCTCGCGTGGCTCATCTGAGCACGTTAAAGTTCGAATTAATTTAGTTCACGTGTCCTGTTGGACACGTTGGAACATGAAATAGCTCGCGTGGCTCTTCTAGCACGCTAGAGCTTGATTCTGAATAAATCGCATGGCTCATCTACCCACGCATGTGTTTGAAGCAATTTAGTTCACGTGTCCCGTTTGACACGATAGAACACGAAATAGCTCGCATGGCTCTTCTAGCACGCCAGAGCTTGATTCCAAATAACTCGCGTGGCTCTTTTCAGCACGCTGGAGTTTGAATCAATTTAGTTCACGTGTCCCGTTTGACACGATAGAACACGAAATAGCTGGTGTGGCTCTTCTAGCATGTTAGAGCTTGATTCTAAATAACTCGTGTGGCTCATCTGAGCACGCTGGAGTTTGAATCAATTTAGTTTACCTGTCCCGTTTGGCAAGATAGAACACGAAATAGCACGCGTGGCTCTTCTAGCACGCTAGAGCTTGATTCCAAATAACTCGCGTGGCTCTTCCGAGCTCGCTGGAGTTTGAATCAATTAGTTCACGTGTCCCGTTTGATATGATAGAACGCGAAATAGCTCATGCGGCCCTTCTAGCATGCTAGAGCTTGATTCTAAATAACTCCCGTGGCTCATTTGAGCACGTTGGAGTTTGAATCAATTTAGTTCATGTGTCCCGTTTGACACGATAGAACACGAAATAGCTCGCGTGGCTCTTTTAGCATGCTAGAGCTTGATTCTAAATAACTCGCGTGTCTCATCTGAGCACGCTGGAGTTCGAATCAATTTAGTTCACCTGTCCCGTTAGGCACGAAAGAACACGAAATAGCTCGCGTGGCTCTTCTAGCACGCTAGAGGTTGATTCTAAATAACTCGTGTGGCTCTTCTGAGCACGCTGGAGTTTGAAACAATTTAGTTCACGTGTCCCGTTTGACACGATAGAATGCGAAATAGCTCGCATGGCTCTTCTAGCACACTAGTGCTTGATTCCAAATAACTCACGTGGCTCTTCTCAGCATGCTGGAGTTTGAATCAATTTAGTTCACGTATCCCATTTGACACGATAGAACACGAAATAGCTCGTGTGGCTCTTCTAGCACGCTAGAGCTTGATTCTAAATAACTCGCGTGGCTAATCTGAGCACGCTGGAGTTCGAATCAATTTAGTTCATGTTTCCCGTTTGACACGTTAGAACACGAAATAGCTCGCGTGGCTCTTCTAGCACGCTAGAGCTTGATTCTAAATAACTCGCGTGGCTCATCTGAGCACGTTGGAGTTTGAATCAATTTGTTCACCTGTCCCGTTTGACACGATAGAACGCGAAATTGCTCGCATGCCTCTTCTAGCACGCTAGAGCTTGATTCCAAATAACTCGCGTGGCTCATCTGAGCACGCTGGAGTTTGAATCAATTAGTTCACTTGTTCCGTTTGACACAATAGAACGCGAAATAGCTCATGTGGCCCTTCTAGCATGCTAGAGCTTGATTCTAAATAACTCCCGTGGCTCATTTGAGCACGCTGGAGTTTGAATCAATTTAGTTCATGTGTCCCGTTTGACACGATAGAACACGAAATAGCTCGCGTGGCTCTTCTAGAACGCTAGAGCTTAATTCTAAATAACTCGCGTCGCTAATCTGAGCACGATGGAGTTCAAATCAATTTAGTTCACGTTTCCCTTTTGACACGTTAGAACACGAAATAGCTCGCGTGGCTCTTTTAGCGTGCTAGAGCTTGATTCTAAATAACTCGCGTGTCTCATCTGAGCACGCTGGAGTTCGAATCAATTTAGTTCACCTGTCCCGTTAGGCACGAAAGAACACGAAATAGCTCGCGTGGCTCTTCTAGCACGCTAGAGGTTGATTCTAAATAACTCGTGTGGCTCTTCTGAGCACGCTGGAGTTTGAAACAATTTAGTTCACGTGTCCCGTTTGACACGATAGAATGCGAAATAGCTCGCATGGCTCTTCTAGCACACTAGTGCTTGATTCCAAATAACTCACGTGGCTTTTCTCAGCATGCTGGAGTTTGAATCAATTTAGTTCACGTGTCCCATTTGACACGATAGAACATGAAATAGCTCGTGTGGCTCTTCTAGCACGCTAGAGCTTCATTCTAAATAACTCGCGTGGCTAATCTGAGCACGCTGGAGTTCGAATCAATTTAGTTCATGTTTCCCGTTTGACACGTTAGAACACGAAATAGCTCGCGTGGCTCTTCTAGCACGCTAGAGCTTGATTCTAAATAACTCTCGTGGCTCATCTGAGCACGCTGGAGTTTGAATCAATTTGTTCACGTGTCCCGTTTGAAACGATAGAACGCGAAATTGCTCGCATGCCTCTTCTAGCACGCTAGAGCTTGATTCCAAATAACTCGCGTGGCTCATCTGAGCACGCTGGAGTTTGAATCAATTAGTTCATGTGTTCTGTTTGACACAATAGAACACGAAATAGCTCATGTGGCCCTTCTAGCACCCTAGAGCTTGATTCTAAATAACTCCTGTGGCTCATCTGAGCATGTTGGAGTTTGAATCAATTTAATTCATGTGTCCCGTTTGACACGATAGAACACGAAATAGCTCGCGTGGCTCTTCTAGCACGCTAGAGCTTGATTCTAAATAACTCGCGTCGCTAATCTGAGCACGATGGAGTTCAAATCAATTTAGTTCACGTTTCCCGTTTGACACGTTAGAACACGAAATAGCTCGCGTGGCTCTTTTAGCATGCTAGAGCTTGATTCTAAATAACTCGCGTGGCTCATCTGAGCACGCTGGAGTTCGAATCAATTTAGTTCACCTTTCCCGTTAGGCACGAAAGAACACGAAATAACTCGCGTGGCTCTTCTAGCACGCTAGAGCTTGATTCTAAATAACTCGTGTGGCTCTTCTGAGCACGTTGGAGTTTGAAACAATTTAGTTCATGTGTCCTATTTGACACGATAGAATACGAAATAGCTCGCATGGCTCTTATAGCACACTAGTGCTTGATTCCAAATAACTCACGTGGCTCTTCTCAGCATGCTGGAGTTTGAATCAATTTAGTTCACGTGTCCCATTTGACACGATAGAACACGAAATAGCTCGTGTGGCTCTTCTAGCACGCTAGAGCTTGATTCTAAATAACTCGCGTGGCTAATCTGAGAACGCTGGAGTTCGAATCAATATAGTTCAAGTTTCCCGTTTGACACGTTAGAACACGAAATAGCTCGCGTGGCTCTTCTAGGACGCTAGAGCTTGATTCTAAATAACTCGCGTGGCTCATCTGAGCACGCTGGAGTTCGAATCAATTTGTTCACGTGTCCCGTTTGACACGATAGAACGCGAAATTGCTCGCATGCCTCTTCTAGCACGCTAGAGCTTGATTCCAAATAATTCGCGTGGCTCATCTGAGCACGCTGTAGTTTGAATCAATTAGTTCACGTGTTCTGTTTGACACAATAGAACACGAAATAGCTCATGTGGCCCTTCTAGCACCCTAGAGCTTGATTCTAAATAACTCATGTGGCTCATCTGAGCATGCTGGAGTTTGAATCAATTTAATTCATGTGTCCCGTTTGACACGATAGAACACCAAATAGCTCGTGTGGCTCTTCTAGCACGCTAGAGCTTGATTGTAAATAACTCGCGTTTTTCATCCGAGCACGCTGGAGTTCGACTCAATTTAGTTCACGTGTCCCGTTTGACACGTTAGAACACGAAATAGCTCGCGTGGCTCTTTTAGCATACAAGAGCTTGATTCTAAATTACTTGCATGGCTCATCTGAGCACGCTGGATGTCGAATCAATTTAGTTTACCTGTCCCGTTTGGCAGGATAGAACACGAAATAGCTCGCGTGGCTCTTCTAGCATGCTAGAGCTTGATTTTAAATACCACGCGTGGCTCATCTGAGCACGCTGGAGTTCGAATTAATTTAGTTCACGTGTCCTGTTTGACACGTTGGAACACGAAATAGCTTGCGTGGCTCCTCCACAACGCTAGAGCTTGACTCTAAATAAATCGCATGGCTCATCTAACCACGCAGGTGTTTGAAGCAATTTAGTTCACGTGTCCCGATTGACACGATAGAATGCGAAATAGCTCGCGTGGCTCTTCTAGCACGCTAGAGCTTGATTCCAAATAACTCGCGTGGCTCATCCCAGCATGCTGGAGTTTGAATCAATTTAGTTCACGTGTCCCGTTTGACACGATAGAACACGAAATAGCTCGCGTGGCACTTTTGGCATGCTAGAGCTTGATTCTAAATAACTCGCGTGACTCATCTTAGCACGCTGGAGTTCGAATCAATTTAGTTCACCTGTCCCGTTTGGCACGATAGAACACGAAACAGCTCGCGTGGCTCTTCTAGCACGCTAGAGCTTGATTCTAAATAACTCGCGTGGCTCTTCTGAGCACGCTGGAGTTTGAATCAATTTGTTCACGTGTCCCGTTTGACACGATAGAACCCGAAATTGCTCGCATGCCTCTTCTAGTACGCTAGAGCTTGATTCCAAATAACTCGCGTGGCTCATCTAAGCACGCTGGAGTTTAAATCAATTAATTCACGTGTTCTGTTTGACACAATAGAACACGAAATAGCTCATGTGGCCCTTCTAGCACCCTAGAGCTTGATTCTAAATAACTCGCGTGGCTCATTTGAGCACGCTGGAGTTTGAATCAATTTAGTTCATGTGTCCCGTTTGACACGATAGAACACGAAATAGCTCGCGTGGCTCTTCTAGAACGCTAGAGCTTAATTCTAAATAACTCGCGTCGCTAATCTGAGCACGATGGAGTTCAAATCAATTTAGTTCACGTTTCCCTTTTGACACGTTAGAACACGAAATAGCTCGCATGGCTCTTTTAGCGTGCTAGAGCTTGATTCTAAATAACTCGCGTGTCTCATCTGAGCACGCTGGAGTTCGAATCAATTTAGTTCACCTGTCCCGTTAGGCACGAAAGAACACGAAATAGCTCGCGTGGCTCTTCTAGCACGCTAGAGGTTGATTCTAAATAACTCGTGTGGCTCTTCTGAGCACGCTGGAGTTTGAAACAATTTAGTTCACGTGTCCCGTTTGACACGCTAGAATGCGAAATAGCTCGCATGGCTCTTCTAGCACACTAGTGCTTGATTCCAAATAACTCACGTGGCTTTTCTCAGCATGCTGGAGTTTGAATCAATTTAGTTCACGTGTCCCATTTGACACGATAGAACATGAAATAGCTCGTGTGGCTCTTCTAGCACGCTAGAGCTTCATTCTAAATAACTCGCGTGGCTAATCTGAGCACGCTGGAGTTCGAATCAATTTAGTTCATGTTTCCCGTTTGACACGTTAGAACACGAAATAGCTCGCGTGGCTCTTCTAGCACGCTAGAGCTTGATTCTAAATAACTCTCGTGGCTCATCTGAGCACGCTGGAGTTTGAATCAATTTGTTCACGTGTCCCGTTTGAAACGATAGAACGCGAAATTGCTCGCATGCCTCTTCTAGCACGCTAGAGCTTGATTCCAAATAACTCGCGTGGCTCATCTGAGCACGCTGGAGTTTGAATCAATTAGTTCATGTGTTCTGTTTGACACAATAGAACACGAAATAGCTCATGTGGCCCTTCTAGCACCCTAGAGCTTGATTCTAAATAACTCCTGTGGCTCATCTGAGCATGTTGGAGTTTGAATCAATTTAATTCATGTGTCCCGTTTGACACGATAGAACACGAAATAGCTCGCGTGGCTCTTCTAGCACGCTAGAGCTTGATTCTAAATAACTCGCGTCGCTAATCTGAGCACGATGGAGTTCAAATCAATTTAGTTCACGTTTCCCGTTTGACACGTTAGAACACGAAATAGCTCGCGTGGCTCTTTTAGCATGCTAGAGCTTGATTCTAAATAACTCGCGTGGCTCATCTGAGCACGCTGGAGTTCGAATCAATTTAGTTCACCTTTCCCGTTAGGCACGAAAGAACACGAAATAGCTCGCGTGGCTCTTCTAGCACGCTAGAGCTTGATTCTAAATAACTCGTGTGGCTCTTCTGAGCACGTTGGAGTTTGAAACAATTTAGTTCATGTGTCCTGTTTGACACGATAGAATACGAAATAGCTCGCATGGCTCTTATAGCACACTAGTGCTTGATTCCAAATAACTCACGTGGCTCTTCTCAGCATGCTGGAGTTTGAATCAATTTAGTTCACGTGTCCCATTTGACACGATAGAACACGAAATAGCTCGTGTGGCTCTTCTAGCACGCTAGAGCTTGATTCTAAATAACTCGCGTGGCTAATCTGAGAACGCTGGAGTTCGAATCAATATAGTTCAAGTTTCCCGTTTGACACGTTAGAACACGAAATAGCTCGCGTGGCTCTTCTAGGACGCTAGAGCTTGATTCTAAATAACTCGCGTGGCTCATCTGAGCACGCTGGAGTTCGAATCAATTTGTTCACGTGTCCCGTTTGACACGATAGAACGCGAAATTGCTCGCATGCCTCTTCTAGCACGCTAGAGCTTGATTCCAAATAATTCGCGTGGCTCATCTGAGCACGCTGTAGTTTGAATCAATTAGTTCACGTGTTCTGTTTGACACAATAGAACACGAAATAGCTCATGTGGCCCTTCTAGCACCCTAGAGCTTGATTCTAAATAACTCATGTGGCTCATCTGAGCATGCTGGAGTTTGAATCAATTTAATTCATGTGTCCCGTTTGACACGATAGAACACCAAATAGCTCGTGTGGCTCTTCTAGCACGCTAGAGCTTGATTGTAAATAACTCGCGTTTTTCATCCGAGCACGCTGGAGTTCGACTCAATTTAGTTCACGTGTCCCGTTTGACACGTTAGAACACGAAATAGCTCGCGTGGCTCTTTTAGCATACAAGAGCTTGATTCTAAATTACTTGCATGGCTCATCTGAGCACGCTGGATGTCGAATCAATTTAGTTTACCTGTCCCGTTTGGCACGATAGAACACGAAATAGCTCGCGTGGCTCTTCTAGCATGCTAGAGCTTGATTTTAAATACCACGCGTGGCTCATCTGAGCACGCTGGAGTTCGAATTAATTTAGTTCACGTGTCCTGTTTGACACGTTGGAACACGAAATAGCTTGCGTGGCTCCTCCACAACGCTAGAGCTTGACTCTAAATAAATCGCATGGCTCATCTAACCACGCAGGTGTTTGAAGCAATTTAGTTCACGTGTCCCGATTGACACGATAGAATGCGAAATAGCTCGCGTGGCTCTTCTAGCACGCTAGAGCTTGATTCCAAATAACTCGCGTGGCTCATCCCAGCATGCTGGAGTTTGAATCAATTTAGTTCACGTGTCCCGTTTGACACGATAGAACACGAAATAGCTCGCGTGGCACTTTTGGCATGCTAGAGCTTGATTCTAAATAACTCGCGTGGCTCATCTTAGCACGCTGGAGTTCGAATCAATTTAGTTCACCTGTCCCGTTTGGCACGATAGAACACGAAACAGCTCGCGTGGCTCTTCTAGCACACTAGAGCTTGATTCTAAATAACTCGCGTGGCTCTTCTGAGCACGCTGGAGTTTGAATCAATTTGTTCACGTGTCCCGTTTGACACGATAGAACCCGAAATTGCTCGCATGCCTCTTCTAGTACGCTAGAGCTTGATTCCAAATAACTCGCGTGGCTCATCTAAGCACGCTGGAGTTTAAATCAATTAATTCACGTGTTCTGTTTGACACAATAGAACACGAAATAGCTCATGTGGCCCTTCTAGCACCCTAGAGCTTGATTCTAAATAACTCCCGTGGCTCATCTGAGCACGCTGGAGTTTGAATCAATTTAGTTCATGTCTCCCGTTTGACACGATAGAACACGAAATAGCCCGCGTGGCTCTTCTAGCACGCTGGAGCTTGATTCTAAATAACTCGCTTGGCTAATCTGAGCACGCTGGAGTTCAAATCAATTTAGTTCACGTTTCCCGTTTGACACGTTAGAACACGAAATAGCTCGCGTGACTCTTTTAGCATGCTAGAGCTTGATTCTAAATAACTCGCGTGGCTCATCTGAGCACGCTGGAGTTCGAATCAATTTAGTTCACCTGTCCCATTTGGCACGAAAGAACACGAAATAGCTCGCGTGGCTCTTCTAGCACGCTAGAGCTTGATTCTAAATAACTCGAGTGGCTCTTCTGAGCACGCTGGAGTTTGAAACAATTTAGTTCACGTGTCCCGTTTGACACGATAGAATGCGAAATAGCTCGCATGGCTCTTCTCAGCATGCTGTAGTTTGAATCAATTTAGTTCACATGTCCCGTTTGACACGATAGAACACGAAATAGCTCGTGTGGCTCTTCTAGCACACTAGAGCTTGATTTGAAATAACTCGTGTGGCTAATCTGAGCACGCTGGAGTTCGAATCAATTTAGTTCATGTTTCCCGTTTTACACGTTAGAACACGAAATAGCTCGCGTGGCTATTTTAGCATGCTGGAGCTTGATTCTAAATAACTCGCGTGGCTCATCTAAGCACACTAGAGTTCGAATCAATTTAGTTCTCGTGTCCCGTTTGACACGATAGAACGCGAAATAGCTCGCATGGCTCTTCTAGCACGCTAGAGCTTGATTCCAAATAACTCGAGTGGCTCATCTCAGTACGCTGGATGTCGAATCAATTTAGTTTACCTGTCCCGTTTGGCACGATAGAACACGAAATAGCTCGCGTGGCTCTTCTAGCATGCTAGAGCTTGATTTTAAATAACTCGTGTGGCTCATCTGAGCACGCTGGAGTTCGAATTAATTTAGTTCACGTATCCTGTTTGACACATTGGAACACGAAATAGCTCGAGTGGCTCTTCTAGCACACTAGAGCTTGATTGTAAATAACTCGCGTTTTTCATCCGAGCACGCTGGAGTTCGACTCAATTTAGTTCACGTGTCCCGTTTGACACGTTAGAACACGAAATAGCTCGCGTGGCTCTTTTAGCATGCTAAAGCTTGATTCTAAATTACTTGCATGGCTCATCTGAGCACGCTGGATGTCGAATCAATTTAGTTTACCTGTCCCGTTTGGCACGATAGAACACGAAATAGCTAGCGTGACTCTTCTAGCATGCTAGAGCTTGATTTTAAATACCACGCGTGGCATATCTGAGCACGCTGGAGTTCGAATTAATTTAGTTCACGTGTCCTGTTTGACACGTTGGAACACGAAATAGCTTGCGTGGCTCTTCCAGCACGCTAGAGCTTGACTCTATATAAATCGCATGGCTCATCTAACCACGCAGGTGTTTGAAGCAATTTAGTTCACGTGTCCCGATTGACACGATAGAATGCGAAATAGCTCGCATGGCTCTTCTACCACACTAGAGCTTGATTCCAAATAACTCGCGTGGCTCTTCCCAGCATGCTGGAGTTTGAATCAATTTAGTTCACGTGTCCCGTTTGACACGATAGAACACGAAATAGCTCGCGTGGCACTTTTGGCATGCTAGAGCTTGATTCTAAATAACTCGCGTGGCTCATCTTAGCACGCTGGAGTTCGAATCAATTTAGTTCACCTGTCCCGTTTGGCACGATAGAACACGAAACAGCTCGCGTGGCTCTTCTAGCACGCTAGAGCTTGATTCTAAATAACTCGCGTGGCTCTTCTGAGCACGCTGGAGTTTGAATCAATTTGTTCACGTGTCCCGTTTGACACGATAGAACCCGAAATTGCTCGCATGCCTCTTCTAGTACGCTAGAGCTTGATTCCAAATAACTCGCGTGGCTCATCTAAGCACGCTGGAGTTTAAATCAATTAATTCACGTGTTCTGTTTGACACAATAGAACACGAAATAGCTCATGTGGCCCTTCTAGCACCCTAGAGCTTTATTCTAAATAACTCCCGTGGCTCATCTGAGCACGCTGGAGTTTGAATCAATTTAGTTCATGTCTCCCGTTTGACACGATAGAACACGAAATAGCCCGCGTGGCTCTTCTAGCACGTTGGAGCTTGATTCTAAATAACTCGCTTGGCTAATCTGAGCACGCTGGAGTTAAAATCAATTTAGTTCACGTTTCCCGTTTGACACGTTAGAACACGAAATAGCTCGCGTGACTCTTTTAGCATGCTAGAGCTTGATTCTAAATAACTCGCGTGGCTCATCTGAGCACGCTGGAGTTCGAATCAATTTTATTCACCTGTCCCATTTGGCACGAAAGAACACGAAATAGCTCGCGTGGCTCTTCTAGCACGCTAGAGCTTGATTCTAAATAACTCGAGTGGCTCTTCTGAGCACGCTGGAGTTTGAAACAATTTAGTTCACGTGTCCCGTTTGACACGATAGAATGCGAAATAGCTCGCATGGCTCTTCTCAGCAAGCTGTAGTTTGAATCAATTTAGTTCACATGTCCCGTTTGACACGATAGAACACGAAATAGCTCGTGTGGCTCTTCTAGCACACTAGAGCTTGATTTGAAATAACTCGTGTGGCTAATCTGAGCACGCTGGAGTTCGAATCAATTTAGTTCATGTTTCCCGTTTGACACGTTAGAACACGAAATAGCTCGCGTGGCTATTTTAGCATGCTGGAGCTTGATTCTAAATAACTCGCGTGGCTCATCTAAGCACACTAGAGTTCGAATCAATTTAGTTCACGTGTCCCGTTTGACACGATAGAACGCGAAATAGCTCGCATGGCTCTTCTAGCACGCTAGAGCTTGATTCCAAATAACTCGAGTGGCTCATCTCAGTACGCTGGATGTCGAATCAATTTAGTTTACCTGTCCCGTTTGGCACGATAGAACACGAAATAGCTCGCGTGGCTCTTCTAGCATGCTAGAGCTTGATTTTAAATAACTCGTGTGGCTCATCTGAGCACGCTGGAGTTCGAATTAATTTAGTTCACGTATCCTGTTTGACACGTTGGAACACGAAATAGCTCGAGTGGCTCTTCTAGCACGCTAGAGCTTGATTGTAAATAACTCGCGTTTTTCATCCGAGCACGCTGGAGTTCGACTCAATTTAGTTCACGTGTCCCGTTTGACACGTTAGAACACGAAATAGCTCGCGTGGCTCTTTTAGCATGCTAGAGCTTGATTCTAAATTACTTGCATGGCTCATCTGAGCACGCTGGATGTCGAATCAATTTAGTTTACCTGTCCCGTTTGGCACGATAGAACACGAAATAGCTAGCGTGGCTCTTCTAGCATGCTAGAGCTTGATTTTAAATACCACGCGTGGCATATCTGAGCACGCTGGAGTTCGAATTAATTTAGTTCACGTGTCCTGTTTGACACGTTGGAACACGAAATAGCTTGCGTGGCTCTTCCAGCACGCTAGAGCTTGACTCTAAATAAATCGCATGGCTCATCTAACCACGCAGGTGTTTGAAGCAATTTAGTTCACGTGTCCCGATTGACACGATAAAATGCGAAATAGCTCGCATGGCTCTTCTACCACACTAGAGCTTGATTCTAAATAACTCGCGTGGCTCTTCCCAGCATGCTGGAGTTTGAATCAATTTAGTTCACGTGTCCCGTTTGACACGATAGAACACGAAATAGCTCGCGTGGCACTTTTGGCATGCTAGAGCTTGATTCTAAATAACTCGCGTGGCTCATCTTAGCACGCTGGAGTTCGAATCAATTTAGTTCACCTGTCCCGTTTGGCACGATAGAACACGAAACAGCTCGCGTGGCTCTTCTAGCACGCTAGAGCTTGATTCTAAATAACTCGCGTGGCTCTTCTGAGCACGCTGGAGTATGAATCAATTTGTTCACGTGTCCCGTTTGACATGATAGAACGCGAAATTGCTCGCATGCCTCTTCTAGTACGCTAGAGCTTGATTCCAAATAACTCGCGTGGCTCATCTAAGCACGCTGGAGTTTGAATTTATTAGTTCACGTGTTCTGTTTGACACAATAGAACACGAAATAGCTCATGTGGCCCTTCTAGCACCCTATACCTTGATTCTAAATAACTCCCGTGGCTCATCTGAGCACGCTGGAGTTTGAATCAATTTAGTTCATGTCGCCCGTTTGACACGATAGAACACGAAATAGCTCGCGTGGCTCTTCTAGCACGCTAGAGCTTGATTCTAAATAACTCGCGTGGCTAATCTGAGCATGCTGGAGTTCAAATCAATTTAGTTCACGTTTCCCGTTTGACACGTTAGAACACGAAATAGCTCGCGTGACTCTTTTAGCATGCTAGAGCTTGATTCTAAATAACTCGCGTGGCTCTTCTATCACGCTAGAGCTTGATTCTAAATAACTTGAGTGGCTCTTCTGAGCACGCTGGAGTTTGAAACAATTTAGTTCACGTGTCCCGTTTGACAAGATAGAATGCGAAATAGCTCGAATGGCTCTTCTAGCACACTAGAGCTTGATTCCAAATAACTCGCGTGGCTCTTCTCAGCATGCTGGAGTTTGAATCAATTTAGTTCACGTGTCCCGTTTGACACGATAGAACACGAAATAGCTCGTGTGGCTCTTCTAGCACGCTAGAGCTTGATTCGAAATAACTCGTGTGGCTAATCTGAGCACGCTGGAGTTCGAATCAATTTAATTCATGTTTCCCGTTTGACACGTTAGAACACGAAATAGCTCGCGTGGCTATTTTAGGATGCTGGAGCTTGATTCTAAATAACTCGCGTGGCTCATCTAAGCACGCTAGAGTTCGAATCAATTTAGTTCACGTGTCCCGTTTGACACGGTAGAACGCGAAATAGCTCGCATGGCTCTTCTAGCACGCTAGAGCTTGATTCCAAATAACTCGAGTGGCTCATCTCAGCACGCTGGATGTCGAATCAATTTAGTTCACCTGTCCCGTTTGGCACGATAGAACACGAAATAGCTCGAGTGGCTCTTCTAGCATGCTAGAGCTTGATTTTAAATAACTCGTGTGGCTCATCTGAGCACGCTGGAGTTCGAATTAATTTAGTTCACGTGTCCTGTTTGACACGTTGGAACACGAAATAGCTCGCGTGGCTCTTCTAGCACGCTAGAGCTTGATTCTAAATAAATCGCATGGCTCATCTAACCACGCAGGTGTTTGAAGCAATTTAGTTCACGTGTCCCGTTTGACACGATAGAACACGAAATAGCTCGCATGGCTGTTCTAGCACGCTAGAGCTTGATTCCAAATGCTTGGCGTGGCTCTTTTCAGCACGCTGGAGTTTGACTCAATTTAGTTTACCTGTCCCGTTTGGCACGATAGAACACGAAATAGCACGCGTGGCTCTTCTAGCACGCTAGAGCTTGATTCTAAATAACTCGCGTGGCTCTTCCGAGCACGCTGGAGTTTGAATCAATTAGTTCACGTGTCTCGTTTCACACGATAGAACGCGAAATAGCTCATGTGGCCCTTCTAGCATGCTAGAGCTTGATTCTAAATAACTCCCGTGGCTCATTTGAGCACGCTGGAGTTTGAATCAATTTAGTTCATGTGTCCCGTTTGACACGATAGAACACGAAATAGCTCGCGTGGCTCTTCTAGCACGCTAGAGCTTGATTCTAAATAACTCGCGTGCCTAATCTGAGCACGTTGGAGTTCAAATCAATTTAGTTCACGTTTCCCGTTTGGCACGTTAGAACACGAAATAGCTCGCGTGGCTCTTTTAGCTTGCTAGAGCTTGATCCTAAATTACTCGCGTGGCTCATCTGAGCACGCTGGAGTTCGAATCAATTTAGTTCACCAGTCCCGTTAGGCACGAAAGAACACGAAATAGCTCGCGTGGCTCTTCTAGCACACTAGAGCTTGATTCTAAATAACTCGTGTGGCTCTTCTGAGCACGCTGGAGTTTGAAACAATTTAGTTCATGTGTCCCGTTTGACACGATAGAATACAAAATAGCTCGAATGGCTCTTCTAGCACACTAGAGCTTGATTCCAAATAACTCACGTGGCTCTTCTCCGCATGCTGGAGTTTGAATCAATTTAGTTCACGTGTCCCATTTGACACGATAGAACACGAAATAGCACGCGTGGCTCTTCTAGCACGCTAGAGCTTGATTCCAAATAACTCGCGTGGCTCTTCCGAGGACGCTGGAGTTTGAATCAATTAGTTCACGTGTCTCATTTCACACGATAGAACGCGAAATAGCTCATGTGGCCCTTCTAGCATGCTAGAGCTTGATTCTAAATAACTCCCGTGGCTCATTTGAGCACGCTGGAGTTTGAATTAATTTAGTTCATGTGTCCCGTTTGACACGATAGAACACGAAATAGCTCGCGTGGCTCTTCTAGCACGCTAGAGCTTGATTATAAATAACTCGCGTGGCTAATCTGAGCACGCTGGAGTTCAAATCAATTTCGTTCACGTTTCCCGTTTGACACGTTAGAACACGAAATAGCTCGCGTGGCTCTTTTAGCATGCTAGAGCTTGATTCTATATAACTCGCGTGGCTCATCTGAGCACGCTGGAGTTCGAATCAATTTAGTTCATCAGTCCTGTTAGGCACGAAAGAACACGAAATAGCTCGCGTGGCTCTTCTAGCACGCTAGAGCTTGATTCTAAATAATTCGTGTGGCTCTTCTGAGCACGCTGGAGTTTGAAACAATTTAGTTCATGTGTCCCGTTTGACACGATAGAATGCAAAATAGCTCGCATGGCTCTTCTAGCACACTAGAGCTTGATTCCAAATAACTCACGTGGCTCTTCTCCGCATGCTGGAGTTTGAATCAATTTAGTTCACGTGTCCCATTTGACACGATAGAACATGAAATAGCTCGTGTGGCTCTTCTAGCACGCTAGAGCTTGATTCTAAATAACTCGCGTGGCTTATCTGAGCACGCTGGAGTTCGAATCAATTTAGTTCATGTTTTCCGTTTGACACGTTAGAACACGAAATAGCTCGCGTGGCTCTTCTAGCACGCTAGAGCTTGATCCTAAATAACTCGCGTGGCTCATCTGAGCACGCTGGAGTTTGAATCAATTTAGTTCAAGTGTCCCGTTTGACACGATAAAACACGAAATAGCTCGCGTGGCTCTTCTAGCACGCTAGAGCTTGATTCTAAATAATTCGCGTGGCTAATCTTAGCACGCTGGAGTTCAAATCAATTTAGTTCACGTTTCCCGTTTGACACGTTAAACACGAAATAGCTCGCATGGCTCTTCTAGCACGCTAGAGCCTGATTCTAAATAACTCGCGTTGCTCATCTGAGCACACTGGAGTTCGACTCAATTTAGTTCACGCGTCCCGTTTGGCACGATAGAACACGAAATAGCTCGCGTGACTCTTCTATTATGCTAGAGCTTGATTTTAAATAACTCGCGTGACTCATCTGACCACGCTGGAGTTCGAATTAATTTAGTTCACGTTTCCTGTTTGACACGTTGGAACACGAAATAGCTTGCGTGGCTCTTCTAGCACGCTAGAGCTTGATTCTAAATAAATTGGATGGCTCATCTAACCACGCAGGTGTTTGAAGCAATTTAGTTCCCGTGTCCCGTTTGACACAATAGAACAGGAAATAGCTCGTGTGGCGCTTCTAGCACGCTAGAGCTTGATTCTAAATAACTCGCGTGGCTAATGTGAGCACGTTGGAGTTCGAATCAATTTAGTTCATGTTTCCCGTTTGACACGTTAGAACACAAAATAGCTCGCGTGGCTCTTTTGGCATGCTAGAGCTTGATTCTAAATAACTCGCGTGGCTCATCTGATCACGCTGGAGTTCGAATCAATGTAGTTCACCTGTCCCGTTTGGCACGATAGAACACGAAATAGCTCGCGTGGCTCTTCTAGCACGCTAGAGCTTGTTTCTAAATAACTCGCGTGGCTCTTATGAGCACGCTGGAGTTTGAATCTATTTGTTCACGTGTCCCGTTTGACACGATAGAACGCGAAATTGCTCACATGCCTCTTCTAGCACGCTAGAGCTTGATTCCAAATAACTCGCGTGGCTCATCTGAGCACGCTGGAGTTTGAATCAATTAGTTCACGTGTTCTGTTTATCACAATAGAACACGAAATAGCTCATGTGGCCCTTCTAGCACCCTAGAGCTTGATTCTAAATAACTTCCGTGGCTCATCTGAGCACGCTGGAGTTTGAATCAATTTAGTTCATGTGTCCCGTTTGACACGATAGAACACGAAATAGCTCGCGTGGCTCTTCTAGCACGCTAGAGCTTGATTCTAAATAACTCGCGTGGCTAATCTGAGCACGCTGGAGTTCGAATCAATTTAGTTCATGTTTTCCGTTTGACACGTTAGAACACGAAATAGCTCGCGTGGCTCTTCTAGCACGCTAGAGCTTGATCCTAAATAACTCGCGTGGCTCATCTGAGCACGCTGGAGTTTGAATCAATTTAGTTCAAGTGTCCCGTTTGACACGATAAAACACGAAATAGCTCGCGTGGCTCTTCTAGCACGCTAGAGCTTGATTCTAAATAATTCGCGTGGCTAATCTTAGCACGCTGGAGTTCAAATCAATTTAGTTCACGTTTCCCGTTTGACACGTTAAACACGAAATAGCTCGCGTGGCTCTTCTAGCACGCTAGAGCCTGATTCTAAATAACTCGCGTTGCTCATCTGAGCACACTGGAGTTCGACTCAATTTAGTTCACGTGTCCCGTATGGCACGATAGAACACGAAATAGCTCGCGTGACTCTTCTATTATGCTAGAGCTTGATTTTAAATAACTCGCGTGGCTCATCTGACCACGCTGGAGTTCGAATTAATTTAGTTCACGTGTCCTGTTTGACACGTTGGAACACGAAATAGCTTGCCTGGCTCTTCTAGCACGCTAGAGCTTGATTCTAAATAAATTGGATGGCTCATCTAACCACGCAGGTGTTTGAAGCAATTTAGTTCCCGTGTCCCGTTTGACACAATAGAACAGGAAATAGCTCGTGTGGCTCTTCTAGCACGCTAGAGCTTGATTCTAAATAACTCGCGTGGCTAATGTGAGCACGCTGGAGTTCGAATCAATTTAGTTCATGTTTCCCGTTTGACACGTTAGAACACAAAATAGCTCGCGTGGCTCTTTTGGCATGCTAGAGCTTGATTCTAAATAACTCGCGTGGCTCATCTGATCACGCTGGAGTTCGAATCAATGTAGTTCACCTGTCCCGTTTGGCACGATAGAACACGAAATAGCTCGCGTGGCTCTTCTAGCACGCCAGAGCTTGATTCTAAATAACTCGTGTGGCTCTTATGAGCACGCTGGAGTTTGAATCTATTTGTTCACGTGTCCCGTTTGACACGATAGAACGCGAAATTGCTCACATGCCTCTTCTAGCACGCTAGAGCTTGATTCCAAATAACACGCGTGGCTCATCTGAGCACGCTGGAGTTTGAATCAATTAGTTCACGTGTTCTGTTTATCACAATAGAACTCGAAATAGCTCATGTGGCCCTTCTAGCACCCTAGAGCTTGATTCTAAATAACTTCCGTGGCTCATCTGAGCACGTTGGAGTTTGAATCAATTTAGTTCATGTGTCCCGTTTGACACGATAGAACACGAAATAGCTCGCGTGGCTCTTCTAGCACGCTAGAGCTTGATTCTAAACAACTCGCGTGGCTAATCTGAGCACGCTGGAGTTCGAATCAATTTAGTTCATGTTTTCCGTTTGACACGTTAGAACACGAAATAGCTCGCGTGGATCTTCTAGCACGCTAGAGCTTGATCCTAAATAACTCGCGTGGCTCATCTGAGCACGCTGGAGTTTGAATCAATTTAGTTCAAGTGTCTCGTTTGACACGATAAAACACGAAATAGCTCGCGTGGCTCTTCTAGCACGCTAGAGCTTGATTCTAAATAATTCGCGTGGCTAATCTTAGCACGCTGGAGTTCAAATCAATTTAGTTCACGTTTCCCGTTTGACACGTTAAACACGAAATAGCTCGCGTGGCTCTTCTAGCACGCTAGAGCCTGATTCTAAATAACTCGCGTTGCTCATCTGAGCACACTGGAGTTCGACTCAATTTAGTTCACGTGTCCCGTTTGGCACGATAGAACACGAAATAGCTCGCGTGACTCTTCTATTATGCTAGAGCTTGATTTTAAATAACTCGCGTGGCTCATCTGACCACGCTGGAGTTCGAATTAATTTAGTTCACGTGTCCTGTTTGACACGTTGGAACACGAAATAGCTTGCGTGGCTCTTCTAGCACGCTAGAGCTTGATTCTAAATAAATTGGATGGCTCATCTAACCACGCAGGTGTTGTAAGCAATTTAGTTCCCGTGTCCCGTTTGACACAATAGAACACGAAATAGCTCGTGTGGCTCTTCTAGCACGCTAGAGCTTGATTCTAAATAACTCGCGTGGCTAATGTGAGCACGCTAAAGTTCGAATCAATTTAGTTCATGTTTCCCGTTTGACACGTTAGAACACAAAATAGCTCGCGTGGCTCTTTTGGCATGCTAGAGCTTGATTCTAAATAACTCGCGTGGCTCATCTGAGCACGCTGGAGTTCGAATCAATGTAGTTCACCTGTCCCGTTTGGCACGATAGAACCCGAAATAGCTCGCGTGGCTCTTCTAGCACGCTAGAGCTTGATTCTAAATAACTCGCGTGGCTCTTCTGAGCACGCTGGAGTTTGAATCTATTTGTTCACGTGTCCCGTTTGAAACGATAGAACGCGAAATTGCTCGCATGCCTCTTCTAGCACGCTAGAGCTTGATTCCAAATAACTCGCGTGGCTCATCTGAGCACGCTGGAGTTTGAATCAATTAGTTCACGTCGGTTTGACACAATAGAACACGAAATAGCTCATGTGGCCCTTCTAGCACCCTAGAACTTGATTCTAAATAACTTCCGTGGCTCATCTGAGCACGCTGGAGTTTGAATCAACTTAGTTCATGTGTCCCGTTTGACACGATAGAACACGAAATAGCTCGCGTGGCTCTTCTAGCACGCTAGAGTATGATTCTAAATAACTCGCGTGGCTAATCTGAGCACGCTGGAGTTCAAATGAATTTCGTTCACGTTTTCCGTTTGACACGTTAGAACACGAAATAGCTCGCGTGGCTCTTTTAGCATGCTAGAGCTTGATTCTAAATAACTCGCGTGGCTCATCTGAGCACGTTGGAGTTCGAATCAATTTAGTTCATCAGTCCCGTTAGGCACGAAAGAACACGAAATAGCTCGCGTGGCTCTTCTAGCACGCTAGAGCTTGATTCTAAATAACTCGCGTGGCTAATGTGAGCACGCTGGAGTTCGAATCAATTTAGTTCATGTTTCCCGTTTGACACGTTAGAACACAAAATAGCTCGCGTGGCTCTTTTGGCATGCTAGAGCTTGATTCTAAATAACTCGCGTGGCTCATCTGAGCACGCTGTAGTTCGAATCAATGTAGTTCACCTGTCCCGTTTGGCACGATAGAACACGAAATAGCTCGCGTGGCTCTTCTAGCACGCTAGAGCTTGATTCTAAATAACTCGCGTGGCTCTTCTGAGCACGCTGGAGTTTGAATCTATTTGTTCACGTGTCCCGTTTGAAACGATAGAACGCGAAATTGCTAGCATGCCTCTTCTAGCATGCTAGAGCTTGATTCCAAATAACTCGCGTGGCTAATCTGAGCACGCTGGAGTTCAAATCAATTTCGTTCACGTTTCCCGTTTGACACGTTAGAACACGAAATAGCTCGCGTGGCTCTTTTAGCATGCTAGAGCTTGATTCTAAATAACTCGCATGGCTCATCTGAGCACGTTGGAGTTCGAATCAATTTAGTTCATCAGTCCCGTTAGGCACGAAAGAACACGAAATAGCTCGCGTGGCTCTTCTAGCACGCTAGAGCTTGATTCTAAATAACTCGCGTGGCTAATGTGAGCACGCTGGAGTTCGAATCAATTTAGTTCATGTTTCCCGTTTGACACGTTAGAACACAAAATAGCTCGCGTGGCTCTTTTGGCATGGTAGAGCTTGATTCTAAATAACTCGCGTGGCTCATCTGAGCACGCTGGAGTTCGAATCAATGTAGTTCACATGTCCCGTTTGGCACGATAGAACACGAAATAGCTCGCGTGGCTCTTCTAGCACGCTAGAGCTTGATTCTAAATAACTCGCGTGGCTCTTCTGAGCACGCTGGAGTTTGAATCTATTTGTTCACGTGTCCCGTTTGAAACGATAGAACGCGAAATTGCTCGCATGCCTCTTCTAGCAAGCTAGAGCTTGATTCCAAATAACTCGCGTGGCTCATCTGAGCACGCTGGAGTTTGAATCAATTAGTTCACGTCGGTTTGACACAATAGAACACGAAATAGATCATGTGGCCCTTCTAGCACCCTAGAGCTTGATTCTAAATAACTTCCGTGGCTCATCTGAGCACGCTGGAGTTTGAATCAATTTAGTTCATGTGTCCCGTTTGACACGATAGAACACGAAATAGCTCGCGTGGCTCTTCTAGCACGCTAGAGTATGATTCTAAATAACTCGCGTGGCTAATCTGAGCACGCAGGAGTTCAAATCAATTTCGTTCACGTTTCCCGTTTGACACGTTAGAACACGAAATAGCTCGCGTGGCTCTTTTAGCATGCTAGAGCTTGATTCTAAATAACTCGCGTGGCTCATCTGAGCACGTTGGAGTTCGAATCAATTTAGTTCATCAGTCCCGTTAGGCACGAAAGAACACGAAATAGCTCGCGTGGCTCTTCTAGCACGCTAGAGCTTGATTCTAAATAACTCGCGTGGCTAATGTGAGCACGCTGGAGTTCGAATCAATTTAGTTCATGTTTCCCGTTTGACACGTTAGAACACAAAATAGCTCGCGTGGCTCTTTTGGCATGCTAGAGCTTGATTCTAAATAACTCGCGTGGCTCATCTGAGCACGCTGGAGTTCGAATCAATGTAGTTCACCTGTCCCGTTTGGCACGATAGAACACGAAATAGCTCGCGTGGCTCTTCTAGCACGCTAGAGCTTGATTCTAAATAACTCGCATGGCTCTTCTGAGCACGCTGGAGTTTGAATCTATTTGTTCACGTGTCCCGTTTGAAACGATAGAACGCGAAATTGCTCGCATGCCTCTTCTAGCACGCTAGAGCTTGATTCCAAATAACTCGCGTGGCTAATCTGAGCACGTTGGAGTTCAAATCAATTTCGTTCACGTTTCCCGTTTGACACGTTAGAACACGAAATAGCTCGCGTGGCTCTTTTAGCATGCTAGAGCTTGATTCTAAATAACTCGCGTGGCTCATCTGAGCACGCTGGAGTTCGAATCAATTTAGTTCATCAGTCCCGTTAGGCACGAAAGAACACGAAATAGCTCGTGTGGCTCTTCTAGCACGCTAGAGCTTGATTCCAAATAACTCGCGTGGCTCTTCCGAGCACGCTGGAGTTTGAATCAATTAGTTCACGTGTCTCATTTCACACGATAGAACGCGAAATAGCTCATGTGGCCCTTCTAGCATGCTAGAGCTTGATTCTAAATAACTCACGTGGCTCATTTGAGCACGCTGGAGTTTGAATCAATTTAGTTCATGTGTCTCGTTTGACACGATAGAACACGAAATAGCTCGCGTGGCTCTTCTAGCACGCTAGAGCTTGATTCTAAATAACTCGCGTGGCTAATCTGAGCACGCTGGAGTTCAAATCAATTTCGTTCACGTTTCCCGTTTGACACGTTAGAACACGAAATAGCTCGCGTGGCTCTTTTAGCATGCTAGAGCTTGATTCTAAATAACTCGCGTGGCTCATCTGAGCACGCGGGAGTTCGAATCAATTTAGTTCATCAGTCCCGTTAGGCACGAAAGAACACGAAATAGCTCGCGTGGCTCTTCTAGCACGCTAGAGCTTGATTCTAAATAACTCGTGTGGCTAATCTGATCACGCTGGAGTTCGAATCAATTTAATTCATGTTTCCCGTTTGACACGTTAGAACACGAAATAGCTCGCGTGGCTATTTTAGCATGCTGGAGCTTGATTCTAAATAACTCGCGTGGCTCATCTAAGCACGCTAGAGTTCGAATCAATTTAGTTCACGTGTCCCGTTTGACACGGTAGAACGCGAAATAGCTCGCATGGCTCTTCTAGCACGCTAGAGCTTGATTCCAAATAACTCGAGTGGCTCATCTCAGCACGCTGGATGTCGAATCAACTTAGTTCACCTGTCCCGTTTGGCACGATAGAAGACGAAATAGCTCGCGTGGCTCTTCTAGCATGCTAGAGCTTGATTTTAAATAACTCGTGTGGCTCATCTGAGCACGCTAGAGTTCGAATTAATTTAGTTCACGTGTCATGTTTGACACGTTGGAACACGAAATAGCTCGTGTGGCTCTTCTAGCACGCTAGAGCTTGATTCTAAATAAATCGCATGGCTCATCTAACCACGCAGGTGTTTGAAGCAATTTAGTTCACGTGTCCCGTTTGACACGATAGAACACGAAATAGCTCGCATGGCTGTTCTAGCACGCTAGAGCTTGATTCCAAATAACTGGCGTGGCTCTTTTCAGCACGCTGGAGTTTGACTCAATTTAGTTTACCTGTCCCGTTTGGCACGATAGAACACGAAATAGCACGCGTGGCTCTTCTAGCACGCTAGAGCTTGATTCTAAATAACTCGCGTGGCTCTTCCGAGCACGCTGGAGTTTGAATCAATTAGTTCACGTGTCTCGTTTCACACGATAGAACGCGAAATAGCTCATGTGGCCCTTCTAGCATGCTAGAGCTTGATTCTAAATAACTCCCGTGGCTCATTTGAGCACGCTGGAGTTTGAATCAATTTAGTTCATGTGTCCCGTTTGACACGATAGAACACGAAATAGCTCGCGTGGCTCTTCTAGCACGCTAGAGCTTGATTCTAAATAACTCGCGTGGCTAATCTGAGCACGCTGGAGTTCAAATCAATTTAGTTCACGTTTCCCGTTTGGCACGTTAGAACACGAAATAGCTCGCGTGGCTCTTTTAGCTTGCTAGAGCTTGATCCTAAATAACTCGCGTGGCTCATCTGAGCACGCTGGAGTTCGAATCAATTTAGTTCACCAGTCCCGTTAGGCACGAAAGAACACGAAATAGCTCGCGTGGCTCTTCTAGCACACTAGAGCTTGATTCTAAATAACTCGTGTGGCTCTTCTGAGCACGCTGGAGTTTGAAACAATTTAGTTCATGTGTCCCGTTTGACACGATAGAATACAAAATAGCTCGAATGGCTCTTCTAGCACACTAGAGCTTGATTCCAAATAACTCACGTGGCTCTTCTCCGCATGCTGGAGTTTGAATCAATTTAGTTCACGTGTCCCATTTGACACGATAGAACACGAAATAGCACGCGTGGCTCTTCTAGCACGCTAGAGCTTGATTCCAAATAACTCGCGTGGCTCTTCCGAGGACGCTGGAGTTTGAATCAATTAGTTCACGTGTCTCATTTCACACGATAGAACGCGAAATAGCTCATGTGGCCCTTCTAGCATGCTAGAGCTTGATTCTAAATAACTCCCGTGGCTCATTTGAGCACGCTGGAGTTTGAATCAATTTAGTTCATGTGTCCCGTTTGACACGATAGAACACGAAATAGCTCGCGTGGCTCTTCTAGCACGCTAGAGCTTGATTATAAATAACTCGCGTGGCTAATCTGAGCACGCTGGAGTTCAAATCAATTTCGTTCACGTTTCCCGTTTGACACGTTAGAACACGAAATAGCTCGCGTGGCTCTTTTAGCATGCTAGAGCTTGATTCTAAATAACTCGCGTGGCTCATCTGAGCACGCTGGAGTTCGAATCAATTTAGTTCATCAGTCCTGTTAGGCACGAAAGAACACGAAATAGCTCGCGTGGCTCTTCTAGCACGCTAGAGCTTGATTCTAAATAATTCGTGTGGCTCTTCTGAGCATGCTGGAGTTTGAAACAATTTAGTTCATGTGTCCCGTTTGACACGATAGAATGCAAAATAGCTCGCATGGCTCTTCTAGCACACTAGAGCTTGATTCCAAATAACTCACGTGGCTCTTCTCCGCATGCTGGAGTTTCAATCAATTTAGTTCACGTGTCCCATTTGACACGATAGAACACGAAATAGCTCGTGTGGCTCTTCTAGCACGCTAGAGCTTGATTCTAAATAACTCGCGTGGCTAATCTGAGCACGCTGGAGTTCGAATCAATTTAGTTCATGTTTTCCGTTTGACACGTTAGAACACGAAATAGCTCGCGTGGCTCTTCTAGCACGCTAGAGCTTGATCCTAAATAACTCGCGTGGCTCATCTGAGCACGCTGGAGTTTGAATCAATTTAGTTCAAGTGTCCCGTTTGACACGATAAAACACGAAATAGCTCGCGTGGCTCTTCTAGCACGCTAGAGCTTGATTCTAAATAATTCGCGTGGCTAATCTTAGCACGCTGAAGTTCAAATCAATTTAGTTCACGTTTCCCGTTTGACACGTTAAACACGAAATAGCTCGCGTGGCTCTTCTAGCACGCTAGAGCCTGATTCTAAATAACTCGCGTTGCTCATCTGAGCACACTGGAGTTCGACTCAATTTAGTTCACGTATCCCGTTTGGCACGATAGAACACGAAATAGCTCGCGTGACTCTTCTATTATGCTAGAGCTTGATTTTAAATAACTCGCGTGGCTCATCTGACCACGCTGGAGTTCGAATTAATTTAGTTCACGTGTCCTGTTTGACACGTTGGAACACGAAATAGCTTGCGTGGCTCTTCTAGCACGCTAGAGCTTGATTCTAAATAAATTGGATGGCTCATCTAACCACGCAGGTGTTATAAGCAATTTAGTTCCCGTGTCCCGTTTGACACAATAGAACACGAAATAGCTCGTGTGGCTCTTCTAGCACGCTAGAGCTTGATTCTAAATAACTCGCGTGGCTAATGTGAGCACGCTGGAGTTCGAATCAATTTAGTTCATGTTTCCCGTTTGACACGTTAGAACACGAAATAGCTCGCGTGGCTCTTTTGGCATGCTAGAGCTTGATTCTAAATAACTCGCGTGGCTCATCTGAGCACGCTGGAGTTCGAATCAATGTAGTTCACCTGTCCCGTTTGGCACGATAGAACACGAAATAGCTCGCGTGGCTCTTCTAGCATGCTAGAGCTTGATTCTAAATAACTCGCGTGGCTCTTTTGAGCACGCTGGAGTTTGAATCTATTTGTTCACGTGTCCAGTTTGACACGATAGAACGCAAAATTGCTCGCATGCCTCTTCTAGCACGCTAGAGCTTGATTCCAAATAACTCGCGTGGCTCATCTGAGCACGCTGGAGTTTGAATCAATTAGTTCACGTCGGTTTGACACAATAGAACACGAAATAGCTCATGTGGCCCTTCTAGCACCCTAGAGCTTGATTCTAAATAACTTCCGTGGCTCATCTGAGCACGCTGGAGTTTGAATCAATTTAGTTCATGTGTCCCGTTTGACACGATAGAACACGAAATAGCTCGCGTGGCTCTTCTAGCACGCTAGAGCTTGATTCTAAATAACTCGCGTGGCTAATCTGAGCACGCTGGAGTTCAAATCAATTTCGTTCACGTTTCCCGTTTGACACGTTAGAACATGAAATAGCTCGCGTGGCTCTTTTAGCATGCTAGAGCTTGATTCTAAATAACTCGCGTGGCTCATCTGAGCACGTTGGAGTTCGAATCAATTTAGTTCATCAGTCCCGTTAGGCACGAAAGAACACGAAATAGCTCGCGTGGCTCTTCTAGCACGCTAGAGCTTGATTCTAAATAACTCGTGTGGCTCTTCTGAGCACGCTGGAGTTTGAAACAATTTAGTTCATGTGTCCCGTTTGACACGATAGAACACGAAATAGCACGCGTGGCTCTTCTAGCACGCTAGAGCTTGATTCCAAATAACTCGCGTGGCTAATCTGAGCACGCTGGAGTTTGAATCAATTTAGTTCACGTTTCCCGTTTGGCACGTTAGAACACGAAATAGCTCGCGTGGCTCTTTTAGCTTGCTAGAGCTTGATCCTAAATAACTCGCGTGGCTCATCTGAGCACGCTGGAGTTCGAATCAATTTAGTTCACCAGTCCCGTTAGGCACGAAAGAACACGAAATAGCTCGCGTGGCTCTTCTAGCACACTAGAGCTTGATTCTAAATAACTCGTGTGGCTCTTCTGAGCACGCTGGAGTTTGAAACAATTTAGTTCATGTGTCCCGTTTGACACGATAGAATACAAAATAGCTCGAATGGCTCTTCTAGCACACTAGAGCTTGATTCCAAATAACTCACGTGGCTCTTCTCCGCATGCTGGAGTTTGAATCAATTTAGTTCACGTGTCCCATTTGACACGATAGAACACGAAATAGCACGCGTGGCTCTTCTAGCACGCTAGAGCTTGATTCCAAATAACTCGCGTGGCTCTTCCGAGGACGCTGGAGTTTGAATCAATTAGTTCACGTGTCTCATTTCACACGATAGAACGCGAAATAGCTCATGTGGCCCTTCTAGCATGCTAGAGCTTGATTCTAAATAACTCCCGTGGCTCATTTGAGCACGCTGGAGTTTGAATCAATTTAGTTCATGTGTCCCGTTTGACACGATAGAACACGAAATAGCTCGCGTGGCTCTTCTAGCACGCTAGAGCTTGATTATAAATAACTCGCGTGGCTAATCTGAGCACGCTGGAGTTCAAATCAATTTCGTTCACGTTTCCCGTTTGACACGTTAGAACACGAAATAGCTCGCGTGGCTCTTTTAGCATGCTAGAGCTTGATTCTAAATAACTCGCGTGGCTCATCTGAGCACGCTGGAGTTCGAATCAATTTAGTTCATCAGTCCTGTTAGGCACGAAAGAACACGAAATAGCTCGCGTGGCTCTTCTAGCACGCTAGAGCTTGATTCTAAATAATTCGTGTGGCTCTTCTGAGCATGCTGGAGTTTGAAACAATTTAGTTCATGTGTCCCGTTTGACACGATAGAATGCAAAATAGCTCGCATGGCTCTTCTAGCACACTAGAGCTTGATTCCAAATAACTCACGTGGCTCTTCTCCGCATGCTGGAGTTTCAATCAATTTAGTTCACGTGTCCCATTTGACACGATAGAACACGAAATAGCTCGTGTGGCTCTTCTAGCACGCTAGAGCTTGATTCTAAATAACTCGCGTGGCTAATCTGAGCACGCTGGAGTTCGAATCAATTTAGTTCATGTTTTCCGTTTGACACGTTAGAACACGAAATAGCTCGCGTGGCTCTTCTAGCACGCTAGAGCTTGATCCTAAATAACTCGCGTGGCTCATCTGAGCACGCTGGAGTTTGAATCAATTTAGTTCAAGTGTCCCGTTTGACACGATAAAACACGAAATAGCTCGCGTGGCTCTTCTAGCACGCTAGAGCTTGATTCTAAATAATTCGCGTGGCTAATCTTAGCACGCTGAAGTTCAAATCAATTTAGTTCACGTTTCCCGTTTGACACGTTAAACACGAAATAGCTCGCGTGGCTCTTCTAGCACGCTAGAGCCTGATTCTAAATAACTCGCGTTGCTCATCTGAGCACACTGGAGTTCGACTCAATTTAGTTCACGTATCCCGTTTGGCACGATAGAACACGAAATAGCTCGCGTGACTCTTCTATTATGCTAGAGCTTGATTTTAAATAACTCGCGTGGCTCATCTGACCACGCTGGAGTTCGAATTAATTTAGTTCACGTGTCCTGTTTGACACGTTGGAACACGAAATAGCTTGCGTGGCTCTTCTAGCACGCTAGAGCTTGATTCTAAATAAATTGGATGGCTCATCTAACCACGCAGGTGTTATAAGCAATTTAGTTCCCGTGTCCCGTTTGACACAATAGAACACGAAATAGCTCGTGTGGCTCTTCTAGCACGCTAGAGCTTGATTCTAAATAACTCGCGTGGCTAATGTGAGCACGCTGGAGTTCGAATCAATTTAGTTCATGTTTCCCGTTTGACACGTTAGAACACGAAATAGCTCGCGTGGCTCTTTTGGCATGCTAGAGCTTGATTCTAAATAACTCGCGTGGCTCATCTGAGCACGCTGGAGTTCGAATCAATGTAGTTCACCTGTCCCGTTTGGCACGATAGAACACGAAATAGCTCGCGTGGCTCTTCTAGCATGCTAGAGCTTGATTCTAAATAACTCGCGTGGCTCTTTTGAGCACGCTGGAGTTTGAATCTATTTGTTCACGTGTCCAGTTTGACACGATAGAACGCAAAATTGCTCGCATGCCTCTTCTAGCACGCTAGAGCTTGATTCCAAATAACTCGCGTGGCTCATCTGAGCACGCTGGAGTTTGAATCAATTAGTTCACGTCGGTTTGACACAATAGAACACGAAATAGCTCATGTGGCCCTTCTAGCACCCTAGAGCTTGATTCTAAATAACTTCCGTGGCTCATCTGAGCACGCTGGAGTTTGAATCAATTTAGTTCATGTGTCCCGTTTGACACGATAGAACACGAAATAGCTCGCGTGGCTCTTCTAGCACGCTAGAGCTTGATTCTAAATAACTCGCGTGGCTAATCTGAGCACGCTGGAGTTCAAATCAATTTCGTTCACGTTTCCCGTTTGACACGTTAGAACATGAAATAGCTCGCGTGGCTCTTTTAGCATGCTAGAGCTTGATTCTAAATAACTCGCGTGGCTCATCTGAGCACGTTGGAGTTCGAATCAATTTAGTTCATCAGTCCCGTTAGGCACGAAAGAACACGAAATAGCTCGCGTGGCTCTTCTAGCACGCTAGAGCTTGATTCTAAATAACTCGTGTGGCTCTTCTGAGCACGCTGGAGTTTGAAACAATTTAGTTCATGTGTCCCGTTTGACACGATAGAACACGAAATAGCACGCGTGGCTCTTCTAGCACGCTAGAGCTTGATTCCAAATAACTCGCGTGGCTCTTCCGAGCACGCTGGAGTTTGAATCAATTAGTTCACGTGTCTCATTGCACACGATAGAACGCGAAATAGCTCATGTGGCCCTTCTAGCACCCTAGAGCTTGATTCTAAATAACTCCCGTGGCTCATCTGAGCACGCTGGAGTTTGAATCAATTTAGTTCATGTGTCCCGTTTGACACGATAGAACACGAAATAGCTCGCGTGGCTCTTCTAGCACGCTAGAGCTTGATTCTAAATAACTCGCGTGGCTAATCTGAGCACGCTGGAGTTCAAATCAATTTCGTTCACGTTTCCCGTTTGACACGTTAGAACACGAAATAGCTCGCGTGGCTCTTTTAGCATGCTAGAGCTTGATTCTAAATAACTCGCGTGGCTCATCTGAGCACGCTGGAGTTCGAATCAATTTAGTTCATCAGTCCCGTTAGGCACGAAAGAACACGAAATAGGTCGCGTGGCTCTTCTAGCACGCTAGAGCTTGATTCTAAATAACTCGTGTGGCTCTTCTGAGCACGCTGGAGTTTGAAACAATTTAGTTCATGTGTCCCGTTTGACACGATAGAACACGAAATAGCACGCGTGGCTCTTCTAGCACGCTAGAGCTTGATTCCAAATAACTCGCGTGGCTCTTCCGAGCACGCTGGAGTTTGAATCAATTAGTTCACGTGTCTCATTTCACACGATAGAACGCGAAATAGCTCATGTGGCCCTTCTAGCATGCTAGAGCTTGATTCTAAATAACTCCCATCGCTCATTTGAGCACGCTGGAGTTTGAATCAATTTAGTTCATGTGTCCCGTTTGACACGATAGAACACGAAATAGCTCGCGTGGCTCTACTAGCACGCTAGAGCTTGATTCTAAATAACTCGCGTGGCTAATCTGAGCACGCTGGAGTTCAAATCAATTTCGTTCACGTTTCCCGTTTGACACGTTAGAACACGAAATAGCTCGCGTGGCTCTTTTAGCATGCTAGAGCTTGATTCTAAATAACTCGCGTGGCTCATCTGAGCACGCGGGAGTTCGAATCAATTTAGTTCATCAGTCCCGTTAGGCACGAAAGAACACGAAATAGCTCGCGTGGCTCTTCTAGCACGCTAGAGCTTGATTCTAAATAACTCGTGTGGCTCTTCTGAGCACGCTGGAGTTTGAAACAATTTAGTTCATGTGTCCCGTTTGACACGATAGAATGCAAAATAGCTCGCATGGCTCTTCTAGCACACTAGAGTTTGATTCCAAATAACTCACGTGGCTCTTCTCCGCATGCTGGAGTTTGAATCAATTTAGTTCACGTGTCCCATTTGACACGATAGAACACGAAATAGCTCGTGTGGCTCTTCTAGCACGCTAGAGCTTGATTCTAAATAACTCGCGTGGCTAATCTGAGCACGCTGGAGTTCGAATCAATTTAGTTCATGTTTTCTGTTTGACACGTTAGAACACGAAATAGCTCGCGTGGCTCTTCTAGCACGCTAGAGCTTGATCCTAAATAACTCGCGTGGCTCATCTGAGCACGCTGGAGTTTGAATCAATTTAGTTCAAGTGTCCCGTTTGACACGATAAAACACGAAATAGCTCGCGTGGCTCTTCTAGCACGCTAGAGCTTGATTCTAAATAATTCGCGTGGCTAATCTTAGCACGCTGGAGTTCAAATCAATTTAGTTCACGTTTCCCGTTTGACACGTTAAACACGAAATAGCTCGCGTGGCTCTTCTAGCACGCTAGAGCCTGATTCTAAATAACTCGCGTTGCTCATCTGAGCACACTGGAGTTCGACTCAATTTAGTTCACGTGTCCCGTTTGGCACGATAGAACACGAAATAGCTCGCGTGACTCTTCTATTATGCTAGAGCTTGTTTTTAAATAACTCGCGTGGCTCCTCTGACCACGCTGGAGTTCGAATTAATTTAGTTCACGTGTCCTGTTTGACACGTTGGAACACGAAATAGCTTGCGTGGCTCTTCTAGCACGCTAGAGCTTGATTCTAAATAAATTGGATGGCTCATCTAACCACGCAGGTGTTTGAAGCAATTTAGTTCCCGTGTCCCGTTTGACACAATAGAACACGAAATAGCTCGTGTGGCTCTTCTAGCACGCTAGAGCTTGATTCTAAATAACTCGCGTGGCTAATGTGAGCACGCTGGAGTTCGAATCAATTTAGTTCATGTTTCCCGTTTGACACGTTAGAACACAAAATAGCTCGCGCGGCTCTTTTGGCATGCTAGAGCTTGATTCTAAATAACTCGCGTGGCTCATCTGAGCACGCTGGAGTTCGAATCAATGTAGTTCACCTGTCCCGTTTGGCACGATAGAACACGAAATAGCTCGCGTGGCTCTTCTAGCACGCTAGAGCTTGATTCTAAATAACTCGCGTGGCTCTTATGAGCACGCTGGAGTTTGAATCTATTTGTTCACGTGTCCCGTTTGACACGATAGAACGCGAAATTGCTCACATGCCTCTTCTAGCACGCTAGAGCTTGATTCCAAATAACTCGCGTGGCTCATCTGAGCACGCTGGAGTTTGAATCAATTAGTTCACGTGTTCTGTTTATCACAATAGAACACGAAATAGCTCATGTGGCCCTTCTAGCAACATAGAGCTTGATTCTAAATAACTTCCGTGGCTCATCTGAGCACGCTGGAGTTTGAATCAATTTAGTTCATGTGTCCCGTTTGACACGATAGAACACGAAATAGCTCGCGTGGCTCTTCTAGCACGCTAGAGCTTGATTCTAAATAACTTGCGTGGCTAATCTGAGCACGCTGGAGTTCAAATCAATTTAGTTCACGTTTCCCGTTTGACACGTTAGAACACAAAATAGCTCGCGTGGCTCTTTTAGCATGGTAGAGCTTGATTCTAAATAACTCGCGTGGCTCATCTGAGCACGCTGGAGTTCGAATCAATTTAGTTCACCTGTCCCATTTGGCACGAAAGAACACGAAATAGCTCGCGTGGCTCTTGTAGCACGCTAGAGCTTGATTCTAAATAACTCGCGTCGCTCTACTGAGAACGCTGGAGTTTGAAACAATTTAGTTCACGTGTCCCATTTGACACGATAGAATGCAAAATAGCTCGCGTGGCTCTTCTAGCACACTAGAGCTTGATTCCAAATAACTCTCGTGGCTTTTCTCAGTATGCTGGAGTTTGAATCAATTTAGGTCACGTGTCCCGTTTGACACGATAGAACACGAAATAGCTCGTGTGGCTCTTCTAGCAGGATAGAGCTTGATTCTAAATAACTCGCGTGGCTTATCTGAGCACGCTAGAGTTCGAATCAATTTAGTTCACGTGTCCCGTTTGACACGATAGAACGCGAAATAGCTCGCATGGCTCTTTTAGCACGCTAGAGCTTGATTCCAAATAACTCGCGTGGCTCATCTCAGCACGCTGGATGTCGAATCAATTTAGTTCACCTATCCCGTTTGGCACGATAGAACACGAAATAGCTCGCGTGACTCTTCTAGCATGCTAGAGCTTGATTTTAAATAACTTGCGTGGCTCATCTGAGCACGCTGGAGTTCGAATTAATTTAGTTCATGCGTCTTGTTTGACACATTAGAACACGAAATAGCTCGCGTGGCTCTTCTAGCACGCTTGAGCTTGATTCTAAATAAATCGCATGGCTCATCTAACCACGCAGGTGTTTGAAGCAATTTAGTTCACGTGTCCCGTTTGACACGATAGAACACGAAATAGCTCGCATGGCTCTTCTAGCACGCTAGAGCTTGAATCCAAATAACTCGCGTGGCTCTTTTCAGCACGCTGGAGTTTGAATCAATTTAGTTCACGTGTCCTGTTTGACACGATAGAACACGAAATAGCTCGTGTGGCTCTTCTAGCATGTTAGAGCTTGATTCTAAATAACTCGCGTGGCTCATTTGAGCACGCTGGAGTTTGAATCAATTTAGTTTACCTGTCCCGTTTGGCAGGATAGAACACGAAATAGCACGCGTGGCTCTTCTAGCACGCTAGAGCTTGATTCTAAATAACTCGCGTAGCTCTTCCGAGCACGCTGGAGTTTGAATCAATTAGTTCACGTGTCCCGTTTGACATGATAGAACGCGAAATAGCTCATGTTGCCCTTCTAGCATGCTAGAGCTTGATTCTAAATAACTCCCGTGGCTCATCTGAGCACGCTGGAGTTTGAATCAATTTAGTTCATGTGTCCCGTTTGACACGATAGAACACGAAATAGCTCGCATGGCTCTTCTAGCACGCTAGAGCTTGATTCTAAATAACTCGCGTGGCTCATCTGAGCACGCTGGAGTTCGAATCAATTTAGTTGACCTGTCCCGTTTGGCACAAAAGAACACGAAATAGCTCGTGTGGCTCTTCTAGCACGCTAGAGCTTGATTCTAAATAACTCGCGTGGCTCTTCTGAGCACGCTGGAGTTTGAAACAATTTAGTTCACGTGTCCCGTTTGACACGATAGAATGCGAAATAGCTCGCATGGCTCTTCTAGCACACTAGAGCTTGATTCCAAATAACTCGCGTGGCTCTTCTCAGCATGCTGGAGTTTGAATCAATTTAGTTCACGTATCTCGTTTGACACGATAGAACACGAAATAGCTCGTGTGGCTCTTCTAGCACGCTAGAGCTTGATTCTAAATAACTCGCGTGGCTAATTTAAGCACGCTGGTGTTCGAATCAATTTAGTTCACGTTTCCCGATTGACACGTTAAGACACGAAATAGCTCACGTGGCTCTTCAAGCACGCTAGAGCTTGATTCTAAATAACTCGCTTTGCTCATCTCAGCACGTTGGAGTTCGACTCAATTTAGTTCACGTGTCCCGTTTGACATGTTAGAACACGAAATAGCTGGCATGGCTCTTTTAGCATGCTAGAGCTTGATTCTAAATAACTCGCGTGGCTCATCTGAGCACGTTGGAGTTCGAAATAGCTCGCATGGCTCTTCTAGCACACTAGAGCTTGATTCCAAATAACTCGCGTGGCTCTTCTCAGCATGCTGGAGTTTGAATCAATTTAGTTCACGTATCCCGTTTGACACGATAGAACACGAAATAGCTCGTGTGGCTCTTCTAGCACGCTAGAGCTTGATTCTAAATAACTCGCGTGGCTAATTTAAGCACGCTGGTGTTTGAATCAATTTAGTTCACGTTTCCCGATTGACACGTTAAGACACGAAATAGCTCACGTGGCTCTTCTAGCACGCTAGAGCTTGATTCTAAATAACTCGCTTTGCTCATCTCAGCACGCTGGAGTTCGACTCAATTTAGTTCACGTGTCCCGTTTGACACGATAGAACACGAAATAGCTCGCGTGGCTCTTCTAGCATGCTAGAGCTTGATTTTAAATAACTTGCGTGGCTCATCTGAGCACGCTGGAGTTTGAATTAATTTAGTTCACGTGTCTTGTTTGACACATTAGAACACGAAATAGCTCGCGTGGCTCTTCTAGCACGCTAGAGCTTGATTCTAAATAAATCGCATGGCTCATCTAACCACGCAGGTGTTTGAAGCAATTTAGTTCACGTGTCCCGTTTGACACGATAGAACACGAAATAGCTCGCATGGCTCTTCTAGCACGCTAGAGCTTGAATCCAAATAACTCGCGTGGCTCTTTTCAGCACGCTGGAGTTTGAATCAATTTAGTTCACGTGTCCCGTTTGACACGATAGAACACGAAATAGCTCGTGTGGCTCTTCTAGCATGTTAGAGCTTGATTCTAAATAACTCGCGTGGCTCATTTGAGCACACTGGAGTTTGAATCAATTTAGTTTACCTGTCCCGTTTGGCACGATAGAACACGAAATAGCACGCGTGGCTCTTCTAGCACGCTAGAGCTTGATTCTAAATAACTCGCGTAGCTCTTCCGAGCACGCTGGAGTTTGAATCAATTAGTTCACGTGTCCCGTTTGACATGATAGAACGCGAAATAGCTCATGTTGCCCTTCTAGCATGCTAGAGCTTGATTCTAAATAACTCCCGTGGCTCATCTGAGCACGCTGGAGTTTGAATCAATTTAGTTCATGTGTCCCGTTTGACACGATAGAACACGAAATAGCTCGCGTGGCTCTTCTAGCACGCTAGAGCTTGATTCTAAATAACTCGCGTAGCTCATCTGAGCACGCTGGAGTTCGAATCAATTTAGTTCACCTGTCCCGTTTGGCACAAAAGAACACGAAATAGCTCGCGTGGCTCTTCTAGCACGCTAGAGCTTGATTCTAAATAACTCGCGTGGCTCTTTTGAGCACGCTGGAGTTTGAAACAATTTAGTTCACGTGTCCCGTTTGACACGATAGAATGCGAAATAGCTCGCATGGCTCTTCTAGCACACTAGAGCTTGATTCCAAATAACTCGCGTGGCTCTTCTCAGCACGTTGGAGTTTGAAGCAATTTAGTTCACGTGTCCCGTTTGACACGATAGAACCCGAAATAGCTCGCATGGCTCTTCTAGCACGCTAGAGCTTGATTCCAAATAACTCGCGTGGCTCTTTTTAGCACGCTGAAGTTTGAATCAATTTAGTTAACGTGTCCCGTTTGACACGATAGAACACGAAATAGCTCGTGTGGCTCTTCTAGCATGTTAGAGCTTGATTCTAAATAACTCGCGTGGCTCATTTGAGCACGCTGGAGTTTGAATCAATTTAGTTTACCTGTCCCGTTTGGCACGATAGAACACGAAATAGCACGCGTGGCTCTTCTAGCACGCTAGAGATTGATTCTAAATAACTCGCGTGGCTCTTCCGGGCACGCTGGAGTTTGAATCAATTAGTTCACGTGTCCCGTTTGACACGATAGAATGCGAAATAGCTCATGTGGCCCTTCTAGCATGCTAGATCTTGATTCTAAATAACTCCCGTGGCTCATCTGAGCACGCTGGAGTTTGAATCAATTTAGTTCATGTGTCCCGTTTGACACGATAGAACACGAAATAGCTCGCGTGGCTCTTCTAGCACGCTAGAGCTTGATTCTAAATAACTCGCGTGGCTAATCTGAGCACACTGGAGTTCAAATCAATTTAGTACACGTTTCCCGTTTGACACGTTAGAACACGAAATAGCTCGCGTGGCTCTTTTAGCATGCTAGAGCTTGATTCTAAATAACTCGCGTGGCTCATCTGAGCACGCTAGAGTTCGAATCAATTTAGTTCACCTGTCATGTTTGGCACGAAAGAACACAAAATAGCTCGCGTGGCTCTTCTAGCACGCTAGAGCTTGATTCTAAATAACTCGCGTGGCTCTTCTGAGCACGCTGGAGTTTGAAACAATTTAGTTCACGTGTCCCGTTTGACACGATAGAATGCAAAATAGCTCGCATGGCTCTTCTATCACACTAGAGCTTGATTCCAAATAGCTCGCGTAGCTCTTCTCAGCATGCTGGAGTTTGAATCAATTTAGTTCACGTGTCCTGTTTGACACGATAGAACACGAAATAGCTCGTGTGGCTCTTCTAGCACGCTAGAGCTTGATTCTAAATAACTCACGTGGCTAATCTGAGCACGTTGGAGTTCGAATCAATTTAGTTCATGTTTCTCGTTTGACACGTTAGAACACGAAATAGCTCGCGTGGCTCTTCTAGCACGCTAGAGCTTGATTCTAAATAACTCGCGTGGCTAATCTGAGCACGCTGGAGTTTGAATCAATTTAGTTCACGTTTACCGTTTGACACGTTAGAACACAAAATAGCTCGCGTGGCTCTTCTAGCACGCTAGAGCTTGATTCTAAATAACTCGCGTTGCTCATCTGAGCACGCTGGAGTTCGACTCAATTTAGTTCACGTGTCCCGTTTGACACGTTAGAACACGAAATAGCTCGCGTTGCTCTTTTAGCATGCTAGAGCTTGATTCTAATTAACTTGCATGGCTCATCTCAGCACGCTGGATGTCGAATCAATTTAGTTCACCTGTCCCGTTTGGCACGATAGAACACGAAATAGCTCGCGTGGCTCTTCTAGCATGCTAGAGCTTGATTTTAAATAACTCGCGTGGCTCATCTGACCACGCTGGAGTTCGAATTAATTTAGTTCACGTGTCCTGTTTGACACGTTAGAACACAAAATAGCTCGCGTGGCTCTTCTAGCACGCTAGAGCTTGATTCTAAATAACTCGCGTTGCTCATCTGAGCACGCTGGAGTTCGACTCAATTTAGTTCACGTGTCCCGTTTGACACGTTAGAACACGAAATAGCTCGCGTTTCTCTTTTAGCATGCTAGAGCTTGATTCTAATTAACTTGCATGGCTCATCTCAGCGCGCTGGATGTCGAATCAATTTAGTTCACCTGTCCCGTTTGGCACGATAGAACACGAAATAGCTCGCGTGGCTCTTCTAGCATGCTAGAGCTTGATTTTAAATAACTCGCGTGGCTCATCTGACCACGCTGGAGTTCGAATTAATTTAGTTCACGTGTCCTGTTTGACACGTTGGAACATGAAATAGCTTGCGTGGCTCTTCTAGCACGCTAGAGCTTGATTCTAAATAAATCGCATGGCTCATCTAACCACGCAGGTGTTTGAAGCAATTTACTTCACGTGTCCCGTTTGACACGATAGAACACGAAATAGCTCGCGTGGCTCTTCTAGCACGCTAGAGCTTGATTCTAAATAACTCGCGTGGCTTATTTGAGCACGTTGGAGTTCGAATCAATTTAGTTCACGTTTCCCGTTTGACACGTTAGAACACGAAATAGCTCGCGTGTCTCTTTTGGCATGCTAGAGCTTGATTCTAAATAACTCGCGTGGCTCATCTGAGCACGTTGGAGTTCGAATCAATTTAGTTCACCTGTCCCGTTTGGCACGATAGAACACGAAATAGCTCGCGTGGCTCTTCTAGCACGCTAGAGCTTGATTCTAAATAACTCGCGTGGCTAATCTGAGCACGCTGGAGTTCGAATCAATTTAGTTCACGTTTACTGTTTGACACGTTAGAACACAAAATAGCTCGCGTGGCTCTTCTAGCACGCTAGAGCTTGATTCTAAATAACTCACGTGGCTAATCTGAGCACGCTGGAGTTTGAATCAATTTAGTTCAAGTGTCCCATTTGACACGATAAAACACGAAATAGCTCGCGTGGCTCTTCTAGCACGCTAGAGCTTGATTCTAAATAACTCGCGTGGCTAATCTGAGCACGCTGGAGTTCGAATCAATTTAGTTCACGTTTACCGTTTGACACGTTAGAACACAAAATAGCTCGCGTGGCTCTTCTAGCACGCTAGAGCTTGATTCTAAATAACTCGCGTTGCTCATCTGAGCACGCTGGAGTTCGACTCAATTTAGTTCACGTGTCCCGTTTGACACGATAGAACCCGAAATAGCTCGCATGGCTCTTCTAGCACGCTAGAGCTTGATTCCAAATAACTCGCGTGGCTCTTTTTAGCACGCTGAAGTTTGAATCAATTTAGTTAACGTGTCCCGTTTGACACGATAGAACACGAAATAGCTCGTGTGGCTCTTCTAGCATGTTAGAGCTTGATTCTAAATAACTCGCGTGGCTCATTTGAGCACGCTGGAGTTTGAATCAATTTAGTTTACCTGTCCCGTTTGGCACGATAGAACACGAAATAGCACGCGTGGCTCTTCTAGCACGCTAGAGATTGATTCTAAATAACTCGCGTGGCTCTTCCGGGCACGCTGGAGTTTGAATCAATTAGTTCACGTGTCCCGTTTGACACGATAGAATGCGAAATAGCTCATGTGGCCCTTCTAGCATGCTAGATCTTGATTCTAAATAACTCCCGTGGCTCATCTGAGCACGCTGGAGTTTGAATCAATTTAGTTCATGTGTCCCGTTTGACACGATAGAACACGAAATAGCTCGCGTGGCTCTTCTAGCACGCTAGAGCTTGATTCTAAATAACTCGCGTGGCTAATCTGAGCACACTGGAGTTCAAATCAATTTAGTACACGTTTCCCGTTTGACACGTTAGAACACGAAATAGCTCGCGTGGCTCTTTTAGCATGCTAGAGCTTGATTCTAAATAACTCGCGTGGCTCATCTGAGCACGCTAGAGTTCGAATCAATTTAGTTCACCTGTCATGTTTGGCACGAAAGAACACAAAATAGCTCGCGTGGCTCTTCTAGCACGCTAGAGCTTGATTCTAAATAACTCGCGTGGCTCTTCTGAGCACGCTGGAGTTTGAAACAATTTAGTTCACGTGTCCCGTTTGACACGATAGAATGCAAAATAGCTCGCATGGCTCTTCTATCACACTAGAGCTTGATTCCAAATAGCTCGCGTAGCTCTTCTCAGCATGCTGGAGTTTGAATCAATTTAGTTCACGTGTCCTGTTTGACACGATAGAACACGAAATAGCTCGTGTGGCTCTTCTAGCACGCTAGAGCTTGATTCTAAATAACTCACGTGGCTAATCTGAGCACGTTGGAGTTCGAATCAATTTAGTTCATGTTTCTCGTTTGACACGTTAGAACACGAAATAGCTCGCGTGGCTCTTCTAGCACGCTAGAGCTTGATTCTAAATAACTCGCGTGGCTAATCTGAGCACGCTGGAGTTCGAATCAATTTAGTTCACGTTTACCGTTTGACACGTTAGAACACAAAATAGCTCGCGTGGCTCTTCTAGCACGCTAGAGCTTGATTCTAAATAACTCGCGTTGCTCATCTGAGCACGCTGGAGTTCGACTCAATTTAGTTCACGTGTCCCGTTTGACACGTTAGAACACGAAATAGCTCGCGTTGCTCTTTTAGCATGCTAGAGCTTGATTCTAATTAACTTGCATGGCTCATCTCAGCACGCTGGATGTCGAATCAATTTAGTTCACCTGTCCCGTTTGGCACGATAGAACACGAAATAGCTCGCGTGGCTCTTCTAGCATGCTAGAGCTTGATTTTAAATAACTCGCGTGGCTCATCTGACCACGCTGGAGTTCGAATTAATTTAGTTCACGTGTCCTGTTTGACACGTTAGAACACAAAATAGCTCGCGTGGCTCTTCTAGCACGCTAGAGCTTGATTCTAAATAACTCGCGTTGCTCATCTGAGCACGCTGGAGTTCGACTCAATTTAGTTCACGTGTCCCGTTTGACACGTTAGAACACGAAATAGCTCGCGTTTCTCTTTTAGCATGCTAGAGCTTGATTCTAATTAACTTGCATGGCTCATCTCAGCGCGCTGGATGTCGAATCAATTTAGTTCACCTGTCCCGTTTGGCACGATAGAACACGAAATAGCTCGCGTGGCTCTTCTAGCATGCTAGAGCTTGATTTTAAATAACTCGCGTGGCTCATCTGACCACGCTGGAGTTCGAATTAATTTAGTTCACGTGTCCTGTTTGACACGTTGGAACATGAAATAGCTTGCGTGGCTCTTCTAGCACGCTAGAGCTTGATTCTAAATAAATCGCATGGCTCATCTAACCACGCAGGTGTTTGAAGCAATTTAGTTCACGTGTCCCGTTTGACACGATAGAACACGAAATAGCTCGCGTGGCTCTTCTAGCACGCTAGAGCTTGATTCTAAATAACTCGCGTGGCTTATTTGAGCACGTTGGAGTTCGAATCAATTTAGTTCACGTTTCCCGTTTGACACGTTAGAACACGAAATAGCTCGCGTGTCTCTTTTGGCATGCTAGAGCTTGATTCTAAATAACTCGCGTGGCTCATCTGAGCACGTTGGAGTTCGAATCAATTTAGTTCACCTGTCCCGTTTGGCACGATAGAACACGAAATAGCTCGCGTGGCTCTTCTAGAACGCTAGAGCTTGATTCTAAATAACTCGCGTGGCTAATCTGAGCACGCTGGAGTTCGAATCAATTTAGTTCACGTTTACTGTTTGACACGTTAGAACACAAAATAGCTCGCGTGGCTCTTCTAGCACGCTAGAGCTTGATTCTAAATAACTCACGTGGCTAATCTGAGCACGCTGGAGTTTGAATCAATTTAGTTCAAGTGTCCCATTTGACACGATAAAACACGAAATAGCTCGCGTGGCTCTTCTAGCACGCTAGAGCTTGATTCTAAATAACTCGCGTGGCTAATCTGAGCACGCTGGAGTTCGAATCAATTTAGTTCACGTTTACCGTTTGACACGTTAGAACACAAAATAGCTCGCGTGGCTCTTCTAGCACGCTAGAGCTTGATTCTAAATAACTCGCGTTGCTCATCTGAGCACGCTGGAGTTCGACTCAATTTAGTTCACGTGTCCCGTTTGACACGTTAGAACACGAAATAGCTCGCGTTGCTCTTTTAGCATGCTAGAGCTTGATTCTAATTAACTTGCATGGCTCATCTCAGCACGCTGGATGTCGAATCAATTTAGTTCACCTGTCCCGTTTGGCACGATAGAACACGAAATAGCTCGCGTGGCTCTTCTAGCATGCTAGAGCTTGATTTTAAATAACTCGCGTGGCTCATCTGACCACGCTGGAGTTCGAATTAATTTAGTTCACGTGTCCTGTTTGACACGTTGGAACATGAAATAGCTTGCGTGGCTCTTCTAGCACGCTAGAGCCTGATTCTAAATAAATCGCATGGCTCATCTAACCACGCAGGTGTTTGAAGCAATTTAGTTCACGTGTCCCGTTTGACACGATAGAACACGAAATAGCTCGCGTGGCTCTTCTAGCACGCTAGAGCTTGATTCTAAATAACTCGCGTGGCTTATTTGAGCACGTTGAAGTTCGAATCAATTTAGTTCACGTTTCCCGTTTGACACGTTACAACACGAAATAGCTCGCGTGTCTCTTTTGGCATGCTAGAGCTTGATTCTAAATAACTCGCGTGGCTCATCTGAGCACGTTGGAGTTCGAATCAATTTAGTTCACCTGTCCCGTTTGGCACGATAGAACACGAAATAGCTCGCGTGGCTCTTCTAGCATGCTAGAGCTTGATTTTAAATAACTCGCATGGCTCATCTGAGCACCCTGGAGTTTGAATACATTTAGTTTACCTGTCCCGTTTGGCACGATAGAACACGAAATAACACGCGTGGCTCTTCTAGCACGCTAGAGCTTGATTCTAAATAACTCCCGTGGCTCTTCCGAGCACGCTGGAGTTTGAATCAATTAGTTGACGTGTCCCGTTTGACACGATAGAACGCGAAATAGCTCATGTGGCCCTTCTAGCATGCTAGAGCTTGATTCTAAATAACTCATGTGGCTCATCTGAGCACGCTGGAGTTTGAATCAATTTAGTTCATGTGTCCCGTTTGACACGATAGAACACGAAATAGCTCGCGTGGCTCTTCTAGCACGCTAGAGCTTTATTCTAAATAACTCGCGTGGCTAATCTGAGCACGCTGGAGTTCAAATCAATTTAGTTCACGTTTCCCGTTTGACACGTTAGAACACGAAATAGCTCGCGTGGCTCTTTTAGCATGCTAGAGCTTGATTCTAAATAACTCGCATGACTCATCTGAGCACGCTGGAGTTTGAATCAATTTAGTTTACCTGTCCCGTTTGACACGATAGAACGCGAAATAGCTCATGTGGCCCTTCTAGCACGCTAGAGCTTGATTCTAAATAACTCATGTGGCTCATCTGAGCACGCTGGAGTTTGAATCAATTTAGTTCATGTGTCCCGTTTGACACGATAGAACACGAAATAGCTCGCGTGACTCTTCTAGCACGCTAGAGCTTGATTCTAAATAACTCGCGTGGCTCATTTGAGCACGCTGGAGTTTGTATCAATTTAGTTCAAGTGTCCCGTTTGACACGATAAAACACGAAATAGCTCACGTGGCTCTTCTAGCACGCTAGAGCTTGATTCTAAATAACTCGCGTGGCTAATCTGAGCACGCTGTAGTTCGAATCAATTTAGTTCAAGATTCCCGTTTGACACGTTAGAACACAAAATAGCTCGCGTGGCTCTTCTAGCATGCTAGAGCTTGATTCTAAATAACTCGCGTTGCTCATCTGAGCACGCTAGAGTTCAAATCAATTTAGTTCACGTTTCCCGTTTGACACGTTAGAACACAAAATAGCTCGCGTTGCTCTTTTAGCATGCTAGAGCTTGATTCTAAATAACTTGCATGGCTCATCACAGCACGCTGGATGTCGAATCAATTTAGTTCACCTGTCCCGTTTGGCACGATAGAACACGAAATAGCTCGTGTGGCTCTTCTAGCATGCTAGAGCTTGATTTTAAATAACTCGCGTGGCTCATCTGACCACGCTGGAGTTCGAATTAATTTAGTTCACGTGTCCTGTTTGACACGTTAGAACATGAAATAGCTTGTGTGGCTCTTCTAGCACGCTAGAGCTTGATTCTAAATAAATCGCATGGCTCATCTAACCATGCAGGTGTTTGAAGCAATTTAGTTCACGTGTCCCGTTTGACACAATAGAACACGAAATAGCTCGCGTGGCTCTTCTAACATGCTAGAGCTTAATTCTAAATAACTCGCGTGGCTAATCTGAGCACGCTAGAGTTCAAATCAATTTAGTTCACGTTTCCCGTTTGACACGTTAGAACACGAAATAGCTCGCGTGGCTCTTTTAGCATGCTAGAGTTTGATTCTAAATAACTCGCATGACTCATCTGAGCACGCTGGAGTTCAAATCAATTTAGTTCACGTTTCCCGTTTGACACGTTAGAACACGAAATAGCTCGCGTGGCTCTTTTAGCATGCTAGAGCTTGATTCTAAATAACTCGCATGACTCATCTGAGCACGCTGGAGTTCGAATCAATTTAGTTTACCTGTCCCGTTTGACACGATAGAACGCGAAATAGCTCATGTGGCCCTTCTAGCACGCTAGAGCTTGATTCTAAATAACTCATGTGGCTCATCTGAGCACGCTGGAGTTTGAATCAATTTAGTTCATGTGTCCCGTTTGACACGATAGAACACGAAATAGCTCGCGTGACTCTTCTAGCACGCTAGAGCTTGATTCTAAATAACTCGCGTGGCTCATTTGAGCACGCTGGAGTTTGTATCAATTTAGTTCAAGTGTCCCGTTTGACACGATAAAACACGAAATAGCTCACGTGGCTCTTCTAGCACGCTAGAGCTTGATTCTAAATAACTCGCGTGGCTAATCTGAGCACGCTGTAGTTCGAATCAATTTAGTTCACGATTCCCGTTTGACACGTTAGAACACAAAATAGCTCGCGTGGCTCTTCTAGCATGCTAGAGCTTGATTCTAAATAACTCGCGTTGCTCATCTGAGCACGCTAGAGTTCAAATCAATTTAGTTCACGTTTCCCGTTTGACACGTTAGAACACAAAATAGCTCGCGTTGCTCTTTTAGCATGCTAGAGCTTGATTCTAAATAACTTGCATGGCTCATCACAGCACGCTGGATGTCGAATCAATTTAGTTCACCTGTCCCGTTTGGCACGATAGAACACGAAATAGCTCGTGTGGCTCTTCTAGCATGCTAGAGCTTGATTTTAAATAACTCGCGTGGCTCATCTGACCACGCTGGAGTTCGAATTAATTTAGTTCACGTGTCCTGTTTGACACGTTAGAACATGAAATAGCTTGCGTGGCTCTTCTAGCACGCTAGAGCTTGATTCTAAATAAATCGCATGGCTCATCTAACCATGCAGGTGTTTGAAGCAATTTAGTTCACGTGTCCCGTTTGACACAATAGAACACGAAATAGCTCGCGTGGCTCTTCTAACATGCTAGAGCTTGATTCTAAATAACTCGCGTGGCTAATCTGAGCACGCTGGAGTTCAAATCAATTTAGTTCACGTTTCCCGTTTGACACGTTAGAACACGAAATAGCTCGCGTGGCTCTTTTAGCATGCTAGAGTTTGATTCTAAATAACTCGCATGACTCATCTGAGCACGCTGGAGTTCGAATCAATTTAGTTTACCTGTCCTGTTTGGCACGATAGAACACGAAATAGCACGCGTGGCTCTTCTAGCACGCTAGAGCTTGATTCTAAATAACTCTCGTGGATCTTCCGAGCACGCTGGAGTTTGATTCAATTAGTTCACGTGTCCCGTTTGACACGATAGAACACGAAATAGCTCATGTGGCCCTTCTAGCATGCTAGAGCTTGATTCTAAATAACTCATGTGGCTCATCTGAGCACGCTGGAATTTGAATCAATTTAGTTCATGTGTCCCGTTTGAAACGATAGAACACGAAATAGCTCTCGTGGCTCTTCTAGCATGCTAGAGCTTGATTTTAAATAACTCGCGTGGCTCATCTGACCACGCTGGAGTCCGAATTAATTTAGTTCACGTGTCCTGTTTGACACGTTGGAACATGAAATAGCTTGCGTGGCTCTTCTAGCACGCTAGAGCTTGATTCTAAATAAATCGCATGGCTCATCTAACCACGCAGGTGTTTGAAGCAATTTAGTTCACGTGTCCCGTTTGACACGATAGAACACGAAATAGCTCGCGTAGCTCTTCTAGCATGCTAGAGCTTGATTCTAAATAACTCGCGTGGCTTATCTGAGCACGCTGGAGTTCGAATAAATTTAGTTCACGTTTCCCGTTTGACACGTTAGAACACGAAATAGCTCGCGTGTCTCTTTTGGCATGCTAGAGCTTGATTCTAAATAACTCGCGTGGCTCATCTGAGCACGCTGGAGTTTGAATACATTTAGTTTACCTGTCCCGTTTGGCACGATAGAACACGAAATAGCACGCGTGGCTCTTCTAGCACGCTAGAGCTTGATTCTAAATAACTCCCGTGGCTCTTCCGAGCACGCTGGAGTTTGAATCAATTAGTTCACGTGTCCCGTTTGACACGATAGAACGCGAAATAGCTCATGTGGCCCTTCTAGCATGCTAGAGCTTGATTCTAAATAACTCATGTGGCTCATCTGAGCACGCTGGAGTTTGAATCAATTTAGTTCATGTGTCCCGTTTGACACGATAGAACACGAAATAGCTCGCGTGGCTCTTCTAGCACGCTAGAGCTTGATTCTAAATAACTCGCGTGGCTAATCTGAGCACGCTGGAGTTCAAATCAATTTAGTTCACGTTTCCTGTTTGACACGTTAGAACACAAAATAGCTCGCGTGGCTCTTCTAGCATGCTAGAGCTTGATTCTAAATAACTCGCCTTGCTCATCTGAGCACGCTGGAGTTCGACTCAATTTAGTTCACGTGTCCCGTTTGACACGTTAGAACACGAAATAGCTCGCGTTGCTCTTTTAGCATGCTAGAGCTTGATTCTAAATAACTTGCATGGCTCATCTCAGCACGCTGGATGTCGAATCAATTTAGTTCACCTGTCCCGTTTGGCACGATAGAACACGAAATAGCACGCGTGGCTCTTCTAGCATGCTAGAGCTTGATTTTAAATAACTCGCGTGGCTCATCTGACCACGCTGGAGTTCGAATTAATTTAGTTCACGTGTCCTGTTTGACACGTTGGAACATGAAATAGCTTGCGTGGCTCTTCTAGCACGCTAGAGCTTGATTCTAAATAAATCGCATGGCTCATCTAACCACGCACGTGTTTGAACCAATTTAGTTCACGTGTCCCGTTTGACACGATAGAACACGAAATAGCTCGCGTGGCTCTTCTAGCATGCTAGAGCTTGATTCTAAATAACTCGCGTGGCTTATCTGAGCACGCTGGAGTTCGAATAAATTTAGTTCACGTTTCCCGTTTGACACGTTAGAACACGAAATAGCTCGCGTGTCTCTTTTGGCATGCTAGAGCTTGATTCTAAATAACTCGCGTGGCTCATCTGTGCACGCTGGTGTTTGAATACATTTAGTTTACCTGTCCCGTTTGGCACGATAGAACACGAAATAGCACGCGTGGCTCTTCTAGCACGCTAGAGCTTGATTCTAAATAACTCCCGTGGCTCTTCCGAGCACGCTGGAGTTTGAATCAATTAGTTCACGTGTCCCGTTTGACACGATAGAACGCGAAATAGCTCATGTGGCCCTTCTAGCATGCTAGAGCTTGATTCTAAATAACTCATGTGGCTCATCTGAGCACGCTGGAGTTTGAATCAATTTAGTTCATGTGTCCCGTTTGACACGATAGAACACGAAATAGCTCGCGTGGCTCTTCTAGCACGCTAGAGCTTGATTCTAAATAACTCGCGTGGCTCATCTGAGCACGCTGGAGTTTGAATAAATTTAGTTCCAGTGTCCCGTTTGACACGATAAAACACGAAATAGCTCGCGTGGCTCTTCTAGCACGCTAGAGCTTGATTCTAAATAACTCGCGTGGCTAATCTGAGCACGCTGGAGTTCGAATCAATTTAGTTCACGTTTCCCGTTTGACATGTTAGAACACAAAATAGCTCGCGTGGCTCTTCTAGCATGCTAGAGCTTGATTCTAAATTACTCGCGTTGCTCATTTGAGCACGCTGGAGTTCGACTCAATTTAGTTCACGTGTCCCGTTTGACACGTTAGAACACGAAATAGCTCGCATTGCTCTTTTAGCATGCTAGAGCTTGATTCTAAATAACTTGCATGGCTCATCTCAGCACGCTGGATGTCGAATCAATTTAGTTCACCTGTCCCGTTTGGCACGATAGAACACGAAATAGCTCTCGTGGCTCTTCTAGCATGCTAGAGCTTGATTTTAAATAACTCGCGTGGCTCATCTGACCACGCTGGAGTCCGAATTAATTTAGTTCACGTGTCCTGTTTGACACGTTGGAACATGAAATAGCTTGCGTGGCTCTTCTAGCACGCTAGGGCTTGATTCTAAATAAATCGCATGGCTCATCTAACCACGCAGGTGTTTGAAGCAATTTAGTTCACGTGTCCCGTTTGACACGATAGAACACGAAATAGCTCGCGTAGCTCTTCTAGCATGCTAGAGCTTGATTCTAAATAACTCGCGTGGCTTATCTGAGCATGCTGGAGTTCGAATAAATTTAGTTCACGTTTCCCGTTTGACACGTTAGAACACGAAATAGCTCGCGTGTCTCTTTTGGCATGCTAGAGCTTGATTCTAAATAACTCGCGTGGCTCATCTGAGCACGCTGGAGTTTGAATACATTTAGTTTACCTGTCCCGTTTGGCACGATAGAACACGAAATAGCACGCGTGGCTCTTCTAGCACGCTAGAGCTTGATTCTAAATAACTCCCGTGGCTCTTCCGAGCACGCTGGAGTTTGAATCAATTAGTTCACGTGTCCCGTTTGACATGATAGAACGCGAAATAGCTCATGTGGCCCTTCTAGCATGCTAGAGCTTGATTCTAAATAACTCATGCGGCTCATCTGAGCACGCTGGAGTTTGAATCAATTTAGTTCATGTGTCCCGTTTGACACGATAGAACACGAAATAGCTCGCGTGGCTCTTCTAGAACACTAGAGCTTGATTCTAAATAACTCGCGTGGCTCATCTGAGCACGCTGGAGTTTGAATCAATTTAGTTCCAGTGTCCCGTTTGACACGATAAAACACGAAATAGCTCGCGTGGCTCTTCTAGCACGCTAGAGCTTGATTCTAAATAACTCGCGTGGCTAATCTGAGCACGCTGGAGTTCGAATCAATTTAGTTCACGTTTCCCGTTTGACACGTTAGAACACAAAATAGCTCGCGTGGCTCTTCTAGCATGCTAGAGCTTGATTCTAAATTACTCGCGTTGCTCATCTGAGCACGCTGGAGTTCGACTCAATTTAGTTCACGTGTCCCGTTTGACACGTTAGAACACGAAATAGCTCGCGTTGCTCTTTTAGCATGCTAGAGCTTGATTCTAAATAACTTGCATGGCTCATCTCAGCACGCTGGATGTCGAATCAATTTAGTTCACCTGTCCCGTTTGGCACGATAGAACACGAAATAGCTCTCGTGGCTCTTCTAGCATGCTAGAGATTGATTTTAAATAACTCGCGTGGCTCATCTGACCACGCTGGAGTCCGAATTAATTTAGTTCACGTGTCCTGTTTGACACGTTGGAACATGAAATAGCTTGCGTGGCTCTTCTAGCACGCTAGAGCTTGATTCTAAATAAATCGCATGGCTCATCTAACCACGCAAGTGTTTGAAGCAATTTAGTTCACGTGTCCCGTTTGACACGATAGAACACGAAATAGCTCGCGTAGCTCTTCTAGCATGCTAGAGCTTGATTCTAAATAACTCGCGTGGCTTATCTGAGCATGCTGGAGTTCGAATAAATTTAGTTCACGTTTCCCGTTTGACACGTTAGAACACGAAATAGCTCGCGTGTCTCTTTTGGCATGCTAGAGCTTGATTCTAAATAACTCGCGTGGCTCATCTGAGCACGCTGGAGTTTGAATACATTTAGTTTACCTGTCCCGTTTGGCACGATAGAACACGAAATAGCACGCGTGGCTCTTCTAGCACGCTAGAGCTTGATTCTAAATAACTCCCGTGGCTCTTCCGAGCACGCTGGAGTTTGAATCAATTAGTTCACGTGTCCCTTTTGACACGATAGAACGCGAAATAGCTCATGTGGCCCTTCTAGCATGCTAGAGCTTGATTCTAAATAACTCATGTGGCTCATCTGAGCACGCTGGAGTTTGAATCAATTTAGCTCATGTGTCCCGTTTGACACGATAGAACACGAAATAGCTCGCGTGGCTCTTCTAGCACGCTAGAGCTTGATTCTAAATAACTCGCGTGGCTAATCTGAGCACGCTGGAGTTCAAATCAATTTAGTTCACGTTTCCTGTTTGACACGTTAGAACACAAAATAGCTCGCGTGGCTCTTTTAGCATGCTAGAACTTGATTCTAAATAACTCGCATGACTCATCTGAGCGCGCTGGAGGTCGAATCAATTTAGTTCACCTGTCTCGTTTGGCACGAAAGAACATGAACTAGCTCGCGCAGCTCTTCTAGCACGCTAGAGCTTGATTCTAAATAACTCGCGTGGCTCTTGTGAGCACGCTGGAGTTTGAAACAATTTAGTTCACGTGTCCCGTTTGACACGATAGAATGCGAAATAGCTCGCATGGCTCTTCTAGCACACTAGAGCTTGATTCCAAATAACTAGCGTGGCTCTTCTCAGCATGCTGGAGTTTGAATCAATTTAGTTCACGTGTCCCGTTTGACACGATAGAACACGAAATAGCTCGTGTGGGCCTTCTAGCATGCTAGAGCTTGATTCTAAATAACTCGTGTGGCTCATTTGAGCACGCTGGAGTTTGAATCAATTTAGTTCAAGTGTCCCGTTTGACACGATAAAACACGAAATAGCTCGCGTGGCTCTTCTAGCACGCTAGAACTTGATTCTAAATAACTCGCGTGGCTACTCTGAGCACGCTGGTGTTCGAATCAATTTAGTTCACGTTTCCCGTTTGACACGTCAGAACACGAAACAGCTCGCGTGGCTCTTCTAGCAGGCTAGAGCTTGATTCTAAATAACTCGCGTTGCTCATCTGAGCACGCTGGAGTTCGACTCAATTTAGTTCACGTGTCCCGTTTGACACGTTAGAAAACGAAATAGCTCGCGTGGCTATTTTAACATGCTAGAGCTTGATTCTAAATAATTTGCATGGCTCATCTCAGCACGCTGGATGTCGAATCAATTTATTTCATCTGTCCCGTTTGGCACGATAGAACACGAAATAGCTCGCGTGGCTCTTCTAGCATGCTAGAGCTTGATTTTAAATAACTCCCGTGGCTCATCTGACCACGCTGGAGTTCGAATTAATTTAGTTCACGTGTCCTGTTTGACACGTTGGAACACGAAACAGCTTGTGTGGCTCTTCTAGCACGCTAGAGCTTGATTCTAAATAAATCGCATGGCTCATCTAACCTCGTAGGTGTTTGAAGCAATTTAGTTCACGTGTCCCGTTTGACACGATAGAACACGAAATAGCTCGCGTGGCTCTTCTAGCTCGCTAGAGCTTGATTTTAAATAACTCGCGTGGCTTATCTGAGCACGCTGGAGTTCGAATCAATTTAGTTCACGTTTCCCGACTAGTACAGATTGGACGTATGTCATGAGTTTTTTTACAAAGCGGACAGGAGTTTTCCAACTCCTTTTATTTCGCTAGCTGATAGATATCTCTCAGCGGTTTTTTAAAAACTCCCGAGAAACAATTTTCGGTCAGGAGTTTTTTAAAAAACTCCCAAGAGAGGCGTTTTCCAAAATTGCCGATTTACTTTTATTTGTATCTCGGGAGTTTTAAAAAAAAACCCTGAGAAAAGGAGTGATTTTCTAAAAAATATGGGGCTTTCTACCCGATATATATTTTTTTAATATATCTGGGTAGAAAGCCCAATTTTTTTATATCCTTCCTATACTAATCAATAACCCATACAATAATACTGGTTTAAAATACAAATGATAACCTGCCAACAAGCATAAATGACAATTTAATATATACCAATTAACAACATTAGGGGAAAATTATGACAGTCATTGAGTGAGACTAAAAGCCTATGCAAACCATTCACCAATCACCCGAGCATGAAATGTGTGAACTCCCCATCGAACTTGGATAAGGCTACCAAAGGCACACCTGCCAAAGTTATGGTAAAGTGAGCACCTAAATCTTGAAAAAACAAAAACAGAAAGACATTTATGATCTCATCAGGCATCTTTTTTTTTCAAAATAAGTTGAGAATGTCATCCATCAAACACATCAGTAAATCATTTCATAAATTAGCAATAAAAAGTTTAGAACAAACAACACTGAGGAGCTGCCCATGCTCATACTTCAACTAGAAGATGACACAAGTTAGAATTTAGAATGGTCCCTAGCTTGTTTCAAAATGCAGAACTAGGTAATAATATATACATACTAAAAGAAACTAACAAGCTATAACCTTTAGAAATGAAGATCATTTATGGATTATTTCATTATCTACTCGACAACATACTATGAGATTGAAAGAGAGAGTTCAAGGACATTGAGGAAATACTACTCAACCAACTAGAAAAGGTTTTCTTGTTCCTCTTCAGAACTTCCAAAATCAAAGAAATCATCGATTGTAGTAAGAACAACATTCTTCACCAAATCTATGCATGCATAAAAAATTCCTGTTTTGGTGAAGGCTCCACTTCTTAATAACTGAAAAATGTATTCATCTTATCATTTAAATTCAGCATATGGATATTCAAAAGTACTCACCAGCTATAGACTGTCACCACTTTCTACGTGAGCATGACTGCTTGTCTTTGATCAGCAAGTATGCTATTTTCATGATTTTTTCAAACTAGCAGCTAGAGTGTTTTAAGCATAAGCATTGTTACCCGAAGAAGAAAGATAATGGTACCTTTAGAATCTATTTCATTAAGTACGTCTTTAGTATAACACTCTAGTTGTTCCTCCTTCTCGCACGCTGATCCTACTTGAACAGATACTTGCTTTAAAAAATAACCTCTATCAAGTATTCAAGAATTCACTATTGGGCAATAAAATCAGGAGCAAACACAACCCGTTATTTTACATAGTGGATAAGGAGATAAAATCCACTATTTTTCCTTGTGAAAAATGTTATATATGTAGGTGTTCATGTTTATTTTTATTCCAGGAATTCCAAGAAATTGATGATTTACTCTTTCATTTTATTAATCATATTTTTAGGTGAGGCATGCGTAAGGAATGCATAATGTATTAAGAGATAAAAATTACAAAACCTTAATTGAACCTGAATATTTTGAAGCATAACTTACTCCACTTGGTTGGCAGAATGTAATATATTTACATTTGTCATATGTTGATTGTGCACCATGGGATTGATTGTGAAAAACATATGTACGTATTTTTCTACACTTTTGATGGTTATGTAGTATCAACGTGTTGTCTTATGTTAATGAGTTTACTAAACCAATTCATTGCAAAGATAGCTGAAAGTAAAATTTCCGTGCACACATTAGCTAGCATCCTTCAATAGGTACTTCCACAATCAGTTAGCTACCAGTTAAACCTCTTTTCCTTACCAAAATATAAATTTTAGTTCAGAGAAGGGAGTAAATGATAAATAAAGCAGAAACAAATAAGAAACTTTGAAATAGCAGAAGTGAATGAGTTTACTAACCAATTCATTGCAAAGATAGCTGAAAGTAAATGACAGACCCATGCACACTCTCATTAGAAAATTCCACCTGCATCCATCAAGAAGAAAAAGAGTCAAGAGTTAAGAATTCCTAAAAATCATAAAAAAAAGATATCATTACGATCATATCTCACCTGATCAAAGGAGATCAAATCAGTTAAGAGTCCCACGACTCCCACCACCAGCAAATCAGCCAGCCACTATATTATGAGAAACATGCCAAACTCCATAAAAAATCAAACAAAAAATAAGTTAATGTTTAATCACAATTTTAAGAAGACTCAAGAATGGGACAAAGGAAACTCCCTACGTTATTCACCACAACAATGTAAACATAAAGGGTGAAAGATCTGACAGCACTACCTGATCACTCATTTTGTCTTTGGTTCCAGCATTACTGAACATAAGTAATGGATCACTTAGATTGGCAGGTAAACTGACAAACAGAACAAGTGATTATCCCATTTGTTTTTAGGTGTCCCTCTGGTCTGAGTTTAATTCATGCTTCTTATTTAAATTTCACAAAGGACTCCCATTTGTTTTCCAACATGAGTAGCAGTCAAAGAAGCACATTTCTTGCTCTTGCTAGACCTGACTTTTATGCAACAAGTGATTATCAACAGAGCAACAAAAAGTGATTATGAACAGAGCAACAGCAGGACAACATATGCAGGATAGCACATAGCAACAGCGGGATAGCACATAACAACTGATTACCAAGATTGCCTTAAATATATGTTGTTCTTCAACGTCATATTGATCAGATAATCCTTTGTTGTTTGTATGGAGTAGCAAAGGTCTGCTTTGCAAACTTGTAATTCAAAGTGATGTATCCTTTCTGTCATTTGGAAACCCATTTAACCTTATTTTGTCTTCAAGTATCTCAATTAAATCAAAAAGCTACTATGCTTGTGTGGGAGAAAGCACTCGTGCTTACCAAAGTCCTTCGAAAGATCTAACTGCCATTAATGATCGCTTGAATGGGTAGGTGTGATTTGGATTGCAGCTTGTCATAGACAACCAGATTAGCACTCTTTCAGTAATAATTTTGTTTCCTTGATGTTTGTAGGACTCGGAAGAGATCATTGAATTTTGAGGAGGCTGATGGGGGTCTGGTAAGTGACTCGTTTGTGGCAAGAAGCGTGTGCCTTCAAAATGGAGGTGGCTCACCGCCTGTTATTCTCGCCCCCCCTAATTTGTAAATACCATTGCTTGCTTCATCTTTGTTATTTTCGCCCTCCCCCCCCCCCCCCCCCCCCCCCCAATTTATACTGAATCTTCTAATGTTTAGGAGTGCTGATGAGTTAATCTCATGGTCTTATCTAATAATAGTATCTATTTTGTTTGATGAAGGATGAGTGCGACAGCAGATAGCAACAGCAAGAAAACATACCGCAGGCCAAAACAAAGATAGGGGTGCAGAGGAACACTAACCGCAATTGATGTGGGTGAAGAGCTCAAACGGCGATAGCTTTCGCGAACAGCCAAACCGTCGAGCCTGGTGTTGCGCAGCCCCGGTGAAGAGCTCGAACGGCGACAGCAAACTATGCACAGCCCTGGTGATGCGCCGCCCTGGTGATTTCGAAAGGCGACACCTTTGGCGGCCAAAGAACTTGAAGACGAAGTTGTACACAGCCCTGGTGCGAACAGCAAAAGCGTCGACCGCCCTCCTTCGAAATTGATGGTCCAATGTCGAGATTTTCACCACCGACCATCCTCTTCAAGCATCGATTGACATTGAAGAGCTATATCTCGATCGATTGAGGACTCGATCAATGTTTAGGGTTTTCTGTCGGGTTTTTTCTTTCAAGCTAAACTCCGGATAAAAAGTAGATAGAAGATCAATCTATTTCGAGAAAGAACGCGGGAATTATTTTATAATATTTATCGGGACCTTATTAAAAAACTCCTGATATAAATTGAAGTTTCTAGTGGGTTAAATATTAACTCCTAAGAGAGTATATCCGATTTTTATTTTAAAAAAACAACACACTTCTCTCAAGAGTTTTTATAAAAAACCCCTGTGCGAAAATCCTTTTTCAGGAGATTTATAAAACTCCCGATAAGTTGATCCTGATATACGTTAAATCTGTACTAGTGCCCGTTTGACACGTTAGAACACGAAATAGCTCGCGTGGCTCTTTTGGCATGCTAGAGCTTGATTCTAAATAACTCGCGTGGCTCATCTGAGCACGTTGGAGTTCGAATCAATTTAGTTCACCTGTCCCGTTTGGCATGATAGAACACGAAATAGCTCGCGTGGCTCCTCTAGCACGCTAGAGCTTGATTCTAAATAACTCGCGTGGCTCTTCTGAGCACTCTGGAGTATGAATCAATTTGTTCACGTGTCCCGTTTGACACGATAGAACGCGAAATTGCTCGCATGCCTCTTCTAGCACACTAGAGCTTGATTCTAAATAACTCGCTTGGCTCATCTGAGCATGCTGGAGTTTGAATCAATTAGTTCACGTGTTCTGTTTGACACAATAGAATACGAAATAGCTCATGTGGCCCTTCTAGCACCCTAGAGCTTGGTTCTAAATAACTCCCGTGGCTCATCTGAGCACGCTGGAGTTTGAATCAATTTAGTTCATGTGTCCCGTTTGACACGATAGAACACAAAATAGCTCGCGTGGCTCTTCTAACACGCTAGAGGTTGATTCTAAATAACTCGCGTGGCTAATCTGAGCACGCTGGAGTTCAAATCAATTTAGTTCACCTGTCCCATTTGGCACGAAAGAACACGAAATAGCTCGCGTGGCTCTTCTAGCACGCTAGAGCTTGATTCTAAATAACTCGCGTGGCTCTTCTGAGCACGCTGGAGTTTGAAACAATTTAGTTCACGTGTCCCGTTTGACACGATAGAATGCGAAATAGCTCGCATGGCTCTTCTAGCACACTAGAGCTTGACTCCAAATAACTCGCGTGGCTCTTCTCAGCATGCTGGAGTTTGAATCAATTTAGGTCACGTGTCCCGTTTGAAACGATAGAACACGAAATAGCTCGTGTGGCTCTTCTAGCACGCTAGAGCTTGATTCTAAATAACTCGCGTGGCTAATCTGAGCACGATGGAGTTCGAATCAATTTAGTTCATGTTTCCCGTTTGACACGTTAGAACACGAAATCGCTCGCGTGGCTCTTTTAGCATGCTAGAGCTTGATTCTAAATAACTCGCATGGCTCATCTTAGCACGCTAGAGTTCGAATAAATTTAGTTCACCTGTCCCATTTGGCACGATAGAACACGAAATAGCTCGCGTGGCTCTTCTAGCATACTAGAGCTTGATTTTAAATAACTCGCGTGGCTCATCTGAGCACGCTGGAGTTCGAATTAATTTAGTTCACGTGTCCTGTTTGACACGTTGGAACACGAAATAGCTCGTGTGCCTCTTCTAGCACGCTAGAGCTTGATTCTAAATAAATCGCATGGCTCATCTAACCACGCAGGTGTTTGAAGCAATTTAGTTCACGTGTCCCGTTTGACACGATAGAACACGAAATAGCTCGCATGGCTCTTCTAGTACGCTAGAGCTTGATTCCAAATACCTCGTGTGGCTCTTCTCAGCACGCAGGTGTTTGAATCAATTTAGTTCACGTGTTCTGTTTGACACTATAGAACATGAAATAGCTTGTGTGGCTTTTCTATCACGCTAGAGCTTGATTCTAAATAACTCGCGTGGCTCATCTGAGCACGTTGGAGTTTGAATCAATTTAGTTTACATGTCCCGTTTGACACGTTGGAACACGAAATAGCTTGCGTGGCTCTTCTAGCACGCAAGAGCTTGATTCTAAATAACTCGAGTGGCTCATCTACCCACGCTGGAGTTTAAATCAATTTAGTTCACGTTTCCCGTTTGGCACGATAGAACGCGAAATAGCTCATGTGGCCCTTCTAGCATGCTAGAGCTTGATTCTAAATAACTCTCGTGGCTCATCTGAGCACGCTGGAGTTTGAATCAATTTAGTTCATGTGTCTCGTTTGACACGATAGAACACGAAATAGCTCGCGTGGCTCTTCTAGCACGCTCGAGCTTGATTCTAAATAACTCGCGTGGCTAATCTAAGCACGCTGGAGTTCAAATCAATTTAGTTCACGTTTCCCGTTTGACACGTTAGAACACGAAATAGCTCGCGTGGCTCTTCTAGGACCCTAGAGCTTGATTCTTAATAACTCGCGTGGCACATCTTAACACGCTGGATGTCAAATCCATTTATTTCACCTGTCCCGTTTGGCACGATAGAACACGAAATAGCTCGCGTGGCTCTTCTAGCATGCTAGAGCTTGATTCTAAATAACTCGCGTGACTCATCTGAGCACGCTGTAGTTTGAAACAATTTAGTTCACGTGTCCCGTTTGACACGTTAGAACATGAAATAGCTCGCGTGGCTCTTCTAGCACGTTAGAGCTTGATTCTAAATAACTCGCGTGGCTAATCTGAGCACGCTGGAGTTTGAATCAATTTAGTTCATGTTTTCCGTTTGACACGTTAGAACACGAAATAGCTCGCGTGGCTCTTTTAGCATGTTGGAGCTTGATTCTAAATAACTCGCTGGGCGCATCTTAGCACGTTAGAGTTCGAATCAATTTATTTCACGTGTCCCGTTTGACACGATAGAACGCGAAATAGCTCGCATGGCTCTTCTAGCACGCTAGAACTTGATTCCAAATAACTCGCGTGGCTCATCTCAGCACGCTGGATGTCGAATCAATTTAGTTCACCTGTCCCGTTTGGCACTATAGAACATCAAATAGCTCGTGTGGCTCTTCTAGTAGGCTAGAACTTGGTTCTAAATAACTCGCATGGCTCATCTGAGCACGCTGGAGTTCGAATCAATTTAGTTCACGTTTCCAGTTTTACACGTTAGAACATGAAATAGCTCGTATGGCTCTTTTAGCATGCTAGAGCTTGATTCTAAATAACTCGCGTGGCTCATCTGAGCACGTTGGAGTTCGAATCAATTTCGTTCACCTGTCCCGTTTGGCATGATAGAACACGAAATAGCTCGCGTGGCTCATCTAGCACGCTAGAGCTTGATTCTAAATAACTCGCGTGGCTCTTCTGAGCACGCTGGAGTTTGAATCAATTTAGTTCACGTGTCCTGGTTGACACGTTGGAACACGAAATAGCTCGCGTGCCTCTTCTAGCACACTAGAGTTTGATTCTAAATAACTCGCGTGGCTCATCTAACCACGCTCGTGTTTGAATCAATTTAGTTCACATGTCCTGTTTGGCACGATAGAACACGAAATAGCTCGCGTAGCTCTTCTAGCACGCTAGAGCTTGATTCTAAATAACTCGCATGGCTCATCTGAGCATGCAGGAGTTTGAATCAATTAGTTCACGTGTTCTGTTTGACACAATAGAACACGAAATAGCTCATGTGGCCCTTCTAGCATGCTACAACTTGATTCTAAATAACTATCGCGGCTCATCTGAGCACGCTTTTGAGTTTGAATCAATTTAGTTCACGTGTCTTGTTTTACACGTTGGAACACGAAATAGATCGTGTGGCTCTTCTAGCACGCTAGGGTTTGATTCTAAATAACTCGCGTGGCTCATCTAACCACGCAGGTGTTTGAATCAATTTAGTTCACATGTTCTTTTTGACACGATAGAACACGAAATAGCTCGCGTGGCTCTTCTAGCACGCTAGAGCTTGATTCTAAATAACTCGCATGGCTCATCTCAGCACGTTGGATGTCGAATCAATTTAGTTCACCTGTCCCGTTTGGCACGATAGAACACGAAATAGCTCGCGTGGCTCTTCTAGCATGCTAGAGCTTGATTCTAAATAACTCGTGTGGTTCATTTGAGCTCGCTGGAGTTCGAATCAATTTAGTTCACGCGTCCTGTTTGACACGTTGGAACACGAAATAGCTCGGGTGCCTCTTCTAGAACGCTAGAGCTTGATTCTAAATAACTCGCGTGGCTCATCTATCAACACAGGTGTTTGAATCAATTTAGTTCACGTGTCCCGTTTGATACGATAGAACACGAAATAGCTCGTGTCACTCTTCTAACACGCTAGAGCTTGATTCTAAATAACTCGCGTGGCTCATCTGAGCACACAGGAGTTCCAATCAATTAAGTTCACGTGTCCCAATTGACACGTTAGAACACGAAATAGCTCGCGTAGTTCTTTTAGCATGGTAGAGCTTGATTCTAAATAACTCGCGTGGCTCATCTGAGCACGCTGGAGTTCGAATTAATTTAGTTCACGTGTCCTGTTTGACACGTTGGAACACGAAATAGCTCGTGTGCCTCTCCTAGCACGCTAGAGCTTGATTCTAAATAAATCGCATGGCTCATCTAACCACGCAGGTGTTTGAAGCAATTTAGTTCGCGTGTCCCGTTTGACACGATAGAACACGAAATAGCTCGCATGGCTCTTCTAGTACGCTAGAGCTTGATTCCAAATAACTCGCGTGGCTCTTCTCAGCACGCAGGTGTTTGAATCAATTTAGTTCACGTGTTCTGTTTGACACGATAGAACATGAAATAGCTTGTGTGGCTCTTCTATCACGCTAGAGCTTGATTCTAAATAACTCGCGTGGCTCATCTGAGCACGCTGGAGTTTGAATCAATTTAGTTCACATGTCCCGTTTGACACGTTGGAACACGAAATAGCTCGCGTGGCTCTTCTAGCACGCAAGAGCTTGATTCTAAATAACTCGTGTGGCTCATCTACTCACGCTGGAGTTTGAATCAATTTAGTTCACGTGTCCCGTTTGGCACGATAGAACGCGAAATAGCTTATGTGGCCCTTCTAGCATGCTAGAGCTTGATTCTAAATAACTCTCGTGGCTCATCTGAGCACGCTGGAGTTTGAATCAATTTAGTTCATGTTTCCATTTTGACACGATAGAACACGAAATAGCTCGCGTGGCTCTTCTAGCAAGCTAGAGCTTGATTCTAAATAACTCGCGTGGCTAATCTGAGCACGCTGGAGTTCAAATCAATTTAGTTCACGTTTCCCGTTTGACACGTTAGAACACGAAATAGCTCGCGTGGCTCTTCTAGGACCCTAGAGCTTGATTCTTAATAACTCGCGTGGCACATCTTAACACGCTGGATGTCAAATCCATTTAGTTCACCTGTCCCGTTTGGCACGATAGAACACGAAATAGCTCGCGTGGCTCTTCTAGCATGCTAGAGCTTGATTCTAAATAACTCGCATGACTCATCTGAGCACGCTGGAGTTTGAAACAATTTAGTTCACGTGTCCCGTTTGACACGTTAGAACATGAAATTGCTCGCGTGGCTCTTCTAGCACGCTAGGGTTTGATTCTAAATAACTCGCGTGGCTCATCTAACCACGCAGGTGTTTGAATCAATTTAGTTCACGTGTTCTTTTTGACACGATAGAATACGAAATAGCTAGCGTGGCTCTTCTAGCACGCTAGAGCTTGATTCTAAATAACTCGCGTGGCTCATCTCAGCACGCTGGATGTCGAATCAATTTAGTTCACCTGTCCGTTTGGCACGATAGAACACGAAATAGCTCGCGTGGCTCTTCTAGCATGCTAGAGCTTGATTCTAAATAACTCATGTGGTTCATTTGAGCTCGCTGGAGTTCGAATCAATTTAGTTCATGCGTCCTGTTTGACACGTTGGAACACGAAATAGCTCGGGTGGCTCTTCTAGCACGCTAGAGCTTGATTCTAAATAACTCGCGTGGCTCATCTATCAACGCAGGTGTTTGAATCAATTTAGTTCACGTGTCCCGTTTGATACGATAGAACACGAAATAGCTCGTGTGGCTCTTCTAACACGCTAGAGCTTGATTCTAAATAACTCGCGTGGCTCATCTGAGCACGCAGGAGTTCCAATCAATTTAGTTCACGTGTCCTGTTTGACACGTTAGAACACGAAATAGCTCGCGTAGCTCTTTTAGCATGGTAGAGCTTGATTCTAAATAACTCGCGTGGCTTATCTGAGCACGCTGGAGTTCGAATTAATTTAGTTCACGTGTCCTGTTTGACACGTTGGAACACGAAATAGCTCGTGTGCCTCTTCTAGCACGCTAGAGCTTGATTCTAAATAAATCGCATGGGTCATCTAACCACGCAGGTGTTTGAAGCAATTTAGTTCACGTGTCCCGTTTAACACGATAGAACACGAAATAGCTCGCATGGCTCTTCTAGTACACTAGAGCTTGATTCCAAATAACTCGCGTGGCTCTTCTCAGCACGCAGGTGTTTGAATCAATTTAGTTCACGTGTTCTGTTTGACACGATAGAACATGAAATAGCTTGTGTGGCTCTTCTATCACGCTAGAGCTTGATTCTAAATAACTCTCGTGGCTCATCTGAGCACGCTGGAGTTTGAATCAATTTAGTTCACATGTCCCGTTTGACACGTTGGAACACGAAATAGCTCGCGTGGCTCTTTTAGCACGCAAGAGCTTGATTCTAAATAACTCGTGTGGCTCATCTACCCACGCTGGAGTTTGAATCAATTTAGTTCACGTGTCCCGTTTGGCACGATAGAACGCGAAATAGCTTATGTGGCCCTTCTAGCATGCTAGAGCTTGATTCTAAATAACTCTCGTGGCTCATCTGAGCACGCTGGAGTTTGAATCAATTTAGTTCATGTGTCCATTTTGACACGATAGAACACGAAATAGCTCGCGTGGCTCTTCTAGCAAGCTAGAGCTTGATTCTAAATAACTCGCGTGGCTAATCTGAGCACGCTGGAGTTCAAATCAATTTAGTTCACGTTTCCCGTTTGACACGTTAGAACACGAAATAGCTCGCGTGGCTCTTCTAGGACCCTAGAGCTTGATTCTTAATAACTCGCGTGGCACATCTTAACACGCTGGATGTCAAATCCATTTAGTTCACCTGTCCCGTTTGGCACGATAGAACACGAAATAGCTCGCGTGGCTCTTCTAGCATGCTAGAGCTTGATTCTAAATAACTCGCATGACTCATCTGAGCACGCTGGAGTTTGAAACAATTTAGTTCACGTGTCCCGTTTGACACGTTAGAACATGAAATTGCTCGCGTGGCTCTTCTAGCACGCTAGGGTTTGATTCTAAATAACTCGCGTGGCTCATCTAACCACGCAGGTGTTTGAATCAATTTAGTTCACGTGTTCTTTTTGACACGATAGAATACGAAATAGCTAGCGTGGCTCTTCTAGCACGCTAGAGCTTGATTCTAAATAACTCGCGTGGCTCATCTCAGCACGCTGGATGTCGAATCAATTTAGTTCACCTGTCCGTTTGGCACGATAGAACACGAAATAGCTCGCGTGGCTCTTCTAGCATGCTAGAGCTTGATTCTAAATAACTCATGTGGTTCATTTGAGCTCGCTGGAGTTCGAATCAATTTAGTTCATGCGTCCTGTTTGACACGTTGGAACACGAAATAGCTCGGGTGGCTCTTCTAGCACGCTAGAGCTTGATTCTAAATAACTCGCGTGGCTCATCTATCAACGCAGGTGTTTGAATTAATTTAGTTCACGTGTCCCGTTTGATACGATAGAACACGAAATAGCTCGTGTGGCGCTTCTAACACGCTAGAGCTTGATTCTAAATAACTCGCGTGGCTCATCTGAGCACGCAGGAGTTCCAATCAATTTAGTTCACGTGTCCTGTTTGACACGTTAGAACACGAAATAGCTCGCGTAGCTCTTTTAGCATGGTAGAGCTTGATTCTAAATAACTCGCGTGGCTTATCTGAGCACGCTGGAGTTCGAATTAATTTAGTTCACGTGTCCTGTTTGACACGTTGGAACACGAAATAGCTCGTGTGCCTCTTCTAGCACGCTAGAGCTTGATTCTAAATAAATCGCATGGGTCATCTAACCACGCAGGTGTTTGAAGCAATTTAGTTCACGTGTCCCGTTTGACACGATAGAACACGAAATAGCTCGCATGGCTCTTCTAGTACACTAGAGCTTGATTCCAAATAACTCGCGTGGCTCTTCTCAGCACGCAGGTGTTTGAATCAATTTAGTTCACGTGTTCTGTTTGACACGATAGAACATGAAATAGCTTGTGTGGCTCTTCTATCACGCTAGAGCTTGATTCTAAATAACTCGCGTGGCTCATCTGAGCACGCTGGAGTTTGAATCAATTTAGTTCACATGTCCCGTTTGACACGTTGGAACACGAAATAGCTCGCGTGGCTCTTCTAGCACGCAAGAGCTTGATTCTAAATAACTCGTGTGGCTCATCTACCCACGCTGGAGTTTGAATCAATTTAGTTCACGTGTCCCGTTTGGCACGATAGAACGCGAAATAGCTTATGTGGCCCTTCTAGCATGCTAGAGCTTGATTCTAAATAACTCTCGTGGCTCATCTGAGCACGCTGGAGTTTGAATCAATTTAGTTCATGTGTCCATTTTGACATGATAGAACACGAAATAGCTCGCGTGGCTCTTCTAGCAAGCTAGAGCTTGATTCTAAATAACTCGCGTGGCTAATCTGAGCACGCTGGAGTTCAAATCAATTTAGTTCACGTTTCCCGTTTGACACGTTAGAACACGAAATAGCTCGCGTGGCTCTTCTAGGACCCTAGAGCTTGATTCTTAATAACTCGCGTGGCACATCTTAACACGCTGGATGTCAAATCCATTTAGTTCACCTGTCCCGTTTGGCACGATAGAACACGAAATAGCTCGCGTGGCTCTTCTAGCATGCTAGAGCTTGATTCTAAATAACTCGCATGACTCATCTGAGCACGCTGGAGTTTGAAACAATTTAGTTCACGTGTCCCGTTTGACACGTTAGAACATGAAATTGCTCGCGTGGCTCTTCTAGCACGCTAGGGTTTGATTCTAAATAACTCGCGTGGCTCATCTAACCACGCAGGTGTTTGAATCAATTTAGTTCACGTGTTCTTTTTGACACGATAGAATACGAAATAGCTAGCGTGGCTCTTCTAGCACGCTAGAGCTTGATTCTAAATAACTCGCGTGGCTCATCTCAGCACGCTGGATGTCGAATCAATTTAGTTCACCTGTCCGTTTGGCACGATAGAACACGAAATAGCTCGCGTGGCTCTTCTAGCATGCTAGAGCTTGATTCTAAATAACTCATGTGGTTCATTTGAGCTCGCTGGAGTTCGAATCAATTTAGTTCATGCGTCCTGTTTGACACGTTGGAACACGAAATAGCTCGGGTGGCTCTTCTAGCACGCTAGAGCTTGATTCTAAATAACTCGCGTGGCTCATCTATCAACGCAGGTGTTTGAATCAATTTAGTTCACGTGTCCCGTTTGATACGATAGAACACGAAATAGCTCGTGTGGCTCTTCTAACACGCTAGAGCTTGATTCTAAATAACTCGCGTGGCTCATCTGAGCACGCAGGAGTTCCAATCAATTTAGTTCACGTGTCCTGTTTGACACGTTAGAACACGAAATAGCTCGCGTAGCTCTTTTAGCATGGTAGAGCTTGATTCTAAATAACTCGCGTGGCTTATCTGAGCACGCTGGAGTTCGAATTAATTTAGTTCACGTGTCCTGTTTGACACGTTGGAACACGAAATAGCTCGTGTGCCTCTTCTAGCACGCTAGAGCTTGATTCTAAATAAATCGCATGGGTCATCTAACCACGCAGGTGTTTGAAGCAATTTAGTTCACGTGTCCCGTTTAACACGATAGAACACGAAATAGCTCGCATGGCTCTTCTAGTACACTAGAGCTTGATTCCAAATAACTCGCGTGGCTCTTCTCAGCACGCAGGTGTTTGAATCAATTTAGTTCACGTGTTCTGTTTGACACGATAGAACATGAAATAGCTTGTGTGGCTCTTCTATCACGCTAGAGCTTGATTCTAAATAACTCGCGTGGCTCATCTGAGCACGCTGGAGTTTGAATCAATTTAGTTCACATGTCCCGTTTGACACGTTGGAACACGAAATAGCTCGCGTGGCTCTTCTAGCACGCAAGAGCTTGATTCTAAATAACTCGTGTGGCTCATCTACCCACGCTGGAGTTTGAATCAATTTAGTTCACGTGTCCCGTTTGGCACGATAGAACGCGAAATAGCTTATGTGGCCCTTCTAGCATGCTAGAGCTTGATTCTAAATAACTCTCGTGGCTCATCTGAGCACGCTGGAGTTTGAATCAATTTAGTTCATGTGTCCATTTTGACACGATAGAACACGAAATAGCTCGCGTGGCTCTTCTAGCAAGCTAGAGCTTGATTCTAAATAACTCGCGTGGCTAATCTGAGCACGCTGGAGTTCAAATCAATTTAGTTCACGTTTCCCGTTTGACACGTTAGAACACGAAATAGCTCGCGTGGCTCTTCTAGGACCCTAGAGCTTGATTCTTAATAACTCGCGTGGCACATCTTAACACGCTGGATGTCAAATCCATTTAGTTCACCTGTCCCGTTTGGCACGATAGAACACGAAATAGCTCGCGTGGCTCTTCTAGCATGCTAGAGCTTGATTCTAAATAACTCGCATGACTCATCTGAGCACGCTGGAGTTTGAAACAATTTAGTTCACGTGTCCCGTTTGACACGTTAGAACATGAAATTGCTCGCGTGGCTCTTCTAGCACGCTAGGGTTTGATTCTAAATAACTCGCGTGGCTCATCTAACCACGCAGGTGTTTGAATCAATTTAGTTCACGTGTTCTTTTTGACACGATAGAATACGAAATAGCTAGCGTGGCTCTTCTAGCACGCTAGAGCTTGATTCTAAATAACTCGCGTGGCTCATCTCAGCACGCTGGATGTCGAATCAATTTAGTTCACCTGTCCGTTTGGCACGATAGAACACGAAATAGCTCGCGTGGCTCTTCTAGCATGCTAGAGCTTGATTCTAAATAACTCATGTGGTTCATTTGAGCTCGCTGGAGTTCGAATCAATTTAGTTCATGCGTCCTGTTTGACACGTTGGAACACGAAATAGCTCGGGTGGCTCTTCTAGCACGCTAGAGCTTGATTCTAAATAACTCGCGTGGCTCATCTATCAACGCAGGTGTTTGAATTAATTTAGTTCACGTGTCCCGTTTGATACGATAGAACACGAAATAGCTCGTGTGGCGCTTCTAACACGCTAGAGCTTGATTCTAAATAACTCGCGTGGCTCATCTGAGCACGCAGGAGTTCCAATCAATTTAGTTCACGTGTCCTGTTTGACACGTTAGAACACGAAATAGCTCGCGTAGCTCTTTTAGCATGGTAGAGCTTGATTCTAAATAACTCGCGTGGCTTATCTGAGCACGCTGGAGTTCGAATTAATTTAGTTCACGTGTCCTGTTTGACACGTTGGAACACGAAATAGCTCGTGTGCCTCTTCTAGCACGCTAGAGCTTGATTCTAAATAAATCGCATGGGTCATCTAACCACGCAGGTGTTTGAAGCAATTTAGTTCACGTGTCCCGTTTGACACGATAGAACACGAAATAGCTCGCATGGCTCTTCTAGTACACTAGAGCTTGATTCCAAATAACTCGCGTGGCTCTTCTCAGCACGCAGGTGTTTGAATCAATTTAGTTCACGTGTTCTGTTTGACACGATAGAACATGAAATAGCTTGTGTGGCTCTTCTATCACGCTAGAGCTTGATTCTAAATAACTCGCGTGGCTCATCTGAGCACGCTGGAGTTTGAATCAATTTAGTTCACATGTCCCGTTTGACACGTTGGAACACGAAATAGCTCGCGTGGCTCTTCTAGCACGCAAGAGCTTGATTCTAAATAACTCGTGTGGCTCATCTACCCACGCTGGAGTTTGAATCAATTTAGTTCACGTGTCCCGTTTGGCACGATAGAACGCGAAATAGCTTATGTGGCCCTTCTAGCATGCTAGAGCTTGATTCTAAATAACTCTCGTGGCTCATCTGAGCACGCTGGAGTTTGAATCAATTTAGTTCATGTGTCCATTTTGACATGATAGAACACGAAATAGCTCGCGTGGCTCTTCTAGCAAGCTAGAGCTTGATTCTAAATAACTCGCGTGGCTAATCTGAGCACGCTGGAGTTCAAATCAATTTAGTTCACGTTTCCCGTTTGACACGTTAGAACACGAAATAGCTCGCGTGGCTCTTCTAGGACCCTAGAGCTTGATTCTTAATAACTCGCGTGGCACATCTTAACACGCTGGATGTCAAATCCATTTAGTTCACCTGTCCCGTTTGGCACGATAGAACACGAAATAGCTCGCGTGGCTCTTCTAGCATGCTAGAGCTTGATTCTAAATAACTCGCATGACTCATCTGAGCACGCTGGAGTTTGAAACAATTTAGTTCACGTGTCCCGTTTGACACGTTAGAACATGAAATTGCTCGCGTGGCTCTTCTAGCACGCTAGGGTTTGATTCTAAATAACTCGCGTGGCTCATCTAACCACGCAGGTGTTTGAATCAATTTAGTTCACGTGTTCTTTTTGACACGATAGAATACGAAATAGCTAGCGTGGCTCTTCTAGCACGCTAGAGCTTGATTCTAAATAACTCGCGTGGCTCATCTCAGCACGCTGGATGTCGAATCAATTTAGTTCACCTGTCCGTTTGGCACGATAGAACACGAAATAGCTCGCGTGGCTCTTCTAGCATGCTAGAGCTTGATTCTAAATAACTCATGTGGTTCATTTGAGCTCGCTGGAGTTCGAATCAATTTAGTTCATGCGTCCTGTTTGACACGTTGGAACACGAAATAGCTCGGGTGGCTCTTCTAGCATGCTAGAGCTTGATTCTAAATAACTCGCGTGGCTCATCTATCAACGCAGGTGTTTGAATCAATTTAGTTCACGTGTCCCGTTTGATACGATAGAACACGAAATAGCTCGTGTGGCTCTTCTAACACGCTAGAGCTTGATTCTAAATAACTCGCGTGGCTCATCTGAGCACGCAGGAGTTCCAATCAATTTAGTTCACGTGTCCTGTTTGACACGTTAGAACACGAAATAGCTCGCGTAGCTCTTTTAGCATGGTAGAGCTTGATTCTAAATAACTCGCGTGGCTTATCTGAGCACGCTGGAGTTCGAATTAATTTAGTTCACGTGTCCTGTTTGACACGTTGGAACACGAAATAGCTCGTGTGCCTCTTCTAGCACGCTAGAGCTTGATTCTAAATAAATCGCATGGGTCATCTAACCACGCAGGTGTTTGAAGCAATTTAGTTCACGTGTCCCGTTTAACACGATAGAACACGAAATAGCTCGCATGGCTCTTCTAGTACACTAGAGCTTGATTCCAAATAACTCGCGTGGCTCTTCTCAGCACGCAGGTGTTTGAATCAATTTAGTTCACGTGTTCTGTTTGACACGATAGAACATGAAATAGCTTGTGTGGCTCTTCTATCACGCTAGAGCTTGATTCTAAATAACTCGCGTGGCTCATCTGAGCACGCTGGAGTTTGAATCAATTTAGTTCACATGTCCCGTTTGACACGTTGGAACACGAAATAGCTCGCGTGGCTCTTCTAGCACGCAAGAGCTTGATTCTAAATAACTCGTGTGGCTCATCTACCCACGCTGGAGTTTGAATCAATTTAGTTCACGTGTCCCGTTTGGCACGATAGAACGCGAAATAGCTTATGTGGCCCTTCTAGCATGCTAGAGCTTGATTCTAAATAACTCTCGTGGCTCATCTGAGCACGCTGGAGTTTGAATCAATTTAGTTCATGTGTCCATTTTGACACGATAGAACACGAAATAGCTCGCGTGGCTCTTCTAGCAAGCTAGAGCTTGATTCTAAATAACTCGCGTGGCTAATCTGAGCACGCTGGAGTTCAAATCAATTTAGTTCACGTTTCCCGTTTGACACGTTAGAACACGAAATAGCTCGCGTGGCTCTTCTAGGACCCTAGAGCTTGATTCTTAATAACTCGCGTGGCACATCTTAACACGCTGGATGTCAAATCCATTTAGTTCACCTGTCCCGTTTGGCACGATAGAACACGAAATAGCTCGCGTGGCTCTTCTAGCATGCTAGAGCTTGATTCTAAATAACTCGCATGACTCATCTGAGCACGCTGGAGTTTGAAACAATTTAGTTCACGTGTCCCGTTTGACACGTTAGAACATGAAATTGCTCGCGTGGCTCTTCTAGCACGCTAGGGTTTGATTCTAAATAACTCGCGTGGCTCATCTAACCACGCAGGTGTTTGAATCAATTTAGTTCACGTGTTCTTTTTGACACGATAGAATACGAAATAGCTAGCGTGGCTCTTCTAGCACGCTAGAGCTTGATTCTAAATAACTCGCGTGGCTCATCTCAGCACGCTGGATGTCGAATCAATTTAGTTCACATGTCCGTTTGGCACGATAGAACACGAAATAGCTCGCGTGGCTCTTCTAGCATGCTAGAGCTTGATTCTAAATAACTCATGTGGTTCATTTGAGCTCGCTGGAGTTCGAATCAATTTAGTTCATGCGTCCTGTTTGACACGTTGGAACACGAAATAGCTCGGGTGGCTCTTCTAGCACGCTAGAGCTTGATTCTAAATAACTCGCGTGGCTCATCTATCAACGCAGGTGTTTGAATTAATTTATTTCACGTGTCCCGTTTGATACGATAGAACACGAAATAGCTCGTGTGGCTCTTCTAACACGCTAGAGCTTGATTCTAAATAACTCGCGTGGCTCATCTGAGCACGCAGGAGTTCCAATCAATTTAGTTCACGTGTCCTGTTTGACACGTTAGAACACGAAATAGCTCGCGTAGCTCTTTTAGCATGGTAGAGCTTGATTCTAAATAACTCGCGTGGCTTATCTGAGCACGCTGGAGTTCGAATTAATTTAGTTCACGTGTCCTGTTTGACACGTTGGAACACGAAATAGCTCGTGTGCCTCTTCTAGCACGCTAGAGCTTGATTCTAAATAAATCGCATGGGTCATCTAACCACGCAGGTGTTTGAAGCAATTTAGTTCACGTGTCCCGTTTAACACGATAGAACACGAAATAGCTCGCATGGCTCTTCTAGTACACTAGAGCTTGATTCCAAATAACTCGCGTGGCTCTTCTCAGCACGCAGGTGTTTGAATCAATTTAGTTCACGTGTTCTGTTTGACACGATAGAACATGAAATAGCTTGTGTGGCTCTTCTATCACGCTAGAGCTTGATTCTAAATAACTCGCGTGGCTCATCTGAGCACGCTGGAGTTTGAATCAATTTAGTTCACATGTCCCGTTTGACACGTTGGAACACGAAATAGCTCGCGTGGCTCTTCTAGCACGCAAGAGCTTGATTCTAAATAACTCGTGTGGCTCATCTACCCACGCTGGAGTTTGAATCAATTTAGTTCACGTGTCCCGTTTGGCACGATAGAACGCGAAATAGCTTATGTGGCCCTTCTAGCATGCTAGAGCTTGATTCTAAATAACTCTCGTGGCTCATCTGAGCACGCTGGAGTTTGAATCAATTTAGTTCATGTGTCCATTTTGACACGATAGAACACGAAATAGCTCGCGTGGCTCTTCTAGCAAGCTAGAGCTTGATTCTAAATAACTCGCGTGGCTAATCTGAGCACGCTAGAGTTCAAATCAATTTAGTTCACGTTTCCCGTTTGACACGTTAGAACACGAAATAGCTCGCGTGGCTCTTCTAGGACCCTAGAGCTTGATTCTTAATAACTCGCGTGGCACATCTTAACACGCTGGATGTCAAATCCATTTAGTTCACCTGTCCCGTTTGGCACGATAGAACACGAAATAGCTCGCGTGGCTCTTCTAGCATGCTAGAGCTTGATTCTAAATAACTCGCATGACTCATCTGAGCACGCTGGAGTTTGAAACAATTTAGTTCACGTGTCCCGTTTGACACGTTAGAACATGAAATTGCTCGCGTGGCTCTTCTAGCACGCTAGGGTTTGATTCTAAATAACTCGCGTGGCTCATCTAACCACGCAGGTGTTTGAATCAATTTAGTTCACGTGTTCTTTTTGACACGATAGAATACGAAATAGCTAGCGTGGCTCTTCTAGCACGCTAGAGCTTGATTCTAAATAACTCGCGTGGCTCATCTCAGCACGCTGGATGTCGAATCAATTTAGTTCACCTGTCCGTTTGGCACGATAGAACACGAAATAGCTCGCGTGGCTCTTCTAGCATGCTAGAGCTTGATTCTAAATAACTCATGTGGTTCATTTGAGCTCGCTGGAGTTCGAATCAATTTAGTTCATGCGTCCTGTTTGACACGTTGGAACACGAAATAGCTCGGGTGGCTCTTCTAGCACGCTAGAGCTTGATTCTAAATAACTCGCGTGGCTCATCTATCAACACAGGTGTTTGAATTAATTTAGTTCACGTGTCCCGTTTGATACGATAGAACACGAAATAGCTCGTGTGGCTCTTCTAACACGCTAGAGCTTGATTCTAAATAACTCGCGTGGCTCATCTGAGCACGCAGGAGTTCCAATCAATTTAGTTCACGTGTCCTGTTTGACACGTTAGAACACGAAATAGCTCGCGTAGCTCTTTTAGCATGGTAGAGCTTGATTCTAAATAACTCGCGTGGCTTATCTGAGCACGCTGGAGTTCGAATTAATTTAGTTCACGTGTCCTGTTTGACACGTTGGAACACGAAATAGCTCGTGTGCCTCTTCTAGCACGCTAGAGCTTGATTCTAAATAAATCGCATGGGTCATCTAACCACGCAGGTGTTTGAAGCAATTTAGTTCACGTGTCCCGTTTAACACGATAGAACACGAAATAGCTCGCATGGCTCTTCTAGTACACTAGAGCTTGATTCCAAATAACTCGCGTGGCTCTTCTCAGCACGCAGGTGTTTGAATCAATTTAGTTCACGTGTTCTGTTTGACACGATAGAACATGAAATAGCTTGTGTGGCTCTTCTATCACGCTAGAGCTTGATTCTAAATAACTCGCGTGGCTCATCTGAGCACGCTGGAGTTTGAATCAATTTAGTTCACATGTCCCGTTTGACACGTTGGAACACGAAATAGCTCGCGTGGCTCTTCTAGCACGCAAGAGCTTGATTCTAAATAACTCGTGTGGCTCATCTACCCACGCTGGAGTTTGAATCAATTTAGTTCACGTGTCCCGTTTGACACGATAGAACGCGAAATAGCTTATGTGGCCCTTCTAGCATGCTAGAGCTTGATTCTAAATAACTCTCGTGGCTCATCTGAGCACGCTGGAGTTTGAATCAATTTAGTTCATGTGTCCATTTTGACACGATAGAACACGAAATAGCTCGCGTGGCTCTTCTAGCAAGCTAGAGCTTGATTCTAAATAACTCGCGTGGCTAATCTGAGCACGCTAGAGTTCAAATCAATTTAGTTCACGTTTCCCGTTTGACACGTTAGAACACGAAATAGCTCGCGTGGCTCTTCTAGGACCCTAGAGCTTGATTCTTAATAACTCGCGTGGCACATCTTAACACGCTGGATGTCAAATCCATTTAGTTCACCTGTCCCGTTTGGCACGATAGAACACGAAATAGCTCGCGTGGCTCTTCTAGCATGCTAGAGCTTGATTCTAAATAACTCGCATGACTCATCTGAGCACGCTGGAGTTTGAAACAATTTAGTTCACGTGTCCCGTTTGACACGTTAGAACATGAAATTGCTCGCGTGGCTCTTCTAGCACGCTAGGGTTTGATTCTAAATAACTCGCGTGGCTCATCTAACCACGCAGGTGTTTGAATCAATTTAGTTCACGTGTTCTTTTTGACACGATAGAATACGAAATAGCTAGCGTGGCTCTTCTAGCACGCTAGAGCTTGATTCTAATTAACTCGCGTGGCTCATCTCAGCACGCTGGATGTCGAATCAATTTAGTTCACCTGTCCGTTTGGCACGATAGAACACGAAATAGCTCGCGTGGCTCTTCTAGCATGCTAGAGCTTGATTCTAAATAACTCATGTGGTTCATTTGAGCTCGCTGGAGTGCGAATCAATTTAGTTCATGCGTCCTGTTTGACACGTTGGAACACGAAATAGCTCGGGTGGCTCTTCTAGCACGCTAGAGCTTGATTCTAAATAACTCGCGTGGCTCATCTATCAACGCAGGTGTTTGAATTAATTTAGTTCACGTGTCCCGTTTGATACGATAGAACACGAAATAGCTCGTGTGGCTCTTCTAACACGCTAGAGCTTGATTCTAAATAACTCGCGTGGCTCATCTGAGCACGCAGGAGTTCCAATCAATTTAGTTCACGTGTCCTGTTTGACACGTTAGAACACGAAATAGCTCGCGTAGCTCTTTTAGCATGGTAGAGCTTGATTCTAAATAACTCGCGTGGCTTATCTGAGCACGCTGGAGTTCGAATTAATTTAGTTCACGTGTCCTGTTTGACACGTTGGAACACGAAATAGCTCGTGTGCCTCTTCTAGCACGCTAGAGCTTGATTCTAAATAAATCGCATGGGTCATCTAACCACGCAGGTGTTTGAAGCAATTTAGTTCACGTGTCCCGTTTAACACGATAGAACACGAAATAGCTCGCATGGCTCTTCTAGTACACTAGAGCTTGATTCCAAATAACTCGCGTGGCTCTTCTCAGCACGCAGGTGTTTGAATCAATTTAGTTCACGTGTTCTGTTTGACACGATAGAACATGAAATAGCTTGTGTGGCTCTTCTATCACGCTAGAGCTTGATTCTAAATAACTCGCGTGGCTCATCTGAGCACGCTGGAGTTTGAATCAATTTAGTTCACATGTCCCGTTTGACACGTTGGAACACGAAATAGCTCGCGTGGCTCTTCTAGCACGCAAGAGCTTGATTCTAAATAACTCGTGTGGCTCATCTACCCACGCTGGAGTTTGAATCAATTTAGTTCACGTGTCCCGTTTGGCACGATAGAACGCGAAATAGCTTATGTGGCCCTTCTAGCATGCTAGAGCTTGATTCTAAATAACTCTCGTGGCTCATCTGAGCACGCTGGAGTTTGAATCAATTTAGTTCATGTGTCCATTTTGACACGATAGAACACGAAATAGCTCGCGTGGCTCTTCTAGCAAGCTAGAGCTTGATTCTAAATAACTCGCGTGGCTAATCTGAGCACGTTGGAGTTCAAATCAATTTAGTTCACGTTTCCCGTTTGACACGTTAGAACACGAAATAGCTCGCGTGGCTCTTCTAGGACCCTAGAGCTTGATTCTTAATAACTCGCGTGGCACATCTTAACACGCTGGATGTCAAATCCATTTAGTTCACCTGTCCCGTTTGGCACGATAGAACACGAAATAGCTCGCGTGGCTCTTCTAGCATGCTAGAGCTTGATTCTAAATAACTCGCGTGACTCATCTGAGCACGTTGGAGTTTGAAACAATTTAGTTCACGTGTCCCGTTTGACACGTTAGTACATGAAATTGCTCGCGTGGCTCTTCTAGCACGCTAGGGTTTGATTCTAAATAACTCGCGTGGCTCATCTAACCACGCAGGTGTTTGAATCAATTTAGTTCACGTGCTCTTTTTGACACGATAGAATACGAAATAGCTAGCGTGGCTCTTCTAGCACGCTAGAGCTTGATTCTAAATAACTCGCGTGGCTCATCTCAGCACGCTGGATGTCGAATCAATTTAGTTCACCTGTCCGTTTGGCACGATAGAACACGAAATAGCTCGCGTGGCTCTTCTAGCATGCTAGAGCTTGATTCTAAATAACTCATGTGGTTCATTTGAGCTCGCTGGAGTTCGAATCAATTTAGTTCATGCGTCCTGTTTGACACGTTGGAACACGAAATAGCTTGGGTGGCTCTTCTAGCACGCTAGAGCTTGATTCTAAATAACTCGTGTGGCTCATCTATCAACGCAGGTGTTTGAATCAATTTAGTTCACGTGTCCCGTTTGATACGATAGAACACGAAATAGCTCGTGTGGCTCTTCTAACACGCTAGAGCTTGATTCTAAATAACTCGCGTGGCTCATTTGAGCACGCAGGAGTTCCAATCAATTTAGTTCACGTGTCCCGTTTGACACGTTAGAACACGAAATACCTCGCGTAGCTCTTTTAGCATGCTAGAGCTTGATTCTAAATAACTCGCGTGGCTAATCTGAGCACGCTGGAGTTCAAATCAATTTAGTTCACCTTTCCCGTTTGACACGTTAGAACACGAAATAGCTCGCGTGGCTCTTCTAGCACGCTAGAGCTTGATTCTAAATAACTCGCGTGGCTAATCTGAGCACGCTGGAGTTCGAATCAATTTAGTTCATGTTTCCCGTTTGACACGTTAGAACATGAAATAGCTCGCGTGGCACTTTTAGCATGCTAGAGCTTGATTCTAAATAACTCGCGTGGCTCATCTTAGCACGCTAGAGTTCGAATCAATTTAGTTCACGTGTCCCGTTTGACACGATAGAACGCGAAATAGCTCGCATGGCTCTTCTAGCACGCTCGAGCTTGATTCCAAATAACTCGTGTGGCTCATCTCAGCACGTTGGATGTCGAATCAATTTAGTTCACCTGTCCCGTTTGGCACGATAGAACATGAAATAGCTCGTGTGGCTCTTCTAGTATGCTAGAGCTTGATTCTAAATAACTTGCGTGGCTCATCTGAGTACGCTAGAGTTCGAATCAGTTTAGTTCATGTGTCCTGTTTTACACGTTGGAACATGAAATAGCTCGCGTGGCTCTTCTAGCACGCTAGAGATTGATTCTAAATAAATCGTGTGGCTCATCTAACCACGCAGGTGTTTGAATCATTTTAGTTGACGTGTCCCGTTTGACACGATAGAACACGAATTAGCTCGCGTGGCTCTTCTAGCACGCTAGAGCTTGATTCTAAATAACTCGCGTGGCTCATCTGAGCACGCTGGAGTTCGAATCAATTTAGTTCACGTTTCCAGTTTGACACATTAGAACACGAAATAGCTCGTATGGCTCTTTTAGCATGCTAGAGCTTGATTCTAAATAACTCGCGTGGCTCATCTGAGCACGCTGGACTTCGAATCAATTTAGTTCACCTGTCCCGTTTGGCATGATAGAACACGAAATAGCTCGCGTGGCTCATCTAGCACGCTAGAGCTTGATTCTAAATAACTCGCGTGGCTCTTCTGAGCACGCTGGAGTTTGAATCAATTTAGTTCACGTGTCCCGTTTGACACGATAGAACGCTTAATAGCTCGCATGGCTCTTCTAGCACGTAAGAGCTTCATTTCAAATAACTCGCGTGGCTCATTTGAGCATGCTGGTGTTCAAATCAATTTAGTTCACGTGTCCTGGTTGACATGCTGGAACACGAAATAGCTCGCGTGCCTCTTCTAGCACACTAGAGCTTGATTCTAAATAACTCGCGTGGCTCATCTAACCACGCTAGTGTTTGAATCAATTTAGTTCACGTGTCCTGATTGGCACGATAGAACACGAAATAGCTCGCGTGGCTCTTCTAGCACGCTAGAGCTTGATTCTAAATAACTCGCATGGCTCATCTGAGCACGCAGGAGTTTGAATCAATTAGTTCACGTGTTCTATTTGACACAATAGAACACAAAATAGCTCATGTGGCCCTTCTACCACGCTAGAGCTTGATTCTAAATAACTATCGCGGCTCATCTGAGCACGTTGGAGTTTGAATCAATTTAGTTCACGTGTCCTGTTTTACACGTTAGAACACGAAATAGATCGTGTGACTCTTCTAGCACGCTCGGGTTTGATTCTAAATAACTCGCGTGGCTCATCTAACCACGCAGGTGTTTGAATCAATTCAGTTCACGTGTTCTTTTTGACACGGTAGAACACGAAATAGCTCGCGTGGCTCTTCTAGCACGCTAGAGCTTTATTCTAAATAACTCGCGTGGCTCATCTCAGCACGCTGGATGTCGAATCAATTTAGTTCACCTGTCCCGTTTGGCACGATAGAACACGAAATAGCTCGCGTGGCTCTTCTAGCATGCTAGAGCTTGATTCTAAATAACTCGCGTGGCTCATTTGAGCTCGCTGGAGTTCGAATCAATTTAATTCACGCGTCCTGTTTGACACGTTGGAACACGAAATAGCTCGGGTGGCTCTGCTAGCACGCTAGAGCTTGATTCTAAATAACTCGAGTGGCTCATCTATCAACGCAGGTGTTTGAATCAATTTAGTTCACGTGTCCCGTTTGATACGATAGAACACGAAATAGCTCGTGTGGCTCTTCTAACACGCTAGAGCTTGATTCTAAATAACTCGCGTGGCTCATCTGAGCACGCAGGAGTTCCAATCAATTTAGTTCACGTGTCCTGTTTGACACGTTACAACACGAAATAGCTCGCGTAGCTCTTTTAGCATGGTAGAGCTTGATTCTAAATAACTCGCGTGGCTCATCTGAGCACGCTGGAGTTCGAATTAATTTAGTTCACGTGTCCTGTTTGACACGTTGGAACACGAAATAGCTCGTGTGCCTCTTCTAGCACGCTAGAGCTTGATTCTAAATAAATCGCATGGCTCATCTAACCACGCAGGTGTTTGAAAAAATTTAGTTCACGTGTCCCGTTTGACACGATAGAACACGAAATAGCTCGCATGGCTCTTCTAGTACACTAGAGCTTGATTCCAAATAACTCGCGTGGCTCTTCTCAGCACGCAGGTGTTTGAATCAATTTAGTTCACGTGTTCTGTTTGACACGATAGAACATGAAATAGCTTGTGTGGCTCTTCTATCACGCTAGAGCTTGATTCTAAATAACTCGCGTGGCTCATCTGAGTACGCTGGAGTTTGAATCAATTTAGTTCACATATCCCGTTTGACACGTTGGAACACGAAATAGCTCGCGTGGCTCTTCTAGCACGCAAGAGCTTGATTCTAAATAACTCGTGTGGCTCATCTACCCACGCTGGAGTTTGAATCAATTTAGTTCACGTGTCCCGTTTGACACGATAGAACACGAAATAGCTCGCGTGGCTATTCTAGCAAGCTAGAGCTTGATTCTAAATAACTCGCGTGGCTAATCTGAGCACGCTGGAGTTCAAATCAATTTAGTTCACGTTTCCCGTTTGACACGTTAGAACACGAAATAGCTCGCGTGGCTCTTCTAGGACCCTAGAGCTTGATTCTTAATAACTCGCGTGGCACATCTTAACACGCTGGATGTCAAATCCATTTAGTTCACCTGTCCCGTTTGGCACGATAGAACACGAAATAGCTCGCGTGGCTCTTCTAGCATGCTAGAGCTTGATTCTAAATAACTCGCGTGACTCATCTGAGCACGCTGGAGTTTGAAACAATTTAGTTCACGTGTCCCGTTTGACACGTTAGAACATGAAATTGCTCGCGTGGCTCTTCTAGCATGCTAGGGTTTGATTCTAAATAACTCGCGTGGCTCATCTAACCACGCAGGTGTTTGAATCAATTTAGTTCACGTGTTCTTTTTGACACGATAGAATACGAAATAGCTAGTGTGGCTCTTCTAGCACGCTAGAGCTTGATTCTAAATAACTCGCGTGGCTCATCTCAGCACGCTGGATGTCGAATCAATTTAGTTCACCTGTCCGTTTGGCACGATAGAACACGAAATAGCTCGCGTGGCTCTTCTAGCATGCTAGAGCTTGATTCTAAATAACTCATGTGGTTCATTTGAGCTCGCTGGAGTTCGAATCAATTTAGTTCATGCGTCCTGTTTGACACGTTGGAACACGAAATAGCTCGGGTGGCTCTTCTAGCACGCTAGAGCTTGATTCTAAATAACTCGCGTGGCTCATCTATCAACGCAGGTGTTTGAATCAATTTAGTTCACGTGTCCCGTTTGATACGATAGAACACGAAATACTCTTGTGGCTCTTCTAACACACTAGAGCTTGATTCTAAATAACTCGCGTGGCTCATCTGAGCACGCAGGAGTTCCAATCAATTTAGTTCACGTGTCCCGTTTGACACGTTAGAACACGAAATAGCTCGCGTAGCTCTTTTAGCATGCTAGAGCTTGATTCTAAATAACTCGCGTGGCTAATCTGAGCACGCTGGAGTTCAAATCAATTTAGTTCACGTTTCCCGTTTGACACGTTAGAACACGAAATAGCTCGCGTGGCTCTTCTAGCACGCTAGAGCTTGATTCTAAATAACTCGCGTGGCTAATCTGAGCACGCTGGAGTTCGAATCAATTTAGTTCACGTTTCCCGTTTGACACGATAGAACGCGAAATAGCTCGCATGGCTCTTCTAGCACGCTAGAGCTTGATTCCAAATAACTCGTGTGGCTCATCTCAGCACGTTGGATGTCGAATCAATTTAGTTCACCTGTCCCGTTTGGCACGATAGAACATGAAATAGCTCGTGTGGCTCTTCTAGTATGCTAGAGCTTGATTCTAAATAACTCGCGTGGCTCATCTGAGTACGCTGGAGTTCGAATCAGTTTAGTTCATGTGTCCTGTTTTACACGTTGGAACATGAAATAGCTCGCGTGGCTCTTCTAGCACGCTAGAGCTTGATTCTAAATAAATCGTGTGGCTCATCTAACCACGCAGGTGTTTGAATCATTTTAGTTCACGTGTCCCGTTTGACACGATAGAACACGAAATAGCTCGCGTGGCTCTTCTAGCACGCTAGAGCTTGATTCTAAATAACTCGCGTGGCTCATCTGAGCACGCTGGAGTTCGAATCAATTTAGTTCACGTTTCCAGTTTGACACGTTAGAACACGAAATAGCTCGTATGCCTCTTTTAGCATGCTAGAGCTTGATTCTAAATAACTCGCGTGGCTCATCTGAGCACGCTGGAGATCGAATCAATTTAGTTCACCTGTCCCGTTTGGCACGATAGAACACGAAATAGCTCGCGTGGCTCATCTAGCACGCTAGAGCTTGATTCTAAATAACTCGCGTGGCTCTTCGGAGCACACTGGAGTTCGAATCAATTTAGTTCACTTGTCCCGTTTGACACGATAGAACGCTTAATAGCTCGCATGGCTCTTCTAGCACGTAAGAGCTTCATTTCAAATAACTCGCGTGGCTCATTTGAGCATGCTGGTGTTCAAATCAATTTAGTTCACGTGTCCTGGTTGACATGTTGGAACACGAAATAGCTCGCGTGCCTCTTCTAGCACACTAGAGCTTGATTCTAAATAACTCGCGTGGCTCATCTAACCACGCTAGTGTTTGAATCAATTTAGTTCACGTGTCCTGATTGGCACGATAGAACACGAAATAGCTCGCGTGGCTCTTCTAGCACGCTAGAGCTTGATTCTAAATAACTCGCATGGCTCATCTGAGCACGCAGGAGTTTGAATCAATTAGTTCACGTGTTCTATTTGACACAATAGAACACGAAATAGCTCATGTGGCCCTTCTACCACGCTAGAGCTTGATTCTAAATAACTATCACGGCTCATCTGAGCACGTTGGAGTTTGAATCAATTTAGTTCACGTGTCCTGTTTTACACGTTAGAACACGAAATAGATCGTGTGACTCTTCTAGCACGCTCGGGTTTGATTCTAAATAACTCGCGTGGCTCATCTAACCACGCAGGTGTTTGAATCAATTTAGTTCACGTGTTCTTTTTGACACGATAGAACACGAAATAGCTCGCGTGGCTCATCTAGCACGCTAGAGCTTGATTCTAAATAACTCGCGTGGCTCATCTCTGCACGCTGGAGTTCGAATCAGTTTAGTTCACGTGTCCTGTTTGACACGTTGGAACACGAAATAGCTCGCGTGGCTCTTCTAGCACGCTAGAGCTTGATTATAAATAACTCGCATGGCTCATCTATCCACGCATGTGTTTGAATCAATTTAGTTCACGTGTCCCGTTTGACACGGTAGAATACGAAATAGCTCGCGTGGCTCTTCTAGCACGCTAGAGCTTGATTCTAAATAACTCGCGTTGCTCATCTGAGCACGCTGGAGTTCGACTCAATTTAGTTCATGTGTCCCGTTTGACACATTAGAACACAAAATAGCTCGCGTGGCTCTTTTAGCATGTTAGAGCTTGATTTTAAATAACTCGCGTGGCTCATCTCAGCACGGTGGATGTCGAATCAATTTAGTTCACCTGTCCCGTTTGGCACGATAGAACACGAAATAGCTCGCGTGGCTCTTCTAGCATGCTAGAGCTTGATTCTAAATAACTCGCGTGGCTCATCTATCCACGCAGGTGTTTGAATAAATTTAGTTCACGTGTCCCGTTTGATACGATAGAACACGAAATAGCTCGTGTTGCTCTTCTAACACGCTAAGCTTGATTCTAAATAACTCGGATGGCTCATCTGAGCACGCAGGAGTTCCAATCAATTTAGTTCACGTGTCCCGTTTGACACGTTAGAATAGGAAATAGCTCGCGTCGCTCTTTTAGCATGCTAGAGCTTGATTCTAAATAACTCCCGTGGCTCATTTGAGCAGGTTGGAGTTCGAATCAATTTAGTTCACCTGTCCCGTTTGGCACGATAGAACACGAAATAGCTCTCGTGGCTCTTCTATCACACTAAAGCTTGATTCTAAATAACTCGCGTGGCTCTTCGGAGCACAATGGAGTTTGAATCAATTTAGTTCACTTGTCCCGTTTGACACGATAGAACGCGAAATAGATCGCATGGCTCTTCTAGCACGCTAGAGCTTGATTCCAAATAACTCGCGTGGCTCATTTCAGCACGCTGGTGTTCGAATCAATTTAGTTCACGTGTCCTGGTTGACACGTTGGAACACGAAATAGCTCGCGTGCCTGTTTTAGCATAGTAGAGCTTGATTCTAAATAACTCGCGTGGTTTATCTAACCACGCAGGAGTTTGAATCAATTTAGTTCACGTGTCCTGTTTTGCACGATAGAACACGAAATAGCTCGCGTGGCTCTTCTATCACACTTGAGCTTGATTCTAAATAACTGGCATGGCTCATCTGAGCACTCTGGATTTTGACACAATAGAACACGAAATTGCTCATGTGGCCCTTCTAGCATGCTAGAGCTTGATTCTAAATAAATCGCCTGGCTCATCTCAGCACGGTGGAGTTTGAATCAATTTAGTTAAAGTGTCCCGTTTGACACGATAGAACACGAAATAGCTAGCGTGCCTATTCAAGCACCCTAGAGCTTGATTCTAAATAACTCGCGTGGCTCATCTGAGCACACTAGAGTGTGAATCAATTTAGTTCAAGTGTCCCATTTGACAAGATAGAACACGAAATAGCTCGCGTGGCTCTTCTAGCACCCTAGAGCTTGATTCTAAATAACTTGCATGGCTCATCTAAGCACGCTGGAGTTTGAATCAATTTAGTTCACGTGTCCCATTTGGCACGATAGAACACGAAATAGCTCGCGTCGCTCTTCTAGAACGCTAGAGCTTGATTCTATATAACTCGCGTGGCTCATTTGAGCACGTTGGAGATCGAATCAATTTATTTCACGAGTCCCGTTTAACACGTTAGAACACGAAATAGCTCGCGTGTCTCTTCTAAGACACTAGAGCTTGATTCTAAATAACTCGCGTGGCTCGTCTGAGCACGCTGGAGTTTGAATAAATTTAGTTCAAGTGTCCCGTTTGACACGATAGAACACGAAATAGCTCGCATGGCTCTTCTAGCAAGCTAGAGCTTGATTCTAAATAACTCGCGTGGCTCATCTGAGCAAGCTAGTGTTCGACTCAATTTAGTTCACGAGTCCTGGTTGACACGATAGAATACGAAATAGCTCGCGTGGCTCTTCTAGCACGCTAGAGCTTGATTCTAAATAACTCGCGTGGCTCATCCGAGCACGTTGGAGTTTGAATCAATTTAGTTCACGTGTTCTGTTTGACACGATAGAACAAGAAATAGCTTGTGTGGCTCTTCTAGCACGCTAGAGCTTGATTCTAAATAACTCGCGTGGCTCATCTGAGCACGCTAGGGTTTGAATCAATTTAGTTCATATGTCCCGTTTGACACGTTGGAATACGAAATAGCTCGCGTGGCTCTTCTAGCACGCAAGAGCTTGATTCTAAATAACGCGTGTGGCTCATCTACCCACGCTGGAGTTTGAATCAATTTAGTTCACGTGTCCCGTTTGGCACGATAGAAAACAAAATAGCTCATGTGGCTCTTCTAGCACGCTAGAGCTTGATTCTAAACAAATCGTGTGGCTCCTCTGAGCACGCTAGAGTTTGAATCAATTTAGTTCACGTGTCCCGTTTGACACGATAGAACACCAAATAGCTCGCGTGGCTCTTCTAGCATGAAAGAGCTTGATTCTAAATAACTATTTTGGCTCATCTGACAACGCTGGAGTTCGAATCAATATAGTTCACGTGTCCTATTTGACACGTTAGAACACGAAATAGCTCGCGTAGCTCTTTTCGCATGCTAGAGCTTGATTCTAAATAACTCGTGTGGCTCATCCAAGCACGCTGGAGTTCGAATCAATTTAGTTCACCTATCTCGTTTGGCACGATAGAACACGAAATAGCTCGCGTGGCTCTTCTAGCACGCTAGAGCTTGATTCTAAATAACTCGCGTGGCTCTTCTGAGCACGCTGGAGTTTGAATCAATTTAGTTCATGTGTCCCGTTTGACACGATAGAACGCGAAATAGCTCGCATGGCTCTTCTAGCACGCTAGAGCTTGATTCCAAATAACTTGCGTGGCTCATTTGAGCACACTGGTGTTCGAATCAATTTAGTTCACGTGTCCTGGTTGACACGTTGGAACACGAAATAGCTCGCGTGCCTCTTCTAGCACCCTAGAGCTTGATTCTAAATAACTCGCGTGGCTCATCTAACCACGCCGGAGTTTTAATCAATTTAGTTCATGTGTCCTGTTTGGCACGATAGAACACGAAATAACTCGCGTAGCTCTTTTAGCACGCTAGAGCTTGATTCTAAATAACTCGCATGGCTCATCTTAGCACGCTGCGTGTTCTGTTTGACACAATAGAACACGAAATAGCTTGTGTGGCCCTTCTAGCACGCTACAACTTGATTCTAAATAACTCGCGTGGCTCATCGGAGCACGCTAGAGTTTGAATCAATTTAGTTCAAGTGTCCCGTTTGACACGATAGAACACGAAATAACTCGCGTGGCTCTTCTAGCACCCTAGAGCTTGATTCTAAATAACTCGCGTGGCTCATCTATCCACGCAGGTGTTTGAATCAATTTAGTTCACGTGTCCCGTTTGATACGATAGAATACGAAATAGCTCGTGTGGCTCTTCTAACACGCTAGAGCTTGATTCTAAATAACTCGCGTGGCTCATCTGAGCACGTAGGAGTTCCAATCAATTTAGTTCACGTGTCCCGTTTGACACGTTAGAACACGAAATAGGTCGCGTCGCTCTTTTAGCATGCTAGAGCTTGATTCTAAATAACTCGCGTGGCTCATCTGAGCAGGTTGGAGTTCGAATCAATTTAGTTCACCTATCTCGTTTGGCACGATAGAACACGAAATAGATCTCGTGGCTCTTCTAGCACACTAAAGCTTGATTCTAAATAACTCGCGTGGCTCTTCGGAGCACACTGGAGTTCGAATCAATTTAGTTCACTTGTCCCGTTTGACACGATAGAACGCGAAATAGCTCGCATGGCTCTTCTAGCACGCTAGAGCTTGACTCCAAATAACTCGCGTGGCTCATTTCAGCACGCTGGTGTTCGAATCAATTTAGTTCACGTGTCCTGGTTGACACGTTGGAACACGAAATAGCTCGCGTGCCTGTTCTAGCACACTAGAGCTTGATTTTAAATAACTCGCGTGGTTTATCCAACCACGCAGGAGTTTGAATCAATTTAGTTCACGTGTCCTGTTTTGCACGATAGAACACGAAATAGCTCGCGTGGCTCTTCTAGCACACTTGAGCTTGATTCTAAATAACTCGCATGGCTCATCTGAGCACTCTGGAGTTTGAATCAATTAGTTCACGTGTTCTGTTTTACACAATAGAACACGAAATTGCTCATTTGGCCCTTCTAGCACGCTAGAGCTTGATTCTAAATAACTCGCGTGGCTCATCTCAGCACGGTGGAGTTTGAATCAATTTAGTTAAAGTGTCCCGTTTGACACGATAGAACACGAAATAGCTAGCGTGCCTATTCAAGCACCCTAGAGCTTGATTCTAAATAACTCGCGTGGCTCATCTGAGCACACTGGAGTGTGAATCAATTTAGTTCAAGTGTCCCATTTGACACGATAGAACACGAAATAGCTCGCGTGGCTCTTCTAGCACCCTAGAGCTAGATTCTAAATAACTTGCGTGGCTCATCTAAGCACGCTGGAGTTTGAATCAATTTAGTTCACGTGTCCCATTTGGCACGATAGAACACGAAATAGCTCGCATGGCTCTTCTAGCACGCTAGAGCTTGATTCTATATAACTCGGGTGGCTCATCTGAGCACGTTGGAGATCGAATCAATTTATTTCACGAGTCCCGTTTGACACGTTAGAACACGAAATAGCTCGCGTGGCTCTTCTAGCACGCTAGAGCTTGATTCTAAATAACTCGCATGGCTCATCTAACCACGCTGGAGTTTGAATCAATTTAGTTCACGGGTCCCGTTTGGCAGGATAGAACACGAAATAGCTCGCGTGTCTCTTCTAAGACACTAGAGCTTGATTCTAAATAACTCGCGTTGCTCGTCTGAGCATGCTGGAGTTTGAATAAATTTAGTTCAAGTGTCCCGTTTGACACGATAGAACGCGAAATAGCTCGCATGGCTCTTCCAGCAAGCTAGAGCTTGATTCTAAATAACTCGCGTGGCTCATCTGAGCAGGCTAGTGTTCGACTCAATTTAGTTCACGTGTCCTGGTTGACACGTTAGAACACGAAATAGCTCGCATGGCTCTTCTAGCACGCTAGAGCTTGATTCTAAATAACTCGCGTGGCTGATCCGAAGACACTGGAGTTTGAATCACTTTAGTTCATTTGTCCCGTTTGACACGATAGAATACGAAATAGCTCGCGTGGCTCTTCTAGCAAACTAGAGCTTGATTCTAAATAACTCGCGTGGCTCATCCGATCACGTTGGAGTTTGAATCAATTTAGTTCACGTGTTCTGTTTGACACGATAGAACCAGAAATAGCTTGTGTGGCTCTTCTAGCACGCTAGAGCTTGATTCTAAATAACTCGCCTGGCTCATCTGAGCACGCTAGGGTTTGAATCAATTTAGTTCACATGTCCCGTTTGACACGTTGGAGTACGAAATAGCTCGTGTGGCTCTTCTAGCACGCAAGAGCTTGATTCTAAATAACTCGTGTGGCTCATCTACCCATGCTGGAGTTTGAATCAATTTAGTTCACGTGTCCCGTTTGGCACGATAGAAAACAAAATAGCTCATGTGGCCCTTCTAGCACGCTAGAGCTTGATTCTCAACAAATCGTGTGGCTCCTCTGAGCACGCTAGAGTTTGAATCAATTTAGTTCACGTGTCCCGTTTGACACGATAGAACACGAAATAGCTTGCGTGGCTCTTCTAGCATGATAGAGCTTGATTCTAAATAACTATTTTGGCTCATCTGACAACGCTGGAGTTCGAATCAATATAGTTCACGTGTCCCGTTTGACACGTTAGAACACGAAATAGCTCGCGTAGCTCTTTTAGCATGCTAGAGCTTGATTCTAAATAACTCGTGTGGCTCATCCGAGCACGCTGGAGTTCAAATCAATTTAGTTCACCTATCCCATTTGGCACGATGGAACACGAAATAGCTCGCGTGGCTCTTCTAGCACGCTAGAGCTTGATTCTAAATAACTCGCGTGGCTCTTCTGAGCACGCTGGAGTTTGAATCAATTTAGTTCATGTGTCCCGTTTGAGAGGATAGAACGCGAAATAGCTCGCATGGCTCTTCTAGCACGCTAGAGCTTGATTCCAAATAACTTGCGTGGCTCATTTGAGCACGCTGGTGTTCGAATCAATTTAGCTCACGTGTCCTGGTTGACACGTTGGAACACGAAATAGCTCGCGTGCCTCTTCTAGCACACTAGAGCTTGATTCTAAATAACTCGCGTGGCTCATCTAACCACGCTGGAGTTTTAATCAATTTAGTTCACGTGTCCTGTTTGGCACGATAGAACACGAAATAACTCGCGTGGCTCTTTTAGCACGCTAGAGCTTGATTCTAAATAACTCGCATGGCTCATCTGAGCACGCTGCGTGTTCTGTTTGACACAATAGAACATGAAATAGCTTGTGTGGCCGTTCTAGCACGCTAGAGCTTGATTCTAAATAACTCGCGTGGCTCATCGGAGCACGCTAGAGTTTGAATCAATTTAGTTCAAGTGTCCCGTTTGACACGATAGAACACGAAATAACTCGCGTGGCTCTTCTAGCACCCTAGAGCTTCATTCTAAATAACTCCCGTGGCTCATCTATCCATGCAGGTGTTTGAATCAATTTAGTTCACGTGTCCCGTTTGATACGATAGAACACGAAATAGCTCGTGTGGCTCTTCTAACACGCTAGAGCTTGATTCTAAATAACTCGCGTGGCTCATCTGAGCACGCAGGAGTTCCAATCAGTTTAGTTCACGTGTCCCGTTTGACACGTTAGAACACGAAATAGCTCGCGTCGCTCTTTTAGCATGTTAGAGCTTGATTCTAAATAACTCGCATGGCTCATCTGAAGAGGTTGCAGTTCGAATAAATTTAGTTCACCTGTCCCGTTTGGCACGATAGAACACGAAATAGCTCTCGTGGCTCTTCTAGCACACTAAAGCTTGATTCTAAATAACTCACGTGGCTCTTCGGAGCACACTGGAGTTTGAATCAATTTAGTTCACTTGTCCCGTTTGACACGATAGAACGCGAAATAGCTCGCATGGCTCTTCTAGCACGCTAGAGCTTGATTCCAAATAACTCGCGTGGCTCATTTCAGCATGCTGGTGTTCGAATCAATTTAGTTCACGTGTCATGGTTGACACGTTGGAACACGAAATAGCTCGCGTGCCTGTTCTAGCACACTAGAGCTTGATTCTAAATAACTCGCGTGGTTTATCTAACCACGCAAGAGTTTGAATCAATTTAGTTCACGTGTCCTGTTTTGCACGATAGAACACGAAATAACTCGCGTGGCTCTTTTAGCACGCTAGAGCTTGATTCTAAATAACTCGCATGGCTCATCTGAGCACGCTGCGTGTTCTGTTTGACACAATAGAACACGAAATAGCTTGTGTGGCCCTTCTAGCACGCTAGAGCTTGATTCTAAATAACTCGCGTGGCTCATCGGAGCACGCTAGAGTTTGAATCAATTTAGTTCAAGTGTCCCGTTTGACACGATAGAACACGAAATAACTCGCGTGGCTCTTCTAGCACCCTAGAGCTTGATTCTAAATAACTCCCGTGGCTCATCTAAGCACGCTGGAGTTTGAATCAATTTAGTTCAAGTGTCCTGTTTGACACGATAGAACACGAAATAGCTTGCGTTGCTCATCTAGCACCCTAGAGCTTGATTCTAAATAACTCGCGTGGCTCATCTAAGTACGCTGGAGTTTCAATCAATTTAGTTCACGTGTCCCGTTTGGCACGATAGAACACAAAATAGCTCCATGGCTCTTCTAGCACACTAGAGCTGGATTCTAAATAACTCGCGTGGCTAATCCGAAAACACTGGAGTTTGAATCAATTTAGTTCATGTGTCCCGTTTGACACTATAGAACACGAAATAGCTTACGTGGGTCTTCTAGCACACTAGAGCTTGATTCTAAATAACTCGCGTGGCTCATCCAAGCACGCTGGAGTTTGAATCTATTTAGTTCACGTGTCCCGGCTAATACGTTGGAACACGAAATAGCTCGCGTGGCTCATCTAGCACGCTAGAGCTTGATTCTAAATAACTCGCGTGGCTCATCCGAAAACACTGGAGTTTGAATCAATTTAGTTCATGCGTCCCGTTTGACACGATAGAACACGAAATAGCTCATGTGGCTCTTCTAGCACACTAGAGCTTGATTCTAAATAACTCGCGTGGCTCATCCAAGTACGCTGAAGTTTGAATCAATTTAGTTCACGTGTTCTGTTTGACACGATAGAACACGAAATAGCTTGTGTGGCTCTTCTCGCACGCTAGAGCTTGATTATAAATAACTCGTGTGGCACATCTGAGCATGCTAGAGTTCGAATCAATTTTGTTCACATGTCCCGTTTGACACGTTGGAACACGAAATAGCTCGCGTGGCTCTTCTAGCACACAAGAGCTTGATTCTAAATAACATGTGGCTCATCTACTCACGCTGGAGTTTGAATCAATTTAGTTCACGTGTCCCATTTGGCACGATAGAAAACAAAATAGCTCATGTGGCTGTTCTAGCATGCTAGAGCTTGATTCTAAACAACTCGTGTGGCTCCTCTGAGCACGCTGGAGTTTAAATCAATTTCGTTCACGTGTCCCGTTTGGCACGATAGAACACGAAATAGCTCGCGTGGCTCTTCTAGCATGATAGAGCTTGATTCTAAATAACTCTTTTGGCTCATCTGACAACGCTGGAGTTCGAATCAATTTAGTTCACGTGTCCCGTTTGACACGTTAGAACACGAAATAGCTCGCGTAGCTCTTTTAGCATGCTAGAGCTTGCTTCTAAATAACTCGTGTGGCTCATCCGAGCACGCTGGAGTTCGAATCAATTTAGTTCACCTGTCCCGTTTGGCACGATAGAACACGAAATAGCTCGCGTGGCTCTTCTAGCACGCTAGAGCTTGATTCTAAATAACTCGCGTGGCTCTTCTGAGCACGCTAGAGTTTGAATCAATTTAGTTCACGTGTCCCGTTTGACACGATAGAACGCAAAATAGCTCGCATGGCTCTTCTAGCACGCTAGAGCTTGATTCCAAATAACTTGCGTGGCTCATTTGAGCACGCTGGTGTTCGAATCAATTTAGTTCACGTGTTTTGGTTGACACGTTTGAACACGAAATAGCTCGCGTGCCTCTTCTAGCACACTAGAGCTTGATTCTAAATAACTCGCGTGGCTCATCTAACCACGCTAGAGTTTGAATCAATTTAGTTCACGTGTCCTGTTTGGCATGATAGAACACGAAATAACTCGCGTGGCTCTTTTAGCACGCTAGAGCTTGATTCTAAATAACTCGCGTGGCTCATCTGAGCACACTGGAGTGTGAATCAATTTAGTTCAAGTGTCCCATTTGACACGATAGAACACGAAATAGCTCGCGTGGCTCTTCTAGCACCCTAGAGCTTGATTCTAAATAACTTGCGTGGCTCATCTAAGCACGCTGGAGTTTGAATCAATTTAGTTCACGGGTCCCGTTTGGCATGATAGAAAACAAAATAGCTCGCGTGTCTCTTCTAAGACACTAGAGCTTGATTCTAAATAACTCGCGTGGCTCGTCTGAGCACGCTGGAGTTTGAATAAATTTAGTTCAAGTGTCCCGTTTGACACGATAGAACACGAAATAGCTCGCATGGCTCTTCTAGCAAGCTAGAGCTTGATTCTAAATAACTCGCGTGGCTCATCTGAGCTCGCTAGTGTTCGACTCAATTTAGTTCACGTGTCCTGGTTGACACGTTAGAACACGAAATAGCTCGTGTGGCTCTTCTAGCACGCTAGAGCTTGATTCTAAATAACTCGCGTGGCTCATCCGAAAACACTGGAGTTTGAATCACTTTAGTTCATTGTCCCGTTTGCCACGATAGAATACGAAATAGCTCGCGTGGCTCTTCTAGCAAACTAGAGCTTGATTCTAAATAACTCGCGTGGCTCATCCGAGCACGTTGGAGTTTCAATCAATTTAGTTCACGTGTTCTGTTTGACACGATAGAACATGAAATAGCTTGTGTGGCTCTTCTAGCACGCTAGAGCTTGATTCTAAATAACTCGCGTGGCTCATCTGAGCACGCTAGTGTTTGAATCAATTTAGTTCACATGTCCCGTTTGACACGTTGGAATACGAAATAGCTCGCGTGGCTCTTCTAGCACGCAAGAGCTTGATTCTAAATAACTCGTGTGGCTCATCTACCCACGTTGGAGTTTGAATCAATTTAGTTCACGTGTCCCGTTTGGCACGATAGAAAACAAAATAGCTCATGTGGCTCTTCTAGTACGCTAGAACTTGATTCTAAACAAATCGTGTGGCTCATCTGAGCACGGTAGAGTTTGAATCAATTTAGTTCACGTGTGCCGTTTGACACGATAGAACACGAAATAGCTCGCATGGCTCTTCTAGCATGATAGAGCTTGATTCTAAATAACTATTTTGGCTCATCTGACAACGCTGGAGTTCGAATCAATATAGTTCATGTGTCCCGTTTGACACGTTAGAACACGAAATAGCTCACGTAGCTCTTTTAGCATGCTAGAGCTTGATTCTAAATAACTCGTGTGGCACATCCGAGCACGCTGGAGTTCGAATCAATTTAGTTCACCTATCCCGTTTGGTACAATAGAACACGAAATAGCTCGCGTGGCTCTTCTAGCATGCTAGAGCTTGATTCTAAATAACTCGCGTGGCTCTTCTGAGCACGCTGGAGTTGGAATCAATTTAGTTCATGTGTCCCGTTTGACACGATAGAACGCGAAATAGCTCGCATGGCTCTTCTAACACGCTAGAGCTTGATTCCAAATAACTTGCATGGCTCATTTGAGCACGCTGGTGTTCGAATCAATTTAGTTCACGTGTCCTGGTTGACACGTTGGAACACGAAATAGCTCGCGTGCCTCTTCTAGCCCACTAGGGCTTGATTCTAAATAACTCGCGTGGCTCATCTAACCACGATGGAGTTTTAATCAATTTAGTTCACGTGTCCTCTTTGGCACGATAGAACACGAAATAACTCGCGTGGCTCTTTTAGGACGCTAGAGCTTGATTCTAAATAACTCGCATGGCTCATCTGAGCACGCTGCGTGTTTTGTTTGACACAATAGAACACGAAATAGCTTGTGTGGCCCTTCTAGCACGCTAGAGCTTGATTCTAAATAACTCGCGTGGCTCATCGGAGCACGCTAGAGTTTGAATCAATTTAGTTCAAGTGTCCCGTTTGACACGATAGAACACGAAATAACTCGCGTGGCTCTTCTAGCACCCTAGAGCTTGATTCTAAATAACTCCCGTGGCTCATGTAAGCACGCTGGAGTTTGAATCAATTTAGTTCAAGTGTCCTGTTTGACACGATAGAACACGAAATAGCTTGCGTGGCTCTTCTAGCACCCTAGAGCTTGATTCTAAATAACTCGCGGGGCTCATCTAAGTACGCTGGAGTTTGAATCAATTTAGTTCACGTGTCCCGTTTACCACGATAGAACACGAAATAGCTCCGTGGCTCTTCTAGCACGCTAGAGCTTGATTCTAAATAACTCGCGTGGCTAATCCGAAAACACTGGAGTTTGAATCAATTTAGTTCATGTGTCCCGTTTGACACGATAGAACACGAAATAGCTTACGTGGCTCTTCTAGCACACTAGAGCTTGATTCTAAATAACTCGCGTGGCTCATCCAAGCACGCTGGAGTTTGAATATATTTAGTTCATGTGTCCCGGCTAACACGTTGGAACATGAAATAGCTCGCGTGGCTCATCTAGCATGCTAGAGCTTGATTCTAAATAACTCGCGTGGCTCATCCAAAAACACTGGAGTTTGAATCAATTTAGTTCATGCGTCCCGTTTGACACGATAGAACACGAAATAGCTCGCATGGCTCTTCTAGCAAGCTAGAGCTTGATTCTAAATAACTCGCGTGGCTCATCTGAGCTCGCTAGTGTTCGACTCAATTTAGTTCACGTGTCCTGGTTGACACGTTAGAACACGAAATAGCTCGTGTGGCTCTTCTAGCACGCTAGAGCTTGATTCTAAATAACTCGCGTGGCTCATCCGAAAACACTGGAGTTTGAATCACTTTAGTTCATTGTCCCGTTTGCCACGATAGAATACGAAATAGCTCGCGTGGCTCTTCTAGCAAACTAGAGCTTGATTCTAAATAACTCGCGTGGCTCATCCGAGCACGTTGGAGTTTCAATCAATTTAGTTCACGTGTTCTGTTTGACACGATAGAACATGAAATAGCTTGTGTGGCTCTTCTAGCACGCTAGAGCTTGATTCTAAATAACTCGCGTGGCTCATCTGAGCACGCTAGTGTTTGAATCAATTTAGTTCACATGTCCCGTTTGACACGTTGGAATACGAAATAGCTCGCGTGGCTCTTCTAGCACGCAAGAGCTTGATTCTAAATAACTCGTGTGGCTCATCTACCCACGTTGGAGTTTGAATCAATTTAGTTCACGTGTCCCGTTTGGCACGATAGAAAACAAAATAGCTCATGTGGCTCTTCTAGTACGCTAGAACTTGATTCTAAACAAATCGTGTGGCTCATCTGAGCACGGTAGAGTTTGAATCAATTTAGTTCACGTGTGCCGTTTGACACGATAGAACACGAAATAGCTCGCATGGCTCTTCTAGCATGATAGAGCTTGATTCTAAATAACTATTTTGGCTCATCTGACAACGCTGGAGTTCGAATCAATATAGTTCATGTGTCCCGTTTGACACGTTAGAACACGAAATAGCTCACGTAGCTCTTTTAGCATGCTAGAGCTTGATTCTAAATAACTCGTGTGGCACATCCGAGCACGCTGGAGTTCGAATCAATTTAGTTCACCTATCCCGTTTGGTACAATAGAACACGAAATAGCTCGCGTGGCTCTTCTAGCATGCTAGAGCTTGATTCTAAATAACTCGCGTGGCTCTTCTGAGCACGCTGGAGTTGGAATCAATTTAGTTCATGTGTCCCGTTTGACACGATAGAACGCGAAATAGCTCGCATGGCTCTTCTAACACGCTAGAGCTTGATTCCAAATAACTTGCATGGCTCATTTGAGCACGCTGGTGTTCGAATCAATTTAGTTCACATGTCCTGGTTGACACGTTGGAACACGAAATAGCTCGCGTGCCTCTTCTAGCCCACTAGGGCTTGATTCTAAATAACTCGCGTGGCTCATCTAACCACGATGGAGTTTTAATCAATTTAGTTCACGTGTCCTCTTTGGCACGATAGAACACGAAATAACTCGCGTGGCTCTTTTAGGACGCTAGAGCTTGATTCTAAATAACTCGCATGGCTCATCTGAGCACGCTGCGTGTTTTGTTTGACACAATAGAACACGAAATAGCTTGTGTGGCCCTTCTAGCACGCTAGAGCTTGATTCTAAATAACTCGCGTGGCTCATCGGAGCACGCTAGAGTTTGAATCAATTTAGTTCAAGTGTCCCGTTTGACACGATAGAACACGAAATAACTCGCGTGGCTCTTCTAGCACCCTAGAGCTTGATTCTAAATAACTCCCGTGGCTCATGTAAGCACGCTGGAGTTTGAATCAATTTAGTTCAAGTGTCCTGTTTGACACGATAGAACACGAAATAGCTTGCGTGGCTCTTCTAGCACCCTAGAGCTTGATTCTAAATAACTCGCGTGGCTCATCTAAGTACGCTGGAGTTTGAATCAATTTAGTTCACGTGTCCCGTTTACCACGATAGAACACGAAATAGCTCCGTGGCTCTTCTAGCACGCTAGAGCTTGATTCTAAATAACTCGCGTGGCTAATCCGAAAACACTGGAGTTTGAATCAATTTAGTTCATGTGTCCCGTTTGACACGATAGAACACGAAATAGCTTACGTGGCTCTTCTAGCACACTAGAGCTTGATTCTAAATAACTCGCGTGGCTCATCCAAGCACGCTGGAGTTTGAATATATTTAGTTCATGTGTCCCGGCTAACACGTTGGAACACGAAATAGCTCGCGTGGCTCATCTAGCATGCTAGAGCTTGATTCTAAATAACTCGCGTGGCTCATCCAAAAACACTGGAGTTTGAATCAATTTAGTTCATGCGTCCCGTTTGACACGATAGAACACGAAATAGCTCGCGTGGCTCTTCTAGCACACTAGAGCTTGATTCTAAATAACTCGCGTGGCTAATCCAAGCACGCTGAAGTTTGAATCAATTTAGTTCACGTGTTCTGTTTGACACGATAGAACACGAAATAGCATGTGTGGCTCTTCTAGCACGATAGAGGTTGATTATAAATAACTCGCGTGGCACATCTGAGCACGCTAGAGTTCGAATCAATTTTGTTCACATGTCCCGTTTAACACGTTGGAACACGAAATAGCACGCGTGGCTCTTCTAGCACGCAAGAGCTTTGATGTACACATTTGCACCTTCTTTTATTGCATCTTTTGACTTCGTATTTCGTTCGATTTCCAAAGAAAAGGTTCAAAAGAATATAAACTTGTGTAAGAATAGGGCTAAAATGCAAGAAATAGAGTTTGCACATGTTTTGAGCTAACCATGTAGGAATTTGTGCGAAAAAGGAGTCAAAACGGAGAAGCCAAGTGAAGCTGACCAGAGGTAGATATCGACCTTAGACCCAGATATCGACCCCCAGTGTCGATATCGACCCCCATATCGACCTCAACATAGAAATCGACCAGAGCTGAACAAGTCGAGCAGGAACAGAGACCTCGATATCGACCTCTGGTGTCGATATCGACCCCTTATCTCGACAGAAGATAGACTCGATTTCGAATGCGGATTGGAACTATATCTTCAATGAGGCACGGAATTATCTCATACTTTCAAAGATAGATGGCAGCTGAAGTTTATTTATCTTTTACCTTTAAGTTATTTAAAGTTTTTATCAAAAATAAAAGACCTATCCTAATTGTTCGGATAGAGTTATTAGTTTAGATAGGAGTTACAATCCTTGGATAGCGAGGATTAGTAGCCTATAAATAAAGCCTTAGGGCTGATTTGTTAGATCATCCAAGCATCCAAGAATCCAATCATAAAACAAGACATAGACAATAGAGTTAGAGAGAAGTTTTAGGGTCTGACGTTTGCGAAAGATTGACGTTGATTTGTAAAGCTTCGAAGTTTAGTTTAATGCAAGTTTCTTCCTTTCAATTGATGATGAATCCCATGATGAGAAGCGAGTAGTTCCCCAAAGCTCTTAGGGTCGGGGTGAGCCCGACGTTAGCCATGCGCACTTGAGGTAAGTATTTGATGTTGATATCGTTGTGTCTATCTCTCCTCCTACGATTCTATGTTTAGTCCTAATCGAAAGAAAAGGGATTCATGCTAACAACTTGAGTTATAAACATAAAATTGGTAGAGACAATTAGGTTTATTTGAAAGAGTAATCCTAAGAGTTGGTGTACGGCGAAAGCTTGTTCCTCGGGTAAAATAGCGCAATTGTCCGTCTTATTTATCTCATCGCATGCATTGGTTAACGTTGTGGTAAACCCTAATCCTAGGAGTTGCTTTTACATATTTTATATTCACCAAAACCCCTGCTTTATTTCTATTCATTGCTTCTCTCTCCACTCTAAAATCTTCGGCCTTTCTTTGCCGACGAACCACTAACCCCCTGCAGGAAAGACATCGATATCGACGGCAGAGGTCGATATCGACCAAACTGATAGATCGACGGTTTACTGAGTCGATCTCGAGACTCCTGGGAACTTCTGCAAGCATCGATATCGACCACTCTGTGTCAAAATCGACCCCCTGTATCGACTGGCAGACTTCTGAGCCAGTCGATTTCGTGAACTAACCTCGATATCGACCCCCTCCAGTCGATATCGACTACCGTTTTTGTTTCTGCAGGTTTTCTGTTGCAGACGACATCGACAGCCAAGGTCGACATCGAGGTCTGACATCGAGATCGAGGCTTCTGGTCGAGTAGAAAGGACGTGTCTTCAACGCTACTAGGATCCCACTGACTCGCTTCCTCGTGGATCGAACCTGATTCCCTACTACTATAGCGGGGAGTCTTGAATTTATTTGAAGAGGCTAAGAGTTGTATTGGTTTATATTTTCTTATATATTTCGATTCAATTCTCCCTACGTCAAATTTTGGCGCCGTTGCCGGGGATGCTATCAATCGCGCCCTAGTAGTTTATTTTCACGGTTCTTTCTAGTGTTGTTTTATAGGTGTATGCGACGTACTGGTGACCAACCTGAATTTGAAGGACTAGACGAACCAGAACGCTTTCTCCACCTAAGATCTCGAGTCCAAAGAATCATGGCGGACAACGAGACCTAGGCACAACAAATTGAACGCTTAAGGAAGCAAGTAGAGGATTACGCTACCAGAGAAGCGGCACTAAGAGAGCGTGCTGACAGGGAGGAGGAAGCCAGGAGACGATATGAGATTCAAATCAACGCCCTCCCCCGGAATGCTAAGCAATACTTGCACCCATCGCTCACAGTGCCTGAATCGGCTATTCTAATCCCTACTTCTAATTTTGAAATTAAGCCAAACTTTTTAACTGAAATAAAAAGGCATCAATATGAAGGGAAACCTAACGAATGCCCTATGGCACATATATCAACCTTCTTAGACCTCTGTGATACAATTTCTGATGGACAAAGTTTTGAGTATGTTCAACTGAAAGCATTTCGCTGGTCTCTTACAGGAAAGGCATTGCAGTGGTTGGAAAGCTTAGCCCCAAGATCGCTCCGCACCTGGAATGAAGTCAAGGACGCGTTTCTCAACAAGTTCTTTCCTCCTTCTAAGACGGCGCTGATCCGACAGAAAATCACGGCTTTCAAACAAAAGCCTGGTGAGGCTCTGGCAACTATTTGGGAGAGGTATAAGGACCTCCTACGATCATGCCCGACGCATGGCCAACCACCGTACGTCATCCAGGAGATCATATACAATGCTCTTGACGCTGCAACCAAGGAGAGGATCAACACATACACCGCCTATGGCTACCTTGAACTCGCCCCACAAGAGGCTTGGGAGACCATAGAGAGGTTGGTGGAATTTGACAACACATATGGGACTCCTGAGGCTTCCGACACATCATCATCGTCGAGGCCTGCCCCCTCTATGCCCTTATATGAACCCTCCAATGTAATCGATCCAGATGTGAAGGAGCAATTCCACAGAGATCAACTTAGAAAGCTCCAAAAGCAAGTGAGGTTCCTTTCAGCGAACCAAGATTGCATCGAATGCGGATCGCAGCGGCACACCACCATCGAGTGCCCACATGCCGAACAAGTACACCTAGCGGAGACTCACCAAGAGGCGCGCTACATGAGGGGTCCCAATCACCAATATTGGGGAGACCAAAGGTTCCATCAACCACAAAGGAACCAGGTCAACCCTAGGGACCCTCCGCCTTATAGAGCTCCTGGGCACCCGGAGAGAGACCAAAAGAAGGATGATCTTCAACTAGTACTAGATGAAATAAGGCGGAACCAAGCCAAGAACGATCAATCCAACAATGCCATCCATTCTCAACTCAATCACCTTACCACAAGGATTGGAGAAATGGATATTTGGAAGAAGAACGTAGAGACCCAACTGGGTCAATTGGCGGCACAAATCCCAAGACCGTCCGGAACACTCCCTGGGCAACCCACCACAAATCCTAAGGGACAATCCGGGACGGGCCATGTCGCAGCCATACAATTAAGGAGTGGCACCAAAGTACAAAAGCCACGGACGGAGACGGAGGAGAAAGCAACAGACCCAGTCGACGTCGACAGACCAGTCGATGTCGACCCAGAGCTCGATATCGACCACCATTTCGACACACTGGTCGATGTCGGTGACACTGCATTGCCATCAGTGCCTCAACAGAGGTCGAAATCGACCATTCCAGTCGATATCGACCATATTCCAGTCGATGTCGATGTCCAACAGGCCCCTCCGACCACCGTTTTGGCCCCTCCACCAAAGAAGACGTTGCCATTCCCTTCCAAAGCATTGGAGGATCCCACCAAAGGCAAGTTTAGGCGCTTCATAAAGATACTTCAAGGACTCAACGTTACTATCCCTCTTACAGAAGCCCTAAGCGAGATGCCCGCCTATGTGCGATTCCTCAAAGACATCCTGAGCAAGAAGAGGTCCATGGCAGAGATCACAGAGGAGTGCTCAAAGATGGACTTCCCAGAGAAGAAGAGTGATCCAGGGAAGTTCGCAATCACCGTGGGACTTGGCCAACATCGCTATAAAGCCCTATGTGACCTAGGGGCAAGTGTAAGTCTCATGCCTCTCTCTATTTGGCAGAAGGTGAACATTGGTGCCCTTGAACCTGTGGACATGAAGCTTTATATGGCTGACAACTCCTTCGTCAGACCCACAGGTATAGTTGATGACGTTCCGGTAAAGGTAGGTAAGTTCTTTGTGCCTACTGATTTCATTGTATTGGAGATGCCTGAAGATCCTGTAGTGCCTATTATACTTGGTAGGCCATTCTTAGCTACTGCAGATCCCAATATCAATGTACGTCGAGGGTTACTAACCTTTACTATAGGGAACGAAGGGATAGAATTCTCTTTCAACCCAACCATGAGCGAATCAAAGCACTTGGAGCAAGTAGTCCTCTCGCCGGCTAAGGAGAAGCTTAGAAAATTCTTATTGGCGAGGACGGAAACAGCAAGCAGGGTCGACGTCGACTGGAACCAGTCGACATCGACTAAAAGCATCGAAATCGACCCCCCTTGGTCGAAATCGAGAATGCCAGATCACTGCCAAGAGCTTAAGTATGGGGTCACGGAGGTCGATATCGACCCCCACATGTCGGTATCGACCAAAGCTCTCGAAATCAACCCTCCTTGGTCGAAATCGACCACCCCTCAGCCCGAAGATTTCTGTTTCGGGCCCAAACAGGTAAGCCCAGGTATGACTCCTAACCCTCCTCCGTCCATTAGTGATGAATCAATTAAACCGATTATTGATAGTTCTACTAAAGAGAGGGTCAAAGCTCCATGGTTTGCCTATATTGCTAAAGTCAGGTCAAGAAAGAGAAGAAAAGCGCCCAAAGAAGAACCTAACATCAAAGAAGCCTTGGTCGCCGAACTTAGATGCTATCAAAAGGACCTAGATGATCCAGGAGAAGGCTCAAGCTCAAAGGTTCCTTACAAAAAAGGGTCATGAAGCATTGACGGAGAAGTCGGCCTAGCGACTCAAAAATCTAGAGCATGTACATAAAACAGTTAAATATCGCATAGATGGTTTTTAGGATTTAAATTTTTGGCTGTTTTGAACTTTTAAAACTGAGATAATTCGTGCTTTATCTATATTTCTAACAAGATTTCAGGTTATTAAGCAAAAGGAACGACGAAGAGGAAAAGAAGCTTCTGCAGAGGCAGTCGAAATCGACCAGGCCAGTCGAAATCGACCCCTCAGGGTCAAGCCACCTCCTGGAGTCGACATCGAGGACTCAGGAGCGAAAAAGAGAGGTCGATATCGACCATTATACTCGATATCGACCCTAATCAGGCAGCCCTTGTCTTCATCTTCTTCCTCGACTTCGACAGATGCAGTCGACATCGACCTCTGACCTAGATATCGACTTCTGGCATCGACCAAACCTGAAATCAACCTGAATCCGCAGGTTGCGCTGTGAGTTTCTCTCTACCCTTGTTCTTCTTTTTAATACAGTGAGGACACTGTATGTTTTAAGTATGGGGTGGGGGAAAGACATGTCTTATGGTCATAACTTGGTTTCTTCTTCGCATTGCATACATGTTTAAATTTTTGTTCTTAGTTTTACTTTTATAAAATGTAAAAAATTCAAAAAAAAAAATTGAAAATGTCAAAAATCAAAAAAATGCATGTTTATTTAAAGTTTATTTTTCTTTAATCCCTGCTTAGATGTCCTATGATGAAAACTCAATAGCTGACTTGATCATGTAAACCCTATGGCATATTTGGATGGTTTAGCCTAAGTCTTTAAATTTTTATGTAGATTGTGAACTTGTGATGAAATTGAGCACATATGATCCTAGGCTAAAAAGCAAATCCAACAAAAATTGTCCTTGTGAGAATTTTTGCCTATAGGGAGAACATCAAAAATCCCTCCGCTTTCTTGAGTGAATTTACTCTTCCTATGCATCTCTAAATGTTGTGATAGTTATTCAAAACCAATGCACATATATGTTTATGTTTACGAGAATTAAATGATGGAGGCATCTTTTAAGCCAATTTTATCCTCTCTTTACCTACCCTGCATTATCCCTGCTTGAAGCCAGAACATTAGCCTGAGCCTGAATTGCAAACTCCACAAAATTATCCCTAGCCGAATTGAGCCTGACCCACATTTGGGAATTGAGACTTAGATTGGTTGGACTAATGCCTTGTGGAAAGAATAGAGCATAATGTCTAGTTGTAAGCAAGGAAATTATAGGATGGTACATATTTACATATCTTGTAAAAAAGGATGTTTTAGCTCACCGTATAAATGCACATAGTTTTAGTATTATGTTCGAAAAAAAAAAATAATTCCGAAAAAGAAAAAATATATATGTATATATAAAGTGCATGAGCCAAAATCCTTAAGTTTTATTCATACAAATGTTATAATTTTGAGAGGTGTATTAGAACTTGAAAGAAGGGTTGATGGAATGCATCTTTAAGAGCACTATATTGAAGAGTTATGGTTTGGGTATTGCAAGTGTTGAGATTTAGGAGTCTTGATTCCCGAATTATAAAAGCACCACATAGCCAAATAATTCCATACCCTTTATTTCATACCAAGCCCCATTACAACCCCGCCGAATGGAGTCTTCTATGAAGTCTTCCATTGAGCGAAAGTCCTCCTGATGATTCTTATTGCATTTTCATAATTGGTTGAGAAGTGGATTTTTATAAATTACAATGTTTATGAGATTGTATATGGAATTGAGTTGAGAGTTGATCTTCATAGCCTAAACACATGAGAGTTGAGTGCAAACACATTATCCCTGTGAGGTTGGATCAAAATTGCATATGCCTATGGATCGCCAAAATATGTGCTATGACGTTAAATTCACTTGCTTTACTTTGCTACTGCTTATGATGTTGCTTTTGACAAAGGCGAAGACTTGAAGGGTGTGTTGTAGGTGTTGGTTATTGCTTGGTTATTGCTTGAGGACAAGCAAGTCTAAGTATGGGGTGTTTTGATGTACACATTTGCACCTTCTTTTATTGCATCTTTTGACTTCGTATTTCGTTCGATTTCCAAAGAAAAGGTTCAAAAGAATATAAACTTGTGTAAGAATAGGGCTAAAATGCAAGAAATAGAGTTTGCACATGTTTTGAGCTAACCATGTAGGAATTTGAGCGAAATTGGAGTCAAAACGGAGAAGCCAAGTGAAGCTGAGCAGAGGTAGATATCGACCCCAGACCCAGATATCGACCTCTGAGGTAGATATCGACCTTCAACATAGATATCGACCTCAACGAGTGAAGCTGAGAAGAGGTAGATATCGACCTTAGACCCAGATATCGACCCCCAGTGTCGATATCGACCCCCATATCGACCTCAACATAGAAATCGACCAGAGCTGAACAAGTCGAGCAAGAACAGAGACCTCGATATCGACCTCTGGTGTCGATATCGACCCCTTATCTCGACAGAAGATAGACTCGATTTCGAATGCGGATTGGAACTATATCTTCAATGAGGCACGGAATTATCTCATACTTTCAAAGATAGATGGCAGCTAAAGTTTATTTATTTTTTACCTTTAAGTTATTTAAAGTTTTTATCAAAAATAAAAGACCTATCCTAATTGTTCGGATAGAGTTATTAGTTTAGATAGGAGTTACAATCCTTGGATAGCGAGGATTAGTAGCCTATAAATAAAGCCTTAGGGCTGATTTGTTAGATCATCCAAGCATCCAAGAATCCAATCATAAAACAAGACATAGACAATAGAGTTAGAGAGAAGTTTTAGGGTTTGACGTTTGCGAAAGATTGACGTTGATTTGTAAAGCTTCGAAGTTTAGTTTAATGCAAGTTTCTTCCTTTCAATTGATGATGAATCCCATGATGAGAAGCGAGTAGTTCCCCAAAGCTCTTAGGGTCGGGGTGAGCCCGACGTTAGCCATGCGCGCTTGAGGTAAGTATTTGATGTTGATATCGTTGTGTCTATCTCTCCTCCTACGATTCTATGTTTAGTCCTAATCGAAAGAAAAGGGATTCATGCTAACAACTTGAGTTATAAACATAAAATTGGTAGAGACAATTAGGTTTATTTGAAAGAGTAATCCTAAGAGTTGGTGTACGGCGAAAGCTTGTTCCTCGGGTAAAATAGCGCAATTGTCCGTCTTATTTATCTCATCGCATGCATTGGTTAACGTTGTGGTAAACCCTAATCCTAGGAGTTGCTTTTACATATTTTATATTCACCAAAACCCCTGCTTTATTTCTATTCATTGCTTCTCTCTCCACTCTAAAATCTTCGGCCTTTCTTTGCCGACGAACCACTAACCCCCTGCAGGAAAGACATCGATATCGACGGCAGAGGTCGATATCGACCAAACTGATAGATCGACGGTTTACTGAGTCGATCTCGAGACTCCTGGGAACTTCTGCAAGCATCGATATCGACCACTCTGTGTCGAAATCGACCCCCTGTATCGACTGGCAGACTTCTGAGCCAGTCGATTTCGTGAACTAACCTCGATATCGACCCCCTCCAGTCGATATCGACTACCGTTTTTGTTTCTGCAGGTTTTCTGTTGCAGACGACATCGACAGCCAAGGTCGACATCGAGGTCTGACATCGAGATCGAGGCTTCTGGTCGAGTAGAAAGGACGTGTCTTCAACGCTACTAGGATCCCGCTGACTCGCTTCCTCGTGGATCGAACCTGATTCCCTACTACTATAGCGGGGAGTCTTGAATTTATTTGAAGAGGCTAAGAGTTGTATTGGTTTATATTTTCTTATATATTTTGATTCAATTCTCCCTACGTCAAATTTTGGCGCCGTTGCCGGGGATGAAAACTCAATAGCTGTCCTATGATGAAAATATATATGTATATATAAAGTGCATGAGCCAAAATCCTTAAGTTTTATTCATACAAATGTTATAATTTTGAGAGGTGTATTAGAACTTGAAAGAAGGGTTGATGGAATGCATCTTTAAGAGCACTATATTGAAGAGTTATGGTTTGGGTATTGCAAGTGTTGAGATTTAGGAGTCTTGATTCCTGAATAATAAAAGCACCACATAGCCAAATAATTCCATACCCTTTATTTCATACCAAGCCCCATTACAACCCCGCCGAATGGAGTCTTCTATGAAGTCTTCCATTGAGCGAAAGTCCTCCTGATGATTCTTATTGCATTTTCATAATTGGTTGAGAAGTGGATTTTTATAAATTACAATGTTTATGAGATTGTATATGGAATTGAGTTGAGAGTTGATCTTCATAGCCTAAACACGTGAGAGTTGAGTGCAAACACATTATCCCTGTGAGGTTGGATCAAAATTGCATATGCCTATGGATCGCCAAAATATGTGCTATGACGTTAAATTCACTTGCTTTACTTTGCTACTGCTTATGATGTTGCTTTTGACAAAGGCGAAGACTTGAAGGGTGTGTTGTAGGTGTTGGTTATTGCTTGGTTATTGCTTGAGGACAAGCAAGTCTAAGTATGGGGTGTTTTGATGTACACATTTGCACCTTCTTTTATTGCATCTTTTGACTTCGTATTTCGTTCGATTTCCAAAGAAAAGGTTCAAAAGAATATAAACTTGTGTAAGAATAGGGCTAAAATGCAAGAAATAAAGTTTGCACATGTTTTGAGCTAACCATGTAGGAATTTGAGCGAAAACGGAGTCAAAACGGAGAAGCCAAGTGAAGCTGAGCAGAGGTAGATATCGACCCCAGACCCAGATATCGACCTCTGAGGTAGATATCGACCTTCAACATAGATATCGACCTCAACGAGTGAAGCTGAGAAGAGGTAGATATCGACCTTAGACCCAGATATCGACCCCCAGTGTCGATATCGACCCCCATATCGACCTCAACATAGAAATCGACCAGAGCTGAACAAGTCGAGCAGGAACAGAGACCTCGATATCGACCTCTGGTGTCGATATCGACCCCTTATCTCGACAGAAGATAGACTCGATTTCGAATGCGGATTGGAACTATATCTTCAATGAGGCACGGAATTATCTCATACTTTCAAAGATAGATGGCAGCTGAAGTTTATTTATCTTTTACCTTTAAGTTATTTAAAGTTTTTATCAAAAATAAAAGACCTATCCTAATTGTTCGGATAGAGTTATTAGTTTAGATAGGAGTTACAATCCTTGGATAGCGAGGATTAGTAGCCTATAAATAAAGCCTTAGGGCTGATTTGTTAGATCATCCAAGCATCCAAGAATCCAATCATAAAACAAGACATAGACAATAGAGTTAGAGAGAAGTTTTAGGGTTTGACGTTTGCGAAAGATTGACGTTGATTTGTAAAGCTTCGAAGTTTAGTTTAATGCAAGTTTCTTCCTTTCAATTGATGATGAATCCCATGATGAGAAGCGAGTAGTTCCCCAAAGCTCTTAGGGTCGGGGTGAGCCCGACGTTAGCCATGCGCGCTTGAGGTAAGTATTTGATGTTGATATCGTTGTGTCTATCTCTCCTCCTACGATTCTATGTTTAGTCCTAATCGAAAGAAAAGGGATTCATGCTAACAACTTGAGTTATAAACATAAAATTGGTAGAGACAATTAGGTTTATTTGAAAGAGTAATCCTAAGAGTTGGTGTACGGCGAAAGCTTGTTCCTCGGGTAAAATAGCGCAATTGTCCGTCTTATTTATCTCATCGCATGCATTGGTTAACGTTGTGGTAAACCCTAATCCTAGGAGTTGCTTTTACATATTTTATATTCACCAAAACCCCTGCTTTATTTCTATTCATTGCTTCTCTCTCCACTCTAAAATCTTCGGCCTTTCTTTGCCGACGAACCACTAACCCCCTGCAGGAAAGACATCGATATCGACGGCAGAGGTCGATATCGACCAAACTGATAGATCGACGGTTTACTGAGTCGATCTCGAGACTCCTGGGAACTTCTGCAAGCATCGATATCGACCACTCTGTGTCGAAATCGACCCCCTGTATCGACTGGCAGACTTCTGAGCCAGTCGATTTCGTGAACTAACCTCGATATCGACCCCCTCCAGTCGATATCGACTACCGTTTTTGTTTCTGCAGGTTTTCTGTTGCAGACGACATCGACAGCCAAGGTCGACATCGAGGTCTGACATCGAGATCGAGGCTTCTGGTCGAGTAGAAAGGACGTGTCTTCAACGCTACTAGGATCCCGCTGACTCGCTTCCTCGTGGATCGAACCTGATTCCCTACTACTATAGCGGGGAGTCTTGAATTTATTTGAAGAGGCTAAGAGTTGTATTGGTTTATATTTTCTTATATATTTCGATTCAATTCTCCCTACGTCAAATTTTGGCGCCGTTGCCGGGGATGAAAACTCAATAGCTGTCCTATGATGAAAATATATATGTATATATAAAGTGCATGAGCCAAAATCCTTAAGTTTTATTCATACAAATGTTATAATTTTGAGAGGTGTATTAGAACTTGAAAGAAGGGTTGATGGAATGCATCTTTAAGAGCACTATATTGAAGAGTTATGGTTTGGGTATTGAAAGTGTTGAGATTTAGGAGTCTTGATTCCCGAATTATAAAAGCACCACATAGCCAAATAATTCCATACCCTTTATTTCATACCAAGCCCCATTACAACCCCGCCGAATGGAGTCTTCTATGAAGTCTTCCATTGAGCGAAAGTCCTCCTGATGATTCTTATTGCATTTTCATAATTGGTTGAGAAGTGGATTTTTATAAATTACAATGTTTATGAGATTGTATATGGAATTGAGTTGAGAGTTGATCTTCATAGCCTAAACACATGAGAGTTGAGTGCAAACACATTATCCCTGTGAGGTTGGATCAAAATTGCATATGCCTATGGATCGCCAAAATATGTGCTATGACGTTAAATTCACTTGCTTTACTTTGCTACTGCTTATGATGTTGCTTTTGACAAAGGCGAAGACTTGAAGGGTGTGTTGTAGGTGTTGGTTATTGCTTGGTTATTGCTTGAGGACAAGCAAGTCTAAGTATGGGGTGTTTTGATGTACACATTTGCACCTTCTTTTATTGCATCTTTTGACTTCATATTTCGTTCGATTTCCAAAGAAAAGGTTCAAAAGAATATAAACTTGTGTAAGAATAGGGCTAAAATGCAAGAAATAGAGTTTGCACATGTTTTGAGCTAACCATGTAGGAATTTGAGCGAAAACGGAGTCAAAACGGAGAAGCCAAGTGAAGCTGAGCAGAGGTAGATATCGACACCAGACCCAGATATCGACCTCTGAGGTAGATATCGACCTTCAACATAGATATCGACCTCAACGAGTGAAGCTGAGAAGAGGTAGATATCGACCTTAGACCCAGATATCGACCCCCAGTGTCGATATCGACCCCCATATCGACCTCAACATAGAAATCGACCAGAGCTGAACAAGTCGAGCAGGAACAGAGACCTCGATATCGACCTCTGGTGTCGATATCGACCCCTTATCTCGACAGAAGATAGACTCGATTTCGAATGCGGATTGGAACTATATCTTCAATGAGGCACGGAATTATCTCATACTTTCAAAGATAGATGGCAGCTGAAGTTTATTTATCTTTTACTTTAAGTTATTTAAAGTTTTTATCAAAAATAAAAGACCTATCCTAATTGTTCGGATAGAGTTATTAGTTTAGATAGGAGTTATAATCCTTGGAAAGCGAGGATTAGTAGCCTATAAATAAAGCCTTAGGGCTGATTTGTTAGATCATCCAAGCATCCAAGAATCCAATCATAAAACAAGACATAGACAATAGAGTTAGAGAGAAGTTTTAGGGTTTGACGTTTGCGAAAGATTGACGTTGATTTGTAAAGCTTCGAAGTTTAGTTTAATGCAAGTTTCTTCCTTTCAATTGATGATGAATCCCATGATGAGAAGCGAGTAGTTCCCCAAAGCTCTTAGGGTCGGGGTGAGCCCGACGTTAGCCATGCGCGCTTGAGGTAAGTATTTGATGTTGATATCGTTGTGTCTATCTCTCCTCCTACGATTCTATGTTTAGTCCTAATCGAAAGAAAAGGGATTCATGCTAACAACTTGAGTTATAAACATAAAATTGGTAGAGACAATTAGGTTTATTTGAAAGAGTAATCCTAAGAGTTGGTGTACGGCGAAAGCTTGTTCCTCGGGTAAAATAGCGCAATTGTCCGTCTTATTTATCTCATCGCATGCATTGGTTAACGTTGTGGTAAACCCTAATCCTAGGAGTTGCTTTCACATATTTTATATTCACCAAAACCCCTGCTTTATTTCTATTCATTGCTTCTCTCTCCACTCTAAAATCTTCGGCCTTTCTTTGCCGACGAACCACTAACCCCCTGCAGGAAAGACATCGATATCGACGGCAGAGGTCGATATCGACCAAACTGATAGATCGACGGTTTACTGAGTCGATCTCGAGACTCCTGGGAACTTCTGCAAGCATCGATATCGACCACTCTGTGTCGAAATCGACCCCCTGTATCGACTGGCAGACTTCTGAGCCAGTCGATTTCGTGAACTAACCTCGATATCGACCCCCTCCAGTCGATATCGACTACCGTTTTTGTTTCTACAGGTTTTCTGTTGCAGACGACATCGACAGCCAAGGTCGACATCGAGGTCTGACATCGAGATCGAGGCTTCTGGTCGAGTAGAAAGGACGTGTCTTCAACGCTACTAGGATCCCGCTGACTCGCTTCCTCGTGGATCGAACCTGATTCCCTACTACTATAGCGGGGAGTCTTGAATTTATTTGAAGAGGCTAAGAGTTGTATTGGTTTATATTTTCTTATATATTTCGATTCAATTCTCCCTACGTCAAATTTTGGCGCCGTTGCCGGGGATGAAAACTCAATAGCTGTCCTATGATGAAAATATATATGTATATATAAAGTGCATGAGCCAAAATCCTTAAGTTTTATTCATACAAATGTTATAATTTTGAGAGGTGTATTAGAACTTGAAAGAAGGGTTGATGGAATGCATCTTTAAGAGCACTATATTGAAGAGTTATGGTTTGGGTATTGCAAGTGTTGAGATTTAGGAGTCTTGATTCCCGAATTATAAAAGCACCACATAGCCAAATAATTCCATACCCTTTATTTCATACCAAGCCCCATTACAACCCCGCCGAATGGAGTCTTCTATGAAGTCTTCCATTGAGCGAAAGTCCTCCTGATGATTCTTATTGCATTTTCATAATTGGTTGAGAAGTGGATTTTTATAAATTACAATGTTTATGAGATTGTATATGGAATTGAGTTGAGAGTTGATCTTCATAGCCTAAACACATGAGAGTTGAGTGCAAACACATTATCCCTGTGAGGTTGGATCAAAATTGCATATGCCTATGGATCGCCAAAATATGTGCTATGACGTTAAATTCACTTGCTTTACTTTGCTACTGCTTATGATGTTGCTTTTGACAAAGGCGAAGACTTGAAGGGTGTGTTGTAGGTGTTGGTTATTGCTTGGTTATTGCTTGAGGACAAGCAAGTCTAAGTATGGGGTGTTTTGATGTACACATTTGCACCTTCTTTTATTGCATCTTTTGACTTCGTATTTCGTTCGATTTCCAAAGAAAAGGTTCAAAAGAATATAAACTTGTGTAAGAATAGGGCTAAACTGCAAGAAATAGAGTTTGCACATGTTTTGAGCTAACCATGTAGGAATTTGAGCGAAAACGGAGTCAAAACGGAGAAGCCAAGTGAAGCTGAGCAGAGGTAGATATCGACACCAGACCCAGATATCGACCTCTGAGGTAGATATCGACCTTCAACATAGATATCGACCTCAACGCGTGAAGCTGAGAAGAGGTAGATATCGACCTTAGACCCAGATATCAACCCCCAGTGTCGATATCGACCCCCATATCGACCTCAACATAGAAATCGACCAGAGCTGAACAAGTCGAGCAGGAACAGAGACCTCGATATCGACCTCTGGTGTCGATATCGACCCCTTATCTCGACAGAAGATAGACTCGATTTCGAATGCGGATTGGAACTATATCTTCAATGAGGCACGGAATTATCTCATACTTTCAAAGATAGATGGCAGCTGAAGTTTATTTATCTTTTACCTTTAAGTTATTTAAAGTTTTTATCAAAAATAAAAGACCTATCCTAATTGTTCGGATGGAGTTATTAGTTTAGATAGGAGTTACAATCCTTGGATAGCGAGGATTAGTAGCCTATAAATAAAGCCTTAGGGCTGATTTGTTAGATCATCCAAGCATCCAAGAATCCAATCATAAAACAAGACATAGACAATAGAGTTAGAGAGAAGTTTTAGGGTTTGACGTTTGCGAAAGATTGACGTTGATTTGTAAAGCTTCGAAGTTTAGTTTAATGCAAGTTTCTTCCTTTCAATTGATGATGAATCCCATGATGAGAAGCGAGTAGTTCCCCAAAGCTCTTAGGGTCGGGGTGAGCCCGACGTTAGCCATGCGCGCTTGAGGTAAGTATTTGATGTTGATATCGTTGTGTCTATCTCTCCTCCTACGATTCTATGTTTAGTCCTAATCGAAAGAAAAGGGATGCATGCTAACAACTTGAGTTATAAACATAAAATTGGTAGAGACAATTAGGTTTATTTGAAAGAGTAATCCTAAGAGTTGGTGTACGGCGAAAGCTTGTTCCTCGGGTAAAATAGCGCAATTGTCCGTCTTATTTATCTCATCGCATGCATTGGTTAACGTTGTGGTAAACCCTAATCCTAGGAGTTGCTTTTACATATTTTATATTCACCAAAACCCCTGCTTTATTTCTATTCATTGCTTCTCTCTCCACTCTAAAATCTTCGGCCTTTCTTTGCCGACGAACCACTAACCCCCTGCAGGAAAGACATCGATATCGACGGCAGAGGTCGATATCGACCAAACTGATAGATCGACGGTTTACTGAGTCGATCTCGAGACTCATGGGAACTTCTGCAAGCATCGATATCGACCACTCTGTGTCGAAATCGACCCCCTGTATCGACTGGCAGACTTCTGAGCCAGTCGATTTCGTGAACTAACCTCGATATCGACCCCCTCCAGTCGATATCGACTACCGTTTTTGTTTCTGCAGGTTTTCTGTTGCAGACGACATCGACAGCCAAGGTCGACATCGAGGTCTGACATCGAGATCGAGGCTTCTGGTCGAGTAGAAAGGACGTGTCTTCAACGCTACTAGGATCCCGCTGACTCGCTTCCTCGTGGATCGAACCTGATTCCCTACTACTATAGTGGGGAGTCTTGAATTTATTTGAAGAGGCTAAGAGTTGTATTGGTTTATATTTTCTTATGTATTTCGATTCAATTCTCCCTACGTCAAATTTTGGCGCCGTTGCCGGGGATGAAAACTCAATAGCTGTCCTATGATGAAAATATATATGTATATATAAAGTGCATGAGCCAAAATCCTTGAGTTTTATTCATACAAATGTTATAATTTTGAGAGGTGTATTAGAACTTGAAAGAAGGGTTGATGGAATGCATCTTTAAGAGCACTATATTGAAGAGTTATGGTTTGGGTATTGCAAGTGTTGAGATTTAGGAGTCTTGATTCCCGAATTATAAAAGCACCACATAGCCAAATAATTCCATACCCTTTATTTTATACCAAGCCCCATTACAACCCCGCCGAATGGAGTCTTCTATGAAGTCTTCCATTGAGCGAAAGTCCTCCTGATGATTCTTATTGCATTTTCATAATTGGTTGAGAAGTGGATTTTTATAAATTACAATGTTTATGAGATTGTATATGGAATTGAGTTGAGAGTTGATCTTCATAGCCTAAACACATGAGAGTTGAGTGCAAACACATTATCCCTGTGAGGTTGGATCAAAATTGCATATGCCTATGGATCGCCAAAATATGTGCTATGACGTTAAATTCACTTGCTTTACTTTGCTACTGCTTATGATGTTGCTTTTGAAAAAGGCGAAGACTTGAAGGGTGTGTTGTAGGTGTTGGTTATTGCTTGGTTATTGCTTGAGGACAAGCAAGTCTAAGTATGGGGTGTTTTGATGTACACATTTGCACCTTCTTTTATTGCATCTTTTGACTTCGTATTTCGTTCGATTTCCAAAGAAAAGGTTTAAAAGAATATAAACTTGTGTAAGAATAGGGCTAAAATGCAAGAAATAGAGTTTGCACATGTTTTGAGCTAACCATGTAGGAATTTGAGCGAAAACGGAGTCAAAACGGAGAAGCCAAGTGAAGCTGAGCAGAGGTAGATATCGACACCAGACCCAGATATCGACCTCTGAGGTAGATATCGACCTTCAACATAGATATCGACCTCAACGAGTGAAGCTGAGAAGAGGTAGATATCGACCTTAGACCCAGATATCGACCCCCAGTGTCGATATCGACCCCCATATCGACCTCAACATAGAAATCGACCAGAGCTGAACAAGTCGAGCAGGAACAGAGACCTCGATATCGACCTCTGGTGTCGATATCGACCCCTTATCTCGACCGAAGATAGACTCGATTTCGAATGCGGATTGGAACTATATCTTCAATGAGGCGCGGAATTATCTCATACTTTCAAAGATAGATGGCAGCTGAAGTTTATTTATCTTTTACCTTTAAGTTATTTAAAGTTTTTATCAAAAATAAAAGACCTATCCTAATTGTTCGGATAGAGTTATTAGTTTAGATAGGAGTTACAATCCTTGGATAGCGAGGATTAGTAGCCTATAAATAAAGTCTTAGGGCTGATTTGTTAGATCATCCAAGCATCCAAGAATCCAATCATAAAACAAGACATAGACAATAGAGTTAGAGAGAAGTTTTAGGGTTTGACGTTTGCGAAAGATTGACGTTGATTTGTAAAGCTTCGATGTTTAGTTTAATGCAAGTTTCTTCCTTTCAATTGATGATGAATCCCATGATGAGAAGCGATTAGTTCCCCAAAGCTCTTAGGGTCGGGGTGAGCCCGACGTTAGCCATGCGCGCTTGAGGTAAGTATTTGATGTTGATATCGTTGTGTCTATCTCTCCTCCTACGATTCTATGTTTAGTCCTAATCGAAAGAAAAGGGATTCATGCTAACAACTTGAGTTATAAACATAAAATTGGTAGAGACAATTAGGTTTATTTGAAAGAGTAATCCTAAGAGTTGGTGTACGGCGAAAGCTTGTTCCTCGGGTAAATTAGCGCAATTGTCCGTCTTATTTATCTCATCGCATGCATTGGTTAACGTTGTGGTAAACCCTAATCCTAGGAGTTGCTTTTACATATTTTATATTCACCAAAACCCCTGCTTTATTTCTATTCATTTCTTCTCTCTCCACTCTAAAATCTTCGGCCTTTCTTTGCCGACGAACCACTAACCCCCTGCAGGAAAGACATCGATATCGACGGCAGAGGTCGATATCGACCAAACTGATAGATCGACGGTTTACTGAGTCGATCTCGAGACTCCTGGGAACTTCTGCAAGCATCGATATCGACCACTCTGTGTCGAAATCGACCCCCTGTATCGACTGGCAGACTTCTGAGCCAGTCGATTTCGTGAACTAACCTCGATATCGACCCCCTCCAGTCGATATCGACTACCGTTTTTGTTTCTGCAGGTTTTCTGTTGCAGACGACATCGACAGCCAAGGTCGACATCGAGGTCTGACATCGAGATCGAGGCTTCTGGTTGAGTAGAAAGGACGTGTCTTCAACGCTACTAGGATCCCGCTGACTCGCTTCCTCGTGGATCGAACCTGATTCCCTACTACTATAGCGGGGAGTCTTGAATTTATTTGAAGAGGCTAAGAGTTGTATTGGTTTATATTTTCTTATATATTTCGATTCAATTCTCCCTACGTCAAGCTTGATTCTAAATAACTCGTGTGGCTCATCTACCCACGATGGAGTTTGAATCAATTTAGTTCACGTGTCCCGTTTGGCACGATAGAAAACAAAATAGCTCATGTGGCTCTTCTAGCACGCTAGAGCTTGATTCTAAACAAATCGTGTGGCTCATCTGAGCACGGTAGAGTTTGAATCAATTTAGTTCACGTGTCCCGTTTGACACGATAGAACACGAAATAGCTCGCGTGGCTCTTCTAGCATGATAAAGCTTGATTCTAAATAACTATTTTGGCTCATCTGACAACGCTGGAGTTCGAATCAATATAGTTCACGTGTCCCGTTTGACACGTTAGAACACGAAATAGCTCGCGTAGCTCTTTTAGCATGCTAGAGCTTGATTCTAAATAACTCGTGTGGCTCATCCGAGCACGCTGGAGTTCGAATCAATTTAGTTCACCTATCCCGTTTGGCACGATAGAACACGAAATAGCTCGCGTGGCTCTTCTAGCACGCTAGAGCTTGATTCTAAATAACTCGCGTGGCTCTTCTGAGCACGCTGAAGTTGGAATCAATTCAGTTCATGTGTCCCGTTTGACACGATAGAACGCGAAATAGCTCGCATGGCTCTTCTAACACGCTAGAGCTTGATTCCAAATAACTTGCGTGGCTCATTTAAGCACGCTAGTGTTCGAATCAATTTAGTTCACGTGTCCTGGTTGACACGTTGGAACACGAAATAGCTCGCGTGCCTCTTCTAGCCCACTAGGGCTTCATTCTAAATAACTCGCGTGGCTCATCTAACCACGCTGGAGTTTTAATCAATTTAGTTCACGTGTCCTCTTTGGCACGATAGAACACGAAATAACTCGCGTGGCTCTTTTAGGACGCTAGAGCTTGATTCTAAATAACTCGCATGGCTCATCTGAGCACGCTGCGTGTTTTGTTTGACACAATAGAACACGAAATAGCTTGTGTGGCCCTTCTAGCACGCTAGAGCTTGATTCTAAATAACTCGCGTGGCTCATCGGAGCACACTGGAGTTTGAATCAATTTAGTTCAAGTGTCCCGTTTGACACGATAGAACACGAAATAACTCGCGTGGCTCTTCTAGCACCCTAGAGCTTGATTCTAAATAACTCCCGTGGCTCATGTAAGCACGCTGGAGTTTGAATCAATTTAGTTCAAGTGTCCTGTTTGACACGATATAACACGAAATAGCTTGCGTGGCTCTTCTAGCACCCTAGAGCTTGATTCTAAATAACTCGCGTGGTTCATCTAAGTACGCTGGAGTTTGAATCAATTTAGTTCACGTGTCCCGTTTGGCATGATAGAACACGAAATAGCTCCGTGGCTCTTCTAGCACGCTAGAGCTTGATTCTAAATAACTCGCGTGGCTAATCCGAAAACACTGGAGTTTGAATCAATTTAGTTCATGTGTCCCGTTTGACACGATAGAACACGAAATAGCTTACGTGGCTCTTCTAGCACACTAGAGCTTGATTCTAAATAACTCGCGTGGCTCATCCAAGCACGCTGGAGTTTGAATATATTTAGTTCACGTGTCCCGGCTAACACGTTGGAACACGAAATAGCTCGCGTGGCTCATCTAGCACGCTAGAGCTTGATTCTAAATAACTCGCGTGGCTCATCCGAAAACACTGGAGTTTGAATCAATTTAGTTCATGCGTCTCGTTTGACACGATAGAACACGAAATAGCTCGCGTGGCTCTTCTAGCACACTAGAGCTTGATTCTAAATAACTCGCGTGGCTAATCCAAGCACGCTGAAGTTTGGAGCAATTTAGTTCACGTGTTCTGTTTGACACGATAGAACACGAAATAGCTTGTGTGGCTCTTCTAGCACACTAGAGGTTGATTATAAATAACTCGTGTGGCACATCTGAGCACGCTAGAGTTCGAATCAATTTTGTTCACATGTCCCGTTTGACACGTTGGAACACGAAATAGCTCGCGTGGCTCTTCTAGCACGCAAGAGCTTGATTCTAAATAACTCGTGTGGCTCATCTACCCACGCTGGAGTTTGAATCAATTTAGTTCACGTGTCCCGTTTGGCACGATAGAAAACAAAATAGCTCATGTGGCTCTTCTAGCACGCTAGAGCTTGATTCTAAACAACTCGTGTGGCTCCTCTGAGCACGCTGGAGTTTGAATCAATTTAGTTCACGTGTCCCGTTCGACACGATAGAACACGAAATAGCTCGCGTGGCTCTTCTAGCATGATAGAGCTTGATTCTAAATAACTCTTTTGGCTCATTTGAGCACGCTGGAGTTCAAATCAATTTAGTTCACGTGTCCTGTTTGACACGTTAGAACACGAAATAGCTCGCGTAGCTCTTTTAGCATGCTAGAGCTTCATTCTAAATAACTCGTGTGGCTCATCCGAGCACGCTGGAGTTCGAATCAATTTAGTTCACCTGTCCCGTTTGGCACGATAGAACACGAAATAGCTCGCGTGGCTCTTCTAGCACGCTAGAGCTTGATTCTAAATAACTCGCGTGGCTCTTCTGAGCACGCTGGAGTTTGAATCAATTCAGTTCATGTGTCCCGTTTGACACGATAGAACGCGAAATAGCTCGCATGGCTCTTCTAGCACGCTAGAGCTTGATTCCAAATAACTTGCGTGGCTCATTTGAGCACGCTGGTCTTCGAATCAATTTAGTTCACGTGTCCTGGTTGACACGTTGGAACACGAAATAGCTCGCGTGCCTCTTCTAGCCCACTAGGGCTTGATTCTAAATAACTCGCGTGGCTCATCTAACCACGATGGAGTTTTAATCAATTTAGTTCACGTGTCCTCTATGGCACGATAGAACACGAAATAACTCGCGTGGCTCTTTTAGCACGCTAGAGCTTGATTCTAAATAACTCGCATGGCTCATCTTAGCACGCTGCGTGTTTGGTTTGACACAATAGAACACGAAATAGCTTGTGTGGCCCTTCTAGCACGATAGAGCTTGATTCTAAATAACTCGCGTGGCTCATCGGAGCATGCTAGAGTTTGAATCAATTTAGTTCAAGTGTCCCGTTTTACACGATAGAACACGAAATAACTCGCGTGGCTCTTCTAGCACCCTAGAGCTTGATTCTAAATAACTCCCGTGGCTCATGTAAGCACGCTGGAGTTTGAATCAATTTAGTTCAAGTGTCCCGTTTGACACGATAGAACACGAAATAGCTTGCGTGGCTCTTCTAGCACCCTAGAGCTTGATTCTAAATAACTCGCGTGGCTCATCTAAGTACGCTGGGGTTTGAATCAATTTAGTTCACGTGTCCCGTTTGGCACGATAGAACACGAAATAGCTCCGTGGCTCTTCTAACACGCTAGAGCTTGATTCTAAATAACTCGCGTGGCTAATCCGAAAACAATGGAGTTTGAATCAATTTAGTTCATGTGTCCCGTTTGACACGATAGAACACGAAATAGCTTACGTGGCTCTTCTAGCACACTAGAGCTTGATTCTAAATAACTCGCGTGGCTCATCCAAGCACGCTGGAGTTTGAATATATTTAGTTCACGTGTCCCGGCTAACACGTTGGAATACGAAATAGCTCGCGTGGCTCATCTAGCATGCTAGAGCTTGATTCTAAATAACTCGCGTGGCTCATCCGAAAACACTGGAGTTTGAATCAATTTAGTTCATGCGTCCCGTTTGACACGATAGAACACGAAATAGCTCGCGTGGCTCTTCTAGCACACTAGAGCTTGATTCTAAATAACTCGCGTGGCTAATCCAAGCACGCTGAAGTTTGAATCAATTTAGTTCACGTGTTCTTTTTGACACGATAGAACACGAAATAGCTTGTGTGGCTCTTCTAGCACGCTAGAGGTTGATTATAAATAACTCGCGTGGCACATCTGAGCACGCTAGAGTTCGAATCAATTTTGTTCACATGTCCCGTTTAACACGTTGGAACACGAAATAGCTCGCGTGGCTCTTCTAGCACGCAAGAGCTTGATTCTAAATAACTCGTGTGGCTCATCTACCCACGCTGGAGTTTGAATCAATTTAGTTCACGTGTTCTGTTTGACACAATAGAACGCGAAATAGCTCATGTGGCCCTTCTAGCACGCTAGAGCTTGATTCTAAATAACTCGCGTGGCTCATCTGAGCACGGTAGAATTTGAATCAATTTAGTTCAAGTGTCCCATTTGACACGATAGAACACGAAATAACTCGCGTGGCTCTTCTAGCACCCTAGAGCTTGATTCTAAATAACTCGTGTGGCTTATCTAAGCACGCTGGAGTTTGAATCAATTTAGTTCAAGTGTCCTGTTAGACACGATAGAACACGAAATAGCTTGTGTGGCTCTTCTAGCACCCTAGACCTTGATTCTAAATAACTCGCGTGGCTCATATAAACACGCTGGAGTTTGAATCAATTTAGTTCATGTGTCCCGTTTGGCACGATAGAACACGAAATAGCTCCGTGGCTCTTCTAGCACGCTAGAGCTTGATTCTAAATAACTCGCGTGGCTAATCCGAAAACACTGGAGTTTGAATCAATTTAGTTCATGTGTCCCGTTTGACACGATAGAACTCAAAATAGCTCGCGTGGCTCTTCTAGCACACTAGAGCTTGATTCTAAATAACTCGCGTGGCTCATCCGAGCACGCTGAAGATTGAATCAATTTAGTTCACGTGTTCTGTTTGACACGATAGAACACGAAATAGCTTGTGTTGCTCTTCTAGCACCCTAGACCTTGATTCTAAATAACTCGCGTGGCTCATATAAGCACGCTGGAGTTTGAATCAATTTAGTTCATGTGTCCCGTTTGGCACGATAGAACACGAAATAGCTTCGTGGCTCTTCTAGCACGCCAGAGCTTGATTCTAAACAACTCGCGTGGCTAATCCGAAAACACTGGAGTTTGAATCAATTTAGTTCATGTGTCCCGTTTGACACGATAGAACTCAAAATAGCTCGCGTGGCTCTTCTAGCACACTAGAGCTTGATTTTAAACAAATCGTGTGGCTCATCTGAGCACGGTAGAGTTTGAATCAATTTAGTTCACGTGTCCCGTTTGACACGATAGAACACGAAATAGCTCACGTGGCTCTTCTAGCATGATAGAGCTTGATTCTAAATAACTATTTTGGCTCATCTGACAACGCTGGAGTTCGAATCAATATAGTTCACGTGTCCCGTTTGACACGTTAGAACACGAAATAGCTCGCGTAGCTCTTTTAGCATGCTAGAGCTTCATTCTAAATAACTCGTGTGGCTCATCCGAGCACGCTGGAGTTCGAATCAATTTAGTTCACCTATCCCGTTTGGCACGATAGAACACGAAATAGCTCGCGTGGCTCTTCTAGCACGCTAGAGCTTGATTCTAAATAACTCGCGTGGCTCTTCTGAGCACGCTGGAGTTGGAATCAATTCAGTTCATGTGTCCCGTTTGACATGATAGAACGCGAAATAGCTCGCATGGCTCTTCTAACACGCTAGAGCTTGATTCCAAATAACTTGCGTGGCTCATTTGAGCACGCTGGTGTTCGAATCAATTTAGTTCACGTGTCCTGGTTAACACGTTGGAACACGAAATAGCTCGCGTGCCTCTTCTAGCCCACTAGGGCTTGATTCTAAATAACTCGCGTGGCTCATCTAACCACGCTGCAGTTTTAATCAATTTAGTTCACGTGTCCTCTTTGGCACGATAGAACACGAAATAACTCGCGTGGCTCTTTTAGCACGCTAGAGCTTGATTCTAAATAACTCGCATGGCTCATCTGAGCACGCTGCGTGTTTTGTTTGACACAATAGAACACGAAATAGCTTGTGTGGCCCTTCTAGCACGCTAGAGCTTGATTCTAAATAACTCGCGTGGCTCATCGGAGCACGCTAGAGTTTGAATCAATTTAGTTCAAGTGTCCCGTTTGACACGATAGAACACGAAATAACTCGCGTGGCTCTTCTAGCACCCTAGAGCTTGATTCTAAATAACTCCCGTGGCTCATGTAAGCACGCTGGAGTTTGAATCAATTTAGTTCAAGTGTCCTGTTTGACACGATAGAACACGAAATAGCTTGCGTGGCTCTTCTATCACCCTAGAGCTTGATTCTAAATAACTCGCGTGGCTCATCTAAGTACGCTAGAGTTTGAATCAATTTAGTTCACGTGTCCCGTTTGGCACGATAGAATACGAAATAGCTCCGTGGCTCTTCTAGCACGCTAGAGCTTGATTCTAAATAAGTCGCGTGGCTAATCCGAAAACAATGGAGTTTGAATCAATTTAGTTCATGTGTCCCGTTTGACACGATAGAACACGAAATAGCTTACGTGGCTCTTCTAGCACACTAAAGCTTGATTCTAAATAACTCGCGTGGCTCATCCAAGCACGCTGGAGTTTGAATATATTTACTTCACGTGTCCCGGCTAACACGTTGGAACACGAAATAGCTCGCGTGGCTCATCTAGCACGCTAGAGCTTGATTCTAAATAACTCGCGTGGCTCATCCGAAAACACTGGAGTATGAATCAATTTAGTTCATGCGTCCCGTTTGACACGATAGAACACGAAATAGCTCGCGTGGCTCTTCTAGCACACTAGAGCTTGATTCTAAATAACTCGCGTGGCTAATCCAAGCACGCTGAAGTTTGAATCAATTTAGTTCACGTGTTCTGTTTGACACGATAGAACACGAAATAGCTTGTGTGGCTCTTCTAGCACACTAGAGGTTGATTATAAATAACTCGCGTGGCACATTTGAGCATGCTAGAATTCGAATCAATTTTGTTCACATGTCCCGTTTGACACGTTGGAACACGAAATAGCTCGTGTGGCTCTTCTAGCACGCAAGAGCTTGATTCTAAATAACTCGTGTGGCTCATCTACCCACGCTGGAGTTTGAATCAATTTAGTTCACGTGTCCCGTTTGGCACGATAGAAAACAAAATAGCTCATGTGGCTCTTCTAGCACGCTAGAGCTTGATTCTAAACAACTCGTGTGGCTCCTCTGAGCACGCTGGAGTTTGAATCAATTTAGTTCACGTGTCCTGTTTGACACGTTAGAACACGAAATAGCTCGAGTAGCTCTTTTAGCATGCTAGAGCTTCATTCTAAATAACTCGTGTGGCTCATCCGAGCACGCTGGAGTTCGAATCAATTTAGTTCACCTGTCCCGTTTGGCACGATATAACACGAAATAGCTCGCGTGGCTCTTCTAGCACGCTAGAGCTTGATTCTAAATAACTCGCGTGGCTCTTCTGAGCACGCTAGAGTTCTAATCAATTTAGTTCACGTGTCCCGTTTGACACGATAGAACGCGAAATAGCTCGCATAGCTCTTCTAGCACGCTAGAGCTTGATTCCAAATAACTTGTGTGGCTCATTTGAGCACGCTGGTCTTCGAATCAATTTAGTTCACGAGTCCTGGTTGACACGTTGGAACACGAAATAGCTCGCGTGCCTCTTCTAGCACACTAGAGCGTGATTCTAAATAACTCGCGTGGCTCATCTAACCACGCTGGAGTTTGAATCAATTTAGTTCACGTGTCCTATTTGGCACGATAGAACACGAAATAACTCGTGTGGCTCTTTTAGCAAGCTAGAGCTTGATTCTAAATAACTCGCATGGCTCATCTGAGCACGCTGCATGTTCTGTTTGACACAATAGAACGCGAAATAGCTTGTGTGGCCCTTCTAGCACGCTAGAGCTTGATTCTAAATAACTCGCGTGGCTCATCGGAGCACGCTAGAGTTTGAATCAATTTAGTTCAAGTGTCCCATTTGACACGATAGAACACGAAATAACTCGCGTGGCTCTTCTAGCACCCTAGAGCTTGATTCTAAATAACTCGCGTGGCTTAGCTAAGCACGCTGGAGTTTGAATCAATTTAGTTCAAGTGTCCTGTTAGACATGATAGAACACGAAATAGCTTGTGTGGCTCTTCTAGCACCCTAGACCTTGATTCTAAATAACTCGCGTGGCTCATATAAGCACGCTGGAGTTTGAATCAATTTAGTTCATGTGTCCCGTTTGGCACGATAGAACACGAAATAGCTCCGTGGCTCTTCTAGCACGCCAGAGCTTGATTCTAAATAACTCGCCTGGCTAATCCGAAAACACTGGAGTTTGAATCAATTTAGTTCATGTGTCCCGTTTGACACGATAGAACTCAAAATAGCTCGCGTGGCTCTTCTAGCACACTAGAGCTTGATTCTAAATAACTCGCGTGGCTCATCCGAGCACGCTGAAGTTTGAATCAATTTAGTTCACGTGTCCCGTTTGACACGATAGAACACGAAATAGCTCGCGTGGCTCTTCTAGCATGATAGAGCTTGATTCTAAATAACTCTTTTGGCTCATTTGAGCACGCTGGAGTTCGAATCAATTTGGTTCACGTGTCCTGTTTGACACGTTAGAACACGAAATAGCTCGCGTGGCTCTTTTAGCATGCTAGAGCTTCATTCTAAATAACTCGTGTGGCTCATCCGAGCACGCTGGAGTTCGAATCAATTTAGTTCACCTGTCCCGTTTGGCACGATAGAACACGAAATAGCTCGCGTGGCTCTTCTAGCACGCTAGAGCTTGATTCTAAATAACACGCGTGGCTCTTCTGAGCACGCTGGAGTTTGAATCAATTTAGTTCACGTGTCCCGTTTGACACGATAGAACGCGAAATAGCTCGCATAGCTCTTCTAGCACGCTAGAGCTTGATTCCAAATAACTTGCGTGGCTCATTTGAGCACGCTGGTCTTCGAATCAATTTAGTTCACGTGTCCTGGTTGACACGTTGGAACACGAAATAGCTCGCGTGCCTCTTCTAGCACACTAGAGCTTGATTCTAAATAACTCGCGTGGCTCATCTAACCACGCTGGAGTTTGAATCAATTTAGTTCACGTGTCCTGTTTGGCACGATAGAACACGAAATAACTCGCGTGGCTCTTTTAGCAAGCTAGAGCTTGATTCTAAATAACTCGCATGGCTCATCTGCGCACGCTGCATGTTCTGTTTGACACAATAGAACGCGAAATAGCTTGTGTGGCCCTTCTAGCACGCTAGAGCTTGATTCTAAATAACTCGCGTGGCTCATCGGAGCACGCTAGAGTTTGAATCAATTTAGTTCAAGTGTCCCATTTGACACGATAGAACACGAAATAACTCGCGTGGCTCTTCTAGCACCCTAGAGCTTGATTCTAAATAACTCCCGTGGCTCATGTAAGCACGCTGGAGTTTGAATCAATTTAGTTCAAGTGTCCTGTTTGACACGATAGAACACGAAATAGCTTGCGTGGCTCTTCTATCACCCTAGAGCTTGATTCTAAATAACTCGCGTGGCTCATCTAAGTACGCTAGAGTTTGAATCAATTTAGTTCACGTGTCCCGTTTGGCACGATAGAATACGAAATAGCTCCGTGGCTCTTCTAGCACGCTAGAGCTTGATTCTAAATAAGTCGCGTGGCTAATCCGAAAACAATGGAGTTTGAATCAATTTAGTTCATGTGTCCCGTTTGACACGATAGAACACGAAATAGCTTACGTGGCTCTTCTAGCACACTAAAGCTTGATTCTAAATAACTCGCGTGGCTCATCCAAGCACGCTGGAGTTTGAATATATTTAGTTCACGTGTCCCGGCTAACACGTTGGAACACGAAATAGCTCGCGTGGCTCATCTAGCACGCTAGAGCTTGATTCTAAATAACTCGCGTGGCTCATCCGAAAACACTGGAGTATGAATCAATTTAGTTCATGCGTCCCGTTTGACACGATAGAACACGAAATAGCTCGCGTGGCTCTTCTAGCACACTAGAGCTTGATTCTAAATAACTCGCGTGGCTAATCCAAGCACGCTGAAGTTTGAATCAATTTAGTTCACGTGTTCTGTTTGACACGATAGAACACGAAATAGCTTGTGTGGCTCTTCTAGCACACTAGAGGTTGATTATAAATAACTCGCGTGGCACATTTGAGCATGCTAGAATTCGAATCAATTTTGTTCACATGTCCCGTTTGACACGTTGGAACACGAAATAGCTCGTGTGGCTCTTCTAGCACGCAAGAGCTTGATTCTAAATAACTCGTGTGGCTCATCTACCCACGCTGGAGTTTGAATCAATTTAGTTCACGTGTCCCGTTTGGCACGATAGAAAACAAAATAGCTCATGTGGCTCTTCTAGCACGCTAGAGCTTGATTCTAAACAACTCGTGTGGCTCCTCTGAGCACGCTGGAGTTTGAATCAATTTAGTTCACGTGTCCTGTTTGACACGTTAGAACACGAAATAGCTCGAGTAGCTCTTTTAGCATGCTAGAGCTTCATTCTAAATAACTCGTGTGGCTCATCCGAGCACGCTGGAGTTCGAATCAATTTAGTTCACCTGTCCCGTTTGGCACGATAGAACACGAAATAGCTCGCGTGGCTCTTCTAGCACGCTAGAGCTTGATTCTAAATAACTCGCGTGGCTCTTCTGAGCACGCTAGAGTTCTAATCAATTTAGTTCACGTGTCCCGTTTGACACGATAGAACGCGAAATAGCTCGCATAGCTCTTCTAGCACGCTAGAGCTTGATTCCAAATAACTTGTGTGGCTCATTTGAGCACGCTGGTCTTCGAATCAATTTAGTTCACGAGTCCTGGTTTACACGTTGGAACACGAAATAGCACGCGTGCCTCTTCTAGCACACTAGAGCGTGATTCTAAATAACTCGCGTGGCTCATCTAACCACGCTGGAGTTTGAATCAATTTAGTTCACGTGTCCTATTTGACACGATAGAACACGAAATAACTCGCGTGGCTATTTTAGCAAGCTAGAGCTTGATTCTAAATAACTCGCATGGCTCATCTGAGCACGCTGCATGTTCTGTTTGACACAATAGAACGCGAAATAGCTTGTGTGGCCCTTCTAGCACGCTAGAGCTTGATTCTAAATAACTCGCGTGGCTCATCGGAGGACGCTAGAGTTTGAATCAATTTAGTTCAAGTGTCCCATTTGACACGATAGAACACGAAATAACTCGCGTGGCTCTTCTAGCACCCTAGAGCTTGATTTTAAATAACTCGCGTGGCTTATCTAAGCACGCTGGAGTTTGAATCAATTTAGTTCAAGTGTCCTGTTAGACATGATAGAACACGAAATAGCTTGTGTGGCTCTTCTAGCACCCTAGACCTTGATTCTAAATAACTCGCGTGGCTCATATAAGCACGCTGGAGTTTGAATCAATTTAGTTCATGTGTCCCGTTTGGCACGATAGAACACGAAATAGCTCCGTGGCTCTTCTAGCACGCCAGAGCTTGATTCTAAATAACTCGCCTGGCTAATCCGAAAACACTGGAGTTTGAATCAATTTAGTTCATGTGTCCCGTTTGACACGATAGAACTCAAAATAGCTCGCGTGGCTCTTCTAGCACACTAGAGCTTGATTCTAAATAACTCGCGTGGCTCATCCGAGCACGCTGAAGTTTGAATCAATTTAGTTCACGTGTCCCGTTTGACACGATAGAACACGAAATAGCTCGCGTGGCTCTTCTAGCATGATAGAGCTTGATTCTAAATAACTCTTTTGGCTCATTTGAGCACGCTGGAGTTCGAATCAATTTGGTTCACGTGTCCTGTTTGACACGTTAGAACACGAAATAGCTCGCGTGGCTCTTTTTAGCATGCTAGAGCTTCATTCTAAATAACTCGTGTGGCTCATCCGAGCACGCTGGAGTTCGAATCAATTTAGTTCACCTGTCCCGTTTGGCACGATAGAACACGAAATAGCTCGCGTGGCTCTTCTAGCACGCTAGAGCTTGATTCTAAATAACACGCGTGGCTCTTCTGAGCACGCTGGAGTTTGAATCAATTTAGTTCACGTGTCCCGTTTGACACGATAGAACGCGAAATAGCTCGCATAGCTCTTCTAGCACGCTAGAGCTTGATTCCAAATAACTTGCGTGGCTCATTTGAGCACGCTGGTCTTCGAATCAATTTAGTTCACGTGTCCTGGTTGACACGTTGGAACACGAAATAGCTCGCGTGCCTCTTCTAGCACACTAGAGCTTGATTCTAAATAACTCGCGTGGCTCATCTAACCACGCTGGAGTTTGAATCAATTTAGTTCACGTGTCCTGTTTGGCACGATAGAACACGAAATAACTCGCGTGGCTCTTTTAGCAAGCTAGAGCTTGATTCTAAATAACTCGCATGGCTCATCTGCGCACGCTGCATGTTCTGTTTGACACAATAGAACGCGAAATAGCTTGTGTGGCCCTTCTAGCACGCTAGAGCTTGATTCTAAATAACTCGCGTGGCTCATCGAAGCACGCTAGAGTTTGAATCAATTTAGTTCAAGTGTCCCATTTGACACGATAGAACACGAAATAACTCGCGTGGCTCTTCTAGCACCCTAGAGCTTGATTCTAAATAACTCGCGTGGCTTATCTAAGCACGCTGGAGTTTGAATCAATTTAGTTCAAGTGTCCTGTTAGACACGATAGAACACGAAATAGCTTGTGTGGCTCTTCTAGCACCCTAGACCTTGATTCTAAATAACTCGCGTGGCTCATATAAGCACGCTGGAGTTTGAATCAATTTAGTTCATGTGTCCCGTTTGGCACGATAGAACACGAAATAGCTCCGTGGCTCTTCTAGCACGCCAGAGCTTGATTCTAAATAACTCGCGTGGCTAATCCGAAAACACTGGAGTTTGAATCAATTTAGTTCATGTGTCCCGTTTGACACGATAGAACTCAAAATAGCTCGCGTGGCTCTTCTAGCACACTAGAGCTTGATTCTAAATAACTCACGTGGCTCATCCGAGCACGCTGAAGTTTGAATCAATTTAGTTCACGTGTTCTGTTTGACACGATAGAACACGAAATAGCTTGTGTGGCTCTTCTAGCACGCTAGAGCTTGATTATAAATAACTCGCGTGGCTCATCTGAGCACGCTAGAGTTCGAATCAATTTAGTTCACATTTCCCATTTGACACGTTGGAATACGAAATAGCTCGCGTGGCTCTTCTAGCACTTAAGAGCTTGATTCTAAATGACTCGTGTGGCTCATCTACCCACGCTGGAGTTTGAATCAATTTAGTTCATGTGTCCCGTTTGGCACGATAAAAAACAAAACAGCTCGCATGGCACTTCTAGCAGGCTAGAACTTGATTCTAAACAACTCGTGTGGCTCCTCTGAGCACGCTGGAGTTTGAATCAATTTAGTTCACGTGTCCCATTTGACACGATAGAACACGAAATAGCTCCCGTTGCTCTTCTAGCACGCTAGAGCTTGATTCTAAATAACTTGTGTGGCTCATTTGAGCACGCTGGAGTTTGAATCAATTTAGTTCACCTGTCCCGTTTGGCAAGATAGAACACGAAATAGCTTGCGTAGCTCTTCTAGCACGCTAGAGCTTGATTCTAAATAACTCGTGTGGCTCTTCTGAGCACGCTGGAGTTTGAATTAATTTAGTTCACGTGTACCGTTTGACACGATAGAACGCCAAATAGCTCGCATGGCCCTTCTAGCACGCTAGAGCTTGATTCCAAATAACTCGCGTGGCTCATTTTAGCACGCTGGTGTTCGAATCAATTTAGTTCACATGTCCTGGTTGACACGTTCGAACACGAAATAGGTCGCGTGGCCCTTCTAGCACGCTAGAGCTGGATTCTAAATAACTCGCGTGGCTCATTGGAGCATGCTGGAGTTTGAATCAATTTAGTTCAAGTGTCCCGTTTGAAACGATAGAACACGAAATAACTCGCGTGGCTCTTCTAGCACCCTAGAGCTTGATTATAAATAACTCGCGTGGCTCATCTGAGCACGCTGCGTGTTCTATTTGACACAATAGAACACGAAATAGCTTGTGTGGCCCTTCTAGCACGCTAGAGCTTGATTCTAAATAACTCGCGTGGCTCATCGGAGCACGCTAGAGTTTGAATCAATTTAGTTCAAGTGTCCCATTTGACACGATAGAACGCGAAATAGCTCGCATAGCTCTTCTAGCACGCTAGAGCTTGATTCCAAATAACTTGTGTGGCTCATTTGAGCACGCTGGTCTTCGAATCAATTTAGTTCACGAGTCCTGGTTTACACGTTGGAACACGAAATAGCACGCGTGCCTCTTCTAGCACACTAGAGCGTGATTCTAAATAACTCGCGTGGCTCATCTAACCACGCTGGAGTTTGAATCAATTTAGTTCACGTGTCCTATTTGACACGATAGAACACGAAATAACTCGCGTGGCTATTTTAGCAAGCTAGAGCTTGATTCTAAATAACTCGCATGGCTCATCTGAGCACGCTGCATGTTCTGTTTGACACAATAGAACGCGAAATAGCTTGTGTGGCCCTTCTAGCACGCTAGAGCTTGATTCTAAATAACTCGCGTGGCTCATCGGAGGACGCTAGAGTTTGAATCAATTTAGTTCAAGTGTCCCATTTGACACGATAGAACACGAAATAACTCGCGTGGCTCTTCTAGCACCCTAGAGCTTGATTCTAAATAACTCGCGTGGCTTATCTAAGCACGCTGGAGTTTGAATCAATTTAGTTCAAGTGTCCTGTTAGACATGATAGAACACGAAATAGCTTGTGTGGCTCTTCTAGCACCCTAGACCTTGATTCTAAATAACTCGCGTGGCTCATATAAGCACGCTGGAGTTTGAATCAATTTAGTTCATGTGTCCCGTTTGGCACGATAGAACACGAAATAGCTCCGTGGCTCTTCTAGCACGCCAGAGCTTGATTCTAAATAACTCGCCTGGCTAATCCGAAAACACTGGAGTTTGAATCAATTTAGTTCATGTGTCCCGTTTGACACGATAGAACTCAAAATAGCTCGCGTGGCTCTTCTAGCACACTAGAGCTTGATTCTAAATAACTCGCGTGGCTCATCCGAGCACGCTGAAGTTTGAATCAATTTAGTTCACGTGTCCCGTTTGACACGATAGAACACGAAATAGCTCGCGTGGCTCTTCTAGCATGATAGAGCTTGATTCTAAATAACTCTTTTGGCTCATTTGAGCACGCTGGAGTTCGAATCAATTTGGTTCACGTGTCCTGTTTGACACGTTAGAACACGAAATAGCTCGCGTGGCTCTTTTTAGCATGCTAGAGCTTCATTCTAAATAACTCGTGTGGCTCATCCGAGCACGCTGGAGTTCGAATCAATTTAGTTCACCTGTCCCGTTTGGCACGATAGAACACGAAATAGCTCGCGTGGCTCTTCTAGCACGCTAGAGCTTGATTCTAAATAACACGCGTGGCTCTTCTGAGCACGCTGGAGTTTGAATCAATTTAGTTCACGTGTCCCGTTTGACACGATAGAACGCGAAATAGCTCGCATAGCTCTTCTAGCACGCTAGAGCTTGATTCCAAATAACTTGCGTGGCTCATTTGAGCACGCTGGTCTTCGAATCAATTTAGTTCACGTGTCCTGGTTGACACGTTGGAACACGAAATAGCTCGCGTGCCTCTTCTAGCACACTAGAGCTTGATTCTAAATAACTCGCGTGGCTCATCTAACCACGCTGGAGTTTGAATCAATTTAGTTCACGTGTCCTGTTTGGCACGATAGAACACGAAATAACTCGCGTGGCTCTTTTAGCAAGCTAGAGCTTGATTCTAAATAACTCGCATGGCTCATCTGCGCACGCTGCATGTTCTGTTTGACACAATAGAACGCGAAATAGCTTGTGTGGCCCTTCTAGCACGCTAGAGCTTGATTCTAAATAACTCGCGTGGCTCATCGAAGCACGCTAGAGTTTGAATCAATTTAGTTCAAGTGTCCCATTTGACACGATAGAACACGAAATAACTCGCGTGGCTCTTCTAGCACCCTAGAGCTTGATTCTAAATAACTCGCGTGGCTTATCTAAGCACGCTGGAGTTTGAATCAATTTAGTTCAAGTGTCCTGTTAGACACGATAGAACACGAAATAGCTTGTGTGGCTCTTCTAGCACCCTAGACCTTGATTCTAAATAACTCGCGTGGCTCATATAAGCACGCTGGAGTTTGAATCAATTTAGTTCATGTGTCCCGTTTGGCACGATAGAACACGAAATAGCTCCGTGGCTCTTCTAGCACGCCAGAGCTTGATTCTAAATAACTCGCGTGGCTAATCCGAAAACACTGGAGTTTGAATCAATTTAGTTCATGTGTCCCGTTTGACACGATAGAACTCAAAATAGCTCGCGTGGCTCTTCTAGCACACTAGAGCTTGATTCTAAATAACTCACGTGGCTCATCCGAGCACGCTGAAGTTTGAATCAATTTAGTTCACGTGTTCTGTTTGACACGATAGAACACGAAATAGCTTGTGTGGCTCTTCTAGCACGCTAGAGCTTGATTATAAATAACTCGCGTGGCTCATCTGAGCACGCTAGAGTTCGAATCAATTTAGTTCACATTTCCCATTTGACACGTTGGAATACGAAATAGCTCGCGTGGCTCTTCTAGCACTTAAGAGCTTGATTCTAAATGACTCGTGTGGCTCATCTACCCACGCTGGAGTTTGAATCAATTTAGTTCATGTGTCCCGTTTGGCACGATAAAAAACAAAACAGCTCGCATGGCACTTCTAGCAGGCTAGAACATGATTCTAAACAACTCGTGTGGCTCCTCTGAGCACGCTGGAGTTTGAATCAATTTAGTTCACGTGTCCCATTTGACACGATAGAACACGAAATAGCTCCCGTTGCTCTTCTAGCACGCTAGAGCTTGATTCTAAATAACTTGTGTGGCTCATTTGAGCACGCTGGAGTTTGAATCAATTTAGTTCACCTGTCCCGTTTGGCAAGATAGAACACGAAATAGCTTGCGTAGCTCTTCTAGCACGCTAGAGCTTGATTCTAAATAACTCGTGTGGCTCTTCTGAGCACGCTGGAGTTTGAATTAATTTAGTTCACGTGTACCGTTTGACACGATAGAACGCCAAATAGCTCGCATGGCCCTTCTAGCACGCTAGAGCTTGATTCCAAATAACTCGCGTGGCTCATTTTAGCACGCTGGTGTTCGAATCAATTTAGTTCACATGTCCTGGTTGACACGTTCGAACACGAAATAGGTCGCGTGGCCCTTCTAGCACGCTAGAGCTGGATTCTAAATAACTCGCGTGGCTCATTGGAGCATGCTGGAGTTTGAATCAATTTAGTTCAAGTGTCCCGTTTGAAACGATAGAACACGAAATAACTCGCGTGGCTCTTCTAGCACCCTAGAGCTTGATTATAAATAACTCGCGTGGCTCATCTGAGCACGCTGCGTGTTCTATTTGACACAATAGAACACGAAATAGCTTGTGTGGCCCTTCTAGCACGCTAGAGCTTGATTCTAAATAACTCGCGTGGCTCATCGGAGCACGCTGGAGTTTGAATCAATTTAGTTCATGTGTCCCGTTTGGCACGACAGAAAACAAAATAGCTCGCGTGGCTCTTTTAACACGCTAGAACTTGATTCTAAACAACTCGTGTGGCTCCTCTGAGCACGCTGGAGTTTGAATCAATTTAGTTCACGTGTCCCGTTTGAGACGATAGAACACGAGATAGTTCCCGTTGCTCTTCTAGCACGCTAGAGCTTGATTCTAAATAACTCGTGTCGCTCATCTGAGCACGCTGGAGTTCGAATCAATTTAGTTCAGCTGTCCCGTTTGGCAAGATAGAACACAAAATAGCTTGCGTGACTCTTGTAGCACGCTAGAGCTTGATTCTAAATAACTCGCGTGGCTCTTCTGAGCACGCTGGAGTTTGAATCAATTTAGTTCACGTGTACCGTTTGACACGATAGAATGCTAAATAGCTCGCATGGCTCTTCTAGCACGCTAGAGCTTGATTCTAAATAACTGGCATGGCTCATCTGAGCACGCTGGAGTTTGAATCAATTAGTTCACGTGTTCTGTTTGACACAATAGAACACGAAATAGCTTGTGTGGCCCTTCTAGCACGATAGAGATTGATTCTAAATAACTCGCGTGGCTCATCTAAGCACGCTGGAGTTTGAATCAATTAAGTTCACGTGTCCCGTTTGACACGATAGAACACGAAATAGCTCCGTGGCTCTACTAGCACGCTAGAGCTTGATTCTAAATAACTCGCAAGGCTCATCTAACCACGCTGGAGTTTGAATCAATTTAGTTCACGTGTCTCGGCTGACACGTTGGAACACGAAATAGCTCGCGTGGCTGTTCTAGCACGCTAGAGCTTGATTCTAAACAACTCGTGTGGCTCCTCTGAGCACACTGGAGTTTGAATCAATTTAGTTCACGTGTCCCGTTTGACACGATAGAACACGAAATAGCTCGCGTGGCTCTTCTAGCATGATAGAGCTTGATTCTAAATAACTCTTTTGGCTCATTTGAGCACGCTGGAGTTCGAATCAATTTAGTTCACGTGTCCTGTTTGACACGTTAGAACACGAAATAGCTCGCGTAGCTCTTTTAGCATGCTAGAGCTTCATTCTAAATAACTCGTGTGGCTCATCCGAGCACGCTGGAGTTCGAATCAATTTAGTTCACCTGTCCCGTTTGGCACGATAGAACACGAAATAGCTCGCGTGGCTCTTCTAGCACGCTAGAGCTTGATTCTAAATAACTCGCGTGGCTCTTCTGAGCACGCTGGAGTTTTAATCAATTTAGTTCACGTGTCCCGTTTGACACGATAGAACGCGAAATAGCTCGCATAGCTCTTCTAGCACGCTAGAGCTTGATTCCAAATAACTTGCGTGGCTCATTTGAGCACGCTGGTCTTCGAATCAATTTAGTTCACGTGTCCTGGTTGACACGTTGGAACACGAAATAGCTCGCGTGCCTCTTCTAGCACACTAGAGCTTGATTCTAAATAACTCGCGTGGCTCATCTAACCACGCTGGAGTTTGAATCAATTTAGTTCACGTGTCCTGTTTGGCACGATAGAACACGAAATAACTCGCGTGGCTCTTTTAGCAAGCTAGAGCTTGATTCTAAATAACTCGCATGGCTCATCTAAGCACGCTGCATGTTCTGTTTGACACAATAGAACGCGAAATAGCTTGTGTGGCCCTTCTAGCACGCTAGAGCTTGATTCTAAATAACTCGCGTGGCTCATCGGAGCACGCTAGAGTTTGAATCAATTTAGTTCAAGTGTCCCATTTGACACGATAGAACACGAAATAACTCGCGTTGCTCTTCTAGCACCCTAGAGCTTGATTCTAAATAACTCGCGTGGCTTATCTAAGCACGCTGGAGTTTGAATCAATTTAGTTCAAGTGTCCTGTTAGACATGATAGAACACGAAATAGCTTGTGTGGCTCTTCTAGCACCCTAGACCTTGATTCTAAATAAATCGCGTGGCTCATATAAGCACGCTGGAGTTTGAATCAATTTAGTTCATGTGTCCCGTTTGGCACGATAGAACACGAAATAGCTCCGTGGCTCTTCTAGCACGCCAGAGCTTGATTCTAAATAACTCGCGTGGCTAATCCGAAAACACTGGAGTTTGAATCAATTTTGTTCATGTGTCCCGTTTGACACGATAGAACTCAAAATAGCTCGTGTGGCTCATCTAGCACACTAGAGCTTGATTCTAAATAACTCGCGTGGCTCATCCGAGCACGCTGAAGTTTGAATCAATTTAGTTCACGTGTTCTGTTTGACACGATAGAACACGAAATAGCTTGTGTGGCTCTTCTAGCACGCTAGAGCTTGACTATAAATAACTCGCGTGGCTCATCTGAGCACACTAGAGTTCGAATCAATTTAGTTCACATTTCCCATTTGACACGTTGGAATACGAAATAGCTCGCGTGGCTCTTCTAGCACTTAAGAGCTTGATTCTAAATGACTCGTGTGGCTCATCTACCCACGCTGGAGTTTGAATCAATTTAGTTCATGTGTCCCGTTTGGCACGATAAAAAACAAAACAGCTCGCGTGGCTCTTCTAGCAGGCTAGAACTTGATTCTAAACAAGTCGTGTGGCTCCTCTGAGCACGCTGGAGTTTGAATCAATTTAGTTCACGTGTCCCATTTGACACGATAGAACACGAAATAGCTCCCGTTGCTCTTCTAGCACGCTAGAGCTTGATTCTAAATAACTTGTGTGGCTCATCTGAGCATGCTGGAGTTCGAATCAATTTAGTTCACCTGTCCCGTTTGGCAAGATAGAACACGAAATAGCTTGCGTAGCTCTTCTAGCACGCTAGAGCTTGATTCTAAATAACTCGTGTGGCTCTTCTGAGCACGCTGGAGTTTGAATTAATTTAGTTCACGTGTACCGTTTGACACGATAGAACGCCAAATAGCTCGCATGGCTCTTCTAGCACGCTAGAGCTTGATTCCAAATAACTCGCGTGGCTCATTTTAGCACGCTGGTGTTCGAATCAATTTAGTTCACATGTCCTGGTTGACACGTTCGAACACGAAATAGGTCGCGTGGCCCTTCTAGCATGCTAGAGCTTGATTCTAAATAACTCGCGTGGCTCATTGGAGCACGCTGGAGTTTGAATCAATTTAGTTCAAGTGTCCCGTTTGAAACGATAGAACACGAAATAACTCGCGTGGCTCTTTTAGCACGCTAGAGCTTGATTCTAAATAACTCGCATGGCTCATCTGAGCACGCTGCGTGTTTTGTTTGACACAATAGAACACGAAATAGCTTGTGTGGCCCTTCTAGCACGCTAGAGCTTGATTCTAAATAACTCGCGTGGCGAATCGGAGCACGCTAGAGTTTGAATCAATTTAGTTCAAGTGTCCCGTTTGACACGATAGAACACGAAATAACTCGCGTGGCTCTTCTAGCACCCTAGAGCTTGATTCTAAATAACTCCCGTGGCTCATGTAAGCACGCTGGAGTTTGAATCAATTTAGTTCAAGTGTCCTGTTTGACACGATAGAACACGAAATAGCTTGCGTGGCTCTTCTATCACCCTAGAGCTTGATTCTAAATAACTCGCGTGGCTCATCTAAGTACGCTAGAGTTTGAATCAATTTAGTTCACGTGTCCCGTTTGGCACGATAGAATACGAAATAGCTCCGTGGCTCTTCTAGCACGCTAGAGCTTGATTCTAAATAAGTCGCGTGGTTAATCCGAAAACAATGGAGTTTGAATCAATTTAGTTCATGTGTCCCGTTTGACACGATAGAACACGAAATAGCTTACGTGGCTCTTCTAGCACACTAAAGCTTGATTCTAAATAACTCGCGTGGCTCATCCAAGCACGCTGGAGTTTGAATATATTTAGTTCACGTGTCCCGGCTAACACGTTGGAACACGAAATAGCTCGCGTGGCTCATCTAGCACGCTAGAGCTTGATTCTAAATAAGTCGCGTGGCTCATCCGAAAACACTGGAGTATGAATCAATTTAGTTCATGCGTCCCGTTTGACACGATAGAACACGAAATAGCTCGCGTGGCTCTTCTAGCACACTAGAGCTTGATTCTAAATAACTCGCGTGGCTAATCCAAGCACGCTGAAGTTTGAATCAATTTAGTTCACGTGTTCTGTTTGACACGATAGAACACGAAATAGCTTGTGTGGCTCTTCTAGCACACTAGAGGTTGATTATAAATAACTCGCGTGGCACATTTGAGCACGCTAGAGTTCGAATCAATTTTGTTCACATGTCCCGTTTGACACGTTGGAACACGAAATAGCTCGCGTGGCTCTTCTAGCACGCAAGAGCTTGATTCTAAATAACTCGTGTGGCTCATCTACCCACGCTGGAGTTTGAATCAATTTAGTTCAAGTGTCCCGTTTGAAACGATAGAACACGAAATAACTCGCGTGGCTCTTTTAGCACGCTAGAGCTTGATTCTAAATAACTCGCATGGCTCATCTGAGCACGCTGCGTGTTTTGTTTGACACAATAGAACACGAAATAGCTTGTGTGGCCCTTCTAGCACGCTAGAGCTTGATTCTAAATAACTCGCGTGGCGAATCGGAGCACGCTAGAGTTTGAATCAATTTAGTTCAAGTGTCCCGTTTGACACGATAGAACACGAAATAACTCGCGTGGCTCTTGTAGCACCCTAGAGCTTGATTCTAAATAACTCCCGTGGCTCATGTAAGCACGCTGGAGTTTGAATCAATTTAGTTCAAGTGTCCTGTTTGACACGATAGAACACGAAATAGCTTGCGTGGCTCTTCTATCACCCTAGAGCTTGATTCTAAATAACTCGCGTGGCTCATCTAAGTACGCTAGAGTTTGAATCAATTTAGTTCACGTGTCCCGTTTGGCACGATAGAATACGAAATAGCTCCGTGGCTCTTCTAGCACGCTAGAGCTTGATTCTAAATAAGTCGCGTGGTTAATCCGAAAACAATGGAGTTTGAATCAATTTAGTTCATGTGTCCCGTTTGACACGATAGAACACGAAATAGCTTACGTGGCTCTTCTAGCACACTAAAGCTTGATTCTAAATAACTCGCGTGGCTCATCCAAGCACGCTGGAGTTTGAATATATTTAGTTCACGTGTCCCGGCTAACACGTTGGAACACGAAATAGCTCGCGTGGCTCATCTAGCACGCTAGAGCTTGATCCTAAATAACTCGCGTGGCTCATCCGAAAACACTGGAGTATGAATCAATTTAGTTCATGCGTCCCGTTTGACACGATAGAACACGAAATAGCTCGCGTGGCTCTTCTAGCACACTAGAGCTTGATTCTAAATAACTCGCGTGGCTAATCCAAGCACGCTGAAGTTTGAATCAATTTAGTTCACGTGTTCTGTTTGACACGATAGAACACGAAATAGCTTGTGTGGCTCTTCTAGCACACTAGAGGTTGATTATAAATAACTCGCGTGGCACATTTGAGCACGCTAGAGTTCGAATCAATTTTGTTCACATGTCCCGTTTGACACGTTGGAACACGAAATAGCTCGCGTGGCTCTTCTAGCACGCAAGAGCTTGATTCTAAATAACTCGTGTGGCTCATCTACCCACGCTGGAGTTTGAATCAATTTAGTTCACGTGTCCCGTTTGGCACGATAGAAAACAAAATAGCTCATGTGGCTCTTCTAGCACCCTAGAGCTTGATTATAAATAACTCGCGTGGCTCATCTGAGCACGCTGCGTGTTCTATTTGACACAATAGAACACGAAATAGCTTGTGTGGCCCTTCTAGCACGCTAGAGCTTGATTCTAAATAACTCGCGTGGCCCATCGGAGCACGCTGGAGTTTGAATCAATTTAGTTCATGTGTCCCGTTTGGCACGACAGAAAACAAAATAGCTCGCGTGGCTCTTCTAACACGCTAGAACTTGATTCTAAACAACTCGTGTGGCTCCTCTGAGCACGCTGGAGTTTGAATCAATTTAGTTCACGTGTCCCGTTTGACACGATAGAACACGAGATAGTTCCCGTTGCTCTTCTAGCACGCTAGAGCTTGATTCTAAATAACTCGTGTGGCTCATCTACCCACGCTGGAGTTTGAATCAATTTAGTTCACGTGTCCCGTTTGGCACGATAGAAAACAAAATAGCTCATGTGGCTCTTCTAGCACCCTAGAGCTTGATTATAAATAACTCGCGTGGCTCATCTGAGCACGCTGCGTGTTCTATTTGACACAATAGAACACGAAATAGCTTGTGTGGCCCTTCTAGCACGCTAGAGCTTGATTCTAAATAACTCGCGTGGCCCATCGGAGCACGCTGGAGTTTGAATCAATTTAGTTCATGTGTCCCGTTTGGCACGACAGAAAACAAAATAGCTCGCGTGGCTCTTCTAACCCGCTAGAACTTGATTCTAAACAACTCGTGTGGCTCCTCTGAGCACGCTGGAGTTTGAATCAATTTAGTTCACGTGTCCCGTTTGACACGATAGAACACGAGATAGTTCCCGTTGCTCTTCTAGCACGCTAGAGCTTGATTCTAAATAACTCGTGTGGCTCATCTGAGCACGCTGGAGTTCGAATCAATTTAGTTCAGCTGTCCCGTTTGGCAAGATAGAACACAAAATAGCTTGCGTGACTCTTGTAGCACGCTAGAGCTTGATTCTAAATAACTCGCGTGGCTCTTCTGAGCACGCTGGAGTTTGAATCAATTTAGTTCACGTGTACCGTTTGACACGATAGAATGCCAAATAGCTCGCATGGCTCTTCTAGCACGCTAGAGCTTGATTCTAAATAACTGGCATGGCTCATCTGAGCACGCTGGAGTTTGAATCAATTAGTTCACGTGTTCTGTTTGACCCAATAGAACACGAAATAGCTTGTGTGGCCCTTCTAGCACGATAGAGATTGATTCTAAATAACTCGCGTGGCTCATCTAAGCACGCTGGAGTTTGAATCAATTAAGTTCACGTGTCCCGTTTGGCACGATAGAACACGAAATAGCTTCGTGGCTCTTCTAGCACGCTAGAGCTTGATTCTAAATAACTCGCAAGGCTCATCTAACCACGCTGGAGTTTGAATCAATTTAGTTCACGTGTCTCGGCTGACACGTTGGAACACGAAATAGCTCGCGTGGCTGTTCTAGCACGCTAGAGCTTGATTCTATATAACTTGTGTGGTTCCTCTGAGCATGCTGGAGTTTGAATCAATTTAGTTCACGTGTCCCGTTTGACACGATAGAACACGAAATAGTTCGTGTGGCTCTTCTAGCATGCTAGAGCTTGATTCGAAATACCTCGCGTGGCTCATCAGAGCACGCTGGAGTTCGAATCAATTAAGTTCACGTGTCCTATTTGACTCGTTGAAACACGAAATAGCTTGCGTCGCTCTTCCAGCATGCTAGAGCTTGATTCTAAATAACTCGTGTGGCTCATCTAACCACGCTAGAGTTTGAATCAATTTAGTTCACGTGTCTCGTTTGGCACGATAGAAAATGAAATAGCTCGCGTGGCTCGTCTAGCACGCTAGATCTTGATTCTAATAAACTCGCGTGGCTCATCTGAGCACGCTGTAGTTTGAATCACTTTAGTTCACGTGTCCCGTTTGTGACGATAGAACACGAAATAGCTCGCGTGGCTCTTCTAGCACGCTAGAGCTTGATTCTAAATTAATCGCGAGCCTCATCTGAGCACGCTGGAGATCGAATCAATTTAGTTAATGATTCCCGTTTGACAAGTTGGAACACGAAATAGCTTGCGTGGCTCTTATAGCACGCTAGAGCTTGATTCTAAATAACTCGCGTGGCTCATCTAACCACGTTGGAGTTTGAATCAATTTAGTTCCCGTGTCTCGTTTGGCACGATAGGACACGAAATAGCTCGCGTGGCTCTTCTAGGACACTAGAGCTTGATTCTAAATAACTCGCGTGGCTCGTCTGAGCACGCTTGAGTTTGAATCAATTTAGTTCACGTGTCCCGTTTGACACGATAGAACACGAAATAGCTTGCATGGCTCTTCTAGCACGCTAGAGCTTGATTCCAAATAACTCGCGTGGCTCATCTGAGCACGCTAGTGTTCGAATCAATTTAGTTCACGTGTCCCGGCTGACACGTTGGAACATAAAATAGCTCGCGTGGTGCTTCTAGCACGCTAGAGCTTGATTCTAAATAACTCGCGTGTCTCATCCGAGCACGCTGGAGTTTGAATCAATTTAGTTCACGTGTCCCGTTTGACACGATAGAACACGAAATAGTTCGTGTGGCTCTTCTAGCATGTTAGAGCTTGATTCAAAATACCTCGCGTGGCTCATCAGAGCATGCTGGAGTTCGAATCAATTAAGTTCACGTGTCCTATTTGACTCGTTGGAAGACGAAATTGCTCGTGTGGCTCTTCTAGCACGCTAGAGCTAGATTCTAAATAACTCGCGTGGCTCATCTGATCACGCAGGAGTTCGAATCAATTTAGTTCACGTGTCCCGTTTGACACGATAGAACACGAAATAGCTCGCGTGGCTCTTCTAACATGCTAGAGCTTGATTCTAAATAACTCGCATGGCTCATTTGAGCACGCTGGAGTTTGAATCTATTTAGTTCACGTGTCCCATTTGACACGATAGAACACGAAATAGCTCGTGTGGCTCTTCTAGCATGCTAGAACTTGATTCGAAATAACTCGTGAGGCTCATCAGAGCACGCTGGAGTTCGAAACAATGAAGTTCACGTGTCTCATTTGACTCGTTGGAACATGAAATAGCTTGCGTGGCTCTTCTAGCACGCTAGAGCTTGATTCTAAATAACTCGCGTGGCTCATCTAACCACGCTAGAGTTTGAATCAATTTAGTTCACGTGTCTTGTTTGGCACGATAGAAAACGAAATAGCTTGCGTGGCTCTTCTAGCACGCTATAGCTTGATTCTAATTAACTCGCGTGGCTCATCTGAGCACGTTGGAGTTTGAATCAATTTAGTTCACGTGTCCTGTTTGACACGATAGAACACAAAATAGCTCGCGTGGCTCTTCTAGCACGCTAGCGCTTGATTCTAATTAACTCACGTGGGTCATCTGAGCACGCTGGAGTTTGAATCAATTTAGTTCATGTGTCCCATTTGACACGATAGAACACGAAATAGCTCGTGTGGCTCTTCTAGCATGCTAGAGCTTGATTCAAAATAACTCGCGTAGCTCATCAGAGCACGCTGGAGTGCAAATCAATTTAGTTCACGTGTCCCATTTGACACGTCGGAACACGAAATAGCTTGCGTCACTCTTCTAGCATGCTAGAGCTTGATTCTAAATAACTCGCGTGACTCATCTAAGCAAGCTGGAGTTTGAATCAATTTAGTTAACATGTCCCGTTTGACAGGTTGGAACACGAAATAGCTCGCGTGGCTCTTCTAGCACGCTAGAGCTTGATTCTAAATAACTCCCGTGGCTCATCTGAGCACTCTGAATATCGAATCAATTTAGTTCACGTGTCCTGTTTGACACGATAGAACACGAAATAGCTTGCGTGGCTTTTCTAGTACCCTAGAGCTTGATTCTAAATAACTCGCGTGGCTCATCTAAGCAGGCTGGAGTTTGAATCAATTTAGTTCACGTGTCCAGTTTGGCACGATAGAACACGAAATAGCTCCGTGGCTCTTCTAGCACGCTAGAGCTTGATTCTAAATAACTCGCGTGGCTAATCTGAAAACACTGGAGTTTGAATCAATTTAGTTCATGTGTCCCGTTTGACACGATAGAACACGAAATAGCTTACGTGGCTCTTCTAGCACACTAGAGCTTGATTCTAAATAACTAGCGTGGCTCATCCAAGCACGCTGGAGTTTGAATATATTTAGTTCACGTGTCCCGGCTGACACGTTGGAACACGAAATAGCTCGCGTGGCTCATCTAGCACGTTAGAGCTTGATTCTAAATAACTCGCGTGGCTCATCCGAAAACACTGGAGTTTGAATCAATTTACTTCATGTATCTCGTTTGACACGATAGAACACAAAATAGCTCGCGTGGCTCTTCTAGCACACTAGAGCTTGATTCTAAATAACTCGGGTGGCTCATCCGAGCACGCTGAAGTTCGAATCAATTTAGTTCACGTGTTCTGTTTGACACGATAGAACACGAAATAGCTTGTGTGGCTCTTCTAGCACACTAGAGCTTTATTATAAATAACTCGCGTGGCTCATCTGAGTACGCTAGAGTTCGAATCAATTTAGGTCACATGTCCCGTTTGACACGTTGGAACACGAAATAGCTCGCGTGGCTCTTCTAGCACTTAAGAGCTTGATTCTAAATGACTCGTGTGGCTCATCTACCCACGTTGGAGTTTGAATCAATTTAGTTCATGTGTCCCGTTTGGCACGACAAAAAACAAAATAGCTCGCGTGGCTCTTCTAGCAGGCTAGAACTTGATTCTAAACGACTCGTGTGGCTCCTCTGAGCACGCTGGAGTTTGAATCAATTTAGTTCACGTGTCCCATTTGACACGATAGAACACGAAATAGCTCACGTTGCTCTTCTAGCACGCTATAGCTTGATTCTAATTAACTCGCGTGGCTCATCTGAGCACGTTGGAGTTTGAATCAATTTAGTTCACGTGTCCCGTTTAAAACGATAGAACACGAAATAGCTCGTGTGGCTCTTCTAGCATGCTAGAACTTGATTCTAAATAACTCGGGAGGCTCATCAGAGCACGCTGGAGTTCGAAACAATGAAGTTCACGTGTCTCATTTGACTCTTTGGAACACGAAATAGCTTGCGTGGCTCTTCTAGCACGCTAGATCTTGATTCTAAATAACTCGCGTGGCTCATCTAACCACGCTAGAGTTTGAATCAATTTAGTTCACGTGTCTCGTTTGGCACGATAGAAAACGAAATAGCTCGCTTGGCTCTTCTAGCACGCTATAGCTTGATTCTAATTAATCGCGTGGCTCATCTGAGCACGTTGGAGTTTGAATCAATTTAGTTCACGTGTCCCGTTTGACACGATAGAAGACGAAATAGCTCTCGTGGCTCTTCTAGTGCTAGAGCTTGATTCTAAATAACTCGCGTGGCTCATCTAAGCACGCTGAAGTTTGAATCAATTTAGTTCACGTGTCTCGTTTTGCACGATAGAACACGAAATAGCACGCGTGGCTCTTCTAGCACGCTAGCGCTTGATTCTAATTAATTCACGTGGCTCATCTGAGCACGCTGGAGTTTGAATCAATTTAGTTCATGTGTCCCATTTGACACGATAGAACACGAAATAGCTCGTGTGGCTCTTCTAGCATGCTAGAGCTTGATTCAAAATAACTCGCGTGGCTCATTACAGCACGCTGGAGTGCAAATCAATTTAGTTCACGTGTCCCATTTGACACGTCGGAACACGAAATAGCTTGCGTGACTCTTCTAGCATGCTAGAGCTTGATTCTAAATAACTCGCGTGGCTCATCTAAGCACGCTGGAGTTTGAATCAATTTAGTTAACATGTCCCGTTTGACAGGTTGGAACACGAAATAGCTCGCGTGGCTCTTCTAGCACGCTAGAGCTTGATTCTAAATAACTCGCGTGGCTCATCTGAGCACTCTGAAGTTCGAATCAATTTAGTTCACGTGTCCTGTTTGGCACGATAGAACACGAAATAACTCGCGTGGCTCTTTTAGCACGCTAGAGCTTGATTCTAAATAACTCGCATGGCTCATCTGAGCACGTTGCGTGTTCTGTTTAACATAATAGAACACGAAATAGCTTGTGTGGCCCTTCTAGCACGCTAGAGCTTGATTCTAAACAAATCGCGTGGCTCATCGGAGCACGCTAGAGTTTGAATCAATTTAGTTCAAGTGTCCCGTTTGACACGATAGAACATGAAATAAATCGCGTGGCTCTTCTAGCACCCTAGAGCTTGATTCTAAATAACTCGCGTGGCTTATCTAAGCAAGCTGGAGTTTGAATCAATTTAGTTCAAGTGTCCTGTTTGACACGATAGAACAGGAAATAGCTTGCGTGGCTCTTCTAGTACCCTAGAGCTTGATTCTAAATAACTCGCGTGGCTCATCTAACAACGCTGGAGTTTGAATCAATTTAGTTCACGTGTCCCGTTTGGCACGATAGAACACGAAATAGCTCAGTGGCTCTTCTAGCACGCTAGAGCTTGATTCTAAATAACTCGCGTGGCTAATCCGAAAACACCGGAGTTTGAATCAATTTAATTCATGTGTCCCGTTTGACACGATAGAACACGAAATAGCTCACGTTGCTCTTCTAGCACGCTAGAGCTTGATTCTAAATAAATCGTGTGGCTCATCTGAGCACGCTGGAGTTCGAATCAATTTAGTTCACCTGTCCCGTTTGGCAAGATAGAACACGAAATAGCTTGCGTGGCTCTTCTAGCACGCTAGAGCTTGATTCAAAATAACTCATGTGGCTCTTCTGAGCACGCTGGAGTTTGAATCAATTTAGTTCACGTGTACCGTTTGACACGATAGAACACGAAATAGCTTGTGTGGCTCTTCTAGCACGCTAAAGCTTTATTATAAATAACTCGCGTGGCTCATCTGAGTACGCTAGAGTTCAAATCAATTTAGTTCACGTGTCTCGTTTGGCGCGATAGAAAACGAAATAGGTCGCTTGGCTCTTCTAGCACGCTATAGCTTGATTCTAATTAACTCGCGTGGCTCATCTGAGCACGTTGGAGTTTGAATCAATTTAGTTCACGTGTCCCGTTTGACACGGTAGAACACGAAATAGCTCGCGTGGCTCTTCTAGCGCTAGAGCTTGATTCTAAATAACTCGCGTGGCTCATCTAAGCACGCCGGAGTTTGAATCAATTTAGTTCACGTGTCCCGTTTTGCACGATAGAACACGAAATAGCACGCGTGGCTCTTCTAGCACGCTAGCGCTTGATTCTAATTAATTCACGTGGCTCATCTGAGCACACTGGAGTTTGAATCAATTTAGTTCATGTGTCCCATTTGACACGATAGAACACGAAATAGCTCGTGTGGCTCTTCTAGCATGCTAGAGCTTGATTCAAAATAACTCGCGTGGCTCATTACAGCACGCTAGAGCTTGATTCTAAATAACTCGCGTGGCTCATCTGAGCACTCTGAAGTTCGAATCAATTTAGTTCACGTGTCCTGTTTGGCACGATAGAACACGAAATAACTCGCGTGGCTCTTTTAGCACGCTAGAGCTTGATTCTAAATAACTCGCATGGCTCATCTGAGCACGTTGCGTGTTCTGTTTAACATAATAGAACACGAAATAGCTTGTGTGGCCCTTCTAGCACGCTAGAGCTTGATTCTAATCAAATCGCGTGGCTCATCGGAGCACGCTAGAGTTTGAATCAATTTAGTTCAAGTGTCCCGTTTGACACGATAGAACATGAAATAACTCGCGTGGCTCTTCTAGCACCCTAGAGCTTGATTCTAAATAACTCGCGTGGCTTATCTAAGCAAGCTGGAGTTTGAATCAATTTAGTTCAAGTGTCCTGTTTGACACGATAGAACAGGAAATAGCTTGCGTGGCTCTTCAAGTACCCTAGAGCTTGATTCTAAATAACTCGCGTGGCTCATCTAACAATGCTGGAGTTTGAATATATTTAGTTCACGTGTCCCGACTGACACATTGGAACACGAAATAGCTCGCGTGGCTCATCTAGCACTTTAGAGCTTGATTCTAAATAACTCGCGTGGCTCATCCGAAAACACTGGAGTTTGAATCAATTTAGTTCATGTATCCCGTTTGACACGATAGAACACAAAATAGCTCGCGTGGCTCTTCTAGCAGGCTAGAACTTGATTCTAAACAACTCGTGTTGCTCCTCTGAGCACGCTGGAGTTTGAATCAATTTAGTTCACGTGTCCCATTTGACACGATAGAACACGAAATAGCTCGCGTGGCTCTTCTAGCGCTAGAGCTTGATTCTAAATAACTCGCATGGCTCATCTGAGCACGCTGGAGTTTGAATCTATTTAGTTCACGTGTCCCGTTTGACACGATAGAACACGAAATAGCTCGTGTGGCTCTTCTAGCATGCTAGAACTTGATTCTAAATAACTCGGGAGGCTCATCAGAGCACGCTGGAGTTCGAAATAATGAAGTTCACGTGTCTCATTTGACTCGTTGGAACACGAAATAGCTTACGTGGCTCTTCTAGCACGCTAGAGCTTGATTCTAAATAACTCGCGTGGCTCATCTAACCACGCTAGAGTTTGAATCAGTTTAGTTCACGTGTCTCGTTTGGCACGATAGAAAACGAAATAGCTCGCTTGGCTCTTCTAGCACGCTATAGCTTGATTCTAATTAACTCGCGTGGCTCATCTGAGCACGTTGGAGTTTGAATCAATTTAGTTCACGTGTCCCGTTTGACACGGTAGAACACGAAATAGCTCGCGTGGCTCTTCTAGCGCTAGAGCTTGATTCTAAATAACTCGCGTGGCTCATCTAAGCACGCTGGAGTTTGAATCATTTTAGTTCACGTGTCCCGTTTTGCACGATAGAACACGAAATAGCACGCGTGGCTCTTCTAGCACGCTAGCGCTTGATTCTAATTAATTCACGTGGCTCATCTGAGCATGATGGAGTTTGAATCAATTTAGTTCATGTGTCCCATTTTACACGATAGAACACGAAATAGCTCGTGTGGCTCTTCTAGCATGCTAGAGCTTGATTCAAAATAACTCGCGTGGCTCATTACAGCACGCTAGAGCTTGATTCTAAATAACTCGCGTGGCTCATCTGAGCACTCTGAAGTTCGAATCAATTTAGTTCACGTGTCCTGTTTGGCACGATAGAACACGAAATAACTCGCGTGGCTCTTTTAGCACGCTAGAGCTTGATTCTAAATAACTCGCATGGCTCATCTGAGCACGTTGCGTGTTCTGTTTAACATAATAGAACACGAAATAGCTTGTGTGGCCCTTCTAGCACGCTAGAGCTTGATTCTAAACAAATCGTGTGGCTCATCGGAGCACGCTAGAGTTTGAATCAATTTAGTTCACGTGTCCCGTTTGGCACGATAGAACACGAAATAGCTCCGTGGCTCTTCTAGCACGCTAGAGCTTGATTCTAAATAACTCGCGTGGCTCATCTAACCACGCTAGAGTTTGAATCAATTTAGTTCACGTGTCTCGTTTGGCACGATAGAAAACGAAATAGCTCGCTTGGCTCTTCTAGCACGCTATAGCTTGATTCTAATTAACTCGCGTGGCTCATCTGAGCACGTTGGAGTTCAAATCAATTTAGTTCACGTGTCCCGTTTGACACAGTAGAACACGAAATAGCTCGCGTGGCTCTTCTAGCACTAGAGCTTGATTCTAAATAACTCGCGTGGCTCATCTAAGCACGCTGGAGTTTGAATCAATTTAGTTCACGTGTCCCGTTTTGCACGATAGAACACGAAATAGCACGCGTGGCTCTTCTAGCACGCTAGCGCTTGATTTTAATTAATTCACGTGGCTCATCTGAGCACGCTGGAGTTTGAATCAATTTAGTTCATGTGTCCCATTTGACACGATAGAACACGAAATAGCTCGTGTGGCTCTTCTAGCATGCTAGAGCTTGATTCAAAATAACTTGCGTGGCTCATTACAGCACGCTAGAGCTTGATTCTAAATAACTCGCGTGGCTCATCTAAGCACTCTGAAGTTCGAATCAATTTAGTTCACGTGTCTTGTTTGGCACGATAGAACACGAAATAACTCGCGTGGCTCTTTTAGCACGCAAGAGCTTGATTCTAAATAACTCGCATGGCTCATCTGAGCACGTTGCGTGTTCTGTTTTACATAATAGAACACGAAATAGCTTGTGTGGCCCTTCTAGCACGCTAGAGCTTGATTCTAAACAAATCGCGTGGCTCATCGGAGCACGCTAGAGTTTGAATCAATTTAGTTCAAGTGTCCCGTTTGACACGATAGAACATGAAATAACTCGCATGGCTCTTCTAGCACCCTAGAGCTTGATTCTAAATAACTCGCGTGGCTTATCTAAGCAAGCTGGAGTTTGAATCAATTTAGTTCAAGTGTCCTGTTTGAGACGATAGAACAGGAAATAGCTTGCGTGGCTCTTCTAGTACCCTAGAGCTTGATTCTAAATAACTCCCGTGGCTCATCTAACAACGCTGGAGTTTGAATCAATTTAGTTCACGTGTCCCGTTTGGCACGATAGAACACGAAATAGCTCCGTGGCTCTTCTAGCACGCTAGAGCTTGATTCTAAATAACTAGTGTGGCTAATCCGAAAACACTGGAGTTTGAATCAATTTAGTTCATGTGTCCCGTTTGACACGATAGAACACGAAATAGCTCACGTTGCTCTTCTAGCACGCCAGAGCTTGATTCTAAATAACTCGTGTGGCTCATCTAAGCACGCTGGTGTTTGAATCAATTTAGTTCACCTGTCCTGTTTGGCAAGATAGAACACGAAATAGCTTGCGTGGCTCTTCTAGCACGCTAGAGCTTGATTCTAAATAACTCGTGTGGCTCTTCTGAGCATGCTGGAGTTTGAATCAATTTAGTTCACGTGTGCCGTTTGACACGATAGAACGCCAAATAGCTCGCATGGCTCTTCTAGCACGCTAGAGCTTGATTCCAAATAACTCGCGTGGCTCATTTTAGCACGCTGGTGTTCGAATCAATTTAGTTCACATGTCCTGGTTGACACGTTGGAACACGAAATAGCTCGCGTGCCTCTTCTAGCACACTAGAGCTTAATTCTAAATAGCTCGCGTGGCTTATCTAACCACGCTGGAGTTTTAATCAATTTAGTTCACGTGTCCTGTTTGGCACGATAGAACACGAAATAGCTCGCGTGGCTCTTTTAGCACGCTAGAGCTTGGTTCTAAATAACTCGCATGGCTCATCTGAGCACGCTGCGTGTTCTTTTTGACACAATAGAACACGAAATAGCTTGTGTGGCCCTTCTAGCATGCAAGAGCTTGATTCTAAATAACACGCGTGGCTCATCGGATCACGCTGGAGTTTGAATCAATTTAGTTCAAGTGTCCCGTTTGAAACGATAGAACACGAAATAACTCGCGTGGCTCTTCTAGCACCCTAGAGCTTGATTATAAATAACTCGCGTGGCTCATCTGAGCACGCTGCGTGTTCTATTTGACACAATAGAACACGAAATAACTTGTGTGGCCCTTCTAGCACGCTAGAGCTTGATTCTAAATAACTCGCGTGGCTCTTCTAGCACGCTAGAGCTTGATTCTAAATAACTCGCAAGGCTCATCTAACCACACTGGAGTTTGAATCAATTTAGTTCACGTGTCTCGGCTGACACGTTGGAAGACGAAATAGCTCGCGTGGCTGTTCTAGCACGCTAGAGCTTGATTCTAAATAACTCGTGTGGTTCCTCTGAGCACGATGGAGTTCGAATCAATTTAGGTCATGTGTCCCGTTTGACACGACATAACACGAAATAGTGCGCGTGGCTCCTCTAGCACGCTAGAGCTTGATTCTAATTAACTCGCGTGGTACATCTGAGCATGCTGGAGTTTGAATCAATTTAGTTCACGTGTCCCGTTTGACATGATAGAACACGAAATAGTTCGTGTGGCTCTTCTAGCATGCTAGAGCTTGATTCGAAATACCTCGCGTGGCTCATCAGAGCACGTTGGAGTTCGAATCAATTAAGTTCACGTGTCCTATTTGACTCGTTGGAACACGAAATAGCTTGCGTGGCTCTTCTAGCACGCTAGAGCTTGATTCTAAATAACTCTCGTGGCTCATCTAACCACGCTAGAGTTTGAATCAATTTAGTTCACGTGTCTCGTTTGGCACGATAGAAAACGAAATAGCTCGCGTGGCTCTTCTAGCACGCTAGATCTTGATTCTAATTAACTCGCGTGGCTCATCTGAGCACGCTGCAGTTTGAATCACTTTAGTTCACGTGTCCTGTTTGACACGATAGAAGACGAAATAGCTCGCGTGGCTCTTCTAGCACGCTAGAGCTTGATTCTAAATTACTCGCGAGGCTCATCTGAGCACGCTGGAGATCGAATCAATTTAGTTAACGATTCCCGTTTGACAAGTTGGAACACGAAATAGCTTGCGTGGCTCTTATAGCACGCTAGAGCTTGATTCTAAATAGCTCGCGTGGCTCATCTAACCACGCTGGAGTTTTAATCAATTTAGTTCACGTGTCCTGTTTGGCACGATAGAACACGAAATAGCTTGCGTGGCTCTTCTAGCACGCTAGAGCTTGATTTTAAATAACTCGCGTGGCTCATCGGAGCACGCTGGAGTTTGAATCAATTTAGTTCAAGTGTCCCGTTTGAAACGATGGAACACGAAATAACTCGCGTGGCTCTTCTAGCACCCTAGAGCTTGATTATAAATAACTCTCGTGGCTCATCTGAGCACGCTGCGTGTTCTATTTGACACAATAGAACACGAAATAGCTTGTGTGGCCCTTCTAGCACGCTAGAGCTTGATTCTAAATAACTCGCGTGGCTCATCGGAGCACGCTGGAGTTTGAATCAATTTAGTTCAAGTGTCCCGTTTGAAACGATAGAACACGAAATAACTCGCGTGGCTCTTCAAGCACCCTTGAGCTTGATTATAAATAACTCGCGTGGCTCATCTAAGCACACTTCGTGTTCTATTTGACACAATAGAACACGAAATAGCTTGTGTGGCCCTTCTAGCACGCTAGAGCTTGATTCTAAATAACTCGCGTGGCTCATCGGAGCACGTTGGAGTTTGAATCAATTTAGTTCATGTGTCCCGTTTGGCACGACAGAAAACAAAATAGTTCGCGTGGCTCTTCTAGCACGCTAGAACTTGATTCTAAACAACTCGTGTGGCTCCTCTAAGCACGCTGGAGTTTGAATCAATTTAGTTCACGTGTCCCGTTTGACACGATAGAACACGAGATAGTTCCCGTTGCTCTTCTAGCATGCTAGAGCTTGATTCTAAATAACACGTAAGGCTCATCTGAGCACGCTGGAGTTCGAATCAGTTTAGTTCACCTGTCTCGTTTGGCAAGATAGAACACGAAATAGCTTGCGTGGCTCTTCTAGCACGCTAGAGCTTGATTTTAAATAACTCGCGTGGCTCTTCTGAGCACTCTGGAGTTTGAATCAATTTAGTTCACGTGTAGCGTTTGACACGATAGAATGCCAAATAGCTCGCATGGCTCTTCTAGCACGCTAGAGCTTGATTCTAAATAACAGGCATGGCTCATCTGAGCACGCTGGAGTTTGAATCAATTTAGTTCATGTGTCCCGTTTGACACGATAGAACACGAGATAGTTCCCGTTGCTCTTCTAGCACGCTAGAGCTTGATTCTAAATAACTCGTGTGGCTCATCTGAGCACGCTGGAGTTCGAATCAATTTAGTTCACATGTCCCGTTTGACACGATAGAACACGAAATAGCTCGCGTGGCTCTTCTAGCACGCTAGAGCTTCATTCTAAATAACTCGCGTCGCTCATCTAGCACGCTGGAGTTTGAATCAATTTAGTTCACGTGTCCCGTTTGTCACGTTAGAACACGAAATAGCTCGCATGGCTTATTTAGCATGTTAGAGCTTGATTCTACATAACTCGCATGGCTCATCTGAGCATGCTGGTGTTTGAATCAATTTAGTTCACGTGTCCCGTTTGACATGATAGAACACGAAATATCACACGTGGCACTTTTAGCATGCTAGAGATTGATTCTAAATTACTCGCGTGGCTGATCTAACCACGCTGGAGTTTGAATCAATTTAGTTCACCTGTCCCGTTTGGCAAGAATAGCATGCAAAATAGCTCTCGTGGCTCTTCTAGCACGTTAGAGCTTGATTCTAAATAATTCGCGTGGCTCATCTGAGGACGTTGGAGTTTGAATCAATTTAGTTCATGTGTCCCGTTTCACACGATAGAATACGAAATAGCTCGCGTGGCTCTTCTAGCACGCCAGAGCTTGATTCTAAATAACTCGCGTGGCTCATCTGAGCACACTGGAGTTCGAATTGATTTAGTTCACGTGTCCCGTTTGCCACGTTGCAAGATGAAATAGCTCGCGTGGCTCTTCTAGCACGCCAAAGCTTTATTCTAAGTAACTCGCGTGGCTCATCTAACCACGCTAGAGTTTGAATCAATTTAGTTCACGTGTCCCGTTTGGCACGATAGAAAACGAAATCGTTCACGTGGCTCTTCTAGCATGTTAGAGCTTGATTCTAATTAAATCGCGTGGCTCATCTGCGCACGCTGGAGTTTGAATCAATTTAGTTCACGTATGCCGTTTGACAGAATAGAACACGAAATAGCTCGCGTGGCTCTTCTAGCACGTCGGTGCTTTATTCTAAATAACTCGCATGGCTCATCTGACCACGCTGGAGTTTGAATCAATTTAATTCATGTGTCCCGTTTGGCACGATAGAAAATGAAATAGTTCGCGTGGCTCTTCTAGCACGCTAGAAACTCGCGTGGCTCATCTGAGCATGCTGGAGTTTGAATCAATTTAGTTCACGTGTCCCGTTTGACACGATAGAACACGAAGTAGCTCGCGTGGCTCTTCTAGCACGCTAGAGCTTGATTCTAAATAACTCGCATGGCTCATCTGAGCATGCTGGAGTTCGAATCAATTTAGTTCACGTGTCCTGTTTAACACGATAGAACACAAAATAGCTCACGTGGCTCTTCAAGTACACTAGAGCTTGATTCTAAATAACTCGTGTGGCTTATTTGAGCACGCTAGAGTTCGAATCAATTTAGTTCACGTGTCCCGTTTGACACATTGGAACACGAAATAGCTCGCGTGGGTCTTCTAGCACGCTAGAGCTTCATTCTAAATAACTCGCGTCGCTCATCTGAGCACGCTGGACTTTGAATCAATTTAGTTCATGTGTCCCGTTTGACACGATAAAACACGAAATAGCTCGTGTGGCTCTTTTAGCATGCTAGAGCTTGATTCTAAATTACTCGCGTGGCTGATCTAACCACGTTGGAGTTTGAATCAATTTATTTCACCTGTCCCGTTTGGCATGATAGAACGCGAAATAGCTGTCGTGGCTCTTCTAACTCGCTAGAACTTGATCTAAATAACTCGCGTAGCTCATCTGAGGACGCTGGAGTTTGAATCAATTTAGTTCACGTGTCCCGTTTGACACGATAGAACACGAAATAGCTCACGTTGCTCATCTAGCACGCCAGAGCTTGATTCTAAATAACTCGCGTGGCTCATCTGAGCACGCTTGAGTTCAAATCAATTTAGTTCACGTGTCCCGTTTGCCACGTTGCAATACGAAATAGCTCGCGTGGCTCTTCTAGCACGCCAAAGCTTTATTCTAAGTAACTCGCGTGGCCCATCTAACCACGCTAGAGTTTGAATCAATTTAGTTCACGTGTCCCGTTTTCCACGATAGAAAACGAAATAGTTTGCGTGGCTCTTCTAGCACGCTAGAGCTTGATTCTAATTAACTCGCGTGGCTCATCTGGGAACGCTGGAGTTTGAATCAATTTAGTTCACGTCTGTCGTTTGACACAATAGAACACGAAATAGCTCGCGTGGCTCTTCTAGCACGTTAGAGCTATATTCTAAATAACTCGCGTGGATCAACTGACCACGCTGGAGTTTGAATCAATTTAGTTCACGTGTCCCGTTTAGCACGATAGAAAATAAAATAGTTCGCGTGGCTCTTCTAGCACGCTAGAAACTCGCGAGGCTCATTTGAGCACGCTGGAGTTCGAATCAATTTAGTTCACGTGTCCCGTTTGGCATGATAGAAAATGAAATAGCTCGCGTGGCTCTTCTAGCACGCTAGAGCTTGATTCTAATTAACTCGCGTGGCTCATCTGAGCACGCTTGAGTTTGAATCAATTTAGTTCACATGTCCCGTTTGACACATTGGAACACGAAATAGCTCGCGTGGCTCTTCTAGCACGCTAGAGCTTTATTCTAAGTAACTCGCATGGCTCATCTAACCACGCTAGAGTTTGAATCAATTTAGTTCACGTGTCCCGTTTGGCACGATAGAAAACGAAATAGTTCGCGTGGCAATTCTAGCACGCTAGAGCTTGATTCTAATTAAATCGCGTGGCTCATCTGCGCACGCTGGAGTTTGAATAAATTTAGTTCAAGTGTGCCGTTTGACAGAATAGAACACGAAATAGCTCGCGTGGCTCTTCTAGCACGTCGGAGCTTTATTCTAAATAACTCGTGTGGCTCATCTGACCACGCTGGAGTTTGATCAATTTAATTCACGTGTCCCGTTTGGCACGATAGAAAATGAAATAGTTCGCGTGGCTCTTCTAGCACGCTAGAAACTCGCGTGGCTCATCTGAGCACGCTGGAGTTTGAATCAATTTAGTTCACGTGTCACGTTTGACACGATAGAAAATGAAGTAGCTCGCGTGGCTCTTCTAGCACGCTAGAGCTTGATTATAAATAACTCGCATGGCTCATCTGAGCATGCTGGAGTTCGAATCAATTTAGTTCACGTGTCCTGTTTAACACGATAAAACACAAAATAGCTCACGTGGCTCTTCAAGCACGCTAGAGCTTGATTCTAAATAACTCGTGTGGCTTATTTGAGGACGCTAGAGTTCGAATCAATTTAGTTCACGTGTCCCGTTTGACACATTGGAACACGAAATAGCTCGCGTGGCTCTTCTACCACGCTAGAGCTTCATTCTAAATAACTCGCGTCGCTCATTTGAGCACGCTGGAGTTTGAATCAATTTAGTTCATGTGTCCCGTTTGACACGATAAAACACGAAATAGCTCGCGTGGCTCTTTTAGCATGCTAGAGCTTGATTCTCAATTACTCGCGTGGCTGATCTAACCACGGTGGAGTTTGAATCAATTTAGTTCATCTGTCCCGTTTGGCACGATAGAACGCGAAATAGCTCTCGTGGCTCTTCTAGCACGCTAGAGCTTGATCTAAATAACTCGCGTGGCTCATCTGGGCACGCTGGAGTTTGAATCAATTTAGTTCACGTGTGCCGTTTGACACAATAGAACACGAAATAGCTCGTGTGGCTCTTCTAGCACGCCAGAGCTTGATTCTAAATAACTCGCGTGGATCAACTGACCACGCTTGAGTTTGAATCAATTTAGTTCACGTGTCCCGTTTGGCACGATAGAAAATGAAATTGTTCGCGTGGATCTTCTAGCACGCTAGAAACTCGCGAGGCTCATTTGAGCACGCTGGAGTTCGAATCAATTTAGTTCACGTGTCCCGTTTGGCACGATAGAAAATGAAATAGCTCGCGTGGCTCTTTTAGCACGCTAGAGCTTTATTCTGATTAACTCGCGTGGCTCATCTGAGCACGCTTGAGTTTGAATCAATTTAGTTCACATGTCCCGTTTGACACGTTGGAAAACAAAATAGCTCGCGTGGCTCTTCTAGCACAATAGAGCTTGATTCTAAATAACTCGTGTGGCTCATCTGAGCACGCTGGAGTTCGAATCAATTTAGTTCACGTGTCCCGTTTGACACGATAGAACACGAAATAGCTCGCATGGCTCTTCTAGCACGTCAGAGCTCTATTCTAAATAACTCGCGTGGATCAACTGACCACGCTGGAGTTTGAATCAATTTAGTTCACGTGTCCCGTTTGACATGATAGAAAATGAAATAGTTCGCGTGGCTCTTCTAGCACGCTAGAAACTCGAGAGGCTCATTTATGCACACTAGAGTTCGAATCAATTTAGTTCACGTGTCCCGTTTGGCACGATAGAAAATGAAATAGCTCGCGTGGCTCTTTTAGCACGCTAGAGCTTGATTCTAATTAACTCGCGTGGCTCATCTGAGCACGCTGGAGTTTGAATCGATTTAGTTCACATGTCCCGTTTGACACGTTGGAACACGAAATAGCTCGCGTGGCTCTTCTAGCACGCTAGAGCTTGATTCTAAATAACTCTTGTGGCTCATCTGAGCACGCTGGAGTTCGAATCAATTTACTTCACGTGTCCCGTTTGACACGATAGAACACGAAATAGCTCGCGTGGCTCTTCTAGCACGTCAGAGCTCTATTCTAAATAACTCGCGTGGATCAACTGACCACGCTGGAGTTTGAATCAATTTAGTTCACGTGTCCCGTTTGACATGATAGAAAATGAAATAGTTCGCGTGGCTCTTCTAGCACGCTAGAAACTCGCGAGGCTCATCTGAGCATGCTGGAGTTTGAATCAATTTAGTTCATATGTCCCGTTTGACACGATAAAACACGAAATAGCTCGCGTGGATCTTTTAGCATGCTAGAGCTTGATTCTAAATTACTCGCGTGGCTGATCTAACCACGCTGGAGTTTGAATCAATTTAGTTCACCTGTCCCGTTTGGCACGATAGAACACGAAATAGCTCGCGTGGCTCTTCTAGCACGCTAGAGCTTGATTCTAAATAAATCGCGTGGCTCATCTGAGGATGCTGGAGTTTTAATCAATTTAGTTCACGTGTCTCGTTTGACACGATAGAACACAAAATAGCTCGCGTGGCTCTTCTAGCACGCCAAAGCTTTATTCTAAATAACTCGCGTCACTCATCTGAGCACGCTGGAGTTCGAATCAATTTAGTTCACGTATCCCGTTTGACACGTTGCAACAAGAAATAGCTTGCGTGGCTTTTCTAGCACGCCTGAACTTTATTCTAAGTAACTCGCGTGGCTCATCTAACCACGCTAGAGTTTGAATCAATTTAGTTCACGTGTCCCGTTTGGCACGATAGAAAATGAAATAGTTCGTGTGGCTCTTCTAGCACGCTAGAGCTTTATTCTAAATAACTCGCGTGGCTCATCTGACCACGCTAGAGTTTGAATCAATTTAGTTCACATGTCCCGTTTGACACGATAAAACACAAAATAGCTCGCGTGGCTCTTTTAGCATGCTAGAGCTTGATTCAAAATTACTCGCGTGGCTGATCTAACCACACTGGAGTTTGAATCAATTTAGTTCACCTATCCCATTTGGCACGATAGAACACGAAATAGCTCGCGTGGCTCTTCTAGCACGCTTGAGCTTGATTCTAAATAACTCGCGTGGCTCATTTGAGGATGCTGGAGTTTGAATCAATTTAGTTCACGTGTCCCATTTGACACGATAGAACACGAAATAGCTCGCGTGGCTCTTCTAGCATGCCAGAGTTTGATTCTAAATAACTCGCGTGGCTCATGTGAGCACGCTGGAGTTCGAATTAATTTAGTTCATGTGTCCCGTTTGACACGTTGCAACACAAAATAGCTTGCGTGGCTTTTCTAGGACGCTAGAGCTTTATTCTAAGTAACTCGCGTGGCTCTTCTAGCATGCGAAAGCTTTATTCTAAATAACTCACGTGGCTCATCTGACCACGCTAGAGTTTGAATCAATTTAGTTCACGTGTTCCGTTTGGCACGATAGAAAACGAAATAGTTCGCGTGGCTCTTCTAGCACGCTAGAAACTCTCGTGGCTCATCTGAGCACGCTGGATTTCGAATCAATTTAGGTCACGTGTCTCGTTTGGCACGATAGAAAACGAAATAGCTCGGGTGGCTCTTCTAGCATGCTAGAGCTTGATTCTAATTAACTCGCGTGGCTCATCTGAGCATGCTGGAGTTTGAATCAATTTAATTCACGTGTCCCGTTTGACACGTTGGAACACAAAATAGCTCGCGTGGCTCTTCTAGCATGCTAGAGCTTGATTCTAAATAACTCGTGTGGCTCATCTGAGCACGCTGGAGTTCGAATCAATTTACTTCACGTGTCCCGTTTGACACGATAGAACACGAAATAGCTCGCGTGGCTCTTCTAGCACGTTAGAGCTCTATTCGAAATAACTCGCGTGGATCAACTGACCACGCTGGAGTTTGAATCAATTTAGTTCACGTGTCCCGTTTGACATGATAGAAAATGAAATAGTTCGCCTGGCTCTTCAAGCACACTAGAAACTCGCGAGGCTCATTTGAGCACGCTGGAGTTCGAATCAATTTAGTTCACGTGTCCCGTTTGGCACGATAGAAAATGAAATAGCTCGCGTGGCTCTTTTAGCACGCTAGAGCTTGATTCTAATTAACTCGCGTGGCTCATCTGAGCACGCTGGAGTTTGAATCGATTTAGTTCACATATCCCGTTTGACACGTTGGAAAACGAAATAGCTCGCGTGGCTCTACTAGCACGCTAGAGCTTCATTCTAAATAACTCGCGTCGCTCATCTGAGCACGCTGGAGTTTGAATCAATTTAGTTCATGTGTCCCGTTTGACACGATAAAAGACGAAATAGCTTTCGTGGCTCTTTTAGCATGCTAGAGCTTGATTCTAAATTACTCGCGTGGCTGATCTAAACACGCTGGAGTTTGCATCAATTTAGTTCACCTGTCCCGTTTGGCACGATAGAAAATGAAATAGCTTGGGTGGCTCTTCTAGCACGCTAGAGCTTGATTCTAATTAACTTGCGTGGCTCATCTGAGCATGCTGGAGTTTGAATCAATTTAGTTCACGTGTCCCGTTTGACACGTTGGAAAAAAAAATAGCTCGCGTGGCTCTTCTAGCACAATAGAGCTTGATTCTAAATAACTCGTGTGGCTCATCTGAGCACGCTGGAGTTCGAATCAATTTAGTTCACGTGTCCCGTTTGACACGATAGAACACGAAATAGCTCGCATGGCTCTTCTAGCACGTCAGAGCTCTATTCTAAATAACTCGCGTGGATCAACTGACCACGCTGGAGTTTGAATCAATTTAGTTCACGTGTCCCGTTTGACATGATAGAAAATGAAATAGTTCGCGTGGCTCTTCTAGCACGCTAGAAACTCGAGAGGCTCATTTATGCACGCTGGAGTTCGAATCAATTTAGTTCACGTGTCCCGTTTGGCACGATAGAAAATGAAATAGCTCGCGTGGCTCTTTTAGCACGCTAGAGCTTGATTCTAATTAACTCGCGTGGCTCATCTGAGCACGCTGGAGTTTGAATCGATTTAATTCACATGTCCCGTTTGACACGTTGGAACACGAAATAGCTCGCGTGGCTCTTCTAGCACGTTAGAGCTTGATTCTAAATAACTCGTGTGGCTCATCTGAGCACGCTGGAGTTCGAATCAATTTACTTCACGTGTCCCGTTTGACACGATAGAACACGAAATAGCTCGCGTGGCTCTTCTAGCACGTCAGAGCTCTATTCTAAATAACTCGCGTGGATCAACTGACCACGCTGAAGTTTGAATCAATTTAGTTCACGTGTCCCGTTTGACATGATAGAAAATGAAATAGTTCGCGTGGCTCTTCTAGCACGCTAGAAACTAGCGAGGCTCATTTGAGCACGCTGGAGTTCGAATCAATTTAGTTCACGTGTCCCGTTTGGCACGATAGAAAATGAAATAGCTCGCGTGGCTCTTTTAGCACGCTAGAGCTTGATTCTAATTAACTCGGTGGCTCATCTGAGCCGCTGGAGTTTGAATCGATTTAGTTCACATGTCCCGTTTGACACGTTGGAAAACGAAATAGCTCGCGTGGCTCTACTAGCACGCTAGAGCTTCATTCTAAATAACTCGCGTCGCTCATCTGAGCACGCTGGAGTTTGAATCAATTTAGTTCATGTGTCCCGTTTGACACGATAAAAGACGAAATAGCTTGCGTGGCTCTTTTAGCATGCTAGAGCTTGATTCTAAATTACTCGCGTGGCTGATCTAACCACGCTGGAGTTTGCATCAATTTAGTTCACCTGTCCCGTTTGGCACGATAGAAAACGAAATAGCTCGGGTGGCTCTTCTAGCACGCTAGAGCTTGATTCTAATTAACTTGCGTGGCTCATCTGAGCATGCTGGAGTTTGAATCAATTTAGTTCACGTGTCCCGTTTGACACATTGGAAAACAAAATAGCTCGCGTGGCTCTTCTAGCACGCTAGAGCTTGATTCTAAATAACTCGTGTGGCTCATCTGAGCACGCTGGAGTTCGAATCAATTTAGTTCACGTGTCCCGTTTGACACGATAGAACACGAAATAGCTCGCATGGCTCTTCTAGCACGTCAGAGCTCCATTCTAAATAACTCGCGTGGATCAACTGACCACGCTGGAGTTTGAATCAATTTAGTTCACGTGTCCCGTTTGACATGATAGAAAATGAAATAGTTCGCGTGGCTCTTCTAGCACGCTAGAAACTCGAGAGGCTCATTTGAGCACGTTGGAGTTCGAATCAATTTAGTTCACGTGTCCCGTTTGGCACGATAGAAAATGAAATAGCTCGCGTGGCTCATCTGAGCACGCTGGAGTTTGAATCAATTTAGTTCACATGTCCCGTTTGACACGTTGGAACACGAAATAGCTCGCGTGGCTCTTCTAGCACGCTAGAGCTTCATTCTAAATAAGTCACGTCGCTCATCTGAGCACGCTGGAGTTTGAATCAATTTAGTTCATGTGTCCCGTTTGACACGATAAAACACGAAATAGCTCGCGTGGCTCTTTTAGCATGCTAGAGCATGATTCTAAAATACTCGCGTGGCTGATCTAACCACGCTGGAGTTTGAATCAATTTAGTTCACCTGTCCCGTTTGGCACGATAGAACACGAAATAGCTCGCGTGGCTCTTCTAGCACGTTAGAGCTTGACTCTAAATAACACGCGTGGCTCATCTGAGTATGCTGGAGTTTGAATCAATTTAGTTCACGTGTCCCATTTGACACGATAGAACACGAAATAGCTAGCGTGGCTCTTCTAGCACGCCATAGCTTGATTCTAAATAACTCGCATGGCTCATGTGAGCACGCTGGAGTTCGAATCAATTTAGTTCATGTTTCCCGTTTGACACGTTGCAACACGAAATTGCTTGCGTGGCTTTTCTAGGACGCCAGAGCTTTATTCTAAGTAACTCGCGTGGCTCTTCTAGCATGCCAAAGCTTTATTCTAAATAACTCACGTGGCTCATCTGACCACACTAGAGTTTGAATCAATTTAGTTCACGTGTCCCGTTTGGCACGATATAAAACGAAATAGTTCGCGTGGCTCTTCTAACACGCTAGAAACTCGCGTGGCTCATCTGAGCACGCTGGATTTCGAATCAATTTAAGTCACGTGTCCCGTTTGGCATGATAGAAAACGAAATAGCTCGGGTGGCTCTTCTAGCACGCTAGAGCTTGATTCTAATTAACTCGAGTGGCTCATCTGAGCATGCTGGAGTTTGAATCAATTTAGATCACGTGTCCCGTTTGACACGTTGGAACACGAAATAGCTCGCGTGGCTCTTATAGCACGCTAGAGCTTGATTCTAAATAACTCGTGTGGCTCATCTGAGCACGCTGGAGTTCGAATCAATTTAGTTCACATGTCCCATTTGACACGATAGAACAGGAAATAGCTCGCGTGGCTCTTCTAGAACGTCAGAGCTCTATTCTAAATAACTCGCGTGGATCAACTGACCACGCTGGAGTTTGAATCAATTTAGTTCACGTGTCTCGTTTGGCACGATAGAAAATGAAATAGTTCGATGGCTCTTCTAGCACGCTAGAAACTCGCGAGGTTCATTTGAGCACGCTGGAGTTCGAATAAATTTAGATCACGTGTCCCGTTTGGCATGATAGGAAATGAAATAGCTCGTGTGGCTCTTTTAGCACGCTAGAGCTTGATTATAATTAACTCGCGTGGCTCATCTGAGCACGCTGGAGTTTGAATCAATTTAGTTCACCTGTCCCGTTTGACACGTTGGAACACGAAATAGCTCGCGTGGCTCTTCTAGCACGATAGAGCTTCATTCTAAATAACTCGCGTCGCTCATCTGAGCACGCTGGAGTTTGAATCAATTTAGTTCATGTGTCCCGTTTGACACGATAAAACACGAAATAGCTCGCGTGGCTCTTTTAGCATGCTAGAGCTTGATTCTAAATTACTCGCGTGGCTGATCTAACCACGCTGGAGTTTGAATCAATTTACTTCACCTGTCCCGTTTGGCACGATAGAACACGAAATAGCTCGTGTGGCTCTTCTAGCACGTCACAACTTTATTCTAAATAACTCGCGTGGATCAACTGACCACGCTGGAGTTTGAATCAATGTAGTTCACGTGTCCCGTTTGGCACGATAGAAAATGAAATAGTTCGTGTGGCTCTTCTAGCACACTAGAAACTCACGAGGCTCATTTGAGCACACTGGAGTTCGAATCAATTTAGATCACGTATCCCTTTTGGCACGATAGAAAATGAAATAGCTCGCGTGGCTCTTTTAGCACGCTAGAGGTTGATTCTAATTAACTCGCGTGGCTCATCTGAGCACGCTGGAGTTGGAATCAATTTAGTTCACATGTCCCGTTTGACACGTTGGAACACGAAATAGCTCGCGTGGCTCTTATAGCACGCTAGAGCTTGATTCTAAATAACTCGTGTGGCTCATCTTAGCACGCTGGAGTTCGAATCAATTTAGTTCACATGTCCCATTTGACACGATAGAACACGAAATAGCTCGCGTGGCTCTTCTAGCACGTCAGAGCTCTATTCTAAATAACTCGCGTGGATCAACTGACCGCGCTGCAGTTTGAATCAATTTAGTTCACGTGTCCCGTTTGGCACGATAGGAAATGAAATAGATCGCGTGGCTCTTCTAGCACGCTAGAAACTCGCGAGGCTCATTTGAGCACGCTGGAGATCGAATCAATTTAGTTCACGTGTCCCGTTTGGCATGATAGAAAATAAAATAGCTCGCGTGGCTCTTTTAGCACGCTAGAGCTTGATTCTAATTTACTCGCGTGGCTCATCTGAGCACGCTGGAGTTTGAATCAATTTAGTTCACATGTCCCGTTTGACATGTTGGACCACGAAATAGCTCACGTGGCTCTTCTAGCACGCTAGAGCTTCATTCTAAATAACTCGCGTCGCTCATCTGAGCACGCTGGAGTTTGAATCAATTTAGTTCATGAGCCCCGTTTGACACGATAAAACACGAAATAGCTCGCGTGGCTCTTTTAGCGTGCTAGAGCTTGATTCTAAATTACTCGCGTGGCTGATCTAACCACGCTGGAGTTTGAATCAATTTAGTTCACCTGTCCCATTTGGCACGATAGAACACGAAATAGCTCGCGTGGCTCTTCTAGCACGTCACAGCTTTATTCTAAATAACTCGCGTGGATCAACTGACCACGCTGGAGTTTGAATCAATGTAGTTCTCGTGTCCCGTTTGGCACGATAGAAAATGAAATAGTTCGTGTGGCTCTTCTAGCACGCTAGAAACTCGCGAGGCTCATTTGAGCACACTGGAGTTCGAATCAATTTAGTTCACGTATCCCGTTTGGCACGATAGAAAATGAAATAGCTCGCGTGGCTCTTTTAGCACGCTAGAGCTTGATTCTAATTAACTCGCGTGGCTCATCTGAGCACGCTGGAGTTTGAATTAATTTAGTTCACGTGTCCCGTTTGACACGTTGGAACACGAAATAGCTCACGTGGCTCTTCTAGAACGCTAGAGCTTCATTCTAAATAAGTCGCGTCGCTCATCTGAGCACGCTGGAGTTTGAATCAATTTAGTTCATGTGTCCCGTTAGACACGATAAAACACGAAATAGCTCGCGTGGCTCTTTTAGCATTCTAGAGCTTGATTCTAAATTACTCGCGTGGCTGATCTAACCACGCTGGAGTTTGAATCAATTTAGTTCACCTGTCCCATTTGGCACGACAGAACACGAAATAGCTCGGGTGGCTCTTCTAGCACGCTAGAGCTTGATTCTAATTAACTCGCGTGGCTCATCTGAGCATGCTGGAGTTTGAATCAATTTAGTTCACGTGTCCTGTTTGACACGATAGAACACGAAATAGCTCGCGTGCCTCTTCTAGCACGCCAGAGCTTGATTCTAAATAAATCGCGTGGCTCATCTCAGCACGCTGGAGTTTGAATCAATGTAGTTCACGTGTCCCGTTTGGCACGATAGAAAATGAAATAGTTCTCGTGGCTCTTCTAGCACGCTAGAAACTCGCGAGGCTCATTTGAGCACACTGGAGTTCGAATCAATTTAGTTCACGTGTCCCGTTTCGCACGATAGAAAATGAAATAGCTCGCGTGGCTCTTTTAGCACGCTAGAGCTTGATTCTAATTAACTCGCGTGGCTCATCTGAGCACGCTGGAGTTTGAATCAATTTAGTTCACATGTCCCGTTTGACACGTTGGAACACGAAATAGCTCGCATGGCTCTTCTAGCACGCTAGAGCTTCATTCTAAATAAGTCGCGTCGCTCATCTGAGGACCCTGGAGTTTGAATCAACATAGTTTATGTGTCCCATTTGACACGATAAAACACGAAATAGCTCGCATGGCTCTTTTAGCATGCTAGAGCTTGATTCTAAATTACTCGCGTGGCTGATCTAACCACGCTGGAGTTTGCATCAATTTAGTTCACCTGTCCCGTTTGGCACGATAGAAAACGAAATAGCTCGGGTGGCTCTTCTAGCACGCTAGAGCTTGATTCTAATTAACTTGCGTGGCTCATCTGAGCATGCTGGAGTTTGAATCAATTTAGTTCACGTGTCCCGTTTGACACATTGGAAAACAAAATAGCTCGCGTGGCTCTTCTAGCACGCTAGAGCTTGATTCTAAATAACTCGTGTGGCTCATCTGAGCACGCTGGAGTTCGAATCAATTTAGTTCACGTGTCCCGTTTGACACGATATAACACGAAATAGCTCGCATGGCTCTTCTAGCACGTCAGAGCTCCATTCTAAATAACTCGCGTGGATCAACTGACCACGCTGGAGTTTGAATCAATTTAGTTCACGTGTCCCGTTTGACATGATAGAAAATGAAATAGTTCGCGTGGCTCTTCTAGCACGCTAGAAACTCGAGAGGCTCATTTGAGCACGTTGGAGTTCGAATCAATTTAGTTCACGTGTCCCGTTTGGCACGATAGAAAATGAAATAGCTCGCGTGGCTCATCTGAGCACGCTGGAGTTTGAATCAATTTAGTTCACATGTCCCGTTTGACACGTTGGAACACGAAATAGCTCGCGTGGCTCTTCTAGCACGCTAGAGCTTCATTCTAAATAAGTCACGTCGCTCATCTAACCACGCTGGAGTTTGAATCAATTTAGTTCACCTGTCCCGTTTGGCACGATAGAACACGAAATAGCTCGCGTGGCTCTTCTAGCACGTTAGAGCTTGATTCTAAATAACACGCGTGGCTCATCTGAGTATGCTGGAGTTTGAATCAATTTAGTTCACGTGTCCCATTTGACACGATAGAACACGAAATAGCTAGCGTGCCTCTTCTAGCACGCCATAGCTTGATTCTAAATAACTCGCATGGCTCATGTGAGCACGCTGGAGTTCGAATCAATTTAGTTCATGTTTCCCGTTTGACACGTTGCAACACGAAATTGCTTGCGTGGCTTTTCTAGGACGCCAGAGCTTTATTCTAAGTAACTCGCGTGGCTCTTCTAGCATGCCAAAGCTTTATTCTAAATAACTCACGTGGCTCATCTTACCACACTAGAGTTTGAATCAATTTAGTTCACGTGTCCCGTTTGGCACGATATAAAACGAAATAGTTCGCGTGGCTCTTCTAACACGCTAGAAACTCGCGTGGCTCATCTGAGCACGCTGGATTTCGAATCAATTTAGGTCACGTGTCCCGTTTGGCATGATAGAAAACGAAATAGCTCGGGTGGCTCTTCTAGCACGCTAGAGCTTGATTCTAATTAACTCGAGTGGCTCATCTGAGCATGCTGGAGTTTGAATCAATTTAGATCACGTGTCCCGTTTGACACGTTGGAACACGAAATAGCTCGCGTGGCTCTTATAGCACGCTAGAGCTTGATTCTAAATAACTCGTGTGGCTCATCTGAGCACGCTGGAGTTCGAATCAATTTAGTTCACATGTCCCATTTGACACGATAGAACACGAAATAGCTCGCGTGGCTCTTCTAGCACGTCAGAGCTCTATTCTAAATAACTCGCGTGGATCAACTGACCACGCTGGAGTTTGAATCAATTTAGTTCACGTGTCCCGTTTGGCACGATAGAAAATGAAATAGTTCGATGGCTCTTCTAGCACGCTAGAAACTCGCGAGGTTCATTTGAGCACGCTGGAGTTCGAATAAATTTAGATCACGTGTCCCGTTTGGCATGATAGAAAATGAAATAGCTCGTGTGGCTCTTTTAGCACGCTAGAGCTTGATTCTAATTAACTCGCGTGGCTCATCTGAGCACGCTGGAGTTTGAATCAATTTAGTTCACCTGTCCCGTTTGACACGTTGGAACACGAAATAGCTCGCGTGGCTCTTCTAGCACGATAGAGCTTCATTCTAAATAACTCGCGTCGCTCATCTGAGCACGCTGGAGTTTGAATCAATTTAGTTCATGTGTCCCGTTTGACACGATAAAACACGAAATAGCTCGCGTGGCTCTTTTAGCATGCTAGAGCTTGATTCTAAATTACTCGCGTGGCTGATCTAACCACGCTGGAGTTTGAATCAATTTACTTCACCTGTCCCGTTTGGCACGATAGAACACGAAATAGCTCGTGTGGCTCTTCTAGCACGTCACAGCTTTATTCTAAATAACTCGCGTGGATCAACTGACCACGCTGGAGTTTGAATCAATGTAGTTCACGTGTCCCGTTTGGCACGATAGAAAATGAAATAGTTCGTGTGGCTCTTCTAGCACACTAGAAACTCACGAGGCTCATTTGAGCACACTGGAGTTCGAATCAATTTAGTTCACGTATCCCGTTTGGCACGATAGAAAATGAAATAGCTCGCGTGGCTCTTTTAGCACGCTAGAGCTTGATTCTAATTAACTCACGTGGCTCATCTGAGAACGCTGGAGTTGGAATCAATTTAGTTCACATGTCCCGTTTGACATGTTGGACCACGAAATAGCTCACGTGGCTCTTCTAGCACGCTAGAGCTTCATTCTAAATAACTCGCGTCGCTCATCTGAGCACGCTGGAGTTTGAATCAATTTAGTTCATGAGCCCCGTTTGACACGATAAAACACGAAATAGCTCGCGTGGCTCTTTTAGCGTGCTAGAGCTTGATTCTAAATTACTCGCGTGGCTGATCTAACCACGCTGGAGTTTGAATCAATTTAGTTCACCTGTCCCATTTGGCACGATAGAACACGAAATAGCTCGCGTGGCTCTTCTAGCACGTCACAGCTTTATTCTAAATAACTCGCGTGGATCAACTGACCACGCTGGAGTTTGAATCAATGTAGTTCTCGTGTCCTGTTTGGCACGATAGAAAATGAAATAGTTCGTGTGGCTCTTCTAGCACGCTAGAAACTCGCGAGGCTCATTTGAGCACACTGGAGTTCGAATCAATTTAGTTCACGTATCCCGTTTGGCACGATAGAAAATGAAATAGCTCGCGTGGCTCTTTTAGCACGCTAGAGCTTGATTCTAATTAACTCGCGTGGCTCATCTGAGCACGCTGGAGTTTGAATTAATTTAGTTCACGTGTCCCGTTTGACACGTTGGAACACGAAATAGCTCACGTGGCTCTTGTAGAACGCTAGAGCTTCATTCTAAATAAGTCGCGTCGCTCATCTGAGCACGCTGGAGTTTGAATCAATTTAGTTCATGTGTCCCGTTTGACACGATAAAACACGAAATAGCTCGCGTGGCTCTTTTAGCATTCTAGAGCTTGATTCTAAATTACTCGCGTGGCTGATCTAACCACGCTGGAGTTTGAATCAATTTAGTTCACCTGTCCCATTTGGCACGACAGAACACGAAATAGCTCGGGTGGCTCTTCTAGCACGCTAGAGCTTGATTCTAATTAACTCGCGTGGCTCATCTGAGCATGCTGGAGTTTGAATCAATTTAGTTCACGTGTCCTGTTTGACACGATAGAACACGAAATAGCTCGCGTGCCTCTTCTAGCACGCCAGAGCTTGATTCTAAATAAATCGCGTGGCTCATCTCAGCACGCTGGAGTTTGAATCAATGTAGTTCACGTGTCCCGTTTGGCACGATAGAAAATGAAATAGTTCTCGTGGCTCTTCTAGCACGCTAGAAACTCGCGAGGCTCATTTGAGCACACTGGAGTTCGAATCAATTTAGTTCACGTGTCCCATTTGGCACGATAGAAAATGAAATAGCTCGCGTGGCTCTTTTAGCACGCTAGAGCTTGATTCTAATTAACTCGCGTGGCTCATCTGAGCACGCTGGAGTTTGAATCAATTTAGTTCACATGTCCCGTTTGACACGTTGGAACACGAAATAGCTCGCATGGCTCTTCTAGCACGCTAGAGCTTCATTCTAAATAAGTCGCGTCGCTCATCTGAGCACCCTGGAGTTTGAATCAACATAGTTTATGTGTCCCGTTTGACACGATAAAACACGAAATAGCTCGCATGGCTCTTTTAGCATGCTAGAGCTTGATTCTAAATTACTCGCGTGGCTGATCTAACCACGCTGGAGTTTGCATCAATTTAGTTCACCTGTCCCGTTTGGCACGATAGAAAACGAAATAGCTCGGGTGGCTCTTCTAGCACGCTAGAGCTTGATTCTAATTAACTTGCGTGGCTCATCTGAGCATGCTGGAGTTTGAATCAATTTAGTTCACGTGTCCCGTTTGACACATTGGAAAACAAAATAGCTCGCGTGGCTCTTCTAGCACGCTAGAGCTTGATTCTAAATAACTCGTGTGGCTCATCTGAGCACGCTGGAGTTCGAATCAATTTAGTTCACGTGTCCCGTTTGACACGATAGAACACGAAATAGCTCGCATGGCTCTTCTAGCACGTCAGAGCTCCATTCTAAATAACTCGCGTGGATCAACTGACCACGCTGGAGTTTGAATCAATTTAGTTCACGTGTCCCGTTTGACATGATAGAAAATGAAATAGTTCGCGTGGCTCTTCTAGCACGCTAGAAACTCGAGGGGCTCATTTGAGCACGTTGGAGTTCGAATCAATTTAGTTCACGTGTCCCGTTTGGCACGATAGAAAATGAAATAGCTCGCGTGGCTCATCTGAGCACGCTGGAGTTTGAATCAATTTAGTTCACATGTCCCGTTTGACACGTTGGAACACGAAATAGCTCGCGTGGCTCTTCTAGCACGCTAGAGCTTCATTCTAAATAAGTCACGTCGCTCATCTGAGCACGCTGGAGTTTGAATCAATTTAGTTCATGTGTCCCGTTTGACACGATAAAACACGAAATAGCTCGCGTGGCTCTTTTAGCATGCTAGAGCATGATTCTAAAATACTCGCGTGGCTGATCTAACCACGCTGGAGTTTGAATCAATTTAGTTCACCTGTCCCGTTTGGCACGATAGAACACGAAATAGCTCGCGTGGCTCTTCTAGCACGTTAGAGCTTGATTCTAAATAACACGCGTGGCTCATCTGAGTATGCTGGAGTTTGAATCAATTTAGTTCACGTGTCCCATTTGACACGATAGAACACGAAATAGCTAGCGTGGCTCTTCTAGCACGCCATAGCTTGATTCTAAATAACTCGCATGGCTCATGTGAGCACGCTGGAGTTCGAATCAATTTAGTTCATGTTTCCCGTTTGACACGTTGCAACACGAAATTGCTTGCGTGGCTTTTCTAGGACGCCAGAGCTTTATTCTAAGTAACTCGCGTGGCTCTTCTAGCATGCCAAAGCTTTATTCTAAATAACTCACGTGGCTCATCTGACCACACTAGAGTTTGAATCAATTTAGTTCACGTGTCCCGTTTGGCACGATATAAAACGAAATAGTTCGCGTGGCTCTTCTAACACGCTAGAAACTCGCGTGGCTCATCTGAGCACGCTGGATTTCGAATCAATTTAGGTCACGTGTCCCGTTTGGCATGATAGAAAACGAAATAGCTCAGGTGGCTCTTCTAGCACGCTAGAGCTTGATTCTAATTAACTCGAGTGGCTCATCTGAGCATGCTGGAGTTTGAATCAATTTAGATCACGTGTCCCGTTTGACACGTTGGAACACGAAATAGCTCGCGTGGCTCTTATAGCACGCTAGAGCTTGATTCTAAATAACTCGTGTGGCTCATCTGAGCACGCTGGAGTTCGAATCAATTTAGTTCACATGTCCCATTTGACACGATAGAACACGAAATAGCTCGCGTGGCTCTTCTAGCACGTCAGAGCTCTATTCTAAATAACTCGCGTGGATCAACTGACAACGCTGGAGTTTGAATCAATTTAGTTCACGTGTCCCGTTTGGCACGATAGAAAATGAAATAGTTCGATGGCTCTTCTAGCACGCTAGAAACTCGCGAGGTTCATTTGAGCACGCTGGAGTTCGAATAAATTTAGATCACGTGTCCCGTTTGGCATGATAGAAAATGAAATAGCTCGTGTGGCTCTTTTAGCACGCTAGAGCTTGATTCTAATTAACTCGCGTGGCTCATCTGAGCACGCTGGAGTTTGAATCAATTTAGTTCACCTGTCCCGTTTGACACGTTGGAACACGAAATAGCTCGCGTGGCTCTTCTAGCACGATAGAGCTTCATTCTAAATAACTCGCGTCGCTCATCTGAGCACGCTGGAGTTTGAATCAATTTAGTTCATGTGTCCCGTTTGACACGATAAAACACGAAATAGCTCGCGTGGCTCTTTTAGCATGCTAGAGCTTGATTCTAAATTACTCGCGTGACTGATCTAACCACGCTGGAGTTTGAATCAATTTACTTCACCTGTCCCGTTTGGCACGGTAGAACACGAAATAGCTCGTGTGGCTCTTCTAGCACGTCACAGCTTTATTCTAAATAACTCGCGTGGATCAACTGACCACGCTGGAGTTTGAATCAATGTAGTTCACGTGTCCCGTTTGGCACGATAGAAAATGAAATAGTTCGTGTGGCTCTTCTAGCACACTAGAAACTCACGAGGCTCATTTGAGCACACTGGAGTTCGAATCAATTTAGTTCACGTATCCCGTTTGGCACGATAGAAAATGAAATAGCTCGCGTGGCTCTTTTAGCATGCTAGAGCTTGATTCTAATTTACTCACGTGGCTCATCTGAGCACGCTGGAGTTGGAATCAATTTAGTTCACATGTCCCGTTTGACATGTTGGACCACGAAATAGCTCACGTGGCTCTTCTAGCACGCTAGAGCTTCATTCTAAATAACTCGCGTCGCTCATCTGAGCACGCTGGAGTTTGAATCAATTTAGTTCATGAGCCCCGTTTGACACGATAAAACACGAAATAGCTCGCGTGGCTCTTTTAGCGTGCTAGAGCTTGATTCTAAATTACTCGCGTGGCTGATCTAACCACGCTGGAGTTTGAATCAATTTAGTTCACCTGTCCCATTTGGCACGATAGAACACGAAATAGCTCGCGTGGCTCTTCTAGCACGTCACAGCTTTATTCTAAATAACTCGCGTGGATCAACTGACCACGCTGGAGTTTGAATCAATGTAGTTCTCGTGTCCCGTTTGGCACGATAGAAAATGAAATAGTTCGTGTGGCTCTTCTAGCAGGCTAGAAACTCGCGAGGCTCATTTGAGCACACTGGAGTTCGAATCAATTTAGTTCACGTATCCCGTTTGGCACGATAGAAAATGAAATAGCTCGCGTGGCTCTTTTAGCACGCTAGAGCTTGATTCTAATTAACTCGCGTGGCTCATCTGAGCACGCTGGAGTTTGAATTAATTTAGTTCACGTGTCCCGTTTGACACGTTGGAACACGAAATAGCTCACGTGGCTCTTCTAGAACGCTAGAGCTTCATTCTAAATAAGTCGCGTCGCTCATCTGAGCACGCTGGAGTTTGAATCAATTTAGTTCATGTGTCCCGTTTGACACGATAAAACACGAAATAGCTCGCGTGGCTCTTTTAGCATTCTAGAGCTTGATTCTAAATTACTCGCGTGGCTGATCTAACCACGCTGGAGTTTGAATCAATTTAGTTCACCTGTCCCATTTGGCACGACAGAACACGAAATAGCTCGGGTGGCTCTTCTAGCACGCTAGAGCTTGATTCTAATTAACTCGCGTGGCTCATCTGAGCATGCTGGAGTTTGAATCAATTTAGTTCACGTGTCCTGTTTGACACGATAGAACACGAAATAGCTCGCGTGCCTCTTCTAGCACGCCAGAGCTTGATTCTAAATAAATCGCGTGGCTCATCTCAGCACGCTGGAGTTTGAATCAATGTAGTTCACGTGTCCCGTTTGGCACGATAGAAAATGAAATAGTTCTCGTGGCTCTTCTAGCACGCTAGAAACTCGCGAGGCTCATTTGAGCACACTGGAGTTCGAATCAATTTAGTTCACGGCTCCCATTTGGCACGATAGAAAATGAAATAGCTCGCGTGGCTCTTTTAGCACGCTAGAGCTTGATTCTAATTAACTCGCGTGGCTCATCTGAGCACGCTGGAGTTTGAATCAATTTAGTTCACATGTCCCGTTTGACACGTTGGAACACGAAATAGCTCGCATGGCTCTTCTAGCACGCTAGAGCTTCATTCTAAATAAGTCGCGTCGCTCATCTGAGCACCCTGGAGTTTGAATCAACATAGTTTATGTGTCCCGTTTGACACGATAAAACACGAAATAGCTCGCATGGCTCTTTTAGCATCCTAGAGCTTGATTCTAAATTACTCGCGTGGCTGATCTAACCACGCTGGAGTTTGCATCAATTTAGTTCACCTGTCCCGTTTGGCACGATAGAAAACGAAATAGCTCGGGTGGCTCTTCTAGCACGCTAGAGCTTGATTCTAATTAACTTGCGTGGCTCATCTGAGCATGCTGGAGTTTGAATCAATTTAGTTCACGTGTCCCGTTTGACACATTGGAAAACAAAATAGCTCGCGTGGCTCTTCTAGCACGCTAGAGCTTGATTCTAAATAACTCGTGTGGCTCATCTGAGCACGCTGGAGTTCGAATCAATTTAGTTCACGTGTCCCGTTTGACACGATAGAACACGAAATAGCTCGCATGGCTCTTCTAGCACGTCAGAGCTCCATTCTAAATAACTCGCGTGGATCAACTGACCACGCTGGAGTTTGAATCAATTTAGTTCACGTGTCCCGTTTGACATGATAGAAAATGAAATAGTTCGCGTGGCTCTTCTAGCACGCTAGAAACTCGAGAGGCTCATTTGAGCACGTTGGAGTTCGAATCAATTTAGTTCACGTGTCCCGTTTGGCACGATAGAAAATGAAATAGCTCGCGTGGCTCATCTGAGCACGCTGGAGTTTGAATCAATTTAGTTCACATGTCCCGTTTGACACGTTGGAACACGAAATAGCTCGCGTGGCTCTTCTAGCACGCTAGAGCTTCATTCTAAATAAGTCACGTCGCTCATCTGAGCACGCTGGAGTTTGAATCAATTTAGTTCATGTGTCCCGTTTGACACGATAAAACACGAAATAGCTCGCGTGGCTCTTTTAGCATGCTAGAGCATGATTCTAAAATACTCGCGTGGCTGATCTAACCACGCTGGAGTTTGAATCAATTTAGTTCACCTGTCCCGTTTGGCACGATAGAACACGAAATAGCTCGCGTGGCTCTTCTAGCACGTTAGAGCTTGATTCTAAATAACACGCGTGGCTCATCTGAGTATGCTGGAGTTTGAATCAATTTAGTTCACGTGTCCCATTTGACACGATAGAACACGAAATAGCTAGCGTGGCTCTTCTAGCACGCCATAGCTTGATTCTAAATAACTCGCATGGCTCATGTGAGCACGCTGGAGTTCGAATCAATTTAGTTCATGTTTCCCGTTTGACACGTTGCAACACGAAATTGCTTGCGTGGCTTTTCTTGGACGCCAGAGCTTTATTCTAAGTAACTCGCGTGGCTCTTCTAGCATGCCAAAGCTTTATTCTAAATAACTCACGTGGCTCATCTGACCACACTAGAGTTTGAATCAATTTAGTTCACGTGTCCCGTTTGGCACGATATAAAACGAAATAGTTCGCGTGGCTCTTCTAACACGCTAGAAACTCGCGTGGCTCATCTGAGCACGCTGGATTTCGAATCAATTTAGGTCACGTGTCCCGTTTGGCATGATAGAAAACGAAATAGCTCAGGTGGCTCTTCTAGCACGCTAGAGCTTGATTCTAATTAACTCGAGTGGCTCATCTGAGCATGCTGGAGTTTGAATCAATTTAGATCACGTGTCCCGTTTGACACGTTGGAACACGAAATAGCTCGCGTGGCTCTTATAGCACGCTAGAGCTTGATTCTAAATAACTCGTGTGGCTCATCTGAGCACGCTGGAGTTCGAATCAATTTAGTTCACATGTCCCATTTGACACGATAGAACACGAAATAGCTCGCGTGGCTCTTCTAGCACGTCAGAGCTCTATTCTAAATAACTCGCGTGGATCAACTGACAACGCTGGAGTTTGAATCAATTTAGTTCACGTGTCCCGTTTGGCACGATAGAAAATGAAATAGTTCGATGGCTCTTCTAGCACGCTAGAAACTCGCGAGGTTCATTTGAGCACGCTGGAGTTCGAATAAATTTAGATCACGTGTCCCGTTTGGCATGATAGAAAATGAAATAGCTCGTGTGGCTCTTTTAGCACGCTAGAGCTTGATTCTAATTAACTCGCGTGGCTCATCTGAGCACGCTGGAGTTTGAATCAATTTAGTTCACCTGTCCCGTTTGACACGTTGGAAGACGAAATAGCTCGCGTGGCTCTTCTAGCACGATAGAGCTTCATTCTAAATAACTCGCGTCGCTCATCTGAGCACGCTGGAGTTTGAATCAATTTAGTTCATGTGTCCCGTTTGACACGATAAAACACGAAATAGCTCGCGTGGCTCTTTTAGCATGCTAGAGCTTGATTCTAAATTACTCGCGTGACTGATCTAACCACGCTGGAGTTTGAATCAATTTACTTCACCTGTCCCGTTTGGCACGGTAGAACACGAAATAGCTCGTGTGGCTCTTCTAGCACGTCACAGCTTTATTCTAAATAACTCGCGTGGATCAACTGACCACGCTGGAGTTTGAATCAATGTAGTTCACGTGTCCCGTTTGGCACGATAGAAAATGAAATAGTTCGTGTGGCTCTTCTAGCACACTAGAAACTCACGAGGCTCATTTGAGCACACTGGAGTTCGAATCAATTTAGTTCACGTATCCCTTTTGGCACGATAGAAAATGAAATAGCTCGCGTGGCTCTTTTAGCACGCTAGAGCTTGATTCTAATTAACTCGCGTGGCTCATCTGAGCACGCTGGAGTTGGAATCAATTTAGTTCACATGTCCCGTTTGACACGTTGGAACACGAAATAGCTCGCTTGGCTCTTATAGCACGCTAGAGCTTGATTCTAAATAACTCGTGTGGCTCATCTTAGCACGCTGGAGTTCGAATCAATTTAGTTCACATGTCCCATTTGACACGATAGAACACGAAATAGCTCGCGTGGCTCTTCTAGCACGTCAGAGCTCTATTCTAAATAACTCGCGTGGATCAACTGACCGCGCTGCAGTTTGAATCAATTTAGTTCACGTGTCCCGTTTGGCACGATAGGAAATGAAATAGATCGCGTGGCTCTTCTAGCACGCTAGAAACTCGCGAGGCTCATTTGAGCACGCTGGAGTTCGAATCAATTTAGTTCACGTGTCCCGTTTGGCATGATAGAAAATAAAATAGCTCGCGTGGCTCTTTTAGCACGCTAGAGCTTGATTCTAATTTACTCGCGTGGCTCATCTGAGCACGCTGGAGTTTGAATCAATTTAGTTCACATGTCCCGTTTGACATGTTGGACCACGAAATAGCTCACGTGGCTCTTCTAGCACGCTAGAGCTTCATTCTAAATAACTCGCGTCGCTCATCTGAGCACGCTGGAGTTTGAATCAATTTAGTTCATGAGCCCCGTTTGACACGATAAAACACGAAATAGCTCGCGTGGCTCTTTTAGCGTGCTAGAGCTTGATTCTAAATTACTCGCGTGGCTGATCTAACCACGCTGGAGTTTGAATCAATTTAGTTCACCTGTCCCATTTGGCACGATAGAACACGAAATAGCTCGCGTGGCTCTTCTAGCACGTCACAGCTTTATTCTAAATAACTCGCGTGGATCAACTGACCACGCTGGAGTTTGAATCAATGTAGTTCTCGTGTCCCGTTTGGCACGATAGAAAATGAAATAGTTTGTGTGGCTCTTCTAGCACGCTAGAAACTCGCGAGGCTCATTTGAGCACACTGGAGTTCGAATCAATTTAGTTCACGTATCCCGTTTGGCACGATAGAAAATGAAATAGCTCGCGTGGCTCTTTTAGCACGCTAGAGCTTGATTCTAATTAACTCGCGTGGCTCATCTGAGCACGCTGGAGTTTGAATTAATTTAGTTCACGTGTCCCGTTTGACACGTTGGAACACGAAATAGCTCACGTGGCTCTTCTAGAACGCTAGAGCTTCATTCTAAATAAGTCGCGTCGCTCATCTGAGCACGCTGGAGTTTGAATCAATTTAGTTCATGTGTCCCGTTTGACACGATAAAACACGAAATAGCTCGCGTGGCTCTTTTAGCATTCTAGAGCTTGATTCTAAATTACTCGCGTGGCTGATCTAACCACGCTGGAGTTTGAATCAATTTAGTTCACCTGTCCCATTTGGCACGACAGAACACGAAATAGCTCGGGTGGCTCTTCTAGCACGCTAGAGCTTGATTCTAATTAACTCGCGTGGCTCATCTGAGCATGCTGGAGTTTGAATCAATTTAGTTCACGTGTCCTGTTTGACACGATAGAACACGAAATAGCTCGCGTGCCTCTTCTAGCACGCCAGAGCTTGATTCTAAATAAATCGCGTGGCTCATCTCAGCACGCTGGAGTTTGAATCAATGTAGTTCACGTGTCCCGTTTGGCACGATAGAAAATGAAATAGTTCTCGTGGCTCTTCTAGCACGCTAGAAACTCGCGAGGCTCATTTGAGCACACTGGAGTTCGAATCAATTTAGTTCACGTGTCCCGTTTGGCACGATAGAAAATGAAATAGCTCGCGTGGCTCTTTTAGCACGCTAGAGCTTGATTCTAATTAACTCGCGTGGCTCATCTGAGCACGCTGGAGTTTGAATCAATTTAGTTCACATGTCCCGTTTGACACGTTGGAACACGAAATAGCTCGCATGGCTCTTCTAGCACACTAGAGCTTCATTCTAAATAAGTCGCGTCGCTCATCTGAGCACCCTGGAGTTTGAATCAACATAGTTTATGTGTCCCGTTTGACACGATAAAACACGAAATAGCTCGCATGGCTCTTTTAGCATGCTAGAGCTTGATTCTAAATTACTCGCGTGGCTGATCTAACCACGCTGGAGTTCGAATCAATTTAGTTCACCGGTCCCGTTTGGCACGATAGAACACGAAATAGCTCGCTTGGCTCTTCTAGCACGCTAGAGCTTGATTCTAAATAACTCGCGTGGCTCATCTGAGGATGCTGGAGCTTGAATCAATTTAGTTCACGTGTCCGTTTGACACGATAGAACACGAAATAGCTCGCGTGGCTCTTCTAGCACGCCAGAGCTTGATTCTAAATAACTCGCGTGGCTCATCTGAGCAGGTTGGAGTTCGAATCAATTTAGTTCACGTGTCCCGTTTGACACGTTGCAACACAAAATAGCTTGCGTGGCTTTTCTAGCACGCCGGAGCTTTATTCAAAGTAACTCGCGTGGCTCATCTAACCATGCTAGAGTTTGAATCAATTTAGTTCACGTGTCCCGTTTGGCACGATAGAAAACGAAATAGTTCGCGTGGCTCTTCTAGCACGCTAGAGCTTTATTCTAAATAACTCGCGTGGCTCATCTGACCACGCTGGAGTTTGAATCAATTTAGTTCACATGTCCCGTTTGACACGATAAATCACAAAATAGCTCGCGTGGCTCTTTTAGCATGCTAGAGCTTGATTCTAAATTACTCGCGTGGCTGATATAACCATACTGGAGTTTGAATCAATTTAGTTCACCTATCCCGTTTGGCACGATAGAACACGAAATAGCTCGCGTGGCTCTTCTAGGACGCTTGAGCTTGATTCTAAATAACTCGCGTGGCTCATCTGAGGATGCTGGAGTTTGAATCAATTTAGTTCACGTGTCCCACTTGACAAAATAAAACACGAAATAGCTCGCGTGGCTCTTCTAGCACGCCAGATTTTGATTCTAAATAACTCGCGTGGCTCATGTGAGCACGCTGGAGTTCGAATCAATTTAGTTCATGTGTCCCGTTTGACACGTTGCAACACGAAATAGCTTGCGTGGCTTTTCTAGCACGCCAGAGCTTTATACTAAGTAACTCACGTGGCTCTTCTAGCATGCCAAAGCTTTATTCTAAATAACTCACGTGGCTCATCTGACCACGCTAGAGTTTGAATCAATTTAGTTCACGTGTCCCGTTTGGCACGATAGAAAACGAAATAGTTCGCGTGGCTCTTCTAGCACGCTAGAAACTCGCGTGGCTTATCTGAGCACGCTGGATTTCGAATCAATTTAGGTCACGTGTCCCGTTTGGCACGATAGAAAACGAAATAGCTCGGGTGGCTCTTCTAGCACGCTAGAGCTTGATTCTAATTAACTCGCGTGGCTCATCTGAGCATGCTGGAGTTTGAATCAATTTAGTTCACGTGTCCCGTTTGACACGTTGGAACACGAAATAGCTCACGTGGCTCTTCTAGCACGCGAGAGCTTGATTCTAAATAACTCGTGTGGCACATCTGAGCACGCCGGAGTTCGAATCAATTTAGTTCACGTGTCCCGTTTGACACGATAGAACACGAAATAGCTCGCATGGCTCTTCTAGGACGCTAGAGCTTGATTCTAAATAACTCGCGTGGCTCATTGGAGGATGCTGGAGTTTGAATCAATTTAGTTCACGTGTCCCATTTGATAAGATAGAACACGAAATAACTCGCGTGGCTCTTCTAGCATGCTAGAGCTTGATTTTAAATAACTCGCGTGGCTCATCTAACCACGCTAGAGTTTTTATCAATTTAGTTCACGTGTCCCGTTTGGCACGATAGAAAACGAAATAGTTCGCGTGGCTCTTCCAGCACGCTAGAAACTCGCGAGGCTCATTTGAACACGCTGGAGTTCGAATCAATTTAGTTCACGTGTCCCGTTTGGCACGATAGAAAATGAAATAGCTCGCGTGGCTTTTCTAGCACGCTAGAGCTTGATTCTAATTAACTCGCGTGGCTCATCTGAGCACACTGGAGTTTGAATCAATTTAGTTCACATGTCCCGTTTGACACGTTGGAACACGAAATAGCTCGCGTGGCTCTTCTAGCACGCTAGAGCTTCATTCTAAATAACTCGCGTCGCTCATCTGAGCACGCTGGAGTTTGAATCAATTTAGTTCATGTGTCCCGTTTGATACGATAAAACACGAAATAGCTCGCGTGGCTCTTTTAGCATGCTAGAGCTTGATTCTAATTAACTCACGTGGCTCATCTAACCATGTTGGTGTTTGAATCAATTTAGTTCACGTTTCCCGTTTGACATGATAGAACACGAAATAGCTCGCGTGGCTCTTCTGGCACGCTAGAGCTTAATTCTAAATAACTCGTGTGGCTCATCTGAGCACGCTAGAGTTCAAATCAATTTAGTTCACGTGTCCCGTTTGGCACGATAGAACACGAAATAGCTCGCGTGGCTCTTTTAGCATGCTAGAGCTTGATTCTAAATAACTCGCGTGGCTCATCTGAACACGTTGGAGTTCGAATCAATTTAGTTCACGTGTCCCGTTTGACATGTTGCAACACGAAATAGCGTGCGTGGCTTTTCTAGCACGCCGGAGCTTTATTCTAAGTAACTCGCGTGGCTCATCTAACCACGTTAGAGTTTGAATCTATTTAGTTCACGTGTCCCGTTTGGCACGATAGAAAACGAAGTAGTTCGCGTGGCTCTTCTAGGACGCTAGAGCTTTATTCTAAATAACTCGCGTGGCTCATATGACCACGCTGGAGTTTGAATCAATTTAGTTCACATGTCCCGTTTGACACGATAAAACACAAAATAGCTCGCGTGGCTCTTTTAGCATGCTAGAGCTTGATTCTAAATTACTCACGTGGCTGATCTAACCAAACTGGAGTTTGAATCAATTTAGTTCACCTGTCCCGTTTGGCACGATAGAACACGAAATAGCTCACGTGGCTCTTCTAGCACGCTGGAGCTTGATTCTAAATAACTCGCGTGGCTCATCTGAGGATGCTGGAGTTTGAATCAATTTAGTTCACGTGTCCCATTTGACACGATAGAACACGAAATAGCTCACGTGGCTCTTCTAGCACGCCATAGCTTGATTCTAAATAACTCGCGTGGCTCATGTGAGCACGCTGGAGTTCGAATCTATTTAGTTCATGTGTCCCGTTTGACACGTTGCAACACGAAATAGCTTGCGTGGCTTTTCTAGCACGCCAGAGCTTTATTCTAAGTAACTCGCGTGGCTGTTCTAGCATGCCAAAGCTTTATTCTAAATAACTCACGTGGCTCATCTGACCACGCTAGAGTTTGAATCAATTTAGTTCACGTGTCCCGTTTGGCACGATAGAAAATGAAATAGTTCGCGTGGCTCTTCTAGCATGCTAGAAACTCGCGTGGCTCATCTAAGCATGCTGGATTTCGAATCAATTTAGGTCACGTGTCCCATTTGGCACGATAGAAAACTAAATAGCTCGGGTGGGTCTTCTAGCACACTAGAGCTTGATTCTAATTAACTCGCGTGGCTCATCTGAGCATGCTGGAGTTTGAATCAATTTAGTTCACGTGTCCCGTTTGACACGTTGGAACACGAAATAGCTCGGGTGGCTCTTCTAGCACGCTAGAGCTTGATTCTAAATAACTCGTGTGGCTCATCTGAGCACGCTGGAGTTCGAATCAATTTAGTTCACGTGTCCCGTTTGACACGATAGAACACGAAATAGCTCGCGTGGCTCTTCTAGCACGCTAGAGCTTGATTCTAAATAACTCGCGTGGCTCATCTGAGGATGCTGGAGTTTGAATCAATTTAGTTCACGTGTCCCATTTGATACGATAGAACACGAAATAGCTTGCGTGGCTCTTTTAGAACGCTTGAGCTTGATTCTAAATAACTCGCGTGGCTCATCTGAGGATGCTGGAGTTTGAATCAATTTAGTTCACGTGTCCCATTTGACACGATAGAACACGAAATAGCTCGCGTGGCTCTTCTAGCACGCCAGAGCTTGATTCTAAATAACTCGCGTGGCGCATGTGAGCACGCTGGAGTTCGAATCAATTTAGTTCATGTGTCCCGTTTGACACGTTGGAACACGAAATAACTCGCGTGGCTCTTCTAGCATGCTAGAGCTTGATTTTAAATAACTCGCATGGCTCATCTAACCACGCTAGAGTTTTTATCAATTTAGTTCACGTGTCCCGTTTGGCACGATAGAAAATGAAATAGTTCGCGTGGCTCTTCCAGCACGCTAGAAACTCGCGAGGCTCATTTGAGCACGCTGGAGTTCGAATCAATTTAGTTCACGTGTCCCGTTTGGCACGATAGAAAATGAAATAGCTCGCGTGGCTTTTCTAGCACGCTAGAGCTTGATTCTAATTAACTCGCGTGGCTCATCTGAGCACGCTGGAGTTTGAATCAATTTAGTTCACATGTCCCGTTTGACACGTTGGAACACAAGATAGCTCGCGTGGCTCTTCTAGCACGCTAGAGCTTCATTCTAAATAACTCGCGTCGCTCATCTGAGCACGCTGGAGTTTGAATCAATTTAGTTCATGTGTCCCGTTTGATACGATAAAACACGAAATAGCTCGCGTGGCTCTTTTAGCATGCTAGAGCTTGATTCTAATTAACTCGCGTGGCTCATCTAACCACGTAGGTGTTTGAATCAATTTAGTTCACGTTTCCCATTTGACATGATAGAACACGAAATAGCTCGCGTGGCTCTTCTGGCACGCTAGAGCTTAATTCTAAATAACTCGTGTGGCTCATCTGAGCACGCTAGAGTTCAAATCAATTTAGTTCACGTGTCCCGTTTGGCACGATAGAACACGAAATAGCTCGCGTGGCTCTTTTAGCATGCTAGAGCTTGATTCTAAATAACTCGCGTGGCTCATCTGAGCACGTTGGAGTTCGAATCAATTTAGTTCACGTGTCTCGTTTGACATGTTGCAACACGAAATAGGGTGCGTGGCTTTTCTAGCACGCCGGAGCTTTATTCTAAGTAACTCGCGTGGCTCATCTAACCACGTTAGAGTTTGAATCAATTTAGTTTACGTGTCCCGTTTGGCACGATAGAAAATGAAATAGCTCGCGTGGCTTTTCTAGCACACTAGAGCTTGATTCTAATTAACTCGCGTGGCTCATCTGAGCACGCTGGAGTTTGAATCAATTTAGTTCACATGTCCCGTTTGACACGTTGGAACACAAAATAGCTCGCGTGGCTCTTCTAGCACGCTAGAGCTTCATTCTAAATAACTCGCGTCGCTCATCTGAGCACGCTGGAGTTTGAATCAATTTAGTTCATGTGTCCCGTTTGATACGATAAAACACGAAATAGCTCGCGTGGCTCTTTTAGCATGCCAGAGCTTGATTCTAATTAACTCGCGTGGCTCATCTAACCACGTAGGTGTTTGAATCAATTTAGTTCACGTTTCCCGTTTGACATGATAGAACACGAAATAGCTCGCGTGGCTCTTCTGGCACGCTAGAGCTTAATTCTAAATAACTCGTGTGGCTCATCTGAGCACGCTAGAGTTCAAATCAATTTAGTTCACGTGTCCCGTTTGGCACGATAGAACACGAAATAGTTCGCATGGCTCTTTTAGCATGCTAGAGCTTGATTCTAAATAACTCGCGTGGCTCATCTACGCACGCTAGAGTTCAAATCAATTTAGTTCACGTGTCCCATTTGGCACGATAGAACACGAAATAGCTCGCGTGGATCTTTTAGCATGCTATAGCTTGATTCTAAATAACTCGCGTGGCTCATGTGAGCACGCTGGAGTTCGAATCTATTTAGTTCATGTGTCCCGTTTGACACGTTGCAACACGAAATAGCTTGCGTGGCTTTTCTAGCACGCCAGAGCTTTATTCTAAGTAACTCGCGTGGCTGTTCTAGCATGCCAAAGCTTTATTCTAAATAACTCACGTGGCTCATCTGACCACGCTAGAGTTTGAATCAATTTAGTTCACGTGTCCCGTTTGGCACGATAGAAAACGAAATAGTTCGCGTGGCTCTTCTAGCATGCTAGAAACTCGCGTGGCTCATCTGAGCATGCTAGATTTCGAATCAATTTAGGTCACGTGTCCCGTTTGGCACGATAGAAAACGAAATAGCTCGGGTGGCTCTTCTAGCACGCTAAAGCTTGATTATAATTAACTGGCGTGGCTCATCTGAGCATGCTGGAGTTTGAATCAATTTAGTTCACGTGTCCCGTTTGACACGTTGGAACACGAAATAGCTCGGGTGGCTCTTCTAGCACGGTAGAGCTTGATTCTAAATAACTCGTGTGGCTCATCTGAGCACGCTGGAGTTCGAATCAATTTAGTTCACGTGTCCCGTTTGACACGTTGGAACACGAAATAGCTCGGGTGGCTCTTCTAGCACGCTAGAGCTTGATTCTAAATAACTCGTGTGGCTCATCTGAGCACGCTGGAGTTCGAATCAATTTAGTTCACGTGTCCCGTTTGACACGATAGAACACGAAATAGCTCCCGTGGCTCTTCTAGCACGCTAGAGCTTGATTCTAAATAACTCGCGTGGCTCATCTGAGGATGCTGGAGTTTGAATCAATTTAGTTCACGTGTCCCATTTGATACGATAGAACACGAAATAGCTTGCGTGGCTCTTTTAGCACGCTTGAGCTTGATTCTAAATAACTCGCGTGGCTCATCTGAGGATGCTGGAGTTTGAATCAATTTAGTTCACGTGTCCCATTTGACACGATAGAACACGAAATAGTTCGCGTGGCTCTTCTAGCACGCCAGAGCTTGATTCTAAATAACTCGCGTGGCGCATGTGAGCACGCTGGAGTTCGAATCAATTTAGTTCATGTGTCCCGTTTGACACGTTGCAACACGAAATAGCTTGCGTGGCTTTTCTAGCACGCCAGAGCTTTATTCCACGTAACTGGCATGCCTCTTTTAGCATGTCAAAGCTTTATTCTAAATAACTCACGTGGCTCATCTGACCACGCTAGAGTTTGAATCAATTTAGTTCACGTGTCCCGTTTGACACGATAGAAAACGAAATAGTTTGCGTGGCTCTTCTAGCACGCTAGAAACTCGCGTGGCTCATCTGAGCACGCTGGATTTCGAATCAATTTAGGTCACGTGTCCCGTTTGGCACAATAGAAAATGAAATAGCTCGGGTGGCTCTTCTAGCACGCTATAGCTTGATTCTAATTAACTCGCGTGGCTCATCTGAGCATGCTGGAGTTTGAATCAATTTAGTTCACGTGTCCCGTTTGACACTTTGGAACACGAAATAGCTCGCGTGGCTCTTCTAGCACGCTAGAGCTTGATTCTAAATAACTCGTGTGGCTCATCTGAGCACGCTGGAGTTCGAATCAATTTAGTTCACGTGTCCCGTTTGACACGATAGAACACGAAATAGCACGCGTGGCTCTTCTAGCACGCTAGAGCTTGATTCTAAATAACTCGCGTGGCTCATCTGAGGATGCTGGAGTTGGAATCAATTTAGTTCACGTGTCCCATTTGATACGATAGAACACGAAATAGCTCGCGTGGCTCTTCTAGCACGCCAGAGCTTGCTTCTAAATAACTCGCGTTGCTCATGTGAGCACGCTGGAGTTTGAATCAATTTAGCTCACGTGTCCCGTTTGACACAATAGAACATGCAATAGCTCGCGTGGCTCTTCTAGCACGCCAAAGCTTTATTCTAAATAATTCGCGTGGCTCATCTGACCACGCTAGAGTTTGAAATAATTTAGTTCACGTGTCCCGTTTGGCACGATAGAAAACGAAATAGTTCGCGTGGCTCTACTAGTACGCTAGAAACTTGCGTGGCTCATCTGAGCACGCTGGAGTTTGAATCAATTTAGTTCGCGTGTCCCGTTTGACACGTTGGAACACGAAATAGCTCGCGTGGCTCTTCTAGCACGCTAGAGCTTGATTCTAAATAACTCGTGTGGCTCATCTGAGCACGCTGGAGTTCGAATCAATCTAGTTCACGTGCCTTTTTGACACGTTAGAACACGAAATAGCTCGCGTGGCTCTTCTAGCACGGCAAAGCTTTATTCTAAATAATTCACGTGGCTCATCTGACCACGCTAGAGTTTGAATTAATTTAGTTCACGTGTCCCGTTTGGCACGATAGAAAACGAAATAGTTCGCGTGGCTCTTCTAGCACGCTAGAGCTTGATTCTAATTAACTCGCATGGCTCATCTGAGCACGCTGAAGTTTGAATCAATTTAGTTCACGTGTCCCGTTTGACACAATAGAACATGAAATAGCTCGCGTGGCTCTTCTAGCACGGCAAAGCTTTATTCTAAATAATTCACGTGGCTCATCTGACCACGCTAGAGTTTGAATTAATTTAGTTCACGTGTCCCGTTTGCCACGATAGAAAACGAAATAGTTCGCGTGGCTCTACTAGTACGCTAGAAACTTGCGTGGCTCATTTGAGCACGCTGGAGTTTGAATCAATTTAGTTCACGTGTCCCGTTTGACACGTTGGAACACGAAATAGCTCGCGTGGCTCTTCTAGCACGCTAGAGCTTGATTCTAAATAACTCGTGTGGCTCATCTGAGCACGCTGGAGTTCGAATCAATCTAGTTCACGTGTCCTGTTTGACACGTTGGAACACGAAATAGCTCGCGTGGCTCTTCTAGCACGCTAGAGCTTGATTCTAAATAACTCGCGTGGCTCATCTGACCACGCTGGAGTTTGAATCAATTTAGTTCACGTGTCCCGTTTGGCACGATAGAAAACGAAATAGTTTGCGTGGCTCTTCTAGCACGCTAGAAACTCGCGTGGCTCATCTGAGAACGCTGGAATTCGAATCAATTTAGTTCACGTGTCCCATTTGGCACGATATAAAACGAAATATCTCGGGTGGATCTTCTAGCACTCTAGAGCTTGATTCTAATTAACTCGAGTGGCTCACCTAAGTACGCTGGAGTTTGAATCAATTTAGTTCACGTGTCCCGTTTGGCACGATAGAAGACGAAATAGCTCGCGTGGCTCTTCTTGCATGCTAGAGCTTGATTCTAAATAACTCGCATGGCTCATCTGGGCACGCTGGAGTTCGAATCAATTTAGTTCACGTGTCCCGTTTGACACGTTGCAACACGAAATAGCTTGCGTGGCTTTTCTAGCAGGCCGGAGCTTTATTCTAAGTAACTCGCGTGGCTCATCTAACCACGCTAGAGTTTGAATCAATTTAGTTCACGTGTCCCGTTTGGCATGATAGAAAACGAAATAGTTCGCGTGGCTCTTCTAGGACGCTAGAACTTTATTCTAAATAACTCGCGTGGCTCATATGACCACGCTGGAGTTTGAATCAATTTAGTTCACATGTCCCGTTTGACACGATAAAACACAAAATAACTCGCGTGGCTCATTTAGCATGCTAGAGCTTGATTCTAATTTACTCGCGTGGCTGATCTAACCACACTAGAGTTTGAATAAATTTAGTTCACCTGTCCAGTTTGGCACGATAGAACACGAAATAGCTCGCGTGGCTCTTCTAGCACGCTTGAGCTTGATTCTAAATAACTCTCGTGGCTCATCTGAGGATGCTGGAGTTTGAATCAATTTAGATCACGTGACCCATTTGACACGATAGAACACGAAATAGCTCGCGTGGCTCTTCTAGCACGCCATAGCTTGATTCTAAATAACTCGCGTGGCTCATGTGAGCACACTGGAGTTCGAATCAATTTAGTTCATGTGTCCCGTTTGACACGTTGCAACACGAAATAGCTTGCGTGGCTTTACTAGCACGCCAGAGCTTTATTCTAAGTAACTCGCGTGGCTATTCTAGCATGCCAAAGCTTTATTCTAAATAACTCACGTGGCTCATCTGACCACGCTAGAGTTTGAATCAATTTAGTTCACGTGTCCCGTTTGGCACGATAGAAAACGAAATAGTTCGCGTGGCTCTTCTAGCATGCTAGAAACTCGCGTGGCTCATCTGAGCATGCTGGATTTCGAATCAATTTAGGTCACGTGTCCCGTTTGGCACGATAGAAAACGAAATAGCACGGGTGGCTCTTCTAGCACGCTAGAGCTTGATTCTAATTAACTCGCGTGGCTCATTTGAGCATGCTGGAGTTTGAATCAATTTAGTTCACGTGTCCCGTTTGACACGTTGGAACACGAAATAGCTAGCGTGGCTCTTCTAGCACGCTAGAGCTTGATTCTAAATAACTCGTGTGGCTCATCTGAGCACGTTGGAGTTCGAATCAATTTAGTTCACGTGTCCCGTTTGACACGATAGAACACGAAATAGCTCGCGTGGCTTTTCTAGCACGCTAGAGCTTAATTCTAAATAACTCGCGTGGCTCATCTGAGGATGCTGGAGTTTGAATCAATTTAGTTCACGTGTCCCATTTGATACGATAGAACACGAAATAGCTTGCGTGGCTCTTTTAGCACGCTTGAGCTTGATTCTAAATAACTCGCGTGGCTCATCTGAGGATGTTGGAGTTTGAATCAATTTAGTTCACGTGTCCCATTTTACACGATAGAACACGAAATAGCTCGCGTGGATCTTCTAGCACGCTAGAGCTTGATTCTAATTAACTCGCGTGGCTCATCTTAGCACGCTGGAGTTTGAATCAATTTAGTTCACGTGTCCCGTTTGGCACGATAGAAGACGAAATAGTTCGCATGGCTCTTCTAGCACCTTAGAAACTCGCGTGGCTCATCTGAGCACGTTGGAGTTCGAATCAATTAGTTCACGTGTCCCGTTTGGAACGACAGAAAACGAAATAGCTCGGGTGGCTCTTCTAGCACACTAGAGCTTGATTCTAATTAACTCGCGTGACTCATCTGAGCACGTTGGACTTTGAATCAATTTAGTTCACGTGTCACGTTTGACACGTTGGAACACGAAATAGCTCGCGTGGCTCTTCTAGCATGCAAGAGCTTGATTCTAAATAACTCGCGTGGCTCATCTAACCACGCTAGAGTTTTTATCAACTTAGTTCACGTGTCCCGTTTTGGCACGATAGAAAACGAAATAGCTCGCGTGGCTCTTCTAGCACACTAGAGCTTGATTCTAAATAACTCGCGTGGCTCATCTAAGCACGCTGGAGTTTGAATCAATTTAGATGACATGTCCCGTTTGACACGATAAAACACAAAATAGCTCGCATGGCTCTTTTAGCATGCTAGAGCTTGATTCTAAATTACTCGCATGGCTGATCTAACCACGCTGGAGTTTGAATCAATTTAGTTCACCTGTCCCGTTTGGCACGATAGAACACGAAATAGCTCGCGTGGCTCTTCTTGCATGCTAAAGCTTGATTCTAAATAACTCGCGTGGCACATCTGAGGATGCTGGAGTTCAAATCAATTTAGTTCACGTGTCCCGTATGACACGATAGAACACGAAATAGCTCACGTGGCTCTTCTAGCACGCCAGAGCTTGATTCTAAATAACTCGCGTGGCTCATCTAACCACGCTAGAGTTTGAATCAATTTAGTTCACGTGTCCCGTTTGGCACGATAGAAAACGAAATAGTTTGCGTGGCTCTTCTAGCACGCTAGAGCTTCATTCTTATTAACTCGCGTGGCTCATCTGAGCATGCTAGAGTTTGAATCAATTTAGTTCACGTGTCCCGTTTGACACAATAGAACATGAAATAGCCCGCGTGGCTCTTCTAGCAAGCCAAAGCTTTATTCTAAATAACTCGTGTGGCTTATTTGACCACGCTGAAGTTAGAATCAATTTATTTCACGTGTCCAATTTGGCACGATAGAAAACGAAATAGTTCGCGTGGCTCTTCTAGCACGCTAGAAACTTGCGTGGCTCATCTGAGAACGCTGGAATTCGAATCAATTTAGTTCACGTGTCCCATTTGGCTATCTCGGGTGGCTCTTCTAGCACGCTAGAGCTTGATTCTAATTAACTTGTGTGGCTCACCTAAGCACGCTAGAATTTGAATCAATTTAGTTCATGTGTCCCGTTTGGCACGATAGAAGACGAAATAGCTCGTGTGGCTCTTCTAGCATGCTAGAGCTTGATTCTAAATAACTCGCGTGGCTCATCTGAGCACGCTGGAGTTCGAATCAATTTAGTTCACGTGTCCCGTTTGACACGTTGGAACACAAAATAGCTCGTGTGGCTCCTCTAGCACGCTAGAGCTTGATTCTAAATAACTCGCGTGGCTCATCTGAGCACACTGGAGTTCGTATCAATTTAGTTCACGTGTCCTCATTGACACGATAGAACACATAATAGCTCGCGTGGCTCTTCTAGCACGCTAGAGCTTTATTCTAAATAACTCGCGTGGCTTATCTGAGCATGCTAGAGTTCGAATTAATTTAGTTCACGTGTCCCGTTTGACACGTTGGAACACCAAATAGCTCGCGTGGCTCTCTTAGCACGCTAGAGCTTGATTCTAAATAACTTGCGTGGCTCATCTTAGTACACTGGAGTTTGAATCAATTTAGTTCACGTGTCCCGTTTGGCACGATAGAAAACGAAATAGTTCGCATGGCTCTTCTAGCACGTTAGAAACTCGCGTGGCTCATCTGAGCACACTAGAGTTCGAATCAATTAGTTCACGTGTCCCGTTTAGCACGATAGAAAACGAAATAGCTCGGGTGGCTCTTCTAGCACGCTACAACTTGATTCTAATTAACTCGTGTGGCTCATCTGAGCACGCTGGAGTTTGAATCAATTTAGTTCACGTGTCCCGTTTGACAAGTTGGAACACGAAATAGCTTGCGTTGCTCTTCTATCACGATAGAGCTTGATTCTAAATAACTCGTGTGGCTCATCTAAGCACGTTGGAGTTCGAATCAATTCTGTTCACGTGTCCGGTTTGGCACAATAGAACACGAAATAGCTCGCGTGGCTCTTCTAGTACGCTAGAGCTTGATTCTAAATAACTAGCGTGGCTCACCTAAGCACGCAAGAGTTTGAATCAATTTAGTTCACGTGTCCCGTTTGGCACGATAGAAGACGAAATAGCTCGCGTGGCTCTTCTAGCATGCTAGAGCTTGATTCTAAATAACTCGTGTGGCTCATCTGAGCACGCTGGAGTTCGAATCAATTTAGTTCACGTGTCCCGTTTTACACGTTGGAACACGAAATAGCTCGCGTGGCTCTTCTAGCACGCTAGAGCTTGATTCTAAATAACTCGCGTGGCTCTTCTAACCATGCTAGAGTTTTTATCAATTTAGTTCACGTGTCCCGTTTGGCACGATAGAAAACGAAATAGCTCGCGTGGCTCTTCTAGCACACTAGAGCTTGATTCTATATAACTCGCATTTCTCATCTGAGCACTCTGGAGCTTGAATCAATTTAGTTCACGTGTCACGTTTGACACGATTGAACACGAAATAGCTCGCGTGGCTCTTCTAGCACGCTAGAGCTTGATTCTAAATAACTCGCGTGGCTCATCTAAGCACGCTGGAGTTCGAATCAATTTAGTTCACGTGTCCTCTTTAGCATGATAGAACACAAAATAGCTCGTGTGGCTCTTCTAGCGTGCTAGAGCTTGATTCTAAATAACTTGCGTGACTTATCTGAGCATGCTAGAGTTCGAATAAATTTAGTTCATGTGTCCCGTTTGACACGTTGGAACACGAAATAGCTCGTGTGGCTCTTCTAGCACGCTAGAGCTTGATTCTAAATAACTCGCGTGGCTCATCTAAGCACGCTGGAGTTTGAATCAATTTAGTTCACGTGTCCCGTTTGGCATGATAGAAAACGAAATAGCTCGGGTGGCTCTTCTAGCACGCTAGAGTTTGATTCTAGTTAACTCGCGTGGCTCATCTGAGCATGCTGGAGTTCGAATCAATTTAGTTCACGTGTCCCGTTTGACACGTTGGAACACGAAATAGATCACGTGGCTCTTCTAGCACGCTAGAGCTTATTTCGAAATACCTCGCGTGGCTCATCTAACCACGCTAGAGTTTGAATCAATTAAGTTTATGTGTCCCATTTGGCACTATAGAAAACGAAATAGCTCGCGTGGCTCTTCTAGCACGCTAGAGCTTGATTCTAAATAACTCGCGTGGCTCATCTGAGCACGCTGGAGTTTGAATCAATTTAGTTCACGTGTCCCATTTGACATGATAGAACACGAAATAGCTCACGTGGCTCTTCTAGCACGCTAGAGCTTGATTCTAAATAACTCGTGCGGCTCATCTGAGCACGCTGGAGTTCGAATCAATTTAGTTCACGTGTCCTCTTTAACACGATAGAACACAAAATAGCTCGCATGGCTCTTCTAGCACGCTAGCGCTTGATTCTAAATAACTCGCGTGGTTCATCAAAGCACGCTGGAGTTTGAATCGATTTAGTTCACGTGTCCCGTTTGGCATGATAGAAAACGAAATAGCTCGGGTGGCTCTTCTAGCATGCTACAGCTTGATTGTAATTAACTCGCGTAGCTCATCAGAGCATGCTGGAGTTCGAATCAATTTAGTTCACGTGTCCCGTTTGACACGTTGGAACACGAAATAGCTCGCGTGGCTCTTATAGCACGCTAGAGCTTATTTCGAAATAACTCGCGTGGCTCATCTAACCACACTAGAGTTTGAATCAATTAAGTTCATGTGTCCCATTTGGCACGATAGAAAACGAAATAGCTCACGTGGCTCTTCTAGCACGCTAGAGCTTGATTCTAAATAACACGCGTGGCTTATCTGAGCACGCTGGAGTTTGAATCAATTTAGTTCACGTGTCCTATTTGACATGATAGAACACGAAATAGCTCGCGTGGCTCTTCTAACGCTAGAGCTTGATTCTAAATAACTCGCGTGGCTCATCTGAGCACGCTGGAGTTCGAATCAATTTAGTTCATGTGTCCTTTTTAACACGATAGAACACAAAATAGTTTGTATGGCTCTTCTAACACGCAAGAGCTTGATTCTAAATAACTCGCGTGGCTTATCTAAGCACGCTGGAGTTTGAATTAATTTAGTTCACGTGGCCCTTTTGCAACGATAGAACACGAAATAGATCGGGTGGCTCTTCTAGCACGCTAGAGCTTGATTCTAATTAATTCGCGTGGCTCATCTGAGCATGCTGGAGTTCGAATCAATTTAGTTCACGTGTCCCGTTTGACACGTTGGAACACGAAATAGATCACGTGGCTCTTCTAGCACGTTAGAGCTTATTTCGAAATAACTCGCGTGGCTCATCTAACCACGCTAGAGTTTGAATCAATTAAGTTTATGTGTCCCATTTGGCACTATAGAAAACGAAATAGCTCGCGTGGCTCTTCTAGCACGCTAGAGCTTGATTCTAAATAACTTGCGTGGCTCATCTGAGCACGATGGAGTTTGAATCAATTTAGTTCACGTGTCCCATTTAACATGATAGAACACGAAATATCTCACGTGGCTCTTCTAGCACGCTAGAGCTTGATTCTAAATAACTCGTGCGGCTCATCTGAGCACGCTGGAGTTCGAATCAATTTAGTTCACGTGTCCTGTTTAACACGATAGAACACAAAATAGCTCGCATGGCTCTTCTAGCACGCTAGCGCTTGATTCTAAATAACTCGCGTGGTTCATCAAAGCACGCTGGAGTTTGAATCGATTTAGTTCACGTGTCCCGTTTGGCATGATAGAAAACAAAATAGCTCGGGTGGCTCTTCTAGCATGCTAACGCTTGATTCAAATTAACTCGCGTGGCTCATCAGAGCATGCTGGAGTTCGAATCAATTTAGTTCACGTGTCCCGTTTGACACGTTGGAACACGAAATAGCTCGCGTGGCTCCTCTAGCACGCTAGAGCTTATTTCGAAATAACTCGCGTGGCTCATCTAACCACACTAGAGTTTGAATCAATTAAGTTCATGTGTCCCATTTGGCACGATAGAAAATGAAATAGCTCGCGTGGCTCTTCTAACACGCTAGAGCTTGATTCTAAATAACAGGCGTGGCTTATCTGAGCACGCTGGAGTTTGAATCAATTTAGTTCACGTGTCCCATTTGACACGATAGAACACGAAATAGCTCGCGTGGCTCTTCTAACGCTAGAGCTTGATTCTAAATAACTCGTGTGGCTCATCTGAGCACGCTGGAGTTCGAATCAATTTAGTTCACGTGTCCTGTTTAACACGATAGAACACAAAATAGTTCGTATGGCTCTTCTAACACGCAAGAGCTTGATTCTAAATAACTCGCGTGGCTTATCTAAGCACGATGGGGTTTGAATTAATTTAGTTCACGTGGCCCTTTTGGCACGATAGAACACGAAGTAGCTCGCGTGGCTCTTCTATCACGCTAGAGCTTGATTCTAAATAACTCGCGTGGCTCATCTGAGCACGCTGGAGTTTGAATCAATTTAGTTCACATGTCCCGTTTGACACGATAGAACACGAAATAGCTCGCGTGGCTCTTCTAGAACGCTAGAGCTTCATTCTAAATAACTCACGTCGCTCATCTGAGCATGCTGGAGTTTGAATCAATTTAGTTCACGTGTCCCGTTTCTCACGTTAGAACACGAAATAGCTCGCGTGGCTATTTTAGCATGCTAGAGGTTGATTCTAAAAAACTCGAGTGGCTCATCTAACCACGCTGGAGTTTGAATCAATTTAGTTCACCTGTCCCGTTTGGCACGAAAGAACACGAAATAGCTCGCATGGCACTTCTAGCACGCTAGAGCTTGATTCTAAATAACTCACGTGGCTCATCTGAGGACGTTGGAGTTTGAATCAATTTAGTTCACGTGACCCGTTTGACACGATAGAAGACGAAATAGCTCGCGTGGCTCTTCTAGCACGCTAGAGCTTGATTCAAAATAACTCGCTGGCTCATCTGAGCACGCTAGAGTTCGAATCAATTTAGTTCACGTGTCCTGTTTAACACGATAGAACACAAAATAGCTCGCATGACTCTTCTAGCACGCAAGAGCTTGATTCTAAATAACTCGTGTGGCTTATCTAAGCACGATGGAGTTTGAATTAATTTAGTTCACTTGTCCCGTTTGGCATGATAGAACACGAAATAGCTCGCGTGGCTCTTCTATCACTCTAGAGCTTGATTCTAAATAACTCGCGTGGCTCATCTGAGCACGCTGGAGTGTTAATCAATTTAGTTCACATGTCCCGTTTGACACGATAGAACACGAAATAGCTCGCGTGGCTCTTCTACCACGCTAGAGCTTCATTCTAAATAACTCACGTTGCTCATCTGAGCACGCTGGAGTTTGAATCAATTTAGTTCACGTGTCCCGTTTCTCACGTTAGAACACGAAATAGCTCGCGTGGCTATTTTAGCATGCTAGAGCTTGATTCTAAAAAACTCGAGTGGCTCATCTAACCACGCTGGAGTTTGAATCAATTTAGTTCACCTGTCCCGTTTGGCACGAAAGAACACGAAATAGCTCGCATGGCTCTTCTAGCACGCTAGAGCTTGATTCTAAATAACTCACGTGGGTCATCTAAGGACGTTGGAGTTTGAATCAATTTAGTTCACGTGTCCCGTTTCTCACGTTAGAACACGAAATAGCTCGTGTGGCTCTGTTAGCATGCTAGAGCTTGATTCTAAATAACTCGAGTTGCTCATCTAACCACGCTGGAGTTTGAATCAATTTAGTTCAGCTGTCCCGTTTGGCACGAAAGAACACGAAATAGCTCGCATGGCTCTTCTAGCACGCTAGAGCTTGATTCTAAATAACTCGCGTGGCTCATCTAAGCACGCTGGTGTTTGAATCAATTTTGTTCACATGTCTAGATTGACACGATACAACACGAAATAGCTCGCGTGGCCCTTCTAACACGCTAGAGCTTGATTCTAAATAACTAGCGTGGCTCATCTAACCACGTTGAAGTTTGAATCAATTTAGTTCACCTGTCCCGTTTGATACGATAGAAAACAGAATAGCTCGTGTGGCTCTTCTAGCATGCTAGAGCTTGATTCTAAATAACTCGCGTGGCTCATCTAAGCACGCTAGAGTTCAAAACAATTTAGTTCACCTGTCCCATTTGGCAGGATAGAACACAAAATAGCTCGCGTGGCTCTTCTAGCACGCTAGAGCTTGATTCTAAATAACTCGCGTGGCTCATCTGAGCACGCTGGAGTTCGAATCAATTTAGTTCACGGGTCCTGTTTAACATGATAGAACACAAAATAGCTCGCATGTCTCTTCTAGCACGCAAGAGCTTGATTCTAAATAACTCGCGTGGCTTAACTAAGCACGCTGGAGTTTGAATTAATTTAGTTCACGTGTTCCGTTTGGCATGATAGAACACGAAATAGCTCGCGTGGCTCTTCTATCACGGTAGAGCTTGATTCTAAATAAGTTGCATGGCCTATCTGAGCACGCTGGAGTTTGAATAAATTTAGTTCACATGTCCCGTTTAACAAAATAGAACACGAAATAGCTCGCGTGGCTCTTCTAGCACGCTAGAGCTTCATTCTAAATAGCTCACGTCGCTCATCTGAGCACGCTGGAGTTTGAATCAATTTAGTTCACGTGTCCCGTTTCTCACATTAGAACATGAAATAGCTCGCGAGGCTCTTTTAGCATGCTAGAGCTTGATTCTAAATAACTCGTGTGGCTTATCTAACCACGCTGGAGTTTGAATCAATTTAGTTCACCTGTCCCGTTTGGCACGATAGAACACAAAATAGCTCGCATGGCTCTTCTAGCACGCTAGAGCTTGATTCTAAAAAACTCGCGTGGCTCATCGGAGCAAGCTGGTGTTTGAATTAATTTAGTTCACGTGACCCGTGTGACACGTTGGAACGCGAAATAGCTCGCGTGGCTCTTCTAGCACGCTAGAGCTTGATTCTAAATAACTCGCGTGGCTCATCAAAACACGCTGGAGTTTGAATCAATTTAGTTCACGTGACCCATTTTGCACGATAGAACACGAAATAGCTCACGTGGCTTTTCTAGCACGCTAGAGCTTGATTCTAAATAACTCCCGTGGCTCATCTGAGCACGCCGAAGATCGAATAAATTTAGTTCACGTGTCCCGTTTGGCACGATAGAACACGAAATAGCTCGCTTGGCTCTTTTAGCATGCTAGAGCATGATTCTAAATAACTCGCGTGGCTCATCTAAGCATGCTGGAGTTCGAATCAATTTAGTTCACATGTCCTGTTTAACACGATAGAAAACAAAATAGCTCGCATGGCTCTTCTATCACGCTAGAGCTTGATTCTAAATAACTCGCGTGGCTTATCTAACCACGCTGGAGTTTGAATCAATTTAGTTCACCTGTCCCGGTTGGCACGATAGAACACGAAATAGCTCGCATGGCTCTTCTAGCACGCTAGAGCTTGATTCTAAATAACTCGCATGGCTCATCTGAGCAAGCTGGTGTTTGAATTAATTTAGTTCACGTGACCCGTGTGACACGTTGGAACGCGAAATAGCTCGTGTGGCTCTTCTAGCACGCTAGAGCTTGATTCTAAATAACTAGCGTGGCTCATCTAACCACGTTGAAGTTTGAATCAATTTAGTTCACCTGTCCCGTTTGGCATGATAGAAAACAAAATAGCTCGTGTGGCTCTTCTAGCACGCTAGAGCTTGATTCTAAATAACTCGCGTGACTCCTCTGAGCATACTAGAGTTTGAATCAATTTAGTTCACGTGTCCCGTTTGACGCGTTGGAACACGAAATAGCTCACGTGGCACTTCTAGCACGCTAGAGCTTGATTCTAAATAACTCGCGTGGCTCATCTGAGGACGTTGGAGTTTGAATCAATTTAGTTCACGTGACCCATTTGACACGATAGAAGACAAAATAGCTCGCGTGGCTCTTCTAGCACGCTAGAGCCTGATTCGAAATACCTCGCGTGGCTCATCTGAGCATGCTGGAGTTCGAATCAATTTAGTTCACGTGTCCCGTTTGACACGTTGGAATACGAAATAGCTCGCGTGGCACTTCTAGCACGCTAGAGTTTGATTCGAAATAACTCGCGTGGCTCATCTAACGACACTAGAGTTTGAATCAATTAAGTTCATGTGTCCCATTTGGCACAATAGAAAACGAAATAGCTCGCGTGGCTCTTCTAACACGCTAGAGCTTGATTCTAAATAACTCGCGTGGCTCATCTGAGCACGCTGGAGTTCGAATCAATTTAGTTCACCTGTCCCGTTCGGCACGATAGAACACGAAATAGCTCGCGTGGCTCTTCTAGCACACTAGAGCTTGATTCTAAATAACTCGCGTGGCTCTTCTGAGCATGCTGGAGTTCGAATCAATTTAGTTCACGTGTCCCGTTTGACACGTTGGAATACGAAATAGCTCGCGTGGCTCTTCTAGCACGCTAGAGTTTGATTCGAAATAACTCACGTGGCTCATCTAACCACACTAGAGTTTGAATCAATTAAGTTCATGTGTCCCATTTGGCACAATAGAAAACGAAATAGCTCGCATGACTCTATTAGCACGCTAGAGCTTGATTCCAAATACCTCGCTTGGCTTATCTGAGCACGCTAGTGTTCGAATCAATTTTGTTCACGTGTCCCGGTTGACACGTTGGAACACGAAATAGCTCGCGTGCCTCTTCTAGCACACTAGAGCTTGATTCTAAATAAATTGCGTGGCTCGTCTAACCACGCTGGAGTTTGAATCAATTTAGTTCACGTGTCTTGTTTGGCATGATAGAACACAAAATAACTCGCGTGGCTCTTCTAGCATGCTAGAGCTTGATTCTAAATAACTCGCATGGCTCATATGAGCACGCTAGAGTTTGAATCAATTTAGTTAATGTGTCCCATTTGACACGATAGAACACGAAATAGCTCGTTTGGCTCTTCTAGCACGCTAGAGCTTGATTCTAAATAACTCGCGTGGCTCATCTGAGCACGCAGGTGTTTGAATCAATTTAGTTCTCGTGTTCCGTTTAACCTGATAGAACAAGATATAGTTCGCGTGGCTTTTCTAGCACGCTAGAGCTTGATTCTTAATAACTCGCATGGCTCTTCTAGCACGCTAGAACACGAAATAGCTCATTCGAATTAATTTAGTTCACGTGTCCCGTTTGACACGTTTGAAAATGAAATAGCTCGCGTGGCTCTTCTAGCACGCTAGATTCTAAATAACTCGCGTGGCTCATCTCAGCACGTTGGATGTCGAATCAATTTAGTTCACCTGTCCCATTTGGCACGATAGAACACGAAATAGATCGTGTGGCTCTTCTAGCATGCTAGAGCTTGATTCTAAATAACTCGCGTGGCCGATTTGAACATGCTGGAGTTCGAATCAATTTAGTTCACGTGTCCTGTTTGACACGTCGGAACACAAAATAGTCGCGTGGCTCTTCTAGCACGCTAGAGCTTGATTCTAAATAACTCGTGTGGCACATCTAACCACGCAGGTGTTTGAATCAATTTAGTTCACGTGTCCCGTTTGACACGATAGAACACGAAATAGTTTACGTGGCTCTTCTAGCACGCTAGAACTTGATTCTAAATAACTCGCGTGGCTCTTCTGAGCACGTTGGAATTTGAATGAATTTAGTTCACGTGTCCCGTTTGACACGATAGAATGCGAAATAGCTCGCATGGCTCTTCTAGCACGCTAGAGCTTGATTCCAAATACCTCGCGTGGCTCATCTGAGCACGCTGGTGTTCGAATCAATTAAGTTCACGTGTCCCGGTTGACACGTTGGAACACGAACTAGCTCGCGTGGCTCTTCTAGCACGCTAGAGCTTGATTCTAAATAACTCGCATGGCTCATCTGAGCACGCTGGATTTTGAATCAATTAGTTCACGTGTCGCGTTTGACATGTTAGAACACGAAATAGCTCACGTGGCTCTTTTAGCATGGTAGAGCTTGATTCTAAATAACTCGCGTGGCTAATCTGAGCACGCTGGAGTTCGAATCAATTTAGTTCACCTGTCCCATTTGGCACGATAGAACACGAAATAGCTCGCGTGGCTCTTCTAGCACGGTAGAGCTTGATTCTAAATAACTCTTGTGGCTCTTCTGAGCACGTTGGAATTTGAATCAATTTAGTTCATGTGTCCCGTTTGACACGATAGAACGCGAAATAGCTCGCATGGCTCTTCTAGCACGTTAGAGCTTGATTCCAAATACCTCGTGTGGCTCATCTGAGCACGCTGGTGTTCGAATCAATTAAGTTCACGTGTCCCGGTTGACACGTTGGAACACGAAATAGCTCGCGTGGTTCTTCTAGCACGCTAGAGCTTGATTCTAAATAACTCGCATGGCTCATCTGAGCATATTGGAGTTTGAATCCATTTATTTAAAGTGACCCGTTTGACACGATAGAACACGTAAAATCTCGCGTGGCTCTTCTAGCAACATGAGCTTGATTCTAAATAACTCGCGTGGCTCATCTGAGCACCCTGGAGTTTGAATCAATTTAGTTCACGTGTCCCGTTTGGCACGATAGAACATGAAACAGCGCGCATAACTCTTCTAGCACACTAGAGCTTCATTCTAAATAACTCGCGTAGCTCATCTGAGCACGCTGGTGTTAGAATCAATTAAGTTCATGTGTCCCGTTTGAAACGTTGGAACACGAAATAGCTCGCGTGGCTCTTCTAGCACGCTGGAGCTTGATTCTAAATAACTCGCGTGGCTCATCTAACCACGCTGGAGTTTGAATCAATTTAGTTCACGTGTCCCATTTGGCACGATAGAACACGAAATAGCTCGCGTGGCTTTTCTAGCACGCTAGAGCTTGATTCTAAATAACTCGTGTGGCTCATCTGAGCATGCTGGAGTTCAAATCAATTTAGTTCACATGTCCCGTTTGACACGTAAGAACACAAAATCGCTCACGTGGATCTTTTAGCATGCTAGAGCTTGGTTCTAAATAACTCGTGTGGCTCATCTGAGCACGCTGGAGTTCGAATCAATTTAGTTCACCTGTCCCGTTTGGCACGATAGAACACGAAATAGCTCGTGTGGCTCTTCTAGCACGCTAGAGCTTGATTCTAAATAACTCGCGTGGCTCATCTGAGCATGCTGGAGTTCGAATCAATTTAGTTCATGTGTCCGATTTTACACGTTGGAACACGAAATAGCTCGCATGGCACTTCTAGCACGCTAGGGTTTGATTCTAAATAACTCGCGTGGCTCATCTAACCACGCAGGTGTTTGAATCAATTTAGTTCACGTGTCCCGTTTGACACGATAGAACACGAAATAGCTCGTGTGGCTCTTCTAGGACGCTAGAGCTTGATTCTAAATAACTCGCGTTGCTCATCTGACCATGCTGGAGTTCGACTCAATTTAGTTCATGTATCCCGTTTGACACGTTGGAACACGAAATAGCTCGCGTGGCTCTTCTAGCACGCTAGAGCTTGATTCTAATTAACTCGCGTGGCTCATCTAACCACGTAGGTGTTTGAATCAATTTAGTTCACGTTTCCCGTTTGACATGATAGAACACGAAATAGCTCGCGTGGCTCTTCTGGCACGCTAGAGCTTAATAATAAATAACTCGTGTGGCACATCTGAGCACGCTAGAGTTCAAATCAATTTAGTTCACGTGTCCCGTTTGACACGATAGAACACGAAATAGCTCGCGTGGCTCTTCTTGCACGCTAGAGCTTGATTCTAAATAACTCGTTTGGCTCATCTGAGCACCCTAGAGTTCAAATCAATTTAGTTCACGTGTCCCGTTTGGCACGATAGAACACGAAATAGCTCGCGTGGCTCTTTTAGCATACTAGAGCTTGATTCTAAATAACTCGCGTGGCTCATCTGAGCACGCTGGAGTTCGAAACAATTTAGTTCACCTGTCCCATTTGGCACGATAGAACACAAAATAGCTCGCGTGGCTCTTCTAGCACGCTAGAGCTAGATTCTAAATAACTCGCGTTGCTCATCTGACCATGCTGGAGTTCGACTCAATTTAGTTCATGTATCCCGTTTGACACGTTGGAACAAGAAATAGCTCGTGTGGCTCTTCTAGCACGCTAGAGCTTCATTCTAATTAACTCGCATGGCTCATCTTACCACGTAGGTGTTTGAATCAATTTAGTTCACGTTTCCCGTTTGACATGATAGAACACGAAATAGCTCGCGTGACTCTTCTGGCACGCTAGAGCTTAATTCTAAATAACTCGTGTGGCTCATCTGAGCACGCTAGAGTTCAATTTAGTTCACGTGTCCCGTTTGGCACGATAGAACACGAAATAGCTCGCGTGGCTCTTTTAGCATGCTAGAGCTTGATTCTAAATAACTCGCGTGGCTCATCTGAGCACACTGGAGTTCGAATCAATTTAGTTCACGTGTCCCGTTTGACACGTTAGAACACGAAATAGCTCACGTGGCTCTTTTAGCATGCTAGAGCTTGGTTCTAAATAACTCGCGTGGCTCATCTGAGCACGCTGGAGTTCGAATCAATTTAGTTCACCTGTCCCGTTTAGCACGATAGAACACGAAATAGCTCGTGTGGCTCTTCTAGCACGCTAGAGCTTGATTCTAAATAACTCGCGTGGCTCATCTGAGCACGCTAGAGTTCAAATCAATTTAGTTCATGTGTCTTGTTTTACACGTTGGAACACGAAATAGCTCTCGTGGCTCTTCTAGCACCCTAGGGTTTGATTCTTAATAACTCGTGTGACTCATCTAACCACGCAGGTGTTTGAATCAATTTAGTTCACGTGTCCCGTTGACACGATAGAACACGAAATAGCTCGTTTGGCTCTTCTAGCACGCTAGAGCTTGATTCTAAATAACTCGCGTTGCTCATCTAAGCACGCTGGAGTTCGACTCAATTTAGTTCAGGTATCCCGTTTGACACGTTGGAACACGAAATAGCTAGCGTGGCTCTTCTAGCACGCTAGAGCTTGATTCTAAATATCTCGCGTTGCTCATCTAACCACGTAGGTGTTTGAATCAATTTAGTTCACGTGTCCCGTTTGACATGAAAGAACACGATATAGCTCGCGTGGCTCTTCTATCATGCTAGAGCTTGATTCTAAATAACTCGCGTAGCTCATCTGAGCACGTTGGAGTTCGAATCAATTTAGTTCACATGTCTTGTTTGACACGTTAGTACACGAAATAACTCGCGTGGCTCTTCTAGCACGCTAGAGCATGATTCTAAATAACTCACGTGGCTCATCTGAGCATGCTGGAGTTCAAATCAATTTAGTTCACGTGTCCCGTTTGACACGTAAGAACACAAAATCGCTCACGTGGATCTTTTAGCATGCTAGAGCTTGGTTCTAAATAAGTCGTGTGGCTCATCTGAGCACGCTGGAGTTCGAATCAATTTAGTTCACCTGTCCCGTTTGGCACGATAGAACACGAAATAGCTCGTGTGGCTCTTCTAGCACGCTAGAGCTTGATTCTAAATAACTCGCGTGGCTCATCTGAGCACGCTGGAGTTCGAATCAATTTAGTTCATGTGTCCGATTTTACACGTTGGAACACGAAATAGCTTGCGTGGCACTTCTAGCACGCTAGGGTTTGATTCTAAATAACTCGCATGGCTCATCTAACCACGTAGGTGTTTGAATCAATTTAGTTCACGTGTCCCGTTTGACACGATAGAACACGAAATAGCTCGTGTGGCTCTTTGAGCATGCTACAACTTGATTCTAAATAACTAGCGTGGCTCATCTCAGCACACTGGATGTCGAATCAATTTAGTTCACCTGTCACGTTTGGCACGATAGAACACTAAATAGCTCGTGTGGCTCTTCTAGCATGCTAGAGCTTGATTCTAAATAACTCGCGTAGCTCATCTGAGTACGCTGGAGTTCGAATCAATTTAGTTCACGTGTCCTGTTTGACACGTTGGTACACGAAATAGCTCGCGTGGCTCTTCTTGCACGCTAGAGCTTTATTCTAAATAACTCGTGTGGCTCATCTGAGCACGCTAGAGTTCAAATCAATTTAGTTCACGTGTCCCGTTTGGCACGATAGAACACGAAATAGCTCGCGTGGCTCTTTTAACATGCTAGAGCTTGATTCTAAATAACTCGTGTGGCTCATCTGAGCACGCTGGAGTTCGAAACAATTTAGTTCACCTATCCCATTTGGCACGATAGAGCACAAAATAGCTCGCGTGGCTCTTCTAGCACGCTAGAGCTAGATTCTAAATAACTCGCGTTGCTCATCTGACCGTGCTGGAGTTCGACTCAATTTAGTTCATGTATCCCGTTTGACACGTTGGAACACGAAATAGCTCGCGTGGCTCTTCTAGCACGCTAGAGCTAGATTCTAATTAACTCGCGTGGCTCATCTAACCACGTAGGTGTTTGAATCAATTTAGTTCACATTTCCCGTTTGACATGAATGAACACGAAATAGCTCGCGTGGCTCTTCTGGCACGCTAGAGCTTGATTCTAAATAACTCGTGTGGCTCATCTGAGCACGCTAGAGTTCAAATCAATTTAGTTCACGTGTCCCGTTTGGCACGATAGAACACGAAATAGCTCGCGTGGCTCTTTTAGCATGCTAGAGCTTGATTCTAAATAACTCGCGTGGCTCATCTGAGCACGCTGGAGTTCGAATCAATTTAGTTCACCTGTCCCGTTTAGCACGATAGAACACGAAATAGCTCGTGTGGCTCTTCTAGCACGCTAGAGCTTGATTCTAAATAACTCGCGTGGCTCATCTGAGCACGCTGGAGTTCGAATCAATTTAGTTCATGTGTCTTGTTTTACATGTTGGAATACGAAATAGCTCTCGTGGCTCTTCTAGCACGCTAGGGTTTGATTCTAAATAACTCGTGTGACTCATCTAACCACGCAGGTGTTGGAATCAATTTAGTTCACGTGTCCCGTTTGACACGATAGAACACGAAATAGCTCGTTTGGCTCTTCTAGCACGCTAGAGCTTGATTCTAAATAACTCGCGTTGCTCATCTGAGCACGCTGGAGTTCGACTCAATTTAGTTCACGTATCCCGTTTGACACGTTGGAACACGAAATAGCTCGCGTGGCTCTTCTAGCACGCTAGAGCTTGATTCTAAATAACTCCCGTGGCTCATCTAACCACGTAGGTGTTTGAATCAATTTAGTTCACGTGTCCCGTTTGACATGATAGAACACGATATAGCTCGCGTGGCTCTTCTAGCATGCTAGAGCTTGATTCTAAACAACTCGCGTAGCTCATCTGAGCACGTTGGAGTTCGAATCAATTTAGTTCACATGTCTTGTTTGACAAGTTGGTACACGAAATAACTCGCGTGACTCTTCTAGCACGCTAGAGCATGATTCTAAATAACTCGCGTGGCTCATCTAACCACGTAGGTGTTTCAATCAATTTAGTTCATGTGTCCCGTTTGACATGATAGAACACGAAATAGCTCGCGTGGCTCTTCTAGCACGCTAGAGATTGATTCTAAAGAACTCGCGTGGCTCATCTGAGCACGCTGGAGTTCAAATCAATTTAGTTCACGTCTCCCGTTTGGCAGATTGAACACGAAATAGCTCACGTGGCTCTTTTAGCATGCTAGAGCTTGGTTCTAAATAACTCGCGTGGCTCATCTGAGCACGCTGGAGTTCGAATCAATTTAGTTCACCTGTCCCGTTTAGCACGATAGAACACGAAATAACTCGTGTGGCTTTTCTAGCACGCTAGAGCTTGATTCTAAATAACTCGCGTGGCTCATCTGAGCACGCTGGAGTTCGAATCAATTTAGTTCAGGTATCCCGTTTGACACGTTGGAATACGAAATAGCTCGCGTGGCTCTTCTAGCACGCTAGAGCTTGATTCTAATTTACTCGCGTGGCTCATCTAACCACGTAGGTGTTTGAATCAATTTAATTCACGTGTCCCGTTTGACATGATAGAACACGAAATAGCTCGTGTGGCTCTTTGAGCATGCTACAACTTGATTCTAAATAACTAGCGTGGCTCATCTCAGCACACTGGATGTCGAATCAATTTAGTTCACCTGTCACGTTTGGCACGATAGAACACGAAATAGCTCGCGTGGCTCTTTTAGCATGCTAGTGCTTGATTCTAAATAACTCGCGTGGCTCATCTGAGCACGCTGGAGTTCGAATCAATTTAGTTCATGTGTCTTGTTTTACACGTTGGAACACGAAATAGCTCTCGTGGCTCTTCTAGCACGCTAGGGTTTGATTCTAAATAACTCGCGTGGCTCATCTAACCACGCAGGTGTTTGAATCAATTTAGTTCACGTGTCCCGTTTGACATGATAGAACACGAAATAGCTCGTGTGGCTCTTCGAGGACGCTAGAGCTTGATTCTAAATAACTCGCGTTGCTCATCTGAGCACGCTGGAGTTCGACTCAATTTAGTTCATGTATCCCGTTTGACACGTTGGAACACGAAATAGCTCGCGTGGCTCTTCTAGCACGCTAGAGCTTGATTCTAAATAACTCGCGTGGCTCATCTAACCACGTAGGTGTTTGAATCAATTTAGTTCACGTGTCCCATTTGACATGATAGAACACGAAATAGCTCGCGTGGCTCTTTGAGCATGCTACAGCTTGATTCTAAATAACTAGCGAGGCTCATCTCAGCACACTGGATGTCGAATCAATTTAGTTCACCTGTCACGTTTGGCACGATAGAACACTAAATAGCTCGCGTGGCTCTTCTAGCATGCTAGAGCTTGATTCTAAATAACTCGCGTAGCTCATCTGAGCACGCTGGGGTTCGAAACAATTTAGTTCACCTGTCGCATTTGGCACGATAGAACACTAAATAGCTCGCGTGGCTCTTCTATCATGTTAGAGCTTGATTCTAAATAACTCGCGTAGCTCATCTGAGCACGCTGGAGTTCGAAACAATTTAGTTCACCTGTCCCATTTGGCACGATAGAACACAAAATAGCTCGTGTGGCTCTTCAAGCACGCTAGAGCTAGATTCTAAATAACTCGCGTTGCTCATCTGAGCATGCTGGAGTTCGACTCAATTTAGTTCAGGTATCCCGTTTGACACGTTGGAACACGAATTAGCTCGCGTGGCTCTTCTTGCACGCTAGAGCTTGATTCTAAATAACTTGTGTGGCTCATCTGAGCACGCTAGAGTTCAAATCAATTTAGTTCACGTGTCCCGTTTGACACGATAGAACACGAAATAGCTCACGTGGCTCTTTTACCATGCTAGAGCTTGATTCTAAATAACTCGCGTGGCTCATCTGAGCACTCTGGAGTTCGAAACAATTTAGTTCACCTGTCCCATTTGGCACGATAGAACACAAAATACCTCGCGTGGCTCTTCTAGCACGCTAGAGCTAGATTCTAAATAACTCGCGTTGCTCATCTGAGCATGCTGGAGTTCGACTCAATTTAGTTCAGGTATCCCGTTTGACACGTTGGAATACGAAATAGCTCGCGTGGCTCTTCTAGCACGCTAGAGCTTGATTCTAATTAACTCGCGTGGCTCATCTAACCACGTAGGTGTTTGAATCAATTTAGTTCACGTGTCCCGTTTGACATGAAAGAACACGAAATAGCTCGTGTGGCTCTTTGAGCATGCTACAACTTGATTCTAAATAACTAGCGTGGCTCATCTCAGCACACTGGATGTCGAATCAATTTAGTTCACCTGTCACGTTTGGCACGATAGAACACGAAATAGCTCGCGTGGCTCTTTTAGCATGCTAGTGCTTGATTCTAAATAACTCGCGTGGCTCATCAGAGCACGCCGGAGTTCGAATCAATTTAGTTCACGTGTCCCGTTTGACACGTTAGAACACGAAATAGCTCACGTGGCTTTTTAGCATGCTAGAGCTTGGTTCTAAATAACTCGCGTGGCTCATCTGAGCACGTTGGAGTTCGAATCAATTTAGTTCACCTGTCCCTTTTAGCACGATAAAACACGAAATAGCTCGTGTGGCTCTTCTAGCACGCTAGGGCTTGATTCTAAATAACTCGCGTGGCTCATCTGAGCACGCTGGAGTTCGAATCAATTTAGTTCATGTGTCTTGTTTTACACGTTGGAACACGAAATAGCTCTCGTGGCTCTTCTAGCACGCTAGGGTTTGATTCTAAACAACTCGTGTGACTCATCTAACCACGCAGGTGTTTGAATCAATTTAGTTCACGTGTCCCGTTTGACACGATAGAACACGAAATAGCTCGTTTGGCTCTTCCAGCACGCTAGAGCTTGATTCTAAATAACTCGCGTTGCTCATCTGAGCACGCTGGAGTTCGACTCAATTTAGTTCACGTATCCCGTTTGACACGTTGGAACACGAAATAGCTCGCGTGGTTCTTCTAGCACGCTAGAGCTTGATTCTAAATAACTCGCGTGGCTCATCTAACCACGTAGGTGTTTGAATCAATTTAGTTCACGTGTCCCGTTTGACATGACAGAACACGAAATAGCCCCTGTGGCTCTTTGAGCATGTTAGAGCTTGATTTTAAATAACTCGCGTGGCTCATCTCAGCACACTAGATGTCGAATCAATTTAGTTCACCTTTCACGTTTGGCACGATAGAACACGATATAGCTCGCGTGGCTCTTCTAGCATGCTAGAGCTTGATTCTAAATAACTCGCGTAGCTCATCTGAGCACGTTGGAGTTCGAATCAATTTAGTTCACGTGTCCTGTTTGACACGTTGGTACACGAAATAGCTCGCGTGGCTCTTCTAGCACGCTAGAGCATGATTCTAAATAACTCGCGTGGCTCATCTAACCACGTAGGTGTTTGAATCAATTTAGTTCATGTGTCCCGTTTGACATGATAGAACACGAAATAGCTCACGTGACTCTTCTAGCACGCTAGAGCTTGATTTTAAAGAACTCGCGTGGCTCATCTGAGCACGCTGGAGTTCAAATCAATTTAGTTCATGTGTCCCGTTTGGCACGATAGAACATGAAATAGCTCGCGTGGCTCTTTTAGCATCCTAGAGCTTGATTCTAAATAACTCGCCTGGCTCATCTGAGCACGCTGGAGTTCGAAACAATTTAGTTCACATGTCCCATTTGGCACGATTGAACACAAAATAGCTCGCGTGGCTCTTCTAGCACGCTAGAGCTAGATTCCAAATAACTCGCGTTGCTCATCTGAGCACGCTGGAGTTCGACTCAATTTAGTTCATGTATCCCGTTTGAGACGTTGGAACACGAAATAGCTCGCGTGGCTCTTCTAGCACGCTAGAGCTTGATTCTAAATAACTCGCGTGGCTCATCTAACCACGTAGGTGTTTGAATCAATTTAGTTCACGTGTCTCATTTGACATGATAGAACACGAAATAGCTCGCGTGGCTCTTTGAGCATGCTACAGCTTGATTCTAAATAACTAGCGTGGCTCATCTCAGCACACTGGATGTTGAATCAATTTAGTTCACATGTCACGTTTGGCACGATAGAACACTAAATAGCTCGCGTGGCTCTTCTAGCATGCTAGAGCTTGATTCTAAATAACTCGCGTAGCTCATCTGAGCACGCTGGAGTTCGAAACAATTTAGTTCACCTGTCACATTTGGCACGATAGAACACTAAATAGCTCACGTGGCTATTCTAGCATGCTAGACCTTGATTCTAAATAACTCGCGTAGCTCATCTGAGCACGCTGGAGTTCGAAACAATTTAGTTCACCTGTCCCATTTGGCACGATAGAACACAAAATAGCTCGCGTGGCTCTTCAAGCACGCTAGAGCTAGATTCTAAATAACTCGCGTTGCTCATCTGAGCATGCTGGAGTTCGACTCAATTTAGTTCAGGTATCCCGTTTGACACGTTGGAACACGAAATAGCTCGCGTGGCTCTTCTTGCACGCTAGAGCTTGATTCTAAATAACTTGTGTGGCTCAACTGAGCACGCTAGAGTTCAAATCAATTTAGTTCACGTGTCCTGTTTGGCACGATAGAACACGAAATAGCTCGCGTGGCTCTTTTACCATGCTAGATCTTGATTCTAAATAACTCGCGTGGCTCATCCGAGCACGCTGGAGTTCGAAACAATTTAGTTCACCTGTCCCATTTGGCACGATAGAACACAAAATAGCTCGCGTGGCTCTTCTAGCACGCTAGAGCTAGATTCTAAATAACTCGCGTTGCTCATCTGAGCATGTTGGAGTTCGACTCAATTTAGTTCAGGTATCCCGTTTGACACGTTGGAATACGAAATAGCTCGCGTGGTTCTTCTAGCACGCTAGAGCTTGATTCTAATTAACTCGCGTGGCTCATCTAACCACGTAGGTGTTTGAATCAATTTAGTTCACGTGTCCCATTTGACATGATAGAACACGAAATAGCTCGCGTGGCTCTTTGAGGATGCTACAACTTGATTCTAAATAACTAGCGTGGCTCATCTCAGCACACTGGATGTCGAATCAAATTAGTTCACCTGTCACGTTTGGCACGATAGAACACGAAATAGCTCGCGTGGCTCTTTTAGCATGCTAGTGCTTGATTCTAAATAACTCGCGTGGCTCATCAGAGCACGCTGGAGTTCGAATCAATTTAGTTCACGTGTCCCGTTTGACACGTTAGAACACGAAATAGCTCACGTGGCTTTTTTAGCATGCTAGAGCTTGGTTCTAAATAACTCGTATCGCTCATCTGAGCACGTTGGAGTTCGAATCAATTTAGTTCATGTGTCTTGTTTTACACGTTGGAACACGAAATAGCTCTCGTGGCTCTTCTAGCACGCTAGGGTTTCATTCTAAACAACTCGTGTGACTCATCTAACCACGCAGGTGTTTGAATCAATTTAGTTCACGTGTCCCGTTTGACACGATAGAACACGAAATAGCTCGCGTGGCTCTTCTAGCATGCTAGAGCTTGATTCTAAATAACTCGCGTAGCTCATCTGAGCACGCTGGAGTTCGAATCAATTTAGTTCACGTGTCCTGTTTGACACGTTGGTACACGAAATAGCTCGCGTGGCTCTTCTGGCACGCTAGAGCTTGATTCTAAATAACTCGTGTGGCTCATCTGAGCACGCTAGAGTTTAAATCAATTTAGTTCACGTGTCCCGTTTGGCACGATAGAACACGAAATAGCTCGCGTGGCTCTTGTAGCATGCTAGTGCTTGATTCTAAATTACTCGCGTGGCTCATCAGAGCACGCTGGAGTTCGAATCAATTTAGTTCACGTGTCCCGTTTGACACGTTAGAACACGAAATAGCTCAGGTGGCTTTTTAGCATGCTAGAGCTTGGTTCTAAATAACTCGCGTGGCTCATTTGAGCACGCTGAAGTTCGAATCAATTTAGTTCACGTGTCCCGATTGACACGTTAGAACACGAAATAGCTCACGTGGCTTTTTTAGCATGCTAGAGCTTGGTTCTAAATAACTCGTATCGCTCATCTGAGCACGTTGGAGTTCGAATCAATTTAGTTCATGTGTCTTGTTTTACACGTTGGAACACGAAATAGCTCTCGTGGCTCTTCTAGCACGCTAGGGTTTGATTCTAAACAACTCGTGTGACTCATCTAACCACGCAGGTGTTTGAATCAATTTAGTTCACGTGTCCCGTTTGACACGATAGAACACGAAATAGCTCGCGTGGCTCTTCTAGCATGCTAGAGCTTGATTCTAAATAACTCGCGTAGCTCATCTGAGCACGCTGGAGTTCGAATCAATTTAGTTCACGTGTCCTGTTTGACACGTTGGTACACGAAATAGCTCGCGTGGCTCTTCTGGCACGCTAGAGCTTGATTCTAAATAACTCGTGTGGCTCATCTGAGCACGCTAGAGTTCAAATCAATTTAGTTCACGTGTCCCGTTTGGCACGATAGAACACGAAATAGCTCGCGTGGCTCTTGTAGCATGCTAGTGCTTGATTCTAAATAACTCGCGTGGCTCATCAGAGCACGCTGGAGTTCGAATCAATTTAGTTCACGTGTCCCGTTTGACACGTTAGAACACGAAATAGCTCAGGTGGCTTTTTAGCATGCTAGAGCTTGGTTCTAAATAACTCGCGTGGCTCATCTGAGCACGCTGAAGTTCGAATCAATTTAGTTCACCTGTCCCGTTTAGCACGATAGAACACGAAATAGCTCGTGTGGCTCTTCTAGCACGCTAGATCTTGATTCTAAATAACTCGCGTGGCTCATCTGAGCACGCTGGAGTTCGAATCAATTTAGTTCATGTGTCTTGTTTTACACGTTGGAACACGAAATAGCTCTCGTGGCTCTTCTAGCACGCTAGGGTTTGATTCTAAACAACTCGTGTGACTCATCTAACCACGCAGGTGTTTGAATCAATTTAGTTCACGTGTCCCGTTTGACACGATAGAACACGAAATAGCTCGTTTGGCTCTTCCAGCACGCTAGAGCTTGATTCTAAATAACTCGCGTTGCTCATCTGAGCACGCTGGAGTTCGACTCAATTTAGTTCAGGTATCCCGTTTGACACGTTGGAATACGAAATAGCTCGCGTGGTTCTTCTAGCACGCTAGAGCTTGATTCTAAATAACTCGCGTGGCTCATCTAACCACGTAGGTGTTTGAATCAATTTAGTTCACGTGTCCCGTTTGACATGACAGAACACGAAATAGCCCGTGTGGCTGTTTGAGCATGTTAGAGCTTGATTCTAAATAACTCGCGTGGCTCATCTCAGCACACTGGATGTCGAATCAATTTAGTTCACCTTTCACGTTTGGCACGATAGAACACGATATAGCTCGCGTGGCTCTTCTAGCATGCTAGAGCTTGATTCTAAATAACTCGCGTAGCTCATCTGAGCACGTTGGAGTTCGAATCAATTTAGTTCACGTGTCCTGTTTGACACGTTGGTACACGAAATAGCTCGCATGGCTCTTCTAGCACGCTAGAGCATGATTCTAAATAACTCGCGTGGCTCATCTAACCACGTAGGTGTTTGAATCAATTTAGTTCATGTGTCCCGTTTGACATGATAGAACACGAAATAGCTCACGTGACTCTTCTAGCACGCTAGAGCTTGATTCTAAAGAACTCGCATGGCTCATCTGACCACGCTGGAGTTCAAATCAATTTAGTTCACGTGTCCCGTTTGGCACGATAGAACATGAAATAGCTCGCGTGGCTCTTTTAGCATGCTAGAGCTTGATTCTAAATAACTCGCCAGGCTCATCTGAGCACGCTGGAGTTCGAAACAATTTAGTTCACATATCCCCTTTGGCACGATAGAACACAAAATAGCTCGCGTGGCTCTTCTAGCACGCTAGAGCTAGATTCCAAATAACTCGCGTTGCTCATCTGAGCACGCTGGAGTTCGACTCAATTTAGTTCATGTATCCCGTTTGACACGTTGGAACACGAAATAGCTCGCGTGGCTCTTCTAGCACGCTAGAGCTTGATTCTAAATAACTCGCGTGGCTCATCTAACCACGTAGGTGTTTGAATCAATTTAGTTCACCTGTCACGTTTGGCACGATAGAACACGAAATAGCTCGCGTGGCTCTTCTTGCACGCTAGAGCTTGATTCTAAATAACTTGTGTGGCTCAACTGAGCACGCTAGAGTTCAAATCAATTTAGTTCACGTGTCCTGTTTGGCACGATAGAACACGAAATAGCTCGCGTGGCTCTTTTACCATGCTAGATCTTGATTCTAAATAACTCGCGTGGCTCATCCGAGCACGCTGGAGTTCGAAACAATTTAGTTCACCTGTCCCATTTCGCACGATAGAACACAAAATAGCTCGCGTGGCTCTTCTAGCACGCTAGAGCTAGATTCTAAATAACTCGCGTTGCTCATCTGAGCATGCTGGAGTTCGACTCAATTTAGTTGAGGTATCCCGTTTGACACGTTGGAATACGAAATAGCTCGCGTGGTTCTTCTAGCACGCTAGAGCTTGATTCTAATTAACTCGCGTGGCTCATCTAACCACGTAGGTGTTTGAATCAATTTAGTTCACGTGTCCCATTTGACATGATAGAACACGAAATAGCTCGCGTGGCTCTTTGAGCATGCTACAACTTGATTCTAAATAACTAGCGTGGCTCATCTCAGCACACTGGATGTCGAATCAATTTAGTTCACCTGTCACGTTTGGCACGATAGAACACGAAATAGCTCGCGTGGCTCTTTTAGCATGCTAGTGCTTGATTCTAAATAACTCGCGTGGCTCATCAGAGCACGCTGGAGTTCGAATCAATTTAGTTCACGTGTCCCGTTTGACACGTTAGAACACGAAATAGCTCACGTGGCTTTTTTAGCATGCTAGAGCTTGGTTCTAAATAACTCGTATGGCTCATCTGAGCACGTTGGAGTTCGAATCAATTTAGTTCATGTGTCTTGTTTTACACGTTGGAACACGAAATAGCTCTCGTGGCTCTTCTAGCACGCTAGGGTTTGATTCTAAACAACTCGTGTGACTCATCTAACCACGCAGGTGTTTGAATCAATTTAGTTCACGTGTCCCGTTTGACACGATAGAACACGAAATAGCTCGCGTGGCTCTTCTAGCATGCTAGAGCTTGATTCTAAATAACTCGCGTAGCTCATCTGAGCACGCTGGAGTTCGAATCAATTTAGTTCACGTGTCCTGTTTGACACGTTGGTACACGAAATAGCTCGCGTGGCTCTTCTGGCACGCTAGAGCTTGATTCTAAATAACTCGTGTGGCTCATCTGAGCACGCTAGAGTTCAAATCAATTTAGTTCACGTGTCCCGTTTGGCACGATAGAACACGAAATAGCTCGCGTGGCTCTTTTAGCATGCTAGTGCTTGATTCTAAATAACTCGCGTGGCTCATCAGAGCACGCTGGAGTTCGAATCAATTTAGTTCACGTGTCCCGTTTGACACGTTAGAACACGAAATAGCTCAGGTGGCTTTTTAGCATGCTAGAGCTTGGTTCGCGTGGCTCATCTGAGCACGCTGAAGTTCGAATCAATTTAGTTCACCTGTCCCGTTTTGCACGATAGAACACGAAATAGCTCGTGTGGCTCTTCTAGCACGCTAGATCTTGATTCTAAATAACTCGCGTGGCTCATCTGAGCACGCTGGATTTCGAATCAATTTAGTTCATGTGTCTTGTTTTACACGTTGGAACATGAAATAGCTCTCGTGGCTCTTCTAGCACGCTAGGGTTTGATTCTAAACAACTCGTGTGACTCATCTAACCACGCAGGTGTTTGAATCAATTTAGTTCACGTGTCCCGTTTGACACGATATAACACGAAATAGCTCGTTTGGCTCTTCCAGCACGCTAGAGCTTGATTCTAAATAACTCGCGTTGCTCATCTGAGCACGCTGGAGTTCGACTCAATTTAGTTCAGGTATCCCGTTTGACACGTTAGAACACGAAATAGCTCGCGTGGCTCTTCTAGCACGCTAGAGCTTGATTCTAAATAACTCGCGTGGCTCATCTAACCACGTAGGTGTTTGAATCAATTTAGTTCACGTGTCCCGTTTGACATGACAGAACACGAAATAGCCCGTGTGGCTCTCTGAGCATGTTAGAGCTTGATTCTAAATATCTCGCGTGGCTCATCTCAGCACACTGGATGTCGAATCAACTTAGTTCACCTGTCACGTTTGGCACGATAGAACACGATATAGCTCGCGTGGCTCTTCTAGCATGCTAGAGCTTGATTCTAAATAACTCGCGTAGCTCATCTGAGCACGTTGGAGTTAGAATCAATTTAGTTCACGTGTCCTGTTTGGCACGATAGAACACGAAATAGCTCGCGTGGCTCTTTTACCATGCTAGATCTTGATTCTAAATAACTCGCGTGGCTCATCCGAGCACGCTGGAGTTCGAAACAATTTAGTTCACCTGTCCCATTTGGCACGATAGAACACAAAATAGCTCGCGTGGCTCTTCTAGCACGCTAGAGCTAGATTCTAAATAACTCGCGTTGCTCATCTGAGCACGCTGGATTTCAAATCAATTTAGTTCACGTGTCCCGTTTGACACGTTAGAACACGAAATAGCTCACGTGGCTTTTTAGCATGCTAGAGCTTGGTTCTAAATAACTCACGTGGCTCATCTGAGCACGCTGGAGTTCGAATCAATTTAGTTCACCTGTCCCGTTTAGCACGATAGAACACGAAATAGCTCGTGTGGCTCTTCTAGCACTCTAGATCTTGATTCTAAATAACTCGCGTGGCTCATCTGAGCACGCTGGAGTTCGAATCAATTTAGTTCATGTGTCTTGTTTTACACGTTGGAACACGAAATAGCTCTCGTGGCTCTTCTAGCACGCTAGGGTTTGATTCTAAACAACTCGTGTGACTCATCTAACCACACAGGTGTTTGAATCAATTTAGTTCACGTGTCCCGTTTGACACGATAGAACACGAAATAGCTCGTTTAGCTCTTCCAGCACGCTAGAGCTTGATTCTAAATAACTCGCGTTGCTCATCTGAGCACGCTGGAGTTTGACTCAATTTAGTTCAGGTATCCCGTTTGACACGTTGGAACACGAAATAGCTCGCGTGGCTCTTCTAGCACGCTAGAGCTTGATTCTAAATAACTCGCATGGCTCATCTAACCACGTAGATGTTTGAATCAATTTAGTTCACGTGTCCCGTTTGACATGACAGAACACGAAATAGCCCGTGTGGCTCTTTGAGCATGTTAGAGCTTGATTCTAAATATCTCGCGTGGCTCATCTCAGCACACTGGATGTCGAATCAATTTAGTTCACCTGTCACGTTTGGCACGATAGAACACGATATAGCTCGCGTGGCTCTTCTAGCATGCTTAGAGCTTGATTCTAAATAACTCGCGTAGCTCATATGAGCACGTTGGAGTTCGAATCAATTTAGTTCACGTGTCCTGTTTGACACGTTGGTACACGAAATAGATCGCGTGGCTCTTCTAGCACGCTAGAGCATGATTCTAAATAACTCGTGTGGCTCATCTAACCACGTAGGTGTTTGAATCAATTTAGTTCATGTGTCCCGTTTGACATGATAGAACACGAAATAGCTCACGTGACTCTTCTAGCACGCTAGAGCTTGATTCTAAAGAACTCGCGTGGCTCATCTGAGCACGCTGGAGTTCAAATCAATTTAGTTCACGTGTCCCGTTTGGCACGATAGAACACGAAATAGCTCGCGTGGCTCTTTTAGCATGCTAGAGCTTGATTCTAAATAACTCGCGTGGCTCATCTGAGCACGCTGGAGTTCGAAACAATTTAGTTCACATGTCCCATTTGGCACGATAGAACACAAAATAGCTCGCATGGCTCTTCTAGCACGCTAGAGCTAGATTCTAAATAACTCGTGTTGCTCATCTGAGCACGCTGGAGTTCGACTCAATTTAGTTCACGTATCCCGTTTGACACGTTGGAACACGAAATAGCTCGCGTGGCTCTTCTAGCACACTAGAGCTTGATTCTAAATAACTCGCGTGGCTCATCTAACCACGTAGGTGTTTGAATCAATTTAGTTCACGTGTCCCGTTTGACATGATAGAACACGAAATATCTCGTGTGGCTTTTTGAGCATGCTAGAGCTTGATTCTAAATAACTCGCGTGGCTCATCTCAGCACACTGGATGTCGAATCAATTTAGTTCACCTGTCACGTTTGGCACAATAGAACACGATATAGCTCGCGTGGCTCTTCTAGCATGCTAGAGCTTGATTCTAAATAACTCGCGTAGCTCATCTGAGCACGTTGGAGTTCGAATCAATTTAGTTCACGTGTCCTGTTTGACACGTTGTTACACTAAATAGCTCGCGTGGCTCTTCTAGCACGCTAGAGCATGATTCTAAATAACTCGCGTGGCTCATCCAACCACGTAGGTGTTTGAATCAATTTAGTTCACGTGTCCTGTTAGACACGTTGGTACACGAAATAGCTCGCGTGGCTCTTCTTGCACGCTAGAGCTTGATTCTAAATAACTCGTGTCGCTCATCTGAGCACGCTAGAGTTCAAATCAATTTAGTTCACGTGTCCCGTCTGGCACGATAGAACACGAAATAGCTCGCGTGGATCTTTTAGCATGCTAGAGCTTGATTCTAAATAACTCGCGTGGCTCATCTGAGCACGCTGGAGTTCGAAACAATTTAGTTCATGTGTCCTGTTTTACACGTTGGAACACGAAATAGCTCTCGTGGCTCTTCTAACACGCTAGGGTTTGATTCAAAACAACTCGTGTGACTCATCTAACCATGCAGGTGTTTGAATCAATTTAGTTCACGTGTCCCGTTTGACACGATAGAACACGAAATAGCTCGTTTGGCTCTTCTAGCACGCTAGAGCTTGATTCTAAATAACTCGCGTTGCTCATCTGAGCACGCTGGAGTTCGACTCAATTTAGTTCACGTATCCCATTTGACATGTTGGAACACGAAATAGCTCGTGTGGCTCTTCTAGCACGCTAGAGCTTGATTCTAAATAACTCGCGTGGCTCATCTAACCACGTAGATGTTTGAATCAATTTAGTTCACGTGTCCCGTTTGACATGACAGAACACGAAATAGCCCGTGTGGCTCTTTGAGCATGTTAGAGCTTGATTCTAAATATCTCGCGTGGCTCATCTCAGCACACTGGATGTCGAATCAATTTAGTTCACCTGTCACATTTGGCACGATAGAACACGATATAGCTCGCGTGGCTCTTCTAGCATGCTTAGAGCTTGATTCTAAATAACTCGCGTAGCTCATATGAGCACGTTGGAGTTCGAATCAATTTAGTTCACGTGTCCTGTTTGACACGTTGGTACACGAAATAGCTCGCGTGGCTCTTCTAGCACGCTAGAGCATGATTCTAAATAACTCGTGTGGCTCATCTAACCACGTAGGTGTTTGAATCAATTTAGTTCATGTGTCCCGTTTGACATGATAGAACACGAAATAGCTCACGTGACTCTTCTAGCAAGCTAGAGCTTGATTCTAAAGAACTCGCGTGGCTCATCTGAGCACGCTGGAGTTCAAATCAATTTAGTTCACGTGTCCCGTTTGGCAGGATAGAACACGAAATAGCTCGCGTGGCTCTTTTAGCATGCTAGAGCTTGATTCTAAATAACTCGCGTGGCTCATCTGAGCACGCTGGAGTTCGAAACAATTTAGTTCACATGTCCCATTTGGCACGATAGAAAACAAAATAGCTCGCATGGCTCTTCTAGCACGCTAGAGCTAGATTCTAAATAACTCGCGTTGCTCATCTGAGCACGCTGGAGTTCGACTCAATTTAGTTCACGTATCCCGTTTGACACGTTGGAACACGAAATAGCTCGCGTGGCTCTTCTAGCACACTAGAGCTTGATTCTAAATAACTCGCGTGGCTCATCTAACCACGTAGGTGTTTGAATCAATTTAGTTCACGTGTCCCGTTTGACATGATAGAACACGAAATATCTCGTGTGGCTTTTTGAGCATCCTAGAGCTTGATTCTAAATAACTCGCGTGGCTCATCTCAGCACACTGGATGTCGAATCAATTTAGTTCACCTGTCACGTTTGGCACAATAGAACACGATATAGCTCGCGTGGCTCTTCTAGCATGCTAGAGCTTGATTCTAAATAACTCGCGTAGCTCATCTGAGCACGTTGGAGTTCGAATCAATTTAGTTCATGTGTCCTGTTTGACACGTTGGTACACGAAATAGCTCGAGTGGCTCTTCTAGCACGCTAGAGCATGATTCTAAATAACTCGCGTGGCTCATCCAACCACGTAGGTGTTTGAATCAATTTAGTTCACGTGTCCTGTTAGACACGTTGGTACACGAAATAGCTCGCGTGGCTCTTCTTGCACGCTAGAGCTTGATTCTAAATAACTCGTGTGGCTCATCTGAGCACGCTAGAGTTCAAATCAATTTAGTTCACGTGTCCCGTCTGGCACGATAGAACACGAAATAGCTCGCGTGGCTCTTTTAGCATGCTAGAGCTTGATTCTAAATAACTCGTGTGGCTCATCTGAGCACGCTGGAGTTCGAAACAATTTAGTTCATGTGTCCTGTTTTACACGTTGGAACACGAAATAGCTCTCGTGGCTCTTCTAACACGCTAGGGTTTGATTCAAAACAACTCGTGTGACTCATCTAACCATGCAGGTGTTTGAATCAATTTAGTTCACGTGTCCCGTTTGACACGATAGAACACGAAATAGCTCGTTTGGCTCTTCTAGCACGCTAGAGCTTGATTCTAAATAACTCGCGTTGCTCATCTGAGCACGCTGGAGTTCGACTCAATTTAGTTCACGTATCCCATTTGACACGTTGGAACACGAAATAGCTCGCGTGGCTCTTCTAGCACGCTAGAGCTTGATTCTAAATAACTCGCGTGGCTGATCTAACCACGTAGGTGTTTCAATCAATTTAGTTCACGTGTCCCGTTTGACATGATAGAACACGAAATAGCTCGTGTGGCTCTTTGAGCATGCTAGAGCTTGATTCTAAATAACTCGCGTGGCTCATCTGAGCACGCTGGAGTTCGAAACAATTTAGTTCATGTGTCTTGTTTTACACGTTGGAACACGAAATAGCTCTCGTGGCTCTTCTAACACGCTAGGGTTTGATTCTAAACAACTCGTGTGACTCATCTAACCACACAGGTGTTTGAATCAATTTAGTTCACGTGTCCCGTTTGACACGATAGAACACGAAATAGCTCGTTTAGCTCTTCCAGCACGCTAGAGCTTGATTCTAAATCACTCGCGTTGCTCATCTGAGCACGCTGGAGTTTGACTCAATTTAGTTCAGGTATCCCGTTTGACACGTTGGAACACGAAATAGCTCGCGTGGCTCTTCTAGCACGCTAGAGCTTGATTCTAAATAACTCGCGTGGCTCATCTAACCACGTAGATGTTTGTTTCAATTTAGTTCACGTGTCCCGTTTGACATGACAGAACACGAAATAGCCCGTGTGGCTCTTTGAGCATGTTAGAGCTTGATTCTAAATATCTCGCGTGGCTCATCTCAGCACACTGGATGTCGAATCAATTTAGTTCACCTGTCACGTTTGGCACGATAGAACACGATATAGCTCGCGTGGCTCTTCTAGCATGCTTAGAGCTTGATTCTAAATAACTCGCGTAGCTCATATGAGCACGTTGGAGTTCGAATCAATTTAGTTCACGTGTCCCGTTTGACACGTTGGTACACGAAATAGCTCGCGTGGCTCTTCTAGCACGCTAGAGCATGATTCTAAATAACTCGTGTGGCTCATCTAACCACGTAGGTGTTTGAATCAATTTAGTTCATGTGTCCCGTTTGACATGATAGAACACGAAATAGCTCACGTGACTCTTCTAGCACGCTAGAGCTTGATTCTAAAGAACTCGCGTGGCTCATCTGAGCACGCTGGAGTTCAAATCAATTTAGTTCACGTGTCCCGTTTGACATGATAGAACACGAAATAGCTCACGTGACACTTCTAGCACGCTAGAGCTTGATTCTAAAGAACTCGCGTGGCTCATCTGAGCACGCTGGAGTTCAAATCAATTTAGTTCACGTATCCCGTTTGACACGTTGGAACACGAAATAGCTCGCGTGGCTCTTCTAGCACACTAGAGCTTGATTCTAAATAACTCGCGTGGCTCATCTAACCACGTAGGTGTTTGAATCAATTTAGTTCACGTGTCCCGTTTGACATGATAGAACACGAAATATCTCGTGTGGCTTTTTGAGCATCCTAGAGCTTGATTCTAAATAACTCGCGTGGCTCATCTCAGCACACTGGATGTCGAATCAATTTAGTTCACCTGTCACGTTTGGCACAATAGAACACGATATAGCTCGCGTGGCTCTTCTAGCATGCTAGAGCTTGATTCTAAATAACTCGCGTAGCTCATCTGAGCACGTTGGAGTTCGAATCAATTTAGTTCATGTGTCCTGTTTGACACGTTGGTACACGAAATAGCTCGAGTGGCTCTTCTAGCACGCTAGAGCATGATTCTAAATAACTCGCGTGGCTCATCCAACCACGTAGGTGTTTGAATCAATTTAGTTCACGTGTCCTGTTAGACACGTTGGTACACGAAATAGCTCGCGTGGCTCTTCTTGCACGCTAGAGCTTGATTCTAAATAACTCGTGTGGCTCATCTGAGCACGCTAGAGTTCAAATCAATTTAGTTCACGTGTCCCGTCTGGCACGATAAAACACGAAATAGCTCGCGTGGCTCTTTTAGCATGCTAGAGCTTGATTCTAAATAACTCGTGTGGCTCATCTGAGCACGCTGGAGTTCGAAACAATTTAGTTCATGTGTCCTGTTTTACACGTTGGAACACGAAATAGCTCTCGTGGCTCTTCTAACACGCTAGGGTTTGATTCAAAACAACTCGTGTGACTCATCTAACCATGCAGGTGTTTGAATCAATTTAGTTCACGTGTCCCGTTTGACACGATAGAACACGAAATAGCTCGTTTGGCTCTTCTAGCACGCTAGAGCTTGATTCTAAATAACTCGCGTTGCTCATCTGAGCACGCTGGAGTTCGACTCAATTTAGTTCACGTATCCCATTTGACACGTTGGAACACGAAATAGCTCGCGTGGCTCTTCTAGCACGCTAGAGCTTGATTCTAAATAACTCGCGTGGCTGATCTAACCACGTAGGTGTTTCAATCAATTTAGTTCACGTGTCCCGTTTGACATGATAGAACACGAAATAGCTCGTGTGGCTCTTTGAGCATGCTAGAGCTTGATTCTAAATAACTCGCGTGGCTCATCTGAGCACGCTGGAGTTCGAAACAATTTAGTTCATGTGTCTTGTTTTACACGTTGGAACACGAAATAGCTCTCGTGGCTCTTCTAACACGCTAGGGTTTGATTCTAAACAACTCGTGTGACTCATCTAACCACACAGGTGTTTGAATCAATTTAGTTCACGTGTCCCGTTTGACACGATAGAACACGAAATAGCTCGTTTAGCTCTTCCAGCACGCTAGAGCTTGATTCTAAATCACTCGCGTTGCTCATCTGAGCACGCTGGAGTTTGACTCAATTTAGTTCAGGTATCCCGTTTGACACGTTGGAACACGAAATAGCTCGCGTGGCTCTTCTAGCACGCTAGAGCTTGATTCTAAATAACTCGCGTGGCTCATCTAACCACGTAGATGTTTGAATCAATTTAGTTCACGTGTCCCGTTTGACATGACAGAACACGAAATAGCCCGTGTGGCTCTTTGAGCATGTTAGAGCTTGATTCTAAATATCTCGCGTGGCTCATCTCAGCACACTGGATGTCGAATCAATTTAGTTCACCTGTCACGTTTGGCACGATAAAACACGATATAGCTCGCGTGGCTCTTCTAGCATGCTTAGAGCTTGATTCTAAATAACTCGCGTAGCTCATATGAGCACGTTGGAGTTCGAATCAATTTAGTTCACGTGTCCCGTTTGACACGTTGGTACACGAAATAGCTCGCGTGGCTCTTCTAGCACGCTAGAGCATGATTCTAAAGAACTCGCGTGGCTCATCTGAGCACGCTGGAGTTCAAATCAATTTAGTTCACGTGTCCCGTTTGGCACGATAGAACACGAAATAGCTCGCGTGGCTCTTTTAGCATGCTAGAGCTTGATTCTAAATAACTCGCGTGGCTCATCTGAGCACGCTGGAGTTCGAAACAATTTAGTTCACATGTCCCATTTGGCACGATAGAACACAAAATAGCTCGCATGGCTCTTCTAGCACGCTAGAGCTAGATTCTAAATAACTCGCGTTGCTCATCTGAGCACGCTGGAGTTCGACTCAATTTAGTTCATGTATCCCGTTTGACACGTTGGAACACGAAATAGCTCGCGTGGCTCTTCTAGCACACTAGAGCTTGATTCTAAATAACTCGCGTGGCTCATCTAACCACGTAGGTGTTTGAATCAATTTAGTTCACGTGTCCCGTTTGACATGATAGAACACGAAATATCTCGTGTGGCTTTTTGAGCATGCTAGAGCTTGATTCTAAATAACTCGCGTGGCTCATCTCAGCACACTGGATGTCGAATCAATTTAGTTCACCTGTCACGTTTGGCACAATAGAACACGATATAGCTCGCGTGGCTCTTCTAGCATGCTAGAGCTTGATTCTAAATAACTCGCGTAGCTCATCTGAGCACGTTGGAGTTCGAATCAATTTAGTTCACGTGTCCTGTTTGACACGTTGGTACACGAAATAGCTCGCGTGGCTCTTCTAGCACGCTAGAGCATGATTCTAAATAACTCGCGTGGCTCATCCAACCACGTAGGTGTTTGAATCAATTTAGTTCACGTGTCCTGTTAGACACGTTGGTACACGAAATAGCTCGCGTGGCTCTTCTTGCACGCTAGAGCTTGATTCTAAATAACTCGTGTGGCTCATCTGAGCACGCTAGAGTTCAAATCAATTTAGTTCACGTGTCCCGTCTGGCACGATAGAACACGAAATAGCTCGCGTGGCTCTTTTAGCATGCTAGAGCTTGATTCTAAATAACTCGCGTGGCTCATCTGAGCACGCTGGAGTTCGAAACAATTTAGTTCATGTGTCCTGTTTTACACGTTGGAACACGAAATAGCTCTCGTGGCTCTTCTAACACGCTAGGGTTTGATTCAAAACAACTCGTGTGACTCATCTAACCATGCAGGTGTTTGAATCAATTTAGTTCACGTGTCCCGTTTGACACGACAGAACACGAAATAGCTCGTTTGGCTCTTCTAGCACGCTAGAGCTTGATTCTAAATAACTCGCGTTGCTCATCTGAGCACGCTGGAGTTCGACTCAATTTAGTTCACGTATCCCATTTGACACGTTGGAACACGAAATAGCTCGCGTGGCTCTTCTAGCACGCTAGAGCTTGATTCTAAATAACTCGCGTGGCTGATCTAACCACGTAGGTGTTTCAATCAATTTAGTTCACGTGTCCCGTTTGACATGATAGAACACGAAATAGCTCGTGTGGCTCTTTGAGCATGCTAGAGCTTGATTCTAAATAACTCGCGTGGCTCATCTGAGCACGCTGGAGTTCGAAACAATTTAGTTCATGTGTCTTGTTTTACACGTTGGAACACGAAATAGCTCTCGTGGCTCTTCTAGCACGCTAGGGTTTGATTCTAAACAACTCGTGTGACTCATCTAACCACACAGGTGTTTGAATCAATTTAGTTCACGTGTCCCGTTTGACACGATAGAACACGAAATAGCTCGTTTAGCTCTTCCAGCACGCTAGAGCTTGATTCTAAATCACTCGCGTTGCTCATCTGAGCACGCTGGAGTTTGACTCAATTTAGTTCAGGTATCCCGTTTGACACGTTGGAACACGAAATAGCTCGCGTGGCTCTTCTAGCACGCTAGAGCTTGATTCTAAATAACTCGCGTGGCTCATCTAACCACGTAGATGTTTGAATCAATTTAGTTCACGTGTCCCGTTTGATATTACAGAACACGAAATAGCCCGTGTGGCTCTTTGAGCATGTTAGAGCTTGATTCTAAATATCTCGCGTGGCTCATCTCAGCACACTGGATGTCGAATCAATTTAGTTCACCTGTCACGTTTGGCACGATAGAACACGATATAGCTCGCGTGGCTCTTCTAGCATGCTTAGAGCTTGATTCTAAATAACTCGCGTAGCTCATATGAGCACGTTGGAGTTCGAATCAATTTAGTTCACGTGTCCTGTTTGACACGTTGGTACACGAAATAGCTCGCGTGGCTCTTCTTGCACGCTAGAGCATGATTCTAAATAACTCGTGTGGCTCATCTAACCACGTAGGTGTTTGAATCAATTTAGTTCATGTGTCCCGTTTGACATGATAGAACACGAAATAGCTCACGTGACTCTTCTAGCACGCTAGAGCTTGATTCTAAAGAACTCGCGTGGCTCATCTGAGCACGCTGGAGTTCAAATCAATTTAGTTCACGTGTCCCGTTTGGCACGATAGAACACGAAATAGCTCGCGTGGCTCTTTTAGCATGCTAGAGCTTGATTCTAAATAACTCGCGTGGCTCATCTGAGCACGCTGGAGTTCGAAACAATTTAGTTCACATGTCCCATTTGGCACGATAGAACACAAAATAGCTCGCATGGCTCTTCTAGCACGCTAGAGCTAGATTCTAAATAACTCGCGTTGCTCCTCTGAGCACGCTGGAGTTCGACTCAATTTAGTTCACGTATCCCGTTTGACACGTTGGAACACGAAATAGCTCGCGTGGCTCTTCTAGCACACTAGAGCTTGATTCTAAATAACTCGCGTGGCTCATCTAACCACGTAGGTGTTTGAATCAATTTAGTTCACGTGTCCCGTTTGACATGATAGAACACGAAATATCTCGTGTGGCTTTTTGAGCATGATAGAGCTTGATTCTAAATAACTCGCGTGGCTCATCTCAGCACACTGGATGTCGAATCAATTTAGTTCACCTGTCACGTTTGGCACAATAGAACACGATATAGCTCGCGTGGCTCTTCTAGCATGCTAGAGCTTGATTCTAAATAACTCGCGTAGCTCATCTGAGCACGTTGGAGTTCGAATCAATTTAGTTCACGTGTCCTGTTTGACACGTTGGTACACGAAATAGCTCGCGTGGCTCTTCTAGCACGCTAGAGCATGATTCTAAATAACTCGCATGGCTCATCCAACCACGTAGGTGTTTGAATCAATTTAGTTCACGTGTCCTGTTAGACACGTTGGTACACGAAATAGCTCGCGTGGCTCTTCTTGCACGCTAGAGCTTGATTCTAAATAACTCGTGTGGCTCATCTGAGCACGCTAGAGTTCAAATCAATTTAGTTCACGTGTCCCGTCTGGCACGATAGAACACGAAATAGCTCGCGTGGCTCTTTTAGCATGCTAGAGCTTGATTCTAAATAACTCGCGTGGCTCATCTGAACACGCTGGAGTTCGAAACAATTTAGTTCATGTGTCCTGTTTTACACGTTGGAACACGAAATAGCTCTCGTGGCTCTTCTAACACGCTAGGGTTTGATTCAAAACAACTCGTGTGACTCATCTAACCACGCAGGTGTTTGAATCAATTTAGTTCACGTGTCTCATTTGACACGATAGAACACGAAATAGCTCGTTTGGCTCTTCTAGCACGCTAGAGCTTGATTCTAAATAACTCGCGTTGCTCATCTGAGCACGCTGGAGTTCGACTCAATTTAGTTCACGTATCCCATTTGACACGTTGGAACACGAAATAGCTCGCGTGGCTCTTCTAGCACGCTAGAGCTTGATTCTAAATAACTCGCGTGGCTGATCTAACCACGTAGGTGTTTCAATCAATTTAGTTCACGTGTCCCGTTTGACATGATAGAACACGAAATAGCTCGTGTGGCTCTTTGAGCATGCTAGAGCTTGATTCTAAATAACTCGCGTGGCTCATCTGAGCACGCTAGAGTTCGAAACAATTTAGTTCATGTGTCTTGTTTTACACGTTGGAACACGAAATAGCTCTCGTGGCTCTTCTAGCACGCTAGGGTTTGATTCTAAACAACTCGTGTTACTCATCTAACCACACAGGTGTTTGAATCAATTTAGTTCACGTGTCCCGTTTGACACGATAGAACACGAAATAGCTCGTTTAGCTCTTCCAGCACGCTAGAGCTTGATTCTAAATCACTCGCGTTGCTCATCTGAGCACGCTGGAGTTTGACTCAATTTAGTTCAGGTATCCCGTTTGACACGTTGGAACACGAAATAGCTCGCGTGGCTCTTCTAGCACGCTAGAGCTTGATTCTAAATAACTCGCGTGGCTCATCTAACCACGTAGATGTTTGAATCAATTTAGTTCACGTGTCCCGTTTGACATGACAGAACACGAAATAGCCCGTGTGGCTCTTTGAGCATGTTAGAGCTTGATTCTAAATATCTCGCGTGGCTCATCTCAGCACACTGGATGTCGAATCAATTTAGTTCACCTGTCACGTTTGGCACGATAGAACACGATATAGCTCGCGTGGCTCTTCTAGCATGCTTAGAGCTTGATTCTAAATAACAAGCGTAGCTCATATGAGCACGTTGGAGTTCGAATCAATTTAGTTCACGTGTCCTGTTTGACACGTTGGTACACGAAATAGCTCGCGTGGCTCTTCTAGCACGCTAGAGCATGATTCTAAATAACTCGTGTGGCTCATCTAACCACGTAGGTGTTTGAATCAATTTAGTTCATGTGTCCCGTTTGACATGATAGAACACGAAATAGCTCACGTGACTCTTCTAGCACGCTAGAGCTTGATTCTAAAGAACTCGCGTGGCTCATCTGAGCACGCTGGAGTTCAAATCAATTTAGTTCACGTGTCCCGTTTGGCACGATAGAACACGAAATAGCTCGCGTGGCTCTTTTAGCATGCTAGAGCTTGATTCTAAATAACTCGCGTGGCTCATCTGAGCACGCTGGAGTTCGAAACAATTTAGTTCACATGTCCCATTTGGCACGATAGAACACAAAATAGCTCGCATGGCTCTTCTAGCACGCTAGAGCTAGATTCTAAATAACTCGCGTTGCTCCTCTGAGCACGCTGGAGTTCGACTCAATTTAGTTCACGTATCCCGTTTGACACGTTGGAACACGAAATAGCTCGCGTGGCTCTTCTAGCACACTAGAGCTTGATTCTAAATAACTCGCGTGGCTCATCTAACCACGTAGGTGTTTGAATCAATTTAGTTCACGTGTCCCGTTTGACATGATAGAACACGAAATATCTCGTGTGGCTTTTTGAGCATGATAGAGCTTGATTCTAAATAACTCGCGTGGCTCATCTCAGCACACTGGATGTCGAATCAATTTAGTTCACCTGTCACGTTTGGCACAATAGAACACGATATAGCTCGCGTGGCTCTTCTAGCATGCTAGAGCTTGATTCTAAATAACTCGCGTAGCTCATCTGAGCACGTTGGAGTTCGAATCAATTTAGTTCACGTGTCCTGTTTGACACGTTGGTACACGAAATAGCTCGCGTGGCTCTTCTAGCACGCTAGAGCATGATTCTAAATAACTCGCATGGCTCATCCAACCACGTAGGTGTTTGAATCAATTTAGTTCACGTGTCCTGTTAGACACGTTGGTACACGAAATAGCTCGCGTGGCTCTTCTTGCACGCTAGAGCTTGATTCTAAATAACTCGTGTGGCTCATCTGAGCACGCTAGAGTTCAAATCAATTTAGTTCACGTGTCCCGTCTGGCACGATAGAACACGAAATAGCTCGCGTGGCTCTTTTAGCATGCTAGAGCTTGATTCTAAATAACTCGCGTGGCTCATCTGAACACGCTGGAGTTCGAAACAATTTAGTTCATGTGTCCTGTTTTACACGTTGGAACACGAAATAGCTCTCGTGGCTCTTCTAACACGCTAGGGTTTGATTCAAAACAACTCGTGTGACTCATCTAACCACGCAGGTGTTTGAATCAATTTAGTTCACGTGTCTCATTTGACACGATAGAACACGAAATAGCTCGTTTGGCTCTTCTAGCACGCTAGAGCTTGATTCTAAATAACTCGCGTTGCTCATCTGAGCACGCTGGAGTTCGCCTCAATTTAGTTCACGTATCCCATTTGACACGTTGGAACACGAAATAGCTCGCGTGGCTCTTCTAGCACGCTAGAGCTTGATTCTAAATAACTCGCGTGGCTGATCTAACCACGTAGGTGTTTCAATCAATTTAGTTCACGTGTCCCGTTTGACATGATAGAACACGAAATAGCTCGTGTGGCTCTTTGAGCATGCTAGAGCTTGATTCTAAATAACTCGCGTGGCTCATCTCAGCACACTGGATGTCGATAGAACACGGTATAGCTCGCGTGGCTCTTCTACCATGCTAGAGCTTGATTCTAAATAACTCGCGTAGCTCATCCGAGCACGTTGGAGTTCGAATCAATTTAGTTCACGTGTCTTGTTTGACACAGTGGTACACAAAAGAGCTCGCGTGGCTCTTCTAGCACGCTAGAGCATGATTCTAAATAACTCGTGTGGCTCATCTAACCACGTAGGTGTTTGAATCAATTTAGTTCATGTGTCCCGTTTGACATGATAGAACACGAAATAGCTCGCGTGGCTCTTCTCGCACGCTAGAGCTTGGTTCTAAATAACTCGCGTGGCTCATCTGAGCACGCTGGAGTTCGAATCAATTTAGTTCACCTGTCCCGTTTGGCACGATAGAACACGAAATAGCTCGCCTGGCTCTTCTAGCACGCTAGAGCTTGATTCTAAATAACTCGCGTGGCTCATCTGAGCACGCTAGAGTTCAAATCAATTTAGTTCACGTGTCCCGTTTGACTCGTTAGAACACGAAATAGCTCACGTGGCTCTTTTAGCATGCTGGAGCTTGGTTCTAAATAACTCGCGTGGCTCATCTGAGCACGCTGGAGGTCGAATCAATTTAGTTCACCTGTCCCGTTTGGCACGATAGAACACGAAATAGCTCGCGTGGCTCTTCTAGCACGCTAGAGCTTGATTCTAAATAACTCGCGTGGCTCATCTGAGCACGCTGGAGTTCGAATAAATTTAGTTCACTTTCCCGTTTGGCACGATGGAACACGAAATAGCTCGCGTGGCTCTTCTAGCACGCTAGAGTTTGATTCTAAATAACTCACGTGGCTCTTCTGAGTACGTTGGAATTTGAATCAATTTAGTTGACGTGTCCCGTTTGACACGATAGAACGCGAAATAGCTCGCATGGCTCTTCTAGCACGCTAGAGCTTGATTCCAAATACCTCGCGTGGCTCATCTGAGAACGCTGGTGTTCGAATCAATTTAGTTCACGTGTCCCGGTTGACACGTTGGAACACGAAAGAGCTCGCGTGCCTCTTCTAGCACACTAGAGCTTGATTCTAATCAACTTGCGTGGCTCATGTAGCCACGCTAGAGTTTGAATCAATTTAGTTCACGTGTCCTGTTTTGCAAGATAGAACACGAAATAGCTCGCGTGGCTCTTCTAGCACGCTAGAGCTTGACTCTATATAACTCGCGTGGCTCATCTGAGCACATTGGTGTTTGAATCCATTTATTTAAAGTGTCCCGTTTGACACGATAGAACATGAAAAAGCTCGCGTGGCTCTTCTAGCACCATGAGCTTGATTCTAAATAACTCGCGTGGCTCATCTGAGCACGCTGGAGTTTGAATCAATTTAGTTCAAGTGTCCGTTTGACACAATGGAACACGAAATAGCTCTCGTGGCTCTTCTAGGACCTTAGAGCTTGATTTTAAATAACTCGCGTAGCTCATCTAAGCACGCTGGAGTTTGAATCAATTTAGTTCACGTGTCCCGTTTGGCGCGATATAACACGAAATAGCTCGCGTGGCTTTTCTAGCACGCTAGAGCTTGATTCTAAATAACTCGTGTGGCTCATCTGAGCACGCTGGAGTTCGAATCAATTTAGTTCATGTGTCTTGTTTTACACGCTGGAACACGAAATAGCTCTCGTGGCTCTTCTTGCACGCTAGGGTTTGATTCTAAACAACTCGTGTGTCTCATCTAACCACGCAGGTGTTTGAATCAATTTAGTTCACGTGTCCCGTTTCACACGATAGAACACGAAATAGCTCGTTTAGCTCTTCCAGCACGCTAGAGCTTGATTCTAAATAACTCGCGTTGCTCATCTGAGCACGCTGGAGTTTGACTCAATTTAGTTCAGGTATCCCGTTTGACACGTTGGAACACGAAATAGCTCGCGTGGCTCTTCTAGCACGCTAGAGCTTGATTCTAAATAACTCGCGTGGCTCATCTAACCACGTAGGTGTTTGAATCAATTTAGTTCACGTGTCCCGTTTGACATGACAGAACACGAAATAGCCCGTGTGGCTCTTTGAGCATGTTAGAGCTTGATTCTAAATATCTCGCGTGGCTCATCTCAGCACACTGGATGTCGAATCAATTTAGTTCACCTGTCACGTTTGGCACGATAGAACACGATATAGCTCGCGTGGCTCTTCTAGCATGCTTAGAGCTTGATTCTAAATAACTCGCGTAGCTCATATGAGCACGTTGGAGTTCGAATCAATTTAGTTCACGTGTCCTGTTTGACACGTTGGTACACGAAATAGCTCGCGTGGCTCTTCTAGCACGCTAGAGCATGATTCTAAATAACTCGTGTGGCTCATCTAACCACGTAGGTGTTTGAATCAATTTAGTTCATGTGTCCCGTTTGACATGATAGAACACGAAATAGCTCACGTGACTCTTCTAGCACGCTAGAGCTTGATTCTAAAGAACTCGCGTGGCTCATCTGAGCACGCTGGAGTTCAAATCAATTTAGTTCACGTGTCCCGTTTGGCACGATAGAACACGAAATAGCTCGCGTGGCTCTTTTAGCATGCTAGAGCTTGATTCTAAATAACTCGCGTGGCTCATCTGAGCACGCTGGAGTTCGAAACAATTTAGTTCACATGTCCCATTTGGCACGATAGAACACAAAATAGCTCGCATGGCTCTTCTAGCACGCTAGAACTAGATTCTAAATAACTCGCGTTGCTCATCTGAGCACGTTGGAGTTCGACTCAATTTAGTTCACGTATCCCGTTTGACACGTTGGAACACGAAATAGCTCGCGTGGCTCTTCTAGCACACTAGAGCTTGATTCTAAATAACTCGCGTGGCTCATCTAACCACGTAGGTGTTTGAATCAATTTAGTTCACGTGTCCCGTTTGACATGATAGAACACGAAATATCTCGTGTGGCTTTTTGAGCATGCTAGAGCTTGATTCTAAATAACTCGCGTGGCTCATCTCAGCACACTGGATGTCGAATCAATTTAGTTCACCTGTCACGTTTGGCACGATAGAACACGATATAGCTCGCGTGGCTCTTCTAGCATGCTAGAGCTTGATTCTAAATAACTCGCGTAGCTCATCTGAGCACGTTGGAGTTCGAATCAATTTAGTTCACTTGTCCTGTTTGACACGTTGGTACACGAAATAGCTCGCGTGGCTCTTCTAGCACGCTAGAGCATGATTCTAAATAACTCGCGTGGCTCATCCAACCACGTAGGTGTTTGAATCAATTTAGTTCACGTGTCCTGTTAGACACGTTGGTACACGAAATAGCTCGCGTGGCTCTTCTTGCACGCTAGAGCTTGATTCTAAATAACTCGTGTGGCTCATCTGAGCACGTTAGAGTTCAAATCAATTTAGTTCACGTGTCCCGTCTGGCACGTTAGAACACGAAATAGCTCGCGTGGCTCTTTTAGCATGCTAGAGCTTGATTCTAAATAACTCGCGTGGCTCATCTGAGCACGCTGGAGTTCGAAACAATTTAGTTCATGTGTCCTGTTTTACACGTTGGAACACGAAATAGCTCTCGTGGCTCTTCTAACACGCTAGGGTTTGATTCAAAACAACTCGTGTGACTCATCTAACCATGTAGGTGTTTGAATCAATTTAGTTCACGTGTCCCGTTTGACACGATAGAACACGAAATAGCTCGTTTGGCTCTTCTAGCACGCTAGAGCTTGATTCTAAATAACTCGCGTTGCTCATTTGAGCACGCTGGAGTTCGACTCAATTTAGTTCACGTATCCCATTTGACACGTTGAAACACGAAATAGCTCGCGTGGCTCTTCTAGCACGCTAGAGCTTGATTCTAAATAACTCGCGTGGCTGATCTAACCACGTAGGTGTTTCAATCAATTTAGTTCACGTGTCCCGTTTGACATGATAGAACACGAAATAGCTCGTGTGGCTCTTTGAGCATGCTAGAGCTTGATTCTAAATAACTCGGGTGGCTCATCTCAGCACACTGGATGTCGATAGAACACGGTATAGCTCGCGTGGCTCTTCTAGCATGCTAGAGCTTGATTCTAAATAACTCGCGTAGCTCATCCGAGCACGTTGGAGTTCGAATCAATTTAGTTCACGTGTCTTGTTTGACACAGTGGTACACAAAAGAGCTCGCGTGGCTCTTCTAGCACGGTAGAGCATGATTCTAAATAAGTCGCGTGGCTCATCTAACCACGTAGGTGTTTGAATCAATTTAGTTCATGTGTCCCGTTTGACATGATAGAACACGAAATAGCTCGCGTGGCTCTTCTCGCACGCTAGAGCTTGGTTCTAAATAACTCGCGTGGCTCATCTGACCACGCTGGAGTTCGAATCAATTTAGTTCACCTGTCCCGTTTGGCACGATAGAACACGAAATAGCTCGCCTGGCTCTTCTAGCACGCTAGAGCTTGATTCTAAATAACTCGCGTGGCTCATCTGAGTACGTTGGAATTTGAATCAATTTAGTTGACGTGTCCTGTTTGACACGATAGAACGCGAAATAGCTCGCATGGCTCTTCTAGCACGCTAGAGCTTGATTCCAAATACCTCGCGTGGCTCAAACGAGAACGCTGGTGTTCAAATCAATTTAGTTCACGTGTCCCGGTTGACACGTTGGAACACGAAAGAGCTCGCGTGCCTCTTCTAGCACACTAGAGCTTGATTCTAATCAACTTGCGTGGCTCATGTAACCACGCTAGAGTTTGAATCAATTTAGTTCACGTGTCCTGTTTTGCAAGATAGAACACGAAATAGCTCGCGTGGCTCTTCTAGCACGCTAGAGCTTGACTCTATATAACTCGCGTGGCTCATCTGAGCACATTGGAGTTTGAATCCATTTATTTAAAGTGTCCCGTTTGGCACGATAGAACATGAAAAAGCTCGCGTGGCTCTTCTAGCACCATGAGCTTGATTCTAAATAACTCGCGTGGCTCATCTGAGCACGCTGGAGTTTGAATCAATTTAGTTCAAGTGTCCCGTTTGACACAATGGAACACGAAATAGCTCGCGTGGCTCTTCTAGGACCTTAGAGCTTGATTTTAAATAACTCGCGTAGCTCATCTAAGCACGCTGGAGTTTGAATCAATTTAGTTCACGTGTCCCGTTTGGCGCGATATAACACGAAATAGCTCGCGTGGCTTTTCTAGCACGCTAGAGCTTGATTCTAAATAACTCGTGTGGCTCATCTGAGCACGCTAGAGTTCGAATCAATTTAGTTCACGTGTCCCGTTTGGCACGATAGAACACGAAATAGCTCGCGTGGCTCTTTTAGCATGCTAGAGCTTGATTCTAAATAACTCGCGTGGCTCATCTAAGCACGCTAGAGTTCAAAACAATTTAGTTCACCTGTCCCATTTGGCACGATAGAACACAAAATAGCTCGCGTGGCTCTTCTAGCACGCTAGAGCTAGATTCTAAATAACTCGCGTGGCTCATCTGAGCACGCTGGAGTTTGAGTCAATTTAGTTCACGTGTCCCGTTTGACATGGTAGAACACGAAATAGCTCTCGTGGCTCTTCTAGCACGCTAGAGCTTGATTCTCAATAACTCGCGTGGCTCATCTGAGCACGCTGGAGTTCGAATCAATTTAGTTCACCTGTCCTGTTTGACACGTTGGAACACGAAATAGCTCGCGTCGCTCTTTTAGCATGCTAGAGCTTGGTTCTAAATAACTCGCGTGGCTCATCTGAGCACGCTGGAGTTCGAATCAATTTTGTTCACCTGTCCCGTTTGGCATGATAGAACACGAAATAGCTCGCGTGGCACTTCTAGCAAGCTAGAGCTTGATTCTAAATAACTCGCATGGCTCATCTGAGCACATTGGATTTTGAATCAATTAGTTCACGTGTTCTGTTTGACACAATAGAACACGAAATAGCTCATGTGGCCCTTCTAGCATGCTGGAGCTTGATTCTAGATAACTCGCGTGGCTCATCTGAGCACATTGGAGTTTGAATCTACTTATTTAAGGTGTCCCGTTTGACACGATAGAACATGAAAAAGCTCGCGTGGCTCTTCTAGCACCATGAGCTTGATTCTAAATAACTCGCGTGGCTCATCTGAGCACGCTGGAGTTTGAATCAATTTAGTTCAAGTGTCCCGTTTGACACAATGGAACACGAAATAGCTCGCGTGGCTCTTCTAGGACCTTAGAGCTTGATTTTAAATAACTCGCGTAGCTAATCTAAGCACGCTGGAGTTTGAATCAATTTAGTTCACGTGTCCCGTTTGGCATGATATAACACGAAATAGCTCGCGTGGCTTTTCTAGCATGCTAGAGCTTGATTCTAAATATCTCGTGTGGCTCATCTGACCACGCTAGAGTTCGAGTCAATTTAGTTCACGTGACCCGTTTGGCACGATAGAACACGAAATAGCTCATGTGGCCCTTCTAGCATGCTAGAGCTTGATTCTAAATAACTCGCGTGGCTCATCTGAGCATATTGGAGTTTGAATCCATTTATTTAAAGTGTCCCGTTTGACACGATAGAACACGAAATAGCTCGTGTGGCTCTTTTAGCATGCTAGAGCTTGATTCTAAATAACTCGCGTGGCTCATCTAAGCACGCTAGAGTTCAAAACAATTTAGTTCACCTGTCCCATTTGGCAGGATAGAACACAAAATAGCTCGCGTGGCTCTTCTAGCACGCTAAAGCTAGATTCTAAATAACTTGCCTGGCTCATCTGAGCACGCTGGAGTTTGAGTCAATTTAGTTCACGTGTCCCGTTTGACACGATAGAACACAAAATAGCTCGCATGGCTCTTCTAGCACGCTAGAGCTTGATTCTCAATAACTCGCGTGGCTCATTTGAGCACGCGGGAGTTCGAATCAATTTAGTTCACGTGTCCTGTTTGACACGTTGGAACACGAAATAGCTCGCGTCGCTCTTCTAGCACGCTAGAGCTTGATTCTAAATAACTCGTGTGGCTCATCTGAGCACGCTAGAGTTCGAATCAATTTAGTTCACGTGTCCCGTTTGGCACGATAGAACACGAAATAGCTCGCGTGGCTCTTTTAGCATGCTAGAGCTTGATTCTAAATAACTCGCGTGGCTCATCTAAGCACGCTAGAGTTCAAAACAATTTAGTTCACCTGTCCCATTTGGCACGATAGAACACAAAATAGCTCGCGTGGCTCTTCTAGCACGCTAGAGCTAGATTCTAAATAACTCGCGTGGCTCATCTGAGCACGCTGGAGTTTGAGTCAATTTAGTTCACGTGTCCCGTTTGACATGGTAGAACACGAAATAGCTCTCGTGGCTCTTCTAGCACGCTAGAGCTTGATTCTCAATAACTCGCGTGGCTCATCTGAGCACGCTGGAGTTCGAATCAATTTAGTTCACCTGTCCTGTTTGACACGTTGGAACACGAAATAGCTCGCGTCGCTCTTTTAGCATGCTAGAGCTTGGTTCTAAATAACTCGCGTGGCTCATCTGAGCACGCTGGAGTTCGAATCAATTTTGTTCACCTGTCCCGTTTGGCATGATAGAACACGAAATAGCTCGCGTGGCACTTCTAGCAAGCTAGAGCTTGATTCTAAATAACTCGCATGGCTCATCTGAGCACATTGGATTTTGAATCAATTAGTTCACGTGTTCTGTTTGACACAATAGAACACGAAATAGCTCATGTGGCCCTTCTAGCATGCTGGAGCTTGATTCTAAGTAACTCGCGTGGCTCATCTGAGCACATTGGAGTTTGAATCTACTTATTTAAGGTGTCCCGTTTGACACGATAGAACATGAAAAAGCTCGCGTGGCTCTTCTAGCACCATGAGCTTGATTCTAAATAACTCGCGGGGCTCATCTGAGCACGCTGGAGTTTGAATCAATTTAGTTCAAGTGTCCCGTTTGACACAATGGAACACGAAATAGCTCGCGTGGCTCTTCTAGGACCTTAGAGCTTGATTTTAAATAACTCGCGTAGCTAATCTAAGCACGCTGGAGTTTGAATCAATTTAGTTCACGTGTCCCGTTTGGCATGATATAACACGAAATAGCTCGCGTGGCTTTTCTAGCATGCTAGAGCTTGATTCTAAATAACTCGTGTGGTTCATCTGACCACGCTAGAGTTCGAGTCAATTTAGTTCACGTGACCCGTTTGGCACGATAGAACATGAAATAGCTCATGTGGCCCTTCTAGCATGCTAGAGCTTGATTCTAAATAACTCGCGTGGCTCATCTGAGCATATTGGAGTTTGAATCCATTTATTTAAAGTGTCCCGTTTGACACGATAGAACACGAAATAGCTCGTGTGGCTCTTTTAGCATGCTAGAGCTTGATTCTAAATAACTCGCGTGGCTCATCTAAGCACGCTAGAGTTCAAAACAATTTAGTTCACCTGTCCCATTTGGCAGGATAGAACACAAAATAGCTCGCGTGGCTCTTCTAGCACGCTAAAGCTAGATTCTAAATAACTTGCCTGGCTCATCTGAGCACGCTGGAGTTTGAGTCAATTTAGTTCACGTGTCCCGTTTGACACGATAGAACACAAAATAGCTCGCGTGGCTCTTCTAGCACGCTAGAGCTTGATTCTCAATAACTCGCGTGGCTCATTTGAGCACGCTGGAGTTCGAATCAATTTAGTTCACGTGTCCTGTTTGACACGTTGGAACACGAAATAGCTCGCGTCGCTCTTCTAGCACGCTAGAGCTTGATTCTAAATAACTCGCGTGGCTCATCTAACCACGTAGGTGTTTGAATCAATTTAGTTCACGTGTCCCGTTTCACATGGTAGAACACGAAATAGCTCTCGTGGCTCTTCTAGCACACTAGAGCTTGATTCTAAATAACTCGTGTGGCTCATCTGAGCACGCTGGAGTTCGAATCAATTTAGTTCACGTGTCCCGATTTACACATTAGAACACAAAATAGCTCACGTGGCTCTTTTAGCATGCTAGAGCTTGGTTCTAAATAACTCGCGTGGCTCATCTGAGCACGCTGGAGTTCGAATCAATTTTGTTCACCTGTCCCGTTTGGCACGATAGAACACGAAATAGCTCGCGTGGCACTTCTAGCAAGCTAGAGCTTGATTCTAAATAACTCGCATGGCTCATATGAGCACATTGGATTTTGAATCAATTAGTTCACGTGTTCTATTTGACACAATAGAACACGAAATAGCTCATGTGGCCCTTCTAGCATGCTAGAGCTTGATTCTAAATAACTCGCGTGGCTCATCTGAGCATATTGGAGTTTGAATCCATTTATTTAAAGTGTCCCGTTTGACACGATAGAACACGAAAAAGCTCGCGTGGCTCTTCTAGCACCATGAGCTTGATTCTAAATAACTCGCGTGGCTCATCTGAGCACGCTGGAGTTTGAATCAATTTAGTTCAAGTGTCCCGTTTGACACGATATAAAACGAAATAGCTCGCGTGCCTCATCTAGGACCCTAGTGCTTGATTCTAAAGAACTCGCGTGGCTCATCCAAGCACGCTGGAGTTTGAATCAATTTAGTTCACGTGTCCCGTTTGGCACAATAGAACACGAAATAGCTCGCGTGGCTTTTCTAGCACGCTAGAGCTTGATTCTAAATAACTCGTGTGGCTCATCTGAGCATGTTAGAGTTCGAATCAATTTAGTTCACGTGTCCCGTTTGGCACAATAGAACACGAAATAGCTCGCGTGGCTTTTCTAGCACGCTAGATCTTGATTCTAAATAACTCGTGTGGCTCATCTGAGCATGTTAGAGTTCGAATCAATTTACGTCACGTGTCCCGTTCTGCACGATAGAACACGAAATAGCTCGCGTGGCTCTTCTAGCACGATAGAGCTTGATTCTAAATAACTCGCGTGGCTCATCTGAGCACGCTGAAGTTCGAAACAATTTAGTTCACTTGTCCCATTTGGCACGATAGAACAAAAAATAGCTCGTGTGGCTCTTCTAGCACGCTAGAGCTAGATTCTAAATAACTCGCGTGGCTCATCCGAACACCCTGGAGTTTGAGTCAATTAAGTTCACGTGTCCCGTTTGACACGATAGAACACGAAATAGCTCGCGTGGCTCTTCTAGCACGCTAGAGCTTGATTCTCAATAACTCACGTGGATCATTTGAGCACGCTGGAGTTCGAATAAATTTAGTTCACGTGTCTTGTTTGACACGTTGGAACACGAAATAGTACTCGTGGCTCATCTAGCACGCTAGAGCTTGATTCTAAATAACTCACGTGGCTCATCTGAGCACGTTGGAGTTCGAATCAATTTAGTTCGCCTGTCACGTTTGGCACGATAGAACACGAAATAGCTCGCGTGGCTCTTCTAGCAAGCTAGAGCTTGATTCTAAATAACTTGCCTGGCTCATCTGAGCACATTGGATTTTGAATCAATTAGTTCACGTGTTCTGTTTGACACAATAGAACACGAAATAGCTCATGTGGCCCTTCTAGCATGCTAGAGCTTGATTCTAAATAACTCGCGTGGCTCATCTGAGCATATTGGAGTTTGAATCCATTTATTTAAAGTGTCCCGTTTGACACGATAGAACACGAAATAGCTCGTGTGGCTCTTTTAGCATGCTAGAGCTTGATTCTAAATAACTCGCGTGGCTCATCTAAGCACGCTAGAGTTCAAAACAATTTAGTTCACCTGTCCCATTTGGCAGGATAGAACACAAAATAGCTCGCGTGGCTCTTCTAGCACGCTAAAGCTAGATTCTAAATAACTTGCCTGGCTCATCTGAGCACGCTGGAGTTTGAGTCAATTTAGTTCACGTGTCCCGTTTGACACGATAGAACACAAAATAGCTCGCGTGGCTCTTCTAGCACGCTAGAGCTTGATTCTCAATAACTCGCGTGGCTCATTTGAGCACGCTGGAGTTCGAATCAATTTAGTTCACGTGTCCTGTTTGACACGTTGGAACACGAAATAGCTCGCGTCGCTCTTCTAGCACTCTAGAGCTTGATTCTAAATAACTCGCGTGGCTCATCTAACCACGTAGGTGTTTGAATCAATTTAGTTCACGTGTCCCGTTCTGCACGATAGAACACGAAATAGCTCGCGTGACTCTTCTAGCACGCTAGAGCTTGATTTTAAATAACTCGCGTGGCTCATCTGAGCACGCTGAAGTTCGAAACAATTTAGTTCACTTGTCCCATTTGGCACGATAGAACAAAAAATAGCTCGTGTGGCTCTTCTAGCACGCTAGAGCTAGATTCTAAATAACTCGCGTGGCTCATCCGAACACCCTGGAGTTTGAGTCAATTAAGTTCACGTGTCCCGTTTGACACGATAGAACACGAAATAGCTCGCGTGGCTCTTCTAGCACGCTAGAGCTTGATTCTCAATAACTCACGTGGATCATTTGAGCACGCTGGAGTTCGAATCAATTTAGTTCACGTGTCCTGTTTGACACGTTGGAACACGAAATAGTACGCGTGGCTCATCTAGCACGCTAGAGCTTGATTCTAAATAACTCACGTGGCTCATCTGAGCACGCTGGAGTTCGAATCAATTTAGTTCACCTGTCACGTTTGGCACGATAGAACACGAAATAGCTCGCGTGGCTCTTCTAGCATGCTAGAGCTTGGTTCTAAATAACTCGCGTGGCTCATCTGAGCACGCTGGAGTTCGAATCAATTTAGTTCACGTGTCCTGTTTGACACGATAGAACACGAAATAGCTCACGTGGCTCTTTTAGCATGATAGAGCTTGGTTATAAATAACTCGCGTGGCTCATCTGAGCACGCTGGAGTTCGAATCAATTTTGTTCACCTGTCCCGTTTGGCACGATAGAACACGAAATAGCTCGCGTGGCACTTCTAGCAAGCTAGAGCTTGATTCTAAATAACTCGCATGGCTCATCTGAGCACATTGGATTTTGAATCAATTAGTTCACGTGTTCTGTTTGACACAATAGAACACGAAATAGCTCATGTGGCCCTTCTAGAATGCTAGAGCTTGATTCTAAATAACTCGCGTGGCTCATCTGAGCATATTGGAGTTTGAATCCATTTATTTAAAGTGTCCCGTTTGACACGATAGAACACGAAAAAGCTCGCGTGGCTCTTCTAGCACCATGAGCTTGATTCTAAATAACTCGCGTGGCTCATCTGAGCATGCTGGAGTTTGAATCAATTTAGTTCAAGTGTCCCGTTTGACACGATATAACAGGAAATAGCTCGCGTGCCTGATCTAGGACACTAGTGCTTGATTCTAAATAACTCGCGTGGCTCATCCAAGCACGCTTGAGTTTGAATCAATTTAGTTCACGTGTCCCGTTTGGCTCAATAGAACACGAAATAGCTCGCGTGGCTTTTCTAGCACGCTAGAGCTTGATTCTAAATAACTCGTGTGGCTCATCTGAGCATGTTAGAGTTCGAATCAATTTAGTTCACGTGTCCCGTTCTGCACGATAGAACACGAAATCGCTCGCGTGACTCTTCTAGCACGCTAGAGCTTGATTCTAAATAACTCGCGTGGCTCATCTGAGCACGCTGAAGTTCGAAACAATTTAGTTCACTTGTCCCATTTGGCACGATAGAACAAAAAATAGCTCGTGTGGCTCTTCTAGCACGCTAGAGCTAGATTCTAAATAACTCGCGTGGCTCATCCGAACACCCTGGAGTTTGAGTCAATTAAGTTCACGTGTCCCGTTTGACACGATAGAACACGAAATAGCTCGCGTGGCTCTTCTAGCACGCTAGAGCTTGATTCTCAATAACTCACGTGGATCATTTGAGCACGCTGGAGTTCGAATCAATTTAGTTCACGTGTCCTGTTTGACACGTTGGAACACGAAATAGTACGCGTGGCTCATCTAGCATGCTAGAGCTTGATTCTAAATAATTCACGTGGCACATCTGAGCACGCTGGAGTTCGAATCAATTTAGTTCACCTGTCACGTTTGGCACGATAGAACACGAAATAGCTCGCGTGGCTCTTCTAGCACGCTGGAGCTTGGTTATAAATAACTCGCGTGGCTCATCTGAGCACGCTGGAGTTCGAATCAATTTAGTTCACGTGTCCTGTTTGACACGATAGAACACGAAATAGCTCGCGTGGCTCTTCTAGCACGCTAGGGTTTGATTCTAAATAACTCGCATGGCTCATCTAACCACGCATGTGTTTGAATCAATTTAGTTCACGTGCCCCGTTTGCCACGATCGAAAACGAAATAGTTCGCGTGGCTCTTCTAGCACGCTAGAGCTTGATTCTAAATAACTCGCGTGGCTCATCTAACCACGTAGGTGTTTGAATGAATTTTGTTCACGTGTCCCGTTTGATATGATAGAACACGAAATAGCTCACGTGGCTCTTTGAGCATGCTAGAGCTTGATTCAAAATAACTAGCGTGGCTCATCTCAGCATACTGGATGTCGAATCAATTTAGTTCATGTGTCCCGTTTGGCACGATAAAACACGAAATAGCTCACGTGGCTCTTTTAACATGCTAGAGCTTGATTCTAAATAACTCGCGTGGCTCATCTAAGAACGCTGGAGTTCGAAACAATTTAGTTCACCTGTCCCATTTGGCACGATAGAACACAAAATAGCTCGCGTTGGAACACGAAATAGCTCACGTGTCTTGTTTGACACGTTGGAACACGAAATAGCTCACGTGGCTCTTCAAGCACGCTAGAGCATGATTCTAAATAACTCGCGTGGCTCATCTAACCACGTAGGTGTTTGAATCAATTTAGTTCACGTGTCCCGTTTGACATGGTAGCACACGAAATAGCTCTCGTGCCTCTTCTAGCACGCTAGAGCTTGATTCTTAATAGCTCACGTGGCTCATCTGAGCATGCTGGAGTTCGAATCAATTTAGTTCACCTGTCCCGTTTGGCACGATAGAACACGAAATAGCTCGTGTGGCTCTTCTATCACGCTAGAGCTTGATTCTAAATAACTCGCGTGGCTCATCTGAGCAAGCTGGAGTTCGAATCATATTATTTCATGTGTCCTGTTTTACACTTTGGAACACGAAATAGCTCGCGTGGCTCTTCTAGCACGCTAGGGTTTGATTCTAAATAACTCGCGTGGCTCATCTAACCACATAGGTGTTTGAATCAGTTTAGTTCATGTGTCCCGTTTGACACGATAGAACACTAAATAGCTGGCGTGATTCTTCTAGCACGCTAGAGCATGATTCTAAATAACTCACGTGGCTCATCTGAGCACGCTGGAGATCGAATCAATTTAGTTCACGTGTCCCGTTTGACACGTTGGAACACGAAATAGTTTGCGTGGCTCTTCTAGCACGCTGAAGCTTGATTCTAAATAACTCGTGTGGCTCATCTAACCATGCTGGAGTTTGAATCAATTTAGTTCACGTGTCCCGTTTGGGACGATAGAACACGAAATAGCTCGCGTGACTTTTCTAGCACGCTAGAGCTTGATTCTAAATAACTCGTGTGGCTCATCTGAGCATGCTAGAGTTCGAATCAATTTAGTTCACGTGTCCCATTTAAGCAAGATAGAACACAAAATAGCTCGCGTGACTCTTCTAGCACGCTAGAGCTTGATTCTAAATAACTCGCGTGGCTCATCTGAGCATGCTGGAGTTCGAAACAATTTAGTTCACTTGTCCCATTTGGCACGATAGAACAAAAAATAGCTCGCGTGGCTCTTCTAGCACGCTAGAGCTAGATTCTAAATAACTCGCGTGGCTCATCCGAACACGCTGGAGTTTGAGTCAATTAAATTCACGTGTCCCGTTTTACACGATAGAACACAAAATAGCTCGCGTGGCTCTTCTAGCACGCTAGAGCTTCATTCTCAATAACACACGTGGCTCATTTGAGCATGCTAGAGTTCGAATCAATTTAGTTCACGTGTCCTGTTCGACACATTGGAACACGAAATAGCTCGCGTGGCTCATCTAACCACGTAGGGGTTTGAAACAATTTAGTTCACGTGTCCCGTTTGATATGATAGAAGACGAAATAGGTCTCGTGGCTCTTCTAACACGCTAGAGCTTGATTCTAAATAACTCTCGTGGCTCATCTGAGCACGTTGGAGTTCGAATCAATTTAGTTCACCTGTCCCGTTTGGCACGATAGAACACGAAATAGCTCGCGTGGCTCTTCTAGCACGCTAGAGCTTGATTCTAAATAACTCGCGTGGCTCATCTGAGCACGCTGGAGTTCGAATCAATTTAGTTCATGTGTCCGGTTTTACACGTTGGAACATGAAATAGCTCGCGTGGCTCATCTAGCACGCTAGGGTTTGATTCTAAATAACGCGCGTGGCTGATCTAACAACGCAGGTGTTTGAATCAATTTAGTTCACGTGTCCCATTTGACACGATAGAACACAAAATGGCTCGCGTGGCTCTTCTAGCACGCTAGAGCTTGATTCTAAATAACACGCGTGGCTCATCTAACCACGTAGGTGTTTGAATCAATTTAGTTCACGTGTCCCGTTTGACATGATAGAACACGAAATAGCTCGCGTGGCTCTTTGAGCATGCTAGAGCTTGATTCTAAATAACTAGCGTGGCTCATCTCAGCACAGTGGATGTCGAATCAATTTAGTTCAACTGTCACGTTTGGCACGATAGAACACGAAATAGCTCGCGTGGCTCTTCTAGCATGCTAGAGCTTGATTCTAAATAACTCGCGTAGCTCATCTGAGCACGCTGGAGTTCAAATCAATTTAGTTCACGTGTCCTGTTTGACACGTTGGTACACGAAATAACTCGTGTGGCTCTTTTGGCACGCTAGAGCTTGATTCTAAATAACTCGTGTGGCTCATCTGAGCACGCTAGTGGTCAAATCAATTTAGTTCACGTGTCAGGTTTGGCACGATAGAACACGAAATAGCTCGCGTGGCTCTTTTAGCATGCTAGAGCTTGATTCTAAATAACTCGCGTGCCTCATCTAGGACCCTAGTGCTTGATTCTAAATAACTCGCATGGCTCATCCAAGCACGCTGGACTTTGAATCAATTTAGTTCACGTGTCCCGTTTGGCACAATAGAACACGAAATAGCTTGCGTGGCTTTTCTAGCACGCTAGAGCTTGATTCTAAATAACTCGTGTGGCTCATCTGAGTATGTTAGAGTTCGAATCAATTTAGTTCACGTGTCCCGTTCTGCACGATAGAACACGAAATAGCTCGCGTGACTCTTCTAGCACGCTAGAGCTTGATTCTAAATAACTCGTGTGGCTCATCTGAGCACGCTGAAGTTCAAAACAATTTAGTTCACTTGTTCCATTTGGCACGATAGAAAAAAAAATAGCTCGTGTGGCTCTTCTAGCACGCTAGAGCTAGATTCTAAATAACTCGCGTGGCTCATCCGAACACCCTGGAGTTTGAGTCAATTAAGTTCACGATAGAACACTCAATAGCTCGCGTGGCTCTTCTAGCACGCTAGAGCTTGATTCTCAATAACTCACGTGAATCATTTGAGCACGCTGGAGTTCGAATCAATTTAGTTCACGTGTCCTGTTTGACACGTTGGAACACGAAATAGTACGCGTGGCTCATCTAGCACGCTAGAGCTTGATTCTAAATAACTCACGTGGCTCATCTGAGCACGCTGGAGTTCGAATCAATTTAGTTCACCTGTAACGTTTGGCACGATAGAACACGAAATAGCTCGCGTGGCTCTTCTAGCATGCTAGAGCTTGGTTCTAAATAACTCGCGTGGCTCATCTGAGCACGCTGGAGTTCGAATCAATTTAGTTCACGTGTCCTGTTTGACACGATAGAACACGAAATAGCTCACGTGGCTCTTTTAGCATGCTAGAGCTTGGTTATAAATAACTCGCGTGGCTCATCTGAGCACGCTGGAGTTCGAATCAATTTTGTTCACCTGTCCCGTTTGGCACGATAGAACACGAAATAGCTCGCGTGGCAATTCTAGCAAGCTAGAGCTTGATTCTAAATAACTCGCATGGCTCATCTGAGCACATTGGATTTTGAATCAATTAGTTCACGTGTTCTGTTTGACACAATAGAACACGAAATAGCTCATGTGGCCCTTCTAGCATGCTAGAGCTTGATTCTAAATAACTCGCGTGGCTCATCTAAGCATATTGGAGTTTGAATCCCTTTATTTAAAGTGTCCCGTTTGACACGATAGAACACGAAAAAGCTCGCGTGGCTCTTCTAGCACCATGAGCTTGATTCTAAATAACTCGCGTGGCTGATCTGAGCATGCTGGAGTTTGAATCAATTTAGTTCAAGTGTCCCGTTTGACACGATATAACACGAAATAGCTCGCGTGCCTCATCTAGGACCCTAGTGCTTGATTCTAAATAACTCGCGTGGCTCATCCAAGCACGCTGGAGTTTGAATCAATTTAGTTCACGTGTCCCGTTTGGCACAATAGAACACGAAATAGCTCGCGTGGCTTTTCTAGCACACTAGAGCTTGATTCTAAATAACTCGTGTGGCTTATCTGAGCATGTTAGAGTTCTAATCAATTTAGTTCACGTGTCCCGTTCTGCACGATAGAACACGAAATAGCTCGCGTGACTCTTCTAGCACGCTAGAGCTTGATTCTAAATAACTCGCGTGGCTCATCTGAGCACGCTGAAGTTCGAAACAATTTAGTTCACTTGTCCCATTTGGCACGATAGAACAAAAAATAGCTCGTGTGGCTCTTCTAGCACGCTAGAGCTAGATTCTAAATAACTCGCGTGGCTCATCCGAACACCCTGGAGTTTGAGTCAATTAAGTTCACGTGTCCCGTTTGACACGATAGAACACGAAATAGCTCGCGTGGCTCTTCTAGCACGCTAGAGCTTGATTCTCAATAACTCACGTGGATCATTTGAGCACGCTGGAGTTCGAATCAATTTAGTTCACGTGTCCTGTTTGACACGTTGGAACACGAAATAGTACGCGTGGCTCATCTAGCATGCTAGAGCTTGATTCTAAATAATTCACGTGGCACATCTGAGCACGCTGGAGTTCGAATCAATTTAGTTCACCTGTCACGTTTGGCACGATAGAACACGAAATAGCTCGCGTGGCTCTTCTAGCACGCTGGAGCTTGGTTATAAATAACTCGCGTGGCTCATCTGAGCACGCTGGAGTTCGAATCAATTTAGTTCACGTGTCCTGTTTGACACGATAGAACACGAAATAGCTCGCGTGGCTCTTCTAGCACGCTAGGGTTTGATTCTAAATAACCCGCATGGCTCATCTAACCACGCATGTGTTTGAATCAATTTAGTTCACGTGCCCCGTTTGCCACGATAGAAAACGAAATAGTTCGCGTGGCTCTTCTAGCACGCTAGAGCTTGATTCTAAATAACTCGCGTGGCTCATCTAACCACGTAGGTGTTTGATTGAATTTAGTTCACGTGTCCCGTTTGATATGATAGAACACGAAATAGCTCACGTGGCTCTTTGAGCATGCTAGAGCTTGATTCAAAATAACTAGCGTGGCTCATCTCAGCATACTGGATGTCGAATCAATTTAGTTCATGTGTCCCGTTTGGCACGATAAAACACGAAATAGCTCACGTGGCTCTTTTAACATGCTAGAGCTTGATTCTAAATAACTCACGTGGCTCATCTAAGAACGCTGGAGTTCGAAACAATTTAGTTCACCTGTCCCATTTGGCACGATAGAACACAAAATAGCTCGCGTGGCTCTTCTAGCACGCTAGAGCTAGATTCTAAATAACTCGCGTGGCTCATCTGAGCACGCTATAATTTGAGTCAATTTAGTTCACATGTCCCGTTTGACACGATAGAACACAAAATAGCTGGCGTGGCTCTTCTAGCACGCTAGAGCTTGATTCTGAATAACTCGCGTGGCTCATTTGAGCACGTTGGAGTTCGAATGAATTTAGTTCACGTGTCCTGTTTCACACGTTGGAACACGAAATAGCTCACGTGGCTCTTCTAGCACGCTAGAGCTTGATTCTAAATAACTCGCGTGGCTCATCTAACCACGCTGGAGTTTGAATCAATTTAGTTCACGTGTCCTGTTTGACACGTTGGAACACGAAATAGCTCGCGTGGTTCTTCTAGCACGCTGGAGCTTGATTCTAAATAACTCGCGTGACTCATCTAACCACGCTGGAGTTTGAATCAATTTAGTTCACGTGTCCCGTTTATCACGATAGAACACGAAATAGCTCGCGTGGCTTTTCTAGCACGCTAGAGATTGATTCTAAATCACTCGTGTGGCTCATCTGAGCACGCAAGAATTCGAATCAATTTAGTTCACGTGTCCCGTTTGGCACGATAGAACACGAAATAGCTCGCGTGGCTCTTTTAGCATGCTAGAGCTTGATTCTAAATAACTCGCGTGGCTCATCTGAGCACGCTGGAGTTCGAAACAATTTAGTTCACCTGTCCCATTTGGCATTATAGAACACAAAATACCTCGCGTGGCTCTTCTAGCACGCTAGAGTTAGATTCTAAATAACTCGCGTGGCTCATCTGAGCACGTTGGAGTTTGAGTAAATTTAGTTCACGTGTCCCATTTGACATGAGAGAACACGAAATAGCTCGCGTGGCTCTTCTAGCACGCTAGAGCTTGATTCTCAATAACTCGCGTGGCTCATTTGAGCACGCTGGAGTTCGAATAAATTTAGTTCCCGTGTCTTGTTTGACACGTTGGAACACGAAATAGCTCACGTGGCTCTTCAAGCACGCTAGAGCTTGATTCTAAATAACTCGCGTGGCTCATCTAACCACGTAGGTGTTTGAATCAATTTAGTTCACGTGTCCCGTTTGACATGGTAGCACACGAAATAGCTCTCGTGCCTCTTCTAGCACGCTAGAGCTTGATTCTTAATAACTCACGTGGCTCATCTGAGCATGCTGGAGTTCGAATCAATTTAGTTCACCTGTCCCGTTTGGCACGATAGAACACGAAATAGCTCGTGTGGCTCTTCTATCACGCTAGAGCTTGATTCTAAATAACTCGCGTGGCTCATCTGAGCAAGCTGGAGTTCGAATCAATTTAGTTCACGTGTCTTGTTTGACACGATAGAACACGAAATAGCTCGCGTGGCTCTTCTAACACGCTAGAGCTTGATTCTAAATAACTCGCGTGGCTCATCTGAGCACGCTGGAGTTCAAATCAATTTAGTTCACGTGTCCGGTTTTACACGTTGGAACACGAAATAGCTCGCGTGGCTCTTTTAGCATGCTAGGGCTTCATTCTAAATAACTCGCATGGCTCATCTGAGCACGCTGGAGTTCGAAACAATTTAGTTCACCTGGCCCATTTGGCACGATAGAACACAAAATAGCTCGCGTGGCTCTTCTAGCACGCTAGAGCTAGATTTTAAATAACTCGCGTGGCTCATCTGAGCACGCTGAAGTTTGAGTCAATTTAGTTCACGTGTCCCGTTTGACACGATAGTACACGAAATAGCTCGGGTGGCTCTTCTAGCACGTTAGAGCTTGATTCTCAATAACTCGCGTGGCTCATTTTAGCACGCTGGAGTTCGAATAAATATAGTTCACGTGTCCTGTTTGACACGTTGGAACACGAAATCACTCACGTGGATCTTTTAGCATGCTAGAGCTTGGTTCTAAATAACTCGCGTGGCTCATATGAGCAAGCTGGAGTTCGAATCAATTTAGTTCATCTGTCCCGTTTGGCATGATAGAACACGAAATAGCTCGCGTGGCTCTTCTAGCACGCTAGAGTTTGACTCTAAATAACTCGCGTGGCTCATATGAGCACGCTGGAGTTCGAATCAATTTAGTTCATGTGTCCGGTTTTACATGTTGGAACACGAAATAGCTCGCGTGGCTCTTCTAGCAGGCTAGGGTTTGATTCTAAATAACCCGCATGGCTCATCTAACCACGCACGTGTTTGAATCAATTTAGTTCACGTGCCCCGTTTGCCACGATAGATAACGAAATAGTTCGCGTGGCTCTTCTAGCACGCTAGAGCTTGATTCTAAATAACTCGCGTGGCTCATCTAACCACGTAGGTGTTTGAATGAATTTAGTTCACGTGTCCCGTTTGATATGATAGAACACGAAATAGCTCACGTGGCTCTTTGAGCATGCTAGAGCTTGATTCAAAATAACTAGCGTGGCTCATCTCAGCATACTGGATGTCGAATCAATTTAGTTCATGTGTCCCGTTTGGCACGATAAAACACGAAATAGCTCACGTGGCTCTTTTAACATGCTAGAGCTTGATTCTAAATAACTCGCGTGGCTCATCTAAGAACGCTGGAGTTCGAAACAATTTAGTTCACCTGTCCCATTTGGCACGATAGAACACAAAATAGCTCGCGTGGCTCTTCTAGCACGCTAGAGCTAGATTCTAAATAACTCGCGTGGCTCATCTGAGCACGCTATAGTTTGAGTCAATTTAGTTCACGTGTCCCGTTTGACACGATAGAACACAAAATAGCTGGCGTGGCTCTTCTAGCACGCTAGAGCTTGATTCTGAATAACTCGCGTGGCTCATTTGAGCACGCTGGAGTTCGAATGAATTTAGTTCACGTGTCCTGTTTCACACGTTGGAACACGAAATAGCTCACGTGGCTCTTCTAGCACGCTAGAGCTTGATTCTAAATAACTCGCGTGGCTCATCTAACCACGATGGAGTTTGAATCAATTTAGTTCACGTGTCCTGTTTGACACGTTGGAACACGAAATAGCTCGCGTGGTTCTTTTAGCACGCTGGAGCTTGATTCTAAATAACTCGCGTGGCTCATCTAACCACGCTGGAGTTTGAATCAATTTAGTTCACGTGTCCCGTTTATCACGATAGAACACGAAATAGCTCGCGTGGCTTTTCTAGCACGCTAGAGATTGATTCTAAATCACTCGTGTGGCTCATCTGAGCACGTAAGAATTCGAATCAATTTAGTTCACGTGTCCCGTTTGGCACGATAGAACACGAAATAGCTCGCGTGGCTCTTTTAGCATGCTAGAGCTTGATTCTAAATAACTCGCGTGGCTCATCTGAGCACGCTGGAGTTCGAAACAATTTAGTTCACCTGTCCCATTTGGCATTATAGAACACAAAATACCTCGCGTGGCTCTTCTAGCACGCTAGAGTTAGATTCTAAATAACTCGCGTGGCTCATCTGAGCACGTCGGAGTTTGAGTAAATTTAGTTCACGTGTCCCATTTGACACGATAGAACACGAAATAGCTCGCGTGGCTCTTCTAGAACGCTAGAGCTTGATTCTCAATAACTCGCGTGGCTCATTTGAGCACTCTGGAGTTCGAATAAATTTAGTTCCCGTGTCCTGTTTGACACGTTGGAACACGAAATAGCTCACGTGGCTCTTCTAGCACGCTAGAGCTTGATTCTAAATAACTCGCGTGGCTCATCTAACCACGTAGGTGTTTGAATCAATTTAGTTCACGTGTCCCGTTTGACATGGTAGCACACGAAATAGCTCTCGTGGCTCTTCTAGCACGCTAGAGCTTGATTCTTAATAACTCACGTGGCTCATCTGAGCATGCTGGAGTTCGAATCAATTTAGTTCACATGTCCCGTTTGGCACGATAGAACACGAAATAGCTCGTGTGGCTCTTCTAGCACGCTAGAGCTTGATTCAAAATAACTCGCGTGGCTCATCTGAGCAAGCTGGAGTTCGAATCATATTATTTCATGTGTCCTGTTTTACACTTTGGAACACGAAATAGCTCTCGTGGCTCTTCTAGCACGCTAGGGTTTGACTCTAAATAACTCGCGTGGCACATCTAACCACACAGGTGTTTGAATCAGTTTAGTTCACGTGTCCCGTTTGACACGATAGAACACTAAATAGCTGGCGTGATTCTTCTAGCACGCTAGAGCTTGATTCTAAATAACTCACGTGGCTCATCTGAGCACGATGGAGATCGAATCAATTTAGTTCACGTGTCCCGTTTGACACGTTGGAACACGAAATAGTTTGCGTGGCTCTTCTAGCACGCTGGAGCTTGATTCTAAATAACTCGTGTGGCTCATCTAACCATGCTGGAGTTTGAATCAATTTAGTTCACGTGTCCCGTTTGGGACGATAGAACACGAAATAGCTCGCGTGGCTTTTCTAGCACGCTAGAGCTTGATTCTAAATGACTCGTGTGGCTCATCTGAGCATGCTAGAGTTCGAATCAATTTAGTTCACGTGTCCCATTTAAGCAAGATAGAACACAAAATAGCTCGCGTGACTCTTCTAGCACGCTAGAGCTTGATTCTAAATAACTCGCGTGGCTCATCTGAGCATGCTGGAGTTCGAAACAATTTAGTTCACTTGTCCCATTTGGCACGATAGAACAAAAAATAGCTCGCGTGGCTCTTCTAGCACGCTAGAGGTAGATTCTAAATAACTCGCGTGGCTCATCCGAACACGCTGGAGTTTGAGTCAATTAAGTTCACGTGTCCCGTTTTACACGATAGAACACAAAATAGCTCGCGTGGCTCTTCTAGCACGCTAGAGCTTCATTCTCAATAACACACGTGGCTCATTTGAGCATGCTAGAGTTCGAATCAATTTAGTTCACGTGTCCTGTTCGACACATTGGAACACGAAATAGCTCGCGTGGCTCATCTAACCACGTAGGGGTTTGAAACAATTTAGTTCACGTGTCCCGTTTGACATGATAGAAGACGAAATAGGTCTCGTGGCTCTTCTAACACGCTAGAGCTTGATTCTAAATAACTGTCGTGGCTCATCTGAGCACGTTGGAGTTCGAATCAATTTAGTTCACCTGTCCCGTTTGGCACGATAGAACACGAAATAGCTCGCGTGGCTCTTCTAGCACGCTAGAGCTTGATTCTAAATAACTCGCGTGGCTCATCTGAGCACGCTAGAGTTCGAATCAATTTAGTTCATGTGTCCGGTTTTACACGTTGGAACATGAAATAGCTCGCGTGGCTCATCTAGCACGCTAGGGTTTGATTCTAAATAACTCGCGTGGCTCATCTAACAACGCAGGTGTTTGAATCAATTTAGTTCACGTGTCCCATTTGACACGATAGAACACAAAATAGCTCGCGTAGCTCTTCTAGCACGCTAGAGCTTGATTCTAAATAACACGCGTGGCTCATCTAACCACGTAGGTGTTTGAATCAATTTAGTTCACGTGTCCCGTTTGACATGATAGAACACGAAATAGCCCGCGTGGCTCTTTGAGCATGCTAGAGCTTGATTCTAAATGACTAGCGTGGCTCATCTCAGCACAGTGGATGTCGAATCAATTTAGTTCAACTGTCACGTTTGGCACGATAGAACACGAAATAGCTCGCGTGGCTCTTCTAGCTTGCTAGAGCTTGATTCTAAATAACTCGCGTAGCTCATCTGAGCACGCTGGAGTTCAAATCAATTTAGTTCACGTGTCCTGTTTGACACGTTGGTACACGAAATAACTCGTGTGTCTCTTTTGGCACGCTAGAGCTTGATTCAAAATAACTCGTGTGGCTCATCTGAGCACGCTAGAGTTCAAATCAATTTAGTTCACGTGTCAGGTTTGGCACGATAGAACACGAAATAGCTCGTGTGGCTCTTTTAGCATGCTAGAGCTTGATTCTAAATAACTCGCGTGGCTCATCTGAGCACGCTGGAGTGCGAAACAATTTAGTTCACCTGTCCCATTTGGCATGATAAAACACAAAATAGCTCGCGTGGCTCTTCTAGTGCGCTTGAGCTAGATTCTAAATAACTCGCGTGGCTCATCTGAGCACGCTGGAGTTTGAGTCAATTTAGTTCACGTGTCCCGTTTGACACGATAGAACACGAAATAGCTCGCGTGGCTCTTCTAGCACGCTAGAGCTTTATTCTCAATAACTCGCGTGGCTCATTTTAACACGCTGGAGTTCAAATCAATTTAGTTCACGTGTCCTGTTTGACACGTTGGAACACGAAATAGCTCGCGTGGCTCTTCTAGCACGCTAGAGCTTGATTCTAAATAACATGTGTGGCTCATCTAACCACGTAGGTTTTTAAATCAATTTAGTTCACGTGTCCCGTTTGACATGATAGAACACGAAATAGCTCGCGTGGCTCTTTGAGCATGCTAGAGCTTGATTCTAAATAACTAGCGTGGCTCATCTCAGCACACTGGATGTTGAATCAATTTAGTTCAACTGTCACGTTTGGCACGATAGAACACGAAATAGCTCGCGTGGCTCTTCTAGCATGCTAGAGCTTGATTTTAAATAACTCACGTAGCTCATCTGAGCACGCTGGAGTTCAAATCAATTTAGTTCACGTGTCCTGTTTGACACGTTGGTACACAAAATAACTCGATTGGCTCTTTTGGCACGCTAGAGCTTGATTCTAAATAACTCGTGTGGCTCATCTAAGCACGCTAGAGTTCAAATCAATTTAGTTCACGTGTCAGGTTTGGCACGATAGAACACGAAATAGCTCGCGTGGCTCTTTTAGCATGCTAGAGCTTGATTCTAAATAACTCGCGTGGCTCATCTGAGCACGCTGGAGTTCGAAACAATTTAGTTCACCTGTCCCATTTGGCATGATAAAACACAAAATAGCTCGCGTGGCTCTTCTAGCGCGCTTGAGCTAGATTCTAAATAACTCGCGTGGCTCATCTGAGCACGCTGGAGTTTGAGGCAATTTAGTTCACGTGTCCCGTTTGACACGATAGAACATGAAATAGCTCGCGTGGCTCTTCTAGCACGCTAGAGCTTTATTCTCAATAACTCGCGTGGCTCATTTTAACACGCTGGAGTTCAAATCAATTTAGTTCACGTGTCCTGTTTGACACGTTGGAACACGAAATAGCTCGCGTGGCTCTTCTAGCACGCTAGAGCTTGATTCTAAATAACTCGCGTGGCTCATCTAACCACGTAGGTGTTTGAATCAATTTAGTTCACGTGTCCCGTTTGACATAATAGAACACGAAATATAACTCGTGGCTCTTCTAGCACGCTAGAGCTTGATTCTAAATAACTCACGTGGCTCATCTGAGCATGCTGGAGTTCGAATCAATTTAGTTCACGTGTCCCGTTTGACACGTCAGAACACGAAATAGCTAACGTGACTCTTTTAGCATGCTAGAGCTTGGTTCTAAATAACTCGCTTGGCTCATCTGAGCACGCTGGAGTTCGAATCAATTTAGTTCACCTGTCCCGTTTAGCACGATAGAACATGAAAGAACTCGTGTGGCTCTTCTAGCACGCTAGAGCTTGATTTTAAATAACTCGCGTGGCTCATCTAAGCACGCTGGATTTCGAATCATTTTAGTTCATGTGTCCTGTTTTACACGTTGGAACACGAAATAGCTCCCGTGGCTCTTCTAGCACGCTAGGGTTTGATTCTAAATAACTCGCGTGAGTCATCTAACCACACAGGTGTTTGAATCAATTTAGTTCACTTGTCCCGTTTGACACGATAGAACACGAAATAGCTCGTGTGGCTCTTCCAGCACGCTAGAGCTTGATTCTAAATAACTCGCGTTGCTCATCCGAGCACGCTGGAGTTCGACTCAATTTAGTTCACGTATCCTGTTTGACACGTTGGAATACGAAATAGCTCGCGTGGCTCTTCTAGCACGCTAGAGCTTGATTCTAAATAACTCGCGTGGCTCATCTAACCACGTAGGTGTTTGAATCAAGTTAGTTCACGTGCCCCGTTTGACATGATAGAATACGAAATAGCTCGTGTGGCTCTTTGAGCATGCTAGAGCTTGATTCTAAATAACTTGCGTGGCTCATCTCAGCACACTAGATGTCGAATTAATTTAGTTCACCTGTCACGTTTGGCAACATAGAACACGAAATAGCTCGCGTGACTCTTCTAGCATGCTAGAGCTTGATTCTAAATAACTCACGTAGCTTATCTGAGCACGTTGATGTTCGAATCAATTTAGTTCACGTGTCCTGTTTGACACGTTGGTACACGAAATAGCTCGCGTGGCTCTTCTACCACGCTAGTGCTTGATTCTAAATAACTCGCGTGGCTCATCTAACCACGTAGGTGTTCGTATCAATTTAGTTCACGTGTCTCGTTTGACACATTAGAACACGAAATAGCTCACGTGGCTCTTTTAGCATGCTAGAGCTTGGTTCTAAATAACTCGCGTGGCTCATCTGAGCACGCTAGAGTTCGAATCAGTTTAGTTCACCTGTCCCGTTTAGCAAGATAGAACACGAAATAGCTCGCGTGGCTCTTCTAGCACGCTAGAGCTTGATTCTAAATAACTCACGTGGCTCATCTGAGCACGTTGGAGATCGAATCAATTTCATTCATGTGTCCTATTTTACACGTTGGAACACGAAATAGCTCGCGTGGCTCTTCTATCACGCTAGGGTTTGATTCTAAATAACTCGCGTGGCTCATCTAACCACGCATGTGTTTGAATCAATTTAGTTCACGTATCCCGTTTGACACGATAGAACACGAAATAGCTGGTGTGGCTCTTCTAGCACACTAGAGCTTGATTCTAAATAACTCGCGTTGCTCATCTGAGCACGCTGGAGTTCGACTCAATTTACTTCACGTATCCCGTTTGACACTTTAGAACACGAAATAGCTCGCGTGGCTCTTTTAGCATGCTAGAGCTTGATTCTTAATAACTTGCGTGGCTCATCTGAGCACGCTGGAGTTTGAATCAATTTAGTTCACCTGTCCCGTTTGGCACGATAGAACACGAAATAGCTCGCGTGGCTCTTCTAGCACGCTAGAGTTTGATTCTCAATAACTCGCGTGGCTCTTCTGAGTACGTTGGAATTTGAATCAATTTAGTTGACGTGTCCCGTTTGACACGATAGAACGCGAAATAGCTCGCATGGCTCTTCTAGCACGCTAGAGCTTGATTCTAAATAACTCGCGTGGCTCATCTGAGCACGTTGTAGATCGAATCAATTTAGTTCATGTGTCCTGTTTTACACGTTGGAACACGAAATAGCTCGCGTGGCTCTTCTATCACGCTAGGGTTTGATTCTAAATAACTCGCGTGGCTCATCTAACCACGCAGGTGATTGAATCAATTTAGTTCACGTATCTCGTTTGACACGATAGAACACGAAATAGCCGGTGTGGCTCATCTAGCACACTAGAGCTTGATTCTAAATAACTCGCGTTGCTCATCTGAGCACGCTGGAATTCGACTCAATGTAGTTCACGTATCCCGTTTGACACGTTAGAACACGAAAATGCTCGCGTGGCTCTTCTAGCACCATGAGCTTGATTCTAAATAACTCGCGTGGCTCATCTGAGCGCGCTGGAGTTTGAATCAATTTAGCTCAAGTGTCCCGTTTGACACGATAAAACACGAAATAGCTCGCGTGGCTCTTGTAGGACCCTTGAGCTTGATTCTAAATAACTCGCATGGCTCATCTAAGCACGCTGGAGTTTGAATCAATTTAGTTCACGTGTCCCTTTGGAACGATATAACACGAAATAGCTCGCGTGACTCTTCTAGCACGCTAGAGCTTGATTCTAAATAACTCACGTGGCCCATCTGAGCACGCTGGAGATCGAATCAATTTAGTTCACGTGTCCCGTTTGACACGTTGGAACACGAAATAGCTCGCGTGGCTCTTCTAGCACGCTAGAGCTTGATTCTAAATACCTCGCGTGGCTCATCTAACCACGTAGGTATTTGAATCAATTTACTTCACGTGTCCCGTTTGACATAATAGAACACGAAATATAACTCGTGGCTCTTCTAGCACGCTAGAGCTTGATTCTAAATAACTCACGTGGCTCATCTGAGCATGCTGGAGTTCGAATCAATTTAGTTCACGTGTCCCGTTTGACACGTCAGAACACGAAATAGCTCACGTGGCTCTTTTAGCATGCTAGAGCTTGGTTCTAAATAACTCGCGTGGCTCATCTGAGCACGCTGGAGTTCGAATCAATTTAGTTCACCTGTCCCGTTTAGCACGATAGAACACGAAAGAACTCGTGTGGCTCTTCTAGCACGCTAGAGCTTGATTCTAAATAACTCGCGTGGCTCATCTAAGCACGCTGGAGTTCGAATCATTTTAGTTCATGTGTCCTGTTTTACATGTTGGAACACGAAATAGCTCCCGTGGCTCTTCTAGCACGCTAGGGTTTGATTCTAAATAACTCGCGTGACTCATCTAACCACACAGGTGTTTGAATCAATTTAGTTCACTTGTCCCGTTTGACACGATAGAACACGAAATAGCTCGTGTGGCTCTTCCAGCACGCTAGAGCTTGATTCTAAATAACTCGCGTTGCTCATCCGAGCACGCTGGAGTTCGACTCAATTTAGTTCACGTATCCTGTTTGACACGTTGGAACACGAAATAGCTCGCGTGGCTCTTCTAGCACGCTAGAGCTTGATTCTAAATAACTCGCGTGGCTCATCTAACCACGTAGGTGTTTGAATCAAGTTAGTTCACGTGCCCCGTTTGACATGATAGAACACGAAATAGCTCGTGTGGCTCTTTGAGCATGCTAGAGCTTGATTCTAAATAACTTGCGTGGCTCATCTCAGCACACTAGATGTCGAATTAATTTAGTTCACCTGTCATGTTTGGCAAGATAGAACACGAAATAGCTCGCGTGACTCTTCTAGCATGCTAGAGCTTGATTCTAAATAACTCACGTAGCTCATCTGAGCACGTTGAAGTTCGAATCAATTTAGTTCACGTGTCCTGTTTGACACGTTGGTACAGGAAATAGCTCGCGTGGCTCTTCTACCACGCTAGAGCTTGATTCTAAATAACACGCGTGGCTCACCTAACCACGTAGGTGTTCGTATCAATTTAGTTCACGTGTCTCGTTTGACACGTTAGAACACGAAATAGCTCACGTGGCTCTTTTAGCATGCTAGAGCTTGGTTCTAAATAACTCGCGTGGCTCATCTGAGCACGCTAGAGTTCGAATCAATTTAGTTCACCTGTCCCGTTTAGCACGATAGAACACGAAATAGCTCGCGTGGCTCTTCTAGCACGCTAGAGCCTGATTCTAAATAACTCCCGTGGCTCATCTGAGCACGTTGGAGATCGAATCAATTTCGTTCATGTGTCCTGTTTTACACGTTGGAACACGAAATAGCTCGCGTGGCTCTTCTATCACGCTAGGGTTTGATTTTAAATAACTCGCGTGGCTCATCTAACCACGCATGTGTTTGAATCAATTTAGTTCACGTATCCCGTTTGACACGATAGAACACGAAATAGCTGGTGTGGCTCTTCTAGCACACTAGAGCTTGATTCTAAATAACTCGCGTTGCTCATCTGAGCACGCTGGAGTTCGACTCAATTTACTTCACGTATCCTGTTTGACACGTTAGAACACGAAATAGCTCGCGTGGCTCTTTTAGCATGCTAGAGCTTGATTCTTAATAACTTGCGTGGCTCATCTGAGCACGCTGGAGTTTGAATCAATTTAGTTCACCTGTCCCGTTTGGCACGATAGAACACGAAATAGCTCGCGTGGCTCTTCTAGCACGCTAGAGTTTGATTCTCAATAACTCGCGTGGCTCTTCTGAGTACGTTGGAATTTGAATCAATTTAGTTGACGTGTCCCGTTTCACACGATAGAACGCGAAATAGCTCGCATGGCTCTTCTAGCACGCTAGAGCTTGATTCTAAATAACTCGCGTGGCTCATCTGAGCACGTTGCAGATCGAATCAATTTAGTTCATGTGTCCTGTTTTACACGTTGGAACACGAAATAGCTCGCGTGGCTCTTCTATCACGCTAGGGTTTGATTCTAAATAACTCGCGTGGCTCATCTAACCACGCAGGTGATTGAATCAATTTAGTTCACGTATCTCGTTTGACACGATAGAACACGAAATAGCCGGTGTGGCTCATCTAGCACACTAGAGCTTGATTCTAAATAACTCGCGTTGCTCATCTGAGCACGCTGGAATTCGACTCAATTTGGTTCACGTATCTCGTTTGACACGTTAGAACACGAAAATGCTCGCGTGGCTCTTCTAGCACCATGAGCTTGATTCTAAATAACTCGCGTGGCTCATCTGAGCGCGCTGGAGTTTGAATCAATTTAGCTCAAGTGTCCCGTTTGACACGATAAAACACGAAATAGCTCGCGTGGCTCTTGTAGGACCCTAGAGCTTGATTCTAAATAAATCGCATGGCTCATCTAAGCACGCTGGAGTTTGAATCAATTTAGTTCACGTGTCCCTTTGGAACGATATAACACGAAATAGCTCGCGTGACTCTTCTAGCATGCTAGAGCTTGATTCTAAATAACTCACGTGGCCCATCTGAGCACGCTGGAGATCGAATCAATTTAGTTCACGTGTCCCGTTTGACACGTTGGAACACGAAATAGCTCGCGTGGCTCTTCTAGCACGCTAGAGCTTGATTCTAAATAACTCGCGTGGCTCATCTAACCACCTAGGTTTTTGAATCAATTTAGTTCACGTGTCCCGTTTGACATAATAGAACACGAAATATAACTCGTGGCTCTTCTAGCACGCTAGAGCTTGATTCTAAATAACTCACGTGGCTCATCTGAGCATGCTGGAGTTCGAATCAATTTAGTTCACGTGTCCCGTTTGACACGTCAGAACACGAAATAGCTCACGTGGCTCTTTTAGCATGCTAGAGCTTGGTTCTAAATAACTCGCGTGGCTCGTCTGAGCACGCTGGAGTTCGAATCAATTTAGCTCACCTGTCCCGTTTAGCACGATAGAACACGAAAGAACTCGTGTGGCTCTTCTAGCACGCTAGAGCTTGATTCTAAATAACTCGCGTGGCTCATCTAAGCACGCTGGAGTTCGAATCATTTTAGTTCATGTGTCCTGTTTTACACGTTGGAACACGAAATAGCTCCCGTGGCTCTTCTAGCACGCTAGGGTTTGATTCTAAATAACTCGCGTGACTCATCTAACCACACAGGTGTTTGAATCAATTTAGTTCACTTGTCCCGTTTGACACGATAGAACACGAAATAGCTCGTGTGGCTCTTCCAGCACGCTAGAGCTTGATTCTAAATAACTCGCGTTGCTAATCCGAGCACGCTGGAGTTCGACTCAATTTAGTTCACGTATCCTGTTTGACACGTTGGAACACGAAATAACTCGCGTGGCTCTTCTAGCACGCTAGAGCTTGATTCTAAATAACTCGCGTGGCTCATCTAACCACGTAGGTGTTTGAATCAAGTTAGTTCATGTGCCCCGTTTGACATGATAGAACACGAAATAGCTCGTGTGGCTCTTTGAGCATGCTAGAGCTTGATTCTAAATAACTTGCGTGGCTCATCTCAGCACACTAGATGTCGAATTAATTTAGTTCACCTGTCACGTTTGGCAAGATAGAATACGAAATAGCTCGCGTGACTCTTCTAGCATGCTAGAGCTTGATTCTAAATAACTCACGTAGCTCATCTGAGCACGTTGAATTTCGAATCAATTTATTTCACGTGTCCTGTTTGACACGTTGGTACAGGAAATAGCTCGCGTGGCTCTTCTACCACGCTAGAGCTTGATTCTAAATAACTCGCGTGGCTCACCTAACCACGTAGGTGTTCGTATCAATTTAGTTCATGTGTCTCGTTTGACACGTTAGAACACGAAATAGCTCACTTGGCTCTTTTAGCATGCTAGAGCTTGGTTCTAAATAACTCGCGTGGCTCATCTGAGCACGCTAGAGTTCGAATCAATTTAGTTCACCTGTCCCGTTTAGCACGATAGAACACGAAATAGCTCGCGTGGCTCTTCTAGCACGCTAGAGCCTGATTCTAAATAACTCCCGTGGCTCATCTGAGCACGTTGGAGATCGAATCAATTTCGTTCATGTGTCCTGTTTTACACGTTGGAACACGAAATAGCTCGCGTGGCTCTTCTATCACGCTAGGGTTTGATTTTAAATAACTCGCGTGGCTCATCTAACCACGCATGTGTTTGAATCAATTTAGTTCACGTATCCCGTTTGACACGATAGAACACGAAATAGCTGGTGTGGCTCTTCTAGCACACTAGAGCTTGATTCTAAATAACTCGCGTTGCTCATCTGAGCACGCTGGAGTTCGACTCAATTTACTTCACGTATCCCGTTTGACACGTTAGAACACGAAATAGCTCGCGTGGCTCTTTTAGCATGCTAGAGCTTGATTCTTAATAACTTGCGTGGCTCATCTGAGCACGCTGGAGTTTGAATCAATTTAGTTCACCTGTCCCGTTTGGCACGATAGAACACGAAATAGCTCGCGTGGCTCTTCTAGCACGCTAGAGTTTGATTCTCAATAACTCGCGTGGCTCTTCTGAGTACGTTGGAATTTGAATCAATTTAGTTGACGTGTCCCGTTTCACACGATAGAACGCGAAATAGCTCGCATGGCTCTTCTATCACGCTAGGGTTTGATTCTAAATAACACGCGTGGCTCATCTAACCACGCATGTGTTTGAATCAATTTAGTTCACGTATCCCGTTTGACACGATAGAACACGAAATAGCTGGTGTGGCTCTTCTAGCACACCAGAGCTTGATTCTATATAACTCGCGTTGCTCATCTGAGCACGCTGGAGTTCGACTCAATTTACTTCACGTATCCCGTTTGACACGTTAGAACACGAAATAGCTCGCGTGGCTCTTCTAGCACGCTAGAGCTTTATTCTCAATAACTCGCGTGGCTCATTTGAGCACGCTTGAGTTCGAATCAATTTAGTTCACGTGTCCTGTTTGACACGTTGGAACACGAAATAGCTCGCGTGGCTCTTCTAGCACGCTAGAGCTTGATTCTAACTAACTCGCGTGGCTCATCTAACCACGTAGGTGTTTGAATCAATTTAGTTCATGTGTCCCGTTTTACGTGGTAGAACACGAAATAGCTCTCGTGGCTCTTCTAGCACGCTAGAGCTTGATTCTAAATAACTAGCGTGGCTCATTTGAGCAAGCTAGAGTTCGAATCAATTTAGTTCACGTGTCCTGTTTGACACCTTAGAACACGAAATAGCTCACGTGGCTCTTTTAGCATGCTAGAGCTTGGTTCTAAATAACTCGCGTGGCTCATCTGAGCACGCTGGAGTTCGAATCAATTTAGTTCACCTGTCCCATTTGGCATGATAGAGCACGAAATAGCTCGCGTATCTCTTCTAGTACGCTAGAGTTTGATTCTAAATAACTCGCGTGGCTCTTCTGAGTACGTTGGAATTTGAATCAATTTAGTTGACGTGTCCCGTTTTACACGATAGAACACGAAATAGCTCGCATGGCTCTTCTAGAACGCTAGAGCTTGATTCCAAATACCTCGCGTGGCTCATCTGAGCACGTAGGTGTTCGAATCAATTTAGTTCACGTGTCCCGGTTGACATGTTGGAACACGAAATAGCTCACGTGCCTCTTCTAGCACACTAGAGCTTGATTCTAAATAACTTGCGTGGCTTATGTAACCACGCTGGAGTTTGAATCAATTTAGTTCACGTGTCCTGTTTTGCAAGATAGAACACGAAATAGCTCGCGTGGCTCTCCTAGCACGCTAGAGCTTGATTCTAAATAACTCGCGTGGCTCATCTGAGCACATTGGTGTTTGAATCCATTTATTTAAAGTGTCCCGTTTGACACGATAGAACACGAAAAAGCTCGCGTGGCTCTTTGAGCATGCTAGAGCTTGATTCTAAATAACTTGCGTGGCTCATCTCAGCACACTAGATGTCGAATTAATTTAGTTCACCTGTCACGTTTGGCAAGATAGAACACGAAATAGCTCGCGTGACTCTTCTAGCATGCTAGAGCTTGATTCTAAATAACTCACGTAGCTCATCTGAGCACGTTGAAGTTCGAATCAATTTATTTCACGTGTCCTGTTTGACACGTTGGTACACGAAATAGCTCGCGTGGCTCTTCTACCACGCTAGAGCTTGATTCTAACTAACTCGCGTGGCTCACCTAACCACGTAGGTGTTCGTATCAATTTAGTTCACGTGTCTCGTTTGACACGTTAGAACACGAAATAGCTCACGTGGCTCTTTTAGCATGCTAGAGCTTGGTTCTAAATAACTCGCGTGGCTCATCTGAGCACGCTAGAGTTCGAATCAATTTAGTTCACCTGTCCCGTTTAGCACGATAGAACACGAAATAGCTCGCGTGGCTCTTCTAGCACGCTAGAGCTTGATTCTAAATAACTCCCGTGGCTCATCTGAGCACGTTGGAGATCGAATCAATTTCGTTCATGTGTCCTGTTTTACACGTTGGAACACGAAATAGCTCACGTGGCTCTTCTATCACGCTAGGGTTTGATTCTAAATAACTCGCGTGGCTCATCTAACCACGCATGTGTTTGAATCAATTTAGTTCACGTATCCCGTTTGACACGATAGAACACGAAATAGCTGGTGTGGCTCTTCTAGCACACCAGAGCTTGATTCTATATAACTCGCGTTGCTCATCTGAGCACGCTGGAGTTCGACTCAATTTACTTCACGTATCCCGTTTGACACGTTAGAACACGAAATAGCTCGCGTGGCTCTTTTAGCATGCTAGAGCTTGATTCTTAATAACTCGCGTGGCTCATCTGAGCACGCTGGAGTTTGAATCAATTTAGTTCACCTGTCCCGTTTGGCACGATAGAACACGAAATAGCTCGCGTGGCTCTTCTAGCACGCTAGAGTTTGATTCTCAATAACTCGCGTGGCTCTTCTGAGTACGTTGGAATTTGAATTAATTTAGTTGGCGTGTCCCGTTTGACACGATAGAACGCGAAATTGCTCGCATGGCTCTTCTAGCACGCTAGAGCTTGATTCTAAATAACTCGCGTGGCTCATCTAACCACGTAGGTATTTGAATCAATTTACTTCACGTGTCCCGTTTGACATAATAGAACACGAAATATAACTCGTGGCTCTTCTAGCACGCTAGAGCTTGATTCTAAATAACTCACGTGGCTCATCTGAGCATGCTGGAGTTCGAATCAATTTAGTTCACGTGTCCCGTTTGACACGTCAGAACACGAAATAGCTCACGTGGCTCTTTTAGCATGCTAGAGCTTGGTTCTAAATAACTCGCGTGGCTCATCTGAGCACGCTGGAGTTCGAATCAATTTAGTTCACCTGTCCCGTTTAGCACGATAGAACACGAAAGAACTCGTGTGGCTCTTCTAGCACGCTAGAGCTTGATTCTAAATAACTCGCGTGGCTCATCTAAGCACGCTGGAGTTCGAATCATTTTAGTTCATGTGTCCTGTTTTACATGTTGGAACACGAAATAGCTACCGTGGCTCTTCTAGCACGCTAGGGTTTGATTCTAAATAACTCGCGTGACTCATCTAACCACACAGGTGTTTGAATCAATTTAGTTCACTTGTCCCGTTTGACACGATAGAACACGAAATAGCTCGTGTGGCTCTTCCAGCACGCTAGAGCTTGATTCTAAATAACTCGCGTTGCTCATCCGAGCACGCTGGAGTTCGACTCAATTTAGTTCACGTATCCTGTTTGACACGTTGGAACACGAAATAGCTCGCGTGGCTCTTCTAGCACGCTAGAGCTTGATTCTAAATAACTCGCGTGGCTCATCTAACCACGTAGGTGTTTGAATCAAGTTAGTTCACGTGCCCCGTTTGACATGATAGAACACGAAATAGCTCGTGTGGCTCTTTGAGCATGCTAGAGCTTGATTCTAAATAACTTGCGTGGCTCATCTCAGCACACTAGATGTCGAATTAATTTAGTTCACCTGTCATGTTTGGCAAGATAGAACACGAAATAGCTCGCGTGACTCTTCTAGCATGCTAGAGCTTGATTCTAAATAACTCACGTAGCTCATCTGAGCACGTTGAAGTTCGAATCAATTTAGTTCACGTGTCCTGTTTGACACGTTGGTACAGGAAATAGCTCGCGTGGCTCTTCTACCACGCTAGAGCTTGATTCTAAATAACACGCGTGGCTCACCTAACCACGTAGGTGTTCGTATCAATTTAGTTCACGTGTCTCGTTTGACACGTTAGAACACGAAATAGCTCACGTGGCTCTTTTAGCATGCTAGAGCTTGGTTCTAAATAACTCGCGTGGCTCATCTGAGCACGCTAGAGTTCGAATCAATTTAGTTCACCTGTCCCGTTTAGCACGATAGAACACGAAATAGCTCGCGTGGCTCTTCTAGCACGCTAGAGCCTGATTCTAAATAACTCCCGTGGCTCATCTGAGCACGTTGGAGATCGAATCAATTTCGTTCATGTGTCCTGTTTTACACGTTGGAACACGAAATAGCTCGCGTGGCTCTTCTATCACGCTAGGGTTTGATTTTAAATAACTCGCGTGGCTCATCTAACCACGCATGTGTTTGAATCAATTTAGTTCACGTATCCCGTTTGACACGATAGAACACGAAATAGCTGGTGTGGCTCTTCTAGCACACTAGAGCTTGATTCTAAATAACTCGCGTTGCTCATCTGAGCACGCTGGAGTTCGACTCAATTTACTTCACGTATCCTGTTTGACACGTTAGAACACGAAATAGCTCGCGTGGCTCTTTTAGCATGCTAGAGCTTGATTCTTAATAACTTGCGTGGCTCATCTGAGCACGCTGGAGTTTGAATCAATTTAGTTCACCTGTCCCGTTTGGCACGATAGAACACGAAATAGCTCGCGTGGCTCTTCTAGCACGCTAGAGTTTGATTCTCAATAACTCGCGTGGCTCTTCTGAGTACGTTGGAATTTGAATCAATTTAGTTGACGTGTCCCGTTTCACACGATAGAACGCGAAATAGCTCGCATGGCTCTTCTAGCACGCTAGAGCTTGATTCTAAATAACTCGCATGGCTCATCTGAGCACGTTGCAGATCGAATCAATTTAGTTCATGTGTCCTGTTTTACACGTTGGAACACGAAATAGCTCGCGTGGCTCTTCTATCACGCTAGGGTTTGATTCTAAATAACTCGCGTGGCTCATCTAACCACGCAGGTGATTGAATCAATTTAGTTCACGTATCTCGTTTGACACGATAGAACACGAAATAGCCGGTGTGGCTCATCTAGCACACTAGAGCTTGATTCTAAATAACTCGCGTTGCTCATCTGAGCACGCTGGAATTCGACTCAATTTGGTTCACGTATCTCGTTTGACACGTTAGAACACGAAAATGCTCGCGTGGCTCTTCTAGCACCATGAGCTTGATTCTAAATAACTCGCGTGGCTCATCTGAGCGCGCTGGAGTTTGAATCAATTTAGCTCAAGTGTCCCGTTTGACACGATAAAACACGAAATAGCTCGCGTGGCTCTTGTAGGACCCTAGAGCTTGATTCTAAATAAATCGCATGGCTCATCTAAGCACGCTGGAGTTTGAATCAATTTAGTTCACGTGTCCCTTTGGAACGATATAACACGAAATAGCTCGCGTGACTCTTCTAGCATGCTAGAGCTCGATTCTAAATAACTCACGTGGCCCATCTGAGCACGCTGGAGATCGAATCAATTTAGTTCACGTGTCCCGTTTGACACGTTGGAACACGAAATAGCTCGCGTGGCTCTTCTAGCACGCTAGAGCTTGATTCTAAATAACTCGCGTGGCTCATCTAACCACCTAGGTTTTTGAATCAATTTAGTTCACGTGTCCCGTTTGACATAATAGAACACGAAATATAACTCGTGGCTCTTCTAGCACGCTAGAGCTTGATTCTAAATAACTCACGTGGCTCATCTGAGCATGCTGGAGTTCGAATCAATTTAGTTCACGTGTCCCGTTTGACACGTCAGAACACGAAATAGCTCACGTGGCTCTTTTAGCATGCTAGAGCTTGGTTCTAAATAACTCGCGTGGCTCGTCTGAGCACGCTGGAGTTCGAATCAATTTAGTTCACCTGTCCCGTTTAGCACGATAGAACACGAAAGAACTCGTGTGGCTCTTCTAGCACGCTAGAGCTTGATTCTAAATAACTCGCGTGGCTCATCTAAGCACGCTGGAGTTCGAATCATTTTAGTTCATGTGTCCTGTTTTACACGTTGGAACACGAAATAGCTCCCGTGGCTCTTCTAGCACGCTAGGGTTTGATTCTAAATAACTCGCGTGACTCATCTAACCACACAGGTGTTTGAATCAATTTAGTTCACTTGTCCCGTTTGACACGATAGAACACGAAATAGCTCGTGTGGCTCTTCCAGCACGCTAGAGCTTGATTCTAAATAACTCGCGTTGCTAATCCGAGCACGCTGGAGTTCGACTCAATTTAGTTCACGTATCCTGTTTGACACGTTGGAACACGAAATAACTCGCGTGGCTCTTCTAGCACGCTAGAGCTTGATTCTAAATAACTCGCGTGGCTCATCTAACCACGTAGGTGTTTGAATCAAGTTAGTTCATGTGCCCCGTTTGACATGATAGAACACGAAATAGCTCGTGTGGCTCTTTGAGCATGCTAGAGCTTGATTCTAAATAACTTGCGTGGCTCATCTCAGCACACTAGATGTCGAATTAATTTAGTTCACCTGTCACGTTTGGCAAGATAGAATACGAAATAGCTCGCGTGACTCTTCTAGCATGCTAGAGCTTGATTCTAAATAACTCACGTAGCTCATCTGAGCACGTTGAATTTCGAATCAATTTATTTCACGTGTCCTGTTTGACACGTTGGTACAGGAAATAGCTCGCGTGGCTCTTCTACCACGCTAGAGCTTGATTCTAAATAACTCGCGTGGCTCACCTAACCACGTAGGTGTTCGTATCAATTTAGTTCATGTGTCTCGTTTGACACGTTAGAACACGAAATAGCTCACTTGGCTCTTTTAGCATGCTAGAGCTTGGTTCTAAATAACTCGCGTGGCTCATCTGAGCACGCTAGAGTTCGAATCAATTTAGTTCACCTGTCCCGTTTAGCACGATAGAACACGAAATAGCTCGCGTGGCTCTTCTAGCACGCTAGAGCCTGATTCTAAATAACTCCCGTGGCTCATCTGAGCACGTTGGAGATCGAATCAATTTCGTTCATGTGTCCTGTTTTACACGTTGGAACACGAAATAGCTCGCGTGGCTCTTCTATCACGCTAGGGTTTGATTTTAAATAACTCGCGTGGCTCATCTAACCACGCATGTGTTTGAATCAATTTAGTTCACGTATCCCGTTTGACACGATAGAACACGAAATAGCTGGTGTGGCTCTTCTAGCACACTAGAGCTTGATTCTAAATAACTCGCGTTGCTCATCTGAGCACGCTGGAGTTCGACTCAATTTACTTCACGTATCCCGTTTGACACGTTAGAACACGAAATAGCTCGCGTGGCTCTTTTAGCATGCTAGAGCTTGATTCTTAATAACTTGCGTGGCTCATCTGAGCACGCTGGAGTTTGAATCAATTTAGTTCACCTGTCCCGTTTGGCACGATAGAACACGAAATAGCTCGCGTGGCTCTTCTAGCACGCTAGAGTTTGATTCTCAATAACTCGCGTGGCTCTTCTGAGTACGTTGGAATTTGAATCAATTTAGTTGACGTGTCCCGTTTCACACGATAGAACGCGAAATAGCTCGCATGGCTCTTCTATCACGCTAGGGTTTGATTCTAAATAACACGCGTGGCTCATCTAACCACGCATGTGTTTGAATCAATTTAGTTCACGTATCCCGTTTGACACGATAGAACACGAAATAGCTGGTGTGGCTCTTCTAGCACACCAGAGCTTGATTCTATATAACTCGCGTTGCTCATCTGAGCACGCTGGAGTTCGACTCAATTTACTTCACGTATCCCGTTTGACACGTTAGAACACGAAATAGCTCGCGTGGCTCTTCTAGCACGCTAGAGCTTTATTCTCAATAACTCGCGTGGCTCATTTGAGCACGCTTGAGTTCGAATCAATTTAGTTCACGTGTCCTGTTTGACACGTTGGAACACGAAATAGCTCGCGTGGCTCTTCTAGCACGCTAGAGCTTGATTCTAACTAACTCGCGTGGCTCATCTAACCACGTAGGTGTTTGAATCAATTTAGTTCACGTGTCCCGTTTTACGTGGTAGAACACGAAATAGCTCTCGTGGCTCTTCTAGCACGCTAGAGCTTGATTCTAAATAACTAGCGTGGCTCATTTGAGCAAGCTAGAGTTCGAATCAATTTAGTTCACGTGTCCTGTTTGACACCTTAGAACACGAAATAGCTCACGTGGCTCTTTTAGCATGCTAGAGCTTGGTTCTAAATTACTCGCGTGGCTCATCTGAGCACGCTGGAGTTCGAATCAATTTAGTTCACCTGTCCCATTTGGCATGATAGAGCACGAAATAGCTCGCGTATCTCTTCTAGTACGCTAGAGTTTGATTCTAAATAACTCGCGTGGCTCTTCTGAGTACGTTGGAATTTGAATCAATTTAGTTGACGTGTCCCGTTTTACACGATAGAACACGAAATAGCTCTCATGGCTCTTCTAGAACGCTAGAGCTTGATTCCAAATACCTCGCGTGGCTCATCTGAGCACGTAGGTGTTCGAATCAATTTAGTTCACGTGTCCCGGTTGACATGTTGGAACACGAAATAGCTCACGTGCCTCTTCTAGCACACTAGAGCTTGATTCTAAATAACTTGCGTGGCTTATGTAACCACGCTGGAGTTTGAATCAATTTAGTTCACGTGTCCTGTTTTGCAAGATAGAACACGAAATAGCTCGCGTGGCTCTCCTAGCACGCTAGAGCTTGATTCTAAATAACTCGCGTGGCTCATCTGAGCACATTGGTGTTTGAATCCATTTATTTAAAGTGTCCCGTTTGACACGATAGAACACGAAAAAGCTCGCGTGGCTCTTTGAGCATGCTAGAGCTTGATTCTAAATAACTTGCGTGGCTCATCTCAGCACACTAGATGTCGAATTAATTTAGTTCACCTGTCACGTTTGGCAAGATAGAACACGAAATAGCTCGCGTGACTCTTCTAGCATGCTAGAGCTTGATTCTAAATAACTCACGTAGCTCATCTGAGCACGTTGAAGTTCGAATCAATTTATTTCACGTGTCCTGTTTGACACGTTGGTACACGAAATAGCTCGCGTGGCTCTTCTACCACGCTAGAGCTTGATTCTAACTAACTCGCGTGGCTCACCTAACCACGTAGGTGTTCGTATCAATTTAGTTCACGTGTCTCGTTTGACACGTTAGAACACGAAATAGCTCACGTGGCTCTTTTAGCATGCTAGAGCTTGGTTCTAAATAACTCGCGTGGCTCATCTGAGCACGCTAGAGTTCGAATCAATTTAGTTCACCTGTCCCGTTTAGCACGATAGAACACGAAATAGCTCGCGTGGCTCTTCTAGCACGCTAGAGCTTGATTCTAAATAACTCCCGTGGCTCATCTGAGCACGTTGGAGATCGAATCAATTTCGTTCATGTGTCCTGTTTTACACGTTGGAACACGAAATAGCTCACGTGGCTCTTCTATCACGCTAGGGTTTGATTCTAAATAACTCGCGTGGCTCATCTAACCACGCATGTGTTTGAATCAATTTAGTTCACGTATCCCGTTTGACACGATAGAACACGAAATAGCTGGTGTGGCTCTTCTAGCACACCAGAGCTTGATTCTATATAACTCGCGTTGCTCATCTGAGCACGCTGGAGTTCGACTCAATTTACTTCACGTATCCCGTTTGACACGTTAGAACACGAAATAGCTCGCGTGGCTCTTTTAGCATGCTAGAGCTTGATTCTTAATAACTCGCGTGGCTCATCTGAGCACGCTGGAGTTTGAATCAATTTAGTTCACCTGTCCCGTTTGGCACGATAGAACACGAAATAGCTCGCGTGGCTCTTCTAGCACGCTAGAGTTTGATTCTCAATAACTCGCGTGGCTCTTCTGAGTACGTTGGAATTTGAATTAATTTAGTTGGCGTGTCCCGTTTGACACGATAGAACGCGAAATAGCTCGCATGGCTCTTCTAGCACGCTAGAGCTTGATTCTAAATAACTCGCGTGGCTCATCTGAGCACGTTGCAGATCGAATCAATTTAGTTCATGTGTCCTGTTTTACACGTTGGAACACAAAATAGCTCGCGTGGCTCTTCTATCACGCTAGGGTTTGATTCTAAATAACTCGCGTGGCTCATCTAACCACGCAGGTGATTGAATCAATTTAGTTCACGTATCTCGTTTGACACGATAGAACATGAAATAGCCGGTGTGGCTCATCTAGCACACTAGAGCTTGATTCTAAATAACTCGCGTTGCTCATCTGAGCACGCTGGAATTCGACTCAATTTAGTTCACGTATCCCGTTTGACACGTTAGAACACGAACATGCTCGCGTGGCTCTTCTAGCACCATGAGCTTGATTCTAAATAACTCGCGTGGCTCATCTGAGCGCGCTGGAGTTTGAATCAATTTAGCTCAAGTGTCCCGTTTGACACGATAAAACACGAAATAGCTCGCGCGGCTCTTGTAGGACCCTAGAGCTTGATTCTAAATAACTCGCATGACTCATCTAAGCACGCTGGACTTTGAATCAATTTTGTTCACGTGTCCCTTTGGAACGATATAACACGAAATAGCTCTCGTGACGCTTCTAGCACGCTAGAGCTTGATTCTAAATAACTCACGTGGCCCATCTGAGCACGCTGGAGATCGAATCAATTTAGTTCACGTGTCCCGTTTGACACGTTGGAACACGAAATAGCTCGCGTGGCTCTTCTAGCACGCTGGAGCTTGATTCTAAATAACTCGCGTGGCTCATCTAACCATGCTGAAGTTTCACGTGTCCATTTTGGCACTATAGAAAACGAAATAGCTCGCGTGGCTTTTCTAGCACGCTAGAACTTGATTCTAAATAACTCGTGTGGCTCATCTGAGCACGCTAGAGTTCGAATCAATTTAGTTCACGTGTCCCGTTTGGCACGATAGAACACGAAATAGCTCGCGTGGCTCTTTTAGCATGCTAGAGCTTGATTCTAAATAACTCGCGTGGCTCATCTTAGCACGCTGGAGTTCAAAATAATTTAGTTCACCTGTCCCATTTTGGCACGATAGAACACAAAATAGCTCGCTTGGCTTTTCTAGCACGCTAGAGCTAGATTCTAAATAACTCGCGTGGCTCATCTGAGCACGCTAGAGTTTAAGTCAATTTAGTTCACGTGTCCCGTTTGACACAATAGAACACGAAATAGCTCGTGTGGCTCTTCAAGGACGCTAGAGCTTGATTCTCAATAACTCGCGTGGCTCATTTGAGCACGCTGGAGTTCGAATCAATTTAGTTCACGTGTCCTGTTTGACACGTTGGAACACGAAATAGCTCGCGTGGCTCTTCTAGCACGCTAGAGCTTGATTCTAACTAACTCGCGTGGCTCATCTAACCACGTAGGTGTTTGAATCAATTTAGTTCACGTGTCCCGTTTTACGTAGTAGAACACGAAATAGCTCTCGTGGCTCTTCTAGCACGCTAGAGCTTGATTCTAAATAACTAGCGTGGCTCATTTGAGCAAGCTAGAGTTCGAATCAATTTAGTTCACGTGTCCTGTTTGACACGTTAGAACACGTAATAGCTCACGTGGCTCTTTTATCATGCTAGAGCTTGGTTCTAAATAACTCGCGTGGCTCATCTGAGCACGCTGGAGTTCGAATCAATTTAGTTCACCTGTCCCATTTGGCACGATAGAGCACGAAATAGCTCGCGTATCTCTTCTAGTACGCTAGAGTTTGATTCTAAATAACTCGCGTGGCTCTTCTGAGTACGTTGGAATTTGAATCAATTTAGTTGACGTGTCCCGTTTGACACGATAGAACACGAAATAGCTCGCATGGCTCTTCTAGAACGCTAGAGCTTGATTCCAAATACCTCGCGTGGCTCATCTGAGCACGCAGGTGTTCGAATCAATTTAGTTCACGTGTCCCGGTTGACACGTTGGAACACGAAATAGCTCACGTGCCTCTTCTAGCACACTAGAGCTTGATTCTAAATAACTTGCGTGGCTTATGTAACCACGCTGGAGTTTGAATCAATTTAGTTCACATGTCCTGTTTTGCAAGATAAAACACGAAATAGCTCGCGTGGCTCTCCTAGCACGCTAGAGCTTGATTCTAAATAACTCGCGTGGCTCATCTGAGCACATTGGTGTTTGAATCCATTTATTTAAAGTGTCCCGTTTGACACGATAGAACACGAAAAAGCTCGCGTGGCTCTTCTAGCACCATGAGCTTGATTCTAAATAACTCGCGTGGCTCATCTGAGCACGATAGAGTTTGACACGATAGAACACGAAATAGCTCGCGTGGCTCTTCTAGGACCCTAGAGCTTGATTCTAAATAACTCGCGTGGCTCATCTAACCACGCTGGAGTTTGAATCAATTTAGTTCACGTGTCCCGTTTGGGACGATGGAAATCGAAATAGCTCGCGTGGCTTTTCTAGCACGCTAGAGCTTGATTCTAAATAACTCGTGTGGCTCATCTGAGCACGCTAGAGTTCGAATCAATTTAGTTCACGTGTCCCATTTGGCACGATAGAACACGAAATAGCTCGCGTGGCTCTTTTAGCATGCTAGAGCTTGATTCTAAATAACTCGTGTGGCTCATCTGAGCACGCCGGAGTTCGATACAATTTAGTTCACCTGTCCCATTTGGCACGATAGAACACAAAATAGCTCGCGTGGCTCTTGTAGCACGCTAGAGCTAGATTCTAAATAACTCGCGTGGCTTATCTCAACACGCTGGAGTTTGAGTCAATTTAGTTCACGTGTCCCGTCTGACACGATAGAACACGAAATAGCTCGCGTGGCTCTTCTAGCACGCTAGAGCTTGATTCTCAATAACTCGCGTGGCTCATTTGAGCACGCTGGAGTTCGAATCAATTTAGTTCACGTGTCCTGTTTGACACATTGGAACACGAAATAGCTCGCGTGGCTCTTCTAGCACGCTACAGCTTGATTCTAAATAACTCGCGTGGCTCATCTAACCACGTAGATGATTGAATCAATTTAGTTCACGTGTCCCGTTTTACATGGTAGAACACGAAATAGCTCTCGTGGCTCTTCTAGCACGCTAGAGCTTGATTCTAAATAACTCGCATGGCTCATTTGAGCACACTGGAGTTCGAATCAATTTAGTTCACGTGTCTCGTTTGACACGTTAGAACAGAAAATAGCTCACGTGGCTCTTTAAGCATGCTAGAGCTTGGTTCTAAATAACTCGCGTGGCTCGTCTGAGCACGCTGGAGTTTGAATCAATTTAGTTCACCTGTCCCGTTTGGCACGATAGAACACGAAATAGCTCGCGTGGCTCTTCTAGCACGCTAGAGTTTGATTCTAAATAACTCGCGTGGCTCTTCTGAGTATGTTGGAATTTGAATCAATTTAGTTGACGTGTCCCGTTTGACCCGATAGAACGCGAAATAGCTCGCATGGCTCTTCTAGCACGATAGAGTTTGATTCCAAATACCTCGCGTGGCTCATCTGAGCACGCTGGTGTTCGAATCAATTTAGTTCATGTGTCCCCGTTGACACGTTGGAACACGAAATAGCTCGCGTGCCTCTTCTAGCACACTAGAGCTTGATTCTAAATAACTTGCGTGGCTCATGTAACCACGCTGGAGTTTGAATCAATTTATTTCACGTGTCCTGTTTTGTAAGATAGAACACGAAATAGCTCGCCTGGCTCTTTTAGCATGCTAGAGCTTGATTCTAAATAACTCGCGTGGTTCATCTGAGCACGATGGAGTTCGAAACAATTTGGTTCACCTGTCCCATTTGGCACCATAGAACACAAAATAGCTCGCGTGGAACATCTAGCACGCTAGAGCTAGATTCTAAATAACTCGCGTGGCTCATCTGAGCACGCTAGAGATTGAGTCAATTTAGTTCATGTGTCACGTTTGACACGATAGAACACGAAATAGCTCGCGTGGCTCTTCTAGCACGCTAAAGCTTGATTCTCAATAACTCGCGTGGCTCATTTGAGCACGCTGGATTTCGAATCAATTTAGTTCACGTGTCCTGTTTGACACGTTGGAACACGAAATAGCTCGCGTGGCTCTTCTAGCATGCTAGAACTTGATTCTAAATAACTCGTGTGGCTCATCTAACCACGTAGGTGTTTGAATCAATTTAGTTCACGTGTCCCATTTGACATGGTAGAACACGAAATAGCTCACGTGGCTCTTTTAGCATGCTAGAGCTTGGTTCTAAATAACTCGCGTGGCTCATCTTAGCACGCTGGAGTTCAAATCAATTTAGTTAACCTGCCCCGTTTGGCACGATAGATCACGAAATAGCTCGCGTGGTTCTTCTAGCACGCTAAAGCTTGATTCTAAATAACTCGTGTGGCTCATCTGAGCACGCTGGAGTTGGAATCAATTTAGTTCATGTGTCCTGTTTTACACGTTGGAACACGAAATAGCTCGCGTGGCTCTTCTAGCATGCTAGGGTTTGATTCTAAATAACTCGCGTGGCTCATCTAACCACGCTGGTGTTTGAATCAATCTAGTTCACGTGTCCCGTTTGACATGATAGAACACGAAATAGCTCGTGTGGCTCTTCTAGCACGTTAGAGCTTGATTTTAAATATCTCGCATTGCTCATCTGAGCACGCTAGAGTTCGACTCAATTTAGTTCACGTATCCCGTTTGACACGGTGGAACACGAAATAGCTCGCGTGGCTCTTCTAGCACGCTAGAGCTTGATTCTAAATAACTCGCGTGGCTCATCTAACCACGTAGGTGTTAGAATCAATTTAGTTCACGTGTCCCGTTTGACATGATAGAACATGAAATAGCTCGCGTGGCACTTTGAGCATGCTAGAGCTTGATTCTAAATAACTCGCGTGGCTCATCTCAACACACTGGATGTTGAATCAATTTAGTTCACCTGTCACGTTTGGCACGATAGAACAAGAAATAGCTCGCGTGGCTCTTCTAGCATGCTAGAGCTTGATTCTAAATAAGTCGCGTAGCTCATCTGAGCACGCTGGAGTTTGAATCAATTTAGTTCACGTGTCCTGTTTGACACGTTGGTACACGAAATAGCTCGCGTGGCTCCTCTGGCACACTAGAGCTTGATTCTAAATAACTCGTGTGGCTCATCTGAGCACGCTAGAGTTCGAATCAATTTAGTTCACGTGTCCCATTTGGCACGATAGAACACAAAATAGCTCGTGTGGCTCTTCTAGCACGCTAGAGCTAGATTCTAAATAACTCGCGTGGCTCATCTGAGCACGCTGGAGTTTGAGTCAATTTAGTTCACGTGTCCTGTTTGACACGATAGAACACGAAATAGCTCGCGTGGCTCTTCTAGCACACTAGAGCTTGATTCTCAATAACTCGTGTGGCTCATTTGACCACGATGGAGTTCGAATCAATTTAGTTCACCTGTCCCATTTGGCACGATAGAACACAAAATAGCTCGTGTGGCTCTTCTAGCACGCTAGAGCTAGATTCTAAATAACTCGCGTGGCTCATCTGAGCACGCTGGAGTTTGAGTCAATTTAGTTCACGTGTCCTGTTTGACACGATAGAACACGAAATAGCTCGCGTGGCTCTTCTAGCACGCTAGAGCTTGATTCTCAATAACTCGTGTGGCTCATTTGACCACGATGGAGTTCGAATCAATTTAGTTCATGTGTCCTGTTCGACACGTTGGAACACGAAATAGCTCGCGTGGCTCTTCTAGCACGCTAGAGCTTGATTCTAAATAACTCGCGTGGCTCATCTAACCATGTAGGTGTTTGAATCAATTTAGTTCTCGTGTCCCGTTTGACAAGATAAAACACGAAATAGATCTCGTGCCTCTTCTAGCACGCTAGAGATTGATTCTAAATAACTCGCGTGGCTCATCTGAGCACGCTGGAGTTCAAATCAATTTAGTTCACGTGTCTCGTTTGACACGATAGAACACGAAATAGCTCGCGTGGCTCTTCTAGCACGCTAGAGCTTGATTCTAAATAACTCACGTGGCTCATCTGAGCATGCTGGAGTTTGAATCAATTTAGTTCACATATCGCGTTTGACACGTTGGAACACGAAATAGCTCGCGTGGCTCTTCTAGCACGCTAGAGCTTGATTCTAAATAACTCGCGTGGCTCATCTAACCACGTAGATGTTTGAATCAATTTAGTTCTCGTGTCCCGTTTGACATGATAGAATACGAAATAGCTCGCGTGGCTTTTTGAGCATGTTAGAGCTTGATTCTAAATAACTCGCGTGGCTCATCTCAGCAGACTGGATGTCGAATCAATTTAGTTCACCTGTCACGTTTGGCACGATAGAACACGAAATAGCTCGCGTGGCTCTTCTAGCATACTAGAGCTTGATTCTAAATAACCCGCGTAGCTCATCTGAGCACGCTGGAGTTCGAATCAATTTAGTTCACGTGTCTTGTTTGACACGTTGGTACACGAAATAGCTCGCGTGGCTCTTCTAGCACGCTAGAGCTTGATTCTAAATAACTCACGTGGCACATCTGAGCATGCTGGAGTTCGAATCAATTTAGTTCACGTATCGCGTTTGACACGTTGGAACACGAAATAGCTCGCGTGGCTCTTCTAGCACGCTAGAGCTTGATTCTAAATAACTCGCGTGGCTTATCTAACCACGTAGATGTTTGAATCAATTTAGTTCTCGTGTCCCGTTTGACATGATAGAATACGAAATAGCTCGCGTGGCTTTTTGAGCATGCTAGAGCTTGATTCTAAATAACTCGCGTGGCTCATCTCAGCACACTGGATGTCGAATCAATTTAGTTCACCTGTCACGTTTGGCACGATAGAACACGAAATAGCTCGCGTGACTCTTCTAGCATACTAGAGCTTGATTCTAAATAACCCGCGTAGCTCATCTGAGCACGCTGGAGTTCGAATCAATTTAGTTCACGTGTCTTGTTTGACACGTTGGTACACGAAATAGCTCGCGTGGCTCTTTTGGCACGCTAGAGCTTGATACTAAATAACTCGTGTGGCTCATCTGAGCACGCTAGTGTTCGAATCAATTTAGTTCACGTGTCCCGTTTGCCACGATAGAACACGAAATAGCTCGCATGGCTCTTTTAGCATGCTAGAGCTTGATTCTAAATAACTCGCGTGGCTCATCTGAGCATGCTGGAGTTCGAAACAATTTAGTTCACGTGTCCCGCTTGACACGATAGAACACAAAATAGCTCGCGTGGCTCTTCTAGCACGCTGGAGCTTGATTCTCAATAACTCGCGTGGCTCATTTGAGCACGCTGGAGTTCGAATCAATTTAGTTCACGTGTCCTGTTTGAGACGTTGGAACACGAAATAGCTCGCGTGGCTCCTTTAGCATCTTAGAGCTTGTTTCTAAATAACTCGCGTGGCTCATCTGAGCACGCTGGAGTTCGAAACAATTTAGTTCACCTGTCCCATTTGGCACGATAGAACACAAAATAGCTCGTGTGGCTCTTCTAGCACGCTAGAGCTAGATTCTAAATAACTCGCGTGGCTCATCTGAGCACGCTGGAGTTTGAGTCAATTTAGTTCACGTGTCCTGTTTGACACGATGGAACACGAAATAGCTCGCGTGGCTCTTCTAGCACGCTAGAGCTTGATTCTCAATAACTCGTGTGGCTCATTTGACCACGATGGAGTTCGAGTCAATTTAGTTCATGTGTCCTGTTTTACACATTGGAACACGAAATAGCTCGCGTGGCTCTTCTAGCACGCTAGAGCTTGATTCTAAATAACTCGCGTGGCTCATCTAACCATGTAGGTGTTTGAATCAATTTATTTCCCGTGTCCCGTTTGACAAGATAGAACACGAAATAGCTCTCGTGCCACTTCTAGCACGCTAGAGCTTGATTCTAAATAACTCGCGTGGCTCATCTGAGCACGCTGGAGTTCGAATCAATTTAGTTCACGTGTCCCGTTTGACACGATAGAACACGAAATAGCTCGTGTGGCTATTCTAGCACGCTAGAGCTTGATTCTAAATAACTCACGTGGCTCATCTGAGCACGGTGGAGTTCGAATCAATTTAGTTCACGTATCCCGTTTGACACGTTGGAACACGAAATAGCTCGCGTGGCTCTTCTAGCACGCTAGAGCTTGATTCTAAATAACTCGCGTGGCTCATCTAACCACGTAGATGTTTGAATCAATTTAGTTCTCGTGTCCCGTTTGACATGATAGAACACGAAATAGCTCGCGTGGCTCTTTGAGCATGCTAGAGCTTGATTTTAAATAACTCGCGTGGCTCATCTCAGCACACATAGATGTCGAATCAATTTAGTTCACCTGTCACGTTTGGCACAACAGAACACGAAATAGCTCGCGTGGCTCTTCTAGCATACTAGAGCTTGATTCTAAATAACCCGCGTAGCTCATCTGAGCACGCTGGAGTTCGAATCAATTTAGTTCACGTGTCCTGTTTGACACGTTGGTACACGAAATAGCTCGCGTGGCTCTTCTGGCACGCTAGAGCTTGATACTAAATAACTCGTGTGGCTCATCTGAGCACGCTAGTGTTCGAATCAATTTAGTTCACGTGTCCCGTTTGGCACGATAGAACACGAAATAGCTCGCATGGCTCTTTTAGCATGCTAGAGCTTGATTCTAAATAACTCGCGTGGCTCATCTGAGCACGCTGGAGTTCGAAACAATTTAGTTCACGTGTCCCGCTTGACACGATAGAACACGAAATAGCTCGCGTGGCTCTTCTAGCACGCTACAGCTTGATTCTCAATAACTCGCGTGGCTCATTTGAGCACGCTGGAGTTTGAATCAATTTAGTTCACGTGTCCTGTTTGAGATGTTGGAACACGAAATAGCCCGTATGGCTCTTCTAGCACGCTAGAGCTTGATTCTAAATAACTCGGGTGGCTCATCTAACCACGTAGGTGTTTGAATCAATTTAGTTCACGTGTCCCGTTTGACATGATAGAACACGAAATAGCTCTCGTGGCTCTTCTAGCACCCTAGAGCTTGATTGTAAATAACTCGCGTGGCTCATTTGAGCACGCTGGAGTTCGAATCAATTTAGTTCATGTGTCCCGTTTGACACGTTAGAACACGAAATAGCACACGTGGCTCTTTTAGCATGCTAGAGCTTGGTTCTAAATAATTCGCGTGGCTTATGTGAGCACGCTGGAGTTCGAATCAATTTAGTTCACCTGTACCGTTTGGCATGATAGAACACGAAATAGCTCGCGTGGCTCTACTAACACGCTAGAGCTTCATTCTAAATAATTCACGTGGCTCATCTGAGCACGCTGGATTTCGAGCCAATTTAGTTCACGTTTCCCGTTTGACACATTAGAACACGAAATAGCTCACGTGGCTGTTTTAGCATGCTAGAGCATGGTTATAAATAACTCTCGTGGCTCATATGAGCACGCTGGAGTTCGAATCAATTTAATTCACGTGTCCCGTTTGACATGATAGAACACGAAATAGCTCTCGTGGCTCTTCTAGCACGCTAGAGCTTGATTCTAAATAACTCACGTGGCTCATCTCAGCACGCTGGAGTTCGAATCAATTTAGTTCACATGTCCCGTTTGACACGTTAGAACACGAAATAGCTCACGTGGCTCTTTTAGCATGCTAGAGCTTGGTTCTAAATAACTCGCGTGGCTACTCATAGCACGCTGGAGTTCGAATCAATTTAGTTCACCTGTCCTGTTTGGCATGATAGAACACGAAATAGCTCGCGTGGCTCTTCTAGAACGCTAGAGCTTGATTCTAAATAACTCGCGTAGCTCATCTGATCACGCTGGATTTCGAATCAATTTAGTTCATGTGTCCTGTTTTACACGTTGGAACACGTAATAACTCGCATGGCTCTTCTAGCACACTAGGGTTTGATTCTAAATAACTCGCGTGGCTCATCTAACCACGCAGGTGTTCGAATCAATTTAGTTCACGTGTCCCGTTTGACACGATAGAACACGAAATAGCTCTCGTGGCTCTTCTAGCACGCTAGAGCTTGATTCTAAATAACTCGCGTGTCTCATCTAACCACGTAGGTGTTTGAATCAATTTAGTTCATGTGTCCCGTTTGACATGATAGAACACGAAATAGCTCTCGTGCCTCTTCTAGCACGCTAGAGCTTGATTCTAAATAACTCGCTTTGCTCATCTGAGCACGCTGGAGTTCGAATCAATTTAGTTCACGTGTCCCGTCTGACACGATAGAACTCGAAATAGCTCGCGTGGCTCTTCTAGCACGCTAGAGCTTGATTCTAAATAAATCACGTGGCTCATCTGAGCACGCTGGAGTTCGAATCAATTTAGTTCACGTATCCCGTTTGACACCTTGGAACACGAAATAGCTCGTGTGGCTCTATTAGCACGCTAGAGCTTGATTCTAAATAACTCGCGTGGCTCATCTAACCACGTAGATGTTTGAATCAATTTAGTTCTCGTGTCCCGTTTGACACGATAGAACACGAAATAGCTCGCGTGTCTCTTTGATCATGCTAGAGCTTGATTATAAATAACTCGCGTGGCTCATCTCAGCACACTGGATGTCGAATCAATTTAGTTCGCCTGTCACGTTTGGCATGATAGAACACGAAATAGCTCGCGTGGCTCTTCTAGCATACTAGAGCTTGATTCTAAATAACCCGCGTAGCTCATCTGAGCACGCTGGAGTTCGAATCAATTTAGTTCATGTGTCCCGTTTGACACGTTAGAACACGAAATAGCTCACGTGGCTCTTTTAGCATGCTAGAGCTTGGTTCTAAATAACTCGCGTGGCTAATCTGAGCACGCTGGAGTTCGAATCAATTTAGTTCACCTGTCCTGTTTGGCACGATAGAACACGAAATAGCTCGCGTGGCACTTCTAGCACGCTAGAGCTTCATTCTAAATAATTCGCGTGGCTCATCTGAGCACGCTAGATTTCGAGTCAATTTATTTCACGTGTCCCGTTTGACACATTAGAACACGAAATAGCTCACGTGGCACTTTTAGCATGCTAGAGCTTGGTTCTAAATAACTCTCGTGGCTTATATGAGCACGTTGGAGTTCGAATCAATTTAGTTCACGTGTCCCGTTTGACATGATAGAACACGAAATAGTTCTCGTGGCTCTTCTAGCACGCTAGAGCTTGATTCTAAATAACTCGCGTGGCTCATCTGAGCACGCTGGAGTTCTAATCAATTTAGTTCACATGTCCCGTTTGACACGTTAGAACACGAAATAGCTCACGTGGCTCTTTTAGCATGCTAGAGCTTGGTTCTAAATAACTCGCGTGGCTAATCTGAGCACGCTGGAGATCGAATCAATTTAGTTCACGTGTCCCGTTTGGCATGATAGAACACGAAATAGCTCGCGTGGCTCCTCTAGCACGCTAGAGCTTGATTCTAAATAACTCGCGTGGCTCATCTGAGCACGCTGGATTTCGAATCAATTTAGTTCATGTGTCCTGTTTCACACGTTGGAACACGTAATAACTCGCATGGCTCTTCTAGCACGCTAGGGTTTGATTCTAAATAACTCGCGTGGCTCATCTAACCACGCAGGTGTTTGAATCAATTTAGTTCTCGTGTCCCGTTTGACACGATAGAACACGAAGTAGCTCGCGTGGCTCTTTGATCATGCTAGAGCTTGATTATAAATAACTCGTGTGGCTCATCTCAGCACACTGGATGTCGAATCAATTTAGTTCGCCTATCACGTTTGGCATGATAGAACACGAAATAGCTCGCGTGGCTCTTCTAGCATACTAGAGCTTGATTCTAAATAACCCGCGTAGCTCATCTGAGCACGCTGGAGTTCGAATCAATTTAGTTCATGTGTCCCGTTTGACACGTTAGAACACGAAATAGCTCACGTGGCTCTTTTAGCATGCTAGAGCTTGGTTCTAAATAACTCGCGTGGCTTATCTGAGCACGCTGGAGTTCGAATGAATTTAGTTCACCTGTCCCGTTTGGCACGATAGAACACGAAATAGCTCGCGTGGCACTTCTAGCACGCAAGAGCTTCATTCTAAATAATTCGCGTGGCTCATCTGAGCACGCTGGATTTCGAGTCAATTTATTTCACGTCTCCCGTTTGACGCATTAGAACACGAAATAGCTCACGTGGCACTTTTAGCATGCTAGAGCTTGGTTCTAAATAACTCTCGTGGCTCATATGAGCACGTTGGAGTTCGAATCAATTTAGTTCACGTGTCCCGTTTGACATGATAGAACACGAAATAGTTCTCGTGGCTCTTCTAGCACGCTAGAGCTTGATTCTAAATAACTCACGTGGCTCATCTGAGGACGCTGGAGTTCTAATCAATTTAGTTCACATGTCCCGTTTGACATGTTAGAACACGAAATAGCTCACGTGGCTCTTTTAGCATGCTAGAGCTTGGTTCTAAATAACTCGCGTGGCTACTCTGAGCACGCTGGAGTTCGAATCAATTTAGTTCACCTGTCCCGTTTGGCATGATAGAACACGAAATAGCTCGCGTGGCTCCTCTAGCACGCTAGAGCTTGATTCTGAATAACTCGCGTGGCTCATCTGAGCACGCTGGATTTCGAATCAATTTAGTTCATGTGTCCTGTTTCACACGTTGGAACACGTAATAACTCGCATGGCTCTTCTAGCACGCTAGGGTTTGATTCTAAATAACTCGCGTGGCTCATCTAACCACGCAGGTGTTTGAATCAATTTAGTTCACGTGTCCCGTTTGACACGATAGAACACGAAATAGCTCTCGTGGCTCTTCTAGCACGCTAGAGCTTGATTCAAATAACTCGTGTGTCTCATCTAACCACGTAGGTGTTTGAATCAATTTAGTTCATGTGTCCCGTTTGACATGATAGAACACGAAATAGCTCTCGTGGCTCTTCTAGCACGCTAGAGCTTGATTCTAAATAACTCGCGTGGCTCATCTGAGCATGCTGGAGTTCGAATCAATTTAGTTCACCTGTCTCGTTTGCCACGATAGAACACGAAATTGCTCGCGTGGCTCTTCTAGCACGCTAGAGCTTGATTCTAAATAACTCGCGTGGTTCATCTGAGCATGCTGGAGTTCGAATCAATTTAGTTCACCTGTCTCGTTTGGCACGATAGAACACGAAATTGCTCGCATGACTCTTCTAGCACGCTAGAGCTTGATTCTAAATAACTCGCGTAGCTCATCTGAGCGTGTTGGAGTTCGAATCAATTTAGTTCACGTGTCTTGTTTGACACGTTGGTACACGAAATAGCTCGCGTGGCTCTTCTAGCATGCTAGAGATTGATTCTAAATAACTCGCGTGGCTCATCTAACCATGTAGGTGTTTGAATCAATTTAGTTCACGTGTCCCGATTGACATGATAGAACATGAAATAGCTCGCGTGGCTCTTATAGCACGCTAGAGCTTGATACTAAATAACTCGCGTGGCTCATCTGAGCACGTTGGAGTTCGAAATAATTTAGTTCACCTGTCCCATTTGGCACGGTAGAACACAAAATAGCTCGCGTGGCTCTTCTAGCACGCTAGAGCTAGATTCTAAATAACTCGCGTGGCTCATCTGAGTACGCTGGAGTTGGAGTCAATTTAGTTCACGTGTCCCGTTTGACACGATAGAACAGGAAATAGCTCGCGTGACTCTTCTAGCACGCTAGAGCTTGATTCTAAATAACTCGCATGGCTTATCAGGGCATGCTGGAGTTCGAATCAATTTAGTTCACCTGTCTCGTTTGGCACGATAGAACACGAAATTGCCCGCGTGGCTCTTCTAGCACGCTAGAGCTTGATTCTAAATAACTCGCGTGGCTCATCTGAGCACACTGGAGTTCGAATCAATTTAGTTCATGTGTCTTGTTTTACACGTTAGAACACGAAATAGCTCGATTGGCTCTTCTAGCACGTTGGGGTTTGATTTTAAATAACTCGCGTGGCTCAGGTGTTTGAATCAATTTAGTTCACGTGTCCCGTTTGACACGATAGAACACAAAATAGCTCGCGTGGCTCTATGAGCATGCTAGAGCTTGATTCTAAATAACTCGCGTGGCTCATCTCAGCACACTGGATATCGAATCAATTTAGTTCACCTGTCTCGTTTGGCACGATAGAACACGAAATTGCTCACGTGGCTCTTCTGGCACGCTAGAGCTTGATTCTAAATAACTCGCGTGGCTCATCTGAGCACGCTGGAGTTCAAAACAATTTAGTTCACCTGTCCGATTTGGCACGGTAGAACACAAAATAGCTCGCGTGGCTCTTCTAGCACGCTAGAGCTAGATTCTATATAACTCGCGTGGCTCATCTGAGCACGCTGGAGTTGGAGTCAATTTAGTTCACGTGTCCCGTTTGACACGTTAGAACACGAAATAGCTCGCGTGGCTCTTTTAGCATGCTAGAGCTTGATTCTAAATAACTCGCATGGCTCATCTGAGCATGCTGGAGTTCGAATCAATTTAGTTCACCTGTCTCGTTTGGCACGATAGAACACGAAATTGCTCGCGTGGCTCTTCTAGCACGCTAGAGCTTGATTCTAAATAACTCACGTAGCTCATCTGAGCACGTTGGAGTTCGAATCAATTTAGTTCACGTGTCTTGTTTGACACGTTGGTACACGAAATAGCTCGTGTGGCACTTCTAGCACGCTAGAGATTGATTCTAAATAACTCGCGTGGCTCATCTAACCATGTAGGTGTTTGAATCAATTTATTTCACGTGTCCCGATTGACATGATAGAACGCGAAATAGCTCGCGTGGCTCTTATAGCACGCTAGAGCTTGATACTAAATAACTCGCGTGGCTCATCTGAGCACGCTGGAGTTCGAAACAATTTAGTTCACCTGTCCCATTTGGCACGGTAGAACACAAAATAGCTCGCGTGGCTCTTCTAGCACGCTAGAGCTAGATTCTAAATAACTCGCGTGGCTCATCTGAGCACGCTGGAGTTGGAGTCAATTTAGTTCACGTGTCCCGTTTGACACGTTAGAACACGAAATAGCTCGCGTGGCTCTTTTAGCATGCTAGAGCTTGATTCCAAATAACTCGCGTGGCTCATCTGAGCATGCTGGAGTTCGAATCAATTTAGTTCACCTGTCTCGTTTGGCACGATAGAACACGAAATTGCTCGCGTGGCTCTTCTAGCACGCTAGAGCTAGATTCTAAATAACTCGCGTGGCTCATCTGAGGACGCTGGAGTTGGAGTCAATTTAGTTCACGTGTCCCGTTTGACACGTTAGAACACGAAATAGCTCGCGTGGCTCTTCTAGCACGCAAGAGCTTGATTCTAAATAACTCGCGTGGCTCATCTGAGCACGCTGGAGTTCGAATCAATTTAGTTCATGTGTCCTGTTTTACACGTTGGAAGACGAAATAGCTCGCGTGTCTCTTCTAGCACGCCGGGGTTTGATTCTAAATAACTCGCGTGGCTCATCTAAACACGCAGGTGTTTGAATAAATTTAGTTCACGTGTCCCGTTTGACACGATAGAACACGAAGTAGCTGGTGTTGCTTTTCTAGCACGCTAGAGCTTGATTCTAAATAACTCGCGTTGCTCATCTGAGCACGCTGGAGTTCGACTCAATTTAGTTCACGTATCCCGTTTGACACGTTGGAACACGAAATAGCTCGCGTGGCTCTTATAGCACGCTAGAGCTTGATTCTAAATAACTCGCGTGGCTCATCTAACCACGTAGGTGTTTGAATCAATTTAGTTCAAGTGTCCCGTTTGACATGATAGAACATGATATAGTTCGCGTGGCTCTTTGAGCATGCTAGAGCTTGATTCTATATAACTCGCGTGGCTCATCTCAGCACACTGGATGTCGAATCAATTTAGTTCACCTGTCAAGTTTGGCACTATTGAACACGAAATAGCTCGCGTGGCTCTTCTAGCATGCTAGAGCTTGATTCTAAATAACTCGCGTAGGTCATCTGAGCACGCTGGAGCTCGAATCAATTTAGTTCACGTGTCCTGTTTGACACGTTGGTACACGAAATAGCTCGGGTGGCTCTTCTGGCACACTAGAGCTTGATTCTAAATAACTCGTGTGGCTCATCTGAGCACGCTAGAGTTCGAATCAATTTAGTTCACGTGTCCCGTTTGGCACGATAGAACACGAAATAGCTCGCGTGGCTCTTTTAGCATTGTAGAACTTGATTCTAAATAACTCGCGTGGCTCATATAAGCACGCTAGAGTTCGAAAAAATTTAGTTCACCTATCCCATTTGGCACGATAGAACACAAAATAGCTCGCGTGGCTCTTCTTGCACGTTAGAGCTAGATTCTAAATAACTCGCGTGGCTCATCTGGGCACGATGGAGATTGAGTAAATTTAGTTCACGTGTCTCTTTTGACAGGATAGAACACGAAATAGCTTGCGTGGCTCTTCTAGCACGCTCGAGCTTGCTTCTAAATAACTCTCGTGGCTCATCTGAGCACCCTGGCATTCGAATCAATTTAGTTCATGTGTCTTGTTTTACACGTTGGAACACGAAATAGCTCGCGTGGCTCTTCTAGCACGCTAGGGTTTGATTCTAAATAACTCGCGTGGCTCATCTAACCACGCAGGTGTTTGAATCAATTTAGTTCACGTGTCCCGTTTGACATGATAGAACATGAAATAGCTGGTGTGGCTCTTCTAGCACGCTAGAGCTTGATTCTAAATAACTCGCGTTGCTCATCTGAGCACGCTGGAGTTTTACTGAATTTAGTTCACGTATCCCGTTTGACACGTTAGAACACGAAATAGCTCGCGTGGCTCTTTTAGCATGCTAGAGCTTGATTCTATATAACTCGCGTGGCTCATCTGAGCACGCTGGAGTTCGAATCAAATTAGTTCACCTGTCCCGTTTGGCACGATAGAACACGAAATACCTCACTTGGCTCTTCTAGCACGCTAGAGCTTGATTCTAAATAACTCGCGTGGCTCATTTGAGCACGCTGGAGTTCGAATCAATTTAGTTCATGTGTCCTGTTTTACACGTTGGAACACGAAATAGCTCGCGTGTCTCTTCTAGCACGCTGGGGTTTGATTCTAAATAAATCGCGTGGCTCATCTAACCACGCAAGTGTTTGAATCCATTTAGTTCACGTATCCCGTTTGATACGATAGAACACGAAGTAGCTGGTGTGGCTCTTCTAGCACGCTAGAGCTTGATTCTAAATAACTCGCGTTGCTCATCTGAGCACGCTGGAGTTCGACTCAATTTAATTCACGTTTCCCGTTTGACACGTTGGAACACGAAATAGCTCGCGTGGCTCTTATAGCACGCTAGAGCTTGATTCTAAATAACTCGCGTGGCTCATCTAACCACGTAGGTGTTTAAATCAATTTAGTTCACTTGTCCCGTTTGACATGATAGAACATGATATAGTTCGCGCGGCTCTTTGAGCATCCTAGAGCTTGATTCTAAATAACTCGCGTGGCTCATCTCAGCACACTGGATGTCGAATCAATTTAGTTCACCTGTCACGTTTGGCACTATTGAACACGAAATAGCTCGCGTGGCTCTTCTAGCATGCTAGAGCTTGATTCTAAATAACTCGCGTAGCACATTTGAGCACGCTGGAGCTCGAATCAATTTAGTTCACGTGTCCTGTTTGACACGTTGGTACACGAAATAGCTCGCGTGGCTCTTCTGGCACACTAAAGCTTGATTCTAAATAACTCGTGTGGCTCATCTGAGCACGCTAGAGTTCGAATCAATTTAGTTCACGTATCCCGTTTGGCACAATAGAACACGAAATAGCTCGCGTGGCTCTTCTTGCACGCTAGAGCTAGATTCTAAATAACTCGCGTGGCTCATCTGGGCTCGCTGGAGATTGAGTAAATATAGTTCACGTGTCCCTTTTGACACGATAGAACACGAAATAGCTTGCGTGGCTCTTCTAGCACGCTCGAGCTTGCTTCTAAATAACTCGTGTGGCTCATTTGAGCACGCTGGAGTTCGAATCAATTTAGTTCACCTGTCCCGTTTGGCACGATAGAACACGAAATTGCTCGCGTGGCTCTTCTAGCACGCTCGAGCTTGCTTCTAAATAACTCGTGTGGCTCATTTGAGCACGCTGGAGTTCGAATCAATTTAGTTCACCTGTCCCGTTTGGCACGATAGAACACGAAATTGCTCGCGTGGCTCTTCTAGCACGCTAGAGCTTGATTCTAAATAACTCTCGTGGCTCATCTAACCACGCAGGTGTTTGAATCAATTTAGTTCACGTCTCCCGGTTGACATGATAGAACACGAAATAGCTGGTGTGGCTCTTCTAGCACGCGAGAGCTTGATTCCAAATAACTCGCGTTGCTCATCTGAGCACGCTGGAGTTCGACTGAATTTAGTTCACGTATCCCGTTTGACACGTTAGAACACGAAATAGCTCCTGTGGCTCTTTTAGCATGCTAGAGCTTGATTCTAAATAACTCGCGTGGCTCATCTGAGCACGCTGGAGTTCGAATCAAATTAGTTTACCTGTCCCGTTTGGCATGATAGAACACGAAATAGCTCACTTGGCTCTTCTAGCACGCTAGAGCTTGAGTCTAAATAACTCGCGTGGCTCATCTGAGCACGCTGGAGTTCGAATCAATTTAGTTCATGTGTCCTGTTTTACACGTTGGAACACGAAATAGCTCGCGTGGCCCTTCTAGTACGCTAGGGTTAGATTCTAAATAGCTCGCGTGGCTCATCTGAGGACGCTGGAGTTGGAGTCAATTGAGTTCACGTGTCCCGTTTGACACGATAGAACACGAAATAGCTCGCGTGGCTCTTGTAGGACGCTCGAGCTTGATTCTAAATAACTCGTGTGGCTCATCTGAGCACGCTGGAGTTCGAATCAATTTAGTTCACGTGTCCCGTTTGACACGATAGAACACGAAATAGCTCACGTGGCTCTTTTAGCATGCTAGAGCTTGGTTCTAAATAACTCGCGTGGCTCATCTGAGCACGCTGGAGTTCGAATCAATTTAGTTCACCTGTCCCGTTTAACACGTTAGAACACGAAATAGCTCGCGTGGCTCTTCTAGCACGCTAGAGCTTGATTCTAAATAACTCGCGTGGCTCATCTGAGCACGCTGGATTTCGAATCAATTTAGTTCATGTGTCCTGTTTGGCACGTTAGAACACGAAATAGCTCGCGTGGCTCTTCTAGCATGGTAGAGCTTGATTCTAAATAACTCGCGTGGCTCATCTGAGCACGCTGGATTTCGAATCAATTTAGTTCATGTGTCCTGTTTTACACGTTGGAACACGAAATAGCTCGCGTGGCTCTTCTAGCACGCTAGAGCTTGATTCTAAATAACTCGCGTTGCTCATCTGAGCACGCTGGAGTTCGACTCAATTTAGTTCACGTATCCCGTTTGACACGTTGGAACACGAAATAGCTCGCGTGGCTCTTATAGCACGCTAGAGCTTGATTCTAAATAACTCGCGTGGCTCATCTCACCACGTAGGTGTTTGAATCAATTTAGTTCACGTGTCCCGTTTGACATGATAGAACACGATATAGTTCGCGTGGCTCTTTGAGCATGCTAGAGCTTGATTCTAAATAACTCGCGTGGCTCATCTCAGCACACTGGATGTCGAATTAATTTAGTTCACGTGTCCCGTTTGGCACGATAGAACACGAAATAGCTCGCGTGGCTCTTTTAGCATGCTAGAGCTTGATTCTAAATAACTCGTGTGGCTCATCTGAGCACGCTGGAGTTCGAAAAATTTTAGTTCACCTGTCCCATTTGGCACGATAGAACACAAAATAGCTCGCGTGGCTCTTCTTGCACGCTAGAGCTAGATTCTAAATAACTCGCGTGGCTCATCTGGGCACGCTGGAGTTTGAGTAAATTTAGTTCACGTGTCCCTTTTAACACGATAGAACACAAAATAGCTCGCGTGGCTCTTCTAGCACGCTCGAGCTTGCTTCTAAATAACTCGTGTGGCTCATCTGAGCACGCTGGAGTTCGAATCAATTTAGTTCACCTGTCCCGTTTGGCACGATAGAACACGAAATTGCTCGCGTGGCTCTTCTAGCACGCTAGAGCTTGATTCTAAATAACTCTCGTCGCTCATCTGAGCACGCTGGTATTCGAATCAATTTAGTTCATGTGTCTTGTTTTACACGTTGGAACACGAAATAGCTCGCGTGGGTCTTCTAGCATGCTAGGGTTTCATTCTAAATAACTCGCGTGGCTCATCTAACCACGCAGGTGTTTGAATCAATTTAGTTCACGTGTCCTGTTTGACACGATAGAACACGAAATAGCTGGTGTGGCTCTTCTAGCACGCTAGAGCTTGATTCTAAATAACTCGCGTTGCTCATCTGAGCACGCTGGAGTTCGACTGAATTTAGTTTACGTATCCCGTTTGACACGTTAGAACACGAAATAGCTCGCATGGCTCTTTTAGCATGCTAGAGCTTGATTCTAAATAACTCGCGTGGCTCATCTGAGCACGCTGGAGTTCGAAACAAATTAGTTCACCTGTCCCGTTTGTCACGATAGAACATGAAATAATAGCTCACTTGGCTCTTCTAGCACGCTAGAGCTTGATTCTAAATAACTTGCGTGGCTCATGTGAGCACGCTGGAGTTCGAATCAATTAAGTTCATGTGTCCTGTTTTACACGTTGGAACACGAAATAGCTCGCGTGGCTCTTCTAGCACGCTAGGGTTCGATTCTATATAGCTCGCGTGGCTCATTTGAGGACGCTGGAGTTGGAGTCAATTTAGTTCACGTGTCCCGTTTGACACGATAGAACACGAAATAGCTCGCGTGGCTCTTCTAGCACGCTCGAGCTTCATTCTAAATAACTCGTGTGGCTCTTCTGAGCACGCTGGAGTTCGAATCAATTTAGTTCACCTGTCCCGTTTGGCACGATAGAACACGAAATTGCTCGCGTGGCTCTTCTAGCACGCTAGAGCTTGATTCTAAATAACTCTCGTGGCTCATCTGAGCACGCTGGTATTCGAATCAATTTAGTTCATGTGTCCTGTTTTACACGTTGGAACACGAAATAGCTCGCGTGGCTCTTCTAGCACGCTAGGGTTTGATTCTAAATAACTCGCGTGGCTCATCTAACCACGCAGGTGTTTGAATCAATTTAGTTCACGTGTCCCGTTTGACACGATAGAACACGAAATAGCTGGTGTGGCTCTTCTAGCACGCTAGAGCTTGGTTCTAAATAACTCGCGTTGCTCATCTGAGCACGCTGGATTTCGAATCAATTTAGTTCATGTGTCCTGTTTTACACGTTGGAACACGAAATAGCTCGCGTGGCTCTTCTAGCACGCTAGAGCTTGATTCTAAATAACTCGCGTTGCTCATCTGAGCACGCTGGAGTTCGACTCAATTTAGTTCACGTATCCCGTTTGACACGTTGGAACACGAAATAGCTCGCGTGGCTCTTATAGCACGCTAGAGCTTGATTCTAAATAACTCGCGTGGCTCATCTCACCACGTAGGTGTTTGAATCAATTTAGTTCACGTGTCCCGTTTGACATGATAGAACACGATATAGTTCGCGTGGCTCTTTGAGCATGCTAGAGCTTGATTCTAAATAACTCGCGTGGCTCATCTCAGCACACTGGATGTCGAATTAATTTAGTTCACGTGTCCCGTTTGGCACGATAGAACACGAAATAGCTCGCGTGGCTCTTTTAGCATGCTAGAGCTTGATTCTAAATAACTCGTGTGGCTCATCTGAGCACGCTGGAGTTCGAAAAATTTTAGTTCACCTGTCCCATTTGGCACGATAGAACACAAAATAGCTCGCGTGGCTCTTCTTGCACGCTAGAGCTAGATTCTAAATAACTCGCGTGGCTCATCTGGGCACGCTGGAGTTTGAGTAAATTTAGTTCACGTGTCCCTTTTAACACGATAGAACACAAAATAGCTCGCGTGGCTCTTCTAGCACGCTCGAGCTTGCTTCTAAATAACTCGTGTGGCTCATCTGAGCACGCTGGAGTTCGAATCAATTTAGTTCACCTGTCCCGTTTGGCACGATAGAACACGAAATTGCTCGCGTGGCTCTTCTAGCACGCTAGAGCTTGATTCTAAATAACTCTCGTCGCTCATCTGAGCACGCTGGTATTCGAATCAATTTAGTTCATGTGTCTTGTTTTACACGTTGGAACACGAAATAGCTCGCGTGGGTCTTCTAGCATGCTAGGGTTTCATTCTAAATAACTCGCGTGGCTCATCTAACCACGCAGGTGTTTGAATCAATTTAGTTCACGTGTCCTGTTTGACACGATAGAACACGAAATAGCTGGTGTGGCTCTTCTAGCACGCTAGAGCTTGATTCTAAATAACTCGCGTTGCTCATCTGAGCACGCTGGAGTTCGACTGAATTTAGTTTACGTATCCCGTTTGACACGTTAGAACACGAAATAGCTCGCATGGCTCTTTTAGCATGCTAGAGCTTGATTCTAAATAACTCGCGTGGCTCATCTGAGCACGCTGGAGTTCGAAACAAATTAGTTCACCTGTCCCGTTTGTCACGATAGAACATGAAATAATAGCTCACTTGGCTCTTCTAGCACGCTAGAGCTTGATTCTAAATAACTTGCGTGGCTCATGTGAGCACGCTGGAGTTCGAATCAATTAAGTTCATGTGTCCTGTTTTACACGTTGGAACACGAAATAGCTCGCGTGGCTCTTCTAGCACGCTAGGGTTCGATTCTATATAGCTCGCGTGGCTCATTTGAGGACGCTGGAGTTGGAGTCAATTTAGTTCACGTGTCCCGTTTGACACGATAGAACACGAAATAGCTCGCGTGGCTCTTCTAGCACGCTCGAGCTTCATTCTAAATAACTCGTGTGGCTCTTCTGAGCACGCTGGAGTTCGAATCAATTTAGTTCACCTGTCCCGTTTGGCACGATAGAACACGAAATTGCTCGCGTGGCTCTTCTAGCACGCTAGAGCTTGATTCTAAATAACTCTCGTGGCTCATCTGAGCACGCTGGTATTCGAATCAATTTAGTTCATGTGTCCTGTTTTACACGTTGGAACACGAAATAGCTCGCGTGGCTCTTCTAGCACGCTAGGGTTTGATTCTAAATAACTCGCGTGGCTCATCTAACCACGCAGGTGTTTGAATCAATTTAGTTCACGTGTCCCGTTTGACACGATAGAACACGAAATAGCTGGTGTGGCTCTTCTAGCACGCTAGAGCTTGATTCTAAATAACTCGCGTTGCTCATCTGAGCACGCTGGAGTTCGACTCAATTTAATTCACGTTTCCCGTTTGACACGTTGGAACACGAAATAGCTCGCGTGGCTCTTATAGCACGCTAGAGCTTGATTCTAAATAACTCGCGTGGCTCATCTAACCACGTAGGTGTTTAAATCAATTTAGTTCACTTGTCCCGTTTGACATGATAGAACATGATATAGTTCGCGCGGCTCTTTGAGCATCCTAGAGCTTGATTCTAAATAACTCGCGTGGCTCATCTCAGCACACTGGATGTCGAATCAATTTAGTTCACCTGTCACGTTTGGCACTATTGAACACGAAATAGCTCGCGTGGCTCTTCTAGCATGCTAGAGCTTGATTCTAAATAACTCGCGTAGCACATTTGAGCACGCTGGAGCTCGAATCAATTTAGTTCACGTGTCCTGTTTGACACGTTGGTACACGAAATAGCTCGCGTGGCTCTTCTGGCACACTAAAGCTTGATTCTAAATAACTCGTGTGGCTCATCTGAGCACGCTAGAGTTCGAATCAATTTAGTTCACGTATCCCGTTTGGCACAATAGAACACGAAATAGCTCGCGTGGCTCTTCTTGCACGCTAGAGCTAGATTCTAAATAACTCGCGTGGCTCATCTGGGCTCGCTGGAGATTGAGTAAATATAGTTCACGTGTCCCTTTTGACACGATAGAACACGAAATAGCTTGCGTGGCTCTTCTAGCACGCTCGAGCTTGCTTCTAAATAACTCGTGTGGCTCATTTGAGCACGCTGGAGTTCGAATCAATTTAGTTCACCTGTCCCGTTTGGCACGATAGAACACGAAATTGCTCGCGTGGCTCTTCTAGCACGCTCGAGCTTGCTTCTAAATAACTCGTGTGGCTCATTTGAGCACGCTGGAGTTCGAATCAATTTAGTTCACCTGTCCCGTTTGGCACGATAGAACACGAAATTGCTCGCGTGGCTCTTCTAGCACGCTAGAGCTTGATTCTAAATAACTCTCGTGGCTCATCTAACCACGCAGGTGTTTGAATCAATTTAGTTCACGTCTCCCGGTTGACATGATAGAACACGAAATAGCTGGTGTGGCTCTTCTAGCACGCGAGAGCTTGATTCCAAATAACTCGCGTTGCTCATCTGAGCACGCTGGAGTTCGACTGAATTTAGTTCACGTATCCCGTTTGACACGTTAGAACACGAAATAGCTCCTGTGGCTCTTTTAGCATGCTAGAGCTTGATTCTAAATAACTCGCGTGGCTCATCTGAGCACGCTGGAGTTCGAATCAAATTAGTTTACCTGTCCCGTTTGGCATGATAGAACACGAAATAGCTCACTTGGCTCTTCTAGCACGCTAGAGCTTGAGTCTAAATAACTCGCGTGGCTCATCTGAGCACGCTGGAGTTCGAATCAATTTAGTTCATGTGTCCTGTTTTACACGTTGGAACACGAAATAGCTCGCGTGGCCCTTCTAGTACGCTAGGGTTAGATTCTAAATAGCTCGCGTGGCTCATCTGAGGACGCTGGAGTTGGAGTCAATTGAGTTCACGTGTCCCGTTTGACACGATAGAACACGAAATAGCTCGCGTGGCTCTTGTAGGACGCTCGAGCTTGATTCTAAATAACTCGTGTGGCTCATCTGAGCACGCTGGAGTTCGAATCAATTTAGTTCACGTGTCCCGTTTGACACGATAGAACACGAAATAGCTCACGTGGCTCTTTTAGCATGCTAGAGCTTGGTTCTAAATAACTCGCGTGGCTCATCTGAGCACGCTGGAGTTCGAATCAATTTAGTTCACCTGTCCCGTTTAACACGTTAGAACACGAAATAGCTCGCGTGGCTCTTCTAGCACGCTAGAGCTTGATTCTAAATAACTCGCGTGGCTCATCTGAGCACGCTGGATTTCGAATCAATTTAGTTCATGTGTCCTGTTTGGCACGTTAGAACACGAAATAGCTCGCGTGGCTCTTCTAGCATGGTAGAGCTTGATTCTAAATAACTCGCGTGGCTCATCTGAGCACGCTGGATTTCGAATCAATTTAGTTCATGTGTCCTGTTTTACACGTTGGAACACGAAATAGCTCGCGTGGCTCTTCTAGCACGCTAGAGCTTGATTCTAAATAACTCGCGTTGCTCATCTGAGCACGCTGGAGTTCGACTCAATTTAGTTCACGTATCCCGTTTGACACGTTGGAACACGAAATAGCTCGCGTGGCTCTTATAGCACGCTAGAGCTTGATTCTAAATAACTCGCGTGGCTCATCTCACCACGTAGGTGTTTGAATCAATTTAGTTCACGTGTCCCGTTTGACATGATAGAACACGATATAGTTCGCGTGGCTCTTTGAGCATGCTAGAGCTTGATTCTAAATAACTCGCGTGGCTCATCTCAGCACACTGGATGTCGAATTAATTTAGTTCACGTGTCCCGTTTGGCACGATAGAACACGAAATAGCTCGCGTGGCTCTTTTAGCATGCTAGAGCTTGATTCTAAATAACTCGTGTGGCTCATCTGAGCACGCTGGAGTTCAAAAAATTTTAGTTCACCTGTCCCATTTGGCACGATAGAACACAAAATAGCTCGCGTGGCTCTTCTTGCACGCTAGAGCTAGATTCTAAATAACTCGCGTGGCTCATCTGGGCACGCTGGAGTTTGAGTAAATTTAGTTCACGTGTCCCTTTTAACACGATAGAACACAAAATAGCTCGCGTGGCTCTTCTAGCACGCTCGAGCTTGCTTCTAAATAACTCGTGTGGCTCATCTGAGCACGCTGGAGTTCGAATCAATTTAGTTCACCTGTCCCGTTTGGCACGATAGAACACGAAATTGCTCGCGTGGCTCTTCTAGCACGCTAGAGCTTGATTCTAAATAACTCTCGTCGCTCATCTGAGCACGCTGGTATTCGAATCAATTTAGTTCATGTGTCTTGTTTTACACGTTGGAACACGAAATAGCTCGCGTGGGTCTTCTAGCATGCTAGGGTTTCATTCTAAATAACTCGCGTGGCTCATCTAACCACGCAGGTGTTTGAATCAATTTAGTTCACGTGTCCTGTTTGACACGATAGAACACGAAATAGCTGGTGTGGCTCTTCTAGCACGCTAGAGCTTGATTCTAAATAACTCGCGTTGCTCATCTGAGCACGCTGGAGTTCGACTGAATTTAGTTTACGTATCCCGTTTGACACGTTAGAACACGAAATAGCTCGCATGGCTCTTTTAGCATGCTAGAGCTTGATTCTAAATAACTCGCGTGGCTCATCTGAGCACGCTGGAGTTCGAAACAAATTAGTTCACCTGTCCCGTTTGTCACGATAGAACATGAAATAATAGCTCACTTGGCTCTTCTAGCACGCTAGAGCTTGATTCTAAATAACTTGCGTGGCTCATGTGAGCACGCTGGAGTTCGAATCAATTAAGTTCATGTGTCCTGTTTTACACGTTGGAACACGAAATAGCTCGCGTGGCTCTTCTAGCACGCTAGGGTTCGATTCTATATAGCTCGCGTGGCTCATTTGAGGACGCTGGAGTTGGAGTCAATTTAGTTCACGTGTCCCGTTTGACACGATAGAACACGAAATAGCTCGCGTGGCTCTTCTAGCACGCTCGAGCTTCATTCTAAATAACTCGTGTGGCTCTTCTGAGCACGCTGGAGTTCGAATCAATTTAGTTCACCTGTCCCGTTTGGCACGATAGAACACGAAATTGCTCGCGTGGCTCTTCTAGCACGCTAGAGCTTGATTCTAAATAACTCTCGTGGCTCATCTGAGCACGCTGGTATTCGAATCAATTTAGTTCATGTGTCCTGTTTTACACGTTGGAACACGAAATAGCTCGCGTGGCTCTTCTAGCACGCTAGGGTTTGATTCTAAATAACTCGCGTGGCTCATCTAACCACGCAGGTGTTTGAATCAATTTAGTTCACGTGTCCCGTTTGACACGATAGAACACGAAATAGCTGGTGTGGCTCTTCTAGCACGCTAGAGCTTGGTTCTAAATAACTCGCGTTGCTCATCTGAGCACGCTGGATTTCGAATCAATTTAGTTCATGTGTCCTGTTTTACACGTTGGAACACGAAATAGCTCGCGTGGCTCTTCTAGCACGCTAGAGCTTGATTCTAAATAACTCGCGTTGCTCATCTGAGCACGCTGGAGTTCGACTCAATTTAGTTCACGTATCCCGTTTGACACGTTGGAACACGAAATAGCTCGCGTGGCTCTTATAGCACGCTAGAGCTTGATTCTAAATAACTCGCGTGGCTCATCTCACCACGTAGGTGTTTGAATCAATTTAGTTCACGTGTCCCGTTTGACATGATAGAACACGATATAGTTCGCGTGGCTCTTTGAGCATGCTAGAGCTTGATTCTAAATAACTCGCGTGGCTCATCTCAGCACACTGGATGTCGAATTAATTTAGTTCACGTGTCCCGTTTGGCACGATAGAACACGAAATAGCTCGCGTGGCTCTTTTAGCATGCTAGAGCTTGATTCTAAATAACTCGTGTGGCTCATCTGAGCACGCTGGAGTTCGAAAAATTTTAGTTCACCTGTCCCATTTGGCACGATAGAACACAAAATAGCTCGCGTGGCTCTTCTTGCACGCTAGAGCTAGATTCTAAATAACTCGCGTGGCTCATCTGGGCACGCTGGAGTTTGAGTAAATTTAGTTCACGTGTCCCTTTTAACACGATAGAACACAAAATAGCTCGCGTGGCTCTTCTAGCACGCTCGAGCTTGCTTCTAAATAACTCGTGTGGCTCATCTGAGCACGCTGGAGTTCGAATCAATTTAGTTCACCTGTCCCGTTTGGCACGATAGAACACGAAATTGCTCGCGTGGCTCTTCTAGCACGCTAGAGCTTGATTCTAAATAACTCTCGTCGCTCATCTGAGCACGCTGGTATTCGAATCAATTTAGTTCATGTGTCTTGTTTTACACGTTGGAACACGAAATAGCTCGCGTGGGTCTTCTAGCATGCTAGGGTTTCATTCTAAATAACTCGCGTGGCTCATCTAACCACGCAGGTGTTTGAATCAATTTAGTTCACGTGTCCTGTTTGACACGATAGAACACGAAATAGCTGGTGTGGCTCTTCTAGCACGCTAGAGCTTGATTCTAAATAACTCGCGTTGCTCATCTGAGCACGCTGGAGTTCGACTGAATTTAGTTTACGTATCCCGTTTGACACGTTAGAACACGAAATAGCTCGCATGGCTCTTTTAGCATGCTAGAGCTTGATTCTAAATAACTCGCGTGGCTCATCTGAGCACGCTGGAGTTCGAAACAAATTAGTTCACCTGTCCCGTTTGTCACGATAGAACATGAAATAATAGCTCACTTGGCTCTTCTAGCACGCTAGAGCTTGATTCTAAATAACTTGCGTGGCTCATGTGAGCACGCTGGAGTTCGAATCAATTAAGTTCATGTGTCCTGTTTTACACGTTGGAACACGAAATAGCTCGCGTGGCTCTTCTAGCACGCTAGGGTTCGATTCTATATAGCTCGCGTGGCTCATTTGAGGACGCTGGAGTTGGAGTCAATTTAGTTCACGTGTCCCGTTTGACACGATAGAACACGAAATAGCTCGCGTGGCTCTTCTAGCACGCTCGAGCTTCATTCTAAATAACTCGTGTGGCTCTTCTGAGCACGCTGGAGTTCGAATCAATTTAGTTCACCTGTCCCGTTTGGCACGATAGAACACGAAATTGCTCGCGTGGCTCTTCTAGCACGCTAGAGCTTGATTCTAAATAACTCTCGTGGCTCATCTGAGCACGCTGGTATTCGAATCAATTTAGTTCATGTGTCCTGTTTTACACGTTGGAACACGAAATAGCTCGCGTGGCTCTTCTAGCACGCTAGGGTTTGATTCTAAATAACTCGCGTGGCTCATCTAACCACGCAGGTGTTTGAATCAATTTAGTTCACGTGTCCCGTTTGACACGATAGAACACGAAATAGCTGGTGTGGCTCTTCTAGCACGCTAGAGCTTGATTCTAAATACCTCGCGTTGCTCATCTGAGCATGCTGGAGTTCGACGGAATTTAGTTCACGTATCCCGTTTGACACGTTAGAACACGAAATAGCTCGCGTGGCTCTTTTAGCATGCTAGAGCTTGATTCTAAATAACTCGCGTGGCTCATCTGTCCCGTTTGGCACGATAGAACACGAAATAGCTCACTTGGCTCTTCTAGCACGCTAGAGCTTGATTCTAAATAACTCGCGTGGCTCATCTGAGCAAGCTGGAGTTCGAATCAATTTAGTTCATGTGTCCTGTATTACACGTTGGAACACGAAATAGCTCGCGTGGCTCTTCTAGCACGCTAGGGTTTGATTCTAAATAGCTCGCGTGGCTCATCTAACCACGCTGGTGTTTGAATTAATTTCATTCACGTGTCCCGTTTGACACGATAGAACACGAAATAGCTGGTGTGGCTCTTCTAGCACGCTAGAGCTTGACTCTAAATAACTCGCGTTGCTCATCTGAGCACGCTAGAGTTCGACTCAATTTAGTTCACGTATCCCGTTTGACAAGTTGGAACACGAAATAGCTCGCGTGGCTCATTTAACCACGTAGGTGTTTGAATCAATTTAGTTCACGTGTCCCGTTTGACATGATAGAACACGATATAGTTCGCGTGGCTCTTTGAGCATGCTAGAGTTTCATTCTAAATAACTCGCGTGGCTCATCTCAGCACAGTGGATGTCGAATCAATTTAGTTCACCTATCACGTTTGGCACGATAAAACACGAAATAGCTTGCGTGGCTCTTCTAGCATGCTAGAGCTTGATTCTAAATAACTCGCGTAGCTCATCTGAGCACGCTGGAGTTCGAATCAATTTAGTTCACGTGTCCTGTTTGACACGTTGGTACACGAAATAGCTCACGTGGCTCTTCTGGCACGCTAGAGCTTGATTCTAAATAACTCGTGTGGCTCATCTGAGCAAGCTAGATTTCGAATCAATTTAGTTCACGTGTCCCGTTTGGCACGATAGAACACGAAATAGCTCGTGTGGCTCTTTTAGCACCCTAGAGCTTGATTCTAAATAACTCGCATGGCTCATCTAAGCACGCTGGAGTTCAAATCAATTTAGTTCATGTGTCCTGTTTTAAACGTTGGAACACGAAATATCTCGCGTGGCTCTTCTAGCACGCTATGGTTTGATTCTAAATAACTCTCGTGGCGCATCTAACCACGCAGGTGTTTGAATCAATTTAGTTCACGTGTCCCGTTAGACCCGATAGAACACGAAATAGCTCGTGTGGCTCTTCTAGCACGCTAGAGCTTGATTCTAAATAACTCGCGTTGCTCATCTGAGCACGCTGGAATTCGACTCAATTTAGTTCACCTATCTCTTTTGACACGTTAGAACACGAAATAGCTCGCGTGGCTCTTTTAGCATGCTAGAGCTTGATTCTAAATAACTCGCGTGGCTCATCTGAGCACGCTGGAGTTCGAATCAATTTAGTTCACCTGTCCCGTTTGGCACGATAGAACACGAAATAGCTCGCGTGGCTCTTCTAGCACGCTAGAGCTTGATTCTAAATAACTCGCGTGGCTCATCTGAGCATAGTGGAGTTCGAATCAATTTAGTTCATGTGTCCTGTTTTACACGTTGGAACACGAAATAACTCACATGGCTCTTCTAACACGCTCGAGTTTGATTCTAAATAACTCGTGCGGCTCATCTAACCATGCAGGTGTTTGAATAAATTTAGTTCACGTGTCCCGTTTGACACGATAGAACACGAAATAGCTCGTGTGGCTCTTCTAGCACGCTAGGGCTTATTCTAAATAACTTGCGTTGGTCATCTGAGCATGCTGGAGTTCGAATCAATTTAGTTCATGTGTCCTGTTTGACACGTTGGAACACGAAATAGCTCACGTGGCTCTTTTAGCATGCTAGAGCTTGGTTCTAAATAACTCGCGTGCCTTATCTGAGCACGCTGGAGTTCGAATGAATTTAGTTCACCTGTCCCGTTTGGCACGATAGAACACGAAATAGCTCGTGTGGCTCTTCTAGCACGCTAGAGCTTGATTCTAAATAACTCGCGTGGCTCATCTAACCACGTAGGTGTTTGAATCAATTTAGTTCACATGTCTCGTTTGACATGATAGAACACAAAATAGCTCGCGTGGCTCTTCTAGCACGCTAGAGCTTGATTCTAAATAACTCGCGTGGCTCATCTGAGCACGTTGGAGTTCGAATCAATTTAGTTCACGTGTCCCATTTGACACGTTAGAACACGAAATAGCTCACGTGGCTCTTTTAGCATGCTAGAGCTTGGTTCTAAATAACTCGCGTGCCTTATCTGAGCACGCTGGAGTTCGAATGAATTTAGTTCACCTGTCCCGTTTGGCACGATAGAACACGAAATAGCTCACGTGGCTCTTCTAGCACGCTAGAGCTTGATTCTAAATAACTCACGTGGCTCAGCTGAGCATGTTGGAGTTCGAATCATATTATTTCATGTGTCATGTTTTACACTTTGGAACACGAAATAGCTCGCTTGGCCCTTCTAGCACGCTAGGGTTTGATTCTAAATAACTCGCGTGGCTCATCTAACCACGCAGGTGTTTGAATCAATTTAGTTCACGTGTCCCGTTTGACACGATAAAACACAAAATAGCTGGTGTGGCTCTTCTAGCACGCTAGAGCTTGATTCTAAATAACTCGCGTTGCTCATCTCAGCACGCTAGAGTTCGACTCAATTTAGTTCACGTATCCCGTATGACATGATAGAACACGAAATAGCTCACGTGGCTCTTTCAGCATGATAGAGCTTGATTCTAAATAACTCGCGTGGCTCATTTGAGCACGCTGGAGTTCGAATCAATTTAGTTCACCTGTCCTATTTGGTACGATAGAACACGAAATAGCTCTCGTGGCTCTTCTAGCACGCTAGAGCTTAATTCTAAATAACTCGCGTGGCTCTTTTGAGTACGTTGGAATTTGAATCAATTCAGTTCACGTGTCCCGTTTGACATGATAGAACGCGAAATAGCTCGCATGGCTCTTCTAGCACGCTAACGCTTGATTCAAAATACCTCGCGTGGTCATCTGAGCACGCTGGATTTTGAATCAATTAGTTCACGTGTACTTTTTGACACAATAGAACACGAAATAGCTCATGTGGCCCTTCTAGCACGCTAGAGCTTGATTCTAAATAACTCGCGTGCCTCATCTGAGCACGTTGGAGTTTGAATCAATTTAGTTAAAGTGTCCCGTTTGACACGATAGAACACGAAAAAGCTCGCGTGGCTCTTCTAGCACCCTGAGCTTGATTCTAAATAACCCGTGTGGCTCATATGAGCGCGCTGGAGTTTGAATCAATTTAGTTCATGTGTCCCTTTTGGCTCGATAGAACACGAAATAGCTCGCATGACTCTTCTAGCACGCTAGAGCTTGATTCTAAATAACTCACGTGGCTCATCTGAGCACGCTGTAGATCGAATCAATTTAGTTCACGTGTCCCGTTTGACACGATAGAATACGAAATAGCTCGTTTGGCTGTTCTAGCACGCTAAAGCTTGATTCTAAATAACTCGCGTTGCTCATCTTAGCACGCTAGAGTTCGACTCAATTTAGTTCACGTATCCCGTTTGACACGTTAGAACACGAAATAGCTCGTGTGGCTCTTTGAGCATGTTAGAGCTTGATTCTAAATAACTCGCGTGGCTCATCTCAGCACGCTGGATGTCGAATCAATTTAGTTCACCTGTCCCGTTTGGCACGATAGAACACGAAATAGCTCACGTGACTCTTCTAGCATGCTAGAGCTTGATTCTAAATAACTTGCGTAGCTCATCTGAGCACGCTGGAGTTCGAATCAATTTAGTTCACGTGTCCTATTTGACACGTTGGAACACGAAATAGCTCGCGTGGCTCTTCTAGCACGCTAGAACTTGATTCTAAATAACTAGCGTGGCTCATCTAACAACGTAGGTGTTTGAATCAATTTAGTTCACGTGTCCCGTTTGACATGATAGAACACGAAATAGCTTGCTTGGCTCTTCTAGCACGCTAGAGCTTGATTCTAAATAACTCGTGTGGCTCATCTGAGCACGTTGGAGTTCGAATCAATTTAGTTCATGTGTCCTGTTTTACAAGTTGGAACACGAAATAGCTCGCGTTGCTCTTCTAGCACGCTAGGGTTTGATTCTAAATAACTCGCGTGGCTCATCTAACCACACAGGTGTTTGAATCAATTTAGTTCACGTGTCCCGTTTGACATGATAGAACACGAAATAGCTCGTGTGGCTCCTCTAGCACGCTAGAGCTTGATTCTAAATAACTCGCGTTGCTCATCTGAGCACGCTGGAGTTCGACTCATTTTAGTTCACGTATCCCGTTTGACACGTAAGAACACGAAATAGCTAGCGTGGCTCTTTTAGCATGCTAGAGCTTGATTCTAAATAACTCGCGTGGCTCATCTGAGCACATTGGAGTTCGAATCAATTTAGTTCACCTGTCCCGTTTGGAACGATAGAACACGAAACAGCTCGCGTGGCTCTTCTAGCACGCTAGACCTTGATTCTAAATAACTCGCGTGGCTCTTCTGAGCACGTTGGAATTTGAATCAATTTAGTTCACGTGTCCCGTTTGACACGATATAACGCGAAATAGCTCGTATGGCTCTTCTCGCACGCTAGAGCTTGATTCCAAATACCTCGCGTGGCTCATCTGAGCACGCTGGTGTTCGAATCAATTTAGTTCACGTGTCCCGGTTGACACGTTGGAACACGAAATAGCTTGCGTGCCTCTTCTATCACACTAGAGCTTGATTCTAAATAACTTGCGTGGCTCATCTAACCACACTGGAGTTTGAATCAATTTAGTTCACGTGTCCTGTTTGGCACGATTAAACACGAAATTGCTCGTGTGGCTCTTCTAGCATGCTAGAGCTTGATTCTAAATAACTCGCCTGGCTCATCTGAGCACGTTGGAGTTTGAATCAATTTAGTTAAAGTGTCCCGTTTGACACGATAGAACACGAAAAAGCTCGCATGGCTCTTCTAGCACCCTGAGCTTGATTCTAAATAACTCGCGTGGCTCATCTGAGCACGCTGGAGTTTGAATCAATTTAGTTCAAGTTTCCCGTTTGACACGATAGAACACGAAATAACTCGTGTGGCTCTTCTAGCACCCTAGAGCTTCATTCTAAATAACTCGCGTGGCTCATATAAGCACGCTGGAGTTTGAATCAATTTAGTTCACGTGTCCCATTTGGCAGGATAGAACACGAAATAGCTCGCGTGACTCTTCTAGCACGTTAGAGCTTGATTCTAAATAACTCACGTGGCTCATCTGAGCACGCTGGAGATCAAATCAATTTAGTTAACGTGTCCCGTTTGACACGTTGGAACACGAAATAGCTCGTGTGGCTCTTTTAGCTTGCTAGAGCTTGATTCTAAATAACTCGCGTGGCTATTCTGAGCACGAGGGAGTTCGAATCAATTTAGTTCACTTGTCCCAATTGGCACGATAGAACACAAAATAGCTCGCGTGGCTCTTCTAGCACGCTAGAGCTAGATTCTAAATAACTCGCGTGGCTCATCTGAGCACGCTGGAGTTTGAGTCAATTTAGTTCACGTGTCCCGTTTGACACGATAGAACACGAAATAGCTCACGTGGTTCTACTAGCACGCTAGAGCTTGATTCTCAATAACTCGCGTGGCTCATCTCAGCACGCTGGAGTTCGAATCAATTTAGTTCACGTGTCCTATTTGACACGTTGGAACACGAAATAGCACGCGTGGCTCTTCTGGCACGCTAGAGCTTGATTCTAAATAACTCTCGTGGCTCATCTAACCACGTAGGTGTTTAAATCAATTTAGTTCACGTGTCCCGTTTGACATGATAGAACACGAAATAGCTCGTGTGGCTCTTCTAGCACGCTAGAGCTTGATTCTAAATAACTCGCGTGGCTCATCTCACCACGTAGGTGTTTGAATCAATTTAGTTCACATGTCTCGTTTGACATGATAGAACACAAAATAGCACGCGTGGCTCTTCTAGCACGCTAGAGCTTGATTCTAAATATCTCGCGTGGCTCATCTGAGCACGCTGGAGTTCGAATAAATTTAGTTCATGTGTCCCGTTTGACACGTTAGAACACGAAATAGCTCACGTGGCTCTTTTAGCATGCTAGAGCTTGGTTCTAAATAACTCACGTGGCTCATCTGAGCACGCTGGAGTTCGAATAAAGTTTGTTCACCTGTCCCGTTTGGCACGATAGAACACGAAATAACTCGTGTGGCTCTTCTAGCACGCTAGAGCTTGATTATAAATAACTTTCGTGGCTGATCTGAGCATGCTGGAGTTCGAATCAATTTAGTTCACGTGTCCTGTTTTACATGTTGGAACACGAAATAGCTCGCGTTGCTCTTCTAGCACGCTAGGGTTTGATTCTAAATAACTCGCGTGGCTCATCTAACCATGCAGGTGTTTGAATCAATTTAGTTTACGTGTCTCGTTTAACACTATAGAACACGAAATAGCTCGTGTGGCTCTTCTAGCACGCTAGAGCTTGATTCTAAATAACTCGCGTCGCTCATCTGAGCACGCTGAAGTTCGACTCAATTTGGTTCACGTATCCCGTTTGACACGTTAGAACACGAAATAGCTCGCGTGGCTCTTTTAGCATGCTAGAGCTTGATTATAAATAACTCGCGTGCCTCATCTCTGCACGCTAGATGTGGAATCAATTTAGTTCACCTGTAACGTTTGGCATGATAGAACACGAAATAGCTCGCGTGGCTCTTCTAGATGCTAGAGCTTGATTCTAAACAACTCGCGTAGCTCATCTGAGCACGCTGGAGTTCGAATCAATTTAGTTCACGTGTCCCGTTTGACACGTTAGAACACGAAAAAGCTCGCGTGGCTCTTCTAGCACCCTGAGCTTGATTCTAAATAACTCGCGTGGCTCATCTGAGCACGCTGGAGTTTGAATCAATTTATTTCAAGTTTCCCATTTGACACGATAGAACACGAAATAACTCGTGTGGCTCTTCTAGCACCCTAGAGCTTCATTCTAAATAACTCACGTGGCTCATCAAATCACGCTGGAGTTTGAATCTATTTAGTTCACGTGTCCCATTTGGCAGGATATAACACGAAATAGCTCGCGTGACTCTTCTAGCACGCTAGAGCTTGATTCTAAATAACTCACGTGGTTCATCTGAGCACGCTGGAGATCGAATCAATTTAGTTAACGTGTCTCGTTTGACACGTTGGAACACGAAATAGCTCCCGTGGCTCTTCTAGCACGCTAGAGCTTTATTCTAAATAACTCGCGTCGCTCATCTAACCACGCTGGAGTTTGAATCAATTTAGTGCATGTGTCCCGTTTGGCACGATAGAATACGAAATAGCTCGCGTGGCTCTTTTAGCTTGCTAGAGCTTGATTCTAAATAACTCGCGTGGCTCATCTGAGCACGCTGGAGTTCGAATCAATTTTGTTCACCTGTCCCGTTTGGCACGATAGAACACGAAATAGCTCGTGTGGCTCTTCTAGCACGCTAGAGCTTGATTCTAAATAACTCACGTGGTTCATCTGACCACGCTGGAGATCGAATCAATTTAGTTAACGTGTCCCGTTTGACACGTTGGAACACGAAATAGCTCGCGTGGCTCTTCTAGCACGCTAGAGCTTGATTCTAAATAACTCGCGTGGCTCATCTAACCACGCTGGATGTCGTATCAATTTAGTGCGTGTGTCCCGTTTGGCACGATAGAACACGAAATAGCTCGCGTGACTCTTTTAACTTACTAGAGCTTGATTCTAAATAACTCGCGTGGCTCATCTGAGCACGGTGGAGTTCGAATCAATTTAGTTCACTTGTCCCATTTGGCACGATAGAGCACAAAATAGCTCGCGTGGCTCTTCTAGCATGCTAGATCTAGATTCTAAATAACTCGCGCGGCTTATCTGAGCACGCTGGAGTTTGAGTCAATATAGTTCCCGTGTCCCGTTAGACACGAGAGAACACGGAATAGCTCGCGTGGCTCTTCTAGCACGCTAGAGCTTGATTCTAAATAACTCGCGTGGCTCATCTAACCACGTAGGTGTTTGAATCAATTTAGTTCATGTGTCTCGTTTGACATGATAGAACACGAAATAGCTCGTGTGGCTCTTCTAGCACGCTAGAGCTTGATTCTAAATAACTCACGTGGCTCATCTGAGCACGCTGGAGTTCGAATCAATTTAGTTCACGTGTCCCGTTTGACACGTTAGAACACGAAATAGCTCACGTGGCTCTTTTAGAATGCTAGAGCTTGGGTCTAAATAACTCCCGTGGCTCATCTGAGCACGCTGGAGTTCGAATAAATTTTGTTCACCTGTCCCGTTTCGCACGATAGAACACGAAATAACTCGTGTGGCTCTTCTAGCACGCTAGAGCTTGATTATAAATAACTTGTGTGGCTCATCTGAGCATGCTGGAGTTCGAATCGATTTAGTTCATGTGTCCTGTTTTACACGTTGGAACACGAAATAGCTCGCGTTGCTCTTCTAGCACACTAGGGTTTGATTCTAAATAACTCGTGTGGCTCATATATCCACGCAGGTGTTTGAATTAATTTAGTTCACGTGTCCCGTTTGACACGATAGAACACGAAATAGCTCGTGTGGCTCTTTTAGCATGCTAGAGCTTGATTATAAATAACTCGCGTGCCTCATCTCTGCACGCTAGATGTGGAATCAATTTAGTTCACCTGTAACGTTTGGCATGATAGAACACGAAATAGCTCGCGTGGCTCTTCTAGATGCTAGAGCTTGATTCTAAACAACTCGCGTAGCTCATCTGAGCACGCTGGAGTTCGAATCAATTTAGTTCACGTGTCCCGTTTGACACGTTAGAACACGAAAAAGCTCGCGTGGCTCTTCTAGCACCCTGAGCTTGATTCTAAATAACTCGCGTGGCTCATCTGAGCACGCTGGAGTTTGAATCAATTTATTTCAAGTTTCCCATTTGACACGATAGAACACGAAATAACTCGTGTGGCTCTTCTAGCACCCTAGAGCTTCATTCTAAATAACTCACGTGGCTCATCAAATCACGCTAAAGTTTGAATCTATTTAGTTCACGTGTCCCATTTGGCAGGATATAACACGAAATAGCTCGCGTGACTCTTCTAGCACGCTAGAGCTTGATTCTAAATAACTCACGTGGTTCATCTGAGCACGCTGGAGATCGAATCAATTTAGTTAACGTGTCCCGTTTGACACGTTGGAACACGAAATAGCTCCCGTGGCTCTTCTAGCACGCTAGAGCTTTATTCTAAATAACTCGCGTCGCTCATCTAACCACGCTGGAGTTTGAATCAATTTAGTGCATGTGTCCCGTTTGGCACGATAGAATACGAAATAGCTCGCGTGGCTCTTTTAGCTTGCTAGAGCTTGATTCTAAATAACTCGCGTGGCTCATCTGAGCACGGTGGAGTTTGAATCAATTTAGTTCACTTGTCCCATTTGGCACGAGAGAACACAAAATAGCTCGCGTGGCTCTTCTAGCATGCTAGATCTAGATTCTAAATAACTCGCGCGGCTTATCTGAGCACGCTGGAGTTTGAGTCAATTTAGTTCACGTGTCCCGTTTGACACGAGAGAACACGGAATAGCTCGCGTGGCTCTTCTAGCACGCTAGAGCTTGATTCTAAATAACTCGCGTGGCTCATCTAACCACGTAGGTGTTTGAATCAATTTAGTTCATGTGTCCCGTTTGACATGATAGAACACGAAATAGCTCGTGTGGCTCTTCTAGCACGCTAGAGCTTGATTCTAAATAACTCACGTGGCTCACCTGAGCACGCTGGAGTTCGAATCAATTTAGTTCACGTGTCCCGTTTGACATGTTAGAACACGAAATAGCTCACGTGGCTCTTTTAGAATGCTAGAGCTTGGGTCTAAATAACTCGCGTGGCTCATCTGAGCACGCTGGAGTTCGAATAAATTTTGTTCACCTGTCCCGTTTGGCACGATAGAACACGAAATAACTCGTGTGGCTCTTCTAGCACGCTAGAGCTTGATTATAAATAACTTGTGTGGCTCATCTGAGCATGCTGGAGTTCGAATCGATTTAGTTCATGTGTCCTGTTTTACACGTTGGAACACGAAATAGCTCGCGTTGCTCTTCTAGCACGCTAGGGTTTGATTCTAAATAACTCGCGTGGCTCATATATCCACGCAGGCGTTTGAATCAATTTAGTTCACGTGTCACATTTGACACGATAGAACACGAAATAGCTCGTGTTCCTCTTCTGGCACGCTAGGGCTTGATTCTAAATAACTCGCGTGGCTCATCTGAGCACGCTGGAGTTCGACTCAATTTAGTTCACGTGTCCTGTTTGACAAGTTAGAACACGAAATAGCATGCTAGAGCTTGGTTCTAAATAACTCGCGTGGCTTATCTGAGCACGCTGGATGTGGAATCAATTTAGTTCACCTGTCCCGTTTGGCACGATAGAACACGAAATAGCTCGCGTGCCTCTTCTAGATGCTAGAGCTTGATTCTAAATAACTCGCGTAGCTCATCTAAGCACGCTGGTGTTCGAATCAATTTAGTTCACGTGTCCTGTTTGACACGTTGGAACACAAAATAGCTCGCGTGGCTCTTCTAGCACGCTAGAGCTTGATTCTAAATAACTCGCGTGGCTCATCTAACCACGTAGGTGATTGAATCAATTTAGTTCACATGTCCCGTTTGACATGATAGAACACGAAATAGCTCGCGTGGCTCTTCTATCACGCTAGAGCTTGATTCTAAATAACTCGCGTGGCTCATCTGAGCACGCTGGAGTTCGAATCAATTTAGTTCACTTGTCCCGTTTGACAAGTTAGAACACGAAATAGCTCACGTGGCTCTTTTAGCATGCTAGAGCTTGGTTCTAAATAACTCGCGTGGCTCATCTGAGCACGCTGGAGTTCGAATCAATTTTGTTCACCTGTCCCGTTTGGCACGATAGAACACGAAATAGCTCGTGTGGCTCTTCTAGCACGCTAGAGCTTGATTCTAAATAACTCACGTGGTTCATCTGACCACGCTGGAGATCGAATCAATTTAGTTAACGTGTCCCGTTTGACACGTTGGAACACGAAATAGCTCGCGTGGCTCTTCTAGCACGCTAGAGCTTGATTCTAAATAACTCGCGTGGCTCATCTAACCACGCTGGATGTCGTATCAATTTAGTGCGTGTGTCCCGTTTGGCACGATAGAACACGAAATAGCTCGCGTGACTCTTTTAACTTACTAGAGCTTGATTCTAAATAACTCGCGTGGCTCATCTGAGCACGGTGGAGTTCGAATCAATTTAGTTCACTTGTCCCATTTGGCACGATAGAACACAAAATAGCTCGCGTGGCTCTTCTAGCATGCTAGATCTAGATTCTAAATAACTCGCGCGGCTTATCTGAGCACGCTGGAGTTTGAGTCAATATAGTTCACGTGTCCCGTTAGACACGAGAGAACACGGAATAGCTCGCGTGGCTCTTCTAGCACACTAGAGCTTGATTCTAAATAACTCGCGTGGCTCATCTAACCACGTAGGTGTTTGAATCAATTTAGTTCATGTGTCCCGTTTGACATGATAGAACACGAAATAGCTCGTGTGGCTCTTCTAGCACGCTAGAGCTTGATTCTAAATAACTTACGTGGCTCATTTGAGCACGCTGGAGTTCGAATCAATTTAGTTCACGTGTCCCGTTTGACACGTTAGAACACGAAATAGCTCACGTGGCTCTTTTAGAATGCTAGAGCTTGGGTCTAAATAACTCCCGTGGCTCATCTGAGCACGCTGGAGTTCGAATAAATTTTGTTCACCTGTCCCGTTTGGCACGATAGAACACGAAATAACTCGTGTGGCTCTTCTAGCACGCTAGAGCTTGATTATAAATAACTTGTGTGGCTCATCTGAGCATGCTGGAGTTCGAATCGATTTAGTTCATGTGTCCTGTTTTACACGTTGGAACAAGAAATAGCTCGCGTTGCTCTTCTAGCACGCTAGGGTTTGATTCTAAATAACTCGCGTGGCTCATATATCCACGCAGGTGTTTGAATCAATTTAGTTCACGTGTCCCATTTGACACGATAGAACACGAAATAGCTCGTGTTCCTCTTCTGGCACGCTAGGGCTTGATTCTAAATAACTCGCGTGGCTCATCTGAGCACGCTGGAGTTCGACTCAATTTAGTTCACGTGTCCTGTTTGACAAGTTAGAACACGAAATAGCATGCTAGAGCTTGGTTCTAAATAACTCGCGTGGCTCATCTGAGCACGCTGGAGTTCGAATCAATTTTGTTCACCTGTCCCGTTTGGCACGATAGAACACGAAATAGCTCGTGTGGCTCTTCTAGCACGCTAGAGCTTGATTCTAAATAACTCGTGTTGCTCATCTGAGCACGCTGGAGTTCGACTCAATTTAGTTCACGTATCCCGTTTGAGACGTTAGATCACGAAATAGCTCGCGTGGCTCTTTTAGCATGCTAGAGCTTGATTATAAATAACTCGCGTGCCTCATCTCAGCACGCTGGATGTGGAATCAATTTAGTTCACCTGTCCCGTTTGGCACGATAGAACACGAAATAGCTCGCGTGCCTCTTCTAGATGCTAGAGCTTGATTCTAAATAACTCGCGTAGCTCATCTAAGCACGCTGGTGTTCGAATCAATTTAGTTCACGTGTCCTGTTTGACACGTTGGAACACAAAATAGCTCGCGTGGCTCTTCTAGCACGCTAGAGCTTGATTCTAAATAACTCGCGTGGCTCATCTAACCACGTAGGTGATTGAATCAATTTAGTTCACATGTCCCGTTTGACATGATAGAACACGAAATAGCTCGCGTGGCTCTTCTATCACGCTAGAGCTTGATTCTAAATAACTCGCGTGGCTCATCTGAGCACGCTGGAGTTCGAATCAATTTAGTTCACGTGTCCCGTTTGACAAGTTAGAACACGAAATAGCTCACGTGGCTCTTTTAGCATGCTAGAGCTTGGTTCTAAATAACTCGCGTGGCTCATCTGAGAACGCTGGAGTTCGAATCAATTTTGTTCACCTGTCCCGTTTGGCACGATAGAACACGAAATAGCTCGTGTGGCTCTTCTAGCACGCTAGAGCTTGATTCTAAATAACTCACGTGGTTCATCTGACCACGCTGGAGATCGAATCAATTTAGTTAACGTGTCCCGTTTGACACGTTGGAACACGAAATAGCTCGCGTGGCTCTTCTAGCACGCTAGAGCTTGATTCTAAATAACTCGCGTGGCTCATCTAACCACGCTGGATGTCGTATCAATTTAGTGCGTGTGTCCCGTTTGGCACGATAGAACACGAAATAGCTCGCGTGACTCTTTTAACTTACTAGAGCTTGATTCTAAATAACTCGCGTGGCTCATCTGAGCACGGTGGAGTTCGAATCAATTTAGTTCACTTGTCCCATTTGGCACGATAGAACACAAAATAGCTCGCGTGGCTCTTCTAGCATGCTAGATCTAGATTCTAAATAACTCGCGCGGCTTATCTGAGCACGCTGGAGTTTGAGTCAATATAGTTCACGTGTCCCGTTAGACACGAGAGAACACGGAATAGCTCGCGTGGCTCTTCTAGCACACTAGAGCTTGATTCTAAATAACTCGCGTGGCTCATCTAACCACGTAGGTGTTTGAATCAATTTAGTTCATGTGTCCCGTTTGACATGATAGAACACGAAATAGCTCGTGTGGCTCTTCTAGCACGCTAGAGCTTGATTCTAAATAACTCACGTGGCTCATCTGAGCACGCTGGAGTTCGAATCAATTTAGTTCACGTGTCCCGTTTGACACGTTAGAACACGAAATAGCACACGTGGCTCTTTTAGAATGCTAGAGCTTGGGTCTAAATAACTCCCGTGGCTCATCTGAGCACGCTGGAGTTCGAATAAATTTTGTTCACCTGTCCCGTTTGGCACGATAGAACACGAAATAACTCGTGTGGCTCTTCTAGCACGCTAGAGCTTGATTATAAATAACTTGTGTGGCTCATCTGAGCATGCTGGAGTTCGAATCGATTTAGTTCATGTGTCCTGTTTTACACGTTGGAACACGAAATAGCTCGCGTTGCTCTTCTAGCACGCTAGGGTTTGATTCTAAATAACTCGCGTGGCTCATATATCCACGCAGGTGTTTGAATTAATTTAGTTCACGTGTCCCGTTTGACACGATAGAACACGAAATAGCTCGTGTTCCTCTTCTAGCACGCTAGGGCTTGATTCTAAATAACTCGCGTGGCTCATCTGAGCACGCTGGAGTTCGACTCAATTTAGTTCACGTGTCCTGTTTTACAAGTTAGAACACGAAATAGCATGCTAGAGCTTGGTTCTAAATAACTCGCGTGGCTCATCTGAGCACGCTGGAGTTCGAATCAATTTTGTTCATCTGTCCCGTTTGGCACGATAGAACACGAAATAGCTCGTGTGGCTCTTCTAGCACGCTAGAGCTTGATTCTAAATAACTCGTGTTGCTCATCTGAGCATGCTGGAGTTCGACTCAATTTAGTTCTCGTATCCCGTTTGACACGTTAGATCACGAAAGAGCTCGCGTGGCTCTTTTAGCATGCTAGACCTTGATTATAAATACCTCGTGTGCCTCATCTCAGCACGCTGGATGTGGAATCAATTTAGTTCACCTGTCCCGTTTGGCACGATAGAACACGAAATAGCTCGCGTGGCTCTTCTAGATGCTCGAGCTTGATTCTAAATAACTCGCGTAGCTCATCTGAGCACGCTGGAGTTCGAATCAATTTAGTTCACGTGTCCTGTTTGACACGTTGGAACACAAAATAGCTCGCGTGGCTCTTCTAGCACGCTAGAGCTTGATTCAAAATAACTCGCGTGGCTCATCTAACCACGTAGGTGTTTGAATCAATTTAGTTCACATGTCCCGTTTGACATGATAGAACACGAAATAGCTCGCGTGGCTCTTCTATCACGCTAGAGCTTGATTCTAAATAACTCGAGTGGCTCATCTGAGCACGCTGGAGTTCGAATTAATTTAGTTCACGTGTCCTGTTTGACACGTTGGAACACAAAATAGCTCGCGTGGCTCTTCTAGCACGCTAGAGCTTGATTCTAAATAACTCGCGTGGCTCATCTAACCACGTAGGTGTTTGAATCAATTTAGTTCACATGTCCCGTTTGACATGATAGAACACGAAATAGCTCGCGTGGCTCTTCTATCACGCTAGAGCTTGATCCTAAATAACTCGCGTGGCTCATCTGAGCACGCTGGAGTTCGAATCAATTTAGTTCACGTGTCCCGTTTGACAAGTTAGAACACGAAATAGCTCACGTGGCTCTTTTAGCATGCTAGAGCTTGGTTCTAAATAACTCGCGTGGCTCATCTGAGCACGCTGGAGTTCGAATTAATTTTGTTCACCTATCCCGTTTGGCACGATAGAACACGAAATAGCTCGTGTGGCTCTTCTAGCACGCTAGAGCTTGATTCTAAATACCTCGCGTTGCTCATCTGAGCACGCTGGAGTTCGACCCAATTTAGTTCACGTATCCCGTTTGACACGTTAAAACACGAAATAACTCGTGTGGCTCTTTTAGCATGCTAGAGCTTGATTCTAAATAACTCGCGTGCCTCATCTCAGCATGCTGGATGTCGAATCAATTTAGTTCACCTATCCCGTTTCGCACGATAGAACACGAAATAGCTCGCGTGGCTCTTCTAGCATGCTAGAGTTTTATTTTAAATAACTCGCGTAGCTGATCTGAGCACGCTGGAGTTCGAATCAATTTAGTTCATGTGTCCTGTTTTACACGTTGGAACACGAAATAGCGTGCGTGGCTCTTCTAGCACGATAGGGTTTGATTCTAAATAACTCGCATGGTTCATCTAACCACACAGGTGTTTGAACCAATTTAGTTCACGTGTCCCGTTTGACACGATAGAACACGAAATAGCTCGTGTGGCTCTTCTAGCACGCTAGAGCTTGATTCTAAATAACTCGCGTGGCTCATCTCACCACGTAGGTGTTTGAATCAATTTAGTTCACATGTCTCGTTTGACATGATAGAACACAAAATAGTTCGCGTGGCTCTTCTAGCACGCTAGAGCTTGATTCTAAATATCTCGCGTGGCTCATCTGAGCACGCTGGAGTTCGAATCAATTTAGTTCACCTGTCTTGTTTGACAAGTTAGAACACGAAATAGCTCACGTGGCTCTTTTAGCATGCTAGAGCTTGGTTCTAAATAACTCGCGTGGCTCATCTTAGCACGTTGGAGTTCGAATCAATTTTGTTCACCTGTCCCGTTTGGCACGATAGAACACGAAATAGCTCGTGTGGCTCTTCTAGCACGCTAGACCTTGATTCTAAATAACTCGCGTTGCTCATCTGAGCACGCTGGAGTTCGACTCAATTTAGTTCACGTATCCCGTTTGACTCGTTAGAACACGAAATAGCTTGCGTGGCTCTTTTAGCATGCTAGAGCTTGATTCTAAATAACTCACGTGGCTCATCTGAGCACGCTGGAGTTCAAATCCATTTAGTTCACGTGTCTTGTTTGACACGTTGGAACACGAAATAGCTCACGTGGCTCTTTTAGCATGCTAGAGCTTGGTTATAAATAACTCGCGTGGCTCATCTGAGCACGCTGGAGTTCGAATCAATTTTGTTCACCTGTCCCGTTTGGCACGATAGAACACGAAATAGCTCGTGTGGCTCTTCTAGCACGCTAGAGCTTGATTCTAAATAACTCACGTGGTTCATCTGAGCACGCTGGAGATCGAATCAATTTAGTTAACGTGTCCCGTTTGACACGTTGGAACACGAAATAGCTCGCGTGGCTCTTCTAGCACGCTAGAGCTTGATTCTAAATAACTCGCGTGGCTCATCTAACCACACTGGATGTCGAATCAATTTAGTGCGTGTGTCCCGTTTGGCACAATAGAACACGAAATAGCTCGCGTGGCTCTTTTAGCTTGCTAGAGCTTGATTCTAAATAACTCGTGTGGCTCATCTGAGCACGGTGGAGTTCGAATCAATTTAGTTCACTTGTCCCATTTGGCACGATAGAACACAAAATAGCTCGCGTGGCTCTTCTAGCATGCTAGATCTAGATTCTAAATAACTCGCGCGGCTTATCTGAGCACGCTGGAGTTTGAGTCAATTTAGTTCACGTGTCCCGTTTGACACGAGAGAACACGGAATAGCTCGCGTGGCTCTTCTAGCACGCTAGAGCTTGATTCTAAATAACTCGCGTGGCTCATCTAACCACGTAGGTGTTTGAATCAATTTAGTTCATGTGTCCCGTTTGACATGATAGAACACGAAATAGCTCGTGTGGCTCTTCTAGCACGCTAGAGCTTGATTCTAAATAACTCACGTGGCTCATCTGAGGACGCTGGAGTTCGAATCAATTTAGTTCACGTGTCCCATTTGACACGTTAGAACACGAAATAGCTCACGTGGCTCTTTTAGAATGCTAGAGCTTGGGTCTAAATAACTCGCGTGGCTCATCTGAGCACGCTGGAGTTCGAATAAATTTTGTTCACCTGTCACGTTTGGCACGATAGAACACGAAATAACTCGTGTGGCTCTTCTAGCACGCTAGAGCTTGATTATAAATAACTTGTGTGGCTCATCTGAGCATGCTGGAGTTCGAATCGATTTAGTTCATCTGTCCTGTTTTACACGTTGGAACACGAAATAGCTCGCGTTGCTCTTCTAGCACGCTAGGGTTTGATTCTAAATAACTCGCGTGGCTCATATATCCACGAAGGTGTTTGAATCAATTTAGTTCACGTGTCCCGTTTGACACGATAGAACACGAAATAGCTCGTGTTCCTCTTCTAGCATGCTAGGGCTTGATTCTAAATAACTCGCGTGGCTCATCTGAGCACGCTGGAGTTCGACTCAATTTAGTTCCCGTGTCCTGTTTGACAAGTTAGAACACGAAATAGCATGCTAGAGCTTGGTTCTAAATAACTCGTGTGGCTCATCTGAGCACGCTGGAGTTCGAATCAATTTTGTTCACCTGTCCCGTTTGGCACGATAGAACACGAAATAGCTCGTGTGGCTCTTCTAGCACGCTAGAGCTTGATTCTAAAGAACTCGTGTTGCTCATCTGAGCACGCTGGAGTTCGACTCAATTTAGTTCACGTATCCCGTTTGACACGTTAGATCACGAAATAGCTCGCGTGGCTCTTTTAGCATGCTAGAGCTTGATTATAAATAACTCGCGTGCCTCATCTCAGCACGCTGGATGTGGAATCAATTTAGTTCACCTGTCCCGTTTGGCACGATAGAACACGAAATAGCTCGCGTGGCTCTTCTAGATGCTAGAGCTTGATTCTAAATAACTCGCGTAGCTCATCTGAGCACGCTGAAGTTCGAATCAATTTAGTTCACGTGTCCTGTTTGACACGTTGGAACACAAAATAGCTCGCGTGGCTCTTCTAGCAATTTAGAGCTTGATTCTAAATAACTCGCGTGGCTCATCTAACCACGTAGGTGTTTGAATCAATTTAGTTCACATGTCCCGTTTGACATGATAGAACACGAAATAGCTCGCGTGGCTCTTCTATCACGCTAGAGCTTGATTCTAAATAACTCGCGTGGCTCATCTGAGCACGCTGGAGTTCGAATCAATTTAGTTCACGTGTCCCGTTTGACAAGTTAGAACACGAAATAGCTCACGTGGCTCTTTTAGCATGCTAGAGCTTGGTTCTAAATAACTCGCGTGGCTCATCTGAGCACGCTGGAGTTCGAATCAATTTTGTTCACCTGTCCCGTTCGGCACGATAGAACACGAAATAGCTCGTGTGGCTCTTCTAGCACGCTAGAGCTTGATTCTAAATACCTCGCGTTGCTCATCTGAGCACGCTGGAGTTCGACTCAATTTAGTTCACGTATCCCGTTTGACACGTTAAAACACGAAATAACTCGCGTGGCTCTTTTAGCATGCTAGAGCTTGATTCTAAATAACTCGCGTGCCTCATCTCAGCACGCTGGATGTCGAATCAATTTAGTTCACCTATCCCGTTTGGCACGATAGAACACGAAATAGCTCGCGTGGCTCTTCTAGGATGCTAGAGATTGATTCTAAATAACTCGCGTAGCTCATCAGAGCACGCTGGAGTTCGAATCAATGAAGTTCACGTGTCCTGTTTGACACGTTGGAACACGAAATAGCTCGCGTGGCTCTTTCAGCACGCTAGAGCTTTATTCTAAATAACTCGCGTGGCTCATCTAACCACGTAGGTGTTTGAATCAATTTAGTTCACGTGTCCCCTTTCACATGATAGAACACGAAATAGCTCGCGTGTCTCTTCTAGCACTCTAGAGCTTTATTCTAAATAACTCGCGTGGCTCATCTGAGCACGCTGGAGTTCGAATTAATTTAGTTCACGTGTCCCGTTTGATACGATAGAACACGAAATAGCTCACGTGGCTCTTTTAGCATGCTAGAGCTTGGTTCTAAATAACTCGCGTGGCTCATCTGAGCACGCTGGAGTTCGAATCAATTTAGTTCACCTGTCCCGTTTGGCACGATAGAACACGAAATAGCTCGCGTGGCTCTTCTAGCACCCCTGAGCTTGATTCTAAATAACTCGCGCGGCTCATCTGAGCACGCTCGAGTTTGAATCAATTTAGTTTAAGTGTCCCATTTGACACGATAGAACACGAAATAGCTCACGTGGTTCTTCTAGCACCCTAGTGCTTGATTCTAAATAACTCGCGAGGCTCATCTAAGCACGCTGGAGTTTGAATCAATTTAGTTCACGTGTCCCGTTTGGCACGATAAAAAACGAAATAGCTCGCGTGGCTCTTCTAGCACGCTAGAGCTTGATTCTAAATAACTCATGTGTCTCATCTGAGCATGCTGGAGATCGAATCAATTTAGTTCATGTGTCCCGTTTGACACGATGGAACACGAAATAGCTCGCGTATCTCTTCTAGCACGTTAGAGCTTCATTCTAAATAACTCGCGTGGCTCATGTAACCACACTGGAGTTTGAATGAATTTAGTTCACGTGTCCCATTTGGCACGATAGAACACGAAATAGCTCTTGTGGCTTTTCTAGCACGCTAGAGCTTGATTCTAAATAACTCGCGTGGCTCATCTGAGCACGCTGGAGTTCGAATCAATTTAGTTCACGTGTCCCATTTGGCACGATAGAACACGAAATAGCTCGCGTGGCTCTTTTGTCATGCTAGAGCTTGATTCTAAATAACTAGCATGGCTCATCTGAGCACGCTGGAGTTCGACTCAATTTAGTTCACGTATCCCGTTTGACACGTTAGAACACGAAATAGCTCGCGTGGCTCTTTTAGAATACTAGAGCGTGATTCTAAATAACTCGCGTGCCTCATCTCAGCACGCTGGATGTCGAATCAATTTAGTTCACATGTCCCGTTTGGCACGATAGAACACGAAATAGCTCGCGTGGCTCTTCTAGCATGCTAGAGCTTGATTCTAAATAGCGTAGCTCATCTGAGCACGCTGGAGTTCGAATCAATTTAGTTCATGTGTCCTGTTTTACAAGTTGGAACACGAAATAGCTCGCGTGGCTCTTCTAGCACGCTAGGGTTTGATTCTAAATAACTCGCGTGGCTCATCTAACCACACAGATGTTTGAATCAATTTAGTTCACGTGTCCCATTTGACATGATAGAACACGAAATAGCTCATGTGGCCCTTCTAGCACGCTAGCGCTTGATTATAAATAACTCGCGGCTCATCTGAGCACGCTGGAGTTCAAATCAATTTAGTTCATGTGTCCTGTTTTACACGTTCGAACACGAAATAGCTCGCGTGGCTCTTCTAGCACGCTAGGGTTTGATTCTAAATAACTCGCGTGGCTCATCTAACCACGCAGGTGTTTGAATGAATTTAGTTCACGTGTCCCGTTTGACACGTTAGAACACGAAATAGCTCACGTGGCTCTTTTAGAATGCTAGAGCTTGGGTCGAAATAACTCCCGTGGCTCATCTGAGCACGCTGGAGTTCGAATAAATTTTGTTCACCTGTCACGTTTGGCACGATAGAACACGAAATAACTCGTGTGGCTCTTCTAGCACGCTAGAGCTTGATTATAAATAACTTGTGTGGCTCATCTGAGCATGCTGGAGTTCGAATCGATTTAGTTCATCTGTCCTGTTTTACACGTTGGAACACGAAATAGCTCGCGTTGCTCTTCTAGCACGCTAGGGTTTGATTCTAAATAACTCACGTGGCTCATATATCCACGCAGGTGTTTGAATCAATTTAGTTCACGTGTCCCGTTTGACACGATAGAACACGAAATAGCTCGTGTTCCTCTTCTAGCATGCTAGGGCTTGATTCTAAATAACTCGCGTGGCTCATCTGAGCACGCTGGAGTTCGACTCAATTTAGTTCCCGTGTCCTGTTTGACAAGTTAGAACACGAAATAGCATGCTAGAGCTTGGTTCTAAATAACTCGTGTGGCTCATCTGAGCACGCTGGAGTTCGAATCAATTTTGTTCACCTGTCCCGTTTGGCACGATAGAACACGAAATAGCTCGTGTGGCTCTTCTAGCACGCTAGAGCTTGATTCTAAAGAACTCGTGTTGCTCATCTGAGCACGCTGGAGTTCGACTCAATTTAGTTCACGTATCCCGTTTGACACGTTAGATCACGAAATAGCTCGCGTGGCTCTTTTAGCATGCTAGAGCTTGATTATAAATAACTCGCGTGCCTCATCTCAGCACGCTGGATGTGGAATCAATTTAGTTCACCTGTCCCGTTTGGCACGATAGAACACGAAATAGCTCGCGTGGCTCTTCTAGATGCTAGAGCTTGATTCTAAATAACTCGCGTAGCTCATCTGAGCACGCTGAAGTTCGAATCAATTTAGTTCACGTGTCCTGTTTGACACGTTGGAACACAAAATAGCTCGCGTGGCTCTTCTAGCAATTTAGAGCTTGATTCTAAATAACTCGCGTGGCTCATCTAACCACGTAGGTGTTTGAATCAATTTAGTTCACATGTCCCGTTTGACATGATAGAACACGAAATAGCTCGCGTGGCTCTTCTATCACGCTAGAGCTTGATTCTAAATAACTCGCGTGGCTCATCTGAGCACGCTGGAGTTCGAATCAATTTAGTTCACGTGTCCCGTTTGACAAGTTAGAACACGAAATAGCTCACGTGGCTCTTTTAGCATGCTAGAGCTTGGTTCTAAATAACTCGCGTGGCTCATCTGAGCACGCTGGAGTTCGAATCAATTTTGTTCACCTGTCCCGTTTGGCACGATAGAACACGAAATAGCTCGTGTGGCTCTTCTAGCACGCTAGAGCTTGATTCTAAATACCTCGCGTTGCTCATCTGAGCACGCTGGAGTTCGACTCAATTTAGTTCACGTATCCCGTTTGACACGTTAAAACACGAAATAACTCGCGTGGCTCTTTTAGCATGCTAGAGCTTGATTCTAAATAACTCGCGTGCCTCATCTCAGCACGCTGGATGTCGAATCAATTTAGTTCACCTATCCCGTTTGGCACGATAGAACACGAAATAGCTCGCGTGGCTCTTCTAGGATGCTAGAGATTGATTCTAAATAACTCGCGTAGCTCATCAGAGCACGCTGGAGTTCGAATCAATGTAGTTCACGTGTCCTGTTTGACACGTTGGAACACGAAATAGCTCGCGTGGCTCTTTCAGCACGCTAGAGCTTTATTCTAAATAACTCGCGTGGCTCATCTAACCACGTAGGTGTTTGAATCAATTTAGTTCACGTGTCCCCTTTCACATGATAGAACACGAAATAGCTCGCGTGTCTCTTCTAGCACTCTAGAGCTTTATTCTAAATAACTCGCGTGGCTCATCTGAGCACGCTGGAGTTCGAATTAATTTAGTTCACGTGTCCCGTTTGATACGATAGAACACGAAATAGCTCACGTGGCTCTTTTAGCATGCTAGAGCTTGGTTCTAAATAACTCGCGTGGCTCATCTGAGCACGCTGGAGTTCGAATCAATTTAGTTCACCTGTCCCGTTTGGCACGATAGAACACGAAATAGCTCGCGTGGCTCTTCTAGCACCCCTGAGCTTGATTCTAAATAACTCGCAAGGCTCATCTGAGCACGCTCGAGTTTGAATCAATTTAGTTTAAGTGTCCCATTTGACACGATAGAACACGAAATAGCTCACATGGTTCTTCTAGCACCCTAGTGCTTGATTCTAAATAACTCGCGAGGCTCATCTAAGCACGCTGGAGTTTGAATCAATTTAGTTCACGTGTCCCGTTTGGCACGATAAAAAACGAAATAGCTCGCGTGGCTCTTCTAGCACGCTAGAGCTTGATTCTAAATAACTCATGTGTCTCATCTGAGCATGCTGGAGATCGAATCAATTTAGTTCATGTGTCCCGTTTGACACGATGGAACACGAAATAGCTCGCGTATCTCTTCTAGCACGTTAGAGCTTCATTCTAAATAACTCGCGTGGCTCATGTAACCACACTGGAGTTTGAATGAATTTAGTTCACGTGTCCCATTTGGCACGATAGAACACGAAATAGCTCTTGTGGCTTTTCTAGCACGCTAGAGCTTGATTCTAAATAACTCGCGTGGCTCATCTGAGCACGCTGGAGTTCGAATCAATTTAGTTCACGTGTCCCATTTGGCACGATAGAACACGAAATAGCTCGCGTGGCTCTTTTGTCATGCTAGAGCTTGATTCTAAATAACTAGCATGGCTCATCTGAGCACGCTGGAGTTCGACTCAATTTAGTTCACGTATCCCGTTTGACACGTTAGAACATGAAATAGCTCGCGTGGCTCTTTTAGAATACTAGAGCGTGATTCTAAATAACTCGCGTGCCTCATCTCAGCACGCTGGATGTCGAATCAATTTAGTTCACATGTCCCATTTGGCACGATAGAACACGAAATAGCTCGCGTGGCTCTTCTAGCATGCTAGAGCTTGATTCTAAATAGCGTAGCTCATCTGAGCACGCTGGAGTTCGAATCAATTTAGTTCATGTGTCCTGTTTTACAAGTTGGAACACGAAATAGCTCGCGTGGCTCTTCTAGCACGCTAGGGTTTGATTCTAAATAACTCGCGTGGCTCATCTAACCACACAGGTGTTTGAATCAATTTAGTTCACGTGTCCCATTTGACATGATAGAACACGAAATAGCTCATGTGGCCCTTCTAGCACGCTAGCGCTTGATTATAAATAACTCGCGGCTCATCTGAGCACGCTGGAGTTCAAATCAATTTAGTTCATGTGTCCTGTTTTACACGTTGGAACACGAAATAGCTCGCGTGGCTCTTCTAGCACGCTAGGGTTTGATTCTAAATAACTCGCGTGGCTCATCTAACCACGCAGGTGTTTGAATGAATTTAGTTCACGTGTCCCGTTTGACATGATAGAACACGAAATAGCTCGTGTGGCTCTTCTAGCACGGTAGAGCTTGATTCTAAATAACTCGCGTTGCTCATCTAACCACGCAGGTGTTTGAATCAATTTAGTTCACGTGTCCCGTTTGACACGATAGAACACGAAATAGCTCGTGTGGCTCTTCTAGCACGCTAGAGCTTGATTCTAAATAACTTGCGTGGCTCATCTGAGCACGCTGGAGTTCGAATCAATTTAGTTCATCTGTTTCGTTTGTACCGACAGAACACGAAATAGCTCGCGCGGCTCTTTTAGCATGCTAGAGCTTGGTTCTAAATAATCGCGTGGCTCATCTGAGCACGATGGAGTTCGAATCAATTTTGTTCACTTGTCCCGTTTGGCACGATAGAACACGAAATAGCTCGTGTGGCTCTTCTAGCACGCTAGAGCTTGATTCTAAATAACTTGCGTGGCTCATCTGAGCACGCTGGAGTTCGAATCAATTTATTTCATCTGTTTCGTTTGCACCGACAGAACACGAAATAGCTCGCGTGGCTCTTCTAGCACGCTAGAGCTCGATTCTCAATAACTCGCGTGGCTCATCTAAGCACGCTGTAGTTCGAATCAATTTAGTTGGCGTGTCCTGTTTGACACGTTGGAACATGAAATAGCTCGTGTGGCTTATCTAGCACGCTAGAGCTTGATTCTCAATAACTCGCGTGGCTCATCTGAGCACGCTGGAGTTCGAAACAATTTAGTTCACGTGTCCTGTTTGACACGTTGGAACACGAAATTGCTCGCGTAGCTCTTCTAGCACGCTATAGCTTGATTCTAAATAACTCGCGTGGCTCTTCTAACCACGTAGGTGTTTGAATCAATTTAGTTCATGTGTCCCGTTTGACATGATAGAACACGAAATAGCTCGAATGGCTCTTATAGCACGCTAGAGATTGATTCTAAATAACTCGCGTGGCTCATATGAGCACACTGGAGTTCGAATCAATTTAGTTCACGTGTCACGTTTGACACGTTAGAACACGATATAGCTCACGTGGCTCTTTTAGCATGCTAGAGCTTTGTTCTAAATAACTCGCGGTCTCATCTGAGCACGCTGGAGTTCGAATCAATTTAGTTCATGTGTTCTGTTTTACACGTTGGAACACGAAATAGCTCGCGTGGCTCTTCTAGCACACTAGGGTTTGATTCTAAATAACTCGCGGGCTCATCTAACCACGCAGGTGTTTGAATTAATTTAGTTCACGTGTCCCGTTTGACACGATAGAACACGAAATAGCTCGTGTGGCTCTTCTAGCACGGTAGAGCTTGATTCTAAATAACTCGCGTTGCTCATCTTAGCACGTTGGAGTTCGACTCAATTTAGTTCACGTATCCCGTTTGGCATGTTAGAACACGAAATAGCTTGCGTGGCTCTTTTAGGACACTAGAGCTTGATTCTAAATAACTCGCGTAGCTCATCTCAGCACGCTGGATGTCGAATCAATATAGTTCACCTGTCCCGTTTGGCACGATAGAACACGAAATAGCTCATGTGGCTCTTCTAGCAAGCTAGAGCTTGCTTCTAAACAACTCGCGTTGCTCATCTGAGCACGCTGGAGTTCGAATCAATTTAGTTCACGTGTCCTCTTCGACACCTTGGAACACGAAATAGCTCGCGTGGCTCTTCTAGCATGCTAGAGCTTGATTCTAAATAACTCGCGTCGCTCATCTAACCACGCAGGTGTTTGAATCAATTTAATTCACGTGTCCCGTTTGACACGATAGAACACGAAATAGCTCACTTGGCTCTTCTAGCACACTAGAGCTAGATTCTAAATAACTCGCGTGGCTCATCTGAGCATGCTGGAGTTCGAATCAATTTAGTTCACCTGTCCCGTTTGGCACGATAGAACACGAAATAGCTCGCGTGGGTCTTCTAGCACGCTAGAGCTTGATTCTAAATAACTCGCGTGGCTCTTCTGAGCACGTTGGAATTTGAATCAATTTAGTTCACGTGTCCCGTTTGACACGATAGAACGCGAAATAGCTCGCATGGCTCTTCTAGCACGGTAGAGCTTGATTCCAAATACCTCGCGTGGCTCATTTGAGCACGCTGGTGTTCGAATCAATTTAGTTCACGTGTCCCGGTTGACACGTTGGAATACGAAATAGCTCGCGTGCCTCTTCTAGCAAACTTGAGCTTGATTCTAAATAACTTGCGTGGCTCATCTAACCATGCTGGAGTTTGAATCAATATAGTTCACGTGTCCTGTTTGGCACGATAGAACACGAAATAGCTCGTGTGGCCCTTCTAGCATGCTAGAGCTTGATTGCAAATAACTCGCATGGCTCATCTGAGCACGCTGGATTTTGAATCAAATAGTTCACATCTTCTGTTTGACACAATAGAACACGAAATAGCTCATGTGGCCCTTCTAGCACGCTAGAGCTTGATTCTAAATAACTCGCGTGGCTCATCTGAGCACGTTGGAGTTTGAATCAATTTAGTTAAAGTGTCCCATTTGACACGATAGAACACGAAAAAGCTCGCGTGGCTCTTCTAGCACTCTGAGCTTGATTCTAAATAACTCGCGTGGCTCATCTGAGCATGCTGGAGTTTGAATCAATTTAGTTCAAGTGTCCCGTTTGACACGATAGAACACAAAATAGCTCACGTGGCTCTTCTAGCAGCCTAGAGCTTGATTCTAAATAACTCGCGTGGCTCATCTAAGCACGCTGGAGTTTGAATCAATTTAGTTCACGTGTCCCGTTTAGCACGATAAAAAATGAAATAGCTCGTGTGGCTCTTCTAGCACGCTAGAGCTTGATTCTAAATAACTCATGTGGCTCATCTGAGCACACTGGAGATCCAATCAATTTAGTTCACATGTCCCGTTTGATACGATGGAACACGAAATAGCTCGCGTGGCTCTTCTAACACGCTAGAGCTTGATTCTAAATAACTCGTGTGGCTCATTTAACCACGCTGGAGTTTGAATGAATTTAGTTCACGTGTTCCATTTGGCACGATAGAACACGGAATAACTCATGTGGCTTTTCTAGCACGCTAGAACTTGATTCGAAATAACTCGCGTGGCTCATCTGAGCATGCTAGAGTTCGAATCAATTTAGTTCACGTGTCCCATTTGGCACGATAGAACACGAAATAGCTCGCGTCGCTCTTTTAGCATGCTAGAGCTTGATTCTAAATAACTGGTGTGGCTCATCTGAGCACGCTGGAGTTCGACTCAATTTAGATCACGTATCCCGTTTGACACGTTAGAACACGAAATAGCTCGCGTGGCTATTTTAGCATGCTAGAGCATGATTCTAAATAACTCGCGTGCCTCATCTCAGCACGCTAGATGTCGAATCAATTTAGTACACCTGTCCCGTTTGGCACGATTGAACACGAAATAGCTCGCGTGGCTCTTCTAGCATGCTAGAGCTTGATTCTAAATAACTCGCGTAGCTCATCTGAGCACGCTGGAGTTCGAATCAATTTAGTTCACGTGTCCAGTTTTACACGTTGGAACAGGAAATAGCTCGCGTGGCTCTTCTAGCACGCTAGAGCTTGATTCTAAATAACTCGTGTGGCTCATCTAACCACGTAGCTTTTTGAATCAATTTAGTTCACGTATCCCGTATGACATGATAGAACACGAAATAGCTCGCGTGGCTCTTCTAGCACGCTAGAGCTTGATTCTAAATAACTCGTGTGGCTCATCTGAGCACGCTAGAGTTCGAATCAATTTAATTCACGTGTCCCGTTTGACACGTTAGAACACGAAATACCTCACGTGGCTCTTTTAGCATGCCAGAGCTTGGTTCTAAATAACTTGCGTGGCTCATCTGAGCACGCTGGAGTTCGAATAAATTTTGTTCACCTGTTTCGTTTGCACGGATAGAACACGAAATAGCTCGCGTGACTCTTCTAGCACGCTAGAGCTCGATTCTCAATAACTCGCGTGGCTCATCTGAGCACGCTAGAGTTCGAATCAATTTAGTTCACGTGTCCTGTTTGACACGTTGGAACATGAAATAGCTCGCATGGCTTATCTAGCACGCTAGAGCTTGATTCTCAATAACTCGCGTGGCTCATCTGAGCACGCTGGAGTTCGAAACAATTTAGTTCACGTGTCCTGTTTGACACATTGGAACACGAAATAGCTCGTGTGGCTCTTCTAACACGCTAGCGCGTGATTCTAAATAACTCACGTGGCTCATCTAACCACGTAGGTGTTTGAATCAATTTAGTTCATGTGTCCCGTTTGACATGATAGGACACGAAATAGCTCGCATTGCTCTTCTAGCACGCTAGAGATTGACTCTAAATAACTCGCGTGGCTCTTCTAGCACGCTAAGGATTGATTCTAAATAACTCGCATGGCTCATCTAACCACGCAGGTGTTAGAATCAATTTAGTTCACGTGTCCCATTTGAGACGATAGAACACCAAATAGCTCGTGTGGCTCTTCTAGCACGGTAGAGCTTGATTCTAAATAACTCGCGTTGCTCATCTGAGCACGTTGGAATTTGAATCAATTTAGTTCACGTGTCCCGTTTGACACGATAGAACGCGAAATAGCTCGCATGGCTCTTCTAGCACGCTAGAGCTTGATTCCAAATACCTCGTGTGGCTCATCTGAGCACGCTGGTGTTCGAATCAATTTAGTTCACGTGTCCCGGTTGACACGTTGGAACACGAAATAGTTCGCGTGCCTCTTCTAGCACACTTGAGCTTTATTCTAAATAACTTGTGTGGCTCATCTAACCACGCTGGAGTTAGAATCAATTTAGTTCACGTCTCCCGTTTGACACGATAGAACACGAAATAGCTCATGTGGCTCTTCTATCACGCTAGAGCTAGATTCTAAATAACTCGCGTGGCTCATCTGAGCACGCTGGAGTTCGAATCAATTTAGTTCACCTGTCCCGTTTGGCACAATAGAACACGAAATAGCTCGTGTGGCTCTTCTAGCACGCTAGAGCTTGATTCTAAATAACTCGCGTGGCTCTTCTGAGCACGTTGGAATTTGAATCAATTTAGTTCACGACTCCCGTTTGACACGATAGAACGTGAAATAGCTCCCATGGCTCTTCTAGCACGCTAGAGCTTGATTCCAAATACCTCGCGTGGCTCATCTTAGCACGCTGGTGTTCGAATCAATTTAGTTCACGTGTCCCGGTTGACACATTGGAACACGAAATAGCTCGCGTGCCACTTTTAGCACACTTGAGCTTGATTCTAAATAACTTGCGTGGCTCATCTAACCACACTGGAGTTTGAATCAATTTAGTTCACGTGTCCTGTTTGGCACGATAGAACACGAAATAGCTCGCGTGGCTCTTCTAGCACGCTAGATCTTGATTCTAAAAAACTCGCATGGCTCATCTGAGCACGCTGGATCTTGAATCAATTAGTTCACGCGTCCCGTTTGACACGATAGAACACGAAATAGCTAACGTGGCTCTTCTAGCACGCTAGAGCTAGATTCTAAATAACTCGCGTGGCTCATCTGAGGACGCTGGAGTTCGAATCAATTTAGTTCACCTGTCCCGTTTGCCACGATAGAACACGAAATAGCTCGTGTGACTCTTCTAGCACGCTAGAGCTTGATTCTAAATAACTCGAGTGGCTCTTCTGAGCACGTTGAAATTTGAATCAATTTAGTTCACGTGTCCCGTTTGACAGGATAGAACGCGAAATAGCTCGCATGGCTCTTCTAGCACGCTAGAGCTTGATTTAAAATACCTCGTGTGGCTCATCTGAGCACGCTGGTGTTCGAATCAATTTAGTTCACGTGTCCCGGTTGACACGTTGGAACACGAAATAGGTCACGTGCCTCTTTTAGCACACTAGAGCTTAATTCTAAATAACTCGCATGGCTCATCTAAGCACGCTGGATTTTGAATCAATTAATTCACGTGTTCTGTTTGACACAACATAACACGAAATAGCTTATGTGGCCCTTCTAGCACGCTAGAGCTTGATTCTAAATAACTAGCGTGGCTCATCTGAGCACGTTGGAGTTTGAATCAATTTAGTTAAAGTGTCCCGATTGATACGATAGAACACGAAAAAGCTCGCATGGCTCTTCTAGCACCCTGAGCTTGATTCTAAATAACTCGCGCGGGTCATCTGAGCACGCTCGAGTTTGAATCAATTTAGTTTAAGTGCCCCGTTTGACACGATAGAACACGAAATAGCTCACGTGGCTCTTCTAGCACCCTAGTGCTTGATTCTAAATAACTCGCGAGGCTCATCTAAGCACGCTGGAGTTTGAATCAATTATGTTCACGTGTCCCGTTTGGCACGATAAAAAACGAAATAGCTCGCGTGGCTCTTCTAGCACGCTAGAGCTTGATTCTAAATAACTCATGTGTCTCATCTGAGCATGCTGGAGATCGAATCAATTTAGTTCACGTGTCCCGTTTGACACGATGGAACACGAAATAGCTCGCGTATCTCTTCTAGCACGCTAGAGATTCATTCTAAATAACTCGCGTGGCTCATGTAACCACACTGGAGTTTGAATGAATTTAGTTCACGTGTCCCATTTGGCACGATAGAACACGAAATAGCTCCTGTGGCTTTTCTAGCACGCTAGAGCTTGACTCTAAATAACTCGCGTGGCTCATCTGAGCATGCTGGAGTTCGAATCAATTTAGTTCACGTGTCCCATTTGGCACGATAGAACACGAAATAGCTCGCGTGGCTCTTTTAGCATACTAGAGCATGATTATAAATAACTCGCGTGCCTCATCTCAGCACGCTGGATGTCGAATCAATTTAGTTCACCTGTCCCGTTTGGCACGATAGAACACGAAATAGCTCGCATGGCTCTTCTAGCACGCTAGAGCTTGATTCTAAATAACTCGTGTGGCTCATCTAACCACGTAGGTGTTTGAATCAATTTAGTTCAGGTGTCCCGTTTGACATGATAGAACACGAAATAGCTCGCGTGGCTCTTCCAGCACGCTAGAGCTTGATTCTAAATTACTCGTGTGGCTCATCTGAGCACGCTGGAGTTCAAATCAATTTAATTCACGTGTCCCGTTTGACACGTTAGAACAAGAAATAGCTCACGTGGCTCTTTTAGGATGCTAGAGCTTGATTCTAAATAACTCGCGTGGCTCATCTAAGCACGTTGGAGTTCGAATCAATTTAGTTCACCTGTTTCGTTTGGCACGATAGAACACGAAATGGCTCGCGTGGCTCTTCTAGCACGCTAGAGCTTGATTCTAAATAACTCGCGGCTCATCTGAGCACGCTGGAGTTCAAATCAATTTAGTTCATGTGTCCTGTTTTACACGTTGGAACACGAAATAGCTCCCGTGGCTCTTCTAGCACGCTAGGGTTTGATTCTAAATAACTCGCGTGGCCCATCTAACCATGCAGGTGTTTGAATCAATTTAGTTCACGTGTCCCGTTTGACACGATAGAACACGAAATAGCTCACGTGGCTCTTTTAGCATCCTAGAGCTTGGTTCTAAATAATCGCGTGTCTCATCTGAGCACGCTGGAGTTCGAATCAATTTTGTTCACTTGTCCCGTTTGGCACGATAGAACACGAAATAGCTCGTGTGGCTCTTCTAGCACGCTAGAGCTTGATTCTAAATAACTTGCGTGGCTCATCTGAGCACGCTGGAGTTCAAATCAATTTAGTTCATCTGTTTCGTTTGCACCGATAGAACACGAAATAGCTCGCGTGGCTCTTCTAGCACGCTAGAGCTCGATTCTCAATAAATCGCGTGGCTCATCTGAGCACGCTGAAGTTCGAATCAATTTAGTTGGCGTGTCCTGTTTGATACGTTGGAACATGAAATAGCTCGCGTGGCTTAACTAGCACGCTAGAGCTTGATTCTCAATAACTCGCGTGGCTCATCTGAGCACGCTAGAGTTCGAAACAATTTAGTTCACGTGTCCTGTTTGACACGTTGGAACACGAAATTGCTCGCGTAGCTCTTCTAGCACGCTAGAGCTTGATTCTAAATAACTCGCGTGGCTCATCTAACCACGTAGGTGTTTGAATCAATTTAGTTCATGTGTCCCGTTTGACATGACAGAACACGAAATAGCTCGCATGGCTCTTCTAGCACGCTAGAGATTGATTCTAAATAACTCGCGTGGCTCATATGAGCACACTGGAGTTCGAATCAATTTAGTTCACGTGTCACGTTTGACACGTTAGAACACGAAATAGCTCACGTGGCTCTTTTAACATGCTAGAGCTTGGTTCTAAATAACTCGCGTGGCTCATCTGAGCACGCTGGAGTTCGAATCAATTTAGTTCATGTGTCATGTTTTACATGTTGGAACACGAAATAGCTCGCGTGGCTCTTCTAGCACGCTAGGGTTTGATTCTAAATAACTCGCGAGCTCATCTAACCACGCAGGTGTTTGAATCACTTTAGTTCGCGTGTCCCGTTTGACACGATAGAACACGAAATAGCTCGTGTGGCTCTTCTAGCACGGTAGAGCTTGATTCTAAATAACTGGCGTTGCTCATCTGAGCACGTTGGAGTTCGACTCAATTTAGTTCACGTATCCCGTTTGGCACGTTAGAACACGAAATAGCTCGCGTGGCTCTTTTAGGACACTAGAGCTTGATTCTAAATAACTCGCGTAGCTCATCTCAGCACGTTGGATGTCGAATCAATATAGTTCACCTGTCCCATTTGGCACGATAGAACACGAAATAGCTCACGTGGCTCTTCTAGCAAGCTAGAGCTTGATTCTAAATAACTCGCGCAGCTCATCTGAGCACGCTGGAGTTCGAATCAATTTAGTTCACGTGTCCTGTTCGACACCTTGGAACACGAAATAGCTCGCGTGGCTCTTCTAGCATGCTAGAGCTTGATTCTAAATAACTCGCGTCGCTCATCTAACCACGCAGGTGTTTGAATCAATTTAGTTCACGTGTCCCGTTTGACACGATAGAACACGAAATAGCTCACTTGGCTCTTCAAGCACGCTAGAGCTAGATTCTAAATAACTCGCGTGGCTCATCTGAGCATGCTGGAGTTCGAATCAATTTAGTTCACCTGTCCCGTTTGGCACGATAGAACACGAAATAGCTCGCGTGGGTTTTCTAGCACGCTAGAGCTTGATTCTAAATAACTCGCGTGGCTCTTCTGAGCACGTTGGAATTTGAATCAATTTAGTTCACGTGTCCCGTTTGACACGATAGAGCGCGAAATAGCTCGCATGGCTCTTCTAGCACGGTAGAGCTTGATTCCAAATACCTCACGTGGCTCATTTGAGCACGCTGGTGTTCGAATCAATTTAGTTCACGTGTCCCGGTTGACACGTTGGAACACGAAATAGCTCGCGTGCCTCTTCTAGCACACTTGAGCTTGATTCTAAATAACTTGCGTGGCTCATCTAACCACGCTGGAGTTTGAATCAATATAGTTCACGTGTCCTGTTTGGCACGATAGAACACGAAATAGCTCGTGTGGCCCTTCTAGAATGCTAGAGATTGATTGCAAATAACTCGCATGGCTCATCTGAGCACGCTGGATTTTGAATCAATTAGTTCACATCTTCTGTTTGACACAATAGAACACGAAATAGCTCACGTGGCTCTTCTAGCACGCTAGAGCTAGATTCTAAATAACTCGCGTGGCTCATCTGAGGACGCTGGAGTTCGAATCAATTTAGTTCACCTGTCCCGTTTTCCACGATAGAACACGAAATAGCTCGTGTGGCTCTTCTAGCACGCTAGAGCTTGATTCTAAATAACTCGAGTGGCTCTTCTGAGCACGTTGGAATTTGAATCAATTTAGTTCACGTGTCCCGTTTGACACGATAGAACGCGAAATAGCTCGCATGGCTCTTCTAGCACGCTAGAGCTTAATTCCAAATACCTCGTGTGGCTCATCTGAGCAGGCTGGTGTTCGAATCAATTTAGTTCACATGTCTTGGTTGACACGTTGGAACACGAAATAGGTCGCGTGCCTCTTCTAGCACACTAGAGCTTAATTCTAAATTACTCGCATGGCTCATCTAAGCACGCTGGATTTTGAATCAATTAATTCACGTGTTCTGTTTGACACAACAAAACACGAAATAGCTCATGTGGCCCTTCTAGGACGCTAGAGCTTAATTCTAAATAACTCGCATGGCTCATCTAAGCACGCTGGATTTTGAATCAATTAATTCACGTGTTTTGTTTGACACAACATAACACGAAATAGCTCATGTGGCCCTTCTAGTACGCTAGAGCTTGATTCTAAAGAACTAGCGTGGCTCATCTGAGCACGTTGGAGTTTGAATCAATTTAGTTAAAGTGTCCCGTTTGACACGATAGAACACGAAAAAGCTCGCGTGGCTCTTCTAGTACCCTGAGCTTGATTCTAAATAACTCGCGCGGCTCATCTGAGCACGCTCGAGTTTGAATCAATTTAGTTTAAGTGTCCGTTTGACACGATAGAACACGAAATAGCTCACGTGGCTCTTCTAGCACCCTAGTGCTTGATTCTAAATAACTCGCGAGGCTCATCTAAGCACGTTGGAGTTTGAATCAATTTAGTTCACGTGTCCCGTTTGGCACGATAAAAAACGAAATAGCTCGCGTGGCTCTTCTAGCACGCTAGAACTTGATTCTAAATAACTCATGTGTCTCATCTGAGCATGATGGAGATCGAATCAATTTAGTTCACGTGTCCCATTTGACACGATGGAACACGTAATAGCTCGCGTATCACTTCTAGCACGCTAGAGCTTCATTCTAAATAACTCGCGTGACTCATGTAACCACACTGGAGTTTGAATGAATTTAGTTCACGTGTCCCATTTGGCACGATAGAACACGAAATAGCTCCTGTGGCTTTTCTAGCACGCTAGAGCTTGATTCTAAATAACTCGCGTGGCTCATCGGAGTACGCTGGAGTTCGAATCAATTTAGTTCACGTGTCCCATTTGGCACGATAGAACACGAAATAGCTCGCGTGGCTCTTTTGTCATGCTAGAGCTTGATTCTAAATAACTGGCGTTGCTCATCTGAGCACGTTGGAGTTCGACTCAATTTAGTTCACGTATCCCGTTTGGCACGTTAGAACACGAAATAGCTCGCGTGGCTCTTTTAGGACACTAGAGCTTGATTCTAAATAACTCGCGTAGCTCATCTCAGCACGTTGGATGTCGAATCAATATAGTTCACCTGTCCCATTTGGCACGATAGAACACGAAATAGCTCACGTGGCTCTTCTAGCAAGCTAGAGCTTGATTCTAAATAACTCGCGCAGCTCATCTGAGCACGCTGGAGTTCGAATCAATTTAGTTCACGTGTCCTGTTCGACACCTTGGAACACGAAATAGCTCGCGTGGCTCTTCTAGCATGCTAGAGCTTGATTCTAAATAACTCGCGTCGCTCATCTAACCACGCAGGTGTTTGAATCAATTTAGTTCACGTGTCCCGTTTGACACGATAGAACACGAAATAGCTCACTTGGCTCTTCTAGCACGCTAGAGCTAGATTCTAAATAACTCGCGTGGCTCATCTGAGCATGCTGGAGTTCGAATCAATTTAGTTCACCTGTCCCGTTTGGCACGATAGAACACGAAATAGCTCGCGTGGGTTTTCTAGCACGCTAGAGCTTGATTCTAAATAACTCGCGTGGCTCTTCTGAGCACGTTGGAATTTGAATCAATTTAGTTCACGTGTCCCGTTTGACACGATAGAGCGCGAAATAGCTCGCATGGCTCTTCTAGCACGGTAGAGCTTGATTCCAAATACCTCACGTGGCTCATTTGAGCACGCTGGTGTTCGAATCAATTTAGTTCACGTGTCCCGGTTGACACGTTGGAACACGAAATAGCTCGCGTGCCTCTTCTAGCACACTTGAGCTTGATTCTAAATAACTTGCGTGGCTCATCTAACCACGCTGGAGTTTGAATCAATATAGTTCACGTGTCCTGTTTGGCACGATAGAACACGAAATAGCTCGTGTGGCCCTTCTAGAATGCTAGAGATTGATTGCAAATAACTCGCACGGCTCATCTGAGCACGCTGGATTTTGAATCAATTAGTTCACATCTTCTGTTTGACACAATAGAACACGAAATAGCTCACGTGGCTCTTCTAGCACGCTAGAGCTAGATTCTAAATAACTCGCGTGGCTCATCTGAGGACGCTGGAGTTCGAATCAATTTAGTTCACCTGTCCCGTTTGCCACGATAGAACACGAAATAGCTCGTGTGGCTCTTCTAGCACGCTAGAGCTTGATTCTAAATAACTCGAGTGGCTCTTCTGAGCACGTTGGAATTTGAATCAATTTAGTTCACGTGTCCCGTTTGACACGATAGAACGCGAAATAGCTCGCATGGCTCTTCTAGCACGCTAGAGCTTAATTCCAAATACCTCGTGTGGCTCATCTGAGCAGGCTGGTGTTCGAATCAATTTAGTTCACATGTCCCGGTTGACACGTTGGAACACGAAATAGGTCGCGTGCCTCTTCTAGCACACTAGAGCTTAATTCTAAATTACTCGCATGGCTCATCTAAGCACGCTGGATTTTGAATCAATTAATTCACGTGTTCTGTTTGACACAACAAAACACGAAATAGCTCATGTGGCCCTTCTAGGACGCTAGAGCTTAATTCTAAATAACTCGCATGGCTCATCTAAGCACGCTGGATTTTGAATCAATTAATTCACGTGTTTTGTTTGACACAACATAACACGAAATAGCTCATGTGGCCCTTCTAGTACGCTAGAGCTTGATTCTAAAGAACTAGCGTGGCTCATCTGAGCACGTTGGAGTTTGAATCAATTTAGTTAAAGTGTCCCGTTTGACACGATAGAACACGAAAAAGCTCGCGTGGCTCTTCTAGCACCCTGAGCTTGATTCTAAATAACTCGCGCGGCTCATCTGAGCACGCTCGAGTTTGAATCAATTTAGTTTAAGTGTCCGTTTGACACGATAGAACACGAAATAGCTCACGTGGCTCTTCTAGCACCCTAGTGCTTGATTCTAAATAACTCGCGAGGCTCATCTAAGCACGTTGGAGTTTGAATCAATTTAGTTCACGTGTCCCGTTTGGCACGATAAAAAACGAAATAGCTCGCGTGGCTCTTCTAGCACGCTAGAACTTGATTCTAAATAACTCATGTGTCTCATCTGAGCATGATGGAGATCGAATCAATTTAGTTCACGTGTCCCATTTGACACGATGGAACACGAAATAGCTCGCGTATCTCTTCTAGCACGCTAGAGCTTCATTCTAAATAACTCGCGTGACTCATGTAACCACACTGGAGTTTGAATGAATTTAGTTCACGTGTCCCATTTGGCACGATAGAACACGAAATAGCTCCTGTGGCTTTTCTAGCACGCTAGAGCTTGATTCTAAATAACTCGCGTGGCTCATCGGAGTACGCTGGAGTTCGAATCAATTTAGTTCACGTGTCCCATTTGGCACGATAGAACACGAAATAGCTCGCGTGGCTCTTTTGTCATGCTAGAGCTTGATTCTAAATAACTAGCGTGGCTCATCTGAGCACGCTGGAGTTCAACTCAATTTAGTTCACGTATCCCGTTTGACACGTTAGAACACGAAATAGCTCGCGTGGCTCTTTTAGCATACTAGAGCATGATTCTAAATAACTCGCGTGCCTCATCTCAGCACGCTGGATGTCGAATCAATTTAGTTCACCTGTCCCGTTTGGTACGATAGAACACGAAATAGCTCGCGTGGCTCTTCTAGCATGCTAGAGCTTGATTCTAAATAGCGTAGCTCATCTGAGCACGCTGGAGTTCGAATCAATTTAGTTCACGTGTCCTGTTTGACACGTTGGTACACGAATAGCTCACGTGGCTCTTCTAGCACGCTAGAGCTTGATTCTAAATAACTCGTGTGGCTCATCTAACCACGTAGGTGTTTGAATCAATTTTGTTCAGGTGTCCCGTTTGACATGATAGAACACGAAATAGCTCGCGTGGCTCTTCCAGCACGCTAGAGCTTGATTCTAAATAACTCGTGTGGCTCATCTGAGCACGCTGGAGATCAAATCAATTTAATTCACGTGTCCCGTTTGACACGTTAGAACAAGAAATAGCACACGTGGCTCTTTTAGCATGCTAGAGCTTGATTCTAAATAACTCGCGTGGCTCATCTGAGCACGCTGGAGTTCGAATCAATTTAGGTCACCTGTTTCGTTTAGCACGATAGAACACGAAATAGCTCGCGTGGCTCTTCTAGCACGCTAGAGCTTGATTCTCAATAACTCGCGTGGCTCATCTCAGCACGCTGGAGTTCAAAACAATTTAGTTCATGTGTCCTGTTTGACACGTTGGAACACGAAATAGCTCGCGTGGCTCTTCTAGCACACTAGAGCTTGATTCTAAATAACTCGCGTGGCTCATCTAACCACGTAGGTGTTTGAATCAATTTAGTTCATGTGTCCCGTTTGACATGATAGAACATGAAATAGCTTGCATGGCTCTTCTAGCACGCTAGAGATTGATTCTAAATAACTCCCGTGGCTCATCTGAGTACACTGGAGTTCGAATCAATTTAGTTCACGTGTCCCATTTGACACGTTAGAACACGAAATAGCTCTCGTGGCTCTTTTAGCATGCTAGAGCTTGGTTCCAAATAACTCGCGTGGCTCATCTGAGCACGCTGGAGATCGAATCAATTTAGTTCATGTGTCCTGTTTTACACGTTGGAACACGAAATAGCTCGCGTGGCTCTTCTAGCACGCTAGGGTTTGATTCTAAATAACTCGCGAGGCTCATCTAACCACACAGGTGTTTGAATCAATTTAGTTCACGTGTCCCATTTGACACGATAGAACACGAAATAGATCGTGTGGCTCTTCCAGCACGGTAGAGCTTGATTCTAAATAACTCGCGTTGCTCATCTGAGCACGCTCGAGTTCGACTCAATTTAGTTCACGTATCCTGTTTGACACGATAGAACACGAAATAGCTCGCGTCGCTCTTTTAGCATACTAGACCTTGATTCTAAATAACTCGCGTGGCTCATCTCAGCAAGTTGGATGTCGAATCAATATAGTTCACCAGTTCCCTTCGGCACGATAGAACACGAAATAGCTCGCGTGGCTCTTCTAGCTTGCTAGAGCTTGATTCTAAATAACTCGCGTAGCTCATCTGAGCACGCTGGAGTTCGAATCAGTTTAGTTCACGTGTCCTGTTCGACACGTTGGAACACGAAATAGCTCGCGTGGCTCTTCTAGCATGCTAGAGCTTGATTCTAAATAACTCGCGTGGCTCATCTTACCATGCAGGTGTTTGAATCAATTTAGTTCACGTGGTCCGTTAGACACAATAGAACACGAAATAGCTCACGTGACTCTTCTATCACGCTAGAGCTAGATTCTAAATAACTCGCATGGCTCATCTGAGCACGTTGGAGTTCGAATCAATTTAGTTCACCTGTCCCGTTTGGCACGATAGAACACGAAATAGCTCGCGTGGCTCTTCTAGCACGCTAGAGCTTGATTCTAAATAACTCGCGTGACTCTTATGAGCACGTTGGAATTTGAATCAATTTAGTTCACGTGTCCCATTTGACACGATAGAACGTGAAATAGCTCCCATGGCTCTTCTAGTACGCTAGAGCTTGATTCCAAATACCTCGCGTGGCTCATCTGAGCACGCTGGTGTTCGAATCAATTTAGTTCACGTGTCCCGGTTGACACGATAGAACACGAAATAGCTCATGTGGCTCTTCTAGCACCCTAGTGCTTGATTCTAAATAACTCGCGTGGCTCGTCTAAGCACGCTGGAGTTTGAATCTATTTAGTTCACGTGTCCCATTTGGCATGATAAAAAACGAAATAGCTCGCGTTGTTCTTCTAGCACGCTAGAGCTTGATTCTAAATAACTCATGTGGCTCATCTGAGCATGCTGGAGATCGAATCAATTTAGTTCACGTGTCCCGTTTGACACGATGGAACACGAAATAGCTCGCGTTGCTCCTCTAGCACGCTAGAGCTTCATTCTAAATAACCCGCGTGGCTCATGTAACCACACTTGAGTTTGAATGAATTTAGTTCACGTGTCCCATTTGGCACGATAGAACACGAAATAGCCCATGTGGCTTTTCTAGCACGCTAGAGCTTGATTCTAAATAACTCGCGTGGCTCATCTGAGCACGCTGGAGTTCGAATCAATTTAGTTCACGTGTCCCATTTGGCACGATAGAACACGAAATAGCTCGCGTGGCTCTTTTGGCATGCTAGAGCATGATTCTAAATAACTCGCGTGCCTCATCTCAGCACGCTGGATGTCGAATCAATTTAGTTCCCCTATCCCGTTTGGCACGATAGAATACGAAATAGCTCGCGTGGCTCTTCTAGAATGCTATAGCTTGATTCTAAATAGCGTAGCTCATCTGAGCACGCTGGAGTTCGAATCAATTTAGTTCATGTGTCCTGTTTGCAACGTTGGTACACGAATAGCTCGCGTGGCTCTTCTAGCACGCTAGAGCTTGATTCTAAATAACTCGTGTGGCTCATCTAACCACATAGGTGTTTGAATCAATTTAGTTCAGGTGTCCCGTTTGACATGATAGAACACGAAATAGCTCGCGTGGCTCTTCTAGCACGCTAGATCTTGATTCTAAATAACTCGTGTGGCTCATCTGAGCACGCTGAAGTTCGAATAAATTTAATTCACGTGTCCCGTGTGACACGTTAGAACACGAAATAGCTCACGTGGCTCTTTTAGCATGCTAGAGCTTGGTTCTAAATAACTCGCGTGCCTCATCTCAGCACGCTGGATGTCGAATCAATTTGGTACACCTGTCCCGTTTGGCACGATTGAACACGAAATAGCTCGCGTGGCTCTTCTAGCATGCTAGAGCTTGATTCTAAATAACTCGCGTAGCTCATCTGAGCACGCTGGAGTTCGAATCAATTTAGTTCACGTGTCCAGTTTTACACGTTGGAACACGAAATAGCTCGCGTGGCTCTTCTAGCACGCTAGAGCTTGATTCTAAATAACTCGTGTGGCTCATCTAACCACGTAGCTTTTTGAATCAATTTAGTTCACGTGTCCCGTTTGACATGATAGAACACGAAATAGCTCGCGTGGCTCTTCTAGCACGCTAGAGCTTGATTCTAAATAACTCGTGTGGCTCATCTGAGCACGCTAGAGTTCAAATCAATTTAATTCACGTGTCCCGTTTGACACGTTAGAACACGAAATATCTCACGTGGCTCTTTTAGCATGCCAGAGCTTGGTTCTAAATAACTTGCGTGGCTCATCTGAGCACGCTGGAGTTCGAATAAATTTTGTTCACCTGTTTCGTTTGCACGAATAGAACACGAAATAGCTCGCGTGACTCTTCTAGCACGCTAGAGCTCGATTCTCAATAACTCGCGTGGCTCATCTGAGCACGCTAGAGTTCGAATCAATTTAGTTCACGTGTCCTGTTTGACACGTTGGAACATGAAATAGCTCGCGTGGCTTATCTAGCACGCTAGAGCTTGATTCTCAATAACTCGCGTGGCTCATCTGAGCACGCTGGAGTTCGAAACAATTTAGTTCACGTGTCCTGTTTGACACATTGGAACACGAAATAGCTCGCGTGGCTCTTCTAGCACGCTAGCGCGTGATACTAAATAACTCACGTGGCTCATCTAACCACGTAGGTGTTTGAATCAATTTAGTTCATGTGTCCCGTTTGACATGATAGGACACGAAATAGCTCGCATGGCTCTTCTAGCACGCTAGAGATTGACTCTAAATAACTCGCGTGGCTCTTCTAGCACGCTAAGGTTTGATTCTAAATAACTCGTGTGGCTCATCTAACCACGCAGGTGTTAGAATCAATTTAGTTCACGTGTCCCATTTGAGACGATAGAACACCAAATAGCTCGTGTGGCTCTTCTAGCACGGTAGAGCTTGATTCTAAATAACTCGCGTTGCTCATCTGAGCACGTTGGAATTTGAATCAATTTAGTTCACATGTCCCGTTTGACACGATAGAACGCGAAATAGCTCGCATGGCTCTTCTAGCACGCTAGAGCTTGATTCCAAATACCTCGTGTGGCTCATCTGAGCACGCTGGTGTTCGAATCAATTTAGTTCACGTGTCCCGGTTGACACGTTGGAACACGAAATAGTTCGCGTGCCTCTTCTAGCACACTTGAGCTTTATTCTAAATAACTTGTGTGGCTCATCTAACCACGCTGGAGTTAGAATCAATTTAGTTCGCGTGTCCCGTTTGACACGATAGAACACGAAATAGCTCATGTGGCTCTTCTATCACGCTAGAGCTAGATTCTAAATAACTCGCGTGGCTCATCTGAGCACGCTGGAGTTCGAATCAATTTAGTTCACCTGTCCTGTTTGGCACAATAGAACACGAAATAGCTCGTGTGGCTCTTCTAGCACGCTAGAGCTTGATTCTAAATAACTCGCGTGGCTCTTTTGAGCACGTTGGAATTTGAATAAATTTAGTTCACGACTCCCGTTTGACACGATAGAACGTGAAATAGCTCCCATGGCTCTTCTAGCACGCTAGAGCTTGATTCCAAATAACTCGCGTGGCTCATCTTAGCACGCTGGTGTTCGAATCAATTTAGTTCACGTGTCCCGGTTGACACATTGGAACACGAAATAGCTCGCGTGCCACTTTTAGCACACTTGAGCTTGATTCTAAATAACTTGCGTGGCTCATCTAACCATCCTAGAGTTTGAATCAATTTAGTTCACGTGTCCTGTTTGGCACGATAGAACACGAAATAGCTCGCGTGGCTCTTCTAGCACGCTAGATCTTGATTCTAAATAACTCGCATGGCTCATCTGAGAACGCTGGATCTTGAATCAATTAGTTCACGTGTCCCGTTTGACACGATAGAACACGAAATAGCTAACGTGGCTCTTCTAGCACGCTAGAGCTAGATTCTAAATAACTCGCGTGGCTCATCTGAGGACGCTAGAGTTCGAATCAATTTAGTTCACCTGTCCCGTTTGCCACGATAGAACACGAAATAGCTCTTGTGGCTCTTCTAGCACGCTAGAGCTTGATTCTAAATAACTCGAGTGGCTCTTCTGAGCACGTTGGAATTTGAATCAATTTAGTTCACGTGTCCCGTTTGACACGATAGAACGCGAAATAGCTCGCATGGCTCTTCTAGCACGCTAGAGCTTGATTCCAAATACCTCGTGTGGCTCATCTGAGCACGCTGGTGTTCGAATCAATTTAGTTCACGTGTCCCGGTTGACACGATGGAACACGAAATAGGTCGCGTGCCTCTTCTAGCACACTAGAGCTTAATTCTAAATAACTCGCATGGCTCATCTAAGCACGCTGGATTTTGAATCAATTAATTCGCGTGTTCTGTTTGACACAACATAACACGAAATAGCTTATGTGGCCCTTCTAGCACGCTAGAGCTTGATTCTAAATAACTAGCGTGGCTCATCTGAGCACGTTGGAGTTTGAATCAATTTAGTTAAAGTGTCCCGTTTGACACGATAGAACACGAAAAAGCTCGCGTGGCTCTTCTAGCACCCTGAGCTTGATTCTAAATAACTCGCGCGGGTCATCTGAGCACGCTCGAGTTTGAATCAATTTAGTTTAAGTGCCCCGTTTGACACGATAGAACACGAAATAGCTCACGTGGCTCTTCTAGCACCCTAGTGCTTGATTCTAAATAACTCGCGAGGCTCATCTAAGCACGCTGGAGTTTGAATCAATTTAGTTCACGTGTCCCATTTGGCACGATAAAAAACGAAATAGCTCGCGTGGCTCTTCTAGCACGCTAGAGCTTGATTCTAAATAACTCATGTGTCTCATCTGAGCATGCTGGAGATCGAATCAATTTAGTTCACGTGTCCCGTTTGACACGATGGAACACGAAATAGCTCGCGTATCTCTTCTAGCACGCTAGAGATTCATTCTAAATAACTCGCGTGGCTCATGTAACCACACTGGAGTTTGAATGAATTTAGTTCACGTGTCCCATTTGGCACGATAGAACACGAAATAGCTCATGTGGCTTTTCTAGCACGCTAGAGCTTGATTCTAAATAACTCGCGTGGCTCATCTGAGCACGCTGTAGTTCGAATCAATTTAGTTCACGTGTCCCATTTGGCACGATAGAACACGAAATAGCTCGCGTGGCTCTTTTAGCATACTAGAGCATGATTATAAATAACTCGCGTGCCTCATCTCAACACGCTGGATGTCGAATCAATTTAGTTCACCTGTCCCGTTTGGCACGATAGAACACGAAATAGCTCGCGTGGCTTTTCTAGCATGCTAGAGCTTGATTCTAAATAGCGTAGCTCATCTGAGCACGCTGGAGTTCGAATCAAATTATTTCACGTGTCCTGTTTGACACGTTGGTACACGAATAGCTCGCATGGCTCTTCTAGCACGCTAGAGCTTGATTCTAAATAACTCGTGTGGCTCATCTAACCACGTAGGTGTTTGAATCAATTTAGTTCAGGTGTCCCGTTTGACATGATAGAACACGAAATAGCTCGCGTGGCTCTTCCAGCACGCTAGAGCTTGATTCTAAATTACTCGTGTGGCTCATCTGAGCACGCTGGAGTTCAAATCAATTTAATTCACGTGTCCCGTTTGACACGTTAGAACAAGAAATAGCTCACGTGGCTCTTTTAGCATGCTAGAGCTTGATTCTAAATAACTCGCGTGGCTCATCTGAGCACGTTGGAGTTCGAATCAATTTAGTTCACCTGTTTCGTTTGGCACGATAGAACACGAAATGGCTCGCGTGGCTCTTCTAGCACGCTAGAGCTTGATTCTAAATAACTCGCGGCTCATCTGAGCACGCTGGAGTTCAAATCAATTTAGTTCATGTGTCCTGTTTTACACGTTGGAACACGAAATAGCTCCCGTGGCTCTTCTAGCACGCTAGGGTTTGATTCTAAATAACTCGCGTGGCCCATCTAACCACGCAGGTGTTTGAATCAATTTAGTTCACGTGTCCCGTTTGCCACGATAGAACACGAAATAGCTCACGTGGCTCTTTTAGCATGCTAGAGCTTGGTTCTAAATAATCGCGTGTCTCATCTGAGCACGCTGGAGTTCGAATCAATTTTGTTCACTTGTCCCGTTTGGCACGATAGAACACGAAATAGCTCGTGTGGCTCTTCTAGCACGCTAGAGCTTGATTCTAAATAACTTGCGTGGCTCATCTGAGCACGCTGGAGTTCAAATCAATTTAGTTCATCTGTTTCGTTTGCACCGATATAACACGAAATAGCTCGCGTGGCTCTTCTAGCACGATAGAGCTCGATTCTCAATAACTCGCGTGGCTCATCTGAGCACGCTGGAGTTCGAATCAATTTAGTTGGCGTGTCCTGTTTGATACGTTGGAACATGAAATAGCTCGCGTGGCTTAACTAGCACGCTAGAGCTTGATTCTTAATAACTCGCGTGGCTCATCTGAGCACGCTGGAGTTCGAAACAATTTAGTTCACGTGTCCTGTTTGACACGTTGGAACACGAAATTGCTCGCGTAGCTCTTCTAGCACGCTAGAGCTTGATTCTAAATAACTCGCGTGGCTCATCTAAGCACGTAGGTGTTTGAATCAATTTAGTTCATGTGTCCCGTTTGACATGATAGAACACGAAATAGCTCGCATGGCTCTTCTAGCATGCTAGAGATTGATCCTAAATAACTCGCGTGGCTCATATGAGCACACTGGAGTTCGAATCAATTTAGTTCACGTGTCACGTTTGACACGTTAGAACACAAAATAGCTCACGTGGCTCTTTTAACATGCTTGGTTCTAAATAACTCGCGAGGCTCATCTGTGCACGCTGGAGTTCGAATCAATTTAGTTCATGTGTCCTGTTTTACATGTTGGAACACCAAATAGCTCGCATGGATCTTCTAGCACGCTAGGGTTTGATTCTAAATAACTCGCGGGGTCATCTAACCACGCAGGTGTTTGAATCAATTTAGTTCACGTGTCCCGTTTGACACGATAGAACACGAAATAGCTCGTGTGGCTCTTCTAGCACGGTAGAGCTTGATTCTAAATAACTGGCGTTGCTCATCTGAGCACGTTGGAGTTCGACTCAATTTAGTTCACGTATCCCGTTTGGCAAGTTAGAACACGAAATAGCTCGCGTGGCTCTTTTAGGACACTAGAGCTTGATTCTAAATAACTCGCGTAGCTCATCTCAGCACGCTGGATGTCGAATCAATATAGTTCACTTGTCCCGTTTGGCACGATAGAACACGAAATAGCTCACGTGGCTCTTCTAGCAAGCTAGAGCTTGATTCTAAATAACTCGCGTAGCTCATCTGAGCACGCTGGAGTTCGAATCAATTTAGTTCACGTGTCCTGTTCGACACCTTGGAACACGAAATAGCTCGCGTGGCTCTTCTAGCACGCTAGAGCTTGATTCTAAAAAACTCGCGTCGCTCATCTAACCACGCAGGTGTTTGAATCAATTTAGTTCACGTGTCCTGTTTGACACGATAGAACACGAAATAGCTCACTTGGCTCTTCTAGCACGCTAGAGCTAGATTCTAAATAACTCGCGTGGCTCATCTGAGCATGCTGGAGTTCGAATCAATTTAGTTCACCTGTCCCGTTTGGCACGATAGAACACGAAATAGCTCGCGTGGGTTTTCTAGCACGCTAGAGCTTGATTCTAAATAACTCGCGTGGCTCTTCTGAGCACGTTGGAATTTGAATCCATTTAGTTCACGTGTCCCGTTTGACACGATAGAACGCGAAATAGCTCGCATGGCTCTTCTAGCACGGTAGAGCTTGATTCTAAATACCTCCCGTGGCTCATTTGAGCACGCTGGTGTTCGAATCAATTTCGTTCACGTGTCCCGGTTGACACGTTGGAACACGAAATAGCTCGCGTGCCTCTTCTAGCACACTTGAGCTTGATTCTAAATAACTTGCGTGGCTCATCTAACCACGCTGGAGTTTGAATCAATATAGTTCACGTGTCCTGTTTGGCACGATAGAACACGAAATAGCTCGTGTGGCCCTTCTAGAATGCTAGAGCTTGATTGCAAATAACTCGCATGGCTCATCTGAGCACGCTGGATTTTGAATCAATTAGTTCACATCTTCTGTTTGACACAATAGAACACGAAATAGCTCATGTGGCCCTTCTAGCACGCTAGAGCTTGATTCTAAATAACTCGCGTGGCTCATCTGAGCACGTTGGAGTTTGAATCAATTTAGTTAAAGTGTCCCATTTGACACGATAGAACACGAAAAAGCTCGCGTGGCTCTTCTAGCACTCTGAGCTTGATTCTAAATAACTCGCGTTGCTCATCTGAGCATGCTGGAGTTTGAATCAATTTAGTTCAAGTGTCCCGTTTGACACGATAGAACACGAAATATCTCACGTGGCTCTTCTAGCAGCCTAGAGCTTGATTCTAAATAACTCGCGTGGCTCATTTGAGCACGCTGGATTTTGAATCAATTTAGTTCACGTGTCCCGTTTAGCAAGATAAAAAACGAAATAGCTCACGTGGCTCTTCTAGCACGCTAGAGCTAGATTCTAAATAACTCGCGTGGCTTATCTGAGGACGCTGGAGTTCGAATCAATTTAGTTCACCTGTCCCGTTTGCCACGATAGAACACGAAATAGCTCGTGTGGCTCTTCTAGGACGCTAGAGCTTGATTCTAAATAACTCGAGTGGCTCTTCTGAGCACGTTGGAATTTGAATCAATTTAGTTCACGTGTCCCGTTTGACACGATAGAACGCGAAATAGCTCGCATGGCTCTTCTAGCACGCTAGAGCTTGATTCCAAATACCTCGTGTGGCTCATCTGAGCAGGCTGGTGTTCGAATCAATTTAGTTCACATGTCCCGGTTGACACGTTGGAACACGAAATAGGTCGCGTGCCTCTTCTAGCACACTAGAGCTTAATTCTAAATAACTCGCATGGCTCATCTAAGCACGCTGGATTTTGAATCAATTAATTCACGTGTTCTGTTTGACACAACATAACACGAAATAGCTCATGTGGCCCTTCTAGGACGCTAGAGCTTAATTCTAAATAACTCGCATGGCTCATCTAAGCACGTTGGATTTTGAATCAATTAATTCACGTGTTTTGTTTGACACAACATAACACGAAATAGCTCATGTGGCCCTTCTAGTACGCTAGAGCTTGATTCTAAAGAACTAGCGTGGCTCATCTGAGCACGTTGGAGTTTGAATCAATTTAGTTAAAGTGTCCCGTTTGACACGATAGAACACGAAAAAGCTCGCGTGGCTCTTCTAGCACCCTGAGCTTGATTCTAAATAACTCGCGCGGCTCATCTGAGCACGCTCGAGTTTGAATCAATTTAGTTTAAGTGTCCCGTTTGACACGATAGAACACGAAATAGCTCATGTGGCTCTTCTAGCACCCTAGTGCTTGATTCTAAATTACTCGCGAGGCTCATCTAAGCACTTTGGAATTTGAATCAATTTTGTTCACGTGTCCCGTTTGGCACGATAAAAAACGAAATAGCTCGCGTGGCTCTTCTAGCACGCTAGAGCTTGATTCTAAATAACTCATGTGTCTCATCTGAGCATGATGGAGATCGAATCAATTTAGTTCACGTGTCCCGTTTGACACGATGGAACACGAAATAGCTCGCGTATCTCTTCTAGCACGCTAGAGCTTCATTCTAAATAACTCGCGTGACTCATGTAACCACACTGGAGTTTGAATGAATTTAGTTCACGTGTCCCATTTGGCACGATAGAACACGAAATAGCTCCTGTGGCTTTTCTAGCACGCTAGAGCTTGATTCTAAATAACTCGCGTGGCTCATCTGAGCACGCTGGAGTTCGAATCAATTTAGTTCACGTGTCCCATTTGGCACGATAGAACACGAAATAGCTCGCGTGGCTCTTTTGTCATGCTAGAGCTTGATTCTAAATAACTGGCGTGGCTCATCTGAGCACGCTGGAGTTCGACTCAATTTAGTTCACGTATCCCGTTTGACACGTTAGAACACGAAATAGCTCGCGTGGCTCTTTTAGCATACTAGAGCATGATTCTAAATAACTCGCGTGCCTCATCTCAGCACGCTGGATGTCGAATCAATTTAGTTCACCTGTCCCGTTTGGTACGATAGAACATGAAATAGCTCGCGTGGCTCTTCTGGCATGCTAGAGCTTGATTCTAAATAGCGTAGCTCATCTGAGCACGCTGGAGTTCGAATCAATTTAGTTCACGTGTCCTGTTTGACACGTTGGTACACGAATAGCTCACGTGGCTCTTCTAGCACGCTAGAGCTTGATTCTAAATAACTCGTGTGGCTCATCTAACCACGTAGGTGTTTGAATCAATTTTGTTCAGGTGTCCCGTTTGACATGATAGAACACGAAATAGCTCGCGTGGCTCTTCCAGCACGCTAGAGCTTGATTCTAAATAACTCGTGTGGCTCATCTGAGCACGCTGGAGTTCAAATCAATTTAATTCACGTGTCCCGTTTGACACGTTAGAACATGAAATAGCTCAAGTGGCTCTTTTAGCATGCTAGAGCTTGATTCTAAATAACTCGCGTGGCTCATCTGAGCACGCTGGAGTTCGAATCAATTTAGTTCACCTGTTTCGTTTAGCATGATAGAACACGAAATAGCTCGCGTGGCTCTTCTAGCACACTAGAGCTTGATTCTCAATAACTCGCGTGGCTCATCTCAGCACGCTGGAGTTCAAAACAATTTAGTTCACGTGTCCTGTTTGACACGTTGGAACACGAAATAGCTCGCGTGGCTCTTGTAGCACACTAGAGCTTGATTCTAAATAACTCGCGTGGCTCATCTGAGCACACTGGAGTTCGAATCAATTTAGTTCACGTGTCCCGTTTGACACGTTAGAACACGAAATAGCTCTCGTGGCTCTTTTAGCATGCTAGAGCTTGGTTCCAAATAACTCGCGTGGCTCATCTGAGCACGTTGGAGATCGAATCAATTTAGTTCATGTGTCCTGTTTTACACGTTGGAACACGAAATAGCTCGCGTGGCTCTTCTAGCACGCTAGGGTTTGATTCTAAATAACTCGCAAGGCTCATCTAACCACGCAGGTGTTCGAATCAATTTAGTTTACGTGTCCCATTTGACACGATAGAACACGAAATAGATCGTGTGGCTCTTCCAGCACGGTAGAGCTTGATTCTAAATAACTCGCGTTGCTCATCAGAGCACGCTCGAGTTCGACTCAATTTAGTTCACGTATCCCGTTTGACACGTTAGAACACGAAATAGCTCGCGTCGCTCTTATAGCATACTAGAGCTTGATTCTAAATAACTCGCGTGGCTCATCTCAGCACGTTGGATGTCAAATCAATATAGTTCACCTGTTCCGTTTGGCACGATAGAACACGAAATAGCTCGCGTGGCTCTTCTAGCATGCTAGAGCTTGATTCTAAATAACTCGCGTAGCTCATCTGAGCACGCTGGAGTTCGAATCAGTTTAGTTCACGTGTCCTGTTCGACACGTTGGAACACGAAATAGCTCGCGCGGCTCTTCTAGCACGCTAGAGCTTGATTCTAAATAACTCGCGTGGCTCATCTTACCATGTAGGTGTTTGAATCAATTCAGTTCACGTGGTCCGTTAGACACAATAGAACACGAAATAGCTCACGTGGCTCTTCTATCACGCTAGAGCTAGATTCTAAATAACTCGCATGGCTCATCTGAGCACGTTGGAGTTCGAATCAATTTAGTTCACCTGTCCCGTTTGGCACGATAGAACACGAAATAGCTCGCGTGGCTCTTCTAGCACACTAGAGCTTGATTCTAAATAACTCGCGTGGCTCTTTTGAGCACGTTGGAATTTGAATCAATTTAGTTCACGTGTCCCATTTGACATGATAGAACGTGAAATAGCTCCCATGGCTCTTCTAGTACGCTAGAGCTTGATTCCAAATACCTCGCGTGGCTCATCTGAGCACGCTGGTGTTCGAATCAATTTAGTTCACGTGTCCTGGTTGACACGATAGAACACGAAATAGCTCATGTGGCTCTTCTAGCACCCTAGTGCTTGATTCTAAATAACTCGCGTGGCTCGTCTAAGCACGCTGGAGTTTGAATCTATTTAGTTCACGTGTCCCGTTTGGCATGATAAAAAACGAAATAGCTCGCGTGGTTCTTCTAGCACGCTAAAGCTTGATTCTAAATAACTCATGTGGCTCATCTGAGCATGTTGGAGATCGAATCAATTTAGTTCACGTGTCCCGTTTGACACGATGGAACACGAAATAGCTCGCGTTGCTCCTCTAGCACGCTAGAGCTTCATTCTAAATAACCCGCGTGGCTCATGTAACCACACTGGAGTTTGAATGAATTTAGTTCACGTGTCCCATTTGGCACGATAGAACACGAAATAGCCCATGTGGCTTTTCTAGCACGCTAGAGCTTGATTCTAAATAACTCGCGTGGCTCATCTGAGCACGCTGGAGTTCGAATCAATTTAGTTCACGTGTCCCATTTGGCACGATAGAACACGAAATAGCTCGCGTGGCTCTTTTGGCATGCTAGAGCATGATTCTAAATAACTCGCGTGCCTCATCTCAGCACGCTGGATGTCGAATCAATTTAGTTCACCTGTCCCGTTTGGCACGATAGAACACGAAATAGCTCGCGTGGCTCTTCTAGCATGCTAGAGCTTGATTCTAAATAGCGTAGCTCATCTGAGCACGCTAGAGTTCGAATCCATTTAGTTCACGTGTTCTGTTTGCAACGTTGGAACACGAAATAGCTCGCGTGGCTCTTCTAACACGCTAGAGCTTGATTCTAAATAACTCGTGTGGCTCATCTAACCACGTAGGTGTTTGAATCAATTTAGTTCACGTGTCCCGTTTGACATGATAGAACACAAAATAGCTCGCGTGGCTCTTCCAGCACGCTAGAGCTTGATTCTAAATAACTCACGTGGCTCATCTGAGCACGTTGGAGTTCGAATCAATTTAATTCACGTGTCCCGTTTGACACGTTAGAACACGAAATAGCTCACGTGGCTCTTTTAGCATGCTAGAGCTTGGTTCTAAATAACTCGCGTGGCTCATCTGAGCACGCTGGAGTTGGAATCAATTTAGTTCACCTGTTTCGTTTGGCACGATAGAACACGAAATAGCTCGCGTGGCTCTTCTAGCACTCTTGAGCTTGATTCTCAATAACTCGCGTGGCTCATCTGAGCACGCTGGAGTTCGAATCAATTTAGTTCACGTGTCCTGTTTGACACGTTGGAACACGGAATAGCTCGCGTGGCTCTTCTAGCACGCTAGAACTTGATTCTAAATAACTCGTGTGGCTTATCTAACCACGTAGGTGGTCAAATCAATTTAGTTCACATGTCCCGTTTGACATGATAGAACTCGAAATAGCTCGCGTGGCTCTTCTAGCACGCTAGAGCTTGATTATAAATAACTCGCGTGGCTCATCTGAGCACGCTGGAGTTCTAATCAATTTAGTTCACGTGTCCTGTTAGACACGTTAGAACACGAAATAGCTCACGTGGCTCTTTTAGCATGCTAGAGCTTGGTTCTAAATAACTCGCATGGCTCATCTGAGCATGCTGGAGTTCGAATCTATTTTGTTCACCTGTCCCGTTTGGAATGATAGAACACAAAATAGCTCGTGTGGCTCTTCTAGCACCATAGAGCTTGATTCTAAATAACTCGCGTGGCTCATCTGAGCACGCTGGAGTTCGAATCAATTTAGTTCATGTGTCTTGTTTTACATGTTGGAACACGAAATAGCTTGCGTGGCTCTTCTAGCACGCTATGGTTTAATTCTAAATAACTCGCTTGGCTCATCTAACCACGCAGGTGTTTGAATCAATTTAGTTCACGTGTCCCGTTAGACATGATAGAAGACGAAATAGCTGGTGTGGCTCTTCTAGCACGCTAGAGCTTGATTCTAAATAACTCGCGTTGCTCATCTGAGCACGCTAGAGTTCGACTCAATTTAGTTCACGTATCCCGTTTGACACGTTAGAACACGAAATAGCTCGCGTGGCTCTTTTAGCATGCTAGAGCTTGATTTTAAATAACTCATGTGTCTCATCTCAGTACGCTGGATGTCGAATCAATTTATTTCACCTGTCCCGTTTGGCACGATAGAACACAAAATAGCTCGTGTGGCTCTTCTGGCATGCTAGAGCTTGATTCTAAATATCTCGCGTGGCTCATCTAATCACACAGGTGTTTGAATCAATTTAGTTCACGTGTCCCATTTGACATGATAGAACACGAAATAGCTCGTGTGGCTCTTATGGCACGCTAGAGCTTGATTCTAAATAACTCTCATTTCTCATCTGAGCATGCTGGAGTTCGACTCAATTTAGTTCACGTATCCCGTTTGACACGTTAGATCACGAAATAGCTCGCGTGGCTCTTTTAGCATGCTAGAGCTTTATTCTAAATAACTCGCTTGTCTCATCTCAGCACGCTGGATGTCGAATCAATTTAGTTCACCTGTCCTGTTCGACACGTTGGAACATGAAATAGCTCGCGTGGCTCTTCTAGCACGCTAGAGCTAGATTCCAAATAACTCACGTGGCTGATCTGAGCACGCTGGAGTTCGAATCAATTTAGTTCACCTGTCCCGTTTGGCACGATAGAACACGAAATAGCTCGCGTGGCTCTTCTAGCACGCTAGAGCTTGATTCTAAATAACTCGCGTGGCTCTTCTGAGCACGTTGGAATTTGAATCAATTCAGTTCACGTGTCCCGTTTGACACGATAGAGCGCGAAATAGCTCACATGGCTCTTCTAGCACGCTAGAGCTTGATTTCAAATACCTCGCATGGCTCATCTGAGCACGCTGGTGTTCGAATCAATTTAGTTCACGTGTCCTGGTTGACACGTTGGAACACGAAATAGCTCGCGTGCCTCTTCTAGCAAACTAGAGTTTGATTATAAATAACTTGCGTGGCTCATCTAACCACGCTGGAGTTTGAATCAATTTAGTTCACGTGTCCTGTTTGGCACGATAGATCACGTAATAGCTCGCGTGGCTCGTCTTGCACGCTAGAGCTTGATTCTAAATAACTCGCATGGCTCATCTTAGCACGCTGGATTTTGAATCAATCAGTTCACGTGTTCTGTTTGACACAATAGAACACGAAATAGCTCATGTGGCCCTTCTAGCACGATAGAGCTTGATTCTAAATAACTCGCGTGGCTCATCTGAGCACGTTGGAGTTTGAATCAAATTAGTTAAAGTGTCCCGTTTGACACGATAGAACACGAAAAAGCTCGCGTGGCTCTTCTAGCACCCTGAGCTTGATTCTAAATAGCTCGTGTGGCTCATCTGAGCATGCTGGAGCTTGAATCATTTAGTTCAAGTGTCCCGTTTGACACGATAGAACACGAAATAGCTCACGTGGCTCTTCTAGCACCCTAGAGCTTGATTCTAAATAACTCGCGTGGCTCATCTAAGCACGCTGGAGTTTGAATTAATTTAGTTCACGTGTCCCATTTGGCACGATAAAACACGAAATAGCTCGCGTGGCTCTTCTAGCACGCTAGAGCTTTATTCTAAATAACTCACGTAGCTCATCTGAGCACGCTGGAGATCGAATCAATTTAGTTCATGTGTCCCGTTTGACACGTTGGAACACGAAATAGCTCGCGTGGCTCTTCTAGCACGCTAGAGCTTGATTCTAAATAACTCGCGTGGCTCATCTAACCACGCTGGAGTTTGAATGAATTTAGTTCACGTGTCCCATTTGGCACGATAGAACACGAAATAGCTCGCGTGTCATTTCTAGCACGCTAGAGTTTAATTCTAAATAACTCGCGTGGCTCATCTCAGCTCGTTGGAGTTCGAATCAATTTAGTTCACGTGTCCCGTTTCACATGTTAGAACACGAAATAGCTCACGTGGCTCTTTTAGCATGCTAGAGCTTGATTCTAAATAACTGGCGTGGCTCATCTGAGCACGCTGGAGTTCGAATCAACTTAGTTCACCTCTCCCATTTGGCATGATAGAACACAAAATAGCTCGCGTGGCTCTTCTAGCATGCTAGAGCTAGATTCTCAATAACTCGTGTGGCCCATCTGAGCACGCTGGAGTTTGAATCAATTTAGTTCACGTGTCCCGTTTGACACGATAGAACAAGAAATAGCTCGCGGGGCTCTTCTATCACGCTAGAGCTTGATGCTAAATAACTCGCGTTGCTCATCTGAGCATGCTGGAGTTCGAATCAATTTAGTTCACGTGTCCTGTTTGATATGTTGGAACACGAAATAGCCCTCGTGGCTCTTCTAGCATGCTAGAGCTTGATTCTAAATAACTCGCGTGGCTCATCTAACCACGTAGGTGTTTGAATCAATTTAGTTCACGTGTCCCATTTGACATGATAGAACACGAAATATCTCGCGTGGCTCTTCTAGCACGCTAGAGCTTGATTCTAAATAACACGCGTGGCTCATCTGAGCAAGTTGGAGTTTGAATCAATTTAGTTAAAGTGTCCCATTTGACACGATAGAACATGAAAAAGCTCGCGTGGCTCTTCTAGCACCCTGAGCTTGATTCTAAATAACTCGCGTGGCTCATCTGAGCACGTGGAGTTTGAATTAATTTAGTTCAAGTGTCCCGTTTGACACGATAGAACACGAAATAGCTCACGTGGTTCTTCTAGCACCCTAGAGCTTGATTCTAAATAACTCGCGTGGCTGATCTAAGCACGCTGGAGTTTGAATCAATTTAGTTCACGTGTCCCGTTTGGCACGATAAAACACGAAATAGTGATGTACATAATTGTACTATTGTTTATTGCATCTTTTGACTTCATATTTCATTTGATTTCCGAACAAAAGTTTCAAAAGCATATGATCTCGTGTAAGAATGAGCTAAAGTGAAGGAAATAGAGTCTACACGAGTTTTGAGCTAACCATGCAGGAATTCGATGAAATCGGAGTCAAAACGGGCAAGCCAAGTGAAGCTGAGAAGAGGTCGATATCGACTGGAGACATCGATATCGACCCTGGATTTCGACACGACTTCTGAGTGTCGAGATAACCACACAAACCAGACTAGAAGCCTCGATATCGACACACATGCATCGATATCGACCATCGTCATAGACATCGACTGGAGTGGGACAAGTCAAGCAGAAACACAAGCATCGATATCGACCTCTAGAGTCGATATCGACCCTACATCGACAGAAGATAAATCCGATTTTGAGGCTCGGATTGTGAAGTCTATCATCGAAGCCATGAGTTATCTCGTTCTTTTAGATATTAGCAGTTGTTTGTTATCTTTTCCTTTAAGTTTATCAAAATAAAAGACCTATCCTAGTTGTTCGGATAGAGTTATTAGTTTAGATAGAAGTTACAATCCTCGGATAGCGAGGATTAGTAGCCTATAAATAAAGCCTTAGAGGCTGATTTGTTAGGCATCCAATCATAGAATCATCGAAGACGAGAACAATAGACAATAGATAGTTAGGTTTTTTGAGCTTTAAAGTTTCAAGCGCTTACGATAGTTGGCGTTGAAATTGTAAAGATTCGAAATTTTCCATTTATGCAAGTTATTTCAATTCAAGACATGTCTACGATCAATATGAGTGAGTAGTTCCCCTTTCTTCTAAGGTCGGGGTGAGCCCGACGATAGCCATGATGGTAAGGTAAGTATGTCGTTAAAGAATGTATCTTTTATCTCCTTCTACCTTGTTCTTCATCTTTAAATGCGAATTTAAGGAACTCATGTTATAAAACTTGGGTAGTAATTAGGGTTTCTTTTCGAAAGATTATAAACTCAATTATGACTAAGGTAGACACCAATTAGGTTAAGTAATTGAAAAATCTCTTTTCCTATTGGTCGGTTTAGGTGAAAGCCTTTTCCTTTATGATAAAAGCATGCATCTTTAGTTGATCCTTATTTCTACTATCATGGTTGTCGTCGTGGTTATCCTTGACCTTGGAAGATCTTTTCCTTTGAGTTTACATTAAAATTTTCCCGCCGTTCGTTGAGTCATCGAAAAACCCAACACCTTTGCTTATTTCTGATCATTGCTTCCTTTCCATCCTTGATTCTTCGGCCTTTTCTTTGCCGACAAAACCACTAACCCACTGCAGGAAAGACATCGATATCGACAGCAGAGGTCGATATCGACCAAAACTGATAGATCGATGGTTTTCTGAGTCGATCTCGAGACTCCTGGGAACATCTGCAAGCATCGATATCGACCACTTTGTGTCGAAATCGACCCCCTGTATCGACTGGCAGACTTCTGAGCCAGTCGATTTCGTGAACTAACCTCGATATCGACCCCCACCAGTCGATATCGACTACCGTTTTTGTTTCTGCAGGTTTTCTGTTGCAGACGACATCGACAGCCAAGGTTGACATCGAGGTCTGACATCGAGATCGAGGCTTCTGGTCGAATATAAAGGACGTGTTTTAAAATCTACTAGGATCCCGCTGACTCGCTTCCTCGTGGATCGAACCTGATTCCCTACTACTATAGCGGGGAGTCTTGAATTTATTTGAAGAGGCTAAGAGTTGTATTGGTTTATATTTTATTATATATTTCGATTCAATTCTCCCCACGTCAAATTTTGGCGCCGTTGCCGGGGAAGCTATCAATCGCGCCCTAGTAGTTTATTTTCACGGTTCTTTTTAGTGTTATTTTATAGGTGTATGCGACGTACTGGTGACCAACCTGAATTTGAAGGACTAGACGAACCAGAACGCTTTCTCCACCAAAGATCTCGAGTCCAAAGAATCATGGCGGACAACGAGACCCAGGCGCAACAAATTGAACGCTTAAGGAAGCAAGTAGAGGATTACGCTACCAGAGAAGCGGCACTAAGAGAGCGTGCTGACAGGGAGGAGGAAGCCAGGAGACGATATGAGATTCAAATCAACGCCCTCCCCCGGAATGCTAAGCAATACATGCACCCATCGCTCACAGTGCCTGAATCGGCTATTCTAATCCCTACTTCTAATTTTGAAATTAAGCCAAACTTTTTAACTGAAATAAGAAGGCATCAATATGAAGGGAAACCTAACGAATGCCCTAAGGCACATATACCAACCTTCTTAGACCTCTGTGATACAATTGCTGATGGACAAAGTCTTGAGTATGTTCAACTGAAAGCATTTCGCTGGTCTCTTACAGGAAAAGCATTGCAGTGGTTGGAAAGCCTAGCCCCAAGATCGCTCCGCACCTGGAATGAAGTCAAGGACGCGTTTCTCAACAAGTTCTTTCCTCCTTCTAAGACGGCGCTGATCCGACAGAAAATCACGGCTTTCAAACAAAAGCCTGGTGAGGCTCTGGCAACTGTTTGGGAGAGGTATAAGGACCTCCTACGATCATGCCCGACGCATGGCCAACCACCGTACGTCATCCAGGAGATCATATACAATGCTCTTGACGCTGCAACCAAGGAGAGGATCAACACATACACCGCCTATGGCTACCTTGAACTCGCTCCCCAAGAGGCTTGGGAAACCATTGAAAGGTTGGTGGAATTTGACAATACATATGGGACTCCTGAGGTTTCCGACGCACCATCATTGTCGAGGCCTGCCCCATCTATGCCATTGTACGAACCCTCTAAGGTGATCGATCCGGATGTAAAAGAACAATTTCATAGGGATCAACTTAGAAAGCTCCAGAAACAAGTGAGATTCCTATCGGCAAACCAGGATTGCATCGAATGTGGATCACAGCGACATACTACCATTGAGTGCCCCCATGCTGAGCAAGTGCAACTAGCGGAGACTCATGAGGAAGCCAACTTCATGAGGGGTCCCAATCGCCAATATTGGGGAGACCAAAGGTTCCAACAACCACAACGGAACCAGGTTAACCCTAGGGACCCCCCACTCTATAGAGCTCCTGGGCACCCTGAGAGAGACCAAAAGAAGGATGATCTTCAACTTGTATTGGACGAGATAAGGCGAAACCAAGCTATGAATGATCAATCCAACCATGCTATCCACTCTCAACTCAATCACCTTACCACAAGGATTGGAGAGATGGACATTTGGAAGAAGAACGTAGAGACCCAACTGGGTCAATTGGCGGCGCAAATCCCCAGACCGTCCGGAACATTCCCTGGGCAACCAACTACCAATCCTAAGGGGCAATCCGGGTCAGAACACATTGCAGCCATGCAACTAAGGAGTGGCACCAAAGTTCATAAGCCACAAAAGGCGACGGAGGAAGAAGTAACAGAGCCTGTCGACATCGACAACCCAGTCGATGTCGACCCTGAGGTCGATATCGACACCACTGTCGACCCCTTCGCCGACGTCGATGACACTGTAGCACCTGAGAGAGAACAACATAGGTCGAAATCGACCCTACCGGTCGATATCAACCACCCTCCTATCGACATCGAGGTTCAGCAGGCTCCTCCGACCACCGTTTTGGCTTCTCCGCCAAAGAAGACGCTACCCTTCCCTTCCAAAGCATTGAAGGACCCCACTCAAAGCAAGTTTAGGCGCTTTGTAAAGATTCTCCAAGGACTGAACATTACTATCCCTCTTACAGAAGCCCTAAGCGAGATGCCCGCCTATGTTCGATTCTTAAAAGACATCCTTAGCAAGAAGCGATCCATGGCAGAGATCGCAGAGGAATGCTCAAAGATGGATTTCCCTGAGAAGAGGAGCGATCCAGGGAAATTTGCAATCACGGTGGGACTTGGCCAACATCGCTACAAAGCCCTATGTGACCTAGGGGCAAGTGTAAGTCTCATGCCTCTCTCTATTTGGCAAAAGGTGAGCATTGGAGCACTTGAACCTGTGGATATGAAACTTTATATGGCTGATAATTCATTCGTCAGACCCACAGGTATAGTTGATGACGTCCCTGTAAAGGTAGGTAAATTCTTTGTGCCTACTGATTTCATTGTATTAGACAGGCCTGAAGATCCTATTGTACCTATCATCCTTGGTAGGCCTTTCTTAGCTACTGCGGATGCCAATATTAATGTACGTAGAGGATTACTAACCTTTACTATAGGGAACGAAGTCATTGAATTCTCCTCCAACCCCACAATGAAGGAAGTTAATGGTATGGAAATCAAGTCGGTCTACACTAGCATCATGGATTGCAAAGAACCGACGGAAAGGGCCCTAACTCCTGAAGAGGCCCTAGCCCTAGCTGCAGAGGAGCTTACCGACGAGGATATTGAAGAGTTCCTGGCTACATGCACGAGTGATGAGGAAATATTCGACGATGCTCTATCCATGGAGCTCGAAGATGAAGTCGATATCGACGAAGACAGGTCGACATCGACCAATCCACTCGATATCGAGTGCCCTCAGTCGACATCGACACACTCAGTAAGTCAAGTTCTCCCTTCTTCTCTTACAGGCGAAATCGACCAGCCCATGTCGACAGAAGTGGCCAAAATCGACCAGCCGAAATCGACAGAAGAGGTCGAAATCGACCAGCCGATATCGACATCAGAAGTCGAAATCGACCTTTACCACTTGACGCCAAACAGCTTCGAAGCCGAGGTATGTGCTGAACTCTCAGTCGATATTGATTATTCCTACTCGCCCTCGACCTTCTTTCTGCAGGAATATTTTGAAGAGTCCAAATCAAAGTTAGCATCACTCTATGTTTGGTCCACACCGACTCCTATAACTGATTTAGGAACTTCTATCAAGAGAATTGAGACGGATTACCTTGGTGAGATTATGAAGACGGAAGAGGTAGAGCCAATCCTAATCCCACAAGGCCCCTCTCCGGTGCTTAAGCCTCTACCCAACACACTTAGGTATGAGTTTCTTGGTGCAAATTCTACTTTCCCTGTAATTATCAATGCTTCACTAACCACACAGGAAGTAGATAAGCTTATGGAAGTACTTCGTGCTCATCGTAAGGCTATTGGATACTCTCTTGAGGACATAAAAGGTATTTCACCTGCTACTTGTATGCATAGAATCCTCCTTGAGGATGATCATAAGGCATCTATAGAACACCAACGGAAGCTCAACCCCAACATGAGAGAGGTGGTGAAGAAGGAGATCATGCGCATGCTGGATGCAGGAATCATCTATACCATCTCCGACAGCGAATGGGTGAGCCCAGTCCATGTGGTGCCTAAAAAGGGCGGAATGACCGTTGAGGAGAATGAGAAAGGCGAGCTTGTGCCAAAGCGAATCACAACTAGTTGGCGAATGTGCATTGACTACAGGAAACTCAACAATGCCACTAGAAAGGATCACTTTCCTCTTCCATTTATTGATCAAGTATTAGAGAGACTTGCCGAACATGATTATTTTTGTTATCTAGAGGGATATTCTGGTTTTTGGCAGGTCCCTATTCATCCTGACGATCAAGAAAAGACCACCTTCACTTGTCCCTATGGGACTTTTGCATATAGGAGAATGCCATTTGGGCTCTGCAATGCCCCTGCTACCTTTCAACGATGTATGATGGCTATCTTCTCCGACATGATTGAGGACATCGTGGAGGTATTTATGGATGACTTCTCTGTTTATGGCACTACTTTCGATATTTGTCTTGCTAACCTTCGCAGGGTACTTGCACGATGTGAAGAGACAAACTTGGTTCTCAATTGGGAGAAGTGCCACTTTATGGCACTACTTTCGATATTTGTCTAGTGATTGTCTTGAAGCTTTCAACAGGTTGAAGGAGGCCCTCATATCCGCCCCAATCATTCAATCACCCGATTGGTCGCAACCTTTTGAGATCATGTGCGACGCAAGCGATTATGCCGTAGGTGCTGTCCTAGGACAAAGGAGAGACAAAAAGCTTCATGCCATCTACTATGCAAGCAAGACTCTGGATGTCGTTCAAACAAAGTACACCACGACGGAAAAGGAGTTCTTGGCGGTGGTCTTCGCTTTTGAGAAGTTCCGCTCATACCTAGTGGGCTCTAAGGTTATTGTTCATACTGACCATGCAACTCTTAGGTACTTAATGGCAAAGAAGGATGCTAAACCTAGGCTCCTACGATGGGTACTCCTACTACAAGAGTTCGACGTTGAGCTTAAAGACAAGAAAGGAACGGAGAACTCCGTAGCCGATCATCTTTCAGGGCTACCCATAGGGCTTCTGGAAGAGTCACATGACAACATACCAATCAATGACTCCCGCCCTGACGAGCACTTAATGAGGCAAGAGGTAAGACGGGCAGAAGAACCACTCGATATCGACCCCAGCAGGTCGATATCGACTGTCCCAAAGGTAAGTCTTGCATCGATGTCGACCAATTTTGATCACAGGTTGTCCATTGCAGAGATCGAAATCGACCTCCAGACGTCGACATCGAGGACCCATATCGAGAAGCCCATGTCGACTAAGCCTGTCGATGCCGACCAGTCGATATCGACCCCAGAAAGTCGATATCGATCACCTTCAAAGCCCTCCGAAGGTGACGAAAAGGTAAGACTCGGTGAGGATTTCTTCTTTACACCTCCTTCTAGTCCTTTACATGATCTATTTGCTGTAAGAAGGGCGAAGGTACCTTGGTATGCGGATTTTGCTAACTATATTGTAGGAGGCGAGATTCCTTCAAGCTTAACTTCGCAACAAAGGAAGAAGTTTTTGCACGACGTCAAACAATATTATTGGGATGAACCCTATTTATTCAAACAGGGGAAAGACCATATCTTTCGACGTTGTATCCCGGAGGACGAGGTAGAGAGCGTCATTCACCATTGTCATTCTCTCCCTACAGGAGGTCATGCTAAAGGATTCAAGACCGCGGCGAAAATTCTTCAATGTGGTTTTTATTGGCCTAATCTTTTCAAGGATGTGCAAAACTATGTAACTTCTTGTGATGAGTGTCAACGTGCAGGTAATATCACATGGAGGAATGAGACACCACTCACAGGCATTTTAGAGGTCGAAGTCTTTGATGTATGGGGTATTGACTTCATGGGACCCTTCCCTGCTTCAGGCCCCTATAAATACATTCTAGTAGCGGTGGACTATGTCTCTAAATGGGTGGAGGCTGTAGCAACTAGGACCAACGACGCGAAGGTAGTCTCTAAGTTTATGAAAACTAACATCTTTCCTCGTTTTGGTGTTCCTAGAGTCCTTATTTCAGATGGTGGCTTGCATTTCATTGAGAGAGGCTTTGAAGCTCTTTTAGCTAAGTATGGGGTAAACCATAGGGTTGCAACACCCTATCACCCTCAAACTAGCGGTCAAGTAGAAGTCTCCAATCGCCAAATCAAAGCCATCTTGGAGAAGACGGTTTCCCGCTCAAGGAAAGATTGGTCGTCCAAACTGGATGATGCGCTCTGGGCCTACCGAACGGCCTATAAAACACCGCTTCGCACAACTCCCTATAACTTGGTATATGGTAAGTCATGTCACTTGCCCGTTGAACTTGAGCATAAAGCAATGTGGGCTCTTAAGGAGCTTAACATGGATTTCGACGAAGCGGGAAGGAGGAGGTTCATTGACTTACAAGCCTTGGAAGAGTTGCGCCTAAAGGCATATGAGAATGCCGAAATCTACAAAGAGCGCACTAAGAAATGGCATGATAGGAAGTTGGTGCCAAAAACATATGAGGTAGGTGACAAAGTCCTTGTTTTCAATTCTAGGCTTCGCTTATTTCCAGGGAAACTAAGGACAAGATGGAGCGGACCTTTCAAGGTTCATAAAGTATTCCCTCATGGAGCGGTGGAGTTATTTTGCGACGATGGATCAACCTTTAAGGTAAATGGCCACCGAGTAAAGAAATATTATGACAAGGAGGACCCAAAGGAAGAGATTCGCGCCACCTTGGCGTTGAACTAGCGCAAAAAGGGAAATATGTCGAGCTAACGACTTAAACTCAAGCGCTTCCGAGAGGTAACCCGTTCTTTTCCTTTTTCTTTCTTTTTTAGTTTTTTGTTTATGTTATATTTTTGAGATCATTCGTGGCTATTTTATCTAAAGTCAACAAAGAAATCCAGCCCAGAAGAGAGGTCGATATCGACCTATATGGTCGATATCGATCAGCCGACAGAAGGGAGTAACAGGACGTGTTAAACGGATGCAGAAGGGGGGTCGATATCGACCTCTATGGTCGATATCAGCTACAGATGGAGGTAAGCCGGGTCAGAATTGAATTTCTTTCAGTTTTTAATTTTTGGGGTTTTCATCCCCTTTATACAGCCCTGACTTCGACACCCTCCTCCCATTTTCGACACCCTAGCCGCCCCTCTTCCTCTTCATCCCTCTCCCTCCGATCACCCTCCCCACAGCCTCCCATCGCCGCAACCACCATACCCACCCACTGTCACCAAGATCCCCTCCTCCCTTCCTCGTTCTGTGCAGCAACACCCGCAGTCACCAAGATCCCCTCCTCTCTTCCTCGACCTAGCCCCCTCTCTCTCCCTCGTTTTCAAGCCTCTTCGCCCAGATCTATACGTTGCCGGCCAAGAATCGCCAGATCCGGCTGCCCCACGCCACCGGAGGACCCACCACAGCCACCAGCAGCCCTGACAACACACAGGATCTGGTCGATTTCGACCCTGGGCATCGATATCGACACCCTCCTGTCGATAGTCGGTTTTCTCTCTCGATTTTGCGGTTGCTTGCCTCTTTCTCTCCTAATTCCAACACTCTTCTGGTATGATTTTTCACCCTTCCTCTATTTTTTCTGATTTTTCATATTTAATTAGTTGATTGGGAAGAAATTTCATATTGGGTGTTTAGGTTTTGAACGTAGATTGCGCGGGAAAGAGTATTTGTATGGCATGAAATTTTTTTTTATATATATGTGGGGCTATGAATCTGAGTTTTGTTTATACATGGGCATGAAATCTGATTTATATATATTAGGGAGAAATCTGACTTTTATAAATTCATGTGGGGCAATAATCTGAATTTTTCATAAGTTTGGGCTAGGAATCTGAATTTTATATATATATGGGCTGATTTTGTAAATCTGATTTTTTAGGGGGTTTATATTCTGATTTTTTATATAGTTTGAAATCTGATTTTTTTTAGGCAACACTTATTTATGTCATAAGGTTCCTTTGTGTTAAAACTTTAAGAAATTGTGTACTTTCTTCCACTTAGACATTTACCTTTACAAAATTTCTAGCAGAATTAGAACCTAAGTTTGGGGTTCTCCCCATTTTAATCAAAGGGAATGTTATCTTTGGTATTGGCTTCTTTTGCAGACGATGGTTAGAGCCAAGAACATCCCTCAGGACGCGCTCCGCATTGAGGATGATCAGCAGCGCTCCCTTGCTGAGGAGTTGATTCCCCGAGCCACCAGGGCACGATGGTACCATCTCCCTGACATGATCCAGCTAGGATTTCACCCAGGCGTTCAGGAGGCATTTGAGAACGTCTCTCTACACAGGATAATCGAGCCCCTGGAGGCGCACAACCCCGTTCTCACTGGGGAGTTTATGGCCACATTAGAGGTTCCCGAGCGCACTTCGACTAGCCGCCGAGTCATCTTCCAGCTCGGCAACAGGCGACACAGACTATCGCTCGAGGAGATGAGCGATATTTTTGGGTTCATCCACACTTCGGCCGCCTTCAGGGTCCACGACCCCAATGTCATCTGGAGTTACATATCAGGTATACCCTACCCTGCCCTTACAGACTCCTTTACCTCTAGGGTTATGAGCCCACTTTTTAGGGTTATCTTGAGGATCCTGGCGAGTACCCTTTGGGCCAGGCTTGAGCTCCGTCGCCCGACACACCGTGAGACGGAGACTCTACGGAGGATGCTTTTCGAGGATGACCCTCTACCATACCTCCACTCCTGGCTCGAGCATATCGTAGACCGCAGACGAACGGTCTCTACAGACATCTTAGACGGTGGCATGGTGGCCATCCTCGCTGAGGCTCTCGGCGTCCACACTGAACGGTACACGGCCTACCAGCTCACGTACCTAGACGCGGCGGTATTGCGACAGGGCGGAGTCATCGCGACAGGGGCACAGGGATGGAGACACCCCCAAACGGGGATGCGCCTGCGACACGATTTCATGGATCTGCTGTATATCCCTGATTGGTACCAGTCTTGGACTGGGCAGCCATATCATACGGATATAGATCCGACCGCTGACCCCACCCTACGGAGGAGACCCCCGCTCTACAACCACGAGCCAGAGGTGGATGCTATGTCTTGGGACGCTGATCTCCATTCCGACGGAGCTGAGCAGCCCCCAGCCTACCAGGGTGGCATGGATGGCAACGACGATGATGACGCCAGGGATGATGCGGTTGGGGGAGGAGAGGGCCCGCAGGGGTCCCACCACAGCCACCACAGTCACCATAGCCACCACAGCTATGTACCTCCACCTCCTCCTCCCTTCCAGCCTGCCTACACCACTGATTGGCAGAAAGACATGTCTGCCCGCTTTACTAGGCTGGAGCTCTCCGTCTCTGAGATGCGCGAGGAGCAGCGACGCTATGGGAGATTCCTCGAGGGTTTGGGCTCATATATGGGCTTTTCCTTCGATCAGCAGGCCGGACCTTCCACTTTCCCACAGGCCGCCCCGACAGACTACTCAGGGGCAGCTCCTACACAGGGCTGGCCCTTGCTGTTGCCACCTCCCCCGCCCCCTGAGCAGTGATATACATCTAACGTAAGTGAGTGTGAGTGATCCTTCCCTTTACTTTATTTTTCTAACAGTGAGGACACTGTAATCTTTAAGTATGGGGTGGGGATTGAACTTGGACATTATAAACTGCTTTATCTGGTTGTGGTAGGGTTTAAAATTTGGCAAACTTGGCGTGTATTTTATTTACATTCTACTTGTATGCATTGCATCATATTTAACATTTATGCATTTTAAAGTTTAAGTTCTCAACCGTTTAGTTTGATTTTGTTGAGTATATAAAATGCTAAAAATCCAAAAAAAAAATAGAAAAATGTCAAAAATACAAAAAAATGCATGTTCATTTTTAAGTTTATTTTGCTTTAATCCCTACTTAGATGTCCTATGATGAAAACTCAATAGCTGACTTGATCATGTAAACCCTACGGCATATTTGGATGGTTTAGCCTAAGTCTTTAAATTTTTATGTAGATCGTGAACTTGTGATGAAATTGAGCACATATGATCCTAGGCTAAAAAGAAAATCCAACAAAAATTGTCCTTGTGAGAATTTTGACCTATAGGGAGAACATCAAAAATCCCTCCGCTTTCTTGAGTGAATTTACTCTTCCTATGCATCTCTAAATGTTGTGATAGTTATTCAAAACCAATGCATATATATGTTTATGTTTACGAGAATTAAATGATGGAGGCATCTTTTAAGCCAATTTTATCCTCGCTTTACCTACCCTGCATTATCCCTGCTTGAAGCCAGAACATTAGCCTGAGCCTGAATTGCAAACTCCACAAAATTATCCCTAGCCGAATTGAGCCTGACCCCCATTTGGGAATTGAGACTTAGATTGGTTGGACTAATTCCTTGTGGAAAGAAAAGAGCATAATGTCTAGTTGTAAGCAAGGAAATTATAGGATGGTACATATTTACATTTTGTCATATTTTGTAAAAGGATGTTTTGGCTCACCATATAAATGCACATAGTTTTAGTATTATGTTCGAAAAAAAAATCCGAAAAAAAAAATATATGTATAAAGTGCATGAGCCAAAATCCTTAAGTTTTTTATTCATACGAATGTTATATTTTTGAGAGGTGTATTAGAACTTGGAAGAAGGGTTGATGGAATGCATCTTTAAGAGCATTATATTGAAGAGTTATGGTTTGGGTAATGCAAGTGTTGAGATTTAGGAGTCTTGATTCCCGAATTTGAAAAGCACCACATAGCCAAATAATTCCATACCCTTTATTTCATACCAAGCCCCATTACAACCCCGCCGAATGGAGTCTTCTATGAAGTCTTCCATTGAGCGAAAGTCCTCCTGATGATTCTTATTGCATTTTCATAATTGGTTGCGAAGTGGATTTTTATAAATTGCAATGTTTATGAGATTGTATATGGAATTGAGTTGAGAGTGATCTTCATAGCCTAAACACATGAGAGTTGAGTGCAAACACATTATCCCTGTGAGGTTGGATTAAAATTGCATATGCCTATGGATCGCCAAAATATGTGCTATGACGTTAAATTCACTTGCTTTACTTTGCTACCGCTTATGATGTTGCTTTTGACAAAGGCAAAGACTTGAAGGGTGTGTTGTAGGTGTTGGTTATTGCTTGGTTATTGCTTGAGGACAAGCAAGTCTAAGTATGGGGTGTTTTGATTTACATAATTGTACTATTGTTTATTGCATCTTTTGACTTCATATTTCATTTGATTTCCGAACAAAAGTTTCAAAAGCATATGATCTCGTGTAAGAATGAGCTAAAGTGAAGGAAATAGAGTCTACACGAGTTTTGAGCTAACCATGCAGGAATTCGATGAAATCGGAGTCAAAACGGGCAAGCCAAGTGAAGCTGAGAAGAGGTCGATATCGACTGGAGACATCGATATCGACCCTGGATTTCGACACGACTTCTGAGTGTCGAGATAACCACACAAACCAGACTAGAAGCCTCGATATCGACACACATGCATCGATATCGACCATCATCATAGACATCGACTGGAGTGGGACAAGTCGAGCAGAAACACAAGCATCGATATCGACCTCTGGAGTCGATATCGACCCTACATCGACAGAAGATAAATCCGATTTTGAGGCTCGGATTGTGAAGTCTATCATCGAAGCCATGAGTTATCTCGTTCTTTTAGATATTAGCAGTTGTTTGTTATCTTTTCCTTTAAGTTTATCAAAATAAAAGACCTATCCTAGTTGTTCGGATAGAGTTATTAGTTTAGATAGAAGTTACAATCCTCGGATAGCGAGTATTAGTAGCCTATAAATAAAGCCTTAGAGGCTGATTTGTTAGGCATCCAATCATAGAATCATCAAAGACGAGAACAATAGACAATAGATAGTTAGGTTTTTTGAGCTTTAAAGTTTCAAGCGCTTACGATAGTTGGCGTTGAAATTGTAATGATTCGAAATTTTCCATTTATGCAAGTTATTTCAATTCAAGACATGTCTACGATCAATATGAGTGAGTAGTTCCCCTTTCTTCTAAGGTCGGGGTGAGCCCGACGATAGCCATGATGGTAAGGTAAGTATGTCGTTAAAGAATGTATCTTTTATCTCCTTCTACCTTGTTCTTCATCTTTAAATGCGAATTTAAGGAACTCATGTTGTAAAACTTGGGTAGTAATTAGGGTTTCTTTTCAAAAGATTATAAACTCAATTATGACTAAGGTAGACACCAATTAGGTTAAGTAATTGAAAAATCTCTTTTCCTATTGGTCGGTTTAGGTGAAAGCCTTTTCCTTTATGATAAAAGCATGCATCTTTAGTTGATCCTTATTTCTACTATCATGGTTGTCGTCGTGGTTATCCTTGACCTTGGAAGATCTTTTCCTTTGAGTTTACATTAAAATTTGCCCGCCGTTCGTTGAGTCATCGAAAAACCCAACACCTTTGCTTATTTCTGATCATTGCTTCCTTTCCATCCTTGATTCTTCGGCCTTTTCTTTGCCGACAAAACCACTAACCCACTGCAGGAAAGACATCGATATCGACAGCAGAGGTCGATATCGACCAAAACTAATAGATCGACGGTTTTCTGAGTCGATCTCGAGACTCCTGGGAACATCTACAAGCATCGATATCGACCACTTTGTGTCGAAATCGACCCCCTGTATCGACTGGCAGACTTCTGAGCCAGTCGATTTCGTGAACTAACCTCGATATCGACCCCCACCAGTCGATATCGACTACCGTTTTTGTTTCTGCAGGTTTTCTGTTGCAGACGACATCGACAGCCAAGGTCGACATCGAGGTCTGACATCGAGATCGAGGCTTCTGGTCGAATATAAAGGACGTGTTTTCAACGCTACTAGGATCCCGCTAACTCGCTTCCTCGTGGATCGAACCTGATTCCCTACTACTATACCGGGGAGTCTTGAATTTATTTGAAGAGGCTAAAAGTTGTATTGGTTTATATTTTATTATATATTTCGATTCAATTCTCCCCACGTCAAATAGCTCGCGTGGCTCTTCTAGCACGCTAGAGCTTGATTCTTAATAACTCACGTGGCTCATCTGAGCACGCTGGAGATCGAATCAATTTAGTTCACGTGTCCCGTTTGACACGTTGGAACACGAAATAGCTCGCGTGGCTCTTCTAGCACGCTAGAGCTTGATTCTAAATAACTCGCGTGGCTCATCTTACCACGCTGGAGTTTGAATGAATTTAGCTCACGGGTCCCATTTGGCACGATAGAACACGAAATAACTCGCGTGGCTCATCTGAGCACGCTGGAGTTCGAATCAATTTAGTTCACCTGTCCCATTTGGCACGATAGAACACAAAATAGCTCGCGTGGCTCTTCTAGCACGCTAGAGCTAGATTCTAAATAACTCGCGTGGCTCATCTGAGCACGCTGGAGTTTGAATCAATTTAGTTCACGTGTCCCGTTTGGCACGATAGAACACGAAATAGCTCGCGTGGCTTTTCTAGCACGCTAGAGCTTGATTCTAAATATCTCGCGTGGCTCATCTGAGCACGCCGGAGTTCGAATCAATTTAGTTCACATCTCCCGTTTGGCACGATAGAAATCGAAATAGCTCGCGTGGCTCATTTAGCATGCTAGAGCTTGATTCTAAATAACTGGCGTGGCTCATCTAAGCACGCTGGAGATCGAATCAATTTAGTTCACCTGTCCCATTTGCCACGATAGAACACAAAATAGCTCGCGTGGCCCTTCTAGCGCGCTAGAGCTGGATTCTAAATAACTGGCGTGGCTCATCTGAGCACGCTGGAGTTTGAATCAATTTAGTTCACGTGTCCCGTTTGACACGATAGAACACGAAATAGCTCGTGTGGCTCTTCTAGCACGCTAGAGCTTCATTCTAAATTACTCGCGTGGCTCATCTGAGCATGCTGGAGTTCGAATCAATTTTGTTCACATGTCCTGTTTGACACGATAGAACGCGAAATAGCTCGCATGGCTATTCTAGCACGCTAGAGCTTGATTCTAAATACCTCGCGTGGATTATCTGAGCACGCTGGTGTTCGAATCAATTTAGTTCACGTGTCCTGTTTGACATGTTGGAACACGAAATAGCTCCCGTGGCTCTTCTAGCACGCTAGAGCTTGATTCTAAATAACTCGCGTGGCTCATCTAACCACGTAGGTGTTTAAATCCATTTAGTTCACGTGTCCCGTTTGGTACGATAGAACACGAAATAGCTCGCGTGGCTCTTTTAGCATTCTAGAGCTTGATTCTAAATAATTGGCGTGGCTCATTTGAGCACGCTGGAGTTCGAATCAATTTAGTTCACGTGTCATGTTTGACACGTTGGAACACGAAATAGCTCCCTTTGCTCTTCTAGCACGCCAGAGCTTGATTCTAAATAACTCACGTGGCTCATCTAACCACGTAGGTATTTGAATCAATTTAGTTCACGTGTCCCGTTTGACATGATAGAACACGAAATAGCTCGCGTGGCTCTTCTAGCACACTGGAGCTTGATTCTAAATAAATCGCGTGGCTCATCTGAGCACGTTGGAGTTTGAATCAATTTAGTTAAAGTGTCCCGTTTGACACGATAGAACACGAAAAAGCTCGCGTGGCTCTTCTAGCACCTTGAGCTTGATTCTAAATAACTCGCGTGGCTCATCTTACCACGTTGGAGTTTGAATGAATTTAGTTCATGTGTCCCATTTGGCACGACAGAACACGAAATAGCTCGCGTGGCTTTTCTAGCACGCTAGAGCTAGATTCTAAATAACTCGCGTGGCTCATCTGAGCACGCTGGAGTTTGAATTAATTTAGTTCACGTGTCCCGTTTGACACGATAGAACACGAAATAGCTCACGTGGCTCTTCTAGCACGCTAGAGCTTGATTCTAAATAACTCGCGTGGCTCATCTGAGCACGCTGGAGTTCGAATCAATTTAGTTCACGTGTCCCGTTTGACACGATAGAATACGAAATAGCTCGCGTGCCTGTTCTAGCACGCTAGAGCTTGATTCTAAATAACTCGCGTGGATCATCTCACCACGTAGGTGTTTGAATCAATTTAGTTCACGTGTCCCGTTTGACACGATAGAACACGAAAAAGCTCGCGTGGCTCTTCTAGCACGCTAGAGCTTGATTCTATATAACTCGCGTGGCTCATCTGAGCACGCTGGAGTTTGAATCAATTTAGTTCACGTGTCCCGTTTTACACGTTTAAAAAAAAATAGCTCACGTGACTCTTTTAGCATGCTAGAGCTTGATTCTAAATAACTCGCGTGGCTCATCTAAGCACGCTGGAGTTTGAATCAATTTAGTTCACGGGTCCCGTTTGGCACGATAGAACACGAAATAGCTCGCGTGGCTCTTCTGGCACGCTAGAGCTTGATTCTAATTAACTCACGTGGCTTATCTGAGCATGCTGGAGATCGAATCAATTTAGTTCACGTGTCCCGTTTGACACGTTGGAACACGGAATAGCTCGCGTGGTTCTTCTAGCACGCTAGAGCTTGATTCTAAACAACTCGCGTGGCTCATCTAACCATGCTGGAGGTTGAATGAATTTAGTTCACGTTTCCCGTTTGGCACGATAGAATACGAAATAGCTCGCGTGGCTCTTTTAGCATGCTAGAGCTTGATTCTAAATAACTGGCGTGGCTCATCTGAGGACGCTGGAGTTCGAATCAATTTAGTTCACCTGTCCCATTTGGCAAGATAGAACACAAAATAGCTCACGTGGCTCTTCTAGCACGCTAGAGCTAGATTCTAAATAACTCGCGTGTCTCATCTGAGCACGCCAGAGTTTGAATCAATTTAGTTCACGTGTCCCGTTTGGCACGATAGAACACGAAATAGCTCGCGTGGCTCTTCTAGCACGCTAGAGCTTGATTCTAAATAACTCGTGTGGCTCATCTGAGCATGCTGGAGTTCGAATCAATTTAGTTCACGTGTCCTGTTTGACACGTTGGAACACGAAATAGCTCCCGTGGCTCTTCTAGCACGCTAGAGCTTGATTCTAAATAACTCGCGTGGCTCATCTAACCACGTAGGTGTTTGAATCAATTTAGTTCACGTGTTCTGTTAGACATGATAGAACACGAAATAGCTCGCATGGCTCTTCTAGCATGCTGGAGCTTGATTCTAAATAACTCGCGTGGCTCATCTGAGCACGTTGGAGTTTGAATCAATTTAGTTAAAGTGTCCCGTTTGACACGATAGAACACGAAAAAGCTCGCGTGGCTCTTCTAGCACCCTGAGCTTGATTCTAAATACCTCGTGTAGCTCATCTGAGCACGCTGGAGTTTGAATCAATTTAGTTCAAGTGTCCCGTTTGACACGGTAGAACACGAAATAGCTCACGTGGCTCTTCTAGCACCCTGGAGCTTGATTATAAAGGACTCGCGTGGCTCATCTAAGCACGCTGGGGTTTGAATCAATTTAGTTCACGTGTCCCGTTTGGCACGATAGAACACCAAATAGCTCGCGTGGCTCTTCTAGCACGCTAGGGCTTGATTCTAAATAACTCACGTGGCTCATCTGAGCATGCTGGAGATCGAATTAATATAGTTCACGTGTCCCGTTTAACACTTTGGAACACGAAATAGCTCGCGTGGCTCTTCTAGCACGCTAGAGATTAATTCTAAACGACTCGCGTGGCTCATCTAACCACGTTGGAGTTTGAATTAATTTAGTTCACGTGTCCCGTTTGGCACGATAGAACACGAAATTGCTCGCGTGGCTTTTCTAGCACGCTAGAGCTTCATTCTAAATAACTCGCGTGGCTCATCTGAGCACGCTGCAGTTCGAATCAATTTAGTTCACGTGTCCCGTTTGGCACGATAGGACACGAAATAGCTCGCGTGGCTCTTTTAGCATGCTAGAGCTTGATTCTAAATAACTGGCGTGGCTCATCTGAGGACGCTGGAGTTCGAATCAATTTAGTTCACCTGTCCCATTTGGCAAGATAGAACACAAAATAGCTCACGTTGCTCTTCTAGCACGCTAGAGCTAGATTCTAAATAACTCGCGTGGCTCATCTAAGCACGCCGGAGTTTGAATCAATTTAGTTCACGTGTCCCGTTTGACACGATAGAATACGAAATAGCTCGCGTGCCTGTTCTAGCACGCTAGAGCTTGATTCTAAATAACTCTCATGGCTCATCTCACCACGTAGGTGTTTGAAACAATTTAGTTCACTTGTCCCGTTTGACATGATAGAACATGAAATAGCTCGCGTGGCTCTTCTACCACGCTAGAGCTTGATTCTAAATAACTCGCGTGGCTCATCTGAGCACGTTGGAGTTTGAATCAATTTAGGTAAAGTGTCCCGTTTGACACGATAGAACACGAAAAAGCTCGCGTGGCTGTTCTAGCACCCTGAGCTTGATTCTAAACAACTCGCATGGCTCATCTAACCACGTTGGAGTTTGAATTAATTTAGTTCACGTGTCCCGTTTGGCACGATAGAACACGAAATTGCTCGCGTGGCTTTTCTAGCACGCTAGAGCTTGATTCTAAATAACTCGCGTGGCTCATCTGAGCACGCTGCAGTTCGAATCAATTTAGTTCACGTGTCCCGTTTGGCACGATAGGACACGAAATAGCTCGCGTGGCTCTTTTAGCATGCTAGAGCTTGATTCTAAATAACTGGCGTGGCTCATCTGAGGACGCTGGAGTTCGAATCAATTTAGTTCACCTGTCCCATTTGGCAAGATAGAACACAAAATAGCTCACGTGGCTCTTCTAGCACGCTAGAGCTAGATTCTAAATAACTCGCGTGGCTCATCTAAGCACGCCGGAGTTTGAATCAATTTAGTTCACGTGTCCCGTTTGACACGATAGAACACGAAATAGCTCGCGTGGCTGTTCTAGCACGCTAGAGCTTGATTCTAAATAACTCGTGTGGCTCATCTGAGCATGCTGGAGTTCGAATCAATTTAGTTCATGTGTCCTATATAACACATTGGAACACGAAATAGCTCCCGTGGCTCTTCTAGCACGCTAGAGCTTGATTCTAAATAACTCGCGTGGCTCATCTAACCACGTAGGTGTTTGAAACAATTTAGTTCACTTGTCCCATTTGACATGATAGAACATGAAATAGCTCGCGTGGCTCTTCTAGCACACTGGAGCTTGATTCTAAATAACTCGCGTGGCTCATCTGAGCACGTTGGAGTTTGAATCAATTTAGTTCATGTGTCCCGTTTGGCACGATAGTACACGAAATAGCTCGCGTGGCTCTTTTAGCATGCTAGAGCCTGATTTTGAATAACTGGCGTGCCTCATCTAAGGACGCTGGAGTTCGAATCAATTTAGTTCACCTGTCCCATTTGGCAAGATAGAACACAAAATAGCTCACGTGGCTCTTCTAGCACGTTAGACCTAGATTCTAAATAACTCGCGTGGCTCATCTAAGCACGCCGGAGTTTGAATCAATTTAGTTCACGTGTCCCATTTGACACGATAGAACACGAAATAGCTCGTGTGGCTGTTCTAGCACGCTAGAGCTTGATTCTAAATAACTCGTGTGGCTCATCTGAGCATGCTGGAGTTCGAATCAATTTAGTTCACGTGTCCTATATAACACGTTGGAACACGAAATAGCTCCCGTGGCTCTTCTAGCATGCTAGAGCTTGATTCTAAATAACTCGCGTGGCTCATCTGATCACGCCGGAGTTTGAATCAATTTAGGTAAAGTGTCCCGTTTGACACGATAGAACACGAAAAAGCTCGCGTGGCTGTTCTAGCACCCTGAGCTTGATTCTAAACAACTCGTGTGGCTCATCTGAGCACGCTGGAGTTTGAATCAATTTAGTTGAAGTGTCCCGTTTGACACGATAGAACACGAAATAGCTCATGTGGCTCTTCTAGCACGCTAGAGCTTGATTCTAAATAACTCGCGTGGCTCATCTGAGCACGCTGGAGTTCGAATCAATTTAGTTCACGTGTCCCGTTTGGCACGATAGGACACAAATTAGCTCGCGTGGCTCTTTTAGCATGCTAGAGCATGATTCTAAATAACTGGCGTGGCTCATCTGAGGACGCTGGAGTTCGAATAATTTAGTTTACCTATCCCATTTGGCAAGATAGAACACAAAATAGCTCACATGGCTATTCTAGCATGCTAGAGCTAGATTCTAAACAACTCGCATGGCTCATCTGAGCACGCCGGAGTTTGAATCAATTTAGTTCACCTGTCCCGTTTGACACGATAGAACACGAAATAGCTCGCGTGGCTCTTCTAGCACGCTAGAGCTGGATTCTAAATAACTCGTGTGGCTCATCTGAGCATGCTGGAGTTCGAATCAATTTAGTTCACGTGTCCTGTTTGACACGTTGGAGCACGAAATAGCTCCCGTGGCTCTTCTAGCACGCTAGAGCTTGATTCTAAATATCTCGCGTGGCTCATCTAACCACGTAGGTGTTTGAATCAATTTAGTTCACGTGTTCCGTTTGACATGATAGAACACGAAATAGCTCGCATGGCTCTTCTAGCACGCTAGAGCTTGATTCTAAATAACTCGTGTGGCTCATCTGAGCACGTTGGAGTTTGAATCAATTTAGTTAAAGTGTCCCGTTTGACACGATAGAACACGAAAAAGCTCACGCGGCTCTTCGAGCACCCTGAGCTTCATTCTAAATAAATCGTGTAGCTCATCTGAGCAAGCTGGAGTTTGAATCAATTTAGTTCAAGTGTCCCGTTTGACACGATAGAAAATGAAATAGCTCACGTGGCTCTTCTAGCACCCTGGAGCTTGATTCTAAATAACTCGCGTGGCTACTCTAAGCACGCTGGAGTTTGAATCAATTTACTTCACGTGTCCCGTTTGGTACGATAGAACACGAAATAGCTCGCGTGGCTCTTCTAGCACGCTAGAGCTTGATTCTAAATAACTCGTGTGGCTCATGTGAGCATGCTGGAGTTCGAATCAATTTAGTTCACGTGTCCTATTTAACACGTTGGAACACGAAATAGCTCTCGTGGCTCTTCTAGCACGCTAGAGCTTGATTCTAAATAACTCGCGTGGGTCATCTAACCACGTAGGTGTTTGAAACAATTTAGTTCACGTGTCCCGTTTGACATGATAGAACACGAAATACCTCGCGTGGCTCTTCTAGCACGCTGGAGCTTGATTCTAAATAACTCGCGTGGCTCATCTGAGCACATTGGAGTTTGAATCAATTTAGGTAAAGTGTCCCGTTTGACACGATAGAACACGAAAAAGCTCACGTGGCTCTTCTAGCACCCTGAGCTTCATTCTAAATAAATCGTGTAGCTCATCTGAGCAAGCTGGAGTTTGAATCAATTTAGTTCAAGTGTCCCGTTTGACACGATAGAAAATGAAATAGCTCACGTGGCTCTTCTAGCACCCTGGAGCTTGATTCTAAATAACTCGCGTGGCTACTCTAAGCACGCTGGAGTTTGAATCAATTTACTTCACGTGTCCCGTTTGGCACGATAGAACACGAAATAGCTCGCGTGGCTCTTCTAGCACGCTAGAGCTTGATTCTAAATAACTCGTGTGGCTCATCTGAGCATGCTGGAGTTCGAATCAATTTAGTTCACGTGTCCTATTTAACACGTTGGAACACGAAATAGCTCTCGTGGCTCTTCTAGCACGCCAGAGCTTGATTCTAAATAACTCGCGTGGGTCATCTAACCACGTAGGTGTTTGAAACAATTTAGTTCACGTGTCCCGTTTGACATGATAGAACACGAAATACCTCGCGTGGCTCTTCTAGCACGCTGGAGCTTGATTCTAAACAACTCGTGTGGCTCATCTGAGCACGCTGGAGTTTGAATCAATTTAGTTCAAGTGTCCCGTTTGACACGATAGAACACGAAATAGCTCACGTAGCTCTTCTAGCACGCCAGAGCTTGATTCTAAATAACTCGTGTGGTTCATCTGAGCACGCTGGAGTTCGAATCAATTTAGTTCACGTGTCTCGTTTGGCACGATAGGACACGAAATAGCTCGCGTGGCTCTTTTAGCATGCTAGAGCTTGATTCTAAATAACTGGCATGGCTCATTTGAGGACGCTAGAGTTCAAATCAATTTAGTTTACCTGTCCCATTTGGCAAGATAGAACACAAAATAGCTCACATGGCTCTTCTAGCACGCTAGAGCTAGATTCTAAACAACTCGCGTGGCTCATCTGAGCACGCCGGAGTTTGAATCAATTTAGTTCACGTGTCCCGTTTTGCACGATAGGACACGAAATAGCTCGCGTGGCACTTTTAGCATGCTAGGGCTTGATTCTAAATAACTGGCGTGGCTCATCTGAGGACACTGGAGTTCGAATCAATTTAGTTCACCTGTCCCATTTGGCAAGATAGAACACAAAATAGCTCACGTGGCTCTTCTAGCACGCTAGAGCTAGATTCTAAATAACTCGCGTGGCTCATCTGAGCACGCCGGAGTTTGAATCAATTTAGTTCATGTGTCCCGTTTGACACGATAGAACACGAAATAGCTCACGTGGCTCTTCTAGCACGCTAGAGCTCGATTCTAAATAACTCGTGTGGCTCATCTGAGCTTGCTGGAGTTCGAATCAATTTAGTTCACGTGTCCTGTTTGACACGTTGGAACACGAAATAGCTCCCGTGGCTCTTCTTGCACGCTAGAGCTTGATTCTAAATAACTCGCGTGGCTCATCTAACCACGTAGGTGTTTGAATCAATTTAGTTCACGTGTTCTGTTTGACATAATAGAACACGAAATAGTTCGCATGGCTCTTCTAGCACGCTGGAGCTTGATTCTAAATAACTCGCGTGGCTCATCTGAGCACGCTGGAGCTTGAATCAATTTAGTTCAAGTGTCCCGTTTGACACGATAGAACATGAAATAGCTCACGTGGCTCTTCTAGCACCCTGGAGCTTGATTCTAAATAACTCGCGTGGCTCATCTAAGCACGCTGCAGTTTGAATCAATTTAGTTCACGTGTCCCGTTTGGCACGATAGAACACGAAATAGCTCGTGTGGCTCTTCTAGCACGCTAGCGCTTGATTCTAAATAACTCACATGGCTCATCTGAGCATGCTGGAGATCGAATCAATTTAGTTCACGTGTCCTGTTTAACACGTTGGAACACGAAATAGCTCGCGTGGCTCTTCTAGCACGCTAGAGCTTGATTCTAAATAACTCGTGTGGCTCATCTGAGCACGCTGGAGTGCGAATCAATTTAGTTCACGTGTCCCGTTTGGCACGATAGGACACGAAATAGCTCGCGTGTCTCTTTTAGCATGCTAGAGCTTGATTCTAAATAACTGGCGTGGCTCATCTGAGGATGCTTGAGTTCGAATCAATTTAGTTCACCTGTCCCATTTGGCAAGATATAACACAAAATAGCTCACGTGGCTCTTCTAGCACGCTAGAGCTAGATTCTAAATAACTCGCGTGGCTCATCTGAGCACGCCGGAGTTTGAATCAATTTAGTTCACGTGTCCCGTTTGACACGATAGAATATGAAATAGCTCGCGTGGCTGTTCTAGCACGCTAGAGCTTGATTCTAAATAACTCGTGTGGCTAATCTGAGCATGCTGGAGTTCGAATCAATTTAGTTCACGTGTCCTATTTAACATGTTTGAACACGAAATAGCTCCCGTGACTCTTCTAGCACGCTAGAGCTTGATTCTAAATAACTCGCGTGGCTCATCTAACCACGTAGGTGTTTGAAACAATTTAGTTCACGTGTCCCGTTTGACATGATAGAACATGAAATAGCTCGCGTGGCTCTTCTAGCACGTTGGAGCTTGATTCTAAATAACTCACGTGGCTCATCTGAGCACGTTGGAGTTTGAATCAATTTAGTTCAAGTGTCCCGTTTGACACGATAGAACACGAAATAGCTCACGTGGCTCTTCTAGCACGCTAGAGCTTGATTCTAAATAACTCCCCTGGCTCATCTGAGCACGCCGGAGTTTGAATCAATTTAGTTCACGTGTCCCGTTTGACACGATAGAATATGAAATAGCTCGCGTGGCTGTTCTAGCACGCTAGAGCTTGATTCTAAATAACTCGTGTGGCTAATCTGAGCATGCTGGAGTTCGAATCAATTTAGTTCACGTGTCCTATTTAACATGTTTGAACACGAAATAGCTCCCGTGACTCTTCTAGCACGCTAGAGCTTGATTCTAAATAACTCGCGGGGCTCATCTAACCATGTAGGTGTTTGAAACAATTTAGTTCACGTGTCCCGTTTGACATGATAGAACATGAAATAGCTCGCGTGGCTCTTCTAGCACGCTGGAGCTTGATTCTAAATAACTCACGTGGCTCATCTGAGCACGTTGGAGTTTGAATCAATTTAGTTCAAGTGTCCCGTTTGACACGATAGAACACGAAATAGCTCACGTGGCTCTTCTAGCACGCTAGAGCTTGATTCTAAATAACTCCCCTGGCTCATCTAAGCACGCCGGAGTTTGAATCAATTTAGTTCACGTGTCCCGTTTGACACGATAGAATATGAAATAGCTCGCGTGGCTGTTCTAGCACGCTAGAGCTTGATTCTAAATAACTCGTGTGGCTAATCTGAGCATGCTGGAGTTCGAATCAATTTAGTTCACGTGTCCTATTTAACATGTTTGAACACGAAATAGCTCACGTGACTCTTCTAGCACGCTAGAGCTTGATTCTAAATAACTCGCGGGGCTCATCTAACCATGTAGGTGTTTGAAACAATTTAGTTCACGTGTCCCGTTTGACATGATAGAACATGAAATAGCTCGCGTGGCTCTTCTAGCACGCTGGAGCTTGATTCTAAATATCTCACGTGGCTCATCTGAGCACGTTGGAGTTTGAATCAATTTAGTTCAAGTGTCCCGTTTGACACGATAGAACACGAAATAGCTCACGTGGCTCTTCTAGCACGCTAGAGCTTGATTCTAAATAACTCGCCTGGCTCATCTGAGCGCGCGGGAGTTCGAATCAATTTAGTTCACGTGTCCCGTTTGGCACGATAGGACACGAAATAGCTCGCGTGGCTCTTTTAGCATGCTAGAGCTTGATTCTAAATAACTGGCGTGGCTCATCTGAGGACGCTACAGTTCGAATCAATTTAGTTTAACTGTCCCATTTGGCAAGATAGAAGACAAAATAGCTCACATGGATCTTCTAGCACGCTAGAGCTAGATTCTAAATAACTTGCGTGGCTCATCTAAGCACGCTGGAGTTTGAATCAATTTAGTTCACATGTCCCGTTTGACACGATAGAACACGAAATAGCTCGCGTGGCTCTTCTAGCACGATAGAGCTTGATTCTAAATAACTCGTGTGGCTCATTTGAGCATCCTGGAGTTCGAATCAATTTAGTTCACGTGTCTTGTTTGACACGTTGGAACACGAAATAGCTCCCGTGGCTCTTCTAGCAAGCTAGAGCTTGATTCTAAATAACTCGCGTGGCTCATTTAACCACGTAGGTTTTTGAATCAATTTAGTTCACGTGTTCCGTTTGACGTGATAGAACACGAAATAGCTCGCGTGGCTCTTCTAACACGCTGGAGCTTGATTCTAAATAACTCGCGTGGCTCATTAGAGCACGTTGGAGTTTGAATCAATTTAGTTAAAGTGTCCTGTTCGACACGATAGAACACGAAAAAGCTCGCGTGGCTCTTCTAGCACCCTGAGCTTGATTCTAAATAACTCGTGTGGCTCATTTGAGCACGCTGGAGTTTGAAACAATTTAGTTCAAGTGACCCGTTTGACACGATAGAACACGAAATAGCTCACGTGGCTCTTCTAGCACCCTAGAGCTTGATTCTAAATAACTCGCGTGGCTCATCTAAGCACGCTGGAGTTTGAATCAATTTAGTTCACGTGTCCCGTTTGGTATGATAGAACACGAAATAGCTCCCGTGGCTCTTCTAGCACGCTAGGGCTTGATTCTAAATAACTCATGTGGCTCATCTGAGCATGCTGGAGATCGAATCAATTTAGTTCACGTGTCTCGTTTAACACGTTGGAACACGAAATAGCTCGCGTGGCTCTTCTAGCACGCTAGAGCTTGATTCTAAACAACTCGCGTGGCTCATCTAACCATGTTGTAGTTTGAATGAATTTAGTTCATGTGTCCCGTTTAGCACGATAGAACACGAAAAAGCTCGCGTGGCTTTTCTAGCACGCTAGAGCTTGATTCTAAATAACTCGCGTGGCTCATCTGAGCACGCTGTAGTTCGAATGAATTTAGTACATGTGTCCCGTTTGGCACGATCGGACACGAAATAGCTCGCGTGGCACTTTTAGCATGCTAGAGCTTGATTCTAAATAACTGGCTTGGCTCATCTGAGGACGCTGGAGTTCGAATCAATTTAGTTCACCTGTCCCATTTGGCAAGATAGAACACAAAATAGCTCACGTGGCTCTTCTAGCACGCTAGAGCTAGATTCTAAATAACTCACGTGGCTCATCTGAGCACGCTGGAGTTTTAATCAATTTAGTTAACATGTCCCGTTTGACACGATAGAACACAAAATAACTCGCGTGGCTGTTCTAGCACGCTAGAGCTTGATTCTAAATAACTCGTGTGGCTCATCTGAGCACGTTGGAGTTTGAATCAATGTAGGTAAAGTGTCACGTTTGACACGATAGAACACGAAAAAGCTCACGTGGCTCTTCTAGCACCCTGAGCTTGATTCTAAATAACTCGCGTGGATCATCTGAGTGCGCGGGAGTTCCAATCAATTTAGTCCACGTGTCCCGTTTGGCACGATAGGACACGAAATAGCTCGTGTGGCTCTTTTAGCATGCTAGAGCTTGGTTCTAAATAACTGGCGTGGCTCATCTGAGGACGCTGATGTTCGAATCAATTTAGTTTACCTGTCCCATTTGGCAAGATAGAACACAAAATAGCTCACATGGCTCTTCTAGTACGCTAGAGCAAGATTCTAAATAACTCGCGTGGCTCATCTGAGCACGCCGGAGTTTGAATCAATTTAGTTCACATGTCCCGTTTGACACGATAGAACACGAAATAGCTCGCGTGGCTCTTCTAGCACGCTAGAGCTTGATTCTAAATAACTCGTGTGGCTCATCTCAGCATACTAGAGTTCGAATCAATTTAGTTCACGTGTCTTGTTTGACACGTTGGAACACGAAATAGCTCCCGTGGCTCTTCTAGCACGCTAGAGCTTGATTCTAAATAACTCGCGTGGCTCATCTAACCACGTAGGTGTTTGAAACAATTTAGTTCACGTGTTCCGTTTGACGTGATAGAACACGAAATAGCTCGCGTTGCTCTTCTAACACGCTGGAGCTTGATTCTAAATAACTCGCGTGGCTCATCTGAGCACGTTGGAGTTTGAATCAATTTAGTTAAAGTGTTCTGTTCGACACGATAGAACACGAAAAAGCTCGTGTGGCTCTTCTAGCACCCTGAGCTTGATTCTAAATAACTCGTGTGGCTCATCTGAGCACGCTGGAGTTTGAAACAATTAAGTTCAAGTGTCCCGTTTGACACGATAGAACACGAAATAGCTCACGTGGCTCTTCTAGCACCCTAGAGCTTGATTCTAAATAACTCGCGTGGCTCATCTAAGCACGCTGGAGTTTGAATCAATTTAGTTCACGTGTCCCGTTTGGCATGATAGAACACGAAATAGCTCGCGTGGCTCTTCTAGCACGCTAGGGCTTGATTCTAAATAACTCACGTGGCTCATCTGAGCATGCTGGAGATCGAATCAATTTAGTTCATGTGTCCCGTTTAACACGTTGGAACACGAAATAGCTCGCATGGCTCTTTTAGCACGCTAGAGCTTGATTCTAAACAACTCGCGTGGCTCATCTAACCATGTTGTAGTTTGAATGAATTTAGTTCACGTGTCCCGTTTAGCATGATAGAACACGAAAAAGCTCGCGTGGCTTTTCTAGCACGCTAGAGCTTGATTCTAAATAACTCGCGTGGCTCATCTGAGTACGCTGTAGTTCGAATCAATTTAGTTCACGTGTCCCGTTTGGCACGATAGGACACGAAATAGCTCGCATGGCACTTTTAGCATGCTAGAGCTTGATTTTAAATAACTGGCGTGGCTCATCTGAGGACGCTGGAGTTCGAATCAATTTCGTTCACCTATCCCATTTGGCAAGATAGAACACAAAATAGCTCACGTGGCTCTTCTAACACGCTAGAGCTATATTCTAAAGAACTCACGTGGCTCATCTGAGCACGCTGGAGTTTGAATCAATTTAGTTCACATGTCCCGTTTGACACGATAGAACACGAAATAACTCGCGTGGCTGTTCTAGCACGCTAGAGCTTGATTCTAAATAACTCGTGTGGCTCATCTCAGCATGCTGGAGTTCGTATCAATTTAGTTCACGTGTCTTGTTTGACACGTTGGAACACGAAATAGCTCCCGTGGCTCTTCTAGCACGCTAGAGCTTGATTCTAAATAACTCGCGTGGCTCATCTAACCAAGTAGGTGTTTGAATCAATTTAGTTCACGTGTTCCGTTTGACGTGATAGAACACGAAATAGCTCGTGTGGCTCTTCTAGCACGCTGGAGCTTGATTCTAAATAACTCGCGTGGCTCATCTAAGTGCGCGGGAGTTCGAATCAATTTAGTTCACGTGTCCCGTTTGGCACGATAGGACACAAAATAGCTCGCGTGGCTCTTTTAGCATGCTAGAGCTTGGTTCTAAATAACTGGCGTGGCTCATCTGAGGACGCTGGAGTTCGAATCAATTTAGTTTACCTTTCCCATTTGGCAAGATAGAACACAAAATAGCTCACATGGCTCTTCTAGCACGCTAGAGCTAGATTCTAAATAACTCGCGTGGCTCATCTGAGCACGCCGGAGTTTGAATCAATTTAGTTCACATGTCCCGTTTGACACGATAGTACACGAAATAGCTCGCGTGGCTCTTCTAGCACGCTAGAGCTTGATTCTAAATAACTCGTGTGGCTCATCTCAGCATACTGGAGTTCGAATCAATTTAGTTCACGTGTCTTGTTTGACACGTTGGAACACGAAATAGCTCCCGTGGCTCTTCTAGCACGCTAGAGCTTGATTTTAAATAACTCGCGTGGCTCATCTAACCACGTAGGTGTTTGAAACAATTTAGTTCACGTGTCCCGTTTGACATGATAGAACATGAAATAGCTCGCGTGGCTCTTCTAGCATGCTGGAGCTTGATTCTAAATAACTCGCGTGGCTCATCTGAGCACGTTGGAATTTGAATCAATTTAGTTCAAGTGTCCCGTTTGACACGATAGAACACGAAATAGCTCACGTGGCTCTTCTAGCACGCTAGAGCTTGATTCTAAATAACTCGCCTCGCTCATCTGAGTGCGCGGGAGTTCGAATCAATTTAGTTCACGTGTCCCGTTTGGCACGATAGGACACGAAATAGCTCGCGTGGCTCTTTTAGCATGCTAGAGCTTGATTCTAAATAACTGGCGTGGCTCATCTGAGGACGCTACAGTTCGAATCAATTTAGTTTACCTGTCCCATTTGGCAAGATAGAACTCAAAATAGCTCACATGGATCTTCTAGCACGCTAGAGCTAGATTCTAAATAACTTGCGTGGCTCATCTGAGCACGCCGAAGTTTGAATCAATTTAGTTCACATGTCCCGTTTGACACGATAGAACACGAAATAGCTCGGGTGGCTCTTCTAGCACGCTAGAGCTTGATTCTAAATAACTCGTGTGGCTCATTTGAGCATGCTAGAGTTCGAATCAATTTAGTTCACGTGTCTTGTTTGACACGTTGGAACACGAAATAGCTCCCGTGGCTCTTCTAGCACGCTAGAGTTTGATTCTAAATAACTCGCGTGGCTCATCTGAGCACGTTGGAGTTTGAATCAATTTAGTTAAAGTGTCCCGTTCGACACGATAGAACACGAAAAAGCTCACGTGGCTCTTCTAGCACCCTGAGCTTGATTCTAAACAACTCGTGTGGCTCATCTGACCACGCTGGAGTTTGAAACAATTTAGTTCAAGTGTCCCGTTTGACACGATAGAACACGAAATAGCTCACGTGGCTCTTTTAGCACCATAGAGCTTGATTCTAAATAACTCGCGTGGCTCATCTAAGCACGCTGGAGTTTGAATCAATTTAGTTCACGTGTTCCGTTTGGCATGATAGAACACGAAATAGCTCGCGTGGCTCTTCTAGCACGCTAGGGCTTGATTCTAAATAACTCACGTGGCTCATCTGAGCATGCTGGAGATCGAATCAATTTAGTTCACGTGTCCCGTTTAACACGTTGGAACACGAAATAGCTCGCGTGGCTCTTCCAGCACGCTAGAGCTTGATTCTAAACAACTCGCGTGGCTCATCTAACCATGTTGGAGTTTGAATGAATTTAGTTCACGTGTCCCGTTTAGCACGATAGAACACGAAAAAGCTCGCGTGGCTTTTCTAGCACGCTAGAGCTTGATTCTAAATAACTCGCGTGGCTCATCTAAGCACTCTGTAGTTCGAATCAATTTAGTTCACGTGTCTCGTTTGGCACGACAGGACACGAAATAGCTCGCGTGGCTCTTTTAGCATGCTAGAGCTTGATTCTAAATAACTGGCGTGGCTCATCTGAGGACGCTGGAGTTCGAATCAATTTAGTTCACCTGTCCCATTTGGCAAGATAGAACACAAAATAGCTCACGTGGCTCTTCTAGCACGCTAGAGCTTGATTCTAAACAACTCGCGTGGCTCATCTGAGCACGCTGGAGGTTGAATGAATTTAGTTCACGTGTCCCGTTTGGCACGATAGAACACGAAATAGCTCGCGTGGCTTTTCTAGCACGCTAGAGCTTGACTCTAAATAACTCTTGTGGCTCATCTGAGCACGTTGGAGTTCGAATCAATTTAGTTCACGTGTCCCGTTTGGCACGATAGGACACGAAATAGCTCGCGTGGTACTTTTAGCATACTAGAGCTTGATTCTAAATAACTGGCGTGGCTCATCTGAGGACGCTGGAGTTCGAATCAATTTAGTTCACCTGTCCCCTTAGGCAAGATAGAACACAAAATAGCTCACGTGGCTCTTCTAGCACGCTAGAGCTAGATTCTAAATAACTCACGTGGCTCATCTGAGCACGCTGGAGTTTGAATCAATTTAGTTAACATGTCCCGTTTGACACGATAGAACACAAAATAACTCGCGTGGCTGTTCTAGCACGCTAGAGCTTGATTCTAAATAACTCGTGTGGCTCATCTGAGCACTTTGGAGTTTGAATCAATGTAGGTAAAGTGTCCCGTTTGACACGATAGAACACGAAAAAGCTCGCGTGGCTCTTCTAGCACCCTGAGCTTGATTCTAAACAACTCGTGTGGCTCATCTGAGCACGCTGGAGTTTGAATCAATTTAGTTCAAGTGTCCCGTTTGACACGATAGAACACGAAATAGCTCACATGGCTCTTCTAGCACGCTAGAGCTTGATTCTAAATAACTCGCGTGGCTCATCTGAGTGCGCGGGAGTTCGAATCAATTTAGTTCACGTGTCCCGTTTGGCACGATAGGACACGAAATAGCTCGCGTGGCTCTTTTAGCATGCTAGAGCTTGGTTCTAAATAACTGGCGTGGCTCATCTGAGGACGCTGGAGTTCGAATCAATTTAGTTTACCTGTCCCATTTGGCAAGATAGAACACAAAATAGCTCACGTGGGTCTTCTAGCACGCTAGAGCTAGATTCTAAATAACTCGCGTGGCTCATCTGAGCACGCTGGAGTTTGAATCAATTTAGTTAACGTGTCCCGTTTGACACGATAGAACACGAAATAGCTCGCGTGGCTGTTCTAGCACGCTAGAGCTTGATTCTAAATAACTCGTGTGGCTCATCTGAGCATGCTGGAGTTCGAATCAATTTAGTTCACGTGTCTTGTTTGACACGTTGGAACACGAAATATCTCCCGTGGCTGTTCTAGCACGCTAGAGCTTGATTCTAAATAACTCGCGTGGCTCATCTAACCACGTAGGTCTATGAATCAATTTAGTTGACGTGTTCCGTTTGACGTGATAGAACACGAAATAGCTCGCGTAGCTCTTATAGCACGCTGGAGCTTGATTCTAAATAACTCGCGTGGCTCATCTCAGCACGTTGGAGTTTGAATCAATTTAGTTAAAGTGTCCCGTTTGACACGATAGAACACGAAAAAGCTCGCGTGGCTCTTCTAGCACCCTGAGCTTGATTCTAAATAACTCGTGTGTCTCATCTAAGCATGCTGGAGTTCGAATCAATTTAGTTCACGTGTCCTGTTTGACACGTTGGAACACGAAATAGCTCCCTTGGCTCTTCTAGCACGTTAGAGCTTGATTCTAAATAACTCGCGCGGCTTATCTAACCACGTAGGTGTTTGAATCAATTTAGTTCACGTGTTCCGTTTGACGTGATAGAACACGAAATAGCTCGCGTGGCTCTTCTAGCACGCTGGAGCTTGATTCTAAATAACTCGCGTGGCTCATCTGAGCACGTTGGAGTTTGAATCAATTTAGTTAAAGTGTCCCGTTCGACACGATAGAACACGAAAAAGCTCGCGTGGCTCTTCTAGCACCCTGAGCTTGATTCTAAATAACTCATGTGGCTCATCTGAGCACGCTGGAGTTTGAATCAATTTAGTTCACGTGTCCTGTTTGGCACGATAGAACACGAAATAGCTCGCGTGGCTCTTCTAGCACGCTAGGGCTTGATTCTAAATAACTCACGTGGCTCATCTGAGCATGCTGGAGATCGAATCAATTTAGTTCACGTGTCCCGTTTAACACGTTGGAACACGAAATAGCTCGCGTGGCTCTTCTAGCACGCTAGAGCTTGATTCTAAACAACTCGCGTGGCTCATCTAACCATGTTTGAGTTTGAATGAATTTAGTTCACGTGTCCCGTTTAGCACGATAGAACACGAAAAAGCTCGCGTGGCTTTTCTAGCACGCTAGAGCTTGATTCTAAATAACTCGCGTGGCTCATCTAAACACTCTGTAGTTCGAATCAATTTAGTTCACGTGTCCCGTTTGGCACGACAGGACACGAAATAGCTCGCGTGACTCTTTTAGCATGCTAGAGCTTGATTCTAAATAACTGGCGTGGTTCATCTGAGGACGCTGGAGTTCGAATCAATTTAGTTCACCTGTCCCATTTGGCAAGATAGAACACAAAATAGCTCACGTGGCTCTTCTAGCACGCTAGAGCTTGATTCTAAACAACTCGCGTGGCTCATCTGAGCACGCTGGAGGTTGAATGAATTTAGTTCACGTGTCCCGTTTGGCACGATAGAACACGAAATAGCTCGCGTGGCTTTTCTAGCACGCTACAGCTTGACTCTAAATAACTCGTGTGGCTCATCTGAGCACGCTGGAGTTCGAATCAATTTATTTCACGTGTCCTATTTAACACGTTGGAACAAGAAATAGCTCCCGTGGCTCTTCTAGCATGCTAGAGCTTGATTCAAAATAACTCGCGTGGCTCTTCTAACACGCTGGAGCTTGATTCTAAATAACTCGCGTGGCTCATCTGAGCACGTTGGAGTTTGAATCAATTTAGTTAAAGTGTCCCGTTTGACACGATAGAACACAAAAAAGCTCGCGTGGCTCTTCTAGCACCCTGAGCCTAATTCTAAATAACTCGTGTGGCTCATCTGAGCACGCTGGAGTTTGAATCAATTTGGTTCAAGTGTCCCGTTTGACACGATAGAACACGAAATAGCTCACGTGACTCTTCTAGCACGCTAGAGCTTGATTCTAAATAACTCGCATGGCTCATTTGAGCACGCTGGAGTTCGAATAAATTTAGTTCATGTGTCCTGTTTGAAATGTTGGAACACGAAATAGCTCCTGTGGCTCTTCTAGCACGCTAGAGTTGATTCTAAATAACTCGCGTGGCTCATCTAACCACGTAGGTGTTTGAATCAATTTAGTTCACGTGTCCCCTTTGGCATGATAGAACATGAAATAGCTCGCGTGGCTCTTCTTTCACGCTGGAGCTTGATTCTAAATAACTCGCGTGGCTCATCTGAGCACGTTGGAGTTTGAATCAATTTAGTTAAAGGGTCCTGTTTGACACGAAAAAGCTCGCGTGGCTCTTCTAGCACCCTGAGCTTGATTCTAAATAACTCGCGTGGCTCATCTGAGCACGCTGGAGTTTGAATCAATTTAGTTCAAGTGTCCCGTTTTACACGATAGAACACAAAATAGCTCACGTGGCTCTTCTAGCACCCTAGAGCTTGATTCTAAATAACTCGCGTGGCTCATCTAAGCACGCTGGAGTTTGAATCAATTTAGTTCACGTGTCCCGTTTGGCACGATAGAACACGAAATAGCTCGCGTGGCTCTTCTAGCACGCTAGAGCTTGATTCTAATTAACCCACGTGGCTCATCTGAGCATGCTGGAGATCGAATCAATTTAGTTCACGTGTCCCGTTTGACACGTTGGAACACGAAATAGCTCGTGTGGCTCTTCTAGCACGCTAGAGCTTGATTCTAAACAACTCGCATGGCTCATCTAACCACGCTGGAGGTTGAATGAATTTAGTTCACGTGTCCCGTTTGGCACGATAGAACACGAAATAGCTCGCGTGGCTTTTCTAGCACGCTAGAGCTTGATTACAAATAACTCGTGTGGCTCATCTGAGCACGCTGGAGTTCGAATCAATTTAGTTCACGTGTCCCGTTTGGCACGATAGGACACGAAATAGCTCGCGTGGCTCTTTTAGCATGCTAGAGCTTGATTCTAAATAATTGGCGTGGCTCATCTGAGGACGCTGGAGTTCGAATCAATTTAGTTCACCTGTCCCAATTGGCAAGATAGAACACAAAATAGCTCACGTGGCTCTTCTAGCACGCCAGTGCTAGATTCTAAATAACTCGCGTGGCTCATCTGAGGACGGCGGAGTTTGAATCAATTTAGTTCACGTGTCCCGTTTGACACGATAGAACACCAAATAGCTCGCGTGGCTCTTCTATCACGCTAGAGCTTGATTCTAAATAACTCGTGTGGCTCATCTCAGCATGCTGGAGTTCGAATCAATTTAGTTCACGTGTCTTGTTTGACACGTTGGAACATGAAATAGCTCTCGTGGCTCTTCTAGCACGCTAGAGCTTGATTCTAAATAACTCGCGTGGCTCATCTAACCACGTAGGTGTTTGAATCAATTTAGTTCACGTGTTCCGTTTGACGTGATAGAACACGAAATAGCTCGCGTGGCTCTTCTAGCACGCTGGAGCTTGATTCTAAATAACTCGCGTGGCTCATCTGAGCACGTTGGAGTTTGAATCAATTTAGTTAAAGTGTCCCGTTCGACACGATAGAACACGAAAAAGCTCGTGTGGCTCTTCTAGCACCCTGAGCTTGATTCTAAATAACTCATGTGGCACATCTGAGCACGCTGGAGTTTGAAATAATTTAGTTCAAGTGTCCCGTTTGACGTGATAGAACACGAAATAGCTCACGTGGCTCTTCTAGCACCCTAGAGCTTGATTCTAAATAACTCGCGTGGCTCATCTAAGCACGCTGGAGTTTGAATCAATTTAGTTCACGTGTCCCGTTTGGCACGATAGAACACGAAATAGCTCGCGTAGCTCTTCTAGCACGCTAAGGCTTGATTCTAAATAACTCACGCGACTCATCTGAGCATGCTGGATATCGAATCAATTTAGTTCACGTGTCCCGTTTAACACGTTGGAACACGAAATAGCTCGCGTGGCTCTTCTAGCACGCTAGAGCTTGATTCTAAACAACTCGCGTGGCTCATCTAACCATGTTGGAGTTTGAATGAATTTAGTTCACGTGTCCCGTTTAGCACGATAGAACACGAAAAAGCTCGCGTGGCTTTTCTAGCACGCTAGAGCTTGATTCTAAATAACTCGCGTGGCTCATCTGAGCACTCTGTAGTTCGAATCAATTTAGTTCATGTGTCCCGTTTGGCACGATAGGACACGAAATAGCTCGCGTGGCTCTTTTAGCATGCTAGAGCTTGATGCTAAATAACTGGCGTGGCTCATCTGAGGACGCTGGAGTTCGAATCAATTTAGTTCACATGTCCCATTTGGCAAGATAGAACACAAAATAGCTCACGTGGCTCTTCTAGCACGCTAGAGCTAGATTCTAAATAACTCGTGTGGCTCATCTGAGCATGCTGGAGTTTGAATCAATTTAGTTAACATTTCCCGTTTGACATGATAGAACACGAAATAACTCGCGTGGCTGTTCTAGCACGCTAGAGCTTGATTCTAAATAACTCGTGTGGCTCATCTGAGCATGCTGGAGTTCGAATCAATTTATTTCACGTGTCCTATTTAACATGTTGGAACAAGAAATAGCTCCCGTGGCTCTTCTAGCATGCTAGAGCTTGATTCAAAATAACTCGCGTGGCTCTTCTAACACGCTGGAGCTTGATTCTAAATAATTCGCGTGGCTCATCTGAGCACGTTGGAGTTTGAATCAATTTAGTTAAAGTGTCCCGTTTGACACGATAGAACACGAAAAAGCTCGTGTGGCGCTTCTAGCACCCTGAGCTTAATTCTAAATAACTCGTGTGGCTCATCTGAGCACGCCGGAGTTTGAATCAATTTGGTTCAAGTGTCCCGTTTGACACGATAGAACACGAAATAGCTCACGTGGCTCTTCTAGCACGCTAGAGCTTGATTCTAAATAACTCGCGTGGCTCATCTGAGCACGCTGGAGTTCGAATCAATTTAGTTCACGTGTCCTGTTTGAAATGTTGGAACACGAAATAGCTCCTGTGGCTCTTCTAACACGCTAGAGTTGATTCTAAATAAATCGCGTGGCTCATCTAACCACGTAGGTGTTTGAATCAATTTAGTTCACGTGTCCTCTTTGGCATGATAGAACACGAAATAGCTCGCGTGGCTCTTCTATCACGCTGGAGCTTGATTCTAAATAACTCGCGTGGCTCATCTGAGCACGTTGGAGTTTGAATCAATTTAGTTAAAGTGTCCCGTTTGACACGAAAAAGCTCGCGTGGCTCTTCTAGCACCATGAGCTTGATTCTAAATAACTCGCGTGGCTCATCTAAGCACGCTGGAGTTTGAATCAATTTAGTTCAAGTGTCCCGTTTTACACGATAGAACACAAAATAGCTCACGTGGCTCTTCTAGCACCCTAGATCTTGATTCTAAATAACTCGCGTGGCTCATCTAAGCACGCTGGAGTTTGAATCAATTTAGTTCACGTGTCTTGTTTGACACGTTGGAACACGAAATAGCTCGCGTGGCTCTTCTAGCACGCTAGAGCTTGATTCTAAATAACTCGCGTGGCTCATCTGAGCATGCTGGAGATCGAATCAATTTAGTTCATGTGTCCTATTTAACACGTTGGAACACGAAATAGCTCGTGTGGCTCTTCTAGCACGCTAGAGCTTGATTCTAAACAACTCGCGTGGCTCATCTAACCACGCTGGAGGTTGAATGAAGTTAGTTCACGTGTCCCGTTTCGCACGATAGAACACGAAAAAGCTCGCGTGGCTTTTCTAGCACGCTAGAGCTTCATTCCAAATAACTCGTGTGGCTCATCTGAACACGCTGGAGTTCGAATCAATTTAGTTCACATGTCCCATTTGGCACGATAGGACACGAAATAGCTCGCGTGGCTCTTTTAGCATGCTAGAGCTTGATTCTAAATAATTGGCGTGGCTCATCTGAGGACGCTGGAATTCGAATCAATTTAGTTCACCTGTCCCAATTGGCAAGATAGAACACAAAATAGCTCACGTGGCTCTTCTAGCACGCCAGTGCTAGATTCTAAATAACTCGCGTGGCTCATCTGAGCACGCCGGAGTTTGAATCAATTTAGTTCACGTGTCCCGTTTGACACGATAGAACACCAAATAGCTCGCGTGGCTCTTCTAGCACGCTAGAGCTTGATTCTAAATAACTCGTGTGGCTCATCTGAGCATTCTTGAGTTCGAATCAATTTAGTTCACGTGTCCTGTTTGACACGTTGGAACACGAAATATATCCCTTGGCTCTTCTAGCACGCTAGAGCTTGATTCTAAATAACTCGCGCGGCTTATCTAACCACGTAGGTGTTTGAATCAATTTAGTTCACGTGTCCCATTTGACATGATAGAACACGAAATAGCTCGCGTGGCTCTTCTAGCACGCTGGAGCTTGATTCTAAATAACTCGCGTGGCTCGTCTGAGCACGTTGAAGTTTGAATCAATTTAGTTAAAGTGTCCCGTTTGACACGATAGAACACGAAAAAGCTCGAGTGGCTCTTCTAGCACCCTGAGCTTGATTCTAAATAACTCGTGTGGCTCATCTGAGCACGCTGGAGTTTGAATCAATTTAGTTCAAGTGTCCCGTTTGACACGATAGAACACGAAATAGCTCACGTGGATCTTCTAGCACCCTAGAGCTTGATTCTAAATAACTCGCGTTGCTCATCTGAGCACGCTGGAGTTCGAATCAATTTAGTTCACGTGTCCCATTTGGCACGATAGGACACGAAATAGCTCGCGTGTCTCTTTTAGCATGCTAGAGCTTGATTCTAAATAACTGGCGTGGCTCATCTGAGGACGCTGGAGTTCGAATTAATTTAGTTCACCTGTCCCATTTGGCAAGATAGAACACAAAATAGCTCACGTGGATCTTCTAGCACGCTAGAGCTAGATTCTAAATAACTCGCGTGGCTCATCTGAGCACGCCGAAGTTTGAATCAATTTAGTTCACGTGTCCCGTTTGGCACGATAGGACACGAAATAGCTCGCGTGGCTCTTTTAGCATGCTAGAGCTTGATTTTAAACAACTGGCGTGGGTCATCTGAGGACGCTGGAGTTCGAATCAATTTAGTTCACCTGTCCCATTTGGCAAGATAGAACACAAAATAGCTCACGTGGGTCTTCTAGCACGCTAGAGCTAGATTCTAAATAACTCGCGTGGCTCATCTGAGCACGCTGGAGTTTGAATCAATTTAGTTAACGTGTCCCGTTTGACACGATAGAACACGAAATAGCTCGCGTGGCTGTTCTAGCACGCTAGAGCTTGATTCTAAATAACTCGTGTGGCTCATCTGAGCATGCTGGAATTCGAATCAATTTAGTTCACGTGTCTTGTTTGACACGTTGGAACACGAAATAGCTCCCGTGGCTCTTCTAGCACGCTAGAGCTTGATTCTAAATAACTCGCGTGGCTCATCTAACCACGTAGGTCTTTGAATCAATTTAGTTCACGTGTTCCGTTTGACGTGATAGAACACGAAATAGCTCGCGTGGTTCTTCTAGCACGCTGGAGCTTGATTCTAAATAACTCGCGTGGCTCATCTCAACACGTTGGAGTTTGAATCAATTTAGTTAAAGTGTCCCGTTTGACACGATAGAACACGAAAAAGCTCGCGTGGCTCTTCTAGCACCCTGAGCTTGATTCTAAATAACTCGTGTGGCTCATCTGAGCATTCTGGAGTTCGAATCAATTTAGTTCACGTGTCCTGTTTGACACGTTGGAACACGAAATAGCTCCCTTGGCTCTTCTAGCACGTTAGAGCTTGATTCTAAATAACTCGCGCGGCTTATCTAACCACGTAGGTTTTTGAATCAATTTAGTTCACGTGTCCCGTTTGACATGATAGAACACGAAATAGCTCGCGTGGCTCTTCTAGCACGCTGGAGCTTGATTCTAAATAACTCGCGTGGCTCATCTGAGCACGTTGGAGTTTGAATCAATTTAGTTAAAGTGTCCCGTTTGACACGATACAACACGAAAAAAGCTCGAGTGGCTCTTCTAACACCCTGAGCTTGATTCTAAATAACTCGTGTGGCTCATCTGAGCACGCTGAAGTTTGAATTAATTTAGTTCAAGTGTCCCGTTTGACACGATAGAACACGAAATAGCTCACGTGGCTCTTCTAGCACCCTAGAGCATGATTCTAAATAACTCGCGTTGCTCATCTGAGCACGCTGGAGTTCGAATCAATTTTGTTCACCTGTCCCATTTGGCAAGATAGAACACAAAATAGCTCACGTGGGTCTTCTAGCACGCTAGAGCTAGATTCTAAATAACTCGCGTGGCTCATCTGAGCACGCTGGAGTTTGAATCAATTTAGTTAAAGTGTCCCGTTTGACACGATAGAACACGAAAAAGCTCGCGTGGCTCTTCTAGCACCCTGAGCTTGATTCTAAATAACTCGTGTGGCTCAACTGAGCATTCTGGAGTTCGAATCAATTTAGTTCACGTGTCCTGTTTGACAAGTTGGAACACGAAATAACTCCCTTGGCTCTTCTAGCACGCTAGAGCTTGATTCTAAATAACTCGCGCGGCTTATCTAACCACGTAGGTGTTTGAATCAATTTAGTTCACGTGTCCCGTTTGACATGATAGAACACGAAATAGCTCGCGTGGCTCTTCTAGCACGCTGGAGCTTGATTCTAAATAACTCGCGTGGCTCATCTGAGCACGTTAGAGTTTGAATCAATTTAGTTAATGTGTCCCGTTTGACACGATACAACACGAAAAAAGCTCGAGTGGCTCTTCTAACACCCTGAGCTTGATTCTAAATAACTCGTGTGGCTCACCTGAGCACGCTGAAGTTTGAATTAATTTAGTTAAAGTGTCTCGTTTGACACGATAGAACACGAAATAGCTCACGTGGCTCTTCTAGCACCCTAGAGCATGATTCTAAATAACTCGCGTTGCTCATCTGAGCACGCTGGAGTTCGAATCAATTTAGTTCACCTGTCCCATTTGGCAAGATAGAACACAAAATAGCTCACGTGGGTCTTCTAGCACGCTAGAGCTAGATTCTAAATAACTCGCGTGGCTCATCTGAGCACGCTGGAGTTTGAATCAATTTAGTTAACGTGTCCCGTTTGACACGATAGAACACGAAATAGCTCGCGTGGCTGTTCTAGCACGCTAGAGCTTGATTATAAATAACTTGTGTGGCTCATCTGAGCATGCTGGAGTTCGAATCAATTTAGTTCACGTGTCTTGTTTGACACGTTGGAACACGAAATAGCTCCCGTGGCTCTTCTAGCACGCTAGAGCTTGATTCTAAATAACTCGCGTGGCTCATCTAACCACGTAGGTCTTTGAATCAATTTAGTTCACGTGTTCCGTTTGACGTGATAGAACACGAAATAGCTCGCGTGGCTCTTCTAGCACGCTGGAGCTTGATTCTAAATAACTCGCGTGGCTCATCTGAGCACGTTGGAGTTTGAATCAATTTAGTTAAAGTGTCCCGTTTGACACGATAGAACACGAAAAAAGCTCGAGTGGCTCTTCTAACACCCTGAGCTTGATTCTAAATAACTCGTGTGGCTCATCTGAGCACGCTGAAGTTTGAATTAATTTAGTTCAAGTGTCCCGTTTGACACGATAGAACACGAAATAGCTCACGTGGCTCTTCTAGCACGCTAGAGCTTGATTCTAAATAACTCGCGTGGCTCATCTGAGCACGCTGGAGTTCGAATCAATTTAGTTCACGTGTCCCGTTTGGCACGATAGGACACGAAATAGCTCGCGTGGCTCTTTTAGCATGCTAGAGCTTGATTTTAAACAACTGGCGTGGGTCATCTGAGGACGCTGGAGTTCGAATCAATTTAGTTCACCTGTCCCATTTGGCAAGATAGAACACAAAATAGCTCACGTGGGTCTTCTAGCACGCTAGAGCTAGATTCTAAATAACTCGCGTGGCTCATCTGAGCATGCTGGAGTTTGAATCAATTTAGTTAACGTGTCCCGTTTGACACGATAGAACACGAAATAGCTCGCGTGGCTGTTCTAGCACGCCAGAGCTTGATTCTAAATAACTCGTGTGGCTCATCTGAGCATGCTGGAGTTCGAATCAATTTAGTTCACGTGTCTTGTTTGACACGTTGGAACACGAAATATCTCCCGTGGCTCTTCTAGCACGCTAGAGCTTGATTCTAAATAACTCGCGTGGCTCATCTAACCACGTAGGTCTTTGAATCAATTTAGTTTACGTGTTCCGTTTGACGTGATAGAACACGAAATAGCTCGCGTGGCTCTTCTAGCACGCTGGAGCTTGATTCTAAATAACTCGCGTGGCTCATCTCAGCACGTTGGAGTTTGAATCAATTTAGTTAAAGTGTCCCGTTTGACACGATAGAATACGAAAAAGCTCGCGTGGCTCTTCTAGCACCCTGAGCTTGATTCTAAATAACTCGTGTGGCTCATCTGAGCATTCTGGAGTTCGAATCAATTTAGTTCACGTGTCCTGTTTGACACGTTGGAACACGAAATAGCTCCCTTGGCTCTTCTAGCACGTTAGAGCTTGATTCTAAATAACTCGCGCGGCTTATCTAACCACGTAGGTGTTTGAATCAATTTAGTTCACGTGTCCCGTTTGACATGATAGAACACGAAATAGCTCGCGTGGCTCTTCTAGCACGCTGGAGCTTGATTCTAAATAACTCGCGTGGCTCATCTAAGCACGTTGGAGTTTGAATCAATTTAGTTAAAGTGTCCCGTTTGACACGATACAACACGAAAAAAGCTCGAGTGGCTCTTCTAACACCCTGAGCATGATTCTAAATAACTCGTGTGGCTCATCTAAGCACGCTGAAGTTTGAATTAATTTAGTTCAAGTGTCCCGTTTGACACGATAGAACACGAAATAGCTCACGTGGCTCTTCTAGCACCCTAGAGCATGATTCTAAATAACTCGCGTTGCTCATCTGAGCACGCTGGAGTTCGAATCAATTTAGTTCACCTGTCCCATTTGGCAAGATAGAACACAAAATAGCTCACGTGGGTCTTCTAGCACGCTAGAGCTAGATTCTAAATAACTCGCGTGGCTCATCTGAGCACGCTGGAGTTTGAATCAATTTAGTTAAAGTGTCCCGTTTGACACGATAGAACACGAAAAAGCTCGCGTGGCTCTTCTAGCACCCTGAGCTTGATTCTAAATAACTCGTGTGGCTCAACTGAGCATTCTGGAGTTTGAATCAATTTAGTTCACGTGTCCTGTTTGACAAGTTGGAACACGAAATAACTCCCTTGGCTCTTCTAGCATGCTAGAGCTTGATTCTAAATAACTCGCGCGGCTTATCTAACCACGTAGGTGTTTGAATCAATTTAGTTCACGTGTCCCGTTTGACATGATAGAACACGAAATAGCTCGCGTGGCTCTTCTAGCACGCTGGAGCTTGATTCTAAATAACTCGCGTGGCTCATCTGAGCACGTTGGAGTTTGAATCAATTTAGTTAAAGTGTCCTGTTTGACACGATACAACACGAAAAAAGCTCGAGTGGCTCTTCTAACACCCTGAGCTTGATTCTAAATAACTCGTGTGGCTCATCTGAGCACGCTGAAGTTTGAATTAATTTAGTTCAAGTGTCCCGTTTGACACGATAGAACACGAAATAGCTCACGTGGCTCTTCTAGCACCCTAGAGCATGATTCTAAATAACTCGCGTTGCTCATCTGAGCACGCTGGAGTTCGAATCAATTTAGTTCACCTGTCCCATTTGGCAAGATAGAACACAAAATAGCTCACGTGGGTCTTCTAGCACGCTAGAGCTAGATTCTAAATAACTCGCGTGGCTCATCTGAGCACGCTGGAGTTTGAATCAATTTAGTTAACGTGTCCCGTTTTACACGATAGAACACGAAATAGCTCGCGTGGCTGTTCTAGCACGCTAGAGCTTGATTATAAATAACTCGTGTGGCTCATCTGAGCATGCTGGAGTTCGAATCAATTTAGTTCACGTGTCTTGTTTGACACGTTGGAACACGAAATAGCTCCTGTGGCTCTTCTAGCACGCTAGAGCTTGATTCTAAATAACTCGCGTGGCTCATCTAACCACGTAGGTCTTTGAATCAATTTAGTTCACGTGTTCCGTTTGACGTGATAGAACACGAAATAGCTCGCGTGGCTCTTCTAGCACGCTGGAGCTTGATTCTAAATAACTCGCGTGGCTCATCTGAGCACGTTGGAGTTTGAATCAATTTAGTTAAAGTGTCCCGTTTGACACGATAGAACACGAAAAAGCTCGCCTGACTCTTCTAGCACCCTGAGCTTGATTCTAAATAACTCGTGTGGCTCATCTGTGCATTCTGGAGTTCGAATCAATTTAGTTCACGTGTCCTGTTTGACACGTTGGCACACGAAATAGCTCCCTTGGCTCTTCTAGCACGCTAGAGCTTGATTCTAAATAACTCCCGCGGCTTATCTAACCACGTAGGTGTTTGAATCAATTTAGTTCACGTGTCCCGTTTGACATGATAGAACATGCAATAGCTCGCGTGGCTCTTCTAGCACGCTGAAGCTTGATTCTAAATAACTCGCGTGGCTCATCTGAGCACGTTGGAGTTTGAATCAATTTAGTTAAAGTGTCCCGTTTGACATGATAGAACACGAAAAAGCTCGAGTGGCTCTTCTAGCACCCTGAGCTTGATTCTAAATAACTCGTGTGGCTCATCTGAGCACGCTGGAGTTTGAATTAATTTAGTTCAAGTGTCCCGTTTGACACGATAGAACACGAAATAGCTCACGTGGCTCTTCTAGCACCCTAGAGCTTGATTCTAAATAACTCGCGTTGCTCATCTGAGCACGCTGGAGTTCGAATCAATTTAGTTCACGTGTCCCGTTTGGCACGATAGGACACGAAATAGCTCGCGTGGCTCTTTTAGCATGCTAGAGCTTGATTTTAAACAACTGGCGTGGGTCATCTGAGGACGCTAGAGTTCGAATCAATTTAGTTCACCTGTCCCATTTGGCAAGATAGAACACAAAATAGCTCACGTGGGTCTTCTAGCACGCTAGAGCTAGATTCTAAATAACTCGCGTGGCTCATCTGAGCACGCTGGAGTTTGAATCAATTTAGTTAACGTGTCCCGTTTGACACGATAGAACACGAAATAGCTCGCGTGGCTGTTCTAGCACGCTATAGCTTGATTCTAAATAACTCGTGTGGCTCATCTGAGCATGCTGGAGTTCGAATCAATTTAGTTCACGTGTCTTGTTTGACACGTTGGAACACGAAATAGCTCCCGTGGCTCTTCTAGCACGCTAGAGCTTGATTCTAAATAACTCGCGTGGCTCATCTAACCACGTAGGTCTTTGAATCAATTTAGTTCACGTGTTCCGTTTGACGTGATAGAACACGAAATAGCTCGCGTGGCTCTTCTAGCACGCTGGAGCTTGATTCTAAATAACTCGCGTGGCTCATCTGAGCACGTTGGAGTTTGAATCAATTTAGTTAAAGTGTCCCGTTTGACACGATAGAACACGAAAAAGCTCGCCTGACTCTTCTAGCACCCTGAGCTTGATTCTAAATAACTCGTGTGGCTCATCTGTGCATTCTGGAGTTCGAATCAATTTAGTTCACGTGTCCTGTTTGACACGTTGGCACACGAAATAGCTCCCTTGGCTCTTCTAGCACGCTAGAGCTTGATTCTAAATAACTCGCGCGGCTTATCTAACCACGTAGGTGTTTGAATCAATTTAGTTCACGTGTCCCGTTTGACATGATAGAACATGCAATAGCTCGCGTGGCTCTTCTAGCACGCTGAAGCTTGATTCTAAATAACTCGCGTGGCTCATCTGAGCACGTTGGAGTTTGAATCAATTTAGTTAAAGTGTCCCGTTTGACATGATAGAACACGAAAAAGCTCGAGTGGCTCTTCTAGCACCCTGAGCTTGATTCTAAATAACTCGTGTGGCTCATCTGAGCAAGCTGGAGTTTGAATTAATTTAGTTCAAGTGTCCCGTTTGACACGATAGAACACGAAATAGCTCACGTGGCTCTTCTAGCACCCTAGAGCTTGATTCTAAATAACTCGCGTTGCTCATCTGAGCACGCTGGAGTTCGAATCAATTTAGTTCACGTGTCCCGTTTGGCACGATAGGACACGAAATAGCTCGCGTGGCTCTTTTAGCATGCTAGAGCTTGATTTTAAACAACTGGCGTGGGTCATCTGAGGACGCTAGAGTTCGAATCAATTTAGTTCACCTGTCCCATTTGGCAAGATAGAACACAAAATAGCTCACGTGGGTCTTCTAGCACGCTAGAGCTAGATTCTAAATAACTCGCGTGGCTCATCTGAGCACGCTGGAGTTTGAATCAATTTAGTTAACGTGTCCCGTTTGACACGATAGAACACGAAATAGCTCGCGTGGCTGTTCTAGCACGCTATAGCTTGATTCTAAATAACTCGTGTGGCTCATCTGAGCATGCTGGAGTTCGAATCAATTTAGTTCACGTGTCTTGTTTGACACGTTGGAACACGAAATAGCTCCCGTGGCTCTTCTAGCACGCTAGAGCTTGATTCTAAATAACTCGCGTGGCTCATCTAACCACGTAGGTCTTTGAATCAATTTAGTTCACGTGTTCCGTTTGATGTGATAGAACACGAAATAGCTCGTGTGGCTCTTCTAGCACGCTGGAGCTTGATTCTAAATAACTCGCGTGGCTCATCTCAGCACGTTGGAGTTTGAATCAATTTAGTTAAAGTGTCCCGTTTAACATGATAGAACACGAAAAAGCTCGCGTGGCTCTTCTAGCACCCTGAGCTTGATTCTAAATAACTCGTGTGGCTCATCTGAGCATTCTGGAGTTCGAATCAATTTAGTTCACGTGTCCTGTTTGACACGTTGGAACACGAAATAGCTCCCTTGGCTCTTCTAGCACGTTAGAGCTTGATTCTAAATAACTCGCGCGGCTTATCTAACCACGTAGGTGTTTGAATCAATTTAGTTCACGTGTCCCGTTTGACATGATAGAACACGAAATAGCTCGCGTGGCTCTTCTAGCACGCTGGAGCTTGATTCTAAATAACTCGCGTGGCTCATCTGAGCACGTTGGAGTTTGAATCAATTTAGTTAAAGTGTCCCGTTTGACACGATAGAACACGAAAAACCTCGAGTGGCTCTTCTAGCACCCTGAGCTTGATTCTAAATAACTCGTGTGGCTCATCTGAGCACGCTGGAGTTTGAATTAATTTAGTTCAAGTGTCCCGTTTGACACGATAGAACACGAAATAGCTCACGTGGCTCTTCTAGCACGCTAGAGCTTGATTCTAAATAACTCGCGTGGCTCATCTGAGCACGCTGGAGTTCGAATCAATTTAGTTCACGTGTCCCGTTTGGCACGATAGGACACGAAATAGCTCGCGTGGCTCTTTTAGCATGCTAGAGCTTGATTTTAAACAACTGGCGTGGGTCATCTGAGGACGCTGGAGTTCTAATCAATTTAGTTCACCTGTCCCATTTGGCAAGATAGAACACAAAATAGCTCATGTGGGTCTTCTAGCACGCTAGAGCTAGATTCTAAATAACTCGCGTGGCTCATCTGAGCACGTTGGAGTTTGAATCAATTTAGTTAACGTGTCCCGTTTGACACGATAGAACACGAAATAGCTCGCGTGGCTGTTCTAGCACGCCAGAGCTTGATTCTAAATAACTCGTGTGGCTCATCTGAGCATGCTGCAGTTCGAATCAATTTAGTTCACGTGTCTTGTTTCACACGTTGGAACACGAAATATCTCCCGTGGCTCTTCTAGCACGCTAGAGCTTGATTCTAAATAACTCGCGTGGCTCATCTAACCACGTAGGTCTTTGAATCAATTTAGTTCACGTGTTCCATTTGACGTGATAGAACACGAAATAGCTCGCGTGGCTCTTCTAGCACGCTGGAGCTTGATTCTAAATAACTTGCGTGGCTCATCTGAGCACGTTGGAGTTTGAATCAATTTAGTTAAAGTGTCCCGTTTGACACGATAGAACATGGAAAAGCTCGCGTGGCTCTTCTAGCACCCTGAGCTTGATTCTAAATAACTCGTGTGGCTCATCTGAGCATTCTGGAGTTCGAATCAATTTAGTTCACGTGTCCTGTTTGACACGTTGGAACACGAAATAGCTCCCTTGGCTCTTCTAGCAAGCTAGAGCTTGATTCTAAATAACTCGCGCGGCTTATCTAACCACGTAGGTGTTTGAATCAATTTAGTTCACGTGTCCCGTTTGACATGATAGAACACGAAATAGCTCGCGTGGCTCTTCTAGCACGCTGGAGCTTGATTCTAAATAACTCGCGTGGCTCATCTGAGCACGTTGGAGTTTGAATCAATTTAGTTAAAGTGTCCTGTTTGACACGATAGAACACAAAAAAGCTCGAGTGGCTCTTCTAGCACCCTGAGCATGATTCTAAATAACTCGTGTGGCTCATCTGAGCACGCTGGAGTTTGAATTAATTTAGTTCAAGTGTCCCGTTTGACACGATAGAACACGAAATAGCTCACGTGGCTCTTCTAGCACCCTAGAGCTTGATTCTAAATAACTCGCGTTGCTCATCTGAGCACGCTGGAGTTCGAATCAATTTAGTTCACGTGTCCCGTTTGGCACGATAGGACACGAAATAGCTCGCGTGGCTCTTTTAGCATGCTAGAGCTTGATTTTAAACAACTGGCGTGGGTCATCTGAGGACGCTGGAGTTCGAATCAATTTAGTTCACCTGTCCCATTTGGCAAGATAGAACACAAAATAGCTCACGTGGGTCTTCTAGCACGCTAGAGCTAGATTCTAAATAACTCGCGTGGCTCATCTGAGCACGCTGGAGTTTGAATCAATTTAGTTAACGTGTCCCGTTTGACACGATAGAACACGAAATAGCTCGCGTGGCTGTTCTAGCACGCTAGAGCTTGATTCTAAATAACACGTGTGGCTCATCTGAGCATGCTCGAGTTCGAATCAATTTAGTTCACGTGTCTTGTTTGACACGTTGGAACACGAAATAGCTCCCGTGGCTCTTCTAGCACGCTAGAGCTTGATTCTAAATAACTCCCGTGACTCATCTAACAACGTAGGTCTTTGAATCAATTTAGTTCACGTGTTCCGTTTGACGTGATAGAACACGAAATAGCTCGCGTGGCTCTTCTAGCACGCTGGAGCTTGATTCTAAATAAATCGCGTGGCTCATCTGAGCACGTTGGAGTTTGAATCAATTTAGTTAAAGTGTCCCGTTTGACACGATAGAACACGAAAAAGCTCGCGTGGCTCTTCTAGCACCCTGAGCTTGATTCTAAATAACTCGTGTGGCTCATCTGAGCATTCTGGAGTTCGAATCAATTTAGTTCACGTGTCCTGTTTGACACGTTGGAACACGAAATAGCTCCCTTGGCTCTTCTAGCACGCTAGAGCTTGATTCTAAATAACTCGCGCGGCTTATCTAACCACGTAGGTGTTTGAATCAATTTAGTTCACGTGTCCCGTTTGACATGATAGAACACGAAATAGCTCGCGTGGCTCTTCTAGCACGCTGGAGCTTGATTCTAAATAACTCGCGTGGCTCATCTGAGCACGTTGGAGTTTGAATCAATTTAGTTAAAGTGTCCCATTTGACACGATAGAACTCGAAAAAGCTCGAGTGGCTCTTCGAGCACCCTGAGCTTGATTCTAAATAACTCGTGTGGCTCATCTGAGGACGCTGGAGTTCGAATTAATTTAGTTCACCTGTCCCCTTTTGGCAAGATAGAACACAAAATAGCTCACGTGGATCTTCTAGCACGCTAGAGCTAGATTCTAAATAACTCGCGTGGCTCATCTGAGCACGCCGGAGTTTGAATCAATTTAGTTCACGTGTCCCGTTTGGCACGATAGGACACGAAATAGCTCGCGTGGCTCTTTTAGCATGCTAGAGCTTGATTTTAAATAACTGGCGTGGGTATTCTGAGGACGCTGGAGTTCGAATCAATTTAGTTCACCTGTCCCATTTGGCAAGATAGAACACAAAATAGCTCACGTGGCTCTTCTAGCACGCTAGAGCTAGATTCTAAATAACTCGCGTGGCTCATCTGAGCACGCTGGAGTTTGAATCAATTTAGTTAACGTGTCTCGTTTGACACGATAGAACACGAAATAGCTCGCGTGGCTGTTCTAGCACGCTAGAGCTTGATTCTAAATAACTCGTGTGGCTCATCTGAGCATGCTGGAGTTCGAATCAATTTAGTTCACGTGTCTTGTTTGACACGTTGGAACACGAAATAGCTCCCGTGGCTCTTCTAGCACGCTAGAGCTTGATTCTAAATAACTCGCGTGGCTCATCTAACCACGTAGGTCTTTGAATCAATTTAGTTCACGTGTTCCGTTTGACGTGATAGAACACGAAATAGCTCGCGTGGCTCTTCTAGCACGCTGGAGCTTGATTCTAAATAACTCGCGTGGCTCATCTGAGCACGTTGGAGTTTGAATCAATTTAGTTAAAGTGTCCCGTTTGACACGATAGAACATGAAAAAGCTCGCGTGGCTCTTCTAGCACCTTGAGCTTGATTCTAAATAACTCGCGTGGCTCATCTAAGCACGCTGAAGTTTGAATCAATTTAGTTCACGTGTCCCGTTTGGCACGATAGAACACGAAATAGCTCGCGTGGCTCTTCTAGAACGCTAGGGCTTGATTCTAAATAACTCACGTGGCTCTTCTGAGCATGCTGGAGATCGAATCAATTTAGTTCACGTGTCCCGTTTAACACGTTGGAACACGAAATAGCTCGCGTGGCTCTTCTAGCACGCTAGAGCTTGATTCTAAACAACTCGCGTGGCTCATCTAACCATGTTGGAGTTTGAATGAATTTAGTTCACGTATCCCGTTTGGCACGATAGAACACCAAAAAGCTCGCGTTGCTTTTCTAGCACGCTAGAGCTTGATTCTAATTAACTCGCGTGGCTCATCTGAGCACGCTGTAGTTCGAATCAATTTAGTTCACGTGTCGCATTTGACACGATAGGGCACGAAATAGCTCGCGTGGCTCTTTTAGCATGCTAGAGCTTGATTCTAAATAACTGGCGTGGCTCATCTGAGGACGCTGGAGTTCGAATCAATTTAGTTCACCTGTCCCATTTGGCAAGATAGAACACAAAATAGCTCACGTGGCTCTTCTAGCACGCTAGAGCTAGATTCTAAATAACTCGTGTGGCTCATCTGAGCACGCTGGAGTTTGAATCAATTTGGTTCAAGTGTCCCGTTTGACACGATAGAACACGAAATAGCTCACGTGGCTCTTCTAGCACGCTAGAGCTTGATTCTAAATAACTCGCGTGGCTCATCTGAGCACGCTGGAGTTCGAATCAATTTAGTTCACGTGTCTTGTTTGAAATGTTGGAACACGAAATAGCTCCCGTGGCTCTTCTAGCACGTTAGAGTTTGATTCTAAATAACTCGCGTGGCTCATCTAACCACGTAGGTGTTTGAATTAATTTAGTTCACGTGTCCCCTTTGGCATGATAGAACACGAAATAGCTCGCGTGGCTCTTCTAGCACGCTGGAGCTTGATTCTAAATAACTCGCGTGGCTCATCTGAGCACGTTGGAGTTTGAATCAATTTAGTTAAAGTGTCCCGTTTGACATGATAGAACACGAAAAAGCTCGAGTGGCTCTTCTAGCACCCTGAGCTTGATTCTAAATAACTCGTGTGGCTCATCTGAGCACGCTGGAGTTTGAATTAATTTAGTTCAAGTGTCCCGTTTGACACGATAGAACACGAAATAGCTCACGTGGCTCTTCTAGCACCCTAGAGCTTGATTCTAAATAACTCGCGTTGCTCATCTGAGCACGCTGGAGTTCGAATCAATTTAGTTCACGTGTCCCGTTTGGCACGATAGGACACGAAATAGCTCGCGTGGCTCTTTTAGCATGCTAGAGCTTGATTTTAAACAACTGGCGTGGGTCATCTGAGGACGCTGGAGTTCGAATCAATTTAGTTCACCTGTCCCATTTGGCAAGATAGAACACAAAATAGCTCACGTGGGTCTTCTAGCTCGCTAGAGCTAGATTCTAAATAACTCGCGTGGCTCATCTGAGCACGCTGGAGTTTGAATCAATTTAGTTAACGTGTCCCGTTTGACACGATAGAACACGAAATAGCTCGCGTGGCTGTTCTAGCACGCTATAGCTTGATTCTAAATAACTCGTGTGGCTCATCTGAGCATGCTGGAGTTCGAATCAATTTAGTTCACGTGTCTTGTTTGACACGTTGGAACACGAAATAGCTCCCGTGGCTCTTCTAGCACGCTAGAGCTTGATTCTAAATAACTCGCGTGGCTCATCTAACCACGTAGGTCTTTGAATCAATTTAGTTCACGTGTTCCGTTTGATGTGATAGAACACGAAATAGCTCGTGTGGCTCTTCTAGCACGCTGGAGCTTGATTCTAAATAACTCGCGTGGCTCATCTCAGCACGTTGGAGTTTGAATCAATTTAGTTAAAGTGTCCCGTTTAACATGATAGAACACGAAAAAGCTCGCGTGGCTCTTCTAGCACCCTGAGCTTGATTCTAAATAACTCGTGTGGCTCATCTGAGCATTCTGGAGTTCGAATCAATTTAGTTCACGTGTCCTGTTTGACACGTTGGAACACGAAATAGCTCCCTTGGCTCTTCTAGCACGTTAGAGCTTGATTCTAAATAACTCGCGCGGCTTATCTAACCACGTAGGTGTTTGAATCAATTTAGTTCACGTGTCCCGTTTGACATGATAGAACACGAAATAGCTCGCGTGGCTCTTCTAGCACGCTGGAGCTTGATTCTAAATAACTCGCGTGGCTCATCTGAGCACGTTGGAGTTTGAATCAATTTAGTTAAAGTGTCCCGTTTGACACGATAGAACACGAAAAACCTCGAGTGGCTCTTCTAGCACCCTGAGCTTGATTCTAAATAACTCGTGTGGCTCATCTGAGCACGCTGGAGTTTGAATTAATTTAGTTCAAGTGTCCCGTTTGACACGATAGAACACGAAATAGCTCACGTGGCTCTTCTAGCACGCTAGAGCTTGATTCTAAATAACTCGCGTGGCTCATCTGAGCACGCTGGAGTTCGAATCAATTTAGTTCACGTGTCCCGTTTGGCACGATAGGACACGAAATAGCTCGCGTGGCTCTTTTAGCATGCTAGAGCTTGATTTTAAACAACTGGCGTGGGTCATCTGAGGACGCTGGAGTTCTAATCAATTTAGTTCACCTGTCCCATTTGGCAAGATAGAACACAAAATAGCTCATGTGGGTCTTCTAGCACGCTAGAGCTAGATTCTAAATAACTCGCGTGGCTCATCTGAGCACGTTGGAGTTTGAATCAATTTAGTTAACGTGTCCCGTTTGACACGATAGAACACGAAATAGCTCGCGTGGCTGTTCTAGCACGCCAGAGCTTGATTCTAAATAACTCGTGTGGCTCATCTGAGCATGCTGGAGTTTGAATCAATTTAGTTCACGTGTCTTGTTTCACACGTTGGAACACGAAATATCTCCCGTGGCTCTTCTAGCACGCTAGAGCTTGATTCTAAATAACTCGCGTGGCTCATCTAACCACGTAGGTCTTTGAATCAATTTAGTTCACGTGTTCCATTTGACGTGATAGAACACGAAATAGCTCGCGTGGCTCTTCTAGCACCATGGAGCTTGATTCTAAATAACTTGCGTGGCTCATCTGAGCACGTTGGAGTTTGAATCAATTTAGTTAAAGTGTCCCGTTTGACACGATAGAACATGGAAAAGCTCGCGTGGCTCTTCTAGCACCCTGAGCTTGATTCTAAATAACTCGTGTGGCTCATCTGAGCATTCTGGAGTTCGAATCAATTTAGTTCACGTGTCCTGTTTGACACGTTGGAACACGAAATAGCTCCCTTGACTCTTCTAGCACGCGAGAGCTTGATTCTAAATAACTCGCGCGGCTTATCTAACCACGTAGGTGTTTGAATCAATTTAGTTCACGTGTCCCGTTTGACATGATAGAACACGAAATAGCTCGCGTGGCTCTTCTAGCACGCTGGAGCTTGATTCTAAATAACTCGCGTGGCTCATCTGAGCACGTTGGAGTTTGAATCAATTTAGTTAAAGTGTCCTGTTTGACACGATAGAACACAAAAAAGCTCGAGTGGCTCTTCTAGCATCCTGAGCATGATTCTAAATAACTCGTGTGGCTCATCTGAGCACGCTGGAGTTTGAATTAATTTAGTTCAAGTGTCCCGTTTGACACGATAGAACACGAAATAGCTCACGTGGCTCTTCTAGCACCCTAGAGCTTGATTCTAAATAACTCGCGTTGCTCATCTGAGCACGCTGGAGTTCGAATCAATTTAGTTCACGTGTCCCGTTTGGCACGATAGGACACGAAATAGCTCGCGTGGCTCTTTTAGCATGCTAGAGCTTGATTTTAAACAACTGGCGTGGGTCATCTGAGGACGCTGGAGTTCGAATCAATTTAGTTCACCTGTCCCATTTGGCAAGATAGAACACAAAATAGCTCACGTGGGTCTTCTAGCACGCTAGAGCTAGATTCTAAATAACTCGCGTGGCTCATCTGAGCACGCTGGAGTTTGAATCAATTTAGTTAACGTGTCCCGTTTGACACGATAGAACACGAAATAGCTCGCGTGGCTGTTCTAGCACGCTAGAGCTTGATTCTAAATAACACGTGTGGCTCATCTGAGCATGCTCGAGTTCGAATCAATTTAGTTCACGTGTCTTGTTTGACACGTTGGAACACGAAATAGCTCCCGTGGCTCTTCTAGCACGCTAGAGCTTGATTCTAAATAACTCGCGTGACTCATCTAACAACATAGGTCTTTGAATCAATTTAGTTCACGTGTTCCGTTTGACGTGATAGAACACGAAATAGCTCGCGTGGCTCTTCTAGCACGCTGGAGCTTGATTCTAAATAAATCGCGTGGCTCATCTGAGCACGTTGGAGTTTGAATCAATTTAGTTAAAGTGTCCCGTTTGACACGATAGAACACGAAAAAGCTCGCGTGGCTCTTCTAGCACCCTGAGCTTGATTCTAAATAACTCGTGTGGCTCATCTGAGCATTCTCGAGTTCGAATCAATTTAGTTCACGTGTCCTGTTTGACACGTTGGAACACGAAATAGCTCCCTTGGCTCTTCTAGCACGCTAGAGCTTGATTCTAAATAACTCGCGCGGCTTATCTAACCACGTAGGTGTTTGAATCAATTTAGTTCACGTGTCCCGTTTGACATGATAGAACACGAAATAGCTCGCGTGGCTCTTCTAGCACGCTGGAGCTTGATTCTAAATAACTCGCGTGGCTCATCTGAGCACGTTGGAGTTTGAATCAATTTAGTTAAAGTGTCCCATTTGACACGATAGAACTCGAAAAAGCTCGAGTGGCTCTTCGAGCACCCTGAGCTTGATTCTAAATAACTCGTGTGGCTCATCTGAGGACGCTGGAGTTCGAATTAATTTAGTTCACCTGTCCCCTTTTGGCAAGATAGAACACAAAATAGCTCACGTGGATCTTCTAGCACGCTAGAGCTAGATTCTAAATAACTCGCGTGGCTCATCTGAGCACGCCGGAGTTTGAATCAATTTAGTTCACGTGTCCCGTTTGGCACGATAGGACACGAAATAGCTCGCGTGGCTCTTTTAGCATGCTAGAGCTTGATTTTAAATAACTGGCGTGGGTATTCTGAGGACGCTGGAGTTCGAATCAATTTAGTTCACCTGTCCCATTTGGCAAGATAGAACACAAAATAGGTCACGTGGCTCTTCTAGCACGCTAGAGCTAGATTCTAAATAACTCGCGTGGCTCATCTGAGCACGCTGGAGTTTGAATCAATTTAGTTAACGTGTCTCGTTTGACACGATAGAACACGAAATAGCTCGCGTGGCTGTTCTAGCACGCTAGAGCTTGATTCTAAATAACTCGTGTGGCTCATCTGAGCATGCTGGAGTTCGAATCAATTTAGTTCACGTGTCTTGTTTGACACGTTGGAACACGAAATAGCTCCCGTGGCTCTTCTAGCACGCTAGAGCTTGATTCTAAATAACTCGCGTGGCTCATCTGAGCACGCTGGAGTTTGAATCAATTTAGTTAACGTGTCTCGTTTGACACGATAGAACACGAAATAGCTCGCGTGGCTGTTCTAGCACGCTAGAGCTTGATTCTAAATAACTCGTGTGGCTCATCTGAGCATGCTGGAGTTCGAATCAATTTAGTTCACGTGTCTTGTTTGACACGTTGGAACACGAAATAGCTCCCGTGGCTCTTCTAGCACGCTAGAGCTTGATTCTAAATAACTCGCGTGGCTCATCTAACCACGTAGGTCTTTGAATCAATTTAGTTCACGTGTTCCGTTTGACGTGATAGAACACGAAATAGCTCGCGTGGCTCTTCTAGCACGCTGGAGCTTGATTCTAAATAACTCGCGTGGCTCATCTGAGCACGTTGGAGTTTGAATCAATTTAGTTAAAGTGTCCCGTTTGACACGATAGAACATGAAAAAGCTTGCGTGGCTCTTCTAGCACCTTGAGCTTGATTCTAAATAACTCGCGTGGCTCATCTAAGCACGCTGAAGTTTGAATCAATTTAGTTCACGTGTCCCGTTTGGCACGATAGAACACGAAATAGCTCGCGTGGCTCTTCTAGAACGCTAGGGCTTGATTCTAAATAACTCACGTGGCTCTTCTGAGCATGCTGGAGATCGAATCAATTTAGTTCACGTGTCCCGTTTAACACGTTGGAACACGAAATAGCTCGCGTGGCTCTTCTAGCACGCTAGAGCTTGATTCTAAACAACTCGCGTGGCTCATCTAACCATGTTGGAGTTTGAATGAATTTAGTTCACGTATCCCGTTTGGCACGATAGAACACCAAAAAGCTCGCGTTGCTTTTCTAGCACGCTAGAGCTTGATTCTAATTAACTCGCGTGGCTCATCTGAGCACGCTGTAGTTCGAATCAATTTAGTTCACGTGTCGCATTTGACACGATAGGGCACGAAATAGCTCGCGTGGCTCTTTTAGCATGCTAGAGCTTGATTCTAAATAACTGGCGTGGCTCATCTGAGGACGCTGGAGTTCGAATCAATTTAGTTCACCTGTCCCATTTGGCAAGATAGAACACAAAATAGCTCACGTGGCTCTTCTAGCACGCTAGGGCTAGATTCTAAATAACTCGTGTGGCTCATCTGAGCACGCTGGAGTTTGAATCAATTTGGTTCAAGTGTCCCGTTTGACACGATAGAACACGAAATAGCTCACGTGGCTCTTCTAGCACGCTAGAGCTTGATTCTAAATAACTCGCGTGGCTCATCTGAGCACGCTGGAGTTCGAATCAATTTAGTTCACGTGTCTTGTTTGAAATGTTGGAACACGAAATAGCTCCCGTGGCTCTTCTAGCACGTTAGAGTTTGATTCTAAATAACTCGCGTGGCTCATCTAACCACGTAGGTGTTTGAATTAATTAAGTTCACGTGTCCCCTTTGGCATGATAGAACATGAAATAGCTCGCGTGGCTCTTCTATCACGCTAGAGCTTGATTCTATATAACTCGCGTGGCTCATCTGAGCACGTTGGAGTTTGAATCAATTTAGTTAAAGTGTCCCGTTTGACACGAAAAAGCTCGCGTGGCTCTTCTAGCACCCTGAGCTTGATTCTAAATAACTCGCGTGGCTCATCTGAGCACGCTGGAATTTGAATCAATTTAGTTCAAGTGTCCCGTTTTACACGATAGAACACAAAATAGCTCACGTGTCTCTTCTAGCACCCTAGAGCTTGATTCTAAATAACTCGCGTGGCTCATCTAAGCACGCTGGAGTTTGACTCAATTTAGTTCACGTGTCCCGTTTGGCACGATAGAACACGAAATAGCCCGCGTGGCTCTTCTAGCACATTAGAGCTTGATTCTAATTAACTCACGTGGCTCATCTGAGCATGCTGGAGATCGAATCAATTTAGTTCACGTGTCCCGTTTGACACGTTGGAACACGAAATAGCTCGTGTGGCTCTTCTAGCACGCTAGAGCTTGATTCTAAATAACTCGCGTGGCTCATCTAAGCACGCTGGAGTTCGAATCAATTTAGTTCACGTGTCCTGTTTGAAATGTTGGAACATGAAATAGCTCCCGTGGCTCTTCTAGCACTCTAGAGTTTGATTCTAAATAACTCACGTGGCTCATCTGAGCACGCTGGAGTTCAAATCAATTTAGTTCACGTGTCCCGTTTGGCACGATAGGACACGAAATAGCTCGCGTGGCTCTTTTAGCATGCTAGAGCTTGATTTTAAACAACTGGCGTGGGTCATCTGAGGACGCTGGAGTTCGAATCAATTTAGTTCACCTGTCCCATTTGGCAAGATAGAACACAAAATAGCTCACGTGGGTCTTCTAGCACGCTAGAGCTAGATTCTAAATAACTCGCGTGGCTCATCTGAGCACGCTGGAGTTTGAATCAATTTAGTTAACGTGTCCCGTTTGACACGATAGAACACGAAATAGCTCGCGTGGCTGTTCTAGCACGCTAGAGCTTGATTCTAAATAACACGTGTGGCTCATCTGAGCATGCTGGAGTTCGAATCAATTTAGTTCACGTGTCTTGTTTGACACGTTGGAACACGAAATAGCTCCTGTGGCTCTTCTAGCACGCTAGAGCTTGATTCTAAATAACTCGCGTGGCTCATCTAACCACGTAGGTCTTTGAATCAATTTAGTTCACGTGTTCCATTTGACGTGATAGAACACGAAATAGCTCGCGTGGCTCTTCTAGCACGCTGGAGCTTGATTCTAAATAAATCGCGTGGCTCATCTGAGCACGTTGGAGTTTGAATCAATTTAGTTAAAGTGTCCCGTTTGACACGATAGAACACGAAAAAGCTCGCGTGGCTCTTCTAGCACCCTGAGCTTGATTCTAAATAACTCGTGTGGCTCATCTGAGCATTCTGGAGTTCGAATCAATTTAGTTCACGTGTCCTGTTTGACACGTTGGAACACGAAATAGCTCCCTTGGCTCTTCTAGCACGCTAGAGCTTGATTCTCAATAACTCGCGCGGCTTATCTAACCACGTAGGTGTTTGAATCAATTTAGTTCACGTGTCCCGTTTGACATGATAGAACACGAAATAGCTCGCGTGGCTCTTCTAGCACGCTGGAGCTTGATTCTAAATAACTCGCGTGGCTCATCTGAGCACGTTGGAGTTTGAATCAATTTAGTTAAAGTGTCCCGTTTGACACGATAGAACTCGAAAAAGCTCGAGTGGCTCTTCTAGCACCCTGAGCTTGATTCTAAATAACTCGTGTGGCTCATCTGAGGACGCTGGAGTTCGAATTAATTTAGTTCACCTGTCCCCTTTTGGCAAGATAGAACACAAAATAGCTCACGTGGATCTTCTAGCACGCTAGAGCTAGATTCTAAATAACTCGCGTGGCTCATCTGAGCACGCCGGAGTTTGAATCAATTTAGTTCACGTGTCCCGTTTGGCACGATAGGACACGAAATAGCTCGCGTGGCTCTTTTAGCATGCTAGAGCTTGATTTTAAATAACTGGCGTGGGTATTCTGAGGACGCTGGAGTTCGAATCAATTTAGTTCACCTGTCCCATTTGGCAAGATAGAACACAAAATAGCTCACGTGGCTCTTCTAGCACGCTGGAGCTTGATTCTAAATAACTCGCGTGGCTCATCTGAGCACGTTGGAGTTTGAATCAATTTAGTTAAAGTGTCCCGTTTGACACGATAGAACACGAAAAAGCTCGCGTGGCTCTTCTAGCACCTTGAGCTTGATTCTAAATAACTCGCGTGGCTCATCTAAGCACGCTGAAGTTTGAATCAATTTACTTCACGTGTCCCGTTTGGCACGATAGAACACGAAATAGCTCGCGTGGCTCTTCTAGAACGCTAGGGCTTGATTCTGAATAACACACGTGGCTCTTCTGAGCATGCTGGAGATCGAATCAATTATGTTCACGTGTCCCGTTTAACACGTTGGAACACGAAATAGCTTGCGTGGCTCTTCTAGCACGCTAGAGCTTGATTCTAAACAACTCGCGTGGCTCATCTAACCATGTTGGAGTTTGAATGAATTTAGTTCACGTATCCCGTTTGGCACGATAGAACACCAAAAAGCTCGCGTGGCTTTTCTAGCACGCTAGAGCTTGATTCTAATTAACTCGCGTGGCTCATCTGAGCACGCTGTAGTTCGAATCAATTTAGTTCACGTGTCGCATTTGACACGATAGGGCACGAAATAGCTCGCGTGGCTCTTTTAGCATGCTAGAGCTTGATTTTAAATAACTGGCGTGGGTATTCTGAGGACGCTGGAGTTCGAATCAATTTAGTTCACCTGTCCCATTTGGCAAGATAGAACACAAAATAGCTCACGTGGCTCTTCTAGCACGCTGGAGCTTGATTCTAAATAACTCGCGTGGCTCATCTGAGCACGTTGGAGTTTGAATCAATTTAGTTAAAGTGTCCCGTTTGACACGATAGAACACGAAAAAGCTCGCGTGGCTCTTCTAGCACCTTGAGCTTGATTCTAAATAACTCGCGTGGCTCATCTAAGCACGCTGAAGTTTGAATCAATTTACTTCACGTGTCCCGTTTGGCACGATAGAACACGAAATAGCTCGCGTGGCTCTTCTAGAACGCTAGGGCTTGATTCTGAATAACACACGTGGCTCTTCTGAGCATGCTGGAGATCGAATCAATTATGTTCACGTGTCCCGTTTAACACGTTGGAACACGAAATAGCTTGCGTGGCTCTTCTAGCACGCTAGAGCTTGATTCTAAACAACTCGCGTGGCTCATCTAACCATGTTGGAGTTTGAATGAATTTAGTTCACGTATCCCGTTTGGCACGATAGAACACCAAAAAGCTCGCGTGGCTTTTCTAGCACGCTAGAGCTTGATTCTAATTAACTCGCGTGGCTCATCTGAGCACGCTGTAGTTCGAATCAATTTAGTTCACGTGTCGCATTTGACACGATAGGGCACGAAATAGCTCGCGTGGCTCTTTTAGCATGCTAGAGCTTGATTCTAAATAACTGGCGTGGCTCATCTGAGGACGCTGGAGTTCGAATCAATTTAGTTCACCTGTCCCATTTGGCAAGATAGAACACAAAATAGCTCACGTGGCTCTTCTAGCACGCTAGAGCTAGATTCTAAATAACTCGTGTGGCTCATCTGAGCACGCTGGAGTTTGAATCAATTTGGTTCAAGTGTCCCGTTTGACACGATAGAACACGAAATAGCTCACGTGGCTCTTCTAGCACGCTAGAGCTTGATTCTAAATAACTCGCGTGGCTCATCTGAGCACGCTGGAGTTCGAATCAATTTAGTTCACGTGTCCTGTTTGAAATGTTGGAACACGAAATAGCTCCCGTGGCTCTTCTAGCACGCTAGAGTTTGATTCTAAATAACTCGCGTGGCTCATCTAACCACGTAGGTGTTTGAATTAATTTAGTTCACGTGTCTCCTTTGGCATGATAGAACATGAAATAGCTCGCGTGGATCTTCTATCACGCTAGAGCTTGATTCTAAATAACTCGCGTGGCTCATCTGAGCACGTTGGAGTTTGAATCAATTTAGTTAAAGTGTCCCGTTTGACACGAAAAAGCTCGCGTGGCTCTTCTAGCACCCTGAGCTTGATTCTAAATAAATCGCGTGGCTCATCTGAGCACGCTGGAATTTGAATCAATTTAGTTCAAGTGTCCCGTTTTACACGATAGAACACGAAAAAGCTCGCGTGGCTCTTCTAGCACCCTGAGCTTGATTCTAAATAACTCGTGTGGCTCATCTGAGCATTCTGGAGTTCGAATCAATTTAGTTCACGTGTCCTGTTTGACACGTTGGAACACGAAATAGCTCCCTTGGCTCTTCTAGCACGCTAGAGCTTGATTCTCAATAACTCGCGCGGCTTATCTAACCACGTAGGTGTTTGAATCAATTTAGTTCACGTGTCCCGTTTGACATGATAGAACACGAAATAGCTCGCGTGGCTCTTCTAGCACGCTGGAGCTTGATTCTAAATAACTCGCGTGGCTCATCTGAGCACGTTGGAGTTTGAATCAATTTAGTTAAAGTGTCCCGTTTGACACGATAGAACTCGAAAAAGCTCGAGTGGCTCTTCTAGCACCCTGAGCTTGATTCTAAATAACTCGTGTGGCTCATCTGAGGACGCTGGAGTTCGAATTAATTTAGTTCACCTGTCCCCTTTTGGCAAGATAGAACACAAAATAGCTCACGTGGATCTTCTAGCACACTAGAGCTAGATTCTAAATAACTCGCGTGGCTCATCTGAGCACGCCGGAGTTTGAATCAATTTAGTTCACGTGTCCCGTTTGGCACGATAGGACACGAAATAGCTCGCGTGGCTCTTTTAGCATGCTAGAGCTTGATTTTAAATAACTGGCGTGGGTATTCTGAGGACGCTGGAGTTCGAATCAATTTAGTTCACCTGTCCCATTTGGCAAGATAGAACACAAAATAGCTCACGTGGCTCTTCTAGCACGCTGGAGCTTGATTCTAAATAACTCGCGTGGCTCATCTGAGCACGTTGGAGTTTGAATCAATTTAGTTAAAGTGTCCCGTTTGACACGATAGAACACGAAAAAGCTCGCGTGGCTCTTCTAGCACCTTGAGCTTGATTCTAAATAACTCGCGTGGCTCATCTAAGCACGCTGAAGTTTGAATCAATTTAGTTCACGTGTCCCGTTTGGCACGATAGAACACGAAATAGCTCGCCTGGCTCTTCTAGAACGCCAGGGCTTGATTCTGAATAACACACGTGGCTCTTCTGAGCATGCTGGAGATCGAATCAATTTAGTTCACGTGTCCCGTTTAACACGTTGGAACACGAAATAGCTTGCGTGGCTCTTCTAGCACGCTAGAGCTTGATTCTAAACAACTCGCGTGGCTCATCTAACCATGTTGGAGTTTGAATGAATTTAGTTCACGTATCCCGTTTGGCACGATAGAACACCAAAAAGCTCGCGTGGCTTTTCTAGCACGCTAGAGCTTGATTCTAATTAACTCGCGTGGCTCATCTGAGCACGCTGTAGTTCGAATCAATTTAGTTCACGTGTCGCATTTGACACGATAGGGCACGAAATAGCTCGCGTGGCTCTTTTAGCATGCTAGAGCTTGATTCTAAATAACTGGCGTGGCTCATCTGAGGACGCTGGAGTTCGAATCAATTTAGTTCACCTGTCCCATTTGGCAAGATAGAACACAAAATAGCTCACGTGGCTCTTCTAGCACGCTAGAGCTAGATTCTAAATAACTCGTGTGGCTCATCTGAGCACGCTGGAGTTTGAATCAATTTGGTTCAAGTGTCCCGTTTGACACGATAGAACACGAAATAGCTCACGTGGCTCTTCTAGCACGCTAGAGCTTGATTCTAAATAACTCGCGTGGCTCATCTGAGCACGCTGGAGTTCGAATCAATTTAGTTCACGTGTCCTGTTTGAAATGTTGGAACACGAAATAGCTCCCGTGGCTCTTCTAGCACGCTAGAGTTTGATTCTAAATAACTCTCGTGGCTCATCTAACCACGTAGGTGTTTGAATTAATTTAGTTCACGTGTCCCCTTTGGCATGATAGAACATGAAATAGCTCGCGTGGATCTTCTATCACGCTAGAGCTTGATTCTAAATAACTCGCGTGGCTCATCTGAGCACGTTGGAGTTTGAATCAATTTAGTTAAAGTGTCCCGTTTGACACGAAAAAGCTCGCGTGGCTCTTCTAGCACCCTGAGCTTGATTCTAAATAACTCGCGTGGCTCATCTGAGCACGCTGGAATTTGAATCAATTTAGTTCAAGTGTCCCGTTTTACACGATAGAACACAAAATAGCTCACGTGGCTCTTCTAGCACCCTAGAGCTTGATTCTAAATAACTCGCGTGGCTCATCTAAGCACGCTGGAGTTTGACTCAATTTAGTTCACGTGTCCCGTTTGGCACGATAGAACACGAAATAGCCCGCGTGGCTCTTCTAGCACATTAGAGCTTGATTCTAATTAACTCACGTGGCTCATCTGAGCATGCTGGAGATCGAATCAATTTAGTTCACGTGTCCCGTTTGACACGTTGGAACACGAAATAGCTCCCGTGGCTCTTCTAGCACGCTAGAGTTTGATTCTAAATAACTCGCGTGGCTCATCTAACCACGTAGGTGTTTGAATTAATTTAGTTCACGTGTCCCCTTTGGCATGATAGAACATGAAATAGCTCGCGTGGCTCTTCTATCACGCTAGAGCTTGATTCTAAATAACTCGCGTGGCTCATCTGAGCACGTTGGAGTTTGAATCAATTTAGTTAAAGTGTCCCGTTTGACACGAAAAAGCTCGCGTGGCTCTTCTAGCACCCTGAGCTTGATTCTAAATAACTCGCGTGGCTCATCTGAGCACGCTGGAATTTGCTCAATTTAGTTCAAGTGTCCCGTTTTACACGATAGAACACAAAATAGCTCACGTGGCTCTTCTAGCACCCTAGAGCTTGATTCTAAATAACTCGCGTGGCTCATCTAAGCACGCTGGAGTTTGACTCAATTTAGTTCACGTGTCCCGTTTGGCACGATAGAACACGAAATAGCCCGCGTGGCTCTTCTAGCACATTAGAGCTTGATTCTAATTAACTCACGTGGCTCATCTGAGCATGCTGGAGATCGAATCAATTTAGTTCACGTGTCCCGTTTGACACGTTGGAACACGAAATAGCTCGTGTGGCTCTTCTAGCACGCTAGAGCTTGATTCTAAATAACTCGCGTGGCTCATCTAAGCACGCTGGAGTTCGAATCAATTTAGTTCACGTGTCCTGTTTGAAATGTTGGAACACGAAATAGCTCCCGTGGCTCTTCTAGCACGCTAGAGTTTGATTCTAAATAACTCGCGTGGCTCATCTGAGCACGCTGGAGTTCGAATCAATTTAGTTCACGTGTCCCGTTTGGCACGATAGGACACGAAATAGCTCGCGTGGCTCTTTTAGCATGCTAGAGCTTGATTTTAAACAACTGGCGTGGGTCATCTGAGGACGCTGGAGTTCGAATCAATTTAGTTCACCTGTCCCATTTGGCAAGATAGAACACAAAATAGCTCACGTGGGTCTTCTAGCACGCTAGAGCTAGATTCTAAATAACTCGCGTGGCTCATCTGAGCACGCTGGAGTTTGAATCAATTTAGTTAACGTGTCCCGTTTGACACGATAGAACACGAAATAGCTCGCGTGGCTGTTCTAGCACGCTAGAGCTTGATTCTAAATAACACGTGTGGCTCATCTGAGCATGCTGGAGTTCGAATCAATTTAGTTCACGTGTCTTGTTTGACACGTTGGAACACGAAATAGCTCCCGTGGCTCTTCTAGCACGCTAGAGCTTGATTCTAAATAACTCGCGTGGCTCATCTAACCACGTAGGTCTTTGAATCAATTTAGTTCACGTGTTCCGTTTGACGTGATAGAACACGAAATAGCTCGCGTGGCTCTTCTAGCACGCTGGAGCTTGATTCTAAATAAATCGCGTGGCTCATCTGAGCACGTTGGAGTTTGAATCAATTTAGTTAAAGTGTCCCGTTTGACACGATAGAACACGAAAAAGCTCGCGTGGCTCTTCTAGCACCCTGAGCTTGATTCTAAATAACTCGTGTGGCTCATCTGAGCATTCTGGAGTTCGAATCAATTTAGTTCACGTGTCCTGTTTGACACGTTGGAACACGAAATAGCTCCCTTGGCTCTTCTAGCACGCTAGAGCTTGATTCTCAATAACTCGCGCGGCTTATCTAACCACGTAGGTGTTTGAATCAATTTAGTTCACGTGTCCCGTTTGACATGATAGAACACGAAATAGCCCGCGTGGCTCTTCTAGCACATTAGAGCTTGATTCTAATTAACTCACGTGGCTCATCTGAGCATGCTGGAGATCGAATCAATTTAGTTCACGTGTCCCGTTTGACACGTTGGAACACGAAATAGCTCGTGTGGCTCTTCTAGCACGCTAGAGCTTGATTCTAAATAACTCGCGTGGCTCATCTAAGCACGCTGGAGTTCGAATCAATTTAGTTCACGTGTCCTGTTTGAAATGTTGGAACACGAAATAGCTCCCGTGGCTCTTCTAGCACGCTAGAGTTTGATTCTAAATAACTCGCGTGGCTCATCTGAGCACGCTGGAGTTCGAATCAATTTAGTTCACGTGTCCCGTTTGGCACGATAGGACACGAAATAGCTCGCGTGGCTCTTTTAGCATGCTAGAGCTTGATTTTAAACAACTGGCGTGGGTCATCTGAGGACGCTGGAGTTCGAATCAATTTAGTTCACCTGTCCCATTTGGCAAGATAGAACACAAAATAGCTCACGTGGGTCTTCTAGCACGCTAGAGCTAGATTCTAAATAACTCGCGTGGCTCATCTGAGCACGCTGGAGTTTGAATCAATTTAGTTAACGTGTCCCGTTTGACACGATAGAACACGAAATAGCTCGCGTGGCTGTTGTAGCACGCTAGAGCTTGATTCTAAATAACACGTGTGGCTCATCTGAGCATGCTGGAGTTCGAATCAATTTAGTTCACGTGTCTTGTTTGACACGTTGGAACACGAAATAGCTCCCGTGGCTCTTCTAGCACGCTAGAGCTTGATTCTAAATAACTCGCGTGGCTCATCTAACCACGTAGGTCTTTGAATCAATTTAGTTCACGTGTTCCGTTTGACGTGATAGAACACGAAATAGCTCGCGTGGCTCTTCTAGCACGCTGGAGCTTGATTCTAAATAAATCGCGTGGCTCATCTGAGCACGTTGGAGTTTGAATCAATTTAGTTAAAGTGTCCCGTTTGACACGATAGAACACGAAAAAGCTCGCGTGGCTCTTCTAGCACCCTGAGCTTGATTCTAAATAACTCGTGTGGCTCATCTGAGCATTCTGGAGTTCGAATCAATTTAGTTCACGTGTCCTGTTTGACACGTTGGAACACGAAATAGCTCCCTTGGCTCTTCTAGCACGCTAGAGCTTGATTCTCAATAACTCGCGCGGCTTATCTAACCACGTAGGTGTTTGAATCAATTTAGTTCACGTGTCCCGTTTGACATGATAGAACACGAAATAGCTCGCGTGGCTCTTCTAGCACGCTGGAGCTTGATTCTAAATAACTCGCGTGGCTCATCTGAGCACGTTGGAGTTTGAATCAATTTAGTTAAAGTGTCCCGTTTGACACGATAGAACTCGAAAAAGCTCGAGTGGCTCTTCTAGCACCCTGAGCTTGATTCTAAATAACTCGTGTGGCTCATCTGAGGACGCTGGAGTTCGAATTAATTTAGTTCACGTGTCCCGTTTGACACGTTGGAACACGAAATAGCTCGTGTGGCTCTTCTAGCACGCTAGAGCTTGATTCTAAATAACTCGCGTGGCTCATCTAAGCACGCTGGAGTTCGAATCAATTTAGTTCACGTGTCCTGTTTGAAATGTTGGAACACGAAATAGCTCCCGTGGCTCTTCTAGCACGCTAGAGTTTGATTCTAAATAACTCGCGTGGCTCATCTGAGCACGCTGGAGTTCGAATCAATTTAGTTCACGTGTCCCGTTTGGCACGATAGGACACGAAATAGCTCGCGTGGCTCTTTTAGCATGCTAGAGCTTGATTTTAAACAACTGGCGTGGGTCATCTGAGGACGCTGGAGTTCGAATCAATTTAGTTCACCTGTCCCATTTGGCAAGATAGAACACAAAATAGCTCACGTGGGTCTTCTAGCACGCTAGAGCTAGATTCTAAATAACTCGCGTGGCTCATCTGAGCACGCTGGAGTTTGAATCAATTTAGTTAACGAGTCCCGTTTGACACGATAGAACACGAAATAGCTCGCGTGGCTGTTCTAGCACGCTAGAGCTTGATTCTAAATAACACGTGTGGCTCATCTGAGCATGCTGGAGTTCGAATCAATTTAGTTCACGTGTCTTGTTTGACACGTTAGAACACGAAATAGCTCCCGTGGCTCTTCTAGCACGCTAGAGCTTGATTCTAAATAACTCGCGTGGCTCATCTAACCACGTAGGTCTTTGAATCAATTTAGTTCACGTGTTCCGTTTGACGTGATAGAACACGAAATAGCTCGCGTGGCTCTTCTAGCACGCTGGAGCTTGATTCTAAATAAATCGCGTGGCTCATCTGAGCACGTTGGAGTTTGAATCAATTTAGTTAAAGTGTCCCGTTTGACACGATAGAACACGAAAAAGCTCGCGTGGCTCTTCTAGCACCCTGAGCTTGATTCTAAATAACTCGTGTGGCTCATCTGAGCATTCTGGAGTTCGAATCAATTTAGTTCACGTGTCCTGTTTGACACGTTGGAACACGAAATAGCTCCCTTGGCTCTTCTAGCACGCTAGAGCTTGATTCTCAATAACTCGCGCGGCTTATCTAACCACGTAGGTGTTTGAATCAATTTAGTTCACGTGTCCCGTTTGACATGATAGAACACGAAATAGCTCGCGTGGCTCTTCTAGCACGCTGGAGCTTGATTCTAAATAACTCGCGTGGCTCATCTGAGCACGTTGGAGTTTGAATCAATTTAGTTAAAGTGTCCCGTTTGACACGATAGAACTCGAAAAAGCTCGAGTGGCTCTTCTAGCACCCTGAGCTTGATTCTAAATAACTCGTGTGGCTCATCTGAGGACGCTGGAGTTCGAATTAATTTAGTTCACCGGTCCCCTTTTGGCAAGATAGAACACAAAATAGCTCACGTGGATCTTCTAGCACGCTAGAGCTAGATTCTAAATAACTCGCGTGGCTCATCTGAGCACGCCGGAGTTTGAATCAATTTAGTTCACGTGTCCCGTTTGGCACGATAGGACACGAAATAGCTCGCGTGGCTCTTTTAGCATGCTAGAGCTTGATTTTAAATAACTGGCGTGGGTATTCTGAGGACGCTGGAGTTCGAATCAATTTAGTTCACCTGTCCCATTTGGCAAGATAGAACACAAAATAGCTCACGTGGCTCTTCTAGCACGCTAGAGCTAGATTCTAAATAACTCGCGTGGCTCATCTGAGCACGCTGGAGTTTGAATCAATTTAGTTAACGTGTCTCGTTTGACACGATAGAACACGAAATAGCTCGCGTGGCTGTTCTAGCACGCTAGAGCTTGATTCTAAATAACTCGTGTGGCTCATCTGAGCATGCTGGAGTTCGAATCAATTTAGTTCACGTGTCTTGTTTGACACGTTGGAACACGAAATAGCTCCCGTGGCTCTTCTAGCACGCTAGAGCTTGATTCTAAATAACTCGCGTGGCTCATCTAACCACGTAGGTCTTTGAATCAATTTAGTTCACGTGTTCCGTTTGACGTGATAGAACACGAAATAGCTCGCGTGGCTCTTCTAGCACGCTGGAGCTTGATTCTAAATAACTCGCGTGGCTCATCTGAGCACGTTGGAGTTTGAATCAATTTAGTTAAAGTGTCCCGTTTGACACGATAGAACACGAAAAAGCTCGCGTGGCTCTTCTAGCACCTTGAGCTTGATTCTAAATAACTCGCGTGGCTCATCTAAGCACGCTGAAGTTTGAATCAATTTAGTTCACGTGTCCCATTTGGCACGATAGAACACGAAATAGCTCGCCTGGCTCTTCTAGAACGCTAGGGCTTGATTCTGAATAACTCACGTGGCTCTTCTGAGCATGCTGGAGATCGAATCAATTTAGTTCACGTGTCCCGTTTAACACGTTGGAACACGAAATAGCTTGCTTGGCTCTTCTAGCACGCTAGAGCTTGATTCTAAACAACTCGCGTGGCTCATCTAACCATGTTGGAGTTTGAATGAATTTAGTTCACGTATCCCGTTTGGCACGATAGAACACCAAAAAGCTCGCGTGGCTTTTCTAGCACGCTAGAGCTTGATTCTAATTAACTCGCGTGGCTCATCTGAGCACGCTGTAGTTCGAATCAATTTAGTTCACGTGTCGCATTTGACACGATAGGGCACGAAATAGCTCGCGTGGCTCTTTTAGCATGCTAGAGCTTGATTCTAAATAACTGGCGTGGCTCATCTGAGGACGCTGGAGTTCGAATCAATTTAGTTCACCTGTCCCATTTGGCAAGATAGAACACAAAATAGCTCACGTGGCTCTTCTAGCACGCTAGAGCTAGATTCTAAATAACTCGTGTGGCTCATCTGAGCACGCTGGAGTTTGAATCAATTTGGTTCAAGTGTCCCGTTTGACACGATAGAACACGAAATAGCTCACGTGGCTCTTCTAGCACGCTAGAGCTTGATTCTAAATAACTCGCGTGGCTCATCTGAGCACGCTGGAGTTCGAATCAATTTAGTTCACGTGTCCTGTTTGAAATGTTGGAACACGAAATAGCTCCCGTGGCTCTTCTAGCACGCTAGAGTTTGATTCTAAATAACTCGCGTGGCTCATCTAACCACGTAGGTGTTTGAATTAATTTAGTTCACGTGTCCCCTTTGGCATGATAGAACATGAAATAGCTCGCGTGGATCTTCTATCACGCTAGAGCTTGATTCTAAATAACTCGCGTGGCTCATCTGAGCACGTTGGAGTTTGAATCAATTTAGTTAAAGTGTCCCGTTTGACACGAAAAAGCTCGCGTGGCTCTTCTAGCACCCTGAGCTTGATTCTAAATAACTCGCGTGGCTCATCTGAGCACGCTGGAATTTGAATCAATTTAGTTCAAGTGTCCCATTTTACACGATAGAACACAAAATAGCTCACGTGGCTCTTCTAGCACCCTAGAGCTTGATTCTAAATAACTCGCGTGGCTCATCTAAGCACGCTGGAGTTTGACTCAATTTAGTTCACGTGTCCCATTTGGCACGATAGAACACGAAATAGCCCGCGTGGCTCTTCTAGCACATTAGAGCTTGATTCTAATTAACTCACGTGGCTCACCTGAGCATGCTGGAGATCGAATCAATTTAGTTCACGTGTCCCGTTTGACACGTTGGAACACGAAATAGCTCCCGTGGCTCTTCTAGCACGCTAGAGTTTGATTCTAAATAACTCGCGTGGCTCATCTAACCACGTAGGTGTTTGAATTAATTTAGTTCACGTGTCCCCTTTGGCATGATAGAACATGAAATAGCTCGTGTGGCTCTTCTATCACGCTAGAGCTTGATTCTAAATAACTCGCGTGGCTCATCTGAGCACGTTGGAGTTTGAATCAATTTAGTTAAAGTGTCCCGTTTGACACGAAAAAGCTCGCGTGGCTCTTCTAGACCCTGAGCTTGATTCTAAATAACTCGCGTGGCTCATCTGAGCACGCTGGAATTTGAATCAATTTAGTTCAAGTGTCCCGTTTTACACGATAGAACACAAAATAGCTCACGTGGCTCTTCTAGCACCCTAGAGCTTGATTCTAAATAACTCGCGTGGCTCATCTAAGCACGCTGGAGTTTGACTCAATTTAGTTCACGTGTCCCGTTTGGCACGATAGAACACGAAATAGCCCGCGTGGCTCTTCTAGCACATTAGAGCTTGATTCTAATTAACTCACGTGGCTCATCTGAGCATGCTGGAGATCGAATCAATTTAGTTCACGTGTCCCGTTTGACACGTTGGAACACGAAATAGCTCGTGTGGCTCTTCTAGCACGCTAGAGCTTGATTCTAAATAACTCGCGTGGCTCATCTAAGCACGCTGGAGTTCGAATCAATTTAGTTCACGTGTCCTGTTTGAAATGTTGGAACACGAAATAGCTCCCGTGGCTCTTCTAGCACGCTAGAGTTTGATTCTAAATAACTCGCGTGGCTCATCTGAGCACGCTGGAGTTCGAATCAATTTAGTTCACGTGTCCCGTTTGGCACGATAGGACACGAAATAGCTCGCGTGGCTCTTTTAGCATGCTAGAGCTTGATTTTAAACAACTGGCGTGGGTCATCTGAGGACGCTGGAGTTCGAATCAATTTAGTTCACCTGTCCCATTTGGCAAGATAGAACACAAAATAGCTCACGTGGGTCTTCTAGCACGCTAGAGCTAGATTCTAAATAACTCGCGTGGCTCATCTGAGCACGCTGGAGTTTGAATCAATTTAGTTAACGTGTCCCGTTTGACACGATAGAACACGAAATAGCTCGCGTGGCTGGTCTAGCACGCTAGAGCTTGATTCTAAATAACACGTGTGGCTCATCTGAGCATGCTGGAGTTCGAATCAATTTAGTTCACGTGTCTTGTTTGACACGTTGGAACACGAAATAGCTCCCGTGGCTCTTCTAGCACGCTAGAGCTTGATTCTAAATAACTCGCGTGGCTCATCTAACCACGTAGGTCTTTGAATCAATTTAGTTCACGTGTTCCGTTTGACGTGATAGAACACGAAATAGCTCGCGTGGCTCTTCTAGCACGCTGGAGCTTGATTCTAAATAAATCGCGTGGCTCATCTGAGCACGTTGGAGTTTGAATCAATTTAGTTAAAGTGTCCCGTTTGACACGATAGAACACGAAAAAGCTCGCGTGGCTCTTCTAGCACCCTTAGCTTGATTCTAAATAACTCGTGTGGCTCATCTGAGCATTCTGGAGTTCGAATCAATTTAGTTCACGTGTCCTGTTTGACACGTTGGAACACGAAATAGCTCCCTTGGCTCTTCTAGCACGCTAGAGCTTGATTCCCAATAACTCGCGCGGCTTATCTAACCACGTAGGTGTTTGAATCAATTTAGTTCACGTGTCACGTTTGACATGATAGAACACGAAATAGCTCGCGTGGCTCTTCTAGCACGCTGGAGCTTGATTCTAAATAACTCGCGTGGCTCATCTGAGCACGTTGGAGTTTGAATCAATTTAGTTAAAGTGTCCCGTTTGACACGATAGAACTCGAAAAAGCTCGAGTGGCTCTTCTAGCACCCTGAGCTTGATTCTAAATAACTCGTGTGGCTCATCTTAGGACGCTGGAGTTCGAATTAATTTAGTTCACCTGTCCCCTTTTGGCAAGATAGAACACAAAATAGCTCACGTGGATCTTCTAGCACGCTAGAGCTAGATTCTAAATAACTCGCGTGGCTCATCTGAGCACGCCGGAGTTTGAATCAATTTAGTTCACGTGTCCCGTTTGGCACGATAGGACACGAAATAGCTCGCGTGGCTCTTTTAGCATGCTAGAGCTTGATTTTAAATAACTGGCGTGGGTATTCTGAGGACGCTGGAGTTCGAATCAATTTAGTTCACCTGTCCCATTTGGCAAGATAGAACACAAAATAGCTCACGTGGCTCTTCTAGCACGCTAGAGCTAGATTCTAAATAACTCGCGTGGCTCATCTGAGCACGCTGGAGTTTGAATCAATTTAGTTAACGTGTCTCGTTTGACACGATAGAACACGAAATAGCTCGCGTGGCTGTTCTAGCACGCTAGAGCTTGATTCTAAATAACTCGTGTGGCTCATCTGAGCATGCTGGAGTTCGAATCAATTTAGTTCACGTGTCTTGTTTGACACGTTGGAACACGAAATAGCTCCCGTGGCTCTTCTAGCACGCTAGAGCTTGATTCTAAATAACTCGCGTGGCTCATCTAACCACGTAGGTCTTTGAATCAATTTAGTTCACGTGTTCCGTTTGACGTGATAGAACACGAAATAGCTCGCGTGGCTCTTCTAGCACGCTGGAGCTTGATTCTAAATAACTCGCGTGGCTCATCTGAGCACGTTGGAGTTTGAATCAATTTAGTTAAAGTGTCCCGTTTGACACGATAGAACACGAAAAAGCTCGCGTGGCTCTTCTAGCACCTTGAGCTTGATTTTAAATAACTCGCGTGGCTCATCTAAGCACGCTGAAGTTTGAATCAATTTAGTTCACGTGTCCCGTTTGGCATGATAGAACACGAAATAGCTCGCGTGGCTCTTTTCTAGCACGCTAGAGCTTGATTCTAATAAACTCACGTGGCTCATCTGAGCATGCTGGAGATCGAATCAATTTAGTTCACGTGTCCCGTTTGACATGTTGGAAAACTAAATACCTCGTGTGGCTCTTCTAGCACGCTAGAGCTTGATTCTAAACAACTCGCGTGGCTCATCTAACCACGCTGGAGGTTGAATAAATTTAGTTCACGTGTCCCGTTTGGCACGATAGAACACCAAAAAGCTCGCGTGGCTTTTCTAGCACGCTAGAGCTTGATTCTAATTAACTCGCGTGGCTCATCTGAGCACGCTGTAGTTCGAATCAATTTAGTTCACGTGTCGCATTTGACACGATAGGGCACGAAATAGCTCGCGTGGCTCTTTTAGCATGCTAGAGCTTGATTTTAAATAACTGGCGTGGCTCATCTGAGGACGCTGGAGTTCGAATCAATTTAGTTCACCTGTCCCATTTGGCAAGATAGAACACAAAATAGCTCACGTGGCTCTTCTAGCACGCTAGAGCTAGATTCTAAATAACTCATGTGGCTCATCTGAGCACGCTGGAGTTTGAATCAATTTGGTTCAAGTGTCCCGTTTGACACGATAGAACACGAAATAGCTCACGTGGCTCTTCTAGCACGCTAGAGCTTGATTCTAAATAACTCGCGTGGCTCATCTGAGCACGCTGGAGTTCGAATCAATTTAGTTCACGTGTCCTGTTTGAAATGTTGGAACACGAAATAGCTCCCGTGGCTCTTCTAGCACGCTAGAGTTTGATTCTAAATAACTCGCGTGGCTCATCTAACCACGTAGGTGTTTGAATTAATTTAGTTCACGTGTCCCCTTTGGCATGATAGAACATGAAATAGCTCGCGTGGCTCTTCTATCACGCTAGAGCTTGATTCTAAATAACTCGCGTGGCTCATCTGAGCACGTTGGAGTTTGAATCAATTTAGTTAAAGTGTCCCGTTTGACACGAAAAAGCTCGCGTGGCTCTTCTAGCACCCTGAGCTTGATTCTAAATAACTCACGTGGCTCATCTGAGCACGCTGGAATTTGAATCAATTTAGTTCAAGTGTCCCGTTTTACACGATAGAACACAAAATAGCTCACGTGGCTCTTCTAGCACCCTAGAGCTTGATTCTAAATAACTCGCGTGGCTCATCTAAGCACGCTGGAGTTTGACTCAATTTAGTTCACGTGTCCCGTTTGGCACGATAGAACACGAAATAGCCCGCGTGGCTCTTCTAGCACATTAGAGCTTGATTCTAATTAACTCACGTGGCTCATCTGAGCATGCTGGGGATCGAATCAATTTAGTTCACGTGTCCCGTTTGACACGTTGGAACACGAAATAGCTCGTGTGGCTCTTCTAGCACGCTAGAGCTTGATTCTAAATAACTCGCGTGGCTCATCTAAGCACGGTGGAGTTCGAATCAATTTAGTTCACGTGTCCTGTTTGAAATGTTGGAACACGAAATAGCTCCCGTGGCTCTTCTAGCACGCTAGAGTTTGATTCTAAATAACTCGCGTGGCTCATCTAACCACGTAGGTGTTTGAATTAATTCAGTTCATGTGTCCCCTTTGGCATGATAGAACATGAAATAGCTCGCGTGGCTCTTCTATCACGCTAGAGCTTGATTCTAAATAACTCGCGTGGCTCATCTGAGCACGTTGGAGTTTGAATCAATTTAGTTAAAGTGTCCCGTTTGACACGAAAAAGCTCGCGTGGCTCTTCTAGCACCCTGAGCTTGATTCTAAATAACTCGCGTGGCTCATCTGAGCACGCTGGAATTTGAATCAATTTAATACAAGTGTCCCGTTTTACACGATAGAACACAAAATAGCTCACGTGGCTCTTCTAGCACCCTAGAGCTTGATTCTAAATAACTCGCGTGGCTCATCTAAGCACGCTGGAGTTTGACTCAATTTAGTTCACGTGTCCTGTTTGGCAAGATAGAACACGAAATAGCTCGCGTGGCTCTTCTAGCACATTAGAGCTTGATTCTAATTAACTCATGTGGCTCATCTGAGCATGCTGGAGATCGAATCAATTTAGTTCACATGTCCCGTTTGACACGTTGGAACACGAAATAGCTCGTGTGGCTCTTCTAGCACGCTAGAGCTTGATTATAAACAACTCGCGTAGCTCATCTAACCACGCTGGAGGTTGAATGAATTTAGTTCACGTGTCCCATTTGGCACGATAGAACACGAAATAGCTCGCGTGGCTTTTCTAGCACGCTAGAGCTTGATTCCAAATAACTCGCGTGGCTCATCTGAGCACGCAGGAGTTCGAATCAATTTAGTTCACGTGTCCCGTTTGGCACGATAGGACACGAAATAGCTCGCGTGGCTCTTTTAGTATGCTAGAGCTTGATTCTAAATAACTGGCGTGGCTCATCTGAGGACGCTGGAGTTCGAATCAATTTAGTTCACCTGTCCCATTTGGAAAGATAGAACACAAAATAGCTCACGTGGCTCTTAAAGCATGCTAGAGCTAGATTCTAAATAACTCGTGTGGCTCATCTGAGCATGCTGGAGTTCGAATAAATTTAGTTCATGTGTCCTATTTCACACGTTGGAACACGAAATAGCTCCCGTGGCTCTTCTAGCACGCTAGAGCTTGATTCCAAACAACTCGCATGGCTCATCTAACCATGTTGGAGTTTAAATGAATTTAGTTCACGTGTCCCGTTTGGCACGATAGAACACGAAAAAGCTCGCGTGGCTTTTCTAGCACGCTAGAGCTTGATTCTAAATAACTCGCGTGGCTCATCTGATCACACTGGTGTTCGAATCAATTTAGTTCACGTGTCCTGTTTGAAATGTTGGAACACGAAATAGCTCCCGTGGCTCTTCTAGCACGCTTGAGCTTGATTCTAAATAACTCCCGTGGCTCATCTAACCACGTAGGTGTTTGAATCAATTTAGTTCACGTGTCCCCTTTGGCATGATAGAACATGAAATAGCTCGCGTGGCTCTTCTATCACGCTAGAGCTTGATTCTAAATAACTCGCGTGGCTCATCTGAGCACGTTGGAGTTTGAATCAATTTAGTTAAAGTGTCCCGTTTGACATGATAGAACACGAAATAACTCGCGTGGCTGTTCTAGCACGTTAGAGCTTGATTCTAAATAACTCGTGTGGCTCATCTGAGCATGCTGGAGTTCGAATCAATTTAGTTCACGTGTCCTATTTAACACGTTGGAACACGAAATAGCTCCCGTGGCTCTTCTAGCACGCTAGAGCTTGATTCAAAATAACTCCCGTGGCTCATCTAACCACGTAGGTGTTTGAATCAATTGAGTTCACGTGTCCCGTTTGACATGATAGAACACGAAATAGCTCGCGTGGCTCTTCTAACACGTTGGAGCTTGATTCTAAAACTCTCGCGTGACTCATCTGAGCACGTTGGAGTTTGAATCAATTTAGTTAAAGTGTCCCGTTTGACACGATAGAACACGAAAAAGCTCGCGTGGCTCTTCTAGCACCCTGAGCTTAATTCTAAATAACTCGTGTGGCTCATCTGAGCACGCTGGAGTTTGAATCAATTTGGTTCAAGTGTCCCGTTTGACACGATAGACCACGAAATAGCTCACGTGGCTCTTATAGCACGCTAGAGCTTGATTTTAAATAACTCGCGTGGCTCATTTGAGCACGCTGGAGTTCGAATCAATTTAGTTCACGTGTCCTGTTTGAAATGTTGGAACACGAAATAGCCCCCGTGGCTCTTCTAGCACGCTTGAGCTTGATTCTAAATAACTGGCGTGGCTCATCTGAGGACGCTGGAGTTCGAATCAATTTAGTTCACCTGTCCCATTTGGCAAGATAGAACACAAAATAGCTCACGTGGCTCTTCTAGCACGCTAGAGCTAGATTCTAAATAACTCGTGTGGCTCATCTGAGCACGCTGGAGTTTGAATCAATTTGGTTCAAGTGTCCCGTTTGACACGATAGAACACGAAATAGCTCACGTGGCTCTTCTAGCACGCTAGAGCTTGATTCTAAATAACTCGCGTGGCTCATCTGATCACGCTGGAGTTCGAATCAATTTAGTTCACGTGTCCTGTTTGAAATGTTGGAACACGAAATAGCTCCCGTGGCTCTTCTAGCACGCTAGAGCTTGATTCTAAATAACTCCCGTGGCTCATCTAACCACGTAGGTGTTTGAATCAATTTAGTTCACGTGTCCCCTTTGGCATGATAGAACATGAAATAGCTCGCGTGGCTCTTCTATCACGCTAGAGCTTGATTCTAAATAACTCGCGTGGCTCATCTGAGCACGTTGGAGTTTGAATCAATTTAGTTAAAGTGTCCCGTTTGACACGAAAAAGCTCGCGTGGCTCTTCTAGCACCCTGAGCTTGATTCTAAATAACTTGCGTGGCTCATCTGAGCACGCTGGAATTTGAATCAATTTAGTTCAAGAATCCCGTTTTACATGATAGAACACAAAATAGCTCACGTGGCTCTTCTAGCACCCTAGAGCTTGATTCTAAATAACTCGCGTGGCTCATCTAAGCACGCTGGAGTTTGACTCAATTTAGTTCACGTGCCCGTTTGGCACGATCGAACACGAAATAGCTCGCGTGGATCTTCTAGCACGCTAGAGCTTGATTCTAATTAACTCACGTGGCTCATCTGAGCATGCTGGAGATCGAATCAATTTAGTTCACGTGTCCCGTTTGACACGTTGGAACACGAAATAGCTCGTGTGGCTCTTCTAGCACGCTAGAGCTTGATTATAAACAACTCGCGTGGCTCATCTAACCACGCTGGAGGTTGAATGAATATAGTTCACGTGTCCTATTTGGCACGATAGAACACGAAATAGCTCGCGTGGCTTTTCTAGCACGCTAGAGCTTGATTCCAAATAACTCGCGTGGCTCATCTGAGCACGCAGGAGTTCGAATCAATTTAGTTCACGTGTCCCGTTTGGCATGATAGGACACGAAATAGCTCGCGTGGCTCTTTTAGCATGCTAGAGCTTGATTCTAAATAACTGGCGTGGCTCATCTGAGGACGCTGGAGTTCGAATCAATTTAGTTCACCTGTCCCATTTGGAAAGATAGAACACAAAATAGCTCACGTGGCTCTTCTAGCACGCTAGAGCTAGATTCTAAATAACTCGCGTGGCTCATCAGAGCACGTCGGAGTTTGAATCAATTTAGTTCACGTGTCCCGTTTGACACGATAGAACACGAAATAGCTCGCGTGGCTCTTCTAGCACGCTAGAGCTTGATTCTAAATAACTCGTGTGGCTCATCTGAGCATGCTAGAGTTCGAATCAATTTAGTTCATGTGTCCTATTTAACACGTTGGAACACGAAATAGCTCCCGTGGCTCTTCTAGCACGCTAGAGCTTGATTCTAAACAACTCACGTGGCTCATCTAACCATGTTGGAGTTTGAATGAATTTAGTTCACGTGTCCCGTTTGGCACGATAGAACACGAAAAATCTCGCGTGGCTTTTCTAGCACGCTAGAGCTTGATTCTAAATAACTCGCGTGGCTCATCTGAGCACGCTGTAGTTCGAATCATATTAGTTCACGTGTCCCGTTTGGCACGATAGGACACGAAATAGCTCGCGTGGCTCTTTTAGCATGCTAGAGCTTGATTCTAAATAACTGACGTGGCTCATCTGAGGACGCTGGAGTTCGAATCAATTTAGTTCACCTGTACCATTTGGCAAGATAGAACACAAAATAGCTCTCTCTCGTGGCTCTTCTAGCACGCTAGAGCTAGATTCTAAATAACTCGTGTGGCTCATCTGAGCACGCTGGAGTTTGAATGAATTTAGTTAACGTGTCCCGTTTGACATGATAGAACACGAAATAACTCGCGTGGCTGTTCTAGCACGCTAGAGCTTGATTCTAAATAACTCGTGTGGCTCATCTGAGCATGCTGGAGTTCGAATCAATTTAGTTCATGTGTCCTATTTAACACGTTGGAACACGAAATAGCTCCCGTAGCTCTTCTAGCACGCTAGAGCTTGATTCTAAACAACTCACGTGTCTCATCTAACCATGTTGGAGTTTGAATGAATTTAGTTCACGTGTCCCGTTAGGCACGATAGAACACGAAAAAGCTCGCGTGGCTTTTCTAGCACGCTAGAGCTTGATTCTAAATAACTCGCGTGGCTCATTTGAGCACGCTGTAGTTCGAATCAATTTAGTTCACGTGTCCCGTTTGGCACGATAGGACACGAAATAGCTCGCGTGGCTCTTTCAGCATGCTAGAGCTTGATTCTAAATAACTGACGTGGCTCATCTGAGGACGCTGGAGTTCGAATCAATTTAGTTCACCTGTACCATTTGGCAAGATAGAACACAAAATAGCTCACGTGGCTCTTCTAGCACGCTAGAGCTAGATTCTAAATAACTCGCGTTGCTCATCTGAGCACGCTGGAGTGTGAATCAATTTAGTTAACGTGTCCCGTTTGACATGATAGAACACGAAATAACTCGCGTGGCTGTTCTAGCACGCTAGAGCTTGATTCTAAATAACTCGTGTGGCTCATCTGAGCATGCTGGAGTTCGAATCAATTTAGTTCACGTGTCCTATTTAACACGTTGGAACACGAAATAGCTCCCGTGGCTCTTCTAGCACGCTAGAGCTTGATTCAAAATAACTCGCGTGGCTCATCTAACCACGTAGGTGTTTGAATCAATTGAGTTCACGTGTCCCGTTTGACATGATAGAACACGAAATAGCTCGTGTGGCTCTTCTAACACGCTGGAGCGTGGCTCTTCTAGCACCCTGAGCTTAATTCTAAATAACTCGTGTGGCTCATCTGAGCACACTGGAGTTTGAATCAATTTGGTTCAAGTGTCCCGTTTGACACGATAGAACATGAAATAGCTCACGTGGCTCTTCTAGCACGCTAGAGCTCGATTCTAAACAACTCGCGTGGCTCATTTGAGCACGCTGGAGTTCGAATCAATTTAGTTCACGTGTCCTGTTTGAAATGTTGGAACACGAAATAGCTCCCGTGGCTCTTCTAGCACGCTAGAGCTTGATTCTAAATAACTCGCGTGGCCCATCTAACCACGTAGGTGTTTGAATCAATTTAGTTCACGTGTCCCCTTTGGCATGATAGAACACGAAATAGCTCGCGTGGCTCTTCTATCACGCTGGAGCTTGATTCTAAATAACTCGCGTGGCTCATCTGAGCACGTTGGAGTTTGAATCAATTTAGTTAAAGTGTCCCGTTTGACACGAAAAAGCTCGCGTGGCTCTTCTAGCACCCTGAGCGTGATTCTAAATAACTCGCGTGGCTCATCTGAGCACGCTCGAGTTTGAATCAATTTAGTTCAAGTGTCCCGTTTTACACGATAGAACACAAAATAGCTCACGTGGCTCTTCAAGCACCCTAGAGCTTGATTCTAAATAACTCACGTGGCTCATCTAAGCACGCTGGAGTTTGAATCAATTTAGTTCAAGTGTCCCGTTTGACACGATAGAACACGAAATAGCTCGCGTGGCTCTTCTAGCACCCTAGAGCTTGATTCTAATAAACTCACGTGGCTCATCTGAGCATGCTGGAGATCGAATCAATTTAGTTCACGTGTCCCGTTTGACATGTTGGAACACTAAATACCTCGTGTGGCTCTTCTAGCACGCTAGAGCTTGATTCTAAACAACTCGCGTGGCTCATCTAACCACGCTGGAGGTTGAATAAATTTAGTTCACGTGTCCCGTTTGGCACGATTGAACACGAAATAGCTCGTGTGGCTTTTCTAGCACGCTAGAGCTTGATTCCAAATAACTCGCGTGGCTCATCTGAGCACGCTGGAGTTCAAATCAATTTAGTTCACATGTCCCGTTTGGCACGATAGGACACGAAATAGCTCGCGTGGCTCTTTTAGCATGCTAGAGCGTGATTCTAAATAACTGGCGTGGCTCATCTGAGGACACTGGAGTTCGAATCAATTTAGTTCACCTGTCCCATTTGGCAAGATAGAACACAAAATAGCTCACGTGGCTCTTCTAGCACGCTAGAGCTAGATTCTAAATAACTCGCGTGGCTCATCTAACCACGTAGGTGTTTGAATCAATTTAGTTCACGTGTCCCCTTTGGCATGATAGAACACGAAATAGCTCGCGTGGCTCTTCTATCACGCTGGAGCTTGATTCTAAATAACTCGCGTGGCTCATCTGAGCACGTTGGAGTTTGAATCAATTTAGTTAAAGTGTACCGTTTGACACGAAAAAGCTCGCGTGGCTCTTCTAGCACCCTGAGCTTGATTCTAAATAACTCGCGTGGCTCATCTGAGCACGCTGGAATTTGAATCAATTTAGTTCAAGTGTCCCGTTTTACACGATAGAACACAAAATAGCTCACGTGGCTCTTCTAGCACCCTAGAGCTTGATTCTAAACAACTCGCGTGGCTCATCTAAGCACGGTGGAGTTTGAATCAATTTAGTTCACGTGTCCCGTTTGGCACGATAGAACACGAAATAGCTCGCGTGGCTCTTTTCTAGCACGCTAGAGCTTGATTCTAATAAACTCACGTGGCTCATCTGAGCATGCTGGAGATCGAATCAATTTAGTTCACGTGTCCCGTTTGACATGTTGGAAAACTAAATACCTCGTGTGGCTCTTCTAGCACGCTAGAGCTTGATTCTAAACAACTCGCGTGGCTCATCTAACCACGCTGGAGGTTGAATAAATTTAGTTCACGTGTCCCGTTTGGCACGATTGAACACGAAATAGCTCGCGTGGCTTTTCTAGCACGCTAGAGCTTGATTCCAAATAACTCGCGTGGCTCATCTGAGCACGCTGGAGTTCGAATCAATTTAGTTCACATGTCCCGTTTGGCACGATAGGACACGAAATAGCTCGCGTGGCTCTTTTAGCATGCTAGAGCTTGATTCTAAATAACTGGCGTGGCTCATCTGAGGACGCTGGAGTTCGAATCAATTTAGTTCACCTGTCCCATTTGGCAAGATAGAACACAAAATAGCTCACGTGGCTCTTCTAGCACGCTAGAGCTAGATTCTAAATAACTCGCGTGGCTCATCTAACCACGTAGGTGTTTGAATCAATTTAGTTCACGTGTCCCCTTTGGCATGATAGAACACGAAATAGCTCGCGTGGCTCTTCTATCACGCTGGAGCTTGATTCTAAATAACTCGCGTGGCTCATCTGAGCACGTTGGAGTTTGAATCAATTTAGTTAAAGTGTACCGTTTGACACGAAAAAGCTCGCGTGGCTCTTCTAGCACCCTGAGCTTGATTCTAAATAACTCGCGTGGCTCATCTGAGCACGCTGGAATTTGAATCAATTTAGTTCAAGTGTCCCGTTTTACACGATAGAACACAAAATAGCTCACGTGGCTCTTCTAGCACCCTAGAGCTTGATTCTAAATAACTCGCGTGGCTCATCTGAGCACGGTGGAGTTTGAATCAATTTAGTTCACGTGTCCCGTTTGGCACGATAGAACACGAAATAGCTCGCGTGGCTCTTTTCTAGCACGCTAGAGCTTGATTCTAATTAACTCACGTGGCTCATCTGAGCATGCTGGAGATCGAATCAATTTAGTTCACGTGTCCCGTTTGAGACGTTGGAACACGAAATAGCTCGTATGGCTCTTCTAGCACGCTAGAGCTTGATTCTAAACAACTCGCGTGGCTCATCTAACCACGCTGGAGGTTGAATGAATTTAGTTCACGTGTCCCGTTTGGCACGATAGAACACGAAATAGCTCGCGTGGCTTTTCTAGCACGCTAGAGCTTGATTCCAAATAACTCGCGTGGCTCATCTGAGCACGCTGGAGTTCGAATCAATTTAGTTCACGTGTCCCGTTTGGCACGATAGGACACGAAATAGCTCGCGTGGCTCTTTTAGCATGCTAGAGCTTGATTCTAAATAACTGGCGTGGCTCATCTGAGGACGCTGGAGTTCGAATCAATTTAGTTCACCTGTCCCATTTGGCAAGATAGAACACAAAATAGCTCACGTGGCTCTTCTAGCACGCTAGAGCTAGATTCTAAATAACTCGCGTGGCTCATCTGAGCACGCCGGAGTTTGAATCAATTTAGTTCACGTGTCCCGTTTGACACGATAGAACACGAAATAGCTCGCGTGGCTCTTCTAGCACGCTAGAGCTTGATTCTAAATAACTCGTGTGGCTCGTCTGAGCATGCTGGAGTTCGAATCAATTTAGTTCACGTGTCCTGTTTGACACGTTGGAACACGAAATAGCTCCCGTGGCTCTTCTAGCACGCTAGAGCTTGATTCTAAATAACTCGCGTGGCTCATCTGAGCACGTTGGAGTTTTAATCAATTTAGTTAAAGTGTCCCGTTTGACACGATAGAACACGAAAAAGCTCGAGTGGCTCTTCTAGCACCCTGAGCTTGATTCTAAATAACTCGTGTGGCTCATCTGAGCACGCTGGAGTTTGAATCAATTTAGTTCAAGTGTCCCGTTTGACACGATAGAACACGAAATAGCTCACGTGGCTCTTCTAGCACCCTAGAGCTTGATTCTAAATAACTCGCGTGGCTCATCTGAGCACGCTGGAGTTCGAATCAATTTAGTTTAGGTGTCCCGTTTGGCACGATAGGACACGAAATAGCTCGTGTGGCTCTTTGAGCATGCTAGAGCTTGATTCTAAATAACTGGCGTGGCTCATCTGAGGATGCTGGAGTTCGAATTAATTTAGTTCACATGTCCCATTTGGCAAGATAGAACACAAAATAGCTCACGTGGCTCTTCTAGCACGCTAGAGCTAGATTCTAAATAACTCGCGTTGCACATCTAAGCACACCGGAGTTTGAATCAATTTAGTTCACGTGTCCCGTTTGGCACGATAGGACACGAAATAGCTCGCGTGGCTCTTTTAGCATGCTAGAGCTTGATTCTAAATAACTGGCGTGGCTCATCTGAGGACGCTAGAGTTAGAATCAATTTAGTTCACCTGTCCCATTTGGCAAGATAGAACACAAAATAGCTCACGTGGCTCTTCTAGCACGCTAGAGCTAGATTCTAAATAACTCGCGTGGCTCAACTGAGCACGCTGGAGTTTGAATCAATTTTGTTAACGTGTCCTGTTTGACACGATAGAACACGAAATAGCTCGCGTGGCTGTTCTAGCACGCTAGAGCTTGATTCTAAATAACTCGTGTGGCTCATCTGAGCATGTTGGAGTTCGAATCAATTTAGTTCACGTGTCATATTTAACATGTTGGAACACGAAATAGCTCCCGTGGCTCTTCTAGCACGCTAGAGCTTGATTCTAAATAACTCGCGTGGCTCATCTGAGCACGTTTGAGTTTTAATCAATTTAGTTAAAGTGTCCCGTTTGACACGATAGAACACGAAAAAGCTCGAGTGGCTCTTCTAGCACCCTGAGCTTGATTCTAAATAACTCGTGTGGCTCATCTGAGCACGCTGGAGTTTGAATCAATTTAGTTCAAGTGTCCCGTTTGACACGATAGAACACGAAATAGCTCACGTGGCTCTTCTAGCACCCTAGAGCTTGATTCTAAATAACTCGCGTGGCTCATCTGAGCACGCTGGAGTTCGAATCAATTTAGTTTAGGTGTCCCGTTTGGCACGATAGGACACGAAATAGCTCGTGTGGCTCTTTGAGCATGCTAGAGCTTGATTCTAAATAACTGGCGTGGCTCATCTGAGGATGTTGGAGTTCGAATTAATTTAGTTCACATGTCCCATTTGGCAAGATAGAACACAAAATAGCTCACGTGGCTCTTCTAGCACGCTAGAGCTAGATTCTAAATAACTCGCGTTGCACATCTAAGCACACCGGAGTTTGAATCAATTTAGTTCACGTGTCCCGTTTGGCACGATAGGACACGAAATAGCTCGCGTGGCTCTTTTAGCATGCTAGAGCTTGATTCTAAATAACTGGCGTGGCTCATCTGAGGACGCTAGAGTTAGAATCAATTTAGTTCACCTGTCCCATTTGGCAAGATAGAACACAAAATAGCTCACGTGGCTCTTCTAGCACGCTAGAGCTAGATTCTAAATAACTCGCGTGGCTCAACTGAGCACGCTGGAGTTTGAATCAATTTTATTAACGTGTCCTGTTTGACACGATAGAACACGAAATAGCTCGCGTGGCTGTTCTAGCACGCTAGAGCTTGATTCTAAATAACTCGTGTGGCTCATCTGAGCATGTTGGAGTTCGAATCAATTTAGTTCACGTGTCATATTTAACATGTTGGAACACGAAATAGCTCCCGTGGCTCTTCTAGCACGCTAGAGCTTGATTCTAAATAACTCGTGTGGCTCATCTGAGCATGCTGGAGTTTGAATCAATTTAGTTCACGTGTCCCGTTTGACATGATAGAACACGAAATAGCTCGCGTGGCTCTTCTAGCACACTAGAGCTTGATTCTAAATAACTCGCGTGGCTCATCTGAGCACGTTGGAGTTTTAATCAATTTAGTTAAAGTGTCCCGTTTGACATGATAGAACACGAAAAAGCTCGAGTGGCTCTTCTAGCACCCTGAGCTTGATTCTAAATAACTCGTGTGGCTCATCTGAGCACGCTGGAGTTTGAATCAATTTAGTTCAAGTGTCCCGTTTGACACGATAGAACACGAAATAGCTCATGTGGCTCTTCTAGCACCCTAGAGCTTGATTCTAAATAACTCACGTGGCTCATCTGAGCACGCTGGAGTTCGAATCAATTTAGTTCACGTGTCCCGTTTGGCACGATAGGACACGAAATAGCTCGCGTGGCTCTTTTAGCATGCTAGAGCTTGATTCTAAATAACTCGCGTGGCTCATCTGAGGATGCTGGAGTTCGAATTAATTTAGTTCACCTGTCCCATTTGGCAAGATAGAACACAAAATAGCTCACGTGGGTCTTCTAGCACGCTAGAGCTAGATTCTAAATAACTCGCGTGGCACATCGGAGCACGCCGGAGTTTGAATCAATTTAGTTCACGTGTCCCGTTTGGCACGATAGGACACGAAATAGCTCGCGTGGCTCTTTTAGCATGCTAGAGCTTGATTCTAAATAACTGGCGTGGCTCATCTGAGGACGCTGGAGTTAGAATCAATTTAGTTCACCTGTCCCATTTGGCAAGATAGAACACAAAATAGCTCATGTGGCTCTTCTAGCACGCTAGAGCTAGATTCTAAATAACTCGCGTGGCTCATCTGAGCACGCTGGAGTTTGAATCAATTTAGTTAACGTGTCCCGTTTGACATGATAGAACACGAAATAGCTCGCGTGGCTGTTCTAGCACGCTAGAGCTTGATTCTAAATAACTCGTGTGGCTCATCTGAGCATATTGGAGTTCGAATCAATTTAGTTCACGTGTCCTATTAAACACGTTGGAACACGAAATAGCTCCCGTGGCTCTTCTAGCATGCTAGAGCTTGATTCTAAATAACTTGCGTGGCTCATCTAACCACGTAGGTGTTTGAATCAATTTAGTTCACGTGTCCCGTTTGACATGATAGAACACGAAATAGCTCGCGTGGCTCTTCTAGCACGCTGGAGCTTGATTCGAAATAACTCGCTTGGCTCATCTGAGCACGTTGGAGTTTGAATCAATTTAGTTAAAGTGTCCCGTTTGACACGATAGAACACGAAAAAGCTCGAGTGGCTCTTCTAGCACCCTGAGCTTGATTCTAAATAACTCGTGTGGCTCATCTGAGCACGCTGGAGTTTGAATCAATTTAGTTCAAGTGTCTCATTTGACACGATAGAACACGAAATAGCTCACGTGGCTCTACTAGCACCTTAGAGCTTGATTCTAAATAACTCGTGTGGCTCATCTGAGCACACTGGAGTTTGAATCAATTTAGTTCAAGTGTCCCGTTTGACATGATAGAACACAAAATAGCTCACGTGGCTCTTCTAGCACCCTAGAGCTTGATTCTAAATAACTCGCGTGGCTCATCTGAGCACGCTGGAGTTGGAATCAATTTAGTTCACGTGTCCCGTTTGGCACGATAGGACACGAAATAGCTCGCGTGGCTCTTTTAACATGCTAGAGCTTGATTCTAAATAACTGGCGTGGCTCATCTGAGGACGCTGGAGTTCGAATTAATTTAGTTCACCTGTCCCATTTGGCAAGATAGAACACAAAATAGCTCACGTGGCTCTTCTAGCACGCTAGAGCTAGATTCTAAATAACTCGCGTGACTCATCTGAGCAGGCCAGAGTTTGAATCAATTTAGTTCACGTGTCCCGTTTGACACGATAGAACACGAAAAAGCTCGCGTGGCTCTTCTAGCACCCTGAGCTTAATTCTAAATAACTCGTGTGGCTCATCTGAGCACGCTGGAGTTTGAATCAATTTAGTTCAAGTGTCCCGTTTGACACGATATAACAGGAAATAGCTCACGTGGCTCATCTAGCACGCTAGAGCTTGATTCTAAATAACTCGCGTGGCTCAACTGAGCACGCTGGAGTTCGAATCAATTTAGTTCACGTGTCCTGTTTGAAATGTTGGAACACGAAATAGCTCCCGTGGCTCTTCTAGCACGCTAGAGCTTGATTCTAAATAACTCGCGTGGCTCATCTAACCACGTAGATGTTTGAATCAATTTAGTTCACGTGTCCCGTTTGGCATGATAGAACACGAAATAGCTCGCGTGGCTCTTCTATCACGTTGGAGCTTGATTCTAAATAACTCGCGTGGCTCATCTGAGCACGTTGGAGTTTGAATCAATTTAATTAAAGTGTCCCGTTTGACACGATAGAACACGAAATAGCTCACGTGGCTCTTCTAGCACGCTAGAGCTTGATTCTAAATAACTCGCGTGGCCCATCTGAGCACGCTGGAGTTCGAATCAATTTAGTTCACGTGTCCTGTTTGAAATGTTGGAACATGAAATAGCTCCCGTGGCCCTTCTAGCACGCTAGAGCTTGATTCTAAATAACTCGCGTGGCTCATCTAACCACGTAGATGTTTGAATTAATTTAGTTCACGTGTCCCGTATGGCATGATAGAACACGAAATAGCTCGCGTGGCTCTTCTATCACGCTGGAGCTTGATTCTAAATAACTCGCGTGGCTCATCTGAGCACGCTGAGCACGCTGGAGTTTGAATCAATTTAGTTCACGTGTCCCGTTGGGCACGATAGAACACGAAATAGCCCGCGTGGCTCTTCTAGCACCCTATAGCTTGATTCTAATTAGCTCACGTGGCTCATCTGAGCATGCTGGAGATCGAATCAATTTAGTTCACGTGTCCCGTTTCACATGTTGGAACACGAAATAGCTCGTGTGGCTCTTCTAGCACGCTAGAGCTTGATTCTAAACAACTCGCGTGGCTCATCTGAGCACGCTGGAGTTCGAATCAATTTAGTTCACGTGTCCCGTTTGGCACGATAGGACACGAAGTAGCTCGCGTGGCTCTTTTAGCATGCTAGAGCTTGATTCTAAATAACTGGCGTGGCTCATCTGAGGACGCTGGAGTTAGAATCAATTTAGTTCACCTGTCCCATTTGGCAAGATAGAACACAAAATAGCTCATGTGGCTCTTCTAGCACGCTAGAGCTAGATTCTAAATAACTCGCGTGGCTCATCTGAGCACGCTGGAGTTTGAATCAATTTAGTTAACGTGTCCCGTTTGACACGATAGAACACGAAATAGCTCGCGTGGCTGTTCTAGCACGCTAGAGCTTGATTCTAAATAACTCGTGTGGCTCATCTGAGCATGTTGGAGTTCGAATCAATTTAGTTCACGTGTCCTATTAAACACGTTGGAACACGAAATAGCTCTCGTGGCTCTTCTAGCATGCTAGAGCTTGATTCTAAATAACTTGCGTGGCTCATCTAACCACGTAGGTGTTTGAATCAATTTAGTTCACGTGTCCCGTTTGACATGATAGAACACGAAATAGCTCGCGTGGCTCTTCTAGCACGCTGGAGCTTGATTCGAAATAACTCGCTTGGCTCATCTGAGCACGTTGGAGTTTGAATCAATTTAGTTAAAGTGTCCTGTTTGACACGATAGAACACGAAAAAGCTCGAGTGGCTCTTCTAGCACCCTGAGCTTGATTCTAAATAACTCGTGTGGCTCATCTGAGCACGCTGGAGTTTGAATCAATTTAGTTCAAGTGTCTCATTTGACACGATAGAACACGAAATAGCTCACGTGGCTCTTCTATCACCCTAGAGCTTGATTATAAATAACTCGCGTGGCTCATCTGAGCACGCTGGAGTTGGAATCAATTTAGTTCACGTGTCCCGTTTGGCACGATAGGACACGAAATAGCTCGCGTGGCTCTTTTAGCATGCTAGAGCTTGATTCTAAATAACTGGCGTGGCTCATCTGAGGACGCTGGAGTTCGAATTAATTTAGTTCACCTGTCCCATTTGGCAAGATAGAACACAAAATAGCTCACGTGGCTCTTCTAGCACGCTAGAGCTAGATTCTAAATAACTCGCGTGACTCATCTGAGCAGGCCAGAGTTTGAATCAATTTAGTTCACGTGTCCCGTTTGACACGATAGAACACGAAAAAGCTAGCGTGGCTCTTCTAGCACCCTGAGCTTAATTCTAAATAACTCGTGTGGCTCATCTGAGCACGCTGGAGTTTGAATCAATTTAGTTCAAGTGTCCCGTTTGACACGATATAACAGGAAATAGCTCACGTGGCTCATCTAGCACGCTAGAGCTTGATTCTAAATAACTCGCGTGGCTCAACTGAGCACGCTGGAGTTCGAATCAATTTAGTTCACGTGTCCTGTTTGAAATGTTGGAACACGAAATAGCTCCCGTGGCTCTTCTAGCACGCTAGAGCTTGATTCTAAATAACTCGCGTGGCTCATCTAACCACGTAGATGTTTGAATCAATTTAGTTCACGTGTCCCGTTTGGCATGATAGAACACGAAATAGCTCGCGTGGCTCTTCTATCACGCTGGAGCTTGATTCTAAATAACTCGCGTGGCTCATCTGAGCACGTTTGAGTTTGAATCAATTTAGTTAAAGTGTCCCGTTTGACACGATAGAACACGAAATAGCTCACGTGGCTCTTCTAGCACGCTAGAGCTTGATTCTAAATAACTCGCGTGGCTCATCTGAGCACGCTGGAGTTCGAATCAATTTAGTTCACGTGTCCTGTTTGAAATGTTGGAACACGAAATAGCTCCCGTGGCTTTTCTAGCACGCTAGAGCTTGATTCTAAATAACTCGCGTGGCTCATCTAACCACGTAGATGTTTGAATCAATTTAGTTCACGTGTCCCGTTTGGCATGATAGAACACGAAATAGCTCGCGTGGCTCTTCTATCACGCTGGAGCTTGATTCTAAATAACTCGCGTGGCTCATCTGAGCACGCTGAACACGCTGGAGTTTGAATCAATTTAGTTCACGTGTCCCGTTGGGCACGATAGAACACGAAATAGCCCGCGTGGCTCTTCTAGCACCCTATAGCTTGATTCTAATTAACTCACGTGGCTCATCTGAGCATGCTGGAGATCGAATCAATTTAGTTCACGTGTCCCGTTTCACATGTTGGAACACGAAATAGCTCGTGTGGCTCTTCTAGCACGCTAGAGCTTGATTCTAAACAACTCGCGTGGCTCATCTAACCACGCTGGAGGTTGAATGAATTTAGTTCACGTGTCCCGTTTGGCACGATTGAACACGAAATAGCTCGCGTGGCTTTTCTAGCACGCTAGAGCTTGATTCCAAATAACTCGCGTGGCTCATTTGAGCACGCTGGAGTTCGAATCAATTTAGTTCACGTGTCCCGTTTGACATGATAGAACACGAAATAGCTCGCGTGGCTCTTCTAGCACGCTGGAGCTTGATTCGAAATAACTCGCTTGGCTCATCTGAGCACGTTGGAGTTTGAATCATTTTAGTTAAAGTGCCCCGTTTGACACGATAGAACACGTAAAAGCTCGAGTGGCTCTTCTAGTTCCCTGAGCTTGATTCTAAATACCTCGTGTGGCTCATCTGAGCACGCTGGAGTTTGAATCAATTTAGTTCAAGTGTCTCATTTGACACGATAGAACACGAAATAGCTCACGTGGCTCTTCTAGCACCCTATAGCTTGATTCTAAATAACTCGCGTGGCTCATCTGAGCACGCTGGAGTTTGAATCAATTTAGTTCAAGTGTCCCGTTTGACATGATAGAACACGAAATAGCTCACGTGGCTCTTCTAGCACCCTAGAGCTTGATTCTAAATAACTCGCGTGGCTTATCTGAGCACGCTGGAGTTGGAATCAATTTAGTTCACGTGTCCTGTTTGGCACGATAGGACACGAAATAGCTCGCGTGGCTCTTTTAGCATGCTAGAGCTTGATTCAAAATAACTGGCATGGCTCATCTGAGGACGCTGGAGTTCGAATAAATTTAGTTCACCTGTCCCATTTGGCAAGATAGAACACAAAATAGCTCATGTGGCTCTTCTAGCACGCTAGAGCTAGATTCTAAATAACTCGCGTGGCTCATCTGAGCATGCTGGAGTTCGAATCAATTTAGTTCACGTGTCCTGTTTGACACGTTGGAACACGAAATAGCTCCCGTGACTCTTCTAGCACGCTAGAGCTTGATTCTAAATAACTCGCGTGGCTCATCTGAGCACGTTGGAGTTTTAATCAATTTAGTTAAAGTGTCCCGTTTGACACGATAGAACACGAAATAGCTCACGTGGCTCTTCTAGCACCCTAGAGCTTGATTCTAAATAACTCGCGTGGCTCATCTGAGCACGCTGGAGTTCGAATCAATTTAGTTCACGTGTCCCGTTTGGCACGATAGGACACGAAATAGCTCGCGTGGCTTTTTTAGCATGCTAGAGCTTGATTCTAAATAACTGTCGTGGCTCATCTCAGGATGCTGGAGTTCGAATTAATTTAGTTCACCTGTCCCATTTGGCAAGATAGAACACAAAATAGCTCACGTGGCTCTTCTAGCACGCTAGAGCTAGATTCTAAATAACTCGCGTGGCACATCTGAGCACGCCGGAGTTTGAATCAATTTAGTTCACGTGTCTCGTTTGGCACGATAGGACACGAAATAGCTCGCGTGGCTCTTTTAGCATGCTAGAGCTTGATTCTAAATAACTGGCGTGGCTCATCTGAGGACGCTGGAGTTAGAATCAATTTAGTTCACCTGTCCCATTTGGCAAGATAGAACACAAAATAGCTCACGTGGCTCTTCTAGCACGCTAGAGCTAGATTCTAAATAACTCGCGTGGCTCATCTGAGCACGCTGGAGTTTGAATCAATTTAGTTAACGTGTCCCGTTTGACACGATAGAACACGAAATAGCTCACGTGGCTGTTCTAGCACGCTAGAGCTTGATTCTAAATAACTCGTGTGGCTTATCTGAGCATGTTGGAGTTCAAATCAATTTAGTTCACGTGTCCTATTTAACACGTCGGAACACGAAATAGCTCCCGTGGCTCTTCTAGCACGCTAGAGCTTGATTCTAAATAACTCGTGTGGCTCATCTGAGCATGCTGGAGTTCGAATCAATTTAGTTCACGTGTCCCGTTTGACATGATTGAACACGAAATAGCTCGTGTGGCTCTTCTAGCACGCTAGAGCTTGATTCTAAATAACTCGCGTGGCTCACTTGAGCATGTTGGAGTTCGAATCAATTTAGTTCACGTGTCCTGTTTGACACGTTGGAACACAAAATAGCTCTCGTGGCTCTTCTAGCACGCTAGAGCTTGATTCTAAATAACTCGCGTGGCTCATCTAACCACGTAGGTGTTTGAATCAATTTACTTCACGTTTCCCGTTTGACATGATAGAACACGAAATAGCTCGCGTGGCTCTTCTAGCACGCTAGAGCTTGTTTCTAAATAACTCGCGTGGCTCATCTGAGCACGTTGGAGTTTGAATCAATTTAGTTAAAGTGTCCCGTTTGACATGATAGAACACGAAAAAGCTCGCGTGGCTCTTCTAGCACCCTGAGCTTGATTCTAAATAACTCGCGTGGCTCATCTGAGCATACTGGAGTTTGAATCAATTTAGGTCAAGTGTCCCGTTTGACACGATAGAACACGAAATATCTCACGTGGCTCTTCTAGCACCCTAGAGCTTGATTCTAAACAACTCGCGTGGCTCATCTAACCACGCTGGAGGTTGAATGAATTTAGTTCACGTGTCCCGTTTGGCACGATAGAACACGAAATAGCTCGCGTGGCTTTTCTAGCACGCTAGAGCTTGATTCCAAATAACTCGCGTGGCTCATCTGAGCACGCTGGAGTTCGAATCAATTTAGTTCACGTGTCCCGTTTGGACCGATAGGACACGAAATAGCTCGCGTGGCTCTTTTAGCATGCTAGAGCTTGATTCTAAATAACTGGCGTGGCTTATCTGAGGACGCTAGAGTTCGAATCAATTTAGTTCACCTGTCCCATTTGGCAAGATAGAACACAAAATAGCTCATGTGGCTCTTCTAGCACGCTAGAGCTAGATTCTAAATAACTCGCGTGGCTCATCTGAGCATGCTGGAGTTCGAATCAATTTAGTTCACGTGTCCTGTTTGACACGTTGGAACACGAAATAGCTCCCGTGACTCTTCTAGCACGCTAGAGCTTGATTCTAAATAACTCGCTTGGCTCATCTGAGCACGTTGGAGTTTTAATCAATTTAGTTAAAGTGTCCCGTTTGACACGATAGAACATGAAAAAGCTCGAGTGGCTCTTCTAGCACCCTGAGCTTGATTCTAAATAACTCGTGTGGCTCTTCTGAGCACGCTAGAGTTTGAATCAATTTAGTTCAAGTGTCCCGTTTGACACGATAGAACACGAAATAGCTCCCGTGGCTCTTCTAGCACCCTAGAGCTTGATTCTAAATAACTTGCGCGGCTCATCTGAGCACGCTGGAGTTCGAATCAATTTAGTTCACGTGTCCCGTTTGGCACGATAGGACACGAAATAGCTCGCGTGGCTCTTTTAGCATGCTAGAGCTTGATTCTAAATAACTGGCGTGGCTCATCTCAGGATGCTGGAGTTCGAATTAATTTAGTTCACCTGTCCCATTTGGCAAGATAGAACACAAAATAGCTCATGTGGCTCTTCTAGCACGCTAGAGCGAGATTCTAAATAACTCGCGTGGCACATCTGAGCACGCCGGAGTTTGAATCAATTTAGTTCACGTGTCTCGTTTGGCACGATAGGACACGAAATAGCTCGCGTGGCTCTTTTAGCATGCTAGAGCTTGATTCTAAATAACTGGCGTGGCTCATCTGAGGACGCTGGAGTTAGAATCAATTTAGTTCACCTGTCCCATTTGGCAAGATAGAACACAAAATAGCTCACGTGGCTCTTCTAGCACGCTAGAGCTAGATTATAAATAACTCGCGTGGCTCATCTGAGCACGCTGGAGTTTGAATCAATTTAGTTAACGTGTCCCGTTTGACACGATAGAACACGAAATAGCTCACGTGGCTGTTCTAGCACGCTAGAGCTTGATTCTAAATAACTCGTGTGGCTCATCTGAGCATGTTGGAGTTCGAATCAATTTAGTTCACGAGTCCTATTTAACACGTTGGAACACGAAATAGCTCATGTGGCTCTTCTAGCACGCTAGAGCTTGATTCTAAATAACTCGTGTGGCTCATCTGAGCATGCTGGAGTTCGAATCAATTTAGTTCACGTGTCCCGTTTGACATGATAGAACACGAAATAGCTCGCGTGGCTCTTCTAGCACGCTAGAGCTTGATTCTAAATAACTCGCGTGACTCATCTGAGCACGTTGGAGTTTTAATCAATATAGTTAAAGTGTCCCGTTTGACACGATAGAACACGAAAAAGCTCGAGTGGCTCTTCTAGCACCCTGAGCTTGATTCTAAATAACTCGTGTGGCTCATCTGAGCACGCTGGAGTTTGAATCAATTTAGTTCAAGTGTCCCGTTTGACACGATAGAACACGAAATCGCTCACGTGGCTCTTCTAGCACCCTAGAGCTTGATTCTAAATAACTCGCGTGGCTCATCTGAGCACGCTGGAGTTCGAATCAATTTAGTTCACGTGTCCCGTTTGGCACGATAGGACACGAAATAGCTCGCGTGGCTCTTTTAGCATGCTAGAGCTTGATTCTAAATAACTGGCGTGGCTCATCTGAGGATGCTGGAGTTCGAATTAATTTAGTTCACCTGTCCCATTTGGCAAGATAGAACACAAAATAGCTCACGTGGCTCTTCTAGCACGCTAGAGCTAGATTCTAAATAACTCGCGTGGCACATCTGAGCACGCCGGAGTTTGAATCAATTTAGTTCACGTGTCCCGTTTGGCACGATAGGACACGAAATAGCTCGCGTGGCTCTTTTAGCATGCTAGAGCTTGATTCTAAATAACTGGCGTGGCTCATCTGAGGACGCTGGAGTTAGAATCAATTTAGTTCACCTGTCCCATTTGGCAAGATAGAACACAAAATAGCTCATGTTGCTCTTCTAGCACGCTAGAGCTAGATTCTAAATAACTCGTGTGGCTCATCTGAGCACGCTGGAGTTTGAATCAATTTAGTTAACGTGTCCCGTTTGACACGATAGAACACGAAATAGCTCGTGTGGCTGTTCTAGCACGCTAGAGCTTGATTCTAAATAACTCGTGTGGCTCATCTGAGCATGTTGGAGTTCGAATCAATTTAGTTCACGTGTCCTATTTAACACGTTGGAACACGAAATAGCTCTCGTGGCTCTTCTAGCACGCTAGAGCTTGATTCTAAATAACTCGCGTGGCTCATCTAACCACGTAGGTGTTTGAATCAATTTAGTTCACGTGTCCCATTTGACATGATAGAACACGAAATAGCTCGCGTGGCTCTTCTAACACGCTGGAGCTTGATTCCAAATAACTCGCGTGGCTCATCTGAGCACGTTGGAGTTTGAATCAATTTAGTTAAAGTGTCCCGTTTGACACGATAGAACACGAAAAAGCTCGCGTGGCTCTTCTAGCACCCTGAGCTTAATTCTAAATAACTCGTGTGGCTCATCTGAGCACGCTGGAGTTTGAATCAATTTAGTTCAAGTGTCCCGTTTGACACGATAGAACAGGAAATAGCTCACGTGGCTCATCTAGCACGCTAGAGCTTGATTCTAAATAACTCGTGTGGCTCATCTGAGCACGCTGGAGTTCGAATCAATTTAGTTCACGTGTCCTGTTTGAAATGTTGGAACACGAAATAGCTCCCGTGGCTCTTCTAGCACGCTAGAGCTTGATTCTAAATAACTCGTGTGGCTCATCTAACCACGTAGATGTTTGAATCAATTTAGTTCACGTGTCCCGTTTGGCATGATAGAACACGAAATAGCTCGCGTGGCTCTTCTATCACGCTGGAGCTTGATTCTAAATAACTCGCGTGTCTTATCTGAGCACGTTGGAGTTTGAATCAATTTAGTTAAAGTGTCCCGTTTGACACGATAGAACACGAAATAGCTCACGTGGCTCTTCTAGCACGCTAGAGCTTGATTCTAAATAACTCGCGTGGCTCATCTGAGCACGCTGGAGTTCGAATCAAATTAGTTCACGTGTCCTGTTTGAAATGTTGGAACACGAAATAGCTCCCGTGGCTCTTCTAGCACGCTAGAGCTTGATTCTAAATAACTCGCGTGGCTCATCTAACCACATAGATGTTTGAATCAATTTAGTTCACGTGTCCCGTTTGGCATGATAGAACACGAAATAGCTCGCGTGGCTCTTCTATCACGCTGGAGCTTGATTCTAAATAAATCGCGTGGCTCATCTGAGCACGCTGAGCACGCTGGAGTTTGAATCAATTTAGTTCACGTGTCCCGTTGGGCACGATAGAACACGAAATAGCCCGCGTGGCTCTTCTAGCACCCTAGAGCTTGATTCTAATTAACTCACGTTGCTCATCTGAGCATGCTGGAGATCGAATCAATTTAGTTCACGTGTCCCGTTTCACATGTTGGAACACGAAATAGCTCGTGTGGCTCTTCTAGCACGCTAGAGCTTGATTCTAAACAACTCGCGTGGCTCATCTAACCACGTTGGAGGTTGATTGAATTTAGTTCACGTGTCCCGTTTGGCACGATTGAACACGAAATAGCTCGCGTGGCTTTTCTAGCACGCTAGAGCTTGATTCCAAATAACTCGCGTGGCTCATCTGAGCACGTTGGAGTTCGAATCAATTTAGTTCACATGTCCCGTTTGGCACGATAGGACACGAAATAGCTCGCGTGGCTCTTTTAGCATGCTAGAGCTTGATTCTAAATAACTGGCATGGCTCATCTGAGGACGCTGGAGTTTGAATGAATTTAGTTCACGTGCCCCGTTTGGCACGATAGAACACGAAATAGCTCGCGTGGCTTTTCTAGCACGCTAAAGCTTGATTCTAAATAACTCGTGTGGCTCATCTGAGCACGCTGGAGTTTGAATCAATTTAGTTCATGTGTCCCGTTTGGCACGATAGGACACGAAATAGCTCGCGTGGCTCTTTTAGCATGCTAGAGCTTGATTTTAAATAACTGGCGTGGCTCATCTGAGCATGCTGGTGTTCGAATCAATTTAGTTCACGTGTCCTGTTTGACACGATGGAACACGAAATAGCTCCCTTGGCTCTTCTAGCACGCTAGAGCTTGATTCTAAATAACTCGCGTGGCTCATCTAACCACGTAGGTGTTTGAATCAATTTAGTTCACGTGTCCCGTTTGACATGATAGAACACGAAACAGCTCGCGTGGCTCTTCTAGCACGCTAGAGCTTGATTCTAAATAACTCGCTTGGCTCATCTGAGCACGTTGGAGTTTGAATCAATTTAGTTAAAGTGTCCCGTTTGACACGATAGAACACGAAAAAGCTCGAGTGGCTCTTCTAGCACCCTGAGCTTGATTCTAAATAACTCGTGTGGCTCATCTGAGCACGCTGGAGTTTGAATCAATTTAGTTCAAGTGTCTTATTTAACACGATAGAACACGAAATAGCTCACGTGGCTCTTCTAGCACCCTAGAGCTTGATTCTAAATAACTCGCGTGGCTCATCTGAGCACACTGGAGTTTGAATCAATTTAGTTCAAGTGTCCCGTTTGACATGATAGAACACGAAATAGCTCACGTGGCTCTTCTAGCACCCTAGAGCTTGATTCTAAATAACTCGCGTGGCTCATCTGAGCACTCCGGAGTTCGAATCAATTTAGTTCACGTGTCCCGTTTGGCACGATAGGACACGAAATAGCTCGCGTGGCTCTTTTAGCATGCTAGAGCTTGATTCTAAATAACTGGCGTGGCTCATCTGAGGACGCTGGAGTTCGAATTAATTTAGTTCACCTGTCCCATTTGGCAAGATAGAACACAAAATAGCTCACGTGGCTCTTCTAGCACGCTAGAGCTAGAATCTAAATAACTCGCGTGACTCATCTGAGCACGCCAGAGTTTGAATCAATTTAGTTCACGTGTCCCGTTTGACACGATAGAACACGAAATAGCTCGCGTGGCTCTTCTAGCCCGCTAGAGCTTGATTCTAAATAACTCGTGTGGCTCATCTGAGCGTGCTGGAGTTCGAATCAATTTAGTTCACGTCTCCTGTTTGACACGTTGGAACACGAAATAGCTCCCGTGGCTCTTCTAGCATGCTAGAGCTTGATTCTAAATAACTCGCGTGGCTAATGTAACCACGTAGGTGTTTTAATCAATTTAGTTCACGTGTCCCGTTTGACATGATAGAACACGAAATAGCTCATGTGGCTCTTCTAGCACCCTAGAGTTTGATTCTAAATAACTCGCGTGGCTCATCTAAGCATGCTGGAGTTTGAATCAATTTAGTTCACGTGTCCCGTTTGGCACGATAGAACACGAAATAGCTCGTGTGGCTCTCCTAGCACGCTAGAGCTTGATTCTAAATAACACAGGTGGCTCATCTGAGCATACTGGAGATCGAATCAATTTAGTTCACGTGTCCCGTTTGACACGTTGGAACACAAAATAGCTCGCGTGGCTCTTCTAGCACCCTAGAGCTTGATTCGAAATAACTCGCGTGGCTCATCTAACCACGCTGGAGTTTGAATGAATTTAGTTCACGTGTCCCGTTTTGCACGATAGAACACGAAATAGCTCGCGTGGCTTTTCTAGCACGCTAGAGCTTGATTCTAAATAACTCATGTGGCTCATCTGAGCACGCTGGAGTTTGAATCAATTTAGTTCATGTGTCCCGTATAGCACGATAGGACACGAAATAGCTCACGTGGCTCTTTTAGCATGCTAGAGCTTGATTTTAAATAACTGGCGTGGCTCATCTGAGGACGCTGGAGTTCAAATCAATTTAGTTCACCTGTCCCATTTGGCAAGATAGAACACAAAATAGTTCACGTGGCTCTTCTAGCACGCTAGAGCTAGATTCTAAATAACTCGAGTGGCTCATCTGAGCACGCCGGAGTTTGAATCAATTTAGTTCACATGTCCCATTTGACACGATAGAACACGAAATAGCTCGCATGGCTCTTCTAGCACGCTAGAGCTTGATTCTAAATAACTCGTGTGGCTCATCTGAGCATGCTGGAGTTCGAATCAATTTAGTTCACGTGTCCTGTTTGACAAGATGGAACACGAAATAACTCCCGTGGCTCTTCTAGCACGCAAGAGCTTGATTCTAAATAACTCGCGTGGCTCATCTAACCACGTAGGTGTTTGAATCAATTTAGTTCACGTGTCCCGTTTGACATGATAGAACACGAAATAGCTCGCGTGATTCTTCTAGCACGCTAGAGCTTGATTCTGAATAACTCGCGTGGCTCATCTGAGCACGCTGGAGTTCGAATCAATTTAGTTCACATGTCCCATTTGACAAGTTAGAACACGAAATAGCTCACGTGGCTCTTCTAGCACGCTAGAGCTTGATTCTAAATAACTCACATGGCTTAACTGAGCACGCTGTAGATCGAATCAATTTAGTTTACGTGTCCCGTTTGACACGTTGAAACACGAAATACCTCGCGTGGCTCTTCTAGCAAGCTAGAGATTGATCCTAAATAACTCGCGTGGCTCCTCTAACCACGCCGGAGTTTGAATGAATTTAGTTCACGTGTCCCATTTGGCACGATAGAACATGAAATAGCTCGCGTGGCTTTTCTAGCACGCTAGAGCTTGATTCTAAATAACTCGTGTGGCTCATCTGAGCACGCTGGAGTTCGAATCAATTTAGTTCACGTATCCCGTTTGGCACGATAGAACACGAAATAGCAAACGTGGCCCTTTTAGCATGCTAGAGCTTGATTCTAAATAACTGGCATGGCTCATCCGAGCACGCTGGAGTTCGAATCAATTTAGTTCACCTGTCCTATTTGGTACGATAGAACACAAAATAGCTCGCGTGACTCTTCTAGCACTCTAGAGCTAGATTCTAAATAACTCGCGTGGCTCATCTGAGCACGCTGGAGTTTGAATCAATTTAGTTCACGTGTCCCGTTTGACACGATAGAACGCGAAATAGCGGGCATGGCTCTTCTAGCACGCTAGAGCTTGATTCCAAATACCTCACGTGGCTCATCTGAGCACGCTGGTGTTCGAATCAATTTAGTTCACGTGTCCTATTTGACACGTTGGAACACGAAATAGCTCCTGTGGCTCTTCTAGCAAGCTAGAGCTTGATTCTAAATAACCCGCGCTGCTCATCTAACCACATAGGTGTTTGAATCAATTTAGTTCACGTGTCCCGTTTGACATGATAGAACACAAAATAGCTCGCGTGGCTCGTCTAGCACGCTAGAGCTTGATTCTAAATAACTCGCGTGGCTCATCTGAGCACGTTGGAGTTTGAATCAATTTAGTTAAGGTGTCCTGTTTGACACGATAGAACACAAAAAAGCTCGCGTGGCTCTTCTAGCACCCTGAGCTTGATTCTAAATAACTCGCGTGGCTCATCTGAGCATGCTGGAGTTTGAATCGATTTAGTTCAAGTGTCCCGTTTGACACGATAGAAGACGAAATAGCTCACGTGGCTCTTCTAGCACCCTAGAGCTTGATTCTAAATAACTCGCGTGGCTCATTTAAGCACGCTGGAGTTTGAATTAATTTAGTTCACGGGTCCCGTTTGGCACGATAGAACACGAAATAGCTCGTGTGGCTTTTCTAGCACGCTAGAGCTTGATTCTAAATAACTCGCGTGGCTCATCTGAGCACGCTGGAGTTTGAATCAATTTAGTTCACATGTCCCATTTGGCACGATAGAACACAAAATAGCTCACGTGGCTCTTCTAGCACGCTACAGCTTGATTCTAAATAACTGGCGTGGCTCATCTGAGCACGCTGGAGTTTGAATCAATTTAGTTCACGTGTCCCGTTTGACACGATAGAACACGAAATAGCACGCGTGGCTCTTCTTAAACGCTAGAGCTTAATTCTAAATAACTCGTGTGGCTCACCTGAGCATGCTGGAGTTCGAATCAATATAGTTCACGTGTCCTGTTTGACACGTTGGAACACGGAATAGCTCCCGTGGCTCTTCTAGCACGCTAGAGCTTGATTCTAAATAACTCGCGTGGCTCATCTAACCACGTAGGTGTTTGAATCAATTTATTTCACGTGTCCCGTTTGACATGACAGAACACGAAATAGCACGCGTGGCAGTACTAGGACGCTAGAGCTTGATTCTAAATAACTCGTGTGGCTCATCTGAGCACGCTGAAGTTCGGATCAATTTAGTTCACGTGTCCCGTTTGACAAGTTAGAACACGAAATAGCTCACGTGGCTCTTTTAGCATGCTAGAGCTTGGTTCTAAATAACTCGCGTGGCTCATTTGAGCACGCTGGAGTTCGAATCAATTTAGTTCACCTGTCCCGTTTGGCACGATAGAACACGAAATAGCTCGCGTGGCTCTTTTAGCATGCTAGAGCTTGATTCTAAATAAATCGCGTGGCTCATCTAAGCACGCTGGAGTTCGAATAAATTTAGTTCACCTGTCCCGTTTGGCACGATAGAACACGAAATAGCTCGCGTGGCTCTTCTAGCACGCTAGAGCTTGATTCTAAATAACTCGCGTGGCTCTTCTGAGCACGTTGGAATGCGAATCAATTTAGTTCACGTGTCCCGTTTGACTCGATAGAACGTAAAATAGCGCACATGGCTCTTCTAGCACGCTAGAGCTTGATTCCAAATTCCTCGCGTGGCTCATTTGAGATCGATGGTGTTCGAATCAATTTATTTCACGTGTCCCGGTTGACATGTTGGAACACGAAATAGCTCGCGTGCCTCTTCTAGCACACTAGAGCTTGATTCTAAATAACTTGCGTGGCTCATCTAACCACGTTATATTGATAAATAGGTCATCATCTCAGCATTTGGCATTATCTTCATAATAAATCGATTGATATGCTACATTACATACAATTCAATTAAGATAATGTATGAAAGTATGATTTCCTCTATTCTCTTTTTATTTGAGAATGGAAGACCATAGAACCCTGTTCAATAAGTGGAAAAATCATTTTATCTACTAATAGTGGACAAATCGGAGTTTGAATCAATTTAGTTCACGTGTCCTGTTTGGCACGATAGAACACGAAATAGCTCGCGTAGCTCTTCTCGCACGCTAGAGCTTGATTCTAAGTAACTCGCATGGCTCATCTGAGCACGCTCGATTTTGAATTAATTAGTTCACGTGTTTTGTTTGACACAATAGAACACGAAATAGCTCATGTGGCCCTTCTAACACGCTGGAGCTTCATTCTAAATAACTCGCGTGGCTCATCTGAGCATGTTAAAGTTTGAATCAATTTAGTTAAAGTGTCCCGTTTGACACGATAGAACACGAAAAAGCTCGCGTGGCTCTTCTAGCACCCTGAGCTTGATTCTAAATAACTCGCGTGGCTCATCTGAGCACGCTGGAGTTTGAATCAATTTGTTCAAGTGTCCCGTTTGACACGATAGAACACGAAATAGCTCACGTGGCTCTTCTAGCACCCTAGAGCTTGATTCTAAATAACTCGCATTGCTCATCTAAGCACGCTGGAGTTTGAATCAATTTAGTTCACGTGTCCCGTTTGGCACGATAGAACACGAAATAGCTCGCGTGGCTCTTCTAATTTTTGTTGGCAAGGACGGAAACAGCAAGCAGGGTTGACATCGACTGGAACCAGTCGACATCGACTATAAACATCGAAATCGACCCCCCTTGGTCGAAATCGAGTATGCCAGATTGCTGCTAGGAGCTTAAGTATGGGGTCACAGAGGTCGATATCGACCCCCACATGTCGGTATCGACCATAGAACTCGAAATCGACCCACCTTGGTCGAAATCGACCACCCCTCTGCCCGAAGATTTCTATTTCGGGCCAAAACAGGTAAGCCCAGGTATGACTCCCAACCCTCCTCTGTTCCTTATTGATAAATTAATTAAGCCAATAATTGATAATTCAACTAATGAGAGGGTCAAAGCTCCATGGTTTGCCTATATTGCTAAAGTTAGGTCAAGAAAGAGAAGGAATGCGCCCAAAGAAGAACCTAACATCAAAGAAGCCTTGGTCGCCGAACTTGGCAACTACCAAAAGGACCTAGATTATCCAGGAGAAGGCTCGAGCTTAATGGGTCCCTACATAAAAGGGTCTTGAAGAATTGACGGAGAAGTCGGCCTAGCAACTCAAAACTCTAGAGCGTGTACATAAAACCTTTAAATTTTTCATAGATGGTTTTTAGGATTTTGACTTTAGGTTCTTTTAAAACTGAGATAATTCGTGGCTTCATCTATAAATCTAACCAAGATTTCAGGTTATTAAGCAAAAAGAATGACGAAGAAGAAAAGAAGCTACTGCAGAGGCAGTCGAAATCGACCAAGCCAGCCGAAATCGACCCCCCCAAGGTCAAGCCATCTCTTGGAGTCAACATCGAGGACTCAGGAGCAAAAAGCAAAGGTCGATATCGACCATAATCATCGATTTCGACCATCATCAGGCAGCCCTTGTCTTCATTTTCTTCCTCGACTTCGACAGATGCAGTCGACATCGACCACTGACATAGATATCAACTTCTGGCATCAACCTAACCTTGAAATCGATCTAAATCCGCAGGTTGCGTTGTGAGTTTCTCTCTACCCTTGTTTTTTTAATACAGTGAGGACACTGTATATATTTTAAGTATAGGGTGGGGAAAAAAACATGTTTTATGGTCATAACTTGGTTTTCTTCTTCGCATTGCATTCATGTTTAAATTTTTGTTCTTAGTGTTACTTTTATAAAAATGTCAAAAAAATCCAAAAAATAGAAAAAATGTCAAAAATACAAAAAAATGCAAGTTTGTTTTTAAACCCTACTTCGATGTCCTATGATGAAAACTCAATAGCTGACTTGATCATGTAAATCCTATGGCATATTTGGATGGTTTAGCCTAAGTCCTTAAATTTTTTATGTAGATTGTGAACTTGTGATGAAATTGAGCACATATGATTCGAAGCTAAAAAGCAAATTCAACAAAAATTGTCCTTGTGAGAATTTTGGCCTATAGGGAGAACATCAAAAATCCCTCCGCTTTCTTGAGTGAAGTTACTCTTCCTATGCATCTCTAAATGTTATGATAGTTATTCAAAGTCAATACATAAATATGTCTATGTTTACGAGAATTATATGATGGAGGCATCTTCTAAGCCATTTTTATCCTCTCTTTACCTACCCTGCATTATCTCTGCTTGAAGCCGGAAAATTAGCCTGAGCCTGAAATTACAAACTCCACAAAATTATCCCTAGCCAAATTGAGCCTGACTCCCATTTGGGAATTGAGACTTAGATTGGCTGGACTAATACCTTGCGGAAAGAAAAGTGCATATTGTCCAGTTTTGAGCAAGGAAATTATGGGTTGGTGTATGTTTACATTTTGTCATATTTTGTATAAGGATTTTTGGCTCACCATATAAATTGCACATATTTTTTAGTATTATTTATCATTTTCGTTAAAAAATTCTGAAAAAAAAAAACAAAAAAAGAAAGATATATGTATATAGTGCATGAGCCAAAATCCTTAAGTCCTTTATTTATTTCATACAAGTGTTATATTTTTTAGAGGCATATTAGAGTTGAAAGAAGGGTTGGTAGTATGGTTTACATCTTTTGGTGCATCTTTAGAGTATATTATGGAAAGATGAGTTTAGAAAGAGCATTATGGAGAATTGAGCTTGGAAAGTGCAACATTGAAGAGTTATGGTTTGGATATTGCAAGTGTTGAGATTTAGGAGTCTTGATTCCCGAATTATAAAAGCACCACATAGCCAAATAATTCCATACCCTTAATTCCTTACGAAGCCCCATTACAACCCCGCCGAATGGAGTCTTCTTTGAAGTCTTCCATTGAGCGAAAGTCCTCCTGATGGTTCATACTGCATTTTCATAATTAGTTGCGAAGTGGATTTTTATAAATTGCAATGTTTATGAGATTGTGTATGGAATTGAGTTGAGAGTTGATCTTCATAGCCTAAACACATGGGAGTTGAGTGCAAATACATTATCCCTGTGAGGTTGGATCAAAAATTGCATATGCCTATGGATCGCCTAAATATGTGATATGATGTTAAATTCACTTGCTTTGCTTTGCTACCGCTTATGATGTTGCTTTTGACAAGGGCGAAGACTTGAAGGGTGTGTTGTAGGTTTTGGTTATTGCTTGAGGACAAGCAAGTCTAAGTATGGGGTGTTTTGATGTACATATTTGTACCTCTTTTTATTGCATCTTTTGACTTCTTATTTCATTCGATTTCCAAAGAAAATGTTCAAAAGAATATAAACTTGTGTACGAATGGGCTAAAGTACAAGAAATATAGTCTGCACGAGTTTTGAGCTAACCATGCAGGAATTCGAGCGAAATCGGAGTCAAAACGGAGAAACCAAGGAGAGCTGAGTAGAGGTAGATATCGACCTTCAACATCGATATCGACCATAGATATCGACCTCAACATAGACATCGAGTGGTGATGGACAAGTCGAGCAGGAACAGAGACATCGATATCGACCTTCAACGTCGATATCGACCTTATCTCGACAGAAGATAGATCCGATTTCGAGACTCGGATTATGAATTCTATCATCAAGGCCACGAATTATCTTGTACTTTTAGATAGATAGCAGTTGAAGATTTCTTTATCTTTACCTTTAAGTTTTATCAAGTTGTTTAAAGTTTTATCAAGGATTAGTAGCCTGTAAATAAAGCCCTAGGGGCTGGTTTGTTAGGATCATCCATGCAAGAAAGACAATAGCAATAGGCAATAGAGAGTTTTAGTTTTGAGCTTTAAAGTTTCAAGCGCTTACGATAGTTGGCGTTGAGATTGTAAAGATTCAAAGTTTCTCATTTATGCAAGTTATTTCAATTCAAAGCATGTCTACATTCAACATGTGCGAGTAGTCCCCCAAAGCTCTTAGGGTCGGGGTGAGGTAAGTGTTAGATGTTGATATCGTTGTATCTATATCATCTCCTACGATTCTATGTTTAGTCCTAATCGAAAGAAAAAGGGATTCATGCTAACAACTTGAGTTATAAACATAAAATTTTGTAGGGACAATTAGGTTTATTTGCAAGAGTAATCCTAAGAGTTGGTGTACAGCGAAAGCTTGTCCCTCGGGTGAAATAGCGCAATTGTCCGTCTTATTTATCTTATCGCATGCATTGGTTAACGTTGTGGTAAACCCTAATCCTAGGAGTTTCTTTTTACATAGTTTATACAAACAAAACCACTGTTTTATTTCTGTTCATCGCATACACATCCATCCTAAAGTCTTCGGCCTTTCTTTGCCGATAAAAAGCTAACAACTTTGCAAGAGAAGACATCGATATCGACCACAGACGTCGATATCCACCACTGAGTTACGTCTACAGTTTTCTGAGTCGACGACGAGCATCTCCGTGAAGTTACTGAACATCGATATCGACCCCCCAGACGTCGATATCGACCACCCGTGTCGACTGGCAGTCTTCTGAGCCAGTCGATTTCGTCTGCTAACATCGATATCGACCTTCCCCTGTCGATATCGACTGCTTGTTTTTATCTCTGCAGGTCTTCTGTTGCAGAAAGAATCGACAGTCGAGGTCGACATCGAGCTCCAAGGTCAAAATCGAGGCTTCTAGTCGAAGAAAGACGTGAGATTCCAATGCTACTAGGATCCCGCTGACACGCCTCCTTGTGGATCGATCTTGACTACCCTTCCACTACAACGGGAGGAAGTCTTGTAATAGTAATATGGAGAAGACAAAATTGTTTCAAGCACCGACAGAACCGGAAGTGCCCCTTCTTTCAAAGAGAGGAGGGCGGGTTATTCACATTTCATTTGATGGTCAGAGGCGAATTGAAAGCTAAGCAGTGTCTAAAGATTCCCCGGGGAATTTGCATAGGCTAGGAGTCGGTTTACATTTATACATCTTTATATTTGTATTTAAGAACTCGACCTTCTTCCTGCTTAACAACTCGCTAATCCTCTTGCTCTTAGAACGGAACATATTCATGAAACAAAGAAAAGAAACTCAAGCTAAATATCTTTCTATAATCATAAAACCAAGTCAATTATGATCAAGCCATACGTACCTACATAACCGAGTAGACACAAAAGAAATAAGATGCACTAAATAAATCCTATAAGCATATAAAGCATGTGCAAACATAAATCCACATAACAATAAGTGCATTCTTGAAAATATCAAATGAACTCAAATGCACACAAACTCAACACCATATAGAATAAATATAATGCACTACTTATATATAAAACATATGCTCAACCTAGACTATATGAAAAGGGGAAACAATATATATAATGTAATATCATGTAGAAGCACTAAGGCATCCCCTAATCATGCAACAATATACCCAAGAAAAGTAATATAAGTAATGCACAACTCATTATACACAAATCAACCATTACAACCCCATACTTAAGTTCAAAACAAGTCAAATAAATATGCAATGGATATATAACTTGCTCACAATTGTCAAATCATGTAAAGAGATAATTTTGATCCTAAAATAGAAGAAACTAATCAACCTAAAGCATAAAAATCAAGTCAAAATAAAAACTCGAATCGAATCGCAAGAAAAACATAATATCCAATTGGCTCATAATCCATAATCAATTTGACAATGCTATGAACATGAAAGATGCTCCAAATCAACCCAACAACACAACCACATCATCAATTTCGACCAATTCGACCCTCGGTAGAAAGCCCCAATTTTCAATCCTAATTCAAATCCTAGGTTTTCAATCTTAACCTAAATAATCAAATTAATCAAAATAATTGAAATAAACAATTTTAGGGTAAGAAATCATACCAATGTTGAGTAGAAGGAGGAAGAAAATTGGAGGTTTCAAAGAGTAACGAGCCTAAAGAACCGAAACAGCGAATTTGGCAAAGTGGGTTCGGTGGGGGCTGCTGGGGGCTCGAACCGGGGTGAGGTTGGGCTCAGGGGGTGCGCCAAGGAGTGGGGGGTCAAGCGGCGGTGGTAGCTTGGCTGGAGGAGGGTTGTGGTGGGCATGGGTGGCGCGGAGAGAAGGAGGTGCAGGGTTGCGGGGTTCTCGAAACCGAGGGCAGGGGTGAGGGCAAAGTGGTTCAGTGTGGGCTGCTGGGGGCTCGAACCGGGGTGCAGCTGGGCTCAGGGGGTGCGCCAGAGGATGGGGTTCGAGCGATGGTGGTGGCTTGGCCGGAGGTGGCTCGGGGAGGACGTGGGAAGCAAGGAGAGAGGGCGGAGCTGGGCTGGGGGTCTCGAAACCGAGGGCTGTGAATGGTGTAACGGGGGGTGCGCCAGAAAAGAGAACGAAAACAGGTGGAAAGAAAAAGAAAAGAAAGAAAAGAGAAAGAAAAACAAAAAAGAGAAAAGATAAAAAAATTTCGATTTTCTTTTTTTTTTTTTTTTGAAAAAAGTGGGGTCGGTACCGACGCAAGGGGCCTCGGTACGGGGTCGGTATGCCTACTGGATTTTCTCTATTTTTTGAGATTCACTTACCTATCCGTCAGGGGGGTCGGTACCGACCCTAGGTACCTCGGTATGACCTCGGTACAACTATTGGAATTTCTCGGTTTTCCGAGATTCACTTACCTGTCCGTCAGGGGGGGTCGGTACCGAGGTAGAGTGCCTCGGTACAACCTCGGTACAGGTGTTTTCTAGCTTCTTTTTCCGTTTTTCACCCGTTTTCACAGTGGTTTCCTCCTAAGACCTGCATGGTTAGTGCAATATGCTCGACCCCAGCTATCCTACCTATCCTAAAATTTAAAAACTAAAAATAAAACGTAGAAAGAAAAGGAAATAAAGCGGGTTGCCTCCCGTAAGCGCTACCTTTAACGTCGTTAGCTTGACGTGGTTACCTCATCTTCATTCCAATGTTGTAAGAGCCCAAGTAACTCTTATTTCTTCATCCGGATCCACTCTATCATAGTATTTCTTGAGTCGGTGGCCATTGACCATGAATATGGCTCCCCCTTCATCAACTAGATCCACCGCTCCATGGGGATAGATATGATGAACCACGAATGGCCCACTCCATCTCGATCTAAGCTTCCCTGGAAACAATCGCAATCTAGAATTGAAAAGAATAACTTTATCACCTACCTCATAGGTCTTTGGGACTAACTTCTTGTCGTGCCACTTCTTGGTGCGCTCTTTGTAGATTTCGGCGTTTTCATAAGCTTTGATCCTCAACTCCTCCAATTCTTGCAAGTCCATGAATCTCTTTGCTCCGGCCGCGTCAAGGTCCATGTTAAGCTCCTTGAGAGCCCATAACGCTCTATGTTCAAGCTCCACGGGCAAATGACAAGACTTACCATAAACCAAGTTGTAGGGAGTTGTGCGCAATGATGTCTTGTACGCCGTTCTATATGCCCAAAGTGCATCATCTATCTTAGATGACCAATCCTTTCGTGAGCGCGACACCGTCTTCTCTAAGATGCTCTTTATTTGCCGATTTAAAACCTCCACTTGGCCGCTAGTTTGAGGGTGATAAGGTGTTGCCACCCTATGAGTCACCCCATACTTAGCCAAAAGAGCCTCGAAGCCCCTCTCTATGAAATGAGATCCTCCATCGCTGATAAGAACCCTTGGGACTCCAAACCTGGGGAATATGTTAGTCTTCATAAATTTAGCTATAACTTTAGAATCATAGGTACGTGTAGCTATTGCCTCAACCCATTTAGAAACATAATCAACCGCTACCAAGATATATTTATAAGGCCCTGATGAAGGGAAGGGCCCCATAAAATCAATACCCCATACGTCGAAAAGTTCAACCTCTAGGATTCCGGTGAGAGGGCTCTCATGTCTGCAAGTGATATTCCCCGCTCTTTGGCACTCATCGCAACCATCAATGTAAGCATGTACATCCTTGAACAAGGTAGGCCAATAGAAGCCACTTTGAAGAATCTTCGCCGTGGTCTTGAAGCTCTTTGCGTGGCCACCCGTCGGAAGGGTGTGGCAATGTTTGATGATGCTCTCAATCTCTTCATCTGGCACACAACGTCTAAAGATATGGTCACTTCCTTGCTTGAACAAGTAAGGCTCATCCCAATAGTAGTGTTTGACGTCGTGGAGGAACTTCTTCTTTGCTTGCGAAGTCAAATCCTTAGGAATTTCTCCCCCTACAATATAATTAGCAAAATCCACAAACCAAGGGGTCCTCGACCCTCTAACAGCATAAATATGGTAAGATATAGGAGAAGAAGAAGGGGTATAAAATGAATCCTCACCAGAACTCACCAAATCGGAGCGAATGAGCTTAAGGAGGCTTTCGTCCGGCCTGGAGTCATTGATTCGCACTTCATTTTCGGACTCCTTCAGGTGGTTTAAGGGCAACCTAGACAGATGGTCAGCCACCGAGTTTTTCGCTCCTTTCTTGTCCCTAATCTCACAATCAAATTCCTGCAACAAAAGCATCCACCGAAGGAGCCTAAGCTTGGCATCCTTCTTAGTCATCAAATACCTTACCGCTGCGTGATCTGTATAAACAATGAACTTAGAACCTACTAAACAAGTATGAAACTTTTCAAAGGCAAATACCACGGCAAGGATTTCCTTCTCCGACGTGGTGTACTTACTTTGCGCTTCATCGAGTGTCTTACTTGCATAGTAGATTGCATGAAGCTTCTTGTCTTTCCTTTGCCCAAGCACGGCACCCACAGCATAGTCACTAGCATCACACATGATCTTAAAAGGAAGGTTCTAATCGGGTGATTTCATAATAGGAGCGGAAATACGGGCTTCTCTTAACTTGTTGAATGCATTGAGACATTCTGCCGAAAACTCAAAGGCTACATCTTTCATAAGCAAATTAGTTAGAGGTTTAGCAATCTTTGAGAAGTCTTGAATGAATCTCCGATAAAAGCCTGCATGTCCTAAAAAGCTCCTAATAACTTTCACATTGGAGGGAGGAGGTAATTTCTCAATCAATTCCATTTTAGCACGATCTACCTCAATTCCCCTATTTGAAACCAAATGCCCTAAAACCATTCCCTCTTGAACCATAAAGTGACATTTTTCCCAATTAAGCACCAAATTAGTTTTTTCACATCTTTCTAGCACCCTACTCAAGTTGGCAAGACATGAATCAAAAGGAGAACCAGAAACAGAAAAATCATCCATAAATAATTCTACTATATCCTCAATCATCTCAGAAAAAATAGCCATCATATACCTTTGAAAAGTTGCGGGGGCATTACAGAGCCCAAATGGCATCCTCCTATAAGCAAAAGTTCCATAAGGACAAGTAAAAGTTGTCTTCTCCTGATCATCCGGATGAATGGAAATCTGCCAAAAACCACTATAGCCATCCAAATAGAAAAAATAATCATGTTCTGCTAGACGCTCAAGAACTTGATCAATAAAAGGAAGAGGAAAATGATCTTTTCTAGTAGCACTATTCAACTTCCTATAATTAATGCACATGCGCCATTTAGTAGTGGTCCTAGTAGGTACTAACTCACCTTTCTCATTTTCAATCACAGTCATTCCCACTTTCTTAGGGACAACATGAATAAGGCTCACCCATTTACTATCAGAAATAGCATAAATAATTCCAGCATCTAACATTTTTAGAATTTCTGATTTGACTACTTCTTACATATTTGGGTTAAGCCTACATTGACGTTCTATGGTTGGCTTATGATCATCCTCCATGAATATTATATGCATACACAAAGAAGGTGAAATCCCAATGATATCATCCAAATAATAACCAATAGCCTTCCTATATGTTCTAAGCACATTACGTAACTTTTCTACTTCTTCCTTATTCAATTTCACATTAATGATCACAGGAAAAGTAGAATTAGGACCCAAGAAAGCATACCTCAAACCTTCTGAAAGTGGCTTAAGCTCTGGAGAAGGCTCGATTGGGACAAGTGTGGGCTCTTCTTCCTCCGTCTTTAATATCAATTATTGCTCCAGAAGACCTGAAAATACGACAAGCGTGGGCTCTTCTTCCTTCTAGAACCTCTAAAGAATAAACTTCCTCTTGGTCCACCAGAAGACCTGAAACTGGGCCTGCAGACTCAAGACAATCAAAATAGCTTACCTCTACCATGTTCGTGGTTTCCTTCATCGTTGGATTGAAGCGAAACTCAACGATGTCATCCTCAATCTCAAATATTAGGAGTCCCTTCCTAACATCAATTATTACTCCAGCGGTTGCTAAGAACGGTCGTCCAAGAATGATGGGCACCACTGGATCCTCTGGCATATCCATAACAATAAAATCAGTAGAGACGAAAAACTTACCTACACGGACGGGAACATCATCAATCACCCCAGTTGGTGATACTACTGCGCCATTAGCCATGGACACTCTCATGTTGATGGGCTCTAGGGCTCGTAAGCTCGTCTTTGACCATATAGAAAGGGGAATGAGGGTTACACTTGCACCTAAATCACACAAAGCCTTGAAACGGTAAGATCCTAAACCAATAGTAATAGCAACCTTACCTGGATCTCCAAGTTTCTCAGGGAACTTCACTGAACGGACCTCGTCAGAAAGCTCAGACATGGATCTCTTCTTGGCTAAGATGTCTTTCAAAAACTTAGTGTAAGCAGACATCTCATTCAAAGCGTCAGTAAAAGGAATAGTTATATTTAAACTTTGAAGCATCTTTACAAACCTTTGAAACTTACCTTTCGTTGTGTCCTTTACCTTTTTCGGAGAATATGGAAGCACTTTCGTCGGATTTGGGGCTGAAATAGGCCCAAAAGAAGAATTCGTCACTGCTGAAGGGGGGTCGGTACCGACCCTAGAGGGGGTCGGTATGGCCCTCGGTACAGACTGTGTTGGAGAGAGGAGGGTCACCTGCTGAACATGGGGTCGGTACCAACCCTAGGGAGCTCGGTACAGCCTCGGTACAGCTACTGGAATCATGAGAAAAAGAAGAAAAGAACGTCGTACCTGCAGGTGGGGTCGGTACCAACCCTGGAGGGTCGGTACAGCCTCGGTACGGACACTGTTTTCACCGTTTTCCTCCTAGTTTGACATGCTTTCGCGTCCAGGCACTTTCTTCCCCCTTCTTAGGTGAAGTGCAGCTATTTGCCCCTTAGGGTTCTCATCGGGACGGCCCGGGAATTTCCCTTGAGGTCGAGGGATTTGAGCCGCTAGGTGCCCTAGTTGGAACTCCACTCCCTTCTTCCATGTTTCCAAGTCTCCTAGTTGTGCTTGAACACCTTTAATTTGAGAATTCACATCGAAACGAAACCCATTGAATCCTTCCTTAAGCTCTTGTACCCATGATGGTGGTTCTTCATAGCCAGGGGGCCTATATGGGGGAATCCTTTGATCTTGGGGAGTTTGGCTCCCTTGGCCTTGTCCATAGTTACCCCAATTAGGGTAATGGTTGTTCCTCCCTGCATAGTTATTATTTTGGTTCCATACATAGTTGTTATTGTAATTGGGAGGCCTATAAGGGCCCCTCATATAACTTACCTCTTCGTAGTGCTCCGCCCTTTGTATCTGGCTAATATTATCGCAATCTATAGTATTATAAAGCTTGAGAACCACATTCTAAACAAGGTTGGTTTCTAGAAATAAAACTTACTTGTTTCTTGAGGCATCGGGTCTTATCATCATGGAATTGCTTACGCACATCTGGGTCAATTTCGTTAGAAGGCTCATAAAGTTTCTTACCTGAGGGTCTAGCCTCTTGGCTGCCATACACAGCATCATACTCCGTTAGCTTGTCTAAAAGAGCCCATGCATCAGTCGGAGTCATCTCAAGGAACCCACAATCGGTGTGTAGGTTCAATCGAGTCTTGGTCTCTTCATTGATGCCCTGGAAGAAGATATCTTGAAGTACATACTCGGGTTGCCTATGGGTAGGGCATTGTCTCTGCAACTCCTTGAACCTTTCCCAGATCTCTATAAATGTCTCTCCTAGCAATTGGTGAAAAGAGGTGATCTTTTTCCTAAGCTCCGTTGTCTTTGCCGGTGGAAAGAATTTTGTCATGAACAAGTCATACAAAGTGATGTACATATTTGTACCTTTGTTTATTGCATCTTTTGACTTCATATTTCATTCGATTTCCAAATAAAAGTTTTAAAAGTATATGATCTTGTGTAAAGAATGAACTAAAGTATAAGAAATAGAGTCTGCACGAGTTTTGAGCTAACTATGCAGGAATTCGATGAAATCGGAGTCAAAACGAACAAGCCAAGTGAAGCTGAGAAGAGGTCGATATCGACTGGAGACATCGATATCGACCCTGGATTTTGACACGACTTCTGAGTGTCGAGATAAGCCACACAGACCAGACCAGAAGCCTCGATATCGATACACATGCATCGATATCGACCATCGTCATAGACATCGACTGGAGCTGGACAAGTCGAGCAGAAACACAAGCATCGATATCGACCTCTGGTGTCGATATCGACCCTACCTCGACAGAAGATAAATCCGATTTTGAGGCTCGGATTGTGAAGTCTATCATCAAAGCCATGAGTTATCTCGTTCTTTTAGATATTAGCAGTTGTTTATTATCTTTTCCTTTAAGTTTTTATCATTTTATAAAAGACCTATCCTAAATTGTTCGGATAGAGTTAATAGTTTAGATAGGAGTTACAATCCTCGGATAGCGAGGATTAGTAGCCTATAAATAAAGCCTTAGGGGCTTATTTGTTGGAGGATCCAATCATCGAATCATCCAAGACAAGGACAATAGACAATAGATAGTTAGAGTTTTTGAGCTTTAAAGTTTCAAGCGCTTACGATAGTTGGCGTTGAGATTGTAAAGATTCGAAATTTTCCATTTATGCAAGTTATTTCAATTCAAGACATGTCTACAATCAACATGAGTGAGTAGTCCCCCTTTCTTCTAGTGTCGGGGTGAGCCCGACGATAGCCATGATGGTAAGGTAAGTACGTTGCTAAAGAATGTATCTTTTATCTCCCTCTACCTTGTTCTTCATCTTTAAATGCGAATTTAAGGAACTCATGTTGTAAAACTTGGGTAGTAATTAGGGTTTCTATTCGAAATATTATAAACTCAATTATGACAAAGGTAGACACCAATTAGGTTAAGTAATTGAAAAATCTCTTCTCCTATTTGTCGGTTTAGGTGAAAGCCTTTTCCTTTATGATGAAAGCGTGCATCTTTAGTTGATTCTTACATCTTCTATCATGGTTGTCGTCGCGGTAATCCTTGGCTTTGGAAGACTTTTCCTTTATTAAGTTTACATTAAAATTTGCCCACCGTTCGTTGAGTCCTCGAAAAACCCAACACCCTTGCTTATTTCTGATCATTGCTTCCTTCCCATCCTTAATTCTTCGGCCTTTTCTTTGCCGACAAAACCCCTAACTCACTGCAGGAAGACATCGATATCGACAGCAGAGGTCGATATCGACCAAAACTGATAGATCGACGGTTTTCTGAGTCGATCTCGAGACTCCTGGGAAACTTCTGCAAGCATCGATATCGACCCCCTTGTGTCGAAATCGACCCCCCTATATCGACTGGCAGCCTTCTCAGCCAGTCGATTTCATGGACTAACATCGATATCGACCCCCACCAGTCGATATCGACTACCGTTTTTGTTTCTGCAGGTCTTCTGTTACAGAGAACATCGACAGCCAAGATCGACATCGACGTCTGACATCGAGATCGAGGCTTCTGGTCGAACATAAAGGACGTGTCTTCAACGCTACTAGGATCCCGCTAACTCGCGGGAGTCTTGAATTTATTTGAAGAGGCTAAGAGTTGTATTGGTTTATATTTTATTATATATTTCGATTCAATTCTCCCCACGTCAAATTTTGGCGCCGTTGCCGGGGACGCTATCAATCGCGCCCTAGTAGTTTATTTTCACGGTTCTTTTTAGTGTTATTTTATAGGTGTATGCGACGTACTGGTGACCAACCTGAATTTGAAGGACTAGACGAACCAGAACGCTTTCTCCACCTAAGATCTCGAGTCCAAAGAATCATGGCGGACAACGAGACCCAGGCACAACAAATTGAACGCTTAAGGAAGCAAGTAGAGGATTTCGCTACCAGAGAAGCGGCACTAAGGGAGCGTGCTGACAGGGAGGAGGAAGCCAGGAGACGATATGAGATTCAAATCAACGCCCTCCCCCAGAATGCTAAGCAATACATGCACCCATCGCTCACAGTGCCTGAATCGGCTATTCTAATCCCTACTTCTAATTTTGAAATTAAGCCAAACTTTTTAACTGAAATAAGAAGGCATCAATATGAAGGGAAACCTAACGAATGCCCTATGGCACATATATCAACCTTCTTAGACCTCTGTGATACAATTGCTGATGGACAAAGTCTTGAGTATGTCCAACTAAAAGCATTTCGCTGGTCTCTTACAGGAAAAGCATTGCAGTGGTTGGAGAGCTTAGCCCCAAGATCGCTCCGCACCTGGAATGAAGTCAAGGACGCGTTTCTCAACAAGTTCTTTCCTCCTTCTAAGACGGCGTTGATCCGACAGAAAATCACGGCTTTCAAACAAAAGCCTGGTGAGGCTCTGGCAACTGTTTGGGAGAGGTTTAAGGACCTCCTACGATCATGCCCGACGCATGGCCAACCACCGTACGTAATTCAGGAGATCATATACAATGCTCTTGATGCTGCCACCAAGGAAAGGATCAACACATACACCGCCTATGGCTACCTTGAACTCGCTCCTAAAGAGGCTTGGGAAACCATTGAAAGGTTGGTGGAATTTGACAATACATATGGGACTCCTGAGGCTTCCGACGCACCATCATCGTCGAGGCCTGCCCCATCTATGCCATTATACGAACCCTCTAAGGTGATCAATCGGGATGTAAAAGAACAATTTCATAGGGATCAACTTAGAAAGCTCCAGAAACAAGTAAGATTCCTATCGGCAAACCAGGATTGCATCGAATGTGGATCACAGCGACATACTACCATTGAATGCCCCCATGCTAAGCAAGTGCAACTAGTGGAGACTCATGAGGAAGCCAACTTCATGAGGGGTCCCAATCGCCAATATTGGGGAGACCAAAGGTTCCAACAACCACAAAGGAACCAGGTTAACCCTAGGGACCCCCCACTCTATAGAGCTCCTGGGCACCCCGAGAGAGACCAAAAGAAGGATGATCTTCAACTTGTGTTGGACGAGATAAGGCAGAACCAAGCTAAGAATGAT